>OU383774.1:21584974-31584974 GCA_910950805.1 Acrocephalus scirpaceus scirpaceus
CATGCAACCTCTGAACTTCCCTACCTCATGTTTGTCTCCCTTGTTCTTGTTTCACTTACACCTGTGCATCTCCTGTCCTGGAAAAGCAAAGTTTTCTAACTAAAAGGCATTCATAGAAAACCAAGAACCATTTCTGCTTCAAAACAAGAGTTTCAACTTAAAATTTTATTAACCTTAGTTATAAAAATGTAGCTGTTTGTTCAAAATAAATGACCACATCAAAACAGAGGCCTTATGTTGAAATCTGCACAGTTACTCATAGGCATAAATTACTTTCTGTTGGGTATTGCAAATGATAATTAGATGCCAAAGAGAATTTTGAGGTCAGCCAGAGTCAGCTTAGTCAAGGTCTCTCCTTTGCCAGACAGAACCTGCTGGGCCAGACCTTTCTTCCTCTTCTGGAGTTGCAGGATCTTTTCTTCTACCGTTCCTTCACAGACAAACCTAAAAAAAAAAAAAATTAAAAAAAGACAAAACCAAACCACACCATCTCAAGTGCTATGAAGAAGTGTCAGTGTTACATAAACTGTTCCCCAGTAAATTTCAAAAGATTCATCTTACTTAGAAATTACTAATTATCCAATTGTGTGACTGACAAAATACTTTTCCTTCTTCATTTGTCTCAAACCGAGACAATCTCTGAACAGAAAACAGCTGTCCTCATATCCAACCATGATAACTTCTCAAATGTAAGTCTGATGCATTTCAGGTCTCAACTTTGGTCATCTGAAGTAACAGGAATTCTGTGACAAAATCTTGTAATTATTGTTTGATAACTGATGGTACCTATTATACAAAAGACACAGTACCCAAAATAACATTTTAGATTCTAGTCTTTGAATGTGCTGTGCATTTATAATAACTAAATTAATCTTCCAGTACATAATTACAGCTGCTTTTTCTAAAAGTCAATTTTGCCACTTACTAGAAGTGCTTTATGTGTTTTTTATTAGTGATACTAGAAAGACTCAGGCTTAGGGATCACAGTGAACCCCCTCTCCCCTTAAGTAAGAGAAATGGGCTGGCACCTGAACTGTTCTCAGGAATGAACAGGACATTCCCAACAATCCACAAGCTGAAAAACAAGAAATTCCTGCTAGCTATCATGACAGCAACATGTGTGCAAGTGCCACACAGAACAAATGAAAACATTTTTATCTCAGTGCCCAAACCTCAATGCCACTCTCAGACCTTGTGTCTAGCTCTAAGTAGAGAAACCAAGGTCTTGTCTCACTGACTAAAGACAGCCTATAAGCAGCAGCTCCTCATTCTGCTAAGTGAAATGCTGACCTGTGTATCACAACATCCTTCTGCTGCCCCACACGGTAAATGCGGTCACATGCCTGGTCCTCCAGAGCAGGATTCCTAAAAGGTAATAAAAAAAATGAATTGCCTCATTTTCCTGCCTCCAGGAAATCCTGTTTTCTTCCTCTGAAGAACTAAAACTGCTTCCAGGCTACCTTAGGTTTACCAGCTTGATGGCCAGCCTTCACCCTGACTATTTCCCTTTGCCCTGGGTTCCACACAAGGCTAACTGCATGCCTGAGACCACTGGTCCATGTAGCCCTAAGCCTGGCCCACAGTTGCTACTCAGAAAAAGCTGAGTAGGTGGTGAGGGAAAGAGAGTAAAGCAAAAAGGCAAACCCCAGTGAAAGAGGCCATCATTCAGGAATATTTACATAAGAGATAAATCCATCTGACAAAATTATAGGGAACTGTAAAAAATTGGTGTAACTTCCATACTGTAGAAGCATCTCCTTAATGCTACTACTCAGCAGCTAGTTTTCTATGAGGCACATTAGTTTGCTTTGTGAGCTCTCATAAGTAACATTTAGTTTAAAAAAACTGCGATTCTCACTTTGATGAGACAACACAGATATCAGGAGCTTGCACACACTCTTCAGAATTAAAACCCAAAGGTACTCCAGCTGTGCCCAGTTACTGACTTTGCTCAACACCATGGATTTGTTTCAAGCCACATTGCCTGTAGGCATTACTGCACCATTTACGTTACTGCAAGAAATTAAGCCAGGGACTGCTAAGTTTTTGTGATACAGAGCTGCATACCTGCTTCTTATGGATTGCTGTTATATTCCTCTATTTTTTCTTGCCCCTTTAGAACTGTATTTCAGGGCAGTGAGCACTGGATTGACAAATCAGTATCTTGGATGAAGGCCATAGTAAAAACACTTTTCCACACCTAACCACTAACCCCTACTATAAGCTAAACACCTCCCTCCAAACCCACTTGCATCAGACATTACAATACTTGCAGTGAGAAAGCAAGCAGCATGCCCTACATATCCTCTCCAAGATAGAATTTTTAATTCCCCTTACCAGTGCATGTCAAGGAGAAAGAGATGGTTTCCTCCAGTCAAGTTCAGGCCAACACCTCCAGCCAGCAATGAGACCAACATTACCTTGAAAGGCCAAAAGAGCATTAAGGAACCTGTTTACAGACACAGAGTCAGACATCACAGCTGCTCACAGCAGTGCTAGGAGCTCTTTCCCTGCCCTGAATGCATACCTGGGGCCCTTTGGGATTGTTATTGAACTCTTCCACCACATCCATCCTCTGTTTGGGATTGACAGAGCCATCCACTGTGGCATACTTCAGCCCCAGGCGCTGCAGGTGCACAGCCACAACTTTGAGCATGCTCGTCCACTGAGAGACAACCACGCTGCAGAGAGAACAGGGAGTTCACAACCAGCTCTCTCTGTACTGCAACACTTTGGTCATTGCAGTGTCTCACCCAAGGGGCTGCAACAATTCCGGCACCTTCCCCACTGCAAACTTCCCATTTCAGAAACAGAGGTGTAGTGATAGAACTTGCTGTGGAAGGCTAATACCCAATAAACTTCATATAAATTAAGTCTATAACTTTTACCTCTATTTTTGGATTTTACATTTCCACATCCCAACCACAAACTTGAGTTACAACAGAGCTTTTTCTGCAAAACACAGTAGCAACACCAAATTTAGATTCACTATAGCCTCTCACTCCCCAGTTTCTTGGACTAAACAGTTTGTGAGGCAGTAATTTGTTTGATAGTTTCTTGAAAGGGAACAAAAGCAATGTTGGTGCTCCCATTCTTAAGATGGGAATGCTTTTTGGAAGAGACTGGAAAAAAGCTTTCTATAAGTCCTCTGATCAATGCATTCCTTTATCTCTAACAGGTTCAGTTTAAATCTCTGCTTTAGTCCTCCTCTTTTTTGGGGTTGTGGGGTGGGCAAATACTTCTCACCACAACCAAATTATTCCCAATCCTATTTCTGGGGGATAGTCTTCCTGGGCCTCAAGGCCTGAGATTTCTCACACGTTCCCTTATGTTTACACTTACCTGTATTTTAAACTCCCCTCTTTTGTCTTAGACTTGTGTTCAACTACTGCAATACTGTCAACATTTTACCATACCATGAGTTTTGTATTCAGTTATTTTAAGCTATTTCTGCTGTTGTCAAGAAACAGTGTGCTTCTCTCAAAAACTACGACCAAAGAAAAGGACATGCTTGCTAACCTTTTCTGAGGCTCTGAGTGACTCTGAATAGCTTTCAATTCAGCCAAGAGTTGAGCTATCTGCAGGAAAAAAAAAATCCAAAACATTAGTCTGCTTGCTCTCATAATCCAGCTCATGCTTGGATATTCTTTATTAAAAGTAGAAAGTGATCAGAGTAGCTTTTCAACCGGAATTTCTTCTATGCTTAGAATTTGAAGAAATTTTAATAGTCACTGGTAAGAACACTCCCACCACAGAAAACAGGGCCAGGAAATCAAATCATACAAGCCTGTCTTACAGAGTCCAATCTTCCTGTGAGAAGTTACTGCAACTCCTCCTCTTGTTGCCATCCCTTTTTTCTAGCTCATCACAAACACCATGGTCCCACATGCAAGCTCTTCTGAGCTTCTGGGAATCCACTTAAGATTTTCACTTAGTTTTTCTCAGTCACATTCTCACAGCTTTGCTAGAAGTAGCCCTCGACATGTGAGAAGCTGGAGCCTTCCCAGAAGGGGTGCAGCAGGCTATGATCTAACTTACTCATCTGATTTCATCTCAGTTGGCAACTTACCCTGACTTGCAATTACCATGAGCCATTTAAGAGGCAAAACACTGAAATCCAAGCTTCTCAAGTAAGGCAAGAATGCCACAACCAGAATACCTTGGTGCTTTCTCTGGTGATGTCAAAGATATCTGTTTGAAAAGCTGTGCCATTGAGGTAGACTGTTGATTTGGAATCAGGAGTCTGGAGCTCAGACAGTGTCAAAGCACCAAGCTGTTCCTCAATGGAGAGTGCAAGGCCTTCACTGTTCAAGTTAACTTGATCCAGAGCCTGTGGGAAGAAAGCAAAACAATAAGGGATCACAGTCAAGCCCAAGATCAAATTCAGTACTGATCCAGGCAGCACAGTATCTGCTGAGGACACTGGGTTTGAAGGATGCTATTCAATATGAAGACAGAACAACTAAGAAACACTACTGGATCAAAGAGTCCCCTTGGACCTTTACTCTGCCCTGAAAGGGGCAGTGTATGGAAAGCATGTCAGCTTAGCCATTTCCAGTCTCCTCAGACCAACCCCCCCACAGCATTTAACAACTGCAGGATTACAGATGTTAGAACATAAATTCCTGCCTGTTCCCCTGATAGCTGAACTTTCTCTACAGCTGCTATATATATAGTTCAGAGCCAAGAACTCCTGAAATACTAGTCTTAGCTTCATACAAGGCAACCTCAAAGCACTGACAGAGGTTTCCAACACACAAGCCCTTGAAACAGGCTACACTTGTGCACTTTTCAAGGCTAAGTTAAGATTAAGACTTCTTTACCATAAAAATTCTAGTTCCCTTTTTATCTGAATAAAGGTATTTCCAAAGATACAGCCGCCCATATAAGTCATGCTGGGGAACTCTTCAGTAGAAGGTAAGCCCATCTAAAACATCTTGGGCTTTAAAACAGTCCAAAAATTGACTCTGTTCATACTCTCATAGCTAAGAGAAACAAAGCTGTTACCAAGTCTGTTAACTTGGATAAACACTTAAAAAAACCCCACAAAACCCCCCACACCACTGCAATGCAATTACCACTTTCAGTAAGGAGAGATGGCAGCAGCACTGACGGAGCCTCAAGAGCATGGACAAGACATGAACAGTACTTGAGACTTGGGAGGCACTTTGTGAGCCTGCTAGAAATTCCTTTTGACTGACTCCAAACTCTTGTGCAACTGTCAAGGAAGGAAGACAAAACATAAAGAGCTATTGGAGGCATTTCCAAGCACTGCCCATCCACCCCCAGGAAGAGATTCACGAAGAGGAGTCAAGAATGAACAGGCAAGCAAATACCTGATTTAACATAGGAACTCATCAACCCCCACTTTAATTAAAAAAAGGCAGCAACATAAGTCATACACTAATGCTGACATGTTATCTGAGCAACTAGACCTTTATTTCAAAGGAAATTTTAGAACCAGAAGGGTTAAGAGATTTTCCCAGAGCCACAACAATAAGAACACACTTTTGAAATACTAAGGTATGAGTGTTTGTAACATGAGGGGAACATTTTCCTGAGGAAGAATTTCTGAGCCCTGACCCCAAGTCTGTTCCCCCTTCTGAACTGCACACTTAAGAGCCATTTCTGCAAATGTTTTCCGGGGAGGGCATGCTCAAACCTTTCTCAAAGGGATTACCACCATCATACTCTCTGTCTTCATTTTTCTGCTCTTGTCTCTTTAGGTAGGATTGTAGTGTTGACCTGTAAAAACAAGACAAAGACATTGGGATTCACAGCAAGAAAAAAGGCAAGAGGGACCTGAGCTTAGCAAGCTGATGATGTATTAAGCTAAGGAAGGTTTCATTAATCATTCAGTCACAAAAAAACCCCAGTTTTTTTTTAACTTGAGTATGATCAAAACCAAAGATGCATTTTGGAAATCACAAGAGAAAGCAAGTCTGCTTTTTGAGTATGAGAACACCTTTAAATGTATATTTAAAAGGAAGGAAAGTTCTTTACAGTGAGACTGCTGAAAGAGCCCCAGAGAACACAAAGAGATGCTGGCTTGCAATTACAGCTATCTGGAGAGGCCAGCATAATTTCTAATTGTACAAGAATCACAGAGCAAAGATGATAATTCTCTCCTTTACAAGTGCTCACACATCATCATTTAAGAACTACTTGTTGCAATTCCAAGTCTTTAGAGTCTTGAAATTAGTGAGATTCAGTGTAAGGTTACAATACAAAGCTCATATGAGGCACGAATATATAGGAGACAAGAAATTAATAAATTTTGCCTACTACCCAAACAAGCAATGTATTTTCAAACACACTAGACAGATAAATCAGAAGGGGAAAAAATTAACAGGAGTTTGTCCAAAAGCTCTCTTCATCTGAAGTGAATTTCTCTTCTGATTTCTCTATCAATAGGAAACAAACCCACAAAATCTCTACCCACATTCATACCTGGATCTTGCAAAGAGCACATTGTACACAGATTGCTCCTCTGCTGTAAGTTTTAACTGATGCAACTGCATGCTACGCTGGGGCAGAGATACCTGAAGTGAAAATTCACAGGATCAGACGTATGTGTGCAAAAGTCTTAGAGAGCATCACAAACACCAGCAATCCAAGATTTAACATAGTACTCTAAGTCTCAGAAGATAGCTGTTTGTTCACTGAAGCCGTATGTATTAATGCAGTTATGACAATACAGACACTCCCAGAACTCCAAGGAGCCTGGTTAACATTCACAATAAAATCTTTATTCCAGCTCATCCAATAAAGAGGCATGAGCTACTATGTATGAACCACTTGACAGCTACCACAGAGGGATTAATTTTTGTGTTGTTAAAGTAGCTTATTTCCCCATTCAAAATCAGACAGTACACCGAAACTATACCTTTTAAAGGCTTAAGACACATCAATGACCTAATACTTCATTCAACAGACTGTTTGTAAAAAGCAAGGCAGAAGGCAAATGCTCCAGCACACAGCAGATCCACCTGACAAGTGGCAGCTTGGTTCTCAGAGATCTAAGCTAGTCCAGTGATCTAGACTAACTTTCCACTAAGTGGCCATCTACGTGCAATTACTTGGCATATTTTTGTCTGCATGTGATTTACAATGGAAAGGTTTCACTATTCTCTTTAATTCTGCTTTCTGGGTAAGCAACCAAAGCATCCCACAGGCATTTGCTTCTCTCGCTTAAGAGACTGCAGCAGATAGGAAACCCCACCCATTAACAAATTTATGCATGTAAATAACTGTCTGCTGCAAGGAAAACAATGGAATGATGGTATAGTTTTGGAGGGTGAAGTTCTTACCAGGGGCTTGCCAGCTGAATCCAGCTGGTCCTTAGTTCTCTGCAGTAAGAGGCTCCTGGTTAAGAGGCTTAGCCTCTCCTGTCCCTTCCTTGTGTTGTTATCTACCTGGTACTTCCACACTTTGTATTCATCAAAAGGAGAGACACGTAGAAACCTGTGACAGGAAGGAAGGAGACTTCATACCAAGGGAAGAAGAGTTCTTCACTTACTCTGGAGTGATCAGAACCAAATTCCTTGCTACCAACACAAACTATTTCCAAATGCCATAACTGCATGACCAAGGAGCAGTAAAACACTTCCAGTTTGTTTGCTTAGATGTCCTACTATCACTAATACCATAAGCACCTCTTTCTGATTCTGTACCCATCACTTCCTCTTAGCCCATTATGTTTCAAGCTTCACCAACAAACAAAGGACATCAAGATGCAGAGGCACTTGCCAAAAAGCATATTCATCAGTTATTTCAAAACAGCAGACTTCTTACTTGACAATTAATTTCAATTATCCAAAATTAATGTCAAATGCAAGTTCTCTCTGGTTCTTGAACACCACTTGTAACCCTTCCCCCCCTGAGCAATGAGGAGCATCTGTTTATCATTGTTTAGGGAATCCAAAGTTTTCACTTCAATGCCCTTGTAAGCACAACACTCCAGGAAGGTTCCTCCCAGGCTGCCTTGGTAACAACAGGGATTAACTCATAAAACCTCTGTTCATTAATACTGATTTTCTGCATACTCATCCTGAAGACAAAGGTATTTTCCCCTTTGCTGTCCGTGGAGGCAGAAAAGCTACATGCAACAGCAGACACATAGTCAGCCTCGTGCAATGCCTCAACAACACTGCAATCCAGTGCTAAGTATTAATATAACTAATCCTACTACTCCACATATCTTAGAGACATCCCAAACATAGAAACAACTTCAGCACTTCCTCAGAGAAGAATTACTGGGACTGGATCCCTGTGCATGTGGTCACGTGCAGCCAGCTCACCTCAGGAGAGAGTACATGTCCAGCAAGTTGTTCTGTATCGGTGTCCCAGTGACAGCCCATCTGGCACTGGCTCTCAATTTGCACACAGCTATAGAGGTTTGAACCCGTGGGTTTTTAATACTGTGAGCTTCATCCAATATAATTCGAGCCCAAGCTACCCTGAGCAGAGGGGAACAGGGAGACGATCCACTCTGAAAGAAAAAGCAGACTATAAAATGAAGCAAAACCTAGGTTCTCCAAGGAGCCACAAGCAAACACATTTTTCCAGCAAGAAGTCTTTTCCTGATGTTAGTCAGCAGCAGTTTGTGCTCTTACTGTCATGTAAGAAATGGTCTCCAAAAATCATCTCTTTAAAGCTTCCACACTTAAAGTTTATAAGCTTAAACTAACTTATTTGCCTGATCTCAATAAGGATTTTTAGTATTTTGCTCGTTTTCTTGCTTCAAACATTTTATCATATAATGTTCTTGCTTCAAGAGGTGTTTCATATCAGTACAATTTTGCTATGCTGAGATGAAAGACCACATATAATTATCCTGATATCTCAAAATTTTATAGATGCCACCTAGAAGTTTCAGGAAATTCCAAGTCCTGTTTTCTTCAAAAGCTGCATCTAGAGCTGTGCACAGAGGTAGGAGACAGCAAGGGACTTCCTTTACACTGTGTAGCCATTATTTTCATCGCCCAGCCAGCACACTGCTGTTTCTTCAAGGCAGCATGGAAGCTGCCTCAGTTCAGACTGACCCAGAGCCTGAGCACAACAGGTGTCTGGTAGTTTGGAGTGATATGAGTGCTTCAAGCAACATCAAATGGGAGATTCTAGTGCTCCTTCACCTCAAAAGGAGAATGAGATTCACCATTGCATTCTTAAAACTACTTCTTAAGACATTTCAACTGCATTCAATGCAGCATCTTCTATAATTCTACAGAACAGATATATTGCCAATGTATCTGTTCTTGCTGCACTTCACAGCACTTTCATCACTTTGCCTTTACAAAAATAATCAATAGAGGCTTATGAAAAAAAAATCAAGATGCTGCTCACTGTAGCACATGTAAGGGGCTACTTGAAACAACAATGGTTTGCAACACTTCAGAACAAAACCTTAAGGCAATTCCCTATTGACATTATGGCTTCTCACCCCCACATCATGGTCCTGAGCAGGGACTTCTGCCTCCTCTTTGCTTGTGGGAACTTCCTGGGATAGAAGGCTGTAGGTTGTGACAACAACATCATATCCAGAAAGCCTGAATGAAGGGAAAGTAGTAATCAGGAGCAAGAACAAATAACAAATTCATTTTGCAAGAGAGATTAAATGCATGCTGAAGAATGAGTTTAAGAACAACACAGTGCTACAGGAGCTGAAATGCTGAGTTTTACAGAAAACTGAGCTTCACTGCAGTCAAGCAGGAAGGACACACCATCCCCATTTTATGGATACTGGAAGTAGACACATCAAGCTCAAGATGACAGTAAAAGCCCATTGACCAGAATGCACACCACATGGCATGAGCCCTGCTTAGAGCCTGGCACCCAGGAATACTGCTCAGCATGGCCTGAAGAGGTCTAGAAAACATGCTGATCTATACATACAGCTGATAAAAAATACAACTACAAAGCACAAGCATGGAAGAAACTGCCACTGGCAATCTTTGCAAGGAAGGGATATTTTAGAGAATATACATGGGGTTTTTTTGCTATCAGAAGCAGCAACAGCCTCCACCAGAACCACTGAGCATGGGCACAGGCCATAAATGTTTTACTGAATACACCTTGACAGCACACATGAGCCTGACTTTCTGGACCTTCCAAATTTCAGTACTTCACATTTTCCCATCATTCTACATCCACTGAATTTCAACTTTGATGAACACAATCTCCTGCTACATAGTATTTTGCTCTTCTTGGTCCTATTTATGGTTTAGCACTTACACCTGTGCATGCCTATCTCGATTTGGCCCATGGTACAAATAGACCCTCAGTTTGCCAAAGGCCACGCGTCTCTCAATCTCTTTCTTCCAGTGATGGATCAAGGATGCAGGACAAATGACTAAAGTGCCATGGGAAGGGACGACAGTGAAGTCTAAAAAAAAAATATTGCAGACAGGTTTCAATGTCTTCGCATTAGACTAGAACAAAGACAGAAGTTTTGGAAATTTGCAGTTGAGAAGAGTGTCCAACCAGTTCCATGAGGATACAGACAGTACAGACTGTGGACACAGAAGCAGTACTCTTTAAAAAAGTACTAACATCCCCAGTGTCTGTAGACAAGATAAAAGTAATCTTTGGGGGAGAGCTGGTAAGACAAAAGATCAGTTACAGAGAGGTGAGTAATAACTATTTGAAGTCCCTATGAAAACTATGCATATGCTTAAAAAAATATGAAACCTTTTGCAAACCCAGCACATGCTAGCTTTAACTATTTAAGGAAAACAGTAAAAAAAAAATCCCCAAACAATATAAAGTAATGAGTTGGAAAATCCTACACATCCAATGGGAGACAAAAATGATCCTGATCAAAAGAGACCATGCAAGGAAGCACAGTACAATTCAGCCAAATGAGTTCCCTGCAGAAGCAAAGTGAGCACAGATACAGTGTGTTGTTCTACAACCCCTTAACCTATAATGCTTTAGGCATTTCAGATGGCACTTCATCATTACATATGTGCTGTAGGATGGAAGCAACTCTGTACCATTTTTTGATAGCCATATTTCTAATGTCTCCTTTCTTTTCTCTGTCTTCAGCTGCTTCTGGGCCAGAATGAGAGCAATCATCGTTAGAGTCTTCCCCAAGCCCATGTCATCCGCTGCAAAAAAACACATGCAAGTTACCACCTGCAGAAATAAGCCCCCTTGGATCTACCCTGAGGGAAACACTACAACAGAAAGTGTCCTGGGGAACCCCCAAAAAATCAAAAATACACAGATGAAAAATTCAGGGTATGATTTAGTAATTGGTAATAGGGCACAGAAAACAAGCCCTTTTGACATACCTACAATATAACCACTTATTGGCCTCTAAGTAAGTTACATGCAAAACTTTGCTGCCATAGATCAGCCCCACAAAATCCACTTTGCCGTTCTGTTGCTCACCCAGAATTCCTCCACATGGCCTCTGACTCTCTCTCCAGAGGAGCCATGCAAGCGCCTGTTTCTGGTGCTGCAGCAGTGGGACCTGAGGGGTGAGTGAGACAGAGGATTTGAAGGAAACACTTGGCAAAATTTAGACACTTCTGCTTCCTGTACCAATTATCCTGTTCAGCTGTGTCACTACAGTCCTACTGAAAGCAGTCTGCCTACCTGTTCTTTTTCTACACAGGCTGGGATACTCAAGGTAAGCAACTTCTGAAGACAGGAGGTCAGCAGTACCACAGATGAGTCTTCCTGATGTTTCCTGCACTAACCAGCCTAGTGCCTCAGAGAGCAGATAAGGATGGCTTGTTCAGCTGGAAAATCCACCCCAGACTACCTTGCTTACAACAGCTACCACTGTCAAGGAAAGGGATTGAGAACACTTCCTCTTTTCTCACTGAGACCCCTACAGACTCTTGAAACAGGAAGAGGGACTACATGCTACCATCAGAGGACATTCAGTGGCCTTCCCCACCACTGAAAAGGTCCCAAGACAATGCGACAAGTGACACAACACATATGCATCTACACACCATCCTGTATAGGCATGTGCCTTTGTTCCAATACCTTGCATATAACCTCAAACAGATCAGAACTGACTACTCTGGAGTCCATCACATTGCATAAATTCAATCACCTGCAACACTTATTTGAAAGATTATTTCTTATAGCTCACCAGGAAGAACGAACAATGAGGTTCTCAGCCTGTTTCTTACACCTCTGTTCTGCCAGTCACGTACAAACATGGATGGAATGTAATTAGAATATCTCCTTCCAGCAGGATGCATAGTATGTCAAAGTGGGAAGGAAGGAATGCTCTAGGGTACCACTCAGAGGTTATGATTCATTCATCAGTATGACAGCTTCCATCCTTGCCAACCCACCATCAATCCAGAGGGATCTTCAGCTGCTGTCTCCTCTGTTGGACAGGATTCTAGAGATTTGTGAAGATGATTAATAGCCTCAAATGTGGCACTGTGTACAGCCCTGATTCGATCTTCTGTCATTCTTCCCCCATAGAGATTCTGCACACCAACACTCACTGCAAAGATACAGTACCAGAGATGTGTTTATGAAGCTAACTTTGCCAAACAGATCTTTCACCTCAGAGATTGACTTCAGTGGCTACAGATGCCTGAGGGACAGTATGCAGTAACAAAACAGGCTGAGTACTGTCACATGTACCCACAAATTGCAGGATTATTTCAGAAATAGTACTCAACAGTGTTCTCTGTAATGGCAAAGTCTTTCTATACTTACTTCCAAAACTTTGGCCACTGGAACCCCAAGTAGCAGCAGCTGAGGGGTGACTGTGTGAGCCAGCAGAGGCCTTTGCTGTAGGACCCTGGAGCGGGAGTGGTGTAATCAGCTTTGTACCGCCTGGCCTGCCAACTGGGTTAGACGAAGATTCTTCATGAGAGCTGCTGCTTGTGCTATCCTGCCCTTAAGGAGAAAGGAACCACAGGCTGAAAAGGTTGCACAGTGAACCTCAGAGCCTCGCTCTACAGCCCAGAGAAAAGCCTTCATTTTGCCCAACAGTCTGCTTGCAAAATACTATGAAGTGGTGACACCAGTTTAATAGCAGATCACCTGAGCCACTGCAGCTACCAGCCCGTGCTCTTGGCCTGCTGCTGGGACAGGCAGAGTCCAGCTCCAGCCTCAGTGTGTGGTTTACAGCAACACAGTGAACTCTGCAACTGTGATCAGCAGACAAGGTCAGTTTTGCACCCTGTTCCCAGATGATTTATTAATTTTGAAGACATCTCTCTTGCCAATATTTTGAACACAAAAACTATCAAAACATCCAAGAATGCTGGATGGGGCAAGAGCTCATGACCTTTTCTCCCTCAGTAATGGCACACTGGAAGCTGCTCATTTTGAATCTGATAACTGGCATACTCAGTGACAACAACATGCATGAACAGCACGGTTCCATAATGCAACAGAGGGAGTTAACACTTCATTGGCATGTTCTCATAGAGATACCTGTCTCAATCATGTTTCTAGCCAAAGCTGGAAACCTAGATCCTAATGGTGGGAGCAAACTCCCTTGGGAAGCCACCACATTACAGAGGAAACATTTAAGTTGTTCCATTCATCTGCTCCAGACACGTATTTTGCAATTAACACTTTTCATCTTCAGTAAATCTCAATAGACAAATGTTTTATAGATCACAGGCCATATATAAGTTTATGCTATATTTCCTCCATATTAACAACAATTTTAAGACAAACTATTTTGTAAACTTCTGGAGCCAAAAAAAAAAAACCCCTACCTTTTTCACTAGTATCTGCTGTTGCAATGTTAAGAGCACTGAGTGCAGCTTCCAAATCCTGCACTTGCTTTAATAGCCGTTCCCCTTTATCTGGCAGCAACTGAACGTTAACTGTAGCCAATGTGCTCTGCAAAAAAGAAACCAAAACTTGACCGTGGTTACCAAGCTCTCTGCCAACACAAAACAATCAGGTCAGAAGTCTAAAAATATCTTATCCCATTTTAATTTGTATTTTGATACTGTTCTGTAATCTCCAAAAGCTTTCAAGTGCCATTCAGTGCAATTAAACAGTCTTTTAGCAGAAAAAAACCTAACCATTAATGTTCTTTAGAAAATATGGAAGGACACAGGGACTCCTCCTTTTTATGAAACAGGCAGTCAGGTGAGTCAGACAATCTTAGCATCTCTCAAAACATCTGCAAAATTTAACCTACTTGCACCTTTCTTTCTATGCTTGCAAAAACAACAGTTCTGACTTTATTTCAAGGTTTTTTTCTGAACTCTGGACAAACAGGGGGATTCATAATAAAAACTGTAAAACAGTGATTGGCAATTATTGAAAAAAAAAAAGGCAAACAGGTAGTTTATTTCACCCTAATGTGAGCTTTCGTTGCTAGATCACTCTTACTACACAAGGCCAAGAGAGGCTACCAGAGATTTACAAAGTTTAAACTGGCTGTGCACTATTCCATTTTATGCAAATTACATTCAGAGTAAAAGACAAGACACAACTTCAGGTGGGTCAAAACTAGCATCTCCAAAGGCAGAATACTGTATTACCTTAGAGGTAATTGGTTTGTATCTGCTTAATACAACCAGTCTGTACCATGCATACGGGTAAGGGAAGTCACCTTGAAAACAGAACACAATAACACCTGCAAATAATAGGTGCAATAAATTACCTTTTTCTGTTTCAGTTGGACTACAAGATGGTTATGAAGCACGTTGGGGTCCTGGGGCCCTTCCTTGTGATGTGATGCTGCTGCTCCTGGCAAAGATGTCCCCTGCACACTCTTTCCTGATTTTCCTGAAGGAATCTCAACGGATTTCTCAGGTTTACTTTTACCTGATGAGGAACAAACGAATTGTACTTCATCACTGTCACTGCCAGAGGCTTCACCAGGAGGCTGTGGGAGCCCTGGCCCGAGCTGTGCCGTGGGCAGCTCTGCCTCTGTCCCTCCCCTCAGGGCAGCATGCTGCGATGCCGGTGCCGACTGTGCTCCTGCTGGGGAAGGGGCATCTTCCTTAGACACCGGTTTCATTTCACCATTCTTCCGACCAGTGCAATCTTTCTCTCTTGTTTCTTTATCCCTATAACTTTTGAAGTTTTTTTCTCCAAGCTGCTCCTCGCCTGGAGTCTTGGTACTTGTACTTTGCTTTCCAAGACTTAGTGGCAAGAGTTTTGATCTTGCACCTGGCTCCCTGTCCACACAATCAGAAGGCTTCTTGGACTCCCTGCCCACACAATCAGACGGCTTCTTGGACTCCCTGCCACTGCCACCGTATTTCTCTTCCTCTGAAAGTGTATTTTTCCCTTCCCTGGTCTCTGAAAGCCAAAGTTTAGATTCAGACACCATAGTCTCCTGAAGTTCTGGGTCATTTTTACTTCCTGTGTTTGGCTTCTTTGTATTTTTAAGCTCTTCTAGAGGTACTGTCTCTATGGAGGAATCAGAGGTTGATTTCTTTTCTTTATGTGACACCAGCACACTCTCATTCTCTGCTTCAACTCCTTTTGCTTTACTTTCCTCTCCGTTTCTTTGCTTTACTTGTTTCCAGGATGATGGTGCACAATTCTTGTCTAGCACTTTGAATGGATTTCTTTCACTAGTGGGATTGAAGAAAGGTACTGTTCCGGGCTGGGATTCCAAGGGTTTTGACGCTTCGGTAGCTTTTGGATCCTGCAATACATACATGGGAGAAAATGCTAATGTACAAATTATTAAAAGCCTGTTAACACACACAACCTGATCACCTCAAGCAAGACTTCATCCTCTACAAAGATCATCTTTCCTATCATTTTAACAGAATCAGGATAAATACTTAACAAGAAATCCAAAACAAAACGGCTGGTTTTCTACTTTCTTTGTCATTCCCCGTCTTTTGGGATCAAGTCCCAAGAGCTCAATTTCTAGAAAAGAGGACAGCCAGGAATCAAAACCAAGTTTCTTCTAAGACTGAAGAATAGTGAGTACTTCACACAGCTTAGGAGAAAGAGAAGTCTCATCTAGAGGACAGCATGCCTGATACACTTGTCAGCTGGAAAATACAAAATCTCCCACTAAGTAGTTTCAGAGGTGATTATGGTACATGGAGTGAGAAGTCATGCTGGAATTAGGCAACACTGTAATACAAACAAAACATACCTGCCATGGGACGCTTCCACACCATTTCTTCCCTTTCAACTTACTCTTAAGGCACCGGTAAAACAACCTACCAAGGATTAAAACAAGATTTCAATCCCAGGAGCCAGTGAAGAAGCTCTAAGCATTCTTTTAAAAGTACTTTGCACCAAAAACCATCACAGACAAGTTCTACTAACCTGTACTTTATATTCACACCTTTGCATAACAAAAAGCCATGAACAGAGCTTTTTACAGTAGTGCTCTCTGAAAAAAGATTCCTAGGGTTAGGTGGGTTTTTTTAATTTTAGCAATACAAGAGTAACTGCTCAGGCAAAAATATTGTCTATGTTTAGAGCCTTAGAAGCATCTTATGATTTCAAGGTGCAAGGAGACAGCTCTTCTTTTAGTTACACTGCACGGGCCACCTCATCTTTATAGCAACTCAGGGACAGAAATATTTTGGATGTGATTTCTTTTTTAAACTGGCAACCAACCAGGACTACTGCAAATACTTTATCAGAATTAACATTGGTGAATCTGATGCTGAGTCTGGGTGAACCTAACCACAGAGCTATGTTCAATTCTGTTAAAAACAAGCATTATCTGATGACCCAGGTTTACACTGTTGGATGTAACTGCTAATAAAAGTGGCAAACACTTGGAAAATGTAAAACATTTGGAAAACCTAAAACAGGGTAAGTGAAGGCCTCAGGGCTTGATGACTCCCTTCAGTTTTAGAAGCAAACTGCAAGTCAGTCATCATCAAACAATTCCAAATGTTTCAACATGTGCAATAAACCCCTGTTTACACTTTGAATGACTGGCAGTTCAACTCTCTCACTTGTTCATAAATAATAAAGAGAGCTAAGCTTGATCCTAAGAATAACGATCCATATTTTTTAAGAGGCAGCATCCTACAAAGTAAGTCTTCAAAAATGCCGTAAAAATGAGATACTCTACTAAGAGCCCTCCTTTCACCACAGAACAGAGGTACAGCTTAGGTGGATGTTAAATCGTCATTACAGAAAAACTACTTAATCACAGGATTCAAGTTTTCTGACGTGTAACTGTAAAAACTAAACGACCATTAGTCAGAATCAGGTCGAAAAGATTATTTTAAGCATTGAACGTAGGATAAAGAAGGAACACAGGTTTTACCAGTTTTTAAAGGCAGACATCCGGTTTTGAAAAAAATTTGAGGAACTTACGCGTATTCATCTCTGTCCGGCTGCTGGACCAGGACTTGCAGCTCCACCACGCAGCCCTCATGGATCAAGCAGTGAGAAGCAGGAACCCTGAAAGGAGGAAAGGCGAAGCGGAAGAATACAGACAAGACGAACCGCCCAGGAAAATGCCACCGCGAAACAATCACTTGCGACAAAACAAAGGCTACGTAAGAAAACAAGCTTGCGACTGCTGACACAGCGGTGAACTTCCCTCAGGACAGCCAAGTGTGTCCGCTGTTCCATCGCCCCCCCGACACCGCCCCTGCACCTACGGCGCTGGGAGGACGAAGTCGCAGGCAGCGGGGCCCTGCGTCCCGCACACGTAGAAGCTCTTTCCTTTGTTGGGGCCATCGCGGACGCCCGTTTTCAGGAAGCAGAGGGACCCTGCGGAGCGGAGAAGAGCGGAACTGGTCAGGCCGAGCCCCCCACACTGCCCCCATCACGGCCACCCCCGGGCCGGCGCTCACCGTGCCCGGGGCACAACACAGCCTCCATAGCCGGACGGCACGGCCCCGCCCGCCTTTTGAACCGGCCAATCCCGCCGGGCCGCTGCTCCCACCAATCAGCGCGGGGCAGGGGCGGGGCACAGGGCACGGCAGCCAATCGCCGCCGCGCTGTGCGTTCCCGGGGGCGGGAACAGGCGGGAGGAGCGACACTACGGGGGCGCGGCCATACGGGGAAAGGGGCGTGTCCATGTGGCGTGGCCTCTGGCCCCGCCCCGGTGCCACGGCGCTCCCAAAGGCTGCCCGGTGCGGAGGGAGCCGTGCTCCAGCCGGGACACCCGCCTGTCCTGGAAACGGCTCATCCTGCCAGCTGGACACGCGTTTAAAAGTAAAATACCTTAAGATGAATGTTAGTCGAAATAATAGTACAAGCAAACACCACAGACCACCAGGAACTGCAAATAAGTTGGGTTTTTTTCCTCTTCTGTATTTAAGATGGGAAATACAGTTTCACAAAACGTGTGCATTTCTCAATTACTGCTTTTGTTAATGGCAACTCAAGTGAGAGAACGACTCCGGTAATAACAGAATTATGGAAGAGTTATAACGTGTGTACAAAAACATGAACAGCATTTACACTAAATAATAGATTAGTGACATTAACACTGGCAGCCGAATTCAGCCACGGTGTAAACTCTTGCAACCCTCCCGAGTTGCTTGAAGGCTGCATTTGTCTCAGTACCTGTGTGAAAAACGTGCTTTTTACACAATACTATCGATTTTGTGCTTTCACACGTGCCTTGGAATTTTTTCTCCTAAACACACCGTTTTGGGCCAGCACCTGCTCCTCCACAATGCATTCATACTCGTGTGTGCCCTTGTGACATTCAGCAACTATTCCCCTCAACTTCTTCCAAGCAGGAGTATGGAATAAAAGGGATGCAGACAAAATACTTCCAGGCAAGTGTTTAGCTTAAGGAGTGTTGAGTTCTACAAGTGATTGTGATGTTAACAGCAGCAATAATGACCTCACTGCAGGGCGTTTCCCGGCAAATACTGAAATTTTTGGTCCTTTTTTTCTTAACAAGTGACCACACATTAGAAGTAAAAAATGCAGGAGTTAGAACCTCACTATTATTGATTTATTCCTGCATTATGCTAAGAGCCATCTTACTGGAGCTTAAGTGTTCTTGCTCTAACAGCCTGTTCTTAAATCAGCAAACCATGTACTGAATTTTAAGCATGCAGTTATATTTTTCATGGGAACGCAATGGGATTCAGGCTAGTTCAGAAAGTCAAGTTGCTTTGTCCAGAGATGGACATAAGCTTGTGCTGAAGTACATCTCTGAGTCGGGAACACAGACAAATAGGATGTCTAAATACAGTACTGGACCGAGGCTCTGCCTCACAACACTTTGCTTCTGTGCCTCTGAATAAGTGGCACAAAGACAAAACTTAATGAGTGTACACCCCGTTATTGCCCAGATGGAAATATCCTGCTCCTGATTTCCAAACAATCTGCAGCAAAACCTCATATAAAGCACTTTTGGGGAAAGGTAGAGGCACAGGGGAGCAGACACAGAGTAAACAAATGCAAACCCTTGGTCCTTCAGTCCATTTGCTACTGACACCCACCCCCACAGATTTATCCTGCTCACTTATGTCTCCCTCTCTTTGAAATACAGGGTAAGGCAGGGCTTTAACCCCCTCAAAATAAGGAAGTGGGTTGCCCAGAAGGCACAGAAAGGTTCCTCAAGCTGGATATACTCGAATGATCCACCTTATCCCTCTTTTCCTTACAAAACTTCCCACCTTTGCAGTTTGTTTCACTGCCAGCAGCTTGGCTGTGCCGACTTCCCCTTCTTTGGCAAGCAGGGCTGACCAACTCTCTCACAAAGGCCTAACAAGGTAATGTCTGTACAGTGCTTAAGAACATGCAAAGTGCAATATAAGTGCCAAATGTTCTTATTTTTGAGATTAATGAATTAATACTCCAAGAAATAGAAGCACTGAGGTAACTACAGCTTAAATACTACATTCCCTCATGATTAAAAAAACAAACCAAACAACAAAAAAAACCCCAGCTCTCTTCTCTCTAGAAGATGAATCCTGAATATGAAGTGGTAATATCTTATTTATATTCTGTCAAGCTTAGCACAGCCACAGAGTGCCCTTTTAGTAACAGCAAAAATAGGGACATGAGCTAAAGTTCTCAGAGAAACTAAGAATTCTGCACTAATGATTTCCTCAAATCCCATCTCTGTGCTGTTCCCAGCAAATGTTTACTCCCATTCATTACATCCAGGGGAGCTGGTGTCCCATGCTGCTGAAGCAAAGCACAGTCCAATGTCAGATCTGGCATTCTGATGGCTGAACAGACTGAAATATCCCCCAGCAAAGGTAAGCATGACCATAATCTGCAGGAGCTCTCTGAAAAGTTCAGGTTTTGCCCTAAGTGAAGTCCACATTCCTCAGCAGGAGGTCTGAGACAGTAAGGCTTTATATACTATCCAACGCACAAGCTCCTATCAGAGCACTCCAGCTATCAGGTATCAACTGATTTATCCTGGTGGGCAGAAGAGGATGGATGTAACAATGAATTAAACACTGCACATACCCTTTGTGTTTTGTTCCTGTATCAGCTCTGGCCAGTAATGGACCCAAGATTCAACTGACTAATGATCTGGTCAATGAAACCAAGCCCTACATTCCTATGCACTCTGTGGTAAAGACATGGCAGAAGAGTCAGTAGCACCCTAACCAGTAAACAAACACTGCTGTAAAATGCTGATGCATTCTGAAGTACCAGAACCCAGCTGTTTCCAGGTGTTGAAAAAACACTCAAAACACGACAAGGTGTCCTGGTCCTGGTGAAACACCACCAGCTGCAGTAGGCCCTGCTTAGTGGTTTCATTCTGTTTTCCTTCCCCAGCGCTCGTGTCAAACATTCCCTTCATCGATGCTCTGCAACTTCAGTCTTTGGCTGGCATGGGGCCTGGCACCACGCCGGGTGTTCCCACTGCTTCCTGCCGCAGTCCACAAAGGGAACAGGGCTCCTGGTAAAGCATCTTCCCCAAACAGGCTGAGTTTCACATCAGCTTCTATAGCTCGGGCCAGACTGGCTGCATAACTATCTAGAGATTTATGGACTTCAGCTTTCACATGAAGAACAGAATTCTTTGCAGCTTCTGAAAAAAAAAAAAAGAATAGGTAACAGTTGGTAAGCATGGCTGTGCAAATGCTTGAAAACTAATATAGATCCTGTTGTAAAGGCATGATCATGCCCTCTGCAAAATATTTACCAATCCTCAGGTTTCCTACACCATTCTATGAACACAAAGCTTCAGAGGTACATGGGATAATCTGTGTTGGTGCAGCTGGTTTTGTAGCATCTGTACACCTCTCTACCCACCAAAATGTTGAGCAATACAAGCGTTCATCCTAAATGTAACTCTTCAGTGAAGCTGCTGAAATAATTTAAAGCCTCACGGATGCTGAAAACCCTGAGACTCACCAGGGAGAATTGCTAAACCTGTGGGGACTTGTGCACTCAGACTTCCCTCTTTCATGTTCACAAGAAATTAGATGTCTGCTCCTACATAATCACTCAGAAAGATAGTGGGAAATGTATGCTAATGTCTTTGTACAAGGAAATATTCACCCCGTATGCTGGGAAGAGGACAAAAGGGAATTTTGCCAAGAAATTCCATGGAAAGAGTCTTCCCATTATTTCAGGTTTTATTATTACTTGATTCTTAAAGGCATTCTGCTGATTTTCATCCTGCCCACAATCATATATTGTTTAGAAAATTCAGTTGTTATTATCAAGTCTTCTATTGAAATTATTGTAACTATCAGCATAAATTAATGTTCCAACATTTTACATATGATCACAGCAATGTTCTGCTAGCCCAGAATCAACAAGCAAGTTGACTGAAAAAATTGCATATGGTACATCTGGTTTTACCCATGCCTGCTGAGGAACACACCCAGTGAAGCACAGTAGAATTTAAGTAAAAAAAAGTAAATGAAACAGAATAAAATTATATTCAGATCACTGAAGTCTGTAAGTGGAAGAATTTCAAGTCTGTAAGTGACAAAGTTGAGAAGAGACAGCAAATGAGAAACACAGGGATAATGCAATCAAAATATGAGGGCAGGAAAGTATATTCCCCAAGAAACAAAAAACAGACTGTAACAGCCACCAAGGTGAGTGGAATTGCAAAGGGGGTACTGCTGTGCAATTTAATTTATATGCAGGGAATCCCAGCTTCTAACTCTTGTCCTTGCCTGCTGCAGCTTGAGATCTGGAAGAAAGACCTGATTTTGCTTTCTGTTGTACCTGCATGAATGATCAGGTCTGTCAAGGCACACAGTGGTCAGATACTTTTCAAGACAATTCTCAAGGTCATGGGAGGCTTCCTGAGCATTCAATACAGTTGACTCTGAGCATTTTCATACTTACCCTTACACTCACCTTTAATTTGTTCCACTTCATCTTCGAAAGTCACTGAACTCCTCCTTCGAGGGGGACAGATGCAGTGTGGGGCATGAGGGCCATCTGAGCTATAATCTTCAAGAAGCATTGTATCTGTTCCTGAAAAGAGCAAGAGCCCTCAAGTCAAACAGTAACACTGGGATACAATATGGTGGCAAAAAGTTTTCAGCCCATTTCCAGCAGTTCCTTCAAAAGATGTCTAAACCCAACTTTTCAGAGGAAATTTCAGCTCAAATTGAACATTTCACAGGAAAAGAGTGAGGTCAGTTTTCATTGAAAGGATTGGGAAATCTTCTCAATAGAGACTGGGCATCACAGGCCCCAGGATCATGTACTACATGCAGCAAGCAACACGGAAGAGGGACTAAGGCTTCCTTCTGCTCCTTAGTAACTCACAGTAAAAGCATCCAAAGTGAAACAGTATTTCACAGTGGATCACTGTATATCCATTCCCAGGCTATATGGACTGTGCTCCCTCCTTAACCAGCAGTGGCACTTCTAACAGCATTTTGGTATCGCTTCAGTTTAGTTCATTTTTTTAACTGTTGTCACAAGATGGTAACACCACATCCTCTTAAGGCAAACCAACCTCTTGAGGCAGGTTTACCAGGAGGCTCCTCTCCTTTATCACATACAACTGCAGAATATCCACAACAGGCAGAAAACTACCAGCACTAAACAACTACCAAAAATAAATCCCAGCTCCACAGAGTTCCTTTACAAAAGTAGGAAGCAAATCCCTTATACCAAGCAGTCTTTAAAAGATCACCCTCTTGTGTCTCTAGAGCAGAAATACTCTCTAAAATAATTACTGCAGTTAAGGACTGGTAGCTGAGTTAACTGCCAGAAAAATCTAGCAACAGGTCTGGATAGAAGATTACCATCAGAACTCTTTTTCCCTTTTCCAAACCATCTTCAGTTGAGAGGTCTTAAGTAGTAATGAAATCATAAACTGAAGCCATCCCAAGTGCTTATGTTTACACTGCAGGATGAACCAGACAAGGTCTCTTACAAAATAGGAAACAGAGAAACACATTCTTCACAGAACGTTGTTGCTCTGCTCCTTGTGGATACAGAGCAAGCCTCCAAAGAACAACAGAAACTTAAGGAGAAGGGCACAAAAGCAGTGAGTCTTGTTCCCAGGACACATTACCAAGGGAGGGTCATTCTGTAAGCAGCATTTTGCAAGTAAATCTATTGAGAGCAAAGGAGGAAAAAAGCAACTGCAGCAGTTTTGTTGGAACAGCTGGAACAGATGCTTCGTATCATTAGTCCATCAGGAGACATCTGTGGCTGTAAACACTGACTGTCCCCGAGAATGCTGCCAAGTGCAAACTTCTGCCCAAGTACAGAGCAAGAGACTTGCAGTTACCTGAATCCTGTGAGCAGCTGAAACCTGTGTCTCCTGTACTGCTGCTGTTTCCCAGTGGCCTCCCACCTGCCATGAGGGCAGTAAGGTGAGGAGATAGTCCCAAATCTGCAAGAAAGTTTTGTTTTTGTTACACAGTGAATGGTTGAGGAGTTTGCAATGGCAAAGCCTCTTCCAGTAATACCCACTCTACGGCCTTATTTATTATTCTGCATACAAAACTTACCTTGCTGAAGCAGAGAGCCCTGCATCTGGACTTCCCATCTTAGAAATCCAGTCAGCAGCTCTCAGGTTTGGAAAGGCAAGTCTCCTTTCTCTCTGCACCATCTCCCTCCCACTCTTGTTGCAACTGCGTGTGTTTTATCAAGCAGACAGGCTGAGCACCAAGCATTTGCTCTCACATGGATGGGGAGATTTGCCAGGCGTCTTCTAGACAGAGAATAACCTGGTAGCCACCAGCAGTTGTGACAGGCCATTAGTGTGGGAAAAACTTATGAGCAAGGTTGGGGCACAGAGATGCCCAACTGCTTTCAAATCTCCAAAACAAGGAGGGAAGAGATCATGGGATTTTTACAAAGGTGCTGCTTTAGATGCTACCTTGAGATTTTGTTGTGAGTTTGTTGGGGGTCTTTTTCCCCTCCCTGTCAGCCTCCAGATAAGACATCTGATAAAAAGCTGACAGCTTCAAGTTTATCACTTGGAAAAATAAAGAAATTTCCTGTCTTTTGCCTCCCCACCTCAGTTTCCAATGTATTAATCCATAACATGTCCTGGATATAGACTTGCCGAAACTCCTTGAGCTTGTGATACGGCCACAGCTCCATAACTTTTTCATTTACATGACAGTCTCTCCCAGTGTTCCCAGGTTGCAGAAAAGATAACAGACGCCTTGCTGCTCTCATCTTCCTTCTGCATTTTAGATCATCTTTCCCAATTAAATAATTTCAGTTCCCGCCTCTGCATGAAATATCCCTTGAAGATGTTCTCTTTTTGGAAGCTTCTGGACATAACCAGGGAAATGATTAAAAATCTGAATGTCATTGCACCTCTACTTAAAAAAAAACCCCAAAAACAAAGAATCAAACTGAGCAACTGGAGGTCTCAGTCTGCAACTTGGGGACACACCAAATAGTTCTATGGTTTTACACAGTTTTACTTTGTTTATGATCTCTTCTTTCCAACCATTAAGCCCAAAAGCTGAACTTGCAGAGACAGTTATGCCAGCGAAACCTTAGTGGATTTTAGAGAGTTGTAGCATAAGGCCATTAATCAAAGAAAAAGTGCAGTAAAAGTACTGTTTGTAGAGCTCAAGTCTGGGCAACACAAAATGGAAGGCACACAAAAGGATATGCTTGAGAAAGAAGAAAATAAATTATTTTTATTAACCTCATCACTATGTCTTCTCTGCCTGAGAAAGTTTTACTATAGTAGGAAAAGGATGTTAACTATAAAAAAAAGAGAAAAATTCTCCTTTCAAATATCTATAACCTGATTGACAAAAGGCTGCTGAAAATTCCAGAAACATCCAACTCTCTTTACAGAGCCCTGAAACGTGCCAAACACAGGCAGACAAGAAGCCTTGCTCTTGGTGGCACTAAAGGAGTGTCTTTTGCAGGCACATCTTACCTGTGATCCTGTTGGAAATGCTGAACAGCCTTGAAGTCCTGTGCCGCTGAACGAAGGACTTGCGGTAATACCGATCCCCAAAGCACATTCCCAGGAGCTCCTTGCGCACTGTCTTGTTCCACAGCCCATAAATTAGCGGATGGCAAATGGCACTGGAGAAGGACAGCCATGTAGCCAACGTCTCCAAAGCAGGGGAAATACTGTTTTTACCCCAAAGTGCCTCTGATGTTATCACTACCATGTAGGGTCCCCACGTAATGACGAAAGCCCCAATGACAACCAAGATGGTTATGAAAGCTTTGCACTGGTTGGCTGAGTAAACAACCCCTTGGAAAGCGTTCCTTCGGCTGCCAGAGGAGGACGTGGAGGTGCTGGAGTTCTTCCTCCCGTTCCTCTGCGAGTCCTCCTCCACAATGACAACACTCCCACAGTGGATTTTGCGGGCCTTAATCCTTGCCACCCGGAATATGAATCCGTAGCAGATCATCATGACCACGAAGGGCAGCAGCGCGCACCAGATCTGCCAAAAGGCCGTGTAGGCAGCCTCCTTGTGCCAGGCTGCCACACACATCCACTTGAATTGGTCAAACTCCAAAGAGGACCAGCCAAAAAGGGGAGGGAGGCAGCCAATGAGAGAATGCAGCCACACGTACACAAGAGCTACCACCGCTCTGTTGCCTGTTATCTTCATCGGATAAACCATTGGGTACAGCACAGCATAGTACCTGCGGGGCAAGAAAAGAAGTAGTCCGCAGGAACATAAAAGACATACAATAAACAAAAGAACACCCTTTAATGATGCTAATATCTAGTTCTTTTTTCTTCAAACAGGCTCAGAAACCCTGTTTCTAGAAACAGTTACATGTAAAAGTAGGTATCACTGCAGTCTGTCAAACTTGGCTGAAGGCACACATGCAACCATTGAATCCGTTCCTATGTGTGAGTGTATGTTTAGGGTATAATCTGCAATTTTAAGTAACTATTTCATGTTTATCAAATAGCATGTTATTATACCATCAAGAGCTTCAAAATACTCTAGATGAATGTCTGCATTTTCCATTATTGATGACATCACTTTCTCTTGCTCCCCATCAAAATGTCACGAGGGGCTGAAATAAAAATGACGCTCCAGCAGTACACCACGTTACCCTCTGCAGTGCTTCTCAACTCTATGAACAGGCAGTGAGTTACTCTATGAGAGGAGCAGACAATTTGTTGCAATTCATTACCAAAGAGCAGCTTACCGGTCTATAGCTATGAGTCCCAGAGTGAGCATGCTGGCTGAGCTGATCAGCATGTAGAGCAGGGCTGAGAAATTGCACCAAACAACCCCGAAGATCCATTCTCGCCTGATGGAGCTGGTGACAACAAAAGGCAGCACCAGCACGGAGAGTAGAAAGTTGGAGAGGGTCAGGCTGAACACAAACTTGTTGCTCAAGGTGAGAAGGTACGACTTGCGGTATAGAGTGACAACAATCACCAGGTTGCCCAAACAGATGAAGATGGCAATGACAATTATAGCAATGGACTCAGTGACTCTGACTGCCCCATCTTCCTCCGTGGTCAGGTTCCTCAGGCCCTTCCCATTGCTGAGGGAGGAATTGCTGCTCATGGTCAGAGCGTGCAGACTTGGAGCAGCCAAGACATGCTGAGCAGCTAGAAGCAGAACAATGCTCAGAAACATTCAGGTAACAGTTCTTCAAACTCTTTCCAGTGACTGGAGGCCCTTTTGCCTTTGTTAAAATTTACCTGTAGTATGCAGGAAACTGCATATTTTAGATGGGCAAGCGAAGGGGCAGTAAATTGTGTGTGGGCACACTGAAGAGGACAACACCAAACCTAGAACAGGGAAGACAAGAACAGGTGAAGGGGGGGGGGGGGGAATAAGAAAGAAAATAGGCATATTTTACTTTAAAAATTTTTCCAGATCTTACTTGTTTCTAAGCCCTACTTACAAGCCCCTTTATTTGGGCTGTGAAGAAACAAGAATGTCACCCAAGTTTTTTTTCTCTTACTTTAGAGAAAGTAACTTTTAAAAAAGATTCTGCCGATTCCAATAGTTACTTTGTATTCTGCCTACACATCATTTGCTGGTGGTCTATGGATGCCTGGCTAGTCATACCTTGCTGACTCTTCCTTAACAGTTGCTAAGTAACATTCAAAGACTCAAGGTTCACTGCATGTACTCTCCCAACATCATTTCTCCATGTTCATAATCACCTTAGTGCTGATTGTATATTGCTGCCAACACCAAAGGACTGCAGGAATTTGCTTTCTGTACATGAGGTTTGAAAGACACTTCCTTGCATTAAGATGAGGTCCATGCTACAGAAATGCATGAGGACCTTTATTCCTTGACTTCTCAGTGTTAGCATCCATCCCATTGATTCCCAGCCTCATCTTGTGAAACCTTGTTATTTCTTCCATTCCTTAGCAATTCTTTTCCCTGCTGCCTCCAAATGGCATTCACTACCTACTTCATTCAGTCCTTCACCCATCTGCAGGACAGCATAATGAACAAAATAACACCAACAACAAGATGCAAATATGCAGACCAAAAAAATTAAGAGTCCACCAATGAATATAAAGTTGATTTTAGCATTTCTGGGAAGGGACTCAGGAAAGTTATCTCAGCTAATTCTGCAACTGTGCCAGACATAGGTTCCAGACAGCCAGGAGTACTCACAGAAATGCTTCCATCTGCGTGGCTGCTGTGGCATTAGGCAGCACTGTCAGTCTGGAAAGACACCTTTTTTCCATTTTTATCTGTACTTTCCTAAGAACATAATTAAAGACATTACTGGGCCATGTTTTGCAAAAACATAACTTAGCTCTTCCCTTGCCTCTGACTGAGGATGTGTGCAGAAACACCTCCCCTCGAGTTTCTTTCTCTCTCAGCATGCCTGCAGCACCTCTGTGTGCCTTTCCAACACTTTTTGGCCGGAGCGGGTTTCGGAAAGGCGGCTTCAGCCCCGCGGCCCCTCCGTGCGGTAGCGATGCTCGGGCACGGGCACTCCCCGTCCTCTCACGGCCCTGCTGCACCCTGCGGGGGAAAGCGGCCCCTGGCAGAGGTGGCCCTCCCGGGGTAGGGCTACCCGGGGCGGGGACAGCATCCCATCCCATCCCGTCCCATCCCGTTCCGGCCGCGGGCAGCGCGGCCAGGCTTCCCTCACACACAAAGCGGTGGGACCGAGTTGGAAATACGGTGGGGAAGGGGGGTTTCGCCATTTTGCCCCCGCGCTCCCTCCGGCAGCGAACAAAGGGCTGGAACAGAGTCCCCCGCCCGGGGCATCCATCGCCTTCCCTCCACCCGCGGGCGGCGAGCGGGTCCCGCCGCCTCTGCCCCGTCCTGGCTCCGCACTCACCGCCCGCCGCCGCCGGAGTGGGATGTTCCTGCTTGGGGCGCCCGGGACCCTCCTCAGCCGCGGCGGCCCGAGCCTCCCCCGCCATGGGCACGGCCCCGGCCCCGTCCTGCCCCTCCCGCCGTCCCGTCCCGCCCCGCCGCCTCAGCCCGCCGCGCCCCCTCCCCGCCCGCCATGTTCTGCGCGGCCGCCCCGGGGCGGTCCGCACGCTTCCCGGGAACGCGGGGGGAAAAGTACTTTACATGGATGGAGTAAAGTCATTTGCCCCCGCTCGTAGTGCCAGGCAGTCGTAGAGTCTAAGTGTTAGGCTTCCTAGACCCCAAAACACTATTAAAAGTAACACAAAGAAGATTTGAAGAAGAGTTTTTCCCCCACGCACATCTGAAGCAAGTCATCGGATATTGGTGACAGTATAAAGGGTGAACAATAATTAAATGCCGTGCTTTTGCATCCCTAGTTCTTGCCTTTCCCTGGCAACGCCCTTGAGCGCAGAGGGTGAGTGCCCTGATGTGAGCTGTGCTGTTTTGATTGCTCCTTGGAGTTTTTAATGCTGTGGACATCAGTTTCCTGTGGCTGCTGCCTCAGTTTGCTCCAATGCTCCTACAGCAGGAGCTGGACCGTGTGTCTTGCTCCTGTGCCAGGGGAAGTCCATTGGGACTTAGTCTGCCCTTTGGATGACGCAGAAAAGCAAGACAAGCACCCACCCATCACTGCTGGAATACTAAGCTGATGTATCGTTTTCAACCAGTTCTACTGATACTTTTCTAAAGGACTTTTTTAAGCTTACCACACCATTGCACTTCAACACTTTAAAAATACTATCTTTGGACAGCATTCAAAACCATATCAAACCAGCATGAGACATTCCACAATGAGCAAAACCTGATGCACAGAAGTTCCACCTGAATGTGAGGAAGAATTTATTTCCTGTGCAACTGACTGTTCACTGGTTGCCCAAAGAGGTTGTGGTGTCTCCCTCACTGGAGATACTCCAGACCTGGCTAGACACAATCCTGTGCCATGTGCTCAGGGAACTTGTGCTGCTTGAACAGGGAAGTTGGACCAGATGATGCATTGTGCCCCCTTCTAACCTTGCCCAGATGTGATTCTGTGTGCACACGTGTATACTAACACAGCACAGGACCCCTGTGTGATGGAGCCCCGTAATGCTTGCTGCAACTGTGTCTGTGGCCATGGAGATGGTCCAGGGCCACCAGAGGCTTCAGAGCTCCCCAAAACTGCTCCTACAGCTGTCCCACTGCTCTTGGCAAGGTACCCACGGGGAAGTGGCTGGAGGCACAAGCACTTGTGGGGCACACAAACATTCTCTGCTGGCCTCTGCAGCCCAGCTTCACTGGAACAGGGGCTTGGGTGAGCTTGCTCGATCTTCATCCTGGGCAGAGGAGATTAGAGAGCCCACCCTCCCCATGGTGGCTCCAGCAGCACAGAGAACTGTAGATCCCCACCCCTCACCCACCTGCCCCCACATATCACCTCATACAATCACAGGCTGGGTAGATTGGAAGGGGCCACAATGCATCATCTGGTCCAACCTCCCTGCTCAAGCAGGGTCATCCCAGAGCACAGGGTACAGGGTTGTGTCTAGCCAGGTCTGGAATATCTCCAGTGGTGGAGGCATGACAACCTCTCTGGACAACCTGCTCCAGTACTCAGTCACCTGCACAGTAATTAATTTTCCCCTATGTTCAGGTGGGGAAGGTGGAACTTCTGTGCATCAGTTTCTGCCCATTGCCTCTTGTCACATTGCTTGGCAGCAGCGAGAAGAGCCTTGGATCCATACTCTTGGAATCCTCTCTTTAGATATTTGTACACATTGATGAGAGCTCCTCTCAGCCACCTCTTCTCGAGGCTGAACAGGCCCGGCTCCCTCAGCCCTTCCACCTAACGGAGATGCCCCAGTCCCTTCATCATTTTCGCTGCCCGCCGCTGGACCCGCTCCAGGTCTCTCCTGTCCTGGACAGAACACAGCAGATGTGGGCTCACTAGAGCTGAGCAGAAGGGCAGGAGCCCCTCCCTCGCCCTGCTGGCCATGCTCTTCCCGACGCATCCCAGGATTCCACCGCCGCCGGGGCTCCGCGCCGCGCGCCCCGGGAAGCGGAAACGCCACGGGGCGGCGGTTCCGGGGGCGCCGCCGCTGCCGTCAGGCTGTGCGGGAGGAGACGGGAGGAGAGGGGCTCCGCCGCCTCCGCCGCCGCCCTTTCCGCCGCCTCCTGCCGCCTGCTGCCTTCTGCTCGGCGGAGAGGAGGCCGCCATGCATCCCGTTTTCCAGAGCAGCCGGCGCGATTTCACCTTCGGGCCGTGGAAGCTGAGCGCCGCCCGCACGCACATCATGAAGTCGGCGCAGGCCGAGAGGTGGGGCGGGCTCCGGGCCGGGGGCGCAGCGGGGCACAGCACAGCACAGCACAGCACAGCACAGCACAGCACAGCACGGTGTCCCCGCTGCTCGGGGAACCCCAGCACGCTGTCCCTGCTGCTCGGGGAGGCACCGCGGGGCTGCGGCCTCGGCCCCCACAGCGAGGGGCTGGGTGCGTCGGGTGGCCTTGGGAAAGAAACACAGAGCGTTCCCAGGGCGGGGGAGATGCTGTTCGGCCCAGTTGCAAGGGGCACCGGGGTTGTTCCTTCAAGATTGATTCTTTGGCTGGAGAAACTGGGGCCGTTTGGATTACAGGCGATTTCCAAAATTTTGTTTTAATGGTTGCAGAGGGCAGCCTGCGAAAAGACGAAGAGACACTTTTTACAAGGGCACGTAGTACGAGGACAAGGGGGAATGGATTCGAACTGAAAGAGAGGAGATTTAGATTTCTTTTCTAGCAAAGAAATTCCTGACTGTCAGGATGATGAGTCACTGGAATGGGTTGCCCAGAGAAGTTGTAAATGCTCCATCCCTGGAGGTATTCAAGGCCAGGCTGGATGGGGCTTTGGGCAACCTGGTCTAGTGGAGGTGTGCTTGTCCATGGCAGAGGGGTTGGAACTTGACCTTTAAGGTTTCTTCCAACTCCAGCCATTCTGTGATATGTGATTATAGTGATTTTGGATCTCTGAATGTCTGTGAACCGAGACCTGCTAATTAGAAGCCTCATTTTCTTAATTACTTTTGAAAAAGGATATTTTTAATGTCTCGTAATAGGTACTTTAAGATAGTGGTTTTCATTAAAAATTTATAATTTGCTCTTTTCTTGTAGGAATTTCCCATCCAGTGAAATCATTGGATGAAATGTTCTTGTATCAGCATCAAATACTTAAGTCAGATTTGCTAATGTGGAACTGAAGAGTTCAGCTGATCTTAGTGGGAGATGGATTTGGCAGCTATTTCTTGGTTTAATTTTCTGGAATAAATTTTAGTATACGTGGAAATCTCATTACTCTTGTTAAATGCGCTTTCATTTATCTTGCTTTTGCCTTCTCTGAGGCTAATGAGGCATTCTCTGGGAGGAACTGGCTGTTCATGGGTGGGATGGGTGCACTGTTTGCTGGGTAAAACACTGTCTGGATGGCTGAGCTCAAAGGGTGATGGTGAATGGAGTTACGTCCCGCTGGTGGTGTTCCCCAGGGCTCAGTATTGGGGCCAGTCCTGTTCAATGTTTTTATTGATGGTCTGGACAAGGTGATTGAGCACACCCTCAGTAAGTTCACAGATGACCCTAAGTCAGGTGGAAGTGTTGATTTGCTGAAGGGTAGGAAGGCTCAGCAGAGAGAACTGGACAGGTTGGATCAATGGGCTGAGGCCAATTGTAGGAGGTGCAACAAGGTCACAGTGACCCATTTTGTCTTTTTTATTGCCTATATTATATATGCCTTGGGGAACATTATTAGTATCTATAGGAATTTTATTTCTGGCAAATATATTTTGCAAAACCCCTCAGCAACATGTTTGGAAAGGTGAAGGATTAAATGTGCCATAGCCAAGAACTCTTTTCTATGCAAAGGTTGGTTTTTGCAGGTCAGGGGTTCCTACACTTGATGAAATGGAAAAATTCATAATGTTATTCTTCCTTCTCCAGGAAAAATGTAGGCTCTTATTCTCCAGGTCTGTGAATTTGCTATTTTAATTTTAGTTAGGTTAACAGTGTTCTTTTGTATGCAGGGTTACAGAAGTAACCACTTTTGTTCATGAACGCTTTGTTATCAATATGAACATTATGAATCGGACACTCTTCTCCCTCCCCTCACTCAAATGAGTGTATTTCCTAAAGCTTTATTCATTCCAGCTGTCACGTATTCCTTTTTGATCTTGATAAGTCAGGTAGGTAGGGAGGAAAATAAAAGTTTAGGAAGCATACCAGTGCGCGTCTTCTACCAGCTTGAAAAAGTAGAGCACAGCAGTGACTTCTGTACTTTTTACCTACTCTGCCAGGGTTGTCTTAAGCATCTTTTTTGTAGGCTTCTAAATTTGGAGGTATGGACCACTGTGCAGTGAATTAAAACTTGCTCATGATGAGCAAGTTTTGTTCCTGAAAGTTTCTTTGAGCACCTACTGAAGTTGGTCCATTGATCATCCAGGGATTTGCTAGCACACGTGGTAAATTTCTTCTACATGCTTCTCAGATACTCTTGATTCCTTATATGTGAGAATTTTGTCTGAGCCTGATGGCAAAGGAATGTTTTAGGACTACTTCTTTGGTGGAAAAGTCACTTTGGATCAATGACTCTGCATTTCAGGTGAAATGATTAACCTGGGAAAACTACAGAGTCTCGCAGAACATACTGATGATGTGTCTTCTAAGTTATCATGGTCTAAAGAATCCTTATTCCAAAACAAAGACTGCTTTCACTGAGCTGTAGCTGACTAATGGCTCTGTTATTTTTCTGTGCAGGTTGGCTGACGAATTACACATGCCTTCCCTGCCAGAGATGATGTTTGGAGACAATGTCCTAAGAATACAGCATGACCATGGTTTTGGAATTGAGTTCAATGCTACAGATGCTTTAAAATGTGTCAATAATTGTCAAGGTATGATCAAAGTCGCTTGTGCAGAGGAGTGGCAAGAGAGCAGGTACAGTATTTTTATCACCAGTGGGCAAGTGCTGGTGTGTTGTATATGACACTATCATACAGTAGTTAAAGGAATAAAGTGAACTCTTGAGGACCACGTTGCATTTGGTTCTACCCTAAATACAGCATGTGATCACAGAAGTCACTTTGCTTTTTTGTACTGTCATCATGCTTTCTGTTAAATTGGGTTAGCTTTACTTTTCGGCTGTGTCATGGCTTTCTTAAAGTAAACTTCAAGTTTGATATGACTTAATGCTGTTTCTGTTTATTCAAACTCATAGGGCCTTGAGCATTACAGGAGTTCATTGTGTGGTGTTGCAAAGTGCTGTACATGTTCAAAATCTTAGCCTTAGGAATAAAGCAGAACAATTACCATGCATGAGAAGTCATTATGATGCTTAGTATTTACCAGATTGGATTAGTTGTAGAGCACCTCGAAATAAAGCACAGAAAGAAAGCAAAGTTGTCATGAAAACTAAGCTAAATTGCAGTGTTAATGATTGCTGTTGTGTTGTCAAGAGATCACTTTCTGCCTACTTAAAGAAAAATTGATCTTGAAATACAAAATTTTCAGCGATATTGCGTGAAAATCTTTGAGTCATAGAACTGAGATAGATCGAGAATTTTCACAGTTGTTTCCAAAGTTATTATGGAAACAGATGTGAAACTGTGATTAAGTCTTGACATTTTGATTGCAGCTCAGACAATGCTGCTGTTTTTCCTTAGGAACAGTGAGGGAATTCTAATGCACAGTCTTACGTGAGGTTGTAATTTTTTGAGAATTGCTACAAAGCAATTACTACAAAGCTGTTTTCTCTTTCACTGTTGAGGAGTGAGACTGAGCACAGTAAGGAAGTTGTCAAGCCATATGACTGGACTTACACAACAGATTACAAAGGAACTTTGCTGGGAGATACTGCGACATTAAAGGTAATAATTTTCTTCTTGTTAATTGCTGACAGCATCTTGCTTCAGTCAAACTTTTTTTTAAAGTTGTCATTTACCTTTCAGTTGGCTTCTGTAAAATCTTTTGTGCTTTGTAATTTCTGATTTCAAAGTGTCATTTGGGCTTCTCATGTCTCTCAGCTCATGATTTTATCCCAACCAAATCATGGCTTATTTTAATAATGGGAGTGGGTGGTGTCTTAAAGCATTTTAGGATTAAAGCACATGGGAGGCTTCAGCTCTTGCTGGGGGCTGCCCTGGAGGCCTGAGCTGCTCACATACAGCAGAACTATCAGCTGTGTCATTCTGCAGTGCCTTCATGCTCTGTTGCTTTCATGTTTGTCTACTTTCTGACCTGGCTGCTTTCAATGGCCTGATGTTTTTCTGCAACAGTAACTCCTCATATTTAAACTCACAGGCCCTCCCATGTCTTTATTTTTGTGAAAATAAGACTGAAGTTCCCAGCTTCTGTTTACTGCATACAGGTTGCTTGCTACTAAGCAGATAATCTGTATCAATTCACTAGAATTGCTTTAGTTAGAGATCATTTGAGTTGTGCTGGAATTAAAAGTACAGCATAGAAGTAGACAATGTTGGTCCATAGTCTTTAGACACCAGAAGTGTCTATGGAGGCCATAGGATGGAAAACATAGGTACTTGATTTCCATGGAAAGGCTTTACTAGAATCCTTTTCAAAGTGTGTAGTGGGCTAGGGGTGCTAAATGCATGGAAATCTCTTTATAAACCTGAACTTCTCATACGTATGTTAAACAGAAGACATCTTCAAATGTTTTGAAAGAAAGGGAGCAGATTTGTTTGCAGCTGAAACCCTACTGAGCCTGTACCCAGAGACGAGTTTATTCAGAATTTTCCACTGCTAGCTTTTGCTTTTGCATCATGTTATTTCCAAGAAGAAACTCTTGGAAACTTTGATTTTAACTTTTTCTCTTAGAAATTTGGGGTATCTTAAGCTTAGTGCCCTAGTAGTTTTTTCTTTTTTAAAACTGTGGAGTTCAAAATATCGGGACAAACTTTATGTAGTTCGGCAACAAATTAATATGCTAACTGTTCTTAATCTTTTTCTCTAGGTTGTTCCTACAACAGAACACATAAATACAGAGAAATTGAAAGCAAGGGAACAAATTATGTTTTTTGAAGAAGTGCTTCTGTTTGAAGATGAACTCCATGATCATGGAGTATCAAGTTTGAGTGTGAAAGTAGTGAGTATGGGGAGGTGTATAAAAGATACCTAGGGGCTCAGTTGGCTGATTAATGCAAAACACAGCTGCTTTTAGCATGTTGTTCCTTCAGGGATTTAAACTTCAAAGCACAAAGTTCTTCATCCTTGCTCTTAGAAGTATGATTTTACTGGAAACAGTGTTGTCTTGAAACCTTTGTCATCTGTAACTTGCACCAGGGGACAATCTTTTCCCTCCTTCTGCATCTTGCCTAATAGTCCTTTGAGACACTGCTGGCCAGCCATAGCTGTAGCAAATCAGCAATCCAGATTTTGACTTCATTCTTGAAAACTTCTCATATTGTCTTCCATTGTGAATATCTGATGTAGACAAGTACATGCTTAAAGGAAGCCTTTGTAAGGTGCTGAATGGGCCATCTTTATTTTTGCAGAGAGTTATGCCTTCCAGCTTTTTTGTGCTGCTGAGGTTCTTCTTGCGAGTGGATGGGGTACTCATCAGGATGAATGATACAAGGCTTCATCATGAGGTAAACCTTTACTTTCCATCATGACTTATTTTACAGAGGTTCCCTTGCCATTTTACTTCCAGCGACCTGGTGATATTCCTCTAATTTAATACTGATGTTTGGCGGGCATAAAAACTTCCAAGTGTATTTTATTATTGTGATGGTGCTGAGCTAGCAACCAAGTCTGGATGCTCATGGTGTATGAGCAGAGCAGGCTACCCCTCATGAGATGTAATCATTTAAATACATTTGACAGACACAGATTAGAGGAGGAAGTACAAGAGGAAAAATAGGCAACAGTAAAGAGTTCAGTACTGTCTTGTCTCCAAGTACGTTATTTTTGTCTTGACTGCAAGTGTAACTTGCAAATAACTGTCCATAGTACACTGAGTTATGGTATCTCATAAATAATACAGGATGTTAAGATTTGTGGTTTGGTAATTCTGTGTAGATGTGTAGAGTTCTAGCTGTGTAAAAGTTAACAAACATATTCAGTCATAGATTTTTTTTTTTGAAGCATGCACACAGGTTGTTTTTGGAAAAAAACAACATTGTTATCATCTGTCTTCATGAATTTGAATGTACATTTCTTCTTCTAGGTGAAAATATGTGTTCATCCAAATTCCAATGTTTACTAAATACAATGTATTTAAAATGCTTAGTTTGTACTGATACCAGATGATTGCTTTTTTCCATTAGGCTGACAAGACCTACATGTTGCGAGAATACACATCCAGGGAAAGCAAAATATCAAGTTTAAAGGTATTGCATTTTTAAAATTTTGTTTCTTTTCCTTCTGTCTGCTTTTTAGTTTTATGATCAGCATAGAAAATTCTGGGTCTTTAAGTCCTTCTTTGTATGGTTTGGAATTAATACAGAGGAAAATTCTTTTTGCTTATGCAGCTTTTGTTTTGGTGATTTTAGAGCAAATTTGCATTTTGTAAATGCTCAGATCATGACAAGGTATGGGATTAGGTCACTTTTTCTACTATTGAGTTAATAAAATATTTTTATTATTTTATTTTTTCATAGAATTGTTCAGCTGCAAAATCAGGTACTCCAGGTCCCATTTAACTCCAGATGTTAAATTTCATGGCTGGTTGTGTGCTTCCAAGCAGTATTAGGAGTTAAGATCTGTTTGGAAATAGGCTCTCGCAGTTTTTCTCAAATATTTGAGGTTAAATAGGTCACCTTAAAACTCTAGTAATGGGTCAGAATAATTTGTGGCACATTTGGAGTTGCAGCTGTTGATTTTTATTCGTGACAAACGCCTGAACTTTCATTTTCTTGTACCTTTCCTTCTCTCTTATTTTTCCTTTGCCTCTAAAAAGTTTGCGTCTAGTGGTGTTTACATCCAGTAAATTATAAATTATTTGTCTGTAAAAGTTTGGAGTTGCAATACTTTTTCTTATCCCTTCTTTTCTTTCACTCGTTTCATGTAAAATTTTTGCTTTTTAGAACGTTCCACCTTCGCTGTTCACGGAACCTAACGAGATCTCTCAGTATCTACCCATAAAGGAGACAATCTGTGAAAAACTAGAATTCCCAGAGAAACTGGAGCCTAAACCAGAAGCATCACTGGAAGCCACATGTGCTAAGTCTAAATAAATGTGACTTTATAAGGACTTGAAGTAGACTGGAGATAATGTGATCACAATTGTCATGGGGGGCGTTTCACTACTAGTGGAATGAAGAATTTGGCTAATTTTTCTGTAGCCTTGAGAGAAAACATTTCAAGCAGGTTTTGCTAATGGTGTTTTTTGTTTGGATTTTTTTTAACCTGTGTCTGGAGTTGATGATAGACTGTTGGCAAGTTACAGTTTTCAGCAGCATTGGAGAAAAGACTATTGGGAGTCTGGATTCTGTTTAGTTCACCAAGCAGGCAGGGGTATTGTCTGCACCTCCATCCGCTAACACTTCTATGAAGATTTTGTTATTGCTGCTTCAGATACTAAGAAACTACCAGAGTTGTAAAACTGGCATGATTTTATTTTTATTGAGAAATAATCCACAGTAAAAAAAAAAAAATCCTCTGCATCTATTTTGATCTGTCAGTCCTAAACTACCCATTTTGCTTGGCTTCCCCTACTGATAACCAACAAAGTTACTTCTTGTACTTTCTGATCCAGAGTCTCACCTAAGAATATTCATTTCATCTGAGGATAGGTTTAAGTGTAGGGAAAAAATACATTTGTTTGACAACGTATTGTCAATTTATAAAAACATTTGTTTTTATAAAGGTAAAATTATTTCTGAGGCATTAACTTCAGAGCAGGAGGAGAGCTGGAGATTAACAGAGAGACACTGGTAAGTCTCTTCACAAATGCTGGTTTAATGTGATGTCAGCTGGAGTTCTTTGGGCAGTTTTGGGACTCTGGGCAGTTCTGGAACTTTCACTTAGGGTCCCTGTGCTGTTCCAGTCATGTACAATGCTGGAAAGGCATTGCCTTGCACTGGCTTTCTCTTGGATGTGCCCAGGTGACGGTTCTACTGCCCTGACAGCTAAATCCAAAACTGCAGTGGGCCTTAAGGCGGGGGAAGTCTGATCCCTAAAGGATGCTGGTATTTGCAGTTTGAGAAAGGAGATGCTGTATGGCCTTAGAAGGATGCTAACATGTATTCCAGATACATCATTTTCGTTTATTTTAAAATTCTTCTAAGTTGAAATATTGATAGAATTGTGATCACTTGTATGGTCATGGTTTCAACACTCTGTAGATGAAACTGAAATACTTGTATTGCTTTTGGAAATCCTGCAATATATTACTGGTTTGGCCTAAGGATGGGGCAGCTAAGCAGGCTTGTCTGGGTTTGCTGCTGGCACTCAGTGTGGGAAGCAGGTAACTCCAGTGAAAAGCAGGCATGTGGTGGTGCAAGGTGCTTGCGGGATAAGAACATGTACACACTCTGATGTCTTGGGGTTTTTGTTTAAAAATCTTCATATTCTACTCTGCATGGCTTACTAGAAGCAACCCACCACAAAACCTAGTATTTAACCATATCTTTTGTGAAGTGATTTTCATGTAGAGAAGACCCTGAGGTTTTCAGTGGGGAAAAAAAGTCTACTGCCATTTAGTGACTGTTTCCTTAGTAAAAACAAATAACACACTAATTTCACTTTTATTTGAGGCAGCCTGATCTGGTGAATTCTACAGCAAGTGGAAAGGCAGGAACTAACTGCAGTTTTTCCTGTGCCACTGATTTACTCTAACTATGGGGAAGACATTTCTCTGTTCTTCCATTCCCTGTGTGTAAAAATGAGACTTAATATATGCCTACCTTACAGAGAGACTGTGAGGATTAGTTTGTACAAAATTATTGATCAGAATATTTTATTTTCTGAATACACCTTCAGCCTTATCTTTGGAATCCTTTGGAAAGGATTACTGCAAAGAAATGATCCATAGGATGAGTGCAGAGAACCGAAATGAAACAGTTTCTGAAAGAAGTTGTCAGATAATTATCAGACATGGTCTGGGTGAACGAATTTATGGTCACTTTGAAATAGAAGTAAGGTCCTCTATGTTCCCAGTTACAGTCCTAAATTCTGTTGGCTTTTTTTCATCTTCCTGCCCTTGTTTCCTAAACATTTTAGTGTCGGGATGAAGAAGGGGACTGCAAATGAATGCAGCGTGGAAGAGGTTAAAATCCATTTGGTAACAGAAGATTATTTGGGTCCATTCCAGTGATAAAGGGAAGTGAGGAAAGAGTGAAAAGGAAGGGAACAACAAATGTAGATGAAGAGATACTTTTCTGGTAGAAGTAAATCATGGCACTTCTTTAAGCATATATTAGTATCCATGCCTTAGGGCTTATACACACTTTGACACACTTTACAGCTGATATGACTGGGAGCAGAGCTCATGTAGTGCTGGCATGAAGGAAACTATATCTGTATTTGTTAAATCAAACTGATTTGGGCTTGGTCAGTGATGCTAACATTAAACTCCCCTGGGCTGAAATAGAGTGGGGGAAAAGCCACAGAATCGGGAGGGAGCAGTGGAAAGGGCACTTTGCATGTTTAACTTATACTGTGTATTTTCTCTTGTCCATCATACATCCTAATTTGTGACCCATTGGTAAAGTTTTATGGAATGGACTTTTATCCTGACTCTAGATACCTGCTCTCCATCCATTCTAAAGGGTGCTGTGCATTTCAGTGGAACACTCGTCTTGGGGAAATCACAACACCTTTAGGAAGTTACAGTTAGAACAAGTTCAAAGTTGGAGCACTTTGTGATTTTCTTACACCACGCAGATTACCAAGAAGCAGCAGTATAAACTGGCGTGCAGCAAGCTAGCTCTGGCACAAAATTTCCACAGGAAAATACCACTTTGAATAAATAACTTTAGGGGGGAGGGAATGGGGTGATTCTCCAGCCGTTTTGTGTCGAGTTTTATGTGACAGTTTATATTGTTCCTTGTATGTTGCTAAATAAAACGTACCAAACATTTTACAGTTCTGTGTTTAACTGAGCAAAATAAATTGAAAGACTTGTGATGCTGAATTTTGGCTGCTAGTAGGACATTGCATCTACATACCTTTGTCTGGCAGGAGACTGCTCGGCTCGTTATGAAAATAAAGTGAGCGGGAGAAGACCCACAGTCGTGGGATTAGAATGAAACCTCACTGACTGTAAAATGAGTTTTGCTACTGCCAAGTGATGGATTAGAAAACGCAGGGGGGGAGAGAGGATCCATCCACATCCGGACTACATCCCCCGGCAGCCTGCGCGCCGCCCCGCCGGCCTGCCCCTACCTGCGGCGCGCAGGTGGGCGCGGTGGCTGCCGGGGCTGGTAGTCCCTGGGGAGGGAAGGGAAGAGCAAGGAAGGGCAGGGCACTCCGGCCGGCCGGGCGGGCGGGGTGTGGAGCCATGGACAAGCTGAAGCGGGTGCTGAGCGGCCGCGACGCGGAGGAGCCGAGCGGCCTGTCCGAGGTAGCGCCGCCGCCGCGCTGCCGGGCGGGGGGAGCCGGCCGCCCCTCCCCGGTGTGCCGGGCGCGGTGGCGGGGCAGCCGCCCCGGGGAAGGCGCCGGTGGCGTGGGCGGGCGGTCCCGAGGGGGCTCGGCCAGCGCTGCCCCGGCGCGTCCCGGTGCCTCGGGACGCTTCCCTTCCCGCGGGACGCTCGGGAGGGTGCCTGGGCAGGACACGGCAGCGTCTGAGAGGAAGTTTTCGCGCTTGGTAGGAGGCAAGAGCTACAAGTAAACAAGTTTCGCTTTTGTTTTTCTCCTCGTTTCCAGGTTATCGATGCGACTTCCTTAGGCTGGGGCACCCGAGTGAAAGGCTTCATTGCGTGTTTTGCGATCGGATGTCTGTGCTCGATCTTGGTAAGGACTTTTTGCCGGATCTCCCCAGTGTTTGAGTTTCAGGAGCCCAGATAATTACAGCCTGCCACTGTGCTGTTTCTTGATTTTTCCCAGTCTCTGCGGAGACGTTTGACTCGGTTCCAGTTAGATGCAATACACTGACTCTTAACAAGAATGCCAATAAATGCGATTTACTTTTGTATGTGTAATTCTGCAGTTTGGCTTGAAGTTTTCATAAGATTTCTTTTGTGATGTGACACTTCTTGGATATATATATTTGTTTCAATTTCAAACCTATTAATTTCCCCCCCCCGCCCCTTTCTCTAAATGTTCCTTTTTAGGGCAGTTGTCTGCTATGGATACCAAAGAAAGGGCTGGTACTCTTTGCAGTGTTTTATACCCTGGGGAATATCGCATCTCTTGGGAGGTAACAATCTTTATATATCAGTTCCCTAATACAGATGAGAAACAAAAGCAGAATGATAGTGCATTCTGATAGTGCATGAGTGGTAGAAACTGTGGCATTTGCAAGAGAAGATTTGCTTTTATAGATATTTTTCTTGTTGAATTCTACAGAACATAATTTCCCCAGTAGTGCCCTGAAATGGTAAAGAAAATTTTAGTTTTGTTTATTGTTATTAGTAATGCATTCAAGGTAAAAGTTGCTCATCAGTAAACAAGAATCACAGTCATACTGTGAACATTGAGGTTTTTTGATTTTGTTGGTTCCTCCCCCAGATAAAAATAATTCTTTGCCATTTTGCATTTGGAGCTGTGCTGTGTGTTTTGGTGAATATGTTTGGGGCAGTCAGTCTGTCAGGGCAAGCATATGTAGTAAGACTTCATGGCCATCGAGGTTCCTTAAGCAAAGCCCTCCACACTCTGTGACAGGCCCAGCTTTCTGTGATTGTGGAAACTTAGCATGATGCAAGAAAGCATAAATAATGGAACTGGAACTAATATGCTAATGAGGCAGAATAATATAGTATATGAGGCAGAAATATCACTTTAGATAAAACTTTCACCTTATATAATTCATCCAGTATCCATCACCAGGGCTCTAGATGAGGCTGTGGATCTGGTAAGGGATCAGAGAATGGATCCAGGCCTGAAAACAGCCTTTTATGTAGAGGAATTGAGCTGGATTACCTGGCAATCCATGCAGAGCCTCTGTGGATGATGTTCTTGAAAAGCAGATTTAAAAAGCATTTTTAAGAGGAGGTTAGAAAAGCATCTGTCAAGGATGATCTGATTGGAACTGACCTTGGCCTATGCTTCTAACTTGATAGTTCTGCTCTGCTTCTGTTAATTTTAGCGGAACAAGTGTGAATAAAATTGTAAATACCTTGCACCAAGAAAAAGGGGAATGGATTTTGTCTCGTTGTATAATCCCATTTCTTTTGTTATGCCGCACTGATTGCCATAACAACACAGTGTACTGATGTCTCTCTGGCAGCAGACAGTTGAATCTTGCCGAGTTTCACTTTTTCCTTTGTCATTTCCGTGCTCATCTCGACTTGTTTTTCACAGCACTATGTTTCTTATGGGACCGATGAAACAATTGAAGCGGATGTTTGAGCCTACACGTTTGATCGCTACTATTGTTATGCTAGTGAGTATCCGAGCAGTCGATTTTAACTCGTACAAACCTGGCAACAATTTTCACTGAGAAGCCCTTTCACATCCATTGCTATGGCTCAGGATGTGTCTGGGGGTGATTTTTTGATTCGTGTCTTTTTGTCTTTTCTTAAAATGTCAAGCACTGCATATCTGCTGTAGTGGAAAGGTAAGTGTAGCACCAGAAAAGCGCCTCTCTGTTAGGCAGGACTGAGCTGAAGCCAGCTTGTTTTGCTAAATGAGCATTAAGGGTCTGTGACTGGTGTGTGTGAACCATGCATGTGCTTTTTTAAGGTGCTTGAGGTCACAACATCATATTTACATGTTGCCTAAGGAGTGAATTATGGGAAACTAGTTGTTTTTGAGTCGTCCTATGGATGTTGCTAGATATTTTATTTTGCATAATTTTGTCTTTTTCTATTCTGTCTGATTGCTTTGAAAGAGCTGTGTAGGTATTTCTACCTTGATAAAATCATCTCTTCATGGCAAAGCAGCTGGGGAAACTGTGCCTTGGTTACCCAGCTGGCTGACAGCTTCAGGTTTTGTAACTTGTATGACAGAATGAAGTTGCAAATTCAACATTCAGTGTAGTCACCCTTGGAATTATTTTCTTTTCAGATGGAAGTTATAGCAAACCTTGTGTTGTGTGTGTTTCTGTGTCTGAAAGTTGCTGCTAAGTTTCAGACTAACTCTTCTTTAAATTACACGGGTTTCTTGTCTCTGCAACTTTCCTGTTTTCTCCTGGCAAGTCAAGGAGTTGAAAGGTGGTTTAACTTGCATGAAACTCCTGCTTCCAGTCTGAATGTCTTCAGAGTGTTTGCTTGGCATCAGCACTTCCCAATTTCTCTTTACACATCCAGAGATGCTGCAGAGCTTGAGAAATTGACTGTGTATGCTTGCAGACCCAAGCAGGAAGCTACTGTGTGGCATGTGTGTGTTTTGTATGCATTCAGGATGCCTGGAGTCAGGAGAGTTCCTGGAATGTTGTTCACTGGGATAAAGCCCGTCATTAGATGTATGATGCAATATTTAGACCAATATACAAATCACCACCTTAAAACTAATGGAAGAACTGCATTTCTTGTCAGTATTGGTTGAACTCAAGTGTATGATTTCTTTGGCAATACACATTTTAGTGTCTGAATATGCAGTACTATATGGGGTTTTTTTTCTTCTATTCTAGCAGAAGGATGCCCATTATAACCTCTAGTAGCACAATGGTACATGTGTATCTAAAGGCTCTTAGATTCTGATGAAGGAAGATTAATTATCAGCATCTATCATAGCTAAATGAGCTGTCATATCTTAAATTGAAAACGAAAACTTATAGGAGGCTTCTGTTAAAACCGAGGGTTAAATCAGAAAATAATCCCACTACCCCCCAAGATTTCACCTGTAGTAAAGAAAGAAAGATACAGTGCAACTCTGAAAACAGAAAAAGTGCTGGTTTGAATGACTGTGCCTTACTTAAATAAATACACAGGAGAGCTGCTAAGCAATAGCCCAAAGTTCTTCAAAGTGTAGCATAGTTTTAATTGGTGAGCTTTTAAGTAATGCCATAACTTCAATGCTGTGGTAACCATGTAATCATCAGGAGCTGTGCAGAAGTAGGAAAACTAAGAGTGGTAACTGAAAAGTATTTAAAAAGTCTTACTTATGCAAAATGATAAGTGCCTGTGACACCAAGAAGTGTGTGGGATGGAGCAGGGACCTGCAAAAGAGCTGCAGGAACCTCTTGCTCCTTTGCAGCCATAAAATCATTTTCTGGAGATACCAGACTGATATTTCCTGATTGCTTTAATTCACTTCAGAAATGTAATAGTGAGAGCATTTTAAATACAAGGAACTTTTAAATATGAGGAACTCTCATGATGCAGAATTGAATAAAACTGTGAAATGATGTAATTAATTTCTGTCTCTGTGAAGGACCCTGTTACAGTGTTGCAATATTTATAGTAACTGGAGTTGTATCTATGTTTAATTAAAATAATTTGTTTTCTTCTAGTTGTGCCTCATACTAACACTGTGTTCTGCTTTCTGGGTGAGTACTGGAATCCTGTATGTGTTTATAACTGGAGTTAATATAGCTGGAGTATATTTTAAAAGTAAGATTCTTACACTGTTGTCTCTGCTGTGTTTCTTCCCCCGTCCCCCGCTCCTCTCCAGTGGCGTAAGGCAGGACTCGCGCTGCTTTTCTGCATCTTACAGTTTTTTGCCATGGCATGGTGAGTGATTTCCTTCCTACACACTCCACTTTCTGTTGCACCTGATATCAGTAGCTGAATTATGAGTGGATTTTAACGTTGAGGTAGTTGGAAGAAAAATTTTTACCTTGTCAATCCCTTAGATTCAAGACAATGTGTCAGTGAGGAGCTGACCTGTTCCCACTTCTTGGTCTCTCACATCACTACAGAGGCTTTGGAGACAGAGCTCAGGGCTCCATTTCTAAAGGAAATTCCTTTGGTTTCTCTGAGCTTGTTTTTTTTCCTCCCCTTTTAAATCAATTTGTTGCCTACTATCTGGTATTCCTCTTTTACACTCTTCTGAATTTGTCCCGTTCAGAGACCCAGTTATTCCAATCAAATTGTCAGTGTTCTTCATGTTAACATATGGCCTGTGCAAGGTCACCAAAGGAGTGCACAAATTGATATGGACACCTAGCCAGCCCTCAATGCTAATCTTGCCTACCTGTAGGTGTTGGAGCATGAAGAGTACTGGATGCAGGAGAGCTGTGTTTAAAATGCTTTCACAACATCCCCCTCTATTTTGCCATAGTGTTTCATACCCTGGCTTGGCTAAGATGGCTTGCAAGGATCCTCCTTCCTGTTGCTCACAAACTCAAAGCTTCATTTTGGTTGTGTAACTTGCAGTTTAGAGTATCAAAGAGGTTGTTTTTGTTTGTGACTCTAATAAAATCTGACATGAAAAGTAACTTCCAAAATTTTTCTTCTTTAGGTACAGCATTTCTTTCATACCATATGCAAGGTAAGCTTCCCTAGTCTCTTACTCTTTGTCACTTTGAGGTTTAGTCATACAGAAGATTAGTTTAGAGAAGCATTGTCATGTGTGGCTTTAGAAGGTTTTCCATGGTGCAGGAAATACAAGTGGTTACATTTGAAAATGAAAATAAGCATCTTTTCTAGTAGGAGAACACAAATGGAGAAAATGAGAGCACTTCCCATAGAAGTATGTAAGCCTGCTGACCAAATACTGAGCGTAAGGCTTGCCTCTGGAATGCCTGAATGTTGGTCCAAACTGCTGCTAGACAAGTGTATTCTTCTGTGTCCCTTGTGTCCTGTTATCCCCTGTGAGCACTGTTCTATGTGAGCACAGTTGTGTCTCCTGCCCCACCCTTCTGCAGTGCACTGTCTCAGTGCAGCCTTGCAGGTGTCACTTCCACAGCAGGTGGCCACTGGGCAGACCTGCTTGTCTCTAAGGTATTTGTGTAGTCATGCAAATCATATTAATGCTATTAATACACGGTCAGGTGATCTCCACAGTCCTCAGTGTCAGTGGGATAGCAGCATGGAATGACTCTTATCCAATAATGTAACTGAGGTGACTCTGACTCTTTTTGTGCTTTTTTCTTTCTCCTGCCTGTAGGGATGCTGTGAAGAAATGTGTTTCAGTCTGTCTGTCCTAACAGGAATACTGGATGCCTCACAAAGTTCTAGGAAGTTCTAGGTAGAACTGTGTTGAGATCACTGTGTTACGTAGTTTCCTACTTCCATTTTGAACACGTGCCTTTCATCTGCTTATTAGAAGGTCCTTGTGTTACACCCAGCGTCTGCAGTTGCTTGGGTTTGTAAGCAATGGTGTCTGTGGGACAGGGGGCTTGTGATCAAATGAAATACAGTCTGGCAGAAGAACTGGGCAGAGGTCCACAATTTGGTGGTGGTTCTTGCGTAAATTCATGCATTCAGTTTTGCAAAGGTTTCAAAGTAATGTGTGAAGTCTGTAAAGTGAAGAACTTGTCTCTGTTGGGACTGTGCCAGTTCTAGAGTTGAAAACTGATTTCTTACCAACAGCTTGGGATTTTTTTCAAATAGCCTTATGTCACTTAATCTTTGCATTGTTTACCGTGGATAATGAAATATTGGTATTCTTTCTTTTCCTGTCTCTCTTGCAAAATTTTAGGTTTATGAGACTTCTAAAAGATGTAATTCTAAAGGCAAACACGGTTGTGGACTAACCATGAAATGTTGCATCTTTAATGGAATATTTAATTCTCAGTCTATGCTGATAGTCTTTCCTTAAAATACGTGAAAGGGACATTTTAATTTGAAAAAACCTTTTCCTGTTGGAAAAGCACTTGTAAAATAAGGTCCATTGATGTTTTCACTACCAGGAATCTGAATTCTTTTCCTTGCTCATGGTTGCGAGGTAGGAAGCTGACATTTTTCACATGAAGTGAGGTGCTTCTCTTCTCCTCCAGCTGTAGCATGAGAGCAATGCAAAGGGCATGTTAGGCAAGCAATAAAAGAATTTATGTATGTCCTTTCTCAAAGGACAAACTGCCATAAGGTGGAAGTGGGCTACTGTTTTTAAGCAGCCTGGGTCAGGGAGAAGACATTTTCTTCTGAACTTGTAAAGAAGTTAAGATTCCAACATTTCTCTTTATTTCTTTGTAAGTGGAATCAGTTTTCTTTCTGCTAAAACTCTTGCACACACCGGAGAACTTCTCTGCATGGAGGAGGAAGCACAATATTCTATTGCCTGTGGTAGCAAGGAAGGCATGAAACAATCTCGCTGCCAGCTCCAAACAAGTGCTGAGCAGTGTGCATCCAAATTCCAAGGCCACTCTATGTTCTCTTTATTTTCTGAGCTATATATAATCATTTACTCCCACAGCATTGCAGTGGTCAGTTTAATATCTGAGCAGATTCCTGCTTCAGCTGTGTGAGATAGTGTTTAACTGCTTTCCCCTTTCCTTTTACCAAACTGTCTTGCTGGAGCCAGTGTTTAAGATGGTGGTTTTCCAGTGTACTCTAGTGGGAACTGAAGCATCTCTTCCTCAATCTACCAAGAGTTTAGCTGTTTAAAGCATTGTGTTTGCATGGCAAGTGTATCCCTGACTTGTTCCACAAAGATTTTAATGCAGGAAAAACCTTGGTTACTTGGCTGTAGAGTATAAACTCACAGTGAAGGCAAATAGTTCTATGGCTTCCAGAAAGTTACTAAAAAATTAATTAATCCAAAATCTTAAATTTAAGTGTCCTTCTGATAATTTATAAAGCTCAGTACCACCCACCTGTAAGGATCCTCTAAAAAAAAAATTAAAGATTCCCTTTTGCAGATGGTATGAAAGGAAGATTTTGGCAAGTGTTTTGTGGATTCCAGGTGGCCAGAATTACTGTTGCAAAAGCATTTGAATGGATAATGCCACCTTGGAAAGATGGCACTGATGCTGGGATGAATCAATTATGCAGATTCAAGTACTATGTCCTGGTGCTATTTTATCTCCCAGGATTTAGAAGTTAGTGTTGAAATAAATATGTTGCCTATTACTCTTCTTGAAAAGAAGATTTGGTTAAATGCCCAAGAGAGACTGGGAATTAAAGAAAACTGATCCTTCTTTTCCCTAGCTGATCTAAGACAGGTGTCTAAACTGATGTGTGTCTTTTTTTATCAGGGAGTAAGTTCAAAACCTAATTTACATCTGTCAAAGGACCTATGCCAGTCTTTTCTTAGGACTTTGATAATGTTTACAAATTCCTTTGTATAAGGGAAATTGAAATGCATTCCTAATGCCTTTTATGTTCCAATATTCCTTTAATTTTAACATCTCTGAATGTCCCTGGAAAAAGCTACAAGCACAGTATCCATTGTTTTTCCTTCCCCTCTCCAGCTAAGTTATCTAAGTTAACTCTGATCATCGTTCCAGGGTCAACAGCCACGATAGCAGAATTTGACTTCTGGGATTCTTTTTTTTTGATTACTTCAGATTAGGAGGAGTAAAAGCCTTTTGCTTATTCCTTGGCCAGCTTGAGCAGGATTCTGGTAGCCAGACTCTCTGGCAGTTCTTCTGGAAGAACAGTACAGTTGGGTATGGTGAATGTTAGTTTTTCAACGTGCAGAGTAGCTAACTAGAACCTTTTAGCTGGCTCTTCTGAACACAGCCAGTTAGAAGTAGGAAATTTATGAAAATACCAGTAGATAGCACATAAATGGATTTTTGTCCTATTTTTCAGTTTAAAACTGTAATTCCAGCTTCACAGCCTTTTATTCAGGAAAAGAGAGGAACAAATCTTCATTTGACTGCACAGCACGTGAGGCTAAGCAATTGTGCCCTTACAGGAAGGGAACCCAAGGGGAGATGGCAAGGACACAAGCATCACAAGAGTGCCACTGGGGTTTATGTTGCCCATTGGTATTTTGCTCTGTTCCTGGAAACATCAGACAGTAGGAGAGACTTGCCATATTCTTGCCAATTTGTGAAACATACTCAGGGTTTGTTGCTTCATTTACAAGCAGTTGTGTTTTAAAATAGCTCCCCCAGAACAAAACTCTTTAGATTCTTACTCACTTTTAAGTAGTATTAGTAGTAGTGAGGCTGTTGGCAAATTTAACAGCAAAAGAAATTTTTACTTTACTGAAGTACTTTATTTTATATGATTTTTACGTAACTGGGGAGTAAACTATATGAATATTCCCTCGAGTAGTTTTCAATCTGAATTAGATTATACCATTATACCCTTTTTTTTGGTCATCAAACCTGCTTTGTGTTATGTTTTGACATCATCAGCTTTGGTTATCTTCTTGGCAGGAAGCATGGTGGGTATTTCTGAAGCTTCCCATCTCAATGTCCTTGAGGGCAGGAATGTTTGTTGTGTACACTCTACTGTGAATAGAGAGTTTGTGGTTTGAATCACAAAGCTCCTTCCTTCCCAAAGTCCTTGCTCAGTTGCCTATATCACCTAACTCAAAGCTGATTGCTCTAAGGCAACTTCTTTGATGTTGGGTGCCCATTTCAATATGGTTTGGTATTTTAACAGAAAGTGCTTTTTGCTCAGCCTGTTGACCAATTTGTCCACTTTTTTTCACTTTTTGCTGTACAGACAATGTAACCTCAACCAAGCAGCCTTGGCATACAGTTCTAGCAGGAAATCTGTATATCCTGGATCAGCTGACTTTCCAGCTACATTAGAAAGGGAAATAGGGAGGGTGGTAGTCACCTGTTCCCAAAGTGCTGAGACTCTACATTGAAATATGGGGGTTTTTTTCACTACTTCAAGGTTTTGCTCTGTTTTATATGATGAAATCCGTTATGAATACTGGTACTATCTGAAATGGTTCTACACTGATGATTCTACAATTTCATTTCATTTAGTATTTATGGTAATAAGATTGTTCATGAGCTGTTACAAAAACCAAGGAAGAATTTTCTGCCACAAGTTGAAATTCTTTTCAGAAACCATGTTTTTAAAAGAAAAATGTATTGGGCTCTTTGTGTGCCTCTGACTTACTGAGAACAGCTCTTGCCTCATTTTGGTACTTAATCATGTTCATGAAAGTGAGATCACTGTGCTATTGTAAACGGAGAAGGAGGAGGATGTTTAAACATGTTTGTCTTAAATACTGATGTTTACAATCATAGCAAATACTGACCATTTTGGAGGGAAAGCACACGAATGGTTTATTGTCTTAAAACCACGTGCCTCGTTGTAGTGTGACCACTAAATTTTTTACTGTGGTTTTGTAAAATAAAAGCCAAACTCAGAAATTCTCTGCAATGTTTTATACTGTTGCTGATTCTCTTTGCTGATGTGCTTTTTCTATGTATTTTCAGTTTGATTTCTACTTTGATAAACATCTTTTTTTTCTGACTTACAACTTTCTCTGTACTGAAGTGAGACCCTTAAAAGTGCTGTTTATTTCCTTCAATAAAGTTATCTCTGCATTAAATGAATTGTTCTTATGGTTAATGTTCTTATGGCTTTTTAAATGATGCTGATTCTCTGGATGATGCTGAAATTGCTGTGGGTAGTTTGTTTCCTTTTGTTTGTGTGTTTGGTTTTTTAAAAATTATTGTCCTGTCCTCACTTCCTTTGCTGTGCACACAACTTGTACTGCTGGGGGGAGTTTTTGTGTCACCAGTGTTTTGTAGAAGCTTCACCCAGCATTTGCAGGCACCTGGACAACTGGTTGGCAAAAGTTGTTAAGGTGAAGATGATACTTTTATTACTTCTTATTTATTTACCTCAAGACTCAACCTAGGTATGCCCATAAGCTATCCTTAGTGCGTGCTACAGAGAAAATAATTCCTGGTGCTATTCTGTCAGCAAAGACAACAGGAAGCAACATGCCTCTGAAGTAAATATGCTCTGAGTGCTAATGTACACTCAATAAAATGTAAATGAAGTAAAAAATCAATGATTTATGAAGGTGTATTAAAAATAATTAGAGGCAATTGTTTTATTTTTTTAAACTTTCAAAAAGCTGATCTGTTTAAGTGTATGCATACTGTTCATCCAAAGACCTGCCATGGTTTAATATTCTTTGACAGTGTATCAAGTCTGTGTGTGCATTTGACTGTTCAGGGTATGTTACACTTTCTCCCAATTGACTGGCAGGTGGGTTTTTTTTTTTCCTGTCTGCAAGGGTAGTGGTGAGACCTATGTGCTGTGAGAGACTCTGTTAAGTTTTCAATTATCTTTTTTTCTTGGTTTTTTTTGTTTGTTTGTTTGGGTTTTTTTGGTTTTTTTTTTTTTTTTTTTTGATTGTTCTTCTAAGCAAGTTCTGTCTCGGAGCTGATGGAACTGAAATTTCTGTCCTACAGGAAACTCCAAAGTTGCATTTGGAATACAAGTAGCAGCCTGTCTTCTGCAGTATAGAAATGTAGGGGTTTGCAGTTTATCTTTTTTTAAAAGGTTAGAGTGTCCCAGGAATGTCAGGAAAGCTGGATACATCTGTGTCATATCAAGACAACTGTGATTCCTCAAAGGGCAATAAATCCTTTCCGAGTAATAGCTTAGAGGTATTTTGCTTGCCTAACTCAACCTCCTGCTTGACAACAAAGCAGTTGAACTTTGCCACTTTATTCTCATGCTGAGGTCTTAATACTTGAATGATTAAAAAAAAGAAAGTGAAATCTTCATTTGAAATCCCTGAACAATGATCAGCTGCCCTGAAGCACATTCTATTGATCATTGAATTTGATCCCTAGAAATGCTCTGGAAGGGTTTGTCAATTGGGCTACAGCATCTAGTCCCTGAATCCCATTACCTTGCAAAGTCGCCAGGATTCAAATTCAGTGACAAGGCTCTTGGAAAGCTGCTGTGATGTCTGCCCCTTTTTCTTGTCATTCCCCAAGGTTTGATTTGCAAGAGAAGATATTTCGTGAGTGTGAGTCATTCAAAGGTGGGGGTTGATAGTTATTTCCATCCCTTGCTTGTACCTTTCCTTTTGAGCTCAGCCTTGGTTGCAATGTGTTTGGGGGTACAGGCTTGTAACTGCCCAGTCATGAACTGCTGGAGATTCCTAAAGGGAAAAAATCCTGTTTTTCTCACTTTTCAGAAGAAAGCTGCTGGTGAATTAGAGATGGTATAGTCTATTTAAGCTGCCAATCTTTGGGATTGCTATTTTAAGTTAGCCTGGTTGAAACCCTTTTAAGTTTCTCTTGCGTTCCCTTGTGGCATCTCTAAGAGAAGTTATTCCCGAGAATTCGTGCTTCAAAACCTCCATGGGAATAAGTGTGGAGCAACATGGGTGAAGTGTAAAAATGGTACAATGAAAGTGTCACCTGGTCAGCATGATTTCATTGCAGTTCTGAGGGGCTGCCGTGCCCTAAGAGCTGGGGCAGTACTGAAAGCTGGAGAGGGGCTTTGTACAAGGGCACATAGTGACAGGACAAGGGTGAATGGCTTCATACTGGAAGAAGGGAGGATTAGATTCTGGACTAGGAAGAAATCCTTTGCTGTGAGAGTAGTGAGGCACAGGAACAGATTGCCCAGAGATGCTCTTGATGCCCCATCCCTGGAGGTGTTCAAGCCCAGGCTGGATGGGGCTCAGAGCAACCTGATCCAGCAGAAGGTGTCCCTGGCCATGGCAGGGGAGCTGGAACAAGATGATCTTGAAAATCCTTTCCAACCCAAACCATTCTATGATGCAATATGTGGTGTGAAAAGAAAATATCTTCTCACGGGCATGTTCTTCTGTGGTTTTTGTTTGTGTGTAACAGGATGTGTCAGGCTCATGGCTTTTGAGAGAATCAACTGCTTCAACAGAGTTACACTTGCAACTTACTACCCTCATCCTTAGCAGAAAGTTTTAACCTACACATCCAAGTCAAAAGTGCATGTTTGATTTTCCCAATAAACTCTGAATGTATTAATTTCCTTCTGAGATGTTTTAAGTAGAACTTAAAGCTTTGCTTACAATCTCTTACTTTTAAATTTTCTGATCTTAAAGATGAGAACAGTAATAGTTTCTTCCTCTAGGTGGTAATTCATGCCTGAAGACATCACTGAGATCTTCAAGTAAAAAAAAAGCAAATTAGGGAAAAGTATAATTATTGTTTAAAACAAACTAAGTTACATTTATCACCAGCCTGACTACATATATTTGATTTACTGTCAGTGTTTCTGTGATGGGGCTACAAGGGTGGCTTCCCAGAGAAGCTTCCAGAAGCTTCCCGTACTTTGATAGAGCCAAGGTCACCTGGTTCCAAGATGAACTCACTGCTGGCCAAGGCTGAGCTCCCCAGCAACAGTGGTAGCGCCTCTGGGGTAAGGTATTTGAGGAGAAAAAACTCTTGTACTAATGCAGCCAAAGAGATGGGAGAGAATTTGTGAGAGAAACAGCCCTGCAGACACCCAGGTCAGTGGAGAAGGAGGGGCAGGGGGTGCTCCAGGTGCTGGAGCAGTGGTGCTGACCATGGTGAGGCAGCTGTGTCCCACAGCCTGTGGAAGTCCATGGGGATGCAGAGACCCACCTGCCAGAGCAGATGGATGCCCATAGGAGGCTGTGATTTTTGGAAGCCCAGGCTGAAGCAGACTCCTGGGGAGAGGAGCCCACACTGGAGCAGGTTTGCTGGCAGGACCCTGCAGAGGACCACACTGCAGCAGCCTGTTCCTGAAGGATTGCACCCCATGAAAGTGACCCATAACAGAGCACTATGTGAAAAACTCAAGGCTGTGGGAAGGACTGATGGAGAAGTTCATGGAAGACTGTTTTCCATAGGAGGAATCCTATGCTGGAGCGGGGGAAGAATGTGAGGAGTCCTTCCCCTGAGGAGATTATTGACAGGGAGCAGTAAGAGAAACTCAGGAGGAAAGTTAGGCCTGGGAAGAAATGAGGGGTGGAGGGAAGGTGCTTTAACATTTGGTTTTATTTCTTGTTAGCTTACTCAGTTTTGATTGGTAATAAATTAAACTAATTTCCCTAAATCCAGCCTGTTTTGCCCATGATGGTAACTGGTGAGTGATCTCTCCCTGCCCTTATTTCAGTCCATGAGCCTTTTGTAATATTTTCTCTGTCCCTGCTGAGGAGGGCAGAGGATGGGAGAGACAGAGCAGTACCCACCCTTTGGTGGGTACCTGGCACGCATCCAGGGTCAACCCATTGCACTACATTTGTTTTTTTCTTTGGGTTTGTTGGTTTTTTTCCTTCCTTCTCTTTTTAAAAAGCAGAAAGATTGCTGTGGAAAGCCTCCCCTGCTCTCTGGGCTCAGGATTAATCTCAGTATAAGCTCAGTTATAACACCAGACAGGGAGGTACCACTCGAACAAGCTGCCTGCTTAACTTCCCCCCTAACTGGGGGAAGTTATTGAAACTGTCCCCTCACCCTGACATTAATGAAAAGGCTAATCTTCTTTAAGTCTCCTCTAGCCTAGCAATCTCTTAAGGGGCTGGATACATGATTAAAAAACAGAAGGAAAGCAGCTGTCTTTTTATCCATTCTTAATTATTCCGTGGTAGTTGATAGGTGTTGATTTCCTGGGAGTGTCATGGTGATGGAGGTTACATTTCCCTGTGTTGTTGGGACTCAGTGTTCAGAGCGGGGTTAGTTGAATGCTGCAGTGAGAGCTTTGGGGATGGAAAGAATGAGTCTTATTTTCTGCAATTTCATCTGATGATGAAGGGCTGTCTTTTCTTTGGAAACATGCAGCTAAAGGCCAAAAACAGCTATCCAATGTCAAGGCAAGAAAGGCCTCTTTAATTACCTTTTTTTCTTGTTTGCTTTTTTCCCCCTTCTTTCTGTGTACCTCACCAGCTGGTGGCCAGGGGCATTTAAGAACAAACTTAATTAGAAAGCCAAAAATAAACCCTTGCTTTTTCCTGCTGTAACTTGGTGAGTGAAGTCCGATAAGTATTGCAGGATTGTTGTGATTGTTCTTTCACTGCTCTCCCCAGTCCTGATTGCTTCATTTAAAATATGAGTTACTAAATTCTTATTAGTAAATTGGAGATGATTGTGAGTATTGTGCTTGCATTTTGAGCTAGTTCTTCCTGTCTATGAACCACAAAGTGTCTGATCCCAGCTTGGAAGTGCCCAGCTCTCCCACTGGGTTTCAGGGAAATCTTACAAATTTGCAGGTTTTGTAGGGGTATTTTCTGTTCCTTCTGCCACCCCTACTGATTTGCTTGTCTAATTAAATGGTTGACAAGTGCAAGAGGGGCAATAAACAGTCTTCTGTCCTTCGGCCCTGCTGTGTCCCACTTGCAGTGGCACTGGCTGTCAGTCACCAGGAACATCTACTGTGCTTCTCTGTAAGTCCAGCTACCTTTTCTTCAAATGCCAGGTTCAGGGAAATTTAACTTCCAGCCCAAGAAATAACCCACAGCTGAAAATGGATTGTTCTCTGTGCCCTGGCAATACCCGTCACCAGCCAGTGACATTAATCTGTTTGTGCCTCTGTTTCAGCACCTGTAGACTTGGAAAAATTAATCTTGCAAGAAAGTAGGAGAAAGTAGGGTTGTTTGGAAAGAATTCCAAGTTGTTATTTAGGTGAACAGAGGGACAAAAGATTAGAGGATGTCTCTCACTTCTCCTAAAACAGGCTAAACATTCAAAGTAAATTTCCACATGTAGTACTTTTGTTAAATGAAAAGCCAACAATAAACAAATAACTGTGACTCTGAATTTATCTGTTTTTTGTTCTGCAGCCCTCTCTCATGGCAGCTGTGTGACACAGAAGCAGTACACAATGCAAAGAAGCCTCATTCATGAAATCTGGAAGTGTGTTTTAAAGTAAAATCTCAGGCCCAAGTACATTCAGCTGCTCATGTGCTTGCATACATGTAAGTTTATTATTGCTTTGGCAAATTCTTTTAGGTTGGAAAGACGTCAGTAATGAACTGTGCCTTTTGCTACATACAACACAAATTGCTCTTAGGCTGAACTCTTAGTGCTGAAACAACCTTCCCCATGTTGAGAATAGTAATTGGGCTGTTCCCACTAACCAGCCACAGGTAACTACTCTTATTTTGGAAAGTGTTGTGGTTTCAGGTGTCCTGAGCTATGGTAACATAGTTACTAAAATTCAAACTGTGTGAAAGTCAGGTATTTTAAGTTGTTAGATTTGTGGTTTATTTTTTCCTCTGGACACTAGACTTTCAACAATCAGACACCTTGTATGAATGATAACCATGAGCACATGAGCGTTACCCACCTCAGGGATCTGAAAGTGCATTTAATTACTGTGCAGGATACGAGTTTTAGTATGATACTCCAAAGTAAAAACATTCATGCTTCTTGCTTAGGGGTGCTAGTTGTTAAAAAAAATTCAGTTTTACTGGAGAAAAACTTTCTTCCCAACCCATTACTGGAACAGCTCCCTTATCTATTCCTTCCATATACCCCTCCTTCTCTACAGCTCCGTCCCAGGAGTGCTTAGGGCAAGCAGTGCACTCCAATCAGGATCTCCCTTTCTTTGGCTTTGTGGCAGTCTCCATTTCCAATCCATTTCTGCTGAGCATATTCTTAACCTCTAGAGATGCACCAGTGTCTGCTGCTCAGAGAGTTTCACTTCCTCATTTGAAAACCCTTCCACCAACATGATCTGTTGTTGCATTTTTGCATGCTTTTGGTTTCCTTTAAGTTCTAAGCATCTTGAGGAAGGTAGATGGGATCTAATTTTTGGAGGCTTTAACCCAATATCACTCCACTTGAAGCCCTGCAGGAGAGATTGGCAGTGAGTACTTCTGAGTGCTTCTCTTTTTATTTGCCTACAGAAAAAACTGTGTGTAACTATGGGAATATTATTACTTTTATGAGCTGTTGTCTCTTTAACTGCCTTAACTTTGAATCCCCTGATTTCTGGGCAACTATATCTAAAAAGGCTGTAAGGAAACAGGGCTTCAGCTAAAAAAAAATCCCAAACTAACAGGTACCTATTTTAGAACTTACTGAAAACCTGAAGATGTTAAATTGAAATTCACGGCACTTGCACTAGCTCAAATTTCTCTGTCTATTTACATCTGTAGTATAATAAAATTTAAAACTGTCTCACATAATCTCCTATGCACTTCCTATGCCATTTGATCACATACAGGGAAAAATTACAGTAGTAGCTTCTCTCTCCTCTTTGAGTATGTGGAAAAGGGAACCCAAACATAAACATATTCCATTTCCACCAGCATACCTGAGATGCAATTATTTTTCCAAATGCAAAGTGTGCCTAAGGTGCACTTCCAGGTGTACCTTCCAGATACCTAAATATCCTATAGATTTTGAAGTACATTCTTTAGTTGTTCAGCAGTGAAAGTGGGCTGTTTATCAACTAGGTGTTGCTATCTGACACCTGCTAATGTAACTCACCTGAGTTTACTTATAAAATAATCTAGGTATTTTTGTTATGAGTTGACAATCAAAAAAAGAAGACAGGATGAGGTGTCAGAGTGTGAAGTTTAAAAGCAGCATAGAATCATAGAATGATTTGGGTTGGAAGGGTTCCAAATAAGGTGCCATAAAGCTCTGGCCATTTTTGTTTAGGTGGATGGTACCTCCCAGTTTTTTAAAGGTAAAATCTGTTGAGCCTTGTCAAATGATGGATTTAACTTAAATTCTGTTTTGTAAAGTCTGCCATACTCATTCTCGTCTGTAAAAATCCCAGCAGTGATCCACCAGGTCATTTTGTCTTTCTAAAAGAGACAGAAGCACAGAAATTCAACAGAGAAAATTGAATTGAAAGAATGAAAAGTTCTCAATAAGCACACAGAAAATGCATTTCTCTGAAAGCAACCTCTAGGACTAGGTTTTCATCATCAAGTCCCTGATTATGTCATGTCCAACAGACCAGAAATTTTAAAGACATTATCAGAGATAGCTGTATCAGAAATTAGGTACTGCAGCATTTGTTATATACCAAAGCCCAGTGTTTACAAGTCACTGTTATTTGTGGGGCTTCTACTAAACCCTCCAGCAGGGGACTGAACCCACATCTCTCGTCTCCTTGGATGAATGCTGAAATTGTTGGAGTCCTCAGTAAAATGGTGGCTTTTTTGTGGAGGGCATAAGTTGTTGGATCAGGCTTGTCAGAGAAGGTCTAAGCACGAGATGAGAGGGGACAACTTTTTGGGATGCTGAGGGAGATTTTGCATGAGATGGACCTTGAGCTGGTCGGCAGTGCCAGGCCTCAGGCAACTGAGCTCATACCAGCCCCAGGAGTGTGCTGTCCGTCCCTGTAAATGCAGTCAGAGGGGCTTCCAGCCACCTGTAAGGTGCAGCAGGGGTTTTTTGAATGATGGTGGGACCAAGGGATGGACACAATGTCCATCAGCAGTGGAGCGTAGGGATGCTGCCTCCTCCTTGTGCATTGAAACCTCCGCGCAGAGAGGTCTCTTACTGTTATATTTTGATTTAGGAATGTAGAGGAATGAGGTTAATGCATTTATGCAACATTCATGGTGAAAATATTTTAAGACAACCTTCTCTGTGTAACTATCTTGACTCTTCCCAGCTCCTTCAGTTAGAGTCCGCACCAGCGTGAATGCAATTTCCATGCATTGTTTCAGTCTGGAAATGAAACAATTTTCATTAATGGAAACCTGGTTCTCAAGCAGAACAATTAGACCCACTTCAGGTTGAAAAAAGATAAAAGCATGCTAATTTGGATGGAGGACTCTTCTTTCAAGGCAGCCAATTGAGTCATCAGCCAGCCACCCACCTGACTGTCTAACAGGTAATTAGGAGATAGTCCTCTTTTTGTGTGGAGCGTGTGCGTAAACCTCCACACACTGGTGTCACTGCCCATTGGGACTTCCAGGGGAAAGAGCTAGGCAGTGGCAAAAGAGTGAGGAGAGCGTGTTTGTCAGACGGTGCCCTATGAACTGACCTCTTTTTTTAATTAGCTTATTGTTTTTGTCTTTTCAGCAGCTACCTGAAGTTTCCTGGCAGTAAAGCTGTCATGGCAGACCTGGGCTGCAAAAAAACCAGCGACTGCACCGTCTCCAGGCTCCTCAGCGTAGTGGAGAGTGAACTCCGGGCTGGGAGAGACAAAGGCGACCCCACGGAGAAACAGCTCCAGGTTGTCTTGGAGGATGCGACGCTCTGGCAGAGATTCAGGGAAGTCACTAATGAGATGATCGTGACCAAGAATGGCAGGTGAGTGATCTGCTCAGCACTGCGGGCTCAGTGGAGGTGACAGCCAGGGGGGTTAAGCTCTACAATAATAAACTGTGTGTGCAGACTTGAGAGAACTGCAATGAGCACGCCAGAGTTTTTAGGGGACTGCAGCCTTATAATCTGCTAGAACCAGGGTATGAACAAGATGGGGTGACCCTGCTTCTTTTTGGTCACTGCCAAACCATTCCTCCTGTGAAGCATGCTGGAAAAATATATTGACTAACTCGTGATTTCACAAAAAGGAAACTTTTGCAAGGGAATACCTCTCAAAACCTTTGGAATGACTTCTTATGCTAATAATCATCAGTCTATATTTACAAGTCCTCACCTGTAGGCTTCAAATTACTGCACAGAAGCAGGCTTGTGTTGTTATCCCCAGCTGCAGTTCCCATCCCTCTGGCCTTGGGTATTAACAGCTTGCACTAGCAGTCTGTACCAGAATGGGTGCAAGAAAACTGCCCTACGTGCCCTGTATGCATGTGTAGTATGAATTGCGTGGTCCCACAGTTGTTGCTGGTGCCCTTAGAAACAAGTGTGGAATATTGCTTAACATACACAGTTTTAGAAGGACAAAACATTGTGGTATAAATGGATTACGTCTTACTATTTGGGGAACCCAGAAAGGTACAGGAAAAGAGTAAAAAATCTTGTGAGAAGGATGCTAATTCTGAATCAGACACTGGCTTGCAGAAGGTTGCTCCTCAGAGGTTCTGCTCCAAACTGGGCTGACAGCAGAGTCCAGCCCATAACAGACAAGCAGCTGCCGGAATAAGATTTGCACAGGGATACTTAGGTTTTTATTTAATTTGTCCTCACCAACCCTCTGCTGCTTCCCACCTCAGCCACTCCCTCAACATACACATGTTTTACGAGACCTTTCAGGAGATCCACATAGGAGAGAGGAATTAAGAGATGGAAAGAAACATTTACTCATGTGGTGTGAGTTTGATTAATTTTGCAGACTTTGATTTAGCAGAATTTGTGGATGAAATCACTGTTGACTGTAGCTTGATGAGGGAGATAGATGAAAGCAGTAAAAATTAAAAACCCAGTCTGTTAGGTCAGTGAGGTGATTCTGCAGAGAGAACGGTTACCTTCCTGAAGTACCAACTCTTGGTGTAAGAGAACCTGTTGCCATTCTGATTCCTCCTAATATTACAGGGATAGAAATCTGCTGCTGAGATTCTCTATATCAGGAGGCTGCTTTTGCTTCATTTAAATTGCTTTGAAAACTACTGTTAGGCTACAGAAAACTTTTAAATGGACTTTCACTTGCTGTAGAGTTGCTTAAACTGGCTCCTCAGCAGTGTGGGTGACTAAAAATGAGGTAAGATGGGTTTGCCTCTGATTAGTTATATTGATACAAAGAATCACACCTTACAAAGAGGGTTCGTTCAGTTTCTTTCCTGTCAGCTAATGAAAATCATGACTTCACGGTGATACTATTCTTTCTGAAGTGTCAGGGTGGGTGCATAGATAAAATCTTTTTATAATGTTGATAAGGGAATCTTTCGTTATCTGAATCTGCCTGAATACTTTTTATTTCATTGTGTAACCTGCCTGATTTTTTTTAACTTACACACTGCTTATCAGCATGATTCTACTTTTCCTATAGCCAGTGACATCTCTAGAAATGTCAGTGAGAGCACGAATAGGTTCTTTATGATCAAACTACAGCAATCTCAAAATAAAAAAATTACTAAAGTATGTCACACTGCTATTTGCATTAATCCTTTTAACATAGTTACTGTAGCATCAGAGACTATGAAAAAGGGTCTCTGCATTTCTGAAAGTATCTTTCATCAAAAAACACAGCAGCACACTAAAAGAAAATACAGACTGTGGCCTGCAGCAAAGAACTCTGAACCATGCTATTCAAAAGGAGACAAACTTGAGACAATTTCCTGTGATTTCTGAGTTTTTCTCAGGTTCAGGATTCTTCCGTGATTGTCTCCAGAGAGATTCTCAGTAGAAAAAATATCGATCTTATTCTGCTGCTGTAAATGAGTACAACTAAATCATTCTTGCTAAAAGGTAGAATAATGCTTTCGAAAACTGTGTTCTATGATGAAAGAGAAGAGCCAGCCTGAACTTTTGTGTGTGAAAACTAAAACAGTTGGTGTGGACAGACACATTGTTAGCAAAGCTCAGAAATTAAACAGAAATCCGATACAGGAGTATCCCAGAGAATGAAAGTCTAATTGATTAGTGATCCTCAAGTGTCAAATTCTGGCATGCACAATTCTATCTGCTCTGAGTCACTCTAATTGGTACTGAGGGTCCCAAAACGTCACAGTTAGATGAACTTCAGAGTTAATATACAGATGTGTCTCTGTGGCTGTACCATGCATCATTATAATAATCACCTGTCCTAACAATATGCCTAGGGGAGATAGATATATTCTGAACAGGATAGATATCATTAAGATTAAACCATGTGCTGTATCACAAAATACATCCCAATGGGTGCAGCTGGTACAGTGGGAAACCATCTTCTATTTTACTTAGACCTACTGTATTCGATTGACACTTCAATATCAAATGCACCGTTACCTGACTGAGTAGGTTTCCTCTCTCAGTGTTTACACCATATTAGCTAGGCAGTATCCTGAGACTTTGCAATCCCTGTTATTGCCTGGAGACAGGAAGGTGCCACTGTTCCCCTCTGCGTATAGGGAAAATCCGTAGGGGATCAGTGCAGGCAGCCGTGAGTGGGGGAAAAGAAGCCCTTTCCAGGCTTGAATGCTAAAGCAACTTTACTGGTAACTGCACATTCAAGTTTGATATCAAACATCTTCCCACTCAAGGTCTGTACTGTGGAGTAATTGCAGCAGATTTGCTCTAAATAAATTGAAGAGGCTGAAGTGCTCGGCTATTGCAGCAATGGAGGTCACGTGTGCACCGACCTGATAATTGAAACAAACATTCTGACTGAAAAAAAATTGGAGAAATCACAGCTTTCCATGCTAAAAGATGGATTTTAACAGTAAAGCCACTTAATCTGCAGAACATGTTAGGTGGTAAGTTCTTCATCATTAGAGTCTGTACAGTCAAAACATGCTGGTCCAAGTGAGGCAGGGAATTACTGGGAGTGAAGCTGGTTAACACAGGGAAGTACTCTCATCTTAGTGCCACAGGAGGTTAAAATTGATGGTGACTGTATTCTCTTCTGGATTGGTCTATAGGTCCTTTGGGGATAAACTTGAGCCTCTCAGATAAAAAGGCAGAGCAGCCTGCCTGCACTGTGGGCAGAGGAATCAACAATCTGTGTGTAACACAAATAGCTCTGTGCAATCTAGAGAAATTAAATTTTCATGTGGGTTAATTTTCCCCTCTAATTCAATTTCAGCTATGTATCTAAATGTGTTACTTTGAACATTGACTGGGGGAGATCTAAGTGTTGGAAGGAGCAATGCATCCATACTTTTTATCACATCCCAGTTTGGTAGATGGTGCATCCTGATCAGAAAGACACGGGCAGTGTATAAATCCTTGACTGAACTTCTATTTAATTAGGAAGGTCATGGTTCAAACTACCTTGGAGACCAGTGAGGAGGGCTGTTCCTCAGGGGTCAGTACTGGGACTTTGTTGGTAACAGGACTCTCAGCAAGTTTGCCAGCAACCCCCAGCTGTGTGCTCTTATTGACATGTAGAGGGAAGGGATGTAATCCAGAGGGATCTAGACAGGCTTGAGAGTGAGGCCTGTGCAAACCTCATAAAGTGAACTTTATGGTTTGGCATTAAAATATAGGCTGGGTGGAGAATAGGCTCAGAGCAGCCCTGAGGACAAGGACTTAGGAGTGTTGGTGGACAAGAAGCACAACACGACCCAGCAATGTGCACTGACAGCCCAGAAAGCCAAACACATCCTGGGCTGCATCTAAAACAGCGCGGCCAGCAGGGTGAAGGAGGGGATTCTCACCTTCTGCTCCACTCTCGTGAGACCCCACTTGCAGTGCTGCATCCAGCTCTGCCATCTCCAGTACAGGAAGGACATTGACCTGCTGGAGCAAGTCTGGAGGAGAGAATCTCTCCTATGAGGAAAAGCTGAGGTAGTTGTGGTTGTTCAGCCTGGAGAGGAGAAAGACCTTACAGCAGCCTCCCAGTACCTCAAGGGGGCTACAAGAGAGCTGGAGAGGGTCTTTTTATTAGTACATGGAGTGATACAAGGGGTGGTGAGGCACTGGAAAAGGCTGCCTTGGGAAGTTGTGGATGCCTCATCCCTGGAGGTGTTCAAGGCCAGATTGAATGAGGCTCGAAGCAGCCTGGTCTAGTGGAAGGTGTTGGGGACATCAATCCAGGGACTGGGACAAGATGATTTTAAGGTCCCTTTCAACCCAAACCATTCTATCATATTTTCCATCATATCTTGCTCAGTATTGCACTAATATCAGATGAAAAATCTCAAATTTCTCAAATTCTGTCTTTTCCTGTCAGCAGAAGGTGCTGAATGTATGCAGCAAAAACTATATAAAAGTATCCAGAAAGGTGAGTGGGATGTCATGGGAGACTGAGTGTCAGCAATTTGCATTTGGGTGTCACTAGAGAGGTATGACTGCAGGGGCAGAGACTTCCAGTCCTTTAAGACAGACTGGAGTTTCAACTCCCTTCTTATGTATTTTGGATGTCTTGTACGGCTGCCTAAGCCTTGAGAGCTACCTTACCTTAGCCCCATGGCTATGGACCTCAGGCCATTCTCCTGGTTTCTTGGTGTACTCTCTCTGTAGCCGCAGAGAAAAGGAGCTCAAAGATGCATTGGCCTTCATTGGCATTTATGGTCCATAAAAATGTGGCATGGAGAAATGGCAGCTGCCAGGAGAGGTCAGTATGGAGGCGTCTGGGGCAGGGAGGCCAGTTACTCATGGAAGAGGGATGTAGGAGGTGATATGTAACAGCAATTACGTATATTCCTTGACAAGCTAAGAAGCTTAATGAATAGGATACCTTTGCTGGGAGACACCTCTGTGCTGATGTCCACCCATTTTTTCCCGTTCCTGAAAGTGTTGGAGCCCTACTAGCTCTACTGCTGCAGACTTTCAGGCACTGAGGTGCCAGTTCAGAGCTGTGTGGCATCGATCAAAAGCACTGGGACAGAAAGAAAACCACTGAAAGTCCAGCTGTGAGCTCCTGCAAATCTCCTTTACAAAAGAAAAATAAAAAAAAATAAAAGGGGATTGAGAAAAGGTGGCATTGGACCTTTAGGCACAAAAGGAGCTTTTTCCCCAAAATAAATAAAGGCTGGATTTCAGTTTTAAACACACGAGGTAGTGGAAGGCTGGGTAGAAGTTTAGAGCTGGCATGTAAGATGGAACTAAAAGCAAAAGGACATGGTCAAGCTGGTGGGGTCAGGGAATATGGAAGTATGGGACCAAATTGCTGGAAAAACTGCCCAGTGCAAGGTCTGATGGCAAGGGTGAATTGAAGGAAGGAAGGATGTTTTTTATTCTGAACTAGTCAGTGAGCATATGGAAACACACATACTGAGGAGAGTCTTTTAAGACCAGTTTCCAGTGGTGTCCCCCTTTTCTGTTTCCCTGGCCAGGCGGATGTTCCCTGTTTTGAAGATCAGCGTGTCGGGCTTGGATCCAAACGCCATGTACTCCTTCCTGCTGGATTTTGCTCCGACTGATGGCCATCGCTGGAAGTACGTCAATGGAGAATGGGTGCCAGCTGGGAAACCAGAGCCACCGAACCACAGCTGTGTCTACATCCACCCCGACTCTCCCAACTTTGGGGCCCATTGGATGAAAGCTGCCATTTCCTTCAGCAAAGTCAAACTTACCAACAAGCTCAATGGGAGTGGGCAGGTATGGCCTGATGTTTCCACCTCTTGGCTTCAATTGCAAGCACCTACCAATCAAGAAATATCAAGGGTGCATTTATGTAATTATAGAAGCCCTTACAGGCCTCTTCACCCACAGATGCCAATTATTCTCTGGAGGCCAAATGTAAACAGGGATAAACAGGCCTTAATTGGCACTTTCAGATTTTAATGGACTTCTTGATGTTAAGAGGGACAGAGTGCTGTGGTTTACTTAATCGTCAGGGGTCTTTTCAGAGTTGGTCTTGTGTGCTGGGGATTTTTACATAGGACTTCAGAGAAAAGGGGGAAAAATGGCCATGGGTATTAGGTTTTTGTTGTGTTCCCCAATGTTGTTTGGTGTAAGTGGAATGTTGGCAGGAGTCAGATGGCAGAATAAAAGGCTGCTCCTAAATTAAATAATTACTATGTCTGCTTCTGAATCATGATAATTATCAATATTCTATTGAATCAGCTTTGGCCTTTGGAAAGAAACCACATGTACCAGAAATAAGTGAATTTCTCTTTGAACCCCTTAAAAATGCAAACAGGAAAATTAGTTTTGTTTCATATTTTGATGATGCATCTGAAGGCAAAATGTTACACAAGACCTTTTGTTCGCTTGTTTGTTTTGTACAAACTCCTACCGTGGATGATACTTGTCAGCCCAGAATCAATTTCTTTCATGTAAGTGTTATACATTCTCAATCTGTTATTTCCATTAGATTTGTGAGGTACCTCTGTAAGCTTAGTACTCTAATAGATAGGCAATTATCTCAGGTTTTGCAGATTGGAGAACAGGAAGATGATCTGACTTCTCCTTAGTCATATATGGAACCACCACACAAGAATTATGGTAGAGCATAGAACAGGATCCGAATTTGCAAATGCTTCTCTTGTGTCCAGGATCTCAGAAAAGTCAAAAGCCTCTGACAAATATGCCTGGGGGGAAAAAAGCTACAGGAAACTTGGAGGGTCAAAGAGTCCCTGGGGAAAAAACCAAGGAAACAGTGTGTATATATATGAAGGAGAGGAAAAGCCATATGAGAAACAGAACCCAAACAAAAGTTACTACATAACAAATGACTGAAGCTTCCTTTGCTTTCTTTTGAAATCATGACCACAGTGTTAAAGTAAACCATGTCCCCACTCCGTGCCTCAGCTGCCCTTCTGTGATGGTATTAGAAAGTAATTGATGACTACCAGTGCTTTATGCTAATAGCTGTGTTCTTTATTATATATATATATATATATAGGTATATATGTATGTATTTATGTATACATCACTTTGAAAAGTACAAATTTAAAAAAAGGAATAGTTGTCTTCCACTAGACCCAAATAAAGGACCTAATAGATTTCTTGGAATCAATGCTGTTCACAGCTTTTAGTGCCAGGTTAGATGGTGTGCCAAGGCTTGTTCAGATACACTTCATCTTGCCCAGAAAGGAGACTGGATGACTGCCTTAGCTTCCTCCTGGCACCTTTTCTATGATGGTGATTCTGAGTCTTCCAGACAGCAGAAGCAGGACAGGGAGTGCCCCTGAGCTGTTTCAGCAGCCTCTGGTGCAGTGGAAGCTCAGAGGTTTGAGGGCTGTAGCTGCTAGCACAAATACCCACTGATCCTGCTGCATCCAAAGCCTTAAATACAGTCCAGCGAAGTCTCATTCTGTTCAGCCCTGTGCTTATTGCAGGGGTGGAAGGCACCTGCCCTCCTGCTTCAGCAGTTGCAGGCTGGGGAGGTTCAGCAGTGACAGCTGCTCTGTCACAGAGCCGGGGGTGGCTGCGAGGTACCAGAGTGGCACTGGGGGCTGTCTCTCTGTTTTGTTTCCCGCAGATCATGTTGAACTCCCTGCACAAATACGAGCCCCAGGTGCACATAGTTCGTGTCGGAGGCCCCCACCGGATGGTGATGAACTGCTCCTTCCCCGAGACGCAGTTCATCGCGGTCACTGCCTACCAGAACGAGGAGGTAGGCGGGCGCCGCCCTGTGCTCTGGCCACCACTGAGGAGGTCTCTTAGAACCTGATTAAATACAAGATAAGAGTGCCTTTTTGTTTCCCCTCCAGTCCCATGCAGTGTAATACTCCATCTGGTCTAATACTCTTTTCTCTGCAGTAGAACATTGACTAATCTAGTGTCTGGCTCCAGTACTAAGCCAGGTTTAGCTTAATGTCCTGCCACAGCTGATCCAGACTGGTCCATCTGTCCCAACATCCCAACCATTTACTGGAAGAAAAAAGCCAAACAGCCCTACAGTCAAGCCAAATACCTTTTTCCAGCAATAACTGATAGTTATAATGATAACCCTATCTCTCCATGTTCCCTATAATACATACAACTGCACAACAACGCAAAACTTCATGGGAAAATTTCTTGCCCTTGAGGGATGCTTTCAATTGTAAGAATTGCTAACTCCTGTGCCACATCCCTAAGCTAATGATGCTGCAGATTTTATTCATACTTGATAAGAATTCAGTGTTTAAACCCTCTTGAAAGGGTCCACCATTCCACCAGATTTACCAGACCAACTCATGCCAGGCTGTCCCAGCTGATGTTTTGCCTGTGGCACTGACCAGTACACTGCAAAGCTGTCTCCCACCCAGCCCTGGAAAACATCAAGTGTGGGGATATATTTTAGGCTAACCCAGGCAGTTCCACTCAGATACTCAGGAGGATGTTCTGTAAAGTTTCTATTTTAAATTGCCTTCACTAACATGGCTTGTTTTCTGCAAACTCAAGATAACAGCTCTCAAAATCAAGTATAATCCCTTTGCCAAAGCCTTCCTGGATGCAAAGGAAAGGTGAGTTCATCTTTTGATTTTTTGATCTAGTAGCTCTTTGCTGCTGATATGGTTAAAACCACCATATGAAAGATAAATTACATAACTGATTCTTGTTTCTGCTGTCTTAAATCCAGAGTCACTCTGGTGATATTATTGGGGAGACTATATAGTTATTGCAATAGGTGCTGAAGTGGGTGAACATGCTCTTGGGGATCCTGGCACTTATCTCTGTCTACACAGAAAGCCTGAAATGAGATGGTGTGAGCTTCCCCAGTAGTGTTATATCCCACATATGTTCACTACAGTGTACTTGCACTTCAGTGAATCCTGTAATTTGATAGGTCAGGGAGAAAAAATGTTAACTCCAGGTGTCAGAAAGTATAGTTGAAGTGAAATTATAGTGTAACTGTAAGGTAACTACACTGCTGCTATTAAGTCTGTGTGATAATTTATGATGGGTTTATTAAAGGTAAAGATGTCAGAGATGCTTCCATCAGAAATTAATTGTAGTTTATCTTGCAAAATTTTCCTTGCATCATCCATGTTAATGCACAGTGGCATTCAAATGTTGCATTCCAGCCCATAATTTCTAATTAATTTTGTTTGAACCTGCTTTATCTTCTGACATGTGAAGTGTCCCACGTGCCTCCAGGAGAATCTGTATTTCCTTTCATTCCTCTCACCACTTAAGAAGCTGCTGTGTCAGGGTTTCCAGCTGGGGAATGGGGACTGCTGCCTTCAGCTTGCCTGCAAGCAGAAATGGTGCCCATAGGCAGATTTAGAATTCTCAGATTTAGAATGTTCAGCTCCCCAATATGGCACAAATTTAGCAACATTTTTGTTTATGTCATCAAACAAAAGCTCCTTTACAGCAGAATGTAGGAAGGTCTACTGCTGCCTAGCAAGGTTAAAGAGGAGGGATTTCCTTCCTTTTGTACTCATTTCTCCAATTTTTAATGAATAGTTCTGGTTATAACTTTTGTAATTTTTCAGTGAGAACACTTACCACTAAGTATTTTGCTTTTCAGAAACCATTCTAAGGATGCTCCAGAGACAGTCTCTGAAGGTCAACATATGACATATTCTCACTGTAAGGTTTTTATTCATGTCAGCTGCAAGTTTTGTGAGATATGATGGGTGCTGGGAACCTGGGCCTTGCTTAACTGGCTCATACTGGTTACTTACTGAGTCCTGAATTGTGCTCATTGAGAGGAACCCATTAAAAATATAAGGAGATTGAAGAGACCTCACAGTAAGAAATAATGTGAGAGGTCCTGCAGAGGGAACATATTCCATACCATCCAGTTTTTCAATATTAAAAGGAATCTAGAATCAAGATGATATATGACATTTTTAGAGGTTTTTTTACCCCTTTGGTTTTGTATTTGTGAATGTTTTTGTCACTTATAAAATTTCTTTCATAGGTAAACAGGTAAAAAAATGAGGGAGAGTAGAAGTTGTTTTTGCTTTACTGATAGGTTTTTTTTTTATTTGTTTTTTAATGTTTGTGGCATTTTCTGGTTGCTTTCAGGTCTTGTTTTCAGAGTTGGTGGGTTGGGAAGGGGGTGGAGGGTTGCTATTTTTTTTTGTCAGTTGTTTCACAAACTAGCATCTTGGAATCTGCTTGGTATTTCTGAGGCACAGCTGATTCTGCAAGAAGGCTGGTTATTTCTTCGTTGCGCTGTAGCACTTTAATGCAGCAATAGTAATAGTTTTGTTCTCGCTTTTCCCTGGCAGTGGGTGGCTGGTTGGTTTCCAGCCCAGATCCGATGTGTGCCTCGGGAAGCTCTAACTACCAGTACAGCGGACCTTTGCCTCTGCCGGCCCCGCAGGCTCCCCACAGCTGCGAGAGATTCTCCGCGCTGCGAGGCCATCGCGCTGCTCCGTACCCACCCCCCTACGTGCAGAGGAATCACTCCCCTACAGGTATCCCTGGGCACGGCTCTGCTGCCCCTGCCTGCCTGCCCCTCGCCTTAGGTTAGCACAAGCACTGCAGCAAGCCCCAGCTGAGGCTGGGAGAGGGTACGGTGAGTCTCTGGAACAACCTGCACAGATTCCTTCTTGCACCCAGGGCGACTGAGGCAGCAAAACAAGGGGGACCAAGAGCAGGGTGCACTCTTAATGATAAACGAGACTGTATGATCGTGCTTTCACTACAGCTTCCAATTATACAAAAAGAGCATTGCAGGTCTTGTTTCGATGTCCTGCCATGATGCAGTTGAGCTCTCAAGTCAAAGCAGCTCTCTGGTAGGAGCTGATGTGAGGCAAAGGCATTTTGGTATTGCCAGAAGATCCTTTGAGTCCTTTTCACTTTCTAGATCTCGGTGCAGAGTTCCAGAATTTGATTCTGCTTTGATCAGAAGAAGTGGGTTGGAAAGAAGAGTAGGGGTGATCTACTTGCTAATTATAATTTAGCAAGGCTTCCTGTTTAATGGAGGTATTTATCAGAATGGTTTGGCTTGAAAGGGACCTTAAAGATCATCTTGTTGCAACCCCCCTGCCATGGATAGGGACACCTTCCACTAGACCAGGTTGCACAAAGCCCCATTCAACCTGGCCTTGAAAATTTCCAGGAATGGGGCAGTATTTATAAAACTTAATTAAGTATTTTTGCTAAATTATAAGGAAATCAGTATCAAAACATTGCCTGATATATGTCAGTTATGAAAAACTGTTAGTCAGACTTGCAAAAATGCAAATCCTATGTCTGCCATGCTGTACCTTCTCATGTATCACACCTGGGATTGCAATGGCAACTTACCACTCTCTAAATTAACATGGGAATTTTGCCTTTTTGCCTGTGGCTGGGAGTTTTGTCCTATTACCTGTGGTTGGGGACCTCATGATCAGGTTGCTGCCTTAAACCTGTCTGTGTTTTGCTGTCTTAAGACAATTCTGTAATAGTCACTGAGGATTTGTTTGTTGCTTTTTTTTTCCTCCCTGAAGTTAACTTATTGGAGAGCTCCAGCAATAATCTTCAGGTATTCTCAGGACATGACAGCTGGACTTTGCCATCCTCTCCACACACTAATTTGCTCTCAGTGCCACACACAAAAGGAGGTGCCAGCCCTGGACCCAGGTAAGGTTACAGGAAAACTGCTGGTATGAGGAGCACTAAGGCTTGTAGGACTGTCCTAGTGATTTGCCCTTTGTTCCAAACTTTAATCAGCATCCAGGATTTGAAATGTGTCCTAAGTGCCCAATTCAAGATTCCTGGGCAGATATTTCTGACAAGCTAGTTATCTTCTGCTCTTAAATCTATGGGAGCTTCATTTTTCCCCAGCATTGCTGAAAACCAGGATCTTGGAACACCCACAAAGAATTCTGGTCTACAATCTGTGAGCATTTTAAAACCAAATTATTTTTCTTCATATATTTCTTACTATTATCCTGCATGAAATGAAGATCCTATTCTAGGAGTAGATGGAATTTAGACATAGAAAATAAATTAATTATCAAATACTTTCCCTTCTTTTCCCCAAATGAATGAATGCAATAATTTCTTCTCTAACTTAAGTGTCAGGAGAATCAGCTGCAATTTCAAATGCATGTTATCTGATTGAGTAGGTTTTCTTCTCAGTGTTTATATCATAGTAGCTAGGCAGTATCCTGAGACTTTGTGACCTCCCTCTCTAGAAACACTTCTGACTCCATTCCTGAGATGGAAAGAAGAGAAGTCACAGAGCCACATAAAAAGATCCTTAAATTTTGAAACCTCACATACACTTTTATGTTTCTCTCCATGCTTCCCTCCAAGATCACCAGGTGTGATGGTTGCTGGTGATTTTTCACTTCAAATCTTCAAGACTGATCTAGTTTGGTAACTTGATTTGAATGGCTCCCTTTGACCAGATAATGAAATTGACTTTACTGTGACAAATCTTATGCGGGCTAAATGCTTTGAAATAAGTCATTCAATCTCTGCTGATTTTTTTCCAGCCACTATCCTTGCCTGTGGACAGTGAGCAACAGTGCTGTAAATGTTGCCAACCCAGGAAGTGAGGTGAACAGCAGCCCTCCAAGCATGTTTTTAAGGGGTAATGTCCCCTTACCTGCTGCATCATCAGTGCAAATCCCTCTGCAGGGAATGGTGTCTGGCAGCATGGAAGCACAAGGGGAAGGCACTCTCAGCAGACTGTCCGACTCCACGTGGACATCCTCACACTCCTTTTAATGGACAGGCAGCTCCTAAGGGAAGCTCAGCCAACCAAGACTGACACAAATGGCAAATGATCCCCGAGGAGTGCAGTGCAGAGCAGAGTGTATGCAGGAAAAAGAACTTCATCACTTCCCATAATGTACCTTTTGTGTGCCAGCTAAGCCATTTCCTGCAGTGGCAGGAAATATTATAGGAACCAGCCTGTTACTGCAACTTTTATGCATCATTCAGAATGATATCCAGAAAGAATCTTTTTAGTTAGCTTTGCTTCTATATCACATTAAAAATGGTCAGAGACATGGGACTGAGTGAGGCAGACATTGCAGCTGGATACTTGCATGTCATTTTAGAAGTTCCTTCTGTAACTAACAGCCAAGCCCAGGGAAAATTGTGAGCAAGTGTGCAACTGGTCATTTGAAGGGACAGCACTGCTTTAAAGGCTTTCTGAATCTCTTACAGAGAGGTTTTCACAACACCTGAAACTAAACCCCTCAGGGGATGAAATTAGTCTGACATCCTAATGCCAGCTGCATACAGCATTCTCTATCTCCTTCCCTTCTCCAGCTGCTGTTTGCTCTGTGTGTGCCATGGGGACAGTGGGCACACTCAAGCTGCAAAAGTGGCTGCATTGTAGCAGCAGGGTGAAGGGCAGCTAATTTAGTATTTAGAGTCTGATGTTACAGTCTTTGAAATGGAAAGTTCCAGTGTGTCCAATATGTGCTATTTTTGAAAGGATGGAGGGAAAAGAATTATAGAAAAAAATATTCAGCTTGCATTTTCACTTTGCTTCAGCTATACAGTACAAATAAATTATGAATACATGGTATATTATCTCTTCAATACCTTTCCAAGGTGTAAACACACACACAGTCTTTCTCACCTAACAACCTCAGAGCTATTTAAAGCAGCTCTGCCAGAAGCAAGTTGACAGAATAGGAATTTTCTATTCCTTGTCCAGTTACTAGGAGTAAGCCCCTGGGCATGGCATTTCATGTCTTCACACCTGTTTTCCTTCTCACTTTGTCTGCTTCAGCTTCTTTTTTCAGGCTAACGCTTTTCCCATCCTGCGTGAGCGTACAGAATTTAACACAGTGGAGTCCTGATCCTGTCTGCGATTTCTAACCGCTGCTGTGATGCAAATAACAACAGCCATCCCCCAGTTTTCCTTGTCCTTTCATGTATCTCCTCAGGCAAGCCTATCATATTCTCAGAGAGGAGTTCTATTTGGTCTCTATAAAGAAAATACTACATATCATGTAGATATGTCCCTGTGTAATGAAATACCCAGCAGCAGTTCTGGTCTGTTTAGGGTCGTGCATTGATAGAGGACAATCCCCAGCATAGAAGAGGATTCTCTAATCCTATGGTCTGATGCCTCTTCTTCTGCTAGATCCAGCAACATTCCCTTTGTGAATACTCATTTAATGCATACAGACTCTGAGAGCAACATACTGTTTTGGGTAGACATTAGAGGCAGCAGCAAGAGGAGCATTTTGATTGAGGTTGTCAAATATGCCTCTGCCTAGTGAAAAGTTTAATATTCTATTACCTGGCCAAAACCACCCCCTTAAGTTGCTCTCAGTGTTACGCACTTCCATGCCTTCCCCATCTGGCTTTTCAGACCTGCTGCAGGCAAGATCATGTGCCAGAATATACTCAGTAACACTATTAGTTTTGCTGACTTGTGCTGCAATCCCCCAAGATCAAAGTAATGAAGTCGATTTGGGTGTGCATTTTTATTAATAGAGGCATTGGTCAAACAAGAGTTAATAGAGCCCAAAAAGCTCTGCACCCTGTTGTCAGTCTGATCCTTGTCAGTTCTGGCTGCAAATCTGCCTTCCCACGTTCTGACAAAAGCTTGGTGATGAGTTTTTCAATGTTATATTTCTCTACCTTGTGGCAAGAAATGTAAGTAGGTGTTTCTCTCAAAAATAACTCTGCCTTACAGATGAGGTTTATTAACTAACTTATGCTACCCTCTTCTGGCTGTTCAGCTCCCCACTGACACACCACACACAGAGTCTACAAAAAGATGCTAAAAAGCAGGCAAACGATGACTTCTCTGTGCTCCACGACTTGCAATGCTTCCTTCATGGTTAATGGGTTGGATAATTTCTTATCGCATATACTGCATTACAGTAATACATAAGTGATTAAAAGGTGTTACCCAAGTTGCATTTTTATTTCACAAACACGCAATGTAGGGGAACACCGAATTAGCTTTCCTGATAGTCCCATAGGATTGAAAGAATTAGAAAATGATCGTAATGAACAGGCAAAGTAATTTTTCTTCCTTTGCACTGTAAAAGCAGCCATGACTCCTGTCACAGGAGGCAAAAAGTTTTGAGATCTCAGAGCTAAGTCTTTGTCATTGCAGACAATCTAATTTAGTGTGACCCTGAGAAATGACACAGAAAGATGAAATACCTTTGGTTTGCTCACTACCCGTGGGTCCATCTCAGCACGAGATGGTATTTGTAGCCCAAAGCCTTGGGCTTGAGGATTGCAGGGAGTATGCTGATCTTGGGTTTCGTACTGGGGAGTCCTGCAAGGAGCAGAGTGGGACTGGATCCTTATGGGCTCCTTCCAACTTGAGATCTGTGATTCTGATCTATGTTTTTGCAACTCTGATAAATAATTTGAGAACTGCTCTGTGGTGTCCACAAATTAATTCTAAGCAGGAAGCACTGGAGAAAGATTTTTCTAACTGTTCACAAGAAAAACTGCTGTTCTATCTTCACAGCTCTCCTTTCCCAGCACAATGGACTTTCCTACAGCACAGTAATAGGCTGGAATGCTGGCTGCAGTGTTTTCCTGTGGGAGGCAGATTCCCCTAAACTGTGTATAAAACTGTTCCCCTCCTAATAAACCAGTACTGTGGATTTGGTTTTGCACCGATAGTGCACTTGTTTCTCAGCAGATTTCTGCTTGGCGTTAAAACCCATACAAGAATAATTTCTGAATGAATATGTCCCTGGTTGTTGTAAGCAGTACCTGAAAGGGCAGCATGAAAAGAGAGCAGAGAGCCGTCTCCCCTGTTTTTATATATATTTTGATAAAATCACTTCCCAGCTTTGTGGAAAGGAAATACACCAAAAGACCGGAATAGCTCTTTTGAGGTCTCTAGGGTAGATATGCTACCTGGCATTAATGATAGTTTGTAATTTTTAACCTGAGTTGATCATGAAGCCTATATGGTAGGATTTTGTCCTGCCGGAAGCAATAATGAGGACATGGCTAGCAGCCCTCAAGCCTCTCCCCAGGACAGCCAAGGGGCCAGGGCTTGGGAACACAGCTCCATGCAAATCTCCATGTTATTAGAGGAAGGAATCCTTTACTTTCAATTTCTGCCGGGCTTTAGCACTGTACCCACCTACTAAATGTGAGGTTGGAGGGTGGTTTTTGTGACACCTCATTCAAGTGTACTAAAAAAGAAGTGCAAGGAAGTGGTAAATGAAAGCTACAAGGTCAGGACAAGCTGGTTGCCTCCAATGCCGCAGGTCCTGCAGCTGTCACTGGGCCTCGGTGTCCCTGTCCGGGAGCCGGGCAGGGTGGCAGGGACCCTGCCCTTAAATCCCTCGTTCCTTCCCAGGGGCTCCAGCGGCCCCTGGATCGGGGCTTCTCCTCAGCCTTCCCGCCTCTCCCGCCGGCCTGAGGCAGATGCTTTTTGTCTCTCGCGGTTTAATTTCCTGGCTTATTTATAGTATAGTATTTACTATTTATTATTCCTCTGGTTTATTTTCCAGAGGCAAAAAAGTGCCTCTGGCTGTGCCCAAGGAAGTGTGGAGCAGCTTTTCCCTCAGAGTCCACAGCTCCCCAGACGCCTCCCTTCGTTAGCCCGAATGGAAGGCTGACCCTGCCCGTCTATGGGCGCTGTGGTGGGCGCGCTCAGCACCCCACAAGCCTCGTCCCAAAAAGTGCCTTCTCTCTCCTGTGCTTCACTGAGTCTCTTTGGGAGACGGGCTGCTCCAGCAGCACCTCACTCAGGCCGGTGAAGAGCTTAACAGGTGTTCTCTTCCATGACTGTGGAGTTTTAAGGGAACATCCCTATGCTCCCTGACACGCAGAAAACCAGAGAGCAGATAAACACCATATTCCTGAATTCTCCAGTACGAGCCCAGACGTTTCCTGTGAGCCAGCCCAGGGTGCCCATCAACACAGACCCCCATGGCCTCATCAGTTTAGGCTTAGCTGCTGCTGTTTGTCCACACTGGTTCAGCACTCAGGTGTAGTTTTGTTGTGAAGCTGGTTCTGGGTTCTCATCCTTGGGCAGATCCTCTGCACATCTCCTTTGGGTTCTGTGTTTCTGTTTGTTCTTAAAATGAGCCTGGTAACTGCTAGAGAAGGGAATACAGGTGACCTTGCCCCTGATAAGTAACAGCTGTGTTAATTACCCAATTCAGCCTCACCCTGATAAGTCACAGCTGTATCCAATAAAGGTAAGTGAGATAAAAGGGAGTGAGATAGCTGCTGAGGAGCAATCATCATGGAGGATCGTGAAGAAGAAGGATCCTGAGGAGGGAACATTATTGCTGTGAGGTCAGCCTGGGGCTGTGGTTAGAGCCTGTTGTTGGAACCTGTGGTTACAGACTAGCTAGGTAAAAGCCTGCAGAGTCTGCAAATTTTTACATGCAGTCATAGTTTAGCAGGAAATAACCAGCAGTCAGAAGCTGCAAGGGAAACCTACAGTAGGAGCTTGGTGGAGGCAGTCAGTGAATAGTTGGAGTCAAGATGACCAAGCTGTAAAGAGGAATAAGCTAAGACCCTTTTCATGCTGTGATAAACAAGAAGCCTGTGTCTTGGCTCATTTCTACCCTCTAAGAAGAGAGCTGCTGCAACAGTAGCAATGGTTAAAAATAACTATTAAAAATATTTAACTGTTTTTATATTTTAGCCATGAATATGGGCTGTACAAGTTTGCAGGTTAAAAGTAAATCTTCTAAATTTAATATACTAGTACAACTACACTGTTTCTACCTAATGGTTGTAGCTGTTGTGCGTCATAGTCTGGTAGGTCTACAGCAACAATAAATAATAGTCCTTACCACAGAGATATTAATGCTTGCTACGTGATTTGAAAGTGTCTCTTTTTGAGAAGTTGTCAAAACAAATTATGAGTGATTTTTATGGTGAGTTCAAGGATAGCTCATTGTTTTAAATGAATAATCAATGGAAATAGGAGAGGATGTGAATTGTTTGGACTGAGCACCATAGTTTTCATAGACTTTCTGAAGGACTTTGTATAAATTACTTAAGCCTTAAAAGGTGAACTGCCTGAGCATCTTTTTGTCTTGGGGCAGCATTGCATCAAACATCTCAGTTTATCTGAAAACTGGGCGTTCTGTCTAACTCTCAACCTCTGTAGTGGAAGATCTCTGGGGTAGGAGTTCCCCTTACTGCCCATATGTACAAAACTGATAAAATGAGGTCTTGTCTTGCTGGGGCCTTTTGGTGTAGTCTTACATGTAAAAATTCCATATCCTAGAGTGTTTGTTTGTGTATCACCAGCAGAGGCAGAATCAATAGCACTGTGGTCTTAATACTCTAAAACCCGTGAGTTGTGCTCTGAACAAGACATCATTGCTGTTCCTAAAACACAACTGGACTCTGAGAAGGAAACAGTGTGTCCAAGTAATTTGCTGTGGTGAATGATGCCCCTGAAAATGTTTTAGAAATCTGTTTGCCAGGCTGCCAGGCTGTGCATTTGAAGTGAAACTGAGGTAAAGCTGACTTCTGTTGTTCTATGTTGCTCTGGGAAAAATCAGGGAAGGTTCCATGTAATTCACCTCACCTTTACTTTAGTGACAAACCTCGTACAGAGGTCAGATGTAGCCCTAGACCAGGACAGACTGTGGGGATTGTGGGTAGCACAGGGTGTCACCACGAGGAGTACCAAACACTGTGAGGATAGTCAGGTCTGGAGCTCATGTCCCCATGTCACTGTGATCGCTGTAGCTGCCACATCTCCCTTAGAAAAGGAGCAAAGAGTCGAATTCCACAGGCACAATGTGCTTGCTGCTGTAGCCTGTACTTCTTGGATTTTACTATTAGATTGCTTTTCAGAGAGGATGTGGTAAAATACAAAACTATAACTTCTGGTGATGAGACATCTACAAAGTGCCTAATTTAAAACAAAAATACACTGTAACCTTTGCTTTTGTCAGGTCCCTGGGTTCACTAATAAGCTTTAGTTGTCCTGACCAGCCTCTCCTGGAGCCTTATTTAAGCACAGCCTCTGGGTATTAGTTCCTACCTGAGTTATTTTGGGGAGTATGTGTTCTGACTCTTGAGTGGGTGTTTGACTCCCCTGGACCTGATACTGGGCCATTGGTAGGATGTGTTTTCCATCCCAGTCCTGCCCTGCCTGCTGGGCTCAGCTGTGACAGGTTTGTGTCCTGGTGCTGAGAGCACTGCCTGCTCTGGGGCAGCCCTTGCCTCCCCATCCTCTGCTTCTGCTGCCCCTGGCAGGTTTGTAGTAGTTTGATTTCTGTCTCACTTTTATGTAGTCCCTGCTGGTGAATGAGGAGTTCAGCAGGGCAGCCTTGAGCTTGTCCTGACCAGTTTCAAATGCGAGTGGTTTTGTCTCTATAATGGGTATGGCACTTGAACCTGCAGAAGGGTGACATAATTAAAATGTCCCTGGTCGTGGGATGTTGGCTTCTGTTGTAGATGCTGCTAAAAGCCCAAGGGAGGGCCATCCTAGAAGAGTGCTGTTTTACTGTTCAAATGTATACTTTGCTTGGTAAAGAAGTTGTTCCTCACTTACATGGTGGCACCTGTGGGATGTTGGTGCTCTCAGAGCCAGGTCTCTAGGGCAGCAGAGGAAAAAGAGGTATAAACCTGTTTAACATCTCTGTGTTGCCTCTACTTGTTTGAACTCCCTGTTCAGGCTCTGAACCCTTCTGAAAATGAACAACCTCTCTCTGTATTTTGCTTTGTTTTCTCAATGTTTTTGGGAAAAACAGTGGGACTTTTAGCCATAAATGTAATGATAAATAACTAGAGTGTCTTGAATTTGCATTCATCAATAATGTTGCAAATTGGGTGTGTAGGCAGAGGTAAAGATTTTTTCATGGCACATACTGGCCAGTATGTGCTGTTGCTTTTACTATGAAGTGTTGATTTTGTCAAAATAAAAATTATTTGGGGGAAAGGTCTATTTTCATGGATAAAATTTGTTTTGGAGAGGTCGAAGTTGCTTAAAATGTTCAGAAGAGGGGCTGAATGGTACTATTGCAGCTTAAACTGACTTTCATTTTGGAATTCAGAATTGTTACAGCTTAAAAAATTAAACAAGAGAAACCTCTTTTGAGCGTACTGAACTCCTTAAATGGAGATCTTTGACATAATTTCTTTCTAGAGTTGTATTATACTCTCATCAATTTGGAATATGGAACCTTCCAGTTTATTCTTTCAGGGCAGGAAAGACATAACAAATATTAGTTCTGCCAGAACTGTATGATCTGGTAAGAATAAAGTGGGGCTGTACTTCTGAAGAGTTGGTTATTTTTTTCAAGTAACTACACACTCTAATTAGGAAGGACAAAAAATCCATGGATTTTGAGAGTTTTAGAGAAACTGTTTTAGAAAGTATAAGTGGGCTAATTTGAAAGAAAGACTGAAGTGTATATACACATCTGCAAGTATTTATGCATGAAGTTTCTTCTTTCTTCCAGCAAGGTCAGTGAAAACAGTTTAAAAATTATTAAATAAAGTTCTTTCCTGTACAGCTAGTCCTTTGTTCAGAAAATCCAAACAACCAACAAATCAAAACCAACCACCATAAAGAAATAAACCAATGTCAAAAAATCCAAATCAAAAAGCTTTTGAAAAAGTGTGCCTTTCTTTTGTTTATATGTGCCATTGCAGACAGTTATGACTTTGCTCTTTGGGTGCTGTATCTCTGAATGTCATATGCTCTCTTCTGTTGATCAGCTGTTCCCAAGGGCAGTATGAAATACAGAAGGTGCAGGCTCTGCCTCTTGCCCAAGTCATTGTCAGAGCAGAAGTGTGGCAGTTTAACTGAGGGTAGATGTGAGTGTGAAGCTCTGCTCTGAGGTGACTGTGTAACTTGGCAGAAGGGCAGAGCTGACTGTGGTGTGAGGATCAGGGAACCAAGTTGTTCCGAGGCAGGCTTTCAGTTACTATGAAAGTTACTCTGCAGTGAAAAGGGTTTCACCAGCTGAGCATTTTCCTTTGAAACTTGAAAGTCTCCAGACCAGTCAATTGTGGCCCTAGGACGCGCTGTGTGCATGTGTGCCTATGGACAATTTGTATGTGTAACCCTTCCCCTAACAGTTGCTGGCAGACAGGAAACTGGACATGTTCTCTGTCTGATGTGGTTCAATATCCTCAGGTCCTTGCTGTCTCCTCCTATATAAGTTCCTCTCTACCCAAGTAAATACCCGGGCAAAAGAATCCATCTGTGTAATGTGTGCTGGTCAATTGTACTAATTTTGCCCTGAAAAGTTCAGTGTCCAAAAGGGACAAGTTGCTTTATCTATTTTGTCAGCTTGCAATAAAATGTTTTGTCAAGATTTGCTCAAATCTTTGGTTTGAGTCGCCTTGAGCAGTTTTGTTTGTCTGTTTTGTTTTGTGTTTTATATTGCTTATAGCAAGGGATCTAATTTCTGGGACTGTTAAATATGTTCAATAATTTCTCTGTTAGAAAGGTTGATATAAATAGACAATCAACATAGGAATGTAGAAAGGTCAGGGAGTCCCAGGAGTATGCTCTATTCCCCTGCCACTGGAATGAAAACATAATTCATTTTATAAACTAATCAAGATTTCTTGGAATATTAATTGAGGCTTAGGACCCAGTAGGCTATGGAGAAAGGGCTGACATTTAGAAAGCTTATTTCTAGGTTAAATGTGTTTATGGCTAATTCATAAATATTAGTTCTTGGACTAGTGCTGTCCTTTTGCTGAAATTTTTAATTTCTTCTTTCATTTTTAAAATATGGTTTTGGGGTTTTTTTGGCTGTGGTTTTTTCTTATTAGCTGCTGTTCTTGGCAGCACTTCACAAATTGCCTTCAGTTTTACACTATGTCTCATATGGTCTTTCTTCTGCTGAAGGAGGGGATGCTTGCTTTTTCCTCAGCTGCACATTCCTGCTGCTCCTCTGTCCAACCTTTCCATGCTGCAGCCTCAGAGTGAGCTGTGTGGACTTGTGATCTCCCATTCTTGATTGCAGGGCACTGTGGGACTGGGGCAACTGGGACCTCTTTCTGATGGGCAGCTGCTGTCAGTTCAGATTAAAAGTGTTTTGTAACTTCAATCCCAGTATTAATTTTGCTGCCCAGCCAAGAAAAGGTTTAGTTTTATTTCACTCCCTCCTGAAGTATTTTGTTTTTCTGTTGCTGTGTTCATCCTAGTGCTCTTTTCTGTGCTGACTCAGTTGAAATTTATCCATCCTGAACTTGGTGAGCAGAGCTGTCTGCAGTATTTCAGAGTCATTCTTACCAGTGTTTTGTATAGTGCCATAGAAACTACACTTTTTCTTCTGGAAATACTTCAGATTCAGCCTTTGGTCATATTTGCCTCTCTCACAGAAGGTAAGCTTCCATTTTGGGCAGCACTGATGCATGAGGAATGACCTTTGTTTCCCTTTGCTGCTGAGGGGAACCTATGATTCAGGACTCCTTGTAGCTTTTACAGTATTATCTGAACCAGTCTGCTTACTGCTGTGAGGTTTGGCTAAATTATTGCTGCTACCAAAAAAGCTGGAGCAGTGGGAAGCCTTGAATAAGGGAGAAGATGCATTTCACCTGCAAAGGGTGAAATCCTGGTAGCACTTGCACTGACTTGATAGATGTGCAATAGGAGCCAATAGAGAGCTTGTCCTTTTCCCCCAATGTCTGACTGACTTAATCAGGACCTTACATAAAATCTGATGTTTGACTCTTGAACATGTGATTCATCCCTGATTTCAGTATGGAAGTAGGAAAACAGAGGGGGAAGAAAAGCAGTGGGAAGTAGGAAAATCAACCTCCACTGTATTCTTTATACCTGATGTAATTTCAGCCAGTGCTCACCTTAGTGAAGCAAAAAGCTTAACTATTGCATGCCACGTTGTAAAGAGCCAGGTGCTGTGTGAAATTAATTTGACCTGAAGAAACAAGAAAGGGGGTGCAGTCTCCTGCCCTAAATAACTAATTAAAAGCTATCATCTTTTATCTGACAGCGGTGGCAGCTGCCTAATGGGATGTTAAAAATATGCCTGCCGGTCTTTGAAACGTACATGTTTGCATGGCAGTGAGGACTGGTACTTTGGCCTCTGTACAGGATGTTAAAAACCAAGGGCTGATGTCTGAGATAATGTCTGAATGTGTAATGGCTGCTTCCTCTTGCTGCATAGGCTCTGCATCCCCAGCTTCTGACTCATGCTGAGGTCCCAGATTCTCAGCAGAAAGCCAGCTCATTTTTACACTCCTGCGGAATTCTATCCTGACTTTGCAGAAGCCTTGTTTACAGGATAGCTGTATGTGTTTTTGGAGGTTTTTTCCTGGTGTTATTTTCTTTAATCAGGAAGGGGTAAAGCTGGTACACAGGTCAGCGATCCAGAAGAGTCACTGCATGGCACAGCCCCCTGCAGAATTTGCCCCTGCAAAGCAGGGGACTTTTTGCCTGTAATTGCCTGTTAGTGCCAGCAGCCCAGATTTGCCTTTCAGAAAGAAGAAAGAAAGCAAAAAGATGTGGGTGAAGGGGAAGGATCAATTTAAAACAGAGCCACAGACCCCTCAATGTCTGGGGTGTATTTTTTTCCTTTCTGCCTGGCAGTGAGTTGCTGGTATCATTTTTTCTTCCAAATCCAGCAGATGGTGTTAGACGGCTATTTAATGACTCGCATGGGACAGAAAGATCCTGGTGAGAGAGCTGGGAGGATGCAAGAAGGAACAGTTCTGTAGGGATGTTCAGTGAATCTGAGAGCTGTGATAGGCTCCTGTTTTAAGCATCTGTGTGTATGCTTTCAGCTTACTACTACTAGGGCGTGGGGAGCTTCAGAGCTGTAGTACTTGATTTAAATTGAGGTTTCTGTGACATCTGTCATATTTTTCCCTCTAAAGGTTTAGATGTGCTTGAGTGCAATGGAGCAAAATGAATGTAGCCAATGGCCCTCACTGAGCACTTTGGGGTTGGTTAGGAGGTATGTAAATTATTTTGGTATTTATTTTTTATTTGTATTTTTCCTTGCACACACCTTAAATGGAAAAGTGAAGTGGTACAAACTCTCTGCAGTACACTCCCATGACAGACGTATTTCTTAAATCCCACAGTCCATATAAAGGAGATAAGTGAGGTGGAATGCATAAGATGTAGCTCAGCAGGTTTTCCACTGTCCAGCCAGGCAAAAACATGGCATCAGTTTCTGACTGCTTTCTGTTAGCTGGGGTGATGGATGCACTGGGCCTTGATCAAGCTCCTAGAGAGTGTCTATCTATACTGACCTGGATCTGTTACAGATGATATTACATGAGGAAACTGATGTCTGAAATTTATGAGTACCTCTGGGTAGAAAACCCCCCTCAGCCTGAATAGATATAATACAGATGGGCTGTAATTTGCTACCATTTAGGAAAGGTCTTGGGGATATTGTGGATGTTTCACAGCCTGTCTGGTGAGCACACAGCAGTTAAAGTTAAGAATTGTAGACAAAGGTAGTCAAACATCTGTGACTGTAAAAGAGTGGTGTAACTTGCCTCTTGAACACTGTAACCAGTTCTAACAACTGTCTTGAAAAGTTTTTAGAAGAGCAAGAAAAAATGTGCAAGAGTGCATAATATATAGTTTGACCCTTCACCCTGGAATCGAAGGGACTGGTTTAGGATATGGGGAATGTTATAAATGAGGGATATGGGGATATGCCAAAGATTACCAGGGCAAGATTCTAACTATTTATTAATGCAATTGGAGAAAACCCCCTAAAACTGTGTGGGTTTTTGTTTGGCTTTTTTAGCCTGCTGATTCCCACAGTGCATAAGGAAATTGTGGAGCTTGTTTTCACTTGACTTTTCTTGCTTCTTTGTGGAATTAGGAGGAATAAATACATCTAAAAAAGGTTGGGCATATTCAAAAGATCTCTTGTTGGCTGTGAAGGATGACGGCAGGTTCTGGCAACATAAGATGAGGGGTCAGCCTGCAAATTCCCTTTCTATTCTTTTGCCAAGCATAGTGTTTGCTGGCAATTTCTGATGGGTCACTATAGGTCCGTTCAGTGGTTACTCTGAGTGGCTACTGGAAATGGAATTACAGACTTTCTTTCCTGTGAGATGATGATGATATTTAAGTGATGGATTTTAGAGGGGCTCTACAGGTCTGTTGCTGTAGGCCTAGAGGTATCTCCTGCAACCTGTGACTCAGCTGCTTATAGAGCTCAGCCTGCATCTGCTGCTGCCTTTTAAGCAGCCTTGAGCCCTAGGGCTGGGCCAAGGACGCTGGTAAGATTCACCTTAACATCAAACAGTCACCAGGCTGACACAGAAAATCATCAGCACAAAAGTCTTGACATGCCAGTCAAGGGAATAATTTATACAATCCCAGGAAATTTGTTTTTATGAAGCGACAGCTTTTAATGGTGGCATAATGTAGACTACTTGATAGACTTGTTCCTGAGCAGTCACCAAAAATAACTCACACTGGAGTATACAAATGTCCTGGGTAGAGGCACAAGAAATGAAAGAAAGGTAGAGTAGCATGACTTGTCTGTTAATAGACTGCAGGACTGCTGGGTTTTGCTAAGATTTTTTTTTTTAAGAGGTTATTCCTCTGACAGGATGGGGATGTTTTCTGTCCTGCCGTGCATAAATCCACATCCAGTAATTAGAATAATTTAGAGTATAGTATTTAATCTTAGGGCATCCTAAAGCAATTTACAGCCTACTGTCCACAAAGAGAGCCTCATCAATTTCTGATCCGGGAAACTGAGTCGTCCCTAAATGTGACCAAACCTTTCCTAGCTGGAAATCACTTGTCCATTTCTGCCTGCACGTGGAAACCCCCCATCTGCCCCAAAGAGAAAAACACCCTCCAGGAAGCCCTGCTATTGATATTGTTATTCTTGGCAGCCTTTCAGAATCCTTTAGGGGAGGGAGGGCTGTGATCTTGCCTCATGTTCTGAGTTTTCACTGGGGATTTACTTTCCTCCGTGTCTCGCCTAGTGTTGGATTGCTCAAAGACAATAAAAGGAAGATCCATGTAAGGAAAGGCTTCTGGTTAATGCATCTCAAAGGCCTTGTTGGTTAGAAGGAGAAAGTTATGGGTGCTGGTACCGCCTTGATACTTGATACATGTGCAATTCTGCATTCAGATCTGATGTAGATGAGCTGGCTGAGTGTGTAATGTACTGTGCTTGGGCTCTAAAGTTCCTTAGGTCGGCTTAGCTATCGGTTACTTTTGAAAATTCTCTTAACTGCATCATTCCTTCTGGGTGTCCACAGATGCTGTCCTTGGTGGAAACAGACTCATCCTCACATTTTCAGACAATAATTCTCCTAAGTTAGTGGGGTCTGGTTGGGGTTTTTTCATTCTGCTGATATCAGTTTAGCTTATCAGCTTCTGAGGCAGGTGTATGTGTCCCCATACTGTGTGGGCTGAAAGGGAGCAGAGGCTCTCAAAATAGCCCTTGGCAGCCAAGAGGGTGCAAGTTCAGAAATAATTGTTGCTGTGGTAACACATCAGCACTGTCCCTGAGCTGAGTTTTTGCCGGTAGGTGCTAACACTTAAAATTATTAACCTGCCCTGGGAGTGGTGGTGGTGGCAGAGAGCTGTAAAATGGGATTAACCACTTGAGGTGTGTTAGGAGAAAACATTTAGTCCTTGCCTAGATGGCTCTGAAAATTGGTGAGGGGATAACACAGCTTTTAGTGCATTTGGGATCTCCAATGATCCATACAGAAAATTTGCAATAGTGGACAAGTCCCCAGGCTTTCTTTTGTCTTCATATTAACAGTCTTGGCGAAAAGTCCAAGGGCTGAGATGAGAAACTGGTGCACTTCAGATGTGTTCAAAATCTCCTTTCCTTGCCAATGACCACAAACCAAATACTGCTGAGAATCTACAGAGTCATTGTCCCCACTGAGGCCAAGTTGTCAAAATCTTTGGGATGGTTTTAGCACAAGTCCAGTAATAGTGAAAGAATAAATTGAAGCATTGCTTAGGAATCTAAACATCCTTATTTCTTCTCCCAGTTATGCTTCTTGAAAACAACTTGTTCTATTTTTAAAGGCCATCTACAAATAACACTTTTAATCTTATGTCTATTAGTATTCTCTCTGGAGGGGAAGAACAGCATGCATTATTCAAATGGCCTGTATGTTTGTTAGTGTTTTGGTCTTCGTTATTAAATCAAATTGAGTAAGATTAATTTAGTTGTATTTACATTCAGTTTTATTTTCTGGTGTGTATGTACTCTGTCCCTAAATAATCTTCTTGGGATGAAGAAAGGTTTATTTTCTTTTTTTCCTTCTGGTTGTGTTCTCATTTGTTTGGCCTTTTTTTCCTTTTTATATAAAAAGATATTTGTTACTTCTGATCATATAGCAGCTCTGGAGCTTGAGAGGTCTACTTTTTCTAAAATATCTCCTATTTTCAGAATTAATTAAATTGTATATGCTTCAGTTTATATGAAATATCTTTTTTTCTGGCAGTAGCTTTGGATTTCATGGGTTATAAGCCTGGATTTAAAAGGAAGTATTTTAATAACCTATCTTTCTACTACTTCATCTTTTCTCACACAAAATATGTTTAGTTAATGTGAAACATGATTATTTCATCTAGACTTCTTCATTGTGTCTTAAGGTACTTGTACTGTGCATGCAGGGTCACATTAATGCACCATAAATGACCATGTTTTGCCTGATGATTTGGTACAGGGCTTTCAGAAGTTCCAGATACAGCAATTGCTATATAACATTGGATCTTATTCTAGTTGTATGGACTGTTGATCAGTGAAGTTTGGCACCAGCAGATTTTGCTTGAAGAATTTTACATATCCTCTGTATCTCTTTATGATACATACCTCAACCTAATCTCTTATTTTCCCTAGTAAAGCAGTGTTCCTGTCTGGTTTAGATGATTCAGGAAATGTTTGTCTGCCACTGGTGCGAAATAACTGCAAAAACTAAACAGTCTCATAGTGATTTGGTGTCTGAGAACTGATAGTGGTGCTTCTTTGCTAACATGGGCAGTGTAAGCCTGTGGAGCTCCTCTGTCACCATTACTGAAGAATACATACATTTTAGAGGTGCATCTGGGTCAGCATGTAACCTCACAACATAACCAAACAACATAACATATTTAAGCCACATGTTCTTCTGGAATGGTTGGGAAAGATGAGGATTACCTTTCCTGCAAGTGTCTGATGCAGTCTGCCTATTCTGCAAAACCTTCTGAACTTTGGCCAGGTCAGAAAACTTGCTGTGCTAATTTGCTTTTGGCTGCTTCAAAGGTAGAGCATCAACTGAGGGATCTCCTCATGCTGTTGAGGACTGAGTGGAAAGAGCTAATGATATTTTTTTTGCCTATGCTACAGGGAGCTAAAGTATTTCTCCCCAGTTGTCTCACCTGAGACAAAAGGATGCAGCTTCATTCTAGAAATCAATAAGGTAACGAAGATAAGGAAAGCTTCTCACCGCTGAAACCATGTCTCTGTGCAAGACTCAGTCTTCGAGACTTCAGCTTTGCATTCTTGCTTCAGTTCTGCCCTCAGGCCTGGAATTATCTGTCAACATATTAAGGGAATTTAAACCATGAAATGAAATTTGGGTGAATTGCAAAATGTCTGATGAATTCAGGAAGGGAGCCAGCACTCACTTTGTCCCTCTCTGATATCTTATCACAAGTAAGAAACTACTGTTGACAGCTGGAATTAGTTCTAGTGTGAGTGGAAAGTCCCATATTCCTCTCTTCTCTCTCCCCTCTCCAGCCCTGGAAAAGAACAGGACTGCAGCACTCCAATTAATTGGTTAGAATTTGTTCTGGCCTTTCTGTGATTTCCTGTGTGGATGTTCAAAGCAATGTAAACAGCATCAGTAAAAGGTGTCTGTACTGAAGACAAAGTTTATATGCCCAGTAGTGTTAAAACCATATCAGTGTAGTCCTGCTTTGAAAATTCTCCTTTGTAGGGGAGCCTGAGGGCTCCCATACTTTGGAGTTTGATCTGAAAGGTCACACTAGGCTTATGCTTTGCATGGTCAGCAAAATAGCCTAGTGCTTTCATATGAGATCCAAAAAGCTTAGAAGCTCTTGTCTCTTCAGCTGTTGATGCCAAAGTGCTGGACATGAAAGACCAAATCATGTTTCATTTTTTGCAAACCTTTCACAGTCACTTCTGCTTTCTTGTTGCTATAACACCCTTGCTGGGTGGCTGAAGGGTCTGCTGCCATTCCCATTCTACAGCAACTGTTCTAGCTTGAAGATACTCAGCCTTTCCCATATCACAGACATCTTTTCAGGGGTTCATCCTCCCAGATGAAGGAAGGTGCCATCTGACAGGAACCTTGGGGACATTTTTCACCTTTGTGGCTTTTCTGTTCAGTCTGTAGGGCAGTCTTGGCCCATGGCTCTTTATAAAAGTAGCTGCTTTCCTTGACTTCCAACAGAATATTCCTTATGATCTGCTGCTGGGAGACTGCAGAGCAGATTGGCTGGTTTTTGTTTTGAAACTGTCACTGAGCTTAAGTCTAAGATGGGCTGGAGTGCTTTGCTGAAAGCATTTCCCTGGTGGGATTGCAGAAATTTTAATCCTTCTTGCTGCTGTTCCTTGTCTTGCTGCTCTGTGTGACTTGTTTTCATAATTTGATTACTGCATGATGCTGGAGAAGGAAAGAAACAGAATGTTATTCCTGTGAGAGATGCAACAGTTAAGAGGTCACCAACAAAAAAGTCACAGTCTGCATGGTCAAAACAATAAACTTTTTTGAAGTATTGTCTTTGTGTAGAGAAGCCATAGCTTCAAAAACAATTTAAAATGAGTCATGGTCTTGTTCTTACATAGTGATATATCTACACATAAAGAACAGAAATTAAAATAATTTGACTGTTCCCCCCCGAAAAAACTCAGGAGAAAATAACAGCTCACCTCATCTACCCTTTCACAAACAAGTGCCTAAGCATTTTACCTAAGCTGATGCTGGAATTTTAAAGCCTGGGAGGTAAACTAAGGCAAACTGCCTCCTGCTGAAAAAGCGTGTATGCCTACCAGATTGCTTCAAAAACTTGGAAAATAAGGCAGGGAGGGAGAGAGAAAGCCTTTAATGTCTTAGCTTCAAGTTACCATCAGATTGCTGCTGTGCCTTAAATTAGCCTGTCCTGCCAGGGCAGAAGCTCTTGTCTTAGAGAACTTGCACTTAGATGCAAGTTCTTCAGACGATACACTTGGAAGCAAACCTGGCAGATTTGTAAGTCATTCAGGCCTAGATGTGCCTGTGTGACTTCTTCCCATCTCGGGAACTGAGTCAAAAGAATTTCTAGAGAGGGAGACCACAAAATCTATGTTCTCCATTCAGTCCTTGAATGGCTCTGGAGAGTAGCACCTCAAGCTGATATTAAATAGATAACAGAAATGAGAGCTGGATGGCAGGTTCTAAGGTTTGGATGTTCTAAGGGTCAAGTGTGTCCACTACCTGAGCACACCAGTCAAAGTCAACATTATGGATCAACATGACAAATGTGAACCTTGTCTCTGCTTGCAGCAGAAATGCTGCCCTGGCTGATTTTCCCTTTTTTGTCTCAAGGGGAGGTTTGCCTTATCACTAGCTTTCTACATTCCTGTAGATAATCTCAGACAAGTGGATGGCAGGGCCATTCATTACACTGACACAACAGCATCAGACTCTTACCCGTAGCCATTTTAGACTGCCTCAGGGAGTAATTTAATTTAAAAAGAAGGTTCAAAACCAAAGGGTATCAGATGAACTTCACTGGAAGTATTAAGTGAACTCTATGATACCCGCAGAGTTGACAAATATTCAGATTTCCTTGTTTCAGCAGAGGTAACAGAGCATCCACCCCTTTTCACCCAGAATTTTGGTGGAGAAGGGTTAACTGATAGGTGTTGGGGACTTGAGTATTGCTTGGCTACAAGTTTCAAGCCATCTGCAACTCTGTCTTTGCAGGTAGGAAGTGGTGAATAGGGTATTTCTGAGATGAGCTGCCTTGCCTGGGGTCATTTTTTCAAGGCTGGAGGGGAGAGGTTGGGTGGAGGAGCATTAACGCTTTGGCTGGCTCCTGCCTGTGTGAGCTGGGCTGTGCCAGCCCCCACTTTAGAGCGTGAGTTTAAATTATGGAGCATCTGACAGTGATGATGAACATCGTACGTTAATGTCTGGGAGAGGATATTGTTTTATTTATAGGTATTGGTTAGTGGAAAATGGTAGCAGGGTAATTTGTTAACCACGCCTGTCTGGCAGCGGTATGAAAGCGTTTGCTGTCTCTGCCCTTCTGCCCCAACTCTTATTTCTCCTTCTGTAAATCCCGGGACCAGCACATTCAAAATGTAAATATTCTTTGTCAGGAGTTCCTGCGCCTTTGTTGCATTATCTGTGCAGCTCCTGCTTTCAGGGGACCTTGGCACAGACAGAATTGATCAGCAGCCGGAGGAGGAGAGCAGGCGTTGCCGCGGCAACCGGGGATGACTCACCCCGGGTAGCAGGCAGCAAAAACTGTGAGGCTGCAGTAATTTTCCAGATGCTTAATCCAGCTCTCGGGGCTTTTTTTTTTTTTTCTCTCTTGCTGACAGGCAGAAATCCTCCTCTGCCTTTCTTTGCTCAGAGACCCACGCAGGCTGCAGCCGTACGTGATCAGAGTAGTCCTTTATGGTGCTCACCCGGGATGGCGTCACAGAGACGTGTCTGGGCGATGTAGATGAGCTACTCCATCGATTGAAATGTAGCCCCCAAAGGTGGTAAAAATAGAACTGTGAACTGCCCGTCTGCAAAAATACCCCAGTGTGTCATTGGCTGCTCTCAATCCCTGTCTCCCAACTAACATCACGTTTACTGTAACTACAGCTATGAAATATTAAATCAGTTTATCATCTTTTCAGTAATGAGGCTGTCCCTGTGCTGCATACAGAATGTGCTAAAAAGAGCAAAGTGAACTGCGTTCAGCACATGCATTTCCATGAATTAGCTTCTCATTTTATGACCTACTAATTTTTGTGCACAAATTTCAGTCTGCATGTAATGAAATAGAGCAGGTTAAGAGACTTACCCAGGAAAAGGGCAGTAAAAGGAGCAATGCCTTCATGGCACTCAGGGGATACCTGCCTTGGGGTTTTCCTGCAATGACTGCATTATTATGCGGGTCTTGCCTCAGGTGGGGTACTTTTAGGAATGTCTGGGTAGTTATTTACCTGTGATGTGGAGTTCTTTGTGATTGCCACAGGATGCTGAAGAGTCTAAGTGTAACTAGATTAAAAGTAGCTTCAACTTGTTTATGTAGAAGGTATACATTCCCCTAGAGCCAGAGGAGCAATTAGCACAGAGCAGTGGTGGAATTCAGTTTCCCTGTTCAAGTGAGTTCATCTAGCTGTGAGGAAAACAAAGCTGCTCTGCAGCATGTGGAGAAGGAAGAGCTTGTGGGGAAAACAGGGAAAAATAGCAATAGAACTCTGTTTGCTTCACGTAGGGGACAAAAAGTACTGATGCTGCCAGCTGCTGTCTCATGCAATCCCTGGAAGGCAGATGGCTTTCTGTGGGTGAATCAAGTGAAGCCATCAACTCCTTCTTCCACAGTGCAGCCTCTTGCTTGCAAGTCCTCATTAAAGATTTGTCAGGGTGTGCAGCTGAACCAAGCTGCTGCATTGCTGACAGGCTCTGCAATGTGTTGCTGGCTGAAGTTAAAGCCATGTAAAGCCACTAAGTGTGTTGTGGGGCATGAGAAAGCTGTCTGTGATGTTTGTTTTCTGCTTCTTGTGGTTGTCATCTGCTAGTAAGTACTCATATGACATGGATATGTATTGTCTTGAGTGTTTGTCTCTTGTTAGTAGGTGGGGTGCATTTAATGAATAAACATTTAATAGTGTGCTGTGGCTGCCCCTCAAGGGAAACCAGTTTGAAAGATCACTAGTGGAGGCTTCTCTTGTTCTTGTGAGATCCTGAGTTCTTTCTTGGTGTGCAGCTGCTCCTAACTATGGCCACACCTTGGATATCCAAGAGGAGATCTGTTCTATGATCAATCCCTAATACTGCAACCTTGTTCAGGTTAGAATGCCTGGTTTAGGACACTAACTCTGTTTCACTTTGCATTCTTTCTTGAGAACTAAGTATACTACACACTGATGAATTTGTTGAAAGGTGTCTTCTGCAGGCACAGACTGTTGCAAATAAAAAAATGGAAAGCCAAATATGAGACTTTTGACTGATTCATCTCACCCCTCAAGATGGGGGAAGCATTTGCTACCTGGGAAGCATGACATGTAATAAAAATACTGTTAGTCAGATTTGCAGTCTCAGAAGCAATTACTGCAGGCCTGCATAGCTGTGCTGGTTTTATTATAATGTGTAGTATTATTGTACTTTAAGTTAGCACCCAAAGCTCTGCGGTTCTGGCAAAATCCTTGTGTGAAGTCATCAAATCATCAATTGCATTAAGCTCATATATATTTTGTGGGTTCTCTGTCTTTCTGGAAAAGCTTGTTTAATGCCATTACATTCGCAAGTGATAAGGATATATTGACTCACTAATGCATTTTGTGCTCAGTTAGACTTCAGTAGGTTGCCTGAAATCTCATGGAATGGCATCTGCTATGCTGACTGTAGATAAGCATTTGTAATTAGTAGTATGCTGGTTTCTTGGGTAGCTCGTTTACGGAGGGACATTCTGGACAGAATCTGGCTGAGGCTACTGTACCTCCTGAAGGTCCCTAAGGACACTTAGGCCTGTGAAATGATTTAATCATACTTCTTTACAAGGTAATGATGTATTTCCAGATACCTTTTTGCTCTTGGAAGACATAATTACTAATAATTGTGACTAGATAAAACCTTTAATAATCAGGGCAGCCATGGGATGATTGGAGCTGATGCACAAATCATACGCTATTAGCCTTGCTGTTTCTCAAAATATGTAAAATTGCATATTTAAGATCTTTCTCCTCCTTGATATTTTATTTCTGAAGGCTTTTTGTACTGGGGGTACAGTCTTCCAAATCTGGTTATTGGATGTCTTGTACTATGGCAGCCTTATGGGAAAGTAGCACCCACTCCCTTTCAAAGTCACCAGAATCAAACACTGCTGAAGCTGCCAAAGACATCTCATCTCCTCTGTCCCATGCTATGGACGAGGTAAGGCATCTAGCCTTGCAAGCAAGCAAAGGATCCAACCTGCATGTCAAAATCTGCCCCGTCATAGACTCCCAGCAGTGTGATGGCTTGGCTTCCTGGATTGCAGAAACAAATATGAACAGATTTGGAAATCAAAACGAGCTTTGCTGGTGTTTGAAGTCTCTTTGTGGAGTAAGAGAGTTGTGAAGAAGGTATGTTCAGTGGAGGCACACAGAATGGTAGGGTTCCACATGTGCATAAATGATTTCAGAGCCAGCTGGTAGCCTGGAGGTGCTGAAGCAGGAGCACGATCCATCATTGCTGTGAGCTGAGCTGGCATCCCACTGCTGGTATCCCACTGAGCCAGTCAGTTCTGCAAAAACAACGGGGTGGCATCACACCTCTGTGGGAAATCAGTAGCAAAATCAGTAGCTGCCCTTGACTTCATAAAGCTCCAGGCTCAGTTATCTCTCTGGAAGAGTTGTACAAATGGGTTTTATTTTTGCTTATCTTAAAAGACATGTGGCTTTATGCTGGTTTACAGGAAAAAAGTATTCAAGCATTGGGAACAGCATGAACTAAATCCCAGTTTCTAAACAAATCCCAGTTTCTGAGCTTATATTTTCATTTGGATTTTGAAACTGCCTGTTCTAATAATGTGCTCTTTAAAACCCTCTGATCCAAGTTAGTGTTTACATAAAATTGGAATATTTTGTCTTTGGGATATGAGACTCTGGGGAAACTTAAAAGCCAGATTTATCATACCTCATGATGCCCTATACCAACAAGGAAGAGAAAAGCATGGTTCTCATTTTGGTTGGTGCTTGGCACCTCTGTATGGAAATTCCCAATCAGAAGCCATTCACTGCTAATTCTGACTGCTAATTCAAAACTGCTAGTTTTGGCACTTGGATGACTTTTTTGAAAACAATATTGTAGGCTGTTGAAGAGAGAGCACAGTCATCCCAATAATGTGATTTACAAATTTGTTTGCCTTCATTTTCCTGCATAATATTTTCTGGTAGTAAGATGTATTACTTTGATAGGTTTCACAGGGGAAGCAGTAGATTACTTTGATAGGTTTGCAGGGGAAGCAGTAGAAATGCTACTTTCTGAAACCTTAAAAGCCACAGCTACTGAATTTTCAGAAGTAGGTGCTGTACAGTGTCTGGCATGGCAAATCCTACTGGATGCGGCTGCTGCATCACCTCTGAGTAGCACCAGGACTCCTCACAGTGTTTTGAAGTTATGCCCTATTTGCACAAATATCTTCTAGTACCAGGATGATTGATAAGTGAGAGGGTGGGTCCAGCATTACTAGACAAAGACAGAAAATTGAAGTCTTCTAGCATTCCCAGGTTCCTTTTCGTTCATAGGATTGATTTTTATCCTTTGTGCTTCTTTAAAGACACCTACCTGAATTTCCTTTGTTTAGGGATGCATGGAGCTGTCTGTTAGTAAATGTCCTGTGTAAGAGACACAGAAGAAGCTGTTTGTGGTCAAGGTCCTGCAATACTAAAGTTTCTGAAGTAATTAAGAAAGAAGAATCTAAAGCTTTAGATAATCAGTTATTGTACTCAAATTTAGTCTCTATTTTGTGGGGGGGAAGTGAACATGAGCTTGCCTGTACTTTCCATGGGATAGAAATCTCCTGTCTTTGCTTCATGAAACAGTTGCCAGTTCAGCCTAGCAGAGCTCTGGCTTATTATCTCTCTTTTTTTAAAATACTGTATTCATAATCAATTCTACTTATCTCTCCTCCATGTGTCTCAAATATCTATGCCACTCCTGAGCACTGATTCAGGATTGAGTGCCATCTCCTATCTTTTGTGTTGTTCCCTAAGGTGTGGTGAGATTTCTCTGCAAATCTGTCTCTGAAGTTTTTGCCAAGTCTGCTTTGCCTAGATAAGAGCTATCAGTGGTGAATGCAGTTGTCTTTAACAGTGGGCAAAGTTATCTTTAGCTTTCTTCCTGTGCTGGCTCCTCATACATTTTCATCCATGAGCACTGCAGAATTTCCTCTGCTTAGCAGCTGTGCATTGCCTCTGAAGCTTAACTAGCACCAGTGTGACTGGGGTGGTTTGCTGGGCACAGGCTTCAAGTCAGGGAAGAGACAGGTGGTCTCTTGATCCTTCCCCATCCGCCCTTTTATTTTCTTCTTTTTTCCCCCATGTCTTCATTATGATGGCACTTGTGTCAGTGCCTCCTTTGGCTTTGTAGATAAGTTTGCTTAAGACCTCTCCAGTGCATCTCTAGTACAGCACAAGGTGATTTGGATGACCTGGCAATGCAAAGAGTTCAAATGAAGACCACTGTATTTTAATAGCAGCCCTTTCTTCTAACCTTTTTAACAGGCCACCTGTGTATATAGTCTCCTCACTAGTACACTGTGTAACAACACCATGGCACTCATTTATCTGAAGCTTTTGCTGCCAAGGGTATTTGGCACCTTTTGTTAGCACTAGGTTCTCCATAATACCTTCTTTTTTTAAGTAGCACTTAGATTTCCCAGACTGACAACCACTGCCTTGGGATTCCTGGGAGTATCAGTAGAGACAAAAAATTTTCTTCCCTCACAGAACTTTATTTTCTGGGTCGTTTTTTTCTTTTCTTTCTTGCCCCCCCCCACTATGATGTGCCATTTGAAGACAGTAGATCTAAACCCCTTTATTTTAGGAGCAGGCAAAAAAAAAAAAGTAGAAATACGCTTTCAAAAGACGTTTCCATTTTGCAGCTCTCACCTAATGAAAAGGATGAATATTTTTAATGATACTACTGTATAAATTAATTATGTTGTAGAAATACACCACATTGTCCTCCTACAAGATTCTTCAATGCTTTCATTTTACTTGGAAGTCAGCTGAGGGCTAGGGAGCTTTTTGTTATCCTGACAGGAGGGTATTAAAGTTTTCAGTTTAGAGGAGCACAGCCTGAGGCTGAATTACTATTTACCCTGGGTTTTTTTGCAAGTTCTGCAGCCCTTGGCAAAGTGGGGAAGGCAGTGCAGATCACAGGGGAGCTTCTCTCTTGCTGAGTAACTGGGGATGAAACTTCCCAATGCATATAAATAGTTTTGCTAATACCTGAAGGCCACTGTCCTCAGCTCGTTGGGAGTATGAGACCATTACACAGGCACTGCTATAATGAAGCATGAAATTGCTTTATTCTTTACCTTTACTAATGCAGATCATCAGCTTTAGTAAATGTTTTTGAGATTGCAATCTATAGCACTTGTAACTCTTGGTCTGGATTTGGGGGTTTTTTTTATGACTTTGGAGTGGCAGCTCTTTTCAATAAGATTTTATGCTTTTATCAGACATGTTGCCTGTTAAACATAATAAAAAAGTAAATAAACAAGGTGAATTCACTCTTATTTGAAGAAAAAGCATTGCATAGCTTCCAGAGCTTTCTGCTCTCGCATGGGAGCTTTATATGCATTTAATAGAGCCAGCCAGGACTTCACCAGTGCTGTTACCACAAAGGTGGAAACATGATGGTTTCCCCCTTGAGCACAGAGAATAACTCATGGGGATTTAAATCTTATTCTGCATTCTGAGTGATGGCAAAATGTTGCTTATTTTTAGAGGGCAATCTTTTCATTCCTATACATGTAGCAATTATGGAAGATCATGCATGGAGTGTGCTATGCAATATTTCTTCACTAGCTAAATAAAATGGTGTGACCACACCTAGAATATGGGCATGAATGAGCTCAATGAGCCCTCTGCAGGGTAGGTGAGGAAGAGTGCAAGTCAGTGCCTTAAGGAATAGCACCTGGATGCAGAATGCTCCATTCCTGTACTCAGCAGTGGAGGAAAGCCCATACAGTTTCCTCCTTGTAGAGGATTGCACCCAAGACTGCTACAAGGGTTTTGATGGGGTGAGAAAAACAGTTTTTCCTCAGGGTTGTCTTACTTTGAGGCTACAGCTTTTCATGTGTTCTACAGGGAGGGTCAGAAGCCTGGACATTGTTTTGAGCTTTCCCTGCTGCTGAAGGAGTGTGCGGTTCCTGGGAGGGATCCTGGATGATGTGACTGGGAGGTGGTTTGGGTGCTGCTGCTTCCAGATGGGTGGGCACCCCCAGCCTCCCCTTACAGCTGCCTCTTGCTTGTATAAAAGTAATGATCTACACAAAGTAAAAGGCTTTGAGGCTTCTTAATGGACACCAAAGCATCTTAACCATTCACTAGGGTTGTTCACTCAAGTTTCATTCAAGCCCTCAAGTTTCACCTGACAGGCTTTCCTGCTGTATCCTAAAAAAGTAAGCAAGGCCTTGATACCACTTTCAGTCTCCCTCTGAAAGGTGCTTTTAATTATGATCTGCCAGAGCCTGTAAATTTAGCAGATCTCATCAAGGGCAGTTTCTGAACCCAGGCCATCTAATCCCATTCTCACTGCTGACAAAGCAGAGGGAACCATCAACTCCTATTTTTCTGATTGTTAAAAATTAATTAGTCTATCAAATGAAAACCAACTTTAATTTACTCTGGGAGTAAAGCACAAGGACAGTCCTTGACAAACAATTCCCAGGCTTCAGCTGAAAATGGAAATGGTAGCTAATTCCACTATATTTTCCTAGCCTGGGGAAAAAAAAGTGCTAGAAACAGTTGCAATTTAGAAATGTCAGTGAAAATAGTATTCTTTATTTTTGGTAGTATTAATTTGGTCACAGGTGCAGGGTTTGGGTTATTCTTTAACACTGGATCTTTAGCATAGACCTTCAGGAAAAAATGTTTTAGTATGAGACCCAGCAATTCTGGGAAGTTGTCAAGTGTTTGATATTGGAGGTGTTTTAGAACTATCATACTAACATGTGTGTTATCATGGTAAACTTGATCTTGTGTCAGAAAAAACATAAGGACTAGATGACTTGGAGAGCTCTCGTTCAGCTGTATTTTTGGAATAGGCTGTTTCCCTTTCTAAGATAAATTTGACTGCAATTATGTGCTACCATTAGTACCTGACAGGCACAGAAATGACTTTAAATAGCCAGGAAAAGAGAGCTGGGAGGCCTTGGTTCTGTTCCTGCTCTGTAGGTTGACTGTGGACAGATCCTTTTGCTTTCTAAGATAACTTTCTGCACCTTATCCCCATCTCTCTAACAGAGATGGGGATAAGGTGCAGAAATTGCACCTTATTTATTTATTGGTGTGGGGCTGATTCTCAGCATGTGCTTGCAGAGCATTGAACAGAGCACAGCTCCAGTCCTCCTTAGGGCTGCAAAATGATAATGTTGATTCCTAGTTTTATTTACAGGTGAGGGAAGAGTAAGAGGAGGAAATGTGTCTTAATAAGCTAGGTCACTGTTACTACTAACAGGATGTGATCCAAAACATTGGGAGGGAGCTGCTTCTGAGAGCAGGTTGTGTATCAAAAGGCAGACCCAACAAGATGGGCAAATCCTGGCCTTGTAAAGTGGTGTCATGGCTTAGGAATGGTACTCCCACTGAAAAAAAATCTTGTGCTGCTTCTTCCTCTCTGCTCCTCTAATTAGAGGCACAAAGGGCAAAGTTTATGGGTTGAAATAAGAAAAATTTACTGTAAACAGCTGTGAGGTAAGAAAATGAACAGTAACAGCAATAATATTAATAGCAAAAGGTATAAGGAAAGAAATTATTCAAAAGGAAAACCACCTAATAATAGACAATGTAGATGGCTGTTTCTACCACCTTTTCCCTCATGAAGCAACCCTTTGTCCCCAGAAGAGTCCCTTTCCTCTGCCCCCAGCCATGATGTGAGGTGGTACAGAATAACCTCCTTGGCCCAGCTATGCCCCTTCTGACTACTGCAAAAACTTAACCCTGTCCTCTTCAGAACCAGGACAAGTGGATATACTTGGCTGTGTTTCATCCAACGTGGGGGCTAAGAGATGCTGTACTGCTGGCAAATGGTTAGTGAGTAATCAAGATCTAGAATTACTAGGATGGAGTCAGCCTGCAGGTTCGAGGCCTGAGTTATTCTGGATTTGTGCTTTGTGCCTTTCCTCTGGCCTGCTTACTAGATCTGGAGTTTTTGTTTTGGTTAAGAGGGGAAATAGTCACTTTGACCATTGCTTCTGACATCTGTTTAGTGAGGAAAGCAGCAATCATGTAGAGCTTCCTACCCTCCCTATGCTTTTGCCTGGTGTTCTACATTTTGCCTGCGTGGTGAGCAGGTTGGGTAGTGGGGAGGGAGATGGGAACAGAGCAACACTGCTCCTTAAAACAGTTCTACTGTTCGTATTCTGTGTCTTTGCTCCACTGAATGCACATGCATGGAGTGTTTTGCAGGTGCTATGAACACGGTGTACAATCATATCACAAAATTAGCATTTGAGTGATTTGGGTTTCTTACAACAGCAGTTTCTATTCTATAATACACACCAGCAGGAAGCAGTTCAATGATTGTTTTGATTTTTGTCACCATAATGCCTGACATTCAACCCTTGTTAGTTTTCTTTCTATTCCTCACAAGGGTCCTGCTGGAGTGACAAAGTCTGTACCTTTCTTCAGTCCTGAAACACAAGTGCTGTACAAAGGAGGGGGTAGAATCAAAAAGGTTTCCTTGGTTCTGCCTGCCGCTGCAGAGGCTGGAGCAAAATATCTCATCTCTATAGGGGAAAAATTGTCATTAATTAGCACTGGTTCCCAAGGAAATAGCACAAGGTGGCTGAATGCAGCCCAGCAGTGTGAAGCTTTGTTTCTGGCAGCAGGGTGCAAACCAGAGGCCTGGCTGTGAGGGAGCTCAAAATACTGAGGCACTTGCCTGTTCTCCCTGCAGGCATTCGGTATGGCTTTGCCTCCCAGCTCTCTGCTCCCAGCCCTGTTGGGATAGCAGCAGCTGGGAGAGAGCTCTTTCCCAGGGGAAGGAGGAGGTACTGTTTTTTGCTCTGCTTAGAAACTTCTGCCTGTTTTGTTATTTATGTCTATTTGTTTATAAAGCCAAATACCCTAAATAAGCATAGATAAATAAATTCAAGCATATATTAATATGTTTTTACTCAAGTACTGACCTAAAAAGGGAGTAAATTTCTGGACTGGGACCTTATTGGCTTTTATTTGCTCTGAAGTTAAATGAGATCTTTATTCTTACTATTAATGTAACAATTCCTTTTTAGAGTATATTTTCTTCTAAAACACATTGTGCTATGGAGTCTCTGAGAATTGAGGTACATCAGTGAAGTATTCATAGATCTATGAATGATTCTTTCTTGAAGGTTACTTAAGTCTCTTGGAATATTGATATGCCCTCACCCAGCTTGGATAATGAAAACATTGAGTGCAGATGGTTGTGGTTTGGTTTAATGTTGCATTTTCTTGCAAGACCACTTTTAACTGTAACTTCTTTCACAATGGTGTAGCTACATTGGGATGTCAGAACATCATAGAGAAGTGGGATGGGCCAAGAAGGTTCCTTTTGAAGTCAAGGAAGCACATATAAACCTCATCCACAAATGCCAGTAGATCTGTGCAATTTGACAGATCTTTATTGTAAGCAGTTGATGACATTCCTCATTTTATCAGTAAGCAACAGTACCCTACTGATAAAACCTCTGCTCTCAGTAGCAGTGGGACTGAAAATTAATATATCATCAGGTATGAGGCAGATGACAAGACGTTTGTAGAAGAAAAATATACAGTAAGAAAGATCAAAGTTATTTCTGGTTGTTCATTAAACAGATGGGCTTGAAAATAAAACTAAATGCTCAGTATGATTGTAGTACCTAAGCTGGCTGGTCCCACTCTGACTGTGCTCTTTTAACAAAGACTCCCGAGTTGGTTTTTGTGACGCAAATAGAGCAGAGGCAGGCAGCCATTAGAAAATAGCAGGAATGACTAGGAAGAGCCATTTTTAACAGTGAGTATTTCTGGAAACTATCTTTCTGTACCTTGGAAGAAGTGAAGACATACAAGTTTGCCAGCTATTATCCTGCTACTGCCATCTGGCCACCAACTCCAAGTAACTATCTGAAATAATGGAATGGTCCCTGGGACATGATAGCTGTCAGGGAGATCTTGGCTGTAGAACAGATGTTACTGCCACTGTTATTGGGTAATTGAAGGTTATCTTTTTCCCTCTGTGACCCTGCAGGAGAGCTCAGAGACTGTTGAAGACAGAGGGAATGAATCTTCTCGTGGTACCTGGGAGGGAAACCACTAACCCCTTCAGTGTCAAAAGCTTTCAAAAATTTGTTTGATAGAGATGCCTTTAAAAATGCACTCTTTCTACTTAAAAAGAACCCTGTAGCAACCTGATGCTTCTGTACCAAGTCTGTTCATTCTGTGAGTAGAAACCTGGGAGCTTTTTTTTTGTAGTTACTGCCTCTGCAAAGTCAGACGCTGGCTCTGTGTGATGAGACCCATGACAGAAAGGGACAAGATTCTCCACACACAAAAAAAAGGGTTGAACTAGTACAAACTCTGCCAGTTAAAGTTTGGTTGGAAAATGTCAAAGGGGCAGTATTATCTCCTAGATTTTATGCCATGATCATTTGATCTATTCTTCTTTAGATAAAAGAATAAAGCTGTTTGACAGCGTCACATGTTCTGCACTGCTTCAAACTGCAGCTGTGCCTAAGACTGGTCTGCTGTGGGTTTGAAAAGCCCTTCCTCTCAAAAGATGTTTGCTAAGGATACAATTCCCTACATATTTCTTCTAGTGTTGGTGCAGTTAAACAAAGTCCTGGGGTTCAGCTTCCCCCCACTTTAAACAGTTATCAGATTTGAGTCTGGAACAGTTGAGATTTACCACATCTCTGAGGCAGAGATGGGAAATGAAGAGAAGAATGAGAAAGGGCAGGAACAAGCATGAATCTTTTAAATCAGCTTTGTTATCAGAGAAATAATGGAACACAGCTTTGATCTCAGAGGGATGTGTAGTCAAAGAAATCAAGATTGGGACTTGATAAACAAATCTGCTGGTGTGGAGCAGATCTGTGTGTACTTCTTTAAAGCTGAGTTGCCTCTGTGTGGTCAATAGGAACAGAAAACAAACTTAGAACAGTCAAACCAACACATTTGCAAGTACCATTTTTGAGAGAGAAGAAAAAGGAAAAAGATTTTTTTTTTGGGTAATGTTTTGTTTTGGTTTTTTTTTTTTTACACTGGTCTTTATAATGAAGTTCTGACACTTCACAGTTTCAACATTAATCACTGAACAAGTATTAATTCTGTGTCTGAGTTGTTATCCCTGTTTGGTGCTGGCTGTGAAAACCCCAACCCCTCAAAACTGGGATTGTGAGAACTTGCCTACTGCCTTTGGGATATATTCTACCTTGGGTCTGTATGCAGAGCAGACAGATTCTGGCTCATCTCTGAGGAATGAAATGAAGAGGGGAGGACACTGCAGGCAGGCAGGATGCTGCTGGTCTTCACTTTGGAAACCTTTGCCTGATTCTAGAATGGTGAGAGGATGATGTCAGGCTGGGCTTTCTCCTCCACTCCTATGTGGAGGATGGGTGTAAGATTATCCAAACATGTTACAGTACTATAACTGTATCCTTTCTAAAACTAAATTGTCTCTTTTACTTTTCAACTTTTCCCTTGTGTTTACAGCACTTCAGTATTTGTGTCTGTGTTGTGGCACTGCTGTAGAAGAAAAGTGTGATTTTGTAAATTCTTGATCTTACCTCCTGGTGGTAAAAATGGGCAATGCAGTACTTGGTGAGATCAAGCCACAAACAGTACTGCTGCAGGGTATAAATAGAGATGGGATCAGCAGTGTGGCTGTGCAGGTGGGGTAGAAAAATAAAGTAAATTGAGGCAGAGGAACAAATATGATTGTCACTGCAGGAACATACTTGGGTCTGAAATAAAAAAAGTACAAAGAAATTAAGTCTTTGTGGTCCTGTATTGTAAATTCTCTATGAATTTCACCATGTGAGTGTAAATATCTGTGCTCTGCTGAGCAGATGTCTTAAAATAAGTTTTCCCCTGCCTGTCCCCGTTCCCAGATCAAAGGTCCCAAAACCTTCACATACATTTGAAGAATCACCATCAGGAAACTGAGGCAGTCAGCTTCTTTTTTTTGAGTTCTATCAGTTTTTCAAGAAAAACCCAGTTGTGCCCCATCATTTGGTCAGTGAAGCCCAAAAGTGCTCACATTAAGCTGCAAATCCTTCACATACCAAGTGAAACCCATTTTTCAGAAGTAATAGCTGTTTACAGACTGGTCAGGACAGGAAAATGGATCCTGGTGTCGTGAAAATGGGACAGCTATGGTTCTCTGACTTATTTGTAATTTCTTTCTCCATCACCCTTCAATGTAATTTGTTTTTGTACTTTCTAGTGTACTGTCCTTCATTTTCTCCCCTGGGAAACAAAATTTCCAGTACTTTAAGAAATTAGAGAAGCTTTCTTTTAGTATCAGTGTGTGTACTTAAATCTTATCACAAGTGTTTGTTGGGAAGTATTAGTGTTGGTCTCACAGACACAGTTTATCTCATGTCCTGTAGTAGAGATCTTTCTAGAAAATCTGGCAGGCATAAGAAGGACTTTAGGTGGTTTAGTACTTGACGATACCTTTTCTGAGTAAAAACAGTCTTATTTCAGAAGTGAGTGAACTGGATAGAAGAATATAGGGTGTTGGTATGTCACTTTGGTTGGGTAGAGAAGCTGAACAGAGGAATGTCACTCATTGGTAGATTTTAGTTCTCTATTTCCTTGCTCACTGTTCTTTGTGATGGGATGTGCAGTCCAGATATCTTGCTTGTGAGGACGCAGCTGAGTGAGGTTCATTTTTAAATAGATGATGGTCAGAATTCTCCATGCTAGTGTCCACTGTTCACACTCTGGCATGCAAGTATTTCCTGGCCTAGTTGATTTCTTTGTGCAGACAGTCTCCAGGCTAGTAGCTGATATTCCTACTGGCACTGCTGCTTACTTGGCTCCAAGGAGGGACAGGCTGGGAGCAGCCTGGGGCTGGGAGCAGGGGAGCTGGTGGGATGCCCCTGGAGCAGCTCTCAACTGGCAAAAGGTCTTCTCCATGTACAACTTATTCTCTTTCACCAGCTAATGCTGGAGCTGAGTTGCAGATCCTTGTTTCCTCTCAATAGGTCAGAGCCCAGATGTTTTGCAATAAAGCAATTTCCAAGTTGGTCCCTGTGTAAATCAGTATGAACTTTGCCAATTGCACACCCACAGACTCTTTATAGAAGTAAGAGAAGAGCGTACAGTGATCTTTCAGCCCATCTGTGCCTTGCCATTTGCATCTCTGGAAAGGCAATGCTGGATTATGGGTATTTCTGACCTTTCAAATTATTTATGTTCACCCAGAGATGAGGTTTTCCAGGTAATTACAACAGTGGAAACTTTGTGGATGTAAAGCATGGTTTCTTGTTATGTTTGAAGAACAGTGAGCACAATGGGATGGCTCTGTGTGTGTGTGTGTGTATCAACAATGACATTGCCTGGGTTCAGACACCAGCAGCTGTCTGGATTCAAGACGTGAAAAAAGGGAAAGTTTTGTCTTTCCTGGTGTGGAGCACGTCTCACAGTGGGGAGCTATAAAGGAGGCATGAGAGCATAATCTTTAGAGCTGTTGTCAAGATCAAATGCCTGCTTTGTTTGCTCCTTCGTTTACTGTAATGAGCTAATGGGTGTGCCTGGGTGGTGAGATAACAAGGCCTTGCAACAGGACTGCATTGGAAATTACCACAAGTATCACTTGATATTTTGGCTTATCTGATCTCCTGGAAGGACAGCCCTGCTTTTCTGTGGGCAGCATGAGCTGGATGTTATACAGCACTCTAATTGCACTGAGCAGTGAAAATGCTGATGGCATGCATATCTTAATGGAGGCAATTTCCTGCTTTTTACAGTTTGTCACACCTAGAAAAATGGTTCTGAGGAGTGATGTCTTACTTATTAAGGTATATTTTCACACAGGGCAGATTGACAGGTTGTTGAAAGCCCACCAGAATGGTCTCGAGGGGAATTCTTCATCCCGCCTTTCTGACTGGGCATTTTTTAGCTTAATTAGAGTGGATAGATGATAGTAGTGCTTTAACTGTCATGAGGAATAGCTCCATCCCCCTGTGGAAGTGAGAGCTCTGTCACAGGGATTGTTGACCTGGCAACCTGCTGCTTGAAACGTGGCTTATTTACTTTTAGTTTCCCTTCTGTGGACTGGCCCTGTTGCTTGGGTGGAATCCCTGCTTGGTGTCCCCTGAATGCTCAGTCTCTGCATTGGGCATTGTTCTTGTGTCATTGCTAGGAGTTCTTGTGGCATTGCTGCCTAGTCTAAAGTGGGCAAAAACGTGAATGGAGCTTCCTGTACTCTTTGTACAAGGAAACAAATCTGTTTCTGAGAAGCATCACGCTTGGATCTCTTCCTGGAAAGTCACATGGACTTGTGTGCACTCACTTTCCCCAAACATCAAGAAACTTACAGCATGTAAAAGAACAATTGTAAGATATTAAAATATTTCTCAGTCTCATCACCTAGTTTGTCTACGAGTGTTTTATGATACTACAGACTGTGCTAGCCTGATGGTCTCTGGTCAGTAGTTTCTGAAGTATGTTTGCTGTTCTATTTCTACTTTTTTTGTTTTGAGAGGTTTGTGAAAACAATGGGAGCCTTCATCTTTCTGACTGGCAGTTAGTACATGCTTTGCCTTTCCTAACTGAAGGTGATCTTTGCATATAAATGTGGACTTCATTAGACTCTGCTTTGAGGGAGAAAAGCTGATCAAAGGATATTAGAGTGCTGGATGATTCCATTCTTCCTTGGAATGCTGAATGAGGGAATATTGTTCTTTTGCAAGCTACAGCTGCTTCTTTTGTTTACTTTTGCTATGTTGATTATGTCTTTAACTAAGATGTGCAGTGAATGAGCTGGGTACTTCTCATGCTAAGTTCCACTAAGTGATTAGGCTGTCCGGGGAATTTAACCACTGTAATGAAATTCCATTCCTGACTGCCTTCCAGGTTGGTGTGATGGATGAGAGAAGGTATCTATTCATGATACTGCAAGGCACCCTGGGTAGTGACAGTGCATTTTATTTACACTTGAGGCAGCTCTGTGTATGTGCTGGGTCCCTTATTTTATGGATGGGAACTTGAAGCATATACTGTTACACTTCCAAAGGAGTTCAGAGAGGTTGCTTATGGTTTGTATGTGTATTTTGTTCTGTTCTTCACATTCTTTTCTACATTAAAATAACTGAAGTTGAACACGTTGGTCTTGTGGAAATACTGCTGAAAACCTTTCTGTAATTTTAGGTATCTGAATGTATTGCAGAAAAATCTTCCAGGAGTAGGCTCTCAGAGGTCATGAAGGGAGTTTGTGAATTAAACCTGACTATGAGGGAATGCAGAGCTTAATTTTGCTGCCTGATCATTTTCCTGCATTTTCCTGTTCCAACCGAGGTGATGTGGTAAGTGCAGAAGGGGAAAGAAGAGAGAAAACAGTTTCAATGCTGGTTCTGTGGTGCCCACTGCTTGACACAGTGCCAGTTTTCTGAGGGAAATGCATACCTTTCAGTGAGGCATGCTCTCATCAAAAGGAGCCAGGAGCACAGAGCTCCAGCTGCAGACAATGCAGCTCTGCCTCTTGTAAATAAATCAGCCCAGGATTTGCTGGACCCTATTACACTATGCAGTTATTTAGCAGTGCAGCTGTTGGTGCAGAGTCCCCAGGGAAGCTGCTGGCAATGAGGAGCCTCATGAGCACCAGCAAGCTCATAGAATGCTGACAACAGTCACACATCTCATACCTTTTCTCATACCTCAGCACATAGCTGGGGATGCATGTGTGTGGGTTTCCTCTGACAAAACTATTGCATGGTTACAGCAGAGAGGTGAATTACCTGACAGTTTTCCAGTATCAAAACAGAGTCATCACTTTCCTAGCTTATTTTAGTGATAATTTTATGGCTGACCATGGGCAACAGTGTCACCTGGAAATGCAGTGAAATATAAGCTGGGATCTTGGTGATGAAGACAGACTATATATACAGTATCAAGCTAGAAGTTGCAGTAGTTTCTGTAAACACATCTGCTCCTCCATTGAGTGCACTGAAGGTTGTATTTAATAACTATTTACCATACAGCCCTGTTTATATCCCAGGTTGTGATCCAAACTTCTTATTTTATGTTGCTTCTTATTTTACAGCTGACTGTTCAGCACAGTTATTGCACAGTGTGTTAGGTGCCTCAGCCCCTTGTATTGTTCATGGCCTTCTCTTAGTGGCTCCATAAGCTGCCTTGCACAGGCAATTTCATGCCCTGGCCTTCAGGCTGCCATGACTCTGCTTTTGCTAAGCCTCTGGGGCATTATTTCCTTTCCCTTGTTGTTTTTGTTGTTCTCATGGCCTTGCACTCACAGCCTGAAGTGACAATCCCAGCTGTGAGCATTGCTTGCTGGGCTGCAGCTCTTGTTTTTACGTGAGGGGACCCAATGGTGTGTGCACAGAACTGGCACACAGCACCTGCCCCTGCTCAGCATGTGCTCTGATCTTTTCCTGTGGGAAAAGGATAGGAACAAATGACCTGCTGCACTGGAGTTGTGCCTAGCAAGGATGCTCATTTGGGGGCATCATCACATCTTGCACTAAATAGCCACAGGAGAGTGTTTTCCCCTCTCTTCTAGTTTTGTCTCTCTCTTTTTTCATTTTTTTTCCCCTAAAAGGAAAGGAGCTTTCACCACTACAGTTGATGTGTAGCATCAGCTATGGATGCTGCTAACAAATATTTTGTGAGTACACAGGTTGCACTGCTCTTTGTGAGGGTGCTCTAGTCCTGAGCAAGTCCTTTAACAGATTAAATGCATCTGATGTTAATGTTGGAGGACACTTGAAATTACCTTTCTGTCTTCTAAGAATGGTTGTATAATAATTAAATAAAATCACTTTAACTTTGAGTAGTGCTTGAGACTGATTGTTTCCAGGCCCAAGGAACTACTGCAGCCTCACATATGCTGAGAAGGACCTGGGCTCTGTATTAGATTAATATTATATGGCAGCTTGCTCAGATAGGCTTTGATGAAGGTTAAAGTGATCTGAACCCTGCTTTCAAGCTGTGCCTGGGAGCAGGACAGGAAGCAGCTACAGAGCTGTCATTTTGCCAGTGCAGTTCCACATTGACCCAAACTGAAGTCGTAATAACGTCAAAAGAGCTTGAATGTGTCAGGCAGAGATGGTTTCATTCTCCACTGGTGTTATTAACCTGAAGAAACAATGGAGTCAGCAATGCTGGAAATGCTTGTGCTTCCCTCTTTCTAAATGACTGGGGACAATTGCTTAACTGGGCTTTGTACCTTGCTTGCAAACCCTTTATCTCTAGCCTAATTTTGCTGTGCCTCTTCTGCTTGTGAAGGAAATGGGCTAATGGCACATGTGAGGAGCCTGCACACTGAAGGCACAGCTGCAGAGGTTTATTCCTGCTTGTGTTGCTTTCCTGTAGTTTCTGTGTGCCCTGGGTAGACACCAGCCCATCTGCATCTCTGCTTGTAGCTTGGCCACCTGACCTGCAGTGCAGCCTAATGTGTCAAACAGAAAGCAGAGCTCTGTCTTATCTCAGCTTGAGTTCTCTGTTTTGGTTTCCTCTGACTTCCCAGTGGGAAATGCTTTCTGACTTGCCCCTGATCTTCAGAAATCCAAAGGAAAGGATTAGTTGGGAAATGTGATATGAAAAATCCAGCATATATTTGTAGCAGAAGGACTTGTTTTAAATGGGTCTGGGGGATGAGTAAGTCTTGAAGGGTGATACTTTACAAGTAGCAGTACTGATGAAAATGCAGATAAATTTTATAAGTTCTGAGGACCCCCTGCAGATGCATTAAAGTGTGGTGAGTTTGCACTAACACTGTGAATTTGCTCTGGTTGGAATTTGCTTTCAGAGTTGTGGCATCAAAACTGCAAAGAGATGCTTAGCAGGTCCTTCTGAAGCAGCTGGATGAACTTCCCTGCACTCCTGTTATTCAGTGCTGCCTTAACTTACAGCACATTCATTGCATAAAACCCACTGCAATTTAGGAATTGTTTGTATTCCACAAGATCCATTGATTTGTTTAGCTGGCTACCTTTCCTTCCTGAGCAAAGCAGTGGGTGTGCTTGTCTTGTCCTCTACTTTGTAGAGCTGTGATGGGGATGTGAGCTTCTGGATGTTGCTATGCAAGTTATAATGACTAACTCTAGATGTATCTGATGAAGGTGACTGCTCTTTTTATCCATTTTTATTTTTGTAGCACCTGGATTGCTGAATTAAGTCATTTCATGGTAAAGAGAGCTCTTCTTCCTCTTCCACTTTCATAATGAATAATTTCTTACTTGAAAAGTATCCAGAAGAGCAATTATACAACTAACACCTTTCTGGTCATTTTGCTATCTGCACCGTAGGTGAATGTTCTTGTGGGTTGGTGTTTTGTTTTGGTTTTATGTTTTGTTTTTGGAGTTTTTTTAGAGTTTGGTCTATTTGGCTCTGTGACCTTGGAAACCAAGTGTAAAACCACATTTCTTTTTCAGAAGCTCTTTGTTTCAGCTTTGTTATGTATTTTATATGCAGTAAAAGAGACTGTCCAGGCAGCAGAATTGCAGGTGTTGGATGCAGGATCAGTTTAAGAAGTAGTTTTAGGTCTTATTCACAAGGCAATGAAATGACAATATGCAAGCTCTTTAATTAGTCTCAGTGCCACGAGGCAATTGATATTCTCAGTGGAAATTACTGAATGCAGAGGCCATTTTGGAAAAACTCTCATGTAATGAGCTGTGGGATGGTGTAGAATTATGCTAACAGAATGAGCCTGAAATCTGAATGATTGCTCAGTTATACTGAGTCTGTGAACCAGCCAAGTTCAGAATTGACATCAAATACTGGCTGTTTTATTGTGGATGTGGAAGTCTTTTGAATGCCAGAAAAAGCTGTAGAGCTAATTTAATAGAAAGTTACAAAACAAACACATGTACAAAATAAAGAAAAGCAAATGTTTAAGTCCTGACCTTGTTACATGTCAGACAAGGGAGATACTCTGAAAGACTCTACAGACCAACAGAAGGCAGCGGTTTGCAGGGGTTGAACCATGCAGTGTTAAGGCTGGTGTTGGGGAAGAAGGAGTAGCTACAAAATCCCACCATCCTGTGTACAGAGGGGTCTGATTTCATCTCCTGTGGGCTGCAGTGGTAATGCAGAATGGATGGTACTGAGATCTCACACTGCTATGCGGGGCATGAAGCTTTGGAGATTTTCTGTCTGTCTCTAGTGCACAGGCTGCTCTCCTGCATATCCACTGAGCATATACTAAATATCTTAAGAACAAATCTGACAGAATATAGGGAAGTTTGTACAAAGTCAAATGCCCACCTAACCTAGTACCTGTTTCTGACAACGAGCAATAGTGATTTGCAGGGGAAGTACAGGACCACAGCTCTGTCATGGGTGGAACTTTTCCTGGGGTACTGTCTCAGACCTGCCATTGGATTATATATATCCTAAAAATCCTCGTTTCTTTGAATGTAGTAATGCACCCCTACAGTAGCAAATGTTCCTATATTAGGAAAGGGTTTGAGTTACCCCCCTGGTATTATAAGGCAAAGAACCACAAACTTCTACGCTCTTCCTCACCATAATTGGCCAAGTGCCAACACAAAGGCACCTGTTGGATGGTTTAAGCTGTACCTCAAGAACTGTAGCTATTTCTGTTGGGCAGCACGCCAAAACCTCCTCCTTGATCATTCCATGCTCTCCTTTAAGTATGTAGACTTTTGGGGGCACTTTTTGGGTGTTTTAGCAGGTGTAAGGGCCCTCCCTGCACCTGGCATGGTATATTACTCTTTTGATTTGTATGGTTTGTTATTTTTGTTTTTATTGAAACCTTTGCTTTTCCAAACACCTCTGATCATGCTGTCTCACTACTTTTTATAAGCCATTTCTGAGGCTGTGGGCAACGCTCAGTGGTGGCACACCTTCATGGAGCTAATAACATTCTGGCCCCATGCAGATCATATCACATGGTGCCTGAATAGGGACCCTCATATTGAGGGGACCTTTTAGAATTTTTGTTGGTGTGCTCTCAGCCAACTAGGACTTTTTTTCTCTTGGTTTTTGTTTTTTAAGTGAGCTCGTACTGGATTTTTGGTCATTAAAGAAATCCAAATTGAGGAACTGAGAGCCAAGAGAGGATTCCCAACTCCATCTCCCATTACCAGTGGAACAGACACATTAGCAGGACATGACTCCCTGGAACACGGTGCAATGTCCAAAGGACAAATGTTCTTCTGTGGAGAGAGGAGCAGTGCACGACTGGCAGAGCTGAGATTGGCAGGCAGAAGATTGCTGAGTTTCAAAAGGAAGTCAGGAATAAAACACCAAGGGACCAGGGCTGCCTGAGAGAGCCATTTTGGTGAGTAAAAATGGGCACCCAGTTTTCAGTAGTTCAGTGAGACACTTACTTTTATTTTAATTATAAGTTGGTAATTCAAGACATTAATTTTGAGAAGAAACAGCTCAAAAAAATTGTTAAATGGGTCTATGAACAGTTCCCAAACACTATGGCAGCAGGAACATTCACATTTGATTTTTGGGACAGAGTTTGAAATTATACAATCTGGAGAAAAAAGAAAAATCTTCTTTGAAATTATGTCCCGTTTTTCAGACTGTTTTAGACTTTGTAACATCAGAAAGTGAAAAGCTCACAAGTTTAAATATACCTGAAACAGTGGAGAAAGAGAACAGGCACTGTGCATCTGAGCACAGCAGTAAAATTAGAGCCAGCAGAGTAAAAACAAAAGCAGCTCCAGCCTAGAGTAGAAGTGAATATGAAAATGCATGCTCTAATCCCACAAGTCTGAAAGTAATCTGTTCCTATGTACATGAAGTCCCAAGAGGCAGATGTGGGGCAGCCTGGGCAGATCCTCCTTGCCCCCTCCTTCCTCTGATGAGGGAAGTGAGCGAGCACTGGCCATGCAAGCATGCATTCTGTCCCCCCACATCCCCTCCTTCTTCTGGTGGTGGTCTCAGGCGAGCCACGTTCGTGAATTTTAGCTGTGCATGTCTTAAAAGCCACGCCAAAACCGAAACCTCTGAGAACAAAACGCACGTGTTTAGGGCCATCTTGTTGAGGCATAGGACGTTGCCCTTTGTGGGCGGGCTCCAGCTAGCCCTAGCTTACAGCATGCCCTCTCTGACACATCACTCAGTTCCTCCCTATCCAGCCCAGGACACAGCCCGGTTATGGGCCATACCCGGTCTGAGTCCCTGCCCTTCATTAGCACCCCCAGCCCAGAGTGGGATGCCCTGGCTATGACGAGTGTGGGAACTGGAACTGACATCCCGCAAACTGCCCGCCCCAAAACAGTAGTGCCCGTATTGGCAGAACGTAAACAAACACTGAGATCAAACCAAGCATTTCCCATGCACCCTGCAATGTCTCCAATGCATCGGAGGATGCGTTTCAATCATCAGTTGGTAAAGATCACGGGCAAAGGATAAAGAGAGAAGCTGTTACGGGAAGGAGAGTGGGAAATTCTCTTGAAACTCAGAGCTTTTCTGGTCTGCTATAACAGGGTGAGGGGGAATCCCCCAATGGGGGCAGATAACTTTTGCAGGAGTAAAAGACCTTTGTAAAGCTACAAAGTCTTATGGGAGAGATTCCACTTAATTTAGAGGTTTATTGCAAGCTACCTTTGCTACAAATGTATTCACTCCTCATGACCTACTGCAGATAATAACATTGTTGTCTCCAACTCAATATTCTCTTTGGGAGTTACCATGGAAGTGTGCATTAAATCAGCTTTTAAGACACTATGCAAGGAATCCAGCTACTGCAGCTCTAACGTTGGAACAATTAGCAGGAGAGGGCATACATGGAGACCCTCAGAGACAAGTGCAAATTCTAAATGACATAAAAGAAGTTGCTAAAACAGCATTATTACAAGTTCCTGATGGCAATAAGCCTGATACTGATTTTTCTGAAGTGAAACAAGGTCCAGACAAAGTGTACATTAAGTTTTTGGACTGTTTAAAATTAACTTTAGATAAGCAAGTTGCTTTAGATTGGCACAAGAAGAGTTATTAAAATGCTTGGCAATTTCTAGTGCAAATCCAAGCTGCAAAAAAATATTACGCACGTTACCCCAAGACCCAGAGCCTACAGTGGCTCAGTTAGTGGAAGCTTATAAACAGCATGAACACTCCTGAGCACACAGCAGCCCTCCAAGCATAAGTCCTAGCCAATGCAATTGCAGCACAGGAAAACACCTTGAAAACAGCAGGAAAAGCCAGTAGAAGTCCAAGCACAAACATTAGCAGAGGGTCTTACCACATTTAAAGAGGTTATTAAAAACTAACAAAATCAAAAAGATACTTGCCATTCTTGGGGCAAGAAAGGACTCTTTAAAAGAGACTGTCCAAAATTTCAAAGGAAGCCACCCTCAAAATACTATGGATGCAAAAGTAACTTTCAAAATGCTAACAGATCTTGTTCAGTACAGGACTGCAGAAGTCATCTCCTGGGAAATGAGCAGCTGAGCGCGAAGCAGTGGCATGCCCTGACACAAGAATCACTGTCCAATGTGCCAGAAACCACAATAGACCATCAGATTCACAGCTGCAACACATAATTTCCAAACTACCAGCCACAATGTCCCCAGGTAGCTGTTTGGAGCTGTGTAGAGCCCAACTAGTAATGATAACAGATTGTATCCATCATGCAGTATCCACAGAGCAGCTAGGCCCTGAACCAAAATCTTGTGAATCTTTATTAATGGGAGTGAGCAGAGTTCATGCAGAAGGATTTTATGCTCTTCCAACTGTAATATCTGTAACATCCTTACAGGAAATCACTGTTTTAGCTATCTGTCCTGACCCCCCGTGTTTTTTGCCTAAAAGACTAATCACAGCACAGGCTCTTCTCTACCAGAGTCATGCAACAACACATCTTTAATTGCTTGGACAAGACAGATCAGCTGCCTGCACTGCATCTCACCTGTGTCCCAAAGCATCTCGGGAAGACCATCACCCTCCCAGGCCTGATAGATACTGGAGCACACGTCACTCTGATATCAAAAAAAAAATCAATGGCCACAAGATTGGACCATTGTACCTATGCTGGATCAACTAGCAGGTGTTGGAAGTCACTGTGACAGCCTTTGTGGCTTACACCCTGTCAGGTTTGAGGGACCTGAGGGTTGCATTGCTACCATCAAGGCATTTATAGTAAGAGCAGTTAATAGTCCTGTGGGGAAGGGACATTCTTTCACAATGGGGTCTGAAAATAGAAACAAATTTTTAATATGGGCTACAGATGAGTGTGACACCCTAAAACTTACATGGACATCTAACACACCTATCTGGGAAAATCAATGGCCCTTACCAGCGGAAAAGCTTGCTGCTCTGGATCAATTAGTACAAGAACAATTAGACAAAGATAATTTAGCTCCAACTACCAGCCCTTGGAACACTCCAGTTTTTGTCATCAGAAAGCCAAACAGTGGGAAATAGAGTTTGTTACATGATCTCAGAAAAATTAACAGCGTAGAGATGGGCTTGTTGCAAACAAGTTTACCTCGACCACTTATGATTCCAAAAGACTGGACATTAACAGTTATTGATTTAAAAGACTGTTTCTTTAATATGAGTTTGCATCCAGATGAGCCACAATGGTTTGCCTTTTCTGTTCCATCAATTAACCAGCAAGCTCCTTTGAGGAGATACCATTGGAAAGTTTTGCCTCAAGGCATGTGTAACTTGCCGACTTTCTGCCAATGGTATGTTGCAAAAATACTTTCTCCAGTTTGTGCACAACATCCAAATTCCCTCATACTGCACTACGTGGATGATATCTTAATAGCAGCTAAAGATGAAGCATTCATGCAGGAAACATTGGAGTCATCTCAGCAGTACAAGGGGCAGGATTCACTGTAGCCAAGGAAAAGATAGAGCAGCTTTCTCCTTGGAAGTACTTAGGATACAGGATTACAGAACAGACCATAACACCACAAGTGCTTCAACTAAGAGGTAATCCAAAACCACTTAATTAGATGCAACAACTCGTAGGAACTATCAATTGGATCAGGCCTCTGCTAGGAATTACAAATCAAGGCCTAACCCCTTTATTTGGCTTACTAAAAGGAAACATGGCATTAAATTCACCATGAGAACTGACCAAAGAAGCTCAAAATGCCTTGGAAAAAGTGCTGCGAACCATTCAATCACATCAAGCACACTGTTATAATCTTGTCTTTTTTGTTTGCAGTTTTTGGAAAAAATCCACAACTTCGTGGGTTGATTTTCCAGTGGGATCCCAAGAAGAAGGACCATCTGACAATTTTAGAATGGGTCTTTCTTCTCAATAAATGGGTAAGACTATAACAACCTGCCCTGAAATTGTCTCAGCTCATAATGAAAGCCAGATCTTGAATGTTTTCCCTTTCAGGCAAAGATATGGCAGAGATATTTCTGCCAGTCACATCTATGTATTTGGAATGGTTACTTCAAAATTCAGAAGTTTTGCAAATTGCCCTTATAAATTCTGCAGGAAAAAATTTCTATTTGTTACCATAATCATAGATTATTAAATTCATGTTTGAATTAATTCAGAAACCTTTAAAGAGTCATACACCCCTAGAAGAAATTACCTTTTTTACAGATAGCTCAGGGAAGACTCAGAAATATTTAATCACATGGCAGAATCCAGGCACCAAAGAATGGGAATCAGATATCAAGAAAGTAGAAGGTTCTACCTAGATTGTGGAGCCAGCAGCTGTTGTACGTGTTTTGTCCAAGTTCATGTTTACTTTTAATCTAGTAACAAATTCTTTTTATGCTGCAGGTGTAGTGGAAAGAGCAGAGGGATCTCTACTCAAAGAAGTTTCTAATGACCAGTTGTACAGTTTAGTTAAAAAATTAATCTTTCTTCTTGACAGCAACCTTACTTTATTACACACATTAGATCACACACGCTATACTCCCAAGTTTCATAGCAGACCTTCTGGGAATGACAACACAGAACACACTACCCAATGTTATCGAACAGGCTCAAATAAGCCAGGTGTCCCTTCATCAGAACACGTCAGGTCTTGTAAAAATATTTAACATCTCTCAAAATCAAGCTAAAGCAATAGTCCAATCATGTCCAGACTGCCAAAAACTAGCCATGCCATCAATAGCAACAGGAGTTAACCCCCAAGGTTTAAATAGCCTACAGCTATGGCAAACTGATGTAACACAACATCAATCATTTGGACAATTCAAACACACACATCTCTCTATTGATTTCAGGAGTGATTTATGTCTCAGCACGTGATGGAGAAACAAACAAAGATTTCTTATAGGCATTCTCATCTATAAGCATCTCTCAGGAAATCAAACAAATAATGGATCAGCTTACATTTCTCACAAATTATAGTGGTTTTTCAATATGTTGGGTATCAAATACAATACAGGAATATCTCATTCATCTACAGGCCAATCTATTGTAGAAAGAGCACACAGGTCACTGAAAACACTCCTGGAAAGACAAAAAGTGGGGGTAGAAGCTACTGTAGAAAGGTTAAATAAAACTATATATATATCTTTAATTTCTTGAATAATTCTTTTATGGAGCAGATACCACCAATTTTCAGACACTTTAGTAACACTGCTCAAGGAAAGGCCACCAGTGTTCATAATAGATCCTGAAACAGGACCAGTTTTGGGGTCCTATCCTCTTACAACATGAAGGAGAGGATTTGAGTGTGTTTCCACAGGTGCAGGCTCTAAGTGGGTCCCTGCAAAAAAAATGTCAAGCCACAACTACAGCTGATGAAAGAGCAACAGGAAACACCTGAAGAGGACCACATGAGGGACATTGAGTGATTGCTGACCAGGACTTCAGAAAGACTTCTACACCTTGACACAAACCAGCAGTGTGGGCACTAGAACATTTTCAAAGCAGAGACTGAATTTTTATAAAGTTTGCGCTAGTTAAAGATTACACAAAGGAGTATTCTTTGCACTGAGAAAGTTTTATAGGTTATTGCTGTCATGTTAATTGTATGTTGTTCTCAATTTGTATGTTAAAAAAGGTTTAAAAGCTGTTAGGCCCAATCCTATATAAAGAAGAGAATATAGTTCACTTGAGAACATCTTGCCAGACTAAAAAGCAGAATATAGTTCCTAAGCAATGAGAGACTAAATTTAAAAAATTAATAATTATAATAATTATGGCTAAGAAAGAAGAAAGGGTAACAAATTTAAAATAAATTAATAAAAAATACCATTGAGTTATGAAACCAAATTGTAAAGCAATAGTAAGTTATTAGCACAATTATCAACAAGGGTGAAAATTTTTTCAAGGTAACTATTTTCCTTTTTTCTTTATTACAAAAAGAAAGAAAAGGTGAGATGTAGCAATGCACCCTTACAGTAGAAGGTGTTCCCATATTAAGAAAGGGTTTGAGTTGCATCCCTGGTCTTATGAGGCAAAGAACCAGAAACTTCTATGTTCTTCTCACCATAATTGTTCAAGTGCCAGCACAAAGCACCTGTTGAATGGTTTAAGCTGTACCTCAAGAGCTGTAGCTGTTTCTATTGGGCAGAATGCCCAAAACCCCCTCCTCATTACATACTTAAAGGAGAGCATGGAGATTTTTGGGGCATTTTTTGGGGTGTCTTAGCAGGTGTAAAGAACCTCTCTGCACCTTGCATGGTATATTACTCTTTTGATTTGTATGGTTTGTTATTTTGGTTTTTATTGAAACCTTTGCTTTTCCAAACACTTCTGATCATGCTGTCTCACTATTTTTCATAAGCCATTTCTGAGGCTGCAGGCAAACCCTCAGTGGTGACCACCCTTGTGGAGCTAATAACATTCTGGGCCCATGCAGATCATTTGAATTTTTCCAATTTCACCTCAAACCCACGTGAACTCATATTGGCCACAGCACCCTGGGGTTGTCAATCTGACACTGCCAATCTGGCCCTGCCTGTTCTGTTATGGTTGTTCATCTCTACCAGTATATTCATTGAGTCAGCCCCTTCGGCTTCACTGCAGCTGCTGCTGGATCCCACTGCTGCCCTCATGAGCTGAAGGGAAGATTGGATATGTTAAAACATCAACTTCCTCAGGAAACTCAGCTGCATCTTCCTGATAGTGGAGGTGGGGCTTCCTGGTGGATCCTGTACCTATGCCATGACAAGCCAAGCTGGATCTTAGTCAGGCCTGTGCTGCACATTGTTATTTCCAAATTCTGCTTCTCCATGAGAACATCAACTGTCATTATGTGGCCTTTTTGCTGCTTGGTTTGCAGTAATACTTGGAAATCCATCTGAGACGCCTCCTCTACCTGGCAGGTCAGCAATCCCATCCAACATATCCTTCTCTGCCCATCAGAAATGCACATACAGTCATGGAGAGCTTAATCTCTTGCTGCAGACCCAGAACATGAGTTGCAGCATCAGGCTGATCTTATATCACAGCCACTTGTCACCATTTCTGAATAGGAAAATCAAAGTGGATGGGATACCATGACAGGATACCGTGCGCTCTTGTCTGGCTGTTGCCTCCAGAAGCAGGTATGACCTGTCTGTCCCAACCTGATGGAGGGATGCTTACAGTTTGGTGAATTATCTGACTTCCAGTAGTGTCTAAAAACTGCAGTGGAGGACAAATGTGCAGTTATGTTGGTTACTGTATATGAGCAAGCACAGCCAACTTTTATGTGTTAAGTGACATTAAGTTTGTCTTTGGCACCAGCTCAAAGCTCTGCTGGTGCAGAGCTTGTCACTGGTGCTAATGATTCATTACTGCTGTCCTGCTAAGTACAGAGTTTTCTTTTCAAATCGAGTTTACTAGGTTACTTACATGAAGTTGTTCAGTGTTCAGAATTGGAACCAGAATTCACACACAGCTGGATCTTTTCTTTCAGTGGAGTTTGTGCCTAACTTGTTAGATAAATTAAACTTCAGGCTGAGTTTATGCTGGCAGAACATTGTTATCCAACTTGGTCTGTGTCCAGAGTAGCAGGGGTAAATATATTATCCTCCTATACCTGCCTGCTATTTCCTTCCTTCCCAGGTGGCAGTAACCTTGTAAGGGACTCTGATTAGCACAGATGGCTGCGTTTCTGTTGTTCCAGCCTTCCCAGCAGCCTGCTACGATCTCAACAGATGGAGTGGGCTTGGTGCTCCAGTGTTAGGAGCTGCAGAGGACATGTGCATGCTTGGTGGAAGCGACAGACTGAGTCACTCAAATATTTGTGGTGTTCTTCCTGTAGAAAAGATTAATGTTGGGATGAAAAGTGAAGAAAAAATTGCTACACTGCAGAAGTAACCGTGGTTTCCAGTGTGGAACTATTAACAACTAAACTGTGAAGGCTGATTTGTGAAGAACAATAAGAGGAGGAATTCTGCCCAGCTCAGTTAAATGATGACAACTGTTAGTCCATGATGAAGGCAAGCTGCAATGTAAAGTGGAGCACAAGGACACAGACAAATTCAAGGGAAGAGAAATGAGCGTACAAAATGCTGGCTGAACATTGCAGAAATGTTCTGGGCAGTGAAACCTTTCTTCTGCTTCCTTAGAAGAGTGGGAGACAGCCCCAACGCTCTTGATGAATTGGTTTGTGGTGAATAGAACAGGGCTATACTGTGTACACTTGATGGCTGTAGAGGCATGAAGAAGGGAGGAAATGTGGGCTGTTCACACCTTGGAGCTGGCTGTGCAAAGGCAAGTTCTCACTTCTCTGCTTTGAGGCAGGTGTGGAAGAGCAGCAGGTAGACACTGAAATTATTTGTCCTAAAACATCTCCCTCTCTTGGTTTTTTTTTTAATGAAATTTGGCTCCTGTGTGAATCTCCTTTTTCTTTCTTTATAGCCTGAGCTGGTTCTGGCTTGTATAACCTTCAGGCTCTTCCTCATTCCTGGAAACTTCTGAGGGGATTAATGTAAACTGGAGCCAGCTGCTCAGACTTTCTTCACATGACAGATTTGCTTGGAGTTTTGGAAGGGAAAGCATATGACACTAACCTTGGAAACAAATTCTGGGGATCTAGAGTCAGGTTACCCCATGCCTGCCTCTCTGAGATGGCAAAGATCATACTCCTTTAACCCAGTATCTGCCAGGAAATATCTCAAACCCCATGTTCTTTGGAATCAACTCTGTTCCTTCTCACAGTATAATCAGTGCAGTCATATTAATTCACTGAGTGAAATAGGCTTTGCAACAGGTAATTTACCACCCAGGTGGAAATCAACAGCAGTACCAGTTAAGTCAAAAGTTTACGAAGTTTGAAAGTGGTAGGAAAGTGAAATGAGACACAACCATTTAACAATGAAGTATCTGATTTTTCAAGGTTTTTTTTTTTTTCCTTCTTGGGAAGCATCTTAGAGCAATATATGATAGATCAAAAAATAACAAAATGTCAGAGGATAACAAGGTAAAATTTCGGAGAATTATGTGCAGTTCTCCTCAACACAGGGCAATCTTAATCTTATTCAAACACTTCTTTCAAATTTGGTTTTTTTCTTTTTTCCATTCCCCTACTGCAGCCCATCACCTAGTTCACATAATACTGCCTGCTTGATTGGCTTCTTACTTTTGATTAAACAACGAAGAGGAGAAAAGCAGACACATTTCCATGTATTCTTTTGGTCCCTTATTGATTCCTGCCAAGAAAGTACATCATTCACATTCAGAGACCTGCAGTACAATTTAGGACATGTTTTCCTGGGGAACAGCAAAGCCAGTGGGTGTTACTGAGTTCTGATTGTGCAAGTAGAGAAGCAGACCATGTGTCCTGTGTGTTTTGGGGCTGCTGCACTAATCCATTGGGAAGAGTGGAACTGCTGTCTCCTACGGGGGTGAATATATGTTCTGTAGATGTAGGGATAAAAATCACTTAAATCACATCTCTATTTAAGGGCTCAGGTTGAATCAGTGAATAACATTTCTTTCATACAATATGTGCAGAGCAGCTTTATTGTCTGAGGTAAGAGAACAAAGAACAAATGAGGATTTCCTCACTTGTGATTTTATTTAATTTTTTGTTGGTTTTTACAAAGTTATTGTATTGTGTACTACAGTCACATCCCATACCAATAGATTTTTGGTTTTCTCTTTTTGTCTTCCTGGAATCTTGAATGCATAATGTTTCCTCCACTTTCTGCCATTTCATCCAGGTTTGGAGGCAAACAAAATGCCACAGTTTTAGCCTATGGAGGACTTTGAATGTCCTATTGGTGAATTGGGGGCTTTTTCTTCAATTGCTCCGTAAAATGTTTTTCTAGATTGCTTATTTTGTCTTTCCTAGAGGGTGCTAGCACCTCATAAGGGAATTATACAGGTAACAGGTCCTGGGACAGTGTATCCCTCTGCTCTTGATAAGGCCAAAGACTTTGCAACTGGCCTTTGCCAACTGAGGAGAGAGGCTGGGGTACAAAGCACAGTGTTACAAGGCTAAATAAGTATTTGTTTGCAGGTTTCCTAGCCAAACTGGGGCACCAGGAACGTGGTTCTACACAGGTTTCTTATACCCTTCAAGTGTTCAGGTGCAACACAATTTGACTATTCACTGTCTCTTACATTGCCAGTTACTAATCATAGCCAAACTACAAAGCAGCTGTATTTCTGCAGCCCTGTTGCTGTTTGTCTATACATCCAGATGTCCATGGAGTCAGTTTTGCTGCAATTCCTTATCTATGATGCCAGAAAATGCTGGGAGGGTTTCAAAGATGTGTTAGAGGGGCCAGGAGGCTGGTGTTATCTTAGTTGTCCAAGGGTATCCCTTGTCCTTCATGGACAGCTCTAAGCTTCTGAGAACTGAAGCCTTTATTTCTAGGGCCAGGCTGTATTTTACTTGTTTTACATAAGCATGACCAGTACCAAAGCCTACATTAAAATTCCACTACTTCCTTCCGTTGCAGTATATAATGTAAACTAATACATATTAACTGTTATAGTAGTATGACTGTTCATTATTATAGTTAGGGAAGGGAATTTTTGTAACAGTGTAACAGTTTAGAATTCCTTTGGAAACTTTTCTGGTGGACTCTGAGTATGATTTATTTTCTATCAATTAGTGTGGCAATTTTTTTGACTTAATCCAGATGACAGCATTGAAAGTTCATATTTTTGTACCAGCAATGACCAGAGTGTGTGTTTGTGGTATTTATAATTATCTTGCTACCTAGCATAGTCTTTCCTCTTGTTACCTGGAAGGTAAAATGATCTACATCTTTACCTATGTTTGATGGGTACCTTTGGGGCAATGCTAGCTATACATTTTGTCCTACTGTTATTAACAAATGAGCTCTTTTATTAGGTTATTAGCAAAAGTCACTCCTTCTATTCAGCAATGTATTGAATGGACTTTGGCAATCTTAAAAGAGATTTTGGGATATTCCGTTATATTTCTACTTGCCTGTAACAGTCTTACCTTCTGTGGACTGTGACCCAGTGCATACAGAGTACAGTTGTTATGAGCACTTGCTAAACTCCAGCTGTCATTGAAGACCACTGGCTGATGTTGCTCTCATCCCCAGCTATGCATTTGGTAGTGTGCATTCTGGTGGGGCTTGATTGTTTTGCTACTAACAACCCATAAATATACTGTAATCCTCCTGAGATTTGTCTCTTGTTACGTGTTTCTAAAGATCTTGCAGGAACTTAGCATTTTTTTCCACAAGCTGCCTGCTGCTTTACACTTTGTTAGAAGTCAGAAAACACTGGTGGAGTTGACACATCAGCTTCCTGTTCTGAAATTTGCCTCTTTCTTTCAGATTTTTAATAGTGGAGGACATTGTGCCTTCCCTCAATACTACACTTGGGCAGGTCTCCTATCTTTGGCAGCTTTACTATGAAGCTTTTTCCTCAGTGGCTTTTCTTTCTTGTTCTGGCTTCCTTCAAAGTGCAAGGAAACTCTGGAGGATTTTTCTGTCACTTGCCTGAAGGACCTCTCCAGTAATGGTTTCCTCTCCAGACCTTTTCCTCTTTTTATGTTTAATAATGGAGTTTCCATTCAGTGTTAAAAATCAATTACACAGAAGCTCTAAATATTTCAGTGTACGTTACTGCTTTGCTGTTGTCTCTTTTGAGCCCTCTCTCAAGCTTGCGTTGGAGGGAGAGAAAAGACAGTTTCTCTCTACCCTTTTGTTACAGATATTTGTGTTCATCTGTCACCCATCTGGAAGATTATCACCCATTTGAAAAGTAATCAGTGATTTTAATCCCAAAGCTACATGATAGACCCTTCATTAGTATTTGTAATCAGAAATATAAACTAATGATTACAAGGACAGAATGAGTCTTTTGTGCTGAAGTATTAAATCCATGACATACAAATTTCCTGAAAGTAGAAATTTTGGGGACCTTGTTTCAGGTGTAAATCACGTTTTCTTTGCAATTTTTGATATACATTTGCTTGAGAAGTTATGTGTTGTTGAGTCTTTATAAACTTGAAGGTAGGTTTGTACCAAATGAAAAAGTAGGATTGTTCAACCATTCTCCTGCTGAGACATAAGGCTGTACTCTGTGTGCTGCGTGCCTTCAAACATGGATGACAAGGTGATCACACTTGTTTAGAGCATGATTGCTGCTGGTTACCATCTTATCACAGTCAATTCCAGCAGTAGTATCTGTGGTTTGGCCATAAATTAAATTATGAATAAACTTTTTCTTGTGCTGTTCCTGTGTGTGCATCTCATGCCTGAGGTTCTGTATACAGTTGTGGAGAAAATGATGTGGGGTTTGTTTGCTTTTTGTTTTGTTTCATTTCTTGTTTGTCTGTATCCAAGAAAGTCTGTTCCCTCTCAGTCCCAAGGCAAAGCAAAATATCAGATAAATATTTACTGGAATATTTTGAGCATTGTTGATAGAATTTTCTGGCAGCCCATTGAGATAGATATTTGTCATGGGATGTCAAGGACAGGGACATTTACTCAGGGTTCAAGTCTGGCTGCTTTTCCAGACCCTTAAAGCTGACCTCAAAGCTTCTAGCTTTACATGTTTTTGTATCTCTATATAGCCTGTTTAGCAACTAGTAAAAACTAAAAGTCAAAGCAAATTTAAAATCTGATCAAAGGCTCAGAAGTCAAGAATAGCTGTCATTTTTTTTCTGAATTGTTGTACTACATGTTTAATTTGTTCTATGTGAGGGTGTTTTCCCCCCCTTCTTATGTCACAGCCTATAAGAAAGATTTGACTGCTGGAAGAAATGTAGCTGATTTTTAGTTCAACTAATGATGACCAAAGCAGAATGGAAGTTGTTTCTTTCTCTTTTTCATTCTGTGTCTCCTTTTGGTGAATTAGAAGATATCACAGCAGAGCTTTGCTCCCATATCGACTTTCCAGTGACTACAGAGTGATTAAATTTTTTTTTTTTCCCGTGCTGACTTTTCCAGCCTTTCCCACATCGAAAACGCTCAGGAGTGTGGTGCAGGACAGCCAGAGCATGTTACAGGCCCCAGCAGAGGCACAGATGTGTCCAGCACAGAGCTGCTGCTTTGGCCCTCGTCTGATGGGGCAGCTGATTTTGGCCCCTAAAAACCCATCTCGTTTCAGAGCGCTCGGCATTCAGACTCCTCCCCACCCACAGAAAGTAACTTGCACAGGATTAAGCGCCCTTCCTGGCTGAGTGATTCCCTCTTGGAAGCCTGGGGAAAGGTGTTTCTGAGACGGGGTTGGCGGCCTCTCCTGTGCCGGGGTGTCCGCCCGCCTGTCCGGCACACCGAGCTCAGACCGGCTGGAAGTCAGCGCAGCACGGCTGCCGGGGTCAGCGCCAGAGCACCGAATAATTAGAAATCCCCCGAGTAACAGCTTCTGCCTTTGCCTTATGCCGACAAAAATGCCCGGTCACAGAGCTGGATTTTTGCTTTCTCGATGCCCGTGGTCGCATCACACTCTTTTATCTGTCTCCCACTGCCCAGGCACTGCCTCGTCTTGTTGCTTTGTGATGAAAGGCATCAGGATATCTCTCGCCTATCCCTTCCCACTTAGAACAAAAGAAAGCATCTCTGCCACCTCCCCTCTTCCACACTGGCCATCCAGTCTTGCCTTTCTGGGTTCATGTACCTGTCATTCTCATGGACTTGATGTCTGTAAGTGTTCGATGAAACCGACTGGTGTGGGAGAAGACTGAGTTACTGCATCTGTGCTGCTTAACAGGGACCCTCAAGTACAGTAACAGGTATCTGTTAAATTTGTCATGCTTTTGATTCTTGCTGTCTGTAACAGCAATCCCTACATTATTTTCAGTTATTTTGGAGAGCAAAATACTTGAGAGCTAGCAGTAGATTGATTTGGAATACCACCAAAGCAGGTAATTTCCCTACTGATTATCTCTGTTTTAAAATAGAGTGGAGAAAAATAGTTGACGTGAGGGTAGGGATGATAATTTCTGGCAGAATAATAGAGTGGATCTCTTCTTTGAGTGTAAGAGGAAAAGGGGGCAGTTGACTACTTTTGGTGGTCATAGTAAATCTGCTTTCAGCTGTTGTGCTGGGCCTTAACCTGTCTGACAGGATAACTGAAGGCTCTGTACATATTTTTAAAAGCTTCTTGATGGCTTTGGGCATTCGATGAGATGAGTACCAGCTGGCATCCTGATGCTGAGAGAATGTCCTCTCTGGCAAGCATGATGTGGTAGGACCACAGTGCTAGACAGTTTTTCTCTGTGGATGGGCTTCTGGAATTATTGTCAAGTATCACGGGGTGTAATGTAAGGTGGGGTTCCCACAAGGGCCACAAAAATAACAAAAATGGCTTGATTCTGTTTGTTCAGGAAAAGAACTCCATGGAACTCTGGAGCTGTTTCTTGCTTAAGTTTGTCATGTTAAATGGATGAGCTGAAGAAACAGCAAGGCATCCTTCAATGCAGGAAAACAACAAATCCTGGATGATATAAGGGGCAGTGCTAAAATAAAGCTGCTGTATCCTACATGATGATAAAACTGTAACAAAAATAATTTGCTAATCAGATCTAGAAAAAGGCTTCACTTCCTGGTGACAAGTACTTACTGGTTAGGGCTTCCTGGGCTTGGGGGCTTGGTAAGAGCTGAGTTTCACATGAGAAGAGTGTTATGGTTGTTTTCACAGCCTCTCTGAGGAAGTCCTGTTTCAAACATGTGACCACAGCACCACTCACCTGGGAAACAAATGGGAAAGCTGAGGTGTGCTGAGCAACAGAACATTGACTCCTGCTCTTGGCTGTGCATGTGGGGTCCATTTAGAGGGGATCATGTTCATACGAGCATATGGAGTTACCCAGGAGTACCCATGGAAGTAATCCTTAATGAAAAAGGCTCTGTGAATTGTATGCAGTAGATTGCAAAATCAGAGGTGTGCAGAAGACACAGAAGTGCTCTTGGACCACTGCTCTGAGACACTGAATTGAGAGAAACCAGAAGAGGATAGCAAAGGGCTGGGTAGGAGGGGAGAAAAGTGACTCCAAGCCACTTCTGCCGCTTCTGCTGGTTGGCTCATTTAATCAAGCAAGTTTACCATAGATTGTCTTTTTTTGGTCTAAATATGAGCATTGCTAACTCAAATCACTGTGTTGTTGAGCTTGTTCCTATCATGGTAAAAAGGTAGCACGGTGGATGAAAAATAACTGTGGTTCCTCACTTCAGTTGTATGTCTGGTAAAGTTGTGGCTTCCTGAGGCATTTTCTATTTGTTTGTCTCTTGAGATGCTTCTATTCAGACATGAGATAGCTGGCAAGAAAAGCCTTATCCAGAATCATATTATGACAGCTTTGCACTAACGTGGTATTTAGTTTCATCTCTCTGGAAATGGATGGAGAATTGCAGAGAAATAACCACGTAATTCAGAGCCACATCATTTGGATACCTACAACCCCAAAATACATTAATGTCTTTGTGGGTATCAATTCCTGTTCATTCCTTTCAATCCAGTTAATCTAATTAGTCACCCACTGGGCTTGCAGCTCTCCTCAGCAAAGCCAACATGATACAAAACAGGGTACACTTCTAATCTTGCATTTTTTCCCTCTTGCATCCTTCTGCATCCCACCACATACTTGAAGCTAGCAGCTTGAATAGTCTTCACCATGAAGCCGAGTTAAGTGTGTGCTGACTCTGGAGGATCTGATCAGCAGAGCAATGTGGGTCTAGCCAGGGGTGGTCTCTATCCCCATCAGCAGTGTGGAGAAGGAACAACAGAGCCAGCTAGGGAATTTAGCCGATCCTGGCAATTTGTTTCAGTTGGTGAAAGCTGCTGAGGTTTGTTAGACACTCCAGCAGGAATTAAACATCTTGGCAGTGCAGTGAGAGAAGAGATTTGACATGGATAAAAGTACAATAATGCCCATTGGCAAAAGTAATCCAGATTTCTCCTCACTTGCCTGGGCTCTGAATTTGCAGTCTGCTGTGAAGGCAGAACATTTGGGTAGATGCTCTCACAGATAGCTTAATGAAGCATAGAGCTGCAGTTTTAAAAGGGAACTGAGATGCTTGTGTGTTTGAAAAAATAATACACTAACACAGAGGAAAGTCTAATACACGGATATTCTAATAAAAAGTTAATGGAGAGCACACAGTGTGCAAAATTGACGTTGTGGTTGCCTCCTGCTGAGAACCAGAGCTCAGTGGGACAAAAAGAATTATCTACTTGCATGGATATTAAAAGCACCCCAGATTAAATGATATGAGAAATACTTAAAAGGCTGTTCCATCTGTATTCTTCAGAGGCATAAGCTAACTCCTCTTTGAGGCAGGAAGAAAGCAGTAAGGACATGGGTATTGTTTCTCAGAGCTTTTTTCAACAGCTTTCCTCTGAAGCATTAGTACTGGCTGCTGCCAGTGGGACAGAACACCAGGATGAACTTGGGTCTGATCTAACCAGGAAAAAAGTTATATTTTTGTCTCAAAATTACAGTGATATGTAGTACAGTGCTCTGTTGTATCAGTAAGCACTCAGATCTTGGGTCATCCCTCCTCTAAAGAAATGTACTGTCATCTCGTTAAAGCTAGATCTGTGAAATTTTGTGCTGAGTTGGACAATATTTCATTCACCAGGAGACAGCCTCAGAAGTCTAAGAACTCACATGCAAGAGGTGAAGTTCTAAAAGAGTCTGGAAGACTGCATTTCTGACAAGGGCAGGTCTCTGGCTATCAGGTTATTCTTCTCAAGAGCAAGGCAGAGAATATGAGAAGCGTTTTAACCTCTAAAGGTGTGGAGCGTAAGGATGTACCAGGAAATACAAGGCCAACCAAGGCAAGAACTACATTTAGAAGTTGCATAATGCTCTTAATATTTACTGTGAGTGCTTTAAACACATTAAAGTAGGAAATACAAACACTTTTAAAATGTAGTTCTCCTCTTACAAATGCACAGGATAGACTATACTGCCTTTTCATAAAGTGATCAAATGACACTGAGTTTTAAGTACTTTATTCTTGATTTGCCATTTCAGTGCCAAAGTACTTTTTCCTGGAACTGTATAATTTGGAGACGTTATTGCACCAGATGGCACAACTTTGGTTTCTATTTTTTCCTCAATTTGCCAGTCTGGAATTGTTTGGTTGTTTTTTTCCAAGCGCTACTGTGCTGGGAAAAATATTGTTTTGGCAATCTCATGGTATTATTCTCCTCCTTTTGCAGGCTATAGCAGTATGGGAAGAACCAAATTAAATTTCCAGGGGGCACACCTTGTGCCTGGGCATGGCCAGTCCTTGTGCCGCTCCTGATGTATTATGGGGACTGCTGTGTGACAAATTTGCATTGTAGACTCCCAGACACCAAACTGAAGCCAATCATTTCACAAGGGCCCCTGGGGGCTCAAACACTTCCTGTCACAGATCTGAGGTCTGTTCTTGCAGATTCCCAAGGTGAACATGCCAGATCTTTTTGCTTTCAGCCTGGAGGTACCAGTGCTGTGCAACCTTGTGCTGGTTGGGAATTTGAAACACCTTGTGCCATTTCTTCGAAGTTTTGCCTCCAGTTTTGCATCCAGTTGTCTGGCTGGGTTCTCAGATGGCTTTACCTCAAAGTTTGTGCAAGACATTCTGGGGCAACATTGTGCAGAAAAATCTCATGCCAGGCTGTTCCCAAAGGGGCTAGTGGGATTTATTGGCTAGTGAGCATTTTCACTGAGGGACACCACTAATGTCTGTGCTGTGTGGTACAGACCTTCTATCCATCCAGTTCCTGAGACACTGGTCTGATGTATTTAGATGTTAGTTATTTTCTTTGAGCAGGGAAAGCATGAAGAAACTTGTTTTCCCAAAGTCTTTTTATGTGCATTAATCACTTTAATTTGCACACTGCATGAATTTTCAAAAGCAGGTGCATAGCCTAGGCTATCATTTGTTGAGGAAACAAATCAAAGACTGACTAGATCCTCAGATGATGAAAAATGCAATTGGAAGCTAGTCAGTTTTTGCTAGCCAAGGGCTTGACTGCTGCTCCTTAAGAGCTGCCTTCTTCTCTGTTTTAACAATTTTTGTCATGGGAAGCAATTATAGAGTAAAAGGTGAGAAGATATACAAAACTGTTCTCATGAGTGACTCTTCCAAAATACAGCTGAAGGATGAGAAGGAAGCCTGAATAATGTTTATGTAGGGAAGCAATAAGTGTTTGTCATGCAGCTATTGGCTATTTTGCTGTAATAAAGCAAGGACTCTGAAATCTGCTACTGCCATGAAGGGGTTTTGCTCCTCTAGGCAGGGATAGCTGTAGTCTTGTCACTATAGAGTGAGGGAGGCTTTGGCTATTTTCTCAAGCATTCCTATGACAGCCACTGAGTACAGGATACTCAGCACTGCATTCAAAGCTGCCCTTGCTGTGAGCAGTGCCTAGACCTTAGGCAATTGAATTCTGAGTGGCTGCTCTTGTTTCTGAAAAGAATATTTAATTCTTTGAAAACATAATAGTATCAACCTTTATTGGTTTGCAGTCTATGTTCTGCACTTGCAGCAAACTGCTGTTTACAGCTGCTTGTGTGGTTAACCCATGGGAGTGGAGGAAAAGAGCCACAGCTGTGTGTCTGAGCACAGAAAGGAGTTAAACATGCATTAACCATGTGTTTTCTGCTGAGAGACTTGGAAGTTTAAAGATGAGTGGGTCCTGCTCAGGCAGTGTCTTACAACTACACATCATTGCCCCGAGTCAGTAAGCTCACCAGTTTGCTGCTGTGTGTTGATATAACCCAGCACTGTGCTGTACTAGAACTATAGAACTAACTATGGACTGAGCAGATGCTGTAGAAACTTGGCCGGTTTCAGCATTACCTATCTTCTGAGCCCTGCCACGGGGCAACTGGCTTATCTAGAAAATTTGAAGACGCTGATTTCTAGGTTTCATTTCCTTTTTCTCATTGTACAACTCGTGTCGTTCAGGCCTGGTACCTCACAAGCTGTCCTAGAGTGCTACAACTAAATGAATGAAATTTGTCCCCCCTTTCTTACGCCCTTTGGCTCATAGGGCAAAGAAAAGGCTGGCTTGACACATGGGCATCCACTGCAGACCTTTGGGGTGAGCTGCTGTGACCAGTGTAAAGGTTTGCTTCCATTACAGACCCTCAGCACAGAGGGTCCTGATTATCTTGTGTTTGTCATTCCCGTTTGTAAAGTGCAAGGAATCATCCTGCGACAGGTTGTCCACTTCCCAGAGGCAGTGACAGGCACAGGCCTTGGTCCAGCTGTAGGGCACCACTGATAATGATGGTGGAAGAACCTTGGTTACGCCTGCCTTTTTTGGGACCCATCTTTCCCTAGAGACCAGTGTTTTTCATATATGAAATCACTCCCCAAAATAATGTTTCAGGCCTGAGTATATTGCTGCTTATGCCTTGTACCTTTTCTGCTGATCAGCAGAGGATTTTAGTCTCTGAAATGTGTAATTGTCTTTACAGTTCAGTCAGATTATGACCAGCTGTCTCGGCATCATAGAGATGGAACCCAAGGACAAATCCATATGGACTGGCCAGCAATGCTCACAGAAGTGTTCTTGTAACAGAAGTGGCAGTCCAAGCAGAGTCTGAGTCTCACAAGTGAAAGTATGGCTTGCTAAAGAGCACAGTGGTCTTGTGGCCAGGAAATAGTATTTTTTCATGGGTGAAACACGTGGCAAGGTGGGGGAAAATATGTATGTGTTGCTGCTGAATTAGAGGGGAAATGTTAGCAGAGGGGAGAGATATGGTGTGTGGGGAAACATCGGTGTGAAGTGCAATGGTAGGAAAGGGTTTGTGTGTGAAGAGGTTCATGAGTCTGATGTGAGTGAAGGAAAGAGTGGGCTTGGCCAGTGACAGATTTGTGGGCTTAATAATTCTTTGCTTGCACAGGAGGAGAAATGTGGAGAAAAGTGTGGTATCATGGGGCTCTTCTGAGGCAATAAATAACCTGTGGTTTCAAGAGACTTATCTATAGCTATGGGTGGCCATCTGAATGGTTAAAATGAAGAATGTGCCCATGGGTTCAGTTTCCTTCCCTCTCATTAGTGTCTGGAGTTTTTAAGCAATTGCCTTGGGGTAAGACCTTTCTGGTGGAGGATCATGAAGAGATTCAATACACTGACCCCAAACTATACACCCTCCTTCCTCAGCATTTGAGCTGTAGAGCACAGTCTCTAGAGTGTGGGGTTTCCAGAGCTCAGTTCAACTTCCAAGAGGCTGCTATGACTCTTATCTGGTGGTTATGAGCATTAGAGAGCAAGTCATTCAGATAGTGTTTGAATGTCTAACTAATCCCAGTTTCTCAGTTCTGGGACAGACTGCAGAGAACTCAAACTTTTTGGCTTAAACCCTTCTGATTCTTCTATCTTGCAGAGACTCTGTGCTACAGTTGATAGGGCTATGTTCTTCCTCTAGGTCAGCTACTCCTCAGTGAATTGGGACAATGGTCTGTCAATGTGATTTTCCTCCTTGTTTAGAGACATCTGTTTTACAGTTAATTATGTCATATCCAGAGTGCAGTTCAAAAGCCAAGCCTAGTGCCAACAGTCTTTAAGTGCTACCTGAGGTCATCCTATCCCTGAAACTGTGGGCTAAAATGTAAACAGCAAATTTAATTGATGGTAACAGCAATGTTTGTTTCCATTTCTTTATGAAGGAACGCCTAAGCATAAGTTAAGATGCCCGTAAGGTTTTATTTTTAGTTGAAAATAAGCAAGTAATCTGTGTCTGTTCAGGTTAAATCCAGTAGCTTGCCAAGGAATGGCTTGTTCTTACAACGCTGTAGGCATACATGTTTACCTGGCAAAGTATTCACAGGCATCTGTGCTGCCTGGTGCTCTGATATTTACCACGTTGCAGGTCCCCAAAACACAACCTGTGAAAGCCAGCTTGGAAGCTGAAATTCTTTTAATTTCAGGCTGATAGCTCAGCTAAAAGAAACAGCTTTGCACTGAGAGGGGCGTTGACACTCCATGGTGGTGAGTGAAATTCAGGTGTCCTGTTTAAGGACAGCTTATATGATGCTGCCAGCTTCTGAGTGGGGACTGCCATGACAACCCCTGTCTGCACCTGTGGCCTTCTTTCTCCCTAACTTTTCAGCCTCTGGTTCCAAGTAGGTCTGTGACAAACCCTTCAGCTTTTACTTGGTGTTGCATGCAGGCCTTTTAAAAAGAGCAGTAAACTTTTCAAAGGATGATACAGTTGCTAAATGCAAATTGTGTGAAAGCAGGACTTTGGTATGATATTGAGATATTGGAACAAGCACTTGCAAGCTGTTATTTCTAGAGCACCTTGCTGGGCTTGGGGGATAAAGCAGTGATTCAAAATGAAGGTGAAACAAAACAGATAATAGACTGCTTTCTGATTTGCTGATTTCTTTATGCTGTGGAACCAGTAATTTCTGCTTCTGTCTCAGGTATAGTTAGTTCTATAAAATTACAGTTATATTGTAAGGGGTTATTATTGTTGGCATGGAAGGCTAGGGAGCAGATGTAAGCCTTGTTTGCTCTGATTTGGAATTTAACTTTTGGCAAAGGCAATTTTGTGTCCATGATCAGTCACTTCTTTTCCAACTATTTGTTATAAAATGAGATAAATTAAGGTCTGTTAGCACAGAAGTTGAAGGAAAGGAGTCAAACCAGTGGATGAAAAGCCAAAGAGAATGAGATGAACTAGATACCAGATACACTATCACATCATAATTGATGGAGGATATTTCCTGCCTTGAGACAGAAATGGATTATGTTTCTTTGTCACGTAAAGCATTGCCATCTTCTTAAATCTAAGGCTGGATAAAAAAGTGTGATTTAGATCTTATGACAAAAACCCCTCCTTCTCTTAGTCCCCAGGTTCTCCTCAGGAAGCAGGTGACCAGCAGAAGAGAAGGGCTAGAAAACCCATTCCCAGACTGCATCTGGAGTCAGTGAAAGAGGATAAATTTAGGACTAATTGTCCTGTCACTTGCATGCACTTCGTTTTTGGTGTGGAACAGGAATGGGATAAAGAATTAGTGGAATAAATACACAATGGTTTTAGGACTAGCAGCAAGCTTCTTAGAGCTTTTCTGGAAATGGCCTGAGTTGAATTTTGACCAGCTAAAATATTATTAAGCTAGTTGTCTGTTCATCTAACTTCATCATAGAAGTACTTAACTATAAGGTGTATTGTGACTTTCCTATTGGTGCATTCCCACTGGAAAGGTAAGTAGTTCTCTATGAACATTTCTGTTTATGGTAATATATTCTGCACTGTGGGAAGGTAAAGAAAAGGCAGATAATTCACAATATGGATTTGGCTCATTAAGCCCCATTTAGATCTACAATGAATTGCTTCAATTTTGTGCCATCTTAAGAGAGCAAGTCTTGTAACAAGTTTTTCCATATTCAGTCTTGTCAATGGCTTTTTGGCACATTGCTTATGGTGTGCCTAAGATGTGTTTTTTGTACCTGTTTGTGCTCTCTCTGTGAATGCTCAGCTGTGTCTGTTTGGTGTTTCAAGCCTATTTCAATTCAAACTAGTGATTTCAGAGAATATTACCTAGGCCCGCAGGAGGATTTGAATCAATTGACTTCAGTAACCAGAAGGAAAATAAGCATGGATCATAGATCCAGTATAAGAATAGGTATAGAAGGTAGTTACTTTCTTTTAGGAAGTGTACCCTGGAAATGTTCTGCTTTTCGGTAAAAAGCTATTTCTTTGAAAGCCCCAGTTTGAAAAATTCCTGAGAATACCTCCAAAATTAAATGGGATTTACCCTCTTACCCTGAACAGCTTAGCAGCCTGTAATAAAACACAATTAAAATTTGTCCTTTAGGAATATTCTATAACCAACTTGTACAGTATGGGCAAGGACTAGCTTAGAAACATCTAGCCGTGATGCTAGAAATCTGACCCAGACCTGGGTTATCACCTCACAGGCTCTTCCAAGTCTAGAAATTTCTTTCATTTTCATTTGCTGAAGCAGTTAAAAGGTGAGCTGACTGTGAAGCAGATGTCACATGTCAATGGCAGTTTCTGCAGATGAATAACAAAGCTCTTTAGGAGTACTAAATATAGACATAAACTATAGTTGGGAAGAGTCAATCCCTAGCACCCAATCTATAAATAAGCAAGCTATTGACCAGTATGATAGGTTTATATCTTTCATGTACCTTAAGCACTTTGGAAAGCAGAGATAACATGGATGTTGAAATCATGAACTAAGAAGCGAGGACTTCTGACACATGGTTTAGGTCACTTGCAGTAATCACAGCCATAGGTTTTTGGGATCTTGCAGAGCAGTGGTACTGTTTTGAACCTTCACCAGCTTCAAAATGTAGTCAGATAAGATGGGTGGGACATTTTTAAATGCAATCCTACCACTAGATGGGGGGAAATAGTTATCTTGACAGTACTTTACAGTCTCTCTTATTAGAAAGAAAACAAAAAAGACTTTACTGTACGTGCTTCTTCTGTACCCTGTATGCTGCTTTTAAGCATAGTTGGTCTGACACAGTGTGGGTGCTTGCAGTCTGAGCAGGTCACTTGGACTCTATATACAAGAGAGAACAATAGACACATCAGCAGTTCATTTTCTCTGTTCCTAAAGTAGATCTCTAAACAGATAAGCGGTTGAATGATATTGTAAAAGTGCTTGTTTTCCCTGTCCTGGACTATAAAGGGTTCCTAAGCTGTCTCTCATCTCAGGTGGAGACATCTTCATTGTGGGTGTCAAAAAGCGGAGGCAACAAGCCCCACAACTTTTTTCACTATTTGCAGGTGCTGTCTTTCACAATCTTCCTTTCTGGGAAAACACTTCTGTCCACAGGACTGAAAGATTAGGAAGGGACCTCATATGCCTTTGTAATCTGAAAGATTTGGGAGCAGTCTGTCTCTGTTTCATCATCTGTCTCCTCTAAAACAGAGTAATCTCAGGGGTCTGCAGTTGCTTTGCTTAAATCATGGGGATCCCACTATGGCCAGGGCTCCTGCACACTGCAGGCCGCTTGTTCTGTCTCATCAGTGTCACACATGCTCCCTGATTCTAGCTGAGGGAGACTTAAAGTAATTTCCACACCTACTCCCTTCTCCAAACAGCTTTCACTTTAACTCATGAAAATGTGCAAATGCTGGGGGGCCTTAAAGATGGATTTCTAGAGGCAGTGTTCAGTTTTGTAAGACTTATGCCTGTTATGATACTTAAACCAAGCTGAAAATATCCCCTCAGGTAGTTCTTCATCTTTAAACAGGTAATTCTGAAAGGTTTAGGCCCAATTCAGTCCTCAGAGAACGTTAATAGAAAAATTGTTCTGAGTTTCACGGGCAATGGATAAGGCACAGGATTCAGTCAACGAATCCAGATGGGTTTCCATACTCAATTTTTCCAGCAAAAGCACTAGCAATTACAGCTTCGTTGAAAGCTGTTACATCCTAAAAAGCATTAAAATGTTCAGAATCTGCATCTTGCAAGGCAGATTGTCCAACTTGTCTACGTTCTTGATCTCTTTGTTCATACTAAATTAAAAGGACACAAGTTATGGTGACCTGGCTTGCCAATTGTTTAGCTTCATCTTTCTTCCTACCTTCAGAAAGAGGCTTACGTGACAATAGACCTAATATACCTGTCAGTAACTTGTAAATTTTGCTGAGGCTTCCTGCTTCCTTTCTAACATGTAAAAATGTGGCTTACTTGTAAGCAGTTCATGGTGAGAAAATTTAAGAGATATGCACCTTTTTCTTTAGATATTGTTTTGTTTTCAGTATTCCTTTTTTTGTACTTAGAAGTGATTGGTCCTGTAGGCTTTTAGTGAAGATCAGTTTAATAACTATGTATGTATATATGCACACAAAAAATACATCCAAAATGTTGCTTGGCTCTTATCAAAGTATTCTTCAGGATGAATAGAACTTCAAAGGATAGCTCATTGGAAGGATACATATTTTTAAAAATTAAAGGAATAAATTGCTTTTGTTCAGAACATGATTCTCTCAAATTGTCCTTTCAAAATGAAAAAAAAATCTTTGATTTTGCAAATTTCAAACCAGAATAGTTCTGTTTTCTGAGCACTAAAAGAAGTCATGCCTTTTAATCTAAGTGAATTGTATGATTTTGCAAATATTATTGCCTATCTTGAAGACTGCAATTCTTGGGAGAATAAGTACTTAAGAGAATGGAAAAAAGAAAGGAAAAAGCCCCCAGCAGGTCTTGCAATATAATGAACAGTCTAATCAGAGGAGTCATGTACAGGTGTAATGGAAAAAGGTAGGGTAGTCACTTCAGATACAGCTAAAGCAGGGAATGTTTAGTTGCTAAGGCTGATAACCTTGACTTTTATTGCCATTATAACTGATTTTTCTTATACGAGGCCCAGTTGAGAACCTGGATTTTTTTTTTCCTGCAATTACAGGTCCAGCTGAAAAGATTTTAGGATCCTTCCTATCCTCTTGAACCAGGAATTCTGGCTGGGTACCATGAAGGAGTAGTTTTCCATCACTTTTCAATTCTACTAATGTTTAGAAAAGCCTCTTTCACTGGGAAATATATAAGTTCAACAGGAACTGTGAAAGAAATATGCTGCAGTTTCATGATGGGAAGGTTGTTTTTCTACCTAAGCTATGATATAACACTATTTTTAAGCTTTCTATCATCCATCCAAATTGCTTTTTGAGGCATAAATTCCTTTGTTCTGCTAGGAGGGCTCTGAGTGAGGAGCGAGCATGATTTAGGGGCTGAGCTGATAACCAGGAGAGCTACATTCAGTCCCTTGGACTGTCAGCCTCAGCAAGTCACTCCTTGGCTTTAAGCCACCCATAAAATGGGATGAGCGATGCGTTCCCTTGCTGTTTGTCTCGCCTCTGTAGATTGTAGAACATATGGTGCATGAATTGTCTTTCCCTTGGTGCCAAGGACACCAGGGACCCAGATTGCAGTTGTGGCTTCCAAGACAAGCCATAAACAATAACAGGAAATGAGATTTTTGCTTTGTCTCTGTTTTAGACAGACCTTGTTAAGAATCTCTTTGTGTTCTTCCACTTAATTTGTTAAGATAATCAGCTGCTTCCAATGGGGACTTACACACTGAAAAGGTGAAAGGATCAAAGTCTCAAAGTCTCCTTGCCACAAGAAAGCTCCTCCACACCTACCCCTGCTGTCCTGCTGCTTTTTCTTGCTGAGAGTGAATTTTGACTTGTGAACCAGGAAAGATGGAGGTACTTTATGGAGAAAAGAGGAGCCAGCCCGTGGGTGTGGTGAGAGTAAAGAGATGGGATACATAAAGCAGCATAAATGCTTGTACTGTGGGGAAGATGCTGAGCAGTGTGGGAACACAAATAGGACAGACAGGAGTTTTGTGTAGATGAGAAGGATTTGGGTAAAGCACTTGTGTGTATTATGTTAGTCCTGTAAGGGGTGAATTAAGAGCTGCAGAATGCTGTGGCTTGCTCTGCTACAGGCAACATAGTAATTTTCCTGAAAATTTCCACAGGAAAAATGTCTTTGAATAAGAAGCTGAGATTTCCTTTGAGGAAAAACAACCTGAAAAATATAAGGTTAAATCAGTATTTTGAAGGGAAAAGAGGATTTTAATTTGGCTTTGTGTTAAGATGCTTTTGTCTATTTCTCGTTTATGAATAAAAATATATAAAACACCATTCTGTTTTAAATTGAAATGAAGCAAAAGTAATTCTTTTATATCAAACCACAAGAGTAAGTGTGAAAGGGAATTTTTCTTTTCTTAGCTTAATAGTTGTGAATAAAGGGGTCTTTCACATTTTCAGCTCCTTTTTAGCACTAAGTTGCACAGTGCTGTTTAGGCACATGTAATGTTTCTTGACCGTTAAGATAAAATGCTTTGTTGGGAAGGAACAGCTGCAGTGTTACACACTTCTGACTCCCTTCTTGGGTAATTGTGGCTTATACAATCTCTCTCCTGCTGGATTTGGAGGCGTAAACAAGGTGCAGCAGGACCACCATGTAATCAGCACTGATAGAACACTGGAGAATGGGCGGCCTCAAAGCTGTACAGAAATTCTTTTGCTTTGTCATCTCCCCATATCTGCAGGGCCATTTGTTGGTATAAAAGAGGTGGTGGCTGCCCAGGGTAAGGAGTGGGCAGTAGGAGAGCTGCCTGGCCTGTGCCACAGCCCTGCCAGCGAGGTGTGAGTGAGCCCTGGGGAGCTGTGGCTGGCCCCTCCTTGCCCCACAGCCTTGGCCACCCTGCCATGGGCAATTCAGGTGGGGCTTTGTGTCCCACAGCTCTCCATCCCATGCTTCTTGTCTCTCACCATGGTGAGCAGCTTGTCCCTGGTGTCTCATCCTTTGGTATCCCCACTGAGTCAGGGATATGGACAGCAAGCCTTGAGCTGGTTCTGCTTGGCTGCACAACAAACGCGCTCTGAGTCTGCCTCTCACTGCATTACACAGCACTGAGGCATTCATCACCTGCAGCTGCTGAGCAAAGAAGGAGGAGACTTTTCTGAGAAAATGCTTCTCTACAGATTAAACTGTGCACATTGCCTGAGTCAATCTGATTTTTAGCAGGCTGCCACAAATCTACGCATGTCTTTCTTGTTTTAGAACAGGATCTTCAGCTTTCTTTATAAGATAAAAAGCCAGAAGGGAGACAAGCTGACAGTAATTCCTTATATGCATATACTGTTTGCATAAAATACAGTCCAGCAATGTTTGCTGTGTCAGCTGAAGTACAGAATTGTTTTTTGAGTTCTGAAATAGCAGCAGTTCTGGAAGAGAGTGTTAGCCTGGTTGTGTAGGGGTTGAAGCAATGGTTCCATTTTTGGTGCACATCTAACGCAAGAATTAATGTCTTTGAGATGTCAGAAAAGAAGTTAATTATGGACTTGAGTTTTGAACTGCTACCCTGTTTTGACAAATGGCATGTGTAATTGGAAGCAGAAGACTAAGCTGTGCACTCTAATCTTGTTAGAAAAAAAAAGGGCATCCATTAGCAAGTAAATCTCACCTCTTGCCAAATGACTGTTGAAATAAGAGTTGTATACTCTAGCATTTGCTGTGGACTGTATGGAAATAGCAATCCAAAGCAAAATGTGGTATTGGGCTGGCATTTTATACATGCAGGAAGCTGGAAACCTAGTATCAGGGAAAAGGAATTAGAATTGAAAGAGTAGAGCAGCATTTGAAACTCATGATAGATTATTTTGATCTTCTGGTGGTCAGGATCAAAGGCCATGTCTCTTAATGTTAAACACTATCTGCTGTGTACTTGGATGGGAGCCTTTTCACTGGCATCCATACTTCCCTGGCAGTGATAGCAATTTATTGTCTCTCTCAACCAACCCCAGATTGATGCAACAGGGAGTTTATAGACTTCAAGTGGCAGGAAACAACTATCCTTTAAGTGACATATAAAATTGAAGACCTAGCCTTACTTTTGATCATTTCAATCCACTCATTTCTTCAAAGCTTTGTGTTTGCTGTAATTTTATTTCATGTCTCTTGCTGTGGCAAGGTCTGATTTTTCTGATATTTCTTGTTTCCTGTCTTCACTCTGTGTTAAGCTTGAATCCCTTTTACTGCAACTTGCTCTTCCTGATGCTCTTGTTAATTCTGTATGAAGCTGAAGCTTGTCCACTTAAAGAAACCCCTTTTGGAATTGAATGTAACAAGAGCTTTGGATGTCACAGTCACTGTCAGTGCTTTCTAGAAGATGGCTTAAACTGAAGCAGAGTACTGGTTAATTCCATATATTTGTCATTGTTCTTGGTTGTATAAAGTTGTCACGTGGGGATTTGAGTCTTATTGCATCTCCCCAATATTCAGAAGTAGTTGTGAGAGTCTGATCAGTCAGATCTATGAATTTAAAAGCTGTCTTGAGGTGGTATTTTTGTAATATATCATACTTTCTGGTCAAAAGCATTAGGAAGGAATGGATTTTTGATGGTGTTCCACTGAAATCTAGCAGAAAAATGTCTGACTCAAAATTTTTTTTCACTGGGAAAAAAAAGGTATTTGTGATCATTCTTATGGAATGGCTGCTTTTCTCATGCTTGTTTGCTTTTCATACGAATTATATTCAAGTTGCTGCTTCTATCTCTGATTGAATGCATAACGATAGTGTTTAAAAAACACTGAATATTGAGCCAAAAGTCAAGTCTTAGAAGTGTGCCCAGAAATTCAATTTGCAGGTGCTTTTAGGGTGGTGTGGTTTTTTGTTTGTTTGTTGTTGTTTAAAATTTCCCACCCCCTATCCCTCATGGCTGTAACAAAGGGATTTGGGGCACTAGATTCCCAACCTTGCTAATTCATTTCTGTCTCTCTGTGCTCTAGCAGGAAACCTCTGAGAAATCATACTGCTGCAATTTGAAATGTTACCTTTCCCTTGCTGTTCATCATGCTGGCAGAAGGCTGCATTTCATGGGCGTGGAACAGCACTGGCAGATCTTTGTGTCTTGGCTACCCCAGCTTGGTGTATGAGTCTGGCCTATTAATTTGTGTTGTGATGAGCACAGGCCTGCTCTGCTTTGCTGGGCTGAGAACTGAAGTGTCAACCAGACAGAGGCACCATTCTTAACTGGTATAAAATTGGTGAGATTACTTCTAATGGTGTTCCAAAAAGGGAACAGACCAACTCTGTTGCTCCTATCTTGGACTTGGTAGGCTTGAGCAGCCTGAAGGTGCAAACACTGCCAGGTGCTGGGCCGAGTTGGCTTGAATATTTGTGCAGTTTCATGTCAAAGTGGAAAAATTTCTGCTCCAGCATTTGTGTTTCAAAACCTTCACTTTTAATCTGAGTAGGGGCTAGAGTCTTAAGACCGAATCTTGGAAAATACTAATTTGAAAATGAAAAAAAAATGCATTAGAAGCAAATAAACAAAATACTCCCTGCCCATCAAGTTTTACTCATGTATTTTGCTGGTCCTGTTATAAAGCAGAAGACATGAAATATGTCAACTTGAAATTTTATTATTGTCTTTGTATCCCATTTTTCCATGATATTTAAGCTAATATTGCTTAAGACTAAACTTAGTTCACTTTATACTCTTCCCATGGTCCAAATTTTGACTTTGGGGAACCAAGGCTTGATGTGTTACTTACATTGCAGTATTAAAATATTCTGTTCCTCCCCACCAAATAAAGATTTACATTATTTTTCTGATAAGATTGTAATTTCGTAGTCTTCAGTCACGTTCATATTTCTCTGGAAATCAGAGGAGCATCTCTGGTGATTGAGGCCCAGGGCCTTTAAAGTTGTTTCTGGGATCTCTGTTCTATAACTGCATCAAACATGGCCAGATATCCTCCAAGTATATGCCAAACTTTCGTCAGCCTCAAAAAAGATACAGAGCTGGAGAAAAGAGCTGCTTAAGTAAATTTCTTCTGGGAGTTATGAAGTAGCACTGCTTTTTTGTAGTCTCAGATTGCATAAACCTAAAACTACAAGGAACCACTGAGTGGTTTTGGCAAACATGAAGGAGAACAAACATATTTCAACTTCCAGCTAGCTGGTTGTATCTTCAGCCCTAGGCTTGTTCTTCACCAAGCCAAACATGAAGAACAGAGCAAAGAGCTGTTGATAGTCCATGCTTTGCTGGTTTCTCATGTTGTTGCTTTTGGGTTTTTTTCCCCTTTATTTATTTTTTCTCCATTAACAAATGTAGAAGAGATACTTTCAGCTCCTCTGGCCACCTCAGAAAGGTTTCCTTAGAGATGTTTCATTATTGCAACGACTGCATTTTGCATACAGAGAATGTTTTACTGGGTTTATATTTAATATTTATTTTAATATTTTAATTATTTTACTGATTTTATCTGTTCTTCCTTCCCTCTCTAGGATTTCTTAAAGCAGCAAGCATAACACTTACTTGGTTAAGCTGAATCCAATGTCTGCTTCAGGGACAAGCTTCCCTGCTCAATCCTGTATCTGGCTCTGCTGAGATAGATGGATTCACAATTCATGTAGCTGGCACACACTATGACTGCCCTTCCAAAAACCCTTCCAAACCATCCTTCCTCTGGGTATTGTGTTGGTGTATGTACCTTCATTAACAAACAACCTTGGTACAGTACCCTGCTGCTGCAGGGTTCACTGCTTTCATACAGACAAAGCAATTTACAGAGGGCTGAAGTCTGAGATAGGGGCCCAACATCAGCAGTGACCAGCTTCTAGCCATTCTCTTTAGAGGGCTGGGTTCACCTTTGGCTCACACCTCCAGTCCTAGCAGTGTGGGTGTCTGTGCCCTTCCCAGCACATCTGGGGCCAGACTCTCTTGCAGGGAGTTATATTATCTGAGGGAATAATAATATTGCCTTGTGGGACAAGTATTCCTGCAGCACAGAAGTGTCTCTGCCTTTTCCTTAGATCAGAGTTTTAACAAGCACCTCCTAATCTCTTAGAGGCAAGGAGGAAGGCACATCCTACAGGGGCATGTTGGGGGCTGGATACAAACAGGACACTGGGGCTCAATCCAGCTACCAGGTGGTTTGGGGAGCTAAGCACCCCTTTCTGCCCTTTCTGAGCTTGTGAGAAGGCTTGAGCTCACACTGTATTTATTTCTCTTCTTCCTTCCTTCTGGTTTATCTGTTCTCTAACACCACAATGCCTCACACAGAAAGCCAGAGTGACCTGTGAAACACGGGGACTCTGATGAGGGCTGAGCAGCAAACACTAAGAAAAGATCTCAGGGTTTGGCTGGAAGATTTGTTTGTATGTTTGCTTTTGCCTCGGGCAAAACACATTGTGAAAAGGAATGGATCTAAAAATAAGATGGGAGTTTATATGAAATGGGACTAACTAAAAAGGGGGTGACAGGAAAAGCAGCAGAAATATATAGGACAGCAGCACTAGCTAGAAACAGAAGGTGAGGTAGAAAAACTAAGGTGAAAGCAATCAAGCCTCCTCTTCCTACATCCTCTTACACGTAGTTCTACACAAGGCTCACCTTGTGTTCACACAAAACACAGCCTGTTCCTGTGGGGTTTTGTGTAGGTATGAAGATCCACCCTCAGAACTGCTTGCCACTTAGCTAGCTCTGCTTGAGGAATGGGAGAGTTGCCAGGAGAGAACTAGGGACAGATGAAAAACTAATACTGGGTTGCAGACACACTTGCATCATCCCAGCACGAGAAGAAGACAAACAGCTCCTGTAAGAGAAAATGAGATTGCTCCTCAGGTGATTGAAGAGATGCTGGTCTCCAGTATAAGCCAGAGGTTTGGCAAAGGAAAAGTACCAATTCAGCACCGTGACCTCGTGCTGGGTGTTTTTGACACCGTTAAAATATCTAAACCTCATTTTAATAGTGGAAAAATATCTGGCTTTTAAATAAGATTATAAAAGGTTTCAATGAATATCTGGGAGAGTAAGAGGGTCTAACCTTTAGGTTTCAAGAGTCTGGAATGAGGAATCTGCTGACAGGGCTTTCAAGTAAGTCACAGAAGAGAAGGCTGTCCTGTGAACCTGAGACAGACTGTCAAGGGAAAACTCCCTGGCCTACTCACTGGAGAAGCTCAGAATAAAAAGACTGAAAAATAACTGTGCAGTTGAGGAGCCCATTCAACTCCTTTGTGGAAAGTTATACTGGAATGTCACAAACATGGGGGTCTTCTCTAGCTAAATCTGTATTTAATGATAGACCTATTGTATAGGTACATACTGTGGGCTGGTTTACAGTTACCAGGAGGCTTCTGTTCTTTCTGGCTCTGTACAGGGGTAAGAATCTCACTCCCTATATGTGAATGCATGTAAAACGTGTCTGTAGCTATTTATATAAAATGAGGGGGAGGATGAAACAGTGCTAGTTATTTCTGAAAACTCCTCTGAAACAAATCATCCATGTTTCTGTCTAGATAGTGTACATGTCTGTCTAATACACAATTTATTTAAAAAAAAAATTGTTCAGAAATAGCTGTCATTCTAAAAACACTGCCCTCCCTGAGGATGGAGCTGATGTCTTTTCTTGGAGCCATCATTTATCAATGTTTTGGTTGTAATTTGGTTATGTCATCTGAGACAGGATGTTCAGTTACTGAAAGGATAGAGAAGGAGAGGTACTTCAGTGGTGCAAGGAATTTTGTTATATACTTGGTACTATTTCTTTGAATTTTTTCAGAAGCAGCATAGGAGAACTTGCTGTTAAGTAACTCTTAACAGCTTCTGAAAGCTTCCTTTAAGTCATGGATTTCCATTTGGCTTGCCACCTTTGAAACAGAAAGTAGTTAGCCACCCTTGCCAGAGGTAATCTGTATTTTTAGTCAGTGCAATAATGGTCTAATGAAAACAAGTCAATTTATTATATTTTTGTGACTTTTTTTTTTCTTCTGAATTTTAAAGCTAAAAAAATCATTCATATATAGAGAAAAAAACTCTAAGGGAACAGCTTTGAAAAAAAACTCCCTTACTCCAAGTTTTGGTGTTCTCTTCCACATCAGCTCATGTTCAAACTGAGTATTAGACACCACTGAAGCAGGACAGTTTTATGACTAATTCACATGGAACCCCAATTCTGCATATGCAAGACAGCATTCACTGTCTTTTTGGGAGTGCAATGAACCAAAGAACAGAACAATGGAGAATCAACTCCACTGTCAATCTCATGCAGTCCAACTAACTTTGTCTTTCTTCCTAATGTTATACATGTTTGTTCATCACTTTTTTTTTTTCAATTTAGGAAATAAGTCTATGCTGTGATGTGGATGTTCACTTCAAAATTATTGGAAAAAACACATAAAACTGGTATATGGATGGACAGCAGTATGTTCTTGCATTACAGACTAGAGGCATCTCCTCATCAGATCTTGTCTGGAAATGACTGAGACTTCATAAACATTTAAAGAATCTACTAAATAGTAGGTAAGCAAGTGACAATTTACACTAGTTGAAATTCATATGTAGTACTTAGGAGATTTTTAATTAGCTCTATTGTTGTATAAAGCAATAATAAAGACAGGAGCATAGCAGATTGCAGCAATTTCCAAGACTCAGGAATGCCTTGGGATGAAGATTTTTTCTCTCTTCTTAGGTCTAACACTTACTAGTAGTTTAACAACAGATGTGGCACTCAGTTTCCGTGTCAGTTTACTAATTATGTGAGGATATGTAGGATTTATCCCCTTGTTTCTGGGGTTATCATAAAGTCTTAATAATGTTCATTATGCAACCAGACACTCCCAGGTAGGAAAGGCAATCTAAATGCTAGGTTTTGACAGATAGAGGTAGTGAAACTCAAGGCTTTTGACCCTTGGAAATAACAAAATTCTGTAAAAAGGTAGTGTTTTCACTTGGAAACAGAAAAAATGTGGACCTTTCTATACAACTGGGGTTTTTTTCCATTTTGAGTGGGAAAAAAGTTCAGATATTTTGTTTATTTAAAACGCATACCAGTTTCTATGGGAATTTTAGTTTTAGAGATTTTTCAGACTATATCCAAGAACTAACGAATAGTTGTTACCCTTTGGTACAGAGAGAGGATTTGGTAAACCATGGCCATGCCATCTTGAGCAAGGGTTCTTTGGCCATTCTGGCTCCTAAAAAAAGACTTGTGTTCATACAATTGCTTTGGAGCTGTGCAATATCTGCTTCCCTTTGTGTTAGGGCCCCCAAAGCTTTCCTAATCTGAAATGACAGAATACATGGTCTGTCCTGGGGCCAGGCCACACGGCTCATGCATGGTCTGCAGATCCAGAGAGATGGTGCTTGGAGGTGTCGCTGTTTTCCCTGCTGGCCCCATGGTAGAGGCACCAGAAGCCCTGAGAAGCCAGATTAAAATCACAGTTGTCAGCACTTCTCCTCTCCTTGATAAAGTATATCCCTCTGACATCCCAATGCTGTATGGTGTCCTGTTGAAGTCTTGGGACACTCCCATCTTGCAGGAGTTTTGTGGAGCCTGTTAGAGTTCTCATGGAATCTCCTGAGGGTCTGTTTGGCCAGAAGAATGAACTGGACCCAGATTCAAGCAAATCTCTGGATTTGAGATCAAGATCAATTCAATACTTCTGTATTGAATTTTTGTCTGAGGGGATCACAGTTGTCTTTGCTAGGAGAGACATGTCAAGCTGTAATTCCAGTTTTGGGATGGTGCAGCCTTGAGTCATTGTGCAAATCTCTGTTAGACCAAGTTCAGGACAGCTCTGCCAGCACTGCCCAGCTCAGCAGCAGGCCCCTAGCCTTTCTCTCTTCATGCTGAATTATTGAAGAGTGTTGCTAGAGAACAGTCTCACAGAGTCCCTGAATTTCAGTGCTCACTGATTCTTTGTGCATTTACGTTGAAGGAGGAAACCCCTGCGTTTACTCCATAAGCCTTACAAACACTTCCCTTGCTTGGAGATGCTTTAGGTGAAAGACACCCAGGTGACTCAAACAACAATCCTAAAGGTCTATTGTACCAGAACTCACAGCAACTCATAGCAAACCCATTTGGTTCTGTCAAAATTCTTTGATTTACTGTACTCTGCTAAACAACTGATAATATAAAGATATGAAGAAAAACAGTGAGTGACTTGAACTGGACATGAGGGAATAACAAGCTTATCATTGATCACATAAATAAACAAGGAAGAGAGGTTTAAACATTGGCAACCTCTGGCAAACAGCTGAAATTAGTATTTCAAATAAGACCTGTCTTCGTGCTCAGTAGAAAGCATTTTATTTACGCTGATGCTCACTGTCTGGTTCAGAAGGGAAAAGGAATTGTTTCCAGTCCCCTGATCTGAGCTGGGCAAGTGCATGATACAAGGCAAGAACAGATTGAATTTCCTGCCTTGCGTATGGCATCCCACCTTCTCCACTGTGAAAGGGATAAGGATTGTGAAAATTGCTATAGAAACACTATTGACACCTTTACTGTTCCAGGCTTTGGCTACTGTGACCACAGGGGCCATTCCCATGTGAAAAGTAATAAAACTTGGTTTTATTACCAAATATAGTGGTATTGAGATGATGTAGACTGAGAGGCCTAGAACCTGATGTCCTTTCCCTACAGAGTGGTTCCATCTTGAACACCTTCAAAACTTCAAAAATCCTCTCAGGATTTACCTCAGTTCACACGGTACCAGCAGAGGAAACAAGAGGGGTGGTTAGTTGAGATCCTTTTTACTTGAAGTGTGGCTTAGGAAAGTGCCCAGAGGGGTTAATGAAGCACAGGAGGATCTGAGTGTTTGGCATTTCAGTTCACCCAGAGAGTGAGTGATTGTGTAGGGAGGCCAGTTTTGGGCCCTAAGTTTGGTCTAGGTCTTCCAGTGATGTGCAGAAGTATTGGCCTGGGTAGATGTCCATCGTGTGTCCTAAGGCAGTCCTTTCATGTTGGACAGATGTTTTCACAACTCCCTGTTGCTACTCCTCTATACACGGTATGGAAGTAGTAGAGGCTTCTTGTTTCATAGCTGCATATCAGTTCCTTGGCCATTAGCAGAATTCTTCAAGATTTCAGATGTAGATTATACAGTGTCAATTGTTATGAAGGATTCTTTTGCACCACTAGCAGTAGTCCAAGATGTTTTAAAGTCTAAATCATTCATGATCAGCATGCAGCATGCTTGGATACATTGTGTTTTCCTCATCATATCACATGTGGGATCTACTGCTGTTTCAGTGGAAAACTCCCCTGCTGAATAGTTAACAAAAGCATAACTGTGCTTTTGATGAGACGAGGACTATTTGTACTGTGTAGTTAAGGAGAATTTTGCTTACACTCATCTTAGCAATTTAAGTTAGCAGAGAATTTTTTCTGGTGTAATAATGGCTTTGTAGAGACCCTGATGAAAGGACTGTGCAACTCTGCATCCCAGAGAAACACAGGAGACCCAAACAGTCACCATGCCTCCCCAGCAAGGCTGAGCTTCACTATTTCAAGTGATGGAGTATGCCTGCAGCCATCTGTTCAGGTGCTTGGACTTTCCTCTTGAAACCTTTTAATTTAAAATCAGTTAGAAAAATGTTTTCAGAATTAAAACCAAAGTGATTTAACAGGGAATTTTGTAACCTGTGAGTTTAAACTGCAGGAATATGTCCATTAGGTAAATCAAAAGTTAATAAAGCATTTGTCTTACACCAAAGAATCTGACCTACAGCAAGGAGGGACATTCCTTTGCCTGTCTGGAAGGGATTTATAACAGGATTACAGTTAGCTCTGTAAGTCTTGCTGATTTGATCCGAGGCCAGGAAAGAGAGATGGAGCAGCTCACATAAAAATGCAATCTCATGTAGTATTATTTCATTCTTTGCAGTTCTTTTGCCTTCTTGTCTTGCCTAGCTGTATGTGGGGGATCACTGACTCCACTCTGACTGTACCAGCTTGTATTTGGAGTCTTGGAAAAAGGACATTATGAATCTTGTGAGGTAGTGGCTGCCCGACCTCCCAGGAGCAGAAGCAGAAAGGCAGTAATTCACACAGTGCTGAATAAACCCACGAGAGAACTTGGCAGAGAAAAGGACCTAAAGGTTAGTTGATCTGAACAATCTCAAATTAACACACATCACCTGGCTGCTCCTCCCTCCCCCTATCAGATTTGAATCAGGTCTTCTGAAGCCTAGAAGTGCTTTCCAGTAACCCACTTTATCAACAACAAGAATAATTCCTATGGGAAGAAACAGCCACAGCAACCATGATTTTTGTCAGTCAAAACTACTGGGCTAAATTCTGCACATCCTCCATCTGTATTTTGTTAAGCTGCTGGAATCAAAAGGAATAATTTTGCTTGAGTCAAAGGATAGTGATGACATGGTGCTGCTGGACTGAGTGAGTGTGTCTGGATCTCTTTACTACTTGACTGTGAGGAGACCAGCAACACTTGTCTGTCACATCAGTGAGAAAGGAGAAAGGTAAACTTGTGTTTACCAAGTGAAAAAAATCACACCATATGAATAGCCAGAAAGACCCAAAATCACAGCTGAATTGTCAGACAAGAATTAGAGAAATAAACAGGATTGTGTGATTTGTCTGTATGATCTACATTTTAAAAAGAGGGTTTGGCAGCTGTCGCAATAGGACATGAAATGAACATGCACTCCCACGCTGAGACGTCCAAGGCAAAAGAGAGGGAGTTTATTTTACAAACCCTGAATTTATAGAATTCCAACAGTGACAGTGGATCGAAGGATGAAATTGTCTCCTCTCAAACATACTGGTCAAACCAACAGTCCATCAATTCTCTCCTCCTCCAGAAAGGAATGTAAAACAATGATTATTTACATGAAAGTGCGTGAGAAACTCCAATACAAAAATGTAAACATCAGAAGGCTTAGAAGAACTTTTGAAAAACAGGGTGACAGGCAGCGTTTTAAAGAATGTTAGGAGACTTGGAAGATGTGAGTTTTTGTCTGTGTTCAAGGTACTCTGGAAAGCTCTCATCAGCCTCTTTCCTCCTCCAGTGCTGGCTGTGAGGATGGCGCTGTGGGTAGGATGAGCAAGCCCTAGAGGGCAGCAGGTTGATAGGGACAGCCTGGCAGAAAGGGAACCTTCATGGAGCCCTTAGAAGTAGCACTGCTTATTCCAGCAGAATTATGGGATAGGGCTTCTTTTGTTTATTTTGAAACAAAATAGGGTAGGTAGGTACTATCCATGGAAAATTTAATCTGAAACAATAGAAGAGAGAGGGGAGAAAATCTAGCATAAGGCTGCAAACTTTTAGTAAACTGAAGTTATGCTCTACTCCAGGGGTCTTTATCTGATGGTGGGCTTAGACAACAGTAGGACAGACTGCCCACCCCTCCTTTGATGCTGTTCTATATGTAAAGGGCATTTAGATTCCCCAAAGGATCTTAGTACATTCAGCAGCTTTTTCAAAGCTGTAAGGAAAAAGTTGTAGCTTAGTTGATTTATAAAATATATGCTTTTAATTGACTCCAGAATTGCAAACTTCCTAGGTATTAGGGTGTCCCTTCTTATTTTGTTTACTGATTTCTCTAAGCTAATTTTGTTACAGCCAGTTCAAAGCGGCCATGTATATACCCTGTGCAGCTCTTAAACATTTGCTGAAAGGTATAACAGGTGGCTGGGTGGCAGGTGGTCATAAATAATCCTTTACTGTATTAAGCTAGGATTCAAACATGCAGCCAAATTGTCCACTGTCTCCTTTCCCTGCTCTTCTGTGAAGATGGTGTCTGTGGGTTTTTCTGAGGGCAGTGCTTGGTGGGCATCATGACATAGTGAACCCTGAAGCAAGCAAGATAATTTCCACAATTGTTATCTGAGTAAAAATGAGGGCTTTTTGGACCTTCCCCAACCACTCTTTGTTCATTGTGGCTTCCCTGTTCTGTATTTTCCCTTCCATTAGCCCCATTTTGCCAGCCCACAACTTTGTCATAGGTGTAAATGTCAAGTGGCTTTAAAAATGAATCAGAACACCATTTCTGTAACCCTGGGGTGTCTGATTTTCCCCATCTGTGTATTCACCCTCTAAAATGCTCTCTGTAATTACTTGGTATGGGCTAAGTTGGACTAATTACTAACAGATAAGTGTAAAGTGAATTACTGGAACTTATTTGGTTCCTCAGCCAGATTTCAGACATATTTTTCCTTAGTTGCAACAGCTAATATGTTTAGTACCTCATCCCACACCACATTAGCATCAATTCCAGGATTTATGGGGGTTTCCAAGAATACTCATTTCTCATTTGGTCTCAAATTAGACCAAAAAGCAAACTTTATAAAAACATATTTTGTTTCATTTTCCAGGAATAAATCTTTGTAATTTATTTCATTTTCAGATCTTTAAGGATATTTTATATTAAAAGTTATATTATCTATGAATGTTAAATTATAAAACAAATAAACATTTAAAGGTAAATATTATTTTAAAATTTAAATATGAACTATAAATACAAATGAAGACAGATGAAACATTTAAACCTTTCAGGATTTTTGTGGGATTTACTATTCATATTGCCAACCCAATAGTTTGCCAGGGTAAAAAGGAATTTGCAAAATGTTTTGGTCTACCTGAGACTTTTTTTTAAATTTCAGCAAAATCTCAACTGTCAAATGTCATCTTCAGTTGTATGATCAGGATTCCTTACTGGAGTGAAATAATATAATTTTGTGGCTTCAAGGAGCTTAGCTTGTTTTGGCTTATTCAATGAGCTTGGTTTTACTCAAAGGGTTCTAGAGGCTCAGAGAGCTCAAACCACATTTTTCCATCTAATTAGCAATGGCCAGGATGGTAGACACAGCCCTCCTCACATGACGTGGTTACAGCTGGGTAGCTCTGAACCTCATGGAGTCATTAATTCCCAGAAAACACAAGCAGAGGTGTAGGGTTGAATGGAACCCATGTTCATTCAGAGACTTCCTTGCTGCCTAGTGATTTATAGTTTCAAGTAGTTTGTGAGTTTGCTGTTCCTTGCTGTGCTTGGTGCCCTGTTTAGTCACTTGCTGGAGGTTTGTTCTGTCACTTTGAATGAGTTTAAGAATGACTGTGGCACTCAGAGTGCCGCTGGGATTGGGTATAACTTCAGGAATATGTGCGGCCTTGGGAGTTGGCTTAGGAGGGATCATGACCCTGAAGGTACATTTGAGAAAGCCTTTGTAGCTGGGCCAGAGTGTGGGATTGGGGTGCTAATGGAGCCTTATGAATCCATCTGGAAGATACTGTGGTCTTGGGACATGTATCAGGAGTGGGCATGGTCTCTGGAAAAAATGCAGTCTTTGATGTATTTGTCTAGCCCTTTGTGTCTGTTGGGAATGACATATACTGGTCTGCTGGAAGGGTTTTTTTTTGACCTTTCATCTGAGATTTCCATGGCAACTTGCTCCCACTGGAGATCAGTCCTCACACAGTTCTTGTGGTGTGCTGGGTAAGGAACCTGCAGAAGAGAAGTAAGGCCAGGTGCTGTTGCTCTTCTGATTCCTGACCCAAGATCTGCTATAAATGCTTTAATAGGACTTTTAAAATACATTTGTCATCACACATGCCATGCAAAATCAGACAGCAATATTAACTGTTCATACACTGAGCATAACTATAATTATCTATATTATGAATATATATAATTATGGTCATGTGCAGTATCTGAACAGTTGATGTTGCTGCATGCAACTGGGAACTACTCTGGGAGGTCTCATATACAGAAAATAGCTGGAGAAGTGTTGGTGAAAGGATAACTAAGCTAAAGGATAAAAGTACCTGGTAAAAAGTATTATTTGTGTTTAGGAAACAAGTATGTTTGTGGAGCACCACTAAGTACTGCTGATAGGAACATCTCAGTGTTCTCCCAAGGACAGACCAATGTTTACATAGAATGAAATCCGTGCTCCTTTTTCTCCAAGTGTATAAATTGCAATGGTTTTATTTTCAGTGCCAATACAATACTTTCAGTATTGTACAGCACCTATAACTTGTCTATGCACAGCAGCTCAGCTCCAAAGGGAAGGTTGGTTTATCTTAAGGTAGGTATCCAAAAATAGAAGCCATCCCCTTCTCTCCCTGGGGTGCAGTTTTGAAAAGAATGAGGTGTAAATGTGAGAAGACCAACAGCTTTGTTCTGAGTGCTAGGGAAGTAATGGTGATCCCAATCATTATTCCTCTCTTCCCCATACAGGTGTGTTCTGCAGAGGGAACGCACTATGGCAGAGAGGACAGTCTGGGCAGCTCTTACCAAGAAACTCGGAGTATCTGTGAGTGTATTCTCAGCTCAAGCTGCAGGAATCAGCCTTCTAAGATAGAGTGGAAAGTGACATGAGCATCAAGGTCCACATCTACAATTACTTTTCTCTCCTTTTTTCCTCCTGACATTCACTTTCTGATTTTTTGTCTTTTCGTCCCTTGCCTCCCACACTCCTTTGGCGCTACTGTCCTTCCCTGTTGTTCCCTTTCCATTTCTTCTTTTCATTATGGGATCAATCCGTCTCCCCTCTTTTTACTCCTTGCAATTTTTTTCCCTCTTAAAAGCTATTGCTGCCTGCAGTGCCTTTAACGCTGGCTTTTTAGAAAAAAACCAAATATGCCTCTGACAGCAAATTCCTTGAAAAGTATCCTCACAACATAGTCTCCTAGGCACGTTTTTTTGTCTTTCTTTCACTTAATTTTTGGCAAAATCTCTCTTCTTCAGCGTGTTAGTCAACAGAACTATTAGCTACCTTGGTTACATTTCTAAGCCTTGTCACCTCTGCGTAGCCCTGGTACTTGGCAACAAAAAAACCCCAGGGTATTTTTCTACAGACTTTCTCCTGCACCTCTCTCCCCACATGAGAATGTTTATAGTGAATTATCCCTCCCCCAAACCAGAATTATTTGGCTCTGAAAAGCTACTAGCAATTCTGCAAACAAGGGAAGATCAGCTATAGAACTCTCCAGGAAAACACTGTGAATAAGCAGCAGCAAAAACAGTGGCAGAAAACTCTGTTACTCAGTAACCTCAGAGTGCAAGGGTCACTTCAGGAAAAGTTAGAGGTGTCCTTTGGTTTGGCTTTCCCACCACGTTGTGTGGGTTTTTGTGCATTAATCTAAGTCTATACAAAAGGCTTTTTTTTCTGTTTGTTATTATGCACATCACATGAGAGGTTCAGCCACAGGTGTGGTCTGTGGATTTGAGGCTGTATCACCACTGCAAATAGCAGGCAATGGTGGTCTAAAGGTATTAACTGTACAAAGTCAGGAATAGTTTTGTTATATAAATCACTTGTACTCATTTGTCTTGAATGCTCTTTTTGTTTCCAAAATCAACAAATTTTGTGTTTCCTCACATCTATAACGCATGTAACAGTAAGATAAGATTCCAACAAAAAGGTAAGATACATTGCCAGAAATCTGACAGACTGATAAATGAGGTTACTAGAAGATTAGGTCTATATAGATAAGAAAATGGTAACTAAGAGGTGGAAGTATGCAAGGCAGAAAGGGAAAGACTATATCTGAAACTGGCTTGGGAATCTTCTTAAATTCCATGAACCCATGGAGCTCATTACCATAAGACATCAATGACATTAAAAGACATTATATATATGGCTTCCAGATGTCACAGTTACAGGAGAGATTTCTGAGGTGCAGGAACTCTCCTTACATTAAGTTGGAAGCCTACCACTAAGAGGAATATTTCATTAGGCAAGTTATGCTGTAGCTGCCTTCAACAGAATTTTTTTGCTGTTTTGATCAGAGGAATTAGCTCTGTGTGAGAATGAATTCTAAATTCACCAGACTGCACGTGCAACATGGTTGGGAATTCCTGTCTTCCTATTGGACTGGAAGTTTGCATCTCACTATGTGCACAGTGGCTGTGGTGTGAGTTTCACTGCTTGTGGCTTCTGTGCTCAGGCAGAAAAGAAAGTGGTGAAAATGAGCCCCATTTCATTGAGTTTATGTACTGTTGTTAATTTTTACAATCCTGGTTTTGGCAAAAAATGGAAGTGGAGTAGTGGGCGCTGGGCATACGTAGAAGATTTGAATTCTGATAACAAAGAACAATGTCTTTCCTGTCCATTATTTGTCAGTAGCCACCATGTGAAGACATTTCCTGTTCAAATGCTGTTGTGGCTGAAGTTCTCTGAAATACATTTTATTTTAGCCAGTTTTAATTTAGCTACATTTCTGCTTACTGTGCTGCCTACATTTTGAATGTGGTACATAAAGGGCCCCACAGGAGCACAGAATGGCACTTCCTGCCCAACAGACCAGTGGCAAGATCGCACATCAAAGGAAAGGCCAGTTTTATTTATGGGAATGAGGTACCTAAATTATAATGGCTGTGTATGCCAGTGGTTAGTGTCCCTGGTGCCTTTAGAAGCAGCTCTAGGAGAGGTACCACACGTCCCTTCTGTGGGGTGGAGCTTGTCCAAAGTTTAGTGCTTTCTCCTGACTCTGGGGAGCCCTGGCTGATCCCATAGGGTGCTTGGGCTGGCTGAGGGAAAGCACAGAAGATGTGTTCTCTCCTGCAGAACATAACCATCACCACAAGCCACCCCACAAATCCTGCATTTGAATAAGGGCTCTGTTAGGCAGCCACAGGGAAGTCTGTGGACTTCAAAGCAAAACACATTTTAAGGGTTTGCAAATATGTTCATGTTATTCCAGACTGTCATCTGAAGTCCTGAGAACTCTTAAATGGTTTTTGAGAAGGAAAATCCCACCCAGCTATAGTTCTAATAAAACCTGTAGCTTTTGTAACCACAGAGCTTCTTCCAAGGTTTTCTGAGTGATATCTCTTTCTTGTGTCTCTAGTTTAAAAGATACATTTTTGTAACTTTTAGTCACTACAAGTAGTCAAAATAGAGAGGAATCAACCAATTTGAGTTTAAAGAGTGAAGTTTATCCCAGCTATTTTTCTCCAATTGGATGATTTTTCATTTTAAAAGTTAAATCTGAGCCCATAAAAAATATGTCTTAGAGTAAGTTTTTTTATAATCATATAATGAACTGTATCCAGTAAGTAATTACCACTTCACTTTTTTCTAGTGGAATGAAAATCTTGAAATGGAGAGCTGCAATATTGTGCCAGATTAGTTGCTTAACTCATTTAGTATTATTACAAGAAGTCCTTCTGAGCAGACAAGGTCTCCCTCATGAGAGATACTAATGCTTTATAAATCAAACCTGAACCAGACAGCACCTCATGAAAAGCACCCCAAGGATAGTACCAGGTGAATTGGCAGCTTATAGCATGGCAATTCCTGCTCAGGGTTTATTTATAGGCAGGGTTTGACCCTGGAGGTTGATTTGAGCCCAACATTTTCTTAATTCCATTTTCTTCTCATGTTGCACAGAGAGGCACTGGGCAATTATCACTTGAGGGGTTTTGTGTGAGTCAACGTTACTCCACTGGGAAATATCAGAGTAACTTGCTAATGGCTTCAGAGAACTGGGCATGTTAGAGCTGACAACACGGTGGATGTTAGACAGCAGAGGGTGGGAAACAAGTAGTTATTTTCCCCAGTGAGGAGCCTATAAAAACCTTGTCTTGAACATGTGTCCACTTGTGTGCATTCGTGTTCTTGTGCACTCTTACCATCACTCTTTTCAACACCAATCTCTCAGAGACTCTAAGTCTTAGTGCTTAGTCTTATAACAGCAATGGCTCTTGAGAAAACTGTAGCCCCAGAGTGGAATCAAAAGGCTCAGAAATCCAGAGGGAACAACAGAGTTATCAGATTTGTTTCAGGTTACCTCTTGTTACCTCTTCTAAATAGCTTTTGACGTGTTCTTTTCCTTGAGCTTTTGAGGATTTACTGCAAGAAATATTCAATATGATATATCATAGCCCAAATCAAGTGACAGACACTGAAAAAAAATGAAAAATAAATTATTAGGAGAGCAGGACACGAGCTTGTATTTTTGGAGTCCTTTCCTCCTGCCTTTGTGACAGGACCAGCCACTTCCTTTGCATAACAAACATGTAGTAATTTGGTCTAGACTCTTTTGTTCTAAGCCACACAAATGGGAAGGAAAACCCAAACATAGAAGGAAGGAGCCTTCTATGCACCCCCAGTTTTCTGTTGTTCCTCTAAAAGATCTAAGAGTGGAGCCTATATGCAGACCCTGAACCAGAACATATTCTGCAAATATCTCAAATGAGCCTCACAAAGTTAAAAGGTTCATTTAAATTGCAATCCCATACTTGGATTGGAATAGTTATTCACTGTTTCATACAACAGTAAATGGGAGGGAAGGTAAACCATGACATAACAGTAGAATACTTTTTAAATCTTCTGTACAGTGTCTGTAGGAGTTGTCTTGGTAGGTGTCTTTCCTTCTTCTCAGATCCTCTAACCAAACTAAAAGTTGTGGGTGGATAGATAGCAAGAGGTGGTAAAAGACAGACAGAAATAGCTCTCAGCATGAGAAAGGGCCATTGTGGCCATGGACACCCACAGGCACTAAGGGCAGTCAGAGGTGCCCTTGGAACAGGCCAGATGTACTGCCCTTAGAATTACCTGTTCCCTGGGATATGCAGTAGTGACGGTGCTGATGACAGAGCATCCTGTAGGGAGCTTTAGAGTGACATACAAATCATGCCCTGCCAAAATTTGTGTTCTGAATTACACTGACAGGCATCTGCAGATTAGTAATTTCAGATGTTTTTAGTTTATTCATACCCACATCTTTGCTAGTGGAAGAGTATAGTTGAAGCTTCCAAGTTTATGGCACTTCTTCTAAGCTTCTTTTCCTAAGGTGAAGACAGACTTAGTGCACAGGCAGTGCAGAGATGAAAACTCAAGGGAGCTGCTAAAAGACTGTGATTTATCAAGGACTTAATGGCAGTTACATCATACCACTTCCTGCTGAAATGACTCCTTGTCCCCCTTTTCTATTTTTACCCTCTTTCCCCCCACTTTTTCCTGTACTCACTTGCCATAGAATTTGAATTAGCATCTTCTGTAGCAAATCCCAATAATTTGGGTTAAGTAATCTATTATTTGCAATTTAGAATATGAGGTTTAGCTTTCCAACATGCATGCACTGCAGTTTTCCACAGGAATAAAAGAAGAAAATATTGGTGTTTGCTAAATTAATATGTCTTACTTGTTATATCATGCATCAATATTTGGCAGAATAACATCACTGATGTACAGAGGTGTCCAGTTCTCCTTCATTTTCTTCTTCCCATGAACGATCTCAAGCAATCTGTTAAAATAGGTGACCTGATGATGAAAACCTCTAGTATAAAGCAAAGCACAAAAGGTAGTCAGAAGTTATGTAAAAAATCAAGCCAAAACAAAACCAAAAATTTCCCAAAATCAAGGAATATCCCTAACTGGGGGTAGGGATTGAATGATGCATTAGCAGTTTCCAGGAAAGCTGATGGTCATTGTAAACCTTTAACTTTCCAGTTCCTTAATTATAAATAAGCAGTGAAAAGAATACAGCAGCAGCTATGAGAAGACATTACCTAGGAAGAATTACTGCTTTTGTGCAAAAAAGCCAGTGTGCCCAAAGGGGTGGGGAATTGCCCTGTCTGTCTCTGTTGAGGTGAGGGAAGTTGTGAATACTTACACAGTCTAAGGGTTTGTCCACTGTGCTCTCTGCTGCCTTTCCCCTGTGCCAAAGAGCCAAACAATGCATCTCCTAAGTCTCTGTGGAAACTTAAGCAGTGTGGGACAGGAAAGATATGGTTGATTTGTTTCAAGTATTAATGCACACTGGTCTGCCCATGTGTATTTGGAGAGTCCTTTGTGGCAAAGCAGTGCACAGGTATTACCAAAAGAGTCAAAGAAAATTGGCTACAATCTAGGAAAGGCTGAGCAAGAAGGGAAATGGGGACCATGAGTTCCCCGCTCTCTACCTCACTTGGAGAAGAAATGTTGGGTGGTCAGGAGCTGCAAGAACACTAGTCCAGCCACAGCCCCAAATCTTCAAGGATACTTTAGCCCCTAAGCCTAATTTTTTGTGGTTTTTGTAAGTGTGTTTTTCTATTTTGTAAGTGTTTCCTAAAGATGTTGGAAAAACCAAGACTGTGGTTCTTGCTTGGCTCCATGTACTGGTTTGAAAGCAAAACCAGTGAGACACTCTAAGTCAGAAGCACAATTTATTAAGAGGAAAAGAAAAGAAGTAAAATAAAGTAAAATAAAATAAAAGTAATAGTACAAAAAAACCCCAACACTGACAGAGTCAGAATACAACCTGACACCCTGTTAGTTACGGTGGTAGTAGCAGTCCAGATGAAATGGTCTTGTCGAAGCAGTGACTCCTGTAGAAACGTCTGGTAGCTCTTGTCCTCTGCAAATCCAGTGGGTAAGGGCTTCCTGTGCTGTCCCAAACCCTGGATTATATCCAGGTGGGAATGCTTGGCTCCTCCCCCTGGGCGGAGCATCTCACAATGGGCTGATCTCATTCTATGAGTCATGCAGTGGGTCCTTGATGGCCCATTAAACAGAGATAACTCCCAGAGGGAGTTATCTATGAGTCATGTGGCAAGGCATTGTTAGGCTCGTTAACAGAAGATAAGGGAAACACTGCCCCACCTTGGCTCCAACGGCTCATGGGGATGGGGATAGAATACATACCTTGGGCACATCTTACACTGTAACCTAGGACACTCCAACACAAGAGCAGCACTCTGGCTCTTCATTTTGCATTTTCCTTTTGTGCTGGTGTGCATGACAAGGAGGTTTAATCATGTTTTCCATTCTTTCTTTTGAGGGCCTTAGGGAAAAATGCTAGGGAGAAACACTGCTGTTACAGATAAACTTCCACATTATCTACAGCTAGAATTGACAAAAATAACACGTAAGTGGGGCCACAGCAAGGTCTGGGGTAAGGAGCAATCAGGGAAAGACGGAGAAATTCCTGGAGTTTAATGCTGGAGTAGGAAGAGATACTGAGAGCCCTGATCACCAACAGTAATTAACTGTCAAGGACTGTACAAGGATCTCTACAGATCTTGCAAAGTATAACAAACAAGGAGTAATTGTTAAGTAGGATGATTCACTCTTGAAAATTATTAATCATTCTATGAATTTTGATGAGGGTGAACAGATATAAAGTATTAACTGCTATATGATGGTTAATATATCCTCAGGTTGTAAGAGTCCTAATTAAAAAAAAATTATATTCACTTTAGCAAGATTCATTCCAGGATATGATACTATTAAGTATGAGCATAGGCATTAAAATTCTGCCTGCAAAAAGCATGTTAGATAGTTTGGGTTCTGGATGAATTTAATCTGTCAGAGTTGATGGTATTTATCTGTGAGTTTTTACCATAAAAATGCTTTTATAGGGGACCTGATTTTATAGCTTACAAACACTCTGGTGATGCTGAAGGGAACAGAAGTGTTTCTGTTGTCTATAATATAAGGATCAGGGGCCTTGAGATCAGCAATTCAAAATTAATGAACACAGTTTATATAATGCCATACTCCAGTAACATCGCATTGTAAACATATCTTTCTACCTGTAAATCTCTCCTTACAAAGTTTGTAGCAGCAACTGTTTTTCTGTAGTCTTGTTGATATCAAGAACTTCAGTAAGGAAGCATAACAGAGATTCAACAGAGATTCAGTAGCCTGCCTTGGTCTGTTCTGTAGTGTAACACATACAGTCATTCTTTCCCTGCCTCAGCAGTAGCACTATTTAAAAACCTGTCCTGGATAGTGGAAACTAAATCTGTTTCCCCATACAGGACTGAGCTCTGACAAAAAGTGAGCCATGAGAGACAAGTTCTGTCTTAAGTCTTGACCAAAGCCAGTAACTGTAAAGATTGGCTTTTAGAGCTGTCTGATCTTATTTCCATGGTGTAGTTTGGAAGTGCTGTAGTTCCATATGTATCCCTAAGATGTTCTGTAGGATGAAAAGCCCATAGGTTAGCAGCAGTGCAGCCTGCATACATGTGGTAATATGAAAGGAACATTATTTTAGAAGCACCTCTGCCAGTACCTCTCCTCTACCCCTCAAGGTCCTCAAATACTGTCTTTTCTCTCTCTAAGCAGAGAGCTCTTCCATTTCTGCTTCTCATAAGCTGGGGACCACCCGAGCATGGTATGAACTCTGTTTTTGAAGTACTCAAACTTTTGAAGAGGTATTGTCTGAAATGTGAGCTGAAATATGATGTAGAAAGCTTGGAATCAGATAATTCCAAAGCCATCTGAGTAATGAATTAGCAATAGTGTCAGCTCTAGCTAACCTGCCCATAAGTGCTCATATTTGTGCTGTCATCTTGGGACCTATTTCAGCAGTATCCATCTGCATTATAATCCCACAGCCAAACTTGCCATTTGATTCAGGTTTATAGTAAGTTTATTAAAATTCAAGGCCTTCTGTTAGTAGCGTGTATCAGTTTTAAGACGATAAGACATTTCTATGTACGTAGTTCTCTAGGACAGAGAGCTGCTATGAGTTTGTGAAATACAGATTCCAGACATGGTTTGTTCTTATTCAGAGAAAAGCAATGGGAAAAGCAAACCAGTTGTTTCAGGTTTGTTTCACATGAGGGCAAATCTGAAGTAACTTCACAGAGGTCATTTGTAGGATAAGGCTTCCCCAGGGCAAGAGTGAACAGGGTTATATAGAAGAGCAGATAAGAGATGCAGTGGGGAGCATGGTGGAGCTTTTGAATTGAGGTATCTTAGCCTTGGTTGGGTACAGGCCATGCTGTAGAACAATCACAGGTATGAAAAAGAACTAGGAAGAGAGCTGCATATGGAACTATCAAGGTCTTTAGAACTATATAATTTTGTAATTTTGTAAAGGCTACCAAATAATGCAAACAATAAGCTGACTGTAGTTTGTGGGAAAAGTCTTGTGAATATTTAGGGCTATGGCCTATTTTGGGCTATAACAAGTATATAACGCTGTACTGTGAGAATAATATCAGAATAATATCTAACTTCAATGGCTTCAACTCCTTTTACCTTAACTTCAGCTTAGACTTCAATAAACTTTAACTCAAACTCTGACCTATTTTTACTCAAGCTTTGACTTAAAGCTCCCTGCTTTGATTACTTTTACACCCCCTCTTTTGAAGTCCCGTCTCTCAGTCGCCCGGCAGGGTTACATTCACTGAATTACACTGAATTACTCCACATCATCCCTTGGAGGGAACATTCACACACCTTTGTGAACTGAGCTAATAATGTAGTACTGTGTGTAAAAATAGTAGACTCAAGGATCATCTTCTGAATATGGCACTGATCAGATGATAGCCTGAAGCATGAAATCATTTTGTGTATAGGTTAGATAGCTGTGAATGACTAACTTATACAGCACCTTCTTAAAAACCAGCACTCAATGCAGAATGCTCTGATCCTCATCAGCATGGAGGTCTGCACTCTTGAAGCTCTGTGGGTGGTCATCTTCACCACACTATGTGAAACTATCAGTCGTTCACTGTTAAATGCCATCCTGGTCAGGACAGCAAGGATGAGATGATATCTACGTTCAGTTGTAAATTAATATTAGCAAGCATTTCAGAAAATAAACAGACTAGTAGAGTTCAACCATAAAATTAAGGGGTCTGCAGGCATTCAACCAGTGAAGAATAGATTCTGGTGAGTTTGTGTTTGTTCAAAAATTTTATTTGCACTTAATAAATAGGAAATATAAGCAGGTAGTAAGGTTTTCTTCCTTGTTATCTGCAGCACTGATAATGGTTCCAGCTGGTTGGCCTTAGATGTTGGATTACTTGCGTTTGGCAGCACGTCTTTCATCTATTCTCTTTACAGCATTCTGCACCCATCTCTGATCAGCACTTACACAGATCCTGATGCCTTTTGCAGTGATAAACCTATAGGAAAAAGGAAAACAAACAAGCTGGGCATTAAATTCCACTCTCTAAACCCAGGTCTGCTGTTATTCGTTTTGATGCAGAACATGAGGAAAAATGTGGTAAAACAGTATTAGATGCTGGAGTTTGTAGGTGTTAGTTGGAATAACATTAGCATTTAGAAACATTATTTCCATATTTGTGATATAGGTAACATATATGGTCATGTACATATAAACTGATATTAAAAAATCAAGCATATCTGCTATTCTGGGACTTTATGCTAAATCATGATGAACATTTATCTCCCAGTAGAAGATGCCAGATGTGATAAAAATGTATGCTTGTGAGCTCAAACCACCAAACACGGCTCCTAGCAGGACTCAGAGTTACCCCATATTCTTTCACATGATCAGTCCCCTTGACTCAATTCATGACTGCTCCAACCTTGCTGAAATTTTTCCCCACTCACTGGGCATGAAGATGTGAGCTGGTCAGTGAGATTCCTGCCATTATTCATGGGCAGCACAAACCTCCCAGATCTCCAAGGCCCACTCCCCTTCTCTCACTCCCTCAGCTGCCAGGTGACTCCTCCATGGAAGAACTGGAAGGGTGACCTGGACTAGGCAGATTTAGTGAGTTGGGCCATGAATTGTGTTCTGATGCCCCCTCCCTACTTGATGGTTTTGTGTTTGCACAAGGGAGTCTGAAGGGTGCATGGGATACTTACATAATGGCATTTGTTGGTACTTGCTGCTTTTCATAGTTCACGAGATTTTGGATGTTCAGCTGCCTTGTAGACAGAGTTACACAACTGAATTTGCGCATGGACTGACTACTAGCACTCCCTAGAAGGGAAAAATAGGTAAATGAAAAGGGAATAAATATTTTATTGCTATTTTGCCATAATTGCTGAATAAACTAGGAATTCCAAAAGACTCATAGTGGTGGTTAGACTGTAAGAGTCTCACGGTGTACAGCTACAATACCAGTTATACCAGAGAGCTTAAGCTATTCTTTGTGATGCATCCTACCATCTCTAAAGTGTTGTCTTTCCCTAGGGAGTCACTGCTTCCACAGTACTAGAAGAGTTTTACATCATTCATAATTAGGTCTGCATCACCTACAAGAAAGTACCCATGAGCATTTAGAACTGGCACTTTATTGGGTGGATTTCCACATCTCTTTTGAATATGTATCTGTAATTCCTCTTATTTTCCAAGTGAAGAAAAGGAAAGCAAGGCTACTTCTCTCACATTAAAAATTAGTATTAACAAAAAACAGTTGACAAAAAGGGAGATATATCTGCCAGAAGAGTAAGTACTTATATCCTCTGACTATAACTCTGATTTCATAGGCAGCTGGGTGCTACTTAATCCAATCCTTGCATTCCTCCAAGATTTTGATACAATTCAGAGAAATGCAGTGGTGATTAAAAAAGAGGACCACAATATTGGTATAAACTTTTCTGGGCAGTTGTTATCTTACATGATGATAACTAAAAATGGGAGCTCCTTTAGGTGAGATGAAGCATAGGCATACAGGAGTGTTAGTGTCCACTTGCCCATTTCTGCTTTTCTCCTGTTCATGGAAGACAGGTTTGGGAAGGCATGTGGGGGACCAACAGAACACTGCTCTACACTGTGGGTTTTTAATGAAGAATTTAGAGAGCCACTGGCTTAAGAAAAGTCCAAGAGCTGCTCTGGAGCACCTTGCTAAATGTAAAACCTGCTGCACACAATCTCACTATCTGTGAGCTGCTCTTTATTTGAAATAATTGGAATAGCTGAGACAAACACACATCAGTCTTTGGAGACAGTGTGGGATAGCCAGTGCACAGGTACTGGCAGATCTGCTAATTCCTGAGATTTTGTTTGCCTGAAGGAATATCTCTTCTGATCTTGCTTTAGTCCTGAGTAACACAACGTAGTCATTTGAATGATTCATGGCAAATTTCTTACTGCCTCAGACTGGTTTTAAAAATGCGGCATTAAAAGAGCTCAAAGACAGTCAAGTAATCGTTACTAGTCCTGGAAATATTTCCTCTGCTACTACACAATCTTCAGGGAATGGATGCAGGGAATAGCAGCAAAGCTTCTCTAAGCCTAGGAACAAACCCCAACTGCTCTGCACCTATAACTACCTTTATTTCTGGGTCTATTAGGTATTTTTTGTCATTCTTTCTGCTCCTTTTTTCTCTCTCATGTAGACCACCTTGGTGTGCTTTTTCAGACTTGGTGATGCTTATGGCCAATTTTGCAGCCTGGACAATGAGACTGGGAACTGGCAGTCTGTGATATGAAGCCTCTGTTGCCAGGATAAAGAGCAGTGTCCCCAAGAAAAATAGGAGAATTTAGTGGGATGCAGCTGGAGAGGCAGTGGGTCAGCATAGAAGCTGTGTAACTTCATAGTCCTGTGAATGCTTAGCAGGTCTCAGTTTGGTTTTGGTGTGGTTTTGTGAGGATGCCTTTTCTCTGTGTTTCTGAGTGCATATTTGTGGGTTTGCATATGGCTTACATGTCAGTGTTTTGTATGATTTTTATGTGCTTGAGTGAATCTAATTGTGATAACAATGTGTGTGGCAATGGGTATTTTCAGGTGGTACTTGTAGCCCAAACTTACTGACCTAACCAGCACTGCAAACAAACTTATTTAAAGCATGGCTGATAAAAAGGGCTCATCTCAGCATTTGTAATTGGTTTGAAAGAAGATGTTCAATTGTATGATTCAGTGGAAAGAGAGAAGGTACTGGATAAATCTGTTCTTCCCCCTTTTACTTCTCATTGATAGTTTCCCTCTCTATACCACAAGACTGGTCTAGAAACAAGACAATATGGGATATATGATACAGAACTGGAAGAACTTTTTAAAATAGCAGTATTAGAGGGATGAAGGCTATATAGTTAGAGAAAGATAACAATTAATACAATAGAATTCATATAAAAGTAATCTATCTGGAAAAAGAAAAATGTACATCTTATTCAAGAAATATTTTTCATGAAATGTTATTAATGTATAGTACATACAGGTGTATGGCATCAGTGAGACTAAATGACCTTGTGCCTTCGAGAATTTTTGATTTTAAGGGGGAGAAACCCTTTAAGTGCTCTCAGGCACAGAATCTCCCCTTGCATTAAAGCAGAAACCAACCACCCTCTGACAAGACATCAGAAGAAATCTCCCATGAAGCTGCCTTTCTTGAGGTTTTCATCTGGATTTCTTTTGAGTTTTATCTTATAAATCAGCTGTCTGTAACAATGAATCCTGCTCAGGAGACCACAAGTGCAATGTGGAGCAATTCCTGTCTTCCTCTAGAGTTGCAAACTTACCTTTGACTGTGTGCAGAGTGAAAATGCCGAGCCAGAAGAGGAGCAGGATTGCTGCAGTGTGGAGCTTCATCGCTGTGGCTTCTGTGTCAAGGCAGAGCAGAAAGTGTCTGCTGTCACCCCCTTTCTCAGAGTTTATATGTTGTCATTCAGCGGTCAGTCCTTGCGTTCATTTTTAAGGTGTTAAGGAGGGTCTGACTATAGGTGGAAAATCTGAGTGGCAGAACTTTTTCTGGTGTGAGAGAACCACCTCCTCTCCCCCACCAGTCCCTTCACTAGCCCCCCTGAGAAGGCTTTTCCTGCTCAAACCCACTGTGGTTGCACTTGCCTCTGTGCTGTGACTTGGGTTTATTTCAAGCTGCAAAAAGAGAGAGCTCTAGTGAGTAGTGGAACCTGTAATAAATGTTCCTGTCATTTCACACTTCAGTCTTGAGACCTTTAGCAAAGCCGCACTGCAGAGACACAGAGTGACATTCAGAACTACCTTGCTGACCAATGAACCACTGGAAAGGGGAACCATGAGCTAAGGGATGATGGAAACAGGAACACCTTGGCTCTTTGCAAGCAGCTTGTGGGTAGTTTGTCATGTTAACATGTAGCTGTGGAGGGGTATCCCTGCTGTCTCCTATGAGCAGTGGATGTTGTCAGAACTCTTGTGTTTGCTCTGTGATTTAATATGGCCAAAGCTGATATCACTGTGCTGGGAGAAGCAAGATTGAGCACAACTTTACGTAGTGGATCCACATCCAATTCTCCTGCCAGTCAGGCATAACTAAAATGCAATGGTTTCAAAGAGGAATAAGAGTTTGTAAAAGGTTGTGTCAGGGTTGCTTTGCTTTGGATTTTTTTGTGGTGTGGACTTTCTAGTGCAAAGAACGGGGCCCAAGAAAGCAACAAGGCAATCAGAGAGGCACAATTTGTAGAAAAGACAAAAAAAAAAATTAATTGCACTTTTATATAAGCATGGTGCTGATAATAGGTCTGTCAGCTTGTTATAATTGTACCTCTATCAAAAATGTCCTTTTTCTGCACACTGTACCAACCCTATCACCCAGATTTAGGTGTCTTTTCTATGGAATGTGATCTGAATTACTGGAGAGCGTGGCTACAAGCCAATAGCTTTGGATCTGCAAATATTTTTCAGGCCAGTTGTGGACCTCCAGGCCACACACAAAGCAGCACCTCAGCTGTCATCATCTTCCAGAGCCTCACAGCAGAAATCTTCTCACGTGCCCTCTGCAGCTCTATGGGAAAACCCAACTAGTCCTGGTGTGAGTAGGTAAACAGCAGGCTACCTGATGCCTGGGCTTGGGATGCAAGGACTGGAGAAATTATGAGACTGTCCTGCATTTGGCTGAGTTAGAGTAATTTACTACTGTTCTGTGTTTTGGATTTAGCATGAGAATAACACACAGGTGTTTCAGTTGTTGCTGGCTAATGATTATTCTGAATCAGAGACAACTGCTAAATGTAATAGTTTTCTTAATTTTTAACAAGGCCAAGAATTTTTAACTGTAATAATTATGGTATGTATGCTGTTTCATGACAGCAGCCCTCCTGAAGGAAGAGAAATATGCAGTGAGCAGAGTTTGGCCTAGTATTAAGAGTTTATATATCAGGGCAAAGGGTTTGTAGTACTGGATTTTCTCATCCTGTAGTCCACTTTTAAAAAGAAAGGCCAAGACCTTCATGAATAACTAAATTCCTATGCACTCCTAGAAATGAGTACCTTTAGTGGATGTTCAGCAGTCTCTTGAAGTTGAATTTGTGCCATCAGGTCACTCACTCAATCACTTTTGAAGACTAAATGAGGGCATTCAGTGACCTTTGGAGGGGACTTAAGAACCTCAGCTTAAAGATGGCTGTATCTCAGTTAACTGGCTTTAGGAGGGACATGGTTACCCTCAGGGGATGAGTATCTGTCTCTATTATCTGTAGAAGCAATTTGTATATGTGCCCTATGCAGGACACAGTAAGTGAAGTTAGGTGGACTGTATGGGACCCTAATGTATTTTGATTTTACATTGTTTCTTAACACTTGGAGTACTGGTTGAAGGATTAGCAGCAAGTGACATCCAGCTGTGATGTAACCATGATTTTCTTCCCTTGCTTTTCATCACTTTTACTCTGTAGTTTTCATTCTGATTTCATAAGTACCTGAAATAGTAGCTTGTGTTTAGTATTTTAATTCATATTGTAATGGGGTAGAAGCCAACACATTCTCAGTGCTCACATCTCAGCTGAGAGATGATTTCTAATCTATATTGATGGCTCCAATCACATTTTTAATAACTACTCCCTTTTGTGCTGGTCTTGGCAGAACTCCTTCTTTAGAAATGTAATCCTATTAACAATACTTTGTCTTAATCATAATAGAGTTTTTGCTTGTAGACCATCTGTTTCCACTACCATACTGCCAGATTTTTCCTGCCAGCTTTTCCCTGGTCCTGCCATCTTTCCTTGATGCATTATGTGCTCTTAAATAATAGTCAAAAATCAAATCAACCAAAATCTCTCTTTAGCCATTCAACTGGAAGTATTCAGATACGTAAAATTACACTGAGAATGATTTGGTTTGAAAGGACCCAGAGACCTTTGCTCTTTCTTTCATTCAGTGTTAATTTATTTTGGTTTAGTTCAATGAGCTTGTTTTGGTTTAGTTATACACTCACCCAAGATCTACAAAAGGAGTACTCAGATCCTCATCTTTCTAATCCTAGCCTTGTGAGCTTTGGTTCTTTGAGAAATCCATTGTGGGAAGTCAACTAAACTTCGTGCAATGCTGTTGCTGCAGAAAACCACAGAGGTGACTGTAACTAAGTTCTGTGAACATACCTAAATCTTGTACATGCTGAAACAGGAGTCAAATACTTTGATGAGTTTGTGAGATATTCTCAATCCATTGGGAATATCTTCTAGCAGCTTTCCAGTACCTGAAGGGGGCTTATAGAGGGCTGGAGAGGGATTTTTCACAAGGACATGTAGTCATGGGACAAGGGGCAATGGCTTCAAACTGAACAAGAGTAGTCTTAGATTAGATGTTAGAAAGGAATTCTTTATTCAGAGGGTGATGAGGCACTGGAGCAGGTTGCCTACAGAAGCTGTGGATGCCCCATCCCTGGAAGTGTTCAAGCCCAGGTTGGATGGGGCTTTGATCAATCTAAACTAGTGAAAAGTGTCCCTGCCCAAAGTAGGAGAGGTTGGACTAGATAAAGTCCCTTCCAACACAGGCCATTCTATGATTCTATTATACGATTTTCCTTGTTCTTCCTTGTTTTGTTGATTTTTTTTGTTGTTATTTCTTTTTCCACTTCCTCATCTGTCACATAAAACAGAGAATGCAGATTTTGTTCAGTGCTTCGTTTTATGTGTGCCATATCTGTAGAATCAAGTATGGGAACCAAGTCTTACATTATTAGTCTTCAGGAGAAGAATAAAGATGGTTTCGTGAGAAATAAATGACTTTAGCTGAACCATGGATAGTCAGTGCCTAAAGCACTGGAAATGGATCAGAACCAATATGTTGTTTCTGGGTAAACCTGAGCTTTTCTCAGAAAACTGAAGAAGTTCAGATACTTATGTTTCTCAGTTTTCTCAGTGGTACTTCACGCTTTGGACAGAGTCCCTTGGCCAACCTGTATGTGCTTGGATTCCTTTGCTCCATGGTAGTCATCACAAGGAATAGGTTGAAGAGTTAAGATTGTTAGTGGAAAGGGGGAGTTACATATTATTGACACCTTAATAAAGGGATGGGACCACTGTTGGGCTAAAACCAATTTATTACTCAGATAAACATCAGCCTAAAAGGCTGTGAGATTTTAGAGGAGCATAGTTCAAAACAGTCACAAGTTTTTTTGTTACAAGGCAATATATAGCATTCTAATACAATAGAAAGTTGCCACAGAGTTTATTTGGGGGTTTTTTGACTTATCATCTTTGCTTAATTTTGCTGCACTGCATATACTTTTATCCAATGGACTACAACTACACGTACACACACATGCCTCTATTATAACATTTAAACTTGTAGCTTACTCTGTAAAATTACTTTACTATGCTGTAAAATTCTTCATTATCTTACATAATACAGTTTCTTACTTACTTAACTTACTCTTAAGGTGTATTCTTACTTACAACTATAGAAACATAAGTTTATAATTTTTCTGTCTAATGTCTGTGTACTTCTATTTTTACATTAATCCATGCTTCTCCCAAGGCTGCAAATCAAACCCTTCAGTGACTGTGGAAGTGTCTATCTTTCCATTTTCTACACAAGAACACACATCAGTGATATGTGTATGCTTCAAACATAACAGCGTGTGCTGTTATTTACAAGTATACAGAGCTTTTCTTATTACTGCTATTAAATACTTCTGCCATCACCTCTGTTGAGGGGCAGGCTGTGTAGCAATCACAAAAAAGCACCAACTTCCAGGAAGCAGAGCAATAAGCAGAACCAGTATGCCTGGATTCAACTTCTAGTCTTTTACCTGCTAACTTCTCTTCCCTTCACCCAATAATTGTTCCAGCTCCTCAGCATACGTTTTCACTCGCCAAAGGAAATTGTGCATCCACACACTTGCAGCTGTCCAGATCATATGTGCTGTCAGACCTGCTGCATTGAATATCCCTTTTCTGCTGGGTTTTCACCACAGTGGAGGCATCATCTTGAGTCTTGCTGCTGCTAGGATGCTAAGTTTTAGAAAATATGTAGATATTTTTGCCTTTTGCTTACCATAAGTTGAAACTGGATTAAAATTAAAGATAGTGGATTTTAAAAAAAGGTAAAAAATTAAGTGACACATGAAAAATGTGTCTTTTTTTTGAAAATGTCACCTTCTTGAACTTTCCAAAAGGAAATCTTGGGGTTTTTTCCCCTTAAATAGCTGATTCCTAAAAAATGTATTTGTTTAAAACAGTATTTATCCTTGTAAGAATTTTGAATAACTTTTTCATAAGGTCCGCCCACAGAACTTAAACAGATATGACAAATTTTAACTTATAATTATGATTTTAACCCCTATGGCTTCCAGGAAAAAAAAACCACCACAACAAACTTAAGCCAAAATAAACCCCAAAACAAATACAACCTCCCAAAAAGCCAAAACCCACCAAACAAAACCCCCCAAACAATTAAAAATCCCCATCAAAACACAACCCCCCCCAAATAAAATAATAAACCAAAAAGCCACCAAAACTAAACAATCTCTCCAAACAACCAAAACAAACCCAATGAATCAAAAAAGTCAACCCCCCTCAACCAACCAACCAATCAAAACCAAACAAACCCTCCCCCCACCCACCAAAAACACAGAGAAGAAAATAGGAAGAAATCATTCCAGAATTTTTGCTAGAGAAATCCAATTTTTTTTTTTTTGCAGGAGAAGTCCTCTCTTTTTTCCAAAGAGGATATTTTTTTTACTTCCTTCAAAGAGCATTACAGTAGCCTCTGGAATAGTCACTTTATTTTGTCTCTGAAGATGAAGAACTATCACTTTCTAACCACGCCCCTGGTGAGATGCATCATGTTGCTTCTCACTGGTTTCTATAGCCTGACAATTTTGGGCCACATCCTGTTCAAAAGTGTTTTAGGGTTTCTTATAACTGATCACAGCTCTTGATCCCCACCTGTGCATCAAAATGGAATTTGGTGTTCATGCACCTGTACTCTCAAATAGATACAGATTAAGAAGTGATTTTCTATAAGCTGGTTTCTGTGTTAGCCATTTGCTCAGTGAGCCCATAATAGCAGGAGAGTAACTGTGCACGTGAAGGCTTAAATGAGAGGGGCAAGGAAAAAAGAGCTTACAGGGTGCTGTAGCAAATACCTACACTTGAAAATGTTCCACTCTGAATTTTCTAAAAAAGAGTCCTTGAGGTTTATTTATTCTATGGTTTTTCCCCCATTGTAATGACAATGAGTATGAAACCACATGTTAGACAAATGCATCAGTCTGTATTATTCACCTGAGTTCACTGCAGTGAGTGATGCAAGTGGGAGGCAAGGGGGATGGGAATATTCTCCCCCTCAAGTTAGCATTAATTTCATTCTTTGTAGTTTCAGACTCTTAAATGCTGTTTCACTTTTCCTTTGCAAACTACTTTTATCTCTCACTGAGGGCTGCAGAAACCCCCAGCACATCTAAGACAGCAATAAATTAAGAGCTCCCTCCCATGGTTATCATACTTCTTGCGCCAAATTTGACTGCATTCTGTGTGGTCATGGACCTCTATATTCCTCACCCATGGCTCAGCATGGCCCCATGTGCAGCTCTCCACCCCGTGCAGCAAAGCTTATCAGGCATGGTGAATGCCTTATCCCTCCTCTTCTCCACAAACCCTGCCCAAACCAACCACATGTTCCCATGGCGAGTAAAGCTACCTGCTTGTGCCAAGTCTAGAGTCAGATTATCTGTTTGCTTTCTGTGCACTGGCTTATTTGCTGACAGAGAACACTGGTTTCTTCCACTCCCTATACTACCTTCTTTAAATGATAAATGAGATAAATGAGTATTTCCCCTGTTTTGTACGCAGAATGAAATGGAGGCCATCACTCACACACTGTCAAAGACATATGTGAGAAAAGATGACTAAATCTCTGCTTGATGGGGTAGTTTGAAATTCATGGCTAAGCAGATATTGATGCAACTCCAAATGAAATGGGATCAGAGTCAGCAGATTCACACTAGTTGCAAGATTCAGGGACTGCCCTGCCTATTTATCTCCGTTCCTACCGTGCTCCATCTCTTCTCTGTCAGTCCAGCTGTGAGTTATTTTGCTTCCTCTTGCCATGTGCAGCTAGCAGATTTGTGTAAGCAGAGACACTTCTCTTGCATAGCCCTTCTCTCCAGCAATTCTCAAAAGGTTGTAAAATTATTGGATATTTTAATCCCCGAAGAGAAAAGGTCTGGGTTTAGCAAAAGAGGGAATTAGTGCTATGGCAGTGTAATGTTCCTCAAATTGTTGGTGAAGAGCACACTGTAGTTTTCAGGCACAGTCTTTGCTGGATTCCTATGCTCTGTCAGTGGATAGAGCTCTGTTTTTCCATCACATGTAGAAGAAACTGCATGTCCCAGGTCTCAAAGGCATTAGAAAACAGCTACTGTGAAATAAGTAGGAGATGGACTCTGCCTTGGGTTAGCAGTAGCGTTTTTCAGTGACAATTTGCTACAGTTATTAGTGTTTAGGTAAGATTTGTATGTGTGTTGTATTGTTTGGCATCGAAACCCATGGGAGGTATGCAGATCTGGTGCTCCTTGCAGAGCTGCAGGAGTTTCCTCATAGACAACTGGAACCGGGAAATTTGCAAACTCTTCAGTTCTGTCTCCAAATTTGCGTCTCAATCCTTCTGTCACAGGCTTGGTTGACCTCACAATTGGGATTTATTCTTCATCTTTGAAGCACTCTCATGCTCTTACTTGTTCTCTTCTTTCTGCTATGTCCTGTGACTAAATATAATCCATTCCTGTGTTTTTTCTTTGTGAGGGAGCACAGCTCTCATTGCAGATCGACTTAACAGCTCATCAGCTGGATCATACTCCAGAGCTCTGCCTGAACTCCTCCAGGCTGTGTCCATTTGCTTCTCCTCTGAGTGGGGTGACAGGTGGGTCATGGAGGATGCTCCCCCTTTCTCCAGACCTTGGTTTGTCATGTAGGTGGCTTGTGCAGAGAGTAATGGACCTTGTCACTGTGCTACTGTGCCAGCCTCCTACAAACAGTCACCAGCTTGTAGGGAGAGAATGTAGAGCTTCCAGAGAATGTTGTAAGGGGAAGTGGACAGAGGTAGCTGCAGTCTGATCCCTGTAAGTCATAGCCTTTAATAGCTCATCTACTTCCTCATTGCCTAATATCTGTTTTGTGATTTAAGCTTTACCTTGGGGGAAAAAAGTTTGAAAGGTGTACCATGAACTCAGGGCCTTAAACCTAGGAGAGCTGGCTAGCCTGAGGAGCCAAGGGAAAAGAGAGATTGAAAAGAGGAGAAACTGGCAGGCAAGTGTTAAGCTTCTTCTCCCTGGACAGAGTTGTTGAAGGGAGGAGAGGAGGAAATTTCAAGGATTTAGAGGCATGGTTGCCTTGGGGACATGGAGTCTAATAAAATGAATTTCAAGGGCAAACTGAGCTGGCTTATTTTATTGAGAGGAAAGAAATTGAATGATGTTTGCCATATTGTGAACAGCCTCATTCTTCTCAGTCAGGGGCTGGAGACACTGATCTTAGACTTGCCCTGGCCTCACTCCAGGTTAGAAAGAGGTGCCATTTCCCAGCAGCTATTCTCTGCAGCAGCCTTTGTCAAGCAGATCATGCTCTGTGGTCTGCTGTTCCTTTCTGGGCTGAAAAACTGCTGAAAGGCACTTCCATCAGCAGAGCTTGCCTTGCAGCAACTCAGTTTCACGTGACTTTGGGCATGGCCTTGTTTAGGCCTGTTCCCAGCAGGGGGAAAGAGGATCAAGGTCAAACAGGTGAGGTTTGGTGCCTTCATGGTCCTGGGGTGCCTTGAAGGCTCTCTACACTCATTGCTCTGAATGGGTAGCTCCAGCTGGAGCCCAGCAAGGCAGGAAGCTGGTGAGGCAGAGCAAATAATGTTCCACCTCTCTGCCCTTCTAAATGGGGTTGCTCAGCAGGTTCCTTCCACCGCAGGTTTTGGTTTTCCTTCCTGTTGTTGGTGGCTTCAATGAAGAGACACCAGGCCAAGTCATCATGGTGGTTCTTTACGCAAAAAAAAGAGCCTCACTTTTTCAGAAAACTCTACAAAAATATTCTGAAGTCTGGATTTGTCTTGCATGCTACTTATTTTCTCCTGTAAACTTATGCATGTGGCTTACATGCAAAATGTTACTATGCCTACCCAGAACGAATATTGTTGATTTCCTCCTCTTTATAGAAAATATGTGCTTTTAAGAGGTTTGGATTTATGATAACCAACTTTTCTGATCTGAAACTCCTAGAAACTGAAGCTCTCCAAAACATGAGATTAGATTGAAACACCATTGCACTTTTTTATCAAAAGAAGGGTTTGATTTCTGTGCTGACAATTTTGAGTACCTAGGGATATTGTTGCATCATATTGTCAATATTTTCTCCAAGATCTTCAGGGAAAACTTTATTTACTCTAGAAGCTGAAACACAAATCAAAAGCTGTTCTTATCTTCCATGAAGCAGGTGTGCCACTTACTGAGTAGGGAAGCAAAGTTAGGGAATGTAACTGTCCTCGTTGCACCAGGAATTCTGGCAAGGTTGAATGTCAGATGACAAGTCCCTTGGGCACTGCTCTAAAATAATGCTGGTATTATTGTTTCCCTGTTTCTTCCGTTGGGCATATGGTTCCAAGTAATGAAACAAATGAGATGAGTGCTAGCCCGGCATGTGAAACCAAACCTTTACCTTCTCCTGCTGCTCGTGCCTCTGACTCACTTTGAAATGAGATACATAGGTCCTGTTCATAAAAAACAACTGGGTGGTTTGGAATATATATAAAAGCCCTCTGGAGCAAAAATGCTCTGATGTGGCAAAAGCTAGATATGCTTCACAGTTTTTCCTTGCACCTTGGAGAGCTCTGTTTGAGCCCAGCCTCCTCTGTGGGGCTGTAAGCATGTGCTCGAACACACCTCTAGCTTAGCAGGGTGCCTCAGAGCTGCCTGGTGTGCCTGCACCTCTACTGTTGTAGAGCAGCAGTTTCAGGAGGCACAGAAAGCTGGGTTTTTTCTTCTGTTTTCCTTAAAAGACTGGACTCCAGAGAGGCTTTGATCAAGGTCAGCTTTGCTTCCTGCCCCTCTGCCTGTATATCTGTTTTCCACACAGTCATAGACAGGGAGTGATGTGCCTCTGCAGGCTTGCCAGGTTGTAAGCTGACCCAGTTGATGACGTCAAAGTCCCAAATGCTGTTGAAACTGGGTTCCAACCCCACCTGAAACTGGCCGTCCCTGTTTTCCCTTATCATAAACAGTGTGCTAGCTGGTGAGTGCAGTCTTGGGGCCATTCTTACCAGAGGGTGCAGACCTTCCCAGTGAATTTTGGGATCCTATTCTGAGAATATGAAAGGCTGACAGCTTATATAAAGTCTTATGCAAGGAATTATTCTAGGGAGAAATCAAAGCTGATTTTTCCTCCCACCTGTGGCTATCCATTACATTTTGCCTACGTGTTCTTTCCATGCCTTTTTTATTCTTTAGTGAACTTAATACCTAAGCTACTGAGCACATTAGTAATGCTTGATTGCAGCCCCTAGTGACTGTGCTGAAATGCTGTAGCTCTGTTATGGAAGTGGGAATGTCCTTGGCCTCTTACTCAGCTGCTCCATGAGCAGGAAAAACAGCACCTTATTAATATGAGGTTGGAGTCATTGCAGCAAGTCCTGAGGAGGCCACCAAGATGATTAGAGGGATGGAGCACCTCTCCTACGAGGAAAGGCTGAGGGAATTTGGATGGTTCAGCCTAGAACAGAGAAGGCTTCAGGGTGACCTAACTGCAGCCTTTTGGTATCTGAAAGGAGCCTGCAAGAAAGATGAGGAAGACTATTTACAAGAGCATGTGGTGACAACACAAGGGGGAATGGCTTCAAACTAAAAGAGAGTGTGTTTAGATTAGGTATTAGGGGGATGTTGTTTCCTGTGAGATTCTTTTATGGTGTTTGGTCTATCTCCTGGCTATTTAGAGCTCTGCTTTGCTATATACGTGTGCAGAATTGTCTCAGTGCAAGTTATTGATGGACTTAGTATTGTGCCTGCATGGTCTCTACCCTGAGTTGTTGCAGACTTGACTGGCTGGGTGTGGTCTGGGGGCCAGCTGCAGTGCCCATGGGGACACCAGGTGCTCTGGGGACATGGGTGGGGGTGGGGAGCTGGGGGGCTGTGGCACTTCCACCGCATCAGGAGAGCCCCATGGAACACACCATCAGGGCCTTGGGTGCACAGGGCAGCACTTTAGAGCAACCCCAGTGAGGGGCAGCCTTGTGCTGACACAAGTATCAGTAGGAACTGATACTGTGCTCTGCAAGTTTTCACCTCCCTCGTGTGCTGTACATTAGAATGAGTTGAGCAAGTACAGTAATGGGAATTTCTGTCATTCTTGGTACATTTTTATCTCTGTGAAGAAACCAAATGGTGCTGTACTGTAACATTTGAGCATGGAAATATGGAAACCAGTTTTTGTGTACAGGGAGAGTACATAATCTGATTTACATTTACTCTCCTGCACATTTCAAATCTCTGCAGGACAGATTAAGTTGAATAATGAGTTTCTTTCATTGAATCTTCTATTTAGAAGGATTTTCCTTGTCGGATGATTAATGACAGGACACTGTAACCAGCTTCATCCTGCAGTTTACTCTGAAAACTGCTGTTTCTGTACTAATTGTATCCAAATACTGCACTGCTGCTGGGGATAGGCAGCTGCCTCTGGATTCAGTGTATCATACTGGTCAGAAGAGATTTACACTTAAATTTTTAAATTGGGCATTAAAACATTGGTCCAGATGTATTTTGAAAGAGAGAGACTCAAGTTCCTATAATACTGTTTCTACTGCTCATTAGAGATCTCCTGTGTGGGTGTTTGTCAGAGGTCTAAGTAAGACGCATCAAAGGAAAGGTAGAGAACACAAGTGGGAAAAATTTCATGCACACAAGCATTTCTGCTCAAAAATGAAACCTAAAAATTGTGCTTGTGTGGTGTAGAAATAGAAGATTACCTGTGACTTGTACAGTGGATCCAACTGAAGCTGAGAAAATTCAACTCAAATTTTCAGTTTTGAACTCTCAGAGGAAAAATTATCTATTGATAATGTATTGCTGACTCACAGTTATTTAATACATAATATTAATTATAATAAATGTACTCAATACAATAAATTATTTCAGAATTATTTTCACAATTGGTTTTCAAATTAGAATGAAGGAAACTTCATCAGATTAACTAATTTTCTAGCAGTCAGAGTCTCACTCAACAGGATCTACTAAGGACTGATTTTAAGTCATGTCAATTTCAAATCAATAAACTTAAAATTTTCTTTTAATTCAGTGACATTGATTACATTTTTTTGGTACTCATATTTTCCAAAATCAAGAATTGTGGTGCTATTTTAATTTGATTTCAAAGGAAAATATTTACACAGTACGGTTGGGGGTCTTTTTATCCGATAAACATATTCTGTGTATCCTTAAGCAATTATAAAATACTTCTTTACATTCTAATATTCCCACTGTAGTAGATTTAGGAAAAGGGGAATGAAATGTTTCATTTCTGGCCCTATTACCTTTCTATTTATTTTTTGTATGAAGGTAATCTTGGAAGAAGACTGAAACACAGATTTATGCATTGAACACCAGCATTCTAAATAATTTCTTATATGACTCAATAGATTTTCCACACTGAACAAGTTTCAAAATATTCAATAAAAATTTCACTTTAAAGAATTCTGGATAACAGCAGTGAATATGCCAATATAGAAAATCTGTAGGTGCTGGCATTTGGATGAATAGAAAGTTTCTTCATTCAGGAAACAGTTTGTTGTACTTCATAAATAAAGAAGAAAATTATAATTTAGTTAAAGGTATTTCACCCCATTCTTTCAATTAAAAAAATATTAACTTCTGTAGCTACTTACAAAAGCTCAATGAGTCAATAAATTGTAGTTTAAAATTTCTTAATCTATAGCACTATAATTAATTATTAACATTTGTTGTTTTAAGTTCATTTGAAATACAAAATAGGTTCATTTCTATAATAATATAATCAGAGAAAAACTTGAAACCTATATTCTAATACTTTGAATAAATGATTTTTCTCTACCTTGTTTACTTATTACAAATTGAAGTAGTTTCAAAAAAGATAAAGCTACCCTATTAAATATAAAGATTGCTGAAATGAAAGAAAATAAGGAGTAGTCAGCAGTGATTACAGAAAATTGATGTGGGTGATTTGAAGTAGGAGCTCGGGTTTCTAATGTCAATAGAAATGTAGTTTTTCCTCATATTGAAAGTAATTTAAGAGGTTTATTTCTTGTCTGTCTGTACTTCAAATTACCAGCCTGTGTTTAAATTCAGTGCTGGAGATGGGTGTTTAGCTGATGCTGGTTAAATAACTGCTCTGGTTGAGGACTTCAGGTGGCAGTAGGTCCTCTCCCTCCCCATATGGCCTGGAGCTTATTTAGGCCATGAAACTGTACCAATGGGATGCAAATTCCTGCTGGCAAATCCACACCTGCTTACTTCCTTACAAGGAGTAGTCCTGTGAAGTTCAAAGTTTTGCTTCCTTTATGTTGAGCCACTTAGCTATGTAAACATCTTATAAACTGGAGAGCAATAACTCAAAACTCTGATTTTTTAAAAAATGTATTTGATAAGCTAGTTTATATTCTGCCCCATTTTTGGCACTAGAAGGTTGAACTGGCAGGCAGAAGTCATGGAATATTGCTTTGTTTGTTTCATTATATTGTTTCCTTTGCTGTTTCTGATGTCAGTCTTTGAGGCTTTGATCAAAGAAAGCTTTGAATCCTTTCTTCTGCAGCTCTTAAGAAACTCTAACTTTAGATCAATCAATTTCATAAACACAGAGCCCAACTCCCTGTTGTTTAAAGAAAGTCAGCCCTTCTCAGTATGGTAAAATACACCTCTCCAATGAGGAACCTAAACTAGAGAATTAGAAGTTTGGGTTCATCTACAAGAATTCTGCAAAATAACTTTGTAAAATGATGCCATTAAAAATGTGTGGCTTAAAAAGCTATTTCATGTCCATTTAACAGAGACGAAACTTGACTTTTTTTTCATGTGCTTATTAATGTAGCCTAAGTGGAAATATGAAGTTATATTGTGAAAAAACAGGAGATAAACAAAAGGGGAAAATGGGAAATAAACACATTAAGCCCATCTCAGACTGATTGAAGTGCAGCAAATAAGCAGATTCACTAATGGACCCATTTTACTGCCTTAACTCTTGTAATTTATCCTGAATCAGGCTCTGCTGTTTCACCAATTGCTTTCATTTTATCCCTTGCAAGCAAAATAATGTGCATCTAATATCTCTGACAGTGATGTGATCCAAAACATGATCCAAACCAAGTCTGTCTGTCCTTGCAGTTTGTTACAGGATGATAGCATTTGTGCTTTCTTCTTGCCTTCTCCAAATCATCAATCTTGACTCTTCTACTGTTATTATTTAAGGTTGGAATCATATGACAAACTGGACAAAACCACAGAGAGTTTGTACAAGATAAAAAAAAAATACACGTGGAGTATTTGATTGCACATATTTTTCTTTTTTACTCAAGTCGTGAACTCCTATTTAAATGGAATTATTATTGAATAACATACTGCGGTCATTGACATGCTATCTTGGGCTCAGCAAGATAATTACATCAAGGTTCTGTCAGATTAATAAATTATCTTATAAGTTAAAGATTAAATACTGGCACAAATATTCAAGTTAGGTCATGTATCATATTTCTTCTTTTTCATCTTGTTCCCAATGCTGTCAAGAATTTGTATCTGAAGATTGTTCACACTTTTTTTGTCTAGCAATTCATCACCTCATGGACGAGGAGTTACAAGGCATTTTTTCAAGTCCTTCAAATCAAACATTTGTTGGCTGCTATCGAAGGTAGGGTCAGCTGAATCCTGATTCCAAAGGAGATGGCATTGGCTGTGTAAGCTTGAAGATGGGATGCATCTTTTCTTTTACACAACTTGCATCATGGGTGATCCTTTAATAGCATCGCACATCTTGTCTCTTTCGGTGGTTTCATCAATTATTCAGACCTATTGGCCCCACATAAGTGTAGCAATCACTTCAGTTGAAAGCTTTAGGATAGATATTTTTGGCCTAAGGGAGAATTTTCTTTGTCATCAAAATAAGATCCAGAAACTCCAGTCCTGCACCAAGAACCATTGTGGCAGATAATAAACAAAAATATAACAAAAGAATACTCTGTGAAGGACAAATCCACAACCTAAGCTGAAAGGTCTACACCAAACAGGCACCCAAAGCCACTTTCGAAGAAAGATTCCTCAGTCTGACAACAAAACTGTCGTTATGGCAAACGATTTCAGGTTATGTTGTAGGTGTATATAACCACATAAACATTTATTTGTATATGTTGCAGACATTATATCAGATTTTTTGCTTTGTATCAGATTTTTAGATAGACATGTTAAGTGGCATCCATGAGACTGTTCAGATATACAATATTAATAGCACATTGTTATAGCACCATTTAGGTTTTTTGAAAGCTGGAAGGCCTCCTAGCCCATTCATCCTTCACTCTGCCAGTCAGATACATAGGTGGGGAAATGTTTTCTTTTCAGGGAATTTCTGTTACAGAAGTTTCAGTGGTCAGTGCTGACCTGTGCAAGAGTTGACTTCTCCTGTGTTTCCTTCTGTGTGCCTTTACTGCTCACACATACAGGAAAGGGAATAAGAAAATAGGAAAGTATCTCTAAATCTATTGATACAGAGTTGGAGAAGAATTCATAAACTGTTCTTGGAGAAAGCATAGCTCAGCTATACAATCTGCTTTGCACAATAAAAGAACTGGGGATTTTCAGTTTTATTCATAAATCTGCTTTCTCAGCTGACATTGATTTAAAGATTAAATTAATACATTCATCTACATGACAACTAGAAGAGAGTACATACTCATGTTGATAGGGATGGCAAGTGTTAAGCTAAAAAATGGGAAGTGTCTTTATTAAGAATGAAATCAAAGATGATAATACCAACAGTATGATTAATAATCAAATATCTAAAAAATGTATAGTAGTGTGGAGAGCAAGGTAAATGTTATCCCTCTTTTTACAGCCCAAATACCTAGAGACATGACCCACAAGAATGCTACCTATGGAAGCTATAACAAAAAACATCCCCATGTTATCAATGTTGGTTTGGTCACAAATCCCAAACATAACACCATGCAAGTTATTACACAGAAGATCAACAGCCCAGACCAGGAAATGATAAAATATCTCTTGTCTTTTGAAAATATAGAAGACTAAGAGTTAGATTAGATCAGCCTGGAATTGTTACATGAAATAAAAAAAAAAAAAAAAATCTTGATATGAGTCTTTGAGCAAGGGAACTCCTGGGCACCTAGCTCAACTTACTTGATTTTATTTCTTTTTTTTCTTTCCCTACATAGACGTGTTTTGTTTGTTGGGCTTTTTTGTTTTGTTAATGTTGCTTTGTGGTATAATATTTCATGTTTCATTAGGCTTATTTCCAGATCTGCTGTCATTGGCCATGTTGTGCAGCTGTGAATAATTAGTATCTGAAATCTCCATTGGCACATGTGAGAAGTGTAAGAAAAGGATCTTGGGAAGCAGGTGTACAAGCAGGATATAATCTCTAATGTTTTAGTCACTGGGTTTTTGCTCATGACCCCTTAGTGTCAGAGAGGGCTGAGGTTTTGAAGGAATTGGTAACATCTTTCCTTATACCAGCTGAAATATTCAGAATATGAAAGGAGTATCAGGGCCATGAGAGACTTAATTTAAGGAGTTACCTTATCTTCAGACTCTCAGGGACAGAAGCAAAACCCACAAAAATATTTAAATTATAGATGGTCCTTCATGGAGTCCCTTCCTTTTCCCATGCTTTCTAATTTTGTTTCTGTGAGTTCATATTTGGAAATTGTTTCTCCTTTTCTTTATTTTGATAGTTACTTCATGAATATGCAGTCATAAGGTGTTTTTGTAAGGCCTTCTGAAGGCCCAAGGCTGGCTGAGCATGAGACCAAGGGAGCATGGTTTGCTTGTAAAGAGGCAATAGAAAGATGCAACGGATGGATGGCAAACATATCCTGAATTTTAAAATCCTGCTGATTATTCCTTTCTGAAGACTTGTCTACTCCTACATCTCATTGTGTCAGTGACACAAGCATTGACTCCCAGCACCAAAATTTGAAGTGATGGGGTATGAGAGGGCTGGTGGATGTGTGTAGTTTTTGAGTGACACCAAGCAGTATTTGGCTTAACATTATTTACTGGATGCATTGAGGGAAAAGACAGACAATTCTGCTTTCCTTATTTTAAACTCAGTGACTGTATCTGTGCTAATAAACAGTCCCAGAGGTTGTTGCCAGATGCTGAGTATGTCTTAGTTTGTAATACTGTCACATGAAAAAGGGAGATTTACTCCACCCCTTAGTGTTTGATTAGTCTGTTAGCTCCCCAGGAAAACTGGGACCCTTGTGCCCAACCAGTCTGTCAGTATCTTGTTCTGAGGGCCCTTCATTGAACAGCTCACTACACTGAAGGGCAGTTTGACTGACTTACTTAGGGTCACATGCCTGAGAAAGCTCCTCCTGGGTCTCCACACCTTCACCCACTGCCAGCGACTGCCAGCACGCTAGAAAGACTCACATTAATGGGATGGAATAACACTCTTTATTAATATAATTGCAATGGGTCAAGGTTCAAGGAATGCTGCTGGTGGTATCTCACTTTGAAAACTTATTCAAAGCAACAGAATAACAAGCAATATAATTCAAAGCAACATATTAACAAGATCTAATCCCTAACAAAAGTTAGCTCAAGATAATCCTTCAGTATGAGCAGAGTACAGCTCTTACCCAATAAGTGCCCCTATGGGGGGAGAGGACAAGTTCAGCCTGTCACTGGTCCCAGAAGTTATGATGGAGTCTTCCTCAATTTCTTCTCATTCTTGACTCACTTTTATACTATTTCTTTATATTTATGTTGAGCTTGAGTGGCTTTAGTCATACATCTGAGTTACTGAGGGGTGGTCATACCTTGGGGCAGATATCTCAATATGGCACCCAAGAACAATGTTGCATGGGGACATGGGTCAGTCCAAGGAGAGTGATTTCATTTCAGCTGCTGATTCATTTTCCTCTGTTTCCCCTGGATTTTAGCTGTTGTGCAGCTTACTGGCTAGAAAATACCACTGAGTCTTCTGCAAGGGTTTTGACACCTCTGGCCATGGTGTTTCCACTCTGTTCCACCCTATTTCCACTCTGTTGCACCCTATGTTTAGTCCCCCTCAGACTGTGTTGTGTGTGGGAGGTCGGGTGTACTGACCATGTTCCATCCAGGAAGTAGCCACTTTATTTTCCTCTGTAATTTCTGCACTGTTATTTTTCAGCCTCAGTCATCTTCCCACAAGTGCTCAGCTACTGTCATTGATGTGTTTTGGCCCCAGCCAAATAATATGCTCCCAGACAATTCACAGGCACGACTTGAAAATTAACAAGGTGTGCTGGTTTGAAAGCAAAACCAGTGAAAGACTCTAAGTCAGAAACACAATTTAATAAGAGGAAAAGAAAAAGAAATAAAAGAAAGTAAAATAAAAGTAATAGTACAAAAAAAAACCCCACTGACAGAGTCAGAGTACAACCTGACACCCTGTTAGGGTGGTAGTAGCAGTCTAGATGCGATGGTCCTGTCAAAGCAGTGATCCTTGTAGAAGCGTCTGGTAGCTCTTGTCTCCTCTGGGAGTCCAGTGGATAAAAGCTGCCTGTGCTGTCCCAAACCCTGGATTTATCCAGGTGGGAATGCTTGGCTCCTCCCCCTGGGCAGAGCATCTCCCAATGGGCTGATCTCATTCTATGAGTCATGCAGTGGGTCCTTGATGGCCCATTAAACAGAGATAACTCCCGGAGGAAGTTATCTATGAGTCATGTGGCAAGGCATTGTTAGGCTCGTTAACAGAAGATAAGGAAAACACTGCCCCACCTTGGCTCCAAGGGCTCATGGGGATAGAATACAAACCTTGGGCACAATTTTACATTGTAACCTAGGACACAAGGACCAAAATATTTTGGGCTATAAGGGAGTTGGGCTATAAAAGTATGTGAAAAAAGTCCACTCTGTACTAGAGAATAAGTGCTGGGGGTGCATTTACCTTCCCAGTATAGACATTAGGTACCAAATGAATAATCTACTTTTGTCAGCAGTCTGCAGTAAAATGGTTGTGCAGCTGTCAATTGTCATGGATTCAGCCAGGGCTGAATCTAGTGAGGACTCATAAAAAGGGTATTTTTCCTCATTATGTTTGATTCTGACAAGAAAATTTGGTGGATCCCAAAAATATTTTCATTTTAGAACATGTCTACTCCTCCACTGTGTAATTTGTGTATCATCATCATCTGTATGAAGGTGAAATAACTAAATTAGTGGTGTTTTGATTTGTTTTCCTATTAAATAATAATTCTGCATATGGAAGATGATCTGACTCATTGCCCTGTTTCAAATTGGAGAACACTGTAGGTAAATGAGAATAATAGTGGAATAATGGGACTGGAATATTTTCACAAAAGCTACTCCTTACACTTCTGAAATACCATCTTAATACCTGAAAAAATTTCATTTCTATCAGCTGCTTCCATTGCAGTGTCACCTCCTTGCACTACATCTCCCGTGATGCACTTGCAGCCTCTGTCTGCTGCCTCTGGCGTTCACCTGCCTTTGCTGACTCATGGGTGATGACACCTGCTAGGAAACATGTTTTCAAGCAGTCAGGCATTTTCCTGCATAGCATTTTGGTCGAAATCCCGTCTTTCAAATCTTCCCAGGGCTTTGTGATTTTGAAAGAGAAGTCAGGGTAATGGTTTTAACTTGTCACTGTGCTCTGAAGATGCTCTGCAGCACAGGGGAAATTCTGCCGCCCACAGCTGATAGACAGGGAAATAAAGGCATGGTGTCTAATCCACAGTGAATAGCACATCTTAGGAACAGAGTCCAGGTCGTGTCTGGTCCTGCCAACTATGCTAGAATAGGTGACTTAAAGGTGAAAGGCTGCAACTGTGAGGCGACTGGCCCTCCTTTTTAAGCAGTGATTAACATTCCTGAAAAGCCTGCCCAGGCTTATGGCAGGTAGTCATGATTTACTGCCTCTGAGGATCTTTATGCGAGGATTTACATGTCAGCTGTACCAAGCTCAGATGCCTGAAACCTTGAAATTTGATTGGTAGTATTTAAAGTCTCTCCTTGATTTAAATAATGAATATTCCTAAATGTTTTTACAGTAATAATATGGAGGTATGTAATTTCTTCTGGAGGAAGTGAACTGCTGGAAAACCTTACCAAGGCATTGAACAGATTTATTCAAAAAGAAAAAAAATCAAAGCCAGAACTGAACTTTCTAATTCAATTCCTTCCTGCACTGGCACAACAGAGCAGTGGCTGTTACTGCATCACCCAAGTTTCCCTGCCTGCAGTGGTTTAGTTTTCCTGCCTCCAGTAATGAGGTACCTCCCCTCCTAACGCAGAAAAGCTAAATTTAGTCCCTGCAGAGTGCACTATTCCTATATTTAGTGCTGTGAAAGTCAGACTTCAGCAAGGAACTGGCTAAACTATGAGGTGTTCTGCAGTCCAGGGGACAGAAATAGAAACACAGCAAAGTGCCTCTTTGGATTTTCCCCCTGTGGTCAGGCAGCAGCGACAATGGAGGTCTCTGTGCAGGGACAGCATTTAAAAATATATATCTATCCCAGCAGTTATCATGGAATTCCTGAACGTAAGCAGAGCCCAGCGCCACTGGGAGGGCACTGAGCAAGGCTGCTGGCTTTGTGACAGAGGGAGGCTGCTGGCAGCCAGCCGGGGACACAGCGGCGGTGGCTCTGGTGGGCTCTGCAGCATCCCCAGGTGCCAGCAGCTCTGCAGCGGTGGTTCCAGCTGTGTTCTGCTCCTCTGCCGTACAGTTGGGTATCTGCACACGGATGGTATGCATGGAAATACGATGGTGGCTCTTGTGGACCATCAGAGCCCGATTTTTACATAGCCAAACATGCCATGTATCGGCTTGGTGTGATTTGTAAGACAATATAATACTGTTTGTTAAGGCAGGTGAAATATCTGGGAGGGAAACAGGAAATTTGGGGGTACTTTCCTTTGGGTCTTCCATCAAAGCAGGAAATGCACGCCACAGATGCGCCGTGGGGTTGGAAAGTCTTGTGGCCCGTGTGTCACTGAGCAGATGGAGGAATGGGCTGCCTGGGCAGCAGCCACCCCGAGGCTGGCCCGGCTCTCCCGGCCCACAGGCACGGAGGGCACCGCTAGAGGGCTCGCAGGATGGCGATTGCCACGTCTGGAAGAAAACTAATTAAAACTGTAAGATGTGCTGGCACCGAGCCTCTTTTCTGCTACTGGCAGAGGTTAACAGAGTTAATATAAACGGGTACTCAATGATCACTTCAGATTGCCTCTTGGGGACTGCCAGCCATGTGATTTAATTCCTGTGTGAATCAGAAAGCATCTTTTGGACAGACATCAGATTGATTTGGTCGAGCAAATAGCTTTTGTTATTTCATTCAAGTCTGCAGAGTCTGTACCTCAAATAAGAATGGATTAAAGTTTGATCAAAAAACCTTATTGTATCCTAAAATCCTTGGGGGAAGGCTGCTTTCAGAAGAAATGTAAATGGTCAAGAAAGAGAAGTATATACAGCTAGAAGATTCCTGGAATGATCCTCTGCTTTCTTAGCCATCAGGCCATACAGCAATAAAACTTTCCTAAACTAATGTTGTTATTTTCTAAAAATAGCCGTGTTTTTTCCCCATTGTTCTCTTCCAGGGAGGTTCTTCCAGAACAGTGCAGGTAGAATTGTTTACTAATTTCCAGCCTAATTTTATTGTGGTTCACTTATTCCCATTTGTTCTTTTGCCATTTTTTCTTCATTAGCTCTTCTTCCTCCTCAGTGTATCCCCCCTATAAATATGCCTGGGATAATCATATTTTGTGCCAACCTTTGCTTGGCTGGGCTAAACAAGCAGAGCTCTTCAAATTGCACATTCTAAAATAGGCCATCAAGCTTCAGGACTGTTGCCACGAGGCATAAGGACTTTTTTTTAATCTTCTTTTACCCCTTTGTCCGTTAGAGAACATTGCACAAATGGGGGTACTGTGACATGGGGAAAATTTGCCATTATGTCTTATTATGAAGTGTGGCAACAGAGTAGTTTTCTGAGACAGAATATTGCACTGAGAGACCTGCTTTATGATGCAAATTGGCAGGTACTGCTCTAGATGAGCCATTTGCCTTTGATTTCTAATTTTTTTTAATGTAGAACAGCTTAGTTGCTATAGAGAAAATCATACTGGTATAAGCCAAGGAACATGACCTCAGAAAAATGAAAACAAAGCAGCAACAGCAGAGAAAATAGAGCAGAGCCTTCAAAACATCTCAGATTTTCCTGAATTTTCTGTGAGATTCAGGAGCATATAAGAAACATTCAGGACAGCATTCACATATTAGTATCTTCTCCCTTATGAGCTGGTTTTTGGAAAAAGGAAAACGTTTCTAGCCTTGCCACAGTACCCCAGACTGCAGTGAGACCTCTCATCCTTTTGTCTTGTCTCTTGGCTGCGTTTCCATGCATGTAATGAGTTGCCAATGATGGCTTTTCCCAGAATTACTAGGTTGGCAAAGACCTTTAAGATCATTGAGTCCAACGAGTGCCCTAACACCTCAGCTAAACCATGGCACTGAGTGCCACATCCAATCGTTTTTTAAACACATCCAGGGATGGTGACTCCACCACCTCCCCGAGCAGATGATTTCAGTATGTGGCAGATAATTCCAGTGCTTTTGACCACTCATTTCAGCTGGGTGCGCCAGCAGCACGGACCTGGCAGGCAGTGAAACCTGACTGTGTAGGAATGGGAAGAGGGAAGCATCTCTGAAGGCAAGGCTGAGTCTCTGCGGTGCTCGGTCTGTGCAGCAAAACTCATGGATGGGAACACTCAGTCAATAACCATTGCTGACTATGGAATCACAAACCCTGAACTGTCCTGAGGCAGGAATGACAGGCAGAGAGACAATCCCAAGCCTCTCAAGTTCCTATTAACTTGCCTGTTACCCATAAAGCATGCTCTCTTCCTGAGCATTCATTCATTTACACAAGCATTAAGTGTATCTGCAAAAGTATATCTATCTTGACATTCTTTGGCTCTGTGATCAGGGCAATGCTTTGATAAAATAGTGGAGTGAAAGGGCATTGTTTTAGCTGGAGGCCAAAAGCTGCTTGAAAGGAATGGAAAGGGAGGGAGATTCCATGCTGAAGGTAATTAAAGAAGATGAAGTACTTAAGTAAAGTGAATGCTTCACTGCGCAGAGTTAATGCTGAATTTTACTGGTCTGGGAAAAGAAGCTGAAATGTTACTGCTCAGATTTGTGTTAATAATTTTCTTACATGCTACTAAATGACCAAACTCACTTTGTTGTGGGAACAGAATATGATCCAACCCGTACCCAAAAGACTTAGGAAAAACTCTTTACAAAGCAAGCCAGTTCTGTGTTATGTGACAGGACAACGTATGAATGTTTTAATATTATCTCACTGGTAGGTCCAGGAGTTAAAGGAAATGGAGGCCTTGCTGGACACACAATGCCCAAGAGATGGAGTCCCAGTTCCAGTAACTTGTAGTCTTAACAGGTGTAAGGGAAAAACAAGGGAGGTGAGAAGCAAGAATGGCATGATCTGATGTGGGAATGTGCCAGTCCAGCAAGCATTAATGGCTCACAAGCAACTTTATCCCCTCCTTACAGTCAGTCTGGACTGAAAGAAGGGTGATGGAAATTTAATGAAACACAGATGCCACAGGAGCAGAGAGCCTAGCAGCAGAGTGACTGCAGGCAGTTTCCTATGGCCTGGCTGTGTGGCAATTGCCAAGGTGGTGTCTGTAAGTCCAGCTCCCAGAACCCACATATCTCTGTCAGCACATTGATTTTCCAAAGCTGCAGGACCCAGGCACAGCCTGGCATGGAGTCTCTCTGCCCAGTGCTGGGAGCAGGGGTGCTGGGGGTGACCTGGCCTGGCTGCACCCACACAGCCAGTAATGCAGCTCAGCTTTTGCCTGGACCTTGAGTCTTGATTGTTTCTCTGTATCACATGGCATTAAAGCTGTGGTAAAAACCAAATTTGCTCAGGTCTGTTGCCAGATTTCCAGTGACTCTAATAAGGCCAGGATTTCAGCCTGGCAAGCTACTCAGCAGTGCCATCCTCACAGCTGTAACTCAATTAACCAAGATATGCAAAACCCTTTGTGATTTTCCCCTTCTTATTTCTAGTTCATTTGCTAAATAGCTACATGTACCAGTTGCCCTTTTTCTGTCTCTCAGGTGCTTTCTTCTGTTGCCAAAACGTCTCCCTCCCTGGCAGGCAACATGAGGGAGGATGGCACCCCTCTCCTTCCCCAGATGGTCACTGCTGTCTCCTCCTCAGCCACCAACTGCTGAATGTGAAAGGATTCATGACACGAGTGTTGACATAGTGAGAGGCTGAGAAATTCCCTGGCTTGTAGTACTGTCCTCAGCCCGACCTTCCTCTTCATCTATATTTTCATTTGCCACTCAGGGTGGAGGAGAGTGGCCGTGAGTCATCCTAGGGGCTGGTGACTCATATTTTCAGTCAGAGCAGTCAGTGTGCTGCAGGTTTCTCAAGGCTCTGCCCAATCTTTCATGCCCAGAAGCTCAGCCGAGGGTTTGTGCATGGGTTTCCCTCACTATAATTTCTAGCCCCCGGTTGGTTTTTCTCTCTGTTTCACTGTTTCCTCCCTTGCCAGTAGCTTTTCCCTGCCCCCACAATCTACTCTGAGCTTTCCAGTTCCAGACTGAATCTGCCTGCTCCATATATGCTAACATTTCCATAACATCCTGTATGCTTTTGCTGCTTGGAGAAAGCCCACTAGTATTTACTGTCTGTGTGAGATACTGCTTCATTGTGCCTTGGACAGCCTGTGGCAGTGTGCTTGAGTTTATTCTATGGAACACCACATTCTTTTCGAAGCTAAGTTGATAAGCTGTACATGTTGATGTATGCCATCCCTTGCAGCTGGTATCAGCACAAAATCCTAGAAGGGTCTGGGTGGAAAGGGACCTTAGGTTACCCAGGTCCGAGTGCCCTGCCATGGGCAGGAACAACTTCCACTAGACCAGGTTGCTCAGGGTGCCATCCAACCTGGCCTTGAACACCACCAAGGATAGGACATCCACAACTTCACTGGGCACCAGGGTCTCACCACTCTCATAATGAGGAATGTATGCCTTATATCTGATCCACAGGCTCCTGTAACAAGCTCCTTTCCCCTTTAGATACTGAAAGGCTGCTCTAACCTCTTCCTCATGCTGAACAACCTCAACATCTCAGCCTGTTGCCATAGAAGAGGTGCTCCATCCCTTCCTAGCCCTTGTCCAGACCTGCTCCAGCAGGTCCTCATCTTTCTTATACTAGGGACCCCAGAACTGGATGCAGAACTCCAAGTGGGGTCTCACCAGAGCAGAGAAGAAAAAAGGCATTTCCATTTTAACCCAGAGTAGGGCAAAATCATCTTCCCTGACCTGCTGGCCATGCTGCTTTTGATGGAGTCCAGGATGTGTCTGGCCTTTTGGGCTGTGTGCACTCAGGAACAGATCATTTTGAGCTTCTTGTCCACAAACACCCATCAAGTCCTTCTCCTCAGGACTGCTCTCAGTCTGTTCTCCACTCTGCTGTGTTTGTGCTTGGGATTGCCCTGGCCCAGGTGCAAGACCTTGTGCTTGGCCTTGTTGAACTTGATGAAGTTCATGCAGGCCCAGCTCTCAGGCCTGCCCAGGTCCCTCTGGATGGCATCCCTTCCCTCCAGCATGTTGACTGCACCTCATAGCTTGGTGTTGTGGGCAAACTCAGTGAGGGTGTGCTCAGTCCCACTGTCCATGTAGCCAACAAAAGTGTTAAACTTCCCCAGCCCCTGAGGAATGGCACTCATTGCTGGTCTCCACTGGGACATTGAGCCAGTGATGGCATTGGGTGTGACCATCCAGCCTAATCCTTGTCCACTCTGGTGTGGTCTGGGCCTCTCCACTTCAGAGACAAAGATATTGTGTGGGGACAGTGTCATGTGCTTTGTTTGTACAAGGCCAGGTAGATGACATCAGTCACTCTTTCCTCATCCACCAATGCCCTCACCCATCATGGGAGGCCACAAGTTTTGCCAGGAACAATTTGCCCTTAGTGAATCTATGTTGACTGTCACCAATCCCCTCCTTATTTTTTCCATGTACTTTAGTATAGTTTCCGGGAAGATCTGCTCCATGATCTTAACCATGGGTTAAACGGGCTGCTTTCCAGCTGTGCATCTGTGGTTCTTAAAATACTCATCCGGTCCCGAGTTGAGGTTTGCATATCACCCATGGTGAGTGGCTGAAGCAGCTGCTAGGCCCAAGCATTACTTGTCACTTCTTGTTTGAGGTTCACCTTCAAGGCAGACTACAGCACCCAGAAGAGGCACAAATGGGTTCTCAGGGAGCAATGGCAAGTTAGGAGGTTGGCCACACAGCAATGAGATGGTTCATGAGAAGTTGTGGGAAGAATTCTGCTTGATGTGTAAGCCAGTGGGGATACTGGAAGGGGATCTGAATGAGAAGGGCATATGAGAGGTGCAATATGCTGGGAAAACTGGAAAAGGGGACAACATTAAAGTGTAACAAATAAGTAATCGAAGTAACCCTTCCCAGCTCCTTTGAATTGACAAATATTCTTACATTCAAAGATAAGCATGCACAAAGAAACTTATTTTTATCATACAGTGCATGACTGATGTGTTGGCAGTATTTTGTTGTCACTCTGCGTGGCTTTTAATTGAGGTTACCTAGAAACAGTAAGGGATAAAAGTGTTTCACCATGACTGAGTCCTAATTATGGGAGAGTTCATAGAAAACCCAAACCGTATCATGGGAAAGAATGGAAAGTCAAATGATGTTGTTCTTAGTCTTTTCAGCTTCTCTTTGACTTACAGACTTTTTAAGTAAAAAAAAAAAAGATAAGAGTCATGTGAACAAGTTATGGTTTAGATCTATTATGTTTTCTCTGATTTCTTTTCCCAGCTTAAAAAGAAAAAGATAAAAAGGAGAGAGGGGAATGAAAAAGAACTTAGTTTAGGGCTCTTGTCTCAGAGCCTATGCAGAAGTTAAATTTTGAATCTCAAAACTTCCTTCATAATATTAATTTTTTATGAAAGTCAAAGTTTTTGTGCTTGTTGGAGAAGCAAACCAATATGAATTGAAACTACAAACCACACTGTACTTGACAGAATGGACTACTGGCTCATGGTCTATGGATACATCTTGGCTTTAATAGATTCAAAGATGCAGGCTATCTAAAGAAATCATAAAAACTATACCATTTACCAAATTGCAGTCCATCTCATATTTTATGTGGAAGGTTAAAAGTCTCGTATTCCATCTGAACAAGCTCATTCATGGATAATAAATAAATGAGCTGCTAAAAGGCTGTCAAGAATGGGAAGCTGCTCTGTCTCTTTTTTCTAATTATGAAATCTAAAAGATATCAGGCTAGGAAGTATATTTACATAGAAATTCCCAGATCAAAGTGCTCCCAGAACAAAAGATTTGCTGGAATAAAGTAGCTTCCAAAAAACTCTGGATAGTTGCAGTCTTAGTGGAGCCAAGCCCCCTGGAAGCTGCCAGCCGTGTTGTGTGCCTTTTGGCAACTCTGCAATATATATAAATAGCTGGAGACCTTTCTGCAGCCAGGAGCAAGTGAGATGAGAAAAGGCTCTGTTTCTAAATTTGAAAAGAAAGCTGTATACAACATGCATGCTGATTTTAGGTATGCCAGGGGACTTTGAGAGTCTGCCCTTTGGTCCTCTCTGCAGGCAAGGTCAACTTCCCCTCCCTTTTGTTTTGTAAACACAGACAGAGCATGACCACAGTCTGGGACTGCTCTTTCTGAGGACCAGATCCCACACTGAGAAGATGAAACTTATCCTGGTGTGATCACAAGCCCGACACTCCAACCTTTGCTTTAGTAAGGCTTTGCTAGCCAATTATCCAGAGTGGCTACCTTAACAATACTGCTGTGCAGTTCCTCTGCTTAATCTAGCCTTTGAAGGTGTCAGTCAGGGTTATTTATAGGGGAAATGCAAGGAATAAATAAAGATCTTGTGCCACAGAAAATAGTACCACAATAAGTAAATGACAATTCATTATAATATGAGAAGTGGAAAAGTTAATATCCTTCCTCTGTCCAGGACCACCCTGTATTTGGCATCTGGCCACATGAATTTCTAACAGGCTTTAGATGTCTTTGCTGTTCCCTAGTCCTATTGAAATGCCAGCCATATTTCAAACATCCATGAACTCTGCACACTCTACACAGTGATCTGGAGATTCTGTTGATGGAACAGTTTTAACCACTTCTGATCCAGTCAGGAGAGAGCAACATGGTCTACTGAAAAGCAAAGATGTATGTTAAGCTGTGTTTTCACACATTTCCATTATCTAAAGACTCTGGGTCTCATTTCAAATGTTTTAGTTTATCCTTAACTGAGAAGTTTGCTATGTCATTTTTGCAGAGGTGTCTGCATAATTTCACAGAATCATAGGACCATTTAAGTTGGAAAAGACCTGAAGCTTCACATCTACATATCCTTGTATCTGAAGAGAAATATAATCCAATTAGACAACAGAGGGTTTTTCCAACTACGGTGTTAGGTCAATGGCATTTTAGTTCCTTTAGAAAGAAAGGGCTGTGTGCTACACTAGGAGCACAGCTGAATGCAGTGGCTACCTAGGTGGTATCATGTGTTAGTGAAAGCTGTAGCTGTGTAGGCAGCTGCACGTGGTGCATTTCACACCTCACCAGCCCATAACCACTAGAATATATTTTCATTTATTCTTTCTTGCAGACAAGGTGGTGAACTCCAGAAAAAATCCACATAAACCAATTCCTAATTCCCCAAATTGCTCAGGGTGTTTCAGTTTATTAAGCCTTTTGGCTGCTTCTCGTATGCTTTTCTGGTTCACTGAAGTGATCTTTCAAAGTTTGCAGCACAGGGGAGGTCTGGCTACAGGCACTTTTTCTTAGCTTGTTTTGCTAGTATGTTTCAGATACTCCTCTTTGGAGTCATTGTTTCACTGATTTTCTACTTCTTTCTTTGTAAAGCTAAATAGAAGAGGAAAAAATTTTACACCCTATTCCTTCTTTTTGGGTCTAGACTTGATGTGGGAGAGAAAGATTAGTTGCATGTGCTACGAAAATGCTTTCTGTTGTACTATTTGACAGGGTGGTCCTTCTTCTATTTACCCAACTCTTTTTTTCCAGAATCCACAGCCCATTTATCACAAATGGTCCAGGAGTATTCAAACATTTGTGAAAGCATGTTTTCCTCAGAGATCTTGTTGTGGTTTAATCACTGCTGGCAACTAAGCACCTCACGGGCACTCGGTCATTTCCTCTCCAGTGGGGTGAGGGAGAGAATCTGAAGTGCAAAAGTGAGAAAATTCGTGGGTTGAGATAAACATAGTTTAATAGGTAAAGTGAAAGCAATGTGTGCAAGTAAATCAAAACATGGAATTCATTTGTTCCTTCATTCCTCACTTCCCATGGGCAGGCAGGTGTTCAGCCATCTCCAGGAAAGCAGAGATCCATCCCGTGTAACATGTGTCCCCCCTCTTCCTTCTTCTGCTACTAGCTTTGTACTCTGGGCATGATGCCACATGGTGTGGAATATCTCTGGGAACAGCTGTCCCAGTTGTGTCCCTTTTCAATTTCTTGTACATCCCCAACCCACTCACTGGTGGTGTAAGGCAGAAAAGGCCTTGGCTCTGTGCAAGCACTGCTCAAAACATCCCTGTGATATCAACCCTGTTTCCAGCACAAATTCAAAATGCAGAACCATACTAGCTGCTATTAGGAAAATTAACTCTGTTTCAGCCAAAACCAGCAGAGATACCCATTCTGTTACAGGTTTTGCTTTTTCTTATGTTTTCCACAGCATTCTTGGGATGTCATGACACTGTTTGTTGGTTGCACCTGCCACCACAATAAATCCGGCTTTATTAGCAGCATGTAATAATATTTAATAACATGTAGAGCAGAGTCTGGACACTATAAATGAGATCAATTTCTCTGTCTCACAAGGGAACATCGTTCTTCCTGTTTTGTGGGCAGAGAGTAGAGCCTTAAAGAGTCTCCCAAGAAAACCATAGAGAAACCTGGTTTGTTTTCTGAATCCTTTTTAAAATCCTAATCATAGGACAATCCTGCCTTGCTGGCATTCCTCTGGTGTTGTGAATCACAATGTGCTTAATTACCAAGTAGTGCTGTTCTTCCATGCAAGAATATTTTGTTCCCAAACCTTCATCCCAGCTTCAAGATGCAAGAAATATCTGTGTGGATGAAAGAGCTGCTACTTTAGAACAGCTGTTCAAATGCACATAAACACCCTGCTGAAATGGCTGTTTTGCTTATGATTTACATTTGTAAGAGGTCTTAATAACTGTTTCTAGTATGAAATTTCAGCTCAAGCTTAGAGCAAACCCTGGTACAAGTTGCAGTAGTGCCAGAGCAGTGTTCTGCTCTCATGCTGTCTGCTTGCTTACCTGCTGAGAGTGGAAATGACTGGGGAAAAGCCGCTTCAGGAACATTCAATGGAGGACAGTTTTCACCTGGTGCCTAATCTGTCTTGGTTTTGGAAAGACAGTTGTTTGCCAGGGCTAGGAAGCTAGGGCTTCCCTTGGAACAGAGAATGTAAATCTCCTTCCCTCCAAATTATTATAGTTTTGCAATTAGGGGCTTTCAGGCAAAGATATGGGAATGGGAGTAACAGTTCTTTACCAGGAATATGTTGTTTTTTTTTTTTAAAAAAAAAGGAATATAAATGTAGTAGTACAAAAAAACAAGCAAACAAAAAGTCCTGGTAAAACCCTGACAGAGTCAGGGATATGACCTGACACCCTGTTGGTCAGGGTGTTGGAAGCAGTCCAAATAAATCCTCCTGGAGTAACAGACGTGTTTCTGTGGAGCAGAGATGGTCCTGTAGAAAGTCCAGTGGTGGTGAGATAGGTCTGGTCTTCCTCCAGTGGAAAAAAACGGATTCTTGGTATTCCTGAGCCCCAGTTTTTATCTAGGTAGGAATGGTTGGCTTCCCCCTGCACTGGGTGGAGCATCTCACAATGGGATGATGTAATGTGTCATGTCCTTGGTGAGCCTTAATGGCTCATTATCAGAAGATATCCCCTTGAGGATGGTCGGGTGGTGAAAGAGATAAGAAACACTGCCCCACCTGACTTTAACAGCTGGGCCATTATCAGAAGGCATCCACCCCCCTCCCCCCTGGAGTTACAAGAGATAAAGAAAATCAGCTCAACTGCTTTCAACAGATGAAATAGAATACACTTTTTTTGGTTACATAACCCAAGACAAATGGTATTTATCCACTTTGCCCCCAAGGTTCCTGCCTCTAAGAGCTTTCTAATGTCATCTGTGGTGGGCATTAGGATGGCTGCAACTGGATTTCTGGTGAGGACTTTCTGCATAGCTGATGGCCTGGGTTTGGGGTTTTTTTATTATCATAATAAAGAAAGTATCAGGGCAGTGGGGACACAAAACTGTTCCCTGAGTGTGTAGCTGAGCTAAAAGCTAATTGTGGTGTGATGGAAACATATTTGATGAGCGGAAAAACAGAAGCCTGCCATCTCTATGACACTGTGGCTCTTCTTAAAGGAGGATACTTTATTTTTCTTCCACATGATGAGTTCCTAAGTGACTGGCATGAAAATACAGAGAGACACCAAAATGAGATATTGCTGCATTTCCAATATTCAGTATAACTGTAGGGAACGCTGTATATGGTGATGGTAGAAGCAGATATTTGCACACTCATGTTAAAGGTAGATGCAGATGAACAGGTATAAATTTGCCCAGTGTGCTGTCTTTCATGGAGACACACCACTTAGAAGTAGATGATGGCAGAGTGCTAGTGTAGCAGCACAGCTTTACAGTTGTCAACCTGTGTCATAAGTACAGGGTGAAAATGTAAAATTTTCTCAGTTGTTAATGGTAATTTGTTGATTTTTTCCTTTTTTCCAAATTTGAAGGTTTGTGATAACGAAAAAAAAATACTTCAGATTGAAGACTGACCTCAGCAACCAGGGGATATGATGGCAATTAAAATGTGATTTTGCCCTGAACCTACTGGATCAAGTCATCTCTCACTTTGCTGAAGCAGTGGATAATTGCCTTGCCTTGTCCCTGAGAGGTCTCTCTGAATAGACCTGCTTGGTGATGAGGAAGGCCAGCAAGGGGTCAGCCATGGAAATAAATAGTGAGTAATGTCAATAAAGGTTGTTTGTATCTTTTCCTTCTTAGTGTGCACATGCCTCCTGTCACATGCCTTAGAACTGTTCGTGGTGGGAGCTGATGATTTTCCCTCCAACACACCAGCTCACACGTCTTAGCTCTCAGTCATGGACCAGTCCCCAGTGAAAATTATTGACAATACTGACTGTATTTGATGCTGGTGTCAGGGTTTTGGCAGCAGGGACCGCAGGGTGGCCCCTGTGAGGAGAGGACAGGGGTGCCCCTTGCTGGGCACAGCCTGTTCCAGAGAGCTCCAAACCACCACCACAGGGACACAGCTGAACCTCGCAGCCACAGGGAGAGACTGTGGGAAAAAGGACTAAATACTCCCTGCAGGGAGGAGTGAGGGAAAGAAGTGTGATAAACACCTCGAGCCCTGAAGTGAGGGCAGGAGGAGAGGGAGGAGGCACCCCAGAAGTCTACAGATCTCAGCAGTGCACCAAGGGCAAATATTTTGTCTTAGGAAGGATGATCCTAACTTGAGTTCTGAGATGCAGTGCTGCAATCTAAAAGTGTAAATGGCACTTTGTGATGGTTTTGGCTTTTTTTTCTCTGCTAAGGTCAGGATGAATAATAGGAAATGTAGACTTCAAGTTTGGGCTTGGATGTTTATTGGTTTTTATGTAGTTATAGACTCACAAGGCATGAGCTCTAACTAGTGAGTTAGAGAAATGAGGTAAAATGGAGTGCTTCTAACCTTTTCCAAGGTTATTCAAGCGATAATTACCCAATAACGAGGTGACACCTACATTATTTATCCTTTTGACTTAATAATGACCACCCAAAGCCTGCAATGTGGACCTTTTTAACCCAATTACAGAAAACCACTTAAACCCATGAAGAAGAAGGAGGAAGAAGGTGAAGAAGAAGGACTTAAACAATGTTTTAAATCCTCTATATTGCTTCACTACATATACTGCTATATACTAAAATCTTAAATCTAAGTTTTTCACTCTGTGAGATTATGCAATACTATTTAAAATACACACCCACAACCCCCGTGCTATCACTCAATCCCAGAAGCCTGTTCCAAGGCCTCAAGTCAAATGTGATTCTTGCTTGAGGGTCAGCACCTTTTAGCTCAGAAAGCCTGAAATTTTCATCCACCAGGGTTCCAACAGCACTTGGCGGTGTCTGGGGCTCATTTTTTCATCCTATACTGCTGCTAGCATCTTAAATGGAAGACTATTCTAGTTTAGAAACTGGGACTTTGTGAGGCTGAAGAGTGATGTAAACGTAGGAGATGAGTGGGAAGTCGTAACTTACGTGTTTGTCAGGTCATGACATGGCTGTGTATAGATGTTATAGGCTGATACACTGGCAACATCACAATCCCAGCAGCTTGCTTACAGAACTTGCTTCTTGATTGGAGGATGTCAGGTTTCTAAACACAATTAGATCTCCGAGAATGCAGAAGTGCCTCATGGCATTTGCAAAAGGGTCTACACATTCAACTTAAGGGCAATATGTGAAGTAATTTCCATTTCCTTATCTGCATTTTGGATCCTTAATGTTTTTTAAAAGCTAATGCTAGTAGGTCAGACATGTTACAATTTATGTTTATTTCCTGACTAATTTGTATCTGTGGTCATGAGTTTTGCTAAAGATTTTTGCCATATATATACCTGTCACACAGTGTGCATGCCACAAGATTATTCACAAAGTGACTATATCTGTTTTGAAGGAATTAATAAAGATTATTTTCTTCCTTTTATCCAGTTCTCACATAACAGCCATAAACATTTACAAGGTATTGTAAAAGTTATGTGTAAACTGTTAATTGTTCTGAATCAGAAATGACCTATCTCATGGGGCTTACTTTGCTTTCCTTTCTAAAGAATTATCTTTCTCTTCCAAAGAGATTTTGTTCCCCAGTGATTGCCTAACCATCCTTCTTATTAGAAATACTATGTTAGACTAAGCAGAGAACTGAAATCCCACCTTTAACAAATGTTAAAGATCAAGCAAACCAAGTACGTTTCACGATGCTCATATTGAAATGCATGTCTATACAACCAAATTGTTAACCAAACATTTGTTTTCTTTTCTCCTTCCTACTTTCTTGGGCTTTTTATTTTCCTTCCTCTTCTCCTTTTAATTTCCTCTTCCTTCTTTTTGCCTTCCTCCTTTCTTTTCCTTTCCTTAGACCTGCTTGATCACAGGTGGAGAACTATATTTTTAGATATAAAAATATATATCTTGGTTTAGCCCTGAGGAGTTAACCACAAAACTTACACCTAGGTCAGAGTGGTAGGTCTTAACCTCCCCTTAGATACGCAATTTAGTGAAAGGAATTGGAAAGAATATGAGTTACACTGACACCAGAGGAAGAACTATCACTTTTGTAGGCAATCATCAGGATTTGAAGAAGTTTTCTTTATGTAAGCATGATATGAAATGAATTCAGTTACTGAAAGCAAGGAAAAAATCTGGTAAAAATCTCTGCTGATGATGTATAGTACTGGATTAAAGAAGTACAAACTAGCATTGGTACAACAATTGTACTATTAGTGTGCATTTAATGAAGAGAAAAATTAACATCTTAGAGTCCTGGAAAAATACTCGTTTTAGTTACTAATCTGCAGGTTAGTTTAGTTTGATGGAGAAGAAAATCCATCTGTGTGAGTTTTCTGGCTGTGCTCCCATTTTTTCCTGCATAATTTAAAACAAAATATGGTATTGTCATGCTTGTTTAAAGGCTCTTCTTGCATTCCACTTGTTTTGTTCTGAGTTCATAATTTGAGGATTTTTCATTCTCTTGCCTCCAGGCAAGGTTTCCCATATTGCAAGTTTAGATCATACTGAGATATGTATATTTAAGTTATGTATATTATAGTTCTGATGTGAGGTTAAGTTCAAATGCTTACTGCTGTCCCTCTCTGGCAATGGTGAGATTATGAATGCAAACATATAAATCTTATTTGATAGAAGGAATATGATTGTGAATATGTCTCTTAAGTTTGTAGGTCAGGTTTGGATGTTTGCCCATTATTTATGTTGTCTCCTAATGCCAAACCATCTCATATTGATCTATGCAACATCCGCCAAGCCTCCAGAGTGGATTACTTGTATTATAGCAACATCTGGGCCATGGGAGCAGCCTAGCAAGGAACAAAATAACTGCAAAGCACAGAACAGGCAGATGAAGAGCTGGGTGGCTGCTGGGTGTTCTGCAGCACTTGATCACTAACAGCTGCATACAGCTGTAACTCCAAAAGCAGCAAACAAGATGTTGCCATCAGAAAATGCCAAGCTTGCAAGTAGGGTTTTGTTTTTCTTCTTGGATACGTTTGAGTGTTAGCTTGAACGATATATTACCCTGATCTTAGAACAGTGCTCAGGAAAGAAACAAAGTAAAATTTCCAGGAAACCAAGCAGGCAATTCATTTTACTTGTAGGATACAGGGCAGCAGGTTCTGCAGGTAACTCACTTAGCAGCCCACCTGCAGTGAGGAGACAAACCTCTGCAGCCTCTTTTTGTGTTGGAGCTGTGCCTGGTGTCATTTTGCCACTCTTCAGCCTCAGAACTGGTTCCAGGAACACTACAAGGCAGCCAGGATAGCAGCAACCCTGGGAGCTGCATTCCTGCTACAAAACCCTAGAGATTGTACTTTGTAAGTTGCTAGAGGCACTAATAAAATCAGTAGCTCTTGACATGCCAGCTGGCTTGAAAGGCTGTCCTGCTGGTGGTATCCTCAGTGTCCATCAAATTACTATTCAGTGGTGAGGAAGAGTGAAAATTTGTGGTTAAGTGTCAGTCAGGCACCAGCACAAGCCTGGGATGAAGCAAATGAGCCCAAGAACAGGATTTGTCTTATGATTAATGCCATTGAATAGTGCTGGATAATACTTGTTCTTTCTGTGAAGTCACTGCAGGTGATAGCTTGAAAATGCAAATGCATTCTGGATAACTGGCACAAAGATGCCAGTGAAGCCAGCTGCATTCCAGCCAGGGCACAGCAGTACCTGCACGTGTTACTGCTGCTTCAGCTTTTGGAGGAGACTCATGGAAGAGCTGGGGAGACACACAGAAAACTGACTGAAGGCAGGGAATGGTAGGCAGCAGGTGCTGAGCTCACTGTATGAAGGCTGCAGGCTTCCCCTTTGTGCCACAGGCACTGGTCCTTGCTGCCCTGTCCAGCTTCTGCCCTGGAAGATTTTGCTCTGGAGCACAGAGCTGGCATAGTCCACTGCTTTTCTAGAGGAGGGCACCTACAAATATTTGGAGAGCAGCAGCCAGCCTGCAAATATGAGCTTGCTGAGAAGCTTGGAAACCTATGACATACAGTCTGTGCTCCTGGGCTTGTTTCATAAAAACTTCCTGGATTTAACTCATGATGAGAATCATTTAGAATGGATCATAAGGAGGGGTATGAAATATCTTAGATGCAAAGAAGGTGCAAAATTACATAGAGCTACTTTTGTTAAGTACTAGAAGACTTCATTGTTTTACTCTACATTTCTAATGCAAATTGGTTACAACAGCAAGTTTTAACATTAGTTTCTCAGTAGAAGATCAATCTGAATGACAAATGTTAGCAATAACAGCAGGCTGTAGAAACATTTGGAGCTTTCTTCCATCCTTGCTGCAAGTTTCCACTTGAACAGGTCTTTTCTTTTACACTGTGGTGTGCAAGCTTTTGGGCTTTTCCTGACCACTCTTTGTGTAGCCTCACAGCACTGTAAGAGGAATATCTAGAAGCAGCAGTCCCCAGTAGTGGCAGTGGTTGATTTGCACCTTACAGCACTTTGTCAGCACCTTGGTAACAGCTGCTTTTGTGTGCATTCCCCTCTAAAATTTCAATATACAATTTTCCCAAACTGATAACTAGAGAAAACCCTTTTTTCCTATGCTTCTAGCTTTCCATGATCTGAGTTTTTTATCGCTGATCCAGTGTTGTATGCAAAGTATGTTTCACTTTTGTCTTTTTTTCCTTTGGCACTCCCCTATTTGAGGCAGGATGGCTACTAAAGTATGAAGTAAGAGACCTGGTTGCTTTTCATTTCAGTTTCATTATGCAGAGGGTACAATTATGGAACTGAACTGTCTGCCTACACTTTGTGTATTAGCCATGGTAGCATAAATCAGGACACTGTTGAAAGGTGCCCAATACGAATGCCAGAGCAGAGGACTTTCAGGTGAAGTGCCTGATACCTTTCCTTTCCTATATTTGCTGGGTAGTAAGGTTGGTTCTGTGACTGGCTTCTTCAGCAGGTTCTGGCCAAGTGGTGCAGGGGTGTGAGGGAGCCATTCCTCTCTGGCAAGTGAACATGGAGCTACTTTAGTGTGCAGGCTGGCTCGTGGGATGCATTCTGAGTCCCATGTGCATTGTAGTTTTGACAAACAGTATAAATATTTACAGCTTGTGCTTCCTTCTAGCTCTCCAAATAGACTTCTTCATAAGAGAGAGAACTGAATATTATGTGCTTCCCATGCAGTCAGCATGATATGAACTGGGATTTAACCCTGTGATGGCAGTCCATCAGATTCAGAGATTTATGGACAGCCATGACATGACCCTCATCTAAAGAGAGAGGGATCTGTGACTGTGTCACACCATGCAGGACTGCAGACTGCACTGATTGGTGCCAAAATAAAGACTTAATTTGCTGCAAAATGTGTGCCTGAGTTTGCAAAACCAGCATTTGGGGAATGAAGGGAATATTATTCTAGTTTTAGAGACTTGGTGTTTCATCTGGTGTTAATGAAAGGCAATAAATGTTGTATGAGAAAGGACCATATTTAGTGAATTTCCTCTCAGGGACAGAAAAAATGGGCTCTGAGTTGATTAGAAATTTTGTATGTTTATTCTCTTTATTTGTATTCTTACTGCCTAACAGGGAAGGGAGGTGTGTTATACAGTTTAAGTACAGAAATAAGTCAGATGTGGCTCTGCAGCATTCAGTTGTTTGGTCAGGCTTCCCCTTAGGCTGTGATGAGAACAAATAAGCAGGAGAGGTTTTGCTTGGGCAAATAACCATCGGTCTTCTGAGCTTCCTGGGCAGCATCCTTACACTACCAACTTCTGCCCTCTGAGAAGAATTAGATTTAAACCATCAGCTGATTTCTACAGCCAACAAACATCACACTAGATTGTACCAGCTTTTGATCACTGTGAACTGGGCCAGATTTAGATTGGCCATGTGGACCTGAAGTGTTGCCTGTTCACAGCCACCGTGAATCACTCATTGCCAGAGATAGGTTAAGTCCCTGTTCTCTCCTCATCTTTGCAAGTGCTTTCCCTCAGTTTAATTTTAGTTTGTACAGTAAGACTAGCCATAAATAATTTTTTGCAATTTATTTTTCATGCTATTTTTGCTTTGTTTCTTCGTCTCTGCTACAGATGGTTTTTTGTCATTATAAAATTATCAAGAAGGGTGGCACTTTTGCAGTAAAATAGAAGATAGAAAGGACAAAAAGGAGTCCACAGGTACCAGCAAAATTATGGCCCAAGGGTAATTTTGCTAACAACAGTTTCCAGTTTCATGAGATCAATTCTTAAGTGAAAATCATTCCAATCTACCATTTTATACAAACATTTATTATGTCTAGGAAACAAACTGAGTGACTATTCCCTTGCGTATCTGCATACACCCACACACTTTTATAATTTAATTCTTTTCTTTAACCTATAATAATGTGAGAAAAGTCCAAGTGAGAATTACGGCTTGGCAAAAATTTAGGTTATATTGAAAAGATTTGATGTTGTTATGATGTAAAAACTGTTCTTTGCTCCTGTGTCAGAAAGGGCCATATAAATCATCTTTTACCCAATTACTCCCCTAATTTTCCTCCTTGATGAAAGGATGTGATTGATTGTCATAAGCTAATTACATTTAATTCCAGTGTGCTGAGAAAATGTAATAGGACACATGGGGCAAGTGACAAGGTTTGGTGGCTGACTAAGCCATTAGCTATTTTTAATGACCTGCTTGGCCAGTAGCAGTACCTGAGGTAGGAGTAATTGCTTTTCCTAACAGCTAAAGTCTAGGGACAGCTTCCCCTGGCAAGACCTCATAGAAGAAGGCATTTTTAAAATCCATATGATTTTGAGAGGTCATATGACTGCAATACACCTTTTTCAGACAGTGACTTTCCCAGTCTAATTAGGCTGAAGCATTATGGGAAGGTGTTTTTACAAATTAAATTGCTGGATTGGCTCCCAAAATGTGAGGCTATCAAAATATGGGAGTTCAACATGTAAAAATCAGAATATATCAGAAAGCTACACATTCTATATCTTCGTTATCAACACGTGTAACTAAGATAGATTTCTTGGTCACAGCAGAAAGGAAGAAGAAAGGATTTTCTCGATACTGCCAGGTGACTGACCTAATACTGTCTTGGAGATCCCTACTGATGAAAAATTTGTACAAATACCTTTTCTGTTGGCTACCTTTTTGTACCTGAAGTAAAAATACTGAAAGGTTCAGGAAAGAAAGTAACAGATCCAAAGTATCTTATCATTTCTGCATTCTAAGAATCTTGTGTTTACTGTTCTCATTTCTTCTTATTTAGAAGGAAAATGTTTCTGGTGGCAGCATGTGGAGTGTGTGTGTTTGCATGCCAACACATATTCTTTAAAAGACTGCCTTGACATTGATTTTGGTGTTGGTTCCCTGTCTTTAGAACCTAAATCTGCAGTTGAGCTATCACAGGTACAATTTCATTTAATAACAACACTGGAAACTTTTATTGTGTAAGGTGTCAGCTTTATTTAATTAAGTTACTTTGAAAGAAGTAGGTAAGTTGTTCTGTAGGTGATTAGATTAAGAAAGGGATACATGAAAAGAAGAAAATTATTCTTCCTGCTGCCAGCTGCATGATCTGCTCTGGCTGTTGTTAACTAAACCAGATAGCTGTACTGTCATTGTCAGCTGCTGATTGCACTGTCAATCTGCTGACCTCTGAGCTCAGGTTCAGCTGAGAGCCAGTTTTTGTCTTTTAGTACTAAGGAAAGCAGGGAAAATACTTCTCTTTTTCATGTGTATGGTGGACTTATTTTTAACTAATAGCATTTTGCCTACTTGTTCAGGCCTGTGAAAATTAGGGAGCCCTGATTTAATCCATCTAAAAGCCTCATGGGCTGCAAATGTGTGATAAGGTGAAGCAGCTGTGTTTATAGTTTACACTGAGTTTACATAGTTTACATTCCTATACATAGTTTGCATTCCTATATACTTTTTACTCTTGCAACCTTTCAAAAAACAAGTATTGATGTTAAATGTTACATTGTGGAGATAAATAATCCTTCAAACTGAATATGATGCTACCAAATGTGCTAAACTGAAATATATGCGGGTTGTTTCCAAATGGACTGAGGTAACCCTTTGCAGCCTCAAGAGGAATTGGTCATGGGTTGGATTAAGCACAAGTAAATAAATGGAAGTATAGTTCCTGTGCCAGAGCTCACAGCATTCACATATGAATAAGTACAGAAAGGTAGAGACTCTTGTACAGCCATATAGCTCTGTTAGCTTCTGCAGAATGAGAGCTTGCATTTTCCCAGGGCTTTGCATTGGGTTCTAGATGGGCTTGGAACTTAAATTTTCAGGACTTGCAGCTAACATTCAAATCCCCAATGTCCTGCCTTTCCCTAAATCCCAGATTTCCTGTAAACTAGAATAGAGTGAGCAGCAATTTGACTGTTTGGTGTATCATTTGTCTTTGAAAAGTGCAAGAGAGACCATCCATTGAAACAGCTGCAAGCTATCATGTCACATAGCTTCTCTAAGAGATCTCTCCCAGATAACCCAATACCTGCCCTTCCCTTTCTGTCACTCCTTCTCTAGGAAATAATATACCACACCGGTTAGATCCAATATCTCATGAGGAACTGGAGCACATTGCAAATTGATGTGTAATGGGATTTCATATAAACTCACCCTCAGCAGAGACAGGGAATATATTGTAATTACAGGTCAGAGCTTTATCATTGATTTGGAGATATCAGGGGGTTTTATCCTAATAAGGATTAGTAACAATGTACATTAGCTTTCACTTTGGTCTACATTTGTAATAATTTCTTTATATTTGTTGAAAATGGCACAAAAATAAAGGAAGAAAGGCTTTCTTTTTTGGTGGCCAAAACTAAGTGGGTGAGTTCTACTTCTGGATATCTGCAAATGCACAGGATAACAGGGCATTAGTTTGTGGAGTACATAATCTCTAAACAAGCGCTGCTCCTGGTTGTGTGGATTAGTAGACAATTATGCTTGAGCGACCTATAGTATAGAGGCAAGTATCCCTTGGGGGATCACTGGATGGCTACTGGCATTACCACCAGCCTTGCTCAGGTGCTTTTCCCTTTCTGAGAACTGGACAATATGCTCTGATAGTGTGTTAGAGGACAACATGTGAGAATCACCCTCAGGAAGGGGCCATGAGAGTCAGGGATGGTGTTCGCTACCTGTTGCCTTCACAGCCTTTTCAAAATGAACCCAGTATGCAAGGAGACAAAACATTCCCTATGGTAGAGAGAGCAGGATTTCTCTTGCAGTCATGGCACTAACTCGGTGCCATTCTGGATAAATCCTTTCTCCTCACTTAGATTCATTTTCAGGAGCCATAGAATCAGCCATTGAATAATATTTACTTTTGTTATGGTGTGTTGTTACTGACTGCAAAATGCTTTGTGGTCTGTAGGCCAATGGCACCAGATTTATTGAATACATTGTGCTGCATAAAATGCTGGGTATGTTTGAAAGGGGTAGATGAAAAAGAGCTGATTGTAGAGCCCTTTGAATTCTGGGTTAAAAGTTTTCACAGATTCTGTGGGCTCAGGAACGAATAGCCAGTGTGAAGAGAGGAATGGGAGAGAAAATCTTATTCAAGGTCATCTACTTGTTTTTAAACAAGGAACCAAGCTGGTACACTTGTGATTGATTGCCCTTTTTCCTTTTACTTGGAAAAAGGAAGATGAGGGAAACATTACTGGTATCCCATTGATGTGCATCCAGTTTTGGAACAGAACATGGAAACTCTCAGCATCATGGCTGTCTGAATGTCTCTGTCTGCAAATGATGATCCACTGATGAGCACAGTCATGAAGATGGAAAGAACACTCTATACTGCAGCCCTGCTCAGCAAATCCTCTCACAAATAGACCCTCCAGCTACTCAGAGTCATGTTGCCTGGTTTATTTCAAGGGTCAGTGCCCGAGTGAGGAATGTGACATCTTGGGCCATTTATGTAACTGCCTAATCATGTAACAGGTGAGGAGGGAGTCCATGTACAGTGAAAACAAATCCCCCTGACATTTTCCCCTGCATTGTCAAGCTGATTATAATGAAGAAAACATACAAAGCTGAAAACAGAGAATCAAGGCTTGGAGCCTACTCAGAGAGTCAGAGAAGAGAGGGTGGTGGATTCCATGCCTTGTGGCATGGTCCCAGGAGCTGTGGTCTGTGTGTAAATCTTTATTTGGTCTCTGTTCAAGTTACGGTGCCTGAGCTTCTTATCTGTGAGCAATGTATTATAGGACAGGCTTTGTTGATCTGGTGCTTCCCAAAGGAAGAGCTGTCTGCCTTCATTGTCTCTGCTACTGACTTCTCCTTAGCCAGCAGCCTGTTGAGTGCTGACTGCAGACTGGGGAAATGTGCCCTGACGAGTGTGCACATCAGCTGATAGTCAACAGCTTTTCTCCTTCAGTGAACCTATGTAGAAATAGTGCTCATGCATCTAGTTCCAATCATCAAAAAAAGAACATTTATAATTGTTCAAGACCAGCAATTTACTGAGTTTGTGCACACCACAAATTCCGGCAGATGTCTTACATCTTTTGCAGGTTTCCCTCCATTTACACACAGCTAATTGTTATATCTAGTACAATCAAACTTATCTTTAAAAAATAATTACATTTCTCCAGGTTTACTGGGGCTTTACTCTAGTTATCATTGATAAGAATATTGAATAACTAGTTGCACTTTCCTGGGGAAAATACGTATGTGTGGCAGTAGGCATTGCTTGAGCCCAGATGAATGTGTTTTAGCAAAGTTTCATAAGCTCTTTCTTTTTTTTTTTTTTTTTAATGTGTGTTTCCTCTGACAAGCACAGAGTTAAAGGCAGTGTTGTGCATATTTTATGTTACCTAATAAATATTTTATCAACCTTATTAACCAGGTTAGATGGAAAGAATAGGAAATTAATAGTTTATGTTAAGATGATGTTGGAAGGCATGTAACTCTTACAGCTAAAATATTTGCCACATTTCTCAGTTGGCCACAAAATTGTTTCATATCTGCACCGAATTTCACCACTATGCTGGGCCGTTTCCCTCTGTGCACATAATATTTATCATGATTGTGTTCATTAAATCAGCATCCTTTTACAGATTTTCATGTTGCTTGTATTCTCCTTGTGCGATGAGTGTCTCATTTATTGTCTACCTGGGTGTTACTTATTTATTAGAGGAAGACAGACAAAGAGTGAAAGGAACAGTGGTGCTCTGATACTGAAGTCACAGTGAACAGGAGGTCTTGCTCTCTGTCTGAGAGTGCATCATCCCACTGCCTCTCTAAGTCAAGCAAAAACTCATCTTATGCTCCATGCACGTGTCACAATCATGGAAACTCCCTTAAATTATCAGCTTTGTATTCTCTCCCCGTGTGGACACAGATCTAAAGCCTGCTGGATTCCTTGAGAGTTGGTTTGTCTAGCTGGGATAGGCTTTATTATCCAGAAAACATCAGGAGAAGAGCATGTCAGAAGCATGTGGATATGCAGGAGGTGAGTCTCACAGCTAGTCACAAGCAGGGAGTGCACAAAAGGACCAAGGCAGAGAGAGAGACAAAAGTATTTTGGACATCCTTAGGAGACCCAGGGGTAGATGTTCTTTATGCAACACCTACTGAAAACGTCCATGGAAGTAGAGAAATCTCAGGAGACATACTCCATTGAGAACCAGTGGCTAACAAAGAATTGTGAAGGTTTTCTCTTGTTCTATCCTGTTTGAAACAGCCCTAGTACAGGCCTTCAGCACTCAAGCAATCAAAACATATAAGCTGTTTGCAGAGGCTATTCATATATTTTACTGCCAGGCAACTGAGATTTCTGGTTTTTGGCTTCCTTTAGTCTATGCCTAACCCACCTTTACTGGAAACACAGTGGTGAGAGAGTGGAAACAATTTAACAGGATTAGCAAAGAAGGGAATGATACTAAACCTGACTCATGGTAAACCCACTATCCCTGTGGAAAGCCTTAGTTATGGTTTTGGGAGCTTCGATTTGGTACTGAAAAATATGCCAAGAATAGCTCAGAAACGAGGCGATTTCTACCTTACTGAGGATTTTCCATTGTGAATTCCTGTGCAAGGTCTGCCAGTGTCTGATGTGCTTAGCCTACTGTATGAATGCTGTCTGGAGCACCACGCTCTGTCCTCTGCTTTTCATTCGCTCACTCCTGGACACAGCCCAGTGTCCCTGACGTCCCTCCATTGATTTAAACTTGCACTGGATTATGCCCAGCAGTTGTTTAAGCATATTAATTTCATGGTTGTTTGTGGTTATGTTTTGGAGATTATAAGCGTACTGACCGTTATAAATATCTTTATAGTTTGGCCTTATAAAAATGCAGTGCCTTTACCATGTTCTCATGCCTTTATTATTGTCATTATCGAGTTACTCTTTTTAAATCACTCAGTGGTTTAAAAGTAGAAAAACCTCCTTAGAAAAACATAGCAGCCTCCTCCACAAAAGAGTATGATTTAATGAGGAATCCTTAGCTATGGAGCACTATGACTTGGCTTGTGTGAGCATTTAGCCTAATCCACTAGGCAGTGCCAGTCCTAGCACAAGGGTCTTAGGTCACAGTACTCCCCACTCAGAAGTTTCTCTAAGCTCTGTGAGAAGCTGTGCTGACTAAAACAGTGACTATGCCCATTTGTCACTAGCTATCTATGGAGGCAAGTTTTGAGAACAGGGAGCTAAAAAGGGTTCACATTTTCTTGGCTACCATATCAAGCAGCTTTACGTCAACATCTTCAAGTTACATCTAGCCTTGACCTTCAGCATCTGACTTGGGACTTTCCAGACTGATGCTCTTTAAATGAACAGTATCAGGAGCTTAGAGCTCACAGTCTAGTCTCTTTTGTCTGGGCCGCTATAGGAAATGTGCATACAATTGCACTGTGTGTTAAAAGACCCACAAAGTCCAAGTGCCCAGGTAAGTGCCTTGGCACATCCCTTCAAACTCCAACAAGCAGCTGTTTCATTCAGACATGCCTGATTTATGTATGTGTATGAACTTTCCATGAAAATCCAGACTAATTTCTGCTGCTGGACAAAAACTTACATGTTCAGTTGCTGTTGCCTCCAACCTTAAAACTCATCAGGGTTCTCAGGCATCTTCACCTGCAGGACTTAATTTTACAGGTGTTCCCAGGACTAGTGGTCTGGCTCAGGCTGGGCACCAGACAGCAGTAGTTAGGATTAAGAACCAGTTTCCAGCCTTCCACTGCGTGATTTACTAAGAATTTGACTTTCAGTTTTCCACTTCTGACCTGCACTGCTCATTTTGCTGAAGCCCCTCTCCTCCATATGACAAACTTGATCGTTGTTAAAGCAAATTGCTTTTTACTTCTGAAAATGTGAATTGTCAAGCTGCTTTCTCTGTCTTTGGAGTCTTAATGCTATTGTAAGTCTGGTCACGGGTGATGTGTCTGTCATCTCGCAGTGTCTATAAAGCATTTTAATCCAAGTCATACTTTGATCCTTCAAGAACATTCTCCCTCCTTGCAGCAGTGGAGGGGGAAGGTGTCCTTTGTACCGTGTGTGTTGCCTGCAGTACTTTAGTAGTCAATATTCCATGGATGAGAAGTTCAGCCCTAGTAACTTAGGGACAGCAGAGTAACCCCTCTGTCCCAAAAGAGTCTAGCCTTTCTAGAAAATTTGTAACTGGAATGACTGAAAAAGATGATGCTTGCCTTGACCACCAGTGCAGCTTATCAAGTCAACAAGTTTCCAGAAGGCTGTACACAGCCAAGTCCTTTTCACAACTGGCTCATTGACACCAGCTGCATCTGGTGTCTGTCCTGGCAACAAGAGTCATGGTAGGTGTGCTGGCCACATGGGTTTTCACTCCTGGAAGAAAAATCCATCTTTGATAGGTAAGCAATGGTCACCTGAATGGAAACTTAGTGCTGTTTGGTGCATTGTGGTGGCTGTAATAATTGGGAAGCTGCCATGCTGCTGGGTTGGCCTTGGAGGGACCTGTGCAGAGCCCTGAGGAGCCAGGCAGGATGCCCTTGGTATCAGCACTCTGGGCAAGCACAAAATCCAGAATGTGGAGCCAGCACACTCACACTGAGATTCATCTGATCTGTCATATTTAGAGAGATCTCCCAGCCTTCTCCTCATCATAATATCTTAGAACCTCACTGCTGTCATTACATTTATTTGTGCGTGATGCCAGTGATGATTTCTATCCCTGACTCATGGAAAGAGAGATGAAATTCAGAGAGATACCAGGCATGTTTCATATGTCCAAATTACACGTGAAACAAAGCACAGTCTTAGTGTTGATTGAGCTATCCTGGAAATCAGGCAGGCCGTGTTAGCTGAAGTATGTGCTTGGATTAATTAGCAGCCTCGGCACAATGAAAGTATTGCTTTGAAAATGTGTATTAGCATCTCTGTGTGTGGCTTTTAAGAATATCATCCTGCTTAAAGTTTGTAGAGTGACCTTCAGTCCTGTTCTGCAATGTGTCATGAGAACATAAGTGACATAAGTGACCCTGCTGTCCTCATGTGAAAGGTGGATGGACAAGCAGGAGCCTCTCAAGTTCCTGGCTAGCACTTTACCCACTTGGGCATTCTTTCCATAAAGACTATTCATAGGGGTACAGTTCATGGTGACTTATAAGAGGGTTTTTCGTGGGGCTAATTACATCTCAGTCCTGCTGTGGATGCTTATTCCCCTAGATTCCCTTATTTTGTGAAGGTTTCTTTCTTACACCCATTCTTTCCCCTCTTTCTTTTTGCTGTGAAACATTCTCTGGCATGACTCAGACATTTTTTTCTTGCCTTGCACAGCATTCAAGATGCAAATTGCAGATTGAACAGCTTGCTGGAGCATGATGGTCTAAACAGAATAATGGATTTGTTCCCTCAGTTGAAGGAGTAAGCAAGAATCAGTTAAAGGCCTCTGTCTAGGTGAAGCCTGGTAGATGACATGGATGTTTCTGCACTGTACTTTCAGCCTGACAGCTTCCTAGGGAAAAGGTGGTTGTAATTATTTTTTGGAATTATCTTCAGGTTTATTATCCTGTGCCCACATATTCACTCTTTAGTTTTTAAGATTTCAGGCAATTAACTGCTTCTCTAGCGAAGCCTCATGATGAATATTCCCTCTTGATTTGTTTTTAATTGGAGTGTTCCTACATGATAAGTGTGCTCATACATCATTTAAAGAAAACATCAGCTCTCTTCCTACTGTCAGGTTGGCTGCACATGGGTTTAGAGTATATACTCCATCTGTCCTTCTCCCTGTGAGGGCTTACTCTATTTCAGACTGGCTCTGGTTTTCAAATATATGGCTGGATGGGGGACTATGGCCATTGCACTAAGCTGATACTCATAATGAGGCAGATATCACCTTCATACCCTCTCCCATCCTCTATCAGTCTCAATTTCTAACAGTTTTTTTCACTGCCTATGCAGAAATCAAGAAAGTACAGTATCACATGAGGGTGAGGGGTGAAGAACCTTAGGGGTTTATCTGCATTGTACCATGCATGGTGCACCATAGAGCAACACCTATTAACACCCAAGTAAATGCTGAGCAAGCTAGCTGGGATATAGAAATGTACCTGATCATGGAAGAATGGGCTAATTCCTTCTCCTCTAGAAGAGTGTCATACAGTATTAGGTTTTCTATCAGGAAGGTCTAGGTCTCAGCAGAAAGGGAGACCCAACAGTAGAAAATGGTCTGTTTTCTGATGACAGCTTTCTCTGAAGCACTCTGTGGTTTTTGTAGTTTCTAATCAAGTTAACAGGAGAACTATGATAAAATTCTTAGTACCAGGCTCTGACCAACTGGAATTAGAGTACTCCTACAAGTTCATTTCCAGATGCTCCAGTGTGTCAGCACCACACTGCAAATCTGCTCTCTGTTATGGCTAAGACCCTTGTTGACAAAAGGAGACAAAGGAAAATTCCAGCATGGGAATTCAGGTATGTCTTGCATAGCTTATCCTTTTTACGCAGGGTGTTTGGCTCTGTGGAAGCATTTATATTTTGATATTTAGTTCTGCTCATTCCACATTGCATTATTACCCTCTTTGTTTATTTAATATGGTCTTCCAAGCAACAGACTGAAGGATGAATCCATTTTTAATAGCTCAAGCAGGAGAATAATACACATCAGCCCGTTGCTCCTTCTTTCTTTTTGCTTGATCAAAAGGCTTAATTCATTAATACATTCACACTGTAAACTTTCAGCTCACAAAGCTGTAACAACAGCTCCTTATCTTTCCAGGTATTCATACAGCACATTATGGAAATATGTTATTAACTTTATCGAATATGTAGATAGAATTTGAGTGTTGTGGTACAAGTGAATGTATTTGACTTTGCAGAGTTTTTTAAATATAACTCAAATAATCAGATCAACAGGCACAACAAATGGAGAGCAAGTGCACGCACATACTTTTTAAGTAAGCTGATTTCCTTCTATGAAAAGGTCACTTGCAGGGGGGGTGAAGGGAAGGTGGTAGGTGTATTTTTCTGGATTTTAGTAAGGTTTTTGGTACTGCCTTACACAACATCCTTTTGGGCAAGTTGTCCATCTGTGGGATAAATGGGTTCGTGGTATGCTGGGTGGTGGACTGGCTGAAGGGCAGAACTCAGGGAGTTGTAGTGAATTGGGCTACATCTGGCTGGAGACCAGCACCAGGAGTGTTCCTCAGGGTTCAGTCCTAGGATCAGTGCTGTTCAATATATTTATCAATGTTCTGGATGCAGGAGTTAAATGTACAATTAGCAAGTTTGCTAACAGTACCAAACTGGGAGATGCTGTTCACTCTCTTCAGGGACAAGAGACTTGCAGAGGGATCTGGATAGCCTGGAGTATTGGACTGTGATTAATAAAAAATAGGATGAAATTTAAGAAGTTGAAATGCTGGATTTCGCACCTGAGATGGAGTAACACCAGTATGAGTATAAATTAGGAGATTTCACTGTTGATGCTAATGCTTTTATGTTAATAATGTATAGTCTTTTTAGTTTTTACTATGGTGTGGGGGAAAAGAAGGTGAAATGGACATTTTGTGGGGCTAAATGGCCAAGGGCCTGGCCAAATTCATTCCATTGGCTTTGGGCAGAGCACAGAGACTGGATGGAACAACGGCAGTGACATACCTAGCCCTGAGTAAACAGTGTTACCATGTGCCCAGTTCACACCAAGCAGGAAGTGTTCCCCTATTGCTGAGGAATTCAGTCCGTTTGTACCAGACAGGGCACCAGGGAGCTGGTTTGGTTTACCAGAGAAAAGTAATGACCTGAAGCCATGATATGCATTTCTTGCTGGTGATCCTGGGACTGTGCTGTATCTGTATGAAGCAGGAGCAGAGCACCAAAGCACTCTCAGTCACCATTTAAAATTAATATCATGGAGATCTATGTATTTACTGTGCCTGCCAAACAGCACTTAATTACTCAGAGTCCTTTTCCTTGTCTGCTTTGTTAAATAATGCAGAAAGGAACTGCAAATGATGGCTCAGGTTATTGGGCTGTGAGTGCAATGTTTGCTGCTCTGCAATGTTAAGTGCAGAGTCTGTGATGTGTGTGCTGTAGTTCCCATCTGCAGCAAAGGCACCTGGAAAGCAGGTAAGGTTGAACCAGCCAAAGAGCAAGCTGCAGGTTTTGATGCTAAAAATGTTCAGGTTTAACATTTCTAAGCTGTACAGAAAGATGTTTACATCACTCTTGTCTCATCTAATTCTCTCTCTGAATTGTAATTAAATATATTGGAGTAGGTGACTTTTTCCAACCCAGTGCGGCACATTCAGCAAATAAAATCCTTGAGAAAACAATTCTTCTTGATGATGCTACAGTTCTGTGTAACAACTACAAGTCTGTTACAATTCAATAACTATTTCATTGCTGATCTTGAATTACTTTTATGGTCATACGTCAGTTTCTAGAAGAGAAGTGGTGGCAGCTAGAGTTATTTATGCCCTTTGTTACTTGCCTCAGCAATGTAGCTGTTGTTGAATAAGCTGCAGACACTCAGTTCTCCTAGACCCCAAGGAGGTCCCCTAGGACCCAGGGGAAGGCAGAAATATGTGACAGAAAAGTGCTTTTTTATATAAATAAGAATTTCTTCAAGGCCACCTCAAATTGTCCATCAGTGTCAAATTCACTCGGAGTAAGTAAAATAAAGATAAATAAAGGAGGAATTATTATTACATCTTACTTCCATGTAAGATCATGGTCCAAATTTATTTATTTATTCTAGTAGGATCTTCTTTTGGTGATGAGTACATCCATTTCCAAGTCAAAGATTGTTCACTTTAACAGGAGTCTGAACCCAAGCCAAAGTCTTAAATAACTTCAGCCTCTAAAGTAGTTTGAGTAATATGTTTTTATTAACTGAAGCAAAACTTTATATGCAGCCTCACACAACCATGGAAAACTAGAATTTCAGCTCAAAGGCCACAGGTTGTGCCACAGGCCCATTTTCATTAGTTTGTTGAGAATTTATTTGCTTTTGTGCTTTCCTTGTCACTTTCTTAATCTGTGAACACTCCTTCTCCTTCCACTTTCACTTCATTGTTAGCTTATTCCTTCAGTTCTCATCTCTCTGGTTTTTTTTGGTCAAGGGTTAAGAGCTCCAAACACAGATTAAAAAAATCATATCAACATTATCAGTTGGCTCTGCTTCAATTGGCAACTCCTCTGCTTTTCAAGGATGATTTTTGATGTACTGTGCTGGCTTTTTCTTTTCAGAGATATTTGCGGAGCTTTCTCCAAATTTTTTGCTGGTATTAAATTATCCTAGTCATTTAATCTCCTAAGATAGAGGAGAATGCATTTATTTTAAGAAATTACATAATGGCATATCCTTCAGGTGGCTTCATGTCTCTTTCACTATTTTCACTCTGGTTCTTTTCATTCCCCTCATTTTTCTCTAAGATAGAACCATCTCTTCTGAACCCTTGTTTTCTGTGTTCTTCGTGATTTGGGATGATCTCTTTGGGATCAGATTCTGCAGTGTGGTGATTTGTCTTGTTCAGGCAAGACCTGGAGAATTTGACCCTTCAGGTAAACTAAAACTCACATTCTACAAAAATGTAGCTGTGACTTTTTTTTGCATAGTGGGATTTATCCCATGACAAGGCTTTAATGCTAAGCTTAGCAAAACTTATTTTACTTTTCTTAAATGATTTAGAGATAACCTAAGGCAAAGTGGGTCATGATCTTCATGAGGTTAAGTTAGATTTTTCAAGTAGGATAGAAGGGGAATACACAGTTTCAATTGGAAGTAACCTACAGTGACCATCCAGTCCAACGGCCTGACCAGCTCTGGGCTTTTATGTCTTAAGAAAGTACAGGCAGAATATGTGCTGACTTGGCCATTCACCTGTATATTGGCACAATCTTTGATTGATTTTCTCTAACCTGAGTTCCAGTTTATCCAGTGTTCCTTGCAGAGACATACCAGCTGAGATCCAGGAGAAGTATTTAGAGGCATGACTCTTGCTTAAGGCTGAACTCCATTGATTTTGGCCAAGGCTCACAAGCTGGTAAGACTTAAACTGATGCTGTTCAGGTATGGAGCTCAGAAAGGCAAAGACAAGCCTATTGGCTCTGATCTACAGGCACTTGTTTTAGTCTTCTGTTTTCAGCATGTGGGCAGTCCTGTGTCTTTTTTAAACTTCTCAAAGCATAGGTCCAGATTACTATTCAGGTGAACACATATTGGAGCTGTGAAATGTGGGAAATAAAGTAGCAGTCTCTGGTGTAACTACTCTGTCTTGAAAAGTAAACCTAAGCACAAGCACTGTTTTATGTTTGATAATGTGTTATTAGCAGAACTCCTCCTGCCTACGGTTCACGCCAACAACTTTGGCACAAAGTGCTACTACCAGAGATGTTCATACTCTCTGATTGCAAACAGTACTGTAGCCTTAAATACGGAGGCCAGGACAGTAACCTGTTGCTAATGCAATAAACAAGGACTTTAAATCAAGTTTTAAAATAGAAAAAAATCAGTGGCTGTGAGTTAAGGGTCAAGTCTAAGTTTTCTAAAGAGCCAACTGGTCTTCTGCCAGATCTTCTAGTTCACCCACAGACTGGTTTCCCTTCAGCTTTATTGGCATCTCTCTGCTTAGGTAATGCCATGACTCTCTGCCAGGTTTATCTCATATTACAAAATCCTCCATACTGGGCTGGAAGAGGTTGAAAGGTCTCTCTTGATATTACAGGAAAGAAGCCTTATTTCAACATGGCTACTGGTTTGCTATTTCTCTTTTCATCAGTGCTGTGTTGCCAAGTCTGGTATATTTATCATGAGTTTCATAGTATTTGATGCCCTGTAAAACAGGAGATAAAATATAAAAGAAGGTGCTGATGTCCCAGCTCTCATTTTCAAGTGATTAAACAAGAATCTCAGCCTTCACTTAAGAAACACATTTCAAGGCTCAACATTGTTGAGAAGTAATTGAAAATACTGTTTGAAGCACTTGAAAATTATTAAAAGTGAAAAATACTGGAAGAGCTTATATGCTCTGCAAATTGAGAAATCAGAGTATGTTAAAAATAGAGCTCACTCCTTTTATTTTTTAATAGAAGTCCCATGGTTTTTAAGTTAATATTGAGATTTAGGAACAAGAGCAGTCAAGTCCTTCTCTTTGACTGTCTGTTTTTCACAATTACTTATGCTGTTCTGCTATTCAAACGTCTCCTAAAGTCGAGTGGATCAAACAGAGGATGTGGGTTTGGTTTAGCACTTGCATTTGCTGAGTTTCAGGTTAAAGGAGACCCACAAAGGGAGTCTGTTGCTCATTGGTGTTTCTCTTCTACAGCCAGGCCATGTCACTTCACCTTTTTTATTTCCATTTAGAAAAGCTCAAAAGGTTCTCTCTGTTTTGTGAAGCTTGCTGCATTTTCCTTTGTGAATGCAAAGATTTTCCTGCCCTAGTTTATCTAAAAAAAAATTGCTGACAATGTGCCATCTGCAGCCCTTGTAGCATGTCTGGGACAATGCTCAGCATTTACAAAGGAATGTTTTCCTCTCAGATGTTTGAATTCAATCCATACTGTTGTTATTTATTAAATAAATAAAACTTTATTTCCTGATGTCTTATTTATTAAAGACTAAGGGTTTATTCAAAATGTTTGGCTTTGTGTTTACTCTCAGGTCAGGAATGACTTTTACTCCGTATAGCACAAGTGCAGGTGTGGTGTTTCTGTGCCATGGAACACATGAGAATGAAGAAGTGCAGTGGGCTCCCTGCACTGGGCATCTGTGCTGGGCTGTGCTTGGTCTGACTGGGCACAACTCTTCATTTCCCTGCAATGGCTTCTGGTTTGTGCCAGAAGGATTGAAAGGTGGCTCAGGCTTGGTAAGGTGTCCTAAGCAGGTTGAAAAGCTCACTTTCCCAGAATGGCTTCAGGAAAATTAAAACAAACTTGATGAGGTTTTGAAGCTGGCAAACTTTTGTGAGACAGGCTCATAATCATCTCACTCTGTGCTAAGGAATTTGGGCTGAAACTTTATCAGCTTTGGAGCAGTGTTCTCCCGTACAGAAACGTTACCTCAACATTAGAAGTGGATACTGCAACTTAGATAAAACTTAGATAAAGGCTAAGTTCAGTTCCTAGTTTACTAACTAGCTGTCCTAGGATTTCACAGGAACCAGTCTTTCTCTGCCTCTGTTCTGCTTTTTGGGGTTTTTTTTTTGGTCCACATCCCATTTCTGCCTTCCCCCAAGATACATTCTGTTTCCCACCCACGCCTTTCCTCATCTGAGAATTACTTAACTTTCTGAAGAGGAGTCCTGTGAAATGTATCCTACACAGATGCACTGCTAGGGTGGAGCTGGGAATAGAGCATGGGTGGAAACAAGGGACTGGGACAGGGAGGAGGGAGAATGGAGATGAGCCAGCAGTGTGCCCAGGTGGCCAAAAAGACCAGTGGCATCCTGGTCGGTGTAAAAAATAGTGTCAAGCAGTACTAGGGAAGTGACTGTCCCTCAGTAGTTGGCACTGGTGAAGTTGCACCTCAGATTCTGTGTCCAGTTCTGGGCCCATCACAACAAGAAAGATATTGAGATCCTGGAGTCAGTCCAGAGAAGGGCAATGGAGCTGGTGAAGGGTCTGGAGCACAGGTCCTATGAAGAGCAGCTGAGACAATTGGAGTAATTCAGCCTGGGAGAGGAGGAGGCAGAAGGGTGACCTTATCACTCTGTACAACTAGATGAAAGGAGAGTGTAGCAAGGTGAGGGTCAGGTTCTTCTCCCACACAACCAGTGACAAAGACAGGAGGAAATGTCCTTGAGCTTTGCCAAGGAAGGTTAGGCTGGACATCAGCAATAGTTTTTACACTGAAAGAGTAATTAGACATTGGAAAGCGCTGCCCAGCGAGGTGGTGGAGGCATTGTCCCTGGAGACGTTCACAAAACAACTGGACATGGCACTTAGCGCTATGGTGCTGTTCTCATGAAGGCATTCCATCACACGTTGGACTCAATGATCTTGGAGCTATTTTCCAACCTTAATGACACTATGATACGGGATAATATGACACTGCAGCTCGAGGGCAAGAGACCAGAGCTGCTCTTTTCTGTGGCTCTGTAAATTTAAATCAGCTTAAGATGATATTGTATTGTCCCCTCAGAGGCCTTCATAAGCCCATGGTGTGCACACAGAATGAAGAGCAGCCTAGGTAGTCAAGATAAAGTTGTGTGGGAGATGGGTTTCCATCTAGAGCAGGTGTTTTCAGAGATGATCGTCCTGTGCCTAATTTTAGTGCACAGCCTTTTCCATTGATCCCCTGGCATGAATGCCTTCTCTTCCAGTGCTCCACTCTTTGGAGTTCCTTTGTCTTCCTTTGCCTGTCTATCAGTGTCAGTGAACAAGCTTCTCCAACTTTCCTATGCCTATCAAATTCTCTTTCTCACTGCTACCTACATATGTCAGCAACTGGCTCTCACAGAACTGCCTAATCACCTTCATGGTCTCTGGGAGTGACAGAAGGTTTGTTTGTGTGCATATTAATAAGCTGGTGTAAGTAAAATCAATAAAGAACAAGGCTACAGCAAAGCAAAACCTATCATTTCTTTATTGAACAAGAAGGTATGCTTGTAAACATGCTAAAAATGCTTGGCATATGAAAACTCACTGGCAGACACAACTGTTTCCTATGAAGCTTTGCAGCCTTGGCACATGGAGTCATCATGGCCCTTGAGCCACCAAAGCCACTGCTAAGTTCACCATTGAATTCACCAACTAAAAAACTGAACCCTAAATTCTGGCTTGTTCAAGAGTGAAAATCCTACCTCAGATCCTCCTGAAACAGATCAATATTCTTTCTTGTTGGACTGCAGCTGCACAAGTGCAGTGCAGTGTTGAAACCTGGTCAATTAATGCTTTATAGGCAGTAGGATCTGCAAATTGGAGGAACTAAGGTCACCTAAGTCACTAACTTTATTTGCCTATTCTAAGACAAGGATGCTTTACCAAGGGAAAATGGATGTCGTACAGGCACCCATAGTGGAAACCAAATCCACCTGAAAATCAAACTCCTGAAGAATATGATATCCATATTTACTGAGAGTGAGTGGCCTGACCTACTCCTGGGTTTGCCCAGAGCAGAGTTCTTGGTTAGTTTTGTCATTAGAGATTTTTAAGACAATATAAAAAAGACTCTTGGTAAAGCTGGGTTAGACTTCTGTTTTTATTGGTGGATCTACTCTCATTTTTATCAGATATTGATGTATTGTCATAAATACCTGGAATTCTCCTGTATGGGCAGACCTTTATTGCAGTGGAGTTATGCTGAGGGCTGTAAACAGGTAATGCCAATGCTGCCCATCAGACACCTCCCAATGATGTCTTCTGCACACTTTCAGCTCTGAGAAGCTGGTAGGGCTGACTGGATTGGTTCCAAGTACAAAGCAGCAGACAGGAAAGTCTAGTGTATGTTGGGAAGTGTATTGTATGTTTCCACCTCATTCGAAGCCACTGCGCTGGGAAGCCATTTATACAGAGCTGCTATGGAAAGGAGTTTGTACATGTTTAGAATGACTATATATATATATATAAAAGGTAACTGTGCATATGCCATAGGTTTGTGTATCATAAACATGTATGTCATAAGCAAATTTAATTGGGGGATACAACTGTCAGTGCAGCTTGAAAGAATCCTCTGAATTCCCTGTTGCAAGCATGAGGGCTGGCAATTTATGTATTAGCTCCAGAGGGAAAGAATTATGTCTTCAGCACACAGCTGATGAGTCTTGGTACATTTTTGTGAGCCTAATTGACTTTCTCATGTAATCACTAATCCTCATCCCACCCTGTCTGTCCCCAAGCTTTCCAAGTGGAGTACAGTCAATCTTTTTAAACATTTTGAAATGGGCAGTCATAGTCTGTCATCCTGCAGACAATAAACTTCCACTGACGATCCCTGCATGAAAGAGAGACAAGAGAGAGGTATTAGTGAGCCAGAACTGCAGAAGATGCTGTACAAGTAAGAGTAACTTTATACTACATATTATGGCAACAAAAACATCTGTCTGCCATTAACTGACTTTCATCTAAGTGCTCTGTGTTTTTAAGAGCCAAAAGGACATTAAATATGTGTGATAGTTACAATTCCCCCAGACTCCTTTGCAAGATAAGAAAATCAGCTCTCTGAATAAGTAGGTCTCAGAGTATGCTTCAGAAGACATTGAATCCTGATGGTGATCAGTCCTGAATTGACTTTTAATTAGTGACCAAGAGGAAAAGGATGATTCTGTCAAAAGTTATTGTCATGTCATATATTGTTCAGTAATGTGTAAAAAGTGAAAAGTGTTTGGGTGATTTGCAAGCTATGTCTAAGATAGGAGTTATCCATAAAGCAAATTTCACTTTTTTTTTTTTTTAAATGCCTTTCACTACTAGGTCTTCCAGTTAGTGTCCTTTAATAAAGAGCTGAAGGAATCAATAGTGAGAGAAATGAAATTCACTTCTCATCCTTGATCAAGTCACATGTGAGGAAGAGTAACATTTATGAATGTAGGGAGAGTTTATGCTTTTCACAGTCTGTGAGTGGTATTCTCTCTCATGAGAGTGATAGGAAACCTAACAATTGTTAGTAGGAAGCCTGACTGGAGCAGTGGGATTCAACAGTGAAGGCCAGTGATTTAGTGTCCAATAGCCGCAATAGGCTACAAACTTAGTTTCCTCCTTAGCTTATTGTGCATTAAATTTTCCTTTGGCAAATAGCCCTGACTTCAGAGAATCAAATACTATCCTGCTGTGAAGGGAATGTTGAATTTAGGCTGCTTGGTGCTGGCTAACTTGAATTTGGATCCAAACTACAGTCCTTGCAGATGGCAGTTGTCTTTTATAGTGGTAATGGGTAGTCCTCCGAAAGGTTTCTGAAAGCTTGAATTCTGCTAATAGTGATGTCCTAAAGCTGAGGGATGGGATGGATAACGCTGCTAGATTTAATAGAAGCTTGCATTTTAAGACCCCTGCACCAAACTGCTGCCTAACTGCTGCCTCTCAGGAATGTGCTGAGACCCCTGAGCCCAGATTTTGGTATTTACAGTGCTTACATGGTGTCATTGACTGGATGACTGTCCTGGAATAAGACCAATTTGACTCCTAAGCCCTGTAGGTACACACTTTGTACATACCCTGTCATAAAATGTTTCATTGCAGCTTTTCATTTAAAAAAATGAGGTTATTTAATTGGAAATTTACTGTGCTACTAAGCTACAAGTTTATCCTGAGTGTCATTTGGAACTGGGTCCGTGTCATGCTCATCAGCAAGTATGATGTAACAGTTATATAGTGTTTGGCTTTGGTTTTCTTTAGCTCTTTCCTAGACGTTTTTAAAATGTAATTTCCTTGTAAAACTGTTACCAAAGGTTAATGAAATGCAAGATTCATTTTTAGGTTTATTTTAAGAATCCCTTACTTGGTCTATGTGAATGCTCTTCAAAGACAGTTATTACTCTTTTGGTCACTAAGTTACCAAGAGAGATAAAAAATAAAGAGGACCCCTCTGTGGAAAACAGGATTATATTGGTCAAAGTTAAGGTCTGCTAACTTAGCACACATTGTCAGAGAGACTTTTAGCTCAAAATCTTAGGTCGAGTAGTTTTTCTAAAATAGGACATTATGAAATTAAAAGTCAAGCTCTTTAAAATAAATGTATTTTAGTCACCTGAATTAATAACGTGCTTTAAAATACTGGAACAGAATTATTTCTGAAGCTGTCATTTCAGATTTGGCTTGTAGACACTAACATATATATACATGGTTGATGCATTTATGGCATATTACCTTTCTTTGCCCTATTACTTGTGTTTGAACTCACGCATATATGCCCAGCTTTTCAGGATGCAGGCAATTACTTTGTACTATTGCTACTGTGTGCTTAATTCAGTAGTTCTCAGCCTGTTTCAATTTGTAGATCCCTTACAAGCCTACCAATGGGGATGCAGATGCCATCAGGAATTGCCTTATGAGGCGTACTCTAGAATATATCTGAACTTGCCTTTGCAGATCCTTAACACCAGTTTGTAGGTGTCATCCCCTCCCAGTTGCTAAATTCCTGCACTTTCCTTGGCTTCAGGAATCAATATTGAACTGTCACTTTTGCTTTCCTGTTGTCATGTGCTGTCAAATTTGAATTTTTGATGTATAGAAAAATTTCTTTTATCTCCAAATATTGTTGAATAATCTGCTTCCAATTCAGTTAAAAAATTCTGTGAATTCCTATTCATATTGAGTTTGACAAAATCCTCTTTCATCGGTCATATGAAACGTATTAGGGACCTTAAATACCCTATAATTTAGCTCAGCTGAGCTTGGTGGATGTCCAGCTTGTCTGGGCATTTCAAACATACTTCACTGTTGGGTGTCTGGCTGTCGATTTGTTCTCCAGTGATGATGTCTGAGCAGTTAAGAAATAACTGGCTATCCAGATCACCCAAATAAATGGAGCAGAGAACAGTTTTATAAAAGAAATGAGCTTATGACAGTCTGCATGTGTTGTCTTTATACTACATAGTGAAGGACAAGCTTTGGCTCTTACAAGAGCACCTGGTAATTCCCACTCCCTGTCCAAGATACTTGCTGCAGGTTGGGTTGTGAATGTTCCAGTGGTGCTCTCTGGGCTCAGGAGACTGATCCAACCAGATCACAGCCACGTAACAATGCTCCACCAGAAAGCCATACCATCATCACTTGGCATGTTTCAGAGCTCAGGCTGAAGGTATTATGTTGTTTGGTTTGCGAGTTTAATTTTGGAAGCTATTTTGCCAAGGGTTTGCAATGTGCATGTGTATGTGGGCAGTTTCAGTTGTTTACTACCTGCTTCACATAGCCCATGTCCTCTGAAATTTGATTGTATCTGTCTGTCTATCTGACAGAGGATACTGCCCTTCCCTGCAAATGTTCCCTTATTTATGTCCAGGTCATTCTGTCTGCATCAGTGATATCACCACACTCCTGAATGGGCTCCCAGAGATACTTCAGGCCTTTTCTAATTCTTTCCAGCTGCTTTTGTCTTGCTTTACAGACAGTTGTTTTCTCCTTTTGACCTATTTAAAATGAGACTGGAAAATGTAAATAGTAATCACTTCTGAAGACTGTTCTCCACAAATGAGCAGTTAAAATCTTTGATGATCAACAACAACTCTTTCATTCATTCCTGAAACACAGGCATGGAAACTCAGAGAGAGTGATTACGGAAGTGTTGGTGGGGATAATAACATCATTCTAAACTTTCTACATCCTTTGCCACAAGCACCATATGCTGTCTCAAATATCCTTATATCAACAGTGGCCTCAGTGATGCAATGTCTTAGGGAGTAGGAAGGGAAGATAAGATATCTGCAAGTTTATTGATAAAGTCTAAAAATACCTAGCTGTTTGAAGTGATTGGGAAAGCTTAAACTGAAATACCTTCAGAGGCTTTTTTTTTGCCTCTTGGTAGCTCAAGAACATCATCCATCATGAACTAAATAGTATGGACACAAGTTTAATGTGCTTGAAAATTAAGAGGAATCAAAAAATGTTCACATAGACAAGAGGAAATGTGCATGCTCTAGGCCAGACTGACACTCAGAAGACCTTTTCCTGCTCCTATTCTGCCTCATGAGCTGCAAAGAACCATTAAGGATGACAAATTTTGCTGACTTTTGTGATTCATACTGCTCAGGAGGAGTGTTACAGCCTGAATCTGAATTCTGAAGTGGTGTAGAAATTTTTTTTTTTTTTACTTCATTCTCTTGGCAACAAAAATTGTTTCTGGTTGTTCTGGAAGCTGAGGGCCAGAAAGTTCATTGGTGCAGAAAACTTTTCCAGTTTGCAATTCACAAAATATTTATTCTGTAGTTTCAATCTGCTACTTATTGCAGGTACATGACTACCACCAGAGCAGAGATAGGACAAAGGTGTGCTGGTGGCTTCTCCCTCTTCTAGGCACTGTGGTCCTGTACTCCTGATGTACATTCCCATGATGCTGCTTTTGCTCCTGAGCAGTGGCCCCACTGCCACCCTGTTCTGAAGGCTGCCTTCTGCAGTCAGAGACAGAAATCTGCTCAGAGGCATAGGCTACCTTGGCTGATTTGTTTTCCAGGCTTGTCCTTGTGATTCCAGACTTCACCCTGGTCCACATCCGATGGAGTCTGGATTCCAGCTGCAGGGGAATGCACTGTCTGCATTATTTCCCCTACTCTCTGCTACAACCATGAGGAGCAAGGATTAAGAATAGCACTGGGGAATATTTAAGACGAAAAGCCTAGAATGGGGCTGTCCCTAATGACCTTGTAATTTCTTTATCTAAAGTGATAAATAGATACCCTTGAGTCAAGTATCTGTGAAAGTTATTCTTCCATTTGTAGGAAACATTTGCAGACACAGCTTCCATTTGGTAATAAACAGGATAACGTATTTTAGCCAGGAAATTACAGTTATGGACCTGCAGCAGTCTTACAATGTGTTGTAAGAACTTCTGGAAAAGCCTACTTACTTTAGGTAACGTTTTGATTGAGGGATCCCTATAGCGAACTTTGGCAGGCTGAGAGCATTACAGTGACAAAAGCACTTTGGCTGCTTTGAGTGTTAGTAGAGACAGCTTGAAATATTGATGTCTTTAAACTCCCACTTCTCTCTTCTCTCCCCCTTCTCATGTAGCCTGTCTTGGCAGAGCAGTGCAGCACACCTTGCCTTGCTATCTGTGTTGTGCTTGATAACAAATGTTTTAATATACTGGACTGAGGTGCCTAATAAAAGACATCAGCAAAGAAATAGCTCACAATTAATGTATTAGAGGGCAGCTTGAAAGAATCAAGATCCCTTTCCCACAATCAGGTTTCAGTGACTGGCTACACTCTTCTTAAACCTGCTCTGTTAGAGTCTCTGTAGCCCTAGGCAGACAACATTGTAGGATTTACATTAAACCCAAATTTTAAAATTTTGTGGTTGTGCATAGTAGAAATGGAGAAACACTCCCTTTCAACTGAATGGAAAAATTGTGAATCCATTTGTCGGAACCCAGGACATCCCTCTGGGTGCCCTGGGTGATCCGAGACCTTGGCAAGGGGTCCAGAGACAAGCCATGAGAGTTTGATTAGGATAGTATTAATTTATCACCGGGTGTAGATGTAGAATTTTGGGGTTTAATGGAGGTTCAAGAAGGCAAGATGGAGGAATCTGGGCATGTCCCTGTCCTTCTGCTTCTTCTCCTTGCCCTCCATCTTCTGCTGTGGTGGTGGCACTTTTGGATTGGTTTAGTGTGAAAGTGCACAGTTTAATAAAGGTGATGGGTATTGGTATAATATTGAAAACAACTAGCACGTAACAATTGGTATAAGAGATAGCGACCACCCATGAGCGAGGCAATTAGCCTTGTACAACAGTGTAGGTAGCATCCGCGCTAGCTGAGAAGGAATGTTTAGGAACAAGAAAGAATAAACAGCTTTGATAAAGAAGCTGACGCATTCTGGCTCCTTCTTCTGGCACCAGGCTTGGAAAAAAGGACTTCATCCGCAATCTCGGAAGGCTATCAGCCCGGGATCCGAGATCCATTTTCATTACCACAACTTCACTAGCCATAGGACCTCTCCCAAGAGGACTGCAAATGCCAAGAAATGACCAGGACTGATCAAGAAAATGTAGTTAACTCATTTTCTGGAAAGGAATCAAGGTGGGCGGCACTGCCTGAATTCCTGTAGTGGCTTGAATCTGTTAGAATTGAGCTGACATAGATTGGGCAGTTTAAAGCATTCACATTGCAGTTTGTATGGTCTTAGCATGTTGGCAGGTTCCCTGCTTCTCTGCAAAGAAAAGTGGACCAAAATAGGTGCCTCATTCCCTGAAGGCACAGGGTGTTTTTACTGAGCTCAATGAAATATGCTCCAACTAAGGGTGGGTGAGAAATTATAGTGAAGACCTGTTGCATTTTGTGAAGGTCAGATACAGCCCAGCCTACCACTGCTCTATTTTTCACTGCTCAGATGGACATGGCAAATGATCCCCGTTAGCATGTCCTGCTGCCGATACACCACTCTGGACAGTGAATCATATGGACTGTGAACTTTGGTCCTCAGAATTACTAGCGTGATGCTGAGTGCCACAGCACATGGTGTTAGCCATGCACTGTTGGGGGGAAATAAAGAGGCAGACTTTTTAAAATTTCTAGAGAAACAGATGAAAAGCAAACCTGTGCACAGCAGAGAAAGTTGTAGTTGCCCCACGGATGTAATAGTCGTAAGTGTACATCATCATGTCCATATCTTCTCCATAGTGTCCTGGATATTCTGTTGTTAACCTTTACATTAAGGAAAAAGAAGATAATATAATTTGCCATCTTATAGAGGAGTCCAGTTGAATGACTACAGCTCAATTAGTAGATTTCTCCTGCTCCTTTGAAAGTTCTTGTTTCTTAACAGCACCACAAGATGCAGTCTCACGATACTGCCTTTCTCCTCTACACAACTAATTCAGGTAGCTATTTGAATAAAATTCGGCAACTTTAGAACAGTTAAGAGCAAACTGTAGTATTGAAATATCTGTATATATATCTGCAGCTCTGGGATAAAAGAAAACTGAAGAAGAAGATACAGCCCACCTACTACTTTCTTTATAGCAGGGATTTGCTCCAACCTCTAGTGAGTCTCTTTGGTTTGCGGCTGTAGACTGCACTAAATGTTGCCAACTCAAATGACTCTAAGCGTTTATCCACTTATGAATTATATTAAGTGAATGTAATTAATCCATTACTCTGTTGTTTCCTCTTTCTGCCTAATTTATAATGTAAAAATATCGGCCTGGACAGCATTTGTGCAGTATATTTTATCTGAGAACCTCAAAGTGCTTCTTCAATTATTAACCAAATTATGATTGCTGCTTCCCTGGGAAATAGGCAAGTAATACTGTAATTCATTTTACAGATAATGAGCAGATTCAGGAAGGAGCTGGAAGCTTGACCAGTACTTTCTGTCAACATTACATTTGAAGTCTGAATGGAAACCTGGCACTCCTTGTACTACACCATTTTACATGGGACTTGTTACTGGAGCTGTCAGCTTCACTCTGAAATGGCAAAGAGAAGCATCAGGTTCCCTGTAAGGGAGATGCTGTCCCTCTGCAAATAAGCAGCCCAACTCCTGTTGAGACTAACTGGGTTGGCACACCCTTACAGAAATCCTGACAACCCTTTCCTGACTTAATCCAGCCCAGCAGCAGTACTTGAATGATGCTTGAAGGTGACTCAGGCACATTCCAGCCAGCACTCCTGCATTTTGTTAAATCAGTGGAGTTTATGCACAGGCTTAAATATTTTACTCACTAGGAATATAGTTATTGGGATGGGTTTGAGTTTTTATGAGATTCTTCGGGTGTATTTGGAGCCTCAACCTGTAACTGTTGGGGAAATTAGAAGCGGAAAGTTTACCTGAAAACTGAAGTACTCTGGGCTACTAGGTTGCTTTCCAGGTCTTATTCAGCTTTTGAATATGAAAGATCGTTCAGCTGGAACATCATTCCTAACAAATCATTTTTCCTTGACAAATGAAAAATGTGTCTGCATATGAAACTCAAGCATGACATTACAAGACCATCAAGTCTAATCAGTCAACTTCTTCGAATATATCTTGTTCTCATGCTTCCTGTTCTTTGGCCATGACAATCATCACACAGATTCTGAGTTACAGCACAAGGACACCCATCCCAGAGTGTGCTTGGGAAGCAGAAGGTCAGGCCTGGTCACAGTCTCTGTTGTCTGAGTTCTGACCAAGTTCACATGGACGTGCAAAGCCCTTGTGGTGCTCTGCCATTGGTAAGAAATAACAGCAGTATTTCACAGGTTATGCAGACAGATGCTATAGACTAGGAGAAAGAGAAGAAATCATGAACACTGCCCACCCAGCCAGAGGAGAGTCCCCATATTTAGTTTACTAATTTGGAGCCTGAGTGTCTGATAGCACATCTTCAGAAAATCCAGGGTCATAGAAGGTTTTAAAAATGAAGACCAGCCGTGGGCCAGCACTTAATTTTGCATTCTCCCATCAACTCCAGGTTTTGACACTTTGTTTAGCTATTATTATGAGAAACCACTAAAACTTGTGTTTTAATATGTTCTACCAAATGTGTTTTATAACATCTGTTTGGCACTTAGTGAGGAAAATCTTCTGTAATCTTGACCAGGAATATGTGCTGGGCAGATGAGACTGTGCACAACACAAGGTTAAAAAGCTCCTTTTTTCTCTACTCAGAAACAGAACTAAGAGTCAGTTCTTTGAACTTCTTTCATGGGCCTCTCAGTTGAACAGTAAGTCTGATTACAAACTTCTGAATTGCTGTGGTCTCACAGACCTTTTGCAGAGGCATGCAGTGTTATTCTGAAGTGCAGTGGGAATCTTCATTTAGCTTCCTTTTCTTTTCTTTTCTTTCTGACTGCTGTCATCTTCCCCTCCCTCTCTATTAACTTCTTCACATTACCATACAGCCTCTTAAGGCTCCTCCACTAAGAAATGTTCAAAAAGCAAATCTATGCAATTACCAAAAATAAATTATTTAGGGACTTGAGCTGTTCCGAAGTGTATCTTGTTTCATAGGCAGATGCCAACTGACTCCTTTTGTTCTGCAGAGAGAAATTATATATAGTGCAATGACAGCAGTGTTCACCTGAGTCTGTGTGGTCTGTCTAATTCATGTCCCTTTGATGATGGCTGTACTCATTTCTGAAACTGTTCCCCTAAGCCCCTGCATTTCAAGGTTGTCTGTCTGGCTTGCACTGTGTCCTTTAGAAGCAAATGCAATTGGTTGTCCATGTAGCAGGGTTCTGTGGTGTGACCCATTCCTTTTCTATTATCTCCATTTTTTGAATTCTGAGGGTAATTCACTCAAAATGCATCTGCACTTAGAGATGCCCTAGTGTTTAATGCATAGGGATGGTCAGTATGTGGTGTTCTCATCATGAAGTCATTTAAGACAGCCATTGAGGGTCTTCCCAAAGTGGTCTGCCTGGCACAGGACAGTGGCTCCCTCAGGTTTTGTTGTAGCTTGGTCTGTACCCTTATTATCAAGGACTTAACTGAAAATATTAATTGTTTTACTCAAAAAGTGCATATCAACTTGTGAAACACCTGCCATGGCCCTACGGACACATAATTTATTTACAAACAAGGTAGCAATTGTAAGCCAAGTGTGGCAATGTATGGTTTGTACTCAAGAGGAGTCACAAAACAAGTGTGAGACACTTTTTGCCCCAGTTAGTAAGGACTTATCTGCCCGTGGGCCTTTCATTTGTGAAAAGCCATCCACAGCAACCTTCACAGTGCCCTGTAAGCACTTCTGGCACTGAACTCCTAGCAGAGAGAATTGGGCTAGGGGAGCAGTGAGAAGCCTGGGAACTGCCAAGTGCCCGAAGTTGCTGCTGCTGTTTGGGGCGTTGTATGACCAAGCCGTGGTGCTGTGGTGAGGTGACAGGGAGCCCTAGGAAAGAGGCTGGCAAAGCAGCTGTGAGAAGATGTGTGTTACAGCGATTGTGGCCTCCAGGCACTGAGTAATTTGGTGCCAAACAAACGCTGAGGGGCAGGGGCCAGCGGGGTGCATTTAGTGGGATTGTTTGTTAAACCCAGATGCACTCACAGGTGTTAAGTTTGGGGCATGATTTGTAGGGGAGAAAAGAATATTGTGAGACCTTCAACAAGTAGTAGTCTTCTCAGTCTGTATGATCTGTTTGCAAGAAAATACAGAAAACAGGAACTCTGGTTCAAATCTACTTCTGGAAAGTATTGGGTGTGTGATGTTTGGGCACAAGAGACTTGAAGCACCAGTGGCACTGTTGAGAGAGGAGAAAGAGGGTAATTCTGTCTTAAAGACTGGGAAAGGAAATCTTGTGATAAGGTGTGTAAGTAGGTCGGCTTTTGTGTGAGACAGTGGGAAAAGTTGGCAGAAAAAGGTATTTTCATAATGGCACTTTTAGCTAGAATAGAGTTGATGTGGAATGGTTTATCTTTTCAGTGGTTTACATTGCTCCAACCAGCCACATGTTTTTCTAATGTATTTCACTATAATCCTATAAATCTAGCTCAGGGTAGGATATGTATTGAAAAATGGCATTAAATCTTTGCCAGGGTTACTGTTGTTTTTATTTTAATCCGAAAACAGCTGTGTTGTTTATTTTCCATGGTGAAGAATTGCTATGGTAGATATTAACAGGAAACACAGCGTTACTCATTTAGCACTGAGAAGAATGTTTCGTACTAATCTACAGTGATCCGTGGCACTTTTTTAACAATTGACTTTAGAAATAGTCATTATGATTCTATTATTTACCAATAAGAAGATCAAGCCACACCAATGGCCTTAGTATTTGCAGCCTGCTGTTTAAAGAAATAAATGAGAACTGTGGGTATGCCTTACTTTCAGATACCAAGCAGACAAAAGAAATGAGACTTTTAAAATATGAGATATGGTCAGTGGTAGAACAGTTTCTGGCTCCAATTGTGGAATATACTTATTCCCTGATAATAAATATATGGGCTTGGAATATCTTACACTGTTCACTACTTCTGCAACTACAGTGCTAACAAGATTAATGGCTTCTCTTTAACTTTCATTTCCCTCTTTGTTGCTGAACTCTTCCTCTAACAATGCCACAGCCAAAGGAGCTGCTCCATTTCAAGAGGAAAACATAAGCTTTGACAATAACTTTCTGACATTTGAGGACAAGGAGTATCCCCTGAATGGCCTTACTTTCAGATGTTGTTTACAAGTGCTTCAAGAGTATGTCTTTCCTAAAGGAGAAATTCTTTCCAAGAGCCACAAGCCTGCAAGTTACATTCAATGAACATGGGAATTATATGCCTCTTTAATCAATTTCAACTCCTTCAGCTGCAAGAGAGAGGTCATCTGCTTTAAAAAATGCATCCTATGCTGAAAAGCCAAAGAAGGTCTTAGTAAACTGTCTACAGAAATTTTGGCAACTGCTCTGAGTACAGAACCCAGATTGCTAGGCTGCCAGGGAACCAGAGGTGTCCTGGAGCTCCTCTAGAGACAAGAAGTTCTCTGGTGTCATCTGTTTTGTGACTGAGCTCAGGCTCCAGGCTCTGAGCCCATAGATTCACACAGACACATCACTGCTCCTGTGTTCCCACTGTGTTGCACTGAAGGGCACAAGCCCTCCTGGGGCTGAGGAGCCACGAGCCCGGTACAGCGGGAGCGCAGTTCTTCCAGGCCTGCACGAGCTCATGCAAGGCAGGAACAAGCAGCAGCAGAGAGCTCAAGGCAACTTGTGCCTGTTCCTCAAGAAAGATATGTCCAAAATAGCTTGGCCAGATTTCCAATGTCAAATCATATGTGTTTCTCCTAAAATGTCTCTGGAAGATGTCATGCAGATTGAGCTGTAAGGTTGTATTTGATGGGTAATATAATAATAATTAAAAAAATCAACATCTCCTCCCCCCTTCCCAAAACTAGTTAAATATCTTTTAAAAAATGGAGAAAAGGGGAGGGGAATTGAGATGTCCAGAACTGCATGTTTCCACAACATCTATTCTGAGCTCACCTTTGGGATTAGTATCTCTGCTACTGGTTATCTCTGAGAAACCTGCACGGGATCACATCATTTTCAATATGTCTTGTATGGCAGGTTGAGTCAGGAAAACAAATAAGTCCTTTAAACCCCATAACTCCTGGAAAATGTAATTGTTGCCTGGACAGTGTCACCATGACAGAGAGCAGCCACAGCTCCAGCCAGACCTTCTGGCATTTAAACTGCTCGTTGTTTGGAGAAGGGAAACAGTCATAAACAGTCTGTGCAGACTTGGGGCTGCTCTGTGACATGTGTTTGCTTTTCAAAGTATGGAGTCAAGCTTTCATTTCCTGGCAAAGAGAAAAATTGGAGCTCTAATGGGACCACTTAGTGACACTGTCTCTGCATCTGTGATAGATTTGCTTCCTTTACGGTGCAAATCATTACACAGTTTATGCTATTGTGGTAGCATTCCCTAGGCAGGTAAAGAGAGCTTTTCTGCCTCCTTTGAGGAATGTTAATTATTTTCAGTATGTTAAAAATGTGCAGAATCCATGACAATTCTTGGCATGATGAAGAAGGAAATCAAGTACTTGCAAAAAATTTACAAAGCAAATGCAAAACTATGAGAGTGGAAAATATTAGTAAATTTATTTTCAAGATGAGCTTACTGCAGAGGTAAAATGGGAATTAATGGTGAGAAGATGAGCTGTAAAACAGAACTACTAGGTTCAAAGAGTAAGGATATAAATGCTAACAAAGTCCTTCTGCAAGTATTTGACTTCAGTCATTATATTAAGCAAAGTGTTGGTTTCTGTCAGCATGGTGGTGTTATAAATTAGTATTCCAATAAATAGTAGCAATTTTCAAAAAGCACAGGGATATTCTAGGTGTAAAAACCAGGGCAAATTCTAACAAATCAGTTGCATGGCTCATGCACATAAGAAAAACCTCTTTATTCATTTCAGGGTCATATCAGTTCAGGAGCAATGTAGTCCTGAAGCAGAAGAGACAAGAGAAACCATACATAAGGATCAGCTGTTTTACTACTTTTATATTTACCAGAGAGACCTGTATGGAGACAACTGGAAGAGGAAGGAATCAAATACCCAAGGTGAGAGCTAATTTGAAAAAGGATTTTGTCACACTTCAATATTGTCAGTTTTCTTAAAAATGCATTTCTGCCCACACCTGGTTTCATACTTCAGGATGCATTGCACATTAAAAGTCAAGGCTGCTGAGAAATTCTGCAGCATGGATTTTCTTTGAATATGGATTTTCCTGTGTAATGTATGATCCACAAAGTACCACACTGCACACTTTCCTAGTATTACTTTCCCACATAGTCATATACTAATAGAAGCCTTTGCATGAAAATAAGCCTCTCCATCCAAAAAATAGGAGTCAGCAGCATGCTGATGGCCATGTCTCCACAGTTACTTTATTTACAATGAGTTCCTGGAACAGAATAAATACTATCATAATTTGGGGCAGAAACTGCAATAAATAATGATACACTATACATATACATTTTTGTTGTGCCTTACATGCATATACAATGTGAGGTCTTACTCCTGGTAGCCCAGAACTACTTTGCAGTTTGTTTGGAAAACATTCTTTCTGTCAAATGCATCTTAACCAGTGCAAGATACAGAGCAGAAGCATGATGTGTGAACAAGTTCTTGTGACAATAACTTGGAAATGCCAATGAAAGTTAGGTTGTGAGTGAGATCTCCTGAGCTTAGGGGATGGGAAGTTTGGTTTCTGTACACTGAAATTTAACAATTCAGACAAGTCACATCTGTAACTTCAGAGTAAAAGTGAGTCCAAAGCCTGGGGTTTCACATTACCCCATTGAAGTTCTTGTTGGTTTTACGTTACCATAACAACCAGTACTCTCCCAGACTAATACTACACTGTCTAGGCAGGGAAGGAGAGTAAACCAGAATAGAAACCGTTCCTAGCAGATGATAGAAAAGAGACCACTGTTTTGGAGGAGACACTTTATCTGCATGGTGTGGGTCCTCCAGTAAAAAAGTCCTCCTGTGTGGGACCCCAGGATAACTCTGGTGGAAAAGGACTTTAAAAGTCTCTGTTACAGCCCTCTGCTCCAAACAGGGTCAACCACAAGGTCAGACCAGGCTTCTCAGCTTTTATTTGGTTCACTCCTGAAAGCCTCCAAGGAGCCTCAGTGGGCAATCTGTCCTCATAGAAGAACCAGTTTTCTTTACATCCTACTGAACTGCCAGTCCTGCCCTCAAGCATGTCAGCTGCAACCCCTGGTTTGGGGTCATATGCAAACTTGGCCAGCATGTGCTCTGTTGCCTCCTCAAGGTCATTGATAGAGATATTAAGCAGGACAGGTACCTAAGCAGGATATCACCCTTCAGCCACTGCCCTCTGAGCTTGTTAAACCACCATATTTTAACCCATCTAGTTGTCTGTCCCTCCAGACCCTAACATCCTAATTTGTATAACTGTATGTGGAAAGAGCTTATATACATACACATTGCTAATTCTAAAGGCAGAATATTTTTTTTTATGAACCCATAATAACAAGCTATGCACCAGAAGCTTTTCACAGGCCAGGTCACACAGCTTCCCACTAGTTTTACAGCTCTCCCCTCCCAGAAGAATGTGAGTACATGGGATTTCTACCCCGCTTAAAAGGAAAAAATGCTTCACCTGCTTTTGAAATGCTGCCTCTTCTGCATGGAACTGCAGGGGAACCACATAAGGCTTTATTTCCCAAGCACAAAAATAAAGACTTGTCACTACTGGAAACACAAGGACAGTAAAGGAGTCTGTGTGTAGCTGAGATGAAAACTAAGGACTTCAGTAACCCCAAACATTTACATTAGGATTTGCCTTACTCTGAGTGCCAATTTGCAAAGCAGAGACAAAGCTGTTCCCAGTTGTCAAGACAACATCTGAGGGAAGCAGAACTGTCAACAATAACAAAAAAAAAAAGTCAGATGTTTCTGTTGTCTCTCTGAAAATATATGCAATATTAGAGTACAAGAGATTGGAAGAACTGCTTAAAAGTCTGAGTGAGTTTTTCTCAGAGGGAAGAGCCTGGGCAGGTATGTAAATAAACCCCCAGGTAGCGAACATCTGCTGGAAAAGAGGCAGAGGAATGTTCAGAAGAATGTTCAAAGACTTTGTTTCAGGGTTCCTGTACTTTAAAGCCATTAAAAATAAAAATAATAAAAACATTTCTTTTCCTCCTGGCTGCAAGGAGAGTGAAGGATGAAAAGCAAGGCAGTGCTGTTGTGTTTGGCCAATAGCCAGCCAGCCAAGTAAGACCAACAGGCACATAAACAGTTTGTATGCATCTCAGTGGGAGGCTCCCTTCAAAGCTGAGGTCTGGGAAAAAAAGATTCAAGCACAGGTTTACTTTTTTCTTTCTACTTTTTTCTCCCCTTATTTTGTTTTTTATTTCTTAAATGCAGGCGGGTTATCCTTTGTATTGCTGAAAATAGCACAATTAAGCTGAATGTAACACAAAATTATAATGGAGCATAAAATTATGAGTTCTCTTGAACAGAATGGACAGGAGCAATATGAGCTACCTCTTCACAGTCTGCTCCTGGCTTCGGTTTTAATTTATAGGAGCCACACCTGTGGCTTGTTTCAGAGAAACTGGGAAGCTTGGAATGCATAGCTCATTTTTCCAGTCTCCATTAAGTTGCCAGCCCTAGTTGTGATACTCTGCTGAGACCATTTTTTTCTTTTGGGTTTATGATCAGTAGCTCATTTTGACTTTGATCTTTAAACAGTTTTGAGAGAGGAAGCATAGTTGTATGCACTACTAACATTTTTTCTGAGGTAAGTGGTCTAAGTTCACTCTTGTAAGTCATTGTGGCACAAAAGTGTAGCACAGAGATGCTCCTACTCCAGTGCTGGATTTATGGTGGGAAAATGTCTTTCCACTTTGGAGATTTCTGTCATGGTTTCCAGCACAACTAGGCTGATGCTGATCCCCAGACCTGTTCATTGAGGGCCAGCTACTGCATTGTGCTGTTCCGTGTAACTGTGCCCTTACTCTCTTCCCTTCGCCTTGGATCCTTAAGAATCCAGTAGCAGACTGGAAATAACATGCTTAGCTCCATAGAGCACAGTTAACTCCTTTTCAGACAAGGTTTCTGACGGGTCAAGCAGCCAAAGACATTTACAGGGACGTGTTGGGGGAAAGAGGGTGGCAGGTTTGGTGTCTGCTTGAACTCACCAGCAGGAGTACGGGCACCTCCGGCTGTAGCGGCAGCAGTAAAATTGCCATTCACGGTCCAGCACAGATGGAAAATACTGACTCTGGAAACCAGCCACCAGCCCATTGTTTGAGCAGGTTTGATACCTAATAATGAGGGGAAAGAAGAGAACACACAAGGTAAATACGGTATTAGATTTCTTGATAGTTTCAAGCATTTCTCAAGACAGCATTAACATTTCTGATATAGAGTGCAAGGTTAAGGGTTTGATTTTGTGCCGAGAAGCACTGTTTGCACTTGCTGTGTAGAGAGTAATTATTTTCTATCAGAAAGCAGCAGTAGTTAACCAATGTCTTAACATTTATGCTGCACTTAAAACTATTCAATCAGGCTAAAGTATTTAATCATTCTAGTATGCCAACCAAGAAAGAAGATTGTTCTGGTGTTGGTATTCTCAATCATGAGACTGGCTTCAAAACAGTCCATTAATACTTTTGTCTATGACTGTTGGTATTTGAGAATTTGGGCTTTATTGAACTAACATTTTCAACTACTTCTTTATCAAAAAAAAAAAAAGAAAAAAATTTTTAAAAGCTTGAGAAGCTATTTTATTAAAGCAGTTCATTAACTTTCATTATTTTCTTTCACAACTACGTGTCTCTAGGAGAAAGGATTCTTTATTCAATGCATTTAGGCTTATGATAAAATGATTATTTGATAGCAATCACATAAGAAAAACTGCTATTCAGATGTTATGTAATTTTAAGACTCACATAAAATGACTGGATTTCCAAAAGAAAATTCTGCTGCCTCATGCTTTTTGTGTGGTTCTATCATACGTGTGAATCACTGCCTTCAGGTAGAATAGACATGGTCTATTCTATGGCATGCATGCCTCTGTTTGCATGCCTTAACACCTTAACACTGATACCCAAAGTAATTCGAGTGGTAATCAGTTTGAATAGCTTTCTTCTTGGAGACTAAAGATAAGGAGCTCATTGAAAACAGGCAGGTCATTAGTTCAGCTATTGAGGGCTCATTCTCTCAAGCACTCTCATGGTTGTATCCCTATCGTGAAAATTACAGGAATGCCGTTTCTTCCATGGCTTTCCCTTTTCCTTCTTTTCCTCTCATCAAGGAAAACCTGCAGCAAACTTTTTTTGCGATTTCATAAAATCAATTACAATGATATATCCGAAAGACACTTTCAGAAGTAACTGTATGATTACCAAATACCAAAAATCTCCCTTAGCTTCACTCAATGACCTCATGATTAATTTTAACCACCTAAAGTTCCCAGAAGGGAAAACATATCATCTAGCGGAGTTTGGTGTTTGGAAAGTCATTCACTTGAGCACAGGGGTGTTAGTGCTTGCAATGACAGCGTGAGGCTGAAGTGTTTGTATGCAAAAGCTGAAAAAGTCATCAATTTTGACCAGTGCAGTGATGAATTTCGCTGCATAGTTTTCGGCGTCCACTTTTGAACCCAAGGCTCTCTTCCCTTGTCTCTTCTCCTGCGTTCTGTTGCTCAGACAAGAGTATTTACATTTGTTTGTGTCCCTGTATCTCCCACGCTGATGGGGCCACACGTACTTGTTGTGCTTTGTGAGGCTCTTTCAAGGCCCTTCAGAATTCAGTGGTGATGGGGACTCTGAGTTGCCATGGTATCACACCAAGTACGGCAGCCTGGCTTTCACTCAGAGGGTTTCAGCAGGATTTTGATAGGAAGTTGTTCTGATTTTTGGCACATAGGTCATAGGAACATATGGCTAAGACTCTGTGTAAACATATTGGATAGCTGCAGATGATTGGTGTTATCCTGATGGAAGAATGGTTGATATTCAGCAATATGGGGATTGGTTGTACCTGTTGCAAGATGAGTATTAAACTGTGTAAAAGCAACAAACTTTCCATCTCTCTCCCTTCCAAATTAGCTGCATTTGCACTGCTCAAGTCCTCGTGCCCCTGGAAGATTTTTCTAGCTCTTTTGCATAGGTGCAACTTTGTTGGGAGCACTTTGTTTCTCCATTTCCTTTGCATTTCCTCTCAGAAGCTCAACACTGCCCTGCAATTTCCCATCCCCATCCATCAGATCTGATATTTGTGCTCATACTTGTCTTTGTGGGAGGTTCTTCCATCTTTTCTCTTCCCACCAGCTCACATTCAGTCTGGGAAGTCCCGTCCTCTTTCCCAGTGCCTTTGTCCTACAACAGTTTTTATACTCTTGACACATTACTTTCTACTAATATAGTCCAGTTGTGATGGCAAGATTCATTTTGAAAGAGATGTAGCTCAGGGACACTTCTCTTTATATTGAATTGAGAAACAAACCTAGCTAGCATAACACTCAAAGGTTTACATGCATTCATATTTGGGTAACAGATTTTAGGATGGTATGGTTATTTTTGATTCTGATTCTAGCTTCTCATCATAAGTTTGATTAAAAAAATATAAATGGTGTTGCCCTAAAAATTGATTTCTTAGATGGAAAGTATAACTGGACATAATTAATGTTTTATAATTAAATTGCAGTTTTGTTTTAACATAATTCGAAGTAAAATTTGAAAGACACATTAAAGCTCATGTTCAATTCTCTCTCTTTGCTTCTGTCTCATACACAATGTCCTGTAATCTGTTATTCAAGCCGAGTATTAGATTTAGCAAGAGAAAGATAATAGTGATGTTAAAGTACCTTTCTTCAGCTGTGAGATAATGTAAGATTTTTTTGCCTTAATCTTTCTAGTTTTCAAGGGAAATCCAGATACTCCTTCAAAAATGAAGAGATGCTCTCAGAATTTGGAGTACTTATTTGTGAGCTCATAAAAAATAATTCCTTCTTTTCTTTTCCATCTGGCCACTTTCCTACAAGCAGAAAGTAATTGTTCAAGGGAAACAAACAACTCTCCACACACCTTCTCAGTCAGTCGCTCTATGCACTAATTTGAAAACAACACTTAATATGTCAGAATTTTTTCCTTCTCTGTTGAATTCACTACTCTTGTCACAGCAAATCCTGAAGCAAGTAGGGTGAGTAAAAACTAGTGATTAAGGAACTTTGATTTATAGCCAAGTCAAAACAATGCTTTTTTCACAAGGCCCACTCTTTAGCACTTTTACTATAAAGGGTAATTCAGTGTTCAGAGTTAATGTGACTGGGTTCTGCTCACTCCTAAAATCTTGACATTGCTAAGAGAGGAAAATGCCTCTTACAAGGTGAATGCAGAAGAACGTGAGAAACTGGCTGGGCCTGTGTGGGATTAAACTTGGCAGTGGATAGGTTTTCTTTTTCCAGTTGGCTCAAGTTGCAAAGTGTGAAGAGTTGCCTTTTGGATCTGGTACTGGGAGAAGAGGAGGCGAGCTGGCTGGTAGGGGGAGAGTGAGAAGATTGGTGGTGAAAATCAGGTGCTCTTGGGTGGGAAGTTGTCCTTGCCTTAGGTACAGGTGTGGGAAATGACTTCAGTGTTCCACAGAAACCTTTATTCTGGGAGGAGTTCTGTGTAGTAACAGGGATGTGGTATCTGAGACTTTCCTGGCCTCCTGTGATTCCTGTGAAAAGCCTCTCCTCTGCCAAATCTTCTGAACTGGTTAATGAGTGTTGTACAGCTGAGTTCTGTCATGGCAAGCAATCAAAGCATGCATCCATGTTACAAATTTAGTTCAGATCAGAACTGCTTTTGTTCTTCACTGGTGAGCTTTTATCTGTGAGACCAAACAAGAGCTGGTGTGAAACAAACCCACCCAAAATGCATATGTGAATTTTGGATCGTTGCATCACCTGCTTCACCTGTTAGATCCTCTTAAATTGTGCCACATTATTTACGAACATCAATAACAACTTCAGCAGCCAAGCATGTTCCTCATTGACTCAACAGTTGTCTGCCAGACTGAATACAAACATTGCTTACAACAATAGAATTGTTTTGAGCAATGGAATTAGTTTTGGTGACGCTTGAAACTTATGCCTGCATCTTAACTTTGTCCTTTGCTAAGCAAAGCCCCAGAGTGTTGTGCCCTATCTAATGCTGGTGCTGTGTGGTAAACTTCCCTCTGAGGCCCCCTGCTCCTGAGGTACATCAGCACCATGTTATCCTGAGGATGAGAACTCAAAGAGGAAGCCTGCTCACCACAAATCTGCCCAGGGAAGCACAAGTCAAGTTGCAGGAAGTGGTGCTGTCAGAGCCTCCATTGAATTCCTGCTGCACTCACTGGGATGGTGCTCCCTGAAGCTCTCTGGAAACATGCAGAGGCTGACTCACAGCTCCATCAGAACTGGGTCGTGCTGCATTGAGGGTGACTTGTTCCTAATAACGGGGTAACCTGAGAGTGTTATTCCATGTCCCTGTGGAGGAGAGGCCCTATACTGCTCTCCTGAGTTATCTTTGTAGAGTGTCCTCCCTCTGTGTAATTGGATTAATGGTGTGATGAGAGCTAATTCAATGGTCAGTCTGTTACAGATGAATGGGGAGACATAAAGAGGTGGAAGGCAGGCTCGGGACACTTGCAGCTCTGGTACCCAGACAGAGGGAACAACTTTTATGTGTTTGATTAGGCCATGTCAGTCTCTAAAATTCTAAAGGAGTCTTTCCTATCTGTTATGGGGTGCTGAGACATTTTGTTATGACTTCCACATGCCAAAGGCAACCTCTGTGACATCTTCAGCAATATTTTCTTTCATTCAGGGGGCATTTATGACTACTTTTTTCTCCCTGACCAAGGGAAAGCAAGGCCCTTTTCACCCTGGTGATTTCTTCTTGACAGTAGCTGATGAAGCTTCCTGAAGAGGAGATACAGAAAGATTCCTCTTCTCAGATGCTCCCACTGGACTCAGTCCATTGCAGCTGTGTTAAATAGACTTATAACACTAGTTCTTTAACACAAACTTTAGGGCTCTGAAGAAAATTAACTTGTTTGGGTAAACAGTACAAATTGGAACATTTTCAAAGAGCGTTTGGATTGCTGGGTTAGGGTAATACAGCCTCAGATTTGAAATATGGGATTGGCCAGAGATTGGGAACAAAAATAGTTCCTACTGATATACCAAGGTGTGCTGCCAGAGCCTGAACAGGAAGATCCTCTGCTCAGTAGTCTGTCTTTGCACCTAGTTCGTGGGCAAAGGAGAAAGAGAATGGGAGTGGGGAGGAAGAATCTAGATATCTGTTTTTTCCAAGTCCCATCCAGACAGTTCCTCAGAAGTCTAAACAAGGAAAAGAGGCAATAAACATGGAGTAAATAGCTCTTGGCTGGAAATGTTTCTCCTTTTTGCTTCACAGCTAACTGGGAGTATATTGAGGATACAGCATGGTTTCATCTCTATCATGTGATGTAAACCAAACTTGTTTTCCTGGAGGGAAGAGTTACTTGTCTTCACTTGCAAGCTTTTGTTCCTTTGTTTATGTGAATTCTGTCTTTTTGTATGATAGTTTTCAGGCAAGAAAAATAGTTTTTCTTAAAACCCTTGTTCAGAGGCTGGTCTATAGAAACAACTTTGTGGTATTCAACAAAGCAGTGAAGAACAGTCTCACCCTCAATGACTCAGACCTTAGGTGGTGAAATATTTAAGCAAGGTCAAAATTGCTCCAGTACAAATGGAGATAAGAATGTAAAATTTGTGCTCCCTGAAAAGATAGAATTCTTTGAGGAGTTGCAGCATAAAAATTAGTAGAAGGACTGCAGAATCAGGGCATGCTCTGGAGACTTTTCACTGCTCCAGACATGACTGTTTCCAAATGATCCAGGAACTGTTTCTTGTTCCCAGTTGGCCTCTCTCTGTTGAATATCACCTTGGTCAGCAGATAGTTAGCCTTACCCTGAAGGAGTAAGGTGTTGACACAGATTCAACAGAGCCTTTGTATATGTACTTAACTTTAAAAATATTCACAGATGAATGAGGCTGAGAAGGCATTCCTGATGATCTGATCCAATCTACTGCCACAATTTCCCCTTTGAGTCTTGTAACAGGTACACAAGATTCTCATGTCCTTTCAGCAAAACACAAGTGCACTTAATATCTTCAGAAGCATATGGGCATATATGATTAACTTCAGGGATGCATTTATGCAGTGATGCACCATAGTTAGATATATTCTGAAATACCACTAGGTAATTCTAGATGGTGGTCAGAAGGGATTGATCTTCATGAGTCTGTTTGTGAAAGAGATGGGGTGCCCCAGAGAGAAGTTTTTAGAGTACCTGTTCTCTCCATTGACCCTGGAAGGAGGCAAAGGTCGTAAACTAAGCATTATTAGGCATTAGGTACCTAATGTGGATGTGTGTCATTGTCCTCTTTCTTTTGAATAGTTTCTTCATATCTGAAAGATTTGAAGTTTTATGGTTTGATTGTCTAAATCTGCATAATCCCTAATGTTAGTGAAGGAAGTAGACTTACCAGGAAGCTCTGCCAGTAGTTCCCTCTTGCTCCCAACTCTCCTATCCCTATGGTCCCCCCAGCCATTTCTGTCATTTTGCCCCAAATACTGAAGGCCAAAGAAAATAATGAGTTGGAGACTCTTTCTTCTCTCTTTTATATTCCCTCTTCATTTTCTCTCTTAAACTTTTCTTTATTTATTGTCTTTTCTAAAGAAACCTCTCTTGAGTTTATCTCTATTATGCAGCTGTGCAGCAGACAGGAATGGTAATTTGAAAATCACCATTTGAAATTTGAAATGCCATAAACATAATTTGTCAAAGGTTGTTTTTTTGGTATTTCTGCCAGACTAAATTTTCTGACTGGGGTTCTTGCTGAGAAACCATAGAGAATTCAGAGAAATGTGGTAGGTATGATCAGTGCTTGCTTAGCAGTGTTGGAATATAAAACCTCTAGAGGAGAGCTAGAAGAATGGAGATGTGTTAGGCCTGAAAGCAAAAACATGGGTGAAGGTGTGTGGGTGAGGGAAAGGCATAGCTACTACCTATTATTAAGTAAAAGAGATTTTACAAAAGGATGCAGCAACCTAGTTCTTATTGCTTTGTGTTTAGTAGGGCACAGAATAAAAAGCCTCTATTTCAGCAGAGTAGCAGCCTTCGACACTGGCTCCCATAAGCACACTTCTGGAAAAGCTGGCAGCCCACAGCTTGGACAGGTGGTGGAGTTCACCATCCCTGGAAGTATTTAAGGACAGACCAGATGTGGCACTCAGTTAACCTGGTGGTGTTGGATCATAGGTTGGACTCAATGATTTCAAGCCCTTTCTGACCTAAATGATTCTGCAAAATTTTGGCAAAAACTTGGCAGACTTGTAGTTACTGGTAGTACAAGCAATTGAATATCCCTGGATGTGGTGTGCAAGGTGAGACAAAATACTCTGTGAGACAGAGCTGAAGAAGGAATATTTCAGTCCATCCTACTGGAAAGGATAGGAAATGAACTATCAAAGTCCAGCAGAATGCTGTGTCAGCTGACGTGAGAATGACATATTGCTTACCAACAGTTTGGTTTGTTGGGGCATCAGCAGGGAAGAGAGCTGGCCAAACAGGAGCTTCTGGTAAAGATGGTGACACATATTTGTGGTCCCACTAGATTATTTAGTGAATCTTTTTAGAACTGGGGATGGCTCCAAATAGCATTGAGGTGTGTGTGGAAGAGAGAGAGAAGAGGGGCATCTATGAGAAGAGAAGTAAGAATGCCAAGACAGAAGGTAGGATTCTCAAAAGTCCCCCAGGATATATCCATGCTGTCACATTAATTTGAGGTTACATTGGCCAACACTTTCACTCCAGTCTGGGATAAGACTGCTGGGTTCAGGGCAGCAGTTTTGGCATGCCCAGGGATGTGCTGGTGTACTGCAAGCTTCTCTCCATGAAGCGCTGTAGATACAATTGTATCCTGATACAACTCAGCCCTGCGGGTGGAAAACTGAAAACTGCAGAATCCAATCAGGCACAGCTAGATAGGATTTATGGAAGTGGCCCAAGTCACTAGGAGCACAAGTTCACCTTTGCAAAAGGAAGGAAGGAAGGAAGGAAGGAAGGAAGGAAGGAAGGAAGGAAGGAAGGAAGGAAGGAAGGAAGGAAGGAAGGAAGGAAGGAAGGAAGGAAGGAAGGAAGGAAGGAAGGAAGGAAGGAAGGAAGGAAGGAAGGAAGGAAGGAAGGAAGGAAGGAAGGAAGGAAGGAAGGAAGGAAGGAAGGAAGGAAGGAAGGAAGGAAGGAAGGAAGGAAGGAAGGAAGGGAGGGAGGGAGGGAGGGAGGGAGGGAGGGAAAGTTGATCTATGCAGAGTAGACAGAGAGATGTAAGGATGTTGGACTGGAAAGGTGACCTAGTGAAGAAATACTAAAATAACTCCAAAAACCAGTAAAGAGAGAGAAACAGAGACAAGCAATTAAAGAGGGGTTGAAAAGAAATACATTTGGAAAAAATATAGGATTTGCTATAGGAAAAAAGTAGGCAACAAATAGGACAAAGTGAAAAGATTTTTTTAAGAGGTGAAGGAAACAAGATTCAGATAATACACTGTGGATATAGTCAGGGTAAGCACAGAGAGCACAGTGATAAATGGTTACATAGCAGAAGAAAATGTTCTGTATAGACTTGTACAGTATCCTGTTTGCGAGAAGTGAACTTGAGCAATTGCTGCCAGGAATTTTTAGAAAGAGAATGAAAAGTTTATTTTGAACAAAAGAAGTGTCTAATTCAAAATTATTATGCAATAAATAGAAATTTCACCAATGTATAAAAAATGAAAAAGAAGTCATCCAGGATTATCACAATGTGTTCTTTCTGCCTCTTTTGCAGCTCTCCCCCTTTTTTCAATTCTTATTCCAAAATTAAACATAGGGTCAATCGTTTTTTCTCTTAGCAATTGCATCAGCCATAGGCATGTGTCACGTGGTAAAAGAAAGAGTATGAATAATTCAGAACAAAATTTTGAATCATTTAAAAAGCAGAAACTTCACATTTCATTGCTAACCTATTCCCATATAACAAAATTTTAAAAATAACATTGCAATTTCTGGGACAAAACCATTTCAAGTATTTGAAAATACTCATTCCTGCATGCATTTCATTCTGTCCAAAGAATATTTCAATCCCAGAGTTGTCCAAAACCCTGTTTCCCACTTCATTAAAAAAACAAAAAAATAATGAAATACTAGATATTCTGCCCAAATATGAAATATCGTACACATTTCCAGAAATTATTGTGGACACATAATGTGATCACCTTTGCCTCCAAGGTTGACAGAAGATGTAACATTTAGTTAAGCAAATTGAAGGTATTAGGGAATTAACATGATCTTCTGCTATCACGATACAGATATATATGCCACCATCATCACTTGTTAGTGTGGAATTTTGGCTCCTGTAATAACAGCACAACTAGAAAACAGCGTTTGTCTATGCCTAAGCCAAAAAGCTTAGCAACAAAAACACAAAGCAAAGAGCCAGTGCAATACAGAGATTATTTTTTCTAGTGATAAGAGCATGAGGATGGAGTGAGAAGTTTTGCAATTTGTTTCCCAGTTTAGTCACTGATTCAATGTGACTTTTCAAGGGGGGCTATATGCTCTCCTCACAGTAGGTGCTTGCCTCATTTTCCTTATCATTGAAACAATAGCAAGTTCGAACCACTTCACAGCTGAAGTTGTGAGTGACCAAAGGACACATTTGTAAAGCACACTGACACCCTCCAGCAAAAAATTGCTGCAGAGAAGACAAATGTGATGCTGATCAGCTCCCATGCATTGTGATTAATGAGTCTTAAGGCAGTGAAACCTGCTGGATACCATGGCATTCCTATGCATTTGCATTGCTCTGACCACAACATTAGGACCCGCATTCCACAGGGGTTATCAGGGCTGTGCCCTCCAGGGGTGGTTGGGGTTATCCTACCATTCGGTTCCCGCCCTGTTGATCTCTTCCCACCAGCACTCTGTCGGCTCACCCAGGCTCTGGGATGCTGGCATGCAGGCATAGTTCCACAGTCTGTCAGAGCCTTCCTTCTTGCTGAAGACACTCCTGACGGCCACGATCACCTGCCCATGTGGGCACTGGAAGTTGAAACCCTGCCGGTACACATTGGCCCATTCATCATTATCTCCATAATTGTAGGGACCGTAGTAATAGTCACTGTACTGGCCCCATGCCACAGTCACCAGAGGCAGGAACACACAGAGAAGGAAAATGTCCATCCTGAAGATGTTCCTGGCTTAGAAGTGCCCCTCTGGTTTGTTGGGCTGGCCCTTTTATATTGCCTCTAACATTTGGCTTCCAGATGTTATGTTTTCAGATCCAAGTGCAGTGTGTCATTGCTTAACAAACCTTCTCTGAGCTACAGAGACGTCCAATTACTTTTAAGGTGGAATTCTGCAAGTACAGTAAAATTACAGTCCCTAGGAGCAGGGTCTTCCCACCACGGCAAACCATCTGTGATCCTTCACTGCAGAGCTACTGTACACAGCAAGCTACAGGTCATAGTACAGCTATGTCACAGACTTCCCACTTTCATCCCCAAGGCAGCGGTTAAGTTTGAAAATGACTTTCTTTGAAATTAAAGCTCTATTTGAAGTTGCCATTTTCCATCATTAGTAACGTGCAATCAAATGTGATCCTCTGTGCATGTGTCACCATCCTTTTTTTCCTAAATGTGTGTGTCATGATTCTGCCAGTGCCTGAAAAGAAGGGAAGTGGGCAAGCTGAGGGAATTCACTGCTCCTGTTGAAAAAACTCCTTTATAAATTTTGGGTTGGTTTGGTTGGAGGGAAGGTGGAGCCCAAATGACTGAAACTCTGTCTTGGCATGGAAACAGCCCACCCTGAGAGGTAGGGCATTGGCTCCCTCCAAGCAGAACTGATTTTGCTATGACTGTGTGTGAGCTCTGTGAAACTGTGGACTTGGGAGATGTTTTAATTTGAGGATAAAGCGCATAAGCAAGGTACAATGAGAAAAGCTTCATGCATGACCAGAGCCTACCGAAATATTTGAGCAAGGGCCTTGAAGCTACCTTGATTTTATCATGGGCTAGGAACACAAGGCTGCTGCCAAGGAACTGCTGTGTTGCAAATTCAAAACCTGACTTGCCACTTGGCAAGTGTTTGTATGCAAGATCCTTAGGCAATTTCTTTATCAGGAACCCACTCTTTTCAGGAAAGTCTGGAATGGTGTGCTTTGCTAAACTGTGTACTTGACCCATGGAAAACTCTGAGACTTGAGCATGTTTTAATAAGTAAGACAATCCAAAGTCCATCTAACATAATCTACATATGCCTGTGCTGCCTCTGCTGTGTTACTAATAAAATGTGTGACCCTTGGAACAGCTCAAGATTCAGATTCTGTCTCTTTTAGTGGAATCCAGATTGTTTCTTGCTGCAAGCTTCTTCTCAAATCTTTTTACAATCTCTCTTCCACATTTGGACCATGCACAGAAAAAAAGGATAAGGAACAGAAGAAAAAAAGTTTATGAGCTTTTATTCCTTTGCTGGTACTGACAGAAAGACCTGTGATGGTAATTGGACTTGTTCCTCTCCAGGGATCCCCAAACCCATCCTGCCTGGTCATTTTTTTTTTTTTTTTTTGCAGGAGCATAAGCATCCCAGGAGGCAGGTGCATTTACTAACAAACTTCAAACCTCAAAACTGCCTCCAGCCTCATCAGCCAGATACTTCTGTGCCTTTAGCTAATAACTTTTCTTGTAGCAGAGCTTTGTTCAACAAAACTGTAGGTGATGGTTGGCACTTTCCCAGAACAGTGCAGCAACATCTCAGTTATCTGTGCTCACAGCAGGGGCAGATCCACATGCACCAGGCAGGTGAGAACTACTGGTGGCTCGATGCCTCACCTCCAGCTGCAGCAGCCCCAGATGCCTGGAGAAGAGCACTATGGAGACAGAAGAGAGGAGCCCTTTCCTTGGAGCTGCCCTCCTCTAGATCCTAGGTAACAGTGGGGGACACGAGCACCCAATGTCTAAAGAGAGTGGAAATTTAAGATTAAAAACCCCTTTAGTTATCTGATGAGCACCAGAGTGCATGAGCTGCACAATCTCACATGAGTTTTTCAGCTACCTCAATAGTGTATTTTTTTTCCCTCTTACCTCCTTAAATGCACAGTCACATCAGGGAGTACTGCACACTGCTGTATATGCCTAAGAGGCATTCTGGAAGAAGTTTTAGCAGGAAGAACTACATTATCATATACATATGATCTTCACCTCACATAACCCTTTATAACCACCATTCCTTGTAACAAGGTTCTTACATAACCCACAATGCAGGCAAGAGGGAAGGAGAAAGTGGAAGGAAGGCTCAGTGGAGAGTGGGCAGTCTTTTGCCTACTTTTGACATGGGTGTGAAGCTTTAAGTTTTCACTTCTTACATACAGTCTACCCTGCCTGATCCCAGTTAGTGGATAGAGTGGCACTTCCATGCTGCACTGTGATCAAGAGGTGGCTTGGCTGCTGTGCAGGGAAGAGAGTGAGCACAGCAGATGCGGAGCAACAACTCCCTGTAGCAGTTGTGGCAGTTTAGACATGTCCTGGCCAGCCTTCCTCTGTTCTGGCCACTGAATCAAGCACAACAGTTCAAAAGCCAGTGGTAGAAGAGCAGCAAACTAATCTGCAGGTTGGTTGTCTTCTGCTACAGTTTGCACCACAAGAAAATCCTGATATTTAAAAATCAATCCCTCTCTGAAATTACCTACCCTTTGATTTGACTTTAAATACATCAGCTGCATGCCTTGCGTATCCAATCTTTGGAAAAGCAGGAAGTGTCAATGGAGTGGTAAATATGAGGTGCTACGCTCAGTCTTTCATTATCAATTCCTTACTGTGGAATCTATATTGTATGATAATTCTTTTCCTCATCAGCTCTTAGAAATGTTGCATTTAATCCACACAAAAAATTAAATTTCTGTCCTGCCCAGTGGTGACAGAAAAAAGTGATTATTCTTGATACCCTGCCTCCCTGGCCTAACTTTGGAGTTAGCTCAACTGTTCGCACAGTTTGGATTAAAGAGGAATGTTCTATCCAGCTTGAATTAATCTGTATTTCTCTCCTGCTGAAGGTACTAGATGCACCATTACATAGTGATGCAGGTGTTATTAGTGCTTTGGAACCATTAGAAGAAATGCTGCAGTATTCTCTTGCCATGCCATGATACAGGCATGAAATGCAGAAAGAATTTCAGTGCTTTGAACTAAAATCACAGATGCAGAATTATTATTTGAATGAATAACAGTAGCCAGCCCAAGCTCTATACTAAAATAGGAGAAAGTATGGTAAAGCTTTATTTATTATTTGGCAAACACAAAGATGTTAGAGCTGCAACGAGAAAAGTGAGGGTTCAGACTTGGTCAGTGACAGGCACAACTAGATCTGTGTCTAACAAACTGAGCTACATGAAAGTAGTGTCATGTGGTTTTATTGGAGTATCTGTGCTGCTTAAGTTCCTGTGTCTGCAAAGGACTGGTCCATGGGCAGCCAGTTTTTACCCCACTTTGAGGGCAGAAGGAGCATATGAGGGTGATATCTCACAGCACTTCACCATTTAGATGCATAGGAGAGATTCCATCTCACATTACTCAGGACTATGGCCAGAAGTGAAGCTTTGCATTTTGGGCTAGTGAGGGAGGCTGAGTGTGTAATACTGGGCCCTGAAATCCTCTGTACACAAAACAGGTATGGCAGAAGCAATACCAGTAGCAGCAGCAATATATAGCAATATATGTCTGCTTCCAAGCTAATGAACTGCATCGTGGCATTTCACTGTGAGAAGAGAGTGTTTTTCATGACAGCTCATAGCATCACTCAGGTCACACACTGTGAATATATTTTCCATATTTTATTGCACACTGTCTCAGTGTGATGCTGGCAGTTCTGAGAAAGCACAGTGGCTTGGATGAGTCAGGGAGGCTGCATGATCTGGGAGCTGTAAATTGAATTCAATTACAGATTACTTTTCTTATCATCTTTGCAGCTTGGCTTTCATATATAAATATTCAAAAACATAATAAATGCACCCCAAATTCTCAAACTTTTAAATGCAGGATATATATATATATACACATATATATATGTGCGTGTATATATATATATATATATATATATATATATATATATATATATATATATATATAAATATAAATAAAAGTTTCCTGCACTGTCAGTTATCATAAAAGTTTGAGGATTTGGGGTGCTTTTATTATGTTTTTTAAATGAGATTACAGAGACTTTTGTATTGTGGAGGACAAAGCTGCTGGAAGACTGCTTCATAAGGGGCAAAGATATATCCTGGTCAACTTTTTTAGCTCAGAGATACTATCTTCTTTCAGAATAATGTATATGGTGAAGGCTGGAGTTAATTTGTCAAGTTTTCCTGCTATTAATGATATTTTGTGTAGCTCCATTCACTTGATGCTCCCAAAGTATTTTGATTAAGCCTTTTGAAAAACAGGAAAAGTTAAAACGTTTTCCACAGTGGGTCCAGTGATCTGCCCAATGTCCACCAGTACCACCTCAGGGCTAGGAATAGATTTTAGACTTCAGCATCTAGACTAGAGTTTAAAATCCTACTCCAGTCCTGGGAAAGTGCACATTTTCCCAACCTTTTCTTCCTGCTACTTCCCTACAGAAATGCTGGTTCAGCTTCTACTTCGTGTAGCTCTTTTCATGTAAGAGAGAAGCTACTACTTAAGATACTGTGATACTGGAGGATATTGCAGTTTTCTCCTTGGAAGTAGCTGTAGACAATTCTGATATGATGCCACCTGGAATATTGTTGTGGAGAAAAATGTGCTCACTGCAGTGCTATTTTTTCAAGTTAACATAAGCCTTTGAATTGCTTTTGTAATAGCTTCCTTCCTGCATAAGGAGTATTAAATTACGGATTAAATAATAGAAGCAAACAGGAAAAGCAAAACTTAAGTCACAATGTCTCTGAGGAAAGGGTAAGAAAACTGCACTGAAGCATTATTAAAGAAACAACTGAAACAAATTTTCTCAGTTTGGGAAACGATCTAGATGCCATGATAACTCTTTTCCTTCTATGAGTCTGAGATCTATTATTTTGAAAACTCAATTTTCAGGTAATCAGCAAACAACTGCTTCATAGATTAATCATCATTGCTAGATCGGATAACCCCCCAAAACTGCTCAAAGCAACAGTCACAAACCTTTGTGACAAACTTTCCCCATCTCACACAAAGCTTTGAGTAGGGAGAAGCTGGATACTGGAAAAGAGCTGAGTCGTGCAGGGGAGGGTATTTTTATCAACAGCAGGGTTTGTATCCTAAACATCCTAGAATGGTTGCTGTTATAAATGGTCAGAGGCCAATTCAAAATAAAATAACAAAATTTATTTAACACAATTTCAACACCGAAATAAAGCCACAATAAAAAGAAACAACATTGATCGAATGCTGGGTGGACAGAGAGGCGGTACAAAAGTACCCTCCGAATTCTGCCACACTGCTATGTTTCAGCCCGTGGGTTTTATACAGTTTTTTTACCCTAAGGCTAAGTCTATTGAAAGTCCAGGTATGCTGTGTTTCTAAAAGAGTCCTGTCTGCATGAAAAGGTTGCTTGATAGTTTTTCCGGAATTCATCTTGGGAGGGGTGATCTTGATCGTCCAGGATCTCCACCAAGATCAGTATCTGATGTGGAGGAGCTGTGAAGCGAGGGCCCACCCCTTAATGGCCGGGCCATCTTCTGGCTTTGTCTTGTTGTTACAGTTGTAGGTGTGTTTGGGAACTTCGGAATCCTGGAGGCATTCTCGGGTATCTTTTATTAGTAGCTTAAACCTACACGAATTTATCTATTCTACTTATTACAGTCCCCCACCTTTTTATTTACCTAAATAAATTCGTGTGTGTTGGATTGCCCTTCCTTAGTAATTGCCTTTGAGTCGTGGCATTCTACCCCTTTTTTCTGATCTACAAAATTTAGTATTGAGTGTCATAAAAGAAATAATACCTTTTTTCCCTTATCTTTGGGACAATCATAATGCTCTTGATACTTCAGGTTCTTTCTGGTGCCATGTTTAACTATAGTTCACATCTCTTCCTGAGGGTCAGCCTCTGTGGGCTCTTGGGGGGGGGGTCCCCCTGTCTCTCGGCTCAGGACTACGAGGACTTTCCATCACAACATGCCTCTGCTTTTCCCTTCGCCCACGGGGTAGCAGCCTGCGGCGGGGTAATCCATCTTCTCGGCAGCAGGCATATGCTTCTGGAGTCCTGTCTGTCTGAGCTGCAAACCTTCTTTTAAAGGCACTCCACCGGGACAACCTGATTGTATCGGACTAGCAAGGTACTTTGATTGTCTTTCTGCACTCGATTTTGAGCACTTCAACTTTAGCGTCCAATTGCCTTTTTGTCCCCTTTTCATATATATAATACTATTCTGGAGAATCCAACTCCAGCAGACCCAAGTTAGTGGCAATTACTAAGAAATAGCTAGTCTCTTCTTGTTCTTTTTCTAAACAGTTGGTACATAATCCTTTTGGCCTACGCCCCCCTCTACAGTGAACAACCCAAATCAATTTACAATATACACACTTGAAGTGAACAAAGGGAAAACATTCACAATCCGGTCTTTCACACCTTATCTGATCCCCCTCATTCATCGGTGTTGTTGCAACCTGACTTTCAGCTCTCCAGGTGATGAGGTCACTCTCCATTTCTGAGTAGTGTATTGTGAGTCTACTTTCTTCACTCTCGAAGCGTGGGTCCACTCTTTTTCTGCTGTCCTAATTGCTGTATCTTAGGTAAATCAGTGAAATCTACTGGGATTCTTTTGAATGGGTGATAGGCAACTAGTTAAAGCTTAGCACAATTAGACAAATCATGTATTTTAAAGGGGGGATCTTTAGCATCAATTCTTGCATAACACAAAGTAAGAACAATATTAGTAATTAGTGAAAAAATAGGAAGCATCAATCTACTGCTGAAAATAATTACTTAAAAACTGTTTAAAAATTTGAAACATCTCTCAGAGCAGTTTAAGGCTAAGGCATATCTGAACCCTTCTAACTACTAGGGCATTGTTAGTGCTTTTATACTCATGTCAACAAAAGAGAATTATCTTGCTGAGGGAGATGTCTACATGACACAGGGCAGGACTAAGAAAACAACAAATAGGGTTGACAAGAAGCAAAATGTAACAGGAATTGATTCAAACAACTGACATATGTAATTGTGACTTAACAAAACAAACAATTATAACAAATGGGGTAAGTGGGTCAATATTGCAGATTTTAAAATGAATAATGAAACGCATAATAGGTACTTAAAATGAAGCTGTTTATGAAACTAAACATGGGCTAGTGCTTTAAGGACTCTGAGGTCTTCTCACAGCTAAGCTATTTAGATTCTTTGCTTTGTAAGCTAATGGGTATTTAGGGGCACTTTGAGTGCATTTCTGCAGCCAACTTAGTGGCTTTTAAGCTCTCGGCTCTTGGCACTAAGCTCACATAGAAGTTTTGGGGTTAGCCTTGTCGACGTGACTGGCTCAAAGCACTTAACATACTCTAACTGGCTTTCTAGACCACTACAGCCTCTGGTTTAGGCTGCAGCGCTGGCTTTTCTTGAGCCCTGCGGCTTCAGATCTTCATCTTCCTGGATCTGAGCTCAGTGGCAGCATCTTCTTTTTCCCCCCAACTGGCTTTTTCTCAGCTATGGCTTTCACCTCTAGTTTAGGTTTTAGCCTTCGCTGTAAAATAAAATAAAACTTGTAGCTTCTGCTACTACCTTGTTAGGGAACATCGGCTACAACTAAAAAAACTAAAAACTGTTCATACTTTCTTAGGCACTATCCTAACAGGGTTGTCAGTCACCCTTGGTAAGCCTAACCAAGGACAGCATAAGCTCAACAGCGTTTTCTTGTTTTAGTAGCCTAATGCTACTGGAACACACTCTCTTAAGAGACAGTTTGAAAATTGCCTCTTGTAAGATTTATCTTCGTGACAGGCAAAACTCTTAAAACTGAAAACGGGACAATCTGCAATTAGAGGAAACAACATAAAACATTTAATTGTAAAGACTATTCTATGGGGATTGGAGGGAAGTGGAAAGAAGATAAGGTATTGCATAAAAAGGTATAAAGGATAGAGGATTTTGGGTTAGGCGTCCTAGCTAGCGAGCTCTTTCTGGTCAGGACTAGTGGATAGGAACTGGGAACTGGGGGGGGGTCGCAGGGAGCCAGAGAGACTGCAGACATCCTGGGCTACTCTGCGCTGTGTGGTTTGCTGCTAACGACCTACTTTTGAAATAGGAACGGGGGCAGGGACGACGAACAGGGATATGGGGTAGCAGAAAGGCAACAGCAGCTTCAAGCTTATCTGTGCTCATTCGGCAAGTTCTACTCTTTATCTTGCTCTCTGAACAATAGGAGAGAGAATCATGGAATAGAATTCACAACTTGTTTATGTTTATAACTTTAAAAGTTAACAGGGTAGCTAAAACTGTTAGACACTTCGGGATGGAGTGACTCTGCAGTTGCTACGGTAGTATCTGGTGGAAATGGTTTAGCAGGGTGTGGTTGAGAAGCTGGAACTACTGCATTTGCATATGAATCTCTCCCCCCCCCCTTCTTCTCCTCGGTTTCTGTTCTCACCTCGGGGGAACTGAGAATGGGAAGAGGATGGCTCTTTGGGGGAAGGGGGGCTAGAAGAAGGATTGGGAAAAGGGGTCAGAGAGAGACAGAGAAGGCAAGCAGGAGGACAATCCTCTGCTGGACACAAGGATGCTATGGAGGTGGCGGTGCCGGCCGTGGGAAGCAGTGGGATGGATGCGGCGCTAGACGGGGCACACGGGTGGGGGAGGCGCAGCACGGGCGCAGAGGGCGGCCCCGCCTCTCTGCTAGCGTGCCCTGGACGGCGGCCCCGCACCCCGCGGTTTGGCTCTCGGCACGCAGCAGCGGCTGGCAGCGGCTGGCAGCGGGCTCTTCACTCTCTCTAACTTCGGTACAATAATAAATTAGTTTTTCTTGGACTTACTTTTCAAAATGGGACACTCTCTCTAGTGCTCTAAGATTTATCTCAGTGGACTTTCTGGTGGGATTTCGAAGGTACCTTTTCTTTTTCTGAGAGCATGCTTTTTCTCTGATTCTTTCTGATGTTTACTCTTTCTTTGCCCCATTTTTTTTTTTTTAAAAAAACAAAAAACTTTACCTTTTGGTAATGGATCGCAATACTAAATCTTTTCTTAGCCTTAGCTCTGGCTAAGAGCAGGGATCTTCTCTCCGACTGTTACAAATTGCAAACCGGGTCCCGAATCGTTTGGCTTACTTACCCTGTCCGGTGAGCTGAACCGGGGGTCTGTTCGTCTGATGAAAAAGTCTTCGGTTTGCATCTTGGGCTTTTACTAGCCCGTAGCAAAAGGGTTTACCGGTTCCCCAAACCCAGAGGGACGTATCCTTCCCCTTTTGCTTCCTTGTGATCGATTCCCCCAGACTCCCCGAGTCTGGGCTTTGATGAGCAAACGAGTTTTCCCCAATTCTCTTCTTCACCAGCCGAAAAAAACTTTTGCGGGAAACTTGGTACAAGAGCTTACAGATCTACCCTTGTATCGTGGCAAGGCCACGTCTCGCTCACCCACTCAATCACCCACTCAACCAAGCATTACTTACAGCTATTTTCTTGCTTGGAGATCTTCGTGCACGGAGAAAAAAAATTTTACGAGTGAAAAGTAGCCGCGGCTCCGAAAAGACTCCTATGTCTTTTCCCGGGTTTTCTGCTGGATCCAGGCCTTCTCCCTTTTTATTGTGGCACTTTTATCTAATTTTTGGGTTCGTAATACAATAGGTGCGAAGGGGTTTCCTGCTTTGCCGGGCCGCCGAAAAACCGGCAGGGCGCCCCCCGTGCAAAGGGAGTCCTCCGCAGCCAAATTGTATCCGAGTCACGGCACCAAATCTGTTATAAATGGTCAGAGGCCAATTCAAAATAAAATAACAAAATTTATTTAACACAATTTCAACACCGAAATAAAGCCACAATAAAAAGAAACAACATTGATCGAATGCTGGGTGGACAGAGAGGCGGTACAAAAGTACCCTCCGAATTCTGCCACACTGCTATGTTTCAGCCCGTGGGTTTTATACAGTTTTTTTACCCTAAGGCTAAGTCTATTGAAAGTCCAGGTATGCTGTGTTTCTAAAAGAGTCCTGTCTGCATGAAAAGGTTGCTTGATAGTTTTTCCGGAATTCATCTTGGGAGGGGTGATCTTGATCGTCCAGGATCTCCACCAAGATCAGTATCTGATGTGGAGGAGCTGTGAAGCGAGGGCCCACCCTTTAATGGCCGGGCCATCTTCTGGCTCTGTCTTGTTGTTACAGTTGTAGGTGTGTTTGGGAACTTCGGAATCCTGGAGGCATTCTCGGGTATCTTTTATTAGTAGCTTAAACCTACACGAATTTATCTATTCTACTTATTACAGTTACCCAGAATATTCTGGCGTTAAATAACCCAAGAACTAATTGCCATAATTACAGACTTCCACAGATCTCTCCACAGAAGTAATTTCAAATAGATTTACTGAGGGATATTTAACCAGTTCTGATACACCCATCCTTCAAATATGGACATGAGGAACTTGGTAACTTGACTATTATGTATGTATTGTAAGAAGTCATGCACAATTTATGAGCAGAAATTGATATTTTTTTCATTGTTGTTGTTCAGACCCACTAAAATGGAACAACCTCTTCTATGGTTTAATCCTAATCAAATTCAGGCTTTTGTCAGAGCAGAAGTATAACTGCTCCTCCCCAGCCTGCTCCACACACTGTAAAAGTTGCCCTGTTGTAGTAACCCTTACCATTTGTGTTAAAAATTCAGTCCCTGAAGTTGTGATTACAGTGACCTTTCCAGGATCCTTAAAATAAAGAAAAGCTGAGTTGAGAAGTGTTTGCCATTATAGTTTCACATGTCAGGACAGGGCATGGTACTTTTCCAATCACATGTTACTGCTAAAAGTGAGGAGTTTTTTCCTAGTACTTTTTGCTAACAAAGTCTGTCCTTATTGCTGTGGTTGCTCTTACCACTATCTCTTTTATCATATATGCTTGAAATCCATACCAAATCTTTAGCTCCAGTCCTGTATTAAGCCTAGACAGTCAGGGTACAGTGTCTGAGGGTGAAGTTGCCAAAAGAAATTTAAAAAACCTAGAAGATACAGGAAATTCAGGGAGCATTGATTCAGGAGAGAGCCAGATGCTTCAGACTGAGTCAGGGCTGAACCTCCTCACAAATTTGCAGGCAGCATTTTACCATGATTTTTTTATAAGTCAAGCTGAGTAACTTAATCCCCTTTTCATCACTCATCCTTTTTGCACAGGCACATGTTGGGGGGGGGGGAAGGCTATAATATAAAAAAAATTATATTAAATAATAACATAATAGTTATATTTAGTCTTTGAGCTAAATTCAAACTTGGCTATCTCTGTGCTTTTTTTGGTTCCCATCTGATACAACTGGAGATCTTTCTTAGAAGAGCAGTCATCACCAGATCACCAGAGACAGAAATGTTCTAAAACTTTATGATTCCTCCAGAAAGAGACTTTTTCTCCAGTGGTCTCAGTAGTCATTTGAGTGCAATTGCTACTAAACCTAATACATAAGGAATTCTGTACATCATAAATTACCCTTTCCATCTTTCAACTTGTGTTAAGTTTGGCCTCAAAATGTGTAGCTTCAGCTGACTCTTGAAGCATCGAGAAAGTCTGTTGAGATAAAACAGGTAGGAAAAATGTTACATTTAAAAGTAGAAGTTACAAAAAGCAATTAAAGTATTATTGGGGCACTCATCACAATCTGAGAAGAGATATAACAGACATCCCAGCCCCATTTTTTCAATTTTGAAAGTCCAACACAAAGCTTGTTTCCATGTAAGGCTTGGTTACTTTTATTTCAGATTAGTCTATGGGACACCTTTTAGAAATGGCCACAGCAGACAGATGTAGCATTTTCGAAATCCATGGACTACTGACCTGGGGTTTAATATGGTTTACATTTTCCAGGGGTGTGACTGTAGGTGTCTGAACAGTGTTAAGAAATCAGTCAGCTGTGATGCTTGTTGTGGAAACCATCCATTGTGGATAGGGAGCGGGTTTCACCTTCAGAGAATTTTGGTATCATTGGAAAGTTCTCACATGGCTTTCTCCAGCATAGTCTGTGACCAACAGTTCATAGCTTCACTGTGAAATGCTGGAGGGGAAAATCTGAACTAATCACTCATAATAGCTCTGCACAAACCCATGGGATAAGCCTGAGGTCAGGGCTGAACTGATCTTTTATGTGAGAATGGCAGTAGCTGTAATTCACTTGCTGGTCATGGGAATGGGCTGAACCAAAGCCAGTTTTTTTCTGAGCTAGATAAGGGGGAAAAGAGCTGACAATGTGACTTAGAAGTATCTCAGTTTTACATGTAAAGGACCCTATCTCTGCACGATCTTTCAGGTCCATGCAAAGTGAATGCTGAGTAGGAACACTCAGAGCTCATGGTGTTTTATTCCAATTTTGTGCCTTCTTTGTGTAGGCTTCTTTGTGTCAAAATAAAATCTTAAGAGTTCATAATGATTTTGATTCAACGGTCAAAAGTCAAAAGTCAGGTGCTGTCTGGCAGCCCATGTTATGTGGGAAATGAAATGAGATGCTTACTTGGTCCCTTTTGGCCATATGCTTTCTGAATTTGGATAGCTGGAGTGACACTGAAACCCAGCTCCTTGCACCCTCCATCCATTTTGCATTCTAGTAATGAGAATGATTTGTCTTTACTGTTTTGCTTTTGAGATGCTGCAGATGGTGGGGGGAAGATGTGGGGAGAAAGGAAGAGAAGATCTGGGGAAGTGGCTTCTGCACCCTGCCACTTTAATTCATTGTGATCTGACCTTCTGGATTTTCAGCCCTGCTCAGCCATCCATCACTCCTCATGTGACTGTCACCTCATATTATTGTAATTAGCAACTGCCAGCCCCAGAGATTTGACAGTGGAAGAGAAAAAGTCCCAGAAGCTCTCTGCCAATTTAAAATTAACCCCATCATAACAGGACAGATTGTCCTGCTCCAGAAGTAGCTCCTGGGCGTTTGCACTGTGGTGGTGTCCGGTTCCTTGACTCACCCTGCCTTGTAGTCCGTGTGTCCTCCCAGCTCCCAGGCTGCTTCACCCCCTTCCTCCTTACCTGCCACCCCTCTTTGCTGCCTGTGAGAACTGAAGCTGCTAATGAGGGTGCTCAAGCCGGCAGCCCCGGAGTCTGTGGGTGGATGACAAATTTGGCTCTCTGTGGTTGTGCCAATTGAGGGCTGTCTGCTCAGCCTCAGAAAAGACCCTGATGTTCTATCTCTGTTCTTCCCCTCCTTCTGGGACTCATCCCCCTGTGCCAGCACTGCAGAGTAGAGAGCCACCAAGGTCCCTGAGTGTTTGTGTGGCCATTGGTTCGTGCTGCTGTCTAAGACTCCCTGTCTTTGTTGCTGTGGGTGTCTCAGCCAGGTGGGCAAAAGCTAGGTCAGATCTGCCTTCTCATGCTACAAGTTCCTCACCTTTACCTATAAATTTTCTCCAAGTGTGATTGACAGCTGCTGTTGCCAAGTCCCTCTTTACATGGCATTTACAGACTTTGCTTCATTGTCTTTTAACCAGCGGGTGGTGGGAGGTCATCCTTGTCATTACTTGTTCAGCTAATTAGGTGCAACTCCTGTTCTGCTGCTGTACAGAGGTGACAGCACTGACAGCTCACTGGAAGGTTGCCTTCTCCTGGGAAATATCTGGGGTTGCAGACAAAAAATTGAGATCTAGAGAGTGCGACAATATCTGACACCCAGTCTCTGTGGTCATTCTACCTGTTCAAACAAATAGAACACAGTCAGGTAATGAAGGTGCTGATAGTCCTGCAGTTCAACTGGGTGATGAGCTATTTCAGTGAGTGTGACAGGCAGGATATCATTCTGGCTCAGATATCAGTCTGATAGAGTTTGTATATAACCAAAAATGTGTTTACTTAACTCATTCTGTCAAGGCACAGCTTTTTTTACTCTGACATTCACAAAAGCTGGTCCCCCTAGTCCTTAAAGATGAGGTGATGCCCTTTTTTTTGCAGTAGTTCTGCACTGCCATAATCACTTCTGATCCATGGTATACTTTTCTCCATCCCCTTGTTCTTGCAAGAACAAAGACCACTATTGCTACCCTTAATTGTCTAATCTTAATTTAACCTCTCTGGGAGGCTGGGCCAGAGCAGCTCCTGCTCGTCACCACAAGAAGCATAGCTGAGAGCCCCTGAAACAGGATTTTGCTATCTAGTCTTTATATGCTTGAGCCATGAAGTTTCTGAGCATGGTCTCCACCTTTGAACGTATTTGTCTTTGCACCACAGAGTTTACTGAGCCGTATGCCAACCCACATGGCAGGCCATGTTTGTTTGAGCACTCTGTATTTTATTGGTGTGCCTGACACTGCACAACATACCAGCAGTAACTGTGCTCACAGAGAAGCAGGAAAGTGCCTGCATAGCTGTTACTGCCTTAAGCTTTTCTAAAGGCATCACAGCCCCACAGTTTGTCAACTACGCCCGCAGAATAATGTATCCTTTTCTTTCTGCTACATTCTAGGTTATTTTATTGCATTGAGAGCTCAGAAAACTTTATTAGGGCAGCGTGCCCCCTGTGTCTCAGCCTTAGTATATTTACAAGCACTGCTCATCATGAGACAAGGTTGTGTGGAAGAGTAGCATTGAGAGTGCATAACCTTGGTGTTATTGTGTTGTTTGTATGCATAAATAAAGAGAAAATACTTGCCAGTAAATGGAAAGATAGACATGGAAAGAACAAAAAAGAATCAGCAGAACTCTAAAAAATCTCTGGAGACAAGTTGTATGTTTGAGTTATTCATAAGGTGAGGCTTGACACTAAGGAATAGTCTGTGTTGTACTTCATGATGGCCGTCAGGGGAATATGACAAGATTAAGAGAAATTTCTGCTCATTACTTAAATGGCCAGCTACATTTTATGTCCACACCACTCAATGTGAAGTGTCAGCACTCATTGGTTTAGGAGTTCAGGATTTAAGCTAACTGGAAATGCCTGTGGGTAAGTCTTGCACTATGGGATTGAGCTGCTTCTGTAGCCATATCCAGTGACTCTTTCTGGTGAAGCATGAAAAATGGAAGAGTTTGTCTTCAGTAGAGATCAAATACTTGGCTCTGGCCAGGAAATAAAGGCCAGAAATTGTTATTCTGCTAAGCGTGGGTGGCAACACCACACCATCCTTATGTTGCAATGGGCACAGCTTTGCTCAGGTTGGAAGACACCTCTGGAGGTTTCCAGATCAACCTCTTGTTCAAATCAGGGTTGGCTGAAGATCTGGCCAGATTGCTCATAGCTTTATCCTGTCTTAAATAACTCCAAGCACGGAGAATGCACAGCCTGAGATTTTTCCACCTGCAAACAAAAAGCATGAGTTATACAATTGTAATATAGTATCATTGTGACCAGCGGAACTTGGTAACAAAGCTGCTGTTACTCTTTTACTTAAGCATTCCTTGCTCTGTAGCTCTTTATCACTACACCCTTTAAAGCATGATATTGAAAAGGGTATATTTTTCACTTTAGGAGGTATGTCCCGTCTCTGTGCCATTAGAATGCTTAGCAACAGGGATGCAGATGCATGCCCCACATGCAATGAAAGTCAGACTATTTCCCAGCCTATATTAGACACATTTTCCAGCTCTCATCTCATAATTTTCATGATGAATCCAAACCCCAAAAAGGCAATTAAAAGGAGTGCACCAGTGTTCTTTTATGTCAGCAATGGGTTAGACTAATTGCCTGTGAAACTATCACAGTCCCTAGCCCAGTTGTGCTGCAGCTCTCCAGATGGCAACCTTGCACCCAGTAAAGGAACTGTGCTAATTGCCCAAAACCCCTTTTATATCATCCTTCCAACAATATTATTGTGTATTTAAACCTAAGCTTCAGAATATCAACAGTTCAGTGGTAGTTGCTGGTTTGGTAAATCCTGGAATCCTGGGTTAATAAATCTTGACACACTGGCTTTAGTCATAGCTCAAGATAGCTCTGCCACTCTACTGTTCTGAATCCTTAAACAAATTACTTTGTCTCTTCATACTCCTGTTTGGCCTTCTGCTCATTTTTGGTATTTCTGACCTGATGGTGTAAACTCAGTTGTTAAGTTGCTGTCTCATTATGGATTTGACAATTGGTGTCTTGCAACCTAAGGCAAATACCTATGTTCTTCAGCTATTAACCATTGTAGCTTGCTTCTTGCTCTCTGTCTTTTCACAGGTGAACTCAGTTTTGTGCTATTGTGGAAGAAGATGGGGAAAAGAACTTCCAGCTATTCAGCAGGGAACAGAAAACCATTCCTTAGCCAGTGGTTATAATAACTGGTATGGACTCATCTCTCTTGATATATGATTTCCTGACATTAAATGAATTTGACATTTACATCTGCTTTTATTTCTTTCGAGAGAACTGTGTGATTTTTTTTCCCCATTTAAAGTGCTGTTGTACTCTGAAAATTGTTTTTAATATTGGCACTGTGGGGGCTCTCTATTTATTCTGTCAAGTTTACTCAGAGCAAAAACATGTGGTTTGACAGCAAGAAACTCTCTGGCTTTTGTGATCTTTGGATTGTGGTGGAAAAGGCCTTTGCTAACTCATAACACTGCAGACCCAGACGTCAGAATCTTCCTGAACTCTGCAGAAGTGATGGAGAGTGATGAAGGAGAGCGTGACACACAGTGCTGAGAATAGACTGTGCAGGAAAAGCAGAGACAGCAGGCTTCTCTCCCTTGTCCCTCTCTCACTGCTGCAGAGGATTTATGACGTTGTAACAGGCTTTGCCGTGCGTTGAATACAAAAAGAATTTCTCCCAGACTGTAGTACAATCAGCATTTTTGCTGCATTGGCTTCATTGCTTCGCTTCAGTACTCCAGTGAGCTGACTGGCAAAATCCCAAGCTGCATGCTAAGATCCCTGCAGCGCTGCAGGCAAAAGAGTGCCCAAGCTGCAGAAATAATGAAATAATGTACCTCGTAAGTGCCCTTCACTTAGTCAGAAGATTCCCTGAGGATCAGCAAAATCCAGGAGAGGATGTTGCCAAAATTCCTTCTTTGCTGTCATCGATTGCAGAGGTAATAATTTGCATATAGTTATTGCTCAGCGAATTCCCTGATACATCCTCTGCCCTCCACACCAGAGAACTGCTGGCTGCTTTCATACACAATACACAGATTCCTATAAACATGAGGCCAGGATGATGGATCCCTTATCTTTTCACCAAGATGAAACCCAATCAGAAAAAGCAATTTCATTACTGTATAGACATCTCTTACAGCTTACTCTATCCTTTACTGTCTTTTGCTTGCAGTCTAAATACAAGGCTCTTGAGTAAGGATTATTAGGTGTTCACAGTGCTGAACACAATGAGATCCTGATCTTCCTTCATCAATCACTATCACAATCACATCTGCATTTATTTATTTACAAGGTCTGTTCTTTCAGTAGGAAGGTCTGCTGGGACCTTAGTGGTAATAAGGAGAGAGTGCTGCTTTTCTCAGCCATGCCTCCTTTTAAGAATATAAATGGCATAGCACTTCATGGCACCCAAAAAGACATTTTTCCACAGATACCATGATTATTTTTTGAGTTAGCTTTTTCCTTTTATGCCTAATTGATACTTTTTTACACTGTATATTTAATAGCTTTCTGGCACTTTCCATGTAAGAATCTTGAGGTACAGAAATATTGCCCATATTTTACAGACATGGGAATCTGAGGAAAAGCGTGGTGAGGTTTACCTGTCACCAAGGTCATGCACTGAGTTTATAACAAAACTGGCATTTTTAAAAACCTCAGGAGCTCACCACCATTTCTTTCCCTGTTTTTAGCTATTCCCATTCTCCATGCCATCTCTCTCTCCTGTCTTCCTTTTCTGCTACCATTTTGCCAGTATGTTCTCCTCTCTTTCAGCAGGTCTTATCCCTGGAAGTGGGGATTATTTTCCATATTTCTGAATCTAGATCTGATACCCAAAAAGCTTCATATGCCATGCAGACTCACTCTGCATGTCCAGTGGATGGATGCCAGTCCTGCTTCTCCTTCACATGCTAACACCAAGGAAATTCCATAGCAAACTCCCAGCTATTTCAGGGACCTTGGACACTGCCAGTAATTATCCTTTTTCCTGTTTTTGCTTGTTTGGTTGGTGTTTGTTTGTTTGTTTGTTTGTTAGGTGTTGTTGGGGTTTTTTTCTGAGGCCCATTATAGTGCTGGCTTTTAACTTTGTTATGGGCCATTAGTATTTTGCTTTGCATTTCAGGTCATTCTGAAATGTTGTGGAGCCTGCAGAGTGTACAGACTCCAGAACAGTTTTCCCTGGGACTTTCTGGATTCAGTATCTTTTGTATGACTATGTGCAGTAGTATGTGGAGGTGCAGCCTATCTTTTCTTAGCCTCTATTTCAAACGAGGTTCCTAACACAAATTTTCTCTCAGTATTCTCACATTGAAAAAGCCCCCAGATGCTTCCTGGATGAAATCTTCAGTGTTTGCCCTGCAGTGAACCCCCAAAAAAGGACAATCATCTGCGTATACAACAGCTGGTTAAAGGGATATGTTTAGGGTTTGACTGAGGTTTTCTGGTTGGTATTTTTTCCTCTTTACTTTAAAAAAAAACAAAACAAAAGATAAATTCTGCATGTGGTTATTTTCAAAACTTCTGGGCAATGTACTCTGTGAAGTAAGAATATCCAGTACAAAATTCTGATTTTTATTGATGTGGGCAATTTGTATTTTAGACACTGCGTGAATATCTTTTCTGGATAGATTTATTATCTTGTTTTTAATACCTTGAAACAAGAGGGAGCTGTTAAGTAGGAGGGGAGGCTCTTTGCCAATGTGAGGACACCAAGGGAGCTATCTGCCAATTTCAATAAGAGAAGAACAACTTATTTTTTTGCTTTTCACTCCTCTCCTCTTTCCCAGTGTTCCTACTCCCTTACATTCACTCCTGGATAGAGGCAGGAGTTCAGTCTTCAAACTGAATCAATTCTTGCTGCCTTCACTGAGACTGTCAGCAGAGCAAGGTTAAGTGTCACAACAATGTTTTTGTGTTGTTAATAGCTCTTCTATCTGCACTTGCTTGATATAAGCAGGCTTGTAGCCCCTTTCCCCTTTATCCTGCCCAATTCAACATATACACTGCAGATCACTAAAGCTGGGATTAATTGGCTTTGCAAAGCTCCCCTAAAATTACTTGTTTCTCCCTTTCTCTCTCCTAAAAGCATCACAAGATCTCTGAAACCTGTTTTTTGTCTGAGTGTGCTCAGAGGAAAAAAAAATCTTGATTTTTAAAGACGTATTTTTCTTCTCACTTGTTTTATATCCGTCACCAGTTCTCTGTATGAACAAGGCATGGCAAAACAGCAATAAGAAAGAGTAACCCCACACTGATAAGATGGCTACTGGCTGATCTACCTTTACAGCACATTCCACCTAGCTCTACCCAAGAAAACCATCAGTGATTGGAGTAACAACAGTAACTCTGGGAGAGTCTCAAGGGATTTAGCCAATTCCAAGTGGATCAGCAGCCTCATATAAGATGGCCTGGTACTGGTGGAAATGATAGTTTTCAGGTGGGATAAGCAATTAACTCCCTACTGAGCTATTTTCCACAAGAGTGAAACTGTCGAGGAGTCTGTGCCACTTCTTGCTAGATGCTAGTGACATTCTGTCTTACCCAGACTTTCCCAAGCACTCTTCATTTGTAGATGCAATCCTCTCTTCTTCCTGCCCTTGAATCCTGCTAAGTAAATAGTAATTACTCTACTGGGGGGAAATTTACCATGTGTGGAGCAGAGAGTATACTGGAAATAGCGTCAGCCATGCTGTTTGATGCAATGATGAAACTTGCTCCTGTTGCTTAAAAATGGCATCATTCCTATGTAGGAAACGACAGCCTAATGGTGAAGTATTAATCTGATGAGAGGAACTTCTCATCAGCTTGGAAATCCATGTATGGTTGACAGAACAACATCTAAAGCTGGCCTCTTGTTCCCCCTTAAAGTTTCAAGTGCACTTCAGCTTTTGAAGCTAACCCATTCTGCTGGAGGACTGCCCAGTCTTGCTTTGGCTTGCCTCTTTCTCTGGATTCCTGCCACATAAGAGATGTTAGCTCCTTCGGTTGTGTTTTAGAAACATGGAAAATGTGGCTCATGTAAGCTTATGATAATGGATTGCTGGACTTTTCAGGCTGATGTTATGTTTTGTATTCTGCATTTCATGCTCAAGAATTTCCCTTGTGTAAACCTCACCCCTGTTGCTTGTTTGCAAAGAGAAGTCTTTTGGAGAGGGGACAGGATTTGCCAAGAATAGGAAAGGAAAGTGGTTTGCCATGAAAGGTGTGACATATTCTGTACCTCGCTGGAGCCTTGCAGCAGAATCCTGTTTTGCTGCTCTCTGATACCCTCTCTTGATGCACTTTTGACTGATGTTTATTAGTGCTTAATCACCAGTCTGCACTGCCTGGACCATCTCATGGCTTGTTGAAGTTCACTGACCATTGCGTTGCAGTCCACAGCTGCCTTGGGTTTGTGACATCAGAGAGAAGAAAGCTGTCTGACAGAAGCACTGGAGATTCCAAACAGACAGCCACCACAACTCTTATCTCATTGTAGGTAAAGATATTCTTATGAGGAAACAGGTGTGAAAAAGGTTATTTATTTAGTAAAATAACATATGTATTTTTAAATCCCACTCCCTATTTCGATTTATATTTATGTATCCCTTCAAAATTAGAGACTGTCAGGGATTATGTGCAGTGCAGATATTAAAGTGCATGATTTTATTGTGAGGCCTGTGGGCATATGGCAAGTTTCTCTCCATATCTCGAGCATGGGCTCCCCACCTCCCCAGTGCCTACCTGCCTAAGTGTGGTTGTACTAAGGTGATGTGTGGCTTCACAGTTTCACTTCTCCTTTCTTCAGGTGTGACCTCCTGCCAAAGATATGGCAATATCTTGGCATCAGACTGGCTGCAGGGAAAGAGGACTGGCTTAAGAGCTGCAGAGCTGACTTGTGAGACAGTTCATTTTTTGTTTGGCCTTTGCTTCATTCAAATGCTTTGGCCATTTTTTGTTAGTTGGGCAATGTCAAACTTCTCAAGTGGATGTTAAGAAATGAACGCAGGCAAGAGTGGTAAAGTGCACAGCTCCTGTCCCATGCTGGGGCCCTAATTACTCTAAAATAATTACACACTTTGTCAAGTCCTGTTTGTAAGTTCTCTCTTGATTCAGCCTATTTTCCACCAGGGGAAAGTGAAGGTGAACTGTTTAATTTGCATAGCACTTGGGGGCAAAAATTTTCAGAAAAATTAAGGCCTTGACATGATGATTTTTATATGCATGTGGATGTCTTGTCAGCCCATGGTTGTCCTACAGACAGCATTTCCCTGAATGGCTAGGTTATGCCCATGTGCACAGAGTGTATGAAGTGCTTTGGGTTCCTGATAAAATGAAATGCCGTTAAAATAAGCCCTGTCCCCACAGAAATCAAGAGCAAAGCTCCCAGTGACATCTGAGGGTGCAAATTATTACAAAACCTAACCTTCTAGAAATGACTGAAGTCTGGACAGGCCAGCTTTTTCTAAGGTGCTAGTAATCTGCTATACAGAAGAATCTCATTTCTTAGCCTTGTGTGCTGTGAAAACACCTTTTGTTTTAGAGACAGGTTTCCCATGGTGATCAGGTCAAGAACAGAACATTTGATAAGAGAATTTACAGCTCTGTGGGATGAGGCCATTATGCTCTTCTTTGGGTAGTGTAGGGTCTCATGGAAAAATCCTGAAGCATCTGTCTGAAAAGATTAGGGAGAATCCCAGTTCCAGGTCTGGGATTCAACTACCCTGCTGGTTTTTCATGGTTCATATTCCAAGCCTAAACTGGGATCCAGACAAAGGCATATGGTCATTCTGCCTCTACAGAAGATCTGAAACTGCAGGCTGGCATTTCCCCGAGTTCAAAGTTGCTCCTACTGCTGTGTTTTGTGGCATGAGCCCATTTCAGCAGCAGCATTAGGTTAAAGGATACCCAGAGGCCTCCTTGTCAGTCACAAGGAGTTGAGCTTTCTTCCCGGGCACATCATTCCTGCCCACAGCCAAGGTCTGAAATAAAGCTGGCTGAGGAGAATTGCTCAGATATGCAGGTCATGGGCAGGCCAGAATTTATGAGTCAAAGGCCAGCTTGGATTGAGTCACCCCCAGAACCTCTGTGAGAGTGACATTTGAAGATGAGGACAGAGGAAGACAGGCCATGAGTGCATCAGTAACACTTCTGTGCTGCACATCTGAACTGGTCTGTGGGTGAAAGCCTCACAGCTGGGTAACAATTTGCTGCCGTGCTTGGCAGACAATGGGGGTAGCTGGGCTGGCCCTGAGGGTGGGAGGAAAGGGTAAAGGCAACTTCCAACCTGAAAACTGCCATGACAGGGACAGGACTAGATTTCATGCCCTTGCATTGATTTCTGTGCCAGGCAGCCATGGTGACTGTAGCCATACTTAAACCAAGGTTTTCCTCTTCCTCCAGGGGAAAAGAGAGGCCAGAAAAGAATCACATATGCGAGCTAGCTTTGGAGCTGTGCTGTGGCTTCTTCTGCTCAGCTGAGGGCCTCTGGACTGAGTTTCTCACTGCTATGTGACCACCAGGTTCTTGATACTTGCTGCACAGGGCTGCATGGGATTTGCTTGTGGGAATGAGGGGAAATGGTTCACTCCATACCAGGCAGGGCAGCATCAACAGGAATTACAGGAAAACTTGTGCATAAGAAGGAAGCAGGACCAAACAGTTTTGACCTAAAACTAAGCAAGTGTATTTCTTAGGAAATAGGTTAGCTGCAGTTATAGGATCAAGATGAGTCACATGGACAAAAGGCAGTAACGGGACTGCTTCTACTACAAATTTCCCTGTAGTGCTCCACAGATCAAGAGAGCTTCAGGATTCGTTCCTGGGAACAATAACCTGGAGTCCTTCTTTTCCTCTTGATTGTAGCAATGTGAATCAGGATCAAGTTTTTGGAAGTCAGTGCCCCTGACATAGTAAAACAGAGGATGAAGGCAGATAAGTCCATGAGGTAGGAAAGGGAAGAGTTAAACATAAACTGAAATGGCTGACACAAGAGGCAGTGAGAGCACAGTTCCTTCCCACACTACTATTCAGCTAACCTTAAACTTTAGGGAGAATTACTATGTGAGGACTGCTCTGGCTTGTATCAATTTTGTCCCCTGACAGCTCTGCACCATCAGCCAGCAAGAGAGCTGCTGTGAAGTGCCTGGAATCAGGGTGCCTAGCAAAGCACCTTGCTCTTGTCCCACCACATACGAAAGGATTCGTATGGCAGCATGAACAGCTCTGAAGGAGCAATCAGCAGCAGGGATTGGTGAAACCCTTTCCTTACTAACCCTGAGGACAGGCAAGGACTTGCACAGATGTGTACTGTTTAGTCTCAATTGCTAGTTCCCATTTCTCTCAGTTCTGGATAATGGGCTGCTGAAGCTGAGGTTATTTCTAACCTCTTGGAAAAGAATTTACTTCCACCCTCTACCTGATCATATTGGTTATTTGTTTTTCCACTGTTGTGGATGACAAGGTGGCTGGACAGTGCAGCCCAGAGCAGAGCTCTGTGTTCACAGAGCACCCAGGAGTGAGCCCAGGGCAGCTAACTCTACTAGTTCTGCTTTCATGTGTAACATATGCCATTGCAAGGAGAGGGTTTGGGATGCTTGTAAGCTCTTTTTGATTCACACAAAAGAGGTGATATCTTCTTTTCCTCCAGATATATGCTGTCCTAGCCTGTAGCTTTGCCTAACTTCCTATCAACAGCTTCAAGGAGACTTGGATGTAAGGTGTCCACTTTTAATCCTCTGCTGCAGGAGTTGGAGATGGGGCATGGAGGACAGGCAAAGATACAAATCCCCTACTTGTCCTCCATTTCCAGTCACCACTTCCTCCTCTTACCAGATCAGGAGATGTCTACACTTCAGCTCCAGTTCTAATGGAGAACGTCAGCTAGTACTTTCTCATTGACTGCATTCATTTTAGAGAGTAATCTTGTAATTTTGTCACTCATTGTGAGCTTCTGTTCCCTCTAGTGGTGGCTGGGCTCTGTGTAAGCCATAATATATACGGAGTTTGTTTTAGGTCTGAACCTATATTCAAGATCTGATTTACCCTCAGTCTTCGTTGCTCATCACAGATATTAACTAAGAGAACTAGGAGACATTTAATCCAAGCTCTGGAGTTTGGAAATAGTCCTTGTGCAGGCCTGAACTTCTCAGGACCTTGCGTGTCAAGCACCAGTCCACCAGCAGGTGTCCCAGAAGCCCGCTGGTTTTCACCACAGTAGGCACAGGATCCCTCCTACCTGGTCCTGGACCTTCTGAGGAGCTGTACAGATGCTCTGCCACAAGCAGGATACAGCACCAAATAAAAAGCACAATGTACAAATGAAAAGTGTGTGGATTGTAGGACTGGGTGTGCTGGAGCCAGGATCTTCACCTCACCACGTGGATACGCTCCTTGCGGGGGCTGAGGAGCCTGCTGTTGCCTTGGTGACTGGAGGCAGCTCTATTAGCACAGCCAGGAGAGCTTAATCCAGTATAGTCCCGAGGATTAAAAACGAGTTTCTGCGGCACAGCTCGAGAAGGGGGTCATTTCAGGCATGACGTCAGGCAGGTATCATATTTTGTGTCATGTTTAGCCAACATGGGAGTACTGGGTTGAGACGGCTGCTTATCATTCTCCAGTGCTGCAAAGAGAGCATTACCTTTCTCATATTCCAGAAGCCCTTCATCTTTGACAGGGACAAGAACTCCATTGGGGACTACCAGTTCTCTATTAGCAATACCATCAACAGACAGTAGTTTCTCCAGCTCTTGCAATGGAAGTGAAACCTCTGTCTAAAGGAAAAGCAGTAATAATGCTGTGCTAGCTCATGACAAAAGCACAGGAGCATGTGCTAGCACCATCTAGCCAGCATCCCCATCATTGCAACACCAGCTGCTTCTTTCCCCTCTTTTTTCCATCTTTGAGCTCGATGCAAGTTGTCCTCTGTTTTCAACTACAGCTCTTACTTACTGTCTTGTATCCTTTGTCTTCTGGCATTATTGAACATCCTCCCCATCTTTCAGGGAGAGGCTGAGAACTTGCAGGCAAAGCCATTGATTGTGCCCCGGTATGTGAGAGAGAGGATGAGATAATCTGGTGCTATCCCAAACCTGAGACCCCTCTGACAAGGGGGAAGCCAGAGTATTCCTGAATTCTGCTTCCAATATGGGCCTGAAATCATGTGAAAATGGCTACAGGGCATGCCACTGGGAAGCTCTACCTTGACCCAAGGCACAGCCCTAAAAGCAGGGAGCTGTGAAGTCACCTTTACTGCCCGCTGTCTCCTGTTGTAGTAGCCCCAGGCACGGGTCAGCTGGACCCAGCTGTCTCATTTCAAGTCCATGTGTCCAAAGCAGCAGAGGAGGAGCCAGATGAGCAGCAATTAATTTCCTGAGGCAAGTAATCCCGGAGGACTAGGCGGTGCTGTGGGGCCAGACATCCTCGCACACTATGGAGAGCAGTACCCTGTTTGGTGCCATGGAGCCTGTCCTGGCAGCCCAGTCTGTCTTGGAGCTCGTCTCCTGCTCTGCCTTTCCAGGGTGTGCTCTGCCTGGGTGGTGACGTGGAGGTAGTACAGCAGTGTGTGAGCGAGGGCAGGATTTCCCTACGAGCCCCCGGTGCTCGTCCCCAGCGTGTGAAGGTCGCTGGCTCCTGGGTAAATTTCCATCGGATGCGGCACTCTCCCGCTGCGACTCAGCATTTCTGACACCCGACTGCAGCTCCTCTTTCTCATTTGATCATTTTCTTCGTGAGGGGAACTAACAGCCGTTACTAGAGTGATTTGGCCACCGTCCAACAGTGTGTATATTACTCACACATTTCCCTGCTAGCAAAAGGGGTTTTTTTCCCACTGTCTGGTTGCAGCCTCTTCCTATCTTCATCATTAGATAGCTCAGAAGGTCAGTGCTAAAAGAGAAATCTCGGAGGCTTTTTTAACAACCCAGAGTAAGGGAGGGCCAGTGCCTGGGGAGAGAGAAGGGGTGAGAATGGAGGGTATGCTCGACTGAATTAATTCTTCACTAGGATTGTCTCTGGTACAGCTGAAAACACGATCCTGGAAAATGTAATATTTATAGAAACCGTACTGCCCTGTTTGGGTAAATCTCAAGGTCATCTGATGATCACTGCAAAAGGACTGGCCAGATACTGCTGCTGCTGCTGCCCTGGCATCTTGAGACCATAAGACCTTCAATTCGGCACTGAAATCTGCATACAAAATGGGATCCTACTCCCTCTCCCTAACAACCAACAACCATCTCTCCTGAATCTGCCTTAAGAAGGAAATGCACAGCCCAGCAGTGAGGAGGTTCAAAATGCCTGCATGGCTTTTTTTTTTTTTTTTTTTCCTTTTCTGTGAGAACATTAAGCTATTAACTCTAATTCCCTCAGAGGCAGAGGTCTGCAATTCATTTCACATATAGGGCATCTCTGGAGTTTGCCTGAAGGACCAAGTGTTGGCCTGAAGCCAGTTCTTTCATTTCTGAGCCTTTTCCTTTCCTTGAGGAAATTTTGCATGGACATGCTGGATGCCAAAGTCCCTAGAGAGAAAAGAGGAGCAGAGGATTTGTGTTTCCACTACACCTACATCTCCATTACATTCCTGCACAAAGACAAGTCCTGGCCTCATTGTCAGGTGGACACAATCCTTCCACTGCCCCCAAAAGTACTAACTGTCAAAGAAATTGGTGGTAATGGGAAAAGGTGAGAACCCTGCAGCTATTTCACTCTGGTCCAAACAACTGTTCAGGTCTAAAGAGTGAGGGGTCTCCATTGGAGAAAGTGGAGTCAAGGAGGCACTGTCCTGAGGCAGGTACCCACTTCTGAAAGTTGAAGAGATTCTCCCCTTTCAAAACATTAAAAGCTAACTAAATGTGACCTCTATACAGCCTTCCTGAATTGTCTTTCCTGAGCACAGAGCAATATCTTCCCTAATATTTTCTGTTTCTGAAATGTTTTCTCCAGTAGGGGTGCTTGCGAGAGTCTTTCAATTTTGTGGGGGGGTTTAATAGAGTAAATTAGGATAATTATTCAGGTCTTCAAGCATTTATTCAGCTGTTAACCAAAATACTTGATTGCAGTAGCAGTATTTTAACCAATGCAGCAATGCAAAGCAATAATAAAAAAAAAGAAAAAAAGTCAGACTGTGAAAAAGAGGTCAGCAGTAAGAATAACCATGTTGCCACTGGAACCAGGAACATGCAAAGCATACAGCAAAGGTGAATTCTCAGAAGAGTAAAAGGCATGAAAGATATATTTTTGCTGCTCATGACCTTGGGCCAGCTTCAGCTAGGCCACACAAATACGTGTGCCCAGCTGTACTGGAGCATGTCCTTTGGTGCTCACTCAGGTGAGGCAGGAGGGCTCTGTGAGCACCTCCCTGGGTCTCAGCCCTGCAGCACTCCAGGGAGCCATTCTCTTCTGGTAACTGGAACCTGGTCTGCTTGTCTCCATGGAAGTACTACAAATATCGCCTGTCCATCAGAGTGCACTGAGGTGGACTTAAGCCTGGTATGTGCTGTCTTGGTCAGGAGTCAGTTCTGATGTAGGATTCATGAGTAGCTGCTGGCCAAGAGTACACAGCTCAGGGGAAGTTATGGGAAAGCACTGGAAGACTGAGATTTTTGAACACAGTGGCTAACAACCTGAACCTCAGTCAAGTTCAACGGCTCATTAAACTCAGGTGACAGGATTTTGTGGGCCAAGGGGAAATGGATGAGGAAAAATGCTGTGGAAAAGTTTAACTTAATGATGCAGGTGAAGGTGAAGACTGTATGTGAACAAGCAGTGTTGTACATAAACATGTTCAAATATGAAAGGGATATATAGGGCAAGACAGTTTAAAGCATTTGACCTCCAAATTCCCAGATCAAACCTCCCTGCTCTAGGAAGGAAAAATTATGCATAGATTTAAAGGTGGGTGCTACAGAGAGAGCAGTAGTTGCTTGTCTCTCTGAAGATTAAAGGCTGCATAGGGTGTGAATTCCTAGCCTAGGATGGTCTGTCTTGCTAGAACTTGTGTGAAATTGAATCCACTCTGGAGAATTCATACCAGAAAGGCTGCAGCTAATACACATGACATTCTCAAGGATTAGAAAGATGATTTTTCATGGGCCAAATTACTTTAGAGACGCTGGCATTGTCATATCAAGGTGAATCTTATTATCCATCTGGGATGTGCAGGACAATATGAAAGCACTGCTGCGGTATGGAATGTAGAGGCAGCTTACTTGCATGGGAAGAGATGGTTCAATGCATCAGGGGGAGAGAGGCCTGTATGTACACTGTTTGTCTTGATAAACTTTAAAATTTAGGGCAGAGAACACAGAACTGAGCAGTCTCCTCCTTGTGTTCAGTGTTGTCTTAGCCATCCATGTTTTGGAGAATGTAAGATTGGCTTTGAACTAGTGAGGGCCAGCTCAAAGAGGCAAACTATGCATGATGCATCCAAAATAAGCCTCCATTAGGAACTCTACATTGTTTCTCAACAAATGTTTTAACTTTTCTTTGAATGCTTTCAAAAGGAAATTACATTGCCCTGATCTGCCAGCTACCTTGATGATTAATGCGATGCTGAAGCATCAGGTGTCTTCAAATGGCCTCACAGAGGTGTCTGGTAAACAAGAAAGACAAAGCTGTAGCTCAAACATTGTGGAGGCCTTTGTCTGCTTTTTTTTTTTTCCTTATTTTTTAATGCTTCTTGCTGAAGAACTGTAGTATGATCATAATTATGTTTATGCCCCAGCACAGGTAATGGAGGCATGAGTAAAATTCTCTTCTTAGGTCTTGTCCTTTGGCTGTAGCACTAACTCCTCAGTCATTTTCTCCTGCTGGATGTAGGCTCAATAATAAGTATATACATTTTTAACACTAGAACAACTGTGCCCAACAGGGCCAAAGAGGCAGCCCTACAGAGAGTGCACAGGTTAGATTAGGTTAGGGGCATGCCAGGTAAGAGGAACATAATCTATTCATTCACTCTCTCTAACACTGTTTTGTGCCTTTTAAATTATGAAAAAGTCACAGGAGTCTCCGCCTCCTTGCACATTTTTGAAAGAACTCCAAGCAGAATGACCTCCTTCTCTGTTCCCTTGGTGAGAGGACACCCTTCTGCCTACAGTGAAAGGAAGAAAATGCTGGCATCTGCTAGTCCAGGGGACATATTTCAGCAGTGGAAGCTTACAGGTTTTGCTTGGTATTTTCCTTCTTCCTAAAGCACATGTTAACAATTTTGACCTTTCTAGTAATTTGATTCCAAAAAGAGTGTTGCAGCAGCTGAGCCCTAAGATGCCATTTGGAAGATTATTATCACTCTGAAATCAAAGCAAACAGCTGCTTGTTCAAGCCTGTGTGGAGATCCCCTCACTCATGGAGATCCTCCTCTCTCATCTCTCAGCGTCCTCAGCCCTGGGCCTGCTGTCAAGAAGTTCCAGTCTGCTTGGCCAATGTAAAGGATAAATATGCTGCCAATTCTTTGCATTTGTGTAGTACAAAACTGTAGGAGAGACAAGCTGGTTGAATATACCAAAGGCATCCTCATACACAGGTACCTAAGATAGAGGGGGTAGGGTCTGTAAAAACTTTTGTTCATGATGTGCAATTAGTTGAAAGGACATCTAGGCTATTTGCAGATAGATCAGAAAGTGTTCTCTTCTTGCCTTAAGCAGGAGCTGGCTCATGCGAAAGTTCTGCTTCCAGATCTGCATTTCCTTGGCTCCTCCCACAGTGTGAATAATCTCTAACATTTCTGTGACTCAGTGGATTTGCTATGGAAATCATGGCAATATTTTCAGAGTCACAGTCTAATACCTGAGCCCCAACAGGATTCGTGCCTCCACATCTCTGGTATTTTGCATAGTTATGTAACGCCTCTTACTCATGGCACTGAAATCAGGAGTGTGTCCGAGTAGTAAGGAACAAGTGAAATTTGGAGTAAAATCCAAATCTGCCTTTCACTCACTCTTGAAAACCTTATCATTTATGTTTGAGTGTGCAACATTTTTTAAAATGTGATTTGTAGATAACTTGCTCTGTTGGTGAGAACAACAGGCTCACAACTTTATTTTAAATTTCTTCCTTTTGCATGGCAAAGTTCAAGTTACTGTGTAGAAAGAAAATCTGATCAGCTACTTCACGAGACTAACATGAGCATCTGCCTTCATCTTTGCTGTTTCATCCCCTTTTCTGCCGGTCCCCTTCCCCCTGTTCCCTGTAAATGCTTAATAAGAACAGTAGCTGGGAGAGCAGGTGTGTAAAAAGAGAGAAAGAAGTAATCTCATCCATACAACCCCCTAAGCCCACAGCAGTGTTTCTTATATCAACTGAATATAAAGCTGCTGTCCATAGAAAACTGATAATGAAAATCATTTGAGAGGCTCACTGCTCTGTGCAGAATAGTAGCTGTCCTCAATGCAGTTTCTGGTTGCTCCTTTATGCAAAGTATCCTTTCTGATATTTGTGACAGAGGTGGTTCTCCCAGGTTAGATGGAGCATTCACAATGTGTGCAGAGACCACAGAGCCTTGTCAGGTGGTGGCTGCACTGGGGAGTGGTCACAAAAGAACTATTCAGATATTTTTGTGTGATATTCAGACAGGGTATTTCACCTGAAAGGCTAACTGAAAGGTAGGAGTAAATCACCTTGCACTGAGTTCACATTTATGAATACAAATAGGATTTGAAAGTGGTAGGCGTGCATGGCTCCCATGTCTGCACCAGCTGCCTTCTCTGGGCCATAATCACATTTTCAGAGAAGCTGTATCAGCCACTACTGCTGTCTGTAATAATAACAGTAGCACTGACTGCTCTGCTCATATATCCATACAGCCACAGTCTCTGACAGCAAAAGCTGCCTCCCTTAAGGCTACAGAAAGCAGACCCACCTGCAGACTGCCGTGCCAGCAGCTGTAGAGCGGGTGGGGAAGCCAGAGCCAGAAAAGCAGTCATGCATTGCAAAGCCACTATCAGGTTCTGTTTCACAGGTGAAGAAACTGAGACAGATGGAGGGCAAGTGATTTTCTCAAAGTGATATGAGTAATATCACTGGCAATGCCAGGTCTTGAAACTAATCCTGGCTTAGGCCAGGTTCTGGAAAACAGTGCAGCGACATCCCTGGGCTTCTTGCTCTTGCCCCAGATATCTCTGCTCCCTGCAGATATCTGTCACAGCTGGCACCATGGGTGTACCATTGTGTTGGCTCTGGTCCAACAGTACTGCTGGGGGACTTTCCCCTTTCTTTCTGCTGAAGGTGTCTGTGGTGAGCAAGTAGTTGATTATTTATATAATAGGTGCTCTTTCTTAAATTAAAATGGTCCCTTCTGGGGTTTAGTCCTGTTCAGCTCAGTCTTCCCTTTTTGGGCACATGATGTAGCTGGGTGACAGAATTATTTATAGGTGACACCTGGCAGGGGCAAAGACACTGACATTTAACAAATCAGTAGGGAGGAAACAAAGGATTTGTTGTTTGCTGATGCTCCAAGGATAGGCTGCACTGAGAGCAAGCACACCTTGTATTTCCCCTCTGCTCCTTGTCCCTTCGGTATCCTTTCCCAGTGCACTCCAAGCTGTAATTTCCACTTATTTTCTCCACTCCTTCACTCCCTACAATTGGCTGCCCCAAGAGAACATAAAGCTCAGGTGCTCCATGCCCTGGTTGCACCAAAGTTTCAGTAGACCATGGGCAAAAGTTGAAACTATCACCTTTTTCTGCAGTCAGATGTATTGCAGTGTGAAAGATCATGACTATCACCGACCTCTCTAACTCTCTAACCTCTCCAACACCTTCCTAGACCACTGAATAACTTTTTTCTGCCATTCTGCCAAAAGTTCCATCTTTTTATTCACTGAGTTCTAAGCATCTGCTAGACCCTTTTCTCTGACTAAGGAGCTTGCTCACCCACGAGCCCTGTTTTGGACTTTGATCTTCCTCCTGGTCCTCCAGCTTGGCCAGGTCCTGGGCTTGAGGAGATAGTCAAGTAGGCATTCCAGTCTGCAGGGAGAGGGCTGTGTATTCCACACAATGGAAATCATCCCAAACAATGCTTTTGGCAGCAGTTTATTGCACATGATGTGATATCACAGAATCACAGAATCACTAGGTTTAAAGGCTTAAAGGAAGAGACCTTTAAGATCATCGAGTCTAACCCATGCCCTAACAACTCAGCTAAACCATGGCACTTAGTGCCACAGTCTTTTTTAAACACATCTAGGGATAGTGACCCCACCACCTCCCCAGGCAGACCATTCTAGTACTTTATCGCTCTTTCTGTAAAATTTTTTTCCTAACATCCAACCTAAATTTCCCTTGGTGCAGCTTATGTATCCATCCTGGGCCACATCTAATCTTGTCTTCTTGTCTTCCTTGTCTTGTTATTCTTGTCTTTCAGGAAAAGTGATGGTGCTGGAAAATAGCCAAACAGCCCTTTGTCTTAGGGCTAGGAGTTCTATGACTTGTATGGCCCTTTGGCTCCCATGGGTCCCGGGATTCACAGCCTTTTCTAGTTATTCAGACTTTCCCTAGCTGTTCATCGTCCTAGGAACCAGCTAGTTTCCTGAAAAGTAACACTGCCATTTCAACACGGTACCTTTGGCAGTCCTAGAACACTTCTCTTACTATTTGGTGTGCTTGGATCTGGCCTAGATTAACTAGACAACTTTCCCATTGTTCTTTGAACAGCATAACTCTCTTTGCACTGATTAGTTGTTAGGCCAAAGTGTATGAATGCTCTAGGTGATGTGCTTCACTTTTAAAAAGAGAAAGAGAAGAGCACAAATATGCACACAAAGCTACCTAATTATGAAAAACAAGCAGTGTCTAAAGTTCTATTTTCAGATGGATCACTTGCAATCCAGTGTTAATTCTCTATTGCTCCTGCCTCCTGGAAAGATACTTAGAAGGTAGAAGGAGTAGCACATTTCCGGAGCTTGATATTGGAAAGGATCAGTAGCTCCATCTCGTAGTAACACTCGTCAGTCAGGCGTGTGCTGTGTGTCACTCAGTGGAGGAGTGTCTGCTCCACTGTGCAGCATCTCTGCTGTCACTGACAGCTTCAGTCCTGCATTCCTCATTTAACTTCCCACTGTGACTCTCCTCTGCACCTTCCATCCTTTATTATCAGGCAGCTCCCTGCTTCTGGATCATCCCCTTTCTTGACTGTGCCATGAGTTTCATACCTCTATGCCTTTTGCAGTCTCTCATGTTGACCTCTTTTCACACTCTTAATCTCTTTTATTTCTTCTCTTCCCCCTTCCCAGGAAGGTGTTTTCAGCATTATAATAGTATTTGGCAAGTCTTTGAAAACCATTTTAAAGCCAGAATCGTATTTTCTTCAGGATTTTACAGTTTTAGCTATCTCACAATGTCAGAGGGAAAAGTAAAACTAAGCATACTTAGTGATCACCCTAGAAAATGTTGATGTCACAAGCAGACTTCAAGGTGTCTCAGTCTCAGTGTGTGGTTCCAGCTCTCTGGCAGAGCATGAGCATTGCACTTTGCTCAATACCATTTACAGGGTGGGAGTTCCTGACATCACAGATCTCCCAGTGGGATGGGCTGTGCCAGCCCCTTTGGAATCTGCTCTGGTGCAAAGTCAGCCAGAAAGCTGGTGACCTGTGTACAGGTGGGAGTCAAGTGCAGGATCCCTTCACCAGCCCAGTTTTGAGGATATCAGCAAGCAGCTGGAATACTGTACTGTAAATATTTTCCAGACGCTTGAAATGTGCCTAAAAGTCATGGATTTGGCAAGAGGGAAGGATGTGACAAAGTGGAGAGATCTTTTCTTTGTCCGTTCTGACCTGTAGGATACTATTGTTATCTGATGCTGTGCTTTCAGAGCAGGAGCAGGCTCTGTGTCAGCCTCAACACAGGGCTGAGTGTAACTCCTCTACCTGGAATTATACACATGCTTTAATTTATTGTGAGGAGTGTAATAGAAGGAAATAAATTAAAATATTTCCCCCATTTCTGAGGGTATTCTACATGTCTGCTGTGTTGCTCCTCCTTGGACAGAGCTGTTGGATGGCTGTCAGCACACTGAAGGCTTTTACATGTAAGAGAGGGCCAACCTAAACTTCCCTCATCTGGTCTGGATAATCTGACTGATCTCACCATTTCTGCCGAACAATGGAAAATTGCCTGAATATTTAAACATGTATTGTTCTTAGGGAAACAAAATGTTCAGCTAGTTTGGTTGCCTTAGCAACATTCACTTCTAAAAATACAAAAGACACAATCTACAAAATAAGTGAACATGTAGAACAGGCAAGGAAAGAAAATTTCTTCTTTCTTCCTGACCCAGAGCAACAGGGTGATGGGCAGAAATGCTTTCATTTAATTCTCAGTGAAGGATTTAGGGCGTATCTTCACACACTTGTTGAATACATTTAAATTTTAATAGTTTAGAACATGGCTGGTGTTAAACCCAGGCAAGCCCCTGTGGCATCTCTTTTACAGTAGCTCCAAACCTATTCTGTCAGTGGTCCCTTAGAATGATGAAGCTCAGAAAGAACAGGTTGCACCAGAAGTAGGCAGCAGGTCACTGCAAGGGTTGCTGTGTGCTGTGGAGCAGGAGAGTTAAAACAGTTAAAGTTAATTAAGAATTATTAAAGGCCAGGCTGAGACACATCTTGCAAAATAAAAGAAACAACAAATGAATCCTTTGTGGTATGATGTGGAAAGGACCTGTGCATGCTTGGGGAAAAAAATGAGGGGATCCTTATGTGTGACCCAAGTGCAACATGAATTAAATGAAGAACGCTCCAATTTTCAGTAATTCTGACAAAGGAGACTATGGAGCAAGCACTGTGGGTACAGAAAAGGAAATGACTGCATTTGAGATGAAACAGGAACGTAAGCATCTTGATCAGCTCCAGTCACAGGGACCAGAATATCTCAGAATATTGAGATAGCTGGCATGTGAAATGGCAAATCTTACAGGGTGGATTTTTAATTAATCTGTCAAGTTGTTGGTGGCACTGTCTGACTGCAGAATAACAGATGCAATGCTTCTGTTATCTCTAAGAAAACAAAAAGGGTGTAATCTAGGGAAATGCAGACCCATTCTTCTGACCACCACAGTGCCTACAGCTTTTGAGCCAATCTGTAGGAGGGAATAATTAAAAAAAAATGGGAATAATTAAAAAAACCCACAGAGGCAAATGAACAGTGAGGAACAATGCAATATTAGTTTGTCAAAAGCAGAGCATGCCAGAATAACTCGATATTTCTTTTTGATAAAACAACTACTTTGGATTGGGGAAATGATAGAGATCTCACCTGTCCAGACTATAATAAGGTACTTGATGTAGTGCCATAAGTGAAATTAATAGCTAAAATAGAAGTTATGAAAAAGTTAGAAGGTAGAGAAACAGCTGGCTGATGGGGACACAAAGTCAGGTTGTACAGAAAGGGAAGACATCAGTTTGGAAGAGAGCAATTCAGTAGCTGGCTTTCCTGATGCCTTAGCTTTAACATGCAGAAATGTATCAGCGTCTGTAACAGCACCACCGTTGTGGCTCAACAACTGGAAATGCCAGAGAACGACAAAAACTTGCACTTAATTATATACTACACTGTCTTTGTACAGTGACTGTGAGCCCCAAAATGTTGCAAGTGTGTAAGACTAATAATACCCTACAACGTATGCAAAAAGAGAAAGAAGAGTAATTAGTGGTATGCAGGACTCAGGAGAGATCTCATCTCTAAAGTGGAGTACAACTCTCTTTGCCCACTTCCTAGAAATATGAGTTTCAATGGAAGCAGGTGAAGAGAGGAGTGAGCACATGATACCAGGGCCAGTGAGACTCATAACCTCTGCAGAGAGACTAAGAGAGACTGGCTTTTATAGCCAGGAAAGTGAAGGATAAGAGTGGCTAGATTTCCTCTCTATAAATCTATTGGAGTGTAAAAATCAGAAGATTATTACAGCTGAAGGACATCCCAAGAACAACTGAGTCTAAACTGACCATAAAGGAATTTACTCTAGAAATTAAAAGAAAGCTTCTAGCCATCAGAGCAATCAGGTTTAGAAACAGTCTCTAATGGGAGAGGCAAGGAAAGAGGCCAGATGCTTTAAAAAGATTTCACTCAAATGTTAGACATTTTGTTCTGTGGCTTCCTGTGATAGCACTCAGTGACTGAGAGGCTTCCAGGGCTATATTTGCCTAATCACAAATCAGCTTGGCAGCATCCCCATCCAAGAGGTCTTCTCCACTTTACTTAAATTAAAGTTTATGCTTTCAGCCACATCCATAGAACTTAGGGTGCAAAACAATGATTCACAGAAAACACCTGGTGGGAGGAAAACTACAGCAGGGAAAGGAAAACACTATTTCAGCAGAAAGCCATTGTCCTTCCCTGATGCTGAGGGACGTGAGATAACACCACGTTTGCCAGTTGGGGATAAGCCCTGCAATGCTGATGCCAGCAAATGAGCTAAAAGAGCTTCCTAAAAGTATAGTAACTGCATATATTAGGTATAGATCCATCATGGAGACAAGCAGAAATGGATTCAACTCCCTCACAGTCTGGTTCTCTTTGCTTTCCTCCATGAGCTGTGACTTTGTTGAGAACGTTCAGATAAAAACCTTTTTTTTTTTTTTCCCTGAATGTTGTTCAGCCTGGTTTTTATCACTTAGAAGATGGTTGCCACTCTGTTTTATATTCTCCATGGCCCATGACATTTTGTGACATTTCGTCTCTCAGAAACTTTTTACAGAAGAGAAACTGATGTTCAAACTGGTGTGATGAGTTGGCAAGAATTGTTTGGGAAGTCTGCCGTAAAACAAATTGTCTAGCAAATCACTACTCCCTGCCTCACCATAAAGTCAATATCTCTGCTACCTTTCTTCTGTGTTTAATTTCCCCCTTGCATTTTAGTCTGCTGCATTCAAGCTCCTTCATGCCCTCTTAGCTCCCTTCTTCTCCTGGCCAGCTGAAGCACAAGGCTGAGGTGCCCTGCTGCAAGCCTCTGCCCTCTGATTTCCCATGGTTTTCCATTTGCTCCATCCATCACTCTCATGGCTGTCACTGTTGTAGATCACCACAGCAACAACGCAGTGGTGCTAGGATGAACACAGAAGAAATGAGGTATTATGTCTCCAGCTGAGGCAATATACATGTACAAATGGAAAGATGGCTTTGGGAGAGCCCTGGGTAGAATTTTTGGTTTATACAGTGGATAGAAGCTGATATGACAGACTTGGAAGATCTTGCTCATTACGGGCAAAACTCACACAATTAATTCCCACCTTGTGGTCCCTTCAGCTGGCAGCTTTTGCTCTGTTTTTTCTGCAGCATTGCATTTGCTCTCTACCCTTTGCCACCCCTCCCATGCCAGGCACAGCTGATGAGTGTAATCTGTGATCCACTGGAGACCATCTGGGAGACAGTGGTGCCACAGAGGTTTGGACACAAACCTCTGATGTTGTCACATGAACCAATGAGCCACATGCAACTCCCATCAGTGCAATGCATGGAGGAGACAAAAGAGTTGCCAGAGAAAAAGATGTCCTCAGAATCAAAATTTATGTGTAGTGTGGAAGGGGTTTGTCAATGCTGCTGCAGCCCTTTGGGTGAGCTGTGTTTTTTCTCTGAAGTATCAGAATTTTGATATGTTTCAGTTGTGATGAGAATGGAGACTTTTCTCATAACACGTGTGTTTTTCTAGGTAGGGAGCCTCAAAACCAACTGTGATATAGTGAAAATGATATCTGACTGTAGAGCCAGGTACAGATTCTTGCCTCCCACAATCTTTGTGTTACTGTCTCATTTATATGGATGTAACTTTGGTGCACTTGCAGCAATTGTGTACAAGAAAAATGACTTAATTACATACAAATGTGGTCAGTGCTGTTCTATATTTTGGTAAATTATTAATCTTATGAACCAGATCTTCAGATGAATCAAGTAAATATTTGTCTCATAAAACTGTGAGGGCAAGGGGACATGAGCTAACATTTTATCCAGCTGTCACCCCGCAAAAAGATTAAAATGGATCCAAAGGAGTTTAGGGTTCATGCTACCTCTGCCACAGATATATCTCCCTTGGACACTGCTAGAGTGGCCAGAGATTTAGATGTGCTCTCCCCTCTTGTGCTTCTAAACAGCAAGAGAAGCAAGAGATATAAAGCTGGGTGTTTCATGTCAGTGCTTATGAACTTGCTGTTAAAGATGACATGTGCTTGGTAAGACATTAAAGGTTTTCTACAAAAATACTGTGAAAATGCACACCAAAAAAACCCACACCTGCATTCCCGTTTGCAAGAAATGAGAAAAAGGAGGAGAAAGGAAATGCTATTTAATTTATATAATCAGGAGGGAAAAATAAAGGCACATAGAAATTTTTAGCCTATTTTTTAGTTGATTATAAAGGAAAAGCAATGAGCTGTGTATGATTTGATCTTTTCTTTTTATAAAGACTTAATTGCTGAGAAACACTGCTACACTCTGCCTCAGTGCAATTCTTTTGGTCAGTCTTCTGCCTGCTTTGCACCACAGGCTCTGTGACAAAGCTAGGACCAAAGACCTGTCCCACTCACTCCCTTTTCTCTCCTCACACTACAGTGAACTTGAGGGCTCATATCTCACTGTCTCCACCACCACACCTCAGTCCTACCCTTTGGACAGTTACCACTTTTGTTACTGGCAAGACAATTAAAGGGAAGGCCACTTCATATACCAGTTGCTCCTTTGCAAACCTTTTTGCTTTGTTCAGGGAGATTATTCTTCCCCAGTATCTAAATGACTGACGTGGACTCATCCCCTCTTCTCTGAGGCATCACATCATGGTAACAGCAAGAGAGTCTAACCCTGTGGTCCAGTGGTCACAAGCTATATTCCTGTCATGCAATCCTCTCTTCCCTGCATGTGTATTCCTGCTTGGCCTCTGTCATCAGGCTGCCTAATTGTCATATCCCCTTCTCCATCAATCGTTCCTGCTTCCTGGTGTCCTGCTACCCTTTCTTTGGCCTGTGATTAAAGTATCTGTGGGAATTCCCTGGCTCTGGGACTGTCATCACAGGCTTTAATAAGTATGTGGTGATGTAGCAATGCATGTATGGGGATACAGCATAGGAAAAAGCAAGGGAAAGCGGTGAACCGAACTGCAGCAAAGGTTGTGTCAGCTCGAGGCAGATACAACATCTGTGCACATTTGTCTGTAGTCATGCTTGGCTTCTCTGTCATGCTCTCCTGCTCTGCTTCCCATCAGGTGGGAGAATCTGCAAGGGTGATAGAGAATCTCAGTGGGGAGACCCCACAGAGATTCTGCTATGTCAATTACAAAACCTACCCAGCTGTCACCAGTTTTTTGCTTGTAGCTTTGATTGCAATTACTGATTTGTTCCTAAACCTGGAGGCAGATGTGAGTAAGACAGTAATAATATCTTTACTCCTCTTCCCTCTCTAAGAAGGAAAAATGATCACGAACTTGTAGCTCCAACCTGACAAGGCCAGGAGCTGTATGGGGCTCCTTGTTGAAGAAAAACAGCTCTGTGGCTGCTTCTGCTCTCCCACTGTCAGAAAATGTCCAGACACCAGGAACAAATCTCTGCAGATTGACACTGGTTAGAATCATGGAATTATTTAGGCTGCAAAAGGCTTTTGGGATCATCAAGACCAACAATCAACCTCACACTGCCAAGTACAACAGTAAGCCACATCCCTAAGCACCACATCTACACGTATTTTAAATACTGCCAGGGATGGAGACTCAAACACCTCCCTGGCAAACTTATTCCAATACTTGACAACCCTTTTGGTGAAGAGATTTTTCCCAATGTCCAATCTAAAACTCCCCTGGTGCAACTTGAGGCCATTTCCTCTTGTCTAACTGCTGGTTACTTGGGACAAGGGTTTGACCCCCACCTGGCTACAAGCTCTCCTCAGGTAGTTGTGGAGAGTGATAAGGGCCCCCCCTGAGCCTCCTTTTCTCCAGGCTAAACAGCCCCAGCTCCCTGAGCTGCTCCTCATAGAACCTGTGCTCCAGACTCTTCACCAGTTGCACTGCCCTTCTCTGGACACACTCCAGCAATTCAATGTCTTTCTTGTAGTGAGGAGCCCAAAACTGAACATAGGATGTAAGTGGCAGCCTTACCAGCAGAGTACACTGGTTCAGGGGGACAATTCCTGCCCTAGTCCTGCTGGCCACACCATTATTGATACAGGCCAGGATGCCATTGGTTTCCTTGGCCACCCGGGCACACACTGGTTCATGTTCAGCCCCTGTCAACCAACAACTGTGGGTCCTTTTACACCAGGCAGCTTTCCAGCCACTCTGGCCCAAGCCATAGTTCCCAAACTATTGCTTCTACTGCACAGTGTTTGCCTGGGACATGGTAGGAATGATAAGTGAAACTGCCACTACAGTTGAAGTGTAGATCATGAAGCTTGGTCTTGAATGGACCAAGTTTCATGCAGAAAAACAACTTTATTTCAAGATATTTAAGAAACCATTCACAAGACCACATGGAGGGACAGGGAAATTTTTGCTTGTTCAGCTCTCCTGCCTGAAGCTAATGACTCCCCCAAGGTTCGAGAGATTTTGAAGATAGGGTGTGTGATATAACTAAAAGTTTGTACATTCTCAACAGCAATTCTCCTCATAAACTGGTCTAGATGGCATTCAAGTACATGGCAGTACCACACATGCACCATGCTGTGACTAGTAGGACAAACAATCCCTGCAGGCTCACAAGCACAGCAAATCTCCCCAGCCAAACCTAGACTCCCCTGAAGTTGAATCCCCTTGGATTTCAACAGACACAGAATTTTGCCCGTGCATCTACTTTCATTAGATGACCTTTTTTAATTCTCCACACTGTTTCTTGGCCAGCAGGTATCACATAATATCCATCTGATGAGTACCTTCTTCCCATTTGGAACCCTATCCACCTTCTGCAAAGAATCACTTAATATAAGCTACTGCTTTTTCATTATGTGATTATTTTCGGTATTTGCAGAGTCTCTCCTAATCTGTCTGGATGTGCTATAGCAGCCTGAACCATGTCTCTGTGTTTGTTGCAATTCCTCTCCCAGAGTGTTTCCCAATGATTCCCTTTCCCCTCCTTTCCCCCTGCAGGAAGATTTCAGGTTTGTGAGGGGAACCAGCAGGGCTGGGCCTACCAGAAAGGCCCAGCTCACCTTTGCTTCTCACAGGTGAGTGCCTCCTATCCCTTGTTGTGCATGGAGATGAGCAAGCATGCCCAGAGAAGCATCCCATGGAGGTGTCCCATTTAACCCTTTGCATTCTTTCCAGAAAATCTGTCTGGATCACAGCCTGCAGTGGGTGCCAAGAAAAGCTGTCCTGAAAAGCTGGCCTTTAAAGCCGTGAACTGATGACGTTGTCAGCACATAGTGTTCATTCCCAAGTCATGAAGTTTATTCTGGGACCACTTGAGAGCTTCAAAGCTCTTCCCTTGCCAGGAAAATATCTGTGCTGTTGAGCTCTCCTTCAGATTCTCTCCACATGCCATAAAGGAAATGTTCAGAAACCTAATCTGAGGGGGATCGGGCTGCAACTTCTCCTTGTCTCCATCAGCTTCATGGGGCATGAAATCTGAGGGTACTGTAGGGATCAGGCAGCCTTTCTAATGCACACCAGCTGTGTCATATGCCCCAGCAGAGAGGCAAGTGCTCTTGTGTCCCTTTTGCTTCAGACTCCACCCTTGCTGGTGCTCTGCTCACTTAGAAGGACCCTATCGCCTGTAGCTAGGACTGCTGCTAGGTAAGCAAATAGGAATGACATGTTCTTCCCTTGGGAAAAGAGTGAGAGGTGAAGGATGGTCTTGTGACTGAGACACTGAGCTGTGACTCAGAGAAATAAAAATTTCTGTTCCAGTCTCTGTTGCTCAATTCTTGAGTGACCTTGACAAGTCACAGCTACTGTTTCTGTTCCTGGTTTTGATCTGGGGAAGACAATGGTTTCTTGTTCCTTTGTCTAACTGTATCAGTGTTCAGCTTTTTGTGCCATGGACTTCCCTCAACAGTATGTTTGTGTGTCATCCAGCACAGACAGCCCTTAACTCTGAGTGAGCCTCTAGATGCTGTTATGATACCCCTAAGCAGAACAGGAGTGGAGCCTGTGGAGTGGAGCGTGCATGGGCAATGCACTGATTATTCCGACAGCTTCTTGCTGGTCCTGTTCTGTTGGTGCATTTTGACTCAGCAAAGGCTGGCACTGTCTCTTGAGTGTGAACTCCCTGCTCTGGGCTACAAATAACTACCACAGCCTCAAATGGATGAACATCAGGTGCTAAACATTCACTGTCAGATGCTGCATTGTAAGTGAAGGCAAGGAGTTGACCTACTTTGTGTACCTCATCCAGGATGTCGAGATGTGCTCTCAGTTCTGCTGACACAGACCTGAGGAGAAAAGCTAAATCAAGCTATATAATCCTCACAACAGAGGGCTTACATGCCATCATTTGGCCACAGAAGTGCCAAATGCCCAACAGTATTTGGAAAGGAGTTGATAGCAGCAAAGCAATGTCTGTTTTGGAAATTATATATAAAATTCCTATAATTGTATAGGAGGGTGTCTTAAAAAAAGGAAACCACTTCTCTAAGACAGACAGCACTCAGAAATCAGGCGGGAGATGAAAGGAGAATATGTGTCCATGAAAAAGAGGTATTTCCTCAGTAGGGTTTACCTGTTGGTAGGCTGTTCTTGTCCATAGGATTCCAAGCTAAATCAGCTATTGAGGAGCACTTGATGTCACCAGGAATCAACAGGCAAGTAAAGCCCTGTATGAGGGGGAATCAGAAAAAAGCAGTTTAAAGGTGTGATCCTGCAAGATCCTGCTTCAGGATCTAAACCTGGGTCAATTCTTCTATACCCTGAGCAGAATAAGACCTGTGGGATGGGACAAGGTGAAGTGTGAGAGCAAAACTGGAGGGAGGAAACAGAGAAAGATCTTGTAAAGAGAATGAACAGAAGTTGGGAGGAGGTGAAAAGATAGATTTTTAATGTGCTGTGGAGATGCAGTTGTTGAGCCAGGTGTACCTTGAAGCACACCTTGAAAGATGTATCTGTGGCCCACCTGGTAGGCCTTGGAGAGGAATATTTTATACATTCCTCTTACCCTTTGATCTGGATTGGGAAAAGAATGTTACCAAGGCTCAGTTCTCTTCTTTAGGATCCCTGAATACCGGAGCAAACTACAACAAAACTGTTTTCCCAAACATGCTTATAAAGAGTGACATTTTTTCAATGCTTTGAATTCCTTAAACTCCTTTCTCTGATTTGAATAATTCCTACAAAGCTATGTGATTTCAGGTATATCTTGCTGCCAGCAAAGGCAGATTTAGGGAATGAGGCAGCTTTACAGAGATATCCTAAGCCCAGAAGGGCAAGGTCTTCTTTCATCAGGAAGTAGATTTACAGGCTCTTCCTGTTGTTTTTATAGGCCATTTTGAAACTTGGTGCTGGCTTAGATCTAGCATGAAGCTTCAGTCTTTTCTTCAGTCATTCACCCAAGCCAGCCACTTGTTGATTCTTCCTACTCAGAATAATGTGTGTGTGTGTGTGTGTGTGAGGTTCCTCAAAAGCTATGGCAATTATCATCAGAGTTCCTTATTTTATTGGAAGTTTCTCAGCAGTCAGAGGTTCTGTGTCAGAGTTATGGACTTAACCAAAGTTCAGCTTTTTTAAATTTAGTTAGTGTAACTTCCCCTGATGGTTGCTGAGAGAGCTTTAAAACATGAAAGTTAGAAGTCTAAAAGCCAGAAAAAAAATTATATAATTTTGAAAGAATAGTTTTAAGTGAATGGCATCATTACTAGTTGCCTAATTTGTGATTTTTAAACAGATTGTGTTTTTCAGAGATTCTGAAAAGGGAAAATGTGATGGTAGCCAGTGTATTTGTGTAATAAATTTTCTGCAGCATTTTAAGATAACTAAGGCAAATGTGTGCTACAAAGTGACAGGTTACTTTCTTTTAGTGTATTTTTTTTTCCAAAAAGCTGTTTACTTTGAAATAGAGTGGCCAAAACAAGTGAGAAACTTCACAAAAGTTAATTCACTAAAGGAAGCGAAGCTATGGGCTTCTTAGAATTACGCAATCTTCCATTGTCTGAATAGATCACAGTGGGATTGCACATGTGTTCTGGCACTTCCATCAGCACACATCCCACTTTTAAAAAGCCTTAAAATGTTGTGGTATGCTATGACAACATGCCTGAAATTGTGTTGCCCAGGCCCAGGAGTCACCTTTGCCTCTGACTCCCACAGAGCCCCCTTGGTAATGCACAATGACATTGCTCCACACATCCAGGTGTTTTACTTGGCCTTCCAGACAAGTAACAATGTCCAACCCCAATTAATCTTTGACAGCGGCATCAAAACCAATCAGACCTCAAAACACTTCCTGACTAAATTAGCAACGTCTATTTACTGTTGTTTTTACCATAATTCAATAGTAACACTTAAGAGCTTTCACTTTGAAAGCACCCTACTGGCTATTACAGGCCACACCACACATTATGGAAATTCAGTTGCAGAACAACAACCATGCACGTGGCTTGGGTCTCAGCTCTGTCTGCTTGCCTAACAAATCCAGTCTGCAAACCTAGAGAGCATTTAGGACGTGTCATGGTGTCTGCCCCTCTGAGCCCCCCAGGAGCAGCCAGCAGGGCTGTACCCTCACCTGCCTGCAACCTGCCAGCAGCCCGTTCTCCTGCTGCTGCTGCTGCTGCTGTGCTCAGCCACGAACCCTGGGACAAGACCAAACTGCTGCTGGCAGTGGAGGCATAGAGCTAGGACAGGGATGTAGCAGGACACTTGGCCCAGCAGAGCCTTTCTTGGTTTTGGTATCACAGTGAGGAAAGCTCAGCTGCCCTTGGTGCAAGAGCAAGTTAACTGCTGTATTATTATTGATCCTTTGTGTAGGATCCCCTTCCACTTCCATCTGGTTCTGGATAGAAACATATCAGCCTCTGAACACAAGGCTGATGAAACCTGTTGCTTTCTGCTTCCTGGCAACATAAAGGGTATGGTAATGTAATCAATAGGAGGGACTGTCCAGAACAGCTGGAGTGCAAAAATAGCATGTCCTCTGTGTGTGTGTGTTTTCCCTGTGACCCCCTCCTGTTTCACAATATAGTCAAGGTGGGGTTTCTCTTGTTCCCCTGCTTGTGCAAAAGTCACTGTTGATGGTCAGGCACCATGTCAAATACTCCACATCTACCAGGAACCCAGATCCTGGCTCCTGTGCTCTCTGCAAAACAACAGATGTTGTTGCTCATCTAGAAGACTAGACTCACTATCAAGAAAGAAATGAAAAATTATTGAAATTAAAAGCATTGATCTTGAAAGCCCATGGGATGCTATTCCTCAGGCTGGCTGGCACTACAGTCATTCTTCATCACAACAGCATCCACACAAGTTATAATCAGGACTAAGTGGTCACACTGATGGCTTCTTTCCACACCTCCCAGGCTACAGCACAATAATAACGGCATCATATTGTCTGCAACCTTAGAAACACCAGCAGAAAACAAAATGGTATTAAAGAGGCTCTACCAGTGAGACAAAGCTGATTTGCGGCCTAAAGGGAATATGAGTACAAGTTTAAATGGTCATTTTGGTGTGTGCTTAACTCAAGTTACAGCCATCCACACTATTTCCATATTGGTGCTTATCTGGGCTCATTTTCTGGCATTTCCAGTGTTTTTCTGGCTCACCTTGGTGCACTTGAGAGCTGGCAGCACAGAGAGCACAGGGGTGACCTGAAAGAAGAGGGAGGAGTGCAGTTATCCAAGCCCAGAGAGAAGGACACAGAAACAACCCTTGGCAGGAATACAGAAGTCTCAGTAAAGCGATAGAAGGCATAATGAGATCAGCAGGCCTATGGTGTAGGGCCAAAGCTCTTGGAACCCAGGATTTATAATATCCCACCATCTATGAGAAGGGCAGACTTCTTTTCCTTTTTTTTTTTTCCCTGAATAGATGGTATATTATGACAAGACTCCCTTGGCAGTGGGTTTGCATGAATTATGTGGCTGTACTGTACCCAAGTAAATCATATTTTGTTCTCAAACATTCCCAAATGGTGTTTGTGCAATTCTGAAGTCTTAAAATCCTACCTGCCTGGCAAGAGTTTGGCTGCAGTAATCAAAAGGAAGTGATGCATCCTGTAGGACAGGAAACCCTCTCCAGGACTGCAAGAATGTGGAGCTTCCAGGACTGCCCAGAAGAAACTTCACCCACTGTGTATATCTGGAGCTACCTCTTGGTTGACAGCAGCTGTTGGATACTGTGTGACATCATGACAGACCAAATTGCTTCAGCAAATTGAAAACTATCAAGCAGATGCTGCTAGGACATTCATGGTGGGAGGAAGTACTAGGAATTTTTATTTAGGTACACCATTTTCAATAGTGACACTCTATAAAACGCCTTTTAAAGAACTCCTCTCTCGTTGCTTTTACAGAGCATCAGAAAGCATCTTCAGAGGTGTAGGGCTGCAAGATACCATGTGAGAGCATTGGATCAACACCTCTTAAGGTCTCCTGTCCAAATACTGGCAAGTGGAAATCAAAAAGAATGAACAGGCAAGAGCACAGAAAATAAGTAAGTATTAAATAAATAAGTGGAATAAATAAGTAAAGTATTATTTTGAGTCAGTGAGAGAATAACTAAAAGAAACATGCTGAGCTATTTATTTCTAAAAACTTAGTCAGAGAAACCAGTTACCAGGCAGCAGACACCTCATAAGCTGAGTATCTCTAGAAAGGGAAATGCTATGTGAAAGTGGTTTGTAACTAATTAATCTGGAAAATTTTATTTTTTATTTTCAATCTGATGTTCTATCATTGCTACAGGAAAAACAGAGAGGATGCTGTGGTAACTCAAAGCTTCTGGTGTGACTAAGGTACTTAAAGTGGCCCATATGGATTCCAGACCACCCACCTACCCACCCCAGCCCTTAGACAAGTCAAAACAAAGCATTACATTTTTGAAGAGTTGCAGCTATGGCAAAAAATATAGGCATCTAAAAAGCTCGTTATTAGACACTGCCAAGACAGTTCTTTGATGATCATTTCTGTTAATTTGGCAACACAAATAAAATACTGGTAATTTTTATTATGATACGTGATGTGAGGTGGAGGCTCTTTGGCAGGTATTCATCTTTAGTTTAGGGCTTGTCTCCCAGGTGTAGGAGATGAAGGGGGCAGGACATGCTGGCATCTTCCTATAGTCACAAGTTCTCACCAATTCATCTCTGTGGGACAGATTCTCCTCTCTACAATGTGGTAAAATAGGAATAGGCCCCTAGAAATTACTGGCACAGAGCCAGCATGAGGTCATCACTGAAATATGAGGTCATGGGCAGCTGCTCCTTATAGAGCAGCAAGAGACATCTTGCTCCCAGAGAGTTGGGTTTCTACAGGAGAACAAAAAAGTCTGGGGTGTGTGGCCAGGGCTAGTGCTCCTGCATGTTCCAGATGGTCCAGTGTGAAAATTTCTAATCCAAATTATCTAAGAGCCTAATTGCCATGTACATGTAAAATTAGACTCCTAAGCAGTTTGTGCTATGCTTGCAATTACTTGCAATTACAAGAACTGCAAGTTCTACAGCTGTTAGGTTTCTAGTTTTGAAAGCAGTGCCTTTATTATATCCCCAAAGGCGGCACTTCCCCCCAAAGTGGCTTGTTGGCTGAAGCCAAAGTGCCTGGTGGAGGGTCAGTCAGTGCTATCCTCAGAGCCTGATACAGTGCCCTGTGAAACATCTTTGCAGAGTGTTTCTGGAGGCTGCTGTGACACACAACAAATCTTGTATCAAATTCTCATGGCTCTACTTTCAACAGGTGTTCTTTCAATATAGCAGGCAGCACCTGTGACTTTCTGACTCTGAAGGCCTTGAGGTCCCAGTGCACCTCTGTGCTCACACTTCTATTGGGAGACATCATACTTTTACTTCTGCTCTTCTGGGGATTCCTCTTTCTTTAGCCAGAAACTTTTGAATAGGATGAGCTCTATGACACAGTCTACATCATGCTGAGTTTGTTTGGGTTTTTTTTGGGTCCGAGTCTGACAAAACCAGATAAGGAGATTGAGCATTTCAAGGAGAAGCCGATAAGAGTGGTTAGTTTCACACAGAAAAAAAAGAAAAGAGAAACAATAAAAATGCTAGTTTATACCAGAATCGAGAAAAGTTTTTTTTAATTATTTCTAGATCTTTTCTGTAATCATCTGAGGCAATGCACGGAGGTGTTTTCCTGTCTTTGGAATTGTTCAGCTCACACTGTCCTTGTCCTTGCAGTCATCTTGTAGCAATTAAGTAGGGAAGGTTCATAAGGTAAGTCCCAGCTGAAAAGTGAAGGAGCATGGCACAAAAAGTTGCTCCTCTGGCTGCTGTGGGGTGAGGTGGCTGTGGTTTGTGCATCATCCCCAAGGTTCTGAAGAGCTGGCAGGAGCAGAGGCTTCTGAGCTCATCCCAAATCATAGACTGCCCACCTGCTTTCAGCATTTGTCCCAGCCAAGCTCCTCCTTGAGGCTGTGGAAAGGATTCCTCTGTAGATGGAGGCAGGAGAAGTGCCATTTGTAGGGCCAGGGTTAAAGGAATCAGAGCTTGTGGGAGCAGTTTTGAGATATTGGAGCTGGACTCACTGTCTGTTCCAAAATAATGGATAGCAGTACAAATTAGGGTAATTCTGTCCCTGTTGAGAGGATATTTTAGCATCTTCCACATGCAGTCTGATCTTTGAAGCCTGATGTAATGTGTTCCAGCTTCTCAAGACAGAGAAGGCACAAGCCTGTAAGAGGGTCATGGAAGGGCAGAGTTTTGGACCATTTTTGCTAAGAAGTGTTATTAAGAGTGAAGCTTTTTATTTCTGCCATTTAACTTGCACGTGAGACACCCAGAGATGGATATTAAGACATGGATTATGACCCAGGAACATCAGACCGAGCAGAGCAAACTCCTCAGTGAAAGGAGGGAGAGAACAGCTGGAGCAAGTATGGCCCAAGGTCAGCTATGTGGAAAAGAAGCAAAAGGGCTGTAGGCTTTGAAGGCTGGCAGCTCCTGGGTGCCACTTATGCCTGCTTTTCTGAAGTGGGACTGTAGGAAAGGATCCTGCATATTGTGACAATATTTCATGACGACGAGTTTTGGGAAGCTCTCCAAATCTGTGACAAGCCAAATCGCAAGAACTCTGATGGATGAATCTCCAAGTGTTGGAAATTATGTGGTTTGTCTACACAGAGAAATTGCAGAGGCTTTAAATATCCTGGAGTTAAAGCTCTGTGATCTCTACTGTGAATGAAGATTATATTTGTATAAAGGTGTATGATGCCAATACAACCATTTCAGTATGTGGGGGGAAAAAAAAGAGAACACACTTCCAACTGAAATAGTTATGCCTGGAGAAGAAAAAAATGGCTTAGAACTACTTAAGCAGAATATGTTTATCATACCAACTAGCTCCAAAAAGGCTGCATTATAATCATTAGGAGATGAAATTTATATCCTAGACTAATGATAGATTTGAGTCTGTGATAAACTGGTTATGTCCTTTCTACTGGCTTCTGCCATACCTGCTAGCTCCAAGGGCTCCAAGGCTGGAGAAAACTGGCCTGAAGGAGGTCAGTTTTCTTTTTTTTCTTTTTTTTTTTTCCTAGTTTCTTCACAGACATGGCTGTGGAATTCTTTATTGACAACAATATATATCATAGTTTTGGTAATTCACATGGGAGAGGATTTCAGTTAAAAGTTACTTAGATAAACTTAGCATTTTTGCTCAAGTCCCCTGGCTTCCCAAACAAACATGAATGATTCTGGATTTTCTCAGATCTTGTAAACCAAAGCAACTTTTATAGGGCTAGATGGGGTGACTATGTAGAGGTGTGTACTACCTGTCTGTACATACATATCTGGACTTGGGCTTGAGCTCCATTCTAGTGGAGTGTAAATTGATAGTGGAGTATGAGTACCAGTGTATTCCTAGATTAGCCTGAATTGATTTCATTTGCCTAGCTCCAAATATAATTCAGGAAACATTTTTCTAGGCAGCAGTGAAAGCAAGAGACTTCCTTATCGGCACCTGCACCCTCGTCCAGGAGTGCAGGGGAGGATATCTACTACAAATAGATATCACAGAGATGACTGCCCTGGCAAAACAATAGCATCCCCAAGTAGTGTCTGCCAGGTGAGTAGATGGAGTAGAGGTCTCCAAATAGATAATTCAGCTGGTGCAGGGGCTGGTATTCTGAAAGGGAAGCTTTGACTACCTGACTGCCAATTTCCCTGTCTGGTGAACAGAGTTTCAGTGCTGCTTCACCATGGTGTCTCCTCACCTTTCATAAGACCTACAATTACATGATCTCACTAAATAGTCACTGAACTTTGTCTTTGTTAAACCTATAATACTTTAGCAAAGATATAACCAGTTTACAGTAATGCTACTAAATTTATCCAGATCTCTTTTCTAGCCCATGTAATTTAAAACAATGTTATGCATTAGACTGAGTGAGGATAACTGTACATTATTCTAGTTTTCTATAGAATAATAAAGACCTGTGTAGTTCAGTAACCTACATGCAGGGAAAGGAATATAGCTTAACTGTCCCACAGCAAATTGCTGTATTTGACAGTAGCAACCTTGCCTCAGTTTCTTCCCTGTAATGAGACCAGACCTGCTCTTGTCCAGGGCTTACATATTTCTGAATGACAGACAAAAGCTAAAGGTTGAGAGCAGCTTTCTTGCTTGCACTAGGAAAATTCAAGTCCACAATGTAAGCAGCTTATCATCTGAAATATTTATGCAGTCATGCCTATAAAAGCACCTATTTTCTCTGCAAAACTACAGTGAAGCAAAATGCACTTCCTGCTGCTTAAAATGGCTATCAAGGGCATCTTAATTGATTATTGTGAACTTCAAATTATTTTCTTCTTTCATACTCTTTACTGCATCTTTTGTCTTTAGGGAGCAGGTCAGCCTTCCTGGAGGGCACTCAAAACCTCACTGAATACAATGCTTACAAACAAGGTCCATTGCAGAAAATGACTTCCAGTGTCAAATATTTTGCATTAAAATTGTCCGCCCAGTGAGCCTTTCTTTCTCAAGTTTATTTTGATATTTGATGAGTTTAGGACAATAAAACAAAAGCAGAAATACATAGATCAAAATCCTACTTCATTTCTTGGGCTACGCTTTGTCAGAGTGGATACTTGATTATGGGATCCCATGGATGGAAAGGGAAGGAGGATACAATAATTATGGCATTAGTCAAGGTTTCAAAGACCTGTATTCAGTTCTTAGCTGTCAAGTGTTCTAAGTCTCTCCATTATCTGTCTATGAAACACTTTTAACAGCTGTAGCCTTTTTCTCTAAGAAGTCTTATGAAAGTGAATGCATCAGCACCAAGAAAATGTCTGGGTATCATGCAGCTGAGTCAGCCAGTAATGCAAGCAACGTATTGAACAGCGTATTGAAGAAAATCGTTTTCCCATTTGCCATATTAAGCTATGGGTCTTAGGAACAGTGCAGTGGTGTGATTTTCCTCTTCCATTGGTTTCCAGCATTTTAACATTTTTTAGAGCTTTCTGTAGTCCTTTCAGGTTCCTTTCCAGGCCAGAAGATAACTCAGGTGTGCCTTCTGTACTTTGCACACCAGATACAGAACATCAGGATGTATTGAAGAGGTGGTGAGAAAGTGTTGTGTGGATCCATGAGGGAACAGGAAATTTCCCCTGATGTCTCTGTCTACCCAGTCTGCTGGAGAAAACCCAGAGCACTGGAGTTGTAGATATGGTTCTCACTTGGGCTATTAGGAACTTGATGAAACTGCAAATATTCTCATCTCCTCCTCCCTGAAGCCTCTCTCTAGCCTTGGCTGAAATTTCAACAAATGCTTTCTTCACTTGGAGGGAAAATAAAAAGGGAAGGCAAATTGGGAAAATAAAATTATCTTTAAAATGTAGTTGGAGCTGATGCAGTAAATTCAGCTGCTCAGTTGCTGCTTTGCAGTTGTTTGTTGTTTCTGCCATCACCCACTAATGTAGTTGAAAGGCTAACTACTGAAGTCATTGAAGGCCTTTTGATTTATTCTTTCCTCTGTTTTATATCCAGTATATATTTTCATAAGCTGGGCTGTCATTACAGTGAAGGTGAAATTTCTGTCCTTTTTCTAGGGACTAATTGTATAAGAAAATAAAACCCCAAAATATTTATAGTATCAATTGCAGTGTACCTCAGTATACCTAGGGTCTAAAAATACCGATTTTAATTAGCGACCTCTTTGGGGTGAGGCAGGAGCTCCATTTTTAGTTACAAGATATTGGTGGAGGTAGAACTCCAGGACAGTTTCAGGGCAATAAGTAGCACGCATTTTGGTAGCACATTTCCTGGCCCAGCGGAGGAGTGGGGAGGGCTCGTGACTGTGCTGTTCCACCTCACAGCACGCTTGCACTGTAACTACAATGTGACTGAGACATCTTTAAAACCACACTGTTCTATATTGAAGATCCCAGCGATGGCTAAGTGACTAAAACACAGAGGAGTAAGAACTGCTAGACTGCTAGAACTGTAAGACTGCTAGAACTGCCTACAGTTGTGGGGAAGCAATTATGTACTAAATAGCTAAAGGCAGATATATTTGATGGAAAGAACTGGAACTGGGCTTGTAAAGAATAACTATAGGTAATCAGTGATATAAATCAAGTTTTTCAAACAGTTATATTAGAGAATTCTTTCAGTTCTGCTTTTGTGTTCCCATTGGCCTGTGTGTGTGTATTCTTAGAGTGAAAGGCAAGATGAAACTACTCTGTCAAATTATTTGCAAAAATTATAGTCTGTCACATTCTGCTGTCTGACTAGCCTTGTTGGCAGGGTTAACATTGCTTTGAAAACTGAATTTAAGGTTATCTGATTCACAAAACCTCAATCTTAAATGTGATATTAGGGAAGTGGGGGGACGGGGGGAGCTTTTATCTCACACAATGCTACAAAATAGTAATTGCAATTGAACAGCAGTTATGTCTTGTCAGTTCTATTGTTCTGAAACAGCAGTGGTAGAAGACCATTTCCTTGCTTGTATCTAGACACATGCAGATGTTACTGCAGGGTAGCTTGGGAAGAAGTTACCATTTGCTACCAGGAGTACCAGCTTGTGTGCTTACTCTGACCTTACAATAAGTTTCAGTTTCATTTTGCTCCCTTTCCACTAAACCTAAGTCCCTTCAAGCTCCCATCTACTGCTGCATAAGAACATGTAAGTGAGAAAATAGATATTAACTTACTCCTGTGCTTGTGCAATAATAGCTCTGCACTGACTTCAGAGGAGCAATACCTGGTTCTGAGAGCAAAGGGGATCCGACTGGGATTCACAGGCTGTGGAATTTCCAACAGGGCCTAAAGGAGAGGGGTCAGTACTCACTAGTCCATGGAGCTCCCTTACACCCTTATGAAGGTACCGTGTGCTGTGCTTATCTCTGCATTCCTAGTTACTAGCTCCAAATAGTTTAGGAGCAGTCAGGTTATTGCTCCATGCTATGATTAGTATGATACACTGTTCATGTGCTATCATCTGGGACATCTAGGTCGTTTAGGGACACAAATAGCTATCAGCAGTAGGTTAGGATAGATGAAGGGCTTGAGCAAACTCTGCTGAAGCCAGTGTGAGTTTTTCCCATGACTCTGATTTGTAGCTAGATAGAGACATATTTTGGCATGAAATGTATGCATACTTCTTAGTCAGTCTCCCTGTAGGAAAGCAGGGAAATAAAACCTTGAAGGAGGGCTTAAGAGAAACTTGTTCAGCTGTGATCAGTGGTGCACTTAAGACTCTGCTCTCAGGCATACAAGCTGGTCTGTTCCAACTCCAGCAACTCCATTCACAGTGTGTTTACCTGTTACATCAAGGGGCACGGAGTGTTTGGTGGCTTGTCCTTTTAGATGCTCTTTCTCCTCCAGCTGTTGTCAAATGCAATGAATTGTCACATAGCTGCCGAATTTATGCTGCTGTATAGCTGCATTTATAAGGACGAAAAGCCCAGTCTGAAATGAGCCTTGTTTCTCAATGGCAGGAGCAGGGGCAGCAGGTGCTTGCTAAGAATACCTCTGGAAGAGAGAGGAAGAGCAAGCATGTCTGTACGGATCACTTTGCACTCTGACACTCTTCCCAAGGCAACTGAGGAAATACGCCAGCTAAGGTTGAAAATGGCAGGATTTCTATTTGACAATCCTTTTGTCTAATTCTACAAAGATTTAACCAGACCTATGTGATTGTCATGAGATTCATTTTAAGAAACAACTGCTTAAAGAAATCCTCTTATTTTTCTGCTGTCAATCAGTTTGCTGCCCTGGTGGTAAACATTCACCTCCACCCTGTGTCTGTGTTTTCAGCCAGTGGGAATTCACACCAAGTAGTCAGCACATCTTTATTACCGGGTAGTTGCACTATCTGTGTGCAGATGTTCCTGCTGTTAACTTGAAAATCTGACTCTGTAGTGCCAGTAACATTTATAAATCTAGGATTTTCTTCCTGGATCTGCTGCTGAAGCTTGATCATTTGACTGTAGTTAGTGGACACCTCACAAAAGATACACCAGGAGGACTGGTACAAATTCTGCTTTCAAAAGAAGTAGTTACTCAGGTGACCAGAAGGAGCTGCTTAGGTGCATTTAATGTAGGTTAGAAAGTGCCCTTGAAGGTAAAATCTTCTAAGTAGTCACAGAATAGGTGCAGCAGTGATAACAATTTGTAACAATGTCTTCAAGCTCTGACCATAATTAGACTCTGTGTCATGGTGTCTGTCCTTGAATTCATACTTACATGTTGTAATAACTCTCCACCAGGAACCAGAGAAGGATGTTCATTTACACTGTGCAGTCATCTAATTAAATTGTTAAAATTAAAATGAGTTTTGGCCACAGTACTTTGGGCTGATTTTTTAGTTATGTAAGAGCATAGTAGATGCCATTTGTATATATTAGAAGAGCTGGGAAGAGGGATGGGTATGAGATGGTAATGTATGCAGATAATTAGCTTGTTTAGGTTAGATAAATATGGAAAGAGTGAGAAGCTTCACAGGGATATAGCCAAATCTGGGGATGGGCAGCAGGCTGTGCAAGTTTGAGGGTGTATAGTAAGTATTAGGGAGCTAGAGGCACGTAGGATCTATTAATACAGCCCATGTGAGTTAACTGCAGCCACAGAGCCAAGGCACTTACTACCACTGACTGTCTAATGGTGCTTCATTAGCACCATGCTTTTAAAATAAGTTCTATCTATTATGGATTACAGGACAAATTTTTATAATTTCTCATATTTTGCCCAGATATGCTCTCACAGAAAAATACCACAATGTCCTCACAGAAAAAATACCAAAAAAATACTGGATAATCTTGAGTAAACTAATCTAGCACAAAAGTTTTTAAAAGATAAAAAGCTTTATAGTCCATTGCCATTCTTCTGAATTGAATTCACGTTATTAACTTCATCTCCTTATAATACCTCTTTTCAACAGGAAGCTATCAAGTGGATTCCAAGAATGTGGTCATCCTGACCCAGCTCATGCAGATTCATTTGTCTCGTGATAAAAAGTATAGACAGAATACACTAGGTGCACAGAAGAAGATAAATAGTTCAGATGTCTATGTGGAAGCTCTGTAAGTAGATCTTTTCTCTCCAGTAATGTAATTTTATCTTGCTGTATCTAATTGCAGGTGGTTGCTGAATCTAATGATGAGATTGCTCTGTTTTCTGTCTTAACAATGTCTCTAAAGCCTGAAGCAATGAGAGAAAAATCAAGATTATTTAAAATTATCTGGAGTGATTGGTTCCAGTGTTGCACAGAAGGATATTTTTCTTGGGCTTTCATAGACTTCAGTAGTTTGAAACTATATTGTCTTCTTTTATGGAAAAGTTCTAAAATCTCCTGTAAGGTGAGAAGATTCATTAATTGATTTAGTAGTCAATCACCAACATGTGAGACAGAGACTGAACTAGCCAAGTATCCTCTTAGATACATTACCCCTAAAAGTCTTTTCTGACACTTCTAAAATGTAAAAGGACTATGTGTTGCTTCTGATTTGGTGATAATTTACTGATTTACCTGTGATTTGCATGAGAATTTCTGTTCTCAAAAAGACACAGCTGGTTATTCTGCACTGTTAAAGAATACTCGTGGCCTCATATTCATGGTCAGTGTGCCACCTGGAATACAACTTGGGAGTCTCCTTGCCAGCCATAGACCTCTGATACTTGAGCAAGAGCTGGCTCACCATTCAGCCACAGGTGTCTGTTCCATTCATACCTATCCCCATCTTTTAAATTATTCAGCAAGTTTGATCCCTGCACTAGAGGGCAGTCAGAGTCAGCTGCACCAGCTGGCAGGTGTGTCACACCAGCCCCAGGAAAGGTGGGATGAGTCTCAGGACCTGCCTTTCAGTCCTTCAGCCCCTTAGCATTCTTCCTTTACCAGGGCCAGGAATGAGCAGCACAGGCAGTGCCATTTCTCTCCATGAACAAGAAACTGAAGTGCAGCAGCTGAAGGCCATGACTCCAGTAGGACAGGACTTGGACAGCTGCCACTGGTTTCAGTAAACATTTAAGAGCTTGTCTGGAAAATCAGTGTGAATAGGTTTACACATTCCCTTATCCCTTACCCCTTCCCCACATCACTGAAGCCATCAAAATATTTCTGTTTCCTGCAAAGCTTTGTGCTATTCACAAGTCCAATTCACCTGCTCCACACCACCTTCATAAACAACTGCATTGACTTGCTTGGAAGTCAATCCTGCAACATCTTAAATCCTGTTTGAATTGTAAGCAAGACAATAGGAGTATGCATTCCCTCACCTGCTTTCCCCCCAGGGCAGCTGAACATGCCTGGCTTCTGGATGTAGGTTGCTATGGGCTGTGCCCTGTGGCATGTGGCATGACAAGGACAAGGGATTTGGTAGACCCTTTCTGAGTGTGAGCTCCCATGAGACAGAGTTCACCCAATATTTGGAAAGGTAAGCCATCATGTGAGTGGGGAAGTGTGTGTGAAGCACAAAGCCAAAATAAAACTGGAATTTGATGGCAATAGGTCTGGGATGCTGAGTATTTGATTTATTTAGGGAGAAAGGAATTTTTCTCCCTCGTAGCCAGCACTGAGTCATTCATGGAATTCTGAATTTGCCCCTTGAGAAGCAGGCGTTGCCTGATGCCTCAGACAAGATACTGAACTTGGTGGGTGCTAGTGTGACCTGGCCTAGCAGATCCTGTGCTGTGTTGGAGGGAGAACTCTGGCAATCACCTGCTTGGATATTTCTGGCCTTGTGTGCAGCCAGATTTATAGCACCATAAACATGCAGAAATTATATCCAAAAAGGAATTTCACAGAAATACTGTGCTGTTAAGTGAATAGCAGCTTTTTGTAAAGAGCACTTGACTTTGCAGACTGGCTCCAAATGGATTTTGGGTAAGAGCTTGTTTTTTCCCATCAGAAAGATGAAAAAAGGCAGAGAAATAGAGGATGTGTTATCATCTCTAGTTGAAGGCCATGCCTCCAAGCCATCTTGGTCAATCCTCCTCCTCCTTTGGCCCTCCAAACCCTGCTCAGTCTTGTCTGCAGCCCACTAGCTGCCAAGCCTGGCTTTCCACCATCTGCACCAGACAAGCTTTTCTTTTGGCCTGCTGCTGCTGTTCAGGGCTCCCTCAGTTCCAATGGCAAACACGGATACGAGCATTACCAAAAGCAAAGCCCCATGTGGAGGGGACAGTGTGCATCTGGACCTGCTCCAAGTTGAGTAAGTCATCTTTCTTCCTTCACATGCTAAGCAGGAACCAGGAAATATCTTCAGGGGATTTTTTTTTTCTAATTCCTGCTTATTCTATTTATAAAGGACTGACAACTTGTAAATATCCTCAAAGCACAAGGTGCACTCTGAGCTTTTGCTTTCTCAGGTTTCATGTCTGTTTACATTACAATAAATCTAAATAAATAAAGGGCAATAGTAGCATCTCTTTGCTTTGTTTTCTGGCTGGCATTTCCAGTCTGGTCTGGAACAGCTGAACCCAGGAAGGGATTCCCACTGTTGTCAAAGGCTCTAAATGAATATTCCAGTGCCAGTTCTACATTTCTTTTGTCTTGCATGCCCTAAGCTCCCACCAGTTTCAGTGGGTGCTGACACTTTTTGTCAATGGCAGCATCAGATCCCCCAGCAGGGATCTATCTCTGTGATGAGGCTATAGGGAGATTTATGTTTCATTTCCCTGTGCTGTGTGTAATCTTTTTCTGCAGTATAAAGACATAGGGAGTGCAAAGCCCTACCATTCTGATTTCATAGTTTGTACAACACCTTTGTACTCTTCATTTCTGTAGGGGATAGCATGCGATGAGGGCAGTGAGGAGGAGGAGAGCTAGGGCTGTGGGAAGTGCTTTTTCTGATTACTGACACTTGGTAGCACTTGGGTATGGCCAAAATAATTTTAAAATAAACCCAACCCAAATCCTTCTTTAAAACATCAAGGTCCTTTCTTTTTTCTCTTTCCCCTTTCCCTTTCATCCTTTTTTTTCCCACTTGTCTCCTTCTCCTTTTTATGTCTCCTCTCCTGTGGGCACCAAAATTTCTTTTAACCTTCTCTCAAATTTTCAGACATCTCTGGCCTCAAACAGGAGCTGATGTGCCAAAACCCCATGAGAGAGGTCTATTCTTACTGTATTTCTGGCCTATTTTTGTTGTGAGGAGAGATGGGTGCCCTCTGAAGCTCAGAATGGTATCTGGCGTTTCAGATGTTTCCCCTGACCACTGTGGCACCTGTCCATCACTTGTCCAGAGCACACACTCTGTGTAAAGTACCTGTCTGCTAACAAGGAAAATAGAAGTCACCACAGGGGTGAACTGCTGTCAGTTTGGAGAATGGAAGGGTAGGAAATGTCACTCTGCTTTCTCCTTTGTAGGGAAAACTGTGGGACAGCATATCATAAAATGACCACTTGAAAGGCAGTAAAGGACAAAAGGACTGAACTCAGTCACATTTCAGGTCAGCAGGGTGCCAGGTTTTCTCTTGTCCAACGTATCTGTTTCAGACATTTCTCTTCATGGCAATGATAGTAGACAAGGTTTATGAATAAGAAACTGGAAGTCAGAAACATAAAGAGTACAATTGCTTCACAACACAAAGGTGGGGCTATTCCTAAGGAGAAAATGCTGGCCAATAAAGCTGGACCTAGACAATTTTTGGATGAGGCAGCAGGGTACACAGTAGCATAATTCCATCAGCCCAGTGCTTGCTCTGGTGCTGGCAAAGAGTCCTTGGGTAGTTGTGCCTTTTTCTGTAGCTTTGTTGGCCAGTTTAAAACCAGCCTGGTTGTGTCAGTGCAGGCTGAGGTTGAAGATGTGATTTGAGTTGTGAAAGAAATGGCAGACCAGAAACTCAGCAACACTCCCCGGCACTCCATGTCTTCTCTTTTTTCCTATATTATCCAGTACTCCCTCCCTTTTTCTGTCACCTTGCACCAAAAGTAGCATCCTATCAGATTGGTTCCTGGCATATCATTGTGGGAGCACAGATATACTGGACTCTGTCAATGAAGTTTATATAACATGAAAAGTACCTTTAAAAAAAAATTAGACCGTTCTACAGTTCTCTAAAACCCTTCATTGACCTGCATTAAGCCTTCCACATAAACCTTCTTAAAAGCTCTGCAAGTCAAATCCTGCCTCCTCAATGCTTTTTCCCATAGGATTTGGTGGACCTCAGATAGTGTGGTTAATTTAAAAGGCAAATGCCAAAGAGATGATGCCCAAGGACAGAAGTCCATTATATTGCCTTCATAGTGCAGAATAGATCCAGGTAAGGGCAGAAGGGATGGTGGAGCAAAAAACCCTATTATATTTCACTGAACTAAGGGCCAATTCCATGGCAGTGGTTCTGTTGATTTAGTAGTAACTTTACATAACAGTTTACCAGACTAGTACTACAATTCCAAGCAAAGCCCTAAAACCTTTAATAATAATGCCTGAGTTTAAAGGAAGATGTATTTCACCTTTTTTGCCTTTTTTGCTTTCATTTTCCTTTCGAAAAATGCCTAACTGAAACTAAATGTGTTACTTGTACACAGTAGTATAGAAAATGAGAAAATTTTCAGAAATTTTTCTCTTCTTGTGGGGATTCAGGCCTGTAAATAGACGCATTCTTTATGGCATTAGCAGTTTGTTTCTATTTTAATCTACCACATGATGCTATCCCAATATCATTTAACCTGTAATCATCTTTTGTCCAGAAGCCCAAATATTAGCATTGCTAATAAGAACTCACTAAGGTGGCACTCGGGGGGTTTTGTCCCCTGAATGCTGCCAAGTAGTTAAGTTATAATATATTCAGAGATTTGAAAGTCTGCAGTCTAAGTACTCTCCCTAGTTATAGAATTACTATTCTGGGAGCTAACCATCCAGTTAGTACAATTACTTATTTCCAGTAACAGCAGGTCCAACCTGGTTCAAAGGTAAAATACCTGGTGATGTGTAATGGCACAGTCTATAGGGAAGTTCCTCTCTGAGAACAACTACCATCACCTTGAAGCAAGTACATTAAAAATCCTTGAAGATTTGTACTAGACACGGTGTTGCTGCTTTTCTCAAATTCTAGTATTTTATTTGAGCAAAATATTAACATAATTTTTTCTTCACGAATAGATTGTGGCAATCTGTAGGGCAAAGCCAGCTGACACTGAACTCTAAAATGCCTGACTTAGCAGAGCTGAAGGGAGAACATGTGCTGTGCATGATAATCTGGAAGTGTGCACATAAGCAAATGTTCTGCTACCACGGACATTTTAGATCTGAAATATATGTGCAGCCTTTAGATCAAAGGGTTCCTAAGTGTTTTATTATGCTGATCTATCTAATAATATCGAGCAAACTCCAAAGTACCAGTATCTGGTAAACATTCACTTACCCACCTCTGATATGGAGCAATTGCAGGAATCAATCAGAGTTACTCTCTAACAGCATGCAACAAACTAATTTCAGTTCTGTGGCAGGAAGATTGGGAGCTCTTACACACGAAATGACAGGAGAAAGTCTTGCAGCTGATACCCTTGCCATAGTTTTATATGTACATACCTCAGTCTTTCCAAAGGGAGCAGAGGAGACTGAATGTGAGGTTGGGGCAAGGTCCTGAGCCCTGCTTGGGTCTGGGGATTGCCCTGGGAGTTCTCATGGAGGGGAAGGTGGGGAGGGTGCACAAGCCCTGGCCCAGCACACACAGACCAGTAGCAACTGAGATCTCCTGGAGGTTAACAGAGCAGATGAAGGAAGGGTGACTGGGGGAGAGGACTGGGGACACAGACCTTCACTGGTGGCTTGGTGGGTTTGGGAAAGCGGTGAAGGAGGATTTTTGCAAAGCGGCTTCACCTGTGTTGTCTGGTGTTGCACAGCTCTCAGTACAGGCAACAGTGGGGACTTCAGCACCTCTACCAGGCTTCTGTGAGTTCGAGCTACTCTGAAGTATCTGGCACTGAGTGTGTGCAGCGTGCCAGTTGTTGCTCATGCTGAAAGTGGTGTTGGTTGGAACTGGCCCAGAAATGGCACTTTGGGGTTAACCACTATTGGCCAAATTAACACACAAGGTCGTGCAGCAAGTGGCTGTAGGCTTGTCACAGAGGGTGCTTGAGGAGCACCAGGAAGGGCAGCAGCTCAGTAAAGGACAGGACAGCTTGATCTTAAGACAGAGAAATAGCATGAAACTAGAGGAGGAAGGGAAGGAAACACTCCTCCCATACTCCTTGAAATCTCACTGGCTCTTCATTCATAAGGCTTGATGGTATTGCCACACTTTTCTGACATTTGAATTAGGAAGGGTTCAAATGTTGCTCAAATGTTGAATACTGCAAATCAGCCAGAATCACCTTTTCTTTCTGCCAGTGGGACAGAGAAGCATCACAATTTTTCCCATTGCAGGGAGGAAAGGAGTTAAACTGTTGGAGCTAGGGTATAATAGCACTTTTTCTAGGTATGGCTGGGGTTTAGTTGGTTGTTTTTTTCCTCCATACCAACATTTTCCAGCCCTGAATTATTTTAGTTAGAACATGTTACTATTTTCATCTCTCATCAGTCCAAACTGTTGACCTAGTACGTCTTCTGAGATAAAATGCATTATTTGATATGGGAAAATTGGTGTCAGTTTAAAAAAATAAATTGCATGCTCACCAGACAAAGACAGCCCTTAAGGACCAGGTGTCAGGCTCTGTATTTGCAAATGAGTGCTGACTCAGGTAATTGAGTTTTTGGCAAGATAGTCAGCACCCCACAATGTCACATTGAGGCCCAAAATATATTAAAGCATCTGTTTGCAAAGACCATGCATGTGTCCACCCATTTGTTTACAGAACTATCCTAAATAAAAGGTCAGAACATCACTATAGTTTAGCTACAAGATTCTGAAAATAAAGAACAAGCAGCATGATTTCCTTCTCAAATTCAGGGTATTATGTGTTAATTAAAACTTTCCCTTCCTGTGGAGAGCAAAAAGTGAACCTAGCTAGAGGCAAGTGGTGAAGATAAAGAGTTTGAATTGTTCTGACCCTGCAAAGAGAAAATCCCAAGCACACGAATCAACTCTTTTAACAGTAAAATAAATCAGGTCCTTAACATTTTCACAGCCATATCTGAGTCATGGGATTTTAATAACACCACCAAGAATGTTATTGACAATTATTTAATTATTCAAGGAAGAATATCCCCAGCCTAGGCTTTCTACCAACTCTCTTCTCACCATTGCTGGAGGATTGCTCTGAAAAAAGATGGCCTTACGCTGGCAGAACCCTGTGGAAGTCTGTGGGAGTTTGCTTTCACTGTGACTTGCAGGAAACAGTTGGTGAAAAGCTAAGTCTGATGGTGAGTGCTGTCAGGCAAATGGCCAAATCCAAGAAGGAATACAGGCACCTAAACACTCACTGATCTCTGTGACAGGCTGTGGCTTACATTTCTTCAGGTGGCTTGCTCCTGTATCTCCTTTTTTCTTTCAGGATTAGCATATCAAAGTTCAAAAGCCTGTTTATTTTCACAAAGAATAAAGAACGTGTGTTTTCAAGAACTGTGGGCAAACTGGTCAGCAGTGCAGAAAGGAGAGCCCTGGGGAGGATGGTTAAAAAGCCAGGGGCAAATTGAGATTACTTGACATGCAGATGGGCTGTGCTGAATGCACAGTGCCTTGGCTGTGCTGTGTGGCTGGACAGAGGGTGGCAGTGAGTCTGGGCACAGGCAGTGATGCCCCACAGCCTCCTGACAGCTGTGCTGCTGGGGAAGCAGGGACATCCAAGGAATCAGTCCCAGAGCAAATGGGGCCAGTGCTCTGGTGGGCCTGAGTGCTTTGTGCCAGCATCCTAGCTGCCCCAGGTTTCCTAGAGAAAACCAGGGCATGGGAGAGCTCTATCCTCCAGTTACTTTATACCTTTGCAGAAGTCCTGAGGCCACTAAACCTTACAATCCTTGGGACAAGAAAATACAATGTGATTGAAAAAGCTTCTCATACAGAGATCTAGGAATGCATCAGGTCTAAGCGTGGGCAATCTACTGAAATGCAGCATATATTGCTTTGGTTTAGGAGCTGACAAGCCAAGCTTTCATCAGTATCCACCACATATGCAGATTTCCCCTAGAAATCTATGGTTTTCCCAGCCTGTGCCTTTTCAAGGTGGCATCACTGTCCTCTTAGAGTCACTGCAGCTTATTGCTGGGGACACCCACACCATGCAAGCAAAATCCTCACACAGCACCTTCTTTCCTGTGCTGTTGCTTCTCTACTCTGTGTGGAAGGTCTTCCAGACTAACACCAAGGTACAGAAAAACATTGCACAAGAAATGAATGCTTCCCTGGGCAGGCACAGAGCAAAGAGGATTCATTCCACCCCCATCAGATATCTGGAAGGTTAACCTTGGTGGTGGTGGTGCAACCTGAGAGCTGCTCTTCCCTGAGTCCCACATTTCATGATGCACAGAGGACTTTGCATTGCTTTGATGCACAGGCTCCAGGGCTGGGTTAGCAATCAGCCCACAAGCTCTCAGGAGCACAGCCTGCACCACAGTCAGCAACTTTGTCTCCTGACTTGACACAGGCCTTCACTTCACTCGCAGCTGCCCTGAATGCAGATAGGTAACTTGAACAGAGGTTTTGCTGAAGTGAGATTAACAAGTTCAAGCCTTTATTAGCATCCAACTTCCAGAAGTGGATGTGGTCTAAGGAGACACGTAAATGTTTTTTTACTTAATGAGAAGGTAAAATGTTGCTTAATTCATTGTGACAGATCAAGATTTCTATTAGAACAAGAGGCTTGAAGAGGAGTAGATGCTTTTTGGAGAGAGTGAGACAAAAAGTAAATACAAAGAATCATCACGTATGTATATAGCTACTGAAAAAACCCCTAAACATTTAAAATGCAGTACTCAGTAGTGACAAATTATCCATCTCTTTTGTGTCTTAGGGAAAAGTATAATAAAATTGCAGGCCTTGATCAATGGTAGATGAGTCATTTAATGACAAACTGTAGTGATGAGTCCAAACCTTTTAATTCAAGTACATTTTAATCTCCTATCCTGTTTAGTTATCCAATAATGGCAACTTGGATGGAGAGTAGTAGACTGTGCATACAAAGTGACTTAAACTCCAAATTTTATTTGTAAGCTATCAGTGAAGAGGATGCTAAATAGGCTAGATCTTGACCTCTCCTGAGTGCTAATGCACTTACTTAACCCAGAGGAGAAGCCCGTCTGGAAAGTTAAAAGGAGTTCACTAAAACCTCAGTGAAACTGAGAAGTCATCACACTTTGAAAGGCAGAAAGAGAAATACATGACAGCTTGCATTATGACCTAGAAACTCATTCACTGCATTTTTATAACCCTTCTGCTAAAACCAGGAACATATAGCCCTGCCCTGCTGCAGAAACTATAACATCCTGTCAGTTTGTATGGAAAATGCAAGTGTTCTCTCAACTTACTGTGGGCCTTTGTTTTGTTTTGTTTTTTATCTACCTTGTCTCTCCTGGTCTTCAGCCTTCTGTGTTTGCTAAAGCTATTCAAGAATGCAATGCCAAACAACGCCCTGTTACTGCAGCTTTTATTTGAGAAGGCAGCCTCTCAATGTACTCGTCTAGGCAGCAATAGCTACCTTCACCCATAGCTAGGGTTGCACAATCATTTCCATTTCAAGAGTCTTTTCTTCGTTTTTGTTTTGTTTTGTTTTGTTTCCATTTTTCCCCCCAAAGTTGCTTGTAACTTCACTAAACTTGATCATTCAGGCTAAAATTTTCCGTGCTGGGTGTGTACCTCAGGCTTCTTTTCCTTAATTAAAAACAAAACAGCTTCATTATCACCCATGTCTGAGAACGAGATGATGGAAAATGTGTGCACTTCCCACGTCAGAAATCTCACTGTAAATTGAAGCGTGCTGGTGCGTTCACTCCTTCGCCTTGTTTGGAGGTCAATGCAAAGCTGCCCTGCTTCTTAGAAGAGCCTTTGTCATTACTGTGGTATTTCTGGAAATTTGAAAAAGTGCAGGACTGAAACACCTCAGCTCTGCCTGGTTAGAAGGAACCTAGAGTTTGCAAACTAAAATCTGTAAAAACGTGCCAACCTTTCACGTGGAAACCAGCACAGTCCAAAGTGTCACAGCAGTGACACAGCACCTGCCTGGCCTCAGGCAAAGAGCACAGGCACCAGCGATGAGAGGGTCAGCCACAGGCAGAGGATTTTCCTCTCCAGGTCCATAAGTAAAATCTGGATTTGTTGTTCATGTTCAGCACATAATTTACTCTATTTTCTTTCTTAGGGAAAGGCTATAGACATGAATTTTCCACCAGGAGTAGTTTCTTTGTAGTCTCAGGTGGGAAAAGGCTGATAAGGAGTTGATGTTCCAGTTATATCAGATAACCCTTGTGAGCACAAATATGAAATTTTGATGTTGCCATTGTTTAGCTTCCTTTTAATACCTCAGAAGCATTGTGGAATGTACTTTGCACACCACCATTAACACTGCAGCCATTCAGAAGTCAGATCTGCCACTGCAACTATATTCAGGTCCCCTTTATGGCATGACAGTGGTGTGGAGAGTATAGAGAAACAATTCAGAAATTATGATGTCAATGTGACCAACTGGAGAGCCACATTCACCTCCAGACTCCACTCATTAAACTGTCTCCTCTGGGACTTATGACTTTTCCTTAATAAGCTTCAAAGTATTACCATTTTCTTTATGTCAGCCTTCTTCCTCTCATCCCCTCTCCCTCTGGCTTACGTTAATGAAAATATTACTACACAGTGAGAGCTGTGTAGTAGAGAGAAAGAGCATATATGGGCTAAAAGCAAGCATTATGGCAAGATATCAAACCTCTCATAATAATTGTCAAAAAAGAAAAGGTAAAAATTCATTTTTTGAGATGCATAGGCTAGTAGTTACATTTTTCCTCTTCTGACAGAAGCTGTAGGAGCAGGTCTATGATTCTGCCACAAGCCTGGAGCAGCTGGGAACAGGTCTACTGCAAGCATGGACAGCACAGGGCTGCCTGGGGTAGCAGTGCTGGGGCTGAAAGGTGCTGATTGCCACAGGATCTGCTGGGCCAGCACAAAAATTCAGGAGCTGTTGCTGTTGCAGAAGGGGCCAGGCTTCTTCCCTGGCACTTGCTGTGGACCCTGGTGAATGAGGGCCAGGTCTCAGCACATCTGGTTCCCATTCTCCTGTTTCTTCCTCCCACCTTTCTGAACAGACACCTGCCTCCCCTCGCAGAGCAGCAATGGTAACTTTGCCTGTGCAGCACAGTTAATTTGTTCAATAGGGCAAGGTAGGGTTACTGCTGAATAAATAAGATTCTTGGGAAAACTTCTCTTATTTAAAAATATTTAAGAGTGTCTCCTCTAAAATGCAGAACTCTGAGTTCTAGCAATAAACTAAGAATGACTGAGGATTTGCCACTCATCAGTTATGTGGTCATATCAACCTCCAGCCACCTCACACTATCACACATGCTCTTCAATTTTCTCCCTAACACACTTATGTGAAAAGTATGATAAATGCAGAGACAAGTGATGTCAAAAAATAGTAAATATATAACCTTTTTATAAGTATATCAACAAAACCAGCAAGACAGTATTTCATATTTTCTGGTCAAGTTTGCTCTTGGGATAAATATTAAAAGATGGATTACTCCAGCAGCTTCAAATCTGACTTTTGTGGTGGGCTACATTAGGATTGATCATCCACAGAAGATGACAACAAAGATCTTCTCTTGTGCACACCTTCAAAAAAATTTGCAGTGAGGTCATAAAACTGGAAATGTTAGTGTTTGAGAAAGTTGCAGTGCTAAAGTGGCTGTAATAAAGAATTTCTGATACCTTTTTGATGTTGCTTAACTTTTAGTACTAATGATGTTTAAGGGGTTTAGTTATCTTAAACTGCTCTAAAGGCTTAGACTGTTTTAAGCAGTTTAACTTACAGTTGTGCCAGTTCATAGGGGTTGAGAGATCCCAGTTAACGCAGTGTATGGTCAGGACATGTCAAGACATACAGTTCAGCCCTGATGAATGTTCAACATGTTGAAGTAGTCATAATTTTCAGTCTTTTTTTCCCTGATTTTTTTTTTTTTTTAATAGAGGACTATCACACATATACATAGAGGCTTTTTGGCACTGAGGTTCAGGTAAAATATGAATTTCCTCAGAAATTAAGTATTAACTCCGGAACTAAAAGGTGAAAATCTGAAGTGATATTTCATTGCTTTTTGGCATGCTACTTGTTTGGGGGTTTTCACTGCTGTTTTAGGATTGCTCTCTAGGAATAGATCACTGAAACAGATCCTAGCTCTGAAGTAGTGCTTCTCATCTGCTCATTGAGGTGACTGTTTGCATTGCCCTCTCCAACCTGAAGAAGGGCAGCTGACAAAGTTTCAGAGGTTTGCAACAACTGCTTTATTTTTACTGTGACTTAGTAAGAAGGCACCAGTTCCTCTCTCCCCTTGGGGAGGCAATTCACTGTTCCCATGAAACAAGGCTGAACCTCAATGACCCAGCAGGCCAGCAATCTGCCTGGAAGCATTCATGTAGGAGGTAAAGGCAGATGACCATGCATTGCATCCAGAGGAATCCCAGGGCAGAGAGAAGGGATTGGACTGGGCAAGGAACACAGAGGGTCCCAAAGTTGGTGACAGTGAGCAAGCTGTGGCTGTGTGTTGGAGAATGATAGCTTTGCTCATCACTATCTGCATAGCCAGCTTTTTCCAGCACAAATTGGTTCTTATTATATTGCATTTAATTCATATCATATACATATACATAACCATATACAGTTGTGCTGAACGGTTTTCTGGAACTCAAGCTACAGAGGAGGAGTGCAGCCCTATGTTTCTTGTCTAGTATTAAAGAGGTCCATGACAGATGATTGGTTTCATCTTCCTATCACAATTCCTCATTCCTTCCAAGAGTTTATTTACTCATTGGCAGTGCCCTCCTCCAAGGAGAGAGCTCTCTGCAATTGATTCAGCTGGAAATGTAAGAATAGACCTTGCTGAGTGAATACTTCTGTCTGGAAGATGCTTAACATGCTTGGCACACTGCTAGGAATATTTCATTAGCAATAACAGTAGTACTGTCTCTCTAATAAAGATCTTTACAAACACAGGAGAGAGAGGACTAAAACACTACAGCAGTACTTTCACCTGGGGCAGTTACAGAAAAATCCCTTTTGCTACTGCCACCAGGTCTAACTGTAAAAAGAAAGGATCTGTTTGCATTTGTGCTGGAGAGCTGATGTTATGTTCCTAATTTTTATATAATTTTTATATAATACCACAGAAACCCTTAAGATGATAAGAAATACAGATGAACAGCAAGAAACAAGAATGTGCAATTTTGTTCCTGCAGCTCCTAATTATGTTTTTAGAGTATATTGGGCACAGACCCATTAGTCACAGGCACAGATAATTGTGACTTCGGGCTCTGCCTCACCTCTGTCATTTTAGGATGAGACTCAGACCATTCCCCTCTTCCCCTTTCACCTGTATCATTCCAAGTCCTTTGGCACCATCATAGCTTAACTACTTTATATTACAAATACAAAGTGCCTTGTGAGGAGAGAGACTGTTATTTATATTAGAGACTGCACTCATGTGGCTCATTAGAAACTGTATGACAAGAGAATAAAGTAGACTATCCAAGAATACATTGAACATTTCAGCAAGTCAGAGAGTTCAACCTGGTTTTCCTAAGTTCGACTTTCTGTAAGCCATTGGACTTCAGCGAGGAGGCCACTCTCCTAACGAGGTTGTCAACACACCTACTTAAAATCTCCAGGATAAAAGCACATGCAGAAATTGGACCATTTGCACTAGACCAGAATTCAGAAAAAAACCCAGAATATTAACTCTTTAAATCTCAAATGTTACTCGTTCTGTATAGCCTCCCTTTATTGTCAAGAGCTCTGGATTGCATACCCAGGTTTACTGCAGTCAGTTCTGGAAAAAAATGCAGGAGTAATCTGACTGCATCCAGCAGTTTTGCAAGAAATCACAGAACAGCTTACAAAAAGGATAGAGAACAGATAAACTGCATATTTGTAGCCTGGCTCAAATTTTCCTAAAGAGCTAATGTGTGAAAGAGATCAGAAATTTAAACTACCCTGTTGTGCTGGTTCCTGATTGTCCCCACAATATCCCTAACCATGGGAAGTCACATTGGAACAAACAAAGGCACACATAAAAGTGTACCTAGAATTGCAGAACAAAAATGAAAAGCACACTCTCCAGAGAATCCAGAGAAAAGTACCTGTGCAATTACTGTGAAATGTGAAAATGCAAAGCTCAGAAAAGGTTTTTCTGCTGTTATTTGAGACAATAGAGATTTAGTATATAGAGGGTTTCCATCAAAAGGTGAATGAATAAGACCACTGTCAAAGAAAAACATACCAGAACCTTCACTTGCTTTGTGACATCAGCCTGTCTTTATAAAGCTGTGAAGGCAGAGATGAACTCAGCACAGTGCCTGGGCTTTGCTTTCTTTCACAAAGAGCCTGGAGAAAGTGTCCAATCAAAGGTGCTGGTGCAAGGTTTGTGGTCTCCCAAACTACTTCTCTTGCCACCAAGAGAAAAGATGGAGAAAAAGAATCAATCTAAGGGGTTGGAATGAAAAAAGTAAGAGAAGACAAAGTAGGTCTGGAGGGAAGTCCAGTGGGAGATGCAAGGATTTATCCCAAAGCTGGAAGAAATTCTTGTGGAGATGAATATATATTTTTCACCCTTGGGATGAAAGTGTGGATGTTGTAATAATTCTCCAAGGCAAAGAAAGTGATCTCAGCATCAAAAGAGCATTCTAATTGAAACTTGGACTAAGACAAGACAAAAGGGCAGGCTTGTTCTTAGCCTCCTAAGGAGGATATTGAAAAGGTGACTAAAGTTTTTTCTTAAGGGTTATTCCTGCTCAAAGGATGAAAGAGGCTTGAAGAAACTTGCTAAATATAAATACAGAAGACTTATAGGTCAGGAGGGTACTTTTTGTCCATGTCTGCATCTGAAACTAGATGACCTCTCTGGTTGAACTTCTTCTTCTCATTTCCAAGGACAGGATGATATCCCTCATCTCTTGAAGCTGAACAAAAGGTGAACATTTTCCAGTGTAGTGAGCTACATTCTGCCCTCATAGCTATTGAACTTGCAGTCAATTTAAATCTAATGTGAAAATTGAAAGAGATACCAGCTGTGATTTTCATGAAGCTAATCTCCTTTCTAACAAGGATACTTAATAATTCTTAAAATAGCCCTTGAATTCCTTTACTTCTGTCCCAGCAGACGTCAGGCAGGACTTCTCTCTGAGCCTCGTGGGTGAATTTTGGAGGCATATCCTCTGCTATTAGCAGATCCGTGTCACCAGGTTAATGGGGAGGTAGGGAGAAGCGAGAACAATCTATCAGAGACCTGAGTGCCAGGGACTAGTCCCACAGGGAGCTGTGGAAGATCTACACAACAAATCACATCAAAAGAAGCAAAAGCTTATGTTTACCTCCCCCTCAGTTTAACACTCTCAGTTGCAGAGAAACAAAGCAGAAGAGAATCAGGAATAAAATCCAATCATCCATGTGCTATCAATTGGTTTCTCCAGCTCTTGGGTGCACAGGTTGACACAGCTGTGAGATACTGCTGCGTCGCCTCAGAGGGACAGGCATTCCTGGCAGAAGTTTTGTGCCAGCTAAACAGATAAGTGAAGCTATAATGGACTATAGGTTTTTTCTTCAGGAGTACCATTTTATGGAAGATTACAAATTGCATTTATTGACCACTTTTTTTGAGTGAGGAAGAACTCTGAAAAAAAATAATTCCTTTTATATCGCAAGTCTAAACTTGCGAGACAGAGAGGGTTAGAGCTTGTGATTTCTAAGAGCTGGCCCCAGTAAGTTGCCCCAGCACTTCATCATGCCATGGGGACCCGCAGTGTGATACTGTGCCGAGAGTATTGGGGAGAAATCCATCCAGGGAGAAGAGCAGTTGTGGATTCAGTGCAGGATTCAGCCTGTGGGCAGGATACCAGGTGCAGAGATCCATATGGAAGGAGGACAGTAAGGATCAGCGTGTTTGTTTATTCCATCCATGACTGTGTGAGATGGTAAGTCCAATTCTAGGACCAGGGCGAATGCACCGTGGCTGCATGATGCTCAGTGCTGAAATGGTACATACTTACTCTGCTGTGTCAAATGCTTTTTAAAGAAGTGAAGGGACACTCTGTTCTGGCAGACTGTATATCATGCACAGTCTGTCTGCGCTTCACTGACTTCGTGATGAGTCAAGTGTGGTCTGTCCTTCCACAGCTGGTGTAAGTCCTCTATATGAATTTAATGGTTCCTAACAGCGCTAAATCCTGTGAGCTTTGGCTGAAAAGATTATTAAAATGTGATTGTATGCTTGCATCTGATCCAGATGAGATCTGTTCTGCCATGACCCAGTAGTGTGCAGGCCACGTATCAATGGTTGCAGCATCAGCACTCATGTGCTGTGCACTCATTGCCTGTGCAGAATATGGTGTGGGCTCCTCAGACAAAAGAGTTTGTGATCCTGCAGTTGGAGATCATATCTCAGTGCCTTGCCACCAGCAGGGCACAAAGGTTTCATAGGCAGTTTTAATCTTGGCATTTCCTATCCGTGAGCGGCTGATTTTGTCCCTTTGGTGATGTTCTTTTTGTGTGTCATATGATCATAAGTCTACACTTGTGAGCATTTTCCTTGCAATATTTGGATATTTTGTCTATAAATCTTCAACAGTGTGCTTTTGTGTCTTCCTTTGTAGAACTTTTGTTACTGCTCAGCTTATAATCTTTAGCAATCAATTCTGCTATGAAACAAAGCAGTCTAAGACATGATTGCTTAAGCATCTACAATAATGAGACTAAATGTTTTGGCATTGAGGAGCTGCTGTAAACAGAGCTTCTTTTGTGATGGGTTCCTAGTGGAAGTTATTGAAATCTCCTATCAGTATTTTTTGTTAAGTTTTAAAACATACTGCTTCCTTTATTACCTGCATCCCTAGCGATTCTCTCTGTCATTCAACAAATTAATAACACAGCTGTGTTAGAAGCCAGTTTTGCATGTGAACCTGAGGGTGACTTTCACCAGAATGCAATTCAGCTGCGTGCTGTGCCAGGTGCCAGGTGTTGAGGCCAACCTGGGACAAACACTGAGCTGGTTTGTTACACAGCTCTTGGAAGTGAGGCTGCTGTTGTGTCTCTGCCAGGAAAGAACAAGCAGCCTTCCCTGCTGTGAGGCTGCTCACCATGTCTCTAACCAGGGGCTGCTGGTGCCTGTCATCCCATTAAGAGCTACAGCAGATAACCTGCTTTTTAAATGGGAGCTTGTCCTTGGTAAGATCAAAAGCCTTCATACTGCAAATGGAACACACTTTTAAATAAATGCAACACCTCTCTAGAGCAGTGTCAGGTGTTTCAGCAACTTAGCAGAAGTGAATTTAGCTGCCCTAACTAAGAGGAACAGCTACTGAGATAAAAGCTCATGATGTGGTTGTAAGGTACCTTAAAGATCATCAAGTTCCAACCCCCTTGCTATGGGCAGGGACATCCTGGCCACTAGACCAGGTCAAGGCTCCATCCAACCTGCCTTTGGACACTTGCAAGGATGAGGCAGCCGCAGCTTCTCTGGGCAATCTCTTCCAGTGTTTCATCACCCTCACAGTAAAGAATTTCTTCTTAACACCTAATCTAAACCTACTCTCTGTCAGCTTAATGCCATTCCCTCTTTTCCCATCATTACATGCCTTTGTAAAATGTCCCTCTCCAGCTCTGTTGTAGGTTCCCTTCAGGTAGTGGCAGGGGCTCTAAGGTCTCCCTTGGAGCCTTCTCTTCTCCAGGCTGAGCAATCCCAACTCTCTCAGTCTGTCTTTATAAGAGGTGCTCCAGCCCTCTGATCATCTTCCTAGCTTCCTTTGGACTCAACCCAACAGGTCCATGCTCTTCTTATCTTGGGGCCCCAGATCTGGATGCAGGACTCCAGGTGAGGTCTCACCAGAGCAGAGCAGGAGGAGACAATCCTCCCCCTTGCCCTGCTGACCACACTGCTTTGGATGCAGCCCAGGATATGTTTGGCCTTTTTGGGCTGCCAGTGTGTGTTGCTGGGTCATGTCCAGCTTCTCATCCACCAACACGCCTCCTTTGATCTATGATCCTGAGATCTGCTCCTATGATAGAACATGGGAGGAAGGGATAGGGCACAGATGGAAGAGCAGTGGTGGTGACCCTGTGTAGAGATCAGAGGAGTAAGGACAGATCATGCTGTTATTTCCTGATGCTGGAAATAGCACGTGTCCATATATTCTGCCCCCAGTCAGCCAGAGGTGGTGGCAGCAGAAGACAGTGTGACTCTCCAGCACCCTGGAATAGGCAAAATGGGCAGCTGGGTCCTAGCTGGCTTGTGTGCTTTGGCTTCCTGCTCTGGGAAGTTAGTGGCTTCATTAATTCCTAGAGCCAGCCCTGCACGTGTTTACATATGGCCTCAATTATTTCTCTTTATGTTTGCATTGCACTACTTTTTCCCTCTCTCAGCTACATCCCTGCCCATTCTTGTTCGCACTGGGAGGGAAAGATCTAACCAGCACTCTCTTGTAACAGGGATGCTCTTTTAATTGTGATTTTACTGAGCATCTTTGTTTCCATTTCCAGCTGCCCTCCTCTGCAGGGTGGGCTGTTGCAAGCCTGTCAGATGTAGCACTAACATGATGGAGTCTCACATCAAGCAGATGAAAAGACAATAAACACCCCTCCAAATTGTCAATGGGGGTAAATATTAGCTTCATTAGGGGAGACTTCTCTCTCTTTCATGCCAGCATATTATGTTTGCAGCACCATCTTTAGTTTTTGTCTGCAGAATGCTGAGGCTATGCTGGCTGGGAAACTATCCATGTGCCTACATCCATCCAGGAGAGCAAGGGGAGCATTTTTCTCTGTGTTGCAGCCAAACCCACTTTCTTCCAGCACAACAAAAACCTGCCACACAAGCTTCATGTTAGAAGTGTTGAGAGGGGTGGCAAAGTAGGAAAAGATGGAAGTGTGGCCAGAGTTCTGGTGCCCCAGACACCCTTGGCATGGAAGCTGTAGCTGTGTTTCAACAGGGACAGAAAAGCACATGAAAAGTAAGCAGCTTCTCTTTTGTCTCTAGTAGGAGACCAACATCAACTCAAATCCAGAGAATGTGATTGAGTACAGCCACAGTTTTGTCTGGACCCTGGGGACCCGCCAACTTTACACAGCTGGGAGCCAAGGCAGTGCATTTACAGGAGTGAGGGGATGTGGGCATCGGCCAGAGGGAGGTGATGATCAGAAAGGAATTGGCAGGTAAAAGCAGAAAGAGTATATATGTTGGGGAAGTGGTTGATGTTCAGGAACACTTGTCCTGGGAATAGATAGTGCTAGCCTATTAAGGGCATTGACTGGATGGTTGCAGTGCCTTCTGTGATAAGGAAGTTAAAATGAATATTAAGCTCAGCAAGCACAGCAATAAAGTGGGGAAGCCAAGCTAGCTTGCAGAGTAAAACCCAGGAGATGGTTTAACTGTATCACAGGCTTGCATAGAATTGCTTAGTAAATTGCTAGGCCCTGCTGTTGAATATAAGTTGCAAAGCTTTAAAATGTAGCCTTCTATTCTCGTTCCATCGTCTGATATACAAAGTATGTATGGCAGGCTTGTTTGAATCCCATAAAACTCTGGAGGATGTTTCTGTTCCTCTGGAAGCACAAAAGGGAGAAATTTGCCACAGGAAGTTGTGGATGGGGTTGGAGAAGTGCCCCTGCTGCTCCCATGCACCCTACTGTCCAAACAGCTCCTGCATGGGGGGTGCCCTGTGCTTGCATGAAGGGAGAGAATGTGGAATATCTTGGGAACTGAAAATTATTCCCTCAATCTTTATACATATAGGCTCTAATCACAGAAAGCTGAGCATCTATGCAGACATTTTCACCAGTTCCACTGTACTAGTTTAGTGACACATCTGAGATCTCCACAACTGAAAGAGCCTTCTGAAAATTAAGAGGGGATTATGCAGCCCTTTGCACAGTTTTAAAACTAATCTTTGGAAATTACTTAAGCATTTCTTTGTAAGATCCTTTTTAAACCCAGCTAGTGCAATTTTCTCATGGTAACAAAGTGAAAAAAGGAAGGGAAACAGGCAGAGGTAGATCACATCTGTGTGTATGTGTGCATGTTACCTTTAAAAACAAGGCCTGACTCAAGCATTTGGATGTCATGGTTTCTCTTTTCTTTAGGAACTAGAATAAAAACTTTCATGAGCTGCCAACTATTGATAATATACCTAGGTGAGACAACCACCAGCTGGATTTGTACTAGTTACTTTCTCAGTGTGATTTCACAAAAGCAGACCAGAACCATGGTTCTCAACCTCTGGAGTTGAGAGAGGAGATAAGCAGGAGTCGCCATATCTTAAAATTTTACTCTCTGCCAGTAACTTGCTCTTTTCCTGCAGACAAGTTATTCAGTTTCTCTGTGCCTGGGAGGGTGGCTTGAAGACACAGATTCTTCTTTGGTAATTCAAGCTTTAGGTACGGCTACTTCACTTCCCATCATCATCATCATCATCATCACCCTCTGCTTTGCTTTCTCCTTCCTCCACAGCTCATTCCTGCTCCTCTGACGCTGACACATGTTACCACTATGTTCATCATTAGTCAATATTTTCCGAGCAGAATTGTGCCTTTAGTAACTTTTGAGATTATAAAGCAATACAAGAATAACAAAAATCTCTGAGTTGGGTTTGTTCGTTTTTCAGTTGGAAGCCACACCACCGGGTTTATAAAGTAATGCATCATTTTGGAGCTCAGCCAGCTGGGAGGTGGCTGTGGCAAAAAGGAGGAGTGGGGATGAGGTAGAAGAAGCAGTTGCTGAAGACTTTGCTGCCATCCCATTCTTTATACTGACACACTGTGGCCTCCATTTTAGCATTAAACATAAATGAGAGAAGGCACTGTGAGTCATCACTAAAGGATGTTTGCAAAGGGTTTTGACATCCTCACAGTTACCTTGCAAAGAAATGTCCATGGAGAACAGACATCTCTGTTGTTACCCTATGAGATTTTCCAGGCAGACAGTAATAAACAAGAATCATTGCAGGTCATGGCTAGTCACGTAAGAATCACGTTTTGAGAAGAAGGAGGAAGGAGGTATTATTATTTGGCAGATACATTTCTGTTGTCTAATTGCAGGAAGGTAGTTAGATGCAGGACTCACAGTTATGGGTTGAGCTTTTGACCCTGTTCAGGATGCAGTTGGCTGAGCTAGAAGGCTGCACTGCTGAGTGCAATAAGGCTGTGATTTGCAGTAGCCAGCTGAAATCCTATGATTCTCCCATTTCACCATAGTTGTTTTTTGTCATTCTCTCCCAGCTCAGTTGTCCCATTGATGCTGGTATAAAAATTTATGCTGTATGTCAGACAGACATTTGAGGGGAAAGTTACTTTTCATCCTGAGCTAATTCAACAGCCCGTTGGTCAAACGTTGGGTTCAGTTCAAGCAAGAGTGAGGTGCAGGAGCATGAGTACATGATTAATAAAAGGTGAAGAAAACCAAGGCTTTTTTAAGCCAAGTTAAGCAGGTGTGGCACAGCTGACCATGAAGCACACTGTACATTGTACTGGGTAGATGGCTCCCATCAAGAGCTCTGTGTTACAAAACCACTGAGATCCGGATACTGTTGCATTGAATGTTTTGTACATGACACCAAGGTAGAGTGTCTGTGTTTAAAAAGCCTCTAAAATCTCCAGAGACAGCTCTGATGTTGTGTGAAAGGCTGTCATCTGCAAAAGACTATTCAGCATCCAGCAGATAAAAATTCTACAGTGACATTGGTGCTGGTTTTTGGGGCAATTTGATATGGGAGCTCAGTGAGGAGGGAGCTGCCTTGATGACTAGAAAGTGGGAAGAAAAAGTAAGGAGAAAAGAGGGAAGAGAAGTGAGAAGGAGTAGAGGGAGGCTGGTCTGAGGGGATGAGAAAGGATGTAGGAGCAAACTGCTATTCAAGAAGAAGAACCAGATTTAAAATTGCAGAAATGGATGACACTGTGAGTACAGCTTTGAGCTTGCTGGTGTGATTCTGTGTCTTTTTCTACCAGCCTTCAATACAACAGCCCATGCAACCAGCTCTTTGCAGTACATGCTTTATCTTTTCATTTCCTTCTCTTTTCCATGCAAGCCCATATGACTGCGGTAGAAGACTCCCCATGGCTCTCTAAAGGGAGTCAGTCAGTCTTGCACAGTTCCTGGTGGGTGTGAGGAATATTTATTTTTAGAGGAGCTTTTGGAATTGGGGGAACAAAAGAAAGGAGGACCCACGCAACAGCAAAAGTATTTTTTTTGCTTGTGTGCTGCTGCTGTACATTGCTAACCAGTTACTCCATATATGGCTGTGTCTCAGGAGCAGGAAAAGTCCTTCTAACATCCTAATGGGATCCCATGGGATGGGATGCAATAGGCCAATGTGAAACTTGTCCTTTAATTGCCAGCTCTGTCCTTGCTCTTGGAGTCAACTTCTTCTTCAGACTGGACTCCCCATTTCCATAGAAATGTCAGCCCAGTTCTGCGGAAGTTCTGCATCATTTTACGTGGTGTTTGTTTTGTGTGGCACAGCTTTAAACACTGCACTTTAAACACTGCAGCCTGCCTCTCCTTTTTTCCCCCCTTTGTTGCTTGCTTGCTTTCATTTTGCTCTTTGTTTCTTCCACCGTATTGTTCATTTATTTGCACTCCCTTTGTGCCTTGTCTCAAGGCTGTGAGCAACGTCTGGGTGCAGGGAATTCATTGTGCTACCACGTCATAGTGAAAAGAGCTCCCATTCAGAGCCAAGGGAGCGGTTTTTTAAAGGGAAAACCGTGTTATCCACAGCTTCATGTTTGTACAGCACAATTACAAACAGTGTCCCCTTTGGCACGACTTTATCTCCTACTGTTTATGACAAGGTATGAATGAAGGAAGAGAGAAATTACAACAAAGGGAAAAGTTGGAGCATGTTGAAAAGGAGAATAAACAAGCAGGACAAATGCCCAAAGCCACAGGCCACAGAAAGGCCTCACAGAACACAGCTGTGATTCGGGGCAAGACATTTAACAAAGGGGTGGGAGCAGAGAGAAGGGTCTACACCTCTGTGTGAGGGGTCACATTTCTGCCACCAAGCTGCTGCAGTTTATAGACAGATGCATTTAGTGGGACTCAGTGATCTTAAGGGTCTTTTCCTAGATGGTTCTATGATACCTCGAGCTCACCTCAGTTTAAGCTTGCACTCAGATGCTCAGCAGTGAAGGACAGCAGCTGAAAAGCAGGTACATCCACCCACTTGTGAATGGGGTGTAACTGCCACACAGCCCTGCAAAATCTGTCGCTGAAAATTAGTCGGTGCCTGGGCTTCCCAGATGAGGTTCAAGACAGTGGGGCCATTGGAGGAACAAGTTGCCATTAGAAGCAGTGAGAAGATTAACTCCAATGGTTATGATAAAACAAGGGCTAAATGAAAGGAAAAGCTCACCACTGTCAGAAAAATTAAGGATGCTTTGTCAACTCTACTCCAGTACATTGTAAACATGGTACCTTCTTGATCCAGGGCTACCAGGTGGGTAATAAAATCCTAGTAGCACTCACTGTTGTAGATGAGGCTTGCACTGAGTTTGGCTTAATGGACCTCCATGGAGAAATGGGAGATGTTCCTGGAAAAGCTAGTGGAGACAACTGCTGCATGTGGGCAAGAGTGGGGAAGGGACCTGAAGGAAAAGTCTTGAAATTAGGCAGAGCCATAGCATAAAACTTTATAAGCAAGTACCCAGATCCCACATGGCCGTCTATAGGTAGCTCTGCTGATACCAGTGTGCAGTCTCTGGCTGGGGTAGCACTCAGCAAACAGCATGGACTGCAAGACAGCAAGGGAAGGTGGTTTGAGCTGGTGCTCTGCAGTGAAAGCTGAAATTGCAGTTGCTTAGTACAAATAGAATTCCATGAAGACACAGCTTCCCACTTGTGCTCCCCTACACAAGTGCTTGGCTGGCACTGTGACTGGTTCCTTGGCAAGACTGGGGCCTGAGAGTTGCTCTTGTAGAAATTTCCTTGTTGACATTCAAACCTGAATGCTTAGATTTCATTCCCAGGCACTGGTGCTGAAGTCACAGAATCATAGAATTGTTTAGGTTGAAAAGAAATTTTAGATCATTCAGTCCAAAATTTAATGTGTAACACACTGAAAAATGTTATGTGCAAATACCTATTCCTTGTACCCAATGAGCTTTTCATGTTTATTCTTCAAGTGGTGGATGCTTCTTTACATATTTTGAGATTCATCATCTCCATTTCAGAGATCAGTGTGAGTTCTAATAAGAAATGAAGTCTGTGTTCCCATTAGCTGCAACATCCTTTACTTGCCATTGAGCACCCAGCAGTAAAGGATGTGAAGATTCTTGTGACTTTGGAAATGCATCCAAAAACCAGAAGCTATACTCTCCAGACAGCTATTTGCAGACTACTGAGAGCACTTATCAGAAGCTGTGTGTTATCATCAGTTGTGGTATTTAGTATAGTTTGGATTTTGTTTGTCTTCAGAAAGTATGACAGATGGAAAAGTAAGGATAAATAGTCCCTCTTAAGGCACTTCTGTCTAGATGTGTATCAATTTTGAAATAGGTTTCCATTTACAGGCAAGACAAGAATTTTTTAAAATTTGTATAGTGATGACAAAACACAAGCACTTAATAGAATTGGAGGTTGCTGCTAGGCACAGCAGGCACAGACAGCCCATCAAAACCATTCAAGAAGTCTGTAGAGAGCATGGGTATCTATAATCCACTCATTTTTAACTCTGTTACTCAAAAAATTGTGTGCCAATAGCAGCATTATCTTAATAAGAGAAAAGCTCATTTTCTGCAGAGCTCCCTGGCTTCTAAGTCCTCCTTCACATTTGGCTTTCTGCATTTTTATTTTTGAGTGTGGATTTTATACAGAACTTTGATGTTTTCCATAAAGTATAGTTTTTCAAATGTGCAGTTGACATTCAGGTAGAGCTGAATCCACTCAAGTGGCTGAGAGAGCTTTTCCTTCTTCTGAGCTAATTGCTGACCTTTTGAATTTTAGAAAGTTTGAAAATGGAAAATTCTCTTTTTCCATTCTGCTAGACAGAATGTCATTGCCATCAGTGTACGCTCTTGCAAAGAGAGTGTAACTTTACCTTGTGTTTACCAAAATACAGATGTTTGGGTCTTGGCTGTGAATGGCTCGTGTACGCCCTGTAAGAAGGCTTGATTGCTTTATGGGAAGCTGAAAGGGTCAGAGGAGCCTGCAATGAGCAGTCTTTTGCACGCTGGACTTTTCATGTGATTGAATATACTGCATTCTCCTAGAGCATTCTCTCCTCTGGTTACTGCCTCCTCCTAGGAGAGCTGATGTGTCTGCTGTGGACAAAGGGTCTGGGCAGTAGGGTGGGTACTGACAGACAGGCAGCAGCCAGGGTGTGAGAATAAATAGCTCCTTTTCAGCTGGCAGCCTGTCACTAGTGGGGTCTCCCAGGGATCAGTGCTGGGCCCAGGGCTGTTTAATATCTCTGGAAGTGATCTGGGTAATGGGATCAAGCATACCCTGATGAACCTTGCCAGTGACACCAAATTGAGTGGAAAACTGTACACTTTGGAAAGGAGTGCTACCCTGCAGGAAGACCTGGATAGACTGGAAGATTGGGCTAACAAAAACCTTATGAAATTCAACAAAGACAGATGTAAAGTATGGGAAAACATAATCCTGGAGTGCAGCTCAGGCTGTGATCTACCCAGCTGGAGAGCAGCTCAGTGGAAAAGGACCTGGAGGTCCTGGTGGGGAACAGCTTAATACACCAGAGCAGCACATTATTCACTCACAGCAACCCAACAGGATGCTGGGCTGCACCAACAAGGGCATCACCAGCAGACATAAAGAAGTCACTGTCCCACTCTAGTCAGTGCTTATCAGGCCACCCCTGAAGTACTGTGTCCAGTTTTGGTCCCTGCTATACACAAAAGATGTGGACAAGCTAGAGAGGACTCAGAGAAAGGCCACAAAGATGATCAATGGTGTGGGAAGCCTGTCCTATGAGAAAAAGCTGAGAGAAGTGGCTTTTCTCAGTCTCGAGAAAAGAAGGCTTAGGGTAGACCTTAGTACTGTGTTTATCCAGTATTTAAAGGGTGGCTGGAAGAAGGTGGAGATTCTCTTTTTTGCTCTAAACCACATGGAAAAGACAGGTGGTAAAGGGTCCATGTCACCTCTGAGGAGATTCCAATTAGACACGAGGAAAACATTTCACAACGAAGTCAATCAGCCATTGGGATAGTCTCTTGAGGTAAGTAGTGGATTCCCCAATACCGAACACTTTTAAGATGTGTCCATACGTGCTCACCTATCTTGTCTAGGCTGTGGTTTTGGCAAGAAAGGTTAGACCAGATGATCCTTATGGTCCCTTCCAACCTGGTATTTTTTAGTTCTATGATTTTATGATTCTGACACTGGCTTAAAATGACCCCAAGGAAAGCTTGCTGTTTATATGGGATGTCTCTCATCTAGGCATGGAGTAAGAAATAGCTGCTACATGCTCAGTGTACCCCTAGATGTGTCACAAATGCTTCTCTCACAGACAGGTGCTAACTAGGCACTGCAACTGTTACAACTTGGCAGAGCTCCTCAGCAGTTCCCCAAAATTTTATGCTTCAGGGAACATATCCTGCTACACCAGAAAAATGGTTTTCCACATTCTTCCAGTTTGCCAGCCACTAAAAATTCCAGCAGAGTTGTGGGTCCCTGTGGAGAGAGCAGGTTTTCTTTTCTTGGTCTTTATCCATGGACTCCTTAAAAATAATTCACAGATCCCTGGGATCTCACATAGTGTGGGATGAGAACCACAGTACTGGATCAGTTAACAGATCCCCTGGTGAAATGAAGACCTTTTTTCCTGACTGCAAGTAGTACAGAAGCAGGTGTTAAGTAAGTCCAGTTCCACTTGTTTGTTGTTAGACAATGTGTTCTTGTGGATAAAGCAGTGATCTGGCAGTCAGGAAACTGGGTATCAAGCAGGACCTACAGTTGTGCATCATGCTCTGCAAAGCAGAAAGTGTGGTTAGTGCTTGTGGAGAGGTGAGAGGAGCACTTAGCCCAATATTTTAGAGCCATAGAAGAAATTTTGGATAGAAAATTGGCTTCTGAAAAGGGTGAGTAATGAAACATATTTTTTGGATGGGAGAAGTTCTGAAAAAGACCTTTCCTGACATACTGTGTTACTACAGAAAGACATATTCCTGGGATGTTAACAGAAGCAGATTTCCTAGAGTGATGACAGTAGGAACAGCACTGGAGATTTTTTTCCATGTCCCAGTACCACCAGAACAAATTTCCTTTTTGGTGTGTAGAAAACCTGTTTCTCCTGTATTACAGGAGGCAGTAGGAGTGTAGTACCTCATTGAGAAGTTCAGTGTGTCTCCAGTTAAACTGCATGAGCTGGCTGCAGTTCAGCCTACTTGTTAAAGAGGCCATCAACCTTTTAACTTTGCCAACAGGCTTCAGAGGAGCATCACATTCACCTAATAAAATACAAGGACTAACTTTTTCATTCTCCTTCCAAATTGCTGTCTGAATGCAACATGCTGGTAGGACATCATTACCACATCTTACACCTCCTCAGTAAGCTTCTGGGCTGATCAAGCTCTCTGTAAGAGTCATGAAAATCTTTGCAAGAGTTATGTGGAGAAGTGAATGTCCAGAAGGAGGAGAAAGTCTCATCTTCCTACTGAACATGCCTTTAGCCCTGATGGATAGAAATATAAGAACAAACTGCATATTGACTTTCTAAGATGGGACAGGGAAATGAGGGCTGCTCTCTTACTGATTGGATATGCATCAAAATGCGGAACAGGTTCCTGAAAATCTGCCACTAATGCTTCATATCTCACATTGCCAGAATGTTTTAAGTGGTTCTTGCTGCTTTCCTGAACAGCCAGTTCTTGCAGCTGGATGTTTGGAAAGCAGAGAGTTTGTTTTTAGTGATCAGTTTTATGTGTGGACTAAACAAGGATTTCTCTCACAAGTAGAGACAGTATATGAGGATCTTAAAACATTTCCATGATTGGAAATGAAAATTTCTGAACCTCTTCAGAAAGGAGTTGCTGAAGAGGAAAATCCGAGGGGGAGAGGACTTCATTCTATCATCTTTCCAAGGAATCAGTCCTAATTTGGTGGCTGAAGAGAACAATGTGCTTGAGATTTAGTCTGTGTGAGGTACACAAGTAATGCATGAAGGAGCATCACTTCTTTTGTACATACAGAGAGTATTTCAAACAAATCTGCAATCTGGCTCTCCTGCACCAGAATGAATCTGGATTATTTCCACTGCAGACAAAGACAGAACCTCCTGGGATTTACAGCAGAACCTTCACGTTTGGAGGCAATCAGGCACAGTTCCAGACAATCATCCATGACCCACTGTACTTGTATGCAGTTTTTAGTCTACATCTGACCTTGTGTCCCCTCTATATATCTATTAAGCACTGCAGATGTCACATGGAGTCCAAGGACTTGCAAGTGGAGAGTACTTGTCTAATAACCCTGTAACTCCTGCAAATCTTCTCAGGAGTGGGATGTGGTGTTCAGGTCTGATACTGCATGTCCAGTCCCCACCTCTTTTTTGTCACACATACTCATTAGAGAGCTGCCTCACAGCCACTCCTCTGCTGCCGTTTTGGTGTAGGTCCCTGCTTATTAGTTTAAATAAAGAGGCAAATAAAGAGGCACTTGGCATTTACAAACGCTGTAACCCATGCAGAGTGTTGTCCCAACACAAAGCTGCTGACCCACATGCCAGCTGTATGAATTAGGTCACCCTGGCTGTGTTTTGTCTTCATAGTACAGATAAGGAAAATAATTTATCCTTGTGGAAAGTGGGCTGGAAGTCAGTACAAGGATTTTAGTCCCAGCAGACTTGTGTTGTTGTATTTGCCAGCCCTAAGAGGGGATAATAAAAATGAACAGGGGGGGAAAGTCATAAAGTGCAAGGTGCATGCTGTGCCCAAGCCAGAGGATGCCGTGTGTATGAGCACTGCCTCTGAACATTATCCTGACAATACTGAGATCCCAGCAAGAGACAAGTCTTGTTTAACTGATCTGCAAGTAAATGCATATGAATAGATCATTCTTGCCCCACAGCCATTGCAGTACATTTGCTGAGAGGGAAACAGGAAGAGAATTCAGCCCATGGAGAACTGAAAAGTATGACTTTTCCCAAGTTGGAATAAAACCTGTGGCAGAGCCAAGACTTAAACCCCCTTCCCCCTTTCAGTGCTTAACCATCCCTTCTCCAAATGTCCCTCTGTGGCTGTGCCTGCAAAGCTGTCATTCTGAGGAACATTAGGAGCTGCCTCCGAAGTGACTTCAGTGCAGTTTCTCTCTTCCTCACCCCCGCACCCTCTCTCATTAACTTGAAAGCTCCTATTTATAAACCTGCTCAAGACTGCTTGTTCAGAAAGGAGGAGCTGAAACACTCCACACACAGACTAAGAGACTCAGCAGAGATGCAGGCAAGAGGTACTTCTCACTCAAAGGGTAATAACCAGATGGAACAAGTCAGCAGGAAGAGTGCCTGAAATGTCACAGAAATGAGATCAAGCAACAGCTAGAGCTGTGTGTCTGCAGGCAGAAGGGGGAGAATCACAGGATCACAGGAAACAGTAAGAAAGAAGGGCTGAGAGGAAGCAAAATATTTAAGTGGGTAAGCACATTGGACTAAGTAGCCTGATAATCTCCCTGGACCACCACAGTTCCATTATTCATTTTTGACACTCTCTCCCAGCCTCTGTGACAGTGATGAACAGGAGGCCTATAAAGCTGGCTTGCTGCGAAAACGTGTGCCAGGCTACTAACTGTGGAATGACTTGTCATCTCTGTTGTTAAACAGCTCTCTTGCCTCCCTGAATCTCACTGGGATGCTGTTTGTAAGCATAAAACTTGTTAAACTCAGGCTTGCCTGCAATTTCTGTAGCACCTGGTGATTTTGTGCTGGCAAGCTAGAGAACAGGCTGATGAAAACTTGAACCCCTGTGAGGGGAGAAGTGAGTACCTAAATAGCTGCCCTACATTGTATGGCACTATTTACAACAGCCTGACTTCCTTTATCTTTCCTTCTGACTGTATTTTATGATAATGATCCAGACATGACCCAGCTATCTCTGCTCTTCTGGAGAAGCACAGCACAATTATGAAAGATCAGGCAAGCTCATCTGCTATGAAGATAGGGGGAAGAAAAAGACCGGTCACTAAGTTTTATATAAAGACCAAACAAAACTGCAGTAACCCATAAGGAGTCACATTCATGGAGAGAAACAGAATCACATTGTTCAATAAATCAGAGGAGAACAAAGAGGTTCAATGACAACCCAAGACCAAAGCCATTTCTGCTAAGGAGCCTGCATCCGTGTACTGAATATAACCTCACCTCTTCCCCTTCCGGCTTAACAAGTGATTTCATGGGGCTCTTTGTGCCAGCATGCAGGCAATTCCCTGAGCTGCTTCTCTTCACTGGGCTTCTCACCAGAGGGCAAAGGATGTGCTATACCAAGTGCTCTGCTCTGCTCTTTTGCAGTCTGTATTCTTCCTGTTATTCTCAAAAATACCAAGTTTACTGTCCTTGACATCTGTGCTCTGAGGTGCTTTGTCATCTGATACATTATTATGTTACTTTAAAAACCCAAATTTTAAAGCCCACAATCTTACCAAGGTGAAGTCTCAATGCATGACAGTTTACAGATCCAGTAAAGGACAAGCATTCCCACAAAATGCCCACAAGGTGTCAAAGACAAGACACAACTGCTGAAGAAAAGAGGTAGACTGAGGGAATGAGAGAATCAAGAATTAGGGTAACAAAAGTAATGTGATGTGCACAATTGTGACATTTTCAGTCTGATGATTTCAATGATGGTGTGCTGGACATACCAGAGTATTGGGACACTCCTACAATAATACCCAAAAATTTCTAAGAAGAAAGTTACTGAATTTGTACTTGTTCTCTTTGCTGGAGAAAACCTGATACAGTTTGTGGTATCATCTGACATATCTTACATATTTAAGAAGCTCTCTGCTGACATCAGAGAAAAAAACATAGTCCTTCCTAAAGCATGTCTCAGTCTCAGACACAGACAGAGGCAGGTTTAGAAACGAGCAGTGAAAACTGTCACAGGTCTAGAAAACCTGGTAAACAAAAATTATTGAAGGAATTGCATTTACTGGGTTTAGGAAAAAGAAATTTGAGGAGCAACATGGGAAATTGTCTTCTAGCAGAGCTATAAAAAGGACAGGGTTTAATTGTTCTCTGCTTCTGTGACAGGAGGGGTGTGCCACAAATAGTGGCCAGCTTTGTTTGCATAAAAGAAGAATTTGGTTAGGTATCAGAAGGAGATTTACTCTGAAAATAGGAAGAAAGAAGCAGTGAAGCAGCCTTGAAGGCTGGGAAGTCTGTGTTTATGGAGTTCCTTAAGAACAAAGCTTTGTTAATCAGTGATGGTGTTGGCATGTTTACCTTTTCATAAGGAAGGGGCCTCTGAGGTCCTTCGAGCCCCATATTTCTGTGATTTGTACTAAGTCTGCAGTTCTAGCAGAGCAAGGCTCTGAGATGTAATCTCATTATATAAATAAACAGAAATCTCCATTGTGTTCCAACCAACCAACCCTGGAAAAGGAAACAGACAGTTTGGCGAAAACAAATGCCCCAAGAACCTTTAAAGATTTATAGGTGTAATTTAACCCTGCAGTTCTGTTTAGGAGTATCTCTGAAGAGTGTACTGGCTTGAGTAGGCTAAAGAGGGGGAAAGGACCCCCTACTCCTTGTCCTTAGTTTTGTGGCAGGACAAACAGGCTTATCCTGTGTATAAACAGGCAGCTTCAGGGCTGGCAGTGGGATCCAGCCTGTATCTCAGTGACTACACTCAAAATGTGCAAATAACAAAACTTCTAACAAAATTTTATGGACAGAAATATCCCAAGGTAGCTAAAGTGGTTCACAATTTCAAAGCTGGAATAGGGGAGAAGTTTGTGAAACCAAGATGTCTATGTTCCTTGTCCAAAATCAGAGGGGAAAGCTGAATAGCACATGGGTAAAATACATGAACTTTAAATTACATTATGAATAACCTATGGTATAAGTACTACACATAACATTGCTGAGTATTTTTAAACAGCACCCATTGGGTTTGAGTTGAAGCATTAGATTTACTCAAGTGTAAGCTCTCTTAGTTAATAAAATTACATATGATTTGGCACTGAACACATGAAAATCTAGTATGTTTGTTTTTCGATAGCTTCATTAGATTTTTTCTTCATCTCAAATAATTTACTGATTGTTCATTTTCTATAATCTGTGGTTTTGGTTTTGCCCTTTTGTTTTGTTTTGTTTTGTTTTTGTTTAAAAAGGAGGTTTCTGTGTCAAACATAGAGGTTCCTAAACAATGACAGATCATGACTGATGATCCTAGCTCAAGCACTTAAGCATATGTGTAAGAATTGACATACTGTGAGCTTAACTCTGGAAGATGATAAGAATTGTGGCCTCAGCCCAGCGAACTGTATTTGTCCTGGGAATAGTCTGATTCAGCTGGATTATTTGTGCTCCAATCTAAGCACTGGGAAGAAGAGCAGTTCAATCAGGCCCTGTTGAGATAAAGAGAAGCAGTGCAGATTTGATCATAGCGATGAAGTGCACTCCCTTATCTTTGGTGCAGTTCCTGTGATGTATGCAAGGGTAAGTGAAATTAGATCTGGATCTCTAAGGTCCTTTCTCCCTTTAGATTCCAGCTTTCAACCTGATCTCTTTCACTTGGAATAATATCAATTAATTGAGATAACAGATACATATCACTGGTTTATGACAGAAAGAAGTTGCCCAGGCTCTATGGAAATTACTTATCTTTGTGTTACATAACCTCATAAATATATATTCTCCAAGAAGATTAGGCCTGGAGTATCTAAAAGTCCTCTCTGAAGTCCACAGTGGTGAAAAAAGCAGGCTCTGTCATGTTGCCATTGCTAATGGCATGGAAGGATGGACTGCTTAGCCAGGTTGGTGTGAATTGATGAGTCTCGATACAGCTCACAAACAGGAGCCTAGGCTCAGCCCTGCCACGAGCATCTCTGTCCCATGCTCCACTACAAAGGACAGAGAAGCACAAGACCTGATGGGAAACCCACAGAATAAATTGTTCCAGAGGTCAGATCCATCCTAGGGTCTAGATGTTTGTCACCACTTCTCTGTCTATCAGAGCTTTGTTCAGTGTGGCCCAGAAATGAATAATGCAAAAGCCTATGTGAATCATGTGGCTTCTGCTTGTTCTCAAGTTTCTTGGATGAGCAGCAGTTTACTGCAATACTGCAGCATCTACATCCTGTGTCTAGGACTGTTTTGCACCTCTTTCTTGCTTCAGAGTAGCAGGGTTTGGACCACTGAAAAGGATCAATGGAAATGCAGAACAACAACGAGTCCAGGGCCCTGGCTTAGAGAAATGGACACTTCCTGTTCCCTGCCTCTCCCATACAAGCTGCACAGCCTGGATCTGAAAGCTGGTTAGCTCCTCTCACTGGGGATCAGCTCTTTGCAGTTAGCCCAAAAAACCCCAATTTGGTGCAGAGCTGTAGATGGTTGTATAGAGTCATATGCATATGATTACTCAGTAGTGCTTATTGTATGTTGATAGGAAATGGAAATGAAAAAAAATAGAGGAAACAGCTAACACAAGGCTGTTACAAACTGAAAAATAAGAAGGAAACCCACTGTTTTCCATGCTCTTGCAATTCTCTGTTATTTGCTTTCTTTGCTGTTCTCTGCTCCTTCCATAGTCTCTTGGTGTGTAAAATCATAATTGCATTGCATAACTTATGGTGCTGATGTCACTGTGGAATTTGGTGCTTGGCTGTTTGATTTATTTTTATTAGATGCAGAGATTAGAATCTAAGCAATGATCATAGCTTTAAAACTTCTATGAATATGCACTTGTTTCCGATGGAATTTTCTTTGTGCTTCTTAAATACCTGTCTGATTCAGAATACTTATTGAAACTTAGGGAATGAATGTGTATGGAAAAGCATCAGGAGGGGAGGTTTGGATCTTAAAAGCATAGTCAAATATCTTAAGGGCAGCAAATTTGGAATGTAGGGCAAGGTGCTTTATTGCTTAGGTTACTGACAACTGTAAAATACATTCCAGAAGAAACATATGGTCTCCAAAGTATAGGTAAGTCAGTATAATGGGTTTTTTCATTGCACTGAACCAAAGCTAGCCCAAGGCCTGTAAGAGCTATTACTGTTGATCTTACTGGGAACTGTGGAAAAGGTGCTCAAATTCCAGTGCCTGAGTTCCCAAACACCAGGTCACTACTGAAGGATCAGGAATCAGTATCCACCTTTTCTTCACCTGTGTGTGATGACAAGGGATCCCAGGAAGAGGAGCAAGGAAACTGCAGTCCAAGTGAGGCTGTTTCTGTACAACAGATTCATCTGCTTATGTGGGGATGAACTGGAGTGTCCCACTGAGGGTGGTAGGCTAGGTCACATGAGAAGTCTATCCTGTATGTATTTGATTTGCTTGGTTTGAAGGGGCGATATTAAATCCACACGCCACAGGAATGATAGTCTTAAAAGAGTTGATTTGCTCACTCGGCTAAAATTAGTGTTCTTCATGTTTCATTTTAGTGGTGCCTTTACTTGACATATCAGGCTCTACCTGCAGTTGTAGTTATTCCAGAAAAGGAGTGCCTTTTTCTGGCTTAAGATAAGCCACTCCTGTACTAGGTTATAGGTGCTACTCAGTGTTACCTTGCCTGGTCTCTTCTCTTTGCTCTCCTTTTTATTACTATCTTGTCTCTTCAGATTGACAGTTTTTCTGTCTCAAGCTATCTGCCTGTGTAGTGCTTGGAAAACCTCTTATCATGAGAAAAGTAAAAAAAAATTTTGAACATTTTCCAGCATGTGTTCACATACACAAGGAACAGGTACATCCTTGGGAGCTATCAACTCAGAGTCCGCATTTCAAAATGTGTTTGTTCAGGGGAAGTCATACAGAAATACTTCTGAGACATCTACACCTTGTTTATCAGTTCAATGTCACTGAACATTTTCTCTCATCCTTTCACCCGAAGGAAAAAACTATAAGTGCACACAAAAGGGTCAATGTTTTTGAAAGGTCAGTAATTCCAGATGAAATGCAAACCTAAGGCTTAAAAAAAAAAAAAATCTCCATTGAGCAATAAAGCACTTAGAGTTTGACTTTGTTACGCAAGAGAGAAACTTTCCAGCTGGCTAGCAGTGGCTCCAAAGGTGTCTGTGTGGTTATTGATTAATTAAATCTATTGTTACTCACTTCTTTCATTAATCCAAGTGTTTTCTCTTCACTTGTGTCCCTGCATAACCCTGTTCTAAAGATTTGGAATCTGTCAGAGACAACTGCTTTGAATATCAGGTTGCTTATTTGAAATGCCAACTCTTCCTGTCTCAGAAATTTCTAGGTGTGGCATTTTAGACCTCAGAAGAATGAGAAAGCTACTTCAAGTTGAAGGTGTCTCCCGTCTCATGTTCAGGCCTGGAACTCTGTAAAGTGTAATATGTAACAGGGAGGAAGGGCACAAAAGGCTGGACCAGAGGGGTGGCTCCGCTGCTCTCAGTTCCAGCGCTGAAACACAAACCTTAGCGGGTTGGGGGAAGGACAGATTTCTCTAGAGGGTTGACACTTGCTCTTCAGGGTTCTAAATCTCTGGTGGAGTAGCGTGGAGGATGAGATTAGTAATATCAGCAAGCCAGCAGCAGTTTTGCTTCTCCATATATCCACCTTGGCCCCAGTGAAAATCCCTAAATAGCCTTATACCCACACAGTCCTCTGCTCATGGTCCCAACCACCAAAGACCCTGAACAATACTGCTGCCCCAGCAGTAGGAGGCTGTGTCTAAAAACCCAGAGAAAAGCCCAGCCCTTGTGAGGCCGCACACTGTCTCCAGCATCTCTGTTTGCTGTACTGAGGGTACTTTGTGTGCTGGTCCCTGGCCCGGCGCCACTGACTTGTGTCACACAGGAAGCTGAAGCCCTGCCAGCTGGGAGACGCTTCTGGTCGCTATCTCCAGCCATCAGAGTTCGATTGGAGCCTGTTAACCAGGCTCCTGACCTGCCAGCCTTGCAGGTCCCAGGCATTTGCTTTCCCTTTCGAGCCCTTGAGATAGCAGCGTGTGTTCTACTGCGATGAATGTGCTTAGGAAATGCCAAGTCTGAATTAACTGCTGCTGGGTACTGGGAATTTTTAGCTTGACTGGAAAGTAGGATGGACTGTGTTCATGCCTAAGAGCAGGGCAGACCTCTTCGATAAGCTTCCCCACAGAAGCAATTCTTTATCACAGTAGTGACAAGTCACTCCTAGTTCCTTCCTGCTCTGTACCAGCATTATTTCCACTGAAATACAGAGGTCGTTTGAAGGGTAAAGCTGCAGCCATCACTCAAGTTAAAAGAGCACCACCTCCACCTTTCCAAAGCAGGGAAATAGAGGAGACACTTCCAGTTCAAGACTATTTGGCTGCTTTACAGTTTTGTTTGGTGAACATAAAAGAGACTTGGAAATTTCAGAGGCCTCCTGTAGGATATCCTTTACAAGTTCCTTTAGTAGATGGATTTTACCTCAACAATTCAACTAATTACAATCAGTCATTTGATCCTGCAAGAACAGGGAAATTGTATCATGCACATTTCATACAGGATTTACTTAAGCATTCTGGGTTTTAGTTCTTTGGCACCTGTAGTTAGTCCTTTTGCCTGTAATTTTGGCTGGCAGTAATACTGATGCCTTCACACCAGAGAAATGGGCTTCCTCTTCTGCAGACCAACAACAATAGTGTCAGCTGGCAGGCTCATTTCTTGCAAAAATCACAGGTAAACAATATATGCATAGGTTGGCCTTCCAGTCCAGTAGGATAACAAAGGAGACATCTGTTCCTGGGGATGTCCATTCTCCCCCAACTGCAGAGGGGGAGGGAGGGAGGTACGCAAAGATTACCTTGCTGATAAGTCTAGATCACCCTGGTTATAGCAGTGCTGCTAACAAACTCTGTGGTAAACCTTCATGGAGCACAGTATCAGGAAGGCCACCTCCTTTCCCTGAAACATTTTTAAATGGGACTTTTTAACCATTTCCCAGCCACAACAATTGCTGGCCATTGTGACAGTCTGTCCAGAGGACCTAAAACCTCAGAGAGGGGCTGGTGCTGCAGATGTGGAGGAGCGGCTGTGGAGAGAAGCAGACTTGTTTAGCTGGTGTGTTGCTTAGCCACATAAATGTCTTGAGCACAGAGGAAATTTGCAGACAATCTGGTGCAAACAAAATATTTCAGCATAATTGCAGTAATTAAATAGGAACCGTGCTTTTAACTAAACATCTGTTACCTTTTTCTGATTGAATTAAATAGTTATAAGCCTCTGAGGCTCACTATTACTCTCTCTTCCTTTCCACCATAGATCTCTTTTCCTGCTGTGTGTTTTATCAATCAGTGATTGTGCCTGAGGATTTTGCAGTGTCTCTCTCTTATCAGATCAGAAATGTTTGTGGTTTCTTGTTCTCTGAAGCTTTGCAGACACAGGACAATCTTCCATGGCCACCGCAGCAGAGCTTTTGTGCCAGCAGCTGCCTGCCCTTCTCTGCTGATGCACCACTGCTGCCCTAACCTCTCTAGAGGGGACTGATCCTGGAAATATTTCGATCCTGATCTGAATGAGGCTGCCAGTAGAAGCAAACAATCCTTTGCCATCACACAGTGGTATCAAACACACAGGAACAAACACGTAGCCTTTCCCTGAAATACAATGATGCTTCACCTGCATTTGGAGTTGTGTTGATGCAGTGTAAGGTGCTACAACCAAAGCAGGTGCAGGCAAAACCATTTAACTCTGTACTCTATCAAAGAGTTTGATTATTACCATCTTCCCCCTGAAGAGCCACCACAAGCAGTGTTGTGGGCGTTGATGTCTGAAAACTGCACTACCTGATCATAGATCATAGTAGGGATGACTATTCCAGCCTTCTGTCTCTTCAAATCATTTTCTGTTGCTTTCTCATCATCTTATCCTCATCCACCTTCCATGTTTTCCTCTTTGCACTCTTCAAATATTTCTGTATCGGTGTTTTAGGTCACCTAAGTGAAGCTGGAAGAAAAACTGGTTATGAAAGAGCAACAGTGATAGTCAGCAGCACCACTCCTGTGTACTCAACTCCACTAGGTTCCCTCGAATGTGGCTGGCCTCACCTGACCTGTGGCTCCAAGCAGTCCTGCCTCTGTATTGCTTTAAATTTTACTGCAAATGGGTCACCCTATCTAAGAAAGGCTACAAGAAAAGAATCTCAAACATTTTAATTTCTGAACTGGCAATAATCTTGGACAGTGCATGATAGAGCTTATAAATAGCACTTTGAGTGTCCATGATGTCACAAACCACAAGAGCGTCTGACTTGTGATTTATTACATCAGATCATGACTTGTTCATAGGCTTGTAGTTTGCAGCTTATTTACAGTCAGTACACCCACTATTATTCCTAAACCATCCCAGTGTTATGCAGATACATAAATGCTGCCTGGAACTGAAACAGTAAACAACCAATTAAAACTTTAACCTCTTCCTTCCTGATCTCTTCCTACATGATTAACTGAGGATACTGTTGCATAAATTAGTTGTGTCAGATAGTGAAAAACTGGTTTTCTTTCATTCTCCTGTGTATCACAATTACACTAAAAAACACGGACTTTTTAAATATTTGTGATCAAAAATAATTTCTCATTAAAACTGCATTCACTTGAAGACATGTTCTTTCCTTTTCTTCACTGCAAGATTGTTGTTTTACAAGACTTCCTAGAATAAAACAGCAAAATCTACTTTCTGGAATTAATTGAAAGAAGAATTTTAATTCTTTTTATAGTTCTTGACACTGCACATATATACACACAAATTGGTTTATCTAAACAGCAGTTTAAAAAACCAGAGTTGGGCAATGTAATTAGAAAGGGAAAAGCTTGCTATTCAGATTAATTAAGCTAAGTAACATTCAATTTTTATGTCGCACCTTTTTGGCAGAGGGGGTAATCTCAATTTACTTTGACCATGTTTTGGAAGAGGTCACAGTTAAGATTTAAATACGGGCCAATATAAACCCCAGGCATTAATGAATCCTGAATGTAATGATTTTAAGATTGGGAAAATTCTTTATTCCACTCCCTATCTACATCACTGAGTTACTGGGATCATTTGGTTTTGAACAGCCCAGCTGCAGAGAAAAGCACTCATCTAAAAATCTGCAGAAAGAGCTAAGCCATTTCAACCAGTTCTTGTTCAACTACATGCATTTTAAAATAAAGAAAGTCCCACCCTGAGAAAAATGTGTGATTATATTCAGGTATCTAAAAACTGGTATACCCTGGTATCTAAGAGTGAACAAGGAAGTAACTGTATCATTCAGAAATGGCAAAATGGGAAATAATTTATGTAGTTCCTCTCAACTGAGTATCAGTGGACCTGGCTGGTACATCAGCATATGCTCTCCATCACAGGTTACTGTAAAGCACTCCTAAACATACTGTTGTGATTTACTCCCTCACTTTAAAAAAAATCCCTCAGGTGCATCTAAGGCTGTCAGAGAAGAAAAGCAATTACCAGTACTGATGTCCTGTACAATACCTGGGTCCATGCCTCATAGTTTCATACTCTGTGATCTTAAAAATGTAGTCCTCAGAACAAAAACTCCTTTTGTATTCTCACAGGACAAAGTACCATAACCCAGCCGGTTGAAGGAGATCAAACACTACATGTCAGTGTGATTTGCAAGACAGACACAAAGGAAACTTTTCTGTAGCCAACTGGTTCTTTCTAAACATTCACTTTTATTAATTAAAAGATTTACAGTGTGTGCAGCCCTTACTGGAACTGGAACTGAGTGCAGATAAGACGGTTCAAGGTGCATGAGAAATCAGGTTTATTGAAGTCTTCTCTGTACAGATTTTGCATTAAATACCTAATCTTGTTTTTAAGTAGTGAGTTGGCTAGATGAGGTGTACCAGTGATCATGGAAGAGAAATCTAATGCACAGACTGTCAGCAGTATTTCTAGTTGAGTTTACACACAACTGTAGGTGGTCTCAAAGCTGGGTTTTATTCATTGTGACCTGCTTTTAAATATGAGTGTTTCCAGACTCTTGCTGGGGTAAGCAGAGAGTTTAGTGGAGATCATGGGAGAACCATGTGCTTGCTGTCTCTGAAGAGATACAAGGTACCTTAAACTGAAGAAAAATGCGTATCTTTGTTCAAATAAAAAAAAAATTGTGTACACTGTTACTAATCTCAGGTGTTTAGTCATCAAGGAAGAGGCCTTCAAAATTCAGAAATTAAGTGATTAGGCAAATAAATAAATAAATAGGAAAAAAATTAATGCCCCCTGAATATGGAGGCATTGGTGAATAGAGTTCTGTTTTCAGGATTTTTTACACAGTCATGACAGCTCAAATCCCATTTCCCTTTGATCAGAGTACCTACGCAATCTCTTGATACCAGGAATTGCAGCTCTAAGGAAAATATTGCAAAACTTCCCTGTATGAAAGTACACAGATTTTTTTGTATCATCCAGTTCCTGGCACACTGCCACTGGCACAGGGCAGTGCTGGAGGCTGACCAGGTGCCTTCCACAAGTATCCACTGTAGATCTTCCTGTGTCTTACCATATCCCTGGACATGTGGTAGCAGGCACTGACAGAACCTGGGCAATGGCTAAATAAGCCTCTGCTGGGGCCTTTCTTATGTCTTATTTTGGATTTGGAAGAGTTAATAAATATACAGATTTGTTTTTCCTCCTCCACAGTTAAATCCCAGAGGAAAAATGTCATAAGCCTCAACTACATCCCATATCTCCTGAACAATAGAAACTGTTTAAAAACCCAAAACAACTGTCTTCCTGGGGAGGGTGGTTGCTCGTCAGTGATCCTCAGCTGGGTTTCTGGTGTGAGCCTTGCATGGGCTGGCTGGGGGCACCGAGGGGACACCTCCTGCTTACCTGGGCTGGGCTGGGCTCCTGCCAGTCAGGTGTATGTGGCTCAAAAACTGGCAGGGTGTGCTGCAGCAGTGTGGAGAGGTGTTGGGGAAGAGGGAGCCTGGGCAGGTGGGTGAGCAGCTTGCTCACCACTGTAAGAAGTGGCTTCTTTCCAGCTGGGAGTGCTTTGGCAGAGGGATGGGGTGGACAGATGCTCTGCACTTGCCTAATTTATCTCCTGGAGAGGTGCTTTCCTTCTCTGGGTCTGTCAGCTCCCCTGCACTAAAAATACTTCCCTGAAACGTGCCCTCCTGTGCACTCAGTCGTGCAGAAAGCCTGACCCTCAGCTCAGCTGGCAGAAAGCAGTCTTCTGGCATTTTCTGTGTACTTCAGGAAGGGCACAATCAACTGCCCAGAACCATTATCAAAAGAATTGGGACATAGAATTGCACACATTAACCCGGCCTCTCCTCTCTTCCTCCTCCCTCTGACTCAACAAGCATTGTAAGCTCCAAACAGCATCCTTATCCTACAAGTGTGTTTAATTTCCTTAACAAATTGGAGTATTAGGAATTTTAAGCCCCAGATGTTTCTCAGAGTTATGTAAACCAAGAGGCTCCCAGATGCTCAGGTAAGAGCAGAGGGAAAATCCCTTTGGGAACATGTGCCTGGCCCATGGCTGCAATGGGCTGACAAGCAGTGTTATTCAAACTGTGACGTGCAACAGGCTGAGATAGCAAAAGCCCAAGGCAAGGAGAATGAGGTGAAGGTGTAAAGTGACACACTGTTCCTTTTCTTTTTCCCCAGCTGGGCCTTGGGAAAATTAGAATATATAGCTGTGCCTTCCAAATCAAGAGTCAAGGTCTCCTGTGCATGAACTCAGGCAGACACCAGAAAGAGGCCTACAGGACAAGAAGTATCAAAAGAAAAAAAGATATAAGAAAATAGGCAAATATTAGCATTCATTGTTTCCCAGTGTACTGTATTTCGTTTTCCCCTCCTTGTTTCACTCCCCTTTTGAGACAACGAATTGTCATCTGGAAAAGAAAAAATTTTCTCTTGTTTGGTTGCATTACAGAATATAGGAAGGTTTGAAAATGTTTAAGTAGTTGAAAATTACTGTCTATTTTTAGAACCGTCACAACCACTGAGTCTGTTTCCTGGAGGTCTTTTGTGGTGACCTTCAGATGTTGACTAAGAAGTCTTTGAATTCCTAGGGAAAGTGGCTGGGTCTTTTTTTCCTTCCAACAGCTTATTTTGTCCTTTCAATTGAAGAGATGTTAATGAACACACACTGTTATAAACAGCTGTTCCTGCCTCATACTAGAGCTCATCTCCACCATAATAGCTCTGCTGAAAAGAGAAGAATGATCTCCTGGTGTGGATTCAGTCCTGTGTGAACTTTTGCTTTCCTTTCTTCTGCAAGGCTCTGTCCCTCATCCAGAATGGGCAGCCTGCCTCTGTCTACGCTGGGATGTCCCATGTTACAGGGATCAATGACATGACCCAGCCTTATCTTGTACTAGGAAATTATAGAGCTATCAAGAGTGCGGAAAATACCTTTTCTCTCCCTCTCCTCCCACCAGCCAACTGCAATCAGCACAAGCTTTACTGTAAATGCAGTGATAAGAGGAAAAAGCAGCAGCAGGAGGCTTTTTGCTGGTGTGGCTTATTATTACTATCTGAGAAAATAAACTCCAAATGCAGTACTGAGGTTTGTTAGTTATACCACTGCCCCTGTAGCTGTATCTTGTTTAGTGGAGGCAAAAAATTCGATTGAAAACTGTGCAACCAGTGAGGCAGCATTTTATTAAATGTTGCAGCACCCCAAGGAGTGAAGGAACTAAGCTGTAGGTACCTAATAAAACTGTTTGATAACGTTTTGAAGATATCCACGTGCATATGGGGCCTTTCCAAGGGGACCCTCACAAAACTCTGCATCTCTCTTCTCATTCCATCTTGCCTCTGTTGAGATACCAAGGAATCTGTGGCTGGGATGTCATCAGGCCTTTCTGGTTGAAAGGTACTGACTGTAATAGTGTCTGACTCAGTTTCAGCCTAGTGGCCTCCTGAAACTCTCAATATGTGCCAGATATAAGGAGCTCCTCATCATGCAGGTATCTCCACAGAACCAAATTGAGGCCAGCATATCCTGGCATGTAGACTACTACTCTGAGGCTGAGTCACCATTGAATCTCACCAGACCAGGTTTTGAATCGGGTCAGAGGATCAGTTGTTTATTGTCAAAATCCTCAAGCTCTCTATCCCTACCTGCCAGGAAAGCTCTTTAGCTTCCCGCCACTGTTTCAAAGCGCTACTTGTTCAAAGTGGCCTGTGCTTGACTTCTCCTTAATGCAGCTCCCTGGAGAGGAGGAAACACAGGCTCACCCTGGCCAGGGCTGGGTGCCCTGGGTGTGTGACCTTTGCCATGCTAACCTGCCCTCATCTTGCCTGGCAGCATTAATTGCCTCTTAGGGCAGCTTTGTCGCCAGCTCTGGGAGGTTGAGACAGACAGCTCATGCTTCCGCTAGTTAGGAGCCAGTAATAGCCACTTTGGGTCCTGGGATGAGAGAAGGAGAGGCTGGTAATACCCCTGCTTCAGTGCCCCATTAGAGAGGAGGAATCCTCAAAATGTGGGTTAGTTTCAGCTGAGCCCCCTCCCTCTCCAGCCCAGGCTCTTCCTCATCTTGTTTCAGCTCTGCACCACAACCCACGTGAGGAGGGCGTGATGCTATTTATTCTTGTTTCCTCCCTCTCTGAGATCCTATCAGAAACACCAGTCTGAGTCAGAGGCAGAGGCTGTGACTGAAATGAGAGAGAAAACTTGGAAATGCACAGATTTCAGCCTAGTGTGGCTATCCCAGCTCTTTGGAAAACTGGGCCTCAAAAATGTGTGAGATACTCAGCAAAACAGCAGCTAAAGAAAGACTATAAGAATTAGAAACTGCCTAGCAAGCAGCAAGAAAAGGAGTGGCTGGCTTGTCGTAGGTAAGGAACAGGACCCAGAGGAGTGTTGTAGCATGGGTGTTACATGACCTTCTACCCTCTTGCAATATCTGCTATTTTTGGACATTTGCTGAGAAGAATCCCTCCAAGATCACTCCTCTGGTTTATTGGGTGGTGATAGCTGGGTTTTCCAGCACAAACAGAACTGTGCTACAGTGAGAGGTTTCCAGCAGTGATATTTTTCCACATGCATTTGGATGAAAAGTCATTTAAAAGCCTACCCTCTGCATTTGGCAGGTAGGGGCAGGGTACAACAAACCAAAAACATGTGTCCAAATATTCCTGTCCCAAACACTTAGATCTAGCTGCTTATAACATGCTTCATTACATATTAAGCAGCATAGATCTGGAAGGATCTGGAAATACTTTCCACATCCAGATCTCCCCAGTAAAAACCATGTCTTGGGCAGATTGCATTTTTATTGCCTTCATTGCCTTGCTGAGATGATATCCCAGTACTTAAGGTGAACTGTGTGAGTAATGGTACTTCAATAGAATGGAGCCATTTACTTCTGCTCAAGTGAACTGGTGCTTAATGGTCTGTACAGTTATATGACCTCTGGTTGCAATCTGATCAGATAGCACAAACTAAATGCAGCAGAGTCTTGCTGATAATGGGAGGAGAATGGATCTAGGGTATTGCCTAAAGTAGGGACAACTGGTCAGCAGGTGGCAATCATATCTGAAGCAGGAAAGGCCCACCACTGCTACAAAAATTTGCTACCAGCCATGTCTACAGTAAGATGTGTAACTGAGAGATCTCGATGCTTTGTGTACTGGTTCTAATCACATGGATTTGATTTTTCTTTGCAGTCTGTTAACAGCACACCTTTGCCGTGTCCCAGATGTTATGACTTAGTTTCCCTCCCTTCCATCCTGCCATGCCTGCTAGTTGCAGATCTGATAGGTTATATTCAGCCTTGGCCAGACAGCAGTATGGGTCCAGATGTGCAGCCTTGCTATTTGCTGTTATAAAGCTGCTGTGGGTGTGTGCACCTTGCAAATGTAAGCCATGGATTATCATTGACCAGATCTGCTGCTCAGGTGTGTGAGAGAAGGGCAGCTCGGTCCTTGCAGACATGAATGGCTCACTGACTTCTCTGGCCTGGTTTGTCCGTGCAAAGCCAGTCAACTGCAGCAGTTTGATTAACACCACCTTTAGTACAACACTCCAGCTTAGGCATCTTTGCTCATATAGTGATACTTCAGAAATGCTTTCATTTGGGCCTTTTTATAATACACAGAAAAGAGTGGCACAAACCATTTCCAGAGCATTTGACCTCATTTTCAGCCTGTCAAGTGGGAGAGAGTCCGTGAAGCATAAGGAGAGTGGTTGGGACCAGGCAGGGAGTATGCAGCAATATCAGCATTTGTGATACATGTTGTCCTAACAACAGCAGCTTTCTCTAAGCCAAGATTTCCTGTGCTAACATCTTGAGGAATCCTTGGGTATGGCCTGTTACCTGAAAGGCACTTCATGCTCTTGTGGGGAGGGAGGAGGTGAGAAAAAAAAAATTATGATGCTGCTTTTAAAATGAATTTAGCATTGAGGAGAGTAACTTGTTCCCAAACCTGGAGCCTGAAGCTGTGTCTTATCCACAGGACATGGGAAACAGGCAGGGCTGAAGCAAATGTCCCTGTCCTGCATTTTCTAGGTGAACTGAGACTTTGCATCCATGCGTGTGAACTGCTGCAGGAAAGGAGCAAGTGTTGGTGATAGCCAGTTCTTTTTTGTGGACTTTGCTGAGCATATATAGTGGCCAAACTTACAGACCTCAGAGTACCAGTGCCCAGTAGTCTGCTAACAGTGCTTACACTGCATTCAGGGAAGCAAGATAAGGGGGCTAAAACCAGGTGACTTGGGCATGGTTACATGATAGGTTTGTTGCAAGACAAGCAGTTATACCAGAGCCTCCCAAAACCTTGCCCTTTCTCTTGGGTTAGAGCAGCTTCAGTTGCCCATTCAGATCTCAGCCCCATAACCAAACAGCTCATTTGGGCCTGTTGCAAGTGAGATATGAACCACCAAGGATTAGAAGTCATTTTTCTCATTCTGCCAACAGTCACCAACTGGAATTTGACAGCTAAGTCTGTGCTTCATCTAAGCTGGCAGCCTTCTTGCTGAAGTCAAGGTCACCAGGAGTAGCACAGTACGGTGAACAGGCAATTAAAGCACACAGGAGCCACCCGGACACTCAGCAGATTTGATTTCTCACCCCTTCTGCTGCACAGTTTTCACAATGCACATCTACAGATTCAGGTTATAACCCCAGAAGTGTTGCAACAAGTTAGGGCTTGGAGCACATTTTGTCTGCAATGTTTGCACGGTCTGTCTCACGGGCAGCCAGGGCCGTCCCAGGCACGCCAGCAATGCAGGTGGGAATGGCTGGATGAAATTCCAGGTAGCGAGCAGAGCTTTAGCTCCCATCCCATTGCAACCCAAATGGTGTCAAGCATAAGCTCCCTGAAACTGAAACCTCCCTACCTACTCCTTGCCTGGCCACCTGCAGCCTTTACACAGAGAGCTTGTGGTGCTGCAGCCGTACAGATCACTGGTGTGCGGGAAAGAAAGGGCAAGCATCAGAGTGGTGCTGGCTCAGACAGCTGCTCACACCCTGCCCACCAAAGCAGTGATCTGCATTCAGAACCTGACCCAATTCCAGCCCCTGCTGGCTTCACAGGAAAAACACTGTGGGGTTTTCAGGAAGCACTTGCACAACAGCCGATACCAGGTGAGCTGCAGGCCGAGACAGATGTGTCGTCAAAGCAGTGTTGCCATGTGTGTTGCAAGGATGAGTGAAGGATGTTGGCATTTTGTGTCATTCATACCTAGAGGACTATTTTCTCTTTTCAAATGCAGTCAAAATGGAGGGGAGGAGAGATAAGTATGGTTGTGACTTTAAGACACCAGCTATGAGTGGGAATGTGTACCTGGCATAAAGTCAGTTCCTTCAATAATGCTTACGTTGCTTTTATGCTTTTGTAGAAAACTCATCAGTGGATTAAGAGCAAGAAAAGGGTAGGGGCATTTGCTTCAAAAGAAATGCTTATGACCTTGGTAGCATGAAATTACTGTGTTTTGGAAATTTTCCCTTAATACCTGACATTTGCTCTACAACTACCCAGGAGCTCTGACCCATCTCTCATGAACAACCTCTAATCACATGTGAGCACAAGTGGAGGATAATATATTTTCTTTCACCAGAATGAAGAGAGAAAGCAGTGACAAACAAAGCAACTGATGGGAAAAGTCTTCTCTTAGTATGAACCAGATGTCTTCCAGCCAGAAGAGCTGGTGTGTGGCTTACACTGGAATGGGCGTGCTGGGGTGGATGAGAGGGCTTGAGTGGTACACCTGGCCTGACCTGGTCATACATGCTCCTGGTGACCTTTGATGAAACACTGGTTGTTTCTCTCTGAAAACCATTTGCTTTCCACCTACCTACTGTGTCAGTTCTCAGAAAAGCTTGCCTTGGGAAAAAAATTCCTGGTCATCAGCCTGGTAAGTCAGGCTTCTTGTCTCCTCTCTCTCTCTCTCTCTACCTTTTTTTCCCAGCAAGAAGCACATTTGTCCCAGACCCACAAAGTCCACATCAGAAATCTCTGCTTTAGCTTCCCTGGATCTGGGAGTATCTAGAGAACTAGAAGAGGGAGATGAGAACAGAAGATAGTGCAGGGAGGTATCAAAATAAATGATTTATGAAAAATGAGATCAATGTGTGATCTCAGGCTACCGGATGGGTAAGGAAGGAACAGGACTTTTTAGAAGAGTCCTCACTCTAAGGGAACCAGGTGAGAGACATGCCAAATTTTACTAGAAAGGTCTCCAAGGCTGAAAGATGTCAAAAGGCCAAGAGCAGGGAAACAAAACAGCATTCATCTTGGAAAATGTGAGACATAGGGATAGCTGCAGCCCTATGGAGAGGTTCACATTTTTTCCTTAGATGACCCTTATTTTGTTACGCTATGCACCAGTACTTACAGCCCTGCTGATGCCACAACTTAACCCTGCAATGTTAGCAAGCGTCTGCAATGGCTGGTCCCAAACCACGTGGGTCAAGGTGCCACATGGCTTTCCTTCTTGGCCAGCACCCAAGAAGGAGCTGTAGCAGCTCCGCAGGTCCCATCCCCACCCCTGTCTGCCCGGAGGCCTCCCAGTGTCCCGGCCAGCTCGGCGTGGGGGCTGGGAGTGCAGCGGTGCTGGTGTAACTGGTTTGGGCAGCATACCAGCCCAGAGCCGCTGCCAGACCTCGCTGCCCGCACCGAGGGCCGCTCCTGCGGCCCCTCCACGGGGCACGGCAGCCGCAGGGAGCAGCACCCCACGCTCCTGCGGCACCTCCACAGGGCTGGACCAGCCCACGGGGGAAAGGGAGCAGGTCCCACCGAGGAAGGGCCCGTGCTGGCACATGGCCCACGTGGGCAGGCAGCGTGGCGCCGAGCGAGCGGGAGGGAGTGGGTGGGTGCCGGTGCCAGGCCCAGCCGTGGGTCAGGCCGGGTGAGCGCGGAGCTCGGCAGGGCCTCGGTGCCTCCGAGGCCGAGCGAAGGCCGGAGGTGCCTCACACCAGCTCCAGCCACGTGTGCTCGGGGTCAGGGCACCGTGCCGCCGGGGCCATGGGCCGGTCCGCAGGGAAAGAGCGTCCTTGCAGAAAAATTACTCTCAAGGTCCCTCTCTTTTGCTGTCCCAAGTTGCCCTTGATGGTAGTGGAAAAAGCCAAGGTGGGAGTCCTGTTCTGCAGCATTTTCTCCTTGAACTCCAGAAGGCGAGTTGATGTCGCTGTAAATGCAGCAACACACTTCGCCACTGAGGCATTTCTGTGTGGCTGACAGGGATTTCCCCTAAATGTCACACAGGAGGCTAGAAATATGACATTCTAGCCTTAGCAGCTCTTTCTGCTCCTCCTGCTCTGAGGACTGGTATGAAATGATGAAAAGGGCATCAGGCAAGGACATTTAGCCCCTGTCTTCTACCAGTTAGTCTTAGCTGGAGATTCCTCCTCTGGAGGTCATTAAGCCAAGGAACCAGCAGAATATCAAGTCCTAGACTTTGAGCTGAGACTCGATCCTCACTGTTATCAGGCTAGAAAGGACGAAGCCAGGCTGGATTATTTCCTTTTCTTTTTTGAATTTCTTTTGTCTTGAGGCTCTGAAAGTATGGACAGAATTAAGAAACTTACCCTTGTGCTTCTTTGGGAATTTTCACATGCTTCTTGTATCCTAGGAGCATGCAAACTTCCCATCCTCTTACCACAGACTGTATGTTTTTTTAACCCGTTTTCTGTAATGCCTTCCAGTGAGAAATGTATCCTGTTAGTGTTTTGTCTCAGATCATCTTGCCCTCCACAAGCCAGGGCTTGTGGAAATGAAATCTATTCAGGCTAGGAACGTGTTAACTATTCATTGCTGACTCTCCCATCAAGGGCTGTGAGCTGTTCTGGGGATTTTCTGCCGGGGATTTTCCACCAGCTCTGCCTATTCCAGCTTTTCAGCTGGGTGCATTTTCCCACAAAAATGTAGTCTTAGAAGTGCCATTTCACTGCTTAGTCACTCAGGTAAAGAAAATAGTTCAAGCATGGTTCTCATGCTGCCTCCTTCCTACCAGGCACTTGGCTTTATCTTGCATTATAAGTGAGACTAAATCTTTTTGAAAATCTATGTGTCAGCACTGAATTATTTATAGTCATGTCAAACATTCCTAAGTATATGGATAAAACCTGGGATAAAGTATCCCAGTGTGCCACTGATGACAAAAAAAAAGTGTTGTGCCAGTCAGAGAGCCAGCCCTTGATGTGATGCAGATAAAGATGGTTTTTGCAGGCTGGGGGGCAGGTAGGGGAGGGGCGGGGTGGTGTGCTTGTTGTAGCAAAGTCAGTATGTTGTATTTTATGATTACCTTAATAATCAAATATATAATAATGTAATTTTCTCAGCAGCTGACTGCAGCAGCAGATAAAACCCTAGAATTATGTTTGTGAATTTGACTGGAGGAGATTGCAGACTGTTCCCAGGCCACGTTTGTTCTCTTCGCCAAAGCAAAGTATTACTTAAATAGAAAGCCAGAGACACTATGCTGCAGCTGAAATATGACCCATTAGACACGCCTGAGAAACCACAATTAAAAACACAAAAAATTCTAAATAATTTCCCCCAAATAAAACTAGGGGAGGGGAGGTAATTTTATTGCTGCATAAGTTATGGATCCAGATCTTGCTTTGTAGGTGCTTATTGTATTTATATGCTATTTGCCCTTATTCAAAGAATAACACCGGCCTTATGCATCTGCATATAAAGTATGCAATAATACATCATTATCCTGCTTGTTCTCTGTTCATTCTCTATTTTAAAAATCTTCCAGCAATTGGAGCACTCATCCTTATATTCAAAAACTGCTTGACATTAGTAACTGGCCTCTCCTGTTTCCAAAATATTTAAGATCTCCACATCTTTATATTTTTTATTTCATTTCTGCCTGTGTCCTGACATACATATTGACCAGTCCACTCTCACTGCCCTGCACTAAAGGAAACTGTGATTGACAGATCATGTCTTCAGTTAAAGGAAGTCTCTCCACACAGGCATTTAGGAATTCTTCCTGGCTGCTTTGGTGCTCAGTGCATTGTTCGCACGAATGGACTGGACCATTTCAAAGGAGTGGTTAAATCTCAGCCAGACCTGAGAGGGTTCAAGTGGGCAAGGAATTATAGCCTTTCACCTGTTTTGGTCTTCTCAGTCTTATCATAGCAATATATGCTTGCTTGGTCACTCCCTTTCGAAAAACAGTCGGTCTGCTGAAAAAATAGATCCTTTGGTTTGCTCTATATTTAGGCCAAACCAATCTTGATTCCAGGACTATAGAAATGTATGCTTTTCTTTCCACCCTTTCAGCTAAGGAAGAGGGGAAAACAAAAATTTGAGCAAATCCATCTATAACAGTGTAATATTTTACAAGTCTGTTTAATAGACAACTACAGCAGCGGGGGGAAAAACTCTGACAAGTCACTGCTGCACTTTATGTTGTTTGTGCTCTGAAGGCTTTTCAACTTCTTCATTGTCCTGCAGAGTTTGCAGGTTGGACTGTGATTTCATTATAGGTTTAGTTCATGAATATAAACTTATTTTCTGGTAATGCCTAGACAGGGTAGAAACTTCAAAACCATAAAGGAACCACTGACATCCTCAATGTCCTGAGGGCTGAGGACAGATCATTGAAGGGAATAGTTAAATAAAAGGTGGGAAAATCAGAGTTAGTGCTTTTGGCTCCTCAGCAAAGCTCACACTGGAGTGAATATTTGTCCCCAGGTTTGTTTTTCCCTTTCTAAGGGGTAATGGTGGTATTGATAATACGTATGTGGATTATTCTGTATAAAAATTTTTGCTGTCTTGTTGAGGTATACTAGCTGGGAGTATACTGGAGAATACACATCCAACTCATCACAGTTCTGGCCCTAGCATAATTTAAATTATGCTTGGAAAAAAGAAATTACAGCATAGTCTATTTAAAAGCCGAGAAAATAACTTCTCTGTGGTATGAATGGCATCTCCATTACTGAAGTATTTTTGTCATGGCTCTAGCAATATATACATATGCTGGAAAACTTTCATTTTAGACATACCCTAGAGGAACTGAGTGTCCAGCTGGCTGAGAAGGTCACCTACATATCTAACTCAGACACACTCACAATCACTACCTAAAGTTTCCCTTTTGGAATAACAGCTTAACACATTTCACCAAGTTCCCCCCCACCCCTGGGAGGTCTTGATGAACAGTGTGGTATCATCTTCTCTCAACCCCAAATCCAGCCTACCTGTTGCTCACCCTGCCTTCAGCACTGCCTTTCACACATGCCCCAGGCAGTAAAGCTGGCAGAGGAAGCCTGGGCTGGGCTGGAGAGAAAGTAGAAGGGCAGGATGAGGTCTGTCAACAACATGTTTTTAACTGGCAAATAAAGGGACATTTCCCTTTAGTGACAAGACCTGCACCTGTGATGCAAATTATGTGGAATATTTGCAGAGTCATACCGGTGGGTGTAGATTCCCCTCGTTTTAAGATACACAAAAATCCTAAACCTATTTTTCTCTTCCTTTTCTGCCTCTGGAGCTAATGCATTTAACTCTCAAAGAGGAGACAGCTGATTGTGAGCTTCAGATTCTCTTGATGTTCATTTTCTTTTTTAAAAAGCTTGCATATTATTCTAGATTAATTATATCCTTCTGCAAATAAAATCATTGGAAGGGGTCCACCTCCCTCCCCCCATTCTGCCCAGTTTCTTCCTTGATTTCTTTCACATGTCCCTTCCCCAGTGAATACATCTGAATGCTACGTGGTGGTAATTAAGGATCTTAATTGGATATGTGCCTTTGCAAAGCCTGCCAGTGTTAACAGGCAACTGTGATTGATTGACAGCATGCAAAGAACAATGGAGAAGCCTTAACAAGGCTTGGCAAAGCAATACAATCAGTGGAGAGCATGCTCAGGGGAAAAGCTTCACACAAGCATTTCAGGAAAATCTGTGCTTGGTGACTTTTATTTCCTTAATCAGTGGCAGGAAACAGTTCGGCCCTGCTGCAGCTGGTGATAAAGTAGCTCCCCTAAAGCCCACTGCTAGATGAAATAACCACATGGCTTGAGGTAGAACAAGCTGTTCTGGAACATGCACTTTTGTGGTTATTTGGGGAAGACTTAAGGAACTGTGGTTTTTCTCAGCATTGACCTGGAGCTGGGATATTTTGACTTTGGGCTCTGCAGTTGTGCCAGCACGAGGTGCTTGTGATGCTGGTACAGAGAGACTCCCCTCCCAGCTGAGGTCCTGAGTTAATGGCCCAATGCTCCACAGGCCAGCCATCTGTTCTGCTGCCATCCCAAGGCAAAGCTCGAGCACACTGGAAGAGAAAAAGTCTGGATTTACTTCAACTCATGCAGAAAGTCTCCCACAGGCAGGGTGAACTTCAGTTGCTGCCACCTGCCCAGGATGTCAGGGCAAAAGCTCATCCCAGTTCTGTGCACTGCCCACAGGGCTTGCCTGTCTCTGGTGCCACACTCCTTCCCTCGAATCTTTGCCTTCTCCTCACATTCCTAAGGAGCTAAAAACTGCTGCAAACCCTGCTTTACAGGAGACAAGTGGAGGTACAGAGATGTCACCTGTAACCTCTTCAGTTTCCTAAGCAGTGATGAGAAATTTTAGGGCAGAACCAGAAATTAAACCCAGGTTTCCCAATGGTGTTTCTTGGGGAGTTACCTCAGGGGCTTCCAGCCCACAGACCCAAGTATCACATAGGAAGGGGTGCAGAGGTTCAGACAAAACTCTGAGAGACCAGAGCAGTCTGGGATCTGTTACATTTGGAAACAGTAGCATAATGCAGCAAAACCTGCTTTCCTCCATCTGCCATGCCTGGGGTGGCATTTAGGCAGGCAGATCTCTGTGCCAAGGGGTCACGTTACAGCCCAGTTCTCTGCTAACCATGTTACTGCATGTTTTTGTCTCACCTGTGTACTCAAGTCCAATCCATGTTACAGCTCAGAGGACAAATTCCTTGCTGAAACAGAGTTTGACCTTATGTTTAGCAGCAGCAATGACCACTGTTGCAGCAGAACTCCCAGGCATGTTCAGATTTCTGTGCAAACATATCTGCTCACACCAGTGAAGAAGGCCACCAAAGAGAGGTGTGCACTGTAAACCTCAGGGGCAGGAGGGTGTGATGATATCCTGACCCGTAAATGTCTGCACAGTTATTATTTTTTGCCTATTTTACCTCATTCCCCCTGTCCTGCACTTGTCTCGTGAGTTGAGAAGCACAGAAGATCAGGTGTTTGGGTGCTGGCAAAGCACGTGGGAGACCTGGAGTCAATATCTTTGCCTGTTGCAATCCTTTGCATTTGAGCTGGGTGAACCACTTAGGATTTGTCTGCACCAGGTGAAGTAAATGCCTGGAAAATCATACCTTCCTGTAGGCAGCAGTCAGATAAATTCACCCAGGAGAACATGGCACGACTGTCTCCTGATCGATTTAGAGCTTGTCACTCAAAGAGGTTGCCTGGACTGCAGGGATGGCCCAGCTCCTGAGGAAAGCAGCTGATGAACCCCTGTGGTTTACAACCCTCATCATGAAAGTAAATTAGCACTAACACAGGAAACTTTAAATGAAAAATGGGCACATTGGATCCCTCTGTATATCTGTCTAGTCTAGCATCCTCTCTTTGTCGGTGGTTGATAGCAGATGTTTGGAGAAAACTCTGTGAGAAAGGCAAGCGTGTAGTGGTAATCCTCTGGTGTACTTGCCAGGCTGTGGGTTCTTGAAAGCTTCCTAAAATCTTGCTGTTTAATAGCACTTAATAGATCTGTTTGCAACTTCGTAAAATCATTTTTTGAAATCTATTTTAGGCACCCGTAGCACTGCTGGCAGCAAGCTCCAGAATTTAATTACCCATTTGATGAAGCTTTTTCTTTTGTGAGCCTTGAATCTGCCACCCCGTAACTTTATTTTATGCTGTTTCTTCTGTATAATCCTGCTCTGTGACCAAACTGCATGCAAGTCACCAGGACACTTCTCAGGCTGGTGTCTTGTCTATACTTGCATGCCTGTGAAAGTTGGGATTATGTTGTGATTATGTTGTGGATATATGTGGCATATGTGTCAAGGGGAGGTTGTTTTTCACTTAACCGAATCTATACCAATAGAATTCTGAATTTTAAATTCCTTTACAATGACCTGAATAGGTCTGCCAATGAATAAAATCTTCTCTCGTCTTGGAAGTGAAAGCTTTGCCAATGTAAAGCACTGATACATCACAGAATCACAGAATATGCTGATTTGGAAGGAACTCATCAGGATCATCAAGTCCAGCTCCTGACCCTGCACAGGACACCCCAAGTATCACCATGTGCCTGAGAGCATTGTCCAAGTGCTTCCTGAGCTCTGGCAGACTTGGTCCCGTGACCATTTCCCTAAGGAGCCTGTTCCAGTGACCAACCATGCTCTGGGGGAAGAACCTTTTTGTAGTAACCAACCTAAACCTCCCCTGACACAACTTCAGACCGTTCCCTTGGGTCCTGCCACTGGTCACCACAGAAAAGAGATCAGTGTCTCTCCATCTTCTTCCCCTCAGGACAAAGTTGTAGAAAGCAGGTGTAGTCAAAAAAGCTTGTAGTCAAAAAAGCACCAGTGAGTTTTACCAGGGAGGTGTAACTTCTCTCTGTGGAAGTGGTGTGTGTCAAGGCTGTGCTTTGTACCAGCCTGTAACTCACAGGCAGAAAACAGGGCTTTGCTGCAAGGGTGGTGCAGCAAGGCAGATCACCCCTCTTGGCCACCAGGCCCATCTGTAGGCCAACAGAACTCTTTGGTAATCCAGCCTTTGGGACTAAACCAGCCTGACAGAGTGCAAAGCTGTCCATCAAGTCATGTGAAAGAAAAAATAAAAATATCTTCATGAGGTCTAAGGAGCCTCCCCACTCAATGCCTGTATGAATGGCACGAAGTTCATGAACACCTGTGCCTATGATTTGCTTACCCCAAGACCATATCTAAAAGTCTGATAAAAGAGTTGATTTCTCAGGAACCTTTGCATTTCTATTAAAAGAAGTGAGAGAGATTGTTTGTTCTGGTCATTTGAAATTCAACTCATTCATGTAGGAATCCAAATATGGAGTTGGACTTTTATCTTATGATATATGGCCTTTGTCTTGGGCTGTAGTAAAGCAAATATGATAAGCTAAATAGTGGCATAAAATTTTCAGTTACTTTCTAAATGCTACAGCAGCAAAGAACCAAGCAGAATTACTGAAGGGTCAAAGGCATAGATTAGAAGCATCACTAAGAAAGGGTAAGAATTACTGATAAGTTTTAGTGTCTTTGTTTTATTACTTCCCTGTCTCAGTCAGGTCTGCAAACACGCTGATTCACGTTTAATTGAACAACAGCTTCATTGTGAAACCTGCCATTCTTAGCTCCAGTAAAGAAAATATCTTTAAAAACACCGCCCCCACTTTTTAACATTGTACAGACAAAGAATTACAGCTCATCTGCCATAGGATATACTCTACAAGTGGCATCATCTCCCTTAAGGCTTGTTTTCTCCATCATATGTGGTGTGACGAGTAGCAGTCTGGGGGCCTGTGTGCTGTGTGCCTCTGTGCAGAAGGGCTCCTTCTCCCCTGCTCCTCCGTGCCCCTCCATGCCTCAGTCATCACCTGCAGCCTCTGGTGCCCCAAAGCACAGAGCGGGGCAAGGCAGGCCATGCAGGAGGTGTGTGAGGGTGACCTTCACTCCAAGTCCCAAAGCCCTGCCCACACTCTGGGTTGTGCACAGGCAAATGTGTCCCACTTCCCTGAAAGCAGCACTCCATGAAGCATGTTCTGCTTCCACTTGTCATGGGCTGCAACGTTCACTACCTGTGGTCAGATGTATGTATTAGATTGCTCTCACAGAAATAAAAAGGATTGCCTGGCTCTGTAGAGCATTGGCCTACATTTCACCATTTTGCTCGTGAAGCTCAGCATGATAGGAGTGCAAAAAACAGAGCTTGTGAATGCCCTAGTGCTGACACAGTTATGTCAACCAAAAAAAAAATAAAAATACTTGTCTCAAGATCTAGTTTCCGTTTGAGGTGCTCTTCTCTGTGGTTTTCACTGCTGCAGAGGTGAGCCCCACCTCACAGAGATCATGCAGTGCAGAGATGATAAGGGTGCACAGTCCAGCCTGGCTGTGGCTCCAGCTGTGTGCTGTTGGCACCTGCTCTGTCCAGGCAGTAGCCTGGTGTCCTTGGTGCAGCTCCTAGGAGAGGCATGCATCTAGTCCAAAGTTTAGGCTTGAGAAGGATACATGAGAGGCTTCTGACCGGCCTCTGACTCAGGATACTGCACCCACATGCTCAAGGGTGCATTCACCTCAGCTTACTTCAATTCCAGCATACGGGCACAGTGCAGTGGAAGGTGCGGTGGCTTGGAGGAGAGTGGATGGTCCTTTAGGTCCCACAGCAGATTCAGGCATGTATGCAGGATGCCATGGGATGCACATCCTGTGTCTGCCTCAGGCCATGGGAGATTTCACAGCTCTAGTGTCACATAAAGTTCACCACAGTGATCTAAATTGATGTAACCAAGCTAGAAGTGACACTTCAGTACAGATAAGCCCTTAATTTTTCAGTTGGTTATTCACAGTAGATCAGCCTGTGTGAGTCACAGCATCTCACCTGAACAGCCCATTCCACTACCTGGCTAAGGATTTGTCTGGTTCTGTCATTTTTTGCCATTTTTAAACTCCTCATGAAGTCAAAGGTGATAGATGGAGGCTGGAAACTTCTCTGGACCAGTGAAGCCTTCTCTCCTGCTCTGGATTTTGACCTTTAGTCATCTTACTTTCAGCCAAAATTGCTGAAAGTCCTTTCCTCCCAGTCTGTGTGCTACAGATTATAAAAGGCTAATGAGAAAAGCTAAAACTCATTTGGTCAGAAAGAATAATTCAAATTTTTTCTTCTGGCAAATGAGAGAATTAGGCTAACAAATGCATTTGTCATAGACTCATTTGAATACACTGTTTTATTCAGCTTCATGTAAGAGTACTGTAAGAAGGGCCTGGGCATAGATCCCTGACAGGTTAATAACTCAAACTTTGTTTCTACAGGGCTTTTCAGAGCACTGAAGTTTTCCAGATGGAGGACTGGCAGCTTGAGGAAAGGTCTAGGCCCAAGGGATCCTGGCAGTAGAAAGCAGGATGGGTGGGTGTCTATGAATGTTGCAAGAGAAGATCATGTCTGTAGACCTTTACCTGACAACTGTGCCCAGCCCTGCTGTGCACCCCTGGCTTTGGCCAGATGGGTCCATGAATCATGGTCCAAACACACTGTCACCATAATTTGACTTGTGAGTGTTGTCTCCAGTGCCCTGGTAAACATCTGTCCATTGTGAGCAAGGCCAAGTCACTTTTCCCATCTCTTGCTTTCTGCCTTAGAAAAAGGTAAGAAGCAGTGACTCTTTTCCTTAGTATCGTGTTAAGATCCAACACTGGAAAACTGCTCACATGTTCTGGGCATTACTGATGATCCCAGAATGCTGAGACAATGCAGCACAGTGAGGATGGTCTTATATTTGAATTAAGTCTTGAATTAAGATTGAAATATGCAAGAGTGAATTACCTGCCCTAGAGAGGCTATTCTCCATTCTTCTGTCTTGCTCATTTTCATGCTTTATTCCAATGTGTGTCTGCATCTCTCTGCACTGCCCAGCCTCATGCTGCCATTTGAGTGAGGGAATAGAAAAGGCTAAATTTGTGGCTTATATATGAAGAAACCTTGAAGCTGCCCACCAGATCTTCTTTTGGCTCCTGTGGCATGCCTGAGGCTGGGACCACCCTGGAAATCTTACAGGCCTTGCTGACACATTGAGATAAAAAAAGGACTCACTCTATGTCCTCAAGAACCTAGGCATAGCAGTGACAGCAAGAGTGAGGTATTTGAGGTTGGGAGAAATTTGCATTCATTCTGGTGTAGTAATTTCAGCCTCCCTGGAAAAATATCGGTGTTCCCCCTTTAGGGTTTTTAAACTACCTATAGTCCAAAGCTGCATCCCCAAGAAGGCAAGGGCTGTGATTTTGCACAGAAAGGCATATCTGTCAGAGGGAAAGAGATTATAAAAGAGTAGTTTTCTAAAAGCAAAATTGATTTCAATGGAAAACATGTATCCAGCAAAATGCCTGGAAAATTTGACTGCAGAAAATACCTGACTTTATGTTTCAGCCAAAGATAAACTATCAAGCAGACTGAAAAAGTAATGGAATGAAATTATACTGTCTGTGTTGTGCTGGAAGGGCATAATAAATGATCCCTAGACTGCAGTCTCAAATAACTGTGGCATTTTCATGAATTTTCTGCACAGTGTTGCTTGGAGCCAGACAAGACAACCACTATCTTGCTCTTCCCATCTTGCCTCTCTTGTTCAGGTCTGTTGCAAAGCCTGATGTGGAAGGGGTAGAAAAAGAGTGCTAGGTCTGCAGAAAACAACTCCTGCAGTGGTAGAATGAAAGTGGAGAGAAAAGCTTCCCCCCTGAGTACTTGTGTATGGTATATCTGGTCTCCCCCACTTCTGCTCCTGACATTTCTTTTTGATAATCCCATACAAGATCCTTCTCTCTTGAACAGCTTCTTTACAAAAGAAAATGGAGGAGAAAAGTCATCTAAATGAACAAGAGGCATGAATTTTAAATAGGTGAGTCAACTGCATTAAAGTGGATACCTTTAATAAGGGTGGGATAAATCAAAAGTTTGTCTTAAGCTAAAATGCCCACATATGGCTTTAATGTGACTTAAATAAGTTTTCAAAGTTTCAGCACTTGCAAAATTAATTTAAATTAGGTTTCTGGAGCACCTTCATGTAAGTAAACCCACAGTTTCTCCCACTGATGAACTGGGGACTTCCCTGCCTTAGAAGGGTGCTGCAGCCAGACCCAGTTCCCCAATACCTAGAAAGCACTTTGCTGTGCCGGAGGCACGGGGCCAGACGTGCACAGCCCTAAATGCAGCAGGCACAGGCTCTGGGCAGCTGCTCGTGGCTCTGTGCAAGGCTCCCAGCTGCAGCCTCTCCAGACACCTGCCAGCTGGCGAGGACGGTGCTGTCACCTGCATGGACCTGTATCTGAGGTGGCAAAACCCTGGCTCTGCTCTTTCTTCTGCCACCAGCTCCCCATGTCCCACATGCACCTACCAGAAACGGGGCCAGAACAATGGATGTGCATTTACTCTTTTGTGTGCTTGGAAGTCAAGCAGGGGAGAAGGGGATTTGCAGGCCTGTTCAGTGCCTGACGTGGGTGACTTTTCTGTGCCATTTCATTAGGGGAACTCAAAGGCAGCAGATTCCTTGAAACTTGATCCCCGAGATAAACGTGGAAGAACTGAAACAGCAGTGTCTGTCCAGTGCTTCAGACTGTCAGTTCAGAGGCAGGTCAGAGCCTCCCTGACCTGAACAGGGCTGTCAGTATAAAGACAGCTGCTCTCACTCATAGGCACCCAGTGGGCCTAAGTGGAGGCAAAAGTTACATTAAACAGCCACGCTGTGTTCAGAGTCACATGAGCACTACTGACATGCATTTTCTAAGAGACTGATGACATTTAAAGCTCTTCAAGTAAACTATTTGCTTTACATTTATAACAGGATATTCATCTCGCTGCTTGCCATGGGAATGAAGCACATTGATCAGCCTTCCCAATGACCAAATGCTTGCCATCTCAAGAACATTCTCCTGGGGAGTAAAATACACATCTTTATTGTACAGTTCTGCCTCATCAATAATGCCAGGACAGATTCTCTTACAAAGCTATCAGGTTTAAGGGAGCAGCCATCTTACTAACCACACCAGCCTATTTCCAGATGGCATATTGAACACAATATAGACCAGGGACTTTGCTATCTAATCCATTATGCAATTAATTAGCACTTATAAATTAAGTATGTGCCTAGCAGAATGTGTCCTTCCATGTGGCAAGCCTCGTGCGGCAAGGACAGGCTGCGAGTCGGTGAGTCACCACAGGTGACACAAAGGCCACCTCAGCCGGTCATTTCGCCGGGAAAACGAGAAGCAATTCCCTTGTGCTAGGAGGCTGCATCCGAAGAAGGAGCAAGATTCTCTTTGTGCACTCTTGTGCTGCAGGCTGTTTGTTTTCTGGTGTCGCTGACACATGGGTGCTCAAACAGCAAGGCAGGTACCTCCCTCATCAGGTGAGCTACCGTGTGTCCAGCGAGGTTGATGCTTCACCTGTAGTGCACACCCCGTGGGAAGGCTGATCTGTGGGCACCCTGAGGCTAATGGTGACTTACTCGGCCAGACCAGGGACAGCTCTGAACCCTCTTGCCGGGCCGTGGTGAAATAAATGCACCAGTGACAGGCCAGGGCTGGCTCTGTGTGTGCGGTGTGTGGCTGTGGTGACACCTCCCTCACCCCTGCACCCCTGCCGGCCTCTACAGCTCGCCCAAGGGCTGCAGTCGCACCATTAGGCTGGAGGGTGAGGTGCAGCGTGTCGGATACAAACTGCTTCTCCGAAGTGAGCCACAGATTAGGCTGGGGACTACGCCCGGTTTACCTAGCTGCCCGTGTACTCCCTGGCTTGGGAAATCCCTAGGTGGCAGACTACTGGCTCCTGGGAGGTCACACTGTCACTGTGTACTTGCCCTGTTCTTGGGCTTTTTTTCTAAATATTTGGTACTGACCACAGCTGGAGAAGTCACACTGGATTAAATGGACCTTTGCTGTGTTCCAGGTGTTGCCAGTCTTATGTGCTTACAGTCACCAAAACTAGCTTGTAACAAAACTGGTTAGCTAATTTTGGTAAGGAGTGTTCATTTGCAAAGTGCTTTGAATATCAGGCAATAGTAGCTTATCTTTGATTACCAATAGCGACTGATTTTCCAGAAGGAAATATGGGTGGGGAGAAAAAAGAATTTCTATTCAGTTCCTGGTCCTGGTTGCCTGGGGAATTCTTTTAACATGCAGAAGAACAGATTCGCATGTTGGTATTTTGGAGATGTTTCGTGTGAGAGAAAAAGTGCAACTCAAAACTAGCTGACTTGGAGGTCTTATCATGATTATATCCTCTAAGGATTTGTGTTATTCAGCTGATAAATAGGGTTTAAATAATGGAAAAACAAAGGTATTGCCTTATGTCAATAAAAGCAGCATCACAGCACACGACCTGTCCCGTTGTTAGGGCAGACACAGTGGAGCTGTTTGCGCATGGTGTTCACTTCCCTGTGGCCGTCACTTGTGGTATCTTATTTAGCCAGGATTGAGAGTTTCTGAGAAATGCCTGCTCAGCCTGTGGGCACCAGCAACAGGAGTGCCCAGGTCCTGTCATGATGTTGCAGGATGGATTCACTTTGACAGAGTTCTGGTACAAATGTCATGTCAAACATATCCTGGCTATCTGAGCACAAAGGCAAAACAGATTTTCCAAGGTATACAAGTATCTGAAAACACACACAGAGGCTCCCCCAGCTTTTTAAATCATTCACACAGGTCAGGTTCTTAATTCCTAATAATAATAATAAAAACTTATATGAGAATTATAAGGAGAAAAATGCTTTTTAAGGACCTATTGAATGTGTCTCCCCTCTTTGGCCTCCATGATAATGCCTCTCAGGCTGTGTAGTCCACAGGACTGGCTAAAAGAGAAAAGGGAATTTCAGACTCCAAAGTGGTCACACAAGGGAAGTGAAGGCAGACAGCTTCCATCACAGCTGCATGATGTCTTTGGTCATCATAACTGGATGTTCAGGACTGTAGAGGGATTCTCCAGTGAAAATGTGTTTGTTTTTTACTTTGTGTTTGTGTCGCTTCAAGTTAGGGCGCAGTGTTGGTCACTGCAGGATGTCACGGTGGAACCAGACAACCCAAGCCAAAGCAAAGTCCACCAAGAACCCCACAGTGGGCAGCAGGCTCTCTGGTTTGCAGAAACATCGACCTTCAGCTGGTAAGAAGTTTTAGTGCAGGAGTAATATTTAAAATTACCACATACATTTGTGAATAGTTTCAGGGAAAAGACCTCCCGTGAGGAGAAGGGCAAAGGCATCTGGCAGGCATTGTAAATCATGTACCATCCCACTGATGTTTAGGAACAAGTTGAACCTTGACTTACCATTCCCATTGCCAACTTTCGTGTGATGCTGCTTAGATAGGTCTTGCTCCTGATGGCTAAAGATAGAAATGTTTTTCCACTCTGCTTTTGTTTTCATTTTTAGAAATTTTGTTTTTCTTTTTCTTTTAGAGAAGGCCTCAAAATAGTTTTAGAGTGTATTTAGTTCTCATTCTATGGCTTGGTTTCCTGCTGGATGTCCCAGGCTGGCTGGCACTGGAGACAGCAGAGCTCTAACTGGAGCAGACAAGCAGGCTGGTGCCCAAACACAACCTTCCTCAGAAATTCCCACACAGGGCTTATGGTCAGGGCCAAGTGGAGAATGATGTCCTGCCATCTTACTGCCTGAACAGAAGAGTGCTGCAGCCTGTTGTGATGGTGCACAGTGCATCTACATCCAGTAGGAGACAAATGGGGACAATTTTTTTGGACCAGCAGGCGTGAAGCTGTATCAATGCCTCAGATTTGCAGCTTCTGGCTGCATCAGAAGCTCATGTGGCTGCCTGAGTTTGGTGGCTGCACACCAGGAAGCTGGTTACTGCTCCAATAAGGTTCTAGGTGCCCATTATCACAAAACATGTGCTCTTGATAGCTTCATAGCTACTTGCTGGGGAATGCTGCTTCCCTTTATGGTGATCACTTCCAAATGTGCCAAGGAAAACAGCGTAGATTTCACGCAAGACAGTATTTTCATATTATTTTCTTTGAGATCAGAGTAATCAGCCAAAACGTGATATTCTGGCAATATGATGTGACTTCTGCTGCCTTCCCAAGTTGCCTTTGTTTCCATCAGAACCGTGTTGGTAGCTGGCAGGTTTCACTGCAGCAATCACCAGAACTCTATACTGTCCGCTAGAAGTATTTATCCCAGTTATCAAACACCAGGCACACATTGTCTCTATTGCATTCCCCTTTTCTGTCTTCACCTGCCATTCAGCCCAACCCAAAACCCTTCCTTGGTTCTACACATAGTCACCAGTTCAATGTGAAGTGAATCTTTTTTTTCTATCTCTGAGCATTTAGGCCTTCTCTCACCAGGACTGGTCAAAAGCCTGCATCAGCTGGTCATTGTGGCATGGAAAAGTGGCTCAGCTCACAGAAGTTAAACCAAATCAGGACTGAAATGTTAATTGATTTATTAAGGACATGTAATTAATGGACAATCCATGAACTATACATTCAAGGTCTGTCAGCAATACAGCAGTTCAACCACTAGGTTAGACACTTAGAAAACACTTATAAATTCCTGCTGGTTCCTAAACACACTTTTGTAACTAATCCCCAGACACGTGGGCACCAACCCCTCTCTCACTGGCATGGGAGTCACTTCTGGGAGCACAGGTCCCCCCAGTTACGTCCTGCTCCCATTGGAGTTGTGGCCAGATCCAGTTCTGAGGGTGCCCATGCCACTGCCTACAATCAGCTAATGCACCTGCTGGCAGGAAGGGACACCAGCAGGTCACAGCCCCTCCCAGAGTGTGAGTCCCACACGCTGCACCCCACAGGGTCAGGCCATGCACTGGGTGCCTGCTGCTGATGGTGTCACATGGATGGGGAACTGCTGCATCTGACCTAATGGAGGCTGTGATGTGCCACACTGGATTCTGACAGTCTGAGGCCTTTCCCTGCTCTGTTACTGGGTTTTTTTGGTTTTTGGTTTGGTTTTTTTTTCTTTTATACAGTCTTTCCAACCAACTTATTCTTTATCTCAAAATTGTCTTTGTCATTCCCTGGTTACCATTTAATCCAACTGACAGATGCCATCCTCTTTAGCATGATCAGCTGAGGTCTGGTATTTGTTTTCCTCTTTGGCAAAACAAGTTTGGGGCAAACGCCTCAGACACTTCTGGGTTTTCCATCCATGCGTGCCCTTTAGAGTCACTTGCCTCTTTTATCAGCTGTTGTCTTACACCTCGTTTTGCCAAGGGTGAGCTGTGCAACCACCCCAACATAACTAGAACTGATATTAAGGAATAGTGTCCCCATGTCTGAATTTGGGGGGAGGTTATTTCTACATATATTTACTTTCTCAGGGCCCACCAGTTCATGAATCCTTGAACTCAGTTACCTCACCTTACACAGCTATAGGCAGTTAATCTGTTTAAATTGTGCGATGCTTGTGCTCAGAGAACCAACTGCATATGTCTGTACATCTAATCTATAGCTAGTGACTGCACACCTATAAGAGGGAAAGGAGAGGAAGGACAGTTTTGTCCTGGGAGACAACATACCCTTCTTGAGCCAGTGTTACGTGCAGGAGCCCCTTAGTGGGATTTTTTTTCTCCTGAACCTCCCAGGCAGAAAATTGGAGGAAAATCCCAAGGCAGCATCCTGCAGGACCAAAAGGCTGGCATGGGGACCAAACACTGGCACATGCTTTGCTGGGACCCTGAGGGCAGCTCTTGAGGGTCACTACTCTCCCCCTCGAGGCCCCCAGAGGACTATAAAATGGCTGTTTGCCACCTGGCATCCTGATGGCAGGCTGAGGGCTGCCGTTCAGTTCCTCGTCCTCTCTCACCTGTTGTGTGTGATGCAGGCTTGGTGCCAAGCAGTTGAGCAGCTGCCCTTTCCCAACTCCCAGGCATGCCAGTCCAAGCAGGCCCATCCCCACCTGTTTGCAGTGGCAGCCCATGGAATAGTAACGACTTGAGGCCATTTTGCATACTTCTGTCACCTTATAACTTGCACTTGGACCCACAGCCTGAGTTGCTCCCTGCCTTGGCATGCCTCTCTCCTGCTGCTCATCACAGCATCACTCACAGCCATCTTCAGAGATGTTTCTAGATCACACATTGCCCGAAGTTTCTGTGTGTGACCATCAGCAGCACAGTCTCCTTTTCCCCAAAAAATGGCACTAAGGGCCAGAAATCAAGCCAGACAAATCCTTACTTTCCTTTGCTCTGCACTGGCCATTTCTCTTTCTCTGCTACATTAGAAATAATTGCCCACCCTCCTGCCCCATAGTGAGACACTTTTCCTTGCTCTAGGTGCTTTCTTCCCAGTCCCACAAGGCAGGAGATGGAAAAGAAGCAGGAAATCTCTTTGATGGCTATGCTTGAGGCAGTGAGATAAACACTTAGCAACTTCCATCCTCTAGGTTGTTCCTTCCTAGGTGTCAGTGCACAGCTTTCCCTAACCCCATCCTTCGTCCTGCAGCTGATCTCCTGGACATGCATTGCTTTGCACATTTTGTTCTTGGCAGTTTCCAACATTGCCTCAGGCCCTTATCGCCTTAAAAAATCAGATCATACAGTGGTGGCCTTAGAGACTGCCTGATTGATATCTGAGCAGCCAAACAAACAGTAAATTTGAATAAAATTTGGCACCTCATTGCCTATTAGTTCTGCTGATTCTGAGAGGATAATCCACAGACATCAAGTAAAGCGCATGTCCTGAGCATGCACAGGACAAAGCCTTCAGTTTTGTAAAAGGTTGGCAGGAATGGTTTGTGACCCTCATGAAGGGCATTTTGCCCATTCCACATCCTGCCCATGCCCCAGCCTGTGCAGTCACAGGGACTTGATACTTCTGGCCACCACCAACCCAGCAGAACTTGTCTGTGTATTTATATAGAAGTACAGATGCTTGCAGGAAGAGGAGAGAGTTTCCCAGTGATCCTTGAACAAACACTGATGAAGCCAGGAGCTCCTGCAGCTTGGCTTCCACCAGCAGCTCTGGAGCTCATAGCAATGGTGTGCATGTGCTCAGAGGAAGATCGTGTTTCTGGGTGGCCATTTACCGTGTAATTGTGATACAGTTCTTTAGATATTCTCTAGTTGCTTTCTCCAAACTCACTCTCTGTGGTCATAGGAAATAATGCTGTGGTAGAGTGTATCCCCATTCAAACCTTCCCTGATTTCAGTATCACCTTGAACCTCCCTGAATGTCCCATGCCTGTTTTGTTTTGGATGACCCTACTGCTCAGGCAGAAGGCAAGAAGGAGAGGGCTGCACTGACTGCTGCTGTTGCATGTGCCCTGAGCTAACCTGTGTGCTGTTTCTTCCACAGAGCAGATGAACTGGGTCCTGGCCCGTGGATAACAGGAGACATAGCATTGCAGGGCAGCCTGTCTGGTGAGTCAATTTCATGCTTGTGTGACACCCCCACGCACCCGTACATAATTCCCAAACTGCTGTCCTTTGTAGGGTAGCATATGTGGGCTATAAATTGCACCCAAGGCATTATTAGAAGGAAAGCTGGTTCAGCTCCCCAGTTGCAGACTTGCAGCCCAGCAGCTGAGAGGAACAGACTAGCTGGCAAGAGCAGCAACTGCACTGTGGTCTGGGGAGTCAAAAATGGGTGGTTTTTCGTTCAGCAGTGCTTGTGTATTTATTGGCTTGATTGTAATCACAGCTGCCTTAAGTTGTAACTGATACTGCCCTCCCTGCAGTGTAGATGATGTTCGCTTGGGTATCAGGTACTGCTGTCTGTGTTTGCTTTTGTTATCAACCACCATCACCAGGACTCTCTAAAAGACCAGCTCTGACCAGACACCAAGGAGAAAAGAGAGATTCCAATTATCCTCTTCCCCGTGGCTCTCCAGCTCTTTCCCATCACATAAACACCACTGAGAGCTGATTCTCCTAACCCCAGGATGAAAATCCATGTGGCACACCTGGCTCCTTTGGTCATGTATAATGTATCATGGCATGCCCATCAAACCAGACACTCCCAACTAAACACACATGGCCTTCTAGGCACACAGCCTCTGTGCACCTCTAACCCACAAGCCTTCATGGCTTTGAGAAGTCTGGTTGCATGTCTAAAGCTAAGGAAGCCATCCTGAGCTGCTGCCATGAACAGTGTTGTGAGCTTGAGGGTATCTGGCCTGTCTGGACCTAGAGTGGCTCCAGCAAAGGCTGAGTGCCTAAAAAAGCAGGCCCCTCAGTTGCTTCAGGGGCTAGTTCATGGCTGTAGCCAGGGATCTCTTGGAGAAGGGTGCCAAATTATGTCTTGTCCCCTAAATGCCAGCTTTAATGGCTTAGAAAGGGTATGTGATGATGGTGGCCAGATCACTTCCTCTTGATACCTGAGAAGAGCATATTGAGTTTGGGTGGTCCTTAATTCCAGGCTAGGTCATTCTTGCAGGCAACCACCAGAATGTGCACCTGCTGGGCAGTACCGTGAAAGGCTCATACTATGCACATTCATTCGATTCCAGACCTTAAGGAAAAAAAAAAAAAGGAAGATGGAGCTGAAGTTCAGAGAATGTATCAGGAGCTTAAGGGCAGGAAAATATGTGGAATACAATATTGCAACACGGCAGGAAGTTCAGAGGTAAACCCAAGTACGCTTGGATGTACAGATTTAATTTAACTGTCCTGTAATGGCACCAGGGGACCGAGGCACATTGGTTACCTGTGATCACAGAGGTGTCCCCGCAGAGAACCCCCCCAACCCCACCCGCCCGGGCCAGGGGTGCGCTGCCGGCGGATGGGTGTCCCCGACCCGGAGCCGGAGGCGGCGTTCGTGCAGCGCCCTGAAGGTCACCCCGCAAGGGCGGCGGCGGCTGCCGCGAGTGCGAGTCGCGCCCCTCCCGCCACAGGGGACGGGCAGGTCCCGCTGCCGCGGGGAGCCCCTACCCGCCCCCCCGGCTGCTGCTCGCAGGGAGCGGGCGGCGGAGCGCGGCGCCGGGCCGGGAGCGCTGCTGGCGCTCATTATTCCGCAGCCGCGCTACACGTGAGCCCGCCGGAGCGGAGCGGAGCGGGCGGCTGCGCGGGGCGCCGGGAGCAGGAGCAGGGGAGGGAGCGGGACGGCGCTCGGCAGCGCCCGGCCGATCGGCTCCCTCCGGGAGCGGGGTCCCGCAGGGAGCGGGCGGGGCGGGAACGGCGGGAACGGGCGGGCACGTGTGCGGGCCGGAGCGCGCACAGGTGTGCGCGCCCGCAGCTACAGCCGGGCACGGGACGCGCGCCCCCGCGGGCACGGGCACGGGCACGCGCACGCACCTGCCCGCCCCGGCGGGTCGGAGCTCCGGTGAGCGGCCCGCACCCACCCTCCCCCGGTGCCGGTGCCGGTGCCGGTGCCGGTGCCGGTGCCGGTGCCGGTGCCGCAGCCCCCCGCCCCCTCCCTCCCTGACGCTCCGGCCGCCGGCGCGCCCCCAGCGCGCCCCGCCCGCCCCGGGCCCCGCCCGCGGAGCGCTCCCGGAGCCGCATTGGCGGCGGCGCGGGCAGGGCGGAGCCCGCGGTGTATATGAAGGGGCGCTGCGCGGGCAGCGCGGCTGCTCGGTGCCCCGTGCGCTCCGCCGCGCTCCCCTCGCCGCTCCCGCGTCCCCCCGGCCGTCTCTCCCGCTCTGCCCCGCCGGGCCGGCGCCGCCGGGGCGGGCGCACCCACCCGCACCTTCCGGGGCCGCTCCGCCCGGCCGGGTCCTGCCCGCTCCGCCCGCCGAGGGCTGTAGGTCTCCGCACGCCGCTCGCCCACCCCGCCGCTCGCCATGGCCCGCGGGAAGGCCAAGGACGGTGACGGCAACTGGAAGAAATTCATCTGGAACTCGGAGAAGAAGGAGCTGCTGGGCCGCACCGGGGGCAGCTGGTGTGAGTGCGGGGCCGGGGGGCGGCGATGCGGCGGGCGCTGCAGCACGGCCCCGGCGCTCCGCCTCCGCCGGCTGCGGCGGGGCTGCGGCCGGGGCGGGGGGGGCTGGGGACGGGGCGTCCCCGCGGGGCCGGGGAGGCAGGGACCGGGTCCCCCTGCCCTCTCCCTTCGGGGTCCGCTGGGGCCCCGCGGGGGCCGGCGAGCGCTGCCCCCCGAGTGCGGCTCCAGGTGGGTCCGGGGGTGAGGCGGGGTCGGGCCGACCTTGTCGAGGGCGCCTCGTCCTTGGGTCTCCTTCCTTTCCCGGTGGCTGGCCCGGCCCGGGAGCATCGCCGTCGGGGGACCCTGACCTCCCAGCTCTCATCTGCCTTAGACCTTACAGAGGCTTTTTCTTTTTTTTCTGTTTTCTCTGGATAAATGAAACTAAGCGAGTTTTACTTCGCTGAGAAAGAGCAAATGACTTTTAATATCTCCGCAAGAAGGAAATGGCTCTATGTGCATTCCTCATAAATGCTTTTGATGTATTCATTGGGTGCTGTATTCATAGCATTTAGCTTAAAGAGGCTTTTAATTTCTTTATGCAAATAGACAGCCTTCCAGTTGCTGCCAACCACAGCTGGTGTTGCCACCCTTGCGATGTTGAATTCAGCTCCTATTGTAATGGATCGGCCGGAGGTGCCACATCTAGAGCCGGCAGCTCTGGCAGGCGGACTAGAGCAGGCTTCTGCCGTATCTTTACGTGAGCAGAATGGGGTTGTGGGTGCGCATGGAGAGGTATTTTCTGCTCCTGAGGCACCAGGCAACTGCGCAGTGCTTCAAACGCGGAGGCTGAACCAGGTCCTTCTCCCAGAGTGCCCGTACCTATCCGCCTAGGACTGATTTCCATTTGCTGAGTCGATCTGCAGGCTGATGATCAGATTCTTCTGTTATAAGCCTACCTGTTGCAAGAAGCTTTTTCCTTCAACCCTGTGGTACTCAATTTCTAGACTCACTGCGTATTTTCTGAGACCTTGGAGCGGTTTTGACCTTTAAGGTGTCTTTGGCGTTTAGAGCATCCTGGCTGGGAACCTGATTAAATAAGCTACCTCCCAGCGTTTGCCTTTTGATGTTACAAAACTCAAAGGCATTACGCTGCGGACAACAGCATTAGTGTTTGGTTTGTTACAACAGCACCTCCTATGACCGTGCTCTGGAAAAAATTTCCACACGTCCCTGACGTCACGGCCATTTGCTTTACGCTGCCTGGATACCAAAGAGTGCTTTAACTCCTGGAGCACCACGTTACTGCACCCAGCTCTGCCCTCCAGCCCTGGCTACCTCCGGTGCACGCGAGGAAGACAAGAGGATGGAGTGCCTTTGTGACAGTGTCCCTCAGCCTCTGTTTCTCTGGGTGGCCCTCCTGCTTGCCTGTCTTTCATAGACTTAGAACAACCAGAACTGCCAGCTTGCATTGTGAGGCTTCTCTAATGATGTAGGGTTTTTTTTTTATGATGGAGCTGGGGAGTGAGGAGGAATATTTCCACCCACTACTTACTCCCCTTCTCTGGTAGCTCATCACTTCAAGTCCTTCAAATAAACTACATCTGTTTTGTTTGTGATTAGGTGAGGACAGTCTGAGATCAAGCAGGCTCGCTCTCAAGTTGTCTTTGGCCTCTGCCTGTCCCTGCAGCCTGATGAGCAATACAGTTGCTTGGCACGGGCTGGCCTACCCTTGTAGGTGGCCTGGTGGTGTCTAGTACAGCATGTTACCCTGCAGTTAATCAGTGCAGATAATCCTTGTAAAGTGGGTAACTGATACCCAGACCTGGGCTGCATCTCCAGACTCTTCTCCATTCTTCCCACTCCCCCCACAAGATTATTCTAGACAGTCCCTTTAGACTGAAAATACATTCAATCTTCCATTGTTATATAATTCACTCTTTAATTGGTATGAGTAGTGCCAGAGTGCCTTTGTAGGCACACAAGGTTGGTAAATGTGCAGTATTTTGACACCTTATAAGAGTACTTTCCTACATTTGAGATAGAGTACTGAAGTTAATTGGGCCTGAACTCTTTTCCCGTTTTCTTTTTTTGGAGGTGATGGCCTGAATGACTAGAGGAGATCAGGCTTTACAATGGCCTGTAAATGTGAATGAAACATTTACTGTTACTGCCCCTGGAAATAGCTTTGAGCCCCAGAGCTGTGTGGAATGAGTAACTTTCAAGCACACCCATGCTTGCTGTGGGGCACTTGGATCACTGACAGTGTCAAGTGCAAGGCCTGTGCTGTTAGTGCTGCGTCAGCCAAGGGATCCTTGAAGGTGTGCAGAAAGTGCTTTGGTCTTCATATTTTACAAGCCCAAACCCTGATTCAGGGATTTCTAAGTTTTCAGGGGTTCATGTTTCCCCACAACCAAACAACTGGAGTGCCTTACATTTCTGGTCTGCATCAGGGCATAATCTCACTGTTAAACAGATGTCTTTGCAACATCTGGATTTTGTGTGCAGGGCTCTTCCTTGCAAGTGGCAAAGGTTGGAAGTATTGTCCTGAAACATGACTGCCATGAGGGCTTGATTTGATTCCTCTTTGTTTATTTTCTCTTGCAGTTAAGATCCTCCTCTTCTATGTCATCTTCTACGGTTGCCTGGCAGGTATATTCATCGGGACCATCCAAGTGATGTTGCTCACAGTCAGCGAGTTTGAGCCCAAATACCAGGATAGAGTGGCACCTCCAGGTAACTAAACAGGAGGCCCGTGTTTAACTTTGTGCAAGCTGTTCTGGGAAGGCGGGGTTGGTTACTCACCTCAAGAAGGAGGATGAAATAAGCGTGTCGTTGCTGCAACACATATTTGTAGGGGGTGGGTATGTTCTCAGCCTTCTGTGTTAACAGTACTGGGGCTTGAAGACAATCCTGCTGGAATTAAAGGTTGCATCACATGAAAAATGCCTCCTCTCCGAGAGGAACTTGAACTTGGTTTGGTTTTCCTTTCCCCTAAGCTGAAGTGATGGGGTGAGGCTAAAAGGCTTCACTTTTGGGAACGGGCTGTATGAGAAAGCTGGGTTCAGTTTTTCTTTCTTCAGAACCACTCTGCTCACATGAGTAAGTGAAAGGATAAAGATAAAATGTTGGCTCTATCTGTGGAAGTGGCATGCACAAGGAGAAAGGGGACAGTGCCTCTTCTGGGGGTGCTCACAGAATTGCTTTATCCAACACCAAAGTACCCCAGAAGTGCTCTAGAAAGGCTGTGGCACTCAAAAGTGGGAATTGCAACTGACTGGCGTGGGAGGTGAAGGGATGGTGGGTCTGGTAGTTGCTGATGTGACCTGTCCTCACAGACAGAAGAAAGCTCTGCTCAAAATGATGCCTGAGCAGCCGGCGCCTGTGTCCAGCCGGCCTTGGATAGGGCCGAAGGGGCGAGTGGCCCCTGCCTTGCCGCAGGTTCTGCCCCGCCTGCCCGGGCTGTGCTGCGCTATCCGGCTGCACCGCAGCCCTGGAGCGCGGGGGGAGCTGCGCCACTGCTGCTTCCCCACAGTGCAAATGACCTTGAGGCCGCCTGGCACTGGGCATCCTAACGATCCGTCTCCAGTTGCTCTGTAAAACAGTTCAGAAGCTTTTAATAACAGTGGTATTTAAGTGACAATTGTGAGGCTGATGGCTTGTAGCTACACAAGTTGGCCCTGGTGCTGCACTGTGTCTTGCGGCCCCACTGTCTGTAATGCTGTGCTGTGAATCCCTGCCCTAAACACAAGGAATGTCACCGTCACCAAATGGTGTTATAGCTCAGCCAAGTCATCTTTTCCAGATAACTGCTTTTCCACCAGCATGCTTTAAACACAGAACAGAGGCTGGAACCGCTTTGTTAGTGTGTTACACTTGTTCATGTACCACCACCATGGCTGGGGCAAATGCTGTCTTTAAGCTCTGAAAGCAGCTCTTTTAGTCTCTGCAGTGGACCCTGACATTTGCAGGAAAGACTGTCACTGATACTGCCCAGAGCCATTGGCTGCATCTGAAAAGCCAACATGGCTAATGCTGGGGTAGTTGTTACTCAGTAATGTGTTTTTCCCCTTCACGAAATAATTAGCAAAGGCGCCCATGGATTGGAGGTCTCACCCTGATAGCCCTGCTGTTCAGCCAGATGTCACATAATTACCCATTCTAGGTAAACAGTCAGCTTTCTGTGAAACAGCAGTTTATGATTCAAATTTCAAAGTAACTCTGGTAAAATTTCTGTGAAAGATTTCAGCCTGCAGAGGATTTTTATTAATATCTTAATTGCATACTGCACCAGTTTTTCTTAGGTTTCTTTTTTTTTATCACAGAAAAGGAATTGAATTTCAAGACACTCTTGTAGTGTGTACTGCAGAAATCAAAATGGAGGAACAATGGAAAGGTCAGGAATCTTTTGTAATGAGCTTTCAGGATGGGTACTGAATTCAAAGGGAACAAAATCCACCTCCTTGAATGTGTGACTGTGGGCAGCCAATAAACAAGGGTTGTGAACCAAGCTGCAATGGCATATGCATAAAACTTCAAAGAAATAATTAGTAAATAGCACAGGGTCCTTTGCAGAGCATCACTTGACAGGTCTTCCTGCAGATGTGGACAAGCTGGTGTAGGGCACAGCAGAGGCTGGCACTTAGTATCCAGTACATTCCTTGTCCTGTAGCACAGCGGCCGTGAAACTGCGAGGCCAAACCAGCCCTTTTAATGCAGGCGTTCCTAGACACTGACACGTAGAGAGTGGCTGCACTGCTGCTGTTTGGGGGGTCAGCAGTCCCTCTGTTCCCTGGCTGTGCAGGATTCTTCCCAGTGCTGCAAGCACAGCTGCTGTTCTGTCAAAGGACTAATGTATGGTGAGCATCAAACTTGAACTTTCTGTGATCTGAGACACCTGCAGATAATGAACTATATAAAATAGGATGTTGTGCAATTCTAATTCCTGGTTCTTGTGGGAACATTTGTGAGCCAAGTAAGTATACTGGCAGCTTGATAAAGCCCTGGATTTTCTAGGGAGCCAGAAAAGCTGGTTTTCTCCTTGTTCCAGTGCTCTGTCCTTCTTGGGCAAATCACTGTTTTGCCAGCCCAGAATGTTTTGAGAAAGGGAAAACTAGATCTGCCTTTAGGACTTGCAGGAGAAAATGCTGTAGGGGCTGCTATAATATCATTCTTGTTCTGAAATACAACAGATTTCATAATAGCAACAGAACCTACAGGGTGTTGTATTGAGTTATTGACATGGGTATAACATTGAAAGCCATAAAGTGCTATTTTTGTAGCCAAGTGTCATTAATATGGTAATTGGTTTCTGCATTGAACACAACAGGAATGTTATACAGGGCTTCAGGGCAAGCTGAGTATTGTACCTTTCCATTACACTATTTTTTTTCTTTCTTTTGTCTTGTGGTGGGGGAAGGGACAGCAGTTCTCCTGCCCATCCAGCCTTGCCATTGCAACAGCCCCAGTTCCACGTGTGCTGCAGGCTCGGACTCTGCTTTGAACACAGAGGACTTACCCTGCTAGTAGTGAAGGATGAGGATATTGCCTCTTAAGAAGCATCCCTAAAAAATAATGCTTCATTCTCCCCCTCCCCACCCCGATAGAAATTGGGCTGTGTATCCTGCCATCTTGTGGTGTGCATCCCGTGGAACAGTGTTCCGTCATGGGCAGGACGAGGGGACAGAGCTCACTGAAGCCTGAGGCAAAGCTTTGTAAGTGGTGGCTGGAAGGAAGAATCCCTGCTCCAGCCAGGGGATTTCAGGTGTCCCTGCTTCAAGCACTGCTGGGCAGTGAGTGCGTCATGGAAAAGGCTGCTTTGGTGTGTGTTCCCCACTTGGCTTATTTAGCTGGGACAGCAGCAGCAAGGTTGCAGGGAGGCTTCCAGGAGTGTGTGCTGCCTCCTGTGAAGTTGCATTTCTTTGCTTCTCTCATCTCAGCAGCACCCGTGCTTGGGAAAAACTCAGTCTCAGGCTCCAGGATGTTACAGCCAAGCAGGTTTTGCTGCATTTGCAGAAGACTCACACCTACGTTTTGCACTTTGGGGACGAGGTTGATTGGAAGCTTGGAAGGACATTGTTTGATATGGTGGCTTTTAAAATCTGTCCTCACATAGGGAGCTGGGGGAGGGTGTAGTGATCACTCAATTTGTTGTCTGTGTCATCTCAGGAGTGTTTGTGCTCATTTGGAACAAAGATTACGTGGTACTTGGAAATGAGCATGGTGTGATGGAGCAAGAGTGGTTACTACAGCCTTATACAACCATTCCTAATAACAAGCCTGACTTCCCACTTTTAGTTTCTTCCTCTTTACCCTCAGGACATTTCTCCTGAAGTCTTGCTATTGCAGCTTAGAACAATAAAATCTATGTGGAAAATAGTTTTTTAAATGAACTTGAATAAACAGGATTTTAATCTGCAGTGGCATTTTGGAAGTGGAACTGTAGCCAAACAAGCCTCCCCGCCAATGACTTTATGGGGGTTTTTTGGTGTTTGATGTCCTTGTATAGTCACAGCCAACAGAAGGTGGTGTCCATTACCAACTCAAGGCATTGCTCATCATTTATATGGACAATGTCAGCCAAGTGAAGATGAGAGTCTTATTTCCTAACAAGGCACTCTGAAGTGCCAGTTGCAGCAATTTTCTAATTTGTCAGTATTTTAGCAATGAGTTACTTGATTTTTTCCTGTGGAAAGAACAGCATCACCACGTGACACCGTGGTGCATCTCTGTCGTAATAGCTTGAGATGCAGAGCTGTGTCATACAGATTATAGTCTGAGGATAGGGAGAGGGTTGTTAGATGCCTGACTATGAAAGCATCTCTGGGTTTGTTTCTTTTCCCCCATTGGACTTGCTCAGGAATGGCTTCCTCATGTGCATGCAGCCCCTAAAAGCTTCATTCATGCCAGGCACACACTTCCTTGGGTGTCTAGCAATACGTGTCAGGTAGTACTGCAAGGGCTCAGCTTTAAAATGTTTTTTCTTTTCCCTGCTTCCTTAAGTTCCCAAGTGGGGGTGAGAGAAAGTTCCAGAAAGCATAGTGTTCTGCAGAGGTTACCTTCTGCCATTGTACAACACGCTTGGTTTTCCACACAAGATTGCTTAAGACTTCATGGTGCTGCTCTGCTAACAGCACTGCAGCTTTTAGTTTGGCTGTGGGATGTACAGAAGGAAATGATAGATCAGGGCTTAGGGCTTTGCGTCTACTCAATTGCAGGCATGTGAGAATGGAGATTGTGGTAGAAGCCAGTAACACATTTTTTTAATTAGGATAAAGTTAATTTTCATGACAAGTCTTTTATATTCATAAAGATTTTCTTTCTTGCTTTGTAAGTGGGAAGATTGATTTCTACTTTGCTCCTATCCTAAACAAAGCAAGCACTGGTGTGCCAAAGCCTGGTCTAGTCTGGTTCATCCAAGCACCTGGAAATGCTCCAGTCAGGCAGAAAACAGCCCAGCTTTGGCCACAGGGTACCTGGCAGGAACAGTGGTTCCCTTGTGCAGGCCGCTGGAAAAGCTGCTTGGTGGTACTGCCTGGGTTTCATGGCAGTTCTGTGGAGATGTGCAAGACAGGGATGCTTTGGGATGGGAGTCTGTTCTCCAGTCAGGTCACTTTTCTGATGGGCAGAAGGATGGCTTTGGACTGTACCTAGCAGTGGCCAGGCTCTCTTAAAGAGAGAACAGGGATCTTCTACTGGGTGGCTTATACAAACCACAGGGTTTATTGCTGACCTTCACATCACCTTTGCCAGGCGTGTGGGGTGCCTTATGTGTTACCTTGGCCAAGACAAGAAACAGAGATGGGGAGGTCCTGAGCAAAACTGACAGCTTCACTTGCCTGACTGGAACTTAACAAGCCTGGCCACGTTTTCTTGATTTTTTTTTTTTAATATATATTTATACACTTGAATGACACACCTGTAACTTGAACTCTGGAAAAGGCAGACCCAAAGCCTGGCCTGCCTCTGCTGCAATCCCAGACAGCCACTTCAGGTGACCGAGTCTGTTGCTTCCCAGCTGAGTGGTAACATGAGAAGGGCTTGGCAGGATGGGATTGAAGTCCCTTACTAAAATGGAAACTGGCGTATTTATTCTATATATAACTGTTTGTGAAGCAAGAAGATGAGTAATTGCTCAAAAAGGGGTTGAAAGCCACTGACTTTGGAGGGTAGGATGTCATTCTGCTAGAGGAATAGTAAATTGCTTCTAAACTTGTAAACTCTAACTGGTCCATTTGCACCAGAGGAATTTTTGAGCAGTTAAAGCTACTTCAGGAATAAAACTGAAACACCCGAGCTCCTTGCTGGACTTCTCGCAATCTTTGGCGACCAGGAGCTGTGTTTAGGGGAACAAAGCTAATCTTTGTCCTAGGTTACAAATTCCAAGTTAGTGGGTAGTGGCAGGGGGGTAGGGGGAGTGGTGAGTTGGTCTGAGGAGGGACTGAGCAGAAGCACTCAAGTGGCTTTGGAAAAATTGCTGGAGTCACAAGCTCCTGTGGGTTAGGGCCAGCCGGCTAAGCTGCCTGAGTTTTGCACCAGAGGAGCTTCCTGGCAACAGGCCTGTTCTGAAAGCTGTCAAAGCAAATGCTGCTCCCCTGCTCCTTTTCTTGATCTTGCTAAAATGAAGATGACAAACTGAACTGAAGTCAAGACCTCAATAATTACAGTGGCTGCCACAAAAGCAGCATGAACCCGGTTCCCATTACTTAAATTAAAGTGTTAGCCATGCATCAATACTTCCAATTAAAATGTGACCTAAACATTGCATAGGAGCAACTATTTCCAAGTTCCACAATGAAGAGCAAAGGAGTTGGTGCGTTTTATTATCTGTAGACAGTTCTTGTTTATAGTCCCTTCTCCATGCATTATTATTATAAAATCGGAGCTGGTTAGCACAGCCCAGAATCTGGAGAGTCTTTTAAACAACTCTTCTGTGGTGGCATTTCCTACTCACCTCCTTGGTGATGAGCTGCTGATAAGAGAGCTCAGAAGATGTTTTACAGTCAGAAATACCCAATTAGGCAATGAAAAGAGAGGAGGCAGTGCTCAGGCACTGAAAAGAAAATGTTGTCTTCTCTGCATCCCACAAAAGAGACACACAAAGGCCACGTGGATTCCAGCTGGCAGAGCGTGACTGGACTTGGGAAACCTCTCTTTTATTGCAGGAGTTCATGAGTGGACAGCTGTGCTGTTTCCTAAACACAGTGTTTGCGGGCACTAAAGGCAGCCTGTTAGGGATGCTTATGTTTTGTGTGGTTTGTCTCACATGCAGCTTTCCTTCTGTCCTCGAGGACAAGGCAGCAGAATTGCACAGTGGACCTGTGGTTGGCTGTTTGTCTTGAAGGGAACCTGGACTTGTAGCCTCACTTCTCATTTTGTGATTTTTGTCTTTTTACCTGACGTAAACACTGTGATAAATATCTTAGACTGTTGTTGGAAAGAGGAGAACTTCTCCTCCAGTGAGCTTAAGCTGTTTTGTCAAAGTTCTCAAGTCTGAAAAATAGAGATTATTAGTATTAGGAGTCATGTTCATGGTATTGCCTAGAGGCTGTGCAGCTCTGAGGTGTACTTAATGTTTTCTTCTGATTTTGCTTTTCTTAGGACTGACACAAGTCCCCCAGGTTCAAAAGACAGAAATTGCCTTTACTGCCTCTGAACCCAGAAGTTACGAACCCTATGTGAGGAACCTTGATAATTTCTTAAGGGACTACAGTGCTGAGCAACAAACTGAAAACATCGTGTTTCAGGACTGTGGAGGTAAGTCTCAATTGTTTCCTACAGCTGAGGGCTCTGAATGATGTCTCTGAATGATGGAATGATGTCCACCTGAAGCTGAGGTGGAGCAGTGGTGGTCTTGGTCTTCAGCTGTTCCAGCAGCATGTTGCTTAACTGGTTGCTCATTAATTTCCTTTGGGCAGACCATGCTGGGCCATACTGAGCAGCTTATTGTGGTGTTGGGAACCCCCACATTTCACTTTGAGAACATTGCAGCTGACTCTGAAGCTTGTGGCACTGACCTTATTCTCTCTGAAAGCCACAGGGGTTTTTCTGATGACTTTGCTAAAGCCAGTGTTGGTCCTCTTCATGCCATGCAGTCAAACATCTGGGAGGTGTTAACCTTTAATAGGTTATTTGTAATCATGTGAATGAGACTCTCACCTCATAATACTGTATCAAATCTGAGGGGAACCCACTTGTAAAAGCTGCCCAGAAAAATATTAAGTCTCTGAGCCAGGTGACGCTGGAAGAAATCTCTGAAGAATCTGGAAGTTATAAAACAAAACTCCATTAAAATGGGCTGGTCTGGGAGCCCCACAGTGGGGGTGGCTGGGCCTAGGTCTGTGGAGTGCCTTAACTGCCCTGGTGATGGGGAAATCCCAAGGGCCCAGGGAAGTGTAAGTGGCGTGCAAAAGATCCCAGTGCATATGGTTGTCTTTTCCTTCTCTGCCATCACAGACACACCTACTGAATACAAAGAGAGAGGACCATATAATGATGCCCAGGGCCAGAAGAAGGTCTGCAAATTCAAACGTGAATGGCTGGAAAACTGTTCTGGATTAAATGATCCCACCTATGGGTACAAGGATGGCAAACCATGCATCCTTGTCAAGCTCAACAGAATTATTGGCTTCAAACCTCAGGCAAGTATCTCTCTTTCTAGCTGAAGCTTCTGATCAGGAGGAGGAGTTGGCTGCAGATTTGCTGTGCCTGCTTTTTGGTCTCTGGAAAGAGATCAGTATTAAACCCTTTCTGCAGAGGATAAATTGTGAGACAATTTGAGTAATTCGCTTTAAAAATGCTTTTAATTGAAAAGTAGTGAAAGTTGTGCACTGCCAGTTGGTGACAAGTAGCAGTGAACTTCACAGTGCAACCTCCTGGTTATTTATTTGTTAACTTCTGAGCCTGCTATTGGAGTCACTATAAAGGGGTGTTTTCTTCAAATGATAAATTCCATTTTAGATTCCTGTATGCTTCCATGGGACCATCCCAGACCAATCCTGTCTGTATAACATCAGTACATTTTGTCATGGCCTGACTCACTCCATTCTTTTCCTCAGGCAGTACAGACTTCTCTGCCTTGCTAAAACTACTTAATTAAATGATAAAATGCTAAAATTAAATACCAGAGTGAAACACAGCCTCTAAAGAGTAAGCTACATTTGAAAGTCAGGCACAGCTGCAAGAAAGGTGAGGAGGCCTTTAGTTAATGTAGTTTTCCAGAGGCTGTAGGGTATCTCTGCCAAGTGGTTGCTCTGTCCTTCACCTACAGGCAAGTTTGCAGTAATGCTGAAGGGTGTTAATCTGGACATTCATGGCTTTTTCTTCTGTTTTTTCCCCTCAATGCATTAAAATGCTAAGAACTTCTTTTAAGAATTCAGTGAAAAAACACGTGCTGTTGAATAAGGTGGTGTGCAAAACCTGCCACTCCATCTTTTGGATGGAGAACAGTCCAAATGGCATTCCATGCCACCTTCACTCCCATCTGTCAGGGCAGTTGAGGATGGGAAATGGTGCTGTCTAACAAATCCTGAGGAATGTTTTCCTTCAAAGGGAGTTTGTCCTCTGCTGAAAGAAATGAGCAAACTTTTGGTTTATCTGATGCGTGGTGGAAGTATTTTAGCAGAATGTACTGTGGTGGCTGTGGGGTGACATGAGATGTGCATGTCTGATGACTGGGAAAGAGAAGGGTTTGGTGTGTTCCTCTCTTTTCTTGCCATGGAGCTCTGGAGACCTCCAGACTGCGTTAGACAGTGGGGTCTAGTTGTGGAATGACTTTGCATGTTTCATTTGGAAACAACATATCCAAGGCAGTATTTATTTTGGTGGTTCCACACTCCAGCAGAGACCCCATAGTTCTTGCATTGGGAGAAGTGTTTGTAAAGCAGATATGAAACTGCAGTGTTGTCAAGCAATACTGCTGCAATTTAAAAAACCAAAGACCAACTGGGTTAATGGTTGGACTATGAGAGCTGGCACTCACCCTTCTCTGATACACCCAGAGCTTTTGTCCTTCCTTGTTGGTGGTGTTGAAGTTCAGCAGTGTCAGGGTGAGACTTGCCACACTTTGTTCTTTCCTGTGCATTTTCAGTCCTGATTGCACACACACACCTGGCAGGCAGGTGGCAAATCCTGCACCAGTGCAATCCTGCCACTGCCTGATCTTGCATAAACAAGCCCCACTAGCTATAGATACTCTGCCACGAAATGCTTTCCCCAGGGACACCATGGAACTAAACCCAGCCTGACCTGCTTGTATCCACAGCGGGTGAAGCTGTAAGAACAGGCAGCAGTTCTGCCTGGGTCACGTTCCCCTGCTTCCAGTTGTGTTACACTACTTGTCTGTCCCAAGAACCACTGGGAGCTGTTGCCTCTGAACTGTGCTTAGGAGGGATGCCAGTTAATATGGTGTGTGTTCCGTCCTGCTGATCTTTGTTGTTGCAAAGGTGCTCCAGTCTGCAGAGGAGTGTCCAGTGTGTAACTTCCCCTTGTTCTGGATTTCTTCTAGGCTCCAGTCAATGAAAGCCTCCCTCCTGAGGTTATGGCAAAATACAACCCAAATCTCATCCCTGTCCACTGCGTTGCCAAGGTAAGTTGAAACTAGTGGAGTTGGGAGGCTGCAGGGGATGACTAAGCCTTTGTCCAAGTGTAGTTACCCCCCTGCCTGCCTTCCCATAGACAAATGGGGTGGTTCTTTCTTGGGATATCTCCTCCTCAGGAACAGAAGTTTCTCAAAACCCTGCTGGTGGATGAGTTAGTGCTGCCCTAACAGTGTGGGGTAAAAGCAGGGCAAGATAGTTAAAGCTATCTTCAAAAGTAGCCATTTGGCTTCCAAGTGCTGTGCAGGAGCCAAAAAAAGGCCTCCAGGCCTCATACCTGGCATGTATAAAGCAGCTGAGAAACAGCAAAGTTTTTGTAGCCAAAGCCTGTGCAGTCGTACCACAGGTGGCTCTGGTGGCATCAAACCATGTGAAGTGGCTGAGGCATTAAATTAAGCAAAGCCCTTTTCCTGGCTGATGTGTGCTGGGAGGTGCTGTTTGTGTGCCGGCCAGGCAGTGCTGACACATCCTCGGAGCCACTGGCCGCTCCTGTGCTGTCACGGCGGGGACCAAAGGGGAGGTCACGGTCCCGCTGACAACAGCTGCTGATAGAGCCCAGGGCTGCCAGAGGCGCAGGTTGTCATTGGCTGTGCCTCCTCCTCCCCCCTGCAGCGAGAGGAAGACGCAGACAAAATCGGCACGGTGGAGTACTACGGGATGGGCGGCTACCCCGGCTTCGGGCTGCAGTACTACCCCTACTACGGGAAGCTGCTGCAGCCGCGGTACCTGCAGCCGCTGGTGGCCGTGCAGTTCACCAACCTGACCTACGACATGGAGGTGCGCGTGGAGTGCAGGGCCTACGGGCAGAACATCGTCTACAGCGACAAGGACCGCTTCCAGGGACGCTTTGATATTAAATTCGACATAAAAAGCAGCTGATCGTAAGCACAACTCTCTTCCTCCCCCCTCCTCCTCCTCCTCCTAGCCATTTAAAAAGGTTAAAAAAAAAAAAGAACAAAAAAGAAAACCTACTAGTCTTGAACAAACTGTCATACGTATGGGACCTACACGTAATCTATATGCTTTACACTAGCTTTCTGCATTTACTAGGTTAGAATGTAAACAAAGTGTAGCAATAGCGACAAATATTTATTCTACTGTAAATGACAAAAGAAAACAAAATTGAGCCTTGGGACATGCCCATTTTTACTGTAAATTATGATTCCATAACTGACTTGTAGTAAGCAGTGTTTCTGGCCCCTAAGTATTGCTGCCTTGTGTATTTTATTTAGTGTACAGTACTATAGGTGCATACTCTGGTCATTTTTCAAGCCATGTATTGTATCTGTTTTCTACTTCTTGTGAGCAAAGACTTTTGCTGTCCAAGGTGTAAATACTCAATGGGACTAGAACTGGCATGAAACTTCTCATTATTTTGTTCCTTTTCAAAGAAAGGCCCACCTGTGAGACGATATTTAACAGCACTCCATAAGGCTTCTGGCTTTTCTGTGGTGTTAGGGTATTTTATTTGGAGGGGTGGCAGGGAAACTAACTTAAGTGAAGTTAAAGAGAATAGGTGATTGTGTACTGTGCTTTGTAGCGAATGCTGTCTCTCTCTCCACCTCTTCCCTTATCCTCCAGTATGTTGTGTGAGAGACTGGGTCAGACTATCACTCTCCTCAGTGATAGGCATAACTCTTTGCTTTGTATATTTTCTTTTCTTTTTCTTTTTTCTTTTTTTTTTTCCTGCTGAAGGCATCGCACACTGTGGTGCTAATGTCTTTATTGAATGTTTTAGCCATTTTCATGGTGGAAGAATTTTATATTTATGCAGTTGTACAATTTTATTTTTTCTGCAAGAAAGTGTAATGTATGAAATAAACCAAAGTCACATGTTTGAAAATAAATCTTTATTTTAAACTTTATAAAAGCAATGCAGTACCCCATAGAATGGTGTTAAATGTTGTCTAAAGTGCAAAACTCTATGTTCTAACATGTAATAATAGCCAGGAGTACAGTGCTCTTGTTGATCTTGTATTTCAGTCAGGTTGAAACATTGGACAAATAAATGAATGAACACACAGTTCTGTGTGCGTGTCTGTTGCAGTGGGTGAGGATGGAGCCTGTTAGTTGTCCAGAATCTTGAAGAAGTACTGCACCTATTTCAAACAGAAAATGCATCATTATCATTCCCAGACAGTCTCAGCCCAAGGGAGTTGACAGATTTGAAACATTGAGCTGTTACACATCAGTGCTGGTGTCTGTTAGTCACTTGTTTTCCCCTCTCCCTACCCCGGATGAGAGGCTGCTGTGCCTATGCCCATCAGGATCCCAAAAAGTCTCTTCCCCATTACTGCACACGCTCCACCTCTGGAGGCACAGGCTCCGTGTTCCAGACACAGCTGTCGATCCTCAGCACAGGTTGGAGCTTCCAGCAGCAGCCAGAAGGGAGGCTGCACACTGAAGCCACAAAGAGTTTCAGGGCAGCCACTTGCTCTGTGTTGCTGCTGGGCCGGTGGCCAGGGCTGAGGACAGGCTGTGCCTGCTGGGGCTGCTCAGATGTGACAAGACGTGGCAGCTGGCTTCATGCAGGAGTCAGGCTCACTTTGTGCTGCATGACGCAGATTACCAGAGAGAGTTTCTCCATGCAAAGTGACAAAACAGGACTATCCTAGAGCAAGTGGCTTGATAAAGGCTTCCTAATTGGAACACACAATCCTGGAAAAGCAAGATGCTAAACTCTTTGCCATCTGCTAGAAGGAAAAGCGTGGTTACAGTACGCTGCGGTGGTTAGTGCACCCATTTAGCTGTTCCATGTTGTTCCTAAGGAGCAGGTGCCAGCAGAAATCACACCTTCAGCTCTTACTTTTGCCGCTGTATGTTTATAACAAGGATTTAAAAAGCTGTGATGAAAGCCCTAAAATACTCCCTAATGGAAGCTCCACCTGCAAAAAGAACTGCAGGAAAGCTGAGCCATTTTGACTCCCAGCAATTGATGGGTTCCTACTGCTACCATTTTGGGTGGGGAGTGGGGATGTTGTTTTATGGCTCAAGGTTTGGTAGGATCACCTGCCCCTACAATTCAGTTCCTAGATGAACAGTCTGTGACAATTAAAAAAAAAAAATCAACACAGCAACAAAAAACCCCAAACCAACCAACAAACTAAAAAAAATTCCCAATTTTTATTTGTATAATATCCAATTCATGGGTAGGTACTTTACTGCCTTTTAATTCTCTATATGAGTGCAAAGTCCAAGCATGAACTATTAATAAAGATTCTGGGTTATTCCAGGGGTTGGGACGACCGTTGTGGAAAACTCAAGGTGCTTGTGTTCGCTTCAGTGAGCAAATGTCAAACAGGGCTCGTGTAACGTGCTTTCAGGAATTGCATATGAAATTAGGCAAAACCAAACTTTTACCCAGCATCCCCGCCCCAATCACTTTCTCGTCCCACATCAGTGAAAGCAGAATGGCTGCTCAGATCACTAATTAACCAGGCAGGAAGGGCAGTAGCTACCCCAGCCACATGCCCTGCAGCCGCCCACTGAAAAGACCCACCTGGTCCCAGGCTTCAGGACAACTCTGCTACTAAAGGACCACACCCCCCATGCCCCCAAAAGAAACACCCTCCTCAGTGCACCTGGTCAGACATGTTCCCTTCCCCTTCTAGAAATGCTGCTGTGATTTGTCAGACCTACTAGCAATACAGCACTAGAAGACTGCAGGATGGTTAAAAAAATTCCCAAACCACCAAAGTCCAAGAAAACCTCACCCCACCCCATTCCAAGGTGTAGACTCTCGGCTGGGCACCCCGCTCACCCAGTGGCACCAGTGCTTTGGATACACAACAGCCTTGACATCAAAGTGACCTTTCACAAGTGGCACTGACACAGCTTCACTGGGCCTGGGGCTGGTCAACAACCCTGGGGGCAGAGAGACTGCAAGGCAGGGCAAGGGCCTCAAGATGTGACATCTCACCAACCCAAACTAAAATGTTCATTGCCTTCAAGATTTTTATTTTAATCTGTGCACTATCCACTCTCCTCAGGAAGACATCGCTTTCCTTACTGCCTAATAGGATGTTACATTATAAACTACCAGTCTGAACACGTTGTTCTTTCTGCCAGATTGACTCAGCATAGTTAAGTATAATTGTAGCCATTAAAGTGAATTTTATCTCCCTTCTTGTTATATGGGACACCTGCATTTCATAAGAGAGACACACAAAAGCACTAGTAAAATAAAAAGCAGAGAGAGAGAGACACACATACATTTAACAACACAAGCCTTTAAGGCTGTGTCTGCACAAACACTTGCACTAAAACACACCAGCTCTCGATTTTACAGCTCTGAGCACTGGCACTTCTGACTCCTGTTCCCAGCATGGCCAACAGCAGCTGTCCAGCACAAGCCAGGCACAACCCTTGGCATGGGTGAGGAGCTGTGCCAAGAGCAAAGAAAAAGGCCAACTGCAGTGAAATCTGCTTCTTCCTAGGTAATAACTCCGTATCCAGCCTCAGCCTGGGGTGCTGATACAGCTGCTGCCACTACAGGCCCATTTCCCTGCCACAGAGCAGGTTTAATAGAGCTGAGTCAACTCCCACCCCTGCCTGGGCTGCCTCCGCTGGAGCTGCGGGGCTGCCCCTGGGATTTAGGTACTGATCCACCCCTGCAGCACACACTGACACAGGTGAATGCTGGCCTTGCCCAATGCCTGCTCACTTGCCCTAGCAATAAAAGTATCCAAAGGCCCCTTAATTGTGTGCAACCAATTTTCCCAGGCTGGGCTGTACAACCTCAGTTTACTTACAACCTGTGCAAAACCTCTTCCTCCTCAATTAGCTTTTATTGGATTGTTCAAGATCCACAGGGACTGTACTGGCAAGGCTCAGACATCAGAACAAGCAACACTACATTTCATACATTGCACAAAACCAGGTGCCGGTATGTTTTCTTTATTTATAATTATCTTTATGTGGGTCAGCTGCCACCCAGCTCCCAGTAAAACCAGTTAAGAGCTGGCATCTCTGTGGCATGCAGAAAGGATCCTTCTCTCTAAAATCCTCACCCTTGGGAGCATGGCAGTGTTGGACAAGAACCACCAGAACTCAGTTACCCATCCCATGACCACAGGTATGGTGTTATGAGAAAAATCAAGACTCCACGAGAATCAAGATTTCAGCACTACCAAGAGATCTGGGGTGCCTCCATCTTCTGAGGCCCCAGCTGGAGACACCCTGAAGAACCCTCACTCTAAAAGCATCAGGTTCAGGTCCTTTTCCAAGGGGATGCAGGGTTTGGTGATGCCTTGCATCAAGCATCTGGATGGGGGTTAGATACTCCAAAATAACTTGTATTTTAGGAAATACAGTTTCTCTCTTTCCCAAAGTCTGAGCGTAGTCCAAACAACAGGAAGGGGAACTGTGCCAGTACAGAACATCTGAGCAAGCCTCACATTTGACCAAAGGCAAGGTCAGCCTCTCTGAGCCAAGCATACCTCTGATTGTTACAGGACCCAAGGGAGACAGAGCACAAATCCACACTAGGAGTTGATCTGAAACCAACCAAACATATTTCACAGATGCCACCCAAATGCCTTTCCAATGATGGTAACATTCAGGTGTGCTCACTGTTTCCGAGGGATGAGACAGGATCTAATTTAACATCAGTACTCCCCTTGCAGATCCCAGGAACCATCTACCTGCTTTGCAGCATGCAGCTAAGCCCTCTCTAGCTCCTGTCCAGGGACAAATAGCAATAAGGCTCAGGAAGTAACAACGGGTGAATAACTGTGACCTTCTGGCTCTGACCCCATAAACTGCTTCACTGAGGAGGAGCTGAGAGCTGCTTCAGTTCCAGGAAGTTTTGCCTCAGTCACACTCACTCCCAGCAAACTCATGTTAATGGTGTTGGCTGCTCTCTCTGAGCACTTCTATGCATTACCAAAAAGTTTCAGGAGCTAATACAGCAGGCAATAAAAAAATCAGTCTAATGCCCTGACTGAGCACAAGCAAGTATCCTCTGAACAATGTGTGCCCTAAGTGCATGGAAAGACCAGGGAAAATTATAAAGAGGGAAGCAAATTAAGTGAGACAGCCAGTTTTCCAAGGGAGAGCAGAAGATCTCGTTATTAACACAGGGCCCTGCACAGGCACAAGGTGTGCTGAAGACTCCTAGTGTAAGAATTACAGGCACTTACAATTTAACTCTCCTTCGGTCCAGAAAACAACTCAAACAGCAGTGCTGATGAGAGGTGCCTGCTGAGCAGCTTTGGAGTCTGAACGTTTGTCTACAGGCCAGACCCAGGCACACCTTGGGCTGTAGCAGCATTTCACACAGGTAAAACTGCAGCCTCAAAGAAACCCTGGCACTGAAAGGGCGCCAACTCTCATTCCCCTTGTTCCCCTGTGCTGGCAGTTTTTGGTAAGAGATCCTGTTAGTCTCCTTCATGGCAGAAGCCAGGGGCCTGACAGGGTGACACACGAGCAAGAAAAGGCTGTGTTCACAGATTCAGTTCTCATCCATCACCGCAAAGGTGACAGTAATTTTCAGTCCTTCTTCATCTCCGCAGAACCAAAACTGGTAGCTGGGAGATGGAAGCCTTTTCCATCCCTGTATCCATTTAGAGCCTGTCAGGAATCCTGGCACCTTCCATGCAGCTATACAGACACTCACCAGCACCCTCTCCCCAAAACCACCGCAACACTGTCTCCTTGGTCAGTGTAGGCATCCAGGCACATGATCCAGAGTCCTTGCTGACCCAAAGTTTCAGCACCAGCACACTCTCCCTAAACATTCAGGTCTGATAAATTTTTACATGGTATCTCAGTTTGAGGTCACAGGTAGAAATGAAAGGCTTTTTTTTGCCCATTAACATTGGTTTGTACATCTGCACAAACTCACCAATGCTGTTAGCAAGCACACTTGCTAACACCTAACACCCCAACCACACTTCAGCTCCAGCTCATTCAGCTGATTCACATGACTAAATCATTAGATTAACACACCGAAACCCCCATGGATTCATACCATCCTTTCAGCCACATGTACTCCAGAAAGAAAACTGGTTGTCAAAGAAGATAGTCTACTTACTTACTACTGTATGTGTTCTGAAAATAAAGAGTTATTTTTCCCCACAAATCTGAAGAGGGTTTAGTTTAGTTCAAAAAAAGGGCAGGTTCATCACTCCTGCCTCTCTCCCAGGCATCACACAATGTAAGAAATAAAGCCAGCAAGGCTGCCCAAGACAGAACAATTTGTACACATGCACTTCAACTAGCCACATAACTTTCTTAAGTAGAGCTGGAATAAAAACCCCAATGTACCAAGAAAACCAACCTTGCAACAGAAGATTTTATTACATAAACACTACAGGATAACACAGAGCACACTGTGCTTTTATGTTGTGTGCTGTTAACACAGTCACCTCAAAAACTGTGTATGGTTACGTTCAACTCTGAAAACACAGTGGAAGAGAAAGGCAAGGGAAGCTATTTGGAAATTGTAACAATAATATAAAATATTAGAAAAATGTGAATTCCAAACAGGATGGAAATGAGAGGACAAGACAGTACTTCATTATACCACAATCACAAACACCAAGAAAGTGAGTTTTATGTTATTTACTCTAAGAAAAATAAGTGAACTCAGAAACTACTTTAAAAAAATAAGATGTTGTTTATATATCATGTGTAACTACTGTGTTGACTCAGACCACTGATTTCTGAAGCACAGATACTTGTAGATTTAACAAGAAGGTACAGGTTCACTGAATCTTCTCAGTCCCCATCATAAGCCAACTGCTCTGTAGCTGGAGCTGAACATACTAGTTCAGAACTCTCCCAGCTGGAGTTCTGCTTCTTATTTAGTAACATCTTTGGTCACCATTGGAACACAATGGCTTGGTAGAGCCACTGGAACTAAATGAAGTGTAAGATCCCATCTCCTAACAGATGTGACAAATTCCAACATGACAGCAAGTACTGCTTTCCCGAGGATCCCAAGCAGCTAACTGAGTGACCGGGATCACTGCCTCTGCACTTCACACTTATCCTGAGGGACACTTGCTTGCCTGCCTCACAGTCAGGAGTTGCTGTGGAGGTCTTGTAGGATGCCCTTGAAGCAGCGAGCTGAGGTGAGACAAGACACCATAAGCCCACCACAGGTGTCAGTGCAAGCTGCAAACACATCCCAAGCACTGGATAAAAACACTGGAAAGGGCCCCTGCTGCTCATACCTGCAGTATCTAAGTGAAGCCAGATTTGCATGTGTTCATACAAGCCACAGGCATTGCCAATGCTGAGCAAAGTCTCTCCAGCCTGCTCACAGAGCACTGACAGTCACGGTCCTCACAAGCTGCTAGGTTATGGCCAAGAGAGGAGAAAGTGATCACACAGAGACAAGAACATGTTTTTCAACCACATCACAGATTCAAGTGAGGATGGAAGCAGTAAACAAATAAATAAAGTAGAAGGCACCCAGCATTTAAAGCCCTTTCTGAGCAACCCTGATGTTCCGCAGATTATTTGTGCTGGAGACCTAATAGGCTACACATGGCAAGAGTGTTAAAACTATGAAGATGAGACAGCAACAAAATATCCTGAAAGAAACTACCAATCAAAGGCACCACCAGCAGGGGCCTTGCATGCACCACCACAAGCCCCTGTGCTGACTGTGGCTCACTGTGCTGACAGGGAACATCCTACCAAACTAATGGCATAAATTCTCCAAGCATAATGCTCAAGGAATCTAGAAAGCTCCATTTGCCTGTGGAATGGGTCAGTATTAAAAGGCCAAGAGTTTGTTTTGAGTCTCATCAGCTTTCAGTGATTTCAACACTGCTGCTGAGTGCTGAACCATGTACTGCCATGGCTGGACTTGACACCTCAGTGATCAAATTACTATTCAATGGCTGGACTAAGGCAGCTACCTGAGGAAGCCCTCAGTTCCCAGTTCGTGGCTGGATAGTCTTGGCACACTGTCCTTCCCCATCAGAACAGCAGTAACTGGCACCAATGCAGAAGGAAACTTGCTCACTTAGCAATTCTGAATACTTCAGAGAGAACTGCCTCTTGCTCAGAGACTTGCTGACATATGTCAGTGTATCTCAGGAATAGTTGTGGATGCATCATTCTTTCCCATGTGCCAGTGCACTTAGGGGTTAAAGACAAAGAGGAAGGATGCAGCTCTTACTGAAACCAGAAGATGCTGGGTGACTTCAAGGAGCCCTAGACTACAGCCAACATCCTTTCAGGTGACCACTGCCATCCTGTTTTGTGTTTGCACAGCTGCCAGCACAGGACCAACATAGTGTCTCAGTCCTCAGCACTACGACAGCACAAAACCAGTAGTGGCATGGGACTATGCTTTGAATCATTAGCTATTATTAATTACGAAAGAAGAAGTAGTTTCTAGAGCCTGACAAACTCTAAACTCAATATATCCCACAGTATTAGCATCTGTGACAGACAGGAAACCTTATTCACAGTTTTCTATCCATATTAACACATTTGGCTTTGGGTTTTTCCTCCCATGTTCCATAAATATTTCAAGACACATATGAAAATAACTGACTTAAATTCTCCTGTTAATTACTGCTGGTTGATGGTAGTCAGTGAAGGAAGCAGCACTGAGAAGGGAAGGAGTAAACCCTACCACCCAGGAAGCTCCAGCAGAACTAATCATTTGTCTATCTGACCTCTGAGAGAGAGGTGGGAGGTGCAACTGGCTAAGGTCAACAACAGGAAACCACACAAAAAATTTATGTGCATCTCACAGCATGTGTGTTATAGAACAACAGTCTTTCTCTTATCCCCCAAATAAGGTGCAGGGCCCCTTTGTCCAGAAATTACGGATATTCTGAACTTCTACATGGCTGTACAACTACAGCATGCCCTTACTGCTCTTGCTGTATAAGCTGTTCCCCTGGGCTTTTTTGTCTTCTTTTCTGTAGCTTGCCCATGGTGCAGCAGAGTTGCAGCCCAACTGTTGCTCTGCTTCAGCTGGAGAAAAAGGAGAAACGGAAAAAGGACCTGGGCTTTTTGGTTAAAAATGAGAACATTCTGAGGGAAAGAAAGAAGGCAGCAGCCTTAAAGACACAAACTGGGCCTCAGATGAGTTATCAAGAAGTGTCACGCCTTCCCTCCACCTTGACCTCCCCTCCACAAAATTACTTTGCTCAGCGCAACACAAACACGTGCCCAAAAGCCAAGCCCTGTTTATCACATAGGTTACCTTCAGGATCAGGTGAAACTTAAAGAGCTTTGGCAGCTGCTAGGTTCACACTCATTAACTTCTTCTCTCTGGCACTTATAAACCTCAGACTTGGCAGAACAAGGGGTAACTGGACCTCGGATTTTACCCAGAAGTGGAAGCACAAGAGCTGAACTATTTCACAACTCTGTTTAAACAAGTTCCTTGTTTAGTTTGCCTGTCTAGCCCACAAGTATAATAATTATACAAACTATGCTCAAAACGAGGCTGCACGTGACCTAACAATACAACAATCTTTAAAAGAGGAATCACCAATATCTCCAATATCCATCCATCTATTACTGCTATTTTTAATTCTTAATTTCCTTCAGATAGGCCTCAGCAGAAGCATTACTTAATTCTCTGTACAATTATATATACAGCATCAGGAAACATTGTGAGATAGCATTCCAGTGCTGGCTAACATGTTCTGATATGCAAAAACACCACCAAGTAAGATTAAGTTCTCTTATAGTCCAGATTCTTTCCAACCTGTTCCCACAGCCATTGGATAAAAAGTCTCAAAAGTTTAAATGGAGAAGCACTTAAATCAGAACAACCATTATCAGACAGACCTCCCTAGAAATCATCTTGTACCAGGAGAGACAGAAATTTCCAACTGACAGACAAAAATAGCTACTGCTTGGATGAAAACTTGGGAGAAAAAAGTGCTAGAGCCAACCTCATCCACACCACTCAATCTTTATTACTTTTCACTGGGAACGGTGAAAAGCATTTTACCCTGGATTATGCAGCTCAGTATGGGCCTCTAACAAAAGACTTCATTGCAAAACTGCTGTATGACTGAGTGAAACAATGGCTTCTTTATTAAAATATTTTAAAGACTCCTGAGGGAAATGCGGATGGCTGAAATGCCCTCAGTGAAAGGTTCATTGCCATGCTATGCACTTCTGCTGTGTAATGTTTTACAAGCTGGGCTGCTCTGTGAATGAGGAGAGTTAGTTCTCGGCTGGCAGAGGCAGCTTGCATAATACCAGACAAGTTAATCGGTAACAAGCAATGCAGGAGACCTTTGTTCCAAGTGTGACACACACAAATTCCACACTAAGCACATTGACGCTTCTGAGAGTTACTCATTGACATGCTTTATTAAATTGCTTGGACTATACCTCAATGCAACAAAAAGGACTAGTTTAAGAGAGCTACATCCTTCTGATGCTTTCCATCCTAAACTGTTGCGTTTAACCTCAGCCCACGGATCAGCTCATTACTGGCACAGAAGCATTTCCAGGGTGGATGATAGCGAGCACCTTGCAGCACACCCACATGTCCAGACAATGGCAGTGGGCAGCCAAGGAGGCAGCACACAGGAAAGGGAAAGTTGGCAGCCAGCAGAGTGCTTCTGTAACAGGAAGTGGTTATGGAAGCATGTGTTGTGTTCCCCCCTCCAAAGCTAGTGCTCCCCTGTCCACTCTGAACAGCTTGCTAAAATACCACCCTGCCCTCAGCCTCCCTGAATAAATGGAAAGGGAAAGGAAAAATAAGACATGCTTCTCCCGGCACAGTCTGGAATGCCAGACCAAGGACAGCTGGCCTCTAGCAGGTGGAATACACGCTGCACCAAAAGCTTAGGAGCAGCACAGCTCTTAACACTCGGCAGGGCATTCAGTTTATACAGAGTCTGAGGAAAACGATCACAGTTTCCATTGTCCACAGCACCAGCCTGGACAAAACACTTCTGCTGAACTGAACTGTCCCGTCAGTGCTTACTGTACAGTATCACCTCCCATCTCCCCAGGGCCGGATTCAGGCAGCTGAACTTCTAGTGCCAGAGCTGTGTGAGCCTCTGGCCAGCAGATCATCATAGCTGATCTGTCCCTAGGTGATATTATTTGTTTGCTTTAATGCCCTAGGAGCAGTAAGCCAGTCTCACTGGTGCAAGGCTGAGCAAAGGAACAAAGAGCCTCTAGCAGTTTGTTGCACAGTCTGCCAGTCTCCAGCCCTACACTTGAACACCATGGCACAGCTGAAATTCAAAGGAGCGATAGAGAAAAAAACAACAATCATGACAGCTCTCTCAGAAGACAGATGAAACCCACTCTTCTTTGATAACAGCAAAGTCATCCCCCTTTGATAGGTTATTTTCATGCCTGTGAGTGCCACAAATAGCTCTGCAACAAGGGAGAAGGCCAGCAAACGATACTCGAGGAGGTCCTCGCTCCTGCCTGCCTGGAAAGCTGCCCATGACACTGAAAAGTGACACGTCTCTCCACGGTGCCGATGCCCAAGGAGGGGCCTGACGCACCCGGCAGCCATGCGGTGGCACACGCAGCGCCAGCGCCGAGAGCGCCCGTGGGGACACAGGATTGGGAAGGCAGTTGGCACATCCCCCACGCCCACGGGAAGTGGCTTGAGAGATCACCACCTCTGCAGTTCCACTCGTAGCCTGGCAGGCACACAAAGGCACGGGGAACCATGCACCCGCAGCAATTGTCACGATATTGTCCAAGGATTAGTCACCTAATGGCAGCGTCGCCCTCGGCAACAGAGAGAAGCCTGTTTCACCAGAACTCAGGTTTTATCCATCCACAGCAAATCCTTTTTCATGCTTATCTCGCTGAGGGCAGCGGCAGCTCCCTCTGTGTCTAAGTACACACACACAAACACATGTATGACTATTAAGGACTTGGTAATTATGCAAAGAAACCCCATGAGACTGACTGATTGCCCCAACACCATGGCACAGGATCACAAAGCCAGCATGGGTGGCTCAGCAGGCTGCACTGCAATGGAATGACCTTTCAGGTTACCCCAGATGTGTGCATTCTATCATCCCCAGAGTGTTTTTCTGCACTGCAAATGCCCCCATGGAACTTCTCACACACACAAAAAACCAAAACCTTGAACTGCACAGTATGAGCAACAAGTTACAGGCAGAGCATGCCAAATCCCAGAAATTCTGCTTTTATTATAACTGCAGTTCTAGGCTACCGGATTCTTAATTATGTGGTTTCCTGCATGATCTGAAAGGTACTGAGCCACTTGAGACCCGGGGAACTGAGGTGTGTGTACAGCACCACCTCCTGTGGGAAGTTTTACTCATTGTAGTTTCAGTGATGCAAATAAGGCCTTTATAACTGATTTTTAATTTGCTTTCACTTCTTTAAAGAGGAACACGAACTGTGAAGTCTGGTAGCCATAATACCTTGTATCACTTTGATTAAGAACTATTCCAGGAATGACCAATTTTAAGGAAACTTCTTTTGTCTAGAGAATGATGATTCATTAGATCCAATGGTTTGCAAGCTTCTATTTCAACAAGATATTTATCAGAAATGTTCCTCAGGTCAAAGACAGTGAGTTGAGAAACAGAATCATCTTTCACCACATGTCAATGACACATCTCTGTCTGCTAAACAGAGCAGTTCCTTGCATATAAAATATGCATGTTAGAGTCCTGGCTCTACCTGACTCAGAAAGAACATGAAAGCAGGTGAGTACTGTAATTGCTTTCTCCAAATAGTACCTGCTTTCTACAAAACAGAAAAAAAAACTTGACAAGAGGTAGAGCTGCACCTGCTTTGGATGTGGGGAACAAATGCAACTGCCTGCTCTGAATGAATGTTCTACACAACATCAGCTGCTGGTTGAACCTTCAATCATGAAACTGCATCATCTCACAAATACTCCATTGCTATCAGTCTCCCTTCTCTACTCTTCCTCCTTTCTCTCCTCTTCTCATTAAAATGGGAAACTGATGACAAGGCTGAGAAAACAGAGTGTTCTGAGCTATTTGTGTCTATCCATTGTCACTTGTAAAAATACATTTTGTACTGATAAGAGGACACACAAGTCTATGAAGTGAATAAATAAGTGCCTGACCCAGTAAGTCAAACAACTCATCTAAGAGATTTCAGGGCAATATTCCCATTCCTGTTTCACTAAACTAGGAATAAAAAGAGCTCTTACAGCTCTACAAATGAAACACAATGTTTTTTCTACTGTGACCAGTCACTCAACTGCATCTCCCCTCCTTTTTTGAGCCAAAGTGAGTTATTCATTAATTCTGATATTCTTTAGTCACTGCCTAAAATGTGAAGTAGTTTGTAGAACAAAGACAAGAGTTAAGGGTCATACTGGTGGGAGCAAGTGCTCGTATTTGCTTTTGGGGTTGGTTTGTTTGTTTGAAGGGGTTTTAAGATTAAAAGTGAACTTTCCTTTTTTCAGATCCATGGAAAAGAGGTCTAAGAGAAAAACATGGAAAAACTGCTGTACTACTGTATTTAAGTATAGTGTTTTAAACTAGGTACGCAAGCTGACCTGTATTTAGTTAATTAGTCCTTGTTGTTCCCAAGACAGTGTTGTTCCGTCTCCTTTCACCGAGTACTCCTTAGTCATGATTTCTGGGAGAAAGGTCACAACCTTGCCCACTCCTAGTGACAGTCAATTAAGTGCAAAACACCAAAGCCACCTAGAGTTTGGCTATTAACTTCAGGAAGCGTTTTATCTAATCCTCAAATTAATCCTCATCTCCTCTACGAAGTCTCCATTTGTGGACAGACAATGAGCCAGCAGCTGCCATTGCAAATTCTTCAAACTTCAGCTAGATCTGAAACTGAGTTATGAAAACTGCAGAGAAGGGTGGAGAAATCTTAAGATAAACAGTATCTGACACTAAAGATACCAGAGTTCTCAGGAAGGCACCAGTGTGTTCCTTTCTACAAGGGAACATGCTTATATTGTGCTTCCATAAACACTATGCATTTAAGCCCCATCATAGAATACTTGATCAACCAGGGATCCCCTTTCCATCTCCATTTGGTTCTGGAAGTTCAAAAGTCACAAAACCAATTAATACACAAACCAACCTGTTCAACTTTCTACAAACAGTGTCAACAACAGCAGTTCCTTCACATTTCCTCCAGGGTCCCTTGGGCACTGCAGGCCCTGCACAAACCCTTGTGTGCACACAGGACATGTAGCCACAGCAGGAGTCAGGACTGTGACAGGGACACCTAAGAAGCTGATTTAGCATTAACAGTGTAAATATTCCACGCACCAACCAACAGATACAGCCAAGGCTTCCTTTGTACAAACCCACTGTGCTCAATTCAAAACATTCATTGCTGTATTTACTCACTAAACAACATTGAGCAATGTCCTTTACAACTGCTGGCTTAACCTAGGCTGTTACAGAAGAAACTACAGATTGATGAACAGCCATGTTCTGCACACAATTATGCCTGTGGGAAAAAAATATCTTAGATGCCTTTCCCAAAAAAATACAATCCATAAACAACTGTTAAAATGATCAGACTGAACCAGGAGCTGCAAGGTGTGTAGTCAGAGTAATACTAGATCAACAACTTCAGTTATGACTGAGCTGTGGGATTCAAAGGACAGACACATGTAATGAAGACCCTTCAGAAAGAATGCCAGCCTCAGTTTTTGTTTTAGAGAAGCAATTCTTGCTTCGCTTGCAGTATCTCTAAACTCAATTTAAACAAGCAGCAAAATCTGCTTTGCACCAATGTAAAGGCAACAGACTGTGGAAAATAATGATGGAGTACTAAAATGTTCTTTGAGTTTTGGCCTGTTTAATTTTTCCGTTACAGGCTATGCCTTTTGTTCTGCTGCCATGGCTGAAGAACTTCAGGCATGTGGTGAAAAATACCTGTTTGCTTGTATAAACCCTAAGGGAACAAACTAAAAGTTGTCAATTTTTCATGACGCCTAGAAAACGCTCAAAAAAGCTGCAACTTTGTTTATACTGGTTGCCATTCTCAGTGCTGAATTTCACTAGTCCCTGCCTTAAACTAGATGGGATTTCCTAGCAAAAGCACTTTAACTCACAGGTTATTTCATGGAGGAAGATGGTGATTAAGTTAGCTCTTCCTCACTCCCCCATGAAACCACCATTTTGGCAATGTAAAATTATCTAAGTAGGACAACACTTGCTGCTCCATGATTCTGCTATACCTGACAGCAAAACACTCACAAATACATCAAGATGGCAAAAAAAAAAAGCTGTGCATGCACTGGCAAAGCATCTCCATTGACATAGAGAACCATCCAAGATTACACACCGCTTCAACCCGCTGCTATGGACCTTAGTTTTGAGGAACAGAATTAAGTGAATGAGCTTGTTCTGGTTCTCATAGTGAGTACTTTTCTCTTTACAAATGCCCTTAATTTAACATTTTCTCATTTTATTGGACTTTAATGAAGGCATACAAAGCCAAAATCAGATAATATAAGTAAGTTAATATAAAACACAGGAAATATCAACTGATGTGTGTAAGTATAACTGTCTACAAATAAACCTGGGCCCTATCTGGAGGATTTGAATCCCTAGTGCCTGTAATATTCCAAGCTCATTGTAGAGACAATCTACATCAGGAGTCAGTCACCCAAGAAAGGGCTTTGAAAGCGTCCCTGCAGAAGCACTGTTAGGTAATGATATTCAGACCCAATGACACATTCACACAAAGAGATGACCCTGAAGTTTCATTACACTGAATATCTCATTGTACTATAATCATTCAAGAAAATTGTGTGGATGAATTTTTTTACAGTATCAGAATTAACTTAGTCAAATGCCCTTAATAAACTCTCTATTTTTGTGTCTAGTCTGGTCTACAACACAGCTACTCCACATAGAAAACACTTACTGGCTTAAAAGTCTGTCAAGAGAAGCATTTCATTTTACAGCTTCCTGTGATATATAAGAACATGTTTGTCTAGCAAGCCTTACCTCCAGAAGTCCATCTTCAGGCAGGTCTGTGCAGTGAACAGCATTCTGAATCTTGTCCTTCCCAAAGACAGCACGCAGAGTTCCAGGTCGGAGGTGACGAGCTAATGCCTGTTGAACACAAGCAAACCAGAAGACCTTGGTGAACTACACTGTTCATTTGTATCATGGATGCAAGAACCTTATGAAGTAAAATGTTATTATGCTACTAAAATGTGTAGTACATTAAAATATGTGTAGTACACTATAAAAGAAAACATAGATTGAAAGCAGCCCTCAGGAGAAGGACTTGGGAGTGTTGGTGGACAAGAAGGTTGACAATGACCCAGCAACATGCCAGTTTTATCCTGGGCTGCATCAAAAGGAGCGTGGCCACCAGGGTGAGGGAGGAGATTCTCCCTCCCTGCTCCACTCTGGTGAGACCCCACCTGGAGTGAGCCCAGAGGAGGGCCATGAATGAAACACCTCTCCTGTGATGACAGGTTGAGAGAGCTGGGGTTGTTCAACCTGGGAAGTCTGCAGGGAAACCTTAGAGCAGCCTTCTGGTACCTAAAGGGGGCTACAACAGAGCTGGAGAGTGACCTTACTAGGACAGGCAGTGATAGGGAAAGGGTGAGCGGCTTTAAACTGAGAGTAGGTTTAGAAAAATACTAGGAAGAAATTCTTCACTTTGAGATTGGTGAGACACTGAGATGGGTTGCCTGGAGAAGCTGTGGATGCCCCATCCTTGGAGGTGTTCAAGGACAGGATAGATGGGGCTCTGTGCAACTGGGTCTAGTGGAACGTGTCCCTGGCTATGGCAGGAGGGTTTGGAACTACTTGATCCTGAAGATCCCTTCCAACCCAAACCATTTTATGATTCTATAAAGAGAGAAATTCCTGTACTACACACATAGACAATTGCTGAAAAAACATGACCAAGACTATGAATACCTACTTGAAACTGGGCAAATTGAGCCATGCTGGGCAGCATACAGGACCCTTCATATTGCAGGTTCACCTTACTGGTACTTTTATTAATAGTTAGCTCATGTTAAGACCTTTGCAGCTCTCAAGCACAGGATGTGCTGTCCATGAGCAGACACAAATGTGCTGCCTTGCAGATTGCTTCCCTTAACATGGAGCTACTTACTTCAGAACCTGATGTTTGTGAAGTCCAGCTGCTAAACAACCTCTCAGTCTTCTTTGACACCTTGACTAGTGCCACCATCTGATCCCCTCTAAGGATCAGTCCAGACTCTACATCTTCCTTTGTTGTTTGAAATTAACATTTCAATACTCTTCTTCATCTACAATGCCAAATACCTCTCAGGATCTCAGAGGCCTTTTTACTACAGCAGATATTCAAGTCCTGAGATAACATTCCTCCCTCACATTTTACTGTGGTATGTCTCTTCATACCCGGGAGGACTGCCTTCACTGGCTCTCCCCTCCATCACACTTTCTTTCAAGCCACAATGAAGTCCTTCTGTACTTCTCTGCACTACAACCCTGCATGTTGTCTTTTAATCCCTTTCCTATGCCACGTATGCACTTGGCCTCTCTTCTCAACATCCTGGAGGCTCTTCTCCAAGATCTATCTCATGCACAGTGAAATTAACCCAGTTCTCCCTCCTTAAAACCCTTTGGATGTTCTCCCATGAGTGCCTGTGAGGGGACAGGTGGATGACAAGCTCACACTACAGCTACTGAACAAAGAAAAGAACTCCTTCTTTGCCAACAAAGCCTTCATCAGCCCCTTTCTGAAGAGGCACTGGGTACATTAGGGTGTAATCACTTTGGAGGTGGCCAGTGCAGTTCCACTGTGCCACTCCCGGGTGTTTGTTTCAGTGTCACAGCTGGAGGTTACTGTTCCCACAAATGAGTCATCCAACTGGATTGTCCAAGCGTTTCTTAACTTTCAGTGTCAAATGGGTTCGAATTTACTTCATCCCTAGCTCTTAGGTGACCTGGAAAACCTTGCACAGGTACAAATGAGAACCAGTCCATGATGCACAGTCTCTTCTGGGATGGCAGTGAATATTTTAAGCTAGTCCCAAAAGACCTCACAAGAGCATTATCTGACAACACCCTCTGTCCACTTTCCAGCTTCACCCATTGTTTACATCTCATTACCAAACTACAACAATTGGATTTTAAGGGCAAGAACTTCTTATAGCTCAGCAAGTCCTAGATATTTTCCTGTCATAACAATTAACGATTATTATGATCTGTTACCCACCCAGAAGACAATTAAACTGCTTTAATGCTTGGAGTGTGTATAACCCAAAACATGATATGAGGAGAAGTTTCAGTTCCTCATTGTTACTGTGTGTACATCACACGTTATACAAGATCTTTTGATATGAATGTCAAGGACATTTGAATAAGACACACTCAACAGCAAATGAATTTTGCTTCAGAGGAAAGTTCAAGAGTTTCACTTAAAAAAAAAAAAAAAAAGCCCCAAGGTGAAAAAAACCCCTCTCTTCTACATGGCCCTCTTTAAAGGCTTGAGATAAGGAAGTCTGCTGGAGAAACAAAAGTCACATGCCAGTTAACTACAACTATGTGACACTTTAATCAAGCCTTCCTTCAAGCAACTGTTGATTGCAGTAATAACTAGCTGTCAGGAAGCCGGCAATAGCACTGGAGCTTTCAATCATTTTAATGAAAGTTTGGGAATACTAGAAAAAATGATCATGCCTATGAAACCTTTAGAAAGAATTTAGAAACAGCTCAAGTCTAAAAAGCTACAGCTTGGTATTTTATATTCTGTTTACTTTCTATCCATCAAAAACTCTTTTGCTCAAACTGTTCTGTCCTCCAACAGGTCCAGAAATGCTTCTTCTTAAGAAAATTCCACAAGATTTTCCTTGACTCATCTTCATCAAACCCACTTTTCTTTTTTTTTCCCTCTTCTCTCTGTTTAAGAGCAGCTATGGTCTCCTGACTTACCATTTGTCCTAAGCCATCATTTCTACATCACAACTCCATGACAAAAGAAGTCATATTTCTTCCTGTGGACTCACTCCATCTCACTAACGTGGTCAAAAGCTCCTGCTGTTGCACTGTGCAATCTCCTGTTCTTCCTTCCATTTTTCAACACAGGTTGCTGCACATTCCAGTGCCCTCCTGGAATCCTAGCACAAAGGATGCATTCTGTTCTGCCTGGGATTGCAATGGATCAGAAATGCTCAAAGGTAGGTCCTTCAGCACTTTACACTGTTAGCACCTGATTAATAAGAATCTAAATAAGCCTTTCTTGCCACTACTTAACAGACAGGATGAAGCAGTCTCTGCTTACATTTACATAGCCAAAAAAAGTACAAAAACCGTCAATTCCAAAGTTTTACTATTCCACTGCTTTCTTATTACACTACTGAAGAAACAGGGCCTCTGTAAATGATGGAGATACAAAGACCTGTACAGCTCACATATTGTGTCCTCGTGTATATATGGCTGGAAATCTTGGGAATGTTTCAGGGAAGAAGAGAGTTCATTACAGAACTTATTGCTCATAGCAAGTATTAATACACACTTTTCTGGTCCATGAGAGAAAGCATATCAATAATTTTATTTATAGAGCCTCATCTGTCACAACAGGGAGATACAAACAATGGGCTTTGGGTTGATTTCCTCATGCCCTACCATCCCCTTTTAAACCTTTTTCCTAAGCTTTTGGCTGAATCTAGTTTCTGGAGTATGTGTTTTGTGCAATGGTTTTCAGAATTTTTTTGAAAGGAGTTGAGAGTGGGATGATGGAGGAGTTAAGAGCAGCTGCAGCTCTACCATATGCATGAGAGGAGACTGATGTGTGTGTGCTGGAGCTTCATGTGCCTGTGTAAACGGGGATGAAACAAAACTGGCACCTCACACAAGAAGACACTGACTATGGCAAAACAAACCAGGGCTGCTGTACCAAAAGGCTTCACCCTCTTCGGTCTTATTCAGCAGGTTATTTGATCACCCCCTACAGATGGGCTTTGATCTACAGGTAGCCCTTTGAAGATCCTTATCTCGTGCAGAGATACAGATGCATATATGTTTCTCTTTATCATGTAACTGTGTCCAATGCAACACTGCCTGCATGAAGTACTTAGCACATTTCTAAAATTTTTCTATTTCTACACAAGTGAAAGGAAACAAAAATGTCACCAATGCCAGTAACATGTCAAAATCAAACTGAAAAAATCAAACACATTCATATGCAAAGCTCATTAACTGCTTTTCTTCCAAAAAGCTGGGGTTTTTTCATGGGCTGGATGGAAGTTACATAGAATAGTAACATGTATTCCAGCCAAAACTGCAGATTTCAAGAAAATTTAGCCAAAACTGCAGATTTTAAGAAATCTTAGCCAGTTTTTTTTAAGCACTGTCCTGAATATTTAATTTGGAAAGGCCATTGAATGGATCAAAACTACACAAAGGAACCTTTATAGCCTAAAATTTTGTTCTTCTTAAACATGAACTAGAACAAAGGAACCTTGAAAATTTACCGGCCCTTTTGAATGAAGCAGAATAAAAACAAGAGTTTGATCAAACCCTCTCTAGCCACAGTGTGCTCACCAGGCAGGTTTCTTCTTCTAGTTTTGCTTTCATATCAGAAGTTCAGAGGATCTCTCAGGCTGCAACAGACTGCACAGATCCCTCTACACTCACAGTAAAACAGTTTTCCTATTCTAGCTGAGCCCTGGCTGTGTGCCTGCTCCTTGCTCTTCTTAGCATTCCTCATTCATCACTTTCTGAAGGCTTTGTGTTGACTTGGTGTCACCACCTCTGCCTTCCCCACCCTGCACTCAGGAAGCTTCTTCCTTCTGCAGTTCTCCATGCTCTTCTGCTGTCAGGAATGAGATGCTCCCTCTCTCCCCTTGAAGGTGCCACCTAATCCAGAAGGCAGAGCCAGCCTCGGGCAAACAAGCCTTTCTCCTTCTAAGAACCAGCTACACCCTTGTCAAGAGAACAGAACACACATTAACTGTGAGCAAATAAAATAATGTAAATTCCACCACTCACCTTGGATTTGTCTGGCTGACCTTTAGGCATTGGAAAGTCTACTGCCTCATCCAAGCAAGGCACCTGAGCTTCCTCTGTAGTGCATAAAAATGATCTAAAACAACATTTGCAGCACAGCAATTATGGAAGCTAAGGAAGGATAAGTGCCTCTCTCTCTTTACATCATCATAGATCTTCAGGTGAGTTTTATTTTCAGGGCATTTTAGCACCAGTCATATCAAACACTGATGGCTGCAGTAGGGAGCTGGACAAAATACTCATTCCTACAAGCTATCAGCAAGAGGTAACATGATAAAAGCAGTACAGTCTTTGTCATACAAAACAGGATATTAGGCAAGTACCTCGCAGTGCTGATCTAAGCTACAAACACTTTAACACTACTGTTAGTGTGAGAACAACCTCAGATCAGTCCAAGAGATTCTTCACAAAAGTTCTCATCCAAAGACAAATGCTTAAATTCAAAGTGAAATCTGTGGTCACAGGTGACCTTGTGCATGATACCAAAAGGCCTAGCTTGCCTTAGCTTGCTTCACATGTTTTCTTTGCAGCTCATACTCCCTCCAAACTCCAGCCAACCACTTGTGACGTGCATGCTTCCCAATTTGTTACCTCAGCGCAGCCCTGGTTTATGTTGCTCAGTTTCATGCAATAGGCCACTTGGAAATCAACATTAGCTGCTGCAGAACACAACAATTTTCTACTCCTGCAGCAATTCAAGGTCCAGTTCATCACCCCTAAATGCAGTACTAACCTTTCTGTCTCTATTACAGAGAAAAATTACATAAGATGGTGGTGCTGTTGCCGCTGTAAAAACTTTTACTGGGGAAGGGTTTTGCCTTGAAACCTGGGGTCTCTGCCTGTAGAAAGGTACTTCATAAAGCTTCTAAATACAAAACCAGGTCAGCGTTAAAGAGCCTGCAAGAGGCTTCCTTCAGCTTACATTTAACAAAACAATCCAGAACAGAAGTCACTTGTTGACAGTGACATGTTTTCTCTTTGTGTTCCACATGAGCTGCAGCAATGTCATGTACAAATACAAAGTCAGTATAAAAGGCCTTACACAAACTTCAAGGGAGTCAGTCTTACCTGAAAGTGCTTTTGTACTTTCCACATATCACAAAAAAAAAAAAAAATCAAGCCAAAACAACCTCCTTTAAGCACACACACTAAATAAACTCCCCATACTTTTAATCTTTATCACAAGACAAACTCAAGAACCTGGAAAATTTGCATTCAAAGTCTTTATAATATTTAGCCTAACCGTCTCTCCCCTTAGCACTGTGTGCTTCACCTGGTCTTCCAGGTTGTCTTCTCCTGGCTGATGGCAGAATAGATCACTGATTGTCCATTCTGACAAGGTTCTCATGCTTTTAACTGAGCCAAGTCTGTGTGCACATAGTTCTGTATGTGAAAGAGCATGGCTGTAAAGGTTTGTTCAGCAAATTAATTGACCTGATCCAGGCAACAGCAGTCAAATTTTCAATTGCAAGGCCTATGAAAAATGAATCTGAGGAGCAACTCCTTCCAAAATCAAACAGTTTTGCAACAGTAGCAGCAACTTCTCAAACCATAGTTTGTTTTATTACGTAAGCTTACTCTTGTGTGAGTAAAAAAAAAGAAAAACTGTCTACTTTTCTGTTTAAAGTCAGCCAACCTCTGAAGTACCAGTCTGAAGCCCTGTATCTTTGTAAGTTTTGTTAACGGACCTAAAATTATATTCCATGCTACAGTGTGGGCAGTTTTCCGGAAGCTCACAAGTCTGTACAAGTTGTTACACTGTCTCCTCCTCACCCTCCATCCCCTCAGGCACTTGGATTCTCTCTGTTTCACTCCCACACCTTCCCTACCACTCCTCTTCCCTGGCAGCCCAAGGGTTCTGCACCAGCTCTCTGCTGTGGGCAGCATGTGTGGCACATTTGCCAGCCTGAGATAGTATTTTCACTGGTCTTGGTGCTTCTGGTTGATGTTTAAGTGATTCTAATGATAAGTGCTCTGCTCAGAAAGTTTGTGTGCCTGTCTGCCATTGCCAATGTGCTGAACTTGGGTATCCACATGCCTGAGTTAAGTGTAAATTGGAGTGGATGGTGAAGCCTTGAAGATAATTGAGATACCAAATACAAGCTGGTCACAAAATAGGAAATAAAGATAAAATATCCAGCTTGTCCCATTATTTGTCCCATTATCTGGGTGCCATAAGGGATATTATGTTACTTGACAAGCTGGAAAAAGGAAGTATTTAACAATCAAAAACCAACTAACCCCATAAGACATCAGAACATGCAGTATAACTGTAAAATTCATTATTTTATGCTTTAAGTTTTAAAGGTGAGATGGTCCTACTGATGCTTTTCCAGTGCCTTCCAAGGCATCCAGAATATTATCCATTTATAAATTCACCTGTAAAACAAGGACAAAAACACACTAGGTTGCAAAAGGTATTTTGGATTAGCAAAATATATGAAGAGCCTCCAGTAAAAGCCATTATGAAGCTGCAAGACACTGTTTTTCATCTGCAGGTATTTTGGCTGATTTTTCCCCAGTAAGAACAAGAATAATTATAAATTACCTTTTCCTCTGAAATTTTATGAGATTAAATTCTACATTTGTGAAGCAGTCCAGGTATCAGAGCTTATACTTTGCAAAGCAGAAAAAAAATGCTTTAAAATTCTACTGAGACTTCCCAAGCGGAACCAATTTTGGACCATCCACTTCAACAGAAGATGGAGATGTATTGAAAGATAAAATCCGTATGTCTGCTGCAAACCCCAGAGATCCCTCTCATTTGATTCTTAGCATGGGAGAGACCTTCCCCTTCCATTCTGTGCCCTAAAGCCTCTCCAGTGCAACCTTGGAGGCAGCAGTGCTGCCATCTTCCCACACAGTTGTGAGCAGCCCTGTTCTGATGGAAGGAATCACTCATTGTTTGTGTTAAAACTGCTTTTTAAAAGCCCCTACTCTGTTCAGGAATAGCTGTATTAGCCCATGTGACTGTACATATTAACAGATGGTTCTTGGCCTGGAAAACTTATAGGAAAAGACACAAAGAACAGAAAATAGCAGAAAGGACCCCACTTTCTGGAGTGGGAAACCAAGACAGCGAGACAGTAATTTTCCAGGGGCACAAAAGAAATAAATATTTCACAAGAATCACAAGTTCAATGTCTAACTTTCAGCTCAGATCTTTAAAATCTCAGATCAGTTCCTCAACTATTCTCTCTCCTTGATGTAGTGCTTTTTAATTCCTGGGTAAGCACATCATTCCCTGATGATAAGCCACAGTCTGCAGAACTCATACCATACCAGGTCACCTATGGGAACTTGAGAGCTGCCACTGGAATATGAAGAACTGCTGCTCACCCATGTTTCACCCTGACAATATTCTAGTCCCTTGATGTGGGAAGTCATTGGAAGGAGAGAAAGGAAAAACTTCTTATTAGGAGTATTCAAGGGAAGTCCCATGTGCACATCAGATGTTGTCTATCATATTGTAAGTAAAAGAAGCTGATAAAAATTCAGATCAGGTGGCCCTGCAGCAGAACAGAGAGTGTGAGCCTGAATCAAACAGATCAGCAAGCAGCACCCCAAAATTTTCAGCAAGTTCTCAGAAACTGAATTTATTAATTTATATCCAGGTTCTAAAATGCTTTTGTTTAGTTAACAGTATCCCCAGGCAATGAGACCAGTGATACATACTGAAAACTATTGCTGCAGTTTTTCTCACAACTATGCTATGGCTGTCAGCAGTTGATGAGAGGAGGAAGAATAATAACAATAATAATAACAACAACAATATCCATCATCATTATAAATGTGAAACCAGACTACTTCATTTTGTTACAGAAGGGAAGGCTTAGGTCACAGTATTTGTTTTCATCCACTTTGAAGCCTTATTAATGTAGTTCAAGCAGAAAATAACTGCAGATACAGAATCACAGAATAAGCTGTCTTGGAAGGGAACCACAAGGACTGTCAATCCAACTCCTGACCTAGCGCAGGATGCTCCAAAGAGTCACACCATGTGTCCAAGACCATTGCCCAAATGCTTCTTGAGCTTTGTCAAGCTTGGTGCTGTGACTAGTTCCCTGGGGAGCCTGTTCCAGTGCCCAGCCACCCCCTGTGTGAAGAACCTTTCCCTAATACTCAACCTAAATGTCCCTGACACAACTTCAGGCTGTTTGCTCAGATCCGGTCACTGACCACTGCAGAGAAGAGATCAGTGCCTGCCCCTCCTCTTCCCCTCACAAAGAAGCTGTAACTGCAGCGAGGTCTGTCCTCAGTTTCCTCCTCTCCTGGGCTGAACAGACCCAGTGACCTCAGCTCCTTCTCATACGGCTTCCCCTCAAGGCCCTTCACCATCTTCACTGCACTCCCCTGGAAGCTCTCTAACAGCTTTATATCCTTCTTATGTTGTGGCACCCCAAACTGCCCCCAGCACTGGAGGTGAGGCTGCCCCAGCTCAGAGCAGAGCAGGCCAATCCCCTCCCCTGCCCAGCTGTGATGCTGTGCCTGATGCCCCCAGGTCAGGGTTGGGCCTCCTGGCTGCCAGGGCACTGCTGGCTCAGATTCAACTTTCCATCCACCAGGACCCCAGGGATCCCTTTCCACAGGGCTGCTTTCCCATGTCTCATTCCCCAGTGTGTCTGTACATTCCGGGTTGCTCCACTCCAGGTGCAGAATCCAGCACTTGCCTTTGCTGAACTTCACACGGTTGGTGATTGCCCAGCCTTCGCATTTTTCCAGGTCTCTTTGTGGGGGTCTCTGCATTTGAGGAAGTCAACAGCTCCTCTCAGTTTAGTATTATCTGCAGACTTGCTCAGTATCCCTTCCAGGCTTGCATCCAAGTCATTTATGAAGATGTTGAAGAGCAGAGGGCCAAGGATGAAGCCCTGCAGAACCCCACAAGCGACAGGTCACCAGTCTGATGTCACTCACTGTAACCCTTTGTGCCTGACCTGTGAGTCAGCTGCTCACCCAACCCGTGATGTGTTTATCCAGCTGTATGCTGGACACCTTGTCCAGAAGGCTCCTGGGAGAGACAGTATTGAAAACTTTACCAAAATCCAAAAAGGTTACATCAACTGGCTTCCATTGATCAACACAGTGGGTCACCTTGTCATAAGAGGAAATCAGGTTTGATAAGCAGGACTTTCCTCTCACAAAGTCGTGCTGGCTGTGACCAATGACTGCTTTGTCTTTCAGGTGTTTTTCAATACCTCCCAGAATAATCTTCTCCACAACTCCAATTTCTCTCATATAACAATTTATCATCAAGAGTACCTAAGATACTCTGTGATCTGCAGCTCCTTTCTTGTTTGGCTGTTACTAGCTCTTAGCTCTACTATCAATGTATTGACCAAGCAGAGCCAGAATAAGAAAACCTCTGGGATAAGGAAAAGAGAAAAGTAAGTTATGCACTTCTAGGAATTGACTAATCATTCATAATGTGCTGACTGAAAAACATGAGACTTTCTGGGACATCCAATTTCAGGATACTCATGATCACAACATCATCATGGTTGTGTGGAAAAGTTAACTGTTCTGCTGCCCTTTTCCTACATGGTTATAACTTTCTCTATTGCACAATTTCATCAAGCAGCTTTGTGTGTTGACTCTTGCTAACTGCCATTTACAGAGCTCTAGAAAAAGTGCTTGCAGTCATTTCTACCATGTTCTACCTTGATTTTCTTAAAAATTCTATCTTTATTATTTTCTTAAATTTTTAAAAATGAAATATCACTCATATTACCTCGTAACTTGAAGTATTTGCAACGGCACAACATGACCAATATGTTCCAACCAGAGGCTGGGACGAATTCTAATGAAGGACAAGGCTATCTACAGTTGACAAAAACCCAAGCCAGGCACATAAGCAAACACTCTTAATCTATTCAAATCAAAGATTCTACAAACACACAAGGTCACTGTGACCCGAATGCTAAGAAGCTAAAGGAGAAAACAGTTGTTTAGTGCAGCATAATGTTAATAGCATAATTTTCTTTCCCAGACAGAGTGACCTCAGAACTTGCCCTATCTTTTGGAAACACTGCTCCCTTTTTGCAAGGAAGAAGTGAAGCTGTAAGTTGTTGTAGTTTTTTTCCTGAATGTTTCTTTTCTAATATTTTATATATTCAAAAACATTGCTGTCCAAGGTAAAAGAGTGATTTGCTGTCTGCTGTAACCAAACAGAACACAAGGGAAGCAAAGAAAACAACCACATAGATTGAAATTAACCCAGAACCATCATATTCTCAAAAAGGCTCTTACCTTGCCTTTATGGACTGAATACATTAATTAATCTGTTCCCAGAATCATCAGCAGCTACAGCAGAACCATAAACAGAACAGTCCAAAGGAAAAAGAAGGGATAAAAAATACTAAAAAAATGAAAAAAAAAAAGGAATCACCAAGGAAGACAGACATCCTCTGACTGCAGGAGGACACTACAACCTAAAAGTTCTGATGATCAGCTATTTCTGTTGCTGACAAAGATTGTTTTCATGAAGGGGGTATATTTTTGTTTTTAAACAGTATTAAAACCCTCCCATAGGCCAGGTCAATCACACTGTAATCCAGTGCAGCTGTGAGAAAGAAGCCCTGGAGAAAACCCTGAAGACTACCTTTGACCAACCTAGCAGTGCAAAATTACATTGTGTATTTGTCTATACCAGGCTGGTATCACACGATCAGCTGCTATGTTAGAAGCCCAGTAGTGGGAACCAAAACTTTTCCCTTTAGTTCATCTAAGATACCTAAGCAGAGATACAACGAAGATATTATATTTTGAAATGTATTGATTTTGTATTATTTAGACACAAACCATGCCAAAAAAACCAAAGCAAGTACTTCTAAAACTTGGTGTGGTCAAGTTTAAAATAAAATATGAGCCATCAGTATGAGATACTAAATTTGTAACATCACCCTGAAGCATGGCATTTATTCAAAGCTGGGAGAGAACATTATCAGGAAGATCCAATGCAAACAGGATGTGGAAGCATTAATTTTGCAGAACAAGACATGCAGATGGACAGTTATTACCAAAACTTTGTGCAGTCAGAAAAACCCCACCTCCTCAAGGCTGAATAGACAAATTTATGTAACTCACAGCATTTTTAAGAATCTTGTGTTCATCACAGTTGCTTAAAATAATCACTTCTTTATTAACACACACCTACTACTTTGGGATGCGCTCAGTCTGAGTGCAAAGGGAGCCTTTATGATTTCTAAGCCAATCTTTCAGTCTCCATTCTCACCTACCTACAGATACAATTAGTCTTTGTGATTTCAGATTAGATTAAATGTCTTTGTGTGTCTGCAGAGCTGAACAGTACCAAGGGCTTGACCAAAAAAATTGAGTTTTCTGAAGAAGTAAATATTCTAGGTGCAGCTTAAACCCTTACCAAAATGGCTAGTCCTGTGACACTTTGCAGGGAAAGGCCCAAACATCCAGCTCCAAGATATCTTGGCACATTAGCCATTCTGGAGAGTAACTAGGAGGTCTCCATGGTAGCTCAGCAAGTCAAGGAAGATCAGTAACCAGTGCTGTAAATGCTCTGTGGCACTGCTTTCCTTCAGTCTCTGGGCTCATGTTAAGCTTCACTCCTATTGCTAAAACAGGGCAAGTTATTCCAGCCAAGAGGAACCCTGAAAGAAACATTTCAAAGCCAGAGACACATTGACATAAGGGAAAGACAGGAATGCAGATGGGAACCCTGAAGCTTCTGAAGTTGATGCTACTTTCCAGGAGGACATACAGAATCTTTGACAAGATGTTGTTAACCCCCTGCAACATCCACAAATCACAGTTAAAAACATGTCTTGTCATCAGAGGATACTAAAATATTATAGTGTCAGGTAGCAGAGGAAACTCCAAAAAACCCTGCTACTACATAGGCTAGATGGGCTTTGGTAGTCAACTAATTATAAAAAAAGGCATTGCAGTAACTGGAAATGAAATGCAAATATACTCTCAGTCCGCTCCCAGAGGGCACCAGCACATTCTCTCCAGAGGATGAAAGCAGCAGACCTTCCAGTATCATGCCTCTGTGGTGGCAGTGGGCCTGGTAACAGACAATGAAGTAACTTTATTAACTATTTTACCAAATTACTTGGTATTTGGGACACTGAACTGAAGTCCAGTGACCTCACATCCAGGATGTGTTTAGGCAGCAACAGCTGCATTGATAACACATTCAAGTTCAGTAGCTCTGGAGCCACAGACAGGGAGTGGCAGATAAAAGCAGGTTTTTTCCCAACTGTAACTTTGCCAGCATGCCTCAATCACAGTGGATTTAAAGCAGAGTTAGGTCTTGAGGGCTCTGTCAATATTTAGTCTCCTGATGGAGACTGTCAGTCACCACTAATAACAGCAAATTTCAATCTAGCCATCAAGAATCAAAGTGAGCCTACAAGCTCCAGCTCCACATGACACTGAACAGCCATCATATGACAGCAACCTTGCGGCAACAAGAAGCCACATCTAAAGAAAACCACTTGCAAGCAAAAGGCTCCTCCACTACTACTGCTCTGATTTTTGTTCTAATCTCTGCACAAAGACATATTGCCCTAAGGCTAAAAATCCCTCTTGCCGTCAAAGGACTGCCCATTACCTGCAAAGAATGGCTTGGAGGAGACAGTCTGCAAGAAACAGCTCTAAGCTGGTCACTTCAAAACTGTAAGCAGATCATGTATCCATGCCACTACAAAGAACACACACACGTGATCAAAGCAAACGGCAGCAGAGCTAGGGTGGGTGTCAAGGCCTGCCAGACCTCTGCAGTACATATTCAGAAGCAAAAGAGACATCAGGAGAACTTACTGTGAACACTGAATTCATGCCTGTAAAAATTACTTCTTGGATTCTTGACTCTCAGCTGCTCCCAGGGCTACACAGAGCTTTGAGAGGAAGAATAAATGATTATCAGTTTTGTTCCTGGTGCAGCCAGTGCAGACTCCATGACTTTTAAACCAGAGAAAGCAACTCACTGCCACAGGTGTGGTGTTTGGCATCCACAGAGACACAGGCTTGTCTCTGACAAGAAATTGTAATACTGTTGGAGGTAAATTTCAAATCATACATCAACATACTGACCATCTAAAACAGTGGTGACAACTCCTAGTTGCAGTCACACTGCAGCTGTAGGTAATTAGAGCACAGCTATCTTAGCACTTCCTTTCTTCTAGATTCCCTGCCTGTGCACAGACAGGTGGCATGGAACAAGGCAGGACAAGCCCTCAACCTACAGATATCTTGGGCTTTATGAATCAGCAGTGCCAGCTCAGAAAAAGGGGGCTGCAATAGAAGGAAGAATCCACCTCCACAGACAAAAACTACCCAGTCTCCCAAATAAGAGGCCTTAGCTCTGTTTAGAACTCTTTTTCATTAGACCTGCAGAGGCGAATGTAGAAATTAAAAACCAAAAGGACAGAATCAGATGATTGACCCTAAATAACATCTAAGCAATTCAATTATGTCTTTCCCATTGCTGGCTTAGACAGCAGGATATTGTAACTAGTATTGATTGGTCTGTTTGCTACTCTAGCTGATAACAGTCTGCATCTGAATTAAAAGTTTTTATTTTTATTACATGACTCAGACTATCTGAACAGATAATCAATTATATTAAAATCTCCTTCGTTAAAGAATTAGATTTAAAAAATCTTATTTCTCTTGGAAGACATTATGTACTCCATTGTCAACACTCTTTTCAGGGCTCACTAGGCTATAGGGAGAATCCACACTGAAATAGCTATAAAGGTATTACCAGAAAACGAGTACTTGGAGGCTCAAAAATAGCCTTTATATTCCTTTACATCTTCCACTGAACTATTCTTTATATGATGCACTATGAAAATGTCAAGCTGATAATGTAGCTCTAGGAATGAACATGAACATTTCAGGCCTCACACAGACCTATTTTTCACTGCTAGAGACTCACAGGAGGTCTATAAAAACAAAGATCTTACAGCAACAGTGCTCTTTGGCTCATAGTGTTATCCCTATTTAACTGATGTGATTAACTGAGGCAGAAAGATATTGAACTTTTTGTCCAAGGTCACACAGTGAGGTCAGGAATGGAGCTAAAGCAGACTCCAGCTCTTTCAGTTCACTGCATTGTTTTAAACCATCTGATCTCCCTTTCAGCTCTTTCATGCAAAAGTACAAAAGACTTGATACACTGTTACACTTAAAAGTGCAAATCCCCAGTGTAAAAAGAATGCAGGTTAGGATTTAAAGCAAGTGTATGAAAATCCCCTTTCAGTCCACAGAAGGCAGAAATACTGCAGCACATCCCATCACTTGAATAATATCTCACATCAGAAGGGACTTGAGTCAGGTTTAGTGTACTGCCAATTCCAAGTAAAAGCTTTTAGGAATACTAAAAGTTATGCAGTCAGCCAGGGACATGTAGCTGATGTAGACTCCTGGAATCAAGTATTATAACCAACTTTTTAATTTGCATATGAACAAAGTTTTAAAAAACCCCCAAACCAAACAAAAAACTCCAAAACCAACCAAACAGAAAACCACCAAAAACCAAAACAAAACCAAAAAGACAACACCAAACCAAAAAAACCCATCTTAATTTCTACAGCATTTTTCAAGTGTTTTATGAATACTAAGTAATCATCTTGACAACTCCATGACAAAATGTTACCAAGCAGTTATTTCAACACAGAAGCCACACAAAGATGTGCAAACTAATGCTTAAGCTCCAGACCTAAGTAGTAACAAAAAGCCTCTAACTGCTCCCGAGGCCAAAAATGGACAAACATCAGTGAAATAAAATATCAGTGCCAGCAAACTCAAGCAGTGACAGGATTCCCTGGTCACCATCCCCTTGTTCCAAGGTGTTCCATTACAGATTTTACATCCTCGTCCATGCTAGAGAAAGCCAAATCAATGCAGAATAGGTTGCTTTCTTTTTCTTCCTTACTGAACTTAAACAAAACAGCTTTTTTGATAATGCACACTGTGCTGCATTTATGCCTACCCATCCAAGCATTTTCATTTCTTTACAATGAAAGAGAAACACAACTTCCATTTCTGTCAGACTTTGGTTGCAGTTAGTAACTTTTATTTCCAAGTAATCGTGTGAACTGAAATTTCAAAAGACTTATGTTCTGTAAGAATCCGATTTAATTATTATAACTTTTTTATAACTTTTTAAGTCTTCTTCCTAGCTTTCTAGAACAGCTCCCTCTTTGCCATAAGTCTAATTTTTTCTTTCAATTTTTTCTTTCAATTTTTTTCTTTCTTTTCAACTACACCAGTAGAAACAGAGTGAAATAGCACCTAGCAAAAATGTGTAATTTAACAACCTGCGTAGCAATATTTGATAGTGTATTTTAAAAAAGGACGTAAATGATTCAGATAAACCATGAAAATCAGTAGGACCTGAAGTCATTTCAGAAACCCCATTCTTATTTGTGATTCAGACATCTGAACAAAAGTTCTCAGCTGCTCATAGGATGCCAGCATTTCAAACCTTATAGTTTTGTGTACATAGCAAAGCCTGAGGATTCCTCCCCTCCCTGAAAAGCTGGAGTCTTGTGTGACATTGAGATCTTTTTTAACAACTCTTATTAACACTGCAAAGAAACATTTTCAAGATGGGCATCAGTATAACTGCTGGCCTTTTATCGGGGCACTGCAAAAATAAGTAAAGAGTAAACAGCTGTTTATTAGAGTAGATGTGGAGAGAACATCCCACTTCCAAGGCCCACACATAAGCCACAGAGGCAAACCAGGACAGAGAGGAAGAGGCACAGAGGAACACATAGAGCAAGGCATACAAGTAATCTGGGACCTGGCTAGAGGCTGCAACTGGAAGACAAGAACAAGCATGACAACTGGGCCACACAAAGGCCTGGGGTGATACCACCAATGACTCAAAAGAATGAGCTGTATTCCAGGAGCTGAAGTCAAGTTTTGATTAAATAGGCTCACAGCTCACCAAAAGTACAGTGAGCCAGCCAGACATTCAGTAGAAAAGTGCCAGTGCACAAGAAGGATGCAAGGAGCAGCAAGATCTGTAGAAAGGCATATATCCTACTGCATATATCTACTGGTGACAAGTGTTCCACCAGGCAGAAATCTGCCACACTGAGCCCTTCAATCAGACCACAGTAATTTTGGGAGTGAGCATGTTCAGCCCAGCTCCTACCAGAGAAGTCTCTTTATCCCACTGCCTGCTTTCCAGATCTGATAGAGCTCTTCATACACGACTACAAAGAGGCTCAAACCAGGTTTTTGTTTAGTTGTCTTCCCTACTATCACAGAGGAGGTTTTACTAAAGTATTTAGAAGCTGGTTTATAATGAAGGGTATTTTTGGCAGAGATCTTTGCTGACCTGCAGTGCTAACAAAATATTACCTGCTTAGAGAAAATAGCCCAAAGTCCCATTTCAGCATTATACGCTTGTTATAAATTGTTATCTTATTAAAGTCTAATCCTCAAAATAGAAGAATTCTAATTCTTTCTTCAGCCCTAAACATCCTGCAAAACCAAGAACAGACTGAAAGGGTGGTTAACATTCACACCCAGTTTAGATATCTGACATGCCACAAAGTAATTATTACATTTGTTATGTATTTAAGATATAATTAACAGCACAGGTGATTGGGAAAGATTCATTATATAAGTCAAATTCCAACACCTTTAGTCACTTCAAATAGCACTTTGCCTTGAAAGCAATGACAGTGATTTCAATGGCAGACAGGGTACTCATTAACAGGAGCCAAAGTGACCCAAATGGGTCCATTTTTGTAGTGAACTTGGTCTTTTCCTGTTTTTATGAACAGACTGCACACACATGTAAACAGACAAGTTATAAAGAGATCCAGATCTCTTAACAATCATGCACTATTTGCATGACACTTAGATGTTCCTTAACCACTAGAGTATCAAGTCCAAATTATCTTCATGGTCAGCATATAACCTCTTTCAGTAATGAAACTGCTGTTATGGTTGCTGTTACTCTTAATTTAGACAAATATTGTAACCACGAAGGGCAGGTGTGAGCTTCTCTGACAATTCCAGTTGGGAATGACAAAAGGCAAGATACCTTAGTCCCTTTATTCTCAAGGACAAGCTGTCCTCAAACACTGTCTGAAGGGACAGATTATTTCAGGCAATGATTAGTCTTGAGAGCAGCTGCAGTTACTGTATATAGGTTTAATGTGCTTGGAGAACCAATTAATTTGCAATTTTTACAGAAAACAGTGCACAGAAATATAACACAGTTGCCTGTCTTCTTAACATACCATTAGTGGAACTGTTCTGAAGTCAGTGTCCAAAACTTACAGCCTCTGCTTCCACTTGAAGCAGGCAGATACTCATTTTCACTTCACAAGTCAGACAGTTAGCCATTACCAGGGAAACACAAACAGCATCACTAGGTCACTGAGGAGCAAGAGTTCTGGGAGACAGGAAATTAGTTCCCTCCTTTGTGGTTTTCTTCTGGTACCCAGAAAAGCCATCAGTTTATACATCATTCAGTTCCTCAGCTCACTGACAGCTGCTTACACACATTGTATAGTTATGACAGTTTTTCATGGGAGTAAGGAAAACCAATGAAACTTCCTTTATATAGGAACAATTGTCTTTCATAAGCAAAAGCCACTGTAACGTTTGCAAGTATAGGTTGATTTTAATGTATCAGGTATTAAACAAGCAGACACATTGTCCTGGTTTAGGGATGTAAAAAAGGTGTAATAGGCCTAAATAAAATAACTGCATCTTTGAATGCTTTAAAGACCAGAAACCTTAATCATGGAATTTGAATCAAAACTGAAACCACTATATTGTGTATATTACTACTGATGTACCATCCTCCAGTTAAAACTGGGTCAGATAAATGTCTTATGCTCTGTTTACAAGATGCTAACCCAGTGGAGAAATATTTGAACGCTACCAAACAGAAGAGGCAATAAAGGTTTGGATAACACCTTCAGTCTGTGCTTTCTATAATGGAAACTCTGGATCTGAAGAAAAATGTATCTTGAATAACTTGTTCCCCCCTTCAAACATTCATCTGTGTGATTCTTTTCCATGAAGACTGGTAAATTTCCATCAAGTCTGCAACTAAAACATTAAATCACAACAAGAAAAATATACAAACCCTGATTTCAATGCCTGCATCTTGATATTTCACCTCATTGTTCTTGTGTGTAGAGCAGCCTTCACTGTTTAACAAAAATCTGCAAACCTTTTGAGACATCACTTATGCCTGTGTTCAAACTGCACACAGGATCACACACATGTAATTATCTGCCTCAAGAAATGAAAAACAAAAGCTAGAAGGAAACAGGTATGAGAACTTTGATACCCTTTTTTGTTTGCTTCCTTCTGAAAATCAAAGGAACCTATTCTCCTTTCAATTTCAATCCTAGGAGAATGCCACAGACTGCAGTGAATTAACATTTGATTACATTGGCATCCACAAGCAATAACTGTTCATTCCAGGGCTCTGAAGACTTGCATTATTATATTTGTGAATCTTTCTCAGAGTTTTTTGCCTAGATAGCTTTCCTGTCACACAAATGTCATCACAGTATTTTATCATCTAGTTTAGGTAAGTTCAGAAGGGCTCCTAAAGCATTTAGAAATTGGTCCACCAAGGCTAGCGTTTGACCTCTGTAATAAGGTAACACTGACATGTTTCTAACGAATGCAGCAGGCATATGGCAGCCACACCACATTTAGACATTTTAATTCACTTAGCACAACATTTTTTAAAGCTTTATTTATCACTGAAAAGTACTTACGGGGTCAGAAGGACCACAGAAATCTCTGAACACTTTTGAAGGATTGAATTGCCTAATCTCCATTGCTATGCAAGGGCCTGAACACAACTCTGAAACCATCTCCTGGAAGAGAAAAAAGACAGAAAAAAAGTTGAACTCTTTGGGCTTTAGCAGGGGTTGTATTTCTCCCCAAAACAAGGCCCAAACGTACAAGACAGGAACGGTTAAGAAATATTGGTGCATTTAGCAGAGCGAGGACACTAAACAGATACCATTAGCATTTACCACAAAAGAAATGTTTTCCATTTTGCAACTTGGTTTCGAAGGTGGAAATTGAGAAAAATTGGATATTCAGCTTCAACAGGATACTGAATAGAACATAACAGCATCCATAATACTTTAAATTCTTTTGTGGGCACATCCTTTTTGATCTGGACCTAGATTGCATTGCAGTATCTCATAACTTGTCAAACTAGACTGAATCACTGGAATGCACTTTGCTGAGTTTTAAACCTGAAAAATCACACTGTGTTCAGCCAGTTCCACAGACAGCAATGTACTTTGCAGTGTTCCCTACCAGAAGCCCAGTACACAGCCTATATCTGTTTCCAAATATACACTCGTTCAATGGCTTTAAGTCATTAAAATGTCTCCTGGGCTTTTGGTTCTCACTGTCTTTTCCTCACAGATTACTATAGAAGCTGAAACACACAAGCCAACAGAATCTGTGCCTGTGGCATAACCTGCTAGGGAAAGGGTCTGGCAAAATTCTTATGATGTACTAATACCAGGATCTCAGTTACAGTGAAATCATCTGTTTCCCTGGAGTCTCCAGGAAAGTAAAGAGACATCATGAGTTCCGTGTGGGTGATGAAGATGGGTCTTAGTTTTCATAAGCTTAAATTAACTCTGGGCATTAGTGCCAATTTGGAGTTTGTTAATTAGAGGTATAGGTTTCACAAGCAGAAAGAATCTATTTTGATGTTCTAATCTGACTTCCTTTTTTATATCATGCCCTTGTAATTGCATACTTGTCTAGAAATCTGGGCAGACAAGTTTTAAACAGATCAAGACAACTAAAGGAATCAAAACCAATGAGGAAAGATGAAAGGACAAAACATGCACAGAAAGTAAGGGAGGACAGGTAAGGACTAGCAAGGTTCTGCAATCATGCCCACCAGCCACAGGCAGATGAACCTGCGTGCTCAGGGTTCAAAGATGAACCATGACAAAGCATATAGAGTGGACAAAAGAGCAGAAGGAAAAGAAGAACTAAGTCCTTCTCTTCCCTCTATGAATTATGACAGAAAATAAATACACAATGACTCCGAGTCAAGCAGCACTGTTCCAAAAAGCTGCTATCCTCATACTGGATTCCATACTGAGAACACATGCCTAAGCTCCCTGCTCTGAATTTTCTCCAGTGCCTCTATCATCAACTGGAACCTAGGAAATTTGGGTAGAAGTATTCCTTAAGGACATGAAAACAGTGCAGACTAGCTTCATGCACTACAACACAAATAAATATTTTAATTCCAAAAACTGTTATCACCAACAGATCCTCAGTTCAAAAGAGGTCCAAGAGCCACATATTTCATTCTGCTAAGAAACATTGCCCTAAAGTCACTACTCCGCAGAATTTCATTAAATTCTGTCATCTAAACAACTGTTAACAGGAAAGCAGAGAAAAAATGGGCTTTTAACGTGAGTTGAATCAACTCTCTGCAATTCCTGCAAACTGTGCTTATTCTTGTTCCTCCCTCTTTTATTGTTTCTGTTTCAGCACGGACATCCCACCAGCAATAGTGAACAACATGACCAAAGTTACTCCTTCAATACTGCACAGAGCTGAGACCTGAAGATGAGCTGCCATCAGGTACAGCAGAGAGTTAGGTGGTTCTGTGTCAGACAAGCACAATCTACTTACACAGCCCCATCAAGTCCAGAGTTGAGTCTAAATAGCAGACAACATTTGTCTGGTAAGGCTCCCAGTTACAGCTACATCAAATTTTCTCTAGCACATAGTTCATTCGTCAAACAGCATGGTTTGTGGTCAACCACAACCATTCCTGATAGGTAGACTAAGCACAAGGATTTTTGATTAACCAAGTGGATTCTGAGCTGATCTAAAATAATCTCACTTTTCCCCCCATTTTCTATTCTGGCTAGAGTAGGAAGTACAAAGCAAAACAGCACAAAAAACTAAGCAACAATATGTAAAATCCCATGTAGGAGATACTAACAAAGCTAAAATTCTGGGCAATTGTACAGCTTTCTCTTTTCACAAAGTACTTTATATACAATGGCAAATCTTTATCTGACTGACAAGGAGTAACTGGAAGAAATGGAAGTGCAGTTTTTTTAAAAGGATTTCTGGATGTTGGTATCTTCTGTGCTGAGTTATTTTGGAACGATAAATAAAATTTAGAATAAAACAGATGGTTCTGAGTCACATATAGAAGAGGTCATGTTCTTTCTCCAATATCCTGTTTTGTAACATACTTTCCTATTTGGACTGCACTGACAATATCTGTTGCTGTTCCCTTGTGTGCCTTCTCCAGAAACCTTAGCCATCATGATTAGCTTTTCCACATTTTCTTGTTTCTCAGATATCCTGAGTGCATGAAAATACTAATTTGATTTATTTTCAGCTGAATCAATCCAGCATATATAACTTGCAGGACGGAGCCATAAATTCTCACTTTTCTTGACATCACCTAAAACGTATTTCATTTATTGACTTACCTTGTTTAAATATCACCTTCCCTTCTGTGTAACTCTCCAATTAAATTATATAACTAAAATTTGCAACTTGTTAGAGGATTAGAGATTGTGCAGCCTGAGAGCTGCAAAAAAATGGTAGAGAATTTCCTATGTTGTTCAAAGCAGAGACTTTTGCAGCACTACAGGATTCCTCAGGGCCCGAAATACTGGTCAGATACTTCCATTTTTAAATTCTGCCACATACTTACAACTATGCCTGCCCAATCTCCCTTTGGTACTTGTCAAAAATGATGTTCAGAGGAGGCCTTATGAGTATTCCCCAATCTGAGAGTGAACTAACAGTACTATTAACCCATTTAAAGACAAATCTACATGAACTATCTAGACTGAACAATCATAAAGGAGGAAAAAATAATAAAAATTTCATTTTCAGAGTAATATTAGTAAATATGTAGAAAACTTACAATAATGTGACCATTTCAAAATTAAGGAGAATTTGCAACATAATAGCATGGCAGTGAAGCAAAACTCATTACTCTAAGTAAATTACACAGTAAAGTAAAAATTACTATGAGTAGAATTAACCAAAATCCTCTGAGAGAAGGTGATCCAGAAAGACAAGCTCACCTTCTGGTATTCCCATTGTTCTCTCTGCAGTCAGGACGTTTTATGTGACAGTACAACAAAGCAAAATACTGTAGAGTCTCAGATGTCCACTGGGATTACAGCATATCTTAAACTTTTTAAATTTTCTGAATATTTACAGAAGTCAGATGAATAAACCAAAGAACGGTTCAAGATGTCATCAGGAAAGCCTTCAATACAGCAGCCTCATTGCAAATAAAATTATAAATACGTATTTTGGTCCAAGCCACTACTGCAATAGTGATGCAGGTGTGATACATTCTCATAGCTCAACATCAATAAAATAACTTTTCTGGGGGAAACCAGGGATGTGACTCTGTTGTAATTTTACAAATTCCTTGGCTGAACAATTTTCATGAGGCTCTCCTCTATTATGACACACATAACGCAATTCTCACAATGAATTAATTTATTTGAGAACAAACTAGAACTGCTCAATACCAGGTACATAAAAGAAACCATATCACAATCCCAAGCAATAAGAAATGTGGTAATTCCCTCACTTGAGCATATTTTATTTTTAAACAGATTCTTGTTAAACTTATGCTTACCAGGTATTCAGGGACGACGCCTTTGTAAATCTCATAAAATTCTTCCACATTTGTACGCTCCATATTGAACTAAGAAAACCAAAACGTTAGCCAGTCTGAATTAAACAACAACAAGAATACACAGACACCCCTTCTTAACCAGTAAACATTGAGAATCCTTTAAGTTTTACTGGGCAAAAGGAATGGTTTTACTACTGCAATATGAAGCTTGTCAGCGACTTTGTCAGTGACACCACAAGCAACACAGCACACAGTATCTTTTTCCACATCAAATACAAGTAGACAATGTAGTGTTGGCTGACCCCACTACCAATAGAAAGGGGCTATTCTTCATTTGTGATGGGGATTTGAGTGATAGGAGAGTATCAGATCTTGAGACTTCCACAAGAATTGAAGGGCAGGACTCTTGGGAACAATCTCTGTGCCAAATGCCTTTAACTGCTGAGGGTGTTCAGGGTGTCAAAATCCCTTAAGTACCTTTAAAAGCATTCCCCATAATTCATACTAAATATATACTTTAAAAAAATTAAAGAAGGATATTAACAATAGTTTCATTAATCTTAGCTAGTACATTTTGTAAAGATATCCCAAATTGCTCCAGAAGAGACAGATATGATTAACTCCTCTCCTAACCATAGGGATACTCAGATACAGGGAACTGAAGTATCTTGGCTCAAGGTCATCAAGCAAACAGAAACAGATTAGTTGGTCAGATACTAAAACACAAATATCATAAACACAATGCTGATCCCAAAATATTGCTACAGTCTGCACAAGTGTTTTATTTTTTTACTGCAGGAAGACACCTGTGCACTGCTACGATGTGCATACAGCACTACTCCAACTTCTGTTTATCATAAAAAACACACAAAAGGAAACCTACCATCTGCAAAGCTGAGATCTCAAATCCTTCCTTGAGGATGGCTTTTATAATCTTTCCAGCAAGCCCTGGAGAAACATGGACAATACAGTATTCAATTTTAAAAAGCAGAATTTACAACTGAAAGGTATTTATGCCAATACACTGTTTATTCTCAAACTGAAAAATACCCCAATGTTTGTGTAATGCTGTGAGATGAAGCAGAGAGCAGAGCTGAGTTCACACACTCTATGTTCCATATGAGGTTATGTGTTAATGGTTTCAAATAACTAAATTCCATGCAGCTGTTGAAAAGCATTTCTACCAAAAAAAGGTAACTAGTGAAGTAACTAGTGCTTTTCTCAAATCAACTGCATAACATCCATGCAAGACCAAGATCTATATTTTTAATGAAAACCCATTGGCAATACTGATGCTTTATCAGTCATCAGTTCAGAGCACCAGCTGTCTTTTTCTTCTTGCAGGTCCTACTTTAAGCCAGAAACAATGCAGGAAGATAACAAATGGTGCCAATAAACTAGCACAGGAGTTCATGTCTTCTATGAAACACACATTAGTGCAAAATAACCTACACCTTCAAAGTTTAGAGCTCACAAATATGCTATTGCTGATGATATTGCTTGCTTATTCTCTCGAACGCATCCTCACAGACCAAATGATATTGTAAAACAAAACACTGAATTTCAGAGAGCAAGAACCACTGATCTTCCACTGAATGTATATTTTAGATTTGTCTGTGCTTGTAAGATCATTCTGAAGATTATATCAGCCAAGCACAGCACCCTGTGTGAGTGAATTTCACACAACCATTGTTTTTTATAAAACACAAATGCCTGTCCCCTAGTACAATTTGCGAGAAACTACAAATTTCTGGATACCTATCTAGAAAAGAATAATTCATAGAAGAATACCCTGTAACGAATGACAACAGCAGAATGTGACTCCTGGTCATTAGATCCTTTTATTTAGTAATATTTAAATTGCAGGATATTTAGCACTACATAAATTTAGGAGATGAGAATAAAACAAAGCTAGTATGGAAGTCAGAGCAAGCTTGAGACACAGCCTACTAATACCTGTGGCATAGGACTGGGAAGCTTTCTACCACAGTAAAAGGTCAATGGAAGCTTTGAGTAAATGAGACTGAGAATTGAAAGGCTGTGGAAAATTGTATTTACAAATGAAAAAAACCATATCCCTGAAGTATTTGCTACCATATTCTCACACTAAGGTTTATGTAGAAAAGCCTTCCCTCTACAAATCTGCATATTTCTCCCAAAAATCTTCCAACTACTAAAGGGAAAAGCTGACATTTCAGTGCATACTCAGTCCATGCAGCTCTTTGTGTTTATAGAACACAGAAACAAGCAGAGGCAAATACAATTCCTGTCCCACTACACTATTCCACCATGTTTTTGTGAACATTTCCTTTTAACACTCCTGTGAACCCAGGGGAAAAAAACCCCACCTTTTTCTAAGATAAAAAATTTTAAGATAATTGCAACAGTAAAATGAAGAGAATTTGACAAGTTTGCCCAGGAAATACTAGACCACAACAGAGAGAGAAACCAGAGCTCTGGCTGCTTTTTGTCCACCCAGCCGGAAAGGCTGAACAGCTCAGATGCCTCCACACAGATTTCACTGTGGCAGTGAGCCTTCAGTCTTGTTTTCAGAGATGAATGGGCAGTTTGTAAAGAGATCAAGTGACTGGCTGGGAATCATAATAAATAAATTGAATAAATAAATTAATTTAATTAATTAACTAATTAAATATGTGACATAGCATAAGCTTTTCCTCATTCTCAATCTTCAAAGACAACACTCTGGTCAATTGCTTCACCAGAAACCAGCAAAGACAAAGAAAGGGCACTGGCAGATAAATGGTCACTGTCACTTGCAGGGAAAAAGCTATGAAAAAGGTAAGGGACAGCTGCTTTGCCTGACAGATGTCCATTTTACACTTTAGCAGAAGCTAAAGTGTAGTCAAGAATGGACTACTTGCATAGGCACTCTCAGCCAGCAAGTATCTAATTAAAATGCATCAAGTTATGGGGTATTATGAAGATCTGCTTCTTACAGAACTTTTGTCTTCAGCAGTTTTACAACCTACAAGCAAGACCCATGTTTTAGAGAAGAAAAGGGGGTCTCTACTCAGCTTTCTGGGCTATTTCTCTACTGAAGTCACTAAGACCTATGTCTTCTGTAGAGAGGAGATAATCTCCTTTAATGATAGAAATTAAAGTAGGAAGGTATTTTGCATAAAGGTCTTTATTGCAAGGTTCCTTTAATAATTGTGATAAATCACAATTTTCCTCTACATTGGATTTCTGAATTCATTCTCACTCATCAGAGCAGCAGAGCACTTTGTTGCTGCAGACAGATTGCTCATGTCTGCAACACCCAAAAGGCTTAACCAAAGGATTTATTTTCACCATTTAGATAGATACATATGTCACCCACCAAATTCAAAGTGCCTTGAGGAAGAAGGGCCATGAGGTTTCACTTATGTTTGCAAAGCAGGATGTGTGCTCACTTCCCAGATGTGGGAATTGAGGCAAAGGAGCATAAGCAAGTTACCAGCGGCGGTGCAGATCCACAGATCCAGTGACTTGCCCTCCCTTGTCCCACTTTAGGCAATCCATGCATCATTTCTCCTAGGGACATTTTCCTTTCAAATTCTACCTGAACCAAAATAGAAACAAAAAGCACAACAGCAATCCCCAAGCAACAGAAGAGTGCAAGCTCAAGGCTCGGCTTGGGATCTGTTTGAGGCTTTCAGCCAGTTGCATGACTGAACTGGGACATATCCTCTTCTTTGGGGGCAGATAAGGCTCAGGAAAAGATGAACTAATTAGAGTGCCATTTCAGCAGCTTTCAACTATTCTTTTCAACTTTAAAATCCAAATCTGTAGTGAAAAAACGACTTTCTAAGGACCCTTCAACAAGGGTCAGTGGATGTTTAAAATGTGATTACAGTAAGAACCCAAATCAAAGCCCCAGATTAGGCACCAGTTATGACGAATTTTCAGTTGCAAAGCACAAAAGAATCCCAAGCATTACTAAATACAACTGAGGGAATTTAACACTAATCCAAGCAAAGAGTAAAAGAAAGGGAGCATATGTACACATTTTATGTCTGCTGGGCAGCATCATGTTACTACTACATATCTAGTACAGGATGTAATAATTTTCCAATAAAGAAAGAGATAATTTTCTAATATATTTTAACCAGGTAAAACAATAAAGTACCAAGACTTCCTCAGATACATTAATACTATACGACTTGTTGCTTTACAACACACAGTATTTGAAAGTTGTCCTTCATTAAGAAACAGAAAGTAGCAGTGAAGACATCAGACCGAAAAAGATTACAACTGTTTGCAGAATTAGGCATTGGGATGAAATAAAACAGTTTAATGAAAATCACTTTTAACCTAATGACACTTTAACCAATGAGCCATAGCAGCTGTGCTACTGGGACCTTTCAGTCCCAGTGCATTACGAACCACCAGCCCCAGGAGTAGGGATGTTACATTCTCTTCCCTTTCTTCTTGGCCTGTTTCCTAATTTAACCATTCCTCTGTTAAAAGCTCATTAGGTAAGACAGCAGACTGCTTTCAAAGCAAGGCAAGAACTAGATTCCTCATATCAGCCTCCATATGTCATTTTTTTAAATCCTTCCAATAATTAAAAATAATTCCTCTTAAACAACAGGGGTTTTTTGACAGAACACAAAAACTGCCATGACTGATGAGATTGATGATCCACCTCATCCAGTAACATATTTCTAAAAGTAACCTGTACTGGGTACTTAACATACCACTAACTGTAAGTAGCAACTTCATTTCATGTCTTTTTTTGACATTTTGAAATGCAATTTTACTTCATAGTATAATGAAATAAGCTGATTCCTTACTGCCAAGTGGTAAGGTCCTATTTCAAAACTCCAGAGAATCACAATCAGGCTTGACTCCAAGCAAAGTCCTTTTTCAACTCTAGAAGATGGAAAAGTGGGATTTAGGGTTGGGCCCTCCTGCAACATATTTCAGTTGAAGTTCTTGCTAATCTGTGTTTGAGACAACATTGAAAAACACTGGGCAGTAAGTAAATGACAGATGTCCATCCCAAAAAGTGCACTGCTTCCTATCAGTTGGTCAACCTACACCCTAAACAAGGTTTCTCTCTCTTCTTTTTCTACTTAGGAATAACACAACTCTAAGCATTTTTACTATGAAGCATAAATACACTATTTCTAGACTCCCCAAAAGTTTGGTCATGGTGATAATCTATAATTATTGGTCTCGCTGCCCCACTGTGTGCTGTATAAAAAAGGACATGCAGTCATTTTTGCACCTGTGCTCTGCCACACCAAGGGAATGACAGAGGGTCTCCTGAGTGACACACTCTGGCCCAGCACAGGGGACCTCAAAAGCCACCCAGGCTAGCAATGAGGAGGGAAAGAAAAGACCAGTGGACACAGATGGGAGAGAGAGCAGCATACGAGGAAATGATGAGAGAATATTGTTCATAGCCATGGAGTCCAGAATTTTCCATTATTCCTCATTTCTGTCTAAGTACTGTATTAAAGGAGAACGTCAAGAAGTTTGAAGGGCAGCTTTACAGATGTTTATGGAGAACTTTGTCAACACTGCAGTACTGGTGAAAACCTTTACAGAAAATATTCATTTAAAAATACTAAAAGTTAAAAGAGTGAAGACAAAAGATATCACCACAGCCTTACTGGAAAATAGAAGTCAGGATAGTGCTAGCACAAGAAGAATTATGCATGCAGACAGTAAATCTCAGGGGGCCTTGAAACCAAAATGACGGAGTGTGTGACGTGGCTGAGAATGGGAACTGACAGCTTCAAAGGGGGTGAAAGGGCTTGATTCCAGCTGCAACTTTCTGAACTGCTATGAACAAGGCAAGACCACACGTGTTAATGGGCATTATAAGATGTAGAATGATGAAAATCCATAGAGAAAAAAAGGTATTCTGGGAATTCTTGCATGGGAATGGATGGGAAGAGTCACACAGCATTGAGATACAAAGGCCCATAGAGAAATTCAAGGCAAAGATCATGGCTAGACTACACAAAGTATCCAGCAATTTGGCTGGGCAGTGCGAGCCATTGGAGAAGAGAACTTGAAGAAGAAAGCAATATTATGAAGAAAAGTCAATCAATATCTGTGCAACAGTTAGGCTGAACTGAAACTGACGGCTGTATATCTACAAAAAAAATCCTATACCCAGAAAAGGTTAGTTTTCTGTCTTTCTTCGTTCTCATGCTAAGATGAAGTTGAAAAGAAATATCCAGTTTGCTTTACTCCCTCTTTCAAGATGTTCCTTACTTTGTACTCCTTTAGCACAACCACTCAGATTTTTTGTTTTTCTTTCAACTTAAGAAGATTATGGTCAATCATTCTGGCTAGTAGAATGTTTCGACGGCTTTAAGAAGTTTCATTTATTTTTGCTTATTTCTTAAGTGTGAACAAAACTAAATATGGTGTTTTAGCTGAGGTTGTACCACTGGATTATATAAAGGCGTTCAGTATTGTAATTCAAATCGTTCACAAGCTTAGTAACATTACTTTCCTTTCTTCTGGTTATCCCTGCTGAACACTGTGCATGGGACTCCTCATGAATGGTTACAGCTACAGAGAGGAAGTGATTAAAATTATTCATTGGAATGTGTATTAGTCCATAATTATAAACAATAACTTTAATCTACTATTTCACTATCAATTAAATTAATTCTGGAGGTTAAAATCTTCATGAGATCCCCTACAATCTGGAAGGTTCACCACTGTCCTAGGAACATTAAATACACTGTAAGCTCTATAATTTATTTTCGACTTGGCAAAAGACTACCACATATTCCTACATTCTATGCCTTGGCTGTTTTCAGATGCAGTATCTTGTCCTTCTCCTTACACTCTGATTTCAAAAGGGCAGTAAAAGATACTTCAATATATTTACCTTTTGCTCCAAGGTACAGTGAGTTAGATTAGGCATGGCCACATTTTTTTTCATTTTTCTAAAATGTTCTCAAAAATTTCTGGTAACTTCAGGTTCCATTACATCACCAAACATCAGGCCAGTGATACACTATGAAGTTTCCCTTAGTGATTACATTAAATCTTCTTTCATCTGAATTAGTAAATATGCTCATATTTCGTAAATGTACTTATAGAAAGCTGTATATCCCTGTCCTACCCATGCCAGGTTAAATAAATTAAATCCATCAAGTTTTCATTGCCTAAATGTCCTACTCTTTTTGCTCTCTTCTTCTGTTATTTTTGAAACATAGTGCCCAGAAACTGCACATGATACACCAGTTGGTGTAATTCTCATGAGCATTGAGCATAGTGAACATGGATGATGCCTGTTTCATCACTATTCCAACCATTTCTCTACAAACTTCTGATATCCTGCCAGTTCTTCTATTTTATATCTGTGCATTTATTTTCCCTTCTCCACAACAGTGCAATGCAGTTAATATTCAGTTTCATTATCTTCACACCACACCATCTCTGCAATTCATCAGGAATGTTCTGAATTCTAATTGCATCCTTTAAAATTTCAGTAGGTACTTGGTACCATGTGTGAACATGCAAGCATGCTCTGTCTTCCCCCATCCAAGCCATTAGTGACAATAATGGCAAGAACTGACCCCAGGATGCCTGACAAGACCTCATTTGAAAAGCCCTTTTAAATTTGATGTGCTCATGTGCAGTCCAACCATCAGGGAAACATTTAAAGCTATGCAGATGCCTATGCTGTAAAGATCTAAACATAAAAATTACTCCACTAAAGGAAAATTCTGGTTTCCTAACAGCAAAGAACTTTCACAAAGGCACTGATAACCAAGTGAATAAGGCTATCTTACACTGTTTTACCTTCCTTTAGAGAAAGCATACTTGGAGAATTCAGAGATCAACACAGCATATTTTCCTTCACAAAAGACATGCTGGTAAATGTCCATCATATGTCCATCAACCATTGAGTGATTTCAATGAAATTATATACTCTGGATTAATCAGTTTCCTTGGTATGAAAGAAGTTCCACTATCATGAAATTCCCTGGTCCACTCTTAGAACTGACTTTTCCCTAACCTTTTACAAGTGAAAATCCCAAAATGCAGTAGTAAACACTCATTTCAATGATGTCTTTTTTTTTTTACATTAATACCATCATCCCTGCACAGAGATGATTTCCAGTAACAGGAACAACACCAATATAAGTCTACTCAACACAGCAGTAAATACACTCTTCCCAGGTGGAGGATACTTATGAGCTTCAGCAAGGATTGGCTGCACCATCTGACCTACTTGTTTCTCTGAAGTGTATCTCCTCCTCTTCTTCCCTGTCTCAAACTGTCAGAAAGGATGTTCAAATTCAGTTCACCTCTTCCCCTACCAAAATCTATTCACAGGTAAAATATATTTTTCATAGTTAAAAAAAATTGATGTCACTTCCCCACAAGCCACTGAAACCCAGAATCAGCCTAAGCTGGAAAACCAATGCCACAGTGCTAAAACTTTAGGCAGAAATAAACGAGAAACACTGTGGGCTTGGTTTCAAAACCAAACATCCCAGGCAAAGAATATCCATCATTATAACTACAGCAAAGAATTAAAAACACAGATGGAAGCATATGGGTGAGTGTTCTCATGAAAGTTAATTTTTTTTATCCTAAAAATTGGTGATGTAGTGGCAAAGTAAGTTGTTTTCATTTTAATCATATTTTCCTAGCTTCTCTAAAGAGAAAAAAACCCAAACAACCAAAAAAACCCCAGCACCACTAGACACCATCAAATGGTTCAACACCCTAAATATTATATATATACAAGGAAAACATAAGAAACAAACTGCATTTCATTTGACGTAAGTACTGTCTCCTCCCTGGGCAAATCTGTCTGCAAAAGAACGCCTGCAGCTGAAAGTGTTTTACTAGTTAGTCCTCACATGACTGCAGCACTAAGATTGCCATATTGCATGTGGGAATACCCTGAGGTCACATCTCAAACCATCCACTCTGAAGTATCTGCAAAGATTTGTGTTCATTCCACAATTTTTTTCTTCACTCCCAGATTCTATCTGCAAATAATTCCTTCCAGACTTCAAACTGTTAAGTGCATCAAGGCTAGCACTGATGCTCCCTGGCACTGCACTCAGTCTTGCAGACAAAATCCTAACAAAGGTTCTGCCTACAATGGGGTGAACTCCACAGCATCTGTACTTCGCCTTTCTATTATCTGCACACTTATCACAGACAGAAGATGTACTTTCAGATTACTTATGAGAAAATTTCGCTCCTCATTTTTTCTCAAGCCAGTTTTCTGAAAACCCTGCTCTAATTCTAAGTCTCCTGAAAATAAAAATACTTAATTACTCAAACTTATGCCTAAAAGAGTAAAAAAAGGAAACAATTTCCAGAGTTTTCCTATCTAATGAGTACAAATTGTCATGAGAAAAAACTATGAAATAGAAAAAAAACATGAAAACTTGAGAAAAAAACATGAAATAAGTACTGCTGAGAGTGAAAATAGATTTGTATCTCTACTATACCATCCTCTTTTTCTTTTCCAGCTTATTCAATTTTCTAACCACACACATGTAAATATACTTAGCATTACAGAGGTGAACTGGACATTTGCATAGTGATGCCTTCTCTCTTTCAAAGAGCATCAAGTGTATTGTGTGTCAGGACAGTTCTTCAGTTGTCTGCAGTCAAATAATCCACTACAATGTTGGATTCCCATGCTCTACAGTCCTCTCCTCACTCTCTCTTATACAGTTAATTCACTTGGGATTCTACATAAGTAAACTTTGTTTCTGTATCTGCCTGAGACTGAACCATCATCCTTGGTATTCTTTTTGTCACATTCAGGTTTGTCTTTGGAGCTACAAACTACTCTCTCTACAGGAATTTTTCTGCCTTTGCATAAAGAAGGAAATATGATTCTTACGATTTCCTGTCGTGCAATGTTTTGTTAATCCATGTAAGGTTCTACAACTTTTTAAAGCTGTCCGCTAGCTACTAAGTTAATATAGAAGAGCTCTGTAAGTTTTATCATCCACTCAGAACAGGTCTAAAACCACGTTTCCACACAATATCTTTTCCACTTGGCAAGAAGGTATTCCTGCTCCTTTTATTTTCTGTGAGATTTTAATTTTCTTTAGTTGAAGAATACTGTGGAAGACAACACTGTATTTTTTTTAATTAAGAGGGAAAAGGATTTAACTTACCAGAAGTATTAGAACAAAATCTCAAGCTTAACGCATACAAGGAGACCAAACCTGCCTGGGTAGTTAGTAGCATGCCTAGGACCTCTTAGAATCATAGAGGCTTCCTTGCCTCTAGGCAGACCTTTCAGTTTGCATATTACACACTCCTGACCTCTGCCTTTATGGTCTGATCATCGTTATTTTAAATTTTTTCCCCTGCTAATTTTTCCAAGGAAGAAGCTAAAGCCCACATCAAAGAAACTTTAAACCGGTTATGAAATACCAAAGTCTACTTCCTACAGCAAACATGACTAAATCGTTACACATAAAAATATTAAAAGTTAATCTCACCCAGTGATCTATAGGGTGCTACTTCTGCTCACAAAACCCTTGACTAAGGGCGTTAAACTGATGTTTATCTATTCTGGTAAATTTACAAGTTTGGCTTCTGAGCATTAGTGCTAATACTTCCAGATCTACTAACATGAGGGGAATTACAAAAAGAGAATGTCTAAATGATTGCAACTATGATCTTTTATCTCAAGTATCAGAAGCACAAGAAGCAGGAGGATTATAGAACACAGACCCACACTAAGAAATTCAGATTATTAAACAACTTAACCATACAACCTTAGAGCTGTGCTTACTAGTTACCATCCTCCTTGACTGAAAACTGGTCTCAGGAGACGAGGAGAAAACTGAAAGACACTGAGAAGTGTAACAGATTCTAGAGGGGATAAACCACATCATGTCTCCCCGATGCAACCCTGGTCAGAACAAATTTGCCTGGAGTAGCATCAAGTTGCTTTTACATTCTTCTAGCTCTCAGTGAAAAGGAATTGGACTGTCCTTGCAAAGCCTCCTTAGAGTTAAAATACAACTAACTCACTGCTGCCAGCCAGGAAAGCTCTCCACCTCCACTGGGAGCAGCCACCAGTGAGCTAAAGCTGTCTAGTCCAGAGCTCTGGGCTACATTGCCTTCCATGGCCTACCCATTTCTGATCCTCCACAGAAGATGTTATGCTGACATCAGACTGACAAAATAGCTATGGCCTTACTTCTTCAAGAGACGTGCATGGCACACATTCCTAGAGGGCCAGGGATGCCAACACTCCAGCACTACCAGCACTCTTGACAGCTGAGGTTAAACTCCACCTTAGTCCCCCAACACTCTTTATCAGGCCTCAGGATTCCCCTGCAGCCTGGCAGACATGCTGACACTCCTGCTTACAGGAATTCTCAGGTGCCTGGGCACTGCACCAGGTCCTGCTGTGCTTGGCTGACTAGGACCAGACGCTTCTGTATGTCCATCAGGAGAGAGGCAGCAAGGCCAGAGATAAAACCAACACTGATTTTCCTCTATCACTGGATAGGAAGCAGCTGTAGCAATCAAACTCATTTCCAAGAGAGTATTCTGCCCAAGAATTAACCAGCATTAACTAGAGATTACATCCAGCCTTTTGTAAGCAAGTTAAACTCACTGAAAAGCACCCTAGTTTACAGCTGCCATTAAAGCAAATCATCTTCCAGGACAGAAAACCAGGAAGATTTTTCCTTCTAAGAATCAGTTATGCAACAGACTCTGGAGGAAAAACAAACATTGGGGAAAAGGGCCAAAAAGCAAAATTCAAATCATTAATTCAGTCAGATGTCTCTACAGAAATAAAGACTAAATCTCCGTATAAACTCAAGTACATAAATGAAAGTTCATGAAATTGTAAATATGCAATGAGCAGCTTATATTCACGGTAATTAGATAGCCAAGTTCAAAGCCTCAGCAGTGCATAGGAAATTGCAAAAAGGTTTATTTTTAGATACTCAATACTGAAAATTTGTAGAGCACAAATCAAAACTCCAATGCAAAAGAGGCTCTGCTGCTTTGACCCACATGATTTCTCTCCATGCCTCTGGCTTTGCCAAACCTTTTCCTTCTGAAGGCCACACAGGATTTCCTTTCCTCTCCAGCTGTTGTGTTTCCACTTACCTGATTGATTGTATGTGCAGCTTTTGCTTTACCTATTAAACTGTCCTTATCTTAACCCACGAGTTTCCTCACTTTTACTCCTCTGATTCTCTCCCCGATCAGTGGTTGTGTGGGGTGTGGTTGCCAGCTGCCGTTCAACCACAACGAAGTGTTAAAACAGTTTGCTGACTTAGAAGAGTCAGTTCTGATTTCTTCGTTCTGTTAAGGGTGGTAATCACAGCTGCTTGGAGAGAGAATGCTCTCAAGGTACACTTTTTGTCTTTCAAATTTTAGTTGCTTTTTGGCAGCTGTCCTCCGACTTTCCAGCCCTCTGTGGTGTGAGAAAAAGTACTATATTGGGGAAATTAAGACCAACACTCAAACTGCAAAGCTGGACGTGCACATACATTTTTTGTTTACCTACATCCATACCTCCTCTTCTCTCCTCACCACCCTCACTCTCCTAAAGGCACTCACACTCCCAGAGGGATGTGCGAATAGGGTCACAATTTGTCTTCTGGCAACTCAGAAAATATCAGAGAAGTTCAAGGAAAAAAAAGGAACAGACAGGACACTATGAAATCTACAGAGATGAGTAAGATTAAAAATAGGAAGAGAAAATCTGAGCTCACGAAGATAAGAGTCTGAGCCTCTATATGTAATAGAAATTTTATCTTAAGTCTAAAAAAAAAACAGTCCAAGCCATCCACTTTGCTATTTTTATACTCAAATGAGGGACCCTAACAATCCTGCCACAGAAAAGTTTCTCCTCTGCAAACGTGTAGCTAGGTAAAATCGTAGTCCCAGCTGCTGCCCATATTTCTGTAAAAGGAACATCGCTGTGTCTGCTGCATGGCAGACTTATCAGTAGCAGATACCATGCAAGGTCTGGAAGAGATAACAGGCACATTATCAGTAGCAACCACAAAACTCCTCCTTGTGAAAGCCTTTTTTTTATTTCAGCAAGCTCTCCAGACATCCCACTTGAGGTGTGAAAGGCCTGGAAACTGCTCCAGCCACTTCTGCCATTTCCATTTAAGCTATCCACAAAGAAGTGATTAAAATGTTGCAGTGTGCTCTGCATCTTACTAAGAAAAAACTTCATGCTCTCACACCGTGATATTTATTCTGCACTCAAAAATACTGTTTCAGTGCCTGAGTCAAAATATTTTAGTGCACTCACTGCTCCTACACATGCTCCTGGATCTAAGTACAGGACACACAAACGAGGTTATTTTTGCACAGTAACAGTACAGCATCAAACATTTCCAATACTCATATGGCAAACTCCCAGGGCATTCTCCAGCACAGAAAGCATCACAGAATCCACCAAAAACTTTAGGTCTTCGGCTCACTTTCATAAACCAGCCTTTCCTACTTTCCATCCCCACTGCATTCAGCAGAACGAGTTTTGTAACAGCACAAATCTCCCTTTGCAAGTCGTTCCAATTCAATGTGCTACACCCGAGTGGAGGGCCTGGCCCGTGGGCAGGTGTCCTGCTGTCACTCTGTTGGGAGGATGCTAACCTCCAGCAGGTGACTGTGCTGGGCACACAGGAGCAAGGACGTGGGAAGCTGTCACAGTAAGATACGTCAAACCTCACGCAGGTTTTAACCCTTCTCTTTTTTGCCTCTCCCTTCTTATTCTGAAGTGAACAGGCCCCTGCATGGAAAGCACATGACCCACACCCTCTTCATGGAAATGAACTGCAGTTCATGTGTATGAAAGACAACGTATCTGCAAGCTTTGCATGTACTGTGAAATACATCCTGTGCTCATGCAGTCTCATTCTGCCAAAAAGAGGGCACAGGAATGATCATGGATACGATGGACACATGCTGCTTTCTCCTTTGCTATCTGAATTGCTTACCTTCATTAACAGCATGAGGCTTAATAATGCAACAAGTACAGTTTGTGAATTTTGCACTGCTGACTGGTCCACGACCTCCACTGGAGGGAAAGAACAACTCCAGCTCCTGAAAACAATTGTAATTAAACACATTTTAGATTGATCTAGCTGCACACGTCAGCTTTTATCCTAAGTAACAACATCTGAAGTACCCATAATCACGGAAGATAAACCTTCTGTGCAGATTGTTTTCTTTCTACAAATACTTCTTCCTTAAAATATTATCTTAAATGTATCTTTTCCTCTCTGGCACTATTGCTACAATCATAAAACCAGGATTGGAGTATTTCTTGCAATGTTTTCCTTTTCAGTTCTGCAATGCAATCTGTTCACACTCAGAGCATTCAAAATGCTGCTGAAACAGTCATTTGGTAGAGGTGTTCCCAGTTTTACCAATGCTCTCTCTCTTTCCTCAATATCTTTCCAAATCCACTCCCTTACACACATACTTTATTTTTTCCTTTTTTTCAAATCATCTTTTCCACTATATATGCAAAGACATTTCTCAGTATGTTTTCTTTCCAAATACAAAACTGACCTCCTTCCAAATTGTTTACATTTTTTTCATTTTGTCTTAAACAACTAAACTTTGTCTAAAATTGTTGAGTCACTGCTCATGCCTTATTGGCCCTATAATTTTTTTAAAAGTCTTACTGAATTGAAGCTGATGAACTCCATTGCTTTGATTTCTCAGACAAATCAAAGGAACCTTTTTGCCTTCAATCTCTTTCTTCCCACCATCACTATCTGCACATCAGATACCTTGGGTCTTAGACCATACTGGGGTGAACTTGGCAGTGAGGTTTCTTTCCTCAGTGGTATTTTTTCACTGTTCACTGCCAGCTCCACACTTTTTCCATACCATTTATTCACATATGTTACACAATCTGCCAATTAATAAATGTGCAAAACACAGGTTCCATTTCATACCTGTTGGTCAGATTCAGCAAGAGAATTTATACATTTCAATTAAAGAGAAAAATTACATCCAAGAAATACCACTACCAAATGTATTTAATTTTTTCCTGTATAACAGTAGCAGTCCTAAAGGCCACTCCCTGGAATTGTCTCCCTTAATTTACCAGCCCAATTTAAATGGAATAGACTCACATTTAGCTCACAGCACTTCAACAATTTCTGTAATCCTTTTCTTAAGAATTACACAATTCAAACTTGTCCTGGTTTGAATCTTGGACAATAGATCCTGGACAATGGATCTTTCAACAGAAGGAAAAAGGGCCTTTGCTTTTCTGCTGGCAAAAAATCCACATTTTAAGTGGGCACACCTGAGACAATAGGGTTCATTCCTTACATCCTTCCAGTGATAAAATGATGCATGATTCAAGGAACTTGTCCCACTCTGTTAATTGCTATTTACTCTAAAAGAAGCAGGCAGAAAAAGGCAGTAAAATGTGTATAATATTTAACACTTAGTTTTATTCATTAAAATTCATAAAAGGAAATTAACTCAATAATGCCGAAGGAGTGGCAAAATGAAAGGTCAAACTATAATCTTGTGAAGCCTTAAAAAAAATTAATTCTTTTCCTTACCCTTTATTCCTGATCTAAAGAAATTACAAAATTTGGCCTGCAGAGAGACAGCAGCTTAAGAGTGTATCAGAGACATACTTTGACTTTTCATTTAGCTATCAAAAGAACAATGCAGCTTTCCACTCTATGTGTTCAGCTTACAGTGCGTTCATTAAATGCAGTTGAGACTTTAGTTTTCTGTCAGGAGAGTTCATTTAGGTCCCTTTATCTTATATTTCTTTCTTTTCAGCAAATCTTCTGCAGGCACAGCCAACTAGTTTCCATAGCAACAACTATACAGCCATATACTATGCCCACTAAATTAATAAAGGCACAGGAGCACTAAATTCACAATTTTGCTTGATTTATTAAAGATAGGTATCAGTAGCATCACAAAGAGGCACACACCTACAGTGTCATAAAAATGCTGCAGTTGAAAGGGGCCTTCAAGATGGCATTTCAAAAATAATGAAATGCAACAAGAACAACAAACTAAAACCTAAGAACACACTTATGCTTCTAACCAAGAATTTATGCTAATACTCTTTCCTACACTCTCAGTTCAGAAGCTGGCACAGTTGTCATGGTAGTACACAGGAAAAAAGAGAAATTTCCACCCTAAAATTTGAAGACATCTAACTATTTAATCAGAACTCCAAAGACTTCGCTGACTATAATTCTCCTTCATCAGAAAAGATCACTTTTATCCAAACTCTTTCTGAGCCTGTAACATGTTCATCAAGTTGGCCAGCAGAAAAACTACTTCATGTCCAACATCTGATTTCTGGCCAAAACCCGAGGCCCAGGGAGGGGATCCAGCAGCTCAGGCACAGTGCAGAGCAGCAAGGTGAGTGCTCGGCCACAGAAAACCACCCGTGTTCTGAGGTCAGCCTGCTGTACCTCACAGCCTGACAGCACCAGGAGGGGAGGCTGCCCAACTCTGCCCTCACCACCGGGGTATGACCTCTGGGCACATTTTCTAGCACACACTACTTGGCAGCTTATTGGGTGTTCTGAGGCAGGTCTCTCTCCAGCTGCACTACTGCAGCTGTTTTAATTTAAACAGAGGGAAGACCAGAATCAAGGAAGCAATAACTGATATCTTTCCCCAGCTAAAGAGGTCTGCAGCTGAGACACCACAGCAGCACATCTATCAACCATGAGATAAACTTTATTCTTGCCATCATTTATTAGGATATCTATCCCACAACAATGCACACCAAAAGTCACCTTAATTCTATAGAAATGGTAATATCTATTACCCAGACCCCAGGGTTTTTTCTTAGCACTGAGAAAAGAAACACTGCAAACAAAGCAAAACTGAACCAAACTCCTCAAAGCCATGTCCACTGTGTTACCCCTCAAAGCACAAAGCACTACAAAGCAGCCTGTTTTAAAATTTTTCATTCTGAACAATAACAGCAAAGTAGGCTGCAAGCACAGCATTAGTGAGAACTGTGAAGGAGAACAGATATGTGAAACACAAGCGGGCACAAAAAGATTTAATTGTCTAATCCCTTTCTTTTTATGACCAACATTGGCAGACACTAGGTAGATTACACAGACCATGCAATTACCTCACTGTTTATGATGTACAGGAGATATTAAAAATGACCAGGCATGCTCTCCTGATCAAAGCACCCAAGATCCACCTTTGTGATAAACAAGATTTCTGTTTTCAGACAGTTTATTTTTCCATGCTAAAAAGGAGCCATGAATAATATGTAAACTAGTTCTGAACTCAAGTGTGGAAACAAAATGAGAAATTCCTAATCTGGTTGTTAGCAGATAAAAATAAAAATAAACTTCAGTCAAGAAGGAATCAAAAACTTACTTTAGCAGCTGAAGCAACTGAATCTGGGCCATGAGCTGCATCTCTGAGGCCATAATGTCCAAAGCTCTCTGAGATACTGTCCAGTGTATCACTCTCAGTTGTTGCAGGGTTTGCTGGCCCCACTATTGCTCTCCATTTACTCACTGCATCATCTCCTAAGAGCTCCATAGCAAGGATGGGGCCACTCATTATAAGCTCAATAAGCTCACTGCAAAACAGAAACAGCACATGGTGATCCATGCTACAAATTAAAACCAACAGAAACATGAACCAGTGGAGATGCTCAGAACTCAATTTGGCAAGACCTCAAGCAACCTGATCTAACTTTGAAGTTGACTCTGCTTTGAGGAAGAGGTTAGATTAGATCATGTGCAGACATTCCCTTATTATGGCTGTAGAAAAAAACCAATACATAGATAACCCAAACTCACTCAAGCTATTCTGTAGTCTTAGATTTCAAAAAAATTTTTAAAGGATCAGTACAGGTGTCCTGGTAACAGTGAAAGAGAGACTCTGGTAACCACTTGTCTGACAGGAATGATTCCTAAGCTTTCCTCTTCTGCACGGCAGCATTTCAAGACTCTAGATGATATGCACTAGATGTGTACCCACTGACAGAATGTCAGCACTGCTTTCAAGCTGAATTTTCCACTGCCCCACAGATCTCACCCATGGATTTTGCCCTGCCAAAGTCCAAAGCGGGAGAGAAGAGAAAAAGTTGAGAAGTTTGCATTGGATAAAGGACTTACTCACAAAGTGAGTTATTACGCCTTGGCATAACTCAAGTGATTTTAATGGGATGAATCCAAGTAAGGAGAAGAGGTTGTCAGCAGCAGCCTGCCTCCCATCCTGACCACCTCACAATAGAAAATAACCACCCAAAATTGGTAACCCAAACATTCCATTTAAAAACTAAACAAAATACCATAACTATAATTCAGTATCTTCACAAAACATGCATACCAATAAGCCTGTTTTCTCACTGCTTACTCTGGACAGAACCAACAAAGGAGAACATTGACTCTGGTTTTTGTACTATTTCATTTGAAAGAATAGCTTTACACAATTATAATTGTGGATGTGCATGCCTCTCCAACTGCTTTTTCCTACTGATCACTGGTCAAGAAGAGAAGAGAAATCCTAGCAGTTTTTTGAAAAAGAAACATTTTTGAAAAATGTATTAAAACTATGAAAAGTTACATAAAGAAACAACACAATAAAAAGCTATTGGAAGTCAGGTTTTGTTGGTCAGAGTCTGCTTATTTAGGACAGTGAAATAGTACACATACATACACGCAAGAAAAAAGCAAGTTCTACAACACTATTTACTGTGCAGACTAATCCTTGAATATTCTTTTTTTAAAAAATCCTTTAATATGAAAACCATTATTTTCCAAACAACAGAATTGTTATTTTTCCTTTCTATTCACTTGACTTACAGTAGCTAGTGAACTTGCAAACTAAATCTGAATTTACAGACAAGATACAACATCAAATGTAAATGAGTCGTAGATTTCACACTTTACTGCCTTAAAGTTTCTTGTTTCTATTTGATTAGGAATGCTCTAGAGCTATTTATTTCTAATTTAGAGAAAAATTCTATACAGAAGATGTAGCCAATAGGACTGTAGGATGGGAGACAGGCACATCACAGTGGACAGAGGCTACAGCTCCTCAGACAATTCCCATTAGTATAGATAGACATCCGTGAAATAACACTGCAGGCAAAATTCTTGATTATTTATCAACATATTCAAGCAGGCTTACTCAGCAAGAAAAGGCAATTCCAAATCATCCATTCTCTGACCCCTCATGGTCAGACATAGCCTGGGACCATGTCTCTCTGAAGGGCTTGAGTTTGAACCCACAAAAATCAGCTGCTGTTGCCGGAGAGCAGCAGGCAATGCTAATTCTCAAGCACTTTGTGACAGTACTGAAACCAGGCCTTTCAACCACATCAGTGCAAACCACAGGCAGCAACATGGCTGAAAAACACAAGGCATCTTCTTCCTAAAAGAGGCTGAATGCCCAATGGAGATGGAGAAGAAAGCTGCTGGCACTTTCAGGGAAAGTAGAAACAACTCAATCTCTGGGTCAGAAGCACCCATCTGGTCAGTTATGGAAACACTATGGTTTCTCACATTAGGTGGAGCAGTCTAGCATCACAGAAGTTTGACGTTTGTCCAAGGGTAGCAGTACAGTAAAAACTGCCCCATGCACTATCCTTTCAGTTATTTATGATTTGGGGTTCTTGTCACCAAATCAATTCTTACAACTAGGTGTTCCCCCTAACTCTCTTTATCTGCAAACTCCACCCTGATCCTGAAGATATCCCTTCTCTTGGCTTTGAAGTTTTGCCCTGGTAGAAGCATTTTCACTTCTGAGGGACAAAAGACATTCCCCTGATACCACTGGGTTGTAAAAAGTGTGAGTTAAAACCTTGAATAGCTGAAATAAGGATCTCTCCCTGGAGGAAGAAGGTGCATGCTTTGCAAAGGGTCCCACTCAGCTAAGACAAGCTCTGAATTTCCCATGGTCCTGTGGTATCAAATATGCTAAATGAATTTTGTGCATTCAATAAATAAGCTTAATACACAGCAAGCTGAAATTGATATACCTACTGATAATGAGGTTTTGCTCGATGATCAGCGTAGAAATCAGCTGCTTCTTTTCTGGAAAAGTAAAAAGACATAAATATAGCTATATATATACACACATATATATATATGCATATATACACACAGATATATATATAACCCCTCCTCCCCCCCCAGAACCCCACAATTATCACTCATTCAAATATCATTCACAAACATGTTTCTACAGGCAATGTCTTCCTAAGGTGGACAACTTGTTGTGTGTTCATGTCCAATAACAGAGACTACATTTAAATTTCTGTCAGATTTTGTGTGGCTACCAGTATAGCTGACAACTCCTTTTGCTCCTGCACTGAGAAGAAATTACCAAAGCCCATTTCAGTCACTGATGTGCAGTCACCTATTTCTCAGGCTGAGAAATAAATGCAGCGGAGTCACCTTCTTGCCAAGCCATTTGCTGTTACGTGGCTTTCATCATTCAGCAGCTTGAGTGGGAATATTGGTTAATGAAGTTTTGTTTTAAAGCATAAACAATTTATCTGCTCCACTGGAACACTTCTTTATCAAGGCTAGTGTTTGATTAAACTGGTGCATAACAAAATACTGCATAACCTGATTTCCATTCAGTGTCCTCAAATCTTTCAAGTAGCATAGGCAACACAATGCCCTCCATATTAAAACTGGATTTCTCCCACACTTTTATACTTCAAAACTCGATTTGGTCTTGCACATCCCCTCAGGGAACACAGCAGTGACAACACACTGCCCTCTTGCACAGCGATGGGGTTTCTGCAGTGAGGGGTCTCCTTACACTGCCAGGCAAATAAAGGCTACCAGGCATACCCAGTGTGTGTGCAGCACAGCTGTTACTCAGCCCTTCCTCAGGTGCTGGAAGCAAACAATGTCATTTTCAGACAGGGTGGTGGCCCTTCCCAAGCTCTGCATTGCCACAGCCACACTCCTACCAGCACTGGGCTCAGCTTCCAACTACACAGGTTTTGGGGACCACCACAGTGCAGAGCTATCATCCATCCACCGATGGACACACCATTTTGTGGCTTTTCACCTCAGCAGCCCCTGCCACCAGCCAAACTGCTCTCTTCCCTGTCTTTTTCCTCAGCTGCTTCTCACGTTTTGCTCTGGCTTACTGAACTGTTTTTTCTGCATGGCAACAGCTAGAAAAATCCATGGAGTTTTTCAGCTCTAAAACTGCTATTTTGCAGCTTCAGAATTCCTGTTGAGAACACAGGCTCAGTATTGGCTTGCTCCAGATCCTGGTGTGTGCCACTTTTTGAAGCTGGAATTTGTACAGAAGGACAAGCTCTTCAAGAGGATTGACAGGTAAAAAAAAGCAATATTGCTGACCTTTACTCTGGGTACAAAGTTCATAATCAAAGCAGTGCTGTAGGGTGACTAAGAGACTCCAAATCCGAAAGTTGTTTTTACCTGCAGCACAGTCTGCTGATTTTTTCTGGTCTTCATGAGTTTGCTCATTTTGATCAGTTCTCTTTACTGACAGAAATTGCCTGCATATTTTTCGACTAACAGATTCCAAGTATGAACAAAAGCATAGTTCTGTCATCTGAAATGGAACTTTTGATGCCTCTCTCCCATTTGCAGTCCAGACTTAAACCAAATATTGCCAGAGGAAAAAAATAACATCAAGAAGAACCTAAGAAGAATTTAGTTTTCTTAACATTTATCAATGTTTGAACAGTCACATTTTTCTCCAGCTTTTTTATCAAAATGTCCTGAATAATTCCTGTTTTGCTGCTTTTAGTTCAGTCTAAGTATGAGCCATTTAAAATCCAAAATATTTTTATTAACTATACAGTAAATTTGCTTCCTTTCTATTTCAAACTAAGGCAGAAGCATGATGTAAAAATTATGCTAGACACAGGAACTCTTACAATCTCATGCTTCAAGCCTACACTCTGCAAAACCTTTGCCTACAATTCATTATTTCACCAGAAAATCCTCTTCTCAAATTTAATCACCAAATAATTTTGGAAAGCAAAGATGAAAAAGGTATGCAAAGAGATTAAGTATTACCATTTCTGATTGCAAAGAAGTATTTGAGAGGTCTATTTCTGAAACAAGTTGAGCTCTACTACTCAGTTAACAATTCCCACTGAAATAAATATCAAAGTGCAGTTGTGTTGCATAACTTAGCTCCTTTTTAATTTCATTATCAGTTCTCTGTTTTCAAATAATGGAAAACAGTGTTCACCTATGTATAACAGACTGAACTGACACAGGATTAAAGGAAGAGACTGAAGAAGCAAGTGCCTGCCCACACTTTCATATCTTGGCTACAACTTTTACAGAAGGCATGAATCTACTTAACAGTGATTGACAGACAAATGTTGTTAATAATCCCTTTAAAGAAAGCAGTAGATGATGATGATTTGAAAAAGCAAGCCTGTAGAAATCTAAGGGTAGAAGACTTTGGCAAAGCCATAGTTCTATCATTTTAAAATGGCACAGTCCCAAGAAACAGAGTAGATAATATGCAGAGAAACCACAAAATACTCAAGACACTATTTAAATACATTCAGTATCACGGCCCAGTCTTGTGCTTATTAATAATTACTTTCAATTATTCAAGACAACAAGAAATTTTTATATTGCAGTAGGCAGTAAAAGTTCAAGTCTCCATTTCTTCCCTTCAGTCTGAGTCAACTCTAAAGCACATGACTTGGCTCAATAGTTTGACTTCTCAGACAGCCACTGAAATAAAGGACCACCCAAAACAACACTTCAGGATCAAATCTCTCAGACTGCAGGAGAGAGGAAGCAAAAAAGAGCCAGTTTGAAAGACATTATGAATTGTAAAGAAACATTAGAAACCTGTTTGAACTCCTGAATTGGAGTTGTTGGATGGAGGATCTGGGATTATTACCATCAGACATTGCAGCAGGTACATGCAGAGACAAGAGGAGGAAGTCTTACAGTTATTTTATCAGTATTACAGAAAGCCAAAAGGGTTCTGAAGGAAAATTGTTCCTGACCTCACGCATAAACAATAAGAACACATGAAAATAGTATTATGTACGACAGCTTTTATTTCCAAAAACATGTTGCATACTAATAGGTTTGGCAAAGCAGCAATGGAGAAATAATGCAGTAACTTTGGTAAAGTCTTCTAAGGTAAATTAATTATGTTCTCTTTCCTCTGAAGCACACCTTTGTTTAAATCTTGGGGCTCAATAAGAAGTGGAGAACACTGAAGGTTGGGGGATTAGGAAGATGCATGAGTAAAACCTGCCCAACCCTGCACTATCAGAAGATCATTTGCTTTGCCTAGGACTACCAGTGATTAAAAAGCACAAATCTGAGAGCACAAATTAAGACAACAGATTTACTGAGAGCAAGCAAACCAAATAACTTTAAAGACAACATTATTATAATCAGCAATACCATCTGTATAAGGAAGCCTTGAGGTGAGGACATACAGACATGCCAGTAGTAAAAACACTGCTGGATTGCTGAAGCTATGGTAGCCACCCTGGGTTCATACAGACTTGACATATTTCATCACCCATACTCATTTGCACATCACTTTTTAATACTTAGCTTAAATATCTAAATACTTTCAGAAACCCACAGAATTATGAAGCTGATGAGTTTCACAAGTTACCTCTCTTACCCACTGGAATAGATCTGACATGTGGAAAAACACAGAATAGCTTTAGAGAATATTCTTAATTGCAAAAACATTTAGATACAATAGAGCTAACCTTAAAAATTCCTTACCTTGAAAGCAGCATCATTTTGGCCTTAGTTATTGTCAATCCTGCATTAATAATGATATCAAATAATTCTCCAATCTTACGCATTCCATCAGGTTTAATCAAAGCCAGTGTTCTGAGGAGGAAAAAAAAAATAGTAGAGTGATGCAGCCAACATGATTTTCCTTAAAGCATTTGGTGTGCATGTTGGGTTCATATTCAGATGAAAAACCAGCACATCAAAGAGAGAAATTTTGTCACAGTCACATATTCACTGTCCCAGTGTCTCATCCATTTCCATGCTGTTCTTGAATGCCTGTGCAAAACATTATTCTGGTAAGAACAAGCTTTGCACATAGTAATTTCCTTGGCTTTCTAACCCAAGTCAGCTCACAGTATTCCACCAGGAGTTATTATTTACCAACTTCCCCATTTGCTCTCAGAGCACACAATTTGACCACTTCTTCCTTAGATAATTGGTATGTTGACAGCTCCTCACTCTGGGTTAGAACACAACTGAATTGTTAATCTCTCCCTGTGCTTGCTCAGCTCCCTTTTTTCCTAATGTTAATCATACACATAAAATTGAAGCAGTTAAAATCCCCTGTTTAAATATATTATTTAAACATGTGCCTCTTCCATAAAACTCAAAGTTAAATGATTGTTTTATTAATACTTTTTAAATATTTGATGTCCTCAGTGAGAAGAAGATCCTCTAGTGCTTGGTACAGTATAAAAACTTCATGGTATAGAATGTGCATGCCAAATAGCTGACACTGTTAATAGACACAATAAAAGGATGGCAGAGGAGGTATTGCATCTCTTATATTGACTGACAGCTATACTCTATATTCTAAGAGACATCAATCCAAAACTCTCTACACTCTCCCCCACATCTTTTTTCCCAAGTACATCCTGTCTTCTAGGTAATTAGCTTTTTACACTCTACATCCCCAGGGCCAGGACAGTTTTATTAGTGAACTTTGCATAGCACCAAGAACAGCATCAGCACTAAACGTATTATTAATCAAAAATAACAAGCACAAGAAGAAGGTCTGTAAAATTGCATTTTCTATTTGCATTCATCTTGTGGTGAGTCAGCTTCAAATGTGCGCAGCTTACAAACCAACAGATTTATTCAACCCTGCATCTCAGAAACGCCACATCTCTGACAATCCTAAAGAGCAGTTTCCATCTTTTGCACTGTTTTCAATAAAGAAGGCTCTCCAAGATGGAATTTTTTACTGTAGTACTTCCTTGAATGAAAGACAAATAATTGCAAATTTCCTATTTTATGTACCAGCATGACATGGAAAGCAGCCCTTAGGTTAGCAGCAATATATTCCAGCCAGGGCAAATATGCTGAGATTATTGGAGATGGATGAACTTCCACTACATTTACTCTGAACCTTAAGTGACCCCAGATTGACAGATGCTTTGGCAAGAGACAGACTATTTCACAGCAAATGCAAAGCAAGGGAGGTGTTAGGACCAGGAAATGTAACCAGGAAGATTTGAACATATGCAACATTTTATCTGCAACTAAGGGAGAGGCGTAGAGGACCTTCAGAGTTCAGAAACAAACAGATTTCCTCAAGCACCATGAAGCTCTTACACACAGTGCATCTCAGGCTCAGACCCATTGGGAAGTATGAGACAAAAAGACTGATGGACTGAGGCTGCAGGCAGAAACTGCATAAAAGCAGTCAGCCAAGACTGTGCTTCAGTCCACTGCATCGCAGGCTGAAGTTGGTTTAGCCCCATCTTCAGATCAGGAAAGGCTGACCTCTCACCAACATCGAACACAATTTGCCAGTGTACTCCATGCAGCCTTACAGCCTGTCCCCCTCTTCCCCAAGGACTTCACACTCCACCTCATCTTGTGATATTATTTATCATATCACAGGGTGTACCACGTGAATAGAGGCCCATGAGGAGGGGGGCTTCAATTCACGTGGTACACCCTGTGATACGATAAATTTGCATGTTTGACCAATGAGAATCACACAATGAATGACCTGCATCCTGGCACAAGACGTTCTCAGCACTGTCATTTCCCATGAACAATAAGGATTAAACCCCTGGAATGGGATCTCCAGCACCATCTACATTTTCTCAAGGACCACTTTTCTGAATTTATGTTATTACACAGGTGATTTGAGACAGACCGGTAATGCTAGAAATAAATTGTCCCTTACTTTTCTAATTTCAAGGGGTTTATTAATAATGTAATTCCTAAAAATTTGCAAAGGAATATAGCATTACAAAGCAATTTACCTAGAAGACATTAATACAAACTGCAATGAGCAACCCTTGTAATATCTTTTGTCTAACAGCGATATTTAAACTTTAACATTTCAGTGTGAGCTCTTCAGAAGTAAGCAGGATACAAAAAGCGTACTTCAGGATGCTGAAGACTGTTTCTGAGATTGGATTTCAAGTCATGTGGCCTATTTTTAGTTTTAATTAGGAATAAGTTTCACGGGGTTTGGCATGATGCAGTCTGCAGTGTAGATGTGAAAACAGTTTCATGTCTAAGAACCAAGGAGAAAGAAGGAAAATTAAGCTCACTTGCTTACATTTTCATAGGGACTGTGTGACAGTACTGCAATGAGTACTGAAACAAAAGAAAATGAGAACTGATCAAAGGGACAATGCACAAAGCATGCTGTGACTATGCTTTTGAGACCTACCTACTTCTAATAATAGGACTGCTGCATGTACAGTAGCTTAAGTCTTGTAGGGGAAGAAATGCTGATTATGTCAATGACTAGAAGCATAAGAACATATCCCATTCAAAACAGAACACAAGTATTTCTGGGTGACACACAAGTTTTCTAACACCATTTTCAATACCAGTGATACTAAGTAAAGCCTACTTAGACAGAAATGTTTACCTTGGGTTACAACCACCCAGGATCACAAGTGAAAGGCTACAGAAACAGAAAGCCCTGTCCTATGCCAGTGATTCCTTATGTGGCACACTGTAAGTAAGCACATGCTCACTTAACCATTGTAGTCACTGTCTGTGATGGTTTTCTGGTGATACACTGGGAGGGGAACAGAAATGCAGAACATTTAAATACAACAGCATTTAGAAATTGACCCAAGACTTAAGAAAAGTAGGTATAGAAACTGAAATAGAACTGTCTTAATAATTCTAGTCTAATTCTAGAAAGACCCTGTGCAAATCTAGCCCTTTTCTACACATCTGTTTTGTATCTCACGTACCTAGAGTCATTCAGTTGTTTTGCTGACAAAAATAAAGGTTCCTAACTCAAAACATTCAAGATTTTTCTTCATATTCACTTTGCAGTCTCCCTCAAAGGCCTCTGCTGAGCCTGTCTGAGCACACATTGAGTGACCAAAGAAAGTATTTCCAAAGTCAAACTGATCTGCCAATAGTCCTCTACAGCACAATGGCAAAAAAAGACAGAGAAACATCCTGCTTCATACAGCAACCTCAAAATTATCTCCAACTGCAGATTATTTTGGGAATTATCATGCACTGCAGAAATCTTATTACATCTAATAACTGCTGTAAAACCTGCTAGGAACAGGCCAAAAAGACAAATAACTCACATGCAACTGTTCTGCCCAAGGAAACTCTTTTAATATGACCCTGTTTACTCAGTGAAAGCTTCTGTGAAGAAACTGGATTTTGAGGATCTCCTGGCTGAGTAAGGCGCCATTCACTACTGTTCCTTTGGGCTATTCTGAATATGTAACACCACTTGAATATCTATGTTATCTTTCAGCCAACATTCCTAAAGTATTTTCCAAACAGCTGACATGTCATAAATGCCTTTTCTTCCTTTTGTAGAGCAGTACAAAAATTTGCCTCCTCCCAAGACCAACCACTTCATTGACACAATTACAGTGTTGTCGTGCAGACCGCAACATCTCCTTAAGAACAAAATGTCATTTTATCATAAGCTGCCTTTTTCTGGTATAGCTGCATGAGCACTGCAAGAGCACCAGGGATGATGTTAGTTTAGGCAGAGCAGGAAATACACAACTTCAGGTTGATATAAAGATGTAATCTACCCAAAGCTGCACTGAGAAACAAAAAGAGTAGCCACATACACAGAATCCATCCCCTACCTCCTTTGCTGCTCTTTCACCACGCCCAACCCCAGCTTGCAGAAGTACCAGAACTCCTCTGGAAAGATATTATGGCAGGCATTTTCACAGTAATTTTTTTGTGCAGTTAAGATAAAGATGCATGCTAAAACATGCAGCTCTTCCTCTATGCCTGGTTATGTACAACTCTCCAAGAAGAGTTCAAAACAAGCCCATTTACTGGGAGGGTGCAAGAGAGCAAGTGATTAAGGCTCACTAGAATATCATACCTAAGAATATGTTCTGTGTTCTTTTCAAAAATGCTGGAGGAAATTATAAAAATGTATTCATTTGCAAATTCAGAGATGACCTGAGCTGCCATTAAACCAAATCAAAATTTCTTGTAAATTAACCTTGTATTCTTACTTATTCTAAGTGTCCTTGTATTCTTACTTCTGACACTTGCTCTCAGATGGCCTCTTAAAGTCTTTTCCAAAGCAAGTCTTTAAATCAAAAATATATTATGAGTCTTATCTTCATCCATGATAAACAAACTTTGTCTTAACAAACAAGCCTGTAATTTTTACTGATATTCTCACACTGTACTTTCTCTCCTCACGCAGACAGAGCTTAAGCTGAAAAAAATCCTCAGAAAAAATCTCCATAGTGAGGAAAAGCAACAGAAAATGGGAGTGGTCCTCTAGTACTTTCATTTATTACTACTAACAGAGAGTAGATCAGCCTGGTGAGGCACTAGGCTTCTGCACAGATCCCAGAGAGACAGCTGCAACTTTCACAAGGTCCAGGCCTTTCAAGCCCAGCACACATTAGTTCCCATATCAATTCTGCCCCAGGAGAATCCACAAATCACAAGAACCCTACTGCTGCCTGCCATGGCTGGGTAACAAAGCTGAATAGAACCCATTTTCCTCCTCTCCCTCTTCTCTCCCAAGGTACCTAGAGCAGCCAGCAACTGACACCATAGAGAAGCTGGCCTTGTAGTGGTACCACAAGCAGGTACCACTTTGCTTCTCTGCAGCCATCAGAAAACCAGATCCCTTCAAACTGCATGCAACCATGCAGCCATCTCCTCTTCTGCCCACACTGGAACAGACACTTAATTTCTAGCAAACCCCTACTTCGAAACCCCACCCACAGGATTCCCAAAGCTCCCCTTCTCACCTCTCTTTGCGGCTCCCAAGCTTGCGGGACGTGTACAGGTTGCCGTAGTCCACGATGGTGAGGTGCCGGGAGAAGACGGTGACTTTGCTGCCCACATAGAGATCCTCCAGGTGCAAGCTCTCGTACTTGGTGCGCCTCAGAAACGTGCGACGGTTCTTCACGTCGTACTGCAGCAAAAATGAGATTAGCATCTGCCTTACCAAGAGATTTCCTTGTGGGCAAACTCAATCTTTACTTTCAGAAATTTCCATAGTACTGTGGGATTGAATCTGATCATGTCATCAGTTTAATTCCAAGCCCTTTGAACTTACAGGTGTATCAAGAAAGCTTAGAAGACTAAACCACAATTACAAATTTATTCCTTTGAAATAGCCTCAGGCAACAGCTACATTTGAATTTTTTTTTGGTTTGTAATTTGCTTGTTCTAATTCAAGCTGTGACAAAAGAAAGCTTCAGGTGCCTGGTTGATGCCTCTGCCCAGTCTCACTGAGAGCTCCCCCCTCCCAGCACATCCATGCTGTTTCACAGCCCAGTGGCTCGCACCAAACGATCAGGATACACACTGGCAGGTCTCCTCTTCAGGGCATCATTCCAGTGATATTATGCTCGATTTGATTGTATAAGACTCGCATTAGGGACAGAGAGATGATTGCAACACTTGGCTGAGATGTTGTCACTGCCTAGAGCTGCAAGCTCAAAAGCCTGTCAGGACAATTCAGCTTTATGCATCATCATTCCAAGCAAGAAGCCAGATATTAATGTGTTGTTTTCTGGGTGGGCTGGCAAAGCACAGAAGTCAACCTGCTGAACAGTTTCTTCACTGCAAGCAGATACAACAGATGCCTTCCATTTCCTGGGGAAGTGGAAGCCTGTGAAAGGAACTTTGTCCTCCTCAGGCCAAACTTCCCCTTCTGTCTCAACCTACAGGTGCTGCCCTCCACTGCAATGGTGTATCCACTAGAACAGCATTAAAAGAAAGAACATCAGTCTCACAAATTTTGGAGGGGAAAAAATTAAAGAGCAAAATTCCATGTTCTGAAATGTGCGAATACAGTTCTGTTAGAAGGCTAGAAGAATTGTAATTGTTTTCAGGATAGCCAAAACTCTGCAGATTAAAGAATTGTAAATAATTTTGATACTTCCTTCTGCTGAAGCATGATTGTAAGGAAGAATCCTTCCCTGCTGAAATGTCCTTAGCCCCTCAGACATGCTCCTACTACGTGTTCACTATTCAAGAGCAGTAGGGAATGAAATTAAAACGTGGTAAAAAAACAAACAAACAAACAAAAACCTCAAAGAAACCAACTTGAATTCAGCTGCTTGTTTCCTCCTGGACTTTGCCAGGAAGCCTATTAACTGTCTCAACCATAAGCAAATTCTTCCATATCTTGACCAAAAATCTGAGTATTTCCTTGGTTATTTCACTAATGGTTGCTAGAAAAGCACCCCAAGGTGTTTCTCTCCTCTCAAGAAGAAGAGGGGATCCACCTGTGTTAAAGGATTCTTCTTTAGAGTGGACTTTTGAATCTGTTTAAAAGACTTTTATAAAGTGAAAGATAGGTCACAGCAGAAGAAATATAAAACTGTTTGGACTGTTCCACTCCTGCCTATATACATGTAGAAGTAAATTACCCAAAACAAAACAGTTCTCTGCTAACAATCTGTCCCCTTTAAAGATTTCTTCTTTCTTTTTAAGAATTATTTTGTAGAAATAAAATTTATTAAAGCTTTAAGAATTCCCCGTGAGAGTTCTTAACTATGGAAAACTCAGAGAATGGGGCCTCTCTGTCAAGAGACTCAGATTGACTGAAAGCACTGCTTGGACAAAAATCTATGCTATCTTCTTACAGCTGCAAAGCAAACTGGAAATTTCTCTCATTATTCCCACTGTTGTTCCACTTCACCAACCAAGACATGAAGGACAGAAAGAAAATTTAAGTTCAGGACTTCATATAACACAAGCCTTCAAGAGCTCTGCTCCAACCTCAGGTGAGGTGTGTGATAAGGGAGAGTTATTGTCAGGTTTGGGGGGGAAAGGGGATGAAACATCCTCCTCATACGTGGGGAAAAGCTGGCTCATATCCATCACCTCCATTCTCTCAGATAGGTTAGAGGTAAGAGCAGGTTGTCATCTCCTCAGGAAAGTACTAAAAGATGCAGAAGAATTAGGCAGTAATAAAGAAAAAAAGATCACCAAATTCTGCAGAAATAATAAAAAAAAAAAATCCAGAAAAGAATTCTAAATGTACTATCTATCCACAAACTCACCCCCAAAAGTGATTTTGAGATATTCTTTCTCTAAGGGTGTTCACATATATTTTTGTTCTTTTAATTCCTGTCCTACCCACATGTAGTCTATGGCTGTGTACACACCATGCTACTTTAACCTAAGAGCACACCAACAAAATGCAAAAATCTGCAAAGACACAAATACTGCATTAAGAAGTTCAAGAACACCTTGGAAGCTCTTGGTTTTGAGACGTGTAGGTGAAATGAACAACAATTTTGCCAGCCTACACATGGTTGTGTAGGAAGATTATTACAGTTCCTGAGTGATCAGCTAAACTGTCTCTGGGAAATATAAATTAGAAAGCTCACATTTTGAAAACTGTGCACATACAGATGTCGTACAAAGAGCTAACTTAGTAATCAGTGCATCTTCTCACACAACTGGGTATTATTGCTTCAGTGAGGAGCAGTTTGAGTAAGAAAAGGCAAATTCCACTAGATTTCTTATTTCTGCAGTTTATTTTTATAGCAGCAAAGTTAAAATTTGATAATGAAACTACTAAGTGTGAATATCCAAATCTATGCTATTCTTAGACTCTTCACTAAGAATCAGAATAGACTAGTCCATGCCACTTACTCATTTCTAAAAGGAAGCACAAAGCATTGGTTGGCATGAGGATTATCTTTACAGCAGATATTCTATTTTTATATATATGCCTGCTACTGCAAAATGCTAGTTTTCACCACTGTCAATAAGCAATGAGATTAATTGTATGAACCACAAGTCAGAAAAGTCTGTGCAAGCACTACCGACAGAACAATTTGGATCCCACTGTCTGAAATGTCCTACCTCTCATTAAACCAAATTTACCATTTCCTCTACTTCGATAAGACTGTTCTACATTTTACTCTTCAGAGACTTCTGGAATTCCTGCTGAAGCTTATTATACTGTTTGGAATTAGCTTCAGCTTATTCTTCTCAAGCAGTAGGCCAGTGTTGCTGAGTTTCAATTCTGAAACCCAAGTACAGATTGAATGAAAACAGATTTGTGAAAATTAATCTCTCCATACCAAAGCAAGCTTTAAGAAAGAAAAAAAATCATAAATGTGACAGCTATTCCATATGCTTCACTGTGAACTCATATTTTTGCTTTTCTTTTAGTTTTAGAAACAGAGCAAGATACATTTTAAATTAAATTTTCTTACTTGGAAAATTAATGGGCATAGGCAGTGGCTTGCCATTTTATGAACTGTTTAATTGGATATTACATTTATGACAACAGATTTTTTTCCTTACATCCTTACCATTTCAATTGATGAATCTTTTGGATAATACAGAAGTTCGTAACGCCGAAAGAGTGAAGCATTTGGGTCATACCATTCAGCAATGAAAGCATATCTCTCATCTTGACTCTGGAAAAAGAAAAGGGGCAAAATTGGCTATTACAGAAAGCATACATAGTCTCTATTTAAAAACACACAAATAAAAAACTTCCTTCATTTTTTATCAGAAAAGTAAAAAAAAAATTACTTGTAAACAGACTTGCACACTGCGTATTATCTCCCGCCTACCACAACTGGTGACATCTTTTCACTTGTTAGCTATCATCTTTTAAATAGGATGGAACTTGGATCACAGCAGATTTCCAGACAATCTCATAACTTACCCTGATTTCATCAGTCATGAAGCATGGACTGCTGTTGAAGTTGTTAGACTTCTCAATTCAATCAAAGTATTTGATTTACTCTCTTTTGTTTAAAAAAAAATTGTTCACCGACAATTAAATTACAGACTCTTAACACATTTTCTACACATCCTACAAGTGTTTCCTCTTCCTAAGCAGTCATATCTAAACTACTCTTAATGATGAGATAAACATATCCAAGTTAAGGACAACATTAGTTTGATTTACTACCTAACTTTCTGAAATTTACATAAAGCATAAATAACCCGACCTCATTTACAACTCATTTTTGCCCCTAAGGAGTGCAGATGAGCAAGATGGATTGCAGTAATTCCAAAACTGTAACTACCTGCTAGCTTCTCTCCATGCCTCATCCTCAGAGGATCACAGCCCCGAGCAAAGCAAGCACAAAGGCGAGGCATAGCACGTGGATGTGCAATTCTCATTCCTCTTAGTGGGACTTAGTTTGTTAGTTATTGATGCAATATCAGTTATTTGATAGCTGAATATATAGCTGTATTCTATATAGAATAGTTAGATGGAGCTCTAAATTTATAATGCCCACATCTCCTCTAAATCTGACTGCTATTCCTAAGGGCAAGCACGGTCTTATTACAGACTTCCACACTTTACACATATCTGTACTCTTCTTACACACTTTAAACACTGAGGAACCCACTGGGAGTTTAACTTAAAGCCATGTGGGCCTTTTTAGTACTTCAGATTTTAGAAAAGGGCAGCACTTCAGTTGTTACAAAGACCACTTAATAAGCAAAAAACCAGTGAGTTCCTGTAAGCTTCCATGACTATTCTAAAACACCAGCAGGAAAAGAATCATAATTTTCCAGGATCTTCATCTTACCCACTGACTTAGCACGAAGTGCTTTTTTGCAGGTTGAAGTCCTTACAGAAGCAGGAGCAGGAAAGAATGAGATAATGAAGAAAAAATTCAGAATTTTACTATGTGATGAATACTAGTACCTCTCCAGTCAAGAGCACCATGGCAAATGGCCCACCTTCCCGTCAGCTCTTATGGTACCCTGCACACTGCAGCACAGTGCCCTGCGAAGGATGCAAAGTTTCCATTTCTCTCTGTAGAAGCCTGTGAAGCACTGGAAACCTTATTAGCATTAGCTACTCCAACTTCTGTATTATCTGTACAGCACACACTGCAGCCTTTGACAAGAGTTAAGCTCATCTTTTACGTGCAGCATCCAGCATGAAAACTCCCAAGGGACTTAGCCTGGTTTCCGGCCCTTGCTTGAGCTGGATGTGTTTGCGTCACTACTGCCACTGCCATCATTCTGGAGACAGGCAAATCAGAACAAACTCTGTCTTATGGCAAAACTCACTCCTGATTCTTCTCTATAGGCAATAAGCAGTAATAAGGGTTGGCAGACTGATTTCAATTTTGATATCACACTCATACTACTGGACTACTATCTATCAAAAGATATTTGGTCAATTGATTTGACTCACCATCATCTTGTCAAGAATGGATTTTATGGAGAAGCAGTTCTCTGCCAGAGAGGTTGTCTAAAAAGCAAAACAGTCTGGTTTCACAGAACCATAGAATGGCCTGGCCTGGAAGGGACCTTAAAGACTGCCGAGTTCTAAACCCCCTGCCATGGCAGGGGCACCTTTCACTAGATCAGATTGCTCAAAGCCCCATCCAACTTTGAACACTTCCAGAGATGGGGCATTTCTCAAGCACTACCTCCAGAAAATGATTACTGATGGATGAAATAAAATAGATGTACCATCTTTAGTCAATGCTTCTTCATAACATGAAGACATATAATTGCATTACTACTAGCTTTTTCATGTTATAGCACTTCTTTCAACTGTATTTTCCAGACAGTAGTTGCCACAGAAGCTACCAATTTTCATTTAAGTAAAACTTTCAAAATTTGTAAATGCTTACTTGACTCAGGGAAGTAATATATTTATGTGAACAACCAAAGAAAGCACCATTAGATTTTTTACTTAGTCACCAGTATCAATCATCAGCACCTTCATGTTTACACTGAGAAACTGCATTGTGTGCCTTGTGTGGAGAAGAACTGGTCTGCCTTTTTTTTTTCTTTAAATACAAACTTGGTTTTAAGAATCTGATTTTCATTAAGAATCTGAAATTAATTTTGTAAGATTTTATTCAATGCCTGAGCTATTAATATTTGTTATTCAGCAAGTCTTGCTGGCCACTGAATAGCAGAAATCACCATTCTGTATTATCTTCTTTTGGCATTGTAAGCAAAGGAAAGGTAATAAATGCTACTTAGACTCAAGAAAAACTGCAGAGCTAATCCCTAAATACCCAGAAAATGCTATCAGTAAGCGGGACAGCTTGAATCCATTACTGTTATATATGCAGAAAATATGGAGACCTAGTATTTTTCTAAAATGACCAAAACAAAGTCTCTAAAGCTTCTCCTGAGCCATAACTAGAATTTTCCCTGCTGTATGGACATGGAATTATTACAATAAATATTTATACATGTAGAGAACTGTATGAGAAAAAAAGTTCAAAGCTTATGGGAAATACTCTAAAAGTAATTGGAAACATTATATTTGTAAACATGTCAATTGTTTCAGAGGCAGACATCACAAAGTGAAGAAATTCAACACTGAAAGTAAACTGAAGATCCTGCCAAGCAAGTAACTAAAACACAGCAGGACTCTGATCTTACTATTGCAGATTCATGCAAATAGTCTTAAAACAGATGAAAGACAATACGGAATACAGTCATGATATGGTGAACTTATTCTGGGAAGCCCTTGCCAGGCATTGCTGTGAGACTGCTACTCCAAGTCATCAGAAATGCCAACCAATTTTAAAATATAAGTTTTTTAAAAGTGAGAACATATTAAGTTCAAAATATGTTTTAAATGAGAACAGAAACTTACTTATTTATTGCTTATAAATAAATTTATTTTTAAATAAAATAAAATTTATTTTATTTATTTAATGGAGTAGGATTTTGAAGGCAAAATCCAGACACAAAAAACTGTCCACTTCCCATCACATACTGTAAGGATTACAACAAATGTTTAAGGCTTCCCAGGCCTGAACTTATAATTTCTGAACATTTATTTTCAATCAATTTACCACTCAGTCAACAGAACTGGCATACATACCACTTCACTAGTGTGTCCTGACTGCAACATGGGAAGGAGTCCCAAGGATGAGGAAGTACTATGGGAGGCAAGCTAAGTTTCATTGTTAGCTTCTGTCCTTCCTTCTAACAAAGGAAACTCAGAGAAAATAACTTTCCAAAGAGTGATTAGAGAACACTGATGAACTGACAGGTGGTAACATGTTCAGTGCACCACACTGCTCCAGACCAAGAGTGAGTCCTGAAAGGGGAGTATTTCACAGCTCTTGACCAGAGAGCACCTCATTTCCCCAGGAAATGGGACAGGCATGTTAGTCACCACTGAAATCACATTCCTTTGAATAGCTCAAGTAATAACAAATCAAGTGAATCTATAAATACATTATAACTCTGAAAATTCTTGCTTTAAAGAATTAATTTCCATTCATTTCTGTAGCATTCCCTCATTAAGATCACATATAGCCTCTGCTCTCATGACTATGCAATTAAACAAGCAATACCTAATGGGGGAGAAATATCTTTTTACAAATGTTCACATTAGCGGAAAAATTACTACCACTAAAAAGCCCAGCAGTGATTATGCACTTTACATTTACATATTGATACTTCCAAAATAGCTGTCTTGAGCTCAGGATTTACATCTCCTTTCCATGGTAAAATCTGGAACTGAGATCAGCAATGTCAAGAGTTCACCTGCTGTGAAGATGGAAAGGATAAGGTTTTTTTCCTCTTCTTTCTGTAAGTTACCCAGAAAAACATTTAAATTCATGTGGGTTGTGCTACCTTTTGCTTTTTGTTTCTATTGGCATGTGTGCATATGCAGTAGGATGGCTGTATGCACATGAGAAACACTTACTGAAGTACAGCTGAATTAAAAACCCTAAACTTTGTACTTACTTCTGAAAGTGATGGGGGAAGCAGTCATTCTTAGCCAGCATGGGACTAAGTTCTAGACACTAAATCCAAGCATCCATCTGAACTGTGAACTGTGCAAACAACTGTACTCCCAGAAAACTTTGTGCAGAGGGAAACAGTGTGTTTGGAACCAAACTGCCAAAGACGTTCAAAAAGCAGAATTCTTAACAAGCTGGATGGGACACGATATCTTATCCTGTAAACCTTTTAGACTTCCAAAAGGCTTCTGTGCCCAGGAAAACAAAAGGAGATCTTCCAAAGGTTTTCATGAGAAGCAGCAGTGGTAGAAGAGCAGCTCAAGTACTAAGGAACTCCCATGGAAAGGTGGAGAAACAACTTTATCCCTCTTGTCTGACCTATGAAGAACAGAGATCTGGATTTGGTTTTCCAAATGCTTCATGATGCTACCTGACAGCCACACTACTGTACTATTCTGGGGTGAGTACTTCTGTCCTCCTCCTCCTCTGATTTTGACTAGAAATTTCATACTAGAGTTTATCTTACAATGGGGAACACAGGGAATCAGGAGCTGCTGAGGGGTTTTTTCAGCTCAAGAGAACTTCAGATGAAATGGTACCAAAATATTTCTTAAAATTAGAAAGCCCTGAGGTATCTAGAAAGTGCACCTTTACATGCTATTAGCAATCTGGTCTCTGTGAGGTTATGCAGGCTGTCAGGAGCTTCAGCATACATGACATGATCTGACACAGGCTCAGGGCCCATTGCTCACATATTACAACTTTAGGTGCCATGCAGAGTGTTGCTACATTTTAAGTGTGCAGCTTTGTTATCTGCTGCTTCTTCAATTTTTCTCAGTGACTCAGAAATCAGACCAAAGAGAAAAAGAACCAAAGGATTTGAATCATCTCCTAATGAAGCAATAAAAAGACTGCACAAACCTCAGTAAAAGCTGAATCCAAACCATCCCTGTATCTGTGTTCTATATTTTGTAAAACTCGGCTGTCACAGGGAAAATCTCCATTAAAGCACAGACCAAGCTGTTTCTATGAAAATCACTGGGAACAGGATGGGCCAGCAGACAGGAACTATTCTCACATCAAATGGGTATTTCTCCTAATACACCAAAAAGGCTTTCTGGAAAGGTTGCTCTGAATCTTCCTAAAATTCTTAAAATAAACAATTTTAAGGGAACATTTTTTCACAGCCTGCTGCCCGCTCAAACCAGATTGGTGGAACTCTCAAAAATAGTTTGGAAGAACAAGAGCTTTTTTATAAAAAATTAGACGGTTTCGACACATAAGAATACTAATTATTATATAACATTTCAGGTGAAGATATCATGAGGCTGATTGACTCCAACATCAGGTAGTCTGCTTATGCATTGACATGTACTTATGTCATGTTTCTAAGAAGAAACAGGATTTCAAAAAATCACAAATGTATAAGAGCTTAGCAACAAAAACAAACAAACAAACAAAAAAAAAAAAAAAGAAAAAAAAAAGAAAAAAAAGAGCTGAAATTGCCAGTGAAGAAGTATCTTTATCTTTCCTCTTTATCGTTTCTACAAAAAACCCACCAACTACTGCCATAAGTGCTGGTGCATTCCTTAGACAGATGTTGGCCTTGTGCTCTTCAGACAGGATGAAGTGGAGGACCTGACCAGCTGCCTTCACCAAGAACATTATTTTCAAAATTAGGCCCAGAAACTGTTGTTATGAACATATAATCAACCTCCAAAGTCCAGAAGCTACTGCTACAAATGTATGATCAACCTCTAACAGCAGGTATCAGTCCTGTTATGAATTATTTGAAACAGTTCCTCAAAGCTCATTAATCTCCAATCACTGCTCTTCCAGACAAATCCCCACTTCAGATTTAATGCCACTTCCCAGTCCTGAAGAGGATTTCGGCACAAATGAAAAGCAGAAACGGACGAACTCCTGGTGTGACGAGCAAGAGCCAAGAATTCCAGACAGAAGCAAACACTCAGTGTTACACTCCCCCCGCAGGCCAGCGACAGAAGCACCGTCACAGCAGCACCTGCTTTCTTAAGAGCCCCAAAAATACTCGGATTGCTTCAAATGGTTGACTTGGTAGCTTTCCTGCTCTCCCATTTTAACATCTGGCAAGTCCTGCTTTTATTTTCACCGGAATGCTTTTAGGTGCAGGCCCTGTACGATGCCAAACTTCCCACATAGCACCGGGTGGTCACAAATTCCAACCACCAGACCAAAAAAATGTAACTTAACTTAGCTTAAAAGACAGTCTTAACCAGTGGGTTAGGAGTGCTACTCTTTCATGGAAGGACATCTTAAATGTGACAATCCTCTGCAGACATAAAGCCGAAAAAGAAAATTCAAAACTATGTAAAACAACTGGAATCTCTGAAAAATCTCTTTTAAAAGTCAAGTACTTCTGCAAGCATGAGAAATAATGAGGCCTGATTCTCTATAATCATGTTTCTCATCCCTGACTATTGTGACCAGAGCCTCTCCTCAGCTCAGGTGTTTAATAAAGGCCCATACCTGGACTCTCTGATAACTATGGTTGAGCTCACAGTGAAGTCTAACATTCTGCGTGGCAGAAAGTGCTCTAATTTTCAGCATTGTAGTGCACCTTAAATCCCAAAATTAATTCTCATCCGTGCATGCTTATTAAAGCTGTGTTATTCAAGCCATCTTCTGCCTTCACAGTTTATGTAATACAGGATATTTTCCAGGCAAAACTTAAATCCACAACACTGTGTAGATAGAGCACTCAATTAGCTCTGTCTCTTAAAACTCATTTTCCTCCTCCTCTTCTATTCATGTTTCTGACACACGAGCTGGAATAATTTTTAGAACTCCAATTTTGAAGCCCCCTCACTGCTGTTGCACCTCCCACTACTTTCTCAACAGGCTTTTCTTTAGTGAAAAAGTAAAATCAAAAGATCACTTTTCAAGAGGAAAAACATCTGGCAACTGCAATTTCCATGACAATGTCTTGACTACAGACAATTCTCAACCTAAGCCTTGTATTCAAAAGCTCTCTGATGAATTTTGTAAGCAAATCTCTTTTTATCCTCTCCTGGTAGAAAGTAAAGCCTACTTAGTGAAAATTTCACACAAAGTCTAGACTATTTCAAATTAAGCAAATATTGGATAACTTATTGACATTCTTAATCATATTTGAAATCTATTGAGTCAAACACTCTACTGCATTTGTGTTTACCCTCCTCCAGTTGGTGCTACATCCTTCGGATCCACAGACTTCAAATATTACTGATTCCTGGGCTTCTCAGGTGCCTTTTGGACTGGATATGTTCGTATGGCTATTGCTGCTTGGACCATGTGTTGCCAAGTAGCGTGGGGATACTTCTGTCCCTGTAGCACTAATCAAGGGAATCTCCCTCTTCAACTGGGGTCTCAGTCCAGTAAATCATGCCCTTATGCCCAGGGGTTGTGATGAATACAGCTCTAGAAGGTTGAAGGCCTCAAATTTTCTTCTCTGATTTAGGAATCGGCAATTCCATGCCACATCAGCAAAATTATCATCTGGCTGTTCTGTCGATTTACTAAGCAAGAAATCTGCTTTTACTACTAGGTTATGTAAATTATGTAAGCTTCCTATGAAGCACGTAGGTATGATTAGTATAACCTAACCTTCTTTTCCCCCTGTCCTCTCATATAAAATAATCAGGAATTGAAATTCTCAAGCAATAACTTCAATCCTCTGCAATTACATGTCATACTTAAATACTTACTTACAGGATTTATATTATTTTTCTAATTATGGAAGACAATTTCTCTAAAACACATGAAGGATGCCATACTGCCCCTCTCTGCTCTGTTCAGATACATTTAGCTTTAGCAGACCAGCTACATCTTGTCTTTAGGAAAACATGCAGCCATTTAATGCACATTTATAAAGCTGCAGATGATAGGATCATATATTATTGCACTGGTAATTATATGATCACAGGTAATTCCTATCACAGCAGTCAGTCGTGCTCAGCACGTGCCTGTCTGCCTCCACTAACTCCAGCAGAGCCTGACAGTGATTTAAGCAAAAGCAGAGCTGTTCCCTGACTCAGAGCACAATTTGCAGCGCAGGTCATCCCACATGATCACATCTGAGCACAAAGTTTAGGTGCTTTGCACTTAATCAGCCAGTAGAGGCAGAACTAATGCTGCCGTGGTCACTGCTGAACTGTGTCTCCACCTTCCAACCATGAGATTACTGCCTCCTTCCTTAATGCCAGGAAGAGAAACACTGAGCTACCTGTGCACACCCCGTTACAAGACCCAAACAATATTGTACTTACAGGAAAAACATTTCTGAAAGGCTCAAAAGTTGGCCTAAAAATAAAGCTGATGTCAATACTCAAAGGTAGATTTCACTAATAGAAAACCATTCCTCTGCCAAATTTCCAGCTTTCAACTTCCAGTATTTTGAGAACTAAAGCTTTCCAGAGGAACACTGATTTTTTTTTTAAAACTATTTTTATTAGGATTCTGAAGCATTTTCACATTTTCTCCCCACACATTCTTATTCAGGTATCCCATGAAATTTTCAACCTCCTGTAGAATCAATCTGGAAATTTTCACACAGAATGGTTAAAATTGGGAGAACATTACAAGCAGCTGGAAGTAGAGCTTTGAAAGGAAACACCTACAAATCCCAAACTAAAGCTGTCAGCAGCACTTCAAAGCAGTATAATGCCTACAGCATCTTCAGATTATCTTAGCTCATAATAATCTCCCAAAAAGCTTTTTAAACAAGAACTAGTTGGTTGCCTTGGAATCCCAGCTAAGGGAGAGCGGTCCTTCAGCCAACCACAAGCAATTAGCACCCAGGAGTTTGTGTGAATGCTCTGAAGACCACACATGCTGCATCCACCTGGAACAGTCAGAGCTTGTCATGTTCTAGTAACAATTTATGGTCCTATGAAGCTGACAAACAACTCTGCTGACACGTTTCTCATTCACTACTGTGAATTCACAACTCACTTAAAGCAAGTATTTTGGCTGCACTACTGCTTAACCAATGCTGGCTTTACTTTTTCTCAGATTGTGTCAGATTCTAAGGTAGTTGGACTAAATCCAGATTTCAGCTAGTACAGACTGAAGTCAGACTAATGACAAGCTACATGCAAACAGAAGTTCTCATGATAAAAGCTGTTCAGCAATTTCCCATTAGTAAAGTAAGAAATCAAAAACTTCTGTGGGGTACAGAAAGAAAAGTGGGTGAGTATAATCACACTCCCAAACTCTGCCAATCCTAACAGATTTTTACAGGTTCACTTTACGAAGATTTGTTCTACAATTCACAGATATTTGTCTCCCAAAGCACAGGACTTTGGTCATCAGATTTGTACAACTTATTCCCCTGAAATGCAAACGTCTCTGCTGGATGAAAACAGTGATTGAGAGATTCCAATCCCATGCATCGTTTGAATAAGATTTCTTATTCACAGCTGGCCCGTGAATTAGTGCATTTGATGTTCAACACCTTTTCAAAACAGAGGCTATTTTTCCTATTTTTATAAAATGGGAATAATCATCACCATCACTCTTTTCATGGCAGGATAGCAAGATTTAATAGCTATAATATTTGTACTATTTAGGTATCATAAATCCCCCTTCATTTCGACAAAAACAGAGCAGAATCAAGTCAGTCAATTTATCCTGATTTCCTGCTTCCACAGACCCTTCACTGCAGCACAGGAACCAGGCACCTGTGGCAGAAGTTAGAAAGGGAGAATGCTGCCCAGCCCACTGCCCCTGTAGCTGCCTCCAGGAAACACTGCTAGACCAGAATGTCAGTAGCTGCCAAGGACTGGATCCACACCACAGCTCCTCTACTCCAGTGATCTGGGAATCTTCAGAATTAAAGGAGCACGGTTCAGTTATCAAAGAATGTATTGTAAAAGAGACCATGGGACAGGGCGAGGACAACATTGCTCCAATGTAACTAGAAAACATAGCATGGTACAGTCCCTACAGTAGGAAAAAGAAAACAAGGAAAGAATAAAAATAGGAGGGGTAATAAATTTAGCAAGGGATCACACTTAAATGTGCAGTATGTGGAAGAGCAGGTACACAGGCTCAAGCATGCCTGCCCACCTCTCTCCACTTCCTATGCATAGCCCTCTCTTATATGTGGCTCTCCTCCTAAGTGTCTTGGAGTATTCTGCCGAAAAAGTATGATTTTTTTTAAAAAGATAATTAAGGTAGTTACAATGACTGGAGGATCCCATGCAAACAAAGATCATGCAACAAGCTCTCAGGAACACATCTCGGGAGAGAGTCACTTCTCTGCAAGGACATGAGCACCCTCTGGTGCCCAAGGACAGGTTGAGCACCTTATTTAAACCACAGGAATTCACTTCCGAAACGATCAGTTAGAAAACACTGCTACCTCTTCCTAGTACACCTAGAGCTTCAAAATTAGTAACCTCGTAAGAGGAGGTAGAAATGACTAAATGATAAAGCACAGATCACAACAGCCAGGGTGATGAAGTCCTTTCACGCAGGAAAACTGAGACACATGGGCAGGTGGCCTTTCTCCCAGTGCCAATGCCACAGCTTCCCAAAAATCCCAATGGCACAGTTTTTAAACGAGCATCAGTACTGCTCGATCCAGGACAATGCATAAAGGCACTTCACGGAGTTTATCTCATAACTCTAATAGGCACAGAGGGTGAGAAAAAAAAAATAACTTCTTTCTCCTGTATGTGCTCATCTGACTTGAGATAGGCCCACTACAGATGAAAGTATTTGCTAAGATGTCATTCTTAGTATTAAATCATGACAGCAAGTTCCAAAACCCTGCCACATACAATTTACACCCTTTATCAAACCTTATGCTATCTTTTCTTTCCATTTTGCTGACTGGGAGAGAAGTATGGCGTTCCACACACACAACACTACTGAGTGACTCTGGTGTGTTGCTCGGGCACCAGGGCCTCTGATTTCCATCTGTAAAAGGACACAGGGGAACACAAAATAGTTTGGATGCATTAGGCCAAGCACAGTGCTTACTTTCAGGAAACAGTAGTTTTGGTGATTATTCCTGACAGCTACAATTACAGTTAAAAGTCAGTGTTCATGAAAAAGCCCCCTTCAGACTTAGAGCAATAGGTGTTCCCTACAACCACTGTTTCTTACCAGCCAGTTCATGATTAACAGAGTATTCCACCCAGATATACTAGATCACCATAGAATTCTAGAAACTGACACTAAAATGGGCAACTGAACAGCCAAAACCACTTTTTGGAGGTTCACTACTCTCTTGGCTTAAAGGAAACAGACACTATCAAACAGAAAAACCTAAAAGGTTCAGTTTTTAGTCCTTAGCCACTGGCCAGCAAGGCAGTCAGGGTCTGCAGAACAGGACACACAAGAGTAGGCTGGGAGAACTGAACCTACTCAGGTTAGAGAAGGCTGAGGGTGACCTTGCTGCTATCTGCAACTGCCCAACTGAAATACACCAAAAAGATGGATTTAGACTTTTCCTGAAGAAAAATGCAAAGGACACACGTGGAAACATAGAACATTCCAGTCACATACTAGAAAAACAAAGAATTACCAAGAGGGTGGTCAAGCACTGGCACGGGATGCCCAGAGGAAGGGTGCAATCTCCATCTCGGGAGATGTTCAGGACTTGCCAGGACACAGCCTGGAACAGCCTGGTGTGGTTAGACCTGTTTTGAACAGGCTGGAGGTCCCTTCCAACCTAAATGATGATTCTATGATTCTAATTATAGCCTGGCGTCTCTTTGCCCAAAGGTAATGCTCCTTCCGAGCTGCTCCAGATCTGACACAGTCCAGCTGGGTTCTTGTATTAACAACAATTTAGATGTACTTTCAAAAAATGCTGAGCTCTGATGATTAAGTGTAAATTTTCCCACATCAAATCTGCCTGGAACATCTCTCTAAATAACTACTGTCTCTGTCATCAAATTCTAGTATTTTTTACTGCTAACTGAAAATTTGTAACTTTTCTTCATTCTTGGCACTGGTTCACTGAGTAATCCCCAAACTTCTTGAGTTTCTGACAATATATATTTATAAAAAAACCCAACATACCATTAGGACAGACAAGTCAGTTATTAAGATCTGTACCCACAACCCAAAGGATCTGGACAGACAACTCTGGGTGACAAAGGGAGATTAGTATCAAACTTATTATTAGACAATGTTAGGTAACTTCGACTATCACAATGTCACCTGTTTGAGCCACCCAATCAGAAGAGCCATCAATTAATCTAAAATTACATTTAGAGAGATGGTAATCTCTGCAAGCCAAAGCCAAGACTTGGCTACAGTAGGAGGTAACTTATCCCATAAATTCTAAACCCATCAACTTTGTATTTATAGGGTGGTATTTTATAAAGCACATAATGTCATAAAGATGTCAGCATCAAACCCAAAATGAGCTTGTGAAACAAAGGAAAGTTATGGGGGTTTTCAAACAGTTTTCACTTGCCTGACAGAGTGCCAAAGAATTTGTTATCTTATCAGCTATATCTTCTGCAATGCACACAGCCTACCTGCTGAAGAAGTAATTTTCCACTGTTTGGAATCACCAGTTCAAGACAAAGCCATGACATACTCCTGATGCTCAGAGGAAGACTCACCATGTAATAAGTAGTTGAGGCTACAGCATTTTGCTTATTTTCTCCTCACACTGCATACATTTTTTTCCCTGTGATGAAGTGCTGCAAATGAGAGTTGGCCATTAAGTAGAGACTTGTCCTTGTGGTTGGTTCTGTCTTGTAAGCTTTCAACTGACACCATCAGGCCACTGTGCAGCTGAGAAAAATTCAGTGTAATCACCAGCTGTCACTCTAGTGAAACTGAGTCCTGTTTTAAGACAGAAGAAGCAAAATTTCTCAAGCATTAGGAAAGGGTCTTTTGTGGAGATACTGCATCTTTTCCTGGAAGAGTTTAAAATGCCTTTTTTTTTTTAATGGCATCTCTTTTGCAACAGGAAGTAAGCATTTGAAAATTACGAAAAGTCATTTTATAAACCTGCACTTGTTCAGGGAAGTCTATTAGCAGGAAAGAGTTTAGTCTGTTTATATGATCAGTTCTGAACGACAGATCTTCATCAAAATTATTCCATTTTACCAGCTCATCCAGCATGGTTGAGATCACCAGGTCCCAAGAGAAACTCCTGTAAACCAATACAGCTCCATGAGCTGTTCTGCCTTTGTAAAGTCTTCAGCTGAAAATCTGAACATGCCATGAAAACCCAGGCCTCACTATTGTCAAATTCTAGAAATTCCTGATCCATTTCCTAAGACCCATTTCCAAAAAAGGAAATAAATATTTTCCACTGATGAATCAAAGCACTTTAAAAAATTTCTCATTTTTCTTCCCTGTCTTGTCTAAACTGATGAGTTCCCTGTTGATATTCTCCAAGCTGTGGGTTTTACTAATGAACTGATGATAATAATAATTACAGCAAACATGCAACACACAAGTTGTCAAATTTTCTGTTGAAGTGAGCTGAACTGCTCACTTATGATATATATAAGGTTTTTGTCAAAATTACAAGACTGCAAGCTCTGGCAACCAGGAGAGCAAATTTCATATATACTTTCTCCTAACTTTGCAAAAACAACTAAGGTAGTTGGACACTTAAGTTCCACTAACCATGTACATCTCCAGATCCACAAGATCAAAACCAGGTGGTATCAATTAGACAAGTTGGCTTAGACCTGGCTTTTATGTGCCTTGATTTCTTTATGCACAAAAAGGAAATAATTTTTCTGTCCTGTTTTTCAAAGAGTCTTTGTAATGTAGAATGCAGCTGTCAGATTGCAGGGGTAACAATAATTGTTTCAAAGGATGGAAGAAAAGGAAATCCTCTAACTGCACCTATGTGCAGAGTTTCCACTGCAATCAGGCTCTGTATCTACGGCGAACAGGGTCCATTGTTCTCTGGAAAATGCTGCACTTCCATATCTGGAACACTTTCAAGTGTCAGAGTGCACCAAACTCATGAATCAAAAGAAACTAATGTTGTTAAGATCATGGACAAATACATCTCTGTATACAATGAGATGAAAGGTACCATTACAGAATAATGGAGCATTTCCAGCAGCCAAGAGGGTGAGCACATCTCGGGTGGAGAAAAGCAGGTTTCCCTTTGGGAATTTACTGCTCACCCTCCCCACCAGCCAGGTCTCACACAATTACAAACCAGACACCAGAATGCACCAGAACTAATCTGAAATTCTGCCATTTGATGACAAGGAAAGCTGTTCTCCACCGATTTGCAGGCTATAAAGCCAAAGTGCTGTTATACAAATAACTGCAGGGTATTTCAGAACATTTGCCCCTTTACCTCAGTTTCTGCCACCACATCAATATGCCTGCCCAGTTTTACAGTGGACACAGCCACTTCCAGAGCACTGCCTGCACATGAATGGAGCACAGCACAGGGTGTGACACAAATACATTCCAAACTGTTTCCACTAAAAGTTATCACCTTTTTCTTTCTGTGGCCATGATATGACTTGTAACATGTTTTTTCTGAGTAGGTAGGTATGTAAAAACTTACTCAAGCTACATGATTAAGTAGAAGCAACATAGTACTAAAGGTTGGTCAAGCTTTCTAACCCAAAATTCATTACTTTCAGAATCTAATTAAAATCCTGAGGCCAAAGTCCAGATTGCAGATCAGTATTAGAATCCACTAGAAGGCATCTTTTGTATGCTGATTTTGCTCCTGAGAAAAGATGTTCTGAACAGGTTTGAGATGGGTCAGGTGCATAAAGTCAGGGCATCCAACAGTCACATAGCTTAGCCCTTTCCCAGTATCCTGTGTCCATATGAAACTCAGCAGCACTCCCTCCCAAACATCTATTCTCCCATCATCTTCCAGCTGCCAAATTATTCTTAATGCATTTTAGGAAACTGGCAGGATGGGGGGTACATGAGTGGAAAAATTAGTGGATTTTTAAGTATAAAAGAAGCAAGCAGGACTCTGTAACACTTGAAAGACCAGAGAAGAAAGGTCCCAGGGACCAGGAGAAGGGCAAGAGAGGCAGTGTTTGCAAAGATAATGGAACGAGTTATTATGTAGCTCAGTTATTGAACATCTGAGACAACAACATAGTAATAAAAAGCAAATAATGTGCATTTGTCAAGAACAAATCTTTTTCTGACACAGTGAGCAAGGGTGAAGCCACAGTTGTGACAAACAGGGCTTTTAATCTGATAAGGCTTTTAATCTGTCACCTGAGAATCTGACAAGCTGAATAAAGCATTATGGCCTGAACTAAAGAGCAGTTATGTCTATCATATGAAGATGTAATTAAGTATACTCCCCTTGCCAACTGGGAGTCAGATGGTGTTCCACAATGATCTGCCATGCACCTGCCTTATTTTGGATTTTTCTTACTACACTGAAAATGAAACTGAGAAAGCACACTTCCAGAATCTGGGTTGACAACTAAGGTGTGGGAAAGACTGCAAACATCTTAGAAGCAGAACTCAGAATGATACTCTGAAAATACTACAGAAAAAAAATGCAAAGTATTACAATAAAAATTCAAATACAAGGGGAGGAATTGGCCAGACAACAAAACCACAGAAAATCTGATAGTTACAGTTGGTGCAGTGAGAGTGCTAAACAGTTCAGGGAAAAAAAAATGGTCAATTTGACAATATGAAGATCTAAGACACAAGAAACAAATATTTTGCTCTGTTCAGCAGCAGTGGAACACAATGCAGCTGGGAAGAAACCTGCAGGTTAAACACCACATTTAGAGAAAAACTGCAGACAGAGTGGAAAATGGCTAAATTTTAAAACCACAGTTATCAGCAGAAAAATATTAAGAGAACAAAATTTGTTTACTGAAGAAAAATGTTAAATGAGGAAAGGGCAAAGTTAAAAAATCTTCAATTACTTTTACAAATAAAAGACAAAATGGAATAGTTTTAACCCACAAAGAACAAAACAAATAATCACTGGTATAATTTCCAGCACAGAATATAATAGGAAAAAACTCAGTGACCTATAAAAATCATCATGCAATGGAATTATGTCAACAGATCATGCAGTTCCTATCACTGAAGGCTTTTCAAAAGAAACTAAACAAATATGCCATGAAATATTTTGTTAGAGGCTGCTGTAAGATTCCACACTGCTTTAATGAAGTTGGTGTCATCTCAGAAACAAAGGGAGGTTAGAAACATGTCACACTCAGTGACAATCAACTAAAACAAAGCAAATACTTTACCTAAGGTACAACTCACAAAGCAAGACTTCTACTGACATGAATAAATTCAATATGGGAATTGAAAATTACAGTTTTACCTGGATTAAACAGAACACTTGTACCTCCTGTACCTGAAAACAAACAGTGGCATTTCTATTTAAGTGGCAAATACTGATCTATATTTTATATTCCAAAAGCAAGGTGCAAAATAAGCTGCTGGAGAGGCTGGGGAAAAATTGGGGTGCTGAAGATGGGTATTTAAGGGTGGACTGAGCCGCAGGTGCATCTGCCTGGCTACTGCATGTGTCTTGCATATGAGTTTGAGTACAAAATGCAGCTCAAAGCTGTTGATTTTTTAATCAGCTCTACGACATTGGGGTTTGCACACCATCTTGGGCAAAGGGGAGTCAGTTGAGTTTCACTACAACCACAGAGTATGCTGTGATGGAAGAGGACCACAAGGACTGTGGAGTCGAACTCCAGGCCCTGCACATGGCAGCCCCAAGAGTCACACCGTGTGCCTGAGAGCATTGACTAAACGCTCCTTGAAGTCTGTCAGGCTTGGTGCTGTGACCACTTCCCTGGGGAGCCTGTTCCCATGCCCAAACACCCTCTGGGTGAAAAACCTTTCCCCGAGATCAAAATGCGAACTGGGGTTTTCTTTATTATTGCCCCTGCAGTGACATCCTGTCGCCTATCCTGCATTACTACACAGTAGATCCAGTCAAGAATAAAGACTGTGGCACCTGAAACGTATTCCCTCCTCCAAACACACCACTGCCTTCTTCCCGCTAGGTCTCCCGAGTTCCTGGCCCAGCCTATTCCCATCTCAGGGTGGCAGCAGCAGCCTCACACCAGCTGGGCACCAACGAGCCCGAACGGCCCCTGAAACACCCCCGGCGGCGCCGCACGGGCCCCTCAGCAAGGGCCGGGCGGAGGCGGGCGCGTCCCTCCCGCGGCCCCGAGGGGCTCTGCCCCGCGGAGCCGGCGCTGCCCCCCGGGCAGGCAGGCCCGTGTCCCCGCTCACCATGGCGATGACGGCGCTGAGGGTGACGGCGGCGGCGGCGCTGGCGATGCCCGGCCCGCCCTGCCCCGGCAACCGAAGCGCCGCCCCCGCGCCCGGGCCCGCGATTGGGCGGGAGCGGACACGACACGCGCGGCGCCCCGCCCCGCCCGCCGCCGGACGCGGAAGCCGCGGAGGTGACAACGAGAGGGGGCTGCGACATCGCTGCTGCGGGCCGGTCTGTCGGGGCCCGGACAGGGGGCCGGGGGGCCGGGGCCGGGCTGGAGGGCGGGCGGTGGCTGTGCGAGGCCCTGCATGCTGCAGGGCTCGGATCCTGAGAGGGGCGGTGGGTAATGATGCAACCAGTGAGGGAGGTGGAGGAGGAGGGGGAGGCTGACCCCGCACGTAAGTGGCCGGGATTATAGCGTGAGCTCTGAAGGAGCCGGGATCACCGTGTCTGATAGAGCGGATAAGCCCAAATGCTCCTAATCAGTCTTTCGTTGAGTATGCTTGCCACTTCCTAAGCAGCTACGCTTTCATCCTCCTCGTTCTCATCAAGTAAATAGAGATCCTCAATCAAAAGGAACGAACAGCAGTGGTGATTAACACCTAATGCTATTAAATAAGCAAACACACGACTCCAGTTGCAGAATCAACAGATGGCGAGACATCTCTGTCTCTGTAGTTTGAGAAAGCTCAAGGAGGAAAAGGTGTTTCTCTTGTCTTCTGTTCATCACAAAAGATAAATCTGCCTGACACAAAGGAAATCTTTAGAAATCCAGAAGTGGCAGTGTGCTCACTGCTGCCATTTTCTCTTTAGGGCAGAGAGCTGCTGCAATGAAGTGAAAAAGCTGTAGTTAAACCTTTTCAGTTAGTGGCACAGTGAAAGGAAGCAAGGGCCCTGGGGACCTCCCTTGAATAATAGGGAGAACTCAAGGGAAAAAAGCCAGACAAACAAGATAGGGGTATACTGATCTCAAACTAACATAGTTAGACCCTAGAAAAGAGGAATGAGTGACTTGTATAATTGAGAGTGGACGGCCCTTTGGATTAAGGTGGCAATGGCCAATACCTTTGGTGGATAAGGGGGAAAATGGCCGGGATGGTGGTTTGGGCCAAACTGGGGGTCAGCTTTTCTTTTTAGGCTAGACTAACCATGTGCACCCACTCAGGGCACTGACTCCTTCTTTGACTGAGAATTGGCCCTATCAAAAAGGTTGTTTCAGCAAGTTATGCAGTTGCTATTGTTTCCTCCTCACCTCTCCATCTGCTTGAAGCACAGTGTGAGATTTCCTTTTCTTGTGGTTCTGTGATTATTTTAGGTTGTCTTGGCACAGTCATGCAGTTGTACTGTGGGAGTGTTACAGGCTTTTAAAGGGTAAGAGGGGCGCTCACTGAAAAAAGGAGGGAGACCAGAAAAAAAAAATTGAGGGATGGAAACTAGAACAAGTTGAGGAGCAATGCAAAGGAGTTGAAGTGCAGCTCTTGGTGAAAAAGACACAAGTGCCAGAAGACTCAGTCTTCTTTTAACTCTTCGGGTTTTAGTGTAGTTTTTATCATTTTGTGATTTTCCCCTTTGTTTTGGTGTGGGTGTTTTCACTATGCTACTGAACTACAGTTTAGAGGTTGTACTAGAAAACAGGATAATCCAAGATTAACTGTTGCTGTTACCTTACTAAAGATTTTTTTTTTACCCCTCTCCTTATTTCTTCCTCAGACTTACCTAGTTAGGAAGAGCTGACTGCTAAAGAGAAAATGACATCTCTAGAAAAAGGTAGGTTGTTCATATGACATCTAAGCAGACTGGATCAAAAAGTACTTTAACTGGAATTCTAAATACCAGAGTTACACTGTATACCAGGCTCCTTTCATTTAAACTTACTCCTTTTATGTAGCTATGAGGAAGTAGTTCTGTGACTTCATTACTGCAGTGAAAACCAGAGCTGCCTGGATGGAATAGCAATTGAATGAAGTTTTTCTAATCCAGCTCAATATTGAAAAATAAGTTTGTCACTGGTACTGTGATCTGTCTTGTCTGTACTCTTGTCTGACAGCCTCCTCTGGTATTTAGAACCTGTTGGTACTGATTCAGCAAACTTGAAAGTAAGGCAATATAATGGTGTTACTGCAGCATTTTTGAAATCCATTAATATTTGGATAGAGGACACAAGCTCACATTACTGCCTGCAGTATGAGAAAAAAAAAAGCAGTATATGTACACATGCCCTCAGAAGCTTTGTATCTCTCACCCATTGTGAGGAAACTGTACTGCAATAATAAATTGTTCCGCTGAAAACTTAGTGGACTTAAATAAAATTAATTTCAGTAAATGGTGTGTATATTGGGGACTATAGAGCAGAATGCAGCGTTACTGGAAATGCTGGAGTCTGTAGTTCAGAAATGGAACAGAACTGGGTTGTTCGCTTTCCTTAAACCTTCACTTGGGCAACTAAAACATGTTAGTACTTAAAAGTCTGCTAAACTTCTTAAGGTGTCAGTAGCTGTCTGGGTAATAGCTGTTTTTCATTTGCTTCTTGCTTTTAAAATGATAGTGCTCTGATTCTGCCAGCTCCCAAAACCTGATTTTGTTTTCAGCCTATGAGTAATGTTGTCAAGAATTTCTTTTTCCAGGCAGGCTCTTTTTTGTGTCTGCATTTAATCTTGTATGGCAGCAGGAAATTAAAATTAATGCAATTCAGATCAGTGTTTGTGTCTTGTACTGATGTTGTTAATGAGCAATGCACATGTGAGTAAGGGCTTACTGTGAGGGGTGGTGAGACACTGGAACAGGTTCCCAGGGAAGTTGTGGATGCCCCATCCTGGAATCACTCAAGAACAGGTTGGACTGGGCCCTGAGCAACCTGGTCTAGTGGAAGGTGTCCTTGCCTACAGCCAGGGTGTTGGAACAAGATGATTTTGAAGGTCCTTTCCAATCCAAACCCTTCTATGATTTTCTGACTTGTGCTTGATAATCACTGCTGCAATACACTAATTGACACATGCAGTATATAATTAAAATCTCTAACTTTGAAGTACAGAAATTAAGAGAAGACTTACAATGACACTATAACCAAGTGAAAGGTGGTAAATGTTTTCTCCACATTTTCTAAATTTCAGTTGATGATGCCTCAGCACCCATTCGAGGACCTGGAGATGGCATGGAAACAGAGCAACCAGCTGGATCAGTGGAAGTAATCGCTGGAGCCAACACTACAAGCCATCACATCCACCACAGCCCCCATAAAAAGACAGCCTCTTCCCTGAGTCCCGGAGTTCTGCAGCTGGGGAAAGTACATGCAGATAAATCTGTGGAGATTGAAGCTATTCGAATATTAGTCCCCAAGGCAGCCATCACCCACGTTGTTCCAACTAAAAATGCTAAGGTAGCTAAATCTGTAGGACATAAAGGAGACACATTCCATCAGTCAGACGGAGCCACAGATCCCAAGAAAGAACAGACAGAGCTGAAAAATGCAATTGAAAAGCTAAAGAATTCAGAAAAGCGGTTGTTACAGGATAAAGAAGGTCTCTCTAATCAGCTGCGCATACAGACAGAGGTAAGAAATTAAAGGTGTTTTCTCTCCCACAGCTGAACTGTTTTGGTTTGTATAAGCAGTTTGTGAATGTGACCAAAGAGAACTGCTATGACACTCTAGCCTTGAAACAAATAGGTTCCCTTTTGAACTTATCAGCTAAGATACAGAGTAGAAGTACATCAAAGTATTCCAGTGCTGCTTCTCTGACAACAGATGAAAGAGTCAAAGACTTAGCTGGGAGAAACACACTAGATAGCTGCTGGGAAATGAATCTTTCATGAGGAAAGACTTTGCTCGTTAATAACTAAGTGAAAAATGTTACACTGTAGAAGTTGACTATAACTTTCTATTTCATACACCTGTGGATGTCTTGTCAAATCCTTTGTTATCTTACTGATTCAGGAGTTGAATACTACTGAAACTTTGTTTCCTGCAGTAGGCTTTCATTCTTCCTCTTTGACTGTTAGAATTTAAACAAGAATGTGTTGGACATGCATTAGGCTTAAATGTTTATGCTTGCCTGGATACGTCCCATCCTGGAAAGACAATTTACTGTTAGCAATTTGCAATAGGTTGCACTGCATTCTTGGGAGTGTTTATTCTCTATTGATAGTTACAAGGGAGTCTGGTCTCATCCTAGGTCAATCGGGAATTGAAGAAATTACTTGTTGCTTCTGTTGGGGACGATCTGCAGTATCACTTTGAACGGATGGCTCGTGAGAAGAATCAGCTCATCCTAGAAAACGAAGTCCTGGGCCGGAATATGGCCCAGCTATCTGAACAACTGGAGCGCATGTCTATACAATGTGATGTGTGGAGAAGCAAATTCCTAGCAAGCAGGTATTCCCTCTCATGGAGCTGTCCTAACAGCATTCTCCTTCAGTCTTTCATCACGTACACTCATTGCAGTGTGCTTACATATGCAGAGGACAGCCACAATAGCCATACTGACACTACTATGAAATTTGAGAATACAGGTGAGGTATAAAGAAAGTAAGCTCCTTGTAAATCTGAATAGTCCTGCTTTTCAGAGATGATACAGTAAGTCCTAAACCTCCTAATATCTCAACTACAGTTCTTGTCAAGAAAGCAAGAGCAGCTTTTAATTTTGATAAAACCAAAGGGTTTTAAAATGCCTTCTGGGTCAGCTGACTTTTCTTTAAGGTAATTAGTTGATTTTCATCCTCAACCCCCCCAATATGATACAGTCACCAATTTGAGAAGAAGCTGATATGTTTTAAGAACTCTGCTTATAGTGAGTCAGGGATCTACTATAGAAGAAAGAGTAGGGGGGCCTCTTTATCAAAATCCGGTTGTGTTACTGGTCAGAACCCTACTGTTACTTCTTTAACCATAAAAGCAGGTCTGAAAGTCAAAATCTCATTTGACAATGACTTTAAACTTGCTAAGTTTAGTTGTCTTACCAGATCTGTAAATAGTTTTTAATTTTAATTTTTAATTTTAATTTAATTTAATTTAATTTTAATTTTTAATTTCCTACTATACTTTGATAGAACTGACTGAATTATGATGCTTAATGCATATCACAAAAGACCTTAGTGCTTGAAGGAAATGGCAATAGAATATAGTCTCTCTTTAATTTGCTGTTCTTAAGAAGTTTCAGTATATGGGGTGAATGGTAACTTGTGTAACATATGGGGTGTAATGGTAATTGTAAGTCCTAGCTGAGCAAGAGTTACTGTGCAAACTTGGGGGTTTTTTTACATTATGAGGAGTTCTGAGATCAGGACTGTGAGTCTCAGCAGTGTGCTTAAAGTAACACTCTTCAATATTGTAACATTCTGGTTCACTTTTATCTCGTATTTCTTACTGGTGGTTGTTTAAATGTCATTCTGGTTTTTGCATTTGGAATATCACAGGCATTTGAAATGCCTGCTGGAGGGGTCACTACCAAGCCTCATGGCATGGAAATATGTGACAACAGCTGTCTCCTTTGTAGTTCTTAAACACTGCTGTCTGGCATGTGGTGATTGCCCCTGAGAAGGGCAGAAAGGTAAATGAATATGGCAGTCTATAGCCATAGCTTCCATTTTTAGAGATGAGTGAATAGATGTGATTACAGCATATTTGTGAAATTGTTAGTAAAAGAAAAATGTATTTAGCTTTTTCTTTCACAGGATCCTTGTCAGCCATGTACACTTTCCCAAGGTATTTTGAAATGTCTCTTAGTGGATTAGTATTAAGTGACCTAAGATTCTTTAAACTCAGTTAAAACATAATCTTGCACAGGTGTTGGCTGCAGCTGAACAGAAAATATTCTTAATTAGGTTGATATAGACTCTGCATGGGGGAGGGGACAGAGAATAGCATCTTAATACTCAGGTTGAGCAGACAAATTATGGTCTATAGTAGAAAAAGGTGACTTTCAAACTGTTCACTTGCACTACTGACTGGAGATTTCCTTTTCAGAGTGATGGCTGATGAGCTGACCAATACCAGAGCAATTCTTCAGCGCCAAACCAGGGATGCACAAAGTGCAATCCAGGACTTGCTGAATGAACGCGATCAGTTCCGTCAAGAGATGATTGATACACACAAGTATGATTTTTCTAATCCTCTGTGCAAACTTCATTTTTGTCAGTTCATTTTAGGCTAGAGGAGAATCAAATAACTTTCCCCTCTTCCAGTGATACTCAACAAAAATCAGTTATGCTGATGTATTGTATGGTCACTTTTCAGTCTTAGAGCTGAAAGAGCAAAAGTAATAGAATACTTTCTTCATTCCCTAGAGGTCTGAGGTCTTAAGGGTAATAAATTGTGGAACTGACATCCCTCACATCCTCAGGCTTTCTCTCTTTAACCATTTATTGTCTTGACTTCAAGTCTTCTCAGTTTCCTTCCAAAATATCAAAGAAGAGATTCTTCTACCTACGTGGACTTTACAGTGCTTATTCTGCCAGCTGTCGAATAAGTGTTCCCACTATTAATGTCCTGTGTTGGTGAGGCCCTGCTTTGCAGAATAGCCCATTTATCTCCTTGTTCTTAAACACTTTTTTGTACATTTCTTTGGTTTAAGATTTAGCTTATGCAGTAAGCCTTGGGAAGAGATGATTCCTCTGAAGTCTGCTGGGTGATGATTATACAGTACAGAACACAGCTCCATTAATAGTGCTTCTTTCCTTTCTGCACAGGCTGCTGGAGGAGCTCATGGTCTCTCTTCAGTGGGGGAGACAACAGACATACTATCCTAGTGCCCAGCCTTACACTACAACAGAGCTAGCAGCTGTAAACTGTAAGCTAGCCAAAGCTGTAAGCTCACATCTTCTAGGAAATGTTGGCACTAACAGTCCAAAAAAGACTTCAACAGCTGTGGAGTTTTGCAATACACCTGCTGAGAAAATGGCTGAAATGGTAAGAACTCTTGATACATGTAATCTTTATATTAAGGTTCTGGGTAAACAGATATTTTCAACATTTTCAACTAGGAAAAAAAGATGAAAAATGGCTTTTGAGTAGAAATCCTTCCTAGTTCTTAAAGAAGGAAAAAGCCCATAAAACTATAAAAATATTTTCAGTGTCAATTTTTCCATCCTTAGATGCTACATGTACTGGATCCAGCTGCACATCCAGAAACATCAACAGAAGTTTCTTTTTCTGAGACTTCTTCATCTTCTTTCCTTTCCACAAAGAAAAGTATTGGAAGGTTTCACCCATATACAAGATATGAAGATGTCACCTTCAATTGTTGCAATCACTGTCAAGGAGAGCTGATAGCCCTTTAAAAGCCCAGCCAAGCTGCACAAGCACTCGTTCTGAATAACTACACTAGTTGATGTCCAGCAGGATTCTTTGTCCTTTTTCTGTAATGGGTGGGTTTGGCAGTGGAAATTATGAAGTTTCTGCTTCTCTACCTCTTGAAGTTAGAGACTGACAGGATTTCTGTAGCCTCTGGGATACTTCTCTACTACTTCTCAATGGAGAAAGCTACTTATTTTCTTACACAAAGGCAAGACAAAAAACAGTATGCTGGTCCAATTTGTAGAGCATAGAGATGCTCTTGACTATTTACATTTACAGTGGTATTAGCAAATCCTAATGAATTTCCCTTTGGAGGGAGACAGAAGTGTAACCATACCAAAGCAAATGAAGTGCTGATGAGTTATGTCTAAATTTAAAAATAATGGTAAATGATCAGTTACATGCTGGGTTGTTTTTTTTTTTTAAATTTTAGCCAAGGTGATGAACTGTCCCCAAGTCTTATGTTGTACCTTTTAAATTTAGTTACAAGAAGGAGTATGTGCAATGATCATAGCTGTAAGTTCTGAAAGCAAGAGTATATGAAATGTCAGCCCTCCTGTCAGGAAGGAGACGAAGCTTGAATGAACTCTAGCTATAATTTATAAGTAGTAACTGCTTTCAAGTGGATTCTAGAAAACTCTGTGGGGTGAGAGTATTCTTGTGTTTCCATAGAGCTGAAATAATGGCTTTTCCATTCTTTCAGCTTCTAGAATGAAGCTGCTTCATAGCTGATCCTCAGCAAAGGCAGAGTGATATACTTCCTTTAGTACATAACATTGAATCCTGGCCTGGCATTAGACTCAGTCCTTGCCCAAGGTCTTCCTGGGTATTATGGGAAGGTGAAGTTAAGCACTAAGTTTGCACAGGTACTGTTAAAAAAAAAAAAGGGGTTTTTTACTTGTTTTATAATCTTGAGGTAGATTTGAAGTTCTTGACATAGGTTGGAAGAGAACTTTTAGGAGACAATCGGCTAAATCCAAAGAAGCTTATTTAGGTTTCTTAGTTTGACCTGCAAATTTACCATATGAAAATGGTAAATTTCATATACCCTAAACTAGCTGTCTAGTTTAGGGAAAAGGTTTCTGAAATGGTTGCTTTTACCCAGTTTTCCTTTGAATCTCATATCCATGACCAGAATATGTAAGCTCTAAGTTCTTGCTGTTGCTGGCTCTGCTTTGGTTTACATGAAGAAAGCTACAATAAATTTTCTTTGCTTGCTTTCAAGTTGCAATTTTGAATTTAATGGAGTCATATTTCTGACCTTGTTTTCTCTGTAGCATAAATGGAACTGTATGACATTGAAATGTAAAACCCTTCACTCTGCTGGTGTGAGGCAATGAACACAGAAACACCTCCTTTGTAGCTTTCTACAATTAGGGAGATCGTGTGTGTGAACCTTTGCAAACATTCCCCCTGGATTTGCTTGCTAGACACAGGAAGCTCTTCCTGCCTTTGGTGTCAGGGGAAGGTACTGGAAGGAGGAAGGCACCTGTTACTTATGTGACTGTCCATTAGTCTGTGAAATTTTCATTTTGTGTCCTTGCTCGCTCTCTGTGCTGCCAAAAGCTGCAACAGAGCAGGCTCCAGTCCAACACCAGTGCTCTCAATATGCCTGTAACTAGCTCCAAAAATAACCAAGAAAAATACTACCAGCAAATCTGCTTTGCATCTACTACATTTCTGTCTGTTGCAGTACTCCCAGAACACACTCAATGTGGAAAAATTCAAGAGCAATGACAGGATCATGAAAACTGCAGGGGCATACAGTTGTACAGAATGCTGCTCTTCTTTCACTGTCTTCATGATTTCATGAGTGACTTAGGCATGTTCTCTGTCAAGAGTTCACAATTTAGCTGGGTGAGGTAATGTAGTTTGGTAATTTATTATGATAAACATTGACATTTATATAAGGAACCTAGCTTCCTTACTACTGAAAAAGGTCATAATTTGCACAAGCTTTTAATTCCATGGAATAGAAAACTACTGAATATGACTCACAGAAATAAATTTCAAAACCTGTTGCATGAGCACCTACACATTAGTTTTCAATGACCACTTTCCAGGAACCTAAAAGAACACTCCTCTGGTCTAGAGCTGGTCAACAGATCAACAGGAAGTGGTACAAGAAATATCATTTTCCAACAACGTCACACCTTGCACAGTCTTAATCACTAGCAGCATCAAACAGCAATGTTAATCCACCAAAAATTCAACATTTTACACAATAGCCTGCATCCAGGAATCCATGATGGAGCTGAGTATAAAGTGCCTTTTAAAGATGGGAATGTGTATTTGCCACCCTTATATATACATCTTGCACTCATTTAGATTTGGTTAAACCAAGAAGATCCCTGAGTTATGCATTAAAGCAGGCTTTTCAACTAAATTACAAATAAATAGATAGTAAAATCCTTGTCACTGAAGGTAATTGTTTAACTTGCTTGAAAGCTTTGAAAATATCACAAAAAGTCAGTAGCTGTAAAGGACAAAAATTCAAGCCATAAAAATTAAGAAGATTGTCATCAAGAACTCTGTGGCTACATCAAATTTTCAACTGTAATGATCTATGAAGCAAAAGGATTCTGGCTCTGAATTAAATATAGTGGATATTCCGCATCTTTCTTGCTCTTCTGGCTTCTATTGCAATCTGCCTGATTCTCTCTTTAGCAGATAGTTCTTCTGCTCGTTTCTCTTCTCTCTTCCTTCTCAGCCAGCTGTGGAGAGAGAAAGAGGACCAGAAGTACTGGCAGCTGTAATTTCAAGTTCTACATCATCCATTCAAAGGAGATTTGTCCCCGACTTAACTGGAGCCCACCCTGTCTTGTAGGGTGACGATGGGTGTCACAGCTGAGAAAGTCTAAAAGCCTACCACACCCAAACACAGAAAGCACTACTTTCCCACCCCAATTCTCCTCCTTCTGCACCCACCTTTACCTCCCCCATTTTGTTAAACTGAATTAACTTTATGCTCATTTCATAGACTGAATCAACCCAAGCTTGCTGCAGAACAGGCAACAAGGGTTTGAGAAGATCCCTTTTTTAGCAAAAGGACTTCACTCTTTTCAACTCAGGTTCTGACAAATAATTCCACAACAGTGAACAAACAACATCAAGGAACTGATGTATTTTAGCTAGGGTTTAAGTTTAGAAGGGCATATTCATGCAAAAAAAAAAACCCCTCCAAAACAATGAGGACTTCAGCAGCAAAGAAGTACGATAAGATAGCTACAGTTTCGAGATGATAGACTATAAACGTTTCAAATGTGTTCCCTTAGGAATGACCCTACTCACTCTCTAAAAGCTCTGTCGCATTCCTCTGCACTTGGAAAAAAGGACACTTCCTCAGTTTGGCGTCTCAAAAGTTCTATCCGTTTTTCTTTCACATATTGTTGGTTCTTTTTTTTAAGCCATAATCTGTAGGCTTCTTCTGGATCCCTGTTCACCTCCTAGTTAATAAAAGAGACATGTTGCAAGGGCTATCAGTAAATGACCTTTACAATAATCACATTATAATAGGTTTTTTTGTATTCTGCTAGCATCTCCCCTCCATGAAACATACTTTATAAACACACTAGAGCATATGCTAATCTGGCATAGACGATATGCATGAGCAAGCATTCAAAGCACCATGTTTAAAAAAGTACTGAATTTAGCTTTTCAAGCTCATCACTTTAGGGCAGAAGAACTGTAGAACAGCATCTGAATCTCCAGGTTTTGATCAGGTCATGGGCATTAACTGCTTGCTAACAAGTTCTGATGTTAAGGAACACATTCCAAAGAGTCTTCTGGCTGCTTGTTCACTGCAGGGCTCAATCAAGTCCTTCTCCTGGTATATGGGAGCATCACTGTGATTTTATAGTTAAGTTCATGTATGCTGCTTCTCCATTGCAAGCCACTCTGCCAAGCAGATCAATCCTAAACCTGCAAATCTAGCTCTTCACTGAAAACCATTTTCCATTGCTGTAAATTTTCATACACTTAGCTAAGAATGGAGGTTTAGAATTTGGTTTTCCTATTTAAAAAGAGCCCTATAGATCCCAGTTCCACACTAGGGAGACCTTACTTTCATTCTCAGCTCTTCCAACTTCTTTGCACGACGATTTCGCTTTTCTTCTTGTATCTGTTCTTTCTTCTTCTGTAACCAAGCTCGAAAAACTATTTCGTTCTCTCTTCTCCTAATTTCTTCTAGTTCCCTTTTCCTTTCTTCTTCCTTAGGTGGAAGCAAAAGTGAATAAACTTAGTTTTTAAGAGAATGATCTTAATCTGCAAAGACTGTTGCAAGCAATAAAGAAGCCATTTGAATTGCATGAGAGACACACTAAAATACAGATGAAAAAGGAATACTCAAAGACTGCATCACAGCTGAGACTACATTTAGGAAGAAATTGCTTGGAGCACTTCTGTGGTTTGTGATGTATTCGGACACTTTCAGTCTAATCCTTTTTGTGATTACCTCCATTTCCATGACATCTCTCAACTCACAGACATTTAAATAGCATCAGGCAAAAACTCTTAAAATTAAGTCTGCCCAATATCCCTGGTTAGCTTAGAATCACTTTAAATGAATAAATTTTAAATATAAATGCAGCTCTCAGGCTTGATGGACCACTTAACCCTAAAGGATATTTAACAACATACGGATTGCAGGCACTGCCTTATAAATAAGGACCTTTTTTTGGACAAGAAGTTGCAATGTCTTTACTTAAAGAATATTAATAGCTTCAGGCTTTTTTCAAGTGTACAAAAAGAACTGATATTTACAAAATTGAGAAAAGTTTCTTTTACTTATTAATTACATTTTAGCTAATGATAAGTATCTACAGGGAGAAGAAAAAGTTCCGATTAATGCTTCAGAAAGCATTAACTAGGACATTTTTTACCACTATTTACTCTCTTTGTCACAAAAGCTACAATCCCTACTGATTCCAATACTTCAAGAAATCTAATCTTGCAAACATGATATTCCTCCCACCTACACACAACTCTCAGATATCCTCCAAACTTACCACCATTTCTAATTGACTGGAATGAAAGAAGCTCCACCAAAATGAAGCAGATAGATTCTAGTAATGTCAAGAAATGTTTCACGCCTGTGAAATCCATCACAGAATGGAAGAATTCCATTCCAGAATGAAGAAATAAGGTAACACATCCTTACATTTCCTTAAGTCAGCCAACAAAGGAAGAAATTTAGCACACACTGTTAAGAAAATAACCTTCCTTCCCCTCACTACCCTACCTTTTACTTTAAATACACAGACCACAATTTCAAGAGATTTAGTCTTGTGTGCACAAAGAGAACACTTCAATTGCTCATCAGATTTCATACCCCTTATTACTAAGCTGAGACTCAGCAACCTTTTCAAATAAAGCAGGCTAGAGCTCTTTCCACAGATAGAAAGTAACCTTGGAAGCTACTTAGCCAGCTTAATTAGTACATCATGGCACAGAAAAATGGCAGATGCTTCATGCTCCTTTTATAGAGCAACATAAAAGCAAAACTGTGGGACTGTAATAGAACCTAGGTAGAGAAAGTCAAGAAGCAAAAGCAGTAAGAAAAATGTAACAGAAGGCCTATTTATGAAGGATATATTAAATAAATACCTCATTTCTCCTCTGAGCAAGGCATGATCCTATGCCACTCTGGGAAAGAAGCTTTGAGAGATTCTATACAAACCCCAGAACATTACTGTTATTATTGCTGTTGTTATTATTATTATTACTACTACAACTATTATTGCTTCCTCTTTTTTCAAGGAAGAATGGAGTAAATACCCTGAGCACCTGGTCTTTGTGGAGCAGAGGAATAGATGGTCACTGTGATTTACTTTTCTCTATATATTTACCTCTCTCCTCAGTCTTTGCTTCCTTAGTTCTATCTGCTTCCTTAACTCTTTTTGTCTGGGAGTAAGACTGTACGTGGAGCCTTTCTGGGATTTGCTTGCAGACTCAGTCTTCTCTTTTGCACCATTCAAAGCAGAATCTGGATGACCCTTAGAGTCAGATGGAGGCGTTTCTTCCATTTGAGAGGCAGTGGGAAAAGAAATGGCGAGTAGAGGTTTTTGAGATGTCTGTTGAATTTCAATATCTGTAAAAGAAACACTTATTGGGGGCAAAATGCCCTGGCTTTCCATATCACATAAACTTAAGAGTTCAAACTTTCTATCTTTTTCTACAAGAATTTTACCATCTGTCATTTCCTCATCTGGGCCAGCATGTTCTGAAATGAATGCGGGTTTCTGTCCCTTGTCATCAGAAATATGCAGCTGAGACAGCCCAACTGAAACATCATCTCTTCTTGCAAGGTCAGTTTTACCAGCTTCAGCATCTTCTGGAGGAGGGGCTTGAAGACCCATCTCATCCTTAAATTTTAATTTCTGTTCTCTGCTTTGATCCGTAGGAGCCTCATTTTCCAGGTCTTTGTTGGCTTCCTCAATCTTTCCCAAGGCAGAACGCTTTAATTCTTCATCCTCTCCCTCACCCAGTTCCTGCTCATTTTCCAGCTTGGATTCCTGGTCCTTCTGTTCACTATCTGCCCTGGATTCCAAGTATTTTTCATTAGAATATATCACTTTCACATCTGTCTCTTCCACTTCCTCATTGTCTGCAGCTTTAAGAGTTTGTGCTTCAACATCCTCTTCCTTTTTTTCAGGACTCTAAAAAAATTAAAATAAACTAGTCTCTTCTCCCAAAGAAAGAGCAGTTATCAAAGAAAGAGAAAAGAAACAGTGAGAAAGAAGAGAAGTACAAACTACCTGCATTTTAAACCAGGCTGTCAAATAGTGCATGTCATAACTAACAGGTTTTTTGGCACTAACAAGTCTCTTCGTTTTCTTCATGTTCACATTCACACAAAGTTTAACTAACCAGTAAAGTGATTAGTGACAGCATAAAACCACAAGGAATGTTGCACAAACACTTAAAGGAACCCGGAAATACTTTGGAATAAAACATACCATTTTCAATGAACACTGAATTTTCTGCTTTATGGATATTATAACCAAACTAACCAGTTCACTGAAATGTTTTGCACTATCATTCCAAATAACCTCCCTTGTCAAAATTCAGTGAATGCACTTACACATTTCAAGCAATGCTGAATTTGTGCCTATGATTCCAAATATTACTCAATTTTGTCTTCTAAATAACACAACTAGCATTTAATGTAACAAATACCTCTTTTTCACCAACCTTTTGTTTTTCTTCTTCATCAGTTAGGCATTCCGGGTCTTTTTCAAAATCATCCTCATATTCCACATTTTCTGTTACATCACCCACATCTGCTTGATCTTCCTTTTCACTCATGTTGGTGATGTGTTAGAGTAATACTACAAAAAGGAGAGGGAATAAAATGCTTTCAAACTCTAGTGACACACAAATAGTGATATCTCTTGTGACACCCACATCAAACTTGTGAGCAGTATTAATACAAGCATATGCTCTAGTGCATATTCAGCACAAAGGAACTATTTCTCTGTGATTTCATTGTTATGATAAGCAGATACAAAAGCTGCACAGATGAATTGTGCTTTTAAAAAACATGTTCACATTAGTTTGTGGGACTCAGTACAAACACATTGAACAGCTGTTTAATTAATTTAGGTTAAGTGTAATAATGGGGAGCAGCATAAAAATCAACTTCTCCTGCTGTAAGATAAAGTAGCCATGGCTGAAGAGAGCATTTCCAATTTAATGACTTGTTTCATAGAATCATAGAATGTTAAGGGGTTGAATGGACCTTAACATCATCTAGTCCCAACTCCCCCTGCCATGAGCAGGAACACCTCCCACTAGACCAGATTGCTCAAAACCCCAGCCAGCCTGGCCTTGACTTTGCAGGAATGGGGCATTCACCATCTCCCTGGGCAATCTGTTCCAGTGTCCCAACACCTTCACAGTAAAGAATTTCTTCCTAATCTGTAACCTAAACTTCCCCTCTTCCAGTCTGTACCCATTTCCCCTTGTCCTGTCACTGCAGTTCCCAACAAGGAGCCCCTCTCCGGTTTCCCTATGGGATCCTTCCCTGGAAGGTTGTAACGCAGTTTCCACACAACTTCTTCTCCAGGCTGAACAGCCCCAACCTTCTCAGCCTGTCTCCATAGGGGAGGCGCTCCTGTCCTCTTACCGCCCTCGTGGCCTCCTCTGGACTTGCTCCAACAGTTTCATGTCTTACTTATGCTGGGGGCAACAGAAAATCCTGAATCAGCTCCTATTCTATTTTGGATATTATGAAGTAAAGTGATTCAGCATTAAGAGGGACCGAAAGTATTCAGAAGACCTCAAATCTTCATTTTCACCAGCTTCTGTTCTGCTTGGGGCGTGTCTGTGTGGGGTGTGCGCTGCGACCATTTGTTCTGCACACCTCAGTAACACCTCTACTCGGCAACACTCGGGCACAGCCGCAACAAAAGGGACAGAGCGACGGATTTCTGTCGCTTTGTCCTTCTGCACTAAAACATACACAGACCCACGGACCCGAACCCCACGCGGGGCGGCGGGGAACGTCCTCACCAGCATTCCCTGCTCCCCTGGGACACGCCGGGCTCCGCCGCTCCCTGCCGGGCACGACGAGGTGCCGCCACCGGACGCTGCGGTTGCCGTGACAGCGGCGGGGCTCACCGTCCTGCGGCGCCGGCCAGCACCACGGCAGCTCCCGAGGGACAAACACCGCCTCCCGAGGGACAAACACCGCCTCCCGAGGGACTAACGCCGTCTCCCGAGGGACTAACGCCGCCTCCCGAGGGCCGAACGCCGCCTCCCGCGTTGGGCCGGGCCGCACAGCCCCGTTGCCATGGAGACGGGCCTCCGCGCCAGGGCGCCCCTCCCTGCCCCCTTCTCCGTGTGGGACAATTCCACCTAACGCCTGGAAACAGTCGGGAATCAGAGGGCTGAGGGGAGCGGGGGCACGCAGGAGTGCGGCAGGCGGCTCGCCCTGTCCAGCTGAAATCCCTTCTTTGATGCTATTAAATTATGCAGTCCTCAGGGAGCGGCCTCGGTTTGCGTGTTGTATTATTCATCATGATCCGGCTGGCAATGAGCAATCGGATCAGCCCAAGAGCCAGCAGTGTCAGGATCTGGGCTTTTGTTAATCACGGAATCATAGAATTGTTTGGGTTGGAACGGGATCTTGAAGCTCCAACCCCTTTGCCATGGGCAGGGTCACCTTCCACTAGACCAGGCTGCTCAGAGCCCCATCCAGCCTGGCCTTGAACAACTCCAGGGATGGGACATCCACAATTTCTCCGGACAAGAAACTGTTCCAGTGTCTTACCACTAATGAAGACAGCACTGAATCTCCAGAGACACACCTCTCTATGTTAACCATACACTGCTCCTTGAACTTGAAAATGGGGAAAAAAATCAAACCAAGCCCAACCCAAAACACACACACACACCAAAAAAAAAAAAAAACCACCATAAAAAACCCCCCACAAATAAACAAAATAAAACAAAAGCCAGCCCTGAATTAATTCCCATCTGGGAAAAAAAATAGGCCAAAAACTCCACCCTGATTTACATGCAGGGCCAGGGGGGCTGGCAGAGGGAGAAGGATCAGACTCCTCAGTGGAGCTGGAGGAAGGTGACAGGTTGCAGTCTCTTCGAGGGAGGACCAAACAGGTGTTTAGTGGATGCTGTGCCCCTGAGGCCAGGAGGTCCCCAAAGAGCTGTGTGACCACCAGACTCCCCACAGAGCAGACACAGAGCTCACTGCAAGGGCAAGCAGCTGTCAGCAGCCATTCAGGGTGATAAAGTTCACTCAGCATCACAAAATTATTCCCAGAGCTGTATTTTGGGAGATGACCCTCCTCAGCCTTCCTACCAGCCAGGGTTCCAGTAGCATGGACCTGTCTGAGGGGAAAGAGGGAGAGAGCGAGGGAGGGAAGGAGTTCTCCTCACTGGCAGCACTGACACGGTGCCCATCACACTGTCCCTCACATGGCCATGGCCCCAAGCTCTGAATACACTGGGGCCATCCTGGCAAAGCAAAGGATGACTGTCTACAAGGCCACACACCTCAGAGGGCAGCACCTCCCCTGTACTAAAGGGTTCATGCTAGTGAAAGAAAATACAGGCAGAAAACAGCCACGAAGCCAGAGCTTTGATAACAGAGTAACTCAAGTAGGGTCACCCTTTCACTCAAAGTCCCATGGGACAGAAAAACGGAACCCCTTCAAGGTGGGGTTCTCTGAAGACATCTGTCATCACAGGCCACATGCCATAGGAGGAGGCTGGACTCCATGACCTCAGGGTTTCTGCTCATCCTACACCATACAGTGAAAAAGAAAACCACTTTTTGACATTGGTTCTAGTGGGCTGGAAGGGCTCCCTTACACTTATCAGAGATAATGCTCAGTTACCTGCTGTACCTGGTGAAAATTTCAATCAGCGACCTCTCCCAGGGCATGCAGTTATCCCACCCTTGAAGGCAATATGCTGAATCTCTGATTTTCTGCATTTCATTTTGACAAGTTCATAGCAGACTAAAATACAGAGAACTGGATACAATACCAAGGCTTTCTGCTCTGCGTTTATTGTAAGACTATCCTTCATCTTAAAAGCCAGTGCCATCCTTTTCATTCACAAGAGAGGCTTTATGCGATTAATTACAAATCAGTGTGATTAAGACAAGGATTAGACCCCATGGTTGGGATGCCAATCTGTGATGTTTAATAATAATAACTTGATGATTTAAGGTCAATCAAAATTCATCTATGCATTCATTAACCCACATGTCATTAAATGTAGGTTTTCAGATGTTCCCATGTGTGAGGAAGCCGCAGAGCATGGTTATGAAAAATGCAACAAAAACAACAGTAGAACAGTGCAGGGCTCCAAGGACAGACCCCGACATGTTGGCTGCTGTTTTCCATGTCACTAATGCATCAGACACGGTGTTCAGTGAACAGATTCATGTAGAGTGAGTGTGTTTCACAGAGAAAGGCTGCATAACACCTCCAGAGCAACATTAACAAGCACCTTAACACCTTTTTTATGTAGGGTAGGAAACAGTTGACACTGTCAAAAGCCACTGGGAAGAGGGTTCAGAGCATCCAGTTTCCTGCCCCTTCCATAGCCAAAGTCCCTCTTTCCTTCCCAGTACTTGGCTACGATCACACCAGTAGAGAAGAAAACACAACCACTTCCACACAGAGCCCTTCCCTTTCCCTGAGAGCGCTATCAGAGCAGCCGGCTGTGTCACACATGCACACAGCCACAGCAGGGGTTGAGTGTAATCCTGTCTTGCCCTGGCAGGCTCTCACAGCCACTGCTAGCCCCGGGGGAACAGCAGTGGGTGCTGCTCCTGAAACAGCAGCCTCTGGCAGCTCTTACTACTCCTTGCTTTTTGGACAGAACAAGCCCAGCACCCAGCCTCTCACTGTAGCAGCAATCCCAGGAACTACACCTCATCCTACCAGCATCACAGCAGGGACAGACATTCAGACATGTCCCAGCACAGGACAGACATTCAGTTGTAACACTCACCTCCAGCAGCCCCCAGCATCAACTGGAACAAAGAAACAGCCAGGCAGACTGCCGCGTGTAGCGTTTATCTCGTCTCCACCAAACCGCACTGCGTGCTCTATCTCCAACGCAGAAACTCTGCTCCTTCACAGCAGCTGTGTGCCCCTTTCAGCTCTCAGCTGTACACGATGTGGCAGGATGCGATGGGAGGAGCAAGGATTGCCACAGTCCACGTGGACTTGCTTCACTTGCAGGAGAGCAGCCTTTCACCAGCACCAGATGAGAAACGCTTGAACCCACTTTAAGGGTAATGCTATACCTGTATGACCTACTACTTGTATTCCTGACATATGCAAGCAGAGATTTTAATCCCCCACACTGTAAAGAAGATCATCCCTCCACAGCTGACTCCTGTATTCACCCAGGGAAGGCAGATGAATGAAATTCAGAACAGACCTGACATGCCAGCAGTCTATCCTTCAGCAATAAAACTCAGCAATAAAGCTGTGAAGGATGCACGTGTAAGAAAGCCTCCCATCCCCCGTTCCTCCCCAGAACACCCCTTTTCTCTTGTCTTTGGTGTTATGCAGAGGGCTTATTGAGCTACTACCCACTGTGTCTTCCAGCCTAGCCCGTACTTTGAAGTACAAGCCATGTTCTCTAGAAACAGCACAGGAGAATCTTCCAAGGCAGCATGTGCCAGGATGGGGAGCTTACAGCATTTCTCCTTTAAGGTCTCAATTTTGTAATTAGGTCAATGTAAGCAGAAAGTTCCTCCTGCATGGCAAACCTACACCTGCTTTCCCTCACTGTCACCCCCCAGTTAGACCGGAGCTACCCTACATCAGTGAGTGATGATCTCCCTCACCAGCCCAGTCTGCAGTGGAATTAGAGTGGTGCTTCTGGACTGCTCAGCACTTAAGAATCCCCAATACAAGACAATTTGGACAGAGTTATGCAAACCTACACAAGCCAGCCAACAACTATCAGCTTCTTGAAGCCTTGCTTCTTTTTGCATGTTTTGTTCTAAATTGTTTATCTCTTTGCTAGAAAGATGCTCAGAACAACCTGCAGCAGCAATGCTGTGGATTAGCAGGGTATCAAAATAGAAAAAAACCCACTGTCCACACAGGATATCTCAGAGTATTTTTATTTACCAAAAATAGCTGTTTAATTAGAAACCAACAATGTCCACATGGTTACAGATTTTCATAGGCATAATTGTTAACTCTGCATACAGCTCCAATCAGGCTCTATAGTCACCTCATCACCACAGCAACAGCACAGCTCAGAACCTGCATGACATCCAGGTGTGGCTTCCACACATTGTGGGCCTGAAGACATACACAGCATAGCAAGCCTTTCTATTGTAGTTGCCACAGTTTCATTACTTTGGTACAAAAATCACTGATATTGCTGTAAGTCATTAGTTAATTTGTGACTTGCTTTTAAAATAACTGGCCTGTTCCCCATCAAAGATTTGATGTCGGTATGAAAAGTATCATTAAAATTGAGCTGCTCCTTTTGGTCACTTGACAGGAGTGCTGTACACCCACTACCCCTGCCTTGCTCCAACTGCCATCAGACCAAGGAACTCGAAGGACAGACTATCTCTGTCCCAGGACAGCTCATCAGCTAGCAATTCATGGCTTCAGATTTTGGTTTTTTTTTAAAAACAAAAATCCATAGAGAAAGGAATATATACATGGGTGGCTTCAAGTTTGCATTTCAGGATAAGGCAGTGAAGTTTACATGTGTAAATGCCAGTGCAGCTGAGCCCCTCTTTAGGGGGCTGTTTCAGGAGGCAGCCTGCAGAAAGAAAAGCTTTGGGGAGTGGGCTCCCCTGTGCAGCCGGCCTGGAAGGGCTCCCTGGATCCCAGGCAGCACATGCCAAACACATTAATCACGTACCTTGTGTGGTAAAGGCTGAGGCTCACAGAAAGTGATGAGAAATGTCCCAGCCAGGGGGAAAACACCTTCCCAACCCCAATACTGTGAATTCTCCATGGCACTAAAAGCAGATGATGAGCCAAAGTTGCTTCTTCAGCTAGAGAAGAAAGGAGCTCTAAGGAACACACAGAGAAGGCACAGAGGGAAAGGCTGCATTGCACCTTCTCCTTTGCCAGCTCTCCTGTACACTTAAACTCACCACAACCTGCACAGCAGCAGGCACATTCCATAGGCATTTGTTGCTGTGCTGATCATGCTGCCTTGAGTATCCAGGCACCCAAGCCCAGAACGACTCTGTGCAACTCCTCCTCAGTGTTGAAGCAATTTGGAAAAAAATAAATTATTTTAAAAAACAGATATGAGGCAAGTCCCAAATTGCTTAAACTGGACAAAACAAAAGAATTTCCCACTCTAAACATTCATTGCTCTGTTCATGTGGAAAGAAGAGGTAGAACTAGTGGACAGAGACCCACCAGAAGCATAAAGGCATTTTAAAATAACGGTGGAAAAATGACATACCATAAATCATCATTTTCCAAAGCCTCAGGCTAACTACCATAGTCATTTGGCTAACTACCATAATTGAAGGTGTCAATTTAATCACCACAGTCATAATTCTCTAAGGGCACAAAGAGTAGCTTAAAATCCTGTGAGTTACCTTCCTTCTTAGTGCTATACTAACATACACCACCCCCTGAAACAGTCCAGCCCGTGGGTTGTAAGGCAATGACTCCTGGAATCACAGGAACCTGCAGCCCCAAGGGACAAAGGCAAAGTTATCCAAGGGTCCCTTGGATTAGCATTTCACCTATTTCAACTCCCTCTGAGTCTCCCCTCCAGTTGCAGTCCTTGGGCACAGGCCTTTGTGGCACAGGTAGTGCTGCTGATAGCCCATCCACCAGTGCCACAAAGTGCCCCAGGACACAGTTGTGTTTTTGGGGAAGCACCATGATCAGCTAAGGTAAACCTCTGGCAGCAGGGATGACAGACAGGATCAGGAGAAACAGTACAAGCTCCTCAAGGAAGCATGTGCGTATGCAGAAACATTAGTGTACCAGTCCTCAAAAGAGAGCATCCAGCATCACAGGGCAGCTTCAGTGAGAGCCACACTGCAGAGCACAGTCCTCAGGCCACCTCTATCCCAGGCCTGGGGCTCTCCACAGAGAGGTCTGTTAGTGTGCCCTCATTTCTGCCCTGTAGCAGCACCTCACGACAGAGCAGCAGTTGACCAGACAATCACAAAACTGCCTGCAGATGCACAGTGTTAGACTAAAACCTCTCAAGGTTCTCATTCTTTGAGAAAACTTGCTGTTCTTTGCTGCACATCCCATACATGCAACAGAAGAACAAAAGGCATTTTAGAAAGAAGATATTTGTTCTTACTTACGTAAGAGCTAATACATTCACCTTCTAAAATGTGCTACTAATATAGTATAAATATGGATCATATACCATTAAGGTGACTGCCTTGGGATGAAAAGGCAGAGATTAAAAACAGATCTATATCTTCATACGTAGTCACCAAGAGTCTTTGCTTGGTGCACTACTGGCTTTCAGGAGATCTGCTTTGCACCTGCTCTAGTCTTCTGTAAGCTCTCACAATACTGCAGATGCCACTGACCAAGAACACCAGTGAGATGGCCGCAAAGTAAGAGGCGTAAATCATGAACTGCAGAGAAGAGGAAAAGAAAATAAAAAGTGGTTAAACCCAGCAGTTATCAGATTTATAGGAATGTTAATAAAATAAATGAGTTCCCTTCCACTTCTAAAATATCAGGAATCAGTGGTTATTTCTCTGTCAAATCCTTGACCCAGAAGCAGGTGGCTGAGAAGCTTTACAGCTTGGTTTATCTTCCTCCCTTCCCCCTCTCCCATCAATAAAGGTAAGAGTATCTATCATACCTGGGTGAAGATGTCCAAGCCAAGCCCACTGGCATCCACAACAATCACAGTGAGCAGAGTCTGAAGTGCTAAGGCAATGAAAGTATTGACCCCAAACACCAGGGCATACCGCTCCACACTGAGATTTGTGGCAATCTGGAACCTGGAAAGAAAAGGATGACCAGAAACATAAGGGAAAAAGCAGGGGAATGCATGAATGGCAGGAACACTTCTGGACAGAATGACTATGCAGCCTGAGGAGTTACATTGACTGGTTTAGTATTTTCCACAGCTAAATTACCTTGCACACATAGTGTCCTTTTCTAAATAGGATCACGATGGACTAACTTAGAAGCTAGAAGATACCCAGAGACACAAGCAATCCCTTTTTTTAAAACAAACAACCAACCCAAACCACCACTTAGGGAGCTCTCTGTAGGTTTCAGTGGTACTGAAACAGCCCTGCTCTCTGATGTAAAGGGTCTTGTCACATGGAGAAGAGGCAATGCACTCTGACCCCAGACAGCTGTTGGCAATCTCAAAGCTTCAGTCTGTTGCTGTGTGATCCATAACCTTTTGCACGCATCTAACCAGAACTCCTTTTGCAGTTGCCAGTTTCATCCCTCTTCTTGTGCTTGAGCTGTCTTGGAGTGATTTTGCACTTCAAAACCAGCTATGTTTTCCTCCCCGAAGTAGCAAATAACACTGAAGTAGTTTTCCTACAGGTTAGGGGAAGTTGATGCTTCAGTCCAGGCAAAGTGTTGTCCTTTCCTCATCTGTTAACACACCACTCCAGCCATGTTTATGGAAAACATCCCCCTAGCAATCAGCACTATCTAATATTTAGAAGCAGTCACTTCAGTGTCACAAGACTTTTAAGCTTGGGCACACTGCCACCTAAATATATCTCCATGCCTCAGTTTCCAACCTGAATCACAAGACAAATCCTTGCAACAGACTCTTGTTATGCAGGAAAGGCATAACACCAGCTGTAACCTTGAGAGCAGTTTATGTTACAGAGATACTCACGTTGCTATTGTGATTAGCATCATGTAGATAATTCTGAAGATGACATAGGATGCATAGCACACCCAGATGTTACGAACAGTGTCCATGACATACACAGCAGCAGCAATAAGGAAGGAGAACAGGGCAAGTGCCACTTCACCCCACATTGCCCAGGATGTTTTTATGTGACCCACAACAACGACTGCAACAGCTCCTGTGAGGGGAAGGAAAGCATAAATCTTAGTAATTGCAGCTGGAGCAATTTGGAGATGGTGCCAAACAGCCCATGAATGAAGTGGAGGACACAAATGGGAACACCTCAGCAGCTCTCCTTCCTGACCCCTCCCTCACCTGGAACCCTGCTGTAAACTCCCATTAACTTTTACAAATACAGAAAAAAAATACAGAGGTCAATGCTGACTGCCTCTAAAGTCTCCTCTCTGGCTCCAGAAGCATGACAGCCCCAGTCTCAGACCACCTCCACTCAGTCCTCTACGCTTGACTGTGGCAGTGCTGTCAATAATTGGGCAATTTCTGTTGAGAAATGCAAACCCTGGTTCTCAAAAGCACTCACCTAATTATTTAGTGGTGCTTTAGCAGAGGGTAGGAAGGAGAAAGACACCACTCACTTTAATACAGAGCTGTTAGAGCCCTCTCCCAGGAAGCAGAAAAACCTACATTTACTGTCATCTCCACACTGGGCTGTAAGAGTAAGTAAGACAAGGAGTCCAAATCCACATCTCCTGGGATGCAGCCTAATCACAGGCTATAATCCTGCACTATTGATTGTGCAAGAACAATCCTTTACAACCCAGACAGGTCTGTAACTCTGGCTGGATTTTATGAGAGGGGGATGGGGATAAAAGACAAATCATAGGATGGGAAAGCATGTGGCATTTTGTGCAATTCAATGAGCAGACAAGGTGTGTTTCATGCACTATCACAGTTGCAACTACTGCGAAGCCTAAATACACATTACATTAATAGAAAATTTCCATTCCAAGTAGGCCTTGTTCTGCAAACAAGCCAAATAGAAACCAACAGTATAATGGCTGTACACAGCAAACCAGACAAACAGCATACTGACAAAGGGAGGTTTACAGGACATCTCTGAAAAACAGGATTGTGTTCAGCAGTAGACCACTGCACAGAAGTTCTGCAGTGCAGTATCTAAGCTCTTTGTAGCCCTTAGCTGGGGTGCTGTCTTAGGAAACCTTCAAGCATACCAAGACTCCTTAGGTACCACCACTTTGCACAAGCCTGCAATCCTGTCAGACTTTACATCAATCTTGCAGACTGGTGAGGAAGGGCACCATGCCAAGGGAAAGGATTTGTTTTCCCCCACTAAAGTCTTCTCAGTGCCACTGTGACATGACCTGATTAACATCTTGTTCTTTGAAAGTCTGGCTCCCCCAGCAGCAAAACTCTGAGATGCAAAAAGAATCTAAGTCCTACAGCATTCTTCCTACTGTCTCAGCAATTCTGAAATTTGGGAACAGACATGAGGATCTCATGGCAATCCATGAAATCATACTCTCCCTATGTGCCAAAGTTGTATCACCTAATTAAGATATTCAGTCTCTGTCCTTCAATGAGACCTATTCAGCTGATCCAGTAGTTTCACAACCCAACCTGATAAAGGATTGCCACACTCCGAAGAAGGTGCAGGGATGCAACCTAACAGTCAGCTGCTCTCCCCAGAAGGAAGACTATTTCTCTTTCCCAGGACAGGGAGCTGACAGCTACATGAGTCACTATGCCAACTTAAACCCTTCTGCAGGGCAGGGATGGCAACAGCACCTTTTGCAAAGGTTGTCAAATGTTCCTCCTAACTGAGCACAGAATGACTAAGAGCAATGAAAATGGCAAATCAGATCTGGGATGCAGCAGGAGAGGTAGTTCTAGTACAGGGAGAAGAGTGAACAGCATGTTCTTCTGTAAGTCTGAGACCTCACTGAATAAAGTTGAGTGCAATTCCGATCATCCACCTTCAAAAAGAATGCAACTCAAACCAGGTTTGGTGCAAAGATGGGCTAATAAGGAAGAGAACAAAGAGCTTAACTTTACCAAAGAACAACTAGAAAAACATGGCTTGTCTGGCCCAGAGTAAAGATTTTGTGCTGAAATACAACCTTGGCATGACATCAGAGATAAATAAACAGCTCATTAATAAACTCAAACTGGAAATCAGAAGTTAGAGCATTTGCACTAGCGTCTAGTAAGTCACGGCCACTGCATGCTCATTCTAAACAGGTGTTAGGACTTCCAGTTCTGTCACACACTTCAAGCTTTTAGCTGTGACTATTAATGCATTAAACTTTGCTTCTTTCAAGCAATTAATCTCTATCAACTGGAAGGATTCTGTCTTTTGAGCAGTTCAGGTTAATTCACCTGAAAATATCACCCAAAACGATTCAACTATTTATAAATATGATACTTGAGGAAAAAGTCAAAATGGGAAACTAAAAACTTCAGTCTTACAAGAGTTTAGGTCCATTGTTCACACGCCTCTTTAAAAAGGACCTTGTTATCAAAGATGTTCATGATAAGGTTTGAAGAATACCCTTCCCCCCTATTTTTTTTTAATGTTTTAAATTGTGCTGCTATTAGGCCACATTCTTTTCCTTGATACCAATTCTTCTTCTTCTTCTGGGACAAAGGTAGGATGGTAGAGGAAGCCAACCCAAACAAGAAGTGAGAGCCACAGGCTCATGCTGGACTGGAGAAACAGTGTATGAGAGTAAGCTATTTAAGCACAGGTTTAGCACACCAAGGACTGAACAGACAAAGTCACCAAATTTCCAGCAGTTTCAAACCCAACTAACAATGGGGTTTGGACCAGCTTTCAGAATTAAAAACCAGCCACAGCTTCCTACTGAACTTCAAGAAGGGGCTGAGCACATCCAAGGAGGCACTAATAATTTTTTTGTGTACCTTGGATTCTTTTGCCCCCAAGTGGGTGATGTCCACAGCAGATGATGGAAAAATGACTCCATCAAAGAAAAGGGGCATGCTGCAGCAACATCTAGAAAACCTCTGTAAGGGTATGTTAGCTATTTCAGAAATGTATTGTCCTAGTTCTGGTAATGAAACAGTATGAAACAATTTCATAAACAAATACTTATGTTGACTGTCCCTTTCAAGTCAACCAACTTCTTTCATCTAAATAGCTTCTGCTCCTAACAGTGCTGAAATGACTAACCATGTCTGCATGCTGTGTGTGTACAGGAAACCTTCATAGGCTCCTGGAGGAAAACCAAATGCACAAGACCCCATGTCTGACTCTGAGTGGCTAAAACAAACATAACCCCACTGTCATGGTGACAGCCAAGAACACACAGTCAGCCACATGCCTGGAGCCTTCTGCCAAGTATTTCAGAATGAAGATTGGCTTGGGAGGTTCCTCTAAACACCTACGTACTGAATCAGGGCTGCTTCAGCAACTAACTCACACTGAACACCCTACCTGTGTATGTCAGGGAAGACTCACCCCAAATGCCTCTCCTGCATGCTTGGGGGAATGCATGGCACTTCCAAATCATGCTCAAATGACCTTGAGGGAAACAAGACATTTCTAACAGCAGAGCAGGAGCTAAGCCAGAAGCTTACCCAGGAGCGTCGAGGCTGCCTCCACAGCACCATTGTAGATGTCTGCGCTGGGAGAAGGCAGCACCATCTCCCACAGGCCCTGAGCGTAGTTGATGACCTGAAAGTAGCCACAGGTGGACAGTGCCCACCACACGGACCAGCAGAGCATGGTCCTGGAGGAGTAGCACTGCAGGAAGTCCCGCCAGAGATCTTTGAGCACCTTTACGATGTCTACTTTCTGCTTCTGCAGAGATTGGAGAAGGAAGGGGAAAGAAATGTTAAGTCTTTGTTTATGAAAAACCCACATTGCTCCACAAAATTGCCCCTTCCAGGTGGTCTGACCATTGCTGAGTGACAATCCCACTCTTGCACACAAACCCCCACAGAGTAATGAATAAAAAGCTTTCCCATCCTACAGTCTCTTTGCCAAACTGAGCCGTATCCTTACATGCTGAGGAAGGGTTCAGACCCAAGCACCCCTCCATCTCTGGCTCTCCCCAGCAGACAGCAGGGACTGCCACATGTTATGTGAGTAATTCAAGGGTTGCTCTTCAACCAGAGAAGAAACACCAGAGAACAGGACACAATATCCACTTTGCCAAGACAGGATCAGAAGGCAGCTATTTACATCATAAAGGCAAAAAGTATCACTTAAAAGTCCTGATTCAAATTCAACCAAATTTTGTAGCACAGAGAACTATAATTGTCTCCAAAGAAGTTGATTTTCTTTACTACAGGCATTGGGAGTTTATAAATACTCAAAGAAGCAATCTCATTACCACACACTCTGCCCCTTAAAGCTCACCGAGGCTTCAGGATGAGAGATGTCACCTGGGGATCTAAAGGGAACCAGAAGCTACTTCCATCAGACACTGCTGTTGCAAATGGCAGCTCCTGCACATACAAGTGCCCTGACAAATGGCATGAGATAAAAAATGAAGCTTTCCACTCCAAACCTTTCTAGAAAGCGCATGAAAGGGGGCAGACCCTTAAAAATAATCGAAAATAGATCAATTCTAGCAACAGGGGATGACAACAATCAAAATTGCTTTCTACATACAGGCTGTTACAGTCCTGTTCTTTACCACTTTATGTCAACAGCAGCAAAGGAAAAGGGCATGTCTTTACTTTGTAGACAGAAGTTCCTGGTTACACTTGCAGCATGCACACATGTACAGACATAGTGTAAACTCTGTAGGGCAGGACTCTCCTAGGCTGAGTAGGAGGAACAGTTACTTCATGAGAGACTGGGCAGAGCCCCAAGGCCCACCCAGCACCTCAGGCCCCTGTGAACTTGGATTCCCTGCAGGGAAACACACAGCATTGTCACAGGACTGAGCTATTGCACATTGTGCTGACACATGTCCAGTTTCCGAGTGGTTTCCAGACAGCAGCAGAAACTTTGAGCTCTTGGCATTATGCCCTTTCCCTGGGGGAATTATGCAGTGTGTTCCTGGGAAAGACTATTTTCCATCAGCAATAAAACTAATTTGAAAAGGTTTCTACTAAAACGTCAAAAGACCACAGCCTGAAACCTGTCCTAAATTTCCTTTCTTCCACCCCTTCAAGTGTCACTGATTTCTAAGCATTTTTATTAAACACTACACAATCCCACCGGTGCTTTGCCAATGACGTAACTCTTGCTCTGCATGTGGATACCATTCCTCCAAAACACAACAGAACAACTTGGGAAAAGGTAAGCTTGTGGCAATGTGACTTTAGCACATAACTCCCACACAGATGATTTCACACAAAGCTCAAGTTTAGGGGCAGGAAAACAGGAGAAGGGAACAATCACACACAATGCAAAAACTGATTTGCCTGTTCAGCCCCAAGCATGTGTCTGATAAGGCAGAAAGGCCCACCTGCCCTGCCCTGTCCTGGCAGTGCCTCTTCAGTACAACTATTCCTACAGCCATCCATGTTTGTGAAATATGGTCGCTGCTACCTCAGTAAGAAGGACAATTATCACACTCCAGTGCTTCTCAGCATTCAGCACCTGGTGTAAGTGACCTCTAGGGAGTTAGGCAGTGTACTTCCTCCTTTTCTAAACTCTTCTCCACTACTTGGGTACTACGTGTACTCTCACCAGAGAGGAGTAAGGTAAACAAAAGGGATGGATAAATTATATGTTTATGGCACAGAATTTCTCTTAACAAATACCCTTCAGTACACAAGCATAACTTGGGTAAAAATATCCTTGCTCACATAAGATCGTGCTGGATGGGGCAGGATTAAGTCCCTGGAATGTTAATACCTTTAATTCCCAGCCGTAGCTGGAGAAGCAAAAAGCAGCCCTGGATGCTGCCTCCCCCAAACCAGCTACCTGTGGCTTACCTGCTAAGCAATACCCACTGCAGACTAATCCATCACCTGCACTTACCTTCTGGCTTGTCCTCAGAACCAGCACGGCCTCCTGTCCGAGGAGCAAGGCTGGCCTCTCCCCAGGGACCCGAGTCCCCCCTGCCAGGAATCTCCATGTTTGCACTCCCTGGAGCAGTGTGGCCAGCAGGGACCTGCCCAGCAGGCAACTACACACTCACACTGGGCCTCAAAACCGGAGGCTGCTCACCCACAGTGGGGCCCAGGACGTCCCTTCACCAAGCAAGGGTCCCTGCGCTTGTTTCCACACAAATGACTTTGCCAAGCTATGCAGCCCACAGGAGCCACGAGTCAGGGCACTACCTTGGCATTCTCAGGGGCTGCATTAAGCTGATATTATGCAGATGTGCTTCCTGCAATTTAGCCACATTCTGCCCTTCTGTAACTATTTAACATCTGTTTCCAAGTGCCCTCATGAACTACTGCAGTTTCGTTTTTAGATCAGTTTCCTGTCAGGATCATACGATAAACCTCAGTTGTTACATAGCATATTACAGCCTAACTTGCACAACAGTTGGAATAAAAATGTCAAAATGCGAGTGCCACAAGAATTGCCTTTTTGTCTGCAAGTCACTGGGTGCATCCGGAAGCACACACAGAGTTTGGACATATGCTCAATGTTTAGTGTCCCAGAGATGTCCCTTGCTTTGTACCATTGGATGGCAATTTGAAGCCCAGAGCATTCAAACTGCAGCCTTGTGAGACACGAAGAGCAATTTCAGAAAAACTATAGAACAGCCTACCATGCTCAAACAGCAGAAGGATGCCAGTAATAATTCTCCCTGTGCCATAAATAAGGAAGCGGGACAAGTAAAGGAATACTTTTTTGCTGTAAGATATTACATCTCTACTGCTATGTACACATATGCATGTGTGACAACCACATCAGTATGGCATCTTCTACTCATGTAAACTCGGCACAACTCACCGGTTTCTCTGCTGAATGACCCTCCCCATTTAAGGGAACTTTTGTCTCATCCTCCCAGCCAGGTGCCCTCTGCACATCGGGATGATCTTGGACAGCTGCTCCATTTTTACAGTCCATGACCTTCATCTCACAACTGAGCCGCTGACTCGTGAGGTGGTGAAAGAAAAGGCTTTTTTGTGGCATGGGCAGGAACCACGCCGTGCCAAAGGCAATGGATATGCTGGTTAAGGAGATAACGTTCAAGCTGAAGAGGGACCATCCCGCCACCGACACAAGAACCTGCCCAGACACCGAGCCCACTGTGTAGCCCACCAGGGTGGCGCTTCGGCAGTAGCTGGTGACCTTCTGGTACAGGTTGATATCAACGACACTGTAGATGTAGGAATAATAGGCGATGTCGGTGGCAGTCCCCATCCCGTAGAAGAACTCGAGGAACTGGATGGCCCGCAGCCCCTGGGCGTACAGCAGCATGAACCAGGTGACGATGAGGCTCAGGCCCTGCAGCAGGACCACAGGCTTGTACCGCAGGTAGTCCGTGGCCAGGAACACGGGGAAGAGCAGCGCCAGGTAGGAGTAAGTCCACACCGGGTAGATCTCGTTGAACACCTGCGGGAGGGAAAAGACGGCGGTGACCGCCAGCGCTCACGTACTGCGAACAAAGCCTAGACACACAGACAGACAGACACACAACCCGCGGGGGGGGGGGGGGGGGGCCGGCGAGGAGAAAAAGGCACCCGGGGCCGCGGTACCTGGGTCTCGGAGAGGTTCTTGTGCAGCCCCAGCAGGTACCGGGTGAGGAAGGGCTCCGACGGCCGCACGCTGCAGAAGAAGCCGTAGGCGCAGAGCAGCGCCGTGGGCAGCGCCCAGCAGCACGCACCGCCGCCGGCAGCCCGGGCGGAGCGCCGCGCCGGCCGCACCCCGTGCGAGTCCGCCATGCCGGGCCGGGCCGGGCCGGGCCGGAGGCGCTCCCGGGGCCGGAGGCGCCGGTGGCGGGCGCGTCCCGGTCACCTCCCGAGAGGCGGCTCCGGCCCCGGCCCGCCGCGCTGCGCCCCACGCTGATTGGCCGGCGATCGGGGGGCGGGACCACGCACGGCGCTCGGATTGGGCGAGGCCGCCCCGTGGGCGGGGCGGGCAGCCGAGCGGGCGGGCGGGCGGAGTGGGGCAGGGTCGCGGTCCTCGCAGGTCGCTCGGCCCCGGAGCTGCGCGTTGCCCCGCTGCTCCGGGGAACGAGCCTGGAAACCCTGCAGACCCCCTCAGCACAGAGACCTCTGCCGGCTGTGCTGTGTTTGCCCCCTTTCTGGGCCCGGACGCGATCGGCCGCTGACCTCTGCCCCCGCCTTCCCTTCCGCGAGATAAGATGCTGAATGACTTCTGTGGTTTAATAAAGCAGCACGTTGTTGTCCATCCAGAAGAAATATTAGACAAGCAGGGAAAATATACCTATTACATTCGAAGTCATTATCTAAAGTTTTGCCCAGCACTACAAAATTCCTAGAGCTTTGCCAATCCTCTGAACAATTTGCTGTTTTTCTTCACAATCTCTTCCTTTCTATCTACTTGATTTGCCTTTCCCTTTGCTCCACTCCCTTGCATTGCACTCCCGCGACATTGCCACCACTCCCAGGGCTTCCTACTTTATACCTACAGTTTGTTCTCCAAACTGGCTGATGCAGAGAGAATTCACACCAGGGGTCAGGCCTCCCACCTGTGCAATTGCATATCCTGCCTCCTAGACATCTGGATATACAGAGTTGGGTGGGAAAGAACAAGTTCTTCTCAGCCCTAGAAGAGATTCCTTGCAGTGCAGGATTTTACTACCGTCTATTACTATTATATATTTATTACTGTTTTATTGGTGTTATTGCCATTGTCATACCTTTGTAAACATAACTACAAAGAGGATTTGGGCCGTAAGATTACTCAACTATCTGTAAAACACAGCTAAATATTTTGGTCTTGATCATCTGGCATCAGTGGTTATTGCTTTCTGGCTATCTTCTGGGTCTAGCAAAATTTCCTTTCTATTGTTCTCCACGTTCTCTTCTGTAGAAAACCTGTAAGGTTTTATTTATATAAAAATAATGATATTGCCATTTCCCTACCCTTTAGCTTGAACCAAAACTCTGCATACAAAGAATCAGTTCCTGCTAATATTCAGGAATAATCCAGTTCAGCCACAGGCAAGGAACGGCTGATCTTTTCAAATAGAATGGTTAGAGTGAAATGAGCTGAAACAACGACTGATAAACGCGTTGCCAGGGGGGTTCCGTCTCACTTGGCCGCTGGCATGCGGCCCAGGAGCAGGTGATAAAGGGACATGGGCTGCTAGCGAGGTGTTGTGCACGTTCAGACCAACCGGGGCCACCGCAGGGGCGGGAGGAAAGAACAAAACCTTGGAGTTCTTGGTGTGCCCTGCCTAGAGGCAACAGTTCCCACAACTTCCAGGCTGCTCACAGGATCTGATAGGCGGCATTGGTCTTTTCCAAAACAACAATCCTTAGAGTTCTGCCACTGCAGCCCAACTGCTGTTTCCAGCGGATTAGAACGAGTTACATCCGTTCAGCCCTTTCCCTTAAAAAAAAATACACAGTCAGTCAGGCAACCTAGATTTCTCCTCCAAAAACTGGAACAGAAAAAGAAATTACAGAATTTTAAATTAAGTACGCCATGTTTTCTCAGGGTTTGAGTTTTGTTCTCAAAAGAACTCACCTTGTTTTGTTTTCATGGAATATTTTCAGCCTTTGGGAACAAGATAAATTGTTATTCCCTGATTTTTTTACTTCTATCTTTTCTTTCTTAGCCTTCCTCCACATTTTCTCTTCCCACTTCCCACTCTCTCTCCATCTCCCACACTTTTCCTAGAAAAAGAAAGGTTAAACATGTTTGATAGTAAAAACCTCAATGCTTCCAATATTTTTTTCTAAGATGGAAGACATAAGCTGAGAAACGTACGGTTTCTCACACTTTCCTTAATCTTACCTATTTCCATTTCTCTCAACTTCTGGCCTGCAGTATATTGTGGAGGAATTAATAAAATATGTGTGCATGAAAAGTTCTCCTAAAGTCTTGCCAAGTTGTTTGGAGAGAAGCTTCTGTAAATTAAAAAGTTTAAAAACTGCGCTCTTGTGAAGTTGTTGTTCAGGATGCTTCCTCAGTATGTGAGAGCACTAAAACGGTACAAATATTTCAGAAAGTATCCAGAAGGAGAGAATAAAAAGGATTTGTCTTTTGCTGAGCATGGAAGGAAAAAAAGCAGAAATGTGACAAACAACAGCAACCACTTTCTTTTATTTTATTATTTTGGCCATTGTAACTAATTTGGGGAAGTTGACTCCATTAACTAGTATCTACATTGGAATGAAATTAGCAAGGGCAAAAGAAATCCAAATTATTTCTGAAATGCAGGATGATCAGTTTAGATCAAAGCCTATAGATAGTAGCTATCTGTTAGAATAGTAGACTGGATATAACCTTGAAGGCCTGTGTCTTCTACTTCCAACCCCTAGTTGATCCTTTGATAATCTGGGGGCTTTCAACAGGAAACTCATAAATATTATGCAGCCATAAGGGGTCAATTTAAAACCCTTGTGCATGAGGGGGAAATGCAGCCTTGTAGTTCACTGGAATGCAGCAGATACAGAAGCCAGTCTAAAATCCAAGCTTCCAAGATCTGCAGAAGCATAAGGGCAAACAGCCATCTCTCCAAAATATAGGAGTCATTAGGACACAAGTTACTATCAAAAGCCTCTGGCAAAGAACTTCCCTTCTGCCCCACACACCACAGCAGACTCTGCATTGTGTCCAACGCAGACTGAAGCAGAGAGCTGTTAGAGATGAGGCATTCATGGCTGAATTTCAGGAATTATTTGCCACGGGACATCAGAATAACTCCTGGACTAAGATGGGTCATGTTGTACAGCACTATACATTTCCATTATGGATGTAACAGTTTAAAATATTTTGCAGTCAGCTACATGAGGAAAAAAATGGAAAAGCCACATAAGTCTTCTACAAACAGTGGAAAAAATTTCATGGGAAGTGCTAAAAGAGAGTACAATAGTGATGTTATAAAGAAAAACAAGCACTTGGAAGAAACATACCCTGCACTTTTATTAAATGAAGGAGCAAATAGGTTGCTCTGACTTACTTGGTGCTTGGTGTATGTAGGTCACAGTGGGCTTAACACAGTATTGCTCCCACTAGGAATGGTGTTACAGATGTGCCCAGGAACCCTGAGAATGATCCCATGGCCTGTTTTGGAGAGTGCTGTACAAACATTCAAGAAGATGGAGCCCTACCTGGAGGAGATTGTAATTAAAGCATGATTCAACCACTGGGTGTAACAAACATGGAGAATGGGGCACAGTAATGATAGGAAAGTGTAGGTGGATAAACTGGTTATGATGCACAGCTAGCACGAATAAACACAGCAAGAAGAGGAATATTTTACACTGATTATGAGGAGTAACTGACTCATACAAAACAGCAGTTGGTCCACATAGGACAGTGCTGCATCTCATTTCTGTGGTGCTTCATAGTAACATTGATAAACAGTCTTCCCTAGCACATACATGGGCATGGACAGAGCTTTTATCTTCCTCTCTCAGGTATGTGCCAAAAAAATCTGTCACGAAAGACACCTCATGAGTGTGAGTGCTTGTGCATCATCTTAAAATTCTGATCAATCCACCAGTGCTGACGGCCATTTCAGGGGGTGCTGGAGGATGCTCAGAGGATTGGTTATTTGTCTGGAGTCCTGACCACACTCCCATTTGATGCTTTTTCTGCACAGAGTCCTGCTGGCACTTCACTCAGACATATCCTTGCCATGCACCCTTACAGATGTCTCTAATATAAGAGCCCCAAAGCCCAGATTCACCTTTGCATCCATGCTGATGCACAGTTCAGGTTTCTGAGTGGATGCAGAAACAGGATCTGCATTGGCTCTAATCCATGGGTAATATGCAGCTTTATGTCTCCACCATGCTTTGCTATGCCAGCGGTGTGGAGTGAACCATCCAGTTTGCAGTCTCCTGGGAACCTTGGTGAAGGTGAGCTGGCCCAGCTTCAGTGCAGGTATTCCTGCAGTGCAGGTGTTACATTCAGAACAACCAGCAGAAAAACTGGCAAAAATGCAGGTTACATCTCCTCTAAAATGCAGAGGTGTCTGTACCCATCCACACGAGGCTGCCTGCATCTTTAGACTGTACAGTGCACTCTCTACAAGCCTCTCTGGATCCTGGACTACTGCATCAGGTTCTGAAGAAACTATTGTGGTGCTGCTGTCAGTATCTATTTCAGAGCTGCTCAACTGTCTTCACACATACTTCCAACTCCCCTCCAATCCAAGTGCAGACACAACCAGTTTCAGTGTCTGTGTGAAGGAGTACAGCCACCATCTCTGGAAAGGAAGTCGAAACACTTGGTTGCACCAAGTAAAGGTGGTTGTGAGTAAAGCACAAGGCTTCAAGCACAGCCACCCATGTGCTATTGCCACCTGCAGATAGTTAGCTTTGGACACCCTGCAGCCTCTTGGAAGCTGGAATGAGCGTTAGAGGGCAGCAACTCCACTGTAATGCTAAAAGTAGTTTGAGGCTAAAAGCAGTTAACTTTGGACCTTTGGATCAAAAGGCCAGTGCGATGGCATCCATCCAGATTTGTGAATATTTGCTGTATTACTCTGAACTTTGGCACCACATTTCTCCCTCAGTCCAAAAGCTTATGTTTGTTAACCTTCATGCTGTCACATGCATCTTTAGTCTCTGAGAAAACTGCAGGAATTCTTGCTCTCCTTGTGTATTTTGCAAATAATCTCAACATACACAGACTTTCATTCCACAGTGTGTAAAAGGCTGTGCAGGACTGACTGTTTTAACTACAGATTTTCAAAAGCCTTGGCGAATTCTACCTAAGATGGCTGCTTCATAAAATTAAAATACATTGTGTATGTGGTCCAGCTAGCATAGAGTTAATTTACTTCACAGCAGCCTGTACAGTCTGCTTTAGTTTTTTGACTGAACTAGCACTGATAATACACGTTGTTTTAGCTGGTACTGGCCGTGTTTGCTCAGCGCCAAGGCTTTTTCTTTTCCCCACCCTGCCCCACCAGTGAGGAGGCTGGGGCTGCACAAGAGGCTGGGAGAGGACACAGCTGAGCCAGGGGATGTAATATCCCAGACAGTGTGACATTGTGCTCAGCAAGAAATGCAGGGGAAAGGAGAAGAATGAAAGGGCAATGTTCAGTGTTATGGTGTTTGTCTTCCCAAGCAACTGTCAGCTGTGCCGAGGCCCTGCTTACCTGGAAGCAGCTGAACATGTGCCTGTGGATGAGAAGCATCAAATGAATTTCTTATTTTGCTTTGCTTGCATGTGCAGCTTTGATTAGCTTATTAAACTGCCTTTATGTCAACCCACAAGTTTCCTTTCTTTTGACCTTCTAATCCTCTCCCCCAGCCTGCCAGAGGAAAGCCATCAAGTGACTGAGCGAGGACTTAGCAGCCAGCTGGGGCCAACCTACTGCAGTCCTTTTTGGTGTCCAGTGTGGGGCCAGAGGATTTTGAGTTGTGCTAGGTAGAATACGAGTTGTGCTAGGTAGAATTTATAGCTGTTATTGACAAGGGCTCATACTTTTTGCCTTACTGTGTATTAGAGTCTGGCCCACTAGTGACTGGTTTGGACTTTTGTTGTTTATTGTAGCACTTATCATCTTACTCTGCTGTGCAAGGGAACATTTTGTTACCAGCAATGGCCACATGTCTGGACTGGCACAGGGCCCAGATGTCCCTGCTCTACTGGGCAGGCTGGAACACCAGTGGAATGGGGTTAATTCCCATTATAGCTGCCCACAGAGTGGCTTAGATTTGTGACTAGGGCAGTGTTAACAACACAGAGGTATTTTAGGTGGCACTTAAGAGTGTTTGCACAGTGTCAAGGCCTTTGCTTTTTACCTCTCTGCCCTGCCAGTGAGTAGGCTGGGCATGGACAAGGGGCTGGGGAGGAAATGCAAGCAGGACAGCTGACCCCAGCTAACCTAAGTACTGTTCATTAGTAAGTAGAAGCAGAATCTTCAACTTATAAAATTGACACAGATGTACTGAGTCATGCTCCTTCAATTAGTTTTGCATTTATGTAACTTTACATAGAATTACATGTGTGTGTGTGTGTATCTAGATATAAAGAACTAATTACTTATTTAGAACATTAAAGATCACTGCCTTCCAAAAAATAAATGATTTCACAGTTATCACATAAAAAACCTGCTTCTGCTGAAATTAGCAAGCATTTATTGACTGTTTTCCAGGGTCATCATTCCAGGGTTTCCTCATTCCAAAGTTTACATTTCTTTCTCTTTTTTATAGTGAATATGGCTTGTGCTGCAATTTTACGGCGGTGTTAAAAATAAATCAAGCACCATCACAAAATACTAAGAAACCGACCCTTAAAGATGAAGCAATTATTCATGTTGTTTCACCATTTGAAATTAGTTCTAATTGGCACTGAAAATTTTACTTTCCTGTTGCAAAATTTCACTATAACCAGAGCTACTACTGTAGAGGCAAGTATACAATATAAAATGTTGATGCTTTTCATGCTACAATATTAGCTTTATTTTCCAGTGGAAAATTACAAGTTTGTGACATAGTAAAAAAAAAAAAAAAAAAAAAAAAGAAAATATTTTTTTCGTTTTTACACTTTTTTCACTCCTGTTCTATACCTTCTCTTTAGAATGCATGTTCTATAAGAGAAAGAAATTAAAAACTACTGAAATAAAACTGGCTAACACCATCCAAGGTTCAAAGACAAACTACTTTAAAAATCCAGCCTGCTGAATGGCACCTAGTGTGATAAGTGAAGTGCTGCAAATAAACAATTTACAGGATAGAAGACCAGAACACTCCTGAAAGCTTAGCTAAAATTCTGCTGGAATAATGAGTTCATGGACTCTGTATCTATTTTCAGATGTAGTCATCCTGGGAAAGATCCATGTAAAATCTATGCACAAGAGTATTTCCATTAGTGAAAACACTGTTAAATTGTAAGAAAAGATGCAGATGTTTTTGTTACCCAGTTTCATCTAATCCTCCTCTGCAACCCCCAGGCTGTACTGTCACTGAACAGCTGCAGTTCTCAAAGCTTTCCTCATCTTGTCCCAACAGTCTGAAAATGTTTATGGGACTGAGCATCAGGAGTTCTGAATTCTCATTTTGGTTCTCCCATTGCTGTTGCATGACCTGCCAGGTTAAATCACTTCCCTACTCATTGCTGGGATGGAAAGGCACTGCTGACCCCCTTTTTCCTTGCCAGGGCACTGAAGATGAATTATGTGAAATCCACAGCATTTGGTGAGCTGGGTATGCAAGTACAAACCAACAATGCCAACACACATTCTCTGAGAAGGGGTTGCACATACCTCAGTGCTGAGATGTGCCCTGCCTTTGCCACAGTGTAGGTGAAAGACGTGGAGGAGAGGCCACCCCTACAATCATTTCTCACCAAGGCACTGCTGGAATGCAGCACCACAGCTCCAGAGCAGCATTGGTTTTCCCTCTCAGTCTTATGTATGAAGAACATCCACCTGCTACAGTTTTCTATTCCTTATCTGTGCTGCACAAGCATTACAAAATGGGGATAGTCAGGGCTCAGGAACAAGGCCAGAGTCTCCATTCCTAGGGATTTAGGACTTAAAATTAAGTAAAAAGTAAGACAGAGTACTGGTTATAACAAAGAAGTGATAATACTAATCAGAAGGGACTACTATTTCTTCCCAGAGAAAAGAAGCTGTTTTCTGAAGTGTGTATTTGTAGGAATGAAACACCTGCCAGAGAAATCTCTCAATCCTGTTGGAAGAACATCATGTTCCTTTGACGAAGCACACATCCAAACTACTAAGCATGATTGTTTTTAAGGGTTTCTTAGCGAATATGTTGTTCTGCATGATGACTGCTGGCAGGTTAAGAGCTCCCAGACTTGTCAGTCTTTTTCACAGCCAGTCCCCCACCAAAATCACAGCCATAGAGTTCTACCCGAAGGGCAATCCCACGGTACCACGTTTTTGGAACAATGCGGATGAACCTGGACAGGATGGGGGGGTTAATAAAATTCTTGATGTGCCCATTGCTGTTTGCATTACCCAAGAAAACCTGCAAATACACAAACACAATTAGTTAAAAGGTGGCACTTGAAAAAAACCCTGCATTTTCTCTTTACAACAGTTCCAAACTGTTGCATTAGTCACACCCAGGGAAGATGTACTGGCTCATTTCTGGTTTTAAACAAGACTACAACAAGTCTCTCCATGCTGGGTTAAAAGTACTTCAGGCCATGCTACAGCCAGCAATAGCTGAGTCTGAATGGATTAAACAGCCTCTGTTTCCATCCACACCAGAAAATTTGCCATTCTAATTTCTATTGGACCAAACCCCCAAACTTCCCTTATTTTACTGCTGCTAATAGCCCTTGTGGGTTAGGTTGGTATAAGGTAGTATGGGAAAAAATACAAAGTACTCTGTCTGCTCTGTGGGTACCTGAAGTTCCCCCGCTCTGCTATAGCAATACTGCTCACTAACATTAATTTCACTTAAAAAATCAGGGCAGAAATAAAAAAAACCTAAAAGAGGCCCTGGAGAATCCATTGTTCACTGAAATTAAATGTCCTTGTGCATCCAAACTAAATGTCCTCCTTTACAAACAGTGTCAGCTCCTTTTATCACATTGTTGGCTGCAGTCTCTGCAGATACAGCGTTCGTTCCTTTTATTATGATTAATTATGATCGCTGAAATCAGATGGATACTGTGACATTATCTGTAGTAAGTCCAGCTCCCCAGCACTTTACAGTCCAGTGAGAATATCAATTTGGCTGGGCATTCTGCCTTTGAGCCTTGACTGTGTCTAGCACCCAAAACCAAACAACAATTCAATTGCCTGGGCTGACAGTGATACCTTTGGCACTGAGCTTGAACCCTCTGTGTAGGGTTTCCACTCGGAGCCGTCGTTGCTGTACAGAAGAACATAGGTTTTCACAAAGTTTTCATATGACATGGACGTGACCCCCTGCGTAGCAATAGCAGTGATCTTCTTAACTGTGAGGAGATCAATTTGCAGCCACTGTTGGTTGTTGTCAAACTACAATTGATATAAAAGTTTGTGTATTAGCAAACATGTCTATGCCTGTATTTGCTCAAGTGAAAAATCTTGTTTATAGTAGTTAAAAATGTATCAAAATGTATCAAAACTGTATCAAAGAAGTCCAGAAGAGTAAAGCTGAGGCAAGTCACAAGCATTCTTAGTGACCTATATAATAATTAACTTAAGCACTGCAGGTAGTATTTGGAGTCTTAAGATTTACACTTCAATTTCCAATACATAATGAAATACACCAGAGATTTACCTCCAGTATTAAAACATAATACTAATACCAAATGCTTATAGAAAAGAGCAGCTTCCAGCAAATCTCAAGGTGCTTTGTGAAGAAATGCAGCTCCATTTCAAAGACACAGAAGCTCACATGCCTTGCTGAAGGTCACCCACCCCCAGATCCACTAGGCTGCGCTGCCTATAAGCCAACCCAGCATGGGTTTCTTTAATCCCTTTGAGACAAATATTCAAGTTGCACTCATCTCTTGAAATTAAACTGGCTATTCCCACAGGGAAGTTCTGCAGACTGTGGCCCAGAGGAGACCATCCATCTCTCAAAGTATTTCACTGCTGTTGCCAGAAGCTCAACAGGTTTTCTGCTGAAGAGTTGAGTGGTGCTCTTCCCAAAGGATGGCTGTGAAGTGACCCTATCATGCTCAGCACTGGACAGAGCATGCAGGAAGCACCATGACCACACAGGCAGCAAGAATCTATTAACCAGCTGTCCCTGCTGCCCTCCATGTTTTTGTCTTGTTACCTTGGCTCGCCAGGCATTCAACTTTCCATTCTGATTGAGACGAGCAAGTGAAGCATCCCATTTGTTAAACCAGGATGTCTTAGTGGATGAGGCTGTTATCTGGGTATTCTTGATCTCTCCACTTTCCATTCCAAGTGGCAAAGAGCAGCCTATTGAGAGGAGCACTGTGTCATCTCCAGTACACCCAAGCAGCCACAGCAAAAGCAACAATGTTGGAATGGAGAAGACCCACAGTTTTAGCTTCATTTAAAGTATTAGGTAAAATATTTAATATTAAAATATTAGGTAAAAAATTTAGGCCAGAATGAAAGTACCAGCACTTGACCAATTCTTACCATCTACTTCACAGCCCAGAAGCTCCATGCGAAGAGTAGGCCTGTTGTAGAACTCAGTGGGGTAGAGTCTGATGTACCTAGCAATAATAGGGGGATCAATGATGTTCTCCTTTATCTCATAGGCATTGGAATTGCCTTCAAAAATCTGTTCAAAAGAAAAAAAACAAAAAACCCACACATACTTAATTTAATGCAAACGCAAGCCTGGATGCTGAAAGCCTGCTCTGTTACAAATGCAGTCTTTTTTATGCCCCAGCTCCATCCACAGTGACAGCACACCCTGTGCTGCAGGGCCACTTGAAATACCTCATGGTCCCATCTTAGCATATTTGGAAGTGTCTGAGTGCCTCAGTTTAAATAAGCAACTTATTTTATATAAGTCTGTAAAAATACATGAGCAAAGAGGCAAAAGGAGAGGTAAAAAACAGGCTTTCCCAAATTTGGGAGTTGTACCACAGAAACCACAGCGTAAATTGAAGGGAGCTGTAATAGGTAGGGCTGGAGCAGCTGGGTGTAAGAAGAACCTTTTTCAGTGTACAACCACACTCACCACACAGGCCTTCTGCAGGCAAATCAGACAGTTCAACATTCAACTGCTGGGATAGATCAAAGGAAGGGATGAGAAGCAGAATCTAATCCCAAAGGAGGTGAGGGCCTGATTTTTAGTTCAGTTTCTTGCTTCCTTCAAGAAAGTTGCCATGGGCTTAGGAAATAATAGTAGGGAGAGATGCCTGTGAGAAAGCCAGACTCTACACAGTCAAGGTCACAAGGCCAATCCAAACCCCAGTCCAGGTAGCTCCTCACCTTACAATTTGTCTTCTAGTCTGAATTTCATTGGTTTGGTAAATGCCCTTTGGGGCTTCAAGCTGTACCTATTAAGGCTCTAAAGGCCATAATTTTTTCCACTCTTTCTTAATATTAAACAAGACTCACTGTATCACTCAGTGATGCTGTCTAGGTTGTTTTAACCCCCATGGCACAGACAGACCTTTCCTGTTGGTGAGCTGTCTCCTTTGAAGGTGTTCCATGTCCGTTTGTCCTTGCTGTAAACAAGAAAATACTTCTGGATGTACAAGGACTTAAAAAACTGCTTGGCTCCCTGTGTTTGTATCCCAGTAAGCAAAACTTGTCTTCGAAAGTCCACCTAGGAACAGCAAAGAGAGTTTATACAGTCAATAATGCACAGCAAAACCTACAGAATTCTTTGGCATTTACACAGTAGCTTTGAGCCTTGCATTTTAACATGCACAACACTAACATTCTCTAAAGGAATAATAGATACCAGAGTTCAAATCAATGCTCTCTCATTTCATTTGTGTATTTGCGTGTGCATTCAGTTTCAGAGGCCATTTTACAGGGTTCAGCACTGCACCACAAAGGCACCTCAAAGCTATCTGTGTGTCTGTGGTTGGCACAGCTCCCCCACCCCATTTTACAGATAAGTCAAAGGAGCACAGAGAACAAAAAGGCTCACACTTTTAGAAGCCATCTCTTATTTTGTATACCTAGGCTGCAGAAAGGCATTCTGAAGTGCTGAAAAGCCACCATTCCTGCTGATATTAAATCTAAGCACTTAGCACATAAAAACAAATCTGGAAGGTGTGCCCATCAGCAGTGAAATTCATTCTTTGGGACATGCCCTCCACATCTCTGCATGCTTCACTGCAGCAAACTCAGCTCCTCACTACCACAGGCACCTGTTAAATTCTTTCTCTTCCCAATTGTTATTTCCAGTTCCACGTCAGACGTCCTAAACTTCTCCCCCTACTTCACTTCCAGTAACTTGCTAGTATGTCAAATGTTAGCAAGCCAAACACAACAGCCACTTGCTGAACTTGAGTCTTTCTTGTCTTCAACCAATTTTAATGAGATTTATAAGAAATCAGCTATTCTCCCCAAATTTGGGTGCAAACTGGCTATGTGGTGCAAAAGTCACTGGGATGGAAGAAAAACACAGAAGGGAGGTGACTGAATGATATAGTGCTTGAAGTCATAATTATAAGCTTAGTTCAGCTGTGAAGACTGTCCCACTGAAGCTGTGGGACAGCAGCATACAAACCAAGCAAAAAACTATCTGAAGCAAGGCTTAAAGATATTACATTTTAAATGATCACTCAACAAACACATACATACTAATATGCACTGTTAGGTAGACAAAGGAAAAATAAAGTAGTAGAAAGAATGACTCCATTTGCCTACAAAATGGCTACAATCTAAATTGTGAGGGTAACTGTCCAGCCAATGAGCCTCAACAGCAGCAGAGACTGGGTTACCCCAAGGAAGAACAGTTCACGGCATCACCAACCTTGCCACATCTTTTCAGTTTTCCCCTGCAGTCTTCTCAGTGACAAAAGCAGCTTGACTTTCTAAAATAAGCTGTAGGAAAATCATAACTCAATGATGTTGTAACTTACCTGGATCCAAGGGAGTTCTTCCTCCACTGTTGTGCTCCAAGCATTGTATGTTCCAGAATTATTTAATCGAGCTAACTTAGGTTCCCAATAGTCTAGACAGAAAATATGAATAAAGCAAGAATTTTAAAAGGCATTGAAAAAACATAAACTGAGGCTGTAATTAGCTTTGAGTGCTCTATTTCCCACCCTCCACCCAAAGGATTAAAAAAAAAAAAAGAAAAAGAAATACAAACAAAAAACTCTAAAACCATAGTCTAGGATAATTTGGACATGGTCAGCAACTGAAAGTCATCTGTACCCTGCAAAGCTTTTGAGTTGGCAAAATGACAAAAATAATAGTCTTCTATGTAATATACTGTCTGCTAATTTGGAACCAGGGTCTAGAGTTTGCTAAACAAGTTTTGGCTCCCAGCAGGACCAAACTCATGGAAGAGAGCTCCCCCCTGCATAACAAGGTTTCCAAGTTAAAAACTGGTATAGAATATCTATTACAAAACAGCTTTCAAGCCTTCATAATACTCTAGGAAACAAAGAAAGAAAATCATATGCAGAAAAAATTCAATTTTACAAAATAAGTAATTTATTTTTTTATTTCAAGGGAAAGGATGGGCATTCCTGCATGTGTGTGTAACCTGTACACCTTGATTTGACACTGTTTGTGGAAAATTCTAGAAAATTCTCTGTGTATTGATCCCACTTTTGTACCACAGATAAACTTGACAATTAAATTAAATTAATAAATTAAAAACTCTGTATTGCTCTGGATGACAAGGTTCCCAAGTCTTTCATAATAGATATATTTTGTCCTTTCACATCTCACACCACATGCAAATCTCAAAAGCTTTTTGAACGCTTGGTGTTCATTTTCAAGCAAGGAATCCAAGGGACAAAAGGAATGCTGGATTTGTTCCTGATCATCCAGCAGTCCACAAACAGTGCACTCCCTGACTCTCAAGCTTGTGATACTGATAGCAGACCTATGACACTTGAAATGCAATGATGATGGCTACCTAACAGAGCTCCCAGTCTCTGCCTGCAGCACTGGAGAGACTTTTAGCCCGACAGCTGATTCACTGCTGAACTGATCTTGAAAGACGTAAGAGATGCCAAAAGCAGATGGAACTGCAACACTTTGCTGGGGGTGTTCAGGAGCATGCACGGACCTTTTCAAGGATAAACTCACCTATGTGACTTGAAGCATCGATCTGTGAATCGAGTATAACTCCACTTGCCAGGCCCATTGGAATCCTGCACTCTGAAGGGAGCACAGTAAGTTTGTTGTTAAAGAAAATGAGGGCTATTCCAATATATATTCTGGTGAAATCTAAGAAAACATCACTCAGAACAATTCCTAGCAATTCTATAACATCACTCTCTTCCCAGAGAAGTCTAAATTAATCTTTGCAATTTCTCTCAACAGATTAATCCACTGGTCACTGTAGGGAAACCTCAAATTCAAAGCTAGCACGCTAAAGGAATAAAGGTAGTGTGCTAAATTATTCAAAGCTAGCATTTCTGGAAGCTAAAAGTTTATTAATCTAGAACAAATTTACAGTAACCTCTCCACCATGTCCTTGAATGTGGAAAATTTCCTATGTCAGTGTTTTTTGCAGAACAATCTCCCAAATTTATTTTCAGTGATCCTGAAATGGTAAAGACTTCATAGCTTGACTTTCCCAGCCAAAAACCACTGCAGTTCATACCTTTCTCTATAACCAAATAGGATGCCTGCATTCCTGCTTGCTGGTATTCTCCCACTTCAGTGTCTAAAAGCCACCAGCCAGGTCTCTGTGGTTTCATTTCAATTGTTCTAAATGAGCCTTGAAAAAAAAGAAATGAAATGTATCAGAAACATTGGCATTATGAGGCTGAAGTGAATAAGGCTGAATTTTAAACCAAACACCTTCCTATGACCTAATCCAGAAAATTTAAATAGCACATTGCAGCGAGAGCACTAACTTCCACCATCTCAGTGATTTTTTTCTTAGCAAGCTAGTTCTATCTGGAGACTGAGACTGGAATCAAGTAGCCAAATCAAAACCCAACCTTTGCTGCTGGTGCAAAGTACAAAACCTTGGCTATGTAACAACAGATATCTGCACGTTAACTACAGTGCTGAACAGTGTAGTGAACAGTGTTTATTGCATAAGGCAGGGATGTTAATTCTGTGGTGCTGGTTATGATTCTTATTCCTGCTGTGCTAGTGTGTTGTTCAGTGATGGAAAGGATAGATGTAAAGAAGCCAAAAGCAGAAGTGGGAAAATTAGTAGTATGGGCCCTCCCCTTACTTTCTGCATGCCCCAGGAGTGCCCAGGAATGAGCAGGAAGCAGATATGGTTTCAGTTGCTTGCTGCACTTTTTAGAAAGCACAGGACATGTTCTCAGTGCTTTTCTTATATTCCTAGTTACTGCAGACAATTCCTTGGGTAATTCCAGCTAATTCTGGTTGCCATTTAAACAAAAATACGTAGATTTCACAGTGAAAAGCACTACCTTAAAATAATGAAATAAAATAGTGAATAAACTATCCCGTAATATTCACTAAAACTCCCAATATTCCAAGCCAGTCCCATTATTTTGATCTCCTTGTTGTCTTTTTTCTTCTTGAACTCTTGTAGCTAGCAATACAGGCTTCATAAGTGCTGTTATTGCACACTGGCACTGCTGACAGTGATGGGGCAAAGGACTTCACCCTGTAGCCTAAGGAATACTTATAGCCTATTTCTCCCTGGAGAGAGAGTAAGAATTCTCCTAGGACTCACAGTTGTTCTTTCTGTTCTGTATCACTTACCTGGATATTAAAACCCCCAAACTCTCACCATATGGAGACCTTTAAACTAGTATGATGATGACAGACTGCAGAGGTCATCCCTTAAAACTTACTCTGCTATGATGCTTACCTGGGAGGAGAGTGTATGTACCAAGCTGATGCTCTGGCTCTCCTTGCTCTATGAAAGTCTGTCCATGAAAATGAACAACATGAATGTCTTTTGGCCCACCCATATTCAGCAAGTGCCATCGGACTGTTTCACCTTCATACATCCTCAAGCCTTGCAATTTGTAGGTAATCCCATTAATAGCTGAAAAAAAAAAATTTAGTCAGGAAAACTGCTCACAAAACTGATCACAAAGTGCTAGAAAGTAATTACTGAAATTAGCAAAACGTTTAATGAAGTAATGTGCTCGGGAAAAACACAGTTTTTTCCAAGTTTAAGTGCAACACACTTTATGGTCTATATACATCAATTCAGAAAATTTAGGGATCTCACCAGAAGACTTGCGCACAGCAACACATGGCAGCCAGGAGAACAAAAAGATTTAAATGTAAGATGGGAATATCAGGCCCAAAAGAAAAGACAACTGTCCAAAACTCTTTCTGCAGCTCCCATTTCCACAGGCACACAGTCACAACTGACATACCTCTATATCCACAGAGAGGTGTATGAAGGACTGTTCTACAGCTGCTTCAAATTCCTCAATAGAACTACCTGATTTGTCAAATTATTAAAATATTTTAAAATTTCTTGCAAGAAGTTGTTAGGGCACTAGCTTCTTATTGCAAAGAAGACTTTGTTTCTTTTTTTCTTTTAATATGGGAGGGAACATGTATGCGAATGTAGGAGAGGTTTTCTGTTGGAAGTTTCAGTCTAATATGTCCTTTCTTCATTTTAATAGTAAATTCCTCATGTATTATGTAATTTATACATGTAAACCCATGACTATTATGGGTACAATGGATAACAGAAAAAAAAAGTCACATAACTAATGTGTGGGATTTATGCATGTTGAGAAGGACTGTGAGCTGAGACCCTTCCCCTACACCTTTCCCCAATAAGCTGCATATTTGGCAAAATGAAATATGTACCATAGAATTTGTGGCATTGCTGCATTTCTTGAGTCTTCTCATTACAAGGCCTTCCAGAATGTTTGTCGAAGTACCAGCTTTTCTCTTCATCAAAGACCATAAAAAGCAAGAAGAAGTCTCGGGTGTATGTCCTGCTGCTGTTTGATTTGCTGAAGGCTCCTTTTTCACAGATCAGTATTGGCCCAATCAAACCAGACTGAATGTCTTTCTCCTAGAGGGTAATAAACTCATATTAGAGGTAAAAGGGGATTTTCCAAAAGATGTTTCAAAAATCCTGTAGCATTCTGCAGGAATGCATCAGCCCCCAAAAATCTAAAGCAGGTCCCAGAATCACTGCTCCTTTCTATCTTTACTCTCCCCTGCTCAGTCTACCAGAGTTGCCCAATTCAAGTTCTTCCATACCTTATGTCCTGCTTTAACTGAGGGCAAGAGACTAAATGTCAGCTGGGAACATGGAGCCCAAAAGAAAGGACAGCTATCAAAAAACATGTCTGCAGCCTGCACTTCTACAGCCATACATCATTTGGAAGTATTCAAAACCCAACTGAACATTGGTGCTGGACAAACTACTCCACCTGACCCTGCTTGAGTTGCAGTGGTGGACTGGATGATCTCTAGTGATGCCTCCCAACACAAGTGTTTCTATGATTAACCCCAGCAACACCACCACTTCTATTTTCATTCCCTTACCAGGTTTAAATCAGAGTAGTAGATCCAGGACCGACAAGCTGCTCCTGACTGCACAGGGCCCGATCGCCTGTCTGCATACCATACATATATGTAGCTGTTATTTGGCTGAACTTCACCATCTTCCTTAAACCAAGCAGTAGATTCATCATCATAAACACTTCCCTCAGAAGACTTCTCATAGAGGACTCCATGGGCATGGAGGGAATACGGCCTGGATGCCAGATTCTTAAAATGAACCTAAGAAAACCAGAATAGATTCTGTTCAGCAAACTCAGGTCTAAACCAAAGTACCCACACACTACACTCCCATGACCTCAAACCAGGGTCGAGATTTGCATAAAGATTACAGCCTATGTTGTACATGGAAAAGCCAGCAGAGAGAGCTTTTGACATCTCCACGCAGAGTCTCCACCTTTGATGTAGGTGTTAATGAAAAATCAGACAGCACGAGTCTAGCTCCCTCTGTTCCACCAGGTCGAGGCTCCCAGGACATTTACTGCTGTCCCTCTTACCTGGAGCTGCTCAGTTACTGCCAGCAGGGAAATGGGGAGTTTCTACCTTTTATGCTTTGCTGCAGTCGTTACAACATAGTAACTCTAGACCTCTGTGTGTATCATTCTCGCTGAAATCAGTGCTTCCCACTTGTCCCAGAGAAACACCAGGATAGTGGGGATTACATATTTACCTCTCCTTAAAGAATAATGCTCCCAAGCTACAAAATCTTTTTCTTCTCTTACTCATGATTTAAACATAGCTTGGTGTGCTCCTGTTGCACACCACTCCTACTGAAATAAGCAGAAAGCACTGAGATCTATTCTCCCTATCTAAGTCTATCCCTGTGTGCTGGAAGACTGGATGAAGAAGGATGAGAGAAGGGAAATTCTACAGCAGTGTGCTTCCTAATGCAAATATACCACAGTATCACCAGGGATATGGTTCCTCTTCACTCTTGTTGATAGTTCTAATAAAATCCTGCATATTTGCATAGCAAAACTTTTTAGAAGAAATGGTATGTTTTCCAAAAAGGTATATATTAATCTTGAACACATATGTACTAATTTTTGAGTTTAGAAAACTCATTTTTCATTAGCATTAAACCTAAATCTTATTTTACAGTAGATCAATGATCCAGTATTTAATGTTGGGAAACATAAGAAAGAAAAACAGAATTTAATTTGCTGTGGACAGGAGGCAAAAAGAATGTGTTTCAAAGAAACACATCACAGTGCTTACATGTCCACAGTGCAATTTCAAGCTTTGAAAACTGTGTCCCCTTCATCATCTTTTAAAAATCTGTGTTATCTTTAGATCCAGTTTGTCACACTCCACGATCACTGTAAGAATCTTATCCTGGGCACACAAGCAAAACATCGACCTACTAGGATAACGTCGTCCACTTCAGCCCGAATAACTGGTCCCAGGATGCCAAGGTGTTCCGTATATTCATCCTCATCCTGAAGAGTCGAAAAGGTACTGTCTGTATAGCTCTGGAAAATCACCTTACGTCTGCTGCCATCTTTACAGGTTTTGTCATTCCTCATTGTACTGCAAGGAAAACCCCAATTAAAATCCCACACAGTGAATCAGAAATAATAGCTTTGATGAAACCTGAGAACTCATACAGCAGAAACATTTTAGAATCCTGTGAATATAAAGAATAAATACTCAAATGGCTTCCAACTGTGTCAGGGAAGGTTTAGATTGGATATTAGGAAAAATTTCATTACCAAAAGGGTTGCCTAGGGAAGTGGTTGGGTCTTGGTCCCTGGATGGACCATCCACATGGATGTGGTTCTGAGGGACATGGTTTAGTGGTGAACCTGCCACTGCTGGGTTAAAGGTTGGACTCGATGGTCTTAAAGGTGTTCTCCAACCTTCTGTGAATCCACTAAATGAGTGCCAGGTGATTCTGAAAATCATGGCTTGCAATGTTTAAGAAATTCTAGTTCTACAATTGGATAAGAAATCCCTCAACCATTTGGTCAACTAATATTGAAAAACTCCAACAAGTCTCTCAAAACCCATCTGAGCTCTATTTTCCTTTTTTTCTTAGCCTTAATAATCTGAATTGGAGCTTGGCTGAGTGTAGTGAACCTATCACCTACATCCTACTGTCTCATAGATCTTTACATCTGATAATACCTGCATTTTGGATCACAGAGCTGGCATGGTACAATAAGCTTTTAGACATTCAAACTGCTGTTCAGATCTTAAACAGAAGCACTGCAATGCTATTATAATTCTCTACAAATCCTGCTTTATTATCAATTCTGCAAAAACCAGAAATTTAACATAAGCTACACAGGAGAAAGGCTGGGTTTAAGCTCTTCAACACACTGAGACAGGATGTGCCATGGGCTCTGTTAAATTCACTGGAACTGTGCAGCTCACACCAGCTGAGGATGAATGTCTCTGGAGAAACCTATATAGAGGTCTAAGCATAAAAAAAATCTTGATTTTGCAAGTGCCCAAAGAAACTTTCTTGTTTCTGCTAATTTTGAAAGTGCCATTTCCATGGACTGAGATGAGGCAGGAGTAAACCTGGAGAATACTGAAAAAGTTTTATTTTTATTTCCATCAAACAAAATGGAAATTCAGTTTGAGAAATAATCTATGTTTGGAGATTCATTTTGCATAATTAAAATTTTCTTGTTCCTGTTTTGGCTGCTTTTGATAAAGTTAATAGAAAATTGTGAATGTTTTGGTTCAGCTTTCTGATGAAAAGTGACAAGGAATTCTCTGCCTTGTTGGGTGAGCATTGATCCTAACCTGTATCAATTAAGAGAGCGAATTTTTGGTACAGTGTTTCTCTCAGTACATTCTCACATATTCTTTGCTGTGGCACAGTAGCCAGTCTTCCCTGTCAAAAACTAAGAAAACCCCTCAGCATTAGGGTTTGTGATCCAGATTCTGATTTCTCTAAACAGCAGGAGCAACAATAATACCTTATGCAGTTTTGTTTTTACTCTTAATATAAGGCAGTCGCCAGTGTGGTGAAACTCTTTGCAGCTTTCATATACTTTTCAACACTGCAGCCTTGTGAAGTTGGAAAGTATCCATTTTCCAACAGAGAACTGAGACACCAAAACTATTTCCTGCTAGTGTTAGAAACTGATTTCATCTGCCTATAAGCACATCCTATCCTAGATTCCATCAGTTGTCCATTAAATTCCTGGAAAGACATTGCACAAGGAGGTCCCTGTCCTTTGTACAGGTACCAAGAACTGAAGCACAAAGTAAAATAGGTCATTCAAGTATAACAAAACAACCTGCAAGATTCCCTCTTGACCTCTTACGGTGAGTTTTCTAACTGATGTATTGAAGACTGTTTCTAGTGAGTCTACAAAAGGGGGTTAAGAAAAAAAAAAAAGAGTTCTTAGTTGTGTTGTCCTTGATTATAGTAATCTCACTGACATTTCTAAGGGGTGTGAGTCTCCTGTGGAAAATTCTTATGGTTCTGCCACTGAAATGTTGGAAATCAGATTGCACATTAAGGATGCTTTGAAGTTTATCAGCATGGAGGTTTCAGGATAGTGTGCCAAATGAAAGCAAACGATTTAGGCAAACCTTTTCTTATATCCCGCATAGTTCCAGCAGACCTCTTTAGCCGCAATGTAATATCTCCTCTCGTTGCCCCTGCTGCGCAGGTAGTGCTCAGCAATGTCATCAGGGTTACGCTGCCTGCTGATGTTCACCTTGGGGTCTGTCATGTAGGGGTCATCAAAGCTCACATAATGGTACTCGTATTCCCCACCCGAGCTCTCGTCGCTGTAGGACTCTCCTATCACATACTCGTAGTCTCCATCAGCCCGGGGGAGGCCGATGGTGATGGATGGCCTGAACTGCCGCGGGGTGAGGGTGTCGTTCAGCCGCTCTCCGTGCCCGGCTCTGCTCACATCCGCCCTCTGGCTGAGCTCACTGGGAGCCTTGGTGGTGTCTGTGCAACATGGCACGGCCGTGTGGTTGGTCCCACCCGGGAGCAACGCACGGCCAAACCCTGCCGAGGAATTGCTGGGCTTTTTGGGGTTTCTACTCCTTGGGCTCAGCAAGTAGGTAATTTTTGCATCTTCCTTCTTTCTCCTACGGATCTTGATGAAGGTTCCAGATGAAGTCAAGGTATCATTGCTGTTTCCCCCCTTTCCTTTCTGAGTTGGGTGCATGTGGCTTCCTTTCTGGTTTTCCCCCATTAGATGTGAGAACCCTTGATACTTCTTCAGATCCTCCTTGTTTATGGATGTTGTACCGTTTCTGCCATGATGATTTAACTTATCAGCAACAGAATTACCTAAGCTTGCCTCTAATCCCAGATTCATCTTGGCAGACACCAAATTCCATTCCTCACTAGTCATTTTAGATGAATATTTCCCAGCCCCGGGCAATGATGTTTCTAGTAAGTTCTTCACTACAGCAGGGCTGGAATTAGGGCTTGTATTGTCTACCATATATTCTAAAGAAAAAACATCTGCTAGTTTATCTTTGGATATCCTGGGTTCAGAAAGGCTAGATGCATTAGACCTATCCCCTACTATGAGGTCCAAATTCATTGTCAAGTTAACTGTGTGCATGGCATTTTCCATCTTCTTTCCCTCATCTTCCAGATCATTCCCATATTCATCTGGCAGTTGGCCAGTCCCCACCATGGTTTCATTGGACGTGTTCTCTGTATGATTCACAGAATGAGGTGCATCAGTCTTGTCAGAAATTGAGGCATTTTTATTTCGGATGTGATTTAGAAGGGCATTCATCTTTTGGACAGCATAAAACTTAATGGCCAGTGAGCTTCGCCTTTTCCGTTTCTTGTTAGTGGTATAATTTCCTCTTCCTGTGCTTTGCTCTTGATGCTTGTCTGGAAAAGGTTTACTGTCCTTTCCAGCAGCTGGAAGCTCTTCTGCAACATTCACTGGGCCTTCCCCATTGCTCAACAAATGTTCACCTGCAGACACGTTACTGTGAGCTATTTCATAGTTGCTTTGGCTCCTATTCTCAAATACCAAGTCAGCCTCTCCATCACTTGTGGTAGCTAAAAATAAATCCTCTTCTGCTGTGACTGATGTGTGATTTGAATGGAATGTTTCGGCCTTGACTGAGGGAAGAAGACTGATATGAGTTTCTAAGAACATAGAGTTGTTTGTTGTTCCACTACTATTTATAGCTGTCAGACCTGAGCCAGCTGCCACCTCAGAACTCGTGGCATCAGTGTCTTCATACTGCTCCCAGGCCAGTGCTGTAAGATTTTGTTTTTCTTCATCACCTGCTGCCTTTCTAGAGCTTCGGATGGAGTAAAAAGAAGCCAGGTAATCCTGATAATCTGATTCTTCCTTGTCTTCCTCATTTTCTTGCACATCTTCCTCAGCTGAGGTGGGAACAGCCTTTCTTTCAGTCTTGGTGGGAGTTAAATCCACAACATCTAATGTTTCATCTTCCTCATAGTCACATTTAGCATCCCTGAATCTCAGCCTCATGCCATAACTCATTTCTGGGGTGCCCCAGGATGCCAAAAGCCAAGTACCTGCAATTGAAATAAAAGTGTTATGAGAGTGGACATTGTCTATCATGTAAGTGGCCAAGGCAAATAGTTGGGATTGCATCTACAGCACCTGCTATAGCAGACTGCTAATCTTTATCTGGGATATTCATGAGCTCTCATTACAATGAAAAATAATTATTAAATGTAGACAAATAGAAGCACATATAAATACATCTAGGAGATGGAACTCTTCTCCATAGATTAAGCTGTAACTAGAACCTGAAGCCAAAAATAGCCCATGAAAAAGATTTCTGGAAAAGAAAGAAACAAATTAAAGGATCCTATGTTTAGATCTAGATCTAAGAGTGAGACCTCTCAAGACAAAGTTTCAATTTTATCCTGTCCTTACTGGTGCATGCACCACTACATAGATAGAACATTCTGAGCAGAGCAAATAAATTGTGAGGCAATGTTGGCAAACATCTGACAAACACAGTATTTTAAAAGCTTTTGAATGAATAATGGATGGTCTTTAATAAGTATAATAAGAATAAAGCCATTTGAATTTCCAATCTGATACAAGCTATTAAGCTGCCAATCTCAGGCATATCAATTAATTTAAAGGTTTTAATAATTACTCCAAAACCTACAGTTATGCTAAGTTGGTGTAGCCAGCAAGAGTCCATGAACATCACTTGCACTGATTCAATATTTTCCAGCACTTTGTTTATCAGAAGAGTTTACTTTCCTATTTAGGTAAGTCCTTACAGACTGGAGATTAAATAATGTCTTAGAAGCACTGTCAAACACTACAGTTCCACCACTTACCACCATTGTCCATTTCCACTGTGACAGATTCTCCACTCATTGGGAAAAGGCTCAATGTATCCTCGTATTTCCCTTGATACAGAAAAGAGTGTCCAGCAAGGCGAACAGAGATGATCTCATCATGAGTGCCAACACTGAAAAAGTGCCACTGAACCACAGTGTCTCGGCAAAATCCAAGGATTTCACTGCTGTCAGACACATAGCCATTTATTGCTAAAAGGAAATCAAAGTAAAAGTGGTTTCAGTATTTTTATTTTAAAACTTCCTTTTCTTTGATGTCAGTCCACTGGACTCATGTTTGCACTGGAAAGAGACTGGCACAGGGCTGAAACCATAGTAATTTCCATCTCTGAAAATATTATCTCTAAGGCAGCAGGGTGCTGCATCAAAATTTAACCCTTGTCTTTACTTCAGGGTCCAGAGCCAGCCTAGCTAGAGTGGCAAGATGTGGGTAGGCCTTTTCTCCCTGGCAGCTAGCAATAAAACAAGGGGAAATGGCCTCAAGTTGTACCAAGATGGTTTCAGGTTGGATATTAGGAAAAACTTCTTCACTGAGTGTTTAACCATTGGAACAGGCTCCCAAAGGAAGCAGCAGAGTCATCATCCCAGTAAGTGTTCAAAAACCAAGCAAACGTGGCACTCTGTGCTATGTTTTAGTGAGCATGTTGGTATTAGGTCAGAGGCTGGGCTTGATCTTGGAAGTCTTTTCCAACCTTTCTAATTCTATGATGTTTCCTATTTCTGTCCAGTGCCACCTGGCATGGTAAGAGGTTCACCGACTCTCTGGAGGATTCCCCAATCACACGTACTTCTGAGAACAAGCAATCACTGAGTGCTCAGGTTCATATGAGCTTTCCTATTAGTCATTTCAGTGTCCCACTCACTGTGCATTACGTTCGAGTTATAGAACTTGGGATCATCCCTTTTAACAGTGGCTGGGTTGCTGCAGTACTCCTTGATGTTATCCTCTAGGTACCAGCTCTTATTTTCATCAAACACAGCAAACATTGCCTGCTGCTCCTCGTCTGCTTTTTTCTGAAAGACAATCAACACAGCAGTTACATTTTATCAGTAGACACATGTGTTAAGAACTCAATCCTGCAATCTCTTTCTTTCTATGTAAGCAACATAAGCTTCACCAGAGTCCTGGTAAGTGCAATCCAAAGGCTGAGGGGAAGAGAGTAGGGGCTCCAGACTTCAATCTTACTACTGCAACCAACCTGTGGTGGAACACTGAGCAAGCCTCTAGCACTGCTGATACACAGGTGGTTTATGACTGGGCTCTTTATAACAGGAACAGACTTCTGGTTTGACCTGACAAAGCTTCCGACATTTTTTTCTCTCAAGTGATACTTAAGTCTTTGCCAAGCAAGATTTCAATAACTGGTAAAGGGAAGCCTCCTCCCAGAACTCTCCCATGCTGTTTCGGTTGTTCTAGATTCATTGTGCCTGAGACTGTTAGATGCTGTGGAGTTGTCTCTGTTACAGAAAGGGACCAGGTTAGATCTGAGTATCCTCAGAGTACGAAAATACAATAGTGGTAGGAAAATTTGTTATCAAGTCTAGAAATAGACTTTAAAGTCAGGCTGACCTATTGTTGACCCTTCTTAGCTCTTGCTAAGAAACACAGAACATAATTCCTTTACTGCTGTGACAGTTAGAGGACTGTTTCTTCAGGAGCCTATTGGTTTAACTAATCTCTACAGAACAGTTCTCTAAGGAAAGTAAAACTAAATTCAGCGTAGACCAAATAACACTACTTGAGCAAAATCTGCCCAAACAAGTTACCTGCACACCCTTTTGCGTCAGTGCTTCACTTTTACAAATCAGAAGTGGGCCAATCAGTCCAGAGGCTATATCTCTCTCAATATTTACAGCACTGTGATACAGCCTTGTAATACATTGTGCATCCTGTGCAGTGGGTTGGTCTGTTTTAGCAATTTTCCACTCATAAGTGTACATCTTCCCTGGTTCAACTCCTTTACTCTGCGTGTCATTGCCTAAGGGAAAACAAGAACAGTAATGATACAAACTCAGAGCCAGATATTAATATCAAGCTGCACCTTCATTGTGCAGTGACTGCACTGTAATGTCAAGCTGCACTGACATTGGTGCAGTTTGGCCATTAAAAGCTACCTTGAGCTAACTGAAGTTCAGCAAGAACTTTTGTCTCTTTTAAAATCACAAACAAGAACAGAAAACTAAGACAACAAATAGAGGGTATTTGTCTCTGCTTTGCAGATAATACCTTGGTTTCTCTATAAGGCAACACAACAGGTAAGCAGAGGCAGAGCACAGAACTGAGGTCTCCCAGTCATGCACATTCCCAGCCACAGCACCTCCTTCAAAGCAACAAAACCATCCATAACAGTTAGTGATATGCAAAAATATATTTCACAAATTTTTTACTTGTGGGATCCAGAGGATAATCAGCTCCTTCTGCATTCTTTGCAAGTGTCACTCCATGGAAATACATGCTGTAGGGTCGACTGGCCTTATTTTTGAATACAATCTACATTGATAGGCAAATGAAAAAAAAAATTAGGATTCTACAAATCCTTGTCTGAACACATAACGAAGTTACCACTACAGTAGAATTTGCCTGGGTTTAGCCCAGAAAGGCAAAAGGATGTCTTAAACATTGTTTGATATATAAACCCAAAGAATGAATGCTGTTACCATGCTGCTGAACTTTGTAGACCCCACTGAGTGAAGTTTCAGCTGCTTGCAGCTGGGCTCTGGAAGGTCTAAAAAGAACATTTGTTCTGCCAGCTACTAGGCACACACTATCTCTGGAAATATGAAGTTACTGACTGAAGTCTGAAGTTCTTAAAAACCTTCAATATGGGAGAAAAAAAAATTCAAACCAAAGCTTGTCCCAGATTCTAAGACCCAGAGGGATATGAAAGGAAAAGGCAAAATTTCCTGCATATTCTTGACAAAATCTGGATTAAAAAAAAAATAGAGACAGAAGAAAAAAAGCAACATGCTGAGCTCAAATTCAGAGCCCCAGAGTCATGGCAGAAATTACAGAAGTTAAAGGTCATGGAACTTTGTGATGCATCATTAAAAGACAACAGAAAGACAAGTGGATGTCATTAAATGACAACAGAAAGACAAGTGGATATTGCAGCAGCACAAGTTTGTAATGCAAATGTTTTGTAGTTTCATGGTATAACCTCATGAAATAACATTTGATTAAAGAAACTGAGTACCTTTGTCTAAAACAGCCAGAAAAAACCAACAGCATAAGAAACAAGAGGCTCATGAAGTTCAGCCTCACGTATAAATCCCCTCAGAAGTCCACCCAGGTCTAGGGTTTTTACCCATTTTGGACCATATAGTGTCAACATGTATTTTACAGAGTGTAACTGAAGCATGTTTATGTTGTAAAATAAAGCACATTCATAGAAGGAAACTATAGAAGGAGCACTGAAAAATGCAAGCTAAACACTGTTACTTGTGATCATACCCTTTAACAGGGCCAATATTTAGAACATCAGCTATATTATTTGAAAGACAACACAAATCAAACTAGTTCCTTTGTATCTCTGCCTAAATGAAAAACATGCTATGATATAAATAATCTCTGTATTTTTGTTACTTACTTTGACTTTATCATTGATTTGAGCTCTGATAATAGGGCCCAAGATTCCAGTTTCCTTGGGACGAGGATTTTCCAGACGTTTAGTGAAGCTGGCATCAGTATATTGCCTAAAAATAGCCTTTTTATATCTTTTACCTATGAGATTGGAGAAGTTGTCCAAGTGTTGTGACTTATAGTGTCTTGAAAATAAAGAAAAAGAAAAATGAATTTAAAAAAATTTAAAAAGAAATATTCAACAAAACTTGAATAATAGCATTGTTAAAATAAAGAAATAGTTTGTATTCAAGCAACTGGTAGAAATCTCACTGCTTGAAAAAATATCCAAACCCTAAACTAACCTAATGTTTCTCACCCCAAATTCTAACCTAAATTAGGTAAGAAGAATCTTGGACCATTACTTGTGTTTTGGTATTACATACGACCAATTAAGATCAGAGCTTACATTTAACAGTGTACATAAAAGTAAGAAACAAACTGAAGCAGGAGGTACACTTTGAAGGTAAGAGAAATCACTGTTCTCCTTTTTCAAAGGCCTAGTTGAGCATAGAGGAAAAAACCCCAATTTGCTCACAGTAGCAAAGACTCCAGAGAAATAGGAACACAATCTGAATCCCAGTCAGGCACCATACAGTAAGCAGTGTAACACTGAGGTTTCAAACAGTAAAATGGTTAATGTTGAGAGAAAAACTAGGATAAACACTTGGAATTTACACAGAGAAACATGTTTGTTGTCACTCACACTTCAAAAAAGGTTACTGCAAAGAGATAAACTCTGCAGTTTTGAACAAAGGAAGAAAAATCAGAGCACTGAGGTGGTTAAGTAAGGCAGTGTGACTGGCAGGAAAGATATAAAAATTTGTTCTGTGTAGTTCAAGAGCACATAAGGGAAGCAAATCATGCCAAAGGAGAATCAGTTGTGCAAACACTGTATTTCTAAGGAGATATATGAAACTATAACCCTTACAGAACAAGGAATTTGTTTTGTTCTGCTTAAATCATAAAGATTCTTATGAATATAAGAATAAGTTTGTAAAGACTCAAAGGCAAAAATAGCACTGGGGAATTGACAGATTGCAAATTTAACCTCACAGTGTACTGATAGCATTGTATACTATGACATCATGTATGTTACAGAATTCCTTCTATTTGTCTTAAGTTGAGCAAAATAGCTCAATATGCTTACTTATTATGACTTGTACTCTATCTACACTGGTACCATGCAGAGGTCATTTATAGAGAGCTCTTTCTCCTGTTCCCTAAACACCTTATTGTACTGAACTTTTAAAAACTTTTAATCTCCAGAAATACTCCCTCCCTCCCTTTCTCTTCATCTTAAGGATTGTTTATTTCAACAGAATTGACACTGAAAAGTATTTTAGAAAGTACGCTTGCAGGCTGCTTTGGACAATTTCTAGGTAACCTTGTTATTTTGGGCTCCCTGTGAGAGGCAAAAGAAGCTGTCCACTGCTGGGCTTCTCAGCAAAGGAAGTCACTGACACCGGTGAGAGTCCAGTGAAGGGCCACCAGATCAGGGAGCCAGAGCTCTTGGCATAGAAGCAAAATTCCAGTTTCTTCAGTCATGTAAAGACATAGCTAAGGGGGCATCTTATCTTTAACCTCAACTATCAAACTGAGATTATAGAGAAAGCAGGACAACACGCTTCTCAGAGCTGCATGGTGAAGAGGTGAGACACAATGGACACAAGGTGCAACATGAAAAAGAACATTTTAGATATAAGGAAAACTTTTTCACTGCGAAGTTGCAAAGGTGCCAAGAGAAGCTGAGAGGTCCCTGTACTTGGAAACAATAAAAATGCAACTGCATAAGGTCTGATGCAACTGGATCCAACTTTGCTGTTGGGTATCAGGAGGTTCTTTCCAACCACAATTATCCTGTGATTTCAGGTTAACATTCCCTGTTATACTGACAGGTAAAATAATACTTTACCTGTCAAGGGTGTCTGGAATATTTGGGGCATAATCCCAGGTAACTTCTTCTGCAGCAATGAAATACTCCCAGGTTTTGACCATAAGACGTTCTCTATAGGAGAGACGACTCTTCTTCACCTCTTTGTCCCCACAGTCCCTTACAGTGAGGTAACCATGCATTCCAGCTAATTGAGAGGAAACAGGACCATAGTCATTTCCCATCTGAGGAACTCTTACCACTTCAGCTGTTTTTTACCCCCAAAAGATACGTCCAGCTCTCATAAGAGAGATATTTTTCTCATTCTTTAAAACAGAATTCTGATCATTTCTGAAAGATAACACTTTCAAGTGATGAACAGAAAGTATTTTCATCACACTGAAGTACCCTTAGCTGAAAATATTCAGTTTCTCAGGAAACAGGTGGTTTATTACTAATTTTACAGTGGTGCTTATTTGAACAATTCACAGAGGCTTAGATACTGGAGTATTGAAGCACTTTTGCTCTGTGATGTGGACACTGCAGTAAAGCTGCAGATAAGAACATCTTTCAGTTCACCATGCACTTCCAACAGAATGCTCTGTTCTTGGTCAGTTTCTTAAGTGAAATGACAAAACCACCTGCAACAGATTAACTGTACTGTTGCAAAACAGTAGAAGCCATTTGGGAGACAGAAGAGAACAGCTTTACAGAAGAACAGGTGCCTAATAACGAGATGTTTCCTTGCCTTGCAGGTGCTTTTGGACAAGAGAAGATATGAGCCACCTTCCTTCCTCAGTCACTGTCATGTTTACAGTGGTTGAGGCTCCTCCCACCAAGTTAACAGCAGAAACTCGGCGATGTTTTTGCTCCATGGACTGGCCATTGATATGAATGGAGAAGATTTCTGGCTTGGAACTCATTCCTATCAAGTGCCAGCTAATGTTGTCGTATGCACAAGCCTCTAAATCTGAAAGAGACATGAGATTAGGGTTCAGAATATAGGCAAATCGTGCAAGTTCCCCATGCACCCTAGGTTTGAAGAGAATCTTCACTGAAGACATTAAAAAATTTTGCTGTGATCAATGTTTGCAAGAAGAGGAAGTTTCAGAAGCATGTAAACGGAACAGATACCAAAATCCTGTAGGTCAGTGGAAGACAGGTGTTTGAATCTTACCTGCAAGTGACAAACTGACTTACAACAAGCTGGCAAAGAAAAAGGAAAAAGCCAGTGCCTTCTTTTGGAAAGCTAACCTGTCCTTGCTTGGGGAGTGAGGGGAAAGCAGGGCAGGAAAGGCAAAGAACAAAGCAAGAATCTAAGCTAAAGGTTGATGTGGTACCTGGTGACAGTAACTACCCTCTCCAATATTTCCTTAAAAAAATCCCCACTTAAGACTACTTTTTGTATTTGTTCAATGGATGGGAGAGAGATATGAAAGTTTTTTCTCAGGAGAACAACAGAAAAGCACTAGCAACAGAATAGTCCCACCACCATCTTCCTAGTCTTCTCACTTAATTGAGTTTTTTAATGATAACTGACTTTGCACTTTCCAGAAGTTTTGCACCCAGAATGTTCTATATGCTGTAGAACCAACAATTCACTTAATCAAATCACTCTCTCACCATCAGCTTGTTAAAAAAAAATGAGGAGCTTACAAAATTATTTTTTTAAGTTAGTAATCCTTTTCTTCAAGTAGAAGTCTTCTTAGAAGTAATCTCATTGTTCCTACCAGTAATTTAGCATGACTTCCTTTCAGCAGCAGAATTTCTTCCAGAATTTAGATGCTCACAGACACATTCTAAAAAAGGCTGTATCCCATTTCTCCACATTCCCATTCTTGTGCATGAAAAGCAACTAAAGGTAATATTCAGTTTTCATAAATGTTAGTTTAATTTCATGTAAGCCTGAACAGTACCTGGTAACGTTCCATCGGTATAGCCATTAATTGTATACTTGACTGATGCTGATCTTTGCCAACTCTTGTTTTCATCAAACACACCAAACATCAGTATATATTCCCTGTCAAAATGTTTCTGTGACCCATCCTCATTTAGACTTCCTGTGAAGGAGAAACAACAGGTCTTAATTTGAAGCAGAAATAAAGCAGATTTCACATGCAGTTGCATTAATGTATATTTAATGAGCTTGTTTCCCCTATTAGCATGTACTGGCTGAGCCTGATCAAAACAAGACCTTAAGAACGCTCTTAATGTGATTTTATTTCTGAAAGTACTTTTGGGCTGGGTAACCCCCAAATCAAAAGTCTGAAGTAGTCCAGAGAAGATAAACATCATGCCATGAATTGTCTCAGACAATTTCTGGCAATGTGTTGCAGAGATCACCTTAATGAAGGGGAGTGTCAAACACCTCCGGTTCACAATCAGGTGCTGCCCCCTCTTTTCAGGCTGTGAGGCAAGGAGAAAAGCGATGGCAGAGTCACCAGCAGTGTGAACAGCACCTTTTCAAGCACTGAGGTCATCAGCACTTTTAAAAAGCTTAAAACTGACCACTCAGCAAACAACATTTACACACAAAAGACTTCAACAGACACTGCTGCGCTGGATTAGTTACAAGAAACTGTTCTGGTTGATTTTGTGATACAGATGTAATTTCTGTCAAGAAGTAGAACTCATTTGGAACATGCCACACAGAAGTGGTGAGATTTTTACTGATTCTTTCTGTAGATTGCTCACATCAAAAACTTCCACTTGCTACTTTCAAAACATAATCTGGTCCCTCTGGGCTGCAGGAACTAAAGATTTGCAAACTTGTTGATTATTTTACCTAGGAAAAGAGGCAGTGGAAGAAATTATCTTTCATATATATTTTTTTTACTTATGAGAAGCTACAAAGTTTTGTTTTTCTTCATAAAAGAAGCCTCAGATCAACAGAGGAATTTATCTACTTGCTATGCAAAGAACATTTAGGCAGCGCTTTAACTCAAAAGTTCACTTTTCATAACCTTACCACCTCTTAAATGTGTCAAACCATGGGGAGCTGACCCCAACCAGCAGCCACACACCCACTTCAATGCCTCTCTATCCCAACAGGGCAGGAGAGAACACAGGAAGAACAAAAATGAGAAAACTCATGGGTCAATAAAGACGGTTCAAAGGTGAAGGAAAGAGGGATAAACAACAAGCAATGCAGAAGAAATCACTCATCACCTCCCACAAGCTGACTGATGCCCGGTCAGTCTCTCAAAAACAGTCACCTTGGAAGTCAACACCCCTCATTCTCCCCCCGCTGTTGCTTCCTCTTCTGCCTCCAGTTTTTATTGCAGAATGATGTTAAGGGTAGAAAATAACACATTGGCCAATTTGTTTCATCTGTCCAGGTGAGTCCCCTCCCAACCTCTTGTCCACCCTCAGCCCACCATTTGGGGAGGTCTGAGCAGGAAAAAGAGAAAGCCTTGACAGTGTGCAAGCACTGTTCAGCAACAAACATGGATGTGTGTATTCTCAATGCTAATAAAGCCACAAACACAAAACACAGCACCATAAGAGCAGCTGTGAAGAAACTAAACTTCATGCCAGGCAGACCAAGCAGGTACGTTGCACATCTACCAGACACAGTGCCCAGTCAAAAAACTGCGTTCAGAAACCTTGAAAGTACGCACAGTGAGCTGTTTGTCTTTGTTCTAGCCAGAAACACACACACAAATTTTCTTGAAGTTGGTGGTCACACCAGTCCATCTCAAATTCATATCCTACTCAAGCTCAGAGTGCATGACTTTGAGAAGCCTGGGAAGGAAGTAGTTTCGAAGTATTTGCCAGATTAGCTCAACTAGTATGCCATAAAATATGCATATACACAGAAACCCAGAGAAAGAAAACCCAAGAAAATGAGGAAAATAACAAGTCCTAGATAATACTAAAAGCACCAATCATCAAAAAAATTCAGGAGGAACATAATTAATACTAATGCCTCTCCTTTGAGGTGATAAGAGTAGGTGTGTTCTGCATCAAAAAGGGTATCTGTGCGTGAGGAGAGTGTCCTTGTGCAACCCACACTGAACCAGTGTTCTGTTTACTTTCAGGGAAGCTTTGAGGTCCAAGTCCATGCAGTCTACACAAAATTTTTGACTCAAACTAAATCAAGCTAAATAACTCACAGCACGTTCACCACAAGAAGGATGTATAATTTGGATAAACCTTGGATTTAAGGGACCAGTAAGTAGTTTAAGTACTTTACACGGTGGCATGTTGTTTCAGTCATCCCTTAAACTAGGGATATGTATCTAGCAGCTATTTACAAGTGCTACAAGGCATCAGTTATTAGTGGAGATGGAATTCAATGGTTCAGATTGCTAAAATCTGAAGTCCCTGATCACATGCAAAAACAATTTTAAGACTTATAATATGTTCAAATTTGGCCATATCTCGAAATGACTAGCAAAAGACACACTGCTCTGCAACTTTAAACCCATGTTACAAAAGAGAGAGTGTTCCAGGTTCTTGATCAGACAGCCTCTAAAAGACAATGGGTAAAACAATTATTTCCTGCTTTATTCTCTGAAATGGCCAAACCACTTTGAATGAAGTTTTAGAAAATGTTTATTCTAAGACAAAAATTTTGAGGTAATATATTTAACAGTTAAGCAACTGAAAATGCAACCACTACAGGCAAATGTATCTATTTATTAATGTTTTCTGCTCATCTAGGATGGAACTGCAAGAAAGCTGGAATTTAAAAACTTCAGCATCTAAAAGAATGATGTTTAAAAAAACCAATTGTTTTATACTGCATGTAAAGATGTGAAAAAGAAAATAATATATCTTATCTCATTACCATACATTATCATCTTTGTTAAGAAATGAAAATGTATTACCTTATAGTAGTCTTACAGCATTTCATTACCTTTCTTACAGATCAGCAATGCTCCAATCAGACCAGAGTTAAAATCCGTTGTCATATTCTCATGAGAATAGTAAGCATAAGTAAGACAAGGAAGGTCAGCTTCTCTTGGACCAACTTCTTCTGATATATCCCACACATATGTGTAGAGCTGGCCTGGAAGTACAGCATCATCTTGTTTTTCTGCAGGTGATGTTCTGTCATCATACAGGGAGCCTGTCAAGAAAAGAGTCAGTAGGGTGGCATGAAGACAAAGAGCAATTAAAATGCCAGGAATATCTTCCTACAATCAGTCTCAAAAGCTTGGTGTGATCTTGCTTATATGATATTTCAGCTTCAAAGAGAACTCATGACTCCACTCACACACTGTTGAGAGCAGCATGGGGAGAGTAGCTATTCTACCACCATCCTGTTTCTTACAGATTAAAGATTTCCTAGAAGTATCATCACTGCCAAAAGGTTGGGCTCTTCATCAGTCTGACTAGGGCTAGGATAGGATGAAGCTTCAGCCTCTGCTCACTGATGCTCTGCAGAGGAATGCTGCCCACTCTGTCACCTTTCTAACAGTCTCTCATAAAGCCACTGCCTGGGCTGGCACTGCCTTGCTGCCTTAGGTGTTTTGTACACTGCACATCCACATATTGAGCAGTAATGGCTCGTGTCTGTGCCTGCCATATCCAACAAATCTGCAATATGACAAAGGGGAGACAGAGAATCGAAATCCAAAGTGCAAAATTAATTAAGTACATTAATTAATAAGACAGTCAAACTGAACTGCCCATCACTTCCAATGAGATATTCTGTTCAACTCCATGAGATGGAGCTGCAAAACTCCTTTTGCACCCACAAAAAAAACCAAAGCCTTGCATGAATTTGTAAACTGAGGGTCAGAGCTCTGGCTAAGCACCCAGGGCAGAGCAATCCAAGAAGCATGAACAACCAAACTTGTGCTGGTACAGACATTTTACTGTCCATTTGGTCATAGTTTATCATCTCTTTTTGCTGGTCTCATGAGGGTGTGGAGCAAAGCACCACAAAGCTGATCATTAAATGCTAAGTATCAAAACAGCATGATCAGCACTGTTAGGAAACTGTGCTCATGACACTCATATTTCTGGTGTTACACTGAAGAACAAGAAAGGAGCTAATAATGGATGAGGTTGCAATCCAGGATCAACAGATATCTGTGTTACACATAGCCTCAAACATTGATCTGGATCCCTCTCAACATTTCATGCAGTACTATGAACAAAACATGGAGTTTTTACAGTATTTACCTTCTTCATTTTTGCTGTAAACAAGGCCCTGAGGATGAATACTGACTGGCTTGTCAGCCATATTTTTAAGGTGAACTACTAAAGTATCTCCCACTTCGGCACGCAGGGTTGGTCCCAGAAGTCCTGTAGTTATTCAAGATAAAGAAAGAGGAAAATATTAATAAAACAGTATGTTTAGTGAAACAAAGAATTTTCTCCCCCATTAGAAAATACTAGCTCTCAAAGTAAAGTTCCAAAATTAATGCAGTGAATATAATAAGAGTGCAATGAAGATTTACCCACAAAAAGGCATATTGGTACTTAAAGCCTGTAGTACAAAGTCAGAAATGTTATAAATTATGTATCTGGCAACTAGCACTTAAAAATAACAGAAAAATAGTAGATTTAGGGGAAAAGAGTTATTTACAGATACAGAAACTTTATCAAAAGGTTCATCTTGAGGTTCACTGCAAATTTCTAGGAATCTTTCACATACAATTTAATTAAATAGTTTTAGAAGATAAACATTTTATAGTTTAAGAGTTTAGAGAAAGACATTCAAACACATTAAGTAGCACTCTGAGTGCCAGAAGTCACAGAACAAGGAGATCTTTCAACCCCCAAATGTTATCCAAATAAATAATCAGTTCCACACCGCAAATTTCTTGAGGCATTTCCTGCAAAAGATTTCAAGAGCTTGTACCCCTACTCCCCATGTTGCAAAAATAAGCAATTGAAAAGGCTGCTAAGACAACTTTTGGCTTCTTAGTCTCTTTTCTTGTAAACTATTTTGTAAATATTTAGTTTCAGGCCTTAGGCTCCTTCCATGTGAATTCACAGTGTTAACACTGCAGCTGTGCCATACAAATATACATGCATGTGGTAAATCTCACCAGATGCTGCAAAGGGAACAACTTTGTATGGTGCAACTGATTTTCAGACAGCCACATCCTCTGAGAGCCTAACCTCTCTATGGCCTTTGGAAGCCTCGTTCCTGCACTGTAGAGACCTCATGCCCTGTGCCTATTTGGTTTATGTGCAAATAATGAACACAAAAGTACAAGCTTGCTTAGGCTGCCACTGGCTGTAAAACAAGCAACAAACGAAAATACTCAAAACATTTCATTCCCGTTTACCTGCAAATGTATTTGCTGGTTTTTCTTTTTTAAAATCCTCTTCATATTCTCTGTAAGAAATTTTCTTAAATACAGGATCTGAATGTTCCAATCTGAAACCAAAAGAGTTACAAAAAGTATTGAAAGGACAAAGATTCTCAGAGATGCCATTGCTGTTTAATGGATATCTCAAAAAATCAATCTTGGAAATATATTTAATCACTTGCACATTTTGCTGAAGGCAAAGCACACAGTACAACTCCTAGTGTCTTCCCTTTTCCCTCTTACTCTATTGAATCTATGATGTTCCTGATCCAGATCATTTCGTATAGGGCATCTAATATGCATACCTAGAACAGTTCACCACTGATTTTACTGGTGGTTTTTATGGGTCCTTTTGATTCTGGGGTAAAGATACCTTTGTTTTGTCCAAGCTACAGAGGAAGATGTCCCAACCATATTTAACCTAGAAAGCATCTGACAGACACAGTGAAAGACACCTGAATTTCTGTTTATTCAGCCCTATGTTTGAACTTTAAGACTCACCAGAAGGGTTTTACAACAGCATTAGTAGCAAGCAAGCTCCTGTCACAGGAATGACTCTGGAGGCAAGCACAAAGCTGTTCTCTGACAACAACTAAGGATCTTAGAGCAAGTTAGAAAATGAGAAACACTGCAAGTGCCCTTAGTCTTGTTATATAAACAATTTGGCACCCAGCAGACCACACAATGTTTTCTTAGAAAATATTTAGGCAAGCAGAAGGAAACCAGCACACGACACTTCTGCAATGGAAATAATGACGAGAAGAGGGCTGAAAGGATAACAGCCCTTCACATTTATTGGTTGATTTACTATAGTTTGTATGATGACTGAAGCCAACAGTAATTCCACTTGCTTTCTTTGTAATGCCCTTTCAGGCACATTTGACAGTGAGGAGCCGATGGGCTGCTCAAGCATGGGAAGGCTGAGCAGAGAGAACAGAGAGAACCCATTTCAGTGACATCCAGAGTCCATAAGGGGGAGATCTCTTTTGGAAGAGATCTCTTGCAAATTCCTCTGCAACCCTCTCTCACCACAGCAGAGGCAGGCAGAAGCAATTGGTGTTTCAATTAATTCCCCTCCCCCTAAAGTCATTGGTAAAATTTTGTTTAACTCTTTAAGGGGAAGGATGAGATCCACAACCTTCATTGACAAGAGTCTTCAATGACAAGAGACAAGAGACAACACTGCCCTAATGTGGCAGTGTTCAAGAGGATATGCACGTAAGACTGTAGGGTAGAAGAGGAAATTGATCAGTGTCAGTTGTATAGTGAGGAGGAATAAAACACCTAGTGCACTCACACTTCTGAAATATCACACTAGGCAAGCAGGTCTAGATACATAACTTTTAGGAATTGCAGCAGCAACGCTGCAAGATGTACAAATACATTTTCACTTTGGGCTGAAGTGCCTTACAAATAAATAGCACTTCTATATGGTAACAAACCTCTGTGAAGATAAGACCAACACTCAGATGTTACGTATCCTTTTCTAACCTGTATGATTGGAAAATTAAGGAAATAGTTCAGGAAAAATCCATTTTCCTTTCAGCCTCTCCTCAGTTATTTAGAAATAAAAGCACCAAAGTATCAGATTCTTACTGCATTTAGACACTCAGCTTCTACTGAAATCAGCACAAGTTACATACTCCAATACCTTTGGGATTCAAGCCATTAATTCTTCCTCAGTGAGTATATTGGTGTTGTGAGGTATTTTGTTTTTCTGTTTTGTATTTTTTTTTAAGTTGGTAGCTTTATTGAGTTTTGTTTGCTTGTTTGTTTGTTTTGGGTTTTAGTTAAATTTCTATAAGCTCTACAAAATTCATTAGACCCATCTGCGATGTGACTTGCTCTAAATACTTAGGCAAGGTAACTCAATAGATATTGCATATAAAATACTGCTAGGTTATCTCAGAGAACCTCTGCTAAGGTTTTACACAGTCTTGTGAGTCTCTACTGCATGAAAACACTCCATCCACAATGTGAATTTAACCAAACAGCAGTTGATGCTTACATTGACGTGCCCAGTGCAGAAGAGAATGAAGCTCTAACTAGTAAATTCACGTGTCCAGGTCAATCCTTAAATGGCATCTGGCCTCATGTTCCTATCTTTAAATCCTATTTCCTTCTGTCTTGCCAGTTTGACATTACGCTTATACCAGCTCTATTAAACTTCCAAGGGGTTTTAGAAATCACAGAAACTTTGTTAAAATTAAATCTTGGAAAAGAAAAAGTTAGAAAATCATAATCATAACTGGAACTTTTCCATATTATCCTGAAATGCAATGCATGTTTAGAAAAAAATCACAGGCAAAAAAAAAGCAAGTCATCCACCTATATAGAAATATATAAGTAAAAAAGCAGCAGTATCAAAAAACCCTTTTAATATAGGAGAACAAGTATTTTTAATTAATTTTAGTGTTCAATTTTTAGTAATTTCTCCCCTTTATTTAAACAGAACTCGAAATTGCATCCAAGTTCTGTAATCTGTAGCATTGCACCTGCAGTGTTTACAATCCTAAGGACAGTAGTAGTAATAAAAATAACATATTTTATATTCTTGATTGATGGATGCAAATAGGCTGGCCACTGTGCAATGCTATCTGAAAATAATAAAATCATTCCTTTCACTTAACGAAGCAGAGTAATGCTTGATCTTACCACCTTTACTCATCAGAATTCAGAATGTACATTTCACAAAACCCCTGAACAACTCAGAAACTGTACAGCTAGTTCCAAAGTTCATCTGGCTCTGATTTAAGTGAAAGTGATAGCATCAAAACTGGAACATAATTATTCCTTCAGTAAATTCCAAAGTCTTAAAGTTTTTGAAATCTTACCAAACCATGGCTCAATCTAACATTGCTCAACATCCATGTACCTAAAATAAATACATTAAAAAAACCCCAAGCAACCAACATTAAGCTATGCAAAAATGACAAAAGCAAGTCCTGCAGCTGATTTAACAGAAGTGCTCTGAAAACATAAAAATAATTCTGTCCACTAATGCAGCAAATAAAAAGGAGCTTTTAATATAGTTCAGATAGTTCTAGTTCAGATCATGCTGCTAGATATAGTTCTAGTTCAGATCATGCTGTTTCAGGCCAGCCAGGTTCCTCTGAAATCAACAGCCGGGCTCCAAAGTGCTCCTGGGCTCTGCAATTCCACAAGAGATGAGAGACACAAACCACTTTTCAGTCACAAGGGAGGACTAATTTCACCCTTCTTATGCCGTACTTTGTTACCTGGACTTTTCCTCAGGCTCCGGTTTGTAGGTCCAGCTAGTGATCTGTGCAGCTATATAGTGCTCCCTGACCTTCACAGCTCCCGCCACGTGCTGCTCTGAGTCTGGCCACCATGAACCAAGCAGAAGCAAGAGAAAAAGCTGCAAGCAGTGCAGTGTCATAGTAGAGATGCCTGTTGATGCTGCTCTGGAAGACAAGGCAGAAACCACTGCTTTTATTGCTTCTAACTTCCCCTCAGAAATGAAATAATTATGACGCAATAGGGTAACAACATTTGCTATGCTCAGGTCATTGCTCTTCATCTCCGCCTCCCCTTACTGACAGGAATCCAACAGAGATAAAAAACTGTTTAAATCACCTTTCTTCCCCTCCTCCACACCACCTCCAGCAAGAGACGAGCACCAAGGAGAAGCAGCTTCAGCCCCACTAGGTGGTTGTGTCATTGTGTACCGAAGCAGCAGGATATCAGAGGCAGATTATTTAGATTACTTCAATTACAGGATGTTTGACTTGCATGGTTAGGAAGAAAGGGGACATATTTTCTATCTTCCCAGAAAACAGAAACCCAGCACATGGCTGGCACTGATGGAAATTTCCCAGGCAGATGCTACACCTCCTAAGAAATCATTCCCAGGTTAAAAGCAAAATACTGAAGGATTAGGTATGAGGAGTAGAACTGGGTGCGGAGCTAAAATCTAGTTCAGATCACCGTGTACTGCATGCTCGTAAGGCAGCTGCCTTTCCAAACGTTGCCAGCTTGTTTGATTCCCACTACACTCCCAAATACCTCAAGTAGTAGGTAACCAATGGGCTTCTCAGTGGCAGCCTGGAGACTTTTAATCTAGTCTTGACTAGGGTCTGTTGACATCTATCTAACAAGAAATGATCAGGAAAATACCTTTTGGTAAGGTAATTACCAATGTCAAATGAATTACCAAAAATGTTTCCCTGCTTTTGCCAGTGCTAAGAAGTTGGTCAAAACAAGTAAAATGTTGATCGTGTTTCCACACACTGGATTACTAGAAAAAGAAAAAATCCTACCTATTTTTTTTGTGGCCAGATAATGAAAACAACATTTTCAATAATGTTTTCTTAAAATTTTAATGAAAAAATTACCTAACCCCACACATCAAAATAATTCCACTCCAGAACTAGACAAAAAGAACAACACTTCATTTTGGATTATTTCAAAAGAAAACATGATCAGTCCTAGGTTTGATATATTTTTTTAATAGCAGAATGGCCTAACTGGCAGCTTGATTAATTCTATCCAAACTATATGGTACTTAGAAGAAATAGGGAAGATGGCTGAAAAAACCCAAAAAATTATGAAGACTCACTACCAAACTTCAGGATCATTTGGTACATAAACCTGAAAACAGTTGTGCACACTTAGCACATGACTACCAACACCATGATATATTTCTTTAAACAAATCTTTCTGTGATTCTGTTTAATGAACTGTTTGTATTTGAAATTTCCATTATAAGTAGGCTTCTAATAATTTTTCCTTTTAATAAAAAGCTAAAATATTGCAGGCTAAAAATTACTACCCAGATTATGTGATTAACACCCCCTGCTTTGTGTCTGTGACCTGGGAATCATCAAAGCTGACATCAGTTGGTTACTTCCCTTTTACTCATTTTGAAGAATTTGGAGGCTGTATTTTTAAAATTTCTTAGTCAACAAATTATGCAGTATCACTCTAAAGGTAAAAATTTATTTCATAAGTTGATAGTTTTAAAGAACCGTATCAAATTGCACTAGATACTTCCCATTAAGCTACATTGATTACCATGTTACCCTTCTTTAATGCTTTAAGAACAAGAAATCCAATACTTGCTGCTTGCTTATTTTCTCCTCACATTTTAAGTAGCAATGTAAAATTGGCCTGCCTGAAATCATCTCTATCAGCCTTAGGTTTTTTCCTTCCTTTATTTAAGCTATTCCATCACATTGTATCCTCTAGGCTTTATGAAGTTTCAGTGTTCTGAAAATCATTATTAATAATCCAAAAATGTTGTTCCCTTCCACCTGATCATTAATTTCTAATAGCTGCAATTATATCCTGTCTGATGTTGCAAAAGTCTAATACATATATATAATGTTTTTTAATTAACATTGGTTGCCTGCAAGCTATTACTATTAGTCCCTGACAAGTGACTACAGAATATGTTCTTTCAGGCTGTAGTCTTCCAAGACAATGCAACTTTATTGGCTATTCATATATTTAGCTCTGATCTTTTTTTTCTACTTCACAACATTGCACATGCTGCAAACCTCATATTTTATCCTCACTGCTTACCCACATGTTCAAGTGTAAATTACAAGTCAACAGGAGCATCAAAAAATCATGTGGTCAAAAGCCATGCATGGAGGAATGTGGGTCCAGTGCAGGCTGGCAAGACAATCTCTGCAGCACAATGAACAAGGCTATTCCCAAAACAAAGCAGTACCTTTGGGATGTACCAATGCTGAAATGCCAAGCATGGAAAGAGAAGCTTAAGTACTTATCTTTTAGCACTAAGAGCGGGTCTGCATCTTCCAACTGGGCAAGATTATTGTCTATTCTGACACCCAGTAATTATGGTCCTGATTTCTTTTTATGCTACATGTGAAAACATACTAGAGGTATACTTGTAGTCCTGTTCTAATAGCTGACCTGTAAAATTAACTGGCAGTGCCAGTTTTCCACCTAGGCTGGGTGAAATAGCCTAGGCTGATTCTGAGTGATCAAGAACAGATCTTTAAAAAGAGATGTAAAGTGGTGATATGCAACTTGCTGCAAATAACAAATTAGGATCCACAACAAACTTGGTCCTATTTCATCAAAAAAAATACCCTAAGTGCCAGCAAGCAGTCATATCTTGATGCCTGCCATCAGCTTTCACAATGGGTGGTGGAGAGGGAGCTAGGACAGAGAAGAAAAAGTTGTACAACAATTGTGGAACTGGTTGCTAATAATGCCCGAAGAGACATCTCTCTCTCATTCAAATACACAAATCAATGCACAGCAGCCCAGCGAGCGTACTTTGTTTAGTGCAGGGTGAACAGGCTTCATGGGCAAACAAGGAGTTAATTATTGAATCAGCAGTGAACACATAGTTCTGAAGTAGGTAAAAGACAGAGGGGGCACTTACCAAATCTGCCAGGCACAACTGGGAACAGAGGCCATCAGCCGAATATCTTCACTTCTGTAAGTGGGTGCTAAAGCCAAGAAAGGTTAATCTGTGAAACAGCTCAGTTTAGAAGCTGAAAGTAGATGTGCTATGCCAAAAAAACATATGAGCAGGCAAAAAGAAAAGATGGCAAGAGAAACTGAGGTTTTCTTTCAGAGAACAAGTTACACAAAAGAAGATGTATGTGTTTTGATGACAGCCCACACAAGAACACATTGTGTACACTGTTAAGGGGAGGCAGGCTGTGTGACTTCTGCGGTCATAAACAAACTAAAAGACAGTAAGAATGCAGAAGGGCATTTCAGTTTGCCCTGGCACTTCAGAAGTGCTTCAGAAGACAAATAATCATGTTGATTTAAACCTAAATACATTCACGTTTTAAACTTGTATTTTTCCTCAGCAGAAAAGCAAATGTCTCTTGTTAGAAATGGGTGTTTCTCCAGTTGATGTTTGCCAAAACAAATGATTTAGCAGATCCCCAAACTACTTGTACAGAGATGCTGAATTCAGTAAAGTTACAGAAAAAAAAATAAACATGTTTATTTCCTAAACTCCGCAAAACCTAATTTCAGTGATTTAAGGAATTTGTCTAAAACCACTGACTTGTGGTCTGAAAAAAAAATAATTTTAAGGAACAAACAAGGATATACAAGCTTCCTCTCTGCAAAAACTGCATTAATGACATCTCACTTAAAATTTTGGACTGACTCAAGTAAAGCCAGAAGAATTTTTGCCAGAAAAATTTCAGTTTGACTCAACAAAGAGTTTTGCTCCTACTCATTGTTTGTGTTCTCTGTGTTCCAGTTTGTCTTCTTTACTAAGAGATTTCTGTATTTGCCCAAGCTTACAACTGATATGCACCATGGGAGCAGCTGGGCTCATGCTAAGTCAGTCTAGCAGCATATTCATCTTGGATTTCTTTCTGTAGAGAACAACAGTAAAGATACCAGTGCAAGAGTTTGCAGCAAGGTTCATATGTTTTTCATCATAAAACCTTGTTGCAACTGAAACTCAATTATCAAAAAAGAGAGAGCCTCTTATCAAGTTGTACACACCTACTTCCAACAATAAGGATGATATTCTGAATGAATGTATTTTTTCATTCTTTATACAGTTGAATTTTCTACATTCAGATTTTTTTTCCCCAAATAATAGACTTAAAACAGATCTTGCAAATTACTGGCATAAAAGGCTATTTTCCACTAGAAAAACAGATAGGTATGTTTCAGAAAGAAACATAAAATCAGTAAGCTTTTAGCATAAGACCCTAAATTGTAACTATCCCTACAGACTTCACAACACAGACAAATTCAAAGCATTCTAGTTCTCTAGCAATGACTCAGACTGTTTGTTAGCAAGCTGGTTAAACAAACTCTACTTTCCTACACCTAAAAATGCTGCCACAGAAGGATGAAGTTGAAATTGCCCTGTTTGCGTAATACTATTTCCATCCTGCATTACTTGTAGCTTAGGCTTTGATTAGACTTCTAAAATACTAAATACAGAACTGCACTTCCCACAGTTACTGCTTTGATTTTTATCTTCTACATTTATTTTTCATTGGAAGCAAGTATTTCTTGGTATTTTAATTTTTTTTACTATTATTATACTATTTTTACATTTCATGTAAATTGGAGACTAGGTATCTGAAATTTGACAATAGGCTGTGATGGTCATTGTTTTACATCTCTTTGAGGTTATTCCCCTTGCATCATAACTCATTCACAATCTTTTCAATTCAGCAGAATCAAAATTTCACCCACACCTTCACTGCATGCACCTGTAAACAAGAATGTACCCAAAGTCCAAAATCAAGCAAGCAAAGAGCCACAAGAACTGTAAGGTGTGTAGTAGGAAAGTGAGCAGAACAGAACTTCTCAGAAGCTCTTCTGATGCAGACACAAAATTCAGGTAATTAATAATCATGTAGGATTTGACAGAAGCTTTAACTGAAGTTATTATGTTTGCATGTTTATAGTAGTTCCTACAGCAGCAATCTTTGGTTCTATCAGGAATTTTAAACATTAATCCCAAAGGAAGAGGAGGATTAAGGCACAGTACAACTGCTGCAAGTGCACACAGGTCAAACTTGCTTGCAGGTACAGCCACTTTGATAAGCAGCCAAGCAGAGTGCCATGTCCTAGTCACCAAGGATTGGCTTTTGTGACACCAGACAGTGCAGGGCTAAAAATGCCATAAGGCATTTAACATTGTGGTGATGATGGAAGCCATTGGCAAGTTCTCTTTAGCTCCACTGTGCCTCTTTTTCTGTTAGAGTCAGAGAAAAAGGCCCTTTATATACAATTTAAAAAAAAAAATCATGCCACTTGCTTTCATCAAAAGCCTGACAATGAAGAATGTGGTACTTTATAACTTAACTTATTGGAGATTTATGAAACTAATTCACCTTAAAGGAGGAGAATAGATACCTTTTAGGGAGAAAGATGATTCTGAAGATTCTGATGCATCAAAGGAAAAATATATACATCACTACTGGTTATTTTAAGTCAAACTCCCTCTCTTTGCCCCACTCCAAGCCCCTCTATTTATTGGGTGGAGGACAGCTGCTTCCTTTGTTACCAGAAAGCCCAAAACATCTTTGGGATTAGTCTCATAGGCAAATTCCAATGGCATGACTCAGTGGGTGTGGTTAGGTTTTTAACAGGTTTCAGCCAGCATTGCTCTTCACTTACATAGAAATTGCTTAAGATACTGGTTAAAAAAGAGGAAGTGAAGACAGATATCAAGAGGAAAGTCAATTTTAGCATAGAATACAGAACCTGATTATGTGTACCCATGTAAGTAAGAGCATGGTACACAGGACAGCCAAAACAGGGACCAGCTGTGCCAGGACTGGGACCAATCTTCCTACCCAACAGTAAATTCAGTCCATTGCAGACACCCAACTTCTGATTACCTTGCAAAATGCAAGATAGATGTTTGAGAGACAAAAGTGCTTTCCTGAAAGCCAGTTTAAGTTAATCTAATGTTAATATAAATATATGCACAAATTAATATATAATAATATATTAATATATAATAAATATAGTATATAATATATAAAGTTAATATAAATATATGCACAAATATATATACAGAGACATGATGGTCCTTTCCTTCAATTTTCATTAATAAAACCCTTACATTTTACAGGGCAGAAAGTGGCTGCTAAAGCCTGAATGCCTCTGCAATATCTGAATCCACAAACAACTCCATGTATGTTCACCCCAAGGAGGAAACCATGCAATTAGACTGGCAATTAGTGTAGCTGAGGCAGACAAATAATCAAGATTGAACCTTGCTCTGTCAATCTTTTCCCTTTACCCTGAAGCTGTATTTTAGTCAATAAGACTGTTCTTTATTACAAGATAAACAGACTACATAATCAGTATTTCTCCTTTGTCTCCCCAAATATTCCATCTCTAGTCTTGCTCAAGTGTAAATCATCTTTCCAAGACTGGTTAGCTACAGTTAATTGTTTAAGCTGTAGTCAAACTTTCCTAACAAGACAGTCACTTATTATTTTCATATTTTAAAATCTTCCTCCAGCTAGAGGAAATATAACCATTCATAGCTGGAAAAAAAACCCTCCACAAAGCTCTCAAGTGAATTTAAATGGGAGGGGAAAAATAAAAAAAATGCACTTTTTCAGGAATCAGCAACAAAGCCAAAACTATTATGCTTCTACTACAAAAGTAGATTTCAGTTTCTAACATACATGAAAATAATGTCATGGAAGGAAATTAGAGGAATTATGGAGAAAAGAAATCCGACCTCTTAGTGCAGCGTCTGTACTGGAATGAAAGTGATTTATTTATATTACACACAGAGATTTTTATTAAAAAGGCTGGTAATGGAACATTTTATTTTAATGCATCAAGTTGATAAAAGATTAGTTACAGAAATTGTGTATAATGTTGTATAAGTCACATGGATGGGCTATTTAAAAAAAGATTTGATAATTAGAGGAACACATCTCTTATTTTAGTTACATCGTAAAGTGCCGTGTGTAGTCGTATTCTATCGTTGGAATGACCGCCTGTACAAATTTCAAGAAAATAAGGAGGTACCTGAGTTTCTTATTAAGGAAAATGTACAATGGCTAGAAATGCTGCAAAACAAAGCAGAAGTCACATTCAATGGTCTGCTCAGCAGTATTACTTACTAACAGGAAAATAACACCTAGCCACTTCAGAGTTAAGAGACTGGGAGATTATTATTGCAGAATTCCAGTAATGACATCCAATGCTTGAACAAAAATAGACTTTCCTGGTTTAAGTTAACACAGGGAACCAGAAGTTATCTTCAATATCTCTTGCAGACATCACAGAAACATTACCAACTCCTTTTACATTCTTAATATTTGTTATTAACAAATGCCAAGGTGAATCATACCCAGCAAGGCTAATTCCTAGCTACCTTCCTGTAGTTGCAGGGAAAGCAGGCTCCTCTGCTCAGTGCTTCAGAGGCTCAGAAAAAAAAATCAGCTCTTATTCTGAGCCATGCATTGAAAGAGCTCCTGCCTGTTCACAAGGGAAAGAGATTAGCTTTACCAAGCTGAACAGTCTTCCTTTGCAGAGAAGAGCTCCCTTGTATATATCACCTTCAAAAACATGTTGGGTCTGAATTCGCAGTCTGAAGTATATTGAATAATTACAACCTAAAGTTTCTGTCTATGTGGGAAAGATATAGATGAGGAACTGAAAAATTAATAGAAATCACTTGTTTCAACTGATTACTAAGTTACATTGGTACTGGATGTAAGTAAACCCAACTGTTTTGACATAACAGTCCCACGGACCATTTCCTCACAAACTGAACGTACATGAAAATGAGTAAAGAAATATTAGAAGTGTCCCCATTTGTTAAGTGATTTTAAAAAAGAAAAAAAAAAGCTATTTGCAAATACTGAGGACTAGGAGACTTGAACAATCATGACAGACAAATTATTTTCCAGTTCAGTTCCAAGTGCTTGTTGCACAAATTGAGCACGTCTCAACTCACACAGTAAATGAGAATTTTACTGATTTCAGCACCTTTAGCTGCTCAGTAATTCCTGCTTATTTGCCTTACAACAGCAAAGAACACTATTTTAAAAGGACACACTTGCTTTTATCATGAAGTTCTCCAGTCAGAAAGTATACTATCAATTACTACAAAGCATAACTAAGATCACTCAGCTTCCTGAAAGAAAATTCTAATTGTGAGGCACTTGATATTGATGTTTAGAGTGGTTTAACTGATTTCGTTGCTTTTTATCAGCAATGTTGTTTTACCAAGACATTGCTCACATGCAGAATAGAGAATAGTGAGACCTCTACACCTTTCAGAAATTAATTTCAGATTAAAATCTAGTATCAAAGCTGCTCTGCTAAGCAGTGATTATACTCTCGATGGAGCCTGTGGACCTCCAGTCTCATCCTCCTACACTGCCATCTCTGTTTCATGCTCACAGCTACCTCCTTCACCCTTACAAACAAGGGCTCAATCCTGTCCCTTCAAACCTACCTGCTTTCCCCATTGCTCCTGCTGTACACCACCTTATGTTCCCCAAAAACTTAGTGGAGTCTGCTTGCACAAAGGAGCTCATCCCAGAACTCCAGCAAGTGCTACCCCAAGCAGCTGTTCACAGCTTTCACACACAATTATGTTTCAGCTTACAAACCCTTAGGTAACAGATCTTACACTGCAAGAAGTCTTCAAGAATCTGAGTAATAATGAAAAAGGATACATATGAACTCCAAGTTCTCCCCCACCTTCTGCAACAGTCTCAATTATTTTCTTCATGACTTCTGCATGCCTGAAAAACAGATCAGAAACAAAACATTTTAAAGAAGAGGCAACTGCCTCTTCAGTAGCAAGAATAGGTTTTGTGCAAATTAAATAATTTTGGATCATTAGCTTCAGACGCAGCAAAGAAATTTTCAGTTTACTGGGATTGTAAAATAGCAACAGTAACTGAAAATTAACATTAAGTGATGAATGTAACATTATTTAACAGCTCCTTGCACACCCACAGAAAGCAAAAAATGTTGTATGCTACACTGTAAACTGAGCACAATGAGAGTGAATGCATACTGCTTGACGCCAGTGTAATTTTGATTGCTAAATGCCAATAAAGCCCCTAGGTAATACTGACCAGCAGCCAGCCACCAGAAGTTCCCAGATGCCCCCTGAAGATATGTCTAGAAACTGCTGTAACGTTTTTAGCTGCCTCTGCTGAACTCAAACTTGTAAAGGTTTGAAGAGGTTTAAAACACTACAACTATTCATAGTTCCCTCAGAAAGGCAGATTAAATCAACCCTGTATAAATTCAGAACTATTGCTCGAGGACTGGTTTAGGGTATAAAAACTTTCTCTGGTGGTAACTTTGGTTCTATGGTAAATCAACGATTTCTAAACTAGTTTCTTCTTTCTTGTAACTCTGTTATTGTAAAGCACTGCAGGGAAGAATAAACACTTCCTCAGGTCACTGAGTTTTTACATTTTCATCAGTGACATCCCAGACCTACTATGAATCACACAATATTTGTGTACAAAGCCTATCCTGGGAACGCAACACAAAATTACAGAATAGCCACTGCTGGAAGAGACTGGTCATCACCTAGTCCAAAACCCTCCCTGCTCAATGAGCAGCTAATGAGAATAGATCATTCAGGACCTTGTCTGCTATAGTTTGGAATATCCTTAATGATAAAGACTTCAAATCTTTTAATGATCAGTTACAATGTGGAAGTAACATTCTTGTGTTCAAGGCAGTTCTTCTCTCCCATAAACTAAGGGATGAAGAACATACAAAATCAGAGGGGAGAACGCCTGTATGTTAAATTATGTTTTATTTATGTACCTTTAACACAAACTTCCAGGTTGTATAATTAATCTTATTTTTATCTATACTTCAACTTTGTTTTAAATAGATGATTCTGTAAGTTATCTTCACCAGTGACATAACACAGGCCTATGGGCATCCATACACAGCACTGCAGGTTAGCGAGCAGCAGTAGTTCAAAATACCCATCCCAAAAGAACCAAAGTGCCAACTGAGAACAAGGACGAGTGGGAAGCAGAGTTTGCATAACTTTCTGACCATGCCTTGATACCAGCACGTCAATCCAAATAGCTGACCAGCAACTGGCATTTAGTAGTTACCTCCGAAATTAAACATGCTGCCAGTGACTGCAAACAAGGAAGGAAGCTGTTGCAAAGTTACCAAGACACACTGTAAACAGGAACATGCAAGTCTGGGGAAATATTAAAGGTCAGCATTTGTCATTTACTGTTGGTCTTTGCAAGTCAACTAATCCTCAGAGCTGATTCCAATTCTGGATCCCCACGATGCCCTATGGAACATATGCCATTTCAGGTGCCAAGGCCAGCTGCTTCTCTGTAGGAAACTGGCCACTGCCAAAACTTAAGTTTTGACCTTATGCATAACTGTGGACTATTTTTTTTACTGGCACAGAATACAGGTCATCATGCAGCCATTAGAAGTCTTTAACAGCATACTGGCTCAACTTCATACATCCTAATGTCATTTGTTCTTTTCTGTTTTCTAAGAATTACTCAAGTACCTCAAATTCTACAATGGCCACAGAGTAATGGTTATTCTTGCTGTCATACAGTAACTCCTGAAAAGCTTTGCAGGTGCTTTATCAACTTCGTAAAGTTTGTTTCCTGTTTTCAGTCTCCTTCTGTAACAAAACTTGGAGGAATGAATATATAATATGCAAATACTACTTCCATTACAATGGAAAGGAATAACTTTGAAGAAATGTAAGCTAAAATATCCTGCCATCTAGAAATCTTTCCCTGCAGATATTTAGAGTACAACAGAAGCAACAAGAATTTGGAAGCCTATCACTATTTATTCTGAAATGGAGAAAAATAAGTCCTTGGAATCAGTGCAAGTAATTACGATTTAATTGTAAATGTGTTTAGTAGTTAACTTGTTTGATAGTCCCTTCATAACAGAAAAAGCTGAGAATCATGATTAAAGCAGTTTACAACAATTAATGAGGAAGTTGACCATGTTCCTTCCAGCACCATAAAAATGCTGACAAGAACTACAACTTACAGAAGAGCTGTGAGATGAACGATTTTCACTAACTACTCAAAATAGAAGCCATCTCAAGCAGCTGACAGTGGCATCCGACCGCCGCGTCTTTCCTTTCTCTGACGCTTGACGCGAGGATATTCACGTCACAAGAAAATCGTTTGGAATCATACAAATATCCCATATTACACAATTTCTGTAACATGATGGGAAGCAACAGCAGCACACATAACTAAATACTCATAGTTCCTACCTGAATTATAAACAAAGCAACAGTTTGGCTATTAGTTTTTATTCAGAAGCTCAGACCTTCTTAGCTATTAACCTTGTCAATTTGAAAAAATTGCATAGCTCACCTTGGAGAGTAAGAAAACACACTTCAAACCTCCATTTTAGATATGCTATTAGCCTCTTTCTTCACAGCCTCAACACTGCCTTTTAATCTCTTTCCAGTGTCAAGCAGTTGCAGATCCATAACATCGCTTTTTGAAAAGGGCTACAGTTTCTTCCACTTTTAAGACTAGCAACAAACCTGTCTCACTTCACTATCAGTCATCTCTTTCATGCTTGAAGCTGAAACAAGTCTCATGATGTAAACCACTCCTTCAAGCATAAGTGTAGATTACATTACAAAGGAACTGGCACTTCACTGGCTTCAGAGAAAGAAGTGAAAACATGATCACAGGGCTCTCATCTGTGAAGAGACTCAATCCAAATTCACAGATTAGCAGTGCACTGCTAACACCTCTGCAGAGTAATAACTAAAATTAAGCAGATAACATTGCTGTCACAGCCCAGTATAAACCCCACAGTTCTACCTAGTCAGTGAGGGCTGTCATGCCCAAATATGTCTGCACCTTTGTCTGTTCTGAGAGTGCTCTCCAAATATGCATCAACAGGAGCTTCTTCCCAACGAATTTACTGGCAAGGCTTCTAGCAAACACAAAGTAAATTAAATTTTGGCTTCAGGATTTTCTTCCTCCTTTTCTCCTATTAATCATCTTCCCAGTCAGTCTGTTAAGACCTCTTACATTTTGACACTCCTATAAAAACACTAGTTGCACAAAAAAGCTGCATCAATTTTTTGTCCAAAATCCTTCAGACAGCAAACAATAAGACAGTCAAAGTCACTAACAGGTTGAGATTAAGACTGGTATGTTCATACAAGGTACAAGAAAACCTTACTGGATCAAACCAAAGATCTACCTGGTTCTGCTACCTATCTTATAGTACATGCTCAGTAACGAGGCTGGAACAAGCACCTCATAAATGCTCTGTCCAAAGCACTGCTAATTCCCAGCAGTATGCTGGAAATTACCCAGGGACTTTCTTATTCTGAACCCTTCTAGTAGCAACATTTTTAATAACCTTGACAAATTTTTATTTCATTAACATACTATTACTTAAATAAGTACTTAATTTAGTTAGGTGGTGTGTGCAGAAATTAATCCTTTCTGGCCTTGAACATACCACAGAGTAGCATTCAATGCCACCAGTTTCACTATCGGAAGAAAACTCAAGTCCTATTACTTCAACTCCTATGTCATTCATAGTGAAGGTCACTGATATCACAACTCCCTGCTCAGCTTTTTGCAAATATTAAGGGTGATAGATTATTCAATCATTTCTTACGGGAAAGAGCTTTATAACTTCAGCTATCCCAGACAAATATCCGTATCTTTTCCAGTTTTAGTCTTCCTTCACCTCACAGGCTACAGAACAAATGACGACAGCTGTACTGCAGTATTCAACATGTGGTGGTCCCACAGATTAAGAGGCCTTATCTTGTTTTCTGTTCTATTCTTGATTATTCGCTTTACAGTTCTCCCAGTTCCGCTTCTTGTATTACGCTTGAGCACCCAGACTGATATTTTCATGTTAGTGCAGACTAAAACCTGATGATTTAAAGACCAAGAATAAACTTTACAAGTCCAAGATTTTCTACTAGACCACTAGAGGGGAAAAAGTTATTTCCCAATTGTACAACGGCTTCTCTGCCCAATACTGTCCATATGTAAGTCTGCCTGCTTGGCAAAAGCAAACACTTCTGAAAAGCAGTGGCTAATGAACTGTGAACTGCAAGAAACATGAGATACAGATTTACAAAGCACATAAATATATATCCTTGTAAGACCAAAATTAGCCATAAAATACTTGTTGCAAAGTTCCCTTGCTCTCTTCTCTAAAGACTGATGAACAAATAAATGCTAACCAGAAGCAAGAATGCTTTCAGTCTGTGAGACTGACCACAAGCTTGTCAACAACAAGCTTGTCAACAATTTGACACTCAGGTAGTGACATGGATATCCAAAGTGTTTAAGTCAAAGGAAATTAAACTTAAATGGGCAACATGATCTCTGAATATTTTCTTTCAAACATATGCAATCATACAAAGATATCTTTTCTTAAAAGATAAGCCCAAACTTTTATCTCCAGGAACTTCATACTGTCAAGAGCAACTACACTGTTTCAGATACTGCTCTGTATCACTAAGACACCTAAAAGGATGTTAGAGCCTACATCTAAGACAAGATGCACCTTTCAAAGACCTAGAAAAAATATCTGTGCAGCAAGTCGAACTACAGGCTCCCTAAGTCTTGGGTGAGAAATGTGGAAAATGGAACAGAAAATAGCCAAAAAAACCAAGCATGTTTTGCAGTTGTGTTCAACAAATATTTCAGTGTGACAATCACAGGATTTCTATTTATCAGTGCAAAATTTAAAGGGGAGCAGAAAGTAGTTAGCATAAAGTAAGAAACTGCTATTTAATATTCCAATAGGTTTTTCTGTTGCTAAAGTATACACTGTACTTCTACCCTCCCCAAAAAGTAGACAAAAGGATAAAACTTTATTTCATGGAGTTCTGGTAGTCTGCCATCTTCTGGAGTACATAGGGAAGCTGAGTTTAAAAAGCAAGTTGATCAGAGAAGACAGTGCTAACTGCAGAACACACTTGCTGCAGTGAGCCCCGGAATGAACTCAGAGAATTGCTGATCCCTTCCTTTCATACTGCCTCAGAAGCTAGCAGATCACTACAGCAGCCAATTGTAGAAGTATTCCCAGAAAACCTGAACAAAATCCTTAACAAGAGCAGTGAAGTACCTTGCTTTCTGCAGGCTGTATCAGACCAGAAACAAAGACTTACCTGCATGGATGAACTGAGCACATGGGAGGTGGAGGAAGATGAGGATGGTTTTCAATGGTCACTGTTTTCTTGACGTGGTCTTGACTAATATCTTCATACATATGCTCTACTGTTAAAGGCTGCCGCTGCTACAGAGGAACAAGGAACACAAGAACAAACGCGTTACTAACAAAGAATCTTGCTCCTTTCTAACATCAGCAACACATGATGCCCCAAAATTACAGGCATCTAAAATATAAAAGTTCTGATGGTACAATGAAAGAACCGTGTTAAAATCCATATGGTATAGAAATAGTACTGCACAGATTTTCCTTTGAGAGGTGAATTCAACCAACTAGGTTCCCACCTTGGTATTTGAGCAGAGGGCTTTACCAACTTTAACTCAAGAAAGCTAGTGATTAAAGGGAAGATTTATATATTCCTTTCCTTCTGAAGGTGATGAAAACACGTACCTGCTTACTTGACTGAGTTTACCGGGGTAATTACCAGTTCTACAGTGCTAACGAAAATGCCAGCGGCTTCCTTCAGAATGTGCTCAGTTTTCATGGGCAGTTTTCAGTGAAATTGTTCCAACTTGCTGCAAGTACCATAGAAGTCCTGCCTACAAGCCTATATTGCTTAAATGGTTTTCTCACCACTTTTTCCTTTAAATTTCTATTGTGAATAAGCAACAAAATAGCCTTTTTATTTGACACAGTGAGTCTAATTTCACAGAAGTAGGAAAAAAAAAAAACCAACATAGATATACCTCGTCATATCCAAATAACCAGAGCCTTGGAGTTTGGTAATATTTGTCATAAGTGATGTAGAGGTCATAGGTTCTAGTCTGTAGAATAGCATCTTCCCCTCCAACATCAACTTTAGTTTTGTTAGCTTCTACAATCTGTCTTGTGTCAAGAGTTGCCTGGTTCAAGGTAAAAATAACAAGATTAGTACAATCTTGCTTGGGTTCCCTGCTTTCCCACTCTAAGTAGTTATGTAAAACTGTAAAACTTGTAATAACGTTCTTAAGTGGGCACAAAAACCTCCCAACATACGGTTTGTTTTTATTTCTAAATTAGGAGTATCAGTTTCAACCCCAACAAATATTTTTTTGTTTTATTTTTGGTGGGTTTTTTTACTTTTCAAAAAAGGTCCAATTTCTTATGGAAATAGGCAGCTATGTTGTTACACCCCCTACCTTTTTTCACAAGTAACAGACAATACCAATGAAATTCAGAAGGCAAAGGTCTCAGCTTGTGCAGGTTCATCAAGACCTTGGCATAGTACCACAAATAATGAAGCCTTCTGTTTTCTCTTATAGAAGTCTGATGGATTGGTGTAATCTACTGAACCTACAGGCCACTCATCCTCCCTGTGTAAGCCCCAAGAACCCTGCATTTTTTAACTTCTTGTGAATATAGCACTGTGTGTACAAGCAGAGCAAAAAGGATCAGCAAAACCAAGGAAAATTTCTGTGGGCAAAATCTTTGAGGACTCAAGGGTTCAAGTTAGTGCAGTAGATTGGCAGGAGACAAATCCATAGGAATCCAAGCTCAGTAACCCTACTACTCATAAGCTTGTTACTTCAGCCATTTGTTATCACTATTTTTCCTTTGCTTGAGCTTATATTGTAACAGGCAAGATAGAGAACTGTTCACTCACATCATCTGTCTCCAATAGCCCACTTTCTTCATACTCTGAAAAGAAGACCCATAAAATTCTGTGTTCAGCTTGTAGCCAGTCATTATATTTGTCATTCACAAACAACTCCACATATATCTTAAGTTTTATTCAGGTAAACTTCCCAATCCCCAAAGCAGACCACCCCTTTTTAAACACAAATTTCACCAAGACTACAGTAAGTAGGTGAGGAGCAATTACTTCAGTGATTTTATATAGGCAGATTGAGTTTAAGTGTAGGTACAAAGCTGGAAGGAAGCTGTGCTAAATCCCTAATTTATACTTTCTCAGATCTGTTCTGCTACACAGTTTTCCAATCACTAACATTCACTCAGGTTTTTGGCACACAAGTTAGAGTAAACATGCATCAATAAAACCATACAAAAGATGCTAAAGAGCACAGGCCTACTGAAAATTTTCAGCATGAATTCTTCGCAAGGACTAAGTGGTGTTTTAGAGTGTACTGCTTTAGTTAAAGACCTGAAATAAAATATGCCCCACCCAACTTAAGGAAATACCTTCCATGTCTGCAGCTTCTCCTTCATCTTCCTCATCATCATCTTCACAGGATGCTGAACACTCTGGTATTTTTATATTATCCTTTAGGAGTTAAATTGAAAATACTGCTTTAATGACTGTTGCATCTACATAGCCTAACAGGCCCAAAAAATTTAAGGTGTTAAGTCCAGTCAACACATTCAGAGATCCAGAAAGATAATTTCTGAAATATTAAAAAGGACTATGCTGAACTCAAATTTATTTGCTTAATAATTCAACCTATTTTCAAAGTCCTAGTATGACATTAAAAATCCATTTTAAAAGTTTTTTGACTTTGCAATCTAAAATGATTTTATTCCTAAAAGAGAAGTGACCCTGGTGTTAAACAATCAAAAGATCCATCTATCTCAAATGAAAGGCAATGACTAAACAGCTAAGAGTAAACATGTAGGTTAAGTTTCCTAACTTCTAACCCACATCCAACCATGCAGCAGTTATCACAAAATATCTCAAGGAAGGGACCCATAAGGATGATTGAGTCCAACCCCCTCCTCTTTGTGAGGCTACATAAAACTCATAAATCATAAAAGTGTCACCCAGTTTCACACACTATGAACCCTGTCCACTTCCATAATTGTTTTAAAACACAAGAGAGCCACAGAAGATATCACATTTTGATATAATTCTGCAAGGAAACTTAGTCCAACAGAAACAAATACAGCACAAGCCCACAGTCAACTTTAGGGCCTTGCACAGCATTAGAATCCAATGGACAACTCCAATGAAATTCAGAAAGTAAAGATCTCAATTTAAAGATATTTCAAAAAGTTTTTAGGAGAATACTCCAAATATTAGAAGCTCCTCTGAGCATCAGGTGGCTGACTTTTCATTTAAAAACCCAAACCACCAAAACCAGTAAGAAACTAAGTTACAAAGTGTATTGTCAAACAGAACATCAGCAGGAAGGAGTTGTTCTCCTGGATTGGACCTGCAAGCAAGTTTTTCTATGTACAATAGAAATGAAATCCAATGCAAAACACACAACAGCAGTTATGAATCACAGAACATTCTGCAAGTATTGTGTTTTGCAGAAAAAGTGATCAACTTTAGTTATTCCTTGAGTATTTCTTCCACCCTCATGTTACTGACTTGTAAAAAAGCAGTATTTTTACTATATTCAGTAGTCATTTGGAATACCTGCACTTCACAGTTCATCAGTTGATAGCATTTTGAGCTGTTTATAACTATGCAGTAGCATGGGGCAGCCCATTTTCTTTCCCCCTAATTTTTACAATCCAAAGCTTCTTGGATGGTTTAAACTCTCACAGCACACAGACAGAACTCGCCCTACAAACTCATCTTTAAAAGCATTTTGTGTCTCTGTGACACAAAAAAATATTTTTCCATGTTTCTTAAACATGTTAGCCAATACATTTGCATTTCAAGTACTTCCTGAGGACTTAAGTTTCAGGTTTTTCTCCTGCTGAAGTGACTTTGTGGAAACGTGCAGAAACTGAGGATTTCATAACATGTATACATTTAAACAGATAACATTCTTCTAAACTGAAGGACTCCTGTCAAACTGGACCAGGGTGGTAAATATCTGCTTGCTGTAGTTGAAGATCACAAAGAAATACTTTACATTCCCACATTACTTTTCCATATAAAAATTTCTTCACACTGGATTTCCAAACATTAATGTCTTGGAACACAAATCTGCGGCATCAGTATAAACAGAATTTCATTTTCAGTTAGAAAAAGCCTGTCACAGGAGCACATTGGCTAAAGGCATTTCAAAAAGACAAATGCCTCAGTAAACACAGCAATAAGGAGATGCACAGGCTTAGACTGATATCACAGGCTCTGAGGGTCAATGTACATCTGCAAAACAATTAGTGATAAAGTATAATTTAATCTTTCACAGGGAGTACTATATTGCCACTGGTAAAACTACTATTACCTTCAGGTCTGTAATAAAGCAACAGAAAAATTTAGCCAAGTACCTTACTGTCTAGTGTGATCTCCTTAACTGCTTCTGTTGCACCCACTATACCTGTAAATTGAACGAGGAGTTTGTGTTAAAAAAGCTTGGTTCTTGGTTAGAGAATAGCATAGAAAGAGTTTGTAAGGATTTCAGAAAGCAGTGTCTCATCTTCCCAAGTCACATCTCACAACAACCTTGATATGTGAGAGGCTGTTCATTTGGTATTGGTAACATGCTTAGTGCTGGACATCCCTCAGCAAACCATACCAGTAACACAGAGCACCACAGATGTGCCATGTCTTACAAAGTCCATGATGGAACTCTGCAAATTCAACTCTATTTTAAGGTATTTTTGCATAAAAGTGAGTTCAAGACAGGCACTCACATCACAATAATGAAACAACTTCAGAAAAAGGCAGGCATTTATGAGTATTTCTGAGCTTCATGAAAGCAACGACAAAGCAAAATGTAGCAGAGCACTCAATGCTTTTAGCTGAGGGGAAGTAGGGGTATAAAACCACCCCAAATCATAGTAGTGTCCACTCTTGAGCTCCTCCCCATTAGCTTTCTAGTTTTACTGCAGTTCTTACACACTACCTTTTGGGATATGTGCCAAGATTCTGCTTTGACAGAGTACATTTTTCTGATTAACTCTTCAGCTGTGGAAACAGATTTTATCTCATTTGACAGCATTTAGAGACCTGGCAAGGTTTAGTCAGGGTGTAACAGCTGTGCTGTACTGTATGGTGCCCAAACCAGTCAACTCTAAAAGGAAAAACCTGGCAGAGGAGTCTATTCACAGCAGGGATGGATACTGCACGCTGAATTCAAGGACATGACAAAGCTATTCCAAATTATTTCTTTGGTGTGGGGGCATTGGATTACGAATTATGATGCCTTTAAGAATTGCCAATGATGAAAAATGTATGTCTACAGAAAAAAAAGGCATCATCTCCAACCCTTTTTTTTTTCCCATCTTGGCAAACTATTCAGAGAACTTTCTCCACATTACAGCAAAAAAAAAATTCACCAAAAAAAGTAAAAACTGAGTGGAGTACTTTTGGAAATGGTGGAGAAAACATCACTGAAGGACAGAATTGTATTAACACATGATAGAACATCAAGAGACAGACTAAAACTAATATAATTGCCAATTATATGCCAGTTCCCAAGAGTGGAAACTGAAAATCAGATTACCAAATGCAAAGCATGAAGCAAGACCTTGAATACCTGCATTGTGAAAAGTGTCTACCCATCCCCCATCACCATCATCTTCTTCTATAATTGCCTCCTGCTCATCTGAGTACTCCATCTGCTTACACCTTTTATAGCACGGCACTACAAGAAATGGCAAAACAAAAAGAAGGCAGTCAGTCATTCTTATACAAAACCAGACTGGAGGATGATACTGTCCTACAAAGCCTTCTAAAAATGTGGCAATCTTTCAAATATCCCTATTTAAGGAATCCTAAGGCTGTATTCAAATGCAAAAGTATGAACTTACAAAAACATGTTGATGTGCTGTACCATATATTTTACTTCATGTAAAATATGATTGCTGTAACCTTAGAAGTTCATCTTTCTGTTAAGTATTAGAACAGTTTCATCCAATCTCCTCAGGAGTAGAAAATAATTAATTTCTCATTTGCTAACAACTGGAGAGAGCCTGTAAGTTTTCTTCACACTGGCAAACAACTAAAGACAATTTTGCCTGGATTTTCATCAGTTTCCCTAACTCATTTGGCTTTAGAATTCTGCTAAAAGTTTGCATCAGCTATTTATGCAATACATTAGGTATGTTTAACTAAAATTTAACATCCAGGAGTTTAGAAGGTCAGAATTCATGTGATATTAAGAATAACTTCTGTCATATATGTTACAGAGCCATTTAAATAAAGATTTACATAATGTTTTCAGAAAATAGTCAAAGAAAGACTGAATATCTGATTAAGGCAAAGCAGGCATTTTCCAATAGTGTAAGCAAGGACTATGTAGAAAATGCTCCTTCCTTTTCTATTAATGTGGAGAAAAACAAATCTGCTGCATGAAGTGCAGCACTTGAAAACTGCTCTTTAGCCCTTCAGAAAGAGACGAAAGGGGCGTGAAAGTCGAAGTGAAGTCATCCAAAGACTTCCAAAATGAGTTCTGTAGGATGGCTCCCAGTCTCAACTACAGCTCTCAACTTTTACTCAGGTGGGAGGCCAATGTGACACCAGCAGCATGAAACATTATTTTGGAATGTGATCAAGAAGGACCAGAGCAATGAGGAACCTCAGCAGTGGCAGGAAAAGAAACAAACAGATCAGCTGGCCATCAAACTATGAGAACCATCTTAGGAAAATGTCCAATGCTACTGCAGTAATTTTCACACGATAGTGCACTGCAAGACTCCAAAAGCCAGCAAGGAAAATCCAAGCATATAATACAACCCTCTGCAGGCAAAAATCTTCTCAGGCTTTCTTAGTGCTAATGCTTCATCTAATAGCTTTGACACATTTTGATACAAGATCTTTGGGGTTTCCCCATAGTTGTGCCAAAATGTTATCTTTCTTATATATTGAAAAGGTGGTCACCACATGTATTATATAAACACAACTGTGTGAAGCTAATAGAAAATTAATTCAAGATCATATTTACATGATTCTAATTGGCAAGGATGTTGACATTAACTACATACTTGAATTAGAAGTATCAGTGTCACTATGAAAAACATTTTGAGAACTCTTCAATAGCCTGAGTTTCCAAAGGAAAGAAGAAAATAAACATATTTTCATTTTAGACACTGAAGATGAGTTGAAGCAAAGACAGACAAAGAAGTTAATAATGTCTAAAGTTAATTTATACTTCATCGAGGCAAGCCTTATGTCTTGTACAAAGCTCTACTGTAAAGTGGTCTAAGAAAAAGAATTTAGGAGTGCAGGAAAAATTTCTTTAATACTGCAAAGCCAGAGCATCCAAAGTGTGAGCTATTTGCTTCCTCTATCAATACAGGCAATTGGTAGAGTTGACAAAGCAGCCAACCATGCCATCAATTCTAAGAACACTTGTATTTAAATTTCAGCCTTACCATTTTTAGTTACCAAAAACTGTTTGTCTGTTGGCAGATAAGCTTTGACTTTTAGTTCTTCTCCTGAAGCCCTGTAAAATGAAGTGCACCATTTGAGAATTTGATGACCTGCAAACAAAAGAACTCTTCTATTTTCACATTGTGTCAGGAACATTTTATATAATCCTCTTGACCTATTCTAAGAATCGGTTTGCTGTAACTTTACTCTTCCCTACATATATTTGGTATGGTGTCAGAAAGCTTGGCCACCCCTAACTGTTCTGAGATCAAAACCATTTTGTGCCTCAAAAACTACTCTCACCTTGAGATGGCCAAGCAAAGATGGGTTGACAGAATATTCTACTCTATATAAAATCTTCTAGGATCAACAACAACAAAGTAGCAAATGTCTGAAGAATAAACTTTAGAAAAGCAATAGACCCCTATAAATACAAAATCTGTCCATAGTCTCTAGTGCTTAAGTACACTTAATTTAACATTACTCAAGCATTTGCCTTCACCTTTAGTGGTTTTTGGTTTGAAATAAAAGTAACGTTCTGAATAGCCTGTTCCAAACTGCTGCTAGACTCAACATCATGTTTTCTCTGAAGGAGGTGGCAGAGGGGCAGGGAAACAATGATTCAAACAATAATTTTTCCTTCAGCAATTCCAGGCTCAGTACAGAGCCAAGACCCTGATGATAACAACGGCACAGATGATGCTCATTTAGGAGCAGATTAGTCTCATAATGCAAGACACCCGAAAAATATACGGAAGCACCTTATTTGCACCCTTACTGAACATGAAACAGAAGGGATTTCCAAGGGCAATCACTGCACAAAGTGAACTGCTGTGGGCTAACTTGAATACATTTATTAACAAATGCTTGTCAAAAGACACCATTTACAACTAATACCTAGCAATTCCAGTTGCACATGGCCTTTGCTTTTTCAATCACCAAGACAAACCGGATGAGACATGCTGCTACTGCAGCTAAGCACTAAAAGCATTCATAGTATGTAAGAGATTATTTCCCCTAAAACCTTAGAAAAACAAACAAAAAAATCCCCAAGCAAATCCTCATCTCAACTACTGCTATACAGCAATTAGTAAGCCCTGCCTGACTTAAATATAGAGCCACCATAAAAGTTTTACTGGAAAAGTTCACTTACTGCTCACTTACTGAAAAAGTTCACTTACTGAAATGAGACAACTGTATGGCTAAATCCAATGGAAACACATCAAAGGTAGGAATGTGATATTCTACAATTCTTTCAATTTTACTTACCATTGCCAAGTAGGACAGTGGTGAACCAAGTGATCTCCAGCTGCAACAAACTGTTAAGGCAGGGAAAAAATTACTGTTAAATATGGCCCAAGGAAACAATCTCCAATTTTTTCTCAGCATTAGTATTTCAGTTCCACATTCCTTTGATCAATTAACTGTGTAATTAACAAATGTTTCAATCAGCTCAATGCTTTATTTTAACCCCATTTCTCTGCTAACCATGAAAATGCAAAGATTAAATCAATTTCACCCGAAATGCTTACTAAACACCATAGCAAATTCAGCGTTTCAAAAGCTGTGATACTACCTGCCAGTCTAGTAAGAACTAAAAAAAGTATCTGGACCTAGTAAGACTGTTTACTTTGTAATAAAGAAATTATTTTTATTTGCCACTATTCGAACTTTTAGAAAGACAACAAACAGCTTAATGTAATGTAAAAAAATAAACAGCACAGATTTCATATAATGACCATCACTATAATAGTTGATCACTGATGTTAACTAAAAATGGATTACCACTTAATTAGTACACTAAAATTCTTACAGGTAACTTTGTACTGAAGAAATAGTTTTTTAAAAATTTCACTCTGCTTGTTCTTAGTGTCAAAGATGAAGCCTTTTATAAAATTGCATTACTATTTCAAAGTGATGCTGTCAAGTTAAACTTGTACACATAAACTGAGGAAGGCAAGCCTGCACTCAAGTGATTTCTGTGGGCTTTGCAGCAGTCCCTTTGGAATATGAGACACACATAGCTATTGCTATGTGAGACCTGTAGCTATTGCTACAGGTGCTTTCTTGTCTTGAAGTGCCAGTTTCCAACAGCACCCTCCCCAGCTGCCCAGGAGCTGCTGCAGTGTGACATAACAGGCCTGCAGCGGGTCACAGCCATTTCCTCACCGCGTCCTCCAAAGGGAGGCGGATCAGCGCAGCAGAAAACACCACGGTGCGCACTGCACACGGATTAACGCGCTTAATCTCTGCAAAGTGCCTCCCTTTCACCTATTTTCAATAGAAGCCTCTAGCAAAACTGAATCCTTTAAAAAAAAAACCCCAGCAAGCTCTCCCAATACACAGGGAAATTTTAAAATTCATTATCTCTTACAGAGTAAACATAAATCAAACTCCAGAATTATTTAAAATTCTTTGTTATAAGAACTGGAACTCTGTTTGTGACAGCTGAAGATGAAAAAACAGTGTAGTTTGTGAGTCTAACAGAGATATAGTCCTAAAACAGCATTTGAAATTTTATCTACGTTTTTTTCACCTTAAGCAGCAAAATTATCTAGCTGGTTTCACTTTCTATTTCTCAAGCACTGATGCTACCTCCTATTTGAATCAGTACTGCAAAGTGGAAGGAAAGCAATTTTAGGACATCTTATTTCTGTCCTGAAGAGAATGACTTTAACAATTTCCCTGCATTTACATACATAATTAAAACAAGTGTCATCTTTTGGAGGTATTAACTAGTAAGAACTCATGACAGGCAAGAATTTTTTGAAATTAAATCAAGTACACAGATAAGTGAAAAGAGGGTGTAGGTGTTGAGTTTGATTAATGAGTCATCTTTAGTCTTAATTTATTCATCCTCAGAGGCAAGCCACAGGAACCCCACAAAAATCCATACACCAGTTAGTGTCTCAGACTAAAATACATCTTAAATTACCCAAGAAATCTAAACTCATTCAAAGAAAACATTCTAGCGTCATTATTCTTCTTTAGCACCCGTTCTTACATAAATACTGTCAAAGAGACAATCAGCAGATCCATGCTCCAACTTCATCTAAATTTACCAAAAAATTAATCCTGCTGTATAATCAGTTCCTTTGACTACTGTTTTGAAGGACCCAATTTATTCATCCCAGCAGCACCTACCTTGACACAGAGAACACAGACTATTCACATTCCTAGTGGTGTTTAAATGCTGCAAACTGTTTAATGTAATGTACTGTGTGTGTGATTCTTGCTATGTTCTACAGAAGGGGCCTTTTCTTACAGTACTACTGCAAATTCTTCTCCCATAAATCACGAAGGGATTAGCTATTGGTAGAACATTTGTCTAGACTTTCTCTGTCATTCTAGTTTACATACAATAAAGATCATGTGTTATTGTTTAACATATACGAATATTTATACACACACATACATATGGTTATCAGAACAGAACACCATGCTGCTAAGCCTGTTTGTCTGTGTGGTACCTCTGTGTCAAAGGGAGAGAATAAGTGTTTTCTTGCCAGGCAATACAGCAGAAAAATGCAGGCACCAATATTAGGAAAAATACTTCTGTCCACATTATCTACCTGCACCAGTCATCATTTGTTCCATTTTTTTTAATCTCTTCTTTAAGTTTTTTTATTGTTTCATTTTTCTTTCATTCCACCTAACAGTCTTGACACTGTTTTATTAGACCTCTGTAAAGACAAAGTATTTTCAGATCATTAGTACTTTAATATGAGAAAAAGTGTAAGAGGGAAATTAAAATAGCTCAACACAGCATTCTATCTGTTCCAGGAAAAAAAAATGCTGTTTGTTGCTCTTTGCACTGGAGTTCTTAAAAAAATACAACTGCTTGGCATCAATTCAAAATACAAGCCTGAAGCAACCAAATTGCTTGGCACCAATTCAAAATACAAGCCTGAAGCAACCTATAGAAAAGAAGAGGGAAAGATAATAATCACTGGATACATGGACAAATATATGTAATGATATTCACAGACCCTTGGAAGGAACCAAAACAGAGATAAGCAAAGACTGTTCCAAAGATAAAAGCTCCCCTTCAAGTTCCTCAGAGGAAAGACTTTAAAAATCAATACATTCCTGCTTCAGTCCTGAACTCCCATGACAAATGGAGCTGTTGACCCAGCTTCTTTACAATCTTTTCCCAGTATAATAGAGGAAAGAAGCATCCCACATTCAGATGCCTAATGCCATCTCAAAAGAAATCATGTTGATCTATTTCATCTGTAGAATAAAAAACACCACTTAGAAATTTCACTTTGAGGAAATTGTCTCAAGAAGCAATAATTAGCAAAGACATGATCTGTTTAACATGGTTCTTTTGCATTAAAAAAATGCATCACTAGTTTCAAAATAAATTTAAGTTTCTAAATACTTACTTCTTCAGGTGTAATTACTCCAGTTTCTTTAAACTTGGACTCCTGCAAGAAAAAAAAAGTTTAAAATTTTGAGAACTGCTGACAAAATAACACGCTCCACTTTAATGGAAAGACAAACATCTTCTCTACTTTCATTTTGCAACTCGTTCTGTCCAGAGACCCAAGAATCAGCCTGGAGGGAATCTCTGCCACGACTGATAAGCATCTTAGATTAGAAAATAAGGAAGTAAGGTTCCCCAAAATTACTTGTTGCAAAATATTAGGTATTATGAAAAATGATCACCTTTGCAAAATAAATTTTTTTGCTACCGCCAATTATAGCAATAATGAAGAAAAGATGACTGGCACTCAGTATTACATTTGTCAGTAAGAAACAGAAAATCAGTTGGAAATCACTGATTCTAACTGTCAAGGACTCCAGAGTTCTAACCATTGGACAGCACTGCAAGGCATCAATATGAGGTTTTGCAGTTAAGAAGTCATGAATGAAAGACAAAACCAACTCTTCTCTGGGGTAGAAAAAGTTAAATACAAAGTCTTAGTAATACACTCTCTTTTAATGCCCATTTCTGTGCCTTCATCATGCACTCCACAGGAACAGCTTCAGTTTTTGCATATTGTCATGGGGAGTTTTGTGGATGAAAGAATAGATGGCAAGCAGACACCAGATTTGTTCTGCATGGAGAAATGAAGTACTTTAACATTTAAGGCAACATTTATGAAGCTTAAGAGTAACACGTCTTGTATCCTATTCAAATCTAGACTAAGTGTATTACGTTTTGACTTCTGGTTGTTTGTTTCTTCAGAAAAGCCTCAAGTACCAAGGTATCCTACTGTCCTCCAGCATTAGAGCTATCAAAAATCGACTTTTGAAAAAGAATACAATTTCAACCATAGCATAGCTGATTTCTTGCCCTAAGGAACCTATTTTTTTTTCCTATCAAGACTAAAAGCATCAACTGAAAATGTCTTGCTTCCAGCCACAACTTCACCGTATCCAATCAGTCGGAAAACACTGAAGAAAAGAAGCCCAGCTAAACTTGGTTATTCTTGTTCCTTCCCCCAATATGTGCTAACACCTGTGCTACAGAAAATGAAAGGAGCACAATTGTTTGATATGGTACTAATTACTGCCTTTCTGCCCCAGTTTTAAGGAAGATACACCTAAGAACAAGATAAAGCTAGGGAAAACAGCAGCTGTACAAACATTGTAACATCATTACATGCTAGATGACTGAAATCAAAGTAATCTGAATTGCTACAAAACTCAGAATCCTCAACAACACATTGTGCAACACCAGAGTGGAGACAACTTTCTGGTTCCCCTCAAAATGAACCATAAGCAGTAGAGAACATGCAAAAACTTGGGCCTCTGGAATTACAGAAAGAAAACATGTAAAATATCCATCCTCTGTTCCCTGAGGAAAAATAGCTCATTTTTCCATCTAAGTAAATTCTTTGATTGTGAGAGACACAGGTCTAGTTTCTTTCAAAAGTTACCAAGCTAGAGTATTTATTTGCTCCTTGTAGAGGGAACATATATGCATAATATCAACACCTTCTATTTCTGGGACGTTCTACTCCTGCCTCCTCCCAATAATCCATCTGGACACATGAACTTGTCTACTATTACACCAGCTGTGCAACAACAACTGTACTATCCTAAACAACTGACTTCACCTTCCCATGCCACAACTTCACTGCAACCTATACATTTCACATTGGTGGGCAACTCTAGGAAGGTCCACTAGCCAAACAAGAGCATCCCACGTACCACAGAAGGACAAGGTCAATTAAAAATTGACTGTCACTGCTATCTGCCCAGAGATGTAAGCTGCAGGGTGCAAAGCACATGAAAGGTCAAACCACAAAGCCACAGGCAGAGAGACTGTTGTCATAAACAAGTGTTTTTTTCAAAGTATGCAGAAGTAACAAAATGAGTAGTGAGAAAACTGCTGCCAAGTTAAGCACTTGTATACAAAGTTGGGGTTTACATTAAAAATTGTGTGCAAATAAGAGTCAGAGAATGGGATGTAGTCTAACCACTCCAGAAAATCATAATTTGTTTCTACCTAAATATGCAGTAACAGGAATTATAACAGATGTGCTGCCTACCTTTATAACGACCCAATGGCTCATTTCTGCTATTCTCAGCTACTTCAGTGCACAGAGGCTTGTATTAATGCTGTAATTCTGACACAGGAATAAACTGTGCCATAATAAAACCTGCTCACGTAACGACGGTGTGGCTAATTTTGTTGTTTTGGTTTGGTTTTTTTTATGTCAGCTGAAAACGTTTTGCCCTTTACCCAAAATAACCATTGCAACGCAATTCCTCAAACCAGGCTCAAGCCTGTCTGATTTCAACCTTCGGATTTCAATTCCCGGACACAGAAGCAGGTAAAAGTTTCGTGACTTTAAAGAGAAAACGGCAACAACACTTAAGTCATTCCTTGGGAAGCAGGAGCAGCAACACCTGTTCTTCGAAAGTCCCGCCCCTCCTAGGTGGATGCTCCCCCATCCCCTCCGGCCCAGTGTGGGATGAGGGCCGATGGCTGGTGCCCGGCACGCCCAGCACCGCGCCCTTGGAGACCCGCAGCCACGTAGCTCCTCGGGCCCGGCCGACAAGGGCACCGACAGCCCCCGGGGCAAGCGGAGCGGCTCCCGGGGCTCAGGCGGGGAAGTGCGCCCGCAGGCGGGGGCGGCCATGGGTGTCCCTCCTCCCCATCCCGGCTCCCGCGCAGGACCGGCACCTTGAGCACGGGCGTGAGGTACTCGGCCACCTCCAGGGCCTTCCCCTTCACCGTGTTGATGACGTTCTGCATTGCGGCGATCGGACGGACGGGCGGACAGACGGACAGCGGCCGCCCCCCGCCCTCGGCACGGCGCTCCAGCGGCCGCCCCCCCCGCCACCCACGTGACCCGCCCCTCACGTTCCCCCCGCCCCCCGTCGCGCGCGCGTGACGACACACGGTGCGCGCGCGCAAGGCGGGAAGCCGGGGAGAGGCGGGGCCGCGGCTCACGCGGCCGCCGGGAGGCGTGCGCGAGCAGGGGAGGGCGGAGCTCGCGGGTTCCTCGAAGTCACGGGGGCGGGGCCGGGCCGGTGGTGCCGAAGTGGGGGAGGAGGGTGCGCGCGCGTGCCCGCGCGGGGCGGGGCAAGGTGGGGGGCGCGCGCGCGGCCCCGCCCCGCCAGGTGAGGCCGGGCTGGGGTGGGGGGGGTGAGTCGGGATCGGAGGCGGGGGGGAGCGCTGGAGGGGCTTCGTGCGGGGCCCGGGGGGAGCACGGTCCTGGGTGGCGGGGATGAGTGAGGAGAACCGTGCTGCCCCAGCCTCCCGGCACCCGGTGCGCCGGGGTGCGCCCGGCCGCGGCGTCCGGGCACCGGGCGCTGCCTCCCCGGAGCCCCGCTCGCCCCGCGCGGCCGCCGCCCCGCCGCTCGCGGCTGCAGCCTGAAGCAGCGACGTGGCAGGAGGCGGTCGGCAGAGCCCCGCGGGTGTTCCTCCTCCGCTGCGGAGGAGGCGGCGAGGTGGGTGTCCCCCCGGTCCGGTTCGCCGCGCTCCGGCCGCCCTGCCGGCATGGGACGGACCGTCACCATGGGACGGAGCCCAGCCCGCAGCTGGCCTAGAGGGGCTCTCCCTCCCCACTCCTCCCTCGGCCGGCTGTTGGGGCCCCGGGCCCGTTAACGGGTCGGGCGAGTAACGGCGGCGGTGGAGGCGGAGAACGCGGCTCCGGTGCCCGGCTCCGGCTGCCCTGTGCCCTCCCCGCCGCTGGGAACGAGCCGGCGCCAGGTCAGCTCTGAGGGGTTGGTCTCGCTCCGCTGCTGTAGCGCTTCTCCTCGCTGGGATTAGGAGCAAGAGCACTTAAGAAATATTGAAGAAAAATAAGCGTGTGAAACATTTAATCATTTTAGCTAGTCCTTATGCCGCAGTTGTAGACTTCTCAGGATCCAGCCTCCTTGTGCCACCTTCAGAGTCCCTGTGTATATATATATACATCGTTTATCCCCCTTTGACGATCCTTGTAACATACCCTTGACCCTACCTCTCTCTGCCTGAAAGGAGAGTGTAGCCTGGTGAGAGTCAGCCTCTTCTCCCAGGCAACCAGCAACAGGAGAAGAGGACACAGTCTTAAACTGTGCCACGGGAGATTTAGGTTGGACATCAGGAGTAATTTCTTTACAGAAAGGATGATTATATATTGGAATTGGAGGTGATGGAGTCACCATCCCTGGAGATGCTATAAAGAAAGACTGGACGTGGCACTTGGCACCATGGTCTAATTGACATGGCGGTGTTCAGTCATAGGTTGGACTTGATTTTTTTTTTTTAACAAGAAAACAATAGCTGTAGATCAAGATCATGGCTTATTCTATAATGTAAGCATCTTTGTATAACACAAAACAGTAAAATACGCTTATTTTGCTTTGTGTAACCAGTTTCTGGAAGTACTGTTCACAGTGATTTTTTATCCTGCCATCCAAAGGGTGAGGCAGCAGAATGAAGTTGGAGTGGTGTAGTCGATTTGCCCTTTGCTCCAAGACAACCAGCCAGACCTTTCTGCTTGGAGGAGTGTTCATTGTGTTGGGCTCAAGTCGAATCCTCCTGATGAAGTATTCTGCCAATGAAGGTACTGTTGGACAATATCCATGATGTACCTTGAATAAGAAAGCATTGATGTTTGGGTTAAAACATACCCGAAAACCCTACTTCTCCACCTGCAGAGTTCTTTGCATAAACATCCTATTATATTTATAGGGACATGTGTTTCCGCACTGGAAAATTTCCATCTAGCCAGTGGTCTACCATAAAGGTATAACTTGGATTGCAAGGTGTATGATCTACATTTAAAAGATGAGGCAGGTGATTTATTTTATAGCTAACTCTTCAAAGACAAGATTGTTGTGTAAGCACTATTGGCAGTACATGATTTGATTGAAATGTTTTTCTTGCAACAGGCTTAGGAGAGAAGTGGTGTCCTAGTGGGCATGCTAAAACTGGTTGGTATTGCTAGTCCTAAAAGAAGGTTATGTCATCCAGGATGTCATTTTTTTTTGAGAGTTAAATACTGTATTGGTCTTTGGGGAAAATGTTCTCATTTTAATTTGTTTTTAAAAAGCCATGTTCTGCTGTAAACTAGGACTAAATGAGGAAAGATTTCAGCTCAGAAAAGACGTCATTCAGGAAGCTGTATGTCATAAACTTTGAAACATTTATAACAGAAGTTCTGATAAAGCCTTTTGTGACTAAAATTGTGATTGGAATGGTTAAAATAGATTCTTGCTCCAATTAGGAATGCAGGAGGCAGAAACTGATTGTGTACTCTCTGATTTGCTGGATCCCACAGATAACAAGTATGATTACCTTCCTACGACAGTGAACATGTGTTCTGAAGTAGTAAAACTTGTCCTATGCGTAGTGTTGGCACTCTGGAATAGGGAAAAAGGTAAGTACCTACGTTTTAAGTAACTAAAATGTGTTGACTTCCTAAGATTTGCTGTCCTACAAACACTTTTTTTAACAATAGATGACACTCTCCACTCCTCACAGGTTTTGCTTTGCCGGTGATTTTTGTTTTTTTCTTTCTTTTCTGTCCTGATGTAAAAACGAGAGATTAACTTCATAGCATTTCAAAATGGTACAAAACAAATATTTAAATTGGAAGAAGGTGTCAGGCACTGGAGGTTCACATTAAATTGAACTGTTGGTTTTGTCTACTTCTCCAGGAAACAGGCATGGCTCTGGCAAGCTAATAAAATTTTCACCTTCACCATTTAGTACAGACTTACCTAAGACAGTAAATGTATTCAGTTGGTGTATGCCATCGTTGCCTACCACTGATTGCATGTTTATGGTTTTCTCTTTTTTTGATCCTGATGTCTGAGTTTTTCTGGACTCAATGTGTTGGTACTTCAGGAGAGGATTAGATATCATTGGGTAGTTTTAAATCTGTGCTAATAAAGTACTTTTGGCACCAGCTCTGGAGTAGTCTAAAATTTATCACAGCCTTCCTCCTAAAGTTTGTGTCCTGCATACCTAAGTAAATGTCATTCTTTGTGCTTTGTCCTTTCTTTCTTCTTTTCTTGCTATATGTTCTCTTTATACCCGGATCATGTGCTGTGATCTGCAAATACTGAGTTCTAGTTTATTTTGTACTTCTGACTTTATTGGCTGACTTTTGGGTGCTCTATGAAGGAATCCACTGTCCGTGTCATTATTCCTGTTGCAGATTTGATCAATAATCAACAGGAAGTCACACCCAGTAAGGTTGTCATTACTGTGTAGGGCCTCTGGGGTGCTTTTTGGCCCTCAAAGGTTGGTTGACAATGGAACTTTTGTTCTCAGTGAACAAATGCTGTGATGGATGTAACAGGTTCTGTGACATTTTCTCTGCTGAAGTAAGGAGGTGAACACTGCACAGTGTTGCTGCTCCAGCTGTGTTCTGCCCTGGAACACAGGTCCCTGTGTAGCCAGAGAACTGTGGAACCCAAGTGTTTTCAGTCTAATGGTGTTCCTCAAAAGAGAAGAATGATACCTATTCTGTTACAAGGGAATGGGCTTTCAATAATAGGAATGATGTCTTTCTCACTGATTTCTTTTCCTTTCAGAAAAGGGTTGTATGGATCATCTCTCTGAATGTTTTTCCTGGAAGAATGTGTCTAATTCCATGAAATGGTCAATTCCTGCCTTTCTTTACTTTTTGGATAACTTGATTGTCTTCTATGTACTGTCCTACCTCCAGCCAGTAAGTATACTAATACTGAATAACATGACTTCTAATATCTTAGTGGGTAATACTGCTTTTAGGCTTTCTACCGTGGTAACACTGGCAAGGCAAGACTGTAACTGAGTCTGTCTGCTGCTTTAACACTGGCAGGTGAATGAATAATCTGTTACCCTCCCATTCTCTTGCTGGCTGGTCAGTGTTGTACAACTTTCAGCAGAGAAGAGTCTTTATATTTTCTCCATTGAAAGTGATTTAGAAAGAGGGTGAAGCGCTTAAGTGGGAGGGGTTTTTGGTACTTTTCCTCCTTTGCATTCTTCAACTCTGTATTTCTCTTTCAATCCATTTGTTTCTCTTGCCATTATTTGAGCTGCACTTTTCTGTGGGGCTTTTACCACTCCATTTATGTGACATAAAGTGTGTAAACATAATCTCACAAAGGGAATAAGTGTAACAACAACTGAGGAGGGGACGAAGAAAACCAACTTAATTTTTGCATTTGTTAGCTATGCTTAGGTACAAAATTTAGTTGGTACTTTCTTTAAGCTACCCTCATCCTTTTGGATGAACCTGCATATGCTCAGTAAATTGTACAGGTTTTGTGCTTGCTTTTATTTTTGTATCATGATACTTTTTGGTTCAGAATCTATGTTTGCAGTAAGATGGAAACAGATGGTTTGTACTTGCTCTAAAATACTGTGGCTACCCCTGTTGAACATTAAAAATAAATGGGTTTCTACCTTCTCTATCAGAATTTCTTTAAAATACTGTTCTCTTAGGTGTATATTTCTGCCAGTGACAGACCAGTCCAGAGTCTAGAACAGGACTCAGCTGAAAAAAACCTAATAAAATCAAAAGTCTGATGTCTTAAAATAACATGCACAGTTGCTTGGTTTTGTGATTTGTTGTATGGGGTTTTTTTGTTGATGGGATTTTTTTAGTGGGGGTGGTAGGGGTGATTTTTGGTTGGGGTTAGGTTTTTGTTTTGTGTTTGTTTGGTTTGGTTTTTAGTTTTAGGAAGGAAATTCAGCTATAATATTTGTAGAAGCAAAGCCTGGTGTGTAGGAGATTACATAAATGCTATTTTTCTCTTAAGCAATTTCATTTGGTTCAGTTAGGGTAATCCTTTGTTATACACACAGCTTTTGTTTTACATACACACACATCCAGACATAGCTTGTTTCTCTCCCCTTAGAACATGTACTCTAAGATTCCTCTTTTTAGAACTTCTAGCATCTTTTAATTAGAGAAATTCTATGATGGTTAGCTGAAACTGTAACATTACTATGATAAAGAAGTATTAAAAGAGATAACTAAGTATCTCTAAGATGGAATATCTTGGTAGTGTACAAGATCATGAATGTGAAATGTGAAGATGCTTAAAAGAAAGATGGCCATACCTGACTGAACTTGATCATATGACTTTAAATACAAAGTAGTTTTGAGAGTAAGTAGTATCTGAGTGAGCAGTTGCTGGAATTAAAGAGTTGCTTTGGTGAGATTTTTTTGCTTGAAACTTCAGCTGTAACTATATATATAACTATAACTATCGATACTTTTTAGTGGCTAAATTTCTTAGGGACTTACCTTATGAGATTTTGCTTGTGATGTGCAGATTAGTGGCATGGGGAACTTTGATATTCCCATTCCTTTTCATCTAGAACAGAGGTCTCTTGAGGTTTCAGAGAACAAAGTGACTCAGAATTAATTTTTTTGGATGGGGGGCATTGACTGTAAAGCAAAACCAGAGTGTGCATGGAACACTTCTACATTTTGCATGAAGGCTCTTTTTTTCCAGAGTGATTTCTGCCAGATTTCCTGGTTTATTCAATATTTTTCTCCTTCTACAGTGTTCACCTAACATGAATATTTACTGAGTTTTAATTTTGCAAAATGGAAAATTAAGACACGTTTTCTTAGGCAGGTGTCTTGTCAGTAAGTTTTCAGCTTATTTGAGAGCCTATGTTGTGCTGTTTCATTAGAATTATTGTTCAGCAGACAGTATGTTGGAATAAAGTGGAATGAAGATAATGAGAAGAGTCAGTGCTTTTCCTCTGGTCAATGAAAAAGACACTCTATAGCAGAATTGGTAATGTGGAAATAATGAGAAAATTCAAGAAAAATTCTGTATTTTGTACTCCTGAATTCATATATGCTTTTGTGTAAAATTGTCTAAAAAAGGTGGGTTCACTCTGAGGCTCAATTGGACAAAAAACTTCAGATGCCTGAATCTATTGTCCATGTGCTGACTACACAGGGCAGTCTAGAATAACAGACAGTTTGCAAAACACCTCCACCCTCAAAAAGAGGATTTTTTATTTCCTACTGGTGCTGATGGATTCTGATCTTTACTGGTAACTGGAGTGCCTAAAGGAGCCTCTTCTTGGTCCGGTGTCTCTGTATAAAGTGTCTAATACAGAGACAAAACAGACAATCCTTGCCATAAAGAGTTTACAGCTTGAGATCATGAATTAGAGCACTGAAGTTATTATACAGTTATTCCAAATTGAACAGAAGTTTTAGAGTTGTCTTCAGTTGTACTTTGAAATACATGATGTTTTTTTTTATTCAAGTTGCAGTCTTGAAAATTCAAGCCCAGCACCTCTTTATCTTTGATAAAGTCTACAGCAGAAGCACTTGACATGCAAGAAGTTTGTTTTCTGCAAGTGCCTTTTCCAAGTCTGGTATTTTATGAACACTGCAAATGGCACTGTAGCCAGGAGCAGCCTCACCTTGCTTTATTCTTTGCTTATTCTCATTTTGGAGCAACTTCCTCCTTTGTGCCAATGCAGCTGTCTTTCCAGCTGGCTGGTCAGCCCAGCTGGGGAACTGATCTGACTGAAAACTAAACTGTTCTCTGTTATGTAAGTTTTCTGTTGCATTGGTTTCCTCACATCTTCATTTCAGTATCGCTTTCCCCACTGCGGTGGAGCTTGGGCTCAGTGATTTCCCTGAGATTTTGAAATGGGACTTAAATATCATTTTATGGGTGTGTTATTGTACCATTTGGGTGAGGAAGAAAATTTAGTACCAGTGCTTTTCACTGTGGCACCTTACAAGAAGGTGAACACTTGAAGTCTGTAGGTTTTTGGTGTCCACAGTGTGTCTGGATATAACTTTGTTCCTCTCCTTCTCTTTCAAGGCAATGGCAGTCCTCTTCTCAAATTTTGTCATTATAACAACAGCTCTTCTCTTCAGGATAGTGCTAAAGTAAGTAGTATTTGCTAAAGTAAATGAAATCTAAATCTTCCTACCTTTGATGAAGTTAAGCTACGTTTTTTCCCTTTGTCTGCTGGGAACAGTAATTCTCTTTCCTTGCGGCTATACCAGCTTGAAGAGGTGTTTTTGTTTTCTACATCTGAAGGCGTAGGAAATAATGTTTTTAGGAGTCCCTTCATGAGTCTACGCATTTGGTCAACTCTAGTAGAAAACAGTTGAAATCATGATTATATAGTCATTGAATGGCAAGAGGAAATCTTTCATTTATACATTAAATGTCTTATTTTATGATTGCCAGACTTCTTGCCAGTCTGTTGCAATTCTTAATTGAGGGTAAACATGGTCTAGTAAGAGGAAATGAGATACATAAGAGTGAAAGATAGAGGTGTGTTTGATTCATTATTCATGTGACAAAAGCCAGACAACGTGTTCCACTTTGCTGAATTTGTGCTCTTTATAGCATGATTCAGATTCAAAAAAGACTGTCAGGGAAATGGGTATTAACTTTACACTCTAAAAGTTGCTTGTGTCGAATATGGCACAAATAAGTCTTTACTATATGGCACTAATAAGTCTTTACTATAGGTGTTAATATGCCAAAACAGTGCCTGATAGTCTGACTCGAAATGCTTTTTCTCATTTTAGTTTTGTGTCTCTTGTGATGTCACAGTTCACTTAATCTTCCAAATTTTATATTTTTGTCAAGATTAACAGGCTTTGTTTGAGTGGAAAAACAGTATAAATATTTCTAATAGTCTTCTGAATTACATTTGTAGATTTATAAGTGTTACCATCTTGAAATACTATAAAAGGGCTCCAAATCATGGGGGAAAAGAGCATTATAGTGAACATTTTCCAAAGATGGTAGTTATTTGGATGTCTGTGATTTTTTACTTTATTCATCAGACTTTTGTTGCCATGGAGACAGAAGTTGCTTTTAAGTTGTTAGGCAATCAGTATCTAGAAATAACAGGATCTTGAAAGGCTTTCCTTTTCCTTATTCTTCCAAATGAGGAATACTTCATTTTATACCTCTTTGATTGCCAGTCTTGGCCCCCTTTGCCATAGAAAATCATGTTGCATTTTGGCATTTTATTGTATTCTGAAAAGACTTTTCTTTACACCTGTCTGTCTCCTTATCTGTGGCATGATGTCTTTTATATGTTTTATAGATCTGGATGTTCTGTCATTTAATTTATGCCACTGTGTTTCTAAATTTAGTGGCTTTTTTGTGTACCAGGCGAAGACTCTCTTGGGTACAGTGGGCGTCTCTGGTGATTTTATTCCTGTCCATCGTTGCCCTGACTCGAGGAACTGGAGGCCATCAGCACAGCTTGGCTGCACATGGATTTCATCACAGTGTGTTTTTTAGGCCATCTAACCACTGCCTTCTTGCTACTGGACCTGAGGAAGCGTGCGTGGAAAAGGGCAACTGTGCAGCACCAAGTTTCCTCCACAGCTTCCAGTGGAATGTGACCAATACCATGGCAGGAGCATTGAAGCCTCTCCGCCTCAGCCTGGGCCATCTGCTCATTTTAGTGCAGTGTTTTGTGTCTGCCCTGGCTAACATCTACAATGAAAAGATGCTGAAAGATGTGGATCAGCTTGGGGAAAGCATCTTCACACAGAACAGCAAACTCTATGCCTTTGGAGTGCTGTTCAATGGGCTCATGCTGGTGCTGCAGGCTAAGGACCGGAGGCAGATAGGGAACTGTGGCTTCTTTTATGGGCACAACATCTTCTCCGTGGCTCTTATATTTGTCACAGCTTTCCTGGGGCTGTCTGTAGCCTTCATCTTGAAGTTCCGAGACAACATGTTCCATGTTATGATTGCTCAGATCAACACTGTCATCATCACCACTGTGTCTTTCGTCATCTTTGACTTCAGGCCTTCTCTAGAGTTCTTTTTGGAAGCTCCTGTAGTGCTTCTCTCCATATTCATTTATAATGCCAGTAAAGCAAGAGGCTTGGAATATGCCGCTCTGCGGGAAAGGGGAAAACTCATCAAAGGAGATGCATGGGAGAGGTCAAGTGGGGTAAGGCTTTTCAGTATTTGTCTACTTGTTTCTCTTGTTTCACCTCCCTTTATACTAAGAAATGTTTGGAAGAATCAGCTTGTGTGCGACTGGACTGATCCTTCAACACCAAAGTTGTGTGTGCAGTATTTCTTAAAATCTTGGGTATTGCTTTCCATATGCCACTTTTTGAAATCACGAAGCCTAGGCAAGTGTTGCTTTCCTGCTGTGACTGTAGACAGTCCTGGGAGCAACTTTAGCTTTGTACCAGCCTTTCCTTGAAAGCTTTATAACCAAGAGAGTTTACTTGCCCACAGCATTCAGAAATTGGAATGCCTGGGAAGTAATTGTACCGAAGTAGAACTGGTAAGTCTGTGTAGCTTAGACCACATAAGGAGGAAGTTAACACAGTTGATGTTAAGATTCTTTTCTACCATAACAGTCAAAGATAGCTGAAGACAAAAAGGCAACATTAAATAGTTTTAACATGGTTTCGGGTTTTTTTCTTGCTATATATTTCCTGCAGACCTGCTAGTGTTTTTTGTTCTGATTTGAACAGGGATCTAGTTGCCTAGAAGGTGTCGGGGACGGCTTGCTCTTAGAGCTGTCATTCAGCTGAGCTGAGCAGTGGCCCGATGGGAGGAAGGGTAAAAGTTTGTGTACGTCAGCCCGCGGGTACGGACGGGCCGTGTGGATGCACACTGTAACCAGCAGAGAGCGCTGTCCGCACTGCGTTCCGACAGACATTAAACTCGGGGATGTTTCCCAGAAATTCCGCATGGTGCCTTTTTAGGTTGTTGTTTAGTGAGCAATAAATAACACAAATTCATATATTTTAGTATACCAGGTGTCATCTATTTTAGCACTTACAACTAAGCAGCTGTTGTAGATACGAATAGCATTATGCAAGCACGTGAAGCCAGCTATATCTTGGGCTGCATCAAAAGCAGCGTGACCAACAGGTCAATGTAGGTGATTCTGCCCCTCTGCTCTTGTGAGACTCCACCCGCAGTACTGTGTCCAGCTCTGGGGACTTAGATCTGTTGGAGTGAGTCCAGGGGAAGATGATCAGAGGGCTGGAGCACCTCTCCTATGAAGACAGGCTAAGAGAGTTGGGAATGTTCATCCTGGAGAAGAGAAGGCTCCAGGGAGACCTTCTAGCATCCTTCCACTAGCTTCCAACCCAAACCATTTTATGATTGTATGGAAGAATGGGCTACAAGCTGGTTTAGGCAGTGGGTCACTAAAAGGTGAAAAGGTACTAAAAGATGCAGGGAATATTTTTTATGAGTATGTATTTCCTAAGCATTATAACACACTAGTAAGAGATTTAAATTACAGGGTCTTGATTTTGCTTTAAGTGATACCTTTGGAACAAATCTTACTCTTTGTTTTCTTTTTCAGTGGTATTAATAACAAGATGACTTTTGCTCACATTGTTCTCTTTTGCTTCTGGTTCCTGTAGGATGGAGAAGAATTTGAGAGGTTGAACAAACCAGGCAGTGACATTGATACAGATGAAGATTCCCTGTAGCGTGAGGCTGGCTTGGAGGAGTGCTATTACTCACAGTGAGAGAGAGTTAATCTTTTATTAACATAAGGAAGGGTCATTTTTGCCCACTGATAGACTGTTTGGAACTGTTTTGGGGCTGGATGTCAAATGTGGATGAGGACAATATTCAAGCTGTATGTATGGAGAGTTGTATTCCTTTGTGCCTGTCTCCCAGTGTCTGGGGAAATGGAAATCTGGAATGCCTTGTAGCAGCTGGTGAATTTTACATGCAGCTTACGTGGCCTAACTTTGAAAGAGCTTGAATAAAACAAAAGTTTATTAAACAGTATGAATGCATCATCTTTTTTGCGTGTGTGTTTAAAAAGGCTTTGTGTAGAGGCTTTGTTTGCACTGAGCCTACTACTGAAAACAAATATTATGCAGCTACAGTAATGCCCTTCAACATCTGGAGCACTGAGCAAGAGAGTGCAGGTGGCAATATCATCTGGTGTTGTTCTACCCTGGCAGACTGATAAGGTCTTGCATTCATTTTGTAGAGAGAGAAGTCATTCTGCAGAGTGCCAGGCATAGTGATCTCAGAGTTTCTGTTGAGGCATCTGCTGGATTGTATTTTGACTGAGATGAAAAATAGGTTCCAAATTATTCAGAGAATTTTGAAACAGGCAAGGGAGCAGGGATGCCAATAAGGGATTCCTGGTATGTTCCTAAAGCCTCTTCTCTCAGAGCAGTGGAAAAGATGTTGGTTTATAATTTCCTCCCTTCAAAAATGTGTCTTTCATAGTTGAAAGATACTGTCAGAAGAATTCTTAAGATAAGCAATGAGTTCAGTGTCAGAGCCTCATACCAGAGTGTATAGTAAGCAGTAAGTGATGCATTTCTCTGGACTGAAGACAGTCCTGCCTTTGTTCCCCTCTGCCATCGTGTCCAGGCTCTGTGTATAAAGCCTATGTGTACTGTATTGATGTCTTATTGCTGTATTAACATACCTTCTGTCATTGATCCATCAAAAGGAACAGCCTGTTCTCGTATGTGGCCCCTGGTTTATAATTGTCAAGTTATAAACTATGAATTTAAATTTTTTTTTTGTATTTTTTTAGTATATATTAAGAGTAACTGTACAAAATTAATGTTGTTGTTGAGAAGTTTTTTGCATCTAATTTCATTGTGCTTGTATAGAAGGTCATTTCAACATAAGGAATCCTAGTTGTTTGCATCTATTCCAAGAAGGAATAGAAGGCATAGTTCAGTGTAAATTCCAGAAACTCCGTTGTTCTCATTGGTTTATGATGTTGTATTTTGGGAAATGAAACTTTAAAAAAATCCTCAAACTGTTAAAGGCTTAGAGGCAATAAGATTTTTTTTTTCTTTCATACAGCTTTGCAATATATACCTGAGTTTGTTGCCTTTTTCACACAGCTACCAACTTTAGCAGGTACTTTCAAAAAGAATGAAAGTTAGCTTTAGACTACTTTGCATGTATGTGAGCAGTAACCTTTTACATGAAGTTCCAAAGACCTTTGCCTTGCATCAAGTGAGAACATAGAAATCAGCTATGGTTGTACTTCTAAAGACAGAGCATCAAATCAAACTTGAATGTCTTAAAAACCATGTTTGACCTTTGTGCGTGAAATATCTGCATTAAGAGACAGGGAATATGGAAATGACTGATCTTCAGCTATTGTAAAGTGCATTTAGTTCTTGCTTTTGACTCTTGTCCTGCTTAATGATTTTCCTTTCTGTAAATTTCTCTAGTGCTATCACGCTTGACTTATTTGCCAAAGTCTAGATTGCACAAAGGTATTGGTTATATAACTGTTGATCCAAGTTTTTACTCATGCTGTGATTTGGTTGTGTCTAACGTGTAGAAATCTTTCTATTGTCTTCAGGTTGGAGGTCTCAGAGAGATTATGTTGGATGGCCAGGCAGGTTTCTTATTATAATGAAGGAGAACTGTATATCCCCTTTGCAGCAACAGGAATGTTAACTGAGGTCTACATGGGTAAGGATTTGCATCCACTTAGCAGTAACATAGGGTAAATAGTAACTCAAAGCATAACGTGCAAATCTTGGCAGCTGTGCTATCCATGGTGTAGTGTGTAGGTGAGATTTGTTAGAGGAAGTGACTGTGAACAGTTGTCAACTAGAGAGCAGCTCTGGTGAGCAAGGGGGAGCAATTCTACAGAGTTACATGTTTCAGATAGATCATGTGAAATCCCACTTGAATAAGTATTTCCACTATATGGAAACTACTCCATGTTGGAAAGCTTAACTTATATTTGCTCAAAATTACAATAGGGAAATTTATGAGCATGTTTTTGGAGAGCAGCATTAGTTTGGCACATAGTCTTTAATGAATACATTGGGCAGAATGCTCATGCTAAGCTTTGATTTAGAGCCCAGATTCACAAGTGTTTGAACTTAATTGCTGCTGAGGGTGTTATGTTTCTCCCTCCAGGCTGGAGGAAATAGTTCACAAAACATCCCAGGAAGGGAGGTGTGTTCGTGTTTCTCTTGCTTGTAACAAGTCAATTTAAGAAGTATTTATTTTGGTTAATTTCAGCTATTTTGTGAATGTAGCAGCTTCAAAGACAGACTGTGGATTAAAAAAGCCATCTTGATGCTGAACCAAATGCCATAAATATGTATAAGAATAAAGATTTTTCTTTATCATGTAGAATCTTCCCACTAAGGTATGTTGAAATAGGACCTTAATCTCAGTAAGTCTGTCCTCAGAGTGATGCTGCAGGGACAGATCTAGTGATCTGGATTTGATTTGTTTTGCTAAATGAAGTCTTCATTTGGAGAAATGTAACTCCTGAATGCTTATAGCCTGCAAGATAACTACATGTTGTCGTTGAAAGTATATTTTGGCTTGGTGCTCCTGGCTTTGCTTTTAGTTTTCCATAGGGGAAAGTGGGTTGCAAAATCAGGATTTTAAATCATTGTTAAAAGTTTCTGGTGATTTAGTGTCATTTTGTAATGAAAGCAGAAATAGGCACCAGAATGTAGAATAATACAGTTTTCTACAAATTCTGTGAATATTTGGATGTGTAGTTTTGGTTAAAAGCCCATCCCTACCTCCCTTGATAAATGGACAACTTGTTTGGAGTTGTCTTTTTAATGCAACTCCCACTGAATGCCTAGGCTGGGTTTGGTACTTGCACAATTTGACTTTGAATTTCAGACAGGGGTATTAAAAAAAAGGGCAATTTGGATCAGGTGCTGCACTCTTTTTAATGTAAGTTAACCTTCACAGCACAGGACATTTAATTTATGTGATTTGTAGTGTGAGTTAAAAGGGCTTTCATTTATAGACTTTACATGAAAACAAGATTACAGGAAAGTTTAAAGGAACACCTGAAAGAAAATGCCCCAAGGGTGTTTTTCTTTCTGTCTACAGGAGGTGCCTGTTAGGCATCTGGTATACTTTCCTCTGCTTTTGCTTTAGGCAAGGAAAGTTAGGCAGCTGACTTTGATACAGTGATGCAATGAGCTCTCGTTTTCTAAACGTGAGCTACAGGACACTCCATTTTCTTCTATAAACCTTTCCATCCCATTACTGGTTTTGGTTTCTTGAATTTCTCTGTCCACTGCTTTCAGCTGTGGTAGTGCTATCATCACTGAGAGCTCAGAAGCTCTCTGCAGGCAGCAGTCCTCTCAAAATCATTTTGTCAAATGCCTTCCCCAGCAAGCTCCAGTCACCTGAGAAAGGTAAGTCAGGAGCTGTACCCTGCACTAACTAGGCCTTGTGATGGGGAGGGCAGCCTTCCCCAGAGAGTGACCAAGTGTGTAAAGCTAAGGCCTTGTGACCCTTTGTCTGCCTTTCTGACATTGAGAAGGGCAAGTAATGCCTGACCTTTTGTGACTTAAGTTTCTAAAGAAAGCATCTGTTTTTGAGTTGAACTTGTTGCTTTAGCCAGTTTTGTTTTCATCTGGGGAAAAAAAAAATCAAGAAAATGCCAGAAGTCAAAATGCAGAGCATGCTCTGGCCAGCTTAGAGCTGTAGCTTCTCCCTGTTCCTGTGCTACTTCTGTGATGGCAATACCCAGTACGAGTGCCCTGTTGTGTGCATCTATATGTGATGTGCACCTACATCATGGATTATAATAAGAAATGTGACTGGTTAGGCACACCTTCAACATCAAAAGTGACCAATGTGCCATTATAAAGGCTGACATGGTATCTATCTTCACTTCCATAATCTTTCTGCTGCATCTTTAATGTTTGGAAATCTAACCCAAATGGTTCTGAAACCATGGCTGTGCATGCAGCTCCTGCCACTGGTTTCAGTAGGGTAGGGTGGTTCTACAGCTCCAGTGCCTGAAGACATCAATGAGAAGGAAGAAACATTTCTGAAAGTGTGGCAGAAATAGAGATGGTTTAGCAGATAAAATGAATCTCAAATACTTTTATACACATTGAATCCAGATCACTTTTATCGGGGAGAGTAAGAAGCAGAGGTAAAAGAAAATTTGAAATTTAGAGTAACAGTTTAATTAAAAGCATTATTATAGAGAGCTAGTTACAACTCATTGAAAATATATTTGAATGAGATTTCTTTTTTTGATGAAGGTAATGCTTTTCAGATTTCTGTATTTCAGACAGTGCTAACCCTGGTTGGTGTTTCCACTTAGCTCTCATTAACTTGGATTTAACAGTGAGGTGGGCAGGACCTAAGAGAACAGGGACCCCAACTGAAAGAATACTTAGGCATGCAGTAAGCTTTGTAGTTAAGAACTTTACATTGTATTGTATTGGAACAAGTTCTGCCATAGCCATAAATCTTATTTTCATTCATAAAGTCAGCTAATTACAATAGTAATGCACTGTAGAAGGGATGCTGTCTTTTTAAACAGGGTGTTCCAAAAAGATTTTATTACTGTTGTTATTATTAAAGAGCATGTCCCATGCTTCTTTCTTAAATTTTGCTTTTCCGGGAGGGACCCAAAGTGTGATTCTTTGTTTGTCTTCATAAGCATAATGAAATCTCACTTTCCAATAAATATACTTATTTTTTGTCCTTAGAAAAAGTAGTAAAAAGCACACTGTTGGACAGTTTGTTTCCTGCCCTACTGTAGTGCCCATGGGCTGGGGTTGTGGGGTTTTTTTGTTTGGTTTTAATACAAACAGCACCTGCTGATGGCCTTTGTTTATAAAGATTTAAAAATATAAAGGAGTCTTTATTGTTTAAAGCTTCAATACTACTGGTTTGAATTGCTTCACTGTAAAGGCTTCTGCATTTTTTGAGAAGGCAAATGACCAAAGTCCTGTGATTGAACAGTAGAAGAAGGAGGCATGGATACCAAGGTGGCCTGGGAAGATTTTCTGCAACTGGCCACCTATTGATTGAATAGCTATTGGAAGACAGACACGGGGCAGCCAGAGGCTAAGTTGCTCTGTTCAGTACGGATATCCATGGTGGTAACTTCCGTGGTGACGGTAGTCATCTTGGTAACCTTCCTGGTAGCCCTGGTGGTAGCTGTGGTAGCCATACCCACCATACTCATCATCGGGGCACTGCATGCCCAGAGACTGTTGGATTGTCATTTCCTGGCGCCGGAGCTGCATGGAATCAATCAGGTCATACACAATCGCCATAGACCACATTGGAGAAGGATACCAGGATTTGACATTGCCATCTTTCCCCACTAGAAGCATGGAGAAATATTCTGGGCTAATTTGGAAATAATTCCGAATGTCTTTCACCAAATTAGCCGGGATGTCTTCTCGGTCTACAGTTGAGCTTCCTAGAAAGTGATCGCATAAAATCAGCATTAATGTTTTGTTTAGGCGATGATGAAGATTTCTAGGTAAAAAAAATAAAAAGCAACAGGAGACAGGATATAGCCCAAGAGTTAGCAATATAAGATTCTTGTCATTTGCAAGTTCATATCCATTTCCTGGATCTGAAATGAAATTACTATGAACTAAGGATGTGTTTTTAACAGCTTTTTAAGTTTAGTAAACTTGTCTGTATTTTCTAGCCTGAAGCTACTGTAGTGTGGTACATCTTTTTGTCACCCAAAATCCATTAACTTCTTTGATACCTTTACAGCTTGGGTCACCAATGAATGTATTGCAGAAGGCATATGTGAAAAGCAGTGAAAGAAATTACAGGGATTGAAGTATGATAGAAGAATTGCAGGATATAGAGCCTATAGAGCCTTGTTCTTGAACTGTCATGATATGTGAGGTATGGGATGTGGTAGATGTCATTTCCTCTTCAAAGTATATGTTCTAGAGTAAATCTGGTGAGCTCCGGGCTTTTAAGTGTGAAGTCTGTGTTGGGTAAATGAGTAGAAACTGTAAGACAACTAAGATAAGTGGGCACATGTATACATAGTTGGCTTGGCAGCAGGACTCTTATACGGTGGCACCCTGCCTAACAGTGTTTCTGGGCTGTAGAAGGACTAGAATGCTTTCATGCACAGAGCAGTTGGAGCACAGATGGGATAAATAAGCTCTTTCTGTCTTTGTTCCATTGATGGAGGCAGTTGTTTGGATTAGGTAATAGAGGAACCTGCAGCATTTGACCATAATGGGACTCTCTTAAGGATCTACCTAGAAGGGCCTGTTGGGATGCAAGTGAAATACTAAGGAGAGTTTATAAGAAAGAAGGAGAAAGACTTTTTATCAGGGCCCAGAGACAGAAGGGGTATTAATTTTACACAGAAAGAGGGTAAATTTAGATTAGATGTAAGGAAGAGGTTTTTTAGGACATGGGTGGTGTGACCTAGGAGCAGGTTGCCCATATGGATGTTCTGTCTGGAGGTGTTCAAGGATAGGTTAGATGGGGCTTTGAGCAACCCAATGAAGTGAAAGATGTCCCAGCCCATGGCAGGGGCTTTGAAACTAGATCATCTTTAAGAGGTCCTTTTCACTTCAAGCCATTCTATGAATATAAAGGAGGGATCCATAGAGGAGAATCTGTTGAGTGTGTGTTCTATTAGCCCTGCAAACCCTTGAGCATGTAAAAAGGTACAGACATCCCTGTCTTTGACAGCAAGGCTGTCTGGAAGTACTGGAAGCTGTAAGCTTAGGCTGGAAATCAACATAAGAGATCAATTTAAGATATTTGTGCTTTTCTGTCCTGAAGAACCTTGATAATATTTAGCACAGAAACACCAAGAAAGTTTTTTCTTTGCTTTTGCATCATCTTATTTCTTTAAAGAGGAAAGCAGTCATACTCATCCCTCTAAAGAAACAGTACTACAGCACTGTATAACACCCTTCATGGGTAGTACCCATAGAAGAAACTGGAGAGAGTCACTTACCATTAATTGGATACAACTCTAACACACCTCCAATATCTTCTCCAACTCCCAGCAATTTGAGGATAGTTATGTGGCGCAGACCTTTGGAGGAAATGAAGAGGGTTTTGGGTCAGACCAAATCTTTGTGCTTATCTTTGGGCACATTTCAGTTTAATCAGGTAGGTCTGTGCTTGCTAAATTAAGGCCCAGTCTCAGCCAGCCCTCCAGGAGAATTACTGATTTCTATGGAGTCCCTGCCAGTCACATCACCTGTCCCAAAAGGATAAGCTGATGTGTTGAGTAAATGTGATATCAGTTGCATAAAGCTGTTCCAAGGACAGCAGCATGGTGATGTGGTTCTGTAGCATAGGGATACAAATATCAGATACACCAGTAAATTGCAGAGGCCATTCCTCAACTCCAGAATCTTCCTGCAGTGTTTTCTTCATTAATAAAGCTTTTACTTATCATACACACAGCAAAAAATTATTTTGAGGCAATATAACCTGTGCCAATTAAACTCGGAATGACTGCAGGGAATAGTTTATGAGACATACTCACTTCTTCTATTTGTTCTGCACAGAGGCTTGGACTGTTGCCTCTGCTTTGAAGAAAGACCTTAGGGACAGCAGAAATTGTTCATGTAACATGAATCGGTACAATCTACAAAACCTTTGATGTAACTGCTTTTATAACTTGGAGGTAAGGTGCTTGGAAACATACCACTTAGTTAAAACACCCATTGACAAAATCACTGGATGATGTTCAAGCTGTCCCTACCAAAAGGTGGGGATACTCAACTGTTTTGACTGCATTTTATTCTTCAGAAAGCATTTTGCAGTGGCCCGTGTTGCAGTTTACTGTGGTACTTTCCAAATGAGGTGATGCTGATGCTCTGAATGAAAGCCAGGTGATTATGAATAAGCAATCATACTGTGCAGATCTCCCTTCTGGTGCAATTGAAGTGCATAGAAATAGCAGCTGTTGAAAGGGACCTGTCCCGTTCTGTTGAAGGAGTCAAGTCTAGACCCTGTATGGTGTGTGCATTGCTAGGAACTTAAGGAGTAAGTCTCTCTGCACTTCATGTCAAGAAGACAGAAGTGTCCCTCTGGGTCTTGCCCTTAGTTGTCTCCTGGAGGAGCCCCTCTCTCTCCACAGACTATGTAGGTGGATCTTAAGTACCTAGTTATGGGCCTGGGAGAGCCTTTATTGGATTGAAATGGCTTCCATTAATATTTTTACAGATTTTGGCAATGAAGCAGTAAGGAAAAGAAAAAAATCCTGATGCCTGGCCCAGTTCTCAGCTGGATCTTTGCCCTTACCAAAACATTTTCCTTGTGTTGTTAATTTATGCAGTACAAAAAACTCCAAAACATCTATTAGTCTCCTGAAGTACAAACCTGAAGAGAAGTTTTGGAGTGCTAGAATTTTCTGCTACATTAGTGTAATGTTTCAAAAATTATTCCAGGGAACAATTTGTTTAGCTGTCTTAGCTGCCAGTGTACTGTAGTACCTGCTTAGCACAATCTTCTATTTGGATCTGGAGGAACATTTTCAGTTGTCAGACTCCTCAGACTGTTCAGGTTCAAACCTGAGCAAAGGAATCCATCACATCACCAGGAAGGATGTGGTTTGAGGGAGCAAGAGTATAATTCCTTTTGACTCACCAAAATTGCAGGCTTGTCCACTGAGAGCAGCAAGCTGTTGGGAGTAAGCCCAATCTTCATCACTGGGAGCAGAGATCACCACCAGCCGCCTTCTCCATCGGAACCTGAAAAAAAAAGTGTGGCCAGGCATGGTCGTGACATGCGACTCAAGTCCTCTCAGCATTTCTGTTCTCTGTAGGCTGAGATATGTCTTATCTCTCACAACTGCTAAGTAACAGCTGGATGGGAAATTTTCCCAGCTCTGTCCATCACTGGGAGAAGATAAAGCTTGTTTTGAATTTTACAGCTCCAAAACTTTCAAAGAAACACCTGCAGTGCTGCTGCTTCACCAAACAAACACTGCAAAGTTTATGATCTTTGCTCAAAGCCCCTTCAGTAGTTACAGCAGTGCTGAGAAGTGTATACTCAAGAGAGAAGGATTCCTGTGGAATTCCTCACTAGGCATTTAGCTTTTATGTCATTTACCACTGCTGGAACTGCACAGTTCTTCTGCAGTCCAAGGGCTGTCTGAGAATTAGGGTGTATCTTCATTTCAGACATAACTCATACTTCTGTGTAAATAATCACTGACCTCTTTTTTCTTTCCTGCACCACATTTGCTCAAAATACCCTCAACATGGCTTTAAATCTGAGCTTGTTTGTAAGTATGTGGTTGTGTCAGCCTGTGGCTGTATAAGGCATGCAAGGGGCAATAAGATAAATCTTGGAATCCTTCCTTAATAGGGGCTGCACCATCTACCCAAGATTTTGCATGAGGATCTCCTTCCTTTCCTGTCAAAGAAAGGCAGTGCCATAAGGACACTTGAAATCTTTAAAAATTCTGACTCTAAAGGTTTTTAATACTCTCTCAACAACTTGTGTTTTGAATATAGTTATTTCTCCACTTAACCTAAATAAATCAGATTTATAGGAATTTGCAAAGCTGCAGAGATATTTTTACAGCAGGAAATGATCTTTTAAATGAATACAGATGTTACTCTGTTTTAATAATAGCCTGCTTTTCTGCTGTACCATGTGAGATCTCAAAATGAAGGCTGATGCAAAGGGTCAATTCTGCTTCACTTAAGAGAAGCTTTACTGATAGGAGCTGAATCTTCAGCTTCTATCACCAGTCCTATGATGGGACTTGCTCAAAGTCAAAGAAGAAGTTGTTAGAAGAGCAGGGCATGCTGTCGTCTTTGCTTGTTGACTGTTACTGATTTTTTTTTTTTACAGTTAGAACAGTAAATCTTTGAAAAGCAAAACTCCTCAATTTTCATCTTTCTGAGGAGGAACAGCAAAGAAACATGAATGCATGTGTACAGTTAAGTGAAGTGATTAAGAATGAGAAGCATTAAGGATCACATATGTGATGTGAAGAAAAGGAGGGAAATTTTGTGTCATTATTCTGACAATGGGGAGCAAAATAATTTTTGTGCTATTTTGTATAGAAAAGCACTTGGTTACCTATGAACAGTGAGTGGGATGTGGCCATTAGATCATATTTTCCCTAGGGAAAAACTGTGAGTCACTTTAAGATACTTTTATATTGCTTTTCTGGTTTGTTTGGTTTGGTTGTTGCTTCGCTTTTTTTTTTTTTTTTTTTTTTTTTTTTTAAATATCTCCTTTGGAGTTACACAGAGCTGTAGTGCTGAAAGCCATTCAAGCTTTTTAGTCCACTGCCCCAGGAGCACTTGGTGTGCTTATCTGGGACAGCATCTTAGAAATGAATTCAGTTGGTCCTTCACAGCCTTTTAGTTCGCCAACACTAATGTACAGATTTCTGCTTTATTTCTGACATCAGAAGTCATGTACCAATACTCCAGAAAAGTCTGCCAGACTCTTTCCTGTGTGGATCCTTCCTTCCTCTTTTACCTCTTTTGCATCCTGTTCTGCATATATGAGCCCAGAGAGCAGCACAGCCAGTATCTAGGTCTTAGAGGGGGACTCACCTCCAAACTCAAGGTTTTCTTCATTCTACGTGTGGCTTTTAAGCATTACTCAAACTGGCTCTGGCTCTCATGGTCTCCTTTCACACCAGGCAGGTTTATTAAGCACAATATTTGCATTATTATAACTGAGCTCTGCAAGGAGCAACACCAGGGAGATGGTGCCAGGGCTCTTGTTCAGCTGGGAAAATGATATTGGACAAAGCTGGAATTAATTTTACTGGGAATCTGACCAGTAATGTGGCTAGAGAAGTCTACCCAGTATTTAAAGCCTGATGCTTGTTTCACAGACAACAAATGCATTCTGTGCAGCAGCAGTTCTGTTTATAGATGCAACATTCTGCATTTTTCGTGCCCAGTTTTTTAATGTGTGTTTATTACTAGGGCTGTTTCCAAGCAAAGAAGGATTTGGGGCCTGTCCCTTTCCAGTATACAAGTTCTTTCTTGTGCTGATCAGCTGTTTCCAAAGTGTGGTTCTCCTTGGTGGTCTCAAGGATGAATCACTGGTACCTAAACAGGAGGTGGTTAGGTCGTCTAAAAGGTTCTCTTTCTGTTGAAGTGGCCATTGGATTTTAAAATGTTTATAAACCAACAACCTATCCATTTACTTGCTGCTCCTTTCCTCCTTGTCATAATCTGTCATGCTGCCTCAGTTATTTTTAAAGCCATCTGGCATTAACAGTGTATTCCTATGGATTCTCATAGTAGGTGAGGGGGATGCAGTTGTAAGGTCTAGAATGATGGGGTAGCCCTAATCTCATGTCAATTCTCCTATGATAATTGAGAGAGGGCTGTAGCTGCACAGCTCTTCTGTGGGTCTGAATGCCCACAGTCAAGATGAATTTATTGTCTGGAATTTTGGTCTCAGGGCAGAGTAATAATACAGCTTGTAGAGATTTCAAAAACAAAATTGTCTCTCTGTAAAAGGTCTCCAACATTTTGCGAAAGACATCCGCAAGACCTTTAATAATATGCATGACTAATACTAGCAAAGACAAACTGTTATCTCAAGCAGGATAAGAAGGAAGTTAGAGATAATTAATTACTGATTTGAACTACATGGCAGGGATTAGAATGGGATTAATGAGATTGGGATGGTTGATGATCAAAACACATAAACACTGTGCTTCATACATTCAAAACATTGAGCTAACATCTGTGAATTAATCCTTATTTACTCTTCTAATGCAAATCAGTTTCATTATCTCCATGTCATGATGGGGAAACTGAGGTACTGAAAATCAGTGTCCAAGGAAGATTTACTTCATCAGGAAACATGCTTCCTGTCTTTTAGTGTTCTATACAAGAGTGCATTCAGCTCTGGCTGCATCTCTGTAATTGCTTAACATTGTAAATACTGAGAAATCTGTATTTAAAAATCCCAGGAATAGTTACATGGGTATTTTTCCGCTACAGTGATAATTAGTAGAACTAGCAGCAGATAAGAACAAAAGGTGATACCTGGATAAGAAGCTCTCAAGGGATTGCTTCTTATCTTCCTTGCAGACAATGCCCTCTTTTTTCTGTCTTTCCATGTCTTTAATTCGTGATTGGAAAGTGTCAATCAGATCAAACACAGACTTCATTGCTATGGGTACTTCATAGTATTGCTGTTAAGAAAAAAGAAAACAAGACAGGTGGGTACAAGGATGCTCATTTTAGCAGCCTTTCTGTATGTATCACAGCACTGTAGGATATTTAGAGATCCAGGTATTCTAATTCACACGCAGGCAACATGGCCTAAAACGCATCAGAAACTATGGAAAATATAATTATTTTTGCAGTAAGACTGCCCTTTGGAAGTGGTATATTTTCACTATTTGCCCGAAGTGATAAGGCCAGGACATTGCAGTTATTATATTCTCTTGTAAGGCCATTCGACTAGAGGATTGTCCGTATGTAATGTGCTGTCATCCTGTTGGGCAGCCAAACTGTGTGTTTTTAGAATGCCAGGTACTACACTTAAACCCTGTCAGGTGTGTTCCTCATCATTCCAGCAGAAACACACAATTCCTGAGATCCCCTAAGTGCAGAAAATGAAGATAGCTACCTAAGTTCTGAAAATTTTGCTTACTGTTCTTTTGCTTGTCCTCCAGCAAATGACCAGGTCCTGCATCTGTATCATATGTCCCTCACAGGCGAGTGTGTAGTGTAATTTCCTAAATTTTTCAAAATTTTTCATATATTTCCAATGCATTTTCTTTCAAGAGAGCTGAGTTCAAAGAGTTAAAACCCTCACCTTGACCTTCATGTCAATGTCTGTCAGCACCATGAAGAAATCATTGTAGGTCATCCCATACTCTTTCCTCAACTCACTGATGAGCTGCTGATCCACAAGATCTTCATCTTCTATCACTTTCATGGGTTTTTCGTTATCTTAATGTGAGGTAAAGGAGAAATAAAAATGGTCATGAAATCACACAACACTCTGCCTTTAATTTTGCCTCAAAAGAAAAGTGAGAATTAATTTCTCAGAAGCTCTCTTCCTGCTGCATATTCAATGTATTACAAACCATGTGTGTGAACTTTTCATTCATATGACTTTTAACTGTCTAGTTTTCCATCCCTATAGTCCTTGAAAAATCAGTTGATCCTAGGGCTCATGCACTTCAGTATTTTTCATTTTTATGTTCTTTTGAAAAATCTTGTTTTTTCCTGGGAAGATATTTGAGATTTTTTCAATATGCTCATACATGTCTATGTATGTACTAACCATTTCACCAGCTCCTGAAATGTAGCCACTTCTATAATTGAAAATAGCAATTTTGACAATGTGCTCCATGTGCAAATAAAACAGCATAGGTGGTTTGGGTCAGTAAAATATAGCTAGAACAGCTTGAGTTGGCCAGGATGGTAGAGTTAACCTTACCAGTCTTAAAAATTTCCATGTAGTGACTATAAGAAACCAGAAATGTTTAACATGTTTAACATGTCTTGAATGCTGCAGTGCTGGCAGCATACCTCTTTAGATACCCCACTGTGGCACTACCTCCTCCTTCTGCTTGCTCATTCTAGCAGCCTGACAGGCAAAAACTTAGTTTTGAGTACAACTTGTACCTCCTCAGTGGTCCGCTCTAAGAAAACATTCTGAAACAATGAGAAAAAGACTTCTGAAGACAGAGATTTGAAGACAAGCCTGTGGAGATGCTGAGGTTCCTTACATCCTGTGGAACCAGGGTGCACTGTAGTCAAGTCCTGAAGGCTCAGTGTTATCAGCACAGCCTCAGTGGTAGCATCCAGCACAGCCCTATACAACTGCAACAGTGCTGAAACAAGCCTCCATATGCAACTGTATAAGATAGGAAGATAAGGACAGTGCAATGTTACCTGGGCACCGAGAGCTCCCTGCAAGCTCTGCTTGCCTGTGCCCTGTGACACCACTATGAGTGTTATATTCACATCCTCACTTAGAAATCCCAGCCATGGCTTAAGTGACCTGCCTGAAGTCAGAGACACAGCAAGTCATCCAGAGGTGGAATCCAACTTTTCAGTCTCTTGCTCCGTAAGTATTTGTCAGCAAATAGAGATGTGATTAATTGGTCCAAGTTAAGCACACAGCAACAAGATTGATTTAAGTCATTATACAGCAAAACATTTTAAATTTTTTTCTAAACATACATGGCTTTTAAGGAGCGTACTGATCGGATTCAAATTTAGCAGTATGTCTATCCTGTGGATAGACTGAAACATAGAATGAAACATCTGAATTAAAATTTGGGGGAAATGTCTGAATTAGAATCTGATCTTTAGGTTTCACACCTTGCTCCCACTGCTTACAAAAAAAAAGTCAAGCCAGCAAATATTAAAATTTGGTTATACTTATCATGCTATATATCTATTTTATCTGATTTTTTCATTGTTATATGTACCTCAGTTGAAAGTTTTATAAAGAATTAACAAGGAATGTTATTAGCTTTTGATTGGATGGATTGCTGGATGTGCTAATTGGTTATCCACTTCATAAATATATGTAAATCCTGCATCAGGTGCTTGATGAGTGAGATTTTTGTATTACTAGTGGCAAGTATAACCATTAAAACATAGACCAAAAATTCATGTTTAAAAGCAAAGACTATCTAATGGCCTAGATGGAGATAGAAAAATGCAGAAGTTGTTACTGTGAAATGTGATGGAAAACAGCTAAGGTACAGGAGTGCCTTAGACCAACTGACCTATGGCACTCTTCTGGTTTAAACTCTAGATATCGGTATGAAGTTAGCTCTTTGGAGTTTCCTTTTTAAGAGATTCTCTTTCAAAACTTATGATTTTTGTAAGAAAATAAGAAAATTAAATTACAGAGTGATGCAGAGAAATTCTGTATCAAGGAAAAATATAATGCCACAAAGGCTGACCAAACTTTCAAACTTGGAAATTATTTCTGTGGAGGAAAAAAGAAGTTAATCTAATTGCCTCTTTCCAAGTCACTACTTGTCTCTCACCTCTGCCTCATAAAGGGCATCTAGGATCCACATGAAGATCCACTGGAGCTAAGACTATGCTGCTACCTGCAAAGTCCTTGCTCTCTTTGTTTTTTCTCTAAAAGAATGGAGAAACATTTCTCCATATATCTTTGGCAGCTAGACAGGCTGGGAAGATGAGTTATCTTCAAAAATAATTCCAATGAGGTTACAAAGCAAGCCAGCAGGTTGTTTTAGCAGTACGGTGGCCTAATAGATTAGGTACTTGCTTTAATTATAGGATGAGTAGCCAGGGGCTCATGTTTAGTTGATTTAAGCCCTGTTTCTCATGGGGAAAAGAGACCATATTTGTTAGCTTGCACTGAGGAGAAGATCTCTGCAGTGACACTCAGCTTTTGTGTCATTCCAGTGGGAAAGTGGGAAATACTCTGGCTTCACTGTGAGCTAATCTTGACCAGTGTCACACAAGCTCTTTCATTCACCACTTCTAAATGTGTCTGAAATTTCAAGTGAAAAGTCTTTTCTGTTGACTTTTCTGTTGTTGTCTTTTGTATTTCAGTCACAAGATGCAGCACTCTGAGTAGACCTCATCATGCTGGGTGCTCAAGCTTCTCACTACAGAAACATACTGTCTACAAAATGTTTCTTAGGAGCTTTTGCTGCCACTGTTGCTCACAGAGAGTGAGCCTTGAAGCCCTGTTTTTCTTCAACAATTTAATTCCTTCTGTGAGAACTCAGCTGTTATATACACTTATGTGGTTTGGGGAAAGTTTGGACGTAGGTTAAGTTTGGAACAGGCTGAAAGAGTATGGTCTATGTCAGAGTGAATATCTGAATATTAGCCAGACTAGAGCTATATATAATCCTGAACAACCCACTGACAGGCAGATCTAGGTACACAAAAAGTGACCTTAAGTAACCTTGGCCTGATGTGGAAAATCCTGTACTGCTCCAGATTTGTCAAGGAGCAGTACAGGACAAATGGACAAATGGACAGTCTGGCAGGATTTGTGACTCACTGTCATTCAGGGACACAAGGCTAGATCCTGTCCCTCTGAGAGTAGCAGAGGCACAGCTGGAAGCCAGACTCGGTCTGTGATCTTCTGGCCATTTATATGCCAGACCTGAAACACCCTGCAGCTGGTCATGTCCTGAGCTTTCTGTTCCATCACACGTCATTTCCCAAGGTTTGGTAAAACCAGATGAACTTCAAGGGGAAAGATGTGATGGACTTGTAAGTGAAATTGGAAGCTTTTTTTCCATTTGCAGTATAGAACTGTAGAATATTTGTATTTCTTTGGCTTCATCCAGCCAAGCACTCACAGTAGTGTTAACCTCTAGATACAGGCAGAAATGAAATAGTTAAATGATTCAAGAGATAACTAGCATAAGTGCTTTGCTGTACTGCAACCGAAGTCTTTGTCCAACCAGTGTTGATAAAAAAGGACAGGTTTTCATTGGCTTTGGGGGTTGCTTGCCCAGGATCTGAACTCTGATAGCAGTTGTTTAAAAGCTACATAAGAGAGATGGATGCTCAGTGTCACCTGTCTACATGGAAACTCTGAATATGAAGTAAGTGGCACTAAATATGTCTAAATGAGCTACTTTTCAGGTCCTGCATAGTCTTAGATTTTGACCGAAGCTGGGGCAGCTTTTCCCTTTGCTGTCTGTATTGTGCCCATGAGATGGAAAGAAAGTATTAAAATGAAAAGAACCTAGCTGGAAGTGGTCAATTTTCATGCTGCTGTTGTTCATGGTGCCGAAAATTGTGATGACTGAGATCTTCCTTGTTGCCATCTTGCAGAAGCTCTCCAGATACTCGTCTCGCTGCTGTACATACATGGTGTTGTCTGCCTTGGGGGTTGTGATCAGCTGGTTGGTGGCAGAGACAAAAGAGTTTGTTTAGTATAAGGAATGAAGCAGGTGATTATTTTACTGAAGGAGAACTTGTCACTGTCTGCAAACTGGGCTCTCTTTCCTATAAAGCTGTTTGGAGTGTACCTTCATGCCCCAGCCTGATCCAAAGACATTCAGCCAGCTACAGGAAAACCTTCAGAAACATGTACAGCTGATTGCACCAGCTCCTCTGCTGCTTCTACCACAATGCTGGTAGAAGAAATGTCACTATATTTTACAGAAAGCCACATACTGTCCTTTTATCCCTTCCCCTGCCAGTCCCACCAGGTCTCCCTGACAGCCTTCGGTGGTGGTATGACTCACTCACAGTGGGAGCCCTGGGAACATGGCAGCTGCTCTGCCCTCATCCCATGGTCCAGGCCGGGCTCCCATGGCTGTTTTGACTGCCAAGGGGTGAGTACAGCTAGGGCTACATGAGTACTTATGTAACTGATGGCCATTTAAGAAGACCTTGAAGACTTGCTAAGGCCACTGTGACCTCATCTGAAAATGACTGATTTTGCTTTTCTTTGTTCTAAGGCACTTTGATGTCTTATGGGACTTACACTTGCTAGAAGGCACAGCTGTGGGCGAAAAGGAAGAGGAACAATTACAACAACAAAAGTATAAAAAGCTCTACATTTTACAGTACTTACTTCAAAGCCTTCTCAGGATTGCAAAGATTTAATTTTTAAAAAGTTTAGAGCACATGACTCAGATCCTTCATCAGTGACTAGTTGAAAATATTCCAGGGAAGGGGTGTGTGTAACAACATTCAGTGATCCTACACAGCAGTTTCCAGTAGAAGATGCCTAGGAATGTAATCATTCTAACTGGCAGCAGTGAACTGCAATCAAGCACCTGCCACTGATCCCCCAAATACAAAGGAAGCTGGAATATGAACTCAAGTTTTATGATTTAAGGTCACAAATAATCACCAAAATCCTTCAATTACAAATTTATGCTTTAATCTGTAACAGGAGTAATAATTTTCTGGCTGCCTTCTGAAGTTTGTGGGGCCTGAAGGCTAATTTTTACTGTACACTCTTTATAAATCCGGTTCATCAATGTAAAAACATTTCCGGGTTTATAAAGTCTGCCTCTCATTTATGCAAAGGCCCCTGGCATGACTACAGCTTTGAGACATGAAGGTGAATGAGAGTGACAGACACAAAGAGGATTTGGTTTCTGGGCTACAGCATGTAGCACATTGCTTTTAAATTGCACATAAAAATGCTTCAAATAAAAATGGGATCATGAGAAGGGTTTGAGGACTGAGATGAAAAACGTTGGTTTGTATTGTCTCCTCCTAGTTTTGGAGGTCATAAACTGGAATGCAGAGTCAAGCCTGAATCTGATCCACTTCACCAAACCTTGCAGAACAAAACAAATTTCCAATCAAAGCTTTGAGCCAGGTCTGTTTTAATCCAGGGAGTATATGCACTGTCTCTATCAGTGTTTGCATCACAGAATCACAGGATGGTTTGGGTGAGAAGGGACCTTCAAGATCATCTTGTTCCAACCCTTCTGCCAGGGGCAGGGACACTTTCCACTAGACTAGGTTGTTCAAAGCCCCATCCAGTCTGGCCTTGGACATTTACAGGGATAGAGCATCCACAACTATCACTCTCCCTCTTTTCTATAAGGTATCTTTAGGTACTGGAAGGTTCCTGTAAGGTCTCCCTGGAGCCTTTTCTTCTCCAGGATAAACAACCCCAACTGTTTCACCCTGTTTCCATGGGAGAGGTGCTCCAGTCCTCTGATTATCTTCCTGTTCCTTGTTTGCATGTGCGTGTGTGTGTGTGTGTTTGCGTGCATGCATATGTGTATATGTGCATGAGGATATCTATGGAGTGTTACAAATAAACTATCAGTTGGCATTTCATCGCCACAGAGAAATAAACAAAAACCCAAACTCACAAGGCCAAAATTTCTCAACATTTCTAAGACTGCAATAAAAGCCCCACTATAGAGAGATGAGGCTGTTGGACTCAAAACTCATATGTTTTTTTCAGTTTCTGCACCTGGGACCCATATTTGTCATTAATTGAACTTAACCCAGAATAGGCTTCAAAATTCCAGATGTTTGAAATTCACACTGAAATCTGAAATTGTTAATGATGTAGAACTTAAAGCCCCATGTCCTTTTAAAAAGATGTTTGGAAAAGGACTGAAAAAATGTCCTTGGAAGCCAGTCTGAAAGACAAAAGTACAGCAAAGCAATGGGGAACAACTTGAGTAGAGCTGCTTCTGCAGCCATGTGGGCCAATTCTCTAGAAAGGGAGTTTAAATACTCATGAATGACAGAGTTAATTGTAAGGATTTTTCCCCTAAGGGAACTGAACAGTTTGATTGGAGGAAATGCAAATAGGCACGTGTGTAGATTCAAAGAAGCTTGAGAAGTTCTTTGTTTTCCACATGTGCCATGTGTGGCAATGATAAAATAGAGTTCAGCCACTGCTTTTACGAATAACCAACCCAAACTTATTCTTCAGGGAGCTTCAGAGGTTGAGAATGTTACTAGATTCTGGAAAAGTGAGGTGCAGCATGGCATAATCATTTGTCTTCAGTGAGTTCTGTCCTGATAACCTGAGATTGTGCAACTCTTTTCTCAGAGATTCAGTGAGGTGGCCCAGTATCAGAAGGTTCAAATTTCAGACAATCTTTTAAGTTGCCAGGACTGTGGTGGTGTTATGAATTAGCAGCCTGACATCTGTGAGCTTTACTTTCGGCTCTTTTAATTTCAAGTTTGTTTATATTTGTCCTTATGCTAAGTTTATTCTTGGAAACCAAAACATTGAGACCAAATTTCAAGGATCCCAATTTCTACATAGTTTCTCCCTCTGAGCTTTTGTTTGGCTAAATATTAGTTAACAAGTAACTAATAGGCATTATTTTCAAAATTCAGTCAGGTTCAATTTTTTCAAATATATGGCTTTTTTTCCACTTCTAGTGCTAGTTCCTCACAGTCCTTACATCTTGAAGAACGGGGAGGGGGAGAAGAAAGTTGCCTTGTTTTCAGGCCCATGAATCATCAGCAGAATGATTCATTACATTCCAATGGTTGAAATCTTAACTTGGCATCTTAGCTTGGCACCTTAGCTATTTGTACTGGAATATGGAGCATGAAAGTCAAAGGCGTTTGTGACAATGACTATTGGACAATAACTGTGAAACAGACCAGCTTGAAGTAGGATAATTGCAAGAAACCAGCTCCCACAATAATATTTTTAAAGAACTGTTTTCCAAAGTGTATCCTTCAGGATATGTGTCATCTGCCAGAAAAAACATTTGTACTATAACTAAAACTGTTTCCTATCCCAGGTGAAGTGGTTTTTATAAGTAGTTGGAAAAACATACAATGCTATAAAACCTGGGGGCAAGTAACTCCAGACCATGCTGAAGTTCTCAGGCTTGAAAACTTACTGGAATGTTACAGTTTAATACAAACAGCAGGAGAAAAACCCAAACCAAAATAAAGTTTGCACAGGATTTTTGAAGATGTCTAGGAGATCTGAATGCCAAATTCCCATCAGATCTTAACCCCAAATTCCCCATCCGTCAGGGCATCTGATCACAAGCCTTTGTGTATATCCTCAGTCAGATGTGCATTAGTATTGCCAAGCCACCTGGCTTGCTTCCAGCTTTAGGACACCAGCACCAATATGAAGCAGGTGTGCCAGCTGGCAGGACATGCAGAGCACTGAAACGTGGTAACTTTGGCAAGTACCCCAAGGTGATGGACGAATGGATGTAATCCACACTGGAACCTCATTTTATTGATCTTAATGATACAGATCCTGACACCTACATATCCCCTGGAAGCAAGATAATCTGATGGCTATGTGGTGGCTCATGGAAGTGGCTGGGAACAGGTTTTAGCCTCATCTGTGAATGACTGTTTTTTATACTGTATATAAGATTTCCAATATGAGGCCGTGAAACCTGTTGAAAACAATGATTTGGGTCTACAAATTTTACCTCTTAAGACAAAAGTACCAAAAAAGAGTAATACAAACCCACTATAAACTTATAGTTCAACATATTCCTCTTTCCATAACAGGAAGATAAGACTTCATTTAGGTAATAAAATTCAGATGAATGAATTACTTACAATGAGCCTCCTCTTGCCTTCAAAATATTCCAGGAGGTTAGTTGCTGATTTCCTGGGAGGCTGTAGGAAAGTCTTCTTGTTGGACTTGGGAAAATCCTCATTCTCAGTCCTGCTTCCCTTCTTCTTCTTACTGCGGTCTTTGTCCTGCTTGCTCTTTTTTTCAGCTTTGATCTTCTTAGACTGCTTCTCACTCTTCTGCTGCTTGTCAGGCCTGTCCTTCTTCTTCTTCTTCTCAGGTTTATCCATTCGATCATGCTTCTTTGATTCTTTTCCTTTCTTTGGGGAAATATTTCCTGCTGCAAACTGTTCCTCTAAATGGGAACTAGCAGGCTTGCTCGGGTCGTATTTATCTTCATACTCATTACTTAGTATCTTTTCTTGGGTCTTCTTTTTTGGTGGTTTAGTCTTAGTTGGTTTGTGTTGCCCAGGAGTGACATTCAGGTCCCTGTGGTTAAAGTCCTTTCTGTCAGTTCTGTTATCCTTAAATCTACCCACATTTGCCTTTGTATAGTGCACTGGGGGAGCTGTTGGGACTTCTGTGAAACTGTCATAGCGGGCAGCCTTGTTTGGTTTCCGAGTGGCTGCCGGTTGTTTCTCTTGATGGCCGCGCTGCCGGTCCCTGCGGTTTGTTTTCCACACAGGAGAGTAGAAGTCCTCAGAGGCTGTGACTCGTGGCGTGGTGACATCGGGGGCGACTGGCAGCCTGTGGTACTCTGTGGTGGAATGTGACTTCATGGTCCAGGTCCTCTGTGTGCTGGGGAGGGGTGTAGTTGTTGTTGTAGACCGGCTGGCTGTTGTCACTGCATGGGTGGTGGCACGAGTAGTTGTGGTGGTGGGAGGGAGGGTAGTGGTCCTTACTGTAGGCAGGGGAGTGGCCACTGTGGTTGTCATTGGTTTCCTCACTGTTTTGGTCCTTGTTGGCTGATTATTGCTCTTCCTTGGATCCTCCTTCCTTGCTGACACCTGGACATGTTCACTGCCAGGGGTAGGCTGCAAGGTGCCCCCATTATTGCCTTCCTCAACCACTTGCCCCTCCACCCCAGCTGCTTTGCACGTCTGGATGAAGCCCTTCTGCCTCATCTTCTCAATTTTTCTGATGGGGTTCTGATCAATGACTTCATACATGGCCTCTAGCCTGACTGGATAAGGATACCTTTCCTCCACTTGCAGGGTTTTCTTCAACAATACCATGCCAAATTTCCCTTTCTCCAGTTTCAGAAAGCTCATGAGCTTAGGGATGAGGGCAGGATCTAGTGGCTGTTCTAGGATTTTTCCTTCATTGGTTATCCTTCTAACTTTTCCCCCTTCTTCCCCTTCTTCATGGAACAACACAATCTGCTGGATGTGCCTCTCAGCCAATTCACAGTAAACGTCATTTTTCAGCAGGCTCATCATGAGCCGGTAGTAGCCCTCAGAGGCATGGGGGGCAGAAATTACCCACACCCGATTTTTCCCTGCAAAGCTGGCCAGGACATTGGGAGAACTTGACCCTGAAGGGAAACGTACCATTCTTGACTGAGTGGCAGAGGATATCCCTTCATCCTTAATCATCTCAGACTTGGGGTATTTGGCTGCAGCTGTGAGTCTCTGTACCAATCTCTTTCTGGTCCCTGTGCCCCTGGCCTGGGAACGTGCTTCCCCTTGTAGGAGATTGGCAGGTGGCTTTGGAGATGCTGAAAAATCCCTCTTGGTGACAGGGTGTTGAAGATTTGGGCTTGAATTCCTCAGGGATGTTCCAGACCTTCTCAGGACGCTGCTTGAAGCCCTGTAAGCAAGGGGCACTTTCCTAACTCCATGGCTCCCTCTTTCCATTAGCCTCTCTGTCTTCTCAGAGCCACACACTAACCAGGCTGCCCACAGCAGGGCTAAGCTGAGAGCTGGCCTCCAGTTCATTGTGCAATCTGTTGGGGGGCAGGGGGGAAGAGAAGGAGAAAAGTTAGATGTTAACAGTATGATGATATCTTGCACAAGTGATTAAAAATGCAAAGCACAGGCTGGCTATTTTGTGTGATTGTAAGTGCTTGATTATACCTCAGTCCTGCCCTAGTGGCTTTGTAAGTTTTACAGTTATTTTTGGAATAACACAGAATGGATCACTTTATGAAAAAATGAGATCATCCTTCTGTAACATGATACTGTCTATTTAAAACGACACCGTGATCTGCATCCTTCTCCCTCCCTCACTCTCCCCGTTTCTCTCACACTCTCACTTTACACACATGCAAAGACACACAGAGAAAGGGTCCCAAACACAGAGCAGAAAGGCAAGAATTTGACTTGAAACTTACACTCTCAGGGAAGTTCCCCTGCCAGAGACGAGTTTTCACGGTTTTTTCTTTTAAAAGGAGACCAGTGCCATACAGCTTTACTGTTCAGTGATTTATCTGTACGCAGCCCGACAGGTCGCAGAGCCTGTTGTGTTTCTTAACTTTCTTCTTCACCTTCTTGACAGGCGGGATGAGGTTAGCGGAAATTTCCTTTGTGATCTCTGCTTCTCCATTTACCTGCAGGTCTGGATTTTTGCTGTACCGGTTACCCACACAGGCAGGGATTTCATTTAAGAAAAGGGAACTTCTGGCTGCTCCAAGTCTCTCTCTTTTAAACTTCCCAAACCTCCTTCCCACTCCTTGCTTCCTCAGTCCCGTTTAGCTTCTTTGTTTCCAGAGAGGAAAGCACCAGCACTAATATATTTTCCAGGCTGAAGAAAAACACAGGAATGTGATGCTGAAAAAATAAAAGGACGCTTCCCTTTCCCCTTTCTCCACACTTTGACAAAAGCAAATTGTAAAACACTCGTCTTTTTTTCTTCTTGGCTGGCCGCGGTCCCAGAAATGTCAGGGCAACCCCAGCCCAGCTCTGAACCAGCCTCAGACAACGGTGGCCACTGGAAATGGGGGAAACTTCACTCAGGATTTAACAGCTCAGCAGAACCCGCCTCCTCCCCACTCCGACACAGGGAGGGAGGAGGAGGAAGGCTCTAGGGGCTGAAACACTGCACAGCATCACAGAGCACTTCAGCGAGGGTGACTCCAGCCTTAACTCTTTCCTTCACGCATTCCAGCTCTCTGGTGTTCTCTGACCTCAGCTTTTTCTTTCCTCCCACCGAATGGACACTGTCTGGATAAAAAAGTGTGTTTCTCCATAAGTCTCAATAACAGCTCTGGTGTTTAAGAATCATTGTTTTAAACCTCATTATTTCTGACTTGTCTTTCCCCTTTCCTTGTTTTTTATTGTCTTCTGGGAGTTCCTCAGTAAAATCCAATTTTTCTTAACTTTCCAACCAGTTTCTCTTTCAGGTCCTCGTGTATGTCAGTATATTCTTTCCTCAAACATCATATGGGCATGACTCTTTGTTAATTTGTAGTTTTTATAGAAATCAGGTTGTTTACTATTGTACTAAAATTAGAGTCATATCTAGTTCTCATGAATGTGCACCAGCAATGGGAAAAAAAAGAGAAAAGGTACAAAAATACCTACAGAGACAAGGTTAAAGGCAGGGTCATGTCCTTTGCTCTCCCTTCATGGTGTAAATGACACCATTCTATTGAGCTGACGTAAACTGGCACAGCTTTGCTGGCAACACCTGGTCTTTAGCTAATTCACACTGGCTTCAGTGTGCTGAGAACCTTCAGTGTAAAACACCATTTAATTGTAGTTGATGGATAACACCTAAAAATATCCAAGACCTTAATAATACTTTAACTGTTTTCCAAGATTTTGCTTATTGACAGGGATGCTGTTACATGTCTGCGACAACATACTGGATATGATCTCAATTATATTGTTGGGAGGTGAAGGTGCATCTTCTACTTTCCTTGAAATTAATGTTTCAAAGAAAAAAACTTTCCTTTCTTTCTGTATAATTTTCTTAGTTTTTATTTACATTTTCAAATGCACTGATAAACATAAGTAATGGTTTTGCTACTATGCATTCAGTTTGTGTTTTGTGGCCAGTGGTTTGGCCTGGAGGTAGGGGAAAATGCTGAATGCCTGTGCTCATATTAAAATGAGGGCAAAAATGCTCAGCCTTTCCCAAAATATCACATTCTACATTCTTTCACTGGGAGGTAAGAGGACTGTACCTCTCACAAGAATCACAAAACTGGAGTTCTGTGGAGCAAAAGTGGGTAACATTTTCCACTTAAATTAGTGTCAAGCCTGCTGGTTTACTTATCTTGACAAGGAAAAATGTCATTAAAAATTACCTTGTTTCATTATGACATTTTAAATGGACTGTAAATAAAAAGGAGGTTTTCATTTCAATGTTTTATCTAGTTCCATTACAAGGATTTTAAAAAGAAGTGACCCTACAGTGCTGAAGCCAAGTATTTGATTTGGGGTAAACCAATTAAAAATTCAAACTTTCTCAATTTTCTTGGTTTGGTAATAATTTGAAACCACACAGAGCCAAAACATCACTCATCTGCATAAGTCTAATGATGCCAAGGAAAATACTCTCAGTGCATGACAGCTGAGGAAAGAAACAGATTTCCATATTAGCTTTTCTGTCTATCCTATCGAATTATAGATATGCTGAAGAGCTTCTGTGAGGACTTTGCTTTCCCAACCTGACTGAAGAAGAAGCATGCTACAGAATTTGCCTTAAGTGTATCAAAGGTGGCAAATCAGTGAAGATGATAGGTTGTAAGGCAGGTGTAGGGAGGATCTAGAACACAAGAAAACATGCAACCATGGGGATTATTCTCAAGGCTGATGTTTGATAATACCTTTGTCCAAGGCAAGGGAATAAACTTGAAATGACTGCTGGAAATATTTGACATCAAAATTTCTTAGAAAGTAAATAATTTATACAGGCTGACAGAGGACTCTTAGTAAAATGAACACATATTTTAAAAGGCCAGTGCAAGACTTTACATCAAGAAGAAAAAATAAAGGCATAAAACATTCATAAGATACAGAACAATGTACTTGAAGGCAGCTATTCAGTAAGAGACTTAAAGGTCACTGTATATAAGCCCCTGGAAATAGGCTTTTGGTGTGATAATGTAGGAAGGAAAAAGCCTGCCAGCAGCCCAATGAAAAGTTGGAAAGTCATATGTAGTGTCAATAATGTGATTTATGCTGTACACATCAGGGTTTTCGAAAGGATTGCAAAGTGTTCAAAAAGTGATGTGATAGCTGGATATGATCCTACTGAAAGGGAGGTGGGGAATTAACTATGTGGAAGGCACAGCCTCACATTGTTCATGATCTTCTCATGCATACACCGAAAAGAGACATCTGCAAATAAGTTGCTTTTTAATCCAGCAGAGGAAGCAGAAGGATAACCAATGATTAGGAACTAAATCTTGCTAAATGCAGACTTCAAGTAATCACAATTACTTGAAAGTTTTAATAATTATCTTAGTTAACTCTGGGATAATTTGCTCAAGAATGTAGCTGTTTTCTCTGGCTTAGTGTTCAAATCAAGGCTTTAAGAGACCTTCTTGGCTGGACTGAAAGTAATCACAAAAGGATGAAATGAAATCGCCCTGGACACCTCCACATGGAAAATCTGAGATCAAAATGACACCCAGCCCTGAAAAGTGCAGCTCCCTGGAGGCTTATGGAAACGAATTCTGTAGTCCACTGAACTGAAATGAGCTGTTTGAGAAAGGTGGAATGCAGTGTACAAAACCTGTATCCTTTAGAGTGCTTTTAATAAGGAACTGAAAGTTAATGCTGTGTCCACAAAGGGAAATTATATATCTGTTTAAGGATGACAGTACTGACATACGTTTTATACTTTGCTTTAGGTATCAGACTTATCAAATATGTCAAGGGATGTGCACACAACTACACTATTTCAGCTGCTAAAGAATTAATAGGAAGGTCAACTACCCTGTGAACTAGGATTCTTTCTCAGTCCCTCAAAACGTAGAGAAAAAAGGTAGCAGCAAGTAGGAGACAGCCAGAGGGCCAGTTGACAACTTTCCTTTAAGTAAACTTCCAAGCAATCCTCCAGAGACTGAGGGAGAAACTGCTCCCAAGGAAGGTGAGAGGAGGCAAGGGGCTTAGGGAAACTGGCATCGTCTGCTTTGTACGGTGCTGGGAAGCTGGGAGCCAGATAAGCAGGTGTAGGTTCCCCTGCTGATGCCAGTGGGGGGTTATTAGAGTGGAGAGCACTAGAGCCTGAATCCTGTGAAGTCAGACATTGTTGATGCTCTAAGAAGGGACAGGTTTCTTGAACCCTGCTGGGTCCTCACTTTCCTGAGGGGGAAAGAGGCTATTATTAGTAATCTGACTGGGGTCATAACCCAGCCAGCAGCTGGAGAAATAACAACTAGTAGTGTAAACAGGGGAACTGCACTTCAGCCCCCTGTACGAGAGCAGGAAAGGGAGTCAGTACAGGGAGGCTTGCAAATGCAGTGACCCATGATAAAAAGAGCAGTGCCTGGTTAGTCAGATCAAGCCCCTAAAATAGAAAGGAGCTTTTGATAAATAGGTTGGCTGGCCTCATTTGAATCTTCACTTTTTAAATATACATTTTTCTGTGGAGTCCTCAAGAATGTTGCTTAGAAACTGGTGATACAATATGACGCTCAAGCTATAAAAATAAATATTACAAATTATAACATTCAATGTTTTGAACCAAGGCTAAGCTTCCTAGGTACTGATAGGGTTGAAACCCCAAAAGTTCAGGCTATAGTTGAGATTCAGGGAAGTTCTGATATCTGGATGTTATTACTGGCCTCTGCTCAAGCTGACCTTGACTTTAGCACCTCTGCTTGTCCAGTTTACAGAGCTTCCTGGTGAGAGGAAGGCTCTCACATAGACCCATTTCTTGTTCTACATCTGGTTGACATCTGGGATGGAAACATCAGCCAAGGAGGACAAAATATCTTCTGGACAGGACTGACACAAGTTCTACACCAAACTGACTGATGCAACTGGTGTTATGTTCACGAAGATGAAAGTGTTACACAGAGAGCAAATGAATACAAAGATTGCCATCTGCCGGCCTTGCAATTGGTGTTACCCAGCCACAGGCTGGAAGGAGTGGTAAAGCCACTGCAGCACGCTGCAAGACGTCTCTCGACCATACATCTGCTGAGGTGAATTCAGAAAACCACAGGAGCAGTCTCAGAATAGTTACAGACAGACAGACAGACAGTCACAAGGATAGTTCTTGAGATGATAAGGAGAACAAGGCTTAAATTAGATTAAATTGTCAGTGGGTGAGACCAGCATCCCTCTTTTAAAGTGATATAACCCTGCTGAGAAGCTGTGCTACAGGCATCTCATAATGCAGACATTGAAGACTATGCCATGAAGTGCTGTTAGTTACAGCTCCCAAGCCACATGCCTGCACAGCTAAATGAATTTGGCCACAGCAGTGGCCAGTCACCAGCTGCAAGGGCTTGGATTCTCATCTCAATTTCACACCTCTTTAGCAGAGGGTTTTATGCTAGCACAGGTTTGAACACTGATACATGCCACATCCTTTCTTCCTTTGCGCTTCTCCCTTTGTCTGGGGGACTGCCAGCTGATGTTGAGCCTTTCTGAACAAGAGGGGAAATTTTCTTGTGGCTCTCACAGTCCAACTTCATGGTACAAAGCAGATTCAAGCAGGATAGCAGCTGGTGCTTATGTAACTTCTCTCTGCACAAATACCTGGTTTCTTAATGCAGAGCTCCCAGGCCTGACCTCTTTGACAGCTGTTTTGCCCAAATACAATCACTTTTGGATTTGCACACTTGGAATAAGATCAAGTAGAAATGGTCCTGCAATACAATCAGCTCATTGACTTATCAGGGAAGACTCAGCTCTCCTCTGCACTGGTAGAAGAATGTCAATGAGATTCTGCCATACAACAGAGCCACTGATTCAGGAGGGATTGTTGCGTATCTATTTGTGAGAGTCATTATCTATCCTAAAATATCCTGCCTTACAAATTTCTTCTTGCACCCTTTAATTTAAATTTTAAAACTGTTGGTTTGTTTGTTTGGGTTTTCTTAAAGACTTGTTTTGATTATGAAATTGAAGGGGTAGGAATGGAGGAGTATCATGTTTAAAAAACAGACTGTGCTACAGCTCATCTGTAAATGAATCTTCCAAACCAGGGCTGTACACAGTGATTACTCTCAGGGACTACATGTCAGAATGCCATGGGGATGAATATAAAAAATTACTAGTTACATGGCTGCACACATTCTTGACTAACTTTCATTGGTAGTTAATGAAGAAGATTCAAATTCTCTGATGGTTTTAGGTCAGAAAAGCAATTAAGCATATACTGAAGTACCACCTCGTTTGCTGCTTGCATGGCTCAGTGGAGGGAAGGCAAGGCAAGGCAAAAGATTGAGGTAGAATGAAAATTTAACATTTATCTCCCGTTACTTCAGGTCAGACTGAAGACTGTTCAAGCCTGAAAATGACGGCAGGAAATATCACGTGCAGATAATGTACCACTCTTCTTTTCAGACTGCTTATGCTCACTTGCAAGCACTCATGGCCTTTGTCTTTATAAGTTATCAGGTACATTGTCGGAACTCAGGACATCCCTCTAGAGTTTGGTGTTAACAATGAGAGTCTCCCAATGCTGCATGGACCTCCTTTGACAGTACATCACGGTGCTTAATCTTCAGTGGAGCCACTCTTTTCTCTTTCCTTCATGTAAATAGGCACTCCTGTGTCTCACTCAGTGGAAACCTTTGGCTCTCCCTCATCTCCTCTGGCCTGAACCACATCTTCTCTGCCAGACATTTTTGGAATCTTTCCTTGATGGATGGCAGAGGAGGGGGGCACCCACTGCAGGGGATGCTCTGTCAGGTGCTCCACAGGACAGGTGTCTGTAGGTGGAATCATAAAATTGGGAAAAAGGAGTACAAGTAGTTGGAACTCAGGCCTCTTTAGTTCTTTTCTTGAAATAGTTTTCAGCAGCAGTGTCTACTATCCAGTGTCCACTGGGAGACAGAGAAGATGGGGACAAGTATTGGCTTAAACTCAAGTATTTAGAAAATCAAGTCAGAAGCTATGTCATTTAGAGTGAGACAAAGATCCATGTCCTCCTTTTAGTGCTTTCATTTGCTTTGGGAAGGCCCATGCCAGCCTCCTGAATACACTCTTTGACTGGTGAATACAGTTATTCCTATTTCCTTACAGAGTTTTTTTCCCCTTTTGTGGCTTTGTAGGGGCAGATTCTTCTCAGCTGGGAGAGGGGGAGAATGGCTAACCTGGTTAGTGTCATCATTCTACAGACAGGGACTTGAATCCTGTGACCTTCCAGTGCTACTTCTGGAAGTAGAACTATGCACAGAATGATGTAGGTAGCTGGTTCTTAAACCATAATTCATTAGATGATGGCGAGTGGTCAGTAGCTGCCAGTAGAACAATGCTGACTACTCTGGTGCTTTCAGCTGATAACACAGGAAGAAGGTGAAAAATAGTGTGAGAAGTCATGACATTGGCCCAGACATTGGGAATTAGGAGTTCTCTTGTCTGTTTATTTTAAGTCTTTGACATAATCTCAGCTCAGGTTGGGACTGAGCCCTGGTGTCATGTGGATAGATTCCCACCAGGCCAAAACCTAACAATACAGTTGAATCCTAATGGTTTCCGTAGCAGAAAAAAACACCAAAATAAAAAATACTCATCCCTGATAGAGTGTCTCACATTGAGGAGATGTACATATCCATCTCTTTGCTGATTGGTAATACTAGTACTACTTTTTAATCAAACAATAATAAAAAATATGGGGTTTTTTTGATGTTGTTGATGTAATTACTTCACAGGCAATAAATTCACATAAACAAAATTGGTGCAGAAGGGATTAAGATATACAGCAGAGGTAGGGAGTGGTCTCTGCCAGGCACAATCAGTGTCAGTATTTTTATTCAAGATAAACTACTTTTAAAGGGTGGAAGAACTTATGCACATAAATTCCACAGCTCAATTTTGCACTGCAGGGTAAGAGACATTTTTCACAGTTATTGACAAAGGACATTCCACCAACTAGTGAGATCTGGATTTCATTATGTATTTTGGGCTACAGTGCAAAAGTACTATCTGCCAGAAAAATTGTGGTTGAAGCATGTTTTATTAATATATTGCTGCTGTTCTTGGATTATACCCCTGTATAGGCTCACATCTGAAATGACACATCTGATAGTCTATATATTAGATAGCATTTCAAGGCTTATATTTTGGATGAGTTTTCCTTACAATATACAGGGGCCATGCATATTCCTATTTTTAAATTTTCAGAGAAAAACCCTCAATGCTCTTCTCCAAAAAAATCATTGTGGGCTGTTCATGGAGTGCATTAGTGCTAGAAGCACAAGTATAACTACAGTGCAGCCAGTTCTTACCATTGAGTTTGGTACCTCTGTATGTATTTTATGATTAGAGAATGACTTTCTATTCCAGGCAACTTCTGTCTAAATACATGGAATAAAGCAGTTCAGGGCTGCCAACATTTCTGTCTGAATGAGCTGAGTCACTGGAAGTGTCAGGAGGCCCAAGAAGACCTGGAAGTCTGTCACCTCAGTGTCACCTCACCTTAGAGAGTAATGTTAATGATAAAAACTCTCTGCAATTCACAGTCTCCAAAAATAACAAAAAAGAGAGGGAAATATGTATAACAGATTTCTTCTGAGAAATACATGGTAAGGAATGATATTTCCATTGCTGGTTTTACTTTCTAATCTTCATGTTAAAGGCAACCTGGTATGTGAAGCCACATGTCTTCCTGATATATCGAACCCAGCTGCCTTGAAATCAATGGCAAGGTTCCTGTGTTCAGTGAAGACTCTTGGATTTTGCTCGTATTTATAGGATGCAATTAAGCTGAAAAGTTAAGAGAGACCAAAAAAAAATTAAAGAGGAGAGGGAAAGAAATGAGAAAGCAAATATGTGGTGAAAGAGATCCCAGGTGAAATAATTGGTCCAAGTTTTCATGTCTGGATGTTGTTATTTTTTCCATAATTACTATAACAAATTCCTGCTTCCACTGAGGGGAGGTGACCTGGGATTTTTCCAGTAGCAATGGAAATTTAACACACATATGACCAGAATTGTTAAAGCTTTTTTACTCATGTATGTCAGTACTGGGAGATTCAAGATATAGCCAACATCATTTAGTCAAAAGCAAAATTTTTGGAGTGTATTTGTGTGTCCATGCACTCAAGATGGAGACCGAGGAACCAAAAGCCTTGGTTCTACCAATCTACCAAGAAGAGGTTGTCTTAAGTACCAAGTACTTAATACACAGTAATGTAGGCATGGGTAAAACATGATTTAGGTATCTTATTTTGTTCGGTTATCTTTGAAAGTCACATTGTTGGAGTAAGGAAGTGCAATTGACACTAATACCACCTTCAGCTGACACAACACACCTACTGCCACTGTATTTGGAGCTCCAGTTCTCTTCAGTGTCCTTTCTACAGAAGTGACTAATATTACAGTAGCCAACTCACTTCACCTTTCATAATGAATGATTTCCTAATCACCAGAAGCATAAGCATATATCCATGCTCTCCAAAACCGTTTGGGATCTGCCTCATCTCTGCCAGATACAAAGGAGATGATCAAATACTCAGTCTAATTCCTTTTCCACAGACTTTCTTCTCTGATTTTCATTGTGCCACTAGGATTATAGCTCCTAACCCTTTCAGAGTAAAAAAACCCACAAAAACAACACCAAAAAACAGAGAAAACAACCCAGTCTTATTATGGACTAACAACACTGCAATTTATCCAAAAGTACTATTTCACTTGTCCACTAATGCCCCCCATCACTCCTTGAAAACTGTCAGCAAATATCTATTGCCAATATTTGTCTGGTGCTATAACTGTAACCAGCACTCTGATCCTATTTGTCCTTAATCTCACCCTTGCAAATATACTATTACATCTGAAAAAACTTTATTCTTGCTAACTGCTATGAATTCCTGCAAGGACTTTATGGTTTCATCCATGGTGGCTATTAGTCTGGCTGTGGCTGTGATTCTATTGTACCTGCAGTCTAAAACCTAAGACATGAAGAAAATCTCCTCTTCAGGGAGATTGTAATCTCTGTTGAGACAAGCTGGAGAGATGGATGCAGGGTTCAAGGGACAAAGAGAGTACGAGGCAGGAGTGTCAGGCCGTTGCAGTAGGGCACCAGTGGCCAAAGTTTTGTCAATTAACTCAGTGGCAGTGGTGTGGGGGCATTTTAGCTAAGAGGAGATTTTAGTGATTTTTAAGGAATAACATGAAGGAGAAGAATGACCACTATTTTTCCCAAATGTAAGTGGCAAAATGTGATGTTATTCATCAACAGCAAAAAGCAAAGGGAGCCCAGTACAGAACTAGCCTTCCATTATTTAGTTCATTTAAGGCGAGATCTCAAGTTTTTGTGTTAGAGAAATATTTCTTTATTGCTGTAGTGGTAGCCAAAAATGTCTGACATCTGCATGAGTAACATCTGCATGCCATCATGCACAGCCAGATGGTAGGCTATAAAATGTCAAGAAAATTTGGTTATGGAAAGATCAGCAGCAGACTGAAACACACACCAGAACTATTTATAGAGGGAGAGATTTCATTTTCTTTGAGAAGAACAGCACAAGTGATTGAGAGACTGAGAGACTGACTTATGAGGAGGTAGTGAAAGAAAAAGGTACGTTAAGCTTGGGCAAACAACCAGCCACCAGCTTGTGACATGAAGAATCAGAGAGAAGGAGATTTCTTGCTGGGGAGCCTAGAGCAATGGGATCAGTGGTCAAAGACAAGTCCAGGGTGAGGCTTTGGAGGCTAAGGAGGAGTTGTATTAAAACTTTGCAAGTAACTTTCCAAGGGAGATAGTAAGAGCTCATTGTGGGTCATGTAAATCTGAGCTGGCCAGAGCACTAGAAGATCTCTTGTTGGCAGGGGATTAAGACCCAGATGACTGTATTGGCCTTTTGTGTCTGCTCCATTTCAATCTGGCATTCCAGTCCTGGAGAGTGTTGGGTGCATACACACATCATGTGCAGAAAGAAGGAAAATAGGAAGTGCCCACCCAAGCTTACAGGTGTGACTTGACTTTTGTAAACACGAGCCTGCTGACTGCAGAACAGGCACAGTTCTCAACAAGGGAGCTGGGCTGTGCCAGGCTCACACATCATCAGCAAACTCATTAGCTAAACTGTACAGGCAAACCCAATTGTTCTCACTTTCAATATTTGCCAAATCTAATGCCTCTAGTGCAGCTACACAGCTGTAACTGAGCACAGACCTCAGAGGCAAGTGGCAGTGCAGTTGTAATTCAGAGGTAAATTCAACTGAGCCCAGGTCCTGGTGAAGTAGGGAGACAGGATACTGACTTGATTCCCAAAGCTCGCAGCCGAGGCAAGATAACTCCTAGCTTTTATTTTTCATATTGTTAGAGTTCCATCAGCTAATCTTAAGTATTAAGATTGTCATATGTCATATAGACGTATGACCTCCCCATAAAATTTTTGGAAAATCAGCTACACCACAAGATTTAAGGGAAGGTGGTCACTGAATTGGCTGCTTGATGTTAGAAATGTGCCTGACAAATTTTCCAAGTTAGGGCCATATTCAGTAAGGAAACAGCCCCAGTTTTGCCACTGTGCCTGGTTTCAGTGGATTCGCTTGGTATGAGTGGCTACATTTGCAGGAGCAGCGTGTAGGGGCTGTGGTAGAGAAAGAAAATGGATGATTTCTACGTGTTAATTCTTTCAGTTTATTCACGTGTGAATTAAGTATGCTTAAAAGAGATAGGAGCTGGTACCCAAGCCTGTTTTGGTGACCGGGTAGACATAAACAGGTTCTGTGGGGCATTGCACCCTAACAGAGCAGCCTATTACACGACTTTCCCCGCCCTGCCGTTTGCCACGAAACTGTACCGTACCTGTTTTGCAACGCCATCTAGTGCCACACGGGCATCCTCGGAGCACTCAGGATACTGCTTTTCTCTGATTCTGTTGCACGAGTTGAATAGCCAATGGCTTTGCAAGGAGAAGAAATGCTTGCATTTAACAACAGTGACAATTAAACCAACAGATTGGAGAGGAGCATTTGATCCATAGGATTTGAGCTGCTAGTTTATTCGAAATGGGAAAAAAGTTGTGTACTGAAGCAATAGCCAGTTCCCAGTCAGTACTCAGAGTGCTACTCCAGCTTCAGGCCTTGGTGTAGGGCTTCATGATACACAAATTCCCTTTACTTTTAATGTCAATATAAAAAACTACCTCCATTTATGTTCCATGGAAAAAAAGCCCCCAAATAAGCATAGTGTGTAATTTATGCTGGTGTTCTTTTAGAGCAAATTAAAATACCTTTCACTTAATCATAGGCCTATTAAAATGGAAGCCTTACTGAGGTAGTTACCGGTGAGTTCCCCATTTGATGAACCTGCTACATAGCAAGCTTCCAAGATTTATAAATCTCTGAGGAATGAGAGGGGAGAAGAGTGATACAGTTCCAGAAAAAACAATAACCTCCTTCTATAATCTTTAGCTGTCTAGAAAGCAACAAACCATTTTTCCCATATTAAAACTTTAATATTTTGGAAAGTGTTGGATTATTGCTGGGGTTTTTTTAACTGATTTTTTTTCTCAACTTATTAAATAAATGGATTAAGGAAAACCTCATGCTTGAAAAATGTAGTAGTTTGGAGGAATAGTGAAGTCCTTTTTATTCTGTAACAAGTTCATAACTGAATTTTCTCAGTTTCTAATGGTAATTCTTACTCTGGTTCTCCATTTGCCATTCTTGGATAGGATATAATGAGAAGTTACTTTGCATCTGCTAAATTCTTCCAACCCGTCCCTTTTGAAGGGTTCTGGCCATTTCACAGCACAAATGTTTGGTGGTATGTTTTTTGCATTGAATAGAAAGTTTTGGAACAATCCCTTAATCCAAACCAGACATCTCTTCCCTCATCCTTCTCTCTAGCTGACTCTCTAGCCAGAGGGCTGTGTGATTAAAGGATATGCTCTTCTCTCAGCAGCACCCAGTGCAGGGCAAACTCACTTATAGGGGGAAAAATAGTACTTGAAACTTTCTACTCCACGTGTGTGGGGAAAAAGGAACACATTCTGCCCAGGGGAATTCTCCATCATCTGTGCTGAATACTGAGCGCCCTCTAGAAGGCAGCCTATAGTTTGAGCAGAAGCTGTGAGGGTGCATGTAATGCAGTGATAACCAGAAGCCACATTTGTGTGATAAACCTCTTTTACTTAAAAATCTCTGCCCACAGATCCATGTCTGTAGGAGGCACATTCCCTTTCTGTTATTCCAGAGAGCAAGTGTAATAACGTACTATGTAACAGGCAGAAATACATGTGTCTAGGCATTGCTAAGTGTTTTTTTTAGAATCAAATAGGACAATGCTGAACAATGCCATGGTGCCTTCATTTAGTACATTCACTGACCCATCTCAGGCCAGTGTTTTTATGTGGATCTGTACAGACTCATATAAATACAAGCCTCAGTCCCTGTCGCGCCACTCACAAAGGAGATATTATGGCAGTGCTGTGGGTTTTTTCCTGTTTCACACATCATGGCCTGTCTCAGAGGATAATGTTGTCTATATCTATTATTTCCTATTTGAGTTCCCAAACTGGAAGCTGACATTTAGCAGTATGTAAACCCCTGCAAGGAACTTTTGAAATACAGCCTTTGCCTCATGACAGCCTTTCTGTCAGCCACAGTCTGTAGATACAGAAACAAAAATTGTAAGAAATTCGGTGGTTTTCTCTGTCACTCCTTCTATTTAGAATAGACTTCAACAATGTCAGCTCCTTGCTGACTCCTTTTTAGCCTGCACAGGACATGGACTCAGACCTGCTGTTCTTGAAAGTGAGTTTACCTCTCATCATTGCTTCTAGTCAATAAAACTGTGCAGAAGGAGGGGGAAAGTACATGAACAAACATGTAGATGACCTTTCATTCTTATGTACTTCTTGAAAAGCTTCCTAAGGATATGACACAAGTTCCATCATTCTAGTATGAAAATGCATAGCCTATAAATGTCCTGTTAAAGCAGGCAGTCTTAAGAAAATGAACATTTTAAACTCTGGAATGTATGATTCATTTTTTTAAATGTATTTTTTGCTGTTGCTGCTACTAGCGGGCCTCTCATCACCTCCTCTATGCATTTCTGCCTTTTCTGTCCTTAGTGACAAAAGATAGGATTCCCATTAATGCAGTTTTCCATCCCATAAAATGCTACAGTGTTAGCTGTGGATTTGTTGAAACACCCAATGTGTCCTGCTCCCTTTTACTGAGTGTGTTGCATTTGTAGCAATGGCTATGCAGCCCTGATGTCAAGGAAAGTTTTTACAGTTTAGCAAGCCTGGCAGGCAGCTGTGCATATAAAAAGAAACCCTAAAAGGATGGAGATCCAAAATCACACTAGGAGGGCAGCAGGCAGAGCATAGGGCAGGCTTCAAAGCCAGGCAGCAGCTTTTAGGCTCACCCAGGCCAAGTGGACTGAAAGAGCATGGCCTTGCCTACAGGAGCATAAACACATTGGCTGATGGACTGGTAGCTGATGGCAGGATGGAGGCTATAAATTACAACTCACCACTAAATTCTCCCTTCTCAGCACCTTCCCTTCTACTCTGATCATGGCTGGGAAGCTTTTTTCTTTGGTTTTAAAAATAGCTCTTTATGCACTACTGTCCTAACTCCTCACACATGCCACTATTTCTGAATGCGTTGTCATCTCTCCCTCTCTTCCACAGGATATGACCCCCTTCTCCCTTTCTCTCCTCCTCCCCTGGCTGGGAGATTGGAGTTAAACCTGGTTATGAATGACTTGCTTATGATTTCTGCTCTTTGCCCATTTCATTTCCACTTTGGCAGCGGTCAGGTCTTAAATTATTGCTTGCAGCACCCAATGTCAGCATGACAAATCTGAGATGGCAATGATAGTCCTAGATGTGAGAAGACTGACCCTTCCAGTTTAGAGTTTGAGTCCCAGCTCAGTTAGAAAATTAGAAGTTCTGATGAGGAAGAGGAGAAGGAGCATATTGGAGAGCTGGCCTAAGCAATTGACTTCAGAAAGAGCTTAAATTTTCTTGGACCAGGTCTTGGACCTTGGAGCCTCCCTTAATCTTCATGGAAATTCTATAGGTCCAGAGAAGAATTAGAGTCAAGGATGAGGACATGGACTGTGTAGTGCACTGTGTAAACTCCAGATGTAAGTGAAGAAGCTGCACACACAGACTTCCTCTCAAGCTCAGACATCCCAGGTGTCTTCCTGCAGAGCAGGCATAGCATACTGCATTGCTGGTGTCCTCTGTATAGCAACAGCTTGTTATATTTTCCTTGGTTTCTGAACAGATGTGCAGATGGTGACATGAGGGAACTTGCTATTCCAGGGAATGCTGTAATACCTGTAAGATACTCGGATGAGTCCTGTCAGTGTCCATGAAGCTCTGTGGTCCCAGATGGTTTGAGAGGAGAGAATTTCATTTCCTCCTCAAAACCAGGAATAAGGAATATGCAGGTACATTATGTTACAATATGCAGCCTTGGTGGCCACAGATACATTTTGATTAGTACAAATTGACATAGTGATTCTCTAATTAAAAGGAAGGTAGTTTGAGGATTATGTGATTCCTATTTATTTGTAAGATTGTGAGAGAACAAAGAAAGCTAACCATCAAAAAAAAATCACTAAAATACCAATATGAGCAGAACTGTTCAGGAGAGGGAGCAAAAATATTAGTAGATATTTGAGTAGGTATTTGTGATCAGCCACTGCACTGGTTTAAGCTGAAGGAAGGGAGAAGGGAATGGAAAGCCTGTAAGGAATAGCCCTACATTTCTTGAAATATGGGCTTTTGCAGCCTGTAAATACTGAGTAAACTAAGGATCTTCACTGCATTGACACTGAATCTGGCATAAGTCATTACTGATGATGGGAAATACAGCTATTTGATTTGCCAGGAACAAAAGAAGAGAAAATCCTCTGTGATGTTTTCACTGGGTTAAGATTGCCGTTGTCAGAATATTTGCAGATGCTAGTTAGGACAAATGCTTACAGACATCATCCACCTCCACTGCTACTCCTCTATCTGTTAAACCAGGTGCTAGAGGGATTCCCAAGTACACATCAGACTGTTTATAAAGAGACTGTAAGAGGCAAATGGGAAGGCTGCAGAATACCAGTAACCAATAATCCAAGAGGATTCTGTGGCTCCTTTTTGAAGGAACACTTTGAGAGCTTCTCCCCTTTAGAGAAAGCACTAAAAATACATATTCACAGCCCAAATCTCCTAGTTTGGGACAGCATCAATTAGCTCCTTGTGCAACGGAAGCGAGAATGAGCAAGAAGAGAGTAGCTTCTCATTTGTGTTGTGCACTGTCCAATTGAACTGGCTAGCTGAAAGAACTCAGACATATCTGAGAACTCTTTCATTTTACTTGTTCTTTTCGGAACAAGGGTGAATTGTGGAGGAAATGGAACCATCTGTTGAATCTGTCACATCTGATAGAAAGTCCAGAAGTCCAGCCGTTTTCTTGGTTACTACCTGGGTAAAACGTTTATTTATATGAAATGCTGGATTGCTTTGAGAACTACTCCAGCAGGCCAAGCCAAGTTGGTCTTCCAGCACCATGAATTTATGTCCTTGCTGTGGCTTCCTGCCAGCATCCTCTCCATTGAACTGTATTTACATTAGCTCTGTAAAACATTACTTCATTCAAGTGTCTGAAGTGAAGCACTCACTTACTCCGTGCACTTTGTCCCTGACTGTTGCCAGCTGGTGAGAAGGTAGCTGGTTGCCTTTCCCAGCTGGGCCCTGCCATTCTGAATGTAATGAGAATTAAAGCCACTGATTCACTGGGGCTGCTTGGGTTCCAATTTTGAATTAAGTTGTCTTAGCTACTACAAATGCAAAATATTGGACAATTAATTTCTTCAACTAAGATTGAAAGGTAAATCCTTTGTTTGAAAAATAAATACCTTCAGTAGTCATTGCCTTTGGCATCAGATCTTGGCATCCTTCAGTCCATATACTGGTAAACTAATCTAGTTGATGGTTCACTGCATTTCAGTTTAGTTTTTTTATTCTGTAATTTTCAAAGCTCTTTACAAAATGGAAGGTTTTTCATTTTATGGAAGGCAGAAATGGAGGGAGGAAGAGGGAGATCATATTGTCTAGCCTATGTGATCCTCATGTGAGGCATCTCAAATTTGATGAATCAAGGGGATGGTACCAAGGTCTCTTATTGTCAGAACTAAGACATCTTCTGTAGAAATGAAAGATAAAGGAGATTTGACTCTCTTTGGTGTGCTCTGGTGCATAAATGTTCATAGTGGAATTAAAGTCATAAGTTCTTCTAAAAGGGCTTTCTGGAGGTCAAGATTTGCTCTCTCTATTTCAAGAGAAGATTTGAATTAGGATTTTTTATTTTTAAATTCGTTAAATGGTTTGGAAATGAGATTTCTCAGTTAAGTGTCCTGGTTTTGGAACATGTAACTCTTTCAGTGTTAATATGCAGACTAGGATATAGCAAAAGTTTTCTGATCTAAAACATAGAGAGGAGACTTCATTTCACTTTCTGGCTTAGTGCTCCTTCCTTTGAAAAAGCACTTATCACTCAACATCAGGGTGTCAGGGCTGTGTGAAGAGCCTCAAGATGCTTGGATACAAAGTTTGAAGGAACTAATAAATACTGCTATGTCTCTTAGTATTATTGTTGCAATTTTATTCCTTCCTCATTCTTTACCTGCTCAGATTTTATCTTCAGTCAGTGGAAACCACAAGCAGAGAATAAGGAAATGTTTTCTTGGCTTTGTGGGAGGCAAGCAAAGAAAATTTGCTGTAGGGCTGTAAGGATGGTCAGCAATGAGAACTACTGGCACAGCCTTCTTCCCTAGGAGTAAAAAAATCCCCAAGCAAACAAAAGTAAACTTCTCCATTACTGCTATGGTATCTACTAGTGGAGCATTGATATTCATCAGGGCATCTGTGCAATACTTCCAGGATTTGAAAGAAAAATTAAGATAAATTAATGAAAAATTGTTTGTTTAAATTTGCTATACAGGTGTTTGCACCTTCGTGGGAGAAAACCATTTCCACAAGCCAAAACCATTGTAGAACTGCAGTTTTCATGGAGGTAGCTCATCTCTCCCTCCTGGGCATACAGGCAGCTGCTGCTCTTATACCCAAAGTTTCCCAGTGTGCTTTGAGCCTGGGATCTCTCTGAAGCAGGTCTCTCTTTCTGAATCTTAAATGTACCAGCTCTCCTGCCCTGGCCAAAAATATGCACCCTGTCTTTCATGCCAACTGATACACCCCTGGAAGGATTCTCTTGGAGAAGGTGCAGGTGACACTAGTGAAGATGCATTTAAACTTGCCTGGGAACTTGGTCTTATTTTAATGAAGAATATATTGACTACTTTCATCTATGGGGTCATGGCTGGTCAGAAATGAAGGAACTTAAAACACTGTGGAAGCCCACTTTGGACCTGTCAAAGAGCACTGTGCTCACTTCTGTTTATTTATTCTCCCCTCCCTTCTCTTTGGTGTAGATTAGAGGTAAAATTCTCCAGAGAGTGGATTCCTCATTAAGATTTCCGATACCTCCCAGTATGCAGAGGCTGGGATTACCACATGGAGGGCATCCTGCTATTTTTGCCTCTGGTCCAGGCCTTTTGAAGGGACCCTGGAACACGTTACAATAGCACAGATTTATGAGCACCGTGCAGCCTGCCAGAGCCTTTCTGAGATACTCCTGTAAACTAATTATGGGAAACTGCCCCAGGCTTCTGTCATTAAAAATACATTCTTAGCATTTCATGAACAAAGCTTAGTTTCCTCCTTCTTTTCTTATAGGATATGATCTGTTTCCTGACAGATGTTTATTCTAAAACATCAAGTGATTGTTGCTGAGGAAAGTAAGTGAAAAATAGCATGTCACCTATGATGAGTCACAATGTGAATCCTGAAATCCCAGTGTGATCTTAATTTCTCCAATGCCCAAGGAAATTACTTTTTAAGATTTTCAGCTTGCTTACATTCATCTAATTAGAGACTAGGCACTTGGAGTTCTGTAGTTTGTCGTCAAGCCTTCCTTTTCAACACTGTCTTAGCATGGCTTTTGACCAAAAGCCATTACCCACCCACTGGCTACTTGGAAACCTGAACAAAACGAGTTGATCCATCCAACTGCTTGTGCCCTGTGGGCTCTTAGATGCTACCACACGGTGTGGCAGAAAAGGCAGACAGATAGAGAAAAAACAAGAGTGGCTGTTGGCAGGAGTGGAGTGCTGGCTCATGAGGACGGGTGACACAGGGAGTTTTGGCTGGATTGCGTGTGTGACAGCAGCACTGGAGTGCAGGATGGGCTCTGTGGGCATGGACCATGTGTGCCTGCATGCAGATGTGCATGCTCTCCATGTGCCCATCATAAACACTGCCCTTGGAGACACTTGTTCCCTGCATAGGCAAGAGCACAGGGCAAGGTGAAATAGACACCAAATTCAATTCATCCCCATGGAGAAGACTGGGGCACCTTCTGGTTCAGACAGGTGGTGAGGTCATCTCCACTTACCTGATTATCTAAGGCCAACTGTGCTGCCAGGACAAGGTATGCTTCAGATTGCCTAGCCTGTAATCACTGTATTATCAATTACTTTCTTTACCTCCACAAAAGGCCTGACATAAGTCATTCACCTGCGCTATAACTTAAACTTGAATTTTGCCAGTGAGCAGGGTGTGTGTAAGCACTTCAGCTTGTTGCTGCTGTTGCATGTGGAGGGTATCAGCTGGAGTCCTAATTCCTGTTTAATTCTTGTGTGTGTTTTAGATGAAATGTGCATGTGCACAGTGCTCACACAGAACTTGATTTTAAAGGAGCTGAAAAGTCTAGGGTGGAGTTCTTCCCAAGGCTTTCAGCTGGTGTATAGGTCAAGTGCCAGATGATCTGCTACAGCACAAGGCTTTGAACTGATCCATGCAATTCTACAACCATCTTCCTGCTATAAGGTTTTGAGCTGCCAAGAAAAGTGCACTGGGAAAAATAATATGCAGAAGGACGTCCATATTTTCCATCTGTAAATTCTTAAGGCCAAAGATTCCAGAAGAACAGATATATCTGTTTTGGGGTAGTATTATTACTGAAGTTCTGATTCAAATGAGCCCCCTGAAGTTCTGATTTAAATTAGCTCTCTCTTCATCTCCCCCTTTACTTTTTTGTGGGGTTTTTTTGGTTGATTTGTTCATTTTGATTTGTTTTTCAGGCTTTTTGGGGGTGTGGAGTTTTGTTTTTTATTTTTAATCTCTCATAAGGTATCTAGGTTAGTAACGCAGGCTGGCCACAACAGGATGTTTACAATGCAGTCTTCTGCTGTGCAGATAATTTTTCCCTCTGCAAGTAATGGGTCTGGAATTCTTCCTCAGAGTGAGATAGAAGCAGGAAGAGAATCTGAAGCTACCCTCCTCTCCTTGCCACACATGCACAGAAGAGGAAATACTGAGAAGGTTTTCTGTGGTGTGAAGATTTTAGGGGACAGAAGGCCTCTTACAAATGCTGCTGGAGATGACAGTAGCTGCAGAGGAATCAGTGAGGAAAAAGGTGTTGACAGATGAGGTGAAGACACATGCAGGAAAGTGCTGGTACTTGCCTAGATAAGCTGAGGTGTGTTAGAGAGGAATTGAGTGTTCTCTTCCTGTATCTCATCCCACCAAGAGGTGTGCAGGCAGGGAGAGTCCCTTGCTAACATGGATGGTGGTTAACTGAGTTCCATTAGCTGAAGCTCTGTCTCTTGACCTGATAGCTTTCTACTCATTCTTGACATTGGTGCAAATGATTTTAAAAAATGGGGAATTGGAGAAACAGGCTGTGAAGCCCTGGGAATACTGGAGAAGCAGCACAGCACAACCTCCAGTTTGAACTGGCTGTAGGTGAGGCAGTAATTGAGGTGTACATGGTGGGGAATGATTTGGTCAAACAAAGAGCTGGTGGACTTAGCTGTCTGTCAGCTTGTTTATGCATGTGACGCTTCTGATTATTTTTCCTTTTCTCAACAGCATAGTTTGGATCTAAGCCTATTCCAGACAACCTTAACTTTCCTCTTCCTTATTTCCCATAGTAAAGGTTTAAAAAAAATCAAATTATAAACAAATTGTAGGCTCAAACTTTCCTTTAGAACTTTGAGGAAAAATTCCCTCCCTTCCCTCCCCACTAAATTTCTCACACTCTGCCAGCCTCTTTTGGAAAGATTCTCAGTCTTTCCTCCTGAAAGCTGACGTTGATAGATGGATCCAGCAAGAGAGACAGAGAATTCCCACAGAAGAATGGGGCAGAGGTGTGTGTATCCCTGTGATTCCTCTGGAAGGGGAAAATGAGGTAGGCAGGGTAGGCTACTTTTCAGCTGACGTCCACCATAGTGTGACACCATGCCAAACAAAAATCTCAGCTTGGAGCCCAGAAAAAAATAAGGGATTTGGATGGCTTTTGGACTGGCTTATAAAATGTGCTGCAGGGGCTCATTCTGCTACAAGGTATTTAATTAACCCTACCCCCCCCCCCCCCCCCAAACCCATTGCCAGCAGTACAACAGGACTGCCTCCTGTTCCAGAACCAGCAGACTTGAAGGGCATTTCCACCATGTTGCTTTGCACAGCATGGACAGCATGGACATGCTTTTCTGCTATACCTTTGCCTCACAGGGTGTCTGTGTGTCTGTGATCTGATACCATTATGCTCCTGTTTCAGCAGCAGGATAAAAAGGCATTTTAGTGACATTAAAGCGCATGAACCACAGGTTCCTTCACTCCAGCTTTTCCACTGATAGGGCACTGACTGCTATCCAGACACAGGGGAAGAGCTGTCTTATTAATGACTTTTTTGTGAAAGCATGAATTGATACAGGCTGTTTCAGCTTCTTCCATCTACTTCCACTCTAGAAGAAACCAAAGGTAGAAGCAATACATTTGGTCTCACCTAATCAATCTCTGGCAATATGGAATAACTCTTACTATAATGCTGATACTTTGCTGTATTTCTTACAGAGTAAGTGCTCTCCCTTCCTTCCAAGTCCATTCCACACCCTGACAGACTTCTCTATCTTATGTCAGTAAGAAAGAGTCACTTCTGGAGCTGAAAACGTGATAAGAGGCTTAGAGAACATGAACTGGGAGTAAAGACTGAGAGAGTCAGTTTTGTTTAGTCTAGGAAAAAGAACATGGCAGGAGCAGAAGTGGGAAATATGATAGTGTTTGAACATTTTCAGGGGTGTTACTCAGTGATCAATTCAACAGGTCAAGATGGGCTACAGCAAGGAGAAATCAGGCCAAGTTCAGCAAAAAAGACTTACACTAGATATTTAAGAAAGGTAGAAAAAAACCCAAAAAATCTTTCTAGCTGTAAGGGTAGCTAAGTAATGGCTGTCTAGGGACTTGTAGAATTATTGCTCTTACCAGGTTCATGAGAAAGCTGGCTAGGTGAAAACTGAAGAAACAGGATCCCAAAATTTCACTGCATTTCCACAGTAACTTTTGTGGATCACTACCAATTCAAATTCTGTTTAGTTTCAGCTGCTTGCAATCACCTGTCTTTTCATTTTCTCTCCTTGCCTTCCCCCATATAGGTGTTTTCCTGTATCCTGTATTCCTCTTGAGCCATTTCATTTTGCCAGATGAAAACACTGAGTGATTTTAGTGTTTCTGTAATTTCTGTACATCGAATTTGGACATAGTTGTTGTAGAGCAGCATTTAGCTGTTGTTTTTTATGGCTTCTAGCATAGCAAGATTTTTGTCTTTTCTGTCACTGAGACCCAAATGATCATAGAATCTCTGATTCTAGAATCATAGAATATTCTGAGTTGGAAGGGACCCACAAGGATCATCAAAGGCCAGCTCCTGGCCCTCTACAGGACCATCCATGAGTCACACCCTGTGCCTGAGAATGTTGTCCAATCACTTCTTGAACTCTGTCGGGCTTGGTGCTGTGACCACTTCCCTGGGGACCCTGCTCCAGGGCTCAACAACCTTCTGGGGGAAGAAACCTTTCCTGATATCCAGCCTAACTTCCCCTGACACAACTTCAGGCTGTTCCCTCGGGCCCTGTCACTGGTCAGCACAGAGATCAGTGCCTGCTCCTCCTCTTCCCCTCTTGAGGAAGCTGTAACTGCAGTGAGGTCTGTCCTCAGTCTTCTCCTGGCTGAACAGACCAAGTGACCTCAGCCCCTCCTCATACAGCTTCCCCTCAAGGGGTAACACCATCTTCATAGCCCTTCTTTGCACAATTTCTAATAGCTTTATATTTTTCTTGTATTTGTGGTGCCCAAGATTGTAGATAGGGTTCGAGATGAGGCTCCCCCAGCTCAGAGCAGAGCAGGAAAATGCTACAGGAGAAATAATAACATTAATATTAATATTATTATTATTATTATTATTATTATTATTAATAATAATAATAATAATAATAACAACTCTACTACAAATAACTCAGTTCTATCTTTGGCTGCAGTTAAACATTAAAGAGAGCCAGGGATATTTGCTGTGTTGAGCTGGATGAAACATTACCTCTTGGCTATGGCAGGATAACTGCAATGTGGAAGGTACAGTATGTTTCAGTTGAAAGGTCTGTGACTGATTATGTGAAACTGCATGAGAAACACATTTGGTGTTTTGTAAGTATTCACCAGAGAGCAGCAGGTCAGCAGTAAGATCTCATGCTTTGGAAGGATACACTATGCTACATGCATTTTTGAGCTAGTTTTTTTGATAGGAATCCACTGAAGACATGTGGTGCAACCAGACCTCATGTGTCAGGTCCCCACATTAGCTGCCCAGTGAGGCAGGACCAGCACTGTAAGTTTGTGTGTGATCAGACCCTGACCCTGAACAAAACAGATTGGAGCAAAAAGAAGTGAGGGTTAAGTCATATGTCCTGCTTAGCTACTCAGTGTCTTTGAGCAAACCACAGTCATCCTGTTCTTGACTTTCCAGAGGCAGTACTGTCCCTAATGAGGAAGAAGAGGCCTAGTTCCTCCTCTGTATGCATAGGACCACACGCTGCTTCTGCATTAGCATCCAGACTTAGAGCCCAAACAGCATCATGTAGCACAGCAGAAAACACAGCCAAGGTTTCCTGTGGGAAAGCTGGCAGCCCTCAGGAACCTCCTCCAGGTCCACCTTGCTCCCTGCCTGTAGCCAGGCAGCCAGCCCAGAGGCCCCTGACAGACCCCTGCTCCTTAGCCTGGGTCTGGGACCCTCCCATCTCCCTGGGCACTGACTGTCCTGGGGCTGCAGTCCTTGTGGGAGCACTGTAGCCCAGCAGGCACTGGGACAATCCCTTCAGGGGAGCAATGTCTGGCTGGTGAGCGTGTGTGCTGAGCTCTTGAACCACCTCTGTGTCCAAAGCCAGTATCCTCAAGCTGAGGCAAATCAGAAGTTAAGGGTTGCTTGTGAAGGTTGAATGGTGACATTTTAGACAACACTGAGACTCATTCAGCACATACTTTGGCAGTGTGTCCAGCCTGTCACAAACATGTTGTCTGAGCTAGTGGCTGAAGGTGAGGGAAACATTAACCCTCTTCACGCAATGTATGTAGACATTCTTTGGAGGTAATGGGGAGTCAGGACCAGTGACCAACAGAGATTTCCACAGGAGAGTATCTGGCATTAGTTGATGGCTGCTCCACTTGGATTGAACTCCCTCTGCCCAAGTTGTGACATTTTGTAAGAATAATGGTCAAGATTTGGTGGAGCATTTGGTTTTGAGGCTGATGTGTAGATAATGTGGGGAACATGCCCTTTTTAAAGCATTTCAACCTGAACATGTGGCCTCTTTTCTCTCCCTGCTTTTCCAGAGTCCCCTAGAGGTGTAAACCTTTCAATGGTGCTTCCTCTTCCACTTGCAGTTTCCCCCCACCACTGAGGTACTTATCAGCTGCTGCTTTTCAGGCTTTTCAGTCAGTAAGGCAATAAGAAGAATTGCAATATAAACTAGCCCATAGGATGTTGATGACATTTTCTCCTACTGTATTTTAGACCATGCTAGCTCAAGCCATCTTGTGTCTATCCAAAGTTAGTGCAGACAAGGCAAGCTTTGATCTTCCCAAAAGTGCAGTAGTGTATGTCTGCTGTAATGTGATGTCTCTTCTATTATTGCTGAGCCTGGAACACAATAACATCTTATAGAGGGCTTTGGAGTTTAGACTACAGCCCATTTATTTATTTTGCTGGAGCAGTGTCCCATAAGGAAAATCCTAGGCTGGGTTTAAAGAGCCAGACAATGGAGCAGCCGTCACATTTAGATGTTGCTTTTGAAACAATACCCTAATGCTACATCACTTTGCTCTGCTGGGTTCTGCTTCTACTTGCCAATGGCAGAAATCACAAGATCAGAATTAGTGAAAGGGCTTTAGTGATGTTTAGTGCAAAGCATGTTGAAAATGAAAACACTGACTCAACTCTGCTGAAAAAGCAGCTCCCTAGTTCCTAGGTTTCTTCTTGATCAGTGGATAGAGGCATTACCTCACACTCAGTATGGAGTCATGCAATGGGCTGTGTGTCTCAGACTTTTGGAAGAAAATAGTAACGTTACGCTTACAGTAAATATTAATAGTGCCAAATGTATGTCAAAAATTTAGACCATCTATTACCACGGAAAGGGGCTTGAGACTCCAGTATTTATAGAAAAAGAAAAGAGACATGTCTAGTCTTACTGTCTGTGAAAAGAATCTTAAAGCATTTTAAGAGTCCATAGATAGCCCAAAATAACAGCTTAAAATTGTATGACTTGCGTATTTACAGCCTATTGATTTTTAATGATAAAGTGGAAAAGGAGCAGTATTTTGTACCAACATATTCATTTGGAATTTAAAAAACAAAAAAACCCTGGTTTTAGGGGAGAATTTTAATGCTGTTTTCTTGCTCTATTTGCCAAGCTTCTCCTCCTGCTCCCAGTTTTAAAAAATACAAAAATCATAGATATAGACAGGTAAAAGCAGCTGCATATTGCAAAGGGGCTTGGGGTGAATAACTTTTCATTTATTTTAAAAATATGGAAACCATGGCTGACATTGGTAAACAAAAACCTGGAAAAACATTGGAAAGCAAACACTTGAAATTTGTTCTGTAAAGTGAGCTTTCAATTCTCATTAGCTTGAGTAGAGCAATTGAAATAACTCTTCTGTTGTTGGCTTCTCTGTGATGTTAGGCACTTCTTAGAGATTGCTGGATATCCACAGCATCTAAAAGGACTTACATAGCACTTAAGCGCCTCTGTTAAACTTCTAAATCTTACTTGCTATCTTAAAATCAGTGATTTCTACAATACAATTGTGTGCAAGGATTTTGGAATCTGGAGTTACGTATCTGTATGTATCTGTATGTATCTGTCCAAGACAGACCTTGAGATACCAGCGCAAAGGGAATTCTGCCTTATTTAATAATTTCCTGATGAATCCCTTCACAGTGTTAGTACTTTTCGGATTTGTGAACTTCTTGAGACGTCTCTGTCACATCAGATTGCTGCAAAACCTGGGAATCTTACCATGAAAATTAGGGCTAGTTTGACATGGATTACATGCATTTTTGCTAGTAATTATAGGAACAGCACATTTGGCGAGCTGTCATTTGACAGGGGTACAAGTATGGCAGGTCAAGCAGGGTGACAGAAATTACTGGGAGCAGCTCTTTCAGCCAAGTTTGGTTTTTAAAGGACCAAATCAGCAGTAACAGACCAAACTAAAAGTCTAAGTCTAAACCAGAACAGCCAAGACTTTGTGTGATACTCTATCTAATTGGTTAAATTTTTCTAACTGATTACTGCTTTCGGTGTTTATTATGAGTCAGTACAAAGTTTCTGAGGTCTTGCTCTGAATATGGACACACAGCCCTGCATATGTGCAGCTGTTAAGATCCATTTAAAACTTACTTTGTGCAAAGGGATATTCTATTGCATAAACTGAGAAATACCAGGTGATGACAGAGCTGAAAACATAACACATGTTCAGGGACAAGGCAGAGGCTGTGGACCCAACTGGAAGGCTGAAATGACTAACTTATGTATGATTAACTATGTGATCTTTGAAAAGCCTGCACTACAGGAGCTTCATATCTTCAAGATTTTTGTGAGATACGAAGAGTGTAGGTCTATGTGGTCTTTCTGCAGAATGATTCAAAGCCTGGAGATCTTACCTTGGGGGTAGAGATATAAGAAGCTTAATCTATTCATTTTAGCAAAGAGAAGGTGAAGAGGTGGCTTGGTCAGAACCCACAAATCTTCAGTGTGGTAGAAGGTTTCCGTGAACAAAGAACTCTTTTATGCAGCAGAGAGAGGCATAATAAACCCTGTGTCTGGAAGCTGCAGCTCAGTTTATACAGATGGGAACCGAGGTGCAAAATCATGGGCTTGAGGCAGGAATCACTGGCAGAAATTCTATGCCTGGTGTTACACTGCGGATCAGACTAGGTCATCACAACCAGCACTCTTGGCTTTGAAATCTGTGTGCCTATGATTAACGTGATTCCCACATTATATGCACACATCAGCATTGCATTTAGTCACTGAAGAAGAGAGAGAATGTATTCAATTAGCTCTGGGCTTTCTGCCTAAAAGGGGAAAATGAAGTGAGATTTTGTTTAAGGACAACCCTGGTAACACTGAAAAACACCATGGAATTATTAGCATTTGGGCAGATTGGACAGGTTTTCAAGGCCCTGCACAAAAGACCCTGCAGAAAGATCTCTGTTCAGTGAGCTGCACAGAAAGAAGGCCAGAGCAGCACCATGGAAAGGGACCTGGGGGTCCTGATCGATGGGAAGTTGAATCTGAGCCAGCAGTGCCCTGGAGCCAGGAGCCCAGGCCAACCCTGACCTGGGGGCATCAGGCACAGCATCACAGCTGGGCAGGGGAGGGGATTGTCCTGCTCTGCTCTGAGCTGGGACAGCCTCACCTCGAGTGTGGGGGGAAGTTTGGGGTGCCACAATGTAAGAATAATATAAATCTGTTAGAGAGTGTGCAAAGAAGGGCTATAAAGATGGTGCAGGGCCGTGAGGGGAAGCTGAGGATGAGAAGACTGACGTCACTTGGTCTGTTCAGCCTGGAGAAAAAGAGACAGAGGATAGACCTCATTGCATTACAACTTCTTTGTGAGGGGACGAGGAGGAGCAGGCACTGATCTCTTCTCTGTGCTGACCAGTGACAAGACCTGAGGGAACAGCCTGAACTTGTGTCAGGGGAAGTTAGGCTGGATATCAGGAAAGGATTCTTCCCCCAGAAGGTTGTTGGCCCTGGAACAGGGTCCCCAGGTAAGTGGTCACAGCAGCAAGCCTGACAGAGGTCAAGAAGTGATTGGAGAATGTTGTCAGGCACATGATGTGATTGATGGGGATGGTCCTGTACAGGGTCAGGAACTGGCCTATGATCCTTGTGGGTTCCTTCCAACTCAGGATATTCTATGATTCTGTGCTACCATACTGGGGCTTAGTTGTGGCCCTAGAAAGCATATGACATGCTAAGGTAAACGAATCAGAGATAGACAGAGCTATACGAGGACCCTTTATTGCACTCAGATCTTGCTTAAATAGAAAGGGGAATATACTTTTTTCTGAGGATGGTCTTATTTTAAAAGGGTGGTATGGATTATTGTGATGGTGATGGGAAGGAACTGCATTTTCTCCAGGGCAGCGCTGGTTTAAATGTTTTGGACTGCTGGAAAACCCCTAAGTTCTTGTTGGACCTTGAAGAGAATCACTTTAAAGTGTTCCTGACTCACATTACAGGAAATCATTGCATTGAAAATGCAATTTTCAAGGCTAAAAACTATGATTTTCAAACACAAAGTGACTTGTCTTTGAAAAGGTAAGCAAGATACCATTATTTTTAACCTGCACTTTGTAATCTCATTGAAGTACTTAGGGGGTATTAAAATGAAATATTTTGGTCATTCAGAGAGAAAAAGTTTTAATAATAATTATGGTGCATGAATAGTGTTCAGTCCTTTGACAGTTTACTAAGATTGGAAGTACTTTGAAGTTGTTTGTCTCAAAATCACAGACTGGGTAAGTTTGGAGACTCCACAATGGGTCATCTGGTTCAGCCTCCCTGCTCGAGTAGGGTCATCCCACAGCACATGGCACAGGATTGCAACAAGCCAGGTCTGGAATCTCCAGTGAGGGAGACTCCACAATCTCTCTGGGCAACCTGTTCCAGTGCTTGGTCACCTGCATCGTAGAGAAGTTCTTCCTCATGTTCAGGTGGAATTTCCTGTGCATCAGTTTCTTTCCATAGTCTCTTTTCCTTTTGCTTAGCAACACCAAGCAGAGCCTGAGTCCATCCTCTTGACACCCTCTTTTAATGTACAGGACCCTGCATTTGCCTTAGTTGTATTTCAGGAGGTCCCTCTCTGCCCTCCAGGCCCTTCTGAAGGGCTGCACAGCTCCCCATGCACAGCCCTCTGGCCACTCCTCCCAGCTTTGGGTCATCAGAGAACCTGCAGGGGAGGCATCCTGCCCCTTCACCCAAGGCATTGATGAATGGGGCAAGAAAATCACTCTCTAAACAGTCCTAATTTCTGCTGCCATGGGGTGCTAAAGCTTCTGTAGTTGTCACCCACATATAGAGGCAAGTCCTTTCAATACAGCTGTTTATTTTGCTTTTTCATTCTTTCCATCAGAGTGCTGAGTTATTGCAGACCAACACCTGTATTTGTTGAACATTTCCTATCATCTACGTCCAAGGTCCTCTGTTTAAGCAGAACACTAAGGCACGGACAATTGAACTCACTCATTTGGGAGCTTGGGTTGTTGTTTCCTTCTCTTCTCTCTTGCAAACTGTCATTTTAAAAGATCACAGTTGTTTTTGTCAAGTTGTGTAATGTGGTCTTGGGTTTTCTCATTCTGTTTTCCAGTCACCTTGCAAAGGAAATATCCTGTGGAGTCATGCTTTTGATCTCACCTAGGATGCTGGGTCTGCACTATGCACATCTGAAATAGCTGGTTTAGACCCTTTTCATTTTCATTTTGTTGCTTTTGGCAGGGAAAAAAGTGTTCAAAAGTAAGAGAATTTGTTCCCGTCTGATTTGAAAACTGAATGGCTCCCTGTTTGGTTTTTTTCTTTTTAAAAGTCCTTTACATGGGACTGTTTTTTGAGGGCTTGTGATCATGCATGTAGTTTGCTTTCTGTCTAGCCACAGCAGTTTACCAATTACAAAAGAGTCTTTCAGCACCTGACCCTATATTCAGGGTAAGATCTGCAACCTTTAATTGTTTAATTAGCTGGTCCTAGCTTAAAAATATTTAACAGCACTTTCTCACATAACTGTTATTTCAGGAAACACCCCTACAAAATATTTTCATTCCTTTTCCTTTGCTATTTTACCCAGTAAAAGGAAGCAAAGGTGATCTCTGACAATGATCAGCTCATCCTCAAAATACTTAGAAATAGCCCCCATCTTCTCAAGTAAAAAAATAAATGCCGCTCCCTGAACTCTTTTATACACTATGCTGTTTGTACTTGATGTGCTTTCTGCTGGTGAGGAATGTGAGTGGTGGTTGTAAAAAAAAACCTTTTACCTTTTCATTGCTTCTTCGTTTAGTGGTGAGTGGGAAATCCTTTCATCTGAAAATTTGTATATTCTCTTTTTCTCCTTGAAAGGGTGGAGTCAAATATAACCCCAAGCTGAGTATGAAGGTACTTTTAATACAGTGACAAACAGTACACCGAACAAAGACTGCTTGCCCTGGCTTCCACTGTAAAAAAACCCCACCAAACCCAAACCAAAACTACAAACAAGCAAACAAAAAAGGTGGTGAGTAAAGGTGAAAGGCAGTGCTTCTAAAACTGCTTGAAATGTAGTCTTTTTAACATCAGTTAACTGTGGAAGGTGGCACTCACTGACAGAAATGAAATTTTGTGGGTTTGCAGATTTTGACATGACAAGGAGAAAATTGAGCTACTTGGCTGTTTTTCTTATTCTTTTAGTGACATGCCTTTCTTCTTTTAGTGACATTCAGCCACTCCTGCTAGAGGAAAATGAGTTAGCATTTGTTTGCCACCTTCATCAAGCTGACAACTGATCTCTTCTAGTTTATTTCTTGTAGAATTTCCAATATTTTTAATTCAATAATGCTGGAATCTAAAAGATTAAAAATAAGCTGCTTCAACATTTACCTTTTCTGTTAGAGATAAACAAGAGTGAACATAAAGTACATCAGTAGCACTTTCATGGAACTACTTTGTAGACTGTAGCTGGCTTTTAAAGTCAGCATTGCACTTGGCTCAAATGATGAGACACTGACATTAAATGCTACTCAAGCAGAGCCAGTGTTAATATTTTCAATGCCTAATTAAAAAGGAAAGAATGTAAACTAATTTTACTTCTGTTGTGATGAAGTTCCTTCATAACATCTGATCAAAATCAAGGCTGTTTGAGCACTTAAACAAAATGTAATTTTCTGCTGTTTATTTGGGGCAGTGAGCAGAGAGAGAACAATTTTTAAAATGCTTACTGAGGGTCAGCTAATTTCCCTCATCCCTGTTTGAACGTTTCCAAAAACAGAGCATGAAGAAATCAGGTTGACTCCCATGGTCAACAGCAGCCAATGCTAATGAATACTTGTACTGTTGGTTAGTGAAACTCATTATTCCTGTGTGCCAAAACAGAGACAATGGAGACAAAACCCACAGCCTTTCAACTCCAAATATATCACTGGGCAAACTTGCCTGACATGACTAAGGAAATGATTGATCAAAAGGAATTACTATGCAAGAAAACCCCCACTTCTCTGTCCCCAGTCTTGTCCCATCCAGCATCTGGCACTGGCTAGGTAGTCTACAGGGCACCTCACAGGCTGCTGTTATTTAAGCTACAGGAAAGACAAAATTTCTGCAGCAGCTAAACACTAATGCATTAATTCTGGTAACCCCACTGCAAAGTATCAATGTGTTAATCTATCCATTTTTCAGATGAAGAAAAGGGTAGCACTTTCAGTTCAGCATTAATTTGGTCTACCTTGAGTCCTACCCATGTCTGTATAGTAGACTGACATATTTCAGTTCTAGCAGGCTCATTTGCCACATGCCTGCTTTATAGCCCAAGCTGATCTGACTCCTCCACTCTGTGTTGCTACAGCACTACCCTGTGCAGTTCACACCTTAGTTCACAGTGTAGTCACTGTGGTCACCCTCTGTTCTAGCTTCTAACCACAATGAACTGTAGGCTATCAAACACTGGGGACACTGCACCTCATCCAAAGAAGGCTCCTCCTGTGAAAATCTGGAAATGAAGAATGCTGACTGGGAAGCAGGAACCAGACCATCTGAGAACTAGACTATGCCTTGTTGGGATAAAACAGTATCATTCCATTACCACCAATTATTATCTGCGGTCTTTCTGTATCTTATAGTGACAGATCTTATGAATGACAACTCCTTCCCAAATGCTCCACAAAAAAATATTGGCCCTAGCTCGTGATAAATAACATGAGTAAGTTTAAGCAAAGTTAGGCAGTCCAATGCTTTGCATTCTGAAGAAGTTAATAAATGATTCTTGCCATTCTCTTTTTACTCTTTGGATGGCTTTACTGTTTTCCTGGAGAGTGGATAAGGATATGAAGTCTGTGAGGGTAAAGTGGTAATTCTTACTGTTACTTATATGAGAGAAAGTTGAAGAAACTTGTGAACTAGAACTAATGGATATATAGGGATTTCATGGTGCTTGTCACAGTATGTTGCCTGAACAACTCTTTGTCATGACCCAAGGTTATGACTGGTACCAGCTTAGCTGTATTTCAGCCAGATCAACCACTAAGAAAGGTGGAGTTTGGGAATTTGTTCTATTCAGACTCCAAGTGCTAGGAGAAAGTTCAGTTTCCTGGTGCTGCTGCCACAGCTGAGGAAAGGGTATGATAAACAGATATGTTAAACAGGGATGGAAACCAAAGGAGAGTTAAACACTCATGGCGAATAAGTGAGGCATTAGAAAGATAGTTCTGTTGGAAGAAACATAGAGGCAGTCTTCACTATTCCTCTCCTCAGTTAAACAGGACCTATGCAAGTAAAAGAGTTGCAGTATGCTCCTAACTCCTTCAACAGAAATCTAACTTGGTCCAAAGATTCACCAAACCTGAATCTGCAGAGAGACAAAAGCAGTGCAGATGTTAGGAAAACCCCCCAATTTCAGTAGTTGTTAAGCTGCTGCCTTTCATATTCACTATAGTCTACTCAATTCTGTGTTACAGTGGGAAACAGAGATACAATTGCCCCACCCTGGACATCACAGTGTAATATGTTATTTTTATTTAACTGCTGTCTTCATTCAGCAGCCAATTGTATGTTCATCAAATTCTCAGTTTAAAATCTTTCTTAGGCTTAGGCAATTTTTGCTGCCAATCTCAAGAGTCCATTGACTTGTCTTTGCTACAAACTCATGTCAGCTTAGACTAGTTGCACTTGGCCAGACTGCTGTGCCCTTGCCTGTGATAAACAGCTTTGCTACACAAAAGATGTGCTCTCATAAAGGATTGTGCTCAGCAGAGGAGGTTTGAGCTAGCTGCAGTAAAATCTATTGTCTTGATATAAAAGTCTGCTGTGTGATAAGAATCTTCCTCCTCTGGATGATGAAAATCTGTTCTTTCCTTCCTTTTGCTGAGCTTGAGCTCTACAAATGTAAACCTGTCCATACATGCTAAACATGAGCATTTATAGGCATTTCTGTGGTGTCCTGCATCAACAGTGAAAGAACTTGTCAGTAAGTAAAGAAATTATCTTTGAGAAGCTGTAGATATTTTTTTAAGAGCTGAAGGGAATGACAAAATGAAAATTTTGCCAGGGCACAATTTTTTACATTTGGTCCAACGATTTTCTTGTTGTTAGGTCTATTTGTTGAAATCTGTGTTCTGTGTTTTAGAAATAGCTGCACTATATTTCAGTGAATATTTATAGAAAATTTAAGCCCTGCTCCTAGAGCTTGTCTCTACTTTCATCTGTTTTAAAGCTTGGTATTTATATCATCTAACCATAGGAAAGCGTGGGTTTCAAGACTGTGGCTGACCAAAGTCCTGAGGGCCTGCCACACAAAAGATCACTTCTCCACTGGTTAAAACCCATCGAAAACAACTTTTCCACTGCATACACTGGGAAGTATCTCACTGAATAAGGCAGCTTTTCTAAAGAGGATACAGTTTTGTGGCATAATTCTGCTGAGTACACTGAACTTCTGCCTCAGAAGGGTTTTGCCTCTCACCTCTTGCCTTTGCTATTAAAAACTTTATAACACTTGCTATATAAACTTTGCTGTTATAAACTCTTCTGCTTTTAATGGATAATTGAATCTTGGTGTTTCTTCTGAGTAAGCTTGCACAGAGGCAAGACTGCAGCAGGATTTTTTACATTGCAGCAAATCGCAAAGAATAAATCACTAGAGTATTTTTCATAGAAGCTGAGAAAAATACTCTAATACTCTCTGCTGCTTGAAATTCTTGCTAAGTTTAATGTAAAAACAGAGAGTATATAGCTTCCATTTCAGAACATCAGAAATGCCAGATCCTCAAGAACTTTTTGACAAGTTCTACCACTTCAGTTGCAAAAATTAGTATCATTTAAGGTAAAAGGCCATTGCCAGTTTCATCTGTGTTTTATAAACAGAAATTATCTAAAATTGGTATGTTACCATCTTACCCATCCAACCATTGGGGTTTAGTCATAAAGGAACACTGGTATGAGCCACCCCATGCCTGATCTAGCAGAACAAAACCAAAATTGGTGAGGTTTTCTGACACCAAACTAAGTCTACCTCTTATAACAGAGATAAGAATAAACGGAAACCTTTTATCTGAATCCTAAACTGTGGTGGTTCAGATGAATAGGGACCTGAGGCCAGGCTACCCATAGAAGGTGGAATGCAGCCACCCGGGTCAGAGTCTGGTCCCAGCAGCAGAGGAAATTTCTTGTAGTTTCTAAGAGAACTGGAATATCTCTCATGATCAGAAGGTTGTCTTTGTACTCAGACAAGCCCCAAGTGTTGACACTGTGATGCCAAGCTGCAGCCATTCTGCAGAAAAAGCTTTCTCCTTTGCCAGTCACAGCAGGGCATTGTAGCTAGCTGTGGAGGCAATAGCCTCGTCCATAATTAGTGGCTGAATGGCTACACATGTAAAATGCTCTTGTGATATTCTCTCCTTGCATTAGTTCTCTAGCTGCAGAAACAAGGATAAGTGACCTTCAGGTTTCATTTAGATTTATTGATCTCATGACCAGCTGTGGCCTCAGAATGACACTTGACACATATCATGTGGCCATTTGATAGCATCACTGTTTACTCAGGTGGTCCTGTATTTTTCATCTCCATATTCAAGATAAGTTTGCTTAGCCTCCATTAAAAATTATGTTTTATTCGGGATTTAGATAACCTTTCCCAGCCCACCAAGCTTCATATCCGTCTCTGCTAATCTTTCAGCTATCTGGAACTTTTTTTTTTCCTCTAGTAAATAAGCAGTTATCTTAAAGAAGAAATGTGGAAATATCTCTGTGAAAAGGGTAAATAGGTAAATATAAGAAAAACAAGGAAACAAGGTTGATTCAGTCCCTCAAGCTGTATTTTAGTTTGGGGTCTCCTAGCCAAATGATGTATCTACCTCACTGGAGGATGTGAACAAATAGATGACTAAAAGCACATGTGTTCTTGCAGAAAATCTGACTCTCTGAAAATGATGAAATTTGCATTTATGGTGTTTATGCAAGATAGAGTTTTTGACTGACCTTTGTCCAAGGCATCTTGGAATGCTTTGTGTCAGCTGTCTCTTTCTAGCAGCAGTGCTCCGTCATTTTCTAATTAAGTCTGTGCAACTGTTCACATTGAAATTAAAACTCAGCAAAAGGTTGCAGGGTGCTGTGTCTTCATTATCTATTTTTCTCATCTCATGGCTCATGCTGAGTTGCATTCTGCTTAAACAAAGCAATATGGTTCTTACTGTTGAGAGCACAGGACTGCAAACAGCAAGCTAGTCCATGGCTGTGCTGTTGTTTTGTGCAGTACCAGCTGGTTTTTATTGAGGAAATTGTACCATGTAGTTGAATAATTTTGGTCTCTACAGTCCTTATTGTTCTGTTTTGGAAGGGGTGAAAAAGAAAGTATTAAATCTTTGAAGAGCTAGGAAATGATAGTAACTGGAAGAGTATGTACTGCACAGCTGATGAAGAACCAGATGATCTTTCTCTTTTTTTTTCTTTTGTTGCTGAAAGCACTGATTGACCTATGATGGGTTTACTGAGAAGAAAAAAAAGGAACTTTCTTCTATTTTCCTTCTTCTAGTTCCAAAACTATTAGAACACAACACTGCTCTTCCAGAAATCCACCAGATTTTTCTTCTCAGAACTGTCCCGCTCCATTGCTGCCTAAATTGGTCACCACGTTTGCATCATCTCCCCGTGAATCAGTTTCCTCCTTTGTAAAATACCTTGAGCTTCTAAAAAGAACTCTCTTTCTTTTAAGTTTATGACTTACAAACTTAAAGATCCAAGGTTGAACAAGATGAAAGTCACACTGTAACCACTCAACAAACTGAACATGGGGCTTCAGTAATGACAGTAATGCTGATAGATGTCAGTGAGACATATTTTATTTCTTTTGCATACACATTTCTCTGTGCTCTATCCTGAGGATGCTGAATTTTTGTGGTGTTGAGTGATGAATCTTCCACTGAAGGAAGGTCTTTTGCACATATTAGTAGAGAACTGGGCTGGTGCACCCAGTGAACCTTGTTGCTCTGTTCCTATCTACCCCTAGGTACAGCATGCAGGTTGGAAATTATGTCAGCCATGTTTTGTGACATCTTTTGACAACAGCCATAAGTTGAATGGACTTTGGGTTGCACTTCCATATGATGTGGAATCTTTCTTTGAGTAAGGTCAGAGGGAGAGAATCAGCCTGGGATGTGGCAGAGGTACGAAATGTCTCCTTCTTCTCTGCTAAATGAGTTTCTGGGGAGCATGTCCCAAAGCAACAAACGGCATGAGATCAGAGCACAGCTCTAGGCTTCATCACCCAGTTTTCTAGTGTGCTTGTGCCAGATTAGAAGGTTTGGCTTGCTGGAAAGGAACATCCTTGTGGAATGAGGATGCGTCTTTTAAATGACTGTGGTTGGACGTGGAACAGTGGGAAGGACTGAGTGCAGAATTTATCCTGGTGCACATTTCACATGATGAAATTTCTCTTGTTAAAGCAAACCAAGCAGAAAAAAAAAAAAAAAAAAAAAAAAAGAAAAAACAAAAGAAAAGGAACAGAAAGAACGGAGGGGTTTTTTTTTTTGTGGTAGAGTGGTGCATCACGTGCTGCGTTATGAAATGAATCCAACTGTATGCAGCAGACTTTAATTAACTTTTTATTAGGAGGAAAAACAATCAGCTCTACAATATAGAAGACTATTTAAAAAATGAAGTATCTTGGCTATTTTTGATCCCAAATGCACAAAGGAACCAGACTACAATACATTCCAGTGGCTTGATATGTTTTGATTGGAATAAAGAAATGTAGCTAGTTTTGAGTCATACAAGAAGACATTGCCACATCCTTAGGTTTTAGTGCCTTTACTTTACTGAAATAAATAGAAATAATTTGTTTTGAAATCATGAAGAAATTACAGGACTAAGAATGGCATATTCACAGTGAATTTCTGCTTTGGGTGAAACATTTAGAGCTAAATTGCTAATCTCTTCAAGAAGTCTTTAGATGATTGAAACAAGTCTGTAAGGAAAAATGCTGATTTTGGGCTTAATATCAGAAGTATATGTATCCATATCAGAAATAACATAAATAAACCAGAATGACCATGGAGGCTCCTCATCATCTTGTTCCCACTGTTAAACAATGGCTGAATTGCTTCTAACTTACCCTCAGTCTAATTTTTTCTGGCAAAAATTCTTGGGTATAATGTTTTCTTAATATGAAGTAAAAGGAGATTGATTTTTTTTAATTTTTTCAGCTGAGTTAGTAGTCTATCTTTCCTAACTCCGGCTTCTATTTTCACCTAGTAAACTTTTGAATCTGATGGAAATCTCAAAGGTAATTATTTTCCTACAAGTTTTGTGCAACTAAGAAGAGAAAAGAGGTCCAAAGTAATGCCTTCATGAGGGAGAGACAGAAGGCAAGCAGGCTTTATTTTTCTCACCAGCCATGCTATCTCTTTTGTAGGAGTTTACACAAGAAGACTTTTTATAGAGTGGAAATTAGCTTTACCAAAGTGGGAGAAAGCAGGGGGAAAGAGTCTTACAAAATCATTACACCAAGTAACACTTTTGGGCAAAGTGAATGAAACCATTTTGGAAAAATACTAACACCTTCTCTTACCCCAAGAAAGGTAGAGTATAGCATTTACCTAGTCTTTGTCTTGAGAGTTGTGTGCTTCTGTCTCAGAACTGACAGAATAAATTTTGTTCAAGCTCAGCTATTTTCTATATTTGCAGAAAGAAGAATGAATAAATCAGATTCATTCAATTCATCAGAAAAAACATTTGAAGAGATCTTTAAAGGAGTAAATTGGACCTAATTTCTTTCAGCTCTCAAAGAAACACAGCAAATGATTTGACATCCAGGATCTAGGGAGCAAAAATGTGTAAACCAGTACAGGCATGTATTCTCTCAAATTCAATTATTCCTGAAGCTGAAGTATATTATATGATAGTAAATTTGTCTTCTTGAAGTCTGCTACTCCTGTGTAATTTTTATTAGGAAATAAGATTCTGAGAGCCATATTAACTTTTCCTTGATGAAGCCCAGAGGAAGACTGTGGGAAAATTTTCTTTAAAAAATAAGCATTTCCATTAGGATCACAGAGTATTCTGAGTTGGAAGGGACCCACAATGATCATCAAGTCCAGCTCTTAAATGAATCGTTCATACAGAGATCGAGCTCACAATCTTGGCATTATTATCATCATGCTTTAACCAACTAATCTTAAAGGGGTAGGGAATTGTCCAATATTCATAATTTATTATCATATCATATTAATTAAAGATTGTTGTCCAGAATAAACCATAAATTTATGAAGTGTAGAATAGAATTCAAAAGCATTTTGATTCTGTGGAACTACTATATTGCCAAGGGGCATATTTTAAATTCCTCTTCATTAACAACTTCATTGCTTCTAAAACACAGAATCCATACTTTCTTCCCTCAACTCCCCCTCCCCCTAAACAAACATTTTGTGTTTAGAATAGTGCATGCAGTGTTAGAATAAACATTGCATAAATCTCTCCAATCCTCCATGATCTAATGTAGATATAAGCATCTAATACTTTTACAGTAAAGTAGTGCATCAGAATATAGGAGCTATCAGGCCATAAACATAAAAAGGACCCATAGCTAAAGTATTAAAAAACCTCTCCTTTTGAGTTTCAAAAGTTAATACTTTAACTTTGGGGAGTATATTACTGCTTAATGTGGGACAGGAGAACACACTACGGGGGAGCGTGGAAATGTTTCGTGGGTTCCCACATTGGGAGGCAAATCACACTGAGAGGGGGCATGTGCCCAAAGCAAGACACAGCGTCTGCTGTGAGGAGCACACAGCCTGAGACAAGGGTCTGTCCCCAGGGCCTCTGGCATGACTGGCTGACAAAAAGAGCCGTGCGTGATTTCCCAGCAGATCATAACTTCCTCACTATCACTGCCTGTGTGTCAACAAAGGCTGGGGGCAGTCAGTATAAAATGAACTGGGAAAAAGGGAAACTGGAAGCTACTGGCAGCCAGCCCAGGCTTCAAACCACACAGCTATCCTATGTGTTTCTTTGTGTATCTGAACAGGGGTTCTGTTTGAGGTCATCTTTAACATCTGTGTATTCACCCAAGGACCAGTCCTATATATAGCACACTTATTTATGTTGCCCTGCTGTGCCAGAAGCCCTCTCTCCAGGAGATCTGCATTTTTGACTCATTTTGTCATTGTTCTTTCTCAGCTCTTGCTGGTAAAGGGCATAGTTGTTGCAAGCTGGTGCTCTACTGAATTTGCAGTTCATTATATATCAAATCATTCTGAAAACAAATTTCATGGGGTTTGATCTTTTCAGTTGCACACGGTCTCCAGCTTTGTGGTCCTGTTTTATTCTCATTATAAAATAAAGTTGACTTGAAGAGATGGAGATTTCTTAAAAGAAAACCTCTGTGTACAGGGGGATTGGAAGGAAAAACCCCGGGAGTAGTTAACTGGGAGATATATCTGAGACTAGGCCATTCAGAGTTGCTTCAAGCCATTTATAAGTGCTTCATTTCCAGAACTTTCAACTCTTGCTCATCCCATTCTAAAACACCACAGCATATGATGATTTCCTAGTGATGGCTCACTAGTTACTGCAGTATGTCCTGCCATACAGAAGGCACAAATCTAAACAAATAGGGAATATAAGGATAATTCTGGTTTGGGGCAGCTGGACTGATTCTGTCCTGTGGTTTACTGTGGTCCTTCTAGTCCTCTTCATTGTCAGAAATTCTGTCTGGGCGGATTAAGGCAAGGCCAGGAAGTCATGTGGCCACACTGGGGCTGCTCTGGACCACAGTATGACACAGAATGTGTGTGGTAAAAGAGCATGATGTTCACAGAGATGTTGTCTGGCACTGGTGTTATCAGTGTATCAACAAAGGCTGGGGGCTGTCATTGCAATGAGGATGACTTTGCATGCCAAGCCTCAAGACAGGGAAGAATTTGTACATCTCTGCTAGGGTTGCAGTAATACTTACATTTCTGGCGCTACTGCATGACTATTTCTCTGTACCTTTCTAAATCTGCCTTTTTAGCAGAAAAAATTGGAGCTGAGCTTTAGCACAACAGTGGGTAGTTACAGTATTTTGGCAGGGCAAGGAAAATCTGGCTCACCAGTGTTAAAGGACTAGTGGCTTCTCTGCCTTCCCTGATTAACCTATCCATGTACAGTGCGGGAACAGGCATATCTACATCTGGGATCTAAGTCATGCTCAAGGCTGTGTTCAGGTGCTTGAACTGGAAGGAGCAGACACAGGATCTCAGCAGTCTTACAGGACATTTCAGACAGAGGAATAAAAAATTTGGCAGATTTCTCCAGTAAGTAGCATCAATTTAGACAGGTGAAAAAGTTGCTGTGGTGTACAGCCTGCTTCAAAGGTCTGCAGAGCAAAGCAGTATCACAGTGCACATTTGGGCAAAAACAGATGGGAAAGCTGATGAATGCCTAAGCTGTGAGGTTCAGGGCCTGCTAGAAACAAGCTGTTCCCATGCAGAAAGGTCCCTGGTGAAGTTGTCAAGTCCTGTTCTGTTATTCTGAACCAGAAAAGTCAGTGTTTGCTCATCCTGGCTCAGCTTCAGCAAAATCATCATAATAGTTTCCTGTGTGGTCTGAGATGAAAAAAATAGCAGTTCAAAATGGTTTTCTGTTCAGATTCAGTTCAGTACCCTTTCCAAAAGGCACTCTGGAGGAACTGCTCATGCTCAGAGCATACCAGTGTGCCTGGATGGTAAGAGGAAAGGTTTTAATTGCTCTGTGGATTTTGACCTCAATTTCGCCTGAACTTTGTTGCACCTACCATTGTGCAAACCAGTACGTCACTGCTCCCTACTCACTCAGCAGCTTCACTGTGATGAGCGGGTCACAGCTTGATTCCTGGTAGGTGAAGACCCATCTTTACAAAATCACTGCTGTGCTTGTACCTTCACAGAATTAAAGAGGCCAGTGGCTGACTAGGCCATGGAAATGGGCTCCTTGCCCTTAAGAAGGACCCTGGGGATTACGGTTGCACCACATCAGCATGTGCTGTTGGCAGTAGCCACTGCTATAGCTAATCTTATAACACGTGGAAGATATCAGGCTCCAGGATCATCAATCATACATTCATTTATTTTAATGAAAGGAAGGAACGAAGGCTCCAGTTTCCCTGGAATAAGATGAAGAAACACTTGACTTAATGCCAGATTAAAAATTATTAAAGGGAGACTGTCCTTTTCCCCTTCTCTGTAGTTTCTCTGTAGGTGAGCTGCCAGTTTCTGGGCCCCAGGCCCTGGATTCACTGGAGCAAAAGAGCCATCTTCTGTGCTATTCTCTGTGCAACAACTGCAAGGTCAGACTGGAATTAGTGCTTTTTCCCCTGAGGGACATCAGTGCTTGTATTATACCAGAGCCAGTCTGCACTGGGTGAAGTTGCTTTGCTAGATTATCCCTTCCCATCCTGTCTGCCTCCTTGCCTTGTGATCCTCAGCCTATTCAACAGCAGTGTCCTTAGGGTGCCTGCAGTGCTGGGATCCAGCTGGCAGTGTACCCTGGGCTGCTCTGGTGGAGGTTTTTTGGGCTGTTCTCCTCTGTCTCGCTCCCACCCTAAAGCCACACGCTTTCATGCTTAATGTAGACACAGGCACACCACATATGGACTTGTACAACAATCTGCTTTATCAGCCTGGACGTTTTCATACATCGAAAGTTTACACTCCCAGCTGCCATGGTTACAGCCTGAAGTCACTGACAAGAAATTAGACTACTGTATGGTCTCCTAAACTGTGAAGGCATATGAAAGGCAGCTGCTTTACAGTGAGCAAATTTATTTTGTGCAGTAGGAAGCAAAATTATCAAGTTATCAGTTTTATCTTATTTTGGGCCAAATCTCCCCAAATCAAAGCCCTAAAAATCATTGTGCACATGTAACAAATGAGAGAATTTGGACCACAATATTCAAGGCTGTTGCAATAGATAGGTTGGCAGAAGCTCTCGGGCTATGATGCAATGTACCATATAACAGTTCCTTTCAGCTGTGTTTGGGCAGTAGAACACTGTTGTATTTTATAGTAAGGATTCCCCTTTGATTTACAGCCGAACTTGTTCCATGGCTGTCAGTGAGCTGTTCCAAAAAAGGCATTATTTTCCCTTATGCATCCTGCAGTGACTCTTCATTTTGCTGGTAAAGTTTGAAAAACATCTACTGAGAAGTGTGACAAGAAACAAAGTTTGCTGGATGCACTTATTTTCCATTCAGTCATACCTGTAGCACAGGAGAAAGCAACAAGAGGAGAACAATAAAATAATAACTGGTGGAACTGAACACTGAATTGGACTTACCTGATTTCAACAATTATTACACTGTCTTTAATTTTAGCTTATTTTAATTCTTTCAAAATAACCTGTGAAATCACAGGCAGTCCACTTGGGAAGTGCATTTCTCTCATCATTTGTTCTGTTTCATTTTGTCCTCTGTAAGCAATTTTTTATTTCCAAAACTTTAAGAAATGACACATAGAATTAATTAAGCCTATTCTGATACTTTGTATCCACATATTATGCCTATTAATTGCTTCAGGAAAGCTACAGTATCACCAGTCAAGACTAAATACTGGTTGTCACTTGAAGTTATGTCCTTCCATCTTTTTCCCTCCATTGCTGAGGAATTAGTTGTGCCTAGCACAATACACCTCATCGTATATTCTCTCAGTCACTCCCTCTGCCTCTGTGTGGATTTTTTCCCCCTATAAAATTTTCAATTCTTTCCGGTATGCCACCAAATTCCTGGCTACAGTTACTGCCTCAGTGACTGCTTGGGTTCTTCTTTTCTTCTCTCTGAGATGTGAACTGGACTTTACAGCATACTTCTCACCTTTTCAGTTTGGTGTTAATCTGGGCCAATTTTCCCTCCACTTTAACCTTCCTCAAAATCACTGCACATATGTGACAACAATAGGATTAAGTCCATGGTACTCAAAACTGATGCTACAGAGCCTCTGTGGCAATCATCCAATATTCAATAATAATGTAATGGCTTTGGATAATTTCCTGATTTTTATTAAGCATCTTCATTCTGACCTCCATAGCTCAGTCTCCCCTGTACAGAAACTTTCTGCTACCAGTCACAAGTGTTACTTAACTCTGGTAAGTCCTCTGTGGCTCTTTTGGAAGTGAATACAGTATTACAGGCAAGTGTGTGTCATTGATTCATATAAGGCTTCTATAAAGTTCAATACATTATTTCTCATTCTGACATAAACACTTTTTTAAGTCTTAGGAAATGAGCAGGTAATGCAATACTTATGTCTTCTAGTCATCCATCACAGAAATTGTTATGCATAAAACAAGCCCATTGTTTCATTTGCAGATCATCCATTCTGTCCTTTGGTCCCATCAGGACTTTTGGTGTGTCTGTTATCCAGCCTTGGTGGCTTGATTCTCTTTTATTTGCTCCTTCAGAGCTCCTAGTTCCTGACAGCATTTTATCTTTATTGTCTGAAGAGGCTAACACCAGAGTCAGCTTCTCAGCACTGTTCACTTAGCCAAAGGCCAAGGCGATGAAGGTTTTCTGCCACCATGCTCCTTTGGAAAAGTGGAAACATTGGAAACATCCAGCTGTTTTCAGAAGCACTGTGAAAAAATAGATTACAGGAGCATTTTGTCAAAAGGAAGGAGGGATGACAGGAATTACTACTAACATAGGGATCCTTTCACCTGGAAGTCAGTAGTTCTAATCTGTGACAAAGAAAACTTGGTTAGTCCTGAATCTCTTTGGCTGTTTTGTACTCCCTCTTATTGTAGTGAACACCTGTATCATAACAAGCACTGACAGCTCCAACTGCAGCATGTTCTGCAGCGAGGCACACTGCGTGATCAATGGATGACTGAACTCTAAAGCTAGTCTGAAAGTAGCACTGAGACGGTGATGCCTTGAGAAGGCTGACCTGTAACTGAGACTAGCCAGAGCTAAAAGAATAGAGTAGGTACTTATTTAAAGGCCTTTAAGCATACATCTTGGGCTGGTACTAGAGCTTGTCCAGGGCTATACCCAAGATGGACCCAAAATGGTCACAGAATGGACGATCGGTCATGAGTTTTCACACTTTTATAAGTTTTGGTCAATTTGCATATTGGGGTTAATTGTTTAATTACATCTTCAGTTTATGAAGTGCCATTCTCCTTGTTGCTTTCTTCAGTTCTCAGTTGCTTATACTTTTTGGGCCTGAGATTTATAATGGTTTTCCTCTGTCACAAGCTGGGAAGGATTTGTTTTGTCTACCTACCCTGTGAAGTGAACTTACTGACACTTAATGTGAAGCTCAGAGCTACACACCTACATAGCACAGAATCTGAAAAATATGAAAGCTAGAACTTAAGGCATCAATGGATTTACACTGCTCCTGTACAGCTTTCTCAGTGGGGAAGGAGTGTATGAAAAGCTGTTAAACTAGTGCTAAACAAAACTTTAAAAGAATGCACTTACTGCTTAGTGTGAATTCTTGTCCTGATGTAAACGCTGGAAAAACACCCCCTGAATTCATCTGGATTTAACCAAAGGACCCTGGAATATTCATGTGAATAAAAATGGGATCTGTTAAAGAAGGCTCCTGGCCAAGGTGATACAGGTTCCTGCTTTACGAAGTGGCAGTTAGACTGGGTTTACAAAGTGTTTATTTCTGGTGTTTATTTTAATTTGTATTTAAAATTGCTTGGGAGGGGAAAGTCAGGAAGAAGTAGACAGGCTTTCACCTTATCTGAGTTATAATCTGGACCTGATTGCTTTCCGCAGCTCCAATCACCACGATTGATTTACCCCGATTAACAAGGAGACATTGCGGTGGATTCTGTATAAATGCCCTGACCTCAGCCAAAACCTCTCCCTGGGTATGAGCTCACATATGCGTTTATGGTGCCTGCTCTGAATATTTGCAGGCAGGAACAGCAGCCTGAACTGCTCCCAAGTTGGAAGGGAGAGCCAAGGTGCATTACATCATACTTTAGTAATTCAACCAAGAAGCACTTCTACCAATACTCACTGAATTTCTTTTTCTCCTTCTTCTGGAAAGAAAGTAAATTTCTATTTTACCAAGTTCTAATCACATTTTGTGACTTTTCTGGATTGCTCACACAGCCTGTTTGCCTAAGTGAGTTAGGGAATAAAGTTTCATTAAAAAGGTAAAAATTAAGCAGTCTAGTCAAAAGAAAGATGTTTGATCAATATTTTCCCTGACTCCCTGCACATAAATGCTCCATCAATGGCTGTTGCACTAATACATATAGTATTTTTGTGGGAATATGTAGGTTTGTGTGGACCTTTGCAGAGTGTCAGGATTCTGTGCAACTAGCGAGTTGCTATCTATATAAACAGATGTTTTGCAGAGAAAAATCTATGATCATTACTTGTCTTCCATTCTGTGTGGCCTAGGATTTCACAATAATCCTTAATTCTATTAGCTAGCACTTCAAGAATATCTTTCTGACTCAAATTCTTCAGCAGAGAGACTATGACACATCCAGTCAAAAGGTTGACATTCCTTTGCAACACATGCAATGAGCAATATGCAACATATATTTGTTGCATATTATGTTTAAACTAAATTTGCCTCAACACTGATTTCTGGTAATGAGATGCAATGAAGCAGCTGGGCTAGGATTAAGCACATACTGCTTTGGGCAGAAGCACATTGTTACATGCAAGCCATAAATCTGGAATCTTAGCTCTGCCTACAAATTCTTCATAATGCAGTGCTTAACTGCTGAAAATGTTGCAAGGAATCCTGAAAGTAAGGAACGTGCCCCAGAGACCCGGGAATATGGTGTCAGTGACCAAATAAACCAAGCATTTGTTTTGCCATAGCAGTGCCATTAGGGAAGGCTTCCTGGAACGTCTGAGGCAGCATATGTTAATGGGAGAGGTAGACATTTGCTCCAGCATCTGGCTGGCATCAGTCATTTGTTCATTTGTTTTGTGCAATGTGAGGTCTAGTCCTTTTCACTTTTTTAATCAGTGGCTATTATAAATTAAACCTAGTTTAGTGCTTGAGATGTAGTGCACTGCAAAATTAGTATAGCATTCCCTAGGAGACTAACATTCCCACTGATTCAGTTCATGTTATTTTCATTTGTGCAGGAATGTCTTTGAGGACAAGACATTTTAATACTGAGAGATAGGAAAGGAGAGGTAAAGCCAGTACCTGAATCCTCCACAGCTAGGAGAGGAAGTGGGGAGTTTATAATTAGATCCAATCTGGATTTACATCTACTGTATTGCATTTACACTTCATGCTTGATCAAAGCACTCTTACATTCACGTGGAGAAGAAAAGGTTCAAAATCTGAATTGGAACAAAACTGAGTCAAGTTCCACTCAACATCAGGGATTTGCTTTAATCAAAGCTGATGGCTTACCCACTGACACGGATATGGAGAGGATCCCTTTTCATTGTGTTTTTGTTGTTTTTAATGGTCTGCCCCCTTCGGGATATTTTAAGCTGAGACGGAACGCTTTCTCAGATTAACCATGTGATAAAACAAAGCATCTTTTTTGGACCCAAGCCTTTTTATAATTATTCTGTGCATTCTATACTTGCCAGGTGAACCAGCCAGACCCACTGAAGCTGTCTGCAGAGGCAGATGCTTGCTTTGTTTGGTCTTCAACATAAAATGATTCATAATTTTGAAATCTCTTACAGAGCATCAGCCCTGGTGACTGATCCAATACTGCTGGGACATGGCAGTAACACCTGAACTGCTGTTACAGAACTGAGTCACTGATGCATAAACCAAATGACTGTACAGGAAAAGAGGACCACAGTGATGGGTAAGATTTGCAGACTCCTTAAATCTGGGGTTTTTTATGTTATCCCCTAGCTTTTCATTCTTCATGAACTTATCATACTCATCTTAAAACAGTTATTTACATTTTGTCAGCTCTAAAAGTGATTCATGACAACCTACTTTATTGACCTCTGTACAGCACTGCAACAATTAGGACAACTTGGAATCAAACCCCTCCTTCATGTGGGGGGTCCTGTTACTCACCTGGGCACTGTTAAAAGATGTACCTAAACTGAAATGAGTGCATTAATCAGTGAGTCCACCACTGTTCTTCAAGATACAAATGTACTTGGCACATTGTTGGATTTATATCCTTACTTTAGACATGCAGGCTCCCTTGTAACTAGTTCTGTAGGGTTTTTCATTATTAGCCCTCCTAATGATTCCAAAAGGTAGTAGGGAAGTAGTAAAGGTAATAAAGAAGTTCTTTTGAGGTGAACAGGAGTTGAAACCCTTTGCAGTGAGATGGTTCTACATGTCAAACAAAAAGCTGAGTTGCCCATTCTGCATGATTATGTAATGAAAGACCCTATTGTGACAACGTGATACACCCGGGGAGAAGGGGTTAGAGTTGTTCTGCAAACCTTCAGTCTGAACTTCCTGATCTTTCTGCAATTAAAATTTCAGACAGCCTTGCATGTGTGCATTCCTTAGACACTGCATTTCCTGAGAGGGAGTCTGTTTGGATTTTGGGCAAGAGACTTGAAAACACCGTTGGATAAATAAATGTAAATCAGCTGCAGATGCCATTGTGTAACTGTTACTCCTCCCTAAAACTCCTGCAAATACTAAAGCTCTGTGTAATGAATGGGTGGTTTACGTTAATAAGGTAATTTGAAAGGTGTTAGGGTGAGGGAAGGGAAAACAAAGCGAGGGATCATGAAGTGCTTATGAACTTGAGTCTGTTTTTCCTTTCACTGGCAGCACAGCCAAGTGCTGCACAAAACACACAGTTGTTGCCCTTCTAAGTCGTTTTCCTTTACAAATTCCTAGCAGCCCTAACATTTCTGACTGCTAAGCACAGCCCTGTTCTTCATGCTATCCAGCAATTGCCTTTGCAGTTTCAGCTCTCAGTCTCCTATAACGTGTTAATTACATGCTACATGTCTGAATATGCTGGATGGCTGTGTGATCTTTTTATGACTTAATACTTACTGAGTATGAGGTCGCTCATGCCCCTGAGTTTGGACTGAAAACCCAATATAATTTCTGCCACATAATGCACAAGCATGCCTCAAGAATAGTATTTTGGAGAGAGATGTGAGCCAGTCCCAGGTATGAAGGAGTCTCATCTTCTCATCAAGGCAAATTAGCCCAACTAGATTTCCACATTAAACTGTTTCTGAAGTAGTTTTGGCATCTGGACAGTGCCACCATAACTCTCCAGAACCTGGGCTGTGGATTTCTCTGCTATCGTTTGTACACAGACTTGTAAAAATTGCAAGCCTCATCTTTGTGCCCTTGTGCCTCTCCCAGGCGCTTTAAATCTCTTGACAATGTAAGACTGCAGGAACATGAGACAGTACAATTTTCTGCCTAGTACAGTGCTAAAGGCTTTAGTGTAAATGGTGATTAAGCTCTTTGACTCTGGATAATACAACACAATCCATGACACTAAATCCTTAGAATTCATGGAGGTTTTCTTTTCTTTCCCCTGAAATGAGAACAACCACCCTCCCAGGTCATGGGCTTCTAAAAGGGGAATTTTTCCAGATGGAAAATGGACTAAGCTCTGCTCAGAGAGAGGCCTCTCTGGTATGGAAAGAATGAATAAACTATGATACACGTCCTCCAGTACACCATAACTTTAGTAAATTCCAAGTGAGCTAACAACTTTTACTGTCTGCAGCACAAGGCAGAGTATTCATGGACTAGATTCACCTTCATGTGTTCTTCTCCTCAACCTCTCCATGAGAATATTCTGCTTACAAGTCATCCAGGTGTCATAATCAAGGCCTGGTAATACCACAGTAACTTCAGTCTTATGCAAGATATAACTGGGATTCAGAGCCATGGAGTGTTTCAGTTTCAGTCACACATTTTCCTGTCCTGGCAAAACATATTTTTGCAGCCCAGCTCAGGTCTAGACTACTGAAAATCACAATCCAGAAAATCTAAGTAATATTCCTAATCTGAGGGGTCAGGGAAGAAGGAAGAATTAAATCTCTACTTGTATATGGTCATTGGCACAAAATACAGTGGAGTACTGCATGATTGAGTAAGATGTGCTCTTGAAAACAGTGTTCTTGAGAGCTGAATTACTCAGGACCTGTCTGTTGTGCTCCTTGAGGAGAAAAGCAGTTCTTTTGCAAGTACCTAGAACACCAGCACTTTACTGAACTGTACAGGTAGGGTAGGGCAGAAAATCAGTTTAGCACCAGGATTCCCACATCCTGCTTCGGATTCTCTGTATGGCATTTTACTTTTCTTACAGAAGAACAAACCACTATCTGCCTTGACTCATAGTTTAATTTTGGGATCCTCTGCAAGAAATACAAGTAGCGAAGACACATATGATCTACTGACAGTAACAGAACGGTTATAAATGCTGAATAAAACGTTGTTTCCTGTGATTGCTTCACATCAGATTTCCCCTCAAGTAAATCAATGTGATTAGGAAATTGTAGCATCAGCAAGGATGTTGTCACATCAGGAGGACAAGCAAGTTGCTTTTTTACATCCTTTCCAGTTCAGGTTAATCTGGAACTGAAATTGTTCCTACTCAGTTTCAGTTCAGACCACTAATAATTTGTTAACCTCTTGCATCTGATTCACAACCATCAGTTGCTGGAAAAGATTCAGTAGAACAGAGCTTCAGGCACAGAAAATACTACCTCCTCTTGCTAAATAACTAAAGTAAATTTTAAGAATGTCTAGTTCTAGTTGAGGTTCCACAAGCCTCCAAAACTACACTTCAATTCTGGTTCAAAAGAAAAATGACATTTCTAGGTGGCTTTTGGTTGGCTTCATTTCTCTGGCTGCATTGCCAGTAAGTGTCTTAGTCACCTGCTGTAAGAAGTGATGGGTGCTACAGACGCAAAAGTCCTACTGACTCATTTACTCAATGTTTCTGGTGAAATGGGTTTATTTGATTCCTTGCATTTGCAATTCTTTAGTCCAGTTAATTGTATTTTAAACAGTCAATAAAGCTTCTGTTACTTAAAAGACTGCTGTTTCAATTAACAGATCTTCCTATCAGAAAGTTCCCTTAATTTTCTTACAATTTCTTCCAGGATTACTGTAGATAGTTTTTCCTCCAAGGAGGCCAGACCAATTAAAACTTGGGGTAGCTTTTTCTCCCTCTGTGTGACTCCATACAGAGGGCCAGATTTGCTCCCCCTCTCCCCATTGATAACTTCCTCACATGAGTAGCCCCACAGAAAGGAACACACTTGTATGACTAATCTGCTCAGCAGCATACAAAGTTCACTGTCTGGACTAGAATTAAATGACTTTTCTGTAGAGCACTACAGAGGTTGCAGAGGGGACTCAGGATTAAAACTCAGGAGTCCCTAGTGGCAAATGCCTTGCTTTGAGAACTAGACCATTCTTCCTGTCTAACTTAACTGAGTCTGGACACCAACATTTTTTCTCAGATTTTTTTTTCCCCCTTAAAAAAATCAATAAAATGCAAAGTTTTTCCTGTAAGGGTCTCCTCAGTTGTGCCACTCTGTCTTAGTTGGATTAAATGCCTGAAAATAGTCTTATTCTCCCGGACATTTGCTTGCCAAACTTGAGCTAGCAGGCATATTTCTGTATGTTGGCGCATACGTTACCTCAGCTTAAACTAATTTATGGGATGTGGCACCTCTGACACAGTTCCCCTGTTCCAAACAACAGTCTTAATCAGTCACACTCAGAAACATGTATAATGCTGAGGAGCTGTAACTACTAGTAGCTTTTCTCTTGATTAGGACTTTGGCGCTGGTCCATTATTCAGCCCTCTGTGAACAAATGCATGAAGCAGCTCACTGAAGCAGAGATGGCATTGACAGATGGGTCAGTGATTTTTTTTCTGTCAGGAAGAGCAAAAATGTGTTGAGACAACTGGGAGACAAGGAAAGTCATACAAGAGAATCCTGCCTTCTTAAATTTCTTCCTTGAAAAAAAGATGTCTGGAGTGAGCCTGCACTAGACCGTGGTAGCATTTATTTGTTGTTTCTTGGGATGCTATGGAGGATAGAGCTTCCTGAGGTACTGAAATATCTCTATAGTAATTTTGGAAGATAGGGATGCTGATTCTGGCTCTCTGCTCTGCTTCCTAGAAAACTGCAAAATGTGGCCCTCAATATAAGCATACCCAAGTGGCTGCCTCAGGTTGGTGCAAGATTACACATCTCTTCATGGACTACTCTGAAGTGTGGGAGGACTAGCATCTTTACTGTATCTCTTTCCTAAGTCTTATCGGCTTCATCTTTTCTAAGCCAGAACTACATAAGAGAGCCCCTGGTTATACACTATACTTATTCCTGAATAGGCTGTGGTCACTTTCTCAGCAGAGTTGTGAATTTAGCCTGATATTCCCTCCAGCATCATTTTAACTGAGGAAAAAGAAGGAGAAGCAGGAACCAAGGGAAGAATTTACAGAGAAATGCTAGATACAGCTAAGTACAATCCTCTGTCCATCTGTTTCTGCAGCTTGTTTCATAACTCAGGAAAAGAATCAAGGTAATTAGCTAAAGGAATTCACTTTAAAGAGTGAACAGCATTTAGAAGTGTTTTCCTTAAAGTTTGCCAAAAATATTTTTTCCATTTAACTCACAATTTTTCACTGCCTCTTCCTTTACTTTCCAGCTAAGTGAGCTGTTTCAAAAAATATTTGCCTGTCTTTTAAAGGAAAAAGGAAAAAAAAGGCAGAAAGCTAAAAAGAATGGTCAACAAAGCCAAATTGCAAGTTTTTTGCATTTAAATAACTGGAAACCAAGGAAAACCAAATCCCTCTGAAGTTTGGTTTGGCCCTTTTTTCACCCTAAAACATATAGATGTGCAGTAAGATGGACAAAATCTTCCTGTGAGAAACAGGCTCATGGTAAACATCCTGCAGGTGGGTCTGAAGCAGCTTCTTGCTAAGCTGGCATAGCTCACCCTCATGGCAATTTCACCTTACTTTGCTCTACAAAGGACACCCTGACATATGAAGTGTTTCACCCCACATTTAAAAAAAAAAAAAAACAACTAAAAAAGAAGGAAAACATGGAAAACATTACTCTGGTTATTTTTGTCAGCCTGGGTAGGGTGGAGCTGCTAGAAGTGCACCAGACACCGGAGCTGGCATGGACTGCACTGAGCTGGGCAGGGAGGGAAACAGAGCTGCATTCAAGCACTCTTGAGTTGCCAAACCACACCTTCACATGGCACTAACCCTGCCCTGACCCTCCTGCCCAGCAAAAAAGGCCATTCTGCCCTACTCCAGGGCAGCACTGCCTCTGCATGAGGTTTCAGCCTATGTGGATGTGCAGGTTATGTGGTGCTGTTTGGACAGAAAATATTCTGACCCCACAGCTGTGGGTGGAGGGGAGAGGAGGGCACCCCACGGGCAGGGCATAGTGAGCAGCTGTGAGACACAGGCACAGGCTTGGGGAGCTGTTCCTGAGGAGCAGGGAAGGGAACTGGACTCCCTGTAGCCCTTGCTGAGGTAAGAGCTGGTGGCCATAGCTCCCTTGAGCTCTCCTGAAGGGGTAGAGAGGCCTCAACTAATGCGTGGTGGCCAAGCTGCCCTGCAGCCAGACAATATGGGCACTCCTGTGGGATTCAGGTGAGGCTCTGGCTGTTTGGGTGAGGAGGGAACTCCTGGCTCATCCTGCTGCTTCTTTCAAGCCCCATATGCCTTGATAGTGTTTTTAGGTGTTTGACAAATACCTTGAAATCTGTCATTTTTGCAGAAGATTATGGAATATATAAGTATGTGGGACACCTATGTATATATTCTGTCTGCCTGAAATAAGATTCTTTTCATCTGTCTAGAATGAGGTAGGAGGAAGAGAGGGGACGCTGTCTGATTTTTGAAAATATAAATAGGCATAGATGAGTCCATTTTTCTCAGTGAATAGTGTCTTGTCACCTGGGAACCAAAATATAAGAAAAAGGCGCAAGAAAAATGATGCCTGGAGGAGAAATTGGAAGAACCTCTGGTTTTCTAGATGTTTCCTTTTAGAACTATATCTTCTTAACAATCTGAAACCAGCTTTCTCATCCCTCAGATTTAATGGGTTTACAGCAAATGTATTTGTGTACTATGGGCTGAAGATAACAAAACCCAAAAAGATTGTCAAAAGCCAAACCCTAAAGCTTTGTAAGTGTGCTCGTTTGAAAGCAAAACCAGTGAGAGACTCCAAGTCAGAAACACAATTTATATAAGAGGAAAAGAAAAGAAATAAAAGAAAGTAAAATAAAATAAACGCAATAGTACAAAAAACCACTGACAGAGTCAGAATATAACCTGACACCCTCTTAGGGTGGTAGTAGCAGTCCAGATGAGATGGTCTTGTCAAAGCAGTGATCCTGTAGAAAGGTCTGGTAGCTCTTGTCCTCTGGGAGTCCAGTGGGTAAAGCTGCCTGTGCTGTCCCAAACCCTGGATTATATCCAGGTGGGAATGCTTGGCTCCTCCCCCTGGGCAGAGCATCTCCCAATGGGCTGATCTCATTCTATGAGTCATGCAGTGGGTCCTTGATGGCCCATTAAACAGAGATAACTCCCGAGGGAGTTATCCATGAGTCATGGGCAAGGCATTGATGGGCCCATGAACAGAAGACAAGGGAAACACTGCCCCACCTGGTTTCAACAGCTCATGAGGATGGGGATAGAATACATACCTTGGGCACAATTTACACTGTAATCTAGGACAGTAAGTTTGACCTTTCCTCGTGCTTTCCTTCATATATCTAACTTCTCTGTGTTAAAATAACCTGGAACTTGCTTCTCACTGGTAACTCTAAGGAGGGCTAAGAGACTCAGGATTCTAGGTTTGGTTTTTTCAGTACACTGTGCTCTTTGACTGTCAGCATCCCATAAGAACCAAATTACCATGACTAATAAGTTCCATCTCAGACTTCACATGAAGAGGTTTGGTAGCTTTTTCCAAAGCCTTAAACTGAATCAGGGATAAGCCAACGAAGAGATTACAGATATATCAAGAGTTTACTTTGCGTGATTGCCACATATTTGCTGCCAGATACAGTATCCTGTTTTCCCTCTGCACTTCACTTGGAGATCAGATCAAATAAATCTCAACTTCTCAGTTATGTAGAAATAAAGCAAACTGCCTTCCAGTTCTGAAATTCTTTTTATTTAGCCAGAAATGAAAAAACCCCAGGCATTATGCTGAGAGAATTCAGCTGAGAGAATTGATATGAAAAGAGATTTTGGTGAATGGTTTTTTCAAATCTTTGTGAGCCTGTGAGTCCAAACCATGACAAACAGGACTGGGGGAGAGGAGAGAGAAAAAACAAGCCTCTGTGGACTTTCTCACTTAAAAATACTTTGGTTGTTTTCTGAGAGCTTTTCCTCTGAGCCCTGACCTATTTCCACCTGCTGCCTGGCATTTGATGAAGCACATTACTAAATGAATCCATTGTTATGGTTGGAAATAAATTTCCTTACTGGCAAAGGTTAGACTTTAGGATGCTTTTTGCGGCCTTGGACCTTACAGTCAGCACATATTTGAGCGGATGCAGTTTTCAGGAGCAGTTTTCCTGGTGTTGCCTCTCTTCTTAGGTCTTTCGATGTGACTGGGCACAAGTGACCTTTCTTTGATCCACAGAGACCAGTGCGAGCCTCTGTAGCAAAATGGTTGCTTGTTACCCTGTGATTAAGTCCATAAAAAAATGCTTCAGCTTTTACCTGACACAAGGAAACCCATTGTGTTGAATTGACAGTAAAAAATATCTTCTGGGTAATTATGTTGCAAGCAGTAATGTATTTAGAAAGTTTATCTCTCTTTAGTTGTGGTAAGTGAATAGGAGGGCTAAAATGATCCTGCTGCTGATTGTTCTTGGAATAGTCAGGTGCTGGTGGCTGCAATCAGCACTGGCAGATAATGTGTAAGTCAGTGGTCTCCCAGGACATCCAGCATGCCCACCAGACTTACCTGTTCTCTTCTGTACTCTTCTATATGCACTGCTCTGCTCACAACTCAGGCCAGGTCAGAACCTGGCTTCACTGGAAGTCAAACAAATCTATTAGAAACCTGTCATTCCAACATCTCTTAATAATGAAATAAGTCCTTTCTAGCTGCTGGTGGAAAAAAAAATCAGCTGATTCTATGAAAAAGACATGTAGGCACTCCAAATGGTCTAACTGGAGGAGCAGAACTTGTGGACATTGTGATGTCGAGGATTAGAGGGAGGTGCTGAGGAAATTCAGTTTATTTGGTTTGAGATGTTGGGATGCATTTTGCCATGTATGTTTAGTGCAGGAACTCTGCACTGTAATTTCATTCATCCATCCTCTGTGAAAATCACAGAGTACTTAACAGCAGAGTCTGAAGTCTTTCTTGGCATAGTAAAATGCATCTGTAGATGTATAAAAAAATGTTGTATTGTACAGATTCCTGCCCCGGGAGCTCATCAATTAGATTCCAAATGTCCATGTTGCATTCTAGCTTTCAGAATTTTGAGTGCCGGGCAGGCTTTCCCCATGCCTTGAACTCAGGGGTTTGCTGGGGCCTCAACTCTTGCTGCACAGCTCCAACCCTTTCTTCTTCTGCTGCTCTGGGCTGGCTTAAGGAGTTGTTGCACTGTGAGCTGTGAGAGAAATAAATGATTCCACAAATTATTCCAAGCTTTGTAGGGCTCTGAAATAGGTTTAGAACTGGGAAGTGAATTTTCAAGTTTATACCCTGGCACTTCCTCTGTAACCAGATGAGCCTAATAGGTGTGAGCAGGGCATTCCTACTGAAAATGGGCCACCTCTAGAGGAACCAGCAGTGGCTTACAACCACCACAAACTTGGGCACAGGAATGAGGTTGGGACAGCTCTACTCACTGCCTTTGGTAGATGCAATATAGAAATCTGTCGAGATACTGGGTGCCTTCCCAATGATCTCCAGGGCCTCATTTTGTTGTTTCTGATTAGAAATACAGGTAACTCATGTCTTCACATCCCAGAGTTTTGAGGAAAAAGTTGAAATTCATTTGTAATCTGAACTGGTTGGCTCTGACCCAACTCTAATAGGGAAAAAAGTCTTAATGGATATAAATGAATATCAAACCTGAAGGAGAGGAACTTGACAGGAGGACATGGAGATCACTGAAGAAAATTTCACTTGCTCTGACCTACAATTTTTGAGATGTGCTGGTTTTTACTGAGAACCATTTCAACCAGGGAATTTGACAATTCTCTTCAGTGATTTATTTTCACATTATGGAAGCTAACTCTCTTCTGCATGTCCTGGTATAATTGAGAGAGGGAGCATCGTTGCATAACCTTAAACTCTGTTCAAAAGATTAAAAAATAAACAATAAACAAACTTCAGCTTTGTTTTTCTTACCAACATATTGCATGGATTGTTGCCAGGATTCTGTGGATGGCAGGAATCAATCTCAATGAAGTGCCTAGAGAACAGTCATTGTGATGCTAAAGAAATCACCACAGCAGAAGACTTCAATTCCTGTTTCCCAGCAGAAGTCTGTGGACTCAGACAGTTGCTGTCTCTTAGTATTTCATCCCCTTACTAAAATTTCTGTGCATCAGGCAAAGGCTGATGAATAGGACATCATGAGAGAGGCTATGTTTTTCCTAATAGGACCTTCATTTTTAGAACTCTCAAGAATGCATCATGTTCATAAGAAAAACGTATTGACATTATCTTACAAATACTTTTGTCTGTCACCAGGCCAGAAAGCTGCTTTTCTGAAGCTTAAACTGTAGCCCTGGAAGCATGTAGGCTTTGTGAGCCTGTACTATGTGGAGAACAGGCTTGCCAGTGAATGTCACAGGAATTCGCAGTTTATAAGTATGTAGCACTTGCAATAACATCATAAATATTTCCTTTCACATCACACTTGCAGTTCCCAGCACTGTTAATACAGATGTATTGTCAATCCCCAGCCACTGAGGAAGGCGAGCTTGTCTGGAAATTGGTTCATTCCTTTACTGGAAAGCCCATTCCTTCCAAAAAGTCTGTAGTGAGCTGGTTGTAAAGTGTGGGCCCCTGGTTTCCCTTCTAAGCACAAGGAGATTATTTTTGTTATTTCTTCTCTAGCAAAGACTCTGGGGTCTCTCATCTGACTTCCTGACATATTTGTTTATCCTGGGCTTGAATAAATCCTCCGCCTCTTAAAGCCACAGACAGAAGAACATGCCTTAGCATAACATCTCGATTCCTTTAAATCTGTTGCAGGATAGAGGGTGGAATAATCATTTGTTCAGCCAATTAGCTCAGTAATGCATTGAGAGCAGGACTGTAGCAGAAGTAAGGCAACACTGAAAATAATGACTATTTTTTCCTTGCAAGGCAATGCCTGTATACACACATTAGAATCCCAGCAAGCTTCCTTAATCCTTTTGTGCTTCTTTATACCTTAGTGTGCTTAAAAGTGGTTCGTTATGAAGCAATCTAAAAAGTAAAGTGTTTATCTGAAAAATTAGCACAACTTTAAATCCTGTTTGTTTTACGTATTTATAATAACAAAAAATTTTAAAAATCCACTCTGCGTTGAACCATAGCAAAGAATGAATATAAAAAAGCTGATTTTGCTCTTTAAAGGCTTCTGATGTGCAAAGTGTGAAGGAATGCCAGAAGTGAATGGCAAGATCTGTGAGAATACAGGTGCAGACATCAAGGCTCTTTCTGCAAATTTAGAGAGATGTGTGCCCATGGAACTGCTCCATCACCATATCCAACAGCTGACTCAACACTCTGGCTGAGAGTTCAGCAAACAAGACTTTTGCTATGTTGTGTTCACTCACCTCTGTTCATGTCAGATTGTGGTCCAGGAATCCTGAATTTCATGGTCTAGTCCAGCAACAGCTGTGACACCATGTGTTGTGGGGCTCAGCTGGAGCTGCAATTGCATTCGCAAAACTCCATGGAAATGGACAGTAGAGATGATGATGAGTTTTGCCTAAGAGCTGAGGACATGGCTTTGGTCTTAAATCTTTGAATACTCTTGACTGCAGTCTTGAATGGAGCCTGCTGGACTTGCTTTTTAAAGTGTAATTGAAGGAACCCATTGGCTTTGCAGCTTTAGTCTTGCACAAATTCCATGTTCCATAGGGTGGAACGCAGCAGAGCTGCAGCTCTTGTTGAGTACCCAAACAGTACCAAGCACTAAGGGGTTTAATGCACCATGGTTTTTGAAACCTGCAAGAGCAAAATCTTCAGTAGAACACTGCAAGAGGGATATCACAACATCCAGTTTTCTGCATGGAACTTAGATGAGTAAGATTTGAGTGTCAAAACACCATTGTTTCTGAAGAGATCATTATCCTGCCTAATGACACAAACACAGATTATATTTGTGTATTTACAAAGTATTCAAAACCAGGAACATATTCCCCCCAACACAGTAGGAGTCAAGATGTTTTCAGTTCTTACAGTTCTTAGCTTTGCAGAGACAGCATGATGAAAGCTGCTTTTCTAGACCTTTTCACAGTTTCCAGTATTTCTACTTCAATGTTGAATATTGTTTCTTATCTTTGCTCTCACTTGTGTTATTCTGTCGCCTGCTTAATACACAGAAGAACATGCATGCCCCTGTGATATAAATATCTAAGTATCTAAGGAAGCCATTCTGCTGATGTGTTTGAGGTTTCCAAACTGCTTTGGGTGGTTAAGGTACCTGTGCTTTGTGGTTACTGTCGGCTCATACTGTTAGTTATCAGACTTTGATAAATTGTTCTCTAATGACTTTGTGTTTATTGACTTTGTCCAAAGGAATCAGTTGAGCTTTAAGGCAGATTTTAAGAGCTCCATTAATTTCACTCTTTTTCAAATCCAGATAAGAAAATCAATGAGGCAAGTGCTGATCCCTTTGAAAACCCAGCTGGACTTTTTCTATCCCTTCCCATACATTACCACTAGGAAATACTCTGCTGGAAATGAGACAATAGCTACATGAGCAGTGGCTGTTGTAGACTCTACCCCACCTCACAATGGCTGAGGCTGGATGTGTGGCAGGGTGGTTGGGTGTGTAACCTCGCTTAGCAGGAAACAGAGCACCCCATAATCCTGGCTCACCTGGAGTGAAAACTGTTCTTCTAAAAAGAGAGGAGAGAGCTATGTGGCACTTTGGACTCTTCACAAGGGCAAACCCACGTCAGTTTGCTTTGTTGCTTTTCTACAAATAACCATATTTTGAGGGAGATTTTATTTCCTCTCCCAAAGTTTGTATATTCAGAGTAGTGTTTCCTAACACAAGACTCTGTGCTCATCCTGTGTTCTTTGTCCTTTCATCTCCAACAATCCAACATTAATATTTTGGTTCTGTGGTTTTCCAATTATATTTTAGTATTAAACATGGATGCCTTCAGTTTTGTTAATGACATGTGCCTTGAAGAATTATTACTGTTACTATTATTAATAATAATATTTCTTCCAGAAATACAGAGTTCCTAGACAGAATCAGAGCCCTACTGGAACAAGTGTTCTATACATTATTGTACTGTCTTAAGAACAGATCTAGTTTCCTAATTATTACAATAAATTTCTAATTGCTAGCAAACCAGAAATTTCATTATTCCTTTAAGAGGGCATTTTGTTCTTTTTTAATATGAAGCAGTTCTTCTCATTGTTTATTTGCTTTGTGGGGTTTGTTGCTTCTGACTTTTGCTTTTGTACATTTTTACCCTCACCTACTTAAGTATCATGGTGTTTCTGTAGATGTATCTTGTCAGTATTTTCTTTAAACTTATTTATGGAGAAGACCAAATGAAATGGGATGAACGTATTCTCTGCATAGTACCAAGTATAACATTTGTTTCAAGACTGCCCTGGCTTTGGTGCACATGGCTGCTGGTCTTTGGAGCCAGCAAACTCCTTGTATTTCATTGTCTATCACACAAACAAGCCTCAGGTGCATAAAATATTGTCATGAAATGCAGTGTAGTTTTGCAATGTGTGAATCAAGTTGAGCTTGAAGCAAATCTCCATTTCCTGTGAACCTAAGCAATGGTGAACTTATGAATTCGTGTGTAGTTCTGTAGTTCAGGCTGATCTGTAGCAATTTAATTGCTGGATATTGCTAGGACCTGATTAGTACCTGAGGATTCAGATGCTGACAGTGACTCATTTCCTGCTGACTGCCAAGGGAAATGTGCTTCAACATAAAGCAACAAGGAGGAAGAAAGGATAGGGAAAAGTCAGCCCACTGCCATTTCACAAATGGCACTAAACTGAAATCTCTTATCCTAGGAATTGTTTAAAACAATGCATGGTCTGTGAAAAATAATCTGGAGAATCTCCATGATGAATCTCTCCAGAGCAGAGCAGACTGTGAAAGCCAACAATAAATCAACTACAAAGCTTGTTTTAGTGAAAAACAAGCAAGCAAAAATCAAAACCCAAAAATCCATTCCAGGGCTTGTAATTTAGGACAAAAAGTGGAAAATTCTTTAGATTGACTTTAAAAAATATTTAAAAGGCATGTTCTAACTAGTTGCAGTGAACCAAGAGTTCTATCACTGTTCTTCTAATGAAGCAGAGTAGATCTATATGTAGTTTTGGAAGGGGGGAAAGAGCAGATTCTCTCTCAAATCAGTTTAGTTTAGAGTGTAGCCTGATGTAGCTCTGTGTTCTGTCATCAGTGGATGAAACAGCACTTTTTCTTCACACACAAAAACACAAACTGCTAAAGGGTGTTACTTTCTCTTTTGCTAGTTTCCAGTTGCTCTTTCTATTATTCTAGAATTCACTGATCTTCTTGGAAGAGCCTTTTGAAAGTGCTTATGCAGATCATAGGCAGGTCTTTATGTCTTATGCCTGTAATACTAACAAAATCTCCTCAGTACATGGTATCTCATTTTCCCCTTGAAGTCAGCCAAAAAGCCTCTGATTTACTTTAGTGCTGTTTGGCTCAGATTCTGAATGTTGATTTACTAATGTCACACCAATAAACACTGCTTGAGTTTTCTGAAAAACAGATGAAAGCTGTGTATTTACTCTTCCTAACTTTCATTTTAGAAGATGACACACACATCCTTAAGCCAAGCCTAGCCTGAATTAACTGCTGTCAAAGAATACCTGATATAAATAATGTTATGTCAAAACAGCTACAATAAAGGGAGGAATTTTTAACTCTCACACTGTTCTCATAGTCAGGCTTGCTATGTTAATAGGATCCTGTACACATAATTTTGACTAACAGATACTAAAAAGCTCCATCAAATTAGCATTATCCCCTTTGGACTGGCCCTGCTCACTGCTTCCATGCTCTTCACTAGAAAAACAATATCTGATCTATAGTTGTACTCCTAAATTGGTTTTCAGGCACTTTCTCTGCACAGCACCAGACAGCTGCCTTAAGAAACAACAACCCACATTTCCTTAGAGAACCTCTAATGTGAGCAATTTGAATCAAAGAGCAATTTTAAAAATATTTTGTGTAAAGCATAATGGGTAAGTGATACCAGGGTGGGGTTGTTGCCATGGGCATTGAGCTGGCTCTTTGGCAGAAAATAACTGGGGTATTTCAGAAGCTCTCTAGTAATTTTGATGATGCTGCCTCACATGAAAATGGTTGTTTCACTGCTTCCACAGAAGTAAATCTAGCGACAGGTTTCAGCAGTGATGTAGGAATCAGCTCTTTTCCATTCCAACTTAAAATCAGGACTTTGTGCGGTACTCTACTTAATGAAAATGCTGCTGTTTTGTCCATGCACACATGTAAGGAAATGAAAAAAATTGACACTATTCAAAAGCCATTTATGTCCACTTTTATAACTCTTCCAATGGTCTCTTCTAAAACAAGAGGAAATATATACTGAAATGAAATTCCAATTCAGAAATGCACTTGATGCTTCTGATCAACTGTAAGCATATTAAAATACTCTTAAATTAAGATGTAAAGATAAATATCTTTGTTGCAAATCAGGCTCAGAGTTTTGTGATAAGATTTCCTATTGTTGCATTGTTACTTTCATGAAGTAAAGAATGCTTACTGTAAATTTAATGCATTATAGTAACCTAGCAATGATTGCCAAGGTTCCTTTTAGAACAAGCAAGCTTGGTTTAAATTCCTCTGTATTTTAATGTAGTGAATATTCTTTTCAAAACCCCTCTTTGGGCCTTTGTTTTCCTGTCAGTGTGGATTAATGAAACAGTTCCATCATAGGGATTGTCACGTAGATTGTTACACAGCTTCTATTACATGTATAAGTTGGACAATTTACCTCTGCCTCTAAATGATAACCTGCAAAGGGTTTTACTCATGTTGCTTGCATTCCTTCCTCAAGAAGAACTTTTATTAGTCATTGGTGGGCTTTACCAAAGTGTGTCAGGTATAGATGAAATACAGAGCTGTCACCCTCAAAGAAATTGAGTTCCACAGGAATATCAGGCATGTGAGTTTTATTCACTTTGTTAAGCAGTTTCTATGGAGTCTACATCCTGAATCCGACAAAACAAAATGCTAAAGAGAGAAGCACACAGGTTTGTGGAGTGTTGGAATGATTCTTCATCTGCCTGGAGCTGAATGTAGTTCCTAACAGATGAAAAACAATTTTGTTCACTTGAGATAACTGCAAGGCAGCCAAATGATTACATTCAAACTTTCCAAAGCTTGGAAATATTTGCTTCTGAGTCACAGCCAAACATGAGTAACTGCTGCCCAGAAGGGATATTGCTGTTTGGAAAGAGAGAGATAGCAATAACTGATTGCCATGCTGAGCCTGGAAATTCCATCTCAACCTTATCTTCAGCATCATGCTTTTACAGTGCTCTAATGAACTCCACCACTGCTGAAGCAGCAATCTAGGAGCAGCAGACCCACCTTCATGATGCAACAAACTGCTCCAACAAAAATTGTGGAGAATCCCGACACTGAGAAATAGGTAGTCTAGCAAGCAGGTAGCCCAGAGAACAGAAAGCAGTCATCAGTGTTCCTTCCAAAAAACATAAATGTACTGCATAAAACTCAGCAACTTTTTTTTTTTTAATTTGATTTTGATTTTTTTATTTGTGTGGTCAAATAAGATGTTCTGCCAGAATTAAATACAGGTTAGCCTTTATCAAATGAGTGTGAATAGCTGGCTATTAACAGAGAATTTGTGACTTCAAATTGGCCTATGGCAATTTGTGTGTTGTGAATGATATTTCATCTGTTTTTTGAAAAATAGTTGGTTTTGGACTAAGAACAAAACATTCCAAGGACCTACCATAAATTAAAAAGAAACATGTAGAATCTTTGCAGAAACAAGTTGCATAGGAAATGCCTTCAAAACAGTTTTGTATTGGACTGAGCAAGAGATACCTGTTGGGATACTTGTGGAGAATCAAAAGTGACAGACATTCAATATTTGGTTTTTAACTTTATTTAAGGTACCAATATGTCTCTATCCAATCATCCCCAAGAAGGCCTTCTTGAAGACCTTGGTATGATCTTCCCTTCTCAAGCACCCTGCCATTTTTTTAATGGCAGAAGGTATTAACTTAAGGGAAAAGTAAAAAAAAAAAAAAAAACCACCAAAACCACTACCAACTTGAAAACAGTGCTTTTCCTGTGGTGCTTCAAGTCTATGTACAGATTTCACATACCACCAGCGAAAATGCTCCTTTTCTAAGAGGAGAGAGACTGACACTTGGAAAGGACTAAAAGATTCTGGGCATTTGGAGTCTCTCCTTGCTGCCAGCTTTTCAGCTAAATACACTGCATATAGGGATAAAAAGCTTTCAAATCTTTCAAATCCCCTGAAGTTTCTGTAACTGTCATTCAAAAGAAAACACCTTTGACTTGTACAGCAGGCAAGCCTGAACTGAAACCACAAGGAGAGAGTAAATATGATCCTCCTGGTCCTCTTTTCTGTCTGTGACTGCACTTTAAATGTAAATAAACACTGTTCTCTTAATATGTGAGTTTCTACCCCAGAACTCTATTAGGGATTGCACAAATATTACCTCAGTGTATATTCAGACATTATTAAAACAAATTACTCTGTTGCAGTACAGCTAAGGCCCATTCATTCATTCTTTCATGATGGTGGTGGACTGTGCAATGTCCCCGAGGTATGCCAGGAACAACCATGCTGTTGTAAGCTTACACAATCAGTTATTTAAAATTGATTTATTTTGTTAATATTGTATAATGGCTCCCAGGAGGAGATGAAAACAAACAGATCAGAACTGATTATGCCTCCAGGTTATAGCTTGAGACAAGGCAGCAACTCGTGGGTCTAGAACTCACAGCTACAGAAAGACACTGCTTTGTGCTCTGTGTGCTTTTTTCTCCCTGCAACCCTTTGAACCTCACAGTATTCCTGTGCCTAAGGTCTTAAACCACCACAGGCCTGCATTGTACAGCTTGGCCCAAGGTCTCCAGATTGCCTGGACTGTACCTGGCAGAAGTCTAAAAGGGTCTGTCTTGTACACACAGCTATGGGTAGTTTTAAACCATCCTTTACAGCTTCCCTGTTCTTGGGCTCCTCTAGTCTTTGGCCAACTATTGGCACGGATAAAACTATTCAAAGAAAAAAATATCCAACAGCTGGAGATTACTGGTGAGCAGAGACAACTAGTTTGTTCCCCTTTTTATACTCTGTGTATTGAAAACACCAAAGGCGTGACCTAGAATAAAAAGGTCTGTATTGGAATTGACTCAGCCCAGATAGAGAATTTGGAGCCATGTTCTGATTTGGCTTCCAAGAGGCATTTTAACATATAGACATCTCTCTTCCTCTCAAAACCATTGTTCATGGTTTCATCATTTCATGGTCTTCATCATCCATGGATGTCGTTTCATGTATTGCATGTTCCCGACTCTCCATTTGTTTCCATTTTCCTTTCAGATGAAGGTTTCTGTCGGCTTTAATTAGCTTTGATTCACCAGTGGTATGACTATACAGCAGCTTTCTCTTGCCACAGGAGAGGGGTCATTCCTAAGCTTGCTGCTGAGGTCATTCCTTAACCACTGCTGCTGTAAATAGCCCATGAATTACTTCTGCAGAAACAAAGCAAAAGGTCAGAAACACGATGGGAGCAATGTGCTATGTCCTGTGTCCACAGTCACTCTGAACTGCTGTGAATGCTCTCAAACCAGAGGCTGTTCAGCTGGCTGGATGAGGCACACTGGGGACAGTGGCTGAGAATGTAATTTCTGAGTAGGACTGTTACACTGGCTGCAGTCACTGTGGTCAAAGTACCTTCTGCCTGCAGTCACACAGGAAAACCTGCTATGGTGAGAGCTGCTTTGCTCATATGTAGTGCACACAAAGTGGTGTTATCATACACATTCCCCTTCCCAGCAAAGCTGGATAAGGGCTGTCAGATCTTTGCTCTAAATCTAAAATTCATACCTTGGCGCTACTTGACTGCTAATCATTACGTGGTCCCGCGAGAAAAAATCCTGAGGATTCTGTAGCCTGGTTTTGCTTGCCTCTGCAATCCATTCTTTTAGATAGTCCCTGTGGAGCAGAATCTGCCTGGCCTGAATGGTGATAGATTGTTGAAAGCAATGTCATCCCCTACCTGTAAGAAAATCACAAGTTTTCTTTATGTTCCTGGATCTCTGAGGCTTCAGTGGATAACAAGATCTTATTTCAATCCTTTGGCAACAATCTAGGGATCTGTCCAATCAAACAGTTACATTAGTTCAAATAAAAGAGGTCACGACCAAGAATACATTTCTGATTTCTTAAGGCCTAGTTCAACTGTTGCTACATTAATGGTGTTTGGCTTCCAGATCTAGGCCTGATTCAAATCTCTGAGGGCTGAGCTTTCAAGGCAGAGCTGTCCATACATCTCTTGGGTAGCTGTATCCAGTATAGTAGACTGATATAACTGTGACCCTGGAATGTACCTGCACCTGTGGCTGATTGGGAGTGACACTTCTGAGTGTCTTCTGAGGCTTATTTAGAGAAGGCCTAGACACCATCTGCACATTGAAAAGCTGTTGGGAATCTCTGCATAGTCTGAGGTCTGCCCAGCCCTAGCTAGAGTCTCAGAGCTTATTTTAACTGTGATCCTCCTTGCAAGGGTGGCAGGGCTGTTGCATATTCCTAATGCAGGTGTGTCACTCTGTGCTGACAATGGTTTCATTCTTTGGGCCCTGCTTATTACAAAATGTTTGGTTTGTTTCTTTCTTTATTTTTAATGATAGGTGTAAAACTCACTGTTCTTTAATTTGAGAGTTCTTTATGAAATGAATGAAAGGCATGAGGTAAAATAGATTGAAAGTACACGTGTCACAAAGACTTGAAATTATTTTCTTCCACACTGTACCTATTTTGACTGTTCAGATGGTAAACTATCCACGGTTTTCAGTAGAATCTCTAAATATACCAGTAATGCATAAGCAACACTAAATAATAGTAGTGCTGCATACTTATATATATAAATACATACAGTATATATATAGCACAAATCTTTTTTGTAAATATCAATTTAAATATCTGCTTTTTATCGAGGCAATCTTTTGGTTAAATTTAAAAGCTCATGAAATTTCCAGTAAAAGACAAACTCTAGAAAAATAATAGAGCAGGCATTGGGACAAAAAGGATGAGCAAATAGTAAAGTTTATATGTAGAGTATGGATCAGATTTCAAAAGCAAATGGAATAAACTTAAGCAAAACAGCATGTATTCCAAATTGGAATCAGCTATAATATTATGAGAAATCTGTGTACCTCCTATTGTAAATATTTATACTTTTGAATTTCCTTAGTAAACTGCCAGATATTATTCCCCAAAGAACATTATTTACTTGTTTTAGGTTTTAGCTTATCTGCCCTTCAATTCTCTCATGAGATCGAATTCTCACATTACTGACACATGGAGTTTTTTTAATTATAGATCAAAGGGGAATACAACTGATATATGCATTACAGCATCATCTTTTAACACCTAGCAGACCATAGTGACTAAAATTTGACTTCATAGGTCTTTAAAATTTGAATATGATGCCAGAAAATGCCATAAATCTCCCTGGAACTGCAATGTTATCCTCGTATACATAACTTCTGCACAGTCTTCTCTATGCTAAATCACTGCCAGTACTGCAACAGAATTTGCAGTAGGGAGAATTTAATGCACTCAAAGATCAGAGGATTATTAGTGCAGGAATTGTTCTATTTCAATTTACATATGAATTCTGCTCTGTCTCAGTGTACCTGCAATTAGATTTCTGACAATACACAGCCTGTTGATCAGTCTTGCTCAAGATGATGGGACAAACCCTGAATTCTATCTTACCAATCTACTTCGAAATTATTGTGTATCTGTAGATAATTTCTGTCCCATCTTTTATGCTTTAAATTTTATCTGCTGTCTACTTTCCCCAGTCCTCAACAGGGATACAATGAGGCTTGCATGCCTTTGACTTAACTGCCTTGATGCCTGCCCAATAAAATTCATCGTAACAACATAGCTTGTTATTTTTGCTTTGAGCTTTTAAATGGAAAATGTACTGTTGACTTCAATGGCACAAGATCCAGCATTTGTTTCTACAGGAGGTTGCAAGGGAAATGGAAACTCCCACTGAAGAGTTTATCTCTTCACTAGCTCACAGAGTCAATAATTTAAGGTGAGCTTCCTCTATGCATTTATGTATCTCACACCCTTTTGGAAAATTTTCTCTTTGACCCAGGAAGGTGTGACTGGGCATTTAAGTATGAAATATGTTGCCACAATTGCATGTGCTTTCCAACATCACTGCTAACATCCTGTTCTGTCATGTTGGTGTGTCTGTTTAACTTATAAGTTCCTTAGGTCAAGGACTGTCTACAGTTCCTTGTTGATATGGTAATTACTAAATCTTTGTCCATCTTGATTAGTCCCTAGACATTACAATAATAAACAAAGCCATTAGGAATCATCAGCCACATCAGATTTGAACCAGAGGCATAAAAGCAAAGCCTCATCATCCCTTGTGCCATTCATTCAGTCCTTTTTCAATACAAGATATTTCCACATCCTCTTTCTCAGCAATCCTCATCTCTTATTTTTTCTTTATGTGGCTAAAAAACAGATAAGAGAATAGTCTCAAAAGTTCTTGGAAAAAATGTGTCATCTTAGCCCCCCCAGGTCCAGACAACAACACAAAAAGAGAGAAGCAGGGGACAGAAAAGGGAAGAGTGTCTAGTTCGGTAAAAAAATTTTGATCAAAACAGCTGCAATTTGCAAGGATTAGATCTGGTCCACTGTCCTACAGAGGTAAGAACTGGACAGTGGCTCTTTATGATTTCACAGCTCTCTGTAGGCTGCCAAATTAAGTATGTTTTGGATGAAAGTCTGAAAAAAGAGCTGGCATCAAAAAAAGTTTTGGTGTCCACTTCCAGCCCTAATAGTTTTCTTTTAATCTTTAGCCAGGGCATGGGAAATACAATCTTCCTTCATTAAAAGTATTTAAGTGATCATCTGTTGGACTGTATGTGACTTGAATTTGTCCCCTTTATGGGATGAATAAGCTGCATGGAATCTGGTTATAAGCTGAAAAATCACCATGGAAATTTTTACGAACTTTCTTTCCTCTTTTCTCCCCCAAAAGTAACTTTTTCATTTCTAGAACTACTTTTCCTTCTGATGGTGTGTGAGGAGTAAACCAAGGAGAGCATATATCTACCTGGAATAATACCTAAAATTCTGCAAGGTTGTCCTACGGTATTTTAGTTCCTTAAATCTCTCTTTCACTGTCATGTGGCCATCTAAGTGATTGTCTGTGTCCTGTTGTATGCTTACAAATAGAAAAAGGAAAAAATTATTGTTTACTTTCGGCTGGTGCAATAGAGCCTGAAATAGTAAGTGAAAGCAGATGATGAACAACCAAAGTCTCAGTACTTTACATTGGTTTTGCAGGGTTTTTTTCCTAGTTCTTTTGAAATCTACACTCCTACCCCCACACACACGTGGCAGTGTTTGTAGCTTTTGAGCCTTGGGAGTGTTAGCAGCTGAGTCTTGTGTAACCTTTCCACTCCAGGGCAGGAGCTCCCCAGCTTGTGCAGCTAAACCACTGCTGGGCACTGGTCAGTCTGAAGTGAGGAGACCATGGGAAAACAAACAAGCAAACAAAAACCAGTGTCCTGTGGAAAGCATTGCCTAACGAATAGACAAAAGACAGTGATTTATTTGCTGCTAAGTGACATCTTAAATACCAAAAGACATTAAAACTCTCTGCCTTAAGGGCTCAGTGTTACTCTCTGTAAGGGTATTATACACACTTCTATGACATGGTGCAAATATTAGGGTCTGAAGCGCAGCTTGCTCATCTAAACTTGATTTGCCAGTTTCAGTTTGATGACACAATTTTCACTTTCTATTCTGTGACTCTTAAATAAATTTGCAGTTTTCTCAGCTTTCTGTGTTCAGGCTCAGAGGTGGCTGTGTTTTGATGATAAAAGCAATACTTAGTTTTTACACAATATCTGTCATAAGTAGAAGACAATGCACTTCACAAAATAGATCCGTATCATTACTCTTTTACCTGATGGAAAAGCAAAGCTTTTAGAGGTGAAGAAACTAGCTTTTGATTATTAAAGTATTACATATAAAGTATTACACATAAAGCTTTTTTTTTAAAAGGGAGATTAGAGCATGCTAATTATTACTTTTATTTTTATTTACTCTTGTGGTAGATCGGTCCTGATTTTTGAGTAGGCAAAATGTAGTTCTTGGTGATTGCATGCAAATCATTGAATCCTTCTTTCCCTTTATATTATTGTCTATTGAAAATATTGATGATATTTTGATTTTAATTTTAAAAAACTGATGATAATTCAAAGCAGATTAATAAAGTTACATTTAGAAGTAATGGTGAAGTGCTGCAAGATCTTTAGCTAGGAAGTACTTAATGACAGGCAAGGAAATTTTATTTGTCTGCTACAATATTCTGGATTGCTCTTGAAATACTGATACTAAACCCAGAGCACTATGACTGCCTACATACATGAGCCTTATTGGATTAACAAGGTAAAGGAAATTATGTTTTTTAGAGAATCACTTTTTTGTCATCTCCCATAATCTCTACTGTGGCAGTGGCAGTTCCTACATTTACAGCAGCATCTTGGTTTGGACATTCCCTAAATCAGATTTCACCTTGACTGCAGATTTGTAATGTGCTGAGTTGCTTTCCTCAAATAGATGTTCTGGAGCTGGAAAGAGGCAGCTGCACTTCACCCAGCCAGTAGTAAACACTTCTAAAAAGCATGATACTTCAGTCATTCATCTATAAACCACCTCCATATAACCTCCCCATAAGTTTCTCCTGCAGATCTATGCTGGTCCCCTCTTTCACCAGGACTAGCTAGCCCAGATGTCCCTGTTCTTTGCTTGAACCTCACACCCACCCACTTCCCTTTCCTGAAACAGCATGCCAAGGAGCATGATGGATCACACAAGTCCATGCCCAGACATCTGTTCACTTTCTGTTTGGAAAAATTATGTAGCCCAGTGTGCCTGTCATCAGACATCTGCAGTGTGTCTGTAATATGACAGTACAGGAGCCTCTTGTTGGTAGCATTCAATGTTTTTATCAGCATTTCAGTATTGAGAGGTCTGAGAGCTGAGAAGGGTGGGTTGAACTGAGGATATGAAGTGGTAACTCATTAGAAATGTGAAAGGAATTAAGGTGTGTGACTGTGATGGGATGCAACCTTTTAGTAGCATTTGGTCTCTGGTTCTCACTGTGAGAGAGCCATAAGGGTGCAGGGGAAGAGCCAACGAGCTCTGAAATTAATGTTCATGAAGGGTGTGTATGTTTCCCCTGATCAGAAATTCTTGGCCACTTCATAGTGGCCTTAAGACACACAGGCCCCTCATAGCAGATGGGCAATACAAAGGTAATTTAATCAACTCTCCTTGTTTACTTGGAGAGTTTCCCAGCTTAGCCCTTCATGGAAGCCAAAAGTGACCACTGCGTTTTTCCATTGAGTTTTCCATTGGGTTTTGATCACAGTTATCTTTTGGGCTGGTATGAAGTGATCTCGCATCCATTTCCTTTTCCTCTGCCCAAACTGAAAAATGGAGAATAAGCTTGATAACAACTGTCTTGTGATGTAAATGGATATCCTAAAAGATCCCACCTTATCAAGCACTGTGTAACTCTGGTTTACAGGTGAGGGACGTACAAGGGAGAGGAGTAGGAAATTTGGAAAAAGCTGATTTCAGATGTTTATTTTTTCTAGACTATAAGGACCAATTTTCTGAGTAGAGTAACCACTGGACAAGTTGGTCTGATCTGCTGTTGCTCATACTGAGGTCAGGGATCTGTGGGACTGAGGGGATGAATTTTATTGAAGGCATGGAATTCTCCTAAGGTTTCTGCTGCAAATCTGCGATTTGGACCTACCAGCAAGAGGATTAACTAGCCCAGACATCCTGGTCCTTTGCTGGCTCCCTGCTGGGACCTCACACACACCTACTTTGTGCCTTGAAACAGTAGCCAAGGAGGTATGGATACAGTGGGGTCAGGAATCAGACGTTTTGGGCACCCTAGGCAGCAGACAGATTTTGATACTTAAAATAAAGAGGAGGAGAATGAGCCTTTCCCCTATGGAGTGCTGAAAAAGGCAGGGAACTCCTGTTCTGATTTGCAGTCCTTTGAATTCTCATTAATCACTCCCTCATTTGCCTTTTACAATGTCAGCCCTCGAGATCCCACTGATTTTTCCCTATTCTCTTCTCTGTACCCTCTGAATCTACTTACCACTGAGCATTTGAGTGTTGTGTATGTCATGGTTAAACCACCAATGATTTCTGAATTAGTTTCTCAGTGTGTAGTAAGTTATTTTTTGTTGTTTTTCCTTTGAATTGTCTTATTTCTCAACATTGTTATGCACAAGAAAATGACTTTTTTTTTCTTTTTGTGAGAACATTCTGTCACAAATGAAGCTCTATGTAGGGAAAATATAGGAAATGTAGGAAATGTAGGAAAATTAGTCACTATCCCAAATCTAATAAGAAAGTATGCAGAGAACTAATGCTTCTCTGTGGCAGTGTTTTTCATAGGGTGAGGTAAAACTGTCATCTAGTGGTCATAATCTGTTCCTGAATTACTGTTTTCATTTGGATATAGCCAGAATATTTCTTATACCCAGGATGAAATATACTGAAGTATACCTGAAAATATTAAGCTAGGAAAAAAATATATATTTGAAAGGCTTTGAGGTAAAGTGAAAAACCTTAGAATCTTTAATAAAGAATAAACAAATTTATAACTTCGTGCAGCAAAGCTGTGAAATCTCTTTTTCCTCTCTCTCCCACAATTTACCAAGGTGACATATCACTTTCTGCCTTACGGAACAGCTGTGGGAGGCTAAAAATCAAGATAACTGAAGCTAAAATAGGCTATCATAATAACCTCTCAATGGCTATCCTGCTACAGTCATTTTACAAGTCAGTCTCAACCACTCTGCAACAAGCATGTTGGTGCTATCAGAATAGAGCTGACTGTGGGCATCTCCTCACTTTGAGCTTCTGTGTGTACCAGTGTTTTGCAACTGCTGATTGGTAAAGGTAATGCTAACACCTACATAATAACTACTGGAGTTCAGTGAATAAGTGTGAAGAACAGCAGGACTGGTACATGGTGTAATAAGAATATGCTCTCACAAAAAAGGAAAATTGGCAGAGCAAAATGCGGTGTTATGAGTTTGATGACTCAGGCTGGAATATTACTACATAGAATTAGCACTTGCATGTAGTACCTGTGATACTGTGAATAGAAGCAGGTGTGATTCTCAGATTTTTTTTTTTTTTAATGGGGAAATTAATGTGTACTGATTAGTGAGGAAGCTTTTATGCAAGCAGTATCTCCTGGAGTGAATTGGCTAGTATAAATCATAATACTTAGCAAACAAGCTTCCTATCCAGTTTGGTTTCCAGATTCTGTTTATAATTTGTATTTTCAAAAGGTGCTGGATACCTAGTTTTGGATTAGGATGCCTTTATTCAAGATGCTTTGAAAACTCAGAACCTTAAGATATCATCTGCCTTGTCATGCTTAAAGTTTTAAACACATGTTGAAGGCCAGTGCTGGCAGAGGTAGATGATGAGGACCACAAGGAAATGACAAGACAGTCCATATGTATTTAGCAATAATTCCAGAATGCCCACACCCTTGAGAATTGCTATTCATCAGATGTCATTGAAGAGGTTTAGCAAAGATATTGAATAAAAGTGATGGGGTACCTTTCTGGATGTTTATGCAGTTTCCTGACTGAGGACAGTGCTATCTGAGGTAAATTACAAAAACCATGGGGTGAATTATTTTTGAACTCAGCACATGGTCAAAAATAGCTGTCATCTTTAGCCCATCAGAGAGAAATATTTCTCCATGATGAACACAAGGGAGAAAAGTTTAGGCTTTGGAAGTCTTTCTTACATATTCATTATGAAATATATTTAGTAGGGAATATTCTTCGCTTAGTATTTTCTCTGAATAGGTTTTGATCTGACTGCATAAATTCTGTGCAAATGTATTTTTTAATCTTTCTTTCTAGTTATGACTAAATGCACTGTGCAGTTTTCTTTCCTGATCAATTAAATATGAATCAGTTCTTATTCTGCTAGAGATTTTAGAGTTTTTAGATTTTATTTAAATAAATTGGGGTTTTTGGAAAAAGATTATTTAGAATTCCCTTGACAATATACTCATTCTCCAGATTTGTATAAGTACACTTATTCTTTAGATTTGTATGAAGAAAACCCTGCTACATCTAGAGGGAGAATGTTCATGTGAAAGTCACCCAGCTCTACACAGGAAAGCTTAAATTTCTGTAGCCAATAGGATAAACATAGAAGATTCTCAAGTTATTTTAGTTCATAACTGAAAATAAGCTGAGCAATGCTTCAGCAGTCACACACTGAACCAAAGGGTTGTGATGGACAGCAGGGTTACAAACTAGGCTGTAAGTAGCAAACCATCAAATATGAGTAGGTGATACTGGCAGGAGAACATAGTTGTAAATCCTGCAAGATGTTGGGATGCAGAGCCTGGGTAATGTCTGAAATACAACTCCCACTGGACTCTAGTATTAGGAAAGCTGTTTGAAGCACGTAAGTGAGGATATAATGACCTTTCTGCTGATACTTGCAATGTAACCAAACCTTACATGTTGTCATGGTGATGAAGGGCTTGACCTTGTTCCAGTGAAATAGATTCCAGAGAGATGCCCAGAAATTGATACATGTACAGAAGCTATGTTCAGCTTCAGGATTTGTGCTGCATCCATTTTTTAGCACTCCACTGCCATCCAAAAGAACGGGTGAGCAGCTGCTCTGTGGATGCACGGCAGCAGAGAATCTGCCGTGCATGTGAGCTGGGTGCTCGGGGCTCTCTACAGTCATAAGATAACTGTGATTAGCCACTGCTTGTTTAGAGCAGGAATGGCAGTTATCAACTGTCAGGAGACTGAAACATGTGTGTGAAGATAAAATACAGCAGTAAAAGTGCAAGATGCAAATTTACCAAAATTAAATGTTGCAGCACGAGATACAGCATTGGTAAATGTGGTTAAAGCCAAAAGCTTTCTGTACGGGATGAGCTGAAAAGCTGCTGACTTTCTTCCTGTGACTTTGCAACATGCTGGGCTCGACAGCTAAGAGACAGCCAACACAGCACTTTTGTGTGGAGGGTGTCTGCACCACGACAGCAGCACAGTGCAGAGAGAAGCAGCAAGCACCCTGAGGGAGAAAGAGGAGTGCACAAAGGGACTCTCTGCTCTAGAATTCTGTGCTGCTGGGGACCAAGAGCGTACCTGTGCATGTGCGTATACGTAAGACTCTCAATATTATTTATCACAGTCACAAACTAAAATTCTGGTTTTCTGTCCATAGCAGGTCTGAATGTGAAACAAAGTAAGGGACAAAGAAAATAATCAACCAATTAGCAACTTAGCAATGTCCAGGTCTGGAACTCAAGTGGTTTAGTCCAGTGTGATAGACCTGTGAAGGATCATAAAACCCTACAGCTAGACAGTGGGTTAGCAGGTGATACACTTCTGTAAATACAATATATATTGCTTATAAACTAGCAACAATCTACCTTCAAGAGCAGATGAACCCCATTTATAAACACTGAACAACATAAAACACTTTCTAGTCCACAGGAAAAAAGTCTTAATAAATGATGGCACTCTATTTTTGAGTGAGAAAAAAGATCACTGCTCAGTATAACACATATTTTAAGTGAGGAATTTCAGAGGATTATGCCTGTGTTGACTGGCTCTCTTCCTTGGTCAGCCACTGGAAACTGAAGTTCCTTTAAAAGTTGTTTGCAGCTGCTTGATATTCAGCTTTGATCCCTTCCACTCTAAAATGACATACAGAAATGGAGAAGAGCAATATTTGCATGCAGAGAGCACATGGACAAGAGTGGCTGGTTCATAGCTGCTAGAGCGAGAGTAAATAACCAACTGTATCAGTTTACATGAGTAATACATTTAGGAACTGCAATCAGTTTAGAAGTCTGTTTTGCAAGCACTATGTCATAGCCCTTGGGAGCTTAGCTCAGAAGAAAGCTCTAACAATGTGTGTCAAAAGACATTTCTAAATCTAAAGGAAGAATACAGTTCTTCTGATGCTGCAAGCAGACCAAGTACCCAGTCAGTCTTTTAAATAAGAGATAGTCAATAGAGGTTTATAAATATATTTCTTTACTCTTACTTATTTTACTTATTCCCAAGAGATATTTTGTGAAGGTGAGAATAAGTCACCTCAAAATGAGACACAATAAGATACATAAGCTAATTTACATATAAAAAAGTGAACTTGCAAGTACATTGAAAAGAATATCAGTAAAATATCTAGACATACAAATGAAAAAATCTTCAGTTGTGGTAGTTAAAATAAATATGACTACAATTAGCAAGCATTTTATCCTTTTTGTATATTATTGCACATTTAGAGAAGATATATTTGCACTTGTTTGGTGTTGTGAAATATTTTATGGTTGTTTTTGGTAAAAGTAGCCTATGGGTTTTGAGTAACATAAGTATTTTACAGTATCTTAATGCTTTTACTCTTAAGAAAGAGAGGAATAACATATCTTCATAGATTCTTAGAGAAAAATAACAATATCAATGAGCTGAAACACAGAATGAACATATTTAGTGAAAATCACAAAATCATTGAGTGGTTTGGGTTGGAAGAAACCTTAAAGATCATCAAGGTCCACCCTCCTGGCACTGGCAGGATCACCTTTCACTGGACCAGGTTGCTCAGAGCTCCATCCAATCTGTTCTTGAACACTGCCAGGGATGGGACATCCACAGATTCTCTGGGCTACCTGCTCCTGTGTCTCACCACCTTCACAGAAAAAGAATTTCCTCCTAATATCTAATCTAAACCTACTCTCTTTCAGTGTGAATCCATTTCCTGCTGCCCTGTCACTGCATGCTCTTGTAAAAGTCCATCTCTGTCTTTCTTGCAGGTTCTCTTCAGGTACTGGCAGGCCACAACTCAGTCACCCCAAAGCCTTCTCTTTTCTAGGCTAAACAATCCAAACTCTCTCAGCCTTTCCTCATTGCAGAGGTGCTCCATCCCTCTAATGGCCTTGCTGCCCTCCTCTGGATCTACGCCAACATGTCAGCGTCCTGCTTGTGCTGGGGACACCAGAGCTGGGTGCAGGACTGCTGGTGACTTCTCACAAGAGCAGAGTAGAAGAGCAGAATCCCCTCCTTCCCCTGCTGGCCATGTTGCTTTGGATGCAGCCCAGGATACAATCGGTTTTGGGATGCAAGTGCACTTTGTTGGGTCATGGCCAGCCTCTCATCCATCCCAAGTCCTCAGCAGGGCTGCTCTCAATCTGTTCATCCCCAGCCTGTGCTGATATCAGGGGTTGTCCCAACCCAGATGCAGCACCTTGTACTTGGTCTTGTTAAATCTCATGAGATTCCCATTGGCCCACTTGTTAACCTTGTCCAGATTCTTCTGGATGATATCCCATAATGGCATCTCGAAATACTGGATGTGAGCCTAGTAAGTGAATTAGTCATGCTAGTGCAGTCTCCCTCTTAGTGGATGACCTTCTAAATTTATTCCTTATTTCCATTTTCAGAACTAAGTCTTCCCTACCTTCAGCTATTTGAGGTATTCAGTGATGATCAGTACCCAAGTCATGTGTTACTAACATATGTATTAGAAAAAAGTGGCTGTTGGTGGAAGAGTGTGTTGTTTTAGGACAGACGGAACACTCCTCTGGTCTCCCAAATGTGTGCATCATAGTGTCAAGTGCATCAAAGTAACAAATACAAGTGACTGACTGAAGAAATCCTCTGAGAAGTTTCTTTCTATAACCAGTCTTCTACAAAGTATCTCTTTCCATTTCCGGTGTTGTTGAATCATTCATGTTTCTGGACACAAGTTTTGTGGAAGATTCTGCCCCACTGTCAAATCCGACACTGAGTTGTAAATTACATTTTCCTTCTGCACATAAGTAGTATAAGGTTCCACTTCCATTGTGTCATCCTAGCAAAACAAAACCAAAAAATGGGAATACAAGGTGGAGTTTAGCTTGTCAAGACTCTGCAAATCTTTCATCTGGACTGAAGAACATAACTGGGAAATAGTGCTCTCATATTTACTCCTCTTCAGCTAAAGAAAAAACCTTCCTCTATTTCTTTTTCTGCCAAGGAACATGGATTGCTGTTTCTGTCAAAGATTTGGAGGGTGAAGCTGAGGTATTGTTTCACTTGCCTCCTTTATCTTCCCTTCTACTCCACTTTTGCTGGCCTGAAAATGAATTTTTATTAGGGTCTAATTCTCTAGAAATAGCAAATAATATGCTGGAGTCTTGACCTTGATTCATTCCTCATCAGTCTGCAGTTTCAGTCTACAGACATGCTAATAGAAGTCCCGTGACATGACAGCAAGAACCCTGGTACTTAAACCATTATTTAACATTACTGCAAGTGTGTCTGTCGGCAACAACTGGTAGGGAGGCAGCAGAACAGCAGGAATACTAATAACTAGAATTGACTAAGTCTCTTCAGAAACTGAATCATCTTTTAAGTTGATGACAGAATTATACTGTGGGTGCACAGATACAATATAATTGTAACACACCTTGTCTGTGTAGAGATGCTGTTATTTGGATTTGGCAGCAGAGAATAGAGACAGAGCTTACAAGTGAAAATTGCAAGGAAGCTTCTAACAACATAGGGAATCCAATAATATCTCCCAGTTTGCAGCTCAGCTCTCCTTCCATTGTCTTGAGTATGATTGTTTCTTTGATTGTGGATTGACCATGAAAGATAAAGAGTGGCCTTCAAAACTCACATATTATCATTCTGGACACTAAAAGGGATATTCGTTTTCTCTTGGTATCTGTTAATCTTGTTGCTTAATCCTCCCGTTCACTAATATTTTTTGTAATATCCCACAACCCATGCTATTGACTTCCTTCCTGATTATTATTTGGAGAGCAGTTGTGGTCAGAGTATCTGAAATGACAAGGGAAATGTGGTGGGACTCACTCCTTGTTCAAGTTAAAGGATGGCAGTAGCTGAATGCTTGCTGTTGGAACACACCTCTAGTGTTTGCTCCATATCAAAGTTATGGTGAAGATAAGCTTTGTTTTGTCCTATAAAGAGCTAAGAGTAAATATATCAGACATAGTAGTACCTGCTGAAAGCTGAGAGTAAAAATCTAATGTTTTCTCTTCCCTGATCATGTTTCCAGGGCTACCAGAATCACCATGATTTAGTGATGGTCTAATTTGCATCATTCTCCTTACCTGTTGGGAATGTATAGGAGCAATTTCAGGAGTATTGGTTTTGTGGCATAGTCTGTGAAAAACGAAACAAGTATTAAATCATGTTTGGCTGGATCACAGCTTGGTTTCTTAGATCAAAAGCTTATGAAACATTTCTTTTTCTTGTCTTCAAGAATAAAATCTTTTCATGTCTCTCTCCTTGATTTTTAATTCTGAAATTATAGCACCCTAGCTTTCTTAAGAGATCTTTTCTAATGTTTGTAGGAGCTTACACATAAAATGGAAGCAGATTAGAATCAAAGCCCTCTGTAAGGATATTTTGCAGTTAGTGAAATTGTATTGAACTGATTCTTCACCTCTAAGGGAAGAGGCCTGAGAGAGAAACAGTTTGGAATAGACAAATGAGGAACCTAGCTGAGGTTTTTCAGTGTAGGTGCTAATTCAACCTTCCACTGCACAAATTATTTCTGTAGTTTTTCCTCAGAACTACTTTTTTTTCTTCATAGGAAATCCTAAAGGGACTAGAGCTCAGCTTCACTCAAGGATTTTTTTAATAAATACAGATACAATCTGCTGTCCCTTCTGTTCAAAAGGCAGGCTGACATTGCTCAGTCCTCTGGCATTTAGTGGAACTTACTAGGCAGCAGAACCAATGCCTTGATCTAACCAAGAGAGATATTGACAGACCTATCACAGTATCTGAAGAAGATTTACTCTCACAGATTCCTATCAGAATCAAGTCTTCCCCTTTAGGAAGCAATGCAATCAGGGTCCTTGGCCAACTTCTTTCCATTTATATTTTACTCAGGGACATTATTCTGTGAAGATGTGTGCATTTCACAGTGCACAGTGTCAGCAGTAAAGAAATATTTGATGTAGTTCATTTGGTTATTCAAAACAGCACAGACTGACGGAATGATATGATGTCAAGACACAAAGTGTACTTTAAAATTTCTTTTAGCACTAGACAATTTTTCCTTAGCACCTTAGCACACATACATACCTATCACTGTGGAGCTTGAAACGGTAAATGACAGCCAACAAGACGATAATGATCAGAACACAAGGAATAATGCAGGTATACAGAAGAATGTTGTTTTTCTCTAAACATAAAGAGATAGTCTCAGTTATATCTTCTTCTCAGTTTCTGTATCATTTCAGTAGAAGATTAAAGTTGCTTTAGCACATACATGCATTTTCAGCATGCTTATAAAACAAATAGAATGTCCTTCAGGAGAAGGGAAAGTTAGTACTGAAACTTTGCTGAGAAACACAAACGGAGTCTGCATCAGAGGCAAAAGTAGATTCCACAAATCTCACAGCAGTCACTCATATTTTCACTACGCCATACCTGAGTTTCTCTCAAGGACTCAGCATTTCTCAGTAGTCATATATATTCTCAAAAGCAACAAGAAAACCAAAGACCAGAACCCAAGGGTCATACAGTGTCAGACATTCACAACTTGGAATGAAGGAATGTATTTTTTTCTGCTAGCCACTCAAGACTTGGCTCTCCATCTCTCTTACCATGACATTAAAACTTTCATCCAAAAACTAAAAAATTCCTAATATTCTCATTCCAAGTGTTTATCTGAACACAAAGGTCATGACTGCTTTCCCTCTGTTTCCAAAAGCACTTCCACTACCAAAAGAATACTCTCATACTTATATGTATCCCTCTTAAGGAAGAAAGCATTAGGAAATTGTATCCAGAACACAAACAAGCTGGTGATGTTTCTGGGCAAAGGCAGATGGGGATGATACTCGTCTTTACAGGATTTCACTGAAGGTTTCTGTATAATTTAGAGACTTTCCTTCCTAGAAGGAGCAAGGGCTGACAAAGCTGAACAGGGCTCTGAACACCCAACGCACAAAGGGAAGCTCACCCGAGGGACAGCAGGCTATGGACTGGCTCCAGTTCCCAGCTGGGTGGGACACCATGCAGGTGCTCACATTGCTTCCATTGGTGCCACACGCTGTGAGCTTGCTGAGAACAGTCACTGTCCCGTTGTCGTGGCACTTCTCCTCTGCGCTGGAGCTGCTCCCTGGGAGCCACGAGAGCTGAGCCGGCGGCTTCCCCGCCGCTGCCTCGCACACGGCGCTGCCCCGCTCATCGCAGTACAGGCTCAGCCTCGGGGGGGCTGCAAAGCACCAGCAAGGGGAGATGCACGGAGTTAGCTTGGCACAGCTCGCCTGGGCTCTTCTTGTTCTCCACTCAAAATGAACTCAGTGAAAAGAGGAGCATAAGTCTGGAGGTGGCATCCCATCCCATCCCATTGCAGCAACGTGGGCCCAAAGCACAAGAGATGAAGATGAGCTCTCTTTTTCCGTTTTGCACAACCCTCCCCCATTCAGTTGAGCCTTACCAAAGCCATTCATATCCTTTGTGTGTACATGAGAAATTGCCTCACACCTGTCATTTCTAACTAGACAGTGGAAAAAGGGAACAGCAGAAGGGAGAAGTGTTATGAGAAATAAGGAGAAAGGAGACACAGAGATACTCCCAATGAAACGCACGAGTTTATCCCAGCAAGAATCACAGAATCACAGAATGGCTTGGGTTGGAAGGGACCTTAAAGGTCTTCTAGTTCTAACCATCCTGCCTTGCAAAGAGACACCTTCCACAAGACTGGGTTGCTTCAAGTCTCACCCAACCTGGCCTTTAACACTAGGATGTCTCCATCTTCTCTGGACAATCTGTTTACATTCCTTACCCAGCACAGTCAGGTGGTACATGGTGCGGAAATTCCCATCTGTTGATGCCACTTCGCAGCTGTAATTTCCCTCCTGGGCTATTCCCACTTGCTGTATCTCAAGGGCAGGAGCCAGACCTGCTCTGAATTTCCAGTTTATGTTGTCACTGCAGTTTGTTCTGTTTGTCATGTTTGTATCAGTCCTGTATACCAAGGTGCAAAGGCCTCCAACCTTGGGGGTTATTCTCCATGTTAGCATAGTTGTATTTTCTTTTAGAGGGCAGGTGAGAACTGAGCTGTTACCTACTGTGGTCACTAACACTCTGTTGTTCCCTGAGGAGAAAAAAAGAGAACGTGTGAGAAGGAGCCCAGGAGTTGGAGTCTGGAATTCACAGGGAAATCTCTGCAGTGGTACAAACAAGCACCATGGTTGTGTTCATCTGCACATTGTCTGTCATCTCTTATTACAGCTGTGGATTATGGAGCCAGTGGCCTATCATGGCCAAACCTTGCAATATAAATTTCCCACTGAGGATCATCTTAGTGGATAAGACTGGATACTGGAGGAGGACACTACTACTGCCCATTTTCTTTAGCAGTTCCACATCCAAAGACTGTGCTTGTATTGGCAAATTCTCCAGTGGGTTGCTCACAGGGCTTAAAATACAGAACCATGACTATTGCACATGGCCACACGATAGTGGCTTTTCTCTGGAACTGTTGCTGCCAAAAAAGTAAGCTTACACTTCTGCATTCATATGAAATCCAACACTGTGGGCAAAGGCCTTGTCTACACCTCTCAGACACACATAACACTGGTGGAGCTTTGTGTAGGGGGAAAGGATTTTGCCTCATGTCTCAGGGTTTTCTTATATGTGCATTAGTGTTGCCTGCATGTACAAAGGCAGCCTCTTTTGTGAGGCACTTGTGAGACTGAGAGAAATAAAGTCTGAGGCACAGATTGTAATCCAGTGCGAAGAGGAGGTGAGGGAGTGGGATTTTTGTGTCCTTTGGCTTCTGCTGAAATTAAAAACAAGCAATCCCTAGTTTTCAAAATGTATGTGAATGAAACTTGGCAATTAATGGGTTTATAGGAATAATACCCATTAGTTGTAGTCCAAATAAACTTCTATTTACCGCTTCACATCTCCTCTTAGTAGGTGGTCATTAAACTTTGGGACAGTAAACCACTGATCTCTCAGTTCTCTGTGTCACTGGTGGAACACAAGTTGCTCTTTCCTTTGGCTGAGTATTTGGTTTTAGTGGCAGGCTGAAAGCTGTGTGTGAGGAGAAAATCAGAGTACTACTTTCAAAACCTGTATTAATCTAGACAGACAGCTAAAGTTAACCAATCTGATTGGTACTGACAAATAATTTTTTCACAAGCTATTCCAAAAATATTAACCCCCTCCCCAAACCTTACAAGAAAATACACTAAAGCAGCAATTGAAAGTTCATCTGGAATATGCAAAGGGTTAGAAGACTCAATTTTTGCATGATTAGTCAAACGCTTGTCAGTCTTCCTCTGTGGAACAAGATCTGACTTTGTTGTGTTTTGCTACCCCCTGCCCAGATCTGGAATTAGATTATTTCTGCTGTCCAGCACATTGAGAAGCCCAGTTCTTGAACATTTACAATGCTATAAGAAGTGGTCTTAATGAGCACCAACTTTAAGTAATTGGTCAAATCATTACTATTAGCCTCTTTGGGAAAACCACAGCTGGTTTGACCTTAATAATATTGTCTGAAATCTCATTATCATCTTGAATCTAGGTGAATGAACCATTTCAGCTCAACAACTTCTGGTTTTATTTGACTGTTTTCTTGGAAAATGATTTCTGCCTTGCAAAATGAACACAGTTGACTCCATTTTAAATCCTTATATATTCCTTTAAAGGTTTTTGCCTTTTCATTTTGAGCATATCCTTTGGGTGAAGACACTTCAGCTGTTAAGAGTGCTTTGTGATACATTATTACTCTGGAGGTGTTTTTAAATGACAAGTATTTTTCTCCTTAATGGCATTCCAAGAAAACGTGAGGTGTGTGTTTTAAACTCAGATGATTTTACCAAGAGTGGAACTGAAAGGAGCTTTTTGTCTTGTGATAATTTCTGGATGAGTTCACTGAGTGTCTCCAAGAACTGGACAACAAAGTGTTTCCTCCCCTACTTTAAGATTGCTGAGAGCCTCAGAGCTCCGAGTCATGCAGAGTATAGCTGACCTCAGCTGAAAATGACTAAGCAAACCTAAGCCAGTGTGTTGGAGCTGGGGGGTTTTTTGGATAATGTTTGCAAACATTGAGCAAGAATGACAGCGTTGTGCATATTGAACTGTGTACACTTTCATTTACATATTAAAGCAGCAGCATTTTACTCGTCTTTCAAGTCAGCATCCCCATAGCAGCTCATTGCAATGTCAAAGTTCCCCAGCATAATGGGTTTTCATGCTTCAAGGCTGTAAAGAAAGAGGCAGTGAAAGCGGTGCTTTTTGCTGTGCCTTTCTGTCATATTCTCCTCTGAATGAATCAGGTACCATTCACTTCAAATAAGAAACCACATCAGAAAGCTTAAAATCTGTTGGATCAAGTTCAAATACAATTTTAGGTTTACAGAAAATTTGTAGAAGGCTTATGAAATCCCCTGTATCTTGTTATTAATTCAGAAAGCTTTTAGTAAGACAAGAATTTTCCTCAGATGGCACATTAATTAGTAAAAAACCTTTTTGCCTTTCCTATCCACACAGCTTCCTACTTTTGCAGAGGTCTCATTAATATAAAAGGTTAAACTGTCTTCACTTTACTGCCCTCTTATTGCTAGAGTACAGGTAAGCAGCTCTAGTGTAAATATTAATTGTGAATTTTCTTCCTTGATTTGCCTTTTTTTTGGTACACGCTGCTAGAAACATCATCTTTTGAATTCTTTTGCAAAAGAATGTGTCTGCCAGAAATCCTTAAAGGTTTGGTTAATTTGTGTTTCTGAAGTGACTTTGAAGTGAGTCACAAGCAAATTAGGACTGGGCCTGGGTAATACTTGATGGGGAACTTCCAAACCATGAAGAATAGTGTCATCCATTTTCATAGAAGTTTCTGATGAAGTTTCTATTTCAAGCTAAAATATAGTCTCAGGAAATATCAAAACTTGCTAGTTCCTACCACAGAGTTAGCTTTATTCAGAAGCAATCCAAAATGTATATTCCCAGAAGTTAATACGTAAATAGCTAAGGGATACCCACACACAAAGGCAGTTCTTTAAATAGAAATTATCCTCATCCTTCCTGATCAGCCTTAGCATTTCCTCCATTTTGAAGATTTGCTAGTGCCTCATGTTGGACTGAAGTTGGACATATTCTGCTTTCTCTTTCTAATGAACACACCAAAAGCCATCTAAGTATCTAAAAGCATATTTTATTAGAACATAAATCAATATGCCAGAAAGTGACAGTTCTGCAAGGGACACAGAATTGCTGGCTTTACTCATGAAAGTAAAAGACATGAAAATAAGTCTCCTCTGCTCCCTCTAGCCCTAAAGAACAGGGTCTTTCCCTGAGACTTCTTTCCTACACCACAAGCTTTTTCTGACTTGTCGGGTTGCACATTTTTTAAATGACCACATCTGAGCTCCTTTTCCCTCATTTCCATGATTTCTTGTGGGTCTGCTACAATCCAGCCCTTTGCCAAGGTCTCCTGATCTGCTTTCTTTGTCCTCCTTATGCTGCCTGCCCCAGCCTGTGCTCTTGGATATGTACTCAGAAGCTCTGAGGGAAGACACAATCTTCTCTTTCCTCAGGGAATTTCACTAAACCTAGAGGGTGTACGTCTACTCTGCAGGAGAACTAAACAAACAGAAGTATTTCTTGTGGTTTAGTCCCAGCTGGCAACAAAGCCTCACACAGCTGTTGGCTCTCTCTCAAAGACTCTCCCTATAGTGGGATGGGGAGAGAATCAGAAAGGTGAGAAAACTCACAGTTTAACAGGTAAAGCAAAAGCTATGCACACAAGAAAAACAATATCCCAAGGGCAGGTAGGTGTTCAGCCATTTCCAGGAAAGCAGGACTGTCTCCTGCATGGTGGTGACTTGGAAAGACAAACAACATAGCTCCAGGCATCCCTTCTTTGTTCTTCTCTCAGTTTTATGTGCTGACCCTGATGCCACGTGGTCTGGAATATCCCCATGGCCAGCTGGGGTCAGCTGTCCTGGCTGTGCTCCTTCCCAGCTCTTTTGGACCCACAGTCCACTCACTGGTGGGGTGGGAATCAGGAAAGGTCTTGGCTCTGTCTAAGCACTGCACAGAACATCCCTGTGATGTCAACAGTTTCCAGCACAAATCCAGCTCCATAGTAACCACTAGGAAGAAAATTAACTCTATCCCTGCCAAAAACCAGCACAGTATTCCATTCTGTTAAAGAGAAAAAGTTTAGTGCTGCAAATGTTTTAATTCAGACCTCTCATCACACAATTGTTTTCTGGAATGGTCTTTTCATGCTGCAAAGTGGCTAAAAGTAATTTGCTGCCATTTTCTCTGTGATAACCAATTTGTTTACGACCAGGGCATTAAGGCAGGTATCTGGCATCCACATCAGCATTTATCTACTTAAAGGCTCAGAAACAAGCAAGCACATTGCACAGCTACATCTCTCAAGGTGCAAACTGATCCTACAGCTGAGCTGAACAGACAGCTTGCTGAAAACGGGGATAATTAGCACAGCAAAGGCCTCATCCTCTGTGGGCCTGCAGAGAACAAGTGATCTGAAGAGGTGTGACCTATTGAGCTCATCTTGGTGCAGTGCTAACCATAGGATGGTAATTAAATGTCAGCACTGTTAACTATTTCATTGCACACAAGAGAGATGAAATGAAGGGTCACATATTTATTGTAAATAACATCTCATTTTCAGTCATGTTCTTCACAATTGACTTGACTCTGGAAAACAGCAGAGTGGAGCTCGGGAAACCAGGAGTACGTGCTGCCACACTGATGTGGAAAATAGATGAGTCAAGTGCTGGGAGTTCTGTACAGCACCAGACTGAACCATTAGATTTTGGTTGTGAATGCAAATCCATTGTGATCAGGTTTCACCTCAGAGACTCATCTGACAGTAGCAGGCCTTTAGACTGAGATCCTCCAATTTGATTCCAGCCTCTGAAATCTATCTAATTATGCCATCTCTCATTGTCTCTCTTTGACTGTTGCAGAAGACTTCAAGCCATGTCTGAGAAGGTTCTCAAGCTCTATTGCAGTCCATTGAGTGCACTGACAGATTCCACTTTTATGTCTGAAAATGGACATATTCTCTCTCAGGAAAAAACAAACTCGGTTGAGGAGTTCACATTTGTCTTTCAAAATGTGCTGGTTATTGTTGTCATGGTAAGATTACTGTAATTTGAAAAGACTGGGGGAAAGACTTTGCTCCATTTTTTTCAGTGTGGTTTATGCAGTGTCTTTAACAGCTCTCATGAATAACTAGTTGCACCAGCTTCTTTGCAGCATCACTTGTTTTGTCATTTCTCCTGTTTCTCATAGATACTTCCTCACACTAAAAGAAGAAAGGTTTTAAAAATAGGAACATTTGATTGTGAAGCCACTAAACTTTTGAGGGGAATCACTGCAAAATCAGAGACAGCTACGCAGATTGAAAGTGCTTTTGGTTGCTTTCAAACACAAGATTTCCAACCTCTGTTATTCTTGATAGCAGGTTTTAAACCACAGTAGAATTTTTTATTGCTTCAATTTCCATGACAGCCTCTTGCAAATTTTAACTCTTAAAGAGTTTTTGCACTTTAAAGAGACTGCTTTACTTTCTCAGACATATTTCTCAGACATCCTATTGATTCTTTATTTCTTACTGTAACAATTACCAGCGCATTTTGATGCATCTTAGCCCTACACCCCCTGCAGATATTAAACTTAGAGATATAATGAACTGAAACAATGATCATACCACAGCCAATGACTAACTGTATCTTGGAATGAATGTAGTAAATGAGTCACAGCAAGTCACAAGCAGGAAGGCAGCACCGGACGCTTGGGAGAGTTCAGATACAAGTCTGTGTTCTGCATCTGTTTTCCCCTTCTCCTGCCACAGAGTTCCTGTGGCACCCAGCAAGACTTGCCTGGAATGAAATGAAAGATAAATGGAAGTGCCTTGTACTAGGGAAGGAATTGCTACCGCACTGACAGACTCTTACACAGCCTAGCTTTGTGACTGTGAAAACATAGTCACAACAGCACAGGATGGAGTGTAGGCTAAAACCACCCCCATGTTTTGGGTGTGAAGTAAGTAGTTAGACTACTTTAAATTTCATTATAGAAACACATCAAATAGCTGACCCACGCTCATATGACTGTTTCTTGAAACCTAGATCACAGCTTTTTCAGCACGGATGTATCTTTAAAAGGACACATTAAAAGACTTATAACTCTATTGCTAGCTTCACATTTGCACTATTTTATCCAAACTTATCATTATTCCTTGAAAAGATGTCCTATTCTCATTCCATTCTAGTTAGGCTTTTTCCTTATTTTCAGAATTCCTTTCTTCCTCATTTTCAGTATTCCTTTCTTCCTCATACTCATATTGTTACTTTGTTCTTCTTTTAACACATTTCTTTTCCATCACCACTACCATGCCACTTGCAGTACTTTTCTTGCCACCAGTACTGTTACTCTTTCTCACTGTTTTGTGCAAGCTGAAATAGTAACCTCACACACTTTGTCATTGGTTTTACAATATGAAGTGCTCATAGAATGGCTGGATATTTTAGATTGCAAACTTAATCATGACTTTATATATTGCAGATGGCTGAGGACACTGATAGACCTCAACAGTGATCCCAAGGCTTCAGTCTTCCCACCCAAGGTGGAATATACCTTTGCAGTTGCCAGTTCCTAGTGTGTAAATTTTCTATGATTTTTCAATCCTCTTAATCCTTTTAATCCTCTGTCTCCAGTATCTTTTCAAGCAGACTTTCAAGCCAGCTGATTTTGAAGGCAATGAAAAGATGCTAAAGCTCACTTAGGTAGAGATGTGTTTGATACAGTGTCCTCTTGAAAAAAATTAGGCTGAAAGAATAAAGGGACAACTACATGATGGATAAAGAACTGGCTTAAGGAGAGAAAGAAAAGGCAGTTAAATGGAGGTGCCAGGCTGAAAGTAGCTTGTCGATAATATTTCTCAGCAGATGATTTTTGCCATAATTCTGTTTAACTTTTTTACTAAAGGCACTGGCTGTATCAGGAGTGTGTGAGGAAATTTGTTGAAAGGAGGAAGAACAGTGTTACTAATGTAAAGAATTGATATGTCACACAAGAAGAACCAGTTGACCTTGATGAGTAGAATGTTAGATGTGTGCTGAAATTCAGCAGCTAAAAATGTCATAATAATAAAACCAGGTGGTACAACAATTTTTGATTGGAAAGTAGAATACAGAACCATGCCTTAATAAGTATTAAAAACAGCTTTTCAATAAAATGAGTGCTTGTTTTGGTGCTCAAATTGTTTATGAAAAGTGTTTCCTAATACAATGCCTGCAATTTAATCCAGTGATTCAGTGATTTATTCTCACATAAACAGGTTATGTCTCAATATAATATGACTGTGTAGAAAAGAAAGGATGGGTATACTTCTTAAATGAATAAATTAGTTGATGTTTAAATGATGAGAGAAAAAAACCACTGCTGGCCAAATCCTCAGCTGATAATAAATCATCATTGAACTTAATAAGCTGTCCCATAGTATACCAGTCTGGCTGTAAACTTTGAACTTTGCTACTTCTAAACTGTGCAAAGTAAGTAGATCTTCCTCCTTGCAGAATGTGAGCTGGAATGGATGAGGGCAAAAGGGATTTGCGTTGGATGTCAAAGTGCTATGGGTACTATTGCTTTCAGAGTAGCACTGTGACCACGTCTAACAAAATGCTTCCAGTTCTCATTACAGAAACATACACAGATTGTTCTATATTTTGTCCTGTGTGCTGAACTTGGCCTTTTACTCTTGGCCATGTGAGAAGAAAAATAAACCAAGTACTCTTCACTTATGCTTAAGCGGCGTTTTCCTACTATTCTAAACAAAAACTGATCACTGTCTGCAAACTGGAGGCTGTGTGCCTTCTTTTTCATACTTTGCAGAGAGCAGATAAGGAAAGTTTTCACTGCTGTGAAAACATTTTGACCTCACTTTTATATGGTTAAAATCTCAGTCTCACTTTTTCAGTGCTTACCTTTAGCATTGCAGTTTTCATCCCAGCATTGTCTTATTCAACACCAAGATAAGACAGTGTAAGAAAATCCTCAATGCTTTTTTTTCTTATGAATGATTGCATCTCTAACTACAAAATCTATCAGCTGTAAGTAGCATGTACCTCTAGAAGTGCACTCACAGTTAAAGAAACTCTGCCTGCTTTGTAAGTCATGAAGTATGTGGCCAGTTTGAAAGACTGAACTTCCTTCTTTCCATGGTTCTGACAGCAGACAAGTTCAGACATGAACGCACTCTGCATTTGGACCACAGCAAAGTAACATGTTGGTATCATAAAGATGTGTTTGGAAGATTGTACTATGGCAATTTAGATGTGTTCTGAGAAAATTTTTGCTTCATTTAATGCTCTAAAAAGAATTCTTTTCAAAGAATTTGGATGAGAAGAACAGGCGGCTTGGATTCAGATGTTTTTAGGGTAAAAAAAGTCAGAATGAGTCCAGCACATAGTCCCAAAGGAGCAGCAAAGAAATAGTGAAATGGAGACAAATGTAAGTTTATCATAATAGTGGTGTTTTAGGCTATGATTTTTTGTATCTGGAGCAAGGTTCCACCATAAACTAGAATAGAGGGCAGCAGGGACAGGTGCAGTGAAACACACTAGGGCAGAGAGAGTCAAAAGGCAAAAAAATACTAGTACACTAGTGAAAAAGAATGTACTGGTTTTATTAAGGAAAGAAACTAAATGAAAGCAGTAGCATTCAAGGAAGTTATGTATGCAGGCAAACTTGAACTGTAGCTAGGTTGCTCTGTAAATCAACTTTACTTTTATTCACCTCATAGTCCATTATTGCAGCACAATGTCACTGACTTCAGTTTTCATTATAAAACTGAACAACCATAGGGAATTGCACATCTCATTACTGATAATGGATTTCTTGCAATTTCCTGTGAAGCACTTGGACATATCCATTGTCACAGGATAGAATACAGAGACAGGACTTCCCCAGTCAAATGCTGCAAATGTTATTTCAATGAAAAGTCATTTATTGCATGGACTTCTCATGGAAAATCTTGCCTGTCCTTACCACTCTCCCTTGGAATATACAAAACCACTTGAGGTGTCTTGTGCACTTCGTTAAACTAGAGAAATCTTCAGAGCATTACCTAAAATATTTTCATGTTGAGTCTTTTTCACTGCTGCCACTGAGGATTGTCACAAAAGGATTTTTAGTAGAGATCATGCCCCAACAGATTCAGAAGCTTATTATCCAACTCTACCTGAGGGCAGATCTAGGCATGACAATTAAGAAGCAGCCTCAGCCTTTTTTCTGAGCTGCCCCATCTGCTGTGGTAAAAACTAACCCAGTCACACAAAACAACATGCTAAGGAAATGTTAAGGAAAATGTTAATGGAGATAAAGTCTGGTTACATACAACAAGTTTTCCATGACTTTATTTCTTTCAGAGTAGCTTGCTCTAGTCTTCAGAAGGGGGGACATAGTTCCTTCTGAGCTTCATGCAACACTGAAGACTAAAATTACCTGGACAGATGAGGCACATTGAATCAGCTGGACACATTTAGCCTGTGATCTCTGAAGAAAAAAACCCCTTGCCTCTAGATCTTGCTCAGAAGAGCCACCCTAATACTGAAGGAAACAAGTTTAGGAGCAGTGCAAGCTAAAAACTTCCCATCACATGTTGGCTGCTTTTTATTGGGAGCAGGTTGGGGGAAGAGATTTCAGGCATGAAATTAGATTTTAATGGAACATCTTTTTCTACATTCTTTGAAGGGCAATATAATTGGTAAACTAAGACACTAAGAAGTTAAAATCCAAATACCTTAGGGTGAAAACCCCCCACTTCTTGGCATTGAATTTCAATATTTCCAGAAAAGTGAAATTTTTAAAATAATTTTTACCAGTAGGATTCTCTTTTGTCTCCCCATTTTTCTTCAATATTCTCTGGTGCATCCACACTCCTTTACTTTTTGAGCAACTGTCTTCAAAAATGTAGACTGTCTCTGATGCTAACATAATCAATCTGCATGAACTTGAGCAGGTTCCTCAATATTCTTTTGAGATAGAGATAGAGATTCTTTACCTAGAGAATAGGGACAGATCTTTTACCACCTGTGTGCTTGTTATGAGGCTAGTGATCCAAAGTTTAATAGTGTTCATGAAGTATTTAAATTTTTCTCCAGTGGGTAGCACTGAGGTAACCATTTCAAACCCCTCTGTATCACACCAAACACATTATAAATGGGTGTTTCATCACTGCCAACAATGACTGCATCTGTTTTGCTTTAGAATACCACAAAGGAGATATTTTTATTTTCTGAACAAGTGGAATGAAGTAGCTCATGTCCATGTAGTTTAGTTCTACCTGTCCATAACAAGAATGGACACTTGCATGTTACATATTACTCAGAGATGTCTGAAGTTTAAGTGGGATCTCATGGACCTATCTGCCTTCTTCCTCCTACAAAGAAAGAGTTAAAGTTTTTGGATCTGCTCTTCAAATCCTTGGTTCCATTATCAAATCCCTGGATTGCTGTATGATGTTTGAAAGAGCACAAGCTCTAAAAATGCAAATGAGCAGTATGTGGGAAACATTAACTGCTGTAGCTAAACTGCAGTAAAATGAAGTCAACTACACTAAAAGACAGAAAATTTGGACTGCCATTGCCCTTGGTACAAAAGCCTTTCCCATCTGGATACCAGCCGTGCCCCTTAGAATGAAATTCCAGAAGCTGCTCCCCTCTATCAGCACATCAAGACCTTCCACTTCTCTGAACGACACAAGAGATCCCTGCCCTATGTCAAAGAGCCTGCAGCCTCTCTTCAGCAGAAACTACGTGCCCAAAAGCTTCAAGTTCCCAAACACTTCCCCAGGCATATTTTTAGTGTGGCAAAAGGCTCAGTTTCTCAGATGGCACGGTTTTGGAGGTCTCAGTTAAAAGGTTATTTGTAATAAATTGTACGTTCCCAGCTAAGGGGTCACTACATAGTTGCCCACATGGAAGTCACAGGAAAATACCTGGCAGCCTTGTGACCACTACGAGAAGAGGAGCAGGAGTGGGTATTGGGAGAGCATATCTTAATTGTGTGTCATAATTTTTAGCACTTAATAAAAGCCACAGAATTCTTTATAGCTTTTATAGAAAGAAAGGAGCTGTGCATGTTTCCCTTCTCACATGCCAATGGCCGATTAGTCCCAGTTAGACTCACCTGCTAATCTCATGACCGTGGTGACGGTGAGCAGCACAAAAACATACACAGTCTTCTGAGCAATCTTCATGTTGGTTCCTGCTTTCATGGCTCAGGCAGCTCCGTCACTCCATCCATCCCTCCACCAACTTAAATGTGGCCATGGGGAGCATTTCTTGCCTGCCAGTGCATCCTGAGCAGCCAGTGTCAGTGTTTCCACTCCCCCTTTCTCATGCCTCTCCTTTGTGCATGTCCCTAACTGACTGGCTCCTCAAAGCTGGAGAGGTTCCTCCTTCTGACTTTTCAGAGCACTTTTCAGAGTTTCCTGTGCTGAGAACCCAGGCAAACACTGAGGAAACAGCCTGAGCAATTCTGCTTTCCGTTCATTGGCTCTCCTCAGGAGGCTGATGAGTGAAGATAAACCCTGCAGCTGAGCTCAGAGAGAGTAAAACCAGAGGAGATTATTTAATGTTGAGTTTAAGATCAAAAAGGAAATCTTAGTCTGGGGAAACTAGAGAGAGACTTATTCTTCATGTTTCTCACTATTTTTACTTCTGCTACTTCTTTATCACATCTTTGGCACAACCTCCAAGAAAATTCTTCCGCATGTCTTCCTCAAAAAAGAAAAACAAGCAGTCATAAATCTTCTCTGTAAGTGACATTTCTCTCTTAAGAACCTACTTAGCACATGGAACTCTGCCCTTCTCATATATATATACACAGCCTCATGTGAACTTGTAAGTCCAGGCCTTGTGAACTCTCATATAAGTTGTAGGTGTAACGTTGCTCCATCCCCACCCCTGAAAGCTAAAATATTACAACTCCAAACCTCACTTTTTGCAGAGTCTGAAAAAGATTGTGAATATGGGACAGTTTCCAGAAAAATTGCAGAATGTCTCTTTCTGGAGGGCTGAAACAAGGAAACGGTAAATATTTCCAAAATAAAACTCTAATACTTCACATATGAATGATGCTTTTGTTTAGAAACTGATCTAATTTGAAGGGGGCAGAAATCTGTACAAAAGCCAAAATACTGAGCAATTTTCTTTTTTTTTTTTGGCACAACTGAAATTACATTTTTCTCTGGAAAAAAAAACAGCCAAAAGAATTCCACTACTATGTGCCCTTAATCTAGTATAGGCTTCCCATGGGGTCTTAGCCTCCTCTCAGACATCCACCTACTCCAGTGTGGGGCTGCTCCATGGGCTGCAGGTGGATCTCTGCCCCACCGTGGACCCCCATGGGTCCACAGCTGCCTCACCATGGTCTGCACCACAGGCTTCACAGGAATCACTGCTCCAGCACCTGGAGCACCTCCTGCCCCTCCTTCTCTTACCTGGGGGTCTGCAGGGCTGTTTCTTTCGCACACTCTCACTCCTTTTGCCAGGTGAAGTTGCTCGGGCATCACGCCCCCACTGCTTAAATGTGTTATCCCAGAGGATGGGCTTTCCACAGAGCAGCAGTGAAGTTTGCATGCTGAAATTTCACCAGGTGACACTACAGATTTTATGGCTACTAGAAACTGTAAAGAAATGAAGCACTCTTTGTGCACAAAGAACTATTTTCAAAGTTTAATAAAGTTCCTTTCTTCACCAAGAAAAAAATTCTTCAAATTTTTTCACCAAGTGCTTTGACTTTGGTACCAGTAAAGAGATGGAGGTACTTCACGGAGAAGAGAGGAGCCAGCCCGTGGATGTGGTGAGAGTAAAGAGATGGGATGCATAAAGCAGCATGAGTGTTGGTACCATGGGGAAGATGCTGAGCAGTGTGGGAACACAAATAGGACAGACAGGAGTTTTGTGCAGACAAGAAGGATTTGGGCAAAGCATTTGTGTGTATTATGTTAGTCCTGTAAGGGATGAATTAAGAGCTGCAGAATGCTGTGGCTCACTCTGCTACAGGTAACATAGTAACTTTCCTGAAACTTTCAACAGGAAAATACTGTCTTTAAATAAGAAACTGGGTAGTCCTTTGAAGAAAAGCTACCTCAAAAATATAAGGTTAAATCAGCATTTTAAAGAGAAGTGATGATTTTCATTTAGCTTTGTCTTAAACTCCTTCTCTCTTCTACTTATTTATGAATAAAAAAAATGGAAACAAAAATTATTGTGGATAAGGGCAGGGAATACTTACAGTTTTGCAATCAGAATGAAGACAAGACTTGCCCTTGTTCAGAGGGGAAGGGTGAAGCTGTTTCAGAATGAAAAGTTTATGTTAAATATTTGTCACCAGAAATCAAATGTCACCCACATCTTTCACTGAAAAATATGTTTGGGAGTTGTTTTTTTTTCAGAATACTCTTGTGTGGGTTGTTTTAAAATAATATTGTACCAGTTTCTCCACCTCCTCACTGATACAATTTTAGACTCCGGGTTCCCTCTCGTTTCCTAAGCCACAGCATTTCCCCAGCAGAGTTTTGAGGGTCAGTAGTAGAGAAAAAGCCTCAGCTATTAAAAGCTACAAGTCAGAATAATTAGCAGTGAGGACAGGGACATAAGAGGAAAAGACAGAAAACAGACCAAAGTTGGCAGGAAATGAACTGCTCAGGTGCTAGGACTGCACACCGTGTTTAAACTGTTTTATTGACTGCAGCCTGATGTTCTAGTAATTTTGTTTGGTCAGTTTGGTGTTCCAAAATGGTCTGAATTGATGTTCACTGGAACAGAGGAGTGTGAATTAAAGTCTTATGTAAATAAGTAAAAGAAATACTGATAATGATCATATAAAGAAAATAATGCAAAACACAAATTCAGATGGATGATCATGGTCCCAGGAACATCTCACTGACTACTGCTTTTTTGTGGGAGGGTGTTCTGTATATTTTTATCCACTTGATTTTAAAAATTCAGTATAGGATTTTGACATGCCACTGTTCTGAGGTTTTCAATGTGCTGTTCACAGTAACACTGATTTATTTTCTGAGTATTTACCATTGACTGTGGAATTAGTAATGCATGTGAATAGATATCATCACTGTATTTTAGACAAGGGAATGGAGAGGAAGAAGATATGTTTATGTAAGTAAGGATAAGAAGACTGGAGAGAGAAATAGGAAAAATGTAAGCAGTATCAGTCCTCAAATGTCAAAGAAGTGGTGTTCAAATATGATGCAAAGACAAGAGGATATTAAGATGTATAAAATGTGCAATAGAGGAGATTCTGGAAGAGAGCAACCTCTCTTCTAAATAAGAAAAGTCCAACTTAAACTTGTCATAATGGAAGATCTTTACTATAAAAATTAATTCAGAACGAGAAATTAGACAGCTAGGTACTTTAGGTAGGGAAGAATTATATAAGATGCCATTAAGATACTTTGGAAGCAACTTTCTGGTTGAGGGCAGCAGAATTTGGGAAGTGAGATATGAGAAGTCTGTAGCAGGTCATGACAGAAAACAGAAGTTTACCACAAGAAGTGATGAGTAATCACAGCAGACCTTTCTCCAAGTTACATATTGAGAGCTGGAATCCCATGACATAAAATTCATAGGAATCTAGAACTGTTTGGGTTGGTAGGGACCTTAAAGATCATCTATTTCCAATGCTCCTGTCATAGGTAGGGATATCTTTCCCTAGATTAAGTTGCTCAAAGCCCCATCCAACCCAGCCTTGGAACACTTCAGGGGATGGGGCATCCACAGCTTCTCTGGGAAACCTGTTCCAGTGCCTCACCACCCCCACAAAACAGAATCTCTTCCTTATATCTAAACTAAACCTACCCTCACTCAGTTTAAAGCCATTCCCCCTTGTCCTGTAACGACACGTCCTTGAAAGGCCCCTCTCCAGCTCTCTAGCAGGTTGCCATTATGAAGGCTGCTCTAAAGTCTCCCTGGAGCCTTCTCCAGACTGAACAACCCCAACTCTCTCAGTCTGCATTTATAGTACAGGTGTTTCAGCCCTCTGATCATCTTGGTGGCTCTCCTCTGTGTTCTCTCCATCAGGTTCACATCCTTCTTGTGTTGTGGGCTGCAGACCTGGATGCAGGACTCCAGGTGGGGTGTCACCAGAGCAGGGCAGAGGGTGGGAATTGCCTTGCTTACCCTGCTGGCCACAGTGCTTTGGTTGCAGCCCAGAAAGCCAAGCACATCCTGGCTATGTGCAAAACGATGTGTTTGACTTTCTGGGCTGCAAGAAGATGTTGCTTCTCATCCACCAACACCCCCAAGTCTTTCTCCCCAGGCCTGCTCTTGATTTACTCTCCACCTAGCCTCTGTTTGTGCTTGGGATTGCCCTGGCCCAGGTGCAAGACCTTGTGCTTGGCCTTGTTGAACTTGATGAAGTTCATGCAGGCCCAGCTCTCAGGCCTGTCCAGGTCCCTCTGGATGGCATCCCTTCCCTCCAGCATGTTGACTGCACCTCACAGCTTGGTGTTGTGGGCAAACTCAGTGAGGGTGTGCTCAGTCCCACTGTCCATGTAGCCAACAAAAGTGTTCAACTTCCCCAGCCCCTGAGGAACGGCACTCATTGCTGGTCTCCACTGGGACATTGAGCCAGTGATGGCATTGGGTGTGACCATCCAGCCTAATCCTTGTCCACTCTGGTGTGGTCTGGGCCTCTCCACTTCAGAGACAAGGATATTGTGTGGGGACAGTGTCATGTGCTTTGTTTGTACAAGGCCAGGTAGATGACATCAGTCACTCTTCCCTCATCCACCAATGCCCTCACCCAGCATGGAAGGCCCTCAAACCTGCCAGTGAAGCCATGCTGGCTGTCACAAATCACCTCCTTACTTTCCATGCGCCCCATTTCCAGAGGGATCTGCTCCAAGATCTTGCCAGGCACAGACGACGAGGCTGAGCCTGTAGTGTCCTTGGGTCTTCACTATTTTCCTTTTTAAAAGATGGGGAGGGGCTACGTTTCCCCTTTTCCAGTGAGTGGGAACTTTACCAGATTGCCACATCTAATCCTGAGAAAGGACAGAGTGGGACAGAGGATGACCTAGACAAAGAAATAATGCATGTAGAGGAATGAAAGTTGTCAGGATTTGCTGGCTGCATTAATTAGAAACATAGTATACATTTAATGTAAAGGAAAAAAAGTGGAGAGACTGGGATAGCTGAAGCTTGAGACACAGTTGAGGATGAAGACATTGCCAACAAGTGCAATTAAAGATATGCTTCGAGTAAGAGCCCGTTTCCAGACAGCAGCAGAGAAGCTCAAGCATTTTTTGTTTAAGATGCTATGAAGAATCCTCACAGCCGTGCTGGAGACTGAACTTTCCCTGTCTTCTGGGTTCTAAGAGCACAGATCTAGGTTCTGCATGTGGTTTTCAGTGTGGGTTATTGCAGTGCCATTTTATGTTAATTATCGTAAATGTCATCAGATATTATTTGCCAGTCTCTATGATCTGCTCTGTTTGAAGTGGTTTTACTCAGCTTCGAGTCCTTGCTGACAGTAGTTTCCATGTTAATAACTAATTCAACAAGAAGTGCAGGAATTGTAAAGCTGGTTTTTAACTTCTAACCAGACGCAGACAGAAATTAAATTTGTTCCAGGAGCTTAGTTTCCAATGATGACATGAATGTCAGAGTGCTGGAACCCCATCTGGTACAAACTTAAGCTGGCCTGGTTTTCTTGACTTCTCATGAAGATACCATGACTTTATCCATATGAGAATTCTCCCTGCTCTCTCTTTCTATGTCAGCTGAGAATCCTAAAGATTCAGATAGCTCAATAGTCTGCAAATAAATTAGTGAATCTCTGAAGTTGGAAATGGTTCTGGGAAAGGGTCATGATTCTCTGTGTACTGACAGACCTGTTTCAGTCACAAAGTGCTCACCCCAACAGTGGTTTTGTCTGGCAATTTGGCTAGAAGGTAAAATTAAGGCTGGATTACAGTATGCAACGGCCTTGTTCAATGTGCAGGGCATTAAAACCAACTTATTTATTTCAGAGATTGCAGTGTCTGTCACACTTGTCAGTGAATTTCCTACCTTTTGATGACCTGTCTTAGAATCTAGAACTTGTTACAATGGTGGAAAAAGGATTTCAGAAGTTTTATTTGCATATCCTGTAACAAATACTTTAATTTTACCTATAGAGGTATGTGAAAGAGAAAATGAAAGTATCCATAGCATCATTTTTTTGTACAGGCAGATGCAAAACTTCTCTATCTACTTAGCTGATGCACTTTGATGTTCCTCCAGCTATTCCATTTCTTGACTCTAACAGAGTTCATCCAGTCTACCTGGAACATGATTGACAGGTCTGCCTCAGATATGATTGTCTGAATGTTTGCAATTGCAGACTCTGTAATCTGAGCTTTTGTGTTCACCATGCCATGCAGGGCAGTGTGCAGAGTCATTTCCTACCTCGTGGAGCCCATCACATGGCAAATCCCCTAGTAGAATGGCATAATGCAGCAGGCTGGCTATGAAGATATAATTCATAACCTTTGTGGCAGCAAACTGGCACAATATGCTTATAAAGCCTCTTCCTGGTTGTTCGGTGGTTGGGTGTTGCTTATTCCTAGAAACACCCACGCACCTGAAAGTCCTGATGAGAATAAATTTCCTTTTACACAACTCCTACTGGAAGGTAGGTAAGGCTGAGGTGAAGCCCACATTCCCAGAGTCCTTCTCTGTTCAGGGAAGCTTACATTAAATAACAAGACTGAAACCAGAGGACCTAACTTTGAATTCAGAGCTGTTGTGAGCCCTTTACACACATGTGTAGGTAAATAAAATAAGAATCATGTTTCAAAGTACCACTGGGGTTGAGTGTAGGTGATAAAAGTACTAAAGGCCTCCCTGCAGCCTAGTCTGAAATTCTTCTTCCCATCACTTCTGGGAGTCCTGTCCTAATAGCTTCTGCAGGCCAGGTCTGTGCTGTGCAGATGCTGACAGTGCAGAGCTCCCTGGGCTGTCTTTGAGCTGGCTTCAGACAGAGAAGCTGTGCAGTGAAGTCAGCACAGCACTGCACATAGCCAGGGCACAGCAACTTGTGTGTGCAAATCTGTGCTACCTGCAGGGGATGAAAGAGCCCACCCAGAGCAATGCAATGGCCTGTCAGCTTACTTGGAGCCAGTTTTGGGTCAGTGACACACACCAAAGGCACACAGCTCCTGCTGGGGTGAAATGCCAGCGTTAAGATCCTTAAAGTGCAGGATATTCACCCGCCCAGGCTGTTGAGCAGGTCACAATGCCTAGGAGCTTTGTTTTGTGACACACTGGGGTTAAGTTCTAGCCTACCTCCCAGCAAGGGAGGCTCCCCTTGAGCACAGCTCCAGATTGTGCAAGGAAGACTGGGTTTGCTTGCAGAAGTGCTCTGAGAGCAGATGACCGAAAAGTGGGGAGGAAGTGGCTCAGAGGAACGGATGAACAGACACATGTTTCATGAGAGGAAAGGGGCAGGAACGTCCAGATGAAGCCTAACTCCCCTCACATCTGGATGCACAAAGCACTGGAGTCTGCCCCTCTTTTCTTTGGTCAGGAGGTTGCAAGGAAATGAGGAATTTTTAAGGCTCTTCTTGAACAACAGGAAGACGTTTCACTTCTCTGATTCCTTAGATACTTGACTTGAGAAATGAACAGTTGATATCTTCACTTGACAACAAAGAGCGAGGCTATTTTTTTCCAATGGAGATGCTCCATAGCAATCTCCCATGACAGACAAGCTGTGGATATGAAGGAGGAAGTTTTCCATTTGAAAACCCTTTGCAGCCCTCCAGTGATGTGGCCTGGAAGTCTGCTAGCTCAGCTAGTTTGGGACTGACCTTGGCACTGCTCTGAATGTTGTGCTGTGTCTATTATCCCCACTGTGGCTGCACAGAATACTAAGGCTGAATGTGATCTCTCCTCCATTATTTCAAGTACCCAGACTAAGAAAACATGAGAAATCTGTGGGGAATTTTTTTCTGACATTAGCCAATGGGAGTTAGCTGAAAGAAACTGGTGGATGGAGATGTTTGCAGGGTGTAGAGGTATTAATTTAATTTTCTGCAACAGATGCTACATGTGTAAACAGAAGCAGGAGATTCTTCTGCCTGATTTTGCAGGTTTGGACAGTTATTTCTGTCTTATTTTGCAATAGGCTAGTAGAATGGACATTTCTATTTCTACTGAAGAAATTCAAGTCCAGCATCAAATTATTCAAAGGTGCAAGACACTTTCTAATCTTCAGGAGTCAAGTTTAAATGACAGTACATAAAGCTTAGTATCTGTTTCAGTGCTGTGCCTACATTGTTCTAATTTCTCATGTTTACCATAATTCATGATTTATGTTTTATGCAGGCTTGCTTTCTTTCTTATTTCAACAATATCTGGTGATAAGGATGTACACAGCTTATTTATGTGCTAATGTAAAATTATTTCCTTTTCCTGCCTTGAACTGGTATGAGATGGGTTGAGACTAGTCCATCACAGCTGTGCTAGGCATAAAATATCTCTGTTAAAGTGGTTTAATTAAGATGTGTAAGTCCAAAAGAATCCTTGGTATAACTCCAGAAAGGTCAGCTTATTCATCAAGCCTTGATTTTTCCTGGTAGTCTCAATTATTTTAATGTGCAGAATGGAATTTCCTGATTTCACAGCACTGTTCTTGATACTTTCTGAGGAAGGTAGTCTTGATCTGGGGGGTTCAGGATAGTCCAAAGCTAAAGATCCCTCTTCCAGTTTTTCTACTGGCTCATTCTGCCACCTTTACTTTTTATAAGTGAATTGTAAACATTGCTTTTGTCTCAGAGAAGCTCCACTCCCAAGGCTACAGGTATTCCATACATTCAATGTCTGTGCTATGATGGCAATGCATAAATTGGAAACTGAGAACCCATGGGCTTCTCCCATGTAAGCAGACTTGCTAACCTAACAGGTTTTTTTCTGATACTAATGTATAACAAGCAATCAGCCCTGCTTGCTACAGCAGAACAAACGAGGCCTGTCTTGCACAGACTGGCAGTGTATATCATTTATATGATCTGGAAAATTGAGCCTGGATATCCCTGAAAATTGAAAAAATAATTTCTCATCTTGCTGTCCACTATTGATATCATTGCCAAACAAATGCATTTGCTTGGGTGGCTTTGCTCTGTAACAACAACGGCTAAGACATGAGATCTCAGAACCATATGGCTCCACCTGGGGCAGAACTCCAAATATCACTTAATTTGGGAACTTGGCAATACTGCCTCAGGTGAAGAAAAGAACATGATGATACAGTGCTGGTAGTGACAATAAATTTGGGGGTTTATGTTTTAATCAGGTCAGAATTTTTAAACTAGATACTGGTGAATATGAGTGATGACGTTTGACATTTTCAATATCCTAGCACTTAGTAAGCTTGTCTGAATAGTAAGAAGAAGAAGAAGAAGCCAGTGAGTCAGAAGCTCAAAAACTGTAATTTGGGGACGTGCTTCCTCATGCTGCTCTGTTCTTTCTTTAGAAACTGCTGTAACTGAGATAAAAATGCTGAAAGTAGAATGAAACAGCACTAAAATCCAGGAAATGCTGCAACACAAATTTTGATGAGACAAAAGTGTGGTACTGAGCAGAGCATTTTAAGCTTCCCAATTTGGGCTGCCTCTCTGAACCCTGTGCCCTTTGATTATAATGTGAACTTACAACTTGAGCCCTGCAAAAAGGAACTGTTTACCCTGATAAGCTAGAAATACCAACAGTAGCTAAGTAATGAGTTTTGCTTGGCTTTCAGTGAGTATGCAGCAAGAGTATGGCAGCTTTGTTTTCTCCCCAGATCACCTTTTCAATATATTATTTTGATCCAAATAACATCCGAACAGGGAATTAAATCTTCTGTGATTAAATATTCTGCTTGCTTTCAGGGTAGGTTAGGAAACATACATTTACTTCATTACCTAGACCAGCTCAAGCTTCCCAATTTTTCCCTGCCAAGACTTGGTTCAGTAATGCCATCTAGAAGACAGAATGACTGTATATGAAATGGCATATATAGTTAATGCCTTGACACCACAGAGGTTTTTTGGCACATATTAGTACTTGATTTCTCTGAGAATCAAAGACCTAAACTTAAGTCCAGAAGGTTCAGAACAAACATAACAAAAGTCACTGAAGAACACTTGCAACATGGAGTTCAGCCCATGCTCTGTACCCTACAGATACATCAAATTTTTTCACAGGTACTGTCTTGAGTAAAAAAAAATTATCTGAGAACTCAAATCATGCAACTGCCTTAAAAATATCTGGCCCAGGTAACTGAAATAGCTAATATTTGTTGCACTGTACTTTTAACCTGGTGAAATTGACCACCCATACAATCTATGAGAAGGAATCTGTAAATTTACCAGCTGTATTTTCTCCTTGCTTGATATATCTGCAGAGAAATGTGTTACGACCTCCTGTTTCACCAGAAATACTGAAAGACCAGAATTTACTTTACACCTCATCTATGTTGCAGAGTTTTCCCATTGTATCTATCTACATTCCACCTTACTTGTCAGCTATTGTAGCAACAGGATCTGAGAGATGGGACTTTTGTTTCTTCTAGAGCAGAAAACTGACCCTTTTCCTCTGTTCCAGTCCCTGAATTTTGCTAGAATTCACTGAGATCCAAAATGTCTCTTTCACAGCATTTTCAAAACATGTTGTCTGAAAATCCTTATTTTCCTCATTGTTCAGTGCATAAGACTAGGCAGCTGGGATTACACACATTTCACTTGTGGGTGATCTCAGCAGACTAAAAAACCCAGTTACCCTTTCATCACCACCTTGTGGTCATACCAAATGATGCTGTCCTGCTTCAACTATACACTGAAATGAATTTGGAATGAAAATACATTGGAATGAAATACTTTATTCAGCCCAGAGCCCAAGATTTTGTTTGCTCAAAGGAGTAGAGTTTAGCAAAGGTGGTGTGGTGTTAAAATATTTTTGAAGGTCTACTTTTTGTGAAACTTTAGGAGAAAGAATGTACCACTGTAGGACTTTTACCTAATGTAATTGCTTGAATAGGTGTGACATAATAATTGGTCATCATTATATGCAGATTTGTCTTAAAATATTTAAATTGAAAATTTTTTATTAGATTTTTTTTATTCCATACTGACATTCACCTCCATCTAGACTCCTGTGAAGATTCATCTTTTTAAAGTAAGTTTATTCTTCTGTACATTTGAGAATAAGGAAAGTGAAAAAATACAATTTAATGAGAATTTTTTTCACATTCAGTGTAAACACTTAAGAATTTAAGTATTGTAAGAATTCATGCTTCAACCCCATGGCATAAGATCTGAAACAAACAGAACTGAATCAGGGGAACATAGCCTCTGACATACTTGATAGCTGCATTTGAAATAGATGTTTTGAAATAAAACATTGAATTTGTAGTTGCCTCTCACTTCAGTGTACATAAATGGGCCAGAACACAGGCACAGTTTTTATTGTGACAAGGTACATATAGGAAGGAGTTTCAAAACTCAATATTTTTCCTGCTGTAGTGGGCTGAGACTCACTGGTTTAGAGGGTTGTTTGTGATTGCCCTATCTCTTAACATGTTGTGTTTAGATGACATTATCAGGCCACACATGAAATGAATGAACTCTATTTGATTCAATGTAAGATAAACTCCTGACGTAAAGATATTAAGCAAATTACTTAATAGGAAAAAGTTTATATGCATGAGTTGAAATACCAGATGCAGTAAAAATAAGCAAGGGCCAACAAGCCTGCTGATAGAAAGACAGATAGCAGTAAGAGAAGATTAGGCAGACACTATTATTTTTGTACTGTTACATCAGGTGAATTGTGAGCATTTGCAATCTTATCCTGAGGATTTGACACCGGACAGTTCCAAATCTCTGAGATCGTCCCAGCCAGATCTTTTGCACTGTTGATCAGGGTGGAACCTGTAGATTTTTAAATCCTTTTGCACAGAGATATGTAGGGTTCTCTCCAGGCTGATTATCCAAAGAATAATCCAACTGAAGCAAAATCCAAATTTGATTGTGAATAAGAGTCTGGATGCTGACAAAGTCTATATGAAGCCCTAGCATTACGTGCACTTTAAATGCAGCCCTATGGATCAAGAATGTCCTGCTCAGTGGTAGCTATGAGTGACACACAGCCCATTCTGTGATCCTACAAATAGCAATTTGTACTTTAAAAAAACCCCTCAAATTGGTTATTAGCTCCATTTTATAGCAGATATTCCTGTAGCTGACCTTTTACTCTGTTGTAAACAGGAGCTAAATCTGACTCAGTGTTTGCAATCTCATTACTGAGAGAAATCCAGATGAAGGCAGATATATGGATGTCTGCAAATCTTGACAGATACCTCATAGCCTTATGGCTATTTTGTCAAGCTGGGCACTATAAAAACCCTTTTTAATGGTAGCTAAAATCTTCACTGATAATGCAATAAAGGATGGTGGTTGCATTCTTATGTCATTAGTTCTTCCGCAATTCTTTTTAATCATAAAGAAAAAATGTATCTAAATCACTGATAGGACAAGAATTGCCATGGGGTCTTAGATTTAAGTGTCTGAATGAGATTTCAAGGCTCCCATGCAATGGTGCTGTGAGCAGAACCCATTGAGGAGTGGTGACGCCATTTCCTTTTAAGTATCATATTCGGAAAATCTTCTCATATTTTCAGCACTGAGCCAAAAAGAAATTACAAAGAAATGCAGTCCTTAAAACTACTTTTTAAGCACTTGCAGAAAAACTGTGTGTATACTCCATGTCCTCAGAGATTTATTCGGTGTTTAGTTTTCAGATGTTTAATATTTAGTTCATAAGATATGTTGTAAGTTTTAAGTTTGATATTGAGTTCTCATAGGTTTTACTACCCCCTAAAGTCTGTTGTCCTAATGCCAGATGAAGTCAGGTAAATTTCAGAGGACTTAGACCTCTGGTCAGCTCTTTCTGTCATATCATCCAATTATCCTGGAGCATGTTTATCTTTGGAAGAGCAGTTCCAAAGGACAGTCTGACTTGCCCATTGCACTTGTGCTCCTCTCACACAAGGCACAATTAATATTCCAACCTGATCTTGTCTCTGTCTCACCTGGGTTTTCCACACAGGTTGGCTTTTGCCAGATTCCTGTTGCGCAGTACATATTCAGCAACCAGAGTCATGGCTCTCTCTTCACTTCTGTGCCATGACACCCCATTAATCTGGTGGATGATTAGGTCCTTGAGCTTCCACTCTGTGTCATTGTGCAGAGCTGGGCTTCCTGTACCTTCTTTGCCTTGCCTCTGTTCTGGGGCTGATTTGTGGCTGATAAATCCCACAGCAAAGCTCAAATGGGGTAGGAGTTTCTTTTTGTCTGTGTTTCATATCAGAGAGTTTTCTAATTCTAAGCTAGTGGGAAAAACATATGCTTTCTTTAGTACTGAAAATGTGAAAATTACACAGCCTCTCCCCAGTCCTTCTACAAAATGGTAACACAGTACGGTTTCTTATGTTTGTGGTGTTGATGTTTTTGCAGTGAAGTGGTGCTCAGGCATTAGCAAGAGTGGAGTTCTCAGCCAATGTCCCGAAAACTGAAGGCCTCCCAAGTACTTTGAGAGAGCACAAGGAATGGAGCAGAGGTCATGGACACCAGGCACATTCTCCACAGGCTTGGGAAGTGGTACCAATCCTCTTCCATATGCCTGTTCTAGTGCATGCTGTCTATCTCTGGAAAATTCAGCATAATCAGAAGCAAAATCACATAGCCTAGGGGAGCTTGGAGCACTTGTCAGGCCTATTTGTCCATTGGATGCTTGCATAAGAAGCTGTGCTGGAAAAAACCCTCTACTATTGTAATTTGCTCCTGCCCCTTCTGGAAATTATTGGCAGGCCTAACAGGATATCCTAAGTTTCTATCCTTTGCTCCCCATCTCCAAAATACTAAAACAATCACCTGACTTATCTCAGTGGCAGAGAGTTACTTGCTTAGATAAATGACCAGCACTCCGATTTATAATAACCAAGCACCTTTTTGCTGCAGCAAGACCACTTTCACTCTGCAGACTTGATCTTCATGATAATTTAAAATATATATTCAGGGCAGTGTAGCTTTCTGCTACAAGATTTTTTGTGGCTTTCAGTCATGCAGTTGCATTACCACAAAGAGCTAACAGCAGCCCCAGTCCCCAATCTAGTTTTGTGAGGTGCTTACTGTGCTGCTTCTCAGAGCAAAAGGAAAATGCTCTCTTTGCTCTGATGGCTGATTTACACACCACACTGTCTTTTTGTTCAAGAAACTTTTAAAAAACCCACTTTTTTAAAAACAGAGTTTACATTGCTTAGAAATTCTACTGCCTACACAGGCACACATATAAACCTGTACGCCTAGGTGGTACCTCTTTGTATGTCTATCATTTCTCAATATCTTAATAAAACAAGGATGGAGCTGTACAGAAGCTTCTTTTAACTAACAGTCAAACTACTGGCTGTATTAGGTGGAAATCTTTTGCCTGTGTTCTTCAGATGTACTGCTGACAAGAGAGTGGCTGTGAGAGAAAGCATAAGAAATGTCTGGGGCACAGGGAATGTCAAAACCTCCAAAACCAGAGCATAACAGGTTTGTCCCTGTCTTTTGCTGTATCTAGTCATTGATGTGGTCATTCTTCTGGTCTTAAGAAAAGAGCTTGATATTTCAGAGCAGGCAAAAAAAAAAAAAATCAACAAAACAGAGAGGTCTTCATCAACACAGACATATTATTGCTTCTGTGAAAATTCCCAACAGTGGTTGCAACTTCATGTGGCTCAGTGATGCAGGACAAAATAAAATGGAAAGAAACCTATCTATAGCATCTGCTTATTTCCAAAGAACAATTTGATTTATTTATGTCCCAGAAGCAAGAACAACCATAGAATTTCTCTGTAGAAAAAGCATCCTTGCAATGTCTCCCTTCTCAAGGGACACACTCACCGACAGATTTGAGGCCTCCCAGACAGGAGATACTAAATACTTAATGAAATGAAAGTTTTCACATGGACTTGGAGACATGTAATTCCAGTAATGAAACTGTGCAGTACTCTTTCTCATCAATGGCTAGAAGGGGCCAGCTTGAAGTAGTTGCCACATAAGTAGTTGTCATGGTGTTGTCACAGCTAGAAGCAAAAAGCAGAAAGAAAGGCTGGTTCATGACTTTCTGCTTCAACCACTGGCTCTGTTGGTTTTGACCCATTTTTTGAGAAAACTCTCTCTATGTGGAATACCTCTGCAAAGTGGAACCCAAGGATCTCAGTGCCACAGGCTCCCAGGACAGCTACTGACCCGCACAGGGCAGGTAAAGTTAGACTCTGGTTTTTCCCAGCTCTTCACCCTTGTCATCTTTCTGGCACACAGACTTCTTTTTCAGGCTTATGTGGACTACAAGAAACAGACTTTAGAAGCAAGTTCCTAAGGCAAGCTCATTCTGCATGGGGCACATGGACTAAATGGGAACACTTGTTTGTCACTCTTCTTCAGTTTCTTTGCTGCTCTTCATGAGTATTTGGGATTTGGTTTGATGGTCATGGTTATAGGTTCCTTCTTGAGATACTTCTGTGGGACTGCTCCTCTGAATCCTAGTGGCTCATGACAAATCTAGCAATCCTAAATCCCCCTGACTTGGGAAATGCAATGAGTCTTGCTCTCTGTCCTCTTACTCACCTAGGGCTGTGTCACTCCTGCTCCATTTCCCTTTTCTGAAATGGCAGGCCTAGCCCTTTGCTTTTATTTTGCTTCTACTTAAAGACTTAGAATTGGCTTGAATTTTAATTTTTATAGATATCTTCCTGTCTTTAGTAATCTTTCTGTTTCAAAATTATATAATTGCTTTTGCCAAGACTCCTAGGGTCTGGGTCTACTCTCACATATCTGGGTATAAAATCTTATAGCAGCACCTGTGCTTTTATTCTCTGGATGTTCCTTTGGGAAGAAAGGAACAGATATGATGGTCTTCTGTGGGAAGAAAGATTCAGTGAATAGTGCACTGCATATATGAATTGTACATTTATGAAGTCTTTGTGCCTTAATTAATTCTGACCAGGCCTTTATAAGGACTCAGCACTAGCAGAAAGGCAAACACTACAAAACATTAACCACCAAATCTTAGATATGTCCCAGCTACAGGTTTTCAAATGAAAGATCATCCACACTTTCTGGTATGAGTAAAATGTTATTGAATTATTAATCTACATGAAAAAGTAAAGAAAAAAAAGAGCTGAGGCAGATATTTACCACAGATAATTCCAGCTCAACTCATAACATTTGATAATACTATAAACTGAGGAAAACAGACTTTTATAATGGGAACTGTTGCACATTCTTAAGAGCTAACTGTATCCATCCTATCTACAAGCACTCACTCATGATTCTGCACAGGACTTGCATAAAGCCCACTTGTGAAAAAAACATGGTCTAGTTTCACCAGGCTAAGAGCTTTTCCTCCTACTCATGTTTCAGGGTGTTCTTTTTTGAATTAAAGCTTTTAAATCTACTCCCTTTCCCAAGTGACACATTTCGCTTATAGCAGAAGGTCCCAAAGCCACTGCTATGACTTCTATTAGTCCTACTGCATGAAAGAAAAGGGTCCCTGGATTAAGATGCTACACTCTGTAGCCTAACCTAAATTCAGCCTTGTTCCAGATTTCAGACTTCCTGTTTTCTATTGAGCAGGTAATTGCATGTAGCTTTCTAACCATAATCCTATGCATACTAGAAGTTCTATTGTGTGAGTAGACATGCTGAAGATTAGGAGGTGCTTACCTAGGAAGGTATTGGTAACTTTGGATAGATAGAACGGAGCTCTCTGAGGAGCTCACACACTGAAAACATGGGGGTGGACTTTTCATAATCCTCTGATGGACAGATACACTGAGTAAAACTTAACTTGTGGTCACAGATTTTCTGCCTTGCAAATAAGCATGTGTGGCAGGGGAAGACTTGAAACTTACTGATCTCTGTTTTGGTAATGGAAAGTTAGAAGTAATGGCTTGTTTTCTCACAAGAAGCTCCACCTACTCCTTGTTCACTTTGTACCATTAGTGTGAACATACTACATACTACATCAAGATGATAAGAAAAAAATAGCAAAGAAAGTCATATGTTAAATATACATTATTAAAAGATTTGAAAGTTAGGCAGTTAGAAGCAGTAAGAAAAGGCCCAAACATTGCATTGCATATGTACATTATTTTACAGTCAGTAATTAGTCACAATGTAGCAGTGTATACAAACCACAGGGAAAGACAGTGCAGAAAGAATTAATGAGGGACTTTGCTATTTTGACCATCTGTGGCTGTGCCTTCACTGGAATGACCTGCAGCTGAGGCAAACTGTGTCTGTAGGAGAAAAGAAACGGAAGGGGAAACAGCTTTATTAGAAGATCTGGTGACAGCCTTTCACTTGCTTGACACAGATACCATGCTGGAACTCGGAGCAGTGTCTTCTCCAGGTCTGAGGTGCACTCTCCTCCTCCAAGAGAGTTCAAGAACAGATTATCTGTAAATGGGCAAAGCTCCAAAATCTGTTTGTGATCCTGTGGTATCCAGGCTGTGATGCTGAGCCTTGCTGTCCTTGAGAGAAGTGAAACCTGTGGCTGGGTTTGTAGAAAGGAGCTTCTAAAAGAGATGCTCCCGCTTTCTTTTCTCTCATGCTCTGGCTGGATACCCCCATCTGCAGTGATGATGTTACTGCTTCAATCTCAGCCTGACAGGCCCTAGCAGGGAAGGACCAGAGCAGCTTCTCTGTGGCACTTGGGAAACTTTGACCCAGACTAATGATGGCTCCTGGGTGTACCAAGTTGCTTGGCCTCAAAGTTGAATGAAATGTTCAGTACAAGTACACTTGTTAATGAGGTGTGTACTGACAGTGTGTGCAAAGCTCAACTGATTCAAATCAGTTGAGTGCCTTCCATTGTGCTAGGTTTGTTTTCCTGTGGAATCTCAATCACCAGAGCTACTACAATATGTTTCTTTTATTTCTGCAAATAAGGGTAAGGTAAAGGCTATGTTTGAAGAAGAAATGAAAGCAATGATCCAATTAAAATAAACTTCAAGATTCTAGATTTACATGGCAATTCCGTTTGTCTCAAGTCTCAGGCTATATTCTTCAGAGCATTATTAGGAATGACTGTAACATAGAGAGTAATTGACCCAGGACTACATTCACCAGCATAATGCCAACTGCTACCTGAGTACCATATTTTGCTGCTACCTCATGAGTTGACATACAGAACAATTAAACATCTGGGAGAATGTGGAGGAGAAATTATCTTCTTTCCACCTCCAACATTTTCTATGCTTCAAAAGTGGACTGAAAATGATATTTCTCTTACATTTGCATGGGAATACATTTATTGATATACCTCCAGATATTTTTTTAACTGGTTATTCTTATCTTGGTGCATAAGACTACACAGACTTGCCAATGTTCTTTCTCGTGTGCTTGTCACATGTAAAACTAAGGTAACAGTTCTAAAATATGCTATCTATTTTTTTGTCTCTATCTTATGTGTCAGACAAATAACAACACTTATCTTTAAGGGCTGACAGAGAGTTTAAACTGAGCCAAAACAGCACTTGAGTCACTGTGGGGAATTTTTCTGTGCATTTTTTAATTCTTGGTAGACTTCAGGGAAGACTCAAAGGTCTTTCTAAATGTTGAATCTGAATATTTAATTATAATGCATTTCTGGTTGGAGTAAATTAAGGCATTCACAAATTCAACATCCATCATAAAGGTATTTCCAGTTCTGCAGTTGTACCTCAATGTCACTGTGCACTTATCTCACCCTTACTTTTCCAGCTTGTCTATAGGAAGGTTTCCACAGATTCATCCAAAAGTTTTTAGGTCAAGGTACACAACATTCCCTGCTCTCCCTGCTGGACAGAGCAGGTCCAATCACTACCCTGGTTACACAGTCACTACTGAAGCACACGTTATCCCTAGTAAGAGTGCTGCAGTGACAGCATGGAACACCAAAAAACCCTCACAGAAGAAAACTCAGTTAATTTTCTGGAGAGCACAATTTCTCTCTCTTAAAATGTGCTCTTTGTCTTCTCCAGAAAGTGCTTTTGCTTTTCTGGATGACATCCAAATCTGGTATGCCTTGTTGAAGGCAAGTGACTTGGCCTATCACTGTAGGACACAAAGGAAAGATGAAAGACTAAATATTTCAGAAGGCAAAGAGCATAGAAAAAGCTTTATTGTCTAATTCTTACTACTTTTTATAAGGTGTTTTGATACAGACTTAACATGATTTGTGAAAAGGAACGACACCTCCCTAATCCTATTGGTTAAACCAGAGAAACAGCAAAGCACCACCTGGAGAAGATTGTTTCAAGAAAAGATAGTTGTTTGCCAAGATTGTTTTGAGAAGAAGCTTTCTTGAGAAATTTTCCCTTAGGAAAGAACTTAGCAGCTGCTAGCAGGCTAAAATCCCTCAGACCCAAAAATATCAGGCCCACATTGGCCTGTGTCTCACTGGGCAGGGGCCCCAAGCAGCCACTTGGGTCTGCAGTCTGCTCCAGAACAACCTCGTGTCCTCAAATTTACACGTCAGTAAAAAGCACAGTTTGATGCACAGTGCTCTGAGCAGTTTCAGTTACAAGATTTTATAATAAGAATCTTTGCCTACCTTTTTTTTTTTTTTTTTGAGGAAAATCTCATTATGAGTGCCCAAACACAGAGAAAGCATCAGGTTACCTCAGGCCAAAAAGTCACATAAGAGCAACTGGCATGGCTGGATATGTAGTTGGAAACCTCTGGATTTGGGTTCTTCTGGTTTTCCTAACAAAATATGAAAATTTTCCTAAGCTGCTCCCTGCCACTTGTCACCCCAAAAACAAACCCCTATGACACTCACTCCTTTTTCCACATTTCTTCCAAGAGTGGATGAAGAAAGGTCATTGTGATACTTCCTCTGCTGTGAGTTTGCAGTGTGACCTTGTGACAAAGAAATCTGAAGAGCAACCCCCTGACTGGCCCTGTCCTTGTGGAAGTCTTCCAATTCTTGGAGAACATGGGCCAATATCATTAATTGTAGCTCCTGCAGTGAATTTACTTCCTTTATTTTATCATTGAGCTGCTGATTAGCAGCCTGTCCCTGACACAAGTGTCCAACAGCAGTGGGGACAACAATGCTAGGAAGCAATTGGTGTGCATTTCCCTGACCTCCAGCTCTGACAGCTCCTTGCTCCCAAACAGGTCAGTCCACTGGGCCATGGATGAAATAGCAAGGGGCATCACTCTTGCCAACAACTCTAAATTTGTTACAACTTTTTCCTTTCGTTGGTATTAGGGGTTTTGGCTATTTTTCATTTGTTTGTTTGGATTTGGTTTGTTGTTTTATTTTGGTTTTGGGGGTTTTTTTTGAGGAAGACAATTGTTTAATACTGGTATATGTAAAAAAAACCCAAAAGACAAGTACTACAAAAAATGCATGCAATTTTTTCTGTTCTTGTGATTTAACCCTGGCCAGCAACTAAGCCTCCTGACAGCCACTTGCTTATTAGCTACTTCCCTAGGTGGGATTGAGCACAGAATTGGAAGGGTAAAAATGAGAAAATCTGTGGGTTGAGAAGATGACATTTTAACAGTAAAATGAAGTTGCATGTGTAGAAAAGCAAACCAAGGAATTCGTTCACTACCTTCTACAGGCAGGTGTTCAGCCATCTCCAGGAAAGCAGGATCCATCAGGCAAAACAAGGCTTGGGAAGACAAATGCCATAATACCAGATGTCTCCCAGGGTGTGCTGCATGATGATTAACAGCTGAACAGCTGTCATGGCTATAATCTCTGTCTAGCACATTCCAACCAAATTTGTCATTGTCATGTACTGAACACACCAGCAAGAAGGCCGGTGTCCAGTGAGAGGAATGAGAGATGCTCTTATCTGCTCTGAGAGCTGCCCAGGAGCCTGTGCTGAAACTCTGACTCCAGAACGCTCAGGCTGTTGTATGCTCCCTCCTGCAGAAGGATTTGGGATGGCTTTGAGAGTAAATAGAACAAAGAGTAGGGGTAAGGCTGGTTACAGAACCCTGTGGACTCTGGTATGTGAGTCTGATCTCTTTTACCCTCCTGGAGGAAAGAGAGATCCTGACCTATTTGAATGGAAACTGTCACTAAAGCTGTGAGACATTTTCCCTTCTGGCTGGAGACCTGAGCAATCTGGAGAAAAGCAAAAGAAACACAGTAAGTGGAGCTCACAAAGAACGTGTCCTGAATACCACAGACACTGATGGCTGTGGCTGACCTAGGTCACATCTTTGTTGGTATCTGAAACCGTGACTTGCCCTGGGGCCTGTGAAGAGAGGGAGATGATCCTCTCTGTGTGGTCCCTTGGTATGTAACAGCCCCCGCCCCGTGAGAGCCAAGCAGAGCTGCGGCTTTGTGGACGGTCCGACCCCAGAGCGAGCCTGCAAGCAGAGAGGCTCTGAGCATCTCAGAGAAGGTTTGCAGGGGCAGTGCTCAGAGCTGCTCAGCTGCTGCAGAGAGGAGATGGAGCTGAGCACAAATTGCAGGCACACAGCTGATGAGAACTGTGGAAACTCAGACACCAGGACAGCTACAAGTATCAGCTAAAGGCCCTGTGGTTTTCTGCTTGCTGGTCTCCAGGTAGCTAGGTTACCATAAAGAATTAGCAGTATCTTTTTTTTTTTTACCTTTTGAATGGTTTATTCTTCTAGCTCTTATCTCTAGGTGCAATCACCCTGTGTGTCAGCTCTGCAGAATGCAGACTCTGCTGTGACCCAACAGCTCCAGGTATCAACAGCTGGACAGAATGGAGCTGGGTCTGTAAATGTGAAAGGAGCAGTTTCATGGTGCTGTGCCAGCAGAATCATTGTCTGCATCCTGCTGGTGTCCTGCAGAAAGCTCCTCAGGCAGGGAGTCTCACCAGCTTATTGGCTGCACCAGGAAAGGGTGAGAGGCAGCAGGGTAGTGGTAGAAAAGCTGCACACGAGAGGGAGTACAGGGACACCCAGTTTCCTCTGAGGTGTAAAGCTGGACAACTACTGCACAGGTTACTGTGCTGAGACTGAAAAGTAGGATTTTTTGATCACCAATGTTTAGATGAGGGTTTTGGCCCTGACTCCTTCACTAGCTAATTCAGATGTGAAATGAGGTTCATAAAGCTTGAGAGATGGGGTCAGGCCTGGGTAGAAGCAGTGAAGGAACAAAAAAGATCTAGGTCGTGTTCCAGCTTGGACTTCTCTGGTCTCTGCCCTCTCCTCCTCATTGCACTTGTCATGCAGACTAACTCGCCGTAGACAAGTATTCCTCCATGGTTCTGAGGCTTAGCAATGGCAGTATGTCATCAGATGAAAAATGAAACTCAAGGGTTCCCTTGTGGCAGGACCAGTAAGATCTGTTTAAAGAAATTAACATTCAAGAGCTCTGTTCTGTGGGCTCTCTAGATAGTGCAAAGAGATAAATTAGTGTGAGCCTTAGACCTCAGGACTGGAATAATTCTGTGCTTCATTTAGTACAGAAATAACTGCTCAAGCTCAAAAAGATTCTCTCTCTTTTTTTTTTTTTTGTTTTTTTTTTTTGTTTTTGTAGCTGATGGTGAAACACTTCAGAATTTTTATAGCAAAAATGAGAGTTGCTCAAATTTATCTTCAATCCTGTGTGATCATCCTGGGAAGGTTGCTGCTCAATTATTACACACCAACATTTTTTTCTTGATTTATTTTGCACTAGAAGGCATCCTACTTAAATAGTAGGATACAATGTACCTGAATTTTTATACATCCTGAGTTAATTTCCAATTGCATATATGTTAGATTTGGCCTTCTACAAAAAGATTGATCCTTGCATGGGTGATAACAGCACCTGTACTTGCAGTAGGGAGAGGATGGAAGACAGAGCTGACAGGGTTGGGGAGGATCCAGCTTGCGTGCTCTGTTTCTGCACAATTACATTGACTGCACTGTAGATGTTTGCTTCCTTCTTCTGAGAGCTCTGGCACTGCTGAGTTCTCGCTGCAGGCCACATCACTGACACCTGACAGGACTTTCTTTCATCTCTGCTCAAGCCCAGACACCTCTGCAGGTGGAAGCTGCCTCGGTTTGCAACAGTGTCTCCATGATCTAGGAAACAAGGCACCAACGCTGTAAGTGTGAGGACAAGGCTGTTGTGGAAATGCAATTTTGGTTTCTAGGAGTGTAAAACCAGAATTCCTCCCTTTTATTTGTTAGAGAAACTCAGTACCATAAGGCTTCATGTCTGTGGTCTCACATGAGCATGACCAGAGCTGGCCATGCTCCAGCCAGCACCCAAAGGAGAACTGCCAAGAGCCCTGGCACAGAGTGGGGCTGAAGTGTGACTCAAAGGCTGTAGTTAGATCTGCCTCTGTGATGTTTGCAGAGGAATTGGGGGCAGCAACTGCACCTTGTGCCAGAGAGGCCAGCTTAGACAGACTAATCAGCCAAGCTGCCAGAAGTCCCCAGCAGTTACAACAGTAGCAGACCTGTTCAGCTCTCATGCAATACTTCCTGCCTTTCTATACCAACCCTGCCTTCCCTGGCTCTCTTTTCCTAGCACAAAAGAGACCAAAAGTCTGGCTCTGAGTTCAGATGGGTATTTTGCTGCTTCTTTAATCTTCATAGCCTGGCAATCTTTATTCAGATCCTTCCATGAGGTGGAAAACCCCTAACCATTCCCTCTGTATTTTTCCTTCTGAATGACTAATGGCAGCAGGAAGAGTCTGGTATGGACTCCCCTCCCTCCCCCTCTGCCCCCGCTGAGCTGTTCCAGTCCTCAGACAAACCTCCATGGACATGGGCAGGACTGATGGGTTTGTGACAGACTGAGGTGACCATGCACGACGTGAATTAGTACCAGAAGTCCCTCCAAGCTTCTCTGGACTGGCCAAAAGGGTTTGTGTGTATTGTGTCCCACACATACCTATTAAAGAAGGTGTAGAGCTGAAAAGCAGCCAGCAAGAAGAGGAGACTCATGAGGCTGGTGAGGCTGATGTCACAGTGAAGAAAGTGTCCACTCTTCTCTGAAGAGAAACAGATGCTCTTTTAGGTTCACCTCACACAACCTGTTTCCCCTGTGTCTCTGATAGGATGGACAATGCTCTCTGTGTGCTGTACTTCAGAGGATGACCTAAGGCAGCTGGAATACAGTGCCAGACACACAGCTGGGAAGAAACAACATCTCCCCATGTCCTTCATGGAGGAAGCTTGTCTTTTGCTGTATGGCCACTCCTGCCCACAGCACTGCTGCAGGCCTTGCATGTGCATCCCAGCAAATCTCAGCTCTGATTCTCTTCCAGCTGAGTATTTCAGACAATTACTTATGGCTGCACACAACTTCCCAGCCACATCCTCAACTTCACCCCCTAAAGCCTTCACCTGCCAGCCAGCCTTGGGAAGCTGTAGGCTGACTTTCAATCTTCGTGTCACAATCCATGTGGAACCAAACAATTAGCAACATGTAATGCTCAAGCCCAGACACCTCTGCAGGTGGAATCCACTGGATTACAATACATAGATCTGGGTGACTGTACCATTGGCAGCTTTGTGTGTCATGACCTTTTGAATCAATCTTGTCTTTCCATTCAACCCTGGAGGTGGATGGCAAATTCACCACTTCTGTCTCCTTTCCTACAATTTCACAAAGGGCTTTGCAGTTCTGACAGCACTTGTGTTTATCCATCCTCCTCCCAGCAAATTTCTTACTGGAAACTCAGCTGCACATTTCCTGCTGCAATCCTGCCAGTGCCACTCACGTTTGCTTCATGCATAAGCAGAGGGCTTAACAGGGCTCTGAACACCCAATGCACAAAGGGAAGCTCACCCGAGGGACAGCAGGCTATGGACTGGCTCCAGTTCCCAGCTGGGTGGGACACCATGCAGGTGCTCACATTGCTTCCATTGGTGCCACACGCTGTGAGCTTGCTGAGAACAGTCACTGTCCCGTTGTCGTGGCACTTCTCCTCTGCGCTGGAGCTGCTCCCTGGGAGCCACGAGAGCTGAGCCGGCGGCTTCCCCGCCGCTGCCTCGCACACGGCGCTGCCCCGCTCATCGCAGTACAGGCTCAGCCTCGGGGGGGCTGCAAAGCACCAGCAAGGGGAGATGCACGGAGTTAGCTTGGCACAGCCTTGTTCTCCACCCAAAATGAACCCAAACTGAAAAGAGGAAATAAGTTTGGGTGTGTCATCCCATCCCATTGCAGCAACGTGGGCCCAAAGCACAAGAGATGAAGATGAGCTCTCTTTTTCCCTTTTGCACAATTCTCCCCCACTCAGGTGAGCCTTACCACAGCCCTTCACACCCTCTGTGTGTACATGGGAAATTGCCTCACACCTGTCATTACCAACTAGTGAGAATGGAAACAGAAGAAAGAGGAAGACTTGGAAAATAACAAGAAGAGATATGGCAGCTGCTGTCAGTGAAATGCATGAGTTTATCCCAGCAAGAATTACAGAATGGCTTAGGTTAAGGCAATTTTAAGGGACATTAAAGATCCTCTAGTTCTAACATCACTGCCATGGGCAGGGACACCTTCCACCACCACAGGTTGCTCAGAGACCCATCCTTTAAAGCCAAGCCTTTAACACTTCAAGGGATGGGGCATCCACACCTTCCCTGGGTGACCTGTTCCAGTGTCTCTCTACCTTCACAGTTCTGAATTTCTTTCAAATATCTAATCTAAATCTACTCTCCTCCACTTAAAAAAAAGAAAAAAGAAAAAAAGAAAAAGTTCCACTTCTTACTGCACACTTCCCCTGCGGCATGGGAATAGGATCTTTGTATGTCTTGGCCTAGACATGGTCCTTTGGATAACTGCAAAAGAAGCAAGGGGTGCCTTACCCAGCACAGTCAGGTGGTACGTGGTGCGGAAATTCCCATCTGTTGATGCCACTTCGCAGCTGTAATTTCCCTCCTGGGCTATTCCCACTTGCTGTATCTCAATGATGGGAGCCAGACCTGCTCTGAATTTCCAGTTTATGTTGTCACTGCAGTTTGTTCTGTTTGTCATGTTCGTATCAGTCCTGTATACCAAGGTGCAGAAGCCTCCAACCTTGGGGGTTATTTTCCATGTTAGCATAGTTGCATTTCCTTTTAGAGGGCAGGTGAGTACTGAGCTGTCACCCAGTCACTGACACTCTGTTGTTCCCTGAAGGAGAGAAAGAACAAGAAAACATGTGAGACGGTGCCCAGGGGTGTCACTCGTGGCCTTGGAGGTCTGGTCTGTAGTTCACAGAGAAATGTCTCCTCTGGGACACGCCAGGATGAGGCCGTGTCTGTGCCAGCCCGACAGCCGTAATTGTCTCCTTAGGTGGGAATACATCTCCAGTTTCATGGCTGTGTTCACACACACTGAGCCTTGTTTTCACTCCTTTCTTCTGTAAGGTCCTCTCCCATAGGCAGTGGATAAAGAGCATGACTGGCAAGCAGAGTCTGAATGAGCTGCAGATCCCATCTCTCTGTGGAGATCTCTCAGGCTGCCTTTTCCCTCAGCATCACTGCCCAATACAGCAGAAGAATGAAGGTGTGAAAACATTCACCCAACTTTTGTTCTAGACATAAGCCACCCTTTTAGTGGAGTCAAGCACAGGTTGCAATTTCTGCCCTGATGCTGCAAAGCTTCTAGGAACCAATTTCCCTGATTATAGTGGTGACAGATTAAATAGTTGAAGAGTCCAGGGCATTTCAGTGGAGAGAAAACACATTCCTGTTTGCTGTTAGATGCAGAGATCCTCAAGAGACTCAAGATCACTGCTTTGTGACCTGTTCCACCTGTGCTAACAAAAGCAAACTAGAAAAACAACCAGGAATTTGCATAATTAATATAGATTAAGGAGGGAAAGGATTATAGCTGCATTCTCAGATCCCATCTTTTTTGAATTTGCTCTTGTAAGTCTTATTGAAACTTTCATTCTGAACCTAGTATCTTAAAATCCCATTATACTTCATTTGTCAGAACAAGTCACTGAGACCTATGAGTAGAGCTAGAGGTGATCACACTGATCATAAAACATCCCATCAATTGTGGTTTTAATAAAAAATATACTCCAACAAAATCATTACCTATTTTCATCAAAGCATTGACAAGTCCAAGTTCAGCACCTCTTGCTTGACAACTGAATGACTGAAAAGATCTATTTGCAGCTAGAAATGTTTTGATTTGCAGGTTATTGGTTTTCCATCCAAAAGTCCCTTCAGAAATTTGTAAAGATCCCTTGTACCAGACTTTTCTTTCCCAAAGAAGAGTTGAGTACATATCACTCTGACACCCTGCCTTTTCCTCCCCTGCCCTTAACAGAGAGGTGGTGCCAAAGTACCATCAGAAGTACCTGTAGCTCCTGATGTAGGTAAGAAGGACAATGGTGCAAATGCTCTTCCTGACAACTTTCTAAGTAGCTCTTGCTTTTGTGGGTGAGAAGGATTTCTTGCACCCTCCATCTTGCTCTGAGCTCCCCAGAATTCTCTGCCACTGATCCTGAAGCCAGAGCCACTGCTCTTCCACTGCTCCTGAGAGCCCCACAGTGCAGTTACAAAGAGCTGGTTCTTCTTCCTAGCATGAGCCTTTCTCTGATGAGAATTGGTGAGCAGAGAGGAAGTGGTATTTGTATTCGATCTCTGCCCAGTGGCCTTCTGGCCCACTGTCCCCAGTGTTACTGTGGAGAGACAAAGTCTACAGCAGAACTTGAACAAAACCTAGCCAGTGTGATTTTTTTTTTTGGCTTGGATTTTGCCATTAACAAAATTTTTAATACAAGGCTCTCATCTACAATTAGCAGGATTATTGGCACAGATCAATTATGACATCTGGCAGCTCAAGCTAGGGATCTCAAAAGAGGAACCAGGAACAAAGACACCTCTGTACAATTATACCCTTACCATCTGATTCCCATCCCTCACATGCCAGTCTGGACCCACAGCAATATTGGGGTCTAGGATCTTCTCACTCTTCACTGGCTCTCTGTTCCATTACCAAATGGTTGCTCTATGGTGACCTTCACATCCTCCTAGTCAGTGTCGGTGGGGGTTTGGGTGGGTCCCATAGTCCTGGTTGTAATATGGCTGTTACAGTTCATGGAACAGAATCATGGAACCAATTAGGTTGGAAAAGACCTCCAATATCATCGCGTCCAACCTGTGATGATTGATCACCTTGTCAGCTACACCATGGCACTGACTGCCATATCCAGTGGTTTCTTCAACACCTCCAGGGACAGTGACTCCACCACCACCTCCCTGGACAGTCCCATTCAATGTCTAATCATCCTTTCTGTGAAGAAATTCTTCATGGTGTCAAACCTGAACCTCCCATGACACAGCTTGAAGCTATGTCGTCTTGTCCGGTGGTTTGTTGCCTGAGAGAAGAGGCCAACCCCCACTTGGCTACAACCTCCTTTCACATACTTAAAGAGTGTGATAAGGTCACTTCTGAGTGTTTTCTTCTCCAGGCTAAACAACCCCAGCTCCCTCAGCCACTCCTCACAGGACTTATGCTCCAGATCCTTCACCAGCTTTATTGCCCTGCTCTGGACATATTCCAGCACCTAATCTATGGGCTGGCCACTGTTGCTATTAATATTGAAGTAATATTTAAGCTCCTAAGTTTACCTGTTGTAACTATCATGAATATTCAGATTATTGTTTCAAGTTTCACTACAATCCATCTTCGATTTACACAACATATTTGTATAGTTCAGCTAAAGCTCAGTTTGCAGCCTAACAACTCTGTTTATTTCAAGCAAACATCTATTCCAAATAACATAAAATTTTCAACACTCACAGTAAGAATTTTATCATCGAGAATTAGGGGAAGGATATTTTTAGTTAACCACTCAAAGGATGCTCAGCATATTAAAAGCAAAATTGTCGGAACCCAGGACATCCCTTTAGATGTCCCGGGCAGTCCGAGACCCCAGGAGGGGGTCCGGAGACTCTGGTACAGTGATAAAAACACCAGTGCCCTTGATTTTAGCCCCTGGGAGCGATTGCCAACATTATATGAAGAATTACAAGTCACAGGTGTGTGATTAGGATATTAGATAACTTATTTTTGTGTATTAATGTGGATTTTGGGGGTTCGCAAAGGAGGCTCAAGGAGACAAGATGGAGGGATTTGGGTGTGTCCCTTGTCTTTCTTCTTCTTCTTCTTGTCCTCCATCTTCGGGTGAGGTGGTGGCATTTTCTAATTGGTTTAGGGTGAAAGTGCACTGTTTAATAAAAGTGATAGGTATTGGTATAATAGTAAAAACAACTAGCACGTAGTACATCGTATAAAAGATTACACCGCCCATGAGCGGGGCAGACAGCCTTGGACAGCGGTGTGGGTAACATCTACGCCGGCAGAAGAGAAAATGTTTAGGTACACAATAGAATAAACAATTTTGATAAGAAATCGACGCATCCTGACTCCTTCTTTTAACATGGGGCTTGGAGAAAAGGACTTTACCCGCAATTCTCGGATGGCTACCAGCCCGGGATCCGAGACAAAATCTCTTGAAAAGAATTCCTTGTTCTGCCCACGCTGTCCTTCTCCACGTATTTAATAGACAAAGACATTTTCTCTAAAAGGCACTGGCAATCACTTCTCCCCTACAGGGAGGGAGCATAGCTAGGTATGATGTACATTTATATTACAGCTGTTTTCCTCTGACAACAGTACACCTACAGTTAGACCAAGGCTGCGTTTTTTTGCACAACTGTTTTGTTTCTCAATATATTCTGGTCCTGTATTCCCCCACATTCTCACACAAGTGAGCATTGAGCTGTTGGATTTTGTGTAGAGACAGAAGAGGGCCTTAATTTATGCAAGATCCCCAAGCTACTACTTCCTTCTTTCCAAGTGATTAAGACTCCTGCCTCATACCAGCAACGACAGCTTTCCTAGATGTAAGCTGAACCTCCCTGGAAATCAATGTACTGAATTTAATTTTATCAGAAAAATATTTGCCTCCCCACACTCTGAAGCCACCAAGCTGCAATGAGTAGATGATTATTTGACTGTTCTAAGAACAGAACTCTGCCCCTACAACTACCGTCAGAGCAGATTTATGTATTTACGTGGCTGTGTGAAATGTGGTTGCAAGGACTTCCATTTTGTGGTCAAATAGATGCAAGACACCCATGACTGGAGGGATCACTGGCAGGCAGACAACCATGACTTCCTTCACCCCACCCTTCACCCAAATAGTGGGTGCTATTTAACTGAGAAGAGACATGGCACCCATAAATGACTCCAAGAAAAAGCTGAGTGAGTACAAAGACATAATTATGCAACCTCTGTTTACACTTCTTATGAAAGATGACAGCAGCAATATAATGAAATCCTCATCTCTGATGTCTTGTTGCTTCAGTTATACTTTCCAAAAAGTCACTCTGTCAATTAATCTCAGATAGCAACCTGCACCTCCGTGAACACAGATTCTGCTTCAGCGCTGTGTGGTTCAGCAGTGAAGTGCAACAACCATTACTTATTTTTCAAGGCAGGTCCAAGATGCAAAGATCACATGTAGTGTGATCTAGAAACAATATATTGTGAACAAAGATCCCTGTGGTGTGAGACATTCTATAGTTTCAACCATACAGTCTGTGGGTAAGGTAGTTCAGAGCTAACTGGCAGAGGCAGCATGAAATACTGGTTCAAGTAATGAAAATCAGAAGATTTTACGATTCTAATCACTGAGGGTTTAATCAGGAGCAGGCACTTGAAGACTGTATGGTCATTTTAGAAACTAAGGCAGGAAAACTCCTGGTAAACGGGGAGAATTCCCCACAGTATGGGAGGCAACCTAGTCCAGTTACTTTGGGGAAAGGCCTAATGGTTTGGGGTCTGGGGCTTTTTGCTAAAGATTTGCCCTAATTTCTGATACTCAAAGTGATGGCTGGAAAATCCTGTTGATATTTCTTTAATTAGTCTTTGGGGATTTAAGTTTCTGGATTATAGTCTGGCCACAACACAGCAACTTACTATATGACCATGGACAGTGGAAAGGTTGTTCATGGGTGATTTGGCAGGGGGAGGACTGGTGGGAGGTTTTTGGTTTTGGAAGCCCAAACTCTCAGTCTGACACTAAAACTGGAGCCAGACAGCAGGGCAGTATTGTGTCAAGAGGACTACTGCTGTAGCCCAGGCAGTGGATCCAAGAAGCTGTGCTGCCTGACCTGGCTGTTCTCCAACCACCTCCAGCACAGCCCTGGAGCTGGTTTCAAGTGTCCTTTGCTGTTAGATTGTTTCCCTCTCAGCTCAGAAGGCTTCTGTGTTCTGAGACCCTGTTTCAGTTGAATTCATAGCTTACAATCACCATGAATGACTGCATGACATCCTGTTTCCTTTATGTTGTCTCTGGCTCTGGATGTACATCACACCTCCAGCAGAGTAACTTAGCCTCCCCCTGCACTCCCCCATAACAGACATAACAAATTCTGGTTTTAGCTGCTCTCCTGGACATTTCAGAGCAAGCTGCCAATAGTCATTAGTGGTTCAGCCCCCGAGAAAGCAGAGTTTTGCAAGGATTGGCTTCATGCTGCTGCTGCTGTTTCTGCTGCTACAAGGGTTTTTTTCAGGACCCACGTTATACCTGCACTTTCTTCTCCATCTCCTGCTTAAAGCAAGAAACAGCACTCATCTTGAAAAGTTCTTTCTCTTTTTACTTAACAGTCAAAAACCCCAAAACATTTAAACCTCAGAGATATTCACTGGTTTTTTTCCTAGTATTGATGTAGTTAGTGTGGGTCCAGGAGAGAAAAATAACCATCAAATTTAACATGGATATTGAAAAGAGTTTCAGTTCTGTAACGCCAGTGGAAATGACTCTTCAGCTGGAACTAGCAGTGTTAGCTGCCACATGAACAATAATAACTCTCTCTTTCATTACTTAACTATAGAACCTTTTCAAAAACCTTTTCTACTAATGTGTAGAATGAGTATTTTAATTTTTAAACTATTTTTTAAATTAATGTCTCAGAATATCCAGCCCTTGAGACATCTGTGGCCTTGAATTCCTTCTTGGGACTAGAGACACTTCTCCCTGCCCCCAATCACATAGTTTGCATAGAGGAAAATGAAGAGCTTTTTGCCATTTTATACTAATAATTTAGCCTTTAAAAACTGCATATCCTAGTAACTCTAGTCCCTAAACCACCTTCCAAGTGAAAAGAAGATGTACTTTAAGAGGAAGCATAGATTCAGACACAGTCAGTAGTGCTGTTAATGACACAAAAGAAAGCAGGCAGGCTGGTGTGTTCACCCTGTCCTTTCCAGCATGCTTCCTGGTGGCAATATTTGGTCCATGTTTCTCTTGGTGGGAATGAAACTCAAGACCTCAGCTGGTTTTGGTTCACAAGACCCAAACCAACCATCCCGAATGCACCTCACTGCTCTCCCAGAACTCCATCTCCAGCTGGTCTCACAGCTACTCTTTTCTGACAGATATCTGAAAGGAATGATGGTTTGACCTGTCTCACAATGTTGGGATAGACAAGATCAGACCAGACAAGACAAATGGGGTTGCCACTTCCTTCCAGCTCCATGCTCTTGACTATTGTTTGGGATTTAGGTCAGTGTCAATGGTTACAGATCCCTCTTTCAAGCTCCAGAGGAATGATTGTCAGAGTTTTTAATGTGGACTAAATTACTTTTGCAGTAATTCCCTAACATTTGAACTACATAACCAGCAACTGAAAAGAGACATCTGCTGCCACAGACATGAGCCACAGGCAATGTTAGTGTGAATGCCTGATGTTTGGCAATAACATGCACAATAGAAAGCAAAGTCTTTCAGGGGAGATACAAAGCAGGCTTATATGTTGGTAATTCACCAGCTCTGTCCACAGTAACCTGCCATCTCCCTCTGGTCTGCCCCAGAGAGCCTAGACTGCAGTTTGGTCCCAGAAAAAAAAACCAACCATCTTCTACTGAAATGTACAGTTCCAGTCTCTGGGTTTTAGATGTGGTTTTACTGGATGCTCTTGTTTATCCCACCCTCTGCTATAATTAGAAGTATTCAAAAGGTCCTATATCACCTTAATTTGTTCCTGCCACCTATATAGTCACATTAAAAAGAGAGACTTAATTAGTGGCTGGCCTGTGAACTGGGCACCTCTGTTCCCATCATCACACCTGCAGATGTGGTGTTAAATGGGCCGATCAGTTTCTCTGCCTTCCCTCTTGTGTCTGGCTGGCTGTTCTGGGTGTACTGTGCTGCTGAACATGTGCCTGGCAAGGGTAACTATTGCAGGGTAATTTGAAGCAGGCAAGTCTGCTGCCTGCAGCTGTGAGTTGTGGGGGACTCTGAGGCAAAAGTAGGTAAAAGCACTTGTTCTGCTTCATGTGTCACAGTTTGACATAGAAATGGGGAAATCTGCCTGCTGGTGTGGTTATGAACATGTCTCGCTCCAGCCAGTGTGTTTTTTCTGTTAATAGATTCACCACAGATTTCAATTCAATTAGGTTGCTGCTTTAGTACCCCCCAAAAAAGGATTAGCAGTGTTCCTGAAGTAATTGCTGAAAGGTTTTGTCCTTTTTATCCCTGCATTTGTAAGTATTTGTGTCATAGGCAGTGACAGGAGAGAGGCCTGCCCTGTAGGTTCCAAACTGGTTTGGAGCCAAATAAAAGTCATCTGTAGATTTATTTGGGAACACTCTTCTAAGTAGGCATGTAGCAGTCAGTGATTGTGGTCTGTCCTGAGCTATGCACATTTGAGCTCTGTCTTGCTGTGAAACAAAGTAGGTTTTAAAATGATTTAATTTACAGGACTGAGGTAGAATACAGGTTTTTTCCCCCTAGGTTTACACCATTAACCTCTCACTATTAACCACTTCCACTAATCATAAATTTGAGAAGCAGCTTACAGATTTCAGTAGAAGTTAGTCTTTCTACAAAATATTCAAAGCTATCTCTGAGAAACATGTATGTTGTTGGCTGCTGTTTTCTTCAGGGATCAAAGTTCTCTCCCTATAGCTTTGTAACTGAGCTCAATACAAAGAAAGTAGGATATAGTCCCTGTTATCCTCTAACGGTCCTTCCTGGCCTCAAATCTACTCTTTGTAATAATTAAACCATCCAGACTTACAGGGATTTAAACAGAGAGCTGTGACTACAGAAGAATAAGGGGTCTCCATCTCAAAAGAAAGGCAGTGCTCTGCAGGATGTCCAGGCTGGCCTAGGTGTAAGGCTGAACATCAGGATATTTTCATGTATTACTTTTATAAAGGTACTCATGAAGTTTACTTTCATTCAATGGCGTTAAAATTGCAGTACTTTGAAGCTGAAATGTTTCAAGGACATACATTTATTTCTGTGGTTTTACACCCCTATGAACTGTAGTCATGAAGGAGAACAATGTAAAAAGCTTTAAGTGGCTTTTTGATAGGAAAACAGCACTCTGATACATATCAATTAAGTAGTAAAACTTCAGGGGTCTTCTTACTATAATGTGAACACAGGTGCCAACAGTTTTGTCATTTGTTTGGGTTTATTTTATCCAAAATAGAACTGACCTCTCCATAGTTCTCCTTGAAGAAATGGATTTTTTTTTCTGAAATTATTTAACTTTTTTATCTATCAGATGAGTGCTTGGAAAACTGGTGGCTGCAGCAGGAGATGGATGGTGCTGTAGGACAGGGCTGCTTTGCCCCACTTCCTGGCCAAATAGGGCATCAGCACACGGAGCCCTCAGCAGCTCCACAGTGTGGCTGGGCTTGGCCTGAGAACACACATAAGAAGACATGGAGCTGAAGAGATGATACAAAACTGGGGGCGCCTGTTGACTTGCTTGCTCAAAGGCAGAGGCCCTGCAGAGAGACCTGGATAAATTAAAGGACTGGGCAATCACCAACCATATGAAATTCAGCAAGGGAAAGTGCTGAATTCTGTACCTTGGATGGGGCAACCCAGAACGTACAGACAGACTGGGGAATGAGATGTTGGAAAGCAGCACCATAGAAAGGGACCTGGGGGTCCTGGTGGATGGAAAGTTGAACCTGAATCTGCCAGCAGTGCCCTGGCATCCAGGAGGCCCAACCCTGACCTGAGGGGCATCAGGCACAGCATCACAGCCAGGCAGGGGAGGGGATTGGCCTGCTCTGCTCTGAGCTGGGATGGCCTCACCTTGAATATTGTGTATAGTTTTGGTCACAACATAAGAAGAATATAAAGCTATTAGACAGCATCCAGCGTAGGGTAATGAGGATGGAGAAGGGTCTTGAGGGAAAGGCGCATGAGGAGGGGCTGAGGTCACTTGGTCTGTTCAGCCTGGAGGAGAGTGAGGGAGACCTCCTTGCAGTCTAGAGCCTCCTCGTGAGGCTGAGAGGAGGGGCAGGCACTGATCTCTTCTCTGTGCTGACCAGTGACAGGACCCGAGGGAACGGCCTTAAGTTGTGCCGAGGGAATTAAGTTGGATATTAGGAACAGGTTCTTCACCCAGAGGGTGCTTGAGCACTGCAACAAGCTCCCTAGGGAAATGGTCACAGCACCAAGCCTGACAGAGTTCAGGAAGTGTTTAGACAATGCTCTCGGGCACAGGGTGTGATTGGGGGATGGTGCTGTGCAGGGCCAGGAGTTGGACTTGATGCTTCCTGTGTGTCCCTTCCAACTCAGCACAGTCTGTGATTCTATAAACACCGGGGCCTGGGGACCGCCTGCGGCTCCGGGAGGCCGATGCGGACGGCGAGCGCACATCCCGTACGGGGCTCTGCCAGCCCCGGGCTGGGTGGGGGCAGCCGCGGCACCGCCCGCCGTCCCGCCCGCCGTCCCGCCCGCCGTCCCGCCCGCCGTCCCGCCCGCCGTCCCGCCCGCCGTCCCGCCCGCCGTCCCGCCCGCCGTCCCGCCCGCCGTCCCGCCCGCCGTCCCGCCCGCCGTCCCGCCCGCCGTCCCGCCCGCCGTCCCGCCCGCCGTCCCGCCCGCCGCCTTCCGGGACCGGCCGGGTCCCGCCTGCGGCTGCCGGGATGCTGCTGCCCCGGGCTGGTGGTGCCGCGGGCCGGGCCTCGCCGCCGCTGGCCGCCCTGTCCCAGGTGCTGCGGCTGGAGCGGAGCCGCCGCACCGCCGTCGTGTTCCCGCTGCAGAAGCTGGAGCGCTACCTGGCGCCCGGCACCGACACGGCGCGGTTCCGCCTCTTCCAGCCCGGGCTGGCCGCCCTGCAGCGCGCCGAGGCGCTCTTCAGGTCCGACCGCGGGCACGCCATCGACTACGTGAGCTCGGCCGTGCGCATGGACCATGCCCCGCCGCCCGCCCTGCCCGAGGTCAGGCCAGCGCTTCCCCCGCGCCCCTCGGCCGGGACCGCGGCTCCCCCCGCCCGGGCCGGGCTGAGCTGCGGGGGTCAAGGGGTGGTGGAGTGGTTGTGCAGCTCTGTCAGAGCGCTGCGCAAGATGTGGGGCGCTTACTGCTGATTTTAAAAAAATCGTTTATTTGTTGTGCAATTCGGCAGCCTGGCATGTCCATGGCACAGGACACCGGTGTCCCCGGCCACTGGCAGCATGGGCTGGGAGATGACCAGGACTGGCTGCAGGGAGAGGTGGGCAGGTGTAGATGCCTCTGCCTCTCCCCCTGCAGGTGTGCTTCATCGGCCGAAGCAATGTGGGGAAATCATCTTTAATCCGGGCCTTGTTTTCACTGGCTCCAGAAGTGGAAGTTAGAGTGTCAAAAACTCCGGTGAGTGACGTTTTTAACTTCCCTCCCTTTGGGTCTGTCTGTTAAACCATGACAGGGTCATAAGCTAGTACCAGTCCAGAGGATAGGACTGAGAGGGGTGGGAGGGAACAAGCTCTTGAGTAGCCTGAAATGACAGAAAGTGCCAGCTCTGGTGGCTGCCCTCATGGCTGGCACTGGCCTTGCTCTAGCCCAGGAAGAGGCAGAAGGAGCCCAGCCTAGCTTTTCAGCCAGATGAAGGAGCTGCACAACCTGAGCAGGTGTGCTGTAAAGCCCTTTGAGAAGAACCAAGCTGAGGTGTTTTTAGTCTGTTTTATGGATAGAGCCATGTAGGATTGCTACAGGGGTAGGAGACTGGGCAGTTCAAAGCACTCAGGGGGGGCAGGGGTCTGGTATAGAGAAGTTTTGCAGACCATCTCCTAGTACAATGCTTAAAGAAGCTTTCTAAAAACCCACTGCTGTGCTTCATCTTGCCTAAATCCTCTCTTCAGGGCCACACCAAGAAGATGAATTTCTTCAAAGTAGGGAAGTACTTTACACTTGTGGATATGCCAGGATATGGCTATCGCGCCCCGCAGGACTTTGTTGAGATGGTGGAGGCCTATCTGCAGGAACGGCACAAGTAAGGGACCTGCCTGTACCTCAGAGCACAGGCAGAGCCAGACAGCCCTACACAGCGTCATGTAACGAGGGGAGAAAATGCAGAGGGGTAGCTCCTTCCATCTATTAGTCCTGACATCATATCCCTGGAAGCTTCTGCAGTGTCACTCATTCATGCTCAGATAGATCAAAACAGCAGGAAAGATTGAGGTGCTGCTCCATGCTGACCCTCAGTTTCCATGCATGGCTTTTCTTGGCTCTTCCTATCCCCAGATCCCATGTTACTTTGTTCTGCTTATGAATTTGGAAGTAGCAGAGCAGGCATGAAATAATGGTGGCAATTACTGTTGCTTTTTTTTCTGGCAGCTTGAAGAGGACTTTCCTATTAGTTGATGGTGTAGTTGGACTCCAGAAAACAGACCACATTGCAGTAGAGATGCTGGAAGAGTTTGGGATTCCTTATGTGGTAGGTAATGCTTGATCCTTGGGTTGGTTATAAGGTACAGGTAATCTATAAAGGTGTGTACCCTCCTCCTGAGGTTATGCAAGTTGACCCCTCACCCTTTATTGTTAATAAAACAGGTTTAAAATGTGTTGAGGGAGACCAGTGGGATTTAAGAGGGGTTTTTGTGTGGTTTATTAAATAGATACTTTTTTATTCAATGCTCAGCTTGAAGAGGCCCACTCCTTACGCAGGCCACAGAAGTGTTTTGGTGAACTGTGTTAGACTATTCTTCCTTCTAGATATGACCAGAGCTTTCAGACTGCTTTGTAAGATGGTCTAGGACTCTAACAGATGTTCCAGGTTAACAGCAAAATAAGCTTACTTTTTCTTTCAATCCTCCCTTTCTGGATCCATGTAGATGGTGTTAACAAAAATTGACCGAGCTTCCAGGGGATTGTTGCTAAAGAATGTACTGGAGATTCAGGAGTTTGTAAAGGAGAACACTCAGGGATGCTTTCCTCAGCTGTTCCTGGTCAGGTAAAGCTCCTCTCCACTGCTGCTGTTTCCTTTCTGGTGATGAGTTCAGTAGGGCAAGATACCTCAAACAAGTCTGACTGCTCTGGAGGCAGCACCTCTCTGTGCCCCAGGGATAGAGGGTGGGCTGCTGATGGGGAAATGTCCCTCCCTTCTTCCTCCTTCTCTGCAAGTGAGTGAAGTTTGTTTCCAAGGGTGCTTCTTCCTTTGGCCTTTCTTTAAGTGGGGCAGCAGCCCTGTGCTTCATGGTAGCAGGCCTTGCCATTTTATTTGGAGTTCTGGTAAGAGTAAGAGCTGTAATTGTTGGATTACATAGCCAAAGTGCAGACTCTTCCCAAGGTGTACTGTGGGACATGCAATTGAACACAGCCAGTAGCTGTTTGCCTTTATTACTCCAAGACACAGCAATATCTGGCACTGAACATTGATGCCTCTGTTTCCACAGTTCTGTGGAGTTCTCGGGGGTTCACTTGCTCAGGTGTTTTGTAGCCCATGTTACTGGAAACCTGCCCACTGTAGAGGCCTGCTGAAAAGACCTGCTGATCTGCTTGGCTCATCAGGAACAAAAGGTACCAAACCCATAGGTCTGGGGTTCTTGTTGTAAATAACCCCAGTTACTGTATGGTATTTTTGAATAAATTACTATCTATGAAGTTAAAATTTTCTTTCTTAAGTTCATCAGTTCAGGAAGTTTGCAGCATGAATTAATCCAGGTTATTATATAAAACTGTTTCATAAAACCTACATGATTGTGCTAAGGAGAAAAAAAGTAGGGAACCTCCATAGAGAAGTGAAGTTTCAATACGGTGTTTCCTCTCTCTATGCTGAAATGTTGAAAAATCTTCTACTCCATGCCTAACCTCTGCTATATTTAGGATACCAGAGAGAGTCTAGTAATATCATTAATAAAGAGGCATTTAGTCTAGGAAAGAAAAACTACAGCCCTAACATTAAGCAAACTGTATTGCCCAGTTGAACTGAATGATACACAGAGATCTATGTCTCTCATCTGGGGGTAGGGTTAGGATAGCAGGGGCCAAAAACTACCTTCTGTGCAACCTACCTGCTCCAAGGCCATGCAGAGTGGAAATAGCCAACCTGTTGTCTGTGAAGGTGTGTTTGACATCTTTATATTTTACTTCTGTAACTCTTCTGTGTCCTGTGTTCAGTAGGTGCAGCAGGATAGCATGCCTTGCTTGCAGACATTGAGTTCTCCCTGTTCCACAAGGAGGAAGGAAAGAACACGTCTTTCATGGGATCTGCTTTTCCATGAGTGTTGGCTTGAAACAGAGTGGAATAAAAGACTGATGTCCAGAGGAGCCCAGTCCTGCACACTGTCATGAGTCAGTGCTGCATCTACCTTCTGTCTGGAGATCCAGCATGAATTTCTGCAGCTCCACTTGGACGAATTGCCAGATCTGAGGCACACCATCCATGATCTGTGTCGGCTCTACCACGGCAGCTGAAGCACAGCACTGAAGTGTCCTGTACTCTTTAGGGGAACTGCATCCCACAGCAGCTGTGTCTGTCTAAGAGCACCTGGAACTGTCCAGTTACAAGGCAGAACTGGACAAAAGGACAGCCATCAATAGCAGTGCTCATACAGGAGAACTTAGTCTGAAGCTACAAAGTGCCTGTGTCAAACCCTGGCACTCAATCTTATGTCTTAACGTGGCCAAATGTGGTTATACAGTGGTCAAAGTTACTTGCATTACGTGTTTAAACCTCAAGAAAGGAAAGTTCTTTTCTAAACCACTCTGACAGTGCAAAAGGACTAGAAATGTCACTTCCACTATGCAATTTCTTGTAAGACACTAGTCATAAGACGAGATTTGTTTTCAGCATACATGTAAGAGGAGAATGTGAGGAATGCAGTAAATGTGGCTCTCTAGCTTCTGCATCTTAGTGATCAAACCTGTAAGTCTGTGAATATTTTATCTCTAATCCCCAAGTGCTTCAGGGCAAACCAGCCCAAGGGATACATGATCCTAGAATGCAGTAGTAGCTATACAGATGGAACAAGTGAAAGTGGACACCTCAGGAAGGGTCTTTTCATAGTATCTAAAAACCAGGATCTCCCAAAAATATCAATCTTGTCAAGGCTGTAAGTTTCAGGGCCTCAGCCTTGACTGAAGAGCCTCTGAATATGTAAAAAAGTGCAGTTCTGGTTTTAGTCCCTCTTCAGAACAAAACCCCTTACATTACATTATAACCCTTTACAGTGCTAGGAAATCTTTTACTAAGCACTTAAATACATTAAATATGTCCAGTTAATCCATTTGTATAAACAAACTGGATGTGTGTGCACGGTACCATCTTCTGCAGAAGAACCAGCTTTACCTCTGGACACATCTTGGTTTTATTCAGAAGTGCTTCAAATACTGGAATAACTCCTGCCTTTTGCTCAGCCATTTGCAGGAGAGAACACTATAGTTTTGATTCTTGAGTGTGATGTGCCCCTGTGACAAAACAGTAAATAAAATCAAGTCCTCTCCCTAAACAGTAGAACTTATATACAAGTGCCTTCCTGGGAACAGGCTTTGGGTAAGCAGGTGTCTTGACACACTACTGGATATTTTTTCCAGGTTCTTAAGGAACCAGCTGAGTTCTGAGAGGAGGTGCACTTTCTCAGGCCAGGGACACAGATCTCCCTTTCCTTCCCCCTCATTGAGTGGTGGGTGGGTCTGGCAGCATACTGATACAGTAGAGCTCATTTCAGTTTAAAATTTAAATGTCTTTGGTTGTTTGCAGTGCATAAACTTCACTTAAGGCTCCTGTCATTACCTGGTAAAGCTTTGCCTCTTCTACAGCTTTTATTTACAGAAATTATGTTGAGTATTAGCTTCCATGGAAAATGATTTCACCTTGTGCATCTTCCCTGGTCTTTCAGCCATATTTTCTCCATTTTCTTCCTCTACTCTCTCTTGGGTGGGGTTTGGTCTGGTCTGTTGCCCTAACCCTGACACTACAAAGGCAGTGTTTTTGCAACAGTGTCCAAAATTAGAGCACTGCCGTCTGGACAGGTGCACTAGTAGATCAGTAGAAACTGGTTGAATAATTGAGCTCAGAGCATAGAAGCCGGTGTGTCATACTCCAGTTGCATGGCAGCTACAAGTGGAACACAGCAAGGATCCGTTCTGGAATGTGTCCAGTTTAACATCTTTATGAGTAATCTGGAGGAGGTGCTTTGCTATCAAACGTGCCTAGGGCACCAAACTGGGGGGAACAGTGGACATGCTCAAGGGCAGGGCTGGAGGAAAGGGGCTGACAGCAACTGTATGAAATACAACAGCACCGGAGCACCTCCCCTACAAAGAGCAGCTGAGAGAGCTGGGGATGTCCAGAAGGCAGAAACCTCATAGCAACCTTCCACTATGTGAAGGGGGCCTAAAGAGAAGCCAGAGAGGGCCTCATCAGGAACTCCAGTGATAGGACAAGGGGGAATGGGTACAAACTGAAAGAGGGGACTTACCTGGGGCACCTTGGTCTAGTGGGAGGTGTCCGTGTCCATGGCAGGTGGGTTTGGGATTAGATGATCCTTAAGGGCCATCATTCCAACTCCTTTACATTCTGTGATTCTGTGAACACGGGCAAGTGTGCCTTGCTGAAGGGAAGGAAAAGCCCCTGCCAACCGCACAAACCGACTGTGCCAGGACACCTTTCTCACCTCGCGGCTGACCCTCTTTGGAGCAGGGGGTGAACAGACACCTCCCGAGCTCACTTTCAAACCGCGCTGTCCCGATCTGGCGATCCAACCATGAGTGTCATAGCCAGGTTCGGGGAGGGTCAGTGGGCCCACGGCACAGCAATACTGCGGTGCCCGCCGCACGGGCAGGCCCGGCAGCGCCGCCCGGCGCCGCTCGGCGGGGCCGCGGGGCGGGGCCGGGCCGCGGAAGCTGTTCCGGGCCGCCGGGCAGCCATGGCCGATGAGGAGGAGGACGCTCCGGTGAGTGGCGGAGGGGCTGCCCTGCCCGGGGATCCACAGCCCCGCCGCGGGCGGGGGGCGGCGGGAAGGGGCCGGGGCCGGACGGGCGCTGACCGCGGCCTCCCCTCGCTGTGCCCGTGTAGTTCGAAGAGGACGCGGAGGACGCCGGCGGGGGCCTGGACGGCGGGCAGGGCAGGAGGAAGAGGCTGTTCTCCAAAGAGCGTAAGTCGGGCCGGGCCGGAGAGCCCTGCCCAGCGCGGCCGGGTCACTCAGCTGAAACCCCGAGCTCACAGCTGTGGGGTGGTCCCAAAACTCACTTCTCCTTAGCGAAACAGCGGCTTTCGTAATGTGCCTTGTCTGCAGCTGCAGAAATCTGCCATGTAGACCCCCCTCAAAAATACTGCTAGTGCATCTCTGAACCGAGCTGTGCCCAAAGTCAGCTGCGCTGTCACTGTGCAGTGCTTTGCAGCCTAAATGAATATTCAGAGAGTCTGTCCTCCGACATGCTTTTCTGTATGTACAGCTCCTGTCCCTACAGGGCTTTTGTTTGCTTCGGTTTATTTCCTTCATGTTTCCTCAAGAATTGTCCTGCCGGACAGACGGGAGTGCCGTCCTGGTGCAGGAATGTGCAGGCTGGTGAGCTCTAACTGGATGTGTGCAGCACTGAATGGATGAAAGAAATCTCACGCTGAGTGTTTCTTTGTGCAGTAAGGTGCATGATGTATGGATTCGGGGACGACCAGAACCCTTACACAGAATCAGTGGACATTCTTGAGGACCTGGTAATAGAGTTTATCACTGAAATGGTAAGTCAGCTCTAGATGGTATGGTCAGAACATCCTCACCAGAACTTTAGCTTTCTGAAGGTTAATATCTCTGACTCAAAAAGTGCATTATCCCAGGCCCCAAACTCACGGCATTAGTAGGAGAAACATAAACTTGGATTTTGTTTTTCCAAGATTAAAGCAAAATTTATGCATCTTGCTCCATGTGGATTTAGTCTTTAAGTAGCAGTGAGATTAGTATTGTAGGAGGGGAAATACTCACCTGCTTTGGGGTTCACTGCAGCATCACTGTATGTGCAGCTGTATGAAGGCTCAGGTTTGAAAGTCTGTCAACTTTCTGTGTTTGCCCAGTGTCCGTACGTGGATGGGAACTTAGCTTTGCCCTACAAAAGAAATGCATTCTTGGGCCTGAAGCCATTTCTCTTCCAAACCTGTATACTGTTTCTGAGTATCTAAACATTCCCCTTTCTTTTGAAAGGTTGGTCTTTCCTAGCCTTATCAAAATGCCCTACACTGTCCTCTGATATGTTTACTTCACATTGTTTCCAAGCTGTGCCTAATCTTCATCAGCCATTCTGCAGGCTGGGTGTCCTGTGTGTAGTCTGGCCTTAGTTTTGATAGTTACATGATGTATATATAGTGGTTGTGTCCAGGGTGTGACAGGCAGCTGGGGACAGCAAATGGTTTACTAGGAAGTTCTCTGTGGCTAGGATGATGGTGCCCAGAACCTGAAATTGCTTGCTTTTTTATTATAAAATGACAGTAAATAAAGTGGAACTGAGAGCTTAAAAAACCACCATGGGCAAAGGAACACTGCTGACTCTTTTTCCCTCTCTACCAGACACACAAGGCCATGTCCATCGGGCGGCAGGGTCGGGTACAGGTTGAGGACATTGTCTTCCTAATACGCAAGGACCCCCGGAAATTTGCCAGAGTTAAAGACCTCCTAACTATGAATGAAGAACTGAAACGTGCCAGAAAGGCTTTTGATGAAGCAAACTATGGGTCTTGATTCTGTACACAAGCTGCACTGGGGCATTATTTGGGCACTTGCGGCCCAGTAAGAAGGAAGGTCATGCGTGTTGTTTGGAAGGGTTTTTCAGGATGGAGGTCACTGCTGGGATGTCTGCCCTCACTCTCAGCCTTTGCTGAGAAATATTCAAGCAGCTGAAACATTACCTGATTGTATGTGGTATACTTAGGTATTTTTATACCATTTGATGAAATGAAAAAAGGAGCTCTAAAAATTCCTGCAGTGGCAGGAGTCTCTTTGAAGTAGGCCTGTGTTGAATCAGATGGCTCGAAGGCCTGATCTGAATCATCTGATTCATGATTCTCTAAAAATGTTTCAGTTGTCACTGGGTATTCTTTTGACAGGAAAACTTGAAAATGGATCTTGGTTATTTGTATAAAGACCTTAAGCCCAAACTACTATCAAAGTTGTGCTCTTTTCTCTGTATATGCTTTTTGAATAAAACTTAAGTTTGTGCCCACATTTTGTAACTAAATGTACATTGATCCATTCATACAAGGCGGGTGATACAGGGTTACTGTTGCAGGCCACAGATGTGCTTTTCCATACTTCTGGAAAAACTCAGGGGAGGTAGGTTCAGTTAACTCCTCATTTCAGGACAAGCATAACAAATGCTGAAAGAGCAATAATAGTGCACATCAAGGCTGTCCCCTCTACAAGCAACACAGAACGAAGGGTGTAATGCTTGGAAAGGTGTTGGCAAGTCTTTTGTCCAAAGCAGCAGTGGGTGATCAGCTGCAGCCTTCCTGCCATGGATAGGAACTATTTGCACTGTGGATCTTTAACAGCAGCGTTTAACATGTGTTCAGGCAATAGGGAGGGGACACTGAGTAAGTGTAACAAAGTTGCTGTTCCTGGACAAAGGTAGGTAAAAGGATGGAGACTATTCAGTTATTTAGAACACCCTTAAAAATATAAAAATCAGCTATTAAAAAAAGAAGCTGTTTTAGAAAAACATAATAAAATGGTTGTTACTCTTTTAACAGAATTCAGGATGTGAGTTACTGAGACACCATCAGGGTTCAGAGAGGTTTACTTAAAAAAACACATAAAACTAGAATGTTTTGACCCCTTTCCTCCTTCAAGTCCAGGGTCAGACACCTATTGTTGCAAAAATAGAATCAATATCTGTGTTCTCAGCAACTTCTTTCCACACAGGGCCAGGGCTTCCTTCCAGCAGCAGCCACTTAGGGGTCCCTGTTGTGCTCAGTCTGACACGACCTGTGTCAGTGCTGGAATGTTCTTCCCGACTCGGAGACCCATCCTGGTAAGCTGGGAGGATGAGCGATGAACTGTTCTCACAGACCCCAAGAGGCTCAGGAGGCTTTTTCCCACCAGTCTTTAGAGCTGTTTTCAGGAGTGCAGATGATCTGATCCTCCTCCGGCAGATCCGCGTATGTTGTGACCCGTACAGGAGGTATTTACAGACAGATGTTTTGACACAGCGCAGCTTCTTCTTCAAGCTTAAGGGGAGCAAAGTGCACAGAACAGAAATTTATCAGCTACTAAAGTGTTATTTCATTTAGAGTTTGGAGAGATTTTGTTATTACCCATCTCTATCATTTTCCTTATCATACCAAGGAAACAGAACAGCACCTTGTACAATAGTGGCCAAGGCAGTCTGAATAAAGACAACCCTTGCCTCATACGGTTGTTACCACAAAACATGCAGATGATTTAAGTTTTCATTTTCGTCCTTCCTCCTAAGTACTGTACATTTGTTAGCCTTCTGAATCCTTTTTAAATCACAAGTGACTGAAGCTAAACAGAATGCCCATGGTCAGAGCACCCAGTAACCTGAGCTAGTGATCCTTAGCTTTAAAAGAATGGCTTAGACCACTGTGTTTCACTACTGTAGCAAAATACATAATATTAAAATACAGTGTTAGACTCAGAAATCCCACACCCATGCAAAACTACCTGCATCCTTGAGCCTCCACATGGTGTAGCCGGTTGCTTTTCAACAACTTGTTACGCAGAAAATAAGCTTCTGATTTGAATTTGTTGTTTTTGCACCACAGAATAGCTTTTCTGAGTGCCTCTGACAGCTCCCCAAATGATGCAGCTGTTTGGACCATCTGTACAAGAGATCCAGTGTGCTGTGATTTTGCTATCCGAGACGAAAGTGGTGATGACTTTGCTTTAAAAGGTGTTGATGCGATGCTTAAACCCTGAAACAAGCAGTAAGAGTGTTTTAAGAAGATGATGTGTCAGATCCTTTCTGCTGGAAGGGAGCAGAACACAGGGATTTTTGTGAGAACATCCCTTATTTTCTAAGAAGAAAAGGGAAGAGCAGTCTTGTTTTGTGAAGTACAAAAAGAAGAGGCAGATATTTAGAATTTGTATTCCTGTCTACTACTGACTTGCTCTCTGGTCATTTCACTTGACAAACCAACAAGTGCCCAAATTCCTAAGCAGAAATAAGTAGTGATTGATTTTCTGTGCAAAGCTTCCACACTAACCTGAGCTGTTAGACAAGCAAAAATAAACCAGGGAAAGGGGACGTTTTCAATCAGGGATATCATGTTTCAGGTGTTAGAGTCTTCAAAATAAAAAAAAACTATTGTGTAGAAAAAACCACCAAACCACCAAGCTAGCATGCAAAACAATACCATACAAACCTCCTGTGTTGGATGTCTGGCTGGCCTAAGCAAGCTTTTCACATCAAACCTTGGGTGCTTCCCTACAGAGAGAGAGAATTCCCATTACAACACTGAGATAGTTTTATGTCTTTGCACAGAGCTCTCACACCTGTACTCAACATTTCCAGGCAAACTCAAGGGGACTACACTGGTAGATTGCAGCTGGCAAGGAATGAAGAGCATGCAGAGGTTTACAGATGGCTGCAAAGGAGAACTTAATGGGTAAAAGCTTCACACAAACACGTGGACAGCTGCAGTCAGTGGCCATAGCTCTGACTGCAGAGGAAGATTTGGGCAGCACAGTTCAGAACCAGCAAGCACAGAATACTTGCATCCTGTACCTACAGCCTCACCCACTCTTGTATGGACTGCAGACAGTGCCCACAGCTTCTCTGCTATGCAAAAGCAGGAAAGTACAAGTAACTATTTTCAGGACCTGTATCCTGCACTCATTACCTGCTTCTCTCCAGGCTGCATCCTGTTTAAAAGAAACCCCCCCAAAAAATCATGATACTGACATTATCCACAGCTTTATAAAGGCAAGGGCACATGCAGTGTTCTCTTCTTCCAAGGACAGGGAGTTTGTACTAGAACCACACTGTGGGGTAGAAGTGTTTGGCGCTGTTGGACAGAAGTTGCAGTCAGTCTCTGAGATGTCAGAAACCATTACACTGGCACAAGGCTTTACCTCTCCTGGCTGTGGGCACCACAACTGTCTCTCCAATGTCCACGGCACACAGGATGCTACGGTTTTTCATGGCACTTGTACAGGTCTCAGGTTTTCTCTTTTTCCCAACCTTTGATACTGCCTCTGGCATTGGTGGGAAGAGCTTCTTCATCCAGCTGGTGGATTTTTTTGTTGTAAACATTTTAGCCTTTTGCTTCTTTGCCTCAGAAGATATGTTAACTCCAAGGAACTCACTGATATCAGAAGGGAAGGTAAACCCCTTGATATAAGGGGTCTGTTGAGTCTCAGATACCAGAGGAAGCATTGTCGACAAGGCACTGTACAAGGATGTGAGGGATTGCAATACACACCTGTACTGAATCCTGTAGACAGAAGACAAAAAGGAGTGGAGTCTCCTCTAGCAAAACATGATGCTCACTGAACAACTATCTTCAGGTCAGCTGCCCTTTCCCTGTTTCCCCTCAGTACAAATTTACCTTTTTCCACTCCATCACCCTGCCTTCCTTAAATGTGAGCTTTAAGGAACTGTTCCAGATCAGAATGCAGGAGTGACTTAACTAGTCAATTCCTGATCAGGAGCCCCTCTGCTGCTGTAGAGTTTTGCTGAGTGCCACACTTGGGACCCATTAGGTTCTCGGGTCACATCCAAGGTGCTTTGTCTTCCCACAAAAGCACCCAGCACCAACTCAGGCCTGATGCCATACAGTTGCCTGCTCTGTGTTTCCTGGAGTTACAAGATTTCTTGTGCCAAAGAAAGTTGTTCTAACAATGTTGTTACTCCTTCAGCTACAGACAGCAGTTATTCTCCCAGACTGAGAAAGACCAGAACATCAGTTTCCTTGGAAAACTCGGCAGTATAACAGAACACGTTTATCCCAACCTTTCCATTTCAGCATGAGGCAGGACTGACTCCTCGCTGCACAGAGTACCAGCTGTTTGTGGCAGGCTGACACTAACACTCTGATTTCATTAGAGCTGCATACAGTTTGCTAAGATCCAAGAACAAAGCCTTCCATAAGAGCATCTAAGAAGTCTCTCCACTTGCACAACTCTGCAAGTGCTAGAATCAAGTCCAAAGGCATGGAGGGACCCTCCCTTCTCCTACTCCCAACTGAATAAAACTCCCTTAGCAGCAAGGCCTAATTACAAGCCCTTCTCCCTGACAGGCACATCAAGCAGACAGACACAAACAAGACAGACTTTTGAACACACAAACCAGAGCCGGCTCAGGAGCCCCGAAGCCAGAGTATTCAGCAGTATGAATTCCTCTGAGCAGAGGTGTTTAACGGACAAGCTGAAGATTGCAGCAGTTAAGGTTAGAAAAATAAACAGCATGTAATGAGTCTTGCTGAACACACCAACTAGAGGCGATTCACAAGGCGATATCCTGGAATAATCTGGGAGATGAGTATCCAAACTTTGGATTGCTCAAGGCCAGAACAGCTGCCAGCCAAACAGCCCGAGGTTCCCACATAATAACTTGAAAAGAAGGTGTTTGGCTATCAAAGAAACTTCAAGTTGCACATATGAATCATGCAGTTGAGTCCATCAGCAATACAGGGCCTACACGAGACCTAGTTTTGGTCTCATAAGGTGCTCTATGAATGTTTTTGTGATGAAAAAAGGATACAGAAAAGCTTTACAGCAACAATCCAGTAGACGTAGTATGAGCTTGCAGCCTCCCAGTACCTTCAAAGCCACTGTTTCCAGCACAGGCTGGCTGGGAACCAGGCACTCTGTGTGAGCTTTGGATGCATTTTTCCTGTGTTGATACAGAGATGAAGAGTTGGTTATGATCTAGCATCCTCTTTCTTTAGCTCTGCAGATTGAGTTAATGCATAGTACAAGATATGGGACCATGACACTTACTTGGGAATCAGTTCTACCAGAGTTTCCAGGCAGCCCACCAGATTCATTTTCCACAGGCGCTTCAAACATTGCTCTACCTAGGAGAAAAGAAAACTCCTTTGGTATTTTGAGACACTGAGTGCCCTGGTCTAAGAACTGTCACTATATTAAATGACACCTTCTCCTCATCAGTGTAACAGCCCACACTTCAGGTTTGTGTGATGGGATGTTACTGGGACATTTCTGTATCTGCACTATGATAAAAAACATCCCTTCATCACTCTACTGTAAATATAGAATTAAGTGAAGGACTGGAGTAGGCCATGTTTAATTGGTGCTGCATGATTTCCCTGCTGTATACAAGGGCCTTCACTACTGGATGTCAAGAAGGAAAACACATAAACAAAAAGGTAAGCACCATTCCTGCTCCATTTCAAAGCAGTTATTTGAAGATGCTGACAACCCCTTTCCTGCAAAACTGGCAAGGTGTTCGCTTTTCATCTTAAAACAGAAAGTATCTAATATGTGGGATGGGATTATTATTCCTCCCTCCCATTATTACAATTAGTTGAGAATGATGTCCCTGTATTATTCAAGTATTCAAAGGTACGGAATTGTACCTCAATTGTACCTCTGATACTCACACTGAGACCAATCAGGTCTCAGTGTGAGTATCAGAGACAAGGGCTGGAAAATGGAAATTGCAATTGCTGCACAGGGCCAAGAAACCCACCGGGCTCAACCGTGAAAGAACAAAACGCAGCTGCTCCCAAATGTTTTTTTGCACGATGCTCCTGGCGCCAAGTGCTACTCCGAAGGCATTTCGGGGAGTGGTGACTGGTGGCCGGGAGCACCCAGCTGCCGGTCCCTGCCGCCCAGGCGGGGTTGGTGCTCACCTGCTGCAGGGCCAGGTAGGGCCGGTGCCGGAGCAGCCTGCTGTGGTACACGTAGAGCACGGAGCGCAGGACGCGTCCCTCGGCGGCCAGGCCCGGCCCCGACAGCCGCTTCCCGGCGATGTCGCACCGCCGCCGCAGCACCGACAGACACCTCACTGCGGCAGAGACCCGAGCACCGCCTCAGCGCCCGCCGCCGCTCCGGCCGCTCCTCCGGCTCCCACCCACCGACCCCCCACCGCAAACACCCGGGAGCGACTTCAAAACCCCCCCACCCCCCTCGGCACCGGGCCGGAACCTGCGGGGTGCTGGGCCGCCAGCGGCACCGTGGCGCTGTTCGCGGGCCAGGGCACGTCCAGCCGGTTCCAGGGCGCGTTCCACCCGTCCCACGCCGCCCTGGGCGCCGCCATCTTCCCGCTGCGCACGGCCAGCCCCAGCGCGGGCGGCACCATCCGCGCGCGCCGGCGGGGAGAGTCGCGGGCCGGACCAAGTCACCCCGCGGGGGTGCGTCATAGTCCCGAATGCCGAGAGCGAGGAGAGAAATAACTATAAATTATGAGCCTTATTCACACTTTCTAAACTTCGCAATTCTCCACTGTGTGCCTCGGGAGCTGTGGCCGTAGGGCGCCAGCGCAGCAGCAGCTGATCTGCTCCGTGAGGCGGTGCAGGGGTGTTCCTCCTGGGGGTGACCGCAGCCCCCAGCCCTGCAGCTGTGCCCTCGCTCCCGTGTCACACACAACCCTCAAAGTGCTGAAAAAGCTGCGTGATTGGCTTCACACCGGGGGCAATTCATACCCGGACTAGAGAATACAGTCTTAAAATGCGCCAGGGAAGGTTCGGGTTGGACATTTTGAAGAATTTCTTCACAGAGAAGGTGCACAGACATTGGAATGGACGGCCCAGGGAGGTGATGGAGTCACGTCCTTGGGGATGTTCAAAAAGAGTGGACGTGCACGCAGTGCCAGGGTGTAGCTGACACTGGTGTTCGGTGGCAGGTTGGACTCAGTGATCTCAGAGGTCTTTTCGCACCCAGCTGATCCTGTGATTCTGGGATATCGGCGTTCTGAGCAAGGAAGGGCCTTGCTGCCCGCGCCCCAGGTACCCGCCCGGCCATCCTGATCGCTCCATGCTCACAGCCCCTGCTGTTGGAATTTGCTATGGCAGGGGGCCACCGCAGGTGCCCCATGGAGTTGATTGCTCTAATTTATTAGTGTTGTTGGAATAGTTTCCTATCAAAATGATTTTTGTGGTGTTCTGAGTTCTCCTTCCTCAAGTACAAGATAGTTCCTACCTCTTTCCCTCCCTGCCTGAAGTTGAATGTACTCTTCCTACTCGGAAACGCTGGTGCAATTAATGTATTTGTTAGAACAAAAGAGTTAAATTGAGCACAATTTTTGTACACTCTCACTTCTCTTGATTCCATTTTGTTTTACGCTTACTCTATTCTTTTACGAAATCTCGTACAAATACAGATAAAGTCATGTCCCTTTAAAAAGACAGAGCAAAAATTGGCATTAATGGTTGCACCTGTAGGGAAGAGAGGTAAGAGCTAATCAGAGCCTGATAAAAAGCTGCTGTGAGGACTTGCCCACGCTGGAAGAGGGAGTTTAAGCTCCCTAGGTTCAGAGTGGAGGTTAGAGGTGAAAGGAAAAATGGAGCCTCCAGGGTGTGAGCAGAGGATCACAGAGGTCTCCCTAGCTGATCTTCTGAAGTGTTTTGAACATCCTATAAGTGAGGAGCAAGCCTGGGCTATCTGCTTTCAGTGTTGCAGAAAAATAGAGCAGTTGGCCCAGGAGCTGTGCCCACCACTCCATTCTGTGTTCATAAAAGGATGTGAGAGCATCTTTATCCATGCTGATGGTACTGCTTCCTTCAAGGTCTACCACAAGTCTGGTAAGAGCATAGGATGCCAAGGGTTGTTCTCATAACAAGCTGAAATGTGAGGACAAAGTAGGGGAAATTTCTTTTCCCCTGCTTTTTTTTTGTTTTTGTTTTTCTTTCCCCCTCTCTTTTCTGTGTGTGCTGTCATGAAACCATTCTCCTTCCTATATTTCATTTCAGAGGATTGTAGATGAGCAATAATACAGATGTATGACCTACTGATTTCTCCAGTACTGCTCCATTGAGTCATTTGGTTCCAGGGAATAATATCTGTGATGAAAACCTACCACTTATGTTATTTGAAATAAATAGTCTGAGGCTTTGTTATATGTACTGCTCTGTTCATCTTCCAGTGTATGGTTCCTTTGTTATGGTAACTCTTACAGCAGATTTATGATTGGTACTTTCCCTTTTTTTTGGTCAGCCTGCAAGTGGTAATAACTCTGTATTATGTAGGGCTGGGTTGGGCTGCAGCAGAGGTCAGTGCTAGGCTAACTCTTCAGGGACTAGAGTGGGTAGTAAAGAATAAAGACAAAGATCCTGTGCCTCCCCTGGAGGCTGGATATCACCTAGCAAACAAAATGCAGCAGCTGTTACTTTGGGCTAATGCTCACAATAATATGAGTCTCCTGTGTTGTTTTTTAGGACTCCCCAAATACAGGCCTACTTTCCCCAGGTGGGACTGGCTTTAGTCAGAGGAGTTAATTACCTTATTAAAAACAATGCTTCCTGTTCCCCTCTCTTCAAAAGGGTTCTAAAAGCTGTTTATCATTGCCTGTGCAGCTGTCTTTCTCCCCTGACCCTCGTTTTTCCCTTTCAGATGTTGGCAGCATTCAGCAGTCAGAGGACAAGGTAAGCCTGCATCTGTACCTTCATTGTGTGTGCAGATACAATCCTGTTGTAGTAGAAGGCCTGCTCAGGAGATGCAGTTGTCTTGGGGAACTATCAAGGTGCTTGAATTTGCTGGGCCCTGTGAGAGTGACTCCCCTGGAACCTGCAAAAGGAAACAAAATGCTTGGACTGAACTCAAATAAGACAATGGGACTGGGAAACAATGTGCACAGATGCTGTCTGCTATGGCATAGGCCACAGTCTTGTTGTCTTAATAAGAGATATCTTAGGGGTGCCAGTTAAGGCCATTTAAAAACTTTAAACCAGCTTAAAGGGGGGTTATTTCTCATCCTGAGAGATGTACTCAATCCTCAGGAGCAGAGGAGGGCACACACATGGCTGGAAAGTAAGAGCTGTGATGTTCTGCACAGTGCCTTGTGCTGCATTGCTTCCTTGGTCTCTGTCTGCAGCTGTTGAAGTGCTTGGGAATAGTGATCTATGGAGCCCTGGACTGGGGAATCAGCAGCCAAATGGAGCGAGAGCTGAGCGATCCTTTGGAGAAGCTGCTGTGCCTTATGTTGAAACTGGATGATGAGACAACAAAACCACCAGTCACCCTGCAGGATGTTATCAAGGTTTCCTTCTTCCCCCTTAGTAAATACAGCAGCTTTAGAGGAGTTGATGGAACAGTGCTGTTGACCAAGAGGCAAGACCATTTCTGGGAAAAAGCTGGGTGGGCTGATGGAGGACAGAAGGAGCACTGGCTTTCCCATCAGAGGGAAAAGGCAAAACCATTTAAGATGTTTGTAAGTGCCCATGGAAAAGAATTAAGAAGGAACACTGAGTATGGCTCTCCCACAGCTGTGTCCAAAATTCACAGTGTCCAAATTCAATACCTAGAACACTGTGGATATTGAAAAAACTCCCTTTCCATGGTATTTGGCTTCTGCAAAGGCTGGGATTTGAATGTCTCAACTCAAACAGCTATTTTTCTCTCAGCCATAATTTAAAGGTATGAGAAACTTCCCATCCCTCTGTCTGATCAGGACAGGGAAAAAGAACAGGGCAAGTGACTCCATCTGCTGTGAGTTGTTCTTTGAACTGGAGGCTTCCCCTTTCGGGTACTTGTTTCAAAGCACACCTTATGGGAAACAAGGTATACAAATTACACATTTGTACGCATTACTTCCATTATTGTACGTAAAAGATTGAACATCTTCCTTCTTTGTTCCTCTGTATCTATAATAGAAAAAATATATAAAGGGGCAGTGAAGATGATTTTAAACAATGGATTGAGGAAACAGAATCTTGCTTTATTCCCTCCTACCATGTTTTTTTTGGTTTGTTGTTTTTTAATTTCAAGGTCTTTTTTTAAATAGCTGTGCTTCTTTCAGGCCTGTGAAGAGCACTTGTCCAGTCCTTCTGAGGCTACCAGCCATTATGAAATGATCTGTAGAAGTCTGTTTACTGAATATATGGAACTTCAGAAGCTCTTGACCATCATCCAGACCTCCAAAGAGGTACCTTTAGGATTACCCTAAATAATAATAGCCATTAGCTGCTATTCCCTCTACCTTCACACACTCACCAAGTTCTAAAGTAACTATCTCATTGCCCTAGAAATGGAGCACCTGGATGAAGTTCTGTTTTCACATTGTGAATAGCTGCTCTCTCTGGACCATTTCTATTTATTGTAGCATTTGAAAGTTTAGGTGTTAGGAGCTTCTAGGCTTTTCAGATAAAAGTTAGTAATTTATGCTGGATAGACAGGAAATGACTGAAGAGTGTAAAGTGATGGCCTCATGTGCTTGCTTTTCTCAGAGGCTGAGAAAAATGGATGTGGAAGATTGGGTGGAAAATCCCATTCAAAAGAAGAGAACCCATGATGTAAGAGATTTATTTTCTTCATTATGGGGGACTGAGGGTTTTTGGTCAGCATTGGCTCTCTGAGGCTTTCCATTGATTCTTCTATGAAAGATAGAGCTTGAACACAAATTAAACTGCTTAGGTTGTTCAGGAGCCTGAGTCGTTAAAGACTTGTTTGCAAAACAAGCTGGGGAGTGAACTTGAAGTTAAACTATTTCATATGTCAACCTCATGTGGATTTGTATTCTACCCAAAGATTTTCTTTGTGGTCCAACTTAAACCACTTCTAAAAATGAAGTTGGAGGCAGTCTTTGGAGTAAATGCCCACAAATAGTTACACAGGCTGTTTCTTCCCACAAATGAGCCCCAAATTCCAGCTCTTGGCAGGAACTGACACCTGCCAAAAGCAATCTGTTCCTTTCTCATAGCTGACTGAAAACTCCCAGAAAACGTTTCTGTTGTTGGTAGTCCTAGGGTGGACTAGTTCACTCTCATTATGTGGGATCTCTGTTGGTCAGGACTGGCAGGGACTGAAGGCCAGTAGCACTGTCCATCTTTGTGGTTGTGCAGCTCCAACAGCTCAAACAAAGGAGTGAAGGAGGGTGAGGAGATGTCACTCCTACCTTCTGTGCACTGCCTTTCTTGTGCCTCCATTTGCCTTCTGTGCTTCCACAGACGTTGGACTGTGTGTTTGGGGCAGGGAAAGCAACTTACTGTGCTTTTTTCAAGGCCCTGCACAGTCAGGGCTCAATCAGAAACAAATAGCTCTTCAGGCTGGAGCTCTGCCCAGCATAAACAAATGCTCTGTAGTCTGGAGTCTGTGGAGACAAACAGCAAGCCCCGAGAGACTTGTGGACTCGCTGCCTTTGTCTAAATAGCACTTGCTTTGAAGCGTGCTCAAACTATTCGTATGAAAATGTTTGTGAAATGTGTGTTTGGGCATATTCTCAATTTTGTGATCTATTAAAATAAACTGGCAAGCTATCTCAAACCACAAACTCATCAACTGCTATAGCTCTTTTCTGCAGGGAATACATGAATAAATACATGGCCTTTGCCGTGTGGCCTGAAGGCCAGCGTATTTGGCCTCTGCTCCTTCAGGAGGCATGGATTCCAAAAGCTGGATGTCTGTTGCCAATCCTCTGCCTCTAGTTTCCAAGTCCCTAAGCATCGGTTGATTGCATTGCTCTGACAATCTCTTGAGTTTAAAATAACCAGGATGCCAGTTTCTCTGGGATTCCACAGGTTAGAGCTGATGTCTTGAGCAGTGCTAAGCAGGTAACATGCTCTATGGACCACACTTTTTCATGTTGACTGATACAAACCAGATCTTCTGAAATGCAAACCACAGCCTGACAGCGTGCACTGTTGTATAGTTTCAGCAGAGCTTATCTGTACATGTCCCAAGCTGATGTTCGCCTTGAAATCGAAGCAGTGAGACCTGTTAGAAACACAGCTGTCTTAGCACTCACCTGTGGAACTCAAGGTAACGGGTTTAGAGTGTTGTAGCATTTTGTCTTCTACTGCATAGGTTGTGAAAAGTATAGATGGCTATTGACAATACATGGGATGGCAAAAATAGAATAATTGCAGTGATCCAGTCAGTAGGGAAATAAAAGCATGAGTGATAATGATGTCACCAACATGTGAAAAATGTTTTGGGTGTGTAAGTTGCTCTGAAATGGTCAGCTGAAGGCAATTCTTGTCCCCAAACTAATGTGGCAATATTACAGTACAGAAGTCTCTGTTCAGGTCATGTCTCTCAGTCAAGTTCAGTCACTATGTGAAATACAACTCTAAAGTGCAAATGTCTTGGGATAAGCTATTTCAAAAGTCTCTAGTATTGATGAATTGGCCCAAAGACTTTTGTGTGTTCTCCCACACAGTATTAAATGTAGCCTAGGAGGTATGGCAACTGTTTGGTCATTCTTTGAGAGTTCTGGTTTTCTGGCGTTGAGGTATGACTACCAAATCCAGGCTAAAACAATCCAACAAAAATATCTGTCTTCTTGAAGGCAGTCATCAGTCAGAGCTTACATGAGACTCTTCTGGTATTATACCAAGATATCTGAAGGGATAAGTAGAGAGAAGATGCTTCATGCTGAAAGTAGAAAAGAGAGAGAAGCCTAAGTCAGATACTCTGTTCTGAGGCAGTTTTCTAAAATGTTTTGCTTCCCTTTCACTGTTTATAATACAATGACTTGTTCTTACTCAATTTGCCACTGGGATCCAGATAAGTTGTTGATTTAGCACTTCCATTACAATGTTGTCTAAACATGCTATTGAGTTGATTACTTTTTTTCTTGTCTTTTAACTTTTGTTGGGTTATACTGCATGCCTGAACATCCTCAGATACTAGTACAGAAACAGGATGAGCAGATATCAGGGTTTTTAGCTTGTCTCTAGGTTGAGACTACTAACCTATGCTGTTGTTAAGTATGAGATCCCTTGTCTACTTGTCTTCCTCTTTTGTTTCTGGACATTTCAGCCCTTGGTTTTCTGAAAATCTGAAGTTTTCTGAAAATTTCTGAAGTATTTTAATGCTAAGATTTGGGATTTCATTCCCAGTGTTTCCTAGGATCCAGAAATGTGAAAACACTCTGGCACCCAGAGCATGTGCGGAAAGAAAATGGGTCTATTTATTTACCTGGCAGCAAAAGCTGTATTTAGCTGAAGTGCATCCATAAAGTTAATGACAAATTTTGGGAAGGAGCCTGGTGAGCCAGCTGTGAGTTTCCTTGTTGTAAATTAACTTCTGCAAAGAAAAGCAATTCTCTGCTTTGGTACTGCACCCTGCTGTGGAAGTGAGTAGAAGGACATGTTAAGGACACAATCCCGTGTTTCTGAATGACTTCAGCTGCTAAGTGTGCCCTGTTACATGGAGGGAGGAGATGCTGCTCTGGGAGCTCTGCTGACTTGGCCTGTGCTGGTTTCCCCCAGGTGTCCCCGTGGTCCAGTGTGATGTGTGAGCTGCGGACTGGCGTGAGGCTGCGCAAGGCCGCCGAGCAACCGCGGCGCTGCGTGTCTCCACAAGGACGCGTTCGCTCTCCCTATGAGATCCTTCTGGATGACATTCGGCACAAGAGGTACACCCTGCGGAAGGTGAGTGACTGCAGACAACAGACAGCTTTGGAAACATCGGCTCTACTTCGTTTCTGAGCAGGATGTGTTGAGACTTCTTCTCCAAAGACATGTCTTTTTCAAAGGTACAGCAAAGTCCAGAAGTGTCTGCAGCTCCTTCTCAGCTGTAGCTCATCATTAGATCACCCTGTTTATCCACCCAAGTACTTAATTTCTGGTAGCTTCTTAAGTCAGGAGTAGCCACAGTTTCATGAATTGGCATAGTAAACCTCTCCCTCCAGGGTCAACCATTTGCTTCCCTGCTGCAGTTATTCTGCCCTGCACACAACAGTTTCATGGAACACACTCTTGCTTCCTTGTGCTTTCTACCTTGGGCACTTGTGTCCTTCCAGGCTCCTTGACCTGAGCTGCACCTGGCATCTTTTACTTGCTGCTTTGCCTTCCCAGGTGCTGTGGTGTGTGTGCAAGTGCAAAAGCACTTTTGAGACAGCTTTCTGCTCAGCCTCAGGCTGGGCAGTGCACTCAGCTACTGCGGGAGTTTAGGGTAAAAAAACGTTGAGCCCCTCATAGGGAAGGGGCAGAGACTTCCCCCTCCACCACTTGATTCGTGAAGATGACTGAATACAAAAACGTCTGGGGTGTCTCTAAAGGCTTGTGATGCTCTTTGCTTGCTGCAGCTTGAGCAGGGAATGATGAGCAGATCTAAAACATTGGCACAAGGCCTTGTAGCATTGGCATGCTTTGCAAAAGATGTCTTGGCAGAAGATGAGGCACAACTCTTCTTGTAATAAAGAGCAGTATTACAAAAAGTGAAAATTTTGCATACTGCACTAGACTTCAGCTTTTTTCCTCTTTGTTGCTGCTGCTAGAGTGTAGCAGGTTTAAAAGCTTCAGCTAAACCTTGCACCTCTATAAAATCCCAGCTCTTAATTGGCTTGACTGTGGCTCCAGCCTCCAGGTAATGCTATGTCATGTTTTTGGAGATGGTATCTTGATGGATATGTAAATTGATAGTATTAGTAAGGAGACAGTGCATCATAACTGATTTGTGTTCCTTGCAATGTACTGTGTATCAATGTACTCTGCAGTACAGAACTGTAACTCAAGGTGGCAGGATGATCTGGCTCTTGATTTTCCTTTTTTTTTTTTCTTTTCTTTTTTTATTTCTTTCCCTTTTGGTAACTTTTTCTTTGGTCCACGAAAAGCACAAACATGTTTGAAGAGTAGTAGTCAGAAATGCTGAAAGAAAGCAGAGTGCTACTGCTGAGGTCTTTGTGAAGGCTCTTAAACTAGGATTTCTCCATCTGCAAAGCTATTTTAAAGCTTCTCTAGCTAACAGTGGTCTAATTTGCAAATGAATGAAAGCACAGCTAGTGTGGGGAGCTGTAGTGTTGTTCTACCTGCACTCCCACGTGTCCTGAAGTTGTACACACAAGTGAAAGTAAATGGTATTGCCTCAAAATACGAATAAGTGAACAAGGCAGCTGAAGATGTGCATGTGCAATTGACTTTTTTTGTCAGTTCTCCCCTATGCAGCAAGCACAGGGCTTGATGCTTCACATGAATATCTACCCTGCAGTTCTATCTTGCTATTGTTCCTAGTTCATGTCGGGCTGTAAGCCAGTCTCTGGAACTCTGGCTTAGGCATGCAGCTGTGACAGTTCTTGTTACAGTCTTGTTAACCCGTTCAACAGCTCTCCTCGCTGGAGCTGAGCTTTTACTGATGAATGTGATGTGACCATGGTGCTTGTTGGGATCACTCCTGACATTAATATCTGAATACAGATATTAATGCTGTATTAATATTATTTCCTAGCTGCTTCTCAGAGCAGTTGCTGTTGGGGCTAGAAGGCTTTGTGCTCCTTGTGCCTCTAAGGGCTGTGCAGTACTTCTGATTGCCTCTGGTTTGCCACGGGCAAATCTTTCCTGACCAAAACCCCATATATGGAAACGTCATTGTTCTACACTTCCCAACTCCTTGTTTTGTTTTGGGAGGGAGAGTTGTTTGTTTTGGGGGGGGGGGGGGGGGTGTTTGTTTGGGGCTTGGGGGTTTTTTTGAGGTGGGTTTTGGATTGAGGCTTTTTTTGTTTGTTTTGGGATTTTTGTTTGTTTAGGGCTTTTTTGTTTTGTTCTTTAATGCCTTCCCCATCTCCCCTGTTCCCAAATCCTGACTTGTGTAATCTGCTGTGCCACTGAATGGCAGAGTGTACAAGGAGCAGAGTTTTCTTAAGTATCAGTTCTGCTCTTTCAGGTGACCTCCCAGCAAAAGCACAGGGCCCCCAAAGCTGATGTAGCCATCCTTGAACCTCATCTAGAGCCGGTAGGTGACCTCATGCTGCATCTGATGATAGCAGAACAAGGTAATTCTGGAGGTTACAGGACATTTTGAAGGAAAATAAAGCAAATACCTTAGCTACTGGTTTGTATTTGGGAGGGGGTTATATTAACCATACTTAACTTTTGATTAGACCCTCCTGCCAAACATGGTACTAGAAAAATGAGAGTCGACATCTTTGTAGAAGAAAGATGGTCTTCCTACTGCCTCTACTGCTTCTTTAATTTGCAACACTTTCTGGTCTTGAAAGAGCTCTTGAGAAGAGTTCTTGATTTCAAATTTGAGAGTTGCTGAAGTATTTTACTATGCATAATGCTGAAGGCTGTCTCGTGCAGGGCCCAGTGCCCTCTTGGGTGACAACCACCTGTAAAACAGTTGTTCTGTCACCACTGGTCTCCTTGCTCTGTCCAATGGCTCTTTGTGGTGCTGTGCTTTGCCTGCAGATGTTGAAGATGAAGCTGGAACAGTGTGTGCCACAGGAGCCCAGGTGGCATGACCAGCTCATGGCAGAAATAAAACAACCATCAACGCTTTGGGCAGTAGCAGCAGCACAGGAAAAGAGGAGCAGGCCCAAAGGTACCTGTACAGAGTGACCTAGCAAGCAAGAAAGTGAAGTTAGCATTGGCTAAAAATAATAGATAGCCTTGGAAATGAAAGCCCACTTTTTTTTCTGATAACATTTGTAGTGTTAGGGGTGGGGAGGAATACAAATTGTGTGATAAAGGTGATACGGCATAAGAATAGTTATTTCTGAAAAATCTGTTTGTGGCTTATTAGGACTCAAAAGATAATTCAACTTGCCCTTTTTATGGATGTTCAAATTTGTCTGTCCACTAAGTGAGATTACAGGATTTTGACCATCACCTAAGAATAAAAAATTATGTAACCACCAGGACAAAGCCTAGGTAAATCTCAAATTCCAATGTGTGGGTATCAAATTTGTCATTTTCTTGTCCCAGCTCTATCTTATTTAGTCTGTGAGTATGGGTTTTTTGTTTTCCCTCTCTTCTGCAGAAATGCTTGTGGCATCAAATGCTGCCTTGAAATATCCAAGTGACAATTTCTTACGTCTCCAAGATGCCAGTACTGAGTTTAAAATTGCCAACACTAAAACACAGCAGCTGGGAGCAGGAGCTCAGGTAAGGAGCTTTAGGTGGAAGGACTATGGAGAGGCTAGCATACTTCAGGAATTAAAGCTGCAAGTATATATAGGGACTGGAAGGATAGGAACAAATCCTGGTGTAAGAAATCTTGTCTCAAAAGTGAACAAATGTGGTACTACTGGGTTCACTGAAGTCCTTTCCTCTACAGAAGCACATTTCATCTTCAAACACTTCTGTTTGTGGCATGACTGCAGCCTCGAGGTGCTGATCTCCCCTCTGACCAGTGACAGCATCCAAGGGAATGGCTGAGTCTGGGGAGGTTTAAGTTAGTTGTTAGGAAAAGATTTTTCACCTGCAGGGTGGTTGGGCACTGGAACTGTCTTCCCAGCAAAGTGGTCACAGCACCAAGCCTTACAGAACGCAAGAGGCATTTGGACAATGCTCTCAAACACATGGTGTGACTTCTGGGGTGGTCCTGTGCAGGGGCAGGTGTTGAACTTTGGTGATCCTTGTGGGTCCCAGTTCAGGATATTCTATGATTCTACAGAGCTGAAGTCTGCTCTGTCTCTTAAAACTGGATCCTGCAGAAGTTACAATAGCATGGTAGTCTGGCCAATATGGACCAGAATATTCCCACTCTTACCTCACAGTGAGGCATTTGATGCTAGGTGTACTGACATATTTTGATTTCATGTGGTATGTGAGCTCACAGAAGGAAAACTTGATGTATTTTGAGGAAGGAGCTTGATGGGTGAATTCCCACTTGTCTGTCTGTGGAGTTATTTTGGGAGCACCGTTCTTCAGTAAACCACAACACACAGTCTTTGGATTCTTTAATTCCTGGCTCTGTCATGAAAAGCTTGACTGCTTGGTTCTGGGATTCAGTCTGAGCATATTCCGAAATTCTGTGGAACAGAACTTAAGCCCTAACACATCACGTCTAGCACAGATGCTCTGGCATACAAAGAGGAATCTATTTTCTGTAAATATTTCTGCGTGAAATGCAGTTCCTAACTGAGGAAAACAGATATGAATTATAGAAACAGAAAACCTTAGCTGTATTTGCCCCAGTCTGAGCTACTTGTAGGAATGTTCAGCATTTAAGAACCCTGTGGTTGATATATTACTACTAAACTAGAAGGACTTTCATATGGAGACTAATATAACCAAATTTATTTTCTGCTTTTCTAGGCAAGGTAGAAACAATGCTGTTGAGTTAAAGCATTGGGTTTGAGTTGAGTTCATGAGTTGGGTTAGTCACAGTCTCTTGAACTGTTCTCCAGTGTTGCTACATGTGAGCTGGAGCCAAGAAAATGGTTCCAATGCATTCCATGGGTTTTGTGGGGAGCATTTTGCAAAGTTAGTTCCTGAACAGATGAAACTTTAGTACTGGTGTCCACTATTGGACTTGGGCAAGAGAGAGAACAGGTGAATTGTAAACTTCACTAACTTGGCTGGAATCTCCTAGCTGTGGAGTGCAGGGGGAATTAACTTTATATTCCAAGAAGAAATAGAAAGTTTTTAAATATACTCCATTGCTTTTTCTCTCTGCTCCACTTCTGGCTGAGCCTTGAACATTTCTAGTCAGTCATGGGTATCCTGGGTTTTGTTAGGCAGCAGTACTTCTGAGGAAGTGGCCTTGGTGTCTCTTACATGCAGATTATGAACATCCTGTCCTCTGTTCTCAAAGTAATCTGCTTGAAAACTGTAACAACTACTCACCTGCCTGTCGTAGTTTCTCTGCTTGTATTGTCAGAGAGTCACCTGGTACTCCCCAAGCAAGCAAAGTGGGGTTTTGGAGAAAAATGCTCCTGATCCTTTGGGACCCAGTTTTGAGATGACCTCCCCAAATAGCTGCTTTCTTTAACTTTATCTGATGTTTAACTTCTGTCTTTCAATAGGAATGTCCCTTTCCTACGAAGTGGCTGACCATTGCTGAGCTGATTGGAACCAGATATGCAGTGATGGTGCTGGAAGAGCAAGGCCTCTTCCAAGGAGGTAGTGATGGTGTCTTTCCAAGAGCAAAGGTATGTTTCTCCTCCTTCACTTTGTGCTGCCCTTGCCTTTTCAAAAGCTGGCTGGTTTCGTGGCCCTCAGTGCTGAACTGCAGAGGCACCCTCTGCCACAGCTTATCCTGTTCATAACAGCTGATCCAAGTTTGGCCCTAGGCTGGAAAGATTTTTTAGTATTTGTGCAGTGGTGGCTTCTACTCTGTCTTAAGCTGTGTAAATTGCCTAGAAAGTAGCCCAGCCTTTGCTTGTTGCTTCTTGTCTGATTTCCACGCAAGGAGAGCTGACTTGCGTGGAAATCAGACGAGCTGACTGATTGTGTCCATTGGTCAGCTCTGAAATCTCTAAATCCAATAGTTGGGATTTGGTGCTGCTAAACAGTGAAACAAAGGCACTTGACTCAGGCTCCCACAGCTGAGTTGTGCTGACTCCAACCGCCTTGCCAAGTGGACATGAAGGTGGGGGAGATGAGGGGGACAGGGAAGGAGCTGTATAGCTCAGGGCTGTTGGCTCACGTTTCTCGATTTCTGGCTTATCCCCGAGTATCCTTTAGAGAAGGTGTGGCAACCACCCCTCCAGAGCAGATGTCCTGAGTACAGGCCCTTTGCAGCACAGATGTGAGTAAGTCTGTGCTTCTTGGCTTTTGGGCCATTTTTTTGCCCTCATTTATTTAGCAGTACGGACAGAGTCAAAGGTTCTACTAGCAGAGCCATGCTATTTCCACAAGCTATCTGATGCTCCTGAGACTGAATCCTTGTTTTCTTCTCACCTTACTGACCCTGCTTTAACTTGCCTGCTCTATGACTATTCTAAAATGGCTTTCTTACCCACTGCTGTTTTTTTAGCTTTCTCAAGTACTTCTCAAGATAATATCACTTCTGACTGCCAGCTGTGTATGAATGTGCTCTTTTTTTATAAAGTTCAAGCGACTCATCAGCTTCCTTATGACTCATTTTTTGCTTCAGGATTGAATTCAAATTTGCCCTGATTTAATCTCTTTGGGATTGCTGCAGTCTACCTCAAAGAATGTCTCTCTTCTTCCCTCTCTCTTAACTAGCTACTGTTACACTCTTGCACAATACAGCTATTGTTTGCTCAAGAGCCTTTTTTTAAACTCCTGTTGTGTGGCAGCTGCCCCAAACCTCTGCATTATAAAAATACTAGCCTACAAGTAAGAATTTTTTTTGCCTTTTTAGCTTTTAATTCCTGTGTCTTTGCTATCCTTTATTGGATCCCTGTTATTGTATATGAATGTAAAGCCTTTAGAAGGTTTGTTTACGTGCTTGCTCTTTGGCAGGCAGTGGATACTGTTGGTACAAAGATGTTTCCCATTTGCATTCACAAATAACTTTCCTTTCCACAGATCTGTTTCAGCTGCCATAAGCAGATGTTTCTTAAGTGGCCTTACAACTGTTACCTCTGCAGCAGGTGAGCTGGTACAAAAGGGGATTGAATGAGGAGGGAGAAAAGAGTGAAAGAACAGTGCTGGGAATTCTCAGTATTCATCAGTTGTAGTACTGGATAGAAACAGGTTGCTGAGCCCTTCAGCTTTGCTGTACTGCACAAGCCAGGCTGGAGTGTCTACAGCTGGGGAGGATGTAGAAAATCTTGTCTCTGAAGTAGTATCTCAGTTTTAACTCTTAATACTAAGTCAGCAATAGCCAAATTTCCTGTGCCAGTATTAAATTAGTTTTTCTGAGATCACCCTCTGCGTTTTGCTCTAAAGGTTTGCTCTAATTTCAGCCAAGGGCTTGAACAGGTTCTGGGAGAGGGTGTACACCAGAATCTTCTGTTGAGGACTGAAAAGGAGAACTCCAGACCTTGTGACTGGGAAAGGAGCCTGCTTGTATCCACTTATTTGTCAGAGGCATTCTGTTCGTGGGAGAGTGAGAGAGGAACTTCAGGCTCATTAAGGCTCACTTAAATCTATTTGAAGCAGTTGTGAAGCACTGAATTGATTATAAGCAGCAAGTAAACAACCACTGGAAATTGAGTAACTGTCTGGTGGTATTGCTGGGTGAAGCATAGTGAGCATTTGCAGATAAAGCCTTGAAGCTATGGATGTTGACACATTTCAGATGATTTAAACTACCAGAAATAGGAAGGCTGGCAAACCAAATAGTGGAGTTCTCAGCTTGCTCACTTTGCCATCAAGTGATTCTACCGCAATCATGAATTCAGACTTACTTGGGAATGTCCTCTGTAGCTGCAATATTGGTATCTGCTGAGCTTCACTCAAATGATAATGCTGGAGACTTTTTTCTTTCAGGGTTGTCTGCTGTGACTGCTGCGTTAAGGCAAGTCTAGTCTTTACAACAGCATGTGGGATTTTTACATTTTCTGCTTTCCCTCCTCCTCATCTAGTCATAGGAAGCTTTCCTTCATCCCACTGATACCTCAAATCTACCCTCTAGCTTGTTTCTAAGAAAGTAGAAGAGGGTATAGTATGAGGTGTAAAAGTAGCCAGGGTGACACAGATATCTCTTGTCATACTCAGCTAAAACAACTCTGGTTCCTCTTTCTTTCATCCTGTGTAAAGTGGTTGGGATTACACTGGGCTCTATTTATACAAGGGTCAGAAAGTTCACTGCATTAATGTCTACCTTTAAGTGCACCAATAAATCAATTGCATGGCATGCAAATTGTCCTGCTAAGAACGAGGGTGTGTTTCCCTGAGAACTCAGGTGACTTGTGTTGTGATTCTAGATGTCCGTGCCCTTCAGAACATGTGTACATCTCCCGCTTCAATTCCTAAAATTTTTGAGACTCTCCAGAGAGGAGGATCCAGCTACTCAAGAGCAGAAAAGCTTTGAGTTGCTACATGAAATAGAGCACCGGCAGTATTTTGGGTAAGCTGGGACAGGGTTGTTCTATTTTCACCTTGAAAGATGTGACCAGTTACTTATGCAAAGCTAAAGTAACTGTTTTGTTAGAGCTAAAGTGAAGTTTTGTTAAAGCTAAAATAACTGTTTGTTTTGTGTGTTCCAAACAAACATGCAGACAGCAGTATGTAATATTAGGCTGGTCAGTTGAATGTTCTGTTGAATGATTGGGTTTAGCCAGTGGTCACAGCTCTCTGGAAGTATTGTGGATTTTAGATGACCCAAAGGGAGGGAAGCGTAAGTGGTCTGAAGTGCATTTTCTGTTGTAACTATCAGGTTTGTGACCTGGATTTAGAAGTGTCCATATTAGTCCAGACATAGAAGGTTCCTTGCAATAGCTTCCTAGTATAAGAATTTCCAGACCCCATCACACTCTATCCCCCACAGCTGGAGGACTGTCACTACAACCCAGGAGTAGCCCCTTTCTACCTAGACATGGTTAGACCTAGACATGGAATAACCTAATGGTGGCTCAGGTGTAACTGACTGAACAGTGGTGCCACAAATGGTTTCTTGGTCCCTCCATGCCCATACAGACCCTTTCCTTTTTGTCCTCTGAAAATGTAATATTCCAAAAAGAACTTTTGATAGTTCTGGGTGAAAAAGACAACATGCATATAAGTGCAATATACAGGACTGAAAGCATACATTATCTCTTTATGTTCTCTTCCTTCCAAAGCAGTTAAATTTTCTACTGGGCAAACTGGTACCTTCTTTTTCTTCCTGTGAAACCATTCTTTAATGTAGCCAGAATAAAGACACAGGAGTTTCTGGTTCTAAGGCTGGTACTTCAGTTGCCAAAAATCAGGAGTAGTGTTCATTACTGAAGTTAACTGCACGGGGCAGACAGTGGTTTGGTCTGTTGTAATGCAAGTGCTGCAGAAGAGGCTTGAGAGACTGCATTACTGTCATACTGCAGGATATGCATGAGGATGCAGCCGTAACCTTGGACCAGACACAGATATCCATTAGCCCTTTGGCTGATATACTGATATATATTGTCAATAGAGAGAAGGTGTTAGTAAATGAAGCTGTTCTGGTGCTTTTTAGCCTTCCTGAGTGGTGCTGATGGCTCTTTTGAACCGATGCATTTGGCTAAATCACTTAGCAGCCTGGGAGAAGGGTGGAAGAGTACCATGCCCTCTAACAGCAACCTGAGTCAGCTTTCCTGCTTTTGTTTTTCTCTCTGCCCCTCCAGTGTACCCGTTGTTTTGGAGCCCCATGGCCTAGCACAGCCCCTGTGCAGTTACACAGGGACCATGGCAGACTGGCTGACTGCAGACATATGTACATGGTGTGAGCAGTACCTGTTGAGTGTGGCTTCTAGTCAACAGCACAGCATCCCTCTCAGGAGAATGTCCTGGATTTGAAACAAACTGGAATGATTCTAGCATCTCTTTCTCCTGTCACTTGCTGTGTACCTGAAATAAAGGAAACAGCTTTATGCACCTACTGACATAAAGGCCTGAATGAAAGACCTCCCTGCTGGTTAGTCTAAGCAGGAAGCACAGTTAGCATTTCTGTATTGTGAAGTATTCTAAAGCTTTGTAGGTTTTAGAACTGTTTTAATTCTTATGTGTCTTGGGGAAAATAAATGTTGAAGCTTAGCATTTCTTTCTTTGCACCTGCAGCTGTCATTGTTCCATGGCACTTTTTGCATTCATTGCTGAGCAGACTTCTTCCAATGTATTGAGCACAGGGAAACTTTTAACCAAAAACCCCTGTGAGAGGCTTGGAAAGTGGAGCTCTCAGTTATGTGATCACATCACCCTGCATTCTGCAAACACTCCTCCCTGACTACTCATAGCACTTAAAGCTCATGGCTTTGATGCATGTGAAATGGCAGTGATAGCTGCTCTTTCTGCTTGCATTAGGAAGCAGATTTGATTTAGGAAGCTCATTTTGAGTTTTTCTGTGCATCTCACAGAAGTACCTCTCAATGCTGTCATCACCTGAAGGGCAGAATGTTGTTCTTGAGAAATTCTTGCTCATTGTCTTGGCCTTAAGTCTTTGCCCTGGAATAAACTGGACTATTGCAATATTCCATAGATTTTTGTATGTGTTTAAAACAAAAAAACCAAGATATTGGATAGTATCTTTATTTATCCCCAGGAATTGCCTGTATGGAAGGGATGTAGGGCCTGATGAAGTTTGCCTTGGCAGGTTTTGCAGGGGGTGGATAGACAGTATTGAATGGACTTGTAGCTGGAATGAGTCATGCTGAAGAAAATAATGGCTGGGAAGGGCCAGTTCCAGATAGAGGCGAAGGGAAGAAAGACATGTTTAAGCTGAGCCCAGGGTCTGCATCCAAACTGCCAGAAGGGTCAATACCTCCAGCTGACTTGCACTGGCCTGACTCTGCTTCCTCCCAGCTGCCTGTCTGCAAGCCGATGCCTACTTGCAGGTTTGGGCAAGCTCTGCAAGTAAATGAATGTGGGGAAGCTGGAGCTTGAGCTTCCTTTTGGAGCAAGTTCAAGTGTTCCTCGTCCTTCAGTCAATTAGGAGGGGTGCAGCCTGCCTGCCCAGGTCCCCTCCTGTATGTGCCAATCACTGGTGCTGCTGGGAGGCACATCCTTATCAGGCAGGTGGGCTCCTTGCAGGCTACCGGGAGTGGCAGCCAAGCCACAGGTGCGCTTGCTGGCAGGATGGGCACAGTGGCATGCCAGGGGCATGAGGTGCTCTGGGATGCTTGCTGAGTGAGGTAGTTTAGAGAGAGCCAGAAATGAGCTGAGATCAGCCTGCTTTGAGTGATGCGTGAGGCCGAAATGCTGCTCAGAGCCTGGGTGCAGCAGCAGGGAAAGAAGGTGTCCATATGGCATTGAGGTAGACTTGAGCTAACCTGTGGAGCAAAGTAGTTCTTGGCTCCATCTCTTGCACATCTGTTGTGGCATCACATGGGCTTGTTTCATTGCCTTTATCTTTCCCTACCTTGTGACCATGACGGGGGTGATGAAATGCCCTCACTTGCAGAACAGACAGGCAAAGCTGGGGGGGTGTGTGTGCTAAGAGACAGTCTGACCTTCCCTGTCTATCCCTGAGCTAGCATGCTGATGGGATAACCCCTGTTCCCATCATTCCTCTCAACGACAGTGGTGACAGTGGCAGTAAAACCTCTGTCCCCTGTGCCCGAGTGCCGCCTGGTCCTTCTCCATCCCGGCTGAGCCGGGACACCGCCTGTCCGCCTGGGGGCAGACGCGGGCCGCGCCGCCCACAGCCGGGCGGCAAAACAGGGCTATCTCAAAAATAACAGTTACCTCAAAAACAACACAGGTTTTACCGTCCTCATTTATTTTTATTTAATTTTGTCCCTCTCGTGGCACTTCCCCAAGCCGGGGAAGGTCCATTGGCACACAGGGCCTGGGTGACAGCAGTGGGGAAGGTGATGGTGAAGGGGCAAGGTGAGGGTGTGTGGGTCAAAGACAGCTGGGACAGAGACAGAGCAACACAGAAAGGAGGGTTTAGGTGGAGGGGAGAGGCGGGAGAGGCCTGACTGCGCTAACATCGTGTGGCTGTCAGAGTAGTTTGGTGTTTGCAGTTTGAAACCAGGTGGGGAAACATACTCCAGTAGAATCAGAATGGCTTGGGTTGGAAAGGACCTTAAAGAACATCTCATTCCAACCCTCTGCCATGGACAGGGACACCTTCCACTAGATCAGGCTGCTCCAAGCCCTGTCCAGTCTGCCCTTGAACACTTCCAAAGGAGGATGGTGAAGTGTCTGGAAGCGAAGCCTTATGAGGAGTGGCTGAGGTCGCTTGGTACAAACCTGCTTGAATAACCACATCCAGGGCACCACTGCCAGCACCTTCTTGTCCAGGCTAAAGCTGGCTGTGTGTGGGGTTTCCCTCTACATCTGATTCAGTTTGGCTTAATTTTTTTGTTACAAAGGATAAACACAAGGACTTTCACTTTACACATGAAATAAAACTGTAGATGTAGTGTTGGGCAGGATTAGAGTTTACAACTGTGTAGGCAAATTGGGGAAATGGTCTGGAAGAAACAGGAGGCAGTTGAATAAGGAGAAGTGGAAGGTCGTACACTTGAGCAACAATATGAACTCCCACAGTACAGAGGAGGGAGTGATGGGTTAAGTAGCAATTCTTCAGGAAAAGGATCAAAAGCTGAATGCAAGTCAGCTATGTCATGGTGCTGAGGTGATGGAAAATAAGTTAAGGGGAGATGTGGCGTAATTGGATCCAGCCCAGCAGAGAGCAGGGAGAACAAACGGAAATGGAGAAACCATTACCTACCAGGGAAGCCTGAAAGAACTGAAATTCTCTAACCCAAAGGGGGAGAGAACTGAAGTCTCTAAGCACAAAAAAAGGCATAACCATTGCTCCTTGTCTGTGATGGAGGAGAGGAGAGAAAAAAAAAGAAAAAAGAAGGCTTAAGTCACAGCAGGAAAGGCTCAATTTAGATGTTAGGAAAAACTTTCTAATGACAGGGATAATAAAGAATAGACTGCCTAGGGAGTGGAGAGCTTTAAGATCAAGTTAAGCAACATCTGTCAGGGATGTCCGAGGTTTAGGTGATCCTGCTTGGGTTAGTGGAAGGGACTGGTCTGACCTTTCAAGGTCCCTTTCAGCCCTAATTTTTCAGTGGTTCTGCGGGCTGACATTAATCTTCTTAATGGTATTTAAACAGTCAGCAGCTTCTCTTAAGTAACTGCTAGCAAGTCTCTTCTCTTGCCTGCGGTTTAAAATTAACTTAATTTCCATGCATCACTTTCGCCCTCCAGCTCCCAAGTCCTGCATAGCAAACCAGCAGCTGAATTCCTTGACTGCTTGTCAGTACCTTCCTTGTGGCTCTGTAGCTACACACGATAAAAAAGAAGGGATAGAAATGCTGCATATTGGTGGCTATGCCATCAGTGTGAGGGTGCCCTCATTTTCTACATTTATATGCAGGAGACATGGTCCCCCTTCTTGAGATATCTGAACCTCAAATGTGGGTATTTCATTTTGTGCGCTCCAGGGACCTGCCTTTCCATGCTGCCTGCAGCCTTCTGAGGCAGTTTGTCTTGCCCTGCCTCTGGCCAAGGCCAGCCTGTTTCTGAAAGGAATCATGTCCGACCATGGGCCCTCACTGTCGGTTTGTCACAGGGGTCTGGAGCACAATCCTTATGAGGAGCAGCTGAGTCACCCAGGGGTATTTAGCCTGGAGAAGAGGAGGCTCAGAGAAGACCTTATCACTCATTTTAACTACCAGAAAGGAGACCGTAGCCAGGTGGGGGTCAGTCTCCTCTCCCAGGTAACAAGCAACAGGACAAGAGGAAATCACCAGCAGAGGTTTAGATTGGATATGAGAAAAATTTCTTCACTGAAAGGGTTGTCTAACCCTGGAATGGGCTGCCCAGGGAAGGGACAGAGTCACTACCTCTGGAAGTGTTCAAAAACCCTGTGGATGTGGCACTTGGGGTTATGGTTTAGTGGCGAATATGGTGGTGCTGGGTTAACGGTTGGACTCCATGATCTTAGAGGTCTTTTCTAACCTTAACAATTCTATGGTTCTATGATAAGTTTTGAGAGTGCAAGCCCAGGCACTGCCCAAGGTGTGTGGCACTTCTGTGTAACAATGTGTACAACAACAGGCACTATAACTAACACATTGTTCACAAGTGATCTCTCTTCAAATGGTTCAGGCTCCAGAAAGAAGTCTGAAGTTTGCCCCTGGGGCTGGGTCCCCTGAAGTTACTAAAGGAGGTGAATTATGTTTTTCATCTGCCAGCAACAGAGTAAGGGAGAGAAAACGTCAGGCCATGATGAGCAGTATCAGGTCCTTGACTAGGGCTGTTGGAAAACAGGAGAGCTGGCAAGTGTGTCCTGAAGGCAGCGTGTCTGCAATTCCTTAGTTTTTTGCTTAAAACAGAAAAGATGACATTTCCATAGCTGGGAAAAACTGTCCCAAAGGAAAGAGGGAATCACTGCCTGTAAGTTTTCTCCTTTGAAAAATAACTCTCTACCAGGCACTGAACTGCATGTATGGAGTGTGTGTGGGGGTGAGCCTGCTCAGTGTGACCATGAAAACTGGGTGAATATGGCACCAAGAGGATCAGAGCTAGGAGATCAGCAATACGGGAGATAGCCATAAACCAAAACAGGTTTCCTGACTATCCATAGTCAGGAAAACACGAGGTTTCCAAATCTTTGCTGCATACTCCTTAGTTGTTTACCTAAACCAGAAAAGGTGGCATTTCTATAGCTGAGAAAGATCATCCTTAATGAGAGAGGGAACCACAAATATCTGCCCACAGAAAAGCAGTCACAATTCTCCCACTAATCTTATCCAGTGGTTTTTACCTGCCAAGTTAATTGTGGGCCCCATACAGGGGCCTTCACATTTGCTTTTGTTAACAGAGCAAGATCTGTCTTATCTCTGCGTGACAAGCATTATAAGAACGTTATTTCATTCGTGTGGGTAATGTATAAAGAAACGGAGTGGCCACCACGGCAGCAGGTTGGAACACAGGGCCTTTCACTCTGGGCTCTGAGCTCCCTCTCCCAGACCAGGCTGCCAGCTCCCAGACGTGCCGGGGCTGTTATTTATACGTGTAATAAAACGCCACCTGAGTGCAGCTGGAGTCCTACCTTTGAGCAACGTTAGCACGCCAGGGACTTTATTTACAGCTATTTCACTTTGCCTCTCTTGATGCTGGGAATGAGAGTTTCAGGTGTGCTCCCCTTTTAAAAAAAGACTGTGAAATATGCATATGTTGAAGTGGGTTGTGCTTTTGTGGAGCCTATATCCCAAACTATATAGTAGCTGTTTTGTGCACAAATTTTACAATTCCACTCCGGTGAAAATGTATTTGTCAGAACCACAACAACATGGATCTGACTCATAAATAAGACCTCATTTTTTTTAAGGGAATGTTGGAATATAGATAGAGCAAGCTTTTAAGGCCCTTGCAAGGAAAGGGTGAAGCAAGCTTACTCCTTAACTGCTGCAATTTGGGAGAGGTGTTTTTGGAAGTGCTATAAAAATCATAACTTTCTCAAGATATTCTGAGTGCTGCTGTATCCCACAGGATTTGGGGAAAGAATGAGATTAGCCACTTGAATGTAAATTTATTTGAACAAAGCAATTTATGGTAAATGCAGCAGGATTTTTCAAGGCAAGAGAAAATCATGACCTTTTTCATTTTTTGCCCAGACACCTGGGAAACTCAGGACCAGCTACACTTAAGAACTCTGCATTTCAGGCATTGAAAACTCAAAAGTTTCCCAAGTGAGGGGTGCTGCCAGCTGCAGTGAGCTTGATCTGTGCTTAGCTCTGGAGCTGGAGCCAGACGGAATGCTGACGCAGTATGGCTGCAGGCCTTTCTGCTGTTTTTACTCTGTGGAGTTTTTATGAGACCATATCTGTCAAACGTATGTGTGAAGATAAATCAAACAAGCACAGCCACGGCTGTTAAATAAATGTGAAATCTGAGTGGCTTCCACCAGCCCCTCGGTCCCTCCCCCTCGGCTGCCGTGTGTACTGAGTGTTTTATAGACACAGCACGGTGAAGGATGGCTGGTTATGAGAAAGGGAAAGCAGCGGGGAGGCAACTCCAAGGGAAGGGGGTGATCTTGCAGGGGGAAGCAGAGAGCAACAAGATGGGTTTGGGGCTCATGCTGCTGAAATATTTGGGTCTGGAAAGAGCCTGGTTTGAATCTCAATGACTTTTGAAGAAGGAGAGATTCAATAAATTCCATCAGGGATGTGGTGTGACTGCTGTGATGGCATCCAAAATGCAGTGAAGATGGGGATTCAACAGAGCAGACAGGAAGGCACTCCATGCAGAAGTGTAATGAGATAGATCACTTTTGGAGCTAATGCTGTGTGAGCACCACAAGGTTCCTGCACCTTGAATACCAAAGCATGAGAATGACATCAAGCTTCTGCGTGCCTCACAGTCTGTCTTCTCCTGGAAAACAAAATAATCTTGACCTGATCACCACTCACATTTTCCCGCTATTCCTCAAACTGTTCTTCCCCAGGGAGAAGGATGGTCCTTCCAAGGTCAGGGTTGAGGTTACTGACAGGTCAGGGAGGGCAAGGTCAGGCTTGAAGCTGACTCTCTGTACCAAAGCTATCCCACATAGCGAGAGGGCCTTGTAGTTTCCAAAGCCATCAATCTCCTCCCCACTCTCACCAGCTATTCACCTCTCCCAGTTTTAAGTGGAAGAAAATACAGCCAACCTCTTCAAGTCCTTGTGTCGTGCCTCTGGGAGCTGCATTCCTTCTCTCGAGTGCCCAGTCACCGAAACAGAATAGCCAATATATCACTCCCATTGTTTTATTTGGGGGTTGAAGTTGGATCAATGTATCTGAAGGCTACTGTAACCAGGAAATGATTCTTCTGATTTCTGACAATGGGGCTGCTTCTGCCACCAAGAAAGCATTTGTCACTTCTCCCTGGCTGCACTGGGGTTTGGCTGAAGGTGCTTGTTTGTCCTGGCACACAGGGAGAGCATCCTCACGGAGGGGATGTGGACTCGACAGGAGTCGAGGCTCACAAACCATGTGGTAGCAAAGTGTGCAGTCCTGGTGCCAAGGGTGAAGCAGGAGGGACTATGCCATGTGAATATTTGATGAGGCTCCTACATCTGTGATAACATTGTGCCTCCCTCTATTTTTAGTGCTGATTGACATTAGGAGAGGACTTGACCCATAGGAATATTGTATGCTGCACATAGCAGCTTTTAGGGCAGCTGCTGGACCCTCTCTATATATCTCACCATAGTTAAGCTGAATGAAAAGAAATACTCAGAGATGAGTTTTGCCAGTAAAAATACACAAGGAAAGAGAAGGCTAATGTACTAACAAGTGCATTTCTGATGAATTGCTAGTGCAATGCAAAATGATTATTAACAATAATTAGCAGTGCACATGAAACTGCCATGGAACAAATAATCTGTGAACATTCAGAAGGCTGAGAAAACACTTAAAACAAGTATTTCTTTGAAAGTAAATAGTTTAGATTGGCTTTTGTGAGCTCATAGGGCCAGGTTGCTTTGTCGATGTGCTGGCACTGTTTCTTTCAATAATATCTAAATCAGCCAGTTTACATGAGCTGAAAATCTTATTCCAAGTCTTCTATTGATCATCAGAGTCATTATTAAAGCTGAATATTTAAGGGACTAGCTTTTCATTCACTGTTGGAGTTGGGGTTTTTAAGAGTGTGCTGTTGGTCCTGGTGTACAGCATATACATGCAGTTCTAAGTAATTCAGCTGGCAGTTAGCAGCTGAAAAGCTGAGCCTATACCATCACATCAATGGGAAACAATTAAATTCTGATCCCAGATAACAGAAACACAATTCAAAGATCCCAAGGCATCATCCTCTGTTGACACTGCTGCCCTGCAGCCAGGGTAGGAACCTTGCTGAGATCAGGCTAGAGGTGCAGGTTGGCTTTGACATCTGCTGTCCTGGCCACTGTGGGAAAGCCCCTCATGCTGGGATGTGTATCATGTCCTAAGGCACAGGCAGCATGGGCAGTGCTCAGGTGCCAGACCTGCCATCACTCTCTTTGCTTAGTCCAGAGGAGACAGGCACTGGTGGTGACATGGACCATGATGGTGGATCACTGATGTCTCACCTCCTGCAGGCCTATCCCTCCATTCCTGTCACCACGGGCGATGCTGGCCGCAAGCAGCTTCTACAGCAGCAATAGCTGCTTCCTCACCCCATCTCTCCAGTGGCACTGGGAGCAGCTGGCCCTACCTCCTGGGCTTTCAGTGCTCTCCTATCTAGCCTGGCATCCTTCACCTTCCCAGGACAAGGTTGGTCTGGATGGGTGCCTCATGACCCTCAGGCATTCAGCAGCAGCTGGAGAAGGGTAGAAACCTCAGTGACACCTGGTGCAGATGAGGGATTGCAAGGGGAGTAAGTGGAAACAGGGAAAAGGAAGTTTTTGGGGGCAGACTGAAGAAGGAGGAAGGAGAAATATCCTAGTATTCCTCCTGTTCTGTCCTAGTGAATACTCCTAACAAGGCCTTCCAGGTACAGTGGGCCCTTCCCACCCCTCCCCCTCAGCTCCCTCAGGAGAGATGCAGCCTAAACCCAAACCTAAACCTCCAAGGCAGGACACTGCTGTCATTCCAGACAGCTACCCAATGTTCTTGAAGCTCTCCCCTTAGGGATGCTTCATGCCTGGACACATTATGTATTGCCTCCATCTATTTGCCCTAACTTTTTAGTGACATCAAGTTTGATTCTTTCTTGCTGCAGTTTAAGCCTGTTACTATTTCTGAACCTCTCTGGTTTGGTCAAGTAGAAGCAACTGGTGCCTTTCTCCCCTTGTTGCAATCTTTCGTGAACTTACAAGACTTGCTGTGCTTATTACAGTTCTTCTTTTCTTAAAGCTAAGCTTTACCAAGACTTTCAGATTTTCCTCCAGATCATATTCTCTAGACTCTGATGATTCTTCTTCGTTTTGTCTGGATTATATTTATTTAGCCCACTTTTTTTTTTTCTTTTTCTTTTCTTTTTCCAAGAGTATGGCACTGATGACAAACACTTCGGGTTTTAATCTACATTAAACCCTACCCCTAACCCTTACCCTAACCCTAAACCTTAGCTCCAGTAGTTCCATGTCCATATTTATGCAGTCAGTTATTCCTCAGTTTGGACTCTCACATGGATTCCTACTACATCCTTTCATTTTTTTTTTCCTGATGGTTTCTTGAATTTGTCAGGCTGTTGTTTGCTTTTAAAAAAACATCTAATCCTGTCTTTGATGTCCCTGCAAATCCTTCCAGCTTCGGGCATTCTGCAAATTCAATCATCTTTCTTCTAGTCCACAATCCAAGTCACCAACAGACTGCAGTTGGAGACAGAGACCTGTACACCTCTGTTCAATAGGCTCCTGTCAGTGGAAAATGAAGTCCTGCTCGTAGCCTCCTGAGTACCAGTGCTGTGTCTGCTCTGAAGTAGATAGACCACACATTCCTTCCTGGTTTATGAGAATTTCATGCAAGACAGTGTCAAAGGACCCACTCGAGTCAAGATACTGACATCTGCTTCTCCTTACTGGCCTGTGAGGTCTGTCTGCTTGTTTTAAAAGGAAATTAGATGGGTTTTCAAGACCAGACTATGAAGCTAATATTGGTTGTTACTCATCCCATTACATTCCAGTTTCTTACAAATAGCTTTTTTCATTACTAATTCCAGAATTTTTCCTGTAATTGAAATTGAATTAATTAGCCTATAATTCTACATCTCTTTTATTTTTCCCAAAGACTTCTTGATTTTAACTTCCCTGGCTTTTGCTATGCTTTTATATTAATTCCTAGTAAATCAGCCTAGATTTCACTTTGTATAAATGTCTTCTTTATGCTCAAGGTCAATAGTGGCATTCTAGTCAATCTATTCTTTTCTTGTACTTATATTCCTTTCTCTGCACTGATGTAGAGCTTGCTTGGGCACAACCTCTCTTGCTGCCTTCCTAGCTCAGCATCTAGCTGGTTGCAAAAAATCCCCTGAAGTCTGCTGGTTGCTTCCTGGCTCGATGGTTTGCAGGACACTTGTCAAAGGCCCACACCTGGTGACCTGTAGGCTACCCTCTACTGTTGATGCTCCTATTTTCTCCATGAGCTGTGTTAGCTACAGAATTTCACCAGGTAGAAGTTCTGGGCCACACACCTCAGCACTGGTGCCATCTTCTTTCTCTTTTTTTAGGCCTTGTCAGAAATTATTGGCACGAGTAAGACACGTCTCCTGCCATACCCAGCAATTATCCATTCCAGCTACTCCACAAGAGAGGGAAGGAATACTGAGGACCACTGGCAAACTAAAGGCTCCCCACTCAGTGACTTTTCTTAGCCTTCAAAGTCAAGGTTAGATCTGCATTACCATACTGGCAGTGAAGTCCTAGCTGAAGCCAGCTTTGGATAATGTTTGCTCAGGTGTAGTATCTTGGAAGTGAAATCATTGCTGCTCCTTTCCCAGAAAATATAGTCATTGTTTGCCACATTTAATTAAGTTTCCCCCTCTGTTCACACAGCCTCCCCCACACAGATCTGAAGTTAGTTTTACAGTTTCCTCTCAGCCCTCTCCTTTGATCCTAAAGTAGCTGTCACCTCAGTACCTACAGCCCTTCCTTTCTCACCTTGGCCAGCATAAAATGTGTTTGTGTGTTAATGGCCTTCTCCTCGGGGCGGCTGACTCTCTTTACCAGTCAGCTGGATGCTGGATGAAATCATTCTCTCTGCTGCTTCAAATATGTCACACATCTTTATTTCCCTGCCTGGGTTTTATGTTCCATCCCGACTTCATTCATAGGAAATGGTTCTGTTTGAGTTCATTTTGTTTTGGAAAGTGAATCCCTTGCCAGGAGAATGTGAGAGATTTCCAGAGACTAGGTCCAAGTTTAGTGCAGGAAGGTGCTACACAGACTTTGCCACCCACAGCCTGCTGCTGCTGTGCTGCAAGAAGCTGTTTCTTTCTTAGAGCCTCTTCAGCACCAGCTATACCCAAACCAATGTGTCTTGAGTTCTGTAGAGTTTCTGTTCTGGTCAGCTGTGACCTGCTGTCTCCACCTTATCTGGCTTCTGTTAGCCAACTTGTCCTAGACCTGAACTAGAACTAACCTTCAGGTCTGCACATCTGGGAAAAACCTGCTTCAGTAAACAGAGCTGTATTACAGCAACTGAAGCAGGGCAGGAGCAAGCCTTCAGCTTACAGTGAAGAAAGTTTGAAATAGCAAAAAAAAAAAAAAAAAAAAGGCAACTCAAACCCACTTGACATAAATAAATGACAAAATAACCCCATGCTCAAGATCTAAGTGCAATTATGAGTAGTACCATTTTTAGACTGTTGGGATAAAGTTCTGCAACAAAAGTTATTAATAAAATGCTTTGCCATGAGTGTGGCTTCAATAGCGTGACTCAGAAACCTCAATCCAACGACAGCCTGTCTGCTGTAGAGCCTAATATGGATGCTGCATTTGGCCATGCCACAGCAGGATAGAGTCAAAGTGCAGGATTAGTCTGATTAACCCAAAGTATAAAGCAAACTGCATTTTCTCTGGTGTGCTGTTGAGTCAGAGCTGTTCAGCTCTGGTACTGGGATGGGACAGATCAACAGGATCAGTCTTGTGGGCATGATGTACGAAGAGGGCTAATGGAGGAGAGGGCTGATTTGAGGAGGTGTGGGAGAGCAAATCTGGAAGGGAGGAGTGACAGCATGTGGAGTGAAGTGCCAGAGCAGAGTTGTGTGCAGTTACTCGCCGGGACCCCAGTGTGCTCCCCCTCTGCTCCTCAGAGGTAAAACCTTAAGCCGCTGTAATCAGTGACAGATGCCGGCTGCTGAACCAGAGCTCTGCTTCATCTCAAGAGAGGGAAGAGAAGAGGGCACAAAAGATGTGTGTTGGAGTGGTACACAAAGAACTGTTACAGATTGCAGTCTCTGAAATGATCAAATGTTATTCGCTAATGTTTGCTATAGATTGACTTTCAATTAAAATAGAACCTACATTTGTAGAGAAGAAGGTTTAGAGAAAGTCTCTGTGATTTTTGCTCCTTTTTTTTTTGTCATTTTGGTGTATTACTATGTCAACAGGCTCATTAAATCTTACTTCTGTGGATCATTTTCAAATTCATGCTTACACTGTGACCCAAAAGAATGAAGGAAAAAAAGACTTCCATCCAAAAAATGGCTGGCAGAGGTTGAACAAAATGTCTGCTTTGGGAATGAGCACTGCCTCTCCCTCTCTCATATGTATGTACACATACTCTTGCTGGGAGGATCATTGCAAGTCAGGATTACTAAGAAGAGTTAAGGCCAAATCTGAAACAAGGGAAAATTCTGTCAGCAGAAACAGCTCAGCAGATGCACATTTATTATATTCATTGCAGCAACACAGAAAACAAAATAAAACAAAACAATTTCTTGGTGCCTGCATCTGATTTGCCTGCAATGACCTCTCTTTGCTTCAATCCAAATCCTTTCTTTCTGCAGATCTCCATGTATGGTCGGCATTCCACAATTAGGGAAGCATCAATAAATCAGTGACAGACAAGCAAAGACTTCAGCCTTCCCTAGATCTTGCAGTGCTAAAAGTTCATCTCCAAGTGCTCCCTCTTCATTCCAAGCAGCAGCCAGGGTGCTTAAGGTTTGCAGAAGGCATGGGCTCAGTGCTGGTCAGGCTCTGAAACTGGAGTGGGAGGGGGTGGAGATGCAGATAATATTGGATTGAACTGAACACCATTAGATATTGGGCTACAAGAAAGGAGCCAAGAACTTGGGTGGTAGCTATTGTTGTGAATCATGGTCAAGAAATGTTATTACATCAGGCTTTACATTGGGTTGGGGCCTGATGCAAACCATGGGGATTCAGCTTTGCACAACACACAGACCAAAGAAAGGTTCACAGAGCAAAGGGGCAGAAAAGCCTGTATTCAGAGAGTCCAGTGTAGCAGAGAGTATCCTGTATGAAGCATCAGTGGCAGGGTTCAGGTGCACAGGGAGCTTCTGTGGTACAGTATACCTCAGGTGAGACAGGACCTTGGCAGGCTCCAGCTTTGGCCCCCACTCACAGCAAGGCTGTTTTCAACAGGTTGTGTTGTTTAGGTTGTGTTGTCCAGGACTCTGTCCAGTTCAATTTTGAAGATCTCCAAGGATAGGGATTTCACAATCTCTCTGTGAAACCTGTTCTGATGATGAAATATCCTTCTGGACAATTTTTTTTCCTTAGCTTCAATGAATATTTCACTAATTGCAACCTGTGCCCACTGTTTCTTGTTCTCTCACTGGCCTCTTCCAAGGGCAGCCTGGCTTTGTCTTTTCCTTAACTTCCTTTAGCTAATTGAATACTGCAAGTAGATTTCCACATATCCAGGATTCCCTTTTTCCTCCAGATTATACAGGTTCCTTTCTCTCAGTTGTTGCTGATACACTCCTCTGTAGCCCCCACATCTCTTACTGAGCAGTAATTTTGCTCTGTCCCATCTATTTAGACAGTAAGGTCTTTGGGATGGGTATTATTATTTAGTACATGCATGGCAAATGGAGTGGGGAGGCAAGGGACATGGATGATCACTTTATAGCTTTCTCCTTGGAGTAATCCTATTCCCTTGCCTTGCTGGAGGTCAGAAAGGGACTGTAATTAAATCTGTGGGTTCACTTGGGGAGCAGGACAGAGAAGGAGTACTGCACTGTGCACTTGGATTTATGGTCTCATAGATGGCCTCGTCTTCTGAAGCAAGATTTGCTATACCTGAACCCTTCCTGACAAGTGTATCTCCAGCTCCACTTACATTGCACCCATGAATGAGAATCTGCAGTGTCCCTCATCAGCTCCAAAGTTTCCCTGTTATTGCTCTGCTGGCCTAAATCTTTGCTGCAAACCAACCCCAGTTCTCCTCATGCTCCTTCCTTGGACTCTGCAGTCTTTAGGACAAGCCCTTAGGTATTGAAAGGCTGTTAATGCTCCCTCTTAGTTTTCTCTTCTCCAGACTAAACAAACCCAGTTCTTTCAATCTGCCCTCATAGATTATGTTTTCCAAAGCTTTTGTGGAGAGCTTTCTCCTGCACCTTAGAGGGCTCCCTAGTTTGTTTACCCAGTTTGGAGAGTGCTGTGCCCAGTGTCCTCAGGGCCAACTGCAGCACAGTCATTTTCTCCTATGCCTGCCCTATGAATCTCTCGTTAATGGGTCCCATCAAGAGACTCCCTGTTTTGAAACAGCATGACAGTGTTGACTAATTTTTTTGTCTGCAATCCTGGGAGTCTTTCCTGCAGCAGCGCTCTTTATCCAATTAGTCCCCATTTTGCATTTGAGTTCCAACACCTCACTGTGGTATTTTACACTCCCTCTTGTGTGATTTCCATCCTGCTGATTTGAGACCAATTCTCCAATTTATCTAGATTGTTTTGAAATCTGCTGCTGCTGCCTTCCCCTCCACACAGACCCCATGGCTGCAACTCCTCCCAGCTCAGTGGTGCACATAAATGTTATCCTGATTTCTCAGCAATATCCCTGACGCTGTGGTCCCTATTATCTCCAGTTCTGTGGTGAGGCAAGCTGTTGAATTGCCTGGGGCTTGGGGCTGAACCCTTTTTGCAGCAAACACAGTTGTTAACCTTTTGGAACAGTGTTACAGTGAGCTACACACCTGCTTGTAGCAGGATTTTACACACCACAGGTTCCTGGTGGTTTATGAGGCAGTTTTGCAGCACACCAGAGGCCACTGGGTATTGCTGGGCCATGGTCTCATCTGCTGGTCCTCTGGGAGCAGAACTGCTAAGTGCAAAAGATTGGGAAAAAAAATTGTGGTCCACAGCTGTGAGAAACAGAACTGAGAAAATTGTCCAGAGGGAAGTTTCAGGCAGAAAGAAGCACAGAAGGATCAGGCAGACTTCCCTTTATATGGCTTCATAATTGCCTGAAAAACCCTGGCCAGCTGGTGAGAAAGAGGTTATCCCAGAGTCCAGCCTCAGGACCTGGGGGCTTGCACCAGCCCTCCTCTGGCCCCACGAACTCTTGGATGGCCCTAGTGCCCCAGGAAACACCAGCTCACGCCTGGGACCAGGGGCTTCCCCACAGGCTGAGCCTGGGTCAGGACCCTTTCCCCGCGCTCCCTTCGGTGCCTGGCTGTCTCCAGGCACCGGCTGCCAGGCTGGGATGTGGGTTAGCAGATTTTTTCCACGCTGTTTCTCCGGGATCCCTGACAGAGCCCATCAGAGCTGCCTTTTATCAGCACTGCACGCCTTAGTGAGCCTGTCATGACTCACACACAATGTGCTCTGTGCCGGATTAATCCGGCTGGCTTTCATGCTCAGGATGTGGGTGACGGGCAAGGGATGGGGGTGGGGGGCATGGGGACAGATGCAGGGCTAGTGGGGACCTGGGACATGGGCAGCCTTGAGGGCCCTGAAGTACTGAGGAGGACAACTGTTTCAATATGATCTGGAGGGACAAAGAGACATCAAGCCCACAGGCACAAAAGTGAAAGGAGAGCAACAGGTGGCATGGTGCCTTCCAGCTGCAGGTACTTGTTGCTCAGACTTTCTAGGAGGAGCCGTGCCAGGGAGTTGTGTAGAGGTGGTCAGCCCCATCAGTGAGTTTGTTTGCACTGCCACACCTTTAACTTCATTCTCTTAGCTTTAACTTGCAACTTCCCAAGAGTATCCGAGTTTTAGCCTGAGGGAGCCAAGGATGGGAGGCAGCTCTTGCCACATACAACTATAGAATGTGCCGAGTTGGAAGGGGCCCACAAGGATCATCAAAGTCCAACTCCTGGCCTGTGCAGGACACTCCAAGAATCACACCCTGTGCCTGAGAGCATTGTCCAAATACTTCTTGAACTCTGTCAAGAAGATCTGGAGCTATGACCACTTCCCTGGGGAGCCTGTTCCAGGGCCCAACCACCCTCTGGATGAAAAACCTTTTCCTGATATCCAGCTTAAACATCCCCCGACTCCGCTGCATCTGAGTCCTGTCAATGGGCACAAGAATGAAGAGATCAGTGGCTGCCCCTCCTCTTCCCATCACAAGGAAGTTGTAACTGCTATGAGATCTCCCCTCAGTCTCCTCCAGGCTGAAAAAACAAAGTGACCTCAGCTGCTCCTCAAAGGCTTTGCCTCCAGACCCTTCACCATCCTCATTTGGATGGCCTTCTTTTGGAGGTGTTCAAAGCCAGGCTGGATGGGGCTTGGAGTAGCCTGGTCTGGTGGAAGGTATCCCTGCCCACAGCAAGGTGGTGGAACTGAAGGAGCTTTAAAATCCCTTCCAGCTCAAACCATTCTGTGCTTCCATGATTCTGTGAAGAGCAGCAAACACAAGACATTGCATGCAGCCACTATTTATTTACACAGTATTTTATAGGTGGAATTGGTTCAGAGCAGAGTTAACCTTTTGTCCCAAAGCCATGAGCATGCTGTCACTGTCTGGCTTTGATTGTCTCCTGCCACATCTTGAGTCCCTCCAGCTCCTGGCATATCCCATGTTATTTCTTCCACCAAATAATCCACTCAGCCAACCATAACTTATCCTCAGCTTGTGGGCTCACAGAGTACTAAGCATGCATGGAAGATTTCCTGCAGCTCTGCTGCTCCAGAGACTCAATGTGATATCAGTCCATCTGGGATCATGCCTGTATGTTGTTGCAGGTACATGAGTACAGTTTGGTGTTCATCTCCGTTACGCAGATCTAAGAGGGAGAGACAGATATTTGCTGATTCATGTGCAGAAACATTCTTTGGGGCTGTTAATAGTTTTGGTTTAGGTGTGACATTTCTTTGATATCTAAACACATCTGTTAAAGCAGATTGCTCAGGGGGCTTATGTGTCTGTGAAACAGATAGGTCTGAAGCCTTGGTGCATGAACTGAGGAAGGGCAATGTTTATAGCTCATCTTTCTTCTTTTCTGGACTGCATTTCCAAAGTAATTAACATTTCTCAAAAATGTATTGTTTATGAAATAGATGTCTTCAGAAAGGGCTGCTATGACTATCCTCCCTGAAATCTATGGGAAACTTGAGGAAAGCCCTTCACTTTCATCCCAGTTACCTGCATGCCATGCAAACTTTGAATCTCTTTCTGCTTATTTGTAGAGAATTATTTGCCTCTGAAATAAAGAACTGTGAAGCTGAGTTGAGAGTTACTTCTCCTAAAGGTAAAAAATACCCAGTAATTTATGTTCCCTGCATAGTTAATTTCTGTGGGCAATCAACATGTCTCCTAAATCATGTCCAAACTATGGCACTTCAAGAGGAGTGCAGAAACGTCATATTTGTTTCTTCCAGACTCTCTTTGGAGCAAGTATTCCCATGACAAGAGCTGCAACCTAACTAATGCTTTTTGGTTACAGTCACAACAGCTCAGACTGTTGTCAGAGCTCAGGCACAGGGGAGGGAGCTCGACCCACCTTCCTGGTGCTGATACACCTTGTAGGGCACGTTATGGGCATTGCTGCTGCCTTCTCTGCTAGCACCTTCCTAGTGGGAACACCAAAAATGGCTGGGCAATTACAGCCTGCAGTGCCAAACACAGATTATTTTGGGAGTTTTCTGACAGTACATCACATGAGGGTTTTGGGGCTATCAGTCCAGCACTTGATTAAATGGCCTGGTTGCTTTTTATATGAAGAGCAGTAAATTTGCTCAGGGGGCCCTGATAGCACTGACATCTTGGTTAATGATTTTGAAGTATGCAGAGTGGAAATCAAACATTACTGTGCCTTTCTGAACAAAGATCTATGCTTCATATCTTAGTCAATATAAAGAAGAAACAGGAAGGAAGATGCAGTAAAGTATACATATTTCTTGCCAGTTAAAGGTATTCAGTTGTGTAATACATCACCACATAGCTCTTTGTCAGTGGTTGATCTTTTCATTTTCAGTCACCAAGTAACAAGGATTTTATCTTCATTAACTGTAGAATGGAGAACCTAAAACTGTTCATTGTTCTAAATACTGCTCTTCCGTTCTGCTTTGCCAGCCTTTCCATTTCACTTTCTTCAGGTGCAAGGCCATGATTTAGCAAGGTGTTTAAACATCTCTTTAAGTTTAAGCATATAATTAAGTTTATTCCTACCCAGCAGCGCCTCTAAGCGTGTTCTTAAGTTGCTCCAGTTGCAGTGAAGTAACCGAGCAACTAAGCAGGTGCTTTGCTGAAGCAGAGCCTAAATGACTACTTTTAGTCCTTTGTAAGGAGGAGTATAAATCCTCCTCCTGACAGGGGTGGGAGTGGGGAGGGATGCATTTTATTATCATCCTCCTCTTTAAAGCTTGACTTGGTCTTGCAGACTGCCCAGGTCCTTCCTTGTGCTGGTGACCAGCTGGTAAGCGGCTGTCACCTCTCTGAGAGCTGCGACCATGTACAAAAAATTCAGATTTACAGCAACATTGACAAGATCATCATCCCTTTTATGGAAATGCAGGCTGGTGGCAGGGATGTTGGGAGCTGGCTTGTGCTAACCCAGGCAGGGGGAGGACAGCAGGGCTGCCCCAGTTTACACCTGCTGAGGATGGGGCAGCAAGGGAGGGAAAGGTTTTCCCTGGTTTTGTTTCACACCACCTTCCCACAGGGGCCACAAAGCCCTTCTGCCATCACTGTGCTGCTTGGAAAATGTCTCTGTTTAATTTTAATGCAGCCCATTAACTAAGCTGCCTCACTGCACTTTGTCCATCTGGGTCGTCCCATGCCTGCCAGAGTTTCCCTTTCATATTATTCCCCATCGATTCAGGAGGCCCTTTTGACTCACCCCCTCCCCTCCTCCTCTCCCCAGCCCATCAACATTGTGCTGCTCAGCCCTGGAGCACAAGCTGCAGCCATTCCTTGTGTTCCACTGCCAACACGGAGAGGCATCAACCTGTGCAAGGATAAATTGCACCTACGTTCCCCCTGCCCCAAGCAAATAGCCTTTGCTGCCACAAGAAAGGCAAAAAGCACTATGGAGCAAGGGACCACAGCTATAACAGAGCACACTTGTTAACCAGGAAAGAAATGGAAAAGGAGGAGGAAGAGAAAGAGAAGCATAAAGGTAGCAACACCAGGGGCTTGGGCAGGAGGGGGGCTAGCAGCAAGGGAGGCAGCCAGACAAGCAGGGTCCCTCTGCTGATGCCATCAGCCATAGGGCCCAGGGCTTGTTTGTTGTCATTGCTGGCAGCAGGGAGAGCTGGGGTTCACTTTTTTACGTTCTTCTTTTTTCCTTATTTTCCTGGTTTTGTTTGTTTGTTTATTTGTTTTGGGTTGGGGTATTTTGTATGTGTGTCTGTAGTTTTTAGGGCATTTTTTTGTTGTTTTTTTTTCTCCTGACGTCTGGGCTGCAGTTCAGCCAAGGAGGGCTGGGGCCTGGGAAGGAAGGGTGAATATGGGATTTTGCCCAATCCACTGATTCTCAATGGAGGCTCTAAGCAACACTCAAGGCGCTGTGAGGCAGCACAGGCCCGAAGAAAGGAACCTTCATGGGCTGTGGGGGGAAGGCAGGCAATGGCAGGCATCCCTCCCAGCAGGTGAGCGGGAGCCCAGCCGCTCTCCCCTTCCCCCAGTCCTGTTGCCCAGTCACATCTCTCAGTGGAGATTTTGGCCCCTGAGCTCAGACCAGGCGGTTGTGCAGCTTTATAAGATTGAAAAGGGTAAATAAATAGAGTGTACAGAGCAGACCTTTGGCTGGAGGCGTGCTGGTCTATGCCAACTGGGGCTGTACGTGTGAAGCTACACATATACATGTGTATATGTATATAAAAAAATCCACATTCCTGCATGGAACATGGGCTGTAAGGCTGGTGGCAGTGGCAGCGACTGTGACTTTCCAGCTTAGACCTGCATGGTTCCTTCCCTGAGCCTACTGTCCCTGGCTAGGTGATATCATCTCTTCCAGGAAAACATCTGGTCCTGATTTCAGGCCTGCCAGCGACTGAGCCACCTCTGGCCTTCTAGGCAATGTGCCCTACAGATTAATTACTTTCACAGTTGAAAACGTGCACCTTGATTTTCAGTCTGAATTTGTCTGGCCTCAACTGCTGGCAGCTGGTTCTCATAAATGCCCTTTTCTGCCAGATTAAAGAACCCTTTGATATCAGGACTCTCTCTCTCCCTTGAGGTGCCTGTAGATCAAACCACTCCTTGGAAGAACCAGGGATATCGTGCCTTTTTAAATTGCACACCGTAGGGTGGGTTGTCCAGACTTCAAACCTTTCCAGATTAAGCCATGTGGCACTAAATATCCTTTGGCATCCACACCTGATCCTGCAACCCTCACCAGCACTGTGAATGGCTGCCTGCCAGCACGGGATGCTTGATGCCTTCAAGATGTAGACACAGCCATGCATGGACCGACAGTGGAGCAGAGATTTGGGGGAGACCCAACAGATGCATTTGGCCATGGAGGGGCTGCTCCTTACATGTGAAAGGATCAATGACATAAAATCTTCTGTGTCTGCTGCTGAGGAAGTCATGGCATGCTGAGTGGGTCAGAGCAATTGAGGCTGACCCTCACTAGTGGGAGGGTGGGAGGGGGATTGCAAACTGGCCAGCACATTGTGTACCAGCAGCCTTGGAGGAACAGATTCATCTCTTGGATCAAAGGTTGTTTAGCCACAGAAGTCTCTATATGGAAAAAAAAAAAAATTGTTGCTTTGCAACATTGATTTTTCAGATTTTAACTTCTTGTGGTAGTATGGCATAAAAGTGGGAAAGGTTTTGAATGAAGCCTCGAGCTGACAAAGTGCAAAAACTATCTTCCTGCCCAGTCTTGCAATAAAAAGGTGTTTGTGTCAGCAATGGAAAGGAGAGCTTTTGTTTGTTTGTAAGCTCTGCAGCCCAGTATTGCTGCTCCATTTATTACACCCAGATCTCATGCAGAATGGCATTTCCAGTGCCCACGTGCATCTCCACTTGGTTGCTGGAGTGCCACAGTCTGTGACATGCAGTCTGAGATGCTGAGACACTGCTACCCTACCACACTCACAACTCCCTGTATAACCAGTTGAGATTACAGCCAGTTGGGTATAACCAGCACTGGCTACAGCAGCTGGGGAATATGAAACACTGTCCTTGGCCAAGTAATTTGCAAAAGGTCACCCAGAGCATCTGCAGCACTGCAGGATCTGAACCCTGCTCTTTTAACTCTGGCTCACATCACAGAACCCTCTCCCAGGTGAGGCCACTCCTCAAGTGCTCAAGACTGGGCAGAGCTGTCTGGGCAGCCTTTCCCACTAAACTGCATTTCTGAAAAATAGGATTCATTGCTCACAGTTGTGTATTTTAATCAGAGTTACAAGTCTTAAGCTGGGGGCAAATCAGGCCCCTACTGCCCATCTGATGAGACTGGGCAGTAAATCCATGGGGTACCTCAGGAGAGAGCACTACAACAGACTATTCCAATGCAGACCACAAAACTTTTCATCAAAACCCAGAGTAAAATTCACCTTTCAGGAAGACTTAACTTATCTACAGACTTGGTGCAGTCTCCTATTCAGCAAACTAAAGCAAATGGTGAATGTCTCTCTCACCTGCCCAAGCAGGACCAGTGGAATTCTCCACCCACCAGGGTGCTGACTGGTAGGATCTTTCCCGTAGGCCGGTATCTCCTTCAGGAGAACTAGGGAGAGCATTTCGGTGTTGTGATATCAAACCTTTTTCTTCCTGTGTGGTGCTCAGTGCTAATGGGAATGTAAAGGAGAAGAAAGATTTTCTTTCTTGCCTCAAATCCTCCTACCCCCCGTCCCAGTCCCAAGGGTCCTGTGTGATATGAGATGTGTTTTCCTTTCATCCTTGCCTGAGAAACTCATGTTTCAGCATTAGCATGCAAGATGGAAGAGAGCCAGCATTTCTGGGGGGATTTCAGCCCAGAGATTGCTTTCACCTTTTCCTGACTGCTTCCCCCTGACTGCAGCAGAAAACCCTGTCAGTTTGTTACCTGCTCACTCCCCGAGGTGGTGAGCTGACTGTCTTGACTCTGTCAGTGATGCACTTAGACACGGTGACAAGCACCTCTCACCAGAGGTCGTTTTCGGCAGCTCAGGTACCAGGCGCTCTGTAAGGGTGCACAGCAACGGAGGCGTGGAGAGGGGAGGTAGCTTCTTGTCTCACCCAGTGAAGAGGTGTTAATTAAAGTGGCTACATTAACTTTTTCACGCCCTGACATTCTTTGTCAGCCTGATGAGAACGCCCATGACCCAAGTGGCCTCCCAGGAAGCACTGTGTGAGATCCACTCTCCTCGTTGGCCACTCTTCACCATCCCCCCATCGTCATCATCTCCCGCCCACCTCCCACCTCGGTGCTGCTAATGCATTCCATTATTTATGAGATATCCCTTGGTGTTTCCAGCTCAGCCTTTCTCATTCTTACTGCTTTTTTGCTTGGCATGTTGAAGTCCATGGCCCAGAAATCAATATGGCTCAACACTCATCTACCAAACACAAATCCTTTGAACATTTCCTTTCTAGCATGGTTTCTTTTAAGTGAGCAATGTGTGATCGCTGTACATGGTTGTACGAACAAAGCAAAAGTCACAAGTTTTGGATTAATGGCTATGGAAGCCAGTGACTTCTCAGGCTGGCTGTAAAATATGTAACATAGCATCAGCAGTATCATGGACCAGAATCATGTCAAAAGATGGAAAAGATAATTCATCTTTTCAGAAACACTCTGTTTTGTCGGACACTCTCATGTTTTGATGGTTCATCAATGAGGCAGCCAGCTGGTGCCATCATGATTACAGGTTTCTTCTGCCTTGCTGTGCACAAGGACACCATAAAAGACATGATCAGTGCATCTCTCATGTGCCATCATCTGACAAATCCTTGGCCATCACCAATCCCTTGCTCAGGATACAGAGCATTTTGTTATTGAGTGCTCTCCGTGTGAATAACCCTTTCAGCTGCAGCACAAGCAGGTTTGAACTCCTCGTAGTGAGTCCACTCATTGCAGTACTGCTCTGTAGGGGAATGGGGAATGGGGAATATATTATTCTTTTTTACAAGGCCTGCATTTGCACACTGACAGAGGAGGCCCAGAGGAATCCCTCCTCACCAGACAGCAGCCAGACCTTAGCTGTATGACCTTATGGCTTGCAGACAGCAGTTTTACTAGCACATCCAAAATAAACCTATCCTTTGTCCTGATGCAGAAACTGCACGGAGGCTGTTTCATTTAGAAGCCATTCCTTGGACAGCTTATTCCTCCAGTGGCCTAGGAATGCTGTAAGCCTCTCCTGTGAACTATTTACCACATCTGCCTTTTGTAACACCAAGTTATTTTGCTGCCTTGTTCCCTCTCCAGCCCCCACAGCACGAAAATAATAGTGCACACCCAATTTAAGCCATTCACAACTCTCCCAACATCTTCTGCTGGCCTTCAAGGATGTCCATGGGTTTTCCCACTGAGAGTGAAGTTTTCTCTTTCCCACTGCAATAGCCCAGAGCTTGTTGTCTAAATCTGATTTTGAATTAGGCAAGGGTCCATGGTTCCATGTCAATGCCAAGATGTGGGTGGGAGCGGAGGGGAGGATTTTTTCCTAGGGATTTGAAATCTCTTCTTGAGCTGTTTCTGAAAGATTTCATCTCTCCAGGAAGCAGAAGTCTCTCGAGATGAGCTGTTTGTGCAAGACTCTGCCGTGTGGGTTTGAGCTGGAGCCTTCAGATGCAGCCAGACCAAAAGACTGCTTTTTTTCTGGGTTGGGACCAGTCGGGATTCAAACTTCAGGGGAAGATTTTGGTCCAAGAAATTGAATCTGAGCTGCTCTTATCTTCAAGTGTTTCAGATGAAAGAACCGTCTTTGCCCAAGAAGGCGTGTGAAATGCAGTCACCCTGACTTAGTTGTGCCTCCAGGCAGGACATGTGATGGGACAGTAAGGGAAGCTGCTCATGGCTCGGGTGGGCGCATGATGAAGTGACTTGACAAGGGACACACAAACAGCCTGTAGCACAGACAAGGAAAAAATTATCTAAATATTGTTTTGTTATCCCTCTTTGATCCAGCGAGACTACTTTGGCTGGGCCAAATCCACAGCTGGCGTTAAGACCCTCCATATTATCCCAACGTCTAGGAAAGATACAAATATAAAGCTTGAGTTAGGAGTGAGTGATCCCCATTTCTAACTGGAATTTATGACAGGAGCCAAAGCTGGAGTTCACATCCCATTTCAAATCACCAAAGCCAGTGCCTGGGTTGGATTTTCTTCCATACCGAATATCAAGGCTGAAAGCGTGGGAATGCTTTCTCTTGAAATATATCTTATTTCCACGGTCTTGCTAAAGAGGTCCCTCACTCCCAAACCATTACAGCCTTTGTTTCTTTCCTAAATCTCATAGCACCGACGTTTGCCGTGAAATCACCGGGTCAGCATCCCCCTCGTGGCTTTACTCCCCCATTCTCTGTGAGCTTGCTGGGTTACACTCCAGGTTACACACAGGGAGATGAGCTGAGAATCCCCAGAAACGGCGGATAAAATGCTGCCAAGTGAAACCCACACTTGTTGCAGAGCCGCGTTTTAACCTCGTCCCATCCCTCCCCTTCTAGAAAGCCAGCCTGTGTGGGAAAGTCGAGGAGAAATAAGATGTTACGTTCATCCCGGGGAGCTGAGAGACGGGGGATTTGTAACTGGAGACCGGGATGGAGGCGGGGGAGAAAGAAACACTCAGAGATATTGCTGACCCCCTAGGTGGGCAGGTCGGCTGTCCCCGGCGCCCCTTTCACAGCACGTTTGGCATCTCTCGGCGCCACGCATCCCTCTACGTGCATGCCCCTGCATGCAGGCGCGGGCGGTGGGATTGGGGGGGCGGCTTAAAAAGCCTCGCTGAGAAAGGTATTTCTTGTGGGGAAAAAGACGCGGGGGGGGAAGAAAGAGGGCAGGCCCCCTCGCTCCCCACTGAGTCCATTTCTCCTGCTTTGCCGGAGCTGTCAGCCTTGAATCCCGGTGGCGTCCCGTAACTAATTGACAGCAATGGGGGCCTTTGGGAGCCGAAGAATACGCATCCTTGCTGGGCGAGCGCTGGAGCAGGGGCTGCGCGGGCAGCTGTGGGGGGATATAAAGGGCGGCTTTGAAAGCCTTTGTGCCCGCCCGCAGTGCGTGCGTGCGTGTGTGTGGCGGGTTTGTGGCCGGGGAGGGATGCCGGGGGAGCCGCAGGGAGAAGCCGCCGTGCACCAGCGAGGTTCTCCCCGAGGAAAGGGGCGGGGGAGGGAGGAAAAAGCCCCAAACGGGGCGAGGAGCGAGGTCCCCGCGCTCTCCGAGGGCGTCGGCGCTGCCAGCCGGGAGCCGGCTGCGGGTTCGGTGTAAAGCCAGGGCCATCGGGAAACTAGATCTCTGTTTTTCATCCTGCCCTGGCCCAGACTGTAAAATATGACCCTCCGGCACGGCCGCCAAGCTGCAGCTTCGGGAAACAAAACCCCTGCTGTGTTTTCTCTGGGCTTGGGGAACGGGCAAAGAAATCTCCTCTCCCAGGTGTAACCTGGCAGCTTTGTCCCTGTGGTCATCCTACTCCTTCCTGAGGATGCTTTGATACCCATCAGAGGAAGGGCTAGATTCTTTCTTTTTTTTTTTTTTTTTTTTTTTTTTAATTGTCCTGAGGCCAGTTGCACAAACATGTCCCAGTGTCACAGACAAAATATTGTCTGGGAGACATTTTTATGTTTTTGGCTTAACTCATGCAAAAATGCCCCATTGTCTGTGACATTTTAAAGAACAATCTCTGATAAAAGTATTTGCACGTTTACAACTGGAGAGAAATAAATTAACCACTTGCATTTCTCCGGGCTCTGTCACTTTGGAATTTAGTAACAGAAGTGACCAAATGGGGACAAGTGTAGAAGAAATGGCTCCCAAGGCAGCTGGGCAAGGGTGTAACTATCAGACAAGCCCAGCACAACCATAGTGGCAACAAGGGACACTTATATTTTAGACCTAATCTGCACATAGTTTTTGAGAGAGAAAGTGAGTGTTTGAAAGATGGGGCATCAGTTCATAGGTTTGAAGGCCAAAAGATATCATTAGACCAGCTAGTCTGATCTTCTGTGTTATAAAGACTGCAGGATGATACTCAATTACATTTATATTGAGCTAAATGACTTGTATCTGAGCAGTAGCCACTTTTTGTTTTCCTTTGTCACAGTCCTTTGTGTCTTTATTTCAGCTAGGCCCCATGCAAAAACTACTCGGACTCAGCCAGTCAAGAGCTCCTGGGCATTTAGCAAAATGCATTTTTCATCCTGCATTTGCCTTACTTAAGTAGATGCTGTATTTTTGCTAGATCCTATGTGCGGCAATACAGCATAGGAAAGCCAGATCTTCACAGGTTTGTTAGCTGAGCATGGCCCAGCTCTGGGCTAACAGAGATAGGTGCCCAGCTATCTCTCAGGTCAAGCCCAGAGATCCCTGGAAGTACCCCAGTTCCCAAAACTGTTCATGCTGTGGGTGAAGCAGTGAGTCCTCACTCTTTCTGTTGCCTGTGTGTTATACACTACAGGAAAGGGGAGCTGGATTTCATGGGAAAAATAAACAGCTTTTTGCTTAGCCATAGGTCTGTGTGGTAAGGTTTCCCTATGAAGCCAGAGTGGGCATGTTAAATGCAGGGAGCAGGGCAGGCCCTGGGCAGGTGGCTGGGCTTGCTCGGAGCACCTAGCCCCTCTGGTACCCATCCAGCAGCTGGCTAGTGTCTCTGCTCGTTTGAATTAATGGTATTAAAAGGTGGCTGATCAATTTGTGCTGCTGAAAGAGAATTCCTTGACTAACCAGAAAAGCAGTTCCTCATGTTGCTGGGAATTTTTTGAAAGAGGTAGAGAAAAGCGTTGTTATTATCATTAGAAAAGGATATTTATCAATATTTCAGAAACTTTCTTTTTCTGGTTGTTTTTAGTCACCCATGTGACTAAAAACAAATCAGACATCTCCCAAACACCCCCAGGGCCAATAGAGCTCTGTCCAACCTCTGAAAGATGATTTTTGGTCCATCTACTAACTGCTGGCTTGAGCCCAAGCTCCCAATGAACTCAGTAAAAAGATTGACTCAGCTTAAAAGGGAACATGACCTTAGTCTGTAGCCTGAACAATAGTTCAGAAATGCCTGCCTGGCTGCAGGCTGCAGTGACCTGTTGCTGCTTGTGATAGTTGCACTCTGGGCTCCGGGCAGCTCCAACATCTTCAGGCTCCACGTTTGTGGAGCACCCAGTGTGGAACCAGTATCAGTTTTCTGATGGATGCTTCCACACGTTGTCACAGCAGATAAGTGACAGCGGAGCCTGTCAATGCAGGTGTGAGCAGGGATGGCACTGCTCTCCCCCTTCCAGCTCTGGAATTTCAGGCAGCTGTTTTGTCTGCAGAGGGGTCGCTGGCTTGTGTGGGAAGAAAAATTGTGACTGCTGGCAGAGGCATCAGTTCAAGCCTACTGATTGCTCTCTCTCAGCTGACAGTAAAAATAATTCAGTTTCAGATAATACAGCGTTGTCCTTTCCATGTGGAAAAAATCAGAAAGGCATGCAAAACTCTCCCTCTTTTTTTCCTGCTAATTGCCTTGATTTCTGCTTCCACATTCCCAGCTGCCTCTCCTCTTCAGGTTGCCCTTTTTGACTCCTCGATTAACTTCTTTGTCCACCCGTTTACCACTCAGGACATGGCGACCTTTGGATGTAAATCTGCGCTGACGTCCCTCCCATTTGCGAGCTTTTGTCGGGGCTGACATCTGCGAGACTCCTTGTGGCGGAGATGGGAGGGAGCCGGGTAGATGTGGGATCTGGGCAGTGCCCTCCCCTGCCAGGGCTGCTGCCCACCTCTGTCTTGCTGGCTCCCCATCCCAGAGCTCAGTGCCTTAGCCTGGGATGAAAGAATCACAGATTTTGGTCTGCAGCTCCCAGATGAGTGTAGGTGCAGGCTTCACCCTCTACTGTCTGCTGGCTCAGGAGTTCCTGAGTTGCTCATGGCATTGCTGGCTTTCACCTCCTCAAGACACAATCTTTATTATCAGGTTAATTTGGATAGGCATTCTTGGTGAGAAAGCCCAGCCCACTTACAGTGCCTCTTGTTGTGCCCTGGAGCTGCTGATTTTTGAAATGGGAAGCTTGTTTGGAGGACACCCCCAGAGCCAGGACAACCCTTATGTTACCTCGGGGTGCAAGATGTCCTCTCTTGCACAGCAAATGTTTGACAAGCCGTGCAGCTGTGAGGAGGCCACAGACCATTGCAGAGCCTGGCTGTGCACCTCACATCAGAGCTGACAGGTGGGGTGGACACAGCACCATTTTCCAGAAGCAGAACCTTGTAGATTTTTGAAGCAGAGACAGCTTTTTCCCAAATGATGTCCCAGGTTGGGGCATAAAGGCCTTATTTGCTGTGAAGTGGGTTTTATTCTGCACAGAGTTTGACCACTGGGATGTGGAGTGCTGCCTCCTGGGTCCCCTGTGATTTTTGGCAGTATATCCTGAATCCTGCTCCGAAGCTTTCTGCTCTGAAGCTTTTCTGAAGTCCCGCCCAGAGCCCCCACCAGAGATGTGAGATGCCAGTTAAGGTTCAGCTTTCCAGCACTGTGTAGGGCTTTTGGCTTTAATTACACAGAGCCCCCTTCCCCCAGCCTTCCCCTTGTTCCCAGCACAATGAGGTCAGACACCTGCAAAACTGAACTTTTAGGGAAATGGCCCCAGAGCAGGACAAAGGCATTAGGCAGTGGGGGACGGGACGTGAGGGGCAGGCAAGCAGCTGCGGCGGAGGAGGCACAGCTGGATCCCTGCACGGCACTGCCTCCCTGCCTGCCCCTGCCTCATCCTTCTAGGGCCTGTTAGAGCAGTTCCTCCTTGAGAAAGCAGAGTGATTTCTCCTTGAACTCCATGGTAGCACCATAGCTGCCACAGAAAAGAGTCCCTGGACAAGCTCCTCACTGAAGGGCTCTCTAAACAGTTAAGGGAAGTGGTCTTGTTTGATATTTTTCCACTGAGCCCTTTTCTTCTTCTCAGTTTTACCCAAATAGAGAGAGAAACTTTGTGGAGGTTGAAATAAATGAGCCCATCAGACCTGTAGACACTGGGAATAGACAAACTCCAAATCCCTGCCTTGCCTCACTTAGATCACAGTCTTTCTTCCTTCACTGGAGGTGGAATGTAGATGGCATTGCTGAGCTGAGTCCAGATGCTTGAAGGACTTGGTTTAAATGCTTTCCTAAAGGAAAAGGAACAGTAAGCATTGCAACTGCTCGAACGATATGAAGTTGTACTTACATGCTCAAATAGGTCTGCGAGCTTTACAGAGCACTCTGGGCAAGTGAGTTTTAGTGAAGTCATACATGGGTTGAGCTATACCAGGTTTTTGTTTGTCTCTTCCCACTCAAGAGAAAGGAAGTAAGAGAACCTATCCATTCCTTAAAAACGGGGGAAAAAATGATTTAAAAAGAAACAGAGAAAAAAGAGAGCAGGACTAATAGGTGACCTATGTTCCCACCACCAGTCTGCTTCTCTGTGTTCCCATATGTAAAATGGGAAGAAAAACAATGAGTAGATAATGAAAATGAGATGACAGATAGGATGGAGTAGGTGGATACTGAGGGGAAAAAAAGATTAAAAGGGTCACCAGTTCTCATGCTTATGAATTCAGCTCAATATACTTCGTGCCAGGAGAAAATCTGTGGAGTTGCATCATCCAACTGCTTCCAACAAGATTTCTTGTGCTTCCTGTTGACATCGGGCAAGTGGATCTTGCCCAATAAATAGTGTCTTCCTTCATACAGCACTTCTCCCTAGGTCATGGAGGGCATTGTATGAGCACTGCCTGAGTATAAGAAATCATCTCTTTAAGAGATGACTGGTTGGAAGGGCCAAGTGACTTCCCCACTCCATGGAGGTCTACAATGCAGCAGTTACAAGGCAGCAAGTTAAACTGGACCTTTGGAAAGTGTTGGGCTAAGGATTTCCAGTTTAGGTCCTTCTCCTTTTGGAAGAAGACAGGGCAGGTCTGTTCTGCCTGGGAAGGATGTCAGGTTTAAAATCTTCTCACCTCGCTGTCACACTGTGGGAATGTTGCTGAGGGGGTTCTGTGCCTCCCACCATCTCTCCTGAGGTACGACCCACTGTGTTGTTGCCTGGGCTGAGAGGTGGTGGTGAGGGGCAGGGAAGAAGGGGAGGGGGTGGGGGGAGAAGTTGGTGAAGAGGGTAAAGGAAGCAACTTTTTAAATAAAAAAAAATAAGTGATGAATAGATCGGCTAATCCCGGGAAACCTTGAGAATATAGAGCAGCGTCTGTGGAGCCTCCCTTTTTTCTTTTCTTTTTTTAATTTTCCTTTCTTTAATTTCGCTGCAGCACGTATAATCAATTATGGCTTGAATTGGGGATAAGGGGAGGGAAAGTACTTCAATTCATAAATCAATTTTATACGGTCATCAGTCAGGTTGTGAATGCAAATACCTCTGTCGGTTTAGGTTATTCAGAATTAATTGACTCCCACCGGGCTGGGCTGCAGATGGAGAGAAGCTTTCTCACAAAGTCTGCTCAGGCTCAGCATGGGGGCAGGCAGGCGGGCTGGCTTCCTCCTCCTCCTCTTCCTCCTCTTTCCTCTCCTGGAGCATTATACTATTGGCGTTGAGGAGAGTTTTGTGTGTGCGTGTGTGTGTCCCCTCTGTGAGAGGGAGAGATGCTTGAAGAAAGAAAGGGATATGCAAAGATTAAAGTCACAAGCCCCCTCTTCAGCCCTGGCCTGCGCAGACACTTTTATGTGATTAGGAATGCTTTGCTTTCAAGGGTTTGCTTTTAAGCCTTGAGCTTCTCTTGAACTTCTCCAATAAGAAAACAAACAGCAGTGTCAAAGCCTCCCCTGTGCCTGGAATTCGAGCTCGAGTTGTGTCATTAAAAAGCCACTTTGCTACTGGGACTTTGGCATCTGAGTCACTGTTTCAAAGCCAGTCTGGGGCAGGAGAGATCGAAAGTCATTAAACATCTAGTGGTTGTTTTGGTGGCCTATTGAAAAATGAGGTTTGGAGGGTTTCAGGGCCACCGGGAGGACACAGAACAAATGCTGCCACCTGAATCCTCCCTCCTCCTCCTGCACCTTCTCCCCAAGGGCTGCGTGGCTGAAATATTTGGCATGCAGGAGGTGTATGGAGAAAACCCAAAGGATGGATTTGCTGGAGGCTGTAACCTGCAGCCCCTCTTTTCCTCCCCCATTAGCACTACCCAGGTCAGCACACGTCCTGGGCTAAACAGCGGGGCAGAGCTGGCAGTGCACCACAGAAGGGGCTCTCTCAATTTCCTCACACACACACCCATTACACCCCAGTCCTCTCATGGGACTGCACCCAGCCTGGAGGCTGTCACCCCACGTGGTACCCCAGGGCTATCACTCCACTCCTCTCCTGGCCCTGTGACCCTTTCCCTCCTCCCTGGCCAGCTCCCTTTGTCTCACTGGTTAGCTGATGCCATGAGTTCCCCCACACAAGGAACAGTCATCCCGGTTTTTGCATGGTCTCACCAACCAGTCCGGGCCTCAGACTGGCAGGCACATCCTCCACATCAGCTGGTGGAGGTTTGTGTCTGGTTTGCCCTTTCCCAGACATCACACTGATGGCATGGGTGGGGAACACCACTTCATGACACCCCCAGGAAAGATAATTGGTATTAACACCCAGGTACACACTTTTCCCTCTTTGTTTTGGCTTGTCACATCTAGGCTTTTTCAGACTAGAACACCTAAGCTTCAAACTGCAGGAGCTCGTCTAGAGAAGGAGGCCATCAGACATGTATCAGTAGATACCTAACTATGAGATCAATTGCCAAAATCAGAGTATGTATCTTTGTTTTCTTCCTGGGGAAACTGAGGCACAGATAAAGATGTGGCTCAATCCAAAGCATCCTACTTTGAAAAGAGGCACAGCTGGGAATAAAGCCTAGGTCCTATTGTCTGCACTCTTGTTATGGTGCTCACTAGGACCCAGAGAGCAGACCACCAGAGCTGAACAAGTGGGGCATGTCCATGCCCTCTGCTGTACAATGGGCTAAGCACATCAGGTTTCAGCAGGGCTGGAGGCACTGGCATGTTACTGGAGAGCTGGAGATGACCCAGTGGAGCTGATCCCCACAATGCCATGGAAACAATAGGTCAGAAACACTCGGAAGAGGCTGTGGAGGTGGCAGTAAGTGGAGAGGAAGCTTGGCTATGCTTAAAGCACCCCAGGAGGAGGAGGAGGCTGCAAAAGAAGATGAAAGGAGCTGTCTGTAGTTGTCTGCAGTTAAGTGGGGAGGTGGGAAACGGCTTTGCAGTTCTTCAGCAGGAAACGTGGGGAGCAGGTCTTGGCAAGGGGAAGCAAAAGGGAGAAGCAGAACAAAAGAGCCATGCAACTTCCACTCAATGCTTTCCTCCATTTTGGGCAAATCTGCTATTTGAACAGCAACCAAAGAGCCAGGTGCATTGGATGGTCTTCCACAAGGCTCTGCCAACTTCCCAGCACCCCTCAGCTGCAAAATTCTCCACTAGTTTTCACAGATGCAATTTTGTCAAAGCCCCTTCCCAGGGCTCACTCTGCCCCCTCTGCCTCTGCTGCAGTCATGGGCACTCCTACACTCGCCATCCTGCCATCCCATTTCCCCTCACTGCTTCCTCCCCATGGTACACACTATGGACAGAAATTGATGAGAATATGAATGCCCTGACTTCCTCATCCTGTATTTTTTTCAAATGAACTTGGCCCACAGTGTAGAGAAGGTAAACATGGGATTGTTAGCTCCAGCACCAACCTGGAAGCCTTAGGGAATTTACCACCCCTGCCACATGCTGAAGTACAACCCATGAGGAAGGATGGGCTCCGTTTGCAAGCCTGTCAAGTTTTTCACACTAAAAGTGAGAATTACACAGAGAAATCAGGCTCTCTTCTGCTTCAGCTGTTGCACCTTGTAGGTTCTCCATGGCCAGCATGTTGTCTCTGCTGCACCTTCTCTGTATGGCAGTGCCAGGGTGATGTCCTGCTCCAGACTGGCAGTGACTGGGAGCATGGGATGGTAGCATATTTTATGTTTTGTATGTGGTGTGGAAGTCTCAAAAAGCTTTTGCCATATGGCTCTTCACATGGCAACCCTGTGCTCCTTCTTCCTATGACAAGCACCAGGAAATCCATGCATTAGTTTAAAAAATGTCATGATGGCCTTCTGCACATCCAGCTCCCATCCACCCACAAGCCTGACAGTAACCAGGTCTGACTTTTGCTAAACACAGGTCCCCGGGGCCAAAAGCTGGAATCTGTGCTGCCTCTGCTAAGCCTTGTCTAAATTCCCTGCTGAATATCCCTGAGAAGATCTGCTTGGTGTTCATCAGGTTGGAAAGCAGTTTTTATAAAAAACAAACACCCTTTGGGATCTTCCAGCAAATCCCTAATATGTGAGAATTAACCTATTTTTAATGCACTGCCTGCTTTCCCCACACTCCCTTGCTGGCCCGAGGCTGGTTCATCTTTCAGAGCTGAACAATGCTTCGTGTGTTTCTGTTTGCTCAACATTTAGAGGGGAGGCCTTCCTCTCTTCAGTGCTTTCTTAGCATTTTTTAATCATGTTTATAAAGTCAAATACCTAAGTGACCAAAAGAGCGGCGAGAACTGCTTCTCTGCTCTGCAGGGTACTGAAATCTCCTCTTGAAGTCAATGGGGAGAGCCATGCTCTGCTGAAATCTTGATCAGAGCTGGAGCTTTAGCAAAGGGGAGGAGTGAGCCCCTTGCTTTACTACACAGCTCCTTTCACAGAGGCCCGGGGAAGGAGGGGAGAGGTGTGGGGGCGAATCTTTACACCCATGGTGGGACTTCTGAAGAATTTACAGTCATCTTTCCTAGAGACACTAAAGATTTTATAGCCCTGGTACCAGTGGTTACAATGCCCTATGGAGCACAGAGCTGACTGTGTGCCAGGGACCCCTTCATCTCACCAGAGGCTGGAAGGTGGCCAGGGGCTTCACACGGGGAAGTTTATTTCAGAGAGAGAAGGGAGTGAGGAAGCGGGAGGGAGAGAAGAGGGGAGAGAGGCCGAGCAGAGGGGGAGAGGGAAGGGAAAACAAAAGCAAGTGAGATAGGAGAGTGAGGGAAAGAGGCAGGATGGAGAGCAAGGGTGGGGGAGCAGAGGGAGGCAGAGAAATGAGAGGATGCCAGCGTGGGAGGAATGAGAGGAGAGACCTAGAAAGGAAGAACAGAAGGGAGAAATGAAAGGGAAGGAGAAAAACATTTTAGAAGTGGCAGAGGGAGGAAACATGTGACAAAGGAATAACAGAAAAGCAGCCAGAAAGAGGGAAAGGAAGAAATAGCAAATAGGAGTAAAGTTAAAAGCAAAACAGGTTCTGAGAGCAGGTACAAGAGGGAGGCTTAGAAGCAGCCTACAGCCCAGGCCCCCAGACAAACCCAGCAAAGAAAATGAGGCTTTTCACTGACTGTCCCCATACTCCTGCCAAGTCCTTAAACTGAGAAAGGAGCCAGGAAGCTCTTCTGCATACTCAGTTCTGCACAGACCTGCACACCCAGGGTCCTCTTGGGCAGATATTCACAAAAATGAATATGCATCTATATATGTGTGTGTGTGTGTGTGTGTGTGTGTGTGTGTGCACATGTGTATGTACCCTTACACATTTGCATGCCATATACCCAATGCTATGACATCCATGCTCTCCCTCTCTTAACACTTCTGTGCACCTGCTATGCACGTGCAGACTCTGCCTGTACCTTCACCTGCCTCCACAGCCATCCACACACCCAGCTTGGGCTCCACTCACTCCTCAGCTGGCTGCAGAACAAGGCTTATGCTTTGTGAAAAATGCTGAGGTTTGGCTGTTCGGGTTCATTCCATGCTGGGAAGAAAATGAGCCTTTAAGATGTTGGTTGGTTTGTTTTTTTTTTTTTTTCATGAGGGGGAAAAAAAAATCAGACAGAAAGATGAAGCCAGCAAGTGCTCCACCCCAGAATATGAAACATGGACATACATTTAAGAAATGGTTTCTCTGACCTGGTGGTCTATGAAGGCAGATTTAATGATGATTGTGGTGGTCAATTATAGTTTGGTCATTTACAGCCCTGTGAGGCTATGCTTGAGGCCCCCTAGTCCAGGAGTTACAGTGCTGCCAGAGCATTAGAGAGCCCATGTTTCCATGTTCTTTGTCCTGAGTCCAGCAAAATCAATGTGCTGGCATATCTCTGGGTGCAGTGGGGTGATCTCTGAGCTCTGCATCTGCTTGGTTTGCAGATGGGGGAGTGTTTGCCCAGGGTTCCCACACAGTGCTGTGCCTCGTGAGAGCAGAGCCAGGCAAACCTGGGGCTCTCGGGCCAGAGCGGATGTCGAGCTCCTGCCAACAATCCACTGCCCATTGCTGTGTTTCTAAAGCACAGTGTGCCAGCTCAGACTCAGGGAGGGTCAGTGGCAATCATAAAACTCCCTTAAAGTGAACATCACACTCATCGTGCTTCTCTCTCTTTATAATGGACAGAAAGGTGCTTGTAGCAGAGATTTTCTGTACTGCTATAGGTGTTGCCAGAGCCCAGAAAGGGTAGGGAACCCAAGGGCGAGAGACCTGGCAACTCTATATTGGTATGAAGAAGCAACAGTGGTTAATTACTCTATTAAAATTGCTCCCCACAAGCTGTGCAAACTTTCTCCTGTTAGAAAAACACTGCACAAAGGCCCTGGGTAATACATTGTTAATGGGTCTCTCTCATACCGACAGTAACCACAGCTCCACGCTGGAGGACTTGGCAAACCACCAGAGGAGGTAGATCTGTGCATGCCACCGCTGCAGGAGCATGTCCTGACATCTGAGCACCATGGCAGGGCCGTGAGCATGCCAGGGGAACATCCTCTCCATGCCAGTGTTAATGTCAGACCTCCTGGGGAACAGCTGCATGTTTTTGGACACTTAAGGGCATGCTGTCCCCTGCCATAATTTGGCACCAGTTGAGTGTATTTGACTTAAGATGGATGAAATGTAAAGAGGCAGACCTCCAGTTAGACAGCTGTTGGGGAACAGCTTGAGGAAGGGACGCTTTTATTTCAAGACCTTCCAGATGTACATTTCCCTCAGCTTGTAATTCAGCCTTTCACTTGTTTGGTAGTGCTCATCTAATGCCATTGGTTTTTACAGCCTCCCTGTGAAACACCACTGCTTCAGAAATGCCCCTGTCTCCTCTCTCCCCACATTTGCTTTGAACTTTTTTGCTTTCCTATAGAATAAGCAAGAAATGCATAGGGTAAAGTGCCTCTGGTAAGGCAGAGGAGCCATGAACCAATAGAATAACAGGAGTACAAGCTGAGCACATCCTCTGTACCCAGCAATGGAAGTCACATTTATTTTATTTTTTCTGTTCTTATTTGGTCATCAGAAGCAGCCATAAAGGCCATCTGCTTTGAAGATGTGTGGTCATTTCTGCTAGGAGAGAGTACCAGCGAGCCTGCATGTCAGGGCAGGAATAGAAAGGAACTGGCCCTTGTGCCAAGACTTTCTTGGTAATCCAAGGAATTCACCCACAAAAAATGCTAAATTAGCTCAAACTATAGTCCAGAGGGGCCCTGGCGTCCTCAAGCTATAAACAGAGAAGAGAAATGGATCTGATAAAAAGCCACATTTCTGGTAGGCTTGGCGGAATGCAGTGTGCTCAGTACAGGAAGGGAATCTGCATGGCTGTGCACAGGTCTTTACTCTGGGGCCATGCACTACTGGTTGATTAAATCTCTTACTCCTGCTGGTGAATAATTATCTGCCTGACCTGTTCCACTGCAGGCAGCAAGAGCACACCATCAGTGAATTCTTCCCAGAAAGAGTGAGGTGCTCACCCTTCATCTGGCTCTACCTGGCCTTTGGCAATGATGCCTAGGCCAGAGGTTTCAGTGCCAGGTGCTGGGTGCTGACAGGAACGTCCCTAGGTTCAGGGACCCCTGTGGGAGACCTGGCTCTTTCAGGTGGGGCGAGTGCTGCCTCCCCAAGGAAAGAGCCTGGCACCTTGGGAGGTGTGGCCCAGGGCCTTGGTTCTGATGTTATTTTGTTCCCTGATTTTGGAAGGAGCAGTGGAAACAATTAGGTCTCTTAAATTCTCTGAGGCAAGATCCAAATACAGAAAAGAATACATCTCCCAGGCAGGGAGAAGTGGGGAATTAATTGCCTTTTTTTGGATGAGATCAGAGAAAGCTGATTTATGAAGCAAAGAGAAAGCAAAGTGCTTTTATGGGTAAAATGTTCCCTGCTTATTTCCTTTCTGTCAGACTACGTTCCTCCCACGCTTCTGGCTGCAAGCTTGCTCCTTGGAAGCCTGTTTAAGCATTTCAGCATGTGATGATTTAACTGGGCATGGATTCTGACAGATCTTTGCAAATAACATCACAGGAGTTGCTGGAGGTGACAGCCTAATGCCGACTCGGGGCACGTTCAGGAGGACAAGGCTGGCAAAGAGAAACCCAGTCATCCCTGTGGGCTCCCAGCCTCTGCCAGGGCCCCTCTGAGCATCAGGCCCTGGGAGACACCCCTGGCCATCCGCTGGGCTGGGGTGTGCCTGGCAACCTGCTCTATCTGCTGTGTCCCTGGGACAGACGGAGGAGACGCCGCTCCGCGGCACAGGGGGCTCCAGAGCTGGAGCCTCACGGGAATCAGGGGTCTTTGGTTACAGCTCAGGCAGAAAGCAGAGGGAAAGCAGAACAGGAGAGAAATCCAAGAAGCTGGGTGTGGAATGAGAAAGTTTCTGCAATCGAATTTCCACGCACGGGGCTTTCAGCTCCTGCCAATGTACATACAGGAAGGGATGAACTCAGGGGAACTCAGGAGGCTTATTCCTACTCGGGGAAAATGTAGCAAGCAACTAACACTGAATTATAGGGTACCAGAACTACATCTGGGGCATCTCAAGTGTTGATGGCCAGGCTGTGCTGCCTGTCCCGGTGGCATATGGTTCCTAGTGACAAAGACACCCACCCCGTGACAGATCTAGCTGCAAAGCTGCATCTGCTGCACCCACACATGCAAGTACAGCTCAGTTTTCACTTATATAGGTGGGGGCACCAATACTGTCTGCACCGTCCAGAGGAACCACAAGTGGAACCACATTGGTGATCTGTGGAGCATGAATGTGGAGCAGTTCAATGCACGGATGTAGCAGGTTTTGCACACCCAGCAGACCATTCTGGGGATTGCTGGAAGGTTTTAGTACAACTGGCTGTCACTTCTGCTCAGGTATCACCCTGCTGGTGAGATATCAACCAGAAGGGCCTCTAGAGCACCCCTAAGGACACCATAAGGTCCAGGGATGGGAACAGTCAAACACTTGCCATACCTTCATAGGAGAAAATTAGCAAAGGAGGTGAAATGAAATCAACCCCCTATGAAGTCAGGCAAAACAGGAAAATATAGTTTAATAACCGATAATGATATAGAGAAGCCCCCACGCTCAGCCCCCAAACTGCGGTAGGTTTACAGGGAGGAGGGGAGGGCAGGGGTGGGAGCTGGGGGTAGGGAAGAGAAAGCTGTACGAATTGACCTCTCTCCCCCCTGCCCCCTCCTTTTTCTTTAAATCCCCACCTAGTCAGGAGTGCTCATTAAGGATGGCTCTCGTTACCCTAATTAGACTGCCCCCTTCCCTTCATAGGGCTCCAGACCTCTGCCATTCAGCAATAACAAGAATAACAAGAAACTCGTTATTTTACAACCTGGGCCGGGAAGGAGGGAAAGAGGGAGAAGATGGCTTTGTGATGTGCTGCTTGGAGGAAAACAAACTCAGAAAAACCTGGGTCGAGGGAGGAGTCCTTCCTGTCAGGGAGACCTTGTCTCCTCTTAGACTCTCTCTTGCCCTTGTGCGTGCCTGCACTAGAAATAACGCTATAAGGAATGAGGATTTGTTTGAGGTGTTTTTCCACTTTTCTGCAGGCTCATTCTTGAGAGTTGTTTTTCTTTTTAGCAATCATATGTATGTGTACTTGATTTTATGTGAAAAGTAACTTCTCGAGACTCTGACAAGGCATGAGCCATCCCAGCCCTGAGCAGGGGAGGAGGAGGTGGCAGCAGTGGCAGTGGGACGCTCCACGTGTTATGTGGTCCATACTTGGCATTCCTCAGCGTGAGGGAGGCTGTGATGGTTTGCCTCGGGCAGGGCAGCAGCGGAAGCCTGGTCTCAGCCCGGCTTTCCCAATTCCCTTTCGCTCTCGGATGCCGAGGCTGTGCACGCTTACCCAGCGGCCATCCCCGCTGTGCCCCACGTGTGCGAGGTGCCCACTCCAGCCATGCCACCCTCCCTGCTGCCATGGCTCCTTGGCAACTTGGCCACCTCCAGTCTGCATCCTGCTGCTGATCCCCTCTGGAACACCATCCCAGCAAGCCTACTCACCAGCAGATGTTTGATTTCCAAAGCTGCTGTGGAAAAAAAACCAAAAAAACAAAACCAAAAAAGCCCCAAACTAAAAACAAACAAGCAAAAAACCAAATCAAACAAAACAATAAAAACCAACCAGACAAAGAAACCTGTTCCTGTTTTATACCCATGGAGCAGAGATGGAGGGTGAGTGAAATGAGGCTCCCTGACAAACTCCTTGGGTTCCCATTACAGCATCAAGACACCACCTTTCCTTAGCATTGTGTTGTGTAGCATCCCACCCCAGAAGCAAACAAGCCAAGTCAGCACTACCAAGCATGTGTTTAAGTGTTGTTCTGGATGAGAGGAAAAAAAATAAATGCTCGCCACCTTGCAAAATCAGACCCTCCCTGAACATTTGGAATTAATTTTGTCAAAACCAGCTTATCATCTCCATAAATTGTCACAAATCCACTCTGTTTTGCAGAGCTAAACATTTCAACATTTTATGCACATTACCAGTTGCACCATCTTTGCTCAATTTATGCCTCATTTAAATAACTTATTACATCAGATATAGGGCTTTTTTATAGCTCAGTTTTAAGTCTCTTTCTCATACTCTCTTTAAGACTTGTCTAAGTCTTTCAAGATGTTCTTTTAAGCCCTCAGACCAAATTAAAACATCATTCACTGCAGCTTCAGCACTTAGCAGTTTCTCAGAGATCTGGCAAATACTCTTTGAAATACCTCGGGACAAGAAGAAATGCCAAATAATGTCTGTCTTAGCTTACACATTGACATTTGAAGCATAAATGTCCAAAGTTATGCCTCAAAAGTAGGTGCAGGCATGTAAGCAAAGGATTCAGAATTTTTCTGAGGTGACAAATACCCCATAATAATGTCTTGAGGGATTTACGATATCAATTACTTGGATTTCGCCTCCAAGCCTTTCTTACAAATGATGGTTCATATTGTTTTCTAAATTCATGTTCATGTCTTAACTCAGTTACATCTGCTAACGGGTTTGGATTGTCCTGATTGTAAATAGACAAACAAGTATGTATCTGCTGGGACTGAGATTCACTGTGCCAAACCCCCTTTAAACACTCTTCCTCCCACAAAAAGAGAAAAAGAAGCCAAAACTCCCTAGATTTAGAGCAAGAAAAATTGTTTCAGCTGAAATCATTTTCTAGAGGTAGGATTTTTTGTGCCTAACCCCAAAACTTTGGGTCACCTGAAACATTTAGCAAATTGACGTCAATTTTGCTGAATTATTTTGACTTAAAGAAAAGGAGCCTTGTCTGCAGGGATAAGAAACATGCAACCTCCTGCTTAGTTCTTCCCTATTTTTATGGAAGTGAGGTGTCCCAGCATATCTGTCAGACTTAGCAAAGATTGTTGTTCAGCCTTTGGCTGTGATCAGCTTTCCCCCACCACTTAGCGAGCACACAGGCTGGAGAGGTGTGTTACAGCTTCGTGGACAGCCTGGGCTGGTGGTGCCTCTTCCAGCCTATGGAAACATTCAAGACTTGGCCTTTTCCTGCTGCTAAAATACAGCTTTGCTTTTCCAGTTACCCTCGCCCTTCTGCTAAGAGGGAAACTTGGATATTTTGTCTGTGCTGACCCTCCAGCTGGGGCTGGGACATGTCTTGGCCACAGCAGGAAGGAAGAGAGTGCCCCAGATCACACATCTGGTTTTACATCTCCTCTCACGTCTCCTGTTTCAAGCAGAAACACATGGCAGGTATCTTTACAAGCTGAGGATATCTGCATTACACCAAGTGCATCTGGATTGTACTTGGACGGGAGTCCCAGAGCTGCTTCCAAAGGCAGACTCGGTGTCTATACTGAAAGTAGCGGACATGGGAGTGTGGGAAGGACCTGGTGTGCTGCATGCTGATCTGGAGGCATCAGCGTGGTTGCCCAGAGGGTGATGGATGATGAGAAGAACCTACCCCCTCTGTGCTGAAGCTGGGCAGCACAGCTAGTGAGACACATTCCCAAGAGGCCAGAGTCAAGCTTGTGCCAGTCACACGCTTTCCGTTTTCTCCTTAGTCCACTTGTTAATCACGTGCTGCAGTCACATCTGGGTGGACCAGTTGTGATCACAGCTGCTGGAGTGAGAGGCAATCCCAGTAGATCTCACATGTCCTGGAGGTGGAGTTGGAGGTGAGGGAGATCTTACCTTCAGGCAATGGCAGCCCTGGGCTGTAGGGTCACCTATACCACAATGCCAGCCACACTGTCTTTAACACGTGTGAGCACAATGGGAAGCGAGGCGTTCCCAGCTGGGAAAAGACAATTTGCAGCTATTCTGAGCTGCACTGGTTGGAGCCCTCTTGTGAAAACAAACCCAGAGAGATGTCCCTGGTCGCTATTGACTAGCAGTGCTAGGATAACACAGGCAGCTTTATTTGGTGAGAGGGGGACGGAGGAAAAAGCTCCAAGTTCTCCTTCCACCCTGCTCTGCTCCATCCCTGCTGCCCTGGGGTGCATTGTCCTGCTTTGTCCCCGGGAAGCACGTGTGTCCGGTAGCACCGCGGTTATTTTTAGGCGGACTTGGCCAGCATCCATGGTGGTGGTGGCTTTGGTGAGCTGGGAGAAGCAGACTTTTCTCTCTTTGCCTTTCAATGTTTGGAAACAGTGAGGCTGCCAAGGCAGCCTGTCTCCTGCTCTGCACTTCCAGCCTCTGGAAAGTGAGAATGAGCCCTGAAAAGCCTGGCAGGCTGTCCTGGAGAGCCTGCCAGGCAGGCGGCAGCACCCTGCCAACACCAACAGCCCTTTGCTGCCATCAGCCAGGGAAAACTGGGGCAGGGGGGATGGAGAAGGGGAAGCGGCAGTGGAGGGAGAGGCTGGAAAATTGCACAGGTCCCTCTTGGGAAGAGCCTTTTCATTTCCTGAGCCTGACTCTGCATTTGTTATGGATGGGAGCAGCATGGGAGGTTGGAGCAGGGGGAGGTGGGGAAGGGAGAGGCATCCACTGCAGTCGCTCTGGGATTTCTTGTACATGTGTTTAGGACTTGGTCAATCTTGCTCAGGGGAAGAAGGCTGCTGGCATTGGCCAGGCTTGGAGACCAGAGCAACTTGCAATGGCAAGGCAGACGGCCTGGGTCAGGACACTTGTGGGGCTCCCCTTTGCCTCCTGACTCCTGGTTTGGCTAAGGGACCAAGACATCCTTGGATGGGACAGAATGAAGAGGCAAAGACTGCTACACCAAGGGATGCTGCAGACCACGAGCAAGGCTGCGTTGTGGGCAGCCCAGCAACCGGACAATGGAGAGGTGTACTATATCCCTGATGGAGCAAAGACCAAGTCTAACACAATCAGCAGACCACTCAGCCAGCTGACACTGATACTGCTATTTTTGCCCCAGCTACTCAAATCTCACCTCTGAATAAAACCAATTGTTTTCTTGAAAAAGGAGCAGGAGGCATGCTTTTCTACCAGAAGCTTTGCAGATACCCTTCTGCCTCAGCAGGAGCAGTTAGGCCCCCAGCTAGGCAGCGGTGGCAGCTGGGGCTGAGGGACAAGTCTTTCTAAAATGCTGGCATCTGTTTCATCACAGACTCTTGTGGGAAGCCCACTCCATAGGGCCAGCAGCCTCTCCTCTCCTGGCTGCATGCCAGGACAGCAGCTCCAGGGCAGTGGCTGGGAGCCCCCTTTTCCCTCAGAGCCCTTCCATTCCTGGCTCTGAGCTGTGCCACTGCCAAAAAGGCAAAGTTCTCCAGTGTCTGAAGGGGAGGGAGAAGGAAAAGAGGAGGTGCAAGTGTGTGCGTGTGTGTGTGTGTGTGTGTTGGGGGGAGATGGAGACATCGGGTAAGAGCAGACCAGCTTTCAGAGTTTGGCTAACACCCTCTCCAGCCTCTTACTCGGCATACGCAGGGTCCCATGATCTGAGTAGCAGCCCCTCTCAAGCCATTGTGTGCCTGACCTGCTTAAATAAACGGTGTTATTTTAAGCAAGGGCAGTCGAGCATTTGCCGAAGGTCCTTCTCTTTCTTGCTCCCTTTCTCCCGTCCTCCTTCCCCCCCTTTCCCGCTGCTTCAGTTTCCCCTCCCACCCCACTTTCCTTTACACAGCACGATTAATCCATCAAACCGAATGGGGGGGAGGAGGAGGGGCAATGAGCCCGCACTCCACTGAGCACTGAAGAGGCCCCCATTCATGGGTCAACAAAACCAGGGAGGACTCTTGGACTTAATCAGCCAAGGAGCGCTCCAGCCCTGGAGACAATTAACATCAAAGCAGTGCAGGAGAAAGAGGAGACGGGACAGCCAGGAAGCCTGGAAACCCACATACAAATCCTGATTAAAAAGGGAGGGAGGTTAGGGAGGAAGCAGAGAGAGGGAGGATGCTCGGCAGCGTGCGAGAGGAACTGATCCACGTCTGCCTCCAGGAGGGGGAAACTGAGGTGCGAGGAGGAGGCCAGACTTGCTTGAGGCTGATGTGCGGGGCAGCAACACGGACTTGCTAAGGCAGGGTCCTCATCTCCTGAATTCTGCTAAAAGCCCCTTGCTGAGGCTGCCCTGGGGTAGGAACCCGCATCCACAGCAGCTGTGGCACGTATCCCTTACACCAGCTGAAGTTTCACCAATGTCAGTGGGGCTAGGATTAAGAAGCAACATGTGGCTGGGTGTTGTTAGCCTCCCACACCTCATTTTGAAGGTTGTTTCCAACAGTCTTGTCATAGTATTGTCACGATCCACATAATTGAAAAAACTTAATAAAACTTTATTGTTACCTTTGGGCACTACATCAAAGGCTGCGTGCACCTAAACATAATAATCATATTTTGCCTTTGTACCAGATGGTCACTTGGCTGCTAATGTAAACTGGCCGTGGTTCCAGTCAGTCCTAAGGAGCAGCAGGGGCTCCATGGCAAGAGCCTGGTGCTCAGGCTGCATTGCCCATGGGGAGGGACAGCCAAGCCTGGAAACTCTCCTTGCACTGGAGCCTGGGGTTTAATTGCAGCTTCCTTTGGAAAGAAAAGCGGCAGATGAAGTTATAGGTGAAGAAGGAGCAGCTCCTGCCCCTCTGGCTGTGGGCCCCCACACGCACGAGTGCGCTGAACCGAAAAGAAGGGGGCTGCACACTGCTGAGAGGAAGGGTAATGGCGAAGGAGGCTGCAGGGCAATTTTCCAAAACTTTTTGCTGCACGCTTCCCCCCTTCATGGGCCTCACTCTGCAGAGATCTTTCCACACCTCAGGAGCACCATGAGGAAATGTTAGGCTGCTAGTGAGCTGTTGCAGTTGCAATTTACCATCTTCTTGAGTTACTATGGGATTATTGAATGGAAAATCAGATCCATGCCACAGCTTGCTAGCACATTCCCTCTTCTCAGCTCCAGACTGTTACGACGTCTCCTCCTCTGATCTCTGCAACAGGTAATGCGGTCACCAGCCTGCAGCTGCAGCTACGGCTGTGCTGAGATCTTACAGTCTGTGTCAAAGTGTCAGCTGTGATGGGGTTTGCCTTACCTCCCCTACCATCACACTGACAAAACACCATGGAGGTGCCAGAGCCCTCCTGGAGGGGAGCGGGGTCTGTGGCTGCTGTCTCATTAACCCCTGGCATCTCAGGTGTTCAGAGAGCAGAACATACAGTACATGCAGTGACTCCATTGGCATTTCCCCCAACCGTTCTTGCCTATTTGAACCAGTAAAATATCTTGGGCTGGGACTTTCTCCTGTGATGGGCAAGTATAAATCCTTAGAGCTCAACAGCTGGCACAAACCCACTTGATTGAAGTATGTAGAGTGGAGTGCACGATGCATCATGATGCTCATAACTCCTGATTTGGGGGAAGGGGGCATTCTGGTTCACAGCTTTTGAGGAAACTCTTAAGAGATACAATTCCATTGAAGGCTGTGAACAGAAATCATGGAAAACAAAGTACAGAGACCTGGAAGAACTGGGAAAACATTGCCAACAAGACCTACCTCTTCTAGTTGAAAGATGACTTTCATATGAAAGGTTGCTAGGTGGCCCAACGAAGCACTGTTTCCATACCAGTACTTACCTCAGAGTACATCACCCAATTCAAATTATGTTTTTTGATGTGTAAATGTTTGCTCCAACCTGCTGTACACTTGAAGCCCTGATCTACACAAGTGTCACTGTTCAGGGGACAAGCTGACAAGCTTTCCTGATGCTGATCTATGTAGGTTTGAACTGAGTGATTATCCCTGGGTACAGGGATAGCACTAAGTGCATCATTCAAAAAGTGGGGCCCTGAATGATGGGCTTGGGTCAAGATCAGGGCCCTGGGCTGGTTGCAAGTGGGGCACCAGGTTCTGCAGGAGTAAGGGCTCTTTCCAGAGGGGTTGGGGCCACAGACAGAGCAGGACAGGAGTCAGGTCCCACCACCTCATGAACACATAGGTGGAACCATGGGCAGATCCATGCAGACTGTTATTCCCCACTGGAGAATAACTGTGGAAGCAGCCCACATTTCACACCACTGAAATTCCTTGTCCTCTGGGTTTCTCTGGCAAGGTTTGGCTGCTCTGGCTGGGTTTGGTCGTCACAGAGTAGCTCTGCACAGCTTGTTCCATGCCTGGCGTTGTTGCCACCATGGGCAGACGGGCGCGGAGGAGATGAGGGAGCACCGGCAGGAGAGACCAGCTCTCGGTGTATCAGTTACATGTTAATTGCAGCTGTCTGGTTGCAAGGAAGAACAGGAAGGGGAGAAGAGAGACAGCCTTGGCTTTTGTTTCATGCACTGAACTTTTGGGCTCCTCTTTCCCTTCTTCCACCCATCCTCTTTTGCTCAGATACAGCCACCCACATGCCCGCACCAACTCACTCAGGCTTTCTTGTTTTGTCCTGTCATGGCTCTTCTCCAAGAGCTTGGAGAGTGTCTTGAAAAGAAGAAAAGGGGGAGACAGGGTTGCATGGAGGTAAAACACTATGCAGCGAGTTCTTTCACCTTCCTCCTCCTCTGTGCTGTCTCCTGAGCATCCCTCCCTTTTCCTCAGCAGGTACCTATGGAAAGTGACACTGTCAACAAACCCCCAGCAGGATCAGCCTTTGGTCTTGCTCAGGCAGCTGGTTCCCATTAAATGTTCTCAATCATGGAGAATTCTTTCTCTCTCATCTGAAATATTTTATTATTGCTTTTCCTTTCTTTCAGTTTCCTAAGGAGAAGGGAGGGATTTGGCATGTGTGCATGCAGTGAGCTAAAGAAAGGGAATTCAGAACTCAATCTTATCACGCTCATGTGGAAGGGTATGCATTAACCAGCTGCTATAACATATATTCTTTCTTACACACCCACTGAAATACTGCTCAGATTTTCATTCCCCCACTGCCTCAGGCAGAGTCCCCAAGGATGAGAAAGATGCTGTTTCCTGAGCACGAGCCCCTCCATCTGCTTGGCTGCAACTACTGGAGCCAAGATTTAAACTGGGATGGGTTACCTTCAGTGGGAGGCTGAGAGGTTTCATAGGAGCAGCTGAGAGCTATGGCATTCCCATTTTGTCCAGGTGCCACTGTTTCTGGAGGATGAGAGGAATTACTTTGCTGAACAGTTTGTCAGCACCCTCTCTCCTGAGCTGAGACATGTAAGACCGCTGGGTTTAACACATGTAAGCCCACTGGGAGCTTGGAGACACAGTCCTAGGGAAACACAACAGGGCTGAGAGGTAAACCATCCCAGGTGCAAGAGAAGACATATATCTCAGTCTTTGCCCAGGGCACCCCAGTCTTACCTCTCTGCCTTGCATGGTGATTCTTTTGGCCAGCAAGTTTTGTCGTTCACACTGAGCACGGACAAGTGATTTCAAGCCTGAGGCAGCTACTTGCTAGATGATTCCTCCTTGCCCATAGCTCCCAGAGCTGTCACTTCTTGCTGTGGAGCTCCTGCATTCTGGGACGTCCCACAGGTCAGGAGCCACATGGCTCTGTACCTCAGATCCTGTGTGGGGTGGACCACGTCAGATTGCCAAAGTTTGCCACAGCCTTCAAGCACTGTGGAAATTTGCAGTTTCCATTGGGAGATGCTGAAAAGAGCAGAGGGCTCTAACAAGGAGGACCATGGATTTGGGTGGTTAGTATAAAAAGAAGGGCTCCTTAAAAAGAGAAAAATGTATATGACTGCATAAACCCATAGTTTTTCTGAGACTGATTCATGGCCTAAATGGCATAGCTGATCCTAGAGCTTGTTGCAGAACTGCCTCTGCTCCAAATGACAGAATGGGTTATGTAAATTTTCCCTGGTTATTGTTCAACCTCTGTTGCCTTTGAAAAGACAAAGAGCACATGAAGCCCCCTGCTCTCTAATGAGAAAATGCCTGCACTTGGTTTTCTCCTCCGGAATTTCAACTCTTTCCCTCTGCTGTTTGTTTCTGCCCTGCTGCCTGGCTGTGGCCTGGTGTGATGCCTGCAATCTTCCTCCTGGGACAAGAGACACGTTTCTCCTCACAGCTCATTAGTAGCAACCATCATATCATCTTCAGCCATCTGAGAAAGTATCCTCATCTCCTCGCTTGAAACTGGCTGGCCAGCAATGTCCCCGCAGGGCTGGATGGCAAAGGATCCTGCAGCTCTCCTGCCTTAACATGGACACATGAGAAACAAATCAATCCCAAGTGCTTCGCAGTGGGGATGTAGCGCTGGAAGGGATCTCCTATTTTACCATGTCTTGGCCCTTGCTATTGTCAGCAATCACATCGTGCAATCTTCCGCACAAATGTGAAGATCCAAACAATCCTAATAAGTTTTAAGATTCTCCCACTACCCCAATTAGTAGACTCTTCCAGAACTTGACAGCTCTGAGGCTTAAACCATTCTTCTAATTTCCAGTCTCAATTTATTCCTGGCTGGAGCATGCCCACTTGTTCTCGCGCCAACATTGTTCCAAGGCTTAAATAGCTCTGCTCCCTCCCTGGTGCTTATCCCTCTGATGTGTTTACCAAGAACAATCATATCCATTCTCAGCCTGCATTTCACTGGGTAAAATAAATCATCAGTCTCCTGCCTCCCGATAGGCACACTCTTCCCCGACCACGCTGCTAGCCTTTGTCTGCATCCCCTCTCAATATTTTTCTTTCCAGTGCAAATGGGAAGAAGTGGAAATCATTCTCCATCACCTGTGCCCAGAATAAGGTCCTGAGCAGCACTCCAGGTTTTCCTGGTGTCCCAGTGGTCAAAGAAAGTCTGAGTGTGGGGATTTTTGTAGGCACAAACTGCTTTTCCCAGTGGATTCTGGTCTTGACCCTTGAATGCTGAGTAACATAGTGCCTCATGGCAGTATTTTGACACCACTTAGGAGCCAGCAGTCCCACTCTGCTCTGAAGCTGTCACGCATGCTCTTGGTAAAGCATGCAAGACTTGCCCACAGAACCATAGGGATAAAGTTACTCTGGAGGTTTTGACTCATTTGGTGGCACTAGCTATTGAAGCTGGGTCTCTGATTTCCCAGCGTAGTGAGGCACCCTGAGCTGTATCACTGGATGGGCTTAGCAGAAGCTTTTCTTATCTGTCGGTTTTTTTATGGTGCAAGAGGTCCACAAAGGTTTTGTCAGTGATGCTTTCCTGGACATTCAGAATTCCTGTGAACATCATATTGAGAGGCCCAAATAAATTACCTGAATGTGAGTGTGCTTTTTTCATAATTTAGTGTGTATCTGACCACTTCATTTCTCACTTACAAAAAGTGTGCAAAGTGCAGATGACAGATTTTAGGCTACCATATTCTGCAGTAGAAAGAAACAAATAGGTCTACTTTTCAGTTAAGCCAAACCTGGACTTCAGGAAAAAAAACCCCAAACCAATCATTTTTGGCTCCTCAAAGTATGGGAACTCAGCCATGCTCCTAATTTTCCCTTATTGACAGCTGTCCTTCAGTTTCATTCAGTTCTGTTCTGTAGATCTGAAACACCACTTCTTGTCATTTGGTGAAAATCCTGTTTTGACTTTGCTGGGTTCCAAGATCTCAGCAGACACATTTTGTACAGAAGCAGCACAGCAGAGTGATTTCTCTCTTGATGGATTGACTCCCTCCTTGAGAAAATGTGACTCTCACAGAGCACCTGTGGCCCAAACTGATTTGGGCACTTCTCAGCACCAGACAAGTGCTGGTGTTGTACCACAGCATACTTTGTGTCCTGACAGAGAGGCTGAGGTGTAACAGGGAAAAAATACTCAAAAACTTAAATAGCTTCTTCCCCCCACTAAAGCCTTTTGTTATTGACACCAAAGCACAGTAAATCAAGGGGTTCTGCCTTAAGTGAACTTCAAGTGCTCTTTATTTTTAAAAAAACAACCCCCAAACCAACCAAATCCCGAAGTCCCCAAAAGGAAGAGGAGGAGGAAAAAGATGGGACCTCAGAGAGGATTTGTAAATCACATTGCCATGGACCTGGTTCCTGCATTCAGCCCACCAGGCAAAGTGCAGCACCATAATGGGACTGATGGGCCGCGTGTGCAAACAGACAGAACGCAGCTGACTGGAGGAGATGTGCTCCCTCTGGCACATACAGCACGTGCTGGGTCCCTGCCGTGGCCTCACTCAGTCCCTCCTGCCAAAAAATAAACAAGCCAGATCAAACCTGTCATGGTCTGGAAGTCTTCAGCTCTCCCTTTATTTTAACGTGGTGCGCATGGTCTGGTTTCCCAGCATTTAATGCTTTGGCATAGAGCTGAAACCTGTTAATTCTCCACTCCTTGGACTGTGGCTTCCCACCTGATTGTCCAGGGTGTGCCTGGACCCCAGGCAGCAAGAAATTGGAAGGAGGGGAAGAAAAGGGCCAGGCATTTCTCCAAAGCCAGACCCTTCCAAGATTTTTCTTGGGGGACTTCTTGCAGAGTTGCCCAGGAGGCTCCAGGAGGGCAGCCCCTGAGGTCATGCAGAACACCACTGCATGACCCCCATGCCCTGAATCAAGCAGCCAAGGGCTGAGGCAGCATTTGGGCACACAGAACCAGCGAGCAGCACTGTGGCCTCTGGGGCTGGGCTCATTCCCACATTGATCCAGAGGTACATCTGTGGCTGTGTGCCCATCTCCTGGGGCACAGGCTGCTGGGTGCTGCCCCCACTTTGCCTGCACCAACTGCAGGCACAAAAGCATGGTCTGCCCCCAAGTCCTCAATCCCAAAGTGTCCTCATTCACATCTAAGCATTTTGAGGCTTCTTCCTCAGTCCTCCAAGGAACCTAAAGGTCACAGATGTTAGAAGGTAACAGCTCATGTGTCATCCAGTGGCCATGCCCTCTGTCTGGGAATAAGGGAAGTAGGTGGCAGATTAAATGAAAGGCCAGGATTTTCTGTGATTTCCCTCAAAAAATAACTTCTCCTATTGCACTCCTGAAGCTTGAAATGCTTCTGTTGTCAGAAATGGCCTCAGGACATTCACAAGGGTCTTCCTTGGTGTCCTTTGGTGGATACCCACAACAAGAAGATTGGAAAGAATTCTTGCTAAATCTAAGTCCTAACTGTTCTGCAACAAGCTGCACAGCAAGTAAACTTTTGTTTCCTGTGCACCTGGAGACTGACCTGACAGTATCCCAAGGCACTGATGAGTTCAGATACAGGCACCCCCCTTGCCTTTGGCCCCCAGAGGCACAGAAACAGGCAAGTGTGATGTGATTTGGGCATGCCAGCATGGGATATGTTATATTTCTTTTTTCTTCTTCTTTTCTTTATTTGTCCTTATTTCAGGAGGAAGGAATCACTCTCATTGGGACTGTTTTGGCCTTTGTGTAAGGAAAGGGAAAGACAAATAGGGAATTCCAATGGGTTTTGGGGCAGCCAATACCTGGGTGGTGCATTGTGCTTAAAATGGTCTCTAAAAATAACTAGGAGCACAAAAGGGGGGAAATTAATAAAGATAATTAACTGGTTTCCATCTCCAAGTGCTTCGGAGACATGAGCTAATCAGTCTGTAGGCACATCCAAGCACACACAATGTCTGTAATTAGTTTGCTCTTCTACTTCCTTACCCCTTCCCCCATAAGATTGCCCACCAAGATTTCTATCAGACAGAACAGGTCTCTTTCTGCCCTTTCTGCAGAGCCCTGACAGTCTTGTCTCCTCTTCTCAAAATACACTGTCTCTCTGTCAGTCTGTCTGTCTACTTCCCTCCCCTGCTGGCCATGATCAAATTTCACTAAATGAATCACAGTCTAGTGGAAACTCCCTCCCATCTTTGCCAAGAATTGCAAAGTTGATGAAAATGGGACTCAGAGCCAAAGGCATTTTAGCACAGTGTCTTACCAGTTCCAACCAACTGGCTTCCCATTGCAGTTGGTTGCTTCTGGTTGTCCTGTTTCCACTTTCAGCTTGGCACCTTTCCACCTGGAGCATCTTTCCCAGGATTATCACACAGATTACTTGATGGTGTGACCCACCTCCAGGGTCCTTCTGGCAGCTGCAGGCTTCCTTCCACCCCAAAGTTGCCCGGTTTTGGGATTGTTTTTTTCAATGAAGAGGACTTGCTGAGACCATGTGCCCATCTATCCAAATCACCGGTGTGGGTTTAAACATCTTCTCTGTTCCCAGTTATCTGGTGCAGTTGTGCCCTTGAACCTTCCTGCCCTCTCTGACAATTTCATGGCTCTGCTGCTTCTTCACGCTAGACCTTCATGGTCTAGCAGAGCAGGTACCCCCTGACTGACAACCACAAGTCCTCTCCCAGGTGGGACTTGGATTCTTTGTGGAACCCAAGACAACGTTACTTCATTTTTCTCCACCAGTAAAATGAGTGTAATAAACTCCATTTGGGGAAGACACAAGATTTAATGCTGGAGAGGTATCTCAAAATTTAGAGGAACCACTCGCAGTTCTCCTGGGGCTCTCCAGCACATGGAAAAGAGGTTTCTTCATGCCACTCTTAAGCTAACTCCCAAGGACTTAGCAACAACCTTGTTCTCAGGCCCTTGTTCTCAGGCTGAGATGCTGAAGTAAAGTCTCTTTGTGTTGATGTCATCCACATGTCCAGAAACAGACCTGACCTCAGGCAGTTAAGCCTGGTGAGACATTGAGGAATAGTCCCTAGACATTTATGTGTTGATAGGAAGTTTTCCATCCCTGAGGCTCTGCAGTGAGGTCCCAGGGCTCCCATGCAGGACAGCATGCACAGCTTCCTTTGGGGCTCTCAGAGAGGCCGCAGCCCTCTCTGGCTGCTAGCACAGCCTCCCCAGGCCACAGTGTGGCTGTTGCAGGATCTACAGGAGCAAGAACAGCATGCTATACACCATCTCCTTATTCTCCAGCCCTCACTTCTCCTTCTTGCCTTTCCGCTTCTGCGCCTTGCTCTTCCCACTTGTGGTACCTACTATTTTATTTCTTCTCCAGGCCTCTTTCTTTCCTTATCCTGTCTGCTATCACCTCCCCAACCCCCTCCCCTCTTGTTTTCTCTCCTCTCCACCTCTGATCCACATCCAATCACCCCAGCTGGCTCCTCTTCTCCTGGAACCCACCAGGAATGTGAGACAGATGCTCTGGATCAACAGGGAGCCACGGCTCAGCATCAGCCCCCAGCTGGCTCCCAGCTCTGGAGTCCCAGCTTCCCATCAGGAGAGCTCAAGCCCTGACCAGTCTGGGAAGTGATAAAGCCCAGGTGTGCCTTGCTGCCCCAGTGCAAGGTTAAGCCTTCCCACTGGAGCAGGGAGCAGTACCCCAGCCCCCAGCACAGCCGTGGGCTCTCTGACAGGAGAAGGCAACATGCCATCCCACACACGACCACCTAGCCTCGGGGGATAACCGCAAGCCCTTATCAGTATTCGGCCCCTTGCTGTGAGGAGGAGGGATCGTTTTCCTTTCTGGGTCTCCCTGCTCTCCCTCTAACCCTCTGCTCTCTCCTTCCCTCTCATCCATTTCCTTTGACACTGGTCCCAGGCCCACTGCCAAGTCTCAGATCCATTAGCGAGGTGCCTTGCTGACTGAAGCACAAATCAGGACGGATCCGGGTGCAATTAGCAGCTTCTAGCACCTCATCTGGAAGGCATTAGCTTGGCGTTTGGGGGAGGGGGTTATGGGTTGGGAGGAGAAGAGGGAATGGATATAGATGCCAAACAGAATAAATAAGATTTCTACCTCTCCTAGGAACAACCATTAAGCATCCAACAGCACAGACTCACGTGCAATAACCATCTGTGGGGGACACGGTTACTGTACCAAGCTGTGTGACCCACAGACCTTCCCTCCTGAAGGATGTGGTTATCCTGTCCAGGAAGGGACCAAGATGGCATGAAGGTATGCACTCAGCCACAGCTTGTGGGTGATATCCCTCCTGGTTCTCCCTCACAAACAAAGGCTTGTGGTTATGGTGTCTGTAAGTGAACTTAGTCTACTTTGTCTAGTCTTCTTCCATCTGGCTCCCAGTGCATTAAAATCCCTGATAACGTGATGATGTGGTATCTGTCATATGTGTGAAGAGCCAAGATATAGACTACCAGGTATTAGTTATCACAGCCTATTTGTGTGGTAGACACAGTCCCCAGATAAAATAGTTCTCATCAAGACCAGGATTCTGTGCAAAATATATTTGCCTTCATTTTTTTCACCCAGCATTGTACATACCTTTTAGGAAAACCTTGACATTGCTCTTAGCAGAGACCCAAGCCATCCCCCACTGTCTAGCCAGCTTGCTCCAGGCTACAGCTGGGGCGCATGGATGCACAGGAGGCTGTGACTCTTGGGCAATCTCAGTCCCAAACAACAGGACAGATCAAACATACTCAAAGTGTGGCCTTTGTGCTCCCAGAAGGGTCCTGCTCTTTCACAGGAACAACGATGCTGTCACAGAACACATCTCTGAGGGATTCCGGTATTACTGACCATTAGAAAAGGTGACTGTCAGAGTGAGAGAATCAAAGCCAGCCTGTTCATTACCTTTGTTTTTCCTTTCTGATGGATCTCAGCTTTGGGGAGAAGGCAGGGTGGGAGTGGGGGGCCTGGGGGCTGTCCTGGGTCCCTCTGTGGTGACCGAGCAGTCTGCTGGGACACAGGACCCAGAGGGAGACGGGGCGGCTGGCATGGCTCTGAAACAGTGCGTGTTGAACTGGGAGCATTCCAGGGAAAAACCAAACACCAATCCCAGTCACCTCTTGCAGGAGAGCCCACCAGCCAGCAAAGCAAGAGGCTGGCTTTTATTTATTCATCTGTGTATGATCCCCATGCCCACATGCCATGTCCCCCTTGCCACAGCACGCACAGGCCATTCCACTTCCCGGGGCCACCTGCTGATGGCAAGGGGCTGGGGAATCCAAGGCTTCCTCTGAGCCAGTGATCTCATGTTATTTCTGTGCAGGCAGCAGCTGGAAGTAGCTGGAAAGATCTTTAACAGTAATTTTTCCTACACCGGCTGTTTCCAGACGATGGTCTGTGAGGCTCTGCTGGTTAATGAGCTCATGGAAAGTGAGCTGCACCTGGGCTCCAGGGCCAGCCATATTCTGAAGATTTCCAGCCCTGAAACTCTGGTGACATAGGTGTGGGAGTGCCTTGTTGAGGGCTGATGAAATTTGTTGGTTCAAAGGGTTGGGCACATGTTGTTATATTCTCTGTTCTCTGCTGGTTACCCCAGTAGGTACAAGGTAAAGGTGGTGATGGTTTATCCTGTTAAGAGAATGGAGACTGGCAGTGGATGATGCTGGGTTAGGTTAGAAGGACAGTGAGTGTTCTCTCTGGTTTTTGTACAAAGAGGCAAAATTGCAAGGCGTGAGAGAAAGCCTGCACATCCTCCTGCCCCATCATGGCCCAAGTCAGAGATGGTAGAAACTGTGACATTCATCCTTTCAGCCTCCTTGCTCACTGACCCAATGTGACAAGGAGGCAACCCAGTGGTACTCAGTGTTTCCCGAAGGGCAGAGGCATAATGCCTGGAGGATAGCGTACAACAGCATGTGGGAGCCTCCTCTAGGTGACAAACACCAACTAGATGGGAGAGGGGAGAAAGGGGGGAGTGGATGTGCAATAAAGGGTGTGAGTGCCAGGGTGTCAGGAAGTGCCCCCGTGCTGTGCCCTGGGGTGCCACATGAGCGAGTCTCTGCCTTCCCTCTGGCTGTGAGTGGCTGTGCCTTGCCTCCATCCTTGGCGGCAGAGGAGGACACCCGTGCACGCTCTGCCGGTGGCTGCCTGCACGTACTCTCTTGTTTTCCTGGCTGAGGCAGAGGGAGAAGGCCTGGTTTCGGTTAAGCCTCGGTCACACAAAGATGCCTTTCCTATTACTCTTTTGTTTTTCCTTCTAAGCAATGCTCCCATTTAACTCTTCCAACTCTCCCCTGTCAGTGTAGCCTGCCTTGCCTGAGGGCCGGCCCAGGTCAGAGATAATTCAGGAACAAAGAGGAGTTGTTGGACCGTGGGGCTGGAAAACCCTCAGCCCTGCCGAGAAGCTTTGGGAACCTCAGCATGTAAGAAGGATAACACTGTTGAGAAGATCTAGGAGGCCAGGATGAAGATACTCCAGTGGTGTAGAGCACGGTAGAAATACCTAAAGAGTCAGTCATGGCATTATCATGACTGAATTTGGCACCGAACTTCAAATCCACAGAGGGGGAGTGGGGGAGGCGGAAAAGAAAACATGCGAAGGCCTTTTCAAAACTCAAGACCACAAGAAAAAACTTCCTATAAACAAATCAAATGGAAATATTTTTTTAGTTCTATAAACATTTCCCCTTGAAGCGTTCAACCCAAATATTGCATCACTGTGCTAAGACATAAACAAATCTTGCAGTGAAAGAGATGCACACCAACAATAGACTGGCCTGTTTGCCTTGTCCAGGCTGCGGGAAGTGCAAAAAACAAACAAACAGGGCAAAGAGTGACAAGCAGAAGAGAGATGTCTGAGGAGTACTTGTTTGAATATTCAAGGGAGAGAAGAATCACAAGTCCCACCCCCCAAATCCCACTGAGCTTCAATAAGGAAATTCATCTCCTTCAGGGTGCTTAGAAAATCACAGCTCTGGCAGGTCAAGGACACCAGCCAAACTTGTCTTTCAGAAAGCAAGGCAGCTTCTGATTTTCCCTAAATATATTATTTTTAAAAATATATTCTTTGACACAAATATCTCTTGGGTAAAGATATATTTATTTTTGCAGCAATTATAATGGTGGTATCAAGAACTACACTGCCCAAGCTGTCCTGTTGTCCTACACCAATGTTGTACTTCCTATACAAGGAGCCAACCCACACACCTATTGGGAGGTTGTTGCCCTCTGAAAGTAGTTAGCAGGACTTCAGCAGGAGGCAGGGGTCTGGGTCTGGCTTTTAGTTGGTAAAAATCTTTAGAGGCACTCAAGGAGGAAGAATTTGGTGCCAGATTAGAAAATGTGAAGCACACCAGAAGAAACACACCTGCAAGGAACAGCAGCAAAAGGTGATTTTGCTCTATCAAGACTGCTATTTGCTCTATCTTCCTCATATGTGGGTACCTCTAATCTGGCTCTACCTCCTCCATTTCTCACATTTTTGGAATGCAATATGACCCTGTAGACATCATACCTCTGAAAGCACACGAAGAGATCTGCCTCCAGTCCCTCTTCTTGCTCCTGTGCAAGGTAGAGCACGGTCCCTGTGTGGGAGAGTGGACAAGGACATGCTGAGTGGCAGTGAGGGACTTGGCATATTCAGCATGGCACAACTGCACTCAGCAATTTTGGTGCTGCCTGGTGTCGTGTGTTTCGAATCATAGTACCGTGCTGGGACCGATATTTGCTCATACCTCAAACAGACACTGTAAGAGCTGCCAGGGACCTACTGGCTTTGTCTCTCTCATCATGAGACACAGGCGAGGAGCTGCTCAAGTCACTTGGGTGGGAGGGAATTTCATTCTTGTTCCAGATCACACAAGAGACACTGTAGAAAGGGCCACCAAAAAAAGCTGCTTAGCAGTTCAGTCTCATGGGAAAGTTTCACTACCAAAAACCTAGTATAAACTGAAACCTCTTGGGCAGGTAAACTGGCTCTGTATTCAGCTGAGATGAAACAGAGACATGGTTATCCATGGTTCTTCAGCTGGGATCATACTGCAACAAGCAGAAACAACTACGATTTCTCTGGTGGTTTAACGTCCCCCTTCCACAAGCCCTCCTGGTGCCAAGCCATGCTGTGCATGGTCCTCACACTCAGCAACCCTGGCCGAGCTGCCTGCAGCACTGCGGGAAACAGCAAACCTTCTGAGACCATTTGATCTCCCTAGACTCTTGACAAAACCTTCTCCATGCATGCTTTCTTTGGTCTTGAGAAAATGACTTCAGGTGCTGCTGTGGGAGCTGATTTATGAGGGGAGGCTGACAGAATAAAGGGCCTCACACACTCCTCAAGTTACATTGCATCTAGCTAGTGTGAATTCAGAGACATTTACACCAGCTAACGGAGGGAGAGTTGGGCCCAGACCCAGTTTATCTGTCTGACAACATAGAGGATTAAAGACCTGTAAATGCTAAGCAGGGGTGGTCCAAAAATATTAGAATCAGAAGTAATGGAATGAAATATACAAGAGTAAAATTTAAATTGTAAAGAAAAGATTACAGCTGACATCCATTCCCTAAGCCAAGCGTTCTGCCTTCCACAAGATGCTTCTAGGTATGGCTTACATCAGTTGAAAAGGGGATTAAATGGGTTTTGAGCTCAGCATGGCCTGGCATGCAGCCGGCAGACTGGAATGGGAGTATTTTGAGCACTGGTGTCTTGCAAGACTTCAGAAGGCAGTCTGCAAGTGGATTACAGCATCCTTCTCCAAATTCCCACCCATATAGTCATGCCTCATGCAATATCTAACACATGCAGTCAAATGAAATGGCGACAAATAAAAGCAGCTGGTAGAAATGAAAAATGAAGAATTTCAAAGCTTTGCCTGACTTTTATTTGCCTATAACCGCTGGCTGCTGCATCATATCACGCCATGAAAGAATGTGTGGATTTCTTTTTTCCTCCCTGAAAGGTTAGTTTGTTCTTTAGATTAAAAAAGGATCAGGAATACTAAGTTATATAACTTTTTAAAGTTCACCTAACCCTTGTTCTAAAAGGCTATAAATTTCTGAGCACCATGGCCTTGGCATCAGCCGTGATTCTTTCTTCTGGGAGAAGACCTAGTTCCTAAAGTTTCAAAGAAATGACTGATAGGTGCTCTGCTATCCTGCTCTTTAAAATGCAGTAGAAGTGTATTTGTGCACAGCCTAACGAAAAGACAAAGCAGGGCATGTATGCCCTGAGGCACGGAGCTGTAGCACCAGCTCCTTCTCTCTTTGCCTTTGCCTGAGTCTCCGGATTGCACTGGGGTGATGGTATTCAGTGGACACCATATACAAGTAGAGAAGAGGATACTTCAGATAGGCAATGCATAGCCTGGCTGACCAGAAGGAGAGGGACTCATAATGGTTCAAACATCAGTGGCTGCAAGGCTTAACACCAGAGAGCTGAAGATACCGAGGAAGATGATATTAAAGGGTCATATGAAAAATAAGGAACAAATAATGGGAAAGTGCAGGTTGGTAAAATGACATTGTTTTGAGAGACCTGTCCTCCAAGTAAGACAAGAGCAGTCTCCTTCAGGCTCCCCTAGCAGGGCCAGCCACTGAGACAGAGCAGGGGAAGGCAGGTTTAAGGAGAGTGACACCTCTGACTTTGGGGGTCAGGAATGTCCTTTGGCCAGATGGTCAGCTGGGGATAGGGAGATTATTCCAGGGTGCATCCTCACAACCTAGAGGCTTACATCAGCCCTCCTCTGGCTTCAGGAGCTCTTGGATGACCCCAGGAAGTACCAGCTCATGCCTGGGACCAGGGGCTTCCCCACAGGCTGAGCCCAGAGTGGGACCTGGCAGTGCCACGGGGGCTTCCCCGCGCTCCCTTCGGTGCCTGGCTGTCTCCAGGCACCGGCTGCCAGGCTGGGATGTGGGTTAGCAGATTTTTTCCACGCTGTTTCTCCGGGATCCCTGACAGAGCCCATCAGAGCTGCCTTTTATCAGCACTGCACGCCTTAGTGAGCCTGTCATGACTCACACACAATGTGCTCTGTGCCGGATTAATCCGGCTGGCTTTCATGCTCAGGATGTGGGTGACGGATGGGAGGGGGGCTCTTGGGGGGCACGGGGACAGATGCAGGGCTACTGGGGGCCGGGGAGACTGGGGATCCCCAGGCTTTCCACTTCCTGGAGTTAAGGACCTGTTTGAGGGCTGTTGCAGAGGACAGGGTAAGCACAAGCCTGAAGCAATAAAAAAGAAAGATGGAAAGGCAACAGGTGTGTGGGAAAGTGGTAAGGGAAGAGAGATTATGGGTGAATAATAGGTGAATAAATGGACTACAACAAAGAGAGAATGTGATGTAAAGGGAGATCTGTGTGCCTTAAAAGGTAAGCTCCCTTGTTGACAGACATGACAGGTAGCTATTTCCCACAGGTGTAATTATCCAGGGACTACACTCCACCTAAAGGGATCTTTTCAGTCTTCAGCATTAACCTGGAACACCTTTAAGATGCCTCCCCATCTTCACTGTTGTTGTCTGTAAACCTGCAAAAACCTACTACAGATTAGGGAATCATAAAAAGTGTGAAATCCTAAACCCAGCAGAGTCTGTACTGATGGGAATAAGATTCCCATCAACTACTGTAGCACCAGGTTTCCACGTAGAGTCTCCACACAGAAAACAAACCTCATGAGAGAAGAAAAAACCTGCTTTTTCCAACAAACCTCTACAAAGCTAAAAATGGATACCGGGGGAAAGGATCAGTCAAAGCCACCTAAGCCAACTCCACTAAAACATCTTGCACTTTGCCATGATTTCCAGCTGAAGGAATGCAAACACACAAAAAAACCCCCAAACTGATTCTTAAAGAGCTGGTGATGCTGCAGTTTTATGTACATACATATAATTTGAATGCATATGCTCAAATATTATATACATCTCTCCTCCAATTTGAGATTCACAACGTTTACTTGAAATGATCCATTCTTCCTAATGCATTTCACCCATGAAAGTCCTATTTTCAGCACCTACTGCCCAAATTCTCATCTCCACTTGGAAGGGTGAACTACTTAATGGCACCCCATCCTGTCTATCCACTGTACATGCATCCAAAAGTTTCCAAATAATTTCCCACTCAAAGATGAGAATAAGTTTGCCTGCCCCTGAAATCTCACTGTCTCTGGATAAAATACAACACCTATTTAACAGCACAGAATAACATTGTCACTGCAAAAAAATGACATGCATGGTCTTGGTTTTACATCCTGTCCATCAGGGGAGCATTTCTTATCATTATTCTGAGATGGACTTCAGCAGTGAACCAAAAGCAGGACAGCATGTCCTACCTCTTTCTGCACACAGCAGGTCCATGGTGCTCTTGTATCCAGTCTCAGCACTTCCCACATCCAACACTGGCAGCGAGGTGTGTGGTCATGATCACAAATGTGGTTATATTGGCTTTCACTGCAAGAGAAGTTTTAAACCGTAGTAGAGTAGTTGCTAAATTCTGAGGAAGGAAAGCAGGATTCTAGACGGGTTGGAGGGGAAAGGCTATTTATTTAGGGCATTTGTCTGATCTCCTCACTCAAGCAAAAAGTTTTACCAATTGCCTTTGATAATTTCCCATTAACAAAACATTTTCTTAAAGACCCTGTCCTCCACTCAAAATGTTCAGTGACATTGTAAAACACTTGCCAATCACAAGAGGATCTCTCTGACTGCTGATCCCTGAACATTTTAAGACAAGGAAACAAATGGACATGAGCCAAATCTTCTCATAGACTTGGGAGCCCACTGACTCTCCAAACATTTCCTATCAATGACCTGACTACAAACAGAATGGTAGTTCTTTACAACATCCCCTGTGGATATGTGGCATTGAACAGGCACAGCTGTACCCATATACAACACACTTTATACCAATATATAACATGTTTTATACCAATATATGTATCACTGCAAAAAAAAGAAAATGATACCTTTGTGGGGCTGTGTTTGTTTTATATTGTTTTTATAATGTCTGAAACAGGAACAGTACTAGTAAAACTATCTTGCTACCAACCCCTCTCTCAGAGGGAAAAGCTAGGACTGGCTCACTGTGATTTTTTTTGATTTCAAAATACCTATGTTATCCCTTGTTTGTGCTTGTGTTCGTGCATGAGGGGTAACGTATATATTCCGAAATAAAAGAAACAGCAGTTGAATGTATGATATTTCTGTCTGACATCAGGATGAGTCTATGTCCCTGACTTGGACCCTAGTGGTAAAACTAAACTGACATCAAGTTGGTTTAGTTTATGCCAGCAGAGATTTCCTAATATAGGCAGGCCCTATCTCTTGTCCTTTCATCTCACCCCCCTCTTTAATTTGGCTCTCCGAGTTCTGATGACTGAATCACTTCCCCCTTTGTTTCTCTGATTTCTTTCCTAATCTTCTGTTCCTGAAAGATGCTTAGTTCCTGAATCCCTATACAAATACACTTTCCTTTCTAAGCTTCTCACCAGCCAAACAAGGTTTTATTTGTTTATTTAATTTGACATGCTGGAGAGAAATGATCCCGTTTCCTATGGATTATCGAAGTAACAAATAGCTTTACAAGAGGGTAAACAAAGTAAAACTCATGCCGAAACTCCTTTGAACTGGGGGCTTCCCGTTCACATCCCTTCGTAGTGTGAGTCTTTCCCTTCTCCTCTACACAGTACTCAAGATGACTTTCTGGTCACTTTGGACCATGGCCACTCCTGGAACTGAGCTAGTCATCAATTCCTCATCCATCCTTCCACAAACTAACCTTGAATTTCCAACAACATGGCCAGACAGCTTTGCACTCACTCTATGATGGAGCATTTTATCCATCTCGTCTTTGCCTCACAGTGCAATTCCCGCCATTACTTTTTCATTTTTGCAAAAATGCAGAGCTAGAGGAACCTGGTAGTGAGCCTGGGAGCCTCCGTGGAGGCAGGGATGCCACGGTGATTTTTACTGGGAGTTTTGCCTAAGTCGGGCGGCAGACATGGTAAACCTAAAGCAGCACTCTGCAACACACCTCCTCCAATGTACCTTTCTGTAGAAAAATAGACATAACAACAAAACTCAGGTATGAATCTGGGCTAAAATTCATAAAGATTCAGAGCCAGAGCTGCTGCTGAGCTGCTCCCAGGACAGCAAACCCCAGCAGTGTGCAGTTCACATTTTTTCAGGGCACTTAGGTTTGGTGGCTGGGGCCTGGCTGGATCCCCCCACCCCCAACATCCCTTTCTGTTTATTACTCCTGCTGTAATTGGAAGGCATGTGTGGATGAATTAAACATAGCAGGACAGATGAGAAAACTCTCCCTCTTAGCTGGCTGAATGAGCAAATTTAACTGAGCCTGTTACCCACTGAGTATCGTGCCGACATGCCAGGGTCCGGTTTCCTTTGAGCTCGCCCTTTCATGCGGAGTCCCTCTGTGCCCCCTGCCTTGCTCCTCACAATATCAAACAGCTGGAGTTCCAGCGGCCCCAAGGAGAAGCCTTTGCATCTGACAGCAGCAGCAGTGGGAATTTTGTCTGGGATCAGAGAGGGACAGGGCCAATGTGGGCAAATTGGTAGCCGAGGATCAGGGGGGCTCTGGCATCTCCAGAAGGAGATGGGACACCCCCACCCCCCAGGCACAGGCTGTGCTTGGTCAATGCCCAGAGTAAAAGTTTCCTTATGCCTGAGGAACTGGGGTTAATGAGGAGGTTTGGGCTTTCACACTGCTTCGAGCTTCAGACAGGCCAGTGGAATCCAGAAGTCGGTTCTGGCAGGGAGTTTGAAACGAATGCATGCCAGCCTAGAGCAGGCATCCCCAGTACAGCAACAACAGAGATTCCTGAGAGCAGGACTGCCACTGGCTTGTCCAGGGATGCCAAGGGGACATGGCTGCACAAACCAGCACCCTGCTTTGTCCTAAGGCATTTCTTTTGGGAGGCAGGTGAGAAGAACAGCATATGAAGGGCACTGCTGCGTCCGTCTATTCCCTCAGCCCCAGGGATAAGCAGGGAATGTAATCCTGCGGGGCTGCAGTCTTTTCTTTCTTACTGTTTAACAAGCCCTGGGGCACTTCTTTGCGCAACACAGCTCTAATTCTTCTCCCTTGCCTTTTTCTTCCCACCTCTGTAAGCCTAAAACTAGTCAGGGCTAATTCAATTCCTGCTTTAATTTAGGAGAGTTTACGACTGCTTTAAATTAGGAAACCAGCGTTTTTCAGACAAGGCAGGTGCTAGAGGTCTTAGCACTTGTAAAAATTAGGCCACTTAGTGAGGTGTCTACGTATGAATTTAGCACCTGAGGAGTGTGTTACTGAGCAATATAGGGGAAAACCTGGAATCTTGGAAACAATTCTTTAAAAGATAATTAGAGAGCAAAGTTAACATTTCAGAGGAAGGAAGTTTGTGTTCAACCTGATAAGCTTACCCATTGAAATGAAAGTTGAAGAAGCTATCCCCAACACACACTCCCCTTGGAACTCAATAAATCCTACTGAAAAAATCAGTTTTAATCTTTTCAGTACCCATGTAATAAACCAAGGAAGTAAGAACTCCAAATACAAATAGAAAAAAACCACGAAATCCTTTGCATCATCCTTATGAGAAATGAGTAAGCCAGGTCAAAACTCTCCTGAAGTGCCGCTACGAAGGAATAACTCTGAAACCCAAAGACGACATGATGAAAAACTTCAACTCTTTCACCTTCTTCTTTGAAGACTTCACGTTTAGAAACTACAGCTCATGTTTGTCATCTATGCTCTTCGGTATATGGCAAAAATGTGAGAATCCTATCCTGACCTTTCAGTGACAGATTTGTTTCAAGATAATCTTTACTGAAGGGCCTTGAAAGACCGAAGATTTCCCGGTACCTCTGGGTAAATTTAAGTTTTGGGGCATGAATTCGTTCTTCGGTGCAGGGAAACCAAGTGGTGGGGTTTAATCTCAGGGAGTGGTGTCACTGCTCCTCCTGAAAATTTGTGCCCGAGACACTTTCCGTGAGAGCGAGCACCTGCTAGGAAGGGATGGTTGGAAAAAAAGGACCTTTTGATCCTTTTGACATTTACTACAGCTGATGACGGCCGAGGATGGGGCGGGATGGCCGCCCGGGAGGGGCGCCCGGGGGGCTCCGTGAGCCGCTGGTGCCGCTCCAGCGTGCGGTGCCAGCCCGGGAGCCCCGCGCCCCTCGCCCCGCACACCCCGGGCCGGCGGGGCCGCCTCCCCACCCAAAACAAACTTTTCGTCCCAACTTTCCCGCTTCCGCCGGCCCGGGAGCGGGGGGCGGCGGGGAGCGGCCCCGGGGGCCCGCGGCTCCCGGTTCGCGGTGCTGAGGGGACGGAGCGGGCGGGGGACGGGGCTCGGCCGCTGCCGGGCTTTGGGGAAGGGGTTTTACTTGGAGTTTTCTCTCTCCTCTGGCTCCTCCTCTTCTTCCCTCCTCCTCAGGGGGAGGGGAAGGAGGGAGGCTCTTGGGGCAGGAGTAGCCAGAGCAGGGAATTGTTTGGGAGTTCAGTCATCCAAAAGCCGTCTCCCGTATGGAGGGTCTGGCTTCCCGCATCCCGGCGCCTCTTCCCTCCTCCTCCTCCTCCTCCTTCTCCTCCTCCTCCTCCTCCCGCCGCGCCTGAGCTCAGCGCGGCCCCCCATCCCCAGCCTGCAGAAAAAGCACAACCACCACCCCCAAACCAAGGGCCCCCTCACTTTCCCCTTCCCCCCAAAACAGGCTTTCTCCCCTCTTTTTCTCTCTCTCTTTTTTTTTCCCTCCTCTCTCTGTGTGCGCGTGTGTGTGTGTGTAGTGAATTCCCCGCAGATCCGGCCTGGAAGTTCCCAGCTCCTGGAGTTAAGCCTCTTTGTTGCTTCCCTTCGTTTGGGGCATCTTTGTGTTTCCCCCCGCCTGCTCCACTGGAGACCGCGGTGAGTGAAAGAGAAGCGGGCCCGGGCCTGGCGGCCCTGGCGAGGGCCCGGGGGGCGCTCGGCGGTGGCGGGCAGTGGGGCGCAGGGCTTTGGCCCCATCCATCTTCAGGCAGCGGCAGAGTTTGGGAAGTTGGTGTGGGGATGTGAGGAAGGGGGCTCTGCCTAGGGATGTAGGAGACGTGACAGGGGAGTAGTGGGGACCCGCTGGTGCCCGGCGGGACGGGGCTTGTTTCCGCTCAGGCAGGTGAGATGTGGGGGCTCGGATGTTTCCCTGCGGCTCTTCCTCCTCGGCGGGGCGGCCACAGCTCATGGAGGGCCCAGGGCACGCACACGCTCCGCGGTGCTCCAGGGCTCGCCTGGAACTCCCCCAGCAGCCTGTCCACAAGCTTGCCCCGTCCTCTCCTTCGAGGAGAGCAGTGAGGGAGAAGGAGAAGCTGCGCAAAGTAAGCCGCAGATCCATCCTCCATTGCTCCGACTCTTGTCAAAAGCTGCTGGGAGTTTACAGGCAAGAGCTGTCTCTGGCAGATGCGAAGGCATTTCGGTTTGTGCTCTGTGAAGGGGCTGCTGCAGAGAAAAGCGGGGGTGGGCAGTCTGTCTGTTAGCAGAATTTTTGTCCCTTTCTGTGATCGAGGAGTTTTTAACCCTGGTGCAAGGATGAGGAGTGATTTGGGCCAGGGGAAGTAATTTTCTGCCCGGCAGTGGGATGTTGTAGGATTTGTGCACGCGTGCCTCCCTGCTTAGACTGCAACTTTGGCAGATCGTCTGGATGGTGACTGTAAATAGAAAATGTGTTGGGGAGAAAGTGGGATGCTGAATTTGTAGCCGTGTCCAAACGACTTTTTTTTTCAAGTGCTCTGAAGATACTAATAGTTTGGAAAATAATGGACTTTAACCAATACCTCTGGCTGGCAGAAGGTACTGAATACAAATCCATCTTTGGGCATTTCCCCAACTGATTCTGGTACCCCAAGTGTTATTTCACTGGCATTGTGTGAGAGGCAGTTCACGTCTATTAAAGTTGGGCTTTTTCGTCCTTGTTTGTTTTAAAGAAACTCTCTTGACCTCTCTGCAGCATTATGTGAGTGGGATAACAGGAATCCATACACACACTCAGCACCCGCATGTAATTCTCAGCATGTCTTAAATGTTTTTCTTGGTGCCCAATTCTCTTAATTTCTACATTGCTACCGTAGTGTCTTTTTGATATGTTCATTTGCAATCTGCCATTAAAATTTATTTTCCCATGGGCTAAAAAGCTACCATGGAAAATATTAGAAGAATGTGGGCGTTTTGTAAGTAGAATTTTATCTTAGTTTTCTTTTGAAACTAACTGACTCAGCGTGCCTACAATTAAGAGGAGGGTTCCTCCATATTTATGCCTATGTACTTATATGGCACTTCAAATTAATGGGTTGAATATTGAGGTTCATGTCTTGGGGAAGGATTTCAGCAGAAGTCATGGGTTTGCAGTGAGGATTTGTTCTGTTTATTTAAGTGACCTAAAGAAATGAAGGTGAAACAAATTCCCATGCTACCAGGAGTCATGTGGGGATCTTCTGAAGTAAATAGGACAATTAGGAAGAGCTGTGAGCTCCCTGCTGGGTGCATGATATTCTGTTACAAGAAATAAATGGAGTTTTGTTCCATGTCCTTTTATTAATCCTCCCCTTCAGATACAGTTACAGGGACTCATCCTGCTTATACCAAGCAGAAGACGTCCCAATAGATGTTTGCTGTGAGGGTTGAAGTCAGAAACAGCGCAGTCCTCCCTGCTTCCTGCTGGGGAATTCGAGGCAGGTTCATCTGAAGGGTGCACAGAGGTGCTGTGCAGATGGGAAAGGCAAGTTCAGCTTTCTCCCACTCATACACACACCCACAGGACCTTTGAGAGATATCTCAGTACAAGTAGCTGAATCCACACATTTCTTCTCTGCTTGGCACAATGAAGAAGCATTGGAGCTGCATGATTCTGCATGTATGTGCTCCATACTAGCATGTAAGTTGTATGAGTTCTGTGTATCCCTGCAGTCTGGAGAAAGCAGCTTTTCTGTGCCTTCTACTGACACGACACAGAAGCACAGAGCGAGAGGTTCTTTGGGATTGCAAAGTGAAACCCAGTGTCTGGTGTTTGCAGAGCTCTTTCCAGCCCTCAGTGTGAGACTCCTGGCTTGGAGTTTTGCTCCATTGAAGGACAGGTGAATCATTGCTCCATCCACTTCACTGCTTGAAATCCTGCTGTGTCCTCAAAACTAACAGCAGACAGATCCCTCCAAATCCTCAGTACCAAACTGGCAGTGCTGCTATATGTTCATGATGCTGGTACAGCTCCTCCTGGCTGACTAGGGCCAGCAGAATTGCCTCTTTGGGAGCCAGCTGGAGCCTCCTGCCGAGCAAGAAGCATCACGGGCGGGGCAATGAAGCAAGCAGCCTGCTTTGTCCTCATACTCCCCAGTGCTGCAGAGGACAAACTTCCTTTCCTGAGTTAAGAAAAGTTACTCATTTAGGGCAGGCCTGAATTTTTGTAGTTTCTTGTTATTAGTGAAACACTTGACTGAAACAACACCAGATCTACCTGCCAGTGTTTTTCTGGCCTGTTCCTGAACCACATGCCCTCAGGCGCACAGAAACCTTGCAATCTGATAACAAGCATAGAAAAAAACCAACTAGTGCTTCTTCTACCTGGGCTGTGGGAGGGAACATGGGTGACAGGACAGGAAAGGCACTTCAGTTGGAAGCATGTGTTTGGAATTGGAGGTCTTTGGGTCTTCAGCCCATGCATATGTCCTATTGTGAGCTTGAATTTTCTCCACAGCCCTGTGCCTTACGGTTCCCATGCAGAAAATGGAGTAGAAGCCTGTGCTGATGGGAGCACTGGGAAGGGGGGACATTTGTTGCTGTCTACGTTGGCTCTTGCCAGCTGTACCCACCCTCATGTCTCTCAGAGCAGAACTCAGGTGCACTGGGGAGAACCCTCTCTGTTGTGCTGAGCCTCCTCAGGACAGCCACAGGGCTGGAGAGGCACCTCTCTGCCTCCAAAATCACTCTCTTCCCAGGCAAAGACAGGCTGTCTCCCAGCACCCTTGTGTGCCTCATGAAGCAGGGGAGCAATGATGGGGAAAAGTGTGCTGGGGACCACGCTGGTTGTTTTAGCCCAGGCTGGCCTGCAGGTGGGTTTTCGGAGGCTTGAGCTCAGCTGGGCTCAGTTTAGTCACTCAGCCTGCAAGGTGTTGCAACAGCATAAGCCAAGGTAACTCCAGGTTAACAGAAGTGCCTTTGGCGGTAAATAATGGTGAGTTGTTCATTTTAGTATCTGATGCCGAGTGCCTCAGACACATTCCCTTGGACTTCTTCAGTGTGCAGAGGTGATTTTGATATATTACTGCTGGCATGTTACAGACCAAGGCTTGCAAATCTCTTGGTTTAAACCGTTACCTCCTGGGCCAAAAATTTGCAGTGTGAATGCTGCAGTTAGGATGGGATATCCCACAAGGAAAAAGTTCTCTTGCAAAATCTTTGGAAACTTCCTGTTTCTGGTTAGACTGAAAACATCCTGAGGGAAAAAACCTGCTGCTGTGTGTTCTTGGTGCTCCTGTGGTCAGTCTCAGTTTAAGAGGTTGTTATGTATTCCAGTTCCTAGGCCACAAGAACAATTTAAGGCGAGTAATGATTAAATAAATTGCAGGTCCTTAGGTAGAACAGGGGTGAATATCATCTTTCAGGTTTCCAAATGTACTTTCAGCATAAGGTATCTCATGCATCTGTTTGTTTCCTGATACTGGGTTTAGTTCCTCTTGGCTCTGAATCATACATCGTATCTGCTGCTTCATTGGCTGCACACAGTGCTTGAAGCCAGTTCTCTGGAGGGAATGCTTCAATGCAGAACGGGAAGCTTTCAAAATTTGCTTTGTATGCATATTTGTGTATAAGTCTCCTAAAATCTCTCCACAGGAGCGTGTGCTCCAGCAACACAGCTGTCTTGAGTGTCCATTGGAAGCTAAGACAAAAGGAGTATGGACGCAGTGGATGGGAGTTGGCTGAAAAGCTCAGAAGGATATTTATTGCAGGGAAAAGAAACCACTTGGTGCTTACACAGTCCCAGAGCTGCTGCGGGTGGTGCAGAGCTTTCTGCTTAAACAGGGAGCAACTTTTCTCTGCCCTGAGGATGTTACATGCTCCTTTTATTAAAATGGCCTCTCTTCCCTGCAGAAGGGCAAGTGGGATGGGAGGCTCAGCTCTGCCTGATGGGGTTGGTAGCAGAGCACCTGGACTGGGTGCCTGTGAGGGGCTCTGAGGGCTGCCATTGTGTGTTATAGGAGCTCTTGAGTAAGAGGCAGTGCCAATTTATTTTGGCTCTAGTGGCATCAATGGGGAGAAATGTGCGTCAGGGAGCGTGTGGGACGTGCTTGAGCTTCTTTGCCCTCCTTGTGGGCAGTGTGCCAGCACAGAGGTGAGAGCCAGACTTTATCCTTGCTTTCTGCTCAGCTGCTCTTGAGAGGCTGCTGCTCTGTGTCCAGTCATCTCCCCTGAGCAGCCATTAGATGTGAGAATGGCAACTGCGTCTGGTGCCTGTGCAGTGTTGGAGGCTTGCTGGGCGAAGTCTACAGCTCACCACACTATGTTGCCCCTATGGAAACCCACCGTTGTCAAGTATGCAGAGGTTTGGGCTGTGGTGTCTCTATATGTGTGTGTGAAAGCCAGATGGTGTTTTGGAAAGCAGTAATTTTTCATTAACTTCTGTGCCTGGCATAGACAGTAAATCTTTCAACCCCAAGCCCTGCAGCGGCAATGCCATTTTAGCTCTCTCAGGTCCACTCTGGCAGAGGCATTAGCTAGCAGGTTGTACTTTCATGCACAGCCATACACCCAGGGCCCTGCCAAATGCAGGGATGTGTTCACTGGTTGTAATGCCAGCGAGTCTGAACAAGCTTGTATATCTGAAGACTGTGCATCAGGCCCTTCTGCTGTTCTTTAAATCACGAGTGCAGGGGAAAAAGGTGTAAAGATCCCTGTCAGAACTATGTTGTCAGCTTTCAAATACCAGAATGAAGTCACTTTTTATTTTCCCTTCAGTTGACAAAAGGACAGGTTAGACAGAGGCCTGTGTATTAATGTGTTAATGAGTTTAGTGTGGTTTAGAAAGCCTGTGGTAATACAAACACACTGAGGTAGTCTTTGAGAAACACACCTCAAATACGGATACATTGGCCTGGAATACAGCATTTATTTCAAAATTCAGCTTCTTCTGATAGCGTCACTGTAATTTATCCCGGTACTTTAAGGGAGAGCAGCCACCTTGCTTAGTGATGCCAGTGTTTCAGGGTGCAAGCCTGGGATGTGATAGCAGATGCATTTGATTCTCCTCTACACCACAGATTTCCCCCCAGGTTGGGGCAAGTTGCTCTTTGCCTCAGCTCTCCATCTGCAAAACTAAATGGCACTTCCCTGCCTCCTTGTGGTGTTGAGGATAGGTCTGCTGGAGATCAAGAGAGACCATAGATTTGCTGGCCCTCAAAAAACCTCTTGGATGAGGACCACAGTTGGTTTCAGCAGAGAGCACTGACAGCCCAGTGGGCAGCTCCTGTGGTTGCCTCTGGGGACGTGTAACCCTGCTTGCTGGGTGGATGTGGGCTCTGTAGGGGCTGCAGGATGCTTTTGGTTTGTAGGGCAGGCTGGTGTGCAGCTCTAGCAAAGGCCCTCTCTGAGTGTGACCCTCAGGGAGCCTCGTGTAGGTAGCAGCAGTGCAGCTGCAGCAAACTTCTGGCTCCAGCCAGTGGTGGTACACAGAGTCCATTGTAATCCTATGTGCTGTACAGTGTACATCTCAACAGGCAAAGTGGCTCCAGGGTTGGTTGTTTTTTTTATTTTCCCCCTCCTCCTCTCCATCCCTTCAAATCTACTTTATGAAGTTCCTCCCCTTAAATTGAAAATTTGGCCTTATCTTCAAAGAAGCCCTTTAGTGCCAAGCTTTTAAAGGTGGGGAGGAGGTGAGAGCAAAAACATCACATCCATTAACAGCCCAGTTGCCAGAGAAAATGTTTTTTAAAACATAATCTGAAACCTTAGTGTTTGGGAGCCAAAGCTGAGATTGAATACAAGTATGGGCCTTGTCCCTAGAGAGTCGCAGCGCTGGGAATATGCTGGCACAAAGACAGACCGTGGAGCGAGGATTCTTGTGCATGCACGCACACAAATAGACAATTATTTGGAAGCCAATAGTGCTCTGGATGCTGAAGAAATTTAATCTAGTGCCTTCTGTCCCAAGTTGCTCCCTGAGCTGTAGCTGATGTGGAGAGCATTCTCATTGCTCCAGCACTTCACTGAATGGCAGTCCTCTCTGGAGCAAGAAGATTCCTGCTATTTGTTGGCCATGAGTGGTAAAAAAGGACTGGCTGGTCCAGATTTTTTGGACCCTGCTGCTGTCAGTGAGAGATTTCTTTGGGGCCTCTGAATGTTGATGGGCATATGATTTTTATGTTTAATTTCTCCAGAAGAAAGCTGCTTGTTTAACAAACCCAAGCACTGTCAGATTGAAGGGTTGGGCTTGAGTCCCAGTGTCAAGAGATGTTTTCAGCAACATGCTGGGTGCGATATTTCAAGAACACCTGGGCTGCCTTAGATGATGCAGTGGAGAGTCAATGAGACTTGTGCATTGAGACCAGCTCCCCTCCTCACTTAGCAGTACAGGGTCACGCCTGGTGGGTTTATGGGACAGTCCCACTGTCACCTGTGTAACAGCTGCCCAGATTAGTCCTGACCACTTACTCCCCCATGGAAGTGGGCCCTGTTTTGTAGGTGGCTATTCAGGCATATCCTGGCTTGCAAGCACTTGAAGTGAAGCTTCTAAACCAGAGTCATCTGGGCAGAAAGAGAGGAAGATGGCCCCAAAAATCCAGTTGTAATGTGGTTTGAATCCAGTGAGGAGCACACCATTACTAACTTCTTCTGGGCATGGCCAGCCAGTCCACAGCAGAGCTGTGGGACCCTTGCAGGTGGAGGCCTTGATATCTGCTAGCTCTTGCGTCCCTGTGGGGACTTCCCTACCCCTCAGCTGGCCAAGCAGGGTGTCAGGCTTGTAGTTGTCAGGCATTTCTGCAGCTGGAGGCTTGTAGGGCAAGACAAGCCTGTGAGAAACTGGTGCATGAAGAGCTCCTCAGAGAGGCATGCCAGCTGCTTTAGATGTGTCCATCATCACCTCTCGTCACTCTGACTTTTCCCTTGGGGTGTCTGGGACTGGCCTGAAGGGAAAAGATGTTTGCTTTCCAGCAGATCAGGAGCTGAGCTCCTGGTTCCATGCCGGCTTGTGCCTGAACTCCTCTGTAATGCTGTAGAGAAAGAGTCCAGGGGCACACAAGGACTGGTTGCCTTTGAGGACCTTGCTGCTCTTGGTGCCTGAGGTGCTGTAAATGTTGCAAGAGTAATTCAGCTATTATCACCTCAGCTCCAGATCCTGCCAGAGGTGGCTGCCTGGGCAGCAGAGAGGAAGAAGGTCTTGGGATCATGATCAACTATTCCAAATGACCATGCAGCCCAAGTTTGATGATGGATGCTGAGAAAGGGAGGTCAGTACCAAGGTACAGAGCTGGAGCTGCTGGAGCCTGGGTGAGTTTGCTGACCCTACTCACCTCTTGGTAAAGAGGTCTGGAGCCTGTTTCAGGAAGCCTTAGGGAAGAGTGATCCAGTTTATGTGGCTACAGCAAGACAAGCCAGCCCTGTGTCTCACAGGACAGGCACCAGTCTACTCCTGCTCCCACTAGAGCTGGCTGTGCTTGCCTGGTGCAGTACGGGCTGTGGGATCCTGCTGACGGCATCATGAAGCCTGTGGTCTTTTCTGGAAGGAAGGGTCTGCTACTTACATCATGTAGCAATTTAGGCAGGAACACAGTTGCTAAATATACAGTTGTCCTGTTTTCCTCACAATTGCCTGGGCTGCAGGTTTGGGGAGAAGGGAATAGGAGCACAAAGAGAACAATATCAAGACCAAGTGGCAGGCTGTGTTTATCCTTGATGCCTGGCCCTATAATCTCCCTGGGGATAGCTTTGGACATCCCTAACCTCTGAGCCACTTGAAAGAACCACCTTTAAAAAAAATTCCCAAACTAGTGACCAAGCAAACAAGTGCAAATTTCATCAGCCACAAAAATGTGAGTATAACCCAGTTTTAGCATAGCTTCAGCACTGAAGATAAGTACAGGTTTCTTGACTTTCTGGATGAAGGCTTGAGAAAGGCCTGCTCTGCCATCTTCCCCCATCACCATATTCCAAAACCTAAATTATTATTTGTATTACAGCTGTGTCTACAAGTTTTAACCAAGGTTGGGACACAGCTATGATAGATACTATGTTAACTTGTAGTGGGAGAGTGTTCCTGCATCCCCATTCAAAACAGTGAGGCAAATGTGGAAGAGGAGATAAAAATAGAGCATGAAAAGACACGTGTGCCTTGGAGTGAGGCTGCAGGTCAGGACTGGAGCTAAGTACAGAGTGCTGATAGTCTTGTGCTCCATCCTCCACCATGCCCTGCTCAGAAGAGGTCAAAGTCAAGTGACACTAAACCTTGATTGAAAGCTGTGTGCCTTGAAGCTGAGTTGTCCATAGCAGAGTCATCTTCTTTAGCCCTCAGCTCACATCAGTGGCTACATGTGCTCCAGGGAGTGATTTCCCAAAGGGGCACTTGGCACTGTAGGGGGTGTTGGTACGTCCTGCTGCTGTGCTCGCCTTACATTGGGGCCGGCAGCGGGGCTTGTGGAGCTGGGGAGCTGCAGATGGAGAGCAAGAGCTTGTGGCTGAAGGGAAAGGAAAGGAGCCAGTTAGGTCTTTAATCCTCTCCTGTCAGCCAGTTTTCAGTTGCGGCACTGTGCTTTGAAAGGTACCTGGAAGAGGAGAGTGCCAGTGTAATAACAGTTTTGCTTGCAGCGTGCAATCTCAAGTTAAACAGTACCATTACATAAATACTGTGTGCCTTCTTTCCACAGGGGGTCTGGGACTGCTTCTCCTGCTCTGGAGGCATTGCCTTTCAGTGCACAAGCCAAGAATAAGCTCTAACAGATGCTGCTAAGGCCAAACCCATGGCTTGTATTGTGCCCAGGTGCAAGAGGAGCTGTTCAGGTCAGCAAAGAGGTACCTTTTACACTGCAAGGAGGCACAGGAACAGCAGGGAGTGACAGCAGGGTTACAAAGAGCTGCTCTTCCTGAGCACATTGAGCACATGTCTGAGGACATACAGGGATACCTGAATGCTAATCTTACCCCTGCAGGCACAGGTAGCCCAGTAGGGAGCAGCTGTATGAACACCAATGGCAGGACATGAGCAAAACCTGGCTTGATGCATTAACTGGGAACTATCTCTCAATGAGGATAGGATTGCTTCAGTGAAACCTGGGCAGATTCTTTCCCCTCTCCTTTCTTGTCTGACTTAGAGTGCTGTTTGGGAGAGCAGGTGGGGATTCAGATGCATCCTCTTCTGGTATCTGTTTGCAAGCAAACTGTCTTTGGGGGGCTGCTCATGGCCATGCCCTACTGCTGTCTGAGTGACAGCCTGAACTGCAGTAAGAGGCTTTCTGCTCAGAGGAGTGCTTTGAAACATACTGCTTTTAATGGCACTGTGTTGCCAGGGGCTCTTTGTGTCTAAGTGAAGAGATGACTCTTTGCTCTACTCTGCAGGAAGAGGAGCCTATCTGTAGTAGAACTCCTCCATTTGGCAAGTGTTTTGATCTGCTCTCTGCAAGCTAAATAATTGAATTACAGAAATCTCAGACGAGGTGTTTGTGCCCGTGCAGTCAGTGCCTTGGGAGTGGAAGAGTGGTGGGAGATGTCAGACAGCTGCACAGTTATGGCTTTTTCTTCTCTGTTGATCCCAGGTCACTCCCTGTGCATGAAAGACTGCAAAGAGGCCCCAACATAGCTGCTGCCTTCACTGCTGTCCAGCTGAATTAGGGCATAGGATGGAAAAGGTGTTAAAAAATGGGTTTGTGCCACCCATGCCTCCTCATGATTACTGAGAATTATCTTTTCCTCTCTCCCAGCACACAGTGCCCTTTCAGTTTTGCCTCAGACCTCGCAAGGAGAAGGGAGAACAGGATTGCAGCTGAGGATTCTAGCGTGCCCCTGTTCCCTGTGTGCGTGCTGCCTCCCAAAGGATGTGGGTGCCTCTGCCAGGCCCTTGCACCCCCTTTCCTCCCTGCTTTCTGCCTTTAATTTCCCCTCCTCTCCCTGAGGTCCCAGCGCTGCCAGCAGCGGTTGCCGGGGCTGAGAAAGGCTTGTTGGGCCATATCCTGGGTGCCCCTGCCCTTACTTGTTTTGGGGAAGGCTGATAAGGAAGGACTGGGGGTGCCTCCCCAGGCGCCAGCCCACTGCTGCAGAGATGCTCCCAGCCCTCGGCGACGCGGGGCGAGCGGCGTGTCGGAGCCGGTCCGGGGAGCCCTTGCCCGGGCACGGTGGCTGCCTGCAGACGCAGGCAGGGCTGCTGCCTCCCCACAGGTTGTTCTGGAGAAACGCCGTCCTCGAAATGAGATCGTGGCTCTCCTTCCCTTCTTGCCCCTCAGCTGGTGGGTTGGGGCTTGAGGGTTCAAAGGCAGAGTTTTCAAGTCCCCACGGGTGTTCCAAATCTCGCAGCGTTTTGCAGGCTGGGAGGGTTTTGTGCTGACCTGTCTCCTTACAGGCAGCCAGAGAAGCGGTGGACACGGCGTGTGCTGACTGCCAGCATCTGCAAGGGGCATGTAGGAACCAGGCCAAAAAGGCTCAGTGAGATGTTAATGAGCCACAGATGGTCAGCTTTATCTTGGAGCCTGCCGCTTTGGGCTTCTAGAGCTTTCTGCTGAAGAAATATGTGAGAGCTGATGGTAGGTAAGAGCTGGGAAGGAAGATCCTAAAATAAAGATCCATGGGCATATATAGGGGACCTCAAGAGAGTATCTCTGCAAGAGGCTCATCGTGTTTTTTCTGAAGGTCTCCTTAACTACTTGAACTACTTGTGGGCTGCAAAAAAAATGACTAATTTTCAATGGAAGAATTTTGTAGTCAATAGGTAAGATCAGCAGAGGTTTATCTGTAGCTGTTACAGAGGAGGATCTCCAGAGGCTTTGCTTGAGTGCAGATCCCCGAAGGCTGCGATGGATGCGTTCCTCTCTTGCACTGGGCAGGATGATCCCAACAGATGTTTGTTATCAGCAAAGTAAAGCAGAGAAACAGGAAAACTTCAGCTGGCAAGAAATGGAGAGGAAAATGATAATTGTTTCCCTGCTGGGTTTGCAGAGAGAATTTTTGGAGCTGCTTTCCGTCCCACTCTAACATTTTATGTTTATATAGCTTATGTCTTTCGTGAGGAACTATTAAATCCTGCAGCACATTGTGAATGTGACTGGATGAGAACAGCTTATTTTACCCATCCCAGGGCAGAGTGTGCCAGCTGCATAACTGGATCTAAAATCATGGAGCAGCATTTTTTTTCACAAAACTGAGTGCTTTTCCTCCTGAAAAAGTTTATGGTATTTTCCAAGTTAAGAAATGGTGAATTATTTCCCTAATGGTAATTCTGAGATTGTATTTCCCTTAGATATGTGAGTTTTCACAGTTGCTAGAGGGAGGGGAAAGACCTTATTCCTTCCCACTTCTAATGCTGCCTTTGTGGTCTGTAGCAAGTGACAGTATTTAATGTAATTTGGAGGGTAGGTACTGCCTGACCTGAGTACAGATGACTTTGCACTGAACAGTGAAAGGGCTTTCTGGGGGTATTTTGTGCTATGGGACAGTCACAGATTTCCCTTCTCAAAGAAAGTGCTGACAGTCCCTGTAAACAATTCGAGATAAATGCCCTTGAAGCAGAGGATGGCTTTTGCAGAGCACCTGAGTTCTTAAAGGAGTCTCTGTTCAATAAAGGAATCCAATACTCCTTATGTTCCTTTACTGGACAGTAATACAAGGATTCTTGGAAAATCCAAAGAGTTCTAGATTTCTTTTTCCTGGTAGACAAGCAAATGTCAGGAGTTTGCTGTGTCCTCCCAGAACACTCCTGTGTGAGTCTTTGGAGAAGACAATCTGATCTTTTCTGTGAAACATTTGCTAATACCTCTCAGCAAAGGTGATTTCTGCATTGAAAGACATTCTGAAATGATGAAGCAATTCACGACACAAAAACTTCTTAGTCCTTTGCAACAGAAGACGAGGTAGACTTCTTCAGTTAGATTATTAGCATGTTAGACTTAGGTTTCAAAAATGTCTTAGGCTGAGCAGAATATGTTGATAGATGGAGAACAGATTAGAATCTCCTGTTGTCACCCCCAAGGCTCAGGAGCTGGTGTCACTGTTTATTCTTGGTCTCTTTACTGCTTACAGTTTTCTCCAAAAATGACTAAACATATAAAACAAGGATTGGGTTTGGGGTTTGAGGTTTCTTTATTTTTCCTTCCCTTATTCTAGGCCAGACTCTGACCACAGTCATGTACTTGTTTTTTTTCTCCCTCACTTCCAAATGCAGTCACATAACAATAGCCTGGAAAAAAAAGTACTGGAAATGATTTGTTCATGAAATTATTTCCTTTTTTGGGCTACAAGGAATGGGTTAGCATTTGGGTAAGGAGGCTGGGAGCTCCAAGCCATCTCTTTCAAGGTTGAAGAGGGTTTAAATGGGAACCATCCTGTTAAAATGAGAAGTACTGTGGAAAGGCAGCCTTTCTGGTGCAAGCATTTCCATTGCTCCATGTGCAGAGCCTCACGCTTGAGGCACCTTTTCTCAGCTGAACTTTATTTGCTATTTATGTAATAGCAGGGTCTTGTACAGACACTCCTAAATAGGCTTTGTCTGACACAGGCAGGCAGTGACCGACTGTAAGAGAAATGCTCCTCCTGTCTGGGGCTTCTTCAGAAGTGGGTGATTGTTTGCTTTCCTTAACAGTCTGCTAATAGGAGGTAGTGGGTGGTGTTGTCTTTCTTATTTATTTTATGTAGGATGTCATGACAGATGGTGATTTTGACTGTTGTCCTCAGCTGTAGAAACTGCTTTCTAAACCAAGCTAGTGGGATGATCTGTGAAAAAGGAAAGCCTATCAGACACATCAGATTCCCAGCTGACCGTGTTCCATCATCTCTCTCATGAGGAGCAGGAGAAGAAGTGTTTTGCAGACAGGATTAGGAGATAAATTTTTAATGTCTGGATCTTTGGGTTGTGGCAGGTGACACCTCTGATTACAAGGAAAATTAAAAATCACCAGGTGGGACAGCAATGAGTATGTGATTGCTGCGCTAGTTAGGTGTTTGCTAAAATAGCAAACAGTATAGGCAGTGAAATCTTGATATTTTATTGATGTTTCAATGGATTTGGTCCTTATAGGAGAGAAAGCAGAATCAAGTGGAGTTTAAGCATACTGGAGAGGGAACATAATCTGATAAAGGCTGGACTAGTCAGTAAAGTTTTCAGATCACAGGAAATTTCCTCAAAGTATTTATTTATTTATGGCTTTGCTGAAAAATTTTCAACCAGCTGTGTTTAAAAATATAACAGTAATGAGATACTTAAAAAAGGAGTTAATCTCTCCCTCTCTTTGACATGCTGCAGAGCACCAGCTGTAGCACAAGCAAGCCCTGGGGAATCCAAGTGGCCTGGCTGTGCAGCCTGCGAGCCAAAGTCACACCTTGGGAAGCCAAACCCTGGAGGGAAGCTCTGGCCTCTGGCAGGTCATGGGGACGCTGGAGAGTGACCATCTGGCCATCCTCCAGGGGCAGCAGGTTTTGCCTGCACAGCTCTTCAGCTCCCCAAATCTCCCCAGTTCTCTCAGACTCCAGCCACTTGTTCTCAGGGCAGCAAGACCCAGTTTTGTCTGAAATACTGGGAGGCCTTGAACTGTCTCTGACACCCCCGATGGGGAAATGCTGGAATGAGGAGGAGGGGAAACCAAGGGCTTTTGTACTGAAGGAACAAAAATCATGCTCTGCGTGTCCCTGGGTTCAGCTATTACAGACTACAAACCAGACTGGGTTTTTTGTTTTGCTTTTAAATGCTTCTTTAGCCAATGCATTTTTTTAAAATTATTTTTTCTGTCTGTCTTTTCGGGAGATGGACCCAGTCTGGGACTCTTCATTTGGCCCATCCAGCCTATCCACAAAGCATGCACAAGCCATCTTTTCCAGGCTCATTTCCTCTAGGATTCCCTATGGCTTTGCAATGGCCAAACCTTTGTGTTTGATACCAAGGTGGAAGGGGCAGGCCAGCTGTGCTGTGTCCTCCACTCCTGTGCCAGCAGGGCTCAGTGCTGGGTGCAGGAACTCTGTGAGAGCTACAGCTGTAAGAGTGGTCAAAAGTGCGTGTGGTGATTGGCAGAAATTGTTTTGAGGAAGCAGATGCCTCCCCTGATGATGGTGGCATGGCACATGGTAGACTGGAAAGGGCAACTATGTTAGCTTTGGTCCCAGGTGGAGGATTGTGTGGAGAAGTCTTGTGTCCTCTGGGCCTACTGGTTTCAGCTTCAAGATGCATATCACAACAGAAAAATCTCCTCTCCCCTGTTTCCTTTTTCCACCACTGGTAGCTAATCAAGATTTTATTTTAATTACTTCCCTCTACTCTGTTTCCTCTCCCTCTGCCCCACACATGCCTTTTTTATATTTTTTTATGCATTTCTTTTTGGCAGAAGTTGAAACGCAAGAAGCGTTTGGACCAAGATGAAAACAGCGGAGGAGCATGTTGGGCAGTGCAGTGCTTTGTTCTGAGTTCAGGGGGAGAAGAGGGGAAGTGAGGGGGGACGGGATGTCATTTCCCAGATGGAGACCCTGCCAAAGATGATCTTGCTTCAGAAAGCAGCGAGTGATTTTTGAGGCTATACCAGGTTTAACCCTTTGTTGACCCGCCTCTGCCATCCAGGGAAACAGCAAAGGCCTGGACCAAAATTGGGATGGTGTCATGTTATGTAGCCCAGGTGATGTGAATGGTCTCAAGCTAAAGTCTGCTGTTGTGACTAAATGCTGTCAACAGTCTGAGGTGCTTGTTCTCCAGTTGGAAACCCTAATGAGTGGATGAGCAGTCTGCACTTGTTTATGGGTGAGGGTCCAACACTAGCATGCTTCTGTTGGAAAAACAAGATCAGCACATTCCTTAAAGGGGTTAGGACTGCTGTGCTGTCTCCTGCCCTGCCAGAAACACCTGCTCGGATTTGGGATGCTGCTGAACTCGGCTTCAGCTGTTCCTGTTGCAGGACAGGGAGCACCTTTTCCTCATGATACTTGGAAAACACCTTGTCCTGTGACCAAACGAGCCCTGCACTGCTGGGACTGCAGCAGCAGCAGGTCCCAGTAGCTTGTGCTGGGGACCACTGGCTGGTCACAGCACTGGTTCCTCCTCTCTGAGCCAGTCTCCCATGTGAGAAAACTGCAAGTTTCGGGGGCAGAAAACCTTTATAGGCATGTATTTACTGCCTTATTTATAGCTCCTTGGCCTTAAATACTGCATTGTGTGTGTAGGCTGCTGATTTAACTGCCCAAGGGCTGTTGCACAGTAGCAAACTGAGGGTGAGCATACAGGAGGGGACCAGAGAAGGGAAAGTTAAAGCAACTCTGCCTCTTCATTAATATCTCTTCCAGGTTATAAATACTTGGAGCACTTAGGTCAGGGCTCTAGAGGAGGTCATTTATCTCCTGATGAAAAAAACTCAAGGGCTTTTGTCTATGGTACTGTACTGTTTCTTAGGATGGAGGTTCAGCCTTTTAAATCTGGATGGGGCTCTCCTGTGGAAGTCCACCCTCTTCCCTCACAGTTGGAGTGCACCAATGCTGTATGCATAAAATGCATCAAGTCCCTTTGTGTCAACTCAGAGTCACTGTTCACCACAACTAAACCTGCAAGCCTCTTTTTCTTTAGGACCAGCAGCCTCTCTGAGCCCTTTGATCTCTCACAGCCCTTCTCTAGCTAGGAGAATGACAGCTTTCCTAACCCCCCGCCATGAACCTCCTGAACTTAAACACAGTCTAGGTGCAAAGGTATCAGTAATTTTGGGCTGCAGAACCACAAACTTCCTCTTCCCAACACCTTTGGCTGCAGCATGAGAGTCTTTGATCACTAGTGCAGAATGCAGCTGGCCACAAACATGCCAAGGGATGGTTATACCAACACTACTGTGGGTGAATCCATGGCCAGTGACTAAAAGAGAAGTGATGCATCCAATGCTGGCCTTGAAACATGCCCTGTGTCTGTTACACTCCTTTCAGACATCCAAGAGAAGTCTGATCTATAGGAAATTAGTATAATGCCACTCAGGTATCATTGTTGGGATGAGGTGTAGAAGAATAGGGGGATGTAGACAAAAGATGCATGTGTAGGATTGCCTGTGATGGGTTTCAGCTTTATTCTTGACATGTTCAATCTCAAATGCTTCCCCATGGAGGTCAGCAGACCTGGTTGGAAATTCCATGTGCATGTCTTACTGCACAGCATGTCTAAACTTGCATGTTTGTCATCCATTTTTTTGGATCCCTTAAGTCATACAGGTACCCTTTCCAGTCCTGTGAGCCGTGGGAGGGGAGCACTGACTGATGGATAGGCACTAAGGTGGGAAGCAGAGATCAGTGTTTCTCCTCACTTGCTCAATGCCACTAGGCATCCTTGGCTTCAGGGCTGGGATCAGCTGGCTTGCCCTCAGACCTTTGGCCCTGGTCTCTGGCTCCTCATAAGCACAGTAAATACCACTGCAGGCTTCTAGGTAAAGTGTGACTAAAATGCATGGTACCAGAGCTGTTGGGTATTGTTCTCTATCTTGGAGGACTCCTTTCAGCCTGGACTTTGGCTTTACTTCACTTGCCCAGGTGGTTGCATGTGTGTGGTGCAGGAAGGTGTCCACGGAACCCACACAGACTGCTGTACTCACACCTGCCCGGTTCTGCAAATCCCATTCTGGATGAAAACATTTTGAAGGTGTGAATTGCTCATTGTTTGTCCATCCTGGTGGTGGGTCTTGCTGCAGCAGTTCATCCCCTTGGCTTCACTAGTGCCTGCTGATGGGCTCAGTAGGCCTGTGGCTGCTGATCGTGGGGTATTTGCAAATGGTGCCACATTGGCTCTGCTATTTCTCCGTCTCTGTTTACTTAGTTCTTGGCAGCTGGATGTTTGAATGTTTGCTTGACAAACACTTTCCCTGCAGTCTCTGATTACACAAAGTTTAGTCTGACAAACCCCAATGAATTATCCTGTTCTCTGTTGTCAGTGGTATCTCTCTGTCTCCCTTAACCGCAATATTTTGTGTGTGGTGCAAATTCATATTTTCCCCTTGTTGCAATCAGCATGCCCCTCCCTGCTTGGTTCAGTTACCGAGGCAGTATCCCCAAGATGCTGACATCTGTATTTTACTAATCCAAAAATCCTGGGGCTACCAGGAAGCAATACAGATAATAACACTACATACCTGTCTAGCACCTTTCATAAGAGGATCTGAAATTGTCTGACTCATGTTCATCTCGTTACTGCTTGTACCAGCTGGAGTTTGCTGTTCCTGTTTTTGCAGCCTGGAAAGCTGAGACACAGGTTAGGGGTACATTTTGCCCAGTGGGGGAAGCGATTGCAGAAATGTGGTGTCATAACCTCCAAGACTGTGAGTTTCTATCCCCCTCTGTCTTGCTAATTTGCCTCTAAAGGGAAAGAGATCGGAGTGGGATGGTTGGTTTTGAGCAATGCTTTATTTGCAGTGATCCATGGCTTTATTTGGTGTCTCAGTAAATTCCACCCAAAAATGAAAAAGCACTTGCAATATTTCTCCAAGGTAAGTTACCCTCCTTGGCTGTGACCAGGGGTCCATAATGTAGTTCTAGGGAAGAAAACTATCCAAATACTGCCTCTTGTCGTCGGTTTGGTGGTTTGGAGCGATGCTGAGGGACAAGTGTTCACGGCTGGCCCGGAGAGGGTAAAGTCCTTACTGTGTTTCAGGGGTGGTAATGAGACTTGTCAAAACAAATCTGCAGGTGTCTGGGTGGTCAGGCCGGGCTGTTAATCCATCCAGCTGCTGGCCTGTTTTGGACAGGGTCCAAGACCAGGTAGGACACTGCTGCTTTTCTTACAGCCTCCAAACGCAGCTGAGGACCTTCCAAGCAAACCTGGGCTGGTTTATGGTTTTGGGTGGAAACCACAAGCAAACCATGTCAAATCACTGGATTCTGCCCCAAACCAGGCAGAGTGAATATATTTCTGTTTCATTTTGCTTGGAGATGACTGGGAGAGGGAGGAAAACCTGCATGGATCCAGTGTTGATGTAAGGCCATAGGTGATCTATTCCTAAAACCTTCCAGTGCCATTCCCATGGCTAGACCAGACTGATGAGGGCAGAATAATAAATAATACCCAGGCTAACATCTCCTGGGAGCTTGGGTTTAAGAGGAGGGATATTTTGTCTGAAACTCTTCCAGAAAGGGACAGTTGGGAGGGGGATTAGTGTAAATGTGGACCTTCAACATACGTAATCTCAGCCGAGGTGACGGGGCGTTGGGTCAGGGTTTGCTGTGCTGTGGGGCCCTGGAGCATAATGTGCATGGGAAACAGAAACCCTAAGAAAGAAAGAAAGGGGGAGAATTGCATGCCCCAGGGGGTAAAAGTGCATTTATTTTTCACATGTTGCATCAGAACACACTAATTTTTGCCTGGGAGGGAGGGCAAGCACATGCAAAAACAGTCCAGCTCACTAGGAAAGGGGTGGGGAAGTGTGATGCTAAATAGCTCAGGAAATGTGGCTGTAGGACTTTCCCCTCCCTCCACTTCCACGAAGGGCACAAGACCCTCCAGCAGGCATGTGCCAGGGCTTTGTAACAGAGTCACGCTCTCCCCTTGAGCCCAGGGCACCCCCGGCTCCCCACTCTGTGCCCCTTCTCCCGTTCCCTCTTCTCCCATGTGCTTTTATTCATTCTGCGAACACCGTATGCCAAATCCAACTTCACAGCTGGCTCTGCTCCACGTGTTTGTTTTCTATGCCTGCGCGGCGCTCGCCAGCTCCGCTTGCGCCACGGCTCAGAGGTGGAGGCAGCGGGGGGAGAGCAGGGCTGCTGGGGAGGGAAACGGGAGCAGGCTGCTGCTTGCCAAGCCCTTATTTGTTTAAAGCTTAAGCCTGTTTGAGAGAGCCTTTTTGGAGTGAGGGGTAAGTGGCAGGGGTGGGATGCGGGGGAATGGAGAAAGTAAACTGTGCGTCAAGGAAAGCAAACTTTACAGCTGGAATTGCTGCTGATGCTTGTTGTGTGAAAGGCCTGGGGAGGGGCCCTGGGCCCTGAGCTCGTGCTTTCAGCGTGGGCTCGAGTGCCAATGGGCAGCAGCGACAAATGGGGAGCCAGTGGCAGGTCTGTGCTGTGCCCAGCCCTCACGGGCGCTGCTGCGTGACAAGCCTGGCTGTGGCACTTGCCCTTGTGTCCTAGGAGCTGGCTGGGGGACAGGCAGGTGAGTCTCCCTTCCCAGGCTCTGAGGCAGCAGCATTTTGCCATCCTTTTGTTACAGAGCATCCCCTTGTTGACAGAGAGGAACCATATGCCGGCCCTGCCCATCTGTCTGTGCAGGGCGACCTGAGGTCTTGCTTCACTGTTTGGCTCACTGTCCTCAACGGGACCATCATTTTTGGAAAGGCGTGTTTATTGTTGTGATGATAAACGGGGCAAATCACATGCAAACACAACCTTTTAAAAAGCCTTAAAAATGCAACCCTCTCCTCTTCATCTCTGGGAAGAGGGAAATCTGTCACCCGTCCTGAGACCCCACTGTGAGTATGTCCCCCGTGATTTTTCACCTTGGGGTGGGCCCCATGGGGCTTTGGAACAGAGTGGCAGCTGCTGATCATGGCACAAAGTAGGGCTCTGGCTCAGCCCATCTGGGTTTTGGCACTCTCCACTAATCCCCACACCCCACCTTAGGCATTTGGCACAAGCCAGAGCATTTTCTATGGACAGTCCTTTCTGTCCCTTTGTTTTGCTAGCCTTGAGCTTCCTCTTGTGTGTTTTGGAGTAGTGACATGTCTTCCAGGGGAAATTTGTCCCAGCAGAGAGTTCTAGAGGCTTTTGACCTGCTCCCATAATGAAAATTATTATTGTTGGTGAAAAGCAATTTAGTGACAGCTACGGAGAGTAAAAACTCCCATTTATTCCCAAATTTATGAAAGAAAAAAAAATCCCGAACTTTTAAATACCATCTTCAAAGGGCAAGAAAAATGGGCTTGTGTTCTTTTGCATCCCAGCAACAAGTCACTGCTGAAAGGAGTGCAAACTAGAAGGCAGTTTCTCTTTATGGTGGTGATGGGGATGTCTCTAAAGCCAGCCATCTGGGGATTAAACTTTGTATTGACGTTACTGGCAAGTACTTTGTCCTGTCTCTTTTGTGTGCTCTTCTGGATTTTGATGTCAACTGTGTTAAACTAGCCTTGTGCTTGTTAATGCAGTTTCTGGGCCTGCTCCCATTGAAGTCATGGCAAAGATCAGGCTGATTTTGGTGGCAGTAGAATCAAGTCCTCTGTTATAATCCAGAGGATGTGTTGTTTTAGCAGGTATTTCTCCTGAGCCACTGTCTTACGTTTATGATAAGCTTGATCAATTTTTTACTGCAAGAGTTGTAGGCACCCTCGCTCTTCAAGTACACACTGGAAGGAGGTTCAGAGCCTAGGAAAGCTACCCAAGGCTTTGCTCTGCCAATAGGAAAATTTCCTCATAGCAGCTTCCCCCCAGGGAAGGCTTACCAGTGTCACTGGCAGTTTCTGTGGACTTTTCTAGTTTGTGGTTTAGGTTTTTTTAATTCTTGTCTTTGTTTCACTTTGTTTCACTGTTTCTAACTGAATGTGGACAAGATTCTTCTATTGTTCCTAGACAAAGATTATTTTGGTTTTTGGTTTGTTTTTTGTTTTTTTTAGTTTGGTACTTAAAGGTAGGCTGGTGTTTAAGCATATGAAGATGTGGGCTGTTTTTAAAAAGCATCCATACCTGCTGTCTCTGACTTGTGATCTACTCTGTGAACAAGAGCTTCCGAGTCTCAGTTTGCAGGTAGCCATAGCTGACAGATACTGAAATGTTTGCTCCCCAAGCACTCCTGCTGTGCTCCATGCAGATGCTGACTGGTGGGGTTTGTCCACCACTCCTCTGTGCTTTGGTTTATATTATACAGAGAGAGGAGTGTTTCAGCTGGTGGTTACCAGCATGAATGGGTGCTGGGATATTTATTGTCTGTCCTGTTGCAAGCTTGACCCCATCACGTGACAGAAACAATAAAATGGAGATGGGTCTTTTCAGGGCACTCCATGTCACACCTTTGCCATGATTTGTGGTTTTCCTTCCCATTCTTGACCACTGCTCTGGCTGCAGAGAGGCCGTAGGGTGATATTAGGTAGCCTGGGATTTGGGGTTTTTTAGTGTTGCTGCCACATAATTGTCAAAATGGTTGTTCTGGTCAACATCTTGATGTCCTGTAGTCAGAGAGTGAGGGTTGGCTCTGTGTGTTCCCCAAGAGCTGCTGGGAAAGCGATGCAGAGTGAAAACAGCTTTGGAGAAGTGCATCCTGTTCAGGTTCCCTGTGGAAAAATGCTGTTTCACTGAGACCAGAGCATACTGTGGAAGTGTATCTATTGATTAAGCTTTTGTCTCAGAGCAGCAAGGAGTTTCTGGTGGAGAGCAGGAGTGGTTTTTCTGCTGTTCTGAGCAGGCTACATTTAAATTAAGTGGAAGAGTGTCAGCTGGGGAGAGTTGCTTGAGAGGTGATGGTGTGAGGTGACAGCCCTGCTCAGAGGAAAACAGGACAAGGACTCAAGCCTAGATACACTTGTGGTGGGTGAGCTGTGGTATTGCCGTGTCCTTGCCCTGAAGCAATGGGGACAAATGCAACATAAGGAAATTGCCAAAATCCCAACTCCTGTGTTTCTTCTTTCTTGATCCTCTCATCTAAACCTAACCTTGCTGCTTTTTCTTTCTGTCACCTTTATTCCACACTTCCTTTTAGTATGTCTGAGGGCTTTGCCCGGCATCACTTCCCCTGCATCTGCCGGGCCTGCCTTCTCTCTGACCTCTCCCTAACCCAAGAGCAATTAGACTCTCAACATCAGATTTCAAGGTTTGGGGTTTTTTTGTTTGCAAAGGATGAGAAAGGAAAAACAAAAGCAGTGCCCTGAGTAATGTAAACTACCCACAGGCACATCTGTGCCTGTGTGATGACAGCTCCTGGTGGGAACTGCCGTCGCTCCCTGCGCCCTCCTCCACTGCAGCTGCTGACAGGGAGGGAACAACCTGAGGCCTGGCTCATGTTGATGTAGGATTCAGCATGGTGGAGCCCAGACCAGAGCCAGCTGCATCAGCTGGCACTTGCCACTCATCCTGTGGGTCCCACTGCATCAGTTGCCAGCAGAGCCATTCCCTGGCCTTTTCTTGCCCAGATGTACACTCTCACTTATTCCCTTACACTCTCACTTATTCCCTTATTCCCTCACTTATTCTCTGTTACATACTTTTCCTCTTTGTTCAAAGAGCAAAAAGGTATAGACAGGTAAATTTTGTTAGGGCTTGTATCAAACATCCTAAAGTAACTAACTCTTCTACCCCATGGTGTAAAGTCTAGGGGACATGGATGGGTTTGTTCTTCCTCTGTGTTTAATAAGAGCATCTGCCTGCAGCTCTGACACTGATCTCCAGCTTTAGTTGTGATGGGAATGATAAAGCAAGTATTGTTTTCATATGGCAAGAGATAGAATGCTTCAGGCAAGTAATACAGTGCACTAAATTCCTTGTTTCTAAGACTGGAGGTGTGTTTTCACATCATACTGGTATCAAAGGGTGACCCCTTTCCTGCTGCCTCTGAAATATTTCTTACAGTGGAGATTCAGCGTTGTCCCATAGCAAAGCCTCAAAAAAGCAAGACTTTGTTGCTGCACCATCAGCAGCTGAGTTTGTAGCAGCTGTGGGGAACACTGAAAACACTCCAGAGCAGGTAACTCATCGCAAGTGTGTGATTACATTGATGTGGTTTTCAAGGGGATCCTGACCCTTTTTTCCTTCCCTTGGCAAGAGAGTAGGTTGAGCTGCACCTCTGTGGGGCCTTGATATCGCAGTTCCTTGATAGCAGCAATTCTGCTGGTTCTCTGACATTGGAAGATCAAGCCCCTGATTGCAGGACCTTCACTCTTCTGTAAGTGCTGTGGATGTACACTCCTTTCAGGATTCCTCAGCTCTCTAAACTGGCACCTTAGCTATGAGCCAGGAGAGTCTACAGGTGGATCAAGAATGAGAAGGATGGAGAGTGCAGGGGAGAAGTTGGTCTAAAACTGTGGCATCTCTCCCACTTTGGGAGTGAGGCTGGACTGAAAGGCTTTGATTGGAGAGGCAGCATGTCCCAGCCACGGGGGCAGCCCCGGCAGCTGCTCCAGGGCCACTTTCTCCCTGCACGCACTTGGGAGAAGGAGCCAGCAGAGAGCAGCCAGTAGTTCCAGGCTTGTTGCAGCAACAACATCTGTTTCCTAGGTGCACTTTGTTTCTGAAGAGGCTGTGCAGCACGCTCCATCTGCGCCCTTTTTTTTTTTTTTTCCTTTTTTTTTTTTCTCCCCCCGCTTGTGCCGCGTTCGGGGAGGCTCTTAGGGGAGGCAGGCGCTTCCCGGGAGGACCCTGCTCCAGCTCCGTGCCAGCGCTGGCTGTCGGGCTCTTTGCACCCGGAGCAGTATTGTCAGCATCTTGACAGCTGGCCGGCTGCATGCTTATTAGTTACTACTTTCCTCTTGCCCTCCACCTCTCCTTCGCCTCCCTAACCACCTCCACCCTCTCCCTTCCCCCTTTCCCGCTCCTGCCCCATCGGCTGGCCAGCCCTTCGGGGAGCCCCCAGCCTCTCCAGATTAGAGCTCTCCAGGGACTTCGTCCTTTTGAAAGGAAGAAAGAAGAAAAAAAAAAATCAGGAAAAAAAAAAGGGAGGGGGAGAAGGAGGGGAGGAAAAAAAATTATTTAAAAAAAAAAAAGAGAGAGAGAGAGAAAAGAAAGAGGGGGAACAGAAGAATGAAAACAGACCCAAGGGGCAATAGTCCCTCGAGCCATTTCACTGCATTACAATGAATATGGACTCTATTAAGCTCCGTTCTGCCTGTTAGTGTTTCCCAGGGCAACACAGCTCCCATATGGCAAGCATGCAGCAGATTAGGGTAGGCCTCCGGGCTTCATTGAGGGCCCGAGGCTTGACTGGCAGTTGAACCCCATCCTTCCCCCCCCCTCCTCACACTTGACACTGCCTGTGTTTATCTAAAGCAAAAAGGGCCCGGGTGGGAGAAGGGGGCATTTGGGGGGTTATTGTCCCGGGCAATGGGAGAGGGCAGGGAGAGGGGTGGGGGGGTGATGAGGGAGGGAGGTGGGATGGAGGAGAAAGGGGGTGGGGGGGCGCAGCCCCTCATACATATTCAGGAGGGGTCTTGAATGGGCAGAGGAGAAATAAAGCAGATGGAATTCATGTTAAAGAACAGCCACAATCGCCCTCCAAAAACAAGGAGAGAAAAGCGGGCAGCCTTAAAGGAGCGTAGGGAGCAGCGTTTATCCAATTAGCAGGGTTGTCAAATTGAATTTACTCAGAATGGAGGGGGAAGCCAGGGGGGGAAGGAGGGAAATTAAGTGTCTAGGGCATGGGGGGAGCATGATATTGAAGAAAGGACGTGGGGTTTCTTTTTTTCTTACACTTTAGCCTTGTCTTTTCAAGGACTGGAGCTGCTTTCAGGGCACGCCAAGGGGCAGCAAAAGCCAGTGTGTATACTCTGTTCTAGCACAGGGCTCCTCTCCTGTAACCGTGGAAAAAAGGACGTGTATCCTGTGGGGCAAGGCCATCCTTGCATCCATGGCTCGCCTGCACTAGAGCTATCCCTGGCTGGCAGGTCCAAACCACCCTGGGACCACCATGCCACAGGCAGTGCCCAGGGTGAGCCACACTTGCTGTGCTGCCACCCCCACGGTGACACTGGGGAGCCCACAGCAGGTATGAGGGTGGCACTTCATCCTTCAAGCAGCCTCACGCTTGCTGGCTGATGAAATGCCAACGTGAAGGGGTTTGCTGGGTCTCAGCCGTCAGCCTGATCAATGCCAGCTGCAAAGTGGCACTCAGTTCAGAGGAGCTGTTGGATGGAGAGGTGCCAGAAACTGCAGGCACTGAGTCCTCAGGGATATGAGCAAAAGTCAGACAGGCTATGAGAAGGCTTTGCATCCTGTTGCTAATTCAAAGCCAGCATGCCCAATCCTCTCCCTGGTGATGCTGCAGGCTGTTGTGGAAAGGAACTGCTCAGGGAAGTAGCTTCATCTTGAGGAAGACAAAAAAGTTACAGAGATGTTTGCATGTTTGGTTTGTTGCTGGTTTGGTTTGCATGAGCAGTTCTGTTCAAGGAAAAGAGGTGTTTTACCTGCAAGTTTAGTTTATTTTTTAAAGAGGTGTCTATTGCTCAGGACTTGCTTGAATTAAAACAGCGGTTCTTTTTTAGGGTCACCCAAGTGCACTTTTTAGGAAAGCTCACTGATCTGTCGTGGTTGTGCCATGCCAGGTTTTATTCTGGATGTTTTCCTTCTGACTGTGAGCATGAATTTATCCCAGGCTTTCTCTCTTGTGGCTTTTTGATGGACTCTCTGAGCTCACAAGCAGCCACTAAGAGAGTCTTTCTTGCCTAATCACTTTTAAAAAGGGAGGAGGGGACCCCCTCATACAGTTAGTCAAGGGCTATGTTAAAAGAGCTAATGCACTCTGAAATCAGCAGCTCTCAGTGCTACAGAGGGAAAAACAGGCGAGCCTTTATCCCTGTTTCCACAAACACTGGAACACCTCCTTGACTTCAAACACGGTGTTCTAACGTTGGGTTCCGCCTTTCTGCCCTCTCCTGATAGCAGCCCCTTCCCATTTGGGATCCTGCCACTCTCTAAGGCACCTGCACACCCAGCCCCATCAGCTGCCCATGCTGTTTAATGGGAGGGGGAGCTTCTGTCCTGCACCAACCTGTCCTTTTTCCAAATCATTTTTAGAGAAACTGAGCATAACTTAACAGGGTGAAATTAATACTTTGAAATGGAGATGGGCGTTGGGTAGAGGTTAATTTTGCTCTGTGGGGTGTTACTGCTCGATGGGTTGGGGAGAAGCAGTCAGGGATGCCCAGATTGCTGTCCATGCCCAGGAATCATGCAGGGACTTGGCAGCTGATCTGCACAGGTATGTCACCTGGACAGTATTTTTGCAGCTGGAGGATTATACAGTTGTGCGGTGGGATTTTTCATAGGGGATGGAAAAGATTTGGGATCCAAGAACAGTCTGCTTGATGGGATGGAGGTTCCAATCAGAGAACTTTTGATTTCCAGCCCTGCCTGCCAGTGCTTTACTGGATAACCTTAAGCCAGGTTGGTTTCCTCTTCTAGCCCTCAGATTCCTCCGTTTGTAAAACAAAGGGGTACTGTTGCTCTTTTCTCTTTCACGTTTTCTTTTTCAGTGGTTTTTGCTTTATGGGGGAAAAAAAGTACTGCCTTGTATTAAAAACTAATGATTACAAGTAAAATTGGCTCATAATACTGTGTAAGACATTGCTTTTTCTGAAGAGCTGAGGTCTCGATGTATGAAACAGAGAGTGCGAGTATCACTGTCCCTACTTGACCTGCTGGAAGCGGAGAGCAGCTGCAGTGAATTCTCCGGAGTCACCCAGGGTGTCCCCAGCTGGTAGCTGCACTGAAGCTGCCGCAGCCTTTCCCTCGGTGCACAGCAGTCCCTACCCCTTCCCACTGTTCATCCCTTGCGGGAAGAAGTTCCCGAGGTCCGTGTGCCTGACCCAAGCCCGGACCACTGCCCTGTGCATCGCTCTTTGCCCAGCGCCCGGTGTCCCTGCGCATTCCCGCAGCGTGCCGGCGGGGCTGGGACGTGCTGCGGGGATGCTGCCCCGGAGCTGGGGCACAGCCTGGTTCCCATTTGGGAGCCTTGTAAATTACAGGCAGTGTGGCAGTAACAAGGGCTGCTTGGCTGGCCCTTGTTAAGCAGGAGGGGGCTTGGGGCTGTGAGCTGCATTTCCTCAGTAAAACCTTCAGTTTCTAATCAGCAAACACCTCTCCTGCGGCCTGTGCTTAATTCAAATCCCTTTTTCCTTTCGAGCTTTGTCACCCCCCCGCGCAGGCGCGGGCCTTTCTTCCCTTTTATATCCTCACCTCTGGTTTTCCTTTCTCGCTCCGCTGCCTGAGCGGTGCCTGCACCGCCGCGGCTGCGGGCGGGGGCCTCGCTGGCCTGAGGTGTGCCTGGGAAGCCGAGCCGACAGATTTTACACCCCCGCCACCCCTCCTTAACTGATTAAGCTCTCGTTAATTTTGTTCTCTTAATGGCCCCTCTTTTGATTTACTGAGCTGTCTGAAAGGACTTAGAGCTCCACCGACAGGAAATTGTTATTTTAACCTGGCAGGAAAGAATTTAAAATAAATAAATAATTTTGTTTTGTTTTGTTTTCCCTCCTTAAATTACTTTAACTCTTTATTTTCCTACGTAGCAATTAAGCAGGAGCTATCAAGGCTGGTCTTGTTGCTGGCTACAGAAGTGTTGGGAACCGAGGGCACCTCACAAGGTTCCTGCCTTGGGGAGGGGAGGCAGCAGAGCAGGACCCTGTCATGCAGCAGCCCTGCAGCCCCCGGTGCAGCCCCTGCCCGGGACCACCACCTTTGGGAAGTCAGCTGGAGTGCCTGGGGTCTCCTCCACTCCCCACCTCTGCCTCCTCTCCCGCTGCAGTCCACTCTGGTGCTGCTGGCAGGGACACGAGGCAGATCGAAAGCTGCCTGATTAATAAAGTTCCTTGCTTTGCACTATTGCAGGCTGCTTAAGGGCAGTATTTTCAAAAGAGGTCAGCTCCCATTTAGGCATCGAAATAAGTTGGTTGCCTATTCAGGAGAGCTCAGCATGTCAAGAACTGAATGCTTTTGAGAATCTGGCTTCAATTGTGGAAGCTGAGAATTTCAAAATCTGGCCCTGGATCCTAATAGTTCTTTTGGAATTGATGTTTTCATTCATTTTCCTCATTTTTATGCTGGCCATTTACTTTTTGTACTTCACTCAGCTGTGAAAGAAACGGCCACATGTCCCTATTTAGAGCTCATACTCTTGCCTGGAGGTTTGGGGAGGTACCATACATACACTTGTTGCAACACACCTTCTCTTCTCATTCTCTGCTCAATACTGTTCAGTCTGCCCAGTGCCGTGGCCAAATTTTTTGAGCTCCCCTTTATTTTCTCCCCACCTATTTCTCTTCATCTTTTCACAGACCTGGGGGCAGCCAGTTCAGTCGATGTGCCTGGGTGGTCCTAGCTCACGAAGGGTCTCATGCACAGTTCTGCGCCTTTGGCTTTGCCCTTCTGGCCAGAGGCTCTGTGCGACGCAGAGCTGCAGGGAGGTCTGGTTGGGAACATCTTTGCCTATCCACTCCCTCAGCCTGGGCTCTAGGGAGCAACTCCTTTCCATCCAACATTTTCCCATCCTGCTGCCAAACCTATCCAGATAGGGGGAATGAGTCAGCTTTGCTCCACAGGCTTCCAGCACTGAGGAACAGACAGTAAAGTCCTACCCCAAAATGTCTCTTCTCCATCAGTGAAAGGCTTTCCATCTCCAGTAAACCGTAGGGTGTGAGGTGTTTTTAAGCCTGAACTACCTCAAAATCTTGTCCAGATGAGTGTAATTAGTGGGACCTTAACTTGTGCATCAGCAGTGGTGTCAAGACTGCATGTTCTGGTATGGACAGGCCCAGGGCACTTTTACAGCCATTTACAGTGGCTGTCTTAGGTGGAGAAATAAACTTGAGCAACTCAAATGGGTCTCCAAGTCAGTCACTAAAGTATCTTGTACGACACTATGTCCTGGTTGGTAGGGGAAATTTTCAGACTCTTCTCAGGTGAGGAGAGTGAATGCCAAGAAGAATGAGGTGTGTGGGAGGGAAGCTGCTGTCTTGTTTCTGGCACTGGAGGTTATCCACAGGCATTTTCACATGTAACAAAGCTGTGGCCTGCAGTAGCTGGAGTATGGCCTAGCTGTTCTCTCTGGATGCCTTCAGGATATGCCCAATGTCTGAGCTCTGTTCATGCCCCTGAATGCCTGGAAGCCACATTGGGCCATGCCAAGCTTGACTTAATTTACTCTGCTTCTCAGCAGGGCTTGTCATCTTGGGCTCACAGCCACTCTACCCATGACTGTGTAACTCCAGGAAAGAGCTGCCTTGTGTAGAGCCTGCTGGGCCAGCCAGTGCACTGAACTCATACTGGCCTGCAGAGGGCTGTGTAAAGATGTTCTTTGTGGCCTTTCCAAAACTCCAGCAGCGTGTCACTTTACTTGGTGTTTCTTCATTTTGGAATCACCAGCTCAGAGGCTTTTCTTCTCTCTTCTCAACTTTATATGAATGTTTCTTCCATGACTTCTCCTTCAAGCAGGGTGCTGGGATTTGGGGGGAAAAGGGACAGCTTGTGAGGCTGTCAGAGGGACAGCCCAATTTGCAGAAAGGTGTTCAAGCCAGCCTGCTGGACTGTTGCTGTCACAATGTGGACCTCAGCATGGCTGGCCATGGACATAGCCCTGTGCTGCACTTCTGCACCTTTGCTGTTGCCAACAGCCAAGCAAAGTCATTTGAGAATAGCTTGGTGATATTCTCCCAAATGCTGTGGTTTCCTTGCTAGCAGTAATCAGCCTTACCTTGAACAACTCACCAAGCATCTCAGTGGGAGTATGTGTCAGTCCTGACTTCAGGAGTTAGGAGATTTCGTTTTGGGGGTTATGCTTGAAGGGACTTGTGCTCTCTTTTTGACTAAGATGGGTATGGAGAGCACACACTCAAGCAGGTGGTGGCTCAAGCAGTGACCGTGGTGGAAGTAGGAACCACCACCCTGCAGAGTTGGGTGCTCCTGAGGATGGTGGCTGTGGCTAATGAGCTGGTTGCTTCAGGGGGAGCAGGCAGGATAATTGCTGTTTAGGCTGGCTGCCGTGGCTGCTTTGGGTTTGGTCTTGGGCTTCTTCCGTGTAGACATGCCACAGGAGAAATTCTGCAGTGCCCTAGGACTTGCAGGTTGTCTTAGTGCTGCAGCTGAAGGGAGCTCAAAATCCTACAGCTGCATTACAGTGCCAGTAGAGGGAAATCTCCTCTTGACTTCAGCCTGTTGCCTTTGGTTAAAGATGAATTCAGTCTGCCATCTGAGGTGTCTCTTGAGGCAGCTACTGAGGTCTTTAATCCCCCTGACCTGGCTCATCTGCTTTAGTGTTTGTTTATGAGTCTCCAAAGCAGCTGCTGCAGTGTGCAGCTCTTCACAGCAACTTGGATTGTGACAGGTGGCCTTATGTTTCTAGTTTTTTGGGGCTAGTTGATACTTTCAAATATGAACCTGGTGGTTTGTGTAGACTTAAAATAGGTGGTGTGTTTCAGGCAGAACAGGTAATCTGAAGTATTTTCATAGGTTGAGTCTCTTAGTTAAAATGGACTTGTACTGCTCATTTACTTTAGTGTTCAAAATAGACTGTATTCCAGACATAGCCAAGAAGCAGCAACAACACTCAGTGGATATCTTCAGTGACACTTTGTTGGAAATGTTTGTGTTTTGCTCCTGAAAATTGCCTGGTGTGCATCACTGTCATTCACTGTGCCAAGTATGAAATGGGGAAGGGGAGACTGTGTCTGTGTGTGCATGTGCACTGAGGATGGGATGTCTTGGGAGACTCCCAACCGTGCCTGGGGGAGAGGCTGGAGAAGAGAAATGCTTACATCAGCGTCTGTATTTTCCTCAGGCCACTGACTCGGTGAATCTGTGGCACTTTAGGGATGTTGCTAGAGAAGCCGGGCAGGACTGGAAAGCAGAGGGGTTTCATCCATCATGTCTCTTGTCATCCGCAGGAATCCACTGCCACAGATCCGCTGCATCCCCTGAGGCAGCTTATGGGACCCTTCCCTGGGCGCCCCAGGGCACACCGCGTGGGATGGCAATGACACGCGGAAGGAAGAGGCCCCTGTCCCCCATCCCTTGCCTCGTGCTTGCAGCTGCCAGCTGTTTTGCCAAACTGAGTGAGTGTCTTTTCTTACCCATTCTGGTTTGCCTCGGTGCTGTTTAGCATAGCCACCCCTCAAGGACAGAGGTTTCCTCTCTGCTGCTCCCTGAGTAGCCTTGACCAAGGGTCTAGGTTCAAACCCTCTGCCAGAGGAGGAGGAGATACATTTGGAGGGGAACATTTCTCTCAGGCGGTGCCAAGAAGAAATGGGACTGGTGTACATCTCTAAAAATTAAGATGGGGGTGTGAGGAGTCAAGGGGATGGTGCAACACAAGGAGAAGCCAGGGGGAATACAAAATGTACAGCACTGCAGCTTTTTCCTCTGTCCTTTCTGTTGTTGAGTCTCACAGAGCTTTCTTATTCCCATTTTTTCCTTCTATGCAGGTGAATCTCTGCAGATCACAGTACAACCTGCTTCTATTGTCCAAAAACTTGGGGGCCCAGTCAGCCTGGGATGTGTGGTGGACCCCCCCCGGGTGAACCTCAGCTGGAGACTGAACGGGAAGGAGCTGGCTGGATCAGATGAGGTGCTGGGTATCCACGTGGAGCGAGGGAAGCTCATCATCACGGCTCTCAACAACCGCACCGTGGGGCGGTACCAGTGCATCGCTCGTGTGCCTGAGGGAGTCATTGCCAGTGTCCCTGCAGTGGTCACCTTAGCTAGTGAGTAGCTTTAGTTCTCTGACAGCCCCTGCTTTGCTTGGGCCATCACTCACACCTCTTGAGAGGCTCATCCATTCTTGCTTGTTCATGCTGGCATCAAGGGATGACTCCCTTGGCGTAGGCCCTTTTGTAGCATTTTTGGTTGTGGATTGGCTGACATGGTGTGGCCAAATCTGACCGAAGCTGCCTCCCTCCTGTGTGGTAGGCTGCAGGCCTGTCCTGCAGGGAGAAGTTTTTGCAAGACCAGGGAATACCTGAGCTATGGGGTTTGTGTGTGTGGTTGGTTTCCTGACAGTCAGGCTGCCTCCTCTGGTTCCTGACTTATTGATGGAGTTTATAAATACTACCTGCTGGTGCTGGTGGCCCAACTGCTGCTGGAGCTGCTGCCAGAACAGGGTCAGTGTGTGCTAAGTTTTACTGCCTTCCTGAGACGCAACTCTGAGCAAGGAACTTTGCTCCTCTCCCTGAGCTTACGTGCTCCTCACTGCTGCCCTCTGGCATAGGGAGACGTGTGCATGGCCAGAGGTGTCTTAGGTGGGCAATTTTTCTTACAAGCACCTGGTTTTGGCCAGATGTTGTGTGTATTTGGCCAGAAGGTGAGGTATTTGGGTGCATGAGAAAGAGCAGTGGAAAGCCCCACCCTCTCAGAAATCCATGCAGAAGTCCATGTTTGGTGGAACAAGTGTGTGCAGAGGAGGCTCCCATTGCCTTGCAGTGACAGTCCCTGAGCATAGAAAGGGCTTCATCTTGCCCAGCAAAGGGGAGTTCGGGGCTAAGTCTTAAGAAAATGAAGATGTTTGTGCAAAGTGGGGCCTGGCTTTGCTTTAAAGCCAAGAACTATTGGCTTGTCACTGATACATTAATCAGGAGTGAAATGTTTAGGCCAGGCTGGGTGGGAGGAGGAGGAGGCCAGGGAAAGCAAGGAGAGAGTTGCTGAACTCTGAGGCAGGGTGGGTGGGAGGGGGTTGTCACGGGGCCCAATCTGTCGGGGGATTTGGCCTGAGCCTCATGCTGAGATTAAGTTTCGGAGCACACATTCCAGAGCAGAAAGGGGGCTGTGTGTGCTGGTGGCCTGATAGAGAGAAGGAGAGGAGGGGAGAGGTAGATGGGATTACCAAGTGCATGGTTTGCATTTAGGAGAGCAGGGTGTGCACAGCTCCTCAGCCTGATCAGCTCCTGCTTTGCTGATCCCCTTTTCTTTTTTTACTTGCACCCCAGCCCACCACCAACAGCTCTATCTCCTGGGAAAAGTATGTCTGACCTATCTGACTGCTTCAGTCTAGCATCAGTGGTGGATGAGAGACAGGTCCTAAAGCACCAGAAGGCCCCACCATGTCCTTCAGGACAAATCAAAGCCAGTGAGTGGTGCATCAGCCCTTTCCAGGAGCCAAATCACCTTTGCCTATTGGATTGCACCTCAGGATGTGTGAGCAAAAGAGAAGGACTTGGCCATTGCTGTGGTCCCTGTCATGGCAAACGCAATTCTGAGAGGAAGTCAGGAGCACCAGTCAGTGGAGCTCACAAAACTGGAGCCAGAGGCTGGATGATCAAGCAACTAATCCATTGTGAAAACCCCTGTGCTGTGCTGCCCTGCATGGGTCCCTCATCCTCAGGGGTAGCTGGGGATAGCAGAGGTTGTATCTCACACACCTGGATAGCCTCAGGTGATAAAGAGCACCCAGGTGGGGAAGATTCAGCAGTCAGTGAGTGAAGAAAAATAGGGCATCCTAGTAAAGATGTGGGACTGAAGGTGTGGGAGGAAAACCTTCTGGAGGGGTTCAAATAACCAGTCTCATGCTCATGAGCTGGAGGCTGCTTGCAACAGTGGCGTTGCAGCAGTCTGAAAGAACAGGGAGCACCACGTGGTGGTGGGACTGGGTTTGAAAGCTGTGGTGGCAGGTGTGCCCTGGGCTCTCTCTCCTGCTCCAGACCTCCTCTACAGGACCTTGCTCAGAGCTGATTCAGTGGCAACCATGGTGAGAGGAAAACCCCTGGCAGGTCAGCATTGCTGTTGATACATCTCCTCCAGATAACCTTCAGGGCTGAAAAAAAACCCTCTGAAAGTCTTAATCCCATCCAAAAATTATTTTGGGGTGGCAGGGAGAAAGTGAAACTGGAAGGTGTGAATGAAAGCAGTGGGGGAAGGAGGGTGATGGAACTCTTTTCAAGGCTTAGGTTTATTTTAAGAGGACCTGGAGTCATTGGAAGAAGTGACTTGCTAAGTTTTGAGGAGTCTAGGTAACATCGTCTGACCAACTTTTAGGGTATTTCCCCTCCTTTCTTTCGGCCTTCTTTGAAGGAAACTCTCTGGAGTGCCCCAGGCTCAGTGTGCCCATTCCCTGGGGCCTGCTGTGCTTTGCTGACAGTCAGCAGGCAGATAACCATCACAGCAGTGCTGGCAGCCACAGCGTAGCCCTGGGACTGGCACCTCCTCTCATCTGCGGCACAGCGACGCCAAGGCCATCTCTCTTCCCTCTGGCTCAGAGAGCTGGTTGAAACTTGCATTTAATTTCTCCAGCAGAGATAAAATAGCTGTTGTATATCCAAGAGGTGGAGGGAGGAGGGGTTTGCAGAAGGGAGAGATTTCATAAAGTGACAAAGGGAGCAGCACTTCAGGCATTACTTGGGCACCTTTGAGTCCAGGTAGAGCTGAGCTGGTGCTTCACACACTCTTGGCAGCCCATGGCATATCAGTGCAGGTCACTGCAGGTCACACCTGCTGATCACTGCTGGCCTGACCACGGTGTGCAAGGTCAGCCCTGCAGGCCCCAGGGCAACACTGCAGTCTGGTACAGCTTGTATGGATAAAACAGGAGTATTCCTGGTTTTCCAAGTCAGGCTTTAAGCCTTCATATGAATGACAGCTGCAAAGAAGAGAGGGATGTTTTCTGTGCCTGATTCTAGGTAGCAAAGTTGCCATCCCACCAGAAAGCCCTGCCCTACCCTCTCCTGGGTAGAGATGCTGAATGTAAAAGGCACGGCTGCAGTGGGCTCTGGTGGGGCCAAGCAATTCCATCAGGAACTTGTACATGGTGCTGAGGGATGGTTCTGCAACAGCCAGAGGCTTGGAAAGTTGGGAGCTCTTCATGGAGCTCACAGGGACAACTGAAGTGCAGAGCTAGGGCAAAGCTGATAAGCAGAGGTAGTGAGAGCTGTGTAGCTCCCAGCACTCATCTGTATGCATAGAAAATCAGTAACAAACACAGCAGCAAGCCTGACCTGGATGGACATAACATTTGAAAACAGAACAGAAAAACAGATGAGGGGTGCACAAAGGAACTCCATCCATTCCAGTGTCCCTGTGGCCAGGGGTGTGGGTACCTGTGTCCCGGGAATGCTGTGGGCAAGGGAGGCTCGTTGCCCTGTTCCCTCCATCGGTGCCACAGGTGAGGTCAGTCCTCGGCCTTGTGGCAGCACGTGTGGGAAGCTTGGCCCCAGCCTGTGGTGCTTTTGGGCAGTGACCCTGCACGGGGCCGGGCTGGGCATCCCCCAGGAATTTGCAGCTGCGTTCTGAAGACAGCCCCATTCATTTTCCTTTGCCAGGGCCTCTCCGCTGATACTCCCCAGAGGCAATGGCAGGAGGGAGGGAGGAAGGGAAGGAAGGGGATGGCTGCCTGTTGGAAAAGCATTTGCAGAGCAGGCACGGGGGCTCTGGCCCCAGGGACAGAGGCAGTGTGAGGAGGGGAGAGAAGGAAAACACAGGTGGTGTTTTGTGAGCCAGCAGAGCTGTGGCGTGAGGACTGTGAGATGGGCCCAGGGTAGGGGAGTGGGGCTGAGGCATGGGTGGGGAGATGTGCTGGGGGGTTGTGAGTAGGCAGGAGTCTGTGGGGCTGTGTCTGTGTCAGCAGGAATCTGGTGGTGACAGCACCAGTGCCCAGGCTCCTGCCGTGCTGGCTGGATGGAAAGCGAGAGATGTAGCCGTAGGCTGCTCTCACAGCTGAGGGGGGGAATAGCAGAAGGTGCCTGCCCCCAGGCTGGAGGACCCCATTCCTGCCTGTTCCCCTGCCCAGGCTCCCTCCCTTCCCTCTTTCACTCTGCCCTGTGACAGGGAGAACTTTTACCTTGGGGGCCATAATTTTATTTACTATTTCTTCTCCTCCAAAGTTATTTATGGTCTCCCATTCATTTAATCGGGTCTGTCTCGCTGCTTGGCCCCCAGCCCTGGGATTCAGCTGGTTTCCCTCCCCGGTGACAGCAGCACAGTTGGCTGCAGGGCTGACCCTCCCTGCACCCCGGTTCACCCCATCGCGCCTCAGAGCCGGCTGCAGATGGACACAAGCAACGAAGCAGTGGCCTTTGGTTGCACTCCCTCCTAAACAAAAAAAGGGAAAAAAAGCGGGGAAAAAAAGCCCTCTTTATCCCAGCACGGCTGGGATTGGCAGTGCTCAGTCTGTCTGTCCACAGCACCTCCTGGACAATGGCTGGTAGATGAGGACTTGCTTCACTGTGGTCAGGCGTGTCTTTTAAGGACAAGAACATGGGCTGGCACGCTGGGTGCTGCCATATGAGAAGGAAAACCCGGCCAGTGAGAAGGGATGTGGTTTCTCCCAGCTGCAGTGGTTGTTGGACTCTGGTGCAAATTGCATGTTAGGTGTGGGGCCTGGCTGCTGCTGGCTGGGCAGCTAAAGGGGCAAGTGCTGCATATCCCCCTGGCATGGATCCTCTCCTCCACCCCTCCCTGCTGGAGGGGGACGTGCATGGCCTCCTCACAACTCAGGGGCAGCTTGTTTGAACCCCCCAGGACGAAGTTGGTTGTCCCAGCTTGGCACTGGCCCTCTGTTTTGCTGTGCTGGGGCCAAATGCAACAGGATGTGTGTGGGGGAGCTTGTCCCATGCACAGAGGGGGACAGGGGTGACCCTGAGCATGCCTCACCAGCTCTGGCTGACCCATCAGCACTAAAGGATGGCTCTACATGCCCATACCAGCGGCAAGCGGGGCAGTTGAGATCGCCCGTGGCCAAAATCCACTGGCAAATAAATCAGTCTTGTTCTCTGCGGGGAAGCAGGAATTTAGGAGAGTAGTTTGGCAGGAAGCTCCTACACTTGGCATATGAGAAAGTAGTTTGTCCCAGTTCTGCTGTTTTTCCCGTCTCCCCTGCCAGTTTCACTCTGCTTCTCCAGAGGCACCTGGTTCTTACTTCCCTAGCCACCCCAGGACCCCTTTCCTCTGTCCTTTCCCCCTCTGTCCACAGTTTCACCCCTTGTCCCTCACTTTTGGGCTGAGGGGAAGCCAGGAAGAGCTGCAGGTCCTGCTCCCTACTGTGGGGCTGCAACACTCACAGCTGTGAGATGTGGGCTGAGCCACCATCTGGGGGGTTGCATGTGAGAGGTCCCCATGTCTGCCCAGCCCACAGTCATTCCAGGGGCATTAAAATTGTGCCCTGGCATAATTTTCCATCTTCAAGATGGCTCTGCTATGCCTTGGGTCTGCTCTTTTTCCAGGCTCTTGGGCCCCTTCTTCTCTTCAGGGTATATGTGCATGTACACATGCTTGTGTAAGTATGTGTGTGCAGATCCCTGCCAGCATTGCTGGAGCTTATGCCTTGGCTCCAAAATCTTAATTTGGCTGTGATGAATCCAGACCACCAAGGCGCACATTAATTTTCCTGATGCTCGTTTATATTTTGTTGATCGGAGAAACATGCGCAATGTGGGCAGGCAGACACTGGGCTTTCGCCACTTCTCCACCTCTTTCCATTTCTGTGGCTCTCATTATTTTATTCCTTGATCAAATATAAAAAGCAAAGAGGAGAAAATATCCATCATCCTTCCCCTCCCGAGCAGTAACTTTCGTTGGAGGAGGAGCATGAGGCGCTGCCAGCTTTTCACAAGTTAAGAGTTAACTTTCATCTGGCTTTAATATCCAGTGGAAACATGGCTCCCCTCCTCAGCTTGTCTTAAAGGATTAATCACATTTCTGAAGTTCAGCCGTATTCCTTCTTTTTATTATTTTTTTTAATTGAACAATGCCAAGAAATTCCAGAAGTATTAAGCATGTTCATTGCAAATCATTTTTATGACATTGCAAAACCTCCCCTTTTCTTTTCAACCTCCTCCCCTCCCCTCAGATCTGGGCCCGGGGCCGCTGGCTCCCCCAGCAGCCGCCCGACAGCCCCTCCGCACCGCGCTCGGGGAGGCTTTCTCCACGCCTTGCCAAGAGAGCTGGTTTTTATTTAAACTCCATAAAGGATCTTGCTTTAATCAGAAAGTCTGCTTGAGAAATTTCATGTCACTTTTCCATGACTGTGGGTGGGAGAAGCTTGGAGCCAGAGTTGTCTTTTGCTCTTGGAGCGCTGCTGCCTTTCCCAGAGAACAAACCCCACATTTTTCTGCTGGCTGGGGCTGCCAAGGGAGGCTGCCTGCTGCCTGCCCGCCACCAGCCCTCCTGCTGCCCCTCAGCTCCCCAAACTGCCCGAGGTCACGGGTGCCATGTCCTGGGATGGGTTTCTGGGGTGAGGGAGCTGTCGACAGCACGTGGCCGTGCCGTGGCTGCAGATGCAACACACTGCCTTAGAGTGGGGTTTTACAAAGGAAGTGTGGTCTCATCCAGATTTAGTGGCATGCCTTTGAGATCTGTTAGCTCTGTGTCCTGGGAAGAGGCACCAACCTGAGCCTTGATTTGACAGTGTGACCTGTCACCTGTGGCAATGACCAACTGCAGGATGTGCCGTTTTCACTAGTGGTTGCCTGGCCTGGTGTACAGCATTGTAAAAATGCACATGAGGGACTTTTTTCCTGGCACAAAACCTCCTCCCTCACAGCACAGGCTGTCTGAGACAATCTTCAAGCTTGCAGTGCCTCGGCAAGATTTGCCATCACGCCTGGAGAGAATGGAAACCTGTTTTTTCTCTGGAAAGTTTGGTGGGGCCAGGTTGGCATGCTCCCTGCCCTGCCAGATCTGTGGGGTTTCACTGCAGTCCTCTCCTCCTGCTTTAAAAAAACAAGGAAAAGAAAACAAAACACCAGGTACCCCCTTTCTCTTAGTTGCTGTGCTTCCAGTCCTGCTGCCCACATGAGCCCAGCCAGGGTGGGAACTTCCATCACAGCCTGGGCAGAGGGACATGGTGGGACAGGGTTTTCACAGCTACTTTGGGGAAGGAGCACCAGTGCCATGTAGAGGAGGGAGGAGCTGGTTTTCCTTGCAAGTCCCTGTTCTTTTAACTGGAGCTTGGGCACACGAGAAGCATCGTGGTTAACCAACTTTCAGCTGCAAGATATTTGATGGGAGCAAGAGTGCCCAGAGCAAAGATGCTGATTTCTAAGGTGTGGGAGGAGCTCAGGGGGCTTCACACACTTCCTCCCACCTAGCATCTGTACACCCTTGAAGCAGCCTGGGCTCCCTGAGTTATGACTATGAAGTCAGCTTCTCAGTAGCAGGACAGCAGCAGCGTGTGAAATAGCAGGCAGCAGAAGCACCATTTTTGGCCGCCCTTCAGTGCTGCAGTAAGTTGGCTTATTTTTTACTATCAGGCCAGGATTTTTCACACCCAGTTTCCCAGCCCTGGAGCAGGCAGTTTCTCTAGAAGCTGTGTTTTAAGTTACTCATTTTGTAGGGAAAAGGAGGGAAAAAACCCAACTGTGGAAGCAAGCCAGTTTCTCTAGTTGCTGGGGTCAGAGCGGTGTTCTGCTGGCACCATGATGAAACAGCCCCAAGTCCATGGGGAGAGGATGAGCTGACACGGAGTTTAGCCAGCCACTGAGATGCCTTGTCTTCTGCTCTCTTTGCAGATCTCAAAGATTTCAAGTTCGATGGCCAGCATGTGATTGAGGTGGATGAAGGGAACACAGCCGTGATTGCCTGTGACCTGCCCGAAAGTCATCCCAAGGCTCAGGTCCGCTACAGCGTGAAGCAGGAGTGGCTGGAGGCCTCCCGAGGTGAGTGCACAGGGGTTTGTCCCAACAGGTTCTGTCACAGGACCCTCGGTTTTGCCCTTCCTTACCAGCAGTAGCTGTCTCTACCTGCTGCCTCATTGTGCCTTTGCCACCTGTCTGAGCACAAGTTAGTTTAGGGTCCCTGGCATGGTCTCCCTGATGTCTGTGCTGCCTGGGATATCATGGTTTTTTCTTTCCCTCTTGTCCACCTTCTCTTCAGGGCACTTCATGTTTTCCAGGAGGCTGGACAGGAGCATATCTTGTGACCATATGCCACTTTCTCCTTTCTCTACAGACAATTATCTTATTATGCCATCTGGGAATCTTCAGATCGTTAATGCCAGCCAGGAGGATGAGGGGACTTACAAATGTGCTGCCTACAACCCCGTGACACAAGAGGTGAAAACTTCAGTCTCCAGTGAGAGGCTCCGTGTGAGACGTAAGCCATTCTCCCTTCATTGCACATGTCCAGCTCTGGGGGCACTGACCAGTGCTAACACATCATGGTTTTCTTTATGAACCATTATCAGTTGCTGAGAAAACTCCTTTCCAGCAGCAGAACGCCCCAAGGTCTGCTCCTGGACTATATGTATGCAGCCCTGGGATTGCCATGCTTCCTTGGGATTTGTTCTTGGTGGTGGGCGGGCAAAGGCCCTTAGCCCTTTGGCAAGGTGGCTTTGCTGTGTGCACAGAATGTCCCTCTTGTCCTGCATTGCCATTTACCTGCCCCAGCACAAGAAAACAATGTGCCCTGCCATTATCCCTACTTGCCCACTGCACGGGGTGCTCTCCCACCAGCCACTTTCCTTCCCACGCACCTCCTTCCTCCATCTCTCCTCCCCAGGCTCCACAGCGGAGGCAGCCCGGATAATCTACCCTCCCGAGGCTCAGACCATCATTGTCACCAAGGGCCAGAGCCTCATCCTGGAGTGCGTGGCCAGCGGGATCCCCCCGCCGCGGGTCACCTGGGCCAAGGACGGCTCCGGCGTCTCTGCCTACAACAAGACGCGCTTCCTGCTCAGCAACCTCCTGATCGACCCCACGAGCGAGGAGGACTCGGGCACCTACAGCTGCACGGCCGACAATGGCGTGGGGGAGGCCGGGGCTGCGTTCATCTTCTACAACGTGCAGGTGTTTGGTGAGTGCTGCTGGAGCCGTTGTTTCGGGAAGGGCTTGGGCATCTCATCTTCTTCTAGGGGAAGATACCAGCACTGAAGCACTCTTCCCCTCCCTGGACAAACCACAACGTGATGCAAAGCCCTGCTTGTGGTTCTAGTTTCCAGGAGACCGGACTAATTCTTCCTTGAGGGTAGTAGTTCCTCCTTCTTGGCTCCCACCATGCGCTGGAGATGATGGATCCTCCCTTCCTCTGCAGAAGCTCTTCTCCTGTCATTTGTGGCACTGCTTTTGTTCTAATGCTTTCTAGTGAAAGCCTGGTTGCTTTTTAGACATATTTGACATAGGCATAAGGAAGGCATTGGAGTGTCTTTGTTTTGTTCTGTTTTGTAAGAAAGCTCTCTGTGGAGTAGAAAACGTAAGGGGTACTACACTTTAGATATTTCTACCACACATACTTCCCATTCTCACAGTTTTTAGGGAGGCTAAGCCCATGTTTTACGCATTGCATTTCATCAGGTGCCAGTGTGATGTTGTGGCACAAGCACAATCTTTGCAGAGTAGCATTTCAGCTCAGAAAAATGGGACTTGGAGATGTCTGATGTCATGTGAGAGGGCAGATGGCCTTGGGCTACGTCCTTTTGCAGTTTGTGGGTGCTGAAGGTGAGGGGCATTCAAGAAGACCTATGTGGGCCCCCACAAAGGGAAGGAAGGTAGGAAAGGATCCATCACTCCGCTCTCATCCCTGCCAGAGAGGAAGGTGCAGAGCCATGCTCCCAGCCAAGCGGCGCTCAGCATGCTGTCTGTGTTTTTTCCTGCCACAGAACCCCCGGAGGTCACCATGGAGCTGTCCCAGCAGATCATTCCCTGGGGCCAGAGCGCCAAGTTCACGTGCAAGGTGCGGGGGAACCCGCAGCCCTCGGTGATGTGGCTGCGCAACGCCGTGCCGCTGTCGGGCAGCCACCGGCTGCGGCTGTCGCGCCGGGCGCTGCGGCTGCTCAGCGTGGGGCCCGAGGACGAGGGCATCTACCAGTGCATGGCCGAGAACGAGGTGGGCAGTGCCCAAGCCATGGTGCAGCTCAGGACAGCCCGCCCGGGTAAGCCTCTCTCTCCAAAGTCGTGGCCATTCAGTCACAGCCTGACACACAGCACAAGCACAGGGGAAGCAGGGGAAGGAAGTTGGTGTGCTGTCCCTGCTTCCTATTTAACCTGCCCTGCAAGGGCTGTTCTGCCTGAGGTCTCCATATCTCCCTGTGGGAACACTTGACACCAATTTTGCTTCTAAGGGGAGGGCCATGTGTGCACATTTGGGTGCTCTCTACACAAGAGACACAAGACACATGGGTGTAGTGCCTCACCCCACGGCTTAGTTTTGCATCTGAACTTGCACTGAGCAAGAGCTTAAAAAGTGAATTCACTAGGGGTAAGAGAGATACCACCTGATTCCTTGGACTCTGTTAAACTTACACAGGGTAAAAGGGCCTTCAGAGAGACAGGGAACCCTGTGGTTTATAGCAGGGGAAGGAGGGACTGTTGCCAACACCTTTTTGAGTGGCACAGCAGGCAGCACCACACAAGGGGCTCACAGCTCTGCCTTAACCACAGACTGGGATGGGCATTTACCCTGCTGCAACACCTTGTCTTCCAGGAGCTCCACTCAACCCTGGGCAAGATGCCCAGCTGGACCCAGCTCCACCTCCAACACCACCTTCCAGGGACAGTGCCTTAAAGCTGCCCTTGGACAAAGCTGGGCTGCCAAAGCCTGGGACAACCCCTCTCTCAGCATCTCCACAGTGTGCAGCCAACAAGGAGCTGGTGACTCCAGCCGAAGCCCCCATCATCCTCAGTTCTCCACGGACATCCAAGACGGACAGCTACGACCTGGTGTGGAGACCCCGGCCTGACAGCAGAGCCCCCATCCTCTATTACGTGGTGAAGCATCGCAAGGTATCACTGTTCTGCCCCGCTCCCATCTTCCCTCTGTGCATTTCCTGGGCGGGCTGGTGGCCTCACCACGCCCTGCACGCCTCATGAGCAGGTGATGGGGCAGGGGCACCCATCGCTCACTGGTGGCACTGGTTAGTGGGACCTCCTGAGCTGCAGCCTAGGCCTGTTGAGGTGTGATGGATACAGGCTGTGACAGGAGGTTTGCTCAGCTGTCCAGGAAGAGCCCAGTGACAGTGCCTGTCTGCCTAAGTATGCAGAAGGCACATGCACACACTTCAGTAGCTTCTACGTCCAATTCCCAGCTGTGTACTTGCACAAGGAGGAAGCTCTGAGGGCAGGTTGCACAATGACTTGCTCTGGAATGCTTTTGTCTTGGCACAAGCCACAGGGACACCTCTGGCTTGGACAGCTTGGGCTGCAGGACACAGAGCAGCAGCCTCTCTGCTGCATATGCCTGTGCTGCTCAGCAGCACCAAAGTGCTCATGCTCAGTGAGTGTGAGGAGCCAGCAGAGAGCTGTCACAGCCATGCTAAATGCCCTGGGAATGTCCTTACCCCCCAGATCTATTTTGAAAGCTGGAAGTGCACTGTGGAGTACATCACTTGCAGGTGGCACAGTGTGAGCACGCTGTGCATGGCCAGGTCCTGCTGGAGTCCAAGGGCTCCTCCCTCTGGGGTGCTTCACGGCGCCATGGGCACACTGCAGGCACAGCTGTAGCCCAGCAGTTTCTTTAAATGGTGAAGCACTGTTGAGGGAAAAAATTCTGCTTTTGAGGTCTAAAGTACCTCTTTCCATTTTGCTGGGGATAAGTGGAAAAAAGGGTCTTGAATTTATTTGTCTGCTGCTTTTCTTTCCTTTGGGTAGATCGGGAGTTGCAGTAGAGAGGCAGGTTTTGCCTCAAACCCCAGAGGGTTTGAGTATATTCCAAAAACATGTCCAGTCACATGTTTGGGATTCCCAGCCACTGCAAGGCACCATTTTCAAGTACACGTGAATATATGTATCTATTTTCCTGGAATTGTGTGCTTTTGTGAAAATATAGTGTAATAGAAGACTGTTACAATCCTTGATTTCTTTCAAAAAAAATTTAAGACGAGGATTTCAGCTAACCATCTCTTTAAAGAGCCCTTTAAAACAAAGGCAGAAGATGCCAGCACAGGAACACAATAGGGCAAGCTTAAATAAAAAACAAAGATGCCAAAAGCATCTCCAGACTGTTGGCTCTGGTTGTCTGCCAAGAAGAGATTTATTCCCCAGTGGTGTATCATGTAACTACCAATTCTGCTTGCAATCTTAACTTGCAGCCTTGGAGTTTGTCCATATTTGATTTGTTTTTCAGTGCGTCACCTGGAAGGGGCCGTGGGGCAGTGAAGGTCACCATGGGTCACTGCAGTTTGCAGTAATATGTTTTCAGTGTAGTCCAAATTCTCAGCTGGAGACTCTTTCTTGGGATGCTTAAGGATTGTGTGGAAAGGAATTAGTCCCAATAACCCTTAAACTTGTTTAGAAAGAGTCTCTTTCTATCCAAGATCCTTAGGATCAAGTTATATAATGATCTGGTTTTGACATTTCTGACTGGAAAAGCATGTGTGTGGAGAGGGAAGGAATCAATTCAGCAACAAAAGAAAAGGCTCTTTGTGTAGAAGATGGCTGTAAGGAAAGTTAGACCTACTGACAAGAGATCTGCATTTGTACTGGGCAAGGTTCTGCTTCTTCTCTAGGAAATATCTCTGCATGTCTGTTTTTACCCTGTTCCTACACTGCCCCTAAATTCTCAGCAGCCTGCATGCAGTCAGATGCCATGCAGCCCTTATTTTTGTTTCTTAAGAATTTCTCTTTTCCCTTCCTGGATATTAGCAGTCTTTAGGGCATCCCCTCCCTGGCCTCACAACTTTGCAGGCTCAGGAATAAAAATAAAACAAGGCAGGCATTAATCAGTCAGTGTCAAATGCTTGGAGAAGATGAATGATACAGCAGAGTCTTGGCATTTCCGTTCTGTTGCGTTGCCTGCATTACTAATTCTCCTTTCGGCACCGGGTCACTTCAGTGTCCTGCCTATTTGCCTGCAAAAATATTATCTTTGCAGCTGGGGTGAAGGAGGAAGGTTCCACCTTCCCCCCGCCTCTGCATGGGGCATCAGGGTATCACCAAAAAACAAACTCTGTTTCCAAGCTTTTCTGAGGGCTATGGCCATACACAGTCTCTTCTCTGCAGAAACCTTTGCTCCAGCATTATGGTTCTTCATTTCAGCCCTGAAGTGCCTGGGGTGAGGCTGGATAAAACTCAGTAAAACAAAGTTGTGTCTGGGTACCTCACCCCATGGAAATGGCCAGTATCTAAATGAGCAGCTCAGCAGCTGGGCTGCAGGAGAGATTTGGCTCCTAAATCAGCTCAGTCCTGTGGCTAATGCTGCATTTTGTGGGGCACGACTGCTCTGGAAATTTATACATATTAAGGGGTAGTGGTATCACAGAGAACCAAGGACAGAACAGAGCTGACTGAACCCTGGAGTCAAGAAAACACTCTGAGGCTTGGGTGAATTGTCTTGCTTATGCCTGAATTGCTTTGCAAAGTCAGGCTGGAAACGTCTCCCTCCTTTGCAGAGAGGGAAGGGAAGATAGATGTGGCTGGGACACAACTTACTAATAAAGTTCGTGAGCTCAGTGCCCACAAGAAGCCCAGCCTGCCCCAGGCTCTGCAACAGCTGCATTGGTCTCTCAGCAGGTCAGCAACGCCTCGGACAGCTGGGCCGTGAGGGACGTCCCGGCCTCGCAGCACCGCCTGACCCTCACCAGGCTGGACCCTGGCAGCCTCTACGAGGTGGAGATGGCTGCTCACAACTGTGCCGGCGAGGGACAGACGGCCATGGTGACCTTCCGCACCGGTAAGGGGAAAACCTTTCCCTGGGCTCCCCTGGGTTCTGAGTCAGGGGAGGGCCCCTCTGAAACATCCTGTCCCGGCCCTGAGGCACAAGGCACCAGTCTTAGGACAGTGGGAGTGTTTCTGCTCTGGAAACCCATCTGCCCTCAGCTTAGAGCAACTGTCAGAAGGGAAAGTGGAGGGTAGGATGGGGAAAATTCCAACCAATCCTCTATGTGGGTTGGAATGAATCGCTTCTTCCCTTGATGCCTCAGTTGAACACCTGCAGAACTGTAGAAAATGACATAAATGTCAAGAGGTTGTTTAATCCATTCTCTGCCTGGAGACAGAAATCTAGCAACATTTCAAGAAAACCAATTACAAATTGTAGAAAATTAAGTATGAGGGGGATCTATTAACAAATCTGTCCCTTTAGCTTTAGTTCCTGCCATCAGGCTGAGCGCTTTGAGCCCCTAGGGCTGTTAGAGTCCAGGAAGTACTTACCTCTCCTCTGCATCCTGTCTGGGAATATTTGCTTTCCTCCTCACGGCAAAAGTTAATTCTGAGCACATCTCTCTGTTACTGATGCCACCTCTCCCTTCTGCACAGGCCGGCGCCCAAAACCAGAGATTGTTGCCAGCAAAGAGCAGCAGATCCAGAGGGATGACCCAGGCACGAGCACTCAGAGCAGTAACCAGGCCGACAACAGCCGTCTGTCCCGTAAGGCGCTCCCTGAACTGCCAACGGGGTGCATGATGGGTGCTGGGTCTCTTGGGGTGGCAGTGGCCAGGCCGTGCTGGGGTTGAATTCTCCACTGGATAAATCAAAACTGCAGTGCTGGATGGGTGGTTTCCAGCTTCTGACAAGGAGAGGTCCTTCTTGGACACCCCTACCACTGCCCTTGGCAGACGGTCAGTCCTGGAGAGCAGGCAAGTCCCACTGTCTGGCCCTACCTTTAATGCAAGGATGTCTCAGCAACTCTCTGTCTCTTGCTGAGTTCCACACAGAGGGTTTAGAAAGCCTTGCCTTGGAATCTGTGAATGTGTGGGGCACAGAAACAACAAACTGCAGTGCACCAGTAGGTGCTGATGGAGTGTGAGGGAGGAATGGGGACCAAGTCCCTGCATGTCCTGGCATCCTCCTCTCTCAGCCAAGCCCTGGCTAGGGGCAATTCATTCCCATTCTAGGGGTGCAGAGTGCTCCATTTGGGTATCTTGCTGTACTGGAGAAACATCAGATCCTTACTGGTCAATCTCATTTGTTGTTTCCCACCTTGTCTGTATCATTACTGTTGCCTTTATAATTTCTGTGAAATTCTCTCCTTCAATTCTAATCCTCCTGTGAAGTGCCATCCTCAGTCTCCCCCATACTCATTCATTTGTTGTCTTTATTTTCATATCCATAGCTCCGTTATCGCTTTCCCTCCCATCTTTTGATTGTTTTCCTGTCAATTTGCATTTCCACAGTTCAGAATTTTCCTTATTTCCTTCTCAGCTATTTCTTCTCAATCTCTCCTGTTTCCATCTCCTTGGTTGTTCCCAGCATCAGTCTCCCCCTGCTCACTGCTTCCACGTCACCCAGGCTTTTTGCTCCATCTCCTCCTGCATCCACCCCTTTCACTGCTTTCGCTCCCATGGTGGGTGATCACACCTCAAACCTTGTCTCATCCCACTTGCGTTGGGAGTGGAAAAGGAGCAAGATGCAAGCAGGAGTAAAAGGTGCTTGTGGGCACAAACTGAAAGGCATGAGGATTTGGGGGTGCCAGCTCTAATGAAGAGACAGAAGGAAGAGAGCATTCAGGAGTTGCAGAGCATGTGGCTGGGTGCAATGCAGGTAGTCCCTCACCCACATTCCTCTGAGCTATAGGAATCCTCCAGACTGGGTGAGAAGAATATGTTTCACATCCTGATGTCCTTCTGGGTCCCTTGCAGCTCCAGAGGCACCGGACCGCCCAACCATCTCTATGGCATCAGAGACATCTGTGTACGTGACCTGGATCCCCCGTGGGAACGGCGGGTTCCCCATCCAGTCTTTCCGCGTGGAGTATAAGAAATTGAAGAAGTTGGGAGACTGGGTCCTGGCCACCAGTGACATTCCTCCCTCTCGCCTCTCTGTGGAAATCCCAGGCCTGGAGAAAGGTAGGCAGGTGCTCTCTCCCTGCTTCCTGGAGGTCTGTAGGAAAGCTGCAGGGTCCCTGTAGGATGGTTAACTGTCTGTCACATCCTGCTCAGCCCTGGCATGTGTGAGCAAAACAAAGCTTCCCTGACTCCTGCCTTAGGTGCGTGGGGAAAAAGCTGCAGATGCTTCTCCAATTTCTCCAGCTGCAGAGACAGACCAGCACAGGTTTGACCTCCCTCTGGGAGGCTTAGGCATGCTTTTCTGTATTACAGGATACAGTTACTAAAGGCGTTTGGTTTTGCCTTTTACAAGATGGGATAGAACTTTCCTTAGCCACAGGCAAGACAGATGGGCACACAAATCCCATTGCACTTCACATGAGAAAAGATTTCATCACGGAGCTGGACAGCTTAAAAGGGGAACATAACTACCCCAAAGTAAAGACCAGTAAAATCAAGTTTGGGTAAAAATTACGTAGACTATGAGATTTGAACTCAAAGTTCCATGGAGTAGAGGAAGAACACCTTTCCAAACCTGCTTTCAGGTCAGGATATCCTTTCTGGTATTTCTTAACTCTCTGCACACCTTCCAAAACTTCCATCTGACCATTGGACCATCCAGACAGGAATTGGGGAAGGTAAATAAAGGCAGGCTCCATCTAGGATATGGCTGAAATGTGGCCATTCAGTGTTCGGACTTCGACAATAAACTTGCTGTAGGCTCTCTGCCTTCTGGAGATGTTGCCCTCTTCAGAGTCGAAGCCATGCTGATGGGGATCTTGGAAAACTCCAATCCCTACAACTGTTGTATTTCCCATTTTCCTCGCAGGCACATCTTACAAATTCCGTGTCCGGGCGCTGAACATCCTGGGAGAGAGCGAGCCCAGCGCGGCGTCCCGACCGTACATGGTGTCGGGGTACAGCAGCCGCGTCTACGAGCGCCCCGTGGCCGGGCCCTACATCACCTTCACTGACGCCATCAACGAGACCACCATCATGCTCAAGTGGATGGTGAGGCTTGTGGGTGTGGAGAGCGCTGCAGGGGAGGAGTCAGCACCTGTGAGGGTGCTCCTTGCCCAGCTTACACCTCCTCCAGGTTACCATACTGGAGTCTGTCATAAGCACAAATGGATCTGGGATCCAATAGCTGCCTCCACCAAAGGAGGACTGGGCTTGGGACACATAGAAGGGCAGGAAGTCAGAGAGCCTGGGAAACCCTTTCCATCTGAATCCAACATTGTATACAGGAAGATTTCAGTGGATAACCATGGGGTCTTGACTATTTTGTTCAATAAGCACAGCTGAACCCAATGCATTGGGTAGCTGCTTGCTCCCCTGGCCAGATTTCTGGAATCCATTAGCACCTCTCTCTGTCCTAGTATTTTCCGGCAGATACATCCTTCACTCTCATTTGGTGGGTAACAGTCCTAAATGCTGATAATCATTTACAGCAGTCCACTCCGGAGTAATTTTAGGAGTGGGTAGGATCTTTTGGATAACAAGCTGAGATCCAAGTGTTTTCAACAGCTTAGAGCTTATTCAGAGGGATGCATTGCTCTCTTCTCCTAGCTGCTTCTAGCCAGAAATTGCCACAAGGCAGGATGGGCACAGCTGTTCATTTAAACTCAAACAGTAGCTGATAAAATACTGGGTGAAAGACAGCAAGAACACACAGAGCTGGGATGGTGCTGCTCTGGGTGTGGGGGAGGAAGAGAACTGTCTTCAGAAACACAAAGATCCTGCAGTGACCTGTTCATGGCAAGACCCAGTTTGTCTGGAAGCTGTGAGCCTACCAGAGTCAAGATGATGGTGTGCTTGCCGATGCCCAGCTGAGTCACTGTTGTTGAAGAATTTTTTTCTCTGAGTCATTGGCTGGGATTACTGAGAGGGGGCAGAGCACTGGATGCCTGGAGTGACAGGCCCAGATTCACAGCTTGTCTGTTACCTGAGAGAAGCAAAGCTTGAGAGTAGAAAGTAGCACTGAGCTTTTGTAGAAAAGCCCTTACTGTGCAAACCAATGTCAACATGAGGAAGATTCCTCAGCTAGGTTATCTTCCTGTCCCATCCCATTTATCCCAGCTGCTCCTCACCTAGTACCTATGAGCATGGACATGTCTGCTAATTTCTGCTCTCCCTCCCATTCTCTGCAGTACATCCCAGCCAGCAACAACAACACTCCCATCCATGGATTTTACATCTACTACCGCCCCACTGACAGTGACAATGACAGTGACTACAAGAAGGACGTGGTGGAAGGTAGGAGAAATGGAGAGACTGGTCCCAGCTGCTGGTCTCTACTGGAAGACAGCACAGCCAAAAGAAGCCTTGTACACAAAAGGCAGCGCCTGTCCAGGCTACTTTACCAGGCACTGCTGCAGAGCTGGGCCAGCTGTCTGCTCCCTGAGGAAGTTAAGAGCTCTGTGTGTTTGTTCCCTCCTCAGGAGATCGGTACTGGCACTCCATCAGCCACCTGCAGCCAGAGACCTCGTATGACATTAAGATGCAGTGCTTCAATGAGGGAGGTGAAAGCGAGTTCAGCAACGTGATGATCTGTGAAACCAAAGGTAAGCATCTTCCTGGGGCAGCTCTGGGAGCACAGCCTGCTGCCTTCCCTGCCTGCAGATGTCAGAGCACAGCAGGGCAGGGACGTCCCTGCTTGACAGTGCATCACCCAAGCTCCAGCAAAGTAGCGGAGGCAGCACTGGAGAGAAAAGAGGCACAGGCTCATCCATGCTGTTGATCAGTGTGACTAGTCTGTGTACTCACCCCTTGTGCAGAGTCTGTCACTGTCCCTCAGAGCAGCAGTTACCTTTGTTTTCCTAATTTTCACATAGGACGTGACTGGAAGCAGAAGGGCTGACTTTCCCTTGCTGTGCTGAACTCCCATGTTGCATTAGATGCAGGCCCCTTGTTGTCTTTCAAGAAGCTGCAGTGTCATGACAGGAACAGCATTAAATGTGTCCTTTGGAGAAGCTCTTCTGGTTTTGCTTTTGCTTGAGAAGTCCAAGAGCAGATCTGGCAAAGCTGTGAGCCAAGCACAGAGGCCTTGTCTGTACTGCCATATGCATCAGCCTAGGAATCCTGTCATCCAGGAGTGCTTCTTTAAAGCCACCATAGAAATCTGGCTACTCCACAGCAGCATAAACATCCCTGAATGGGGCCGCTGTGCCATCTGCCATGTCCCTGTCTAACGTTCTCTCTCTCTTCCTTCCACAGCTCGGAAGTCCCTTGGTCTGCCAGGTCGTCTTCCACCCTCCACAGTGCCCCCTCAGCAGCGTCCCCCCCTCAGTGGTGGGCACAGTGGCCTGGGGACAGGGGCCATGGTGGCCCGTTCCAGCGACTTGCCATACTTGATCGTAGGCGTTGTGCTGGGCTCCATCGTACTCCTCATTGTGGCTTTCATCCCCTTTTGCCTTTGGAGAGCTTGGTCCAAGCAGAGTAAGGGTTGTTTCTTGGGGGCTGATTTACAGAATATGGTTTGCTTGTGGATTAAATCTGACCCTGGGTGTAGCTGCATCAAACACCCGAAATGTGAGGGAATTCTGGGAAACAGGGAAGGGGTGGGCAGAAGGCAAGTCTCAGATGTCCTGTAGAACCACATAAAGACAAAGGCCACTGTTTGTCCCTTGTTCTGCTTGCCTTGTTGCAAAGGAACCTCTGGGACTAGGGGCAAAGGGCCCCTTTCCACCATTTATCTCCAAGAATCCTTTGGGTGCCAAAATAGCTGCCTGATGGGATAGTCTAACCCTATACATGCTGAGCTTCAACAAGCTTGACTTTACCTCTCATTTTTGCTTCAGACTTTCTTTTCCTTCCCTCTGCAGAGCAAACCATTGACATGAGCTTCCCAGGAGCCGGGCTGCTGGTGTCATCCTGCCAGTACACCATGGTGCCTCTGAGAGGCATCTCTGCTCCTCGTGCCAATGGACACCCCTTTGTTAATGGGCAGCCCTATGCCAGCAGGGCACATCTGAATGGCATCTGCGCCTCTGCAGGGGTGGGGTACGCAAGCACCAAGCCCCGAGATTACAGCCCCGATGAAGTGCCACAGGTGAGTCACACCTGGAATCAAGAGCTGGTTTGTTATGAGCTAGAGGCCACACTTGCAGTGAGAGGGCTTCTCCAGACGTGGCTGGCACACTTTGCAGCATGTAGAAGTGGCAAGGCTGGCTTCCCAAAAGAGATTTCCCCTTTTGAGACATGGGGGGAACAGGAAGGTCTCCAGAACGCTGGTAAAGGGGTGGATTCTTGGGCCAGTGCCTCTTGAGAATGGAGGAGGCAGTGAGAAAAGGCAACTCTTATGGGAATGGTTCTTGTGTCCCCTGAGCAAATCTCACAGGGATTGACAGTGCTGAGGACTCTGTAAAGGGTAACAGGCAGTGCCAGAGCTGGGACTATAAATTGCTTATCCCCCACTGATTCAGCAGTAAGTATAAAGTGAGTTTTCTGGTGGTGAGTTCCACTGCCCTCAGTAGCAGAAGAGTTTCAGCCTTTTCTGCCTACTGCAGTAAGAGCTTCAGCAGTCTGCCCCAGGGCTCTGACTCACAGATCAGCACCTGTCTCTTAATGCTGCTGTGTGCCATTGCTCTGCTAAGTATCCTTCTCTCTCCTTCCAGTCACACGAGGAGACCAACGCCTTGCTGCAGGCAAGAGTGCTGCAGAATGGGAGTGCCCAGCAAGACTACCAGCCCTCCAGGTTAGTCCTGGCGTGTGGAGGGAGGGTGGAATAATCCACTGGGACCCACAAGACTACGTGCTCACGAAAGCCTGCCCTCAATATACTCCTATCTGTCCCAACTCTTGAGAAACAAGTCCATGCTCCAGCACTAGGACACCTTGGTCTAAATTCTCTTTGCACAATTCATTCCTCTAAGATTTCAGGAAGGAATAATTTACTTGTAGATGTGGCCAAGACCTACTCCCCTCTGTCCCCTTTTCGTCCTCCTCTTTTTAAGTGGGAGACTAAAAAGCAGGATGAGAGAAGCAAGCATCTGTAATTGATGCTGATAAACAGCAGCCCCAGAATCTGCCCAGTGTCCAGTTGTGAGTGCTTTGTGTCTCACTGTTCAGATATCTTCATTACCATGCTCCCTGTGAGGCACTATTCCTCCTGGCTCCTCTGGCATTCACCAGCTGTGTTGGATCATGGATACCAGGTCCCACATCACCTCATTCCCATCCCACAAATACATCCCAATTTCTGCTCTTCCTCTCATTTAGGAATGTTCTGAGTCACAGCATTGATGAGCTGGCTGAGATACGACACGAGTTATATCTTTCAAAGAGGAAAGATCTGTAAACAGCACTAAATCCCTTTGCCTGCTTCCCCAGATTGCCCAGCTCCAGAACAGAAGACAGCTCTTTCCTTTACAGTCTCCCAGATGACTCCACTCACCAGCTTCTTCAGCCACAAGATGACTGTCCTCACCTTCAAGAGCACTTTGTTGGCCTCCATCATCCAGTGATAGGAAGCAAAGTGGGAGGTCCTAGCCTGGATGCTCGACGGGATACCCTCTTCCACCAAGGTCAGTGGTTTGGAAAACTCCATGCCTTCTTCATCTCATCATTTTAGGCTTCTCTTGAAGGGAAATCTCACTGCAGAGCCTTTCTGATGGCTCATGTTCAAGTAATGTGAATCCATCTCCCTAGCACCTAATCCATTGATCCATCCCTGTAGTGCAGATCAAACTTGTTTTGTGTGATCCTGGCATCAAATTCCCACACAGACTTTCAGAATGCACATCTTCCTCTTTGATCACTCCTCATAAAGTGAACTGTTGACTTGAAACCTCCCACAGCATCTCTCATTCCTGTGTGCATTGTAATAATTTCTTTCTCCTTTCCCCCTCAGGAAGCCCTTGCTGTTTAGGCCTAGTGCCAGTTGAAGAGGTAGAAAGACTAGATTGCTGCCAGTCCAGAGGAGATCTCCATGCCCAGAATCCGGTGATCACATCTTTGGGTCAGGACCTACCAAGACATCTGAACAGCAGCCCTCCACCACTGAGACCTTTAGAGACTCATCCTCCCACCAGCTAGGGACCAAGCTGCCTTTTGCAAAAGACTTATTCTAAAGAGAAAAAGAGAAAGGGTATTTATTTTTGTATAACACCCCTATTTATATATTTATGCACTTGTATATAGATGTATATGTGCCTTTTATAATGCTATGGAGACAGAAGGCATCCTCAGCAAGGTCACAGGAGGACCCGGGAAACAAGGCAGCAGCTCTCGGTGGCACCATCAGAGCACACGACGGAATCAGCTGGACAAGGGACACTGCGGGACACGGGTCCAAACAGAGCTGCCACCACCAAGAGCCAGCACCCTCTTGCAGCGAGGGCTTCACAACAAATAATGCTGTCCAAAAGGTCTTTTTCTCTCCCCCCCAGGAAGGTTTGTTCCAGGAACACACTCCTGTGAATGGACTGGAGTTATGCACTCTGCCTGATCAACTTAAACAACCTTTCACATACACGCCATCTGCAGCTGCCTATCTGTAAAGACAAATCCACGCTTTAACATCTCAAATAAAGGCTTTAGTCTTTGCTGTGCCTGGCTCTATGCTAATTCCTCACACAGAATGAGCCTTCTCTTTTTCACTTGCAGACATACAGCAAGCAGGACACCTGGGGAAAGGTGACATTTTCCTGCAGTTAGGGTTTTCCAAATAGTCACTGGTGATACTTAGTCTGGGGTCTTCTTGTTCCCTGTTTCCAGCTGAGTCTCTTGGGTGTCTGGTTACCCAGCTGGTGCTAGATATCCATGCCTTTTGTTAGGCAAGGGATTGGTGCCAGACAGCCCCTTGCCTGGGGCTCCAGCCATTTCCCACCTCCCAGGGCACAACCTGCAGCTGCACAAGAGCTCCCAGCACCAGATGTGCTCCTCAGCAGGGACCCTCTGTAAAGGCAGGCTGCACAAGCACCACTCACACACTTGTACTGGGACCGGCAGGAAGTTCTTGTGCCTGGCTGGAATATGGCTGGAGCCCCGCTGAGCGTACACCAGACAGAGACGCAAAGACCTGTGGCAAGAGGTGGGAAGCGGGGAGGAGCAGCAAGAGCAGCTGGAGGTTGTTTAATTTATTCAATTAAAAATCAGCACCTCAGGAGTCTTGCATGGGAAGAACACAACTCCTCCACCCTAGGGATGGAGGAAGGTTTCACAGTCAGGGTGTAAGTGCTATAAATGATCACATGCTGCCACCACACCAAATGAGAGAGGCAAAAAAGAGCAACACCTGAAAACACACAGAGCTTGGCCCCTTCACTGATCAGGCAGGTGCAACCCAGTGGAATTACAGGCTGACTTTGCATTGTTACACCCTCCTCCTGTCAGGTAAATGCCATGTCCTGCCCTGAGGAGAAAGGCCCCTTTGCCTTCTCCTGGCGAGTAGCACATTCCTTGACTCTAACTAGCTCAGTTAGCAGAGCAGGGCCACTGCTGCTCAGCAGTGACAAATGCTCACTTGAGGCACACTTCTTTCACCATTTTTGAGAACAAGGTACCAAACCAATATTTGCCCCTGTGAAACTTCAAACCAGCTTTCCACAGCCTCTTGTTTGAAGAGCAGACATAGACATAATGCACACACATGGACACGCACAGGGCACACAGGACACACACAGGACACGCACAGTTGTCCTGTGCAACCCTCTGCAATGGACTGATAACAGTATTTGGTAGTTTTCTTTGCTGGTTTTTTTTATTCCATATATGTTGTTACAATCATATTTTGATTGAAAAAACAAACACAACCCTTTACAACTAAACCCCTGGATAGCCAAAACAATTAATTTTGCACTTTCAGGCATGACTGCTGCCACAGTTAATTTTAAGGGTGACTTGGATTATTAGTTACTATTTCTGAAGAGGGAGTTGGAGTCTCAGAGTCCTGTGGTAAAGCTTGTAGAAAGAGGCACCCACCTTTTCTGCTAAGAAAAGCAAGATCTTTTATATCCCACATATTCTGCTCTGGTCGATTTGCTCTCTCACAAAGGCCACCTCACAAGTTATGTGCACAAGCCGTGACTCCAGCCTGGCTGTCTCTTTGATGTCAGCAGTTTGGGTGCCCTCAAATTCTCCACCCTGTAGAGGAAAAAAAATGGGGAGGAAAAAAAATGGTTCCTATAAAATATGGAGAGTGAATAGTGGAAATTTATTTCAAGCAGGGAAAGTGAAGCTTTCCAAGAACCAGAACATACCCATGACCTCCACACCTTAGGCAGAACTATGTGAAAGAGTGAAAGTTCACTAACTTAGACTTACTCCCTGGTACAGAGCAATAAATCCACTTCTCATTGTAATGCTGTTACGTGACTGTAATATGACTGCTTCCATGTAACAAAGGAATATTCTTTTAATTCCTTCATGGCAAATTTTAATTAGAAATGAGTTTGTTTCAGTCTTAGAAAGCAACTAAGTAAGAAATGGGAGAGATGCTAAGGTATGGAGCAACCATTCAGCTTGTCCCACTCCTAGCCCAAACTGCTGACTGCAGAGCAGGATGTGAGACCAGGGAGCTGGTGAGGGTTCAGATTATCCTTTACCCATTTCTGAACAGTCCCAAACCTGCAAGCACTGCAGTGGCTAAAAGACTCACCTGACCAGTCATCAGTGATTCTAGCTCAGTCTCGAGCTGATGCTTTTCATGGCAAAAGCTGTTCAGCTGGTGCAGCTTGCTGGTGTTTTCTCTTGTCAGCTTCGTTAGTTCATGCTGCAGGACTACAATTCTTTCCTAGAAAGAGTTAAAAAGTTGATCTTGGATGAGAGAGGACAAAAAGTGTGAAGTGGGGAAGAAGTGCTAGGCACAATGTAAATGTCACAGGTAAACAGACTGACCCTGTCACACCACCTGATCCCACAGTACCTTAAGTGCAATGTCATCTTTTTGTTTTCAATTTATATAAATTACAAATGCCTAAGTAAATAAAGCAGTTAGGCAAAAGTGTGGGAAAAAGAAAGCCATTAGGTACATAGTACTTCTGTAGCCTCCTGTGCTCTTCTGTAAGGGCAGCATAAGTGTCTTGCCTGCTTGCACCACAGCAGCTGCACCTTAGGCCCCACCAAACGGAGACATGAACTTTCTAGACTGCACAGATTGGCACCCCAGGCGTGAGCCAGAGCCTGCCCTGTACCCAGACCTTTGTCACCAAAGGCACTGAGAGAAGGCAGGAGGTGCTGAATGCCACCTGAGAACCAGAGAAAAGCACTCTGCAAGAGCTTCACTTAGAGAATGAAGTAGGACAATGTGTTTGAGGAAAGCAAAACAGAGAGATCAACTACCTCCGTGAAAAATAGGCCGTGTACCAACAACTGGAGCAGAGGTAGGAATGATGATGGGAAATTGGAGTTGAACACTATGGTCTACTAAGGACAAGTGAAAAAAAAATCAAATATGAGCATGTTCACAAAAGATTTTAGAGTAACTTTTCAGCCTCTAGGAAAACTAAGCCTTAACAGATCATTACATTACTCTTCCTGCTGCTTACCTCCCATTCTTTGAGCTCCACAAAATGCTCATACTCTTTCTCCATAATTCTCACTTTCATCTGCTCCATGGGTATATTAACAGAGTGGACTTGAACTGCTTCAAAATCAACCAGCCGACCAAACTTCTCCATCATCAGATTATTGCACCTCTCCTCCAGTCCTAACAGAGGGACATTGGCACAAATGGCAGCACTGTCATTCATTGGTTTATAAGAATTTCTGCCTTACCCCAGCTTTTTGTCTGAGCTCTTTTGTGTTTGCTCTGTAATAAATAATTCACACAAAACCACGCAGAACTCACAGCTGAGTCATGCCATTTGTCCTTGTCCATGGTCATGCCTGTGTGGTCACTAAGCCACACTCTAAGCCAGTCCTAGTAAAGTCACTCTCACACCACAGGCTGTATAGGGCCTCTGCAGGCCTGGTGGTGCTAGACACAGCTTTGGGTTTGGCTCTTAGGAAAGTGTTTTGATTAGGCCATTTTTTCTCCTTCAGATGCTACAAAGGGAAGGAAATTGCCAGAAAAAGCTTATGTATCTTTGTACTTATTTCCTAGGAGTTCTGGTTTACAAACAGAAATAGCAAACATGTGTCTACACTTCCAGTGTCTCATCTCAGTCAGCTCTACTTATACTCAATCCCCAAATTATTTCACACAGCCTGATGACTCTGCAGTGCTGGGGGACTGCTACTCCATCAAAACAGTCCACTTGATGTGTTCTATTTTCTGCAGTAACCCTCTGTGACATCTGTACGAGTATAGAGACAGACATGGTGAGTTACCCACACGCCGTGAGAGGGACGGAAGGAACATTAGCAATGCTGTGTTGTTCTGAGTCTCTGTCACTCACCTTTAATCTCCTTCTCCATCTCCTTTTTGTCCTGGAGAAGCTCCTTATGTTGCTCCTTGGCCTTCTTATGGATCTCTCTTTGCATTATCTTTTCATTACGTTGTTCCACAATTCTCTTCCGCAGGTACTGCAAGGACTGGTTGGTAAATACTAAAGTCTGGGAGAAGTCATGGGGCATTTCCCCATCATCCAAGCACTGCACCTGCAAAAGCAGCCAGAAATAAGCAAGGCTGGCTTTACTTCTTAGGGGTGATGGAGATGTCTCTTTATATCAGATGTGTGAGCAATAGAGAGGTAGTGAGTGATGTAATACTAAGCATGGGCACAACTCTATTTTTGGGCCAGGGAATTATGTGAATGAAAGTAATGTATCCAATCTGGCATTATTGAATTGGGCAGAATTCCCATTAGTTTCAATAGTTTTCGAGGCTTTTTTATTTGTTTTTCTGGGGGGGGTGGTTTGTTTGGGTTTTTTTTCCCCAGGAGAATATCAGTAGGTATGGACCTGAAGGAGAATACCATGCCAAACCTACACAGCACTTGAAGACTATGCACATTTTAGCAATGGGCCAGCCTGCCTGTCCTTACCTCATTTCTGTGAGTACAGGAGAAGGAAAAAAAAAGGGAATTCTAGAGGAAATAGCAGCATGAAGTTCAGTTAAGGGCACTTCCCTCCCAGGAGACCATAGTGAATCAAGAACTAAGGCCCCCAAAGAACAGTAACACCATTGTTTAGATGTACACAGGCCACGCTGCACATGTAAATGCACAACATCTTGAATTACCTGATGGAGTCTCAAAGGCACAACTACATCCAGCTCATTCAGTCTGTGCAGCTTTTCCCACTGAAAGGCCTCCAGTTCCCTGTTTGTTCTGTCCAGATTGGTTTTTATTTCTTTTGCCTGCAGAAAGACAAATTGTGGACAAACAAAATCCTGTGATACTTAGGATACATAAGGCAACAAGGTTCTGTTAGAGTTCTTGATCCAAAGGGAAAGAAGTACGTAAAAATGTGCTCTTTTTAAACTACATCTGATAGGTGAGTTTCATAGGCAAACCCAAGGATCATGTACATATATTCAAGCAAGATTCTAACCTGAATACCTTTGCACACTTACACACTCATGAATGTCTCCTTAGAGAAGCCCTGTATTTATCAAGAGACAGCTGCTTTGTTTAGCATCTGAAACACTTGTAGATTTACAGAGCCTGCAAGATAAATTTTATTGTCTTATGCCTGGAAATGCTTATTGATTCTGCATGAGAAAGAAACAATTCAGATTCAAATGTCATGCCCCAGGGTGAATATGTGGCAGTTGGCACTTAGGAAAGCCTTTAAAAACAAAAATATGTTGTATGTTAAGCACACTTGATGGAACATTTTTGAGACAAAAAAAAGTGCAAGACTTGCATAATGTTATTTTGGTAGCACACTCTCTCTTCCAGACAACCCTTCAAAATAAGATCTTTTCTAATTAATACAACTCAAATTTCTTAATGAATGCAGGAGTTCAAGAAAGCAAAATGGAAAATTTGTAGCAAAAGAGTTTATTCAGTGATTACCTGTGACAAAGAGCAACAGAAAATAACAAAAAGCAAAAGAAATAGATGAAAGAATAGAATTTTTATGCATTTATTTTAACCTGGATTATGTTAGGGTAAGAATTCTTTAATCTCTGTTCCCATATACACACACACAGAGGATAGGCCAGACCACACTGTGTGTTTCATCCAAACCAGAGAATCCAGTTCGTGCTGCTGCATGAGGCTAGACAGCTGGGAAGGAACTGGACCTAAAGCCTGGATCCAGCCCCATGAAAGCTAAGGTTGGACCAACTTGATTTACCCTTTTCAGGAGAATAGGTGACCCATGTTGAGCTGCTTCCTGCCTCTGTGCTACCACAGATATCTCTTCCCAAACTGAGGCCCCTCAGAGGCTTACAATTTTGTTTTTAAATCTTAGCACTAATTAGCACTAATCACTAGCACTACATTGAACATGCTGATGCTTGCTGAGAAAGCATTACAATACCTTTATGGCCAAGGCATCATATTCCTTTTTGAGGTCAGCAGCAACTTTCTTCTCCTCTGCTAAAGCTTTCTCAATGCCTATCCGCTGCTGTCGGAGCTGGATGGTGTTCAGGAAGAGATCCTCACTGCAGCCTAGGGAGGGAAAGGGTCAAAGAAAAGCTTACTTTCACTGTGACTGCACTGGAGTTACTGGGTAGAGCTGCTACCTTCTCCTGCTGTGCATATTCCCAGCATTCCCATAATAACACCATGGGTTTGTTCCCTAGAGCTTCCTCAAACATAACCCCGTGGGCCATGTGCCTCCATGAGCAGGTGAATATCTTGGATGGATCGTTTTCTTCTTTACATTCAGTCAAGACAGTTTGTTTCCAGAAGTCAGATTAAATGCATCAAAGCCAGCATTAAAGCCAAGTGCACAAATATTACCTTTTGTAAGCAATGCAGCTCCAGTAATTAATATGTGTTGCAGTAAAATCTTCAATTATGTGAGCACTTAGTTGTTTCTCCATAGCACCCTTCACTATAAATTATGAATTTGCTGTAAGGGATCATTTATAGCTCTATTTGTAAACAAAGCTGTATTTCATAGAACCTGTGTCATGGTAAGGAAGATCTGTGAATTTCTATCTAATACTATCATTTCAGTAATGCTAAACAAGTGCATAATTATGCCCAAATCAGCAGGCATAATAATAAAAAAAAGACCCCAATAAAGGCAAAAAAATTCCACATAAAGAGACAAATATGAAGAAGCTAATGCAACATGTAATTTCCCTATTAATTTAGCAATTTGGACTTTTTAAATAAGAGTAAAAATCTTTATTTCTTCCCAACATTCCATTGAAAAATGAGATGAATGAGGAGTTAATAAAAAATTCCATTTGTGGAAATGATTTTAAAATCCAATTAAAAAAAAAAAGGGAAGGCAAATTTTTGGTAAGTTCAAACTTGAAAATTAAGCAGTGCTGTTACATGGTCATTGACACATCACTCAAAGATTTTTTTTTTAAAAAACAACATCTTAAAATATCTAAGATCATACAAAAGAAAAGGAGGGAGAGAGGTTGCCTGCCTTTTTTGAATGCACAAACGAAGAGGAATTTGCAAAGTAAAGCTCCTAACTTTTCAGAGCAGCCTAGCAACAGGCAATTGCTGCATAAATCCACGAGGTGGTAACAAAGAGCTTCAATTAACAGCATGAGGATCCCACTCAGAATTTCCCTGAACAGGGAGGGATCCAGCAAGGCCAGGCAGCTGGTTTCCAGAGAGCAGCTACAGCCTTGCCACTGCTCCACACCAGAGAGGAGCCTTTTTATTCCAGACAACAGCTGTGAAATGGTGAATGCTTCTTTACACAAAATAATTAACTCTTACAGCTTAGCTAAGTTTTATTTTTCCAAACTTTTTAAAGTAGGGTAGTCTACACCACCAGTGCTTTTATTATCTTGACCAAAGTTTCCTAGGGAAAAATGCTGCACACAGGAGGGGTACACATATTCCAGCCCTTCACGACTTTACCATGCAGTGAATAATTTAAAAAATCTGTGTTTTCTTTTCAAACACACGATGTTGCCCCTAAAGCTAAACAACTTGTTAACACAAGGAAATAACAGCTTAGGTACCTTCTGGGCAAACGGAGCCAGCAAAGACTACACCTTCAGATCCTTGATTTTCTTCATCAGTCTTTAAGTCAGGCTTTTCATCATCCTCCTCTTCATTCTCATTTTCTGCATCTGAAAGAAACAGAGACTGGCTGGCAAAACTCACCAGACCCACCAGCTATGCATTATCCCAATGTGCTGGTGAACACAAGCCAGTAACCCATAAAAGATCATTCTGGTGATACATGAATCCAGGCACCTTGTGACTATTGCATTGATCTGATGCCATGTTTTCACAGAAAGAAAAAAAGAAAAAAGAGGAGGGAAAAAGTGTGTGTGTGAGAGAGAGAGATCACCTAGTAGTAGAACAGGTGCACAGGTGCAGCCCAAGTTTTTGGGACTTAGCTTCAATATATTTCCTCTCTTTATATGTGTTAGGAACTTAAACAGGGTGGTTTTACCATTCTACTACAGAGATTAATCAACCAAGCAGAATACAGAAGCACAAATTTGTCATAAAAGCATCACCATTGTCTGCATTTTTTGCTAATCATGTCCCACTTGAAATCAAAAGCCAAGTCAGAGAGAGCACAAGTATTTTAGCTCAGTAAGACTGTCTATCTTTAACAGCTTAAAACTGAGTTACTAAGACAAATTAAATCCTTTTGTAATATGTTTAGTCCTGTGACTAATAGATGATTCCATATTAGGTTTATGATCTCTCATTAGTCAATGGACAGATTAGAACAGAATGTCTCAAATGTGACAGACTAATCACTTACCCATAGCTCCCATTGGTACAGCATAGGAAGCACCTATTTAAAGCTGTGCCTCTTCCTCTTACCAATTATCAGTCCTCAGTATTGACTTACAGGATGTAAATTGCAGGAGCTGTTATCAGACCAACTGCAGCCATGCTAGAAACTGCATTACATCATTGTTATCATTCAAGATGATGGCCACAGAACACATTGTCAGCCTATAAACAAGTCTGGGTAAGTGTCACCTATGTGTTTTTGAACTGACTGGAGTGTTATGTGTACTCAGGGCTCCAGCTAGACTGAGAGACATGTACTTGACCACATGGAAATATGTATAACAAATCCATAAAGCAAAAAGAACAAAATATCCAACCTGCTTTTCTTCCTACTTCTTCTTTTTCCACACACTCAACTTCCATCTTCAAAATATCGGTCAGAAAATCAGCAAATTCATTGTTTTCTCCAAGGGATGCTTCGAAGCTGGCATAAAGAGCTTTCTGACGTTCCTGAAGCATTACAATCTCACACTTTCTATCCTCCATTTTTGCAAGGTAGCTCTTCAATTTTGACTAAACAAACAAGAAACTACTTCACTTAAAAGGTACAACACACACGTATGTATATAGGATGTATCTGTGAAGATCTGGAAATGCAAAACCTGTCTTTCTCTCTTGATTAAACCCACAGTTCAATCAAGCATCACCTAGGAGTATGTTCTTAAAGTATGTGATTAGTCACTTATGCCATATCATGAAGGATCTATTAAAATACAAATGTTAAGATTATTAAAAAATTAAGTATTGGAAGTTAGAAGTGACCGTCCTAGTAGGCTGATCATTAAGAGTTTCTTGTTTTTCAAAATTTAGCACTAGTCACTGGGTTGGTGCTAAAACAAAGTTAAGGGATGCCATCATTTGCTTTATGGTTTGCTTTTGTTTCAAGCCATGCATTAATGGTAGTGTTAAATTTAAATTAATGGTACAGGTGGCCTACTTACTTGTATGTCCTCCTGTTCATTGATGAGGGCACAAATTTGCTCCTCGAGAAGGTCCTCATGTACCTCAAGTTTCTTCAGGATAAAGAGCTCTTCACAGCACGTGAGGCAGCGCAGACCAGCACTTTTCATCTGCATATCCATCTTCAGTTTCTTGTGCCGCAAAAGGCGAAGTTCAGCATCGAAGTTGATCACCAGTGTCTTGATCTGGAGCAAAGGAGCATCAAAGCAGGAACAGGAAAAGCATTGCCAGTGGAGTCAAACATGCAAAGCTAGAGAAGGGAGCAGAAGGAAAAAATTCTCTCTGCCAAATCAACAACTCAGACATGCTATTTCCTAGAGAGTACTGATGCACTTAGAAAGACAAAGTTAATCCCAAATGTGTCTTTGTTCTCAGCACAATAGTAAAATAATCACCAGGGCTTCAAAGGAACTGCATCTCCTCCATCCCTCAAGTATTCCCTCAACTCTCCAGAGAATGTTTTCGACTAGTCTGTAGTTTACAGTGGTTTATGTAACAATCCCAGATGCATCAATAAATAACTCTTCTGCCTTGACAGACTTCTTTTGAAATAGCTGCCAGCTCTTCCCTTGGACATTTACAGCTGAATAAGTACTAGCAGCTGCTAACATTAACTTACAGGTGTGTTATGTTCACAGCAGAATTTCAGTATTCCCTCAAAACCTTCATATGCATAAACACAAGGCTGTCTGTGTTGAGGCAGACCAAAGAAACAATGCCCAGTAGCAGAAATTAGAGGAGAAATGCTAAGAAATGGAGCAAACAAGTGAAGAATGGCACACCTCTGGTATTCTGCGCTCTCTGTACCCTCCTAAATGCTGACTTAGGGGCATCCTGAGCTTGAAGCAGTTGTGTGCTTGAAGCATCCTTGTGTTCAACAGCTTTGAATGGATTTTTTTTCCACACTATCGAATTATAGCTTCCCCCACATCCTAGCACTGAGTTCTAAAGCTTAGCTTATTGTTGGATAGGAAAACTATTTTCACTTGCATGCTTCAAGCTTTTTATGTGACAATTTCATTTGGTATCTATCCTTCTTTTAAGAGATGATTCACACTCACTTTTTCTATGCTGTTCAGAATTTTGTCAAATCTCTAAAACCATTTCAGTTGCCCTTTTTGCAGGCCTTCTATCCACTTAGAAGTACCTTTTAAAGAATCTTTTCCACGACTGAGCATTTTGATTACTCTCTTTTGCACTTTTTCTAATCCTACAAAGTAATTTTTGGACCAAAAAGTTGAGACTACAGTTATTTAAGAGCTGAGAACATGAATCTATGAAGTTGTTGTGATGATGATTTTTTAACTCTGCAATTTTTAAAGTTATGTCTAAAATTTTACTTGTCCTTTTTTTTTGGTTTGTTTTTTGGGGTTTTTTTTTGGCCACTAGGATCATAACTTCATGGCACAATCAATAAGAAATCTAAGATCTTTTTTTCAAGGGATAATAGTCAGAACACAGGTTATAGTAATGGATTTATATTGATTTACACTGTAAATTTGCAACAGTTAGCATTTTCCTGGACTGTAGAAAGGCAAAACTAGTTGCAATCCTGAGACAGAAGAGATTTTGGTTTCATTTATGATCCAGTGGGATTTTTTAATCTGACAAAAATAACTTTAATTTCCTACCTTTTTAATCAAAGTCTCCTGCAAGTACAGATTTTTTATCTTCTCCCTCTTTAAAATTTCCATTTCCATTTCTGTTGGCTCTGCTTTCTCCATCTCAAAAGCATTCTGCTGCTCTGTGACCACAGCTGATGCCTCCTCAGCCTGTGCCAAGGGGTGACCCTCTTCCACTGGAGGAGTTTGAAGAAGCACGTGCCTAAATGCACGAGCTGAGGGACACCCTTCCAGTGGTTCCTTGCGCTTTGCCTTGGCCTCCTGCTCCTCTTTGAACTTTAGGAGGACGTCACTGTTGCACTCAACTATTTTTTCAGGAACTTCATCTGGGTGTAACTGAGGGATCAGGGGAATAGGGAGATGTTCTGATACATCTAAGCTTGCCTGTATGGATTTCACTTCCTTCACTAAACTCTTGATTTCGTCAATAGTAGAAACCTTGAGATCCCGCAAAGACACAATCTCTTCGTTCATATTCACTTTCATCTCATGGATCTGCAAAGGAAAAAACAATTTTAGTAGGATTCTCCACCACAGGAATTAGTCTTACCCAAATCAGGAAGGCTAACATTAGGATTATTAATCATTCTGTGATAAGGGGACACATTATTTGACTCTTTTTATGTGAAGTAATAATTGAATATGCTCAATCATTAATATACTTGGCAGAAACTTCTCTGATCTTTATAAAAGAAAATAACACACCATCCACCTGAAGCAAGTGGAATTCCTCATCTGTATAAACCCAGAATTTATGACAACAACTATTCCCTTTGTTTGTCCTAATGAGTTAGGTTAATCACTGGATATCTGGTAGCATCAGCACTACAGTGAAGTGCTGAAGCCCAAGCATGAGACCAAAATGATCCAACATTTCCCCTGAGACTGTAGCATTGCTTCTTAATGCTTAGGCCTTGCTGTCAAAGTTATCCAGTGTCAGTCTTTTGCACTCCAGCCAAATACAGTGAAAAACCATTCCTGTGAGACAGATGGGGGGAAAGAAGTCACAAGGAAAGCAACAAAGATACTGCACAACATTTGAACTTTTTGTGTCTTCGTGGTCAAAAGGTGTGTGGTAACTGTAGGACTCCTACTACAGCAAGGTGGCTCCAAAAGACTTGGTTTCTCAGGAATATTCCAATTCCAGAAGCAGTGATTGCCAAAGTGCAAATAGAGAGAGGCCACACTAGAACACTTGTCCTTGCTCACTTCCCTGTTTTTGTAAAGGTATTTCATGGTAGGGGTTATTTAGCTCAGTGTTTTACTAGATTATAAGACTTATAATCAAAAAAGATAGCTGTTCCTGCTGAAGTACTAGTAAAGGTAAATGTTCTTTCTCATTTATAAAGAGCCACCCTGGACTGATTCAGGTTTGGGTTTGGTGAAATACAAGACAGTTCACAAGAGAAGGACTGGTTTGTAACTAAATCTTACTCAAAGCAGCTGTCTGTCCTTCAAGGCCTATTCCCACACTCAGTTTGAATTCCTTTCAAAAAATTTATTCAGTGATTAATATCCTACCCTCACTTCCCTCCAAAAATGGGGCAATATACACAGTTTCACATACCAGGTCTTCCAGGATTGCAAGCTGCATCATCTTCTTTTCAGTGCTTATACGATCGTTTTCAGTGAGTGTGTAGTTAGTGGCAGTCTTCAGCCGGTAACATCCTATATTCTCCCGTGCTTCTTTGATCTCCTCAGCATCTTTGGAACTCTCATAGTTAATTCTAGGTTTGCTCTTGTATCTGGTAGGTACAAAATAAAGCTGAACTTCAAGGCAGAAAGTATGCAAATGAACAAACAGTCATTTCATACCCTCTGACTTGTGCAGCAAAGTTTGGGAGGTGAAAGAGTGATGCATCTCTTTCAGAAAAGAGTGGCTACCTTGGAAAGAATATCCTTGAGCATTTAAATAAAAATCCCAGATTTTTCTTCCCCCTAAGAACTCATAAAACATAGCTCTGCCATGGGAAAGTTTAAACCTTCACACTCAGATTTCCGGGTTAAGTGAGTACATGCTGCTATCAGTTCCAGGGAGCTTTACATCAACAAACTACCAGACTGTAGCACAGAATACCTGAGCCTACTTTACATTGTGGAACACTCAATAACTTTAAAAGCTTTGTATTCTGACTCTACATTGGATCCACTCCCTGCCATTCATCTCCTGAGGAAGCACTTCTGTACTTCCATGAGCATAGAATGGTTTTGGGTGTAAGGGACCTTGAAGTTCACCTCGTTCCAGTGCCTCTGCCACAGACAGGGACACCTTCCATTAGACCAGGTAACTCAAAACCCCATCTAATCCAGCCTTGAAAAGGTGGTCATTCAAAGATATGACTTAGGTTAGATATTTGGAAAAGGTTCTTCACCCAGAGGATGGCTGGGCACAGGCTCCCCAGGGAAGTGGTCACAGCACCAAGCCTGACAGACCTCAAGGAGTGTTTGGACAATGCTCTCAGGCACATGGTGTGACTCTTGAGGCTGCCATGTGCAAGGGCAGGAGTTGGATTTTGATGATCTTTGTGGGGTTCTTCCAACTCAGGACATTCTATGATTCTGTGAAAGATGTCCTGTCCCCTTTTCTTGCCTTTCAAGATAAAGACCAGCATGGAGCATGAAGGCATATCACAAACACTCACATGATGGCTGAGATGCTAGGGCTGCTGACCCCACCCAGCTGTTACAGTGTCTGCTCCATGTGGGGCTCGCAGGGTTCACTAAGTTGGCTGTAATGGCATAGGTGTCTCTCAGTCACGATCTATTTAGACACATTTTACTCCCTATCTGAAAATGCAGCTATCTATCTGAATTCAAATTTGATAGCATTTTAGAGGAACCATAGAAACTAAATATATTCTAATGCTCTCTTGAGACTTAGAGATACACAAAAATTTATCTGTTTTAATTACTACCCTTAGGAATATAAAAACCTAAGCAGGGAGATTAAAGTGCCATATGACAGCTAAATAGCATTACTTGACCTCAAACAAGAAGCAGAACTAAAAGGGAACACAGTCCAGTTCAAGACTCACAGTTCATGCCACTCTGCCCTCCTCTTCATGATCTTGGCTTTCAGAGCATCATATTTCTCAACAAGTCTTCTGATTTTCTCACGTCTGCTTTCTATATAACGTGTGGTTGACTTTCGGACCTCTGGTGTCTCCAGAATTTCAGCCTCATCCTCAAAAACTACACTTTCTGCAACAAAACATAACCATGTGAAGATGTAGTATCAGTGCAGTCCCAGCTACTGGAAACTCCCTCAGACAGCTCCTGTAGAGCTGGTGTAAGTCAGCATAGTTCCATTGTAATGGATGTTCTGAAAGTATTCAGGTTCTTTGACTTGACTTTTAGTCACATTCTACCCGTGGGGCTGACAGACAACTGCTGACATTGATCTAAACATGGAAAACTATGTGTGAGTGTTACTTTGTATGTAGATACTAAAAAACCACATCACAGCTATATTTCTGTACCTGCACTTACACGTGTATTTCTTTATCTTGGACCACACATATTTCTTTATCTTGGGGTCAGGAAAACAAATGGAGATGAAAGACAGAAGCTGTATCACTGAAAGATTTAAATGGTCATCATTACCTCTATGCACAGGGCCTGTCTTTTTGGGGATCTCCTTTTCTGCTTGCTCTGTCTCTTTAAGTGCTGTCCTCTTCTCTTTAAGTATTGCCCACTTGCTGTCCTCATGTTTTTTATCTTGGGTATATTTCTCAGACACTGTTAGAAGGCTGTAGGTGGAAATCTGATGATTGCTTTGAATAGCATGGACAGTGAGAGTAAATTCCAGAGAGTCCCGAAACCTGGAATCCCAAATTAGACAAAACTGTCTGATGTCAGTGGACACAACATACCATTTTGCCTTGGCCAAAAGGGCATGAATAGTGTAGTTTACTTATTGCACATACAATTGTTAGATGTAAATTCACAGTAAGTAATTGCCATAGCATGATGACATCTGACACTATCTATTGACTTTCATCCAACCTAGGAATGAAGATACTCAAGAATAAACTCATTAAGACCTTTCCCAATATTGAAACTTGCACTGGGTTCTTCATGACAGTAACTTTCATCTTCCATTAAGGACTGGTTAAAAACATGCTCATTCTATCCTTTTTCCCATTCACATACTCTGTGTGCATAAGGTGTTTTTATTGTGTATTTGTTTTATTAATTCATCTCTTACTTCTATTAAGTACATCTCTTATTACTACTATTAATTACATCTCTTAATTCAGCTCTTACCTAGATCTATGAAAACCATTCAAAATGCACCTCATGCTTAAACTTGTGTTCTTGAGAAAGCTTGTTTTGTAGCTTCAAATTGTATAGAGGACATTGTGATAGCAATGACATTAAAATATCTGACAGACACACAACATGTCTTAAAACAGGCATTCATTTCACAGGTGGTTTTTCAACATTTCAGTAAGAGTTCTTGTTCTTATTGAACTTACTGGCAAAACCCCAGGCAAACAGTCTCAACCAGTTTTCTTCATAAAAAGTGAATCATAATGAAATAGTTTCTTTTGTTTGACTATCTGCATTTTTACCAAAGATTCAATAGAAGTAATTACACATAAATATGAACATATACTCTTGTGTATGTTCCAAGTAAAATAAGAACAGAATCATAACAGAACCCATGAAATACTGATTGTATGAGAGAGAAAAAAAGAATCACTTTTTTTTTCCTTGTGGGGGGTACAACTTCATAGACAATAAGCCCCACGGAAGGTTAGGAAGAGAAGTAGAAGAAAAGTGGTAATTACTGTGTTTGTAGTTTCTGCAGTCCAATCAATTGTTTCTCATTCTCCCAAGCCAGCTCCTTCTGCACTAACTGGATTCTCTGTAGTCTCTGCCTATCCAGCTCTTCAAAGATCCTACGGTCCATCTCAAACTCCTGCAGGAAGATGGAAAACTCAGCATCACATTATTTTGGCTACTAGGTCTTGATAATAAATATTTTTACCTCGGTGCCACAGTTGCATGCGCATCAACACTATTCTTTATTTCAGAAGTTATCTCCCAAGAGAACCACATTATTTTCGTGTGCTTCTTAATTGGCACAAATCTGCTGTGATTCAACTGTGATTCAGAAGTCCCAGAAATTCATATATTCTTAAAACTACCTTCAAAGCATTGGACATCTTTGGTCCCAACATGATATGTAGCAACATTTTAGAAGAAGATGCTTGTAAGAGTAAATGGCCCTCATAAAAGCCAAATGTACCTCTCTGTGCAACTGCATGTGCTTGGGCAACTCCTGATTCTTTTGAAGGACTGAAACAAAGTCTTGTCTCAGTGCACTTAACTCCTCTCTTTTCTTATTTTTCTTTTCTTCAGCTTCCTTCATTTTCCGTTCATACTCCTTTTTCTGCTTGTATTCCTCAATACTGAAAATACATAAAAAGGAAATGGTGTGATCTCAATGCAAGAGAGGAAAGATTCAGTTTATACAACCTTTTAGATTTCCTTGACAGTCTTGAATTCCCAGTGAACTCAATGGTTCTTAAGGAAACTTAGAAAGGAATCATCTTCCTGTATATTTGTACACTCCTAACATCAAGGGGCTTTGACCTTTTGTTGTCCTTGTAGTCTGAAGTTAACTGCCTTATAGTACAATATTTGAATTACTGCCAGAGAAAAGCAGATAAAATGGAGAGAAAGGCTGAAAAAACTGTTTCACAAAGAAATTATCCAAATTCAGGGTGATCAGCTTGTCCCTCCTCTTTGCATGCAAAAAGAAATACATGGGCTGAGAAAAGAACTACCAACACTTGAAAATCTCTTTCATCATTATCTAAGAATCTCTTACGTGTGGGCATGAGGATCCGTAATGTCTTCAGTACCCTTCTCCTTCTCAAGACCACTCTGGAATAAAAATATTGTCTTGCCTTTAAACAAGAAGTTAGAGTTTCAACAGACAATAAAGCTTTTATAAACATTAAGACGGAGCTCCCACCACCTCTCACAAAAACAAAAGAAATCTTCATTTTCAATGTTACTGTCTGGGCCTTAAATATTACACTGTAATATTTCAAGCAGAAAAAGCAATGAAGCTGGTTTATGTGTAAAAGAACTAATGAAACATGTTTCTTAGGGACAGAGAACACACATCCTATAACTTCCCCAGTAGCATAAATCATTAATCATTGCTTGTCCCAACTTCACTGTCCCATAACATCTTTGGTTCTCTACCCCCCAGCCCAATTCTCTTGCCTCCCTTCACTGCCACATTGACACGAGTCAGAGTGTCATGGGCTAATTCCAAGTTACATGTCTAATTAATCTGGTTGGCTTTTACTGACTGCATAATGGATTCACAATTATTAGCTGTGAAGAATAACAGATGGATGGACATTGCAGTAGCACGAGCCTCATTTCCCTAGGCAATCATGCTCTAAAAAAAGAGGGGGGACTATCACCCAACAATTTAGTTGTACTTAATTGATCTGTAATTTAACTCAATTAGTTTCAGACGATTTGTATTTCATTCTCTAAGAATCTCATTAAGTTTAATGAAGATAGAATTTTTAAAATCTTCCACATGACTTAAAACTAGAATAGATACTTAATGAAGATATATTTTGAAAAGGGAAAAACTCTACTAGGATGGTCATTAAGCGATGTTGTTAGCCTGAACAATAGAACTGGCCATAAAGGTCTTTATATAGAGCTACTTACATATTCAAAACTATAAATCTGTATATATGCTTTATAATTGTGTATTAATCACTTCTTGTAATACTGGAGTCAGCAAGGCTCTGATATTAAAAATTCTAATCATTCACTTATAGAAAATAACTCTGGCTCTATTCTCAGTGCTCAGTCTTGTCATACTGGTAAAGAATTCCAACTAGTAATGAACAATTTAGCCAAATGACCAAAACACAATTTCCTCAGTCTCTGTTGCCAAGTATCCTTCAAAATGTAGTTACCAACCAGTATTAAAACATATTTTAAAGTTTACTTTTTTTATGTTGACATTTTCAAGATTTTTAAACTCTACTGAATGTGTCTACTGTAATATTTATTGTGCACAATGCCATTTCTTTACTCAACAGCTCTCACTGCTTCTTTCAAGTTATACTTATCTAATTCAGACACTCTTAAGACTTTTTAAAAATTCAATAAAGTGTGAGCATTTTCAGTTAAGGAGCTGACATCCCTCTTCTTGTGCATTATCAGTAGAACTGCTTCTGAGTTCCAGTGTCATCTGTTGAAACATGCTAGAGATGATTAGCTCTGCAGTGAATACAGGACACCTGTAAGTTCATTACTACTAATGCTATCCAAAAGTGAAAGAGCAGCAGGATCAGCATCATGTTATGCTATTTTGCAAATGTAAAAAATCAATTGAGAATTTTAGGTGAATGGTACTAGATGTATGGAGAAACTACATATTTGGTATTCTCCAATAGGATTTCTAGAATCCCCATTCAGAGCAGAATCATACTTTACTGGAATTAAACCCAAGAAGGTATGAAGTATGAGAAATCCTTGCAATTCTTTCATTCCAGGAATATGCATGACTACACATTTGAGTGGGAAAACAGTTGTAGAATATTACATATGAATAACACATACTATGTTTATTTTGAAAAAAACACGAAACACTGAGAAGGGACAGTGCAGTCCCAGAGCCCATTTATCAGGGAACAGTTTGCAAGAGCTATTCTTCTGAATGGTTTGGGAAACTTCAGCTTTTGCTATGGAAGACCTTTAAGAAAAATAATTGAACCATGTCTGCCCATCTGGGTAGTTTCATATCAAATAGGCCTAATTCAGTGAAAGAGGGCACCAACTTACCCTAGGAGGAGGGATTATGACTTTTAGCTCTTTGGGAAGCTCTTCCTCTGACCAGAGGTCAAATGTAAAAATGTTTCCATCTCCACCATAGGTAACCAGACACCTATCATCATGACTTAAACAGATCCCCCGGATCTGCCCATTATCATTGTCATGTACATTCAGGTACCAGTAGTCCTTCAGGGCATCCACTGAGACACCTTCCTTGTGGAGAGGATAAGCACGCAGCGAGCCATCCTGCATCCCACAGAACATCAGGGGGTTGCTGGTACTGTTAAATAAACAACAAGGAACAGTAATAGCAGAAACTTCTAACAAGCAATCTCAAAATATGAAAAGAGCTAATCTAGCTTAATAGAAAACACTTTCCCAAGTTTGGAAGCTGAAAGCAAAGTATTTGGCCCATTTAAAGTAAGTGTGATTCTACTATGAAATATTTTTCAGCTAACTGGCTGCTCAGGAACATTCCAGCACTTGCTAGATATCTTAGAACTAGTCTCAGCCCTAAGCTGGGCTGTGTAGCAGACACCAAGTTAAAAGCTAGAAAAGCAGTTTTTTCTCCCTGCTCCCCTTTTAGTACAAATGGTGGTGAATGCGACCAGCAGTAGTTTAAAGCCTGAATCAAACCTGCCTCCTTTTGATGCAGAACATGCCTGCTCTTACAGGGAAGCTAATACTGGGAGTTTGAAAAGAACACAGCCTTTCCATTCATGCAGTTCACAGAATGTCCTGAGAAGCCTATATTCTTAGCACAAGAGGGATGGACTGACCACTCCATGTTCTAATTCTCTTTGTTAACTACAATAAAGAACTGCAGGGACTTCTAAGGGTTCTCCTGGAGTGCTACACTCTGGGGTGGCTGAGTTCTAGCCAGTACTTAAAAATCTCACTTTTTAGTTGTTGAAGCTCTTTTAAAATTATTCTGTCAGACACACGGCCCAGCTATGTCCGTGAGGAATTTTAAGTGAAACTCAGTGCCAGGAAAACCAGAGAGAGTTTATGTATACTAGAGCTGAGCCACAATTAAAATGGGACAAAGGAGCATAGACCCCTCATTTCCAATTCATCAATTTCATCAAGCTTTATCCCAGAGCTATTTGTTAATTACAGTGTTTTACCAGAAGGAGATTTGGTGAATGGGATTGTTGTCAGTGTCCTGCATAGGAATCACTTCAAAGGGTTCATCTTTCCTCTTCTCAGGGTCTTGTTCATCATCACGTGAGAATTCACAGTGATAGAGAAACCCTGAGTCGTACCCACCCTGAAGAAGAGAAGGACCATAAAGAAATGGTGACAAAAGAAAACTGAAGCAGCTGATCAGGTAGATGCAAATTTCAGAATAATTCTTCCTTTCTTAAGGATCTATGATAGGCTAGAAAATGCTACTTCCAAACACCTAGAGATCCTATTTACCCACAGACAGAAGTCTGTTATGATCACTGGCATTACAAGACATTCTACCACTATGTTAAAATTCTACCTTCTGCTTGTGAGGGAACAGCTCAGTCTTTGTGCCCATTCAGGCACCACCAAGATGGGCACCTACTGGAAATCTACCAAACAATCTGCATCAGAGTGACACTACTGTTTTACTTCACAAAAAAACACTGAAACTGTCAAGGATGGAAGGATTTCAATGTCCTCGGGATGACAAGTTTCAAAGGGAAAGGATGTCATATCATCAACATGAAGTAAAAACTGATTTACCAAGGAAAGCCAGAATTTTCCTGGTGCTGAATAAAAGCCACAGAGGATGGGACTGGGTTCCTCTGGTATGTAGATAGGTGGCAATGGCTCTTCTTCGGGTTCTTCCTCTTGAGTTTCTTCTACCTCAAGTCCCATTTCCTTTTGCTGCTTTATCCATTCAAGCCTTGCTTTCTCCTTCTCCTGCTTTTTTTTCTCTCTCTGTGCAATCTCCTCTTCCAGCTATTACAACAAGCAGAGAAACACTGAGACATGAAACAAAGGCACTCCACACATCACTGACTGAAGGAGTCTCATAAATGAAATCCAAGATGGTCCTGGCATTATACATACAGAATATCTACAGAAATCTCTTTCCTATCAACTTAGCAGAGATCAACAAGACCTCATGAGACTCTCCAGTGAAATACCCCCATTTCCCTCCCCTGAAGTATTTACTCTTGGTCTTTTGAAATGGAAATCATTCTGAATGACAAGCAGATTTCAACATTTCCTCAGAGAGATTATTCCAAATCTTCACCACTATGCTTACTCCTGCAGAAATCCTAAGTCCTGTCCCCTGCATGCCCTGGAGAAAGAAAAGCACTGGAAAGCTGAACTCAAACAAGTTCTAGTGCATCATTGGTATACAGTAAAAGAGAGAAGCTGTAATGGACTTCTTCTGAACAATGAAGGGAAGATTTATCAAACATTTAAAAGTCTCTTCCACTCAAGCTTCCTGTAGCATAAACAAGTACCAAACATCCTCTAAAACAGTAGCTTCCTAAGAAGATACTAGATAGCTGAACCAGCAAACCTTAAATATCATCAGCTGATGTTTGTCTGATTTACCTTTTAAAAAATCTCCTGTTCTAGGGACTCTACAGACTATAAAAACTACTTTAGTGCTTCACCACTCTTACTGTGGGAAATCTTTCCTTCCATTAAAACATCCTCATTGTAACTTATTAATTATTGATCTATCTCCAGAGGAAAAAGAGAGCCATTAATATTCTTTCTCTCTGTAGAAACATTTTTTATTTTTAGTGATTTAGACTGTTTCTCAACACTATTCTCCTCTTTTGACTAAAATAACAAAACCAAACCAACCAACCAACAAACAAAAAAACCCCCAAAACTGTACACACATTATTTTAATCTTTCCTTTCATATGCATGCTTTGTGATCATTCTTATAAATATTGCTGTGAAAAAACACCTAGAGATCTTTCTCCTGAATGCTGACTTCCTCCAAGTTATAACATGAGATGATGCTTTGCCTGACATTCAGTAATACAGGAGCAGTTAACAGAGAAGGCAGAGAAATCACAGGGTAAGAACAGAACCAGAGAGGCTATTGGATAGTAGTGGATTGAGTATGGAACTGAGAGCCTGCCCACTGGAGTTCTCCTTCTGACCCTTGCCTTTAGTTTCACAAAACTAACTATAGCTGTGAGTTGGCATAACTCTTTTCCTCTGGCCCCAAATATTCATTTTAAATACTAAGTGTCATTCAGAAATCAAATGCCCAGCTTTAAACTTAAAACATTTTTTAAAAGTCAGAAATACTGCTAAAAAAAAAGATAGTTTCATGTTTGCTTCAAAGTGCCTACCTGGGGATTTTATTACTGTTGAAAGGAATTTCCTATAGGGCCACGATCAACCACAAGACATATCCTTTTTATGAAAATTACCAAAATTAAAATGTTTTGAGAACTAATGCATTAATACTACTTTTCCCTTTCTCTAATGCTGTCTTCTAATTATAATCAAAATTCACATCATGCTTTCAATGTCATGTAGGTTGGAATAAACCAAAACCAACTTGTAATTTCAAGCCACAAATGGCCTCTACCTGGCATTCCCTTTCAAGGAGCTTAGCAAAAACCCTGTGATACAGGGACTAAAAACTCTTTTGTGTAGTTTGATCACCTGGTACAATGAAGAAGAAGAAATTCTGCTACAGGAGAATTTTTTACCTGAATTTTAGATTTAATACTATAAAAATGGAAGTACTGTGTTGGCAGGTTTTTTATGTGATAGGTGGTTGCTGTATCCTGCTTCTCAGGGAGAGGGGCAGGAACCTGGACAGCAAAGCCATTCTCACAAAGGATGAGCAGCGTGCTCTTGTCCTGTAAAAAACCAAAAAGAATACAAATATAGGGCAGATATACAAATGGAATCAAAAGAAATGGGAGGAAAAGTTAGTTAGGCAGATGTACAGGCACAAAGCCAAACTCCAGCCACACTTACCTGTGCTCTTATTCCTATGGACACTTTTAAATGGACATCAGAAATCAGTGAGCTTCTTTTATGCTAGGCAAAGCTAAGGAATTGAAGAAATCCTTGCTGTCCCAACCAGCTATAATTCTGATACTGCTTGAAAGCAGCATGATGATATTCTGGAAATTTGGTTAAATTAAAAGATTGATTTGACCCAAGAGTTAGTAGGTTTTGGGTGGATAATTTCATATATTTCCATACTAATAAATCCTTTATATCATCAAGACTCGGCTCAGAGTCTTGCCAAATGCTACTTACCTTTCAGTTTGTTTGTTTATTGCTGGTACCTGACATGTCCTTTAAAATCTGAAGTTAGGAAGAACAGGTGAGGTGAGAGTAATAATAATTCAGTGTTTTGAGACTTTAAAAGACAAGCCTGTATTTAGTTTCAATTTTCATAAGCTATCTGGAGAAAAGAGAAAGAGGCTTATTTTATCTGACCCATCACTAAAAATCTGCAAAGAGGCCATATTAGAGTTGCTATGGAAACCCTGACTAGGAATGATAAGGTTCCTGTCTATAGGATCTCAGTTTGAAAATGCATTCATTAAATGTAAAGTATTTAATCACCAATGCTTCTTTAAAACAAACAAAACAACGAAGTAGTGCGACACTCAGACACTGGCACTGTGTTAAGCAAGTGTTCTCATCTAGCAATAGAGGCCAGATCCTGGAATAACTCAGGCAGAATCTAACATATGCAAGACACAATGAGTGCTTCTTTAATAAGGAGGAGTACCTTGTCTTCAAGGAAAGGACTCAAAATGCCACCGTCAGATCAAGACCTGTTGTTTCTGCAGTAAGATAGAATTCACACTAACAAGGCTTCTTTTGGCAGTTTTTAACAGTTCAAATTAACAAGTGAAAATACCAACACTTTGCCACTATGCACCTGTAAAATCTACCTTGCTAGCATCTAAATATAATGAATAGTCTCTCCTCTAATTAAGGATACTGGACCAAACAAAATTTCAGATGTTACCCTAACCCTAGAACACTTTTAAATATTAGCAAAACCCTATTTTGATATGTCCTGACACACTTCAAACATAGAATGTGAATTTCAAGAAGCACCCAAAATCTTTCTTAATATCATCAAAAAGCTTTTCAAAAGCCTTTTTTAATATAGGCAAGAGTCACAGAAAGTAACACCCAAATAACTTCTTTGTCAAAGAGAATCAGATCTTCCAAAAGCTAAGGAATAACATTGTTTCTTCAAGTCAAGGGCTCAAAAAGCATACCACAATCTTGTGGTTTGCATTATCCAAAACCCAAAATATGTCCATAGTGACTGAAGCAGAGATACAGCTACACAGAACCTTTTAGAATCTGTCACACTGAAGCAGCATGAAGAACAAAGTAGCAAAACATTATTTGTATTTTCTATTGAGGACATGACTAGAGTCATGGATCTTCATCTATTTGCATTGGAAATTCTTTTTAAATTATATGTTAAGACTGTTGGGAAGGAAAGAAAACAAATATGCATTACTCACATGAGAAGGTGGAGACCAGTGTAATGCCTGTACAGGCCCAGGGACACAGATGAATCCAATTGGCTTGTACTCATCCTCAATAGCAAAAAAGAAAACTGTTTTGTCTTTACTCTGAGGAAACACAAACAAACATGATGACTGAATCAAAGCTGACCAAAAAAGAATCTAAGCACTTTATGACATAAACACATACTTCCATTCTTTTTTGTGTGTGTTTAAACAGGGGAACTTGGGACTGGATTTCCATGTTAAATACTGGGAGGAAATAAAAATCCTGCCCATGTTGCTCCAAGAAACATGTCGCACCCATGGCTCTTAATTGCTCTCACGGGTCTCCTCTGGCATCCCCAGCCAGAGGGGGATGTTTTCTGCCCATTGCCCCGGGAGCCTCTTTAAATCTCAGGCTCAGGCCTGATTTTTCAGATAAGGCAGCACAAGCTGATTTCCCCAGATAACAAGAAAATCCAGAACTGGTACACAACATGATTCATTGCAGCTTAAATCCTACATTAAATGAAATGCATGTCAATTCAGCCCAAGGAACGTGTAACTGCAAATGGCTGATCATGGCTAAGGACTAGCTTTTAAAAAGAGACACCACATTAACTGCAAACCGTCTCAAAGACTACCAGGCTTAATGAGAAACTGACCCTGTGGTAAGATCAAGCAGTACTGGGTAGCAGCTGGATTGCTGCCAATGCGGTCTATCAACGGACTTGCTTTTACTAATTCCAAGATCCTACTAAACTAATTCCAAAATGAACCAAATCCATCTTCAAAGGGGATTACAGAATTCACACTAAACAGTCCAGTAATTCACAAAATGAATTGTGTGAAGTGCATGGTTGCTTTCCTTCGGAAAAACAGATGTGAGTGCAAACAGATCCTTCTCCCAGCACAGAGAACTAGGACAAGCAATCAGCATGAGCAACAGACGTAAAACTGTGTTGCCAGTAAACAAACTTTACCTTATCTCTTTTAAAAGGCTCTACATTTGTGGCTTAATAAAAACAACCAAACTAAATGATACATACCCCTGTGGCAAACACATTTCCCTTTGGTTCATATGCCAGGGCTGTAACTGCAGCACCATGAGGTTTGAAAACTTGTTTCAGATTTATCTCTGCAATCTCACTGGCTTCTTCTGCATGACCCGGCAGCAGTTTGGGATCATAAACCTCAATTATGCGGACAACCCCATCTTCAAACCCTACGGCAATCTGACCTCCTTCAGGATTTACCTTTAAGTGAAATGAAGAAAAAAAATCACAGTGTACATCTGAGGGTTTAGAAGAATAAACCATATGGCACATGCTCTGGTGCTTACCTTTAACCTGACTTCCACAGAAGTGTTGCTAAAGCATAAAGAATATTTCATACATGGGAAATGTTGTTTATTCTCTCTAATGGAGTACTACAAAGGAAGAGAGAGGACTGGGGCCTATTTTTTGGGTTGGATTGTGCTTTTGTTTTTTTAGTGATAACATGCTGTTGAGACTGAAATTGTTAATGAGGATGTGGTTGTATTGTCTGAGGAAGAGGTAATTCATACTGACATAAGGATATATCAGTAGCTTCTTAAGCAGAAGAGTTGGAACTCAAAAAAAGGAATTATATTACCCTGAATATAATATGGGGCACCAAACCTAAGTATGATTTTTGAAGAGGTCAGGGCACAGGCTTGGGTCTGGCTGACTCCATATAAAGTACAGGAGTCAAGAGGGACTGCCACTTGAGATGGAAAGGAGAAGGAGTCTTTACTGTAAGTCCTGTAGGTAAGCCAATTGCTAACAATTAAGACAGGCTTGAACTGTGATAAAAGTTGACAGAAACAGGCCTGCATTTTAGCTGGATATAGCTGGACTTGTGGATTTAGCTGATATTTGTCATTTGAGTGTCTTGAGGTCAATTACAAGCTGACTTGTTGGTGTTCACTTGTCTAACAAATATGCTGCTAGCTTGCCTATGAGGAGATTATGGTATACAGATGCTTCCAAGTATATTGGACTAAGTTTCATTAGATTTATAGCACAGATTTTAAAATACATTTGCACACCTTAAACTGCGACCAAGTATCTAATGTAATTTTAAATGCAGCTGGATAGCCTAAGTACCCTTTGTTTTTCAGACTGTGTTTACTAACAACTTTTGTAAAACTGAACTGAGTCAGTTTTGTGATGCTGTAGAATTTATGTAAGCATTAAGACAGCTTACATCATGAAGGTACAGGTCACCACTTAACAGCATCTCTGAAATCCTGCATGGCCAGAATTATGTTTGCATAAAATAAAAGCATTCTTCCGGTAGAACCCTCACCTTGAACATTCAAGTAATTATTTTCCTCCTAAATTTGCTTGTTATTAACCCACCAGGCTTGCTATGTTTTCTCAAGAACATAACTAGATACTATTTTAATTAAAATTAGCAAATATGTCTAAAAGTGATAGACTCTACACTCCACAAATGATCAGTTCTGGCAACAGTTTTTAATGATTTATCTCCAAATGTTTGTGATTTGTCTGGGCTGTCATTTCAAAATGTGTTAACTAACTCATGTTAATTGACTATTGCTCTGTGTGGGTTAAACAGAAGCTGTTAGTCTACAAACTCAGACTGCTTCCCATACTGCACACTGAGATCTGATTTTAAAATCTTAGGAAGGCACAAAGTAGGATACCTGATAACCCACAGTAAAGGTTAACTGTTCCCATACTGTATAGAAACATACTACCCCACAAACTTATACATCCTGCTACAGTAAATCCCACCGTGGCCTAACAAGTGATCTCTAATGTCTTGTACGGTGAGCAGCTTCCTGGATGCTGGCAGGCTCCTAGGCTCCTTGATGAATTTTTGCAAACATGCTAGGAAAAACTCACAACAGCCGGTGCCCATGTCAGCGCTGTTCCTCCCTGTTTGAACTTGGTCACACTCAGTTGGCTGTTGCTGCCAAAATCATAGATGCGCACTGTTCCTGTGTGGAAAGGAGACAGTAAGAATAGATTTCTTGCAATATCACTTACATTGTTAGGATTTATGGAGAAATGTCTGTTTATTTGAATTAAAATCTGGATGAAATGTATGTTTTCTCTTTTCAGTACAAAATGCCCGGCTGGACATATGACTGATGGTTACAGTGTACCACAGCTAGCATGGTGCTCATGAACAAAATATGTGATTTCTTCACTCTTCAACTTACACAGAACCAAGATTTGTCGAGGCTGAGGGTTGTAATAAGAAGTCCCAGGCTGACACTCCACGTAATTTTCAAGAGAGCACAGAATTGAGGCATAGTCTAAGAAAAAATGTACTGACAACATAGGAAAAGATGATAGGCTAATAATTGGGACTGCCTAGGGAGGAAAACATTTAAAGGGAGGAAAACATAGGAGATTGTCCACAAAAGATCCAATTTCATCAGAGGCAAAATTAACAGATTCATAGGCACACATAACTGATTGCATAAAATTCCATTCCAACTGGCATATTCATGAAATGTTGTTTGCTCAACTGGTAGGAGTTTGTCTTCAGGCTAGAAGAATATGTGCATTGTATAACACACAAATTACAAGACAGTACTGACAAGGATTGAATTAAAAGACCTTGTAGTGTTTTCTGAACAGTGTAAATGACATTGTTAGTGTCCTGGCCAGTAGTTCTTCTTTCAAAGCACAATAAAGCTAACAGTGAGAGGCCTAAACAGCAATATTTATACAAGTCAAATGAATGTGTCTGTAATTACTTGTTATCTATTGTTGAGAGCATACTTGTTATCTATTGTAGAGAGCATAATAGCTATTGTATTTCCTAAGAAAGGCACAAACATTAATATTTGCAATGGCTTACACAATGCTGGAGGTGTATGTAATTCCTTACAAGATAAAAATCCCAACATTTATTAAATCCCAGCACTGAATACCAGTGCTGTTACTCAAACCAGATATCTCACCTTTTCAGCCATTCCTTCAGAACAAACAATTTACAATGTTTCCCATTAAAAACATCAGTTGCTAAAATCCCAGGTTTTTAAGATGAAACAGTCTTAATGCATTGTTTCAAAACATTAATGATTTGCCTTAACTATTAAAGAACTGATCCCAGGAATAACAATTGCGTGTAAAGTGACTTTGCAAGAGCAAATGCACAAATACAAACCACAGTAGTTCCAAACCAAGCATCATTGCCCTTCCAAAGCAATAATGGCAGTGGCATGAGAGGAAAGGAGCAGTGTACTTACGGTCAAGAGCTGTGCTGGCCATCAGGTATGTAACGGGAGAGACACCGACCGCCTCGATCCTCCCAGAGTGGAAGGTACACACACGCTCTGGGTCGTGGGTCTGCAGTACAAAACAGAAGAGAAATTCTGCTGCATTTTACACTTGTGCCCTCCAGTTTGGGCTTATGCTGCCTGGGAAATAATTTCATCATCCAAGGAATTACAGACTTTGCTATAATTTTTTTACATTAGTTAGTACAGTATGCGTCTTTCATTTACCCTAAAATTCTTGGAACATATTTTACTTTTCACATTAGAATTCCATTCCTCGCAAGAGATTGTTCCTATTTACTTTATTATGTTCCAGAGCAAAAATTAAATGTCCCCTTTTCACCTCTGTCATCTATCAAAAACATCTCCAGCAGTAACACTAGTTACCAGTAGGATAAAACACTTCAAGTGTGTTTCATCTTCTCCTTGTTTTTTTCTAGTTCTTTCTGTCATTTAAAGACTACATTTAGGATTGGTTTAAACACCTATCTATAGAGGATATAACAACACTCCTTGAACTCATTTCCTGCATCCATGCAACTTTCATTACCAGTTTATCAGAATCAAACTCCTTTAAAGTAACTTGAATTTGGCAGCCAAAATTTCAGGAATCAAAAATCAACTTCCTCTCTGTCATCCCACACAATCATTACAATCAATTGCATTTGAAAATTTTTATGAAATATCTGTTTCAATGCTACAATTTTCTACCATGCAACTTCATAAAACACAAATTTCCTTCCAGATGTAACCAGTATAGTTACAGGATGTAATAGGATGTGGTTCCTATTGCAAATGAACTGAAGAAATCAGAAGAAAAAAACCCCAAAATTACCATATTTGAAAAAGTCAAATCCAGCTTCCATATTGCTCCATTTGTATCCTGAAGAAGAAAAAATATTAATTGAATATTTTCAGACTCAGTTGGGAAATAAAACTGCACATGGTGACTTCTTAAAAACTCCTTAATGATTATCATTGTGAAACAGAAATGCAATGATGTTGGTCTTATGAATCCCATCCATCACTTTAATAAAACGGATAATTCCTTTTGGCATTCTCCTATTCTTATGCCAGGGTCTCACACGTTACTGTACACTAAAAAACACAGCACAGCATAACAGCATAATTCAGTTGGAAGGGACCTGCAAGGATCATCTTGTCCAATTGCCTGATCACTTCTGGCCTGACCAAAAATTAAAGTATATTATTAAGGGCCTCTATTACTTGCCTCTCAAATATTGACAGGCTTGGAACTTAAACCTCCTCTCTAGGAAGCCTGTTTCAGTGTTTAAAAAAATAAAAACCAGCAAACTGTAGGTAGGTAGGTAGGTAGGTAGGTAGGTAGATAAGAAGATGGTTTTCTATATATCCAGAAGACTACTGAATTCTACCAAAAAGAAACACACTGATTTGTAATGGACTCCTGTTGTTACTTAACCATCACCTCCCTCATTTTGTGTTTCTCCACAGGGATGCATGTACCTAAGTGTGTCTTACCTGAGCATACCAAAAGGGTTGTTCATGGTCACGAATTTTTGTCATGAAATTCAGGCTGACGTTCTTGCCAAGCCAAAGTTCATTCATAGGCTCCATCTCCACTAACCCTGTGTCATCCACAGGATCAGCAGTATCTACTACCTCAAAATTCCACATCTTCATGGCATTGGAAGCATTAAAGGCAAAAAAAAAAAAAGCTTTTTTTTAATAGGACCAGGTTGTTTTCATACACAATAAATATGGAAAATCAAAATATTAAGAAAGCAAAATCACTGCTTTGAACATAGCCTAGAGTGACAGGATCTTCAATTCAGTCCTGACAATAGCAGAGCGATACATGGTAGCTTCAGAACTATTCAGAATAAATGGTATCTGTGGGCATTCAGCATGGCTCATACTGAGGCATCACAAAATAATGGGAAGTCTAACCCTTCCATGTTCTGCTCTGTAGGATAAGGACAACATATCAGTTAGCATGCTTATAATCAACTGAATTTTCCTAAGGGGACAAAACCAACCTATAAAACACAATAGCAACAACAACAGCGTATGAAACCCTCCACTGTCTATAGGTCAGTTTCCCATTGATTATCTGGGTCATTTCAAAAATCAGCAGAAGATACATCATGTCCTCCCTTGAAGAGCAGGGAAATAAGATTGCAAAATTCTTGATCATTGACAGGTAAGATCAGAAAGTGGTGTTATGCATAAGGAAAATATTTTGACCTTAATTTATAGAATTATTTGTTAACTTCAGGATGCTTTCTCTTTTCATTTTCCCCCTATTTCAGGATATGTATCTCTGAGATGCTAGTTAATTTCTATCATTTTAACATTAATAATCTGCACTTTTAAACACTCAGAAAATTAATTTCAAATATTCCTGTAGTTTATAATTTATCTTTTAGATAACACTACATGTTAATAGGCATGAAAATTATAAAATGTTAGAATGCAGTCAAGAACAAAGCTGTTAGAAAACCACTAAAGATTATTTTGATTTACTAAAGTAAAAGCTGATTTATTTATTACTATTAAACAAGGAAAACAGCGTGCCATGCTATCCAATTCAAACATGTACACCATGGAGATGTACTCTTATTTTCTTTGTTCTAAAAAATAATTTTCAGAAAGAAACTGCACTCCAAAATTTCCTCCAAAAATCTGCTAAAGGAAATATGTAACATTTACCTGTTGACCATACATTTGCACACCTAAAGGCAGAGCAAAAGCAAAACTCACCCGAATGAAACCATCTTTTCCAACAGAGTAAAGGTCTCCTTCATCAAAGACTAACTGGTTGATAGGACCTTCATGACAGGGCTTGCGTCCAACTTGACAGAGCTCTACTTTAATGAGGCCACCTTCCCAAAGCAGAAAATTGCCCCACTCAGTTCCTGAGACAACCTTCAATGCAAATGATGATAAGTATATAAGCACCTGCATGTAATCATGCAGAAACACAGGCAAGAAGCCAGTTAACATTTGTGGCTTCCTTCCATGAAAGCATGAAACCAATGGCAAAGTACAGACATTTGCAAGAGAAGATATAAAGGCTGAGGAGGTTCAACTTTTAAGCAATGTGACATAATTTGCATGCACTGAAATGGTTGAAGATTAGGACCAACAGTCTCTTTGTATTTCTGTACACTAATGTTTTCACATTAGAAGACACTCAGCTCTAAGCCAGCACAGGTCTTTTCTCTGTGAATTACAACACTTAATATTTTCCAATTATTACAAAGCAAGACAGGGTTTGGGCAAATTGATGGCAAGGTTTTCTTTTCAGAACAGTGCAACCAGGCCTCATTAAAAACATTTTTAAGCAAATAGTAACTCTCTAACTTACAAAGCAGACTTTATATCAAAGCCTGAAAGGGTACATACTATTTTTTTATTTTTGTTGCTTTTTCTTACTTACCTTCCCATCAGGGAGCTCCGCAAAACCTATAATGTCAGACACTGCTGTTTTTCCAAACCTGCCCAAAGCTCCTTGTAACTTGAGACCAGTTAATGTGAGAGCCATCTTCCAGAACCTGAGTACAGAAAAACACACCCCTCTCTGATATTCCTATTTAGATTTCCTAAACACTGTTCAGTCCCTCTTGGACATTGCAATATTCTTACCAGGCATGCCTTGCCATGAGGCAAGGCCACTCATGTATTACTCTTTTTTGCAGGAGAACTTGGGTGTTTTTCTTTTGAAAATGACATTTTCAAAATTGAAAATTTCAAAGTTGAAAAGTAGCTTTGCAACTACACAAACATTTCCCTCTACTACTCCTACGAAAAAGCTAGGAAAAGGATTTGGAATAGGCAGAATGAAGACTAAACTACTATTTAAAATTAAGAAGTGTAAAATCCACAGCTACATCTTTCCAGCTACAACCCATACATATAGTTAGGGATTCCTATTTTATTCTTGCTGTGGAGTGTATGATGCTCAGTTTTGTAAATCCAAGGCACTGAGGTCTTCATTGAATGTCATCCAAGTCCTCTTGTGGAATTAAACTGTACTATAAAATCTCACTGAGCCAAAGGTTTTATCTTAAATAATAATGTCTCCTGTGTGTGCAAGAGACATTACTTTTAAGATAACTGTTGGAAATCATAATTTGAGTCCACATTAGGTGAAAGGTCACACTTATCATGTAACAAAAGCTATGTCAGAGTGTATTTGTACTCTTTTAGAGCAAAGGAAAGTTTATAGGATTTTTTTTTTGGCATATTTCCATAAATAATGCATTCTAAACCACATTTGTTCTGTTTCTAAATAAATCATTAACTATTTCAGATCCACCTTGCATCCAAACCGTAAAACAAATCTCAGATTTTGATCTGATTTCCCCATTAAAATTTAAAGAAACTTATAATTTTAAAGATATCATTTTTATTACAACAGAATCCCGCTCATAGCGTAAGTCCCTCCTGTGTTAACATTCAAGAACTGGATAAACACAGAACACAAAAAGAAAGTTTAAAGTCCTTGGGTGTTTGGCCCTTTTTTATAAAAGGACCCATGAACTTAGCAGGGAAGGAATGTGTGGAAACATCTTTTGTAGGCTTTTGATCAGAGGGTTTTTGATCCATGACTTGGTGACTAGTGCTAATGGCTGTCCAAAGAACAGAGATCTTGAAATCAAAGCTTGAAATTGAGCTCAAGAAATCAAAGGCAGGAAGCCCAGAAGGCACAGAAGGCATATATCCTATGTTACCAGCTAGAAGACATGTATATATAAGTATTTTTCATTACTTCTTCCCAGCGCTTGTTGAAATTACAAGAATGGAGCCAGAGGTACTGACATTTAACATCAAGCATGATCCTATTTGGACAGCAAAGATATTGAAAGATTTGTTTGACTGGCTGAAGGATTTTAAATTCCTCATTTTTGTAATTGTAAGGGCCAGCTAATATAACATTCCTCATTGGTATATGTTTGCTAATGATACATTCTTGTTAGCCATCTCCTATGGATTATGACTGCAGAAGTGTTATGTATTAATCCTAATCAGCAAACCTACCTGATATGCCCTGACCCAGCTGTAGTTAGATGCTCTTCGTTCTCAGCAGAAAACATGACCTTGTAAACATCCTGTGCAAAAGCTTTTGACCTCAACAGGGTCTCTTCTTGTTTCCAGTCCCAGATAGTCAGCATGTAGTCAGGGCTGCTCCCAACACTGGCCAGCAAAGTGCCAGTACGGTTGAAATCACCAAAAACATAGGCTACCTCTGTTCCACCTAAAGAAATGTACAACCCCAATACACAATCACAGGAAAGAGGTAGAAACAACATAAAAATCCACTCAGAAGGAGCTCAACTTTCTCAGATTTTTTTTTTCAATGGGTAATGGCTTTAGGTTGGCTATCTCTATCAAATAAAAGTTCCTTCCCATGCAATAATGAAAAAGCTTGAAAGCAGTGTTTTCTATTTCTGCTGTGAAGGACCAAAAGATTCTATTTCCTTCTAAACTAAAAATGATCCACTACTCCATCTGCTGGGATCTTTAAACACTAGTCCATCTGTATAAAATGAAAACAGAACTTTTTACACTACCTTCCAGTATTCTGTAGGGCCTCACCGAAGGATATGTGTAGATGACAATGTTTGGCTTCTTTCCTTTCTCTCCTACTGCAAAGTACTCCTTATTAGGGTGTGCCTTGAAAAAGCAGAAGTCCTGTAGCATGCTGTAATAACACCTTTGCTTTATCCTGCTAGTTATTGAGTTATTGTATTCACTCACTCATTAGCCAAAACATACTGCCATAAATACTAGATTGCATTGTTCTGTGTGTTGATTCTGAACAACTGCCAGCATATTGCTCAATATCGGAATGAAGCACACAGAACGGTATATCACACATATATTGCAGAATCATGACAAATGGTGAAACAATCTGCTTTGTGATGCATCTTTTTACTATTCCTACTTCACTCAACCCACTACCTAATCTTTCCATAGCAGCATTTGTGTCAGCAGCCATCGACTTCAGCAGACAGCTGCAGAAAAGCCATCCTAAATGACACTACTTTGAAGGTATAAAAATGTACACCGATTCCCCAGAAAAGGCTGCTTATGATGAAGCAGGACAGTCTGAAAGCCTTGCTCTGAGATGGCAGAGCTTTCACAGGGTAAGGTGCTTCAAATTCAGATACAGAACTTGAGACTCTTGATAAGTTTATTAGAGTGAAACCAGATACTTTTTCTCTTCATTTGTGTGGGAGCTTGATTTTTTAAATTTTAATTGCAAGTGAGACTCTATATTTGTATCAGTTGTGATTAGGACAGATGAAGTGTTGAAAAAAAAATAAAAGAATTGTTATGAGCCAAAAGATTTAAATAAGAATGTAAAAGTGCTAAAAATTAATCCCAGCTGGACTTGTGAGTCCTTTTAGGTAGCTGAGCCTGGGACTAAGGTGTGCAGCTACTTGTTCTCTGCCAATTATATTGATGGGATGAGAAGCCCATGCTGCATGGTCCACACATTCCTTTAATCAATACCATACTTTCTTATGTATATGCATGTGCAACTGTAGAAGTCTCTCAAATCTGGCAACCACAACCAAGCAAACATTTTTTCCTAGAAAGCGACTAAAGTTCTTAAACAAGAAACAAAAGCCGTACTGTGATAAACCCAATTCCACCGCCTTGGCTGCTCCGGACGTATTTCTGATACTTAGTTCTCAGGTTCTGGAGCACCACCTGGTTGCCTGCTATATAGCCCACAGTATGTCTATCCATTATCATCAGGTTTACTGGTCTGGTACAGTCATATCCAAAAGAATGTCTGGGAACAGTCCAATAAGGAAAAGACTAGGCATTTGCTTTCTAGACAGTTTACTAAGTGGATAGAAATGCTTAAACAGAAACTGAAATGGGAATACTGAAACTAGTGACTAAGCCTGATGGCAGGAGATAATTTTTTTCAGTATACAGTGCAAGTAAAATATATCTTGACTCTATAACTGAAAGGAAGGCACAAGTAAAGGCCTTCTAAAGTTCTTATCCCATCTTTTCATCTCCACTATGGGTACAACTCTTGCTTCTACTGGATCACTTGGAGCTGCAAGGAATTCATATTTTGTCTTTGTTCTCTTTTCAGACAAAACGTAAAAGATGTGCATCAGATTACCAGGAACTGTTCTAAAGATAAGAGATCAAACCAAGCAAGTTTTCAAGCTTAATTGTTTACAGGCAGATGTAAAAAAGGGAAAATCCAGTCTTCAATAGCAACTGAACTGTGTCAGCAGAGAAAACCACCAGCATATATGAAAGTCACACATCATATCCTACTCTATTTGACCATACCTACCAAAGAGTTTATTGTAGCTCTTAACTGATGGGCATCACTTCCTTCATTCTACTAGTTTAGACGTTCCGAGCACCAGAATACAAATCTACCTGGTTCCTTTCCCACTTCTCCCTTACAAGGTTCACAGGAGCTCTTCTGCTTCCCCTCAGCTTCTTGGGGTACACCAGCATGGCTACAGAGAAAGGGAGAGCTTTGCAGGGCATATTCTTATACCAGTGTTCTGCCTGGTCTCATCAGCTTCTCCGTGATCTAGTACTACAGGAGTACTTATGCTAGTAAGCACTATGCCCAGTGAGAAATGTTTATGAGTTTGAGACAACACTTAATCTTAAATTCACCCAAAATGCAGAATAATTGGCCAGGATTTTTATCTGTGTCTCAGCCAAGGGTATCCCACTAATGCCACACAGGCTACTCCAATTTGACCAAGACAATCTTGAGAACGTATATTAAATATCATTAGCTTTGAATTTGCACAAGCTCAACAGAAAGGATACTTAAAAGTAAGAAGGTCAGTGGATATCTCAGTGTCATCAGTGGCATATGGTCCTGAATACACATCTTCATATGAGTAGAAGAAGGTTTCTGTGATTCTCCTTTTTACTTTCTCAGGCTTTTTTCGTGATTCTGAGGGTACTTGAATATCGTCTTGCTCGTCCAAATCATCTTCGGCATCTCAGAAGTGGGAACATAACAGAAATTTATATTCATCATACATTTTGGATTAGTTGCTGATATTTGCACCTAACCATAAAAGGGAAGGAGTCACAACTCTTTGTCCCCTTTGACAGAGCAATCAATACCTCATAACTCAAAATAAGGGTCCCATGTCTTAGTAACTACTTGTCCTGGAACAGTCTGCAACAAATACTCCCTTAGGCTTTTAAAAACTTCACTGTAAATATTCAAAACTGAAGAATTTAAACAAGAATGTATTTGAGACCATTTGAAGAATACTGGTTTTAAAACTTAAAGATTCACCAAAGCAGTTCAGTTGAGGTTTGCTTGATATTTAGGTCTCCACTTTAGAAACCAAACAAATTTTAAAGTGTCTCTTTTCAATAGCTATTGAATGTACATTGTTATACAAAACAATTATTAAAACCACATATAATGGACTACCAGAAGACACCACTGTCCTCAAGAAAGCAAACTGCTAATGTGTGACCCAGTGTAGCTCCTCACTGGATTGCAATGCACAATAGTGTCAACTTGACTTCCAGCTACTCATAAGCGCTCATTAAAAGTAGTTTCCTGTTGGTTATCGCAGGTTAAATCTATTTTGTAAGTATTTCATGCCGGTCCATGAGCCATGAGAAACAAGCAAAGGGGTCAGAGACCAGCCAGGCAAAGAGCAAAGCTAAGCCAACTGAAAGGGAGCAGAAATACTCAATCACTGTAACTGATTACAGTCTGAGGTTGTTAAGCTGTTCCTAATAATAATAGTAAAACCAATGAAAACTAGAAAGTACTGGGGGTTTTAAGTTTGTGCCGACATCTCCTCAGTGGACACCAATTCTCGGCAGTGCTCTCAAGTGTCTGATTCCACTTGCTCCCCTTCCTCCTGTTCCTCTGCAGTTGGTGATTCCTTTGAAACACCAGCTTTGTTTTCTTTTACAAAGTATAACTGGGACCACCCTTTTAGGTATTAATTCCTTTGACTAATTTGCTCATACATATCATATTAAGTAAATATATCATTCTGTAGTAGTAAAAGAATCTCCTCTGTCCAACAGCAGACTTCCTGCTGTTCAGCATAAGTGTAAGGAGAAGTTTGCTTCCAAGAAACAGTGGTTTAAAACTTAGGAGAAGGAAAGAAACAAATACATCCTATAATGAAAAAAAAGGTGTAACAGGAAGATCAAACAAATGCCAAAAGTAATGCAGCAATGCATCAAAAAATCCTTCTAAAGTGGATTTGTTACTCATGCTACCCAGATCTAGCGTGTTAGGTGACATGCAGAACACCCAAAATAGACACTGGACAGGCATTTCAAGATGAAAAATATGTAAAAAAGAAAAATATTGGCCTCTGACTGAAAGAGTCTGGTGGAGTTAAAAACCTGATTTCACTATTAGCTACAAAGACAGATCTAAGCAGCAAAAATTTTCAGGGGAGGGACTTTGAGAGCTGAGGCACAGCAGGAAAAGCAGACACAGTGCTTAGCCCAGAACTCCACTATGACCAGAGGAAAAAATAAAACTTGGTAACACCAAGAGCAGGAACTGGAGATGAAGTAAAAAAGGGGTGAGTAGTGGAAGAAGCCAGAAGTTACTGTAGGTTCAGTACTGAAATCATGCTATAACAGGGAAATACTCACCACTGAAATCTGCCAGTATATCTTCTTCTGGTTCCTCTTCCATTGGAAAAGATGGATGTCCTCTCTCCCTGGCAGTGGTAAAGACAAGCCTTTAGTATTGTTGCCTTTATTTGCCATTTAGACCATTTTCATTTCCTCTCAAATGCTTTGAGATTCCCAAAGATGTTATTTGCCTTCTGCCTGTGCACAAATATGGATAACCCAAAGATATGTCCTACTTTGTAGTGAATTAATTGGCTCAGGTTTTAGGACTCCAGGCTCTGAATAAATTGCTACAGCAAGACTTTCATCTAAACACTGTGTAATGGTGGGAACTGACATGATTTAAATGTGTTGAGCTTTTCTTTAATATACTGGGATGAGATCTGCTTGTGAGACAACAAGGCTATTCCTTCACCTTTGTGGTGGATTTCACAAAAATATCCGGAGACAGACATTCTGAGATCACCTAATGTCTTCAATGGAAAAGCGAGAGAGATGAATCTTTAAGAAAAAAAGACTTTCTTCAAAACATTTTATGATAATGGAAAACAAATTTTTAAAGTTAACACAATTTTTTAAAAAAAATTAAAAACTTAATAACACCCCTCCCTCACATGATTTTCATTTTTCAGACCATCTTTTTCAGGGTGCTACAATTTTCACTAGATCCTATTGTCCTTCGAGGTGGAAAAGGTTGAAATTTGTCTTATAAAAATCAAACACATTTTGACAAAAGTGTCAAAAAGAAGCAAAAAAGCATAAGCATTGCTCTTACTCTAATTTTTTTCTGCCTTTTGATTTCATATGTATTCTCCATTTCCAAATGAAACATTGGAAATGAAACATTAAAATGCACATTGGACCAACTTTGTATCAATATTACAGCATTAAAAAAAGTATCCGAAATCAGAAAATTCAGAAGTTGCATATAAAGAAACATGAATACTCAGAATAAGAAATATGGGCAGGATGCAAGCAAATCTCTCTTCATTTGTAATCATGACTTTGATACCACTAAGAAGTCCCTAAAAATGCATTTCCTGTTTCCAGGTTTGGGTCAGAATCCATTTGGAAAAAAATACTTTGAGGAATTTCAGACTTTTCCAATATTTCAGGAAAGGCAAAGTGTCCTAATATATTGCCACCCATGAGAAGGAAAAGGAGGACAAAGAAATATTTCGGATATGTCATTCTTGTTGTTATGTAGCCAACCTTCATCTGAAAGTCCTGAATATTTGCCAGAATCTGACTTTCCTGCATAATTTCACATAAGAATTACAAATGAGCTTTTATCCCTTAGGAGTGCTGAGAAAAACTTGAAAATAGACAAGCAGAAAGTTTTACATTTAGAAAACAAATGAAAACAATTGTAATGTATCTCAATATATTAAAATTAAATTCTTGGTTTTTTAATGGGGTAACACAACTGATATCACTAAAGTTGAAGAAATAATTATAGACTATTTGCATAAATAGATAGTGGAGTGTTCAGAGACCTGAATTCTAATTCCAAACCCAGTAATGACGTGTACAATTTGTATCAGCCATTTCACCTCTGGCTGTCTCAGTTATCTCCTGTGAAAAATTAGATAATAATACTTACCCATCTTAGCAAAGTGTTTTGATATCCACAGAGAAAAGAGCTATAAGATTTCAAATTATTGTAACTAATTAGCAGTCATTTATCTTCTAAAAATTAAGACTATCATAGTTTTCATTATAAATTAATTCCTATCTGGAAAATGCTTTAGGCTGAAAGAGGATATGAACATTTCCACTTGCATTGATATCTGGGTTCTAGTTAAAGAAAGGTTCTGCAATGTCCACTGTGCACATTTTTGTGATGACATTCAATCACTGTGACAAAGCAAATTTGAATGTAAGGACTCAGAAGAGGCTCAAGGGGGTAACATGTCTACTTTGGCTGCAGATTCTGGGTTTCATGAGTTGGCTGATGCAGAAAACTCTTGCACAGGCTCACCATGACAAAGGCGTTCATCTCTCTGAAAGCTGATTTTATTTTCCTGGGGGCAGTTGGCTGGCTATTTTGTGAGACATTTCCTAAATCAGAAAGATTTAAGCCTTTTGATACCGAAAACTGAGATAGTGACAAGTAGAACTGGTGTGACAAGTCTAGCGAGAAATAAAACAAGTTAGCAATCATAATTTTTCTTCCAATGTCTGGCCAGGGCAGTATATTTTCCTCCCAGTCCTAGTGACTCAAGACACTGACTTGAAATACTGTACCACATCCACATCAGTTTCATCATTTCCAAGAACTTAGGAACTCATTCCAAGTCAGGACTGAATCCAGGTTCTCCTTGTTTCAGTGGACAGTTCTGCAAGCTGAGAATTTCAGCAAAGTTCCATTTTCTTTCAAATTGCCTTTTTCTTAGCTATGTTCTCAAAAGCAACAGAACAGAGAAATGTGTTCAATTCAGGTATATTACTTCAGTTATTTCAAACTAATTTTTTTGCGTCAATTTGCTTGTCAATTTCTTGCCACACAGAATCTTTACATACAGAAATCTCTCAAAAATTCTCAGTAAATTTGGACATTAAGTAATTTCTCATCTCAGACAATTGTTTCATTTATTCAAAATACAGCATAATTAAATCAAATGGGTGTTTATTTGCTAACAAGTAAACAAATTCAGTGAGATGACACCACTTTCTTTCTATTTTGTCATCCTACACTTTCATTTTCTCCATAAAAATGATGTTTGAAAGTGTAATAAATGCAGTTCTTGCCTTCATAAACCCTGTGACTGACACTTCAACTGCATAAAATACATGAAATTAAATAATGATCAAAATGCAGCCTACAGTTTTACTTGAGAAAACAGAATATATCTCACAGTTATTTTAAGCTGTCTCTGCCCCACCATTAACTGTTTAAGTGTGCTTAAATGACATCTCCTATCAGCTTTTATATTCACAAAAGAGTGACCATCAGTTCTGACCACTAATTCAGTTTATGTAGAAATAGGGAACTATTATTGCAGAATAAAACTGCAGTGCTATGAAGTACCAGCTATAAATAAGAGATTAAAAAAATATCTCTACATTGCGCTACTTCTGGGGGATTTTATTTTTTTGGTTCATTCCAAATTGTGTTAATTTTTTTGTAGAAAAGCTTTACCCACTGGTGGCTTTGGAAACAAACAAACAAACAACAACAAAAAAAGGACACTTGGTCTTTCCTTCAGGAGAGGTTGTGTTATTCCTTTAGTTGTTTTCATTCCACACGAAGGAACTCAGTTTGTCCCAGGACTTCTAATCCTGACTCCTCTTAGCAGTGCACTCTGAGCCTTCCAGGCTGCACTCTCTGCTCTTTCTGACCTGGGGTAGCACTGGTCTAGAACACAGCTGCAGCTTTTGGGTATTGTGAGGGGTGTCTGCCGCGAGGAACTCCATCCTGATCATCTCTTCCAGGGTGAGGCCTCTTCTTCAAGTCTAGCTCTGCTTTCAATGTGTCAGGTTTCTTCCCATCTGCCAAGTTCTGTTTCTTTAACTCACTTTCAGTTACAGTCTCCCTAGCACTTTTTTCCGAATCTTTCATTTCTTTTTGAAAAATAGCAGACCATCAAATATCTCTCTCAGCACTCATTTTTGTCTACAGACCACATCAGAGTACATCAGCAATTTATTGGGCCACTGATGAGTGCAAAATGGGCAAACAGAAGAGTCTTGCAAATCTTACTTTTATCCATTCAAAAAAAAAAAATTAAAGTCTTATAGTGTTTATATACACAAAGAAAAATATCCAGGCGTCAGTCAGGCATAGAAACCAGTGCTGTCCATGTATCATTATCCATCAACACTAGAAAATTAGTAATAAAAGTCAGTTTAGGCAATCAATCCTAGATCCCAAAGAAAAAAAAAGTACTGGAGAATATGGCTGTTCTTACAACAGCTAGAAGACTCGAGAGAAAAGAGAATAACAGAAGATATCAATTCTCACAGCAGTTAAGTATATAAATTATTTACTAGTCAGAGACCAAGGTAACATGGATAAAGCTACAACGCAGGATCTAGACACATTATCATAGCCCCATTGTCTCTCTTCTTCCCTCATCAAAGAGAAAAGACGTGGACCAGAGTCCTTCTGTTTTTCTCCTCACTACTACTATATTGCACAAAGGCAAAGTATTTTCCTATTTCATCAGGAGAAATAAATCTAACTCTAATTTACAATCTTACACCTAAAGTAGCCCTCTGTACGATCCACATATCCTAGCTCTGCTACATGCAAGCAAAAGTTTCAAGTTTGCTAAAGCCTGCCCTGTGAATAAAGGTTACCAGGATTTTACTAGGCAGAAATAAGAGCAGGTGACATCACCAGTTACTTATTAACTTACAGCGTAAAGAAAAATCATAAAAATTAGAATGAGAGGAGTACCACAAATGCAACAGGCAATAAAATTAACTGCTTCACACAGGGCGAAGAAAACCCAAGTCCCACGTTTCAGATGAAGTACGGGACGGTCTATCCCTGCCGCAGGACATTCATTCCTGTTTAGCGGGGATAGCAGAGGGCAGGCAAGGGACACCTGGCGCTCCGCAGGGCGGTCAGGGGAGGGAGCCTCAGCGGGGCCATGGGGAGGGTGCGGGCACAGAGGGGCCCCGGGGGGCACAGGGGCTGCGAGGGCGTGAGGAGCGGAGCTACCGGGAACAACCCACGGCACCCCCGGGCCCGCCGGGGGTCTGTGCCTGGAGCGGCCGCGGCCTCCCCACAGCCCCGGGTACCTGGGCCCGGAGCGGCCGCGGCCTCCCCACAGCCCCGGGTACCTGGGCCCGGAGCGGCCGCGGCCTCCCCACAGCCCCGGGTACCTGGGCCCGGAGCGGCCGCGGCCTCCCCACAGCCCCGGGTACCTGGGCCCGGAGCGGCCGCGGCCTCCCCACAGCCCCGGGTACCTGGGCCCGCTCCGCCGCCGCTGCGGTTGCCTGGAGACGGGAGCGCGGCGGCGGGAGCGGAGCCAGCGGGCGGGCCCGCGGCGCTACCGGGCCAATTGCAGGGGCTGGTGGTTCTTTTACTTTGGGTTGTTCGGGTTTTTTCTTTAAAGTAACCTCCGCTTTGGCCACGGTTGCGGTCTCTTCAGAACTTAGCGGGAAAGTTAAATTGGCGACAGGTCTAGAGGAGACAGTCTTGATCTGCGCCAGAGGAAGTTTGGGTTGGACATCAGGAATAATTTCTTCACAGAAGAAATGATTAGATATTGGAATGGGCCGCCCAAGGAGGTGATGGGGTCACCGTCCCCGGAGGTGTTTAAGGAAAGACTGGACGAGGCACTCAGTGCTCTGGTCTAGTTGACATGGCGGTGTTCGGTCACAGGCTGGACTGGATGATCTCGGAGGTGTTTTCCGACCGATCCGATTCTGCGATTCCGTGAATTCCTCCCCAGACGCTCTTGCCGTCCGCGGTCTTTAGCGTGCGCTGCCGTGCGCCCCTCGCTTGGGGCGCGCTGCCCCGGGCGGCGCAGCTCGGGCAACTTCCCATACACCTGTGTGCCCAGCACACACACATATATATATGTATATATATAAAACTTTTATATTGATACAATAAATACATGTTTTGAAATATATATTTTTCATTTTACATATATATATATTAAAAGCAGTTCTTGAAGCTGCCGGCTGGTATTTTGTCTGGCGTTCCGGCGGAGAGTGCAGGTACAGAGGGAGGGGACTGCAGCCAGCGGCAGCGCCCGGCCCAGGGACAGGTGCCACGGAAGGGGAGGGACAGTGGGCGCGACCTCCCCGGGCGGAGGAGGAGGAGGAGGAGGAGGAGAGCGCGCCATGGCCCCGCACGGGCGCTGCCGGTGGGCGCTGCTGCTGGCCTGGCTGCCGGCCGGTGAGTGCGGCCCGGGGCTCACGGCCCCCTCCGGGCCCCCGGCCCGCCCTGCCCCGGGACACCCCCGCGGCGCAGGGGCCGGGACTCGGGAGGCGCCCTCGGGTTTCGCCCTCGGTTAAGGCGGCGCGGGTTCGGGGGAGCGGCGGCGGCCCCGCGGGGAGGGGAAGGGGCGGCCCGGTCCGGGCGGGCGCTGTTCCCTCCCAGGGCCCTCTCCCGCCCGCGGGGCTCTCCCGAGCTGGGCACGAAGCCGTGCGGAGACGAGTTTCGCTCCACAAAGGTGCGGCTGACCTCTCTCCTAGGAGGAAGTGGCCTCCTGCTTCCTGGCAGCCTGCGGTATCGGTCGCATGCGGGCAGCTCGGCTGGGACCCGGGCGCTGGGCACGGACACGGCGGGGATCCCCTTTGGCCTCTCGCAAGCGCCCACCCGAGCTTTTGCTGCCGCCTCAGCAGCCTCAACCTCTTGGGGATTTCTGGGGTCGCTGCAGTGCTACTGCACCTGCTGGGCACCTGCTCCTTTGGGGAGCAGCAGCTCACCTCCCTGCCCGCGGGCGGCCTTCATCCGGCAGAGTTCTCTCTGCCAAGCTTTGCGGGTCGCCTGGCAGCTTCTAACCTCCTCTTGGAAATAAAGTGATCGTTTTGGTTCTCGGATGCCTGGCTCTTGGTGATGATCTGGCTTTAAATACTGAAGTTGGGTTTTTCACGGAGAACCAGTGAAGGAAGCAAAAAAGTATGGGGGATATGCTCGTTTATTGTCTTGCTTGATGGCTGTGTTCCTGGGAGATGCTCTAGCCAAAATTTGGCTACTCTGGCTCCAGAGGTTTGTGTCTTCACTGCAAACCCATAGATGTAGCCAGAACTTACTAGATTGGTGGTGCCCATATTAGTTCTTTCCAACCAGGATAAGAAAGATAGCGTCCTGCAGTGGAGTAATGCAGTCCAGGTTTAGGAACCAGCCTTAATTTCACAACTTTTCAGTTTTCTTGGAGAAGGTTAATGAGAAACATTGGACATGCAACAACATCTGACTCTTCACTGGGGAGGAACAGCAGGTTTTCTACCTCTTTAGAAAATAAGAAACTTACGCTTCAATACTGGCTGTTTTGCAGAACAGAGGTAATGGGAAAGCATCCCTTCCATAAAGAGATATGGGTTTTGTTAGTAAAAAGCACACAATGATTTTGAATGTTTTATTCTTGCCAGAGTGATGCTGTTTTAGGAGATCCATGGAAGACATTCTGTTCCCATGAGCCTTGACAAGTCAGAATTCATATGGGGTTTCATTTAATTGACACTGAGATCAAGGTTTTGCCAATCTTGAGAGTTTGAATTGGTTTTTTGCGATTTTCTGCATTAAAACCCCAGGGTCAGCTATTTCACAATGAAAGCTGAAACAAGATGTGTTGAACTACTGTGCTTTTAAATCAGAGCATCTGTAACTACCTGTCAGTGATCTGGACTTTGCTGTGCTACAGCATTGTAAAAACTTGTTTTATCTAGAGGTTTGCACAGCTGCTGGTTTTTCTGTGTTTAAGTGCATGTGTGTTTATCTTATTTTTCAGAAAAGCCTTGGATTCAGGGGTTTCCCTGGCCCTCCCTGTGTTTGTATGGATGGTATTCTTAAGGCAAATGAATTTGTTCTGCCTGTGCTTTCAGTTGGCTAATGAGGAATCCCATTTCAAACCAGAAACTGAGCAAGTACTGCATTGACAATACCCCACTGCAGAATGACTTGTTGAGGCAGCATGCACCTCTGCAGCATCTTTTCCACTGTGTGGAAACTGTGTGAGCTTGTATTTGCCTGGAATGTAGTGTGGAGGTGGCAGCCTAAGAGGACACAGAATGATGCTTGACAAAGAGTGATGTTTGCAGTTGTGGTCCAGATGTTACTACATAGTGGTAGCAACTTGTTCTCTTGCTCTCATCCTGAGAACATGGACTAGAGGGAAAATCTTTGAATATATGATAAAAATGTAGTGTTGGTTCGTGGAGACCTGTACAGTTGGTACCTTCAAGCACCCCACTTTCTTTCCCACCTTTCCTGCTGTCATGCTCCGCAGTTAAGAAGCAACTAGTACAGCACGGCAATCCCTGTCTGGTTCTCTGGCATGTGTTCCAAACAGGGCATCCCACACTTGCCCTGCACTGTTTGTATTCCCTTATCAAAGGCAACTGGTGATAACTTTGCTATTGTTAATGACAAGCACAACTTACTGTACTATCAAAGTTTAAATAAGATAGAGATGTTTCTGGAATATAGCTGAACTACAGCATAGCTTATGAGAAACTTTGTAATACCTCCCTTGAGAGTATGCAGCTGCTTGGATGGAAAGCGCTGTGGAAGTTGTTAGGATATAACAAATACAGAGTATATAACAAATACATAATGATAGCTTAATTTAAAAGGAAAAAGGAGGGTAATTGATGTGTCCTGTTCTGAAGTGGTGATAAACAATTAACTACAGTGCTACAGCCTGAAAGTTGTATTGTCTTAATCCTGGTCACCACTAGATAACATTTTGATGAGTGTCTGAGCAAGATTTTGATAAAATTCACTTGGTGTTTATGAAACATATGGCACTGCAGAACTTTTCCGATTAGGATTAAAAGCCAAGGAATTCCCATCTCATGTGCTTCGGGGACAGTTATCCCCATGTAGAAGAAGACAGAGTGATGTGCTGCATAATGCCTACTCATGCTCTGGAGAAAATAATTCAGTCCATGAGTTGGGCCAATGAAGCTTTCTTCTGTCAGGGAAAGATGGGGCTCATGTTCTAATCAGGATTTGTAGCCCTGGATGACTTCACCAGAGGGGCTGGGAGGTCTGTAGGTGCAGGTCCAGGATGGGGCCAAAGGAGATGTACTTGGGTCATTGGTCTGGTGCAGATGGTGTGACAGGAGGCCTGAGGAGTCTGTGGGCTGACAGCCACCTGTGTTCTTGTTGCAGGTTGCCTCTCTCTCCTGGTGACAGTGCAGGATGTCGAGCGTTACACCACCTTATTTGCCACTGTCATCCTCAAGTGTGACTACAGCACCTCGGCACAGCTGCAAGACGTGGTGGTGACCTGGCGCTTCAAATCCTTCTGCAAGGACCCCATCTTTGACTACTACTCAGCCTGTAAGTGTCAGGCTCGTTTTCCAGGGAATCCCTCTTCAAGTGGGAAGAAAGGGGAAGGTAGACTCACTGGGGTAGTACAGGCTTTCGACCCCTTCCTGTGAAAAAAACAGGTGGTGGGATTTCCCTGCACACCAAGGAAATGCAGGTCTGTGATTTCCTTTAAAATGTCAAGGCCTTATGAGATCTTAGAAATCCCATCCAAAGCAGCTCTTTTGTCCTCCTTGTCATCAACTCAGAATACAGGGCGGTTCAGCTGTGGTTAACACAAGTCAGTCTTGGCAGCCCCGTCTTATGCTTCAGCATGTTTGAAAGCAGGGGCCCTGCAACAAGTGGGCTTTAGGATTCCATGGGGATCCTGTGGTTGGAACTGGATACCTGTGACCAGATGTTACTGATTTTCGGAAATAGAAGAAACAGATGCATTTTGAAGAGCATGAAGACTTCTAAGTAATAACATGTAGTAGTTGTGGGAGCACTTCATGTACAGACAGTCTGGTGCAGGCAGCCTTAATTCAGGGTTGTTTAATATGGTACACAAACTGCATCCCAGGACAACCACTTGGTCCAAAAAGGTGAGGATCCCTCTATGTCTAGTGTTGGTGTGGCCTCACCTGGAGTATTGTATGCAGTTCTGGGTCCCAGGATTTAAGGATATTAAGGTACTTGCATCCAGAGGAGGGCAACAAAGCTGATAAAAGGCCTGGAAGACACATCCTGTGAGGAACACCTAAGAACTCTGGGCTTATCTAGTACAGGTAAAAGGAGACTGAGCTGTGACCTCATTGCTCTCTACAGCTTCTTGAGAAGGGGAAGTGAAGAGGGAGTTGCTGATCTCCTCTCCCTGGTATCCAGTGATAGGATGTGTGGGAATGGCTCAATACTACATCAGTCGTACACTACTTTACATTTTAGTCAATCCTGAAGTGATCAGACAGTTGGACTAGATAACCTTTGTACGTCCCTGCCAACTGAACTATTCTGCTCTGTTCTATTGTTTGTAAACCCTGCAGAATGTTTAGGTAGCCAGGCATAGCATAACTGTACACTTAGAACTGAGCTCACAGTGGGTATTTGGTGCCCAAACTCTCTTTTATGCAGTCTGGATGGGTTGGCTAGGCATGTTACCAAGTGCTCTACAGCCTAGTCCCCAAACAGGTGGATCCCTGGCTCAGCTGATCCCAGCAGAATGTGAGTGCTTTTAGCCCAGACCCAAGCTAATAGTCCCCAAAAGGGACTTCATGCTCCATTTTAGGTACAGCAGTGCAAGAGCCTTTGACAAGTTTTGTCCTCGTCTCTCTTCACTGGGAGCTCTTTACAGAAAATGCTGACTGAATCAGCTGTTTCCCCAAATCTCAGCTCCTAAATACTTGGAAATTCAGTGTTGGTTTATGATGTGAGTCTGTCAGAAGAGTATTGTACAGAAATTTCCTCTAGGCCTTCATTAATTCTCTTGTGTGTCCTTACATTTAATCCTTAGCTGGAATCAGATGATGAATTATTTTCTGTCTTTATGAGCTCCACAACATGTAATAGGATACAGGAGGGAAAGGGAGACAATCCATAGAGTAGTTCATGTATGTCTGGAGATTTTGCTTGGTAGATAAACACCCTTTTGTTTTAGTTCTAGTACTCCTGGGTGCTTTATGACTTTTCTTTTCAGCTTCATACTGGGAGCTGCCTTCCAGCCTCCTACCATTAGCTTCTTTCTATTGTTGTTCTTTCAGTTGTGAGTACAGGAGGCATCTCCTCTGCAGCTCCCACATTCTCAAAATCTCTGCCATTCCTGTGGCTCTAGCTCTGTTTGTTTTTGAGTACTCCAGAGCAACTTACTGGTTTGAAGCCATGGTTTGTATTGCTAAACCAAAGCAATTGCACACAATGCACACAATGTACTCAAGAATTTCTCTACTGCTCACAAGAGGATAGAAAATGCTCTTTTGAAATAACTTTTGATACCTCTGATGATGTGTGTTTGTAGCATACCAGGCTGGTTTAGCCCTTGGCCAGGACCCCTCTGACTCCTGCAATGACAGCCAGCGGAAGGTGCGCATTGTCATCCAGAAATTTGGGCAGAAGGACCCTGTGCTGGGCATCGACTACCAGCAGCGAAAGATCACCATTCAGAACCGTGAGTCACCTCCCAGGCAGGCAGTGAACTCAGGAGCTAGCCAATATCTGAGCCTGCTAAGTGAAGAGAAGCATAAACGCGGCTAATGTCATCTGTAGCTTATATACTGCACATGGTAATGGAATAAGAGTAGTGAAGGGCCCAGTCCCCTGTTGGCCTGAGGATGTTGGAGGCAGTACAACCTAAGGCTGAGCTGAGAATGCCAGAGTATTTTGCTGAAGATCACAAACAGCTGAGGAGCTCAGAGGCTAGAAAACAGTTCATTCTTCCAAGTACTGCATAATTGTTCAGGTGTGTTGTATGCTCCCTGCTGTCCATGGAGCAGTAGATACTGCTCTTGCCAGAAGAGCCATTGGGATTGCTGACCTAAGAGGGACAATCAGCAATCCTAAGTGATCTGTGTTCCAAAACCAGTAAGGTTGGCTTCCAGCAACACAGAAAACATGGACTGGCAATGAGTGCTGTTTGTAGGAGTTCTCAGTGGACTCAAATGAGATTGAAGGTAATGGCTATGCTTGGGAAGAGGGGAGGTGCAGTACTCCGTCTCCTGCAGGCAGAGGGCTCTTTTCAGGTGGAGCCTGAAAAAAGTGTCTATCAGTTGCAAATAGCTCACTGACCTCTCAGTCCCTGTCCCACAGGAGCAGACCTTGTCATCAGTGAGGTCATGTGGTGGGACCATGGCATGTACTACTGCACTGTGGAAGCACCAGGAGATACCTCAGGTGATGCAGACAAAGAAGTTAAGCTGATTGTTCTCCGTAAGTGCCTGTGCTTTGTTGCCAAGATATCTCCTGTTCTCCTCCACCCCAAGACATCTCCAGCAGTGGAGAGGTGCTCAGTAAACTACCACGGCCAGATACATCAGGATAAATCTCTCTCTCTCCTTTTTTTCCCCCACAGACTGGCTCACAGTACTCCTCATAATTCTCGGTGGCCTCCTCCTCCTTCTGCTGATTGGGATATGCTGGTGCCAGTGCTGCCCCCAGTACTGCTGCTGCCACATCCAGTGTGGCTGCTGTCCAACACGGTGCTGCTGCAATCAGAAAGGTGAGATTCAAGCAAATGTGCATCCATTTATGGCTTCTGTCAAGACAAAAGCTTGGCTGGGAGCTTGCTGAGCTCCCCTTTCTCCCTTTTGCTTATCATCCATATAAATTGAGACATTTCTTTGCTCCAAGACCCTCTAATCTGAAATTAGAGGAAGGGATCTCGGATACATGGAATCTGTCTTGCTCCTCGGTGTCCAGCTATCAGAAGTTTCTCCTCACTCACACCTTGTTACCAGCTTCTCTCACACCATCCAGGGTACAATCAGTTCCTTTGTCTAGGTAGCTCAGGACTTTTCTTTTCTGTCTTGTTCATATGCCTGTGCCTGTGAGAAAGGTAAGCAAATGCCTTGGTACTAGTCTCCAAACAAGCCTTACTTTTAAGTACGTTGCTCTGAGAAAAATTACATAAAAATTGGAAATTTTTTATCTGCATGTTTTCTTCAGAGCTGTTCCTTCTACTAGAAAAAGGTTTTGTTTGGTTTTCTATGGGGAAGGAAGTGAGAAGAAAGTGGAGAAAAATGGTCTCTCTTGCTGGTCAGCCTTGCAAGCGCATTCTGAAGTTTTGAAGGTCAAAAGAAACTTTGTTGTGTTTGCATTTATCAGTAATAAAGTTTCTGCGGCCAGACCCTGTTCTTTTAATGAGGCTACTGTTTCAATTTTGTCTGTTAAATTCATATAACCTCTGCATTGCTGAAACTGAAATTTGGTTAGCAACAAGTAGACTAGTCTCCCTGAAGTTTACAAAAATACAAAATACAACAAAATTAACAAAAATACAACAGATAAGTTTATTTACCGTTGAAATCACCAGTTTTTTCCCCAGATACTACAAGGAGATTTATGAACAAGGAGCTCTATTTCAGGTTTACCTTTACTTTCCAAACAGCTATTTAGTATAGCTTGGGTGTTAGTAAGCTGTGAGAGTTTTAGATTTAAGCCTAACTTGCTTAGCCCTTGCAAAGAGTGAATAGAACATCCCTTTTAATGCTAAAACCAAAACTAAAGATTGGAGGATTTACAGGTTGTCATGTAAAACGTGTAGTGTTGAGGAGGCTATGGATATCTGGCAGAAAAATCAGTTTCTGTGAAGGAGGAGAGAGGTCATGAAGATGAGAGACTCACACCTCCAGAATTCCTCATTCTGAGCAAAAAAAGAGATTCAGAGTTTGTGTGAGCTCCTTTCTGGTTTTTGTGCTGCAGATTATAGCTCACTCCAGACTGCTGCTGTTATTTCCTGCCTCCTGTTAAAGAGGAGGGATTCTTGCAGTGTTCTCTAAACCTCTCCATGTTCATGAGAGAAGGTACAGACAAGTCCAGTCTCCTTGACTGGATGCTGGATTCTGTGTCTGTAATTTCCATGCAAGCTGCCTGCCCTCTTTATCCACTTTGCAAGGGATCCATGTACCTCCTCCTCTCCACTCATACACATTCTCTTTACTTCATCCTGCCCCTGACTTACTTTTTTTGCACTCCAAGAAATGAACTAGAGGCCTCAAAAAACACAGGAAGATGGATTGCTGTCTGTTCTTCAGGGGGCATCTTAAAAACCGGGAGCTGAGGAATAACATTCCACACAGCTGAGGAGAAGGCAGAAATCCTCACCTGTGTACGAGCACAGGGCGTGTGGCTGCTTCCTTCCCCGTCGTTGGCCACTAGAGGACAGCGTGGATCTGCTGAACAGTCACAGGTGCCAGTGAGGCAGGATAATCCTGGGTGCTGTGAATCACACCATTAACCAGCATGGGTTTGAACCCAGCAAGAAAGGGCGTGCATGGTTTGAGTAATTCAGGATTGATGTACAGAAATAATATTAGATATGCCCCAGGAGCAAGCCAATTACATTTCCCCGTGGAAAGCTTTGAGAAAAGCCCATCAGAGTAAATACACGTATGACCTCCTTCTGTTCCCATTTGTTCCTTTTCTGCTGTGGACTGCTTCCAGTAATGAATCAGGGAAAAACAGGATATACTTGCACCTGGGTCTCACTAAGTTGCAAAATATTTTATTTTTATAATTGGCCCAGCAGCTGTTAAAGTCTGTCAAAAGGGAAGAACAGATTTTTCCAATAGAGAGTAAGTGGAGGGAGCAACACAACTTTCTAGCTAGGCAGGGTAGAGTTTTGGAATTAGGGTGAATCTGACCTTCCTCAGATTAATATGTTCACTTTAAAAAGAACTTCTGTTTTGCAGATGGGGAATCAGAGTATATGTTGGATTCAAATTGGGGGGCAAAGTATCTGGGGAAGGAAGAAGGGCTGATGGTAATGAAGGAACACTAGGGCTAATTCTGGATTTGTTCAGCCGTAGGGAGAGATCAGAAAATGACAGGGACAGGATGACTTTGGTCCTAGTGACAGGCTTTCTGCCTTAAGAGGGAGAACACTAAGCAGGTATGTCCACAGGTGCTGGACCTCTTATTCCTCAGGCAAGCACCAAGGTCAAAACCCCAGGAAATGTATTCAGCAGGCTCTAGGACATTCTCAAGGTAATAACTGGAGGAATGGAAGGGGCAGAGATAAGGCCTTCCCCTTATAATTATCTCTTTTCTTTGTATTCTTTCTCTCATCTTCTAAATTTGAAATGTAAACTGGAAGGATATCGCTTGGGACAAAAAAAAAAATCAAATTTGACACAAAGTTCTTGGGAACTGCTACCTCAGACCACACAGACTTGAGGATACCAGATTATTAGGATTAAAACCCCTGAAGTTTCCAGCTTTGTAGTTCCCTCTGGTTGAAGGCAGACTGGGGAGGGGGAGAGAATTTGCAGTGAGGAATTAAATGGAGCTGCATGAACTGTGGAGAAAAGGAAGGATGTGTTGAGAGGCATGGTCAGTGCCTCTTTTGCTGCAAGTGGTGCTCTGGATAAATCCAGTGAAACAGCTGAAGGAGGACACGTTTAATAGCTGGAGTGCTCCCTAAAGTGGAGAGCTCAGTCCCAAAGAGCATGCAGTCTTAATGCTGCCTACTGCAGTGAACCCAGGGGACAGAGTTAATTGGAGCTTAGCTGTAGCCTGGTTTCTTAAAGAAGCAAATCTTATGCAGTCAACTTGTCTGTCTGTCCCTTGTCTCTTTCCCTCCAATAGCTTTTAATTTCATCAACCAGCTCCAGCCAGATTGATCAGAGGGGTAAAAGTCTCAAAGGCAATTATGTTCCTATCTGTTTCTTGAACTGTAATGTTTTGTTCATGCCTGACCAGACAAGAGGCTACAGTAAGTCTGTCACTTCTGAAACTCCAGGAAAGCCATAAAAAAGAAAATTTTAAAGGTGCTGTTGCTGAAAATAATAATAATAGACAAACCAGGCTTTGTAAGGTCAGGGACTTGCAGAATTTACTTGCTTGTAAACGTAAGTTTCAATTGTTTGTGGTAGAAGAAATAAGTTCTGTAAGATGTTTTTAGGTATTCCCCCAAAAGATGCAGCAATGAGCTATAGTTTGAAGGCAAGTGAGCTTGTCTGTGTTGAGGAGGTGAGATAGAAACGCTGAAAAAAGGGAAGTGGAATTGGAGTCTGACCCATGAATAGAGGTCTGGAGTTAGCAGCAGTGGAAGCCCTGTGAAATAGAGAAATTTCCACTGTTTGCTCTTTTGGCACACTGGACATTGCTGTTGAGAACAGGAAATATGGCTTTTTTCACCACTTTGACCACACTGTCTTAGGAGATTTAAATTTAGCAATCATTCTGAGGTAAATTACTGAGTGACAAGAAGAGTGGTCAGAAAGACTAGAAAGGGAAAAGCTGGACAGTGCACTGAGTGCCCTCTTTGTGAAACAGAGAGAAAATGATGAAGTGTAGAGTGGAAAATATGATCTGGGCAGAACCCACATAATGGTGGCAAGGAAAGGTCTCATTTAGTGGGAAATCAAAGCCAAAAGGGGAAAGGACCAGTGATGAGCTGAAAGAATTTTGTGAGAGGGAGAACTGTTGCATGTCTTGATGTATGAAGCATTATTTCCCACCTTTCTGCAACTCTAGTCATAATGACAGGGCAAATAGAAGCCTTAACTCAGTTATGTGCTGCATACTTTATCATAGTGTTACTTGTTCCCAGTTGCTGGGACTGGAATCAGAATGTTAGGCAGTAAAGTTTTTCTTCTGTTTTAGGTACTTTTTTGAAGATGTACAACTTTGCATTGGAAGTTCCTGTGCTCTGTTTTACCTTTGTCATAGGACGAAGAGAGATTTAATTTTGTGCACTTCCTGTATCCAAAGGCTACAGCCTGTGAAGCAAAATGGTATGTGATCTGCAAGCTGTGCCCTCTGGACAGGTGCTGTAAGCTTTGTTTTTCTTTTCCAGTACTGGAACGGCAGCGGTTCATGAAGCAGGCTCAGGCACTTGCACCTTGGTTATCACACAACATGTTCTACGGAGCTGGCGACAGGAACTCTAAACTTTCCTCTTACCAGCTGAACCCTCTGCTCCAGCAAGGTGAGACCATGGGCATCATTACAGAGGGAAATCAGGATGGGAAACAGGTAACTTCTTTGGGAAGTTCAGCATTGAGGCTTTAGCCTCTCAACCAGAAAAGGGAGAAAGATGTTCCTAGCATGACTGCATGTCCTAGAATGACAGCTCTGCCACAACTGCGGTGCACCGTAAACTTGTGTGGGTGCATAAAAACAGCCTATTACCCTGAGTGTCTTGCTGGGCTCAGTGCTGGGTGAAGCTGTTTAACACTAACTAAGGTGTATCTGTGCTACACCCCAGCAACTGCAGGGTAAATATACCCAGCTTATCTTGCTTTGTGTGGCAGAGGAGGGTACTGTCTCTTTGTTCTGCTGTGCTGGTCACGGTCAACTCCTTATAGCCAAAACTGACATGACAAGTGAGGTGCAATTTGTTTGAGTTCTTATCAAATGTCTAGTCTTCAAATGATTAAGAGCAAACTGCCTTCTGTGCAACAGATCTAGCCTGCATGCAGCAAAAAATGAAGGATTCGGTAATGAACCAGGAAGAATTTTCTTCTCCATTTGTTGCTCATATCTGTACATACATGTGTGTGTATGTGTGCATACATATAAAAATTTTCTTTTTTTACTTTTGTTTTCTTTTGCAGTACTTCTTCCAGTTCAATGAAATACAAAAGGAAAGACTATGGTCTTTCTCTGATTATTTGTAAATAAAATATGGTATCAGTGCTGTAGGAAAAAAATGTTCCTCTATATACACACACTATATTTCCTGGTATGCTGGACTTCTTACCTCTGTACTGCCTAAAACATGTTAGATCATGCTGCAGCTTATTAGTTACTACCCTTTGCACCATACCTCATTTGGTGTGGATGTGCTGGTTGTGGTGCCTGAGACTTGTGCAGCTCTCGCAGTGAGGTGAAGCAGAAGAGAAGCAACTCAGCCAGGATCACGAGTGTAGAAGGGCCTTCTCTTCAGTGTTCCCTCTTGACTTGCTGTGTTCTCCTGTGCTTTTATCCTTAGATGTATCTCTGCACAACAGTCTTCCACTGGTGCAGCCACAAGCCCAGCTTTCCCATAACAACGGTGTTTTGGACTATCTGGAGTCTGAAATCCAAAACCTGCACACGGCCCAGCTGCGGCCGCCCTCCCACCAGCGGCAGGCTGTGCAGCCCAGCTTGCTGTCCTCGCTGGGCTCCGACATCGTGCCGCCTCCTCTTGCTGACCACATCTCCTCCATCCACGGGAGCAGCAACTCCTCACGGCCACAAAGAGCTGCCCGCACCCCCAGGTCCTGGGACTCTGCAGCAGAGGACAGAAGGGAAAACCGGAGGTGGCCCTTGCCTTCCAGTGGGGATTCTCATTCCAGCTACAGCCAGGAGCCCTGGGACAGGCAGCGAGAGGATCATCCTCAGAGGCAGAGGACAGGCGGCTACAATGGCAGGCCCCAGCACGCCAGACGGGATGTGTCACCCCCACGCCAAGCCGACAGGGGCAGGAGCAGCAGCAGTTTCTATCCGGAGGAGACCAAGGAGCGCTCCAGCCACCATCGTGGTGGGAGGCAGGAGCCCGGGGGAAGGCGAGAATACGAGCACCATGCTGGGAGGAGCAATTACTCCGGCCAGAGGCGGCACAGCTACTCCCCCCCCTCTTCTCGCAGGGGCTCCTGGAGCTCCTCAGAGGAGCAAATCCGTGCCCCGGTGTCAAACCGCAGGCGGAGGAACCGCAGGTCCCGGGAGTGGCCGGAGGAGAAACCCCCCAGTTATCGCTCCTTAGAAATCATCCCAGCTCAGGACAAGAAGCACAAAGGGACTCGCTCGGTGAGTCAGCTCCTTTGTGCTTTCCCAGCTAAGGGAAAAGGTGGGGTTTAGGGAGTGAGAGGGAATGTTTTCTACCTTCTGTAGCCTGCTGTCGTTCAAACAGAGGCCAAGGAGCAAGGAGTGCTCTGCACAGCATGGTTATGAAGAGGCTGCTGAGTACCTTTTGACAGGCATTGCCTGGACGTAGTGTGTTCAGGGGCAAAGTAAAAAGCCAAATCTCTGGAAGTGTTCAATGCCAAGTTGGGGCCCTGAGCAGCCTGGTCTAGTGGAAGGTGTCCCTGCCCAGGGTAGGGGAATTGGAACCAGGTGATCTTTAAGGTCCCTTCCAACCCAAACCATGCTATGATTCTGTGATTCTGAAATAAATTAAGTCCCCTACAGGGTGACATGTTGTTTTCCTGTCCCCATCCAGAGGCTTTTGGGATTCTGTGTATATATTGGTGTTAAAATAGCTGTTCTGGTACTGAGTGGGAGAAAGCACTTCCAGACTAGGCAGCAGCATTCATCCCTCTGTAACCATCTCTTGTGTTGGTTTACTTCTGATTTCTTTTAAAATGTGCATGATATTTTTAAGATGGCACATATGGGAAAACATCCAGGTAAGATGGCTAAAGCTACATGAAATAGGCTTTAAGGCCATGGGTGTTGTGGATGAAAAATGTGTCGTTCTCCAGGCCAGGTGGAAGAGGATGACTCCCTTGTTGGGACTCCTGAAAACTGAACATACATTATGTGAGCAGTGAACAGCTACTGTTCACAGCTCTTCTTGTCAGTTTGCACTGGGATTAGACTTCTGGTAGCAACCTAGGTGTGAAAAGCTTCATATCCAATTGCTAATCTCCAAATTAGACAATGTATTCCCCCTGAAAAAATGAAGATTCTTTTAAATCAAAAAATGTTAAGTGTCCCTTATCACACATATGCAGAATTTTACTAGGTGGGAGCATTTTGAGGGGTTGTATGTTGCACAGTACCATTTTCCCTTCTGTGTTGTGGAAGGAAGTGCAATTCTAGTTCCAGCTGGAAAGTGTATATGTATGAATGGTTTTTGTTATGGTGCTCAGAGCAGGTAGGAAGACATAGGATTTCCATTCATCATTCCTTGTTCCTGAATCTTTTATTTTCTCTTGCAGGACAGAGGAAGTTCCCACAGTGGAAGAAGCATAGTCATTTAATGTCAGTACTGGAAGAACTAAGATTCCCACTGGACTTCTCCTAGTTTTTCTACTATTTAGGTTGGGATGACTGCTTTTGATTGAACAGACAAACAGCAATAAAACTGGTGAAGCAGCTTCCCCTTAGACTTACAACTCTGAAGAATATATGTCTAGTGCCATGAAAGCCATACATAACCTATTTTTATTGCTGTGATTTGGAAACTTAGGTTGGGCTTAGTTCTAAAGGGCTGAGGTTTGTTGAAAACATGCTAGTAGAAACAGCAGATTTTTTCAGTAAAAAGTGTATTCCAAGTCTTTAAAGAGAGATACCAGTTCTCTTTAGTAAGTGTCATGGCACTGCAAGGAGCCCAGTCTGTAGAACACTTTGCACACCAGTTACCAGAGAAAAGTTCCTGTGTTCACAGAGTTGTAAAGTCACAAGACAGTAGAATAATTTAGATTGGAAGAGGCCTCTGGAGGTCTTTTGATCCAGTCCCCTGGGAGCTTTGTGGGGGGAGGCACAACATCTTTTTAAGGCCCTTTGTTGTGCTTCAGAATGTGTAACGTTTGTTGCTTCTGCCTGGCTGCTCAGCGCAGCTGGGACAGTTGCTTCCTTTTGTCCCCACTAAGCCTCTCTCCCAAACAAGGGGATCACGGTGTAATAAGGTCTCACTGGCACATCTGAAAATTGCCAGCTTATCTGCTCTTTACTGACTGAAAGAACCTGTTCTACTTTGAGCCTAGACCTTAGTGCCTTAAAAGATACTTGTTCTAGCCTTCCATCCAGACTTGAATTTACTTGTAAATTTAAAGGGCTAAATTTACCAAGGTTTGTCCTTGCCTACAAGGGCTGAGGAAAGTATGACTACTCTCCTTTACACCATGGGCCAGAATTTCCTTCAGCTCAAGGAAGCATGGTTTTGGTGAATATTTCTTGCCTAAGCCATGTACTCTTTTCCATACTTTTTATATTCTCCCTTTCCTCTCCGTGCCATGTATCATATACATGGGGTGGGATAAAGGACTCTGAAGAATTCTTATAGTCACCATTTTTACTGATCTTTACCCTGACAGTTACAGCAACCCTGCCTATGTGGTGCATCTGATTTGGAGCTGGATTGTAGGGTTTCCTCAGTTCTCACCTGACACTAGAATACAGAATTTCTCTATGCTTTGAGACCAGTTGTGAAGGAGAACTTGTCATTTCTCCTTGATGAGATTAATCCACTGTTTTAATTTAAAATATGCTGGAGAAAGAGAAGCTCTGGGGATGCTGGCTGCTTCCATGGGAAACTATCTTGCAGGAGGCACTTCTTGGATTTGAGAGACTCCACCGTTGGCAAGGAGCTTTTGGAGAATCTTGTGAATTATTTTGTAACCCAGAGGCACTGGAGATTGGCCAGTACCAATGACTGTCTTGCCTAGCTATTTCCCAGCCAGTGCCACATGGGACACTTGCTACTGTTTGTTCTTCAGTGTCCTGATTATTGATGTGCTTATGCTTTTCCCTGGAAGACTTGGAGAGACTTTCACTTTGTCCACCTCCTTTTTTTTCTTTTCTTTGGACAATGATGGGAAACATCACACTTTGAACAAATGGTCCTAGTTGGATATCCAATGGTTGCTGGTCAACCCAGGGCTACTCCAGAGTGCTCATCTTCCTACAGTTTCTTGGCTGAACATGCTTATTTGTAATTCCTGCCTATGGAGATAAAACAGGAGGACCAAGGAGCTTCTCTGGTTGACTTTGTTTCAGCACTGGAGGCCTACTTTTTGAAGACAGAGGGTCTCTTTCCCACAGTTGATGCCTATCACAAAAATAAAAAATAAAAAATAGCTAAAAGACTAACTCCAATGTTTGAATTCAAGAAAGGGGGGTTGTAACTAGCATAGTGCTTGTCTGCATTAAGCCCAGACTGAACAGTGTGAATTGAGCCATGAGTCACATTTGAAACATAGGGAATTGTGTTCACAGAACTTGCAAAACTAGGATCACTTTTTAATCTATCAGCCACTGCCTGTGGATCATTTTTTTTCTAATTTTATGACATGCTTAGGATTTTATGAACCACTTTTTTGTATGATGGACTATTTTTATTAGTTAAGAGGCATTTATGATGACTGCAGTGACAGAAAATTATATGGGGCTGCTTCTTCCAAAACTAGCTTACCTTCTGCTGACTTTTAGCAGATAGCCAGGGCCCTGCAGATTCTTACCCTTGGAAGCTGAATTCATAACTTGGAATTTGACTCTCTCTTTGTGCCTCCAATAGGTTCATATATCGTGCAAGAGAACCTTTTCCTGTCTTAGCCCAAATGTCCAGGTTTCAGGAAATGGCTGCTGCTTTCTCCATCAAAGAGTAGAGGCTATTTGAGACATATGGTGAGATCCCAAGATAGTTGCATGGAAGGAGTTCACTTTCCTTCCCATTCAAGTACAAGCCAACACGTCCCCAGCAAGTTTTCCCAAGAGCAAGAAGCCGCTCACACTGCAAGAAAACCAAGATGACTCTCTCTGTAATGGGTGCAGCTGTTGGAACTGTTGGAGTATGAGCACACTTAAAGCAGAGGTTGTGCTTTTTTATCTACACCTATGAAGGATCCCTCCATCTTTATTTGTTCCTGTAGTCCCCATAATTGAGCTAGGGTGATTAATTGTAGATTTGTGAACACAATTCACAAATTGTGAAATCTGAAGGATTTTATCTATATCATACTTGATTCCCTCTTCAGCCACTTTGTTCATGTTTATAGGAACATTAAACAAAAGTCTTCAGGGAAAATTGATTGTATCTCCGTGTTAATTCTGTAACTTCCTAAATTGTGACAGAAGTAGATTGGGTGATCCAGCAGGGAAGCAGAAATGATACCAGGCTTAGTGGTCTGCAGACCACTGCGGTTCATAAAGCACCAGTTGGTGGGCTGTGAATAACAACAAAGGAAATCTATCTTTGCAAGCTTTACAACTGCATGCAGACAGAAAAATGGGAAGGAAATAGGCTCTGCTTTAGATGCTTATTTCTGATTTTAATTGGCTTTAAATGAAACCCATTGTGGCAGCATTGCACAATACAATGTGGACCCTTTTCCAGTAAGACCCCAGGGTCTTTGACTTTTTGAGAGAGAGTAGCTCCAACACAGCACACTGAAAGAAATAACAGTAGGAAATATCCTAGCCTCATTCTTTCTACACTGCAATTTATTCATGCTCTAATTTTTTAGTCATTCCAGAGAGCTGATGTTCATATGTCAGCCCATTTGTGATGGAAAAAGTTGAATATTTCACATATAGGAGTTATTGCTATTTTAGACTTTTGTTCTTCTGTTCTTTCTGGAAGAACAAGGAATATACCTTACCCCCAAAGAATGAGTCTTCTGTCTCAGATAAAGTGCCTTCATAGCCACTGTTACCCTAATTTAAAATAATGTAATGAGTAAGTGACCATGCTACACAGGGCCAGATAAGGTCACCCATGCTACAGTCAGCTGCTTTCTACCTCAGACCAGAGATGCATAAGGGAGATAAAGAATCGTGTGATTTTTCTTTGATTAAGAAAGTACTTGCAATATCTGGCTTTCTTGCTTATTTGCAGAGCGCCTTGCCATTCTGGAATGCCATTCCAGGAATGGTGGGCAAGGGCTGCTTCTGTGCAATCATTGATCTGGTCTTGGCAAGTGCCTGTTTGGCACTAGAAAGTGCTGAAACGCCCGGTTGCTATCTCTGGGATTGTATTCATGATAGCACTGCCTAAAGTTAGGCTGACTTCAGGGCTGGGGAGCTTGCCTTGTGTGATAACAGCCACAATGCAAAGCTCTTTAGCAGTATGAATTACCACATAGGGCAGCTAAGTCCCTTCTCTTACTACCTCCTCCAGCACATCAGTTTAAAACACCCACTTGTAGCCTCCCATTTGTTAACCTGACATAACGAGGAAATGACACTTGAGGTTATCTTAAATTAACCCCTCCAAGTAATGACTGCTCATTCCTGTTTCTGCTAAGTTAAATGCCTATGATGTGCCTTGTGCTGGTCTTCTGAATGCTATTCCAGCTGTAAAAGAAGATGATAAATGTGTAGATTCTGTTCAATGACTGTCAAATGTATAATTGAAATATAAGAGTACTCTAAACCAGTTGCTGTAGTGTGTTCTTCCTAGACCATAAATTGCTTTTTAGTGTTTGCACCAGAAGTGGGACTGAAAAGTCTCTACTCTTATTTCTTGAGTTAACTTTTTTACACATCAGTAAGAATCTTCTGTCGTTATATTTTTAGATAAAAATGCAAAATGGTTTGCTTGTATGTGGGATTCTTTTTCTTATTTGGGGAGACTTTTTTTTCTTTGTTTTTCTAAGAAATAAAATCATTTGGATAAATAACTAGAGAGTGGAAAAATGTCTGGAAACCACTGGCAGCCCTCTTCAATGATGTGACTCATTGTAGCTTGGCTGCCATGTCTGTAAAATGAGAACAGTTACTGTTTGGTTCTAAAGCACTTGGAGCACCATGAGAGGAAAAGTCCTCTAGAAATCTTGTTTGGTTGATAAATAAAGGTACTGGTTGAGCTTTTTGCACTTCCCACATGTGAGAGTCACCTAATGAATAAGTGGTTGGCATAAGAATGGATTTCTGTGGAGTCTCACACAGTAGGCCTAATTTCTGTCCTCCCATTCCCTCAGCTGATTCCCTTTGTAGTTCAGTTTTGCAGCCTTTCTGTCTCTTGCCCCTGTCTGCATGTGCTAAACACAGGTGACAGGACTTACTGGAGACCCAAGGGGCACTTGGAACACGAGCTATGGGAAAACATTCCCTACAGCAGCCACTTTCTGACTGGGACTGGGGAACCTCAGGAGATGTTACCATAGAACCTTAAGAATGGTTTGCGTTGGAAGGGACCTTACAAGATCATCTTATCCACCCTGCCCCTGCCTTAGGCAAGGACACCTTCCACTAGACCAGGTTGCTCAAAGCCCCATCCAACCTGGCCTTGAATACTTTCAGTGTCCACAACTTCTCTCAACAACCTGTTCCAGCGTCTCACTACCCTCACAGTAAAGAATTCTTCCTCGCACCCAATCTAAATCTACCCTCTTTCAATTTAAACCTGTTTCCCTTTCTCCTGTCAAGTCTTTGTGTTTTTTATAAGAGCCCTTTAAGTATGGAAAAGCTGCAATAAGATCTCCCTGGAGCCTTCTCTCCAGGCTGAACAGCCCCAGTTCTTTCAGCCTTTCCCCATGGGAGAGATGTTCCAACCTCATGATCATTTTTTGTGCCCCTCTCTCTGGATCCGCTCTAATAGCTCTGTGTTTCTTGGCCTGGGGATCCTGTAGCTGTGTGTTCCTCCTGGTAAGTTTTGACAGCTGTCTCAGGTGTGTTCTCATCTAGTCAGCCTGTGCAAAAAGAGTTGGTCATGGGGAAAGAAGTATGAGAAGGGTGCACACCTCTGTGCACCATTTGGGTAATGCATTTGCTGTAAATGGAGAGGAAACTGGTGTAACAGCTGAAGGTAAGTGCCAGCTGTCAGAGCAGTGGGGTGAGAGCACAGGAAGAGTGGGAGCAAAATTGAGCCCAGCTCTAGCTACTATTAATGTGGAGTTTGGTCAGTTTATGAAAAGGGCCTCTATGACATGGTTGCCTGCAAAAGTGGGGGACTCAGTGACCCAGAAGCTGACTTCTGCATCTCTTGGGCTCAGGTCAGACTGACCCTCCATTACCAAATCTCAATAACAGGTCCAGAGTCCTCCACAGCTTCTTGCCTGTCCCACTGAGCTGGATGTGCTTGCAAAAGAGCAAATGGGGAAACAAAGCAGGACCTTTGACCCCTCGCTACCACTATATTAACTCTGCATGAATGCCGAGGTCTCAGATGAGCACCTACCTCAGCTTGGGCCTGAGAAAGAGAGCGAGCAGGACAGGTAAGAGCTGAACTCTCTGTTCTGGGTGGCATGAACTTTGTGACTGGTGTATCTAGATCACAGACAAGTGAGGGGAAGCAGTCTTCTATTTTGCCCCATCTCCTAGTGCAAACCAAAGTGTGAGCCCTTCTCGCGCTCCATAGCCAGGAACGGTGCTGAAATAGAGGAGAGTGGGAGTACCTGGGGTCACCTGCTCTGAAGCTGAGTGATGGATGCTCCATAAGACACTCATAGGAGGGTCAAGCCCATGGTGGTAATTGCAGAATTTCAGTGTTGGGAGATACATTACCCTTCCCAGGTGCCTTCACCACAGGGACTGCAGCTTCTAAAGTGGGTAAGAGCAGCTGTTCGTGCTCCTGGGAAGCAAATTTCTGCCTTTTGTGCACACAAAGAGAAACTGGCTCTGGGATTAAAAATCAAGGAAGGGTAATAAAGGAGCAACTGTGCAAACATCTAGTGAATTGGGTGGTAGCTTTTGGAGGTAATCTATGCACAGAAGGAAATAAAAATGGATGGAAACCTCCTTACTGTGGGATAAGATGGAACATTGACTTGTAACCACCTGATACAGGATTTAGCAAAGCATTCACATATAATAGATTTTCAGCCCATTGCAATTCCTATGTTAAGTGTTTTCTTCATGTTGGTCTGAGTGATGCAGCCCTCTAATTTGGGGCATAAATCAATTTTAATTTCTAAATACCTTTTTATGTGCAGCGTGTTTGAAATCTTGCTTAGATGTAATGCCATATTTTCAATGTACCAAGTAGCAAATTTTCAATTCTCCAATTCTGACTTTTTTGAAAGACAAAAGGAAAGGAAGTCAGATGAAGCTAAATTTTTCATTCACCCACTTTTGGCAACTTGTTCTGCTTAGGCTACTCTCTGCTGCATTAATCCCAGAGTGAAAAAGACAAGGGAACCTAGTTGGCTACTTGGGACTTTCCTCAACTAAAGCAAGACGAAGTATTCGGGTCACTGGGTCACTAAGATGATCATTGTATGTGATGTACTAATTAGTGCAATGTTCTTTGGAGCAATTTACCAAAACAAATCAAATGAAGAAATCCCACAATATGTATTTTTCAGTTGTACTTAAGCATGTAGGAAACCTATTCTGACCTCTGGCACTTTTACTGATTTGCTCATGTCCTGAAATGGGATATTAGGTCTCATACAAAAGAACTAGCTTTACTGCCCATATTTCTTTGAACTCTGAAAATTATTATCGTGGAAAGTTGTGATTATACAAATAAAAAGACACCTTAATTTTTATACTGCTTTTTCCTTACTTTTTCAGAGGAAATGCACCATGATCTTTCTGTTCTTGTCTTTGTTTATTGGTTAGATTTGTTGCAAAAAATCTGGTGTTTAACAAATAAAACAACAAGTTTTATTTCACTGAAAACAACCCAAACATTGTACGCTAATTCCTGCAGGTTTCTCTGTGTAGAGAGCAGAACTGGTACTCAAACCATGCTGCAATCCAGGGCATTGGTGATAGCTCTGATTCTGCTCCTTAGCACCACCTTCCCCGGTAAGTCTGCAAAGCTTTGCTGTTTGCCTGAGACAAAGCTCAGCTCTACAGGTTCTCACATACCATGAAGAGGAATGGAAGCCAAAAAATTCCATTGAAGACCATGAATACACAGTGCTTGGCAGTATGGAACAAGTCAGTAGAGACCTGGCATGAAAACAGCCCATACTTGGTGGAAATACCCTGCCATGGAAGGTCTATGACTTACATACCCATAACTTGGGGAAAAGGGAGTGCTGAATGCTGTAGAACAGATTCTGGGAGAAGTTCTGACTCTCAGAATTTCAAATCTCTTCCCCTGCACTGGGGTGAAGATACCAGAGACACAAGTGACATGAGAAGCCTCATGGGGTTTTGCCTTTTTTTCTCAGAAGTGCAGTCAAAGTCCATCTTTGAGAAAGACCGTCGTGACTTGCTGGCCATCCCTGAGGCAATTGCATCTTACTTCTACGAAGCTGTGAACAAGGTGTACCCTAAAGTCAGTCAGTTCTTTGTGGATACTGTCCAGAGTCCAACAGTTATTGCAGCCAGGTATGGAAAGCTTCTCTGTACTAGCACTCCAATGGCCTTGTGTGAAAAGGGAGAGGGAGGTGTGGAAGAAAGAATAGATTAATCAACTATCTATATGGGGAGATCTGAGGGGAAATTAATCAGGAACCAAAGCCTGATGTACCAAGGGAGTGAGTTGCTGGAAGGTGGGGTGAGGTGATATGGTCTCCTGTGAAAGCACAAGCTCTTCCCAGGGAGGCACATTGTGCATGGCAATGTTCATAGGGATGGCAGGTACTGCTCTCTATCCATGGGTAGTGAGGGAGGAGGCTGCTGGCTGCTGGGGAATCAGCTCCTCTGGAAGGGTGCTGCAGTGCTGTGGGGGGCTGAGTACTCAGTGTGCCAGGATCACCTGATGCAAGTCACAGAACTGGCTCCAGCTGTGCGTATGTCTTACTCAAGGTAGGGGAATGAGTTTCCTCACAAAAGGAAAGGCATGATCACCCTAGAGACAGTTTCATGTAACTCATGGCACACATGTACTGCCTATTCCTGTCCTCTGAGGAGCGCCCCTCTAGGACTGCCGAGGAGTGCTGTACTCTCAGTGACAGGCAGAGTGGTAACTACAGCAGATGGGGATTACCCTCACATACTTGTGTATCTTACCACATACTCTGTTGTCTCCTGCAGACAGAGACTCGCCAAAGAAGCAAATAAAGTCAGTATAATGTTTGAACAGCTGATTGAAAAAATAAAGAACCTGTGGTACTCAAGAATCCTAGGCTATTAGCCAAATGAAGACAAGTCAGTGTTTCCTGATGTGGGTGTGTAACACCATGCAGTGTCCTCTTTCCCCCTGCCCCTCCTACGGACCAAGCTCAGTCAATAAGACAGAATCGATGCTCCTCTTAATGCCACTAGAGGGAACCCACCTTCAAAGACCAAAAGATGGAAGGCATCTGCTGAAGGCATCTGCTGAAGCCTCCCCGGAAAAAAATCAAGCGGCTGGGCATGCGGAAGGCAATATAGAGATTGTAGAGTTCTTCTGTAGCCAAATCCTGAAAATTAATTCCTCCTGAATGGCTTGGCCATTGCCTCTCTAATAATAAAAAAAAAAATGTTGGTTGTTACACTTCCTTAAGTTTCTTGTTTGTACTGACCCTTATGGAATCTGACTTACCTTGGGATCCCATTCTGCTGAGAATGTAGCTGTGATTCACAAGAAGTTTTTGCAGGCAATGCTAACAAACCCTGACTGTTCAGGCACTTTTAACTAAGCTCAGATTCTTCTTGGGCAGAGGAGGCACGACCTGAGCATCTTTCAGAGTAGCCACAATTGATTGTGCAACCAATTGTCCTCCTTGGTTAGGTAGGAAGCAAGTAGGGGCACCTGTATCACCTGTCTGAAGATTTCAGATAATTTGGGAAAACAGGTGCCAGTAAATAGAACTGTCCATCAACCTAAACAGGATTTTGGAAGTGTGTTTCATTGGCCAGCCAGAGAGGCTACTGAATGAGCTTTTCCAAAGGAGAAATGAGTAGAAAATTTCTCACTATCTTGACCAGTTCATGAGAGGGACACCTATGCCTAGCAGTGTGTATGAAGACCTGGCAGGTCCTCATCAGTCCTGTGTAACTGCATCAGCCCAGATGCCCACACTGGACAGAGAAATCCATCTTCTTTCTCATTAATCTAGCAGAAGCAAGTAGGCAATTTTTCTGAAATCACAGTGGGACACTGGCATAGACTAAAGCAAACCCATTATTTTGTTGTTTTGGTTTGTTTCTTTAACTGTCAGTCAGATCAGCTACAAGCTTGGACTTAACCACTTGCCTGGAATAAAATCTCGTTTTCCTTCTTCTTTGTCCCAGCAGCTCCTTTTTACTGTGTGCAATCACAATGAAATCAGTGTCCTCATGCAGAGCAGCAACTTCTTCCTTCTCAGGTGGCTTCACCACTTCTGCAGAGCTATTTTGCAGGTTTATTCACTGCTGCATGTTTTCCTTAGACAGTCTGTGCTTCTCCAGCCACAATGAACGAACATGCATATGTATTATGTAAATGCACCCGTATTTACGAGGAGATTCAGAAAAGCAGATGTTCTGGCTGATAAGAACATTTACCATATGAAAAATCAGGACCTTTAGCTCTTTTGCTACAGGGATGGTTTCCTTCCTGGTTGTTTCGAATGTGTCTGTTCAACGTTTTTTTTATTTTTCCTCCAAATATAACACTTATAAGGAAAAGCCCTGCAACTTAAATCCCCTCTTATCCCAAGGAATAATTTTCTCAGACTAGAGCTTGTTCTTCTAGCATTTCAAAACTATTTCTTTCTGAAAGAGTGAAAGTCATGAGTCATATCAAAGACCCTGAATATGTTCTTAAGAATTTAGCGTCCTGGAAATCTGTGCTAGATCGAAATCTAGCCTTTTCGATCTACTTGTGCAGTGCCAAAAAGAGTAGAAAAAGGTCTGGAAAGTATAGGGGTCCCCATGTTGCATTTTGAGCCTGTTGTATGACTTCACCAATGCAACCCAGTGGCATTTCTGTATGGCATCACTGCACAGCTGGAGCAGAGCAGTAGCTGGTATGAACTCTGTGCTAAAACTTAACAAAGTTGACATTTTGTTAAGTGCACTTAATGATATCCTTTTGCTGCTTTGCAATGTAACCTGAAGAAAATCCAAGCCAGATGAATCCCGATTAGCAGTTTGATGTCTGATTTTAGCAGATGGGCAAAACAGAACCAGACCGCAGATCTCTGTGTTTGTTTGTACTCAATCTCCTAATCATGTAGTTGGTTATCTATGCTATGCATTTTTACACTTGAAAAAAATAAGTAGAAAACCTTCCAGGTAGTTAATCTCTTGTACAATCTAAAACGTGGGGCAACCTATGAAGAGCAAAGTAGACAACCTTCCACTGCCACTTCTGCCCCTGATGTTACTGGCATCCTTTCAGAGAGAAGCTAGCAGCTAAGACAGCATTTAGGCTGGGATTGAGGTAGAGGAAAAAAAGATTTTTATACCAAAAAGGACCCTGGGGCAAATTCATGGGACATGAGGGCTATTTTATATCTCAATGTTAAAATATTTCGTATCTACTCCCAATTTTCAATTGGAATAAACAGGTTAATCTGTAACTTCTTTTAAAATATGTACAGAAATCACTTCCCAAGCGATGTTTGTTGCAGAGTTCACTGAGTGCTTCAAGATTCTTGGAGAGGCTTTGTAAGTGAAGCACTCGTTTCAGTAAGATTCATGTCACAGAAACTTTCTTGTTGAGTAATTATCATTCACTTCACAGATTTGGAAAAGCTTGTGGTGTAACTGGTCCAAATGAGTCAATAAAAATGAAATCTTAAGAAATGTCAGGTTTCTGTTGTTTCCGAAATGGGGGAATAACCCCTCAGGTGTTCATGATTTCTGCAAAAATACTCTTTCTTGAGAAGTATTTGTGGTGGGTACTTTACATCATTTTCGGTGGCTATGAGTGTTGATAGCTTTTACATTTCCTAGCTCCCCTCGCCTCTTTAACGCTTGGAAAAATCACTAATTAATGCAAAGGGAGCGCACGCCTCGGGCTCTGTGCTGCTTTGAGCAGTGATTGCCGCCCTCGTCGACGAACAGCCGAAGTCCTTCAGCAGCAGAGTCCAGCGCAGGATGTTTGAGAAGGCAAGGACTGGGAAAAGTCTTGTAAAAAGTTCGAAACTTTTGGCTAGTACTCACATTTACACACACACACAGACATTCAATCTCAGGGTACCGCAGTTTTTATCCTCTGGTGGGGGGGAAGGAACAGGCTGAGATGCTGTATGCGCTCGAAGGCGCAGAGCAGACACGGCCATCCTTCCGATGGTTCTGTGGTTCTGCCCTTCCCCACGGACTTTGGGCAAAGAGGCTTTCCCAGATTTTAAACGCCAAAATCACGAACGGGGCGCTTCACACATGGGCACATGAAGCCAGTAAGGAAAAAAATGCCCAAGGAGGCAGCGGGTGGCAGCGCTCCCTCCGGAGGGGGACAGCGGGAGCCTTGCGTGCCTGGCGGGCGGCCGGGATCAGTCAGCGCCCGCTCCCTTTCGCTCCCGGCGGCGGCCGCAGGGCGGGCGCTGACTCAGAGCGGCACCGCCGCCGCCGCCGCTTCGCACGCGATGTCCCGGTCCCTCATCCCCCGCGCCCTCCCGGCACGCTCGGAGCTGCCGGGGGGGACACGGTCCCCAGCACAGCAGGGGATGCTCTGGGAGGCGGGAGGCGGGCAGGAGCGGCTGGAGGAAGGGAGGAGCGGTTTCGCAGCCATAATCCCACTCTTTGGTGAGGCCGGGACAGGTAAATTCCCCCCTGCTGGCCGCCTGACCCGGTGGAATGGGAAGCGTGTTTCGGCTTGGGCCGCGTTGGGGTTGAGAGGCTGCAGCTGGGCCGGTGTTGGGTGGGAAGGGTTTGAATGTTGTTTCCGTAACACACAGTAAGTTTTTCGCATGTGTTTGCTCGCTTACCTGCGTGCTCACCAGGGAGGTGGGGGCTCCTTTCGTCTGGGTGTGTAGTGACCACACCGTGCTTTGCGGACACAGGTTTTTTTGTGGCGGAGAAAGGGTGTGCCGAGTCAGATGATCCCATCTTGCAGATATCTTTATATTTAGATTTAGGGGTGATACGCAACCAGGCCGCTTCTCAAAGTGTTTCTTTGTGAAATGTTTCTTAAAGTGTTTCTGGGTTTGCTATTCAAAAACCTAGAAAATTGCAGCACAAGTCCAAGCAAACTGTTTTGACAGTAGCTGTGATAAAACTGCTTTATTAAAGTTCCCCAGTGCCGTAAGATGATGGTGTTCAGATGCACACCACAGCATTAGGTACACCCCGTACCTCGTGGGAGAAGCACTAACCTGCTCACTGCCTTACGGGAGTGTATCTGGAAATGGTTTAAAGAACATTTGCTACCAACCCTGAGTTACACTGATTACTGAAGATCTTTACAATAGATTAAATATTACAAGTATTGTATGAACAATAGAAGAAATATTTACAAGTATAGCTGTTGTACATGTCAGTGAAGAGCACAGATCGTTTAAATTCACCTTTATGTTCACAGCTTCCTATCTCAAGGTTTACCGCAGCATCCTTGTTAAATGGGTTCAGATGTTGGTTTTGGGGCTGTTTTATTCTCAGTTCATTTGAGAGACAAAAACTTCAGATATGAGGGAAAATGTGTGAGTGACGCAGTGTTTGAAAACAAGTGGAATAAGTTCCCTGCTTAGAAAATATACTTCAAGGCAATTATTTTTCCCTGATTGTAACATTTTCTCTTCTTTCCGAAGGCCTCATTGTCTCTTGCATTTCTCTGGGGTGCCTGATGTTACAAGCCCTGCCAGTGACGGATTGCTCCCTTCGGAGTGGAGCACAGACCCTCCCAGGTAACCTTCCCTTCAGCAGCAGCTCCCAAATGCTGTGCTCAGCTCGGCTTTGATACTTGGAGGGCACAGAACTGTAAAACAGCAAACGTGGCTGTGTGACATGCAGGAGTAATTATTTTCAGTTGTGGTCAATTAAATCCAAAGTTTTGTTGTTCTGTTTTTGGTTCGGGGGTTTATTTTAAGGAAGGAAACCCACATAAATCAAACCTCGTTAATGGCCACAGGCTGTTTTGTGCTTGGTTTAATGCTGCCTTTTGTCAGTTAAACTGCCACTGTGGCTGTTGGCTATTTCAGCCTTTTAGGTCGCCTGTATTTCTGAGCTGCTTTGCTCGGCATGAAAGTGGGAAGTCTCCTATTTCTTCTTTTTCGGTGGCAAAAATAGTTGGAGCTACATACAATTATTTTAGCAATCTAAGTAACTAATTAAGCCTTTTCTGGTCAGGAAAAGGCTTGTAGTTTTTAGATTTCGAAAGAGCTTTTATTGTTCTAATGGTAAGGTTGACTTGATAGAAGTCCTATTTTGTAAAAATTGCAGATAGATTTTGCTGGAGGGAGAAAATGATCATTTTATTTGGAGTTACCCATTTTTCCAAGTAGTACTTTGATACCCCAGAAAAATAAAGGTGTATTGTATAAAATCAACATATGTACACATGACACTTTACTATTTATTGAGAAGCAATGCTTCACCCAAAACAGCCATTAATCTGATTAACAGTGTTTCTAAAAACATCCTTTGTTCATATAAATTCCATCCTTCTTCTTTGGACTTCTTAAGAGCAGTTAGGTTTAAAAATTTTCCACTTCAATTGTAAGTGCCTTTTGCTCCATCATATATGATTGTGGAGGGTTCACTGTGGGGGTGAAGGAGAGAGGAAAAGAAATATTTTGCTGTAAAACTGACTCCCCTTAGGTCAGTAATCTTTGCCAGCTCATGTGCAGTGTTAGAAATATGGTGCAGACAATTGTCATCTGTAAACCTAGAGAAAAATTCTTGTATCAAAAGACAAAAAATAAGAACACTAGGCACTGTTAGAAGTTTTTGGGGCAGCTTATTGACAGCTATCCACCATAGAGGGCTGGCAGGTAATGCAGACATTGCAAACTCATGTCATAACACATAAAATCAAAATATGGAGCACAAATGCAGAAAGTACTTCAGTTCTTGACATGCATTTGCTCCCACAGGGTACCAGGGTCTATAACTGACTCCCTTGATGAAGTAAATCTCAGACCTGACTTAAATAACTGAGTCAATAAAAAACCCTGGTTTTGAAGCACCTAAATTGGTATGTGGCAGCATGTCTGTTCCCTGAGTGGACTGACTATGTGTGATGCTAATAGGTGGTTATAGCCTCAAAACCCTTCAGCTTTCCTTTTAAAGGAATGCTTGTTTCCCTTCCAGTGTGTGCAAGGAAAGCATGTGGTAAAAAGGGTAAACCTACAAGTTCAAAAGTAAGTAAAAGTAACCTCTGAATAGATTTGCAAGGCATCTCACAATTTTCAGTGAATTTTGTGAATTCTGAGGAAAAAGGATGGCTACCTACCCTTATGGGTTTTGACAGATACATGTGAAAAATAATCTGTTTAGTGTTTGCTCTTAGTGAGCCAGGTGATTGCCTGCAGTCTTCTCCAGCTGTACTGGTAAAGCCACTTGTTAGAGCATGAGTGAGAACACAGGCTTGCTTTTTTCAGATAAAAAGGAAGAAGAGGCATGTCGCTATATGTCCTCTCCATGAACATGAGACACTCTGTGAAACCCTGATAGATATCCTACAGCTGTTAGCAGACACTCGCACCGTTGTGCTCTTACACTGCAGTTTGTCCTGTCCTTACAGCCACAGGAGAAGAGCAGGGAGCAGAGATGCCTAAAGCAGAGAACACAGGTGCCTAAATCACCGTGACCTTGCCCTACGCTTTATCCAAGTTGCTTAGTTGCACTCTAAGGAAGGTGCAGCCAGCAGCATCAGGAAACCTAGACCAGCAGCACCTATTTGGATGGCTCCTCTCTCTGTGTGAGGCCACAGAATTATGAGTTTCATGCCTCTTCAGGGCTTTTGGAGATCAATAATTAGCGTGAATTCTGAGGTACACTAATCCAGCTGGGTTCACTACTGGGTAGGTAATCTGTGAGTTAGGCTTTTGGTCTTCTCCATCAGCCAAACCTCAGCTTTCTTGAAGTTAGTCATATAAAATTCTACCTGATTTTCAACAAAATCGGCAGTTTCCATACTGACTTTAATTAGTATTTATTTGGACAAGAGTGGAAGTAAGGACCTATAAGCATCATTACAGTCTAGTTGTACAAGTACTTTAAAATTACCTGAGCAGGAGGATTACCTCTCCTTTATGAATCAACAGGGGTTTCAGACATTTTTAGTAGCCTCAGGAAGGTCACAGCCTCTTAAGTGGCAGTGCAAAAGTGTGTGTCACAGCACCATCAATGCAGTTGCCAAAACACGAGTCCTGGAAGCTAGGGGATTATGAGGGTTGTTCAAGGTTTATTCTCTTCTCTAGCTCTACATTTTTCCAAAGCCACCTTCTCTCTTCTGGTGGGATATCTGAAAAAGTTTTTCAATTACTTGAGTGTGTTCCTAAGTGGTCAGAAGTACCATGTTCTTTGACTAGATTTGGTAATATCTGACACCTTATCTAGAGGGCATGCTATCTTTTGGGCATGCTATTGCACTTTCCAGTGCATTTATTGCCCTCTCTGCTTCTCAGCACCCCTCTATCCATCGTGCCCTGGCTGCTTATGAGGAGAACAGAAGTTTATGTACATATATGTGTTTCTTGAAAGCTGTCAGGGTTCTACTCTTACTTACAACACCTTTTAGGCGGCGTGATTGTACCCATGGTGGGTAACACTCACAGGTTCGAACACAGGCAAAACCAAATATGCACCTGTCTCTTTCCTCTCTCTCTTATTCTTTTTTTTTTTTTTTTTAATTTTCTTTTTTTGTAAGGGTATGTTTTCTCTGTATGAGGCATGTAAGGGTATGTTTTCTCTGTATGAGGCATGGATAGAAAATTCTGTGGTTCGAGGAGGAGGGGTGAGGATGAGTGGCAGGGGAAATGATGATTGTAGTCACGCAGTAGTTTAGACAGTTCAGACAGAGGGAAGTCACGTGGGTGGTCAAGTCAGGTGCATGGTACTATATATGAAAATCATTTGTGCTGTATTTACTTATAGGTAGTGTTTCTCAGTGCAAAAGCTGCTCTTTGCATTTCAAGTCTGACTTTTGTGTAACAGTTTTAAAGCTAGGCTGAAAACTTGGATGGATTTTAAAACCACTGACAAAGTTTCATTCTCTGAGCAGATGCCACACAGTTTCACAGTCTCATTTTGTTTGCCTCAAACTGAGGGTTAAAGAAAGGGCATCCTTTGAGAAACAGCCGTTCTTTTATATTCATATTAACTTTACACAGTTTCTTTCTACACAGTTTTATCTGTGTGGAAAGAAACAGATTCTGGAGACTCCATTGCACAGTAAAAGACAGAGGGTTGTTTCAGGTTTTTTTCAGAATTGACTAGTAACTTTTGCATGCATCCAGTTATTTCCTGATATTATTGAATCCACTTCACTTTTGAAGGATCTACTGCTTGGAAAGTGAGTATTCACCTTTTCTGGACATCAGTGCTTTGCAAAGGGTCTGAAGCTAATGCAAATGAAAGACTGAATTCTTCTTGTGGGAAACATTTTCTTTGAGATTGGAGTCTCATCTTAACTTCCCTGTGACCTACTCAAGTCCCCAAAGCAGCTAAATGCTGTCCATATTTGAAGAGAAATATTTGCCTTTTTTTTTGAGATTTCTTGCTGAGATGCCTCTTGCAAACCCCATGTACTCTAGAAAATGCGAGCAGTAAAAAGCAGAGGATGTATGTTTACTTACTAGACTTAGTGAGAGATTCTGACAAAAATGTGGTCTCTTACTAATTATGAAATTATTTTGAAGTTTGAAAAAATGTATTTTGGTCACAACCTAAATTGGTCACAATTTAGATGATTGATATTGATAATGCTGAGTACTCTCAAACCATAACAAGTGGCCTCATTCCAAAGCTGCTGCAATCTGTTACAGAAACATAAGTGAGGTGAATTGGGAAAAAAACCCCCTACGTTTCAATTCATATTTTAAAAAAGTATCAACACAAGGAGCCTGGCCTTTGGCAGGAATTTTTTACCAACTCAGAGGTGGAAGACTGCCTTTCTTCTTGAAGGCTGTTGGTTTCCAATACACTTGCTTTCTCACCTCTCATATTTTGCATTCTTTTACTTCATTATGAACTCAGGCATTGGCTGCCCAGATGCTTGGGGCCAAACCCCCTCTGTCATTTAGTGAGACTGGACTATTCTAAAAGCTCCTGTCACTTGCAGCAAGACTCCTCCAGCAGTGTACTGAACACCAGCAGCTGCAAACTGAGCAGCTGCTTGGGTTGTTATTGAGGCCTAGAGTGCACCAATTGCAGGCTTTGTGGTATAATATTAAAATGTTAGATGAGATAACAGGGGCCCTTTCTGATTTTCTAGGGGTTCCCAGCCACCTCAGTGTGTGACATTTTGCAGCATTGTAATTACTTCTGAGGCCATTTAAAGCATCACCAGTGCATAGTACCACCCTTTGTGGATTTAAGTAGCTCCTTCTTTGTTCCTGTTCATGAACTGATCACCCTTTCTCTGACAATATGCAGAATGCTGACATATTTGTTAAATAGCCTGAGGTGATGGATTTGCCATTGCAGGATTGTGGCTTTCTGCTTTCTGTTCTTCACTTGCCATGACATGTGCTCCCTAACTGGGTGAAACCTTTTAAGCCAGAGAAGAATTAGAACATCATTTCTATTGGGAAAGACCTTTAAGGGCATCGAGTCCAAGTGTTTCAGTTTGACATTTTGGGATTCGTTGATTTGTGCTTACAGTTTGCAAATCTACTCACAAGTTCCTGCTGACCTCAGGAATGTAAGTGATCCTACAGGGAAAACAAATTAGTATTCCTGTAGTAACAGTGTATCTGTTAGGAGTATGTGTAAGTGACCCCACCCTAGCTGATATCTCTGCACAATATGCCCTGCAAGAACCTGAGGAAAAAACACCAAACCTCTTTCGTCAACGACCTTACTGTTCTTGTGTAGCAGTCCACAAATGCATCATTGCAACATCGTTGCAAAGTCAGGAATTGGGGTTTTTTTGTAGTCCACTCTGTTAGAAACCTGAGGCACAGACATGCTGCCTGGGGCTTTTCATCCCCCTAGTCTGAAGGAGCCAGGACAAGAAGCTGCAGATGAAATCTGGATGCAACCAAGTCAGTGGAAGTTCTCTTGGCTTCCAAGAGCCAGTTTACTGCAGTACTTGTGGAGGCTCAGTCCACACAGTGACTACACCATTTTCCTTCTTTTGAGGGCTGCAAGTTTGCCCTTCTTATTCTTATTCTGGGTCTGAAGCTGTTCCCTGTGTGACTTTCTGCTCAGTCCTCTGCAACTCGAAGTTCCATTTAGCTGCGGAGCAGTTGTCAGTATTAGCACATCTGCTGCTGAAATCAAGGTTGCAAAAATTCTTTGCCTATTTAAGCAAGCATCAGGTCAGGATACAATTTTTCTTTGTGTTGAGATGAAACTCTTTATTTCTGAAAACTGCCGATTCATTTAAGCCAAAATGGAGACCAAGAGTTGCATTTAAGGGGATCCTGATTTATATCAAGAAGCAAAGGCACTTCAACTTTGATTGTGCACACCTCAAGAAAGTGCACCAGCCTCTAGATTGGAGATGCTACTGGTTTTGTAGTTGTTTTCATTAAAAACCTCAAAAGGTCTTGATTTAATTCTAAGGCAATATAAAAACATCTCTGAAATAATGAAAAGGTTTATGGGATGGGCAGATGAATGTTCCCATCCAGACTCACTGACCGATTTTCTAGTAATGCCTTGCTACTTTTTCATGACAATGCAAGCAGAAGTTAGATTACAAAAAGACAAACCATATTTATTAGCTGCAGTCACACTGGATTTATTTTAAAATAATAAATGTTGTGGGGGAAAAAAGCCCAATCCAAATTACTTGCCAAGGTCTTTGGAAGATGTCATATCAGAACTGCATTATTTCCATTTTACATAGCAAACCAATGTCTGTCACAATTGTCACAATTTACTGTCATTCAATCCTTCTAACATAGATAAAATAGGCATCCTGTTACATTAATCAAGTCTTCCACATTAAATATTTTCAATCACAATAATTTTGGTATCATCTTAAGATATATTAGTGCCAACAAACAAATAATAAATGTTAACATGGAATAGTGAAAGTTCCTGAAGCTGTTCAAGCATAGGTTGTTTATTCTTAAAAAAAAAAAAAAAAAGGAAAATAACATTTACCATGTCATAAAAGTGTCAAATGACCAGCAGTTCACAAGAAAATAAGTTACACTAATTTGGATGAAAGTCTGAAAGAATCTGGCAAGTTTTCCTTTGCTGAATTAGTTGCTTCTTGTAAATTTTATTTCTTTGCTCACATGGAGCATTTGCAGTGGCATTTATACGTGATTTTCCTCCAGTCTGGCAATACTTATCAAGTTTATTTGTTATTTTCCAGAAACTAAAGCTTTAGGCAGGAGATCTTGGTGGAGATCCTCAGTATTTTTTCCAATTTGATCTGGTATTTTGAAGTATTTAAAAAAAAAAAAAACAACCCAACAAAAAAAAACAACCCAACAAAAAAAAACACCAACCAGCAGCTCTAACTGGAATTATTTAAAGTCTCATAGATTTGATGTACTCTGAATTATTGTAGTGCTTTGGGCAGGGATTGAGAAAATAATGAAAAAGTCTGACTTACTGATTTTTTCTATAATAAAAATCATATATTTGTTGAAATGCAAATCTTAGGCTTAGTTTTCTAAAAAAGAAAAAAGGGTTTCTTGTTATACACTTGTAAAGGTAGAAAGAAGAGATTGAGAAGAGACAGCAGTTTCTGAGGGTCACTGCAAATAAATTTAAAACTTTAAAATTGGAACTGCCACTGGTCTCATCCTCAAACACTGGCAGGTCTGGGAACGGTTGATGCTCTTCATGCAGCTGTAAGCCTGAAAAAGGAGTTTGGCAATTAGGTGGGGTTGGGAGGGAAAGTTTATCATTTGGAGGAAGAAAAACAAAATCCTCTAGAAGAGCTAGTGAGGGAGGAAAGAAAAACATGCAGTGAAGGGAGAGGAGAGCAAAAAGTTTGTGTGTGTCTCTGTGACACCCCTGTTTTAGCTCAGGTGTGTATCCCAGTATCCTACTGTGTGCCAGAGAGCACTCTGCCACCAGCAATTGCTGAAAGACACTTCTGCCTCCCCTGAGCCTGCAGAGCCTGCTCTTCACCTGCTCTGCTAGCTAGTGATCCAGTGTGCAACTGGCTGGGGAGCTGGGCAAGATGTACACACCTTGGTTTCTAGGTTTGCACTGCCCTTGCGTGAGGTTTGCTCTTGTTTCTCTGCAGACATTGAATAGCTCAACTGTTCAACAAGGTTTGATACCAAATGCAAATACCAGGATTTATTTGTAACGCTCAAAAGAGTTATTCCCACGTACAGATGTTTAGAAAGTACAGAGGTGTGAAAAGAAAAGCCATAATGAATGTACACAAGCTGCAGTTACATCGGAGGGATACCACTTCCATCATACGGTCCCCGGGGTTTTTTTCCCTACTGTCCAGACAGTTTTTTCATGAGCTGTGTTAGCTGATATAGCTCCTTCTCTTTGAAGCCTTCTAGCAGATTTGCATGTGTGTAACCTTTCACTCTAGAACTCACTGTGTCCTTTTCCTTTGTAGAAGGCAATGACTCTTAGTTCTGACCCAAGCAATCAGAAATTGAGTCAGGTCCTCAAAAAAGTCTTAAAAAGCACAAGTGTGCTTTTGCTGGTCTTCTTTTTTTTTTAAGAGAAAGGTTAAATGCAAAGTTTTGCTTGTCTCCTGGTTTTTCTGCCTTCAAATTCTGTTTTTTTCTGAAATCTGAGGGGCTAAACACTTTAATTATTATGATTAAAACTAAAGATTTAATGCTGTAATAAGAAGCTGAGACTTAAAATGCACCAGACTCGAATCATGAGAACTGGTAACACACAAATTCATTAAAATATTGGATTTCTAAGTTCAAAAAACCTCCAAAAACCCCAGAACTGACCAGGCTGGTTTGAGGACATTGCAAATTATTTGTGGGCAAGCTAGGAACCAAAAAGAAAAATTCGGGTTGCGTTTCCTGCACAGAATAAAAACCTATACACACATAAATTCAAAGCTTGTCTCGGAGATGCCTTGACTGAATCACATGGTTTTTTTCTGTAGTTTATAGCTTGTAACTAGAACTTGTACTTGGGTTCCAGCATAAGCATTTGTAGCTATTTCTTGGTATGATGGTTTCACATTTACACTGCGTGCATCATCACAGCAATCATTGTAAATTATGTGGTTAAGGTTTCCTATTCCATCTATCTGCATTTAAAAGGAAGCAACATCCCTCCCACCCGAAGCACTGGTTGTATTACACTTGCACCTGCCTTTGTTGCTCATCTCTCTTTTCCTGCCATCTTTGGGGGAAGAACTTACTTCCTCCGCCGTCTCAGCTCATGGTCAGAGGGACACAGAACGCTTCCTCCTCCTGGTGGCATACTCCCCTGCCACAAAATTGGATAAGGAATGGCTCAGGTTGGTTTCCAGGGTATCAGAGCTGTTGCTGCTGCTTTTCACCCGTGGGCACAGGCACTGGAGCATGGCTGTGCGGATGTAGCTGTCAAAGCACAAGTAAATTAAAGGGTTGGCACAGCTATTGGCAAAAGCAAGAGGGCTGGTCACCTTCATGCCCAGCTGAGCAACCATGCCAGAAAAACAGTCGGGCTGCTTTAGGAGTTGCAAAAGAATGGCCATAAGCTTGAAAAGATTGAAAGGAACCCAGGAGATAACAAAAGCTGCCACTAGAATGAAGACGATCTTGATGGATTTTCTCAGTCTCTTATCACGTTTCCCAGCCTTCTGATAGTGCACACAGAGTCTCTTGGCGATGGAGCAGTAAAAGGTTAAGATACACAACAGTGGGAAGAAGAAGGCCAGGATTAAAAACGTCAGTGACGTGATCAGTTTGAGTTCTGTCACGTCTTGGTCTGTGCATTGAGTCTTTCCATATTGGTTCTTCAGTTCTCTGGACAAAAGGGTTGGTATGCCTAAGCAGGAGGAGAATAACCAGACACAGATGCAGAGTGCCTTGGAATAGGACTTTGTCCTGATCCGTCGTGCCATGGAGGGGTGCATGATGGCGAGGTACCGGTCAGCACTCATACAGGTGAGGAGCAGGATGCTGCAGTACATGTTGACTGAGATGACATAGGAACTAGCTTTGCAGAGGAGAGATCCTACCCTCCAGCTCTCGTCCGACACCTCCATGTCCACCCAGAAAGGCAGTGTGACGAGGAAGATGAAGTCAGATGCAGCAAGGTTGAGGATGAAGATGTCAATCAGCCTCCGGATCCGCTGCTTGAAGAGCAAGGCCGCTATCAGGATTGAGTTGCCAACAATGCCCACAAGGAACACGGCACTATAAAGGATAGGGAGGAAAGCAGACATATGTTGCAGGTGCTGGTACTGGCACTGGTCATCATAGTAGTAGTCATAATTGAAGTTGACTGTAGTCGTGGATGACAGCTGGGGGAGTTCCATTTCTGGCCCAGCTGTCCTCATCCTTCCTCTGAGAGAGGCTCTGAGCTTCCCCTGCCCTTCCCCTCCAGGTCTTCTTTAGAAACATTTCATCTGTGAGCCGGAGGAGGGGGAGAGGGGGAAGGAGGAGAAAGGTGGTTTTGTGGGGTAATGCATAGGCAATGAACAAGCAACAAGAGTATCTGATTAGTCAAAACCCTGCCTTCAGAATAAATGTGTGGCTTTTTTAAAAATCAGGTTTAGTTTTACTGATTCTATCTCCATTTGCATTTTCCGGCTTCAGGTTTTGCTTTTCTTTCAGGTGGAGGGAAGGTAATTTTTGAGACTCTTAACTTTTTTCTTTAGGAGATTATATTGGTAGTTTGAAGAAATTTGAGATTGTACCAGCTTATAAGAACCCCAAGAACAGTGAATTCAGGTGCCCAACCTTTATCTATATTCAAAACATTTTGTGTAAATTGCTTGTCAGGGCAAGTCTGACTTTCCTGAGGCTTGGAGGTTTTTACTTTACTTGACTGTTTATGAATGCTGTTTTCTGTTTGAAAGTAATTCTCTCATACGAATATATGTAGGGAGAAACATTTAAAACTCCTATATCCATTCTGCCCTGTTGTTCTTTATTGGTCCCAGGTTCTTGGCTGTCCTGCCAGTGTCCCCCTCCTGCCCTGCAGCCCCAACAATTCCCCTAGATCTGGACTCTCCACACCCAACCTTAGGAATGTATTAGAAACTTCGAGAACAGTTTTCCAATGTGTTGTATATTCTTCTGCCCTTTGAAACTCGACTTGATGCTCCCATCCCCCCACAGCCTTCCTTATCAGCCACAGTGCTGGACTCTAGAGCAGTGGTTTGTTTCTTCTCCTTCTGGCTGCACAGCCTGAGGGGCTCTTGAGCTGTTCTTATATACAGCACTCACTTGTCTTAACGAGCTCTGATTTCCTTCATCTTTCATTTGCAATATCAGTATTGCTCCAGCTGTGACTTACCTTACAAACAGCCCTTTCAGCGTTGCATAAATCAAACAGAAATTCTCATTTTTAAAACTACTGAATTCATTACAGCTTTGTCAGTGCATACTGATTTGGAACCTGCACTATTGGTCTTCATCATCCTTCCTCTCTTCTAAAAATAAATTCATTTTCTCCTTCCTCTTCCTCCCACCAGCATGTTCACAGACCAGGCAGGTCTCCAGGATTCTCAAAGCTTTGAGGAAATCGCCTCCTGGTGTGTGCTGCATCCCCGGGCAGACAGATTACATCTGTATGTGTCTCCACATGCAAAGAGCAACTCCAAATGGCATGCACAGCCGATTAGTCCCTCCAGTGCACTCTGGATGCACTGAGATTCACTCTCCCACTGCTCAGGTTATGTGCCCCTGTGCAGCAGGTGCCTGGTAGACTTCCAGACACCTGGAAAAGCAGAAGGTGCTGTAAAACAACTGGCTGCTGGATGGAAAGGTATTTAGGTGGGCACTGGCTCATGTGTAGATATGCTGGTATCTAATAAGTACCCACTTATACACAACTGCCTTCCTATCTGTAGGGCACTAGTGGACTCAAGCTCACTATTTTTATGGCATGTGTAAGCATTAACTTAGTGAGTGTAATTCAGCCGTCACAAACTCTGAAAAAGGATCAAGGTGTACAAAAACACCCCAGCCAAGATGATTGATTTGTATGCCACAGATGTAAATGTGAACCTGTAACAAATAACAGGCTAAAAATTATCTTCCTGCCATCTCAAAGTGGGTTGTAAGTATTCACCTTAGAAATCATTCCTCTTTTAAGTAAGTGGTAATAACTCTGTTTAGTTAGTTCACTCATGAATCAGAATTTAAAAATTCTATAGATCTGTAAAATGTCTCGTTGTTACTCTAGAAGTAATCTCCTGCACCTGATTGCCTAAAACACAATTCTTAATTTCAATGAAATGTAAAAGTTTCTTCTGTGGTGATTCAAGTGAGTAGGTACTGTTGCTGCAAGTCTTTTTTTTTACGACAGACTTGTCAGTGGTCAGTTACAGTATGGATTTGTGTGCCAGCTTATTTCTTCCTGGCAAAGCTGGGAGAAGGAAGCACACAACCAAACTCCTCAAACCCTTAAAATCAGATTGTGTTGAGGACATTGCAATTGGCATGCAAGCAACACCAAGTGTAAACCTGCAAGAAAACACAGGTTAAAAATCTTCTCACCATCTGAAGAGTACAAAGAATATACTGAGTTTTCAGCCAAGACTTGTGTAAAAGTGCCCAAGTAGCTTACACTTTACAAAAACAATGTTTGATGAATTCAGTGCAGAGATGAATTTTGTGTGATCTTTGCTTATTGCTGCTTCAAGGAATGTGGTTTGGGGGTTTTTTGTTTTGTTTTGTTTTTTCCCAAGAAGCACTGGGAAATAGAGGCATTCTCTTTCCATTAGTACTAGAGCAGGAGACCAGCTGAACCCTACAGTCAGTTCTACAGTAGTTCTACCTCTCTTGCAAAGGTGGATCTATGTGTTATTCTACTCTGCAGTTAGAAAATAACAGCTTACAAGCAGTTACAAGCTTTAGAAATCAGACAAACTTCTCTTCCCTCAATTGCACACTACTTCATACTCCTTGAATTTCACTTCTTCCCTCTCCGTCTCAGAGCAAACCAAAAAGTTATGTTTGCATCATAAAGATAAGGTTATGTCTGTGTATTCCTATGTTTGTGGTTCCTCACTATGTTGTCTCCCTTTAGATTAATAACCTTACTCACTAAAATAAAAAATTAAATAGTAAACCTTTTCCAACGGGGACCAACTTTGTTCTACTGAATTTGGTCTGTATTTCTTGACTGCTTTAAGCAGACTTAGGGATGTCACTGCATATTGCATATTCCACATGTGACCCTTCCTTATCTGAGCAGAAGATTTATGAAGATAATCTAAAGCATTGTCATGAATAATAAAGTGATCTGTAATTATCTGAGTGGAGCAGCAGCAGGCATATTTGTCAGTAGTCTGGGGTGTTTTTATGTGATAGTGACTCACTTAGGGCATCATGTAGGGTCTTACTCTTCCCACAGCTCTCTTTCCTGAGACAGAGCCAAGCTATCAAAAATACTGAGCATGTGGAAATTCCTCTCATAACACTCCTGCATAGATATTCCATAAAGCTCAGGAGGACAGTCTCCATCCTCTCTTCATCCTACTCCTATATTTCCACAGCATTTTCCTCCTCCCAGGCTTCACTAGATACATGTAAACCCTTTTCCCACCAAAAAATACTCTGCTGAAGCAACCAGCTACTGGTTTGGCTTGGGTGTATGTTCTTCCATTTGGGATACCCATCTTGTCCAGCCCTTGATGCACTTCTGCACAAATGAAGCTTCTGGGCAGTGCTGAACCTGAGAACCAACTTATCTTTTGTAACCAGGCATTCAGAGCAGGTACTGTGATGGTGGCACTGCATTTGGTCAGATCTGCTTTAAATTGCGTGTTTCTCTGATGGTTCTGCCTCTCAAATGCACCTGTGAGATCTGCCAGGTCAGAGTTCCCATCATTCCTTAAATCCTCCTTATAGGAATGCGCAGGTACTTCCAGCAGCAGCAGCAAGGGAAAAGCTTTTGTGTCTTTGTTCTGTCTTTGTTCACAGTTCTGTACTGCCTGTGGTACATGTATTATGGTAGGTAGTCACGTAACTTGTGGAGAAAATATCTGCACAGGAAGCAGGCAGTGTTGTTGATTTTCTTTGTTACACACACCACCTCCCCCTTAGAAATTTCTGCAGCTGAAGCATTTCAGGCTTAGGGTTTTGGGGTTGTTTAGTTTTTGTTCTTTCTTTGGTGTTGTTTCACACGCTCTGTTTCACCCTCATTTAGTTCAAAAGTCATTTTATTCCACTTGTACATGCACTTTTGTATAAGCGCAGGCATCTAGATAAAATAAGCTGCATATCTGTAAATTATTAATAGTTTTATAAATATATATTATATTACTGGTTTTTCACAAATATTAAGACAAATGCTATATGTATGATATTAGAATAACTTTGCTATATAAATATAGCTTTTATTTCTGCTATTAACAAAACTTTAAAATAGTAGTAAGATAGCTAATATGTAGTTATGCTTGTAATTAAACTGTCTACTTAATTAAAATAACATCCAGGAAACATATAATGAAAACCTTACTACTAACATGTTAACTATTAGCACATACCATCTGTAAAAAATACAAGCCAAAGCCCAAACTAAAAGTAATAAAAGAAAACTAAAACTACAACCAAAAACCATGCATACTCTAAAAAACCAGACCTAAAAAAGGTCATGCAAAATAGTTCCTAAAATATATAAACAAATTTGTAAAAAAGTATAAATATACAGCAAGCTGATATAATAAAAAAGTATTTTAAAAGAATCTCTAAAAATAATAAATGTACTCTTAGCTGAATACTAAACACCCAGCCATTTAACCCTTTAATTTATCTCTATCTCCTGTTATCTTTTTATTAAACGTTTTAAATAAACCTCGTTTTTCACAATAGTGATAAATGCTGAGAAGGACAGAGGTTCATTTGGCTGTAAAATAAAGTGTAGTCGTTTCTGAATGATTTTACTTTAAAAACTATGCAAGAAACAGACTTAATTAAAAAAGAAAAAAATCGAAACGCCCACACTAAATTGGCTGAAACTGTCCTACTATGCCATGGGTAGTTGAAGGCAGGCTCTGAAGCAACCACATAAAGGCACACCAATGGAAGTTTCATCCCTCAACAAAGAGGAAAGGGTGGAACCTATTCAGGTAAAATTATGGACACTGAGACAATGCATCAGGATAGACTGAAATAGTTTCATGCTGAGAGCAGTGGTCTACAAAATGCAGTGCAGGAAGAAAATATTTTTGTACACTTAATTTTTAAGTATTGATTATTGTTTAAATAATTTACCTTTTTTAATCTATATTTTTGTGTATGTTTTGTAATGTATATTATTTATTGGTGCTGTAGTACATGTGTATAATTCTAAAAAAATATTTACTTTTAATAGGGGTGCCTGCTCAAAAAGTTTTTACTGACAAGGTACATGATAAAAAGGTTTGGAGACCACTGACACGGAGGGTGAATATCGTTATAATGCCCCAGTGCTATCCATGGTATTTGGGAGAAGCACATCTAAAAGGTTTTCTGTCTGTGAAAATTATACTACTGTGTCCTGTGCCACAAAAATATTAAAGAAAAATAAAGACGGCAGAAATAAAACCAGGCAAACTGCGTGAAGAGGTCTGAGGGGAATCAAAGGGATTTTCTGCTCACTCAAGCTGTGTAAAATGCTCATAGATGGTGCCTAAAACTAAAACTGCCCATTTTATTATTGCAAAGAGAATATTTGCTGGGGGAGGTGACATCTTGTAAATCAACCAGTAATTTTGGAAAAATCGGGGAGAGTTTTGAATGCCTTTTTCAGGTCTGAATCAATAACTCCTGATGTGAATGTGATATATGGAGAAGGTTTTGTTCTTTTTTCGTCCTATATCAGCTTCATTTAATACAGATGGTGCCACCTCCTACAAATCTTTCCTTAGATTATGAGAACTAAAATTACAGACATTTTGTATTAAACAATTTAATTATTTTTGCAACATATCAAGGGTTTGGTTTTGTTTGTTTTGTTTGCAGCACTCTGATGTTAACATCTCTGTCAGTGCTTGAGAAATTAGTAATGCTCGTGATCGGGGTCTGCTATCAAAGAAACGTTACTTTTGCAAAAAGCAGGAACAGCATTTATGGTATAGCCCTCAGCATTATTCCCTTTCTGCTTTCCTGTGCACAGTAAAGCAAACTTCTGCTTTTAAAACCTTCCCAGCTGATCCTGTTCTGGAACTAAACAGATCAACCAGCAGCTCTGCTGAGGCACATGGTGAGGAGATATGAAAGGAAGAGAAAAAAGAAAGAAAGGCAGTTGCTGGCAAGGAATAGCCCCGTGCATTCACTTGTGATGTTTTTATTGGGTTACTTTTACTATATGGAAGGGTATTTTTCCAGAAAAAAAAAAATCCAGGGGAAATCTGTAGAGTATATGATTTTAAATAAATAAAATGAAAATGCAGCTCTTCACTCAGGCTGCTTTTGAGCAGCTTTCGTATGAATTTCATATTCATTAGGGCAGATTAAGAAAAGAAGAGGCCATTGTAGCCTAATTTAATAATGGAAGTAGCAATGGCTGCAAAATTTTTCAGAATTGATTTTCAATTTTATGAAATTAGATCTTTAGGAGAAAAACTGAAGACGTGCCAGTGTTAGATAATTCACTGCACTTTACAGTAAATAGTTCCAATTCTGCTTTTACCATGGCTTAGAATACACGGGTTTTGTTGACTTTTTTTCTTTTAATGTTTTCTGGCTTCAACCTTCTGATAGCTTTTCCAGGTATACAGAAAAGAGTCCCTGATTTTTTTTCTTTCCTATTGCTACTACATGTATTTTATAGTCTTGCAAGTCCTTAGTTCAATAAATTAACTCCTTAAATAAACTCCTCTTCTATAAAATTGACTGAGCTTCTGTAATATATTTCATTGAGAGAGGTTTTCTAATTGCTCAGTGATTTTTCATATCCCTTTTCAGGTTTATCTCTACTTTGTCAATGTATCAAAACTAGACATGCTATTTCAGAGCCAGCAGCAATTCTAGATGTGATACTATTTCTTTCCTCCTTGTGATTTCTCAGTTTGTACATCCGAGGTTACGGGTAAGTTGGGGGGTTTTTTTAGGGGCCACATCTTGGCAGTTGGTACTTCACCAACATTTTTCCTTTTCATTTTGCATTTCCCAGGATAAAGTGTTATGCCAGGTAAGTATAGCCTCCAGTCTTTGTTTTTAAATTAATGAGCTCATCAATGACCTTATTGAAATGCATGTTTGCTTGCCCCAGCTTCCACACGATCAGGTCACCCTGTCCCAGTGCCTTCTCCATGTCATTATTTACCCTTCCCTCGTGTCATCTGTGAGGTTTATCAGCAAAACTCTGCTTTCTTCCAGGCCATTGATAAAGATGCCAAGTATTTTAGAGTCCAGGATAAATCTCAGACAGACCCCAAAATATGTCTTTGTAGACAGTTACATTATGAGGTGGTGGTGAGATAGCTCCATGCTCCAGAATATAGACAGAAATTTCTTAAATTAAATGTAATTTCTAATTTTTTTTTAATTAAAAAATTAATGTTGCATCAAACCCAAGAAATTTCTTCTATGACTGCTTTCACCTCTACATCCTAGTTTCTGACCTTGCTGCAGAAACACTTCCTGGGTGTTTGGCAGAAGAGTTGGTTGGGATAATTCCCCAGAAGTCCTCAGAGGTGTGAAAGCTTCAGATGCTTCTGGGGTTTTTTTCTGAATATTTACTTATTTGGAGTTTTGCAAAACCAAGACTAGCTGGGTTAGTCTCTCAGCCAGAGGAGCTGTTAACCACTTTTAAGAGCCCTGTTGTGAAATATGGGGTTGTGTTTCGTGTCAGGTAGAAGATGGCCTTTGTAGTTATGGTTGTGAAATGTGTGGAAAAGGCCATAGGATAATTATAAAAACATCTGTTTAATGAACAAAACGGAAAAAGCATGGAAAGGGGCTTTTGAACTAATATTTTGCTTGTAAGTGAATCATGTGAGCGAGCCTATAAGGTTTTTAATAAAAGGGTCTGAACTTTAGAATATATATAGAAAGAATTGAAATCACCGAAATAGAAGAAGGAAGTGAGCTATTCCAAACTAAAATTAATGATCCTGGAAAAAAGAGATAGACACCATCTGGAAGCTGGACATCACCAACAAAACTGATTTATAGTCCTGAAAAAGAAGGCTGAATCTCTCATCTCTGGTATTTTCTTAGGAAGAAGGAAATCTGGATGCCACCACCACTAATTTATGATCCTGAGAACCTCATCATCACAAGGTGTTATTTCTGACCTCACTGATTATACTTTTTGAAGTCTAAAAAATTTAACATCACTAATAGAAATTGATCACAATGGGTATAGAAATTAGATTTCAAAAATAGAAATTAGGAGGAAACTAGAAAAAAACTTGCTCAGAAGTGCTTACAGAAAATCTCAATAAATACCAGCAGAAAATCAACAGTTGGAAGGGAAGCCCCCACTGTACCCAGCGCTGCTTTGCTCACATTTTGCCATTCTGTATTAATTAATAAATTGATTGCTGCTTGATATATTGTCCAAGTCAAGCTCTTTATTTATTTATTTTTTTATTTACTCTTGTCATTTGCATGGTTTCATGTACTAGGGATGGAGGGAAAAGGCCAGTGTGGGGCATGGAGCCAGTGTTGCCAATTTTTCCAATTTTTCCTGATTTTTTTTCCCCCCCTTATTTGGCGTTTTCTCTAGTCATTCAGCCAGGCGGTCACATCACCATTTTTTACAAGCAATCAAGAGAAACAGAAAGAAGTCGAAAGGAGGGTGTAGCCAGGGAGGGATCAGCCTCTCCTCCCAGGCAAACAGCCCCAGGAGGAGAGGGCACAGTGCCGGGGAGGTTCGGGCTGGGCACGAGCAGGAATTTCTCCACAGAAAGGCTGAGGAGCCATTGGAAAGGGCTGCCAGGGGCTGCCGGGGGCCGGCGACCCCGGAAGGGGCGGCAGAACTACATCTCCCAGCGTGCCCCGCGCGGGCGGGCGCGGCGGGCGGAAGCGGCGCCGGGCCGGGTGCGAGGCGGCGGCGACGGGCGGTGGGTGCGGGGTGCGGGGCCGCGCCGGGCGGGCGGTGAGGGGGTGCTGGGCTGAGGCGGGGGATGGGGCCGAGGGCTCGGGGTGTTCCCCTCGGGTTTGCTGGCGTCCCGCGGCTGTCGCTCCCCGCGCGGGGCTGACGCCTGGGAGGCCCAAGACCCCCGGGGGCGGTCGCGCTGTGTGGGGATGCCCGCTCGGCCCGGCCCGGCCCGGTGCTGGGCTGGTCCTGCAGGGACAGGTGCTCTTGGCCTGAGGGCTTTTCAAGTTATTTCCCCCTCCATCTTATTTTTTTTTTTTTTTCTCGTTAATGATAGCACTGGGAGATGTCTGTGAAGTAATTTCAGAGTAAAATGATGATGTCCAGCCGTGCTGTTTGCTCTTTGCTTGTAGATCACTTGTTGTGAACTGGTGGTGTGGAAGAAGCTGAATGAATGGAACAGTCAGGGCAGAAGGGAAGTTTGTGTTTCGTGCTCTCCGCTGGCCACAGGACCCAAACAAAACTGTGCCTCTGAAAAAACCTGGAATCATCGGATCTGTGTGTCCTGAGGGACTCTGAGCATCTCTGAAGGTAAGAAAGTGTTTGATAGCAATATTTCCTAACCTTTTGTTGCCCTGAATATCAAACGGACAGTCCAGCTTGGTGCTGTTTCCAGCCCTCTCCCCATATTTGCATCCTCTTGTAGGCCTTCTGCCTAATCCCTTTTTGATTGCTAGCATGTTTCCTGAGAGAATGCCAGCGAATGCAGCAGGACTCTTTTGTGATGTCACGTGAAAGGAGTTTCTTAAATGTGGTGACCCACAGTTGGCTGAAAGGAGTGACCACAGCAAGAAGATAAAAATATGCGTGTTTTTGTATTCCCTTCTGCCATGGTACAGTAACTTCTTACAAAGACTGTCCAGTCCTCAGTTGATTTTTTGCCAGAATACTTGTTTTTGTTCCGTTCTCTGTTTTTTTTTTCCCAACTCTACTGACTTGTTCCCTTTGTTTCTCCCTTCTTTGAACTGCATGCAATCTAATCATTCTGTTGAGTATTGCTTCCAGTTTGGCCTTTACCTTCTTTTCTTTGAGCTTTTTTCAAACATTTTCCTTTCTTGAAAATCTAAAAATTTTTATGTGTCTCACTTCTTTTAAAAAATGAATATAATTGCAGTATCTCATTAAGCACTTTTGCCTGTTTACAACCACCTAGTGTTATCTAAATTCGTTTCATAGCTTAGTTTCAGCTGTAACTTGTCTGAAATAGCTTCTCCTGTTAGACACAAACATGCTGTCAGAGCTATATGAACAAACCTATTAAAGCAATGAAGGCTCTTGTTGACAGCCTGTGGATAAAAAGCATTTTTATTTATTATCAATCTTTATGTCTTTATAATTAGTGTCATCTTTGGTAGTAGTAATGTTATTTTTTCATAAGTTTCTTCTAAAGCACCTCCTACACATTGTTCTGCACAGAATCTTTTGTAAAGTGTGGCATTAATCCTGTAAACACGCAGTGTGTTTCTTCATGGACTGCTCTGGTAACTATTTCTTACTGACTGTGCTCACTGCTCCCCTTGAGCTCGGCCTGGGGCTGGCAGGATGGTTCTCTCCTTTGAAGGGACACCTCATTTAAGGGGGAGTGTGTCTCCTGTAAATGAAGATGCAGTGGATGTGCACAGTGAATGGGCAGGGTAGTCAAGTCTACTCCACTGGCAGGAAAAACTGGTTCGAGCTTTGCATGAGGTGTTGTAGAGTTCTTCATCTTTTCTGTCAGTAGTTGAAGTGTTAGGCAGAAGCACAGAGGAGACCTTTACTGTAAGGAATTGGGGGTCCACTCTTACCTTGTCACTGCTTGTCCATACTGAAAGTCATTTTGGGGCAAATGCCACACAAAGCCACCTGCTAGATTTTGGGGTCTGTAGCCCCCTTGGCTGCTCTCTACCTCTGCCTGCAGTTACATGACAAGGATTGAGTGTCAGTAGATTGCCATGTCCCTTTTACTAAGTGGATAAAGAACATTGGGCAATGCTTTAATTTGCTCTTTGGTGATTGAGCCTTCATTTTGCTTATGAGCTGTTCTTGGTTGCCAGCTGACATCAACTCTGCTGTGTTCACAGCACACAGGAGGCTGGTCCAGAGGTGTGTGGTTGTTTTTTAATGGTGATGTGGTAGGGATACTACCAGCACCAGTGTTCTGCACGTGGCAGCAGGGATATGTAGCTAAAAGTAAGACTTCTGGGCCAGTTCTTTTCTTTCTCTGTGTTAGCTATAAATTTGATAGGGCTTTGTCATTGTCAGCATTTATGTTGAAAGGTAGTGACAGCAGATCAGTGGCCCAATAAATGTCCTGGTTATGATCTTTTTCAGCAGACACTACTCTGAGGATGGAGCTTGTGGGTTGTTGTGATCCTTCCACCCAGAGAGAGCCCTTTCTAAAGAGAAGAGTCTGTTGCAGAGGGTTCCTCTTTCAGTAGATGTGATTGCAATATAGTGGAAAATCCAGACCAGCCTGCTCAGCAGCCTGTTCTGCTGCTTGCTCTGAGAGTGATCTGCTCAGCCCTGAGCTCAGCTGGGCAGGAGCTTTGGCCCTGCAGGTGCCACTTGCCCTGTTTGCTTCGGGGCGATGAATGAAAGGGTGGGGACCCCTCAGTTAGCTCAGTAGGGCTGAATGGTGAGGTCAGATCTATACAGCAACTTGCTGGCCCTATCCCATACCCTGTGTACCTGGAGCAAGATGCTGGGATATCAAAGGAGAGTGGAAGTATATATATATATATATATATAACCATTGCACAGAGAATTTACTTCCAAGTCTGGGCTTGATTCTATGTTTTCCACATACATAAACCTGGATAGGATGTGTTCTCCCTCTCAATATTTCTATTATCTTATAAAAGTTCACAGCTTGTAGATTATTATTTAAGTACAGTTGTGGTATGCAAACTTTGCAGTATTTCAAATGGGTGTTTCTTGTCAGTTCACCACAAATCAGTTCTATTTCTCATCGCTAAGGATGCAGTTCAAGGATGGATATTGCAGGGAGTGTGCCTCATTTAATATGGAAATGAAACATAGGAAATGATATGGGAACACATAATTTCTCCTCCTCGTTAGCCAGTTTCAGACAAATAGAGGAGCAGATGGAGAGGAAAAGAAATAAGAATGATATTGTTAACAGCAAACATTGATGCCTTTGAAATTTCCTTCTTTAATTTGCAGCTTGTTTCTTAGTTCATAATTTCTTACTGACAAGTCTGACTTGAGGCACTTCACTGTTTTTTCCTTGTGGATGTTGAGGTTTAAGGCACTTGCTGTTTCCACTTGCGGTTCCTTCAGTTGCAAAGAAAGTAGACCAAAATATTTTGATCAAAGTGTGTGGGAGAAGGGAGGTAGAGCAAGCAGTAGAGAAGAGCTGATTAGATAGTGGCTCCTGCCACCAGCCTACCTCTAGCTGCTGAGCTAGTTTCATTTTTTTTTCTGGCAAGTGCCTCAAGCCTGATTCATAATTATCCATAAATATAATCAATCACAGAAAGCGCTTGAGAGCAACTGACATCTGAGAAGACTCCTCTGGTGTATTGCAGCCACAAAACATTTCTTGTATTACCAATCAGTTACTCATTAAAGTCACAGTATTGTCAGAAGCATGTGTGGTATTTGTATTTTCCCCGTGCCTCCTTTGACCCTGAATCTATGCCATTTGGGAGCATGACCTCACAAAGGAGGGCATAAATGACCCCTAAGAGAGGGACACAGAGCAAAGTCCTAGTGGGAGCATATGAAGGCCTTTCAGTTTTGTCACATTTTTCCCATGGAACAGGGCACCCCCTGCATTGTTCTAGGTCTTCAGAAATACCATGGCATTTATTGTGGCATTATTGCAGCATTTATCATAATTTCCAAACTTGTTGTCCAGTGCTTCCTTCATGTTCTTTCTCTAGTGCCTAGATACGTTTCTCTCTTCCCTGAGGGCATTCCAGCACCTTGGCATGACTGCCCTTCGTGAGCAGCCTGGAAGGGCTTTTTTGGCATGTCTGTGGTTCTTGTCTTTGCTGTAAACACAAGCTGTGAAAGCCGTATGGGGTGGCAGGCTAAAAATAACTTCTACCCTTGATAATCTCTTAAGGAAAGCTAAGTCTTCTTCCTGGGTGTTGTGGATGGAGTCTCTGACGTTCCCTACAATCAGGATCACAAATGGCAGTGAGCTGTGTCATCTGCTTTGGGGATGAGTTGGTTTTGTGTCAGTTGCTGTTTCAGGGCGAGCAGGCAGTGCAGTATGGCTGGAGAGCATTCCCCAGGATATTATCCCTACTTGGACATCACAGATCCAGTGGGTGCTGGCCAGCACTGTAGATTTGCTCAGTGTTCCTTTGATTGTAGCAGGTAGGAAAAGGAAGGCATGCGTATCCTGAGGGGACCTTGCAGAAAGGGGCTGATGTCATGAGTATGGCACTGCTGTTGCCTTGGGAAGGCTGACCTGAAACAGAGGCTAGACAGAGCTAGAGAATAAAGTTGGTATTTATTAAAAGGTCTCCAGGATCCACCCTGGGCATTACAGAAGCTTAAGCAAGGCTGCACCCAGGGTGGGCTGAGAGTGGTTACAAAATGGCCGCTTAGTCACGAGATTTTACAATTTTATAAGTTTAGGTCTATTTGCATATTGGGGCTAATTGTCCAATTACAGGCCCAGGCCGTGAGGTCTTATACTTCTTGTTCAACCCTTCAGTCTACCGTTGTTTGTGCTTTGTGAAAGTTGTCTTTGGTCTTCTAGCAGAAATGGATTTGTTTTGTCTAACCGCTCCATAGAGGGAACTTAATATGGCACTTACTATGAGGCTACATCCCTAGGGAGCACAGAATCTGAAAATATAAAAGCTGAGGCATCACTGCTGAGATAACATCGTACTTCCAGAAGCGTTGCTCCCTTGTCCCCGTGTTCCCACCCAGGGCGCCATGATGGATAACCGGTTTGCCACAGCGCTGGTGATCGCCTGCGTGCTCAGCCTCATCTCCACCATCTACATGGCAGCCTCCATCGGCACCGACTTCTGGTACGAGTACCACACCCTGTCCCCAGCCGAGAATGTTAGTGAGGCTGGTAGGAGCATCTGGGAGGAGTTTGTCAGCAAAGATGCAGACGAGAAGACGTACACAGATGCGCTCTTCCGGTGCAACGGCACGGTTGGATTGTGGCGGAGGTGCATCACTGTACCCAAAAACTCTCACTGGTACAGCCCACCAGGTATCTCCAGAGCAATTATCACTTCCCTAGCTTCCCTGGGGTGCTGTGTGCTAACTTCCTGCCACTTTGTTCCTCCAAAAGGCTTATTTCTAGCTTTTGTTTTGGTTGGTTGGATTTTTAACAAAGACAGTCCAGCTTTTTGAAGAAGCAAAGGGCAATATGGTCTGTGACTATCAGTGCTGCAGTTTCTGGTTTTGACACATGATACTTGATCTAAATTTAGTCCTACAAGCTTGATTTTTATTTTTGCCTCAGCTGTCCAGTTGGGGATACATTTATAGGTGCTCTATCAGTTACTGTCTTTTTAGGACAGATCCTGGAATCCAGCAATGGAATAAAGACACTACTTTATCAAGGAGGCACTCATTCCTTTTAGCTAGTCATTCACTTTGTTCACGTCACAAATATCCCATCATTCCATCAGTGCACCTTGGACTCCTTGAATGAATATAGAGTGAAGTATTTGTATTATTTTTTTAAATCACTGGGGGATAAAATGTGTGGTGAACAATTATTTTAATTGCTTCAAAGTCAATTTTGGGTACTTAGTGTATATGTGACCTCCTTCATTTTGAACCCTTTTAAGGATGTACTTTCAGCTACATTTTGTGGAGAAAAAAACATACATGAAATACCTTTTTTTTTCCCTACTCTCATGAAAATACTTATTTTGGAAGACACTTAAACCAGTTCTGCTCAATAGTATTCTCAAAGTAAAATCGGAGGTATAAACTTGGTGTAAAGAAGCAAATCCTTCATGTTCTTTAAATAGACCTTTCTGTCCCATTTTTGATTTAACTGGTAGTACAAGACCACATTCTGCATATGGAGATAAGCACACCATAGTTAAGGGACCCTGAGCTCAAGGGTATGACAACATAGTTGAGCATATATGCCACCACGTCATATATGGTCACATATGCATCATATGCCACCACATACTTTGCCAATCTGTTATACATGGCACAATTCTCTGTGGATAATCCAGGGAAGCTTGACGATTCTGCATGTTGGAATGCTGTCCCTTAGTGCAGTACCTCATAACAGACACACTGTGCCAACTGCATCATAGGAAAGCACCTACAGATCTGTTTGGAGAGGTAATTTTTTTTTTTTTTTTTAAACAAATGGAACTCTGAGGAACTTCCTAGCTCAAATCACTGGGAAAGGAGGATTTGAAAGGGGGGAAGGAGGGTTGAGGGAAGACACCTAATGGCAACTTTTTCTTTTTTTCCACTCCCAGAAACTGATATGACTACAAACTGCATCAGTTTCTCCCTCTCCGATCAGTTTGTAGAAAAGTACATAGAGCCTGGAAATCACAACAGTGGCACGGATTTGAATCGAACTTGTAAGTGTCTTTTACTTCTGGCAGATAAACAAGTAGAATTAAAAAAAGTTGTTTCTCAAATTCAGTCATTAGCGAGAAAAGCTTCTGTCTTTCTTGGTCTGACTCACCATTTATTGTTTTTTTACAGTTGCACAGACAGTAGGTCAAAGTTTAAAAGGGAGACATAGATGTGTTAGCAAGGGTTTTGCCTGTGATTGTTGTGAAGGGATTTGTGAGTTAACGAATTAGGTTCTTTTTGTTTCAATGGAGTCTTTGGTCCTTTTTGACTATGAATGTAGAATGTTGATAAAGCAGAAACAGCAGGGTAGAAGGGAATGTGAGATGGAAGATCTTTTTCTAGCCCGTCTTCAGCAGACTTGACTTGTGTGTTTGTTTCCCATGCAGATCTCTGGCGGCTGCAGTTTCTCCTGCCCTTTGTCAGCATCGGCCTCATGTGCTTTGGGGCTCTGATTGGGCTCTGTGCTTGTGCCTGCCGCAGCCTTTACCCGGCCATTGCCACTGGAGTCCTGCATTTCCTAGCAGGTGAGTGTCCTGTCCTGCCATCCTCCTCCAGGAGCTCGAGTACCCCTGGGTGAGCTCACTGTGCTTTGCTGCTTCCTTCCCCAGGGCTGTGTACGCTGGGCCTTGTTGGCTGCTACGTAGCTGGGATTGAGCTGCTCCATAGGAAGCTGCCTCTGCCCGAGGACGTGAGGGGTGAATTCGGCTGGTCCTTCTGCCTCGCCTGCGTGTCAGCACCTTTGCAGTTCATGGCAGCTGCTCTTTTCATCTGGGCAGCTCGCACCAACAGGAAGGAATTCACCCTCCTGAAAGCCTACCGTGTGGCATAAGTGCTGCTACTGCAGTCTGGGCTTTTCATGCTAGAGCCTCTTCTCCCCCAGCCCTTACTACTTTTTTCTTTTAGTCAGGATTTTATCACGTACTGCATGCTTCTTGCCAGTCGAGACAATTTAGCCTGCAGGCCCTGAAGACAAAGACCTCTGGGCTAAATGACCAAAGCCTGCCAGAAGTCTGCAGAACTTGAACAGGTTTTTTAATTGGGTTTTTTTAAGAATTGTTATTATTTTTTAAGCTACATTTGGTTGTTGACAGTTCTCCTTAGTTAGGTGTACATGCCCCTTCCTAATTTTATTACCCTGTCAGCCTGGAGGAAACAGAAGTGGTGGTGTGAGGTGGAAGAGAGACAAGAAAAGGTGCAGGTATGCAAGAATGGGAACCTCAGTGCACAAATAACACATAATCAAGAGCTGTCTGCTCTGTGACTGAAGCAGGCAGTACCTACAGGGAGCACCCAAGAATGATGGGGGAGTTCAGAAACCTCTGTTATGGAAATGCTGTAGCTAAATCAGTCTGTAGCTCAGCTCTGGGTCTCCTATCATCACTAGTTTGCTGCATTTTGGGACATCGGCCAAAACTGCTGGAGGCAGAGCAGGCAGCTGTGGCAGTGCCTGTACAGCACGCCCTCCTGAAGGCACATTCTGCACTTGTTTCTGCCAAGGAGTGGGATAAGATGGCCCTCATGGAGCTCTGTCCTGCTGTAGCTCCACTGCTTCCAGGACCCAGGCTAGTTTGGTATCTGCACTACATGTGATTGTGCACTCTAATCTTAATTTGTGGTGCTTTTGCTTGATGTGGAATAAGGCTTTCTTCTCTCTTGTTGAAAACGACCTCCTCACAAGCTTTTTGGTTTTAATTTGGTTTAGTGTATGTGTGTATATGTATATATATAAACTTAACTTTTTTTAAACCTCACCTGTTTATCCTGTATAGCACACAACAGGGTTTTTTAAAAAGGTGCTGCTCTTTTCCCGTCTTGTTTAAATTAAATAATAATAGTAATAATAAAGACTCAGCAATTTTCAGCATTGCATGAATCTGATGGGAGGGTGAAGGAATGATCTAGAGTGGATTTTACATGGGGAAAGAAGAAACAGTGTCTTGATCACTCTCTGTTTTCATGAAAATGTCACCAGAAACAATGACATTAGATCAGATTTTTTAAATTAAATTCTGGAGCTCCTGCTAACTTTAAATTTTCTCTTGCTTATCATTGGTGGTTACAACATCCCATAATTTCTAATTAGTTAAAAAATGTTATATTTACTCTAAATCACTGCAACTCTATCCAGACTGGGTGACATGTCATATCTAGAAAAAAATGTTCTAAGACAACTGTTTAATTCTGAGGCCTTAACTCACCCTGTTTCCTTACTCCAGGCTTAATAAGAGAAGTATGCCTTAGTAGAAATAATTCCTGACAAAACAAGTGGTGGCAAAGATTCTGTGGGATACTGGTTGATGAGAATGACACAGAAAGAGGCATTTTTATCTCATGGCTGTTTTCTATTGTACCTTTTTGCTTTCTTTTTTTGTAGTAGGTGTTTCTACCCGATCTATGTTTGCTGGGTCAGCAAACAGCCCTACTCATGATTTCCTTGAAGATCAGAAAAAACTGCTTGTGTAATTTCTTTTATTTTTTTTTCCTCACGTGTGTGATAGGGTTCTTTTATTACCATTGTTGGAGCCTTTACAAAGTAAAACAAAGATGATGATGAAAACCAAAATCACTGAAAAAGCAGTGGCAGGCCATTCAAGATAATCCTTTTTCTCCTGCTGTTGACTAATTTTTTATTTTTCTTCCTAAAACAGTCTCTTTCCTTCCCTACAATGTCTGGGCCTGTTGTAATCTCATGAGAGGGGGTGTGGTACTTTTGTGTGGTATCTGAGAGTAAGTGAAAATCTGTGCTGCCTGATGTGTACTGATAGGGTGCTTTTTCAGAGCAATTATCCTGACTTAGATAGATAAGGCCTAACTGCTCAGCTTGTCATGTTCCTCATATGCTAGAATTACTAGGGCACGCAAGCCTCAGCTTGGGTCAAAAGGACTGAAGTTGCCATTCTGCAGTTTGAGAGGAAACACTGCTGCTGATTTTATCTAGTACAGTTTATGGGGTTTTTTTGGTTTGGTTTGTTTGTTTTTTTTTTCAGGAGCTGGCAGAATAATTGTATTGTGTGATTTTAATCCGAGCAATGGAAATCCCTCACTCTCTCCTCTTGTATGGGACACTTTTCTGAAGTGTAAATCTCCGTTTTCAAATGTTGGCTTTCTTGCTTCCAAAAGAAATGTTATAGGGGGAAAAGGGGATGTTGGAGGTGCTGTCAGTTCTTTCTTTATCATTTTAAGTACCAGCAAAACTAAGATTGTCTGCTTGTGTCTGTGCCTGAGACAAATGTTTCTGGTTTTCTCTGCCCAGAAGTGAAGAAGAGAGGCTTTAACTGAGCCTTGATTTGGATAATTTTAACTAAAATGAGGGTTGCCTTTCAGATTTCATGGGGATTATTTTCTGTTTTGCCCTTGTGTAAAGGTTTCTTCATCAGAGTGGATCCTGATGAGGCAAATCTTGCCCAGAAGGAGGGCTGGCCCTCTCTGCTTAGGGTGGTGGATCTGTGTATTGCTATCTTGCTTTGCATGTGTTTTGCACAAGGTCAGCAAAAGGGAGCAAGAAGGGTCCTTGGACTGCTGGTTTGGGTCCAATATATGCTATTGGAGGATGGAACAACAGAGGAGATACTGAGGATGGAGTAATTCTGTAAAAGAGGTGATTAAGCACACTGACTAAGAGTGAGAGACCCAGAGTGTGTGACACAGCCCTTCACACTGACAGAGCCTCATGCCTTGTTCAGATGCAGCATTCAAGAGGAACTTGAGGCCTGTGTGTCTGTGGTCACATACATATGTGCAAATGCAGACACCCTTGCTTCAACTCAGGAGGATAAAAATACACCAGGCTGTATTTGTATTCCTCAGTCTTCCGTGCTCTGACCGTGGAATATGTTGATACTGGTTCCGTGCTGAAGGTCGGGATGGGGCAGATACTGTCAGATGAAAATAGGTGAAAAAGGGGCTACTGTGTGTGTGTCTGTGTGCACAGGGAGGATGGCACACTCCTCTAACTATTGTATGGGCTGGTGAAAGTGCATAGAGGGGATGTCAAAGGAAAAGGAGAAACGAGGAGGAATCTGGAATGAGCATAAGAACTGAGGACTCTTGGCACTACATGGGAGCAAGCTCCCAGGACTCCAGCATGAACTCCCCATGTGGTATTGTGTAGCCAGGATAGCAAAGGCCAGCTGCTGCTCCTGCACCACTCACAGCACTGGCACAGTGGTGGCTTAAGTGGGTGAATCGTCCTCTTGTGCTTAAGAGAAGCTCCTAAAGGTTCTGTCCCCCCATCTGAGGTCAGCAAGCTGCATTTCAAACATGCAACTATGTGACATTGTTTCTTCCTCACAGGCTTGGGTTTGTTTTCCTGCCAACTCTGAAACCTCTGGGAAAGCAGGACTAGCAGAAAGCTTCACAGATCAATAAAGTTTTAAGTGTAGGTAGCAGCTTCTTTATTTTTTTTCTTCAAATGGATGTTTTCCCCATTCTCTCCCCATGCTCCAGCAGTTCTGAGAAGGGACTGGTCAATGAAGCTGCAAAGAGGGTGTTTATTATTTATCAGTGTCTGTAAGGACAGCTCCTGCTGGTATTGGAGATGGCTGAAAACAGAATAGTCAATCCCATTTCCTTACTTAAATAAAAAAGTAAGGAAATAAAAAGCAGTATAGAGCAGACACAAAATACTGGTTTGTTGTGTAAAAAGGACAGTTTGCCACTTACAAAAGTAATAATATATTTTGGGTGCAAATGGTAGGAGAGTCTGGGACAACCCAAGACGCTCTTCTAAATCTTGTCAGAAACTAAATGTCTTGATGTGGTTTTCCTTCTGGATCATGCTGGCCTGGTGATCCTTTCCTCAGAGCAGGTCTGTTGCAGTCTCTTTGCTATGGTGATAATGAATGCTTCCTCTCTCCTCATCTAAAATGCTCTGAAGTATTTTTTTGAGAAAGGTGTTTGGATTTTGGTTGGGGTTTGTTTTGTTTTGTTCTGATTTTTAGGGCTGGCACCAAGTTATGTACCAGCTTGCAGTCAGTCTCTTGCAGTGTTCTGTGATTGAAGGCAATGACTTCTGAAAAGCTCTTTCCCACTTTCTAGCATTGTGTGTACTCAGTCAGCACCTGTTATTCAAAGGAAAATTCTGAAATGTCAGCAGCTTGTTATCCTTACATCTCAGACTGACTATCCACCCCTATTTGTGCGTTATTCCTGCTTGAGTGGATTGTGTCTCAACTGAGAGGATAACATCTTGAAACTGCTTTTTTTTTCTCATTTCCTCAGGAATAGCTAGAGTTGGGGCTATAGAACTTTATAAACTAGTTTCGAATAGGAAAGGATCAAAAGTTTGCATGCTTGCTTGTAAACTTCCTGTTGCTGTAGAATATTGCCATATGTTTTTAAACTGTGGCTTTCAGGACTACAGAGTGCCAAGTGAAGCCTTTGTTCAGGTCATGGTTCAGATATATGGCAGTGGAAGAGTGGATCCTCCATAACTGGAAGATTGTGTAAGTGTCTGGATTATGGCAATAACAGCCATATGCAAAATTAACACTTAACAAACACTTGTCTACCTACTGATACGTGCCAAGCCTTTGTACAAACCAATGAGCACTGAAAAAATCCTTAAAGTATAATATATTCCACTCCTTTGTCTCCTCTTTCCATCTAAATTTACCCCTTTTTAAAATATCCACAGGGACAGTGTTTTATTTATTCCTCAAGTTAGAGCCATGAGTGTCAGATGTCTCTGCTCCATGGTTTCTGACAAGGGTAAAGATAATAGCTGATTTTTGTAGGGGATCCAAGCATCTCTTTTTTCATTGGGTTTCCTAGGGTGAAGATTGGAAATCAAGAAAGCTAGAACCCTTTTTTTAATGAGAATTGTTACTTAATCAGAATCCTTTTTAAAAAAAGTTAGGGGTTTTTTTAATGGTCTTTTTTTCCCCCCACCTTTCTCACGTCTTTCATGTGTCTCTTTTAAAGTCTCTCTCACATTAAAATGTTTTAGAATATTATATTTTTTATATATTCCTGCCTCTGGAAGCTCAGCCGTGGGGAGTTGCATTGGCTGTGTTAGTATTGAATGTCCTGTGCTCCGTGTCAGGCGAGTGTGATGGGAGCCTGTCCCAGCAGTGTCCAACCACCACGTGCCAGCAGTGTTTGTACTCTTGGACTGAGCTGCAGAGTCAGCACTGCAGTGATTTGGGCTTTTTTCCATCCTCTGAGGCCAAGTACAGCTTGCACCTTGGATTTTTTGGGAAATTTCTCTACGGAGCCAGGTAGCTGACACTGTTGGCTAGGTGACCATGAAAATATCTTTTTACATTAAATGATTTCCATGTGAATTCCCTGAGAACCTTTCTCATTTTCAGAGGATTTGCCTGTGACAAACACACATAAGAACACCAAAGGTGGCCACCTAAAGTGTTTACACTGATGTTTATTTAATTATTGATTGAATCCACCAGTTGATCACCGAGTTGGTGGGTTTTGGAGCACTGGCTGGATGAGAGCAGGAGTGTGCTGGACTCGCAGTGCAGAGTGGGTGCTAGTTTTCTGTGGTTCCCCAACTCTGCCAGAGCCTTCCTGCATGCTGGTGATTTAGATAGCAGATGCTGGAGAACTGGTTCCACAGCCTTTCCAAATCTTTCCTGGTCTCAGCCCTGCACTGGACAGTGCTCCTCCCTTACCTACTGCTAATTCCCTAATTTAAACAAACTGCTTGTGTGGGTGATTCTGTGGTCCCAGTGGCTTTACTCAAGTAATTTCTCCAGCCCTCATAAAATTGCTTTGATTAGGAAGGGGGTGGGGTTCTTGCCCACAAATCACATCTGCTTTCCGAACGCTTTCTGGGGCTGTAGCAGTAGTTTCTTTTGCAAACAGATCGGTTTTGTCTTGTGCTGAAGTGACCCATTCAACCAGCTAGCCTTGATTTGCATTTTGATGTTTACTTCCGTACAAAACAACAGCAGCAGTGGTGTAGAACCACGGTGTCTGCCCAGTGCTGGGACTGCTCGGGTTCACTAAAGGCCTTGGAGTCCTGGGAAGTGCTTACCCATCCACAGATAAGGAGAATGGGACCAGCGGTGTCAGTAGCACGGTGCTGCTGGCAGAGGTACCCCAGTGTCCCAGTGCAGAACTGGGAGGTGAGGCAGTGAACCGGCTCAGGCTGCAGTGAGAAATGAGCAGCCCTGGAGAGTGTGTCCCAGGTTCTGGAGCGGCTTCACCGTTCTGCTAGAGCCACCGCAGACGTGCCTGGGAACAGCACTGGGACAGCTGTGTCAGTGGTGTGAGGGATGGACAGCACGGACCACGCTGGGACTTCCCCTGCCCGCCGCCGGGGCTGAAGGGGAGGCTGGAGCAGCCAGGGCTGTCCTCTGCCGGGAGCACAAGGAAGTGTGCAGCGTTGTGGGGAGAGGAAGCCAAACTTGTTTTGCAGCAGATAAGTGTGCTTTACCTTCGGCTGCCTTTGTGAGCTGACAGGAGTGGCATCATCTAGGTGGCAAACTTGTTACTCCTCTTCTGTTTCTCCTTGCTTCCCTCTCCCAGCTCCTGAATGTCCCCACACTGATTCTCCCCTCCTTGTTCTCTCTTTCACCACAATAAATAAACCAGCTACTCATTTCAGAGGCACTTTGGGCCATCCTTGGATGACCTTAAATCTGTCCACATCCCCATTCCGCACCCAGCTGGGTGCATCTGGAAGCCTAAAACCAGCTAATTGGAAATGTGAGGCAGAGGGACATGTTAGGATAGGCAACTACAGCCACTGGCACTCAATTTAACATGGCCTGGATGCTCTTGGCTCTGCTCTGCCAGGTGCTAAGTTTACAGTTTAAACTCTCTGCATCCAGTGTTTACACAATGGAAAATAAGAGCTTAATTTGCAGTAAAAGATTTGCATTGTACAGTCTGGGCTCTCTGCTTCTGTTATGCTCCCTGCCCTGGGTCATCTTCACCCCAGAGGACGTCAGCAGGCAGCTGATAGCTTCTTGATCCATGTACATTGTTGGTGTTCAACAGGCTGTCAGGGAAAGAGATCAACTGATGGAGACTAGAGAAAATTGCCATGGTGGTGTCATACATAATGCAAAGATTCTGGTTTACAGTAGAGATTCTGGCCCACCCCCCCCCATTTTTCAGTATCGTATGTTTACTTTGGGTTTTTCCTCTGTTGCAGGTAATTTTTAGATTTACTGGTTCAATTTCTAGAAATTATAGGAGTCACCTTTGTCTTCTCATTGGAAAGGAGTATTTTCAACAAAGATGTCACAGATTTCAAGCTCCCCAACTTAATAAAAATTATGAGGGTTAGCTGAAGCAGTGAGAAGTGGACAAAGAAAGTCACTGAAAATGAAGATTCAGAAAGTTGAATTTCAGACAAAGATGATGTTTTCTGTAGATTTCCTATTCTGGGGCATAGTAAATTGGGATATGCATAAAAGATGCAGAAAATATGTATTCTTCACTTGACCACGTTCAGTCTTAACTGGCATTGTGTGTTGAAGCTCTAAATAGCTGGAGGTGTCCTAAGAGGAGTGAACAGCACCTCTAGAACTTCTAGAAACCATAACCTACAAGATAGGGAACGAAGGACTTTTTGTGTGGGCCAGGTGATATTTTTTACAAAGGAAATCAATACAGACAATTTTTGGTAGTTGTCCACATCCACTGGTGAGAGGACAGGAGGTAACCAGTCTGTAGTAGAGGAGCACTGAGCTGATGGACAGGGAAAAAAAAAAATCTCAGTCTCGCTGTGCTTGGTTCTGGGTGGATGATTATTTGTCCTTTCAGCCCTACATTGTTCCTCACCCAAGCCATCTTCAGGAAGGTTTGTCATCAATCCAAGAGCTCTAACTGAGTGTTAGAGAGAAATACACCATTTCTGTGGGACTTCCGTTTTTGTGTCACAGAATTATTTGTGAAATACAAATACCAAAACTGCTCATTGAACATGGACCCTCAAGTGAGTGTTGTGAAATTTGGTGAAGATTGTATTACTTATTTTCCCTGAGACACTGTTTCAAGATGTGTTCCAAAAAGTCACTTATATAAGTGTTTCCTAAAATCTTAGTTTGTTACATTTGTTTGAGATGTTTTTAATTTGGGGCTTATTTAATCTAGTTGCTCAGTGAGACAAACCTGAGGCAACAATGAGGTCTATGTATTTATGATGTTGTCCTTCCTTCCCCTTTGGAATTTATTGGCCAGTTCAAGCCAGAGATGCTGAAATACTGGTTCTGTTCCTTGTAAAGGAACCTCATGGAGGACAGGGACACTGTGCCTCTATTGAAAGTGGCATCTGAGTGCTTACTAAAGATATTCTAAGCAGAATAATCTTTTGTCTAGATGACAGTTCATGGTTATCTTACCCTTCTTTTTTAATCCCTGATGTCTCTGTTATTCGATGAATGAGAGGTATTAGGTATCTAGACTTTTTTACTTGATTTTGCAAAACATGGAAGAAACACACTGGGGTTTGCTCTCCTGGATTTAGAACAAACAAAAGACTAGCCTTGAAATCCTGCAGACATTTGAGTGGTGCCATGCAGATCTGGTCTGTAAAATTCACAGTAATTGATACATAACTGTTTGGAACCTTGGTGCAGCATTCTAAGAAAGTCTGTCACTTGCTGTAAATGAAGCAGCTCTGTTTGACTCTGCATGATAGATCTCACCATATTCCTGTCCCATTTATGGCGTTTCCTGTAGGGCTGAAATGAGACCACACATATTCGTAGCTCAGAACTGCTGTTTCTTTGCTGGAGTAGTTCATAGGGAGTTACATCACATGGGAGAATAAGGGCAGATGTTTGATATGCAGTGAGATGTCTTTTTGATGTTTGTCATGCTGAGTCAGCTGAAAGTAATCAAAGGAAAGCATCAGAAATTAGAGGTGATAGAGAATGAGACAAAAGCAAAATTTGGAAAATAAGTCTGAATTGTAAATAATAAAGCTGATGTTCCTTCTGGCCTCGCAGGAAAGCAGATGCTTAATACTAGTGGCACAGTGATTGAGATAGTATTCTTCTTCAGCTTGTTCACACAGTACTCATCAGCAGTTTCCCCACACACTTCTTTGGAATTTACCTCTGAAAATGATGGTTTTTAAGCAAGATTTCTTTGTTACAGATTTCTTTTCCCTTTCACAGATTTTTAAGACAGAATTCTCTTTGAGCTCTCCTTTGTTCTCTGTGTCTTTACTTTTTAATGAAAATTCTTTCTAATGTGTGACTGACTTCTCCCAGATGAGTCCTTTGAACTGTTTCCAGCTCTGTTATCGAAAGCTGCACAAATCTTCTCATAGTGACAAAATTTAACAAACAAGAGGAAAACATTAAAATCAGGAGCAGGTAAGCCCACGGAGAGGAGAGCTGGTCCAACTGGAAATAGTCAGTTTTGAAGAGAGTTTCCAGCATCTCAAAGCCACAAAGTGTCAGGCACTTTGGGTCTTGTGACACTGATGTGATAGGTCTCATATTCAAAACTTAGAAGGAAATGATGTGAATTCAACTCTGATAAAACCACAATTGATGACACACTTAAGGGTTTTTAAAAGTTTTAATATTTTAGTGTTAGATGTTAATTTTGTTTCAACATTTTGCCCTGCACTTACAGAAAAAATAAGGAGAGACTTTGGGACTTTGTTGCTTGCCTAGACTCTGTGGTATAGGGAATTTGTTTTGAAACCACATTGTGGCTTTCAGCTCATGGGGTTTGCTTTGCTTTGAGGTTTTTTTTGTTGTTGTTTTTGAGTCAAAGAAAATCTTAGTAAGAAGACTGTCTCCCCAGAGATCACTGCATCAACACTTAAAATCTCTAGGATTATACTGCTTTGTAGAATGTCAGACTGCTTCAAGGTCGACAAATTTACTTTGTCTGAGTCATTATCCTATTAAGACCTACAAAAATATTAGGTGAAAGGTGAAGGGAAAGCGTCAACCAGTTGAACATTTCCAATCCCTACTTTTCCACAAAGACTATTAATATCAGGCTTCCAGTTAAAGCTCTGTAGGATGCTACAGATACAAGTGAGCAAATAGCACAACAGAGCCCTGAATATACAAGTTAAAGTAAATGCACAAGTACACAAGTACAGCCATGGGCAAAATATCGGTCTTGGCACTTCTCACCACATGTAGGTAGTAAGAAATGCAGATTCAGAAACCTTTTACTAGCCAAGTACCATAATTGTAGCCAGAAAACGTCCACAGAGAAGAAAATGAGAGAAATGTTTTCTTTCAAAGGAAATAAGACGTGACTCAGGAAACAATATTATGGTCATATCTGGCATTAACATAAGCTGATTGCATAAGCAAAAATTAATTCAGCAGTAGTCTCAGAAAAAATACTCTCTGTATGAACAGCAAACAAAGCAGCAAACACATAACTTGGCAGTGGTTGGAATGTGTGAAGACGTGCTCAGCGCTGTGCAAGAGAGGATAGCAAACTTGCCAAGCCAAATTTAAGCTACACAGTGGCCTAACTATCAGTCTGCCAGGGAAAGCCAAACTGCAATGCCAAGGAAAATATAAAGGTTAAAATATCAGGGAATATAGTGATTACTGAAAAATATGTTTTGATTGATGGATGTATATATTTACAGTCAAACTTGCTAAACAAGTGGCAAGTGATGCCCTCAGTAGATCTACAGACAAAACAATTGCTAGCGGAAGAGCATGAACGTGATTTTTGGCTTTTCTCTAGCAAAACTGCAGAAAAATTTAATGTTTTGGAAACAAAAAAACATCTTTTGGATAAGTTGCTCTAAGAATTAGACTGCTTCTGTCACTCAGTCCAGCAGAGCTTGATGGAATTCTGTTTGAAGAAAAAAACCCTACAATAAGCTGTATTTCTCAAGTAATAGAAGAAATTGGCAAATAGACAGAATCCTTGTTCTGAAGTACATGAAGCCAAGGACCAACTGACCAGTGCCTCAATCCCTGGCAAGGTAATGGAGCACCTCACTCTGGAGACATTTCTTCATGTGGATGAGAAGAAGATCAGGAATAGTCAGGATGGGTTCACTAAATGACTAAAGTCATTCATGCTTCACCAACCTCACTGTGCTCTACAATGAAGCAATCACCTGGGTGGATGAGGGAGGAGCAGTGGATATTGTCCACCTTGACTTCAGCAAGGCTTTTGACACCATCTCTCACAGCATCCTCACAGGCAAACTCAGGGAGTGTGAGCTGGATGAGGGCACAGTGAGGTGGATTGAACTGGATGAACAGCAGATCCCAGAGGGTCCTAGTCAGTGGCACAGGGTCTAACTGGAGATCACTAGTGGTGTCCCCCAATACTGGGCCTAGTATTGTTTAACTTCTCCATCAATGACTTGGGTGAAGGGACAGAGGCCTCCTCAGCAAGTTCACTGATGACACAAAGCTGGGAGGAGTGGCCAATACCCCAGAGGGCTGTGCAGGCCTCGACAGGCCGGAGTGATGGGCAGAAAGTCTCCACAAAAAAACCCATGTTTGGAGCCCTTGTCATACTGTAACACGCTGCCTGCCCAGCACAGGAGTTTGAGAACCAAGAAAATCTGCATCCTCAATCCAACAGAAGTAGGAGTAAATATTGACGGAGTTGCACCTCAACTAATTTCCAGGCAGAAGCCAGAGAGAAACTGTGAGTAGGCAAAGAAGTGGCACAAGCTTTACCAGTGCTCACACTCATTCTTCTGCCTGGAGAAAAGGGAAGCTTCATCTTCTCATACATCCCAAATGGATTGAGTATCCAATATAGCTTTGTTTATGAAGATACTGAAACCTTCAATAACTCTTATGTCAGAAGGTTCAGGAGCTGATTGCATCAGAGCTGTTCAGAATGACAAGAATGCCTTCAGGCAGAGATGGGTGCTGCTTACCGTGCAAATCTGACAATGATAGGGATCAGGGACTTGATGTCCAGTGGGATATACGTGGATAGGAACAAGATGCAAAAAGAGACAAAACACACAAGTTCCAAACATACAATGGAGCAAAGTGGGAAGGGTGAGTGTCTAGACTGTGAGAAAATGCACTGAAGTAGAACATAGCCATTTTAACTCGGGCTACCTGGAGTTGACATACTCTTTGCTGCCCAGCCTAGAAGGCCACACACCCTACATCAATTTACCCAATTTACTCAATTTATCATTGCAAATCTTTTTTCTGCTAACTATTCAAACATTCTTATTGCAGGCAGTTTCTTGGTGTGCTGGGAGCTGGGTGAACTGCTGAACTCCCAAGTGATGACTGGCATCCATGAAGTGATAAGACATTTCATCAGGCACAGCCTTATCTCATTTCACCACCTCACAACCAACAGCATTCTAATCATACATTAGCACTTAAAATTATAAATATACTGTGTCCTTCAGTGCAGTCTTAGATTTTCTGTAATACTATGTCTGGTATGAGAAACAGGCAAGAGAGCGAGGTAGAAGGTGAAAATTTCCTATACCTGTAAGCAAAAGGCTACGTGAAGTCACAATCAAAATGCCTCACCTGAATTATTTGCTGAATATAAAAGAGGCAGCTTGACTGAGAATTGAGATCTCCTTGGGGCCAGGGGCTTCCTGTCTTGGCAGTTCCTTGCTGTGTCTCAAGGCACAAGGCACTAAGTTGTTCAGCATTCAGAGCACAGCAGCATCCAGCCCTCACCAAGCCTGTCCTTGGGCACAGAGGTACGGGCTTTGATCTGAGAAACCCTTGTCATGTAATGGAGGAGAGGACTGTCACTGGGACTGGTCATTTACCTGCTACAAACACAAAGCCTGAAGAGGAGATGTAATACAGGCAGATGTAATACAGCCCCTCATCTAGGGGCTGGCCAGACAGGAAAAAACCACAAACCTACAAGGTGATCACAGTGACCAGCCCAGGGCATTGTGTACCAGCAGAACAAATTGCAGAGCCATCTTCTCTCTTATTCCTTAAGAGTGGAGCTCTTTTCACTGTCCTGATGTTTTTTCCTTGTCTCTTTTTTTTCCCCCCAAAACCTTTTAATATACCCAATATGGAACTCAGAGAACAATTTCCAAAGCAACAGAGGTGGTGAATCATGTAACAAAGCAAGGTAGGAATAGTGAATATGAATGTTGGTGCAGATGTGTATATATCTATAGAAGGAGAGAGGTTTTGAAGGGCCTGTGGAAGGATATCTACTGTGTGAGGTACAGTATTTGAACATGGACTTGATAATTCAGACTGTGAGTGTGGAAATAGCGAGGAGGAGTTTCTAGGGTACTTTAATCAATATAAGCTTAATCGTGTGTCTCCATGTAGGTCAACAAAATCCTGGTCTGATGAACTGCAGAGGGATTCCAGGAATACTTAAAAGCTTGCTGTCATGGTTTCACTTGCCGTATGCAGCATTGGTTGATGTCAAGAGAAGAGACAGCTAAACCTTTGCTATCCTGTGTTTCTTCTAATAAGTGTGTAGCAGAAACCTTGAGCTCATGGCCAGCCTTCAGAAGGGCTACAGGAAAGCTAATAGCATATCATCATAGGAATATATTCAGGGGGATGATTTCACATTTGCTGTAGGAGTAGCAACACTACCTAAAATTTAGCCCATTATTGACTTATTCTTTATATACTCAGATTCCAAACATAGGAGACATTAGTCTGTACACTCGATGCATCCTAATTTAGCAATCTGATCAATGGAGCAGAGGTAGTGTAACATACATCCTCTTTTCTTCAAGAAGTCTCTAAGTGTCCTGCCTCTTAGAAGTGGAAGACTCAAAGCTCCCAAGTGCTCCCTGATTTAAACAGGACCAACTGCTGTTATGAATGGAAGCCTTCAATAAAAAAGCACTTTTCTGTGTCTCTTGCTAGCTGAGGTTGGAGACAGTTACCAACATGAGTTTCTAAGCTTGTTGTTTGTGTTAACAACATTTGTTTTAACTAAGCTATTTATGACATTGTAGGTGAAAGTGGTAGGTTGGGACAAAAGGCAGAAGCAGAGAGCTATGGGATGGCAAGTGTGAAAGCAGGAAAACTTCTAGCGATTGAAAAAAGGGAAATAAAGCCTGAACAGTGGGGAAATGAGAAACTAAAGCAGACAGTGCACAGCAGACTATGTAGATAGGCAGCACTGGAATATACGGGCAGAGCTGAGTGAGGATAGTGGTCTAGAGTTGTCAGGGTTGAAATGTACTTGAAAATGTGGAATAAGAATTTTATGTGCTGATTTGCCTTCCCCACCCAGACTATCCCTTCCTCTGTATCCCAGGAGGATCTATGAACACACCTCTGTTTACATTAACTTTACAACCAGAAAAGAAAAAAAGGTAGCATTTTGCTCTGTTGAGAACTACCCATGAATTTAAACAACAGACTTCAAAACCCTGACACATGAAACCAAGTATTTTAGTGTGTTTCAGAGTCTGGATTAGTATCATGAGTCCTGGTGTCATTGGTATGAATTCGTGTCATGGGTCTTTCAGCTTTGTCTCTGACAGGGGTTCCTGTTAAATGAGCACATTTATGTCAGTCATTCTTTTTCAGGGAACTCAGGGGCATTCCAGGAACTTGTTTCGTATACCAGACTGTATGTTCATCTGTGTGGGTGGGTGGGTGGGTGTTCCCTGGTCTCCTGTTGGATGAAGCAGCCAAACCTCTTGGTGGATGTCAGAAGCTAAAGCAGCTTGAGGGAGTGTCAGTATTGGAAGAAGACATCTTTATTCAACCTGTACCCATTTACTTTATCTTTTAAGTGAGAAATGTCACCAAGGCTCTAAATTGAAAGCCAGCTGTCTCAGGGTGCTCAGCTGATTCCTGGCTTTTGCTTACAGGCCATGCTGAACAGTGCATTCCAAGGAGATGCACTTGTCCTTGGTTTGTATCGACAGCCACGTCCCCAGGTGGTGATGGCAGCAGGTTCCGCACTGCCAGGGCATTCTGTGTTTTTGATTTCTGACCATCTATGGCCAAGAGACATTGAATGCAGTCTTGAAAACCTTTTTGGAGTCATGGCCCCCTTGCCCTGACAGTTGCAGTGGGTTATAGGAGTTCCACCAAAGCCCAACAGTTCCTGGAGGACACAAGAACTTCTCTGCTCCTGAGCGAGCCTGTCTCTCAGGCAGCCGGCTGACTGCTTGCTCTGCAGCAAAAGGGCAGAACAAACAAGGAAAGGGGTGCTTCTGAAGGCCTCAGCAGAAGAGTGTCACTTGGGAGAAGACTGGGAAAGTCTTGATGTTCCCGGTGACAACAGAAGAGGGCAGCTGGGGCCTGTCACCACCTGCAGTGACTGCACAGCAATGGGCTCCTGCACCCCATCTCTCTTCTGTGGATTGCATCTCCTCTCTCCATGGCTTGTGGAAGGAGTGTGTGAAGGGATGCAACTCTGGCTTTCGTGTGAGATGAGCAGACCTTGCGTGGTTACAGATCCCCACGTGGGCTGGAGGGAGGCAGCCATGAGGGTGGCAAGGCAGCCTGCTGGGGTGGTGTAGCTCACAGCCCACAGTGTTTACCCCACATTCAGCAATGCTGATAAGGAAGAAGCTGCTGCTCCCTCAGCATATCATATTACTTTCCTGCTTCAACTCCCTATCATTTCCTGACTCCTGTCAGTTCCACATACCTTCCCTCCAGCAGTTATATATGCAGACCATGAGGTCCACTCCTGCTGGGAGGAGTACAAGAAAGTGTGCAGAAGGGGAACAACATATGTACAAATGACTTCAGAGGGGAAGGTCCCACACAGTCAGCTGAGGAGACAGCACCTTCTGAGACTGCTGGGAGAAAACTGTGACAGTGAAATCTTGAGAGGGATGGCCTTTCACCTTCATCACCTGAGGGGGGTGTGACTACAGACAAAAGCAGGCACTGACTTTGAGAGGGAGCTGCAGGCTGGAGCCATCCAGCTTCACTATTCAGAAATGCTGCCATCAAGATGAGACCAGCACACAGCAGCAGTGAAACTCAAGGAGATGCATACCAGACACCCTCAAACCAGGAGGGACTTTAAAACTCATTTTGGGGCTGACTTAGGAACTGAAAACAACAACAACAGCAATAATAATAATAATAACAACAACAATAATAAACTTGTCTTTCCTCATTAAAGACTGACTGGGCTTTATTAGCACTAAAATATGTGCAGACCTTCCATGTGAGATAATACTAAGCAAGACTGTTTACTTACTGTGTTAACTCTGTAACTGGTTATGCCACCAGAAATCATGTGGCAGTCTTAGATTTACTTTTCTTCCTCCAGACAGGTAATGTGGAGTTTGCTTCTCTTTAGACTGATTTTCTCTTCTAATTCTGACCATCCAAACTATCATTCTGTATCCTTTAGTCTCCAGTCTCCTGGTCTTTGGAGGGGCAGATCCTTTAGGGAATCTCTAATGTTCATGGTATTGCAGGAAATCTTCCTCTGCCTCCCATAGGAAAACCCCTTGGCCTGGACAGCAAGAGCACCATTGATTCTGCTGGTGCTAAACAGAGAGCTCTTCTTGAGATTGGTGCCAACATCCACAGTGGTGACTGGGTATTTCATTGGAGGAAGTGCAGCCTCTAGGAGATGAAGGACAGCCCCCCTTCTACAGCTTCTTGAACATCTTGAACTTCATTGGGTAAGCCTTGTTAAAAACTGTGGATTCCTTACAAATTTATTCTCCCCTTCAGCTGAAGGCTTTTCCCAAAAACTGTTTTTCAACAACAAGCCCAAGAGCATGAAGTGCTACCACCCCTGAGGGCCAGCTGGTTTGGTATTACACACCAAGGGAAGTGTTTTCAGCAGAGCCAGTTTACCTGAAGAAACAGCCCCCCAACAGTACAGATTGACTGCCCTACACAAGTGACCTGAGGCTCAAAGTAAGTTTATTTTGCCTGCAGTTTGGGACAGACAGTAGTGTGAGTCTGAGTTTGATGAGATGACATCCAACACTCTCATGTGCTGCCTCTTGCTACTAATGAGAGTGGAGCTCAAACAAGTAACATGAAAATTCACATGAATGGGTGGGATCGGAGAATTAATTTTATTTCCCTAAACAGTACTAGAAATGCCCTCATGATCCCAGTGCATTTATTGTAATATAGTAAGAACATGACTAGCATTTAATACTATTTAATAAATAGGCTGATTAACTTAGGCAACAGTAATCAGTACTTGAACAGATTAACAAACTTGGCCAGTCAGAGGTGTGAAACAACCATGAGGATATGATATATTAACTCTGCTTTGCGTTTTAAGGTTGAATTTGGTCATCCCTTCCTAATACCCTGAAGAAGTCTTCTTCCAAAACTGAAGTTACATTTGGCTGTGACAGGAGTCTCTATTTCTTTATGTTGTATTTGTTGCTGAATGGGGGGCAAAAAACTAATCTGTAATTTGGGGTGCTGTGAGAATGGGAAGAATAGAATTAATTTGTGATCTGAAACTTTATAATGTCTTTTTTGATCAGATTTATAAATCAGCAAGGCTTTGGAAGAACAAGATTAAGTGTCTGTTTTCAAATCCAAATTATCCTCATAAATCCAAATCAGAGCAGATAATTTTGGTGATAGTTCCTCTGGACTTGGGGACCCCAGGTATCCTGTAAAGGATCTGCAGATGTTCCTCACAACTCCCTCTTGGTCCCCAATTAAGCACTGGGCCAGCCAGGTGCCTGTCAGGGGTGGGGTTTACTCTAACAGGGTGTAGTTCAGCCAGATCCCACATGGTGTTTCAAAGCCTGTCTTCTTTGTTGCACTTCCCACAGGCCCTGTGTCTGTAAACCTTTGATCACAGCACATCATTCCTCTAGCACCCTCTTTCTGCAAACTGACATGCTGAAGGTCATACATTTGCCAGCAGCAGCTCACACACATAGCAAGCCTGGGCACAAACTCAGGCTGGGTGGAGAATGGATCAGGAGGAGCCCTGAGAAGGACCTGGGGCCATTGGTGGATGAGAAGCCCAACACGACCCAGCAATGAGCACTCACAGCATTGGATCCTGGGCTGCATCCAAAGCAGTGTGGCCAGCAGGTTGAGGCAGGTGATTCCCCCCCTCTGCTCTAACCTGGTGAGACCCCACATGAGGTATTGCATCCAGCATAAGAACGATGTGAACCTGCTGGAGCAAGGCCAAGGGAGGGCCATGATGATGATCTGAGGGCAGGAACACCCTCTCCTGTGAAGACACCCTCCTTATGTCCATCATGGGCAAAAAAAGGCTCCAGGGAGATCTTAAAGCAGCCTTCCAGTACCTAAAAGGGGCTACAAGTGAAATGGAAAGGGACTTTTTACAAGGGGTTGTAGTGACAAGACAAGGGGGAATGGCTTTTAAATGAAAAAGAGTAGGTGTGATAGATATCAGATAGATATCAGATATCAGAAAGAAATCCTTTACTGTGAGGGTGCTGAGGCACTGGGACAGGTTTGCTGTTTTGCATCCCAGAGATGTTGTGGATGCCCCATTCATGGAAGCGTTCAAGGTGAGACTGGATGGCACTTGAAGCAACCTGTTTGTGGTGTCCCTGCCCATGATTTTTAAGGTCCCTCCCAACCCAAACCATTCTGTTATTCTACAATTCTATGATCCTATGATTCTGTATGATTTGGGATTATGACTTGAAAAAGTGAATAATTACTGAAGGGGGTTTCCAAGGGTAGAAGCTCTGCAGCTCCTCCTGAGCCCCTCTGAGGTAGTGCAGGGCAGGGAGCAGCTGGGTGAGTGGTGTGCTCAAGTTGTTCTCCCCCCTCTCCTACTGCCAGCACATGGCCCATCACTGGGGTGGCAGTGGGCAGGAAATTTCAGGCTGGTAATTGTAATGAGATTTACTCAGTCCTGCTGTCTCGTTTGCCCTGTATCACAGGCACCCAGGATGTACTGTATCTTGAAAACTTGCTTGGCAAAGAGTGATGGCAGCTGCACCAGGGCAGGTCTCAGCAGAAGGGAGCCCCATAAACGACTTGCTGATGACCTTTGATTCGACTACCAATGTGTAGCAAGCAAATATTTAAACCCGTGCCATTCAGAAGGGAAGCAGAGCTTTAGCATGCAGAACACAGGCAAGGGGTGCTGCTGTGATAGTCCTGGGCTGTGCCTGGGAAGGGGCAAGCAAGCTCTCTTCCCCTCCTCTTCCACTCCAGCAGAGCAGCCCACGCTGCCCTTCATGCCCACACCAGGGAAGGGGCAGATACTCAGACCCCAACAAGTTGGGTGGCTGCTGTACCAAGGAAGGCAGGAGTTTTAAAGCTATTTCAAGCCCAAAGACAAAATAACTGTGGCCATTCCTCCTGCCCACATTGCCTATGACCCCATACAAGCAGAGGCTGTGTGACAGGGAGCCACCTCTGGATCTGACTGCCTGCTGTGAGCAGAGCCCCAGCGGGCTGGACCCAACTGCTGGTCTTCTACTGTGGCTGGTACCCACATACAGACAAGTCTTCAAGAAATCTATTGGTGTCAGTCAGGTGCAGCAACAGGCCAAGAGGGTATTTATCCCTCAGAGCGGTGCGAAATTAGCTCTTTTGGTTAGTTTATAATTAGGTACTTGCACTTAACAGTATCCTTTCTGTTGGATTTTTATAGTTTTGTCCTTTTTTTTTAAACATGAAAATAATCAGTCTTAAAATAAAATAATTTTTTAAAAAATACCCTGGGAAGTGATCTATAAAAGGAGAAAATCCTTGCCAAGGGAATGCCACAGCAGCAAGCCCAAGCCACAGAAAGCCCGGTTGAAGGCTTCACTTTGCCGCAGCTTTTCAGAGGTTAACCAGGGTCTGTAAGCAAACAGCTTAAAGAAGGAGCCCGGCTTAGTGCCTGGGTCTTGGGCTGTCCCAGAGCCTACCAGCCTAATGCCCTTCCAGCAGCCCCTCCCTCCCAAAGGCGATGCTGGGCAAACAGAGCCAGCCCTCGCCCTCTGCTCACGCAGCCCGGATCCCTCTGCGGGGACAGCGCGGGCCGGCGCTGGGCCCGGGGGCATCGCAGGAGAGGGTGTTCCACTTGAGACGGGCGCAGAGCCATGTGTATATAAAGCCTGGGGCAGCGGCCCGGGAGGATTGTTTAGCACAACCACACCTCGGCTGACTTGGCAGCACGGCGAGGCACTGCCGGAGCGCCGGCAGCCGAACCCCGAGGTACCCGAGCGTGGGAGCGATCTGCCCATGGGCCCCCGCCTGCTGCTGATACTGATGCTGCTTCAGGCAGGTGAGTACCACCTCTCGGTCCCTCTGCCCTGCCATGCCTTCCCCTGTCCGCGGACGGCCTCTCCCCTTGCCATCAGCTTTGCGCGCTTCGTGCCAGGACCTCCGTGTGATTTGGGCAAGTGAGGAAAAAAAGTGTCACTAGACAATCCTCAACTTTACAGTGAGGGACTGTGTAAGTGCTCTGCCTGCCTGCCTCTCTTCCAGCGCCAGCTATGGTTTGCATATACTGTATAAACACAGGCCTTTTTCTTTTTTATTAGTTTTTGGCTACAGAGTTGTTAGTGTCTGTGTTTCACAGAAATACCTTCTTTTTATACCAGTGGCCATGGAGTGAGCAGTTTTTAACACATCTGAATTTAAAATAATTTTTAAAAAATCTGTTTATAAAAGCCATAAATGACTGCTAACGTAATGCCCTTACACACAGAGGCAACAAAACACTAAACTGGCAAGTCTGAGGTTATTCCTGCAGTAGAGTTTTAAAGAGAAAAACAACCCTCTGCCTTCATTTACAGCAAAGGCTGCCAGTTTAAGCAGGAAATAGTGCTAAGTTGTCAGATTCACCCCTGCTCACCTCTCTGCAGGTATGTTCTTCCCTAAGGTGCTCCATCAGTAGTTTAACTAATGATTGGACATGCTGCTAACGGGACATTTGGCTAGGAGCAGGCTACTGTGGAGACTCAGACTTTTTCAAGGCTTTCCTGACTGTGTTGGCTCGGCTGCCTAGCACAGAGAGAGCAATTTCAGTTCTTGGTCAAGTTATTAGCTGTGCACCTGAATATTAAAAATGTACTTGCTGGGGCTGACCTCTCAGCTGCAGCGGCGCGCCGCTGGCTCAAAACCCAGACAGCTTTCAAAGAACAGGAACATCAGAGGCTGCCTGGATGCCTCTTGCAGAACACACAGCCTTAAGCACACTAATTGAGTCTTTTGGACTCCATTTCCTTTGGGGCTTTCTCTCCACTTTCATAGCAGCTCTGCGCTGTAATTACAGTTCCTTGATCCCCAGAGATATCCCCAAAAGAAGAATGGCCTTTCTTCTTCTGGGTGAGGTACAGTTACCTTACACCAGCCTCAACCATTTTCAGCCAGCAGCCAACAGACCAAGCCCAGCAGTCCTGGCTTAAGAGGCCAGGGAAAGACAGCTAAAAAAAAAAATTCAAGCTGCTTGTCAGAAGGCTGAGGTTCCTACAAAGAACTTTTTGTCTCCACTGGAACATTTTCAGGGTCTGCAAAATGCAACAGGTTGAAAAACCATGATTTATACCCCCAAATCCAAAGCAGCTCACTGCTTGTGATTTCCCCTGAGAGCTGAGCCCCCTTCTAACTCTGGAGCCTTGCTGTTTAGACAAGGAAAATAAGTGGTCTCTTTAGTTCTCAATAAAACCCATCCAAAGTGTTTTTAGCACGAAACCTGAATACTCAAGCAGTGTTTAGGTGAGCAGCCACTTACTTTTTCAGGAATGTGCATTTAATCCCTGAGGAATGCCCCGGGAAACAGACAGAGGCTGTGCCGGGACAGCCTGAGGTGTCGATCCCTGGGGTGAAAATGGTGGCACCGCTCCTGCTGGGGGGTCAGGCTGGGAGAGGGAGCAAAGCCCTGCCTTGTCCTTCATGGGGAGAGACCCTCCTTGTCTTCACTGGCATTTGGATTGGGCTCGGAAGGCAACCTAGCCCAGGAGATGCGGGAAAAGGCCCAAGGAAGGGGATTAGAGGCTAGGTTTTAAAAGGAAAGCAACTGTTTTAATAATAGTATTGAGTCCTTGGGTGGTTTAGGGGATTAATTAACCCGTGTTTGCACAACACTTTGAAGAGGTCAAGCGTGCTGCAATAGCCAGGGGTAGGTAGCAAAGCAACTTCAGTAGTGAGTTTCCAGCTCCCAGATGTCACCTCCCTCTCCATCCAAGCACGCTGGCAAGTCCCCCTGTTTGATTTTGGAGTGGCTGTGCATGGGTGGGATGAGCAGATGGGTTAGGCTTTTGGGCTGAGGATTTTCATCCTACCGATAGAGCAGTGCAAAGTGCATTTGGTCCTTCACAGTAAATCCAGGCATGAAATGCTCCTATTTGTCACTGTAGCACGAGAAGCAGCAACGTTTGCAACTGTCCATCACAGTGGTTTGAGTATTAGGGGCAGGATACTCCTGGTTTCCATAACAGTTACTGCAAGACTGAGCCTGTGGTTTCTAAAAAAGTTCCAAATTAACACGCAAAATCACGAGACTGTTTAAAAGACTTGTAACTCAAAAATCTCCAGACTGGTTTGGGTGGCCATCCCCATGCTCCAGCTAACACAGAGCTCCTTTCTTCTTTTTTCACCAGATTAGTGCAGCCCACCTGTTATGACTTAGGTGGAACATAATAATGGAAGTGGATGCAAGTGTTGCCAGCACTTCCAGAGTGTCAAGTGGAAGTGGCTATACATGCATCTTGGCTAATGGAGGCACTTTGTCCTTGACAAAGTATGTACTCTACAGGCTCAGGGGCGTGTAGCTGTCCCTCTATGCAGATTAACAGGGCTATCAGTATGTTTTGCCATTTGGAAAGTGGGTTAAAAGGTCCTGAATAGTAGGGGAAACTTGGATAGTGTAAGAATCTTGAGCAACATAGAAACTACATTTCTTTCCACAGAGCCTTGGTTAGGTCTGATTGCCTGGCTGTTCTCTGCTGCTTCATGTCCCAGCCAGGACAATAGCACAGCTGGAAAACTGTGCCAGGTTTGGGAGCTCTGGGGTGCAGTGAAGCCCAGGTTGCCCTGCATGGTGCTGGCACAGACCTTGCAAAGCTTAACAGCTTGGGCTCCGTGATGTGCAAGGCCAGGCACGCTGCTCCGGGTGCAGTACAGCTGCAATCACACACTAGTACACCAGAACTAGTAAGTCCTGCTTGAATTGAGCTCCTGTGGAAGAAATAGAATGCTTGGGTATTTCTGCACCCACCTTTTGATTATCCCAGACCTCAGGCAAAGCTCCCTGCAGAGTACCCTTTGCCAGCTGAATGTCATGACTAGTTAGATTGTCAGGGCTGCACCCAACCAACCAGTCAAAGTCAAAACCATCTCCCTTGAAGGACTGTAGGAAAATCAGTAGCAGGTATGTTTAATCCTTGTGTGTAACCATGTCCTGTCTTTGCAGTTTGGAAAGGTGCTCTGGGAAAGTCCCATTCACTGCACACTCGAGGAATCATTGAACTGGCTGGAGCCATAACGTGTGGCACGGGACGGTCTCCCTTGGCATATATTGGCTATGGGTGCTACTGTGGACTGGGAGGACGAGGCTGGCCTAAAGATAAAACAGACTGGTAAGAGAAACCTCAGCTACGTGTCCAGAAGCAGTGCAGACCTCCCTACCTTTTTTCTGTTTGTGCTACTGTGACTCCACTGACTCATTTGCTGCCTTGTGGGCAGGGAACTTAGTATATATGAACATACTGGGGATTTGTGAGTGATGACCCATGTATCACTTGGGATTTGAATGAGGGCTTAACCTCCTTCTGGATGACACCAAAGCTCTTAGGACCTTGTACTATGTGGGGTAGAGGGCAAAGGAGAAACCAGGATGTCATTTCTTGAAATGGCTGATTTTTTTTTTATAGAGATCACATCTTGCCTGACAAAAGGAGCATTATTCAAGGTATTTGGAGGGTTATTTCACCCAGGTCCCTAAAATGGAACCAATGCAAATATCACTGTTTATCTTCTTGAAGAAATCTGTATCATTGCAAGGAGTAATCAAACCTGTTGCCTGCATTGGCTGTTAGTTCACACTGAATCAAGGTAGAACAATAAGGGAGAGCATGGTGTTATTTCCCCTTTTCTTTGTTAGTGGGGAAGATGTTGGGCTTGTTATTCCCAACAAGCGTTGGACGTATTGCAATCAAAGGCTTCTTTCCTGTACTGTGCAATGAGCATAGAGTAAATGAGAGTATAGCTGAGGGTAGTGGCCTCTTGTGTGCTCTGAGCTTGGTATTTGCAATCTTGCCAGGTTTGAAATATCAAAGTCAAAGCACACAAGTCTATCTACAGTCAACAGACCAGGTGCTACTAGTAAGCAAGCTCTGCTTTTAGTAGGGATGAAGGTAGTCTGCAGCTCACTGGGAAGGAAACTGAGCTTTTCAGCATGCCTTGCTGCTGGAAACACCTGCAAAAGCAGACTTTGCTGAATTAGAATGACAGAAAAAGCGGAATGGGGCGGGGGGGAAGAAAAAATGTCAAGGTTAAAGATCTCTGTGGGCATGAAAGGGAAGTTCTCTGTCCCTTAAGATTAATGGAGCTGTCTCCATTAATGCAGCAAGATGTTTCACTCCCAAAGCCCTCTCATCATGTCCCTTTATTTGTCTGTGAAATATTTCATCTATGAAACAGTCAATATGGGCTTCACAAATGATGAGTAACTGCAGTAATATCTCTTGACCTGTTCATCACAGTGTGCTTCTCACAGTGATTATCTACAGCTCTCTATGTAAGGTGTTTAAATTTTTTTTGTTATTCTTTAATAAATTTCATAATAAAGCCTTGAAAGTAGGCTACACTACTTGACTACACTAATTTGGAGTACTGCTTTTATTGAAGGGCTGAGCAGAGTGACCTAAAAGCTGTTTTCCATAGAGGCTGAGTGACATCCAAATTTGTATGACCCTGGGAGATGCAAGTAGTCAGCACTCCTGAAAAAGAGAGAGTAAAATATGGCCACGTGTTCATCAGCCAGTGTTTCTGCTGTTGTTTAAATTCCACAGAGTATTTTACGATTTTATCCTAAAGGCAGAAAATGAGACTTTGCAAATGGAAATGCCTCAAAATATGGGATAATTTGTAAAAGGGAAGCTTGATCCTCTGAGTACATTCATTATTATTCCTTAGCTGCAACACTTGGCTGCTGTAGAAAAACTTCAAAGTTTTATTTAGGTTCTTAGCTAGGAAGAATCAGTAATGCCACACTAGATTCAGCCCTAAAAAATTCCATTTTCTCTTTGCTAGAGAAATACTGATATCTGTTACTAAGGACTACTGCAACGATTAGTGTGATTGAGTACTCCACACCTGTCAAAGTGACCACATTATTTTCCATACTTGCCATTCAAAAAAAAAAAGGCAGGATACTGGCTGTGAGTGGCAAATACTATTTGAAATTATTCACCCCCTTGACCTTCTAGGTTTGTTACAGGGACCCTTACAAAAGGAGTAATTTTCTTGTGTGTAATTCAGTCAATCTGTCTAGACAGGGCTAGAGTGCTTCTAAGCACCTCTCTTTTATGTGCAAAAAAAAAAAGCCATTGAATGGGTAATCCTTTTATAAGGTTTATTCCACATACTGACTTTGATGTGGTGTCAGTAATTACCTTTTCCCTTTTGTTCCACTCTCACAGTTCTATCACTTCAAGGCATAATGACATTTCTTCCACACAGAGTCAATAGATTTGTTTCTCCTTCTCCTTTCTGTTTCCCTGGATTGCTGCAGCACCTCTGTTATAAAGTAGGACCTGAGGGTGCTCAGCACTTCCCTGAAAACACCATGAAAGGCAGGGTGCATCCATGACTCAGCTAAGTCACAGGATCATTAAGGTTGGAAAAGATCTCTAAGATCATTGCGTCCCACTGTTAAATCCTGGCAAACTCATAGGGAAGAGTAAGATTTCCCCTCTGTTGCAACGTTAAAGCAAAAGAAAGACACAGAGCAATGAGGGTGCTGTTGATGTGACAAACACGACGTGACAAATTCTTACCTGATTGGCATTTGCTCAACAGCAGGGGTCTGGCCAGCTGATCCCTGCGGACCAGCCGGAGCTGTCTGTAGCCATTAGGGCTGTCTCGTAGCCCAGTCGGGATGAGCGGGTTGTTTACTGCCCAGGTGACACAGTTGTTTGTTTGCCACCGCTGATGACCGCTGCTCTGCCACGGTGTTGGCTGCCTCTGTTTGTGTTGGTGTAACCCAATGTTAGCAGGTTATTAAAAGCTTAGCACCACTCTGACCCAGGTGCAGCAAAGGACATTTCCAGACAGGAGGGGACCATCTGAAGGTGGCAAAGGACAACAATAGGACTCCTTATTGTTTTTCCTTGGCAGTTCTTTCAGATGTTTGTAAAATAGGAGCCCAAAGTCTTATTGCTTTGTGTTGGAGGAAGCCACCTGTCAGCCTGCTGCAGCTGTGGGGATCTTCAGGAGGAGCTGCTGTAAGGGGAAGCAGAATTGTGCCCCAGATCTTGTGGTCCTGCAGAGTTTATTCAACTCCTCCTGATTTTGCCAAGCCAGATAAGGAGCAGCAAGTTCTCACTGCTAACTAGAACACCATTTGCTTGTGCAAATTCAATGGTCATTCACTTGTCCTTGCCTGATGCACAGAACATCTCATCTGTTGCCCCCTACAGTATCTGTCCTCACCTCTCCTACCTCTCTTTCTGTTTGTTCCCTCTGGCTCTCCATAAAAAGCAATTTCTTTCCCTTGGCACAGAGGCTCCTAACACCTCCCTTTGTCTGTCTACCGTCACATTGTTCTTCCCTCACTCCCCCATCACTGACACCAATACTGTACCAATTTGGCTACAGACTCACTCCTCAGACCTCACAAACCTTTGGTTTCTATAGCTGGCACTCCCCTCAGCTCAGTCTGATTTGTGGCACTCCACCACAGCCTCCAGTGCTCAGTGTCCCATGTATGAGACACTAGAGATGGGCTTGCTCTGATACCTATCATTCCCCTGAGGATGGATTAGGCTTTGCTGGAGCTTCAGCTTTTTTGTGTAAAATCAGCCTGCCTCAGTTTTTCCCAGTTAGTAGAATGTTTCTCTGTGGAGTCACAGTGATCTTGCAGGGATGCCTTCTGGAAATCACTGCTCTCTGGCTCCAGCCTCTAACCTTGCATCCTTGCTGAAACTACCCTTGTTATTCAGCAGAGAATCTTTTTAAGTGCTGAATATTTTCTCAGTGGAATTTGAGTCCCTAAACTATCAGAATAAAATTCAAGTGAGGTCAAGTTTTCTATAAATTCAGAAGTAATTGACAGTGAGAATTATCTCACTGACTAGTCCATAGGAGAGATGTCATTAGCTGAGCTACTCATCCTCATTCCCTCTATGGTCAGTGAAACACAATTGCACTTTCAAATCTGATGCTTTTCACCCTATGTTAGATCTCTGCAGCATGTAAATGTGAGCCATGGGGCAGATGTGCATAGAGGGGAGATAGGTGAATGCCTTAGATATAGATGGTTTTTAAGGTTCTTTAGTTAACTAATACGAATTTCACCATGAGACTGATTAATTTGTAGCCTCCCCTCAGAACCTTTATGGGCCAAGGAGTACATGGCAGGTCCAGGTGAACTGAAGAGATAAAGATGCTTGGTGATACTGAGGAAGGCAAGAAATATCCCATTTCCAAGTTTTTTGGGATGGGTCTAAGCCTAAGCCAGTGAGCCACAATAGCACAACTTTTGGGAACACTTCTGCTCCCTTTCAGCCAGATTACCATGTCTTGACCACACATGCCTTCACGAGGGCAAAAGCTCAGAGGAGGAAGCACAATGGTCAAGGGAGCAAATATGGCATTAATAAACTCCTGAGCCATGTGAGCTTTCCCAGAAAAGCCAGGATACTTGCTTCATCAACAGATGATGTGCTGACAGGCCGGGGTGAACATTGCTGTCACGAGCTGTGTGTGAGCAAAGCACCCTGGAGTCCGTGCCAACAGGAAGAATGCAGGAGGACACCCAAACTCTGTCTCTTTCTGTCTCCCAGGTGCTGCCACAGGCACGACTGCTGCTACGACACGGCAGAGAAGGAAGGCTGCAACCCCAAGGTGCAGCGCTACCAGTGGGCGTGTGAGCAGAACACCGTGCGGTGCGGTAAGGAAAGGCTGGCTCGTGTCCTTGGATTTCCCTCCCTCCCTCCTTCCTTCCCTCCCTCCTTCCTCTGCAGGTACCAGGCTGACCAAAGGGCTCTGGAGGCCCCAGAGGCAGGTTTGTGTTTGCCAAGCTGGTTTCAAAGCCGCTTTAGGCAATGTCTGTTCTCTTCCAAGCTCCCTGCCCATTCTTTGCCAGAAGCTGGGAGGAAAGCTGGAGCCCTAGCACCACCCATTCCAGGTAACCTGAGATCTTGGGCTGAAGAGCCCGAGTGGGGGCCATGGAGCCCACAAACCATCTTAGTTTGGCAGAGATGCAGATGCAAAGACTCTCTGGAGACTTTCTGCTCACTGGCATTAAGCATGCCTCTTCCCACAGCTGTGGGTCCTCAGGGATGCTCTTTCAATTGCAATTCTGGCCCTCCCCCTAGCAGGACTGTCCACCTTTTTTGCTACCCTTAAGCACCACTAGAGAAGAACCAGGCTACTCAGTATGGCTGCAGGACAGGTTAAATAGGATGCCAGCCTGAACCTCTGCCCATGTGGGGCTCCAGCCTGTGGTCCTGGGGTTCCAGCAGGGATTTTGAACCATGCAGAATGAAATGCTCTCGAGTGCCTCAGGCAGACAGCAAGTGTGGGCTGTGCTCAGCTCTACAGCTGGTACCCAGTCAGGAAGGTTTGAATTGCACAGTCACAGCCCGTCAGTGTCTCGCACAGTTTGTTTTGACATACACCAGATGACTAGAGTCGTAGAATTTGTCACTTGTATTTCTAAGTCTCCAGAAAGCTCCTGGTGGTAAAATCCATTGTAGAACACTTTTGAAATTTTTAAAATAAACAAGTTTGAAAAGAAATTGTGAGATTAAAACTTATCCCCATAATTATCAGAGTTACTTGCTAGAACATTAAAAGACTATTTCTACCTTATCAGAAAACCATAGTCTACTGGTGCAATCCTCAGCCTCACCAGCAGCTGAAGATCTGCCAGCAGATAGGGGATGGGACACAGCACATCTGCAGTTGCTCTCTTCTAAGTTCCAGAACAATCTATTAAATACAAAGTGCTGGCAAAGGAATGTGTCACTTTAATGCACAACTGCTCTCCCTCCTGCCTACCCATATTTCCATACTTGACTGATATTTTCTGCTAGTCATTTTACAGGAAAAAGTCCTGTTTCTCTTTGCTGTGAAGGAACAATCCAAGTTGCAGATACAAGATGTATCACTGAGTCCATGGGAGTGGACATAGGAGTGCAGCGGGCTGCAATTGTTCTGACTTGGCCAACAAGCAGGAGTTAAATGAATTTCATTAATTCCTTAACTGATGTCCAGGCAAGACCTGATGCATCCATCAACTGTTCTCCACAAGCCCTCAGCAGGCTTCATTCCCCCTGATATCCCCGATGAGGAGGAACCACAGAAATGTGTTTTGAAGGCAAATTTCCTACCCCAGGCTACAGCACGGCAGGTCTTACTGGGACGTGAAAGTATAATGTCTGATCCCATTCAAACAAAAGAGATGAAGAATTATATTTCCAGGCGTGCTTGCTGAGCTCAGGGTAATGATGTCCAGAAGTGTTAGAAGCAGAACTGTCTGCTCTGTCATTTCAATGCAACAGGAATTAGATGCCTGCTGCCTGACACTGTATCATAAATCATGTAAAATAAACAGCAACTCATTTTACTTGGTATTTCTCCTCTTTTTGCTACCATTAGGTAGGTTTGTTTGTGAAATGAAAAACACTGGCAAAACCATATTCTTCAGTCTAGATATGCCATCATCTGTAGGCAAGTCACATTCAATAGATATCTGGAATACAAAAAAGGCTGTTAGTTTTGGGATCATTCCTGTACAAAAAAAAAATCATTCCTCTCTAACAGAAATGTTATGAAGCCAGACTTTTGTACTCACATTTGATGAACAGTTGCTGGCAGAGCATAGGAAGAGCTCAAGGAGCAGAAGGGCAAGGAGAGTATCATGCAAGACTGGTAGCTAAGAAAAAAGTGGCCTTAAGTCCTCATTGACCGTTCAAACACTTTTACCAGTAAATACATGATTATTCAGACCAGCTTAGGAAACACAGGCTTTTCTTATTTTTCAGATACAGGGCTGATCCATCAAAGTCTAGTGAAATCTGCAAAAATTCCTATACTCATTGTTGCAGTTGGTTTTGGAGTGAGGCCCGTGTGCACCAGCACATTACACTTCTCCTAGTGCAGGGTTTTGTGGCTGTTAGACAACCCATGGCAGCACCCTCAAATAAACAAGGCACTGTGCTTTGAAATCATATTAACCCAATAGCTGCATTTAAGCCACCTATAGGTGGGATGAGGTTCATTAACCCAGGCTCAGTCATTTGCAATGTAGCCTTCTAAGCTAGTGGCTTTGATGTTATTTATGATAATGTAGTCACATAGTTGCATTCTGTATAGTTCCGTGTATGACTTTGATCACTTTGTTAGCTGCTGGCTCATAAAAATCAGGTACCTGGCTCTGCTGCAAAGCTCCTTGGCTCCTCTGCTGTGATCAGAGAGATACAACAGCAACTGATACAGCAAGAGTGAAGGATGCCTGGTGAGTGCTCTGATGCCTTCAGGTTTCTGAATATCCCTCTGGGAGGCTCCTCCTTTCAAAGTAGTGGTTTTTTCTTTTGAAATCAGTCTGTTTTGCAGAGGGAGGAGTTAGAAGGGAAATTCACTGACTGAGGAATGGTGGAATATTTTTACCTCAGGCTAAGATAAAATAATTTTCCTTTTTCGCTTTGACTGCTGAAATAAACCCTTATAGTTCACACAGTTCTGGAAGCAGGGAGTGCTCTGTGCTGAGCAGATTTTTATAAGCATTGCCAATTTACGTTTAGCTGCTACTTTCTGATGCTCTTTGTCACAGTTAAGGTCAGACCTGTTGACAGAGAGAGGGCAGGGGAGGGTCAGATCCACTCACAACACAACATGTTGGTCCTGCTGCCACAGCCTTTGATCCATAAGGGCTGGTTTTTTAGCGAATTTTTCCTCCTAAAACTGTTTGTTGCCTTTGATACAGAATCTCTCATCCTCAGCTCACATTTTCTTTTGCAGATAACCTGACAGACCGATGTGAAAAAATGGTGTGCCTGTGTGACCAAGAAGCAGCCAAGTGCTGGGGAGCAGCCCCATACAATCCACACTTCATCCTCTGGCCAGACTTTTTATGTGGACAGACTCATCCCACCTGCCATGTCAAATATGGGGGGCCAGAATAGTCTTTTTAGAACCTTTCTTCTAACAATTTGAACCTGAAGGTGGTGGAATAAAATTTTTCCTCATTTTCCAGATCTAACCATGGTGTGAGAGAATTTATATCAGGCCAGGATTTATGGGGAGGAGAAACAGACCAGAATGGTGTGGTGGTGGGATTGCCCTCTCTGTGAGACACACTTGGACTGTATCAAGCTCTGCCTTTGGGTGGACAACAAGCAAGTCAAGAGCTTGTGGGTTAGGAAAAAAGGGCAGACAAATAAGGGTGACACTTTGGGGTGTTTTCTACAGGCCACCTGAGTAGGAGGAAGTGCATGAGGCCTTCTACAGGCAGCTTGAGGCAGCCTCAGAGTCACAGGCCCTGGTTCTGATGCGGGACTTTAACTACCCGGACACCCCCTGGAGAAACAGCAGGTGACAAAAGTGATTAAGGGACTGGAGTATCCCTCCTATGAGGAAAGGCTGAGGGAGCTGGGTCTGTTCAGCCTTGAGAAGAGATGACTGAGAGGGCACCTCACTGGTGTCTATGAATAAATGATGGGAGGGTGTCAGGCTCTGCTCGGTGGTGCCAAGCAATGGGACAAGAAGGCATCGAGTAGAAACTGATGGACAAGAAGTTTTACCTGAACAGGAGGAAGAACTTCACTGTGCAGGTGATTGAGTATTGGAACAGGTTGCTCAGAGAGGCTGTGGAGTCTCCCTCACTGAAGATATTCCAGACCTCTCTGGACACAATCCTGTGCCATGTGCTCTGGGAAGACCCTGCTTGAGCAGGGAGGTTGAATCAGATGATCCACCGTGGCTCTTTCCAACCTTACCCGGTCTGTGATTCTGTGACAGGGTAGCATACATGCTGAAGCAAAGGGAAGATCTTGCTCTGATCATGATCAAGATCTACCTTTGCAGAAACAGACGGTTTGGTCTGTGGTGTAGTGGGAACACATCTCCTGTCACCAAATAGTGCCCCTGTTTTTTTTTTTTTAGTCATAGAATCATAGGATAGTTTGGATTGGAAGGAGTCTTTAAAGGCAATTTCCAATCCCTGTGCAATGAGCAGGGACACCTTTAACCCTGTGCAATGAGCAGGGACACCCTTAACTGAGCTTTAAGCAACACCAGGTTGCTTAGAGCTCAGTTGTCTTATCCCTCACGCTCTGCACCACAGCACTGGAGACACTTCTGAGCTGTGTTCAAGGGTAAGCAGAGTTAGGCTGGGCTATTGCAGCTGCAAGATTTCTGACTTCCACTTACTAGCAGGTATACCCACGCTTTGCAAATGAACATACTCACTGCTCCACAAGCTTCAGAGTTGATACACTGCTCTCTGATACATATAGAAAATGGTCTCCTATATTGGCATGTCCCTCAGTCACTGACTGCCTGGGAATCACTTATTGTCACATAAGGAAACAGTGGCTGTGGAGAACATCAGTCGTCTCAAGCAAATCTTTCATCTCTCCTTTTTTAAAAGGGTAGTAGAGGCTGATATTCAAACGCTACATTTCCTTCTGGCAAGAGAAACCAAAATCCCATTCTTTCAGCCAGGAGTAGCTATGTACGAGTGGGCCTTCTTTGCATCTTTGTTGCAAACGTTTAGGCTGGAGCAAGCCAACGGGACAAGAGCCTCTTTGGCAGGAGGCACAGAGATGGGAGCCACACTTGCATCCCCAGAAGCAATGCTTCTGATTTCCTCGGGTAGGTGCTAGCACTGCATGGGCACCTGGAGCACCTGGGTGGGCTGGGCTCCTTCTGTCTCTGCTGAAGCTCAGCTGACAAACTTTGAACTGCACCTTTAAAATAAGAATTAACGGCACAGAAAGACCCAGGGTGCCTCATCAGAGTCTAAATCCAGAGATATGTGGCCAAGCTAAGTGGAGTTTTGGCAGGTGATAATACAAATTTCTTCACAAAAAGTTGCTTTGCTCCTTGCTTCAGGAGGATGGTGAATATGCCACTGAGGCTGTCAAAGCTGCAGGAAAAAGAAGCTTGGTAACAAAAATAAAAATGCCAAAGTCAACATGTAGAGGCAAAGGCTTTTATTCTGTCTAGAACTCCGGTTTTTTGGCTTATGGGGCATCAGAAGTTGTTCCACCTGCAGGCTTTGCATATCCCAGCAGCTCCTGTAATGCTGCACCTCAAGCTATGCTGAGCAAGAAGGAAAGGAGAGAGAATGAGTGAGCAACACAGAGTCAGGACAACACAATAAACTCCTCCGAGGCTTTCTGGCAAAAGAAGAAGTTGTGAACTCTTAACGTAGGGCGTTTGCAGAAGGATGATGCTGTGTGGGCAGCATCAGCCTATTGAAGGGAGCGCGCTTCCCAGCAAGAGCTGGAAGATCCTCCCCGCTGAGAGAGGCAGAGCTCCCGGAGTGTCCCTGTCCCCGCCACGCTGTCCATCAGGTGGCGGCAGCGCTCCAGTGAAAGGCAAGAGCAGCTCTTCCTTCAGCCCTTCAGGGAGGGGATTTTTTCATAAGGCTGAAAGGATTTTTGAGCGCCAGGAGAAGAGGTGCAAATCACACGTCTCCTCAGTGAATGCAAAAAGTCAGCTGAGCTCGCTCGGAAACGCATACCGCATCTTGTTGCTCAAAACGGGAACTAAATTGTTTCGAAATGCAGTGTCAGTCTCCTCAAATTAGACCAGTTGGCAGAACAGAAAAAAAAAACAGGCGAGCTTTTGGGTACATCAGCCTCTTATTGGGGCATTTCTTTGGCTCATGTGGGGTGAAAATGTCTGGTTTTCCCAGTGTTATCAGGTGATCTAACAGAAGATAGGTCTTTAAGTAGGGCTTTAGAAACCACACCTCACACACCTAAGCCATCATAGGCTTTCTGTACACAAGCATTGCAAGAGTACAAATGTAAGCACGAAGTTGGCAGAAGAAAGAACCATCCTTCAGCATAAACATAAAAGAACTGAATGAGTCCTTGGTCTTTGTTAAAAGAAGCTGCAGCATCTCATTGAAAAACTCTTAGTCCAAAGTGGCAGTTAAAGAAGATCTTATTATTTTCTTTATAGGTAATTCATTAGGCCCACTGGTGAAGCTCCACAACATAAAAACTGTTCAAAAAAGTGATGGAACATAGAACCAGCTCTGTTAGAGTTTCCTTCACACTACTTATTTCCTGAACCAGATCCCACATCTGACCAGAGGTAAGAAATTTCTCTTTCAGTTAAAACACAGGTACCTTTGGCGAGACTCTTGTCTCATGCAGAGGATGCACTTCCTCAGCTGCGGGGTTAAAACAACGATCAGAACCACTATGCCTCCAATACCAGCTGCCACAACCCCAATGATTGTTCCAATGGATTCTTCTATACCAAACAAGCCTGGGGAGAAAGGAAGGCAGAGTAACATAAGAGATGTTTTCCAGACAAGTATGTGCAATACAGTCAGCATCTTTCCTGCAGTGGCTGCAGAGGAAGCTGCTTACTATGATCATGCTGATGTCTTGTCTGGCATGAAATCCCTTCTACATGGCAGAGTGACTTGCACTACAGAGCTACTGATTTTTTTCATTCCTATGTAAGAACTCCTAAGCAGCATTCCTAAGCTGCTGTGCTGTCTGGTGGTTTAGAGACAGGGCAGCCCCGTTACGCCAGAAAATCTCCCTTAACAGCTAGACACTATGGGATGGCAAAAGAAGCTGCTGCTTGAAGTAATGGAACTCAGGCCTTTAATTTTTGAAAGGAAAACAATTACTCTGACAATTTTGAGAAAGCCATTGGTCTGTCAAGTGAGACAGCACCAGAGAGCAGAGAGAGCTCCACTGAAGTCCTTCCTTTGGCTGGTTGCTCCTGGGACTGTTACATGGCAGACATGGCATAGTGCTGAAATTATACATTTCATCGTCTCAGGAACACAGAAAGGCAATTATGCTGGCCAGAGTGCAGACATTTCAAGAGTAGCCTGTGTGCTACTGACACTATGAGATCAAGCCAACAGGAGACCTCATTAGACACATGACCAAGCCCTTGCAGAGGGGCACAGTTTGCTTGCCTTCGTGTTACAGTTTAAACTGACTAGTGTTATAAAAATTAGTAACTCAGGGTAAAAAGGCCAAAGGCTTAGTGAATCTTGGTGAGATAGAAGCTTTGGTGATGAAAAAGAGGAAAATGGCACTTGCATAATTTCCTGTTGACACAGAAGGAGGTATTTTTTGTTAATTAGATAATAAGATAATAACCCTCCTAATGTGTTGACTTTTTGGGACTTGAATCTGTTTAGCCTACAGAAAAGGAAAGTTTGACATTTCCAGCTGCTACAGACTCTTTACTTAGTATGCCTAGTGTCTATCTGTGAGGCTAAGAAAACATGGCATGGCACTTTTAATGCTACTTTCATTTTAATGTGAATGAAGTTAATCAGAAATTATATAACCATCATATTGTATATGATCCTCATGATTATCGTGGGATTACTTATGTCATTCAGAGTTAAGGAATGACTATGCAAGTTAGTGGGTTGGAGAGAAATAACATCCAAAAAAAGAGAGGTCTAGAGCTGTTCCTTGAGATGGTACCTTGTCACTTGTCACTCACAAGGGTTCTCCCAGAGCTGTGAGTACAAGGGGAACTTGTTTGACTGTTTCATTCTTTGCAGTGACTTTATTTTTATGGATAATTCCTTCTTTTTGTGCTGTAAATGCTCCTCCTTATAATAATAGCTGTGATTGTTTATAGAGACAAGCTAAGTTATTTTACCTGGACTTACAAAAATAATGAGAAATGCTATAGAGCAATTACACTCCAGGACACCAGGCCCTTACTGCCAGAGGCCAAACAGGCTGACTTCTCTATTTCTGCAAGTGTGCAGACCAGCTTTGGAGAAAAAACAAGGAAGAAAAAAGTAAATAACTCCAAGTATTACCCAGAGCTCTCCTGATCCTGAGCTTTGTGCCATCTCCTGTCACCACCTTCCCGTCTGGAAGTGTAACCTCACAGAAATAAATACCATGGTCACTGGTTGTCACATTGAGGATAATCAGGGAAACATCCCCTTGGGACAAGTCTCCACCCATGAAGATCCTGGAGTTATTTGGCAAGTTGGTCACGTTCTTTTCTAGCAGGTCCATCTGCCCCTTTTCATCTTCTTTGTACCACTTCACCATCAGGTCGGTCAGGGAGGGATGCTGTGGGCTGTTCAGATGACAGTTCAAGACCACAGTTTCACCCTCTTTGGCTTTCTCCTTGGCTGGTGTTTGAGTCACCAAAAGGTTCCAAGGCTCAGGTGTCAACAACAAAGGCTGTGCTGTTACAGGAGTCACAGCTGCTGCATTCTCCTTGTTGGCACCTCCATCAGTAACTCCTACATCTGTACCAGGGAAGAGAGAGAAGAGGACAGCTGAGGGTGATATGATGATAAATGTCCCTGCTGCTCCTGACCTCTAACCAGCACAAAGAATGGCTCCTGGAATTAGCACATGAGGGCAGTCACTATTATGATGACTGGGATTTTCTTCCTAGTTCCTGCTTAGATTATGTTCTTGTGCACAGACAGGTCTTTTCCTGAATATCAGCTCCTTTCTACTGCCGTACTTCAAGAAGGAAGATGGCCATACTGTCTAATGGCTTTGAGTGAAATTTAGAGTCCAGTCAGCCCCATTTCCATCTGCAACACTAATCTCTCTTCCCACCCCAAAAAGTCTCAGAGCCTGATGTTCCTGCCTCAGCTGCTCTCGAGGCAAAGCAAAATATGCATGTACAGTTACACACTGGCAGTTCTATTTTAGCAAGTATGGTGAGTAAGTGTGCATCTAATGCAACTGCCTGCATCCCAAAACCTAATGTGATCGTTAGAATTTTTAGCATGCACTTTCAGTTACAGGACAGGGAATCTTGAAATCATGGGAAGAATCTTAACTACCAGACACTGAACCCTTAGCAGATCCTATCAGCAGTCTGGGGGACAGAACATCAGCCTTATGTCTGTACTGAAGTTAAGGGTGACAGCCATTCTCTGTGAAGGGACCATCTCCTGCTAACTTTTATTAGAAAAACATGAACATGTCTGTAGCAGACATTTCAACCCCCCTTCTCATACTCAGGTGCTAATCATAGTATCATATCCTTGAGCTAAGAGTAGTGAGAGTGGATATCCTTTCTGGAAACACCAGCCTGGGCACAGAAAACGAGATGAATAGTTGCTGTCTCAAAAAGAGAGAAGAGCAAATGTAAAACTAAGCTTTTGCCAAGAAAGAGTTCAGACCAATTTTTGGAAAAGGCTCTTCCATTGTTTTATTTTCAACTGAAATAGTCTCCCTTGGAGCTAGTTGGTGTCCTCTCAAGGACTGCAGACCGCTCCAGAGAGAAGATCCTGATTTTCCATTGCCTTGAGTCTTTCATTGCCATCCACAGAGTGTGAAATGCTATTGTGTGGGTCTGATAAAGCATCACAATGACAATAGACACTCTGCTCAGAGACAAATGTCTTGAGGCAATGGAAAACCAAACCCCTTTATGATCAGTTTGAGAGTTACTTGAATGGCTCCTCCAGGCATGCTTGTACACAAAAATCACAGTTGTATTCATAGTTATTATTATTTATGACTCATATGGGAGTAGAGATTTCTGTCAGCCGGCAGGGCCCTGTTGTTCTGGGCACCTTACAAAAGGCTGGGGTATAGAGCTCACAGTTTAAAAATGAGACAAGGAGACAAGAGAGAGCTTCTGGATGCAAAAATACAGGAACCATAAACTGGCTGTGAAACAAGGCAATAACAGAGCATGTGAAACACTTCGCGAGCTGTTTGCCACTCTGTCCTTTTACCTCAAAGTGAAAATTTTTGCCTTAGAACTGGAACACCATGGGAATTTGATGCCTGAGAATTAGGTACCCAGATAGAGTTTCGAATCCGGTCCCCTAAAATTAGCAGTTCTTATTAAAGGTATCGGGTGAGAGATTACCCCTCTGTTCACACATGATCTTACCAATGAGCCCACTGGAGCTTCTTTGGGAAATCTGAGGTCCAGATCTTCCCTGTCCAGTTAGATACATGTATCAAGGCAGCAGTCACAAATGTTGAAGTATCTTCACAAGATACTTTGAGAAAATACAAAGTATAATTGAAATAACTGACAAAGCTTGACATGTTACAGTTTTGTGCACCAAACATTCTGAAGTGATCTATTTGGTTATTTATTAGAGTGAATTTGAGCAGCTTCATAATGAGTACTCTTTTAAAATCTCAGTTAATTAACCATTTTCTCCGCGGGATAACCGCTGCTTTAGCTAGTGTGTGCTACTGCTACCTTGTTTTCATGGAATGGCCACAAAATTTCTTCTCTGCTACAAGTATTCCAGTCTTGCCATACGCACCTCTGTAACGCAACTATAATTTTTATTTCCTTTAGTGGTGCAAAAGGCATACTTTTTGCACAGACACTTATGGGCATAGAGAATGTAACTGAGTAGGAACAATGTGCTTTAATGTTGCCTCTGTTCATCATGAGTTTTATATGCATCTCCTATCATGAAATAACTGGCCTTGTCATCTGTTTTATTCCATATCTTTGACTCAATACAAATCATGTAACTTAATTAGGAAAATTAAAACAGGAGAAGAGTAGGCTACCTTTGGGGGTTTCACGGAGGAGGCTACAGCACTACCTCTATTTTCCTCCCTTTCTTTTCTTATTTTTTAAGGCTGCAAAACTGGAACATATTAGCTCACTGGTATTCAATTACACAATGCCCTTATCGTTTTGGCATCTGGGAGCATACCATGCCAAATGCTTTGCTGACTCTGCTTCAAAGCTCTTTTAAAGTCAATTGCTTCATTAGCAGAGTCATGTGTAGGTCCCTTGTCATGCAGGTTGTGGGGCTCCAGCCCATGGAGAGGAATGCAAGGCTTTGTGGTGAAAGCACTTGAGCTAGACAGGGTACAGAGAAATACAGCAGGGATGATCTTGTCTAGACCTGGACAAACGATTAGATGATCTAATAGGTCACTGTCATATGAAGTCCTTAGTTCACGTCCAGTTTTCAGCCGCGAGGGGAGAAAGCTCTCTGGGACTCCCTGTAATACGGCAATTTGGCAGTACCAACAGGGCACCTACGAAAGCCCTCAGCCTGCCCTTTACGTAATCGGCAGCGTGATACTTCCTATGTAAGTCCTTATCAGACCTGTAAGTGAGAAATACAAACACGAAAGGCAGGCTTAGAGGAGCTGGGGAGACAAAAGGAAAGAATAAAATACAGCTGCACTCTCTTCCGTCCTGGAGCCTCACTTAAGTCCTTGGTGCCTGGAGTAAATCTGAGCACCCTGCAAGCCTCTTCTGCCAGCTGCCAACAGCATGGGGGAACCAAAATGATGCGTGGAGGTCAGTGCAGAATTCTACCTTTCCAGTTTAGCCTCCTCTCCTTTATTCACACTCAGTAGCTGGAGGAGGGGTTGAGGGCAAACAGGGCTCAATTTCCAACCCACAAAAAAAAATCCTCTCCTGATGAAATTACTGTCTTTCAGATGGTTTTGTTTGCTTTAGAGCTCAACTTCACACTCATACCATGCTGATGCCATGAAGGTGCTTTACAAGCTGTATCCAGCTCCCAGACATCTACGGTTAAGTGATCAATGACTGCACTTTGCTGCTCTTAATTTATGTGACTTTTGCCCTGGGCTGAGGTTGGCTTTCACAAATGGATATGAATAGCTACCTTGTGACAATAACTGTTGGCTAATATATTGGAGAAACAAAACAGAAATGAAGCTTCTAGGAATGATGATACACATCTGGGAAAAGACAGGCAAATACACTCTTTCTGAACATTTATATTAGATAAACAGGAATATTTAAATAATAATAATAAATAGTATCTAAACAGTATCTAAAGAGAAAAGTATGTTTTAATGCAAAGCACAACACTAAATACGATTTCCCTGCACCCTGAGGAAGCCCTCCGGTGAAAGCTGCATTTTGGAAAAAAAAGAGACTTTCTCAAGCCAAGCTCCATGAACAACCTATATTTCTTCTAATTAAGGAAGGTGGTTTGGTACTCACCCACCACCAAGAAGAAGATGAATGAAGACACTGCAGATCTATAGAGTTTCCCAATGTGCTGGCTCATGGTTGCTGAAGTACATGGCCTCACCATCTCTCCCTCTGGTAGTACGGGTAAAAACTATATGTGTATTATAGCAACAGGACCTCACATTCTGTCTAGTGAATGTCACACTTACTAAAGTTACCACGGTTTGAGCTCACAGGGCTCTGCCTGCTCCCTGGATGAGAGCCACATTGCAAGCGACAACAATGACTTCCCTGGTGGCTGTTCTGCTCTCTCTCTGAGAACATGTCGAAAATGCTCTGAGCAGAGGGAAGATATTACATTGTTTTTCACTTTAGGCTTGTATAAACCACAACTTTGGGCTGAGTATAGAATATCCAGATACTCCAAAGGAGACCTCTCTTCTGCTGAACCCCTCCTCAGTGATGGTGAGAACACAAAAAGCATTGGCTTAATTTTCTGAATAGCCAGAATCTAATGCACCACAAAAGGAAATGTCAGGAACTCAGTATCTTTGTGGCTATATGCACATGGTGTTTACACATAAACTGTATTCGCCAAAGTGGGTTTTTTTCAGTGCAGAACAAATCCTTTTTCATCAAAAGCTGACTACTTAAAGTCTATTTATATTTAAGTAGAGCTTGTCTATCTAGCTTGGGTGGAGGGCAAAACTGCTGGAGAGGGTGGCCTATCAGCAAAACCAGCAGGTGTGCTCTGAATTAGTCTGTGTCTGTACAAGGCCCACACAGAGGAGGACTCTGAGAGGAGCTACAGCAGCTCCAAGCCTCACCTACATCACCCAGCCCTGCCAGCTGTGCTACCCCTGTACCAAGCATGGGCTACTGACACTATTTGGCTGACACCTCAACTACAGGATTAGGGATTATGGCATACTTTATCTAATGATCTTGCATATCTTCAAAACTCTCCAGATAATGGGATTGTGTTTTGAGTATCCAGCAGAGAGTCGATTCCACAAATCTTAAAGCACAATGCAGCTGAGGCAGGCATGGGTATTCCTGCTTTTCTTTGCATTAGAAAGCAAAAAGGACCCATACTTGATTCACAAAACTTGGCTGACCAAATAATGTCAAGAGCAATGGCCATTCCTGGAGTCACCAGTAGCTTTGGTGTGCAGATCCCAAAGCACTGGAATCAGTGAAAGCAGGATAGGTTATGGTTAAAGGAATCATAGTATGAGGGAGTATGGTTAAAGGAATTTGGGAGGCAAACCCTTCTCTGAAATGGCTTGGGAGAGTAGGAAGACCTGTGATTACCAGGCTGGAATCATATTAGGAAGGGAACTGGGACGAAGTGCAGAGCAACAGAGCACTTCAGAAGGAAGATGGAAGTTTGTGAGGGTCTTCTGAAGGAAGTACTGCCAAAATGTTGGTGAGCAAAGCCAAAATATCCATGAAAGGAAAGAGTTAGAGGAGACAAAAACAATGAAAGGTTTGAGGAGGAAATAACCAGTAGAGTCAAAGGCACCTGGCAGATCAAGAGGATTTTGGACTGAGTTATTGGTTTAGAATGCTGATTGTGACTGCGTGTCAGAGGAGTCAGTGTACGAGGACGGATCTGAACCAAAGGCAATCCAAACACTGTCTGATTTAAACCCAGGTACTTGGTGTGCTTCAAAAAAACCCTTCAAATGTGTCCTGATGGACATACCACCATTGTTCCTGCAAATGCTATTTATGTTCATGTCATCCGGAACTAGCAATTCTCTTGGGAATCCTCCACTAAGTAGGTCATGCCTGAGCCAAAGTGCCAGCTTTTAACTGAGGGAATACAAAGGGGGTTGGTTAGTGTAGCTAGCAGCCAGTAGCTGAACATGAAGCTTCTCCCACTTGGATAACCCAGTACGAATCAGGTTTTGGATAAAAAGAAAAATAAACTGGTACCCTGAGTTTTGTTGAAAAAAGCCCTCAAAATTCAAGTTTCAGGTGCAAATCAAGAAAGCAAGGAACAAAAATGAAACAAAACACACATTCTTTTTTACACTCTCTTGTAAATTTTGGAGACTTGCAATTGCTTGCATTAACGCTGTCCTGTCTGGGCCAACAGCTGGGAGGGGGTGTCACCATGGGGACTTTGGGCACTTTTTCTAATGTAGCAGTGAGCAGGTCCCTGAGATGTCCAGAAGGATCCTCCTCACATTTCCTGGGGAGGAGGTAGGGAGAAAAGGGAAAACAGGAGGAAACAGTATTGTCGCAACCGGCTGCTTTATCCATGTATTCATCCATCCATCCATCCATTGCTTTTCATCATCTACCAGCCAGCTACCCAGCAATGTGATTTCTTTGCACCTCATAGGCCTCTTCTTTTTCCTGAGAGGTGAGCTGAGGGCACAAATCTGCGAGCCATCATCGCTCTGGTTGGGTCCCCTGCTTTGAGGAGCCCTCCGGGTGCGCAGAGCTTGGGGCAGAAACCTCTCGGCGCTGCTCAGCAGCTTCAAAAATGAGACCCAGGGTTTCCTGGGATGAAACCCCCCTCACCGACTTCTTTTATGTCACCTCATCCTCCGCTCGGCCCGCAGCCAGCCTTCCCCCTCTCCCCCTGGGAGTTTCCCGGAGCGGCCTCTCGGCAGAGTTTTCCGTCGAATGCCACGAGTTCAGGATTTGGGAGCCGCTTTGCTGAGCGGGCGCTGTGTACCCGGCTGCCCTCACGGAGGACGGCGGGCGCGGGGCTCCCCCTCGGGCAGGCGGCGGCGAACGCCGCTCCCCCCCCGCCCCGCCGCAGCCGGGAGTTTTTTTTTCTACTACAGCCCTCAAACTTTCCACCGGCGCGGAGGCTTCCCAGTTAACCCTTGCGGAAGCCGCCGAAGGGCTGCGGCGGCCGGGCGAGGAGAGCACCGGAGGCGCCGCAGCGCTCTCCGCCCCCCGTGAGGGCTCCCCCTCCTCGGGAGCAGCGGCGCCGCTCGCCCCTGGCAACCTCCTCCCGCCGCGGGCCGGCGGCGCTGCGGGCGCCGGCCCCTTTAAATGGCGGCCGCGGCCTCGCCGCGCGCCCCGCGCAGGCAGCTGGCGGGCGGCGCGCGGCCCTCGCCCCCCTCCATGGTAAGCGCCGCGCTCCGCGCTCCCCGCCCGCCCCTCCGGCGGGCTCCGTGCCCCCGGCCGCCGCCCCGCCGCCCCCCGGGCCAGCGGCGGGCCGCGCAGGTAGGTGCGGGAGGCGGCAGCCCCGCTCCCTTCCCGGGCGGGCAGCGCTGGGAAGCTCGGCCGTCCCCACCCACCTCCCCGAAAGTTTTTGAGGCGAGGCGGGGCCGGGGGCAGGGTGGCCCTCGGGGCTCCCCGATGAGGGGGGCGGCGAACGCCCCGCGGGGTGCCGGTCTGGGCTCCCGGGAGAGCCAGCGGGGAGGCGGCTGCGGGGTTGCCGGGCAGCCGCCGAACCCCGGCGTTTCGGAGCGGAGGGAGCGGGCGGGCAGCAACTGGTGGAGGTTGCGGGGTGTTCGCGTGGAAAAGCCCCGCGGGGCAGCTCTGCTTTCACACCACGCAGCCCAGCCCGCAGTGTCCGTGCCTTTGCCTCGCCCCGCGGTCCCTCCGCAGCCCGTCCCCAGCCCGGGGCCCCGGGGCAGCGCTGGGCGGGGGTACGCACCCCGGGGTGGCCCAACACCGTTTCGGTTCTGAGCTGGGTTGGAGTTGAAAGCCAGCGTTGCCTCATCCCGGCGGATCCGGTAGTACAGGCGGGGTTACTCGTTAGGGCCCTGGGCTGGTTTTGTACCGTTTGCTGGGTGGGATGGCACCAGTGACATTCTGTGGCTCAGTTCCTCTTCATAAAGTAAAACTGACTTCCAAAGCGAGGAATACTGATAAACAAGGGAGAATGCTACAGAATTAGAAAAGAGTGCTGCCTCTTTGTAGTAAATTATATGAGTCAAATTATTTGTCTCCGAAGTGTTCGGCTTGTATTTATATACAATTTATAGTGTAACTAACAGTAAGTATAAGCACTTGATGTATCAGTATTATAGTAACATATGTCAGTCCTCTAGTAAAAATGCTACACACCTGTATGACCTTTCTCAAGTTCTGAAAGGTCTCACAGGTTCCTGAGATGTGCTGCATGTTAGGCACTGATGTCTCCTGTTGATATTATTTCAGTTCTAAGTATCTGTTAAGCTTCAATGTGCGAGTTGGGGGAGCTGCAGTGGAAATAAAATACTTTGACAAAAAAATGTAAAATATAATTAAATATAGTATAGTCTAGGGGAAAAAAAAATAAAACCACTGAGGAAGCTGTCAGTGGGAAGTGTTTCTATGCCCCTCACCATGGTGAAACTACCATGTCAGGTTTCATTTAATAGACAGCTGTTAAATGGACTAACCATCTTGTTTCACCTTTCTCCACCACTGCTGGATTACATACTTTACTTCTTTGTTCACAGGAAGTTCATGAAGTGGATCATGGTCTTATTAACCAGCTACTTGCTGATTCAGAGGAGACTCTTAATTCATGCACAGAGAAAATGCAGAGTCCTTCTCAGTATAGCTGGAGTGCTGACTGGAGTTTTTGGGTAATGTGTTTTAGCTCTCTTCTAACTTGGTTTTAATTTATAAATATAATATTTGTTTATTTTAATTTACATATGAGGTTTATATCCACAGTTCTCAAGTTGCTTTGTAGTCATGAATTAGTAAAGTGCTCTCCACCCATGTAGTGAGGCAGGTAATTTTATCATTACTGGCTTACTAAAGTGTAAGGTGAGACTGAGAGGGGGTGAAGTTGTTTATCTGATGTCACGGATCAAGTTAGTGACAGAACTTGTGTCTTCTGTGCCCAGTCCTGTCTCCCAGTTCCTGGCATGAACACATCCAGTGTTTCTTATGCTTGTAGAAAGACATTTTTTGGTGCTCTGATGCTTTTAAAACATAAGGGCTGAATTTTGATTCTCAGTGGTGGTTGGTGGTTCTGAATTGCATTCCTTGTGTTTGTTTTTGTCAAGTAAACACATTTGTTTTCCATAAGAGTAAATAAGCTTCCGGTGTTCTCTGTAAAAATTGAATTTGTGAATAAGAAAGGCAGAAAATAATTTCTGCCTTTAAGTTTTTCCCTTTCTGAGGAAATGCCTGAAAGCAGGGTGTGTAATAATAAGTGCTTATTTCAGTACTTTTCTTTTGGTATATATTTTTTTAAATGCCTTGAGAGAGGTGAATGTGTGTGTGTAGACTTGGAGTGTATGTTTTGCTGTTAATTTGGTGCATGGATTGTTATTGTTTGATAAGGAAGGAGACCACACGTGCATGGAGCCACAGGCACGGTAACAGCTGATCTTGTGGGAGACATAGAGTGCCACAGCTGTGAGGAAGGGAATCTGACTCAGGTTCTGTATCAGGTGTCCTCAGTACATCCGTGTGCTTCAGCTCTTAGGAGCATCACCTGGTCTACTGTGTCCTTCTCCTGATGAGGTCGTCACACTGTTCCTTGTGCTTAGCAGGTGAGATTGAGTAAGTAGTGAAGGCCAGAAGGAATCCATGCCAGAACTGTGAGCAGAAAGGGGGGGAATCAGATTTCCCAACTCCTTATTTATAAATCTAGCTTGTATGTTTTCATCACTCCTCTTCAGAAGTAGGACAGGACATCTGGTTTTGCATCTCAGGCCGTAGGTTAAATCCTCTCCAAATGCATGTGTACTCTTAAATGGAGCAGTAGTAATCTGGAGCCAGTGGAAATGGGACAGGCCTAATAAAATCCTGTAAACCTGTGTTGCTAGAGTGAGTTCTTGGGGTGTTCAGTATTTTCTTCACTATCCCTGCAGGGAAAAGGGTGGTCCAGGGCTGTCCTGCCTGTGCCCAGCTGTGTCTCTCTATCGACTTGAGTCGATAGGAAGTCATGCTGTGCAGACATTGTCACTGCCAGCTATGCTCTTGTTAGGTGGCAAATTAGATTGTGTAAACTAATGCTTGATGGTTTGTATACAACCACTAATGCAGGTGGTATTTTGTGCAAGGAATAAACCTGTTCAGGACTTGGTGTCAGGTTGTTGGACCTGCAGTTAATAACTAAGTGTTTCCTTGATAGGCCTGGTGATTGAAAATAAAGTCATTAAAGTATTCTGTATGGAGAATGTAGCTGTGCTATTGGCTTTGCACTCTTATGTTTGAGACACATGCTGAAGGCTTGAAGTTTCTTTGAGCAGAGCTTTGAACCTGCACAGTGCAGGGTATAGTGTGTCCTCACAGTGCCACTCTCTGCTTCCTGTAGTAATGTGTGCCTGTAACTTCAGGGTCGTGGGATTCTTCAGTGCGGTGGCAGCTGCTGTCTGAGGTGTTTTCCAGTATCATTAAATGATTATCTTCTGTCTGATTTATACTCCAAGACCTTAGTATATGTTTGATGTTGGTGTTTATCTGGTTCTGCAAATATGACCTTGCAGTTAAAACAAAGTAATTGTGTAAATACTTCCCTCTTGTAAGATAATGCAGTGGCTGGAAGTGTTGTAGCCTTACCGTCTGTCACTGATTAGTTTTAAAAGCCTGCACTAGTGTGCCTGTAGGAAGCCATGGTGCTTATTTTCTCAGCCTCAAGGCAACTGAATTGTAAAACAGCAAGAACCAGGAAGTCACAAATGCAAGGCCAAAATTAACTTTTTTTCTTTTTAAATGTTACGTCATTGGCATCTCTCCTTGCTCTTCTTGACAGAAGATGTTTCAATAACTTGCATAGTTGACGATCAGCTGCTGACTATTAAAAACAAATTGTTAAAACTCCCTAAACTCTGAATGATAGCAAACGTGTAGGTGATAGCAAGGAGGGCAGCTTGTTGCAGTGTGTGAAGCATGTGTCACTAACATTTGACAAAGATGATCTTAGTGTCCGGTGGCAGGTGGGGACCTGTTCTGCTTGTTCCCACTCCTGAGTCAGCAAAATGGAGGAATTGCTACAACAGCAGGACTAGCCCATGGTCTAGCATCCAGGAATCAGCTTCGTTGCCAGGGTTATTGGCTTGGAGAGGCTGCACGTTTCCAGCAACTTAGGTTTGCTCCAAGGGTTCATTTCTTCTGAGGGTGATGTACTCTTGTTTTGCTGATGATAGAAACCAAATGTGGATGTTAGAGCCTGACTAGTTTGACTTCAATTTTTCATGGATTGAGTGGGAGTAGGCAGTTGTGCCATGCCTCTGGAAGTGAGGCCAGGTATGATGAATGCTCAATAGGTGCTGTGAGCACAAGTAATTAGCATCAGGCTAGGGCTGGCAGCCTCTGGGCCACAGTCTCTCTCCTGGCTATGGTGAGTGGGGAGAAGGAAGGTTAACTAAAAAATTATCAGGGAGGGAAGGAGAGTATTCTACTGTGTGGAATTTTTCTTATATCTTAAAAAAAATAATACTTTAGATATCTTCATTGAATAATTTTGAGAAAGAATTAGTTTTCTCTGTTACTGTAAGGTATTCTTAAACTGATAGTATTACTAACTGCTATTCTTAAGTATGATGGAGTGTCATGGGATATTTTTTGGTTTGTTTTTTTTTTTCCCCACCTGGAGGTGGACAAAGCTGGACTTCTATAAACTCACTGGAAGAAGAAAAAAAGATTGCTTACAAACTTAATCTCAGGGCTTTCTCTCTCCACTGGAAACGGTAATGCTTTTATCTCCAGTTGATTAAATACTCCCAGTTTTGACAACTGCAAATAGATGATGAAAGTCAAACATGATTGGAAATTGTTATGTCTGGAAGCCCAATCTCGGGATTCTGAATTCTCTTTTTGTGCCCTTTATACTGAAATATGGTTCAGTTTAATATCCTTGGAAGAAGAAACCTGTGAAAGCCTTAAGTATTTTCCTACCATAGTGAAGAAGGTATAGTTGAATGAGGAAGCTAATGAAAAGGATCCTTGCAGCAAAAGTGAGGGTTTTGTGTCTGGGAACTCTAGTTTATATTAATGAGCAGTCAAAGAAAGTTCATGTATGTCTACAATAAGAAGAATGCCGGTGGGGAAAAAAAATGAAAAAAATAAGTCCTTCCATTGGAATGAAAAGGTAGGTGGAATGAGTGGAAATCAAATTAGCATCTCAGAAAATTGCTTGTATCTGGGAGGTTTCTTTAAGGATTTGAAAATTTGTGGTGTCAAGGAGGTATGGGAAAGAAGATAATAAAAGAAGCTTTAAAAAGGCAATTGATTGGAGCATAATGTCTGTTTAAAGAGTTGGTCAGTGTGAAGGAGTTTGAAAATAGAAGCAAGTAATTGATACAAATAATTGAAAAGTGAAAAATAAGCCTTTTACTTTTCATAATATAAGAGCAACTGAGGTTGCATAAGCTTGAGAAAGTATTTTGAATTTTTACATGCATGGATCTGGTTTCTACAAGAAAGAACTAGTCTGGGAGTGTGTGACAATATGTATGGCAAGAATACAGTAAGCATATCTGACTCAAACCTGCACTAGGAGGGATGCAGATTTGTATCATAATTTGGAAGATTACTTATTGAAGCACAGATACAAATTGAGGCACTTTTGGGCCCAAGACTGGTAGGGTTAAATGAAATATTTCTTGTATCTATAGTTGTTTGAATCCTCCTGCCACCTTTCTCTGAAGACTCCCACCGCTTTTGGAATGGCTTACTGGGCTGGTTGAAGTGGTAATTGTTTTGGGGGCTGATATTTAAGTCTTGTGACAGTAGCTTGTATACTTGGTATGTTGCTGCTTCTTATCTGTGCCTCCAAATGTTTGGGATGTGGAGGAGATACATCAATTCTCTTGACATGGGAGGAGGATTTTTAGCCTCCTTTTTATTTGCTGGTATGAAGCAGTCTGCTGAGGAGGATGAGAATTGGTTAAATTAATTGCTAAAGGTCTACAAAGAGAATAAAAGCCTTTAAGCACATTAATGCTGCATTTGTGTGTTTTGTTGGTTGGGCTTTTGTTTATTTGGTTGGGGGTTTTTTGTTTGTTTGTTTGTTTTTTGAATGCCCTAACTTTAGTATGAATAGCTTTCACTATAGTTGTAGGACTGGCATGTTGTTTGTTTACTTACCTGGAATCTCCAGAAACAGGTGCCCTTTTTCAGCCCTGTGATAGCACTGATTATACAGCAGCAGTGTTTTAACCTGGTGGGAAGACAAACTGCAGTTCTAACCAACCCTTGAATATGGGTAATTAGGCTAAAAGGTTTTTTCTCTCTTATTTTAATGCTGGGAATGTCTTTACTGCTGTTGGTGCAGCTCCAGACTGAGCACTGAGGTAGATCTGGTTGTCATAAAATTTAACCAGTTCTGAACAAAGTCTGACAGTGGTGTCATGTCAAAATAAGCTTTTGCCAGCTGCAGCAACAGGTAGTTCTATATAACATGAATTATTACTATACACATTTAAATTAGTCTAGAACCTGAAGATTAAGTATAAAAGGTCAGAAAGAAAACACTTCAGATTTGTGTGAATTACTATTTCTTTTCTAGTCAGCGGGAGCAAAATCATTAGAAATGCAACATGGTTCAGGAAATCTGCATGGAGTTGGACTAGTGCTATCGTTTTAATGAAAGGGAAGTCCCTAAGTTGCAGAATGAGAGCTTTAAAAGTCAGCTCTAGGAGATGGGAATATGATGGGGTTTTTTTCATTTGTTTACAGCTTGTATTTCTGCAAACAGGTAGTGGTGTAGCATTGTCTTTTACAGGTCTGCTACGGGTGAACCACTTGTATACAAGGAGAGGGAAAGAAGAGAGGTAGATAAAACTGTGCAAGATATGATTGTTTTGTGGTATACTAAATCATTAACAACAGCCAGGAGAAGTAGTTTTGGGGCAATTGATCACTCACTTGGTGAGTGCCACTTTCCATGGAATTTCAAGTGCAGTAGGGCTACTGGCAGGCTTAATGAGATGACCAGAGTAATTTATAGCAAAGCAGTTTATGTAATTGGCCACCGTCACTCTTGCATTATTAACTATGTAGTGTTGTGGTTTAATATGTTCCTCCAGGTTTTCACTGTAGTCCTGATCAAAAGTATTTATGTATCCTTTTATGAGTTGCTGAAAGCTAAATGGCACCAAGGGGAATTACTGCCATGGTGACTGTTTCCTTCATGATGTTGTTTTCTTATCCTTGTTTGGGCGCTGTTACTAAACTTAAATACAGATCAGAGATGCAGTTACAGAGAGACAGATTTTACTGGCAGGGTAAGGAGAGAAATGTCCAGCTGAGGTGTGCTGTTCATTTGCTTCTGTATTTGGCTACTTTGGCATCAGATAATCTTGGTGGGACTTTGTTGCAGGTAAGGAAGATGAGTTGAGAGGTTATGTCTTGTAGTTTCTTTATTGTATGAGGCATTTTTCCTCACACTGAAAACATGTGTATTCCCCCATGTTTGTTAAATGGATCAAAGAAGTCTAAACACAGGCAGTTTGAATTTTTTTGTATTACTTGGGCAGCCTGCAGTGAAAGATCAGGTGAAAAAACAGCTGTTCTTAACCAATAACATTGGCTACTTGTTTCACACACGTGCTATAAAAACAAATGTGAGTCAGATGAAACTGCTGTTCAGAAAGGAATGTATTTTGTTATCCAAAAGGAAATAATCTCAGTTGAGCTTTTAATTGCCATTGCGTCATAATACTTAGTACATTTATGGCTGGTGAAATGTGGACAACATAGTTATAAGACTCAAAATTAGCCTGGGGAGTAGACAGATTGATTTGAGCTAAAGGGTAACTTTGTGCTGGAGGATGACAAACTTATCTCAAGTACAGTGTTAAGATAGTAAGTGCAGAGTTCATCCAAACACACTTGGTTTATTTGTATTAAGTTTGTTTTAGAAGTTGATGTATCACAGCACTTTGTTGTTATATTTTGATTTACCTTTTTTCTTTTTGTTAAGTCTTCATGGGGTAGACAAAATTACTAAAATAGAACAAAAAGTATGCTTGAACGCAGCATTTATGAAGTTGAGAAAGTAGGCACAGATCCTCAACTTTTCCCTAAAATGAGAAGGATTTGGGCAGTTAAGAGCTTTGTGAACTTGGCTTGTGCTAGTGTTCTGGGGAGGCAGCATGAGATGTGGTGCCTGGTCAGGGGCGTTTTAGGAATAGTTTTATTACCAGGTTCAAAGATGTTATTGCCAGCTAGGGAGGTGTTGATGAGGGTGCTGAATAAATCTGAGATTGGGACATCTTGGCTCTTAAAAGCACCTTAATTTCTTATTCAGAACTAAGGAAGATGTTTGTCCGTGGAACAAAGCTCTTGAACTTTTTACTGAACTTTCATCTTTAAAATCGAGGTGTTTGTTTCATCCAAACTCAGAGGTCCTTGGTGGCAGTTATATAAATGATTATATTTGAAACTGAAATAATCAGCCTCATTGCTAATTGCAAATGTCCACACTCAGGTGTTCAATCAGCTGCAGATGGTGTTATCTTATAAACAGGAAATGCACTTATAAAACAGTCCATGCTACTGCTATTTTTGAGACTGAGTCACACTGGTACCCAGGCTCTGGTAAGGCCTTTCTGAGATCACTTTGAATCCTCTTGCTGGTTTTCTGATGGAAATTAATTGCCAGTAAATATTTTTCTGTATGGATATACTTCCCAATATTTTGCTGCTCTTTCAGCACGGGGAGATTCCCCATGATGTATCCTGTCTTTGCTTTGGGAAAGCAGGAGAGTTACCTTGTTTTTCTGGTGAAACCAGTTCCTGCTGTTTACATATGTAGCTGATCTTGACAGCAGAACTGCAGGCCCTCCAAAGCCACCACCCAGCTTGGTGCACAGAGACAGCTACTTATCCTAGCCAGCAGCCCGGCCTGCAAAATGACTGTAAATACAGCCTCTTTGTGTTCCATTATCTTTTCCTTTCAGACTTTCAGATTTAAATCCGAGTGATTAAAAATGCCTTGACATGCATTTTTCTGTTTCTTTTGTCAGTTTACTCAGTAGGGCTGTCCTAGGAGAGGGCTCTCTTTTCGCTGCTGACTCCATGTAGTTGGTTGTGGAAATGTAGCAGACAGGTCCTAGGTAAGGCAGGTGGAAAGGGAGAGCCAGCATAAGGAAAGCAGAATAGGTTCATGCCTGCTGTTTCCCTCCCAGAGCAAGCAGAGATCTGTTGGGCATGCAGAACCCTGTATCCTTGCCTCAAAGTGCTTATGAAGGGCTGAGCTCTGAGTGGCTGGCAATGTACACATTTTGGGGAATTTGGGTGTGCATGAAGCGTGTCCTGATGTCCTGAGCTCTTGCTCTGGAGCTCAGACTGAGAGGGTGTCTCAGTAAGGGCTTGACTTAAAACAGGGGACAGTAGCTGAGTTTGGTGTGAGAGTAGGTTTGTCTCCATGCTGAGTTGCCAGGTGCAGGTGTACTCTTAAGGCTGGCTCATGGATTGTAGCCTTCAGCGATGCTGAGAGGTGGGGTGCTGGGCATTAAGTGCTTCTCTCCAAGCTGGTGTTTCCCTGGTGATAGTACTTTACTCTGCTATTCCCTTTGGGACTTTTGTGAACTTGAAGTAATTTATGCTACTGCAGTCTGCTTACCAAAATCAGTTTTGGTGATGGTGGTTTTAGATTGGAACTGGGCAGTTCTTAAATGTCACCCCCTGCGTAAGTTTTCTTTGCCCAGTTGCTGCAGCATTTGTGTGCCTGTTCTGCAAGGCGAGGGTGTTTCAGCCTGTTTTCCAAGCTGGCATGCAAGCAGAGGCTGGCAGAACGCTAGCTAGCACTGCTGGAGGGTGGCCAGCACCAGCTCTGAGCAAGTGGGTGAGAGAGGGGGGAGCTGTAGAGACTATGGCCAGGGATTTGTATGGCTTGGAACAGGCTGCAGGCAGCTAGAGGAGGTATGTGTAGGGGGTGTGTGTCTTCTGACTTTACATTAGCTTCATGCCTCAGTCAGTTTTATTCTGAAATGGAGCATATGCTTTGCTCTGCACTGTACGTGGCAAGCTTGAGATTTTTATCTCCAAAGCAGAGTTGTTATAAAAGTACATTTGCTTCACTGTTAAAATGCTTTAAAACACTTACTTGCAGAAAAAAAAGTACTGAATACTCTAAAACCATTGCTTCAGAATAAGCAGAGGGTATTCTCAATCCAAGCTCTTGTTTTTCAGGAAAAAAATATATAGTGCTACTAATGGCAAGAGGCTTTCTTATAATTGATAAGAAGGTTATCAGCTTATTTCTCAAGCACCTTGTTGGAAACAAGCACCTTCAGCTGAACCCTATTTCAGTGAAATGTGAAAATGAGCTAATTCTAGTGTGACCTTGAAGGAGAAATTTGTGAGAGTTCCTCACATGTTCTCAGCTGAAATACTCTGTTACAAAATTCTTCCAGATCTGGAAGATCTTTTTTATTTTTTTTTTTAACAGAACGTTAAAAATGTGATCTCCTACTGATTATGCAATTCAAGGTTCTCTGAAGAAATACCTTTATATTTTCAACTTGAAGTCTTTTAATTTTCTTTTTGGGAAGGATGCCAGATTTTAAAATTCTTTGCAAAAATGTTACCTTTGTTATAATTATATAACCTGATGTTAGCAGCGTAGTATTACATAGGATCTTAAATTTTCTTGTCTGTCAAAATCATAATTGTAACAGCTGTGGTTGTGGATTTTCTAGGCTATTTTCAAGCCATGCTGTATGTGTTTTGATATCTGTACTTACACAGGTGAAGCTGAAGCATGAGACCTTCATTCCTGCTCTTAGAAGGACACTGTGACTGGTGAGGTGCAGGAAATGACCAGGCCCTCTGAGAGCAGTATTCCAGTTCAGCCAAGTTCATGTTCCACGTGGGGAAATGCTTGTGATCAGGTCTCCCTGGTCAGTAGTTGACCAGGACTGCTTTTCAGGAAAACAGGCTTTCACCGTGTGCCAGGTCAATGATGGCTTGGTGAGACTGAAGTCCATCTCACCTGATGAGAGCTGGGCTATTCCTGTGGGACACAGTGCTTGGATGTGCTGTACCCAGTCTTCTAAAGAAGTAGGAACAGTCTCCCTTTCAGAAGCACCTCATATCACTTTCAATCACTTTCATGGCACTGGGTGTCAAATGCTTTCTAAGTAGGCATCCAATATTTCAGCAGCTCTTCATAATGAAATAGTTCAGAGGAGTTTCTTTCTGCGTGGATTTTTGGAAGCTCCTGGTGTTAGTGGTAAATCATAGTCTGTCTGATACTTTCAGTGCGCCTGCCTGTGTGTGTGTAAGAACTAGTTAATAGTAACACTCTTTTTGTGAGAACTGTCTTCAGCCTTTTTTATGAGGTCCTGTAGGCTTAAAAAATGACAACCAGCACCCCTCACTCCCCAACCAAACTAACTCCTGGAAGATACAGCAGCTGGAGTATTTACCAATGACCTGTATTTTAATACCCCTCTCTTTAAATTATGCATGCTGTATTTCCAGCAGAAGAAAGACTTACTTTCACCAAAGTTCTACTGGGTGCCACTGAAGGAGAATGCTGTTGTTTGTTTTCTGCTCAGTGACTAAGAAATGTTAGACTTCCTGTCTTCTTCAGCCTCCACAAAGAAGACGGGGCTGGGCCACCGGAGTGGGGACCTTAGTGCACAGCCCTGTGCCTGCCAGTGGCCCTGTGCTTATGAGACTCCCCTCTCCACAGGTAAGGGTGAAGGAAAAAATGCATGTAATGAATGTAAGAAGAATAGCTGTAGTTCCCTAAAAATTGCCCCCTCCCACTGTGACTTGTTCACATTGGGTTGAGAGCACGGGAAGTTTTGGAAAGCAGCTCCTAAGGAATACAATGGCTGAGCAAACCCTGGCAACAGTTGCTTGGTTTCTTTTTTTTTTAAATTGGTTGACATGCCTCTCATGACCTATCAATTAAATACAACTGTGTGGATAAATGTGTTCAAATATCTCCTTACTAAAAAAAATCTCAAACCAACAAAAACTCCCAAACACACACAACACCCCTCCCAAAACTAACAAAAGTGAACCAAAGTGGTCAGGATACTGTGTACAGCACAGTAAGTCACCCTAAGTGATGTCATGTCTTCAGATCCTGTGAGTGGTTCTTTCCCTGTGTAAGTTAAATGCTTTTGTCCTTCAAGAGAGAAAAGAACATAAGTCAATGCTAGTAAAGCTTTTGAGTACTCAATGATTGAAAGTTGTTCCTAAACAAATTTTTTTCTATGATTTTGTCAAGAAGTGGTTAGTGAAAATAGATTGCTGTAACAGAGTGGATCTGGATGGTTTATGTGTGACAAGGTAACTGAACAATGAGCTCACAAACTGAACAAGTCTGACACTTCCAACATACAGCCTAGTACTTGTCAGAAGTGGGAAAGTGTGCCTTGTAACTGCAAAAAAGATAAGGCAGACTGGTAGTCATGTGGATGTGAGCTTTCACTGTGATTCTGTGCCTAAAAGCAATCTGTGATTCAGATTTATCTGTTTGTGGTAACTCCTGCAATGCTATATCTAGCTTTCAAGAAGGACACTGAAAATGAGAGGATTCAGAAAAGCCACAAGAATAAGTCTGAAAAAAAAATCTTTTTTGCTAATACACTTAAGGAGCTTAATCCCTATCTCAGAAGGAGATATGGAGTAACTTGCTTACAATCCAAGAATAATTCACAAAGTAAAGTTAACGAAATATACTAGTAGAAGAACTATCTATAGGTAGGATGGATTTTTCCATCCAAAGTGACTTTTAATTTAAAAAGGTAATATGTATATATAATTTTCCTAAGGGAAATCTGGTCATTGCAGCTCTAGTTTTAAAGCCAGAGAGCTGTGGCTTGTGTTATAGATTAGATTGGATGATTAATGAACTTTTGTGGACTGAAGAAATGGCTGCAGTGGGATCATAATTTCTGTGATGGAAAGGCTTGTCAGACCTGGCACCTTTTACAGGTGAGAGATCATCTCAATGTGCCATGGGAAGTGTTCCTGTGTTAATAAGGGAGTCTGCCTGAATCTGTCTTGGAGTACGTGAAGTCTTGTCTGCCGTACACTGTTTAATGAGGCTTTTGTTCAGGGCTGTTAACTTGGTTCTCATCTCCCCTCGTGAGGCTTTAACCTCACTGAAAGTGGGATCTTGGTATGTTTAGGTGGTGGGGGTTTTTTGGTGGGTTTTTTTGGGTTGTTCGTTTTTTGTAGGTTTTGGGTTGATATTTTTCCCTACTGTATTAGATAAGTTTAAAGAATATTTGCAGTGTAGATATATAGTCTTGTTGTATAAAATCCAGACTTCTCTCTGACTGGTTGTTGTTTTGGAAGCTGTATTCTTTTTCTTTCTCCTGATGCTAAGAAGGGTTTTATATGAATTGGAATAGGGAAGAAATCGTTATTCAGTAGAAATGCAACAGCTTTTGCCAGAATACTTAATGTTTGTTTTAATATGCTAATGTAAGGTTAAAATGTACTTTTATCCTAACCTTACTAATACCTCCAAATTTGTTTTTGACCATGCCTAGAAACTTCACAGGAAAGTATAGGTCTTTGGGGAATAGTCAGGTGATCCTTTAAGTGATGTTTAGAGTTAGTGGCCTGGATTTACATGTTAGACAGAGGAGCAAAGCTATAAGTTCCATGGGCCATATTTTGATGCTTAAGTGAGGCTTCTGAGCATAAAAGAAATGGTAGTTTGGGTAGCTTGCTTATAGGCTTGTTTGATTCTGGGACCCTGAGCCTGTGGTGGTAACTGATACGGAGACTGAAGCTCAGTGGGAGACATCTCTTGAAATGAGGTGATGTGAGAATTATTACCCTACTGGTGAGGTCAGCCTACCTGTGATCTCAGCTGCTGTATTCATAGCTGAATGTCACAACTATGGAATGCAAATTGTCTGGTAACCTGGGTTTTGTGGTGTCCCAGAACAAAGGGAAAACACTCACAGAACAAATGCCGAATTATTGCTGTCATTAGTGATTGTTAAAAAATGTGCACACAATTCTGCTGAAGTTGATTGCTTATTTGCATGCTTAGTGATATCTGCAATCAAATAATTTCCTAATGATTAGGATTTTTTTGCTGTACTCCTGGGAGAAGGAGTTGCTTAATTTTCTTCTGCAGTTTGCCAAATGGCTCAAATTGTTTGCAGTGGCTACACTTTGAAGATGTAAATGCAAAGGGAAGCTGTTTTTTTAATAGGCTTCTATCCTATAAATAACTCAGCTTAGTTCTATTTAAGTTTACATATTTTCTTCTGGAACATGACTTTATATAGTTGAACTGGTCCATTTCTAAACAAGGTTTGAGAATCATTTGGTTATGTGTCTCCAATATCTGGTTCTTACATAACTGTCTTCTATAAAACTTTCTGGTTGTCACTGAAAATGGTTTTCTGTTTATGATATTTTACAGATTTCTGGTATATTTAGTGGCTTCAGATGAAAAATGCTAATAAGCTGTTGGCTGCACTTAATAATTTCCTTGGTGATTAAATATAGCATAACCATAAATGCCGGTGATTATCCTCAGGCCAAGTATTTGCCTGATGACTTAAAATTAAAGTTAGAAATGTGTATTTATTAAAAACAAGTTGCTGTTTTCATCTTGTGAGTGCCATGCTACAACCTGTTTTATGCCTTTCCTCTTTTAATATTTGGTGCTAGATTTTGTAACTCAGAGGTGGCAACCTGCTTCAAATGCTGCCACGTGTTGGATGTTATAGTAGTGATTAGGAGAGATGCTGTAATCATAGAAATGCCTTGTTTTCTTCACTTAAAGGAAATTGAAATTGCCAATAGTGTTAAAATTGCCCCTCTTGTTTCCCAAGTCTGTTGAGGGTTCCCTTCTCAGTTACCAAGCCCCCTACTGAGTAGGTAAAAAGTACAGATTCAAGTCAGCTAGTTTTCATGCAAAGTAGGGAAAAGATAAGGTTCGAAAGTTTCAGTGTGCTCACATTTTTCTGCTGATTAGATAAGGATTCAGAGCAGACTCTGCATAAGTGTCCTAAGAGCTCAGTAGAAATCTACAGTTAATGAGGATTTCTTATAGTCCAGTCGCTCATGACAACACTTCTAAATGCCAGCAAGGGTTTCTAAGACAAGCTGTAGCAGGTTTTATGCTCTAGAAAAATTTCAGTTCTAAGTAAAACTCAGTATCCTGAGTCTGGATTCTTGGACCTGTTGAACTGACTGATTGAGGCACTCATATAAATGTGTCTGTGACACTGTGATGCTCCTATTTTCTTTGATTACTTTTGTCTTACAACCACAAAAATGCTGAACTTCAGTGTAGCTCTTATGTCTTGTATACAGCATGTCTGAGAAACTACATTTCTCCTTAAAAGCATTGCTTCCTAAATCACGATTTCACAAATTGTGACTTTCATTTTCCTCTCATGGCAGACCAGTTCTTTTATTCCCTGTACGCTGGCATTGGCAACACAAGCCCAAACTTCAGTCAGCTGAGTTAGGACTGTGTGTAAACCATAGGAGCTCTGGAACTGCAGGTGGAAAGTTGAAAGATGTGAGTTAATTTTTCATTTTTCCCTATGTGTCTTTCCAGAGTAAGTGCAAAGAACTCAGTTTCTTCAAAGCAGGGCATATTTTGGATGCCTTTCTTGGATGATCAATTAAAAGGGTGCATATCAGGGCTGGATGTTGCAAGCCAAGAAACCATAGCCCACCTACTTCAGCAGATTACATGCTTTCCAAGAATGTTATTTTTATAATCACAGGAATAACTGAAATATAACTGGAAGCATTATAGCTTAGAGGAGACATGTCTAACATGTTCCACTTTAGATACAGCCAAACCTTTCATGTTTACTTTTCTCAGAAGGGGAGGGGTGGATGTATTTGCTGTCTCCATCCCTTGCTGCCTTTTTGCATTACAATACTCAGCATATCAGTGGACAATAAATATGTACTCAAATAGAGGTCAAACATAAAGACTTTTTTTTTTCATGGTACTAGAAGGTAAATTGACTTATTTTTTTAAAAGCTGATCTGCGTCAGGGCAACTTTGCTCTCTCATGTGTTACATGCACTTAAACCACTTGACTTTGAGGTTGGACTTGTGTTCTTGTGGCCTAAGAGTTCAATTCCCAAGTATAAGATGCCAGACTGTCATAGGATGTGAGTGTAGGGTGGTGTTCAGGGAACTTTTGAACGGCAAGAAGCAGGAATGTCCTCAGTGAAAAAGAGCAAAATATGGGAATCTTGAAGAGGTGGGAGCACTGTTGGCTCTAGTTTATTAAAAGGCCATCAAGCTGAAGCAAACCTGTCTTTGTCCTGGGATTTTTGGACAAGCACAAACATAGTGAAAGGGTAGTGGCCAAATAACATGCTGCAGGAGTATGTCAAAAGTAAGCATGCTGCAAGGTTGTACAGTCAAAAGTCATTCTTTGCCTCCTTTCTTCCCTGCCCTAAATATAAATAGCAACTAATCTTATGGTAGAGATGGATTTAATGGTGACTTTCAAGTTTTGGATAATGCAGGTGCTCAAGTAGAGAATAGCATCCATGTGCTTAAGATCTTTAGAAAGGTTAAAAAAAAAGGTGTAAAAGATGCTTTTGTAATATATTTATACATGGTTCTAGGAACATTTAAAAGTGATTTCTACCTGTAATAGCTTTAGTCCACCTGAGTCATGGCCTTATACAGCATTTAGTTAAGACTGCCTTTAAAATAAGTGTCCAATATCTATTAAGAAAAAAATATGATCCTCTTACAACTGCAAATAAAAAGTAGGACTTTTACACAGAATATTTTCTGGAGAATGTGCTGAAGCTCTTCATTTGAATGGGGCAGGCACGTTCGTTTATAAGAGTAAGGAGTTAAAATCCATTGAGATAGTCCTCGTTGCTGTGGGTTTACTGCCCAACTTGAACCTTAAGAAAATCATAGACAGTGATCTTTAAAATGGGGTAAACTGTAAACATGACAGAAAATCAAGAAGTGATGGTGATTCTGCTATTCATTCTTACTGGAGGAAACGACTATCTTTATTTCTGCTGTCTAGTTACAGCAACTGGTGAAAAATCCAGTACATCGTAGTATTCCTGAAGTGGGACTCCTAGAAGACTGGTGTTCTAGGTTGTGTCCTTGTTCTATTGGCCTCCATGAGGGCTTGATTTTTGTCACCTCTGTGTTGTGGCCTTGCTGCCTCTTCACTTAGTCTGTGCTAGAATATTTAGTCCCAGAAGGGCTCTCATCTCCTTATAGGTGGAGCAGGTTGCTATCATAGCACTGTAATGCCTTGTGACTGGCATCTGGCCTGATACAGGGAATAGTTTGGCCCATGCCAAATAAATACTCTTACATAAGTAAGAATAAAGTTACAGTGAGGATCACATTTAGATACCACCTATTCTTTATTGCTCTTCTGAGGTTCATTTGTTCTTCAAGATAAAATTACATATCCAGTACGGAGATAGTTGATGGCTGAAAATAAATCTGTTTGCATAACCTTTTACTGTTCTTTGTTGCAGCTCTCAAGTTCCACTTACAAATATAGGAGTGAGGAATTCAAGAGACAGTTTTCTCATCTGCCAGACTCTGAGAGGCTCATAGTAGGTAAGAAATAATCACAGCAAAAGTCCTTGTCTTCTGTTTGATGACTTCAGATTGCAGTCATGTCAAAGCATTTCGGGTTTTTTAAGGCAAATTCTAACGACAACTGATAACTTCCTATTCTCCTGTCCTTGAACTAGCATGAGATACCTCTAAGGAAAGCCAGGTCCATACTCTTCTCTTCTACTGCCTGCTTCATGGGGAAAAAAAAAGGCTGTTGTTTCTGAGACCCTGTGAACTAGATAGATCATCCTCAGCAAAAACTTTCCCCTTGCTCCCTGGAACTAACACCCTTGCCCAAAGCACCTTGATTAATGTGACTCCTGAGACTGAGTGACACAGTGGGTGGTTGTAATTTAAAAGACTATTTTTCAGATGAATGGGAGAGGAAAGAAGCAGGTGTCAGAATATCAAATGATGATGCATAACTTTTCTCAGCACTGAAACACTTCTTTTCCAGCTCTGTTTCACTCCACTGCAGAATCCAAAGAAGGCAACCATGTAACCCTACCTCCTTTGCACCTTGTTCCCTCCTTTATCACCTGCCTGTGTTGTATTTGTGTAACAAATACACTGTATATTTTCATTAAAAAGTGGCATTGTGACTGTTTAAAGTTCATCTCTCATTTTATGCAGCTTCTAAGGAAGCAAATATTGACAGGGTGTTTAGTGTGTGCTTGCAGTATGCCAGCAGCAACTCTGAAGTAGTTAAATCTGTCTTTTTCCAGCCTCAGGAGGCAGTTTTCCTCCAAAATGTCTTCTGCATTTTTAAAATACTTAAGTAGGGATGTAAAAGAGAAGGAAAGGATATTACTTCAAAGCACTGTTTTGATGTTTCTCCTTACACTTGATTGATGCAGAAAGCCATGAAGCAAACTCTGAAGCACAGTTTTAAAGACGAGAATGTGTAGGATTTAGAGAAAGATTTAGTAATGGGTTAATCTCAATTTGTTCCATCAGAAGCAAAGCCACTACTTTTATATAATTTTTTTCTACCCCATAAAAAGCAGTGTTTTCTTAAAAGGACTTTTTGCATCCTCCAAGCAAGGAGCCTTTCCTTTGCTTGGTGTAGAGAAACTTGGTACAGGCTTTACAGTGCTCCAAGAAGCCATTGCTTCTTGCTTGCTGCTGTTCATTAAAAGAATTGTTACTGCTTCTGTTTTTAAATCAGCTGTTAAAAATAAGCAACTATTCTGCTGTAATGAGCACTGTATGTAAAGACTATATAAAATATTTTCTTAAAATGAAAGGAATTACTTAGACTGTCCAGATGGGAGCACTATGATTTCCCTGAAAATGTTGTTTTCAAGCAACATATTAAGTTACTGGTTCTGAAAACTTAAAAGGAGAAATGCTAATCTCTTCTGTTTGTTTTGATATTCTCATTTGTGTAGGTAGGTCAGAGTGGGGTTGCTCATCACTTGCCCAGTGGTGACCTTTATAGGTCTGAATCCCTTTCTTAAAAAACACAGAAGTCAAATGCAAGCTTTTATGTAATGCTTTCCTCAAGTCCTTCACTTCAAGCTCCTGTTGCCTTCCTCTTGTCAGCATTTTGCCATCTGACTGTTCTTAAACTTGCACTTACAACTAACTTCTTTAGATTTAGGCTTCTGTAGTTCTATTTGTAGTTACATCTCCAAGGGCTTGTATACATGTCTCATTCTTGTTACAAGAAAATTTATTTCCTCTTGATTATTTATGGGGGAAATGCTAGAGAATTTTAAAAATTGTAATAAAAGTTTCTGTAAATGCAGGTATAGCTTGAAGTTAGGATGCTGGGGGCTCTTGAACTTCTTGATATTTGAACAGGAACTATATTTATTATGTTCTTGTAGTACACAAAATCAAAATTCTGGCTTGGACAATACCAGATACAAAGCTGTTTGATACCTCTAAGGGTAAAATCACTAATATATATATTTGCATCAGTACATACATTCTGCATATTTTCTATACATGAGGTAGCCTTCTTTAGGTTGGGGCTTCAAAGAGAGGTCCATCTTAATTATCTAGCAGCAGTACTTCTGAAAATTCCTTTTGTTTGAATCTTCAGGCTCTGAAATTGGGAAAGCTCTCTGAGATTTTTAAATCATCTGCTCTTGTTCTTAATTAGCAGGTATCTGATGATGGGTAATTGCATTGTAGATGAAATCTGTTCTCAATAGGGATGTTTCAGTCAGAGACACTATCATAAGAATGATAGTCAACTTCAGGAAATATCCCCTGCCTCAAGAACTGGAGAGCTTCAGTCTGCCTGTTAGTGTCTCATTCTGCAGATAGTTTTAGTTAGTGATAGGATCTGTTCAGTGGAAAACCATTATCTTACTAAACATATGAACTACTGTTCCGTAGGAGTTGACAGTATAATCTGTTGTACTATAAAAAGTTTGTGTATTCTGTTGTTTAGGTGCTTTGAAGTCTGACTAATGAATACTTCTCCCATGTACTTCTGGTCTTGCCTGACCCCTCTTCTCTGAAAACCTAAGATAGTGCACAGGAGTTGATGGATGGAATGCTGTCCTCACATGGATTTACCATCAGCTCTGGCTTTGGGTTGTTCCCAGAGCAATGGTCTGGATGCAAGCCAGTAAAGTCTGCCTTTGCAGACTGCTTAAAAGTGAAAGAAATGGCTTTTTATTGTATTGTAATTGTACCCCATCTCATTTTAGTTAACAGGTTTAGGTCAACTGTGCTGTAGCCAGTGGGTGAGTAACCTTGCTCTTGCTCTCTGTACACAGATTACGCCTGTGCACTCCAGAAGGATATCCTGCTGCAAGGACGCTTGTATCTCTCTGAAAACTGGCTCTGTTTCCACAGCAACATTTTCCGATGGGAGACCACAGTAAGATCTCTTAGCTCACTTGAATACCACCTTTTCTTTGTTCTATCCTATCAGGATATAGGATTAGAGTTTCTCAGATCTCATCCTGTCAGTCTCATACTAGTAACTCTGGGCTGTGAAGAAAAAGCCTGCATCCCTGAGTGGAAATGCAGATCTGTTCTCTGTAAAATAAGAATAGTAGTGGAGGCATTTGAATGCTGAAGTAAGCCTGCTTAGTCAGTCATTCAGCATAAGAAGTTTAGGAATTATGCTAAAGCTGGCTTTTTACATTTCTGGATGACAGCTTGCCTTTCCTTACCTAGCAAAGTTGTCCTATAAAGTAATGTAACACATAATCTCCTACTGTAAGTCCTGGGGCATGACATGGTATATGGTGATGCCCTATTCAAGAGCTCTCCAGCATTGAACCTTACTTGACTTAGCCTTACATATAAATATCAGCATCTAAGAACAGCTGAAGGGAATTGATAAATGACTTCTACAAGTTCTCATATTGTGGTCTTTTGAACAGTATGAGTAAAGGTAGATATTTGTGATATGATGGCCTTTTATTTCTGTCAGATTAGGTTAATGAGTTAAAATTTTTCATTCAAACAGTTGTTGCATCTGCTGTAGTATTTGCATGAAGCAGTGAATAAGAAAAGGAGGATAACCTAGCAAAGAGAGGATGGACATGTCAAAATGTTTTGTGAACTGTGAGACTGCTCATAAGTTAGTATCTCACATTTGAGTGCTCTGAAATACACAGGACAAACAACAAATAGCTTGTGTATTTAAGACTGCAAGGGGCTGTAGAAATACTTAACTGAAAACCAAGCTTACTTTTGTCAGATGGATTTGATGTTTGAATATTTCTTATTTTAGATATGAAATTAATTAAAAAATAAACCCTTTGGAATTATACCCTTGAATATAAAAACTGTTCAAAGACTGATTGGGTGGGTTTTTTTAACCAAAACAACATACATCCTGGTAACCTGTTTCTCTGTCTAGCAGACTGGTATCTTCAGCAATACCTTTAGGCAAGCTGAGCTCATCAGCTACAATGGTAGAGCCAAGTTTGGGACCTCATTAGCAGGCTGAGTTGTTGCAAAGAGAGAGGGAGTAAGTGGAGAACGTTCTGCTCACACAGGAAAAAAACAAGTTAGAGCTGTATGTTCCTTCTTTCTGTAAGCTGAATGGCAGCACAGCCTTATATTCAAGAGAAGAGGGGGTAGGCTGGAAGGAAATTGTTTCTTGCAGCCAGTCAGACCATGTTCTTCTAAACAGAAACATTTCAACTACTAATATACAAATCAAACATGCCTAGGCAGGAAGAATTTCTTGCAGCGACTAGACTGCAAATGAAATTTTTAAAATGGACTATATTGTGAACTTCTGTGAGATAACACAGTCTGTTATCTGATCTCTCTCATCTATGACCTGCTTTATGTACAGCATTCTGATTGGGATTGACTTTCAGATCTGTGATTTGTGTTTTGTTGGGATTGTGGCTGGAGGAGTGGAAGAAAAGCAAAAAGAACCACTTACTTCCCTAGTCCTAATGTGAAAGAAGAGATGACTCCTAAGTCACTTTAGCTTCTACCTTGAAATGCTTGCTGTTAAAGCAGCAAGTGGAGACAGTAATTGCCTTTTGTGTTCTCATCTGAATTGCATCCCAGGGTTTGGGGTTAGTTGGAGTTCCTCTTGCATGTTCTGTAACTTCTAGCTTTTTAGTCATAAGTTATTTTTAATATGTCTTATTAAATGTGTTTCTGCTTAGATTTCTATTGCGTTGAAGGATATCACTTTCATGACAAAGGAGAAGACTGCTCGTCTCATTCCAAATGCCATACAAATAGCAACAAAAGGAGAGAAGGTGAAAATCTGGTTTTAAATATGTTCTTGCTAAATGATAGAGTCCAGAACACAGCACTTGTTCTAGTCTATATTTGTAAAAGTAGCTTCCCTGTCAAATGTTTAAATGTGATTGGGATTAGAAGGCAGACTTAGGTTTGGTCCCTGTGCATGTTTGCTTGATAATTCAACTCTAGTCTGACTGCAGAATCCCTTAGTGGTGCTGATACAGTCAGAAAGTAAGAGTTGGTCTCACCTATTCAATGGAAAACTAAAATTCAAAGCATGAATTCAGAATATGTATTCTTCATACTGGAAAAATATCAAAATCACTGGATATCAAGTCCTCCTTGAAGAAAACTACTGAAAAGAAAAGGACTGTGATGTTATGGGTTTTGAGTAATGGAGAAATTTACCCCAGAACATGTGCTGGGAAATGAAGTTGAGTGTGTATTCGAAAAACTGAAAAGCATGATGCAAAGTCTTATGTGCAGTATACTTTGTGATTAGCTCTTCTACAAATACCTTGAAAATAGTAATTCTTGGCATAGAAGAGAGCTTTCCACAGTGAACCTGGAGCTGTTCTTTGGGAAGCAACTGTGATTCATCATATTTGGTTACCTCTCAATTCATCCAGTATTAACTTTCAGTGACAAGGAAGATAGACCTCTTTGCTAAAAAAACCCAGCTTTCCAAAGGGAAAGATTTCAACACTTGAAATGATGCATATAATTTGATGTCCTATTTTAATTATTTTAATTTCACATCATCTTGTGTGAAAATGTTAGTAAAAGGCTTATGTGGCAGAAGAATGGAAATAGCTGCAGCCTGTAAGAAATAGCCATATGTGTTTCTGATTTGTTCAGCCTCCTGTGGGAAAAATTTAAGTGTGTTTAAGTTGAGGAGGAGCCTTTATGCCAAGGGTAGTCACATGGCCAGAACAGGAGGTGTCTTCATATACTGTGTGGACATTGGGGAACATACTCTTACTAACTAAAACTGTGGAACCTGAGAAATATGAGCCCCAAGGCTTGTTGAATGTGAAATGAGGCAAACCGTTACTGATAACCTTGGGTATTCAAGATACAAGGAAGTATTCTGGGATTCTTGAAAATAGCTATATGTGAGCTTATTTTTTACTTTGTTTTTTTCTGCAGTTTTTCTTCACATCATTCAGTGCAAGAGACAGAAGCTACCTCAGTATCTTCCGTTTGTGGCAGAATGTGTTGCTGGATAAGGTAAGCTTCTCTGCATCAGTACCTGTGGTTAAGCAACCAAATAAACTTTTTCTAATGTAGACAGATATGCCTCTGGAGAATAAGAGACTTGAAGTCAGCTTTTCCTTTCTGACTAAGAATTCTAATCTGATGTTCTGCTTTGGTTCCTTGTACTTTAGATCACAGACAAAATTCTCATCTTTTCCTTCTCAGACTGCCACCTACAACTCTGCTGTTGAAGGAGCATTTTGTCTTTGCATATAGGTTGCATGCTTCTCTTCACTATGAGCTCAAGCATATGTTACTAAATTGATATGCATTTGCTTCACATTTTCTATGCCTAATTTGCGATCAAAAAGGCAAGAGGTTTTCTCGGTGAAAACTTTCAAGGAAAAAGGCCAAAACTCCTTCTCAGATAAGTTAGCTGAACCTTTGCCAGCCAACTCATGACAACTCTGCTGACCTTGAATAAATGCAACAAAGGCAAGCTGCATGATATGGAAGTGTATTTTGGCTAGTTAGCTTGATTTATATTGCAATTTTTGGATACTTCAGCTAATCTTTCTAAAAATGGACTTACACTTTTGCAGAACATCACTGTAAGAAAGACAATTTTTGTAAACCAATTCTTTCCTGTTTATGTCTCTCATTATTTAAATATTTTAACACAGTTGCAATTACACACCAAAATATCCATATATATCACTGCAATGATCCCCAAAGGTTTAAAGCTGTTGTGCTACTTATACACATAGTAGCTGCACTTTTTTCTTTTTGTTAGATGAATTTTAGAGCAGGCTAGAGATGCTTTTTGTCAAAACAAAAGTTGAAAATAAAGGGAAGTGCTATTTAAGGCAAAACCCCAATGTTTCTTGCAAATCTCTTGTCCCTCAAATCAAATACTATTTAATTGTAACTTCATAACCATCTTGTCTTGAATCCAGCCACAAGGTACTATGTCAGCTTTTAACTGGAATGTGCAACTGGAAGAAACCTTGCTTTCTTTCATTGTGCAGAGAATGTCAGAAATGGCACTTATGTTATTCAGTTGATTCGTTTGTGGTGCTGGAGGGTCAATGTATGGACATTCAAGTATACAAACTTATCCTAGGGCTCCAACAGAGGTTACAAGCCTTGTATTGTTCAGTATTAGTTTTTCTTGTGTGTTTCTTCTCTGTGACACTGAAATGAGTGTCACGTTAGGATCAATTTTTCGCTTTAGAGCAGTAGCTAAAGGATAGATAAGAACGCAGGAGGTATGGACTGAATGCAAGATGAGACGAATTAAGCCAGCAGGTTTTAGGAACCACTGCATTTGAGTAGCTTAGGAACTATCCTTATTATTTCTATCAAATCTTGCTGTTAGCTTGCTTGCATCCTCACTGAAGCATGTTAAAAGATAAATCGGTTTATGAGAATTTCTGCTTGGGGTTCTCAGTTGTAAAATGGAGCACTTTCATGAGGTGTATGTAGGGCTTTTTAATGTAGTATGTTTGGAACTATTATTGAAACAGGATTTCTGTTAGGTTGAGCTCCTACTTCTGAAATGTAGTAATGACTTCTAGTTCTCTGCTAGAATGTGTTTGAGTCACCTGTCAGCCTTCTTTATGATATTCTTTACTAGATAAAGCTGCAGAGGGGCACTGTGGAGTTGAAAGTAGAAACTGAAGTTGCTGGGGCTGGATCCACTGACACTACTAGAATGGCAGCTGTCTACTGAACTAATACTAAAAGAGAGCCCTTGGTGTTTTCAAGCAGTTTTGCTGTTTTCTCCTCACCACTCCAATGTCAGGAGCAGCATACATTTGGAAAATGTCTCGTACACCTGAGGCCCTGCCACGGTGTGCAAAGCCTTAAGTGTGTGCAGTTTGGTGTTCCTGCTTCAGTGATCAAAGGAATGCCATCAGAATTTTTAAGGCTTTTGACAAAAAACAAATCTCACTCTGGAACCAGTTCCAAAAGGAGCTTGTTTTAGTGTTTCCTCTGCAAATGGCTAGATGTTTTAAAGCCTATGAATAGCTTTGTTATATGCTGGAGCACAGCTGCTAGACCTGGAGATGATATCCAGCTCTTAAACTATGAAATAAAGTTGTCATCAGAAGTACAACTCTGACTATAGGTGTCACAGTGCTGGTTTGAGCCACCTCACGGTGAATAATCCCCAATTTTCAGAATTTGGATCCAGGGGACTGAAATTGCATTTCCTTCAAATCATGTCTGTGCAGAGGTAATTTTCAGTCCCTGGTCTCTTCAGCACTTCTGGGCAGAGATTTCATGCTATGAAGTCTCACCTCTGAGAAGTGACTGGTCTGCTTTACCTGATACACCTTAAGCTCTCAGCACCTGCAGAACTTTTCGATGGGGTCAGCCTCATACCCTTTCCCAGATCTCCATCTGGTGGCCGTTCTGCCTTGTATCTCCCAAGGATTGCATGTCCTAGGTGGTTGAACAAGTAGTCCTTTGAGAAGTCTGCCTTTCTGTTAGAAGTGACTTGCACTGTGCAAGAAAACCAGTAAATGCTATTCTGTGCCCAGACTTACTTCATCCATCAAGATGCTTTCCCCAACTTTGCACCATTGCTCTGACAGGACTCCTAGTCCCCTTTAGCTCAGTTACAATTCCGTAGCTCATGACCTCTTCCGACCTTGCTCAAAATGCACTCTAATGTGTTTGGTGCCCTTCAACTTTAGTTCCTCTGCAAATCAGTGGGTACTTTCCTCTTATCATGGGCCTTTCTTAGGCTTTTTATTCTTTAAATGTCCATGCAAAGACTTTTTTCTTTGAAGAAAAATTCCACTTTTTTTTTTTTCCTGTCCCCATGGCAAAATGTGTGCAGAATGAGTCTTGTAGACTTTTACCTTGCCATTGTTTTTTAAATGATCCAGCATCATGGAAAGTAAGGAATCATTAATGCGGGTCTGGAAGAGACATGACACCGGTCTTGATAAAACAGATAGCTGCTTCCACATCCACTGCAGCTTTCAATAATACTTCAGTTTACAAAATCAGCCAAAAATCCTGTTTTGCAGGGGGCTTTCCAGATTGGTACAAGAAGTTTATTCATGGTTGCTATTGACAATAAGAGCAGGGCCATTCAGTTTTGCTTTATTTTCCTAAACCTTATTGGGTGTCAAATATCCCTCAAGTTTAAGGAAGAAGGAACAAATTAAAATGTAATTAGGCAGGTCATTCAAATCCCAAACAAACACAGTGCTCCTTATTTCTAATGGAACAAGATCTTAACTTAATCGGTCTCAATTCCCATGAGTCCTCTGCCTTAGAGTTGGATTTATTTTCCTATTGTTCTTCTTATGCTTTGCTGGGTAGAGATTTGCACCTGTCTCTGGAGACATTGTAGCAGGTAAGTCTAGAGGTGTGAGAAGGGACCAGAATTTCTGATCAGCTGGGCTTCTTGTGGCAAACATCTCCCTGGATAGCAGTTCTGCCTTTCCCAGCATTTCTCACGGAAGGTTGTGAAAAGAGATGTTTATTTGCACCTTTGTGTACAATAAGATTAATTTAAGAGATGAAAGAAGGTTTGGTTTGATTCTGAGCTTCATGTTTAGGCAATTAGAGGGAGAGTTTGCTGTTTCCCTCCCCTGTTCTGCAAACAATCAGAGTTCTGTATCAGAGTTTCCTGGCAGGAGTGTGGTGTATGGTGAGGGTTGTCTCTTTAGTCAACCTGTATGGCATGTCGTATTCTTATTTCTGCATTTGTCCATAGAAGGTAAAAATCATCAGCTTTGTTTCTGTCAGTGGTACTCTGTAGTATTGCTTGTGCCATGACACCACTTTGTCTGGCATGAAGCAAAGTATTGATGATCTATGCTCTGCTTGAAAAGACAAAAGTGTATCCCAGCTGCTTCTTGTAGCCTTTGTTTTGGTATACAAAGAGAACTAAGGAAAAACCCAGTGTAGACATCACCTTGAATGGGCAAAGTAATTCATATTTAGATTTTGCCTTTCAAACTTCAGAGCTTCTTTAAGCTGTCCTCTCAGAAGCAGAAGTCTGACCCAGAAAATTTATGCCCTTCTTTGCTTTCAGAACTGACTCTTTCTGATACAATAAAGCAAGTCTCGTTTGATCTTTGGCTTGTGACCATTAAGAACTTATTATATCTGGCTGAGCTAGGAATAATTGAGCAGAGAGCAAGAATCCTGTTTTAGAAGTAGAAGTTGGTAACATTGCTTTTACAAAACAACAGGAAACAGCTTTATAGATTCCTTTATAGGAGCTGAAAATCTTCTCTGCTTTCAAACTATTGATTTGCCTATAGACAGAACATACCAGTGAATTTAATTAGCAACATTAAGCTCTGTGCCATTATGACTGGGAATCAAGGCATTGGCAATATTGGGCAACAGAAATGAAAATGGCTTTGTTTCTGTCCCCATTCCTGGTTGGAAGGTATGCTAGCTAAAGATCCACCTCGGTTGCATTTTGAAATCATGTTTTGGTCCATGGCCCACCCGTTTTTGGCCATTTAATAAGAACAGCTGTAGGTAGTTGTTTGTGGTTATGAGTTTATTGCTCCAGAAGACAGAATGCCTGGGGAAGGTAAGGCCAGCTGTAAGTGGATGCACGTGTTTCAGCACTGCATTGCTCTGGAGAACAAACCCCCGTGCAGAGGGAGGCTGGCATTAGCCGCTATGACCATTACTTTATAGCTGTATATTTTGTATTTTAATGTTTACTTTGCCCTCGCTAGGATTAAATACCTTGAAACTGATCTCTGCCAATAGGGCGCTGGTTGCCAGCTGCTTTCTGAAAAGCCCGAAACCGTGTTGTGCTGGAAAATACCCGAGGGAAAATCCCTTCCTCGTCTCCCGAGTTGGGCTGTTTGCTCCGGCCCCCGGGGAAGCGGCTGCCGTGCCTGCGATGCGATGCAGCGCGGGGGGCGAGGGGGCAGCGGGACCCCCGTGGGGCCCGGCCCGGCGGCGGCGGCGGCCGAGACCGGCTGTGTCCCGCCCCGGGCCGGCGGCGGCAGCCGCGGAAGGCGCTGCCCCGGCCCCGGCGCGGGCGGGGGGGCGGCCCCGGCCGGGCCCCGGCGCCGCCGCCCAGCAGGAAGTGGGAGCGCGGCGGAGCCGGCGGCGGCTCCCGGTGGCAGCGGGGCTGTCCCGGCAGCGGCGCTGCCCGGCGGGACGCGCCAGGTGGGTCGCGGAGCGGGACGGGGCGAGGGGAGCGCCGGCAGCCCGGGGAGCGCCGGGGCGGCTGCGGGCGCGCATTTACATCCTGCGTGCGGGTCAACTCCTCCGTATCTGTCTAAAATTGCGGGCACTGTAACTAACACTCTACAGGTGAAGCAAGCAGGGGCAGAGGATCATTTAAAGGCCCTTTAAATAATGCACGGGTATTTAATGTCATTATTTCATGCAAATAGTAAGCACTACTTGTGTTACTGCCTCATTAGCACAGTCTTGTTCCCTTGATCAATATGGATGGTGGCCGAGGCACATTTTCCAGTGTGGTGTCTCCTGTTTTAACATCTCTGGTATTGCTTCTGAGCTCTTTTAAATATCAAAAGCTTTTATTTCCTTTCTTTCTCTTTTTTTCTTTGCACCCCCTTCCCAGCCCTTTACAGCCGAGGTGGACTTTGAAACTCATTGCTTACTTTGCAGATATGAGTGTGTCATATTACTTTCACCTCCAAGCTTTCCTGACGATTTAAGAGAACTTAAATATGTCTCGGTAGCTGTGGGAATTTGTGGAACAGGATAGAGATATTGTAGAGAAGGAGAAGACTTAGCTAGTGGTGCATCAAGGCAATCCTGAAGAAAAGCAACTATTTTTCACAAAGAGGATGCTGATGGTACAAAGTGAGGATCTCCTGTCTCACCTTGGCAAAGTGGGCAGTTGCCTGACCTGGACACCAGTGTAGTGACTGAAATGCTAGCCTCCCACAATTTGTAAAGTACTCTGAGCATCCTCAGGAAACAGGTGGGTATCTATTAAGCAGTTGGTTCAAAATCAAAGAGGTACTTACTTACCTTGCCATATCAAGTGAAGTTCAAGAGGGAGGTACCTTGAAGGTATCTGTGAAAATATTGGTGACGTGTGAAGAAGCAAGGAGTGGCTACAAGTACATGTTTTCTTAAAATGATGATTTTTCTTGTGCCTGGTGTTATTGGTTGAACAGCAGTGGGATTATGGAGTTGACAGGAGTACAGTTGCCCAAAATGCTGAAACCCAATCTCGGAATGTGATACCTGAATGCTTTCGGTCCTTGTCAGAATTGAGGTTAAAGGCTGTGGTGTAATTCAAACTTGTTGCTGTTTTTCCTCCAGTGCCTTACTGTCCCATACCGTGGTTCTTGACTAGCTTGCTTTGTTTCAGAGGCTGACCAAGCAGGAATTCTGGCAGCTGGTGCACCAGAGCTATGGCTCTGAGCTGGGCCTGAACAGCGAGGAGATGGAAAGCTTCCACTCGTCGTCTGAGGACAACGGGCAGTCTCGGTAAGGAGAGGCTGTACAGCCTATTGAAACACCTGGGGGGAAGCAGTGTCCTTTTTCTTAGGAACTCAGTTTCTAGAGAGCTGCTGTAGCCTTACCAGAAAAGTTGAGCCTGTAGTAAAAGGATGTGAAGGTCTGAACTGCATAGACTGAGTGTGCATAAAAACTTGACTCTGTGAATTTTCTAAAATAGTAGTGGTGCAGCTGAGGCCCCTTAGAAGAGGAGAGAGGAAGACCTTGTTCTCTCTGGATCTTCTTGGGAACCAGCATAGGGGAGGTTAAAAAGCAGCCTTTTCACGTGATGGTGCCTAGTCAGCACCTGTATGCCCTTCAACAGTTTGGAAGGTTTGAATAAAATGGAGCTATGCTATGGTTCAGACACTTTTTTCTTCCCCTCCTCTGTAGAGACTGAAATACTTGTTTTGCCTTGATCTCCTGATATCTGAGGTCTTACCTTATTTTTGTATTGTCCTCAGCTTGAATTGAGAAACAGGAATAATAATATAATAAGCTGGAATAATTGCAATAATGAAGATGTGGTTTTTGGAAAGAGTTGCCTTGATTTTTTTTGAACAAATGTGAACTGAATAATGACCTGCCAGTGTCAATCTAATAACAGCACTTTACATATCTCTGTGTAAATAAGCATGACTCTACAAAAGTGAACAATGTAATTTATGTCCCTTTAATCCTGGGTTATCTGAGTATGTTTGTGGGAAAAATGTCTTGAGTTCATAACAGGCTTCAAAAGATGTTCTACTAAATAGTTTCTGGTTTGTTTGTTTGATTGGATTTTGTTTTGGGTTTGCTTGAGGATTTTTTGTTATTTTTCAGTTTTTTTCTGTTAAAAAGTCATAACTTTGCAACTTTGTAAGAAGCGATGCAGGAAAAAATATTTTCTGACACTTTCTTAAAACATTTTCTTTCCAAATTAACTATAAGCTGTATCTGTTCCCTCATTTCCCACAGCTCTCACTTCCTTGGTTTTATTAACCTGATTATCAGAAGCTGAATCTTCTGAGAGGTGGCTGGAATGAGGAAAATGTCTTGATATTAATGAGCTGTATGTGGGATGAATGACTTGGTAGTTTATAATGTTATCTGAGCAGCCATGTTTTCAATGCAAAAATCACAAGATGCTTTCTTGGATTTCTCAGTGCTTATATCTTCAAAGGTATCTTCCTTTTTGATTTGGACAGATCCAGCATTTGTGATGATTCTGGAGAAAGGGATGAAAAACTACCCCAAATGATTGGTTTAGTTCGTGAGCCCAGTCTTCAAACAGAAGGAGAGTCACTCAACAGACACATGTTGCCAGGAGTAAGTGCTGACAGAGCCTTTCTTGCTGTTTGTAGCTGATAAGCATATACACTTAACTTATATACTTGTAAGCATAGGATGAATGGAGATGTAACTTCCAAAGAAGTCTTTGAGGAGTCAAGAATGTTTCTTAAATTTGAAAATGAGCAAAATTCTGTATAATCTTGTTGGTGTGAGCTTCAGCAGTACTCTCTCACTAATTCACTGCATAGCCTGGCTACAATTCTGAGGCTTATGTCCTGGTCTGTTTTTTGTTTTTCCTTTTAAAACAAAATTTCTTGGTTTTTCTTGTCCAATTCCCAAGGGGACCATATTTGTGTTTCATCCAAGTACTTTTTGAAAGTAATGCCTTTTTCACTTCCAATGCTTTCTTGCTTGTGCTATTTGTCATTTAAAAAGATATCTCCTCTTATATTACTGCCTCTCCCATACATAAGGCTTATTAAAGGGCAGTAACATTTTGTCATCCTTGCCTTTAAAGATCCGTTAATCTACTGTTGTGAATATACGAAACCTTTTTTTAATGCTTCTGAAGGAAGGGGAAAACCCCCACACTTGCTATAATAAGGATTAATTTTACCTTGATGCCTTGGGTTAGTACAGCTGAACAAGCATTAATAGCTCACCCATGTTCATTCATGTTGTATGAATTTGTAAATGTGTTTGGCCTGTGTGAGCAGCAAGTGCATTGGTAGTGATATCTGAGATGGGCACAGTGTCCAGCACAGTTACTGGGGCTCCTGTGTGCAGCTGTAGTCCTAAAAAGTTGCAGGTATTTTCTCTTGGTTATTAGATATCCCAAAGATCTTGGAGAAGAAAATAAACCACTAATGCATTTTTTATAAGCTTCCCTAGGGCTGGGTACTTAATTGCCAATTTTGCTTTGGAGAATTTGGGGAAGGAAGAAAGGAGATTATTTTAATAGTTTCTATTACCTTGTAAATCTTCTGGCTTTTGTCACTTGCTAAAACTGATCTGGAGGTTAAGTTGTATTTAATAGTTTTGCCAAAATCCAAGTTAATGGCTAGAGACTCATAGCCAGTAAACAACATGAGTGTTTCTCAGATGTTAAAAGCTTAGTTGCATGAGTGATAGATATTCCTCATGGACACCCTAGCAGTATAAAACAAAATTTTTGGAGAGTTGTAAGGTAGGATTGGGGATGCTGCTGGAATTTGGGCTGTTTGGGATAACTAAAAATTTACACAGGTAGCCTGAGTTTGGACTTGTGAGTCTTATTTGTGCAAGAACAAGCCATTTAAAAATAATTGCTGTGCCTGGAAAAGAAGCCACACCCTGAGATGTCTCTTACAGGTGCTAAATCTAATTGGGCATCTTGGTAAGGAGGAATGCCTGGGGATTGGGTCTGTAAAAATGCCAGGATTCTGCCTTGAATAAACTGCCTCTGGAAAGTCTTTTAATTATAGTGTAAAAGTGCAGTCTTGATAAATGTGTTACTGTTTCAGGGCAGCTAAAATGTGCAATGATTTTGTTCAGCTGTATGTGTCACTTGGAATTACTCAAGAATGTCCACGCTCTCTCCACAGCCCCAGGATTGCAGCATATTTTGTGGAACCACAAGGGCTGTAGGAGGAGGCAGTAGTGCTTAGAATGTATTTATCAGAAGCCATCACAGTGATGACACAAAGCTCACTTAACCACCTTCCAAAGACTGGAGGGAAACAGGCTTAAACTCCCCTTTACTGCTGTGATAGACAAAGTAAGTCCCATAAGAGGAAGATCTGAATAGTGGAGGGGTTGGCTCTAGCATTTGGCCCATCTTGAAAAAAGTATTGTTAATGGCTGTCTGTAGTCAATTGAGGAAAGTCTGTGTGGAGCACCAGTCATGGCTCATCTGCGTCCCAGTACATGTGACTGTGGGAGCCACCTCGTTGCCTGTTCCTGCAACCTTCATCTTTTCTCCACCCCTTGTAGGGAGGCCTTCCAGTCCCAGATCTTGCTGTTCACAGGCTGAAAACCAAAAAAGCCTTGGCACAGAGCTTAGCAGCACTAGACTAGCTCAGGATATAAATGTACAATAGGGAATAAATTATACATCTTTAATTCCAGCTGACAGGTTTTAAAGTCTTTACTCTTTAGTGCGGAAAAAAACCCCAAACAAACACAAACCAACCCAAAACCCCATGAAATCTGTGTTGAACTCAGTCAGCAAAAGCCTCAGCTTGAATCTCTTCTTCCATGACATCATGAAAAGCTTTCTTTTCTAGCATCTGTTGCTTTTGTCTTCTGACTTGAGCCTGGCTTTCCTGCTTTGCTCATGGCATAGTGGGCTGCTCTTATGCTGCTGGTGGGAACCCCACTTCACTAGATCCCTGATTGTTGTCAAAATGCTATGAGAGTTCCTTGGGTTTGTGCTGGATCAATGTGTCAATTTTTAGGCTGTTCTGTCACAACTAGCTCTTTTTGACTTCCATCTGAATTGGTATTTTGACATTTAATGTTGGTTCTGTCCTAGATGCTGTTAAGTGACTGAGTATAACTTAAATGGCAGCTTCTTCAGCATTTGTTAACTGATCTGTTTTTCTGATTCAGTCTTCCTTTTTAATTTTTTGGCCTTGAAGGAGTACATTTGTCTGCTTATACTGCATCCAGATTTATGCCTGCCTCTGTTTTCCAGCCACCCACCTCCTAATAGCCTTTGGTTGCACAAAAAAGTAACAGGTTTTTATTTTGAAAAAATCCAAGAAGGACAGGAAGACATGATGACTATTCACAAGCAGTGGATGCTTTTGCTTTCTGGAGTCAATGCTGAATAATCTTTAGGGATGATAGATTTGCAGATGAATCAGAACAACTCAGTTGAGGAATCTTGATCATATTTACTAGGGTCCACACACTGCTCTTCTGGGACTGTGTTGCTCTTGATCCCAGGTGTTCTGCTGGTGGCAGTGGGGCCTTGAGGAGAGGTTTAGAATGCAAACTGATTCAAAGCTGGTAGCCAAGCTTCTTGGGTGGCATTTTGAGATACGCCAACTTTTTCCATACAGTTTCCCTGGAGATTTACTTCTTTAAGTGTGCAATGGCATATATGCTTAGCTGACAGTTCTTGTTTAAGGTTAAGAGCTGCATTATTGATTCAGTGACTGATGTTCAGGGGCATTTCCTTCCTGCTTGTATATTGGAGATGGCAAATGATACTCCATTGCTTTGTTTGTGAGAAGTAACATAGGTAGGATGGTTCTAGACAATATTTTAAAACTTCTTTTTTCAAAGGGTGATGGTGTCTTACAAAATAAGAACTTTTCAAATATGTAATTGGGGTAATCTAATCTTGGTGAAAGAGAAGGGCACTCTGCCTGTTTCAATGCACTTCCTCTCTGGGTTGTTGGACCCTTGGTAAACTGTTAGGAAAAAACTAACCTGATGAATAGAAAGTAAACCTGTGTAGGGTTGACGAATTTATAAATGCTAATGTCAAAGCAGGTAAGGGGCCCAAACTGTGTAGATGGGTGCAAGGGAACTGTACCATTTAAGGGAGCTCTTGGTACCAACAGTACATACAAATAAGTCTGTTCCTTGTTACCAGGGTTTAGTAAAATGTTTAAATGAAATGAAGAGATGTTGGCTGGGGTAGAGGAACAAGGGGGAAATTAATGCTTGACTGTGGGGTAATTGAGCAGATAGAACTTCTGGCTTACTTTGTATGGCTGTCTTTTTTAAAGTAACATTTTTTTAATGGTCTCTGATTACTGGGGGTTTTTTTCCTCTTGTTTTTGTTTTCTCTTGTTTCAGATGGAGGAGTCCCCAAGTGAGAAGCAAATAAAGAGTCCTCTTCCATCTCCAGAAAGAAAACCTGCTAAGCTAGTTAGGAGCAGGTCTTTAGAAAAGTCCTTGGACCTTAATGAGAATGAAAATCTTCCAGAGAAGAGCAGTGCTTCAGATAGTGAAGAAGGTAAATCTCTTAACAGTTGGGAACTGTAAGACAACATGACTTTGGTGTTCCATTTCACTTGTGGAGAAAGTTAGAGAACTTTCTGATCTTACGAAACTTGTTTGCTTATTTGTTTCACAGAACTGCAGCAAAACCATTTTTTAATTTTAATTTCTGGAGGGGAAAAAAAAAAAAGTTGTTGGGTGTTCAGAATGAAAACAAAGAAATTATGGTTTTCTTTCTCTCTTTTGGTGGGTAGAGAGTTGCCAACAGCTTAAACTAAAATTTTCTTGACAATGGGGTGGTGTTAATTTCAAAGATGTTTCTTTCCTTTGTTTGCATTACTTGGAAACTGAGGGGAAACATTTCAAGCTGTTTTAAAGTTCCTGAAAGATTCCCCCAGCCCCTCCTTCTTTACACTTATACTTTCTTAAGGTTTATGAGTTTCATTGTTATTGGTGGAGTAACTTACTGAAAGCCCAGGGAAGAAAACTTTCTTTCCTGCTTTCAGGAGAGTATTGTGCGTAATCTGAAGATGAAAAACCTTAATGGATATCTTGCAGCAGATTACACTCTCTTTAGAAACAGTATCTTAATGGATCCTAATATACCAACTTCATAACTCATATCTCATTACCCAGTACAAGATAGAAGAAACTCAGGTACCTGGATGACAGACTTGTGCTGAGGTCTGTGGGTGCTTGTCCTGTGGTCCCACAGCAGCCCCTGACAAGTTCTCACGTTCTATGGTGAGATTTTCTTACCCTAGGGCAGTTTTCTGTGCCAAAGGGCTGTAGTTGTTCAGACAGCTCATTAAATTTGGTGAATATTCTGTAATATTCTGTAAATGCCTTTAAAGCGAAGTGTGCACAATGTGTATTGGTTCCAAGGTTTTATGGTGATGAGCAAATAAAAGAAAACCCTGACAGTAGTACTGTGCTCAGTAGCAGCTGTATATTTCTTTCATGTGCAAAGAGAACCTACCTCATCACTTGTTGGCAGGAATAGAACAGTTTAGTTAATTGAGGGCAGTTCTTAATCTCACTGAGAAATTTTGTGTCTTGTGATTTCAGAGTTGACAACTGAAGTTGTTTGCTGGTGTCATTACAGGGGGATTGTTGAGGTGTCTAGGAAAGCTTTCAGAGTTATGGATTGAGTTGGTTGCCTTCAAGTTGTGATTTTTGCCTGGGGATATGCTTATATTCAATTAACTTTGCTGTTGCTCCCCCATACTGTTCTGTGTTGGCTTGAATTCAGATTCAACTCAATGCGTGTCAGGTGTTATAATTTTTGTGGATATACCTACTTGAACAGGCTGTTGTTTATGCCATACTCCTACACACTTAACAAGCTTCACAAAATAATTTACTCTTTCACAGGTGTATCTTTTAGAGCAGCAGAAAGTTTTTGCCTTTGGATGTTTTAGATGTTTTACAGCTTTCCTATCTTCCTGTTACTACATCTCTCTTCAGTCTCTTGGATTTTACTTTTTGTGGCAAGGTCTCCAGTGAAACTGATTAAAAAGTAGTCCTGTTGTCTTTCCTGCTGCTAGTTGCCTAAACGATTGCAGTAAATATTCCCTGTCATGCCTGCATTAGTGATGTTGAATAAATAAAGCATATTAAGCTGGAGATGTCTCTTTAATAAAAAGAAAACTGAACTTCATGCTGCTTTTCTTATTTTTCTTCCCTTTCCCAAGACTAGTCTTTTTTTTATTCAGAACAGGGTTTTCTAGACTCACAACATTAATCTTTTCTCTCAGAATCTTCATGCTTAGAATTGTTTTCTTCTGTTTCTCTGTCTGTTTTCTGTTGCAGTTTCCCCACACTCTTACAAGGTGAATTCCTTCACGCAAACGAAACTAGCTTTCCTACATGGCAAAGGTTTACCCATGCGATTAATTTCTCTTGTGTCCTCTGGCTCATACTCAGGCTGCCCATGGAGGTGTCCTGGCAAATAAGGTGAGGGGCAAGCTCAAGACTGTTGTTCTTCACAACATTAATTCCCTTGTCCTAAGAAGTTCTCACCTTGGGGATGGGGGGTCTGCATCCCACTGTGCACCACTGGCCTATTGACCTGCATCTTGGTGTTTTTGTCCAGCTTCATAAATCAGAGTATAAATCCTGAGCCATGACAAACTTTTGGCTAAGCTAAACATTAATATCTGCTAAACCTTAATTCTGAATTTCAGAAAACAGATTTTAGTTCAAGCACAGAATACATGTTTCCAACACAGGGCTAGGAGATCTTTATAATTTCCTCAAGACTCTTTAATATATAGGGTGGCTTGTTTGTTTGTTTTCCATGACTGTGTTTAGCAACATGAAATACTTCAAAGAAAGGAGGAGGAAGCAAAATATTGGAAAAACAGTATTTTCTGTTAGAAGGCCCTACTATATACAGGGAGATCACACATTTCTGTTTTCCTTTTGTAACATGACAGACTTACTGTAGGGTTTTTTTGTGTACTAATAGCCACCTTAAATGTGTGATCTGCAGGAGGCCATAACTGCCTGCACCGTGGTGCTGTAAGGTGGGCACAGCAGAGGCTTTTGATAGTGGTATATAGGGCATACAGTGTTTGAAATACAGGATAGTTGAAATTGGGTTCAGCCCTGTGTTAGTTGTATCCCTCCCCCTGCCCCAATACAAACTTTTGGATATGCAGTGTATGTAAGGAAGAGTAGCCCTGTTATCTTACTGCCATTTTAATCAAAGTACTGAAAGGATATATTTTGCTGAAAAAAAAAAAAGGATTATTTACTTTGGTGTTTAGAGGATATGTGTTTGAGTCACCTGAAGGCAAAAGGTTGTGGGGATTTTTTATCTTGTGAACTGGAAAAAACTAGCATCGTGACAATACTTACTTCGTAGCTCCCCAAGATAATTCTGTAGTTAGTCTTTAAAGTATGGGAGAGTTCTCTGAAAATGGTTAATGGTTAAATAATGGTTAATGCTGATACAATCTTTAAATAGATGATGTCTGGAACATGTTCACTTCTAGGAATTGGTTTTATTCACTTGATTGCAGGTGTATTTGGCTAAAAGCTTCTACCTACATATCTTTCATGCAGCATGTAATTTTTTCCCCATCCCCCAGCGGTATAGAAAGTGCCAAGATTTGCATACATGCTTTTTAAAAATCCTGATCTTCCCCCAACTCTGTGGAGTGGAAAAATCAACCTTCTTGCTAATTTGTTTGATAGCCTCTGCTCTTATCAGTACAGCTTTCTTAATTTGATTGTGTTATGTGTTTAGCTTTTTGCTGTTGGTTGTTGATGGGAATTTTAATAACAATGTTTTTCTTATTGCCCCTTCCCTTCTATTTTCTTTCTCTTTTTTTTGCACTGCAGATGTCTTTAAACCTCTGCCATCCCTGCTGCATAATGGTATTATATTCAAACATTATTTTACAGCTTGTCTTGCAGTGATGAAAATGACCTTATGAAGTGCAAGGCAGTAGTGGGGGAGGAAATAGACCTGCTGTTGTTAGGCTGAAACAGGACACTCTGGGTAGTATGTTTACTTCTGTGTTTTAGGGTCCCTAGGGATCATTACCTAAAGTAAGGATAATCTCATGTTCTTTTAGCAGACAGCTCCAATTCAGCTATAAATGTATTCAGTTTAAGAGAGTTAGTGTTGATAATTGTATGCTGCTGAGGGGTTAGAACAGCACTGAAAGGGAAGGAGTTATACTGATATCTCTGTATTTGCACAAAACATTTTTGTTAATAAAGAGAATTCTGAGCCAGTTTTAGGTAAAATGCTTCATGTTGCCCTACTGTTGTGAAAAACAAAGGCAGATACAAGTTTACCTGTGCGAGTTAAAACAAATGTAACAGTAGACAAATGTGCATCTTTACTTGTAGCAGAGTTAAGTGGTTAAAGCTGCCTGTTATGTTTGAATTGCAAGTGTATACAATGTATACCTATTCATTGCTATGCTACTATTTGTGCTCACTGCTCCATCTAGGATTTTTACAGATAAATTTTGAGAAGCCCAGATGAAAGTGACTTGAAGCATGTCAAGCTCTTGGTATATCCTGCTACTTGGTTCCACAGATGTGGAACTCACAGCAGCATTTATGCATACATGCACCTTCCAGACCCATTGTCCAAAATGTTTACAGGTTTTCTGGAGAACAGCTCTTTGAATTCTAGCATCTGAAGTAACTGGTAGGCCTGATATGTAAACCCAGTTTAGCTTGGATTTTCTAAAAATTATGTGCTAACAACATTTTTTTAAAACTCCCTTTGTTTCTTCCAAGAGCTGAGAAGGATTGTAAGTAAAAAACGTATTTCTCAATAGATACTCATGCACTTGGCACTTCATTGACTATTAGAGACATGACTGTATAGAGATAGTGTAGGTAAATTACAGGAAGTTTTGTGCACCTATGCACCTGTGGGTGCGCTTTCTTCAGACTCACTAAAAAGAGGATAGACTCTGAGTAATAGAGCTTGGTGGCAAGCACCAAGCAAGTGCACCTTAAGGTAATAAAGCATTGGCTTTCTGCATATCATAAATTACCCTGGCTTACCAAGTTACTTTGCATCAGCAGAAAAACAGTAGCTGTCCTCAGGCATTTCAGGTGAACATGAAGTTGAGTTGTTCAGCTCAGGCTCACTGGGGCAGAGGTAACTTGTGTTATCTCGTGTTTGCTAAGATATATACAAATAGCTGACAAAGCTGATCTGATGATTATCTGGTGGCTTGATCATGTGTCTGGGTCTTTATTTTTTTTTTTAAGTGGTATCAGAGTCCTTGGGTATGTCAACGTCCAGCTGAGTAACACTCAATCACAGTAACTAGGTTTGAATTGCCTGGTATCTGATGCCATGCTAGCTGATGCATGTGCAGGGGATGTCAGCATCAGTATCTGAAACTTCCTGGCTCTTAGCAAAGGAGAGGATGTGGAGAGTGCACTCTGAAAGGAGAGATCTGTAATGTTGAGGTCTTGTTAAATGAGGTCAAACTTACAGTTCACTTGGCCTGCCTTTTGTTAGAGTTAGATTCAGCTGGGAAAGGAAATACAGTAAGCATAAGCTGAAAAACTCAGGCTGAATTTCTGGCTTCCTGCAGAATATTTCAGCACAGCAGAATTCACATTCTACATGTAATGACTGCATATTGACTGGTTAAATAGGCCTCTTGAAATGTGTGTTTGCTTTCTGTCCCATCTCGTAATTGTGTGAAATTACAATTGCATAAGCAGAGCACAGCGTGGAGAGGAAGTCATTCTCTTGTGCAAGCACAAAAATACAGCACTCATGCTTCACTTTTGGGGTCCTACTTTGAAGCCTGAAGAGATCAAGGAGAGCTTTTTTGGAGGCAGATGTTCTAACAGGCTTCTAGCAGGCTAGGAGCAGCACTAGAGAGGAAGTCTGCTCAGCCATACTGGTTTTGTTGGGGACTGCTGTGGTTGTTCAGTTGGTGCATTTGCCTCATCAATACTGACTGCTACCAAGCCAGTAATGTTTTAAGTGCTGTAACCTTAGCCTGCAGGCAGCTTGTGAACTACAACGTGATATTCAGGCTACCTTTGCATTCGTGGCTGGCACTGACCTTTCCTAGCCCTGAGCATTCATTTGTATCCATTGAAAGTTTGGCCATCCTGACTCGTGTCTGTCTGCTGCAAGATTTGCTTTTGGGCTTTTTGTTTCATTTTAGTGATGTGTGGTGGTGTGGGGGGGTTGTTTGTCTTGCTGGTAATTATAGTTTAGGATTGACTTGTTTCTAAAGCATAAGCAGATTGAGCCAGGATTGGCACAGGAAACTGCTTGCCCTCTAGGATTATAATTCTATCCCTTATCTCTTGCAAGTGTGGCTGAGACAACCACAAAGCTGAGTCATGCCAGCAACCACCAAGAAGCAGAAGCAGCAAAGATCAGTGCTGCAGCCACAGAATGCCACTGGGCTGCTTGGTGGCTTTGAAATAGGTGATGGCATTTGAGCCTCTTTGTGCATTTTTGGGCACTGCAAAATGGAGCAGGGTATCCCTTGTGTTCATGTTCAATAGGTGTGGAAGGAAGAACTGTTTGGGAGTCTGCCTGGTCCCTTAGACTGTGGACATTACCAGTATTACAAATGTTAAAAGCAGAATTCTGAAACCAGCCACAAGAAAACTGTTACGGTTTTTACTGTCCTTCTTGCTTGTCTTTTGTACAATAGACTCACATATTAATGAAAATTGTGCTAACTTTGTCTTTCCCCAATATTGCTTGCAAGATTAGTAGAATACTGAAGGCAAAATTAAAGGGATGGTACCTTTTGCTATTAATTTATCAGTTTGCACAGGGAAGTGGTTGTAGTGATGTGTATTTGAAAATCAGCTCTGGACTTTGTTCCTGAAGGCAACCTACCTACCAAATCATTTGCTGCTTCTGGATTTCTCCTTACTGGGATTCTGAGAGCGAGAAACAAATGCTGATGCAAGCTTGGGAAGGATTTTAGCTGTAATAATGCTTAGAATGCTATAAAGGTTCCTTATAATACTGTTCTTAACCTGATCTCTCTGTCTTTCTTAGCAGTGAAGGAGACTGTCTCTGACAATGATCTCTATGGGAGACTTTTTATAAACAGAGTTTTCCACATCACTGCAGACAAGATGTTTGAAATCCTTTTCACCAATTCTCATTTCATGCAGAGGTTTCTTAATTCCAGGAGTATAGTAGGTAATAAACTCTTTTCCCTTCTGTCTGTTACAAGCTAGCCTGAAAATTTTTACCTCTGAGAATTGCTAAATAGGGCTAAGCTGAATTTTAAGTTTCTCCTTGCTTTAAAAGAATTTCTAAGCTTCAAAGTTTCACTATGAGAGAGGATATTTAAAGCTAGACTATTGTTTCCTTAGGTACATACATTTTGGAGTAAAAACCTCATTTCAGTGCACCACAAAGCTGCACCTTAATGCCTGAATTTTGAGTAGGTTATTAAGTTGATGCATTCTGTGGGGTATTTCTGATTACATTGTGTCCCAAAAATAGTGAAATTTGTATGGCTGGTACAGAGGCAAAAATCATTGCATCCTCCTAAAAGGTACTCACAGGCTTTAATTTTCTGGATGAGTAAATTGTATTCACTGAGACCATAAGAACAGAAAATTAAGTCAAAAAGGGTAATATTTATTCAATGTCAGCTTAAAAGGCAAAGTGGCAAAAGCTTTTGATAATGCTAAGTGAATCTATTCAACTTTAAGCAAATGGGAAATGACATATTTTCATTTAATTGCTTACTTTTTTCTCTACCCTCAAGTCTCTTTCAGTAGATTCAGGCTCAGCTATTCAGAGCCTCAGCTTTGTTTATTAGCAGAGTACATGGGTGTGGTTTTTGCTGGAAAAACCCCACAACTACTTGGAATCAGTTTTCTGTCTTTCCCTCTACTCCTGTTCTCAAATTGTTAAGATATGATAGGGCCAAGATAATGCCCTTCAGGTAATTTTTATGTGAGATTTTGCATAACCTCTCATCTAGATGCTGTATCAACTCCTTGGAACAGAGACTCCAGTGGCAATCAGTTGAGGACCTTGACGTACACTGTAACGATTAACAATCCACTCTGTGGGAAGTTCACAACTGCAACTGAAAAGCAGGTACTGTGTGCGTGTGTGTGTCTGTCTGGTGCCCATTAAAGCAAGGGCCAGGTCAGCTCTGTGGGCTGTCAGAGTTCTGACTGTGGATTAAAGTTCAGTGAACTGAATGTGCATCTGCAGTTTAAACAGAGCATCTCTGAGGGTGCCTTGCTGTCTCTCTTACCATTACTGAACCAATGCTTATTAAATGAGAGAGGCTTTTTACTTTTACAGATGGCTATAAACTCCCACAAAACTTGTGGGGAAAAGTATTAACATCTCTTTGGAAGTGGGGAGTGAAAAGGTGCAATTAAAGGCTTTCAATGTTGATTTCTGGGCTCCCTAGTATGAGAGGTAAAGAGCCTAACAAGGGGACACTAAGATGAAAGGACTGGAGCATCCCTTGTGAAAAATGGCTGAGAGCTGGAAATGTTCAGCCCAGAGAAGACTCAGGGGCATCTTAAAATTTATCTGAAGTAAGGGTGAAAGGGTAAAATTTATCTGAAGAAGTATCTGAAGGGAGTGTGCAAAAAATTGAGTCAGACCCTCACCATCAAAGGTCACAGATTTCAGTGGTGCCCAGTGACAAGACCAGAGGTGATGGACACAAACTGAAACACAGATGATTCCTTCTGAACATTCTTATTTTTTCACTGTGAGGGTGACTGAGCAGTGGAATAAATTGTCCATAGAGATTGTGGTACCTTCTTTCTTGGAGGTACTAGAAAGCTACCTGGACATGGTCCTGGGCAACCAGCTCTAGATAGTCCTGTCTGAGTTCCTGGACAAGACAAGCACCAGAGGTGCCTTCCAATCTCAACACTTTTGTAGTTCTGTTTTGGGAAATGTCTCAAAGAAGAGTTGTGGTCATGAGGCAGTGGCCAGCCTTGTGTCTGGTACTTGAGGTGGCAGTGGGGAAGTCATGCTGTAGCCAATGTTGGCTCTAGCAGAAGCATCTTCTCATTTCCCACCCCACCTATACTTGATATTCTTAACTGGTTTTTCTAGTGGCTCTTCAGGCTTTCTTTCTCCTTGAGTTCACTTGGTTGATCCAGCCTAAGGAACTCAGGCTGAAAGGGGGCGGGGGAAATTTGTGTACCATCAATACACCTTCATAATTTTATTTTCTTTTATGATAGATCCTGCATAAGCAGAGCCAGAAAGGTCAGTCTTATCAGGTGGATGCTGAGGTCCTGACCCATGACGTCCCCTACCACGATTATTTCTACACTGTGAACAGATACTGCATCAGCCGCACATCCAGTCACAAGTGCCGGTTACGGTGAGCCTGGGTGGCGCGCGGCGGGAGGGCAGCAGCCAAGGCAGGGATGTTCTGAGCTGATGATTAGTTAAAGATCTGCCAGCAGCACAGAGAATGTTGGGCTCTCTTCTGAAAAATAAGCTTAGTATATTTCTTATCACTTGTATGCTGTGCTTGGATCTCCTTAATGCAGTGAGAAATTAACTGAGATGTTGACTCTGAGGCACTGAACTCATCTCCAAGACTGAGCTGGGTCCTGACCTGCCTTGTGTTTTTGTGTGCAGCTGTATGAGTGCGAGAAATTGGAAAAAATGGAGATGTTTTATTAGAAGGTTTCCCAGACATGCTTGCTAAGGGTCTGCAGAGGAGAATGATTTCACAGGAATGTGCAGGGAAGATAGAATGTACATAGTTTTGCAAGGAGGGTACTCAAGTGTCTAGATATGGTATTCTGTCTAGATATGGAATTTCTTCTCCCATTTGTTGAAAACATTGGAAGTGGCACTGTCTTTAGTAAGAGCTTTTATCTCAAACCTAATCAGTATTCAGGAAAGGTTAGCAAGCCTGGAGTCTATTCTGGTTAATCTCAGGCTATAAAACTACTGAAAACTCCCTCTCTACTGGGAGAAGAAAGGAAGGAAGGTCCTTGAAAGACTGCTTTGGATTTTTTTTTGAGTGAATCACTGTTCTTTGAGACCTAGACTTGTTTTTTTCTGAGACGTACGACAAGGATAAGAACAAAACCTAGGTATACATGGTGCACAGAGCATACATGTATAGAACAGAAGGCACATGGTGATGTTACACCTGGTCTTACTAAACTGTACTTAAAATAGCTCAGAAACTCTATTTGAAAGGAGTTATTTTGTTATACCATACACAGTGATGATTGATTTGGAAGATTACTTAAAAAGTTGAAAAAAATGTATTCTAGGGTGGTCAGTGTTCTTGACTGAAATCAAGGACTTTTGTTCTTTATGAATAGCTTTGGGATTCAGTCAGTTGTTAAAAGAATCCCTCTGAAGGATTCTAGTCCAATTCACTTTTATTCTGGAAGCAGAATAAAATTAGCTTGACCTGAAGAATGCACGGTAGGAATGTCATTTCCCCCTCTGTCATGCTCACAGAAAGACAGATTTTGTCTACTGCAGGGTGCTATGTGAGCACTTGATGTATGAGTTGTGATAAAGAATTTCACCTTCTGCTGTTGTAGTGCCCATGTAATATATCATGTGTACACATACAAAGTAAAAATCACAACTTTATTATCTGGAAGCCTGAATTCCATTTTAAATATGTGTTAAAATGAGAACGCTTCAGTGGGTAGAAATCATTTGGTAGTCTGAGTCTGAAGGAAAACATTCCAAAATGTTTCCTGTAATTTGGACATTTAGATTTTGACGCTTTACTTTTCTACTGTCTCTCTTGTGTTTTTTCAATGCAAATGCTGCCCAGCTGGAGAGCGGTGGCAGTTCGAGCTGGTATTTCAGATTTTAGACATAAGCTGGGTGCCTGCTTCTGATGAGAGATTTCTGCTATCACTGTGCTGCCTAGAAGAGCACTCTTCCATTATTGCATTCTGTTTGCTAGGGTTTCTGCAGAAGTGAAGTACAAAAAACAGCCTTGGGGCCTTGTCAAGTCTGTAATTGAGAAGAATACCTGGGGAGGAATACAGGAAAACTTCAAACAACTTGGTAAGGCATTTTCTTCTTTGTGCTGGAGTAAGGAGGCTACCTTTACTATGTATGATTTTGTCTGTCAACCTGGCTCCTCAAAGAATAGTTTGAAAAAAAGGCAACACCTAAGCAGTCTTGAAGACAGAACTTTCTGTCATCAATGTATCTGCCAGTTCCAGGGTATGAAAGAAGCCTAGTGGCTGACAAGGGGCCCTTGTATACCTGGCCATAATTGCTTTCAGAAGGAAACACGAGGAGCAGCAGGAAAGCTGTTATTCTGAACTGCATGTGCTTATCTCTAAGAACTTCCTTGATTGTGCATATGAGAAGAGAAGTGGCACTTGGCAGGCTCCATGAATGTCTGTTCACAGCCTGGCCAGCCACTGCTGCAGGCTCACAGTCTAACACAATTCCTAGTCTCAGTCTAACAGTGTCTTGCAGTGCTCTTCCAACTGCTGTCTGACATAGCATTGAACAATCCTGCCTGGGCTGAGTGTGCACCATCTCTGCAGAGTGTTCCAAGTGCCCTCTAGCAAATAGAACAGGGATGGAGGTCAGGGTGTAATTTACCATTCACCTGCTTTAAGTGCATGTACTGGAAGGTGTGCTTGTTCCTCTCACTGCAACCTTGCATATATCACAATTTGTCTTCAGCTTTCTTATTGACAGTTCAGTAACATTTTTTTTCCCACTGCAGAATCAGATCTCCTAATGGAGGAATATGCAATTAATCAATCTATAGAAGACTCTGGGAAATTACTTGCTCTGAGACGAAGGCGACGCACTTTACACCGGGGTTTGGCAGAATCACTTCCCAAACGCTCTTCCCAACATTCCTCTGGTGACATGGGAGTAGAGTCCCAGGGCAGCTTAATAGGTAGGAACTTTTTTATATCAAGTGGTTTCCAAAAGGTATGTTCAAGAAAGCATGACTCTTAAAAGAGTGCAAGAGTAGCACTTGTGTATATATTACTCTTGTCTGTGATAGCAAATGTTTTAACAAGTTCGAGCTTCTTCAGGCTTACATGAAGTAGATTTGGAGCATGCATGATCACTTTTATCATGAGTATCTCATGAAATTAAGCCTAATATCACCTTCAGTTTTAAAACAAACAAAGATCAACCAAAATGTTAAATACTGCTCTGTATCTGCAAAGGATTGAAAATGAGATTGGATCAGGAAAAAGAATAACCTGATTGTTGTAAAGTTTCTGAAAAATAGCGCTTTTTTTTCTTCAAATAACTGCGCACACAGGTCAGGAGTTGATTAAACTTTGCCACTTGTCTCTTGGCCCTGTCATCTCAGTTTTGGTTATTTTTAATGTTAAGAAGTCTGTTTCCTATATGCTTCTGTAATTCTGGGTCACTGAAGCATTTCTTGCAGTTCTGCTGCCCTTAGGCACAACAGACTTGGCCACCAGCATATACAATATTAGCTTCACCTAGAGAGATGAGGAACATCTGTGCACTAGTTTGCACCAGGGAATGATGGATTCTATGACAGAAGTTGAATTGTAAACAGTGAGGTAGGAGCAAGTACACTTCCCTAAAGAGAGAGACAACACTGAGTCTAGATAAGCACTGAGAGAATATTTGGATCAGCAGCATGTGTAAAGGACTCTTTACCTATGTGAAATGGCTTCCTAATTACTTATTTTTGCCACTGTTGCTCCACCTTTTCAGATGAGCGTGTCTCTGTGTACACTACAGCTTTTATGTACATCTTTTGTCCAGGGCAGGATGTGGAAAATTAATTATATTTAAAGATCAGTGTGCCCAGAGTGATAGGTGTTCAGTTTGGAGAGAACACACACACTCTGTCCCTCAGTGTCTGATCCCTGTTGCCTGATGAATAGCAGATGACCTCTCAAAAGGCTGTTTTCAGGACAATAGATAAACCAAGCCAGTAAGGATGGGACAAGTTACAGGAAAATGTGACTGACAACGGTTGTCAGAAAGATGAATGTGAGCAGGAGAACAAGCAGGAGAGAGTCACTTTGCAGCCTGTCTCTGCTGTGTGTGACTAGCAGCACATATGCATGTTAGTAATGGATGGACTGCAACCTTCTCAGGCTGTTCAGGCTTAATGTGACTATGCCCCAGCACTGTGTTCTTCCCAGCACAGTGGGTAGGGGGAGTTCTGATGGAAGAGTCTGACTGTTCAGCCAGCTTCTCAGAGATGACTGCAAAAATGCCTTGGTGAATGTTGGAGGTGATCCTGTGCACCTACATGACCTGATTTTTTTTCCATCAGAAGTTGTTGAGCTATTCTGTGTGAAGTGCTGGGCACTGACATATATCTATCTGCAGACATGCTTTAGGAATGTTCTTTAGTACTTTTTAACCTCCTTCTCTTCCATGCCCTATAGGAAGGAAAAGAGATGCAGTAAGTAGGACCACCACCATCATTGTAGTAATGAGTGTCTTGTAAGTACTCACTTGCATTAAAACGTTGCTTAACTCAAGCTCATCTTGGTTTTTATCTGTATTTGTTCCTCATTTTCATGTTAAGATTGCATGTAGCATGATAAACTGATTTGAGTGGAACATGTGGGTATAGGAGGGGAATGGATTGACTTGGAAATGACATGCAGGATGAAAATGCTGACTTGTCAAACTAGTCCACCTTACTGGTTTTCTTAGGTCTGATCCTATTTAAAAAATTAAGTCTAGAATCCACTAATTCCTAATTTTAAAAGTTCCAAGAAGAGATAATGTTGTTACTTGTTTGCTGTTACCTAGCTTAATGGTAACTGCTAAGAATTGTTCAGATAGATGTTAATTTTCAGTATAGTTCTGGCCCACGCCTTTTTTCTCCCAGGATTCTGGGGAGGATTGTGTTTCCTGAGCTGTCTTTAACCATGATCTTGTGTTTGTAGCATTGCAACTGAAATTGTTACAAAACTTGATTTTTTTCTCTTCTCTCTATAGTTTGCTGCTCTTAGTCTTGCTGAATATAACACTGTTCCTCAAACTGTCAAAGATAGAGCATGCAGCTCAGTCCCTTTATCATGTCCAGCTTCAGGAGGAAAGCTCTTTGAAGTAAGTTGAATACACGGTTTTTGCTTGCTTTCTTCTTCAGCTTATGTGAGAATCTGATCTAAAGAAATAAATTATAAACAATGAAATTCAGTGGCAAGTTTTCAGAAGTGGCTGGGGCTTGCTGTATTTCTGTGGTCTATGCTGAAATCCAGTGACATGTCTGACTGCATCTTGCAGTAATAAATTTATCCTTTGACAAGCTGTTTTGGGAGAAATGTTAACCTTAGTTTGCATTTATCAGCCTGCTATGACTCATCTTCTGTGAATATCATAGTGCTGATCACAGAACCGAAGTGTTCATCCTGTGTGAACCAGCATGTTCTCAAATGGAATGTTAAAGATTCATTTAGCTTTTTAGCTTCTCTCTGTGAGTCTCCTACTAAATCTCTCCTTCACAAACTTCCATGTTAGGTGCCTTTTGTACTCAGACTCAGAAAGATATTGCTTCCTCTTAAATACAGTACCAACAAAAAAGTTAAAAACCACGTCCTGATGTTGAGTCTGGAAGGAGTGTGGGGACCTCCCATAGTGACCATCTCAGAACTGGTTTCTTTCTTCATAAGAAAGATCTTGCTCCCTGAAGTGTGGACCTTACATTGTAAATGTAATATAAGCACAGTTTTTTCTTGGTGGCTGTTGCCTGCAAAGGTCTGAGGTACTAGCTTCAAGAAAACAGGGATTGGAATTCAACTGCAGACAGCTTTTTATGTGGCTTTTTTAAGAGGATTCTTTTAGTAAGGGCAGAGCAATGGTGATAGAGAACAGTTGCTTTTGAAAAGGCATTGAGGTGCTTTCTAATGTAATCTTAATCTTTTTCAGCATATCCCCAGAAATTGTATCAAAAGAGGAGATACCTCAATATGATAAGGAACAGGTTAAACATATGAAGGGAGTTTTAAGAGACTCAATTGAAATGCTTGAGCAGGTACGTCTGAAAATCTTTCCTGGTGATGTTCTTGTTTCTCAGCAACTCACGTTTTCTCCTTTGTGTTATCATAGCTTTTGTTTGATATGGTCTGGTGCTAGATAAAGTTTTCTTCATCTGTTTTGCCCAAGGCTTGAGTTTAGTTAATAGGCAGTGCTTATGTTTCTGATGTTTTGGGTTGCTTTGGTTTTGAATTTGTTTCTTGGAGGGTTGGGGTTGGTTTGTTTGGTAGGGGGTTTTTGTTGGGGTTTTTTTTTGTGGGTTTTTTTTTTGTTTTTTTTTTTTTTTTTTTTTTTGTGTTGGGTTTTTTTATTTGAGGATGTAAGTACCCATGTCAGTTTTCTTAAACTTGTCAAGTGCTTAAGATGTGTTAATGCAGTTCTGAATCATGACAAAGCAAAGACTGGAGTATTTCAAAAGAGATTGCCTTTCCTAAGAACACTCATATTAAGATTTGTGTTTTCACATCTTATTATGGGGTTTCTTCATTCAGGTTTATCCTGGCATTTGCTCCCCACTACTCTTCTAGATATTGGCAAGAGTTTCACTTAGCGTTGGTATGAAGGGGCCACCTAATCTCCAGGGAAAAATAAATAATTTCTGCAGACCATATTTTTCTAAAAGGCTCCATAGAAGATAACCCTCACATTCAACCCTCAAAATTTCAGGTTCTCATATACTACAGACACACGCAAAAAAAAAGAAAGATGTTGAATACTGATATTGTGTCTCTCTGATCCTGAAGTCCAGGACTGTTAAATCCTTACAATCCCTAGGCTGAAATTTTAACTCAGTAACTGAAGGGAGAGTAAATTAATGATTTAGTTTTTACTTACCACTCAGGAATGTTCTGATTTTAACTTTGCTTATTCAATTTTAAAATGCAATGGAATAAATTACTAGTTTAGGAAAGCTGAAGGGGGAGCTCACATGTACCTTTCTCCATCGTTTGCTCTTTGTTCTTCCACGCACTAAAGGAGTTTAGAAAAAGAAGCCATTTTTTATACTCCTTGTTTAGGTGTCCCTGCACTCACAACTGCTGTTAATCTATTAATTAACCACTTTGATCACAACTTGAAAAAGCCTGAATGCTGGAAGTTTCACTTTAGAAACGAAGTTTTCTGGTTTCCATGCCATTTTTATTTTCTCTGCTTACTATCCAAACAATTCCTAATTCTGAAGTGTTAAGTGCTTTTTGAACACACAGTGTAAAAGAAGAAAAGTGAGAATTTACCCACCTTTTTCATCAGAATAACACTTTTTGTCTGGAAGTCCTGACACATCTTAGTGCTTGCTACCTTGTGTTTTTTGAGGGTTGTCAATAATCTAAACACGTTTTGTGCACCAAAATGCATTAGGAGGGCCAGGTATTAAAAGAAAATTCATGTTGTGCTGCCATGTCCCTTGGAGTATTTGTGCTCAACGTTATCTGTGGCTAAAAATGAGTGGGGTGGTTTATCTTCTGTGCTGTGTTGTCTGGTGAGGTGTTAAGACTTTATCATCCTGGACTGTTAGTATTTATAAACTCTACAGAGTGGAGCTGTTAGGAGAGCACAGTAAGCCAACTGTTTATGGAAACAGGGAGGAGGAAATCACATGAAATCTTTAAAAGAAAAGGAGGAGGGAGACTTTATTTTCCTGATATCACTCACCCATGCAGGAGACTGATTAAGTAATTGGTGGGGGGGATGATTGTATCTTCACAGCTGAAGATTTCCCTTTCCATGCTCCAAAGAAGCTTTGACCACTTGAACAGGACACAGAGCAGCAAGACTGAGAGTTAATAGCCACATCAGCTTTTCATTCAAGACGTCAGAAGAACAGATGTGTGCATGAGGACTTGTGGGGTAGGGATTGTAACTGTTTCCTCTGGACTCTTTACTGTTTAGCTCAAAAGCTGCACAGAATAAAGGTTTGTGGAAGAAGTAAGTTGGGTTCTGCATTGCCATAGCTTGGCAGTCTGGTCTCTCCTGCCAGCCTTCAACCCTGGGGAGTCTCAATTCCAAATAGTGCAGAGCTCTTGGATCCATCCCATGGTGAGTGAGCGAGGGCAGTTGTACTGCTGGTGAACAGATCTGAACATTTCAGAAGGGGAAAAACACCCTCAGCAGAGAAGTGGGCTTGTTGAAATTGCAAGCTGTATGAAATTGCAGCTTGTTACGTCAACGTAGAAAATGACCATCAGTGAAGTGTTTTGGAGAGAAAAGAACGTTAGTGGATTCACAGCCACAGGATCTTCATAGGCTTTTTTTAGCCATGGGGACCTTGTGAAACAGGTCACCATCTTAAGGATAAATATGCCTAAGATTAATTAACAGGAAAGGGTTTGGTATCTCTTGCATACTGTAAGCTTTGGCAGGCTGCCTTCTGCCATATGTTTTCAGCTCTCCCAGAGAAATTTCAGCCCTCGGTGTTTTCCCTCCGACAAGGGCTGTCGCTTCAGTGCTTCAGCGTGGTGTGCCCACTGATGATGAAACACCTTTTCATGTGCTTCAAGCGTTTTCTAAGCAGGTTGAGGGAAAGAAGACGAACACAGGAAGAAAATCCAAGAGAACGCAAGGGCCCCTTCCCTCGAGGCTGGGGCGTGTTTGGAGGGCAGCGCTGGCTCGGGGTGCGCTCAGCCCGTCGGGCAGTGGTGCAAACGCAGGCTGTGGGGTAGGGAGGGGGTTGCAAGGTCGGTTTAGAGGGGTGCGGGGGAACCTTTCCCCGGCCGTGTGTCCAGCCCTGGGGAGCGGGGGCGGGGGGCCGGGCTCCGCGGCCGCCACCTGTTGCGCTGCCCCTTTAAGGCAGGTGCCCCCGCGTGACGGCGGCGCCGCCCCCCGCGCGCCCATTGGCGCGCGCCGCCGTCAGGTGGACGGTCCGGGCGGGGGTGCCGCCCCCCGCACACCTCGGGGCGCGCGCGGCCAATGGCGGGCGGGCGCTGCGGCGGGGGCGGGGCCGCGGGGCGGGGGCGGTGGCGCGCGCGGGGCACCTGAGGCGGCGCCGCCGGCGGGAGCCGCTCCCGGCCCCGCGGGAGGGACGGGGCGGGCGGCGGCGATGGAGGAGCCGCTCTGCTGCTGCGAGTACGTGGACCGGCGCGGCCGGCGCAACCACCTGGCGGCGTGCTGCTGCGACTGCGAGGAACTGGACGACGGCTGCGACAGGTACCGGCTCCGCGACCCCCGGGGGCCGCCCGGCTGCGGGACACGCTCCCGGCGGCGGTGTCTCCTCGGGGCTGCCGCGCCCAGGGCGGGGGAGCCGCTCCCCGCTTCCCGGGAAACTTGTCGGGAGAGAGGGAAAGGGGAGGCGGCGGGACGGGGCAGGGGCAGTGGGCGGTAGCGCGGATGCCCCGGTGCCAGCCGGCGCTGTGCTTGCAGGTGGCTGACGTGCAAATCGCTGCCCCCGGGAGCGCTGGAGAGGATCGCCGACACCATCGCGGACCGGCTGCGGGTCCCCTGGTTCTCGGGAGCCGTGAAGATCAACGTCAGCCTCGTGCCGCCGCTCGTCCTGCTGCCCGTCTTCCTCCACGTTGCCGCCCTGCACTTCCTGCTGGGGCTCATCGTCCTGACGTCCCTGCCCGTCGTGGTGCTGTGGTATTACTACCTCACCCACCGGAGGAAGGAACGGACTCTCTTCTTCTTGAGCTTGGGGCTCTTCTCCTTGGGATACATGTACTATGTGTTTCTCCGGGAGGTGGTTCCCCGGGGCCACGTGGAGTATTCCCAAGTGGTCGCTCTCACGTGCGGGTTAATTCTTATGCTTGCAGCCCTGTCCCGAGCCAAGAAGGACCCTGGCTACCTTCCCATCCCAGCAGGCGACGAGAAGCCATCGCACCAGGGTTTGCCCAACAAGAGTGTTAGAGGGAGCTCCAGCGGGCTCCACGGCATCTCAAGTGCTGCCAGCAGTCGTGCTCTGAACGGGGAGGCTAAAGGTTATTGCAGGATACCAGCTGAGCAGCCAGAAGGTGTGAAAAAGGACTGGTGCACTAAATGCCAGCTGGTCAGGCCAGCCCGAGCAGGGCACTGCCGGCTTTGTGGCAGGTGTGTGAGGAGACTGGACCATCACTGTGTCTGGTAGGTTTTGCACTGCTGAGACTCCCTGTGTTCTCTCTCTGAGTTCCCTCCTTTTTAAAGTAAGATGCTTTTTTTAAAGTCCCTGGTAAATAGAGTTGCTTTTGCTATGTGCAAGACCTTATGACACTCTTTAAATACAAAAAGCTTTGTCTTTACCCTTTAAAAAAACAGTTGGAATAACTGTTTATTTTACGTGGCTTGACCTGATAGCTGAAAGCTTCTACAGCATACTTCAGAATTGCCTTCTCTACCGTTTTTCATCAGTTTGGGGTTGCTTTTGGTGTGGGTTTTCTTGGATTTGTTTTTTTTTTTTTCTTTAGACTTAGTCTGTGGAGCACCAATCCTGCAGTTACTTTGCATTAGTGCTCTCATGGGGCAAGGGAATTCAAAGCTGCCTTTTGGGTGTGCATGTGGTGCTGGAACCAAGGGGCAGTAGGATATAATATGTCTCAGCAAAGGATACTACCCTTGCTAAAAATTTGAGGCAAACAGTCTGCTGCTGTTACCCTACAGGTCTATTGTCTTGTGTTTGTAACTTTTCTATACAAAGTTATAAATCTTCTTTCAACATTTTTCAAAGTTCTTAGCCTGTGTCAGCTGGAAGCACCTTGGAAATCAGGTTCTCTGACAGCCGGGGGAGGGAGAAGAAATAGAAGACAGTTCCTTTTCTTTTTTTAAGCAAAGTAATCTCTTCTTTCCTTTTGGAGGATTAACAGCTGTGTAGGGGAGCAGAACCATCAAGCTTTCATCCTTGCACTGTCCTTCTTCATGCTCACCTCTGTGTATGGGATTACCTTGACCTTGCACACCATCTGTAGGGGCCGAACTCCGTTTGTGGCGTTGCTCTACTGCCCCGGGGCCTATTCTGACTACAGGTGAGATGTCTGTCTGGGAGAGAGCTGGAGTGGGAGCAGGCTTGCTCAGGCAGCCTAGCTCCTGTTTCTCGTTCTGCTGGCTGTCAGACCTGAACACAAAGTGCTCCTTAAAAAACTCTGGAAAGCAAAGATGTCTCTGCTTTCGCCAAGGTGGGCAGCCTGAGACTTGGAGAGAGCTTGCTGTTTATTTGGAAAAACTGGAAGGAGCTAGGATTTGAAGTATTTGCTGTGTTATGTATAGATGTACTTTTAAATATGTACGCCTCCCAATGCAGGTAATGGTCTGACAGCCTGGAATCCACACAGTCTCTCCCCGTCTCATTCCTCACTATTTATCTAGTGACTGTCCTCCAGGTTATCTGCCTGGAACATGCCCTGCCTGGCAGGGAAGGTGGTGAGAGCTGTTGGACGTGAGCTCAGAGACCAGCACTACCACAGATGGGCAGAGTACTGCTAGTTCACAAGTGACCCTTCCTCTACTTCATCTCGTGACCTGTAGAGTGGGAGCATCCTGGGGTCCTTAAATAAGGCCCGAGCACCATTACAACAGGAAGAGTAAAGAGCTAGGTTGTGTGACAGCAATGTGCAAGAGTAGCTCTGGTAAAAGCTCTCATTAAGTAAGCCCTGAAGCTTTAATTTTGAGAAAGCCTTTAAGGATTATCTGATGAAAGCAGCAAAGTGAGATCACTGTGGCAGATGTAGACAGGGATTTGAAAGGATAGTGATTACCAGGGAAAGTCACTTTAAAGCAGCTGTTCCTGCACTAAATGGCTTCCTTCCCATCTTTTTCCCTGCTGCCAGCTCTGCTCTGTCGTTCACCTGTGTATGGTACTGTGCCATTGTAACAGCTGGCATGGGATACATCCTCCTTATCCAGCTGTTGAACATCAGCTACAACGTGACGGAGAGGGAAGCTCGGCTGGCTCTGCGGGACAACACCGGGCGCAGACTGCTGGGCGGGTTAGTGATAGACACCGGCCACTATAACAGGGGACTCCTGTGCAACTGGGGCCACTTCCTGAGCCTGGGCTCCTCTCCTCCCCAGCGCTCTGCCGAGGACATCGTGTGACACCCCTCTTTCTGCAGATGGCGTTGTCTCATGGCTCACTGACTTTGTTTGGTGGGGGAGCAGCCCCTCCCAGCAGGACTCCTTCCTCGCACAACCTTTCCTCGTGGTCAATGTGTGGGCTATCCCCTCACTGACAACACCAGATGTTTTCCCTGGTGGAATGGTTCTCCGTGTGCTGTCAGCCAGCAATAGGATGCGGAAAGCAGTAAGCCATATCTGCAGATGGGGAGAGGAGGAGCCTGCTGCCTTTTTCCACTGTGGGAAACAGCAAGAAGAGCACAAGGTTTTGAGAACTTGAGTTTCCCTTAGATGTGAATACTAGCATCAGGAGGAACCTGCTGCTTGGGCTTCAGAGAGTGCACTGGTTCCTGCAAAGGTTAAGGAATCCCTGGATTTGTACCTACGTGTGGCATTTTGGAGATGCCAGAAGAGTGAACTTTGGATACAGATGGAGCCCTGCAGAAACCAGGCTCTTTGGCTAAAAGAGACTGTCTGGGCAGTCACTGGGCAGCGCTCTCCTCTCTGGTGCATTTATTTATTTATTTTTACTATCTCGGATTCCATCCAGCTGTGTACATGCTTCTATTAAGTGCCTTTGTGAGCTACGTTCCTGTAGGACTTTGTAAGATCCCTTCACCTCTTGACCCCTCAAGTTGTTATTCTATCCCTGTCTGTTTAAATGAGTGAAAAGAGATCCCACTGTTCTTTCTGCAAGCTGGATCTGTATTGATTTGAAGGCTTTGCTCATCTCCCTCAGAGTGTTTCTGCTCTGATTATGGGTTGTGAAACGTGACAGCAGGTAAATATACCAAGTAGGGAGTTTTGAAGCAACACGTAACAGTGAACTCTGAGGGCAAAACGAGTGCTGTCTGTCTGGTATTACTGTAGCTTTATGAAAACTACCTTCATCCTCTGTCTGTGGGAGAAGGGAGAGTAGGCAGTTCTGCTAGCAGCCTGTTTGATAGGTAGCATCTTGGTTGTGTTGCTGTTAACACAGTGATCTTGTCTCCTCTCAATGCAGTTACTGTGGAGCTGCCTGACTGTAGATCTGTTTTCTCAAGTCAAGAAGCCAAGGAACAAATCAACCCTAAGGTGTATAGGGAGAGGTAGAGGATGTGTTGGAGGTGTTTGTTTTTGGGATAGATGACTTGTACTGGCAGATGAATGAACCTGTTAAAATGTGCTCTGCAAGAGTGCCATTTCTTCCTCATCAGCCTGCAACTGCATTAGGGCCTGGACTTGAGCTTCAGCCAAAATAACAAGGTTTTTTGTTATTGTCCAGTGGTTTCTGGATTTCATGGGTGGGATTTTTTGTTGCTTTTTGTTTTAAACCCTTTATGTATGCTGTTGGCCCTGCAGTAATAGGGAAGGTCTGGCTGGAAGTGCTGGAGACCATGGCACAAGAATTACAGGTTGGGCCTAAGGTGCAAAAGCAGAGATAAGAGCTTTGTCCTAGCTGTGGTGTTTCCAGACATGTGCAGCATGCATGGGTCATGGCTGCCCCTGAGCGCCCAGGCATGGCAGGCAGCTGGGGGATGTTTGACAAGTGATGCACGTTCACTGTGCTGCTGTGCAGTAGCTTTGAAGAATGGATGGATTGTGCATGGTGCCAAAAGAAAGCAGGGTCGGCACTGTCCCTTGGGATCCCTGCCATATTTTTTGTGAGTGCTCCTCATGACATGTCCCAGTTTAAGGTAAAGTCTGTGTCCCTCTTTGCACTGTTTGGTTTCTTCAAGTGGCACTTTTTATAACCAGCAGATAACTAAGGAGCAGCTGCATTTGGAATGTGGCTGTACAGTTACTGAATTTCCCTTATTTCCTCTTGCCCCTTTTTATCCAGTGAGCAGTTCTTTATAAGGAGGTAATGGGACAGCTCTTTTGCTTCCTACTTCTAACCAAGCACAGTAGGAGGTTCTGACCACTTTCCTGAACCTAATGTGAATAAAAAGGTACGCAGCTGGACTGTGCAAAGTGCTCCTTTATGACCTTCTCTTTGGAGCTTGAAGCCTGATCCTAGGAGTTCAAATTGAGACAAAGTTGCTTCCACTGGAGTTGCCTGTATATATTTCCATGGCACATATGTATTTTGTGATGTTGAGTTTGGCAGCCCTGGAGATAAGGATGCTGTGGGCTAGCAGGATCCTCTTAGATCTTATCCTGCCAGCACTGAGGAAGATTAAGGTAGAAAGGACCTCGTGGGTTAAATGAGCCTCTGCAGTGGAAACAGCCAATTTGTCCGTTCCTGTGTGCTGCATGCACAGGAATCAATCATGCACCCACGAGCTGAACAAGCTCTGGAAGCTTTTGTAGGTTTGAGATAAGTGATTTCTCAGAGTCCTGCTACTCCTGGCTGGGAGAAAGCAGAGCAGGTTCCAGGGCATTTCCCTGGCAGTGCTGACCCTGTAGTGTTCACCTGCTCCCACAGGCAGAGATTGGTTGCACCTTTGCAGCCTGTCTGTCACTGTAGCCTTTTCACTTGTCTCTCAGTGAGCTCTTAGTGACTGGGAGGTTGCATCTGAACTGCTTGCACTGAGACTCTCTGGGCTGTTCTCCCAGGTAATGAGGAATTTGGAGTGCAGATTAGGAACAAAGGACCTGAGATTAATTCCATACCTTGTTCAAGCATGCTCTAGTAGAGTGGGGGTGAAGTGCTAAAGTAAATTTCATTTTTTGCACTGGCTCCAGGGGGAACTGAAACCATTCAGGGCACTAAAGGGTTGCAGAGATGGAGTTTTTTTCTAGGAGGAAAATGCAGTGCTGGCTTCTCAGTGAATAGGAAGTTCAGGTGGCTGTAATCTGCATAGTAATGGTGACTGTTTCTTTAAGGGCATGGCATTGGTTTGCCTCTTCTTCCTGATAGGATTTGCTTTGTGAATGCTTGGGAGATGAGAAGCATAAAGTAATAGGATCTTTAAAAGACATCTAAATGGGCGGAAGAGTTTCAATCCCTTCAGATGCATACTTGGGAACTCTCCTTTTAACATCCCTGAGAATTAGCAGGAAGCCCTTGGAGGGTAATGCTCCCTTTGCAGTTATTGCAAGGGCAAACTGTTGTGATCTGGTGTGCTCAGGAACAGTTTCTTTTCTGAGTAATTTCCTGCTGAGCTTGGTATTGACTATGCTGGTAGAGAAGTGTTAAATCTAGGCATACAGAGTCAGTCCTCAGGCTCAGTGTGTTAGTAGATGCCTAGATCCATGCTGCCTGGGGGCTGGAGCAGTGGGAGCAGCCTGCATGTGACAGGGGACTTGTGGGTTGTGTGTGGCCTTTGGGCAAGGGCCAGTGTCTCACCTGTAAAGCTGTATGCCTGGCAGTGCAGAAAACAGTACCCTGCTGGCACCTGAAAGTTTTCCCTGTGTGTGAAGAGAAGACTTAAAGCTGATCAAGAGCAGGGAAGGATTTTGGTAATAGCCAGCCTCAATGTTTTTCCACCCAGACTTCAGAAGTTAGTTTATCTTGCTTTACCCATGACCTTTTAAGAGGCATTTGTTGTTTCACAACTAGTGTGGACTTCTGCAGACCAGGCAGCTCTTAGGGGGCCGGGGTTCTGGTGTTGCTGGTGTTGTAGTGTTACACCCTCTGTGTCCAAATGCCATCACCCCACTGTTTGGTGTCTGTAGTAGGAACAGTGCACCATTAGATACACCCTGCAAGTGGTGGCTTGGCACTCTTTAACTGTGTCTTCCTGCATTGTGCTTTTTTGTAGGCGAGTCACAGGTCCCCACATCGACTGTTTCTCCATTTAACTTGTCCTCAAATGACAAAAGTCACTGGTGAGCCTGCTGGTGCTGCTTGTGACTCCTAATCACATTTCAGCCTTCATGCTATGATGGTGCTTTTTTTTCCCTTCAAAGTAGGTTGCTTTCAAGTGTCTTAATGAAACCATTTGCTGTAAAATTTCTTCTGAAGATAAAATGGATACTGCCTCACTGCCTAATGTCTTAATAATGTGCTTGGTTTTTTCCTCCTATATGAATGTATATTGCCTCATTAGGGCAGGAAGCGTGTGTGATTGTGGATGTGATTTCCTGTATTCCTTTCAGTGAAAAATGCTAGTTACCTAGGAATTTTTTTTTGCCACTATCAGGATGTTCATGCAGCAAAAATCTGTCTGCAGACAGGTGAGGTTCTTCCTGAAATGTGGGAATTTAGCCTCCCAAGATCTTGTCTTTATGGAATTCCTCTAATGATAATGTGAAGAGTGATGGGTTCTGGAAGAAAGTAATTTTTTTTAAACCTGAGCTTTAGGAAGAAACTTTGTGGAACATTTGTGAGCTTATTTGAAGAGACTGATGTGTGTATGTTTGTGTCCATTTTGCATCATATTGAGTGTTTCCAAATGGGTATCAAATGAATCAAAATAAATTAATGGAAATGATCTGTGGAGTGGCCTGTTGATTTATGCCAACACATGGAGGCAAGCTGAATGACCTGAAGTTGCCATTATCTCATGGCTATTCAGCTGTGAGCTGGACTTGGAAATAAGGGACCAACAGGCTAAGGAAAGCTTGGGAAACAAATGTTCTTCTAGTTCTGCAAAAGTTGGCCTTTGGGCTTGTTGGTACTGAGATGAAAGAGAGACCTGCTGGCAGTTCTCAGCATCCTAGAAACTAGGGATATTCCCTCATGGTAGGAATTTGAACGGGGATCTTTCATCCTACGAGCGATGCATCAGTATCTGAGCAGGTTCCTGGTCTTTTTATCCTGAGTCTTGCTTTCCCACTGACACCTGCCCACATAATACACCCAGAACCCCAAAAAGGAAAAATCTCTTGCTTTAAACCCTTTTCTAAGCCATATTTGGAAATGACATGGATATTCTCCTTGTAGATAGTGGGAAGAGATGTAGCCTTTAATTCTGTTGGTATCTTGGGACAGGTGCTGAAAGGCAAGATAACTTTTAATGAGTAGAATCACAGGTGCCTTTGATTGTTCCAGAGCTCTGCTTTGATTTGCCTGGGAAGTATTTCTGTCTGCTGTTCAGCTCTTTCTGTTTGAAGATAACTTTGCACTGCTGACAACAAGGATCTTCCAGCAGAGTTTTTAGTTGGATGAGATTGGTGTTTGCAGAAGGGTGTCAGACTTGCACACCCAAGCATTACCAGCTTTGCTAACTCCAGTGCTGTTGATGGGGACACAAGAAATTGTCTCTCCCTAGCTTTTATTTTTTTCCCTGTTGTGGCTTGCTGTGCAGGGCCATGCCTGGAGTGGCAGCTTCTGTGCTGAAAAGGCCAAGGTGCACTGCTGGGGCAGGTGCCCATAATGGGTAAGAGGTCTGCAAAGATGTGGGCTGTGGATCGTACTGCAGTGGTCCATGGACCCTTCCCAGGCTAACTATTGTTCCTCTCAGCCTAGGGGAAGCAGAGGAAACTGTTTAATATTTCAAGCACTCTTTCAGATCCAGTTTGTGCGGGGCCTGGGGGACTTAGAAGTGACCGGTGTCCGGATTTAATGAGAAGATGGTTTTTCTGACCAGTGTACGGATTTAATGAGAAGATGGTATTTCTGTGGTTAAGGTTTTTGGGAAACCGTGTAAGAACTGTGTAGGGCAGGGGTGCCGATAGAAGATGGGGAGTTTGCAATCACTTCAAGGTTCTGTATTTGCTGTTGTACTGCAGTAACAGTCCTCCCCCCACCCCTGTGCAGCCACCTCCCTCTCTTGCTAAGAAAAGCAAGGAGCTGACAGGCAGGAGTGTGCCTGAGCTGTGAGTGTGGGCTGATGACCAGCATTAAGGCATTGACATCTGCATCTAGCCAAGTGTTGGAGCAGGAGGAATGCTCTGGCACAGCTGCAGGCTGAAGCTGTTTCCTTGGTCTGACAAGCTCTCTCATGTCACCCTCCTGTGGGAGCCTCAATTTGCAAAACACCAACATTGTGCCAGGGATTTGAGGGGTATCCTCTGCATCATCTGGCACGGGCTTGCTTCTGCCAAGGAGGTAGGTGTTGTTTCAGCCAAGTGTGGATCAATAGGGAAGTCAAGGGGCTTCTCATCTCCCTTTTGATTTAGACCATGTTCAGTATGAATTTGCCTGATCTCTGGTCTTCCCTATCCCTCCACTGGATCTAGCTGGGGCTTCAGCTCTGTGCTTGCACTGGCAGTACACCAGGGCTGTCAAAGCACAGCTCCTGATCTTCTTTTGGCTTCTTGCTGCTGCACTGTCCAACCAAAGAGCATCTTGTTAGGAGAACCTTTCAAAGCTACTAGGAATAGAAGGAAACCCTGGAAGGTGAGAGTATTGGAGGCAAAGGACAGTTTCCAAAGTGTTGACTGTACTTCAAGTTCTTTGGAGGCAACTAAGCTCCACATAAGCAGCATTATTTTCATGGATAATAATCCATGGGGCTGTGAGAGGTGTGGGAGCTGTGGGCCTTGAGGACAAAATGTGCATTGCTGGGGAAAGAATCTGCAATTTAGTTAACTGGATACAACCCTGAGTAGCCAGTGGTTTAGGGCACCTTTTTAGCTGTGCAAGATGTAAATTCAATACATAGCCAGCCTGTTACTAGGGTCAGTTCCAGGCTGCATGTGGGCACATCTACTCTACTGCTACAAACTCCTGTTCCTCCCCTTACAGCTGCAGCATGTCCTGTCTCTGGCTGGCTGGAATGCTGTCTTCTCTCTAGATGGAAATGCCTTCTCTCTCTCACCTTTTGTTCTCTGGGTCACTATTGTCCTTACACTATAAATCCAGGTGGAGGGTGGGCCAGAGACCTTCCTTGCTGTGTCAAGCCCCAATAGGGAGGAAAATTCCAGCAGAAAAATGGGAGTATAACAGCTGGTGCAGGAGTTCCAGGAGCTCGTTGGCCACTACATGGCAGAGACTTCAAGTGGGGAAGAATGTCATAAGAGCAAGTGGATTGCTGTTAGCACTAAAGTGTGGCTGATGGCTGCACTGGGGCATTACTTCTGGAGCTCAGCCCCAGCTCTGCTCCTCCCTGCTTGTTTGGCTCAGTCTTCTGCAAAAAAACGCTCCCCGCTCTTCCCCACAACACGAGTTATCCAGCCTCTCCCAGCTTGTGCTTCCTCTCACAATCTGCCTCTTAATGCAGCCAGATGGTCTGAGTCGCCCACGCTCCACGCAGGCACCTTCAGCTCCCTGCGTGTGGAGAAGGCGCTCGTCTGACCTGCTGCTGGTCAGGTCTGCACCCACCTTTGGGAGACGGGGAATGGTCGGGCATTGCAGAGGATGGCTGTGGGAGGTACCTGGGAGTGACAGCTCTCTTCAGACCTGCACCAATAGCCTGCTTGACAGCCCGGCTTTGTGGGCAGGGTCCTTTTTCTCGCCACATGCGTGTGTCCACATAGACAAATTCCTGATGCTAAAGCTCTGGAGTGTGCTGCTGTGCTTGGACACCCGCCCCGCCCTATGCCATTTTGTCTGCAGCACTTAGTGCTGGTCTAGGTCCCTGGCTCTGGCCTTCTGTCCAGTGCCATTCAGTTGGCTTGACACAATCTGCACCAACAGCTCAGTTGTATTCGTTTCAGATTTGGGTTTATTGGAAACTTTGAGTGCATATACGGATTTTACTAATGATCTGTTAAAAGATAACAGTAAACTGTTGTCTTTCTGGTGTTACTCAAGTACTTCCCGTACTGCCAAATGCTTTTGGAGAGCTTTGCCTATCTGGCTGTGAGAGGGAGGTGATTCCAGTTTCCTGCCTTATGTTGTGGCTAAGACATAGTGTACCTGAATGGTATTACCCTGTCTGCATTATACTGCATATACTGTTAAACAGTAGTATGAAACTCATTTTAATCATGTCAGCTTTAGCTTCTGTAAAAGCTACAATCTGCCTTTTTCTTGGAGTTTTGTGGTTTTTTTTTCTTTGAAGTACTGGATCAATTGAAAGAGCCCAGACAGACTTGCACAATACACCCTGAAATATTAAACAGCTTGGGAAGTGTTTAAATGACAATTGAGGCTCATAAATTTGGGATCACTGCTTGGTACCAAAATCAAAGCACTGTGTTTGTGAACTGGCCAGTGCTGCAAACAAGGCAGCCCCTTGCAAAAGAACCCAGGTTTTAGACTTTCCATATGGAATGATGTGATCTGGATCATTAGCAAATATGGTTTGCATAAACAGCTCTTCCCTTTCCTCCTCCCATCCAAGCTTTCCTGGCACAGTTAGCTAGAAACTGTTCTCTCAGTGGCCAGGTTCACAGCAGTGGTTGGGGGTCAGCTGACAGTCAGGTCTGTCTGGACAAGCTGTCACCCTACAGAGGACTGCCAACAAAAAAGCACTGGGTTACTGCTTAAGCAAAAAGAGGTGCAGTTCAGTTCTGTGCTTCCTTGGATAGAGGAGGATTCCTGTCACTGGTGCAGCTCTGCATGTGGAAATGGCCTCAAACACACCCTGTGCTAGGCTTTGGTTATCTGGGCTTCATAGCCACCAGCCGAGGCACCCCTACAGAGGTTTGAGGGGAATGACTTCATGAAGTGCAACGTAAAACTGTCAGATGAGCTTCCACCTATGCTTTGTTTACAACAACAGTGACCACAGGGAGCTCCCTTTGGCTCTAAGGCCCTCTGCACTTGCTAAGTCCCTTCCCCCGGACTTGTTTCACTCAGCAGGGAGATAGCACTTAACAGAAGTAGTCTTGTGGTCTCCTTCCCATCTCTGACTCTCTTCTGTCATGTTTGGAAGTTGGGGAGAATTTCAGCTACTCTCCTGCGTAGCTGGTTCCTTCTTTCTTCTCTTTCCCTTTCCTTCTTCATCAGTAAGGGGTACTGCCTCCATGCCTTGAATGCATTCAGTGTAAGTCTCCTGAAAGAAATTAGGGACACAAGGAACAAAGTGACAACATGCAGATGTGTACATGACATAACAGGCAATCAAAAGAGAACTTCTGTTTGAAGGGGGAATTCAGATCTTGAGGATTTGTCCTTTCTGCTGTTAGTCAGGGCTGTCACATGTTAAGCATCTACGTGCAGACCATTTCATTGATATGTCAATCATGCTGGGGAAAAATAACATATTGCCCTTTTCTCTTCCTCTCCACCAAGAATTTTGCTCTTGTCTCTGACAGGATTCATTAGCTGGTGTTTGCTTAGCACTCTAAAGATGAAAGAGGTTTTCTGAAGAATAAACAGAGCCTCTGTTTCCTAAAGAAAGAAGTTTCTTTAGGAAAAATGCAGGCTCAATTGGTCCAAACCAACCCCTTGGAAGTGCAGGCAGCTGAGCTCCAATTCTTACCTGATTTTAACCACCCCATTAAAGGTGTCCTTGCCCTGTTCCCATATAGGCAATAGGGAACCACAGTCTCGTCTAAAGAAGAGTTTGTTATGGCAAGGCCTGAACTGCCTTTTGCAAGTGGGGAAAGAGATAAGGAAGCATGTCAGGTGATTATGCTCCTAATAGGAGGTCATATGTGGAATAAATGCAGTCTCTTCCTTGGTTTGACTTTCCCCCGGTTCCTCCAGTTTGCTGGCTTATGAATATTAAACAGTGCACTTTTCAGACCTTACTGACCCAGCAAGCTAGAACAGGTTTGCTCTACCACATAAGAGGTGAATTTAATTTCATTCTTTCTCCAGGGTGCTGCAGATCCTGAATAGGCACAGCCTATTCAGGACTGCATGCAGCTACCATGCTTCCATGATGAGGCAGGTGAACAGACCTCTGTTTTCTGCTGAACTTTAACAATAGTTTTTTCTTCCTGCTAGAATGCATTTTATGGGACAAGGAGTGGACTGGGTGTGTCCAACTCCAGTCATGACTGGTAGAACTGAGTGCTCTAGTTTTTGCTGCCAAGTCAGGCTGGTGATGGCATAAATGTAAAGACTCCTTAAGTAGGATTTCTAGTTGATCAACTTTGGATTTGTGAACTAAATCATCTGCTGTGGACAAAAAAGAACTATGTAATTCCTACACAATCATTTGACTTGCTATAATTGTACTTAAAGATTTTCCTAAGGGAGCTTTTAGCAGAAGCTGCATGGCCAGATCTGCTAATCAGCTTAGAAAGTTTCAGCTTCTTATCCTTACTTAGGCTTTCACTGTATTCTTTCTTTTTTTTTCAGATTTAGAAGTCCTGTGAAGGGTGCCATTACACTTTCTTTTCCAGGCTGCATGAAAACTTAGCATAAATCTCTGCTGATGCTGTCTGTGCATATCACAGAAGCAAAACACCAGCAGTATAGAACCTGTTTCATGTGTTCCCGGGGAGCAGATGACCTGTCAAAAGTAGTCCCTAAAATAATCTACAGAGTATATTAAACTAAAGTAAAAAGAACTGGTAGTAAGGGAACTGGAGTAAGTGCTAGAACCATGAGAACACTTACCTGTTACTGTGTTCAGTAGCAATCTCCATCCTTTCCCATAAGACCCTTTTTTCTTCCATGATATGATCAAACCATGCCCAGAAGCACTTCCTCATGAGGCAAACTGTGTGGAAGGCACTCGCTCTCTCCTCCTGAGCAGAGAGGTAATCCTTGTACTGGGGAGGACAAAGAAACAGGTAAGAATGGCTTTTTTTTCTTCTTTTCTCTCCCAACCTATGGCCTAATAAATAGGTTGGGGCAGTGAAGTGTAGTGGGCACAGGAGTGGAGGAAAATCATCTGGGAACAGGATGAGAGACTGGATGGTGGAGGAGCAATGTGTAAGAGAAAATTCTATGTGGGGGAGAGTGATGGAGAGTGAGAAGCTGAGAGAAGGTCTCTGAAAAAGGGAATGATGTTGCTGGAATGGGGATAGCATAACTCTGCAAAGGTTGTACTACAGGTGGGTGAATTGGCACTGTGGTGAGGGGAAGGCATGGCAGCAGCCAGCTCTCTTGGTATCACTTCTTCACTATGGTGCAAGCCAACCTTTCGCCAGTTCCTGAAGCCCCATCTTAGTAACATATGGGAATAGAAGTCCTCAGCCCAAGACATCTTCTCCCTGAGACTCTGCTGGGCATCCTGCAGCCAAATCATCAGGCATTTCCTCTGCAGGCCCAAGCTGTGGTGCCTTTGTGCCACCTGAGTGAAGACAGCAGAGACAGCAGCTGCTTACCTGAACTGGTGATTACCCAAGTATAAAGCCACAGAAAATTTGGTGCAATAGAAAATAATCTTAGCTTTTTGGGGCTGCTCAAGTCCAGATTTTTGATAGCTGGAATAACTTACAGGATCCCATAAAGAGGGGTCAGCATAAGGAACAAGACCAGTCTCTCTACCAGGCCACTGCTGCATCACTTCTAGAGAAAACCCTTTTGAATGAGATGCTCAGTTTAACTGATGGCGAATGGGGCACAGGCATGTCCTGTAACAGCTTAGTCCAAGCCTGTCCATAATGCTGACCAGCAGGGTGGACATAAGGAACAGCTTGTATCCATCTACTTCTTCCCAGCTGGAGGCCTGTGTGCATTTGGTGAAGTACTGTGAGTAGCTCCAGTTCCAGTGACTCAAATGGAAGCTTTCCAATTTAGCCCTGGGCTCTGGCTAGATCTTCAGGATACTGCTGAGTGTTATCAGTCTCTCCCTGATAAGGGATGCTGACTCAGTCACGGGTAGAAATGTTTCATTAGCAATATTCCTGCATCAAGGTCTCAGAAGCTGCCACTTGCTGTTCTGCACTGAGGATAGGGCCAGGATAGAATAGACTGCTGGATTATCACCTGTAATGTCCTGCCACTAACAGTGTCCAACTCTGTACCAGCAACTTCAGAGAGAGTGAAAGCCCAGATGATAGGCTGGGGTTAACTCCTGCAGCTAAAGTTGCTTGGTGGTATCTCACTGATAAGCTTTGCTGTGGAGTAAGAGAACTGGCAGGTGTATGTCATATAATTTTTTTTTTTTGCTGTTTAATCCTGTTTAATCAGCTATAAATGAGGATGCTATTCCTGCGGGTTTTTAATGGCTTTTCATGATTATTGTCAGATGGGCTGATTTAAAGAACTAATATAAGGCAGGGTATGCAAGCAGTTTTTGCTTTTTTGATCTCTACCTGGCCTAAAAGCCTATTAAGGCTTCTGCTAAGTGCTGCATCTACTTTTTCCCTTCCTCCTACGGCAGCAGTCATTTCCTTTACCCTCAGCACTTACCACTAGGTTTTCCTTGGCTTGCTCCCTCAGCCTTTTCCATGGCACTATTCCCAGCTTTCTGAGAAGGACCTTCTCGTAGTGCTCTCTAGCCTTTTTCTGGAGCTGCTGCTCTTTCTCCAGCCTCCTCTGCTTCTCCAGTTCTTTCTGTAATATAAAAAGCAGTAGTTTTAATTCCCTCAGGATGAAGAGGATATTAAGCAATTACAATAGATTATGATATTGGAGCTGGAGGTTCTGACTGACAGGAAATAAGGATCTGCATCATATTTAGCACTGCACACTAGACATGACCCCATGCAGTAGAACCTGTGTCCTAAAGCAAACTGTCTTCTGGGAGATGGTGGTATTCCTTGGGACACTCCCTTGGGCTGTGTATCAGCACTGCAGTTTGGAGTTACTGTAACAGACATGATACCTGTGGCTACCACAAGTGCTGATGTAGCAGGAACTTTCTTTGATGTCCAAAACATGTCAAAAAATAATTCTGAGTTTATGCATGGACCCTACCATTTAATCTAGACTAAACAGCAGGGGAGGGATGTGAGTATTTCATAACTGTATAACACTACTTTTGCCTGATACTCAGGGATGAATGTCAAACGTTCTGAGACACTCAATCCAAGTAGAACATAGTTGTAGGTTGAATTCCTGTAGGATTTTAAATGTGTTATTTGGGTTATTAGGACAACTCATTTCCAAGTACCAATAATGAAGTGCAGCTATTCCTAGGTTAGCTCCAAGAGAAAAAGGTGCCCTTGATATAACTGTCAGGCTTGTTTACTCCTGAATCATGTGTTTGTGACTGGTATCACTGTGTACATTGGAGGGGTGACAAAGAGTGGAAGGAATCTGAGAGTAGACTGAACATGCTGCCACTGTGAGGGGCTTATGTGGCTGTATCTCAGCAGAGAATGCCCAGCAGCTGGGACCTCTAGTCCTGCTGAGGACACAGACAGCATATACTTCATAGCACGTTTGGGACACAGCCCTTCCCCTAACACTGCCAGAAAGGGGGCAGATTGTGACTTTGTATTGTGGGTGCTGTGCTGTGGAACTCTGCTCTACCAATGAAGACCTTCAGTTCACATTACTCTGGCTGCTGACTGAGTACCAGTGGGTTATGGATCATCTTCCCTAACCCTGCTATAGGGGAAGAAAGAAGGTGAGGCATTTGGTTACCAGCTTCTGCTGCCTTCTCTCCTCCCGGCGCTTTTCCTGCTGTGCTTCCTTTTCCTCGGCTTCTTTCCTTTGTCGTGCTTCCTCTTCAGCCTTCAGCTGGGCCTTGAAATGGAGGAAGGTGAAATTCAATTTGTTTCACGTGACCTTTTCCATGAACACAGATCTTTAAACTTTCCTAGTATTCCTCTAACATTGACCAGCACCTGAAACTTCAGCAGGTGAAGTTTCACATACTGGACATGATCTGTGCTCAAGAGTGAACTGTGAAAGGGACAGGGAGGAAGGACTGTCCTTTTTACTACCTATATACATCTATCTATCTATCTATCTATCTATCTATGTACATGTATATCTTTCTTTGTCCTAAGTTATAGTATTTGTCCACTCTTCCTCTGAAAAAATGTAAACCGTGTACCAAGTCTTTTATTGAGAACTTGATTACTGAAGTCAGTTCTGAATCCCTAGGCACTGCTCTCAAGTTTCATTTCCACATGAAAAGCAGCATTACAGGTACCCAAACACTTCTTTCCCCAGACACTGAAGATCACACTTTCTAGTCCTAATCAAATTCTAGCATTGTTTTCAGTAAGAGTTTAATACCCTAACTTGAAGAAGGCTCCTCTATTGGATGTGTATCACAGAATTTGTGTATTAACTATGCAAACATTGTCAGTATCTTCCCTCTTCAGCAGAGATTTGTTAGAAAGTTGTAGACTTTTACTAGGTGAGACTGCTTATCCTCAAGCTGCATGTGACCAGAAAGGAAAGGCATGGAGGGGAACTCCACCACTGCCAGGTCCCATCAAGTAGATCTCTGTGTGTACTTCCACCCTTACATTCTCAGCAAAGCAAGCTACAGTCATGGGGTAGGTGTGAAAAAAGTGTTGGGGGTGGTAAGGGAGACTTGTTCTAGAACTGCAACTTCACAATGAAGTGTCTGCCTATGATACAGCAGGGCTAGTATTGCAAAAGCAGCAGTAATTACTTCTTTTGATGTTTGATGGACATTTGCTTTCTCACAAGTCATAAAACTCCTGCCTTGGATAAAGGGCCTTTTCTCCCTGCCTCTGGGGTTAAATCAGCTTTTCTTGTAACTGGAATGATGGGAAAGACACCTTATTTTATTTTCCACTTTCCTTACCAATTTTTCTTCTGCTTTTCGTTGTTTGGCTTCTTCTATTTTCTTCTTCTGTTCTGCCCGCTGAATCGCTCTCTCCTCCATCCCTACAGAAACAAAGGACAAAAGGCTTACTGGAAATGAGCTATGGTGTAATGGCTGAAATTTGGTGAACAAGGATGCATCGCTCTATGCCAGGCTCCCACTCCTCTGGCAATGCCAGCACAAAGGGACCTGCTTCCTACTGCCCCTTGCAGTGTCACGAACAAGGAACCTATAAACGTTCGTGAGATGACTCAGGACCATGGCAATTACATTCTCTCCACTCTCCTTGGCTGACAGTCACAACCATGAGGCTCAGTTATGAATGAAGCTGTGTTCAGAGGGTTTGTCCCTTCCTGCCTTTCCTGATTGACGGCCAAGGCTCAGGGCACATGATTTAGCAGCAATTACTCTGAGGTCTCCAGTAAGCTCTAACTGCTTATTTAAAAGCAATTTCATGACAGCATCATTGTCACAGTGACATACAGGTACTTGGTCCCACTAGTAAGAAATTATTGCTTGATGCTTCTTTTGGAAGATATATTGCAATGGAGTGATCTTGCTGGCCATCAGCAAAGGTGTTACACACAGAACATGCAGAGGAGTTGGGAACCTGTGCTTGCTTCCTCTGTAATTGCAAACAATGCACAGCCTGAAGCAATCAGTAACTGGGAGGCACTGAAGTGTTTTGACCACAGTATGTTTCCTCAGATTTTCTCCTCTCAGATGTCCCAGGATTCTCTGCCAAGGGAAAACCACTCAGTGATAATTTTTTCACTGAATTTTTTTTGGGGCTCTTTAAACACAATACTTGAATACTCTGAAAAATATGCTTGCTGTCTCTAAGGTGTACAGAGTTCAGGCAAATCAGGGTGAATGACAGCTTGGATTAGGTAGCATTGGAGCTGAACACAGGTAGTGAAAGACAATTATTAGTGCACAACTGTCATGGCCAAAAGGGTCTGCTAATCCCAAAACTATTGAAGCATCACCATGATGATATTCAAGACAACCTTTCATGCAGACTGTCACTGCCCTGCACTGATACAGAACTTGACCTAGAGATATAACAGAACCCTGATCCTAGTTTACTGATGAAAAGGCTATGTTGCATGTTTATTGTGTTTCAGTGTGGCCAGAGAAGGGGAGGTATCTTACAAAAGGCAGGGATCTGGAGTTCCTTCCCCAGCCTGGCTATTGTTGTCTCTCAAAACCTTGGCTAGGCACTTAAGTCCCTCTGAAATCACAATACCTCTGTCAAAGCTGGATGAAAGTGACTGGCTAGTTAAAGTGTTACTTGGAAGCATAATGAAGGGAATGAGACTGATGGCAAGAAACCCTGTACAGCTTCCCTGAGTCTTGTCACAGCAGAGACAATCACAGGTGTTAGAAGTAACTGCCACAACAGTGTACTAAGTGTGGACATGAGGGGTGTGCAGTGTCCCAGGTTTTACAGATGCCTCAGACTCAGACAGGAAAACAGCTCACCCTCTCCTCTCACCGCACTCATCAGACTGGGAAAGTGCAGAATTTTACTTTCACAATATCATCAACCAGCAAAGCTGAGGCAAAGACAGGTATTTCCATACAAGCTGTTGAGTAGAAGTTGTCTGGAGTGGTGTTTGCTATCTAGAACAATACCTTTCAGTATGGGATGAGGTGAGGTCAGCCGGCTCGGGGGCCTCCTGCCTTGCACTGCTGCCCTTGTGTTTTCTGACCCGTGACAATCAGGTGGGCTATGGAAGAAAAGAGTAAGGAAATGCTTCAGTAAATGTAGTCAAACTACGTCTCACACCCACCACCTATGGCCTTGTAGTTTCTGTTCTCCATTGTGTGGCATTATCCCTGACACACCTTTCTTCTGCTTCAAATGGCACTGATGGCACTTGCACAGGAACTGAGTTCCAGGGCTCCTGCATGGTCTGAAATATGGAGGATGATTCTCTCTTTTTTAATAACAAAATAGATCCCCGCTGCTACTATGGGGAACACTGGTGTTGCTGTTTCTAAGTAGATCCTGCATGGAAGACCTGATGTTGAGCCAGTGCAGGGAGGGAGAAGGTGAGAGAACTGCAGCCAGTCTGATACTTCCTTTGAGGCTAAGTCACAGCTGAGAGGAACAGCAGATAGCACTAGCATGACTGAAATGTGCCTGGCAAATTCTGGCTCAACTCGAGTGGGAATGAGACATGACTAACTGACCCTGCTTTACTGAGGGCATATACCTCAAAGGGGTTGTATTCTTGCATCTGGACTGTTTCTCCTCCCTGGTTTGAGAAACAGAATTGTTAAATGTCTGGGTTACAGCCATAGCTTGTGATGCCTCCTCTTTATCTCTGTTCAGCTTCTGCTTTTCCTGCAGTTTAAGGATCAGCTCTTGCTGTTTCTGAAGCTGCTGCCTTTGCTCCTCAATCACACGTTGCTGGAAGGCGTGACGGTGCTCAAAGCGACTACCATAAGCAGGAGATGTCTTTGGACTGGGTGCCTGAAGATGCTGGAGGACTGTGGCTATTTGATTGCTGTACATAGCCTGGTCCTGGGCACTCAGGGCAGCATGTTTAATGGTAATCTCCCAGGCAAATTTGGGGCTTCTGCAGAAATGAGATGTGTGAACAATATCCCAACAAGACTGGTCTCTGGTCTGATCAGGCTCTTTCTGTATGAGGCAAGTTTCAGTTGGCTAGGAGAAAAACAAAAAGAAATGAGGAAAAATTGGCATTGATTAAAACTAAGCACTTTTCTGCCCTTCCTGCATAGTGTTTTTTTAAATGCAAATCTAGTGAGATGCCTGAGAAGTAGGGTAATCTCAGCTATGAAATCTTTATCCAGTCAGGCCAGAGGGGCCCCATTATGCACAAAATGGAGGCTGTGAAAAAGAACTCTTAAGGAGCTGAGTGCCATTTCACCAGGAGGAAGAAATCCTGATTAGGCAAGAGCTTTGGCAGGAATACATTCTGACTATTTTGTTAGGGAGCACATCTTAGGACAGCTCGTTTCTCAGAGATTAGCACACTCCTTTTTGAACTGTGTTGTCCCTGCTCAGCACTCAGATGGAGAATAAAATTAAGAACAGTTTTTGAAGTGATATGCACAGCTGATCTAGTGGAAGAGAATTCTACAAGGTGCTGCTTCCTCATGCCTCTTTTCCAGCTTTGATAAATGTTACCACCAAACAGGTGCACAGTGGGGAATGAGGCTGCACCTTTCTGACACATGGTCACTCTCTGAAGAGGCATCAGCTATAAGGTCTGCTTTCTGATTCCTAGGTCCAGCCCTAAATTCAGTCCCATTCCTTGAGCACAAATTTTACCAGTGCAGCAGAAGAAAAATACAGGTCTACTAGGATAGTATAAGCACTGAAAGAAATCAACTTTCACTTACACTTAAGCAAACAGAAAGCTTGACCTGTAATGTGTGTATGAGCTCTGATACTGACATTAGAGCACTGATGTTGTACAGGTTTTATAGGCAGAAGGGAAGGTGAGGATCCAACCTGACAAATGACAATTTAAGGAAGCAACCTCTGATGCTCCTCTCTTACCTCCCTGTGATGTGCATTATCCTAAAATAGTGACAGTTATCCAGCGAGTGACAACCTTTTTTTTCCCCAATAGTTAAAAGCAGGAAAGCTGCACTGGCATGAAAAATATCTCTTGTCATGCAGTCAAGTTATTCTTTTTAAGTCTAAGCTGGCATGAAAGATGTAAGTAATCTCTCAGTAAAAATGATCTGGGGGTGGGATGCTCACTGCGACTCAGAGTACATGAAGGGTTGTTCTTTGGCAGCACTAGAGATTATTTTTAAAACTTATCCATTGCCCTTCACGTTTGCCTCTGATTTTTAGACTTCTCTCCTGAACAGTTGCAGGTAGGTATTTGGGGGTCATCCTGAGAAAGAAGCTTTCCTCTGGGACAATGGACTCTTTATTTCAGACTGCATAAAGTACTTTCTGAGACTACTGCTATGCCAACAGGCAAAACTACATGAGAAGGATTTACCTTGTCTTGCTGTAAATCTTGATGATGGTTTACTTCTGCTGTCCCAGGCTTGTTAGCCTCCAGTGGCCTGTGCCCACCTTTCCCCAGTGACACAGCCTCCAGCAGCTGTTCCATCTTTCTCTTTGTCTGCTCCCTCCTCAACTGCAGCTCTCGCTTTTCCGTCTCCGCTCGGCTCCAGCGTTGCCAGGCCAGAAAGCAGCAGCGCAGGAGACGTCGCTGGTTGTGCTCCACAGCCAGTTGGGTTTTCCTGAATGAGAAAGTGTTTGTGTTATGGCAGGAGTGAGGCTTCAGCCCAGGCATGAAGCCACATCAATTCCTGAGTCTTTTTGCTGGTTAACTCTGAAGGCCCTCTGAAGCTGTACAGAGCTCCCCCAAGGAAGAGTGGGAGGGCGGAAAGGACGCTTGCTATTCTGAATTAAGTTTTGCTAGTTCACACTTTGCAATTTCCTGTGGCATCTCTGGGATGCAGGATAGCTGCAGAAGAGGTATCATGTTCCCTGGCCAGCTGCATGTGGGGAAGTGACAGTGTCTCACCACTGCAGCCTGCCAGACACCTGCGAAGGGGAGTATTTTTCTCTGGATGACAGGGAATTCATCCAACAGCCTCCTTAATGAAAGGCACTGGCCAAAATGATCTCTGCTATACTTCTACTGAAACAGCAAATATATTAATCAGGAATAAATTTGGCAACTCATACTCTTTGGAGTCCAAAGCGAGCCAGGGTAAGTTTTCTAGGAAAGATACCCACAGAGACTGAGACGCAGGCTTGCTGGAAAGTGCCAAAGCTCTTGTTTATATCTGTCCTCCTTTTCATCTGTGCCACAACGCCTCTGGCAGACTGCAGGCAGTGTAGCAATTTTCTCAAAAAGCTGCTGTTTCCCTCCTGCTGGATAACTGACAAGCTCCTTTTACAGTCCCTGATCGCTGCTCTGCCCAAGTACAGCTGCAGCCGGAGGAATCCCACAGTAAAGGGGCACTACCTGTTTTGATCTTGGAGATGAACTTCCAATTGCTGTGTCTCCTGCTCTACTTTCTGGGCCCAAGTATAGTTTCTCCAAGCTCGCAGGGCCTTCAGCTGGCATCTCCAGTCAGCAAGGGCTCTGGCTTTTCCCATTTTAATTCTGTGCTCCAGAATGACTTTCAGCCAAGCAGAGAAATGTCGTTGCAAGCACTGCATGGGAGAGTTTCAGAAAACCAATGAGCAAGATACAGCCTATCACACAAATACTGATCCTCTCTGTCCTTTGCCTATTCTGGCCTTCCTTTTTGAGATTTTTTTTAGAATCCTAATTTCCAACAATTATCTTGAGGATTAAAAAAAAGTATTGCAGAGCATGTGCAGGTCTACAAAAGGCAGAAAGGGTCTAGAAAGAGACATCATATCAAGGGGCTCTATGCTTTGGAGTGAAATGCACTTAGTTCACCAAATAGAAAGGATTGAAATGGGTGAGGAACATACAATTTCTAGAGACAGGGAAAATATTTTCAAACCTAGAAAATGTCTAAGATGCTACACATCTGTGAATAACTGCTGTTTTTAAAAAAAATTAACTTAGACAAAAATCAAGACACTTCCTAGAGTGAATTTATGACATGGCCTCAGCTCATCCTCATTCCAGCAGGAAGCAAAACCTTTCCCCTATTGTGTAATTAGACTCGCTGCCTTTGGGAGTAAATTACATTGTACAGAGCAGCAATTTGCTATCTAATCTACCCCATAATTCTAGCCCTGTCACTGCAGACACTGATCCTCCTTAGTTCTGATCCTCCAAGTGGGTCAACTTACAGGACTCTGCTGTTCCCCTTTTGTCATAGTGCCTTGTGTTAATTGCATTCCTCTCGCGCTGAAATCTTCAAATGGAGACTTACAAAAAGTCAATGCATTAGCTGTTTCTTTCTGCTTTAGGAAAGTAATCAAAATGTCACTATTGCTTAGCTCAGCCAAGCTGTGTCTTCTCACATTATGCCAGTCCTGAATTGTTCTGTGGTTTCATTCAGGCTTATCTTCACAGCTTAGACTGTGCTGGAGAGAGGTTGTGTACTGCTAAACAGCAGCCAAGCCCAAATCCAGCAGATGGGCAGATGGATTGAGCTGTGAGGAGAGTCACCATCAAATCTACAGGATTCTTCTGCTGAAAAAAAACCCCTAGATGATGACTGCTCTATTAATTAAAAACATTATGTGATGGATGGCATTCATACCTGCACTCAGGAAATTTATTTCCTTTGCTGAGATTGCCCATATCAAATTATTCAGTACTAAAAGATCACTCATTTGTTGTATTTGATACACATTTAACCCAGAGCTGACCATGGTACCAGAATAATGAAGGTGAAACAAAAAGGTTCCTACTAGGAATTATTAAAGTCTGCCTCGAAAGAGCTGTTGCAGTAATACAGAATATCTTACTGGTGTGCATCAGCTCTCAGAGCCATAGCTCAAAATTCATGCCAGGCTGCAGCATTTGTCTTTCCTCTCCCCGTTCCTGAACTAGAGTGTGCAAGGCAATCTTTAAAATGCCTTCCCATGCACACAATAAGGGCTTCCTAGGCCTTTTTTCTGCCACTTTCCCCTTTTATTTCCTTCCTTGAGGGAAAACAAATCTGACTCCACTTCCTGCTCTGTACATCTCCTTATCTCTTGACTGCAGAAGCCTTTATGGTCTCATCTGTCTTGAGAGCCACGTCTTTTCCACAATTCTAAGTGAAATGTCCCACTGAATACACTTGAGGCACAGGTCCAGTGGGGTTGGCAACTCAGGATTTCTTGCCCTAGTATTACAAGACACTTTTGACCCTCCTTTCCTACTTTCCTGGTATCAGGAGGTCTTCAAAAAAGTAAAAATTCTGCATAACCAGGACTTTTTACTTCAGGTTTGCAAATGGTAGCCAAGGGCAGGTAGCTCAGAGTCTCAGATAAGGAAAGGTGATGCTCACTCTCTGCTTACTGGTGTGAATCCTGCACAGCAACTCTTGGGTCTTCCTCTGTTTCTCCTCTCCTTGCTCTTCTCTCTTCAGCACCAGGGGTGGTGACACAGCAGACACCTCCTGCATTGACAGCTTCTGAGTTTTTTCTTGTCTCTTCCCCTCCCTGCAAAGTGAACAAACACACAGATCTAATACCATGATATACAATCTAATACCTTCTCTTTTTTGGCCAATTGTAAGAGAACTACCTCTACAGCTTAGAAATTTGCCTATTATTTTAACTTGCCCTTCTTAGAAACCACCTCTGTAATGACTTGGGGTCCCAGAGATTAAACAGTCTGGTGTATTTCCTAAACATAGAAGGCAGAAGAAAATAGTAAATTGTTCCAGTAAATATTTCATTAAAGCACTTCTTATATAAGAAGATCTACAATCTCAGGGCTGTCTAAGTAAATACATGGCATCCCTAAAAGTGACATCTCTGTGACAATACAAGCTCAGCAGAAGAAAAAAATGATGTCCGCAGAATTCTCAGACAAGAATGCTCTTTATTCTCTCTAGTAGAGAAAGTATTACAAGTGCTAGACTTTCAACACAGACTTTTTTCTTTTATTTTTTTCTGTGTACTGGCTTTCATGTGGCATTAGATGGCTAAGGTAGATGTAGCCACAGAGTTGGAGAGAATGCACAGTGGTGCAAACACACTGCTACTTTGTGATTCAGTGCACACACTGGCACGGCTGAGGGGAGGATAACACTGTTCTTAGCCCACCTTCCCACTCGTGAAAAACTCTGTCACTGATGTTGGTAACACAGGACTAAAAGGTTTTGGGAGAGTTCAAAGTCAGTAACAACTGTTTTGTTTGTGATCACCACCACTCTAATATTTAACAAAAGGACCTTTTAAGTGGTTTTCATCTCTCCATACCCCCCACACCCTTCCTCACGTTCTCCAAACTTTTGCCACTGTGTGCTTCTTCTCAGCCATTTCCTTTCGCAGCTTCACCATTTCCCTCTGGATTTCCTCCTCCTCCTTCTTAGCCTGCAGGGCCTTCCTTCTGTCCTCCTCCTGTGCTCGGAGCCTGGCCTCAGACAGAATTGCTTTCTTCAGGGACTCTTCTTGTCTCTGAAGCTCTAAAGCCTTCTGATACCTCATTCGGTTTTCTTTCACCTGGGCAAGAGAAAATTGGCAAAAGTCAAAGCAAACACCAAAGGCTGAAGAATTTGAAGTTCACTGTACACTGCCAGAGTGGGTCACAATCCACCTTTCACATTAAGCAAGAAACCCTATCTGTAGCAGGCACTGACTGGAGACACTGTGCTCCTGACCAGCAAAACACTCCATGTGAGAGAGTGAAATTAAATCAATATTCCTTAATGGGAGCAAACTCAGAACCAACTGCTCTGGCAGCTCTTCTTGTCAGTCTTCAGAAAAATGGGGAAAACCTCAACAGTTTTAGTGAAAGCTGACTGTGCAAGCTACTGCTGAATGGCTGATGTGCCCATGGAAATGCAGTAAAGTTTCAGCTGAACTGTGGAAGAGTATCTTTGGGTAGTTGCTTCTAAGTCAGAGATTATTGCAGGCTCTGAGAGAATACTGGGAAGGTATCACTGAGCATTTACTCTAATCCTATAATCCTCCATCTTATTCCTTTTAACTGAGCTGCCTTGCCTGCTCACCTGCTTGTGTCTGAGCTCCATGATTATTCGTGGATCTGTAAGTTGTTTTTTTTCCTTGATCTCTTCAAGTCTAAGGTGTTTTGCTATCCCACAGTTCACAGCTTCACTCTGCAAAAGATGCTGAAGGTATTTCTGGACAGAGGAACTTTCCATTTCACATTCCAGATAGCTGCACAAGTCTGAAATGAGAAATTCAGATTATCTCAGGCTAGTCTGAAATGAATAAACCCTTCTGTCTCAGATCACAAAGCCTAATGTAATTAAAGGGATCACTTCCCCAGACTGTGAATGCATTTCTGATGAATGCGGACACACTGACTACACTCCATTTATCCCCAGAGCCTTAATCAGTCTCCCATTGAACACGCTAGAGCAGTAACAATGTTTCATCCATTTTTTACTGTCTTGCCTCTGAGCATCTCAAATGGCTGTATAAACTTGACAGGCCTCAAAAATACCTGTTCACAAAAGAAAAAAACAAATTCTCTTTTACAAATGGAGACATTGAATGTTTATGAGGTGCATTTATGCAGACCTACAGCAAGATGCTGTAAGATCTGGGAGATAAAAATCATCACATATAATCTTGTTTCTACTGAGTCCACTGTCCTGACCTCGAAACAACTGTTACCTTTCAGTCTGACAAACCATAAGGCCTGACCTCCTTCCCCAGCACAGCCTCAGAGAGGAAACCAGGACCTGCTTTGCAGTGCTCTCACCATCAAAGTGCTCATACTTTGGAGGGGCTGCAGAAGACTCTTCCTGAAGGACAGAGTCAACGTCCTCTTCTCCATCGCTCAGCTCCAGTTGCAGCTGGGACTTCATCCAGTTACTGAGCAGCTCCTGGGCTACCATGAAGAAAGAGACTGACGACTTCACTTGCTTAAAAAAAATATGGTTAAGTATAAGCTAGCAATAGTCTGGGATAGTTATATCACATGCTAGGAATGACTGAAACCTGATCTGCAACAGAAAATGGAATACAGCTAATAATTCTGTTCTTATTTTCTTGATCTGTAAAAGAACAGGAAGAGAAGGTGGCAAACTTTTTCCCTGTCAGGTATATCAGAAATTAATTCTTCTCCACCTCATTTTTACAATGATTCTGCAGGCATTTGGATCACTTGTGATTATTTTCTAGCATTTATCAAGGAGATGGAATTCACATGAGGTAATTCATAATTTAGATAGCTCTCATATGTTTTACCACTGCACTTGCAGACACTTACATGGTTTTCACATGGCTGTCATATGCTAAATTCAAAAGAACCACTATTTGGACAAACTTTTGCTCCATGTGTACAGGTTAGCCCTTTCCAAGTACCACAGAAACAACTGGTGACTCTAATTACAAAGATGTCAGGTGGCAAACACCTGGGACTCAGGGTTAAGACTGCAGCTATAAGAATGTACCCATGATGGATATGGTACTCCTCAGTGGGCTCAAATGCCTAATGAACAACTGGGTATGAAGTCCTTCAATGGACTGTTGGCATCTCCATTCTTCTGTGGAAAAATGAAAAAATTCTTTTTTCAGAGTTTCTTCTGAAAAGCAAGGTCAGCTCATGTGTCTGCTGTCTCAACAAACCAGCTGGCCTTGCTGCATGGGTGGCCAAGCTGCTCCTGAAGCCAGACACAGGGCTGTAAAGTGTAAGGCATCAGGAACAGCCCCATGAGAGGCAGAGCCATCCTCAGCCATCCGTGCAGTGAGGATGGACAGAGAGCTGGAATCTCAGCAGCCACTCTAGTGGGAATCATTACACAGTGTAAGACACACAGTCCATGGACAGGAGCAAGCAGCTGCTTCTAATACCTACTCCTAACACAAAGTGAAGATGCTCCCTGGTATTTCTAAGGCAATAAAGCCTTTTTCAAACTTTCTTTGAAAATGGTCAGTTTTTTGAAGAAAACATAAATCTAATGTTTATCCTTCAAATCACTTTTATTCTCTTTCATAATCTCTCCAGCCAGATCAGGAACAGGGCAACATATCTGATAACAGAAAGAAGAGCAGAAAACAACGTGCCACTTGGGGAAGGGTTACTTTTTGACTGGGATTTGTGATCTTCTCGTAACTAGAGCAGAAGTCTTCTGGCACTCCTCTTATTGATACCTTTCTTTACAAAGTGGGCTTTGTGTAGTTACTACCATTAAGTATTGTAATAATGGATTCCTGGTGAAAAAATTCAGTTGAGCTAAGAACAATTCTGAGGGACTGGTAGCTATAAAAAGGAAAATCCTAGCAGAGAAGGGAGAACAAAAATAATAAAGAAATATGAGGAAAGCAAGCAACCTTTCCACCAAAGGAAAAGACAAGGCTTTTCACCACAGCAAAGACAGCTCCTTTGGAGCCATTGGCTGTATAATGCATTCAGACAGTCCACTGTAAGCAGGTAAGTGTATTCCATGCTGTTAGTTGAACCCTTGATCATTACAAGTGAAAAAGCTGACTTCCTGGATTGAAGTAGATGATCTTAAGATGTGTCATCTTGTTCTGTAATGCTGACTTTGGATTCTTAAAAGGATGGTTAACTCAGTTTTTAAAATCCTTTCTCATATCAGCTTTTTACACTGCAGACATAGTTTTAGCACTGATGGGTGATAATTTCCCTCCTTTTTGTTTTTTAAATCTACCACAGCTTTACTTTCAGACTTCAGCAAGAACTTTTGGCCGCAGGCTTCACGAAAGAAATATTTAGTTAGGTAATTAGTGAGGAAAATTTTGCATGGGAATCAAAACAAAACCACATTGTTATTTGTAGATGTGAAATTTACACAGAGCAACCCCATTTCCACAACTAATCTGTGATGAGAATATGTCAGGTAATTTCACCTGGTTTCCTATAGTGCACTAACTTGGTTTTGACCACACAGTGTATCTTCAAGGGCAGTTCATACCCTTGTCTTGACCTGCTGTCTCCAGGAGACAGAGAGTTTATCCTTCTCTCAGGTATGCCATTTAAGATCTGCCTTGAATTCCAGCAATTGGTCCTTCTTATGCCTTCTTACTATAAACTGTTTCTTGTGAACTGAAGCTTTGCAAGAGCCTTTTCAGGTCAGAACTACAAAGCTGGATCAAGAACAGTTTGTTTCAGGCACCTTGTGGAAAGCAGATTTTTACCTCACCTTCCTCACAGGCCTCACGATGAACTTGCAGGCGTTCTGCAGTTTCCAAACTTGTCACAGGACCCCAAGGTCTCTGTGGACATCCTGACTTTTGAAGGGAAAAAGCTTCAGAGACAGCATACTCAGAGGCTCGGTCCACTCTCTTAAATTAAAGAAAGAAAACATTTTTAAGGATATTCATTTTTATACTTCCTATATCCACATTTCTTCTCCAGAGAGCAAACATCAGTGGGAATGTAACACAAAACAGCATGGCTGTTATAAGGAATAGATTTCTTTTGAAATGCATTTCTTCAACAGCTTGATTGCATAAACTGGACTTAGAAGTCATTAGGCAATAAACACTCATTTGGCAACTAGTGCCAAACACAGAACACAGAGAGAATAGAAACACCCAGCCCCTGGGGGCTGGATGGAGACTTGTTGAGCCAGTGCCCAGCAACCAGCAACTATGAAATTTGGTATCAGCTTTTTGTCATAGCTGGGCTGAGAGACTTCCTGTCCCATACTCATGTCTCTGAAATGTTAATGGTCCTGATATGTCACTGTGTTTTCACAAGTAACACCTTGACTGCCCTAGACAGTCCAGATTTTTGACTTCCTTCCCACTGTGCTGCTGCAAGAGGCCCAGGATGCTGCCTCAGGAAGCAGATACACAGTCCTACCTGCCACAAGAAGCGGGATGAAGGTGGGAGCATGGGTGTGCCCAAGGAAGCAAAAGAAAGGGAACCTCACCCTAGAATTCATTTTCTTTCATGTCAGGTGGTTGTAGGTGCAGGTCACGGTGCTTTGGGGTAAATCTCTTGTATTACTTGCCCAAAATACCTGCAGCACTCCTCAATGGCAAGTTTTGTGTGTTGAGTTTTATGCATAGCAACAAAACACCTTATTCTTCAGAGTTTGGATTGGAAGAGACCTTTACAGGTCATCTAGTCTAGCCTCCCTGTCATAAGCAGTAGGTTTGATAACACCAAGTTGGATAGTAGTGTTGCTCTACTTGAGGGCAGAAAGGATCTACAGAGGAGTCTGGACAGGCTGGACTGATGCCAATTGCATGAAGTTCAACAAGGTCAAGTGCCAGGTCCTGCATTTGTGGGACCATACAACAACCCCAGGCAGCCCTACAGACTGGAAGAAGAGTGGCTGGAATGCTGCCTGGCAGAAAAGGACCTGAGGGTGCTGGCTGACAGCAGCTGAACATGATCCAGCAGTGTGCCCAGGTGGCCACAAAGGCCAATGGCATCCTGGCCTGTATCAGCAATAGTGTGGCCAGCAGGAGCAGGGCAGTGATTGTCCCCCTGTACTTGGCACTGGTGAGGCTGCCTTGAGTGGTGTGTCCACTTTGGGGTCCCTAAATTCAAGAAAGACACTGAGGTGTGTATTCAGAGATCAAAGCTGCTGAATGGTCTAGAGGAGCAGCTGAGCAAACTGGGATTGTTTAGTGTGACGAAATGGAGGCTCAGAGGTGAACTTATCACTCCTCTACAACCACCTGAAAGGAGGATGTAGGCAGGTGGGGGTTGGTCTATCCTCCCAGGTAACAAGTGACAGGATAAGGGGGAATAGTTTCAAGTTTTTTTGGATATTTAGATTGGGTATTAGAAAAATCACTGAAGGGGACACCAGGCATTGGAACAGGTTGCCCAAGAAAGCGGTTGAGTCACCATCCCATCCCTGGAAGTGTTCAAACAACCTGTGGATGTAGCACTTGGGGACATGGTTTAGTGCTGAACATGGTGGTGTTGGATTAATGGTTGGACTTCATGATCTTAGAGGTCTTTTCCAACCTTAATGATTCTATGATCTTCAACCACCTCAAGTGACCCAGAGCCCCGTCTAACCTGATCCCGAATGTCACTGCGCGAGTTATTCCGCCTTGGCCCATTGTTCCAAGCTACCGATCCAAGCCTCGGCAGGGACTAAGGAAAACCACAGCGTCCCGACCTCCCGTGCCTCTTCCTGAACCCGAGTTTCACAAGGCCAACTTCGGCGCCGTTCGCTCCAGTGCAGCGCCGACTTCCCACCCGCCGGCAAACCGCACAGCCCTGGGAAACCTCATCCCTGATCCTGACCCTGCCGTGCTAAGTGCCCGCGATCCCAAGGAAGCGGGATCCCAGGCAAGCGTCCCGCCCCCGGCGCCCCCCGAGCCGCTGAGGCGAGCGGGCCGCGCTCCCCGCCGTGCCCCGTTACCTGCGGGAGGCGCTGCCCGCGGCGCAGCCCGGGCCGCCAGCCCGTGAGGGCCATGGCCGCGCCGGGCACCGCCGCCCGCCGCCCGCCCCTCTCGGCCATGGCAACGGAAGGGCGGAGCCCGCCCGCCGGCGCCCGCTGATGACGCCCGGCGCGGGGCCGGGGCGGGAAGGGGCGGCCCCGTTCACCGTGGACGCGTTCTCCGCGTCCCTCGCCGGTGCTTCGGGGCGAGGATGAGGCTGAAGCTGCTCGGTGCGGGCGGCGGGCGGCTGGGCTCGCTGTCGGGGCTGGGCCGCAGCGGGGCGGGCGCGCTGTCGCTGCCCGGCTGCCTGCTGTACACGCGGACCGGCGCGGCGCCGCACCTCAGCCACGACACGCTGCGGGAGGTGCGCGGCGTGCCCGGCGTGGCGCACATCGCCCTGCCCGCCCTGTGAGTACCGCGCTTCCCCATCCCGGGGACGTGCGGGCCGGGGTGGGAAGGGTGAGGGGAAGGGGGCTGTAGGGTTGCGTGATTTTTAGCGTGTTTAGGGCAAACCCATCGTGGTGGCTTCGCGGTCATCTTTCTGCGGTGGGCAGCAGGGCGGAGGAGCTGATTCTGCCCCTCTGCCCTACTGACACCCCACCGAGGGTGCTGCATCGAGCTCTGGAGCCCGCAGCAAAAGAGAGATGTGAGCCTCTTGGACCAGGTCTTTTGGAGCACCACAAAGATGCTCGTAGGGCTCGAGCATCATTCCTGTAACAACAGGCAGAGAGCCTGGAGAAGAGAATGCTCCAGGGAGACCTTGTACCAGCCTTCTGGTACCTAAAGGGGGATTACAGAGCAGATGGGGACAGATTTTTAACAGCCTGTTTTGGTAGGATAAGAGCTAATGGGTTTAAACTGTAAGAGGGTATCTCTTGTAATGAGGGTGGTGAATCACTGGACCAGGTTGCCCAGAGGGGTGGGAGGTACCCACTACTTGGAAACATTTAAGGTAAAACTGGAGCAACAATTAACTCTCAAAACTAGCTAAGTTGCATCCGAAAGTAAAGATTAACATGGTAAAGCTTGTGCAGTTGTTGAATGATGTGAACACATGCTCCCCAAAAAGTCACAGTCTAGCTTCATGCTCTCCATCAAGTCAGTGGTCCCTGGTCAGTGCATGTAAAAGCTTTACTTTTTTTGCCACAGAATTATGACTGCCCAGGTTGTGAGCTGTGATTCTTAAGCTCTGTGACTGGCATTTGATTCCATCTGTCCCAGCTTCACTGCCTGACAGCTGGATGGCAAATACCAGTTCAGTGTCAGACAATGCATAAATATGGAAAAAAAAAAAGCTTTAGTTATGAAACCGTCAATCTCTTTAGTTGTCTGCTTAGTGAATGTGTTCCTATATCTGGATTGCAGGGCAGAAATTCATGACGTCCTGGAAGAGTATAAAGAAGGAGCTGCAAAGTTTATGGGTAAAGTACAAGTATTTGCTTTTGTATCTGAGAGATGGTGCAGGTGTTTCTCACTAGAGCATTTTCAGGCAGTACAGTAGGCAGAGAGATGTAGGCTTTGCACATTTAGGGATTTTCTCACTCAGAGTGACACTAGGGAAGACTTGAAATAGTATGTTGTCACTAGTATGGCCAAAAATCCTTCAATCAGGCTACAGAGTGATAATGGGTCTGTAATTTCTATAACTTACAGACAGTTCTTAGTGTGTGGAATCTAGCACATCTTGCAAGAAAAAAAGAGAGTTGCCAAATCTTGTTTTGTTTGTTTTATATATATTTGTATATTTTATAAAAAGCACATTAAAATTTGGGACATGCATTTCATTATATATGAAATACTTGTGGTTTGGCTTTCCAAAGGAAATTTGCACCCAACTTTCAATAAACTTTACCTGTTTGGAGCAATTTACTCCTTCAAGAAAAACTGAAAAATGTCTTTGTCTGTAACTTCCTGAAGGCTTTACCAGTTTCAGTGACTATCTCTGAAGAGAATGCTGTATGTCACTGAGACATACTGTCTAGCTTTCTGATATTTGAAACCTCCAGTCCGTCAGGGATGATAAATTTCTCATTTGTGTAATTGACACATTATCTCACTCTCCTGTTCTTTTCTGTGAGGGTGGTGAGCCACTCAAACAAATTGCCCAAAGAAGTTGTGGATGCCCCATCCCTGGAAATGTTCAAGGCCAGGTTGGATAGGGCTTTGAGCAACATGGTCTAGTGGGAGGTGTCCCTGCCAATGGGGCATGATCTCTAAGGTCCTTCCAACTCAAACCGTTCCATGATTCTACTTTGTCCTTCCTTAAAAGTCCTAGGTTTGGGATTGTAGCTAGTTTGGATTGTGTCAAGTGTCACTAGTGTATCAGTTATCAGTTGAGTGGTCAAGTGAGTCAGCCATTGGGTCTGCAAAATTTTAATAGGTGGATTATTAATCAAGAAAAACATAAATCCCGAAGCAGCTATGCAGGCTGCAGAACCAAAGGGTGTTGTTTCATGGTTTGTCCTGCAGCTGCACTCTTCTCCAGGCAGTTAGTAAAGCTGGGGAAGAAGTTTGCCTTCTTTGGTGCTGAGAGGTAGATGAGCAGTATTTTCTTCATCAGAATGGATGTACATGTGTGGGGGACAATATCCTGTTCCCTTTTGCAGATCTGCAAGCCACATCTCTGCATTAGCTTTGCTTTGATTCATAAAACTCTGCTCTGGATCTGTCCCTCTGTTTTCAGGTATGCCAGATGCTGTGCTCTACTGCTCCCTTCATGACCCAGTCACTCCCTGCCCCTCTGGCTACAACACAAACAAGGTACAGTAGCTGTAAAGACTTGAAAGGGTCCACCTAAAGTTCCCAAAAGAAATCTGCCAGTCCTCCCTTCTGTGCTCAGACAGCCACAAGATTAGCAAAATAAATCTTTGCACAAAGAGGATTGTCGTTTACATGCTTGTAAATGAAATGAAGCTGTACACATTCTGGCTTGGCAGCATGTTCTCTGAATGGTTCCTGAGCAGTTAAGTGGCAATTCAGGTAGAAAGGAGAGCTCTTTCAAGGACTACCCTGCCATTGTGGTTTAAATGGCAGTAAAAGAAAATAGGTGTTTTGCCATATTTGCTGTACAAGCTTATGCTTATGCCACTGATAAACTGTAAATCTGAACCCCTGTGTGTATTTACATACAGCCTGCTGCAGGCCTTCCCTACAAAGGGGAAGGACATCAGAATTTTTGCAGGAGGGTGGCTCAGCAATCCAGGAGTGCGTAGTTGCAGACTTGTGCCTGTTCCACCCCATGGGAACCCACGCTGCCTGTGTAATCCACACACTGCCTGCTGCCTGACACAGCTTCGTGCTGGAGCTCTTGCCACCTGCTCAGATACAGTCCTAGGCCTGTTTGGGTATGGCCACATTTGGAAGGTCACTGAGTGACAGAGGATAACTCCTGCCATACAGCTGTCAGTGTATATTCCTTGCTGCTGGGATCCAGGCTGAGTCCTGTCTCTGCAGGGAAGGAATTCCCTGAGGCTTGTCCCACTGTTCAGATTTGAGGTGAGAGCAGCAATCTAAGCCTGGGTGTTGGGAGTTTGATTGAGACTTTTTTGGGTATTTTAAATAAGCTGGTGAAAGCAATGGGACAGAAAGCTCTGTGCCAGAAAGCCTAGCACTGGCTGGATTTAAATAATCACAGGATAATGCTCAGCTCTCTAAGCTGCATGGCTATTTTATTTATTAAAGCAGCTTTTTTCCTCTCGAGAACAGAACAAAGGTAACTAGATGTGATTACACTCTGGCTCAGGCAACTCTGACTTTCCTCTGCCTGCCTTCACCAGCTGTTCCTGGATGTTCTCACGATAAGAGGCAGCAGGTACTGTCTGAACAACACGCTGTTGCAGAATAACATACAACTGCTGTGTTTCAGTTATTCTGTGGATACAAATTTTGGAACTCCTTTTGGAGCTGCTCTTTCTGTTAGTTGGAAATTTGCAAAAAATTATTGCTTTGGAGACTTCTGGTTTTATTCAAATTTGGTGAAATTGGCTGATAAGGCCAGAAGTAATCAGGATGGATGGATGGACAGACAACAGGCATGTGGTATATTTGTGCAGTCCTTTTGGGTCTTTGTGGGGACCAGACCAAAAAAAAAATGCTTCTGCTCATACTTTTTGCATCTGCTGATGAAATTCAATTTGCAAATTAGTATGCATGAGAACTGCACTGCTTAATCTGTTTGTCTGGCATAGGCTAGGAGAATGTGTTTAAACCCTCAGGCCCCAAAAAGTGCCCATAACACTCCAAGCTATATGCTGTTTCTGATGGCTGAAAACCCATTCTCATTTAAAAAAGCATGAACAGAATTGCAGATGAAAAGAGCTGACTTCCAAAGGGCTTGAGCCCTTTACTTAACCTACTTAAATAGCCCTTTAAAGCTTTGGAGCAGCAGTTTCACAAGCCTAACAATAACACAATCAAAGCAATGTCCAAGCTGCACTCACAGGTTAATTACAGAGTCTGCAAAGTATGCTAAAATGTGAACATTATGTGAATGTTTAGCGAATTGAATGGTGACATCTGCTTGTCAGGTGTCTGGAGGTGTTCAGGTAAGATAACATCTCTGTCCATGTGCTTTTGTCTTGCTTTAAATGCTTTTGAGGGTATCACAGAGTAATGATGGAAGATGGGCTCCCATGTGTGCTGGCAGGATGGGAAGCATGTGAAGAGGCAGGGAAGACTGTGTGTGGAATCCTAAAGAGCATGTGCCATTCCTTACATTGGTTCGGTTTGGGTATTTCAGTGCCCTCTAGAGTTGCTGGATTTGGGACCTAAAATAACGTGGGGTTCTAAGACTGAGTGCTTCACAAGCTTTTCCATTCTTCCCAGTCTGTATGGTTTATATAAACACCTACATTGATGTGTGTTGTATGAGTTAACTGCTCAGAAGAGGAAGTGGTTTCTTGGATTTGCATTTTGTACAGAAAACTAGCGAATTGTATTTGCCATTGCAGCCTTTGCTGCTTTTTATAAGCTTTTGCTTACTAGACAGCAGGTTTGGTGGGAATTCAAACTTTTTTTTTCCCAATTCTGCCACTAATTTGTGTGATGAGAGGCCAGCTGCTCTGTCTCAGGTTTTTAAATGTGGAGAAGTCAGTATTAAGTGAGATGGTTTCACCAAAGAGTACCTTAGAAATTCCAGTTCAGTCGTTTATTTCCTTTCATTCATTGTGCCAAGTGCAGGTGATTATCTGAGCCGTGCTCCAGGGGAACTTATCTAATGAGCTATCCTTCCAGTATCTGGTGTTTCAATTCCTTCTCTCCTTTCACCCTTAAGATCTGCTGTCCTTTGCAATTGCTCTTCATCCCTGTTCTTCCTGTACAGACGGTCTCCCTGTGGGGAAGCTCAGGGCGCATGGAGATGACAGCTTCCAAGTTCATGGACATCCAGCGGGCCATCCAGCCAGACTGGTTCCAGTGCATCTCTGATGGAGACACCATTTCTGGGGAAGCTGGCAGAAAAAGAGCCAAGAAGTCTGTGGATAGATCACTTTCCTTCTTGGATACATGCCTTCAGCTGCAAGAAAAATCACCGGTAAGGTCCCCAAGATACTGAGGCAGTATCACTGCATGTGCTTCTTGGTCTGTGCTCCATCCTGGACCAGCCCCAGGATGTGGTTTAGTAAGAAATGGTGTCACATGTGTGTATCAGAGAATGCCCAGCTTACAGTCCGGAGTGAGGTATAACCAGTTGCACAGTGAGTTTTCCTTCCTTCCTTCCTTCCTTCCTTCCTTCCTTCCTTCCTTCCTTCCTTCCTTCCTTCCTTCCTTCCTTCCTTCCTTCCTTCCTTCCTTCCTTCCTTCCTTCCTTCCTTCCTTCCTTCCTTCCTTCCTTCCTTCCTTCCTTCCTTCCCTCCTTCCCTCCTTCCCTCCTTCCCTCCTTCCCTCCTTCCCTCCTTCCCTCCTTCCCTCCTTCCCTCCTTCCCTCCTTCCCTCCTTCCCTCCTTCCCTCCTTCCCTCCTTCCCTCCTTCCTTCCCTCCTTCCCTCCTTCCCTCCTTCCCTCCCTCCCCTTCCTTCCTTTCCTCCCCTTCCTCCCCTTCCTTTCCTCCCTTCCCTTCCCTCCCCCCCTCATCTCTACTAATTAAGGAGAACTGCATTTTAGGATTTTTCTTTCTGCTTTTGAGTTGTGATGCACTTCTTTCACTCACCTTATTATTAGATGCATGGGCAAAGTGGTTTCTTCTTATTCAGATTGAGAAAACCCATCTTTTTGCTCTGAAGTCCCCTTGGTTCCAAGTGAGGGAGGATTTGATAGAATTAGTCAGTGCTATTCTTTATTTCTTCCAGCAGCTTTGAAACTTCCCTCCCTTTTAGTGAAAGGAGACATAATATCTGAGTCTGCACTACAAGGGAAAACAGGTGACAGGAGTTGGTGTTTGTATCTCCTGTGAGATAGGGGATTCCCTGTGACATCTGGTGTCTGACAGCCAGGATAATGGCACTTGCTTTGTATTTTGCACTAGCAGATCTATTGCTGAGACCCCATCCAGAAAAAGCCATGTACAAAGATGGTGTGTGGTTATTGCCTTCTGTAGGGAGGTGGGAAGAGTGGCATCAGAATTCTCAGTGATTTAGTGTCAAGGCAAGGAGCAGAATCTTGTCTCTACTAGTCCCCATTTCTTACACATGGACTTCACAGTGTTGTGTGGGGAATAGTCTTGCATGAGATGAAACCCCGTGGTTCTGGCAAGTTCCTGGGAATGTCAGGCTTAAGTAGCAGGCATCTGAAGTCTGGGCTGTGAGATGTCTTTCATGTCTTTGGCAGAGCATGCTCTAACACTTGTAGCTTTCTCCTGGGACAGGAACTACAAGGAAGTGTAATGTTTGGGGCAATTGAAGGTGGAGATATCTTGGAAGAGAGGCTCAGATCAGCCAGGGAGACTGCCAAGCGGCCTGTGGGTGGCTTTCTGCTAGATGGCTTCCAGGGAAGTGCCATGGCCAAGGAGACCAAGTTGAAACTGATAGCTTCTGTCACAGCAGAGCTGCCAGAGGATAAACCAAGGTAAGTTGTGTGGGCAACATCCCAAGAAATCCATCTGTCCTATTATGAGGAGCATCTACAGGCTGCTGTGCAGTTTCCCTGTAGGAAATAATTGCTGTATTGCACAGCTCTGTGTGTGCCAGGCTGCATAAATTTTACCACTGTCAGGCTGCAGTCTTCAACACCTTTTTAGCTTCAACTGGCACCAGGCTTTGCTCATTCTGTGGGTTTGAGGAAGAGTTTTTAGGAAGAGTTACAGGTAGGATATGTAAGGGTTACTTGCATTTGGTCTTGGAAGCCATGGTTTACTTGAAGTTCAGCTCAAACAAGAATGTTATTATCAAGATATTTTGCAGGGACTTCTTTTTAGTAAAACTGTTGTGTTTCCAGTTCTCTCTGGCCTGAGCTGGCAAATGGCAGAGAGGGGTGCTGGCAGAACCAGCCAGTGCTTGCTACACGATCTTGGTAGCCAGCTCTGTCCTAGCACCTGAGGCACTGAGCCTGTGCACTACCTGGGGTGGTACAGGCGGGCCCAGAACAGAGGTATTCTCTTCTTGGACAGTGTGGGGCTCATTGCATATCTGAGTTGTTAGTTGTGCCCGTCAGACCCATGCCAAGGACTGGACAGGAGTGGCAGCTTTCTTGATCCTTGTAACTGACTAACAGTAACTAAAGACTTCTTGAAAATGTGTGCTAATATTTGCTAGTGATTCAGAAGTGTAGGGGTTTCTTTACTGAGTTGAGCTCGCTGGAGGAACTGCTACAGAAATAATATGGTTGCCTTTTTCATCATTTCCTGAAGAGAATGACTGAGGCCCTATTGTGTTCCTGCTTCCCTGTGCTAGCAGAGCATTGCTCTGACCTAATGGTGTTTAAAAGGAAATTAAATGCAAGAGCACTGTGTCTGGTGTTGCAGCTTGTTCTTCCTTAGCAGTGCCTGGGGTTTGAATTTTCCTGACAATTAGGAGGCGTGCTGTGTTGTTGCCATCCTGTCTGGTTGAGCTACTTAAAAGATCCCCTGGGAGCACTAGAGTCCAATCTGCTCAGCTAACCTCAGTGGCTACCAGTGCATCTGCTTCATCTATCAAATAGTTTGCTTGTCTTGTTAAAACAAGTGTTTCTGACCTCTTGGTAGGAGGAGAGCTGGTTAGCCCTGGGAGTCGTGGAAGTACCTCAAGTGAATTTCAGGCAGTCCTTGCTCCTGAATCACCCTTGCTATTCTGGCTGGAGAAGTTGTTTTTCAGCTCCATTCTACTCCAGCATGAAATTCACTAGAAGACAAACACTTTCTGTGCGTCACTCAAGAAGTGGCTGCTTTTTATGGGGTGGTAAAATGATCTTAGGAGTGTACTCTTTATGAAGAGTCCTTTCATGTACCTGGAGGGGCTGAAGTCTCTTGATAAAATTTGTTTCCCTTTCCAATAGCGTAGGAACTCTTGCAGGAACAAGTGTTTGTCCTTACCTGTGCAGAGATGAGTTTCAGCAAGGCTTTGATCATATATGCAGAGCTACTGTTTTGACTTTTGCATATCATTTTCTCCCTGTCATGGGAACCTGAAACATAAACCACTCATGCTGTAAACTTCTCCTATCCTTATTCTGTGCTCATCAATTTAATTGGAGTACTTAGAAAAGTGACTAAAAATGGCACCTTGTGACTTCATTTATCAGCCCCTGTGTATTTTCCTAATTATCTGTTTAGCTCATTGCCCTACATTAACTTCTACTGCTTTCAGCCCAGCCATGCACCTGCAGGAGAGCAGGCACTGCTCTACTCTCTTACACTTCACCCACCCTTGGTGAAGCTGCCAACTAAATTTGGCTGCCAGCAGGACCTCTATTACCATTGATGGCAATTCAGCCAGGCTCTTCCTGGCTCTTAAAGCCATGTCTCAGGAGATGTTACAGCCCACATTTTTGGGTAAATCATTTGAGCAGGTAGAGTGTAAAGAGAAGGGAAGACTAAAGCAAGGTGATTTTCTTTCTCTTTCTAATGACGTTTTTCTTTAGTGCGTTCTCCCCCCGGCAGTTTCCCATGTGCAGTAGGATGTGTCTGTCACCTGAAGGACTTGTATCCTTGACCAGCCATCTACTGCTGTCTCTGTTGAGACTCTTTGTAGACTGTTTTCTAAACAGCTAACAAGCAAAAGGGTCCATGTGTCTGGGAATGGGTAGTTCATTGGGGCGCAAACATGAATAAGGAAAATATGTGTTCTATGGCACAGATGTTATGAATCTAATTGTATTTATGTGTATGTGAAAGAAATCACGTGCAAATCACTTCAAACACAATGAACAGAATGGGGTTTTCCTGCAGTAAATGAGGGATTCTTGCTGTCTTCCAAAGGGCAAATAATGAAAAGCCTGTTATGTACTGGATAGGCTGGAGGTGGGGAAGTGGAAGCACATGGAATTCTGAGTGATGACTGTTAGCAGTCGCAGAAATAAGCTACATGTGATGCACATGACCTGGAGGTCTTTTTCTTCAGTACCTGCTTGTTTCTACTCAGAACCTGGTAGATTTGTCTTCTTTTGTGTCTCCTACAGAATCATTCATGGTGTAGGCAAACCAGATGAGGTGCTTGAGTGCATTGAAAGGGGAGTGGACATTTTTGAGAGCTTCTTTCCCTTCCAAGTGACGGAGCGAGGCTGTGCCTTGGTTTTCAGTTACAACTACCATCCAGATCCTGAAGCAACAGGTAGGCTTCTTGATGGTTGTTACAGTTTTTACATTTTATATTGTGGTAAGCATAATTCATACTTGGGAGGAATCTGTATTTGAGGGCTTTGTTCCTGAAATAAATGCAGTGACCACTGGAAAAACTGGGATTTCACTACAATGTGTTGCTTTTGAAGGCAGGGTGCTTTGGTGTGAAATGTGTTGAGTAAAACTTGAGGCCTCTGAATGTCTCATTAGCAAAAATGTGATGATTAAATATTTCTTAAACACCTCTTGAATAGAGGGGTTTTAGTTTGACACCATTGGGAAATTTTCTGTTACCGTTAGCAGTGAAAGCTGGACCTATTAAGAGATCTCTAGAATTAACTTAAAATGTGTCTGTTGTAATATATTTTTAAAGTTCTTTTTTCTAGCTGTCAGAAGTTTCCCATTTATTTGGGCAGTTTTCCTCTCACTTCTTGCATTCATAGGTTTATATCAAAACCAAAACGCTCTGTTCATAACTCATTACTCTGTGAGATGGGAATGTGTATCACCCATTAAAACACCTATCAAATGTGTTTCAAGCAGCTGTTTTGTTTTGGCCTATTAAATATTTTTAATACAGGGAAACATTTTACATTTTTTCTCTTGGGTAGAACCTAGTGGCTTTTCATGCCTGGATAATTCAGAGCCAGCTGAATAGAACAGAACATCTTCTTTCTTTGTGCTTGCTACTATTTTTTAACCCTTTTCTTTGTTGTTTGTTCTTTATCTTGTCTTAGTTTATTGTTAAATTATAAGGCTCTGAGTAGTGGCTGTGGTTTTGTCCTGTGTGTGTTTTAAACACGGTAGGCATGGATTATGCAAACAGTAATACTGGTATTTCCAGATACATCTCCTTCTCCTTAAGAACAAACATAGAAATGTAAACCTATAAAATCAGGAGGTGATTCTTTATTTTTCAGATAGATGCTGAAAAGGCAGATGTCGAACCTACCTCTTCTGAATAAGTGCTACCAGTCTCTTTTGATTCCAGGGTTTTTTTTTAAAAAAAAAACAAACAAGAGGCATCTAAATCCCTGGGTGATCACAGTATGGAAAGTAGAATGACTGAATGCAGATGAGTTGCCTGCCTACTCTAACAAAATCTCAAAAAAATCCATTTGTTCAGGTGATTGCATTCTATTCAGTATGCAGTTCAGACAAAATACTTTTGACATTTTATAAAGAATTCAGCTCAGTAGAGCAGCAAAAAGTTGTACTGTTATTTCAGCTCTAACTTTTTATTAGTTTTAGTTGATTAGTTTTCACTTGTCTCTTGCTGTTTTGATCATCTAAAAGTGTATTTGTGTTAACTAACCTACAGCAATTAAAGTAAAATATCTGCTTTCTAGAAGAAAGAGGTGGAAACTTGTGGCAGTTTTCAGTTGGCAAGAAAGTAGCAGAAATATCTTCTCTAAGGTTGCCATCCTTGCTCTGCCCTTGCTCTCTGTTCTAAGGCTGCCCTCTTTTTAATTTAATTAGTTTTAACACAAAATGGGACCCAGGACCTGGAGAAGAATGGTGCTCAAGAAGACCAGGAGGAAGTCTCCAAAGCTGACCCAGAAATGACACCATTTGAGATCTCTCTGAAGGATAAAAAGTATGTGAGTTTGTGGGGAGGGTACCTGCAGCTGTATGACTAAATATGATGCTTTTGTCCTCTGTATTTATTTGCAACTGGTCAGCAGCTGGATGAGAGACTTTGTAAAACATGAAGCTGTTGAAGAGAGTACTTCTGGACATTGAGTGGAGAGTGTTGGACAAACATTCTAGCTTGTTATCAGGCAACAGCCTATCTCTGAAAGCATTGGCCTAGAGCCAGGGCTTTTCTGATCATTTATCCATCAGCCATTCTGTGGTCATAATTATGTCTCAGCTGAAAGACCAGAGGTTCACAGAGGTGGTCTGGAAATCACTTTGGTCTTCCACATCTGACTTGGGTCATCTTGAGATACTAGATTTTATTTAAACTATGGAGACCTTCTACTCTGTCACTCAGTTTGGGCAGCTGCAGAGCAGTTCTGGCATTTCTGGATACTTCACAAAAACTTTGGCCATTGTTGTCACTTGTCCTTCCTTCTCTTTGTCACAGGTACTTCGAGGCTGTCTGAGTGGACAGTTGTCTTGCTTTGCTCTCTCTGTGAAATGGTGCATCTGTTTTGTGAATAGTGGGATTAGTGAATATGTGGGTTTGGTGGCCTTCTCCTTCATAAACTGTGTGATAGCTGTCTTGCATTGCAGCTTTTCTGCCCAGGAAGGCACAGATGGGGCCTCTCTGCTGTTAGCTGTGATGTAGTCAGAGTTATTCTGACCCAAAGGTACGGCCTTTTGGCTCTGAAGTGACCTCTGGCCTGAGGAGGCCTGGGGCTTTCAGCAGCCATGGTCCCACACCATGGCAGGGTGTGGGAGCTACATGATCTTTAAGGTCCCTTCCAACCCAAACCATCTCTGATATCTGAAGTCCTTTGTGCCAGTGGTGCTGGTCTGAGTTGTCAGCAAATCTGGATTAAGGGCTTCAGGACTTTAGGGCTCAGGTCCCTGCAAAAGGCCAGGTAGTTAGAGGGGTACTCTTTATTTATTGGATGGGTCTTCTTAGCTGTGATGTTACCCAACATTGCTTCTTCCTTAGATACCACGATGACTTTGGTCCTGTGCTGGAAGGATGCAGCTGTTACTGCTGCCAGAGGCACACTCGTGCCTACGTCCATCACCTCCTGGTGACCAACGAGCTGCTGGCCGGCGTCCTGCTCATGATGCACAACTTCCAGCACTACTTTGGTTTCTTCAGTGCCATTCAGGATGCCCTAAGGGACAGTAAACTGGATCAACTCAAGGAGCTTGTCTTCAGGCAGGCGCTGCGAGGCCCGGCAGATGCGACGCTGAGACAGTGAGCTCAGAGAGGACAGAGGAGGTTTCAGGCTGCATCCTCATCCAGTGGGACTGCATCACCTGGACCTGTAAAATGCCTTTTTTCCTTCCTAGAGGAACCTGAAGGAGACATTTGAAGAAGATGTCACTTCTTGGTGAGGAAGGATGATCTTGTTCAAATGTCTCTTTTGGTTAATTGGTTTGGTGCATTCTTGGTGGATGGAAGAGCCTGGACAGTTCACCAGTAAGACCAGTATGGATAGGTTTGTTTTCAGATACTCACTGTTGGTCTCCCATGTGCAAGGACAGAGTAATTGAACTTGTGATTGAGGATAAAGCAGGACATATACTTAAAATTAGTCCAGCTGCCTGAAGATTCAGCTGCTGCTTGTGACTCTTCTTCCATACCTGAGAGTAACTATTTTTCTAGGAAAACCTAATGGTGTCCTAGTCTCTCATCATATGTCACCTTGGTGAGAAATCCCACCTCAGTCTAACACACTGTCCTTGTAGCCATTGCCAGCATCTGTGTCCTTGGAAAGAGCTGACTGGAAGTGCTGCTGTGTGCAGTGGCACAAGGGACTATGTGTGTACTCCTCTCTCAGGCCACCTGCAGTGCTGAATTCTCTCTGGGCCTGGAAGAGGTTTGTCAGTTCAAGGCCTCAGTCTGGCCTTGAACACCCCTGCCTCAGGAGTTCCATTCAATGACATTAGAGCCAGAGAGAAAACAAAGAGTTTAATCCATGTCCTGCTATAGAGGGTTTTTTTTAAACTCTGTGCACTTTCTCCAGATTTCACTCCCGTGTTAGCACATGGGTAACAATGTCTGTATGATTCTTTCCAGCCACCCTAGCACTGGTCACAGAGCAGGCTACACAAATGTCACTGTGAGATGGAGCTGTGGAAGGAAAGTGTCATAGGAAAGGACTTTTAGAAAACATTCTGGTGGGTCCTTGTTTTAAAATATGACTTAGTTATGTCACATTCCTCTTATTCAATTGGGTTTTTTTTACTGTCCCTTACTGTGGAATCATGGATTTAATAATTTTGTATTACAAAGCAACAATAAAATAAATTTATTATTTGCTACACTTGCTCCTCAATGTGTGACAGAGGTGGTGTACCAGGGGGTTTGAACTCAAGAAGATGTCTCCTGAAGACTTGACTTAGCAGCCTGATGGAACACATTATGTAGGAGTATGATCCTGTCATGGAGCAGGTTTCCAAGTAATTTGCTTCAAAAGAATGTCATAATAAACTTGGAAGTGTTGAAGACAGCTGCCTATCCCTCTCCCCATAAGAACTCTACTATCTTAATTAAGCTTGAAAAAATACCACACTTAATGGCCTTAAAACCCATTCATAATTTCTGCAATGCTTTGAGGTTTTAATACCTCCCATCAGAATGACTTTACCATAGAGTATAAGGAGTGTTTAGTTTTCCCTGTCTCTTTGGGCAACTACACAAGGTTGTCATAGTTCTTTTTACCATTCCAGCCTTATTCACTCTGTTGCACTAACTACACTTCTGTTCCACAGGATCCTAAGGAAATGGTGCAAATACAGCTCTACTGTTGTCTTCAAACAGATTACAGAGTGTGATTCAGACACAGAAACAACATAAAATACAGAATTATCGTCCTTGCTCCGAGTAGTACTTTGTGGTTGTTAAAACTGATGCAGCACTGGGAAACTTGGAGATGGTGTCCTGGGTGTACAGCGTGAGGTAGAAGGTCTGCCTAACTTAAAGGGCAGGAATTCTAATGAAATAAAAATGCTTTTTTTTTTTTCCAAGAGGAATGCAGTGGGAGTGGATGGGACCTTGCAATGCTTGTTTCTGCAGTGCCTGTTTCTACAGTGCTACAAGTCCCAAAATCTTGTGGGAGGGGATTTCAGTCTTTTGAAACTTCTCATTCACTGACACTCCTGTATTCACATTGAATCACTGAAATGCCTGAGTCAGCCCAGCACTCAGGCAGCACGATGGTTGTGTCCAACAGGCCGGTCAGGGATGCTCTGTGATGACACAGAGGACAAGGGGTGCTGGTTCTCTTGTGTCCTCCTCACATTTGCTGCCTACTTCTTAGGTTGGTAACCTTACTGCTAGTTTTGGAATTGCTGTTTTATCCCTTTTGGGGGCTACTTGTGATCAGTCAGTCTCCCCATCCTGCCCTACCTCTGTGAATCATTTGGATTTATTAATTTTTCTTTATCTCCAAGCCTGGATGTTCTCAGGGGATAAATGCAGCTGTACTGGGATCTTAGAGGCCTGCTAAGCTAAGTGCCAATAGCATGCTATTCTCAATAACCCTTCTCCTGGCTTTCCAGTCCTTCCATACTGCTGTGTTATGTTTCTGTTTCCATTCCTACCCATTAGGCTTTCCTGTTACAGTTCTCTGCTTAGCTTTTATGTGTGTGCACATGTGTACCACATTGCACAAAGTAAAACATTTTATACTGGGCAGAATTTGACCAGCTATGTCATGCAGTATCTAACAAACACAGTTACAAACATCACTAATCCTGAAACCATCTTAATGTGTTGTATTTATACAAATTCTCAACATGTCAGTCCTCTTAGTTCACACTGTAAAAAATCAGAAATATTTTTCATGCTAACTTTAAAAGTTTTTTAATTTATTTTCAGGCGGAGATCTAATTTCTTTTAAAAACAGAATTCTTGCCCTAATATGGGGATGAAAACTGCATAAAACTAAACTTTCTATGGAGAAGTGAAAATTGAAATTAATAAGGAGTGGAAAAATGTCTATGCTAAATTAACTTCACTAAGCACAGAAGACTGCAAAAACATCCTTGACTGCCATCCATCCCCAAAGGGCAGAATAAAAAAATGCAGAGCAGAATACAAAAGTGAGTGTTTTACAAAAACATTAGACCCTTGACTATCTTTTCCTTAGCAACTTTTAGTGTAATCTTCCCCTTAATATAGAAAAACCTTTCACGCTGATGAGAATAACTGTCAGGGCCTCGTGTGAAGTCCTGTGCCTTTAGGACCACTTAATCAGTATTCTGCTCAGTAACTTCCTCCTTCCAGAGCTGTTTTAATGTTGCACACTCTTCAGCAGTTTCAAAGGTATGCTTTGAAATGTATTAAGGAAAAAAATCAAACTGGCTTATCACAAAAAAAGTTTTCTCCTTTCCTTCAGGTTTGTAATTTCCTGTCCCCCTCCTGCTGTTTATCCACCCCATCCTGTAAATCACCAGGACACAATGTCCAAGCACACAGTATATATCCAGCCTTGTCTGACAGTTTCTAGGTCTGTTCCTCTGTGGCTCTGCAGAATCACAGGAGCTGCCCAAGACTGGAAATATTCCAGCAGGGTGTTCAATTTATTTCTACATCTCTGAGGTCCAGAGGTTTTTCAAATAATGGGATTTTTATGCATAAAAAACCGAGTTCCAGGTGTGTTTCAGAGGTGCTTTTAAGCATTGAGTAGCTTTTTTTATTCATCCCAAACCCTGTTGGTTTTTGATTCATAACGTGAGGTGGCAGACAAAGGGCCCCAATAAAATGTTTAAACCTTTCTCTCAGTAATTTCAGAGCTGTTTCCACTGTGATGTGGAAGGCATTAATGAAATAGATGATGGTGCAGGCCAGTTTAGTGGTTTTATTTGTAGTACTCTGGAGTGATCTGCATAGTTCACTTGGGATCTCATCTCTTTTCTGGTAATGCAGCACTCCTTCAGACTTAAAGATGTTCAAGCACATGTTACCATCCTTTCTTATGCACATTCTGTAGGCATGACAGGACTTTTCAAACAAAAAGAGAATGAATTTTAATCCCTTTGAGAAGTTGGATCTAGACTGGCAAAGTTTGTGCTGGCACAAAAATGATGCAGCAAAATGTTCTTCCTTCCCTGTTGATGTTGCCAATGTGAACGGTGTCAGAGTACAGTCTCCTTCCTGGGAACGTATTGACTTGGAAAAGCAACACCCTCCCTGCCTCACAATGAGGTGATGATGAACTGCCTGGTTAATCTACATCTGTTGTCTGTATGTTTTAATTACATTGGTCAGGTGAAGGTGCAACACAGTGGGATGCTCTGTCATGCTTCTGACACAGCTCCTCCAGCTCCTGGCCTTGCTCATTCCCTACCATTACAAAATCTTTGGAGAAACCTGCTCTGTTGACAGCTATTTGTGTATCTGAACATCTTGCAGAGCTCTTGGGGAAGCAGTTTTGGATGAGAAGGGGTTATGTGGTTAACCAGGATTATTTCAAACTTCTGAAGCCTGAAAATCTAGGAATCTGTTTAGTGATGACCAAAGGTAAAGGAATTATAAATAAAGGCATTTGGATCTGCCAAACAGCTCAGGGTAAAACAGCTTTCTGTCTTCCCTATCCTTCTGCTACTCTGTAAAGCATTTTCTGGCTCAAGAGAGTGACCAATGCACTGGGAAAGGCAATGGTTCATGCCAGAGGCTCTGCAGGACAAGGTGTATCTTACTGCTTGTAGGTGCAGAGTCAATAGATTTGCAGGGTGCTGATCAAGAAAAGATCTAAAGACTATGGCCCTTATATGTAATTGCCCAGCAAAGACTTTCACAAAGAAAAGAGTGGTTCCAAGGTCCCTGGCCAGAGTTCCTGGACCCATTCCAGTGCTCTATGTGTGACACCTTGTGCTCTTGAGCTGGCTGCCCTTCTGAGCTGGTGGATGTGTTGCAACACATGACAGGAAGGTGGCTTTGTAGCAATGCTTTGTGCTCACTGCTCCCTCCTTCCACAGCAGAACATCTGGTTTGCCTTTTGCTGAGGTAATCAGGGGAGGCATTGATGCAGCCAGCATCTTGCAGGAAGTCAGCAGGGTCTACAGATCTGTCTTGAGCTTTTTTATACTGCCCTTCCTGGGCCAGAATGGAACTATCTACAAAGTAATGTCAACTTCAGTGGTACTATGTGCTGAAAAACAGCTGAAGAAACCAACCCTTAGGAAAGCCAGATGCTTTCCTCAGACAAAGCTGAGGGAACTGGGATGAGAGAGAACAGACTGGCAGGCAGCCGAAGCCTTTAAAGAGATGCAGCCTCTTCAAGAAAGGGAACAGGAGATGGAGCGTCTGGGAGGAAGGAACATAGGCAAACAGGATGATTAGGATTTGGCAAGGCCAGCAAAAAAAACGAGTGGGAGCTGTGCAGTATGTCCACGGGTAGCACTGCCAACATCAAGTTGCAGAAACCAGTGGCATGTGCCTTCTTCCATCCCTTGTTTTGTGAGGAGGAAGAAGCACTCTGTTGTGGTTCAGGGAATTCAGCAATGACTGCAACAAGGCAAAAGGCCACAGAGTAATGCTGGTAGCCTTCAGAGCTGAGGCTGATGGGGGTGCTTAGTGCTGGACTCTACCCTGGTACCTGGCTCCCCTGCTGCCCACAGCCAGTGCCATCACAAATGTGCAAGGGAGTCCTGTAGCATCAACCATCTGCTCATGTCCCTTGAGCTGACCCCCACAGAGACAGCAGTGCTGCTGCCTCTCAGCTGAGGCATAGCAAGGTGAGCAGGCCACCTGTACCACAGCCCTTCTGCCATGACGTAAGATGGCAGAAAGAAATGTGATTTAGTGTTTGTGCTTCTGTCCAGTGAAAAGTGGTCTTTATTTGGGCTTTTCAGTTTGCCATGCTCACAGCTATGCGGTAAAACTTATTAAAACTGACAAGAGTCCCCAGGGCAGGAAGCCAGAAAGGTCTTCCCCACATCACCAAAGATACAACAGCCTGATGCTTGTCTTACTGAGATGCTTAAATCATTATACTGAAATTAATTTTTAATTATGTTCGTTTTTGTCTTTGGCCCCAGGGGTTTTCTTTGCCTCACATTTCCAGAGGCATTCAGGGATAAGATGAGACCAGTGTCTGGCAGGAAGAGATTCACTTTCAGAATCATGAAGGAAGCTCAGGAGAATTCCTGGCCTGAGAGAAAATGGATCCCTGTTGTGGAGAGGTGTGGTTGGCATCAGAGCTGGTGGGCTCCTGATCTGACACTTGAGGCAGTAAGGAACCAAGGAAAGGTGGCATAAGTGATGTCAGGAACGCATAAGAAGAAAGGTCACTGCTGTGTTTTAAGACTGACTATTTGGGGAGTAACAGAGAATAAGTGGATCAGTGGCTTTTGTGATTGAAAGGCAGCATTGGTCTGGGATGCATCTTCTACATCCTGTTCAAGGTCATTCAGCAAGAGGTACATAGCAGCTGATGCTGACTTTGAAGAAGTACAGTTTTAAATCCCTCACACCCTGAAATTCCTACAGTCCTGTGAGCCTTCCTTTGCTCATAAGGCAGCAGGTTAGGTGGCAAAATACTGCCAGGAGATGACATGGTTATGTTAATGTTAATTCATTATTACCATTAGATAAGGAAAAACTCATTTCAACGGCTCATTGAAGGGCTCATGCAGATTTGGGATACTTGCACTGGTCAGAGAAAGAACTGATGAGCCCATTCTTCTTGTTAGATGGGACACCTCAGCCAGGTGTGTTTGCAGACTGAAGGCTGCCAGGATCTGTCACTTTGTGACCAAACCATGGCACACTTAGCTGAAACTAATCAGATTGCTACCGGTGTCCTCTGGGTCGTCCACAATTCCTATTTGTAGTTTTCTGAGTGTCTCCATATCAGCAGCCTGCAGGCTGTTGATCCTTCCTTGAAATGCTGGCATTGATTAGACATTCTTCAGAAAACATCACATCAGGAACAGCAATAAGCTGCAGCCAAGCTCTGTCTTCCAGGGGAGCTGCCATCCTGAGCAGGTTGTGCTGGCCCTAGCTGGGAACAGAGAACCCCCTGTCACTCCAGTTCCCCTCAGAGAGGCAGACTCCAGGTGTACTCCCTCCTCTTCCCAAGGGGGAAGCTCCCTGTGCTTAGCCCCACAGTGGGGTCCAGCTGAGCTCAGCTGAGTATCTGGCCAGGCCAGCCCAGCCCCTAAGGCACCTAAGGAGGTTACCTGGGGAAGTGAGGTTTTTCTGCAAGGCTTTGCTTTGTCCTTGTAGTCTGGCAAAGGTGGATTCTAATATCTGGCTGCAGCTGGGATTATTAAAACAACACGTCCAACAGCTGCTGCAAGGTACCTGCAGAATATTCACTGAGCAGTGTCACCTGCAGAGCATTGGTGTGCTGGTTTGGAAGCAAAACCAGTGAAAGACTCCAAGTCAGAAACACAATTTAATAAGAGGAAAAGAAAAGAAATAAAAGAAAGTAAAATAAAAGTAATAGTATAAAAAACCACTGACAGAGTCAGAATACAATCTGACACCCTGTTAGGGTGGTAGTGGCAGTCCAGATGAGATGGTCTTGTCGAAGCAGTGATCCTGTAGAAAGGTCTGGTAGCTCTTGTCTCCTCTGGGAGTCCAGTGGATAAAAAGCTGCTTGTGCTGTCCCAAACCCTGGATTTATCCAGGTGGGAATGCTTGGCTCCTCCCCCTGGGCAGAGCATCTCCCAATGGGCTGATCTCATTCTATGAGTCATGCAGTGGGTCCTTGATGGCCCATTAAACAGAGATAACTCCAGAGGAAGTTATCTATGAGTCATGGGCAAGGCATTGTTAGGCTCATTAACAGAAGACAAGGAAAACACTGCCCCACCTTGGCTCCAAAGGCTCATGGGGATAGAATACAAACCTTGGGCACAATTTTACATTGTAACCTAGGACAATTGGTCTGTGGTGGCAGGTGAAACCCACCTCCTCCATAACTTCCTTGCCTTCCCAGGAATCAGCTTTTTTTCTCATGGAAGATTGTTTTATCTTCTGCCTCACGGACTTTTGTGCTCTTCTGCTTAAAGATTCTTGCATGATCTGGTGCCTGTTGTGCCTGTTGCTGCCTCTGACAAGGTAGAGTGTTTTATGGTTTCTTCCCTGTTTATATTTTGTGGTGTAAAACTCAGTGTAAGTTTGCTTTAACTCTGGATGGCTTCAGTTCAGTGCCTGGTACCATTTAGGATTTTAGTAACTTGGTTAGCCTGTGGTTTTTGTCCTAGAGCTGAAGTTTAACACATGTGACATGCAGCACATCTGTCACAGATGGGGAGCCCCAGGTACTCGTGGAACAGCAAACTGTGGGGTATGTGGGCTCAGTGGCTCATTCATCTGGGCTCCCGCAGCTGAGCCAGAGCCTATGGCTCTGGGAGCTGGAAGATGGTGGATGCAGGGGATAAATGGTGTTTTTCAGTCCATTCCTCAGGCGTGCTGTAAATGTGTCTAGACAGGCAGTGCTTGGATGGCTGCCTTGTACCTTGCAGGGGGTGGGGCTGATCTTCCCAGTGTGTGTTGCCAGCTCTCCTCCATCTCCAAAGGGTCTTAATTCTCCTCAGCTACGGTGGAGCTGCTTCCTGGCTGCTCTCTCCACTGGCTCGTTTACAAAAGTCTTCCAGCACAGGGGGCCTGAGGTGTCCCATTCCAGCTGCCTGGAGGTGAGCACAGACTGCAGGGCTGCACCTGCACACCTGCCCAGCCCTGCTGCCAGAGCCACCTGTGCCTGTCTCCGAGCTCCCTTCCCCTCTCTGCAGGAGGGGAGGTTTCTGCATTATCCAAAGGCTCCTCTGATGTGAATATCAGCGTGTAAATGAATCCCCACAGAATGCAGAGCACAGCATCACAGCTCACTTCTCCCAGCCAGTTGTGGAGTCAGGGAAAACAAAACACTAAGGAGGGAAATGTAGAAAATTAAGATTAGTGGGAGACATCGAGCAGTTGGAAAAGGAGAATGCAGATTACTCTGCTGTAAATAATGAGTGGGGATGTGTCTTGGGGGGGCCCTCAGCAATCTCTCCAGCTTGCTGGAGACGGTGGGGGGACATCAACTGCTTGTACCTTTGATTGATTCTGTTCCTTGGCATTTTCTATGGGGTCACCTATGTTCACATTGACAGAGTAAAACTGGGCATCATGCTCAAGCAGCAGTTGAGGGAGGGGGAGACAGAGATTGTTTGGTTCAGAGTTGAGTTTTTGTAATTGTGTGAGGGTTTTGTGTTTTTTTTTTGTTTGGTTTTTTTTTTTTGTGTTCCTAGTCAGTTCTGTGATCTGGTAGTTCAGATCTTAGTAAAGAAAGGATGATATACTTAGATACAGAATTCTCCCCATCTCTTATAGCTGTTTGGACACCAAAATGCTGCTTAGTCTTCTGCCACACCTCCTGTTCTTACCTCTATCCTGAATCGTCTTGGGGATCACTCCTTGAAGAACCTGTTCAAATTCAAGTACGATCAAACTGACTCGAGAGGTGCTAGGCCCGGTCTTGAAATGGACCTACTCATTTTTTAAAAGATCTTTCAATTTCCTCCTTTCTGACAATTGTTACATAAAGCAACTGGACTGGTGATCTCTGTTATGAAGCATCTTAATGAGAATTCCTTGAGTGGCAGGAATCGAGTGAACCTGTCCACAGGTTGGTTCACTCGATTCATACCTCCACCATCCTGTGTGCTGAGTGCCCCTGTGCTATCCAGCAACTTTGAGCAGATGGAGTAACACTACTGCATGTCTGCCTGGCATAGCTGGGAAACTAATTGACTGTTTTTCCAGAATTCATCTGCTAGAAGTGCTTACAGCAGCCTTTGATTTCTTTCCCAGTTGCAAGGAAAATGCAAGTAATAATAAAGACTTCTTGTGGGTGTCCAGGTAGATGATAATTTTTTACAGGGAAAGTGTTAAGAGGGCTACAGGTGACAAAAGGATTATGGAAGGAGGTACATTCACCACAAAGATACCAAAACTTCCAATTACACTTGTGTTTTATTGGGTTAAGGCAGTTACAATGGAGCATGGAGGGCACCTCCCCAGGCAAATGACACATGCTCTCCACGAGATCCTCCTCCCAAAGCCCAGACAAACCAAAGCAGCAGCTAGAGCTCTGCTGTATGCTCTGGAGGCAGAGGACAATGGCTTTGGCTTCGTATTAGGAAAGAAAGGAAGCCCTTCCCAGATGGAGAAGCTGTGGCATGGACACAGGCAGGAACAGCACACAGAGCTATGCCCAAAGCTATCAAAGGAGCACGGCTGACAGCACAACTAAGCCAAGTCCTGGGAGTGAGAGCTGAAGCCTCTGATCCAGTACTGCAAGGGGGCAAAATGAGAGAACCATGCTGAGGCTCTCTGGCCCATGCCAGGTTTGTCTGTATGAGGGGAAGAGCATTACAGTGCCCTGACACGAGATCAGCTTGGGGTACATCAGGACTTGTCTGTTTTTTTCATCCAGGAACTACTGGAGATGGCTTTGTAGAATACTGTGGGAGAGGAGACCATGGCCAGGCTGTGTTTGGCCAGCTCCTGGATGCTGGGATACACAGATGCCATATGTGATGACAAGAATATTGGCCAGGGGTGTTAGGGAGAGTCCTGGGGCTGATGCCAAGGCAAATGTCCCCTCTTACTGGGAGGAATATTATGAAACAGCTCTCCTCCAGGTATGGGCTGTAACTGGAGTGATTGCAGCAGCCAGGTGGTACAAACCCTAAATCTAGCAGTGCTCCTGTCAGGAGGGGAGCACAGGTGAAGATTGGTTCCAAAGAGATCGTGAACAAGTTTTGAGACAGGGTGCATGCAACCAGCTGAAAAACCAGGTTTGAATATACAACAGCAATCAAGAGCCTTGTTCTTAGTGGCCCCTAGATCACTGGGGCGTGTGGTAGTTAAGCAGTGGCCAATCTATCACTGGTCCTTGGGTCAGGAGGAGAGGGGACCCCGGGGTAGTGTTGCACTTCTCATGTGAGCTGACCTACCAGAGGGAGGGCAGCCACCTCTCTACCTTGCAAGGAGCAGCAAAATACAAGCTGGCAGCACAAGGGAAGATTTCATTTGCAGCTAGGGCGATTTTCTCAAGCACTTAGACTGACCCAGTTTTACAGGCAAACCTTTTGATGTAAACAACAGGAAAGTTGTTATTTCTCCATCAGTGCTCCTTTTCTAAGTTTCCTAGTCCAATTTTCGCTCTTGGCTCCTGACTGAAGAGATCAGGGCCCTTATCAAAGAGCTCAAGTTCTGTCTCTTGCTAGGAGTGCTGTGCACGAGCTGGGTGCCTTCTGCAGGCTGAGGTTCCAGCTGTGGGAGGGCAAATGCATTTCCATCATGCAGGCAGCCGAGATGAGAGATGCCATCCGCGGTTGGGTCGCGTGTGCCCTGCAAGCCTGTCAGCTCCTGGGAGCCATGCTCTGTGGTGCCTGGTCTGCTGCACACCCAGGGCTCTGCCCAGCACTGAGGGACTCACTGGCTTGTCCCTGTCTTCTTCTCCTCCCAGGGGGCTGCTGCAGACTCGTGCAGCCCGGTGTGGCCCCACAGTCAGCAGCAGAGGATCTTGAGGAAGGCTTTGCGGAAGTCGGTGTTGAAGGTTGTGTAGATGATGGGGTTGAGGGCACTGTTGACGTATCCCAGCCAGGTGCTGGCACTGTAAAGCCCTGGAGGCACGTGGCAGGATGGGCAGTGGGCGTTCAGGATGTGAATCAAGAAGAAGGGCAGCCAGCAGACTATGAATGCCCCTGGGTTTAGAGAGAGGCAGAAAACAATCCGTGAGTTTAGAGCAGCAACTATTTGGAAAGAGGCCTCCTCTGGTGGCCTCTCCCTCCACCCCCTCACTATTTCCATGATGATCCTATATTTCCAAACACTGAAGGCCATGTTTATTCCTGACACAGAGGGATTTGGCAAAAGCTTGGACTCCTTGGGACCAGCCTTGTGAATGGATGGGGCTTCAGAAGTGGTCTAATGACAGACAAAAGCAAGTGACCACAACTTTGAGGGAAAGCGTCAGCTGCTTTAATCATTTAGGATGAGGGCTGCTTTATTTCCATGCTGCTGCTGAGTTAATGAGGGAAGATGGTGCATCTGGTGACCACAGCAGGTGACAAGGACACCAGTCTCCTGGCTTCTCCAACCAGCTGTATGAACTGGTTCCTTGCAGCTCCTTGCCTCAGTTTCCCCTTCTGTAATTGGATCTAAAAGCTTCTGCATGTATGGAAACTTAGGATTGTTCCAGCCTTGTAATAGTAAAACAAAGGAAAAGGAAAAGCAAAGGTATTGGCAGTTGCTCCCTCTAGTAGGGCTTGTTGGCCACTGATTTTAAACACAAGGGTAACAAAACAGAGTAAATAAAACACTAACATACATGGCTCTCAACATTTGGGAGCGTTATTCTAGATCCCTAAATGTCCCACTACTGTCTCTCCTGAGTTTGTGAAGCAGTAACAGTTGAAGCCAAGGCCCAGCTTGCATTTTTTTAAAGATCTCAATATTGTATTAGGAGATTCTGTGCTCCTGGAAGTCCCAAAGCATCACCCCTTGCACCCCACAGGCAGAATGGCTCTCACTCACCCAGGACAATTGCCAGCATCTGTGTGGCCTTCCTCTCCCGCAGCTGGATCAGTCGGGGCTGCTGCTGTGCCAGCCTCAAGCTGCTGATGGTTCTACCATTGCTGAGCCTCCGTACCTCCACTGCTGGCTTCGTGCTCCTTCTCCTCTCTTCCCAGCTGCTGCTTGGGGTAGTCCCTGGTGCCTTGGTGAGGGATGCCTCGTGGCAGAAGCTCCGGTACCGCTGCAGGCTGAAGATAGTCAGCAGCCTCCTTTTTGTAGACATCTCCTGGCCTGTGCATTTGAGCGAGAGACAGGGGGAAAACGTGCCTTGGCATCTGTTTGGCAAAGCTTTCCTCTCCATGTGTTCCTGCAAAAGAGGATGCCACAGAGGAACTGGAAACCATCCAAACTGCTCATTGCGCCAGGGAATGATAAGGGAAGTTCTAGGAGTTATCCTTAGCCTCCCTCACTTGCCTCTCACATTGCACCACATCCTCTGGACTGACCTGGGGGGGTGGACCAGCAGTTGATAACTCTTTGCCTCCATCCCACCAAGGAGAAGCATGAGAACAGTATGAACAGAAATACCTGCTCTGCTAACCTCTCATCCATATTTTTGTGTTGGCCCGGCTCCCTTCAGCATCCCCACCCTTTTAAAGCAGCTTCACTGTGCAAAAATGGGTAAAAGGAGTGGATATGCATGACCAGGTAATTCCTTTCAAACTGTTGTGTTGGTTCCCATGGTTGCAGATATTTCATCTAGAAAGGTCAGTGGAACAAATATTGCATGCACCACGAGTATTTTGACCTCTTAAGTCTGTCAGATGAAGAGGGTTTTTTATTTTAATAACAGGTTAAAGCCTGTGAAGCTTCATAGAGCAAAAATCAATAAATGAAGACATTAAAATCAATAAATGAAGAAATTACTTAGACTTATGCATGGCTGAGAAAACCCTGCTCTGAAGAAATATTGAAGTAGGCTGTGCTCTTTTCAACTTGCCACTTCTAGAGGGCAGAGAAACACAGGGACTACCCTCATTCTAGAGGTCTGAAAAGGATTTAACTGGAGCTTCTGCACCCCAAAAATCATGGTGTGTGAGCGAGGGATGGGATGAAAAATGTCATGCCCCTCCTTATGCTTTCTGTTCTGTGTTTTAACCCTTTGAGGAGAAGAGATGATGCATTCCTGTCCTTTTTGACAGCTCCTACTGTGTTCATGTGGCTCTTACTTGGTGTGCATAACACGGTTTGGTGCTGGCGCTCTGGCTGCCCTGCCGGGTGAGGGTTCGCTTCTTTTGCCTCTGTCTGAGCACGAGGTAAATCCGGACATAGAGCAGCAGGGTCACCAAGAAGGGGAGGTAGAAGGACACCAAAGAGGAGTAGATGATGAAACTAGGGTTGGATATGGAACAGACACTGGGATCCCCTGGGGAGGAGAAGACAGAGAGAGAGAGGAGTGGCTGAGCTGGTTTGGTTTAGTACAAGGAGGCTCTGGTGTGCTGGCAAAGCGAGGCAAAAGGTGGCTGGGGGCAAAGGCAGTCTCAGGAGTGCAGATAATGCTCTGGCTTACCCAATTACCTAAGTGATGCTTAAAATGAACCCAAAACACGGCCATCTACCATTAGCCAGCATGCATCTGCCTGCTTTTCTGGCCAACAGCTATGTTTTCTTGTGTCTATTCCAATCCTTTCTCCTATTCCTTTGACAGCCTCTGAGCTGTCTAGATTCAGAGTGTGCATTCACCCCTACCTGTCTGAACCAGGCAGAGGGGAGCAGCAGAATTTCCCACTCCCATCCCTTTCCTCCCTCAAGCACTGCAGAGAGGATGGATGGGGAGCAGAGGCTTCTGCCCGTGACTCAGTGGGAAGGGAAGGAAGGCTCCCCTGCTCCTCTGCCTCCAGGGAGACTGTGTTGCCCTAGCTGAGGGAAAGGAAAAAGACCAACCTGCTTCCAAGGTGGAGGCTAAATTGTTTGCCCTCCTCAGGGGATTAGTTAAGGAAGCAGACAGCCAGTTGGATAGGAAGGTTTCTAACAAGCAATGCTAATATGCAATCCTTGCTGTTTAGAAACGTGTTCTGTATCAGAGTCAAAACTGTGCTTCTGGACCTGTAGATATCGGCAAGATGCTGTTAAGTCTGATGCGTGTGTGTGCTGTATGTGCTGCACGTTTTGCTATGTGTGCTCAAAGTGATTGTTTGATGGGAATCTGAAGACCTGGACACCTTGATGGGCATTGATTTGGCAGTAGAGCAGGCAGGTTTGCCCTTTAGAGCAATAGTCAGTGTCTGCCTGAGCAAATGGCAAGATTATAGACAAGACGACATGGGGATTTTTCTCTCCCTTCATACTGTGCTTTCCAGTTCCTTAAAATTTCCTGTAATTTTGGCAAATCTGCAGGACCCATGTTACATGACCTGGCCATACACAGGGCAGCTCCACTGCCAACCCCTCCTGCATGCTGTTGTTCAGGATATCACCCACCTGTAGTATTGAAGCCAAAGAGGAGAGGGCATGACACTGCGAACGCCAGCATCCAGACTATCACAATCATGAGAGAGACCCTCCTGCAGGAGCTCTGCCCAGTGCTGTACTGGTACTGAACTGGTTTCACCACTGCGGTGTACCTGCAGACCAAACCAGCTCCGGGAAGAGGAGACAGAGGGAGGAGGGAGGGAAGGAAAGGACCGGGATTTTAAAAGGAGAAGTGAAAGCAGCACAGGGAACATGATGGTGGATGTGGTGAAGAAATAGAAGAGGAAAAGTAGAGAAAATCAGATGATGGGATCAGCAATTTGTGGAAGCGGTAAGTGGGGCATTGCGGGGAGGAACAGAGGAAATCACAGTTAGTTGGCAGCAGTGCAGAGAAACGCGCAGCAGAACTCTCAGCATTTGAAGCTATAAGGTTTGGGCTACCAGATGGATCAAGAAACCCCAGGAAATGCCTAACCCTCAAGGCCCTGCAGTTATATGGGCTCTGCATTATATGCTGTGAAAGAGCTTTCTCTGGAGTAACCACAAACTACTAAACTCTTTGTCTCGGCTGCCTGGTCTGGTGTTAGCCTGACAGGCAGAGAGTTGCCCAGGGGCAGATGTCGAGGACCTTCATTGGCTGGGGTGCCCTAGGAGATGCAAATCAGCAGGGCAAGAATTTGGAAGGCACAGGAGTCTCATCTTCAGGAGAGCCTGGGGGCTGCTCCCTGCAGACAGAGCCAAACTGAAATGGGGATACAGATTTCCATGGAGGAACACCAGACCAACGCAGCATTGAGAGCTGCCTCGCATCATTATCCTTGAAACACACATTACAAAGGTACAGTACGCAGTATTTTTCCCTTCTCCCACTCATTGGTCCCAGTAGAATCACATGTGCCCAGGTCTTGGCTCCCAGCCCTCAGCATTGCTTAAAATAGGCTCAGTTTTAAAAGGCAGAAAACCAGAGCAAAGCCCAAGATTACACAGCAATAATCTTCATCCCTCCCTGTGTATATGGGAGGATTTTGTTTTTTAAAGCTTCATGAGTGAGATCTCCAGGAGAAACCCTCTTTGACACTCAGTGGGAGTGATGGAGATGACCAGTTGTGGTTCCTGCCTTTAAAAAGCTCGAGGATGTGTTTGACTATCTACTGGGGATGTTTTATTGCTTGTGTCTCCCTGCCCTCCAGTGCAGACCTCTTCTAGCACAATGTGAGCAGAGCCACATTAACAGCAGCAGTGGCAGGGACAGACCTTCAGGGGTTTGTTGTCCTGACAACACCGATGCTGTTTGTGCTCACCCCACTCCTTTGTCCCTGCCCCACTGGGGCACAGGGCTGACCCCCACGTCCAGACTATCCCCTGGATGCTGTTATGTCTCACCTGTCAATGCTGATGGCACAGAGGTTCAGAATGCTGGCTGTGCACATCATCACATCCATGGTGACGAAGATATCGCAGCAGATACGGCTGAACGTCCAGACCCCTCCGGTCACCTGCACCAGCGACACAGAACTGTCAGCCCTGCTCTGCCCCACGGCCTGACAAGTTATGTGTAAGGAGCTGCTCTCCTCCGAGTATCTCAGCAGCTGGAGGAGTTCATGTCCACAGTGAAGGGCAGAGGGAAACTGAGGCACCTGTGATGTGTGCAGGATAACACAGCAGTAGGTTGTGGAGAAGGAGCCTCACTTTAATTTCAATCCTTTATTTGCTCTTGCAGAGGGAGGCAGGGAGAAGAAACAGCAGCTATTGCTTATCTCAAGACCTAGCATGATAAATTGATTTAAATTTGATATCACTGTATTTATCCTTTGATTATCTGAGGAAATCTAAGGGCTGAAAGTCCTTCTCAGCTTAGCTGCCAGAGTGGTCTTGCAGGCAGCAAGCCAGAAAAGTGCTGCAAATTTTTTGCATTTATGTATGAAACTGAGATCTGAGACTGAGGCTTCTCAAAAACCTTATTTGAATTCTTATCTCAGTTACAGATTTAGATTATTAGATCTGAGTAAAAACTCACAGATTACTCAGGTAAAGGGGCTTGAGTTGCTACCAAGCTGTTTTTCTGGTTGTTTTGAATTTTTAATCTGAAGAGTGTGGTTGTGAAAGTTCAGCCGCAGCCAGCCTCAGCGATGGAGAAAAGTGAGCTTTGGAGCAGCCACCAAGCTCTTGACAATGCCCTTTCTGACTGACAAACATGCTCCAAACACTGTGTGGCCCTGCTCTCCTTGGGGTTGGGATGTTAGCTTGATTCCAAGGGAGCTGGTCTGCCTCAATGCCCTCTCCTTGTAGGAGATGGAGGGCAGGCTGCCTCCTTGTTCAACTGCAAACAAACCCTGTGCTGTGCTGAATGGGGGAGTAGGAGAGAAAAAAGGGGGAAAGACCATGCTTAGGAGAGAGCCTGGATTTTAGCCTTCAGCCCTGTAGATCCTGCTGTTTCAGCTGGATCCTGGGAAGCTATCAGAAACTGCCACTAGTTCCTGGTCTCTCCAGGAACTTACATTTAGACAACATCTGGAATACTGCATCTGGTTTTGAGGCATCAGTAGAGGAAGAACATTGATAAACAGGAGTGAGTCCAGTGGAGAGCCACCAAAACAATCTGCAGGGGCTGAGGCAGCTGTGAGGACCAGCTAAGGGAGCAGGACTTTTTCAGTCTGGAAAAGAGATGGCTTTGATGGCTTTAATAGCCTTCTAATGCCTAGTGGGAGGTTTTTGAAAAGGTTGAAGGCAAGTAGCTGAGAAGCAGTGGTGCGGTGGGAGGAGCAATGGGCATGAGCTGGAAGAAAGGTGCAAACTGGTTATGAAGGTTACTTTTCTGACTACAGGGACAGCGGGACAGTGGAGCCAATTGCTTGGTAAGTCTGTGCAGGATCCATCCTTGGAGGTTTTCAAAACCCATTCAAAAATACCCATCCCAGACCATACTGGAGAGGGTGCCACAAGTAAGCTTGGCTTCTCAGGCAGTGGGTCAACCCTGAGGGTGCCTAGGAAGGATGCAGCTCCCTGCAGAGAGAAGCACTTGTATAAATGCAAAATTCACTCCATGAGAATTGTTTAAGAAATAATCCTGAGAAATTTAAGTGGTTTTGATAGTGGCAGCATTCCCACACATGGGCACAGAAACTTGCTGAGGTGAGCTGTGTCTTTAGGGTGTTCTCTGCTGGACCCAGCTGCTACATTTCAGAAATCAGGTATTGAATGAGGCAGTCTTCCATTAGACCCTCTGACCCTGAATGAATGCAGGGGAGGGAAATGGGAATTGGCTTGCAGAATTCAGAAGGGAACTGTGTTTTCTTCTCCAGTTCTCTTCATAATGGTGGTGTGCCTTTGTTTTCTTATAAAAAAGTAAGTAAAGGGGGAAAAGAAGTCAATCCAAAACCACTGAGCTTTTCTGCACAGTTAGGTGAGCTACAAGACATGCAAACTGAAGGCTGTCCATCTGAGATTAGGGACCTTAAGAGATAGGTCCAGCTTCCAAAGAAACACTAGACTGGTTTTACTTCAGTTTCATATTTTGAGATCTGCTTGACCACCTCAAAATATATTAAAAAAAAAATATGCTGGAAGCCTTTGCAGTGGGACCCAGTAAGTGATGTTTCAGCAGTTTGAGGCAAAAAAGCAATGCAGTTTCTGTGTGAGCTGTGGAGTCTGAAGAATATTTCACCAAGCCAGTGGCAGGTGTTCACATGAAAGCCAGCTGCTGCTAACCCAGCAGATGAACAAGCACTTAACTGAGGGAGTTTCCAAGGTCCTGAGCACATTAAAATGCTGAGCTCAAGAATGTGAACCATTAAAACTGAAGAAGGTGCTAGTGGGGATGGCTCAGAAGTGAGCCCTCTCAGGATGATGCTATCAGATCACAACACCAGCATACTAGAGGGTAGCTTGTCTAAGAGGATGCTTGACAGATCAAAATGTTTGGGCTTAAAACCCATTCTTACCTGCCACTTCTAAAATGGGGAGTAGCTCTGCTGGAGTTGGTGAAGTAGTTAATATTTACCTGAGCTGTATACAAACCCAGAATTTATTGCAGAATTTAATGGTGAAGAAGAGCCTTTTTATTATATCCATTGTCCAAAATTCTTAAAATTCTATTTCTGCTCTTCTTTTTATTGCTCTGTTCTAATCATCTTTGCTACAGCAGCTAGAACCTGCTAGTCTGCATTTCTGGTTTTCATGTGCTGGCAGGGCACCTCTTTATCCTTCTGGTGCTTTTTGTCCAGGAATCTCAAAAGAAATCCCAGGTATTAATTGAATGAATTCTCACATCTGCCTGGGTGAGGTGGATAGTCAAATATTATTCTCTTACAGCTGATGAGAGCAAACTACAGAGAGATGAGCTGTTACAATCTCTCATTACCACTCAGTGATTATGCAGCAGAAGAGTGTCCAGGGTGAAATCCTGGCTCTATCAAACACAATGCCAAAGATTCCTATGGACTATTCAGGTCAGGTTTTCACCTAATCTTCCTTGACAACCAGTCTACTTTATCTACAAAATTGTGGTGTTATTATTATTTAACTTCCAAACTCTATAGGAAGCTTTCCAGTTTATGAATGTGCAATGATTATTTTTTTAAACTTATGCAAATCTACCACTCTCCTGAATTCTTAAAACAAAAACAAAATCTCCACAATTCAGATACAAATGGTGATGCCACATTGAGGGGAACATGGATGGGAAAGTAGGAAACCAGGTTGCATCAGGCAATGGCAGGCATGAAAGTGCATCTGAGCAGACTCCCTGAAGGGTTTTGTGTTTGAGAGCTGATGCCTGGGGCTGCTGCTGGCTCCTGCAGCTGTGAGGTGGCTGCTCGTGGGTTTGCACGGTGGGAGTACAAAGAGCACTCACATGGTCAGGATGGCTGAGCTGCAGTAACTCAGCTCTGTCCTCCTTCTGACACCAGTCCAGTAGAGCTCCTGGAGCTCACAGAGCAGCTCAGGTCTCACTGCAACCACGTGAGAGACAAGATGAGAGACAGTGTGACTCCCACAAGGTATCAGCAGATTAGACCTCAGTGATGACCTTCCCCTGAAGCTTTCTTCCCCTTTGTAGGTAGAACTGGATGTTCTGAGAAGACTGAGGAAGGTGTTCCCAGCTATGCTGCTGCATGTTCTCCATCCATGCCATGACTACAAGGCATGATGGTATTAACACCCTCAGACTCCAGTGGGCAGGATACCCCGATGCCACTGTCCTGGAAACTCTGGTGAGCTTCAGCAGCCACAGCACCAGGGATCAGTAAAGAAGAGGGCAGCAGTATTGGTGTGTCAGACCTACATGTTGGCCCCCAAAAGATTGCAAGATGCACTGCTGAATAGTGCTTCTGTGCCAGAAACCTTCTGAAGTGGAGATGAGGATTTTGAAGTTATAAAATGTTTCTGTTGCTGCTCTATCACAGCCTTCCCAAAAGATTTCTCAGAATGAGACAGCTCTGGTCTGCATGATTGATAAAATAACACATTTCATGGCCAATGATGACTCTAAAAATGGAGTGTAAAGCACAAACTGCACAAGCGGCATTTAAATCTGAGGCATTCATCCACCTTAAGCTTCTCCATAAATAAGGGCCAGTTCTGAAGTCTGGTTTGGCAAACCTTCAGTAAATGAATAGGTATTCTACATGGTTTTAGGGACTGAATGATTTTTTTGGCAATTTCCAGGCTCATGGTGTATTGAAGCATGATGCCATTTCTGCTTCATTGTTGGCATCGCTGACCCATAAACAGCAGCAAATATTGAAAAACCTTTGGGGCTTTTTGGACTGTTTATTAAATCTTAGTCTTGCTGGAGTCTGAGAGCCCAGTTCTACAGGAAGTACTGTGCAATGCCACGATTGGTAGTTCGGGTTTGGGATGTGTATGAGTTCTTTTCTCTGTTGTTTGGATGACTCTCGCATCAGCTGCTTTGATTATCCAAGCTCCACAGATGGAAATTAGTCTTGAATGGGTCTACAAACACAACTAGGAAACGGACCTACTGTTGTGCTCACAAATCATGACCAAGGCATTGCATGGGGCAGAGGCTGCTCCACAGATGTGCCTCAGTCTCACCCCCTCCACAGCAAGAATGAGTGCCAAGTATTTTCTAAAGCAAAGCATAATGTGATTTCATTAAGGATTGGAATGCACTTGAGCTGATAGACTATTCCAGTCTGAAATAAAACTTGACTTTTAATAATATTTTTTAGTTGCAATCAAACTGAAGAGTCTAATTCTATCTTGCTGGGATGGCTTCCCACACACACACACACACACTTACTCCTTTTCTTTTTAATCATTCCGTGTAGCACACCCAAGCAGTACACAGCCTGCAGGACAGCTCCGGGGCTGTTCCACACAGATCGGTCCAAATGTTGCTACTGCCTTCATTAGGAACATGACCACGCATGCAGTGGTGTGGCTGAATTCTGCTAATCATTCCTGAGAGGTACTCACCTCCAGGTACACCATCCACGGCATCACCAAAGTAGCCACCAGCAAATCTGCCACCGCCAGGCTCACCACGAGGTAATTGGTTGTGGTTTGCAAGGTGCGCTCCCTCAGCACAGCCAAGCAGACCAGCACGTTCCCAAAGATGATGGCCAGGATCAAGATGCAGTAGCAGAGGGCGTAGTAGGCGTGTGGATGGGGCAGCTCAGGCTCTGTGGTGCTGTTGGCCCCACAGGGAACGGGGTCTGTTGCGTTCGGATGGCTGCTGGCTCTGGTGAAGAGGGCCATGGGGCTGCCACTGCAAAGAGAAAGAAAGGGAGGACTGAAAATCAGAGCTCTGCAATAATTGTGGAGAACAGTACCCCCTCTGGGTACTGGTATGATTTTTATACTTTCCTTAGGAATTCTCCTTCAAGCCAATCAGAGAGGCCTTTTTTTTGCTCATATATGGGCAGAGCTTTGCTTAAAGACTTGCTTGGCCTGTTCTTTTTTTCATTGAATTTAAACTAAGGGAAGAATGCAAGATTTCACCTCCTGTGTGCATGTGGAAGGTGGACCTTAGCAACCATTACAGCAGTTTGGAAAGTGGGCAATGGTTTTGAGATACACTGAAGTCACACAACAGCACAAGTCAGCCGGGCAAGAGTGCAGCCTGAAAGACAACAATTTGAAATGATGAGGAAGACCCAATACAGTTACCCAAACATACTAGGGCTTGGCTAGAATGTGGAACTTATATCTTTTCTTCTGGGAAGTATCCTCTTCCTTCTCTCATCAAAAAACGTCTTCAATAACTTCACACACTTGAGTACTTGGCAGCTTGGCAGAGCCTCTTGATCCCTGGATGTGTGGCAGCAAGCACCACCTCCAGAATTCCTCCTTTCCTGCAGCATGTCTCAAGCCCTGCCTGCCTTGTAAAGGGTTGACTGCTGGTGCTGTTCCCATTCCATGCATACTGTGCTCTGTGTTTTCCGTGCCTGGCCAGAAGATGTGCTTCCTGTGCTGAAAAGCAAACCAGCTTGATGTTTGGGATGAAATAATGGAAAGATGCTTGCAGGGTGCTCTGAATTTATTTTTCTTTCAATAGATTCAAGTCCGTTCTCAGTAACCTACCCTTCTTTGACTTAAGAGGAGGATTTTTTTCCCAGAAATATGAAAGCTGCTGTACCAAGGTTGTTCCATGACATTTAAGGGCTTGTATCTTTTTTTTCCTTTGCTACTGCCCCTGTTGCTGAACTCATCATCAGTATGACAGGTATGAAAAGCAAGGACTAAACACTGCAATGCCAGTGGTATAAATATTACTCTGTTTCACCTCACCCCTTGAACAGCAGCATCTGTTATGCACAGCTGCTGCACAGCTACGCTCCTGGAAGAGTAGCTGTGCAATAGGTATAAATTGCTCCAGCCCCCTGGGATATACTCATCCTTAAAACTGGTGCCACTCTCCCCTGATGCTTTGTAGCTGGGAGAGGACAAGGGCTGAATGAGATGGAAACTGAACTTCCCTATGTCCTGTGAACACAGATCCCTCAGAACAGGGGTGAAACAATCTCTTACAGCTTGTGTTTGTCTTCTGTATCTTTCTTCTGCCTGACCCTGACAAAGAAGTTAAGCTTTCCACTGGATCAGGAAGATCTCTTGTAGCACAAGTGCTGCTGCTGAGTCCAGGACTGTTAATAAAACAGTTGAGCTGCAGCCACCCAAAGACAGGATTCATTTTACTGTGTCCCTTGCACGGACACAGGTCCCACTCTGGGAATTCTGTATTGTCTAGAGCCAGGAAAGGCTGGTTCTGTAGTGCTGGAAAAAGCAGCTGCCTAGTTGATAAGCAAGGCCAGAACAGGGAATGAACAAAACATCACCCATAATATATATAACCAGAAGGCATAAGGCATCCCAATACAGTTTGGCTGTGGGTTTCCTGTCTTGTCTTCTGTTTCTTATATCCAGGAGCACTATTTTCGACTCTTATCCCAAAGTCAGCCTTCCCTACCAAGATCTCTCCCAGCCCTGCCAGGTCCCTCATCCCTGGACTCTCCTCCACCCCCCCACCCCAAACCCACTCCTGCCCACTCCGCCCCTGGCCAGGGTGCTGCCAATCCAGGCACGTACCGGTGTACCTGGATACCCTCACAGAGGGGTGGCAGCACACCCCCCACCCTGGGGAACGGGGTGACAATCTGCCGTGGGGACGAGGGTCGCAGCCGTGGGGAAGGGCAGAGGGAGGGGAAAGGGGGGGAAAGGGACGCTCCTCCCGTGGGTGTCCGCCTCGGAGGGGTCCGGGTGTGGGGAAGGGTTCGGGGTCCGAGCGCAGGGTCCAGCTGTGGCGGCGGCTTCGGGTTCGTCTCCAGCTGCGGGTGCTGCTCCGCTCCCGCCGTGCCGCCGCTCCCGCACCCCAGGGGCAGCGGGAGCCGCGCCGCTCCCCCCGGTGCCCCGGCCCGGCTGCCGTGTGCCCCGGCCGTGCCGCGGGGCGCCCGGGAAAACCGGGCAGGGAGGGAGGCGGGGGTTGCGGGAAAAGGGACTGCCGGCACCGGGCGGGAGGGGAGCGGGAGGCAGCGGGAGGCAGCGAGCAGGACTTACCCCGGCCCGTCGGGCCGTGCCGCCGCCGCCGCCGAGCAGAGCTCGGTCCCGCTCCTGGTCCCCGGTCCCGCCGACTCCCGGCCCGACCCGCTCCCTCCTGCCGCCTTCCCGGCGCGGAGCCGCGGGGCGGGACCGGGCTGGCCACCTCCTCCCGCCCGCCCCCTGCCCCGGGACCCGCCGTGCCCGCCGAGGGGGCAGCGGGGCCGGGGCCGCGCTCGCCGTGCCCTCCTCGGGTGCCCCAGAGGTTGCCCTTCTCCTAAAGGGACGCAGCGAAGGCGTCTGGGCGAGTTTAGGAGCCGGGGTCCGCAGCAAGGGCGTGCTTTGGTGAGGGATGGAGCTGCTCCTGCCTGGGGGCCGAGCGGGGCGCTGGGAGCCGCGGCCGAGCGAGGGGAGATGCCTCGGCCGGGGCTGCTTGCCCAGCAGATGGAAACTTGTCACTCAAAAAACCCCTAAACCAACAAACAAAACCAACCAACCAACAAAAACCCAATAAACCCAAGCAAGCAAGCAAAACAACAACAACAACAACAAAGCAAACCACCATCTCCCCCAAAAAAACCCCAACAACAAAAGTTGAAAAAAATTATCAAAGCAGAAATGATTTTAAGAAGGGGGAGGTTTAAAAAATATCTCTCTTTAAATGAACAGCCTTAAACCTGAGATGAAGAAGTGCGGGTAAGCGGGGAGAAAGCTGGAAAGGAGGCTAATACTGGGAAGCATCCTTCTCCAGGGGCCACTGCCAGTAGGCACAGCACGAATGGCCAGGGCATGGCTACAAGCTCTGCCACATCTCTGAGATGTGGCTTCTCTTGAGGTCTGAGATCAAGCATCTGAGGTACAGCTCTCCTCAGACTGTAATCACTGGGTATGAGTGATGCCAGTGGATCTTCTCTCTCTGGAGGTTGTGCCCACCACCCACTCTGGCACAGCAAGTGGGGCTTGCAGGGAGTTGTCAGGAGGGTGCAGGAAGCTCAGCAGCAGGGCTGAGGTTTCCCTTAGCTGCACGTATGACTCGTGGCCCTTCCTCTTTATGCACCCACAGGTCAGGGTGGCCACAGGGTGACTTGTATGTGGGCAGAAAAGGGGAGATCCTGTGGAGAGCAGAGTTTATCTACCCATTTTTAAGAATTTACTTCAGAAGTATGTGCTGGGACTTGGGCTGCCTGGATCACCTCTCCTGCCTGCAGCTTTGCAGGCTGATCTCTTTGTGGGTGAGGTGGTAGGAGGGAGAGGTGCTGCAGAAAGCCCTCATACCCATCAGGTGCAAGGGGTGAGAGTGCCATCTTTAGCCTGGCTGGGGATGGTGAAAGTGCCCCTACAGGATTTGACAGGACTAATCAGCACCACTGCCTTTAACCAAGGCTGTGACTGCCCCACGGCAGCTCTGTGGATGGCACTGGAGGAGTGTCATGAGTCACTGCCCAATCTCTAGGGTGACAGGTTTGTGTCCTGCTGGAGAATACAGCTGCCAGGCTATGAGACCAAATGACCCATGAAGGGCTCTCCAGCCCCTTTGTTCCCTTGAAGCCCCCAAAAGGTGTGACATGGACTACATTTACCATGCTTGTATTAGATTTGTACAGTTGAACTTCTGCTGTCTTCTGAACCATGCTGCTCACTTTTGGGAAAATGCACTCTCTAACTGTGCCTGGGGCAGTCAAGGAAGGGGGAAAGCCCATGTCCAGCAGAAGCTTTTTAGCTGTGAGCTTGGAAAGAGTCCAACACAAGGACTCCCCTCAAGCCACAGGGGAAAGTGTGCACCATGATGCTTCTCCTGAGTAGCAAGGGCTGTGCGAGTCACAGGCTGGGTGCAGATGCATAACTCCTCACAGGGGGGCTGGCACAGAGATGGAGGCATTTTAACTTCCTTTAAGCAGCTTTTAAATGCAGTTTGTTTGTGGCAATTCCCAAAGGACTGTGACTGGCAAGGTGCTCACACTGGCTCTAAGGTGATGGGGCCACAAAGCATGACAGCAACAGGCTTGCTGCTGTCAGCTGTTCAATGTAGCAGCTAACCACAGATCAATAAAGAGACACTGCCTGGCCCTCCTCGAGCATAAGGGAAACGCAGCAGGGGCAATGCACTGCTTTAACCACAAAATCACCATTGTTTTACCTCACGTTTTATCTTCCAGTTCTGAAACCTTCCTCTTTGCCTTGCCTTGTGTGTCAGTGGATCCCCTGGTTGTGTCTCCCTTGTGAAACTTGTTTCTTGCTTTTAATTATTTTTATCTTATTTCTTAATGTTACTCTGACTACAGGGAAAAAAAAAACAGACTCACCGAATCATAGAATGGGTTGGAGAGACCTTAAAACTCATCTAGTTCTAATCTGACCCTTGGACACTTCCAGGGGTGGGTCATCCACAGCTTTTCTTGGCAACCTGTTCCAGTGCCTCACCATCCTTACAATATTTTCCTAATATCTAATCTAAACCCACCCTCTTTCAGTGTAAAGCCATTCCTCCTTGTCCTGTCACTCTGTGCCCTTGTAAAAAGTCTGTCTGTCTTCCTTGTAGGCCCCTTTAGGCACTAGAAGGCTTCTATAGGGTGTTCATCGAAGTTTCTCTTGTCCAAATGTAATTCTCCAAAGATAATCTAGTTGTAAATGCTTCTGCTCTATTGAAGCTCATTATCCTATGTGCTCTCACCCCACTTCCTTCCTGGAATGGCTCCCTTCACACCCCCTTGTCTGGTTTTCCCAAGACTGGAAGCTCTTTGGGGAAGGGACTTAATGACTTTCTTGTGTTTGCTTTGCAGCAGAGGTCTTGTGGAGCAAGATAATAATCCGTGTGATCATTTAATTTAGAATAGATTGCACCACACACAGAGGCAAGGCTGAATTAAAATTGCATAAGCAATCTAGATTGTGATATTTGCAGTGGTTTTATTAACAGTACAACTTCTTTAATACAGTGGTTAATGCAATGTCTCTCTCATAAAATCCTCTCCTTCTTCCTACTCCAAAATCAAGTGTGTGGTGTATATTGGTGTTGTTAAACACTGGACATTTTGCAGGCCTTGGTTGTCACACCAGGGTATCACTGGAGCAAAGCAGAGAAACAGGTCAGTGGTAAGATGTCAGAACCTCAAAATCAAAGAATATGCCAACAGGCATTGCTCAAACTCCTGGTTTTCCCACTCCTTCACAGGCTTTCTGCCCCATGTGCAGAAAGGGAAGAGGTGCCATAGTTCCCAAACCTGTTTCTTTGCCTTCCCCTCCAATACCAACTTCTTAATTCTTTTCAGTCCTATGTGTCCTCCAGCTCTTTCGTAAAAATTTCAGATCAGTTGGATAAATACCAGTGTTTCCTCTTAATATCCCTCCCACCTCCTTGCCCATCAGTCCTGATGTTCCCTCATGCATCTCTCCAGCCTGTGCTCGTGTTTCTTCCTTTGGTTTCCAGCCACAATCTCAGCATCCTGCCCAGTTCCCAAACCTGTATGTCCTTCCCTACTACTGCTGGTTCCCAAGCTCCTCACTCTTCACTTTGCCATCTCTGGCTGGGTTGGTATGCCTTCCACTCCTGTGGCTTAAAGAACTGTTTGCAAATGGTATTTATTGTGCTTTCACACCACAGTTGCTGTCACTACAGCCAGTATTTGAGGTGCACTCAAATGTGCCACTCAGGTGGAATAAATCTTCCATCCTGCTTCCTGCAAGCCAGGGTGCCCTCATGACAGTATTGTTAAAATACTCTGTATCCATGGGGTTTTTCAATACCTGACTGCATAAAGCCCTGATTTGACCTCATGGCTGACCCTATTTGGAGCAGGATGCTGGACTAGACACCTCCTGGGGACTCTTCCCAAGCTGACTTATCCTACACTGACATGAAAATAACCTTGCCTGCTGGATGTGAAGTAAACAGAAATTTTCTGGCTGGCACAACCTGCAAACTTTCAACAAAACTTTAATTCATACCCATACCATCTAAGCAGGATATGCCTGCTTGGCCTCTGTAGCTTTAATTTTTTACAAAACTCACCTGTTTTCACAGTGGTGGCCAAAATGGAACTCAGTCAGCTTCAGGATTATCTGTGCACAGCAGCTTACACAATCACAGAATCAGTACAGACTCCTTGGAGAAATGGCCACAGCTCCTGTCAGGCAAGATTCACGTGAGGTTCAGATCCTGCTGATATTGATTCCCTTCTGCCCAGCCTTTACCTTCCCTGTTCACTCTCCCAGCAGTGTGGAAAGAAGTGGCGCATCTAAAACCTGCACAGTCCACAGAGATGTGAGCTTAGTCCGCAGGGAATTTTTGCCATGCAAATCACATCTGCAAGGGATTTTGTACAGCAAAACATTCTGACTCCAAGGGTGGGTGGTAGCATAATAACTCTCTCATCTGCTGGTTAGGTATTAGACCGGGACTTTCAGGTCCAAGTTTTCCTTCTGCTTTACCTCAGGCATAAGCTGGTTTAGAGGAGCTCTCTCTATCTGGCAGAACTGTGACTTCAGGCACTGTATCCCATAAAGCAGGCTGATTGGATAAAGCCAGCATCCTGCCAAATTCCTCTCTAAAATTACAGTTTTGATACTGTTTTGCTTTAATTAAATTTTGGTCATGTTAGAACACAAGTTTTGCAGCATGTCACTGGAAGGATGGATCCTGTCCCGGTTTTCTTTTGCATCAGTATTGGGCATTTGGTGCTGCTCATGAGGAGAGGAGATGGGGGTTTTAAAGTGAGGAGCATGACTTCTGCAGGGATGCCTGACAGAGGAAGGGCTGTGGAGGGGGCCAGAGGATCATACTGCCATGCCTCACCTTGTGGTATCCCCACAATCTTCACACTGCACCATGCACAGGGAGTCCAAAGGGCTTATCCTGGTGGAGCAGTTTCAGGAGATAAGAGAGGAAAAATATCCATGTGAAAAAAAGGGCACCAATTTTCAAAAGGGTCATTATGCTTTTCAGAGTAACCCATTCATATTTTCTTGCCAAGAACCCATTCATATTTTCTTGCCAAGTGGAGCAGCAGGGCTGTCATTACCTCTGTCCCTCCTTCCTTCCCCAGAAAATGACCCTGTCTGCTCTGTGAGGAACTGTGCTGCTGGGGCTCTTGCTATGCCCTCCTGTGAGGCACAGCCCTTCAGTAGCTGGGGCTGTCAAGTCATTCATCAAAGCAGCCCTAAATCTCAGAGAGGCTGGTTATGGTTCAGTGCCTGCCACGGACACCTCTGGGGCAAAGAGGGGGGGGTGCTTTTTCCCTCTGCACTGGACAGCTCTGCACTACTGGAAGGGAGCAAAGCACCCTGGAGGCAAGGCTGGCTGTGGGAACAGTTGCTCAATTTGAACAGGTGGAAGGATTCTAGGAGCCAAACCCAAATGCTAATGCTCCATTATCTTCTCAAGCCAGTGCCCGCCCTTCTCCCATTTCTCCCCTCCGCCTCAGCCTGAGGATCCTCAGCAAACAGGATCCCTCCTTAGCAACAGTCTGCTGCAGCATCAGCTCCTTCTGTGCTGTCTGTGCCCTTCTTCTTCCCTCCCACCACCTCTGTCCTGAAGGGCTTTTGTGGTCTTGGCATCATCAGTACTGATGCTTTTTATTGTACATCTGGGATTCCTGCTCCAACCTGGCTGTCTGGCTCAGGGGTGTTCTCACAGCTGGTGACAGGAATACGCTCCTCTTGCAGCTAGCAGGCATCTTTAATCCTCTTTTTCTGTCTGAGGCAAGAGGACATTTGCACACATGTGCATGCAGGTGAGTTGTAAGGGGTGTTTGTGGCTCGTTCCTGTCACTCACTGGCCTCTGGCCCAGTGTTCACCAGAGTTGCCTCTCACTTTGTGTGGCACAGTATTGTCACCCCACAGACTGCTCTCACCAGGCAGTGGTGCTGGCCACATTTCCCTTCCCAGTGTGACTGAGCAGCAGACATCTGTGTCCCTGGGGAGGATGCTCACTGGGGAGACCCAAAGCTTCCTAAATGGACTTGGACACTCCTAATTGCCTCTGACTGAGACGCCTGTGTATCCCACAACACACACCAAGCACTTAAATCTCACCCAGGAGCGTTGCCTCTGCCAAATTTTGACTTTCTAGCCTGGAGGCATGACCCATGGGTAGTGCAAGAACACTCCAGGAGATTTAGTTTCTATTTTGAGAAAGACAGCAGAGGATTCCATTTCCACTTTTTTTTTCTCCAGAAATTAGTTGTTCCAGGAGCCTGGCCTTTGTCTTCCTCATGCTGCTGGTTTGCATGGGGCTTGGAGGAATGTCATCCTCTTTGGGTTTGCTGCTACTCCCCTTGTCAGACTTGGGTCACTGGGGTCAAAGTCTTTTCTACAGTATGATTGAGATGGTTCAGTTGTACAAGTCATGTTTCCTTCAAAGAGCAATGAAGCTAAAAACGTTTAAACCATTTTTGTTTAAAAGCACTGGAACGCTGAGCTGAGGCAAGACCAACAAAATTACAGACCCAACAGTGAGCCAAGAAATTAGGCTGCATTCTGGTACTCTTCATTATAGCTTTCAGAGGTATTTCAGCTGCTATATGCAGGCACACCATGAAGTGATATCAAGTGAAAATTGTTGGGGTGGATGCAGCATTTATGCATTTCCTTGGCTGTGAACTGAAGTCTCTCTGCTTTCTGCCTGCCTTGAAGTCTTACCTCCTCCAGACCTTCCCTTTCTCTTCTTCACCCCCTCCTGGGTGTACCTGCCCTGAGTCTTATTCATCTACTTGCCTCAGTGAACTTGGCTTTACCTGTGGTTTCTTGTGAACTTTTCAATGCCAACCTCTATTGTGGGCTGTCTGCTGGGACAGAAAATGTTGAGAACTCCTGCTGCCTCCCTGGTTTTCTCCCCTACATCCCTGGAGCGCACCAGAAGACGTGTAGCAGTGTAAGGTGTTGCTCAGAACAGCATCTTCCTGTCTCACTGCCATTTGCATGCTGCTCAGGTTTTAAAACCTCACACTAAGTGCTTTTTCCTGAAGAAGCAAACAACAGCTTCATCAGAGTCATCTGCAGTGCACTCACAGTCGCACAAGTGTTATGTAGCTCCAGGCTAATTTATTTATTTCTATTAAGCCAGGTCTCTGAAAGCCAGAAATTAGAAATTCCTTTGTGCACTTATTTTCAACTTTGGGGCCATTTTCTCACAGGACTTAGTTGTGGAGTGAGTACTACTGTGGGCCTAGGGCTGTGGTGCTGAGGTAGCTGGGCCACCACAGCTCCTTGAAGCCACGGAGTGGCTCCTTGTGGCTGGTGTCTGGTGATGAGGAGCAAAAGGGTTTTGTGAGGGAATGTTTCACCATGGAAAATGCCTAAAAGCCAAGAGCCTAGAGCATCTGGCTTGCTAGGTTTGATGAACAACAGATATTCTTTCAAACATCTGAAAGTATGTCTGTATCTGTATCTGTAATACTTTGACTGTCCTCCTCCTGCAGCAACACTTACTGATCCTTTGCCCAACACCACTTCTTCTTCACTTCTTTTAATTATGCTGCACATAGCAACTTTCCATGCCAGTGGCCTGATTCCTGCTGAACATTTTCAGAAGTGTTAAACTGGAACTAGAACACAGGGGTACAAAATGCCTTCGTTGAAACCCTGCCCTTTAAAACTGAAATCTCCTGTGGTTTAGAGCTCATACTCAAAATCTGACAAGGAATTCTTGCAAGAGTAGCCCCCTTCTGCTCAGGCAGGGGTTAGTCTGATGTATCCCAGCCCAGAGGTGAGGTTGCACACACAGGTACCAGCTCATGAGCAGGTTTGGGGACTGAGTGCTCTGACCAGCCCTGAGGGTCTGTGTGCCCTGCTGAGCTCCTGTGCAGTAGCTGGACAGATCACTTGGATTATTTCAGCATCCACGAGAGCCAGCTGAGAGGAGCACCATCCTGAGCTGGGCACGGGAGTAAGAGGAAGCTATTTCCCAGTATGCAGGCAAGACCTACAGCATGGGATGACTGCAGCTGGAGTGGCAGAGACCTTGTTCCTGCTGGTGGCAAGGGAGATGGGGGCCCCAGGAGGCTGTCACAGGGCAATGGGGTGATGGCACAGGGCACAGAGCAGTGATGACAGCCCACGGGCCTGTCTGTGGGATGTGAGGGAACAAGGTGTTGCTGCTCAGAGCAAGAATGGATGCACAATAGCTCTGGAAATGTATTTGAAAAGAGATTTTCAATGTAGCAGGTGCTCTGTGGTGTTTGATACAACCCCCTGTCTTTACCCCTCCTGCCAGTGGCAAGGCTGGATTGTGTCTCACAGCAGTGGGTGGCCCTGGAGCAGCAGCATCTCCCCACTCCCTCTTGGAGCTGCCCCTCTGCATAGTCCTGGTGGTGCTGGACAAAGCTGCAGCTCGTGGCTGCAAACTGGGACACTGGGACGGTCTGAGCACCCCGACCCCACAGCCCATGGACAGCCTGGCCCCACACGAGGGCTGTGCTCCCAGGAACAGCCTCTGCTGCATCCTGGCAGCTGCCCTAGAGCAAAGCCCAGCCCTTTGGGAGGGAGCACGGTGAGCATCCATGTAGCTCAGCCAGAAGGGCAACTCAGAAAATGCAGAATTACAGAAAAGGTTCCTAATCCTGCTCATGACCAATGCCCCAAGGAAAGAAAGAGATACCCTGCACTGGCTTCCCTGTCTAATACAGCTGTGTACTGTCTTCTGACTCATATAAACACCATGTGTTTTTTTTTAAAAATCAATATCTAACTTCTTGGTAGCAATGATAACGGTGTGGCAGTGACTCACACAGGATAATGACGGTGTTTAAAAAACAATCTTTGCCTGTGCTGTTTTCCCTTTTAATTTTACTGTCTTCTTATGAGGGAAGATTAATGCCACTGAGTATCCTTGAAGAGAGGCTTTCTCAGAAATGGGCTCTGTATGTACAGCTCTCAAGTGGTCATCACTGGACTATGGTTAGGGGTCTTTTTTCACTGCTGTGTTGTGGTTCAACCCCAGCCTAAACTAAACCCTGCACAGCCAGTCACTCTCTTCCCTCCAGTGGAATGGGGAAAGAATCAGAAGAAAAAACAGCAAGAAAACTCATGGGTTGAGATAAAGACAGTTTAATAGGTAAAGCAAATGCTGCATATGCAAGCAAAGCAAAACAAGGAATTAATTCACCACTTCGGTTGGGGTCAGCTGTCCCATCTGTGCCCCCTCCCAACCCACTCACTGGTGGGGCAGTGTGAGAGGTAGGAAAGGCCTCAATTCTATGTAAGAGCTGCTCAGCAATAATTTAAACAGCCAGTGTTAGCAACGCTGTTTCCAGCACAAATCCAAAATACAGTTCCATACCAGCTACTGTGAAGAAAATTACCAGTACCCCAGTCGAAACCAGCACGTGCCATAATACATGTTCCTGTGCTGGTCTGGCTACTCACAAACTTTCCCTGTACCTGGTCTCTGGTGGACATAACCTCAAGCTTTTTTGGTGCTTTCAGAACCAGCCCCACTCTGTAACATGAAGGGCCTGAAGAGCATTTCAGGTGCTGCTCATCCCACAGGCTTCTCCACTTGGCTTTCTCCAGCAGTCTGCAGACCAGCCAGCCCTCCCAGGCAGTCGTAAAAATCACAGAATGGTTGGAAGGGGCCTTAAAGATCAAATAGTTCCACAAACTCAATCCCCATGCCCAGTTTCAATTCCTGCTCTGGAGCGGGGTGATTAGAGTTTCACTCCAAAAGGCAGAAATAAGGAAATAAAAATGCTAGTTCTGTGTGGTTTTGCCTTTGGCATAGGAGAGACACAAAATGATATTAATGCTTCTCAGTGCCTGCCCCATTGCCTTGTGCTTGTGCTACTGTTCCAAGCAAGATGTGGACTAGCTACAGTCTGTTTGCATGGAGCAGCTTTGCATTTATGGGATGAACGTGTTAGTCAAAGGAAGGAAACTTTCGGATACTCAGGAAAAAAGCTCCAACATAGATTAACTATAAATATATCCCAAAAAGTCAGGCAAGACACCAAATGCAGTGAGAGAACTTGCTGTTTTTCTAACCTTTTCTCTTTCAATGCAGAACATTAATCTTCTCAGTCCCTCATTAGAGGTGCCTGTGTCTGAGCTTGTTCCAGTGTGCCTTCTGGGAGGGGTCAGAGCTCCTTCACACCAGTGACATGATTGTCCCACCATTGCTCTGCAGCTGTGCAGGAGACCTGGGGCACAGCTGGGCTGGGAGGCCACGGGGTGTCCTGCAGCCCAGCCTGGGACTGTCACACCAGGGCTCAGCAAGGTCCCTACTCTATGCCAGAGTAGAAGCCTGGATGTATCCTCAGTGCTTTGTTTCTTGGGTGGTTTTTTTTGTTTGTCTGTTTTCCATTTTTTTTTCCCTACAATAGAAGTTTCACATGAGCTGTTCCTTCAGTAAAACAAAAGGCTATGAAACTTCTAAATGTCCAGAGTTTATTGCAGCATTGTGCAAGACTGGTCTTCATTCTGAGAAGGGCTGGAGAGAACTAAACTGCTCTTACTCATCCTTGCCAGCTGCTCGTGTCTTGATGGGTCAGTGCTTGTCACTGTGGGCCAATCATGGTAATTAATTTCTTGCCCAAGCCTTCCTCGGGGTACTAAATATTTCCATAAAAGTTCTTGCCATCTGTATGCTTCCCTACAGAATCTGAAAGCATGTCAGCATATCAGAGGGAAAGTTTAAATTATTTCAAACACTAAGGTCATTTGCAGTAAAGAAAATACATGCTTTGGTGCATAGGAGTGAGAGGTGCTCTCCTGTCATTTGCTAAGATGGATTGGTAATGACAGAAAAAGGGAGATATTATTTTAGAGAATTCACCACAAACTTAGAAACCACACGAGATGTAGTTGATAAAGATAACAAATATATATTAGGTTCAGGAGAGGTTCCTCTAAAGGGGGAAAATAGGATTGAGCTGCCATATAGCAGCTGCTGACCCATTCCTGTTGCAGTCAGGAAAAGGTGCTGGTGCTTTGGTCCTGTCTGGAATGGGGCTGGATGTGAGGCTGGACATTGCCATACCAGTTGGCTCAAGATGGAGCTTGCCCCATGAACTCATGGCACTTTGCTGCTGCCCTGTTGGGTTTTTTGCTGGAAGAGAAAGCTGCCGGCTCTCACCAGACCTCTAACCAGCACATAATTCAAGTGGGCAACTGGGGAATTAAAGCTCTGAGCACACATCAAACGGAGATCACTTCCATAGGCTGGCCAGATAGGTCTACAGCTGTTCTGGCTGGAGGATAGTTCAAGAGTAGGTGCAAAGAGAGAGGTGTTTCTTGGTGGCCTTTCCCAAAGAGTCCTCTCCAGAGCATATTTTGTCATATTTTTCAGAGGAATGCTTTCAAGATCAGGCCTCACAGGGTGCATGGCTTATGAACCATGCATGTAGCTGACAAATGTGTGCTTGCCTCCCTTGAGTCCTAACTCCAGACACTCAAGAGAGAGAAGGTGCAGAGGGCAACAAGAAGGGCAGCAGCTCTGCAGTACCACCATCAGTGCCAGGAACTTAGGAGGGTGCCAGCATCTAAATTTCTTTGGTGTTTATTCAAACATCAACCCAGGCTGGTGCAGAATGGTTTCGTAACATTTTTCTGTCTCACATATAATTGCAGACAAATGGCCTTGTTAAAATACTTGGGCTTATGATCTGATTTTCTCCTAAGCAGCTGTTTATACATTTTATTAATGGTTACTAATTAAGTTGCTTGAATGAAGTCCTTTGGAGACTGTCCAAAGACATAAACCCAAATAAGCCTGGGCACTGTGATGAAACACAGTCACTAAAATATCTTCCCAAAGGCCATGTAAACAGATTGAAAATGGACCAAAGAAAGGTCTGATGAAAAGGAGTGGGTGGGAAAATACATGGGTTCTGGTAGGTGTCATCTAAAACCTAGGGGAAGCGTGGAGAGGAAACAGCATTTAAATGCCTTGAAGTTCTTTTCATGCATTAGATCTTAAACTCAGCAGCCAGTATTTATGGTCAGCTCAGGTTGCTAATGCAGTTCTGAGCCAAGGGGCACTTGGGAGACCTCAGCTCTGAGCTGTCACACCATGGCTTGTGAAGGCCACAGAGCATCCTGGAAGCCAAAAGCAGCTCTGAAGTCAAGCTATTGACCTCAGTGCGCTGAGTTGTAAATCCCCTTGGAGGCAAGACAGTCCAGCTTTAAAAGGAGCTTGTGCAGGCAAGAGATAAAAAATTAAGAGCAGGAAAATTCAGAGCACGTGAAGTTTTGGTGCTCTGTTGAGCCTGGGGAAGGAGGTGGTGAGAGGTGTGAGCAGCATAAGCTGCATTTGCTGTCAGGACCAAAGGAGCCCCTGTCATGGCTTTGTCCAAGCTCCTGTCCTGGAGCTTGTTTGGCAGCATGAGGGGGTGAATGCATCAGAGGAGATGGAGATTGAGAATTGGAGTGAAGAAAAAGTATAATTTGACTGATGCTGGAGAACTCCCAGCTGGCAAGCCCATCCTCCAAGGCAGCGGTCACTCTCTGAAAGTTTGGAAAAGCTGCCCTTGGGCAGCCTGGAGCAAGCCTTTCCAGGCAGGACTCAAAGCACAGGCCTTGGGCAGAGCTGCCACAAGTGTTCAGGGCTCAGCCGTGCCACTGACTTCGAGAGACGTGCTAACAACTTTTCTTCTGTAAAGCTTTGAGGGAATTTCAAGACCCAAGAAAACACAAGAAGCTGCAAATTTTAGAGGTGCCTTGCCAGCTTGCTTGAGGCCAGGACTTAGGCAAAGGCAAAGCAACTGCTACCTAAATCCCCAGGGCAGGCTGAACTCCTGTGGGCTGCAGAGCTGCTCTCTGCTGGGAGCTGGGGTGGGCATAGAAGTGTCACAAAACCCAGAGCTTTGTGACAGGGGGTGGCAGGTCGTAAATTTCAGAGCACAAGGACCTGTTGGGCTGAGAGACTTTCTTCCTCTCATCATCATTAAAGCCATGAGCTTGCAGATGCTTCTCTACTCTTCCTTCCCCAGGAAAACATCAGAGTGGTCACCTTATGGCTTATTTTCACCACAGGGGATATAGGAGGGGCTGTCTCCCTCCCTGTAACTGCTAAACTGGGGACTAGAAAAGTGTTTGCAGATGCAGTCAGGTGCATCTGACGCAGGTCGGTGGCATGTTCATTTATGCTTATTTCGGAGAATAGCTTTTAAAATAATTTCCTAAATTCTCTCTGTGATAGCCATGTCTGCTTGAGTGGGAGTTGTGAGAGCTATTGCTTGTTGCTTTCATGGCTTGGTGGCAGAGTGGCCTGGCTGCTCCTGCCAAGGGGGCTGTGCTGGTGTGTGACCAGCACCTCCATGCTTGCTGGTCCAGGTACGGTCCTAGGAGGGTGCTGAGTTATGATGCCTGGTTCCTGGGGTTCAGACAGGGAATGAGAAATCCTGGGGCTGGCCTGAAATGCTGCCATTCATCTGCAGTGGGGGAGAGTTGCTTTTATCACTCAGTCTGTCCCTTAATCCTACAGGCCCTCAAAATCATGCAAGAAAAAAAAAAGGAGGATTGTGCTGTTGTCTGAGGAAGTTTGGCTCCCGTTGTTTGATTGTTTGTTTGTTTTCTTTCTTTCCTTTGATTGCTTTGTTTTTAGTCTTTTCCAGACAGCTGGCTCTGGCTCATTCATCAGGCTAATTGATGATGGACAATGTGGCTATATGGAAAATAGAATTTGTCTGAATAGGATTCTTCTTTGCTTGCTTATTTTAATGAGACAAGATGAGAGAGATGGGACTGTGGTCAGCAATACTGCCAGTGCTGTTATCAGGCATTTCTTCTGGCTTGGGCAGAAAAGCCTGGCGTGAAATCCCTGTGAAGCAGCCAGTGAATGTAAAGCTGGGGAAAGGCTCAGCCATGCTTTGGAGAGAGGTTCATCAGTGCTACAAGGACAGTCCCTGGGTGAAAGACGTGCTAAAATGTTGTTGCCTACAAATATTCTAATGGCACGAGTGGGCCATGTGAGCTGAATACTTTTCTCCACCTGTGTTCGAGTTTGAAGCCCATAGTGGGGTGGATGTGGGTAAGGAGTCCCCTGTCTCCTGGTTTGTAAGGCACAGAGAGCTTTTTTGGTACAGTTGAGTTTCTACAGTTACTTTTAATTCCTTGGATCAATGGTATTTATGTCTTCCCTCCCTTCTTATATAATGACTTGGTCTGCAGGATACATTGCACAGTGTTTGTTTCAGTTGCAGAGTTGTCACTGATGATGATGAGGAGGAGGATAATGATCATTATTACTAAAGGAAGCACTTATGCCAAGGCTTTGAAGCATAGTCAACCCCACTTCACCAGGGCCATAGGGAATATGTTTGATCCTCAAAAAGATGTGCAGTGGGGGCACTGATGGCAGTATTTGTTTGGTCTCTCTCCATACAGTTGTGTAAGGGCATCCTCCTGTGTCTCCCAAAGGAAATCACATTTTTTGTTCCTTTGGTGAAATGGTATCTCCTGCTGTGCTCCAGCCTTGGGTTTCAGTGCACTGGCTCACCAGTGAAAAGGTCAGCCAAGGAAAATCGCAAGAAAGAAACGACAAGCAAGGCAAAAGCATCTACATCCCACTTTCCAAAGGGGTTGGAGCTCAGCTCTGAGGAGCTGTGTAGATGTTTTGCCTCCTTTGAAACAGAGCTATGGTAGAGTCACAGAATCGTCCCCATGGACTTGGCCTTGCAGCACTTCACAAATCTGTGTGGGCTCCAGAAATCAGAGTTACCGTTTGCAACTGTTCTGCATCCCATGGGTATCTGTTGGGAACATTAGGACTGCAGCCTTTCTGAAAAAACCAAGCTATTTTAAATGAAATTTGACTGTAATTTAATTTAATTTTTTTTATCAGCACTTAAAAAATGTTGCAAGTTTGACAAAGATTACTTGAACTTTCCACATTTTCCTATGGGGATTATTCATCCTTGTTTTGGCACAAGGAGGCATTTCTAGTTCTATGAGATTATTGGCCCAAAAAAACTTTGAGTTTCCTGTTATTTTAAAAAAAAATTATATTCTGTTTTCCATACTCTGAGATATGCAAGCGTGAAGCTTTAAATATGCATAAAAGAAAATAGATTAATAAATATTTAATATTTATTAAATAAATACTCCTGAAAATCCTGATTTGGGAGTGATGCTGTAGCCTGAGCATTGAGCCACAAATCTCCAGGTACAGATGTTGCATTTCTTTCTTAATGTTGTAAACAATTGTACACTAATGGGACCAAACTTTTTCTTGCGTGGGCAATTGAGCTATTGACTCTTGCAGTGAAGCGTCTTTAGGAACAAAACAACAACAGCAACTTAAGGCTGATCTTGACAGAGCTCAGCCCTCTCTGCCAGCTGGGAGTGCAGCTTCACCTCCCTGCTGGAGGGCTGGGAAAGGCTCTTGGCTGCTTGTGGCGACTCTGGAAGGGGTCCTTTGCCACGGCCTTATCCCATGGCTGGATGCACAGCCCTTGCACGTCAGCACACTGAGCCATCCAGCCCTTCTCTGTGTGCCTGGGCATGCAGGCCTGCATGGAGCCGCCTGCATGGAGCAGCCTGCATGGAGCCACCTGCATGGAGCAGCCTGTCAGCACACTGAGCCATGCATCCCTCCTGCCCTGTGCCTGGGCACGCAGGCCTGCACAGAGCCACCTGCACAGAGCCCCCTGCACATGGCTTGTGTCTGGTGCCAGGCACACAAGGGGAGCTGAGCTTTCAAGAATGGAGGCAAATCCCATCCACTGCCCAGTTCCATGGCTGCAAGGAGCCCCAAGGTTGGGGGAAAGGCCTGCAAGGAGCACTCTTGGGAGTGTGTTTAGCTTGGGAAGGCAACCCTGCACTTCCTTTGACAGTTTTGCACTCTGGAGAGGGAGTACATGCACTTCTGGTAGATTCAGGCTGCTGTTTCACTCCAGCAGGTAAGGGAGAGCTCTGGCCAGGGCCCAGCCCTTCTGTGATTATTATAATCATGAAATAATTCAAGAATATAGGGCTCACCAATATTTGACACCTGCTTCTGAGTGAGGTGCATGGCGAGGTGAGGATATCACGCAGCCACATGGCTCTTACCACGCTGGGGGACAAGTGGTGAATACCCAGCACCCCAGGCCAGGCCAAGGAAGCAGCCCAGACCCTGGCTGAACATACCCAAGTCATGGCTGCTTTCCCTGGGGTGGCACTTTGCCGTCCCAGCTCTTGGCAGGCAGCTGGAGCATGGCCCTGCCAGCAGGGTTGAGCATTTCAAACTAAAACAAATGTCTCCTGGCCAGAAGTTTCTGACCTTAGCAACCCTGAAGGAGGGTATTGAACCCACCCTAATGTTGTGCTTCTGTGTTCAACTACATCTTCATATACAACCTGGGGTGTGAGGTCCAAGTGTCCAAGGGGGCTGAGCTGAGGCCATGACTCAGGCTCCCCTGGGGAAACCTCTCTGTGATGGTAGAAATGAATGTCTGCTTGTGCACACCCATAAATATCCATGTGAGATGTCCTACTAAGTGTTTACTGAGGACATGCAGTGGCTCCCCAGAAGCCTATTTCTAGGCATTTTCCCAGTTTTCCCACTCCCAGTTACTACAGGTGTGATTCTGAGGAGAGGCTCATGTCAGGATTCTCATTTTAGGCTTATCTTGTGTGTCTAAGTGTGCTGGAATATCCTAGAATCCTGGAATGTCCCAGAGAAGCCACAGGGGTGCAACCTCTCCTCTACAGAGGAGACGAAATGGGAGGGTACAGTCTAGGAGACTTTATTTCTTCTAAGAGTGGTGACAGGTTTCCTGCAGGAGCTTCTCCCTCATTGACCGTGTGTGACACCACTAAGGAGCACTGCAGCCTATGGGCTTGGTATAGAGACACATCCCACATCACCTCTGTTCCATCTAACTCCTCTGCTGAGTTCCCATCCCAAACCTCCTCCTGAGACAGTAAGACCCTTGGTGTGATCATACCACCCCATCTCCCGAACTCAGTGAAATTCTGGTCATAGTGGGAACACTGCAACAAAAATGGGCCGGTTTGGTGAAGAGGGACGAAGGTGAGGCTGAGAGAGGACAACGTGTGAACGTGAGATCAACCCTGTTGTTCCTGGCATGAATTGTGCCTGGGCCTCACTGGCTCCTCCCAGGTCTGTCACAAATGAACCTGAGAGCAAAGTCTCTCAGCTAAGAGCTCAGGTAGGACCGAGCCTGGGTTCTTGATGTCTCAGCCCACCCAGGGTGCCACTGCCAGGGACACACAGGGGACATGCCTGGGAAGGCTGTGGCTTGTGACACCAGTGGCCCAGCAAACCTCAGTATCCAGAGTTGAATTCTGTGCATTTGCCCTTGTGAGGGACGTGTGAGGAGTTAGACCTCTGATAACTTGGCATTTCTGCTAAGGGAGGCTGACAAACAGCATTTTAGTTCTATGCTAAAACTTCCCTTGCAGCTGTTCATGGAGCAGTTTATCCAATATGGTTTCTCCCAGGGGAGAGGATCCTTTCCCTTCTAACACTCATGGGTCACAGGACTGCTGGGGTAGTTGTCCTTCATCCATTATGGAAAGTTAAGAAAATCATTGTTTTGCATGCTGTGCAAACAAAAGGGGAAATTTGGTCCTAATTTTCACAGAAAGAGTTAAGAGAGGGTACTGTGGTTTCCTCTCAGGGATCTCACTCTGCTCCAAGCACAAAGTTGGTTACCCTAAAGTAAACATAACTGTTTGTAGTATATGACCTGAACCAAAATCAGGGACTTTTCTGGGCCCAACAAGGTTTTGATTGAGTGGGAGCAGTGTTTGGGAAGTGAGCAGGCACTCAGCTTCATTTTCGGTTCTGGTTTGTGCAACAGTACTAATTCTCAGCCTCAGCAGCCCAAGCTTGGCAGTGTCTGTGCCCTGGTTTTCACATCAAACATCACATTTTGCTGTAACTTTTCTTAAATGCACTTGATGCAATGACAGAGGAAAGAAAAATGTTGAAACTGAAAGACTGGGGATTAATCGTTGTCAAAAAGTGGAAATCCAAGGCACATGAGACCCCTTAAAGTGAGTGTGGATCCCACTGCTCCGAAAAAGCACTTTGCTCTTTCGGGGCCTGAACTGACTGGCAGAGCACATTTCTGGTATTGAAGGGGCTGGAAACAGCTGGGCAGGTGGAATGTCCTGCTTTCATAGACTTGTTGCAAAGTTGCTTATAATCAGAAGAATGGAAGTCTCCAATTTTATCTCCGAGCAGTATCTCGGACACCAGCACCCCCGACTGTCAGGCATGTGGCCCCAGCATCAACCACTGCTGATGTTCAGCCCTGACAGTGATCCCAACACGGCAATGTTTGTGGCTGACCCTGCAGCCAGCTGCCAGCAGGACTCCTGTCATGCCCCATCAAAGCTAAGAGAGGTCCACAGGACACCGGCCATCCGCCTTCCATGTTCTCCAGACAAAGAAACACACAAAGACGCCTGCCACGTTCTTTTGTCTTTTTTTTTTTTTTAATTATTCCTTCATATTCAAACTTCACAAACAGTGTGAACTTGTACAATACCTCAGAAAGTGAAACTTACAAAAAAAGTGCTGGTAACATTAAAAAAAAAACCAAAAAAAAAAAAACAAACATCATTCTTAGCAACATCAATTACTCTTCCACACAAAACAGAAACCTTGTAAAATTTATTTCCGTATTTTTTTAAGGCGTAATACTTCCGTATAAAGTATATGCAAGAGATAAAACTTCACAGTATTCCAAAATGTCACAATAATAATAATAATAATATAGTATAATGAAGCGCTACAGTTAATTTTCTTTTTTTATTTTTTTTTCCTGTTTTAAATAACAAATACAAGTCACAGGTAAATATACGTGAGAAAAATACGAGGCTAATATTAAATGGCAGGTAAGGATACTCTCACTGTAAGAAAAAACTGGCAGGATGTGTGTATTTATTCTATATTTTAAAGCACTTGATAGAAAAGGCGTATGCAAGGTTTTTTTTTTTTTAACAATTTTCTATTTGCTTGTTTTTGATAACTGACATACCATTTACAGAGTATAATGAGAGAAAAAAAAGGAACTTAACCCCTCAAAACTTTCGACCTGCTCTTCACATCATCACAAACGGTGTTTCTGGAGAGATGCCTGTACAGCTGTGGGGTGTGTGTGTGTGTGTGCACAGCGGGGCGTGCAGGGCTGTGCGGGTGGGTGGCTGTCTCATCGCACGGGCAGAGATCCATGTCCTGCGCGGGGACCTCTCTGCCAGCTCCGGCCAAATCCTGAAGTCTCCACCTTAGCAGGACGATGCCCGAGGTCATCGTCACTGCCTGCCTGCCCAAAGACTTTAGGATTCAGGCCTGGGTGCAGTTTCCCATTCACTCGGCATCTATTGACTGCTGGGAATTCCTTTGGCCCCAAGAAGAAAATGTCCAATTTTTACTTTTTACATCTGCACATAAGAGCGTGTGCTCTCCCCCTCCACCATTTAGCTCCCATCACACCACAGAGCAAAGACAACCGAGAAATTTCCGTCCGGGTCCCAGCCAGCACCACGAGGAATGGGAATGCGGATGGATGCACCCAGGGGTGCCCGTGCAGCGTCCCGCAGCACCCCCGGCCCCGGCACGGCCCTGCCCGTGCTCACAGCAGCCACTCGGCCCACGGGGAACAAAAAGACAGCAGATAGCATTAACACATCAGTAAGGTGCTCAAAGAAAAAAAGGCAGCTCCCACTCCTGGAATGGGAAGCCACATAAGGTGCTTCAAAAAGTTTTTTTTTTCTTTTTTTTTTTTCTTTTTTTTTTTTTTTCAGTTTCAGACATTTTAAAAAAAGGACTGATTGAGCATGTGGTACGTGAGAGCAAGGCCGAGAGTTTTGAGATTTCTAACATCCTCCATAAATAAGCGCTTCCTCAGGGCAGGATGCATTTTTGTTTGCTTGCTTTGTTGTTTTGTTGTTATCTTTGTGGTAGATTAGTTTAGATGCAATTTTATTTTCATATAAACCAAGAAAAAAAAGTAACAAACCAACCCAATGTGTAAATTAGTATAAAAGTTTAACTGTGTTTTTGGGCTGAGTTTTTTTCTTCCTTTTTTTTTTTGCCCATTCATTCATTTAGCACCGTTCCTTTTTATTCTGGTTACAACCCAATTCCTTCTGTAATTATTGAACGTACAGAAAGGACCAAGTAGTTGTTTTTATTTTTTGTGATCTGTTTCAAGAGCCCAACCATAGTTCCTCTGCTGCTGCTGTGTTTGTGTAGCATCTGGTTTCATGAGCTTAAGGAGAAAGGTTAGTCTGCTGATATTTAAGGTTGACATGTGTGTTTGTATGCATACACATTGTTCTATACATACACACTGCATGGAGTACATTGGAACTGGAGATAAAGTCAACTGGGTTCAAACACATATGCACTGTCTTCCCCTATGTATTTGAAACAGTCTGGAGCTTTGATTTGATTTCTTTTTTTTTAAAGTGCATTTAAAGCAAAATAACTGGCATTCACATACCCCATGGAAAACATGATTGCAGTGGAAAGCATGACCATGCTAAACTCCTTGGACTTGACAACGCCAAAAGCAAATGGGGCAGTGACAGGCCTCGGTGTAGGCAGCTATTCTTGGGCAGCACCATTGGCAAGGAGGGAAGGCAGGAGGTGGTGGAAGGGAAATTGCTTTAGAGGTTGAATATTTGAACTGTTTCCAATTCTGACACAGCTGTGTCATTCCCAATACAGCTTCTTTTATGATGATTAATGACCTCTGTCTTATGGATGTACCCATCTGACTCCCTAGTTCTGTCTCTTATTGTGTGTGTGTATCCCAAGTGCCAGCATCTATTAGGAATAAGGCACTGTTAAAATTACAGTTTTACAAAAGATGCAAAATAATCCAACCCTAACAATCCCAACTGCCCACACTGGTCTCCTCCCCCTCCTTCCCTTTTCTGGGGGGGAAATATTGCATGCGATAAGAGTCTATTCTTATGTTCTCTAAACGTGTCAAAAGTAGGCTTTGGACAAATGTTTTAAGACCATCAGCACCAAAGATGGGTAGAAATGCACCCTTTCTTTTGTATGTATGTGCACACATGCAGACTTGTTAATTGGGAGAGGGGGAATAACACCATTCCCATGCTGCTCCTCCCAGGCTTTAGAGCTGAGCCTAAAAAATAAACATCCAATACCCCATCCACAACGTTTACATTTACAGGATCATTTATGGAAGCAATTGAGGGGTTTTTCGTTCCACCACCCAGGTGTTACAGGTTTTACAGGTGGATTTCTGGAAGGACAAGCTCCAGGAAAGCCTGCATGGAACTTCCTGCTCTGCAGGGAAACAGCAAAGGTGGGCTCTCACCCTTGGCCTTGCCTGCTGGGTAGACAGACACCTCCCAGGGGCTGCTTTGTGCTGATTCTTACAATCAGAAAAGCTTCTCCAGCAAATTTGGCTCCTCTGTGGAGTCAGGGACACTGACTGCAGTGGGCAAGTGTGCAGAGAAGCTGGGTGGCAGCTGGATCCCTGTCTTATCCCATGAGCAGCTGTGGATTGCGAGCTGCTTTTCCACTGTGCTCTTTTTCTCTCCATGGTTCTGACCTGGGAACAAGCAGTGTTCCAGTAACTGGGTGGGGTTCATTTGCCCTAAAAACACTGCAGCCAGCCCATCATAATGTGCACTTGCTGTGGCAGCTAGTATATCTTTCTCTTGCTGAAATGTCCATGAACTACCTTCCCTGTGCCAGGATCCTACTGGCTCCTCTCACCTTTCACCAAAGGCTAGGACTGCCTCATTAAGCAAAGTATAGTTGAAAATGAGAAAAGCAAGCAGACAGTAGGGGTAATAGCAAAGAAAACGTGAGACCAGATGGTCCAGCATTTAAGTTCTAGGCTATTCACTTTAGCCATCATCATCAAAATGGACTGAGATTAAAGGAGTCTAAACTGCTATGGACTGGGTTTTTAGAAATGACACAAACCTTGGGAGGGAAATGAGTTGCCTTTTTTTTCTTTTAGTGGTTTAAGTCATCTTGATAAGGCCACAAGCTGCATTTGTCTTGTTAATGTGACTGCTTGAAAACGGCATGAATTGAAATTGAGGGAGTGCTTCACAAAGCCGGGGTGGAAATGGGAGAGAAGAGCCACCACATGCTCACTACGGCTGCACTGTAGGAGAGAGGAGCGCCTGAGGAGGTGGTGGTGGAGGGTGTCTCCTTGGGAAGACCTGCTACGTGTGGAAAGGGAAAGGAGCCCATAGTATCTCCCAGCTCCCCTTCCTCTCACCACCACCTTACGGTTTTGCTGGACACCTATAGACAAGTAGCACTTCTAACGAGCCTCCTCCTGTTGTCTCTCACATGTGTAAGTTGGGGAAGGGGAGGAGGCTGGTACAATTACAAAAGGGGAAAAAGAAGGCACATGATTTTACTCAGTCCTGACTGAACCCACATTTTGAAAGCAAGGGCAGTTTAGGTGGAGGGCAAAAAAGTGCTCAGTGGAGCAGGTGCTCACTGAGAAGAAATCTCAGGGCAAAGGAAGTGGGAGAATAAAAAGGAAAGGCAGGAGAAATGAAGGCCACATTCAGCTTTCTGTCTGCTTGACAGTCTCAAGATTTGGCTGCATTATTGTCCAGGAAGGAAAAGAGTCTGGTTGGTCTCAGATGTAGCCCAGTTACATATCTCCAGTTTCTGTTATGGCTGTTGGTGTCTTCCTCTTTCCCTTTTCTCCAGTCCCATGAATACTTGGAGCACTGCTTTAGTCTTTTAAGCCTATTCTTCAAACATTGAGAACATGGCACACCTCTTAGGTCACCCTCAGCCTCTACTCCTCCTCAAATCCAGACTAGTGATCAAACTGAGTAGCGCTCCCCGCTGGTCACTCCCACTGCTGGGGTGCCCAAGAAGGCTTGATCAGTGATGGAAAATGCAAACCAACCCCATGGTTTCAGTGGGGTTGGTGAGTTGTTCACAAAAGCCACTGGCAGGATGAGGGCAAACCAAGGGAGCTGTTGACTGAGAAACAGATGTCATTTACAGAGGTCATTATGAGCATCACGTCTCTCAGTCACTTTCCCCTTGCACACTGCCACGTCCAGGTACCGTAAGTTTTCTGTCTCCTCCAGTGACTGCAAGCCTTTCTCATTCTTGTGGTAGATGGGAGAAGGAGTAGAGCTGATGGTTTCCCAATTTTCCCCCAAGTCTCTGAGTCAAAAAGGCATTTAGTTTCTCCCTCCCCCTCCTGCCATCCCCTCCAAATTTGCTCAGGAGATCATAAGGCAGAGTAACGAGAAGTAGGATCACCAACAGCTCTATGAAGACACAGGGTGGTAAAATGCTTCCCTACAAACTCACAGTCCAGTGTTTGTGACATTTCATAAATAACTTTTTTTTTAAAAAAAGAATAACACAAGAACAATCCCTTTACTTACTCATCTGAAACAAAATAAACAGCAGTGGCTACAAACTTCTTCTTGTAACAATTACAAAAAAACTCCCAACAATACAATTCCCCAACTTTTAACACGCGCCTTGAATGGTTTTTTTAATGTTAAACCTCAAAACTGCAGCATATCCTTAAGGGCAAACTTTTCAATTAGTTTTTTCTTTCTTTTCTTTTTTTTTTTTTAAATAATGTGTTCACCAAAAAGAAAAAAAATTCCACAAAACAGTCTTGTACCAAGAAAATGCATTCAAAAATAGAAAATACTACACAACAAAAATATGTACCCTTCCTTTCCAAAAGAGTCTTCACAAAAATGTAGAAAAATGCCAACCATTTTTTTTCCGTTCCTGAACACTTAACTTTCAACCTAGGGCACAATTATTTATTGACTTATAATGTCTGTTTTTGCATAAAATATGGAAGATAAAAACCAACTATCAGGACTGTGAAGTTACAAACAACACCTCATTATTCTCCCCACCCCACATTCCCTCCTTAGGAAACAAAACAGAGAAAGCCAATGTTTCAACAACTGATTGAAAGTCGTCAGGTTAGGGAAACCCATCAGCTGATATGGGGATTTGAAGATGCTGGCATAACAGGAAAATCATCTGTCTTTTAAAATGTATGCTTTTTGCATTCATCTCAACATGAGTCTCTGCCCCGCTGTACTCAAACGACCAGGCACTATGGAGACAGGACACCGCCGGGCACAGAAAGGTCCGGGAAGAATTTGGGGCCAGGAGCCCAGGGACCGCACGTGGGCGTGTGCGAGCACGTGGCGTTTCACTTGCAAAGAACTCTTTCCATTTTGAAAGACAGAGAGGATGTTTCCACATGCCTTAAAAGTGCAAGGGCCATTTCTGGATCATAGTAGTTAAATATGTAGAAGTTTTGCTATGCTTAATAGTCAAGTCCATTTTTCTGGCAAAGGCAAGCCAGAGATAGCTCGCATCAGTTCACGGCTGGGAGTGGGTAACAGCTGAAAGCTGGTAGGCAAAACGTGTCACACCAAGGTGCATCCAGAACTGATTTATTCAGTGGGAAAGTGTTTTGCCTACCTTGAACAATGTTCAAGGGATATTATGTGATTAACACAGCCAAAAGACCGTTTTGACAGCAAAAAATCTAGCAGTGGGGAGTTGGGTACTATGGGGAAGGCAGCTGTATCTTGCACACATGTGGCTAAATCCATCCTCTGTGTACCTCCTTTGACTTCATTGCAATAACATCTGCTTGCACCAGGGATGAATTTGCCCCATGTGGTTCTGGATTTTATGCCTGTTGGCCATGTAGGAGCCTAACCCTGCAGAACACTGTGCTAGAATACTCCAGATGGCAGAGCTAGGATCAAAAAGGCTTCTCTCTTCTTCTGTTTAAGATTGTTTTCTTTCTACATCTTTTAAAAGATGCTTCTATAACAAGAAGGAAGAGGGGAGCTTTTTCTTAGCCTTTTCCACTGCGTGGCTGTGTGTTTTCCTTTTATCAAATGGAAAAATGTGTTTGTGTTTACTTCCAGTGCATTTTTTTCTCAAAAATTCAAAACAAAAAGGAAACATTACTTTTCCCATCCTTCAAAAGAAAACAAAACCAAAACAGACCAATAAAGTACAATACAATAAAAATCAGGCATTATAAAAGACAACATGATGTGCAACAGCAATACCAAAGAAACAAAAATAAAATATATATATATATATTAGGATACAGGTACGAATGGGCCAAGAAAGCTATCTAACCCCACTACTGGATGATTGGTAAGCATTGGTTAAGAAATACGTAAGGCTATTCTGAGATTTCTAACTTAACACAGTTAACCACTGCTTCTCTCACACCTTCACTTCCTAAGTTTTTTACCTTTCACTCACTGGTCTTTTATGTCTTGAAACTGATTTTTTTCCTTTTCATATTTTTTGGTCTACAGTAGAATTACATGTTAATAACAACAGCAAAACAAAACTCAAGCTTGTTGTGAGAGTAAGTTGGTGCCACATCCATGATGCAGAAGAAAGAAGACAGACAACAGAACAACTGCATTCAGTTTTTCACACACAAAGCATATTCAAGGACAACAGCATAGCTGACCAAAACAAGTTTGGAGGGGCAAGCAGCAGAAGCTGTAGGTTTACAACTACACCACCAGCCAGAGCCTGGTTTTTCACCTTTACCAATGTCCTTGAGGACAACAGTAGCTCAGTTGCCATGTGGCTTTGCCATTCCTGTCATCTGGAGCAACAGCTAACCTGACATCCACTTCACCACTAAAAGCACACCTGGTTCAATGGAAAACCAAAAGGAAAAGAAAAGGTAAAAGGCTCCTAGCTGAGGCCAAGTGTTTCTCTTGGTCACCTTGGCTGATGTGACAGACCCTCAGCCAGTGGGATACCAGGATCTGTGAGAGAGGGCATGTGGCTGGCAGGTCACTGGGGAGCAGTTTTGAAGCTAACTCAGACTGTCTAAGGTGATGTGACAGTTGCTTGGCCTCCTCCGTTAAGGGAAAAGTGATGAACACTGACAAGTTACCCTGGGATCATTCCATTAGTATAAATTCTCTTAGTTCAGCAGGGATGAGAAAGCATACGTTCTCTGCTGCTTTTGAATTGCCTTTGTAAATGTCAGCATCGCCAGCCAGCACAAATGCATTCCCTACAAACTTGGCTACAGCACTGTGACTGAAGCTCCGTCGTGAATCCTGGCATTTTCTTTTTCCTGTGGAACTTCTGAAACGTGACATTTTCCTCAAGGGTAAGCTCTGAAATTACTATAACGCTCAAAATATCACTAACATTTTCTTGAACCATAACTATGCCACTCAAGCTGATCCTCAGTAGTGCTTGTCAATGTTGAGGAAAAGAACGTACAGAAACAAGACGATCAAATAGTACAGGGAAGTTCTGTTTTGGATCTAGCCTACTGGCCAAAGGGATTTTCATTCAGGAGAAAAGGTGCAACAATGAAGCAGGATGACAATGGAGGAGAATTACGGAAGTTAGTGTTTCTCCATCTGGAGAAAAAAGAGGGCATTAAGTTATTCGGCATCTCTAGTCAGCAACATATGTTTTGGCTTCTTAAAATAGACCTCAAGTTATCCTTGGTTTCTCAGTCAAGCACTGTCTACATGGGGCTATAGTACCATGCTGGAAAAAAGAAAAGAGTTTGTGCTATATTTAAATGTAGTTCCAGTTAAACTAGTTTCAAACTGACCATGTAAAAAGGAACAACTTACTTAAAAGCCATTGAAACTATTCAATCATACTTGTGCCCAGGAACTGGTGTGGTTGAGCACTGGAACCAAGTGGGAACAAAAGCTGGAATTTGGCTTTTAAAAATGGTTTGGTTTGGTTCCTGTTTACATGGATTAGACAGTTCTGTTGAAACTGAGTCAGCTGGAATCAGGTTTAAACAGGCTGAATTCAAACCCAGATTTAGAGCATGGCTCAAAGCCCACTTCTTCAGGTTGCAGTACTTTTAAAAACTAGTGCAAATGGCATCTTATCACAGCATTGCAAACATGCAGTGTTCCTCTCCTTGTCCAAATATGGTTGCCATCAGGTCACACCACAAGAGAGGAATATGCAGCAATCAGTCAGCCGGAACAGCTCAACCTACAGAAGTTCTTTATTTTACCACAGCAGGAAAGGCACTCTGGACACAGCAGGCTCAGTAAACCCTCAGCTTCGCTTTTTTTTCTGGAGCAGTCCACTACTCCTCTTTGACAACACAAATCCACTCTGACAGTAGCAATATATGCAGCTGCCTTAAACCAGGAAACAAAGAAAAACTCACCTAAGCAAAAAACAGGAGTATTGGCTCATTACATGAATTAACTTCAGCAGACAGACTTCATTTCCTCCCCTATCACAGCTCTATAGCTGTCATGACCCCTATGGAAGCAAATGCCACTTTACAAAATTAAGGTGCTTTCCTGCCTCTGTATAATGCTGACTCTCAAATGAACTGTGCTTTTGTTGGGCATCCACTGACTCGTTACTGGAAGTTGATCTTCCAGCGGTTTTCATCTTGGAGGGTTCCTGCAGATGGCAAAGAAACAGGCTGCATGTTCCATGTTCCGCTTGCTTACAAGGAAAGAGTCATTCAGTAGTTAATCTAACAGTACATCAGGGCATATCTCCAGTTCTTCTCTTCCAGTCCTTGCAAGCCAGGATGGCTGGAATCTAAGAGTGGAAATCTCAAAGCTCACCAGAACAAAACATCCTTAACTCCAAACTCTCTCCTGGTTCCAGACTTGTTCCTTCCCACCCAACTCCTGCCTCTTGCATACCACTCCTTCTCTAGTTCTTGATACTTTTGTCAAATGAGGCAGCCCAAGAGACTGAGCAGCAGCAATCTGCTTTGCATTGTGCACTCTGTGAAAGGTCTGTAGTACTCCAGACTACTGTCTTGGTACTAATGAAGCCAAAATACCTCAGTTTCAAATATAAGCCGAAATTCAGGGCATGAATAGATTTCTAGTCCCCCAATTACTCTAGCCTTTTGTTAGCAATTGGTTAAGTACCTCCCCTTTTTTGTCCGTGAAACCCTGTGGTACATTAGACAGGCGATCCTTCCACTACAGGACCAAAGCAGATGCACTCATGTTTTACATTCTTCTCCCAGTTTCTCTACAGAACATTTTCCAGGATCCTGTTTTACCATCTGGATAAAGTTGCAATTATAGTCTTACAGAAGAGATTCAACACAAACTTTTGAGAGTTCATAGATCACAAAGAGCTACAGCAGAGATGGATCTGGCTGCACATTGCTACTGTTTTAGTTTTTCTCATAGTATTCTTGTTACAAAATTAATGACCAAAGCATAGGCAAATGCATTTTGACTGTAAAAATATTTTCCAGCTTAGGATTCCATTTGGTTCCAGCTGAAAGCCTTCACAATGCTAGACCATCTGTTTAAGGAGAGAAATCAGAGAGAAGAACTTAAAATGCTAGACAGCACCTTTGCCTAAGCAGGAATATTTCTGTATGTACTGAATTCCACATCACCCTTTTTTTTTGCCCAAATGTCCCTCCTGCTTCCTCTGTGCCAAAGGTTTGACTGGAACACCTGTAACTGAGTGTTCAGGGTGACTGTTTATTGCACTGTTCCCATAACAGCCTCGGAAAGACATGCTTTATTTCAGTGACCTGCCCCTTTGGTAAAGTCTGCTTTGTGACTTCACTTCTTGAGCTCAGAGATCCTGCTTTTACTGAAGGGATGCTAATCATAGTCAAACCTCTGGAAGAGATTCTACCCAACAATGCAAGTTTTGACATTGGAACTGTGAATTTGTGTCTTTATGCTGAAGCCTTATGCTGGTTTACACAATGAGCAGTTCTCTTAACTTTCTCACAGCCCTGAAGAACACTGTCTAAAAAAAGGGCAGAAAAGATTTGTAGCACCCAGAAACTTATGATGCCTCTTCAGTTTCTATTATAGTGCTTTATTTATTTATTTTAACAGAAGGTATCCAATACAGCTGTCTCAGTGTCTGACTAGTTGCTTAAAATTAAGGTAGCCTCACTTCTCTTTCAACCTGGTCAGGTTTATGGTACATCCTGTTTTCTGTGCCCATCCCTTTCTCTTCTCCCTTCCTGCTTAGTTGGCCCCTTCTAATCCCACCACATGTAAATACATTTCAGTAGTGCAATGCAGTGCAGTGCAGTCATACTTAGTGCAAAAATAAAAAGCCTTATCCAGACCAAAAAAGCACAAACTCCCTCCCCTCCCCACCCAGCCCCTATGAAATCAGCTCTCAGTAAAAGTATATGAATGCCCCTAAACAAAGGGGGTTTGCAGTCTCCTAGCCACACTTTCACATGCCTCGCTTTCTCTCCTCCCAGTTGACGTGGAGATCTCATTAACAGATAGGACATTTATCAAAAACAAAGTCAAATGACAGAAATTGGAAAGGAGACAAGCCATTGTTTGGGCGCTGCAGAAAGAAGAGAGAACTAAATGGATACAGCAAAAAAAGGTCAGTAGTGGTTTTACACAAAGTTGTCTGATGTAAACTTTGCAAGGGTACACCTTGCAAAGGGCATGTGTGTGGATAAAAAACCTAAAAAAGCTTCCCTGTTCCAAATATACAGTCCCTATTTTAACAGTGCCCAAGCTAAGGTACTGTAGTGCAATCAACTTTTCAAAGTGGCAGCTCTCTGTGGCCACCCTAATACAATTGGACAGATCAACACTAACTTCAGTTTTCTCCTGCTCACCTAGGCACACACGTGCATGAATAACTCCCTACTCCATCCTGCAAATACTTGGGGATATAAAGTATTTTTTTTACAGCCCATCTAGGGCTATGGTGGGAAAAGCAGGAGTTTTAATGACAGGCATATAAGCTCTTAGGTACCCCAAAATGAAAACTTAAAAGGAAAACAAAATAAAGCTCACTAATTACAAAGGCAAGCAGGTTACTGAATCCCAATCAGATCATACCTCTCCTAGCCTATCTCTTTTAACAAAATAAAACATCTGCCAGGGCTTGCCAGTCATTAAGATATCACTTGGGAAAACACAACTAAGACTTTGGGTTACTAATCAGTTTGGAGGTTGTAACTTCAATTTGGACAGCCACAAGAGCCTCCAACAAACCCTTGTAACTACTGGAAAGGAGTGTGAGGAACCACTAAAACAGTGTAAGAGGCCATAACAGGGAAGAAGAAGCAAGAAAGGGAAATGTATGGAAAATGGAACACATCAGGGCAATACTGCTGCTGCTATATTAATCTCATTGTAATTGCTTAATATATATATAGAGGAATACTGCATGCTGCTTCATTTGGGCTCAGGCACATGCCTCCTCTTATCTTCTGCTTCTTCCCTCACTCCCAGTCCCTTGTTGAAGATGGCAGCCCACCCCAGAATTTTACACAAGCAAATACCAACAGATAAACCAAATTACAACCAAGAAGCAATTTTCTCATTTTTCTTTCTCCTGAAAATATTCTGTGTCCTTCCCTCCAGACAGGTGCATTGTTTCATTCACATGCATAGAAACAAGGAAAGAACCTAAGAGAAAGAATCTAAATAGGCCTGCAAGGATCCTGAATATCTACCTCTAAATCAGAAAAATGCCAGGCTGCAAGGACTTTTGCTGTTTATCTTTACCAGTGAGCCTATAATGAAAAATAAAGAGCACATAATGGAATCACTAGGCATGGCAAAGGGACAGCACCTAAACCCACTATCTCTGGGTGCAGAGCTACAGGGGTGCATCCCATGCCTGAGCATACATGAGACACAAAATGAGTAAGACTTGCCAGCTGTTCTGTAAAGTCTACAAACTTCAATTTAGCCACTATAATCAGCAGCAATGATTTTTTTTTGCTGTTCAGCTGCATGTACTTCAAGGGGGTCCTACCTTTTTGCTGAAATGATGTCCATGCTATCTATTCTCCTGCACACCAAAGGCAGTAGCACTTTTAAAAAGTCTGCCAAAAAGTTTGATACATGGTCTGAATTTGCAGTTATGTAATCAGATATTATAAAGAAACAATTTTATTTTGCCCACATGAATATATGACTACTATAACAGAAAAGGTATGGCCAGAGCAATTCTGAGTAAAGCAGTCAGAAACCTGGAATCAACTCCAAATTTACACTTTTCTGGCAACAGAAAAGTGACACAGCAAGGGTGTAAATTAGGAACAAGGGATTGCTATGTATCAGATATCTACACTACCTGTTGTGGCTCACTATTTAATTACTTAAGACAAACATAGAATCACCAATCAAACCCAAAGAAAGACTTAGAGCTAGTTAGAATGCTCTGAACAAAGCAAGTTCCAAGCCTTGTATGAAGGGAAGCAACTGTCATGCTCTGTAGGACTTTTTTGAATTAAGTCTCCCAGCAAGAAGGAGAGACTATGTAATCACATAGCCCTTAACACAGGCAAAGTCTGCCTGGTGGAGTGAAGCCAAATCTTGAGTTAGTTTTATGAGGAGTAAAAACTTTGGGCAGAAACAGGCTAATTTTTGGAGAACAGTCCTGTGGCATCTTAAATAATGCATATGAAACTATATTTTAGGACTATAGCTTTCTGTAGGATTACATATGCTTTCTCTGTCAGAGAAAATGGACTCAAGTCAACAAAAGGCCACACGAGTCCTGCCTGCAGAATTTGGCCCACAGAGTATTGGTCCAATCAGTTTTCAGGATTAAGCATGGACCTCAGTGATGCTGACAAGCAAAGTCAGGCAGTACATCCTGCCTGAACTGAGCAGCCTTTTTATATTATGTTTGACAAATAAAAGCTCATTATGGGTGGAGTGAATGGGAAACCACCAATTTTCCAATTCAACTCACTGTAAGAATTTCTTTGAATCTGAACTTTGGAGCAAGAATATAGGGAACTGATTGTTCAGAACATATGAAATTGGGAATAAATTCCAGATTTAAAGGACTCCTATGAGTTTCACAGCAGTCCAAGCTACATCCTGGCATTAGGACAAAGGAAACAGGACACTCCAAAAGACAATGAAGCTTGTTGAAAATACTTGTGAAGAAGTAGTTCTGATGGCAATAAATGTGGTGAGACTTCTTTCACCAATAAATAGGAACAATAAATTGTTTAGAAGTTATTTATACATTAAAAAAAAAAAAAAGAGCAGCAGCAGGTACTGGAGATTCAGTCTTTTCCTCTAAGTGGCACAGGTGAAGAGCAAGTCCCTTGTATGGAGTTCAAGCATCCCCCTCTCCTGGGAGGCCCCCTGTCTTTGGTGCAAACACCCCCAAAGTGGGGGACTCCCCTCTTATTTAACCTTGCAGCAAAGAGCTTTAAAATCCCTTTCTGTCCCAGCACAGTAGCACAGAGCAACATTCTCTTAGTACAAGGTTCTCCCTCTTGTGGTGAGTGTTACCTACTTCAACTGTTGTGTTCCTCAAAGGCTGTATAAAAAAGAAAAGAAGTGCAAAAAGGAGCTGAATAAATGCTGCCGACCACAGAAATGTGAGACCATTGCTTGCATTAGCCCTGGAAGTCTACTTGGTCAACGAGGAGATGGAAAATGAAAGCAATAGTGAAAACCATATACTAGAATAAAGCTAATATTTGGACAGAGCCTTCACTTGATGTTTATATCATTCAAGGAAAGTCACCAATGCAAGAATCTATAGAACTGTAAAACTGATATCACCTCCTGTTTTCTCTCTTCTTAGAAAAGCAGAAAATATGCACATATGAAATGAGTTTCTTAGGACATTGCAATTCTCAAGACCAGTATTTCTTCAGAGAATGAAAAAGAAAGGATACATATTCAAAAAAAAGCAAGATTTCTGGAATCACAAATGACTGTCTTTTATGTAGAAGATATGTTAAAATAGTGTTCACCAGCTGATTATTTTATTAGTTTCACTTTCCCTTAGGCAATTGTATCTGTACACACTGCGTTCTAAAAGTACAACCTCTAGTGTGGATAATCTACCTGTTTGGTACCATCCTGTTTGTAAAACCACTTCTTAGCCTAAAAATATAAACTGTAAACTGTATAACATGCAAAATGAATTGAGGTGTTTAAAAAAGCATTAGGAAAAATAAAAGGCAACAAAGAAATTAAATCAAGAAACACATTAAACTAGTATTTATGCTAAATGAATTACTGAACCTTAAAAAGGATTAGCAGGGCAAGTGTGGAATGGGTATGCAGCCATTTAAATGATCTGGTATTCTCAGTCAAGTGAGAACACTCTCTACAAAAATATGTATGTTTCAGCATTCAGTCAAAGGAAAAGGCAAAGAGTATGGTCAGAAAATGTGGACCACTGAATCAGCACTCTGTTGCAGCAGCTAACTGGAATTAATTTGGGAAATGGCACCTGTTTGGCTTACTGGGACAAAGCCCATCCTTCATGTAATAATCTAGTTTTGTTACCTGCGTAACTAATATTGAGAGGACAGTCCCCTCCTTCCCTTACAAACGGGTATACACAGAGTAAAGAAAAGCCAGACTTAGAAATCACTGCTGGAAGACCGTAACTTTTAAACTGCAAGTAGAAAGAAAAAGAATGTGGTAGTGGCCTCCACGTACGTGCAAATGGCAGATGACAGGAGACTGTTAGCAATGCCGGCACTTGATAATTCCCATTCTTGAAGTTCTCATTTTAATATCCCAGGCTGTGGCATAGGTAACTCTTTCCCTCTCTTCTTACTCCAAAATAACTTTATTGATTTGCAGTGGCACAGATTCGCTCATTCTAAGTGAAAATAGTTTGTAACTGATGTGACCATCTCTCATTTCTCCCAGTCTTCACAGTTAGGAGAAACGAGACAAAATTAATACCTCCTCCACAGCCCTCATCCACTTGATTTTGCACATTTTCATTTAGGAGTGATATGTTATTCACCAAGGGAATGAAGGTCAGCTGAATTAGATGTACCTGAATTAGAAAAGCAAACATAAATTTCTATGCTCTCATAAGTTTGCACTTTTACTAATTTTGAACCAAGGCTTGCTGCCTGAGCCATCTGCTGCAAGGTGAGAATACAGAAAGGACACCCAAAGTCATGAGGCTTGGGTGTCAATCAGCTGCTCCTGGGATATTTGGATCTAGATGTTGACATATCCCTAGTGGCATCTTTTTCAGCAGTTCTATGGTGACAATTGAAGTCCAGTGGGACTGACTCAAAATTCAAAACCAACAGGAATGTACTATGAAGATGGTAAAGCGAACATTCACCCAGAAAAACTTATGAACTGAAACTAAAACTTTCAGAGGTTATTTTCATTTGAAATAGGGGTGATCAAGTGGATAAGTAAGGATCCAATTGGAATATATTAATACTGGTGGATGGAGGTATTTCTTACTCAACTCCTGGTCACATTCTATGCAGAGAACAATGTTTCTTCTACCCCACCCAGAGGATAATTTTAGGAAATCTTAAAACTTTAAAGAAATAGGATTTGGAAGGAGTGAAAGACCACTTTCGGCATCTTTCTCCAAGGCTAGGAATAGAAGAGGAAAAGTCTGACGTGCACTTTTACAAATGAAATAACGGGACATTTTAGAAGAGATAAACTTATTTGTCTTGATTAATTGTTCTTCTGATATGAAAGGGTATCAGGGAACAATCTCTAATTTTTTGTAGAGCCTAATACTGTTTTACCTTTTCTTTAAAAAAATTACTTTTCTACATTTTACTACATAGAGATTTAAAAAAAGCCTGAAAAAAAGTTTGTAAAGACAATAAAGAAGCCAATAATATGAAAAAGCACAATAGAGCTGTAACAATTATTGGTAAATGCTTCAAATAGCTGCAGCAGTTGATTGGGTTGTGATACATGTGAAAAATTATTTTTCTATGATCGTAGGCAGATGCAAAAGTTTAATGATTATACTATGTATATATATTGATATAGAAATGCTATATATATTGTGTACTGTATGTTCTAGCTTTCAGAAATACTGTATTGTAGTGTACTGTACTTAACTAAGCAGATCTAAATAGCAACTTGTCATTTTCCACGAAGTCACTAGTACTGTTAACAAAAACCAAAAAGTCTATTTTCTCCAGTAAAAGAAATACATACTGTTACAGTCACAGACATTTTGACTATAGAGAGACAATGTACATTTAACCAAAGGAAAACCCCAAACCAAAATAAAAATCTCACCTGAAAATCAACCAGCCAAAACTGTTGCATTATTGTCTTATTCAAAAGGGGAAGGGATATGCCACCAATCTAAGAAGAAGAGTATTTACTCACATTTTTATGACTGAAAATGAAAGAAAAAAGGTATCCCACTAAATCTTTAATTACCCTTTCTGGAACAAGGAAAATCCCCTTGTCAGGCAAAAGACTTAAAAGAATAAAATGCTGTTTTCAGGGCTAGCATGATACCAAAATAGGCAGCTGTAGTTAAACATATTCATCACACTAACTAAATGGGTGCAAAATGAGTTCTAGAAATCCTGCAGCTCTCATGGATTACATACTGAATAATCTTACTGACCAATTTCTGCTCCTCCTGAATATCTACTGATCTTCTAAACACACTAACCACGATCCTGAAAAGATTTTGGCGAAGACCAAGGGAGAGAACATTACTTTCTATTTGTTAGTGACTGCACATTTGGAATCGATTACTCAATCAACATGTTTCAAAGTACATGAGGTGGGGAAAGAGCTGTTTGACATGGTGCTTTGGAAACTAGAGACTCCAGATCTGGAATATTTTAGAGCCTATCAATATATTGTGCTGCTAACTATTTAAAGGCTTGATTTTTTACTGTTCTTTTTAAGGGAGCAAACGGCAGGTTATTTTGCTTGGATTTTTTTTTTTTTTTTTGTCAGGTAAACATGTTGAAATTCAATGGAAGTGAGTGACTGAACTCAACAGTATTGTTCCAGGGCTGTCATCCCCCATGGATGCCTCTCTCTGCTAGTGAAACCTGCTGAGATGGACTGTTGTGTTTATTTTGTGGCTGAAAGACCACATAAGGCTCTGGGAGGCACACTTCAGCCTTCCCTTCAGAATGGGTACTCACAAAAATGTCTTGGACCAAATTTGGGTGTCACATTTTCAATGAGGGCAAACATTTAATTTGGGCAAACATCCTACTAAGATCATCTGGCTAATAGAATGCTTTTCATGAATGTTTGTGTGCATATACAGGATATTAGTGTACTTTCTTTTCATTAGAGTCATGTACTAATAGTCCACAGTTCATTCTGTAATCCTTGTTTCATCTAAAGCCTTCCCTGCATCTAAACCATGCATGTCCACACGCTCAATTAGCAGCCTGTCTGTAAAGCCAGGAAGAGATCACTGGCTCTACCTGCACATGCACACATCCACATGCACTCTCAGACATACAACTGCATGCACACACACACACACACACACACACACACACACACACACACGCGCGCGCCATATAATTTGATTTTACTCAAAAATCCCATAGGTACCAACAGCCTACACGACAAATGAAAGTTAAGGACTAAACGGGAAAAATTAAAACAAAGTTAAGCAGTTGGGTGAATGTAATCCTGCTTCTTGATTGTGATGATCCTCTCTAATCAAGTATATATTCAACAATGAGGGCTGAACTTCTAGGGGGCTTTATATGGTCTAATGAAGAATATGGCAATATCCAGGTAGCAAAAAGAGAGGAAGCAAAGTGAAATAGAAAAGGTTCCTATTTAACATATGATCTCAGGAATGTATCTGTCCATTTTGTAGGAAAAAGATTTTAAAAAGACATCTACCTGTTTTGTAGGAACAGGACACTGCAGAATCAGACAGTTGAGCACAACAATAAGTACCTAACTGAGCTCTGCACAGTTCCTCACGTGAACTTTGCAAAAAATCACCAAAAAGTCAACAGTAGGAAGACTGAACACTGTAGAAGTCTGCAGTTCTGTCTGGAAAATACCTAAAGCAAGCAATGCTTTGCTACACTGGTACCAGACTTTCCAGCAGGAAAGGCTCCAGTGGGGAATTCAGGAAAGCATATGGGCTACTGTAATACTAAGCCCAATGTGATAGACAGTATTTATGAGAGATGCTTGGGGTGTGGCTGCAAGGCTGTGAAGGAAATTTCACAGTTCAAAGGGGGCTCAAGAGCTAATAAAGTTTGTATGAGGAGTGAAAACAAGAATGTCCCTATGGGCTGAACTGGGTAGAAGTTCTCACATGTAATGGGATATTGGTTGTTCTTTTGTTTGTGTAATGGTATTGCTGAAGCAAAAGGATATTTTTAGAATATGCTTTTCTTAAAAGGAATCAAAGCTAAATTATTCAAAGGAGCTATATTTATGTGCAGTGACATGCATGCAATCCCAAAACTGCCAATACAGGTTGCACTGATAGAAATTCAGAACAGAATTTGTCCCTTGATAGTAGCTTTTCTCTGGATTTTCTCTCATGAATTTCACTGGCATTACAGAGGCTGGAGTCAAATCACATAGCCTTACCCCCTATTATTAATTTGATTTAGGAAGAGCATTTACCCTCCAGTGATGCCAACCAACCAATCAAAAGTAGATAACTGTGGAAGAGGAACAAACCTGGAGCTGTAACTGAAGGTAAGAAACAGCAGAAAAGCACCATCCAATATGAAGAGACCACTATGCCTCACTGATATTCCTTCTTCCCTACCCTTTCAAAGAAGAAAACACAACATATTTTGTAAGAAGGGAACACTTTAGATGAAACTTTGCTACAGATATCAAACTAAAGCACACTTCATACTGCTCAAATGTATTTCTGTTTTAAAGCAATTGTCTATGAGGCTGTAGTGTATTCAAAGCTGTAGTGTATTTACTTCCCAAGGAAGTATCTTAATGTTCTTTGCTCTTTGAGAAATAGTTGAGGACAAATGTGTAAATTGGGGTGTTAAAATACAGTTAACAAAGTATTTAGAAGGCTCCTCAGAGGGATCTGGAAAAAAAGCAGTTTGAAGGGGAACTTCATCGCTCTCTAAAACTCCCTGAAAGGAGACTGTAGCCAGGTGGGGATCAGTCTCTTCTCCTAGGTAACAAGTGACAGGATGAGAGAATATGGACAGAAGTTGTACCAGGGAAGGGTTAGATTAGGTATTAGGAAAAATTTCTTGACTAAAAGGGAGGCAAAACTGGAACAGGCTGCCCAGGGAAGTGGTGGAATCACTGCCCTGGATGTGTTCCAAACTTGAGTGGATGTAGCTCTTGGGGACATGGTTGAGTGGTGGGCTTAGCAGAGCTGGGTTAATGGGACTCGATGATCTCAGAGGCCTTTTACAATTCTATGGTTCTGTGATTGGTTTGCTTACCTCAGTGCTACACTCCTCTTCCTACAGGAAACATGAAGAGTTTCTTTGGGCATACATGGCTGTGCACAAAAACCTCAGTTCACTGACTTTGGGCAAAGTCAGTGATGTAGGTCTGGTAGTGGAAACCATGATCATGTGTAACATGAAGAAATGTGTTATAGCAGCAGAGTTCTGCTTATCTTGAACTGGCCTTTTTTATTTTAAAAGATATTAATAAACATTTTTAGGGGAAATTGGCATTTAAAAACCATTACTTACTTTTCTCCTGATATGACTTTGTTAGAATGATGTGTATAATATGACTCCTTTTATTTTAAAATAAACCTAGAAACTCTTTTGTTGAGTTACCAGTTGCAGCATGAATAGCTAATTAAAGCACATTATGGGTTCAATTTACTTTTTATCTTATTCACAGTACATCAGTAAGCTCTGCATCTCCTATAGTTGGGACTCTCTCTGTGACTGTGACTCAAACACTACTGCAGAGGCTAAAATACAAAAAGATCAGCAGCACTGCTAAATATATAATGAAAAAATATTGATTAATATTTAACTTTGCTTTTTTTACACTAGAAACATAATTTTAAAATTAAAATTATCTAACAGTATCCTGTTAGATATACTGTTAGATATCCTCTCTAACTCAGAGAGGATATTTGTCCAGATACTGGCACATCCACACAGGGAAATAATTTTTTTGTTCACCAAAATTTTGCATTTGTGTAACTCTGCTCTTTCCACCTTAGGTACTCCTGATCTATAGCAGAGGGGGAGCAGAAATAACAACAATGAATGCATAATACTTTCTCTATTCTTAGAGGCACTAATATAATTGATTAGTTATCAGCACTGGGAATAATTAGATGGATATACACTAATACCTAACACATCTTGTTTCTCATTTACATGTGTTCTTAGAAAAACAAAACAAAGATTCCCCCTTGTGTTGCCTTATAACAATAGGTCTAAGAGAGTTAAGTATTCCTCTTTTTCAAACAGGTTGTGTCCCTTGTGGACCAAATTTCTGTTTTATGCTAGAAAAGGCATAACCCACATTTTTGTTTTGTCAGTTTGAAGAATATGCATATACCTAAAACTCTCTCTGCATTTCCCAGGTTGGTGATCTGTGAAAACATGGGGGCTCCTTTGCTCTGGCTGAAGTGAACTGGATCACTGAGTAGCTTTAAAGAAAACTAGCTGAGAGCTTATTACTTCTTGCATGACAATAAGGTGAACAGCAGCAAGAACACTGATTTGGCATGGCCAGAGCCAGCCCCTGTGGACGTATATCCAGCATCAGGCCACCTCCATACACTTGCCTGTCTTACTGGCCATGCTGCAGACACTTGGCATTTTCAGCACCTACCCCTCTGCAAGACCTTTCTACCTGCATTTGATTTCTGTCAGCAAGACTCTGTTATGTCAACTGCTGGGAAAGGTGTTCGTTGCATTTACAAACTCAAGATTCCAGACTTAATATGTTATCTGTAGTTTCCTCCATAAGCTTTTTTTCAGCAGAATTCTGATTTTTTAGGGGTCAGATAAAGACAAGCCTTCTGGGAGAAGAGGAGGCTCAAAACCTCAAAACCTCTCAGGGCTAAGTTCTCATCACTTTATACCTCCTTCATGAATTTTCACAGCCAGTATAAAAACAAATCAGGGAATGTGAAAAGCAGCTATTTTGCCTCAGGCTAATCAGATACTGCTTCTGTTAGGCTACCTGCTGACTCTTTGCTATCATGTTTATTCCAATGGCTCAGAGGACCTGGATGCTGGATTGAAAGGGTTAATTATCAAGGCCTAGTCTTTCTTTGCAGAACCAGTAGGTGCTAATTTGATATTACCATAGAATTATAGAATGGTTTGGGTTGTAAGGGTCTTTAAAGATCATCTAGTTCCAACCCCATGGCCATGTGCAAGAGACCTTCCACTAGACCACGTTACTCAGAGCTCCATCCAGCCTGATCTTGAACACCTACAGCCCACACCTTCTCTGGCAACCTTTTTCAGTATCTCACCATCCTTATCATAAAGAATTTCTTCCCAATAGCTAATCTAAACCTACACTCTGCCAGCTTAAGGCCATTCCCCCCAGTCCTATCACTATATGCCCTTGTGAAAAGTCCCTCTCCAGACTCCTTGTTGGGTTCTGGATAGTCCAGCTGGACCCTTCTCTTTTCCAGGTTGATGCTATTCTTTCCTTTCAAGTGGCAAGTCACTTTTCAGCAGTGAGAGCTGGAGGATTTCCTTAGCATAGGACTGTCAGGGGGGTCATAGATATAGGCATAGTGAAGGTCTGATTATGTTTGAGATGGTTTGGGTGCTTCTGATTTTGGACTGGACTCAACACTCCTGCAAAGATTATGTCTTGTACCTTCTCCCTATGGGACTTGTTTTCATTACTAAGGGAGACATGAGATGTTGGGATAATACCCACTCAAGGCAAGAAACTTCTTCCTCTACCATGTAGAGGAAGCATTAATCAAGTAGCTCAAGGCCAACTGAACTGAGTCAGCAGGGTTGATAAGAAGTGGGGTGCTGATGGTATGTGAGTTATTACTCAACTCCTTTGGATGAAAAAGAAATTGAAACAAGAAGAATGGGTTCCACTTGGGCTCTTTGATCTTAGAGCAAAGGGAAGTCTCATTCACTTAGAAGGTCAATTAAATGCCTTCTCTCCCCTGTTAGTCAAGTTCCCCTGAACTTGAGCTGTTTTTGAAGGTAACAGAATGGGCCAGAAGTGGGCCTAGTAGAAGTATGATGCAAGAAGGCATCCTCAGAGCAGTTCCTGCACAAAACACCTACACCTCCTTCCCTTAAGAGAGTCTATTAATATGGGTTTTCTGAGAGGAGGAACCAGACTGAAATATCTTACTACAATTTACAGACTGGTTACTGTGCTGCTAGGGTCCCACTATTTATGAGTTGTGCCTGCCAGAACCCTGCAAGAGATCACTGTAGGAGAACCTCGCTAATGCACACACACATGGACCCGCTCAGGAGCTGTCCTCTCCTTGCTAATCAGCAGACCCTGAGCTTGTGGTCCTGCATTCCTTGTGGATTCAGCTTCCCAGAGAGAGGCAGACCTCAGCGAAATGGGCAAGAGAAGTTAAATTTTGGATCTCTGATTTGTGACTTCATATAATACAAGGATAAGGGTGTTTCAATGAACAACAAAATACACTTGAAAGGGAATAATTTCAACCATGTGATAATTAACTGGAGGGACCTGCTTCCACAGGACAGCATGGAGGCCACCTAAAAATGAATAAGCTAGATCTTTGAAGGACAATGAGAGTTATCTGCCACAATATATCATTTTTATATGGGATAAAAAGGTAAAGCCATAAATTATTATGTCTTTAGGTTGTAGGAAATACATATTTGTATTTATATGTATTTTATATGTAGAAATAGCTAATGAGGATTATATAATAAATCCTCTCCCTTTTACTGCTTTGTAATAATGCAACACAGGTCTTTCACCTTCATTCAAATCATCTCCTAACTTGCCACATGGCAGAGACACGGTACTGGGCGAGTTGGGCCACAGGGGAGATCTGCTCTGGCCAGTCCTACATTCCCAATTCACTTCACCAGCCTCAGCAGCAGTAAGAGAAGGCACGTCTCATTCACTCTAAGGCTTCCTTTATTGCACTTTTGCCTTGCAGAGAGGCCTTGATTTGTAAGCTTGAATTTATGTTCTATTTAATAGCCTTTTCCATTACCAAAGCAATACAAAGAGAGCTTTAGGGAAAGTGAGAATCAAGCTCAAGGAATGCAGGATATTGCATGCTTCAACAAAAGGATGTGTGCTACAGTCTGCATTTTCTCATCTGTATCATTCCATCAGGTGTTTGGAAGGAAGCCTTTCAAGCATACTGAGATTCGCACCAACATTGTCAGCAGTGGTTTCCAGATCACTGTGACTGCTATTCTTTTTACAAAGGCATATTGTAACAATATACGAAGCTTGAATATACCTGTAACATTCAGATATTGTAGTTGTTTCCAAGTAGCAAATAAGTATTTCAAAGATGGGAGGAAGAACTGCCAAAGAGAATCTAACATTTAAAAAGATAAAGACGACTATGTTTGAGCTTCTAAATTCAGAGTGACCTGACAAGCACTTTCAGCTACATTTGCAGTCATGCTGCAAGTTGCTTCACGTTTTACAAAATCAAGTCTGGAAGTCCAACAAAATCAGTTTATGTTACAGGCAGTCATTTGTGAATACCTAGGCTTAAATTCTTTGACAAGTGTTTTAGAATTCAATCTAGTATGCCTTAGCTTTACTTTAAAACTATGTTTATTTTTTTTAATTGGCATCATTCATTCATTCATTCATTCACTCACAACTTATCTTCAATTCACTTCAAATTTATTAGACTTTATAAAAATTTGCATTCCAAGATAATGTTTTGATTTAGGGAAGGATGAAAACTGAAGGATTAAAATTTGGATAGTATTTGGATTTTGGTGGACGTAAACTGTGATTCTTATTTCCTGTTTACTGGCATATCTCTTCTGGCATCAGAAGTATATTCCAGAATATGCTACATCATGACTACAGCTCACCAGGTTTACAATGGCAAATTAAACAGCTTTTCCCCAGACCTCAGATGACAAATGAGCAGCTACATATTTGTAAGCTGGGCAAAATTCTTCACTAGTTCCTCATATGAGAGCATATTCTTTGATACTAGAAATCTCAGAAAACACCTTCCTTTCCCCAGAGAAAAACCTTCACTCCTTTTGTCTAGGTTCGCCTTCCTCATTTTCTTCCACACCCTGGTCTCCAGAACATTTATTTTCTGTATAGATCTAGTGTGTCTAAACGGCAGACATCAGTTCTCCCTCTCTGTGTCTTGGGCTTTGTCTTTTCACATCTTGATTTACATGCCAGCATTGCTTTTACCAGTGTGGTTATTAGAACAATATTTGTTAACTAACTCGTGCTCCTTCTCCAGCCCCTTGAACTACTCAAATAAGTTGGTAACAAAGAAAGACTTTACCATATAAAAGAGGCAATTGCTCTGGCATTCACCTCAAAGTCTCTCTATGCTGCATATTGCAGCCAAGAATCTGGGCTTCAGCATTTAGGATCTGCTGAACAATATCTTGAAGGGTACAGAAAGATTCTGAGACTGAACCACCTGCCAGGTTATTTTCCCCCAAATAAATGGGAATGGAACAGGCATATGGATGAAGTTACTTGTGCTGAATCACAGACATCTGATAGGGAAGCTGCAGGTGTAAAGAACATGCAAAATTGTATATGGAGATCTACCAAGTCAATACTCAGAAAGTTGTCCAGCATAAAAGAATGTCTCATGTGAAATGCTCAGTGTTCACAAGCAAAAAGTTTTGTAAACTTAAGAAAGCTTAATTTAAATATAGAACAAGTAAAAGCTAAACTAGCAAGTTTTCTTTTTTTTCTTTTTGCATATTTTTGTTAGGTGCTTCTTCTCTGCCTAAAATATGAAGTCCAGAGTGCAGTTGGTGTAAGTCCTCACATGGATTTCAAGCAAGACAAAGACAGTGTCAAGCACTGATCCAACTGAACTAAGGACCCATGTACTTTGGGAGTTGGCTTTGGGGGAAAAATTCTTACACAGATACACAGAAGACAACTAGGGAGAACACCAGTCCAAACACAATAAAGCAAAATACAAAACACTAACATATATATGCAGATCAGGAATCAATCTTTCACACTGATCCTACATTTCTTTCATAGCTTTGTCTATGCAGAGAATGCGGGATGTGGCCCTTCAGTCAGACTTTTTGCAAATGAAGGGAAGATTATTTGCAATGGTAACGTTTTAAGTTGTTTTGGCATCAGCACAAATTATCAGGGGCAGGATCAGATTCCCACACAAATATGGAAGCTCTCTAGCGAGCAAGGCAGGGATGAGAGAACAATACAGCAGATTAATTCTTGTCCAGTGACCAAAAAGAAGGGAAATCCTAGTTATTACACACTTCCAAAACTTTCATTACTTTTTCAAAGAAGAAAGACTACAGTTTATATCATCCCCAAAACCAAGGGAACATTGCTAGAAAAATCTCTTTCTCAAAAGGAAATGTCCTTCAGCAGAAATAAATTCTGAGATGGAACCAAAAAAGAAACAACAGAAGCTTGGTGAGAGCCAAAAAGAGAACCATGTAATTCAAAAAAACCAAAGTAGCAGTTCAAATGATACTGCAGGATGCACAAACACTAGTAGATAATCTCACAGATGACTTCACAGAGCCCCTCATCGACCCAGGTAATTCTTGATTCCATTAGAAAACAGAGAGAATAATACTAGAAAAGAAAATTAAGAAAACATCCTTCCTCTTTTTTAAAATAAAAATCAAGATCATCTCCCCTCCCCCCCTCTGTCTGGAAGCAGGTTAGCTAACCTTAACAGTCTCAATTTAAAATAAAATATATATTTTTATATATATTCATATATATAATAAAAGAGAAGATATTAGTGGCAGTGTATGCAAAACAAAAAAGAAAACAAAGAAAAATTACTTTTAACAATCTCACTTTTTTTGTTTTTTTTTACACAAATACTGTTGTAAATATATTAAAAAAATCAGCATTCTATCTGGTAAACGTCACTTTTGCCCCTCTATAAAATTTTGAATTAAAAAAGTCCCAACAACTCTTTTTTTTTTAATTATTATTCCCCTCCCCTCCCACCCTTTATTCCTCTTTCTTCCACAAGAATAAATCCTGATGCAACTTTTTTTTTTTTTGCAAAGATTGTGGGAACTAACCCTTCTCTTGTACCTAGATCCATAGGTTGCAACCTCTGATATCTTTGATTTTCCTCTGTGTTTCTCTTTGCCTTCTGTGAAAGTCCCTCTTGATTGTGCTGAGGCCCTGTGCTCAGCGAAGACACTGAATAAATTACAAAAAAGCCACCGTTGCTCGTTGTCTGAATCTTCTTGGTTTCTGCTATAAGGTGGTGGTGGTGGTACGAGAAAAGCAGCGGGGAGGGTGCACCAGACAGCGTGGGATGGAGCAGAATCCAGGTGAGGAACCTCTGATTCTTTTTCCTCGCCCTGCAGGGACTCCACACTATCCAAGCCACACTGCCTTGCATTCCCCTCAGCCCTTTCTGTGTGTTTGTGGATGCGTGTGTGTGACAAAGCAGACACGTGGTGAAAACCAGCAGGGCCTTGTTTCCTCTGGTTGCTGCTCAACCAGAAGCAAAATATTCCACAGTTCTAACTGGATACTGTGAAGTCCAAAAGCGGTCAGCAATGTGAATCATGTCCATTGAAACACTGCAAGCGGTGTACTTATAACGACAGTAGGCCTTGTAGATTTGTAATATATTTTGTTTTGTTTCTTTATTTGTAGTGCTCTTCACAAGTGAGAAAAAAGATTTTTTTTTATTATTTTTCTGTCTGTTTTTTTAAAATTTTTTTGTGGTTTTTTTTTCTTTTTTTTGTTGTTTGCTTTTTGTAGTAAAGAAGGGTTGTATTTAGAGGCCAGTAGCTAGAGATCCAACCAGTGGAGCTCATGAAGCACTACCTGGCCTTAAGGCCACCATCCGAGGGAGGCTGGGAAAATTATTATTCACCCAGCCTCCGGAAATGTAATGTACCAGCAGGCAAAAAACAGTTCTTCATGTAGTACAAAAACCAACAAAACGAAATGAACCCAAAAAAAAAAGGAGGAAAATAAAGGTAAAAATGAAACAAAAATAATTTCTTAAATTCTAGTGCCATAGCTTTTTTTGTTGTTTCTATTTTTGTTGTTCATAACAAAGAGAGAGAGAGAGATTCTACTTATCCGTCTGACACATGCATCCTCATGTGGTCGTTGAAATGCTCGATTTGGTCAAACTTAGCTGGACAGACAGAGCAGACGTACGTGGTCCCCTCCGTGCAGGCCACCACGCCGGCGGGGACCGCCCTCGCGCCGGCGCCGGCGGCTCCAGGCGTGCCGTTGGTGGCACTGTGCAGAGCCACATGCCTCTCCAGCAGGGTCTTGTGGGAGAACTTCTTCTTGCAGATGTAGCACTCGTAGGACTTCTCCCCGCGGTGGAGACGCATGTGCACGTTAAGGGAGCTCTTCTGGGTGAAGCGCTTGTTGCAGATACTGCACTGGTAGGCCCTCACGCCAGTGTGTGTCACCATGTGTTTGATTAGGTAATCCTTTAAAGAGAAGGAGCGCCAACAGATGCTGCATTGGTGTGGTTTCTCACCTGCCCATTACCAGTGAGAGAGAGAGAGAGAAACAGACAAAAAAAAGAAAGCATAAAATTAAACCACTTTGGTAGAACTCTTTGCAAAAAACTAATGATAAGTCTCACGGGGGTCTTTGGAGAGGTGCTCTGGCTAACAAAGAGTAAGTCTGTCAATCAATGTGTTTTCACACACAACATTTTTTGCAACCAGAGGTTTCAAAATGCATTACAAAGGGGGCTGTAGGAATTCCCTATCCACAGAAAGAAAAAAGGAGCTCAGGTGATTTCTTCAAGTTCACATAGTAGGTAGGCACTGACAAAGACAGGACTAGAGTTAAAAGGTCCTGGAACCTACACCCGGTTTCAATGGCACAGCCTCTCCTGTCTCTGCTCCTGTCTTGTTCCTCATGCTCATTTGTAGACAGGAAGGTCTCGGCCATGCTACTTCACCTTTCAGTGCTTCCATTTCCTTACTGGCATGCAATAAAAATGGGGACAAATCAGTGATTACCAGACAGCTGACCTGAGCCAGACTCATTTTGGTCAAATTGCTTTCAGTTTCTCAGGAGAGGAGTGATAGAGATTGTCAGAGGAATCCAACACTTTGTAAGAGGTTTATATTTGTTGCTTCCTTTTCTGGTCAAGTGCCATAGCTGAAGCATGTACAAGGAGTACTGGAAAGGGAACCTCAGGACACAGAATTGCCTAGGCCAGCCAACCCCATGCAAAGGACAACGTAACAGATAAACTTCCAGTGTAATACACAGGAAACTAGAATGATTTGACTGCCAGTTAAATAAAACACCTTGTGAGGTAAACTAGAGAGATAAAACACTTCTGTAATCTTCCACATTGCCTTGCATGCCCAGGACTGTTGTAAAACTTATTATGGAAACTTGTATAATTGAACTCTGATAGCGTTTATACACACCAGCAACTACAAGGATGAACTGCGAAAAATACTTAGCTGAGCACATATGACTGCTTTTTTAAGACTACTCTTAAATCCTCCTCATGCTCAGTGTTCTGAAAGATAAGGCACAGTCTCATGTTTCATGGTATCAAGCACTGTTTTAATGATTTGCTGCTGAACTAGTAATGTAGATAACAACCAACACCCTGAACACCCCATCAAAAGCTACTTTTTAATTTGCTTTCTGAACCACTTGTGGTATATTTCACGTGTGGAATTCATCATCCTCAAAGCTCTCAGGGATAGACATGGTACCATAACTCTGTAAGAATCAAAATGATCCTCTGTTTTACTGATTGAGAAAATTATTTTCCTGCGGTTATTCTGCGATTTCCCCTCTCTTTTTTTCTCCACAGACATCCTGCTTCCCTCTTTTTACAGTCTGTTTGGCACTGTTTTAAATCCTGAAGAGTCAATCTTCAGGGACCAAGACATGCCTGTGGTAATATATAATTCACTCATTGTATAGTGAGATTACCATATGCTACTTATACTCCATTTTAAGAGGAGATAATTAAAATGGATTAGATGTGAAAGACCTACTTTTTTATCTCCCCAAGTCTCTGTTTCTTTTTATTTCATGGTTTGCATGTACGATGGTGACATCCATGACTGAAATTCACTTGCTGCTCTTCCTTGCACTCATGAGGAGTTTGTCCCTACTTGGTGAAAGGCACTTGCTCAAAACACTAAATCCTTACTTTCCTGATGGCTTTGCCACACACAGTGCTGTGCTGTGTGTAGACAGGCCAATACGCTTGACACGTGATGTGGAAAATGATAGTGTCAGTTAGAATAACGTCTGATTAACTTACAAGAGACTGATTGTATTTACAGAGCTCATTTTTGCCTTGGGCAATATATGTCCCAGAGTTTGTAATAAGTTGGTTTCATCCACTCTAGACCCTGTTAAGATTGTGCTATAAAAACACCTTAATTTTTGCCTTCTTATGTTTCTAAGATACACTGGGTTGTGGCTTTTTAATCTTGGCTTCAAAGCCTTCCTGGGATTTCTCCTCTCCAAAGAATTGCAAAACTTTTGTTTTTCTTTTTTATATGCAAATTTTTGTGCTTCCTAAGTGAACACTGTACATTCTTTACTCCCATGACTCTTCATTTTCAAGTCAGAGAAACTTTGCTCAGTGAATTAAATGTGCATGTTCTTCCTTTTGCTTCTTTATTTTGTATTTGGCTGTTGTTAGACAGTGATATGGGATGATTAGAATAATAGAATCATAGCATATCCTGAGCTGGAAGGGGGAAGAAGCAATGTCAGCGCTTGGCCACGGTCCCCTTTTCCAGCCCTTGTGCTCCTGGTGATGTAGGTGATTTTTGAATCCTAACCATAATGGATACTTGGTGCTGACACTGAAGTCATGGAATCATAGAATCCTGTGTTGGAAGAGACTCTCAAGGATCATCAAAGTCCATCTCCTGGTCCTGCACAGCACCATCCCAAGAATCACACCATGAGCCTGAGACCATTGTCCAAGAGCTTCTCAAACCATGCCAGGTTTGGTGCTGTCACCACTTCCCTGGGGAACCTGTTCCAGTGCCCAACAACCCCAACCAAAGGGTGAAGAACCTTAGCTAATACCAAATCTAAATCTACCCTGAGACAGGTTCATACCATTCTCTTGTGTCCTATCACTGGACAAGAGAGGTCAGTTCCTGCCCCTGCACTTCCCCTCATGAGGAAGCCGTAGGTCACAATGAGATCTCCTCTCAATCTTTTCCAGGCTGAACAAGCCAAGTGACCTCAGCCACTCCTCAAATGACTTCCCCTATCCTATCAACATCCTATCACTAGATTAGAAAGGTGTGGAGGCAGCAATGTTAGTGCTCTGCTGTGATCCCCTTGGCATATCTTCTGCAGCCTTTAATCCAGTATTAATCACAGTGTGATATGTGGGAAAAGGCAATGGTGCCTTATAAAGTACAGACACTGCATACACTCTAGCACTGTATTTCCACAATATTGTGGGATATATTAAAGTGAGTCTACATGGAATATGGAAAAATAACAATCTCTAATATGTTGGCACCCATGTGAAAGAAGAAAAGGAGGCTGGTTTCTGTTGCATGGAAAGCTACATCAGACTGTAGTTTTTGGAAGCATAAAAACATACAGAGATATAGAGTCCTTTAAATGACTAAATTCTGGTTTATGATTAGACTCTTCTGTGACTTCTCTTGTAAGCCCTCCAAACCAGATGGACTAATTCAAACATTTGCATCTTCCAAACCTCTCAGTCCTTCTGTGGATCTTTTCCAGAGCCACTTTGCCTGGCTTCTTTTAACAGGGCTAAGGAAAAGTCACCCTGACAGTGGGAAGAGCTGCCTCCCCTCTGTTTTTGTAATGAACCTGTCCAGCACTAGACAAGGTAGCAGACAGGCTTTCTCTGAGGCTGCATACATAAAGATAATTTTCAGGAGAGTTTTCTCAAGCCTAGCTCTTTGTTGGTTAAGGTGGAATTATTCTCCCAGGAGCCAGTTAGCTCCTAAATTAATTTTGAAATGATTTATCTACCCAAATCTTTCCTTGCCACCACAATTCATTTTTAAGGGCACTCTCAGACCCACGCAAATAAAATATTAATTCATGATTTGAGATGCCTATCAATTTCCTTGGTTGGTATTATTTGTGGTAGCTAAGAATGTTTTAGATAGGCCTTCCAGTACTACTCTTTATCTGACTCCAAAATCGAAGTGCAGCAGTGGGGGAAATAAAGTACCTAATCTCAGTGAAGTTATTTGTAAAAAAGTCTTTTTAGCTTTTAAAACAAGGATGCAAGCAGATATATTTGACTGTGTTCTGAAGGGGATATTTTTCTGAATACCAACACTATCTGTGTAGCATTTTAGCTACTCATCCACAACAGAAAGATGGAGAACATAAACAGAGACAAAGGTAATCTTGGGATTCAGGACTCTTGATCCTTGCAATTATACATTTTGTACCAACCTGAGAAGTTGATCTTTTTGTATATGCACAAGTACAGGTCTGCCATAGATGTCTAAAGGAGTTTTTCATTGCAGTGATAAATACTTATAAATTGAAGTTAAAAGTTTACATATACACATGGAACTGAAATCTATCGCATCCAATAGAGAGGCATGACCTACATTCCTCCCATACTTTGGGCAATTTTTCCAGGTTCTCCTCCATGTATCACAAACCCAGCATTTATTTTAAGATCTGATGTTAACAAAGCCACTGCTTGGTGAAAGAAATATTTACTCTTTCTCTAAACTAGAATTTCTCTCCAACAGCAGAAAGAGCCAAGGGCTAAAGCAAGCAAAACAGTCCTGAACTCATGATAACTCCTCCATGTAAAATACATACATATCCTTGCTTTGAAGTCTCATAACTTGGCAAAGCTGGAAAAGACAGTTTTGGCTCAGTGGCAAATATGGTTACCTATGTTATCTCAACAGAGCATAAACCATGTACTAAAGCAGCTGTAGTTTTAAACAGAAAGGTACTGATGTTGTGTTCCATTGTGTTCCACATATATTCTTTCAATATTTTCTCATTGAACCCAATGTTTCTGTACTCACAGCCAGTGTTACCTCTGTCTTACCAAGAGACAAGGGATTACAGCAATCAGCTTTGGTGAAGTACAGGAAGATTTTCTGACAAAACTCCAGATTTACTTTCTTATAGTAGTATGTGAGATCTAGAGAATATGTGGCAGTGTGTGTAACACCCAGGCCTGGATCTACTGCTGCAGCTCTACCAGTAAATGAATTTGCCCTAATCTCCCACTGCTTGAGCTTAACCCCCCCATAGCTGTAAAACCTACAGCTGTGAGGAGGGGTTTAAGCTTTCCTTGTAGATATAGTTTTTCCTGTGACCTGTTAGTTTCCTCTCTTCCACTTAATGTTGCCTGGTCAGCTTGCAGGGTACAATGAATGCTCACCATTTCCTTGGATGGATGCAAGACACATTTTACTCCAAGTGAAATGAGCCTGTTTGTGCTCCATGCACAGTTAGGCCCCACATTTGGGATCTGTATGTTTCTGCAGGGACTCAACTTCAGTGCAGTAAGGCCAGGGAGTGTTCAGTGACACCAGCTCCCTGGATAAGCCCTCCCTCCTGTTTGGGCCGGGGGCTGGCAAAGAGAATCTAAGTCCGTGGTTGTGAAGGACTTTCTGTGGCTTCACATGCAAGCCAAAGGGAAGCACTCTTACCTGTGTGTACAAACATGTGCTTGACGTAGTTCTGTTTGGCGGTGAAAGTCTTGTTACAGAGAGTGCACTCGTAAGGCTTTTTTTCGCCTTGCCCGCCCGCTGTGCTGTGCCCCGCAGACGGGGCCAAGGGCTGTGGGGCTGGCAGCTGGGCAGTAAAGGTTGACAGGCCGGGCTGGGACACTGTCACAAACTGTGTCTGTTGGCCAGTTAAAGGCTGGGGCAGGCTGAAGAGAAAAGGCTTAGGGCCGCTGCCAGCAGACTGCGTGGTGAAAAGGGCAGGCAGGTAGGTGTTGCCAGCTGTGCCAATGACCTGAGTGTTGCTGGTCAGAGTCAGTGGCATCCTCAGATTGCTGGTGAGGGTTTCTGTCTGGCGTAAGTAGATTTGTGTGGTTGGCAATGGTTGGGCAACAGATGTGTTGACAGAAGGCTGCAAAGCCCCCTTTTCGGTGCTGTTATTGACTGTGAGCACTTTGCTGTCCATTTCAACGTCATTGCTTCTCTCTGGTGAGGAAGAGTTGGCATCTACATGTTGCTGCTGCTGCTGCGGCTGAGTGCCATCAGCAGGGACATCATTTTGATCTGCTTGAGAAGGTTCTTGCTGCCCATCCCGGCCCAGACCAGCCATAAACTGCTGCTCCATGGAATCAGGCTCAGTGCCAATGGAGGAACTGACACCCGAGTCAAAACTCTCTCCTTTGGGCTCGCTCTCAGTGCCTTCTGCTTGGTCAGTGTCCTCAGTGCACTCCTCAGACTCATTGCGCTCAAGGATCTGCACCCTCTGTTGGCCGTAGTAGTCATAGTCATCCTCCATCTCCTGTTTAATATGGATGTTGCCCATCAGGGTTTGAATTCGGACAGGGCGGGGCTGCTTCCGGCAGTGTGTGGTCTCCGGAGTGGTGGAGAGGTACCGCTCCATCTGCTGCGACCGTTCATGGATCCGGGTAATCCAGCTGGGGTCTTCTATGTGATGGTCCCTGGGGAGTCCCAGGGCTGTCTCATGGTGGCTGACCACAGCTCCACTGTAAAAGGAGCGCTCCCCACTGCCATTTTGCATGGAACAGGCATAGAGGGCTGAATAGATCCTGTCCACGCTGTGCTGTGAATGGCTCTGCAGGTAGCCAGACTCTGTGTCAGTGCTCTGCCCCGAGGTGCCTGATTCAGGTGTTCCCCTGGGTGTCTCTTGGCCAGAATCCTGAATCACCGGGTAGACATCTCCCACATTCTGTGAGACAATCCTTGTGCACTCATCAATCACAGTCTTGATCTGCAGGATGCTGGCGGCCGTGAGGATTTGGAGGGCCTCTGACTGTGAGACCCGCAGCACCCCGCTGTACATGAAGTCAATGAGCTTTTGCACAGACTGGACCGACACCACTGAGGGGATCTCGATGTCGCTGTAGCCCAGCAGCAGCTTGTCCTGGAAGAAGGGGCTGCCAGCCGCCAGCACGCAGCGGTGGGCGCGCAGCATGCTCCCGTGGATGCGGACCGTCACGTCACAGAAGTGGCCACGGTTGCGCTGCTCGTTGAGGGTCTCGAGCACAGAATTGCTGAAGTTGTGAAGGTTGATGCTATGAATGCGCTCTGTCATCCCCTTGCAACTGATGTTACCTGGAGCAAAGCAGGTGACAAAAGCAAACAAAAAAAAAGAAAGAACAGAATGAGTCTTGTCCTCTGCAGGGCCACAGTGAGAGCGCTGGCAAAGGTAACTTCCCACTATGTCAACAAAACTGATTGCGCCGGAAAAACCACACACAGAGGCATTGGTAAGAACACATCATTTTTGTAAGGCTACAAGTAAACTTCACTACTCATTTCCAGAAGCTCAAGTCCCGAATTTTTGGACAAAACTAAATGAAGACAGGTGTAGCTGGACCTAAATTCCAATCACACTCCTGGGTCTTGGACTTCCTATCAGTTTATCTGGCTTTAAAAAGCTTAGAGCCAGCCAATTGTAAACACTGAGCACATGGATTAAAGCTGGATTTTAAGCTTTGGATTGGACCTACGCCAGAAGAGATCAGAATCTGTAATGACCCTAAGTTGTTAATGCAAAGGGTATATATGAAAATATGATTTCAATCTAGATGGGTATTTTAAGGAATTTAGATCCTGTGTTTCACAGTACAGTTACTTGTATCAAAAAAACTGGCAGTCACTTTGTAAAATCCGAATCTGGTTCAAGATTTACGCTGTAAATGTTCCTAAAATCCCACGCAGAGTTTTGTCTGGGGTTGTGGTTTAGAACATTTGCTACCCAATAGTGACAAACAGTTCTCTGAAAGAACCCAAAGCAAAAAGTTAACATGAGCTGTCCCCTTCATTTTTAGCATATCCCAAGTTCTGACTTGCACCAGAATGCCATCATATAAAAACAAATGTTCTCCTGCTGTTATTTACTTGACAGAAACTGGAAAATTACAGACATTTATTCCAAGGAAGATTTTGTCTTAGTTTGGCTGAATAATCTAAATAGAGAACAGTTTAGAAAAGCATCTAACCAATTTGGATGCAAACCCAACATAATCTTCAAAATTTATAAGTAACTGAAAAGAAATTTCTTACTTTCCCAATCCACTGTTCCCTATCTTCATCTTGCTTGCTTCAGTTTCAATGCTTTCCCATTTCCTTTCCTGTTCTTTACCAAATTTTCATCTATTTCGATTTTAACAGGCAGAAACTATGGCTTCACCTTTTAATGATGAAGAATCAACTGCCCCTTGAATGGTAAACAAGTAAACCACTATTAATAACTTTTTTCTTTAAGCATTTGTAGTACATGCATCACCTTGGTTTCTAGAAAATTAGAAAAAGTAATAATAAATCACCACTAGTATTACAGGCATTTTGTCTCGAATGTTCCCACCAAAGGTCTAACCACTCTTGCCACAAAAGTGTATGAGCATCCAAAAATAGAAGTTGGTAAGTGTGAGTAAATTAAACTAGCTTATTGTCACTGTCTAACAAATGTACAGAGCAAATAAATAACACTGAAAGCAGCTGAAAGGCATACACATGCCTTTTAGCCCAGCAATGTCTCTCTGCTGCACCCTAAGGAGTGCTTTACATCTCATCCACAGGCAATAGAACACTACTCACTGCAATTTGCAGGTAAATGTGGCATCCTCCCTGCTCTGCATTCTTCTTCCCATTTATTCACCACCAATGTCTCAAGCACCCTCTGTTCTGGTGGTTCAAAGAGAAACCACCTTGGACACAAGCAGCTATTTTAATTCTCTGAAGTAGCTGATGATTAAAGGGAAGCACAAAGGTCAGGAACTGGAAATCACCATGGGGCCAGGCTGTCTGAAGAAGTCTCATGTTAACAGATGTAAACCAACCTGTACCAGAAGGTCACTAATTTCCATGTGTGATTAGCACACCGAGGGGATGCTCACACAGCAGAAACAAGGAGGAAGTCACTAAAACCCTGATGGAGGTTGTGAAACACATCTGTCTTGTTCATAAGCTTAGCCAGGAAACATGAGCTTCTTTCTCGGATGGGACTGACCACAGGACTAGAAAAACATCTCAGAAACAGGGAGACTTTCCTTCGAGGACATAGCAACTATTATTACACAAAATAATGTACGGGAGAGATGTATTTCCTCCTCCTTCCTGATGGAGTAATTCTCCAGAGGCCTCCAGGGATGTTCCAGATGCCTCCCTGTCAAACATGTCAGATCATACAAGAATCCAAAATGTATTTACACACAAAGTCAGAATCCTTGGCAAAAGCTTTGTACCGGTGGGGCAACAGAAAGGTGGAAAATTATTGATAAATAGGTGACATCTCTTTTCAAGACTTACTATAGGCCATAGCAAGTGACTACCCATTTATCTCCATCTATCTTTGAATAGTAGCAGTGACTACCTGGTTTGCTCCTAGGACTCACTTCCACAGAAACATGTCTCCGTGTTTGGCTTTGTCAAATGAGGTATTTGACAATAAGAAGAAATATGCAGCAGTCTAACCCAATGACCCAAAAATCCTACCTTGAACATCCACAATGTGGAATATTCTACACATACCAGAGATGCGACAGACAGGTCACTTGATTTGAGAAAAGAAACCTACTTTGTTACTATGCTCCTTAGCAGATAAAATGATTTTGTGAGCAGAACTCTGAAAAACGCATCCTTGGGACAACTCCCTTCTAGAAAGGTGTGATATGCATCACGAGACTGGAAGACTTCCAGGGAAAGTGAATTCTGCCACTTACCCATAAATCATGTATAGAAAGGAGGAAAGGCAAGGTTCATCAATAAGTTTCAACAGCCCTTCTCAGGTCCTGGCTGTGGCAATCAAGAGTTGTGTAGCCACAATGTATTTGTAGCTAACTTAATGAAAACAGGCAGTTGAAGCTGATCCTGGCTACAAAAAAGAGGTTTGTATGCATTTGTAAGAGTGATGTGACTAGCTTACCTATAGGAACTGATCTAGGATGCTCCTTTTGGTGTAGGAGCTGGTCTGAAAGCCAACGGAGTCACTTCATAAGTGGCATTATTTTTTATGGCTATTAGAGTTTGCCCTTAAAGAGATCCTCTCGTTGTTGGAACATCTACTACCTCTTCAACTGAGAAGCAACTGAAATTTACTCCTTGAGGATAAAATAAAGGTGGTTGGAAGAGATAAACAATAAATTGTAAAAAAAACCCAATATAGATTTTGAGGATGATTTTTCTAGGCCACCTTCCTTGACATTCAACACAACACAAACCATATCTATCCAAAGTCCAGGCAACCAAATAAGTTGTCTAAGTGTCAGAAACACTACTACACATCAGTATCAAGAGCAGTTTCAAAAAATTCCAGAGACTGGTCTGTAGCAAACCCTGCTGTCCAGCAAATCCTTTCCTTGTCTGCAGGAAACCAGATCCAGTTTTGTGGTTGACCCCTACCTTATGCTGTTCTAAGCTGAAAGTCCAAAGGTGATGTTGCCCACAAAACATGGACTTGCCAATACAGGTTTCATTTTAAGTAAATGCCACATTCTGACAAAGACTCCTAGAGCCTTGGACAAGCCAGAAAGTGTGTCAGCTCCTCACAAGGCCCAGCTGCACACATGCACACTCACCTACTCGTCACTGCACAGAATGCCCAGCTCAGGAAAAAGACTCCTGTCTAGGGCTCTTCTCAGGCCTGCCACTCTTTTAAACTCGAGACAGTGGGAAACTTTCTGTGAAATTCAAGTGGTCTTTGTTAAGTACTCCTTTTTTTTTTGTCCAGTAAACATGATGTAGAGATCCCAATAGACTTATTCTGAGAAACTCCTGTAAAATGGTTTTGTCCCCTTTCTGTGAAGCAAGTTCTGATTGGAGGGGTATTCACAAACCATATAGGAAAGAATGGGTGTGAAAATGCAGAGGCCATTCTTACCCAGATGGGCAATGAATAGGCATTTGCCAGTTAAAAAAAAAAAATAGGCAGAAAAAAAAGGAAGGAAAAAAGCCTAGACAACTGCACAGATTATGCACATTTGAAATCCTCCTGGGATACAATTTGAAGCTGGCATGGCATAAAGGTGAAACATATTACTGTGCAACTTTGAAAAAAGCTTCATTTGCCCGTATGCAAATGTACCGATTAAACTGTCAGGCTATTCAGAGAAACATGCATGGAATTCATCCTCAACTAGTAAGAAGGAGCACAACGTGGATGGGAAAGGAAAAAACTTTTGTCGTGTAATACATGACTGAATGCTTAGATTAGTGTTTCCCTGAATCTCATCCACCCCTCCTGCTGACTTTTATGCTATGGGCATTCAAAAGAAAGTAGGTTTTACCATGACAATAACAATGACAAGCTCTCCAAGTACAGTACCAAAGGGGAAGGCAATGGCAGAAGGAAACAGCAGGCAGTGGACTCCTGGAAGACTATAGAAAACGTGGAAGTGCAGCAGTGAGGTACATCAAGCATGGCTTGAGGCAGTTTTCTATTTGCCAGTCACCATACATAGACCTACATAAAGCTAGAAAGTTATGGCTTGAAACGGTGATTTTTTTTGTTTGTCAAAAACATAAAAAATTACCCCCAGAAAACATATGATGTAGAACCAGAAAGATGTACAGAATATTGAACATTGCGGGCCATACACAAATGGCTATGTTGTAACACTTGAAAATGTGTTTTGCAAGGTTTTGTTCTGTACAGCCACTAGATGTCCCTTTCTGCAAAGCCAGTTGCTGAAAATCTTAATGCTCATAACTGAAGGATATAAGAGAATTTGATTTTCTCTAGTGTCTTTTAAAATCACGGCATCTCAAAGCTCATTGCACAGTAATGACTACCATTTCTAGAAACACAGTGGTGATGAACCCATCACAGTTACTGCAACTCAGCAGTAGCTCAGCATCTCGGCACAGCATTCACCTGAAGCAAAACTGCCTAGGATGCTGGAATACAAGCGTTTTTGGAAACTTATTATGTGCTCTTTCACAGGAATGACTAGCAGAGTGAAACCCAAAGGCTGTGTCTCGCTTTTATTCTTATGGGGAATAGAGAATAGTTGTTCTATATCCTTGAGAACTGGTGGGCTTGATGAGATGGATATAGATTTAGTTTTTGCCTCAATCTTCTGCAGGATAATTTAGGAGATTGTCTGGCAAAACATCTCACTGATGTCTCAGACAAGATCAACTAGCTTGGTATTTTTGCCTAGTTTGTCTTTCTGCCAACCTTCCCAAGCCTTGCATTGAGAAGAATGCACACTTTGAGAGACAGTGGAAAAGGTGGAGACATTGTATCTCATACAGAATGTGGTCTCTTCATGCTCTTATTATCAAAATGGCAAGTGTTTCCCTAGTTGGGAGAACACCCCGGGCTAGGAGAAACATTTAGAAGTTAGGATCGGTAGGTGGTCTTCCTGCTTCTGGAACTGCTTTTCTGTTCATCAGTAATCCAGCCACTAGTTCCTGGGAGCACAACAAACCTAATAACCTGCTGCTGCTGGAGACAAGCAGTATCATCTAGTCCTTATTCTCTTCCTCTGCCATGTGTGGTTTTGGAAATCTTTAATCCTTCATCTCCACACCAACAGGATGTCCTCCTGCTTGTATCAAATGGATGCATTATGTTCTTCAGACAGTCATCTAGTCTACTATTTTTCCTCATGTGGGAATAATTTACCTACACTATCTCTTCAGAAATTTGTCTACCATGTTTGCAAAAACAGAATTGTGGATTTCCCCTCTCTCCCCAGACAGACAGTCTATTATCTTTCTAGCAAGAGAGATTTCTTAGTATTTAACTTTGAAACTGATTACTCAACCCCCTCCCCTAACAGACAGGGAGAGCTATCGAGCATTTTCCTCTTTACAACACTTCCTCATATACTGGAAGGTGCCTCACTTTTCTACTTTAGACCTGTCTTTTCTAGAAACTACAAACTCAGGTCTCCAAATCATCCTCATTGGTTATAGGTATTCTCCTCCTTTTTATCTTCTTCCATCTCTCCAGCCTTTCACATAAAATGCAGCCCAAACATAGATAAAGTACTCTAGCTGAGGAAGCTGGATGGAGGAGTTGCCTATATATCGTCTGTGATACTCTTTAAAGACCTTACAGAATGAATAACTCCAAGCAAACAAAGCCCTGTTATCCAAACCGATCTTCCTTCAGAAAGATGTATGTGAGTAAAGAATCCTTATGTTGGAATGAAGATCTCAACTCTTTCCTAAACACAACAGTTCAGTCAAAATGCAGCATGTCCATCACAATATGTGAAAGCTACTATAGCTCCACAATTTCCATAAGAAGTTCTCATTTCCATACGCACCTCAACAACTGTGGGTGCTTTCTTCAGCTTCAATAACCTGATTTATCCCAACTGATAAAGCTTTCTTTTCTGTTGTTCTCAAGTTAGTTACAATAAAACTGGATTAACAGAGCAAAAATTCCTATCTAGTGTTTCCATACACAACATTAGTCCTGCATCAGGTTCCAACTCTCTGGGACCAATTTAGTGGAGTAACATTTCTTCCACTCAAGGAAGTGACCAGCATTCAAATGCTGAAAACCTGGCAATGTGTGGCTTCTCAGTGCATCTCAAAGATGCCACAGAGAGCAATTCAGCCATGCCTGCTCAGACTGATTCTTCTGAATATTTGGCCTCATTCTAAACAGGGGCATGCAAGAGCAAAAGCTTCTATGGAGTTTCAGGAATATAGAAGAACATTTGTATCCTCAGCAGGAGATCTGACCAGGAGTAGCCCTTGCTTTCTGTTGCTTTAAAGGTTTGCTGGAGTTTTCACCCAATCATCTGCTTGAACATCTTGAAAATCAGTATCTCCTTCTATAATATCTATCCAAAACAAACACCAGATGACACTACACAAATTGCCCTAACCCTACCAGATTGTTGTTAGAATCAAAATATGTAGCAGTCTACATTTAACAGGAAGTACTGTATTTTTACCAGCACAACATCTATTAATGTGTCAGTAATACACTCTATGGAAGGAAGAATCACTGCGTTCTGAAAGCTGTCAAACTTCTCTAAATTTTGTAGCTAATAACTACATTTGTTTGAAAGACAGAAATGCGTGCACACACAAACACAACCTTATCCTCCAAGGAGAAAACACACCAAGGAGATGGCAAATACGAAAGAGTTTGCTTAAACTTTTTTTTCAGGAGACTTTTTCTGCAGACTAGAGAATGCTAAGCAATTTTCCTATGGATGATTTATTCAGTTAATTGCCCTGTCCTTTTTAGCATTTATTGAATGAGGAGATAACCATTTTACACAAAACTGAAGACTAAACCATAGGTGTACTGTACATAAAATGGCTTCTATACCCAGTGGATGTAATCCCCAGCGTCAAGCACAAAAGCCTCTATTTCAGCCTCGAGGCCTGGGGGGCAGGTAGAGAGTTACCTTCCTGACACATCCCAGGAGGTGTCCATCAGCACTAATCCTGTTTGCTCTGAAAACCACAGGTGTAAATGTCTGTGCCTCAGTTTCCTCCACACCTAGAACAGGGACAGCATCATGCACCCAATCCTGCAGGACTGCCTGCCTCAAAGAATTGTAATTGATTGTTTTGAATCCTTGGATAAAGAATACTACAGAAATATCAAGAATTAATTCCACAGGTCTCTTCAAATTTTATTCTCTGGGCTCCAGAAAGCCTAGTTTTCTTCTCAAAGTACTCTAGTGCCTTAATTCTTCCATTCCTCTTTAGGGTCAGCATCTTACCTACGATTGTAAATCACCAGGTAAAAACTGGCTCCAATTCATAGCAATGTAGTGACCAAAGTCAGTGTTACAGCATTTTCAGCTATTTTTAAGTTAGGGAAGTATTACATTTTGAGCCAGGATATTTACTTTCCCCACATTCAATCCAATTTGTATACTTGCTATTTTAGAAATTCCAAAGACACTTTGAAGTGCGTATGGGAAAAAGCCATTTTTTACTTCCAGGCACATATTTGGGGTCCAGTCAAACATTAAACAGTGGCACACATATAGACATTGATTATCTCAGTTCCTCTCTCAGACCTTGTCTGCAGACTTTTCTACAGCCATGCCATTGCAAAGAAATGAACTGCATTGATGGAGGATACTTCTGTAAGTATCTATACCACCTCCAAGCAACATGTATGACATTACAGAAGCAGCCCTGGAGATGTCATCACAGCTTCATTAACAGGGATTTCAACTGTGCTGTGCCCATATCACTTCAAGGGTGTTAATTCCCGTGCCCCAGTCAATTGTAATCTATTTGTGCTAGCGAAATATAACTTTGCCAAATAGCATTTTAATGCACTTCTTTAAAATGTAAATGGAGAAAACTTCAGAACTGCCCTCTTAAAACAGGAAACAGAGAAAACAACGTCTCCACATGATGGCACCATTTCCTAGGAAGAGAAACGACATTGTGCTCATCCCTTCTTCAGCAGGGAACATTTTCATGTTCTACATGAAATCTGTTTCAACCACACTCTCTTGTTCCCAGAGAACTCATGCATGATCCTGCCAAGCCTCAGCATGGTCCAACTGTTTTAACTGGCTAGAAGTTTAAGGCAGTTCGACTCTTCAAAAATCTAGGTGCATCTATTGCTCATTTTCCTTCCCAGTGTCAGGTGCTATTACTTGGAGAGCATGTTTCACTGATGGACTCCCAGCAAGAGAGTCACTGAGCAGGGAAAGGCAAAGACAGGCCAGCAATGCTGGTGTAAGCACTCCCCACTTAAAAAAAAGATTAGGAGGATGCCTCTTGGGAAAAAAAAAATCTTAGGAAAAACGTAGGCAAACAAGGTGATTTGTTTTGCTATTCTATGGTTCAGATTAAAAGATTACTCTAGTCCTTAAGAATACCTCCACCTGCTTTAAAGGCTTTTGTTTAAATCCTAATAGTGTATTTCAGACTGAATCCTCATAAGGAAAGTGGATAAGGATTACTTTTGATTGTCTTGCTGTGGGGGCCTGTATAAACTTATATCCTCTCCCAGAAACCTTGTTTAGGAAAGAGAAGGGTCTGAGGTTGAAGGTGGGAGCTGTGTCTGGGAAAGGAATGAATTAGAAGCCTAATAGCTGCAAATATATTACAACATGTCTCCAAAAGAGACAACTGCAATTCCATTAACTCCTTCATGTTCACCTTGCATTGTTGGGTGTTCCCCCAACAATGGGAAAGAAAGAAAAGGAGAAAACGCATATCAACCTGAGTGTGGTTAAATACAGTAAGCCTGAAAGCTTGTGGGCTTTGGTTAAAAGGAAAATAGAGATTAAAACCTCTTAAGGTAATTACCTGTTTAGAAGGTTTCCATTCAAACTATAATCCTCTACAGGGAATGTGTGTAGCAAGTCTGTTAGGAAAAGGGTGCTGTCAGTTAAGGTTGAGTTTTGTGGGAGAGCCTGTGAAAGGGCACTGCTTATTTCCTCCAAAATTCCAGAGAAAAGCCTTTCAGTGTAGGAGATTTTGTTCTGGTCACAGAACTATGGTTGATGGGAGAAACAAGGGATGGATGAAAAATTGTAAATGCCAGTCCTCAGGGCTGAGAAAAGATTCTTTTATCTCATCCAGTGCCTCTGTTTCAGCCCTGAGTAGAGGAAAGCTATCACATGAAAATGCTAGATCTTATTTGGTTGTTTTTTCCATTTGTCTTTTTTATCTACTAGTGAAAGGGTAATTGTTAACTAGTACAACTGGGTGCTTTGGTGAATATTTCAACTTAGAAATATCGTGAGACACATATTCATACTGTTTTGGACTGTGGCTTCTTTATTTTGAATTTATGGGATGAGTGTTCAGGCCTTCTTATAGCTCAGACTTAAATATCAGTGGGAAACAGAACATGCTCATGTCTACAATACTGAAGGCCACAGGAAATGTCTCTGTCCTCAGTGAGACCTCTGCAATCTCTGGGAACAGACTTATTTCCAAAATCACCTACTTAGCTTTGACAGGAATAGAAATGTATGGCAGAACACTTTAAACTAATAAATCAAGGGAATAAGCGAGAACACAGCATTCCTGGGTGGCTTGATACCATCAGATGGAACTCTAGCATTAAACATACATTGTCAGTTCCAGTGCTTCCCCCCACTCCCTGGGGAAAAGGCACTGGAATTACATGTATACACAAGCATTCAGACACCAACAGGTGATACTAATGTAATGCATGGGAGTTACTTCTCAGGTCTGCCTTCAGGCACATTCTGCCCTCTACTCACCCCAAAACACTAGAGATAGCATCTGGGAGTTTTGCTTTTGAATACAGGGAATATGCCCTGTTTTGAAATGTAGCATAGGATCAAAGCACACGGTATTCTTGTTAAAATTGACACGGTTGCCCACACAGGCATGAAACTATGAGAAGTCCCTTTCTCTGTTTTTATTTCCTGTATCATACCCCTTTTCACACAAAAATTGCTACTTTGTGAGTTTCTTCCTCTATCTGTGTAACATCAATAAATTACACGTTATCACTCCTATCATCTAGTTATAAAGAGCCTTTCAAGATTTTTAATAGATGCACAATATTGCTACACTTACATTTTCACTGGTTAAGAACGCAAAAATAGCTGCTGTGAGATTACTCTTAATTTATACTACTTCCCTCTCGTGGGTTTGCAAGAAGAAGCGTTTCACCACATGTCACAGATGGATACAGAGTGTATACTGCACATCCCAGCTGGGCAGAGATCCTTTCAGTGTTTAACACGACAAAGCTGGGATGAGTAGAGGTTCTAGGATTTGTTTATCTCTTTTTCATAGGTGCAGTTAATTCCTCAAGGAGATATTTGTGCTGACAGATTCTTGAATTCTCATTGTACTCTATTTCCTGAGTGGTAGATACATAAGACTGAATCTCATGTTATTTTAGCCTTGTGAATGACTCCATGGACAATGAAAATAGCCACAAAAAACATAAATGAAGAGATGGCACAATGGCATCTACTCTAGAAAAAATAGCACTTGGTGTCCTCGGGAATTCAAAAGCACAGGGCCAGCCAGAACATCATGGTCTCCATGCACCGGGATGCCAGGCAAACAGCCCGATGCAAATTAAGTTCAGTGACATTCTGATGGCTTACAAGTGACTCTCACCCATGGAGCAGATCAAACACCACATTTCTTGTGAACATGATTTTACCCCACAACACCTCTTAGCACACTTTATGAACATTAGTAGGTGTATAAAACAATCCCTTGGTTTTATGTTTCAGGTTCTCTCCCACTAGCATGTTAAGGCTTTAGTTCAAAAAAAGGTTCAAATGAAAGAGCTCCCTTTGTTCAGTTGTTCAGTGGAGAACAATGTAAGAATTGTTTTGGTTTTCTCTAATTTGAATACTCATTTGGCCATACCTTGTTCTAAAGCTACTGTGGGGGATCACAGCACAAAGATTACATGGCTACTCTACCACAGGTAAACAAAGGAGGAGAAAGTGACTACAGAAGCTTAGAGGAAAAGAGCAAAAAGCTCCAATGCTAAACAGATCACAGTGGTGAAACGGAGCAGGAGGTGACCAAGTATACTTTTACATCTGTAACTTCAGAGTTGTGTAGCTGCAACAAATCAGGACACTCCTACACCAGTCAATGTTTCTCAGTGCATGGAAGGTGTCTCCCTACAGCACACAAGGGACTAACTGGGAGAGATGCAGGCACTGAGCTGCACAGCATTTTAACAACCCACAGTAGGACAAAAGGAGATGGAGATGCAGCTGCTTTAGTTTCCTTCAAGCAGGAGTCACCTGTCAAACACTGAAGTATTCTTCTGAAGACCATATTAGGGAAATGGCACATTTGGTTTAGTTTTCTCACCCAATTAAGACAGAGGAGATGACAGCAGTAGCATGTATGGTTAAGACATGAAATAACAATGATTGGCATGATTATGTTTGATATCCTTCAAGCAGATCACAAAGTGACAGTTTTGGTATGTGCAACTTTGAGAAGAACAACTATTGAAAGGAAAAAAAGAAGAGGAAGTTAGTCAGAAAGGGTCTGAAAGGAAAAGATAAGGAAGTAAAATCTGTAAGAACAGTAGGGAGGTGGCCTTAATAATACTTTAATAGAGTCCATATGCATATCCAAGGACAACAAAAGAAAAATGAGGAAGTAGAAAATGCTACAATGGTTAAATAACAAGGTATAAGAGTTCATTAAAGCTGAAAATTCATTCTTCCAAACATGGAAATCATGCCCAAGTGACATTAATAGAACTGAGCATAAACTGTAGCAGACTAGATGTAAAACAAAGATTAGGTAGGGTGAAGAAAAAATTTAAAGAAAAACTCACTAAAAGCATAAAGACAAATACTGTAATAAAACATTATTTAAACATATCAGACAGAGAAAGTTAATGGAACAACGATTGGTATCTATGAAGTGCTGCAGACTATGTGGATTGATAGATTAGGTAGGCAAGTAGTAGCATCAGTGTGTTAACAAGACTACTATCTGTGAAAGCAGTAAAGGTAATCAAGAAGGTGACAGAAACTCTATAGTGGAATTGACATTATTGGTTCATTTTCAAGATGGAGTATGGTGGAAGAAGGTAAGCCAGCTCAAGGGGAGAAGAGGAAAGCACTGCTCTGGAGAATTATAAAAAAATCCCAAAACTGAACCAAACACAAACCCCCCCCACAAAAACAAACAAACAAAATCCCAAATATTGAAAAAAGTACTACAATATCTTGGTACATTGAACAGCGTTAGATAGTTGTACATATTCATCAGTCTCTCATTTCATGAGTGAAGCAGCTGTAATGTATACAAAAGAAGGATTTACTGAAGACTGCAAACATAAAGAACAGTAATTAAAATCTTGGAGGGGGCTGACTCTGAAGACACGACAAAGTAAACTTGAGAACAGACTGCAGACATCTTAATGGACAGTGAGAGTGAGTCTGGCTGGCTGCAGCATGACTTACAAAGAGAAACACTACAGCATTACCAACTCAGTCACCTCAAGAATGGAACTATGGAACTGTAAAGAGCAGTCTTATCCTTTTCCCCGGTATTTAGAAAGGACAGATACATTGTAGAAATATCTTCAAGATGTTCCCTGAAATCATGGGAGTTAGGAGCAGGCACAGCAGTTTTAAACCAAAGCTAAGACTCCACATGTTATCACTGACAGTTCTCAAATGGAGAGCAGTAAGAGAAACACTGAACACCACAACCTAACACCAAGACAGTATTACAGGGGCATCAAATAACAGAATCAACATTTAGGACAATTAGACAAATTTTCAAAGGCATCTATGTGTTACAAATAAAAGTGATTTATGCATCAGTGAAAGTTGGGCTCCACAGTTGCTTCTGAAAAACATATTCACTGACTTTGTAACTGAAGTACCATATGCTATTAGTAATTTCTCAAGAGACAAAAAGCCCGAGAGACCAACCTGACAAAACTCACTTAGTGCATGGATTAGAATACAGAGACCAGTTCCTACCACTAGTACATTTTTCACTGCCAGTACTTCAGTGTATTTTGATGGCTTTTTCAAGAGGCAGGGTGAGCTCAGCATAGTTTTGCATAGCTGTACTTGTACCTACTTTTGTCCCTACACAATTCAAGCAACACATATCTCCTTCTATGAAAACACAAGTTATTCCTGACTGATATTTCTTTGATAACTTTACAAACAAAAATATAAGTGTATGGGACACAGAAATCACTTACAACTACTAAAAAGAGAAGCAGTTACTAAACAAAATTTCAAATGTTCTGCAAGATGAAAGTATAATTAAGTGTTGTGACATCAGTATTTGAGAACTGTGGGTATCCCTGCTTTCAGTTTAGCTTTCTACAGAAAAGGCCAGTACCATTATTATTGTATCATCTAAAATAGATATCTAAACATACATCATTTCTTAGGTCACCAAAAACAACCTAAAAATATTCAGCATTAGCTAAGACATGCCATACATAGATTAGCAAAAATACAGCTGAAATGACTATTGACATACTGCCTCTCTAAACAAGGAGGCTGGTAGAATCAGGGTGCCTCTTGTCTTCACTGAGAATGAAGACTACTTGAAAGCTCCTGAGCAGTTTCTAGGGAATCACAGCCACAAATTTCCAGGGAGACAGGGAAGACCATCAAGGCATGTAACCATTCTCTTCCTGCCACAGAACCTCAAAGAGAAACACAGGAAACCTAAAAGGTAAAGATGAGGCCAAACCACCTTCAGATCCACCCAGCCTCTATACTAGCCCCAGGCAAATCAAACTGGCAGATCCATGGGAAGGGAACAGCGGCTCCCTCTAGCTGCTCAACAAAATGAAACCCCAGAGTTTCCATGTTCACTCTCAATGCTCTGTGGAGTTCAGGAATCTTGTGGGGTTCCCACTCTGTCTTTCCTTGTCATGCTGGAAGGATAAGAAGCTACAAAAATCAGCACATGAAAGGAAAAAAAAAAAGAAAATGTTCAATGTTCTTGTCCTGTGAAAGCTGAAAAATGCTGGAATTGGACAAAGTCAGCCATGGTACTTGAGCATGTAGGGGCAAAGAGTTCAGAGTTCACTCTATCACTGACAGTGTTTATAAAATACATTCTATTTAATGCAAAAAACTCCCTGTCCCTTGCTAAAACATAACTTTAGAAAGTCCTCCCTTATTTCAACAACCTGCCAATGATTGTTCATCAGATTTTAAAAAAAATATTGATGCCTTACTTTTCTTCTCAGCTCATTCCTTACCAGAACCAGTCTCTGCAAGAATTCTATGTTCTCTAAAATCATAAATACTGCTTCAGAAGTTTTTTCAGTGACTGTCCCACCTGCCTCTCAATCCCATGGAAAATCTTTGCAAAGATGTTGCTTTTGTCTTGTCTGGAACAAATTCCTTCACAGATGGACCATCCAATGTCTAAGAATAACTCTTTTAACTATCAATAGAGACAAAGAGATTCAGTTGCACTGTTCCCGTGGGATTCCTTTGAGTTTGGACACATCTGTTAAGATGCATACATCAGAGTCTGAATGAAGTTTTTGTCTGATTGTATCTTTGAGAACTCTGAAAGTTTCTGCCAAAGTGATCTTATCTCTTGGCACTTGCAAAACATATACAGTTATAGATGTTTTCTGAAAAGCTCCTGAAATAAGTGGCCTATGCAGACCAAACCAGTTTAAATACATCCAGGTCCTGATGACCTTCTTCCTCCCACCAAAATCTTTAGAAACTTTACCTGAGGCTGTTCAGCCTTTGAACTACAACCTTATCATGCACTTTATTCATTCTCTATCCATAAGCAAGGGAATATGCAAAAAAAATGTGAATAGCACAAATCTCGTTGCTTTCCTTTGCTTTTTTATAACCTTTCCAGAACCTTGTCCTTGCACGAGCATCTTTCTTTGGGTAAGCACATAGATCTGTTTGTGACAGCTGAGTAGCTAGAGGTATAACTCAGCTGGAGTTCTATCAGCTCACTCTATCACTTAATTCCAAATTAATTCAAAGTGGTGCTTTTTATCTGCCAAGCCCTCCATGAAAACAGTTACCTCAGGAAGCACCTCTTCCTCTAATGTGTTTCTCCAATTGTATTGCATGAGTCAGCATTTCCCAATATGAAAAGAGATGCAACTGTACACAGTGCATCCTGTGTTCTAGATTTAGCTTCAAGGATTCATCTGTGCTGGAAATACAGTGTTCAAACCCAGAAATCTAAGACTCAGTCCTACAAATTTGAGGAATAATGCAATTTCATTTGGAATAACTGTCACCAGAAGCAGCATGCAGAACATACTATGCTACAGAATTAAACCCTAAATTATGTTGTGCATCACATATGACTTTACCAAAGGTTTTTTTTTTTTTTTTTGCTAAGTATTCATATCAGTAAGACTGGCATTCAGACTATTGCTTTAGGCTTTCTTCACCTCTGCCTTTTACAGCTGAGGAGCAGATGGCTATCACAGAGTTTTTATTTCCTATGCTTGGAAAAAAAAATTGATCTGAATCATTCCAAAAGCACCCTGATATTTTAAAGTAGATTGGCTTCTGAACATTTCTCATAATAATAAATATGTGGTGTTGTTTTCTGCCAAGCACTAGTGACTGTGCATGCCAAATGGTCAGTGAAGATTTCAAACTGATTTGAATAGGTGGTCCATAAAATCCAAGCCTTTTTTTACCCCCAGATACATGAATGAGGCCTTATGAAACCATCCGTACACCTGCGCATTTTTCCAAGAATTGATATACCCTACCACACTGACTTTCTGGGTGTTTCTGGTATTTTCAGAGAAAATTGCTCCCAAACTTCCTGTCTAACTCTAGTTTTAAAGTATTTTTGAATTATTTGCCATCCGCTAGAAAAATCCCCAGCAGAATGAAGAATGTCCTTTGAAATTGAAGTATCTGCCCAGCTGCGGGGGCACAGGCAGTAGGATGGTCTGGGCAAGGGAAGAGATGCAATGTTGTGGTGTCTAAAGGTAGAGGGAAGGATAGAAAGTCTTGCTGGCCCAAAGAAGAAAAGCATCACCACGGGTCCAAAAGTTGAGAGGAAGAAAGATGTGGCAATGTAGCTCTGAGAGGAGGGGGAGAGAAGGACAAAGAAAGATTCTAGAGTGAGGGGAAAGAGTCAATCCAAAAGACAGGGCACGTCACAGGTATGGAGAAAGCATTTGTAACTGCAGGGAAACCCGTTTTTAATGTTGGGAACCACAAAAATCGACGTCTTGTGTCCATGAACATATTCCAGCACTAAGGATTGAGGCAATATTAAAAAAGAATATCACAAAACATGGTAGAAAGCTACAGTAAATATGCAGAAAATACTCATCATGTCTCATTTTAGTTCATGTGGGTTCTTGCTGTTTTACAAGGGCATGCCAAACACTAATTATATGCACAACACCCCTAACAAATACAGCCTGATAAAAATCATAACCCATCATAAATAATTGTGAGATTTTCTATTGGTTTCAAAGTACATGGAATCAGCTAGCAGAGATCAATACCACAAGAGGTCTTACCATTTCCTGAACTTTTGCAGGACTCTAGCTATATTTTGGGAACTAAATTTCAACAACTCACAAGATAGGACAACATTAATGCTGAAATTGCTAGTAAACCTATTTCCTGAAAAAATCCCCCACACTTTCAGTGTGAAAGGAGCATCTAACCTGGGCTAGCAGCTTATTCCTATTTATAGAATAACACAATTGTTTAGGTTGGAAAAGACCTTTGACATCATCTGGAAGGTGACTTGGGGACATTAAAAACTTAGGGGTCTAAAAGACACTGCACAGAACAGGGAGAGCACGAAGAGCAGCAGGCTCCACCTTCCTCTGCTGCCCTCTGCCAATATTCCTCACCCTGAACTTGGCCACCTCAGAAAGCAAAAGCAGAATTTCATTCTCCAAGTTCCCTACAATCCCTGCTGGCCTCTGTCCTAAGGTTGCTTTCATGGGTTTCCATTTGTGCTGTCAAAAAAATCAGTGTGAGGTTTCAAATCCCATTTACTAATGAACTCTTTCATCTTTGTGAATGGGATAAAGGGATTCTTTGTTTGAAAATAAGGATTATTTTTTTCTTGTTGTTCTGCTCATTTTTTTCATCTTTTCACAAGCTTTTTCTTTTCAGAAAACATTACAAGACAAAACTGCACCCAGTTTTAACAAAGAGCCTGACATCTCCAATTTGAAGAGAATTCTTGTATACACTAAATTGCATGCTGCCTGCTGCTCAATTGTTTCACACCTCTTTCTTTTCCCCAAATCACCAGGTGAGATTTAGGAAAGTCTCCCCAATGTTTACCAGCTCTATTAAAATCAAGATCTCTAGCAGAAGCTCATAATGAATAAAGTCAGAAGCCAACAGGAATGAATTGCAGCTAAAGTGATTTTGATAGTGATGATCCCTATAACCCGACTGCTTCCAAGCTTGGCCCTGAGGCAGGATTTTTAAATTAAAAAAAAGAGAAGGATACACATACTTTTTAATCTGATTTTTTATTGTCATGCCCTGATTTTTTTTATAGGCTTTTGCAAAGTCTGGTTGGCTTCCAAGCTGCTGAAACCTGGTGTCATCATCCTTCTCCTTTTTCCCCCCTCTCGTAAATTTTACAACATCCTAAACCACTGCAGAAGAGGTGAACTATACATTCTGGAACTAGTGAGTGATTCACTAGTGAGATTCACATTACCCTGCACGTTCTTGCCCAAGAGACTTCCAGGCAAAGATCTCTGTGAAATGATAATGTCTTGAAGAGCTGGCGAGGTAAGATGACATTCGAAAATCCAGTTTTAATACTTCCCTCCCTTATTTTTGTATTTTTTGGCAAAATGGAGAAGAACATTTTCTAAAGGGCAATGCTTTTTTTTTTTTTTTAAGAAATTACCATGGTGAGTAATCTGAAAGTGAATGCCCTAAAAACAAGGGCCATAAAGCTGGTACAGCCACACAGGTCTACAAAGATTTTCCAGACTCTCACAGACTGATCCTCTCCACGAAACACTCCCCTTTCTTCGTAGAAACTTTACAAACCTGGGCTGCAGAGCCAGGCACTTGTTTTCAGCACAGGCTGAAACCTCCCAGTCAGGAAATATGGTTGGGTAATGAGAAGCATGTGACTACTTGGAGAGGAGCAACAGTTCTAGCTGGACAGGGACATGCTTGAGGGGTCTTCCCTTTTTAATTTGCAATAAGCAGCAAGCTGACCTAAAACACGCTCTCAGCTTTCTTTGGCTGATTGCAATATCACAACCTTAACACAAAAACGTTCTGCTTTAGATGTTATTCCCAAAGAAGGGAAAAGGTAAGTCCTGTGGAAGTCCTGCTTATGACATTAGGGGAAGAGCATCCAACTGGAAAACCTGGTGCAAGTAAGGGAGGTGTTTTCAAGAACCCCAGCAGCATGTTGGTGTACTCACAATCAGATGACCCTGTGTGTGCGTGCAGGTTTGTTGGTGAATGTGGAGAGTGGATGAGGGCCGGGCTCAGAGAAGGAACAGCTTCAAGGTTCAGGCAGGGAAGGCCCGGCTTGGCGCTGCATGCACCCGTCTGAGTAATCTCATTCTCCTCAGACGCCTTCTGGTTTTCAGCTGTCTTGGGTTTCTTCCTGAAAATAAACAAAGAGACCTTTGAAGGGACTGACTGCATATTTGGGAAAAGGCATTTTTAGAATCTGTTAAAGATAACTTTCTTCCCCCACCAACACCCCCCTCTCGCCTCTCTTTTCCCTTACAGGGAAGGAGGCAGAAAAGACTTTCCTCCATACTTCTTGTTTGGAAACAAGCTGCTCCTTGTTTTGACTCTGATGCAATGGCCTTGAGACTGTGTTACAGCAAAGAGGCCAAGCACGAAGCTCCTTATTCTGCCCCTACTGATGACATATAAAATGAAACTTGTCCCAGTAGTTTAGACAGTCAGAGTGCCGTTTGACAAATATTAACCAAGGCTGTAGCATTCTGAATAGAGTTATACAGAAATATAATAGAATTGCCTGAAAAGCAAACAAATATGCAAGTTTCCAGTTCAAGACGAATCAGTGCAGAGACTTGCTTTGTAGGGAAAAGCACTGAGGCAATTTTGAGATGCAGAGGTCACCTAAATAACGCATTAAGATTTGGAACCTGAAACAACTGTCTATGAGCACATGAGCTCTCAACACCTCCCTCCACCCAGGACCTCCAAGGATTTAAGCCTCAGCGGTGCATCAAGCAGGTAGTCAGTCACAACATGAGTTTCACGGCTGGAGAAGGCGAGGCACCGGGCGAAGGGGCAGGTTTTGAATGACACAGCCAGCACTCCCAACAGGGCAGCGAGCACCTGCCTCACTGTCCCCTCTCCACTACACAGGTGCAGGCGCTCCCTCCGTGCTCCCCGAGCCACGGAGCCGCGCCGCCAGCCCGGGACGCAGCCTAGGGAGGGGACAGCGCTGCCCAGGCCCGGGATGCGGCTGGGGCCGCCCGCAAACATCGGCTGCTGCTGCCGCCGCATGGCGGGGGGAGAACCGTGGTCACTGTCGCAGGAGAGCAGCAGGAGCCGGGCAGGCTGGAGCCATCCCGGTGGAGCCCGTTATCTCCTGCCGACACCCGAGCACAGCCGGGGCACCCCGGGAGCGCGTCCGGCCTCCCGCCCGCGGGCAGAGCCCTTTCCACAGGCCGGGACTCTCCTCATGGAGGGCCAGGGCAGGAGCCCTCCGCCCTCCTGCGTCCCAGCCGGGACGGGGTCTGAGGGCTGCGCCGGCCTCTCCATTCCGAAGGCGATGGTTCAGCGCGGAGAGCGCCGTTCCCGCGGGGGGCGAGCGGGGCCAGACGGGCCCTTACATAAAGGCCTTACATAAGGGCGGCACGCCCGGCCGGGGGCAGGGCCCGGCCCGCCGCCATTGCCTGCGGCCGCCGCCGGGAGACAGCACCCGCACGGCCCCAGGAGCGGCGCGGGGAAGAGAAACAGCAATTAGAATGAAGGTATAGCTCAAAGGGGCCAGAGAGAAAGAAAACAAATGCTTCCCCCAGCCGTCCTCCCGTAAAGCTCCAGGAGGTGGTGGGCGCGGAAGGGATGCCCTGGACCGGCCGAGCGGCAGCGAGAGGCGCCCGGTGCCAGCTGGCCGGGACTTCCATGTCCTGAGCTCTGCAGGTCAGCCACGGCCGGCGAGGGGGTCACACTGATAACCCCGCAGCTTCTGGCAGCCCCGGTGCTTTTTGCATTGCTGGGACTACAAATCTCCATGCCACGGTATGGGCAGATGGTATTGCTGCTGTAAACTATAGCTTGTATGTGGGCACATATATTTTAAAGTACACGGAGAGCATTTGTTTTGTTTGTAATAGTCCGCATGGGTCTTTGGCATGATCCGAACAAACTCTGGCACACCTTCACACACCTCATTTCCAGATCCCAGGACATTCCCATGTGCAGCCAGCATGCCCTGGGGACTGCAGGAAATCTATACGTAAACCAGTGGATTTTTACAGCATTGCTACCCAAGCAGCTTTCAGATAGCACACCTTGTTTTTTTGCTAGGGAGCAAAGGCTTTACGTAGGCTTGGACTCTGAATGCACAGGGCAATGAAGTTCCTTGTACCTGGGAGCTGAACTGCTGTATTTAAGGTCTGTTTTCAGCTCAGCGTTAGCCCAAGTTACATGCTTGGAATACAGCTTCTGACTCCAGGTCTATCCACACAAAAAGCTGCCTACCCTGGGCAGGAGACTGCTGCTATTTGCAGAGTAGAGGCTTAGTCTGAGTAAACAAGACTTGTCAGTCAACTAGCACAGCTGTAGTTCTGTTGTTAAACCAAGCACTGACTGATGTTTCATCCTGTGGCTGATCCTGCCTGTGCCTCCCAGGCCTTCAAAACTCATTAGAGGGACAGGCTAAAAGATACTTTAGCAACAGATAGTGACACCAAGGAGGCTGTGCAAAGCATCCCCTGCTTCTTCCTATCCAAACCTATATATTTCCTACTTCAGTCGAAGGCTGACACTGTGTTATCAAGATGTTCTTATGTCATCACTTTTCCACATTGTAGTCCTGCAGCTCCGTGACTTTTGCTCACTGGGATAGTAAGAATGTAGCAGTGGTGCCGACTGACACTGGAGACCACACCTCTCCACAGCAGTTCATTTCTCTTCACTGTTCAGACATGGGCTACATGTCACTACCACCTGAAAGGAATGCAGGCTTCCACAGGAGGGAAGCTAAAGAATCAGCAAAATCAGCTAAGGATCTAAAGAAAGCTTTTCAGAAAAGAAAAATCCTGGGGACACTGTGATCAAAACTACCTATGAAGAAACCCAACAAAGTTCCCCACCCTGCAGTGTCCAACTACTGTTGCCAGCAAAGGCAAAGCCACAACAACCCTGCTGTCGTTTTAAGTATATTGCTATTCTTTTGTTCTACCTTATCACCCATACAGAAAGCTCCTATTGCCATGATCTTCACCTATATATTCTAATTAAATATTCTTACATTCTCATACATAGTCTACTTCTATTGCTATCTTATTGCTATAAGTCTTCACAGGGAGAGTTGTTAAGTACTCAATCAGGTTGTGGCATCTCCATCCTTGGAGATTTTCCAAACTTAATTGAACAAGGCCCTGAATAACCTAATCCAGCTTGGAAGTCAGCTCTGCTCTGAGCAGGGAATTGGACTAGAGACCTCCAGAGGACCCTTCCAACCTAATTCTTTTTCTGATTGCACACTACTTCTATGAACACTTTCATCAGCAAGCTCTCTAATATATCTCCATGTTCCAGAAGGTAAAAATGGCACAGTAAATTTGAAAAACTGTGAATTGTTACAGCTATGTCAAAACCCCTGAAAGAACAAGGGTAAGAGCAAGAATGAAACAAGTAATAAATATTGTTTGTAGAACCTTCCCAAATTACACCTATTTATGTCCCATCTCTGGACTTCATTGATTGGCAATACAATGTGATTATTTCAGTTGTAAGGGAAGTCTACCTTGCTGCTTTAGTTCTTATGATTATGTTCTTCTCTACAGACTAATCTTGGAAAAGAGTTGTTTGCTATTTACTCGTTAGGAAGGGCAATAACTGCCCTGTTTGGAATGCAGAAGGCTTGGGAGTGTGCTCTTGGAGCAAGGGGCTCCGTTCTGATCTCTGGTTATCTCCTCCACACATACCTGTGGTGCATTACAAGTCCTTTCCAATACTGAACCGATTCTTAACATTATCAGAGGGCCATCATCATCCTTGCTCCTTGTGAAGAATGGCAGAAGAGCAACACAGCAAAGAGATGGCACTTTTGTACATGGATTTGATGCATAGATTCCCAGAAGCTGGGGACAGAAAAGATACTGACTTTCAAAGTCTAGAGGGTCCCTGCAGAATTTATATTTGCTACTGATTTACAAGAGATTTATCCAGTTTATTTCTAAACATCCTACCTACTCTATCACTTTAAATTTTCTATCCTATGTTCTCGTACTTTCCTTTTGTTGGTATTTACTTTCAGCATTCCCTTATATTTATTGTGTTATTTTTCATTATGCTAATTTACACCACTTAAAATATATTATCTTCTTTCTTCATTGTATGCTCTCCATACAGTAAGATGTATGCTACCTAACAGCAGGCTAACTGCCTCCACTGTCATCCCTGAACAGAACTGTGTGTATCAGCACTTGCCAGCTCATGTGTAAAGCAAAATGTACAATCACTGCCATCATTTTATTTCTGTTTTCTGTCAGCATCCTCATTGCACTGAGGGATTCGCTCCTTTCCATGTACCTTGACACCGCACTATCATACAACAAGATCTGAAATGGTGGGCAACTCACAATGCTGCAGTGGCTGCAATGATCTGAGCACTGCCTGTAAACTAGAATTGGCTCATTTCTGTTTCATTTAAAGGCAGAATGGGTAATATTTTGGGTGTCCTAACCTCAAAGCTATCTAGAAACTAATTACTACCTTTGAGCTTTGGAATGCCTTTAAAACCCCCGCCACACTTCCCCTTTCTTGCTGCCACTCTTGCATACAACTTTCTCTCCCTCAACCCTCCACTTGCTCTCCACAGTTGATTTCTTTGCATGTAACCTCCCTTGCAACCATTACTTGAGTTTGGAATGAATTTCCCCTGGATGAGTTAACACGTTCTCACAGTGGGGCCAGCAAACCAGGTCCCTGTCAAAAATAGACAGTGTATGTTGTACTTCTCACACAGCAGCTATAACTAATGCTTGAACCTTCCCTTACAAGGGGAATAGCTCTCTGTCCTGCAGAGACATCAGGTTAGCACTGAACAAATTAGCTCAGGTATAGGAACCAGTGTAGCTGTGCAGAGCCCACAGCAGCATCCTGGCTCTCAGGGGAAGCTATGATAATGTGACTGCATGAGAATAATACTACATAATGAACAATAATGAGGCAGTTTTCAGCCTCTGAATACAGGGAGGGCTGGGTCACCAACCAGACCTTTGTTCGTCGCATATTAAACAGCACAGAGGGAACATGCCACAGGGTTGCTGGTGTTGTTGTGAGTGCTGCTGCTGGCTGAGTCTGCCCACCCATGTTCCAGGCATTATTTTGCCTCTTCACAGCTATGGCATCACCTTATAGTAAGTGCCCCCCAGGTCAGAGATGCCTGTAGTGTCCAAGCACTGCACTTAACTCACTGGTGCACAGTGTGTTTGTAACCTCAGTAATTCAGAGGCCGTATAAAACTGGAAAACCCCCTGAAACTCCAGCTTTTCAGATCCTAAAAATAAGAGTGTGAAAATAGTTCACGTCTGATTTTAAGCAATATTTTTCCTGAGTGTTCTGCTGCACATTCTTCCTCTGCCTGTGTGCGACTAACACAGCTCCTGATATCAGTGCTTATCACTGCCAGTGTTGTGTCTCTTCCAGACATGACATTGACAATACATATTTAGAAACTGACAAAGTAAAGAGAGAGAGATGAGTACAATCACTGAATATAAAAAAATAGGCCTGAAAGAACAACAAGAACCCATTGAAATCTGCCCAGAGACCTCACCTCAAAATTCAGGGCACACTGAATGCCAGAGCTGAGGGTGAAGCTTCCCAAGACAAGCTCACTTTAGACCACCTGAGCCATGACAGTTTTCCTGTGGGAAGTGTTGCTTCAGTAGTTAAAAGTCCTGCACAGGCTGGCTGCCTGAATATTCACACAGCTTCTCTGATGATTTTGCAGCCACATTGATCTCCACGCTGTTGCAGCTACATGACTGGCAGCTTGTTTAAAATCTCTGATTGCAAGTTTGTGTCATACAATGGAAAACACAAACTCCTGAAAACATCGCCATAAAATGTAATATGAAAGAGAAATCCCAGTGGAACACTGCAAAGCAAGAATGGGAGGCACGGAGAATTGACAAGAGAGACCCAATGTTCTAGTGCAATAAAAGCCTGGAAAATTTAATCAACACAGAAAAGTAAAATAAACTCCAAAATCCCTTACAGGAGACTGATTAACATAATTAAATTAAACTCAGAGATTAAGTTAAAGTAAGATTGAAATTTTCTGGGTCCTTTTCAGGCCTGAAGTAAGGTTTATACAGCCTAAAATTTGTCCATTTATTCCATCTAAACCACAAGTCTTGTGAGAATTGGGTCCTGACTACAGAGCATGCCTGACTTGTAACATCAGGGCATCTCAGCTACACTAACACTGTGACAATACTGACAATTACTGGGAATTGATCAAAAGAATTCAAAACTATTATATTTACGGGGGGAAAGTACAAATATTAGACCAATGGTCATTTCAGAGCATAATAAAACCGCAATGCAAAGTCATAATTTTCTCAGGCAACTTTACCTATGTAATTCAGCCAAATCTACCAAATCATAATGGCCTTAAGTCATAAATGTTTCAAGGTCCAGAAAGAACAGTGTAAACCTTTAAGAAGTTGCAGTAGATTCCATCTGTATTGCCTGAAACACCAGTGAGAGGAAAGGTGTCTCATTAAAAAGTAATAAGAATGAAAAGGAAGATAAACACTGCAAAGACAAACATGGATGAACCAACTCAGACAGCACGAACTAGAGCAATAAGTAGGGAGAACCTGCCAAACTAGAAGATACAAGCAGATCAAACCAGGCATTGCTGAACTATGCTGTGAGGCTATGACTTAAATATTTAACAGTTTTTTACTGACATACTTTTTGCCCACATATTTCCTTGCAAATTTCAAAAGCAAAACTTAGTTTACCCTCATCAGTAAGGCTCACAGGTGCTGCAGTTTGTTTTTGTTTTTGAAAGATGTCTTTTTTTTTGCTGAACAAGAAGTCTTTTATAAGAGATAAAATATACTTACAGTGGTTTCCAAATGGTATCACTCTTCAGGTAAATTACTCCAAGCCTTGGACCTAGTGCAGACGTTCATTGGGGCAGGGAACAGAGAGAGGCTGTGTCTGTACCAGGAAGAATCAAAAGGAAAAGTCAGGGGGAAATAATAATTATTTACTGAGAGCAAGAAAACTTGCTACAACTCTAACTGGCATTCTGTGCTGTGAGTACAGCTGGCTGCAGCCTGGGAGTGCTGAATTCCCACTTCAACCCCTCCAGCCCTGGCTGGAAACAACCACAGTGTCAGTCCCCAGTTCCCCCAGTCTGCCCATGCAATCTAATCCGGTGAAGCAAGGAGGAGAGGGAGGATTAGCCACCAAAGTGCTATCAGCAGGATTCCTTCTGAGAAGTCGCTCACTCCAATGGCATGAGCACGGAGCACTGATGGAGAGCTAGCACAAACTTGGCACTCAAGTGCATCTCAGCAGAGCAACAAGGCCAGTCCTGTTCTGAGCAGCAACAAACACTTCCTCAGGACTGAAAGGCAGGAAAAGGAAGGAAAAAATCCTCCTTCGTGTCTTTTGCTGTCTTTACATCATAAAAAGCATGGCTCATATCAAAGCAGAAATTCCACTTTTCTCCCATCAGTCACTTGGTCTATTGCAGTGACAGCAGGGAAGTAACTTATTGCCAGCCTTGCAGGAATGGTTCAGCTCAGCAGCAGTTTTATCTCTGAGATCTTCTGAACCAATGGACTGAAATGGAAATGGATCCACAGAAAAACCTCAGCTCCAATATTTATTAGATGGTGATTTCACCATCCAGATATAGTTTTTTGGGAGTATTTACATTTTTGGAGGACTTGAATCCCTCTCTAGAAAAAGAGAACTCCTCCTTTGCTGGCTTCTTATTATCCTTCGGTGGCTCACTGTGGGTATGTTGGTGGGAGTATGTCTGAAGTTGACATCCAGGGACAGAATTAAATCCTGCTCACTTCACTTATGCAAAGCACTCTTGAGACATCAGCATATTCATATTCATATATGTCCTGTCCACAGTAAAGCTACTGGTGCCATTGCCATGAAAAAATGATCTTGCCTACTCTGAGCAGACCAGAAAAGCAAATATTTGTTTTATCAAAGAAATCAACAAGGTGAATGAAAAATAGCAAGAGATGTAATTGTTATTTCACAGGTATGTAATGTCACTGTGAAAAGTTGGAATTTATATTTGAAAATGCAACACAAAAAACCCCCACTGCATGCAGCAGGAACACTCCAGTGAGCACCAACAGACACAATGAAGGATTTTAGATGACACTGTAATAATGTACTTCACAAAATATACATTCAGTTTTATGTTCAATTCACACGTTTTGTAATGATGATGTTTCTTAGTGACTGAGATATAGACTAAATTCTGATTTCAACAGGCTACATGAAACCTGGCAGCTACATTTTACAGGGGCTCAAGCAAACATTTTCTTTGATTCCAGTTTTTTTAGGTTCTCCCCTCTTGGAGTCTGCTTTGAATTGCAAATTAAGTAAATTCAAACACACACATACACACAAAATCTACAACTTAGCCTGAACCTCTGAGTTTCACCAGGGCTTGGGAGAGGAACCACATGCATCAGATTAGTCCGAAAGAATTACATTAAATAGTGACACTTTTGACCAGAACCAAGGATTGAATTTCAAAGGTACAGCAATGCCTAAGGATTCTGTAGATGTAAGTCCTTGCTAACACTCAGCATGGCTTACTTTCACGCTCTCCTTCCTACCTCCATATACGCCCCACCTGTTCTGTTAACGCTGACCTTGCTTCTTATATCCACTTTCCACACATCAGTCTGTCTTTTATTTGGCTATTGCACACCTTTTTAAGGCATAAATCCCACGTGCCTTAAAGACTGCCTCATACTTCAGATAACGTGCATTTTTAACTTGCACTAGAAGCAGAAAAATCACAGGATCGGATCTTTAGTTTTTACTTCAGCAGAACTCCTGCTCACTTCACTCCTAATTTCACACAAGAGAAGCCTAAGAACTGCATGTACTAATCCTGCATATTTTGTCACCTCTCTTTTTGTGTCATTATTGCTCTTCCAATCTCTGGGATCCCAATCCAAGTGGCTCTCTCTTGTAGCACTGCCTAGCACTCAATCTGGCTTCACATCAAGGGTCAGGCAGACAAGTTGTTAGAGATGGGCTGTTGGAAGTCTTCTACAAAATCTGGGCTCAAAAATCTCTGTGAAAGGCAATACTTAAAATATCTTCATTTTTCTCCATGTTTTTTGCTATGGCCTGGGAAGATCTCTCTCTTTCCTCCACTGTGATGAGCATAAAGCACTGAGCTCCTCAGCAGTTGTTAGGCGCTTTTGAAGTACATAAAATCAACAAAGCTGATGGTACTTCTTAAGACATTGGGATTGCAGCAGAGAATGAAATACCCCAAATTTTTGTAAAAGACTTAATTTAGCTTTGGAAAAATTAGAGGAAAAGGATCTTTGACCATAAGAAATTTGGGCAAAAAGAGAGACAAGCAGGACTACAGAGGAATGTGGTGTGTGACATTGGGTTAAATAACTTTTCCCCTGTCTACCTGGGCTCTTCTACCCAGAAAAGGAAAGCATTATATTTCTGTTCCGTGGGGTACTGTGTGCTTAATTAAGATTTTGGAGGATAAATTTTCTGCATGAATGCATTCCAGAAATGCAGACTTTATTACTTAAATATTCCCACTAATGATAGTAACTTGGGCATTTTATATATGCTCACTTTTATTCCACCTTGCTCTTTCCAAATTTTATCTGGTAATTTAGAGGGTGTGAGGAACATTAATTGTATCAGTGTTTTTATTAAGGAAGGTCCATTTTATGAGAGTAGTGATGTACTACAGATTGTGATTTAAGATGTACACTTTAGGTCAGTTTTATACTGACTTCAGTGCAGTTGCAGTGGGCATAAAGTCAGGAGAAAATGTGGCGCTTTACATAATAATGCTGATGATTAATGGGCTCATGGACCATAACTCTGTATTCTGAGGCACTGATCCTCCTTCTCCCTCCTGAAATTTGTGTCTTGACCCTTTCATCTCTTGTTAGCTACCTTTCCAGGGCTGTTCATTAATCAGCACCATTGATCTGATGTGGTCTGTCATATTGTATTACCTAAAACACACAGAAGCAAGCACTGGCCTGACTCTGCTCTTAACAAAACACACCATCGTATTTCCTTTACAGATTACTTAAATATTATAAATATCAACTTACTGCTTTTGCTTGGTCCTAGATTACTTCCCTGTAGGATGTTTCTATGTCTCCACCTGGATGTACTTCTGTCTGCTCAGAGACACCATCAAACACATTCAGTATTCCCTGCTTGTTAGGGGCACTCCTATGTCTGACCACCAAGGGACAATCAGCAGAATGGCTCCTTCTCTTTGCTTGAGACCTGGTACTGCTATCTTCTATTACCTTTTTTTGTAGTCATTCCTGATCAAGCATGCTCAAGTTTTTAGTTAATTGCTATTTATTTTATTCCTGCAGTAGTCTGTTCTCTGATATCATCAGAATGCTTCCTTCTGCTTTTCCTCTGATCCCTAGTAATGAAAAAATTAAAATATGAGCTTCTAGTGAGCTTATTTCTGATTACTCTTATTTGCTGTGCTGGAACAGTGCTATCTATCATGAGGCAATGGAAAGTAACTCACCAGTGCCTTGGAAGTTAACATGTCTGATCTTAATCCACATATTGTTCAGCTTTCTTGAGTCAGGTGGGTTGAGTTTTAATTGATGCTTTCACAGTCATGATATATTTTCAGACTGGGCTGTCTAGGCTAAATTCAATTCTTTTTGGTCACTTTTTCTCTCTGGGAGTAGCATTTTGTATTAAATTCTTAAAGCCATAACAAGAAGGAGGACATGAGAACAGCAGTGTTAGCCATCAACAAACATGATTCAAGAATCAACTTTCTGCATGAAGTGGGTTATTCAAGATATATTTTACTGTTTCTCTGTAAGGGGAAGGTACATGGTCTGACTAGGACGGACTATGGCATTTACACTGTATGAACAAGGTTAGGCCATTGGCTACCTATAGGTAGCTATCCAACCTCAATGTCTTGGAGATCAAGATACAGTAAGGGATAAAAGCCACCATTCCAGCAGAGGCCAGAAGTTGTGCCAAAAAAAGGTCAAAAATTTAGCTACACAGGACATGTTATGAGAAGGCCATAAGCATGGATTTTTCACAGTAGTCAAGGCTTCATTTCCAAGAGGAAATGGCTCATTTCTGTATTCTACTGGGAATGCTGTATGTCCACTATCAGTATGGCCTAAAAATCAGAAATTAATTTGTTAATGGATTAGACATTTACAGAAAGACTGTTTAAAGAGGCTGGACTGCTCTAGCCTGGTAAAGGCCAATTTCCCACATGGACATGTTTGCAGTAGCACTTGAGAAAAAAATCTCTCCCTGAAATCCCAGAGGTACTTACTGAAATCCAGAACAGCAGTGTAGTTTGTAGGAAAGTCTACATTATATTCCCACTTTTTTTTTCTCACAGGCCCTCTATTGCTTGTATGTATCAGTTTATTTTTCCCTTCTTTCAGTGCCTTTTATCTGATACTGTAGAATTTCACTGCTCTTAAGCTGCAATTCTTAAGTTGGATTTTGGCACTTGGAGTAGGTATTTTCGATGTCTCCTTTTTGTCTGTTGATTCTTCTGATATTTCTTTCTATTTGCAAGCAGTACTCTCAGTGTAACAACTAACCATGTCTAAGAGCTCAGGTCAAAAATTAAAATTCTCATTCTGACTTCCCTTTCCACTTCCCATGCCGAATCCCCTCCTTCTTGGGGCAGTGCTACAGGGTCTCAGCCCAAAGCATTCTCTCTCATTTAAGATCTAACTCTGAGTGCTGCCTGTTCTCCACTAATGAAGATCTCATCATGCTCAGTGTGTTGGGTGTGCAAATTCCACACCTGCAGGTGTGACAGGTGCCCAAGTAGAACATGTTCCGCTCTCTTGGCTGCTCCTCGCAGGGGGCAGAGCAGGATAAAACCATGTTTGGCAATGTTAAGCAACTGTTTGGACTTTGCACATCTGATTTGAAATGAAGATAACTGCTACTTGGAAGAGGAAACTAAATGTCAGTACTTGGTGGGCCTAATCAGAGCAGGAGCAAGTCACCAAAAGCCCTAATGTAACATTCAGCTAATGGTTTAAAAATTTGTGATGCCAAACAGAACCATGGCAGTGTGTCAGACCACTTTTCACATGTGGTAACAAGAAGAAACAGTATTGTATGCATACATAGATATATACATATAAGTAAGCATATATTTATGTATGTATGTAGAGTTATATATGTGATCGTTATTTTAAAATTATCTTATTCTGGCAAAACATTGCTGGGTATAAAAAGTGGATTTCTTTGTATTCCTATTATGGAGCCTTCACAGTTGTACCTGACTGCTGAGTGAAACCATGTAATTTTCAAAGCAGTTCATTAAAGTGGGGTGTGACTGAGGCAAACAGATAAAGTCCTAATTTTATTGATGTTGGTATGGAATATGGAGTAAATCATCTGTGCTCAGTGGAACTGCACCTACATAACCTTTCCTGGGAACAGACTGATTTGTGGGTAGTGCTTGTATACTGCGAGCGTTGTTGAATCTTGAGTGCTACTTTTCTACAGATACTTAGTATTAATAGAAGCAGTTTGAGGGTATAAACAGCCTCAGGCATTTATGTGCTGATGCTGTAGGTTACAAGGCGTCAGCATTATGGCATGAAACTCAAAAGGTTCGTAGGAGGGGAACAAGTAAGAGGTTCAGGTTTTGAAGCCATGAACACTCAAGATGGCCAGTGCAATATTCTCTTGTTAACAAGAAGGCAGCACTTGGACAACATGACACCGCCTTGCTACCTTAAACAAGATTCTCACAAAACTAAAGGTACAGTTGTGCTGCAATTAATACCAATGTTTCTGAAACTGAAATATGAATTGCCATCACTGCAATCACAAGAGACGAAGAAAATGTGTAGAAATTAAATTGTTACAGTAATATATCCGCCTAAGCTACTGCTTTGGCTAGATGAGCCAGATTAGCTCATGACAGATGAGCTTCATGAACATTTCATTGCCAAGGAACCCTGTCAAAATATTGGTGATTTCTCCGAATCTGTTCAACATCATGGAGATGTCAAACGAAATCTGAAAGGACATTATTTTTCAGGAAGAACAAAAACAATGAAAGCATACGAAGAAAATGAGCTGAGTTTCTTCCTCCTCCCCTACACATTGCTTTACTTTCCTTAAATGCTGTCCTTGCAAATACTTTGGCATAAACCCTGAAACCCTTTAGTCCCATAAATGCTGGTGAATTGCAGAAAGTACTGAATGTCCTCAAAGAATGGATCTCCCTGTTTCAGTAACCAGGTTTTCAAACAGACAAAGTATTTTCACTGAGGTGCAGGGACTGTGTAATCTCAGCACATAACAATTTAATCAAGATTTACACCACTGGCACTGGTTCTGCCATACCGCCGTCCCTCCTGGTCACAATGGTGCAGCACTTGATGCATCAGTGTCTGGCCACCAAGCTTGTGGTTCTTATGCTGAAAGATGATCTCAATCACAAGTCAGAAATACCCTTTCATGAATATGGAACATGATACAAAATGGTAAGTGATAAAAGTAATTAAATACTAGGGTTTTTTTATGGCTTGTTGCTTGTGGAAACTATGAGATACTGTTTACATTAATTAAAGGTAGAATTCCATGTAGGACAGTGGAATAAATTTTGGCTATAAATTTCAGTAGATTTGATCCATTTGTCACAGGACTATCCCCTTCAAGGCAAATAAAGAAATAAAAGTTTCACTGATACATCTGGTTTTCTCAAGCACCAAAAGCCAGGTTTCAAATAAACAGAAAAACTGAACACTCTCCTTCCCCCACAAAAAACCTTAGCATCTTTTTGATAGAATTCCTTCTTCTCCCTGAGATTTCATTATGTGACTTGTTTTATAAGGAGATGAAAATGCTTGCACAATTTTTATCTGCCTTTACTAGAGGAAGATTTATATTAAAAATCACATTTGCATGGATTCTGAGGGGCAAAGTCTGAGACAAGGAATCTTTTCCTTAAGTTTTAACATTTTCACCACCGCAGCCCAAATGCTGAGCTAAACAACTGTGTTACTGTCAGTTATGAAAAAATTAAAATGATTTTTATTTTTTTGTTGTTGTTGTTTTTTTGGATGACTGTCTCCATCTCTGAAGATTTCCCTTGCCAGTCATTCATTAAAGAGTCGGTAACCAACACAGTGAAAAGACTAGGTAAAAAGCATCACAAACGTGTTTTCCCATACCATTCTTCCTGTGTGTTTGCTGCCTCTGGCCTCAAACTGTACAAATGAAAGCTTGTTTGATTTATGTCAAAAACTATATATAAAATATCACACGGGATCCACAGAGAAACCGAGTCACTCTGGGCTTTAGTTTCATTATCCATTGAGGAATAACTGACTACAGCCTTGGAGTATGTAGAACTGATCAAAGCGCTTGCTTCTTCACAAGCAAAGAGAAAACCACTGTAGATTTCCTGTTTCATGCTTCAGTGCCAAAACACAATGAAAAAGTTCTAGATGAGTATGTGAATTATTCTAAAACATTGTTCAATCAAATCTGATGGTTATGCACATTTGTGAAACTCATCATTTGAAATGTCAAGTCACTGACAGCAGTGTGTCCTGAGGTGTGATGTATATTTGTGATAATTATTTGCTTTTTAAAGTTATGTATCATCTGCATCAAACCAGGATTTTTCTTAAATGTGCCTGAAATGTAGAGATGTCAGTGCCAGCTGCGTTATTCAGATCTGGGTTTTAAACACGCTGTGCCAGGAAAACACAGAGTCAGGATATGACTACAATGCCATTTTTAAGGCACTCTGAGTTATTTTTCACTATTCTCTTAAAACTGTACATGGTGTGGCTGATGGAGAATGATTACTAACATTAATAGTAGCTGAAGTGATTTCTGTGCAGTATATGCAGCATGATGCATTAAGGAAAACAACATAGCGATAATTGTTATTTTTACTTCAGTATTAGCAAATTATACTCTTGGGATTTATTGTAATTCAGTATTCAGCTCTCTTCTGTGGCTCTTAGAGGCTTCTTCTCTGGTCATTTCAAAACTTTTTTGAATGAAACTGAAGGCAGTTGGCTCTGTTGTTGGATAAGTTCTGCTAACGTAGGAGGGCTGTCTCCAGAGTGCTAAAAAGACCATTTGCAAATCTTCAGCATCTTCTTCCTTGACAGCAGAAGTTACTATCCAGAATGGTTTAGATGATGCTGAAATGAAATTTTACAGGAGATCCACAATCTTCCAAGAGGAGGCATGGTAGGGAATGGCAGTGACTTGAGGGGACCTGATAGCAACTTCCCCACCTTTTATTTTTGGAAAGTGACACTGTAAATAAGCACCCCACCAGTGTCTGAAATCAACATTTTTTCTTATCAGGAAAGAAATTCTGTGAGGAGGTGATTGAATTTTTGACTGTAGACAATCTGGCAGCTACCTTACTCCTGCGATTTTGTGACAGAGAATCTTATAAGAAAATGGCCCAGATGAACAAAATTATCAGGGCGCTTGCAGATATTCTGATTTCTGCCACGACCAGCAAGAAGTACCATAGGAGATGGATCAGGAATCTTAGCTGTAGGGGAGCTTAGAGCTATTCCAGTTCAATCAGATTTCACAATTTGCTCTAATGAAGAGTGCTGGCAGAAGTTCAAAGCTACTCCAGGTCTCGACTCTCCCTCCACATTACTATAAAAATGTCTGTAGAAGTGTTAACTGCAGAGGAGCCAAAAGTTGTTTTGGTTCCAGTCTTTCCCAGCAGGAGTAACTGAGAAAATAGAGTAGGAGTGCTAGTTCTGCTCACAGCTCCCTCAGCCTCCTGCAGAACACCAGAGAAGTTGCTGGGAACACGGCAAAGTGTGCCCAATGCTGTCACCCCTCACAGCTCCTGCAGCCTCAACCACGCCCTGCAAACACCACCAATATGGATGCAATGGCTCAGTGGCTCCAGAACTCTTTGGAATGAGCATCAACCTCCACAGCTGATAACCTGAAGTCTGTTTGCAAGCAGAAGGTATCAGGAGGATGGCTGTGTTCAGCCAGCATTGATTTCTTCAGCCTTTTGTCTGTGTCTGCTTTCTGTCTCATTTGGAGGTGGCTACTGTTACTACAAGTAGCATGAATCACGTCTCTGTTAAAAAACAGAGCTCCAATTGTCTTACATAACCCCTGGTAACTGCATGTCTAATAATAGCAAGCCATTCCCAGGTAGGGATTCTGTGACCCAGACACATCCACATGCACGCACACACACATATTCCTATTACTTTCTACACCTCGTTTCTGGGAAGGAGTGAGCTTTTCACATGCAGTATGACAGTTCTGAGCTGCAGGACGTGGCAACTATTATTTTAAAATGCCATTTTCACTTATTGCCTTGAGAAGCCAGTCTGGTATGTGCAATTTGCTTCTCAGCCCAAGCAGCAAGAAGGAGTGCAAAAAACCCCCAACAGCTCTGTTTGGTTTTGAAAGAACATTGAATGGCGAAGGCTATGGTTGGATCCTGTCCTGAAAGCTCGAGTCTTTCTAGGTGTTAACTCTCCTTCTGTCTCTTAGAGAAGGCCCACATTTTAATAAAGTACTTCTCATAGTTCTGACAAACCCTTGTTTTTACACCTCTCAGTTTTCCCCTTGGAAAAGTAAATTACAATATGCAACTCTCTCATTACTGCAAGGCTAATAGATAATGCTGCAAATCAATGGTAAGGTCTTCAGATGAAACTTCTCTATAAACTGAAAATGTTACTCTTTTTGTAATCCATGAGAGGTCTACAGAAGGAAGGAGTTTCTGAAGATTACTCTGATGTCACAAAATTCTGAACTTTCATTCAGTAGGAGGTCACCCTTGCATGACTACCTACAACTAAATCATATATAACTGAGCACCGTCCAGACACTTCCTGAACGCTGATGGGATTGATGTCAGGACCACTGCCCTCAGGAGCCTGTTTGCAAACGGAGTGATTCTAGACTATTCGCAAGGTTTGCCAAAGAATCCGGCTCCTTCTGACCTCTCTTACCATCAATCACCATTTCTGGGCATCTCAACTTGAATTATATGCTATTACCAACATAAGAGCCAGACTTCAGTCATCTCTGAAACCTCTGTATTCTCTCATTTTAAGAGATGCCTTGGAGCCAGGGATTTGGAAAGTCAGTTTCACTTCTGAATTTGTTCAGCTTCGAGAGTTTAGTTTAGGTTCATCTTTTCACACTGCGTGAATAGAACACGTGTGAAGAAACAGCTAAAAACTTAGGTGGTGACATAATAAAAAAATGTTCTCCTTCAGCTTTTATTTCTAAATCTATTATCTTAGCTCAGATAATCTTTCTTGAAAAACATCAAAACTTAATGACTCAGATGTTCAGACTCTGGTTCTATGCCTACCTCTGACCAAGGCATATCATACTGCATGCCAGGCAGTATCTTTGGAGAAATCCTACTTTCTGTTTTCTCCAGATCTATGTTCAACAACCAACATTTTGATATTGTTATTATGGGATCAAGTGTATTACTTCTTACGAATCCTTGGGTCTACAAATTGCCTTATAGTAAAGTCAGACCTGAACTAAACCTAGACTGTGTTTGAACTCCCTGAGTGACTGGTCTGGCCAACAATTGCACTGGTCTGGCCGACTTTCATGGATGCCCTCCCACTAAGTTAGTCTACAATACTCATATGATCTCCCACAGATTTCTGTGGGTGCAACGGGGAAAAAAATGGACCTATACTTTTATTTGTCATCAAATAAAAGCCTACAGTTCAGCAGCAATAAGATTACAGTGAAAAGTCCAAAGACCCAAGCAAGTGAAAAAAACCAAATCAAACAAGCAACCTACTGAGTTGTAAACTGTAGTTTATCAGTATCATGCAGTCATGAGCTGACTGTGTTACTGCCCTAGGGTAAGAAGTTCTTACCTTCTCTGTAGGAAGTCAAATTAATTTGCCTTCACTATCTAGTAATCCCTTTGTCAAGCAGTAAGAAATTCAGATATTGGCCCCTCTGTGTTACAATGTATTCTTTGGAAACTTGAAAGAGAGAAATGAATGAAAACCATAGAACATGCATCAGTTGCTGAACTTGCAGCATTCTTGCTAGAAGAGCAGTATTAATATTTTAATTTCTGATTATAACACTATGTCCCAGATTCCAGCTAAGCATCTGAGAACACAATGGATCTTGTGCAGTCAGGCTATTTTTATTAGTACTGAAACTCCTGTAGGAAACAATTTAACTGGTGACCCAGTGAAGGGTTAAACAAAAGTTAGACTCAAGTTTCCAAAGCCATCTGAACTGGCTTCAAGAAGACATGAAACATCTATGCATCTGGAAAATGGAACTTGCAACTGTCTTTTCTGTACCATCTGCTCTCAAGAACATTTTCTGCTTGGGAGTTGCATAAGCAATGAAAAAAAAGCACACAAACAACTTCCTGTACCCATGTTTTCGGTCACTCGTAATGACGCATTACAAAGCAAACCAGCTAAATATGCACAACTGTGCCTCACTCCAGATGACAACATGTATTATATAAGAGCAATGCCTGACAGAAAGACACTTATTTCAAGATGTCACAACACAAAGAGCACTCAAGGGTAAATATTCACTACATGTGAGAGTTGGGGGCAAGAGCCAGGGAGAGTTTTGCCTCCATCTCAAAAGGCCAAGAGTAGTTCAGAAAAATCAAAAAGCAGGCATTTTTCAGTTTACAAAGTAACATGATGGAACTTGTTGCGCCTCCTTCTGTAGAGGGGAATTTAACTTGTAACGAATATAAGCTTTTTGTTATTATTTAATGTCACTTTAATGCATTTTAGATTCAAAATGATTCTTATCCCAAAAGCTTTCAAAAATATAATTTGTTTAGGCTTGCTTTGTTTGTCTGTTGGGAAGGCATGGCCTGATTTAATCTTGTATTGTGGCATAAATAAAACAATATCCCCAGGAATTAAGAGGAGTTTAACCAGAATAAAAATATCTACCTCTCCAAATGAGTCCCAAGCCTTTAAAACTGTGCATGTATGCATGTATGTATGTGTTGGCCTTTCTCTTTCCAGTGACTGCACTAATGGAATTGGATAGAGACATATGGGGAAATCTGGGTATCTGTGCAAATGCAGGGAACTGCTGAAGAGGGGCTGTAGCCTTGACTGAAGCAGGGTGTGCAGCTAAAGGAGGTAGTTTGCTTCCACTTGGGGGTGTTTCTGAAACTGAAGTCGAGATGAGTTTCCTCACTAATGAACAGACTCAGCTCAGTCATCAGTGTAGGTCTGACCTGGTTTGGGCACGGGCACAGGATCACATTACTGTTAAATTAGCAGGAGTTTGTGTCGCTGCAAGAGAGCAGACGATACCTAATCTAGCCTGAAGTCACAGTGGCGCAGACAGGTGACACCTGATCTGACATCCAGCCTGCCACATAAAGATAATCCATTTGTTCTGAAAACATGCAAATCGGTGTGTGAATTTATCGCAGGTCAACATTTTCTGTTACACAGCTACAGTGGTTTTGATACAGTTTTATGACCGAGTTCCACTATGGAGTCAACCTACAGCTTCAGAAACTGATTTTGCATGGAAACAACCAATTCTATCATTCTAAATCTGGGAGTAAATCTAAGGGTGCAAATAGCTCCAGGGGAGATAAAATCCCTGACCTGGGAAGCACATTGTCTTTACAAAGACTAGCCACAGAAGAATAAAGGGGTTGGTTCACTTCCAAATCAGTATGTATTGCTTTCCATGGGCCAAAAGGACTTAGACCACCAAATTTTCTTCCCCCCTTCAAAATACAGTGGCTTCATTGTTAATACAGGGTTTTCCTAGATAATGAAACCTATAGACTAGAATGTGCAAGATTAGATAATTCTCAGGAGACAAGTCTGCCTCCAAGAAAATATCTCAGCCCATGGCAACAAATTCTCAGGTTAATGAAAACTGTTTTAAGATTTCAGCTGAATTAAGGAGGTGCACAGTTCATACAGGTCACCTCTGCATGGGAGGGAACATCAATATGTTTTCTGTATCTACAGTTCATTAACAGCAAAACCTTGTTCATATCCTCTTTTCAACAGCATTCTTCCTTTCCTGCCTAGCCCCCTTCCTGACTCTAATGCCTTACACCTCCATCCATCAGAAGGACACCATATAAAATTTTGTTCATAATTACATTGGCAAGTCTCCTCTGGTTTTCATGGAAGTTACATCCTCATAAATGAGAGCAGAATTTGGCCCTTTGTCTTTTCAAAAGGAAGACTAACGATCAAATAATTTTCTCACATCTCTGTTTGCACTTTCACAGTCTGGTTACATTGATTTGTGTCTCATAAGTAGACATTTCCTTTGTTGGTTACAAATCAATGTTATAGACCTAGCCTGCCTGCACATTTTTCCCTTCCCTCTTACAGTGAGAAAAACAAGTGCAGCTTCAATTCCTCTTGCTTTATAAATGTGAACTTCCTTGATGAAGCATGAGAGAAAAGCAGATAAAATTCCAGCTCACCCTCAAAAAACAGGAAACGTCTGTACTTAAATTTCTAATTACCAAGATGCTTTATGGTATGATAAACACCTTTATCATTCCAGTCCTGCCACTGCTTTGTTAACCTAGCTATAATCCTCTCCTTCAGATATCACAAGACTTCCCAGGGCAGCCCACTGTGATATCACAGACAGCTATGACTTCATGGCATGAGTAAGGAAAAAAGAGGCAAAGGTTTTTAGTCTGCAGATGGACTGAGCTGCCACACAAATCTCCAGGAAAGGACAGAAAAGAAAAGGGTTTGCAACTGGTGCCTGAGAGGCAATGAGGTTTTTGACTGCAATGTGAAAATACAGCAGTGAAGATAGATGGGTATTTCACTGCAAATGGATACACGTGATAATAGAAAAGGAATAGTAAGAAACAGAGCCATCAATCATACCAAGTAAAAGAAAGTAGAGGTGTAAATGTGGAACATATCAGTTTGATTTTCCTTTATTAAAAGCAAAAAAAATAAAGGTAAAAAAGAAGAGTCAAAGCAGCTTCAACTCAATCTCATCAATTTTAATGCTATGAAGAAGTTTAGTAAGTGACAGTTCCACCAATTTGATGGAAAACTCGTGACTGCCAAAATGTAAACAGAAATTGTTTAAGAGCTGGCAATAATAACGATGATGGTATTAATAATAATAATAATAATAATAATAATAATAATAATAATAGTAGAATGTGAGATCAAAAAGGAAAAGAAAGATTTTACAAATATGAACACAGCTGCCACCACCATCAAAGAACATGCTCACAAGTCAAAAGGGAATTCTATTTATTTTAAAGAACAGCATTAGGAATCAGGAAATCTAGGTCCTACTTACACCTCTTCTGGGGAATCTATGCTTGGCCTTGAGAAAGATATTTCAGTGCTCTGTGCTTCAGCTTCTCTGTAAGACCAATTGAGATAACTTCACATGCATCTTAATTCATGGGTGTTGAGCAAACACTTTAAGTTTTTTATGTAGAAACTATTAAATGGCAGGAAAGACAAAAAAGAATGTAAAGATTTGGGGAACATTTGAAAAAGAAATTCTGCAACTCAACCATCTCCTCAAGTCACAGGAAGAGAACAAATAAGGTCCTTTTTTGCATTTTATTTCCAAAGGAAGTGTAAAGCTTCCCAGCCAGATGGGTGTTGAAGTTGCCCCTGAAAACACGAACATGAAAATGGTGAGAGGGAGCCTTGGCTGACTGCAGCCTTGCAATGTTGTGTACATGAGCCTATTCCCTGTGAGGTAACACCACACTGCTGGTCTGATGGGAAGAGAGATGAGAAGTTAAGACTTCTTGGAGAGTTGTCTGTTCGTACAGACTCTTGACACAGCAGTTCAGGCAAGAAACCACATTGCTCTAAGACTTTGGGGACCAACCATTTGGTCTCTCTGTTCCACCAATCCACAACCTTAGCCACCTACCTGTTCTGCTTGTGTTTAAAATAGGCCTGGCTTTCTAAAATTTTTGAGTTTTGTCATAGTAGATATGGTGGAATAGACCTTGATAGAGTAAACTAGATATTAGAAAGTAAGAAAGAGAGATACAAAATAAGAACGCTAAAATAAAGAGAATTATAAAACCAAAACAATTAGTCTGATTTAATACAACATTGACACAACTTTTCCAAACCCTTTTTACTTAGACGTAAATGACAAACAGAAAATACCGAGATGCCGTGAGTCAGACCTGCAAAATCAAATATGTTCATCACTGTCTGTTGCAACTTTTGTTTCTAGTAAAAGTTATGAAAGACCTCAAAGAGACAGAACTGCCCAAATCAGTTTACTGATTAGGAATATATCCACCAAAACCCCTAAGCAGTGATGTGTTACCAGCCCAAAAGGACTAGCACAACCATGTTCAGCTATAGGACAGAGAGAACTCAATATGCATTTCAACACAAATATATTTATAGCAGCTTGTTTACAGCTCATGGTGCCTTCCACTGTATTCTTCGTATTTTTCTTATCTTGCACTATCAAAGTTAGCAGACAGTGGAGAGGTATGCATCTTTTTCTTATCTTATCCTGAACAGGCTTCACTAGCAAGGACATAAATTCTGTCTTTTCAATACCAAGCTACAATTAGCACAGAGGTCAGGACACTGCAGTGAGCACAAAGGTCACAAGTAGTAGTGCTACCCAGGGGGTTCCAGAGCTAAACACAAATCCAAAGCACTCTGGGCATATGGAAATGAAAAAGCTTTTTTTTTATATCTGCATATATGCATGTCAAGAGTAAATATTTAAGGAATGAACAACATGATAACAAAAAACCACCACAACCTGTTTGTAAGCATAACAGGGATCAAAATATGCAACTGACAGGTGGACAAAGTAGGTTTACCTGGTGGAGAGCACTGGAGAGAAATGAAGCCTTGCCTTTTACATTTCATGCATTTTAAGAAGCTGCTCAGATGATTGTTTACTTTAACCTGACATCCATTCTTTTAACAGGAAGTGCCAAAGCAACATTTGTACTGGAATACAAACACCTTCAAAAATTCCAGAGTATCTCAACATGGCATTTCTCTTTGGTTCTTTCTACACAGTTGTATAGATAAACATCAAAAGTGAAATATTTAGGCTCAAGTCACCCAAAGACTAGGAAGTGCCCACACTGAGTGTGCATGTTACTTTAAAACTTAGTCTCATGAAGATTTATTTCTGGCGTAAACATTTTCAAAGAAGGCTTGGGTAGACTTAGCTAGCTAAAGGTGAGTGCCAGTATTTCCTACATGTTGGAGCAAGTAGCCTCAAAAATCCTGGCCTCACTCGGTTGGCTCCAAAAGCAGGTGGAGCTGAACTGTTAACTGAAGTATTTGAAACACACCAACCCTGAGAGGATTATACTGAGCTTTGTGGCAGCTGCACTTGAGGAGAAAGAAGGAGGAAAAAGGCTGAAGGAGGCTGAATGGAAAATGAACAATTCAGATCAATGGAACAGGCCTGGAAGCTTCTGAAGAGAATCTTTTAAAGAACCACAGACAATGGCCACAGTCTAGACTGAACACACAGAGAAAAGTCAAGACAAATCACCACCCTTAAAAGCTAAGTAATCACATCACATAACAGCAAGATACAGCAATAGTCTCCCTGTCTCTGCTCTGAGGTGAAAGCACCTGGAATGTGACATTTGTTTCTGGGCACCTCCTCATCAGAGTGATTGGAGACAGTTCAGAGAAGAGCCTCATAAGCAACCAGCGTGGTGGAAAGACTGAGCTATTAGGGAAAGAAATTAAAAGCTACATCTGCAATAGCCTGGTTACATGCCAGTGACTATCAGATGAGGGCAAAGGCATGAGAACAAGCTGCATATAATTGAAAGGTGAGAATAACCAAAAAAAAAAAAAAAAAAAAAGAGATAAAGAGAAGAGGGTAACTAATAACATGAAGATATAGGGATGAAATTAAAACCAGTAACAAGAAGCTGAAATTCCAAGGAGCAAAATATTATAAACCTGAAAAGTAATCTCAGGGAAGGAACTGAAATTTGACTGTGTTAAACTGTCCTAGACAAAACACTAGACAGGCAATGCACACATCCTTTATTGGCCCTGGGGAGATGGGCTGAGCAGGTCTTGATTGTTTTTCCAGTTTGATGATGATGACTCCAAGGTAAACTGTGTTTTTCTGGCCTAAAAACCATCCATAAAAATATGGAAACCCATGAAACACACTCTGGTAGGTTAGAAGATGATTAACCAGAAGGAGACTTAATTCATGTTCATTGGATAAGCCTGTAAATCAGGCAGAGTTGTATGTGAAGAAAGAAGTAAAACAGCAAGGAGTAAAACCTACCAGGTTGAGGAAATGGCTTTTAGCATCAGGTTCCCAAAGAGGAATTGCCACACAGCGTGGATAATCCATTGCATAAAAAGAGAGCTTTATATGTGGCTCAGGCAACAAGATGTGAGAATGGAGTTACAGAAATGACTTTAAAGCATATGTGACTCCCTGAATCATGAGTTGGCTAGTCTATGGAAAGGTTAAATGCTTGTGTCACAAATGCAGAAGCCTGAGTGTGCAAAAAGGGAGCTTGTCCCTCTCTAGAAAGTATCCTAAGAAAGTAAATGACAGACAGAGTGAGCCTTCCACTCTTCCATACTATTGAACCATGGATATAAGCCTAAAAAAGAAAAAAACCCACTCCATTTACCTGAGTATTGAAACATTGCAAAAAGCTGCACACACAGACAAAAAGTATGACAGCCAAAAAGTATGACAGAGACATGCAGAGGGTGGCAGTGAAGGGAGTGCAAGTGTCTGGACACAGTGAGATGAAACATTGCTGTCACTTCCTATCCATAACCTCCCCAGCAGCAAGGAGTGCAGACAGGAAAACCACCACCTAAACCTGAGACATCAAACTTACTACATAAAATAAATCAGATCCTGACTGATTTTAGCTTGCACTGGAAATAATCCTTAGTTTTTTTAACTGAAAAGTAAAGACCTTATGGGTGAGAAGCAAGGGGAAAGTAGAGACAGAGAAATAAACTTTTTATTTGCAGTTTTCAGCAAGAAGAACTAAGTCTGTCTTTGCAGTAGTTGTGTTATCAAAGAGAAAATTAGGTTAGTGGTATCTTCATTTGAGTGGTGTCTGGTTTTATATTTTTTGGAAGCAAGGAGAAAAAAGACAACCTTCTTTGAACCAGAGACATTAAGTGATACTCCCTTGTGGCCTTGCATAGGAGGAGCTACTTCAGATTTTAAGCTGCCATGTAGCCCTGACGAGGCAGCACCTTCCTGACACTGCACCATCTTCCTGACACTTCACTCAGCCTGAGGTCTTACGAGTACAGCACTCCTGACTGTTGGTTCCTTCCATGGTGTGAGGAGAGAACATCTCACAGTTTCAGGTGACACTATACAAAGATCATATTGGCTTCTGAGTTATGTTTCTGCTCACCTTCCTCACTGGTCAAGACATCCAGAAAACTTTCTGCTTGCTCTATGTTCAGGGACCCAACTCCAAATTGGAGTTAATCTCAGCATTAAGATACATCTGTGAAGAAGTTTAGCTGGTTGTACCAGCAATGGTGCTTCCTGCACAAAATGGTAAACATAAATGCAGTACTGATTACATTGCAAATCATGCCCCAAGGCTGGAGGTCCAATGAAATAATGATTTCAGAAGCAGTATCAGATAAGGTATTCTTATTACTCCCCAGGCCATTGCAAAAAATTACTCCCTGATCCCTGCAAAAATTCATGATTTAAAGAAAGATTGGTGGTCTCTGTTTGTAGCTTGACTCTACAAACATCTGTGCTGAGATGAGTGGGAGAGTTGTGCAATATGTTAGTAAATGTGAGCAGCCAAAGAGGGAAATTTATTCAACTGGTTTGATCTCTGAAGCCCCTGTATTGACCAACCACAGCCTGTGCTCTTTATTAGCTTTCTGCAGGTCCTTGCTAACGAATGGTAACCTGTCCATCTGCAGAGCCAAATATAGGTTCTTTTAAAGAACAGAAAGGAATTCCTGCTGAGCCTGACAGAAGACAAGCCCACCATGTGTCTGCGTGATGCTGAGGAGTCCTGTCACAAAGGTGGCTGCGGGCTGGGTGTGTATTTTCCAGCTGATGCACATGGATAACCTGACCTCTACACTTACAAGATTCATGTAATAATTCATGGCTTACCCCAGCTTCCACAGGGCCAGCATCCTAAAGCCCCATGTATGTCACAGAGGACCTTCCAAGCAGCTCACAGACACTTCTGACACCCATTCTGGTCAGGAAAACACTTAAATATGAGGAAGAAATACAGTGTTGCTCACTCCCCCAAGTGCAAGCTAATTTCAGAATTCATCCTGTGAGTCCTTATCCAGGGGATGTTTTAATTACCTTTAGCCTGTCCAAGCCAGCACTCCTACCCCTAGGTGTACTGCTGATATGACTGACAGCTGAGAGCTTTTCTAAACACCAAGGATAACATTGCAGTCGCTAGCGACTCAAACTGCCTAAAGTGGTGTGATTTTTATCACTTTGACAATGCTTATGACAACTTTCTTTAAGTGTAAAGGGATTGTTAAAATTTACTAAGATTTATAAAATAAGCCTACCTAGAAGATTCATGTGTATATGCAAATGTTGCATAAAATCATATACAGAGAACAGTCTGAATTGCCTCATATCAACATTAAAAAAAGGCCTCTCAGCTCACAGAAACACAGAATCTTGGCCCTTCTCAGTTTACACAGTCTTCCACCCAAGCCTGGGAAAATAGATAGGGCTCTTCCCCCCGTGAAACAATATTGGACTTTCCCCAAGGAAGGGTGCACCACTGTAACCAGTGAGACAAGGCATGGAAGAGAATCAATGGCAGAGCTAATCAGGCTAATTCAACTGTTAAGAAAGCAACCAAACCCCATAAAGCCCCTCAGAGGTCAAAAAATATCTCCGAGATTATGCCTGAGAATGACCTAGAAGTCAGCGTCATCCAGAGAGTGGTAAAATATTAAATTCTATGCAAGCAAGCACTTGCTCTGTGTATGAGCTGAAGTTTTCAAACCATCCCCCACAGAGATAATCATAGTAGGATCCACAGTAAGAAAGATCTTGTTACGATACCTCCCAAATACTAATGCAAACAACACCATGCTTCTATATTCAGAAGGCATCTACATCTCTGACAAGTCCAAGATTTCTGAGACCAGAGTAATAAAAGACAGTCAAATGCAAGTAGATCCTAATTTCAAAATACAGGTATCTTGACATCCAAAGGTGCAAAGATTTTTTTCTTCTGGCTCAGAATGTATTAGTTATTAGAAACCTAATCTCTATTTTATCCTGCTAAAATATGAGATGCTCGTGGACCCAAATGAGAGTCTAGGACATTTTTAAAAAACGTTAGCCCTTACTGGCTGGATATGATAGATAAAGATGATTTTTCAGGCAGAAGCAATGAGCATGGCTCCACCCAATACAAACTGTGGTTCTGCTAGAACAATCCCTTCAGCAGAGATCTGCAGACCCTCCCCTGTGTACCTGACCGTCTGCACACTGCCAGTGTAGGTGAACCCACTGCTGGTGCAACAGATGTTAAAGCAGGCAAACCTGACTCCCAGAGCAGAGGGATTAATGGGGCATTAACATCAAGGCCCCAGTCGTCGTGGCCATTTAAATGCTAGCAGCTTTAAGTAAGTTATCCAAATCTCGAGTTTACTGTGTGTGCCACTAGCACTTAATTATAGAACATTTGGGGCCAAAACTTGCCCCAGGGTATGCATGACATCATCTCAATGATGCTAATGGAAATCCATGTGCTATATATTAGAAAAGTAACTGTTTCTAAATAGGGCTAATTTAAAGGTTGTCTTTTACTGAACATCCTTTTATTATTTACATTTACAAAAACTAATCACATGACAGTTGCCAAGATTCATCAGCTGGGCTTCAGTTTACATTCCCACAAAATCGATTAAAGAAAAGCTTGGTTTTAAAGCCTAGCAGCTTGAATTAATGTTCTGTTAAATCTGACAGATTTTGTCCATGGTTCTTTATTGACCCTTGTACTTTTTTTGACACCCTTGTGACACACCTTTTCCCAGCCAAAGTGTATTCCATGGTCAAGGGATAGTTTCTGACTGAGGGAAGAATATTTTCAGCTCCTCTTCACCTCCTAGAGCAGTATTTCAGGACTCATCAAGAGGTGTGCCATTAAACATAAAGCATGCTCATGGCTCCTCTTGCATTGCAGCAAACAGATCTGTCAGACTTCAAATCTACTGAGCAGCAGCAGCAGCAGGTAAACACAGCTTTTGTTTTAGCAGCTCAGTTACAGCTAAGTGAGCATCTGCCCTGGCTGTACACAATAAACCTTCTATTTCAGAAGAGTATAATTGTCATTGTATTCCCTTGTCCTTTGAAACTTCGAGCAGGAAGCTTCAGCCTGAGGGGCCACTGCAGTCTTTAGGACATTAAAACCCCCATATTCTTCCCCACTTGTTATAATGTGTAATTGTAGATGCCTATGTAAAATGAAAGGAAAATACCATACTATGTAAAGCCTCAAATGATCACGTGGCTTGGGATTCATCTACAAGAGGCAAAGCCATACCAGTTCAGCATTGTTACATGGCTGTGGTACTTGCTATGTGCAATATACTGAGTAAAACTCCTTGAAGTTGCTTTAAAGATCTTCCTATTCCTGTTAACAGGTTAGGGGGCTCTAGAGAAGTGTCTTAGCAGATGCTACTTTTCAGCTCTAATGAAACTTTCTGCTAAGTGGGACCTGAGCTGACTCCATGAGCCACTTCTCTTGCAAGAATTTCACTTGTGGAAGTTATGGGCCTGTTTTCTTATATGCAGCCCATTGCTTCCTCCGAAAAAGAATTTTATATCACAATTTCTTTAAGAAATGCATGAGAACTTTCTGGTTTAATTCTCAAAGAATGGCATCGATGCAATTTCGAAAGCAAAGCTGCGGTGAAATTCAAGACAGGGATGCAGCATGTATGTGTTCAGAACATACAGTGTTTCCATGGTATGAAGACTGTAAAGTAATTGGTAACTCATCCAAAATCTTAGAATGAGTAGTAATTTGTGGCAATTTAATCTATGTAAACTTATTTACAGCACGTAGGGAACAAACACATACTTGCTTTTGAGAAAAAACATCCAACCTCTTGCTATACACTGACATTGCACAGTACATGCATAAGAGTTTAATGAAGTGTTTGGGGCCCATGCTAACTTTGATTTGTAGGGCTCTAAGTCATGCAGTTCATGCTGATGTTACTGTATGCTCCTATAAATGCAGAGAAGAATTTTTAAGACCAGCTTGTCGTGTTACACTCAAAAACTTCATTTTATTTTAATGTAAACTGTGTGTTTAATCTCTTTTGAAGGTTTCAAAGATCAAATCACCTCTATTTTTTTGGGCACAGAATCTCATGAGAGGATGCAGTATAAATTATACCCATCCATTCCACTGTGTTTCTGCCTTTTCCACAGTTTTCTTTCTGCCTGCCCCTTTATCTTTTTGGGTCTCTCTTTACTCATTTCTAGTCAGTCCTGTAGCCTGCCACCTGTTCTCCACTTCCACATATATAGTTTGTAAGACACTGTAGTATACATCTTCTTTCTGTTTCTCCTACTTACCTCTCCTGGCACCGTCAATGTTCCATGCCATCACAGTACCTGGGCTTTAATTTGTGTGTTTACCTTTGTCTTGCATTTAGGAGGATAACTCTCTTGTCTGACACCCTCACCTTTCATTAACTCTGGTTTCCTATCATCTTTGGTTCCTACCACTCCAGAAAAGGCGGGAGGGGGAATGAAGTGCTTGTGGAGGCAGTGCTGGCTGTCACAGACTGATTGACAATGAGCACGGTGCCTCCAAGTGCCGAGATGCTGCAGTTTGTGAAGTGAGACCTCGGTGCCCGGTACACCCTCCTTGATTGAACAGACATTCTGAGTGCGGCTGCCGATCACTGTTAGCCCAGTGACTCCCTGCATTCTCCTCACTTCCTTCTCCCAAGCTGTCAGACTGGCAAGGCTCAGGAGAAATCACAGGTTTCCTAATTGCGTTTGTGCCTGCACAGAGAGAAAACTTAAATACAGGCTGGTCAGATCTGTACAGATGATGGAGAATGTTTCGCTCCATTCTGTTCTAGTGTGGGCTCTTCAATTTGTGCCTGGCAGCCTCCTTGTTCCTGAGGACAGAAAGATAAACTGTAGCTTTGTATGGATGGGGAATATGACAAAGCAAAAGGAGAGAAAAGGAAATTCATTACATTTATCTGTGCAAACATTTTCTCAAATGATTCCTGCAATTTCACATATCGTGCTCCCTCTGTGAGCACATCTATCCTGGATGGCTGTATCTTGGATTTATAGAAAAAGCTTGTTCCTATATCTACTCAGTCAGATTGGAGCTCTTTATTGGTACTGATCAGTCTATTCAGACTCTTCTGACTGTTCCTTGCTCAGAGCCAAGACATCATGCACTGTTTTCAATGGCTATTTAAGCATCAAGTGGGCTCTGGTAGCTAGGTAATCCAGAAAGAAAAGCACAGCATCAGTCAGTCTGGACCGTGACTCTGACTCAAAAGTGGTCAAGTTTTCCTTTGACTGCACAGGATAGGCTCATTTTTAAGAGGTCATTTTCTAGTCAAACCAAACACAAAAGTTGACTAAACTAGTGACAGCCCAGTGACTCCTGGGGATTCCAGTGCCTTTAGTGATGGAAGAGAAAGCAGGAGCCACAGATAGTCCTTAGCCCAGGTTAAGGGTGGCTCCATGGGCAGCCTTAGTTTATTTGGCTCAGTAGCTCATGATTACTGAAATAACAAGCAGCTTTCTTCTATTTTATCGCAAAGTCTCACGGGAGGCTTCATTTGCATACAGTGACTCAGAAAGCTGCCTGCTGAGCTGCACGTACTGGATGTCTGTCTGGAACAAGTCAGAGTAATTTGTCCTCTTGTTTACAGCAGCCTATTTATAACAGCACAGAGATGACCCATGGATACACCAAGTCTACCCTCCAAACACCCAGAAAGGGACTTTTCACACTCATCACAAAGCCCCACATACTATAGCTCCCTCAACTCCTCCTTCCAGTGAAGATCTCCAAGGGCTACAGGAAGCACAGTGGATTAGAGAAGGTTTGGATGAAATACATGAGTAAGATCTTTTATTGCATCATTATCTCAGTAAGAATCCATCTGCTTCAAGGCCCAAATGATGGAGGACAGGTGTCCTTGAATACCTGTGGACTGTGGTATCCACTATTGCTGTTTTCCCTAGAAATAAGTTGTTCGCAGCCACTCCAAGGTGATCTGCAGCTTTCAGGATTTTTGTTTAATGGCTTCAAGTGCTCAAAACTCCTAGAATGAAATCTATAAAGCCTTTCTCAGTCAGATAATTTCAGCTCTTAACAAGACCAAGTTTCAGAAAGCACCATATGTCATGTATGTAAAAGAAATAGCCCTGTAATGAATCACATACATGTATTCTAAATCAGTTTTTCACAGGAGTAATTTGAATGTCCTACATTAACATCTCCTGCTGGCTAAGGCTTCCCCCTAAGAATTAGATAAACAATTCTGCAACCCATGCACCTTCAAGCAACTGCTTCTTCCCAGACAAGGAGACTGGTTTTTCCTCTGTTACAGATATAATATTCTTCATTAGAACCACAGAAACCTAAGGTCCAGTCTTTATCCAAAATTCTGTGTCATGTGCAATTTCTATTTTGCATTAGAAGATGGTCAATGTCACTGCTTTGGAAAAGACAGCAGGTTTCTTAGTCAGACATGCTATGCTTATTTTTGACCCTGTTACTAGACTGAAATTAGTGACTATATGAATATATCTCACATATTTAACATATATAGCATATATGTGTCTATGTCTGCACACATACCTACCAAACCTCAACAGTTACACATATTCATGCATACGTGCAAGAAACGATTTAATTTTTACATATATATATTTACAGGCATATTTGTATACATATTTACACATACACTCACATATGTAACTTGTAAGCATTTGACAGCCATTGAGCACTCTCTGAGCTTTGTGATGTCTCTTTTGTGATATCTGAAGAATTTGGTTGAAGATGAAGGGATGAGGTCAATTACTCCTGTACTTACAGGAGAGACCCACTATGCCCAAAGCTTACCTAAAGCACTTTTCTGATATATATATATTAATACCCACTCCATTAAAGGACCCCAAAACTTCTCCCTGCATCCTCGTTCATGTGGGCTGAGCAGCATCACTTTGAAACGGAAAGTATACGTATCCCAAGCTCTTATCAGCAAAACTATCTATATCTTATCATGAGTATGTCTGCCATTCCTACCACAGCTGTCTCCCCAAGCAGAGCTACAGCAGGTCATGATTCTTCTGCCTTTGCTCACAAATTTCTCCTCTACAGTACTGCTTCTAATATCTCAAGTTTTTTAATGCTCACAAAGAAAATATTCTCTTCTTCTGCTCCCTAATTAATTTTTCTTCTTTCTTTCCTTATTTATATCTTACCAATAGCACAGGCCATAAACTAAAATGCTCCCGAGTTCCTTGATGGCAATTTTGATTCCTGGAGCAATGACAAATACAAGGTGTGAATTCTGCAATTCATGATGAAAAGAAATAAAAGAATTCTGTATTGAAGCAATACAATTCCTTTGATTTTCAATGAGGATATGCAGAACAGGGTTAAAGGTGGCTTGTAAGGTCCTGAGAGATCAGCAATGCTATTTATAGCAATGCTATGTACAGAAAAGCCATATATGCAATTATTCTATTATTCTGACATATGTTTACAGCTGTTCCCTATCTCCAAGGCTGGTCAGGAAGGATTAGTAGAGTTGACTGTACAAGTGATTCAGAATGGAAAAATTTACCCTCTTTTTATTTTTGGTAGCCTAGTCTTTATTTTTCAAGTGATGTTTTTGTTCAGTTGCATGAGCTGAGCAGTCTGGATAAATGGTATATATCCCTTTGGCAATATATGAAGGATTCTTTTTTTGCCATTTGTTATTTATACCATGAGTCTGGTCATCTAAGTCATATGCTTCCTGTTTTTAACTGAATGACAAACTTTTCAAGCAGGAGGACAGATTCCAAATGATGCATAAGTACTCATAACCACAAAAATCTTCACCTGAACATTTTGAAAATGTTCATTAGGAGAGAAATATGGCAGAATAAAATGGAATCGGGACAAGTATGCACAGATGCCATTTTGTGGTGTCTTGCCAGGCCTAAGATTAAAGACTCAAAATATAAATAGGTGAAATAAGGAAGTCTTAATATTTTTGCAAATGGTTTTACTTCACAAGAATTGCATGTCATGAGTTAGAGAGTGAAATAGGGTGGGGTTAAGGCTTTCTGACACTAATATGGGAAGACTTACATTACTAACTGATCAGAGACCTTACTTTCCAGGAAAATTTCCCTGAATTTAAACATGATATGCCAGGTGTCAAACACTCTCTAGCTACATCACAGCAGTGAGAACAGAAGCCTTCCTACTAATCACTCAGTGTAACCTGTGTCTGCATTTTGTTGTTTTCTGGTAATCCCACTTCAGATCCTTGATGCTTCTCCATCCAGGAGTGGGAGAGAAGTTGTGATTGGTTGAATGCAATATACAGCTCCCTCTTCCCAGAGAGAAGATGTATACAGCAGTATGTGACAGTAGTGTCAGCAGGGAAATACATCTTGGAGTGCAGGGAGTTTAAATGATTATTCCTTGGCCTTGTAAGAAGCAGCCTTTGGGCCCATTTGTGCTATGCTCCCTGAGCATTTCAAAGAGCTGTTTTCCCCCAAAGATCTCAGCAGGATGAAAAAGAGCAGCTTGTGGGGAAATCACTCCCCAGAGTGGGTATGGGAGGGGTGGGCAGAGGCATCTGGCTCTGGTGCTTTGGACATAGGAGTCAGGAGGGTTTCTGCTGGGAGGAAGGAACACCACTACATCCATCATAAATGAAAACTGTTTATTTAGAGTTATGTAGAGTGATCAGACCATTTCCTTGTGCCACTAATGCATTGACAGGTATTCTCAACAGCAGCTGTCTTAGACACTGTGGCTTGGAAGGGAAACTAGGGAGAAAAATACAAAACATAAAGTCCAACTTGTCAACAACTATTTCTTCTGATTATGAGTAGTGCTGAGATCATATTCTACTGACATAAGTGGCATTTTGCTTGTGCCTCAATATTCATTAGATTCCAACAGTCAGTTGGTTGTGTGTTTAATGCATTCTGATAAGAGTCAAATCCTTTGAAAACTGTGCCTGAGATTGGGAGGAGAGCTGGACATCACCAACACCTTATCATAATTCTCCTATGATGGAAGAGCGTTTTGTACAACCAAACCTACACTCCACTGCTCTCAAGTTAGGTCTCATTCATAATGTGCATTCTCAGTATTTCTTTCTTTAGGTACTTATGTGAACCATAGAGCTGAAGCATCATCTTCACCTTCATGAAGACCTCTTTTGAGACTTGACGTTCAAAATATTTTGTCTCATAAAGACCTTGTAGGTTACTGAAGTGCAGACATTCCGAATCTCAGGCTGGAAACTAAGGCTTGGAGATGATGTTACTTACCAGGCTCACAGAAGAAAGTAATAAGTAAAAATCCTATAACCAGGCTTTACAATTCCAAGACAGTGATTTAATTCTTGGAATAGTTTCAATGTCCACCATATGATTTAAGACCCTGAAGACCCTTTTCCTCCTGCCCTCCCACGTTGGACCTTGAAGCTTTTCCATTTCTCATTAGATTTTTTCCTGTGCTTTTACTTAATAAATATTTTGCTTTGAATACTATTTTTGTTCCTCACAGTCACTTCCATTATTCCTGTTCCACCTTTGCTTTTCCTTTTGCATCCACTTGTTGTAACTGAGATCAGTAGAAGCTGCTGTTTTAGAAGTCCCAGGAGCCACAAAAACCACACACGGGATTTTTAAACTCCTGACCCTATCTTCTCCCTTTGCTCCATTGAGTTGCTTAAAATTTCATGCACCATGCAAAGCAAGTCTAGGTTCTATGTAGGCAGCATAGACTACAGTTAGTTATGGCTGCATTTTCTAGGGCTGTTAAGGGGAGATGCACTTCTTCCTATTGAACTGTGTATTTCTGATTTCCTTCTGAATGCTCAGAGGGCACAGGGTATTTATTGAGTCTTTCATAAACCTGAACTCTTTCTCTACATCAAGATTCAATTTCACAGACCAGTTTGGAGCATGGCTAATTCCAGTTCTGTCTCCTTTTCTCTCTTCTCTGCCATTCAGTCTTCAAGAGGTCTCACTATGCTGTGTTTTCACCTCTGCTCTACTGTCTTCTGCTTGGTGGCAGACTGTCTCATGCAGCTGAGATCACTCTGACCCCATAACTGAGCACTCTTGTTTGTCAGCAGCAAGAGGAGACTGGGAACATCTCAGTCAGGTGCTATAAAATGTAAAGTGTGTCTGGCAGCCACAAACTTCATTACATCCCTAGCAAAGGCCTTATACAAAAGGCCTTCTGATGCAAGAACCTAGACTTCCCCTATTTCTTTACAACTTTAAGTACAATCCTAGAGCCAAATTCATAGCAAGTGAAAAGTAGGCTGAAGGCTCTTTTCCTGATGGAGGGAAACTGTGGATGCTAGCTACTTTCAATACCATGCACACTGTGCCTTGGCATTTGGAGACATCCTTAAGCACAGTTTTCTTCTTTTCTATTGTTTGTATGTTCTGCCCCAATGCTATTTCAGTGTATATTTTAATGAGTGAATTTATTATATAGCTCACTGCACAAAACTTTCAGTTACATTATTAAAAACTCCCTAGTACTGATTTTTGGATCAGATATTTCCTGCATGTATTTTGAATCCACTGTTGGTTATTGAGTAGCTTTTTTTTTTTTTTTCACTTTCCCCCCCTTTTGGTCCTGTCTGAGAATAAAGCCTAATATGGGTCTGCCCTCAGTACTACTACCTTTTTTTCCTCCCCTGTATCCCAGATTACAGCATAGACCTCTTTTAGACCCAGTGAGACAAGATAAGCCTTTTCTGCCTGGCAGCATTTCAGAGACATTAAGTGTAAGAGAGAAGGTAAGTAATTCACCATGCCTCCCCATTTCTGTAATGGGGGAGGACATCTTGATACATTTACAATACTCCTCTGGGGATATTTCATCAGTTATGCCTAACTCTAATGGACAAGAATTGATTTGAACTTTCTAGTTAGAGCTGTAAACAGTTTCATTCCAGGTTGCAGCAATGAACTGGTGTTTTGTAAAATTGAGAAAAATTTGGAAAACTTCTGTGTTGATCTATTAAGTAAGCTAGCAGTGAATGATCCAGGGTTTACTAAATTGTCTTTCAAATTTTTTAAAACCAGAAAGAGCAATTACTAACCTAGATTATATGTTTTTTCATTCTAACATCTCTCCTCCATTTTTTTTCAGGGTATTGCTATTTGAGCTATCTCATTTACTTTCAGTTGAGATTTGTCAAGTCAGGATACAGTTTGTGAAGGTATTTTTATTGTTCTACTTAATGTCAGATGCTTATTTTTGTAGTTCAGAGAACTCTTTCTCCTGCTGTAATAATATCAGTTAATGTCCAAAGTCTAACTACCTAAAAAAAAATAGCATACAAGGCTTCTGGGGTATTCCCCCCACTGTCAAGTTTTCTACTGGTGGTACCTTAGGCAGTTTTAATCCTGGGCATAAAAGCAAAATTCCATCATTTAAAAAAAAAATTGGCATATACAATATTATATCTTTGCCAAGGTTTGCAAAGTGAAAATACAGAGTTCTTCAAAGCTCTGCTAGGGAGCAAATAAGCAGCTCCTGTTATCACATGCTGTATTTTTTAAAGCCTGTTGTATTAGAGATTATCTAGAAAGGTTGCAGCTGGGGCAAATGATCACATCAGTAATCCATATTTTAAGATTCCTGTTTCCAACATACTGATCATCATGGTGAGCTACGAAAACATTTTGTAAGGCATTAACAATTCTTTACAAATAATACAAATAGTCACAAAAAACAGTCGAGCAAAGGAGATATGTTTTATATTAATTCTAAAGTTAAAAATCAGGCAAGCATAAGCAAGAACAGACAAAACAATGACCTTCCCAGCTCAGCCTTTTGTTCCTCTTAACTAAAGATTTCATTCTGCAAGACTGTGTTTCTGCGCTGTTCCTTTGCACTGAAGACAGAAAAAACAGCCTTTTTTTTGTCATCTGGAACTGGTGCTGGAACAAGACACTGGCCCTGAAAGCAGTGCTGTGGGGCCACAGAATTGCCTCTAACACAGGCAGGGCAGAAGATGTCAGGTTTCAAAATTAAGCAGCACTAGCTGCCACCACCATCTGACATTTGAATGGGATCCCAACCTATTTCCAGCTGGTATGAACACTGAGAGCCTAATCCTCACAAGATTTTCTTATTTTGGTACTCTCACTGACATCAGTGAAACTGGCCTTTTGTTAACGATTTTTTCTAGTTTCTAGCAAGAGATGACTTGGAGATAAATTGAAACAAAATGGCAAAAGGCAAAACTGTTACCAAACTACTGTAACTTTGATACTGATTGAAATAAATAATGAAAAACAGCCTATGTGCCTTCATGAAGTTGCAAACCACAGTACTAGATGTGCAACTTCTATATCTCTGACATTTTAAGAGAGAAAGGCTTTTAATTTCCTGTTGGTCCTATGCTTGAGCAGAGTTTTTGGCGTTCATCCAGCACAAATTTAAGGAGTTAGCAGCAAAACCTAGGTGCAAGTCTAAATTTTACTCCCTGGTTTGTACTGGTGCTGCAAACATGGCAATAGGGAAACTGGACTACTGCTGTTAACAGGTTGTGCTCTTGTTGTCAGTTTTCAAATAACTGATTCGTTTGGATATTTCCATATTATGAGGGTCAGGTGAGCTAATGTTGAATGCCAATATGTTTCTGCTTATTACTTTGGTGCTTTTGTTCTCTTACAATGTTTTTATTGTTCAGTTTAATTTGATTTGATAACAAGAAGCACAGCTGTATTTTAACTGTTTTGTAATGAGTTTTTTAAGAGACACATTTCTTGACCCACTACCTCAATTTAGAATCTTTCTTGAGACAAATTTGCAGTTTGGGAATGGCAGAAGATGAAGAGAGAGAGGTGCTAGCACAAAGGATTTCATCTGAACACTTCTCATTCCAGCACATTTCAGGGAGAAACTGCTAAAAGGAACTGGCTCTTCTAATACACTCCTTATCGTGAAACCACAAAGACAGGCTAGAATGAATTTTTAACTTCTGTAGTGATAACATTTGCCCCATCTCTTCTATCCTCACGGATATCCTGGGAAATGGATCCTGGATGCAATACACAACATTGGCTGCCAATTGCTGCTTCACAGACCAGCATCGAGCTGGTAGCGGGAAGCGACAGAACCTCCTGGCATTTACTGCTTCAAAAGGTGCCCATCCACAGGGATGGCACCTGGGACCAGAGGGATGGGCTGTTCAGCACAGGAGGCATTAGCCATTGAGGCACCTGGGCACGGACAGATTCTTCCAGCCAAGTGGAAAGAGTCATTAAAGACTAACCAGCCTACAAAAAATTGTTTATGGTTTTAACTGTAATGGCAAACAATTTATAAACTACTAAAACAAGCTTTGCCAAATTAATTCATAAGACAACTGCTTGGTCTTTCAAAGTAATTGAGCAATTTTTGTATCTCCTTGTTTCTTCAGCTAACTTTCAGAACAGATTGTGTTACTTGGTTTGTTTGGAATTTTTTTTTTTTTAGGGGCACCAACACCACTCATCCCAGTTCCCTGCATGCTCTAGGATTCATACACAACATGATCCTACACAATATGCCACTATGTCTTCTGTGGAAGGTGTCTACAAAGGGTCTTAATTGGCTGAAAATCATAAAGGTCTTCAATACAAACAATGATGATAACAAGCAAAAAGAAATTCTTTATGATGCCTCAGTATTCCTGTCCTTATATGCCTCTTCTTTTCTTTGACAATGTCCCCATCTATTTCCCCTCAAACTCAAGTTAAAGTACAGAACCTTTTCTTTTTATGGGTTTGCTCTTTGTTTTTCCAACCACTGTTGCACCCTTTTCTCTGTAACTTTTATCAGAGATTTATAAACCTTTTTTATGGATCTCCTTGTCCTGGACTTGTGCTTAGTGAAAAATGCTTTTTTGACTTGAACAACCTCTTCCAACTTTGCCCATTTAGGCACCCTCACCTTCCTGCTTTCCTTCTTGCACTTTGCAATACCATGTCTCTGGTATGCGTAAGAAGTCTTTGTGAACCTTTCCATTTTGTCACCTGAATTTTATGGCCTTCCTTGTATTATCTTTCTTTCCCTCCTTTCTTTTCTTAAAGCAAAAATAAAATAGGGTACCATTATGAATCTGTTCTGGTATTCAGCAACATCAGAAGTGTTCTTGAAGGAATTCTTAAACACTGCAGTGTGGCCTGGACCAAAGAGCAGTTCTTTAAAGGCATATCATAAATGGAAACACTCTCCATAATAAATGCTATTTGCACAACCACTTGACTTCTTCCTTCTAGCCATTCATTAATGAAAACAATAATATTTCTAATTTAACAAAATAAATAAATAAATATAGGTGCAACTTCTAGTTTCTGGCAATATTTTCATTCTAACTAAATCATATTAAAGGAATGTACTGAAATGCAGTGTGATGAATTCATTTTCATGAAAACAATGAATTTAGTAACAGAAGAATCCAGCATCTTTATTCACAACATCCTTGAAAACCTATCTCTTCTCATTCTATATCAGATACAAATTCTGCATTGAGATGGCTTAACCCAAGGTGCTATAAGCTTTGGAATTCAAACTAGATTAGTACCTTTTCAAATAATACTTAGATACTAAAAAAATCTTACATACGGTTCCTAATCATGGACTCCAATGTAACACTGCTAAAGAAAGGTATAATTTTTATTGCTCACTCCTTCAAACCTTTCCCCAAGAGGCAGCCCACACATATGATCCTGATATTTTTCACTTTTGATTCTGGATACATGCAACAATTGTCTGGGAAATATTGCAAGGTCCCTTTACACAGGGTGAATTGGGTAAAGACTCAAAATAAGTGGTGCCAATCCCTTATCCATCTGGTTTATGACTGTTCCAGATGGAAGGAAGCTATTAGAACACCACTCTTAACTCCCAGCAAAGGCGGAATATAGTCTCCAAATTAATGATTTACCATATGAGCGACCTAAGCTTCGTCAGAAGGCCAAGGAAGTATTTGGCCCACTCAAAAATGTTCAGATCCATCTTGAAACAGAGAAGACCAGATTAACAGTTTCTGAAATTTAGTAGCAAAAGAAGCTAGGACACCTTGACAATGGCTGACAAAAGCAGGACAGAAGTCAGCCCTTCCACTCTTACACAACCTAAAAATGCAGCTCTTCAGCCTACAACATATTGTAGGACAACCATCCTCTCCTGTGGCAGAGTTTCCAATTCAATAATGCAGGTGCAGCCTCTGACATCCAGCTTTGCTGGAAATGAGAAAAGCTATGTAAAAAGTAAATGAATTACTTTCCTTTTCATTCAACCTAATGTTGTGCAACTCGTGTGGACAAGCAATGCAAGCACAAAGCGAGAGAAGCCGTCGCTGGGAGGTGACCAGGGCACCCCGAAGGTGCTGGGGCAGCTGAATTGCAGGGCAGGGCTCAGCACACAAAGGGATGGATGAACAGGAGGAACCCAAAGCTTCGAGTGACACCTAAAGGCAGCTGGAATAATAGAGACCTTTAAAGAGGTCTTTGAAAGTGGAATGTGGAGCCGGGATAGCAGGGGTACAGAAAAAGCATTGCTGAGGATTTTTCTCTTCGTTAAGTGAAGTAAAATACAGCCCTCGCTCATTATGGAGGCAGGCAGCCTCGCCAGGCTGATACATCTCATCAGCCTATTAATAAAGCTCTGCTCGAATCTAGTTTCACAAGGCAACCCATCAGAGTCTGTGCTTCCAACGCGTGCTACAGACGCAGGGCTATGGAAAATCTCACCCTCCAGAGAGACCTGAGTGAGGCAGTCTTTTTCATTAATACCAAGTCTGCACAATGAATCAACAACAGATTCAATAAGGCCAGGAAGAGCAAAAATAGAGCTTCTGACCAAATAAAAGACATGTAATGAGATCAGAGTGAATTTAATGGGAACCTCTATTCCACTGAATAGGCAAGGTCCCAGACATCCTCCTTCCTGGGTCTCAGGAGCTAAGCCAATAGACTTCAAGTTGCATCATTAAGTTCAAAATCAGACGAACTGTAATTGAAATAAAAGTCTTATTTTTGGCTTGTTGATCAAAATGGAGCTCAGATGTGCCTGAGGGCATGATTTTCATCAGGACCTCAATGCAATCCTTGATTTGCCAAGCACTGCACCTGCAATGAATCATGGGCTCAACTAGTAGCATATTAATACCTAGTTACCTGGTGTGCAGGTGGAAATAGAAAATGCAATATTTAAATGCTTTAAAAGCACCTGCCATTTATAATGAACACAATTCTTTCCAGGCACAGAATTGCATCTTAACACACATATGCCATTACTGAAAATCATGCCCAGTGATTTTGAAATTCTATGTTCACATTTGTGCCTACATCCTAATAGCCTTTCATTTCCCCTCCCTCCAATAATTAGTCTAAAAGACCCTCTTCCTGACTAAGGAGGTTAGTAGAGTCTCCACAGAGTGTTCATAGCACATCCCTGAACCTTGTGGGAGAGCATCACAAAGCACACATCAACCAAGAGCCAAGCAATGATCCTGCACTGCAGCTCATTGTCAAAGACCACTAGTTAAAAACAGCATGTGGGCCCTCCTTTAATATGTGATACAGCAGGTGATGGAGGTCTGAGAGAAATGAAAAATCTCATTCTCATGGGTGAAGGGACAGCCTGTCATCTGTCCAATTTTCCCTGCACATGAGTAGGTAATAAATACCAGTTAGTATCCATTGTCCTAATGTCTTGAAGGTTGGCCTCTAACTTGGTGTCACACACAGATTCAGCAAATCCTGTGAGATATTGTGGTACCTAGGCAGAAGAGAAGGTAATTTGGGAGTTTGGAGATCTGGGGCAGACAAATGAAAGAAATAAATGGCTTCTACGTTTCGCTTGCTTCCTGCAGAAGAAAGCATCTGCATCAAAATGAGTTTAAACATAAGGGAATACATTCCCAATGTGTTGCACAGGGATTTAGCCACATGCCTCCCATTGATGTTTATGGGAAATGAGTGGCTAAATCCCCATGTAATAGGTTGAAATTTTAGCCCAAGGAGACTGACTGTGGAGGAACTCATCAAGGTCTCTGCTTACAAAAATTGTGAGCATATCAACCATTCTCAAATACCATCTCTTTTTTCTGGTATATAATCAAGTGGACCCCTTGAAAGGGACCAGCGAAATTAACTCTTTAAAAGGTTACTGAGAAATCTATGAAACAGCACTACTGATGAGTGCATGAACATGATCTGTGGGTGCAAGGGCATGTCAGAGGATGACTTTTGTGTTGATCATGTCACTTTTTACAAGCTGATACTCTCCTGGAAGACAACAACGGGTTATTGAATAATTTAATGCTTCAGACATCAGCAACAAAAGGTATCTAGCAGCATGGACATCCTGCTACAAAATGCATCAGGAAGAGCTTCTAACCATAGTTAATCTCAGTAGGTTGCAAGAAAACAAGGAAGATGCTAAATCCCTTGGCTTTTCTCCTGCCTTAAGGAGGATGGAGATAAGCATCAGATTAAAGTGAGAGAATCTCTTCTGTCTTCCAATTACACAGATACAGGCCTACTGCAAACCAGAAAATTTTCAGTAGCCAAAATTTACAACCAAATTGGCTATATGAATATCAGATTAGAGGTTTAACCAGGAAATACATGCCTAATTCTTTCCTCAACCGCATGACAGCTACTGCTCAGGGTAAATTAGCAAAGGACTAGCCTATTTCTGACTAAAATATAAAGTCTGGGTAAGAGTGCTCTGCATCCTGCATCCTTTCTGCACCAATGGAATTCTGCAGACATTTCTACTCCCTTCCCTCCTGTCTGCCCCCACCCAACAGGATTTTACAGAGATAGCATGGACAAAAATGCAATGCTTTAACCATAGCAGACCAACAGATTTCATTCTATCATCCAAGTGCAGGTTTAAAGGAAAACTAATTCAAGTACAGTTATTATAGAAAGCAGGTTCTTCACAGATGTGCAGCCAGCAAAATGATTGTTGCACGCCTTTAATTTTTTTTTTTTATATAGCCGCTGAAAAACCCCTTCCTAGAGAGGCAGGTATTCGTGATTATTACACAGACTTGAGAAATCTATGAAGGTCGTGGTTACAGCAATAGATTTGTTTTTAACAATTATAAGCCATCAGTCAGTGTTATTCCATGAAGTTTGAGCAACGCATACCTATTCCTCTTTGGCCATCACACTACGATTTCAAAAGATAAACTGCATTCCTCTGTGCGTTGCAGCTCTGAAATACTCTATATGTGAAATTTAATCTGGCAGACTCTTCTGAAAGCACAGGCTTCTGAGATGAGCAAATGGGTACAGTTTTCTTTTAACTGTTTTTTGAACCCCATGTGTTGAGAGAAAACAACAGAATGGAAATTGCTCATCAAAATGTTAACTTGTGGCACGGCAGAGCCCCAAGCAGGTGTGTGGCACGCCGTTCCCTCTGCTGACATGCCTACCACATGGCACCCAGTTCTGCCACCTCCGTCCCTTCCCTTTGGAATTCCTCCTCCTGCAAGCGCTGAAACGTGGCTTGACTCCGAGTTGCACAGAAGTGATGTGACCTTTCACAAAGCAGGTGGTTTGGGAAAACCTCCATTTAGGGTAATCTGCCATGGAATAATCCTTTGGATTAACTGAGGCGGCCACAGCTCTTCCAGCCCAAACGTAACTGTCTCAGCTACTGCGTTTGCTGCTGGGAGCACAGCTAGTCAGGAAAAGAACATGATCTCACTAATTCGAGGGCAACAGCAAGGATGCTGACCTATCACAAACAACTGAATTTTTCAAATTAACAAACACTTCAACAAAAAATACAAAATATAAATAAATAAAGGATAAAGCATCACCGAGCATACTTTGTTAATTTATTTTGACAACTCCTTAGGTTTAAATTGTGAAAATACTTTGCAGTGTACAAGTAAATGTGCTGTGATGAACTTTATAAAAATAATGAAGGCTTGATCATCTTTGAATGAATGTCTATCCCTGTAGCTTGTAACTGAAACTGAAAGCTAATGGAGAAATTACTGTACAAAGGTGGGTTTTTCAGAGAAATTATGGGAGCAGAAATGTTCTTTCTGACTTGTTCCTTATCCTTCACACTGTTGTGTGTATTTCAACACAGACCTCAAGAAGCCAGGAACTATTCTGTGTCCCCTGGATTCTTTAGCTCTCTGCTAAACCTTGGGGAAGGCTCACTCAGATTTCCCCAAAATCTCTAATGAAGAATACAGTACTGTGTCCTGGTCTCTGGTATCCATTTGCCTTGTGTAGAGTCTTGCCAAACTTTCACAGTCTGGTACACAAAATTTCAGATACTTGCTCATAACCAGGTTTTGGAAAAAGAGATGGATTTGAAATAAAACTCCCCATGGGCCTAGAATAAAATTTCACTTGCTCCAGAATTCCACATTTCTAAACATACTACCCAGAATTTTAGAAGTCGCTTTTGAAATATAAGCTTAAGGGTATAAAGTGTTTATCTTCACACTTTATTTTCACCCCTCTTAAAATGCAAGAAAATGTTTTATTTTTCTAAGGCATAAAGAAATTGTAGCTCCATAAACTAAAGGGCAGTACTCTTCTTCCAGCCACATCTTTGTCTTTCTCTCCCACAAAATACAATGAAAACATAGGATACCTTCTTAATTTTATTTGAAAAGATGCTATAAAACCCATGCTCTGTGAATAGTTGTCTCAGGGCTTAAACTATCCAGGAAGTTTAAGAAAATTCTGATAATGCCAACTAGCTGCAAGAAAGTCTGTGTGCTACTGCAGTCCTACTTTGGTGGCCCTGGTATATTTGCTGAATTCATGTTTTCTCTTAGAAATATCAGTATGAACAAATACTGTTTCAGGCGGCAAAGAAGAGTTACCATGTGAGAGCACATGTGTGGCAATCTTTCCAAATCTTCAAGAGGAAAAAAAGAAGATTGGAGCAAAAATCCTCACAGATTCTGTCTCTAAAGAAATATGAACTCTCAACTGTTTCAGACACTGGGTTCCAGCAGCTGTTGTTTATTCCTTTCACCCACAGAGTGAGAGCTGAAGAATAAAAGGCTAAGAGACAGAGTTTTGTGAGCGAGATGGTTTGAGTCAAAGAATTACACTGAATGTAAATAGACTAGAGAGGAAGAGGGGAGTTGGTATGGACACCTTATGCTGATAGCACGTTTATTTACCTCAGTACAAGGCTGACTGAACAGGCAGCTGTCAGGGGAAGCATTCATTGATGGGACTGGGCTGGAGAATGGTAGGGGGTCTGATCCAAATTTACTAGGAAAAGCATTCCTAGTGAAATATAATGCAGCAGTAACCATTGTTATAATATTTATTACAGAGTTAGTGTAGTTTGCTACTCAGATGTGACAGTATTAAGAGGTGAAAAAGAGGCAGTTCTTGCTACATGGACAAGCACTGATGAGATTTTCAGGTTTGCCATTTTCCTGTGGCCAGAGAGGTCAATAACTCAGAGACATAGCTTGATTTCAGCCATGGGATGGCAAAGGGAAAACCAAGTCATAGCTCTGTAGATACTCAGTTGCTCCACTGGCAGCCTCAGCCTTTCCTTTCTTCTCAGGATGGAATTTTTTATGATAGCTCTGAGCTTTGACTTCATTCTTAGTGACTGAATTTGTGTCCAAATGCCTCTTTGCTGTCTGCTTAGACTAGGGGGGGGGGTGTGGGTACTGCCCTAGAGGATCATGCTGTTTGAGGACCATAAACAGCTCTAAAAATTCATTACTTTCTTAAACCCCCACCTTCTCATTATCATTTTGCAGTGATAAATACAAAGTGCAGATAAGCACTGAAAATAGAGGATGTGAAATACCCATGACAAAATACAGCAGCATAAAAATGACACTTCCTCAGCCTTTACTTAGAACAGTAGTTAGTTGACATGACAGAAATTATGAAACTGAAGAGCAAAAGTATTTTCAGAAAAAAATGTTATTGGGTCATTTTTAAAGATTATTCATAGCCTGCATTTCACTGGAGAACCAAAGTCCCCAGGATTTGTTGGGATACATCCTGTGTGGCTTTCAGGATGGGTACCAAGATCATACTGTCAGCTGAGCTGCATTAGGAGCCATAAGGTGCCCCATGGTCTAACAGCAGGGTATGCAATGCAGATCAACCATTCCTAAATTTGGTGGGCATGAATCTTCTCAGGGCAAAGCTCACTCACACCCACAGCATTATCCAAGACAAAGCTCAAGAGTCTTTTCTTCCTTATGACTTTTTAAAGAGAGATGTGTCCTTAGAGGAAATCTTGGGATGAAACATTTAAGTATTTTTCGGTATGTTCCTGAAATTTTCCAGTGCTGCTCTTATTCAGGATTAAGTTCTACTTTATTGTGTTGTACCAACAAACAAGCAACAAATCCAACCCCAAGGCATTTAGTCTAAATCCACTGGATTTTTATTGCACTACTGCTTAAGTGGGAACAGACCTCAAATGCTGCTACTCCTTTTCTGAAGGCAGAAGACCGTAGCACTTGAGCTCAGAAGCTTGACCATTAATTGTTTGTATTGCAGAGCCTATGACATACTTAAGTAGCTGAGCACAACAATAAACACAATAGCCAGTTCATTAAATCATTCTTTGTTAAGACTTTCCAAAGCTTTGGGCTTAAGCCTCTTAAAATTGAAATCATTATGCTATTTTTTTTTTAAACAAATGAGCAAACATAACTTACATAAAAAAGGGAAAACACAACAGAGTCTTTGATGTATGCATCATCACTGTGATGTCTTACTGAGATTAAACTATATGTCTAACACCGCTAAGAGGTTTCAACAGCTCTTTCCAAGGAGAAGCTGAAATCAGGAAGGGCTATAAAGTGCTGCTGTTGCTGTCACCTCTCCTGCAACAGCTTTCCTTGGCCTGTCACATCATGAGAGAGGCTATCAATAAACTTTGTAGAGTGGTGTTTGTGGTCCCTCTTGTGTCTGTAAGTTCCTGTCAAAACCCTGACTTGTTGACGCACCCTGACAGGCTCTGAGGATGACTAGAAATGACAAAAGGTGGAAGCAGGAATGGAGGTTTGCTGCCTTGGGCAAGTTTGTTCTTTTAACACCATGTACTAATGTTCTGGCTTAGAAAAACAGCCAGACTGTTCACAGCCATGAGGTATTAGGCAGGCATTTTACACAAGGCTATTTAGATATGGATAAAATACCTTAGTAAAATGTTACTGTGATGAGTGCACCAAGTTATGCTCCTCTTTAAATAAAATCATAAACCTTACCCTTTCTTTTGCTACACAGCTCTGGCTGCCTACAGCTTGTTTCTTCTCTCTGTGCCAACATTGCAGCCACACTGTAAAAGGACCAGGTTTTTCTTTCTCCATAAAACAATCCTGCACCTTTACTTGTATGCCATGGGCAGAATCTCTGCCTTTCCTGTCCTGTAAACACTGTTAGTATGTGAAATCACACACTATTTGCATAAGAACGTATTCTAAGGAAAGAAGAAGTGATATGCAGATCTAAGCAAAGAGTTAAAAGAAGAAATTACCATCTTTCCCCCCGCTGTTGCTACTGTCTGCTTTTTCTCTTCCCTCACTTGCTATGGTTATGGCCTTTGTTGTCAGGACCACGTTGGATTAAGGGTCAGCCTCTGATGGGTGCTGAGTGCTCCCTGGTTTTGATGGGTTACTCAAAGCTGCTAGGGCCCAGTTTCCTTTCCACAGGTATCCCTAAGCAGTTTAGGGCTGGGGAGTGTTGCTTACAGGCTTGAGAAGTGACATGTTCCTCTCTGGGAACAATAAATACAAACAATAATGGGTGTGTTGAACATCCTACTCTGTCAGACCATTTAATTGCTTTTTCACATTTTTCATCATTTCTTACAATTGTTGCTAATATAAATTTCAAGACAGAGCTTACCCTGATATGGAAGTTATGGAATCATAGCCAAGGATTCTTTCTCTGTGAAATGCCAGCCTCCAAGGTAGTTCTTCCTCACAAGAGGAGGACGAAAAAAAAAGTGGGAGGGGGAGAAGGAGGCTAAGCCTGGCTCTTTTTTTGCCCATGTAAGGGACCTCAGCCTGAGCATAGGGCTGCAAACTACCTGCTGAGGACAGTTGTAGCCTCAGATCTAAGACTGGGCTCTCCTTTCTGTGCAGACACAAAGCACTTGCAGCTTTAAAATACATGTATAAATGAATTGAGAGTTAAAAACTACTAGAGAATACTCCACGGGATTATCTGTACTATCAAGACAGGAAAACTTTGCAGATGCTACTGTCTCTCTAGAGGAATAAATGCTTGCATTTTAATATTCTCAGCAGCTGGTTCCTGTTGAATGCCATCAGGATGATTCAGCCACCCACCAGGAACACCAGTAGCAAGTGCACACACAGACAAATCTGCAAAACTTTCTGCTCCTGATGCCACTGTTGTTACTTTGGCAGAGTCTGATCTGTATTAGGTATTCTTCATTACTACCAGGAGCAGGTTTAACTTCACCCCAGGATGGTGAAAGAAAAACAACTAGTCCCTGGGGCTGCCCCAATCAATCCAACTGTCTGCTTCCTATCAGTAGTGCTTCCCACAATCCACATCATTAGCAGCTTACTCTGTGGTTACCTCACTCACTTTCAGCCTCACCACAAGTAGCATATGCCCTGTGAGCTCAAAGTGATGGCCCAGGCAGTCTGAAGTCCTTCCCCCTACCGCAGTCACCATCTGATGAAGGGGACATCACCTTATAACACGCTCGGTTTCTGCATCAGACTCAGCTGCAATAGATTACTTCCTCACTCCAGCTGATGAACAATTTATGTCTAAAAATACAAGGTCTGCTATCTCTCCCCATTTGAAAAAAAAAAAAAAATCAACCTCAGTGACGTTCTGTCTGTGGTCTGTGGACCACTTCCAGGTGTTTTATGGAGGTGCATCTGTCTAGCAGCAATAATGAGGCATTTACTTTTCCTCAAGCGGCAGTGCTTCCTGACAGTTGTTGACAGGGTCAAATCACTCAAGGCTTCCTCTAATCCTACTGGGACAAATTTCTGCCCCGCTTTTGTCTGGCACTTCTTGGAAGTAGAGTAAACTGTGATGCCAATCTGCAGAACCCTACCTGGAGAGGTGAAACACCAGAGAAGACAGAACTAAACAGCACAGTCACTCCTGCAGACTGGTGGACCCATGTCTGTAGATCCTGCAGTATGGAAAGAGTCTTTCAGTGGTAATTCATGTGATGACTGAAAGCCAGAGAGTGAAAATAAACAGCTCATATGCAAAATGGTGGGAATGTAACAGAACAGCTGCATCCATATGGCCAGTAACACCCGCTTAAGTTTTCCTCCTGAATACTACTGCCATTTCACTCGGCTTAATAGGAAAGATGCTACAGGTGGATAACAATGCCAAATCAACAGCTACTCTAAAATTATGGGGTTTAATTCCATCATTACAGAGCATCCTAATTTCAGCATTATTCAATGTTTTGGAAAAGAATCATGCTTTCAACATGGAGATAAACGTTAGCACTGACCAAATCAGTGGTGTTGGCTTTCCAACGGGAATGACCTAAAATACTGGTGCCATACATATAGATAACTCCTCAAGTAGTCTGTCAGAAAAATGTAAGAAATTTATTTTTATCACCTGTGCCAAGTTGTCCTGATGTGGAAAGCAAGCCAAAATTGTCAGAAATTGTGCATTGGGTAAGTGACAGAAACATTATGAACACAAGTGTTCTCATGTCAGATCCCTGATGTACCCATACAGCTTGTGACACCTACTGCTGACTGCAGTGATACTCATCCTGGTTAGAAGAGATGCTATCATATTCCTTACTTGCTTTACAAAGAGTATCTTCAAGAATTTGTGTCATTTCCAGAAGCCAGAGTTGTCCCTACCATGATCTCAACTTAAATCAACGAAGTTATGGAACCACCACTTGGTCTCTCTAATGAGTGAACAGTTAAGTGCCATTCAGAGTCAGCCAGGAGTGTGCATGAATATGGAAAAGAGAGACAGGAGGGCAGCAGAAACTGAGAGAATAATCTTTCATACCAAATTAAAAACAAACAAAAAAAATTAATGAAAATTTTAACTGCATGCCCAGTTTTCTGGTATTTTTATCTCACATAAAAAACAAGAATTAAAATTCACAGAAAGCAAAATCACTGAAAAATAGGGATTTAATTTAATTAAACAATAAAAACGAGTGCTTTGCCTTTTTTTTTTTTCCTCCTTAGAAAAAAGAATGAGAGGAAGGAGAAAGAGAACATTTTAATTTTTTTTTTCCAATCAATATTGAGGTTTTTTTGACCAGTTCTTCCAGTAAGCTATCTCACTGGATGTGATGTAGCAACAAGGATCTGTAACCGATTGTGGTTTCAGGGCTGAGAATGCATTGGATTGTCTTCTCTGTTATTTCAGCCCCAAAGTATATTTTAAATAGCCTTAAAGAGAATGAAAATTCTTCTCATACCAGTGACAGGGAGAAAAGGCTTTAGAAAGGACTTTCATGCTTCTAACAGTTTTTGGTTTTTGTCCTTTTGAATATTTTTTTCTTTGCTTGCACAAATGGATCAGGATCGCCTTTTTCAAAAAGAATTTGGAATACAACACTCAGTAAACCATCCATCAACAGGAATACACAGATATGTGTTTCTTGTGAGCAGTGAATGTCATGGCGTTTCCTTCCATGCACTTCGTTCACATCGGAAACAAGTCAGTCACACAAAACCAGTTTGAAGGGATTTTTTAAAAAAATCTTTTTAAAAGCATGTTATTGTCCTAAAAGTGAGTCTGAATGATACAGACTGGCCCCATTTCAGTGCCTGGCCTACAATGACAACTTTGAAATTATCATTTCTCTTACTCTATTTGCCGGATTGGTTAGGACCTGTCATGTATTTTCACAAGCAAACCAATGTCCTTCAGAAAAATATTTTTTTCTTTCTTAGTAAAAACTAACCAGACTTTTACCTTGGCAAGAGGATTTTATCAAGTTTTAAGAGGAAAACACCAATATCTTCCAAGCATGAAACCCTCATTAAACTCACACTTAATAATGAGCATTACCAGAGATATTTCACAGGTGAAGGAGGACAGAAGCGCTACAATATTTGAAGATGCAAGAATTCTTCGTACTGAACCGTGTGAAATCCAGGGGCAACCTTGCCAATTGCACCTAATTACTTTGTAAGCATTTCACAGGCCATGCTGATGCCCTCTTCTCAGCTGCCCCTGAGACAGGAAACCACCAGCTGGTTTTAGAGTTTGTTGGAGTAATTTGAAGCCAGGGGCTAAGTGACCTGTTCCAGGCTGCACCCTGAGTGGGCAGCGGGTGAGGAACAAGTCCATTTCGTGGTGTCCCAGCCACCAGAGCAAAGAGAGGTGTTGCTCTGGAGAGGGCTGGAAGAGAAACAACTGGAGAAAACTAACAGTACGCTTACCGTAATAAAGTTTTACCCTATTCTTTGTTCCTTTGTTAGTAGGGGAAAAAAAAACCAAAAAACCACCAAGCAAAAGCTGTGTGTGTCAGAAGAGCTTTCTCTTGCCTAATTAGGCCCCCCTTTCGTTATGCCCTGAACATTGGAGTTTTAATCCTGAGCACAGAGAGGCCTTGGGCAGAAAATTTGGCCAGTCTTTTTCACAAAGTTTGAATGTGTTCAGACCTTTCAAAACTGTACCAACCCCTCTCTAACCTTCAGATTAAGTAGTGCATTTTCAATGCCATAATGAGCTAAGCCTGCTGGCCTCCTGTGAGATGGGAAAGTACCCGCTGCTTGAGAAGCCCTAATCCAAGGTGAATTATTGCTACGTTTTGTTACATTCTTAACATACTCTGATATTTCACCATTTGTTTTGACCTTATTGACCACTGCAGAAGAAATTTGTTTCTTTTTTCCTGCCTTTAATAGCTTTACAATGCTTATCTTTTCACATTACTTTCTGTGTCTATTCTCAAGACCTTTTCTCTTTTGTTCCCATTTCTTTCCCTCTTTATAACTGGATCTTTGATTTTATCCACATATTTCTTTCATTTCTGCCTTATTTATTCAAGTAGAAACCCACTCTCTTTGCATACTGTTTCTCTTCTGTATTCACCCACTTTTTCTGCCACCAGTAACTCTTCACATCTCACTTCAAATTCCATTACTCACCTCCCCATTCCCTCTGACTCTACTCTGGGTGTCAAAAATTTACCACCAGTTAACCAGACCAGCAAAGTTTATTAATACCAATCATGGGGAGAAGATTTCTGACAGTAGAGGGCTCCTTAATACATCAGACAAAGGCATAGCTGAGGTTAAGTCAAATTCAGACTCAAACCAAGTAGAACAGACTTTAAAATCTTCAGAATAATTGCCTTAAATATGTGGTCATTCCTGAATGACCACATATCCTGATTACTTAAAGACTTCAGGATTATCTGTTTTTCTGAAAGATATGCTCTAGCTCAGCAGAACAAAAGTTCTTTCAGAAATTCAGTAGGCTTTATCTCATAATAGTAAGTAGTTAGGACTATTGGAAGTGCCCTTTCTGCTTGAGCATCTTCAGAGATCAAAAGGCATCAGTGTCCAGTCTGTCTCGGACTCTTCCTGGCAGTGTCCCTGTTGTTCCACCTGCTAGCAGACATTGGATAGTTTGGGAAAATTCTTTCCCTCTTCAGCTACAAGAGGGAAAGAGCTACTACAAGAGCTTTTTCTCCCCATTTGCAGGGGTTACCCCTTCTCAAGCCTGGCCTTCACAGCTCCTTTAAAAATGGTGAGGATCTAAATGGATGTATTCTCCTAGCACCCACCTGTACGCTGAAAGAAAAACAGAGCAACATCTACTTTTCAAAAGCCTTTTCTCATTTTACCGCTCCAGTCCCTGCCCCAGCTCCTGCTCAGGGCTTTTCCAGACTGCCTCCAGTACACCTGCCTAGCTCTCCTTGGCTCTGAGGACTTCTGAGGTCCCCAGAAGCATCACTGAGAGCCCAAGATTAATAAGTTTGTCCGACTACATGTTCAAAGGGCTGTAACAGCCACAGAGCTGTTAGGCCCAGGACACATAAAGTTGTCAATGACTTAATTTACATTAAATTACCATTTGGATATTTATGTTCTTAATCATATCTATGAGAATATATAGTCATGTCTTAACTGAAGTACAACTGACAGACATGGAACCAATCAGCATCAAATACATGGATTTTTCAAGGTCTGTTTAAATTCAGTCTAAACTGTGGGTTTATGGCATCGCAAAAATTTACTGAAAAAACATGAGTTAATATTTGTCCAGTTCTTTCACATGAGAAGCACTGTTACTGTTGTCAAAAAGTCTACTGTGGGCTTAAGTAGCTGTGAGAATGCAAAACAGTTTAAAATTTGAATAGCTTTCGTAACTAATAGCAAGTAGGCAATATAACAGATGGCGACTCACATGAAAGATAAACCACATCTTAATAACAATAACTTACATTCAGAGGGGTAGTGTTTCCTAGTGCTTAGAGCATGAGACTGAGAACCAGGATTCCCAAGTTATTCTCCTAGATCTGCCATTGATGTGCTGTGTGCATTTAGAAAAGTCACTCAAACATTTCTGTGCCTCAGTTTCCTCATCTGCAAAATAGAGATAGTTCTTACAAATATCACCAGACCACTGAGGGGAAGAAACCCAAGCTGTCAGATTTTATAATAAGCATTTTAGACAAATGAAGATATGGAAGAGAGGTGTTGTTTGTCATCATTGTCGAGTCAGTCATTGATCAAATTGCAAAATGGTTACTTTGAGCTGAGCTAATACAGCCACCCCAAGAGTGGGAGGTGGCAGCTGCTTAACTGTGTTCCAAACCCTTATGGTGTGGTTCAGGTCTGGAAGTGAATATTACCCTGCACAACTGACACTTCAGAGGGAATTCAAGGAGGCCAAATATAATTGCCTTCATTGAAATTTAGCCAGGACATTATGCAATCTTTAGCAGCAGTCTGAATCTCTATTTTTATATCTCTGATAAAAAGGAGCACCTAGAGCTCTCCAGGTTTCTGTCATCATTAGTTGGCATCATTACTTCATTTTGATCAGAAACAAGATTTCTTCTCACTCGCTGACTTTGCTTGGTGCAGTTCTACAGAGTTTCACAAAGGTTCTCCAAAGCAAGCACCAGAAAAGTCTTACAGTGTCTGACATGAGCATAATACAAAATGGATAGGCTGAAAATCAGTGTTCCCCTTAACTTTCTACTCTGTATGTTCTTTTCATGTTGCTGTTGTTATTTTTGTTGTTTATGACAGATGGAAGTTTGAACTGTATGAGTACTAGAGACTAAGAGAGAGTCCATTTTGCCATACTTGTCAGATAGAGATGACTTTGTTGAGAATTTAATGAAAGTAAAAGTTAAATAATTGGATCAGGATGTTAAAAATTATTACGGAGAGGAAGGTTCCTTGTAGGGTACACCCTGGTGCTTCAGCAGTGTGCAGGCAATGGCACAAACAAAAGCCTGAAACCAACTTGGTGGCTTCTCTCATTAGCAGGGATGTCTGTCTCAGATCTGCTTTGCTTAGCACTCTCCAGCTGTACAAGGTTATTATGGGACTGATAATTTTCTGTGGCTTCTGAAAATTGTGGAGATATATTTTAACAAGAAAAAAAGATTATCTTCCTTTATATATATCTATCTAGAACAGTTGATCTCCCTGAAGAAGACTCTGGCATCTTCGTTACAAAGAGCTTTCACTGGTATTTCCTGATTCTCCAGCCAAAGAAATTATCACTAAATCCTTTTCTCTGGGAGGATGGAACAAAAATTATTTCTCACGCTGGCTTGATGGGATATGTAGTTGAGATTAACAGGTCAAAGGGTTTTAGGAGTCCTATTCGGAGGACTGCCTAAAGAATATTCCATGTAACTAACTTAACTCCTCTCCAGATGGTCAAAACTGAAAAGGCCATCTGAGCAAAAATCAAGTTTTGGAAAGTGCCATGAGAAATTTTAGCCAGAGGATGTGGATTCTGCTTGTGCTGGCTTCAGTGGAAACAGACTCATTCTAAATATTAATTTTTTTGTTTTGTTTTGTTTTAAGCCCTTAATTTCTTACAAAGAAATGTCTGGAAATTCCATGTTGTTATTTTCAAAAGTGATGAGCTCAAATCACAAAATCTGGATCTGGATGCCTAGCAGTGCCAGAAGTTCAGGAGAGTTTGGACCAAGAAGGCTGGCTCAGGCAAGTGTTGAGTGTTTTCCCAGGATTTTTTGAAGGCCAAGACAAGGGTTTCAAAGAGGAGAGAGGCATGTGCAACATGGCAGAGTTACAAAAAAACATCGCTTGGAATTTCCTGGGTTTTGCGAGATTAAAATTGTAAGTCTAATTAGTTTAAGGAAATTAGCTCTTTATAATTTTCATTTTGTATTGAAGAAGTAAGAAAAATTAAAAATAGAATGAGAATGGAAAAATTAATGGGTTTCAGTAATTAGTTAATCAAAAAATGCTCCTGTCTTAGTGTGGCTGCCCAACACATTAAAAAAGAAAAAAGAGAAAAAAGTAACCATGACTTTCCTCATACTTTCCAAAACAATATAAGCTTCACCTCTGAGCTTGGAACAACTACTTGACATTTCAACTCAGCTCATTTTTTAGCGGTAAGCCACTGAAATTGGTGTTTAGGTTGAAATACCATCCCACCATAACGTTAATACAGACATAGAATAAATACATATATCCTGGCAAAAAAAACCCCCAGAATTTGTTGCTCCTACTGGCCACATCACATTTACATGACTTGCATGCACTAATGAAATGTTAAATGGAAGGGAAACCTCTTCTGAGAGCAGACCTTTTCACCAAGTGCTGAACTGGGGATCTCTGACATCTGAAAGCAGCAGGACAACTTATTACGCTGTGGGAAAACACATTTCTCTTGACAGTGGTGATCCAGTCTGAGGCCTCACAAGCCACACACTGGTGCACTAAAGAGACATGTGTTAGACAAGCTGTTTTGTCCCTTGGCTATCACCCTCCCGAGCGCTGAACAGATCTGGATTGGGCTGGCTTAGAAAAAAAGTCAGATGAAAGCAGTGAAGTTAAGCCAAGTCAAAACACAACTTTGGTGCAATTCCACCAAGTTATGCTAACAAAACTTCAGCAGCAGCAAGCCTGTCCTTCTCTGCCCAGCCCAGAGCACCACTTTCAGGCATTAGCTACAGCACTTGGCTTTCAGCTCTCTGCACCTCTTTGCTATATTTATTTTGTGAGGTAGCTAAATACGCCTTTTATAATTATTTGAGCTTGCAACATCTTTGAAATGAAAGAATCTACTCTGCAGAGATGACGTTGAAGAAGTCTGAAGAGCATGGAGTTTTCTTTCCTATAAATAAAGATGCTGAGCAACAATCCATTGAAATGGCCAAGAACTTGAAAGAAGCCCTTTAATTCCCACTTACATTGATCTCAAACTTCAGCCTTATCGTGGAGCTGTTTACTGATTGTCAAGTCAACTAAATTCATGGGCGGCTACCAGAATGAGCTGACAAATAAATACAATACCCACAGTTAGGACTGCTCAGAGCACTGGAGCACGCTTAGAGTACCAGGGAACATCATGTACCGTGCACGCAGAACACACAATTCTTAAACATTAGTAACACTTACTCCAAAACCAGATTTCTTCCAACAAAGTCTGTAATTGCTTTCTCGGGAGCACGAACATGCCTAAGCGTGAAACGTTGAAGTAAGACGGTTTTAAGTTGGTCAAGGAAGAGAGAAAAGGAAAGAAGCCTGAAAATGTTGTCTCTGGTCAAAGAGCCTCTTACCCGTCATTGGGACAACTGGCAAAAATGAAATAAAAAGAAATGGTGTGCTGTTGAGGGCGAAGCAGACATTGGTATTTATCTGGAGGAACTGGAGGCATAGACAAATAAAGTTTCAGACTGCAGGAGTCAGCTCAGCTCAGCTCCAGCACCTCCACTAAAGCGGGTGCACCCTGCAGGCTCCAGAGGGATGCTGTGCTGAGCAAGCACACACTCTGGGGTTTCTGGTTTCCAACACTGAATCAAGGGGACCACCCTAAACCCTGATCTTCTAGCTCTGTTTTTCATTACCTTTTCTCAGAAAAACCTGCACTGACTTCAGTGGGAAGGCATCTTAGATGAGAAGTAAGAAACACCATCAAACTAGCAGGGCAACCTCAATTCACACACCTACAGTACAGCTGAAATGCAGTTGTTTCTGGATTCTTAACAAAAAAACCTCTGGTCTCTATTTGCCTCACTTACAAGATTGCTTTTGTACACTGGCCTAAGTATATGTTGGAGAGGAAAGGCTAAAACTTACAGTTCTTCAGCTGTGTTAATAGGAATATCAGCCCAAAATGTATATAAATCACACACCCAAATCTGTCCATACTTTCCCCCGGAGCGTGGCGATCGGCCCGCACGCAGTCACTGCTGAACAGCACAACTTGGTAGAAGGACTGGCTGGCCAAAGCACCTACCTCTGACAGAAAGTATCAGTAACTCCTTTGTGTCTCTACAGTGCAAACAGGATTTCGGCTTTGCTGATCTTACCAAATTCGGACAAGTAAAACACCAAGTTCCACAAAAATACAGCAATAATTACAGAAGGAACAAAGTTGTGTAAAAAGCTCATTTACTGGTTTGCTTGACAGAGTATATTACAATTCAGGTTGCAAAAAACTGAATCAAACAAACAAAACCCCGAACACTTTAAATTCCTTTGATAAAACTGAAATCTCCTCCCTTCAAAACCTCTCATTTTGGAATATTTTAAGGATTTTCCTTCCCCCACCCCCACCTTTAAAAATCAATTCTTAATAATTCTCAGCAGAAATCCTTAGTTCACAAAGAGAAATTAAAACATTGCACAGGAAAGTATCAAAACAAAACATTACCTCTCTTTTGGAAAGACAGACCTTTTTCCTTGCAACGATTTAGTAAATTTGATTTCAATTCAGTGTTTCTGTTGACGTGACTTAGCATTTTCAGACAAAAAAGTTTTGCAGCGGTGTTTGTCTGAACAATGTAATACTAAAGTCAGGACAAACAAGGAAAAATATCATCTCCCTTAACTAAAATGTGACTCAGTATCAGAAATGCTGCTGCCATAAGGCTACTTTGCTACACACCTCCAATTGTTAGCTGCTGTCTGGCTCCCCCCACCCTATTATTAGGCACCAGAGTTCTGGTGCAGGAAACTTTTATGGGCGGCGTACACAAAGCGTGTCTAATTTCTAACTCGCACTCCATCCTCTCTTCCTTCAGCACAACGTTTCATTTTCTTACAGCCTTAACCCCCTCCATTTGCTCACCTAAAAGCAGAAAAGCCCAGCATAGGGATCGCTGCCTAACAGCTTTTCAAACCTGGTGTGGAGAAGGTGCCCAAATGAAATAAATAAATAAATAAGAAGAGGGAAGTTTATGAAAGTGAAAGGAAAGGCACGGCGCGGCAGGAGCGGCAGCAGGCAGCTCTGTACTCCTCCTTAGACTGACACAGGTGTATCCCAACTTCACCCACCCAGGCAGCAGAGACAGGCAGACACGTACGGGCATACACGGACACACCGAGGAGTGCCAGGAAGGGCACAGGAAGAAGCGAAAGAGAGAAGTAAAGCCGAAAGGTGTTATTTATTTTTACAACTCGACAATGAACTTCAATTTTGGCAGAGGATTAAAAACAGCCCCGGGAAATGATTAAGGTTTTTTTTTTTTCCTTTTCTATAAAGCTTCAGCCCAAAAAGAGAGATTATAAAGGGGATATGCTCACATGGGCACACATAAAATAGGGGGGAACTAAGGAGAAGGAAATGAAAGGAAAAGAAAACAAACAGCCTCCTAACAGGCCCATACTGCTAACGGGAGTCCAAATAAAGAGTCATATGATATCTGATAGTGCAGGACACGTCGCCAGGAGCTGGAGCGGATTGCCTGCAGGAAGAAAGAGCCAGTGTGTTACTGCTCAAAGAGCTTTTCTTTCCCCCTTTTTAAAATTTTTTTTTCCCCTCTCTCTCTTTTCTCCTGTACTGTGAATGTGTTACTCTCAGGTCAGGTCCATGGAGTCCCCAAAAGACAGCTATCATCTTTCTCCCTACTTCTGGATGCAGTGACAGCCACTGGAAGATGCCTTCTAGTTGAGATTGAGGGGGCTAAATCTAGATTTCAGCTCTGTTCTGACCTCTCTCTTATATCACCATCTCCAGGGTTGCAGATACAAAATTCGCACAAAACCATGCTAGATTTAAAAAAAAAATAAAGAGGGGATGGAGAGGTTGGGTGGGGGGGAGAAGAAAAATTATTCAGGCAGAAAAAAACCAAGACTGTTTATCCTATGGAAAACTTCAAAGGCCAAGTCCCATTTCTGCTCTCTTTTGCTTACTTTTCCTGTGATTTTTTTTTATTTTCTTTTTTGGACAGAGTAAGAGAGGAAAGTCACAGAAGATATTCAGACCATGAAAAACATCAGGAGTTGGGAAAACTCTCTGGAGGAATGAGGAAAGCAAGGATTTTAAGTAAAAGAAAGGCATTTGTAATTTGCCAAAAGTTTTTCTATTTGTTATGGTGGTCCATCCCTCTCGGCCAAGCATTCCACATTAAACTGGGGAGCCCGCTAAGTACTGTTAGCTTGGCACCACTATTGCTGTTGCCCATGGAAAGGCAGAACATCTGGGTTACCTGCAGCAAAGGAACCTGTACTCGGAGCGGGGGACTTCAGCCCGTGATGAGTCCCCAACTTCTGCTGCGAGAGCTGTGCCCACTGCAGCTCTGGAGAGGGAAGAGTCCCAGCTAATGAAGCTGTGGGGGTGCAAGCCCCCAGTCTAGATATCGGTATGAAAACAAAACTGTGTTTTAACTAGTGGTTTCACTTGTCATGGTCAGCTTCCCTGCACTTCTGCAAGGGACAGGCTGTATCCTGGACTGGGATAAAGCAGTGCAAGCAGAACCCAAGGATGAATTTTTTTCCCCCTCATCGTATGAGGAGATGTAAATGGACTAATTCCCCGTGTACACTTACACAATGCATAGGTGTTGCTTAAAAACTGTTACAACACATACGCGATATCTACGAAGCTGTAACAGACAGCCTCCTCTGAGGAAAGCCTGCAGCATGAAAATAAAAATCAAGGTATTGTAGTAGTAGTGCAGCCAGAAACAGTCGTCGTAACTCTGTAATAATTTGATCTAGTTTTGTGTATTGTGTGCTGAGGATTTTTAGGGGCGATATAACATACAGTTTCCTCTCTTGTTTTCTGTACCTCTGCTATATGATGCTGTTCTTAGATTGGCAATTTGTCAAAGCCAGGAAAATACAAATCAATATAAGAAGGAAGGTAGAATTTGGCTAAAGAAAGCACTTCCTTAAGCTACTGAATTTGCAACAGTATATATTCTCAAACATCCTAACCACTGCACAGGAGATGCTGTAGAGAAGATATCCTGTGTGCTATACACTATATGCAATAAAATTCAGATCAAACATCTCCTTAAACATGATGCGCTATTCCCTTCTATATTACATGTGCCTTTTTCACATACAAATAGACAAAGAGTGTATCCATAAGAAATACATTCAGAAGAACAAAAAATCTACAGTGCAGGAAAGTCTATCCTGAAACCCTTAATCTGGAGCTCGATTGAAGAACTAAACTCAGAAGGTGAAATGGAGCCATTTAGAAGAAGGTCCCACCGAACGGGAGGAACAAGCAAACAAACAAATAAACAAAAAAAATCCCTGAGCTCCGATTAATCATTTGAGCTGCCAATGAGAGGTGACTTTTAGACAGATGGTCAGGGAAAAGCTGGGTCCGTGGACACAGACGTTAGTGCCCCATCTGTATTTTAGGATCCTAGCTTCAACAAGCCATTACCAACTTTTTTTCTAAGTGACAGAAAGTGAAAGATTTCTGTTCCCACTAATTTGCTTCTTTTCTACCGAAACCACCCCACTTCCCTCTTTTTTTTTCTCCTGGTAAAAATTTGTTGGTTAATTTTTTAAGTAAACAGAAACTGTTTACAGTATAACTTTTATGCCGGGGGAAATTAAAAAAAAAAAAAAAAAAAAAAAAAGCAGCTAGGTAAGTTGGCAAAACAGCAATTGGAATTTAAAGAGAGAGTTTAAAAAAAAGGGAGAAAAGAACGACATACCAAACTCACTTCTTCTTGTCCCCCTTCCATTCTTGTTCTTATTAATTCCAAATTATAATTTGGAGGTAAGGGAACTGCATTTCCTTTCAATCTATTTTGATGCTGCCACACATTCTGTGCTTTGCTTCTCCCTCTTTCTTTTTAGGAGGGGGAAAAAAAATCCCTAATAAAAATAGAAAAACATATCTCAGGCGTTAAGCTCGCTCTCCCCCTTCCTTTGTAAAGAACTCTTTGTTCTCTAGTGAAAATGCTGAAAAAAATCCCCGGGCTCCCTGAAACAAGTGCAAAACACTTAGAGGCTTTTGGGCTGGCGAGGAGCCAGAAACCCTCCCGCTGTCTGGTTAGGAAGAGAGGAAAGAGAGAGAGAGGAGAGAGAGGGAAAAAATTGGAGCTTCCTTTAATAGACATAGGAAGCAGGTCCTTTTTTTTTTTTTTCCCCCCTTTTTTCCTTTTTTTTCAAAACTGGCGGTCAAGCGTTAAGTAACTCCCTGTCTAAATCCACCTGCTGGAAATGAACTTGGGTAACCCCCCCCAGGGGTGCACAAAGAGGAGACACAGTAACACACTCCCGGCTCTTCTCCCACCCGCCCCCTCCCCGCTGCCCTGCTTCCATTCTCCCTGCTCCCGGCACACAAATGCCCACAGCTCGCACTCCCCCTGCCACCACCAACCAACGTACCAAAATAAACGCTCGCTCCATCTACTTAAAGAGCAGAGAGGCTGGGGGGAGGGGGGGGGGGGAAGAAAGGAAGAAAAAAACCAAAAACAAACAACCAAAAAAAAAAAGGGGGGGGGGAAGCGCTTTTTTTCCATCTCGGTTGCGACAGTGATAAGGGGTAGGGAACATCTCATACCTGGTGTGAATGCTAATCAGCCAGGAGTTCTCCTTTTTTCCCAAGACAGGGAACTGTTTCCTTCCAAATTTATTAGAACCTCCTCCACTGCCTCTTTGAAAAACCTTCTTTGTCACCCTCTTCCCAAGTCCTGATACTTCTTTAAAAAAAAAAAAAATGGCTTCGGAGCTCCTTCTATTCTTGATATTGATTCTCTCTCTCTCTCTCTCTCTCTCTTTCTCCCTCTCTCTTTCTCTCCCCCCCCACCCCTCCTCCTTTCTCCTGTCTCTGTCTCTTCTGAGTGGTCTATTGATAAGTCCCTAGAGGCACTGGGTCAGCCTGCCCGTAGGAAACCAGACACAATGCACAAATCTCCGAGTGCCATTCTGCCATCAGCAAGCAGACCACGTTTAGGAGAGAGGAAAAAAAACACACACACACACACAGTAGAGCAAAAGACAGAGAGAGAGAGAGAGAGGGAGAGAGAGGGAGAGTGTGAGAAAAAGACTGATTGGAACAGGAGGGAGGGAGGGAGGGAGGGAGCGAGAGAGCGAGGGAGAGAGAGCGACACTGCCAGTCAGGTTAATCATCCCTACTTTAATTAGCTGTTCGGCTTAGACATAAAACAATTGAATTTGAATGATCTGTCAGTGGGCTCGGCTGAACCAAAGGGGAAATGCGAATATTACAAAAAAGACTGTTGGTGTATTCAGATAAGCTCGCAGGGAAAATCCTCAAAGGATAACTATTAAAACTTACCACCAAACAAAAAGTAAGATTCAAACGGCATTATACAGAGGCCATCCCCAAAAAGCTGGGAGATCCCTTCCCTCTCTTTTTTACACATCACTGCAGCTTTTGCCGAAATAAACACCTGCACCTTCCCACAGTCTTCAAAGACTACCTGTCCTGCAGGGTGGGGAAGGGAGTGCAGGTTTGCCTGCTACTTTGGCTTGCTTAAAGCAAGACCATGTTGCCTTTCAGTCGAATTTTCCTGATGGATCACTGGAATGTTATGATTCTGGAACCACACAAGCTCCGGGAGCACATCCTTGCCATGCATGTCTGCACAAACACAGACGAATCGAGCACCGACAGGGTACAGACAGAGATGTGGTGAAAAGGCAATGCTGGGTATTGGGGTAAGACAAGTCTCAGGCACCAAGGAGGTGGAGAAATTATCCCCCTCCCCCCCCAAACAGGTGGCAAAGTAATCTATTTCTTCTACTCTGGGCTGCAAAATGAAGTACAGTTCAAATGGATGGTTCCTGGTGATACCTAGTGCCGTGGCAGTGCTGTGCAGCAGGCAAGGCAAAGATTTATGACACTTGTGCAAAGTCTGCTTCTGAAAAGGTGTGGGCCAGTCGGTCTCTCCCCTTGAGGAGCAAGGCAGCAGATAACACCCTGCTCTGAGAGGGAGCTGTCAGCATGTTTAGGCCCTGGACATCACACCCCTGCCCTGCCAGAACTTTCCCTTGTCAGATGCAAGGAACCTGCTTTGGGTTTCAGGACACTGAATGGCCCCTCATCAGAGGCTCAGATGTCCCCTCCTGAGCAAACAGAACCAAGGGAGGTGTTTGAATTTATTGCACAAGGCAGGTATATTCTCTTTGTTTTAAATACATTTTCTGTACTTCGTACAGGGCTGCAGCTACAACAGCACATCCGTAATTCCTGATCAGCTCTGTGAACATCTGCTGTATATAAACTTTTAAATGGGCATTTCTAACCTGCCAGTGCCATGCAAAAGCATGGGAAGAAAGTAGAGAAGGGACTCACGATGCAGTTGACTGTTGGCCTTTCAGAGGGAATGCTGGGATTCTCCCCTCACTGTATTTTGGGTATAAATGCTTAAGGAAGGAAGAAACTAAAGACAGAAGTTCTATCAACATCTCTATTAATGTTATCATTTTTTTGACATAGGTGGCCAGGCAAATCTGGCACCAGCTTTTAGGTGTTTTGCTTTTAACGGAGAGCTGATGTGAGCTGTCAATATCATTCATTCCTTCTATCAACTTCTGCTATGGGAAAAGGTAGGTTCCCACCCTTTTCTACCTTTTAAAATATTACATGCTGGCTGGCTGTGTTCCATCTGCCTACCAGCCCCATTGGAGCCCATTGACTCAGCGCAGTTTACAGAAGACCGAAACAGTCAATAGGAGAAGGACACATTGCAGAAGCAATTGGGACATTGGGCTTAATGAGGTTATTTAGGAGTTCTCTCTTCAGCCTCCCCAAAATATGAATCTTTCACATTTGGAATATTATGTATGGATGAGAAGAAAAGGAGATTTCAGAGAAATACAGTACCATCAAAAGCCTCAACTCCTTTTCAGATGAGATTTTGTAGAGCACAATGACACAGACAAGTCTCTTCCCTGGGTCAGTACCAAAGTAATAATCCAACAGAGTGCAAAACAACTCTGGGCTACATTTCTAATAAAATATGCAGAGGATCTGACCACCTTGTGCAGGGATTCAATGAAGAAACAGAGTGCAGCCATGTAATTACACACCATGGTAATGGTACATGGGGCCCTCCCTAAGGTTGCACCGACAACATTAGCTGTGGCATTTCCTAACTTTTAAGTGTTTGACTTAGTAACATTAACATTACCGTAATGCATTTTCAGTATAATTTCTCAGGGTTTTCTTTGAAAGTCAACTTAGAAGCTGTTGCACGTTGCTGCCGAGGCTGGGGAGGGTTAGCACCTGTGGAGCTGTAATACAGGACTCCACCACTTCAGCCGGCAGCGCCAGCAGCAGCTCCACTAAAACGGGGCTGACGGGGGGGATCAACCACTGGAAGACTGTGAGGACACTTCATTCAGTGATTTGACAGTGTCCTCCTGACAAAGAAATTGCTGCGAGACAGGAGCCCTAAGCTGACCCTCGAGGAAGAGAGCAAAGCACACTGCCGCGGGAAGAGACTCTCTGGACCCTGGCTCCCCAAACCCGCACACCTTGTGCTGCTGTTGGTTTTGCTTCCATTCAGTTGACTCCACGGACTGCTGTAGTAGTCTTGTTTTGTAGCTTACTTTCTGTCATGTTATTTCTCCCTCCCTGCACTACTCCTTGTCACAGTCTGTTCCTCATCCCATTGCCCTAAACGAGGCATTTCCTCAAATACCTCTTCCCCTCTGCTCCATCCCAGGCATGAACATACCCTGAGCACAGAGGAAAGCAAACTGCTTAGCACAGTAAATTAGGCCACGTGGTGTTTCAGGCTGCCTTAACTAGACCACTCCTTGCAAGACTGTTTAAAACTAACTCGGGTATCATAATTTGCAATCCACAGTGTAGACATATCAAAATGTCCTTGTTCTCATTTCCACTGCTTGCTGCCATAGCAACCCCTGGTCAAAAGGAAATTTCCATTGATATCAGAAGGAGCAGCATTTCACCCAGGTGAGTTTTTACTATGTGGCACATATTTCATTAGCATGTGTTCCTGACATGGAGATCCCCAAATCTCCTATAGCGCCTAATGTAGAAAACACTGCTGTTAAGTCCTGCTCTCAGCTGGTCCTCTTCTACTGGAAGCCACAGAAGTCAAGGACCACCTGAATATCATCCAAGAGCTGACTTGTAGTCTAAATAAATGCTCCAGGAGGAGCTCCAGAAAATGTACATCACCTTCCCCTCCTGATATTTTTATTACAGATTTAAACTCAGATACATGATGATGATCTCTAGCTTTGCGTGGTACCCTCTTGCTTGCTCTTCCTTCATATAAATTATTGCTTCTATCAGGGAGATTCAGCCAAAGAAGTGATAATTGAAAGCTCAGTCTGTCTGAGCAGTTGCATAAAGTTTTCATAGCTGTTTGCTATGAAAAAGGCAACCAGCGCTGCAACAAGTTTTCAGACTCATGTGTATGACACTCTCTCCATATGTTGCTACAGAATTGGAAGAGGTCTTTATGAGAACTGTACCTGGATTTGCCATCAGCAAAAGGCAGGAAAAGCCACCAGAACTGCTCCTCACTTTCTGACTTCTACATGCATCACTTAATGCCAGCCAAAAGCAGCACATGGAAATGGCAGAGTACTTACTCCTTTAATGTATATAAAGTATTCTGCAATGCAACTTGTAGCACTCAGTACAGCTGACAAGAGCTGACATTAATGGAAAATCAACAGATCTGGGTGGCACAGAGAGGAACTCGGTTCCTCTGCAAAGAAGGAGCTCTGTCTATTTGAAAAAATGGAATTTAACTATGTAATCTCAGGATGAGTTGTATAAATATATTCCTCTAGATTTATTGGCTTGTCTTCATAAACAGCTGTGAGTCTGTGCTTTTTGTTCAGAGACGTAAACCAGCACAGCATGTTGGAGAGGGTGAATACACGGTTATTATTCAGTACGTAAGAAATTAGAGCAAGAGGCTGGGAAGTCCACTTGTTACAGAAATCAGCTCCTTGCTCATCTTTTGGGAAAGCATCCTTCCTATCTTGCACCACTGTGCTCAGTAGGTACCTTTGCATGCTAAAGGGAGAAAGGTACCATGCCTTGCATCTTGCATTTCTTTCACATGTGCCATTTGATTTTCTGGGACAAAACAAACAAGCTTGTTCCTTATTGTAATCCTGGCTGATTAGCAGAATCAGCCCTCCCCACCCCTCACTTCCCCCTACCCTCCTCCTGCCCCAAGCATATCGAATGTCCAGGATTGGGTCCCAAAGCAACTTTTACCTACAATGTGCAGTCCTCAGTTCCCAAGGCAATTCCTTTCAGAGATTTGTTGACAATAGGGAAATGTAAAGGAAAACATCAGAGGGTCTCCATATTTTTACTCTCTTAGACAATACAAATGTAATGGCCTGGTTTGTGGAAGAGCCTCTCTTTAAAAAAAAAGAGAAAATACTGCAAACTGGTCTATGATGTTTGTTCTTTTGTTTTAGTGCACTACCACCACAATGAGATGTGCTTAAAAGTGAGCCATACCCTCCTGGGCACCAGTGCAATCCCCTGGCCTTCACTGGAAAAGCAACAGTGCAACCTAGGGGAACTCCATAAAACATCTGGTTTGAGAAGACACGAGAAGAGCAGGACCCTTCTCCCTCCTCAGCTGCATTGGGTCAAAAAGTAACATTTTGAAAGTGTGATTTTACAAAAAATTAAGGAAATCTGATCACTGGTTAAAAAGTAGATCAATGACAACATGATTTTTGGCAGGTAACATGCCTTCTGTACATTTATAAGGAAGTTTATTGTGAAGGCTTCCAAAGATTTTTAAACACTTGAAAACATTAACTCTCTACCCTCATGATCCATACTATTGTTACCAACTGCATCTCTTCTCCAAAATTAAAATTATTTAAACAGCATTGTGTGTTATATTCATCCTATTCTGCTCTGTTCCATTATATTTTATTCTATGATTTTTGAAAGAAGCATAAGTATCTCAGGATTTGAGGAGGTTTAATTTTCTCTCATACCTTCATGGGTAGACAATTATAATTCTGATTTGAAGAACTTTAAAGCGGACGTCTGCCCCACTTCTGTTCTAAACGCTGACGGGAAACACGCTACATATCCCTCTTGCTAACTTTGGTGCTGTCACATAGTCACAAATCTTACTTCCTGCATTTGGAGGTGACAAGTATTGTGCCTCTGCTTCCAGCCTTTCTTATCTAAAGATGCCCTGTTTCAGGAGGCTTTTCCATAGGCTCAACGTGAGGAAAAATTGTAATTATTCTCATATTCCTCATTCTAGACAAAACCTTTGTAAGAACAACAACATTGCTTGCAGTCTGGGGAGCTGTACAGTCACAGCATGCCAAAAACATGAGATTGCCACCAAAATAACCCCACCGAGGCCTTTTGTTTTCTCTGTCCAACCATTAGTTTTGTTTCAGGGACAGCTGCAAAAGGGTCTCTATCTGCACATACCACTTCATCTCTTGGACTTGGATAAAAATAGAGTGGGGAGCCAAAAATCCTGAGGAGGGTGTAGATTTCTGACTCTTTTCTGCAGCAGATAAAATCGTCCATCACGTTCTTCGGCTGGGCGAAGCCATGAGGGAAGAAGACACAGCTAGGGTTGATTTCCACCTCCACTCCCTCCACAGACAGAGCTGCAGCTTGCACAGTGACTGGAACACGACTGGCTCGGGAAATGAAGAGCAGCACATCACTCATTTTTCCTGCCTGTTTGCTCCTAATTATCTTGCAATACATCTCACTGGTAGTTTTATCACACAGACAGAAGGTCCTTCTGGTTACAGCACATAATGACTACTTTTAAAATGGCTTGCTATTCATTCCTGGGAAAACCTCTGTCTCTTTCCCCCTCCCTCAAGCTCACTGACTCTCCTTCTGGGGTTATTGTTTTGTTTTTGAGGTTTTTTGGGGGAGGTAGGATGGAAATTCCCTGATAATGAACCCTGATTAAAGGAAAAGAAGGGCCAGCAGAGGTGGCTCTCCCTTTTCTTTGATGAGACTGTGGCCACACTGAAAGAAGTGTCAACAATCTCAATAATTTAATTTTGGCTAATACAACACCTCTTACAGGCTTGAGCTATGCAACTCCTGTGTAGCCCTTAGTACAAATCAACAGAACCACTTTTATACTTGCCTTCCAATATTTCTCTCCAACCTCAGAGAAACAGAGAATTGCTAGAGGGCAATGAACTCTCATTTTGCCATTGACATTTCTGCAATCCATCTCCCTCAGTTGGGAGACCCTTTCACAGATCCGGAACCTCACCAGCATAAGGAAGAATTAGTATAATTAAGAATTAGACACAGGGTCTCTAAAATGGGAATCATAACAATGACTAACGTCACAAGAGTGTTTTCAGAATTAATTCATGTAAGTAAAGCACTTACAAGATAAAAATGTAGGAGCTGCCACATCAGATTAGACCACTGCTCCATCTAGCAGAACATCCCATGTGCAACACACAGCTGCAATTAATGCAGGGTGGTAGAACTGGGGTCCCCCCTCTGTGCAGGGACAGGGTTCAGTCTCTGAATAGTCAATGCTTGTCCTTGGGAGCAGCGTTAGTTTTTGTTACTTAGGTGAGATATTTAAGCCCCTACAATTCATTGCCACTAAACAAAGTGATCTTGCAATGTAAGGAAGGAGCCAGGCTCAGCAGGAGTTGGGTACAGTGGCTGCACATCTGCACATTGATTTCTGTGCAGGACAGTTTCTGATCAAGAACTGCTTATCAGTGAGAGAACCTAAAATTATTCTAAAAATCTCAAGTTTCAGAAAGAGTTATTGAAAAAATGGACAATAGGACATAAGTACTTCTAAAATTGGTATAGACAGACACATACATACATGCATAGACGAACAAGCTGGTTAAAAAAGTAGCCTCATCCTCATGAGCAGGGTGAGGGTTGGACCCAGATGACTTAAGGAAGTTCTTTCTGATTTTTATCATTTCAGGATTCTGTGAATCCACAATTTTCCGAGGCAGAGCTCTATCACTGAACACGAAACACATTGTGGTAAACATAATTTTCAAGGAAAATATTATCAGGGAAGTTTCTTGGGTTGAGGATAGAAACTCCAGTTCAAAATGAAGAGGCTCCCATGCTCCCTCAGTCACTGGAGGGGTCCTGGTCCAAATCCTTCAAAAGCTAGTTTCTTTGTGAAAAAGTTTAATAAAGTTTCATTCTCATACTCCAAAATAGCAAATATTTTCACTGTGGGGCATTGCTGTTTTCTGGCCAGCTCACCTATATGACTCTGCACTCTGCAAGTAGCTCCAGACCTTACATCACTGCCAACATCTGTTGTGTCAAGGGCAATGACAATCTTTCTGTGATATTTCACTATCTTAGATGGTTTGACAACTTTATTTTAATTCTTACAGATTTTTCACTTTATGAAACAGCCTTATCTGAAAAGTAAATGGATGGGTTCAGATGAGTTTGTCCTAATTTAAGAATTAGATTTTAAAATTGAGTTTTACTTTTGTACTAGTCATGCAGGTGTTTAATAGAAACAATCTATACAATGCAAAACCCCCCTGAAAGACAGAGCCACAATATGTTTCTGTGCATTATGCCATGCTATGCTATGCTATGCTATTTTCTACTTCTGGACAGTGTAATGAAAAACCCAACAAATTAGAAGATAATCTGTGAAAAAACAAAATCCCTCATAACTGACCGAACCATAAATGAGTCTTACATTACTGGGACCGGATAAAGTATCATCAGTGCCAGATTATTACATAAGAATATGTTAGTAATGTAGCAGCAGTCTAGTCTTTTAAGATGTGAAAGAGCGTTATCTAACCTCTCTGCAAAGTTCAGGAAGAGGAGCCATATGTCCAAATAATCATTTTCTTGCTGGTGTTTAACATGTCAGTTTTTTCAAGGGGCCTATTTCAAGTTTAAAAAAAAAAAAGGCGTGAAATGCATTTTGTTTTTTTTTTTTCCTTTGGCAAAAGCAACTCATTTTCAAGCTTGCAAGGAAACACGAAAAACAAAATCAAATGTCAAGTAGATTTGCTCTTTGTTGTAATTAATACGCAAGCATTTGCTCGTAGATGGTCCTGAGCCTGAAAACAAGTGTTGCCAGTTGTGGTGCTATGAAAAGTAGTTCTCAGGGCTTTAAAGGGCCAAATGTTCAAAGAGTGAAAGTCCCAACTCCAACCAGTGGCCCTAGGCCAGTGTCCATCAGCTGAGGGTCTGACCAAAAGGAAGGACAGCTTGAAGCCTGAGGCTGAGGACTGAGGACGCGCCATGTGCTTGCAGCACTGGGTCCTACGTGCCACGAGACAATGAAAAAGGGTAGGGCAGATGTCCTCAGAGCAGGAGGAGGGGAGTGACTACCTGAAAATCAGGAAATTCCAAAGCCCCATGCTGCAGACTATATGCATGCTCAGTCCCTGGTCGAGGAAGCTACGTGAGATTTCTCTTTGAGTCAGAGCAATGTAGTGGATAAAAAGGCCCTGTCTAGCCAGGGGGATTTCCTGAGGCCATCACAGACCAGCTCCACACGCTGTTAAGAGGCTCGTTTTCATGAGAGTTCTTGTTGCATTTGTATTGCTGGCTCCAGGCCCCTAGAGCTTCAAGTGCCACATCACAGTGCTACAAGCCCAGTGCTGAATGCTTGGCACACGACCAGGCATCTTCCCTTCCCTCTCTCTGTTCCCTCAAGTCAGCAGGTGGGGCTCCAGGGCTCCATCTTGTTTTGATTTGCGTGTGGAATTTTTTTCTCAAAGAAGAAAAAAATGAAGACAAATTTTCCCACTGAATATTTGCTATTCTCCTTTCCCCCATCTTGTTCTGTGGAGGTGTTTAGAGATAGAGAGAAAAATAAAATCTTTTTTTTTTCCTCCTCCTCAAAAGGGCTTGCTGTTTTTCCTGAAACGGGATGCTGGAAACACTTGATCACTGAGGGCTACTGGCCTGAGATCTGCTCATCTTCACATCAGGATGAATCAGGAGCACTTCCAGTGAGGTCACCAGGAGTGCTCTGGCAGGCAGCTCCCCTCGCCGGATGCGGGGTCAGCCCTGCCGAGCCAAACCCTTCCACAGGAGCAGCCAGGGCCCACGCCCTGTGCCAGGTCACAGAATGGGTGTAAATGGATGCAGGGCAAAGAAAACATAAACCTCTACCAACTTTCCCTGTGAAATAATCATAAAAGTGCTGGAACTCAAATGCTGGAGGGAGGAATTAGGGGACAAAGCCAGCACCAGCAAGAAACCCTACCAACAAAAGCGTGTGATACTGGCCAGGATAAGAGAGAACCAGGGCAACACATATTATTTTGTTACTTACTTTCCCACACACTGATGTCCGATGTGTAATTCTCTCCTATCATTTAGGTCACTGCTGGATTTAGCCCTATGGGTTTGAACAATTAATTATTTTCAGTGAAAGAACTATTCCATTTTCAAAACTGGTTTGAACAGTAGATTAGTTCTAGATTAAATAATTTAACTACAGTTCAGTAGTAGGTGTTTGTTCTACATTAAGTTGGCGTATCATTGAGCAGATATTACTTTTTAACGTTCCAATACACTTAATAATTTATAATACTACATTGTAAACTGGCTGAATAACCATCACCTTGGAACACTACAGCCAACACCTCCAAATTTAATCTCTTCTCCCAAAAGCCTTGTTCAATCTTTCAAATGGTCAGCTACATGGAGAATGGAAGGAATGCAACCACAAAGACTACGAAAAGAAAGCTGCTTAACTCTGTGAGCATAAGCTCTCAGGTTGCTTGACCTTAAACAAATGCTATGCCTTAGTTTCTCCATCTCTACATAACAGTGGCACCTAATTAATTGATTGCTATAAACACCATGCAGTTATTTTTGAGATGCTTTTCAGTAAACAACTTGAGGCAGATATTTCAAATGACTTCTCAGAAAATCTCTTGAAATGACCCTTAAATTCAAAGAACTATCTGCTTAGGTATTCTGTTAAATCTCGATTCATGCCGTGCCTCGGTTTCCCCTACAGCTAAGTGCTGAAAATATGACCTCCCTACTTTATAGAAATCCAGGGAAAGCTAAGTCATTAACAATCACTTAGTAATTGCAAATCCTTGGGCAGAAAGTCTCGGAGAATGCCTTAACATTAGATACTAAGGATAATTGAGGCAGAAGAGGCCCAGAACTCACACCAGAAGGAGTTTTGGGTTCATCATATCAGAACCAAAAATATCTGAAGTCAGTTTTGCACAGAGCAGCAGCATCTGGGAGCCATGAGGATGAATTACGCTCCACTTTCAGGGGAGAGAGAAGGGCTTTAGGCTGCTCCTTCCCATGCCATTTCTCATTCACAGTGAGAAGGGCAGGCTGCTTCTGCTCTGCTGCAGACAGGAGTACCACACAGATACCTCCTTTCCAAAAGGAAATGCAAGAGTGAGAAGAAGAGGTGGATGGAGAAGGGATGAAGGAAGGGCATAGTTTCAGTTTTCATTAAAATTTCAGAAGTGGCAAAATTACTTCTGAGAAAAAGAAAATACTGGAGATAAGTAAATTAAATGGGCTGTTCAAATGTCATATTTAAGTTTAACCAATCATATTATAAAGGGCCAGGAATGATTAGTTTGGGTTACAGAAGTGTGCAATTGGCCAGCTGCACTAAATATGGCCTTTACCTTCCTGCAGGCTTAGGTGGGGACAAACCAAAATCAAGGCACTGGAGGTTAAGTTCTGAAAGAGAGCAGAGAAACTCGTCCTCCCTCTTATTATTGCCATGAGGTCTGAAAGGCTGCAGACAGAGGATTTGTCCTGGGAGAAGCCACAGTGTACATTACGGAAATAAACTGGAAGCACAGTTAAAGGTTAGCATGTCTTTTTCCCTTCTGTTGCCATTGATATGAATGAAGCCCATTCTTGCATTGGCAAAGGGAAAGAAAAGATGAGTTGATGTCACCCTCCCTTCCCTAAATTCTCTGATTTGATGACTAACAGGCTACCCTATTTCACTAAGAAAAAGAACTGGTTTTTACTTAAAAGCCCCCAAAGTATACAGAGAAAGTAATTTTTAAGGTCAGAGAGTTGTTTTGACATTTAAGAAATACTAAAACAGAATTTGGCTTTTAAATTTGTAAACCAGAACAACTTCCTGACCTGAGAGACAATCTGCCAAATTTCTGGCTGACCCCAGGCTCTTCAACCTAAACCAGAATTATCAGATATATTGTGTTGTCTAGGTGCACACCTCTGATTTTAAAACTAAATTTTGATCAGTCTTAGAAGAACACGGTTTCTGAGACCCTTTATAGCAGTAACACTCAGCCCTTGTCACAGTAACTGAAGAGGCTTTCTTTAATAACCGCTTTGGTAGAATTTTTTGCTTACTATTGGAGAATTCAATTGCTTAATATACACTAATAAAAAAAATAAGGGAAATAGAAACATTTCAGCACACAGAAACCGAAAACCTCCTTTTATTTTACACCAAGCCTTTGATCCTCCCACCAATCCTGTTGCAATACAAACCAATTTTGTTTAATGTTACATCTGATGAGCCAGACTTTTCTGTGAGATTGCAAAACTCTGCTAAATCCCTGGGCAAACCGTAAATGGGCTGAGGGGAAGGTTCACAAATTCACAAATAGCACATACATGCAGGTGGACTATGCAAACATAGGTAGCACAACCTTGCTGTGCCGGCTCAACAAAACTTTGTGCACATATAGAATCAAAGGGTCATATGTCATATGTTGCTTAAGATGTGCAAGAGATTGCATTGCTTCTCCTTGCAGCCTCTTTCCCTCACAACTCATCCTGCCTGCTTCCCTGGCTCAGGTGTGCAAAGTGGGCTGTAAAATAGTAATTTTATTTTAAATGGAGGGGCTGTACTTTCTGCTTTGCCTCTCACAACAAAACAGCCAAACCCATTTTGCTGTTTCGATTAGGCAAGAGGAATGAAACTTTTAATTGTGTTTTCTCTCTAAGTTTTTTTTTTTCAGTGACAGTCTGAAAACTCAGCCAAAACTGGCAACACCTTAAGATGCAGTCCTGAAAAGACAGCTGAGCTGAAGAACAAAAACCTGGTGGAGTGGGAGCAAAGAGGATGCTGTCAAGTTTCTGCTGCTTCCTAAATGCATCCCATATGCACCCATGTTATTTAAATTATGCCAGGTCTTGTATGGACTATAATGGGAAATACTTTCTAACACCATTTACTAGATTTGTTTCTCCTACTTCAATCATAGTTGAAATATAATTGTAATAAATCTTCTGTTTGTTCAGGTTTTTTTGTTTATTTGTTTGCTCAGGTTTTTTTTGTAAGTTTTTTTGTAAGTTAGCAGGAAAGCAGAGAATTTTTCAGCCTGCAACACTGTTATACCCAGCTGACCTGGGCATTACAGGATGTAACTTTTTCTCTAGGAAAGGATTTATCTTCAACAGACTACCCAGCTCACTGGCTTCTGCCTTTTGGTAGTTCGTCTCCTCTTTTCTCTATGCAGTCATCTCAACATATCGTCCTCTAGCCAACAAATATTTAAAATTCATACAATCTAAAAGATGATTCAGAAAGCAAGAACTGATGAGTTCTGACAAAAAGATCCATGAACCTGGCACTTCCTGGTGCCTAGGATATTCACATACAAGAAGGAGAGATACGCATAACAACACTGCTCAGCATTTGAATTTTTTTAGGTATAAGACTCGCAAAACACAATAATGGAGAAGTTTTGGATCAGGTAATTATTTGTAAAGCTGAGGAAGTGATACTGCTAGCAAAATGAGAAGAGTGTCATTTCCTTCTAATGCTCAGTTAAAGGCTGGCTTAGGCTGTGATTCTGGAATACAAGAACAGCTTCTTCTGAGAACCACTGCAACAGTAGACAGCTCAAAGTGGAAATGATAAAGGGAAAACAAAACCGAGGTCCTTCACAAGCAAAAGGGTCAATATGTAGGGCACACAGCCAAAACCTTTGAAAAGCTGAGAAAAGACTGATGACACCTGCTTTTGCCGAGGGAATCTGTTGAGTTAGGTGCTCCTACCTGGCTAAATTCAAGTTTTTCCTCATGTAAATTCATAGTTTAGGTGCAGAGATTACATCTAACCAAATCTAGGGCTACTGCAAATGTGCCTGCAAAGATTGCAATGTCTCACGATTACCATTTTTCAAGGAGCTCAGATCAATTGTGTTGAGAAAATGAAATTATGTTCCCTGAAAATATCAATACCAAAATCTTAATCTGAGGTTGCTACTGGAAATCTGCATAATGCACAAGGCAGCACTGAATCTTTGCTCCCAGAACTGGTGATTCTGCCAAGTTAAAAAAGTGAAAGCCACAAAAGCCTGTTTAATTGGGAAAGTAAGACAATGACACTCTTAACATTGACAAGGAGTGGGCTTGTTAGGTTAGAAAAGCATCTCTACAAAATGTCTGCTAATATCTGAACTTTGAGAGGAATGGTATTCTAGTGAGCTGGGTCATGGTTGACACCATTAAAATGAAATTGAGGTGCAACAACAGGACATCAAGTGATTTCCCCACATTGAGAGGGAGTTTTACAGCTGGGGTTCAAGTGAACAATTCATGTTCTTGGTCCCATTAGCAAACCACAAGCTCATGTTGCTTTTACTACAAACAGATTTCCCTTCACCATACTGTACTTTTCTTCTTGCTGACTGCTCAGTGTGACCATCCAAAAACACCCCTATTTGTGTTATTTTTCACACACACCACCCTGAAAAAAAATTCAGTATGAAAGTAGAGCAGTTTCCTCTAATACAGTTCAACATCCAAACTAAGCAGCAGTAAAATCATATTTATTCAGTGACTGTGGTTTCAAACAGTAAAGTGATTGTTAGAGAATTATAGACTGAACCATGCACTGAAAAAGACCCCAGAAACAGTTTCTGGTGACAGCTCTCTCACCTTGACAGTCCTTGAGAACAGGGGGAGAAGGAGGAGTGTATGCACACTTGAAATGGGGGTGATACTTGAATGCAGTCAAGCTCCACAATCACAGCAGCCAGAATTGGCAGACTTTGCCTTTGGGAACGAAGTGTGGAGACAGAAAGAAGGGAGCTGGGTACCTGAGCCCAGCCCATGTGTGAGAGAGGCTCTTCACCTACAAGCTGGGTGTGCCCGAAGTGGGAGTCAGAGGGAGAGAGAAGCCAGGAGCTCCCTGATGCCAAGTGCGCTCCCACACTGCCAAGCTGAGCAATCCAAAGGCACGGGTGCTAAATGTGGCCTCCTCTTTCTGTGCAGACTCTGGCAAGCCCTCTACCTTTCTCTATGTCTTTGTTTTCCTGTTTGAGTATGAGGTATTCCAATGAAATATAAATATTAATATTTGATTAATGCTCGGCTACAAAGCTTAGTTCCTAAAGTTTAGTACAGATCTTCGAAATCCTCGAAAAACTATATAAATATGAATCCTTTTATTTTTATAGCATTACATTAATGATTGTACAGTGGAAGTTGATGAATTAAATAATCTCTGTCTATATTTGCTCATACCTTTGTGAAACTGTTACCTTTTCAGCTGCTATTTCTCATGCCTTGTCTCAATCCAGAAATGTCATTTTTGGTAAAGTTTTGCAAAAACCCATTCAGCTGCTTTTGAGTCATCCAAGTATGTAAAAAACAGTTTCCAGCTGTTAAGTTTTCCATAAGCCTTTTTTTCTCAAACATGCTTGTATAATTATAACACAGCTTTGTTTTAAAACATCAAACTTGACACGTACATAGTCCTGAAAGAGAAGCAGCAGCACCGACATGTTTGAAACCATTTGGTTTTGGAATAACAAGGTTTTTACCATGTTAAAATATCTTTATTTTCTTAAATATTCTTCCAGACACCGAGTTACACTTTTCTAACTGTAGACAGCTAATTGTGTAAATGACCAGTAAAAAAAAGAAAAAAAAAAGGATAAAAAAATTATACTATTCTTGCAATCTGTGACTGAGCTGTAGCAGGAAGACTAGGGGGCAGTTTTAATTACTGCATATTTGCATTTTGGTATAGAACGGCATCAAATCATACTGGAGGTGATTCCTCACTTATATTCTGCCTACACAGAAATGCACTGAGCTGACACCAAGCAGTGAAGAATCAGCCATTTCACAGAATCACAGGCTGGGTAGGTTGGAAGGGGCCACAATGAATCATCTGGTCCAACCTCCCTGCTCAAGCAGGGTCATCCCAGAGCACAGGGTACAGGGTTGTGTCTGGACAGGTCTGGAATATCTCCAGTGGTGGAGGCATCACAGCCTCTCTGGGCAGGCTGTTCCTCACCTGCACACTGAAGAATTTCTTCCCCGTGTTCAGGTGGAGCTTCCTGTGCATCAGTTTCTGCCTGTTGTCTCCTGTCCTATTGCTCAGCACCACTGAGCAGAGCCTGGCTCCATCTTCCTGACACCCTCTCTTCAGATACTGACAGACATCGGTGGATCCCCTCTTCTGGAGGCTGACCAGGCCCAGCTCCCTAACCTTTCCTAAGAGGGGTGCTCCAGTCCCTTAATCATCTCGGTCATTCTCTGCTGCACTGGCTCCAGGAGCTCCATGTCCCTCCTGTTCTGAGGAGCCCAGAACTGTCCACAGCACTGCAGATGTGCCTCACCAGGGCTGAGCAGAGGGGCAGGATCACCTCCCTCGACCTGCTGACAACTCTCTTCCTGATACACCCCAGGATCCCATTGCCATCTTGGCCACAAGGACACACTGCTGTTCTTACATACCTTTGTAAGATTCCCTCTCAGCCGTCTCTTCCCAAGGCTGAACAGACCCAGTTCCCTCAACCTTGCCACATAAGAGGGATGCTCCAGTCCACTAATCATCCTTCGATCCCACTTCATTTAATCTGGAATATTTGAGGTTCTGATGTCTTAGGGAAGTAAGTGTTGGTTTTGAGAATATTAATGATGGCTAAAACAGCAGCTGTAGTCTGAGGGATTATTGGATTACATGGGTTTCACTCCCAGAACTGCTTTTTTATACGACAATATAAAGGCATATGCAGCTTTTGTGCCTTGCATGAGCTACTGGCCTCAGCATGAACTCTTCTGTCAGACTGGAGGAATTCTTTCTACAGAGGAAAAAATAAAGCCACAGCTTGTGTAGGTTTTTAAATGGGTCTCAACTGTGATGATTTGTATAGACAACAAGAGACTCCATAGTTGTTTCTTATTTGAAGTAAATAGCAGTATCTCCTGCTCCCTGCCTCTTCTGGGAAATATCCTCCTACCACGCAGGTGTGCGTCCACAGAAACCACCAGTGTCAGTGACATGACAGTGAATCTGAGAAGACAGCCTGACTCATCTGGAAGCAAAAGATACAACTCTGGCAAATGTGTGTGTGTGTGTGTGTGTGCATACACTCCTCCTTACCTTACACTGTTTGTGCTTCTATCAGTACACCTACAAATCAGTTGTGTGTCCACCGCTGGGAGAGGTTTCCTCTATATGTTTCAAACCACATCAAACATACAAGTGGTACTCAACAAACAAATGTCACTGGAATACAATTACAGGGAAAAAAACCCAAGCAGCTCCTCTCCATTGCCCTGTCTTCTCTCTGTACTGTCTTGGAAAGCCAAGGGATCAGTAAGAGACCCTATCATGAGCAAGGGGCAGAGGCAAGGTTGCTCTGGGAACTTCACTCTAAATTTCCTGAGTTTAGGGGGATTAGCATCACAGTTGTCACATCCATTAGTGTACTTTCTTGTGCATGCAGAACATGGGCCAGGCAACTGTATTGTTCCTAAAGGAAAAGATATACTATTGGGTAAATAGCTGTCTGTGCACATTTTGGCAGCTCTAAGTTAAATCATTTAGTTCTAATCAATGCTAGTGGATTTTGAAACCCACCAGTATTAACAATGAAGTGGAAAAAGCCATACAAAAAGTCCAAACAAACTCCAAGTTACACTGTATGCTCTGCTATTCTGAGTTTCAGTGCTGAGACAAAAGAAGAGTAAGAGTTTGCCATTTGCTAGTTGTTAATAATCAAGACATCTGCCAGACACACTCTTTGAGGGCTCTGTCTGTCTGGACCAGGTAGATGCTGCAATACACAAAGAGCTTCACACACAGAGAAAGAAAGAGTGTCCATGGACAATGATGCAGCGTTCTTAATTAAGATTTTCATTACTGATACATACATTAAGGTTTTTCTAATGCAAGTGCCCAAGCACTCTAATGTGCAGGTAGATGCCTCTGATTCTATCTCTAGAAACCCTTTTGCACATCACTGCAAACATTCACCAGCCAAGGCTCAAAATCAGCCCACCTGCCCTTTGCTATAATGACAATAAAAATAAAAAATGATGTTTTACTTGTCTATCAGATGAGAACTTAGCTTTTTGCAGTCATGAGAGTGAATACGCTTTTGCAAGGCTGTACTACAGCGTAGTGAAACTGATTCTGATCTCACTTACACCTGTTTGATGTTGATGTAACATCAAGAGCTTCAATACCATGAGCGCAGCAAATGCTGAAGGAAAAAATAATGGAAAAGACACGTAGGTAAATGGAAAATGGGATGAAACAAAACATGAGTTTGCCAAAGGTAGTTTGTAGTAGACTAACCTGATAACTTTCTTTGATAACTGATTATCCAGACAAAAGAAATACAACAAATTTAATTTATCAGTAGAGCATTTGATACAGTATCACAAGGGGAATTAAGAGTTTAGATCCAGATTTGCAAAAGGACTGTAAGGTGAGCAACTGCTTACCAGAAAGGGAGATTGAGCAGTGGGGAAGAATTATTGGGCAAGGTGAAGGCTATATTTCCACAATTGTTTAGTTAAATAAAATAGCTTTTTCTCTCTAATAAGATTTGGGTGGAGCAGGTAACATTTCTTTACAGGGCCCCTCAAAGGGAGGGGGCATAGATTAGGAAAAAGTAGGGGCATATAGCTTAACAGCTATAAAAGGATCAATCAACACCAATAAATTGCTCATTAACAATATTTTGTTCTCATTCACCTGTAATGTTCAAGTGTTATTTCTCTGTCTCAGTTCTTTGGTATGTTCAGAGATGCTACAATTCTCTCAGCAGTTACTTGTACAGTTTAATTAAATATCTAGTTCAGTTTCGTGCTTTTAAAATATTCTTATTCCCAGAACAGGATGCCCATTCATCTATAAAATCTTGCTGAATGCCTTTGAATGCTGGACCCTGCCTCCCAAGAAAACACTTCTGGAGTAAGATGTGGAGGAGAATTACTTGGTGATCAGAAATACTTACAAAAGCATTGCTTCTCCCTGAACACACTACGTGCTTTTCTAGATCCTGTCAGGCTATGACACTTTGTAAATTCCTGCAATAGGAAAAACTGTGCTGCCCACTAGCAGAGTGGCAATGTTGCACTGGCACAAGCCAGGATGGAAGGTGAAGACATTGCCACAGAAGTCACAGTATCAACGTGAGATTAAATTGCAGGCTCCACAATAAAAGATCTGCCAAACTATTTTCAACAAGTTAAGAAAAAACAGGATTTTTGACAATCTTCCCTGAGGCATGTCTCAGTCTGCAGGTATTTGAATGACTAAAATTGCTACCTTCCCATTAAAGTGCACTGGAAGAGAAGCTGCATTTTTGTTTTAGCCTTCTGTGGCAGAATTTAAGTATTTAATGTCATGACTGGACCATGTTAAGCATGCACAGACATTCACACAAGAAATTTGCCCTAAACCCCAAAATGTAAAAGATTTTTTAAATGCAAAAATTGAAAAACAGTGTCTGGAAACCTTCATTCTTCAGAGCTGGTTATATGCTGATCATACACAGTAGTTCTCCTTCACAACCCTTAGTGCATATTGAAGACCATCTAGAATGTTACACATTATTTTTTGTCTTTTATGTAGAAGTGGATTTACTGCAAAAATTGAAAGCAATTAATCTCTTTACAGACATCCAGAATAAGTGAACACGGACAAATATGAAATTTAAATACACACCCAGATTCAAATGTTTCAACTGATCCTTACTTTGGTGATTGGGTGAAGCACGAATACTTCTAAATTGGATGCTATTTGAAGTTGGGATTTCAATTTTGTCCTTGAAAATTCAAGCTGTTTAGAGTATGCTTAAGAAGCTAAAACATTAGAAAACATCATTCAGAAAACTGATACAGCTATTCTATTAAACTTAAAACTCAATGCGATGGAATGGGAGAGAACATGATCTATTCAGATCCAAAAGCATTTGCTTTTGGTGGTGCACAGAAGTCTTATATTTTGGGCATGCAAACACATGAAATGAAAATATTAGCTGGGGGGCTGAATTTGTGAACCATATGCAGCATGATATTATCCAAAATGATGGAAAGCTTCAGCAGTGAACAAGAACTTCAGAGGAAAGAATCATTATTTCTCCATACACTGTGATCTCTTATGTCTAAGAGTTCCCATTCCCACCTGGAGGCAGAACAGCCTGAAGACAACTCATGTGTTTTGGCATGTGCACGTGTGTAACGGCACACAAACAAGCTACATGGCAGATGATTTGTTCTTTTTCAAGTGGGAGTGGTGGAGAGGAAAAGGAGATGGAGGGAATCCTCTTACAAGCTCATTTTCTGTTGTGGTGTCTCACACATAGGACACTCAGCATGAACATGGGCATGTGGGCAGGCATTTCGACCTCCCTGGGTATTCATATCTTGTTGCCAGCTACAACAGACAAGTCTATGATGTCTTGATCAAAAGGTGACTTTTGGGAAACATCCTATTTCTGGATGTTGTGGTTTATAACAACCACTCCTCCCGCACTACTTGTTCTTGGTACCATTTTTACCCTATATCTGGTGCACACATTTGATGGAGGCAGATACACAACATGATGCTAAAGCAGGGTGCATCAAAGAGGATTTCTGCACTAGGAGAAGGACTCACAATAAAGCTCAGAAAAGAAAAAGACATTTGGTGATTCAGCTGTAGAATAGCAATGTGCTTGCCAAAGTTGGAAGATAATTTACCATAACTACAAAGGGAATATTCTGAAAAACTCTGCCACACTCTGTAGTTGTTACCATTTTGCACAGTGATTTCAACCTAACAAACTGGTCTGTCTTAATATTTTGATGGTTGGCATTCAAACTCTTGTAGGGAATGCTGCTACTGCATTGGAAAGGTGGTCTTTTCCATCCAAATATATGAAATTATGCCAGTGTGGGTAAAAGTGCATTGAACAACTCCATTTTCTCTCTGTCTCCTTCCTTTTTCTAGTTAAACCTAAAATATTATGCTCCTACAACTGTCTAGTTAAAGTCCATTTTTTTTCCTGTTGTACTCTGTAGTATTTCAAAAAAGGCTAACACTCAATACATTATATTACACTAAGGAAATGAAAAATAGCTCAGAACAAGAGATTGCTAGTATGCATAATGGCAGAAAGGTGTGACATTTTCAGCTGTCATGCTAGCCAATCTTGAGTTCAATCTCATCCAGCACCAGTGGATATATTGTAGATATTGCAATTAGAAGGCAGGTTGCACACATGCCTCTATTGTAATCCACACTTCAACTTCACAGCTATGTGCAGCCTTTATTACTTGCTAAACAATTTGAATGTCAAGGCTTAAACTAATGCTTGAATGAAAAATTGGGGCCAAATTTTCCCCCTTTTTGTAAATCTGGCTATGTCTTGAGTTTTCTGGATATTTGGTCTATTTTTATGACAGATGTTTTAAAACAAACATGTGAACTTTGACAGATTTGTTTTAAATAATGAGGTTTTTTCCCATGCACATCAATTGCTTAAGTTTATTTGATGGCTACATATTCAGATAAAGACTAGAGCTCAAAATTGTGGCACTGCTCAAGAACATTCATCCCAAGGTGTACTCTCAGTTACACAGTTTCATTTCTATAAATACACCAGAGTAGAATTTCAGCTCTGCTGCCATTTTGAGGCTGTTTCACCATTTCTCTCATTTGCCTCTGCCCATGTTGTTTCCTTCTTTTGGAACATTCCCTTCCTTCAGGAGACACATAATAGCTGGGGAAAAAAATATTCCTTTCCTGTCTCAGATTGCTGTTTAGGTGACCATTCCCTTCCTAAACCTCCTTATTTTCAGAAGCAGATCAACTGATTCTTCTGGATAATTTGCATGTTTATTTATTACATTAATTATGATAATTCTTGAAAAATGCTAACTCTTGAAAGCTGTTGTAAACATAAGGCTTATTACATGTAGACTTTTTTGGCATTTTGCAAATGTTCATTTCTGATTCATGCATAAGCTTGACCTGGAGGTTATTATCCTCTTCTCAAGTAAGGGAGAGCTTAAGAAACCTGAGAAAAGATGCCTCCTTCCTCTTCCTGATGTAGCAATCACTGTTGTTCCTCATCTGCAAAACAACACTAAGCACAGAACCAGATAAAGGGATTCAGAGGGGGCTAATTAGTCGCTATTTCCTAATAATGGTTCAGAGTGGTAACAGATAACAGTTTGGTGGTGAACAAGTACCAAAGCAGGGGCATATACATAGATATCAAAGACTATTTGAGCATCATCACGTCTGATAAAGTCAATAAGGATTCTCAGAAACTGGGTACTGGCAGGCTGGAATACTGCTGGGTGTCTTTCGACATACAAACCACTGACCATATGATGGATGGTTCTCATAACCATGATGAGATCAGTAAGATGCCTCTCAGCTTCCCTTAGGTCATCATTACTTGACCAAATATGTCTTCATGAAGCTGGGGAATAAATAGCACTTTTTTGCACTTTTCCCCTTCTTTTCTTTTTCCTTTTTCTTTTTTTTTTTTTTTTTATTTTTCCTTTTTTTAAACTAGGATGTCGAGTAACAAGAATTAGAATCTGTGGTCAGTCTGATAGGAATGATGCTGGAGCTCAGTACAACCTGGTTACATCAGAAATCTATTTAAACAAGATGGACAGTTATCCATGGAATTAGGTTAACATGTCCTGCAACTTCCTTGTATTTGGATGACTTTGGTGCACTTCTGATTTGCACTTACCAATGCTAACAGCAGGCTACTTTTCAATATTGTATGGGTTCCATCTGAACACGTAGTGCTCTGGAAGTTAAAGAAGTGTCCTGCTGTAGCTATTTATCCTAGTGTAGCACCTCTCCTACTGTAAAGCACCTAAGTAATGTCGATACTGCTACAGGCTGGTTGGAAGACTTCTTCCATGAAAAGAATTATTTTGACAAAGAATACACCTGTGTCTCTCAAAGTCCTGAGGACATTCAAGGGGAGCAGAGATTAACTGTATTCCTGTTAAAAGGGAATTTAGTTTGGAGGAGAGGTCTATGAAATCCTTCCACCTCCAAAGCCCTGATGCCACATCATTAGGCAGATACGTGTGTAACATCTGGGAGAAGGATGAAGACTGAATCATCAGCAAGTTGTGGGAAGGGATATGAAAGGAGAGCCCAGTGCTGGACACTGAGACGGATGGCAGAACCAATCAGTTATCTAGATCAGGAACGTGCTTGGCAGGTACCATTAACAGCTTCTAATGTAAAAAATGTCCCATTTACACCTTTTCTCTTACCAAAAAACCGCAGACTATCAATGGCCTGAAGGACCTGCCTTCCAGAGAGAAAGGGGAGAGCCACTACAGAACAAGACATGCCTGAAATATAGCCGGGCTCCTATGGAGCTTGCTAATTTAGGAATGGAGGAGCACCAAGAAACCCTTCTTGGCCATGGAATAAGCCTGACTTTGAAAAGCAAGAGAACACACAATTCTAATCCTACACGTCAAGAAACAAAGGCAGACAAATGGAAAACAACAAATGCATGGTCACACAGCAAAGCACTGTCAAAGAAGGATTTCAGCTGCAGGTTTCCACACCCTAGCTATCATGAAGCCAGCTTGCTGCTTCCACCTAACTGCCTTGCCCTGCAGAGGTTGAACAATGTTAAACTGGTGCCTTTGCGCAAATGTTGAAGGCACATGGCATCTGCCACAGACATAAATGTTTTTGCCACTGCTGTGGGAAGCATTAACACAAGCGGTGTTAACGCTTCCCGTCCCTGAGTATCAATTTTATTGATATTATGAAGTTCTGCAACAAAAGTAATAGGATTTGTCAGGGGCCGTTATAAACTGCCCCTGCTGGATAAATACATAATACATGATGGCAAAGGTCCGATGGGCCTTTAATCAATTGCCTTTCTGAGTCAAATAAATGTCACATTAGACATAAGCCATGCTGCATTCTGTGGGCGCCTCTGCTCCCCTCATCTGGCAGGCCTGACACTGCCACGGGCAGCTATGGACACGCATAGGCTCCTACTTATTTGTAGCAAATATATCAGAGCAAAACTGGAGCAGCACGTTGTAAATTACAGATTTGGGACACCTTGTAATGAAAGGCAAAGGAGAAGGGAAAGAAATATGGGGACACCATAGGCATGATAGGTCAACTCAAAATACGTCTCCTTGGGAGCGGGCATTGTCATACCACCTTCTGCAGCCACTGCAGCAAATCTCATCTTTCTACCCACAGGGTGGGGGAGAAGGCACCGTGCCATTTCCCTCTGCACTGCAGAAGTAGTGGGTCAACTTTAAATGTTAAAGCCACATATTTTAGGTCTAGTATCAGGAAAAGAAAGCTCCTTCGTGGTTTCGCAAGCACCTTGAAAAAATTATGAATGTCCATTTTCACTTTCACATCCCTTTAAAGAAATTCGAACAATCAAAACATAACTTGAACATAAATTTACAGATTTGCAGGTTTAATTCCTCTCCCAAATACGAATGAGCTATTTCTCTTACTGTGCTGGTTTTTTGTGTTTTTTTTTTTTATTATTCCAGGCAGCACTTTAACAGTCATCTACTTTTCTCTCTGAACAGGTAGGAGACATGAATTTAAATTGCAAAGTGGAGATCTGAAGTAACATAAAGTCCAGGTATATTTGGAAGAGTATTCTAAACCTAAATTTAAAACCCCTCATTATTTTTGGCATTCACTAAATAGCTTCAGCTCGGACATCCCCAAACAGTGGCTGAAAATGCTGGTGGACATTTGGAAAACTTTGGTCTGTCTTTACTTAACTATAGTAAATATTATGAAGTGGTAGTGCTATATTTCCCTTTATATTTCAACAAGAGGAGTCATTGTTTCAAAAGCACTAGATTTCACTGCCAATATGTATGAAGGAATCCCAGAAAAATGTGAGTTTTTGTTCCAAATGCGCAAAACCATCATGTGTTAGAACCTGACAAAATTAAAACACAAATGATAACAAACACTCCCAAAGGCTCCATCCCTTATTCCCCCCAAAAAGGAAAAAAACAAAACTAAAACCATGAAAAAATTAATTCTTCCTGTTCTGGGTCTCGAAAACACAATTATCTGGATAAACATAGTATTTTCTTCAGTTAAAAAGGTCAGCAAATAACCAACCTACACAGCAGCAGCCAAACTCAAGTGAATGTGACTAGGTGAGAAAAGAACCCTGCAGAACACCTTCCAAAGAAATCGCTGACAGATTTTTAATCCTGATACAGTTGGATGTCAATAAGAATATAGCACATTTAATCTACTCAGATAAGAAGAGCAGATCAGAGAACAGCCAGGACTGGGTAAGGAAGGGTCCCACACCACAGGGTCAAACTTCATTATGGACAGGTTGCAATGCTAGTTGACTGTTTTCTGTACTTGTTTTGCACTTGCACAGCATGAAATACTTTATATTTCATTCTGAACTAGAACACAATAGCATAATGTCCATCAGAACCTGTATATTCCCACACATAAACAGAAATCTTCCATACTGTCATCCAGAAATGCTTATATAAATTCCAGATCAATCAATTACACAATGTCCCTGAACTAAAATCTGAGTCCCATAAGGTGACACTGCATTAAAATCTTGAACTGCATTAGAATAAAAATTCAGTATTGAGTCCTGTGGTCATGGGAAGCAATAGAGGCCCCCTTGGCTCACTTTGATGGAACTTGAAGAAAAGGCATAACTTGTATCAATGAAAAATATAAAATGTTATACGTACTTACACAAGAGACAAGGAAAGGTTCCTCCAGAGAAAGGCCACAAACTGATTGTGAGTGATCTGAGAAGAAAAGAGAGAAAGAAAAAAGGAAATCAAACTGTTAATAAATACACTAAATGATACCAATGTAACAATATAAAACAGGGATCGAGGAGACTTATAGATGGTGGCAATTCTCCCAGGAAAAAAAAAAAAAAATTAAGTTCACAAACAACATAGATCTTGAAAGTTTTGAAACTACCTGACCCCAGAACTATGTAGCTGAGAAAACTGGTAATGGCTGAGGAGCTTTTCAGTCCTGGGATAATTCCAGGCCAGCAGAGACTAAATATCCTCTGGTGGCTGTTCAACAGCCTCCGTGAAATAGGCTTGTGGCTCCTATGGACAAATGCTCTTATCACAAAAACACTGCCAGATTTGAACGGCATCCTTCTTAGCAGTCATGCCAGATGATACAGGACTCTGAAACAGAACTCGCCTTCTTCATCCTGACCTTCACAGAAGAGGGGTTAGGCTTATTATTAGGGCTGAGAATGCTTACATTACAGCTGATAGCTGCACAGAAAAATTGTGTTGTCTTAGTTCCTTCTGTCAACACAGTATCTTTGGGACTTGATTGATTTGTTACCCTGAGACCCCTAAGAAAAAAAACGACTGCATGAAAGTGGAATGGCTAAAGGTTTGCAAACTTCTGGTAGACTACAGGTCTATTTTGGACTATCTAAGCTTTATTGCCAACATATTTATTTCCATATTTATTTCCAAAACATAATAACCTGGGATGAAGCAATAAACAAAATTAATCAAAGCCTGATGCTCTGAATTGTAACAAGAAGACACACTCCTGTTGGACACAGAAAACAAAGGCAGATGCTCCCCAAATGTTCAAAGCTACAAATCAGTCTTGTCTCCCCTTCTCTTTGCCAAGCTGAAAAAAATTTGAGTAGTCAGGCCAGACAGTGCTCTCTAGAAGATTGTTATCAGGGGACCAGGAGCACAGTGGATCCTTGGGGTGTACTCCAGGACTTAAGACATGGCCCTCAACTTCCGCTTCCTGTCTAGTTACAGGGAGGGATTAGCTCTGTCATTCCTCAATGCAATTAAAAAGCTCAGAGAAATATAAACCTGAGCTTAGAGAGTGAAGGGAAAGAGGGGAGCTGCCACAGGAGAGAGAGAGGGAAGGCAGGCGGAAAATCTGTTCAGAGTTGTAGCTACTATTTGTGGGAATTATGGTCCTGTAGAGGAGAGTGTGAGAGAAGGCATGCGTACAAATCCAGTGCTCGGTTAGCAAAGGGAGGTGGAGGAAATATGGCAAAGAGCAGAGACAATCCTAAAAATTGCAGGGCAGGAAACAAGAGGCTTACAGCATCTTTTGGACAGGCCACCCAGAGAGGCCCTTTTAATAGAAATTTCTCTTTAAAGGAGCTGACTACTCCCACATGTAAGGAAGATTTGCATGAGACAGAAGACAGGATGGATTCTGCCCAGACTGAAAAGCTGAAATGACATAAAATGAAAGGAAGGGCAAGATCAAGCTGGCGGAGAGAAGGTCACTATCTTGCTTTCAAGAATCCATTATTCTAATGAACAGTAACAGGGAAGTTCTCCTGGTGGAGAAAAATCTCTTTTTCTAAGCACGTACCCCTTATTTTCCTCTTACATTTCTCCTGAAGGCTTAACCATGGAAGTCTATGGACTCATCTGCAATAGATCATAGTGAAGCATTGTTAGGGGCTGGTAGTTGGGCAGTATTTCTTTCAGAGTTTTGGGCAGATGGGACAGTGAGCTACAAACCAGAGAAGAACCTGAGACAAGAGATATGAGCCAAAGAATGTGCCTTGGAGAACCAGAGTCAAAAAAAAAAAAAAAAGAAGAAAAACCGGGAGGCATCCAGTATGGGGAAAAAAAAATACAGAATGGAAAATTTTAGGCTGAGGTTAGAGTTTGGCTCTGTTATAAGCAACATAAAACAAGGTCTCTTAAGGGAAAGCGTCAAGCAATTTTGACAACATGGATGCCAAAGAATTCTACAAATTACGGCCTGAGATTCTGGAGGTGCTGAGTAATGACTTACACCAACATTACCAACAAATTTGCTCTAAGTGAACAAGACTGTCCTGCCTAATTAAAACCGTAGGGTAATTATAGACAGGCACGATATACTAGAAGCTGCAAACTAGAATCCGGCAAAATCACCAGAACTGAAACACCATACTTTTTAAAATTATTGCAATTGGTCTGGACACTTGATTACCAGTTTTGTTCAAAAGAAAATATATGAAAACAAAACTTTCCCTGTAAAGTACTGGAAAAACAAGATGTGTCTGAGGAAGCTATGATTCATTCCAGGTTAGATAACTGCAGAACACGTATGCGGGAGAGAAATGGGCCAAATCCTGTTCTCACTGCCCTGTGCAATCATGCTGACTTAATTGAAACCATGAGCAGAACCTGAACCATTAAAATGCTGGGGTGAAACTTCTTATCATATGGCACTGTTGGTCACTAGAGACATTTAACCTAATTACATTAGATTAACACAGTAGATTTCCTCAAGATATATTATTATATAACAACATAAGAGAATGAAGTTGGAGAAAGCCGACCATTTTCCCCACATCTCTATGTTATAAACACAATAGTTACCTGTCTCTATTTATGCCACTTGTTTTCAACCCACTATGGCTCTGTTTGGTGGAATAGACAAATGGAATCCACTGATCTTTTTTTGATATTGAATTCCTAGTGTTAATTAATCATTATTACTTGGAAGATGTTTTGGCCATTGAACAGAATAGCCAAGGGCTAATCTTAAACCTGTCCTTGCTTCATTGTGGTTAGATTTTTCTCTTTTTCTCTTTCTTTGCTACATGAATAAATTCCATTTAAATCACAAAGACTAAGAGACAAGCAAGGTTTACATGTTACAGCTATTCAGAAATCTAGTCTCCCCAAGTTTAATGAGAATAAGGTTCCTAAAGACTGAAGAATTTCTATTTATGGGAAGTTAAGATGGTGAAAACCAGTGGTATGAGTTACATTATATAAGCAGATTATAGATTTATGAGGCTAACTACAATTTCCAAAAGTGACTGAGGCATTCATGTTGAAGCCCATTGGAAGTCAGTAAAATTTTGGCTGTAAGCCGTGATGAAATATATTACCTTTGTTAGGTTAAGCATTGCTTCCTTTCAACAACACTAACATCTTAGGTGCCAAAGTAATTTCTGCAATTGGCATTCAGTTGCTTCTTACACTTTATTTGCTAAGTGGCTTGAGGTAACCTGCTTCAAGTGCCTTCTTAGCAGTAAATTGGGACAGTGATTCTGCTCCATTTTTTCAAAGTGATTTAGGATCTCTCTGATGTAATGGACTACACCAAGGTGAGTGATGTTAGTCCTTTAGCCCCAGACTGGGAAGAAGCCAGCTTGAAGGACTGACAACAAATTTAGATAATCCTAAAATGACTGTTCTTGCCTCAAAGCATTTTCACCCTTTACTGATACAGAACCAGTGAGGGGCACAGCTTTATCGTGTGTAATATACTCAGTGAATTGGATCTAAGATCCAGAGTTTTGCCTCTCCTCCTCTTCTGGGTGCACTACATCCACTCAGCATGAAAACTTAAATTTAATCCCGGTGGAAGATAAAGAAAATAATTTACTAGAGAATTCCTCAGTTCAGAGGGGTCAAATGGAGCCAGTGCCATGCTAGGGAGAAAGAGCAGATTGGGCTGAAACTCAGTGGAGCCCTTTAAATTATCTGAGGGGGCAAAGAGACTGCACTGCATCTCTGACACAGCAGAGACAGATTACAGCAAAATTAAATTGAGGATTTTAGTGGATATAATTGTTGTTTTTATATATTAATGAATAACAATAATACGTGATTCTAAACTGAATACCAGGTTTGACATTTAATCTGAGTGCTTATACCATCCATAAATGTTCATAAACGTCACACGACCCCTACCCTACCCTTTGATTGAATTACAATCTAGTATGCAATTTAGGAAACACGGATTAATCTACATAGATTTATATTTCTGCAGGTTACACAGTTATTTGTTGATTTATATCCTTTCCCCCTAAGTGTCCTTTCCGTCGAGAATCCAGGAACATACATACAAATCTTTAATAGGAGAGCAGCTCAAAATCTGGTGACTAGCAGCAGATGGAAACTTGGTTCAGTGAAATCTATACTAATTATCATCTGCTTTTTGAAGTCACCTCTGCTAATGGCCAGCAAAATCTTAGTCCCTGTGATATCTTCTATTACCTTCATATTACTTGTTACTACAGCCAGCAATCACCTAACATGTTTCTTGGCAATGCTGTGCAATTAAATCGCCTTTCAATCAGCTTGCTGAGGAATCCAGAGATGGAAACTGCTTTAATATTAGGAGGTAATTACAAGAATGCAGAGGAAGGCAGTCAAATGTTATGTTAGCATACCAGAAATATGACAACACCTTAGCCACAGATGTCACACACGAGGTAAGGGGCCACATCAGGAAAAGAAACGTGGCAACGTAGAGAGGAAAATGACCTTCAAGTTCTCCTTTTTTTTTTTTTTTTTTTTTTTCTCCCTTTGGTCATGGTACTTGTCGTGACCTCCTCCTTTAGCAGTCAAAATACCTGGAATTTCAGTGACCTGTATTAACAGGCTTCACTGCACAGTGGTGTCTGCTTGGGGACTGATAACAACACCTGCTCAAGCAGTGTGTCACAGCACACTCGTGGTCCAAAAGGCACATCAGAGAAAAAGCAGTTCAGCAGATCTTGACCCGTGCATGGGCCCAATCCTTTTGAAATCCAGCAAGTCTTTGCAAAGGGCTAACAGGGCACATTCCTTTTCTTCCTCTGCATCTTCACCTCTGTGCCTATCAGAAGAGGAAGCTCCAAAGCCCAACCCTTGTCCTCATGGACTCCTTCATTCGCACAAGACTGAGGAGAAGGGCTGGCTACTCTGTTCAATAAGACAGGAAATGAACATCACCCAGTCAAGCTAGTGCTTGGGAAGGGATGAACTGAGGAGATGGTTTTACATCTGACAGCTTATTGCAGTGAGGGACAGGAGAGGATGCTGCACATACAGCTTGAGAGCCAGATATATGGCCTTGTAAAAGCCCTTAGTCTGCAATACTGGAGAATCAAAATAAAATGATCTTTAGGAAAGGACAAGAAGTTTTTCTATGTACACTGGAATTAGCACGTCTGTATGCATTGCCACATCTATATGTATTTTTTTGTATCACAAAAGAATTTGAAAAAAATCTACTCAACTACAGCTGTATTTGCTCTTTTTAATGAAATAAACAGCCAAACTATGGTTCTGTAACGAATGCAGTGATGACTTGACAACGATTTTGAATCAAAATTTATCGATAATATTTCCATCACTCATTTTCCAAAGACAGAGTTTATTTAGAACCTGTAGTCCACCAAAGATAATAAAAAAGGTAACTGACTGTTTCCTCTCTCAAATTTGATGACAGAATGCCTTGCAGTCTACCTTAAGGCATACCGTAAAGGAATTATGACAGAGCTTGAGCTTACATTTTCTTTCACTAGTGTATTTAATGTCAATAGTGTATTTAATAGCATTGTTAAATTTGGGCTGTTAAGTGTAGTAAAAGGAGTCTTTGAAATTTTCTTTTGTAATTAAAAATAGTTAAAATTTTAGCCTTGTCTTTTTCACTTTGAGAAATAGGTACTGGAAAACGTAGACTTTAAACAAGCATTACACATGCACACACACAAAAATGCTTTAATAAACCAGAAAACTTCATGGACCTACAACTAGAAAACACAAAAGACAAATCTTGATGGAATAGATTTTTCAGCTCACTACTTGCCAGGAAGGCTGGATAATATGCTTTGATAAGACAAAAGAAATTAATCCAATCCAAATTTGGACTTTCATGTATATGTAAGCTAATTCAAAAAGACATCAAGCTGACTCATTCCACAGGTAACTCAGCCCAAAATAAGTACTAACAGCTGTTCTCAGTGAAAACAATGAGACAGATGAAACAAGTAAAGTAATCTCTTGCATCTGCAAACGGAACTCTAATTAACATCCATTGGAGGTCTCTTGCTCCCTAAGAAGAACTTCAGTCAAGAAAAGTCCCTATATGAAGCACCTCGGAGGAAAACATCTTTAAAAGAAGAGCAGGAGAGTTCTCTGGAAGCAGCAGCACATTACAGCTTCAGCAGCAGTTGCTTTAAGGGGCTCAGGGTGAGGGCAAAGCTAGCAAAAAGTGAGGAAGAAGAAAGGTTAAATACATTCTTGTTTTATAATGTAAATGTAGCATTTTGAGCATGCAACTTGACTTAAAAGATGTCCTGGAATAGTACTTTTTATCTTTCTGTAGCTCTAACCACTGACTACGTGTTTGAGGGCTTTGTTACAGTAAGTGAAACCAGGGCATTTCACTGGCAGGTGCTTGGTGCAGCCTCCAGCTCACCCCGCTGGCAGAAGGAGGCTGCCCAGCACCACCTGCCAGAGCCACAGCACTGCCCCGTTCCTGCTGCCCACCACCACCCTGGACAAGGAGGTCACTGCTAGGGGACTAATTCTGGGAACAGAATACCTGGGAAGGGGTGCCAAAATAACTCCCAATGCTCACTTCTGACTGCCCAAAGGGGCTGTGCTGCAGGCCAGCTTCACTGCTCTGGTGGCAGCTGCTGTCTGCTCCTGTCTGTAACCTTTCACAGGCTCCTGATCCCTTTCTCCCTCACTGTGTGTGCTCCCATCAAGAGACCATAAAGGAGCAAAGATGGCACAGGAAAAATAATGGTTGCATTGAGAGTGGGTTTTTCTCATCCAGAATACATCCTGCTCCCTGTTCACTCTTGCAAAAGAGAGAAAAGAGAAGTCAGCAGTTGATCAGATGAGTTCTCTTTATGGTCCAAAATCAATTTGGGCATTTCCATTTCATAAAAAAAAATTTTTGTTTTGGTTTCTCTTGGCACTTAGCTTTGAAAACTTAAACAGAAGAAAACATAAAACATATCTACCTTACTATACAAGGATATTTACCGAAAGGTTCTGGCTGCCTTTTTCAGGATCAGACCTTCAAAGTTATGTCTTGGCTCTGATTATACCTGTAGGTGAATTTTCCATTCTGAGGGAGTGTGGTTGAAGTGGAGCTCACAATTTGGGTCTGTTGTGTTACACCGCATCCATATCAAGCCACGCTCTCCTTATTGCAAGGTGGATAAGCAATGAAGCATCTTTGCTTCCTTGCTTGGAGGTTTGCAGACCTAGTGCATGATCCCTGTTCCCTATACTTTCTCAAGTACCTGTCCTGAATTCTGCCATTCCCAAACTGAACTGCATAGCATGAGAAAATATAATCAAATAATACTAAATTATTTAGGCAGATGACACTTGAGTAACCAAAATGTTAAACTGAGAAAGTAAGGTACCAGGAACTAAATGCATCTTTATTAATAATAGCAATTAGTGAAGTTACTATTAATAAGGAGATAATTGCTATAAAATCTAGTGCTACATACAAATAGGCTACTAATGTGAGGAAGTGACCCTGAAAGATGCGTTTAAGTTACTGGTTGGGAGCTTTCTATTGCTAATTATTATTTGCTTTCTGGGTATTAATGTTTCTCCATCATGAACTGATAAATTCAGTGGTGTTGTGATCACTTCTCTAAATGGTGTCTTTGGATCATATGTGGTCTCAAGAGCCATGACACTGAACATAATTTATTTCCACAGTGAGATGTGCTGACTCTCCATAATATTTCTTTCATTTTAACATCTGACTAACATTCAATTTGGGACATAAGTACTCTGATATATCATTCTCCCCTGATGGCACTGCAGAGCAGAACTAAAGGGCACTGGCTGAGTGTACGAGTACTGCAATATCTGGAGAACAGGTTGGGCTGGAGTGGGGAACACTACTAAGCCTGAGCTGCAAGGGGACTGGACGGTGGTGCAGAGATGTGGGGGTCTGCATCATCCATGGGTGGTGGGGCACAAAGGGTATGAGCAGAATTCTGGGAAGCCCCAGGCTGAGGTTATACTGGACTTCAAAAATCCAGCTTGCTCTCTTTGGTGAGAGCTGCATGGTTTAGGACTTGACAATGAGGGCGTTTGTTAAATCAGGAGCAAAGTGGCAGCAAGATCATTACGGAAAAGTGTGACCATGTCAGATCCATTGCCACAATCATTTAAAGAAACTGTCGGGATGTTTTCTTGACTGCCTATCCATAAAGAAATCATAACCTGATTCTATGAAGACCTATAGGAATATCTTAACCTGATAGATACCATGGACAAGAGCATGGACAATCCTTGAAAGATAAGAGAGCATATGGATTGTGCTCAATTTTTAAAATTTTGTACTGTTTCAAACATGAGCTGTGTTCTTGGGAGAGTACACAACACTTGGAACAAGACTAAAAGGATTACAGAAGGGTTTCACTTGCCTTTAAACCCCTGCAGACACACTGAAGTCACCAGGGTCATGCAGCTGTACCTCTGTATGCAGTGTTAAGCCCTTGGCATCTACAAAGACAGCTTAAGTATGTGTTTCTTCTGAGTTTTCCAGGAGAGCCAACTGTTTTTTCCTACAAGGCCATAATCAATACTTTGGAAGTTATCTTTCATCTATTTCTTCTCACTTTATGCCTATTAAAATAAATCAAAACTACCTTATAAAGCTCCACTAAAATGGCTTCTGGGAACAATACTCTCCATTTCATATTTGGTACGAGAACAGCATATTCTGTAGCATGCTGTTACTTCTGTGATGTGTACCTTGAAAAGTGAGTTTCAGGGCAACCAAACTTTTCATTGCTCTTTTGTATGGGGATCAGTGGCTGAAGTGTCAAGAATGCAGTCTCACCACAGAATCTGATCCCTCTTATCACCAAACGTGATGTTGTTTTATAGGAACCTGCTCCTAATTCTAAGTTTTACTGCCAATATATTCAAATCACCTCCCCTCTTGAACCCTTGTTGTATCAGTTTAACTTTGAGATGCCTTCCTCCCTGATCCTCACCACCAAGGTGATGCTGCAGGGACAATAGTAGAGCAGCTTTGATGGAATTTTTCACCAACTCTTCTATCTTAACTGGAGTATCCACTTGATAATGTAGACAGAGGACAAGACAGTGTAGTTGACTGAATCAAATTATTCCAAGATGTAATTGAAGGGAAAGTCAGACACAATATAAAAGAAGTCACACTGCAAGTACCTAGCACCTTCTCTAGTAGGACTTAGCTTAGAAGTGACACTCTTGTTCCAGTCCTGAACTTCCTCTCCTGAACAACCAAAACACCTCAGGCTATCTCAGCCTGGTAATTTTATTTTCTGACTCAGTCAACAAGTAGAAATAATACTTATAACTGAATTATGGGATATGTTTTGTGAAAGTCTGAATTATTTCTCAGATTTTCCAAGCTTCCCAGTTTTCCCTAACACAGTACAAATTATCTGTATTTATGCAGCTCATCCAGAGAGCAACGAATGTGACTTAAGGTCACACTGTGGAGTTCGATAGATATAATCTCGTGAGCTTTATTTGTAAAAAAATACCCAAACAAATCTCCTATGAGCAAAACATCACCTTTTGCTTTATGGGGTAATTCTCCTTATTCCCAATTTATGGAATGAAAAAAGGAAAGAAGAGAAAGCTAAACTGATCTTGAAGCTGGTCAATACTAAGATGATATACTAAGGCAGAACTATGAAATGAACTCACATCTTTTGATGCCCAGTTTAGAACATGTATCACATCAAAGGAGAGGAAAAATCCTCACCAAAACCTCATAAGCCACCTGCATGCTCCTTTCTGTGAAGAAAATCCCTTTGATTTGGGCTAAAGCCCAAACCAAACATCAGACACCAAGATTTTACAAATTTCTCTTAGTGGGGACACATAGTTTATGCTACTTATCAGCTTTTCTGCAGAGCTAAGTGCCCATTTCACAAAGACCGAACCAAAACTGAACAACTCCAAGAAGTCATCCTGTTTACACAGTCACTGCATCCATTTGGTCCAGAAATGTAAACCCCTCATTAAGGGCTGGATTTGAATATAATCATTATACCATTTTCCCAGTTATCTACAAATGCAACAGCTTACCATGACCAAATAGAGGTTGATAGGTGAGCCAGTTTAAGAAGCAGCACAATGAACTGGCTTTATAGGCTAAGAACATGTCACTTCTATAGATGGACCCTGTCTCATCAGTGACTGCAGAGTTATACTTAGGGTTAGTTTGGGAGATGTGTTGGTGGGTGAGTAAAGGCTTGGATCCAATGGATACTGCATAGCATGAGAGCAACGCTACCTTTGTTTTGCAACCCATTATTTTCATATGAACATGAATCAGAGAGATAAACTATGTCAATTTCTTCATAGCTGACTTGTTACAGGATATTGTTTGAGTCTTCACTAATGACTCCTTGAGGTTGGATATTACTGTGATTAGGAGTTGGGAGGATAGAGGTCTGAGACCTTTCAAAGGAAACATTTTGTTCAGAACGGTTACAAGAAAATAAAGTCAGCATTACAGTAACTTTAACAACCCAACCAGGATAATGGTCTGTTCATGCAGACAGTGCTTTTGCTATTTTAAATGAGGGAGATAAAGTTCATGTAAGATGGGAAGCTGAGATATACAGCTATTCAGTCTGGGGGATCAGAAATCTGTCAGCTTGAGAAATATGAGTATCTGTGGAAATGCCCTGGACAAGGAAGGAAGGTGAAGTTATTAGCAGTTAAAAAAAAAAAAAGGGCACTTAAAAATTTCCTTATTGTTTGTGGCACAGATAAATGAATTAATGAATCTGAGATGCTTCAATGCCCTTGGAAGCCTACTGAGATAGATTTTGGGTTTATGCTAAAGCAGGCTGTAGGCAATGCTATTATGCACTGACAATTATCCCAGAAAGTCTGGTGGCTTTGCCCATCACTGAGGTTGGCATAAAATGTTCTACTGGCTTTACTGAGAGTGAAATAAAGAAGTAGCTCTACACCATATTAATTTTTAGCAAAGGCAAATAAAAAAGCATTCCTTGAAGACAAACACAGGTTTTGTGGGATCTGATTCCCCTCCAGGCTCCTATCTGCTTTAGCCACAAAAACTTAAGTTTCCTTATTGCCAAAACCTGATATTAAAATAACTCACTTAGAAAGTATGGTGTAAGAGAATGCATTTTAAAATAAAGCATCATTTTTTTTCATTATCAGCTCTATCATTTATCAGCTCCAGCTTTAATCACCAGCAGCTAGCACTTGCCAGTATGGCAGGATCAGAACTACCAGTGTTTAAAACCTCCAACAGTGCAAGGTATCTGGCAGAGGTATCACCAGACTGTGGTGAACCTTCACTGGAGGATTTTGAGTAAACCACGTATTTGAGAAAAACTAGAGAGTTTTGTTATTCAAAACACCCAACTATTTCCATTTCAGTGCAAGTGGAATGGTAAAAAAATACTGAGAAATGTCTTATGTGTTCAGAGCTTTTTAATGCAAACATATCAACAGACCAACCTACGCACTTTAAGAGCTCAGACCATGCCTCTGTCCTAAAAGAGCCTTAAAGAAAAGTTAAGGACTATACCACAGAGAAGACTCATTTACTAAGAGAGGTACACAGAAACTGTCTGTGTTCCCTCAAAATACGTTTTCCTGGGGACAGGTCAGTGATAATACATAACACGTAACCTGAGAGATGATCACTGTTTCCTAGCTTCAAAGAAGGGAAAACCATGTGAGCAAACAACCTCCCCCATGTGCACCACACAAACGTGATCACTGGGAAGGGTTTAATGGAATCAGCTTGTCAAAATGATGAAGCTGAAAAAGCTTTTACAGATTGTGTCCGTGACAAAAACTTTAGCATAATGTATATAGTGCAGAGTGGTTTTTGTCATGGCAAAAAGGAAGGAATATCATTAATTTAGACACTAAGTGTAAGGTTCTGCTGAAAAATCTCCATGGGATAAATTGCAGAAATACAGCCTTGACCAGACAAATGGAGCCAGGCAAGTCCCAGTTCTTGTTAGAAGTTATGGAAAGTGCCATTGAGTTTTTAAAGTCTGTCATCTCTGGTAGATGATAAGAAAAGGGTTGGGCTATTTTCTTCAGATCTACAAGCATCTTGCTGGGGCATATACATGATTGGAATTGAAAATGAGCTCTTTTAAAAGTGCTTCTTAAAGGGACCCTATTCATACACAGTACTTTCTCCCCACATCTTTTATGGGAAAAAAGCTCATTACGGTCACACAGACAAATGCTGTATAATCTTTCACCCTGTCCACTAGCAACGTGTTCAATCCAATTTACAGCACTTCCCGCTATTCTACTTCTGGACTCCCCACACAGCTCTCCTAAATGCATACCCATCCTGACCCACTGCTCCCCACCTGCTGCTCTTTCAATTTCAGGCTTCCCTGGAGCACTGACTGCCATTCATGCCTAATAGCAAGGTGGAGCAACTTGATTATACAACTCTGAAAAGTGACATTTCTGAGCCTTTTTTAGACACAGAAACACCATAATTAAGACACATATTACTGAATGTTGGAATGCTCTGGATAGGGACGAGAATGGCCTTCACTTCAGGAAATGTCATTCTGTACCCATGACAATATATATTCATGTGAAAAACAAAACTTTCTGATTGAAGTTCCTTTAAACTCTTTCTCAGCTCACTGACAGATCTATCCTTTCTCTTTGCATCCATGTCAGCACTAAGGGAAGTAAAGGCTGGCAATTAGGGAGAAATTTTCAAGGATTCATTTACCTGGCAAATTCATACCCTTATCTGCCTTTGGAAGGTCCACCTGTAGATTGCAATTTTTTTCCAATAAATATTTTCATCTACCTTGAGCAATGCTGCTCACTAAGCACACACAGCCTGCTTCAAGTGCTTGACATTTGGAGCAGGGGTGCATAGGTGGCATCAAGCAGTGCAGTGGACCACGTCACACAGCTGATGTACAGCGTTGTTTTGCATCCTGACACCATTAATGTTAAACCTTGAGCCCTCAAACCACGTACTCAAGCTCATGCTTAAATTCAAATGTGTGAATGAAATGAGATTCAAGGATATAATTAAAATTCAACCTTTCCTTCAGGATCCATTAAACAGAAATGGACTTATGCATGTGTTTAAATGATCTGCCTTGTAAAGACATTTATTGAGCTGAAGTAAGAATTGGGAAGAAGAGATGAAGACATCATTGCGAGTTAGGTACACCCAGGATCAGAGAGAAAAAAATGCTACTATGAAATAAAAGATGGTGACTTCTTTTAGAAGACAAAAAGCATTTTTGATGCAATTCTAGATTTACTGATACTCTATAACTTCCTGGTTAGGGATGCAGTTCGATTTTCCCTCATTATTTTTCCTTAAGCTAGTCCTTCACCACGAGAAGGAGAAGGTCAAGCCAAGTCCTGGGCTGATTCCTTTACCTGCACAAGGGAGGTGAGAAGCATGTGCAAAAAGCCATCTCTCACAGCACTTACCACTTACAGGGTGAGTACAAAAGTGAGCTGATACTTCCCTCCCTGAAAGTGTAGGATCACCTGATTTTTCATGCCTGCCTGCTTGAATGTTTGGCCAAAGCAAACACACAAAGGGTGTGACTGGAGCCAGAGCAAACTCATTTGGAAAAGTAAGCGAATACTCCTGGACTTTTTGCCTGCGCATGCATTAATGTCCACACAGTTGTTCTTTTATTAGGTATAAGTGGCCTTTCTGGTTGACACTGAGAACCAGAGCATCAGTCTCATCCCAAGGAAATACGCACATCTGCCAGCTTCCCTCATCTGTCAATATGCCTGTGCACAGGGTAGGAGCAGGGGTGAATCAGAAGGACTGAGCAGGACCGACAATAGGCCTTGCATCAAAGGTAGTATTTCCCTGTCTCTCTGAAATGCAGACATTTTACAAGCCTTTCTCCCTGAAGGAATTAGGATTAGACTTCAAAGCTGCAGAACAAAACAGAGTCATACAGGCGCACAATTATTGGACTAAGTCCATGGACAATGATACCAAGGGGTTTAACGTTCATGAGATCTTTTCAGGCTATTGTAGTATCCTTTCTGTTCTGAGAGCTCTCTTGCCAGAGAAAGCCTCCAAGCCCTCTGGTAGCCGTTGCACTGGCTGGCATGACAGCACCGTGTGTCCCCAGCCTCACCGGTGGTATCGTATTCCCACTAGAAAGATTCAGTATGCATCTTTCATGTTTCTTAATAAAGGGAAGGATTACAAGGTACTAAGAGTATCAGACTTAACCCCACCAGTTCCTCTTTCACCCCAATTCTCTTCTTCCAAGCTGCTCATTACATCAACTCTAAATTAATTTATCTTAGGTAAACAGCAGAGAAATATTATAAACAGAATCAACTCCTCTTCAACTTGCAACACTTTTTTTTTTATTTTACATTCTTTACAAATAGAAGTGGGAAAAAATAATATATGTACGTAACAGCAAATGTTCTCTCACTATTTTTCTTTTTTCTGGTTTTTAAACTGTTTTTATCTTATATAAACAGTGGTGATGGAACTATAAACACCATTATTCCACCTCCATGTTAATACTCTTATTATCTTGCATAAACAGAAGTGAACGAATATGTACATGACACCAATCAATCCTTAGGAAAAAAAAAGGAGCGAGAAGTTTTTATCTTTTATAAACAGCGGAGGAAGAACTTAATGAATTCAAAATGTAGTTTTCCTGTTTATATTATTATGATCCGAAAGTAGAAACCAAATGATGTATATTCAACATCGTGCAGGCAGCCAGTTATGAAATACTTTCTGCTGACTTCAAGAGTAAACGTAGCACCAGTGAAACCTGCAGCTCCAAGGGGTTTGAAAATTGGTGGTCTGACTTGAACCACAGAGCAGGGAATGTGCTGTCTTCTCCTATGATACTTTTCCAAAGTTCTTCAGCCCCTTCCTTGAAGGGCCACCCAAGATAAAACGGGATAGCTCAGTCTCTATGATGAAGTACTTGGTCTTTCTGGTGAGATTGCCAGATATAGGGAGGTAATTAATACAGATGGGTTTTGTGTAGTGTGGACACCTGCCACTAGAAACTGGGCTCAAACCCCTAAGTCATTTCACAGAGGCCACCCAACAGCTGTTCGACAGTAATGACTTTGGGGCATGATTGACCTAGGTCAGACTTAAACATGTAACTTCAAGCTGATAGGCTCCATATGTTAGTACTAATCCTCACAACCACCCACGCCTTCTGCTTTCTTATTTTTGTGTGTGCTTTTTTCTGGCTGGTCTTCTAAAGCCCATCTCTGAGCCCGAAAGATTCTTCCCTCTACCTCATACATCAGCCTTAACCAAAATGAAGTGTAGTTGCAAATTTTCCCCCTTTACTAGAGTTTTCTGTAGTGGATCCTCCCTTCCTTTGCTTTAGTCATGCAGACTCTACCTCTTTCTCATCCTAAATTGTCAGCAATAGCAGCTGGGTTTCCCACAAAGGATGAGAAGAGGAGATTTCTTTTTTTCTAGTGCCTGTCCCTTTTCAAAAGAGGGGCTGCTCTTTGGGTTGATGATGCTCTTCTCTGCTGTTGTCCTTTGCAAAAGCAACATGTCTTTTGTTTCAGCCAGACTGGCCACAAACACAAGCTGAGGTCTCCTACATAGGTAGGTGCAGCTGGCAGACCAGGTGGTCAGCCTTGCATTTCTTTCAAAAGCATTTGCTCTGAGGTTCCAAGACTGAACACAACTTTAAATTGTATCCTGCTTTCCCATCCCTAGCAAAGTTGGGATCTGCACACATGAAGACAAGGTCACTTGAAAAATTAGGACCCAATTCTATTGTACAAATTTTAATGGGATGCATGATCTGAACCACCTGCTAAAGGGCAAAAATCTCCTCTGTGGGTTACTGTATGCACTAAGAAGACCACAAAGAAAAACTTCTCTGAGAAAATACAGAAAATTTGGGATATTCAGGCCAATCAGGGAATGCAGATCCCGCCTGTTCTAGGAACTAGAAGAAAGAGTTTTGCTTGGTGGCAATCTGCTTTGCTGCACCTCAGACTGTGAAAAAAAAAATCCTTAAAATGATAATTTCTCAGATAATCATGATGCACTGATCATGAATATAGAAACAGTGTTGTCCCACCTTGTTTCCCTTCTTTCTTTTCCATCTATTCCACTTATTTTCTATGTACATATACTTGTACATACTCTGAGACCTACTTAGTGACCCTTCTGCTTGCTATTAGAGAAGATCTCTGAGATCCACAGTTCTGGTCAGCAGGATCTGTGTCTGTATTTTCCCTCCTCACAGGCATATTAAGTCTACATTTTGCAGCCTCTATCAAAAAAGGCTTTTTCCAGCACCAAATTAAACACACAGAGAGAAGTAAGGCCTTTCAGAGGAGGGTAGCCAGAAATAGAAGAAAAAACCCCATATTTCACCATTTGTTTTGAAAACACCAAAAATGATTAAAACATATTATAAATGAAACCAAACTAAGAAAAAAACATATCTTACCATATGAACAAATTCCCTGCCAAGTTCCATTTTTAAATCAAAGCCATTTTAGGCTCATATGTCGAAGAAGAGAGTCTTAAACTAACAAACTTATGTAATGGATTTTAAAAATCTGCACAGACGTGCTTAACTGAAATTGCCAAATCTGTTCGGACTACATGAGGAGAGAGGAGGAGGAAAGAAAGAGAAGGACGTAAAAAGGTTTGGGATTCATCTGTGCAACTGCCCCCGAGTTGAGACTACCTTTGAAGTTGGTTCCAGCTTTCAAGGAGCCAAGAATGATGACTCACTCCAATTTAGTTTCTCCCCCTGCCCCCTTTCAGTAGATCTCAACATGTGGGACAAATACAAATGGGCTTCCTTACCCATAATAAAAATGATGAACTCACATGTAGATAGCAAAGGGAGAGAAAAGGGAAAGAGGTAAATGAGTGAGAAGTAAAATACAAATCCACAAAGGCTCTCAAACAAGAAGTAACAAAGGCTAGGGAGCTTTTGGGGTTGGCAGAAAAATGTAGACTGTAAATCAAGACAGAGACGAATTGAGTGGTAAGCAAAACACTGTTAAATAGCATGAACAGAAAAATGTGAATGACAATTAAATACTTGTATATCTAATCCATCTTTTGGATAGTTCTTTTCACCTAAGAAATACCAGGCTTTGCTTTAATGAAGAGGCTATCATTGCATTCTTCTAGGCAAGTATAAGGAAATATAAATGGTAAGAAAAAGGATTACTCAGCCACTTGTGTAGCAACTGAAAAGGCAAAATTTGAGTTCTCATCATGTCAAGCAAGGACTCCCTGCTTCAAGCACTAAACATCTTCTTTCCCCCTGAAAACTATCCCGATACTCCAACCCCATGCAACAACAGTTACACAACTTCTGTGACCTTCCCTCTGTGAAGAGTCGAGATGTGAGATCTGCCTTGTACCTGTCCCTTTGAAATTCTCCAAAGGCCAAGTAGAACACCCTCTGATCTACTCAGAGGTGCACCTGCTTCTCTCTTCAGGCCAAATTTTGGGTGGCCAGGAAGGCCTGCTTACCCTCTCTCAAACTGCCCAAGTGACCTTCCAAGTCTTCCTAAGAGTCGTTTGCATTCCTTCATCTGACAGCTGCCAAGGTCAACTACTAGCAGGCCTCTTTCTTTCCCCTTCAACAGATTCCCCCACTAGATTTTGTTCCTTTAGGATTTCAGCATTAGCAATAACAACAAAATTACATCTGCATCGGTGACTGCTCAGCCTCGCTTCCCTGGCACGTTTCTGCACTTGCTTTCCGGTGTTCAGACGAGACCGTGTCTGGATCCAGGCTTAAAAAGTCCTTCAAAGCCCACAGCTCGTGAGGGGGTTCAGGGGCAGTGTCCTGATTTCAGCCTCTCTCTGTACTAATCTGACAAGAATGCTGTGAGGACCAAAGGGTAAAGAGTTATAATTGCTTGGTATCATAATCATAGGAGAGCAAAGGGAGTTCTGCTGCTTTTTATAAATTAAAAATGTGTTCAAGTTCAAGAATGCTTCTCTGTTAAATTTACACAGAAAAATAATCTCAGCTCATAATGATGAACAATGACTTAACAGGAAAAATAAATCATAGCCAGAAGGCAAGTCCTGGGATTGTGCAGTCACTAGAAGATATAAAATATATGAAAAGTTACAATAGGGCCACAATAAAATATCCACATTTGGTGGCCTAAATCACTCTGTCTGTTAACTCCTGTACAACCCAGACATCTGCAGATGTTCCTTCCAGTCACACTTCTGCAAGCAGAAGCCTAAGAAACACACAATCAGTGATGCATTCTCTACTCCACCGCTTTTCGTGAAGAGCATGGGTGTAAGAGTCGGGAGTTGGTGGTCCCTGGTTTTGCCTCACGACCCTTCGTCAAGGAAGAAAGCAAGGGGGCTCGGGTGCCTAAGCCACAGTGCGTGTTTGGCAAGCATTGAACTGCTTGTGCACTGCATTGAACCTAGGGAGAATTCACCTGACTGGGATGAAGGAGCTCAGAAGCCACCTCAGCAATGTCTCACTGCAATGGGATCTGCAGACTGTTTATATAAGCACATGCAGCACTTTTCTTTAGATTCCTTGTTTGGATTAAGGTCCCTTCACGTGAGGCACTGAAGATCCTGTTTCCAGGCAGCCTGCCTCTCCCAGTGGCACAGAACTGCTGCCACTTGCTGCCAAGTGCATGCAAAGGACATGATGTTTTCGGTCTCACTCCCCCAAAAGAAAAAGTGGAATCAAGACTTTCTTGGAAGGTCCCAACAGTAAGTGGCCATCAGCTCAGACTGAGGAAGGTCTAATCTGAGTTTGAGTATTGCTTTGTGCCCATAGCTTTAACCTAGGAATCACCAAGTGATATTAAGTTTGGACTTTAAGATCTCGGAGGTCTTTTCCAACCTTAATGATCCTGTGATATGCCTTCATCATCATCATCATCCCCAAAGGGAGGAGTTATACCAGGTGAGTCTGGCCACTGATCCTGACCAAACCTTTAAAAAGGTCTGGGAATCCCTAGGGCAAGTGGCAGTAAAACAAAATCCTCATGCTAAATCAACCTGTTCTCACGGTCCTCCACAGCAGGAAACAGATGCTTTGGTAAGTTGCTATTTACTTCCCTAGCCTATGAACACTGTGCTTCAGATTAAGCACCCCTGGGATTTTTTCAATATCAAAGGAAGCTGGACATTTGAGCTATACTATACAACAAAATATCAGCAAGACAAGAGACTGAAATACACTTTTGTTTACACTTCAGCTGTATAATTGTATGAAATCTTCTACGTTGTGTAAGTAGAGGATGACTTTTGTTTAAAAGGTCTTTTAGATGACTGATTTTAGAAGGTCCTAATGCTCTTGGTTTTTACCAGCTTCCAAGCAAGTTGTGAGTGCTCAGCACCTTATCATAATGATATGGAAAGCATCATGCATATTCAGATCTTCAAAATTTTAGTAAAAAAAGATAAATTGTTTAAGAAATGAAAGAGTAATAAACCAAATGTACAGCTCCCTCATCTTCTCTGCATGTGTAGAATTGTCTTTCTAGGTAGAAGACCAAGACTGTGTTAGGAAAATGAGTAATTTCCAGCTGGGGTATTGTAAAAATAAAAAAAATATAATTTGATCAAGGGAGTGATATCTTTTCCTTTCTCATGTCTGTATTTGCTGCCAGATACAGGAAAGCTGTGACTGAAATCTATAAATGCTTCTGAAAACATGATGGCTTGCAATAGAATGTGCAAGCCTTCACTTACAACTACCTCTTTAAAAAGAAGTAGAGAAGGAAAGATGTTTCAGGGGCTAGCGAGGCTTTGCAGAATTACCACAAAATTCCACCAGCCCCGTAGTGAATAGCTACTCCAGTGCAGTTAGCCCACCACAGCTCCTGTCACCACTAGCCTGATAGGTCACTGATGAGCAACAGCAGAAAGAGAAGATCTTTTAAGCCCTCCATCCTGCCAACAACCTGCCAAACCCCATACTCCTCGCATTCCTGCACCCTAGAGAGAACCGAGAATATGCAAGACCTGTTTAGGACAAACTGCAAAGAAACAAGAACACTTGGGCAGTATTCTCTGAAATCAGGGTGACTCATAGTGAATCCCAGGGCAAGTAAGTTTGTGTGAACACTTCTGACCAGTTGGAGGAGAACTTGGTTTTCCACAGGGCTGAAAAAGCATGAGAAAGTATAGCCGGAGACAATTAAAATGCACCACCACACTACAGCGACACTGTGTTCTTTTAATGGGCCCATTCCTTCAACAGATGTTTGAGCAGTGGGCTGCAGCCTGCTATAGCTGAACCCACAGAAAATGGACATGTGCATTGTTCAGTTTTTGGAAAGTACTCTGTGGCCTTTTAGAGTTGTGGTACAAATGCAAGCCATACCTGATCCCAACTCCCAGGAATGATTAAGAGCCAGTGCCAACATCTATTCCAATTCTGATTTACAGCTCTTGTCAGTATAAATACAACTGTCCTTTTCTGTCATGGGGAAGGGTGAACTGCCTTACAAAAAAATGCAAACCAGCCTGATCTTTTACCCAGAACACTGCTGAGTAACTAATCCTTTAACCGTGCCAGTTTGGGAGGGAACAACAAAGGCAACAGGCATTTTCTTCTGGGAAGTGTTGCATATTTGGATTCTGAGTCTTCTTCAAACTTTAAAAATGCTGATGGAATTTCTGAGCTCTTTATTACTAAATACATATAATGAACTTTTGAAAATACTTTGTTTAGACATACAATGCATTTTGCCAGACCTATGATGCTCAGGAGTAAAAAATATCCTGTTCAACGCAGTTTTAAATAACATATAGTCCATTTTTGAAAATATAAGTATTCAAAGGAATTCCTACCATTTTGAATACTTAGCTAAAGTTAACTTCCTGAATTTAAGCCGTAAGTACTGAGACAAAGGTGAAATGGACAGAAAACAGATGAAGAGTCTGGAGCTATCTTCAGAAAAGTTGGTCCCATCAGTCAGTTTTACCTTGGATTTCAAGAAGCCAGCATTAAATGTGGGATTTCATGCTCTGCTTTGATACTCACTCCATTGTATGATTTAGTAATTTTCTGCCTAACTTTTCCCTTGGCACTAAGGAATAAATTCAGTTGTAATATAAACTGTTGTTTTAAAATGACAATATGTACTGTCATAAGAAAAAGACCTGGATCTCTGCAACACCGTTCGAAGAGTGTAGAAGACCCAAGTTCCATCAGCCCTAAGACGGTCAATATCTGAGATACTGAGAGCCTTAGCATAAAGGTTGTGCTTCCAGTAAGCTTTTTTGCAACTTTTGTTCGTATTTCTGAGAACTAGGAATCCTTTGGAAAAGGAAATCCAAAGATAAGAAGGGCACTAAAGGGAGCTTAAAGAAGTCTTGTTTGCAGCAGCTCTCCTGCTGGCCATTGAAGTTTAAATGTTTTCAGCCAAACCTTTAAAAATACTTAAGCACTGCGGATGTCCTCAGGGCCTTTTGTCCTTTTGTATCTAATAGCATGACAGATATACTGCAATAGGTACAGAGCACCAGATCAGCACTCTTGCTGAGCAGATGGAGCACAGATGGAGGATGCACCTGACCTCAATGCTAGAGCAAAAAGAATTGGTATGACTTAGAATCAGTCCTAGGCATTGGGATGTCAAATGTTGCTGCCACCCAGCTCTCTATCCACCACTGCTACAATGCTGCCTGAAATGCTCACAAAGCAGATTTTGGAGTGCTATGGCTCAAAATTCAAGGTAATAAATCGTAAGTTAATGGTTATGGTTTTCTTGAAAATGTTTGGTAATAAACTGGTACAGTTCAGGGTTGTTGCTTCAAAAGAATGGCAGATGTTTATAGAGTTGGGATAGAGCTTGGGCATCTTGGACAGGTAAGTTTGCTTACCACACCAGTGCAAGCTGTCTGCGCTCATGAGTCAAAATATACTTGGCTTTTTTGTCCATCTGAAGTCAATCTCTCCCCTTTTAACCCTAGCAGAAACTGTACAGCCAGAGAAACCTGGGCTTTCTTACCCCTCTCCCCTCCCTCCCCTGCAAATGGCCCCAGACTCTGGGCTCATTCTCTTCACCTTTTTAGGTACCTGTACAGTCCACACTTCTCCATTTTGGCAACAATTATTTTTAAAGTACCCTTTATCAATTAGAGAGATGTATGTACAGGTGGGAAATGGTGGCACAGAAAAACTAAGCCTGAGGTTTGCAATGGTATTTTGATTCCTATTTCCTAGGAACTCAAACTTTATCATCCAACTTTATTATCCACTTCATCTGCTAAGAAGAGTGGAAGCTCAATTACCTGACTATCATGCAAAAACATTAATAAGTATCTGGCCAGTAAAAGGCTCAGATTATGTAGGCATTTTTCACTGGAGTAAACAGGCTATAAAGGAAACAACCCAACTTGAGATAAATGGAAATTATTCTGTATCCTAAACCAAAACAAAAATTACTGAACTTGAAGCTTTAAGCACTGCTTGGACTCCAATCTGCATATTCTGAAGTGCAAGCACAGGCCTCAGTGTCATTTCCACTATCACTTTCTTGTTTTCCTCTCTCTGCACCACATACCATACGACGGAACATATCATGAAACTGAGTATCATCTGGGTGCATACAACTAGGACGACTTGAGATTTTTCCAATAGAACATATGGCCATTGGAAGATGCTGATTTATCAAAAGTGAGGCACTGAAAATACAACAATTTCAATGAAATTTTGTTTAGGGAAAAAAATTGAATGATCTGCCACAATCAAGTCAATATTGCATCTCAATATTGCACCTTCTAGAGGGTTTTTTATTCAGATGGAATTGCATAATAGAAATTCAAAATAAAAGTAGAAGTCAGAACAAATGCAGGAAGTTTGTAATGGACTATCAATTAATTTTTTGGAGCAAAACCAGGGGCACTTATGCCAGAAAAGGAAGAAAACACACACCAACCCTCCCTCCCCCTGAACCAACCCACAGAATCCTACAGTGCTCTAAAAACCTGAAAATGAATTCTCTCTGTTCACCTCTCGTTCTGTGTACACACTATAAGAAATAAAAACCTGTTCAGCTTTGTTATGCAAATAAGAGTGGGATACTTGGAGACAGGACTGTATTTCCTTAATGCCATGGAGCTGCAATGCTTCAGACCATCTTGGGAGTAGCAAGTGGAGGAAGTAACAGGGAGGAAATACTGTGGTTTACAGGATCTGCTGCCGAAATGCTACACAGATAAACTTAAGCACTATCAGTGAAGTCTGTTGAAGTCTAAGCTGCAATGATTTCTGCAGTGGCTTCGGTGTGTCTGTGGGCTGGGACAATGAGGTCCATTGCAAGGAGGTGATAAATGGGCAGAGGTTCCACAGTCCCTCTGACCTTTTGCCTGACACTACAGGACTGGGTCTGCAAAAAAGTCTTGTCTGAAGCACACAGCCAGAGGATGAGACTTTGCCTCCTGATGCAGATTTCAGCAAGGCCCAGGCTGTGATGTGCTGCTGAGGGGCAGGGCCAGCTGGGTCTGTGCTTCCCAAAGCACTGCTACTGAGCCCATGGTTCTATGCAGAGTTAGCACAAGGATCAAGGTAAGTATTTTCCAAGCACGGAAGCATGGCAAATCCCATACAGCCATATATATAACCTGAGGTTAAACTCCCCTAACTAACTCTCAAATCTCTGTCCTGATAATGTGCTAAGCCTCTGGGCTGTGTTTGTCTAAGCAGTATGGCTCTCGGAGAAGAAACATTGCGTTCTGCTCTGACTCCATGGGGGACAGAACCACCATTCCCACAGCAATCAGAAAATGAGAGACATATGAGGACATAGTTCAGGCCTGAGAAAACCTTACCCTAATTGCTGATTACTAAAGTACCATAATGTGCTAGAGAAGAAAGGATTCCTGAGAACATCAGGACAGGACATTAGCAGATTAATATTAATCTCTAGAGTTCCAGATTCATTTCCTGTCCATGCTAATGTCCTTTTGATTACTGCAGAAAACAATCACACAAAAAAGTTCAATTACAAACATGAGAAGAGACTTAAAATATTAACATTTTTGAAGCTTTCAACCAAATGTGTGTAATTAAATGAAAACCTAAGCTAATGCAATGTTAAAGTTGAGATTTTAATTGTGCAAAGGTCATGGAGTTTAGCATCAAAGTTCATCAGTACATTAAATCATACTGGGCCAAATTCTGCTCTCAGTTACAGTGGCATAAACTTACAATATCTTTACTTTAGTAAGTAAAGGTTGCTATATTTTCATGCTGCGTCAGTGTGCATAAACATTAGAACTTCCTCACAATGCATGCAACACACAAAGCATTACATGTGTACTAAAAGGCACAGTGTAGACATGAGACAAAGCATAGCTGAATTTAATTACATTGTCTATGCAGAAGTTCAATGAAAAAAAGAAAAAGAAGAAAAAAAGCACTGCCTTTTCAATTGCACAAGACTTTATCACTTGTCAAATTATTGCACATTGTCCAGGACAGCATGATGAAAAATCATATCCCATGCCTGCAAGACAGCAGAAGTATATTCAGTGTACTCTTGCACAAGCAATATCTGAATCTTCACACTGGGTTAGCATCATTGCACAACTAAAGACCTATATTCAAAAGACGGCCTCATTTTGTCTATCTACCCTTGCACTGTGTAGTCAGACTTGCATATGCAGTGCCAGCTATCCACCAGAACCACAAGGGACTGAGCTGTTGTTTTCCTGCAGAGAACAATGTGCTGAGCTCCAAAAGCTTTTGCACCCATAAACAGTCTTGTTTGTGAGCTCAGTGCAGCAAACAAGTGTGCTTGCCTGCACAAAACTGCATGGGAACAAACCTTGCTTGAAGCCCGTCTAAAAATCTGGTATAAAACGTCCTCATTCTCTTTTAAAAGACAACATAATTTAAATCAGGAGAAAACAGAATAATAATGTACTTTATTGGAATAAGTAGGTCATCAAAAAATAAATGCGCCTACGTTTATTGGAACGTCTAGTCCTCATAAATGGCTTAATGGATTTTTTTCAACCCTACTGAAACATTATTCACCTCTGAGCTTAGAACAGAGAAGCTTGAGAAATTTCAGCCAAAAAGGTTATTGTTTCAGAAAGTTATAAACCACCAAAGATAGGGAGCTTGCAATAAAAGTGCTGTCTCAACCATAACTACAATAAATACAGCTAATGAATAAATGTGGTCTGGCAAGAACAAATAAAATATGAAAAGTCTAATGTGGCCTGCACAAAATGCAGGAAGGTAATTGAGTGAGTAAATGCCAAATTGAGGATGATCCTGTCTTCCGAAGAATTCATCTCAGTGCAAGATTCAGCGAAGGATCTCAGGACCCAAAAGCAAGATAGTTACATTTTGAAGTGAAGGAAAACCTCTCCTCATTTATTAACAGCAGCTGTTTCCAAAGCCTGCAAGCAATAAAGATGCATCAAAGATCAATATGAGAACTCCCTGTACTGGTTATGTCTAGCTGAAACTCTGACAAGACCCTACCCTCTTTCTCTTCCACAGCTTCCTGTGCTCAAACAGTACCAATCTGCACAAACACCCAGACACTCCTTCCAGATTCTGCTCCTTCTGTGGCAACCCTCAGACCTAACTCCTGTCTTAGTCATCCTGGGTATCTGCAGTACAATTACGTGTACACATTGCATCCTTGTGCTCTAGAACTGTACAGACAGACAGACACAGGCTCTGCTTTCCAACAACTTCATCATCTCATGACACAGCCACAAGTGCCTGTTAATATACATGCACGGGCAGTCTCAAAAATCCCTAACAAGAGGGGACAATTATTTTAAATTGGATTTCAGCTTCCACCACAAATAACCAGAAGGTGTGCATTCCCTAATGCCATCTAGATTCCACCAAAATTTCCCTCTACCACTCCTTCTTGAAAAATATAGTGTAGAAATCTTGGGAGAAAAGCTCATCTTAACATCACTTGGATTCAAGATATGCAGACGGAAAAGTACAAGAAAATCTTCAATATGACCATTGATTCTGCCTTGAAATCCAGCCACATCCATACCTCAGCGTGACCTTTTTTGGTTCAGCTGTGGAATGTGGTACTTCAATTAAAACGTCCTTCTCCATGTCCTAAGGCGTCATTTGAGGAGGATTTGGCAACTGAGAGAGGTGTTGTTTATTCCTCAGCTGCCTGGATGTTATAAACTTCTCCACCAAAATAAACTAACAAAATCAAACAAATTCCCAACTGTGATAAACTAGAACAAGTTGCTCAACTTGTGAAATTGTGAGTGAAATGGAATTAGAAGTCCATTTCACAGCTGATATTTATGCCTTCCAGGTAGGGAAGTCAAGGGAGAATCTGAATGAGGAAAAGATGGTGGAGTCCTTGTATTATCTCAACCTTTACAAGAAAGATGCTGTTAAGGATGCTGGAGCACCATTTCTTTAGACTACTCTGCTGAACTTATACTGCAGAAAAAGGAAAGAAAGTACATAACAATATAACCCACAATTGCCTTAACAAGTGTTGCACTAGCAAACAGTGCCACAGTCATTTAAATATTAAAGCTTTAGTTCAGTCAAGGTCTTCCTCAAAACCTACATGTAAGCAGCCTTTTGCAGGTATTTTATCAGCTAAAATCCCACAAATGTCTCATTCTGTAATTCACTCTGCCATACACTTTGTATGGCACTGTACTTCATGTACTTGATGTACTTCATCTCTGAAAAATGTGCATTGGTAGTTGATTCACAGTCAGAGAACTAAACTAACTCTGTCAAATGAAGTCTAGGAAGAAATGTAATTCAATGCTTGTGTTGCAAATGTACTTTTTTCAATTAAAAGGTTTCCAAAACCTATTTCATCCTATTTTTAGGAGTTCTGAATTTCCATTAATATGATTTAAGGCACAGTGAACTTGGTGGGAATTTCTCTATTAACTCAACATTTTTATGTGGTCTTTCTGGAAAATATCAGTAAATATTTATATATCAGTAAATATATATATATATATGAAATCATGGTATGTTATTTCATCTTTTAACTATTTCATATAACATGCCATCTAAAGCAATTCCAAAACACATTCCAAATTACGAAAACTCCCAAATTCTTGCAAAATGTCAAGTGTGTTGAATTCCTCCTTGTGTAACTGCAAGTATTCTACTGCTATTTGACAGAGCTGCTTTGCTGGAAAATCCCTGTATTTTTCCTTCAGTCACTAAAGTAAGGGTACCTACGGCTTTGCAATTTTTAGATTTAGGTTTGTCTCAGGGGTTTTTTTAAGATACTTTACAATTCAAAAATCCCAAAGAATGAGACCTGTTACAAGGAGTGACATTTCCATTTAATCTGGTTTAAAAAGCTGTGTTTGAACTTTAAGAGCATCAACAGCCGTATAGAAATAGTTAACCACACACAGGGATACAGCTCTTGCTTTCACGAATTATCACAAACAAAGGGCTGGATATTTTGCAAGTATAACTTAGCATGTTTCAACTAAGATCTAAATAATCATACTGCTTTTACAACATCTAAAAATGTGGCCAGACATTCTTTTGGCTAGTCGATATGCTATTTCAACAGCTTGGTGTTCTATCATTTACTTCTTGCTTGATACTTAGAGCCATCTTTTCTCTATCAGTGTCACTAAATGTACCATTTGGAAGCACGTAATAGTCAAAACACAGCATAAAGGAGAGCTTTTCTCTCTGCCTGGACTGGTGACGTAGGTATCTTCTTCTGAGAGGCTGTTTATCAAGCCAAGCTATGCTGCCTGTTGAATGGCTCAAGTTCACATTGCAGCTGATTTATCTGCTCAGTATTTCAGTGTGAACGTGGAGCCCACAGTAAGCCTGCCATCCTTCAGATCCATCTCATTCCTGCTCAGCAAGCACAGCACAATGACAACACTGTGGCTTTCAGCGCAATGCTCATTGTACAGGCTTTCTCTACTCTTTGCAAAGTCGGTTCAGATTCCATATTTTTCTAGTTCCCTCTTATTTATGCCCTCTTCTCAATACTTTTGTGCTTCCTGGTACTTTGAAAGAAGCAGACCATATCACATCCTCACATGCTTTATATGGAGGAAGCCTAGAGGGCACTCACAACTTGGGTGGGCGAGCTGGCAAGCCTTGGAGATGGCAACGAAGATCTTTAGAGAAATTTTTATAATCAAACATAACAGCAGGCAGCCACCAGAATTTTAAAAGGCACCCAGTGCCAAAGGAACAACCCTAACCTGCTAATGTAGTCTTGAAAGTTACCTTCAGGCAATCAGTGACATCTTTAAACATCTAAATGCTTTTGATAATCTGGCATCCAATAATTAGATCCCTCCATTGCAGAGTTCCTGGAGATGGGGAAAGTGACAACAGTATGCATGTGTTGCCAAATGCAACACACAAAACCCTGCTGTAAGGGCTGACATTTATCTCTCATCCTGAATATCAAGGTATGATCCAGACAGGCTACACTGTCCATCACGCAGCAATCCACTGTCTGGTTCTAGGTTCCAGATCATCCCTGCCTGCTACAGAAATAACTGCAATCTATTTCTTTTCTGTATGAAGTGAGGGTGTTTGTGAAGCTCCAGACATTATTTGCCCAAGGCAAAATTTCCATTTACTTCACGGGTTCAGAAAGTATTGTTCGTTTACTTTAGTATTGTTCATTTGCTTTATTATAAGCATTTCATGAAATGTCCATGAAATTAGTTCCAGTTTCAAAATATAGCAAATCTAAGAATTAAGAAATACGCCTAGTCAGTCAGATGTCTGGGTGTCACCAAAAATTGGGATGGCGGACCATTCTCAATCCCTGTTTTACAGGCAAAATCACTGCTCAGGAAATTGTTTCCTTTAACACATGATGCTTGCAATTCAAAAGATCGAGCAAAAAATAAAACAAAAAAAGGAAGAAACCCTAAAAACAATGATTAGTTCAGATAAGCAAACGGTTAAACCAAGTCAGAAATCAGGGTTGCTCTCCAGTTTAATTTGATTTTGCTCTCTAAAAAAGAGTACCAGGCTCTTCACTTACAGAGAGCTAAATACCAGCTATTCCTGAAGCTTTATGAAAGTGAAGAAAGGATTCAGGAGAGCTTTCTTCTCTGAACCTCTTTATTTATCTGACTGGGATCAGGTATAACACTGTCATCAGCACTTGCTCAGCTCCAAAGTCCTGGGTGCATCGTGCCCACTGGCATCTCCAGACTCCCAAGGGGGATGACTGTCTGTTGAAGAGCAGTGCCAGCCTCCTCCTATTCCCCCATTCCTGCTGGCACCCTGAGGCAAGCATCTGGGAGTGTACGCTGCCCCTCTCTGAAGCAGGTGCAAAGAATGGTAGTCAGCGTGTTTGCTCCCCATGAGCCTGCTGCAGGCAGACAGAAAAGCCTGGAAATCCCTCCAGTAACCCTCCCGGGGGAGAATGAGAATTTAGCCAAGTGCACTTAAGACCAAAATTGTTGCAGAAAGGAGACACATACACTTGTTAAAATCCGTCTGTAACGTTCCCTCCCATCCTCCCCTTACTGTGGACCGATCTGGATTTCTAAAGAGTATAATTATGTCTTGCACAATGATTATGAGCTTTGGGAGCTCTCAGAGAAAATTTCCTCACTGCACATGTGGCCATTGGCTGACATACCAAACACATATCACTCTATCTTTTTTTTTTTTAAACTCTGCATTTTGCTGAGAGAAGGAGGCTGAGGAAAAAAGACAGACACCCAAGCCCAGGGCCAGGTTCTGCACTAAACCTGATGTGTCCTGAAAGCCAAAGGGAAGAGCCATTAGAATGGCTTTTGTTTCCAAACACTCCTGTTCCTCTGTCTGTCTTCCCTCTACCAACAGCAGGACATCTAATCTGTATCTGTACATTACCAACAGGCCGTATACCAAGAATTATTGACAGATTCTTGATCTACCCCACTTATTTAATGTTTTTCTTTAACAGCCATATGAAATAGATTCTGTCTTCCCTAAGGCAGATGCTTGAAATTCACTATAAGCCCATGCAGTGACATCAAGGTTTACAATCATTGTTAAGCTACCTGGAAGCTTTAAAAAACCCCACTGACTGACAAAATGCTAACAGCAAAAATTACTGTAATACACTAACCTCCTCTCTGAATGCATCACTGATGGGCTGGACATGAACTTTGTCAATGGGAGATGTCTTTGTACTGAGTACAATTAATGTTTTTATTAAAAAAAATCTTTCCTGAATGAGAGAACACATTGTCCACTCATGTGAAAATGGAACCACTATTTATCACAAATGATACAGCCAGTCAAGAATAAAAGAAATTATTTCACCTGCAAGCTGTGAAAATTTTGAGGCATGTAAAGAATAGCATGAGTCAGCTTGCACAGCTGAGGGTAATGGACATCATCTTTTTCCCATCCCAGTCACCATCTTTCCCATTTCCAAAGGGCTTCCAAAGATGAAAATGAACTTGACAATCATTCTGCAAGGCAAACTGATCCTGATTCTTCCAGTCACTTTGTAATTCACTGCAGATGGCAAGAGTGAGATGTTTACTGGCTGGCAGGTAATGAGCCTCGTTGTAGATAATAGTGATGGACGGGCAATCTCGCCTGCTGACAAGGAGGCAACTCAACATGGGCACATGGCATTCATCCATGACTTCATGGAAAAGGATGGCTCTGACAATGTACACAGGTTGCGAACTACCCTCCTCTGTTAATGTTGGCGTGCAGCTACACTTAAGCCTTTCCAGTTCACATTTAAGTAGCATAGAATTGATCCTGATTGTCCATGAAAATAGAACAGTCAGATTTGCGACCTAATGTTTACTCTTCTATAAGAAGAAACTTGATCTGTTTAAATATCTAGATATTCCCTCTTCCCAGGTAATGCCATTCATCACAGCTGTCAGTGCTTCTTTAAAAGAGAAATGACCCTCAGGCGTAGTGTAAAACTCTGCGGAAGAACTACACACACCTTTGCCAAAAGAACAAATAGCTCCTTTTTTTTTTCACTGGGCTTGTATACACTTTGTGAAAGGCCTACACATGCTGAATTACAAATCAGTATTTCCATTTCCCCACCCCCATATAAAGCAACTTGTATTAAGACCCATACAGTGTCCTGTTTTTTTTTTAATCTCAGACATAAGGGTAGTGGATTTGGACAAGCTCAGCCATTTGATGAGATATACTTAAGCAGCTGGTTCCAAGAGAAAATCAGAGTAATTCAGAAATGCAATAGAAGATAACAGAAAAGCTCTAACTCTGTTTCTCCTCGCCTTGTAACTTTATGAAGTAAAAATAAAAAAAAAAATACACTCAACCAAATACCACTGATGTCTTTTGTTTCACCAGAATATATTCCTCCTGAAGAAAGTGGGTATGGCTAATGTTCGTAAAATAGACGTTTTAAAAATGCATTTGTTTACAAACATATATGTAAATCAAACAAATATGTAAATATATGTATATCAAAAAAATATGGATATTGTTATTCCACAGATAAAAACTTGGTCTGAGTTTTCCTTCTCTGAATTGAATATCCTTTCCCTCCTTCCCTGGTGAAATCTGATCATTTGTACTATACCCGGGCTTCAAGACATGATAAACGATCCCAGTGCTATGCAAGTTTCATCCAAAACCTGTCTCTTCATAGATTCACTCCACATATTCTTTCTACTTTAAAGACTCATGTGATCATCGCTTTGATCCGTTCTCCCTCAGCTCTATTAGGGGCACCATCTCTTCAGGGCTTGCAGCTTATAAAAAGACCACCATATTTTGATATGCCTTTGATGTTGTCTTCCAAAGTATCTTTGATTTTTAAGTTCTGTTCAACTCTTTCACCATTAACCTTGATTTCACTTAGGAATTAATAGATCTATAGTTTTATTGGAAGGCTAATTTAGAAATTCTGTTTTCTCTGGCACTATTTTTCCCCTCTTAGCTGGAAAGGTAGGTGAAACAGTACAAAGAAACTGACCAGTGCTTTAAAAAAAACCCCAAATAAACTATAGATAAGCTAATACTGTTCTTGAGTTTTGAGTTGCGCTTTTTGAGCAAGTCTCTTACTGAATCATTAAGCTGCCAGCAAATGAAGTGGTTCTGCAGGATGGTAATGAGCCACACAGACCCTCCACACGGCCACTGGTGACTGAGGGTTGATACTAATGGGTAACTACTCAGTAGGACTGCGGTCTCAGTCCTATGCTTGAAGACTGTCACCTCCACACAGGACACTTGCATTTCTCCTTCTTTTGACACTCAGCAAAGATGCTGAACCTGCAGAGGCCAAAGGAACCACATAATTTGAAGTAAACTAAACAATAGAGCAGCAAAACACATTCTCAAGAGGAGAAACTGGCACTGTCTTTCAAGTCCCTTTAGTAGGTATTTTCAATTTTTAGCTTATGATATTTGAGATTTATTCCCCCTCCTAAGGCACCACTAACTGTGACTGAAGATTCATTTTTGCTGGCATAAAGAGAGAGATGAAGGGTAAAACCAGGTCAGCCATATACCTGTGCACACTCCCCCCACCCCCGGATTTATTTATACACCCTAACAACATTCAGGTGGCATTCAGATACATTTCAGGTTCTTGGAAAAAAAAGCAGCTTCTGTAGATGGAGCTTTGTATCTCAGTGTGTTTTTCTTAATTTAAAACTATCCTGCTTTTCTTCCACGACAATGTTTATTTCCTATTTTTCTGAGGAACAACTTAGTAGACTTTGTCCCCTCTCCTGAGTCAAACAGAATTGCTTTTGATGAAGACAAACACACGAAGTCCTCGCAGCAGCTGGCACGGGCAAACCCATCCCTTCCAGTAACTGCATAGGGCCATCACTGCAGCCTGTTGCCTTTGCTAAGGCACCACCACACAGTCGAAGGGTTCCTTCCCAAGGGCACTCCTAACGCTGCCACAATTATCCTTCTGGGCTAACACTCTAACACCTAACCCTTGGGACGCGCGGAGCTTCCGATGAGACACTGCGAGGAGAGAATCCAAACGCAGCTCATCAGATCCGTGCCCTCTCCAGCGATCCCTCCTATCGCTCATCGCACTTGCTATCTCAAACATCTTTGGCACAGAAGCACAGGCTGGGCGCTACGTGACCCGCTCGCAGCACTTCTCACCCTCCACCGCTTAAGTGCACAGTCTCACGTTGTAGCGAGAGAGTCCCGGCGCGGGCTCTCCGCGTAGCCCCATGGCCCGGCACAGCTCCGACTGTATCACGCCTTCCCCGGAATCTTAGCCCCGCTGGAAAGCATTCAGCATTGAGAGGACCCATCTTTATGCTGATAACACTAAAATATAAAATAATGCCAACAGCTGGTGCTACAAATGGCTTTTAAAAACGATGTTCATTCACTAAAATTCCTCTTGCTACTTTTGACATGAAACACGCAGTCTCTAATTATTCTGATCAAGACGGTGAAATACAAAAACAAACTTTAATTGTGTTTAACAGATATTTAATCAGGACTCACTGAACTACAGATTAAAGCTGAAATTCATAAACCATAATTACCCAATTGTCGCAAGCTTTTTGGTCCACATTCTGCTTCCGTCTGGGCGTCTGGCACTTTGCCCCGAATTTCTTTTAGTGTCTTCTCAGTTTCATTGCTGTTCATGTTTTCCAGCAGAGATTTAGCACAGATTATAAAATATCTGTTCTTGGCAACTTTATTAGTTGTTTTTTCTTAAAAAGATTATATCCCACCTATCCCCATTCTGGGGCTGAATGAACAGGCATATACCATGGGTTATTTCTTGTCGTGAGCTGTCCTTCCCAAATGCCAGGATAATCACCTGTCCTACTCTGGTCCTGATTCCCCGACCATGGCCCTGCCACCAGAGCATCATCCGGGTACTGCTTTGTGTGTGCCATGCAACATAGCTACCATGAATTACTCCTTCTACTCTCCAGAGACAGAACTGGGTGCAATACTGTTTCCTGTTTTGGTAGGGGCTTTTTTAATGTGCTTGATGCTCTTTATTCATATTTAAGAAGACATGATAAAAGTAATACACTTCCCATGGGAAGCAGGGGGTGGTAAGGTATACATGAACCACCAGTTCCTCAGAGATGTAACTGCCTGGGTTCAGACTGCCTCCCAAGCAAGTGACAGATTGTCCTTTAGCACAGAGAGAATGATTGTGCCAGAGAAGCCTGGCTGTTGACTGCAGTTTTCTGGGACTTCCACTCACTGTGTGTAGGTTATGTCAGTACACACTGAAGGCAAGGATTCCCTCCCCAGGAAGCATTCTCATGACCCTGCAAGGGAAGATTATGTGGCCTTTCAGATACAGGAAAAACAGCTTAACAAACTGTGGGTTAAGGTGGTGAAAACAAAGACACTTCACCTTATCAGAACAGGGAAGGAGGTTCCACACACCCAGCCTGCTCTGTTGTGGGGAAAGACAGAACTCCTGTCAGCCTTAATGCCTCAGAAATTTGTGCCACAAGACAGAATGGAGCGAGGAATGGAAAAGAGGACAATGAGGAAGGTGGGATCTCTGCTCTCTCTTAAGATACAAAAAAGAATGAGTTTGATTTAAAACCAGGATGGCTACCTATGTGTACTTGCTATTGTTTTATTTCCTAATCTCCTAATAGGAGTGCTCTTGGAGAATTCCTAGTCTGGGTGAAGATTTATGGAGCCACACACTGAAGTTCTGGCAGAGGTATTAGTCCTTCATGGCTATTCATAAAGTTCCAAAAATTTCCTGACAAGTGTGAGAACACAGGCTAAACCTTTACCTATTCCTTTGAACCTGTTCTTAGCTAACATGCAAAATAAACATGTATTTTTCTTTTTTCTCTTTAGTGTCATCCAGACACTTTTCATCATCAAAAATAGTATTTTATACATTTATTTCTATCATGGTTGTTATGCCCTATGTCTACTTTCAGTTCTTTTGAAGAGCCAGGCAGTGAACCAGTCACATACCTTCTTCATCAGCTCCTTCAGTGCAAGGCCTAAACAAGAAGCAGCATACCACCTTAGTAGTCACTGCTGCATGTATATCAAACTGCTTTTTTGTTTGTTTGCTTCTGAAAGCTCCTCTACGCTTTCAGAACTTGACAGTCTCTGCAAGAATCCGTATCTCACATTTCACAGCAGTCAGATACCAGCATGTGAACACAGAGAGACAGGGAGAAACATGCTATTTCTTTTGTTTCTTTTCCTACAGAAGAGAGATTTGATTCTTTCTGTCAGCCCTCAGTCTGAAGTCCAGACACAGTTCAGTCTTTCCAGCCTATACAGAAGTCTGACAAGAACACCGGATGGCTGATGACTTGCTATACATTGCAAGCCTGATTTTTCACAGGCAAATTGTTTTCCAGTTTGGCACAGTTGTTTGTCCAAGGGTCTCAAGCTCTGTATTTACACAGTGATAAAGAAATTACTATCCAGTGTTAGTGTCATTCTTCATTCAGACTGTTCCTCTGAAAACAGCCTACAGCCTTTGAGATGCAAAATGTATTGTTTTAATGTAGTCAAGGTCCCTGCCTGCAACATTGCTAAATCTATTTAGCAGATTCTTCCTGCTATAATCTGTCCCCAGACCTGAAGAAGCTCAGTGATTTTAAGTGTTTTAAGCTAATGATAATGGTTAGTGCTGAGAACAGATGTACCTGGCTGTGGTGTGATCTATTCTATTAGACTGTTAGGAGCCATGTATTCATATTGACTTCACATTTTATGTCTATTTTCAAGGTGTGATGGCTGCATGGGGTGCAGTCTGGTTTTTTTTGTCCTCACATATGATGTATTGCCTGTCTGTGCTTTTGATACATGGTGACTGCATGGAGAGATGAAGAACATGTGCCTGTTTGTTCTGATGCCTTTCCAAGATTTTGTATGTCTGTTCTTGCTGTCCACTGGCACGATTGTGGGAAGCAATAATGTATACCTGTATTCACACTAGACCATAGCCCAGGAAACAGTTGCACGGATTAGATGTGCATGCAGAGAGTTTGATGACTATGCTATGTATTATAGAAGTTTACTTTCCCTGGTGTGCAGGCTGCAGGCATTGTGCAAGACTGAATTCCCTCTAACTGGTGGTTGCACTGATAACATGCCAAGCAGAAACTGTTTTACTATTCCTTTCTATCCATAACCCAACGGAGTGTAAAACTCCTCAGTTGTGTCAGTAAATGGTGCTTCACTTCCCTTCAGCATCATGAAGTAAAATTTTCACTGAGAATGATTTTCCTGATCATATTGCAGGCTTGGTCTTGCCATTCACAAACATCTGCTATTGCCACCCTCTGGGGACAATGCACTATTTTGGGCTGTGATGTAGAGGAGGCTTCGTACCTTAAGACCTCACCACAGTCTTCCAACAAATAAGCAAACTCTTCCTACTTAGATGGACCCTGATCTTCTGCCAGTGGGGGTTACAGCTCAGCTCTCGCAGAATAAATGCAACCTTAACTGTTCCACATTATCACTGTGCAACAGGAGATGTGTCTACTGAAAATGAATGCAGCCTGCTTGAACAAATCCCATGCCACCTCTTCCCTGTGAGAATCCAGAAAGCAGACACAAATGGAAACCCATGTGGGGCCCTGGCAGAGGCACTATCTCCACACTGACTAAATGAATGGAACTTTTAAAGGAAGATCCAACAAGTTTAAAATCCAAAACCATTTAAACAACCATAATCATGGACAGATTGAGAGATATACAAACACATGACAAGACCCAAGATCTCAAGAGACATTTAAATTACTACCCTGATCTGGAAGTATTAACTGACGGTGCCAAAGTGAGCTCTAGACCAGCATGCCACCAGTTCAAGTTCTGAACAATAACTTTTTGAGCAGTTCTGTGCTACAGGGCAGTGCAGAGGTTAAAAGGTTAAATTCAGAAGCCTAATTTTCTCTGATAGTTTGGCCAACTTGACTAAATGACAGGCACTATTAGCTTGAATCTATAGCTTCATGTCTCCCAATCAAAGAATGACAGCCATATCAAAAATTTAATTTTCATTTCAGTCCAAGGAACAATTACTAATATGTAACTGATATACATTCTCTCCAAGCCCTAAACCATGTTCTGGGCTCTTTGTCTCTTTGAAAATAGGAATGCATTCTTATGAAAATATTACAGGCTAAATACCTAAGACATTACTTCATAAAGCAGGTAACTTTACTATGAAAAGAAAGAATATAATCTAATTCTGACCGCTAAGGTTCTGCCTATACATTAATTTCTCATTTTCTTCTCTTGTTACCCCATTTCCCTCCTAAGCCCATGTACCACAGAAGTCAATTTTCCCTGCATAGGACATGTTCTATCAGAACATGTTCTATAAACACCTTCCCATTTCCCAAACCCCTCTTTCCCCTGACAGGACTTTACACAGATGTATAGGGAAAAAATGCCTAGCATCTGACATTTAATAGGAATCTCAAAGAGAATACACAAGAAGTGCATTAAGATTTTCTCTCTGGTACATAAAAGGAAGTGGATGCTGTTAGCCCACTGCTAGGGGATTGGTCTGTATCTGAAACTGGGATCCCTGTTTCTGAAGCCGGTACAGACATTTCGCTCTTACATTTTACACTTCCAGCTAATAAGGTTCATATTTTTGGTCTGGGAAGAAACCATCTTAGCTCGAAATCCTGATGGAGGAATTGGGTATTCCCCAATAAAAAAACCAAAACAGCTCAAGTGGCAGTAATCTGGGATCCAACACACTGGGCCATGACACTGTACCAGCTATGCTTGACTCACATGTTTAAGGCATGTTTCTCAGCTATGATGTTGAGAAATTTCTATGGCTTAGGTTTTAAGTGCAAATTGTTGTTGACAGAATTTAAACTGAAGTTCATGATGCCAAATACCATATGAGAGGCTCTAAAAATGCTTCCTTACCTTACAGCCCTCTAGTGATGCTGCTCATCTCCCGTTTGTTTCTGATACAGACATGTTACCTGGGCCTATTAGACAGTGGGTCTTTGCAAGAGGCAGCCTGGACTCAGCCAACAGCACATTTTAAACTTCAAGCAATAATAGTGACTAGAAGCATCACCTGGAAACCGCAAAATTCATGACTATCACCTCTCAGGCAAAGAGAATAGCCCTGCAGGACGACCTCAGGCAAAGTGAATAGCCCTGCAGGACCACCCCAGGCAAGGGGAGGCACGGGGGCATTTTGGGTAGGCCAGCAGCTAAAGGGACATGTGGGGACAGTGGGAGAGGAGCAAGGAGTTGGGGGGTACTGCTGAATAACAAGAGGCCTCAAGGCAAAATCAAAAGACACACAGAGACACCCTGCTACACCTCCCAGCACAGGGCCCCTGCAAGGCAGTGATTTCAGCAGCACACACAGGCAAAGGACTGAATTTCTTCTCCTCCCAAGAACTGCAGTCCACAGAGGAGGAGTAAGGAGCATGAGGTGCAACAAGGACAACAGAAGAGACATGAGCTAGCCATTATTTTCTACCCCAAAGTCTAACACGAGAGGGAAAATACTCAGCTTCTTTAAACATCATTAGACATGAGCTCCCATCAGCAGGCAGTGAGACCAGAGCTCCTCGCACACTGACGGGGCAAGTGGCAAAGCTGGCACTGCAGCCAGCGGAGCCAGGACCCGGTCACAAACAACAAATATGTGCTGTGTGGCAGGTAAGGTGTGCCATGGCTTGCAAGATACCTGAACATCTGCCTTTTCCCACTTTGGGAAGCAGTTGTGCCAGTTACCACTGGTGGCAGCTCGTGGCCCAGAACTAAACCAAACCTGACTGACTCCACGACAGGGAAGGGACCGGGGGAGGATGGTGCCACACCCACCGTGTAGGACAGGGAGGATGATGCTATTCTGTTAAGCAAACAGGAATTGTTTATGTAACCAAAAAGGAAAAACGTGAAAATGTCAAAAGCCTATTTTGACATGAGGGAGAAAGGAAAGCATTCATTAATTTCTAATAACAGTCTTTATTCTTGTAACGAACTTTATAAACTGACCGGAGTTCACTTGTAATCTGTTTGTCAACCCAACACTCTGAAGAAACTTCTTGTAAGGGAGGAGAAAATCCCAAATTATTAAAAATAACCCTAGGCTGTGCTTTCAGGTTTTGGTTTGAATCCAGTACCCACAAGAGAAACCTTTCAACAGAAGGCACCAAGGAATTCTCATGGAATAGCTACAGGATCAGGACACACATTTCCAGTAAAAGCCGGCCTTTCTTTCCCCTCCTCCCAATCTCCTTATTCCCAAAAGATACCAAGAAAACACAAGATTGTTGGGATTTCTATAAGAAGATTTGGCAGGTTTTTCATATTTGTTTAGACTGTAAGATATAATTTGAATTTGGGTCTTGCCTCTCTCTCTCTCTGAGAAGAAGAATGAGTTATTTGTTCTCTGAATAAGTATTTGTTATTAGTGGATCAGACATGGATAAGGTATATTATTACAACCACGTTTGTTAGGTATGATTTACATTGTTTGCTGCATATCATCTTAGGCTGTCTTTAATTTTGTTATACTTTGGGGGGTTTTTGTTTGGGTTTATGCATTTAGTCACAGTTGGTTGTGTTTTGAACTTTGAAAAAAATTAATACAAAGGAAATTAAAAAAAGAAAAAGAAAATATTTTCAAAATGATGTGGAAATCAAATCTATCCCTGAGTAATTTGATTTGTAGGAAATGGAGAGCAAAGCATTACAAAGCATTACAAACAGAATGCCTTGAAGTGCATCATAATTACTTACATGTGCAAATACATTGTCTAGGTTTAGGAATTCAGCTAATAATAGTCATAATAATTCTATGCCCTTACACCAGGTCTTTCATCCAAGCTTCTTACACAGGTTTGTGTAAGCAATCATTAACTAATGCCTGGGTGCCTGTAAGTACTCTGCTGCCCTTATAGATGGAGAAACAAGGGCAAAAGCTCTCCAGGGTTAAGGACAAACTGTGATTTGCTCTACAGGTGGGAGATAAACGCGGATGACTGTCCTCTAACAGCAGGTGGATCAGAGGTGCAGGAGTTTGTAGCTGATCTGACATTACTACAACTTCGTGGCTCTCTAAGAATGAAGGAGTGTAACAAATGTACATCTTATACCTTCCATTCCACAAAGTTTAAAGGTTGAAAATTCACATGAATCAGATCCATGTTCCATCCTTGGCAGAACATTAATATATACAAAAAACATACTGATGTTTTGTATCAAAGCACGAAGATTAACAAATTTGCCTTGTTTGGAACTGTTTACCAGTGCAAATAATTTTCATCTGAGGCTCCACAAATGGTTTTCAGACTAGGCATCCTTTGTGGAAAATCTGGGTTGAATGTGGAAGGAATCTGGAAAAGGGCAGCCTATAAAGTTCAGTTGTTATACAAAGTCCCAAATACCAATTTCATGCTTGTAGACTATTCTCACATTGATCTCTTAAGTTTTAAGAGATCTAACCTCCTAACAAAAATCTGAGCATGCCATATTACCCAAAAGCTTTTCCACAATTCCAGGCTGTAAAAAAGGGCTGGATTTTACACTCTTCTGCTGTTTAATTCCATACCACCTCCTACATGCACACCTACATTGCTCTCTCTCACAACTCATGTAGAGGAACCCACAGTTTCTGCAGCCTGGGCCCTTAACAATCCATCTTTATTTTACAAGAATATATGATTTCATGCTTCTCTAGATGACCAAAATCCAAGACTGCTAAATATCTCTGCTGTTTCATTTAGCCATGCAATAATTCTAATGCTTTGAACTCTAGTACCTGCTGAAATAGCAATAAGTTACTGACCCACACAGACACTCAACTGCCTGTTTGAGGCAGTTGACATTCACACATCCCATTTTCTCTTAGCCTACATTTCTGTGCTCCCCGTAGCTGCAACGAGAAAGTGTGTCTCCATACATTTTTATTACCTGTTATGCTTTACACTAATAAAAACATTGGATATTATTTATTTGTCTGGCTGACTGACAAAGCCAGGCATCAAAGCATCATTCCAGTGTCACATACTTCAACGCTCTAATCTTTCAGAACTTGTAAAGCAATCTCTTACGGCGCTTTGTGGGCTGTGAGATCACCCTGACAAACTGTGATAATGTTGGCAATCTCCAAATGGGTGTTCATTTGCAATCTTACTACAGAGGAATTGCTATGTTTCCAAATTTGAGGGCTTGACATAATCTGTCTTCACAAAGCTATCAGGGTCTGTCATAAGGCTGTCTGTGACCCAGGGATTTTATGGGGTCAATATCTATCCCCAGTGAAACTTCATTGCAAGCAGTAAAATTGCCTAGAGCATGCCTTTCTCTATCTATTTGCTTTCTTTCTCTTTAGTTAGAATACCCCTTCTTTGTATTATATTTTTTGAAGTGCAAACAGCACCAACTAATAACGTCTGAGCCAGGTAGGGGAGACTGCTCCTCCAAATCATGGCCAGTTTCTTACAGTTCATGCCAAACCCTCTGCTCCCCTCATCACACTGAGCCACTGAGAAACAATGCAAATGTCAGGTCAAGCTACAGAGCTATTGCCATCATCTCTTCCCTTCCGTATGCTCCCAGCACTGGCAGTCTCTGGGCTGCAGTCCACAGGATATCCACAATTATGGCCCAGATTGAGGGAGGGGTAGAAAAACGATGGTACTCTGCCAATTATGTCAGAACCTAAACTTGATCCATTTTAAAACTGAAGCTGGGGACTGTGGGATAGCACTGTGTTTGCTATAATTTGTGTAAGGAAAAGAAAAAAAATTAGCATCTCAAAATAAAAGAAAAGAAGGCAGAGTTAGTGCAGACCTATAATAAATGTTTTATATTTGCCTGCGAACCTTATCTTTAAGTAAAGACAATGCTATTTGGACATAGAAAGAAGATTTTTAAAATGCTGCAAGACTGTTAAGCACCTCAAGAAAAAGCGAGACAGGGACTGTCAGGCTTTGCTATATTCATGAGGGCCACACAACTGCTAGTGAAGTAATGCTGTTTTGAAATTACTTAGGATTCCTTTAGAAAAGCCGGGAACACAGGATGGAAATAGAAAACTAAAAAAAGTGCATCCAGTGTTTCAAAATACGCTCCCTGCACAACACCCTTTCCCTGCTAGCATCTCCTGAGGCAAATTTCCCAGACAGCTCCTCGCACTTACCGAAAGATGATCCCCAAATCCTGCTCAAAGTGGGGGTGAGCAGCTGGAACCTGGCCATGGTGGGGTCAGAAAACCCAGGTCAGGCAGAGACACTGGAGCACAAGCTGAGATTTATACACTGGTTTGGATACTCTGCTGAATTTATGTTGGGATGTGTTGCTGTGTTTACTATGTTTTTACAAACAAAGTTCTCTTCCTTGGATTATTCCATCTAATCAAATCAGAAGTTGTTAAAGGTGCACCATACTTTGTTTTGTCCTCATTTAAGCTATTTTCTGCATATCATTCTCTGTGAAAAGGTAAGTCAGTGCCACTATCCACCCTCAGGGATAAGGACCTAGCTGCAATGCTACTGGAAAATTTTGGAATCCAAATAAATTCCAAACTTGTATTTTGGCCTGAATTTACAGCAAACTTGCTCCTGCTCTCAGAACACCTACTGCTTTCACCAGGAGCAGCAATTATCCCTCGTGTCTCCTCAATCTTTCAAAAAAGAATGTACAGCCCTGGAAGCCCAAGGTAAATGTTTTCATGTGTGTACTATCTTACTGAAGTCAGTAGGTTGCACGGATATTAAAAACAGGCTGCACAAAAAGATAGTGCAAGGATCCACAGCCTTCAAAAGGTTAAGCAGCTTCAGCAATACAAACACTGCAGTTGGGCCAGTCCTGAGCAGAGCAATGCAACTGGTATGTGCTTTTCCTTCCTAAAAATTCTTCTCGAGGGCGAATGTTTTTATTTTACAGTGAGCGGAAAACTGTTGACTTGTATACTAGCTATTATTTAACTCTCTTCTACAAAAAACTATTTTTAAAGACAAGAAAGTCAAAGCAAAAAGCCCTACCTCTCTGCTAGTGCCACTTCAGAAGATTTTTGGTAGCCACAGCTGAATTACAGCAATGTTTCTCCTTTTTAATTTCCATGTTTTTACTACTTTCAACACTGACAACAAAAAGTTCCGAAAAATAAAGAAAACAGACTGTCACTGGTTGATTAGTATTTACAGATGGAAAGAACACAGAAACATATTAAATTTACCCTAAACAAGGGGGCTTATATCATGACAGCAACTTCTAATGCAATTCATTCGTCTTATAAATTACTTCCCTGGGGATACCCCTGAAAATTAATTAGGTTAGAGAGGGAAGGAAAACAAATTGAAAACTTCTCAAAACTACAGGAAACAATAAGTTTTAAACACAGCAATGTCAAAAATCTCACTACAAAGTTCTTCCCTCCTCTTCCCCTATTCTTCTTTCCAAGAGACCAAGATCCTAAGATTGAGAATCATTTTGGCACACCAAGGTCAAGGAAACTATATACATTCAAATACATTTGAATGTAGAACATTTCTGAAATTGAAGATTTTGCAAGCAGCTCTGCCTTTCCAAACTGCAGACTCCCTGGAAGAATCCTGAAATATAATTTAGTAAAGACATTCATTGTGCTAATGTGGCTTTAAACACAAAGCTACAGTCACAAGATGTGGACATGATACATTCATCACACAACAGAGAAAAGCAAGGGGGAGGAAGGCAGAAGGAAACAATAAGAATTTCTGTACAAATTTTAATACTGGCCAAACTCATCCTCAAACCAAAACTCTCAAGTTTTGCCTGTTCATTAGTTTCTCTAGAGTTTAGGCAAAAAGGAATTTGGCCATGTACTTTCCCTGTAGTGCCTTGTCTTAATTTTGTGAAAGAAACAGCACTTAGGTATTTTCAGTCTTCTCAACACAGTTGACCGGATTGGAAGTGTTGGTACACATATACAAAATCAAAGACATTTTCTGATTCCATTTGTAACACAGATCAAATTTTGCACTTCCTGATACCTGTGCCACCTTCCAGGACTAAGGCAAAAATAGAAAGACAACAAAATGCAGGGATAACTGAGGATAACTGAGTTGATGGTGCTTTATCATTGACTCTAACAGACTGCACTAATGGGTAACTCCATGGTACAGACTTCACCTGGATAATGTGAGGGCATGAGATGCCATTTCTGCCAGCCCTCATATGTGTTAATGCTAGCAGCAAGGAACAAAAGGCACAGAGCTTGCTGGTAGAAGTCAACACATCAAAACATATTTTTAAAACTGCATCAGAGAATTTGTAATAGATCCGTGCTTTGCATTTTGAGGTGACAGAGTTCTCGATCTGGTAGAAAGTTCCCAAAGCTCAATTTACTACATTGTCAAAATATAGCCTGAGGGGACAATCTGACTTACAGCATCTTTATGACTGGTGATGAAAGAACCTCGCTTGGCTTTTAGATCCCAAGTTTGGCTCAAGATAGTGCAGTAGAGAACAGAACATCTTCTATTTTATGCTGGGTGTTCACAGTGTTCCTCTTCAGCACAGAATTAGGTTTTACTCTATAGAATTCTCACACAGCTCGCTGATGGGTTAGCATTCACACCTTCAGATTTTGGGGATATACTTCACACCCTGCATTGTTACTGCTGCTAAAGATACAGATTACACTGTCCTCCTGTCATTGTAGCATCTGTAACGGAAATCTTTAGAAAATTCAGGGAAAAACTGCATCTTTTACAAGGCCACAGCATGTCTTATTCAGCCTTGGAGAGACTTCAGAGCACAGTAACCGCATTAATTGGACATTATATGGACAGCCAAGTAAAGCTCAGTTACTGTGCAGATTTTACTGCTCTTTGTCATGTTGCTTCAAAACACATTTCATGTTTTAACCAGTCATATATACATATGAAAGCATTTTGCAACACTGGACAATGCTACAGATCCACAGGAAATAATTGTTTCACAAACATGAAGCAATCTGCACAAATATAAATAGCGTGGCCCAAATCTGTTCCAAATTATGCTTGTGCAAACCCATGGAAGTCAGCTAGTACCACTAACAGAATAGAACACATAAGAGCATGTAAAAGTATAAGGTATGGCTCTACTGTTCAGCTATCCATGGTCCAAACCCTCCCAGCCTGCCAGCATTCGCATTCGACTACTTTACCAACATGGCTTTATAGGAAATAAGAAAAATTCTGGGATTTCTACTTCTCTCATGCACTGGAGGACACAAGTCCAAGAACATATGGGCTTGAATGTGTCAGCATCCTACATCACTCTTATTTGAAGAATGTTATTAATTTTTGTGGGTGGAGTCCAAAATTGTAATGCCGCATTAACACACAGTGGCTGTTTCTGTAATGTGTATGTCACAGGGAGCATATGTAGCAGTCCAAGGATAGCATTTTAACTTGATTTCAAGTGATTTTCTGAACTGTAATACCCTCAAAAGATGAAGTACTGATGATGCCGGCAGGGTATTTCACAACTTTTGTCTTCACAGTTTCATCCAGTCACCTCAATTCTGACCTCTAGGATATCATGCTATTGCAGATCTGGACTCCACACAAAGCTGTTTCAACAAATCTCATTTTTCTCTCTAATACACAGCATGTGACTTCAGGATTGGTATTTTCAATGCTGAACTGAGTTATACGAGTGATGTATGCTACTCCAGGCAATAAGCAAGACTAATAGCAGAAGATTCTTTGCCATGCTAACTCTAACTGAATTTCAATCCCAATCTCTCCAATGAATTAGCCTCTTTACCAAACTCACAGGTACAGACAGAGACTGTGGGAATCAGCCATGTAACCGTTCCAACTGGATACAGTGAGCAAAGTATTGCCAAAGGCTTTTCGGCTGTGACTCAACAGGTGGTTTGGCACCGAGGTTTCTACCTGTTTGTGGTTTTCATCTCTGGTTTCAAGACAGAAAATGAGACTATACCTTTCAATGCTGCATCTCAAGCAGGCTGTACGCAGAGCAAGGTTTCATTCCAACCAAATCTCTCTCTCTCTCGCAAAGTTGAGGAAAACTGCCAACCACTGCTGCTCTTGACATCAACATGCGATGCAGATGTCAGGAAAGGGAAAAGAAAAGGGAGAGAAGAAAAAAGGAAAATAAAACTGTAAGTTTTATGCAAACAAGGAACTGTACTTAATGACTACATCTGAGGAAAACAAAATAAAAAGTACTGGCTTTAGTATAAGGAAACAAATAAACAAAACTTTGGAACAGCTTAATCTAAGAGGTTGGGGGGGTTTGTTTGTGCTTTTTTGTTTGTTTTGGGTTTTTTTACTTTATTAGAATTTTTGTTTACATTTAGTTGCAGGAGATAAAATACCTTTTCATGATAAACTTAAAGGGACAGCATAAAATAAAGAAATCTATCATAGCATCAAAATTAACTACTCCATTACTTAGAGAAGACTCTAAGCACCTTTTACAAACACCGTGAAAAGCAGCAGAAGCACTCATAACATATGTTCTTGCCTGCAAATAGCCCAGGGTGCAAGAGGTGGGTTTCATTTTTCAGTTTTTAAAGCTTTCTGCATAGGCCTAACTCTGCCTTTGTTGAAGGTAGTGTTAACACACACTGAATGCAGAAGGAACTGAATGTGGGTAACTGCATACTTCAAAAAATCACACCCAATATGTTCAACTGATGCCACCGTTTCCCGAGGACAAGAGTAGGCTATGGAATACTACAAATAATAGAGAGCAGTAGTCTAAAGCAAGCTTCTCGGAACCAAGAAAGCACATTTCAATACTTTTTCACAGATAATTGGGAATGTGCATCTTCAAAATAGTAGTCAAGAGTAGGTAAAGACTGTCAGGAGATGCTTAGTGTGACAGAAGTCTCAGTGCTTTTTCATAAAAAAAGAGTTCTTCAAAGCAACTCTCAACAACCATTAAGAGAACAGTCAGTGAATCTATGCTTTTTGGATTAAAACAAGAAAATGAAAGTCAGTGCTTCTCCAGAGACAAAGATGTAATGAGAATGACTTCAATACATCAGCATTTGAGTCATCAAAATGGGACCATATTCACCAATGCACAGGAAAGTAGAATGACCAGCAAGAACTTTTCTTTGCCCCGATAAAACCATTTCAGGAAGTTGTATATACTAATTTGCCTATGGAAGATGAGAACCTCATAATTAAACTGTATTAAATCATATATACCAAGAAAAACTGGGCTGAAGAGAAAATGGAACTATCTTATCATGATGATATAATCACTTGAGGGAAAGGGACCCCAAAATGTTCTATTCTTGAGTTGGAAGAATCAGCAAAGTGGGTCTTTTTTCCTCATGAGAAGGTCTTTCCACAAAAATACACCTCTCAGATAACCAAAACAGAATGTTTTCTTCAGCTACCTTGAAAAAGGAGGGAGAAAAAAAGAGTAATGAGTCTTTCAGAACCAGCAGTAGGCAAATATTTATTTGACTTTTCTTGGGTAAAACAGTTATTCCCCAAGAAAATTTTCATTTCAAGAAAAAGAATTTCGACTGAAAAATCACTCTGATGGAAAAACGCCTGGCCACAGCTATAAAGGATAAGACCACTGGCCTGAGCCAGGGGGAGGTGAATGCCAAGGCCAGTGGACTGGGTCTGCCACAGTCCTTCCAGAATCATGGGCACAACGCCTCCATTTGCTGTGATGTTTTTTTTGCTCCAGGTTTTTGCCTACGTAGACCCTCCCCTCTACAGGGCAGGAACCGTCTCTCACCGTATGTTGTGCACAGCCTACAGCAACACGTGTGTTCCATGACTTTTGGCACTACAGTAGCCACAGTGCCTTTTCCTCCTACAGCAGCTACTCCCCAGTATCAAGATGAGGAGAAAAACGTGACCTATGGCTGCAACACACTGCTAATCAAACACTATTGTATAGCATGGGGATGTGGGGGGATGCCTTTTCACCAAAGAACTAATCAGGGTTTATACACACGAAATCAGTAAACTGTATAGTTCAGTCTTGTGATCTGTGTTCCAAGCTGCCAGAAATAAGGCAGGAAAGAGGGGTGGGGAAGGGGGGTAGGGGGAAGCATCTCCTGTGTTCATAATGAAAGAAGAGAGATGACTGGACTAAGAGCTGATGAGGTTACAAGGCAACAGCAGTGCCATGAGTTGTTTGGGCTTAAAGCCAGATGTCTTGTATTTCCTTTGATTGTTTCTAAATAATTAATGGTATTAATTTCATCATGTGACCCACCCACCCCCCTTTTAGTATTTGGCTCTGTGTACTAACACTAAATATAAAGGAGGAAAACGGTACTGTCTATAGCATACTGAATATTGATGCTGTTTGTTTGGACTGCAGCAACAGCTGATACTCGTATCCCTAGGATTCTATATTCCACAGCGCTCACACAGTGTTTGCACGAAGGAGATGGAGTAGTATCCCTCATACTCCATCCATAAACCAACCCAACTATGGCATATGGACACTGCATGTTTGAAGTAGTAAAAGAGAGGGTACATCGCTCCCTCTCCGCCCACACGAAGATGAACCTGCCACTACTATTTCACGTAACGTTTTCTGGCAAGCTCCCAGTTTTCAGTCATGCTGGTTTGCTTGAAAGAAACACTCAGAGGAGACTCTGCTTGTCTTGCTGTTCGAACAAACAAAATAATCACGCATCTTGAGTTAATGGCCCAAAGCTTAATGAAGATCATAGAAAAGAGGCTGCCTGTGATGGGAGCATTCCCTTCTGACTTAGCCACATAAGCCACTGCTGCTGGCAAAAGGAAATGGATTATGAGGATAATAAGTAACCCTGAGCTCTGGTCTAGACAAACCTTTGCTTGATACTGTAGCAGTAAGTGCACAAAGAGAACAGGAACAACCAGAAATAAAATTTTCACTTTTCCACAGTTTTCTACCCCAGGGCACTGGCAGCATCAGCAGGAGGACCTGTATTTCCTTCTCATGGGAATGTTTGGGTTGAGTGCTAGGACCACTGGAATCTAACAGCGGAATTCCTGAACAAAGCAAGACTAGTGGAGGCAGATCCCTAAATGCATGATTCTATGATATGTACTCAGCAAAAATGTCTGCCCACCCTCCTGTATACTGCAGCCTACTTTCAGCTCCCCATGTCAAGTCTCCAGTCCCACTCATCCAATCTACCTTTTCTTCCTACCACATTCTCACCTACCTTGAATCCCATGGTGCGTACCACAGAATCAGAATCGTAAAATCGTCTGAGATGGAAGGGACCTTTAAAAGTCATCAAGTCCAACCCTCCTGCAATGAGCAGGGACCTCTCTCTTCAACCAGATCAGCTTGCTCAGAGCTGTGTCCAACCTGACCTTGAATACTTCCAGAGATGGGGCACCCACCACCTCTCTTGAAAACCTGTTTCACTGCTTTATTCATTATCAGACAGTATTAAATGGGGCAGCTGGGAGGCAATAGAGAAAGAAATCTCACAGCTTGGAGCAGACCCTTGTTTTGTCCAGTAATGCCCCAGACTTCTGAAGGTAAGAACAAAGTACTATGAGGCCCTCACAGATGTCAAAAGAAGTTTCCAAAAGTCATCATATAGCTAGCCTCATCAAAGCATACTTGTGGGGAGTCAGAGAGGGCTTGGTCAAGCCTCATTTCTTAGATTTTATCCATGGCTCCATAGCTGGGTGTCATTCTGCAGCTAAACTATCAGATCAAGACTGGTGCATTGAACAGTGACAATTCTTCAGTCAAGGGAAGTGAATCCCGAAGAATTCTCCACTAGAAAGCCTGATCCTAATCTTCAAGAGCTTGACCTTGAGATTAGCTCACCTGGTTAGAGCACAGTGCTAGTAATACCTAGATTGTGGGTTTAATCCCTGCGTGGGCCACTCACTTAAGAGTTGGACTCAATGATCCTTGTGGGCCCCTCCCAACCCAGAAAATTCTGTAACTTCTGTAAATTTTGACTTGGCACTCAAGGCCTAGCTATCCTAAGGCATATTTCTTCCTCACACACCCACAACAGGTTCACAGGAAGGAGTCTGTCTCATTACATGAAGATCATATGAGAAGGACACCTGAGCCCTTCAGCTGGGACTGGAGCAGCACCAAAAGCAGCACTGGCCCTGCACACTGCAGAGAAATCACCTGGAGGGAGCATCACCACTGCCAAATCACAGCATGAGGCACTGCAGACAGGGTGGCAGAGTGCCCTGGGTGCCAGAGCTCAGGCTGTGGGGCTCCACTGCAAGAAAGAAGCAGGATGAATATCACACTGGCTGTGCTGGGAAGAAAACATCTCACCCTCTCCTATTCTCTAATATGGTTATAAGGCTGAATAAAATTATGGGTTTATTGCTCATATTGGACACATGCAAATGGACAAAACAATAAATCACATCAGTTAAAACAAGATGAGGAAGACTAACATACAGTCAAACTTCAAGTGACTCCTTCAGTTCCTACCAGCTACCTACAGTGGAGTGTGGCAACACTTACACAAGCAAAAAGCACATCAGGAATACCTGATGCCAAAGTCCTCCTCCTTGGAAGTCATTCACAGAAAATGGGCTCTGCAGCTTTGAAATGGAACAGAGGAAACTGCTTCTAGACAGGAATGATCACAGAAATGACTACACTGTTTGCAAGGTAGAAACACTGCTAATAGACAAAAATACAGCTGAACAGTCACAAACCCTGGACCTAACTGCTTGGTTTTCAGGATTTGGGGAGGTCACGGTAGAGTGAGAAGATAGCATTTTTCCTATGGCATCAAGGAGCTCTTAAAGTGTCTACATGTCAGCCTTGGCTGAGAACGTACCCTTAGTTCCTTCTTCTGCATTATTTCCCTTTAATGATAGCTTTGCAGTGAATCCCATTTGTGAGTTGCTCAAATAAATGCAAATTTTATCTTGTAAGCAATACCCTCCAAAATGTAACTACCACTGAAAGTAAAAATCTGAACAGCTAAAAGGCACTGGGTCTTCCCTAGTGCCCCCATCTCCCCAGTGCACTTGACTGCTTGCTATTATTATATATGGAGTACCAGGCAGGATACATGCTATTATAAATATGTACTGCATTGAAATATATAGCCCAAGTCCCCAGGGTCCAACATTCTAATTAGAATTGCAGTTGTGCAAATAACTGATTTATTTGGCTAGCTGACCAAATTGAGAAAGTGTAAAGAAAAAAAAAAAAAACCAACAAAAATCACCTATGTTTAATGAAATGGGTTAGTTTTTTTATTTGTGTTCAATATATTTCGATTAAAATTGACTAAGTCTCAAAACAAAACCAGAAACCTTGTTTAGAAATATCAAAACAAAACCAGAAACCTTGTTTAGAAATATCAAAACAAAATCTTCCGGCTTTCCAAAACTTTTAATTTTCTTCTTAGTTTATTTTTTTTAACATAATTTTGGCTAACCCATATCTGAGGTGAGCAGCTTTCAGCAACTAAAAAATTTAATTCAACAGTTTTACCAGATTTAAATCTAAGGGCTGAATTGTGAGTCAACCAGCTCTTGACTTAATGAAAGAACAGGGAAGCAGAGCATCTGCATTCCCTTCTCGATTCAGCCCAAGGTGAGTTATTATTTAATTTCTTTATGGTTGTCTCTCTGGCCACACTTGGTCTCTGCAGTATCTGAGCTTGTTGGGGTTACATGCACCTCCTACAGCGGGTCTGTACTGCGCCTAAAACAACAGACTGCTCATCTCAACTGGGGCCTATATGATTTACTAAAATATAAATAACTCCTCAACTGCACTCAAATCTCTTTTTAATGCCAGTAGTTTCACTCGCATACATTTAGCAGCCCATCATGGGAACATCAGCTTCTTTTTTAATTAATTACTTATTAATAGATGTAAAATATGAACGGACAGCAAGCCTGGATTTTTCCTGCTTCATCAATTTCAGCACTCAAAGAAGGCATCTCGTTTACAGCTACCAGGAACCAACAGGGACATTTAATGAATGAAGTCTGAAACCCAAGATCCCCTCAGCACTTTTGTACCCCCATTATTTGGGGACAAATCCTCTCCTCCCTCCAGGGAAGGAAGACTGGCTGGATTGAAAGAGCTGGAAAAAGTGGAAAGCCTCACAGGCAACCTTCAAATTCCCTATGCAGGGCTTTAGGCACACAATTGTCACCAGCAGGAATAGGAAAGGCAAGTTCAGTATCTGCAGGGAGGTGGAAACATCTGGTGGGACTGCAGGGAAGAGGTGTGCCTGGCTCTCTTTTGAGGACCCCATGCATCTCACAAGGCCAGCTTACCTAGTTGAAAGACAACTGGAGCTTGCTGGAAAATAAACACCACAGGAATAGAAAGGACTGCAAAACCATGAACTCTTCAACTTCCATGTAGAGTGCTCGGGGCTGGGGGTGGGGAGGTTTCTGAGAGCATGCATGGCTGTCACTGACAAAGTCAGTCACGTTTTTAAAACACTGGGGACAGAATTCAAATGTGCCCCATTATGCCTTGAGATGTACTCCCTGGGTACAAAAGGCGCGTGGGTTACGCTAAGCTCTTGTGCTCCTTCGCTGAGACTGTGAAAGGCAGAGCCAAGTGCAGACTGAGAAGGGAGGAACTGTGGAGCACATGGGACGATAATTCCTACCGTAGGGGCCTGATCATGGATGCCCCCAGTGTCCTGGAGTCCCATGGCAGCTTTAACCTCGTGTTAGTTTTCTCCATCCCTGGGGCTGCTGCTCAGCTCTAGGAGATCCCATTGCCATTTCCCAGCCCCAAGGCTGCACCTCAGGCACGGCTCCTGCGAGGGCTGCGAGAGGGAACAGCCCGAACTGGCGGTGCCAAGGCAGTCCTGCTCTGTCCAAGGGCAGCGCTGCAGGCAGCCATTCCCCTCAGCACACACATGGGCCCCACACCCTGCTGAAGGAGCAATTGTCATCGTTAAAAACAAATCATCCTCCCTGTCGATTGACTGTACTTATTGGCCATTGCTGCCATCTAGCCAGATGCATCTCCCGCATTCGCAGAAGCCTTGAGCCTGTTTATTTTCTCACTGCTGCTCGGCCTGAGGCAGGGATAAACGCATCCCTTGTTACTCACTGCCGCGGCAGAGACATTTGTAAACTTTCACAGGGTTTTCCTTCTTTTCCAACAGGTGACAAAATACTCTGTAACTGCAGGTGCTCTGGGACACAAACAGGAAAATGGAGATCAGATGCAGCTGTAGTTGGAGTAAGGGAAAAATCAAGATAAAGGCAGCAGATGAGAGAGCGCTAAAACAAGCAAAGAAATTATTGAGAAATGGTAGTTAGCTATTTTTGTTGCCAACTTACTCTTGCAAGGTAGATCTAACGATCTAACACAATAATTTCGTCAATTTTGTTATCGTGCCAAATTTTTGCAGGTGCTACCAGGGGAAGTTGTTGAAAAAAAGGTTTTTGAATGTTATTGGAAAAGAATGAAGAAGTTGTCAACTCAAGTTAGCACTGAAAGATGTGCTGGAGGTCACAGCTAAGGAGCACTGGCCGGTATTACTGGACTTGCAAAGTAGGAATGATAAGGAAGTGGTTTCAGAGAGCTTCTGATTCAGATATATTTGTCTAAGAATTTTGTCCCCAAATTCAGTCAGGAAAATGTTCATAATGGGGGGCTTACTTTGCCTCTGTCCCTTCATCTGCTTTTGGTATATATGGCATAAAATAGGTTGAAAAAAATTGTATTCTAAGGAGATTTAAAAACTGAAATATTCGGACAGTTTCATGGCCTGATTTCTGTCCACAATTCAGCTCTAAAAAGCCAATGTAAACTTCCGGACACTTTCACTTCTCTAGACGACCTGGTTTCAGAGCCATATCCAGCAACATAATAAGCAAGAGGTGAAGCACAATGGGTAAAGAGAAAATAAACATGGCTGTATCATAAAATACAGTGATTGCTCTCTAGCCATAATGTTCCAACCAAAAAAAAAGGGAGAGGGAGGATATCAATAAACATCTGCGAATTCAAATTTATTTTATTGTACTTCCCATTCCACCAGAGAAATGAATAAAATGTTGCATTTTGCTTCCCTGGTTTTCTTAACTCTGAAAAGGGAGGTTTCATGGATAATCCAGAGTAATATTCAGCTGTGAATCCAATTTATGCAGTGAGATAGGATTAAAAAAGGAACAGAAGGTCTGGATTCTGAACCTGCTGTAACAGTTTTGATTTGAATAGAACCCAAGTCTTGAAATGGCTTGTTTTCCACTTCTGGTTTGGAGCTGGTTGAAATACTGCCACAGTAGCACTTCCTGTAATATTTTAGTCCAAGATCCTCATTATTTGGAACTGAACTCAAAAGATTTTGGCACCGTGAAATCCAAACAAAACTCTGTTCCTCACTCAACTGGCCCAGAAGTCAACCCAACCTTAATCTGGTTCTGAGTCCAAATCCAGCTTCAGCCCATTTCCATTGTTTTATAGATAATGCCATAATACCACCTCTAGCCTCAGGATTTATGATGCCTCCTCACAGGATGCATATTTGTGTGTAAATACATAAATCACATCAGATAAACAAAGCAGACATGCCAGAAAACAGGAGGGGAGGGAAGAGGAGAGATACCTACCAAGCAGTTTGTCTCTAAAGTGTTGCCAGTTGTGAAAGGACTCGTCGTGCTAATATCCCCTCATTCAGACTCTTACAGACACGCTAAGAGCGTGACGGCTGGCAGGCAGTGCATTTAAGTGCTGTTACTGAGGCCCCCAAATATTGACAGAGTGCCAGACTCTGAGAAACTATTGATGTATGCAGCCGGCCGCTGCTCCAGACACCTCTCAGACAGAGTCTTTAAATGTCACAGATTAATGAATTTTCATGAAATGGAGAATGAGAGAAAGAATTAAAAAAAAAAAAAATTATATCCCACAGCACCAACATGAAAGCATCTTTTATCCCTACACAAAATTCTGCCCTCGAGCCTCAAGATTCCTAATAGATTATAACAGATTGTAAGTCGACATGAGATACGGGATGGAGGAGGTTAGACCCTCTGGATCACGCAGAGCATCCTCAAACAAAGCCAATATGCGAGATGTTCATTTACAAAAAAACAGTGAGAGTCAAGGACCACTCAGACCTCTGTTTCATTTTAACCGAAACCACAAGTCACAAAGCTTAAGGGGGAGAGTTGGTTAAATATTTTTTTATCTGAGGTACCCATGGTGCCAAACTGCAAAATTCAGCTGTTGACTTTGAACAACCCTAACTTTAGAGACATTGAGATAGACAGATGCACTTGGATCCTCTCTTAGTATTTGATCTTGTGCTTGATCTTACTCAAGAAATTGCCAAAGTTATGATAGAACATTTTTATGCCATCAGATAAACCAAGTATGCTGATTATTTCTTTTTTTCATTTATATCAGGAACTCAAATATGTATGCAAGAACTTCAAATATCATTAAAATGTAATAATGCAAAATGCAGTTGGAGTGTAAATGACAAATCTATGCATAACACATCACTTAAAGAGGAAGGAAGTGAAGGGATGATGCAGATGATGTATGCAGAGGTAAAAATGGGTCATTTATACCCAACCATGTTAAAAAATACAGCTTCAGTGAGTCCCTCTGCACGGAGCCATTTGTAGGTGGGGCTCCATGAGCCATTTTCTCCCTCTTCCCCACAGTTAAGGACTCCTGCAAGGCTCTACTGCCCCCACTGCCCCTGGGCTGTCCTGTAGGATTTGTCTTCAATGCAATGACAGCAAGTGGGGTGGGCATCAACACATCCAGCTCCTTGCTGGCTGCCTCCTTCCCCCAAAAAAGCACAGATGTCTGACACCAGTGACTGGCACATGGAAGCTGGTGCCACCACTGCAGCCAGGCCTGCTGCAGGAAAATCTGGGGAAGCTGACAGCAGCACCCTGACAAGCAAAGGGAGTGCTCTAGGAAAAGCCAAACAGCAAGACTGTGGTTTTCCACACTGTTGGAACAAGTCTAGAGGAGGGCCATGAAGATGCTCAGAGGGCTGGAGCACTTCTGTGATGGCAGAATGAGGGAGCTGGGGTTGTTCAGCCCAGAGAAGACCTCAGAGCAGCCTTCTGGTACCTAAATGGGGCTGATAAAAAAGATGGTGAGTGACTTTAAACAAGGGCATATAGTAATAGGGCACAGAGTAATGGCCTTAAACTGAGAGAACATAGATTTAAACTGGATATGATGAAGAATTCTCTGTGATGAGGCTGTAAGGCAGTGGCACAGGTTGCCCAGAGATGTTGTGGATAGTCCATCACTGAAAGCATTCAAAAACAGGCTGAATGGGGCTTTGAGCAATCTGGTCCAGTAGAAGGTGTCCTTGCCCATGGCAGAAGTGCTGGAATTAGGTGATCAAACCATTCTATGACTCTAGGATTATCACTGCAAAAAAGTCAATATTCTTTACTGAAAACTGTTCTCCTAAGTTCCCTCTCTCTCTGGCCATATGAGGCTTTCCTCATCACAGCATCTATAAAATCTTACCATAAGAACAGGGACTAACATGTGCAGTGTTCAAGAGGTACTTGTTCTCACATCATCTTACCAGTCAGATTATTTGTGGCCACCTTTGCCAAAGGGAGAAAAACCCCTAAAATTCGAAATACAAAGCTGCCTTTCTGTGTGTGAAGCCAAGTGGAAACAACTGCAAGGACTCTGATGGCAACCTCCAGCTCCTCACGACAGAGGAGTCTTTGGTTTTCCAAAGCCAATACACTTCTGTTGGTTGACACCTCTGGCAATTAACTGTATCAGGGACTACGACAGCCATTTGTATTATCCATTCTTGTCACCACCCAAAGCATGTCCTCCCTCCCACCACAAATCCCATGACCACCAGAGTTGCAGCAGGGTCTCCAACACCATTATCCATTACCTGCAGCTCTACAAATGATCTGGATGAAGCAGCAAGTAGCCAGGGAGAAGACAGAGCACATGTGTGTGTAGGAGGGGACGACACAAATGACTTATTAAGCACAGGAGAAGGCAAAATGTCAAAGCCTATCTATTCTGAGAACAATTTCTGTACAAACAAAGCAAAAGAAAATCAATATAGATTTTCACACAGGGAACTATTTTATACATCATTGCAAACTTAGTTTAAAACACTCAGTACTTTTTCTTCAGGACTTTTAAAGAGCCTGACTTTTAAAGCCCTGCCTTCTTTTCCAAACATTAGTATACATAATAAGCCTTGTCCCTTTTCCCTTTGCATGCCAATATATGAAAAGCTGTTCCAGTTCCATAAACTCTGCACCATCTCAAAGACTGAGATAGTAGAAGTGGGCAAAAATTTAGAAGAACTGGAAGCATTAATGATTGCACAAAATTTATCATAGAACAGAAAAACGTTGAATACAATATGCTCAGAAAATAGCAGTTGCAAAATAATGAGTAGGAACAAAGGTGCTACAGAATTAAAATTATTAGGTCTTAAGGGGCCCTTGGAAGTTCCTAAGTTCAACCTCCCTCACTAGGTTTAGGACAGTACCACAGGCCTTTGTCTCGTCTCTTTGATTGTCATCATTAACTTTCCATCAATTAGTTAATTTCTGGTAGCAATTTCTGATTGTCTGTCCCTTTCCTTTCCTTTCCTTTCCTTTCCTTTCCTTTCCTTTCCTTTCCTTTCCTTTCCTTTCCTTTCCTTTCCTTTCCTTTCCTTTCCTTTCCTTTCCTTTCCTTTCCTTTCCTTTCCTTTCCTTTCCTTTCCTTTCCTTTCCTTTCCTTTCCTTTCCTTTCCTTTCCTTTCCTTTCCTTTCCTTTCCTTTCCTTTCCTTTCCTTTCCTTTCCTTTCCTTTCCTTTCCTTTCCGTGCATGCCTGTGCATACATCACAGATCACAACCAGCTTACAGCCCCCCTCCTTGTTAAAAGTCCCACCTCTTCTGCTGACTTACTGCACTCTTAATCAAAAGGGCAGGAGGAAGCCACCAGGATTCATTCTTCCCCCTCTCTCCTCCTCTCTCCCTCCCTTTTTTCAAATGGCACAAATGTCAAACTTTCTAAAAGGATGTTTGGCATAGCAGAGTTCAGTCATGTAACGAACAAAGTCGGTATGATCAAAAGGTTGCAGGGCTGCCCACTGCTAAAGAACAGAGGGAAAAAAGGAAACGGGGATCTTTTCTAAAGTGTGAAAGAATGCATGAGACAACTGTTGCCACTGGAAACACCATGTCTATTAGCAGCAGTGGTGGGTCTGAAACACCAAAATCTAGGTCCAGAGTACAGATTCCCCAAAAAACAGGGCTGATCTGATCCAATTTTCAGGGATAGACACAGCTATGGAACTGAAGACTTTCTTTTTTTTTTCCTATGTGCTTTGCATCATTCTATGGAAAATAAGTGAATCTATGTGGAAATAACAGCAGTTAGTTTTGTAGTCAAAGTTGCTGAAACTGATCAGATGGAACACAGATTCACCTATCAAAAATACATTGTCTCTCTGGTATTTTTATACTGTTACCTTTCACCACAGTATTTTCATTCTTATGCTATCCACTGCTGAAAAGGAGAGAAAATTATTCCTCCCTTCTACATATCTAAGATTGTTATGATTTCGTAAGGCAACTGGTTTGCAATTGTAGAGCACTTCACAATTGCACGCTCGCATCTTCCTCTACATTTCTGATGCAACTCTTCTGGTTTTATTCATCTGTTTATTTGCTGCACTTTGCTGAGCCCTTGTGAAAATGTTTGCATCTCCTTACCCAGCATCAACATTAGAGAACAGTCCAGTTATGCCACTGCCTCCTGCAAAACATCTGCACCCCAGTGGCATGAAAATTGGTGGTCAGAATACTCAGCACGAAGAATCTCTCCAGGAGCCCAGACGGAGTTTCCTTGCCAGAAGATAACCCCAAAAATGTAGGCGAAAAAGCTCATTGTCAATATCCATTTAATAGAAAAATCTTAATTATAGATAGCTTTCAGTCCCAGAACAGTAGACGGGAACTTGAGATTAATTCCCCCTATGACAAAGTATGTGAACAATAACCAGAATTTGTAATCAATACCCAGAGGACAGAGCATCCAAATTGTAATGGGGATTTGGGATTCATTCCCAGAGGGTGTAATATATGATTTGGAACAGGTAGACTGGGATTAATTTTTGATTATGAAATATTTGAACAGCAATTTTCAACTTTTAATGAAGAGAGGATGTGGACACCACAATTAATATATTTTCTAAGTCTCTCCATCATATTTCAGCAGACAGATGATAGATCACAAACAGCTGTTCGGGTCATACACAAGTTAATGTGGGAGTGCCACCTAAAGGAAAGTGCACTAGGATGAGATTCTGGAGAAAGACAGGCAAAGACCAGAGTTGCACTATACCCATTTCTAATAAAACTCGCTTATTGCAAAGTCTGCATTAGAAGTAATTATTCCATGTTTGCTGACTTTACATGGATAATTGTAAGTCAGAAAACATCAGTACAGGAACATGGCTTTTCTCTTACACAGGGAAGAAATATAATGGTGTTCACAGGAAAAATAATTCTCACTCTGAAGGAAAATTTCAAAATAGGAGTGTACAAGGTAAAATATATAGAATCTTACCATATCCTGGGAGGAGAACACAACCCAAATTTCTAAAGTCCCTTAGAATATAATAAAACAGCTAATTATTTGCCTAGAATGAAGATGAGTGAGCTGTGAATCTTAGTGTTTTCTGTTAGTTTCCACAAAATAATTTTCTTTATGTTTTCCTCACAGGCCAATGAGTAATTTTAATGATTATGAGCTGCATCTGTAGCCATGTCAGACAAGACAAATTTTGTCTATCTGCATATCTTGCCATTTATGAATGACTGTAACAAAGTAAATTTTCAGGACACAGGTTTATTGTCAAGAGGGGTAAGAGAACCTAGCCTCCATGTCCAGCATTCAGTACTGCTCAATTGGAAGGAAGGTATCCAGAAGGAAAATGTCTTGCCCTGAAACAACTGATGGTACTTGCTTCAGAAGCAGGAATAAAGATGAGATGAACCAAAATCCTGTTTCAGCTTGATACATACTTCATTCCTAATTTATCTTTTCAACCTTGTAAAGTATTTTAAAAGATGTTCTGAATTTCTGAAATGGAAGATTTACCTCTTCCATTTTATGCCCGTTATGGTAAACTTTTGGGTCTTTCACTGAAAAGAGACGAAACAACTCTGGTTCCCTGTGGGCCCACTCCTCCCCTTTCCTCTTAAGCCCTCAGACCCACATCTACCCAAGGATCATTTCCTAAGTCTCCAAAATTATATATAAGTATGCTGTCTCTGCCAGACCCTATTAATCATAAACTTCTTCTCATTTCGTTTCAGTATTAAACTCATCTTGTTCAAATCTCTAATTTTCCACACTGACAGAGAAGTTCTCTATACATCATTCAGTTCTATTTCCTAGATATGTTCAGAATTACGAAATTCATTCAAGCCCATCTGATCTCTTCTCACTAAACCCTCTGCCTTGCACTGACTGACAGAGAAGAATTACCCTTCCTCCTGTCAGGTATACATCTTTTCCCCACAAAAGTACGTGAAAACATCCAAATAGAGCCAATGACTCAGCTTGCTCTTGTACTTGTGTCTTTGCTTTGCAGAGCAGTCATTTTATGGAGCAGCAAGTCCAACTGATATAACATCAGACAGACTAACTAATATTTTTAAAGTACAACCAGCTGTAGCTGCATGGCAGGGTACCACATACTGAAAGCAGCAATAGGGATGAAGTGGTACCATCAGCATCCCTCACTCTAGTGGAAGCAGGAAATCTCACAGTGAAGTCATGCTACAGAGTGACACTACTGAGCCTAATACATCACAGGTCATTTTAAGTCATGAAAAACTAAAATTTGCACCCACCATTTTCTTCAATGATCCTATCTAATATTAAACCCAGGTGCAGATCTTAGGGTTGGGAAGAAAAAGCATGTCACATATCTTCTGCTCTTTCCCTGCTGCAGCAATGTCATCTATCCCATTTCTAACCCAGTGCCACAGCTTCTCTCCAGTTTTACAAAGACACTGCAGCAGCATGCCAGCAAAACAAACGATGGTCTTGCTCTATGGCAAACAGGAGATAAGACTAGAAGAGCACTTAAGGCTCTCTCTGTGGTTTTTTGTTTGGGTTTTTGTTTTGTTGAGCCAGACATTCAGCAGAAACAATTATACCTTCCCCAGAAGATATGTGCAAGAGTAAGTTTGGTGCTCCAGAGCTGAGACCAGCCCCTGCTCTGCCCTAGGGCCATGAATCATTGCTCTGAGAGGCCCTGGGTCCCAACAGCGAGCCCTCCACTCACACAGCACTCACAGGCTACAGCAGCCCTTCTGGAGAGCTAATCAAAGTAGCTATGGCAGCAACTCGGAGCCAGATGGGCTCCATGAGGACACGGTGTTAGATTAGTCACCTCACCAATTTCTGCCTCAGTATCCCCAAGTGTGAATTAGTTTTTGGCACCTACAAGTTTAAGAGGGCAGCAGCTTTAGAAGAGCTGTATGTTAGGCAGACAGATCGATATTTCATTTTAAAGAATGGTTTCTATTCTATTATACTTTTGCTGATTTGAAAGAAAACAGACTGTTGCAGTATTTTTTTTGACTAAAAACCTGTAGAAGAAATTGTTACAGTCTTTTACAACCAGAATCTGGAAGGGTGTCCCATTGTAATATTTTCAAAGAGAAGTTGTGCATGCAGTATGTATGTGCATATGGTGTTTATGAATTGTTTTTTAACTTTAGATATTTTATTCATTTTTCCACATGGTACAAGTAGAACACACATCTTTGTTGGACAGACACCAACACAGTAACATAGCTTTAGATTTCAGGCACTCAAGACTCAGTGGGACAATAGGGTATCTTCATGCCAGGACATCATGTCCTGAAATTAGGATGCATGCCATCAGGCAGTTCATATCTCACTGAAGATACTCAGCCCTCAATACGTTCAGTTATACTAAATGAAGGAAACTGTAACCACTTCCAGTTATTTCATAGAGAGATAAGGACCATGAGAACTTTGTGTCTTGGCATACAACATCCTATTTTGATTTCACTGTACTGTGGGATCTGCTGTTATCCACAGTTTGCGGACTTCATTTTTTTTCTTACTTGGAGCATGCACATTGCCAGCATAGTAACTTCAGTCATAACAAGTTTCAGAAGTCCCTAAAGCAAAGGGGTGGGGGTGAGGAATGGCATAAAAAGAACTGGCTAGAACTTCTCAGGACAGCAGCAGAGAGAGCACAGATGCTACTGATACCTGCATCCATACCCCCAGAACCAGCAATGTGGAGTTCAAAATTCACTTTCGTTTGCAATGTATGCATATGTGTAAGCTGCTCTTGCAGACTGATGGGGAGCACTGAAAGCATATTCTCCAGGATAACTGTCTATCCAGACTCACTACTGCTCAAAGTCAGGTGAAATGCAAGTGTGAACAGCTTACCTCCAGAGCAGAAAGTCTGCCCTGCTACTGCAGACTGCAATGTCGGAAAACTATATAAACCTTATTTATTTTATTTCAAAGTTCCTGTTTTCCCTTAAGCTGTACCATGGTCTCAGGAATCACAAGATTGTGACATTTAAGAAGTAGAGGCAACGATTTAATTGCATTTCCAGGGAAAAAGCTAGGTTCAAGAGCAAAATATTTTCCTTAAAAAAGAATACTAATATTATAACAACGGAACACTTTTTTATAATTTAACATTGTAAACCATCATTCTGTAAGATGAAATGTAACAAGGGACAAACCAGTTCAGAGAAAATACATAAATATTAATTCTGTTCCCATTGGTAATTTAACACCTCTCTGGTACCCCAAGGTCTTGAAAACACTGAGTACAAAAAATAGTTCTTTCCTACTATCTGGAAAAAAAGATGAGGATAAGGGAAATTAAACATTTACACGAACTTGAGATGCATTGGTTTTCAGACAGACAAACTAAAATGCCTATGCTGGTTATCTATGGCACACAAAACTTATCCATTGTCCTACTGAAAGTTTTTTCCAGTGCCTGGCTTAAATTTGAGGTTTCTTGACAAGCTCTAATGAATGGTTAACCTTGCTTTCCTGATAAAAGCAAATGCTCCTTGACTTCACTCTTTTCTTGAAATAAGTCCATAGGGATGAAATATGCGAACTTCTGTCAACACAACTGCTGCCTGCCTATTATTTAAATGCTAAAAGAAAAAAGGGGGATTTTTTTTTTTTTTAAATTTTTTTCCACTCGGGTGCAGCAGGTCCCACCACGGGGAAGGTCAGCCCTGCTCTCCCAGGCACAGACCGGGGGCAGTGCCAAGCCCTCTCTCCTCACCCATCCCCTCTCGTTCCGGGGGCTGCAGGCAGCAATTCCAACGAGGCGGGGAATAAACAGGAGACGAGCCTTGTGGATCGCAGGTGGCACCGGGCATTCATCCTCACCCGCGCCAGGGTGGATATCTCCAGCTTAGGAGTGGGAAAGGTCAGCTATGCCAGCTCTGATGGCTACAAACAGCCTCACCAGCAGGCACGGCTGTGTTCACCTCTGGCCGCCCCCGGCCGGCGGGTGCCTCCGGAGCTGGAGCGGAGCTGCCCCGGCTATCCCCGGGCACCGAGCACCGGCTAGCCCCGGGCATCGAGCACAGCCTTTCCCCGGGCACCGAGCACCGTCTTTCCCCGGGCATCTCCCACCTTGGCTTGCGGCTCCCTCTCCTTCCCTGCCCGCCGGGAGCGCGCCGCTGCCAGGCAGAGAGGGTGGCAGATAACGCCAGTGCTTTGGAAACGCTCTCTGCCGAAGCCACTGAAGGGATTTATTATTTATAGGCAGAGGGATGAAAACATGAAGTGCGTACATGGGGGCACGCGTGGGGAGGGCCAGTTGCTGCCAGGCAGTAATTTCACTCTGAAGTTCCTATGACTTAAATAGCCACTTGAGCTCTGCTCTTGCAGTTTATGATGTCAATAGAACCCCTAAATGAAATTACAGCCTTCTGATACGCAGCGGGGTAGCTTTTCTTCACTGTGTAATATACACGGCCAGAAGAAATTGCACTATGCGCAGAGTTTCACTAAAGCAGAGTTTATCATAAGAATGTTCCCACTAAAATATGATTAGGCTTCTTGTTTGCCGGATAACACTTCTAATGAAGCAGGGTATGCGTGATAGTCATGTTTTGTGAACGCAGACACATACCCTGAGGTGAACTGGGCACTCCACCGCCTCAAAGCACCAGCTATTTCATTTCCACCGTAATTTGCACCTGCTTTGTTTTGCCAGCAGCACAGACCCATGCTAGCTCTGAAACTCTCGCTTCCAGGAACTTGAGGCTTGCAAAGATGAAAAAACAAGCAAGGCAGCAATGGGGGGGGGGGATCTGCATGCTGTATTTACAGGCACTTCTGTTTTTTAAGCATGCCTGAGCCTGGCTAAACCCGATCAGTAGCCCTGTGAGGGTGGGGAGAAAAATTCCACTTTTCAAATGGGTAAGTGAGAAATAGACAGAGGTAAAGATCATAATGATGCATCTGGGATACAGATTCAGGTCTCCTAAAGCCTTTTCCATTTCTCTCCATTCTCATTATGTTACCCATACACTCCCCTTCTCAGCCCAGGACAGGAAGAAAACCCCTTCATCTTACCATTCATAAACCTTGCTACTTCTTTATCCTTGAGGATATCCTTTATCCAGTGAGGACTGACTGCAGCTGATAATTAGATATCTGTGGTTAGTGGCTGCTTTACCTCAGTAACTTGCAACCCCTTTTACTTTCCTAACTTTCCTCATCATATGACTTAATTCAAAATCAAGTTTCACTTTCTTTTCTGAATTACAGGAAGGGAAATTAGTGCTGCTTCAATATTGCTACCCAGGAAAACACGCTGTGGTTCAACTTTTGGAAAAGAGAGGCTTACAACATAAAATAAGAAAACAAATTGAGAATACCTTAAAACGGGAAATGTACTCAAAACAAGGCAGTTGCTTTTATGTACTTTTATTGCAAAAATTGTCTCTGGATACTGCTTAAAGTCTTGTACTTCTGAAGCATCCCAGTACCTATGAATCTGCCTACCTTTATCATTACATCTTTTTCTGTGCTTTGTTCTTGTCTGATGCAGTTAACACTCACAGAACAACAAGCATATCACGTCAAACAATTGTTGTGCAGAAAACAGTAGTTCTCATTCTACTACATAAATATATATTCTCTTCCCCAAAAGCATAAACTGGTGGTTTGAACATGAGGGAAAGAATACCATTTTCTCCTTGCTTGCATCAGGCAAAGGAAGATAACTTTCCCACTTTATCTACGGGTAAAAGAGACAGGTTTAACTTGGCAGTGCATGCAGAGCACTTTGAGATTACAGTTGGAAGGGAGGCTGTAACTAAAATGGCTACTGCTAGAAGCAAACAGTGAATGTATAACAGTGAATGACCGTAAGTATTAATTTTCATTTTTTTTTAGCAACTATGAGAAACTATTATACAGTAGATAAAGAAGCTACTACTAATGAGACACTTTATCATCTTGCCATCCTAAAGTGTTTTAACAGACGGTTAGAATATGATTTGAAATTGCAGATTTTCACCCTAATGATTTTAGACCATAGACAAACTATTATAACCTTGGCCTACCATCAATAAGCAGCTTATACCATAATAAGAAAGACTGATGAATTTTTCCACATTGCTATAAATAAATACCAGCAAAGACAAGTTCCTTTGCTACCAGAGAGACTTGGGAGAATAAATAAATTAATGAAATAATTTAAACATGGAGACATTTGGAGCAACACAGAGACTCTTAAAAAAGAGATTAAACATTGTTTTTCCTTCTTGGTGAAAGATGCCGGAGTGACAGCCCTTGACTTCAGCAGATCTAGAGAACAAGTGTTATACAGGCAGAAGTTTGAAGTTTCAGACATTTAGCACTGTGCTTTGAGAACTTTCCATTTCAGAAGTACTTATGTCTTTCAGACTTACACTGCCTGGAGGGAGAAAGTAAATCAGAGATAAGCTTCAAAGATCAGACCCAAAAGTGTGTGTGGGCGTTCAGTATAGCCCATTCAGAGAAGAGAAAAAAATCCATTATGTTTCTATCTGTGATGTGAACTGCCTGAAAGTTTGGGATGTTCTGATCTGTCAGCTGCTTTGAGTACACTGCAGAAAGGTGATGCAACAGCCAAGTTGGGATCTTAACATCAATTTAGTCAAAAGCTGGGACCATTTGGATTGAGGCTTTGATGTATGTAAAGGTTATTTCTATGTGTATGTAATACTCTTTACTGAAGGGATCAGCCAACTTAATTGCGGGTTTTGTTGAGAGCTGGTGATTTAGTTTAAGTTCAGAGAGAGGTCTGCAGCACCAGGGAATGAAGAGAAACAGCTAACCCTTGCTGCTCAGTGCTGAAAAACGTCTGTGGTCAGCTTGGGGGTTTGTACATGAAAAAGTGTAGTTTTTAGAACCATACAGTTCCTTATGGTTCTAATGCAAAACCCGATGGAACTCCGGGGTTCTGTCTGTCTTCCACTTGAAGTTTTCAGGCTGAGTAAAACTTCAGGCTGAAACTGAAGCATGGGGAGCGACTGACAATCCCACATGGACTGAAACCAACAAAAATATTTGCAAAAATTGCCAGGGAGTAAAGCCACCAAATGCTACATGACTTTACTTACTGGTTTTAAGAAATAGCAGGTACCTCAATACGGGTTGGACGTGACTTGACACTGAGCTCGGTTCTGAAGTCAGTGTCAAAGCCTCTGACAACTTCACTGGAGGACTGCTCACCACCAGCCTGTATGTACAGTTCTTAGGACTTAGAATGGGCACAAAACCAGGGAAAAGCTGACTGGAGTTCTCTGTATGTCACAGGTGACCAGCAGTAGTCAAAGAGGGGCTGCCTCCCTGGGTGTCACAGAGACAAGCTTGTTGAAACACCTGCTGAATAAACGCTACTCAAAAGCAAGGCAAGGGTGAGCAGAACGCTGCCTGTTTAATACCCTGTGTGAGATATGTTGGTTCCATTAAAGATCTTGGTCTTTTGCCAGGGACATGTTTCAAAGAACAGGATAATAACTCAAAATACAAATATTTTGACTGCTACCCTCTGTTTCTTATATGCCTATTTGATAGAAGTAGAAAATGTTAGTCAAGAAATGATTCATTTCTTCAAGTCAGATAATATGGAAGATGATGAAGGATGAATGGAACAACCCACGCATTGCCCTGGCCTTCTTTAGCATTACAGCAGAAAAATATTAACAGAAGTGAAATGTTCAGCGGGGCAGGAGAGGACAAAAGGAGACAATCTGGGCCTGGAGCTAGAGGTGCTCATCTTACTCTTTTTTTTTTTTTTTTTTTTCCTTCCTGCCTTTCCCATGCAGCTGTGAGCAAATCACTGCAGCTTTCTAAGCCTTGTCTTCCCTATCCAACAGCTGAAAATAATTCTAAGTACCTTGATGTTGGCTGAGACACTCCGTTTTTTAGCATCCAAGATTTTGTATATGAAGTTCTATAAAGTACGTTTTTTTTCCTGATTCCCAATTCCCCGTGCAGACACAAAGAGAACAGAAGGGAAGCGAGAGAGTTAAAAAAGAGAGAGAAAAAAAAAAAAATTTGCAACCTTTCCTACTCCCTCAAATGGACCAGCAGCCTATAAACCAACTAGTTCTTCCTATTCCCAGAGGTGGCTTCCACAGAAGCATTTTCTTTTACTATGCATCCACTGTAGAGTTTCTTTTCTGCTTGGCTGGGCAATCAGGTATTCAGAGCATAATGTAAATGCTCAGAACACAGAGGCATGAAAACTTGCCAGACAGAAACTCCAAGCGGAGGATTAACATTCCCCCCTCCCACCGCCGCTCCCCCGCCCCGTGCCCCCCCGGCCGGAGCGCTCCCCCCGCCGCAGCCCGGCCGCGCTGCCCGGCCTGACCCCCGCTGGTGGCCCGGGGGGGGGACACGGGCGCGCCGCGGGCCCCGCTCCGCCGAGCTCCCCGCGCTCGGCTCGGCAGCCGCTGCGCTCCGAGCTCCGCATTCCTCCTGCGCTCGTCGCCGAGTCTGTTCGCAGATTTAAAAAAAAAAAAAAAAAAAAAAAAAAAAAAAAAAAAAAAAAAAAAAAAAGGAAAACACAACAACAAAAACCTTTATTTCCTGCTTCGCCGCGGCGGCCCCGAGAATAGAAGCCTTGACACATCAAATTCTGGGAGCTCACCACTCACCAGGGTTGTGGTTCCTGGTCCAAGCAGTGACGAAGGAGAATCACCTCACAGTCTCTGGAGAGTGGCAGGGCTTGGCTGCGAAGCGCGCCCTGCGCCGATGGGCTTTTTGAGTTCGCTCTGTTCCAGAGCGAGTGCCGAGGCAGAGAAATTAGGGAGGGGAGAGGTGGGAAGGAAAATCACTGGAGCCTCTTACGATCAAACTTCCACTAAGCAAGAGGAAATGTCTTATAAATAAACAACAGCAAGAGAAACAAAAAAATCCATCCCGTCCTGCCAGAGGAATGTACATTATTGTCTCTCGACGGAAAACTTTACACCACACCAGAAAGCAAGAAAGCAGCCATTTCTCCTGAAGCTACCCTCCCTTGGGTGGGGAGGAGGAGGGCAATGCAAACTTGAAAAAAAAAAAAATTGGGAAGTTCATGCGATTCCCCAGGAGACAAACAAAACTGTCCAAATACAACAGACGTCACTATTCCAAGGTTTCACGCAGCACTACATTTCTTTAGCTATGATGATCATCACTCCACCATTAGGGCACATTCAAGGAGGAAGTTCAAGGCAAGGGAAAAGAGGAGAAGGTCACAACACATGTATGAGTGTAGATCTGTATGCGTATGTTTCTATATTTATTTATGCATAATACTGACATTTTATGCATTTTATGATTCATATTTATGAGAATAATTTTATATACGTATTAGAAAACTTGAGGTACATGAAATTCTCTTCTCTCGTACGTCCCCATAATTTTTGACATTTACGGGTCAGAGTTCCAAGCTCTTCCTTCTCATCTCACAGGACAGCAACTGTAACCTACTTAAAGGCAACATGTTATTGTACTGCAGCTCACAAGTGACACGAGTTTGGTGATTTCAGTACAGTCCCTGGCTTTGCAAAAAACTATTGCGTGATTTGGCACACCGCACGGCAAATAGCAGTCTCTTTATGAGGAACTACAGATGGCAATTGAAAGAGTAATTCAAATAATTTATCAAGCACATTTGGAGACCTAGAATGTGGGATGGCCCGAGTCTACGAGAAACCAGTATGCTACAAGTCATTATTAGCAAGCTTATTAAACCTGCCTCACGTGCACAGCAGTAAAAGATCAGAGATTGCTGATGGGGACTGAGGTGCTTGGCAGTGCTGGGTTTTGGGTCATGACTAGGAAAGCAGAGTACAGCAGGTCAGGACCTACTTGAGAGGAGAAGTGGGACAAAAGACTGAAAGACCATGAGATAACTGAAAATGGCTTGGCAATCTCAACCTGCACTTCTGTTCTAGGGTACTTCACCACTTGAGACAAAGAACGGCAGGACTGAAAGAACGTAGCGCCCACCTCACCATTCAGCTCACCAAGTGTCAAAAAAATTCCTAATCTGTTGAATTCTTGAGGACTACTGTATTCACAGGAAACAAGTGAAAACATGTTTTTTAAACTAATTAGTTTTACATCTGTGCATTCTTGCTGGCAAAGTAATGCTGTCCTAGGTTTTGCTAGCAACAGTCAGTCTACAATGCAGGTGGGTAAGACAGAGACAAGCTTAAGGTTGAGGTATGGCTGAGAATAAAAGCCAAGAGCCTTTAATGTAAAATTTATAGTAAATCACAGCTTCTTTAGGCTCACATCTTTAGGAGACAAGACTGTTAAAGCGTTTGTAGCTCTACAATACCAAGGTGATCTTAATAAAATAAAAGAAGGAGGCATTTCCAAGAGATTTCTTAAGGCAGAGCAGTAGAAGTGACATCACTGAGACAGCACTGGGAGAGCTGTGGGAAGGACAGGAGCCTCATTGATCTCACCAGATTAACTGGAAATTTGTAAATCTGACCATCCAGCTCATATGAGCTGATACCAAAGAGGTCCTTACCCTGGAAGGGTGCTGGGTGACAGAGAGAAGCTGTCAGCTGATCTGACCTCACTAAGAAATGCTTTGCTCATTTACAAATTAGCTCAGTTGTTCACCTCTCTCACTACCTTTATGTTTACCAGCATTGCCAGAAATATTGAAGAAAACTGAGACAAATGCGAGCTCTTGCAAGTGAAACCTTATTAGTGAGAGGTGTCCAGAGAGCAGAGAGGCACACAAAGAATAATGGAACAGAATTTGAAATAGTAATTCCTGTCTTTGATGAGGAAAACCTTTAACATTCAGGAGGCTGATCAACTGACCCTAGGTTCCCAATACCCTAGCTGCCTTTAGGAGATTTACACAGATGGAAGTGGGGGCAGTATATGGCCCTCTGTGTTTAGTAAGGCATTTGCTAAACAGTCCAGAGATCAATAGCAGACATTAAATTAAGCACTCTGGCATTCTTATTATTTAGTATCATTAAACATTAAGGATGGCTGTACTGTAAACACAGGGAACAGAGAACCAAATGAAACCTTCTATTAAAAAAAAAAAAGCTTATGAAGTTTCTGAAAATTAGACTAAACAAAAAAACACATGCAGTGAACAGATCACGAAATTATGATCAAAATCTCAGCAAATTCCAACTGTCTGCCTGTCAGTGCAGACTACTTCCATTACAGACTTCAGGAGACTGAATTGTGCTATTCTTGCTTCCCTAGCATTAACGGTGGCCACAGCCTCAGAACTGCAAAATAATAAGAGCCAGGAGGACAATCATTTTCCTCAGATTTTTTATTTTGACATTTCCCATTTGTGCCCTTTTTCAAAGTTTTAATTTGGTAAAGGCACTTTTCAGCCTGTCTTTTAACAGGTCACTAATAACTTGGGATGCAAGATCTCATATTTCATTTTTTTTTTGCTGCTGCCACCACTAAATATTTCATTTACCTTGAGTACAGCAGACCACTATGGAAAGTTAATTTTTTATTTTTTTTTTCTTTTCAGTATACTATTTACAGACTAGTTTTTGTGACTCATTATTTGCGTTAGGCTAGTTTGATTCTACCTGTTAAAGTAAATTAATAGACTGCTTATCAAAACATGGTAATTCTTTAAGTAGCTTAGTGAGGAAACTGTACTGACTTTCCTTTTTCTTGGGAATTTCCATATTTCTTACATGTAAATAACTCAGAGACTTGGAGGTGGTACCTAGTTATAACACAAGCTTCTTCTATATAATATTTTCTAATATTCACAACCACGTTACACGTACAAATATAAATGTATACAATTGTGGATGTACATCTGTACATACACACATACATATAAATAAAATCATCAGAGTTTTATTTCTTCCCCTTGTCTTGGCTGTCAATCCTTGAACTGGAAGACCAAATGCATTTTGCAGCAATTGTACATATGCACACACAGAGAACAGAGGACTAAACACAATAACCCCTAAGGGTTTTTCTGTCTGCCTTGTATCAGTATAGAGAGGACAAGCTTCAAAAAGGCTGAGCTTTCTCCCTCTCAGCAAAGAGAGAAGAACCCCAGCAGAGGGAGGAGAGTGCTTGGAGACCCTGACTTTTTTTTCCTCCCCTCCATGCATCCCTCCAGGAGCTAAAGCTCTGTGCTTAGCGAAAGGCCATTCTACAACCAGACCTTGGGAGCAGCTGCAGATAAGCACATGGAGGTTAATTCTGCTTTTTGCTCCATTAACCTCTGCTCCACCTTTGTGACACCCTCAAGGAAGAAAGACAGGAAGACAGTGCGGCCAGGGGAGCCAGGCAGGTGTGGGCAGCCGGGCAGCGCTGCAGGGGGGTCACACCAGGGTAGGGCTGCCCCTGCATCCTGGGCTTCGTGGGCTTTGGACACCCCTTTGCTTTGCTCCTGCCAGTTCTGCCTCAGCCCTGAACACTTGCAGGATGCAAGTATTCCTCTTCTCTGCAAGGCAAGCTTCATGGCAGTGCCCTGCAGCTTTTCCCTCTGCTCTATGTTCCTCCATATAGCAGGAGACACACAGCCTTTGGCAGTGGGTGCAAACAGATGAGATAAACAGAGATGAAATAAACCTAGTGGAAAAGTCTTCTCCAGCTGTAGTGTCTCTACCTATAAATAGATATTTTCCTGCTGTCTTCCACATGCAAACACAGAGTTGGGAAATTTTTTGTTGTTGTTGTTTTCTTGTTTAGTACAAAGCAATTAAAATGTAACAACCTCTCAAAATCTTCCTTTATTTAAAAAAAATAGGTCACGGACACAGAAGCAGTCAGTCATGGTTTGGAGTGGGCAAGCAAACAATTTTCATTTGATTGTGCCCTTGTTTTTGTAACTAGCTTTTCTGCTGTGACCTGCTATACTTACCCTGTCTGCTGTGCTAACCAGCAACATGCCTTTTTAATCTGCCTTCCTGGGGTCTGCATTTGATTACAGCATTCATGTTCTATTTAGATTCTTTTGAATCATGCCCTGTGGTGCTAGCACGAAAGGTGTTATTTATAAAATGAAATTCTGTTGTATTGCAACTTGGATTCAAAGAGGACAAGCAATATTAAATACTTACTTTATTTAATAATATCTTGGATTTATTAACTCAATTTCATTACAAGATTAGAGACGGTAACCTGGAGGGGGTTATTAACTAATAAACAGGCTTCAGGCAACTTTGCCCTATATAAAATAAAATAAAAATACATATATATGCATTTAAATTACTTCTGAGGGCCCAGATACACACCTCTGGCTCAAAAGTATGGCTTTCTTAATACATAGTATTTCTTGATACATCTTGCATATATGCAGAGAGCTCTTGGCTGGAGTCCACTAAATTCATGGTCCCTTTAGGACAGTCAGCATCCACACTCAACAGCTACCCCAAGTGACCAACCCTATTTAGTTGGTTGCATCCCACGTGGGATGAAGTCTAACACTCAGCTGTGACAGAACTGATGCAGAACTGATGCAGAACTGATGCAGAACTGATGCAGACTACAGGTACTTCAAGCCACTGTGGGCAGCACACCAGAGACTGTGAGGCTGTGCCAACCCATCTGCCCCTCCTTGACTTCCCCAGCACCTCAAGGCTCATGTCTGTGAGCTGTTGCATGGCTCTTTCTATCCCAGCATCAGTCCTGCAAATTGCAGGACATACCAAAGGAGAAGCTTCCCCAAAGCATCTGGGGAGTCTCGCAGGCAGCATGCTACATTTCCTAAAAAAAGGCTCCAGAGCTATCAAAAGCTGCCCTTTCCAGAAGATGAGGTGATGGAAAATTCCTGACTGTGCACACAGTATGATATGAAGCTATACTCTGATACTTAGCTTTTTTATGGTAACTTTAACAACATTTCAAACCAGTACATATTCTGTTCAGCCAGATATGGCACAACTGGCAGCTGAATTGAACTGCAATCTCTTCACCTGGTAAGCTGCAGCACGTTTGTCAGCACCCCAGCCTAGGGACGGCCGGGTTGGGAAATGCACTGAAGGCTGAAAGCTCCCCAGGAGTACAAGAATACTGAGATGCAATTTTTTCTCCATTTCCTAAACAAAACTAACAAATGCTAATATACTATTAAATGCCTCCTCTCTGAAACACTCTACGACAAGAAGTAGCTTCTGTGACTTTGAGCCTGTCAGGTCCACAATAAAGGCTGAGTCTGACACGGGAAAATAGCACAGTATCAATGTCACAGATACTACAGGCAGGGAATTCCCACTTGGAAGTGCATGGCTGCTAAAAGCTTTCACCCCACATCTGTTGCACAGTTAGCTGTGAGTCACCTGCAGTCAGCCTCATTAGACCTGAAGTGTCACTCAAGTAAGACAAGCTTATTGCTAGAACAAGAGAATTCAGATTTTTAAGCATTTGATAGATTAAAAGGAAAGTGTCACGATATGTTAAATGGATATTCAAATACTTTAGGTCTCAGTTTTCATTTGCTTACAGATCATATGCCTTTGCTTAAAGCTGCATGGTAGGCAGAGACCAAAAAGAAAGGGCAAATTATTTTTTTCACTCATGTGGTGTTGTTCACTGCAATGACTCAGTGAAGGATAAAATCCAGTGCATGAAGATCATGAAAAGACAGAAAGACTAATGAATTAAATCTGATCAGAAACAGATTTGAATTCAGAGTGATCTCTGAAATTCAGGGGAGAACACCTAGAGCATGGTGGTGCATTGATATTTTCAAACGAAACTGCGGTTAAGTAACAGAACTGTATAGAGAAGAGGTTAATTTGGGTCAAAAACGAAGGGAGATTGAGAAACAGATTTATGGTAAAACTTTCAAAGGCAAAAGCAATAATTGCACCCGCAAAAGGCATGTGCATCATTGCTACAAACAAAAACACATGCTTGGACTCTCTACAGGCAATCTGGCATCTGTCTCTCATTCCCTCCCTCCTCCTGACCCTAAGACCTCTCTCTCTGGAATTTTGTTCCATGAATATTCCATAATGCTACACTCAGCTCCTATTTTCAAGAAAAGTCAGCATTAGCTAATAAGTGGAAGTTCACAGCATTACTGTCAATCAGCGGTTGGTTTCCATGAGAATGGAGGCAGAGCTCAACAGAAAAATAGTGAGGTTCAGGCACAAGTGATATTCTGTCTACATATGTTATGTATGTACCACTTTGAAACTACGGAACTCACTTGTTTGGCACTTCATTTATTAGCAGACTCTCAAGGGTATCTACAAAATAAGCCAAGTTTAAACAGCATTCTTTTGGGTCATTTTGAAGCGAGGCAGAAACAAAATGTATTATTTGGTAAGTTAGGAATACTGCAATTTATTTTTGTTCTCACTCTCCTCACTTCTTTCTATATGCTTGAAACCACCATTAAGAAAAAGACTTCTAGCTGCCTTTTTTTTTTTTTTTCACCCACCAGGTCTCAAAGAATAACAATTTCTATCCTAAAATAATTAGTGAGAGAAATTTCTGACTGATTCTGTGGATTATAAAGGGAAAATATCTCTGTTTTACTGATAAAAGCAATGCTACTATTCCTGAATTGATACAGTCTGTTTACAATAAACAAACTAGGCAATATGATGCAAGGGCACAGGGTATGCATGGGGGAGATCTTTACAAATGCACATTTATCTTTTACTATTTTTACCCACTCATCCCAGTTTCTGGCATACTCTCCACTAGAACTAAACAAAGTAAACAATGTAAGAAAATAAGGAAGTCAGTTATTTCCTTTTTTAGGGAACCAAAACCCAGAAATCCTATAAAATGTAGATACATTTCTGAATTTGAAATGTCATTAAAATTTCACACAACTGGGTCAATAACTTTATAAGGAAGTGCTATGAAATGAAGGTAGTTTTATAACTTTAACATAAAGAAGGATTCAGTTTTAAAATACATGCCAAATTTAAGACTATTTACATAAAAGCCCTTGGTCTTACTTCTGACTAAATGAATGGAAAATGAGCTCACGGGTGATGGGAGAGAAGCACCAGCAAACCCAAACTAGTTGACAGACACAGTTAAAAACTCTAATTCTATTCAATTGTTTCAGTGTGACTGATCTCAAGAAGAATGAAGCAGTTCTGCTGGGGCAGACAGTCTGAGCAGGGGATGGAAAAAGAGGAAGAGACCTGGGGAGAGAACATCACTTGGGTGAAGCCTGTACAAGCTAGAAATCACTTGGTCTCTCCAAAACCCACCAAGACAGCAGGAGGATAAATGAAATGCCATTTGTATGCATTCTTCCAAGTCCCCACTCTTTCTCCATTTTCCTCAGCCAAGAATCTCTGCATGTAACTACCTAACGAACAATTTATCTTCTTTTCCTCCATGAGAATCTTAGAAATTCATGGGACAGACCTGTTTCAAAGGCAAACAAAAATCACACCATGGCCACACAGTGGGGGAATTTTCTCCCTCTTGGGACGCTCTCTTTTTGCCCATGTGAGGTCAGCCTTTGAAACCCACTCACATAGCTCTATAATATAATGTAAGAATTCTTTAATCAACCAGACACTGATATAAAACTGGTACTTGATTTCTATACTGGGATTCAAGTGTGCACTGTAGGAAGCTGAAGGACCTGCACAGTTGTAGTCCTGTTCTGCAGTATCCAGTGAAACTGCAATTTCAAATTTTTATTCTAGCATGTTTTCAATCAGCATTCTGTGGAAGGACTGAGGCCCATTACAGCCATATTACATGGTAGAACGAACCAGTTTGACCCCAGGCAAAGGCTTTATCCTCCCTGTATCTCAGTTTCCCTGTGTGTCAGGCTGGAAGAGTCAATTCTTTTTCACTTAATAGGGATGTCTTGGGAATTACCTACTTAACATACAGATAAAAAAAGGCCCTGAAAGGCAAAGTACTGTGGGGCTGAGTGAGTAGGCTTGCTGCAGTAACATGGCTGTTGCCAGCAGGCAGCAGGTACCACAGATCTCATGAAAGATCACTCGTCGATTTTAAGTTATGTTCATTTTTGTGCCTGTTCCGTAGGCCCCCAGAGATTAAATACAGCTGAGTGCTATTATACAGTTAGCTCCAGAGAATGAAAAATATACTCTTTTAGCAGTTTTATTCCTTTATCAATTACTACTTTAAGAGACTTGTACTGTATTATTTTATATTGGCCAGTTGTAAAAATAATTTATTCCCTGAAGAGTTTTATTCCTTTAACATTTCAAATTTTTTTGTTCGATGTTTAGCATGTGACCATTTTTGACAGAAAATGAAAGGAATACTTTAGTATAGGAGCTAATATAGCTCCTTTTCTTATGTACATTTTGAGCACTTTTTAAATAAAAGATCTGAATAAGATTTCCAGTAATGCAGAAAATCCAGTAAGATTTTTCTGTTTTCAGGTTTCTTTGCATTACAGCATTATCACCCTAGGGGGGAAAAAATGGAAATCTTGTCGAGATTTCTAGTAAAGCACCAGACCTGTTGAGGACCAAGCCCACTTTCCTCCTTTCTTCTAGGTACATCTTTTTTTTTAAGCTTGCTCCTACTAAGGTGTGTATAGAATAGAGACTTGAAACCCCATAGAAGAGCCATTGGGATGACAACCTGTCAAGTGAGCATAGAGAGCCACTACAGAACTAAAAGGAAAGCATGCCTGAGCACTATTCAATGAGTGACACTGTCAGGTAGCTCTGTGACATAGTTTTGTCTCTAAGTGGCTCAAACCACAATGAAAAGAGCTGTCATCATGAGGAAGATGCCCGGTTGGATTGAAAGGGCAGACCTCTGTTTCATTTGAGAACATGGTATCATGTAGGCAGGAGCCCAGCCCAGCCTCCAGCTCAGCAGAGGTGTGTGATATCACAGAACATGGTGACATCAGTTCACGTGCCTCAGCTGTGGTCATACACACTACAGAGTCAATCAAGGATGAAGCCGTCTGGGATGAAGTTCATCTAAGGATGAAGAGCAGAATGCACAGGGTGTGCAACAGAGCAGAGCTGGGGTCTAAGCACTGCTGAAACAGACCTAAGCTGTTGTGGAGACAGTGTTGCACAGCCTCATAAAACCTCTGCTGCTCAGCAGAAGATGCTGGATTTCCTTGCCAATTCATAATTCAGATCAGACGATGAAGGATTTCCTGAGGTTCACAAGCCCTGTTAACGATGGGGAGCCCGGCTCAGAGTAACCCTGGAGCTGGTAAAGTGAAAACAAGCTGTATACAAGATTTTGTACAACTTCAGTGCAAACCCTGGAGGCCCTGAAGACTCACCTGAGTTTTACTTTAGGCTACTAAACTCAAACAAACTGTGGAGAAAAGACTGGCAAAGCTCATAAGCCAGCAGCATCTTTCATCAGCAGTTCTCAAAGCAGTTTACAAAGGGATTTCTTATTTTATGAGGGCAAAACCACCACAGTGTGGAGGAACACCTTGTCCTAGACCATGGAGCATAGCAGCAGCAAAGCAGGGACAGAACTTGAGTTACTTGTGGTCTAGGCCATCATATTTCCCACAAGACACAATGCCTGAAACAAATGAATACTACAAGTTAGCAGCAAAGTTTTGTACAAGTCTAATCAGCAGCCACAGAAAACCAGTCCCCCACAAACATTTGCTCAGTCACATAAGTTTATTCACTGGATGTGGATGAAAAGAAGTCCTTCACTAACTGGAATGACTTGTGTCAATCTTTAGCCCTTTAAAACATTGACTAATTTTAGACTTTCTGTGGCTAAATACATTTGTAAACTATTAAAACAGTCTCCTGGTACATGGAAAACATATGGTTCCAACAATGTTATTCCTTCATGAAGGCCTGTTTCATCAAAGTTTGCTTTAGTTGTACACTAAGCTTGTTTGTTGTTCAGAATTCTTGTTTTTATAATTATTTCCCCTCCTTTCCACAGCTATTTACTGGAATGATATATATGTGCATGTGTATATATATATATATATATTAAAGACACATACTTTTATTGACTGAAGATGTAATTATATAGTGCTAGTTAGAAAAGAGTATAAAAGATACATATCCCCAGGAACACATTTCCTCTCATAGCTGGTGCACTGCAAGTTTGCAGGGAGGAAATGCTGCTCATTGTGCAGTTTTAATTTCTTACACATTTGGTGAATACATTAAAAACCAGAGAAGAAGACAGCCTGCCCAGGCCAAGACCTACATATTCATTCAGAAAGAATCCCTACATTTTACTGAGGCTACAGTCTGCTAATGAAGAATGTCCATTGTTTCCCCCACCATTCCCAAAATATTAAGCTACAGTTTCTCCCTGTTTTAGTTGTTTTTCCTGGGACAATTTTCCATGTCAGACTGTAATCACCGTGTTTGGCTCACTCTACAGCCACGCTGCCTTCGCCCTCCCTCTCTGGCCTGACCCCAGCAAACGTTCATTGCTCTGATCACCAGTTGGTTTGTGAGCTCGAAGGAAGCCGTGCTTCTCTCGGGGATCTGGCTTGGCACTGCAGGCTGCTCTGGGGTAAGCTGGTAATCTTAACCTTACTCTGCACTTCATGGTTGGAAGGGAGAAGTATAGCAAACAAGAGCAGGCTAGTGGGAAGTGGAAAACAGTCATCCTTAACCAATGCTGGGAGCAGGGTACAAATCCAGGAACTCCACGACTTCCCTCAGCCTTTGGTGGAGAAAAATTAAGTAGGAGGCCATTTCTCAGCAGCCAAGTGGGCTACAGTGAGCAGCACTCGTTCAGTTGTGAAGAACAATGGGTCTGGCCTAACACCAGGTCTGAATACACGAGAAGGGGACAAGAACAATATCACTTACATAAGAGCAAAAAGCCTGCTTTAAAGAAGTTGAGAGCTGTGTCTCTTGGAAACACGCTAAACCTATAGTGACAAATGAGGGAAAATAGCTGAGAGAAGTGAGTAAACAGGATGGAGCAGAAACAGAATGGGAAAAGGCATGGTGACAGAAATGCAGGATGTAAATTTGGTACTGGATTCTATTGCTGGATGAGGAAGAACAAAAGCCAAACAAGTCCATAAATTCATTACAGATATTAGCTGCATTGCTTAATGAACTTCTGCAACATGCTCATATTACGAGTGCAGAATAATAAATAATTTTTAATCTATAAAATAGATTAAAAAACTTTTTCAAAGGTCTTTTTTTCCTCGCATTTTACCACTCTTAAGATCAATTTTCTTTATTCTGTGTGAATTTATGCTGCCAAGGTTGGGACTGACTGATGTGTGTACGCATCTTGTTTGTACAAAGAAATCTAGAATTTTGGACACGTGAAAGTGTGGATGCAACTCCAGAAGTCAGAAGGAATCAGCATTAATAAATAAATAGGTTTATGGCTCAAGCAGTTTGCCCAAGCAGCACTGTTTTACCTCCAAGCCACAGACTTTCACTTGGCTATGCTCGCATTCAATCCATAAGGCTAGAAGCGTCTTTGAGTTGTGAAAAGAGAAGGGAAAACATTGGTAAGAGAGAGACCAAGGAAATGAGAACTAGACCTGCATGGGAGAATAACTGTCACTTAAGAAGAGGTAATGGAGGGAGAGAAACACTTGAAGGGATAGGTGTCTGTACACTGACTGGAGGTATTTTCAAAAGACTAATGAATCTGTAATGCAAATATAGAGAAGGCAGCACTAGGACAGCAAGGGAGTCAGGAAATATAAAGATATATTCTCTTTATGCCTAAAAATGACCAAAGACATAGTAACTATCATACATACTTTTTAAATGAGCACATCTGAACTATTGTGCCTGAATTCTGACCCCTTGCTTGATATAAAATTAAGTTTCAAAAATGGAAAAAGAAAAAAATGAACTTGGTCTCCCAATGGGATGCTGAAAGAAGTGCTGCTTGCTTTATTTGTCCATGCAGTTCTTTTGCCACTCCCGCTAGAACAGCGTGAAGGACAATTACTTCAAGTGTAATGAAATGAGTGCCCTAATGTGAACACTTCCCAACAGGAGATCCATGACGCCTTGACAAACTGAAATGCCAGAACCCTCTGCCATCACTGCTCTGTCCGGAAACTGCCCTCAAATATTTGAGACATTCCTGGAATTAATAAATAAGTGCTGATTTGGCCTGGCTGGTTGCTGCCTGGTATCCCTGGCTGGCACTGCCTTACAATGGATGGCATTGTTTTGTTGCAGCAATTCTTTTGCTTTTCTTCTTAAATTTCCCAGTGCCAGCAACAGGAAGACTGATTAATTTCAACTAATGTGACTGTTGAATCAAAGATATGACTCATTTTAAGGAAGCTTTTGTTGGATGCTTAGTCTATCAAACCATGCATACTTTAGATTATTTGGCTCTGTAGACAATGTGATCAGGCAGACACAACCATTTTGGTTGAACTTAGGTACATACTATTTTTGTACTGAAAAGCTGGGCATGAACAAAAGTTATGGTGCAGCCTCATGTAAAGTCTATAACCAATCCTTTCTGTGCTGTCTGGAAAGACATGCATAGTATACAGTGCGTTGAATTTATCAGAAAATAACAAAAAGCAAGTAAAAAGGAAAAAAAAAAGTTTGTCAGCCTCAAGTCAGCGAAGCTGTAGTACTCAGAATTTGCTTTATGCAATATGCATAAATGTCAGGTCACAATGCAAAAACTGGGAAAGGAAAAGAGAGTATTTTCTCTTGTTATGCTTTCGTGCCAGGGAGCAGCCCATAACACATCAGTTAACTTGGGGCTCCTTGCTGGACTAAACAGAATAATGCATTTCAAACATTTCTTTAATGAATAAAACTAAATGTAATATTACAGATATTGTCTCTACTTTTTGAAGCTCACATATACAGAGCTAGGTTTCAGGGGAAGTTCATCAGAATGCCTTTGGAAAACAGTCATCTAGGATCATACTGTTTGCTTTTCTATCCGTGCATTTTCATAACCAGCCTTCATTTGCAAAAATGCTTCCAAATGTTAGTTATTCAAGACTCACAATGGCTGAAATGGAAAAACAGTGGTAAAGGGCCATTGTGATCTACTCAAGGCCACAAAAAAACCCCAGAAAATTTTCTTGTATCTGAAACATGCTTTCATTATTATAGACGTAACTTCTCAGATCACCCACACTTCTGTAAGAAAAATACAGTCCTGATCCTATTATTCAAAATTGTTTAGAAAGAACTAATTTGCCAGATGGATATTTGTAACATGCATGGTCCTTTTACAGAGAAGAAAGGAGGGCTGCTCCGAGTATTCAAATTACCTTCAAGCCTTCACAACCAGATCATTTGACTTGAAGCTGCTAAATACAAAGCTTTCCTTGGGTGCCTGTAGGTACACCAAATACTTTCATATATTTATACATAAACTATGAATGTAATACATCTACATATGTTTGAGCATGTACACACAATATAAGGTGACTAATGAACAATTCACTGGCATGGTAGCAGGGCTGCATTCTTGGGACTTGCTGCATGAGCAGGCTCAACTTGCAAACAACTGGAAAGCACGACAAGTAGCACTCTTGCTCCTGTGCAATAAAGACTGGCAATTAGACGCCCTCCTCTCACATCAGTGTCTTAACAGTCCCATACAGAAGTCTGTATGGTGCACAGAGTGCTCAAAGGAGCCCATACAGGGTTCCTATGAGAAAAGTATCCTTTTCCACCTCCTGGCAGAAGAGCTGAAGCTGTGTATTGCACTGTTCCAAGCAGGAAGGGTGTGTGTGTAGGTAAGAGAAACTGAACTAAGACCTGAACATGAAAGAAGAGGCTTTGGGTTCTTGATTCATACGTTTCTGCTACCCATGTCATAGGAAAAGTTTCTGTTTCCACTTACCTATTTATTAGAAAAGGAATGGAAATATTTATCCACAGCGCTTAGGAGACTGAAAGGCTTGACATGTGTATAGGTTTATGTTTGTGTACATGCATAAAGTCTCCTGAATAACATGGGAATATATGGGCTCCATTTAGCCCAGTTCTCTCTCTCCAATGGAGGTCAAGTGTAATCATCTAGAAGAAAATGTATAAAAAAAGAGCAAGCCTCTTATCATACCTCCCCAGAATATTCTCTTTCCCCTCAGTGATTCAGCAGAGGTAACAGGGCGTTTGGAAATAAAGAGAAACAAACAAAAAATTTAAACAGCCCAGAAATATGGAATATTACCCTACATTAAAACCTGTGTCCATGTCAAGCAATGTTAGCTCAGGGGAAACCCAAGAGGCAAGCTCAAATTAGAAATAAGGACCTGTTTTTTTTCTGACCACAGCCAAGTGTGAGAATGTTGAGTAGTGTTCAACCCCCTTAGTTAAGCTATCTGTAAAATCTGCATGTAGACAAGAACTTGTAAAGAGAAATCTGTCATATCATCACAGGACTATCAAAGGAGGAGAATAATTCACCCTGGAAGGGCCAATTCTCTTCATTTATTTTAGAGAAAAATCTAAAATTCTGACTTTCAGATTTTCAAAATTAAGCAGGAAGGATTTTTACCTTTAGTTGCAACTTTGACCCTGTCAGCTAAGAAAATTGCTATGGGTTAGACCCAAAGGCTGAATTCCTGAACTTCAGAGCCTGAAGGAAGTTTAAATCCCAACTCACACTAAACTTGTCAGACTTTTCCTGTACACACACGCTCCTGTTTTCCTGCAGGGGAAGTGTGTGTTGGGGGAATTCCTCTAATACTTTTCTGCTGTAAACTGGTACTCTTTTCTACCTTCTCATCTGGTGGCATTCTCAGTATACAGATGGGAAGACTAAAACATTTGGGATCCTTTCCTCTGTAGCTACAGAAAGGATTTATGTATAAATTCCATTAATATTAGTAGAAGTATGGTGAGGAAGTCTGCACTAAGAGGAGAAAATGACCCTGAGCTTAAAAAAAAATTCAAAGCTCTGACATCCAGAAACCCTGTCACAAAGACAAACAAAGAAGTAAGGAATGCAGGACAACTTATTTGCCCAACTACAGAACATCTAGTCTGATAAACTCAAGTTGCCTTTATTCAGAAGCAGAAACTGTATCAAGTTAAAACATTTTCAAGGTAGTTTCACTTTTGTTTATTATTGGTTTGAATATTCAAAAAACCAAAACTGGAATAGCTGACACATATTCACACAGGAGGGAAAGCAACCCAATTCCATTCATTGTTTTAAATACAGCAGAAAGTAATGTTATTCCCACTAGCAGAAATGGATCATGAAGCTACTCTTCAGTTTGTTCAATCTCTGCTGCACTCAAAGGAGAGATACAGAGAGGATCCCTAAGCATACTTTCCTGTTTTTCTCATTCCACCTGGAAAAGAAGGACGAGCCTGTGCACGAGTTACTCCCAGTACATCCAAAGGCATTGCCTGTGGGGTTCTGCAGTGAATTGTCTACCTACAGGGAAACCTTATGAAAAGCTTTTAACAGATTCCTGCAAGAAGAATTAAGTAGTTCTTCAGAGAAGAGATGGAAGGAGAAAAAACCCATTTTTCCATCCCCAGCACCTGCTTTAGCCTCATATAACTAGATGATTATAGCATTCCTGACTTAAATCATTCTCAAAAGGGGACCAAGTTTAAACTTTACAAACCTCAAACCCTAATTTAACCAAATGAAATACTACTCAACCTCGTCAAATGCTTTATACAAATTCTTAAATAAAGGAGGTAGAGTTCTTCCCGAGTGAGACATTATATTTATTTTGACTTTAGACCTAACTCAAATCCTGCAACTCTGTGAATAAGAAAGAAAGAAAAATAAAAGTATTTCAAGTGCACTTGCCAGATTCCAAACAGGGTAAATACAATTTCCTCATTTCAGCCCGTTTCACAACTTCAACAGTTTAAGTTTTGTCCCTCTGTACTTTAGGTTAGTAATGCTCTTGGTTCTTATTCCAAAAGGGGTCCTGCTTTTTTGAAACAGATGATAAGATTCTTGTGCAGTTCCTTAAAAAATTTAAACCTCTGATTATGAAAACATGCACTCATATACTTAGCTTACAGCTGGTTTGCTATTCCCCTGAATTTTTAGTCCTACAGGACTAGTCACACACTTAAATAATAAGCAGTTAGAAGTATCCACAAGAGTTTACAAGTTTCATTAGAATTTTTTCAGGTAGACAAACCTACCAAAATTCAACATACTAATGCCAGGATTTATATTTCTGTCACTGCTCTGAAAATATAACAAATACATATAACATAAAATGCATATGTAAGGTGAATATTTTAATATTAACAAATGCAGTTCCCATCTCAAAATCAGTGACAGTCTCAAATTCCAGAAAAACCAAATATTTTTGAGCCATTACATATTGCAATTTAAACTGTCCATCATAAAATTTTTATAATTCTTATTGGTAGCTTTTCACGTTGTTACTACTTTTTACATTAGAAAAAAAAAAGTACTATTGATCATAACATCTATTTTGTTTTACATAATTTTAAAGAAGATTATAGACTATTTCCCACAGTACTCAGCCTAGAGGTACCTACATGTACAGCCCAGCCCAGGGCATACAGGTGCCACTGGAAGCATTCCCACTTAGATAAATGGTTTTTGGTGCAGACCTCTTGGGAAAGTTCCTGAAGCTGTAACAATACTTGCACTGAAGTCAATGAAAGTTCTGGGTGTGCCATTAAATGAGAAAACAATCGGTCCACACAGGCTTGTACAAATTAGAAATACTCTAAACAGACTGCAAATCTCCTGCTGATATTTTAATTTGGATTTTTAAACCAGAAATTCTTTCATCTGCTTTTCACTGAGCAACATCTTCATTTTATCCTGCCTTTCACTCAGAAGTCTGGTCATATAACATGGTAAAGACCAGGAACATAAAAATCTAGCATTAAATCCTGAAGCACTACTTGCTTGTTTCTTGGTCAAAATCCCCGCTGAGATCTACAAAAGAGAATGGGCTAAAAAAAGCTGCTGAGAATTTATGTAACTCAAAGAAACGGATGGCATATTATGACATGGTTGTGTGGCAGTCCACCCAAACTGGGAGAACTGACACGCAAAAGGATCTCTTCCATGACCTGCCAAATGCACTTTGACCTTTTTTTGGCAATTTCCTTAGGCCTTTTGCTGGAATTCAAACGAGCTCCAAAGTCCATTGTTAAAAATGTAGACACCTTACAGTGCTTCAGTTTTAAATCTCAGGAAGACACCCATGCACCTAAACTGTTCTCACTCTGCCAAATGCTTTGTCCAGGAAAATGATGCAAAAGGACTGATCTAACAGGATAGGGATTGCATTCTACTGCTGAAATTATGTATTGCTAAACATCCATAAGCAACATTAAGACTAACCTAAAACCAGTGCTCATTACTTACTTAATTTTCTTTAAGAAAACGTATAATTCACAGAAATTCTTTTATGTCCCAACAAGTTCTTAAAGTAGGCATTCTCTCCAAAGCTGCACAGTAACAATGTCACAACATTTTGTTGATTTGTGCACTTCACATTAGATGCCACAAAAACAGTCCAGGCCGAAAAACACTTGTGTGGACAGTGGATCCCAAAAAACAGTTGCAAAAACAACAGAAAAGCATATTTAAAAGAAATGATTCAGCTGCTACGGGATGAATATATAATATTTATACACTGAATAAATATATTAATGATATACACTGATTTATATATATACACTGAAAAGTTATATGGCGTGGTCTCCAGTCTGTCATCGAGTATGCATGAAGGGGGTCTAGTGTTTACACACTGGAAGTAAAAAAGCCCATTTTGCTCTGTATAGTCTTACATAAACTTCATAATGTTGAAGATAATACATCCTCCTGGCTAAAGGACAAGAAGAGCTGCTGTCAAAGAAAGTTTGTTGAATGACACTCACCTCCTGTCACACAAAGTGCAGGTCTGGAGATGAGAATGATGCTTAATCTGCAAAGGGAAAAAACCTGAAGTAAACATAAAATTTCTATGCACTTCTCTATGTATTTCTCTGTAGCAGAATGATCTATTAGGCTATGGAAAAGAGTTTTGGGAACAAAGTGTCTCTAAACTATGAAGCAAATTCTCTAGAATAAGATAATAAGGTTTCCACTATTTGTCTCCTTGGAACTTTCCTGTACACAGTTAAAAACAAGCCTACCAGGACCCAGAAGCTATGCCACCTGTAGAAAAATTCCATGCAGCAAAAAAATCAGAGAATCATTTAGGTTGGAAAAGGCTCTTAAGATCATTGAGTCCAACTGTTAACTGAGAACAGCCAAACCCACCACTAAACCATGACCCCCAGAGTCAAATCCACATGTCTCTAAAACACATCTGGGGACGGTGACTCCACCACTTCCCTGGGCAGCCCATTCCAATGCTAAACCACTCTCGGACAGGACTGCTGACCCAGGATGGAAAGTGGCTCGGTGAGCACTTCAGCCACTACCTCCACTTAGTAGGCTTGGATGGAATTTCATCTGGCTCCACAGACTTGTGTGTGTCTGAGTGCTGTAGTAGGTTGCTAACTACCTTTCTCCTTGGATTATGGAGCTTCATTCTGCTCATCATCCCTGTCTTCTGGCTCAGGGTCCTGGATATCCAGGGGAACAACTGATCTTACCATTAAGGTCAGAGACAAACCTCTCAAACTGCATCCAGTCAACCAAACAAGGATCCTTTGCTTCCATGGGAATCAGTATCTCTTTTGACACAATCTAGAACCCCAAATCACTGTTTGCTGTTTCCTTACCCATTTAAATGTGCAGCTGTTATCCGTTTGCTCAGCAGACAGGGCAATGAGAAGAGACTCAAAAAATCAATACATGTAACATAAATCTCTTAACTCTAACCTCAAATCAGTGCCAGGCCCATGAATCAGAGTATCTCCTTCTGAAAACACTGCCATTCTAGGCAGAAATACCACCTTTCTTTGGAAGTCCTAATGCTATAAATATGACCTTACAAGAAAAAGCTCACAGCCCTTTTTAGGTCAGTACTGTTCTGACCTCCCCCTTGACATAAGCAGCAATAGTCCTGGGCAGGCTGTCACAAGTACTATGTCACATCAGACTCTATCAAGTAACACAAAATAAAATAAGGATCTTGTGAATGTTCCACAGAAAATAAAAAGGAAGACATTGCAAGTGAACCCTTGCTCTCCTGAACCATAGGTTTCATGCCTCATCTGAAAATTCCATTATAACTTCTAGATAAATACAGGATCTGGATGATGATGATGAATTTTGGAAGTGACTAACATTGACTTTGCAGATCCTTAACACCATATCTGGAACAAAACAGTGAAGAGTTTCCTTCTACATGGTGCCCCTTTAGTGTGCAGTGCTCATGGTGCCTCTCATCTGCACTCCTGAGCTATGGCAGGAAAAAACCTCCAGCAACAGCCAGAAACCCATAGAGCTCAAGCAAAACCTGTGTTTTGGAAAAATAGGCCTCACTGAACCTGGAAAGAATTACCATATCTTGCTTTCCTGTGTAGGAAGCTGTTCCCCTCCATTTTAAGCAAGACAGAGCAAACAAAAGTCTACTCTGACTCCTCTAACATGGCAGCATGAGATGGTCCAAGTGTTTGCTTGTGTCTCCGGGGGGTGGGAGATGCAGATCAGACATGCCTGTAAGGGAGAAGAGTGGCTCAGAGCTCAGGATTCCTTTCAGGGGTGACCAACAGAAGATTTTGAGTTTGCTTATGCACCACGTCAGCCCCTTGGTCTGATGAAAGTCTCCACACCTCCCCTCCCTCCCCTCTCCTTTAATCTCCGCATGCTGCTATGCGGAAGGTGCCAACTGGAGAACAGACAGTTCTGAAAAGGAGGCAATTAAAAAAAAAAAGCACAGTACTTTAGAAATTTAAACAACAAGCCCTGTGATCAAAATAATTCATAAAGGGAAGGATTTTATGAAGTCATTTCACGAGCACACAATGCCTTTTTTTTTTTTGCTTTGTTTTTTAAATAAATCCGTCAGTACACATGCCAAGGCAACACATCTGAATACAATATCAGTAGACACACCCTGAATCCCTGTGCCTGTGCTCTCCCAAGTTACAGCAAAGGCTAAAAGTTGGGCTTTTTGCCCAAATTTTAACAATTATCAATTTATTTCTTTTTGTTTGGGTGTGTTAGTTAAAGCCTTCTTCTTCCCCTCACTCCCCTTTATTCCTCCTTTGTGAGAGTTTTTTTTCTCCTCCCTTCACAAAAAAAAAAAAATTCTGAAAAATAGATTTTTCTCTCACTGACGGTAAGTGTGTCTGCTTAAAAAAAAACACCTAAAGAGATCTAACTTATAATGAATCCCTCTGGCATAAGGAAGCCTGTTCTAATCTCTCTTTATAGGGCTTGAGTGATAGTTTTGCTCAACCAGTATTGACAGGGCTGTCCTGTTTCTCAGGCTTTCATTTTCCCTGAGTTGGAAAAAGGATACAGTGCATTTTCACATTCTCCAAGTCTGCAGTTGTTTTTATATAAGAAGCAATTTGCTTGGGTCACATCAGGTCAAATGGGAAGCCTGCCCAGCTCTTGGTTTTAAAGGAAAAACATACAGAAAGACACAAAAACACAGCAGTTTCCTTCATTAAATTCCACTCTACCTGCCATGGGCTTGCAGCCACAATGGAATTTCCCACCCTGGCTGACCATAGCTAAACTTTTTTTTTTTTTCTTCTCTCAATAAAAAGTCTTATTAGTTTTCTTTCAAGTGAACTTTGAGGTAAGGGTTATTAAAGTCGATGCAATTGTCCATTTTAATAAATAAATAAATTAATAAAGGCCTTCACGGGACTGTGGCCAAATGTTGAATTCCTTATTGAAGCCCAGATTCTGATCTTTGTTACAATGCTGTAAGTCAAAAGCAACTCTTCTAAAGTTGTTGGAATTGTGCCTGGGTAAAAGATCACTGAAACCTGAGATGAAATTCTACCCTGAGCTGCAAGAAGGAGATGCTGAGGAAGTGACTCAGTGTGAACACTTTTAAGAACAACAGATCACCAAGATGCTTCACTGATTTTAACGCAGACCTTAGGAGAACCAGAGCTGCTTGCTTTGCTTTGACTATGGTTTTATTGTACACACAGGCAAGGGGAGGGAAAAAGAGAGAGAAAAAAGGGATACATCCTCAGCTAGAGGTGAGACCGTTTCTTTTAAGGTGCTAAAAAGGTGTCCAATTCAAATTCGGATCCATCTAACTATCAAAGCATTTATACCTAGCCTCTCTCTGCTGAAGGCCCAGTTGTTCCCACTGCTTTGCTACTAGTTTGCATTTAACTGCAAATGCTATAATTAAGTTTGCAGAGCAGTTTCCATTCAGACTGTTTGCCCATAACTTTCTGCAAAGTTCTCCTTTTGGTCTGAAAGGAGACCAGTTCTTGCAAATGAATGATGCAAGGCATAAAGCAGATTGGGGGCAGGTGGAAAGAAAGCAGTGGAGGATCTGCTCAGCCTTGACAGGGCACCACAACTGGGTGGCCCCTGCCCTTTCTCACAGTTTTCTCCATGCTGAAAAGCTGTTCAGCTTTTTCTTTTTTTCTCTACAATAAAATAAAAAAAAAAGGAAGGAGAAAAGAAAAAAAACCCCAAAACCCAAAAAACAGTTGGCTCAGTGCCCCTGTATCCTCTGTTGTCCAGACACTCCTGTGAAACAATGGCAGTTTTGCCTGAACCAGGACTGAGGATTGCTGGACTTGGCCTCTGACGGATTTTTTTGACTTACTATCGTGACTTTCATCCAGAGATCACAAAGGGGTTTGCTCTATTTATCACACCAGGCAGACCTTTGAAGCAGCCTGAGTCGAATGAGGGCAGAATCCCTTCTTCCCTTTCAGTGTCCTTTCCCTGGCTGTCTAAGAAACAAATGAGTTTTTAAAAATTTCATATACTCTCTTTGGTTTCACAGGCTGGCTAGTAAGATACTGCAAAGTTCCCTATTTTGTTTTTCTACGGTCAGATGGTTCTTTTCTTTTTCTTTTCTCCCTGCTCTCTCTGGTGTCTGTTTTTCTAGTTGATTCATCTATTATCCCTCTTTATGTAATTAAATTTCTCTACTCAGTGTGTCATTGTGCTCAGGCTATATTGTGCTCTGTCACCTCCAATTCCTTTCCTTCAGAACCTCCACATCCCAATTCCTCTTTAAAGTTGCTTGCTGAAGCATTTGCTCTTTCAGCATCCCCATACGTTTATAAACTGGAGATTAGTTCACTTTGTCTGACTTCCAAAGCCATTTGCTGCTCGAGACCATTTCATGAGCTTGTCTATTCATGTGGGTAAACAACAACAACAACAAAAATAAAATCATCTATACTGTAAATCAGGAAGAATAAACAGCAATTGTATGGAACAAATACCAGTGAGGGTGAAATTAGTAACAGTCACACTTTTTGCTGATGTTGCCCCTGAGTGAACTATTTTACTTTGACATACCTTTAGACAGTAGGATTTCACAAGTTGAAAGGATGATATACCTTTTTAGTAGAACCAAGTGATGTACCATAGCATTTAGCTCATGATTCCAGCATTTCTAAACTGAAGGGTCCCTAAACTCACAAACTTCTGTCTCGATGATTAATCTGAATACTCTGCAGTTCCCCAAAGCAGTCCATTATTTCCCACAAAGCCTTTAAAACTTTCTGCTAAATTCAGGATTTTGAAGTGATGTCTGGCTAACAGATGTGCTTGTTCTGACACTTTTAGATACCTTCCCTCAAACCAAGAGTCCTTTCAACAATTCAAATTCAAATCAATGGCAAAATTCCTATTGATTTAAAAAGATATGCTCAACTCTTAAAATAAGGAACTGAGCCTGTCAGTCACTTTGTATGTAACATCAGAATAAATACAGATATTCCAGTCTCCATGCAAATCCATCAAATTGTTTTCATTATCTGCAGTTCAAAAATATGGCAGGAAAAAAAAAAAAAAAGAGAGTTTTGAAATGGTTTACAGGAGGAATGAAGGCTGAAGTTAGATGTAGCCCAAGAAGCTACCATGAGCAACAGAAGGGCTGCAAGAAGGTCTCCTTTCCCTTGAGAATGGGGCTTTGAGCATCCTGGTTTAGTGGAAGGTGTCTCTGTCCATGGCAGATGGTCTGGAACTAGATGATCCTAATTTCAACCCAAACAATTCTATGTCTCTATGATCAGATGTGACATTTATGGCAGCCTCCTCAGCAGATTTCCAGTCCTCTGAAATGGTCTCACCCAATCTGCAAGACATCACAGACCTCATTTCTCTGCTTGAACCCCCTCGGATCTGCATTTCTGCTCACAGTACAGTGCTGAAAGCTTCAAAACTTTAGGGTCTATATCCTCAATCACTCAAGACTCAGGGGAAAACTGGATTATCTCTATGCAACCACAAATGGTATAAAAGCAGATAGAGGTGAGAACCAGAACTTTTTGTGTCTCTGGTACAAACCTCTACGTGGTAAGTGGCTCATCAGAGATTTATGATCTGTTGGAGAGAGAACCAGGAGACCAGGTGTACCACTGAAGTCTTAGAGAAACATTTGCCAGCAGAGCTTCAATTCTGGTCAGGGAAACTTAACAGCCTTAAACACCACAACTGACTAAATAAATGTCTTATAATTTTATAAATGACAGCAGGAATGACTGCAATTATGCTTATTAGCAGATAAAAATGTCTCTAAAGGATTGGATTGGGGGGGCTTATAAAGCAAAACAGGAAACAGGCTCATTGAATACATCTGTGGTGCATGGTTAATCTAAGCCTTGCATACGTTCATTTTCCATGCCAAGCATGATCAGTATAAGACACGATTACAGTCTACCAGTTGTAGGGGTTAGAGCTTGAACTACTATGGAAAACTAGCTTAAAATTATAATCATGTTAAGATATTAGACGTATTTTCTTCAAGATCTGCTTAGCAATTTTGTATTTTGACTGCTTCAACAATATTCCCAGAATCAAGCCTTTAAAATTACCTACTTCATTATTTGCTAAGGATTTTTCTGAAGTCAGACTAGGAAAAAAGTTGCAAATATGCTACAAGTTCTTCTCTGTAATGTGCTTGTGCTGCATTCAGTTTGATTGAAATTCCACATAATTTATGATTTTTACAGCCTTCAAGAGTGGTAGGAGCAGGAAAGAGAAAGTAAGAGTTATTAATCAATCACTCTTCAATGATTTTGATATTTAGGATAAAATCAGGGACCCAGAAAGAAAACACTTCAATGATTTCAATATCTCTGGGATTTCAGATTTCTTATTATTTATTTGCTTAAATTGTAGCTAATTTAATTACTAAAGCAGCTAATTGACAAAATAAAATTTTTTGGAAGAGGTAAAAAAGATCACTAATGATAAGTTAGCCACCAACAAAACCAATTATTTATCCTTTTAAAAACTCTTACATCAAGAGCAACGAGCCTTCCTGCCTTCAGAGCCAGGCACCATTCCTAATTTCTATACAGTGAAAACCATAAAACACATTCCACAGACAAAGAAAGACACGGGGTACAGGACCTCCAAAAGCAACTGGCAAGTTGGAGATCACAAACTCTCTCAAGGATCCTGCTGTTTTACTGCTCAGCTGGGCTGGGCCGGCCTTGCAGCTGGGACCCGGCTGAGCTGCTAATCTCGGCCTCCCCGGTGCTCGCAGCAGCGAGAGGGACGGAAATGACTGAGCGGTGCCCGGTGCCAGCAGAGAGAGCCCCGCTGAGCATCGCGCACCATCCTCCCCTCGCAGCGCTCACCGGCCCCGGCGCAGCCCGCGCTGGCACGGCTGCCTTGGTAAGGAACGTGAGGATGCCCAGATTTCTAACTTCAATTTCATCCACCACCACGACTGAAACACTTGGATTTTTCCCCCCACATTTCAAAACCTGCCAAGATCTTGCTTTTGATTAATTTATTATTATTACCATTATTTTGTGCAATTCCTGCATCAGAAAGATCTAGCTGGCTGCTATGCTTGAGATGCAAAGCTACACTAATTCTCTAGAAAGATTCAGCATTCTCTTGCTCAGAATGGCAAGTTTCAATGAGATTTTCCTTGCTTTAATCGGTTTGAGCTAGCTCTTTGGCATTGTCTTATAAATAATAGAAGCTACACACTGCACTGTTATAACATCATTCATCTAAGGATCTCATAACTTAATTAAGAGGGACACTGTCAGGTTAAAAATCATATATTTTTCATTAAGTAATTTCCTTATCTATGTTACTAATAACATTTTAGGCTATTAAGCTGGAACAAATTCTTAAAATCTAATTTAACATCTACTACTAGCATGTATATATTATATATACACACATCTGGTTTACTCTCTGAGATATTAAAACAGATGTGCTAGCTTTACTTTTGTCTTAAGTAGGTTTCATTTACAGATTTTCATGTGTGAACATTGTTCTTCCTTCAGAGTGGTATAAACACTCCACAAGAACATTTATATGCAAACAAAAAACTGTATTCACATCCCAGAAAATAAAACATATGTTTTTGTTAATATAAGACTTGCAAGGATTCAACAATAAAACTTTATTTTTGGAGAAAACTGCCTAACATTGTATGGTGGTTATTTTCACTTTCTCTAAAGGGAAGGTGACAAGTACTATTTCTGTAGTGCTTAATTATGGGAGAGCACAAATCTGTTTGCTGTGAGGGAACACATCATTAATAAATTCATTCCGCTATATTTGAGCCTCTTCAGATAACCAGAAATGTGCTGTTCCTTCACTGAGGCTTAAAGCAAGGCTTGCTTTTTGATGGGAGAAGCTAGCTGTGGGGAAAGTTAGCATAATGAAGTTTCTACCTGTCAGAGTTGGGCTCAGCTCTAAGTTGCTGAAGTCTACGTGGCACTGCCGTAATAGGGGGACAGTCGCACAAGCACTGCAGGGTCCCTGGGAATCTATATAAATAAAGAGTAACATCAAAACCCACACTGCGTATTTTCCCAGGCTTCACTTAATACAGGGTAAAACTAAGACACATGATCAAAGTCACACAGTGAGTTGATGATAAAACCAAAACAAAAATCCATAGCCTGCACCATTCATTCCTCACTGAACTACTTAGTTTCTTCCTGACGTTTCAATGTATTTCATATGGAGAACAACAACAAAAAAGCGTTATTTTTCACTTTTACTCTTATTAGCTAACACAGCAAGAAAGATGAAGGTTTGACTTGCAGTAGGACATTATTTTTCTCAAGAGATTCCTCCTCCTCTTTCTTCCCTTCCCTAGGTTCAGTGATCAGCAGAGCAGGTGTTCACTTGCAGATCCAGAGCTCCCAACACAAAAGTAGTTTTACATTTCATTTTGCTTTTCAATGGTCCATTGCTCAGACATCAGTCCCAGAAGACATTCTGCCAACTACTAAACTTTTTAAGCAGGTGGGGGTTGAAATGAGAAGCAGGTCATGGAGTCAACAGCACAAGTCAGCTCTGTCTACTCTTTAAAAAGAAAACTGCAATAAGAACTCAGAAATAATGAAAATATAGAGCCAAAAGGCCTCTCAAGAGCCAGTGAGGAGCCATGGGGGCGTGCTAAAGCCAGTCCTGAAGAATGGTGGTACATCCTGATAGTCACAACTAAACACAAGGCTGTTGTGCACAAGACTCCCTGAAAAGAGAAACACTAGAGTTCTTGAGCTTAAATGAGACTGCCTTCAAAACTCAGCTGCAAATGCTACATGCTCAAGGCTAACACATTTCACATTGCAGAGACAACATGAAACTAGGCCAAGGACCACCTTCTATGACAGGAATAATTAAAGAAACGTTATTCTGCCTGAAAAATGTGTTTTATGCAGTAAATGTGTGAACTTTCAGAGGTAGCCTTTTGCTGGCTGGTTGTAGTAGTGGGACTTCAGTATATGTTTGTTTGCTCATAGCCAAACTTCTGACAACCTCTGCTAAAACTTTAATTATTTCCCATTAACAGCATTTTATGTCATGGTCAGATACAACTGTGTGAGTCATAGTTTTCAAAAAGGCCAGGAGAGTGTATCCAGGCTGCTACAATATATGTATCCCAAAGACAGACTGTTCATGTTGCATCTATTCAGGATCCAGGACATAAATACCTTAGAACCCATGGCATGGGTCTGAATGGTGACATTCCTGTATCATCTGCCAACCAGAAAGTTGCTTCATGGGCTTGCTTAAATCTTTCAGATTATTGGTGTTTCGTTTTCATAATTAGTAATGCGTGGGACTTGAATGACAGTGCTTTAGCACTGTGAAGTCCAACAATCTCACATGTTATGTAGATCTCAGCCAAGCCAGCCAGGGACAACACATAGGATAATTCTTTTCAAAACCGTATTTGTGTCTTTATGTTGTTGTCTTAAAAGTATGAGGTCTGATTAATCTGGAATTAATGTGTATAATTGTCTCATTAATCAGCAAAGACCTTTTTCAGCTCTGTGTATGCTTCAGCGGTGAATAAATTGTAACAGTGATGGTATTTTCTCAAGTAATACAATTTTTAAATGTCACACACACATATATATGTCTGCGGATATCTGCCCTCCTCCCTGACTATTTGTAAGACCAGGATATTGAATTTAAAAGGGAGCTTGTCTAATACACCAAAATCAATCCTAAGAGTCAAGCACAGCTATCACCCTTCATGCCCACTTTGCTTGCTTTAAGGCTATATTAATGCCCAGAAAGCAAATTTAGTCCTGTATTTCTATGGTTAGGGAGGTTTTTCTTAAAATTTAGAAACAAATCCTTAGTTCATTGATTTAAAAATACTGCTGAAGCCAAAGTAAAAAGAAAAACCCAACACATTAAGACTTGATACAACCTAAAGTTCATATTTACTGTAATTACCGAGGAAAAACATCACAGCAAACCAACTGTAGCTATTTATAAAGGAATTTAGGACTGACTCTGGGGTCTGATATCTTTTCCTCATAGACAGGCTGAGCACACAGAGAAGATGTTCACAGTATGGTACTCTTAAACTGCTAAAACGATTACTCAGAGCAATCACGAGCCAGTGGCCTCAACCCTTTCCACATAAAGGCTAACAAATTCAAATTGACCATTACCCTACAATAATTCTGGTAGGCCACAACATGGTGATATTCATTACACAGATGTCTAGTTCAGAGGTGTTGCAAAACACAGGTAGAGAACTTGGTTTTTCAAAGCTGAGCACTAGCAACAAATTACTTGGGTTTTCAGTGTTCAGATTACACAGGAAACCAAATGAGTTTCTGTGTTTGAGTAGCTGAAAGCAAATGTGACTGTATTCCACACCTCCCTCTTCTTTGCCCGTTCTTGGGCTCACGTGCACTAATTCTCCCCCTCAGATACACACCAGCTCATTTATGTTCTTCCTTCCTCTTGCGTTCCTCCAACCTCTGTGTCCATAACCAGCTCTCCACTTCTAGTTTTACGAAGTGTTTATATTATCCCTTCCCTCTTTAGCCGTGGCATGAACCTGCAGAAGGGCTTTTCCCCTCAGCCGCCATTCTGTCGGGTTGTGTCAAGCCCAGTATGGCAGTAGCTGCTGCAGAAATGCCCTGCTGGGAATGGCTCCCTCTAGGGCTCATGTCAAGGACTAAAATGGAGTCTTTTGGTCTATGTTTTACTATCATCAGACACTACAACCACAAATTATAACTTTGCCTTGTCCCTCACCTCTCCCTGAACCAGTTTCCTCTCTTCCCTGTGAGCAGAGTTAGAGACAGTGGAGTACATCCTTTGGGTATGTAAGGAAGGCCTCCTTCATTAAATGCTATGAAGTGCTCTGCTACCCTCAGAAGCGTGGTGTTATTTAAGTGCTAATCACTCCAGTCTTCAGTATGTCCAAAATTATTTCACTTGTTACGAAAAAGCTCCATTGTCACACATTACATTGCTGTTGCACTGAAAAATAATTAACAGCCTACATTTTGGGGTCCATTATTTCAGCTGTCTGCCTGATTAGGGAATTATCCAGCATTCCCAAGTTTTCAACAGAGAAATTAGAAAACATTAAAAAGGTAGGCCAGGGAACAGCTCTATGAAACAACTCATACAAAGAATGAGAAAAGAGACCATTCCTTCCAAACACTAAGACAAAACAGTAGCTAAAAGTCAAAGCAATCTGACATAGCAGGCAATTTATATGATAATTTAAGAAGGTAATATTTTAGATAGAGTCCCAAAGATTATCAAACTCAAGTATTCAGTAAACCATTCTTAAGCAGAAATCCTAAAAGTTATGAAGAACAGCACATAATGCTCAAAACAGAAAGTAAAACATACGGTGATCCACTTTTCAATTTCAAGCAACATATAAAACAGGATGTATACAAGAGAAAAAATCCCTAGTACTTGGAGCACTAGAAAATGAGGAATTTGCTGTCTCCTCTCTTGCTTGTTCACAACCTCTTCAATTCTTTGCCTCTCTGGATGCAACCAACTCGGTCATCTTGAAGTCTAGATAATGCACTGGTGTAAGTCAGAGAAACAATATCCTTGACTGGCCCCAACAAAAACAGGTATGGCTGAAAATGCCTCCAAACAGACATCAGACTTGAGAGCCCACCAGGGTAAGACCTGCATAATTTCTTTATCCTTCAGAATTTCCACATTCAGTTACCTAATATTGGGGAAATACTTGGATTACCAATAAAAACCCCATCAAACCACCCTTCCCCCTAAAACAACCCCCAAACACCACAACAACAAACCCAAACCACAAAAACCGTAGCTGAAGTACCAGTGACAGAGAAAATTCAATAAATAAATAAATAAACAAACCTCCAAAGCTTTCAACAGATATATAAGTAAGCTGCAAATTTTCAGAAGAACAAATCTTTAGTTGGAGGTAGAGGAGCAAAAATCTTAGAAGACAGTACAGGTATTTTAAGAACCTGAACCTCAAGATCAAACTCAGCCTCTGTGGCACAGAAGTCTGGGAAGAGGAAATCTTTCAAAGACTCTGTCCTTAGATTCCAAACTGGTGGTTTGGGGCTTTTTTTTCCCCTCCCTGTCTCAAAGCTGTAGAAAGCCATCCTTCTTTTCTTTCCAGCTCCAACTCCTGACTTCCAACACTGCCAGCCAGGCCAGCACCCAATGCACTCTGCCTCCAGCCACTGCTGAATTTCCCACCCTGCCACCACATGCCCAGCTGTGCTCATGGAAGTGGAAAATCTGACAGCATTGTCAAAGACACAGCTTGGGATAGTTGTTCCTCACAGCTCCTCTCTCAGTGAATATTCTCATATTCCTCTCACAGGAAAGCCGCTATACCTTTCATATTCCTCTGCTCGCAGCCACAGAATTCCTCTTTGCCATTAAAGCAGCAGTTAAATATGTTATAATGTGAGAAAAGGTTTAAAAATCTTGTGCAGATTAAAGTCAACAACGCCATAACTCTATCTGGTTTTAGAAATTCTTTGTGCAGCATAAACAAGGGAAGAAAAGGAAAAAGAAAACAAAATGTATCTATGTTTATGTAACACAGATGGATGTGCTTCATGCCTGTAAAATCCTTATTTTATAAATCCAACACATAGCTTACACTTGTGTTAATGCAAGAAAGAAAAATCACTATTACACTACAAACACTTTGGGGTAAATTTTAAACAAAACACAGAAAGAAAAGCTGTGCAGTAACTCACAGCCAGGCAGAGATCTGGCGCTCACACAACAGATCCCAGTATGAGGAACCATTTTCACCTCAGATTCACAATTTCCACCTTCAGATCAATCCAGCCTTGGTATCTATCTAATCTCATTGGAAGGCCACTGTTACCATTGTAGCTGAGCTGCCCTCCATGCCCAGTGCCTCCATCCCGCTGTCCCTGGGAGGCAGAATATGCTGCTTCCCCAGGTCCTCTGGGAGAGCAGTGCCAAAGTATGGGACAGCCCAGGGCTGAGGTGTTTCAGGCTCAGACGGTGCTCAGTTTTCCTCTTAAGTACACGTTACATGGTTTTGGGATTTTTTAGGGATGTAGAACTGAAAACGACATGCCAAAAAAGTCCTGCTCACTCCAGCAGGACAAAGGCTGAACTTTCTAAAGTTCTCTACTGATTTTCCTCTTTTCCTCTTTCCTGTTTTTCCCTATCCCCTGCCACAACCAGTGATGATGTACCTGATTACTTGCAAGTCATCTTATTTATTTATTTATTTATTTATTTATTTATTATTAATGCTATTCAATGCTTAAACTGTAAAAACTAAAGTCTGGTTTTGTGGATGCATATGTGGAGGGGCATCCTCTCTGATGCTTCCTTCTGCTCCTTTTACTACGAGGTAAGGTGCCATTCCTATTGGAAGCAGAATAAACAACATTCCTACTCCACCCAGAGAACTTGAATGACAGTTTTTCTGAGAAATTTTTTCACCCTCATACCTGTGCATGCTCCTGTAAAGGCAAGACTTGTGCTGATCTTGACAATGCAGGGTGAAAGCTTATGTTAATAGAGCTACCACCAGCTACCACCTGGTTCCAGACCAGGCCTGATCTCCCATCAGAAACAGAGCTGACAGAGAAACCAAAATAATTTAACCAAAGCCACTCAGGTATTACACAGGTATCTCAAAGTAGCTTTGGTGATCCAAAAAATCAATAAATAGCTGATGCTCAGTGTGAGAAGCAATGTAGTTGGCAATGTATTCAGTGATATTCTTTCTTTTGATTACACAGAACAATGTTCATAGTCTCTACCTCTCCTAGTAACCCCAACAAGGGTCCCCTCAATTTGTTTCTACACAGAAGCAGGTCACAAATCAGTGTGTCTCTTCCAAAAATTAGTCATGATGTGCAGCAATTAAGAAATATCTTAATGACTAAATGGAGGTGCACAAAATCCTTAGGCACTCAACGATATTTAGGCCAAAAAATATAAACCATGCATAAATAATAAATGTATTTAGTGCAATGAATGCCTTTTCCTATACATTTTGTATGTTATGAATTGAAAGAAATGAAAAAACATGAAGTAGATACAAATACATGCACACACAGAGAGAAAATTATGTGGCCTTTTCTAGCATGAAAAGGAAATTATTAAAAGTTGGATAAACAACAACGGAGGATATGACAGGGGCAGCTGGAGAACCACACTGGGGGACAGAACTTCTAAGTGAATCCACACAAAAAAATGTCTCCCCTGACAATCCGTTGTTCTTCAAAGAGAATAATGATTCTAGAGATGAGTTTGCATTTGTCTTTGGATGTCACAATAAATGCTAAGAAAGCAGCTGAATGAGAGTTATTATTTCCTCTGAGCAACGAAGGATTTGGGTAGACTGTCAGAACACCAGCACCCACAATCTGAGGGCAGCTACAAAGCAACAGCAAGCTAGCAGGGAGCTCAGAATCCGTCCAGGGCCTTGGGAAAGGAAGATGAAAGAGGTCAAGGGGCAAACTAGAGATCTAAGAAAGGTAGATCTGAGGACCACAACTGCAAGGCAGCTGTTAAACCATGAGGGAAATAGGAACACTGCTTGAGAACAGGAGGCATAATGTTTTCCAAGACCAACAGAACACAAATGCATGCAAATTGGCAGAGAATGTGCTCCACAGAGGTCTACGCTACTTTGTTGGAATAACTCAGACAGTTTGGGGGTACTGGGGCTGCATCCAAGTCCTTGCCCTGCTCACACATGTGCTACTCTGAGCACAGCAGAAGGACTTGTAACCCATCGGTGCTCAAGAGTGTCACAGCTATGTTATGGGCTGTCTAATCCTTCCTCTCTAATTGAGCGGGCTGGGCACAACATAAATCCAGCCCTACCTCTCAGCAACAAGACGCTTTTCCAACTGGCCTGATGGAGTACTTGGCCTGATGATGACTCTCACAGTCAGATGTGCAATCTACCCTCTGGCTCCCTGTTGGTTTGGACTCATTGCCTATATACTCTAATACTCAAGGCTGCAAGAGATAAAAGAGAGATTCCTGTTTGACTCTGTAAGACAGCATGTTACTGACAACAGGTAAGCCATGTCCTTGGCACCCACTGCTGCTGGCAGCTCTGGCCCTTTCCACTGCACAGTCTTGCCTGCAGTGCTCCTATATGGAAGAAGACAGCTGTAAATGACACTAAATTATCTTTCAAGACACTTTAGGGCAGCTGGAAAAACATCACAAACTGACCTAACAAAGGGTGTAACCTCCCACTTGGTCAGGCTGCTTTGGAGTGTTGGTGTCACAATACTGAGGAACCTGTTTCACTATTTGCTAACTTCCATGGTACATCTGAGTGTCTTTGTTTAATCAGAACTAAGTCTAAAATGGACTATGAATTGTGTTACGAAAGCATAAAAGTATTTTTTAAATCCACAGCCCTGCCCAACGCCCCCATACCATTCTATCAAAACATACACGAGAAAATGTTTACAAGTTACAGTCTTCCAGCTAAGCTTAGCTTCCTGTATATATTTCAAATGCAATGTCTCAAGAACACACACATACAAAAATCTAAAAATGCAGGTGGGGGCTGCTCAGTGCTGAGCTTCAAATTTTAGATTTGAACCATGTTATCTTCTTATCCACTGGCTGCAGTCTCTCAGTCTTCCCCACTACAGCTGGGTTAGAGGATGAAGTTCAGACTACAACTAAACAAAGGGGAACACTGCCTTTTCTGTATGTCAAGGTGCTCACAATTAAGGGGAACTCAGAATCACAGTTTAATTTGGCTCATTCAAAGCTGAGATTTTTTTAATTTCAAAGACTGAGGTAAGTCTGTAAATTTCAAAATATCTAGCACACCATCAAACACAAGAGAACAGAGCAATCACTAGAAGAGAATCAAGTGCTTAAACTAGGACAAAGAAATAACTGATATGGATATTGGATTTGCATGGCAAGGCTTTGGTAGCAATGGGAGCTAGATGTATGGCTTCTTTGAGAATCTGCCAGAAGCTTCCCCTACATCCAAGAGATCCAGGGCCAGACGGCTCCAAGATGAACTCACCACTGGCCAAGGCTGTGGTGACTTCAGTGACTGTGACAGCTCCTCTGGGACAATGTGCTTGAAAAGGGGGATAAAAACTGTGGAACAGCAGCAATAGAAAGGAGCTAGAATATGTGAGAAAAACAGCTTTGCAGGCATCAAGGTCAGTGGAGAAGGAAGGACAGGAGGTGCTCCAGGCACTGAAGCAGAGATTCATTCCCCTGAAGCCCGTGGTGCAGTACATGGTGAGGCAGAATGTGCCCCTGGCAGCCCATTGGAGGTCCATGGTGGAGCAAACATCCACCTGCCGCCCATGGAAGACACCACAGCAATGCAAGTGGATTCCTGAGGAAGACAACATCCTCTTGGGAGGCCCATGCTGGAGCAGACTCCTAGCATGACCTGTGACCTCAGGGACACAGCTGGCAGGACTTGTGACCCTGTGGGAGATCCACACTGGAGCAAACAGTTTCTGAAGGGACTGCACCCTGTGGAAGGGACCCATGCTGGAGCAGTTTGTGAAGAACAGTAGCATGTGGGAAGGACTCACATTGGAGAAGTTCATGGAGGGCATGGAGTTTGGGAGGACCCCATGCTGGAGTAGGGAAAGAGTGTGAAGAGTCCTCCTGTAGGGAAGAAGGATTGGCAGAGACAACTTTCAGATCTGACCTCAGCCTGCATTCCCCATCCCCCAGTGTCACTGCAGGGAGGGGTTAGAGAAAATCAGGAGTGAAGAGAAACTCAAGAAGAAAGGAGGGTTGGGGAGAAGATGTTTTTAAGATTTGGTTTTCTCTCTCATTATCCTACTTTGATTTGACTTGTAACAAACTACATTAATTTTCCCCAAGTTGAGTTTGTTTTGCTCATGATGGTAATTGTTGAGTGATCTCTCCCTGTCCTTATCGTGACCCAAGAGTAATATGTTCTCTCCCCTGTCCAGGTGAGGAGGAGGGGAGTGATAGAGTAGCTTTGGTGGGACCCTACAGATCAGCGAGGGTCAGCACATCACACATGGAACTGGGCTTTTCCTCATTTCACTCTCACAATCCTGTGGTAAACCATTTCACTTCAACTTTGGTTTAATTAAGGAAAAATTTATTGAAAACTCTCATGCTCAGAATGAGAACATATTAATCTTTTGTTCTGAGTAATAAGGTGCAAAGAAATGTAGGCCTGGCAGGATACTAATTTTTGATGTTGTCAATTAAAAAACTTCTCCTGGTGTTTTGAATAGAAGAATCTCTCAGAAAGTGTTTTTATCGAAGCACCCAGTTCCAAGTCCTGGATTATTAGGTTAAGCTCCGTCAGCAGAGAGACCAATATAAATGCTTTTCATACCATCTGCCTTGATGCCTTGACAAAAAAATAAAGAAGAGAAAATACATAAGTCCAAAATTCTCTGATTTTAACCTGTTTCCCTTTAATACAAAGCTAGGAAATTCAGGTCCTAAAAATATAAAATGAAAAACATGTGATTACTTTTTTCTTTTTATCTTTCCTCAAAACCTTACAGAACATCTCAAATCACCCACTGTTAACAGGACCTCATTTCTTTTTATATTTTGAAATCAGAAAAGCAGCTTTAAGTAAGTATAGGCGCTAGCAAATCATTTGCTCCACTCCCTTTTGCTGTTCTGAAGAGAGCTTGTTACAGTGCATGCATTTTACCTGGCGTTTATTGGGAGGCTCTATATAATTACCAGGATTTTGATTTTCCTGTTTAAAAACAAATTAGGGTGGTGTGCATGGCCTTGCAATATTAGGCAGCAACTCCAACAGCTAATGATGGAGGACGGTGCCTGGGTGAAGGTGTTAGTGATCCATCTGGCCAATTAAAAGTGTAGCTTAGGCAGAGTCCAATACTATTTCTCAATTATGGTGGCTGTGACATCAAGACTTGCGAAGCAGCGAGATTTGGTGTGAAACAATCAAGTGAATCCATACAGAGAAAAATCAGGGAAGAGCTGCTGGAATCCCACAGCAGAGAGGAAAGGGAAAACGCTATCTGCCAGAGATGTACCTTGACGTACCAACACGAAAGCGGGCTGGACTTTCAAAAAACCAAACCAGCTCAGACATGAAGCAGATACTGATAAAGTCTGTCTTCCTACAGATTTGCAATCAGAGGCTGTGAGCAGCAGACAAGAGGAGTAAAATTGTCTTTGGTCTTCTCTCCCAGAACAAAGATAATGTTCTCAGTGAGCAGAAGACAGCCTGTGCTGTGGTTCTTCTGTGCTGGCCAGCCAACTGTCCTCTGCCAAACATGCTTAGCTGATAAGTTCTGCTCATTTTTCCCCCAGCAGGGGCACTACTCTTGAGTTTTTCTTCTCTCCTTAGATATCCATTCTGTAGAAACAACTCATCTTTTCAGTTCTTTCTGACTCAGCTGAACGGTATCAGCACGCTCAACAGCCACGTATGGGTGTGATGGACGGGCACAGGGACAGGCAGTCCACAAACTTAGGTGAGGTAACTTGGTAACCAGTACTCCAGAAATCTGAGGTGTTTAGAATCTGAAAGTGGATCCAAACTTTATCTTAAGCCATGCCCAAAGTAAAGAGAGATCAAGGTCTTATTCTGTTTCTGCCTTCCCATTTGTACCTCTGTGAGGCCTGAACACGCACTCCCTTCTCTCGTGGTTTATTTCTCATGACTGCAGAGGCAGGCCAGCAGGATTGCCCACTGCTTAACTTGGAGATGAATACTGCACAGCACTACACATATTTCATATCACAGACTGTTTAAAAACTTTTTTTTCTTGTTTATTCTTGTTTTGCAGCTTCAAAAGCATCTCACTTGAACTCAGAAGTAAACAAAAACATTTCTTCCTGTCCTTTCCTACCTGAGAGACGACTGCTGCCCTCACTGTGAGGAGGTTAGCACAAACCTTCTTTCTCATACCCAGTCTCCCATGTCAGCTTTTATTCCTTTCTCTCATCTTTCAGCCGTGACAGGAGAAGGAGTTAAAAATCTCGTGCTGTTTTCTGGCCAGTACCTTCTTAAGTATGTCACCCCTCCCCACGCACACAGGAGTTGCACTGCCCTCTCCCTGGATGGTTCCACATATCTGTTCTCTGAAGTTACAGAGATGGGAATGATTTTCCTCAACATGAAATACTGTATAAAGAGTGTGGGTGGGAAATATGCAGTGTAATGGAACTGAAACCCCATAAGGGAAATCAACGCAGGCAGCTGCTGATACACTATTTACTTGGATAAATCATCCATTTTTCTCCCAGGCCAGATGACTTGAGGTATCACCTACCCAGGATGGCAAGTGCAAATATAAATAATAAATAAATCTAACTGAGGAAGAATTCTCACTGTAATGGGGTTTTGTAGAGAACTAAGTTTCAGTTAAACTTAATCCTTGCTGTCTTCTGTGTCTCCAGCAGCAGAAACATCTGGTCGGTTTTGGATTCCCCTTGGATTCCCAACTTCAAAGGGAGTTATAAAGAATAACAAATACATGTACTGGCACTGAAAAAAAAATTAGAGCAGCAGGAGAGAATGGTAAAATTGTCCTTATTTGACTGCTAGTGACAGGCGCCACAGGCAGAACTGTGAGAAAAAATCTTAACGGCTCAGGCAAATAAGCTTTTTTTTTTTTCTAATGACTGGCTCTCTGTACTAATGACGCAGAAAATCTATGGGATCTGCCCCATAATGGCAAGAAGCACATGTGCCAACGAATATGCACGCAAGGGTATGCAGAAAATAGATTTCAAATCAGATATGTACTAAATAATAGGCAGGAAACTAGGAACTAAATTTTGTTCCCAGCCTTTTCGCTGATATTGGCCTGTGTGTACCGCTGGCTAAATAATGCAGGTCCAAATCTTGGCTCCTTAAAGTCAGTAGGTCGTTGTAAAGTATGGCCAGAAACAATGACTGTCACATGCACTTTTCAAATCCTGCTTCAAACCTCCAGGAACAGGGGTAGGTAAGCAAACAACGTAACAGATGTCTGCAGCTCTCTGTCTTTCCTTTACTCTCTGGTGGCTGGAAAGTGAATGCTCTGCTCCTTTCATGAATGCAGCACACCAGCAACTACTTAAGACATGTCTCTGCCCTTACATGCAGAGAAAAAGAAGCATCCTGCTTCATTCATCCTGAACTCTGAATCAGTGCACTCATGAATAATCTCCCCCCATTCCTCACTTCATCCATGCAACACCATGACCTCCTTTTTCCATTTATTGTTTACCACTTCAGTCATAGGGTTAATAAAATAGATGTAATATGAAGGAGGTGTGAGGATTCAGAAACCTGTGTGAAGCCTCCTATCTGCTAAACATTAACTCGTGCTGTATGAACATTAACTCTTATATGAAAGCTGAACTTGTTACCCCCTTTCATCAAAACTATAGACTCCTAAATGCCTGGCATCATGTAATGCAAATTTATAAGACGGATGCCAGAGAGGAAAATTACAGAATAGGCTTTTGCAAATAGTATTAAAACCACAGCCATCCTTCTTTCACCTCCCTTTACAGAGAGTCCATAGAATGTAAGTTTTGAAAGCAGTCATCGAACAAATTCCAACGATTCCTGAACCAAAGAGACTGATCAACTTGTGTATATTTGATGGGACAAGAAAAGCTGTATTTGGCAAATAAATTATTTCTTACAAATAACTCATTCAGTTCTGTTGCTGGAGCTGCAACCACGACTTTTTTCGTGACCTTATTTTGCCTTATTATGTCATGAGGTAAGCAGCTTCTCATTGTCTCATCTTTAAAGATGTTTCAGGATTTCTTAAATGCCTCACATAACAGCTAGATGATATCAAGATTTTCCCATAAATACAGCAATCTCATATTTATATGAACCTTTCAAAAGTTTCAGTTACAAAAATCTGAAGATCTTGTACAATGCAATGACTTATACACTTCTGCAACAGGCCCCTCTACCTGAAGGACCCTATTCCCAAATTTATTTCTCACTGAATATTAAAAACCTGTAAGTGAAGACGCTTTACAAACTGCTATAGAAATAGGAATTAAAGAATATACTGTGAAATTTGTCATGCCTGAGACAGGGATCAGCAATTTCTGAAGCTGCTGCCATATCTCTGTTAAACAGTCGAGTCTGAAAAGGGAATCCAGAACTAACCTACGTGCACACAGTCAGGAAGACAATTCTATGGATGTTTACTGCTAATAGCTGCTTGGGAGCCGGTGGGATAAACTCATTTCTTTTGCCCAAGTTAACTTTTGGGAAAATCTCTGACTTCTCGACCTGAGTACTCTTGATTCTTGAAAGGGAGCCTGCCTTCTTAGTGGGGCTTCATTACCTGTGTTGCTAAAATCCTCCTACTGGAAACCCTTTTGGAATTATGCTTACAATTGCAACTTGCCAGCAAAATGACCCATTTACTTCTATAAGGAAAAACGGAACAAAAAGATCAGGAGATCTCAGGGTTCCCCAAACTCATACTCCCAGAGGTGATTCCATCAAGTAACACTTAAAACCAAGTTAACAACACACATTTTCTAACTTCTGTATTTGCAGCCAGGAGAGCTGTACTGCCAGTGCTGATTTGGGGCAGAAGGCAGCACAGGCTGCAATAGCTTGAACAAGAGCTGTGGGTTCTGACTGCATCCTGCAGTGTGAATTGAGAATTCAATATGAACTTGATCCCCAGCCTGCTAAAGCCAAGGAGAGAGCTTAGATGAGGCTCAATACATGTTCAAAATGAAAAGAACTTCATCTGTTTTCTACAAGAAATGTGGGGACATCAGCTAACAAACACTTTATGAGTTACATGCCAGGACTTCTCCAAACATCTTTCCAAATGTTTCTTTACATCCAGTCTATGGCTCATTACATTCTCCTGTGACTGGGACTGGTAGACCAGCTCCTACATGGTCTAATAGTTTCTCGAGTATCTTTCCTGTGCTCTTACATATCTGCAGGCATCCAGGCACAATGCAGCAATTGAATAGAACCATTATAAACACAGTTCAATTCCCGACAAACCCTCAGCATGCACATATACATTTGCAAAGCATTAATGGCATGGTAAGCTAAAAACAACCATCCCAATAATATCAGCCAGCTAGGAAAGACCTACAGATGCTTTCTGTTTGCTTGGGGTATTTTACTGCTTATATTATTATCTTTGTGATGTGTGCTGCTCCACCAGCATGCAGGAAATATTGTGAGCGTGTCCACAACATAAACTGTTATATTTATTTATTTACCAGGCTCTGAGGTGGGGGAGCTTTTATTTTTTGTACTTTTTAAGACCTAAATACATTAATATCCCAACCCCTCACATCCAAGACTGGTGGAAAATATGCTCTTCAGATTAAATCAGTCTTCTTAAGACTAAATTTAATTTATAGTGATATAGTAAGTTATGTGATTAATCATGTAAAAAATTGCTAGTGAATACAGGAGACAGCTGTTGGACAAAGCATGCCTTTCTGTCTGTCTTGTCACAGGCCTATTTACAGAGAAATACTGTATCCACAACACCATTGCACTATTGCCCCAATATATATTTACTTAAAGCAGCTTTTCTGTATCACAAAATACACCTTTTCTGGTTTGAAAAACAGAAACAATAGGCTAGGTGGTCAAATGAATGGAAAAAAATTTCCATTGCTATTATTCTGTCACCTTCTGTTTACTTCCAATGGGAGTAAGATCTCCAAAGTTTGCAGAACCACAGCTTCCATTGAATGGGTGATCAGATGTTCACTGATCTATCCCAAACTTACAGAAACTTGCAGTGCTGATATTCTCAAGGAATATGAGATTGTTGTATCTATCCAAGCTCAAGGAAGAAAGACCTGAATAACCAAGGTATCATGAGTGGGTTAAGTAGCTCAGTCCTTCAAAAAATAAGGATCATCACACCGTTCAGACAAGGTCAGATGCTTTACATTTTCCAGCAAGAGAACAATTCTTTACTATGTTCTGTGCTTTTAATCTTCACCCTTGCCCTATTTGTCTAACATACCATCCTTATATTCATGTTCTTTTGTGGAGTGCTCTCACTGAAACAGATATAGGCCAATCCTGAAGAATTTAAACTTAGACGAAGCAGTAATCTATAAAGTAAAATGTCCCCAAGGCATCTACCACATAGTGGCCCTTGACAAGACTGCTGCCAGAAGAATTTCACTATTAAGAGTACAGCTTCTACATGAGGAAGAAAAAGAGATAATGTGTTATGGGTGTTATACAGGAAAAGGAAAGATGCAAAGCAATAACCAGAACATATTCTTCTAAGGGAAGGTCCCTTTTAAATCAAATCTGGGAAGTAACAAATAAAGTGAATACACTAATATTAACTGTATAGGCTTTACACTCACACTATCAATACCTTCAGCTGTTTGCTCCCTTTGCAAGCAGACAGACTCAGATGGGCACCCAGAATTTGATTCATAACCAGCCCACAGAGATAGAAGTCAGAAGAGCTGAAATGGTATGAAAGGCTTCCCAATTTGCTGAGCAGAAACACAAAATACATTGCTGCCAGGGGAGATCTACATACAGTTAAAGAGATGGATTCTGATCAGAGATATAAAGTTACTGTTACAGAGATATAAAGTCCCATAACAACATCAATACAGGAAGATTTCAGTGTAGTCTAAGGGCCATAGAATTATTTAGGTGGGAAAAGACCTCCAAGATCATTGAGTCCAGCCTTTGACTGAACACCATTATGTCAACTAAACCACAGCATTAAGTGCCACATTCAGTTGTTTCTTGACAACAAGAATGGTGCCTGGGCAGCCCATTGCAATGCTTTACAACCTTTTCAGTGAAAAAAATCTTCCTGAGGTCCAACTTGAACCTCCTCCGGCACAGCCTGAGCCTCCTTCTTCTTGTCCTATCAAGTCCTCACACTTTAATTTTTTTTTAATTAAAAAGATTCAGTACAATTCTGATGCAGCACTCTGTTAAGCATCACCTAGAAAAGCCCAAACACAACCCAATATTTTTGCTTCACAGGATGGCTAGACTTTGAAATTTGCTTTTGTTTCACAGTTGAATTAAACACTGCATTGCAAAGTTACCCATGAAACAAAAATAAAAAATCATTTCAATCAATTGAATGTTGTTTTGACAAAATAATTTTGTTTTGATTGCTACTCTCAGTTTTGATTTAAATTTTATATTAGAACATGAAATACATTTTTGAAATAAAAGTTTGAAACAAATGCATTTCTGTTCCACAAATGCCAAAAAGCTTTATCTGGAAATATGAATAGAAGAAACAAATAAGAATCCTGGAAGTACTTTTTTTTTTTTTTTTAAATGAACCTCTTTTCCACACAAAGAGAATACCATTATGTATTTTTTAGTGCTTCTAGTCCTGACCTTCAGTGTACTTTAGTGTACTGAAAGCTTGTGATACCTCTACAATACTACCAATTTATCAGTGACAATCTAATTATTATTAAGAAGCCAGCTGATATGCTGTTCTTGTCCAAGAACTGGTGGAGCTTACCGATGTATGAAAGTTATGAGGCTTTTTCATGCAGCCAGTTATGTAACAACCAACACACATCTTGTTAGGTCAAGTACCATTAATTACTGCTGCCATTCGGGGAAGTACCAGGACCAGTTCTGAGCAGGATAAAGCAGCAGACTGAGAGTCACAGACAGTCCTACTCTTATAGAAGAATCTGAACTGAGGAGAAATGAGGGGAATGTCAGTTGTTTCTGCTCTGCCCTTTAACCTTAAACTTAACCAGTAGAAAAATGTAAGAGCAGTTGTGATTAAGAAGATATTTAACATCTAAAATTCTTTTAACTCTTTGCTTCACCTGCTAAGAAAGCACTTGATCACTGCTCATACATTTGCAAATTGCTAAAATGCAAAATACCATGAAGTCATGTGAAGCTTGACTGAAACTATAAGACAAATCTTAGCCTAAACAGGGAAGAACTGAGGGTTTTCACCCAGATCAGGTAGCAGCAGGAGTGCCAACGCACGAAACTGTTCATTCAGGAAGACCAGGAGGAGAGCTGAAGCACAGTCAGGCCCTTAACCAGGACAGCACATCATTCCCAGTCATCCCTGGCTGTTTCAGCACTGACATGCCTATGTGAAGTGGTTGTCTCCCATGCCATTTGGTGAGGGGTTCTTTTAACATGGTCAGAATGTCAGTAAGAACCAAAAAAATTTTGTTTCTTGTAAAGTGAGCTTCTGAATGCAGTGCTTACAGAAGAAGTATTCAAACAACTGTACTGCTTAGTCCCCCATGAAAGCATTTTTAATCAGAACTTAAACCTGCCTACTACAACATCACATGCCACACTTGGCAAGGCTAAGATGGGCAAAATCTTGGGGAAAACTGTTACGTTGCTTGGTGGAGTCTTTTATGCAGTAGATTTGGGGAGAGGTACTTGAGAGGAGATAAGAGTAGCTTAAATAAAAGGAGTTTGTCTTGCATATCCTCACCAATAGGTTATTAGCACAAGAGAGAAATAAAAAGGCTTGTTCAAAAGCCTGAACTACAATTACCTCTGACAGAATTTTTCCTGCTGCACACCAAGCAGACTGTGGAATTTGTGTTCTGCATACTGGACCCATGTGCTGACACTTTCCACAATCTGAAAGGAGTTGAAAACCCTACCCTTCATCTTGTACGTGCCTGCAGCAAAGGCTGCCTGTAACCCTTTCCTAACAAATTTAAAGATTTCAGAGGAACTGCCTGAGGAAGATGACTGAATCCTCACCCTGCACAAAATAAAAATACAGATCTGGAGATCAGAGAAAACAAGAAATACCCAAATGCATGTCCATGCCTCAGCATCCTTATCGCTAACAGGCAATGGTCCTCGGGCTCAGATCCACATGGAGTGAAAAAGGTTCCCTTTAAAAACTGCCTCTTCTGAACTAAGGACTTTCAATCCTCCTACCAGCAGCTTCCCTCTCCCTTAGCTGATCTTAGTTATTAAAGCAAACAAACAAGAAAACCCCTCCCTCTGCTAAGCATCTCTCCACTCATTTCTTTTAACTTTCCTTGTGTCTCCCTTCACGCCTCCCTGGGTTTGTTGTTTTTAAGCCAATGCACTAACCTGCTCTCTTTGTTCTTTTTTTTCTCCTTCATTCTGTTTGCTTAAAACTCCCAGCCCCAAAAGCAAATTTGGAGAAAACTGGCTTTCTCTAGTTATCCCATTGTTCTTCTCAGGCAAGATCTATTTCAGATGTTTCTATTTCAAATATTTAATGACAGACCTATTCATACAAAGACATGCCAACACCACTCCCCTGTCTCTTTGGCATGATGCAAAGCACAGAAAAAGATTGTCACAAGATACAAGGACTCTGTTAGTCAATAAAATCAAGTTCTAACTCATAAACAGTATGTAGCAGATTCCATACATCGCCACACTTCCCAGAAGCATAAGCCTGACAAAAAGCAGTTTCAAAGGGGATGCCATGGGCCAGGCTCATCCTTTTAGCACTACCACAGTGGACCTTGGCTGGCTTCCCTTCCAAGAGGATCTGTAGAGAAGCCAGACTGTACTGAGCCTTGGAGAGTTAACTTATTTTTGGGGTCTTGTCTTCACTGCAGTGTTGTTTGTAAGTACAATGCTAATGCTGCCCCCAGCACGACTCCCACCCACAACAGAAGCCTCTTGCTCAAACTAAGTGCTATTTTAACTTGCCTCTTTGGCCTAAAAGCAGATTACAAGTTGCAGCCCATGTGCTGTAGTTACCAGTGTCAGTAACACAGTGGGAACTCATCAGTTCTCTAGTTCTGGGTTTAAAGCGCTGATCTAAGATCCTGCCTTGCAGCTGGGGTCTAGACTAAAACCACGGAATCCTTATTCCCTGTTGCCTGCATTAAGCTCAGACAGGTAGAGGTGATGATCTGACATAAATAATCTGTTTCTCCTCTCCACAGTCTTGCAGTGCATTCTGACAAAGAAATTCTCCAAATTCACAGAAGAGACCGCATGCCCACAAATCAGAGTCAGACAGAGAACCCTGACGAACACCAGTCTGTAATGCTGCTGTAACAAACTGAGACAACACAGCTAAACCAATACCAGTGGTAACCACTTCTACCTCTGCCTACCCAGGCTATTGTTTGGAGTGAGGACAGCTCTTTGCAAGTCCCTTAGAGTCACCATCTGTGAAACACAGCACAGCTGCACCAACAGGCACACAAACATAGATTTTAGCTTTGTGTGAATTGCAGGTCTTACAGATACAGTCAGAAGCATTTTAAGGCACACTTGGCAGGTGAGAGCAAGCTAAGGTGTCCATATAGTCAGCTGCTGTGTGGCAACTCCAACTTCTTGCTTATTGACAGTTACCTACATGATCCTTCTCTTCACTCTAATAAATTGGCATGAGATGAGCAAATCTAAGTACTGGCAACTAATACAAACCACCACAAATGTGGCCATATCATCTCAGGCTCTACTTTATTTACAGTCTCCAGGGCTGTAATCCCAGCTGGTAGTTTTAATTAGTAGGGAATGTACTTTCACAACAAATTGGACCTTCTCCTTCTTGGGCATCAGAGATCCCTTCCACAGATGACTGTGGATTATGAAGAGACAAATTTTGGGGATGTTGGGCAGACAGTTTTCTCATATCACATATCTGAAAAACTAGCATCACTCTCTGGCTCACGAGAGGACTTGGCAGCAAGTCAGACTATGACTATCCAGAAGACTCTTCCCTCAGTGTCAGAGTAGTAAGACACATAATGGAAACTTGCAACAAAGCATAAATGATTCTATTTAGAAGTCAATACAAAATTGTGGACTTCAAGGCCAGCTGCAGGGGCTGTCTTTCTTGTGAGTTTTGAGCCAAAACATGGGATAACACGGCAAGAACCATCAGAGTATGTAAATATCTACTCTTGCTTTTCCCAGTCTGTAGTCATTAGCGAATGCCTGACTACGAAGCTGCAAGTGCAGTAGGGTTTTAACAGCCTTTTTCCTCTCTTTGCTCTGGGATTTTTCTTTTCTTGGCTCTAACTAGTTGCAACCAGTTGTGAATAAGTCGTTATCCCTCTGTGCAACTCACAGCAACTAAAAGAAACCAGTGTCATTATGCAATTTTCAAAAAAAAAAAAGAAAAAGAAAAAAGAAAAAAAAGTTTTGTTTTATGGTTAATTATCCATGGTCTATTTACAAAATAAATCAACCCATTGTGCACCACTAGGATTTGTGGCCTCATTTGAACTTTGCTTTTCATTAATCACTTTAAAAATAAAAGTGAACTGTTTTTTTTTTTTTTTTCTTGTTTTTCATTTATTACTTGCATCTGGGTATAAATTGTAAAAATGGTAAAAGAACAAAGTATGGATTATTCACCCTCAGTTTCATGACTTACATGATCTCAGTCTTGTCTTTCTCCATGTGCCTAAACAGATGCACAGTCCAAAAATTCCAACATTCTGTAAGAAATGTCGTCACAAGAAGATTGAAATATTTTTTATACTCAAACTTTGAATTATAAAAACAAAATTGCACAAAGCTTGCCGTAAGAAACAAAAAGGTGGGCAAGCTTCTACAAACATATTTAAGCTACTGAAGGAGGCAAATGAAATTACTCAAGTAGACATCTAAATAATACACAAATGATTGTGACAGCTGAGTACAAGGCTATTTTGTTTAGACAAAATCTACTTGCAGGCAGGCTGGAGAAGGCAGAAAATGGATATCTGATTTCTTTACAGTGCTTACAGTTTATACAAGAAACCAGAAATATTTTTTTTCTGAAAATGGTTTAATTACATAAGAAGTTTAACTCTTGTCCCTATGAGTTAACAGAGGACTACTGAATTTTTGAAAACTAGCTGGTGGAGAGGTAGGCAAAGGACATTTTTAGATGCTCTGTTAATAAAACCCAACTAACTGTATTAACACTTATTTCATTCCGACAGGAAATAAAATACATACTAGCATAACACTGAAATTCTTAACTAAGAAAGACTGAACAATTTATTTGTCTCCACTGTGAACTGTTCAAAACTGTAAAATAAGAAAGGATGATAAACAAACATGATAAAAGTATATACAGTGACAGTATACAAAAATGTCACTCTTCCTTTTTTTCTTTTTATTTTCCAGACACCCTTAAGTGTCCTTTGCCTTTACTACGACAAAGAGAAAGCCACAGTGTTCCACTTAATCCCTAATGAAATGCTACAGAGAAAGTTGTGCTGTCTGGAGGTCAAAAAATGTGATTTTGCTGCACTCAAGACTACAACATTTTATTTCTAAACTCCTGAGCTAGATGCAGGTATAAAGGCCACTGAGCTTACCCAACAGGTATATCTTAGAAACTAATACAAAGAATTGAAGCTAAGAAATTCTACCATTAATACTACATATTATTACTAATAGGAGCTCTGAAAGATAATTTTTGCTTGCCTGTTGATGTAAAAAAGGATTGTAGAGATTTGAAAAGTTAAAGAAACCCACTGCCTCCTCCTCCACTTTGCAGATGGCTGAGATGCTTTAACTTTCATTTCCAAACGTAAATTAGCTCCTACTTAAATGAAAGTAAAAATTTAAAGCTGCCTCCACCTGATTGCAAAGCACAGCGGCCGGGCTGGGAGAATGGATAGGTCTTCAAAGAAAATAAAAGCCTTTTTAAGCAACTCCTCATATGAACGCCTGCCCTTGCAGCAGCAAGCTGTGGCCCTACAGCCGCTTTCCATTATAAATGCTAAATTGGGAAATGTTTAACATTCTTTGTCTAATCTTTGCAGTATAAAGAAAAAAACAGCTGATTCTCAGAAACATGACAGCCTGAGCAACCATTAGTGATCTGCCTCCCCCTTCCTCAAAGCAGAACAGGCCATTTCCAGCCTCAGCAGCAACTGACACTTTTTAATCAGGAATGTATATTTAGATGGGACCTAGAAGATGGGATTGGAACTTTGTCGTTTTTTTGTTCCAGTGATGTAAGGAGCCGAAGGCAATCAGGATATTTAATAAAAAATGTGAAGAGAAAAACAGTTTAAGAAATATATGTAGTAGAAACTATGGACAAAGGTGGTTTCAGATGCTTTCTGCACTGTTTTATGTTATCTTTTCATAGTCCTTCCATGAAGAAGAGCGCCATTATTTATATTGATTTAAAACATTATCAACTGAGTGTATTTTTCTCTTGTTCACAGTCAAAGCAGCGAGTCCATCTATTCTGCTGCAAGCAGTCACATATAAATCAGCACAAACTCGGGAACTGAGCAATCCTCTCAGCTGCTTACACAGACAAACTCTCTTTGTATCTTGTCCCTGCAAGAACTTCCCTAAAGGGGTGAGTTTCATCACGCGTCCAAAAAGTCACACAAGTCAGAGGTTTCTTCAGTTGAAATTATGAAGTAATGCCTCAAATCGAGTCCCCACAGAAACTGAAGTACAACTGAACTAACTGAAATTGTTAGGTTTTTTACAAGATTTTACCCTGGAGCAATCCTTCCAGATCATCAAGTCCAGCTCCCTGCTCTCTTCTACTACAGATATTAAAGGTCACTTCTTAAGGAATTGTTTTTAAGCCTCTGCATCAACAAGGTGAAGAGAGCTTAAACGTCCTTCCCACCCCAGCCCTGAGCATTCAGGAGCTGGCAGTGATGAGACCAGACATCCAGGGAACAAATCCAGGAGCAAACAAGGATGCTCTCCTTCCCCACAGGGGTCCTGACAGACAGCACCATCCTCTCGTGGGGCTCCCTGAGGGAGGCACTCAGTCCAAACACAGCCCTTGCTTCGTTTAGTGGCAACACAGAAACATTAACCATGGTACAGAGGAAAAAGGCAAGGAGCATCCAGGTGCCAACCCTGCTCGAGGCACTGCACACATGCCCACAACTGCTCCACACTGCTGGACTGGAGTGACCCTTCCCTGCAGGTGTCACAGCCCACCCGCACACATGGGTTAAACAGCAAGGGCAAGAATACACGGCTTCTCTCTGGGAGGAAAGAACCAGCTGCATTGTTTGCTGCCAATATGGAAGATAATAGCTTTAAAAAGAGGACTGCAGGAACATTCAGTGCAGCTAGGCCTGATACTTTTGTTACAATTACTCCAAAAACACTGCTTCTTGCAGCATTTCCTAGAGACTTCTGCAAGGCAAAAAGGCCAGTGAAATTACTGAAGGCACTAGCAATGAATTACTGATAGTGAAGGACACAAAATTGTCATAAACTTCAACCAAAGTGTGAGAGTTGCAGAAACGACTGTTCTGAGGAAGGGGGGGACAGAGGGAGGGAGGGAGGAAACCTTGCAGAATAATTGCTAGATAAAAAGCCTACCATAGCTAATTCAGCACATTGCTGGATACAGCAAAATAATTTAGTTAGCTATTTTTCAAATATACCCAACCCCAAGTATGTGTCAGGGAAGAGAAATAATGAAATTTTAAAATAAAAATTAATGTAGAGCTCTTCTCATTTTTGTTGCTGTTTTTAAATCTTTAGGGTTCATATTTAACCTTTTCTCTAAAATAACAAACTTGAATTTAAGAAAACTAAGGCACAGATCTTCACAGAGACAGGACTCAAACAGCTTATGTTTAAAAATAAAATAGCAGAGTCTTTTTAAGTTGTGAAGTGAAGACTTATTCATTAAAACTGAATATTAACATCTCATTTCAGAAACTGTTCAAACCATCCCTTTTGCCTATTTTGCCTATGAATTTAGGCAGACAGAAGTTTCACAGGTTGCATGTCTAGCATCTGGTCAAGTCAAATCACCCTCTCCTCCATAAATTAAAATTAGATTTCCATTCTGCAGAACACACAAAATTCCCTCGTTCTGGTTGCTGTTCAACCGTGCATATATAACCAGAGTTTTAGCAGCAGGCATTTACAAGGGCTTTTCCCTTTTTAAATTAGAAAATACTTAGGAAATAATTAAATGTTTGTCTGACCATTAAGGAAGGTTAGTGTCTTGCTCGTGGTCCACCCAAGCATACAAAGCAAAGCTGGGCACTGAAGACCTGGGAAGTTCGGGGTAACCTAGTGACAGGCAGAGAAATGCCTCAGTAACTGAAAAGCAGGCAGATGCCTTTAAGAGGGGAAATTGCTTGTCTGCCATTAAAAGTTATCAGGTTTTGTACACCTATTCCAAATAAGTCTCCCATTGCAATCAGTGCCGACAAAAAACTTACAGGCTGAGACTGAAAAGACAAGCAGAAAGTAATTTTCACTCAAAGACAAATGATTACTCTTTTGATTAAGTCAAACACTGGACTCATTACTGAGCATGTTCTCTGTAAAGTTACACCATTTACATCTTCCAAGTATTTTATAAAGGGTTGACAGCTACGAGGGACACCAGGATAAGGGATTTTAAGGAGGTTACTCTCCTCCACTGCATGCAACTATGTTATAAACTGCTATTGATATGCTGATTCAGACACACCTTGCAATTACATAGGTTTTCAGGTCCTATAATTCCTATAGGATAGTCTTCCAGAACTTAATCATCTGATGACCAAGGTTATTTTCATTTATATATTATCATTACATTATATAGGGTTATTAAATCTTATATATGGTTGGTGTCCACAGTTTGGCCTGTGTGGTGACACTGGCCCGAAATTTAAATAATTTTTTAACTTCTACAAATATTTCAATGCCTTCTCCCTACGTATCTGAATTGATTTTATAAACATTAATAAAATAGGTTTAGAATATTTCTGAAAGGCACAATAAAACAGTATCCGCCAGTATAATCCCCAAGTGATTCTTTACTGAGACACAAATGGAGGAAGAAGTTTTCACTACCCAGAGCCAAAGCAAGGGCTGGTTTCAGAATTCAGGTGTTCCAATACATTTCTGAATATATGTGTACTCCCCAGCAGTTTGGTGAAATATACTTACACAGCTTAAAACATACTTACAGAGCTTAAAATATTCCACTTCCTGTTTTCACAAAACCCTGTTTCATTTAAAGCTTGTCTCGGGGATCACTGTTGAAAGATGTCAGCTTCAAATTTTTTTTCTATTATGCCTGAAGTGGGCATAATTCACACACAGACTCATTTTATGGCTCCTCTCTAATGCCAGAAAAACACTTTAAAATAACTGAGGATTGAGCACTATAACTTTATAATTGACCTAATAGACTCCTGACATCATATCAACAGAATTAGTAGCATTACACTGGGGAAGAATCTGTCCAAGAATGTGCACACAGACAAGAACGATTTGTAAAGGGCAAAAGAAAACAAACCCTGGCACAATGCTCGCAACCACAAACAGGTCAGATCCTCAGAGGATACAACGAGGAATAAATTGGTTGCAATAGCTACAGGAATAATTTCCTCCTGTAGTATGAACAGAAAAAAAAGTATGAACTTTTCTTTATTACTGACCCATTTCTTCCCTTCCTTGAAGCCTAAGAATACCTTTTTCTTTTTCTTTCATTTTTTAAAAAATTAATTATTATTTTAGCAGGGCTATATGTACTTTTTCTTGCATTTGACAGAAGTAAATTAAAATATCCCAACCAATTCTAATTAGAAAAATCTCTGGATCTTTATAGACATCAATCACTCAAAATAGAAATGAACAAATAAAGTTCAACACAACCTAAAATTTCACTGTTCTTCTGCTCTTGCTGCTGTTACACAGAGACTGACCTGACACTTGCGTTAAGGTCAGGAGAGGAAAGGGAAAAAGCTTTCATTGTATACATCCAAAAGTTGGAGGGCGGGGTAGAAGAGAGAGGAGGAGAGAGGCAGAAACACTGTGCAGAAGCCAGGGATGTTCCAGAGCACACTGTGACAAGAAAATACTCAATAAGAATTCCTCCAGCCAAAACCAGATCTTAAATAGATCCATTGTCTTCCAGCCTGAAGCCCTTAAAAAGGCTCAAAATTAAAGTCTGTGCTGTGGGCACCCAGTCGTTCTTTCCTTTCATCAGGATTTGCAGGTTTTAATACAATCTGTCGTCAGGAAAAACAGTAGAGCTGTACAGTCCAGAGAGGTAACAAAAGCGAAAGGCAGGCGAGAGTTACATAACTGGCTTTTTACATAAATATTACATTGAGAGATATTTTGCTTTTCAGAAAGGAAAAAAGATTAAAAGAAAAAAAAAGCCCAAGCTAACATCAGAGAATTCAATCCAACTTCACTTACTCCTCGTCCCACTTTCACTTTGCAACATGTATCGAATAGTTGAAGTGAGGTGTTTCTTTTCCTTTGTTCATTACGACTAAACAAATAACCAATTCAGCCTTAAACACTTCATAACAGATTGTCTTGAATTACCTGAGAAGTGCACCACATCATGGAAGCTGGAAAAAACTCTTATTTTCAAGCATAAGCAAGCCTGCCTTGCTTATCTGCAGCACGGGGCAATTAGAAATGACCATGGATGTTAAACAAGCTCGCCTCTGTACAGTCTGAGAAAAGGGAAAAAACACCCTGCAAGTCTCCCCATCTGTTATTTCCCTTTTTTTTTTTTTTTTTTTTTTGGCTGTAGAAAAGCAAAATTATGCAAGAGCTTTTGAATGTAAAGCCTGTGTGTGCCTTTTCCCTTTTTGTCTCTGTGTACACGGTATGCGCTATTGCGTAACCCAGCTCGGAGTGGGCGGCGAGCATTTACTATTGATTTACACTACTCCTCACACTGAGCAGGGACACTCACGCAGAGCTGTGCACACAGGGGACATGCACGTGCATTTATGGCATGTGCCATGGAGAGAGGGAAGCGAAGCATGTCAAAACAGAACTGTGCCTTTCCGAACTAAAGGCAATTTTCCCAACCTTTTTTTGTTCTCATGCCCTTTGGTAGAAGAGTGGATGCTTAACAAAACCCACAAACCTCTCTGTCCAAAAGTCAGGTTTCCCTCCCACACACTCATGCCCAAATCCTATCAGGAACTACAAAAACCTACCAATTAATGCCATTGTGACACTTCTTGTGCCAGGTATAAAGATGCCTAGCAAGCTCATAGTGACCACGAGGTTCCATTAAGGTTACAAAGACAATTTTTTTTTTAAGTAATACTATGCATGAACCTTTTACTAATTTCTTTAGGACCTACTTTAGGCTTGCAGAAGCACAGAAATCATAGACACTATGCACAGTATGCAATACAAAGCCTTGAATTTTTTGCAATGATTGGGTTACATGGAAATATGAGAATTAAGAGATCGGAAACAAGGGAAGTTAAACCTATTTTGTTCACTTATTAAGCCTGCCAAAATATTCATGCTGTTCTCTCTTCTCCACACACTCAGAGTCATCAGTTTAGACAGACAGGCCTCTAGCTCATTAGTAAGAATAATTTTGAGTCAGTAGGGGGAATCGTCTCATTCACACAGGTGAATGGCCATCACATTGCTGAATCCTTTGCCTCCAAGGTGAGACACGGCTGTGCAGATTCTGCTGGCTCCCACTTGACACTAGGTCCTACAGAGCAAGGGAACACCACCAGGCTGGCACAACACTGGACTCCTGGGCATCCATTTATTTATTGGGTGGGATAAAGTCAGTGGGATTCCAAAGCATGTGTTAACATTCTTTAAAGGATGCTGAAAGACTGAAGACTAAAAGGAAGTTTATTAAAGCCACAGCAGACACTGAGCCTTGTACCAGAAATGAAACTGAGTTTGCTGATTAAGAAAAAAATATAAAATAATTTTAGAAAGTATCAATGCTTTTAAAACTTCTTTTGCATTATCTTTACTGGAAGATTTACACACTCCCCATATTACTTTCTTCAAATTGTGTTTAATGAACAACATGTTTTTTCTTCACAGATCTGGCATTGGACATTTTTACAGGTCCTAAAATAGCACAGTGAGCAAACAAAAACCTCCATGTTATAAGAAAGGCAAACCCTATTTTAAGGAAATTACACAGATATGCAATGTTTCTGAGTATTCTGTTTATTTGTTTTTTTTTTTTTCCTTTTACCCAGGTCCACATCTACTAACATTTACTATGGTACTATCAGCCAGCATGCAGTCAGGATCTCTGTCAGGCTGTTAGGAAAAGAAAACATTCATTCACTGTCTTGCACATGCTTATTCATTTTGTTTACACATAACTGGAATTGCATTGAAATTACCCAGAAAGGTTTTACACAAAAAGTCATATGCAGCCTAACTAGTCTGATTTGTCTTAAAATGAAACTGACCCTTAAAGGAAAAGAATAAGGTCTTCATTAAATGGGACCTGGTCATGCAACCTGAATTAAACACAATACAGAAGGGGCCAACTCAAAACATGCTCAGGCATATTTCCTTTGCTCACCAGAGGGATGCTGGGGGAAAGAAATGAGACTCAGAAGGCAAACTCTACTTCCCTGTCATGCAGCCACTAGAAACGATGCTCCACAAGCAAACTTTTGAGTGATGCTATGCAAAGTGAGTGTTTCATGAAGGCTGAACCAGAGGACCAGCACACCAAACAATGAAAACCTGCACTCTTCTGACAAGACTGCATGTGAAAAAGAACATATTTTTCAGCACCATTTATACTCTTAGTCTGGATGTTTAGTATATCTTCATCTTATGGGACACAGCTTACAAGCATAAAATGCTTTACAGGATGTTATATAAAGTAGATACAGAGAGAAACTAAAGAAATAACAGCTAAGGGAAGTCAGTCTCAGATACTGGTATGGGCAGCTTACCAATATCTGAGACTGCTTGCTTGCTTTATCATTGTCCAGAGTACACCTATTTTTAAGCCCTTGTTAGCATGTCAGATTCTAAGCAACTAGCTGTGGACTCTACATATCAGGTTCAAGCAGAGATCTGATGCACCTAAAAATATGAGGATACAAATAAGGGAGTTCAGATCTGGTATATACTGTTCTTGAGGGCTATCAAGTGAAGCTGAATAAAGTTTCCATTATAACCCAATTGCCTTCAATCACTCAAAAATGTTGGAACCTTCACTATGTAAATTTTCTGTTCCTAATGTTTATCTAATATTAAATTTCACGAAAACTTGAATAAACAAAAGTTCATCTGTTTTGCACATACAGAGTGAGAGGAAAACATCCAGAGATTTAAGAGAAAGGGAAAAAAAGAGAGCTTAAACTGTCTATAGAAAAAGCACAGAAAACAACAGAAAATATGAGTGGACCCATAAAGTCAATACTGGCTAGATTTGTTTCAAGAAAAAGCTTTCAACTCTGATGAAAATATTTAAGTTTTTAAAATTCCATGTCTACAAAATCCTACCAGACCTTTTATGAATACCATCTTGGATACCATTTAGGTCAGAAAATCCTAAAAGAACCCCTGTGTGCACTAAAACCCCTTGTATTTGTATCTTATTGTATATTACATTCTTTAATGTCTCTGATAGATGTTCTCCCTACAAGAGAACATAACTACAAAGCAACATTATTTTTCACTATGTTAGACAGCTGGTTTGGATAGATTTTTTGGGTTTTGATTAGTGAAACACATTAATAGCAGATGCCTTTTGCATGTACCAAAGATACTATAGCTCTGTATTTGCAGAAAAACAATGTGACTTCTTATTAAAGAATATCATAAGGGAGAAACTAAGGTTATAAACAAGTTATTACTCTAGGATTTCATGATTTTGCATGTAAGCTTAATGTTTCTCAGAACAGATTCTGTCTTTTTAATGACTGTAGGAGGACATAAGCACAGTGCTAGGTTGCCATGGGCTTTTAATGGCAAATTGAATAATAAAAAAATATTAAAATGATAGGGACAAAACCTAAATATACTAGGGATGCTTGCCAACTGTTCCTGCTTGTTAAAGAATCAATAAACCTTTGCAGACCTTGTGCAACATGACTTTACTTGCAACAAAAGTAATTCACAACAAGTATGCTTTTCTTGGCAATTTACCTTTACTTTTCTCCTACCGACTTCTCTTTCACATGAACCTTTTGGACTCCACTGTTTTGGAATGACCATGACACAGCAGAAGTTGCTAAACTTCCCCCACCCCTTAGCTAACCTATTAAACATGTGTAATGGTGTTATTTCCTAATGGTTCCTACAGACTGATATATTTCCAAGACGGTTTAGTCAAAATGAATGGCAATATTGGCAAAGACTCAGAAAGCAAAGTCCAAGGAGACTAGCAAAGAACTCAGGCAGAAAAGACGGTCTCTGGATATTTTTTGCCATGTCTGCCAGAACCAAAAGAATAGAGGTTATGTCAGTGTTTCCATAATAAACATCAGTTTTTGAGATTATAACTCAGCTGCAAAGATCTGATCCAGACTGAAATCAACACATGTGGGGTTTTAGATCAAGAGTAATTTTTTTTCTTTAAACTTATATTTCCCCTGCTGCAAAAGCAATCTAACGTTATAATTTAATCTGGTAAGTAATTACTAATTTATCAGAATTACGGAGAGGAAGCAGAAAACAAAATTCAGAATTCACAGTAAATGCTTTCTGGGATTGCATAACATTCCTTCTAGATATTCCCCATGAGATTTTGAAAAGACCATATTTCTAAAGTAATTGTTGGATCAGTATAATCCTCCAACAAACCTTAATATCTTGTTTTGCTCCCTAAAAGCAACATCTTGAAGCAAGTGTGACTTTTATACTGTGCAGCAGACTCAGGAAAAGACTAGGAGGGATTCAGACGAATTTACAGGCTAGGCCAGTTAATTTTTGAAGTGCTATAATTTATCACATTAATTCACCTTATTCCTCTCAAACACCACTCGTCAAACACAGAGGTTTCATCCTGAGGGAGCCTGAATAACTCAAGGATATGCAGACAATGGGTGGATCACACGCCTGAGGCATCCCTGAAGTGCACAGGGCACGGCGAGGTGCGAGAGCTGTGCCCAGAGCTGGGAGCATCCTCCAGCCCAGAGGCTGCAGCTGCTCCTGCCAAAGCCACCACGAGCTGCAGCACCTGAACCAAGCTCCTTGTTTCATAAAGCTTTATCACTAGCTCAGGGGCAAGAGGAAGTGCCAACACCTTCTGTATCCGTCAGGCACTTCTCATTGTTCATATACACATGACTTCAAACTCCTCTTTGAGTTTAATTCAAGTATCTCAATAGATACAGTAAAAACAGACATCTTCACAGGACACTTCATGTGGCTTGAAAATCAAATTTTCAGGAAGCACCTAGGTGATAGGAAACTGTGGTGTAAACTGAGTATGTTAAAATATACCTGGAAGAGTTTGTTTTCAGGTATCAAAATAAGAAAAGATGAGTAAAAAACGGCTTGCCCCAAACCAAGTAATTCATTCAGGAGCAAAACCCAGATATTCTGAGCTGCCTTTTCTTTTTTGCTCTGCAGAGAAGAATTATTTTAGAATAGATACTTTAGGAAAACCTGCATTACATCAGCTAAATACCATAGTAAGCCTTTCACCACTTGACATTTTAATTTTCTGTCTTTGGTTCTGTTTTGTTGTACTAAGTAAGGCTGGTCTGAAAATGAATATACAAATGCTGGTGTGTTTGCCTTTCTTCTGCTTTGCTGCAAGTTCCTCAGAATATTGAAACTTGACAATACTCATCAGCTAATGGCATATTTTGAACACAACTAAATTAAAAACAAGTGAATTGTCTGTAACACAACACAAAATATCACCAGCAGTATTTCCTACTATTATCCCTTCGTTTTTACTCAGGACTATCAGAGCACTTTGTACAAAAAGATGGACTCTTATGAACATCCTGACCTGTGGAATCCTGTGGAATCCAGTGGAATCATGACACCGATTAACCAAACAAGGTATTATTCAATTAACCAAATCTGTGACATATTAATATTAATTCTACTCACAAAAGGGAAAATAAGTTCATAGATTCTAAATAATTTAAGTAAGATCTTACTCTAAGCAAGTGGTCAAGCTGGAAATAGAATGCCAAACTCTCAGCTGCCAGCCTCTTGCTGTAAACTCCTCAATACTACCTGTATTATACAAAGAAAAATAAAACACAGCATTGGCAAGTTTCAGGCATTTTCCAGCACCTTGATTTATCTGAACAACTTCATAGAAGAGCTATAGAATAAGAAAAAATTGACTTTTTATCCTCCTCTGAATAGGTGTAAAGTTTTCTTTGTCTCTAGTAACGTTAAAATTTTTCTGATTTTAACTACCTACATTACAGCTATGTACTAGCCAAAGGTATATTGCTACAATAGAGAGAAAGATGAGTGCTACAACAGGCATCAGAGATTTACAAACAGAAGGCTAAGACACACATATATTGCACACACTCAACATTACCTCTGAAAGTTAATTTTGCACTTAAATGCTTTCCTCAATACCCTAACACCCAAGTTCATCTGGAGAGACTGCAGGACCTGAAGCAAAGAAGATTTGTTGTACAGCAGAAGCAGAAAGTTGACGAGCACAGTGCACAATGCTTATTGTAAAATAGAAACTAGAGGCAGCACTTTTTCAGACTGTGGGTCAGGATTTTTATTTCATATGCTTATTTTAAGGTAAAATTACAAATGCTATGCTTTGACTTCAGAAGGAACTACACAATGACTTGTATTAAGTAAATTATCAGGTATAGTAGATCTTTTGGCACAATTGCTGCTCATATTGGAAGGAAGTTTTCTTACCTTTTTACTTTGTTTGCTGAGAGCCAACAGTATCATCCCCTTAGTCAGTGTCAGCTACTCTTTTATTATACAGAAGGCAAGTAATAGCGAAACTGCGCTGCTCTGCCTGCTTTCACTCTATATAGTGTCTTTATTTATAGGCTTTTGCTTCTATCTGAATCTATATTTATCTGCTTTATCTGCCTACAGTGCATCTGCTTCTCGTACACACAGACATATATACATACACATGTGTGCATGCACACAAATACACAGACACATATAAACACACATACGGGCATACCCGTGCTTACAGCAGGCTTCTGTTCCGCAGCAACATTTGTATAAATATAAACATATGCAGTGTACACAATATCAACCAAGGCATGCACAAAGAAAATCATCAGCTATTGCATGAATATGCCTCGCTGGCTTTGGGAAGGTTTATTATTCAGCAGGCTGCCTAGTCAAGAGGATTGTATACAATCAGTTTCCTTTACATTACTCTGCCGTTGTAGCTTTGCAAGCAGTAGCAATTTATGCTGTTATTTTGCTGGGAGTTTTTTTTCCACGTAAGCATAGTTGGCACAGTTGTGAAATCACTGCCATCCTGTCAGGAGATGAACTCCCTGTTGGTACCATAACAGTTTCTCTCAGGTTAGTCATTAAAAGGCCAGAGTTGGGCCACCCTATGCCAGTTCAGGAGAGCATTCCCTAGAGGGAAGGAAGGAGGTACAACCTCAGCTCCAGGTCGATCTCGCAATTTTAAGACCAAACATTCCTTAGGCCTTAAAAATAAACATCATTTTCCAAATTAACAGAGAATAAACGGAGGTATTCATCTTCACATGAGGAGAAACCATCATGCCACACTTCCCTGTATCACCAGACAGAGTTGCAGGTATTCTGTCCTGTTACTGAGACTGGAGCTGTAGCTCACCTCAACATTTTTGGTTGCTGGGGAGGTTTCTGTTAAGAGAATGGGAGCTGCCAGGGGAGATGACAGGAGTGGAGAATGTGACAGTAAAGGTCTCTGTGTTACCATAATGTGATAAAGCTTCCATCAGGCCAGTTACCTAAACAGATCATAGCATGTTTCTGCTGGACAACTTTAATTCAATACTTGATTCATTCACATCCTACCATCTCCAAGGAGGAGGAGGAGTTTCCACAATATAAGAGCAAAGCCAGGAAAGAAGTCACTGGGGATTTCTTTCTGTCCCCCTCATTGCAGAAGCTGCATTTTGGCTTCCCAGTTGTTCATAAGGCAGATTGATTTAATACATGACCTGTGCAATCTTCTGAAAGAGGCAGCCAAATCCCTAACCCAAAAACTACTGGGTATATAGGCTAAAGAAATAAGATACAAAGAACCCTCTGGGTATCAAGGGCAGCTGAAGAAGACACTCTTACCCATAATCCTTTCTAAATTCTGCAAAACTTCAAATACGGTCAAACAACACATCCTGGCATTTTACAGGAGTACAAAACTATACTGAATTCTAAAAATCCAGTCTCCTCTGAAAACCAGGTAATAAGTACATTAACCAGTAACTTAATGAATAAACAAATTATCACTAGGATGTGTTTAAAAATTTTAAACAAGTTCTGTAACTCAAAATCAGAAAAAACCCCCAACCCCTTAAGAAGACTTTTTATGTCAAGATCATGTTTGATAACTAAACCAGAAATACTACTACAAAATCAAAGACTTTTGGATAATTCTTTCATATACTTGATCACACTGAAGAACAGCTCCTGTGGTAATTTTATGCATATCTGGTATTAAGTGGTCCATTTGAAAGGGTTTTCAGAAAATCTACAGACAAGATGGTATTTAAATATAATATATATACTTTTCACACAGATTTTCTATGTATCTTCATTTAATTTCTTTTAGTCCTAATATTCCCATTTCTCAATCATTATACTAAACTGCAGCTACTGAAAAAACACTGTTCTTGCTTTCCTCACTGTTAAAGTTATCCTTACCCTAACGGCTGACACAGCCATCTCAAAATTTAAAAAAAAAATGTAATTCCATCATCTTAACTTACTGGTTTTTTAACTGCCCAGCTCAACTTACTTAGTAACAGGGGATCCACTCTACTTGAAAAGTTTTGCTGTTTTGCCATCTACAAATAAAATACCAGTTTGAAAGAAAAGAAAAAGGATTTTTGGTTAGCTCCTGAATTATCCAGGCACCATTAGTCTGGTAGGATCTGTTATGAAAATACTAACATCCTGCTAAAAATGACAGTTTGTGATTACTATAATGACTCTACATTTATGATATCTTTAGCAGTGACCATTTAGCAACTAGTCCATTAATTTTTTTGCTCAGCAGGGTATTTTATAGTTTTAATATGTTTAAGAGCATTTCTAATTTGGAAAACATTATTTAATTATTCACATGGAGGCAGATTGATTACAGAATGTAGTTTTTCTTTGAGGGTGTCCTACAATGTACCTTTATACATATAAGAAAGTATTCAAGCACTTCTTTGATGCACAAATGTACAAACTCCTACCTCATTTGTTCAGCATTCTTTGAAATTTTGTAGATAGAACATAAAAGGAACCTGTTTAATGCAAACTCTCTCCTTTCTTATGACAAAGAGAGCGAATATTACTGGAGTTCAAGAAATATACTCCTCTCTGTATATATACATTGCACTGAAAAATACAGGCGGGGACAAATGTCTAACATGTCTTACATTGCTTAAATGAACTCAGCATCTGACATACCTCAATCCCTCCTTAGAAATCCTTCTATAAGATTTGCTAACTGATAGCTAGAATCTTAAACACACTATATTTTTATTTGGAGCAGCTTTAATGATTAAAATCAAAATTAAAGTAATACTTTATTTCCAAATAAATTAAAATATACAAATTTAGGCCCTATCCTTCCTTTCCCTCAAAAAAAGGCTTATGTAATTTTATACTGATGCAACTCTATGGGTTTATAACGAAATATTACATCAGTATAACCATATACATGCATGAAGTTGATCTGTTTTAATTATTTGAATAAAAATATCAATCCTTTCAAATAGAGCAATTATATTAGCTAAAATCTATGCACATATTGGGCCTTAATAAATGTCTGAGACAAAATGGTAAAGACCAGCTGTCCATTCCAATGTTCACATTCCTGAATAATCTTTAAAAAGTTGAAACTGCCCAAAATATGTCAGTTTAAAAGTAAATAAATTGCATGGGCCATGCATTAATTTGTTGAATCAGAATTTCAAGGACCAACAATAAGCATTTATACATTAGAAGAAAATATTGGTCCAATTTATCAACAGACAAACAGTAATGAGAAATTATAAAAGAGAATTCTTTCAATGAGTTCAGTGAGACAAATTCAAAGAATGACATGTACGCTGTAGACCAACCAAGTCTGTTTAGCAGCTCTGCATAGAAGGGGCTGAAACCTCATCAGGAAGGACTGATCAATGCTGCTTTCTAACAAAGTCTTAAGCCTCAGATACGCAGGTGCAACTTGGTACCCTGTTCATTTCTATGCAGTAGAAGCTTTGATGTGGCCAGCAAATACTGATACTCAGATACTCAGGTGCAACTTGGTACCCTCATCATCTCTATGCAGTAGAAGCTTTGATGTGGCCAGCAACATTTAAAGATGGAAACAGAGCTCCTGGTTCTTTGTAACTCTTAAATACTCTGAGGTTCTCTGAACACAGAAAACAGCCTTATTTTTCCTTAGAAGCCAGCAGAAATAAGTTCTTGAGAAACAGAGGAAAACAATAAGAAAAGAAAAAAAATACTTAACTCTGTAGATCATCTTGACCAAAATAATTAGTTACCTCAACAAATGCTGACAAAAACTTAAGGAACTGACTAACTTAGTCCTACCACTGTTAATTTAAATTGGTCATCCCAAATTTCCTGAAGAACTGTTGCAAATTATTTCTGTCCTAACACAATGGAAGAAAAGCATCCTAGTCCCTGCTGTATGCACTAAAAGCTATTGAGTAAGATTTTTGTAGATAATTATCTCAGAAAGTTTTCTTGAAGGCTCAGGGGGAACCGAAGCAAACACCTGATGTGGAGCAGTAAAGAAGACCATGTTTTCCTATGGAAAGTGGAAATGTATGAAATTCTATTTAAACATGAAAAAAAAAAGGTGTTGAGGGTACTCAGACACTGGAATTGCTGCTCAGAGAGGCTGTGGAACCTCCATCCTTGGAGATACTCAAAAACTAACTCAACATGGCACTCAGCAATGTGCTCCAGGTGAAGCTGGTTTGAGCTAAAGGATTAGACTAGACTTCAGTGGTTTTGTGAAGTCTTTGCAGATAAGAATTTAGAAGATACACCAAAACAAATTAAAATATTTTCCTATGGATGGCTTTATTTGACTTGGTCCTGCTGAGAAACATGAAGCTTGACTCCGGGCTGTACAAGGTGACAGAACAGATGATAGAAGTATCAGTATGCTTTTATAATACCTTCAGTAGCAGCAAAGGCACATCCTTCACCATGTATTTTGTTTGTGACAACTGCTGCAGACTGATAGAGACTCAGGTCACCATCATCTGTACACTATCAGATCTCCCTGTCACTGAATGACACCTTGCTTTAGAGATCAGATCTTCATTCTGTGTCTCCACAAAACCTAAAGACTCTTTGATCCATCTGATGTAAATATGTCCAAGAAGGAAATAGCAATTCTCCATACACATTCACCCAGATGCATTTTTCTAGGCTAATAGATACTTCTGCAAATCTAACCTGTGAATGAACAGACCTGACTCAACTGACTTACATCACTAAAACTATTATGCAAATTCTCAGCTAGCCTAAATTCAGTTCCCAAAAACTATAACGATACTATAAATACTATACAGAATATAAATATATATGATATATTTTTATATAACTATATATAAATATATATATAAATAAGGATTTACAAGCCAAGATGAAACAGTGAGACAATTCCTAAAATTCTTAAAAGTATTTCCATTATTTATTTTTATTTGGTATGACTAAGGACTGGAGACAAGCAATTTCAGCACAAAAAGAGATCAAGCAGTAATCATTCAGTTGAAGTTTCAAAGCCAGAAAGACAGGCAAATACCAACCACATGACCAGAGAACCTGAATCTGGAGAGCCACAATTGGATGTATACAGAGCTACCCATATTCTTAAGAATAAAAACCAGTCAAAAATGCCAAAGCACTGAAAAGAAATTTAGCAAAGGCCAGTTTCCTCTCTTACTCCTGACCTGCAGTGCTCTCATCTCCTCAGAAATACAGGGAAAAGTAATAAATGGTAAATATAATAACACAGTCAGAATCCTTTGGCCATTCTACCAGTCTAAAAGATTTAATTATAAAAGACAGTGTTCTGAGGCATATCAATCTTTTAAAGCTTTTACTAGAGCACAACCCTACTGAATTTTTGGCTGCTCAAGACTGAAATAAATTTACCTTCCTATGATTTCTGTAAGTATCTACAAGTGAGAAGTTTTTCAGATGTGATTGCTGAAAGATGTGATAATGCTCTACAACAATTGATTAGAAGAAATGCTCGGACAGCAGTGTAACTTAAAAAGAGTTTTTATCGTTATTGTCCAATTCTGTTTTAGGGAAGAATTTACATTTGGACTGCATCCATCTTTTACTCTCCACTCAGAACATACTGATTTCTTACATAGCCAGCAGGTTATACTTTTAAGAATGCTACATCTGAAGGTTTAGAAAATTATTAATAAAGGCTTCAATAAATGCTTATTAGCTATTAAAAAGGATTGAGTGGAAGAATCCAACTGATGTTTATAATAACCTACAGATAGATCTGTGATGTGCTTACAAAACATGTAATACTTACTATCCATCTCAAAAGGGTTCTTAGAATGCTGATAAATCAACTATAAACTTCTGTGAATTGTTTATAAAGCGTGTCATCAATATAAGTGTAGCTGGATAAACAATGCAAGGAAAAACTTGCAAGGGGGCTATTTACTGTAGCTGTAAACACATGGAATACTTCATTGTGCAAAGACTTGAGTAACAGTCTTCTGCTTTCACAAGGACTAATCCTTCTCATCCCTCAGCTGGTGATCCAAATTTTATCTCTCCCTCCTGCATGGTACCTGCAGATACCTCAAACATCCAGGAAAACTAAGCAGATGTACCCACAGAGACATATGGGCCAGAAACTCCCAGAGCATCAGTAGGGAATATGGCTTCAGATTTTCAAAACCTTGGAGAAAAATCCACCCTCAGGAGCACCAGGGAGTATATACATAGGGGGAATATGTGAATCTCCTTAAAGAACTTAACCAGTGAATGGATTAATACTTTGAGCACATGCAGGTGTTATCTGTGCAACATTTTTTTTCCCTTCACCTCTGTGTAACCATAAATTATGCATTCTCCTGTTAAATCAGTAAAAATCCTTTCATATCAGTCAAATGACCTCACATTTCATTGAAAGCAGAACCTGTCCTGAATGTCACATCAGTGAGAGCACAACAAAATGGAATTCTCCTTTGAGAAGCCAGTGCAGAATTTCATGGCATATTAATGAATCTTTTCTGATTGTGGTAAGGCTTTCACATATTGTCACATGCTGAATAGCATAGACAACTATCAATCCTTGCTGTCTTTTTAAAAAAAAATTTCCTGGTGATAAAAAAGGTCCATCCAGGAATTACACACTGTCAGGAAGTTTGCAGGAGGGAAATAAACATACTGTGTATTACTTTTTGAAAAAATATAAAAAATGAGGGTAAAATTGCTAAAAATGGGAATTCACCAACATTGGCACTCTTCAGCAATGCCATTCCTCATTCATATTTCTGCAGAAATCATACCTGTGCTTTAACAGTAATATCACATATTGACTGTTTTCAGTAGAAAGTATCAAGAGGATCATGCTCCAAGTATTCTATGTTTGCAGTTCTGAGAAGAGAACAAGATTGTCCATTTTTCACTGCTTACACCCTAATTCTTTCAGGCAGCTACGTGAACTACAATGTCTGAAATTCAAGCCCAACTTCCTATCTACCACCACTGACTGAACCAGTGTGCTTCCACAGGATTTCCCAGAAGCACAACTACAGAAGAGTGCCATGGTTATGCTCAAGAAAACACCGATAACGTATTGGCTTGGGAAACACTGTCAGGTGAACACATGGCTCCACGTCAGCTCTGAGCGTGTCAGAGTAGCACAGCAGAAACACATTATAGTTCTGATGGGAGGGTAATGAATACAGGAAAATATCACATTACAGGAAAAATCTAAGGGCATCGTAGAAAATCTGGAGAGAGTGATTATATAGGCTTGGGGGGATACCAGCAATTATGAAAAGGACATTGCCAGCCACAACTGAAAAGCAAAGAACAAAGCCAACAATATGGTATTAATCACATGCTCTGTCCGTGTATGATGCCAAACTATTCAAAGCACAGAATGTTCTTTATTCACCTCACTTTAAATTGCTCGAATGAACCTAGCACTTATGAAAATGAGAGATTAAAAACACTGATATCAACCAACCTTTGGGCCAAATCTTACTTATTGATGCAAGTAGTTCCACTGATTTTAATGGATGTAATTACTCTTGACTTCAACAGAGCTACTCACAGAGCTAGGAGAGCAGGATGTGGCTCATTGCATAACCAAATTTCCCTGACCACCATGAATGGTGCCAACTCATCATTTCTGATGCAATGTCCTCACTTTTCTGTTAATGGATCCCTTGAGCAGAAACAACTGTACACCCCAAATTCTGTGACACTTTTCATGTGAGCATAGCACCAACTTGACTGAAATGAACCATTTTACTTTCTTCTTCAGAAGCAATAGATAGAACTCCCTGACACCTACAATTTCACAGCATGGTTTTATTGTTAATTTCTCCGATTTCTTATGAATGAAACATCTGTGTGGGGCTGGAATCACACTTCTGCAAGGACTGCCTATTCTCTGTGTATTTATTGTGTATTTGAAAAGGATAGTACAAACCAAAGTGATTTACAGTCGGCCTCCTGGGCACAGGAATAGATTGCTTCCAGTAGCAGGTTTCTAGCAGTGCATTGCCCTTCTGAAGGGGATTAGACTTTTCCCATCCTCCCTGCTTTCAGATTTAAATGCAGAGTCTCATTTATGACCACACCAATTTTCTTCTGCAGTATCCCTTAGAACCATGGCAGAATGGAGGAGATTTGGGGGACAAAAACATAGAATGCAAAAAACACATGAATGAGAGAAATAGAAGGGAATCACAGTTTTTGACATCTTAGGAGTGATGCTAAGGATGCCATCTTTTAGAAGCTCAGTCCTCTTTCTTCAGTTATACTGCTCCAATGCCAGAGGTGGGACCTATTAAATGTGTGAGATGGCATGACAGACATGCAAAACTCAGGAAGGCAAAAGCCTTTTTTCAAGGATTTGAAGAGGTAGCAAACCAGTGTTTTATGGCAGTTAAATCCATTGGAATATACTATAAACCAAGAATGTCTGTCTTCAATCCCAGCTTTCCACAATCCACTTCCTTCAGCATATTCTGAATGGCTATTAATGGTAGGCACAAAATCTAGTGTCTTTCTTATTTCATTATAAAATTTAAGTTATCTCCATCAATCTTAAATTCCTTTGTGGGTAGCTGAGATAAGAACCACTCCGAAGATGTTCTGCTGCACTAGTTCTTACTCATTGTGGTGAGAGGTTATTCATTGCCCTCTGAAATTCCTCACTGGCTCCTGAATGTAGTTACAGATTCAAAGATGACACAGATCTATATATTTAAGGACACAGAGTCCAGATACTTTAAGAAAAAAAAGTGATCTGTTCTTGCAGAGCAAAGCTCTGCATGTAGGACATTATGAAATTCTGCTTTTATAGAAATAACACAACCAGGCTTAGGTCCTGTTATCTGAACACTTTTTAAATGATTATTATCTCAAGCACACAGAATAATGGTTAATATTTCAGATTTTAAAATACAGTGGAGCCTCAATTATCCAAATTCAGTGAACCCAGACAAGGTTTTGCCCCTTGTCATTTATTAATTAAATGGTAAATTGCTTCTATTACTAATTATTTCCACAGATCTATGGGCATGCAGGGCATTCTGGTTACTGGTAAACGCGATTATCAAGCCCTATTCGGTGTTCCTCCCATGTTCTTTAGATAATTGAGAATCTGATGTACTCTGAAACCAATTTAAAATATTTTTTGCAGTGTATTACTGGGAGGGCTTCCAGGTCTTGTAGGTCCTTCGGGGTAGAGGCATCCCCAAGACTGTGGGAGGCAGGAATCTTGACAAGCCAAAAGACAGGGAAATGTGTCAGCCAATATGTAACATAAAAGCCAAACTACTTTGTGAGTTCAATCTGACAAATTTCTAATCCCAGAAGTGTATTAGTTTGAATGAGTGACTGGCTGAATAGCATGCTAGCAACTCAGATATTACATTAAACCTGCTCTTTTTGGAGGCTGGTCTTTATTTAAGAGAAGTTTAGCTTAAGAACCTTTTAGATGTGAGGGATCCCATAAGGAAATCCCAAAGGAGAAATGCTTCTAACTAGAGAAGGTGGAGCAGATTAAAAAATGCTGTCAGAGATGTATTAAGGGTAGAGGTACAGAACCGTACACAGACCAGAAAAATGCAACAACTATGGGTGAAACCATGAGAAATCTGTATCAAAAGAATGTAAATTGATAAAAACCAGATACCAAATATAGCAAAGAACTGGCTCAACAGTCAAAACAAGTCTGCTTATCACTCTGAGTATAAACAGCCAGGACAAATGCATAAGCACATCAATACAAAAGCTAGGGACTAAGAGGAGTGCAAAATTTGTTAAAAAAAAAAAAAAAAGACATAAGACAAATTCAGCAGCTGGAGAAGATGTTGTACATTGCAATACTAGGGTGCACTTCATAATAATCAGAGCAGAATGCACAGATGAGGGATTGTTGCTGTAAATTAATATATACACATATAAAAATAAAAGGAATAAGTAAAAATGAAAAAAAAATTTGAAAAATCAAAAAGTAATAAAAATCTCCATGGGTTTTAACCCCATGCCTAAAAAGAAACAGAATGGTGTTAGAATCATACCATGGACCATTCTACTAAAATGCTGATAGTGACTATGAAAAGCAAAATGGAAGACTTCAGAGGCAGAAAACCTAAGGAAGAAGAAGCAACTTTGTTTTAGTGCTAAGATAACTAAACCTACTTTAACATGTGCATATTAAAGAACCACTTTGTAATAATGAACATAATGGAAGTAAATTCAGTTCTCTATACGACGGAAAAAATAACAACACAATCCACTACAGCAATATACAATTTCAGGAAGAAAATCCTATTTAAAATAAGGAACAGAGAAAAAAGGAAATTAAAAAGAAGCAGCTGAGGGTAAAATGTTTTAAGATGCTACTGTTAGAAGATATGTTATCAGAGATTCCCATCTCTTACAAGTAACAGGAAAGCCTTTCCTTAGAATAGCTCTAATAATCCTGACCCCCAGTCATCTGCCTCAATCATTTTGAGGAACATCTCAGCAGTTTGTCTGGCAGACACATCAAATTACAGCCTGTGGTACTAAAGAGATCCCTAAACAGTTCTGACTTACCTGAATATGCTGGGTTGTAAACTGTCATAATTCGGCTGCCACTTTAGATGGAAAATCCTTTGCAAAAGGGCAAAAATCTCCAGGAGAAATGCATAATATGGTTCCTTTAAATGCAAGATCCTTGAAAGTTGTCCTGTAGTAATTAATTTCTACTTAGAACTCACAAAACAAATGTACAGCCACATGTGAAAACAAGAAAATAATAGGATTTTTAAAGCAAGCCAAGCAAAGGGATTTACCAGAAGTAAAGAGACACCATTGAAAAAGAAGTTGTTATATTGAAACACAGAAAGCAGAAAAAAGTGTATATTTTGTTGATTTTTTAAAAAGAAAATGTTGACTAAGGCAGGCCCGTGAAAATCTTGAGGAACAACTGTTTAAAGCCATAAATAACCTTTCTGGACACCTTACATAAAATCTGTTTCTTCCAACAGATGAGGTGCAAAAGGAGTGTTCAAAGCACAAAAATCCCAAATAAATTCTTTGCAGTTGTGTTCACTACAGAGTATTTTAAAAGGTTTACAAGTTAAATCCCTCCTCTGGAAGGTTAAATCTGAGAAAATGTGCAATGGAAAGAATAAATGGTTCCCATCTAACAGTTATAAAAGAAACTGTTATAAAGAAATTGAGTCATGAAAGAGCTTAACCAATAACTCTTGCACAACAAAAGAACAGAAAGTGATTTAATGGCAATAGTAAAAAAGGGCTTTAGGAAGATCCACATAGATCACTTGGTCTATAGTCTATGCCATAGAAACTGGTAGAAATTATAATAAATAATAACAGACCCTTGAGTAGATAAAACAGGGAAGATACAACATGAATTTTTGCAGATGGAAATTTTGATTCACAAATCCATAGAGTTCTCAGAAGGAGGCAATGGGCATATGCTGCTAAAATTAAAAAGTACGAAAAAAGTACACCAAAGTAATTTTCTAAAAGAAAGTTATCATGACATAGGAGAAAAAATACTAAATATTCATACACAAAATAGGATTTAATTTAGCTATTGCTACACTGGAAAGACAGCATGGAATCTTTGTGGATATACCTATGAAAGAACCAGCTCAATATTCAGAACTGATGATAAAGGAGGAGAAAAACCCTTAAAAAAACCCCTTAGGAATTATTAAGAAAGAGCTAGAAAATAAAACTAAAACCATAATGACATCCTTCTAATAAAATCCATCATAGACTCACATACTGAACACTCTATGTGGGTTTCAAATCTTGAGACAAAAGAGGAAACAAGCAGCCAGAAAGATGCAGAAAAGGGCACAAAGATGTTCAAAGCACAAAACAACTTCTGTGCAAGGACAGATTAAAAAGAGTTGGGTTCTCTGCCCTGGAAAATAAATGATTGAGAGAAATATAAAGGATCTTGATAAAATCATAACAAACAAGGACAAGGTGAACTGTTAATAATTGCTCCCCATTTCTCATTACATATTTCTAGAAAGCATCCAAAGAAGTCATCAAGCACCAGGTTGAAAGCAAACAAAAGGAAGTATGTTTTCACACAGTCCGTAATTAAATTGTGGAATTCATCGGTGCAGGATGCTCTCGATGTCAAAAGGAAAAATGGTTTCAAAAAGCAACCAGACAAAATCAGAAAATACAGCTTAGGCTTTAACAGCCCTTTCCATCAGGGCTATTAAACACAATGATGCAAAAGCAGAAAACACAACTCCACTCTAAGAAATGCACATTTCTGAAGAGCAGAATGAACCAATCTGACGTGTATTAGACAGCAGCTAAGCTTCAACATGGCTAACACATAGATCACAGAGATTCCAGCTTCAAAATGAATTTATGGAGCACATGGATTATGGCTGCAACCGATGATTTACTATTGCACTGTCAACATATTGGATGTTGATTAATATCCTTCCCTAGGTACAACCACAGTTAAAGTGTGTGTTAAGGACAAAATGTTAAGAGTGAAACAGAGAAATGTTTTGAGAACAGGATATTCTTTGGGGAGACTTGTGGTATAGAGATACAACATGTTTTCCTAACTGGATGAGATTCCAATAGGTGATGAAAACTACCAAACTTATGAAATTACCAGTGATGACACCCCCTTTGGTTCTAATGGCTGTTCAGCATTCACACTATGGAGTGATTTCTGTGGGAGCTGCACTTAGTCTATTGTGCATGTTATGCTCAAAAATGCCTTTTAAAACCAAGCAAAAACATTCAGGTCACAAAGCAAAGCATGCAAAAGTATGAAAATATCAAAATGAAGTCTGTCACAACAGCTGTAGTGTTACAATACAATCTTCCATGTTATGATTGTATATTTTGTGTTCTGTATAATGGATAGCATCCAGGAAATGAGACTAATTCAAATACTTTTTTTTATCCTCTCTGTTCAGTGTGTGGCCCCAAGCCTTGTTTACTGAGTGGCATCCAAGTCTTGCATGAAATAAGATGGGGTTTTGTTTCTGGATTTTCTGTGATACTCATCAATATAGTGTCTAAATATCTCAACAATCTTGCTGAATTAATCCTCACAATGTACCCTCAGATGTCTGGAATGATTTTAATTCCTCATTGATGAAAATTATGAGAGAAATGATGTCGATTTTTTTGGTGGCCACACAGGGAGCCTGTTATTAAGGACAGGAAGGAAATTTAGATCTGTTCATTCTAAGGGGTGCTGAGCATCTCCTGAACTCATTTTACAGAAGGAGCACTCCAAGAATTCTGGCTCTTCCATCAGATCTGCAGCTCATCTGTAGCTTAAACCTCTTCAGTGGGGGTGGGATACCATGGACAGGGACCTCCTTCCTACCTATCTCTCTAATCCTGTGAATTAGGAAAAGTATCTCAAAGGATACATTGCTGCAAGATTTGCTAAGCCCTTGGAGGCATTCAGATCATTGGCACAATGAAGAACAAAGTTATGACATTCTGTTGTTACAATCTTCGGCAGAAATTTCTCCTTCTGATTTGCATTCTCTAGGATTCTTGCCAGCATGAGGTATTTAAAATTATATTTTTCTAAAAAGTCTCAAGCAGGGGCAGTGGTATGGATGTAAGAAATCAACCGCTGACACACAGACTGTTTCTGTAATGTTAAGGATTGCAATTTATAGTTGTGGTATAGTTTGTAAGTAGGAATGACAACTTTATGAAACACTCTTTAGATACTGCACTTGTGCTCTAAGTGCATCAAAACACATTTAAAAAATAGCCTTATGTTCTGCTACCTTAAGGGTCTGTCTCACACCTACCATATCCAAGAAACTGAGAATAAAGCTCAGTGTCTGTTCCTCTATTGTGTTTCCTATTGTGCCTACATATTGCAGCATTTGTGGTCTGTAAGATCACACACTGTAGGAACAACTTTCAGCTCTCTGTGACAATAGGGTGAGCTGAGGACAGCCTGGCAATGTTTGGAGATGAATTTCCTGCCCTTTGTGGGTTTCAGTTAGACTCTTAGCATTATTTGAACTTTTGTGGTTTAATTTTCTTTGTTGTTGTTTTAATTCTAATGGCAGAAAACAGGAGACAAAACAACATCCCTCTGGAGGCAGCGAATCTCAGGATCTGAGGAGTAAATGGCCATGTTTTCTCCTTCTGGCATTTCAAGATACATCAGCAAACAGAGAAAGGACATAGTAGATCTGTAGAATGGCAGCAGGATGTAGAGATCCTTATTTTCTAGTAAAGTACCAAAAGCCTTAGGATCTGTTGATGTTTAATGGTCTTCTGAAGTAATTTCTTCCCATTAGCATACAATCACAACCACAGGCTCAGAAACTGCCCACTACCATGGGGCAGAAGGTTGTTGCATGAAAGCTGCCCTTTTCTCTTTACAGGTTTGAAAAAGAATCATAAAATAACTCCACTGTAAAAATAAATAAGCCACTAAAACAAGTAACAAATGACTTTTCTGAGAGAAAGAACTGCCAGTTATGGGATAACAGTCACTAACTACTGCCAGGAGTTTTTTCAGGTTCCAGGGAACATCAGCATTGAGAGAGTTTTTTTTAGGTCTACCTTGACTAACATATGTAGAAAGGAACATTTCTGATTCTTCATTTCCTCATTCTCTCAGGTGTCACAGCTTCCTAGATTTTGCTTCTGTTTATAGTCATCTCTCAACATGTATTTCAGGAAAAGAAAAATCTAAATAAAGATCATAGCCTGTTCCTTTATGTGCCCTTCCTCTTCTTCTCCTCCTTTCTTGCATTTGTGCAGTGTTGTGGCACCTATTAACTACCCATGTTTTCAGAATGACATTATACAAGGTGCAGGATGTACCACTGTGCCCTAAAAATATCAACAACTGCATTAGTCTCACAATAATTAATGGCAGGCATTATGCAAATGACAACTTTTTCACTGCAAAATAATGACATTTCTTCATTTTGAGCAGAGTTATGCAAAACAATGAATTGGGGATGATAAATCACACAGGAGAATTAAGAAAGCCATAACGTTCCTGCCCAGGCAGGCAGAAAGACAGACAGACCAACCATTTAGAACACATTGTTTGTTCTCAAACCGCTATTAAGAAATAAATAAAAGCATAGCCAGTTGGTCATTAGAACGTATGTATAATTTAGTTTCCCCCCTTTAGGCAACTGTGCATAAGGGAACGTTAAATTCTAGCAATCGAATTATTATAAGTCACAAGCAAATTTTTTTATTAACCTTAATAAGTCATTCACTCAGAGACTACAGTCATCAGGCAAATAAAATATATCACGTCATTCTCTTACACATTAACTAATTTCTTATGCAAACATCACAATGTATAGCAATTACCACTGCTCAAAAAAGCCACAAAGTCAGTTTCAATTTATTTTATTGCTTTTGTGCGTGGCCATTTCCTGTAGAGCTTTGCTCTCTATCCCCATGGTTTAGGTATAAAATGAATGCAAGTAACAAGAAGCTACTTTTTTCCTCTTTATTGTGAATACTGTTAGAAAAAGATGTCGGCAAGGTCTTCTTGTGAGCTTCAAGAATCTTCTCAAAGGTAAAAAGCCAACACTGACAAGAGCACCCTCCCTTCCCCATCCCTTCCTCCACTGCATGCTTCCCACCTCCTGTAAGAGCAACCCCAGCCCAGTCCTCCCAGTGCCTCCTGCAGGGAGCCTGGCGCAGGGCAGTCTGTGAGCTCCCCGGAGCCACCATTCCCACACTGCTCCCTAAGGAGCAGGCATCCCAGTGAGAGTGGGACTGGAGGGGAGCTTTGAACTCCCCCTACGTACAACACTCCTCCACTGTTCCTTACAGTGTCTCCTGATGGAGCGGAAGTAGCTCTAAGCTTTTAATAGACAGCACTCCTGGATCTTTCTTTTTAGTGATTCCTGCTGGGAGAGTCTGATGTATCAAAAGAGTTACAGCGATTAAGGCTGGAGAGACCTGTGGTATTTAATCATTTAGTCCATCCTCCCACCTGAGCTGGGGTATTCCTTACGCTATTTTTTCCTGATGCTCTATCCAGTCTAACTTTGAAGAGTGCCAAATAACTGGGCTCCCACCTCTTCCCTGGGGAGGTTATTCCACAGTGGCACACCATGAGACTGGAAATTTCCCAAGGTATTTGCTGTAATTTTACTTCTTTATGATTAGTTTTATTAAAAAGGCTTTAGTTTTCAGATTCCCAATACTGCCATAAGATTTTGTTTCTGTGTTAGTGCAGAGACTGAAACTGCACCAGACTTCCTTACATCCACAGCTCAGCATGCCACTTAACAACACTGTCCACTGAAAAATAAAGCTGGACTCGGAGCACCTAAGTATTACCCAAAACCTCTTTTTATTCTTCATGGTGACTGCTGGCAAGAACTGGTATGACAGGACCTTTACAGCCAATGCAGTATTACCTCCCTTCTAGCCACATCAGCTGCTCCCCTTAGGAAGCACTGGTGGCCATCCCAAACACACATAAAGCAGAGCATCAGCAAGGATTACATATTCCCCAAGAGGAGGTCAAACTGCAGAACTCTTGTGAAGCATAGCAATGGGCCTGGAAAACCCACATTTCATGTGTCACAGTGAAGAGTCAATTTCAGCTTTATCTGAACCAATAGGAAGGCCATCCATCCCTTTTTCTTCTTCCCACATGTTAGTACCCTTGCCTCCAACAAAGACAACTAAGTCACTGACAGACAGACAGAGAGCTCAGGAAAGAGAACAGTTGTGCTGGAAATAACTGGTGTCTTTGAAAACAAAGTGGCAGCAGTTGACCACCCCCCTCCCACTATTTATTTCAGGACTTTTAGGATTCAGTGAAATTCACCCTGCCTTGGAACACTGCAAAAAATTCTCCACCTCCAGCCTCTCATCCGGAAGTTAATAACATTTTGCAGCTCTCCTTAAATAAAATCCAGCCCATCCTGGATCAATAAGACTGATGCCTATTTCCCTAATGGCAGCCGATTGCCATTTGCTATTCAAATCAGACTAGATAAATTACAGTACATGCCAAGGAACAGGCCAGTGAATTAAGACAGGCCTCCTGAGGACCAGTGATATTATTAATCTTTTAAGACACTATCATATTTCTTCTTGACAGTGTGCGTAGACTCTCAGACATGCTGCACTCAGATTGAAATATCAGCTGCTGCAAAAAATCAATAGCGTTAGAAACACAATAATTTTCTGTCTGCAGGGCCCCCAATAAGCAACACTTGTCCTTCTCCTCCTTTCCACATCTATGCTCCAAATGCATTTGTTTTAAAATCCAGGTCTCAATTCTGAATAGTCATTGTGGTGGACAAAGCTGCTTTTGTTGTCATCCTTTGCCACAGAAGCCACAAATGTGCTTCTCGATAAGGTTGCGGTTCTCAGAGACAGCAGAAGGTACTCCAGGGTCAGATACTCACCCAGTATATTTCACCCTTCTCCCCACACCCTCCTGCTCAGTCTCTTGCTCTCTCATCGAAGGCTTTATAAAGATAGATATTGCCAGAGCTCCTGCTATCCCTAAGAAAAATGAAGATGGGGACCTTGGATGTGAACTGACAAAGGGAGACCATACATGACAAGAAAGGAGAAAGCTTAAGGGATTTCTCTTTAGACTGGCAACAGATAGGGTCATCAAGAGATTTTGATCTCTTTAGACCTGTGGATGAATTCAATAGAGGCTCTGACAGTCAAGTAAGCTGCCCCTGGTTTCTCAACTACCCTTTATACTGAAGGGGAGAAAGAGTGTACAACTGATAACTATTCCAAAAAGGATATTTTTCGATTTACAAGAAAAGTGGGCTTAGGGAAAAATGTGTAGCTTGGGGGATTGGCAACAAGATGTTAAAAGGAGGTTTCTCCTCACTCTTGACATGATATAGCTTATCGTATCATAGTTGGAAAAGAAACAACTCTAAAACACAACAAAATCAGAAGTCTCCACACAATTCTAAGCATAAATTTATTCTGCATGTAACTGTGTAAAAAAACCCAAAAAAACTCACAAAAAAAGTTTACAGAAATGGACCAGAGTGGATAAATCAACTTCAGGTTGGCTAAGCTGCGATTTGAGATTGCCAGATTTCTGGCATCCCAGGTCAACAGTGACCAGGAAGAGTTTGATGAATGTCCCAGTAGGGTGAGAGGAGTGAAGCGATGAAATCATTCAAGTTACATCACAATTAGCAGTTGCCTTCTGCCCTTAAAACATTGTTAACAGCACTGGCAGGACTGGAGACCAAAAATATCATCTCTCCTCTGACTCCTGCAGAATTGTGAGGGCTTCAATTCAGCTTCCATTTAAAAAGTGGAGTAAGCATGACCTACATGCAGTATAAACATAGCCCTGCCTTCTGATGAACGCCAGGGTGACCTGGCTGATGGACACGCAAGGCTGGCTGATGTCAGCAAGGTGCTCATTAGTAAATGGATGAGGAGCCACTCTGTGCAGTTCTGGGGTATGCTTTACCTTCTCTGTGCTGAGCAGAAGACCTGGCTCCCCTCCTTCCTTGGGATTCTCAGCATCCCTCCCTCTGGTGCATGAAGTGACACACTTGGACAAAGGGAAGAGTGAGCTACCATCAGGTTTGCTGCTAGGGAGAGGGTAAGTTTAATTAGGGCTGGCCAGTGGATAAGAATTTTCTTCATTGGGACATAAATACCAGGTCTCAAACTCTAAAACATTATAAAAAAACCCAAAACAACCTGGTGAAGTACCTTCACATCTAGACCTCCTAAGTTTTCAATCTCTATGTCACCAGAAGTGACCAGAAAGCTCTCTTCATCAAAGTCTTTGTGCTAAAGAGAAAAGAGGAAGTGCTAGGATGAAGTGCTCCCACCAACTGCACCATGGTGCAATTCTCCTGGAGCAAAGAAGGCTCAGGAAACACCTTAATGCTCTCTATAACTACCTGAAAGGAGGTGGTAGCAAGGTGGGAGGCAGCCCCTTCTCCCATGTAAGTAGCAACATAAGAGGAAATTATCTCAAGCTTGTACCAGGGCAAGTTCAGATTGGACATCAGGAAGAACTTCTTCATTTAAAGGGTGGCTAAGCATTGGAACAAATGGCAAAGGCTGTCTAAGTAAGTGGTGGAGTCACCATCCCTGGAAATGTTCAAGAAATGCCTGAACGTGGTATTTAGTGCCATGGTCTACTTGACATGGTAGTGTTTGGTCAAAGGCTGGACTTGATCTTGTAGGTGTCTTCCAACCTTAGTGATTCTATGATTCTGTAATTTTCAGTTAGAAAATTAATTACTTCTCAGTACTTTGCACACATCTGAGGAACAGACTTGAGATTCACTCTTGCTCCTGATTCTCCATGAGTTGGATTTGATTCATGCACCTGAATGGAACTGCTCCCAGTACATACAAGTCTCACTCTACTTCCAACAGGTTTTGGTTGTGCCATGTGGGATCTAGGAATGTGTTGATAACACTTAGAAGTACTTGTAAAAATGTCATCGTAAGCCATGTGCACGTGGAGCTCAGCCTAAACTGTGGGTCTAATATGAGCACTGGCACAAAACTCTGCGTGAGCAAGCACTATGAGGGCTGAGGAGTAAATATGAACAGACAGCATCATGGGTGATGAAAGATGGGGTTTGAGTCTTCCACTTTTCCTCTCCAATCGTCAGATCACTCCTCTGCCTGCTGTTCCTCTCTCTCCTCTAATCTCCTCCCATCTGTGCTACGTCCTCTAGCTACGGATCATTGCTATTTTGATCTAGCACAGCAAAAATCATTAGTTCACAAAGTACTATGGCTAATAGTACCACAGTTTTGCAGAAGATGCTATGGTATCTAAGACAATGAACCTACAATTACCCCTGAACAATAAAGAGAAGAGAAATTCACTTTTCCAGAGCAGGTAAGGGACTAAAACAATCTATACAACCATGAACATTTTGAGTTGGGTATTCTGACAAGCTCCTATGTCAGTCCAAAGAATTTGGTGGTAGTCTAAAGCTACCCCAGAACCTGTGCCACATTTATGCAGAAAGCCCCAAAGGTGTGGCTGGGCTGCAGTACAGCATCATGCACACAAAACTCCCCACATCAAAGCCTGTGAGAGCCATTAAGGATCTTTGTGTCTGTAAGCACACCAAACACCTGAGTATGAACTGAAATCTTTAGAAAGATGGGAGTTTAACATCACTGTATATTGTAACAAGGTGTTTCCATACTAAACTTGTACTCTACCTCCATGCATTTTTTCCTCTTAGAAACGAACACAATTTATCCTGATCAATATAGACTAATTTCTTCTTCTCTTCTTAGGCACTGTTATATGCTACCCTATGCCCTCCTTCATCCTCGCATTTGGAAAAGAAATAATTCCTGTAGCAACTGGCCATACAACTATTGTTCAGGTTTCCCTGATACTTTTCCCCTGGGAAGCAAGACACCAGTGGTTGTTGCAAGACCATGAAACTAAATGGACTTTTTCATGCTGAAAAATACTCTTGGGATTTAAAAGAAGCTTTGCACATCTTCCGTCAGACATTTCTGTTTCTAAAGGAAAGGATTAGACAGAGGGTGAAAGTACACAAAGTGTTAGGGCCATTGCTGCTGGTCAGAGCTGCTTCAGAGGAGATTCTCTAGACAGCCTCCTCCGGATAGATCCTGCTGGAACAGAATCTGCAGACTGTAATGTTTAAATACCATTCAGAAGTTAAAACAGTAGTGACAAACCCAGTTAGGTTTAAAGCCAGATTTCCATTGCAAAACACCCTGCGTGCCATCCCTGCTGACAGGCAATGCCAGGCATTGCTGTCAGCCACAGGCTACAAAAGGAAGAGGAAGAAAGTAAATGTGCTTCAAGTTTAAGGCATAGACACATACTGCTAACAACTTCTGTCTGATATCCTTCCTCACCCCCAGTCTCTGCCCCAAGACATTGCTCTGATTTTGCAGTACAGAGAACTGGTCTGTGCACAGAAATCTACCCACAGGCTACAGCTCCAGGACACCCAGAGAGGATTCAGCTCACCCTGTGCTTGGCTCCTTTGGTTATAGGCGTTGAACAAGCCCATTCTGTGAGGAGGAAGCAGCACAGGGATTATTGTCAGACTCCAGGTGGGATTCACATTAATCTACCAGCTCATTCCATAAAAACAAAGGAAAGGTAAGGAGTTGAGTGACTATATCATGTAAGAAGAAAAAGGAAGATCTGTGTGGAAATGGCCAAAAGACCAAGAAACTAAATGATAAGAAAATAATGTGAGATAAAGAAGGATTTTGAGGTGGTTGGGGGAAGAAAACCTAAGCAATGAAAAGATGTCAGCAAATCCAACCACACTTAACCCAACCACAGATTAGGATTTCCCTCTCTAAAAGATGGAGCTAGACAAAAAGTGTGTTTCCTTTTCTGGCCATTAGCATCTATATCTAGCAATAACTTGAGAACAAACCATTTTTGAGAGCTTTGTCAGCTATTCTTTGCACACCAGAACCATAAGCTCCCTGGCATGGCCAGAAAAATAACTAAAAAAAAAAATGTATTCAAAACTTTGGCTCTCTTCACCTCTTGGTAACGATCCAGCTCTGCCAAGGTCAGAGGTGAGAGGAAGTCACTGCTGCTCAGTCAGCTCTGTGAAATGAGCCTGGAAAAGGTAATGAGCTTTTCCAGAACAACAGTCTCCATGGTACATTAAAAAGAAATTCTACCAACACTCCCTGGTTGCACCCTTGATAGAGGAGGTGGAGGGGAAGAAGGCCTGACATCAAAAAATCAGGAACATCCTAAATTCTCCCACTGCTTTCAGTGTGAGTTGGTGCAATGAGCTGCCACACAGCTGTGAGGGGTGAGCCATGCACCTGTGCAAGGCATGCTGAGCAATGTGTTACAACAAGCCATGGCCTCTTTCCTTGTCTGAAGAAACACTCCCTCCAAATCATGGCTAAATCCACTAAGAGGGGTAGGAGGAAACATCTCCCACTGGGGCAGACCTGCTGCCTCTCTCACATGAGTAGAAATACAATTTCTCACACTCACACGACTCCATCCCTGTGCTGGAACCTCCAATGGAGGCACTCCCAGCTCAGTTACAGGTTTTAATTATGAAATGACAGTACCGATGGCTGGCTTTGCTTGAACCAGCATGTGTCACCAAAGATGATGGGAAATATGCAGGAAAGAGACACAGTTTAATTAGCCTGAATATTTTACAATGATTATTTTCTACAAGAAAACCACCCCACATCTTGATTTGTCACCTGTCAGGTCGCTGTTCTTATCCACCATGATCTCTCCTTGCTTCTTCATGTCATAAAAAAACCAATGGTGAAAATGACAGACAGATGCAAACAAGATTTTGGTAATTACAGCCCTGTGGCTGGTGGTTGTTTGAACATCGTTTTATTTCTTCCAATCAAACAAGTCCTTGGACTTCACAGCCCTAGAGCTTCAGACAGGGGTGAAGCTGATTATATTATGACATTACAGCGCAGACTGGCAGATCAGACAAAGTGGATTTCACTCAGTAATTAAACTGCAGTATCTTTCGTCTAAAGTCCAGGACAGGATTAATCGAAAGGTAGCTCTTTATCATTGCGATTAGTGCTGGGATTTGAAGAGTGACTCCACAGATTTCTGATTTGATAGCTTGTCCTGGGTACCAGCTTATCGGAGACTGCACATCTGTCTGACTTGTAAAAATAGCACGAGGTCAAGATCTATTTGCCAAGTCGCACCATTTCCTTTATTTTATTTTTACTTGGAGATTGATTTAAATATTACAGTGTCCTTTGGCTTCCTGAGGCAGTACAAAGATTTCCATTTAAGACCTGCTAACATATAACCCTGCCCCCACCCTAAACTCCACTGGATCTAGAGAACAGACTCACAGTTTTCTCTGTACCTTTAAATTTATTCTTCTGGGTCCAGGAAAACCCACCTGATTGTCAGAAACTAAACAGTACAAATTTTACATACAATACCTTTCTAGCTGCTCTAAAGTGGTCTAGCAAAAGAAGTTTCAAGCTTTCAAGGCACTCTGAAGATTTACTGGATGAAAACAGAGTCTTAAGAATTTGGTTTTTTGTCAGCATTGTATAAAATCCCTACTATAAAATGCCAGCTAATTTTTTTTTTTTCTTTAAGTTTCCAAAAAGCTTTCAATGCTCCTGCTTCTCTTCACAAGGCTAATAAACACAGAGCTGGGAAAACTTTGTCAGTACAGCCAGACAGTTTCCTTATGCTGCTGGCTGGGGAAACAGCACTCCTGGCACCTGCCCTGATTTACTCACTAGAGAAAGGAGAATTTCTACACGTGGAAGCAAGGCAGGGAAAAGCAATGGGTATCTCTTATTATTTTCTTCTGCAAGTAGTCATTCTGTTTAAGAAACAGAAAAATCAAGGTAATACAAAGAAAAACACTACTTCTCCTTCCCATCAACAAAATACAGTTAGGAACCGATTTAAAATTCTGGAGATACTCTCTACCTAAAATCTCTTGCAGGCAATGCTGTTTTGAATTACACTCTGTGGAGAATACCCTGGTAAGAATCCCAACAGATTTCAGAACTGTATGGGAGTGGTTTGGCGTTTGCCTTTAGGAAGTCATATACATTTTTAGGTTCCTTTCAACAAGTTTTCAAACCATGGCAGCTACAAAAACTGATGTCCCACAGGCCACTATTACTAGGTTCCAACTGTTCCCCAACAAAGGCTGATAAAAAAAGAAATGTATTTGTGAAAACATCAATAAAAACTTTATTAGCAGCTGAATGAGGTTTTTGAAAGACAAATACTTTTACTGAAAACTGAAAGAATTTTTTTGTGGAAAGAAGCTGAAAATCAAAAGTATTCTATCTGGAAGTCAATTCTCGGCATAGTTTCTTTAAAATTTTTAGTCTTTAAAACAAAAAAAAGTCACAATTTACACTGTTTTGTTTCATCCACAGAATAGTCCTGTCCCTACCACATTCTATACAGTTCAGAATTGCTTGGCCCGTCTGTACAAAAGGATAATTGCCACAACGTCCTTTGATATTTTGCCTATAGCAATGTTTCCTCTCATTTGCATGAGTCTCTGATGTAGATTATGAAGATCTAAAGCAGGGGCAATCTCTTAATTTCTACCCAAACATTTATTAGAGACAGACCTGTTTGGGGACTGGGTAGTACTACAGTCCAAATAACAAACTAAGCAATTCCCTAGGCAAACAAAGTATTTTATCTGCAGTTTTATTGTTGTTGTTATTTTTATAATGGAATTTACAGAGAAAAAAAGCCAAATTATTCATAACCATCCATTTTAAGTCTTGAAAGCTACTTCACAGCTCTTGGAGTCATAGAAGACCCTCAGTATCAGGCAGTCTGATTCCCACACAATAAAGAACTTACAGTTCCACCCAGCAATTCTCATAGCATTTCTAATGACTAGTGTGTATGGGCACATAACATTTACTAATAGTGATGATCCTAATTTAAGGAATTAAACCACCAGAATATCAAAAAATACCTTGGAAATTTGTTTTAGTAAGTACTTTCTCTGCCCAAACACTTACAAGTGGGGAGAGAAGAGGAAATCTAGCCAAGCAAGCAGGCAGAGGCACAGAAACATCACACAGATGAATGACAAACAGTGCATTTCTTGGTCAGCTAATGAAGACACAGATAAGTAATACCAGACAGAACAGTCTCAGTAATCTTTGTTTAAATGGCTAGCTAAATATGTAATAAATTCTCACTGCTATACTTGTTCTTTGTAGAGGTGTGAAGGTGTGAATTTTATTCCTAGTCCTGCTGCTGATGCCGTAGATACAGATTCAACTTGCATAGGGATTTCAAAGCTAGTATTCAGACCACTAAACTATTCCTCCATCCAAGCTGAAAACAAAATGCAAATGAACTACTGAGGATCCTGAGCTCACGCTGTTTCCCTCCTGCCTTTCAGAATTTTCCCCATTTTTCCTCTAAAAATTCTAAAGTTTTAAAAATATTATTAAACAATCAAATAAGCACCAGCCTTTATATTTATATTTTTTCACTCCTGAGTCTTTGTATTATGCTTTGATCATAAATTCAGTATCTTCCCTCCAATCATGAGGACTAGAAACTTATTTTATAAACAAAAAACAAAGAACTTGACATTATCTGTTTACTTCAAGAGTACAATCTTTAAGAAAAAACATCAGCTATTATGACACTTTCAGTAAAACTGCAACCACTGCCAGCAAAGCGAAACATTAATCTAGGTGTGCACATCCTTCTGGTTTTCACATCATGCGTAAACACTGAAATTCCACAAAAAGAGCCTTGTAGTTGTGCGTTGCTCTGGAGAAAAGCTGGATCGCGTAACACATCCATGACTTCACAAAGTGGTCAATCAGCAAGTGCTTCCCACTAAACAGGAAAGGACTCTTAAATGCCAAGTCCTGGCTTTGGTAACAGAGTGGTAAATTTCATATTAACATAAACCAGGGTAAGACTTGTCCCAGTGTAAATACAACCAGAATTAATGTTATGTTTTACAGAGTTCCTAAACAACTACAAATTTCTTCCACCTGGAAAAGGGAGAAATACACGTCTTGCAGCATGATGTTTTTTTGAAATGAAATCACAGCTGAAAGCTTGGATAAGACTAGTTATTAGAGGCAGAGAAATTCCCAGCCATCAACACAAAAAGAGAGTTTGTTTGTTCCCCAAACTCTAAAGATGCTGCCAGCATCCAGTTCCTAGGCCATATGTTTGTAACATGAACCAAATCGACCCATAATCCTAACCAGGAGGTTACCACAAGGGCTGAAACTGTGATGCACTCAGTAAGGACCTGTTTTTCTCAATTAAAGAAATAACCATAACTACTTTCAGTCGAGTCACTCACACTCATAATGTATCTAGCCTCAAAAGATATTTAACATCATATATATTAAGTATGTCAAGCAGCCATTCCATTAATAACACTTTGCACTTCTATTCTGCTTTTTATGCCAGTAGACCAAAGCACTTTGTGATCATGAATTAATCAATGCTACCACCACCTGTGCACTGGAAATAGTTGGCTGGCATCCACTTAATGACCCTGGATGATATCTGGAGATGTGATCCTCATTTTCCTATCTCCCAAACCAAGCCTTAACCAGAAGACAAATCACAATGTAATAACACCAAGAAATGATGGCTTCCCCAAATTCACTGAGTACTTAGCACAATCAAAATAAATCTGTTAGAGTATGCAGAGATCATATACTTTGCCTTTAGCAAGGCAGAGCATATGAAAAAGAGAACTATCAAAAATTAAAGAAAGAAAATGCACAGCTTGCAGCTTCCTAAATTAACATCAAGTTTGCCAGGATAACAGTTTCTTATTCTGCTCATGATCATTCGGCAGGTTTACATTCCCTCTCTGCTGTGCTATGCTTACAGGCAACAAATGAGACAGCCCATTGTGGAAGACTAAAAAAAAATGGAGAATAAAAGAAATAAAATCACCCGGCTAATTTCTAAGTTTGGTTCTAGGGTGGAGCTTCATGAAACTAAACCCGTCCGTGATGATTGTCAACAAAATATAGGCTTCTGTAAAAGATTTAAACAGGACTAGCCATATTTAAAAGTTCTTCAGACTTCACCACCAAATAATTTTTTTTACTTCAAGTCCTTCTAAATAGAGCTCATAATCCTGAAATACTTTGCTAATTTTTGATTTGGTTTCTACTTAGGTAAAGGAACGGAAGTCAATGGGAGCTTTGCTAGAATAAGGTTGAGAAGAGAGTTTGCAAAAGACATTACTCTTATTTTTACAGTAAAAAAGTAGCTGCAGAAAAATATCTGTGCCTGAAGTAGAAGAAAAAGGTTCAGACTTCACAGTGTTGCTTTTAATAAGGATTATGTCTTCAAAAAGAAGACCCAGCAGATCAGACTGATCATATCTGCTTAGTTGATATATAACCTTATGTTCCCAGCTTAGAAAAAATAATGCCCACGGACTAAGACAAGATCAACTCACGCTATACACTATCTAGAATTTTAATCCAACTGTTTAAAACATATGCTATCCACTCTGAGTAACTTCAGATGATACATATTTTTCCTTTGTACTTCAAATTTTGCCAAACTGCAGATATTTAATACTTTCCTCTTGTATCCTGCACAGATTTCAGTAATATGGATGTAAATTGTTTTTCACTTCTGTTTGATATGCCTTGCAATTAATACAGAAGTTAAACAAAACAGTTCCACTCCCAAGAAACTTTTCTATGATCTGTAGGCATGAACTTTATACTGTCAGGTATAAACCATATGCTAATTATTCTGAAGTGCCCATCACACCCCAGTACATGGTACAAGTAGAGCATTTAAAGGTAAAAATTTTGGCCTATGGGCTCATCTAAATTGCCAGAGGGTAACTAATGTTATCAAACTAACATTAATGAAATCAAGTATTCTTTATATCATACACCATTTTAACAGAGTCCAACGTTTCATCTAATAACTGCTTTAAAAGGATTTGTCCTAAAACACTCCATGGTAGGATTATCATCAACAAATCGTACCCTAGATGTGGTTTCAAGTATTTAAAGTTTGGGGCTTAGGGCTCAAAGCATTTGCTTAAACATAACTTTCAACTGCCATCAGAAAAACACTTTTGCTTAACCACATCTGGACATGGCTAGCAGATAGGAATCAGCACTTCTGAAATAAATGTCTTTTGGGAAAACAACTGAAGGCCAGGTGGTGTATCCTACAGCATCTCCCGTGGTAACAAACACCCAGGCTTGAGCATTTATTATGCACTCAGTGCATCACTACCTTTCCATCTACTCATTGCTTTCAGAACTTCTTATCCTCAGCAAAATAGTAAAAAAGTCAGATTGCTTCTTTTTCTGGCTAAACATAAAAGAAGACATTAATGAAAAACTCTGCTCACAAAACTTCATTTTATGCCCTCCATGTCATAGTTGAGAAAATTCATACTCTGTCTCTAGAAATTAAACTGGCTGTAACGTATGCAAAATTTCCTCTGAACAAGGGAAAATTTGGAATTGTAAGAAAGAACATCCCTTTTAAGTTTTATAAATACACTGAGGTCAATCCTGACAGGAATTCACAAACAAAGTCCTGACTGAACAAATTGTGTTGGATTGCATTTCCCCTGACTCTTGAATTTTCCTTTCAAGATTATGTGATTGAATTTTCCAGACTAGATCCAGAGTCTACACTAGTCTCTTTCACCATCCAACAGATTTAACCCACTGATTTCAAATGTTTGCCCAAATGCTGCAGGAAGAAGGTATTATTTGCCCTAGTTCTTACCTTCCTTCTTCACACACTGTGAAAGCTACCAAGAAGACAAGCTGACATGAAGAGGCTTCTCTCGAAAACCAGAAATATCTCCCTGTAAAGCTCACACAATGCATTGTCAAATTTCAAAATATAAATTTAAAAACACAGAGACTTATCCATATTTATTCAAGATCTCACAGAGATGGTAAATATGATTAGACAGGGAGTTGAAGATAAATAATATCATCTGCTGTCTCATCTTCACTTCTCTAAAATCAGAAGCCCAACATTGGTAGAAGCATTCCAACTGCAGCCTATATTCCTATGACGTTACAGTTTCTTTTTATTTCACCCGCACTCGCTTCTTTTCGCTGGCAGCAGTGGCATTTTTCAGTGGCTGTATTTTCCCCAGTATGGCCATCAAGAGCAAGACTTTTGGTTTAGAGCACTGAAACACTCGGTAGGGCAATGGGCACCCACAGAGGAGACACGGGTTTGGATTGAAAGCAGCCTCGGGGACCTCGGCCAGTGGAGCACAGACATGCTATAACCACACGTTTATTGAAATGGGAGACTCCTCAAGCAGAGTGCTCCTGTTGAATTCTTGAGTGTTTTTCTTTCAGGGGCATTATACTGTCTCTGAATTCAACAAGAAATCAAATTAGGACTCCTGGGTTCCATTTCTGGCCTGCCACTTACCCATGATAAGATATTGGGCAAATCATTTAGCATAAATAAGCTTCAGTTTACAGAGCTGAAATACTGCACATGGGTGCAGTAAGGCTGATGAAAAGTACCATAATGGTATTATTAAAGTGCTTTCTCCTAGATTTTTAAAATTCCTTATCAAAGGTTGTCTTAACTTGCCTTTCTGAATTTTAAAGTCTATTTACTTTCTCAAGAATCTCCTTTTCAAAGGAAAAAAAATTTTGACTGTCTAAAGATTTCCTTGCAGGCATTAGTACAAGACTTTAGAATAAGGCTACATATAGTGCAAGTAGACAAAAACAATTTAAGAAATTATTGTCTTTAAGTTCCAACATAGAGTAGCATAATATGCTAGCATCTCTTTACATGTCTTTTTCTGACTTTAGCTTATAGTTCTGGGTATGAGAAAAAGGGCAACTGTCTCCCTCTCTCAGTCCTGTCCCAGGAGTTGCTCCCTTCCACTTGGTTTGGTCTGTACTTGAGCTCTGTCAAGCAAGTATTGGTATGTGTGACTTTTCCAAACCAATGAAATTAACTTAAATTCAGTCTTTTAATGCACAAATTAATGTTCACCAAAACCTTGGGGATCAGAAACAGCAGATTAGAAGTACTAAGGGGAGTCAGGCTACATCAATTAATATTTAAGACCAATAATTTCATATACAGCCAAGTTCAGGAATAGTGTAAGGTACCCATGCTGAGACACAGCGACTCAGTGCTAATCTTTACACATTATGTATGTGGGAACTGAAAAGAGCTCATAAAATGTAAATGCAAACCATTCAGGGCCTAATATGCAGTTGCATCATTACAATTACGTACCCAGAGAAGCCCATCTTCTCATAACCTGCAAACCTGCACAGTGCTCCCATTGTACAGACAGAAACTGAAAAGTGAAGACTAACATCTTTAGGGCACCTCCCTTATTTTGGTTACTAACCTTGTGACAACACACATAGAAGAATTTCAGAGAACTTCTGAACTGCTAACAGTCTTCATTCAAATTTTATAACCTATGAACATAAGTGACCCCTTACATGAGGAAGTATTTCAGATGCCTTTTTTGTGACAGGCCGAATGACACCTCTAAGTGCCCAACATTCCTCAGCTGACTGCAAAGGGAGCCCAGATGAGGATGGAGGTACCTGCACCACAGGTAACTAAATGCCAGCAAGAATATCCTTTGACCCTGGCTTCCAGAAGCTCTGAGCACTTCTGGAATTTCATGAAATCCATGTGACCTACAAGTGCTTAGCTCTTATGTGAACAAAAGATGCATAAAAAGAAGCTTTCCAGAATTAACACACAATAATTGGGAGATCATGTTGTGAATTCATTAACAATTTGTTAATTCAAAACATTAACATCATAAGCACAGGGTAGGAGCCTTACTGCTCCTGCAGGTTTGTTTGTTGGGGTTTTTTTTAAGATGATGTCATCTCCCCAGCTAAAATAATACAATGCTCAGACTGGCCATGAGGAAGTTTAATATAAAATACCCCTCTAGAGACAGCATGACTTCAGCCACAATCGGACTTCTGGTGCTACCAGGAAAACGTTCTGATCAGCTATTCTGCTGTGATAGCACACACTGTACCTGCTTCAGGGCAAGAGCATTCTTCAGCAAACAGGAATGTCACCGAGGGGTTTCCTTCAGCTTTTGTGAAAATTTTGCAATTGTCTCTTTTTCTCTTCACCAGTGTACTTTTTCTTCCTTTCCTCTTCAGCGAGAAAAGAAGTCTGATCTTCACAGATGGAAAATTAAGTATTGCCAGGATGGTCAATATACCCAACAGCCATTCAAACTGGTCTGATAAATGAAAGCATTTAAATAGTTGCAACCAAAATAAGCGACAGAAGGTGGGAAAAGAAATGCATAATTATGCCAGCTACTAGGGTACTGTTTATGTTTTATCCTTTGGAGCATTACAAAGTACAGAACACAAACTATTACTAGCATTTTTGTATACCTTAATATCTGCATATTAAATCACAGGCACATGTGATACACAAAATTTAGGAAGAGTATAAATTACCTTAGCTTCTCCAAATGATGTGCCAGGGCTGTCAATTGGTCATTCAAGCCCACTGCCAGGGAGATTGCTCAGTAATATAAAATGGCCAAACCAAATCATGACACAACACAATCACTTTATGTTAACTCTACTCCTTATGTGATACTTCCGTGTTTGCAGGCAGCACATGTTGGAAATACCAGAGATGAGGTAAAGAAGATTACACAAATTAACAGAATCGTCCTTCTCTTTTACATGTCACCCTGACCTCCAAGGGCCCAAGTAGCAAAGAAAAGACAAAGTGGTAGTAGAGGGAAGGTCTTCACAGCTGTCCTTTCTTTCCCCTTCACTAAGTGACTTTTCAGGGACTTTCCTGCATGTTAAGCATCTTTTTTGCATTGCTTAATATTGTTATTAATAATTCATATTTTTGTCTTTCTCCTCTCACTCTGACAACTTTTATTTTTAATCAATGGGCATGTGTCAAATTGCTTTGTTATTTATTTATAATGTAAGCTGACAAAAGAACGGGATATGTGGTATAAAGATGAGACAGTGTTTCTTTCCTACAGCTGATATCCTCAGTAATAACTATGTGTCTTGTTCTAATCAGTAGGGTCCAAAAACCTAATTTTGCCACAAATAATGGAGGACGTATTTAGTATATTTGTACAGCTGGAAGTCTCTCCTCTGTCCCCACAGTCATGCACTGACATAAAAGTTGAAAATGCAGGTTTATTTGTATGCAGGCACATTGTCTTTGAGGAAGAAAAGGAGTGCACAAAGGTGTTAATAACAATGTGCCAAGTACTGATGTGCTTATTCAGACAAATGTATTACTAAGATCAATGTTCTTTGTCCCCTAATGTATCAACAATTCTCACAAGTTGTTTATGGCAGAAACCTTCCTACTCTTTTCAGCTCACAAAACCCAAATAGAATCACTAACTCACCCAAGACAGAGAGGAATTCCGTGGCACAATGCCTGCTTCAGCCCCCCTTGCCACATAACACATGGGAATGTGGCAGAATGCATGGGGGAAATGCATCACGAGGCACTTTCCCCCATAAAGCTGGGAAAACAATTAAACGCTTCCTCAGCTAACATGTGAGAAGTAAGCTGTTGGTTCCAATTGGCTTCTATGTTACACACTTAGAATTTGACTCCTACACCCCTTTCATGCACACATATTTTACCTCGACTGCTACTTGAGAACTCATTTAGTTTCCCTCTGGATTTATTTTTGTCGAATAGTAAAAGTGTCTCTTAGTTCCAGCTGAATGGAGTTCACTGTTGTGACTGCCTTGGTGTGTCCCAAAGCAGGAGGCAGCCCTGTCTGGACTGTGGGAATGGTTTGGTGGAACTTGGGATTGTATTCCACAGCAGTGTGTACCTGCTGGACAAGATACTGCCATACAAGGTGTAATTATTGTAAAAGAAAATAAAGCACAAAGCCATGGGGGGGGGAAAGGGATTAGACACTTATTTTCTTTTTAATAAAAAAGGCTACTGTGCCATGTGACTTCTAATTCAAAGGAGGGTGTAGACTGAGGGTGTCTACTTAAGGCTCCTTTCTGAAAAGCTCCTACTTCCCATTTTTCCATAGTCACCACCACGTGTTGTGAGTGGGGGTGTGTTTGAACTTTTTATTTCAATGCCTGCTGAGACTGTTGGTGCAATAAAGTGACATCCCTTTACATCCTGTTCCAAGCACAATGTAATATCAGCACAGTTGCCTGGTGTAGCTCTGAAAGCCAATCAAGCAAGAGGACATCAAAAATCTCAAAGCCACCATATAGGCTGGCCAGTGAATTTGAGGAGGCACATCAAAGAAAGCAAGGTAGAGGATTAGGCTGTTAGAAAATTATGTCATCAGAACAATGGCTTGCAAGGGGGAAGAATTTACTTTGATTTTCAGAATAAATTGTCATAGTCTACACATACACAATTGCTTTTATTTTCAAGTTTTCTGGTGTTTCATTCTGTTTTAATTTATCCACTATAGAAGGGAGAATAAAAACTGAAGCATTTTCTTTGATGTTATCCTAGCCTTAATGCTTTCTTTCAATGCCTCCCTCACCATACACATCATGCTGAGAATAAGCATGGCATTCAAAGTGAGGATTGTCCCTCCTGATTTACAGCTCAGGGACAAAAGAATGCAAATGTCTCCTTCTTATGCTTGAAGACCAGTTGGTAACCAGATCTCCTCATCTTATGCCTTCTTTTGATACAATTATTAGAGAATCCAGACTCCAGTGTGGCCATAATGGAAGTGGTCAGTTCACATATTTGTCATGAGCACCACCAGTGAATTTCCCCTCTCTACTACCTAAGGGACCATTCAGATTTTGAGTGCCAGAGGAAACTGTAGCCATTTAACACACTCTGAACAACAGAAATAGAGTAAAATCAGGATAAATCTCAGTTACCATAACTAATCCCACTGCATAATCAGGGCTCAGGCACATATGGCATCTCGACAACTCAAGAATTGGAGAATGATGTCCTGGAGAGTGTTGCCCTTATCCAGGGAGAGCAACTGAGCAGCCCAAAACTTGTGATACTGCTGGGTAATTAGTCTGTGATTTCTGACCTCAGAAGTCAAGTGCTCCCCTCATCAACCTTCCTCCCAGAAGAACCTCACAGAATTAGCTTTTATTTCTTTTTGTGTTACCAGTTAGGAATTGCATAGGCAAGCAGAAAAAGAGTGTTCTTGTCTAGTATTCCCAACAACTCTGTGGATTTTAAGAGGGCAGAGGAAAATCCTCTGGGTACACAGATGAGGTGGGCTGCAAGACAATTAAAAACCAAGCAAATTTTAAATAAGGCTGGTGTGCTGGAAAGCACCAACTCTCTCTGGGTATGAAATAATGCCCATTTCTGTTCACTGTCCTTTTGTATCTTATTCAGGAACACAAAAGTGAAGGTGTGTATCAGTTATTCAGTTGTTGTCAGGTTTTTGTTGGGTTTTTTTCGCTAGTTCAGGAATTTTTTTTCACATGAACCTAGCTTTATTTAGGGGTGAAATTTTCACAAAGTGGAGTACTGGTCTGTTTCATCTAAAGTGCATGGTAAACCACTCACTGACTTCCATGAATATAAAGTAATTGCTGACTCTTGAGAAGCTTACCCTAAAAAAAAAAATTTTAAAAAAGGCAAAACCAGCCAAAAAAATAGAAATCTAAAATAATCGAGCATCAGTATGTATCCAGTGCTTATGGGTAGTTCTCTTTTCTCACCATAAATTTTTCATTTCCTACCAGCTGAATCTTTTACTTTTTCCTTGATTTATATTATGCTTGACTAACAGATGTAGTTACAAATTGAACTGATATAAAAGTCTAAATGTCTAAGAGGAGAAAGGGATTGCCACAGATATTACTGTTACCCATTCAATACATACTGGTACACACACATCCATATGAGCACAATCTGCCCATAACATGCAGTGAATGCAGTTCAAACTGTTGCTTCACGTGTATTCAGTCTAAAATCTACTAGAGGTTAAAAAAAAAAAGGGAGGCTTGTCTTGGTAAAGAAGGGGGACTACCAAGGATTACTGACTGAATGACTTGGATCTTGTGATGACAGAGTCAAAACAATTGGATCATTTGAGTTATACAGAGGCAGAAAGCAAAAAAATCAGCTTGAAGTCTATGGACATGAGCGTGCTTCCAAGGACTAAGGATCTTCTGATTCAAACAGAGAGGAAAAGGTTAGGGCATCTGCGGTTTTTTCCTCCTCAATTACCACTTTATTTGCTGTGTGGCCTGCTACATTTCTGTGTCTCAATCTCCAAGTCCTTAAACAGAAATTGTTAATTTGTACACAAACACCAACGCCTTGAGATGGTGTGGTGCATTTTGCAATTCTTTTGCCATTGACTGAAGAGACTGGTGGTTTTCATGTAAAAAGTGATGGCACCACTGCTGTCCTGAAACCAAAGGAAGTTTGTCTTTTCCTGTAGTCACTTTTCAAAATATTTACTTCTGCTCTACAAGCCTGCCTTACGTAGCATGTACATTTTGTAATTAAGTATACTAAGATGTAAGTCTCCTGATTATATTTACACCATGAGCCAAATTTAATCGTGCCTTATACACTGAGTAGACACTTTGACCTTCAAGAGATGCCAATCAAGACAGAATTTGTCTCAGAACCTTTCTCTGCCAAAGTTTTCCACAATCTTGCTCATGTGTTTTACAGTAATACTTTCTTTTTTCCCTGTTCATTAACTATTAAAATAAAATATTCACATGACAGATTTTTGCCTCAGTTTTCCCACAGCAATCATATTTCCTCACCCAAGAGGATGTCAGGAAGCTTCATTAATTGTTTCTGAAACATTTACAACTTTTCATGGAAAAGGTAAAGCATCTGTCTCCTAAAGGAGAAAAATAATTTCCAAATGGATGAAGTATCGCAGCTCCCCTCTGAAGCACACGTATTTTAATTCTTCACTCGGAGATAAAGAATTCAAGACACAGACATTACAATCAGTTTGTCAAGTTCATGTGTATTATCTGAAGGCCAGAGCTTGTGTCTTTTTCCCTCCAACTCCTCTTTAATCTCAAAAGAGAGTTTCTTTGTTGAAGTAGCTTTGCAGATGGTGACAGGAAAGAAGTTATGCGAATTAAGCAAGTCATCCCCACAAGTAACAGCATCAGTGAGGCTTGGTTTGCTTTGGATTTGGGTTCTCTTCCTCTGTCATGTTCTGGCCATGACATCCCTAGTCTTCCCAGTTATGAATGCCTTCTCCCACTTATTCTTCCCACGCTCTCTGGCTCTTCACCCTGGCCAACACTCACAGCTCCTCCAGCTCCCTCTTCCACGCTGAAGGGCTGGCACCCCCTGGCAAGTGCTCGGGAGGAGGAAGCACCAGACCCATCTGGGAAAGAAGAATGGCCCAGCTGGAAGGACAACACTCACATGGGGCTCTGGAGTGCAATTACAGCCTCTCTTGCAGGCAGGAGTAATTTCTGACTCTGCCTCATTTCTGGTTTTAAAAAAAACCTGTAGGAATTAGGCAGCCTCTCTCTCCTGCCCAGCTTGATTAAAACTAGACAGTTTTAAGCTGACAAAGGAGGAGGAGGGTGGTCTCCCGTAAATGAGGCATCTTCTCATATAGTAACTTGGGAGTGCAAACACCCCTGTCACCTTTACTTGTATTTTTCTGAATTCATGGATTAGTATAACAAGTTTTTTCCAGGCCACAATGGCTAGCCCATGAGAAATACAAAGCCCACTTAAGGTACAAAGAAATTACCAGCTGGCAGTAGCTCGCTTGAGCTCATCTTACATGAGAATTTCTTTGGAATTTCTTTTAAAAGCTGAATTAGAAGAATAGAAACTAAAAATGAAAACTTTGTAATAGTTCTAAACGAAAAAATCTAATGTAAAAGCATCAGCAGTTGATGCAAATACAGAAACACACTAAGGAAAGAAAAACAAAACTAAAACCCCTTGAACTTAAAACATATCACCAGGGATACACCACTGGAGATGCCTACCATAAATTTAAAGGCTGTATTGTCCCTTTCAGAGGGTAAATTTACTTTCTTTCTTTCTACACATTAGAAATGTATCAGTATTTTAACACTCGTTGAAACTAATAATATAAAAATGATAAGTTGGGAATGAGCTCCACAGGTATGCAGTGAAATAGTTCTCTGCTGCCAACTAGAAAAATGGGGATTGAAGATGGAAGAGATTAGGGATATCTCAGGATTAGGGAAAGAAAAAACAAGTCAGAAAGCTGTGCCTTCAGGATAGGAAGCCAGTGGGAGTTTGGGGAGGATATTGAGCCACTGTTTGCTGTGAACTTGAATTAATGTACTAAGCCTCTGTAATGATCAACTCCAGTGAACATATCCAGTCTGAGATCCACTGAAGGAATGATTAGCACTGAGTTACAGATCTGAAAGCAAGAGGGCATCATGCAAATATTACTCTGCCTTCATGCATAACACAGGTCCTAATGTCCCACCTTCCACATGCAAACCAAGTGAGTCCCATGGGAAATAAAGATCTACTGGGTTTCACTCGGTCACACTGAGATCTCCTCATCCTGCTGCACCCCTGCAGACCCCCAGTGCAGCACAGCACCCCCTGTGCAGGATCCCTGGTACCCTTGGGGTGGGGAGGAGCCATGGCCCTGCCCTGCAGGACAGCTGTGCTGTCAAATGACCCCACATTCCAAGTCCTTGCAGTCCTCTGCTGCCACGGGGCTGGTCCCATGCAGACTCCTTGGCTAACCCAGCTCACGACCCAAAGAATGAATACTCTCCTGACCCCTCTGCAATGTGACCCCGATGCACAGCTCTCGTATGCTGGGCCTGAAAGCAAACACTACATTTGGGGAGCCTTGGATTTATTTCAAAATAGATGAAGTCCTTTTCCAAAAGAAACAGGAACATTAAAGTCTTTGTAATGGAAACAGTGAGACATGGGTTTCAGACTGATCAAGCCGAAGCAGTCTTCAAGGCAATCCTCTGTCACAAACAAGCAATATTTTCACTCCACGCCCTGCAGCAGACCCCTGTGATATATTTTATTTCCTTTGCAAGTGGCATCAAATCATTTTCCAAAGTCAAATACATCTACCTTCCTTCCTTCTCTCTCTTGGGACTCTTTGAAGGAGAAGGAAAACATCAAGACTAGACTGTGTTGTGGGATTAAACATGTCAAGAGAGAAACAACAAGAGAAAACAATTACAGGCATGATACATAATACAAAATAAATTGGGAAAAGTGTGAGAAAAAGAAAAAGCATAGCCAAATCATCTGAGCCATAGCTGCAGAGCATAAACCCCCTCTATGATTTGCCCACTCACCATCCCTTGCCTTAGGATTCTGCTATACTCTGCTTCATTACCTTCTATCATTCACACACATAAAACCTGTGCTACTTTTGAGATACTCCGCTTGATCATAAAAAGCTTTCCTACCCCCAACACCTGTCCTCCTGCCAGCACATAAATCCCAGGTAGATCTGTCACTCAGTATCACCTCTCCACAATACTTGAGCTTCTGTACCCCTGCACCTTTTACACATTTCACTTTAAACATTGTTTTCTGAGGACTGACTCACACCGCAACTTCCTTTATTTCTAAAACGACAGGATAATCTGCCCTTTGTAGAAGCATCCATTTTGTCTGATTTCTGTTCTTCCTGGAATTTCATGATGTCACATCAATTCTGCATCACGGGAGAGTAGGTGAACTGATGTGAGGGGGAAGAGCATCATGGAAGGAACAAATGCCTTCACAAAAGGACACCATCACTGCCTTACATTTATTTTCATTTCAGATGTCATCAGAGTTTTGAATGGCAGCTGTCATTCTATCTGACACCTCCCTATGTGCTGATGTTTGTGGTGTTTCTCTGCATTTCCAGCATCATTTATGCAATATGCTAAGTACAATCCTAAACGCATCCATTCTTTTGCTCTCCTTCAAAACTCCTGCCCCAATAATCTGAAACCTCCACCCCTGACCACCTTTCACATCCAAGGTTAAAGAAGCTCTCTGGAACTTCTCTTTGTTTGTATTTTCTACATCTGCAGAGGGAAGGGATTGTATCACCTGAGTGATGCTTTAAACATGCAGAAAAGGAGTAATACCTTTGTAATGAAAAGGTGAGCCTTCTGGGGAGAGAGGTCACATCCTAGTAGTGATGTGCAAAGAAATGCTAAAGCCTCATTACTACTCACAGCTGCAGGGAGATCTCCTTCAACTCAGCTGATAATTATGTGGAACAGAAGGACCAAGACTAGTAAGGCAATTTGCCTGAAAACAGGAGCAGGAAAGCAATCTTTCCTCTAACAGTATCACAGATATTCACAGTTGGCTACAGTATTCTTACAACTTAATTCTCCAGCAAGACCCCATCTTTTAAAAAAAAAAGCAGAAAAAATATCTCCCTGTTACCTTCTTTTCTCCCAACTCCTCAAAAAGTTTTCCACCCTATTCATCTTTTCATTTTAACTTTTCAAAATGTGTTTTAGCTCTTATGACTTGTTTTTCCAATTTTTATAAACTTTGCTCCAACCTGATGACTAACGGAAAAATGTTTTTACGGAAAAATTGAGAGCACGATGCACCAGATTCCATAACTCCTAGAAAAACTTTTACATAAGATTATTGATCTGCATTACTTTCTTATTCCTGTATTCATTAATTTAAAAATGTGATTTTAGTTCTGAATCTGTCTTCTAATTGGACTAAACGCACTGAAACATTTTCCTTGCAATCTAGATTTTAAAGACGTTAATATTTCATGCTTGGACAAAAAGATCCATGGTCATTATATGCCCTTTCCTTGTTTCTTGCTACTAGCTAAAATTCTGATTAATTAGCCTCCTGATTTCCTTTTTCTTTATTTTGTCCTGAAACAGAAGATCAATACTCCAGTACTCAAATTAGAAGGCAAGAAGTTAGCGTCTCTGTTTTTTTCCACCTCTGGCAATGCAAAAAACCTTCTTTTGTTGACTGGTATAAGTTACTTGCTCCTGCAAGGATAACTCTTCAGACCTCTAGACACCACTTCATAGTCCTCTGTTACAGGAAGACCAAATGTGCTTAAGAGCACCTACAACAATGAAGTGCTCCCAGCATGGATTCAGTAAGCACACCCCAGGGATTTTCAGTTGGACGGCTCAAGCTTAAGATCACAAAATTAGGGCCTAATGATGTTATTAATAATGAAACATTGATATTCTCATTCTCATTCTGAATTAGGATTTATGGCAGTGTGAGCAAAACCCAGCATAAATTACATCTGAAGTTATCAATAGCTGCAGAAGAAGTGAAAAAGTGCAGACATAGCTCCTTCACCACTGGAAGGCTGACTAGATACGTCATCTACTCCATACTAAATGTGTAAGATAGCACAGATGTGACTAGAAACAGGTAATGGTGATGATATGATTTTTCTTTCTTTGTTAATGACCTACATGTGTTGTTTTGCTTGAGGTATTCAACAATTTACTCTCTGTATTTCAGAAACATGCAGAGAGTTGACTCAGTATGTAGTGATTCAACACTAGCATACGCTTTTCCTTCCTTAGCCTTTCCCATACAGAGTTCACAAGAATCTGTAGAAGGATACATTAGTTATTCCTCTGCTACTGTCCTGCTTTTGTGTGAGAAGCAGACATGAAAGAGTTTTGCAAATTGCTCAGCTCATCAATGGCCATGATGGAATTCAGAGCAGGTCTCTACCTTCCAGCACTCTGCTTTAGCTGTGAAGCTTGCCTTGTTCTTTGCAAGGGATGGCTACTTCAAACATACAAACAGCACACAAACACTGCCCCTGCTCAATCTACCATAAATATGATTAAAAATATATATGTATTTGGACTCTAAAGTCCATCTCTTTGCTGCTTTTCATGGTTTTTTTCTGGTTTGTCTGGGAAACAGGATTTTTTTGCTTTGCAGAGTCTGAATAGAGAGCTGCACCTGTTAGCTCTGTGATACCTTAGGGCTCTCCAGTCAACCATCTGCTTTTCAAAATCTATTTGTTCTCTCTTGGGCAACCAAGAAGGCATAAAGTACGTTTTATCACCTCAATGCCGAAAGTGATCATTTACACTGGAAAAATATACCATGCCAGGTAGTATTTTGACTAAGGAATAAAGAAGAAAATATCCGATGGAAGGCAGTGAGAGGCAAGAAGAGGAGGTAAAAGAGTTAAGGGGGGTGAACTGAGAGGAGAAAAACACGAATAAAATTCATTTGCTTCCAGCAAAAGTCAACTCAATATGCTCTACTGTGACCCAGGGACTTCGTATTACCTGTTCCTAAAACATGCCTCTATTTATCTGCAGAAACAAAAAGATAAGATTTGACAATCTAAACTGAAAAAAGCTTTTTTTTCCAGACATTTTTAAGTGACTGCTGGTCTGAAGTTAGGGCTTGAAACACATGTTTCAAAGGAATGAAGTATCCTAGTACCACCCGAGGAACAGTCCCGGGCTTTGCATGATTTTTCCAGTAAGAGTAGACCAATGACTGATTCATACCTCCATTATATCACAATTGTGCTTTTATTTGGCACCCTCTCATCTCTTGCAAGTCACTTGCAGATGGTCTAGAAGCCACAGAACAAGCTGTACTTCCTTTCCGTGTCAGCCATCACTATCTTATGGAATCCTTCCAGTTTGCTGCACACAAGGTACAAGGATGCTTTTCCACAGATACCTCTCTTGACTTCAAAAACTCCCACTCTCTACAGGATTCTGGAGCTAGCCTTTCCATTAGCAGAAAGAAAGAAAGAATTTGCACTGCTTCCATCTCCCGTAGCTTGTTAAGTTCACAGCAGCCAACACAGGAAAGGAAATGGAGGGATTTAGTGGGGCTGTTCAGGGCCTCCCACTGAACAACGGGGGGTCCAAAGGAAATACTTCTGAGACTCCCATAATGTGGTTATATAAGCTGCTGTCATCACTTTGGGTTTTGCAGTCAGTGCTGATCACCCCATCTCAAATAGGACAGAGGAGAAACAGAAAGGGTTCAGAGAGTAAAAGATTCATTAAAACCCTTGAGAGCTTTTCATATGAGAAAAAATTAGAAAGCGTCAAAATGACAAAGAAAACAAAGATGGAATGCAGTGGAAATGATATAAATATAACCGCACAGAGAAAATAATTTTTTCCCAAGAAAAGAGGGGACAGTCAATAAAAGGCAGAACACTAAAACCAGTAAAAGGAGTTTTACTTTTCAATCGCATGCTATATAATAAACCTGAAGAACTCTGTACCCAAAACCCTAGATGGGACAAGATTCTATCAGTTTAAAAAGACTAGTTATCGCAATAATAATAAGAAAGGCCTTTATAATAATAAATATAATGTAATTACAGAAATAGTTAGCATAATACTTAATAAACAGAATATACACAATTATGGTACAATAAACCATGAGGGCTAAAACCTGCCAATGTTTAAAGACATTAGTCAATTTTATTTGATACCTATTAGTGAGAAGTTACCCCTGTGTTAAACCACCATTATTCTTTATGGGGAACTTGGCATTTTTTTCTGAAGGATCTGATCCCAGGCTCTGTGATGCCTTCTGTGTGGCTTTCCAGAGCTGTGTCTCCAACACACATATGCCCCCATCAATCAAGCGTTCAGCTTGTTCACGGTCAGTACAATCAAAATAAACCCCCTGTAAAATCAAAGGAACACGTCTGCTCTTCAGGAATCCATGCTGTTTTCATTAACTTGTGAGAAGTGAGATTGTTTTAGCCATTACTTTTAATGCACATGATGAAGTGAGGAGAAGAAATGAGGGACAGCGTTCTGTAGTTTTGGTAAAAAATGGCAGCGTTGCAGTTTTATTTGATGATTAAGATGTGAGTAAGAGTCATATTTTAAGACAAAGTATTCTTAACCACCTATACATCTCCATGCCCTTTTTTAGTATTAGAAAATGAAGTCTGCATGTGGAATAAACAAAAATAAAATCCTCCATAAATTTGAGCCAGCTCCTGAAGAGTCAAATGAGCCTCCAGCATTATGGATTTCTGTCAAGAGTTTTGTATCTGATGTATAATTTTGGGTTTAATTATGAGGCCGCCTGTCCCACAGAGAGACGGTTAAAATAACTTTTCCCCCTTGAATAGTTGTCTACTTAAAAAAGTGGAAGTTCAGGTATATTGGAAACTTTCACCCATCAAACTTGGCTAAAAGGGGTGAAATTTGGGAGGGAAAGGAGTAGGAAACAGGTAGGCAAACTGTAGAGAGGAGGAAACAGAGAGGGTTCCCACACATCTCATTTCCCGGGGGAGCCACACCTAGGGAAGCCCTGGGGATGCAGGCAGTCCCTAGGAGTCCCTTACACAAAGTTTCTTCCCTCCAGCATCTCACAAGCCTTCCTGCAGCGAAATCAGCGTGGCAATACAAGCACATACAGGCAGTAAGTTCCTGCCCCACATTAAGCTGATGTGTAGTCTTTCAATTAGAGGCACCTCCATAAAAGCCAGCATCCATTTAAACTAAATCAAACCGGGCCATATAGTTTTTCCCAGCTTGTTTTGTTTCCTTGTCTGTCGATACCTCCGTGCTGACAGAAAAGCACAAACTGCAGCCTGCCTAAAAGACTAGCCTTACTTCCCCAACTTTCAGATGAAATACAGCTGTGAAACTAAAACACCAGTTCTGTCGGAGAAAGAGAAAAGTAGCAGTCCTGTAAACGATGGCAATCTAAAGCTTTAGAAGAAATATAGGCAGTAATGCACACGTTCTTACCTGCACAAGTCTGCACCATCAGCCTTTGAGAGGTTTTTTTACATCTACTCTGTAACGATGCATTTTTTGAAAATGGTTCTAGTGCTCAGGAATGCCAAGTATTTAGGAAGAGAGCCACAGCTTAAGAGAGCAATTATTTGCCAGTAAATACTCAATTTGCTTGTCCTGTGATTTTTCTTCTCCTAACTCGCCCTCTCCATAATCCGTCTCTTGCTGCGTCATGAGCACAAGAAGTCTTTTCTTCATAGCATAACACTTCAGTTTGCTATTTCGTTAGCATTAATTAAGAATTCCCTCTACTGGTCATTTTCTATACTCTTACAAATAGCACCTTGAGCCCCGGACATCAGAAGGCAGTGAGTCAGTGTGTGGGATTCAGCCACCATTTATAAACACCTTCAACCACATTCACCCAGTTTACAATATTCAGGACATCTCAGCTGAATTACTGCTTTGTGTCCAGTTTGTATTCAGATGGGGGCCATATGTTCCTTCATGTATTAGAGCAGAGCTCATTAGCACTGCTCCAGTCACGCCACAGCAAACATTTTTTTTTTTTCTATCTTGCCTCCATTTTAACCTGATTAAAAACATTTTCTCCAGGGTAGGTTTCTGGAAAGGAACTGCTCGAATCCAAAGTACTGTTAAAAAGGATATGTGTAATTTTAAAATTAGTTTTAGATTTTAATTTGCTGCAAAAACCTCAGTTGTTACTTAGGATTAAACTGCTTACTGAAAGCACCTTCTAAAAATATGGAAAAGTCTTCACAAAAACTCCGCTGCAGTAACCACAAGGGCTAAATATTCAGTGGGCACACAGACCTAGCTCTCCCATAAGGATTTAGGCACACAGTCTATTTTTAAAGAGGGTATGTATGTATGCATCTGTGCAAGCACCATCATACAACCAGATTAACACCTTGCAATAATGGGGAGAGTGGGTGTAGTCAGAAATCTGGATGTGCAAATCGTATTTCCTAAGAAATTTTGTGTAGGCAAGTCCCATTCTGCTCAATCAACAGTAGGCAGAGAAATACTATATTTGGAAAAAAGTTCATAAAATACAGAAGGAGTGACTTGAATCATGCACATTAATTGCTAAATGAAAATCTAGGTTCTGAAATACAAAACAGGAACACCCATATTGAGAGCAGAAGAAAAAAAATGACACACCTGAGATTGAACAGTATGATAAAGAATCCCTTTGAATCCATTTTAGGACAGGAATGCATCATCTGTTAGAATCACCTTGGGTCCGGCTACTTCTTACAGAAGTGAAAACAACTTTTGGGCCCCGAATTGAAGATTAAAATCACATCATAAACACTTCACTGCACTTATAGGGATTGTGTGCATTTCATATGATGCAGTGATATTGTAGAAAACCATGGAATCCCCACAAATCCATACCATAGTATGATAAAACGTGTTAACAATTCCTCACATATAAATAAGCGTTACAAAACAACACGTTCAGAGCACAAACTACATCAGAGGCATCAAACAGACCCTAATAAAATGCATTTATGTTATGTATATCCTATATATCTACTACTAAGAAGCAGGCAAGTTAGAAACATACTGAAACCACTGTTTAGGAATGTCTTTAGGAATGTCTTTAGGAATACTGTACACACACACATTGTACACACTCTCCTACAGTGCCATATGCCCAAATTGATGGTGAGTTCATGTTAAAAATTATTTTAAAACTTTTCTCCCCAAATACCTCAATCAAACAGCAGGCGAACATCAGAACCCACAGGATCCATTTTTCTGGGGCATTGGTCATCTCCTTCACAAAAGACAGCATTGTCAAAATCCAAAACAGGATGGCGAAACAAACAGCATGTGAAAGGTGCAAACCTCACTTCAAGAGCACTGCTCCCTTCTTCCCTAAAACTGATTTTCCTCTGACAGCTCTAAAAACAATGCATAAATAATATATCCTATGGCTAATACACCTACCTACACAAGTGCCTTGGAAACAGGAGAACTTCCAAGAGCCTGGGTAGGGCCCATCCTGGACGCTTTGAAGCAGCCAACAGCTCACACAGGTTTCAAGAAGACACCGTGGACCTGTTCCCTGATGCTCACTTGTGAGGGAAATACACTGAAATTCAGCTAAACAGAGCTACATGCTAATTGTACATAAGATTAACTGTTTTCCCTTAGGCTTTGAATTACACTGACATAAATAAAGCGTTTCAGAATTAAACCTGGCTATTGTCAAGTTTACGTTATGCATAATTTAAGAAGAGGGCAAAGAATAGTAGATCAGTCTTAGGAGGTACTTTCAGGTTAGATTTTCAATATTTAGATGAGAATCTGAAAATGAAACTTTAAATCAAGTCTAAACAAAATTAAAGTAGATTAAAGAAAATGAAAGTGGCAAGTATAATTCTGGTGTTAAGGTTTAAAAGTGAAAAATAAGCATGAACAAAAATAAATTTAATCATTATAAATAACTGTAAGCAAGCAGAGTTTGTTGCAATATTTTGAAATAAATACCTTTTTCTGAAAAAATGGATAAGGGCTTCCCAATTTTTTGTTGTCTTAAAATTACGTGCTTCCACATTAATATACTAATTTGCCTTTGCAGAGCAGACCTTTTGAAAGAAGGGCTGACACACTTAATAGGGACAATTGGGTTAAAAGGGAATTTCCTGGATAAAGTCAGAACATAACAAATTCTTACTTATCCAGAGTAGTTAATGCAAAATTATACTCTTCTCAACAGGGACTGCATGGTGAAAGGGATATCTGGTTTGTTTAGGAGGTGCCCCCATTAATTGGATTTTTTTTTTTTTAATGCTCCAAGCAATCAGCCAGTAGAGCCAGACACTGTCCTCAGGTAACCCCACACAGCTGCCTCCAGTGCAAAACGCTGTCACTTCTCAGACTTCATACGCTGTGATCCGCTTCCTTCCTTCCTTCCTTCCTTCAAGCTGGTCCCCCGAGGCTGCCAGCCCAGCCCAGCCCAGCCCAGCCCAGCTCAGCCCAGCCCAGCCCAGCTCAGCCCAGTCCAGCCCAGCCCAGCCCAGCCCAGCTCAGCCCAGTCCAGCCCAGCCCAGCGCAGCCCAGCGCAGCTCAGCCCAGTTCAGCCCCAGCCCAGCGCAGCCCAGCTCAGCGCAGCGCAGCCCAGCTCAGCTCAGCTCAGCTCAGCCCAGTTCAGCCCCAGCCCAGCTCAGCCCAGCCCAGCTCAGCTCAGCTCAGCCCAGCTCAGCGCAGCGCAGCCGAGCCCAGCTCAGCCCAGCGCAGCTCAGCCCAGCCCAGCTCTCCCCGCTCGCCCGGGGACGGGGCGCTCAAGTGGCTCCCGGAGCCCGGCACGGCTGAGCGCGGCCCCGTCCTAAGGCGCTTCTTTGGGCAGGAATCCCTCCCAAAGCCCCGTGACACAAACCCGACTGCGTGGCCACTCCGCCGTTCGAACCCCGCGTTTTTTCCCCCCCGCTTGCAGCATCTATTTGCTTTCACTTTCAAAGGTACTTTTATTACCCAAAGCTGGACGGGCGTTCCGCAGGGCTTTTTCTAGCAGGGAAAATCTCTCTCGAAACAACTTAGTGCCTTTGTTTCTGTGTCACGAAGGCTCCCAGCACTGCCATCTCCATCCCACCTCCACACTGGATTAACTTTCAGCATTATCTTTGTAAAGCCACAACATAAGACACAGGTGAGCGTCTTTGCCTACTTAGAAATGAAGCATGCAGCACTCCAAACAATAAACTTCAAGAAATGATTAATTTGAGAAAAAGAGAAACGCAAATTAAGCCCACATTTATGTATGCTAACCTGGTAACGTAAAGGATTCAGCTGGTCCCGAACAGTTAAAATTCAGCTGCTCAATGATACTTTTTTTCCCCCAGGTAAATCCCTACTGAAATCAACAGACAAGCTTCTGGACAGTAACACCGATACAAATCGGAGCTACTTCTACTAAAATCCCACAGATTTAGAAAGGTGGGATCATGCCCCACACCTGCCCCAAGGCGGCGATGCCTCAGGGAGGACTGACAAGATGATTAGTAAGAAGCAGCTTGCTGTAGAAAGCTTTCCACTGGAAAGCCGTCTCCTGGCAGACACCAAGGTCTCCTGCAGCCGAGTGGGGAGACAAAGGTTATCACTGTTCCCATTAGCCGTGTTAGGAAGCTAAGAAGGTATGTAGTGACACGTCTCTCAATCCAAGCACAGCACATTTGAACTTATTTTTTATTTTGCTCTCTGCACTGACATGATATTTTCACTAAACAAACAATGTCATTTTATTTAGTAAAAAATTATCGGTATTCATTATAATATCATGGATCTTACAACCAATTTTCTGTACACATGCAACAATAGATTATTCCACAATATGGCAATGTGATGTAACTTAGGTCAGGCGTGGAGGTGTAGTTTGTGCAGGCTGTTACTAAGTGACAAAGGAATTTAGGGCATCAGTGAAAAGGTTGCATTTGTTAACTGTTCATTTCCAAACAGTGGTGGCTCCAAGGGAGTTGGGGAGTTGCATTTCTTTGGCTTTTTTTTTTTTTTTATTATTATTATTATTATTTTAAATGGGATTTTTCTGCCTACCTCTGCTGAAAGTTGCTGGAGAAGAGTTGGGCAGGTATTTTGGTACAAGAATCATTCTGGGGAGATTTAACAAGCAGACATCACTGATTTAAAGTTCCAGTCTCTGCTGTTTCACAAGTTTGGGGTTTTGTTTGTTTGTTTAATACATCTCCACTTAGAGTTCATGCAGCGCAGTTATTTCCAGCTCAAATATAAAAACCCACTAGGAAAAAACCTGTAATACTTTACCCTATCAGACTAATAATGCACAGCTTATGTGCCATTTAAATCAGAATTGCTTTCCCCCAGTGAACGGTGGATAAAATCGTTCTAGACTGCAGCAGATGGAACTGGAAACTTTGTCTTCCCGTTTGTATCTGGGGCACATATGATCAGCCTGTGAGAACAAGGTTACAGCAAAACACGTAAAAAGAAATGTATCAGGGACATTAGCGTTTGCAGATAATATATCACAGGGGCAGTTCTACGCTGCTGCTCTGAAACAATCACTTTCACTCTGCAAAGGTTATCAAAAACGCCAGCTGGGCCAGGCTGGGCAAGCTCACTCCCTGTCCTGCAAGGGTGAGGGGAGCACACGGGGTGAGAGGAGCACCCCATGCAGGAGCCTCCTCTGTGCTGAGAGCCCTACGCAAGAGGGAGGGAGATGTGGACATTTCCCAAAGCAGCTGCCGACAAGGTGTGCTCGGGAAGGAGTGGAGAGGGCTGCTGCAATTGTCTGGAAGCATGGATCATGTTCTGGGGGATCTTCAGGACCATGTGCTGTCAGGAAACTCCGGCGCGTTTTCCGAGCTCACCATCAGTTTCAGAGAGCGGCTTTATCTCCAAAGTACCTCTGCAGCAGGGAAAGAGCATCCCCTTCCTCTTACAGCTGGGGAATGTGGGCACAAGTATAGTATTGACTTTCCCAAGGTTACTGAGCCAGACGGGAGCAGCCGGATCTTGGTCTGGTCTGCTGATCAGAGCCTTAATAACACCAAGCAATCCTCCCTCCAGCTCCAAGGCCGCAGTGTCTGCGGTTTAGTATTTTCACAGAGGGCATAATCTGGGCATACGTAGGGATGTGCAAGACAGGAAGAAACCTCTTGTTTGATCTTCACAGGAAACCTTAGCCCTGAAGTAACCTTGAGGTAACAGAAATAATGAAAAACATGATTTTTTACTTGCAAGTTTAACACACGAGGTTTGAAGGTCATCAGAGTGCTTTTGTCTGTGAAGTGAAAACTGGTGTTTTTACACTACACTTTCAGTACAGTAGTTTTAAATTATCTCTGCAAAGATGGATACAAGCAGCTTGTTTACCAGGTTAGGAACTGAGGGGAAAAAAAAAAAATCAACGAGATTTAAAACTCTCCTTGGCTTAATTACCCTTAACATTTTATTCACTTTATCAAAGAAAAAAAAAAATCAGCTTGGCTTTTTTAACAGCAGAGTCAAACCAAGTGGAAAATTCACCTCCTACTAGAAATTTTGAAAGGGAAAAACTCCAGATAGCAACATGCTAGAGAAATGGCTTCAGCTGCAGACAGAACTGTATTGGAATGAAATCTTGTATTTTGACTCCCTACCTCTCCTTCCCTCCAAAACACAGAGAAAACTGTTGGAATTGAATACTGGTTTAGATCAACTCCTTTCCCACAGGAAGGGCCACTGCACAGGATACAGACATACAGAATTATATGCCTGTAAATTTATTTTGCAGACTACCTGCACCCATAAACACATAAAAGAAATTATGATAAATTTAGAGGGTATGACTATTTCTTTAAAATTATTTTTCCCTTCCCTAAGGCACGTTGCTAAGTTATATAAGTAGTTTTAAATTAATTTCAGAAACGGGGATTACTGGAGATCACTAATATTTTTTTTCAAAACATACAAGAAGCAACAGCAATGCTGGAAATGGACTGGAGCTGCGAGGTCCTCATTCTGCATCTTCATGGCACTTTTCTGGGGCCCCAGTGATCTTCTGAAACCACTGGGAAACAGTGATTTTTATATCTAGAGATCAAAGGGGCAGGATCTGTTCTCTGAGGACACAAAGTCCTAATACACACTAAAACTAAATGCTCTTAAGTTGCTCACTGTAGGGAACTTGGAAAAGAGACTGTTTTGCAGCATTTATAGTGCTCTGCAATCAAAAGATTTTAGAAAAAACAGAAAAACATATGTAAGTTGAGAGAACTGTCCCAGACCTCATCCTAAACTGGCATTATATAGAAAAATAATAAAACGGACACAGATCTCTTTCATATCAAGCTTCCAGTTTTATTTGGTTCTGTTTAAACACATATTTTGCTGTGGCAAACTGTATTCTCTCTGGTCTCTCAGACAGTGGGTTTCATGCATTCTTGCATATATTTGAACTTTTGATCGTTTTCCAAAATTTTACTGCTAGTATCCTAGGCAGCCATCAGTGGGCAGTGATATGGGTCATTCTAGTTCAGAATTAAAAGGAGACGAGTGTGACTGATCCTTTTTCTCAAGGCCAAATCTTATAACAAATCATCTGGAGAACTGCCAACAACTTCAATAAGACCAGAAATTGTCCCTACTGTTATCTAAAAAACTTCATGTGCCGTATGAGAGAATCAGGGTGCAAATTCTCCAGCCAGATTAGACTCATTCTGCTACAGACTAGGAAAAGGATAATCAGACAAAAGAGCAGAGAGAGGGACTGCAGACTTTACTGATGCCTATATGCTATTGCTCATCAAATTCCAAAATAGATGGAGGAAAAGCAGCGCTGCATCAGTTCTTTCTGAGCAGAAGTGGAAATACTACCTCTTCTTCAGTACAATTTAGAACAAGTCTTATAATATACATCATTTAGATAATATGTAAATATAATATACAAATACAAATGTGCAGGGCTGCTCTTGTCTTAATCTTTTATGCTTTGCTCCCAGCAAAGAGTCAATGGAAGAAAATAAAGCTGGAATATAAACAACTTACAAAGTTGTTTTGGTTTTGGTTTTTTGGTGGTTTTTTTGGTCAGAAAGTGACAGGACAAGGGGAAAAAGCCGTGCTTTTGTTCCCTTTTTTGAATTTCATGCTCTGGAAAGATGTCAGAATGTCTACACAAGTATGCATGTGCATGTATGTATGTCGGATTTACTAGAATGGCAAGGAAGAAAATAAGGTGATCTCAAAAGAAGCCAAGAATCTGAGACTTTTAATTCTCTGACTTCAATAGTGTTTCAAGGACTTGGAATGTGACAGATACTGGCATATTGTGTCTTGCTGTGAATGAGGGGTCGACTGAAGCTTTACAGCATCTCTGTTCCCAAACACGAATACGCACACGAGGCACATCTGAAAGCTTGGGATGTGGTGAGGCATTCTTGACCCCTCCCTTGCCAGCGTGCAGTGCTTACCCCAACGAATGCCTGGCCTTTTACTGACCTTTAATTTCATAATAGGCTCATGTTGACAAAACACTTCAAAATGAGATCAACACAGATAGGTAGCTTGTGCTGTGATACAGAAAAGAGTTTTCAAAAGCAGGGGAGCAGAGGAGATAAGCAGTAGAGGCATATATAATGGGAGCTACATGTTCAGCTGTTTGCATGTGGAGCTATCATCTTCAAGTACTGTATCATACTATTAGAGCATCTTTTTCCCTTTTTTTTTTTCCTCTAAAAGCCTATTAAACTTCGTTGTTTATTTTTCTTCTAATTTTACTTTTGGTGGGGCTTTTTGTTGGTTTTGGTTTTTGAATTTCGTTTTAATTAGTCCTGTAATCCACTCAGTTCTATTAGGCAGCCACCTCTGAGTCAAAAGACAAAGGCAGATGGAAAGCAGAAAGAGTTTGAGAGGAGAACCAGAACCAAAGAATTTCAAATTTGAGTTTCAGACCTCACAAACACCCATTTTAGCAAAGTTAACTTGCCTCACTGCTCTTTAAATTTCAGGGCAAATACTTAAGAGTGATAATTTAGCCACGGAATGTTTGTATTAAACAGGGGCCTCCTGCTCTCAAGTTTCTATAGTTTACAACAAAGAGTTTATTAAACACAACTCTTTCTGTCTGACATTCAAATCCATCTCTGCAACACACTCTCCTCTGGATTTGCGCCACCGAATGAAATGCTTTGGAAAAACAAAATAAACCAAAACCCTGCTGTGGAAACAGGACAAATCTAGTTTCACATCCCCTGCAGAGAGAGAAACAAGACGGAAGTAAAAAGCACCAAATGGAGCTCATAAAGCTTCACTCTGATCTCAGCCTCCACATTCTGGCAGAAAGCGCTACCTAAGAGATGTGCTCTGCTTCAAGTGAGAACAGCCTCTGATTGCACCGTGAGCACAAAAATATATTGTCTGTGAACAATTACCCTGAACAAACTCTGAATAAGGGAAATCTGACTACAGAATAAGGGGAAATGTAGTGGGAGGCAGGCTAATTGTCCCCTCCCTTGCCAAGACCTCATCTTGCACACCAGCCATCTGTGGTAGCTGTGCCTGCAACTACAGTTTTGTGGGCTACGCTGAACCTCCTTTCCACAAACCACACCACAACGAGGTGCAATCGTCTTGCCCATCAGACACCATCCACCATGGAGGGGAAGTGATCGGAGCGCTGTAACAAAACCAGTTTCTCACTTTATGTTCATTTTATCACTGGTGGTTGCTCATATTCCTTATAACAGTCCATGCAGCAGTGCATAAGTGGAAGGAACTGTCATCTGACCCACAGGTGCTATGGGGAGTCAATGGGGCTAGTGTTAAAATTCACTACTTCTTTCTTTTTCAGCATATCTACAAATAAAAAAAAATATTTTATTTGGAAGTCGCTGCCCAGAATAGGAGCACATTCTGAACACTGTGAGACCAACATGACAGAAGAAGAATGCACACCTGAGTACAGGCTTTATCCATTCATGGATCCCAGATGCCTCCTCTTTAATTACATTTTGATGACAATCAGCAACTTAGAGCGAAAGTGCATGGTGGGTCAGGACTCTTTTTCAGGTTTTTGTTTTGTTTTCTACTTTCATATAGAATACACATGCACTTCGGTACATATACAGGCAGACAGTAAAGAAAAAGCACCCAACTAGACAGGGAGGCCACCTGGTGATCAACCAAGCCCTCACCTTGCTCATAAAACTACTCCAAAATTCAGGTAGGAAACAGCTTTTCTGCACAAGAGCACGGCAGAATGCTCTGCCCAAATATGGGAGTTTTTGTAACACAAAGCATTGCTGACAGCTTTCTTTTGAACCCCCTATGATCACATTCACTGCTGGGACTTTGAGTTGGCTTTATTAGTATACTGGGCACTCTGCACATATTCGTCACTGGGTTTTTACAGCAAGAACATATCCCATGTCATATGACAGTCTCTGTTTTAGTCCTTAGTCCTATATTCCTTCAGAAAGCAATGTTCTGCTGGTATATCTCCTTTTTTTTTTGTTGTTAATTAATTCATTTGAGACTATTCCTTAAATTCTCATTTTAATGCATGTGGGGGTCTATTAGTGACTTCTAAAGCTGCATAAAACTGTCACTGATTTAAAGTCTTTGTTACCATACATGTATGAATCTGTTTGCACTATATGTGCACACGTATGTATGTACATGTGCATGTGTATGGATAAAAAAAAGCAAACCAAAAAACCTTTCCAACTGCATCTTCCTCCCTCCTTCCTTCTCCATTCTGAGCAGGTTCCTGCTATCAACTGCTGGAGTGTGCTCACTCTACACCTAGAGCTATAATTATTTTGCTTTAATTTTACAAAACCTTTTGTTCCATTCCCACGAGCCCACCTGATCCTTATATTACACTTGCTCTATTAAAACACTCATGCAGAACAAAGCACAGTTGTACTGATTCATAAGTAACTCACCCCCCACCCCTTCTTTTTCTTTCTACTAGGCTCATGCATCTTACCACAGTTTCATGACACTGTCCCTGATACCACTCCATGGTCCCATTTTTGCCTTTTTTTCCTTTCTTTTAAACCGTTATTTTTATGTGCTTGGGGTCCAATTACACCACTGTGTGCTGCTGTTTTGAATTGCTGTTGTTCTCAGTCATTTTATGTTACGCTCTTTGGCACAACCAATATAATGCAGAGGGTGTTATGGAATTTATTTGTTGTAATCAGACTCTAGGATTCTTTATTACTATTATTATTATTCATAGAATACAAGCACGAGGGCTAGCCCTACATTTTCTCAAGGCAAGCCAAAGGCCACTTGTGGCCAGCCTCTGACACCAGCCTCTCCCATTTGCAGAAAAAGGGCCCAGCAGCAGCTCAGATCAAGGTGATCACTGCTATTTGGGCATGGTCTGCATGAGCCACTAGGCTTTACAGAAGACCAAAGACACCAACAACATTTGCAATAGGATCTTCACAGAGGCACTGGTTATTTCAGATTTAAAAAAAAACCAAACCAAACTCTCATAAATTATTGCTGAAAAATGGAAGGACAGAGTACAGCCTGCCAGTAAAGATGGGAATAATAAAAGGGCTGTTTCATCTTCTTGTCCTGTACAACTTCCTTGAGCTGAGACTGCCTTCATTTTCTGGCTTATAAAGCACTAAGCATTTTGTTGGGATTAAGTAGCAGACAAATAATCATCAGCCAGAACAGTGCATGTAAAGGCAGTGCTAGCAAAGAGCAAATAAAGCCGGGCTCCTGGTAGACACCTTCTAAAGATGGAGAGCAGGATATTTTGCAGTGCTTTACTGAACACCAGAGGAGGCAGGTGAGTACAGGACAGGCAAAGGGGTGAGGGAAGGCAACAAGAGGAAGGAAAATGGGGTGTGTGTATGTTTTTCTGGGTGACATGTGTAACAATGGTGAATACCAATGCTTTCTAGCAATTAAAGAGAATAACAGGAAAAAAAAGGGGAACGTGGCAAGGCACAGAACAAACACATCTGTACAGGGTACAACCGAAAGTTGCAATTTACCAAAGAATAACCATTCTGCACATTTTATGTAGCATGTCAAATCTATCAGATTTTTCTCTTATTAAATCATCATTCTACAGCAACAATCATTCTCTCAATCAATCCCCCGTGTTAACAACTCTTAGTAATGACTAACTTGGCAGGAACTGATGTTTACATATATTTTAAAGTCCTGAGTACTGTTCTGTATTTTTTGGATGTTAAATTTCCTTTACATTTTGTTTCTTATTTTTAACCTGTTTTTAAAAGATGGATGCATTCAATTGGAAAATAAAGTTTTGTGACACTCACTCAGATTATGTTAGTTCAGGAAATTGGCAGTGGGATAAGAACAAAACCATTCACCTCCTGATTGCTGATTCAAATCTAGCCCAAGTGAGATAGTCACAGAAGCTATAAGCCTCCCATGGTGGCTTTGTGATTTGAGATTATTTTTTATGAATCTCAATCCACTTTAGGCCAAGAACCAGGATCACAAATCTACTGCCTGAATGAGCATTAAGCGGCATCACTGCACACAGTAACAAAGGAGATGCCAAAAACCAAACTGGTTCTGGGGACAAAGTTCCAACCTTACCCTAGGAAACAATCATTAAAAAACAGGGTATTTTGTTCCACACAAATGTGGAGCAAATGAAACATATATATCTACCTACCAAAGATATATCTATATATATATATCTACCTACCAGACAGAAAATACCCCCTGTAGTTACATCAGCTGGTTGCAACATTTACCTGAGGTGTCTTATCTTGTGGCCCTATATGACTTGAGAGCTGAGAGGGAGGGAGGGCAGGAGAAGAGAATACAGCAAAGGTTTTCTATCATAAGCCCTGAAGAAGAAGTAGTAAACTCATGCAGTCCTTATACTTTAAAATCAAAAGACCCTCAGAGCTACTGAAGGCTTTGGCCATTATTTGGTCCATTTTTCCTTCCTAGATAAGACACACAAATGAGGCATTTAATTTTGCAGAAGACCAAACCTAAGGAGGGCTGTGTTGCACTTTCTATTTTATTTGGGACACGACTGATTAACGAATCTATTAGCAAAGCCATTTCACTAAACAAACATCCTATAGCACACAACAAAATAGTGATGTTCAGGCATATTTCCCATGGCTCCTTCTTTTAGGGAGCATGAATCATTAAAATCACTTGGGAATTAGCTGTTTCTGCTTCTTCCCTTAGATACATTTCCTGCTAACCTGAGAGAGGTAAAGATCTCAGGACTCACAAGCAGATTTAAGTTTTCCTACTGTCTGTGCTGAAATGGAGCCAATGCAGATTCTACCTTTGGATCAGTACTCAGGTGCCTCTCAGTTATGTTTCATTTCACATTTATGATCTTTATTCCTTAGAAACAGGAAAAATGCACAGCTGACACACCATGTTTGCATGCAACTTGGAATTGTTCTTCAGTGGCTGTAGCTTGGATGTGCACTTGACTATTCAAAGGAAAGTGAGGTGAGAAAAGAGCTGCATTTTAAATGGCCACATATTGCTAATTTAGATGAGGAATTTTGGGAGCAAGTAGTTATTTTCAAAGTTTTCAGAGACATTACTGAAAGCAGGGCAAGAAAAAGTTGGTGGGAAGATTTCCCCATTTTCTCGTTCCCTTGTTCTTCTTTCATTATTTTCATTACCCTTTTTTAAGAAGAAAAAGGAAGACACTGACAAATGGGAAAAAAAAAAAAAGTATTGATTTGATAGTCCTTGTCCAAAATAGAATTTTTGAGAAGGGGTGGCCTTACAGATTGTAAAGTACAGCTGTAAATACATATACATGTAAATGCTTCTATTACATAAAGTTCCAGTAAAATGTATAAAAATATTCTAAATATATCTAAGCAGACAGACTACAGTTAAAAATTCAGTGCTAAACTGGAAGAAGCCGACAAACAATAGTAAAACTATTAAGAATTTGGAATAAAATCTTTTATATGAATTTGAACTTAGGATGTGACACAGAGAGTGTTTATTTAATTTAGGAGTCATAAAGTTAATAATGCTGATTCACTAGCAGAGAATTCAAATACACATTGAGTCCTCATAAACCTTTTAAATTGTTTTGAGTATGTTTTGGGAAGGCTTCAGAATGAGCCAACTTGTCAAGGGAACCTGTATCTGAATGAAAGCCAGTGTTCAGTATATGACTCAAAATTATAAATTATGAGATGCATTAGTCCAGCAGAGCAAGGAACCACTATTTCAGGGAATAGATATGGCTTCACTGAAAATAAAAGGAAATAATTTTCAGAATATGCAGTACACAATTTCAGCTGTCATTTAACAAGAGTTTTTATGGACACCGACTCCAGGAAAGCATTTGTGGACTTGCTCAGTGTTTTCAGGAAAGCTGAAAGCACCAGGAATCAAAGAGAACTAAGATTTAAGTCTGCTTCAATGTGCCTTGCCTTTTGTGAGGAAAAAGGTAGCACTAGGCAAGCTCAGGTGCAGGAGCTGCACACAAGCCCACAGTGATATGCTGAGCACTGTGATGATGCACCGTGAACCAGTGTGCTTTTCAAACTGATTTTTCTGTGATTGATCATTTTCATCTGTGAATCTGGACTCTTGGAACTCTTGGTCTCTGTGGAAGGTCAGATTCTTACTCAGAGCTGGTTTAATTTGATAGGTGACATGTTGGGCTCCAAGCACTGGCATTTAACCAAGGCCTTCAGTGACAGCACTGGCTAGAACCAGACCATCACTTTGTACCAAGTGACCTGCAAGCTGAGAGCCTTTACCAAGAGTCAGAGGACACAGACGTTTACTGTGACATTCCCATTAAAACAATAGTAAATAAAACCCATTCAGTTATTTTCTACAGGAAAAAGTCTCAGATGAAGAAAGGCTACCTCAAGTGAAGATGCCATCACTTACACATGCCAGATTTGGCCTTGACATGTGAACCTACAGCAAGATTGGAATTTTACAATTAGCTTCACATGCTCGAATTAGTTTCTCAAGCTGCACAGAAAGCAGAGGAAGCTCAGTAGTAAAACAAGAGTGAGCTTTTGAAAAAACATTATAGGGAATAATTGTGCTCTGGAGAATTTATTTATTTACTAATGCAAACAGTACACACTGAGATAACATCTGGCAGTGTTTATTACAATGAAACCCAATCAATACTTCTGTCTACTACAATATCTGTCCACAAAATAGTCATTCCTCCTGGCATCCACAAGAAATACTCAACTGTCTATTACAGTAGACTTTGTCAGCAAAAACAGAGGTTGACACCCTAATTCTTCTATTAGAAAGAATTAGATGTACCTAGACATGAGAATGATGTTGAAAAATTGGAGAGAGATATGCAGTTTGTAGCATCACAAAGAACATTAGAAATTAATAAAGTCATAGAAATGAAATTTCAAACCTATGAAATATTTTCAGTTGGAAGCAACCTTCAGGATCATATTGTTCCATCTTGTCCCCCCTGCCATGGCAGTGATACCTTCCTCTAATGCAAGTTGCTCAAAGCCCTGTCCAGCCTGGCCTTTCACACTTCCAGGGATGGGGAATCCACAGCGTCTCTGAACAACCACAGTGACTCTGAACAACATCCCTAAAGAATTTCAAAAAAGCAACAGATCCCAGACCTTTTTCTTGTGCCTCAGGGGAGTGTCCTAATTGATGGGAAGTTGAATCTGAGCCAGCAGTGCCCTGGCAGCCAGGAGGCCCAACCCTGACCTGGGGGCATCAGGCACAGCATCACAGCTGGGCAGGGGAGGGGGTTGTCCTGCTCTGCTCTGAGCTGGGGCGGCCTCACCTCCAGTGCTGGGGGCAGTTTGGGGTGCCACAACATAAGAAGGATATAAATCTGTTAGAGAGTGTGCAAAGAAGGGCTATAAAGATGGTGCAGGGCTGTGAGGGGAAGCTGAGGATGAGAAGACTGACGTCACTTGGTCTGTTCAGCCTGGAGAAAAAGAGACAGAGGACAGACCTCATTGCATTACAACTTCTTTGTGAGGGGACGAGGAGGAGCAGGCACTGATCTCTTCTCTGTGCTGACCAGTGACAAGACCTGAGGGAACAGCCTGAAGTTGTGTCAGGGGAGGTTTAGGCTGGATATCAGGAATGGGTTCTTCCCCCAGAAGGTTGTTGGGCCCTTTCCCCTGGGAAGTGCTCACAGCACCAAGCCTGGCAGGGTTCAAGAGGCATCTGAACAATGCTCTTAGGCATAGGGTGTGACTCCTGGGGTGTCCTGTGCAGGGCCAGGAGATGAACTCGATGACCCTTGTGGGTCCCTTCCAACTCAGGACAGTGTATGATTCTCTGATTATTTTTGCTAGTGAGCTACTAGGCCTTTTGAGGCATTTTAAAGCTACAAGTAAAGGGAGAAAAAGTGACTTCTCATTTCCTTTTGAAGTCAGGATTCAAAAAGAAGTGATACTGAACCTTTCCACATAATTAAAAAGCCAAAAATAAATTTGTTTTGAAAGTTCTCTGTATTAGAATTTCCAAGTAAGCCCTTTCATTTCTTGCTATTTCTGTATTTGCATTATTGCACATCACTGTAGAAAAACTAGCAGTGTTTCGTGCAATGAAAAAAGTCACTAAGCATTAGCTTCGTTCTTACTGAACCTTCACCTTTCTGAAATCTGAGTGCCTCTTGCAGTCTAACAAACAGATTGACGTGCAATAAGATATGCATTACTACTTACTTATCACAAAATTAAGCAAAAAATAACAAAGCCACACAAAACAAAATCAATACTATTATTTTTCCTCCTTACATTTTTAATTGCTATAATTTTGCTTTTGTTGAAACAGTCATTTCCAAAGAAAAATGATATGTCTGATTAATGTGACTATACATAAAATAAATGCACATTTGCCCCTGTTTAATTTCACATTTTGCTGGCTCACTGTTCAGGGCATTTCTATTTGTACAGGACCTAGAGGTGAAATAAGACCTTTTGTGCTACACCAAGTCCTGAGGCATGGGCTATGTTCAGAAGTTATTGTGGTGATATGTTACCTTTTTCCCATAAAAACTTCACTTTGACAAGATAATTGGGATTGTAGTTATGAACTAGGGAGAGCTGGGAGAAGAGGGGACACAATTTCTTTTCATCTCTCCTGGTCTAGATCTACTGGGCAGGGGAGAGCACATTTTAATTGGGACTGGTACACTGAGCAGCCACCATATGCCACTATATGTGATGCCTGTTTCTATAATTTGTGTTTAGAAAGATTTGCACTAAGATTTCTTCTTAAGCTTCTTACTATTTCTTGCCTTCCACACCAACAATGTCTTATTAGAACCTCAAAGTCCTAATGATATGGCCATTAAGAATGAACTGGGGAGGAATTATAACAATAGTGCTGTATTAGCAAAGTGGTGAAAGAAAACAAAACCTGACCTTCCAGGCACTGAAACTGGTAAAAATCCCACCAAAGTAAATGGAGTCCCTATCTAAAGGGCAACAGTACCATCCCCACTGCTATCCATTTAGCCACATGAATTTGTGCTACACTTGCAAATGCACAGAATATTTGACCTAACTTTAAGTGAGAAGATTGAGATTTCAAAAGAGCAGAAGAGGCTCCACTATCTCTTTCTATTTTTAAAGAAACACAGGGCAAATGCAGACTAGGTTCTGAAAGCTCTCAACACAGAGAAAGATTGGTGCAGGAGTTTCCATTTGCATATCAGGGATGCAGAGGAATAAAAAGGCCAAACTAGGACAGAGACTGGGACTTTTACACCTGGATTCAGGGTAAGCAAGAGCCCAGCCCCAGTTCAGTGAAGAACCAGTTTGTCTGAATTGTATATGAAATTTGCTAGTTCCTCATCAACTCCACAAACTGAAGAACTGTTTTGTAAATTAGTATTAAAATTGAGCGAGGTAAAATGGGGGAAGGGGATAATTTCTAACCAATATAGTCTTGTAACCTTTCACAAAAGAACTCCAAACCACTTGAAAATAGGAATAAATCTAAAATAAACGTTCATTTATGCACTACTGGGCACAAACATGCATGTGACAAATTTTATGTCACTTTGGTATTAAACTAGGATAAATCTAGCTGTTTCAAGAAAAGAAAAAAAAAAAAAGGCTCACTAAAGAGAGCAGGATGTATTTATTTTACCAGGTTTTTTACCAAAAGGTAAAACCTTTTCCTCTCCATCAGTTAAGGAAAGTCCTGCATTTCCAGCAGGACATCAGCCAGAGCAGTTGGTGTCTGCCCTTCACCTGGGGCAGGACTTTTGGAGAGAGGGGGAAACGTTGAATACATAAATGCATCAGACATACCATAGCCCAACCCATGTAAAGGCCCAGCTCAAGCATTTATGTTTGCAATGATTCCTGTCTCCACTGAAAGGAATGTGGAAGAATCCCAGGGACTTTTCTGGGGCCAGGATTTCCCTCTTTATCTGTAAAAGAAGCGATCAGAAAATGGTGGCACTTCATCCACAAATGGTGTGCAGAGATCTGGAAGGATCACAGGTGATAATTATGTTTGCACATGGGCACTACAAAGAACACTGGCTTTGTCACATCGCTTACCTGCAGCCCTGAATTTCTCCCAGTTCCACAGCCCTGAGTTACCAGCTCTAGGAAGCAGCAGGGAATTACAAAGTCCTATCCCATTCAGACAGTGGGATCAAGAACTGGCAGCACTAGAAGTGAGACTTAAGCGTTTCATAACACAGATATTCAGGGTTCCTATCATGTCAACAAAGAAAAAGCAGGGAGAAAAGCCTACTATCCTTTCTAAACTTCCACCAGTGCACCCATGACTAATCACAATACAGCTTTGAGAGTTAGTTCAGCATTAAATAAAGCAATTCTGTTATACAGTATATTTCTTCTACAAGAAATAGAAGCAGAAGGAGTTTAAAGAATACCTACTATATGGTATAGATACATTCTAAACATTATGACAGAGACAGTGTAAGAGATTTTTAGAAATTAAATGCTTTTAAATGTAATTAACTCATAGTGAAGACAAAAGAAACATAGACACATAGAAAACTGTGCCACTGACAGTCTGACAATGCAGGGACATCAGAATTGTTTTCCACCATTCTAAGGCACAGGAAACTTCTGCCTAGCTCATGTTGATGAAAGGCAAATTCTATCAGGGGATAGAAAATGCATTCATAAAAAAGTAAAATGTACCTAGCATATCTGGAATTCTCTAGGATATGAATGATTGCTGGTAAGAAGTCCTGTCCATGGAAAAACCACCAAGCCTTTACCCTCCAGAGCTTCCCTCTAGGCTGAACACCATCCAACAAGATGCTTCCCTTTGCCCTTAATACATCCCAAGTATTGGACAAACCCCCTAACTCTGGGGTTTGAATTCCACTTGGAGCGCTGCACCTAAATGTTACTGCATCCAGCTTTGGACCTGGTAGCACAGTGTCCTCTCACCACCTAGTTCTGTATCTTTGCAATTGTCTGAGATTTACATATGAGAAGGGAACGATGTTTTGAGCATCACAGAAGTTCAGGGACTACCTGAATACAAAGCTTTGGTTCAATACCAGTCTAAAAACATATCTATTTATTTTTGTTGTAGAATATAATCATAACTATTAATTGGGATTACCTTCCTACACTAAGAATTTTCCTGAACTCTTGCCAAAAGACAGTTCCTTGGACAGGGCAGGAAAACACTTGAGGTGACCATGACTGGTATCCTGAAGAAACAAAGTATTTGCTACATATCAGAGCTGTACTAATATCTGAACGTGTTCTTCAGTGCCGTTCTGGCCGTCAGTATCAGCGTGTAGGCACAAGAACACCACGGCACAATAAAGACTGCTAAAGTGAACAGGAGTTTGCCATGATAAATGTGTTCTTGAAAGGCAAGCATGATCACAGGAAGGGCAGATGTAGCTGTAAAAGAGCAATATTTTCTAAGCCACACACACACACAAAGAAGCTGAGAAGTAGTAATACGCCAATTTTCGTACAGGAAGAAACCGCAAATGGGATCATTTCTGGAGTGATGTCACATGGCCAAGAGACACCAAGGCAAATTAAACAGCACTGAAGCCCTGACAAAAGTAAAAAGAGTAATCCTTTCCTTCCTGCAGGATTGAAACAGTTATGAGGAATGAAAACTTTTACATTCACATGCCATCCATGAGCATCACTACCTATAGCCAACTTGCCTGTTGGCTCAGGGATTCTTCACTTCTAATCATGCTGTACTTCCAGTCGAGTTGATAGACTAATTTAATTCTATACCTTCCTGGTCACCTGGCTCCTGGGTCCCTCAGCATCCTCTCTCTGCATTCCTCAGGCTTTTGTGATGCCCTGACTGCTGGAATTTCCCTCTGGTTGCTAACAACATGCAGGCTAAAGCTGTCAGTAAGGCACTAAATTCTCCCCAAAGGATGATCATTTTAGAGCTGTTTGCTTCAGGAATCCAGTATCACTTGTTCTGGGAAAGTGACAGCCACTCAGACATAAGAAGGTTAGTTGTGTATTAAAACAGGGCAACAGACATGACAAAACAGATTATCCTCTTCACTTGAAACCCTAATGAATGAGAAAAGGAACTGGGAAGAGATGAGAATTCATCTGTCTCTGACTCCAATTTTTCCACTGATGGTCTGGACTTACAAACTCTATACACAGGAACTGTGCCACTATACCCCATCTAAATGAACTGGGGCTGCATGATCATGATCTAATCTGGTTTGTATTCAGAGAGGACATGCAGTGACCTGGTGCACAACTGCTATCATTGCTGTTGAGAAATATACATCTTATTTCTTGAAAGGGTTCTGCTGGTAAGAGTCACAGGATTCTTGATTTCTTGCTGCAAATCTGGGAAGAAATGAGATAACACTCTTTGATTCTAGAAAAAAAATTTAACTATTCAAAATTTCAATAAGAACACTGCATGAACTAGAATGAAATTTCTAAGGAAATATGATGAATAAAAAAAATCTGCCAAAGAAAGCAACAGGTTCAAAAAATTGTTAATGCAGGTTTTGACTCAGAGATGCCTTCAGTTATTGCTGACACCAAAACATTTTGCACAGTCAAATACTTCTTTTTGGTTATTATTTAAAAATAAACAAATAAAACAATATTCTGATCTCTTTCATGCCAGTGGAAGCTGTTAAAAACAACAGACTAATTTTGGCACAACAGATTAAAATCTCTTCTTAATCTTTTATCTAGATACTTCAGGGCCAATGGCAGGAAAGAGGGCAGTAAGAATGAGATCCTCTGTAGTAAAATTCAGAGCTAGACAACTTAGCCAAGTGAAGAAAACTGACCAGAAAGTTTGGGTAACTTACTTTCATCAGACTGCCCTACATCAGACTCTGGAATTTGAAATGATTCAGCAAGAGTGTCCTCAGAGACACTGCTGCAAATATAGAGTAACCACAATGCCTTTCTCTGGAGTCCCTCCCATTATCACTGGTTTGGCTAAACAATTTCATTTCAGATAGAACAAAATAGGAGTATTTAGCAAAAGGCCAGGTCTGCGGTGTTTTTCTTCCTTTCATAGTTTATCTAATGACATCTCTGGTCTGAGATAACCCTCCTTGCTCAATAATATTTAATCTTTATTTTGTCTTTAAGTAGAGCAGCAAATGCTTTGATAAATGGAGTGAAAGATCTTCCACTTTCACCCTAACATCTTCAGGTGCTGAAATGCTGAAGTATTGTAGTACCACTTGCTATAGCAGTGCTACGCAGGGAATCAATGCTTATATTCCCATGTCTTTTTAACATGAGTGAATCACAGCCCATGCTCCTTTGTATACTAAAACAACCACACACCAGAGAGCCATTTTTTCTATCCTCTATTGTGGCTACTATTCTGCAAAAACAAGAGCTGCCATCTATGAAAAACGTCATGATTCTACCCATTTGTACAACAGTACAGCTGATGCCCTTAACCTCAAGACCTACAACACACAAAGCCCCACACAACAACCCCTCCACCTCCCAAAAAAACTCCTTAAGCATTTTTAAGAAAACAAAAAAACCCACAAGAGACTTAATTAAAAAAAAAAAATTCCCAACTCCTTTTCTGTGTTAAGTTGTGAATGAGACTGATTAAAACCAACCTGAGAACTAAGAAAATTTTCTTAGTTCTTGGCCAGCTGCATTTTGAGATTTGCAGTTTCATTAAGTGAAAACATCTTTCTAGGATGTTTGCATGAAAAATCAGAAAACAGAGGTAATCATAAGAAAAGAGAGACAATTACAAAGCTCTTAATCTCCTGAGACATTTACCTTTTTGTAGCAGGCTTTACTCCAGCCTCATTACGTATTTGCTCTGATCATCAATCCTATTCACAACTTTCAACTGTCTCCATGTTCTTTATCAGAGGAGCTTGTATCAGGCAATACCTGGAGTGTCTCCATTAATCCAAATTTTAAAAACCAGTAACTGAAACAAATCAGTATTTGTGCACTGACTGGAAAGAAAGCCCTGCAGACTCACCACGACTGAAAATGTCTTTCCGTGTCTATACAACTCCCTGCTCTGCTCTTCTCTAAAAAAAGAAGGGTCAAAGCAAAATGCTGGCAGCCCAGTGAAATCTTTGAAGACACAGTGTGCTTTCAGTTATGAGAGGATGGAAAAATGAGAACCCTGGAGATCTTTTGGGAACATTAGGCTTTATTAATCAGGAATGTACTCGCCACATACCAACAATCCCAAACGGTACACTGAATCAGATAAATGCCAGGGAGTAACAGAACCCATCCAGTTTGGTCTTCTGTCTTATGGGAAGTTCCAGCACACTCTGGGAGGTGGTTTTCCAAGCCATTCCTTAAAAAATAAACCTTCCCTGCTTCCATGGACCTATAGGTTGTGGGATCCAGCACTTTACAACCCATACAGTCAGAACATGGCTTCTAATATCTAACTTGGTAACTTTCACTGCTCACTGAACTGATTTCTTTAGGTCTTTCTCCCAGTGGACATGAAGAACAATTAATCACTGTGCTTTTGATTATAAATTTTCACTCACTAGATTTTTTTTTTTTTTTTTGTATATTCTCCTTAAGGTACAACCAGAGCAACACTTTCAGAAGCATATAATGCCAGGTAGAGCTCCTGCATATCTCTTGCCCCTAGGCCAGATAATAATCAACCAGTTTCTGTTTTCTCCACAATTTTAACTTTAGGACAATTTCTGCCTTGACAAAAATTTTTGACCTCTCCACATTTCCACTGGGGTTCCACAGGTAGAAATCAGGGCAGAATTTATCCCCATGAGCTTCTGGATTAATGCCTTGGTAAAGGAAGGGGAAAAGGCAAAATTAATTCTCTTTGTTAGTGCTAACGCTATTCCTCAGGGATACTTGGCCCCAAGACAATGATCTTTGTTCAAAGCAAGCACACTTCCATACTCATTTCACATTTGCAGCACAGCTTCTTCAAGCCAATATTTGCATAAAAAAAAAAAAAAAAAAAAAAAAAAAAAAAAAAAAAAAAAAAAAAAAAAAAGGCTTAAACTCACAATGGTCTTCATTTTGTCAGAGGACCAGGAACTGGGAATGGACTCAAAGCCCATCTTAGACCTGAAATTCTAGCTAAGACAGCAAGTTATAGGAGGAAAGGACAGGTCCCAAATCCATCAAGAATCGTGAGGATTCCTGCACTGTAAAGAACATGGTAGTGCATGCAGTGCTTGTTTGTTGCTTCCAAACTCTTCCTTCATCTAAAAGCAGTGCTGTGATGGACGAAGGCCTTCCCAGCCCTGACATCCTGACGCTACACATGCAGCCTGCACTCTGGGATGCCAGCTTACTGTGTCACATTGGCTTGGGTTCTGCCTCTTCCTTTCCTTATGCCTGCAAGCTCAATTGAACTTATGAAAATTCAAACTGTCTTCTGTCTGTTTCGTACATCATCAGCAAACAATCACTAGACAAAATGAATTTGCTCGCTGTAATTTGGAGGTTACACAAATGCCTCTGCTGTATAACGCAAAAGAAAAAAAGGGAATAAAGTTTGGTATGCAAGGTTAACTCAGCATGGAGGAAAGTAGCAAAGAAACAGAAAGAGAACACGAACAATAAAGTACTCAAAAGTGGGGAGAATGACATGAGAAATACTTCTGTAAATTGGAGTTGGCCTTGCAACTTTTGAGTGATGGGATTAAACAAAGGCACAAGCAAGCTGTGAAAGATCACCCCCAAGAGTGGCTGTATCGTCATCCCTCATGATTTGTCTACACAACATACCTATTAATAATAACAATGGTTACTATTTATCCCCTAAGAGCTCTGCACACACAAATTCAGTAATGTTCACAGAGCTGTATCAGTTTGAACCAGATTGAAAGAGTGATCTGCTGAACAAGGCACAGCAAGGTTAAATGACTTGTCCAATGCCATTCATTGATCCAATATCCATAAAGATTAGACCACCAGATCTCCTGGCCACTGATCAGATCAGGCTGTGTAAAGCTGAAACTGTGACAAACTAACCTCTTTTTTAGCAAAAATAACATGTCATGTACTCTGTATTGCCCTCAGCCCATGGCAATGTAACTAAAACTATTGCTTTGAAAGCACATTTTTTCCTTCCACACACAATATGTCTGCTGTCATTGTCTCCTTCCAAAATCATGCAGACACTGAGAGTGAGCAGAGGTACCTCCTCATGCTTGACTTAATCCTATTCTGGGTTAGTTGCAAACAGCAAGGTACTAAACCACATCGTTGAAGTTAAGTATTTGAGTAATCCCATTGACCTCAATAGATCTGCTTGCCTATCAACCCATATGACTTTAGCTCAGAGAACACAACATAGCAAGAATCCAGCCCACAGACCTTTTGCATTAGGAGAATATCTGTACCACATTCAGCAAGTGGAGTTTTTCATGCAACTGTCTGACAGATATTCAGGTGACGTGTATCTTAATGTTTCTTCTAATACCATGTACCACGCATTTTTTTATTAGACAAAATTTGGCTCATCTTATATTAATCACTCGCTTTAGGGACATCCCTACATTAAAGCAAGATTTCCACCCTTTAATTAAAGAAATAAATTACAAAACCACCAGGATATGGCTTGCCTTTTCTCTTTGCTGTTTTTGGGTTAATACAGGAAAGCCCAAATGGAAAGTTCACCTTTTTAAGGATCTTACAATTAGAAACACCTGATTACAGCAAACATACAGGAAACAGAAGAAATCCTTAAAGATAACCTTCCTCTATAAAAAGTGCCACTATTTTTATTGTGTCAAGCAACTATTTACATGAACATGAGAAAAGAACCACATCCTCATTTTACAGGGTATATGTGCAACTTTCCTCACCTTGTTCTTCGTATTCCAGAGACAGGCTATGCCAAGGCTACAGAACTTAAAAGCAGCTACAAGTTTAAAAGTGGGGGGTTTGTGGGTTTGTTTTTTTGTTATGGTTGTTGTAATTTCTTTTGTTTGTTTGTTCGTGGTTTTTTTAAGCTATTAACACAAGAAACTCAAGGATTAAAAATACGTCCCTTTACTTCATGGAATGGAAAGAGCTAGGCAGAACAGTCTTAGGAGTCATGATCCCACACTCCATTCCCAGTTTGACCACTGATTTTACTTGGAAATTGAGAAAGCTGCTCAACATCTCTATGTGGATGCACTTGACACTCTTGATAAAAAAAGGAAACCAAAAATATTCCCTAAACATGAGTTTTGCACTTGTGTATTTATTTCTCCTTTAAATTCTAGAGTCTCATATAATGAAAAAAGGCTCATCCCAGCCAGCACCAATTGCTACTCTTATTTTGTCTTGGGCTGTCCATGCAGGACTTAGTGACCATCTGGATCCCAAGGATTCAAAGAACTTGCCTTAATTCACTCTTATGCTGCATTTTGGAAAGATAATTACTCCTGCTTTCCAACAAAAAATTTTCTGGTTGTTCACACTAAATTGCAACACAAGCATGAAATTTGGTACTCACAGATTCAGAAGAGTTCCCCCATTTTTCCCTGAACACCTCCCTTTAAATTGCTGCTGGACCCAGCAAATACATGAGTGTTTTAAACTTGGCTCACCAGTGTAATTGCAAGGTTAACCCCTGGTGGCCATGGAAGCTGCACACATTCAGCAACGAAAAGCAGAAAATGTTAAATACCATTCACTGGCCACAGCCTGCAGTTAATACACAATATTTAAACAACACAATGGCATGGCCCTTGCCAGTAATGTAAAAACACAGTGGAGTAGAGCCAGAATGGCACAATCTGCCTGTCTGAGTCATGCTTGGCACTGTGTGCTGGAGGGGCAGGCTTTAGCTGCCCACAGTGTAACTGTACCCTCCAGCTAGTTTACAATAAAACATTAAAATATATTAAAAAAGGGGGTGGGGAGGGTGGTGGCAAAGGCATGATAAATCCCCTCTAATAGTTAAAATATTTTAAAACTGAAGTACAAAAGTACCACTTTGGAAGAAGGCTCTGGATTTCATTACACACTGCACATTTTGATCTTAAACAAGAAAACAAACTGACTTTGCTTTGTAATATTCCACAGCTTTGTACTGTTCAACTAAATTGATCTTTTTCTTCTTTCTACAAGCTTCTGGATTTTTTTCATATTTTATTTCAATTGATTAAGAGTATCTGAATCTGCTGTATTTTCCAATCCTCTTTTGCATGCCTGTTGTTCAGCCACTGAAGTTCCAAATCTTAATTATTAACCCAAATGCATTCAATAAACAGATTCTAAATAAGGGTAGATTAGAGTGATGTGCAATCTGACTTGCATTTATGGAATAGCTGTGCTCTTAGAAAAAGACTTCTTTCTTGCTGAGACGTAGATGTTATTTTGACTGTTTTGTTGTGCCACAGCAGAGATGAATTAGGCATTTCTGCCTTCATCTGCACCCTAAAGCAGCTGAAGTCCCCCGTGATGTCATCAGAAAGTTGTTTGTTTTTTTTCTCATACAAAGGAGAAGAATTTGTTACGACATCATGAGAAGAGAATAAACTGTATTTTGTGCTATAAGGAATCTTCTGCTACTTTCTGTTATCTCTGCACCAATGTGCAGAAATCCTCACTGACAAAGCGACAGCAACTGTAAGTCAACAAACAGAGATGCACAGTTTTCCTAATACTATTCAAAACAAAGCAGGAAAGAATGATCTATTCAGTGCTCTGAAATTAAAGATCTGCAAGATGTAAGTTCCTTTTTAATTTTTAAATAAAACATCCTTTGAACTTCTAAATCCCATTGAAGGGGACTCTGACCTTTATCCAAGACCAGCTACTGTGCTAACACTTTGGATGCATATAGAGGAAAAAATACGGACAAAAGGTACCGGAAAAGCTTTTACTTACAGGAATGCAGTGGGGCTTAATCTTTTTGTTTTTAAGGTGCAGTGATTTCAGCATCTACAATATAACTTCAGGCAGTCTGAAAAGAAACAGGTTAAAATCTCTTTCAGTTATAATTGGTATTTCAGATTTAATTAAAAATTAAACTTTCATAATGTTTCACCATCCAAAGCAATGCATTATCAGTCAAGCGTAGCCTTTTTTTTTGTTAAAAGAAGCTCTTCCCAGAGTAGTTTGCAATGAAAGAAAAAGGGAAAAAGGCAATTGAGAGTAGCAAAATATATTTCTTCAGCAAAAGATCTCTGAATAATTTGGAAAGAAGCCTTCTGCCACTTAATTTTAACAATCAACCTTATACTAATTAAAAAAAAAAAAGCCACAATTAAAAAAGACAGAAAAACACCACCACATATCGAAGACTGTGAGGATAAAAATGTTAATTTCAGCAAAACAAGGACATTGCTAGGACCAGAACATACGCACCAAAAGGGAAAATATGGTTTTACATAATGCCAGCCAACAACATTTTTTACAAATTCGTTCTACAGCATGCAGCAATTTCAGACTGTTGCATGGAGGAGCAGAGAAAGACAAGTTCAAAAAGAGGAAAGCTGTTTTTAAAGTGTATAAGGCAAAAGGTCCCTGGCAACCTTTTGTTAAGGGATATGAAATAGCTCATCTATAAAACTGCACGGTTTCTTATCACGTAAAATAAATGTCACATTACTGTGCAAAACAGATGATTAAGAAGTGGTAGCTGTAGACACAGCATCTGAACAGATGCAAAAAAAAAAAAAAATCAAAATGCAGTTGAAATAGTTGGAATGACAATAAAACTCCAGGGGTTATACCATAAATACAAGTTTAAATGTTAGACTGGAGTTTAAAACCTGTGGTTTTAATTATATCTAATTATAAAGGCTCCAAAACCAGGAGAAATGAGAAAAACAAAAAAATATTAATAATAAATTAAAACAATTTTGCAATAAGTTGTCAAGATTTGGCCTCGTAATAACAAACCATACAGCAATATACACAGACACATACAATGTACCAATGACTCATTAAAGGAACAAATCAAAACTTCATTAAATTTTATTTTTAAAAGGTGACAGCAGAACTTGCCTAATTTACCCCATTCAAAGTCAAAGCTATTCTGCTCACCAGCAGCACACTCACAGAGATGGTCAAATAAATCCTGGATGCAGATCTTATACTGTTTTTAAATGTACCACAGGCTGGGAGCAATTCCTAAGTGTAATTTTGCTTTGTTCTCCCATAAGTAAAAATCCAATTCCTCAGACGTCAGTGTTATATGAGGCTTCTCAACCCATCCTCATGGATGTTTAGATTAAAACACAGTGTTTGAGACAATATACTGTCACACAAACATGTTCATACACACACCAATACCACAAACAAAAATGAGCTCACAAACTTATTTGTAGGTTTAAGTTTTCCACTCTGTCAAGATCAGAGGTATTGAAGAGCATGAAGGAAAGCAGAGAGCACAGAAGGGAACAGCACAGGAAGAATCAGAAACAATTCTTGAGCATTTGAATGAACATGAGTGCCCTGATAGAGGCACTAGGATGATGCTGCCTTCATAGGCTTGTACGAAATTTTTCCTGAAGGAACCATCTTACATACGTGTTCATCTTCCTTTAGACAACCTTATATAAAACAACTTTCCTTCTTTCTCCTGATTGACACCTAATAAGGTAGACAAACAGTGAAGAAATCCAGGCAAAAAACTGGTAAGCCCATCAGCAGCAGGCAGCAGCACAACTGCCATATAAGTGCTAACAGTTTCAGCCTCTGAACTTCCATTTCTTTCACCTTCTTACCCTTCCAAATTTACCCTTTTTCTAACATCTTCAGGACTGTAATGCTGGCTTCCTGGCAGGGAAGGAGAGGGACAGCAGTATTTAAAATCCAAAGCTATTTCTTCTAATGAATGCAGGGAAAAACTGACCTCAACTGAGAAAACAAAGAGCATTCACTGAGGGTGAAATGTATCCCTGTGTAGAGAGCCAGCACACAGACTGCACCACTGAAGCCCTATTCCGATGACCTAAATAGGAATAAATTGGTGCATGGACTTCACCACAGCGAATTTTGTCCAAAATCCCCATTTTCTTGTAGAGAACGAAGAAACACATGGCCCTCTCCTGTCAAAGCACAAAGGCACAGCACCTCCTTCCCATGCTGGGCACAATCCTGACAACTGCTCTTCAGTATATCTTCCTAGTAGTTTTAACCTGAAGTCTTTCAGGCTTTGCCCACGTTCTTCTGACTGGAAAGAGAAAGGAGGGAATGCAACATTTGGCGTTACCCTGTAAGTTAGCCTGAGGACATAGTGCCTGCAGCTAAAGTGGTCCCTCTCCTCAAGGCAGGCATAATTAGCACACACCGTGATTCTTCTAATACAAGAAATGGAGCCTCAGAAAAAGCTCTCTGTAGGAGCTTCTCTTCCTGTGCACAGGTGGGGTTGCTTAACACCTGTGGGGCAGGAGATCATGACTGTTGAGTGAAAGGGGTGCCCTAATCCCCTTGTGGGAGGAAAGAGACATGGCTCAAGAACAGTCGATGAACTTTGCTTGAGAGAAGCCCAGGAGCTGGAATTGCAAGAATGAGGAACACGGCAGGTCAGGAATGAGGCACGTGAGTAAAGTGTTAACAACAGAGCAAGAGTTACCTCTTAGTAAAGGCTTTAAAAACAAATATCAGAAGGTAAACAGCTTTCACTTGGCTTTCTCACAATTCCTTGTCATAAAGCTTAGGCAGAGTCTGAAAACTGTGAGAGGAAAGCTACCAACTCTGCTGAAGTTGACAATGACTGAAGTTCATCAGCAATATTCTACGACTTGCATGGGCCCCTGACTCTACTTTGCCTTATTCATGTTTATGGTCTAATTCCCCACTTTGATAAGAATTAGATTCATTCAATCTAAAAATTAAAGAGAAGGAAAAGAAGTGTAATTTGTTATTGGGAAACACTTCAGAAGATGTCAGTCTTCTGCAAACTCTTAGCAATAGAGAAGTTCCATATCTGTAAGGCTTTGATTTTCCTTGAGTACCTTAAGTCAGCTGGATCAGGTCAGTTAGAGTCATATATAGCTGATTAGTTACGAGTAGAAGGAAGACTAGAGGAGAATACAGTACAACACTTTTTGATATCTTTAGAAATTTCTAGATATATAAATTACAACCTCAGTCAATTGATCTTTTTCAAGTTCATTTCTTGAACCGTAAATCACCAATGAAGCCACTGACACAAGAAACTATTCAAAGAAGGTAAAATACTGATGGTCTTACTCAAGAAAAGAACTTCTCTGATAATATTAAGGAACTTGTCTTCAACAACTAGGGAATGAGGGAAAGGGAGGGCACTGAATGACAAATGGACACACACAAACAAAAACCCAAGCCCTTTACCTTCAAGGGAATATTCAAAAATACTCATGGACCAGATAAGAGCCCTCAATCCAACTTCAGAATCTAAATAATTACTTAGGATATGGCCCAGAATAATTGTGTCACAGAAATGAAAAACGAAAGTCAAGTGTCCAGGCTATCAACATCTATCTATCTATCTATCTATCCATTTATCCATCTATCAACAAATATACAAACACTGAAACTGGAACCAGTATAGACACACCAGCGCAATGCTCTGTTCAGGTTCACTGGTAAAACAAAAGAACAAATCTTATTAACAGATATAGCATTACTTTACTGCCTTTTTTGGGTGAATGTACTTTAGTTGGTATTAGTTTTCTATAAACAGCTTTATTTTCATCACCTGTCCCTTGTCCTGAGTGGACAGAATAAAAAAGAAAGAAAGAGAGAGGGGAAAAAAAAAAAAAAAAAAAAAAAAAAAAAAAAAAAAAAAAGTAATGCCAGTGCTTGAAAAATCCTCCCAAAAAGTTTGAATAGGAGCTCTTACTACACTTTCAAAAATATGCAGGAATTTAGGTTATTTCCAATTCTGCCTTCGAACTCATAGCCACTTGTGGCTCAAACCAGAGTCACAGAGCTGCTGATGGAAGAAACCTGGGGGGCTTTTTATTTGGCAGAATGGGAGCAGAGGACAACCTAGAGCATTGTGCTGGGATCAAGGGTTCCTCCCACTGCAGGAATGGACAACAGGAGACTAAAGGTTTCTTTGTCAATATGGTAAATCTCCATCTGTTATTGGTTCACTGCAAAGATGAACGCCCACAGAGATTTTGTCTTCCTCATGGCATTCATCCTTTGATTTTACTTTCTCAGTGAAAATGACATCCATTACAAATTTTAATTTCCAAACCATGGCTGTTTCAGCTACAAAAGCATTTTAATCAGGAAAAAGGTGTATTTTTTGCTACAATTCACACACACCCCACATCCCCCAATAGTATTTGAACTATTTTTGTTCAGGTATGATAAAACCTGCCTTTGGGCGAAGACTAAGAATCCTTGAAATCTCAGTTTCGGAAAGTTAGAGACAATCAACTGTATAAAAGCTGCAATGCATAATCCACTCTAACAGTCACTTGGAAACAGGTACTGGATGCAACTTCACCACAAGGGCCCTCAAACCTGTTAAACATGTTGGATCCCTTAACAGCACAGTCCACTCCCCTCATTTATTCCTACTGCTCACAGAGTAGGCAACAAGCACTTGAGAAGCCCAGCTGTGAAAGCACATGAGAAGCTGAACTTCTCAACCCACAGAAGAGTTGGTCTCTATAGCTGCACTTAGGATCTGACCTGGACTCCTAATGTTTAGGAGTTTAATGGGTAGTTCTGTTATAGTTCGGTGGGACCCAGCATCCTTCTAAATACCTCTTGAAGCTTTCCTCCTACGCAGGGGCGATGATGGTAATCAAGTTGGCTGCTGAAAACCATGATATTCCTTATTCCAACTGTTTTCTTGCACAAGCTGTCCCTAGATCCTGTTTATGTTCCCAAGGAACAGGAACAGTGACAGCATGCAGCTTTCACGAGGCCTTGCCCAAACAATTCCTTCTCTAAAGATACAGTTTTTTTGTGAAGCAGCTCTGAAGCTGATATTTGCTGAGCATCTCTTGGAATACAGCTTGAAGACTTTACTTATGTCCTTTACAAGCCATTGTAGCATATAAGCTTCTCCCACTTCTTTTCAAGGTTCATAATGCTTTGATCTTCACAGCCTCACTGCTCCTGCTGAATGGTGTCATCTCCCAGGGCTCATATTATCTTTAGTGCATAAAATGATAATACCTGTTAAGAAGCAGGCTCTATCACATAATCACAGCAGAACCTTCACATTTATTCTGGTTTAACAGAGAAACTTACATCAATAAATGTTTCATTGTGCTGGGTATTTCAGTGTGGTGACAAACTGGGCGGATAAAGGAAATGTGCTGGATATAATTTGTTTGGATTTTAGCAAGGCCTTTGACACAGTACCACACAGGAAGCTCATAGAGGCACTAGAGAATTACGGTCTGAATACTATTACAATAAGGTGGATAAAAACTGTCTGACAGATAGGAAGCAATGAGTTATTAATCAACAGTATTACAAAAGAATAGAAAGAAGAATCTACTCTGATGCTGAGCAATAGGTCCTACGATTATTATCACTACACAGATTCATTAAGGATGAGAAAAAGAATGTAAATATTGACAGCATCCAAAACAGATGAGTCAGAAAAAAAGAAATTTATCAAAGGTGAAAGGTATCAAAATTGTAAGATCCAAATAATGGAGATGTGCACGAGCCAGAACAATGTGGAATTTAATATATCTTAAAATGTAAAAAAAAGTTATCAAAAACCAATGCAGAATTTTGTTTCAAACTCAGAAATAGAAGATTTTCAGTGTGTTTGCTTGACTTCATCATTTTACTATGCACTGGTATGGTCTAGTTGTGAAACTGGCTCCCTTGGAAAGCAAAATAAAATAATATATTTCTGTCACTGTGGTAAGGGACAATCATCTGGCCTATTTTCTTGGAATATCAGTACTAATGATTAAAATTTTAAAGTTTACAGTAATCACATCTGACATCCTTAGACTCTTCTTTGGAAAGAGGGTACTCTTTTAGTTGTAGCTCCTGAATTTCCACTGCCCTGCACAGCTAAAGCCATTTTGTTGCTGATTTCTGGTACAGATGACATTGAGCTATCCCCACAGATACACTGTGTACACTCAAAGTTTAATGGGTACTACCTCTCCACTTCTTTCACAGATCTCCCCCAAAAAATTCAGCCTGACCCTTACCTGTGAAAGGGCAAGATCCTGGATGAAAGGCAATATACTTAGGTGAAATGGAAAACCCTGGGGCAATGCACCTAAATCTCAAAGGACGTATGGCAGAGAAGGTCAAAGTGATAAACCTTAGTTTGGAAGTCCAGCTATCCCTAAGTGTTGAGCAATTAAAAATAGCAGTTGATTATGTCCAAGATAAAGTCATCAATATCAGGATGTGAAGTTCTCTATATCCTGCCTCTTTCTCTTTCCTTGTGTGGAGAATTCACCCCCAGCACCACAGCCTCTGCTTACTTGTACCACTTCAAGAATAAGGCCAAAATAACTTTTAATGCTCTCTTTCTTGAGACAGCAAAACTGAGTCAGTGAGTGAAAGCTACATGTTTTCAACTGTAAGAAATTTAACAGTTGTCACAACTCTTCCTCTTCTTATGGTCATTGTCTTGACATGTGACATCACGAGACTGTAGCTGGTAATCTCACCTATGGAATCCATTATCTATGGTTTTGGGACCTTTGATCTTCTCCCAAGATCTCCAAGTATCTCTTCTACCCTCACACAGCAGCCAAAGCCCATCTCCTCTCCCTGACCAGCACCTGCTTCCCTCAGTCTTCACCATGAGAATCTGCTTTGTTCACACTGCAGAGCTTCCATTTTCCCTTCCTGCTGCAGGCAGAGAAGGGAATAGGATGAAGCTGTGACACCTCCTTCATAGGCAAAAAAGACAGTGAGGGAAGTGTATTAGCAGAGGGGCATGAATGTGTGGGTCTCATGGCAGAGAAGTGGAAAGAATCAGAGGTGGCAATATCCACTTCAGGTCTCTGGAGCAGCAAGTGCAAGTGTGACTTCTGTGGCTCCGACAGACTTTAGATGGACAGTAGATCCATCCCTGTTACACTACCCTAAGCAGAAGCCTTATCTCCACAGGCCTATCTTGGGAGGAACTTGGGATTCTGATGTGTAAGAAGGGACATGCTAATTTTTAAGAGTAAATAAAATTAATAAAAAGCAATGTCAGGACTACAGGCCAAGTTTGGACTTTGTACAAGCAGGTGCGTCACAAGTGGTATCAGGACCCTTCCAGACTGCACGAGGACAGATTTTATTCCACCATATGCAGAAGCAGAAATCAATGCAGTCTTTTACTTCAGCACATTATTTATGCTTTTGCCAGAAGGCCATTAACCTGAAGCCCAAAACCAGCTCCATCTTGCACAATGCCATGCACAAACAGTGCCCAGAAGTTTCACATTATTTCAGTTTATGTAACTGCCATATTAAACTCAAGGCCCAAGGAGGACACTGAACAATATCTTATTGTACAGGCTATTGAGATTCAATATTACAGGGACAATGCTACCAACCCCCTCCAATTTCATTCATCTCAGAAATCTTTGCAAATTTAATACCAGAGGACTTTGAGACCTTTGGACTGTACAGCAAATCTGCTGCTTAAACTTTTAATGTAACATTGATGCAAGCTCTCAAATATCTCCCAATAAAGTCCATATATGTAATTCTTGTTTAATTAGACATCATCCTACAAGAAGAGAAATTCAAACCCAGCTGGAACTATATAAAAGTTCAAGGAAGTTCAGTTCCTGCTCTGTGATTTGGCAAAGCTCTATTGTAATTTTTTCCCCAGAAACAATGCAAAAAAAAAAAAAAAAAAAGAAAAAGAGAGAATGTATCAGCAATGATTTGAACTGATCACTGTGTCAGGACAGGAAATAATATCTGGAAGAAAAAAGGAGAAAACAATCTTCCATTTACTTTCAATATTAGTAAAAACAAGAAAAATATTTTTATACTGTCAGCCACATCCTGTAAAATCTAGGTAATAAAGCAACAGCACAATACTAGATAAGTCTAAAATGGATTTTTAAAAAGAATGGCTACTATTTTCTGAGGACAAAGTATATCTAAATACATTGCAGGACTGGATTCAGAGACTTCAGCATCCCATTGGCCTGGTCCAATACAAATTATATTTGTAGTTATTCCAGGAACCTTGAGATATGGAATGCACATACTTAAATCTATGTAATATTATTTATCTTTGCTTCAGATACTTGAGATGAGGAGCTCAGGTTCATGGTATGAGCTCAGGGGCATCTGCAACAATTGAATTGCTCGAAGTTCCAAGCCTAAAATTCACTCTGGCTCCATTAGCCCTACAAAAAACCAAAACACACCTAACATACAATAGAATGTTACTATTAGGAAAAAAAAAAAAAAAAAAAAAGGTTGAGTATTCAATTTGTTCCATAACCTACGTTTAACCAGATGAGATCAAATGTATCCTCCTGGAGGTCAACCAAACTAGAGAATTGAAACTGGTATGTAATTTTTTAGCAGTAAAAAAAATTCTAACAAAAACCCCTGTACAGAAAAACACAAAATTAAGTTCCATCATGTTAACTCTAACACTGGGCAAAGTCTGTAAAACCATATGCTAATTGCATTCCAGGTAAAGAAAATGAGAAGTTCAGATATGCAAATGGTAACTAAATTTCTAATAAAATAACAACTTCAATCTTTTTCAAGTCTTTTCCAAAATACCAGAAGTGATTAGAACACATTATGGACCAGTCACTTGCCAAGTTTCATGTTTGAAATCAAAGCTGTTTTAAAATTTCCTGAACAACAAAAAAAGGCATTTTAAAACTGGTAACATTCAGTCATGGTGATATAAGCAAATACCAGCCAATCTGAATTTTGGAACATTCTTGATCTAATGCCTTTATGTTGCAAAGAAGCCCAGAAAAATATTTCAGGCCCAATTGCTGAGACAGTGAAAATAATATTCATAAATAAAAAAAGGATCATTTACATATTATACAACTAAATTTTTTATTTCTTCAATATGCCTTGAAAGAATTAAAGGATAGATCCTTCAGGATCTTTGTTGTCATAACTGAGATGCATCTTCATTTACCCCATTTACCAAAGATGAACCCACCTGTAATTTGTATGGAAAAGCTAAAACTCTTCTTTTTCCCTCCTCTGCACCTCCCACAGAAAGAACTCAGCACTCTTCAAGGATTTTCTCTACAAATAACTATAAAAAGGAAGTGGGTCTATCAGGGAGGAACTGCGTAGTTTCTTTGCGTGTGCTGAGGAGCTCTTTCTGAATTAATGCAGGCCAGCACCATCTCATGCTCCACTGCCCCCCTGCCCCATTAAACAATGCATAAGGAACAAAATTTGAACCTGTACCTTCCACAGTAAAAGCACTTGTGAAATACATGAAGGGTACAAAACACCAACTGCTATTCCACTCTGTGCCACCTTTTAAAAGATTGCTGGCTAATTATTCTAATGTAAGCAAGCAAAAGAATGAAATACGATAAGAAGCCAAAATTTAGGGCAGTAGCTTACAATAAAAAGAACAACATTCTAGGAGTCACATGTACCTATAAATTCTCATTATGCATCTGTGTGTACTAATAGAGACTATTATATAAAATACCATATTATTTAACATCAAGTTAGTGGAGGTTTGGTTTTAATTACATGTAGTCAACTGTCCCTATAATCAGTTGGTGCAATAAAAGGGCTAAAATTTCCAAGCAAATTCAGGCTTTCCTCCTTGAATCTCAAAACTCTTTAGAAACATGCTTTCTTTCCCATTAAGAGATTCAGCGATGCCAACAACAGATACATTATTCCCCCAGCAGATCTGAAGATGCTGGAGCAGAGCTCTGAAGTCCGGCTGCCAGATCTTCTGCTGTAGCCATCTGACACAAAACTCTCCCTCACGCATTTTTCTCCTTTAGCTGACATTTTTACTCTTTAACAATGCCCTATGACATTAATGTCTCTATATTTTCTGACTGACTGAGCCTCATATTTGGGCAAGAAAGAAAATTTCCATTTCCTGAGCTATAACTGAAACCAGCCTAGAGTTTTATGTAGTCAGCAATCTCCTTTCTGTCCTCATGGACTGGAAGTCTGCATTAAATCTACTGCAATAAATAACCAGTACAACAGGGTCCTGATGCTCACAGAAACAAAAAAAATATCTATCCAATGTTAATTACAGGAGAAAAGTTGTATTTTTCTTAGTTCTAAATCCAAAAGAAGGAAGTACTACACAGTGAATGTGTACAGAATTATTTTCTAGCTCTGCAGGCTGCAGAAAAATCCATCTTACATAAGATGGTACCAAGGCCACTTAAACATATTAGCCTATTAAATCTGCATCCTTGTTGCTCTTAAGATCCTAATGAAATGTTCCAGATGGCTATTTGTAGAACTTCTGAAGAGTCCTGCATTACCACCATTTCTCTGAATGCAGGATGACAGTCCACATACCATTGGTGAGACTCTTGCTGATGGCCTGCAGAAAACTCATTAGTCCCACTGTTCTGGCTCATCTTATTTCTTATTTATTTAAAAGAAATAATATTTCTTATTTCCAGTTCCCAAACTTCATCTGGAAACAACTGCACCAGCACCCACCCCATGCCCCACAAATACAAACCAACAAATACCCTGCAAAACCAGCCAAAAGCACATTCAATATTTAACTTTGCACTATTCAGTTAGTTCCTGAATAGAAAACTATACAAGCTAACCTTGAGGGGAGAGAAACCTCACATCTACAAATGAGAGGAGAATTGTCTCTCATTTCCTAGGATGTCTCTCACAATAAGATGTGTCCATATCAGGAAAAAATAAAGAACCCTATCTTTAAGTTCCTAAAAGTACAGTTTCAATTAGGATGGGTTCTTAGCTTTGAGCTATCACTATGCTAAAAATAGAAATGTTCAGCAAATGCATTACTTTTGAAGGTGATTTCACATACAGTCTTTAAACATGTTGCCCTTTTAGGTAAAATGGCAATTGTTTGAAAGCCAGAAGCCAGAAACATTAAAGTGGAAGGGATCTTTAAAGACAGTTTGCAACCCAAAAAATTGAAATTGTGCCTTCTTTTGTTCTCTCTAAAAGTGTCTGAAAGCACTAAGTAGGTATAGGCAAAGAAGAAGATTGAAAAGAAACTTCTGCACTTTTGCTTTGGAAGTTTTTGTTTATACACACATAGATATATAAACACATATATAAAAGAAATCCAGGTGTTCTTTTCTTTTCATAATATTGTAGGCATCTCTTAGGGACAAGATTTGTAGCAATCCCAAATTTTGACATGTTTTATGCAAATTTCATATTATCATTTTATCAGATATGGCTTTTAAAAGAAAACTTAAAATTCACACAGTTCAGGTTAAAAGTATAATGCTGTCATCATTTCCTTTACTATTTTTTTTTATTTTAAGGAATCCTTATTTTTCTTTTCTCTTATCTAATCCCAATGCAGTTTGAATGCTACAATACTATTTTATTAGAAGGTATTGTGGACAACTTCTGGTTTGGTGGGTGCAGAACACTCGATGATTAAATCTAATATTAAACTTGAAGGTGTTAAGAAACAGAATGGATTTTTATTCTTCCAGCTGGTCAAAACACTGTTTGTTAATTTTCTAGATGCAAGTTCTTAAGCAATGCTTGGAAAAATATGGGCTTGTTAAGAACCAACTGTTTGAATACGCAGTGGTAATAGCTAATAATGATTAAGAACTATTTGCTATACATATTGTTAATGAATGCCAGTCTAGTAAAGGTTTGCTTTTAAGCTTTAAACTGGCTTGACTTACCAGTCCTCTAAATACTCATTTGCTGTAACTGATGCCAACACCCAGCTTCTCACAGCATGGCTCACACATTGTATCCCAAGATCAAATAAGAAAAGAAGGGAGGGACTGGCTCCAGCACACATTACAGACAGGTGACAGGAATGAAAAAAGCCTTCATGTTTTACTTTTCACAAATCTGCTAGTGTATGACCAAAAAAACCACCCCAAGCAAGCGAACTTAAGTAATCTGTTTCTCTTACAGCAAATTTCAGTAAGTCACAGATAGTACAGGAAGAGTTAAACAAATCTCTCCTAATTTTCCAGATATTTTATTAATGGGAAGGTAGTGTTCAGGTAAACCTTTCAATCCCACAAATGATCTTAGGTCTCCTTTTTTCAAGCTGCACAGTCCATACCCAAACTGTCCTTGAATCAGAAAAACATTTTCACCTGCATTGTTCAAACAGCAGAACCTGCCTAAATCTTTCAGTATGAATCATTATCAAGGCGAATGACAGCATATCTTCAGAAAATATTGACAGCCTGTTTACCACTACCTTCTACTTTCTCAGTATTTGGCAATAAAGAACCCTGAGATCCTCAGTCAGGAATCTGAAAATTACCCTCATCCCATGCAGAGATCGATTCGATCAATCAGTATTTCCTTACTGCATAAAGAGACAAGTGGTTTGCCAAAGGTCATAGAGCAAATCATTGGTTGAGCCTGGAATAACTAAAGATATCCTGTATCAGGACACCAGCTTTTTCTCTTGGTTTCCTTAAGGCTAGAATTGTGCTGCCTGAATACATCCTCTCACTAGTACTCTTAATTTACCAATTTCAACCAGATTTGCTAGGGGGTTATCATCCTGAAGAGAAAGGCTGATTCCTATAAACTTCATAAAATTTTTAAAAAATAAGGAAATAAGCAGAGTTAGAGAGAGAGACTATTAATTTCCCCCACACAAAACCAATAGTACAAGTTCATACCTTAAGCACCACAGAACGGGATTTATAAACCACTCAGAACCAGGAGGTCACACCTCCCTGTAAGAGAATGGACAGGGTAGAACACAAGAGAGAAGGTGCCCCAGGACTGAAATGCAGCCCTGGAAGCTACCAAGTTTTGAGTTGGGGTATAAAAGAGTAGACTGGGAGTAAATCTCTAGTGTCCTTTCCACAATTTATGAGATTTTTGGCTTATTTCTGTTGGAAAAACAGGCTATGTGAAATAACAGTTTGACTTCTGCGTTGCCTCTTTTAGGCATCATCAACCATTTCAGGGTGTTGTTAAAAGACAAGCCTAAAAATAATTTTTCTTCTCTGACAAGCAGTATGATTGCTCCATTAGCCAATACCATCACTTTTCCAGAAGCTGTCAGTAAAATGGCAACTGATACCTACATAGGAAATAACTGCAATACCTCAGGTCACACAGTGTGACAGCGACGTGTGAATGCTGACTACTGTGTACACCAAACTTCACTTTCCACGTCCATATTCCTTTTCTTTTCCTTCCTAATCATGTGACTCAAAGGACTGTAATGTAGCAAGCCCCAAGCTGATAACACATATACACCTTCATCAAGCCTACACCATGTGCTTCAAGATGCCAAAAGAACTGGAAATTAAAAAAGAGGAGCCAGTCCTTTTCAGGTCTTCTCTTTTACACCTGCACTCTGGAAGAGTACTGTGTGGTCATCCCTTATGACTGAAGTATCTGCAGGCAGATCACAGCTTATTTCATTACTGAGATAAAAATTCTGGCACGTAATCCCATAGCTCCTGTTTACACCCAATACTGCAGAGCTTAAGCACTGCACCACAGAAACTGCTGGCCTTCCACACAACCTTCATGCATGGAAGTGGTGCACAGGCTCTGAAAACTGTAAGCACAGACAGAGCAATGTATTCCAACCCTGCTGGAGAGCACCCTTCATTATCTGAACAGTTTCTTTTCGTCTTTCCTGAGTCAGAACACGACTACCACCTGTGGATTAACACTTGACAACATCTTTTTCAGGGAAGTGTTTCTGAAAAGCACCTTGCTGTGCTACAAATCTTTACATGAGAATCACACAGGTAGTCATGATACACCCTCTTACTGTGATTTTTGATTCCCATAATTAAGGTCCATAATAATAATTTGGGTAGCACTGGTAAAAGAGTGAAAAAAAAAAATATACTACCTCCTGCACTAGCAGGAAAACATTAATTTAATCCTCAGGCCAAATGAAAAAAAAAAAAAAAGTATCTGAATATCCCCATCTAGCACACAAGTTTGGTATTTTATCTGAGCATGAATTTTGTGGCTCAGGTCCCTCTGTTTTCATTTTCTCCTGTGCTCTACTTTACATCCCAACTGTGACTGCATTCAGCAGCACACATGAGTGATTTCCAAATCATCAGCTCATATTTAGTCCCTATTTTCAACTGCACACTAGAGACCTGCACCTATTCCACAAATAGAAAGAATCCTAATGCTTTCCCCTAGGCTCCTGCTTAGGATTTCATTATTAATTATATTTGAAGGTTATACAGTTAAAATACTAACTTTTTTATTTGAACATTTATATTAAGCTGCTGAGATTTCTAGCAGCTTAGCAGCATTATTTCTGTATAAGAAAATAAGCCTCTTAAATTCTGCACGCAGGCCTCTCTTCTAAAATGAAGATTTTAGAAAGGCACTGAAAGGTAACACTGAGTTAATGATGCTTTTTACACTGAGACCTCCAAGACTGATCCCGCAGAACTCTATCACTTATGCACCCCCTTGACCTCCAGCCCTTTCACCTGCTCTGCCAACAGTGTCTGAATACAGATAAAGTTTAGCAAAAAGTTACTTCCAGAAGATGCCTCTCTCAGATTCATTGCTAGTTCCATTATTACATTAACATGCTAGTTACATTGCTAGTTGTACTTCCAATGCAATAAGAAGTTTAAATATTTGGTGGCAAATCCCAGAAGACTGTATTTAACTATTTTATCCAGAGATAATCAAGGTTAGGCACAAGAGTCATCCTTCAGGAATGGTTCATATCATGGATAATATCATGGAAATTTTTTTGCAATGTGGATTTTGGCAGACAGGCCAGATGACCTCAGCAAGAGGAGGTCAATGCCAACCAACTCCTATTTCACAACACAAACTGAAACTCCCAAATTTTCAAGAGCTGGCCAAATTTTGATTTAAGATATAAGGTAGAGTAAATCCAGAATACTGACACTTGTACAAAAATCCAGAGTTATTTCTTTTTTATGACAATGTAAGAGAAGAGAATTCGTTTCACTAAGCCAATTTAATTCCTAGTAGTCTTCTTTAATCAATGGATATAAGCCAAGAATTTGACTTAATGAGTCAAATGCTGAAAAAAATCTAAACAAAATTGTATCTGCAAAGAATGGACAGAGTTTTTTTTCAGATACATATTTTACATTTACTAGTGACAACAAGACAAGCACCATCTTTCCATATGTCCGAGACTGAATTCTAACCCACCTTTTTCTTTTCTTTTTTTACCCTTTGCCTCTTGGTAGAACTCAAGTAGATCCTTGCTCTTGGAACTTTTTGCCCATGCTGTTGATTTTGATGTACAAAAGGGTTCATTTTCCTAGGTCAGCCTCAGATTTCACAGCTGGACCTATCTACTGACAGACCTGTACAATCTCATGAAGAGTCCCCACCAGCCACTTCCTCTCTTTAAAGGATTCTTGCTGGTCTGCAGCCCTGAAGGTGCTCCCTGATCACCATGACCAGCCACAAACCCAAAAGTATCCTGATGGCATTGCTTTCAAGACGACAACACCATAAAAGCATCCAACTGCCTGGAAAAATGAAAGCCCCTTCAAAAAAGGGTTGACCCTCATACCTTGATAAATGAGAGAATACGAACACACCAAACCATGCTCTCTTCACGAGACCACAGCATGACTTGTACCAGGTGACCGAGCCAAAGACAAGGTTGCACCACTATAACTACTCAGCAGTTACAACTGTATTTTCGTCTGGAAATTCATCTCTTAGAAAATATTACTGGAAGCATTAAATAAAATACACTTCATACCTAGGGCTTGTAATAATCACCCAAATGCTATATAAATACTAAGTAATGACAGCCAGCTAAAATGAAATATTCCATGTTTAAACCTTAAAGCACAGCAAAACAACACTGCATTTAAACCCCATTAAAGGAAATGTTTACAAAGCCTTTGATCAATTTTTCTCCATGTGAAAATAATGAGGAAGAGAACAGATAAGTTAAATAAAAATTTAAATTAAATTCTTTCTTAATTTAAGACGTGCAAGAACACCAAGGGGTATCAGGGTGTCCCTTTTAAGCGAGGCAGAATCCAACAACACAATTTTTAACCAAAAGCACAAAATGGTGGGACTTGTCCTTGCTCTCTCTTGCCTTTTGAAAGGATCCATACACACCCCTTGTGTGTTTTAACACTGTCAGGAAGCTGCCTGAGGACAGCCTAAGTTTCAGCATAACTTGCAGAGACTCCATCTCGTGTGCCAAGTTCCAGCCTGGAGTGAATTTTTAACAGTAGAGTTATAAACCCGTGAAAATGGGGGCTTACAGCTGAACTGCCGACAAACCCTTCACTGCGTGGTGCACACGGCGCCAATAATAGACAGAACTGCCCCGTTTTATAGCATGCAAAAAGGCTGGAATTCAGCTGTTATCAGGCATAATAATAAACTTCTGCTAGGGACTCAAGCTCTCAGCCTCAGATTTACATTCCCTCTGTCACTAAGAGTTTTTAAGTTAAACAATTTTACATGAAAATGCAGTACACAACATTTATATTACTGATGGCATTTGTTCCAACTGCTCTTGTGCTAAAACGCTGTGCAACTTTCCTCCTGCTCTCCACCTCCTCTTCCCTATCCTGAGACACCAGAACTGGGTATTGACCCGCTTACTCCTTCTACTCTTGGGCAGGGCCTCATTTAAAAAAAAAAAAAAAAAATCCCTCCAGATTGCCTTCTTGCTGCACTAATCAAGCCACTTCAAGAAGAAGGGAAACAAAAAAAAAAAAATAGCAGCAAAAAAGCTGTAGGTTTAAAGTTTCCTCCTGCTAAAGAGCTGAGGTCAGATATGGAAAAACTAGGGAAAAAAAAAAAAAAGAGGCTTGCTTCTCATGCAACAGACATGAGGGAAAAAAACCCCATCTGGTCTAGAGGATGTAAAAGATCCTAAAGAGCTGTCACCCAAGTTGCCCCCAGTCACCAGAACAGAGATCAGCTATTCAGACAAGTTCTTAAGCACAACTCTGCACTCCTTTGAAGTTTCCCTTCCTCCAGAAAACTATCCTTCACTCCCCCTAAGGAACAGAATTACATCAGTGACCACCAAGCTTAAATTTATCTGCCCAACGTCTATATTTTCCTTTTTAATCCATCTCTCAGGAACAGCTTTTAACGCATTTGGATTTTTTTTTTCTGTCATAAAATATTCTATTTATTTCCCAGCAGCTGGTGTCAAAAAAGTTGTTGTTTTCTTTAAATATTACTCTTAAATAAATAAAATCTGTTTTCATATCATGTAAAATTAGTTTTGCCTGCTGTGAGTCTGTGGCATTACGAAATGATCATTTTTCCTATGAATTATTCAAAATTAGGATAAAAAAGGAGAATAAAAAGATGATGGACAATAGCACGCCATTCAATTTGTCTAAATGCTGCAGTCATACTAATAGTTCACTATGTGCAGCACAGATGAAACACTTTTTCTTTGTCAAATGTAGCCACTAACCTTAATTTAGTATTTCAGAGAGAGGTACTGAAAGAGATTCATTTAGTTCCTGTGTCCCCCAGTGACTTATCTAGTTGGGCAAATAACAGACACGTCTCTTTTTGCCAGCAAGATATCAGTATTTTGAACAACAAGTTTTTTCTTGCTTATCATCTGTTCCATGGCTTGACTAGTCCTTGATGGCCTTTCCTTTTTTTAAATTTTATTTTAACCTATTCTTTGTTTAAACCTCTGGTTTGACAGTGTCTCTCTGTCTTTTACAAAAAACTATTAGAATTGTTAACATTTCCTCTGGAGTCTTCATATTACCCTGTCTTTCAGAACTGCTGTAACTGCACAGCTGTAATTATTCTCACTTTGAATTCTGACTGTCATATTTGGAAGGGGATGAAGGGTGGGATTTTAATAAATCATTCAGGCTCCCCAAGGCATATAGTATCTCACCAAATATACTGAGAACTTTTAAGGGAAGGGCTTATGGACTGAATGTATAGATAAACTAAGACATAAAATGCCTTTTTCATCAAGAAGAATGAGAAAATTATAATAAATTTGTGAGTAAGAAGACTCAGTTAAAAATGAGTTTAAAATGCTATTCAATTGGTTTATCACTAAGATCTTCCTTGTAAGGGCTTGAAAGCAGAATGCTTTTATGAAGCTTCAGAATATGGCTACTAAGTAAAATAAGTCTACTCTAAAAGAGCAGGTTTGAAACTCATGAATTTTATCTATCATTAGAACACAAATCAGTTACATTCCACCTCAACTTCTACAAGCCATACATTATGGCAATTAAAATATTTCTAAAACATTTGATCTGAAACAACAATCCCTTGTACCATACAGAAACAGGGATTCCCTACCAAATATTTTTAACACAATGTTCTTCAGAAACACCAGCCATCCTTTGCCATCCTTCGAGCAGGAAAAAGTTTCAATGTTCAGAAAGAAAGTGAGGGGTTTTTGAGGGAGAAGGAGACTGGGTGGGGTTTGCTTTTCAATAATCAATCTCCCTCAAAATACAATGAAAATGGATTTAAATGAAAACCCTGGACCTGGAGATTGGAATCCTGGACTGTTTTCTCTGACCAGTATCATAAAAAGTGGAGTGTTTCATGCAGCAATGGTATGTTGATCACAAAGTCCTTCCACAATAAAGCACACACACGCCTGTCGTCAATTAAAAACAAGATCACTATGAAGTGTCCCAAATTCCAAATTATCCCATAGCTACAAGCCATTACTCTTTTTTCCAATTTCATTTTTTTAAGTAGGTCATTCTGGTATACTCAAATTCTTTTTTTTTTGCTTTTTTTGCCATCCATGCCAGCCCAGTTTTGGCCAAGTCTCCACACCCTCGAGGAAAAAAAAAAATCCACATATTTATTTTATACAAAATTCAAATATTGTTATACACAACTCTCACCCACATCTTGCAAATTTGTATACACTAGACATTCAAATGCAGTAGTCCAGGAATCTTACTTGCATAGCCTTTCAACATTTTTCATTTGGAGGCTAACGCAAATGGAAATATTTCAGGCTTACTAGACACAATAGGGTGTTTAAAGCACAAAGCATCTCAAGGCTTAATAGGAAAGAAAACCATGTCTGAAGCTATCTGAAAGGAAGACCCATCTCTTTCCAAGAGTCATCAGCCTCCTGCCTCCACACCAACACAGCTGCTTCACAGCCATCTCAGCAGTACCCTACAACTCTGTGGTGTTTGGAGAATTTTCCCACTAGATTCCCTTTGTGAACTCCAGGAAATGGAAGAAGAGACCAGCTCAGGAAAACCAAGCTTTACCCTGAGCTTTAGTACAAACAAGAAAAGACTGGGAGTAGTGTCTCAATGCCCACAAAGCACATACATATGCTGGATGCAAGATAAAATAAGATTTCAGATCCAATCCTAACTTTTGTGAGAAATTCCATAAACATTTTGATGGGCTAAAATTCCAGTAGGGACCTTCCCCAGTCTCCACTCTGCCTATGGGCACTGCTGGGACTTACTAGTGCATTCCATCCACAACCACATAGAGAAGTTACTGGAGACTGCCTCTCCAAATAAAAAAGTGCCCAAGTACATTGCAGTATCTTTAGCACTGACTTCTGCTTTGGTTTTTGCTTTCTTTAGTAATACACACTCATTAGGAACACTGTAAGTGAGCAAAAATGTACAAATCTACTGACACCACTAAAATTGCACTGATGTATGCTGACTGAAATTATTGATAAAGAACTGAAAGGTAGGAAAGTGATTAATGCTGCTTTACACAGTTTTATGGAGAACAGGTCTTGTCAAACAAACTTGATTTCATTCATTGGTAAGGATATGTATTTTACAAGCCTAAGAGCTTATATACTTACAGTTTTATAGGCATTTGACTTAGGACTACTGCGGAACATTCTAGTTCTGTCAATGAAAGCATGTGTTGAACTGCTAACTAATGGAAGACCCTCAGAAAGCTATTACCCTAAGGGGTCTTCAAACACAGGTGGGTTGAAGAAGATACAGGTAAAATTAGTAATAACAACAACACTACTCAGCATTTTGATCAGTGACTCATACGTTATAAAATCACTGCTGATAAAAATTTCCAGGTGATGGAAAGACTGATAAAATATCAGGAGAAGAGGATATCAACAGATGGGGAGAATCAGGTTTTTCAAAACGTCTGTTCTTTCAAATAAAACTTTTTGGTAGCCCAAGCCTTCAAGAAAAGGAACACATGATGTATTACAGGATGGGACATGGGTGCAGGTGGGGTGTGCTGCACCCTGAAAAACAGAGATTCTGAAAAGGATTACAACAAATGAAAAACTGAACATGAACAAACAGTGCAATGTGGCAAAGATGGCCAAAGCAATCCCTGGAGGCATAAACAGGAGATAGTGGGTAGGCTTGGAAAGGCATTTTTACTTTTCTCTATTGCATTGTTTTCTAAAGAGATCTTCAGTTGGGTGAAGAAAGGCGTAACAAGAACCAAAGTCTGGAACATGATGCCAAGAATGAAAGAAAGAAAAGTCAAATCAAAGCAGAAACAGATCTCACATTTTTAAACAGCAAGAGAATTGACCAGTGGAACAAACTATCAATGGAAGGGAGGAGCTTTAACCTCCTGATGGGTTCAAGATGGAGAGAATCTGTTTGTGCAAAACTGGGTTCAAAACATAAATGACCTTTCTGACCTCAAACCATACAAAAAGAAATTTCTGACTTTATGTTTCATATGACCTTCAGAGTCAAAAAGAACATTCTTCCATCAGGGTATACGACAACAAGCAGTCCTCCCAGAAAAGATGAGTCCAGCACAGAAGAAAGGTTTCACTGCTTCTGAAGATTTCTAAGAAAAATTCTGAATTCTGGAGACAGCCTGGAAAGACACTGGTCATATCCTCTGAAAAATATGTGTTGCTTTGTTTGTTAGTTGAGTGACTGTGTTTTATCAGAATGCAACTCAGTGGAGGGCCATCAATGAGAGACCACATTCATGCAACTCCCAGAGCTGGAATGTTTGGAGTCCTCTCTAGGTCTGCTTCTGGATTCAACTTCACCTTGTGCTGGAAGCCAAGTCAGGTCTGCTATCCACACAGTATGTTAAAAAAAAAAAAAAAAAATCATAGAATCACAGAGCTGAATTGGAAGGAACCTTAAAGATCATGTTCCAACCCCCTGCCATGGGCAGGGACACCTTTCATTAGAGCAGGTTGGTCCAAGACCCAGCCAGCCAGGCCATGAACACTTCCAGAGATGGAGCATTCACAGCTTCTCTGACAGCCTGTTCCAGTGCCTCACCACCCTAATAAAAGAGGTTTTTTTCCTTATATCTAATCTAAAACTGCCCTCTTTCAGTTTAAAGCCATTATTCCATGTCCCCATAGGGTTGATTTTCCAGTTACGACTCCTGGAATTCACAGATCCTGAAATTTGCTTCAAGCTTCAGGTTCAAGCATACATGAGATGACTTTGAAACGATTATGTTTTATCTTCTACTGTATTTCCCACCAGCTATGCTACTGAAAGTTCACATATGGTCTAAGAATACTGCTACATCTGAAAGAAAAAAAACCCAAAAAGGCATTGATGAGATTTCTTTTTTTATGGCAGCAAATAGCTAATTTTCAAGTCCTACCTGAAAGCTAGAGCCGAAGAAATAAGCAACCCGCTAAATATCCTGCTGGGCACAGCATCAGAGCTGGCTTCAAGGGAACAGCACCACCTACTGAATCGCTCCCAAGGGTCCCACCAGTTATTCCTGGTGATTCTCTTGACCAAGTACTGACCAGCAACTCTAAATAAATCACACCCTAAGATGTAGGCACTCAAAACGATAAGAGATGTTTTCCATTCCCAACTCTAGCTTTAAATTTTCCTTCTACCTGCTGTAAATGGTTCATCTTATAAATGCAATCATTTTTTTGATGTCACTAAAACTATGTTTTAGTTACAGTTACAAGCAAATGTCACTCATCTACACACTCTACCTACTGCCTGAAAACAATATGATTTAAGGAGTATGTCAGCAGTAAGAAAAGACTCTTCCCACTGGATTAAAAATGTGCATTTTAAGAAAGGAAACACTTTTAGAAAGAAGGAGAGGGAGTCTTCTGTTTCTGTAGTTTATTTTTCTGCTTAATGAAACAAGGTTTCCAGCTTCTACAATAGCAGCTGCAAAGGCACTTCATTAATCTCCTGAGTGCACTGCCTCTCCCTGCATACCTGTAGCTGCCCTGCTCGAGACTCCTGAAAATTATCTGTTGGCATTGCTTCAACATTCTTATGAAATAAAAAAAAAAGTTTAAAAAAAGTATAAAACTACGTCAATTCTACAACTTTCAGAAAGAACACGTTAACCAACAAGTTCATTGTCTGTACTTCTCCTGTATTTTGAAGACATCCAGCAGCACTGAACTCCAACTTGCTCCCATTGAGAATAAATCAAAAGACCTTCTGTAGAGATCTGTTCAAGTAAATGACAAACAGGGGAAGAAGTCATTACTGCAATCTCAACACAGACTGCGTCAAATGCCAGATGCTTGTTCAGGCCAAAGCCTTCAGGGATGATTAAAAAAACACACAAGAATTTTCAGAAGTGCTCAAGTATGCTAGGAAAACAAATGGCATGGGAAGCAAAGACTGCTTGTGTCTCTAACATCATCTAGATGATCTGAAAACCCCACGTGATGAGATTTGGCCCAAGGATTTAGACAAACTCAAGTTTTCCCACCTTGTTCTGGAGTATTTTACTTGTCTCACCTATTGAAAATGGATGGATATGCTCACATTAATGCCCTCTATTTTTAGAGGAAAAGGCATCAGTGAGCCCCAGACCTCACCATCTGGGGTTTCTTGGTTTAAAAACTAAACATTAATTATGCAAGGGCTTTACAGGGTTCTCAGATCTGTAATGGCAAAGCTACATAGAGGAAATAAAAGGCTGGCGACAGGGCAGTACTCACAGGTCTGATTACTAATTACATTTGCTTCCTTATACTTGCACCTGCCATAATTATGATAAAGGGTGGAGTTTCAAGTAGAGTTGATAGGGAATTTTATGACAGAATTCCCTCCAGAACATTGGAAGACACCACACGTTTTACAGCACAATATTTGTTAAAAACACAAAGATCTCTTGTGTCATCCATGCCATGGCTAACCCACAGCTCAGTGATTTCCCTCACAGATGACCAAAATGGTCTATACTGTGCAAAGTTTAGCTGACTGCAAATATAGAACTCTATAGCAGCATGGAATGGAAAAAATCTTTGCTCACAATTCATTTCATATATGGGTTTTAAAAAATAAAATCATTATCCCACCAAGCAAAAATTCTGGCTTGTGTTCCACTCAAGGTTTGGAAAACGAAAGGGAAATTAATATGTATGCTTGCGTCTATTCATGCAGTTACATTTTAACTCTGCAGTATAATCTCTTCTTCTTCACAATATCACAATATTTTTCCTAACTGATCTCCAAGCTTGAGCTTCACTTCTACAGAAACAAGGACATACAGTTTTCCACATGCATACAGTGTACATAGTAATAAGAAAATCAAACAAAAACTACACAAGTGGCCAAAATGGATATAAGAGTGAAGGCTTATTTGCTGATGTATCTTTTCTCCATTGGTGGAGTGACTTCCATAATGAAGTCCCTTCACTCACTAAAAAACCTGCATTTCAGCATCCATTCTAACAATATAATACTGGAAAAGTGCTTGATGATACTTATTAATGCAATAAAACAATAAATACCATTCTGGTACCAGAACAAGCTAGTTAGGCCCATTACTTTATTTTTTTAATTCACAGGAAACTCATCCCTCCCACCACCTACCTCACCCCTCCAAGAAAAAAGAAAAAAAAAATAAAGGTAAAGAAAATAAGACCTTAGAGAACGGGCAGTTGAGCAAAGGACTACAATACCCCACGCATCAGGCAAAGGTCTGTAATATCATCTAGAACGACAGCCCAGCCATTGTCAGTGCTGCCAAAGCCCTGCGTGTTGGCTGTCCCACCCCAGGCCCCTGGAGAATAATAACCTAAGCAGATTAGGCAGGGACTGATGTCTCTGCTCTGCTCCCACCTCCGCTGGCCACGGCGCCGCTCCGCGCCCCGGAGCCCAGGCGGGCAGGTGAGCCCACGGAATGGGCACCGCGTGGGGGCGGGCGGCCGGCAGCTGCTGCCAACAACCGGGGCCTGTTTATTATTTAACAGTTGGTATTGCTACAGGCCTGGCACTGCCATAGAGCAATCTCTGTTGCAGCAAGAGCGAGCCTGATTACAAGAGCGCGGGAGCCAAATCATGTTTACCATCATTGGTGAGAAACTCAGTGCTCCCCACAGGCACTTACAGCAGCGTCTGTCCGTCCTTCCGTCCTCTGGCTGTCCCCCTGGGGCAGAGCAAAGAAGACACGGCAGTCCTCATGTGGGACAGGGAAGTAAATTTTTTGGCAGGATGGTCCGCAGAACCATAGGGTACTCCCTGTACTGGCACTGGCCAGTCCGTGTCCTCCTCTCCATTTTTATGAGCCCATACATAGCCTCAACTCACCACCTCAAGCACCCATGGCTAAAATAAATTCTTCCATCTCCACGCAGGGCAGGAGGCAACAATGCTCCTGTGCATTTAGTCTGCTTCACCTCCCAGCAAGGACAGCGTGCTGCAGAGAAAGCACGGGAACAGGTTCCCAGGGAGGTTGGGGATTGCCCAACTCTGTCAGGGTTCAAAGTCAGGTTGGATAAGGCCTTGAGCAACCTAGTCTAATGGGAGGTGTCCCTGCCCATGGCAGGTGAAGGGCTGGCACTAGACAATCTTTAAGGTCCATACCAACACCTTACCAGTCTAGGATTCTATGACTTCACCAGTGTAACTCCTAGGATTTAATGAAAGGCAACACTGACAAATAACTTGGTATTGAAACTTTTCTTTGCTTGTGCTGGAAGTTATCCACAAGAAAAATCTGGAACATCTCCCTACACACACATGAATTTTGACTGATCCAATTTAAAAAATTTATTTACAGGAATGCACAAAGACTCAGTCACACTCTATAACAGAAATTGTGAAGTATGGAATCTATTGAGTAAATGTAATTATCAAGTGCCATGAATAAATAATACTGGGTCAACCCTCAACAATCTATTGCAATCATAACGAAGGAAGATCAGACCATGTTGGTGATACGAAACCTTCAGTTTTAGCTTGTTTGTTTAAATGCTACCTCATTTTGGTAGCCACAAGAAGCTAATTGCATCTGATGGCTGCTTCTCAGTCTGCACAAAACAAGCTCAGTGATCATTTACTTCCTGATGAACAGGCGTTTCTCCTCAACGTTTGGTGAGGTTCAGTGCAAGGGTGGGCAGCTGGGAGACCTGTAGTCACTTGAATTGCCACCACTGGTTTGCCACGTGACACTGAGACCTGCTGGAAAGCGACTCACATCCCCTGCTTCATGAAATGGGGAAAATGAAAAACAATGCATGTGAAAACTAACAACTGACTCTTTAATATTGATGAGGAGCTTAGCAGCACTGACATGGTATGTGTGCTTAGAAACACAAAGTTTGATTTTAGTCTGCATCACTACAACAGACCCCGCTTGGTCTCATCAGCAGAGGGACAGCAAATGCAAAAGCCTGTGAAAACTAAGATTTAATTTTAAGTTGAGGTCAGTCCCATGTTAGAACAGCCAGGAGCACAGTAAAGCAGAAACTTTCAATGAACTCATTATGGTCTCACCACGAGGAGGGCCCTGAGCATCATGAGGGATGCCATATCCAGGCAAAACTGGAGCCTGCCATAGCTTCTGGGCAGCACAGGAAAGCATTACTCAGACAGGTGGTTAGAAGCACAAGCCACCACCTGCTCCTGGATCTCTTGTCGCTGTTTCCCCAGCTGACTCTGGCCCTGGCTGCTTTCAGCTGGCCAACACAGCTGCCCCGTGCTGCTGGAAGGAGATGGCTGCAGGCTGCTCGCAGGAGAGGTGGGAGCAGCAGCTGCGCCCCCCTTCCCTGCCGCCTCCCGCACAGCCCTCTCGTCCCCGGGGAGGGGCACCAGCCTGGGACTCCTATTTGGATGCTCTAGTTTAGGCAAAACCCCTTGGCTGCAGCACACACGATCTGCACAACCCGCGGTCTAAGCTGCAAATTGCAAAACCAGGAGAGTCTGAAGCAGACCCTCCAAGGCCGCCAGGGGCGATGGCTGTGCAAGGCTCCGAGGTGCAGGAAAGGGTGGGCAGAGCACACTCAGCCACGGGACCTACCCTACGGATGTGTACAGCAAACTTCAGCCCCAGAGCTGCCAATCCTGCACCAACACATAATTTGTACTAAATAACCTTTCAAGAATTCGAACACAAATAATGTAATAATAGCAATTAGACCCTTTACTAAGCATAGCTGTATCAGACATGCAGTCCAGCCATTTCACAGAAGGTAAAAAGCACTTGACAAAGGAATCTGCACCTTCACAGGCACTAGAGGTGTGCAGGTATATGTAATAATTGCATTCCTTGTGTATTAATGTTTGCATATAAGAAATGCATGCTGAGCTAGCATAACACCTCCTTCCTCAAATAATAACTAAGTTCCACACTGTGCCTGAAGTGCTCTTTATATAGTACACAGAAATGGGTTATGTAAAGATTAGAGCTGTGAGAGTTGTTCAAAACATAACTAAAAATCTAGCAATGAAATCCAATCCTATCCTGAGTTTCCCCAACACAAAACTCGGGCCAGTTTTACAGAAAGATCTGCAAATTTTTCGATAGTTTTGATAATGAAATCACACCAACTTATACCAATAAAGAGAAGGGGGAAGGAGAAAAAAAGAAAATGTTAAAATGGCATGAAATGAGGCTAGAGAAGAAAAAACACAAAACAGGAGGAGTAATGCTTTTTCCTTCTTCCTATGCTACTGCCCTTCTTTCCCATGGTGAAAAGGGGAAAAACAGCCTCCAGCTTTCAGTGAGTGAATCTTGTTATAGTGGAGCCATGGTGCAATGTGTGGAGCTCAGGGTGTTCAGATGCTTTTGTATGTACGTGCAGCGTTACTAGGAGATGACTAGATTTGGTACCAGGATAATATTCCACCATTGTGTGGTGTTTTCCCCTCTGATGTTGCCTTTTCCCCAGTTTAAAAAAAGAGAAACTAATAAAAAAGAAAATTAAAAAAGATACAATAATTGTTACTGCACACTCTAATGAATTATTGTGTTCAAGGTTCCTACAAAAAAGTAATATTATACTCGGCTTATGTTTTAATTGATTTATTAATATTTTATCACAGGAATGTAATTTAAGCTCCTCATGATTTAGATCTCATAAACCTTTAGCATTTTGCAAATTCAAATTCCAATTTAAAGCCAGGGCGAGCAATTAACTTTTCTATCATCTTGTCAGGGGAGAAGGTTCGTGTTTAATTTGAGACAAAGTGACAGAAATATATATACACTGTATGTATTACCCCAATTTAATTTATGAGTCAGCACCATCCACCTTCCAAATGTAGATTTAATGGAAGGGGAGGAGGGAGTGGGGGAAAGACCCCCTGCTATTGTGTCACTTGCTGCAATATCTGCCCCAAATTCACTAGGAAATACTGCCCCTGGCTTATTGAGATACAGGGCTAGATTGATTACAGCTCTATTTTCAACCCTTTTGTTTTAATTTCCATTCACTCATCACTTTCTCATATAAAGTACGTTCTCAAATGTCAATTAGCATTTCCCAGCCAGCAATGGGCAGTTGAAGACACAGCAGGTACTCCCATTGCCTGTCCCAACCGTGCTGCTTCCCAACCCAACAGTCCCCCTAAAAGGCAGATATCAGACAAAGAAAGCTCCCTGTGGGATTGACACAAGTTAATACCTGTGGGGCCAAACCCCGTGGTCCTCACTGCTGCACCAGTCACACCGAAGTCTGCGTGGTTCTTGTTTGATTAAGGAGCAAACAGAATAAAAAGTGGTGCTACTAAACTATCCTTGCTATTACTTCCCACTCCAAAGGACATTCCAACCTCCTTACGTGTACAGAAGGAAACCAGCAGTCTAAATTTGCATGGGCAAAATTCTGCATGAACAAAACAAACAGTTGGTTAGCATTTGCATGCTCTGGTTTAATAAAGTATGGGAAGGGCCATTCTATGGCCACCTGCCAGGGACTTCCCAGGTCTGCTGTCCCCACAACACAGCTAAGCACTGCACAGGAGTTAGCTCAGGAGCTGGAAAGGTGACTGAGAACATGGCCCACATTATCACCTACTGGTCTTTGCTGTGTCCCTAAATCCTTAAAGCAAGCCATTCTTCAGCCTTCCAAGGGAGGAGAGGCTTTACTGACATGTGAGAACTTTGCCGTTACTGTCAGCAAGCCTGACAGCCCTGTTGTATCAGAGGGAATTGTTTCAGAAAGGAATCAGGGGCTCATTTCCAACTCTTCTATACACAACCAAGCTGAATCTCAAGAATCACAAACTCTTGATGCTGCAGACTCGGGCCCAGACGGTCCAAGATATTGGAATAATCAGGTCTTATACTAATTTAAAGAGCTGTCACACACACTATGTGCAGATCCAGCTCTACATTCAAGCCTAAGTAAGTACAATTTTAAGTTTCAGTGTTTAACAAGCATGTCAGATGGAGTCAAGCCAACATTCTTCCTCCTCATAAAACAAAAATTTTGGCCTTCATCTTCAAAACATTTAAAAATCAAAACTTCTTTGAAGTAATCAAAAAATCTCCATCAGTTTAAATTAAATGAAATATTTTGTTTTACTTATTCCAGCCCACTTCTCTGGAATTCTTAGTCATCTTTAGTATTATTTTCTTTCCTTAAAAATAGAAAAAGAATGCTCTTGTTTTGAAAAATCATGATTCCTTTAAGCAAGGAGGCAAGCAAACAAAAAATGTATCTGTATATATGTACACAGATGACAAGTTCATCCAAAGCTTTTCTCCAGATCTTCTTATCAGTCTAATATGAGCTCATGGTAAAAATCTGCATAGCAGAAAATAGACTTGGGGTATAGCCATTACACAAAATCCAGGTTGCAGAAGATCTGATATCCAGCTATATTTCACTCTCAATACACACTGGACTTAAAGCCAAGCCTGAAAATCTTGTTTCATGCCTGATTCATTTATGAAGCTTCACTCTAATTCAAAGCCTTATCACTCTCTAAACTCAGGTAAAAAAAAAAAGAGGTCTGCTGCCATGCATATTTTTAGACAAATTATAACAGGGTCTTGCAATTTCCTTTGTTCTGTGGTGTCTGCACTGCTGTTAGACACCATCCCGCACTGGCATCACTGCTGAGGTGTCCTAATACTTGTCTGAAAAATACTATTAACTGCATATCACAAGCATTTGAAGTGCATAAGAAAACCATAAACTTAATTACACTGGAATACTGGTGTGATCTCACATGAAATTTGAGCTTCTGTTATTAAAAATAGGGAGATTGCATTTACTTAATGCTTCTTACTGTAAACCAGTCAGTTCTAAACTTTCAAGATTGTATAATCAGACAAAACAATACTGGGCGGGGGGAGAGGCTGTCTGTGGAATTTACTAGCACAAACATTTCACATGTCAAGCGGCAAAAATTTGTTTATTCTGATAAAAAGAATATTCCTTGAATTACTATTATATATGAAATAGCATAGCTAGTCAGACTGCATAGCATAAAGACTCAAGACTAGAAAAATTTACAGAAATGAGTGGTTGCCTTACCCAGCCCCTCAAATATCCCAACATGTTCTGCATTTCAATCAGCTTTTAAATTCTTAGATCTTTTCTTAGTGCTCCGTAGCCATTACATCTACCCATGACACTGGGAGCACCTTCTCCCTTTTCCATGAGCTATCCACTCCTAGGCCAAGAAGAATTTTGGTTTTGTCACTTCTCTTCTGCTATCCAAGATTTCCCTATCTGAGCCTATGAAGTTTGTCTGGAAAAAAAAAAAAAAAAAAAAAAAAAAAAAAAAAAAAAAAAAAAAAAAAAAAAAAAAATCCTTCCACTTCCAAAACCACAGCCATAAAAAAAGTGGATTGTGCTTGAACTAGGATCATGAATCCATTGCATTTAGCAACACCCAGATTTTAGATACTGAGCTGAACGATGCTCCTTGGAATGAATCACATCCAGAGACACTGACATCCCTATGGCTACCCTTGCACTTGCAGGTCTCCATTTAGAGGCAGTGGTAATGGCAGGGGCGGAGGGGGGAGGAATTAAATAACCTCCCCAGTCATTCCCTAACCCTCAGAGTAGCAGAAGAGCTATATTACACAATGCCATTAAACCACCCTTTGCCTGGAGAAAAGTAAAACCACCCCCCTTTGTTTCTCTTCCAGTGCCCACCAATGCTACTCCCACCTCTTCACTCTCTGGGACTTTGATTAGGGAAGGTGTGTTCAAAGCATAATGCTATCCAGGCAAAGGCTTGCCAAGCATGCCTACCTCACAGAAATCCAGAAGTTTCCTGAAGGTAAGAAACTTTTCCAGGAGAAGAGTCTTAAATCTGCTCATGACACGAACCTTCTATGAGAACACACCAGCTGGACTCTGAAGAAAAGGATGCTGAATCTTACCTCTGAACATCACAATTTACATATTTAGATTAGAAAAAAAGTTTAATTTTTAGATGTTTTACCATCAAAGATCTCTCCCAAGGGTAATGGCTCTGGCAGGAGTGTCAAATCTTAGTCTGCATTGTCAGAGCTTTTACACAGCAATGTTTGCTGTTAATGATGCATTGCTTCAGACACACAACTGACTTTGATTTAGGCATAAAAAATCCTGTGTATCCCATTTTTTGAGAATTAACGATGCCTGAGGTAGAGCAAGAAAAACAATTTTCAGATTAACCTGACTCACACCTGTTCCTTCCAGCAAACAATGTGCAATCACTCCAGTTGGACAGAAGCATTGCAGCTTGTAACACGTAAGGTAAAAGTAAAATTGTCTGTTGAGGAGCTCATTCCTGTAGTAGTGCCCCATCTAGAACCAAGTTCCCTTAAGTTATACTCATTTGAAAAAGGGAGAAGAACCTTTAGGGTGGGCATAAATGGGGGAAGAAATAATCTCCTTCCAGTCTTCTTGAAAACTGACACTCAGAAATGATGTTACCACATAGTCTTACAAATCAGTATGGGTTTGACTCACTCTCCCCCCACTACCAAAGTACAAAAAACCCAAAAGACAACCCAGAATGACACCTTAAGAGATTAAAAACAGAAGAAGCAGAATAACCTGAGAGGCAGGGACACTCTTTGTGAAAGGGCACTCTTCAAAAAGTAGCTTCCGAAGCACACCTAAACAATTCATACACTACTTTATAGAACGTTCCTTTTCATGTTTGCCTAGGTTCACGTCAAGGGTACTGCAACCAAAGGTGTTTCCACAGCAAACTTTCATGTCCGCTGCAATTTTCCCTTTCAAATTCAATACAGTAAAATGAAATGAAGCAAAATGAAACAATCTTTATATACCAGTTCAGCAAGCATTCCCTAGACCTCATTGTGCTGCATCTCTCATCAGCTCTCATTTACTCAGACAAGACAGAAAAGATTTGCAGTTCCTATTACATTTTCCCACCCTATTTCCCATTCTGTGTGCAATTTTTTTTCTTCAAATAATACTGATTGTGTCAACTGGAGGGGAAAAAAAAAAGAAAGAAAGAAACAAGCACTCCTTGTATTCTCTCTGTAGTAATAAAATATGAAAAAAAGAATTTGCAAAAAACAGCTGAATTCCCAGTGCTTAGAAAACGGACCTGGCTACAGACAGACACATTCTACTTAGAGCAGCATGTCCCACTAAACTGTCAAAGTGTCAGGAAGAGTTGTGTGCACTTTTGTCAGTGAATAAATGTGGAACACAGTCCATTTCCTACCAACTGGAAGTCAAAATCCTGGAAATTGCAATTTCATAGGGAGAGTAAGGAAAAAAAAAAAGAAAAAGAAAAAGTCTTTTGCATACCAGAAAAGTGATGCAAGACCAGGGTAGGCTGTTACTACTGGTATTGACTTTACCTTTTGCTTTAAAGGAAATCAAACAGAATGTTTTAAAAGGTAGAAATAGTGAGGAGTTAAAATGACTAAGTGAATTGGTAAGAGAAAGCAGAAATACTAGCTTGCTTTGTGACCCACCTAAAGATGTCTGATTTTACAAGGAACTCAGTTCAAGCATATTTTTTGCTTTAAGAATGCATGCTCTCACCGTAATCTTGAGAATAAAAGCACCCTTTTGTTTTCTGCTATGTTCTGCCTCATATACTAAACAATTTCCAGTGTTTGCAGTAAGTGAGGCAACTGGCCCTAAAGAAAACAGCCTCTTACTAAAGAATCCCTATTCCACCACAGACCAGGTCCATCAGGTGTTTTATGAGAAGACTGGTTCCCACCAAAACCAGCATGTGATCACATAAAAACTGGAAAAGCATAGGGAAGTTGAATTAAGGTCGCTCTGTCAACTTCAGTTCTAGTGTTTACAGGTTTGATTTCAGGTAAATGAAGTCAAATTAAAATATTATTTCGCTTCCCCCTCCTACCCCATGCATTTAATTCCCTAAATTTCCTAACAGGCAAGTGAAAAAGAGCATCTGCTACATACCAACGTGCCAGTGCTTTGTGGCCATCAACAGCATGACAACCTGCAGGCCCACCAGACAGACCTCTGCCTTTTGAGAGGCTTCATTAAGAAGTTCATAATTGCAGCAGGTCCTTCTTATTTTCATGGAACAGCTGTAGTCAGCGTGCTGAGATGCACAAGCATAGAGTAGAATAAAAAAAAAAACTTCCCTGCCACAAATGTCATTCAACTGATTTTATTCCAAACCGTGAAGACACAAGAACTCTTAGATGTTATTATGTTTATTGTTTATTGTTATTAGCTACATTTTTAGCATGGACAAAACCAAATGTTTTCTTCTAGTAGCAGATTTATAAACAGCCAACCTGAGGCAGAAGCAGCTCTTCTAAAACTTATGTTTAAAGCTACTAAAACTAATTAAAACTTGTTACATGTCAATAAAGCTTATACTCAAATGAGAGTGGTTTCTGTGATGGTAACTGCAAGACAGAGAAACCTGTGTCTAAAAAATGTAGATAATGTGCACGAGAGAGCAGAAAGGAAAGTGCAAGGCAAGCTGAACATCCAAAACATGTAATTACACAAACACAACAGAGGCATGGGTTCAAGGGAAATTCCACCTTATAGGAGAAATGGTGACTGATCAGGCTGGACTCTTCCTACACATACACTATGTTCAGGCAGCTATGCTCATTCAGTTTAGTAGAAGAAAGTGCCTGCATCATTCCCCAAACCTTCTACACAATCCCACTGCCCTGGGGATTAAGATGCTGATAATAACAATAAGTGAGAAAGGGAAGTTTTTTTTCCAAGACAGGGGAGAGAACTGTGAAACAGGAGGGGTCTCAGCCAACAGGAATTTTGTCATCTGTAACAACCTCAGTCACTTCCTTCTGAGAGAAAACACACATCATCCTCATCACCACTGAATGAACTGACAGCACAACAGAGTTATTTGTTAATTGGATGAAAAGCTAAAGTAACTTGATCCTACCAGACAAATCCTATATGGCTTTCCTCAGGGACCTGAAGGTCCTGCCTTACTAAAGTTCCTGCCATCCCAGCCCTCTCTTTCACTGGCAGCACAAAGACAAATTCACTACTTTGGAAGGAGGAGGAAAACAAACCACCCACTATTCACCTGGTAGTGTTCATAAGAGGCACTACCCTGACCGCGCTCCCCAAACTGCACCACTCCTGTAAATGTATACATTACAAACATACAGGTCTGGAATCTCCAGTCAACAAACAGCATTACAAACAACCACCAGAGAATGTATAAACATTTGTAGGAGCAAAACTACTCAGTCTGGCTGCACCACACACATTGTTTATTTATCTCCCTTAAAGAAGATCAATGGGAGAAGACATTCAAAACAAGTTTTTAAACAGTGTGTCACTTTGTGTTAGTTTATGTCACTGGGGCTTCTTCCAAGTACTGGTGTCACAGTAAGATATGGATATGTTTAGATAGGTTTTTTTTGTTCCTTTACTCCAGTCATGGCAGCTGGGCACAAGAGAACAGAAGAGAAGGGCTGCTAGTCTGATTGAGTTACTGATTTAACATTTAGAATCTTTGCAGCCTAAGAGAAAATTGCTGTGTATTTGTAACCTGAATGCAGGTCAGTAACTTTAAAAGGTCAGGCTGAACGTTTAAAATCTTATTGTTATTAATTCTCCACCAGATCCCAGTTGTGTGAATGCCAATGAGCAGACTCAGCTCCTGCTGGCTTGAGTAGCAGTTAGCCTGCACCTCTGAACACCAGGTCCTCAAGAAAATGCAAAAGGAGTTTTGAAGCAATGACTTTCTGCCATACAAGCAAATGACTTCCCTGTGCACTCAGGGCACACTTCTTCAAGCACAGGAGGCACAGATTTCCTTTTTGGGATTTCCTCATTTGTTGCTAACTCATTAGCTTCACATCAAGGCAACTGTGTTTTCTCCACCCACTTATTTCTCTCTTTAGGAATACACAAACTATTTTGGTGCCATCTTGCACTAATCTACACAACATCACAAGATTTGGTGATGCTTCTTAATAATACAACTCCCTGCAGTACACAGGACTTCTACAACCCCTCTAGTTCAGAGATATCAAAGCCCTTCACAAACCATACACTTGCCTCACAAACCACCTCCACTGCATTAGCTCTGTGTCATTAAACATCTTTGCCATCAAGATAAACTAAGGTGGAGCAAGGTAATGCAATTTAGCAGAGTTACAAAGACAGCAGTAGGATTAGGAGCAGAATGTGGGTTTTGCCTTTCTAGGTCCCCAATTCGTCAGAAGGAGGACAGCCATCTGAGATGGTGAAATTCAACAGAAGTTATGATTATGTCTCTGGTAGATTTATATTTCTAAGATGCAAATACTATGGTGTGGAGTTTATGCTATTGGCCTTTCAAGGGCCTTCTGACTCTACAGAAGCATTTAGATACTATAGAGAAATATCTACAGGAAAATGAAAACTTCTGAGTTTTCTCAGGATTTGACTCCCACTTCAAAAGATGTGGATGCTCAGACAGCGAAGCATGCAGAGTCTCAGGACACTGGTGTCTAGTGTCTCCCTCTCTCACTTAAGTTTATTGGCATGGCCTACTCCCCTTCTCCAAAACTAAGGCACTAGACTTGATGCTGGACCCTTGATATGTATAGATTTCCAACACCAGAAACAATTTATAAGAACAGATGAACATCTGCGAGCATATATTTTGTAGCAAACTTGTTTTAAGGATCAGTGTCTTGTGGAGTCACAAAGCCAAGAAGGCAATATTATTAATTTTCAGGCTCTGGTTTAAGCCATATATTAGTGATGCTTTGCTTTACTTCCTACCCTAAATACACTTTAAAATTTGTCATGACTCCTCATAAAATAGTACCTTCAATGCTTAATTTTTCAAGGAAAATTTCTCTTGCATTGCTGGTGCAGTAACCTTCTAGTATTGATGATCTTATACAAAGCAGTCTTTTGCTTTAATGACTTCAAAAATCTCTGAAGATCCTTTACCCAGGACTTTTAGGAGCAAGTAGCTTTCTGCTCTGGGAATGTCATCTCCATTAACTGAAAAAAGTAATGCTTATGTATCCCACACCAATACTGAAACATAATCAAATAAGGAATACTAGTTAGATATTAGACAGTGAGCATAGTAAGAGAGAAACACTGAATCTTCTGTAATTGTCGGGAGAGCATAGCTTAGTGAAAACAGATCTTGTTTCACAGGAATACAAAATTCTAGTTTTTAATTTAGTGCTAATGGGGAAGGAAAAACACAGCCTAACATACGTTCCTCAATAAGGCACCCTACATTCCTACAGCTTTTAAAGGCATAACACTGCAAGAAACACATTTTGTATGTGCATACAGGATCTTCAGCCATAATAACACCTGAACTACTGCCATCCATGTTACATTATCACCATCCCACTTACCAGTGCTTAAAAGGTGACTCTGTTAGATTGACCAAACTCCCTTAATTTGTGATTTTCTAGTTATGCACCCCGACCTATTAAGTGGGCGCACCTTGTACCCTTGCCATTAAAAGACTCCCCTGCAATACATTTGCCCAAATCAGTGCACTCCAGATCCTACAGAAATTATCCAACAGCATGAGCTGACTTGGAAAAAAAGTCTGCCTTGCTGTGAAAGAAGAATTACCCCACCAGAACGATCCCCCTCATGGCTTTCTTTTTTTTTTTTTTATTTACTTTTTAATGGAAGCAAAAACCCCTATCATCTCACCTACTCCTCTTTTAATAAGGAATGACTGCCGTGACTACCCCCATCTAGAACCACCATTCACTGCCAGCACCTCGGCTCTCCTCGTGTGCTTAGAGAATAACTGATTAGCACTTTGCATAATTAACCTGATTAGCACTGTGCATAATCAAACTGATTAGCACTTTGCATAATTAAAAAGAAATAATAATAATAACAATAATAAGCAGTAGGTAATAGCAAAAGCTGCTAGTCCCAATGCCTGTTCGTTAGCTCTAGGATTAGTTTAGTGTGGAATATTTTATTTCTTAAAACTATTTCTTTAAAGATGCATAAGCTCCTGAGAGGTACAGCTTTAAAAATTCTCATTTTCTATCAAGATCACTAGTGAAAAAAGTTAGTCGTTCCACTACTACAACTTCGGATTTCTTGTGCCTCCCACTGCTGAAGCTGAAGACATTAACAGGATGGATGCCTGGTCTGATGCACCAGGGGTTTGACCCCCATATCTGTCTAGAGTACTGCTGGTGGATTCATCATCACAGGATACAGAAGTCTCACATCTTTTAATGCATATATATGCTTGCAATGGACTTCAAGAGTAGGAAAGCTCTATTATTGTTACTGTTGAGATGGATAAAGTAGCAAGATGCATATCCTCAAAAGTAGGTAGGCACTGAATTCTCTCCTGCCCTGAACAATTATTCCAGACCACAGGAAGCGTGGGAAGGAATATGGAATTAATCAGATCCCTGCCCCTAAGCCTACATCACTCTTCTCCATTTGAGTATCACTCATCTACATGTATTTTTTGCAACCTGATCAAGAATGTGAGAGACAGAAGGTACTTTGTTTGCTAGCCTGTCCCATGTCCAGTGTAAATCTCCCCACTAGGGTCTCAGGATTAACCACCACTTCCCAAAATCTGAAGGATGTGCATAACTACACGTACCTAGACTGCCAACTCTGTGTAAACATCCATGTTAAATGCCTGCATCACTAATGACTCAGTTCTCCTGGACATTCAATGCCAGACAGCCTAGAAGAGTGGTTCCTCAAGTGAGTCAGTAAACCACCAACATTTTCTGCTTGCTAACGTGGCCTCATCCCTCCTAGTCACCAGTATATCCCATGTAACTCCTCATTTTAACCTCATCTCTCTCTAGCATCCCTATATTACAGCTCAGATTTCCTTTGCATTCCTCACAATCTTCACTTTACATATTCTATAACACCTTCACAAATACCTGAAATATTCACTGCCAAACCTCCACCATGCCCTTACAATCACTCTGCCTACATTTCCCACTGGGTACCAGACATGTTTGGCTTCTCTGCTGACTGCTCAGCCAGGGTGGTTGGGACACTGGGCAGCTGGGGGTCAGCTTGTTCTGAGTGATCAGCCTGACTGCTCTTAAGCTGTCCAGGAAGGAATGCAGTGCCCAGACTGCATACACCACTCAGATACAGCACACAGCATGGACCTGTCCTAGAACTACAGCAAAAATACTCCCACTCTGCCCAAGCTTCCCTTGTAAGATCTCTCCCATAAAATAAGCCAATGAGAAACTGAGGGGTGGAAATGGCAATAAAAGATAATCTATTCATAATTGGCTGGAAATGAACTACCCATGCAGAGAGGTCTCTCCATCATCCTAAGCTAAAGAACCCATATAAACAACAAAGGGTGCAGAGCTGGTTACTCACTTCACAAGTTGTTTAGTTTCAGTAAAAAAGTGTTGCTGTAGAGATTTCTCAAGTCCAAATGTTCCTGGGGAAGGTAGTTCCAGTAATTCTGGGAAGAAAGCCAATCCTTTGGCTTTATATGTAAATATTTAAACAACATTATTTTTATATACATATATTTTAAACACATATACATATATGTCTTTAGACTTCCAGACTTGCAAAACTGCAACAGAAAAAATAGGCAAGTTGACATACAGCTATTGTCTCTGCCTGAAACCATGCTGACTGACCATCAAAAACAAAATACAAAAAAGACTTCAAGATAATTGAGTCATATCACCTTTGTTTACTGGTCCACTCCAACAGAAGTGCTGAAAGAGCAGGAGTAGAAATTGAAAAGGTAGAGAGAGAAAAGTCTCAAATTTCATCTCCTTAGAAGTGGCAAGAAAATAAGGTCCATCTATTTTAAATCTCTCAGAACCTAGAGGGATGCAAGTGCTCCATCCCTGGGTGTGGAATCTCCAGTTTTGGATGACACTAAGCTTCACATTCTGAGCATTTTAGTGTTATGACACCTGACAGTAAAGCTGCAACTTTATGTTTAGAAAGGTCACTGCTGCTTCAGGCTTAAATCAGGTCCATACCTCAAAAGAGATAACTTGGCAGAAAATGCAAGTGAAAGAATGGCAATGCATCTGGCACTGAGATCTGGTGAATAAATAAAATGGGAAAAAATAAAGCTTTAAAATTGTTGAGGAGGGGGTTGATAAAATGGAGGAAGATGATTTAGTGAGAAAAGGTATCCAGTCAGAGCATACAATGAATAAATCAATCTATGAAAATAAAATTTACCACATGAATTCCACCTCTATATACTCACCAGAAAACACACCCTAGTACAAGGTATATGTGTGTAAATTCATAGCTACATGATTTAAAGAAATAAAATACTTATGAATACAATACTTACATGTCTGTATCTATAGCACAGTCAGTGAGTTTTAGGAATACAGAAGTGCACATACATAAAAAAACCTCACAAAAAAAATAGGACCAAGAGTAGGGCAAGCCTTTTAGAAAATATTTTAATGGCTTTATAAAAAGCCTTCACCCAAAGTTTGAGGGGCTTTTGCAATCTTACATTTTTCTATTTCAAAATACACCTGCTTTCTTCTCTTTTTTCCCCCTAAACTAAATATTTCTTCCATCTAATGACTCTCTTTATTAGACAGCATCTAATTTGCATACATTTACATACAATTTAACTGCTAGCTTGTGAGAACAAAGAAATGGCTCTGTATTGCACTGAAGGACAATACTCAGAAAGGAAGGTATAAAAACCAGCTAGCTCGGTGGCTGTATATTCTCTTTGTTTCAGAAATACTAGGAGTTTTAAACACACTACTTAAAGGGTGAAAAAGATTATTTCATCAAACAATGAAAAAAGATACAGTGCAGCTTCCTTTTAACGCATTCTCTCTCTGGCCTGGTTAATGGGATTTAAGGGTCCAATATTTCTTTGCTTTCTTCTGTTTCTTTTATTAGAACTGATGGATTTAATTCTGTCACATATTTTACTTCATATTTTATTCCTGTAACAATCTATGCTGAAGTTCAGCTCCAATGCTAATTCAATACTATCTTCCTTTCCTTGCAGTCAGCCTGGAATACAACCGAACGATCTCTGATGGGCATGAAGTGCTCTGCCCTCAATGCCCAGTGCTAATGGATTTTAGAGAGAGTCTGCCAGAGTTTTACCTCGTGGCAACAAGTCTAGAGATAATGAAAACTTACCATGTAGCTGACTGGGAATCAACAGGAAGGGAAGCAGGGCTGAGCTCCACTTGTGAGAACAGGGAGGGACTGTGGTCAGAGTAAATGCAGGATGTAAAGGATGCGTCAAGCCCTCTAGTTCCCTGAGGAGAGAGGGGGAAAAAAAAAAGGAGAAAATTATCTTTTAAGACCTTGCACGAAGGAAAACCCTTTACAAACAGTTATCAGGACCTCCAACACATGCCCTACCAAAAGCATGATGCAATCAGCAAAGTGTTTTTTTCCAAAGGCTCTGCAGCTGGGATACCAGTTGCTCAGGACAGCTACAAATCTAATCCACGTAGATTTGACGTAAAAACCTTGCAGGAAAAAATCATTTCAGGCTGCATGCTGCAGATACCTACACCCTCTCATATGTGCAAAGCCTAGGGATACAGAGCAGTCTTCCCATTTGTCCTGCCTGCACAGCAGAACTGCTAGGTTCACTTCTGAGCTCTCCTCTTCCCAACATCAAACTCAATGCCTTGTGCTCAGAGGAGCAGAAAAATCAAAGTATCACCATTCAGTGGCATAGGGATGGGTGAAGGATGACCCAATCACTCTGGTGGCATGTTCAAAGGGCCTGTCCTACAGAAATGTTACAAGAGAAACCTCTTCTGGTGTAAACAGACCTATTGCAATGGAATGGAATAGGACTAGTCTCGGTAAAAAGCACTAGGCCAAGTTAGCCTGCACACAAAGCAGGTGTAGAATTCAGGACCCAGCAGTCATTTGCTCCATTCAGTTTGCCCCAGCCAGCCATGTGGCCTGGGGCACACTGGCTTTATGTCATCAGCACCAGCCAAGTGTTAATTCCATGGGCATCCTCACACCAGCCTGAGTGGCACAATAGCACTGTGACTGACGGTACAGGAGCCACATCACAAGCTGTACACACAAGAAATTTGTGCTGATACTGCCCTGATGTGACTCACTGGTGCTCAAAATACATTATAGATTATTTTCAGATGCAAATTTTAATTTAAAGCTGGCTGAAATGTTAATGAAGTTTTAGCTCTTTTTCAAAGGGGAAAATTCCCTACTGCTTACAAAAATGTTTTCTTTATTTTCCCCTCTGCCTGATCTGCTTCTAGTGACATACAGCAACCAAACCCCATAAAAGAAATTAATCAAGCCCTCATATCATTTTCTCTTTTCAAGGGTGGAAAGGTTGAGGTGTGTGATCTTCAGTGTTTCTGATGTCTACCAAAATGATGTATTAGAAAACAGTGGAAGAAGGAAATTCCAAAGCCACAGTTCCCCTGATTATCATATCCTATGCTCACAGCTGTATCTTGCTGAAACCACTGGGTTATCATTTTCAGAACCTTACAAGCATGGCTGTGTTATGATGTAAGCTGATTTTAATTGGAGCTGCCACAATCCCACGCTTCCCTCACCTCCTTCCTCTCCTTGTCACATGTCCCCAAGTCCATCCTAGAGCCAGGACTTTGTAAATGCCTGGTTCAGTGAGGTTTCAGCTGAACCAAGGCTTCTTTCCCATGTGTTTTTAGCCACACCAAACCCTCATTGCAGCTCAAGATCCAGGCAGGAAAACTGGGGGCTAAAGCAAGGGAGGAAGCAGTACTGTTCAAGCAGAGAAACAGCAACAGAGCAGCATCAACACTGATTAGTTTAAGCTGCTGTGGACTTCCACCTCGTGATGTCTAGGGCTGCTTTGGTATGACATGAGAGAAAGACTCTTATCACACAGCTGGAAGCTGAAGCAATCACAGCTTTATAGGTAAAAAAGACCCCTCCTCACACCCTAACCTAAAAACTGTCCAGCTGCACAGATCATACAGAACAGATGCAGTCTGCCTCCGATGAAATATATCTTGAGATAATGGTGCACTGCCACAATCTGCACCAAGGGCATTTTCCAAGTGGCAGGTTGAATTAGCCTCAAGTGACATGCATTACAGTAACACTTCCCTGAGGCAATAAGGCAAGGTCCCACATTCAAATGGAAAGACTTGAGCATTCTTGCCAAAGGCAAATGATAAAGCTTGTGATTAAGAACCTGCTACCAGAACACAGTGAAGCTCCTGAAAAATCTTTCAAGGACTTCAGAAAATATACGTGGATATAAAGAGCAGGAATTTTCCTTTACATCTCTACAGCTACCATACTACATATCTCTTTTGCTCCTTTCCAGAGAAGAAACATCGTGTCCTGACTAGAAACTAACTTTGCAGCCCTCAGTTGTTCTAAAGCCACTCTGTCCAGACAGTTGTGCAGGATGGGTATTTGGATTCCAGCTGAATACAGAAGACACTGAAGTTCCCTTCCTTTTGCTTCCCTGCTCCACGGAATTGGGATATTTTACATCCTACAAGAGAGATCCTTTTGTGGTAAGGAACCACATGACACCACCATCCACAGTATCTTCAGGAGAAGGAGTCACTTAGGAAGAGCTTCTCTAGCCAGTAAGCACCCGCAGGTGATTCAGCAGCTTTGGAAATTAAAGGAACTGAGAAAAAGAATCAGTGCAGACACCTCATGTTCACCTGTTTCCATCAGCTCAACAATCAATACCCACCTTGCAGTTAGAATTTGTACTGCCAAGTTACAACCAGGTCTCAAAGGCAGGACACCAGACCAGGGATAAGAATTGGTGACATTTTTTGTTCAACAATAACAAAACAACACTTTCCAGCATAGGTGAGTCAGAAGCAATGGCATCCACACAACTACTATTTTTCATTCCAGTCTTCTACACACTCTCAAGATGGCTGCAATTATTCTATCAACCACGGGCAGCTGTACAGGTTGTTACACAAACCTATATATGTTCAAGTCAGGCAACCCCTAGACAAGAGGCTTGGCTAGTTTTCCCAACAGGAGATTCCCATTTTCCTTTAACTGCCTTTAATGTACAGTTCCCAGTACAATCCATTCATGCATATATTCTTCCTGTGGTGTCACTGAATATGTTTCTCTGTAGAGTTACTGTCCATTGGAAAGCATGCATACTTAAATATCCACATGATAACATATATGTACAGACACACATATAAAATACCTTGGCCAAAAGCTATTTGATTGAATTAATTTTACTCCTTCCACATTACAACAGGTGCCCACATCAGTTTTTACTGTCTTTAAAACAATGACAGGAATCTAAAATTTTAAATTATGCCAACATTTGAATACTTTCTATTCAAGTGCTCTTGATCAGTTGAAAAGTGTATTACCACAACATCAGCTTCAAATTTCACCTTCTTTTTAATGATTCTTCTTGGAGCTTAAAGTAGGTTAAGCAAATCGTTCATCAGATTTTTCCCTTTCTTTTGTTGTTATATACTCCACGGAAGCTGAGAGATGAAAATGTAAAAGATGGTTTAAGCAGAAGAATAATTCAGTGGAAAGGAACTCAAATTGCACCAAATTAAGTATTGGCATTTATCAAGTTCCACTTTTTGTACAATATAGATGGGATTATCCAAAGGAACAAGGGTGTGATTCTCTCTCCACTCAAATTATAGTGAAGAAGTCCAAGCTGAATCCATCGGCAGCATATTCAAATCAGTTTTGAGCATTTTTGAAAATCCTTCCTGTTCCCAACCTCCCCAGAAAGTGGGCATAAATAAATAAATAACTTCCACCACCTTGTGTCCTGGAAACAACATCCACAAGCTGTAGTTTGTGCAGCTCTGTCAAGTTAAAGATGCTGCGAGTTTCTTTTTAAACACAAACAATACTTCTGAAGTTAGTTCTTTCCAACATTCACTTTGATTTGATAAGTCATATTAAACACAATTTGCCTCAGCAGCATTTTAAAGCACGACAGTTAGAGCATGAGTAGGTCATTTTTACAGGGCGCGTCCGATCTCCTCGGCTGCGCAGACAGCCTGGATTATGTATGCAGGCCCACACTCCCCGAGATAACAAAATTACCCGGCTTGCACTCCAAGCCAGTCAGAAACTGTGGAGTCGCAGAGAGCAAAGTCAGGCCCGAGCCAATCAGTCCTGCTAAGCAGCTGCTATCTCAGTTGCTTATTAGTTCACCAGTACACTGGCCACGACCAAAGGCTTCAGATGGGCTTACAGTATGCACAGAACAAAATTGTCTCTGTGCTTTCAAATACCGCAGAAACGCAGCCATGAATGAATACTATCAGAGGGTAGAGGTAGGAGAGAGACCTCTTTTAAATTTGCTCAAAACATTATTTTTTTAACACTGAAGAGAAAATCCTTATTCTTGAATACTGTATAATAACAGAACCATGCTGTTTGCTGGCAGAATGCTAAGTTTCATTTTCAGCAGAAAAAAAATTGTATAATAATTTTTCCTGATTTAGATGGGGTTTAGGTCAACCTTAGCTACATACAAATGAATGTTTTGTTCAAATTACAGGGTAATTTTAATTAGGACACCCTGCTAGACATCCTGTTGTTCTATTTAATGGACTTTCTCAATTATGAGAAGAAACACCTCCCCACCCGCCTGCGACTTGAAGTAAAAATTATGCTGAATAAATATACAAAGACAAAAATTATTATTCTGTATTAGATCTTTTTATTTCTGTTAATCTTTATTTGGCAACTGCTGTATCGAAAGGGCAGAGTTCAGAATCCCACACCCATTAAACACCTGTTTAAAAACCACTTGAAGCACTGGAACCAGCCAAATATGTCCCAATTAAGCAGAAATGTTGGCACTGCTGTCTCGGGTAAGGAACACCCATTGCCATTTGCTCTCATTAGGTTAAACGGGTTTCTCGGGACATAGCTGAATTCCTGATTATGTGCATTGCAAATGGATGGAGAACACCAGAACAATAAAATTTAATTCAGCGTAGCCTTCTGTCCAGTTGTCGAGCACAGAATTTTGGGAAAAGCAGAAACTGTAACCTTGGGAAGTGGACAAGAGTTGTATGTTCTAAGTATGTATGGACAGCTCATGCTTCTTTCAAGAAACTGCCTGGTCAATGTAACAGAAAGAATTGGGTTGGGATCTCTTGAAAATATCCTCAGATTTAGAGCCCATTTCATTTATGCTAGCATCTCCTCTGTACTTTGCATTAGTTTGATTCGCTGACACAGTTTTGTTAGTTAGAAGTAAAATACGGTATCTTTTTATATTCACTTTAGTGTTAAATTGGTCACCAGTTTCTTAACTTTTTATGATGCAGTGATGGAAGGCAAAGCCCAGACAATAAAGTATTTGTTTGTTGATTAGACACCATACTGCAGGTTTTCCAAATATTTTTTGTCAACTTAAATAAGTAAAGGCTCTTCTAGAGAGGCCAACTGCATGGCAAACAGAAGGATCTTGCCAGTCACTCATTTAACCTCTTGACCCCTGTCAAGGACGTGGACATGCTTGCCAGTATGTGACAACACAAGTGGTCTTTTACCAAATACCCAACAATGCATTTCAGGGTGGTGCCAGTAGACAGAATCAGAGTATAGTGGTAGTGATTAAAAAGTATGTTTGAAATGGTTCTAATATCCATGCTCAATCCTCTATAATCCCACTTCATTATCAATTTATTAACTTCCTTTGTTGTCCTTTCTGTCACCCTCCTGTGCTAGTTACTAATATATCTTAGTTTGAAAAGCGCTGTACTCCGTAGGCACAAAAAAGCTAGCATGCTTCACATAGAATCCATCAGTTATCCATATCCAAGTAAGAGATGTACAGTCTCTGAATGGACACCTTCAAATTAAATGCACAAAAAGCATGGTTCAGCACAATAAACACCACTTCACTCGCAACTCATTGTCAGCATGTTAGCAGACTGCAAAGAACATCTATATATTTTTTGCTTATGCCAGATAGGCTTCTTGAGAACATAAATCCTGCTGGTTCTCTACTACCTCTTGTACTTAGTGTAGAATTCACAATTATTTAATGCCTGCATTTCCAAAGTAAACTTTAGTACGTGGAAAAAAGGCATTCTAGAAATAAAATGTATCAGCTAGCACTTGCTGCTGACCTAAAACTATATTTATTTTCAAGACAACCATAGGAATGGCAGATGCTTTCTAGTTCTGGCTGGCTACAAGTGGCACTAAAAAATCCTAATATAGACACCTGCATACTTACTACTCTTTGCTTGTTCCCCCCCCCCATCCCCAAGTATTTTTGCATACAAACAACATTTTCTAATTTGCTATTGCTATTTATTTAGATATCCATGAGTGCTACATTCATTGTGGTCTCAAGAACAGTTTCCCCTCCATAATCCTACTGAACTCATCAAAGGATGCTAGGTGCTCAAAACATGTGAAAAAGATAAAATATTCCATATTTACTCTCCATTATTTAATTCACAGAAAGTCTGGCTTATAGTGAAAATATTTTAAAATAGGATCTCTAAAAATGGAGAGCCACACTCCTTGGCTATTTCTTAACTTAAGCCTTGGTAGCTTCTTCTCTTAGAACTAGTGGCTGAAATTTTATTCAGTAGATGGTATCTGCAGCTGCAACACTTCCAGACTACAAAGAGTAGCAAAAGCTATCATTACAAATGGATGTTTTTATTAATAGACATTTTGAGACTAACCAAAAGGGAGTAGGAAAGACAGAGTGTAGATTGGAAGAAAACAAAGTCCACAAACAAACAAAACACTACAAATCACAACAGGACAAGAGAAAAATCAAGTGGTGACATAATCTTACTGGATTAGTAAAAACAATTCTGTCTTGATTGGAATTCCATTTTTCTTTTTTCCTTTGTAGTTCCATCAGACAACTATTAAAATGTTTAGCCGCACCACTTTCACAATTATAAATTATACAAGGTAGTTTATCAGGGCATCTAAGCACACAAAGCAAATTAAAAGGTAAAACTAGAAATATTTTGTACTGTAAAAACAAATAAATAAAGAGAAACATCTGTATACTGCAAAAAACACAATCCAATTAATTCTATATGTTCAAATTGACATTTAACTTCCACTGAATTGAAATTGTATTTTGAGCCCCAGAGAAGCTGCCTTCAGTAACATCCTTCAAATGCTTGAGCTCAACAAACCACAGAGAGCTGTGCTGGAGCAGAGATGGAATATTCCATGGGAGGAGAGACTTTGCCTACATCCCAAATATATACAGACAAATCAAAACCTTTCACAATGTGATATAAATGCAAGATATAGGGGGGAAGGAAAGGAAGGAAAGGAAGGAAAGGAAGGAAAGGAAGGAAAGGAAGGAAAGGAAGGAAAGGAAGGAAAGGAAGGAAAGGAAGGAAAGGAAGGAAAGGAAGGAAAGGAAGGAAAGGAAGGAAAGGAAGGAAAGGAAGGAAAGGAAGGAAAGGAAGGAAAGGAAGGAAAGGAAGGAAAGGAAGGAAAGGAAGGAAAGGAAGGAAAGGAAGGAAAGGAAGGAAAGGAAGGAAAGGAAGGAAAGGAAGGAAAGGAAGGAAAGGAAGGAAAGGAAGGAAAGGAAGGAAAGGAAGGAAAGGAAGGAAAGGAAGGAAAGGAAGGAAAGGAAGGAAAGGAAGGAAAGGAAGGAAAGGAAGGACTTCAGAACCTGGAACACTTTGAGGAACTGACTTTTAATTCCCCAAAACAGCAATTTTTAAAGCTATTGCAGGAGGCAATCAAGTCCCATACATCAGGCAAGGACAAGACCCTCTCAACCCTTAAAATAAGAAATAATACCCCAAAAATGGCAAGAAAGAGAGAGAGCAAAAGAACAAGAAGTGAGGTGTGGGGCTGATACCAAAGACAAAAATGGCTGGAATTAAAAATTCAGATACATCCTTTATCTCTGGGGCACAGAGGGACAAAATAAAAGGGAGGCACATAAACTTTATGCACAAACTAAGGGGAAGTCAGTGGAGGGATATATTAAAAAAATTAACATTGCAATATGCCATCTTGTAATATTACATTGAAAACCACACCACTGAGTGCTGTTACTGTATTTGGCCAAGTGCACTACTGTGTTTAATTTGAACTTTGATTACAATAAATCACATAATACAGAGAGGCAACCAAGTGACTCACAGTCCCTTCTGAAATCTTACCATATTAAAAGTTTGACTGTAGTAGGAACACTGTAACCAAAACCTATGTACAGTACACCTGAGAAAGGGACCAGAAGTATTGAACAGAACCTCCCAGGACTCCTTGGTCATTTTTTACACACAAAGAACAGTAACTTTACCCTGCCAGCAGTGAGACTGTTAGAGCAGCAGATAAATTTGGTGCTGCCTGCATCAGACACAGCAAACCATGGGCTGCCCAATTTTCTAAGGAGGGCACAGACGCTCTGCACACCTGAGCACGATTAAATCTTACTGCTTATGAAGAAGAGAGTCGGTGTTGGCAGTGCACTGGCTTGAAGGGGAGGGAGGCAGTTGGAGGGGAAGCATAAACCTGTTTCTGCTCACTACCAACAACATTATTGCAGGCACCAGTAATGAGGTGGCTGGGCTAGAAGGGGAAAGGGATATAGGAGCTGGAGTGCTTTATCAGCTCCAAGACCAATGCTGGTTTTGGCACTATTTTCACTCTAGTGAGTTACAAACAACAAAAAAACCCAACCAAGCAGGTGCTAGCAATCTGAGAGACCACATGCCAGCCACAGCTGCTTCAAACTGATTCAATTACATCTGCCTGAATAGTCCCAGGACATTGAATCCACTGAAGGGAACCATAAGTCTAAGGGAGACCCACTACCTTGGGATCTTAACACTCCATTAATTTAAAGTGGAAGCCCTCCCAGCTGAAATGAGAGGAGGGTATTCATTTAGGGTCTGAGCCATATGATCACCCTCAGACTAGGACAAGATGGAAGGCAGCATATTCATGACACTGGGATACATAGTAAAAGCCCATTAGAAATAATGCCTCAAAATTTTCCCGAAGCAGTCCGACAGCACTGCCTTGTTTCCCAAAACACTGGGTGCAGTACATTTGCTTGAACATGCTCTTGGGATTGGGACTTCACTCCAAACCTTGTTTGTACAAAAAGGGGCCAAGCAGCTGGGAAATTCTGGAGTGTAGTGTGTCCTCATTAGCTTCCATCTGCCATCAGAACTCAGCTCATGGCAAGTTTGGCTAAGTCCTGGTGTTCTCAGGTCCAAATCTGGGTCAGTTTTAATTACACTATACAGAATTCAGTGTGCAGTTTTTAAATCCTTATTATACAGCGCAGAAGAACGGGCAGCTCTCCAACTAATCAATTTTTTAAAAGTACATATATAAAAATTTTAAACCAGGCTAGACAGACAGTGGGTGGAAGAGAAAAAAAATGTATAAGTGAGTACAGGGGTTAGTTAAGAGAACTCTTAGCAAAAGTGGGTCACCAGCAAGTTCTGCTTTAAAACTTCAAAGGAAGGGGAAAAAGGAAAAAAACCTCTTCATTTTTTAAGACACTGAAACTGATGTGCAAGATGTATACAATTCATACTGCTTTTAGAATCAGCACGGGTTACATACAATAATACTGCAGCAAGATTTTTATGAAGGGGAAGATGGGCTGTCTTGTGGCTACAGGACCATAACAGGCACTGGCTGACCTTTTCCCATACCTTTAACTGTGTTATTGCCAGGGTTGGGAAAGTCCTTTTCCTCAAGGGAAAAGCCTTTAGCCCACAGGTACAGAAAAGGTGTGGTGGTTAGAAGTACAATTCAATGGCATTCTTGAAGGAGACAGGGAAATGCAGGATGCTAGTCTAAATCCTTACCTAATTAATGTGTTTTGGACTACTTCACCTGCTATTTATTTCCTCTTTTTCTATGCCATCAAATAGCCATCAGCCAGGTCAGGACTTGAAAAGAGTTTTTCTTGCCAGGTTGCTGGCAAACAAAATGATAGAGGCACAGATAGCTGCATGTTTTTCACTGAACAGACACTCGGGATAGGATAGCACGCCAAATCTTATCTATGTAAATTGGGCTAAAATCCACTCTCAAAGTCAACAACCAGAATCTGCCCTGTTTGAATCTTTGTCAGATGCAAGGGAGCAAGTAGAAGTCTTCAGTGACAGCTACCGACATAAAGGTAGCTCAGAAATGGAGAGGGATGATCAAGGAGCAGAGTAAACAGCAACGAAATGATAGATGTTTGTTAGATGAGCATAATATTCTGCCACCTCCTTACACAAAAAACTACATCTTCAAAGATTTCCAGTGCTTTTTTAACCATTTCCATGAAAAATTCCTGTTAAAAAAAAGACACCCCTTCATGCATCTTGTTAGCATTGTCATAGTTTTCATTTCAGAATTACAACATAGCACAAATGCAACAAAAAAATCCTGCACTCTCCCTTGTACTTCTTCACTTGGTAGCTAATCCATACATCTCCAGTGGCTGGATGAACCTAGCACATTCTGACACAGCATGAAATGCATCACTAACTATTTCAGGATCAACAAAAGCTACAAGGCTGGAATAACCATTCAATTCTTTTCCTTTGACAGGAAACTTTTTCTTTATGGTAACCTCACTCTCTTAGATGTGGCCTCTCCTATCCAGAAAATCCATACATTCAACATATTACACAACAATCCAAGCAGAAATTAAAAACAAACTTTAAAAAACCCCAAACCTTACCACAGGAATATCACAATCTTAGGTACCTCCAACTTCTCCATTTCAGTACCTAGTTCTCAAATGGAGGGGTTTTTTAGCCATACCACCTGACTGGTCTCAAGTTCTATCCCCAGCTGGGCCCACTTGTATTAATTAGTTTCACCTCTCCAAATAATTGTCAATTTAGTTGAGCTTGGAGAAAAAAAAGCAAGCTGAAGCCACAAACAGACTGGGCAAGGTGACCTTCAGCTACTGAAGAAGAAAATTACCCCATGCAAATCTGTTTTCTGAGGGTCTGGTTTCTTAAGAGAACTTTTCACTATGAAGTTTCAATGCAGATCAGTAGCAGAGCAAAAGGGAGCAGGAGAACAATAACACAGCAAACACAAGTAAATTTAGCCCAGACAACATCACTGTAACAGAACGATCACATTCTGTAACAGAAGTGAAATTTCAGTGCCGAGAAATAGACTATTTTATCTTCTAAAGCAATCTTACTGAAGTTAGGTGTGTCTGATGGACTGTGTGAAGACATGACCCACCAGGGAGCAGGCAGAAGAGCCAAGCTGTGAACTACACACAAAGAAGAATGGAGTAACAATGCTGCACGTCCTCTGAAACATGGACAAGGAAACTCAGTGATGGAAAAGGGTGGCTACTTGGGAAGCCCAGGATGCGAGGACTCTGTAGTTAGGAAGCAAAGTTCATCTTCTAATTAATTTTTTCATTTTTAGATCATGCATTGATGTTGCTTTATTAGATGATTTTAGATTCCTTTCCATGGCTTTTCTTGCCTTTCCTCTTCCTCCATTTGACATGCATTAGAATAAACCAAGCCAGAAGGTGAAAGTCAAAGATAGCTAGCATTGTATCCAAGTGCTAAGGTGGACTTTTCTAGGCTCTGAGTAAACTTAAGGATCACAAATATGACAACAGGTATCATTCACTACCTGCTGCAACGGTGGAACCACATAGGAGAAGGAACACTACCCTTATAAGTGCCATTACATATCAGTGTCTAGACACGTGGAAGATGTAGTTTTGGAAACAAGTTCTCCCTCGCTCCCCTCCCAAAACAAACAACAAAAATCCCACCATTAAAAACAACAAAACCCAACAAGATGAGACTGCAGGGTGAAAGGAGAGGTTCTGCCCATGCTCACAACCCTAGAGGCAGGCTTCTCTCTTTCCCTTCCTCCCTCTAAAATCGTGTTTGGATGCGACCCAAGTTAAAATCACTGTAACTCTTCTGTCTTCAGCCTAGAATGCAGCCACTTCTGACTTGCTTATTGTCACCCTGACTGGTTCAAGATGTATCTGCTAGCCCCAAAGTCTCACCAGGGAGCCTATGGAAGAGGAGATTGTCTGGTATTCCCTGAACAATCCACGCTGTTCTTGTGTAGCAGTGAAGCACATCATCTTGCTACGATTCTATTCATGAGGCAGCAGTGAAAGATGTGTCATGGCATATGAATGCAGATATCATCTATAGCAACAGAGCAAGGATGCCACTCTGAGACAGGGGACATTTTATTTTGCAGACTGTTAGAATCCAGGCATGCTAAAAACATAGGAGTAATTAACAGAATGAATTAAAACATGGTGGTCAAAAGTTAGAAATTAAAGAGAGAATCTTCTCAGATGTATTTCCACTAGAATTTCAGGATACTGTGTTCATCTTCCTGTACCTACATGTAGCATCTCACACAATCCTGTTTTTGGGGTCTGTCTTTTCCACTGCATCAGCTGGAATACATGAGTATGATTTATAAACAGAATAAGTCTCCCAACTTTATTGTACTTGGCTGCAAGAGCTTTAAGTCATATCCTTAACATTTGAATGCCATTTTTCTATTGCACTTTATTTTTGAGTGGTTGTTTCTGACACTATACAGTTTATGTAAAATGAACCAGTACATAAGAAAATGCAACACCTATGCTCATGTGTTTCATAAACATCCAGCCCCTGACTCGTGTGTTCTGTGCAGCACAGTTGTTATTGCCAGCCAACAACATGTTCTAAACTGACAGAGTAAGTCCTACAGATCTCATTTTTTTTGAATTTTAGAAACAGTGGAGCCATTAAAAGGAATTTGCCAAATTACCTGCAGAGAAGGAGGAAACCTGCAATTTTCTCACTGTAGTGATGAGATGGTATCAAGAACAGTGCTAAACAAGGCAAACCAAAGGGATCGCAAATACCTTCCCAAAGAACAAGACTCCTGTATATTGTTCCTGAATAAAAATGGAGAGTTTTTTATTCCCACTATAGGGATGTCAACTTTCAAGTTTTTTTAGTCCTGCCTGCATGACAGAAGACCGCAAAAACAGCACACAGTCCTACACACATATCTTAGTTTATTCCCTTCAATGATTTGATAGCCAAACTAACGTCAGAAGACAAATTCAGAAGGCCCTTTATGGCGAGAGAGATTATAACCCAAGTTTAAGGCAGAAAAGGAAATGACAACAGAAAAACACAGGGACGACCATGAAAAGAAAGTTTACAACATAACTGCTTTTGTACGGCAATATGAGATAAACACCAATTATCACAATTTTCTAGCTGAGGAAATAAAAAGCTCTGATCACAAAATAAATCAAGGGACTCATGCTGAATGTACATGATTATGTCATACTCTGGGTTCTATTAATTTTATCACATTTACCCTCAGTACCTGACAACTGGTGCTTTCTATATTCAGATAAAGAAGACAACAACAACAGATAAGCACTGAAGCATGCATTTAGAGCACGGTTCAAATGAAAACCTACCATGCCCACATCACATCCCTCTGCAGATCAGCAGACAGGCTCAAGAGCATGTCCCTGACCCTAGCCAGGGCAGTTATTCACTGTACCTGTGGGCAGGACAAATGACAAGTCTTGCTGCCTTGCACTAAGTCTTTCCAGTTGCTGGCAAACCACTGGTCAGGCATTTTCTGAGCAAGCGGTTATATATGTTACACATACATATATGTATATATATTTGTTACATTATATTTTCATTAAGTGGTCCTTGATGGGCTCTTTTTTTTTTTTCACAAGTGTATCTAATTTCCCTAGCAGCCAGACTTCTGCTTTTTCTTCATCTTGGGATAATGACTTCCATTGTCAGTATTAGCACTGTGTGTCTAAAGGAGATTTTCTGGAGCTGCAGAAAAGAGCTGTAGTAGTCTGTAGATCACTCCTTCTTGGTTAAAACTGCATAAACAGATCTAAAGACAATGGCAGATCTGTTCCCATCTCATGATGTAGATTTCAACAGACTATAGGGATGCTGTAGCTCTGTGGTTTGTTTAACTAGATTTATCACATACTAACTCCTTTACAAGAGCTAAGAGATGCTTTATTGAGCCAAGAGGCTCAAACTGAGTAGATATGAAGATGAAATGGTCTGAATTTGCCAGTCAAACAGTGTGACTGCATCTGCTGCTTGGATGCTGCCTAAATAGGCCAAGATCAAGGTTGTAAGGATTGATTTGATCCTGATCCCTCAAAGTAAACAAGACCCAGAAATCAAAGCTCACAATAAAATTAAAAATTATCCAATGAAGTCATCTTGTATTTCCCCACTGTAATGCACATATAATTATGCATGTGTCTGTGTGCACACTTTCACACTCAAATTCATCTTATCCCCTGCATTTCTATGTTCCACCACTGCAAATACACGCTGAAAGAACAAAATTGCTGGAGGAAAATAGCACCCATTGGAGCAGAGAACCTATGTGCCACCGTTCCCCTTTCCTAATTAGAAAGCACCGATTCACACCTCCTTGCCTCACCTCCCTGCCCCTTTACCAAGGAGGAACTCACCTGACATCCCTAAAATGCCTTCCTTGGCCAAGTCTGCAACCCCAGGCAACCCAGCCTCGACTGCAGGCAGCAAAGGCGGCGAGCTCAGCTCAGTTTGACATGCTTGGTGCATGTCACATAACACAAGCAACCTGCTAACGAGCTGCTATGTGCTCTCTCAAAGTCACAGCTGCCAGCAACAATTGAGCAAGTGCAGCCTAGCTTTTCAGGATTCCTGCCTGTTGCCCAGGAACCACACAAAGCACTGGAGATTTTTAAACAGGTGCAAACAGTGCTTTTCTCCCATGCCCAGACCTCACAGCCTCTGCAACAGCAACAGAAGAAGAACCAGAAAGCAGGAAACGAACTTCCAAAATGCGATCAGAGTTCCTACTGATAATGCAACACTTCGATGACCTGTGAAAAACAGGTTGTACATAGCACTATAAGCAGAAGCAGGAAGGCTTGGTCAGGCTTGCCTTCATGAAAACTGCCTTTCTCAGAAATATGCAACCGTATTGTAATTCTGGTTACACATTTTTTAAAATTTGTCAGTGTTTCTCACCTGCAAAATATTTTGTTAATTTAAGAGGTAACGTTTCTGAACAAGCAATGATTCAGAATGTGTAATGAGCACCAAAAATAAATGAAAAGGGTGTGCTTTAGAGCTTACTTTTATAATAATTTGATAGCTGCATGGGATTTTTTAATGCACAAAAATGTCTTTCAAATAAGTGTCTTAAAAAGCATAATACAAATCATGTACATTATCTAATCGTGTGCATGTACAGAAATTCTACATGTACCATCTGTCTACAGCTCATTGCTTAACATTATAACCTTGTACATACACAGCTCAGTGCATAGGTGGTACCGTAGGTAAACACAAATTGTATCTCCTGAACTGAAAATCTGTGAGTCAACTTCTAACAGGCTCGTTAGAAAAGACGGCACTAACTCCAGAATGGTTTGTTTTGTCAATATTGCCTACGCTGTGTTAAGGTCATCAGTACGAGTTTATTAGCCACGTTCCCACACTGGTAATCAGGCAAATTCCTGTTAATTTCAGGCAGAATCTTGCCTGAATTGGAAGGGAGCAGGAACTGGTTAAGGCCATTAACCAGATGGCCATTGGGATCTGGCGTCCTCATGCTGGGATCAGCTGCTCTACCTGCTACTTACAAAGCCCACTCACGAGCCCAGGCACAGGTCAAGCCTTGTGCAAGGCTCTTCTGCTGTTCCTTCAGAATGTTACAGCGCTGACATGCATGCTAAGGGCTTCTGTCTAAACTGAAAGCACTCAGATAGGTGTTACCTTCCCTTTTGGATCCAGCTTTTCACTTGGATTTGAGGCTGAAAAGGCTAAAGGGTTCTCTTGTACAGACGCCAACAAAAACAAAGGTAAACTTAGAATTTTCATTAACTGTAAATTACAAGAGCAAACAGAAATAAGGATTGATGTGAGCAACAGGGAATGCTAAAGCTTCACCAAATGTAATGTGTAATGCTTCAACCCAAACATATTTTGGGATGACTGCCAAGAAGATGGGTATAAATGTGGGAGGCTTAGTAGAGTACAGTTTGAGCTAAAATGTGTAAAGTTTTCACTTGTGCTAAGGAAACATTCGTAGCTAGGTAAAAACAAGGCCTTATGAAAAATCCAATTTTACATCTAATCTAAATTTCCCTGGGCAAAGCAACTGCTCTCTTCCTAAACTCATCCTCGAGATAGCTGGCAGTAGCATATAATTATTGTGGATAGTATTGCCATGGGCTAGGCACTAGTTGAATATTGTAAATTATAGAGGTGTCTCATCCAGCATTACATGGTTTGACATATTCATCTAAACCTGAACTGGAATAACTCATCATGATGCTTTTGTTATTTGGTGGTCCAATGACATCCGTACAACCGGGAGACAGAAGCATTGGCTCTGTCTAACAAGTTTTCTTGTGATATCTTAGCTTACACTGTCATATGTTAGCTCTTCTGACCTAGAAACTCCTAGTGGTGAAAGATAAAGCATCCTAAATCAGAGTTTCTCCAGTGAAGAACAGTTACAGTATCCTACATGTTTTTGGGCTCTAGGGGAAAGGGTACTAACCCAAATAATCTCAATTTGCTGCTGAACAACCCCAAGCAGAAAAAGGCCTATGTGGTTGAGGTTTGGTTATCTACTATGAGAGCTGTGCTCAACAGTAAGAGTAGGAGGTTCTTCTAGCTCTACTAGAAGACCAGTTCATGAACTAAGATTTAAATTTACTTTCAGTGAGATAAACAATGAATAATTCTAGTAAAGGCAAGAGGCTGGAGGGTAAAAGGCTATAAATGCTACAGAAATTTTCAACACAAGCTCATTTCTCAGCTTTTCTAAAGCTACTTTCTTCTTGAGTTGATGGACCAATTATTTCAGGAAAAAAAGTCAGTGTTAATAAAGCTTTTTACCTATTTTTTCTGCATAAAGTTCAGACAGCTTATACGGTAATGAAGGTCCAAGAAAGCATTTTACTGGCTACCACTTCAGCTTTATTCATCTGATTAGTTCTAAAATATTTAGACAGCAACACAAGTTCATGTTTCTCCATGTTAATGCAGAGTATATTTCTTCCTCTCTGTGCCTGAAATGATGCATTTCTTAGGTTTTCCAGATCTGCAGCTGACAGATACTGACAAGCTTTGGATTCCCCTTTATGCACCTCCAGTTCCACAGACTAAGAAGTTCCTATTGGAACACAGAACAGGAATCATGCTAACATGATGCATCATACTCAGTGCATCCCAATACTTGGCAAAGAAACAGGACCCTCTGACAAAGAGGTGGTTACAACAGGAACTTAGCACATCTAAAAGAGGAAAATGTGAAAAGATATCACCTATTCATTCCATTGTTCCACATGCAGATCCATTCAGCTGGGTGGGCCAAAGGTGACAAGCAACCCTAGGAATATATGTACATAATACTGTTTTGTCACAGTACGTAATAACATAGCCTCCAGTGGCAGGGGAAACTGTGTCCTTCCATTCACTGGAGAAGGTCTTCCCTAAGGCTGACACTGGCATGGTAATGATGAGAGCATTAAGGAAGGACTCTACTGTAATGCAGCTCAGATTTGTTTCTAATGGCTTAGTGGCAGGTGAAGACATTTCTTAGGTTGTCCAAGAACAGAAAGCATCCTACAAAGTGTGCAATAAAGTTTAATGACAACAGTGATTCAATAAACTCTCTTTAAACTCTAAGTGAGGATCCTTGACATAATGGAACAGGCCAGGATTCACTATTTTGGCAAAGACTGTAGGATGAAGCTATGCTTTCTGTAAAGTTAAACTTTCCTTCAAATTATATCAGGCTCCTCAGCAAAGCTTTGAGGAGCCTGAAAAAAGAATGTATCCTTTCCTGCAGTGACTTCTGTAAAATAAGAAACTGGATTAACCAGAGTCTTCACTGGTGCCAGCCAGACCACAAAGTGTAGCATCAACACTGTGCTTGTAAGGTAAAAGCTATTGTAATTTTAAAAGAATATCAATTATACATTGTGCCCCAGAAATACTATAACCTGACTTCAAATTTCTTACAAACGATGTCTTCTTGCACTCCTACATAATACCAGAATAAGAAACATTGAATTACTTTCTAGGAGATATTTACAAAACTCTGGGATATTCTAAGCAGATACAAGCTAATATTATTATGCTGAATAGCAGTACAAGCTGCCCTCCATCCACAGCACCATGCAGGCTGTCATTTTTGTAGTTAGGATGCATTTTGCAGCAAGACTTTAATGTTCTTTCAAGTGCACTGTACTGTTAGTTGTTGTCACAATTATTTATAACTGGGGACATCTATCTCCTACTAACCTTCTGTTCTGGTCCAATATACAGGAAACAATTCTTGAAGCATTAAAGTACATTTATAAGAATTTAAACTCAGTATTTCTTAGCTAGATTCTGCCCTCTGGTTTTTACTCTAATCCCAGGCAAGTCAAAGATGACATTCAGTCTTCCACTCTATTGTGGGGTTTGTGTGTATGAAAATTTAATTTTGATGAGAGGTCAGGATAGAAGATGAAGATGTTCCGCTAAAGAAAAGCGTTTTCAAAAAGACCTGTAAACATGAGACTACGAGTTACATTTCTTTTTAAAATGTATCATAAAGGTACTGTAGCATTCTTTAACACTGAGAAGCAGCAGAATAGTGCATGAAACACTCAATGCCAAGAAAGAATCCATCCCTATTTTAGCTGTGAATTATCCTACAACCTTGAGAAAATTACTTAACTGTTCCATGTTTCAGTTTTCTAATCTATCAAATGGGGACAATGATACTTTGTACAACCACTCTAAGATTCTTTTAAAAATGTATATAATTTGGAAACTTGTAAAGCACATGAAATTTCTAAAAAAACCCACTGAGAATATAAGAATAAATTTTGCTTTAAACATTTACTGCAATATTTTATATATAACTCATACCTTCTCTATAAGTACTTTACAATATTCTCAAGAGTTTATATGTACTGCTTACAATTATAAGCATATGGGATTTGAAGATACTACATGCTTTAAGTTTAAACTTCCAACTGTTGGTTGAAATACAAATATTTTCAAGGACCTCAGTAAGCGATGGACTAGGTTCTGTATTTTTTCCCAAGACAGCCAACAGTCCTCCAGCTGAGGTAGCACTGGATTCTTTGAAATCCACAATAATCAGCAAACTAAAAGAAAAAGAGGTTAACACTGTGTCCTGCCTCCCCAGTACTCTTTTCAGCACCTACATGATACAGATGCCACAGAAGACTCACTCTTACTTTGAAGTGCAGGAAAATATATCGTGGTAAAAGACTGAGTGTCATTCAAAGCATCCTTTGAAACTTCTTTAAAAACTGAGCTTTGTATCTGGAGAGGTTTTAATGATTAGTTTATTTTTCTGTACTTTGGAGCACAGAATAGAAAATTCATTACATGTTTAAAACTCAACAAACTTTGCAGGCTTTAGATGTTCAAATACCTCTGCTTCTGAAAGTATCCTGCTTAAATGCATATTTGTAGGGTGTGATCTAAAAGTGGTTGGACATAATATTGTAGGTCCATTTGCAAGTCATCAATCAGTTTGTTACATTTCTAAGGCAGGTATTTCAGCGCAAAAGAGAAGTGTTTCCTCAACTTTGTATTACAAGACTGGATCACAGAGTTTCTCGAATAACCTACCTTACAGATGGGACCAAGCATGGAAACTGCCAGGCCTCAAAAGGTTATATTCTCTGAACATTGTTAACAATCAAAACCAAGATATCAGAACTGGGGATGGCTCACAAGTTTAGAGACAGCACTCATTGTAAACCAGATGCTACAGTAGTTGTATTACTGAGGGAGAAAAAAGTTGGGGAGATTTTAGAGCCATTTCATCTTTAATAAGTATTTCATTCACTAACTTTGAAATACAGAGAAGAGAATTTCTATCCTTCAAGTTATTCAATCATATTTATAGCAGATAAAAATTTACAGGTATTACATTAGGTACAGTCACCTTATCTCCAAGTAAAAAAATGACATACATAGTTGAATACAAAGGCAGCAAACTGGATTTTTTTTTTTATTCTTATCAAGATTAACATAATACTTGAATGCAAACAGGACAGCTAGATAAGAATTACAAAAGACATGAAATTCTTCCCACTTTTAGGTGTGATTAAGGATGCAACACCAGAAATATAGGCAAAAGGGAAAAAACACAGTCATCCAAATTAAAATTATATTGAAAAACATATATGGCCCAGAATCTGTGTAGACCTCTGAAGAGAGACTGCCAGCTAGAAGAACAGGAGTAATGTGGGATGCTCTCAGATATTTAAGAGCATAGAGTGTGGAACACAGTGCAAGAGCACAAATGTGCCCGCAGAGGCTGTGCTAGAGCTTCAAATATCTCCAGCTCAAGTGACTAATGTGAATGTGCAAAGAGACAACCACTTCAAGCAGAACTTTTTACTGATTAAGTCACTACCATAAATCTCAATATGTTCCCTGCCATATTGGCAGCCTGTCCCCTTTTTCCTTTTAACTGTGGGCCAGATCCTCAGCTGGTATAAGCTGGCATCGCATTTTGTTGCCTTCAGTGGAGCTAAGCCAATTGATGCCATCTGAGCATCTGATATTATATTTCTGTAGCAGTTAAAAAATGATACAGTGGCATTAATTACTACATAGTCATGTCTCATAACCTCATGGCAGGGGTGGAAAGACTTCTCATTTATAGTCACCAGTCAACATACAAAGTGGAAGGGTCAATTGGTCATTCCATGCTCAGTTTGATGGCTGTAAAGCTACTAGTCATTCCAAACACAGGAAAAACCACTTTTTATTTTCCTGTGTGACTTAAATACTTACATTTTGTTAACTCACAGGCATGTAGTAGCTACTCTATGTCCTTAAAGCACCATAATCCACTGCATCAAAAATGTAATGCATTTGACATGCAGAAGAACAGGCAACTGGAGCAGACAAAAATTCATTTAACTGAGAAACACAAGTCCCACTGCCAATAGTAGATGCTAAGGGAAAGAGGAGTAAGAACACTTTCATCTGTAAGCATTCTGCTACAGCCTAACAGCACATCAGAGATGCAGACACAGAAAGTCTCCAGTTTTGATAAGGGAGAAAGTGGGCAAGGTTTTTTTTTTGTTTCAGCAAAGGGAGAAATGAAGCACAGGACTAATTATGGACAACTGCATTTAGTTTGGACTATCTCTTACAATGACCTGACATTCATAGTTTATACCTTTTGTGTAAAAGGCCCATATGTTCCATTTCACTGCAGAAGGAAATAATCTTAACAGAAAATTGCAACACCCAAATAAAATCTTTCTTCTCCAGTGAAATAACATTTCCTATTTTCTACCCAACACAAAAAAAAAGTGAAAGCTAGGACTCCAAAGAACCAGGGTGGGCTCAGACACTTGGATATCCAGTAGAAGCAATGATCACTTGCATCAACATTTTCGATACAGTAAAATGTTCACTAACTCACATAGGTTATTGAGGGGTTTTGTCTGTGTATTTGAGGGAGGGGTAAATGGGGAGTTAGTCTGTAGCATTGAATCCATCTTGGCCTGCCTTCATTTGCATTCTTTGCCCTTCCCAGTGTTTCCCCTCATATATAATTATCTCCTCAGCTCCCAAGTTATTTTGCTTTAAGCACTTCACAGTGAGATCTTATCAACATTAAACAAGCAGATTGCCATCTTTGTCTTTAAATGGGTACTAACCTATCAGACAAAAAACTTATTCTCCACCTACTTATTAGAATTTGCATGTTAAAGCAGCATGCACATCCCTAACAAGCTTCCAAATGGGAGATTGGAAGTAAGCAGGTTCATTCTACAGGTAAATGTATAATTAATGGCCTTAGGTTGGCTGAAGCCTAGGTCCCAAAATACAGAGGGTTTGCTATAGATATAATGTAGTTACCCAACAACAAGCAAAGGCCAAAACATGGGAAGATAAACCCATGACTGACTTCAAGAGGTGTGTTAGTTGTGTAAAGACAATGAAATTCAGGGCTTTAGCCACAAAGAGCAGAGCTACTGAAAAACAGAAACAGAGAAGGAGACGTTAGAGAACACAATTTATGGGGGAAGGATAAAAATAAACAGGAAAATAAGGATGAATAGGAAACAGGAGAAGCAAGAAACTGCATGTTTCAAAACATGGTATTTAACATGCCAAAAGAAGTAACTGAATCTACTGGTATCTCCTAGGAAAACGCCAAGATGTTGGTGAAGTGTCGTCACAGCCATGCACTTTTGCTGTTAGGTTCTGATAAGAGGACAATGACATAAGCTCTACTACTGTCATTCTAAAGAGCATTCCACTGGGAATAACTTCAGATGGAGAAATCATGGACTTTCTCTCAGACCCGAGTGTATCTGAATTAAGTTTGAAACCTATTACGTACCCAGTAGAAAATGGAAGAGTATTTAAAACAGACACATTTTGCCTAACTCAAATAAATTTGAACCAGTTTATTAAGAATATGCCTTACATTTATATGAAAAGTATCATCCATCTTTTAAAGCTTCGCCTCCTATTTCTATATTGTACTTAGCAGAAATATGTCCATATTCAGTCATTTTGTCTTAAGTCAGTCATGGGATCCTGCTGTCCTGATATTGATGAGAATGAAAATTATAATATTCCAATACTTCATTCAACTATTATTTAAGAAATATTATTACTTAAATGAGACACTCCCTTCACAAAAGAATGCTCATAAAAATATATGTCTTAATTTTAAAAAAATGGATTTTCTGTGTCTAATTTTTATAATAATCTATAAGTGTGTTCAGTCATCCTTACCACAGGGGATGAAAGTATGTAGAAATTTCTGCTTAACAGAAATCCTGTGAGTGACAAAGCTCCTAATTTTGACTTCAGCATAAATTTTGCCTCAGTATGAATTCACGGGATTTGGCCTATGCTTTTCTGAGGTAGCTGGGTTTCAAGTTTGTTATTACTTAGATAATTCTTTTTCTAAAAGCTTAAGAGCTCTTAGATGAACTGGAGGGAATGAGTTTGACAAGAGATCGAAGAGATCAATTACCATTGTGTCCACTGGACTTGTTAGTGTCCAGTGGACACCAGCTGGCTGGGCAGAAAATGGGAATTAACACACTTTTGTTTTAGAATACTAACATACAAAGTAGAATAATTTATTTCCTCCCAAGAAACATGGTTGAAGTTTATATTCTCATTTCTTATGTAACAGAGTTTTCCTAATGTTTGTTGTTTATCAAAAATATTTGTTTGCAATGTTTCCTTGTAAGGCTTATATACCCAATTTCAGTTTCTAATCAGGAAAACCATGCAGATGTTACTAATAGGCCAAATACTGGAATGCTTGCCCAGGATTTAGGCTGTCCACCATTACAGACACAATGTGATTAAGACTCCCCATGACATTCAGCTGGTAAGTCTGGAGAAGTCTGGCCAGGCACCTTGATCATAAACAGAAACTTACAGGCTATGCAGTCTCCTAACACCCATGTCTCAAGTCTATTTCTCTGTTTTCTATACATTGACCCTTTTTCCTTCCCTTTGAAAAGGAAGGGAACCAGGAAAAAAAGAAACAAGCCCATAGCAGAGTTATTCTAAATCCCTCTGAAGAAGCAGACACAACAAATAGCTCCTCAAATTGAATCCCAGGTGAGAGCTCCTTGTTGCAGTTGTGTAGTCCTAAACAGGAGAAGTCATGAAAATATTTTTTTTTTAAATGCTGGAACAAACTAGCCTTTAAATTTGTATTTACTCCAGTAAATTGTTCTTACTTTAACCTGTGATTTCTCTAGCTAGCAATAATTTTGGACTGTTGCTCAGAGGACATCTCTGCTTTGCTAATCACCTGTTATGATGTGTATGCCACTGCAGAATTTAGCCATGAAAATTTTGAAAGCAATTTGCCACTCTGAAACAATTTTGAAATATTTCTTCAAATTCTATGCTGTCAAAACTCAATGAAACTGCAAAAAGCAAATGAAGATAACATCTATAAACACTGCAGCTGGCTACACAAAAAGATGCAAAGAGTAAGGGTTACCAGAGCAGGAAAACACTGTAAATTACTAAGCATTGTTTCTTGAAGCATAATACCCATACCTGGGAAATACACATTCCTACCTATACATCATATCACTATCACAGGGGTAGATAGCTCTAGAAAAAAAGAGAAACCAAAAAGATAAATTAAACAAATTAACAAAGAAACAAGGTACTCACTGCTTAGAACCTATCTGCAGATGTTCACATAACAACTTCACTTTTCCCTCCCCCCTTCTTTCAGCTAAATGTGGTACTGTGAGCATTACAAAGATTGAATTCCTTTTCATAAAAAGTTAAAGGCTAATACACAGTAGAAGCCAATGATAATTTTGTGTTAAAATATCCACATAATAAGAACACCACTGTGATGGTAGATTTCCACCTTGCACATTAAATACTAGTGTACTCAAGCTTCTCCTATGCCTGTGGCTTGGGCTGTGCTCTGCTCAGGAAACTCAGGATAAATCTGTCCTTGGATTATTCTAGGGTGAGCTAGCCCAGCAAAAGGGACTTTTATTCTGATATGGCTCAACCAAAAAACTACTCAGGACAGATATACAAGCAAAACAGAAAATACCCCAGAAACAACAATCACATTATCATTATGTATTCTAATATAAAGTATTTACAGGATTAAGCAGCAACAGCACTGACACAGTAATACATAGTATGGCCTCCTCCTGCAAGCCTCTCATCTGAATAATCCTAAATGTGTGCAGTCCCTTGTGGCAAGTATGAAATTTTTGTGGAGGAAACAGATCAAAAGGTGAAGCACAGAGCAGCAACGTGACTCACCTAAAATCCTACACAAAACAAATAGAAATTCATAAATTAAACTGATTCTGACTTTTAATCTTGTCTATGGGACTCAAGATCTCTCCCATGAGAGTAAGTATAGCAAAGCAAAAGCAACCCCTCCCTTGACATTTTATTATATTTCTATAGTCGTCTCAATATACCAGATCAATTGCATTTGAAAATGCAGCTATTAAACCATAAGTAGACCATCTTTGGAGCCTTTGTTTGTCAATTGCATCAAACAACAATTCTTCTGCAGACATGAAATCAGACTGTATTTTTACAATAATTGCAAGTCATTTCTAGGAGAAAGAGGTAGCAACAATACCCAAGGAAAAAAAATTACACACTTTTGTGCTTTCCCATCAAACCCGATAGTGGCAGGGGTTTAAATCAGTCAGAGGCAGCTACGCATGAGAGATTGCACTCTGCAGGCTCTATCAGTCAGAAGTCAAGGATACACGTCCATGATTTATCATACTTTTCATGGTAATTAGCTAGAGTGCCATTTTGCTTCCAGTAGCATCACTCAACTTTCTTTTTTTAATTTGGTCTTTTTTTCTGCAAATGAATTTACATATTTCTCAGTCTCTCATCCCCTACTATGTTTTATTTATGAATATAGGCCTGGGTGATGGTAACTTTAATGTGAAGAAAGTAGTAATTAGTGTACCTATCTGCTACGTTAATCCCTTTCCCACAATGTCTGCAGAGAAGTTTAAGGTAAGTAACAGTTTGCAGTCAATATTAGGTTTAATTATGCTTAATGAGGGGAACTATCTCTGTTTACTAACTGCACCTAGGTGTGTAGCTTCTATATGAGTTTTTCTCCCAACCTCATTCCACACTGTTAATAGTGCCACTGTGCAGGGTACTTGTGGTGCTTTAATCCATAAAACTTCTCCAGGAGAGCCAAGGAAGTGAGGCACCTGTTACAATGCACGTTCAGAGGGAGCAGAAGGGCCTTAAAACCATGACAGCTTTGGGTAAGGAAAAAGTTCTTTTCATATTTAGTGGATGCAGTGCACTGGAGAAGAGAAGCTGAAAGCCCCAAAAAGCCCACAGACATTCCTCAAAGCCCTCCTCTTAAAAAGTAAAACAAAACAAAACGAAGCTAAGCTAAACTAAACTAAACTAAAACAAAACAAAATAAAATAAAATAAAACACAATATTTGTTCCTGGTTTTCAGGGATCATCCACTTGAATATTTCCTGTAGTATTTATATTTACTGCGATCTTTTACCTCATTGAAAGGTGTGTTAAGAATTAATACCCTGAAGTTGTACAAACAAATGAAGACTTCTAGTTGTATTTCACGAGCAGATATCTTCCATAACTGAAGAGATTCTAAAGGCAACTGAAGATGACACCAGTGTTGTCTTAGAACTCCATACCAGCAAGAGGTCAAAAGCAAAGCCTCAGATTGAAAGCCAGTTCTCCTTCAACAGCTCTGGTTTTAGCATCTGTGCAATGCTGTTACTTCAGTCAGTCTTCCTAATGTGAAGATCTAAATCTGAGTTTACCTCAGTACTTTTTGCCATAACATTTTCCTTTGTGATTTCATGTATTATCCCCTTAAGAAACTCAGGCAATGGGAATTTTTTAATACATATTTATAAGTACCTATGAAAAATATACCTTCCAAAATCTTTGATTCCTTAGGATGCATAGATTTAGGGGGTTTTGTGTGTGTGCACAAGGGACCAAGTTTGCAGAAGTGCTGAAAAACAAAGCTGTTTGATTTCCAATAAGCAATGGAAGTGGAACACAGAGAGAAATTGTTCTGTAAATGGAGAGGTTACTTCATATGATTTTTTCAAAGCAGTAAGAAGCGAGTTCTGCATTTCATTCATATCAGAGAAATGTGACATTTCCTCACACATAGCTTAGGGGTTTTCTTTTTTTTTTTTTTTGCCCTAGTGAGCACTCTGCATGAGTCCACACATTCCCTCCTTATTTTTGTCACTGGCAAGACTTCAAGAAAAATATTTCTGGTTAGAAAATTGATCAAAAAAGCAGGAAAAACTTCTGCTAGATCATGCTTTTTGTTTTTAAAAAATCATCCATTTTACAATTATCTGACTGTCAAAATAGAAGTAAGATTTTATTTAAAAGCTAAACTCTGTAATTCTGCAAGCTATATCCAGATCAACTCTACATAGCTTTGACTGTACAGGTTTCAAAATTTAAGCTCAAGGCTTATATGTATTTTTTGTACAACATGCCAAACTAACCCTAACACCCATATTACCAGATGTTAAGGAAAAGGTTTCTAAAGGAGAAGTGTGATTTTTAAACTGTTTTTCCCTCTCAACACAATGTTCCAAAAAATGTGTTCTGAAACTTTAAACACAGGCTTAAGTACTAGGTAAAACTGTTAATAGCTACATAAGAAAGAAAAGATACCTGTTTTCAAAGTGAAAAAATACCTGTTTTCAATATCTTCTTCCTTTTGCCATTTAAGACATCAATATTCAGATAAACACGGATTTCATTATGAGATGGAAATTATTTACAGGCACATCTATTCTTCAGAAAATTTATGAGGTTGTGTATCCAAGAAGAGAGAAGAATAAGAGAAGAGAGAAGAATGTCACTTCTTGAATACAAAGTCCAGCATCTTAAAACACTACAGAATGACTCTGAGGATCTGAAAAACTTAAAGAACTCATAATTTCAAGGCTAGATTACAGAAACTCTAACTGGAGAATGAAAACAGCACTTAATTCAACACCAGGAGAGGGCATATTCAAGTTACTTCTCACCTGCTGCTGCCTTTCAGTAGTGACATAAACAAAGCTTGGGTAACTGTACAATAATCTATTTTACTAAAGCACACTCTAGGGTTAGAGATGACAGGATCACCTGCAGGCCATGGATGTTCAGTGTACATACACAAGCAACTCCACTAAAAAATCCACAGGCAGCTCTCCAAACTATAGGAAGCAGATCTCCCTGAGAGATAGATAGATGGATGTGGACATTTTACAAAAATCTGTGCAGCTCTCCTCCCCAAACAACTGCTTGGGAATGAAGTTCCACACTTTTCTGAAGAGCCTGAGAGGATGGTGGGCTTGCTTATTTGGATCAGTCTGGGTAATAACTAGGCTTTTCACATTGCAATGTTGCCTTCACACATCTCTCTGCTCAGAGTCCCTGATTATAATGAAGAATAGTGGGAGGATGAAGATTTTTAATTGCAAAATAACCGAAGAAAAACTGTTTTTCAAACATAAAGAGTTTGCTTAGGTAAAAATATTTTTCCCAAGATCTAGAGAGGTACAGTTACCCCTAAGTGAATGAATCTCTGCTGCAGTATAATGCCTAGGCAAAGAGAAAGATGTTTTCTTTTGATGACCTCTGAAGTAATGATAAGAGTCTCCAGTTTTGGTGGAGGAGATAATCTGAGAGTGATCCAGTCTGGTGGCCTCTGGAATCTCAAGGAAGCTAAAAGTTTATATGGAAACTGTGTATCTCACGTTTATAGTCCAGCCAGGCAGGTGAGATTGGAACATTATGTTTTAGCCACGTACCAATCAAACTGTTAAAATGTAATGCCTAGACAGAGATACTGAGATCTTGGGGCAGTCCCACCTCATAAAAAACCCCCCAAACATCTAAATGTGCCTATAAACACAATTGTAAAGATATTTTAATTCAGAGGAAGGAAAACATTTCAGATCAAAGTTCTGCAGCAAATGACCACAATTCAGATTTATAAAAACTTACGTAATTGAAATGCTCTATAAGTGACTAAGGAGCAACATTTCTTGCTTCTTTTTTTTCCTTTTCTCAATATTGATTTCTCGCCAGCAAAAATTCAAGTTTTCAGCTGCTTTTCTCTCAGAAGAGCCTCTGCCTACTTTCATGAATTCTCTCTGCCATCCTAAAGATACGCCTTTGGAAGGCATAAAGACTTGTATAATCCCCCAAGTCCTATTAATATAAGTAAGAATGATACAAGTTTGATTCCAAAGAGCCAAAGGGAATGACTAAAATGGCCTCAAAGCTGTTTTTCAGTCAAAATGGTCTGCATCATCTTCTTGGCACTAAAATGTGCTGCTGCCACAGAAGTGGTCCAGCTCCCACTGCTGCTGACTTCTTGCTGTCTCTCATTTTGTTGTCTGCCATTTCATTTGTGGTACAGGAGGAATAGGGGTTGGTCTTTTAATGACCTGCACTGGAGTTATGCAGGAAGTTATGCAGGAATGCTACTCTGCTCATCAAACCACTGTATAACTTCAGGCTGGCTTTGACTGGAAGGCTTACTAAATGAACAGCAAAAGCACATGGAAGGTGTTCAGCAGCAGCATCACAGTGTCCCCACACAAATGTCTGATTCAGGCTTAACAGGAAAGCAGATGTCCATCTGCTCAAAGAGAGGACAGGGAGAGAAACAGGGAGATACTAACACAGAAAGGAAGAGAGAAAGAAATAGAGAAAGAGAAGAGAAATAAAGAGAAGCAAAGAAGGAGAGAGGGAGGGAGGGAAGGAGAGAAGAAAAATTATTTCACCATACTACTCAGATGAAAGATGTATCTCCTGAACTTTGAAGGACACAACACCATTTGAAGTAAAAATCTTGAACCACCAGATGGAAGATTTAGCCCTCTCTTTTAAAATTAATTCCTTGCCAAGCCATGTTCTACTTGTACAGAAAAACAGGGAAGCTGAGTCTCTTTTGAGTTTTAAAGATGATGGAATAGAAATCAGCCAGGAGAAGAAGAAAAAAAAGTCACTGTCCTGAGCTATCCACTGAAGAAAATTAACTTTCCCAAAACAAACACCAGAGATATTAAAGATCAGTACTTTAATCTGTCTGGACACCTGGATGTGACATCTGGACAGCAAAATTGCTATTTATTCTTTCTGAAGAACGTAAACTGAGTCACTGGCACAGAACAAAGAAATTAAAGTCAAATTATGTTCCATGTGGCAAAAGCGGCAAGCGTCACCTGTGCCACATCATCCAGATACTACCAGATGATCTGCAGTTCAGATGAAGAAGAAAATGGGAATCACTGAAAGTTGCTTCTTGGCTTTGACCCTGGCACACATCTGATCAAAAGCAATGGTGGTTAAATATCTTGTTCTGAATCTCAAAAAACTTCCCTGACATATACTTCTTGCCACCACTTTTTCACTCTCATTTGAAGAGGGATGTTACCTTTTTCACAGAGGAGATATCAGGTCATGGCCCCTGGCAAATCAACATGAATCATGGGCCACATGATTCAAATGTGCCCTAAGAAAGAGAATTTTAGCATCCTGAAACTCCATGCTTAAAGCACTGAACGAGGAAACCAGTGTGTTGATTTAAGAGGCCAATCCTTTCACACTCATTGTCAAAAACAGTAAAGGAGGGAGAGTAAAACATTACCTCTGACTTATACCTTTCATATAGAAAAACCAGGCACACTGGCCTGGCACTGTTAGATTTACTAGAGTATCTGCTGGATAACACAACAAATATGCATGCAGGTAAACATAAACACACATTCACACACAATACTGAACTTTGGGTTGGCAAGCAGGCTCTGGTAACCCATGTCCCCTGGGCACAAATCAACTATGAAGGAACAGGAAAAAGTCAGTGTAATAGTTAACTAGCACAATGGGCTATTATTCACCACAAGCAGAGAAACAGCAGTGCAGGCTGCAATGCTGGTCCCCTCTCCCTTTGGAATGCTACTGGATGCCTGGAATTAAATTCAGCAGTGAAAAAAAAAACCCAGCAAATGTACTGTGAACATAAGAAAGAAGCTGAATTTCATCTCCTGGAGCTGCAAGTAAGGAGGACTTCTGTATGGAAGCAGAGATTTCCTGTGAAGCTTGATGTTGAAAGAACATGACAGATTTCAGTATCAACATTTATCAAATATTGAATGCATAAGTTTTGGTAGGATTAACAAGGTTATTGGTATCAGATCTAGGCAATTATTCCCCATAGAGCAGGAAGTGATCAATTCTTGTGGCAACTGGCCAAGTTGGTAGCTGCAACCATGGCACCAGGACTGCAACAGAGGGTTAAACTGCATCCAATTCAGGTGAAACTAAACCAGGAGAATTCCTATAGCCTATCAGGGAAATTCTCTCAAATATGTCCAAATCTTTCAAAGTCTTTTACAGCAGTGCATTAAAAGTGAACAGACCACAACACCCACTGTATTTCTTCCAGTGCTACCTCAATAAGCATTTTGCAGTGAGGCAATACACTGCTGCCTGGACTTCATCTTGAAAAGACAAATTTCATCTGCTTTTTTCCTAGTTTTCAATGATTTAACTTCACCAGGCATGGCAGAAATGACAATCAAAAATTTAGGTTTATTTTTTATTTTTCAACAAAAGCATTGGCTTCTTATTTAGGAAGATCTTGAAATAAATGTAATGCATTTTCTTTAATTATTTTGAAGTATTTCTGTTTGAGTGGGTAGGAGTTAAGTATCCACAACACCAAAGTAGGTCCTAAAATTAGTTGTTGTAAACAGAATGTTCTGCTGCAGTGGCCCAAATCCACACAAGCATTAAGCCTTGAGTATTTTGGCTTTTTCACAGAGTAGCCAGATCCATGAGAATGTATTATAGGACTCATATTTTATGGACAGGTCATATCTTTCTAATCAGGAACTTCACCCTTTGTTGGATGTTTTCAGTCCAGATAGCTTTCTGGTTAATTAGGTAGACACACTAAAAACAACATCAAGAAGAAAACAAGCCAAGAAAGTCCTAGGAAAACTTCAGATGGAAGTGTTTGGACGTAGTTATGTGCACACACCCACAGAGAAAAGAGGAGGAATCTAGGGAAAATACACAGGATAATCACTTTACAGTCAGTGCACACTGACTTGAACAAGGATTCAAAAAATAAAAACATCTAACATTTAAATCACAGGCTGCATATTCAGTGACACCCTTTCTCTCATGACTGTATGTACACTCAAAACCAAAACCCCATCAGCTAAACATCTACAGTTTTGAGGAATTTCAGTTCTTGATCTCATGGCAAAGCTCCCATCCAAATGTTCCACTGTATCCACAGGAGTCTACTACCACATTCTGATTTAAGTACATAAATGCAAGAAAACTACAACCAAAGACAGTTGAAATGAAGAGTTTGTGCTACCAATCCCTTCACAGATATAAAGATGTGATGTAGGCATGTGGAGAAACAGAAGATATACCCTCTGGTACATCTCATTCCATAGGTCTCCCCATTTCCTAATTCCTGTGCTTTGCACAAACTTTCACATAGCTTTATAGCTCCTCTGCACTGTTGCCCATAGTTACACCCAGTATTTACAGGTAAGCCTGCAGCCTCGTTCCTCCATGCAGGTAAACAAGAGAGGAAGGAAAATGGTATGAAGGAAAGTAGGAAACAATTCTGCACTTACTTGTCTGTAGTTGGTTGCTATATCTTAGGAACAGTTGCTCTAAAATACAAGTTGTTATTGAGGTTTGGTTTAAAAATCTCTCCCAGTTTTGACATTCGGGTGAAGGTATTGCTGCTGGCTCCAGAATAATTTGCATATCTTATCACTAAATAAAATGTCTGAGGTGTGCACCAATCTGATGAAATTATAAACAAGAGTCCACACAAGTAGACATGCCTTCCTGTTTGATTTCTGTCCTGTTCACTCCTCTATAATAAATCGTATGATCATCTCATTCTAGATGGAGGTTTAACTGTGCATCTAAAAAGGAAAACGACAGCAGCCTATTCTTACCCATACTTTACAGCTGAGAACCTGACAAAAATGTGATTTTGGGGAACAAGCAGAAAGCTTATTTTGCTACCATCCAGCTCCTCTTTTATTACTACTAAATTACAGGAAAATCCCATGTATTTATGTATTTTTAAAAATAATTTCCCACCCTGAAAGTAAATAAATATATTAAACTACACCTCTTTTACTACAAAGACAAATATACATGCCTAACTTTATGTCCTGCAATTAATCTCATGTATTTCAACAGGATTACTCATAACACTGTAAGCGAAATACAGGTGTAAATCCTCCAGAATCATGGCCTGAATTGTCAACAGTTATATGGCATGTGTAGGTCTAAATGTCTCTACAGAACAGAAAAAAATTAATCTTTAGGCAGAATAAGTAACGAAGTCTACTCCAGGGAGTGACTATGGGAGAAATAGCATTGAGGATGCTATTTTCTTCCCCTGGGAAATTCACCTGTCACCAAATGCTTCCATAAATTCATCCTCTTCCTCTACCAGTTACCACCTTCACTTACCACTCTGTTCTCTATCACCAAATATGACTCTCCCACACTTCCTCTACTGCTAAGTGAAGAAGGAGACAGAAGATGCATCTTACTCAATCTTTTGCCCTGTGAAGCAGGATGAGAGCACAGTCTGGCCCTTACATTAGGTGGCACAGTAAGAAAGAGGTCATGTGCTAATTAACAGGCCTGGGGTGCACAACTTTGCTCCTTAGCCTGTTGCTGAACTGCTCACATGCTGGTGTCTCACTGAAATCTGTTGGGTAAATGCTATGGACAACCCTTCACCTATCACTGGAGTTCATTACAAGAAGCTGCTGACCAAGATGTATATAAATAGGGATACCCAAACTGCCCAGCCCTGACTCCTGAGGAGCAGCCTACCACGGCTTTCTTCTACAAATACTCATGAATGGCACGTGAGAAGTTACTCACGATCAGGTTTCTTACTAAAATCCACAGCTTACGCAAAAACTTCTGCTTGTAAATTAACTCAGTCGGAAATATTAACTAAAATGCCAGGAAAACAAAATCAATCCCTTAGAAGTTCAAATGACTATTTGTCACAAACATTTCACCTCTACTAATGAACTGCAAAAATGAATGATAGAAATGCAAAACTGTATTATGTTTAGCAGTTAACATTTTAATAAGAAGGAGATTAGCAATTTTTAATACCTCCAGTGCTTTGTTATATTCAATAGCACAATAACTGAATATTTTAATTGCTAATTATTTAGACCTCATTCAGTTCTCACTCAGGCAAAACTCCCATTGAGGGACTCTTGCCTGAGAAAAGAGCTACAGGATTTGTTTTACTGTAATTTGAAAAAACTTTATATATCATAAAAACTATCAAGTAATAGTGAGAAAAAATCATTAAATCCTTAGCAATATTAAATCCTACTGAAATTCCCATTGACTCTCAACGCCAATGTTTTCATATTAAGTAAAACAGATAATTGCAGTTTACCAGTTGTAACTTACCTGTATAATTTATGCCCAGATATACTGGTGGCTCTTAAAGAGGTCTAATAATGTTTTGATTCCTCGTACCATATCCCTGCTTTTCTCCTGTGGGAAATCTCAGTTCAGATGTGATAAGGAAACAGCATTTCCAAACAATTACGATATCAACACCTTCAGAAACACAAACATTAGCTTTTGGTTTTACCTTTTGACTTCGGCCTCCAAAAGGGTTAAGAGCAGCTCTCAACACTTCTTTCTTATGCTGCTGTAAAGAAAAGAAATTATTATGTTTAGGGATTTGCACACAAAAAACCTCGAGTTTCCATAACAGTCAAATAGCTGGTGTTCAGTGGGGGAAGTGGGTGGAATGCTGTATATGTATAAATACAGCTATCTGAAGGAAGACAAAACAAAGTCCTACACGTTCACATGTAGTGCACAGGTGACAAATGAACTAAATGTACTAGTATTTCAAATGTCATGCTATGCACATGCTTCAGAGAGGAAAGTTATACAGCTGGACCCAAAATAATCAGTGAGTGATTTCTAAGACTCCATGCTTCAAAACAGTGTCACAACCAAAGCTTTGCCACTTATGTTTGTCATTCAAATGCATTTTGGAAAAAGTTAGAGGTAAGTTCTCTAACAGGTCGAGTCTGAAGAGTTTCTTTTTTTTTAATGAAAAACATGTATAACACTTTTATATTTTCAACTATAAATGGCTTTAATGACTAAAATGTTCAGAAAACTCTCCATTGAAGAAACAAAGAACCAAAAGCAGACCTAGTGCCATATACTGTTAACTACCAAAATGTTCAGAAGTGGCTGCCACACAGCTGAGGAAAAAGTAAGCATTTTGAAGACTGAAAGTAGGAATTGGGCATCCTCCTTCACCAATTCAGAGTATGGTTTAGGGACCAGATTGTCATCGCTTCCAATTCCTGTTACATGAGTTTCACTTAGATTACAGTGCTCAAATCCATTCCAGTCAGGCTTCCTGCTTCCTTGCAGGAGCAGTGAGATCCCTTTGTTCCTCTCCAGTGCTGACTTTCCACCTAAGAACCTGTGCCCAAAGCTAATGCCAGCTTGAGTACGGCAGGACTAACTAAGACTACTGGTAATCTTCAACAAGATATAAAAACCCCCTGAACATGTAATTTAAGATTAATTACTAAAATGATTTAAAAATCAATAAATGGCTTATAAATTATAAAAATATTCTATATATTTTGCTAGTGGGGGTTCTTCATAGCTAGCCATGAAGACTTTTTAACTACTGGGATTACAGGTGAGAACAGATTACTCATCAGAATGAACTCATCTTTGGAGAGCCTTTATTTATTCAGAAAGAAAGCATACAAAGTGTTGCTTTCTCAAATAAAGAAGATACAACACCAGTAGGCTTTCAGGCTCATTGTTTCCAAGCCTGACCAGTTCCTGGCTACTACAGGGATGTTTCTGGTTTTTTTCTCTGAGACATGCTCACAATTTCTTTTCAGATCTTGTCATTCTCCTTTTGTTTTCTGGGTGCTTTCTACCTGTGCTCATCACAATCAAATGCTGCCTCCAGCAGCATTTGCAGAAATCTCCCTATGACAATCCCCCAGCCTGTGTGGGTCAGTCCTGAGTGTACTTGGCACAGTCTGCTGGACGGCAGCTTCCACTGTTTTCAGGGAAGAAGGTTTATTTTGCTAGATCTAAGGCTGTGCAACAAATGCTTCAGCCTTCCTAAGGTCTGCAGTTGCCTGAATAGAGAGAGACTCGCTGGAAGTGGCTGTTAGCACTTTCCAGCACTGCACAAGGACGGTCTGGAACAGTCTGTCAGATGTGCACAGACAATGAATAAAGCAAAGCAGAAGGCCTAGGTATTGAGTAATGAGGATCGGCTTTTGACCTTTAAATGCTGCTGGATGGATTGCACGAGGATATGTTTAATTCAAGCGATACTATTAGGTACAAAATTGTACTGTTTGCCTAATGCCGACCTCATCTCCCAGCTGCACCACTCTGTGCTTGCTGGCACACTCTGCTGCAGTGGGAGATGGCTCTGCTGAGTGAGCCCAGTAACAGAGGGGGCGACTGGGGAGCCTGGGGCAGCTGAAAAGCACGGAAAGAGCATGGGAAAATCTGGCCACAAGGTACGAGAGAAAATCTTCTATTCTAAAACCCATTGATCAGTCAGACCTCCAGCAGTGTTTAGACTCCTCAAGCTCTGCAAAGGATTATATCCAAGTCAAAAGTCTCTGTTTTTCTTCTCTGGCCTACTGGCATTTGAAAATTTGTACAACTGCTCATGATGACAAGCTGCCCTCTTGTCAGCTGTAATTTTTGCCAGAAACTGCTGTACAAGAGTCTGTAGAACTCTTACAGTTACTTTATTTTCACAATCATTAATCGGTCCTTTCTAAACATTTGAATGCCTGAATTTAATTAGAGGCAACATTTCTGCCACAGGTTTTGTAACTGTTTTTATACATGATTTAAATTAATCAAGCCTTATACTTGAGATAGTAATTTGTTGGACCAAGACAGCTGTTTCCAGGCCATACACTTTGTTTTCAATTCCAACCTCCATGTTAAACCTTGTGGTTTAACTTAGATCAACAGCTTATTGGTGATTCAAATTATATCAAGTAATACCCTCAAAATCTGATGCACCTGTATGACATCAGTGGAGTGAAAAACTCTGCATGCAGTTCAGGAAACCACTTTGTTTTTTTTCACTTTTACATGAAAGTTAACTCCACGTACTAAGCAGAGGTGAATACTTCACAGCATAGAGGCTTACTGGGCTTAAAGCTGTGAATCTGTCAGTCCTCAGAGATGCTTGAGGTAGGCCTAAGCACCTCTGGCCACGGTGATTTCCTAGAAAAATGTGCTTTTCAGGATGAAGTAAATGAGGTATGTTTATTAACTCTGCTTTTTAAGTATCTAACCAGAATGAGATCTACCACAGAACTAAGAAATATAGAAATGGATAACTTAAACAGTCCTCAATTAAAAATGCCTCTTCCACTATGTTAATTGTTTGTACAGTAACAAGAGCATCCTGTACTGCTGAAAATGCAAAGAAGAGGAACTATACACACTGTTGCTTTTCCTTATGTTGACGCCTCATAGGCTGCATGGCCTTCTGACATTGGCTACTAATGAAAAAAAACCACTGTTCAGTGAGTAACCTATCATCAGATTAAGTGAAATCGAGATAAATACATTTCATTCAAGAAAATGAAAGCAATGTGTCCATTTTATTTACATTTTCTCTCAAGGTTATGGGAAAGGGGAATATTGTACGATGGTAAATCTTCTCGTTTTAAGATCCTACATTTAAGAACAAAATTCAAAGAGTAGGATAAATTATATTAGCATCACTCCAGTTCAATTCCTTCCAGACATAGTCATCAGACATACAAACTAAAGTCCAGCAGCAAGTGAATGAAAGAAATCACTGTTTATTAATGCTAAGAATATGGGAGCCAAGAAGAATGTCAGACATGATTCACTTGTGAGAGTACCCATAAATCTCTTGGTCTCTTTTGAGATTCAACCTGGTATGAAACTTGGGCAAAGTATATTCTCAGCAAAATGGACAGTGCATCACAACAATGCTCTAAAAAAAAAAAATTGTGTGAGAATTTAATGTTTGTGGAAAAGTCTTATCCGGCACACTTGAAGCTTGAAATCTCCTCATTTTCAGGGCAGCATTTCTAGCAGGAGAAGAGATTGTCTCACACAGGCTCACAACTACCCCTCAGCTTTGAACTGGGGGACCACGTTGAACAGTCAGGTTTTATGGCTGGGTCAACCCTTCACTGGACTTACAACCACAGAGCAACTCTTACTGACTGTAGCAATGTTTTTTTTGTGATATGGACTTTTGTCCACTGAGAACTAGAGTTGAGATCTCTGTCATGTTTCTCAAGAGTCAAGCTTGTCTGTCTGGGGCAAAAAAACCCCAATAAATCAAGTGACTAGCATTAAATTCCATGATAAAGACATTGTCTGAAGAATTTCTGAAGACAACTGCCCAAAGAAGACCAGTAACCTGGTCTACAAGTATAAGATAATGAACTGGACATGACTTGGCTTTTTTGTGGGAAAGGAAGCTTTGCACATGTATAGAAAAAATGTAAAGAAACAACTGTGTTACAGTTACACCCTTCACATATGAAAAGCCTTAAACTGGTCAGGAAACAATTTAAGTTTCTGTGCAGTACTCAAATCTATTTGAAAAATACTGCCTGCCCATATTTATCTCTGTGGAAGACTTGGATTAACTGTCTAGGCTAAGGACAAAATGATCTTTGAAGGCAACAGTCACATGATGGAGAAAAGGGAGCATTTGTAATGCTGTCTGCGAGGTTCATATGCCTTCACTTCATGTACCATAAGTTTACTTAAACAGAAATCATCACCTGGAACACGAGAAGCAAATGGCATTTTTAATATCAGAGCTACTAGCAACGAGCCTGTGTATTTCTTCAGAAGGAAATAACAGTGCAGTCAGGGAATTAAAACATGCCATGGTAACAGATGAAGACTTCAACTGTCAACAAAATCAGGCTATTAATTTTCACATAAACAGTCTTTTAAAATCTTTGATTTTTAATATACGGTGCAAAGATCACTCTCACATTTCAGCAGCTTTTGTCTTTTAATGCCGATCACTTCAACTGACTTTTCACACTACCCTGTGCTTTGCCTCCCCTTTGGAAAAGGTGAGTGAAAATATCAAATGATATCTTATTCTGCCAAGACCAAAGGAACAGTTCAAACATTCAAAAATATTAGGCAGCGGCCTTACTTAAGGTAGGAAGGGAAGGTGATTAGCAGTGGGCAGGGGAGGAGGTGGGAACCAAACGAAAATCCAAACCTCTTCTCTTTCTCTGTTTCAATCTATGCTCAGGGCTAGACTATGTAAAACATCAAGCAAAAATGACTGGACAGAAAACACAGAATTCTTTTGCTTCTCATCACATTCTCTTCTCAAGTGACAGATACTGAGATTCAAGAGGAGCCTGGGAAGCTATTGGCCTGTTTGCTACCACTGAGAGCCGAGGTGCCCAGACTGATAAACCATGGCCTGCCACAGGATGCAGTCTCTCAATGGATGGTTCCAAATGTGGCTGGGAGAGCAACTCATGCTGCTCTGGCCTCTCTGTACCCCCTCAAAAGACAAGGATTTCTCACATCTGCCAGTTTACAGCATCTCCCCAGACTGTAAGTCACTCAAACAACATGAAAACAGGCACATGATGTGTCTGTTACCAATTTTTTCTTTCAAATTTCTGTGCTATTTCTGAAATGGATCAAGGCTGGAACTTTCCTTTGACTGAGATGAACCAAATGTCACCTCATAACAAAGAGAGACCTCTCTGTCTGTGGTCACTGGAAACAAAGTAGGAATCAAAGGTGATGCTTTTGTCTGAAAAATCATTATCACCTTTAAAATTTAATTCCCTTAAAGCACTGGAGATTAGTCTGGAGGAATGCAGAAGGGAAGTGAGAGATGACAATTCTCCATTCTCTCCAGAGATTATGTGTCCCTACAGATTTTGTTTCCTGTGCAGTATTTAACTCCTTGATGCCTTTTCTCTCATGATCTCTTCCTTGGCAGAAACTTCTTCAAACTTAAAAATCAGAACATGAGCCAAGTAAATAAAAATAAATAAATAAAGTTCAATGCCTATAAAAAGTACACAGACTAACCTGCTTAATTATTAACAAGTAAACATAACAAATTCTGAATTATTTACTTAATCTTTTTCAGCTACAAACCTCAGACTTTTGGAGCATGAAATACATGCTTTATTTTAGGACACAAACCAGGTATTTTATAAGGCTGTGGACATTTTTCTGGAAGAGGGGTTGTTTTGAAGAATACACATTTCTTATTAACCCCCAAATAGCTTCCTCTCACCAAACCATGCTGGAATTTTAAATACAGAAATAAGACTTTTAGTATAAAGATCCTGTATTTGCGTGTTTGCTAGTGAATAGGATGGCTGTTTCTGAACTGTAGCTGAGCAAAAATAAGATTCCTGTGAGGCATATACACCTTCCTCAGCTTCTATACATCTGCTAGGAAGATGCTAGATTCAGAGGGAAAACCTGGTGAAAGTTCCAGACAGGAATTCTACAACAAAGGATAGAACTGCCCCAGTACAATTTTCTTTACTGAATAAAGCTACCCTGCTGAAGCAAACCTCATCTGTGCCACAACCAAAAAAAGGTCATCACCACTGGTCCCTGAGGTTCTGACCAGATGCTCCTCTTGGCTGGACCTCCATCTGGGCCCATCTTTATGCTCTCCCCTCTGACACATTGTTCTGCCTAATGCAGTGCTGATGTGACACAGATTACCCAGGTGACATGCTGAAAATGAGGGAAGTTCAGAGTTCCTTGCTGGATAAAACAAGTGACATTTCTTTACCCGCTGAAGTTAGCACAGACCCTTTGAAGTCCCCAGCATTCTGTAGTGTAATACAACGCCCATCTCCTCCTCAGTAACCTCAGGCCATTACACAGTCACAACTTTTTGTCTGAATGGTAATATCATCATCATCACCACGGCAGAAACATGGCTGTGAATCTCAGAAAACTTTTCTTAACTAGCATTTCACGGAAGTGATTCCGTAATATTGCTTTTGAAGCCCTGGATTAATGAAGATGTATCACAAAACCACAGAATATGCTGAGCTGGAAAGGACCCACAAGGATCATCAAAGTTCAGTTCCTGGCTCTGCACAGGACACCCCAAGAGTCACACCATGTGCCTGAGAGAATTGACCAAATCCTTCTTGAATTCTGTCAGGCTTGGTGCTGTGACCAGTTTCCTGGGAAGCCGGTTCCAATGCCAATTCACATACTAATATTCCATCAGCATTGATACAAACATGTACAATGTGATATCTGATAACATAATAATCTCTGTATATTAATCTTATTAATCTACTCCTAATTGCTATAATGGTCAAACATAGTTTGTTCTTTTTTTTACCCAGCTTTAGATGTTAACAATTTTGTCAATATTTATGTACTATACTTTTTTTTTTTCCCCCGCCTACCAAAGCCTTCCAAAAGTGCAATTCAGGAGATGAGACAGTTAATCACAGAGTTGGCTTAGTCTCTAATTTAGGTGGCCTACTTATGTTAGCAACATTTTATTAGCACATTATGCTGTATATTTAATATTTAGTACACTGTATGAGAATGGTTTACTGTGTGCTGCTCACATAAATGACTTACAAATTCTGTTTGACACATAGAGTGTATAAGTAATACTTGTATTTCTGAGTATACCTAATGCTACAGAAAATGAGGATAAGCAGAAAACATGTAGAGAAAACACTAAAATGTATCTTTGATGGACTTAAAGGCTAGCTTACAAATATTTCAGTAGACAAAAGGTGCAGCATTAGCGATATACACACAATGCCCTTGAAGTACTCCTTCTTTAACTTTTGATTTCAAATCTTCCTCTGGAAGCCTCAGCAGAAGGAAAAGGACTTTCATTCAAAATTGCTGAAGTCTCACAATGCAAACAATTGCAACAAAACAAACAGCAAATCCTCCCAAAACCTTTTGTATTTTGCTAGACCCAGAAGACAAAGTAGGATCTTTCTTTGAGTTTAGAAGTGCTTTCAGGACATTTTTCAAGAAGCAGATAAGTTAGCTATGTCCTCATGAATTATGCAGCCTTTGCAGTGTGTACTTACACAATGCTAGCTGGAAGCCCCTGGGAAGGATGCCCAGTGCATATGAGCAGCAGGTGGTACCAAAGGAGAATCACTCAGCCAAAGCAGATCCAAGTTTTCCTTGAAGAGCTGGAGAGCAGCTCTGGGCAGGGACCCCAGTTATCTGGCTATAGCTAGAGCTGTTTTAGTTATACTGGTGTTCAGAAATTACCACTGAAAAGGAGATTTTGACTTTAGTCCTTAGTAAGGAGGAAAAGTATACTGCTGTATACTTTTTTTATGCTTTTCAAGCTCCTTCTATTTACAAAGTGAATCAAAGCTCAGGCATTTGTACAGGCCAGAAAAGGGAAAATCACAGAATCCTTTAGCCTGACAGGAATCAGCCCTATGTCAGAACACCCATAAGCAGTCCTGGTACAATTCTTACATTTGCTTTTCATCTCTAACTAGTGAAGCATTCATATTTATCAGAAATACGTTTTTCTGGTATCAATGGACACGTGAATGTAACAGAGTGAAGAAAGGATGATAACCTCCCAAGAAAAGTGGTCTTCAGTTGAATCTGAAGCTTACAACACCCCAGTTAAGAAACAAAAGGTCATCAAAAGGCAAGAAAAGTTATTTGTAATCAGTTTTAGCTTTTTGTATTTCTTCTGTTGCGTAATTTGTCAATATATCTATCAATCCATAATGAGGTTGCTAAGACAGATGCTAAGACTTCAGTAAATATCAAATTTCTTTTCTGCAAAAATAGATGATCACAGTAAAAGCATTTTTTTCTGCTGGTGAAGTATTTTCAGTATTATTACAAAAGATTCTTACTGGTTATTGCAATCCCTGATAAAATATCAGTTCCAAAGCTTTCCCACTATCATCAGTTGATGTTTGTCAAGTGACATTCAAAACATTTTTACTTTTAAAAACAAAAACAGAACAAAATTGAGCCTATTTTCCATTCTTTTTATTCTTGTACTTTACTGAATTTTTCAATATTACTCCAATACATGTATAAGACTTACATGGCATACCTAAACTGCCTCACAATAGAAAAAATTAGTTCGCATTTCCTCTAGGAAAAAAACCCACAAAACAAAACAATCTACAGAACCTCTTAGAAAATGTGTCTTTCCCCAGTTTTATTCAGTGGGGAACATTAAAAATTCAATATTTGCCACTTTGCAATGACTTTTGGACACAAAACAGTTTCTTCATGCTGCAATAGTTTTGTCTAGTCTAAACATAAAGGGAAGTAGAACAAAAATACACACTTGAAACAGTTCTAAACATGACACCCACAAAATGTCTTTGATCCTGACATCACTCTTCCCCTTATTTTTTCCAGCTATTCCTACCATTCATTACAGATATTTATTTTTTATAAAGATTAATGTATAAAAACCAGTACATAGAAATCAAGTAACAAGAATGGGTCTAATTAAAAATTAATAATATTACAAAAATAACTGTTATATTAATCAATATGAAGACTGAGATGTTCAGATCAGTGGCACATTTTTAGTTCTAACATTCATTCTGCTTTAAGAACATGAGGACAGTTGATTTAGTAAAAGCCTTAGCTGAGATAACATCATTATATAGTATTTGGATTAAAACTGTGTTGGGAGCTTTATTGCAAGCTAGCAGATATCTCCTTTACAAGAATGCATCCTATCTTACAGGACAAAGTTTTTACAGATTAAGATTTGAAAAAAAAAAAAAACAACCCAAAAGGTCTCCTCTTTTTAGCTGAAAATTCACCAGCAAAACTGAAGGGATAGTGTGGATCAAACTGGACTACCTCTTTAATCTTACCAAAATCAATCAGATTCATTTAACTCATTGCTTATTGCACAGCAGAGCTTATAAATCAAGAAAGCTTTAGTACAAATACTTTCCAGAGTAAAATCTGTTTCTTGAAATGATACCCCTCAAAACATGTGATCCACTTGATATTATTTTAATATGATCTACATATATAACTTCTATCTATATTTTTCTCAAACCTGCACTGTTCCTTCATTTAATACAGGTCAATGGATTATGCAGGGTTTTGTCCTGTTACGTTAAAGGAGGCTAAACAAAGCTTCTGAAACATGTCATGTAACACAAAACTATGTTTTCTGATAATAAACACTTTATATTGCAGTAGAGTTTTGAGATCACAGTGAGATTGATGTATTAGGCTCTGCACTGACACAGACTGGAAGACAGTTGTCACTAGAAAAAAAACTTTTCAGACAAGCCAGCCAAAGGGTGAAAGAGCAGGAATTACTTTTTCAGATGAGTTGAGACACACAGATTGGAGTTATTCAGGAAATCTGTGACAAAGTACAGTGCTCAACTTTTGTCTCAGGTTACACTCCACTGCTTTAAGAACAAAGCCTTCCTTCCTTTCTCTTAATTATATAAAGCAGAAAATCCCAGAATTATATCTACCCCATTAACTGAGCAATTCCAAACATCATGCTACTTCAGATTTGCACAACTCCAACATCAAGCCACTTTAAAGCAAACCAAATAGAACTAAGTTATCCTCACTTTGCAAACAGTGAAATAAAAACACAGAGGCAACAGGGTAAAGTCATCTCATCTAACTTTGGCCATCTAAAAGACACTGTGGCCTAGGCTGCTCCCTTCACCACTGGAACAAGGTGAGCATCTTGAGAGGGCAATTCCTTCTCTTTTTAGATACCCAACTAAGTCAATCACCAAAGAAATGTCACCCTCTCTTCTGCCTATGCCTTCCACCTAGCCTAGATGCTGAGACTAAATGCCTCATGTTTAGCTGAGCGAGCTACAGATCCATCACAAAGTACCCCTATCCCCAGTTCTGTTCTCTTCCCTTTTTCATATGAGACAAAAAGCCAGTGATGGGCCAAGGTCTGTATGTGCTGACTAGTGAGCACACCCACGTGGAAAGTTGGGTGCACGCTGCCAGACCTGTGAGTGCACTGACAAATTACACAAACAGAACTCACTGCTTCTTAGTGTCCAGGTATTCAAATGTTCCCAGAGGTACTGGCAATCAAACAAATGGCTCCAAGTCTCTAGGTATGGCTCAGATTTCTGCTGCACTAAGCCCAAAGCGCAAGCCCAGAAGGAACATCCACAATGCTATCACAATATAAATAATGCTAATAAATAAAACTCACATCAAAATGAGATTTTTCTTTTTTTTACAAGAAGGGTGAAAAAAGTCTGCTATCAGACTTTGATCACAAGTCCTACTAATCAGAAAAGGAACTACCTCTGAATCTCAGTGAAAATGTATCTGTCTGTGGCTGAAACAACTTTTAAAAGCCAGAAATGATTGTACAGTTTTCTCTGTCAACTCAAAGATCAGATTTAGGGATCCAGAAACATTTGACTTTTCTACTGCAGATCTGCACGCATCAGAAAAATCTGGCACTGCACTGCACGATAGGACCTTGAAGCTCTGAAGTAACTGTGAAGTGGCATTTCAAATAGCTCTCAAAATGAAAACTGGCTAACACAAAATTAGAGTGATGCCTCCTCCAACATTAAAACAGACACTGGGAATGAAAAATTCGTTGTCTTTTCTCTCTCACAAAAGAATGACTTTGACTAACAGCTTCCATTCTATGCATAGAAAGTTAAGTAATGTGTTTCAGTGTTTTTGCCAAGTAAGGCCTGGGAAGGAGTTCTCTAAAGAAACCACAGGATACCAATGGAGTCGCATGAAAAAATACCAGCTCTTTCACTCCATCACTTTCAAAGTTGTAAAGGGAATGAGAATCAGACTTTGCAAATTCAAGCTTCTCTTTCTTCAGCTCCTGGCAAAAACCACCCAGTCAGGTACATGGAAAAGCACTAAAGTCTTGCTTTTAAACAAGAACTGCTGTGTGGTGTATGGGCCTGAATCCCAGAGGCTCATCCCAAGCAGAGCAGTTCCCAGGCAGCCAGTGCTAGGAACACCAGTACCAGGCTCCTGCCTCCCTGCCTCAGCACGTCCCTCTGCTTAAAACGAAAGCAAGGTGCTAACAGCCACGGTTATCTCTTATCAGCAGAGAACAATCAGCATTTAAAGCAGCAGCTGAAGATCAACTCTCACTGTTTCACGGCTGAGGGGAGAGAAGGCAGAGGGATGCCAAGGAGCTGGGTTCTCACCGCAGATCCTGCCACTGGGAAGCACAGCAGCACCCGAGCAGCTCCTTTGTCAAAGAGCAGAAGGATCTTCCAGGGCAAGAGTAGTGGAATGGCCTTTCCTAGGAATAAACTTGCATTGCAGACCTTACCACCTTCTTCCATACATGCAAAATTTATTCATCTGACCTGCCCATTGCAAACGGAGCTGTGCTCAACAAAAAATACCTATTGAAAAACCACAGTGACGTAGAGCCTTTCTCCAGGTAACGGGATGGGAAAACACATGGAAAAGCTCTCGGTGATGATGTGATGCCTATATCCATATACTGGTAATGCTAAGACTCATAATTCCTCCTGCAGGTACTATCCTGTCAATAACACATTTTTTGACAATTTTTTTAGGGCATGAAAATAATCTTAAGATTTTGCAGAGTAATATCTTTACATCCATCTACTATGGTTAACTTTGCAAATCAAGATCATGCATAGGAATTAGACTGACTTTTAGTGTTTATTTTTATGGGGAGGAAGAAGAATATCTCAACTCTGAACTTTCCCCTTTTGTTAATGATTAAAAATTTAATTAAATATTAACTTTAATAAATTAATAATTTGTATGACACACCTAAAATTTACCTACAGCAGATACTAGCCAAATCTGTTTGTTGTTTTGGGGGCAGGTGGATGGAGTGGGTGAAAGATCCAGAAAAAAACCAAAACAGTTTCCATAGAACTGTATAGAACATTTTCTATTTCTCTGAGAATAACATCTATTATTTAGTGTGGAGCAAATATGTTCAGAGGCTAAATGGTCTCTTTCAAATGACAGAGGTATTTTTTTTTTCTCTTTTTGTTAGTACAACATGCCTCTGATATACCAAAATAGCTTTTATAAAAAGCGATCTCTATTAAGTAATTTTTAAAATGGGAATTACAATATGTACCAGCAAAAATTGCTTGGCTGTTTGCTTACTGATTCTTTACAGAGGCCAATTATTTTGCCAATGGGCAAGATGAAATCTGTTACAAAAAAATAAATAGGACTTATACTTAAAATCCCATTCATAGCAGAGAGGTACTTTGTTTTTAGGTCTGGTCACCTAAAAAAAAATGGGACATTAAATTGAAGGCTGTATCATGCTGCAAGAATAACAACTGGTGCCCCAAACACTTTCCACCACAAATCTCACTAGCAGGATTCCTACTTTACAAGAGAGCAAAAGCTATCAGAAAAACAAGTCAAGGTGAGATGAAGAACAGAAGAAAATAAAAGGCTTCCTAACTTCCAGTCTTCTGCAAAAAATGATTAAATTTCTGTTTCTAACCCAGAGACATTACATCATCTTACTTTTTAAAGAAAAAAAAAAATCCTGCCTTTTTAACATCTCTCTTGTATATCCACCTTTGCATCCATATCTGTAAATCCACTATCACGACTAAAATCATCCATCAGATAGGTATCATGGCCATTCAAGTCTGAATGTGAGTGCAAAATTTCAGTCCTTACAATATTGTTTACCTGTGTGAGCTCCTTAAAACACTGAGTTTTTCTGTCCAGCAGAGTTCCTCCAATGCCCACACTTAAACAACCCTCCCTGTGACACCACAGGCTGTGCTTTCCAGTTACGTAGAGTTGTGTCCAATTAGAAAAAGTCAAGAGTTAACAGCAGGATGCTGCAGAGAAAAAGCTAAACTTATGAACATGTTCAGATTGCCATTGCCCAAAAATCTGAGTAATGTTCCAGATATGTTATGTTAATCTGTTACACAAGATTGTCTGTAATGTGAATATTGTTTTAAAGAGTACACGAGGGTGGTGTTGGGGGTTGGATGAAGGCACATGGCCAAAGTTATTACGGAATTGAAGAGGATTATTTTAATTATTATTGTACTATTAACCCTCTGCACGGTCCTATTTAACCAATGCCATTGTGTTTAGGACTCAAATGATCTATAACCATTGTACTTGAAATTACTGTTGATCACTGAGCATTTCGGAATAAAAATAGGTATGATTAGATGTGTAAACCTCATTTGAATGCAGTTTTATGCACAGAATGTGTTTCTATCCACTAAAAAACAGCCCTTAATAATAAGATATCAAGGAAAACACAGTGAGAAATGATATTTTCTGAACGTGATCTGTGTATTGTAGATACATCTCATAATGAATGTGACCAAATACTGAACACAAACTGAAGAACAAACCCTTTGTGTTGATGCAAAGTTTGAGTGGCAGGAAAAAAACATTACAGAAGATAAGAGTTTTCATTCACAATGCAATGTAAATTAAAAAACCATGGATACAAAAGAGTAGAAACAAGAAAGGTAATATAACAAACTTACATTTCACCCCTCATCTTTACAAGGATCAAAAGAGGTGCATACATCTTCATTCTAGTCGAATGGCCACTATAATAATAAATTACAGTAGCTCATACAAGAAATAAAATATGAAGGACTCAGTTACGTTTTAAATTGAAGGAATGCAAACCATAACAAAAAAAAAAAAGAAACAAAACAAACTTTAAAGTCTATTGGGTTTCATTTTTTTTTCAAATGAGGGGCAAAATATACATGCAAGTAAGGTATATCTGTATTTATGCAATCACTTTGCTGTTGACTTCACTGGGAACAACATGAAGCTCGGAGACATCCCTTACCAAGCCTATATTCACTCTAAATAGGTCTTGATGATTGTAGCTGCAAAGCCAAAAAAAAAAAAGAAATGAGGCCAAATTTTATGTGGTCATGCTAGCGTGGTGGAAAAGCTTTTGTGAGGATTTTCTGCTGTAACTGCATTTGTACATCTGGACCCCCACAGACCTTCAAAGACTTAGACATCCATAGATACTTACACGGATTATTAAATGGCCTGTTAGTAAAGAGAGGTGGATTCAGGACACTGACACATTTGAAATTGGTATCTGCAACTGGACGCTGACATTTCATTTGGATACTTAAAGCATTAATGTTATTGTATCCTGAGGACCTATATTAACAAGTTTGACGTAACAGATGGAAGCTTTTTCAGAAAAATGTAAACAGCTGATCTGAGAGCCAGCACTTTCTATAGACAGAACTTACAGTGAAATATAGCACTCTGCTGTTTATTCCAAACACATCACGGCATTGTAAGTAGTCCACTTTATGCAGCGGAGAAATACAGTTCAATGTAAAAGGAACACACATCAAGAAAAGAACATTCTCCTGCAAATTCTCTGCTTCTGACCTATCAAAACCCAACCCCCAAAATCAAGAAAATTATTGTTCTCAATAAGCCAGAGCAGATAATTTGAACCAAACCTCACTGAATCTTCTTGCAGGGCTACTCACTGCTCATTCTCAACATCCTCACATTTTTGAATTTTGCTAATTTAAATATTATGCTTGTTTTAATATCTATTAGACTAGACCTTAGTGATTGTCTGTAATGTGAATAGCTTTCTAAACATACACTTGCAAAACTGATCTTCAATAAAAATAAACCAACTGCTTAATAAATAAGAGAAGCACAAAAAAGCAGGACTTTTTGTGCAAACGGGGTTTTAATTATTTTTCTTCTATTACCCTCTTTGGTCTTAAAGTTGTGTGATTGTTCCTACACATCTATTTTAAGGACATATCGTTATATAAATGATTATAAATACAGGACCATCTAGTTTCCAAATTTTTCATGTTGTATATTTGCTTTTTTACAATAGAAATTAATAACAATGGCCACATCTGACTGCTGTTGCTTCTTGCATGATTTCTGTGATGCACTAATAAAAGACTCTGAAAGTTCAGTGCTCTGGAATGATAACTCCAGCTACCATAGTGTTTACCATAGGAAATTACCTATTGGACAACTGTGCACAGAATCCTTAGTTTGAAATGGGACAAATTTCAGTTTGTGGAGATGAAGAGCCAGCCTAGGGCATTATTAGCAGCAGTGCTTGTAAGCTGTCCTCTGTTACAAAGGATGAAAGATGGAAAACTGCAGATCCTACATGAATAAAATATGCAACGTATTCCCAGACCTGTATCTGAGCATGGCTCCAGGTTTTCTCCCCTTGGAAAATAAGGAAATCAAATTGTTTAAGGCAGCATTCCCAAGTAATTGATAGGATTATCTTAATAACTCGGTTAAATAAGTAAGCAACAAGACAAGGAGATCCGTGCTCACAAGAGGCAGTGAAAGCAGCGCAGAGCTGCTGGATGGGAACTGCTCAGAAGTAGCACTAAGGCTCTGTGGTCAGAGTCCAACTTGAATAGCCTTTTACTCAGATGCTCTTCTCTTCCTGTGAGTCCATAACACGCTTTCATAATATCACTAGTATGCATCAGAGAAGAAATATCCACATTTATTAGGCTTATGACAATGTAAACACCATTAGAAGCGGTTCTGGTATGACAACCCTCATTTTGCACTTCTCCATTTCTAACTTCCCTTGTCAATGCTCTCTCTCATCCACTTAACACTTCCATTTATTGTCTCAAGGCCAGATTTTCAGTACTTTCTGTTCATCTCCAGCTCTCTGTCTGCAGCTTTGTATGACAAACTGACTCCCCTGCTGTCATCTGGGATACTTTAACTGGGCAAAGTCCACATTCAGTTACTTTAAACATTTCTTGAGTATCTATTCACTCTGTGCTTTAGTGATCGCCAGACTTCAGTTTACATTCTTTAAAATTTGATTTTTGCCCCAAGTCCAGTATTTTTACAATATAACCTTTATATAAAACAAATGTTCCAGTACATGCAGAAGATTAAAGGAATGAAGGAAGCACTCGGCTGTCCTTTAATTTTACATGGGTTTAATGTTATCTTGGAGAAATGTACCTATTTTCATTTTGAATCTAATCTACAAACTATGTTGGATGATTGTGCGAAGAGTCAGCATGAGAGCTGCTTAAAGAAATAAAATGGAACCAGTAAAATGAACAAGCACAGGATGTTCAGTGGCAAAATCCACTGGATAACATTTGCTTACTCTCTTGGTACTTTAGACTTTATTTATCATATCCGGAGGATTGGAATCCAGAGGCAATCAGGCTGGTGGGTTTTGTCTGGCCTCTTACACACAGGAAACAGCTAGACATTTCCAGTCTGGGTTCAGCTACCCAACTCTTCTTCTAGTCTTGGGAATGGAGATGAAAGCAGGCTGTTTCAATTAGCCTGGCTATAGAGATGATCTGGATCTGTGAATTAATTGATTTGAAGACCAAGAGGGACAGCTCCTGCATAATAGAGGCCATGGAATTTCACTCTGTAATTACAGTTAAGTTCAGCTCCAAATCCAATAGAAATCAAAGGTGACCGTATAAGGCCCATCTCTAATCAAAAGTGGTTCATTTCCCTAACCACTAAATGTAAAATATTCCATGTTTCTCTCTCTTACAAAAAGCCACCTGGGTCTAAAGTGAACCTGTGTGAAAGATCTTTATTCTTGCATGGACAGGAACAAATATTCCACTGCTGCATGAAAAGACTAGAACAATGAAAGTATTGGGAAGGGAAGTGGGAGGGGGGAGCAAAGCTCTGCCTTTTTGGCAGTACTTGCAGAGCATTAGTTAGGGTAGGTGGAGTCCTGCTGGGTCTAACCAACTGCTCAGATCCCCTGTAACATTTCTGTGGCCCCCAGCTTTGTGCAGTACATCTCGGGACGTGGAGAAAAAGCTCCTATATACACGTATTTTAAAAGACACGAAACTCTAGAGCGCATATCCAAAGCAGATCAATTGCCTTTGCAATATTCTCAAAACAAAATGTTCCACCAGCAGATCTGATAAGAAGAGCCAAAAAATGGAAAACACTTGCTACCAATTTATTGCAGTCACCCATAAACTATTACTAGAACATTATGTATTGGGGTTCAAGCCAGAAAGCTATTAAAGCGGACTGCACTAGAGTCTTTCCACTATGCTACTGAAGCATTAATAAGTCTTTAGAGAATTGTGTTTATGTTGAAAGAATAATCTTATAATCAAATTTTCACACACACAAAAAATGCAGCTCTTTCTAGAATTACTGTGCGCCTTTGCTCTCTCCCCCACATTGGCTGGTGTCTCCACAAATACCATCATTTTCTATGTTTCTGTCTGGCCCAAACCCTGATGTACATACTTTGTGTTCCAAGCTGGACAAATTTCAAGATAAATGGTGCTAATTGACAGTGTTAATGGGCGCAGGATGCACCACATCCTTTCCCCTGTTGTCTATGCCTAAGTGTCTTTCACACTCCATACAGCTATACAAGACAAAAAAGAGTTAAAAGACAACCCTTTTACTTAGACACACAAATAATAAACATCCAGTGATATTCTACAGGGCTGTGTTTCCATCCCTGTTACAAGAAAATCTCTAATAAATCAGAACCCTCCTTTCCCATTTCAGAGACAGCACAATACCCAGCTAGACAATTATTAACCCAATGATTTACTGTTTTCACCTCAAGAATTGATGTTCCCTTTGAAAAGGTGTATGCTTTCTTTTCAGCCACTTTCCTCTGACAGCACCCAGGTGCAAACATAGAGCAGGCCAGGTGGAATTAAGGCAGCTCCTATATCCCTGGAAACTCCTTAGAGCAGTACACCTTGAGTTTAAATGTACTAGGCCATCTCACTCCAGATTAGACTTAAGATTCTACTTGAATAAAGTAAGAAAAACCCCTAAAATTCCAAGAAGGGGAACCAGGTCCCTTGTATGAATTTATTCATTTTCTCCTAAGCATCTGGTTTAGTTAAGAACTGAAAACTGTGGTATTCATTGCTATCATCATCACCACCACGATAACCAGACAACCAATTCAACTGATATTCCCATTTGGAGTCCTAGGGAGCCCAGGCCAGGGGAACAGTGCTATGTTATGAAAGGTTTATGATAGCGTAACACCTTTCCTGATTTGCCCCTTCAGTTCCTGGAATATCCTTAAGGTTTGAGGGAGGACTGGTAAAGCACTCCTGGCTGCCAACTGGCCTGTAGGCTGTTCTCACTGGGCAAGAAAAGTTAAATTTTCTTGCAGACAGGGAGAATCCTTGGCAATAGACTACCATTGTAATGCTCTAAATACTAATTTTGCTGTTTTCTGAACTTGTTGGCTAAACGCCCTTAAATTGGATCAGACAGTACTGATATACTTGACAGCAAATAGTCTAGCTTGAAAAATACTAAAAGCTTGCAGCTCTCTCTCTGATGTCAATGGAAATTGTAGAAACTTAGTATCATTCCTTCACTTGGGCCTTTACTGGGGGTCAAATGTATCCCTTAAGTAACTTCACTGGATCCCAGGTGTTTTTTACCTCTTGATTAATGACTGTGGGATATATTGCTTGCTCAGGCAGCACATTCACGTGTGGAGCTTTTCTGCTTGCTTGTGTAATTAGTTACATTTCAATCAAACTTAGAACAAAAATAATAAGAAATCATTTCTACCTGCACAGGACACCAGAGAGTGATTTTGCAGGAGATCAACAGGCCACATCTACAACTAAATATCTATCTAGGGTTTGCCTCTTCACAGCAGGACTCGGGCTCTGCTGCCATCATTCAGCTCAAGAGGTCCTTTTTGATTCTTCAAAGAAAACAGAGCCATGTGCCAGCCCAACAACGTGTCAGAGAGCCATTTTAGGCGAAACCCTTCGCATATCGCTTAAAAGCTCTCTCTATGCCAGGAAGGGCAATGAAAATACTTCATCACAAAAATCAACACCCCAGAAAGGCTTGGAAAGTGCTCAGGTCTCTGGAGGAGATTTCTTCTAGGACCTCTGCAGCAGCTGAGCTATTGCACCTTCTGCTCCAGCCCCATTAGTCCACACGCTGCAAAAAGTTGTCCACTGCATCACTGAAAGGTTTACATTAAGACAGGAGCCTGGTGCCCAGGAGAAATGTCCTAGATGTTTTCTATGCTTAAAAGGCAAGATGTGCCTAATATGATTTTTCTGTAAAGAGCAACTGAAGTATGGTATTAATAAAAAATAAACTATGTTAACTTATGTTAAATCCTCCTCTCTTCTCCAAAAATACACAGCTGAAAAAACCCTACCCCAGCAGTACTAATGCACAAGCAAGTCCTCTCCATCTGCCAAATATGTAGGTCATTTCAACGAGTGACAGAGACAAAGAGGCCTGATTTTAATTCACGAAATATTCCTGCTAATAGCAAAGTTATTGAGACATCTGTTAAAAGCCTGACCTGTTATAATGGGGGGATATCTAAAATGACTGAAATTTCTATTTAAATTAATGCTACAGTATTTTATTGGGCATTTAAAAGAGGTATTGCTATTAACAAAAACATTATATAAATTAGAAACAGGCCTACAATAATCCTCCAGATAAAATCTGGTCCTGTCCTCTAATACTACAGTATGAGCTTTTATTTCTGCGTGCGCTACGTGTATACAACAATATACCAAATATGTAAAAAAAAAAAAAAAAAAAAAATTAAAATTTTAAGAGCCATGGCAGCCTAGTTTAAAGTTTGGCAGAGAACAGTTGGCAGACATTAGAAAAAAAAAGAAAAAAAAAAAGTAAATATGTTTCATGGCCTGTATATAATTGAACATTCTTCAAATTCCTGTAATGGAAATGTCAATACCATGGAAATCCTTGAAATGTGGACACAGACAGATAAATGTGACTGGAGCCAAACACCTCCACCCAGAACGAATAGCAGACCTTCAGACAAAGAAAGTCTACGTAGTAATAAACTCCCCATTCAGTAACAGTAACTAAACCAAGGTTTTGCCTTTGGGGTAGCGATGAAATGAGCAGAGGTGGGAGATAGGGCAGGAAAGCTGTCCAAAGGACTGCCCTGGGAGGCAAGGCACACACAGAATCTGCCTCCACCAGCACTCAGAGAAAGGAAGCTGAACACCAGGGAGGATGCTCTGACTCTGCATGCAGGGCTGGGCCCTGGCTCATGATGAACACAGCAGCTCTTGGGTTGTGGGATTCAACAGTGCAGGAGCAACAAGTGCCTTTCTGTGTAAGGTGATGTGCAAGAGGATCACACACAGGGTGAGTACCTCAGTCTGGGAGGCTGGACCAGCAGCTCTTTGCTGAATGCTCTTCTTCCTGCTGGCTCCCTCCCAAAGGCCAGTGTTAGAATGGGGAGGCCAGATTTTCCCAGGCCACAGAGATATGAGCTAGAATGAAGGGCACAGATCCCAGGTCTTCACTATAGTTCCTAAGAAAACTCTCAGAAGAGCATCTCAATCCCAAACCAAAGTGAACATGCAGCAGCCTTTCTTCTCTTTCTCACCCACATTGTGGTTTCCTTACAAGATGCTCCATGCCCACACAGGTGGATGTTTTAGGGCTTTCTACAATTCTGCCCTTGCTATGGATGCTTTGTGGACTGATGAAATACTGAAGAGTAGCCAAAAAGTATATGTGAATAACCAGATACTGAGAAAACTGAGAAACAAATCCTCAAAAAGCTGCTAAAAGGGTTTGAATCATGGTGCAGGATAAAATATAGCTCAGAAAGTTTACCAGCAGACCACTTACATGCATTTTATATGTAATTCGAGGTTTCCTTTTTTCTGAATCCAAAAAATGCTAGTAGCAGTTAAATGTATTTTCACTAAAATTGCCACTTTGTTTCCAAGAGAGAAATGCAAAGGTGTAACTTTTTAAAAAAGTGTGGGTCAGCCAACGTAAGCCAAATACCCATGAAAGAAAAAATTCTAGCAGGTACAGAAAACACAAAATCTAATATATGCTCCTCCATTCTTACAAGATATCATGCATCCCACTGCAACATCCACATAAGTCACAGCATAAAGCCATTTGATGTACCACCCATGTGAAATCTATTCCTTTTTTATGAAATCAGCTAGACACAGGTCTGGTTTTAATGTTCCCCCTGAGATGCTCTATGAATGTTCAGAGTTTTATGAGCATGTCTTTACTTTTTCCTTCCATGATCAATATTTTACCACTTTTCTTATTGCTTTTTCCTTCTCCTACTGATGTGTGAGACATCAATGTACAGTGTAAAATACATAAAACAAGGAGGCAAACTGCCTCATCTGAAGGTCTACCAAACATACATAACACATTATTTTCTTCAGCACTCAGCTATAAAAGCACTACACACAATTAACAACAGCCAGGAGGGAAAAGTGATGATTTTAAGCTGCCCGTCTCCCCTTGGCAAAGAAATGGCAAAGAAAAGTGACTTCACCACTGCCTAAACTCTAAATACTTCTCTCTGCAATTCTAGTAACCTCTTAACTGTGTTTTTGAATGGATTATGAGCACACCTTAAAAAGCAAATTATCAGCAAACAGTGCTGAGACAGGTTATATTCTACTTTGCTAAGATCAAGGGATATTTTCATATTATTTCATTGCTCTGTCTAAATTCATGCTCTTCTGGCACAGGCAGTGACTTCAAGAACAATTCTTAAAATCCCTACTTAACTAGGATCAAATAAATGTCACTGCAGAAGCCTAACTGTGCCTTTGCTTGCAGTCATTATCAAAAGAAAATGGAGTAAGAGTCAGATCTGTTCAGAAGCATGTAAATGTCCATCATTACTCAGTAATACTTCCCATCCTTTCAGCCTCTTTCAGGACCTTACCTGACAGGCCTTTCTCTAAAACTATCACTGCAAACAAGAACAAACAATCCTACTAAAAGTACAGTCCTACTGTGTACTTCAGGTAGGACTGAAGGACAGTAGGTGTACACTACAGATACTGAACTTCAGGTAAAATTCCCTATCAGAGAACTGCACTGCCACCTTCTCAGCCTAAGGAATGTTAACAAGCAGAATGGTACTTAAGAAGTAGATTATTAAAATCATTGAAAACCTCTTGAAAAAAAAATATCTTTCACTTGGAAAAATAAAAAATTTCTCTGCAAGTTTTTGTACTTAATATGGTTAAAAGTTACAGAATTGAAAGACGCTAGTGGGAGAAACCATTATTCAATTTTCATTGCATGAGAACTTCAGAGCTTGTGTAATAAAAAGATTCACAGCTTGTCCATGAAGTCAGGAAGTTCCAGTCCTGTAAGCAGGTGTCTCCTCACACCCTGCACTCAGCTGAATTCAGTGCAGTTCTCTATAGATTCTCTTCAAGATATGTGTGTAAGCTCAAGGGCTTAGTTATTTTCTCTCATTTTTAGTAGATCCTTCTGACTTATTGTTGGAGGAAACAAAAGTCCTTATTCACTACAATCTTGCTTTTTAAAGAACGTTAACTCTGCTCCTCATGAGTAGCACAGTAGAAGCTGTGATTCTCTATTTTGGTTTAAAATACAGTCATTCAATGAAACTTTCTTTTCCTTTAATGCTGAAAGCATTGCTTCAGCATTTTCTAGACCAGAGCAGAATTCTTCCCTTGTTTCAAGAGACTTTGCTGTCTTATTTAAAAGGAGAACTTGTACATGGTTGGTCCCCATCTCGTGTAAAGTGACTTGATCATAGGGCAGCTGACCATTCTTGGGGAGGGGGGTTGTTTGTTTGTTTTGTTTAGATTTGGTTTGTTTTTTTCCTTTTTCCTTTTTTTGATGAATGCTATAAAACCCAGGGAATCATTAATAAGAGCTGGAAAACACTGTGAAAAAACCCCAAGCAGTAAAAATGCCATTGAAACCGAATTCAATCTCTACTAATGGTAATACTACCATAGATGATCATTAAATATCAGTTTCTCTGAGAAGATCACTTTTTCTAAGTGTATTTGCACACAGTTGTTTGCAAGTCTTTCTTCTAGCTACCAAGCTTCGCTGAAAAGTTGATGAAACTTTAAGGGAAGTAAGTATCGTTTTCTTTAAAACAAGAGAGGGACTGCAATGGAAGAGAGAGGTCCAAACAGACCTTCAGGTGGCCCAGGAGACCTCTGGCTTGGCCCAGCTTTCTTTAGCACCCTTGTAAACACAGGGAGATTGAAACAGAGAGAACATGATAGGAATTGGGGGACCAGCTGCCATAACAAATCATCACCAGAACTTTTAGGCATCTCAGAAGTACCACAAAGTTTTACACTGGGCCCAATGCTACTGAAGCCAGTTCAGAAGTTTTCACTTCTGCAATGAGAGCTGGAATGAAGCCTTGGTTCCAAACTCAGAAGTTGCAGAGCCAACCTTTCATCAACTTACAATGACTGTACAAGCGGACTTTCACCAGATCTTTTCACCGTACATTCATTTCAGAGGGATATAGTGGAACAAATCAGAGATCAAGTTTTCTGATTTAGTCTTTAAACAATACAGTTGAAATCTCAATTTCTTTTCGGCTTCTTGAAAATCAAGGCCTTGGGATGCAAAGGGTAGGTGGAGAAAATCAAGCATGCATGCTTTACATTCCTGGTTTGTCTCGCACCTTGGAGGATAATGACAAAAGGAGACCAGAGGCCTCCAATAAAATGCATCCTGCTATGACTTTTGCACTCACAGCTGGCAAAATCTTTCTCATTTCCAGTATTTTTATTTCATAAAAATAGTAAGAGGATAATTTTCAGTTTCCCCTCTTCTTTCACAGACATAAGGTGCATCCAAGAACAATGCCTGTCCGTATCCCGAACTTGCCCTCTAGGTGTCACCTGGGCAGGAAATTACTGTTCTCAATCTCGGTCTCTTCCCTTTCACAAAAAGTTCATGGTGTATTTTCACTCAAGAAGGTCTATGCTTGAAAGGGATTCTGTAAAGGTGCCAAACAGACCTCTGAAGTTCAAATCTTTGTAGAGATTTGAACTTTTCTGAAGTTCCACAACACAAACAGGTTGTGTTTTAACATACAAACTCAGAAACCTCACTTCAAAGCAGACAAGACTTAAGATGTTTTTTTCTTCCCTAGGAGTGAGAGAACTGTATAAAAGATTTCCTAAGTGGCTGTGATAGATCTCTCCACAATGGCTTGGCACATGGTGTATGCACTAATAGTTTGTCATAGAAGGATGATAAATGCTCCGGAGCACCAGCCATAGGCTGTGGAGCATCAGGTTCACCCAGAGGCTCTGCACAAATGCTGTGGCAAGTGGCAACCTCTCCAATTCGTCATCTAAGATATGAAAATAACAGCTCTGCCTCTCCGTCAGCGTTGCACAACCAACCATGTTAAAGTTCTGTTAGTAAATATGAGGGTAAGAGGGGTATCCCAATTACTGAAGGCTGAACAATTATTTGTTTTCAGCCTGGCTGGTAGGGCTTTCCATGCTGAAACCCAAGGGTGGGTTAGGATTAAATTTATGGTATATTGGACAAAAGCTACAGGACACATGCACAGAAGCTACTTTTCTCATCTGTGCCTCTCCCTCACTTTTAGAGAAATGCAGTGAAGGGAATACTACAGTTTCAGCGCCACAAAAGTTGTGAGACCTTTGAATATTATGCTAGTCATAAAATAGGCATTTAAACAGTTTCTGAAACTAAAAGAGGCTTTTAGGGAATGGAATGCAAAGAGAAAACACAGGATGTTGGAAGGCAGTACAGAGAAAAACAGATTGAAAAGATTTAACCTGATAATTTTCTTAATTTATTTTCTTATTTGCACTTTGAGCTCTCATATTCAATCAAAACTTTTCAGAAATTTAAAATGAGAAAGAAACTTTAAGATTTCTGGACTACAGCCTGAACATAAAGCTTTTGCCCTTTCCACTTGTTTTCCAACACCATTACTATCCCATTTACCTTAAAAAAAAAAAAAAAACCACTTAATCCATCAAGTGGGGTTTAATTTACACAGAAAAAAAATTATGTATTTCTCTGAACATCAGACATTCCTATTTCCAAACTCTAGACCAAAATTTGAAGTTAGACCTTAATGTGGTCTTAATGTAGACTTAAAGCTAGCTGGTTTTGGTTAAAAGCAAGTACAATGAAATGTAAGAAATAAGGAAAAGTTACATGAGAGAAACCACTGGGGGTTGGATTGTGCTGGATTTCTGTTCATGTTTATTAAACATTTCCCAAGAAAGAAAACATTTTTACCACTGAATGACTTCCACAGGAACCCACTAAAGGACATTCCAACTAGTCTAAGAAATAGCAATATGTCAAAGAGGAAAGAAAGCAATTGTGCTCACAGGATCAATCCAACTCTCTTCTGTCTTTCCCAGGCAAGACAAGTAGCCCAAACACAGATGAACAGGAGGGATGCATATGGGCCAGCAGAGAAGCCTCACAATTTGAATACAACTTATTTTCAAAAGAGACTTGGGGTATTTCTGATCCCAATACAAATCAAGCCTGGAAAAAAAAATGCAGAGGGCATTATTTCCTGACGGACAATCCACTACTGAAAATGGATTGTAAGAACTTCAGGCATGATGGAATCTACTATTGAAATACTGAGCTGACATTTGGAAAAGACAAAATAAATGTGTACAAATGGAGACCAATTCCAGAGTAAAGCTTTTGTGAAATAAAATTTAAGGAGGTTCGAGGTGGTTTTCATAAAGGATAGGCACATATAAGTGAATAAAAACCAATGAGAAAATCCTTTCAAATGCAAACATCAACTACCCAGCATATAATTTTGTTCTTTTGGGACTACTGAAAAATCCTCCAGTTACTAAAGTGATAATAGTACTGAGCTTTCCATCTCAACTGACCAATGTCACACCATCCTCAATTTATCTCTCACATAGAAACCAGTTTCCAGTAAAGAACCTCTAAAAAAAAATACTGCATTGAGTACTGCGGTTGTAAAATTCTAAGGGTGCCAGCAAACTCAGAGATTGACAAAGCTGTGATCAACACTGGCAAAGCAAATTGGAAGACAAAGTTCAGCTCCTGTCCCAAATATAACTCTGCAGGAAAAAAGAAAATATTAACTAACCGCAAGTAGAAGTTTCAAATCTTTTGATCTGGAGTCATCATTCTGTATTTAATTCTGGTTTATATAATGCCTTCTTCCTTCTACACCCCAATTTCATTTTTTAAATTATTTTTTTACTCAGGAAAAGAGAGTTTAAGTATAGTTATCTGTTATTCTTGCTGATCAATACCATCTGTGGCAAAAGACTAGGGAGTTATACTGGACAGATTAGACACTGAAAAGCTTTTAAAATTACCAAGAAATCAAGTGCAACATACAGTTCTGTTGACTGGTCTGGATTAACTCCCAAAATTGGCTGACAGAAAGATGTGAGAATCTTTCCAAAAAGTTAAAACCTGTAGCTAATAAAGCCAGCTGTAATATGAAAAATTAGGTCCTTCTCCCTTTAAATCACAACCCATAGAGGCACTGAAGTAAATCCCTTAATCTCTTTTTAAGTAGCTATTTTATCCCAACTTCCTCTGTGGTTTATACCCTCAAAGTATCTACACCACAACTCAAGAACAGCCTAGACAAGGAGCCTCAAGTTTCTTTTCTTCAAAAAGCATCTAAAATAAAAAATAAAAAAAAAAGAGAAAAAGAGAAAACTCACAAAACCCACCACCAAAACCAAACACAAAAACCCCAACCCCATAACAAAATAAAAAGTCTCAGCAACAAAAGACCACAAAACCACAAGAACCACTAACCTGAGTTCAGCCTTCCTGATCCTTTAACCCCTTGTCCAAGACCATGCATCAAAAAGAAATATTCACAACTCTTAAAGCCACATTATATATTCACTGAGGTGTGCAAATGATTAAAACACTATGTAGATCATTATTCTCTTTTCACCCTTGTAACCAATTTATGGACAGGAAAAGTGGAACATCAATTTTAAAGCCTCAAGTTTGCATCCATGGGCAAGTTTTCTGCTTTCTTCACCACAGTATTCAATAGGCAGATCCAAGGAGATCTGTCAAGATTCAGTGCATGGCAGCCAAATTAACTCACTCAGGATTTCTAGCAAGTCAAGGATGGATTGAGATGCAGACACAGAAATCTACATCTCTTCATCTCTTGTTGAAACAGAACAGCTGATGAAAAACCCTAGTAAAACATTTCAGAGGAAAGGTTCAGTAATGTTTTAAACTGTGATGTTATTACTCAGGGAAAAGCAGGAAACTGTATTTCAGATGTTGGAGCAGGCCTTCCTCAAACAACAGTAATACCACAGAGTCATCAATCTATGCCTTACTCACTAAACAATAGCATAAAAGGTGCTGGATTATGAAGGTGAACAGTCCTTAGACAGTCTTCAGCTTAATGGTGACACACAAACGTCACCAGGGAGGCAGGTGTCACTCCCTACACACTACAGATGGGAAATCCCAGGCAGAACAGCTGGGTAACACACCTCAGACCACAGGGGAAGTCCTGTCAGTACCCAGGGGAGAAGTCCCTGGCCCTCAGACTCACATTCACAACGTGCCTTTAAAATGGCACACTAGACCAGTCTCCATTTGAAAACAAAGGTCACTCCTACCTTTCAGTTTTTATGAAGAGTAACACTGCAGATGTTGACAGCTTGTGGGATCTTGATGATCCCACTAGCTCAGCCAAGGAAACACCAGTGTAGCAGTGAAGGTTACAGACTGAAGTGTAGGCTCACCAGATTTTAAGGAACATGCCAGAGGCAGATGGTTATATAGTTATGAAAGGGGAGCATTGTAAACTAAAACCACATTCTACAAACTCCTTCCTTGTTTAGACATATGCACCCTGACTATTTACTAAACACATCACACATCTTTACATTTCATCATCTGCATCAGCTCTGAAATATTTTGTGTTTGGTTTTGCTTAAATAAAAATAAACAGGAATCTTCACACCTGGTGTTCACATTTAAAGTCACAACACAGATATAGAACCACTCATGAACTGGGAAAGGAACACTCGATATTTGAATTATGGGTTCCCATAGCATTTCATTCCTTTGGTTAATGCATTTCTTTGAACTCCTCTGTCCTAAGTGCACAGGATATATGAGCATATCAACACTTCCATGACAGCCCAAATCACCCACTTTCCATTGAAGCAGATTGACATGTCATGGAGAGTGTGATTAGGAGGTCATCAGAGTACACAAAGCACCAGATTAAAGCTCAAAACCAAGACATATTTGCTCCTTGGGTTATTAAAAAAAAAGATCAGCAGAGGAAAAAAAGCCCTGTTGTAATTGAAAAATATGAGGCTTAATATATTGTTGAAAAGCCTTCTGTGCAAGGCTGTTTGGAAAATTTTTAAGCCAACAGTATGGTATCTTTTGATAGTGAAAATATGCATTTATTTTAATGTGGCTTCTACTTAGGCTGGCATTAGGTTGACAGGCCAGCACCACTTGTTGCTGCACTAAACTCTTAAAAAAGAAAGCAAGGGGGTTGGGGATGGGAGGGGAGGAGGGGGGATGCAAGCAGGAGGATGAATGTTTTCCTAAGTCTGAGATCTTTTTGATTCTGCCTGTAGATCAAACTGCTGATTATGTTACAAAACAGAAGATAATTCTTTGGATCGCCGCATTTCTCTCAACTCCAGCCCACTATGATCCAACGTCTGCTTTTTTACATACAGGAATACGAGTCTGCCAGTTTGCTATCCTTTCTGAGAAAATCCATCAGAAGGAAGGGAAGCAGGCAAGCTATCATCATATCCCACTGATGTCCAGGAAATGCCAGCCTAGCAGCTGTCACAACAAAGGAACTTCAAAGTCACAGCAAAAAACCTAACAATTGCCCATACTAACACTGTATCATTAATGAAAAACTTCATAGGAACAAGATTCAGTTTAAGAAGGAAAAAGAAGAATAAAAATAAAAATTTAAAAAAAAAAAGGTAGGCAGAGGGGTATTTGGTTGTTTATTTTCCCCCCTTTTTGAAGGAGAGATCCAAACGCCCACATTCTCCATAACATCCTTGATTAAATTCTTCAAGAAAGTTATCATTCATGCCAGCTCTAACCTTATGTCTTCTTATTGAAAATTTTCAAGGAAAAATGCTTCCATGACGTCCTTGGTGCAAGAACTCAAGGATGTGCCTTTCTCATTTTCTCAGAAAATCTTAAAACCCCTTGTCTCCTTGGAGGAAGTAAACAGATGTCTGCCAAACACTTAGGTTTACATAACATTTCTTCTCTCTTATTTATTGAAAAAAAGTCTTTTTAGAAAGTACTTCATATTTTGAGAACACTGGATGCTTTCTTTCCTTTTTTTAGTATTTTTGGCAAAGTATGTTTTTGATTATTTAAAGATAATCTCTATTCTAAATTGCTTCTGACTCACATAACCTCCATACTTTAGAAACCACAATAAAAGTGCCATATATTAGCTATAAATGAATAGGGAGTGAGTCAGTGAATAGTTAAGGACATTCCATGATAATGCACGATACTAAGTTTTTAGAAAAATATTCCATTTAGCTTTCGGAATTAACAGTATAGATTAGCTGGAACAAAGAAAATACTGGGTTTTTTTAAATCCCAGATGCAATATGCTTTATTTTCCTTATGTTTCTTTGTCTACTGTACAAAGAAACTTCTGTGAAGTGACAGAAACAGCGGTGTTTTCAGAGAAAAAATAGTAACAACTTCTACATACCAAAGGATTTCTGTAATTATGGGCTTTTTTTAACTCTTTCACTGGGAATACCTCATTTTTTGGCCTTTGCAAGGCCATCGTACAGTATCAACTTACATAAATTACTTTAGGGAAATCGCATGTTTTCCTCTAGCTACTGAGTTCAAGTGGGCTTAAATTCAGTGCTTTGAGTATTAAAGAAAAAGAGACAAAAAAGCTGATACTTGTACTTGTCAAGGCTTGTAGTGTCAGCAACGTCTTAATACTGAATATATGAAGAAGTCCATTAAATACAATTTTCTCTGCACCATCATGTTTGCAGATGCAAACACTGGGGAGTCATGCCCCTTCCCCATGCATCCCAGATCCAGTAGGCATGCTATAAATAACTACATAAAAATCCTAAGTAGGGGACATGAGACAAACAGAATTCTTACAGCACAGGATTATGGTTATAAAGAGAGTCATAATAACTCCCATTCTATCAAACCCATAGCTACTGTCTGAAAAACAATTTTTTTCAAGATCAAAATCTGACAGAGGTAAAACATTTACTACAGATGAACCTAAGGCAAAGGTTCTTCATTCCAACTTAAAAGCAACAAAAGCTGGCTGGACCATACTCTGAGAAAGAACTCCAAAAATAATCTAGAAACACATCCAGGATTGGCCTTATCTATCCTGACAGACATAATTCACTTCCAGAAAAACCATTAACCGCATAGGTGCTGAACATGCTGGAGCACAAAGCTAGGGAAAAACAACAACAAACCCCCCATGGTAAGTAAGGAAATGCTCAGTGGGCCCAGGTGTACTAAACCCAAAGGCATGCAATATTCTTGCCTACTGCCTTTCTTGACTTAGGCTGCACTTAAGTGTTTGGATGGAGAATGCAGGTTGAGGTCCTACAAAATTATCCAGCCACATCCCCCTGGAATGGACAAGTAGTTGGTATGGGACACCCCAAAAATAACAGAAGATAACATTATTGATTAGTTGTTGATCTGACACTGAAACATGGGGACTGGCTCTTGTAGCCAGTATTCTGCAGACATAAATAAAGGTCATGCAGAGCCCTGGGGGCAGACCACGTGTTAAGCCCAAAGCCTGTGTTGGTGGAATCTCACCTTTTTTCAACCCCTGCTCATCTGTCACTACCCCACAGGGCAAGTTCAGGGTTCAAAAGACCATCCACCCACCTGTACCTTTGGCTCCCAGCAATATTAAGCAATCCTCTCTGTTAAATGACAACTTGGGACAGCAGCTCTTGAGCCGAGTAACTAAATAAAGAATCCCCGGGCAGGCTACTAGTAACAAATCTTAAATCAGCAGCTGTTTTCTAAACATGATAAAATAAGGATTTCCTCAAATGAGACTAGTGTGGGAGATCCTAAACCTCTTCCTACTTAATCCCCACAGGAGGGAAAAAGAAAGTGTTCACCCACACAGCCACTGCAAATCTTTTTACCTCTTCTCCAATGGAGATGTACCCTCCCCTGATATCTCTGCCAATAAAACCAGAAGGAGGAGCGAAACTTAATGAGATATAAAAATATAACTGGATTCCTTTTTGTATCATTTGCTGGTTTTATTTTTGGACTGTTTACCCACTGAGGTGACATGATCTGTAGCAACACAGCATAACCCCAAAACCCATCATCCCTCTCGGCAGCACTTGCTCTGGTGCATCCAGTCTGAGGCTAAAACAACGGCTGGTGGTGCGGAAGCAGATCATCCGCACTCGGAAAAGGAAACAACTGACAGAAGGATAAAAGAATTCCTATTCTTGAGGTTTTAGACTGTAGGTGGCCACATGTGCCAGGCAGCTAAGGATGAAAAGGCTCTTCCCTAGAGTATGATGAGCAGACAGCCCAGCATTTTCAGTTGGGAAGATATCGGTTCTAGTGAACCTAAGTAAAACAGCAACTGCTTTCTATCATGTAACTTTTTCGAAGACATTTTTCAATAGCAGAAGGACTAAACAGGTCACAGCAAAACCTCACGTGCTATCAGCAAAGGCTGTAGTGGTTTCCTGGAACAAATCTCTTCTGTAATTGAAAATGGCCCACCCCTTCAGCCTTCCCTCGACAGCCTTCCTTTGTGGCCTCTGTCTTACTAAACAGTCTCCTGTTTTGCCCAAGCAGGTACTTTCACAAAGCAGAACAATGTGCTTTTATGAAATCAAAATCCTGAGTCTAGCATACTAGAGGACATTTTAAAATATATCTGGCTTACCTGGTGCAACTCCCCCCTCCACTTCCAGCAGTTTAAAGTTTAAAAATTACTGAAGTTGGGCGTGCTCCCAGATTTCTAGCTGGAGTGCTAGAAAGAATGGCATTTGGTTTGCTTTCTCCTGTACTTACCTGTGAAGTAGGAACTCCTCATATTCAGCCACTCCAGAACCAAAATATTACAGTAACCTAATATCACACAAGCTTAAGGGCCTATCCCCAGATGTTTGCTCAGAGTTGTCCAGTGAATTCAAAGCCACAAACACAAACCCATTCTATGCACAGAAAACCCTTTAACATAGCTATTGCTTCCCAGTGAGTTACAGTATGCATGCAATGCTGGGTACTGCTCTGAAGTTGGAAGCAAGCACTATTTATACTGCAACAGAGAGCAAGTTTGGTCTTAACAGGAGGGATGCCAGCTTCCCAAGCTGGCATGCAGGATGGTTTTGCACACAGGAAAATAAAAATGAGGAACAGAGGGCAGAGGGGGGAGCAAGAACTGTAGTCCTCGCTCCTTCTGTCTGTATCTGTTATGAGTGCAAAACCAGCTGTAAACAGTAAAGAAGTCCCTATTTAGCAAAAATGCCATCCCAATTACACAGCGGTCATGACAGTTTAATATTTTTAGACTTAAATTAGTCCACTACAATTCACTAGAACCTCCTAACTAAACTAAACATACAGTCTAAATATGAAGCTTTTATTGGAATGAATAAGTATGTGTCGATGGCTCTTGAGTTGCAGGGAAAAGTCTACGAATAAACAGTTTTTAATGTGATTGCACCAACTTACAGAGATGAAAGGAAAGGATAAAAGGAAAAAGAAAACACCTAACATGTCATGTTAATCCTTTGCCAGGATATTCCAAAATGCTATTCCTCATTACATTTCCTTGAGTCTTCTGCATATATTCTGTTAGTGACAGCTTGATTCTGCCTACGCTTATCAAATGGATGGGAGCATGTATAGCCATACGATGGAAAAAGGGCTGCTCCATAAGAACAGCAGCTGAGGGCAGCCTGCTGCCACCAGAATGAACCCTCCCTGCTGCAGCTCATCCTGCAGGAGCCCTTGGGAAAGCCCAGCTTGGGATACAGGTGAACCCGCCTGCCCAGAGTCCAACAGCCACCACTGAAGCATCTCTTGGTCTTGTGGAAGCTCTTGGAAATGGGTGGCACCAGACTGGAGAGCTTTTGTGTGCTCTTGTGTGGGATCTCTGGGCTATGTGAGACTGTAGGCTTTTTATCACCTTCGTGCAGAACACACTCCAGGACTTCAGCTCATCCAAGTCTCAGGAAGTTTTTTATGATTCATGCTGAAATTTTTCCTTGCTGAGTTTTACCCCTTTGAACATCTTAAAATAATTCCTTTTTTTGTCTTAATATTTTACACCCTTCAAATACTTGTAGATTGTTATCATATGTCTTAGTCATCATTTAGTCCAAACTGTACATATTAAAATCTTGTAATCTTTGCTCATATTTCAATCTCTTCAGCCTCTTAACTTCTGTTGCTCTTCTCTGAATTCTCCACTGAATTCTTGACAAGTTTTTGGCAACAGAGTGGCCAGAATAATAGTGTCATGGACACCTTACGGCTGTACAGAGATGAAGAGGGAAACTTGTGCAACACCAAAATGACATTAGCTCTTCCCCAAAAATCAACAAATATGTCTAATCTGTTGTTCAGGATCACTTATTTTTAGTGGCTGCATCATGAAATACTCTGAAATTCAAGTAAAAATACCCACCTAAAAATACTCAGAGACAAAAGTTTAGCATCCTCAAACCTGTGTTTAATTAGTCTTCATGTCATCCGTGAGGAAGGTGACATGGAACAGTATTTACCTGCAGTACTCAAGAGCAAGTGGCTGAAGGGAAGTCTCAAAAGACAGGACTCACAGAGACGGGATCACACAGAAACAAAGAATCCAAACAGTTTCTTCACCAAAAACCAAACTAAGAAGCAAATTACAACCAAAGAGGTAAGGAGACAAAGGAACATTTTAAAAAGGAAATATTTTAAAATAGATCCAACTCTTTCAAACTCTGGAAAATAAAAGCATACAAAATCTCTACAAAATAAGAGAAAACACGGTAGCTTTCTGTGTTGTATATTGGGACTGTAGAAATATTCTTCAGGTAAATCTGATCAGACATGGGACCAAGATGCATATAATCTAACTATTATCTTCCTAAAAGTTAGATATCTAACTGAAGCCACCATAATCATCTCCAGAGAGCCATTAATCCCATCCTAAAACTGTAATATATTTCGGATGAATAGCTCTCCAGAGGTATTTCTCCTCCTCTCCACCGATAACAGAGGGAGACTAAATAGCTGTCTCGACTGCATTTTCCTTGAAGATGACTCAAGTTAAGTAACCTGTACCCAAACATCATTTATAGCAGCTGGTCTCTAAAGGAATTAATGTAAGCAATCAGATTGTGCAGGCACTTTAAATATTATCTTCTCTGGAATTTTCCAATTATTTGGTATTAAAAAGCAAGCAACCAACTAACCAAAAAAAAAAAAGGAAAAACTTACAGATTCATATTCCTATGTCCTCCTGACTTTCCAAGTGCTAAATCAAGGACTGCTGAACCTCTGTTTGCATGGAAGAGTTCCTTCCAAACAAGCCTCTGAACATTTGTAGCAACATGAGAGGTTCAGGATGACAGAAATCTGTCACTGCCTTTAGACATAGGGTTCAAATTCTCTGAAGTGACTATTAAGTGACTAAAGTTTGGGAAAGAGCATTCAACTTTCATCTGGTTCACAACAGGCTGAAACAGAAAATGAGCATGAACAAAGTTACTCAATAGAGAAGACTCACACAAAGTTGCGATAGAAATCAGTCAAAAAAGTTTAGTTTTAGAGGACAATTATAGGAAACCATATAGTTGCAATGGCACTGATCTGTAAAACTTCCAAAAACTTCCAGAAAATTATGTCTGAGGAAAAGTGAGAGAAGAGTGAGTCTATTAAGACATAGCTGACATGAGAAAACACAAACACTTGCCACAAGGAATGTGCAAGCTAAGAGAAAGGAAATAATTTGAAAGAAGAAGGGGGGGGTTTAAAAGAAAATGGAAACCAGAAATGAAAGAAAAGAAATATAACACATTGATAATAGAAACCACTTTTAGGTCAGTAAATTCAGATTACAAAGGAATTAAGTGGCTTTTAAGTGAGGTCAGGGCACTCTCTTGAACATTCCAATTCAAGGAGGCAACACAGAAAGAAGGTACAACAAAGAGACCATAAGGAATGAAAAAAAAAAAAAAAAAGACAGAAAACCACCTGAAGGATATCAAGGCTCAAAAGTGACTACCATTTCCTAGAAGCAAGGCTGAAGGAATCAGTGTTCCTCATTGTCCTCACAGCAGAGGCAGGGACCAGGCAAGAACACAAAGACTAAAGGTAGCTGCATCACACATGGATATAACTGGCACCTCTAACGAGAAATTTTACTTCTCTGACCATGTGGATAAGTATGTGGAATTTACTTATTGGAATATGGTTAAGGACAAGAGGACTTTCACCTGTCACAAAAGAAGAAGGATGTTTGGGCACTAACTTGCCAGCCTACTGGAAGATCTTTTAATAAGGACTAAAAGGGGTAGGTGGGAGGAAAAAAATCTAACAGCTAAGTATAAACAGCCATTGATAATGAAACATAACAACAACAACAATAATAATGTCATATAGTAATAATAAAAGCACAGGCTATCTTAGCAGAGAGGAAAGAAAGAGAATAGCAGGGTTTCAACATCACTGAAGTATGAGCTCTTTTCTGCTACCAAGATAGGAAAAAGACCCTGAAGCAAAAAGGGTATCAGAATATGTAAGTATAAGAATTACACAAACACATAGAGACGAAATCATAATGGTTCAAAGCACAAAATTAACAAGGAATGTCAAGATAGCAAGAAACCATTCTATTAGCACATTTAGGTAGACGAGGGAAAATGTGGCTCTGTTAATCAATGTAGAGGAAGTTCAATTGACAGATGATGTGAGTAGGCTGAAATGCTTAACACCTTTTTTTACCACCATTCATTCAAAATTTCCAGTGGAGAGACATGGATAATTCTTCTCTAACTTAATACCCACAAAGAGGGGTATGGTCTTACTCCAGAAGAAATGGCAAACAAATCAGAGAGTACTAAGCTAAGTTAAATATTTTTCAAGTAATTTGTATATGAATTTATCCTGGTCTCCTTAAAGAATTGTCTGAAGCAGACTTTGTGACTTTGTAGAAGACAACAAAAGACTAAAATAATAAATCTAGTCTCTACCATGGAAAGAGAGAGGAGAAAAAGAAAAAAAAAAAAAAAAAAAAGAGAATGGGGAAATTCCAGACCACAGAATATAAGCTTAATTCCCAGAAAGACTAGTGAACAATGAATCAAACCAGCTTTTATGCACCTAAGTATAAAAGATGAGTAACACTCAACATTGATTTAAGAACAAATCATGCCAAAACAGCCTAATTTCCTTCTCAATAGGAAAAGAAACCTCACAGAAAGCAAATGTCACATACCTTGACTTTATTTTGGCCTTTGACATCTTCTATATTTTTATATGCAAGCTAGGAGCAAAACGAGTATATCCATGGTATCACACAGATGCAAATCTATTTTGGATAAGGAATCCATGAAGTAATTATCAAAATACAAGAATGCATCAGCTGGGCTTCTGCCCTAAGTTTTGTTCTATTTGACGTTTTTATTAATAACCTAGATGATGGAATAGAAAACATTTTTATTAAATCTGTAGAAAAATGAACCTAGGAGGGCAATGAGCGGCTAAATAAAATTCAAAATTACCTTGGCAAATAAAAGAAACCTCAAGAGGCACTGGATGAGATTCAACAGGACTACAAGCAATGTACCTGGGCAGAAATTATTAATGACACTAATACAAGATGGTGATAACTGAGCAGGCAGCAGTTTTTCAGAAAAGCATTTCTGTGAATTATAAGCTTGATATACGTTAGCAATATTTGACAAACAAGGAGTCAATCACCTTTTTAAGGTTTCTAAATCGAGATATGTAGCTCCAAGGACAGAGGAAGTAATCTTTCAGCTCTATTCAATTTGGGCAAGTTTCAGGATGTAAGAAGACAAATTATGGGTTGTGCTTTCAAAGTAGATGTGAAGCATCCACCAAAAAAACCCCTGTGTTAGAGACTAACAGAAAGTCTTTAGAACAGAATCCAGTACCTGCTACACCTTTTCACTAGCATGATGCCAGCAACAAGTCTCACCAAAGTAGCAGCAGAAAATTTTTTAAAAAATTGGTCATCTGCTCACTATCAGGTACAAAAAGGTATAATACATAAAAGGTACAAAACTCCTTGAAAGCATCAGCAAAGGTAAAGTGCTGGAAATCAATTTTACCAGGGCACAATTTTGGTTTTTAACAAAAACTTGACGAATTCGTTAACACATTCATCAAGACTGTACTACTGTATTAAGAGAGCAGAAAATCTAGTTAGTGGGCCTTAACTCCATTCAACTTCAATGTTTTCAAACTCTTCCAAAAGCAAGGAAGTTTCTTGGTACCAACACAATGGCAATGACATCTCCCAGTTCTGTGATGAGCCCCAGGTGGGCACAGGTGGAGACATGTCTGTACTGTTCCCTCTTTCCCTTCAAAGAAGGGGGAAGATCTTCTCCACCCTGTCACTTTCCCATCCTTCTAATGCAGATTCTACTTACACCAGCTATTTACACAAGCCACTGTACACACCCTTCTGCCATGGCTAATCCCACGGCACTGGTCCCTGCTTCATTCCTTCCCTGCCTTCCTCACCCCCTCAAAATCCCCTCCTCTTATCCCCATCCCACTCCTGCTCTGCTCCCCATTGCCTTGGGTCTCCTCCCCTGTCCTGAGGAGAAGGTGCAGATCCTGCTGGGGTCCGTGTCTTGGCAGCAGCTGCTGGGGAGGAGCAGGCTGATTTACCACCACCAAGAGAACCAAGTTACAACCTGCCACATTTCTTGCCTGAAGCACTTTTCAGATGTTCGGGGCAAATACCTGAGGAAGAATGTTTATCATGTGGTCAGATAAGAATCTTGGCAGCAGGGCTGGGAGCTTCTAGCTGTCTGAGTGGCTCAAATGTCTCAATGGATTGCTCCAGTCTGTGGCAAATATCATGAAAGAACACTGCAGAGAAATGATTTCCCAAGTCAGGCTTCATAGCTTTTTGCCTGCCTAGAAGACAGGCACCTCAGCTGTCCCAATGTATAAGACGTCACACAGCAGTTCGTGTTACCTGGGCTGTCACTCCAGACAAAATGCCTGCTGGCAGACAGAGCTCCCTGAGCTCAGGACTTCACGTGGAGGCATAAAACCCTGCAGATACTGCTAAGCACCGTGGTGTCTGGTTCCCAGGATCACACATAGAAGACACAGCTGGCCAGCAGGGTGGTCTGGTGCATCTCAAATACGGAGACCCAGGGCAGAAGAGATGCTGCTGTGCTGCTTTTGCCAAGACATGGATTTGCACACAGCACGGCTGAGAAGTGTAATGCAGAGTGACCCTGTGGGCAAGTCCCAAACCTCACAGTGCCCTGCAGATCTGAAAGGCCTTCACATAAAAAAACACAAAGGCTCTTCCCATCGATTAAAGTCCACCTACTTGGCAGGGAGCTATGAAATAACAACCATGTCTTAAAGAGATGAAAATACATAGTATCTATTGCCTCAGGAAGTTTGCAGTTCTTTTTGAGTAACAAAGGCATAGGTATAAAGGCCTGTTCCTACTAACAGGTGGTGGCAGAACAATTTGGAGAATGAGAACAAGATTAAGTATTAACATTTTTTGAAAAAAACTGAATTATTACCCAAACTCATTATTCAAATACTTCTTATACATTCAGACTTTTTCCAAATGCACTACTAGTAAACACAAGTGTAAGTGTAGGAGTAAGCACACATATAAACTACTCTGTGTATTTCTGTAATGACTGCAGCTAACCCTGAAGCCACTGAAATTCTGCTAATGACAAGACACATGTCCACAATATAACAAAAATGAAATACCAGGAAGCAAATCCATGCCATAGTGATTCATGTTTCTGACTCTGACTAGTTGCTCAGTGCTGTCTGCTTTTACATTTCTTGAAACCTCAAATATTGAGCATAATAAAAAGCATTCCCAATATCCAAATATAAAACTTCAGAAAAATGAAGCCATTTCCTTTCATGTGTGAATCAACCTGTAGATTGCATAATATCTAGTGCAAATTAACAGTAAGACGAAGAGCTTATTAAAAATAAACAAACAAAAAGATTTCTCTCATATGGCTTTGTATGAATATCCATTACTAAGTCAAACAGAATTCAAACTGATTGAAAACCTGCATTGTTCAAAGACTTGGCCAAATTTGCCATGACAGACTAAGGTAGGAACTTCCTCCATGGCTAGTTTTTTCCAGACTTGTTCATGAGAAGGCTTTCCCTACCTACCTCAAAAGTGTCTGGTACTTTCAGAAGCTGAGGTGACCAAAGCATGCACACAACTTGATTTCTTTAACAGTTCCTGCCTTCCTACAGATAGCCATACTTGTTACTTTCATGTAAATATCACACCCTGCAATTAAACAACTTCTTAAAACAACTTTTTTGGCAGAAATGTCATGCCATTTATCTGGAATTTCTAAGCTCGCTAGACCAAGGAGCCTTTGGTCTACTGGCCAACTACTATCTGAAATTGCTCTTCTAAATGCATACACCAGTAGAAGTTCTTTGCATCCAGCAGCTTCAGCAGGTGACCTGGGCATGAAAAACCTTGGTAGAAAAGCGGCTACTTATTTAGAAACATAAATACAGAATTGGGCACGTAGGATGAAATAATTAGTTCTTTCAGAGCTTAAGTCTTGACAGTTTTAGGACGTATGTTTTCACATGAAAAAACCTCAGAGCAGTTAGCACACTTGAACAAACACCCCCTCTTTGATGCTAGCAGTGGCCTATCTCCAATGCAGCTTTCAAGCTGATTACTTACTTTCTGTACTAGCCTGATCGAACTAGAACCTACAGATATTCTCAAAATCCATCCTTATGCAGAGGGCTTTCACTGTGCAAATCCAGTGTTGTTTAGTATGGATTTTATCAACTTTTTATCAACTAACTCATAATTATTCATTAATTATGAAATTTATGAATTAACTGTGCTTTAACCTTATATGTGTACTTAGGAACAAAGTCAAATTAAATAGCTGTAATATAAGTAAGGTTGGCAAATGTACTCTGAAAGACTCTTCAGAGCACAATCTCAACATACAATTATGAGCTCCTATTTTCACACTGTGCATAGGCCTCTTTAAGAGAGAATGAGTTTCTCCCAAGCAGCTTGCCATTGCTATGCTCCCACCATATTCTCTTCTGCCATCACAACCAAACAAATCTATCCCAAACCCCTCTTTCTCATCTTTGAAATACTTTGAGTACTGGAGTACTCAAATATAAGTAAAGCAGGAACAGAACTTGTGAATAAGCTTGCTTTTCTTGTAATAATTCTAGAATTCATTGCAAATACATGGTATCTCTAACTTTGGTATGTTTTATATTGGAATTTTTTATGTACAAATTGTAACAGAAAGCCATCCTCAGTATCTGCGGACCCTTCAAGAACTGCACAGGAAAACAACAGTGTCCAAGGAGAGAGAGGGCAATCAGTACTGCTCTGTCAACAACAGCGCAATAGTTGGCATTATGATATTTCCCTCAAAGCAAACAAGCTATTGAAATTTGTTTTGTTTTGAATCCCCAGTACAAAATTAATTGCTTGGGACAGTTTATCTATTTCTTAAGCCAAGCCTGCATGGGGACATTGAGAATGTTAAGGCAAATCAACTAAAGGTTCGACACCGATGTGCGCACATTTAATTGTCTTGAAGCTGTGAGTAGATGCTCTAATTCAACAGCAAAGCTCCCTGTAGCTCCTTATTCAGTTAAACTAGATTGGTCTAAGACTAATTTACTCCCGAATTAAAACAGTTCCCCAAGGACTCAGCACAACTCATTTTTGCATACTAACTTCATGCACTTAACCAATTTGCCTCAGCTCTTCCTGAGTTCCCCAAGCCTTATGGAGTTTTTGGCCCACAGCTAAAAGGAGCTTGGCTACTTCTTCTCCCATGCTGGGAACAGCAAACTGAGTGTTTTCCTCAACATTTTACTTCTAGAACACAGAAAAAACCACTCAAATTGAAAGAGAAATTCCTTGCATTGCTTAGCTGCTTCCTGCTCCAAGGTGACAATTCATTGGATTTGCTCCTCTACTCTCAGTCTTCAACTTTGTGAAAGGCAGTTATTGGAAACTGGTGCGTTCGCAAATACACACACACACACACACACACACACACACACACACACACACACACAAAAAAAAAAAAGAAACAGGCAATGAAAATAATGCAGGCGGACACTAATTCCAAAGTGAGATTTGAACTGTCACATCATCTTCTTTAGAGGCTTCAAATTGTGTTGAAGCCATAATCTACTGATACTAGTTTTGCTCCTCATGATTTGGAAATGGCAATCATATCACCACGTTCTACTGTTTCTCATCACAACCATTGCTGTGGTACCTCAGCACTCTCTGGAAATGAATCATATCCCATTAATTCAATACTAATTCAGCTCAATACCAATCCTAAACTGGGGTTGATATTTCTCAAAACATTCTAATAAAATTACCTATAGAAAGGATTGATTATTTTTCAAACCAATTATTTGCTTCCTTACTGTGAGAGTTCAGACTGCCATCTTATTTAGGTCAAAATGTAAAGCACTTATCAGACTATCAGCACTTAGGAAAGGTAAGGATGTCCTTCTTCCATCCAGGGTCATTAAAACTTACCTGGATGGTGGCAGTAGTTGGGGAATGCTTTGTTTTGGCATTACTGCATGGATGTGCAGGTTTCAGTGATGATTTGAGCGTACCCACACAGACACATTTGTGCACACACTCGTGCAGACAATATCCTCATGTACTTCACAAAACTGAGTTCATTGACAGAGCTATCAGAATGATGAACTAGTGTTAGAGGCCTGACTGTACAGCAGCAGGCTGAAAGGAGCGTTTAGAGGAGTAAACAAATATACATAATGCCTGCCGTTTCCTTTCCCCAAAATAAATCCATGCATTATAAACGAACATCATCATCTTTAGAGACTTCAAAACCTGTCAAAGCTGTATTTACTGACACTGTCTTTTGTTCAGCACAATTTGGAAACTGCAATCCTATCACCATGCTCTAACATTTCTCAGCACAACCGCTGTTGCAGTACCCCAGCACTTTCTGGAACTGAACCATATTCCATGGATTCAATCATAGATCTAACACCTTAAAACACCACTCAAGCCAGGCACCACCAGAATCCAGTGGGTAGTGGGCAACATGGGATGCACTGGAACATGGATTGTTAAATTTGCATTTTCAATTCTAGATGTTTTCAAAACAAAGTATCTAACCTCTCTGTGTCAATTAAAAAAAATAAATCCCAATCTCGAAGGGATTCATAACAAAAATAAGTATGCAAATGGAAGTGAAGCCCTCTGGACAATATTTTCATTGATTTGCTTGAGAGAAGGACCCCTAGTGTCCAGCTGGATTTTAGCCAGCCTGTGGGGTCTGGTGACTACACAGCATCCAGGATGAAAAAACATCCTAGCTTGTAAAATATTTCCTGCAAACACTTTCCCATCCCTCTTATTTGGAAATTGACTGATGAAAGGGAAAAAAAAAATAAATACTGTTCTGCTTTCCTAAACTAATTATTTCAAAATATAATCAAGGTATCATGTGATCACCTGGACTCTGAGGATTCATCATTACTGATGAACAGGAATGTGCCTTGGCACAATAGTTTCAGTGGTTGATTATGCACTGCAGACACCTATAGATAAACATCTCTATTTGTAAAAAACGAGCACTGTCTCTGAGAGCAATTGCTGATGAGGCTTTAAAAGCAGCATCAAAAAATGTAATGCTAGAAGGATGAGGCTGCCCAGCTCTGTCATGTAGTAGCTTTGCTTTCTAAGGGGGAAAAAAAAAAAATCTGCACGATTCCTTATGATCACGGGTTTACCCATTGATTTGGATAATCATTCAAATGGCTAAACAGACCTCTAATTTGAAAATAAAAACCGATTGATGCAATCACAAACAAGTTCTGAAATTGTGATTTATAAAAAAGAGAGGAAATCTTGTTCTAAGCCAAAACACACACACAGTTACCTTTTTCTAATCAGAGCATTCATTTCTCCTCATTATGATCTCACAAGCACATTAAAATCTTATTAACATTAATTACTTCTGAGCGTCTATGCATGAGCAGCGACAGGCTTGCGTGCGCGCGCGCGTGTGTGTATGTGTGTGTGTCTCTGGATCATATCTACATTTATATACCTTGCTGCACTTTGCTTATAAAACATGTGAAAATATTGCTGCTAACACCAATTAGCTAATTTCACACACACAGATAGTAAGCTGCTGTCTCGCTGCACAGCTTATTATAGACCAGCAGACAGATGGACAGACAAACAGACGCAAAAAGCATCACGGCTCCTCCTAAATGCAAAATCTAAAACGCCTGGCACCCCCAGGAGTGCGAGTTTCGTTCTCATAAGTCTGAGGGAACAAAATGACAAGAATTAAAAAAAAATAATAATAATAATAAAAAGAATAGGAGACAGCCAAATATCCCATTTTCTACACAGATGGGTTCAATGATGAAGTGATAGAGACAAAGAAAAAACTGGCAGGCAGACAAGCAGCAGGCGCACAGAGAGATAGACAGAGACAGATAAACAAAGCATATTCATACATGTGAATTTGGGCTGAGCTATAGTAACTTCAGCCCACCAACAAGGTAAGGAAAGAAATGGCAGAGGCAAGAGTCACCGTAAGAGTGACTTGACAAGCAAACCCCTGACACTTTACAAAACTGTTTACAGATTCTATTTACACTGAGCACACCAAATGCAGTGGTGCTGCTGGTGACACTCAGCTCCACCACAAACTCCAGAACAAACACAGGAATCTACGCACCACTGTGGAACTGCGCCTTCCTCTTCTTCCTCACCCTTTGTTTCCATCTAATTTAGATTCACCTCTATCCTACTTCTAAATTTCGTCCTCCTGAACCCTTCTCTCTGCCAGGGGTTAAGATACAAACAACACCAGCATTGCTCATCGTGCCAAAGCCATGTTTATCCATCACTGGGGAATCAGCCTCTCAACTGGGCCCTTTGCAGAACCCAGGTGACACTTGCTGGTCATTCTGTTTTCTACCTCAATGCCCATCTCTGCTCATGTTCTGTAACTCTGAAAAGAACTGCAACCCTGAACTGGAATTAAAACTTTCATTGATATCAGTATGATACAGGGTTTAGAAGTGTCAAAATTTGCCTTTCAGCCCTACAACTCTTTCTTCCACTTGTGTATTTTTCCACTGATGACATCAGGCAAAACACCATAAGGAGGGAAACGATTAAAGCCAAGGAAGATGGTTTCTTTATTGGGAAATCTTTTGAAATTAACATATCTTAATTCCTCACGGTAATATATGTATTTGCATTTTCCACTCACTCCTCTCAGATCAAGAGATCTGAGATCAAGAGATCAAATGTGGCAATAATTACTGTGTTACCCACAGTCTTTTTTACCTAAAGGTTTCAGAGCATTTCACAAGCTGTTCATGAAACTTCAAGGCATGCAGAAGGTTCTCCCATCACTCTAGTTCACTGCTAGGGAACAGAAGAGCAGAGGTGAAGTACTCAGATCAGTATAAAAGTCTACAGCAGACACAAAACATCCTCTTATTTACACTTTTCATATCTTCTCTTCTTGCACATGCCATATCTTAAGGTCATTAGAAATAGCACCTGAATTAAAAAAAAAAAAAACCACAAAAAAAACAGTTCCTGAAGATTGTACTCAGGATCCTTGATTTGTACTTATCTCACTGATGACCTTCTCCTAATGCTGCTTATCCAGAAGAATCTGCTCCCATACAAACTCAGTACAGCTGCTGAGAAAACTACCATGACTTCAGTCAAGCAAGTTTGGGATGTATTGGGTGTATTCCAAATCAATTATGGTGCATTCTCAGTAAACCCAGCGATTCCAAGAAGCTTTGGAGCTCCGGAGCACAGGCATTATTACAGTTGTCTTGCACACAAGTGCTGAGCTTGGTGCACCTTGCCCGAATTCTGCCCAGCTCGGTTTTACTGTGCACATGCAGCAGATCTGATTACATTGCAGAGCAGGAACCATGGCATATGGCCCCTTCTGCCACAAGGAGCGGGTTCCTGACCTGCTGAGGCAGAAAATAAGGAAGCAAATTGAACACCACTCCTCAGTGGTGTGTTCACCACTCCATTTGCTCGGCTTACTGTGCTTCTTTTGTTAAGGTGAAATATACAGGCGTTCAGAATAAGGATATAGAAAAGTAAAAGCTTTATAAAACAAACAAAGAGCAATAAAGATATGAAGCTTTACAGTTCTATGCATATGGCAAAGTAGGCTTTTTCCTGCATATTTCCTAAAAAATAGAGTATAGACCAGTAAAGTCTCTCTCAAATTATGTAGAATTACTTCTTCTGAGAGGAGGCAATATTCTCTCTGACAAGGCAAGGAGCCTCAACAGTTCTGGTTAAGAGAGGTTCACCCAGAAGTTCAGCTCATTTGCTTAGGCTTCCCAGAAAGTCTGGAGAAATCCGTGGCCTGTCATTCTTCCAGATTCCAAACTCTCCACTGTGTTCTCACTGATCTTTAGGCACATTGAAACTTAGGAAAACAGGACAGCCAAGCAGAATTTCCCCCTAAACACATCAGTGATCCCCATTAAAAACCAAGGAAGGGCCACACAAAGGTGTGAGTTCAATAAAATGGTTAACAAGTATCCTCTAGATTTGCATACCTAATGACTACATAGTTGTTGACTCTTTAACCCACCTTGCCCCCAAATCCATATAGATACACAGGGGTTCATGGCACCCAGAAGAAAAAATGGTGTGTCCTATAAAGCACTGCTTTGGAATTTTTGAAGACTACGTACATCCTAATTAAATGTGGTAGATGTTGTACCTCAGTAAGTTAAAAACCAAATCCAGAAACTGATTTATTAAAGTAAATGCATAACACTGAAGGTGCTTAATGACAGAAAACAACCTGGCAGTTTTTATTACCACAACAGGATGTAGAGGCAACTGTGCAGTAGGGAACCTTTGTAGAACATCCCTGTGCCTGAATATGGCACGTAAAGTGGACACAGATATCCTAAGGACTAAGAGGATTCAAATACAATTGACTTGAGGATCTCTCAAAGGACCAGTGCTTATCAGCAGAATGAATCTGAGAGACCATTCAATCTAAAAACCAGGTCATGTATGTGTGAAAGGGGAACAGGTGAAAGACCTCTACTTAGGGGATGTAGAGAGGGGAAAGATATTTTCTACCTTTCCTGTCCAAAGAAGCTTGACTTGCCTTTCTCAGGTGGGAATTACCCCAGCAAACCCCGTCTCCATCTACTCTCTTCATCTACTTTGTGAACCTTACTGTGTTGTGTCTGCCAAAAGTTCCAGCAGGCTGAGACAGTATGAGAGTACTTAAGAGGTGCACTTGGCACCCCGACCAGCCTCGAGATCCAAACACCTTTGTGTCCTTTTGGAGGTTAATAAGACAAGGTTTTACTGACTCCATCCTGGCTCTTATAAGCTTCTTGGGGATTACAGAAACTGGAAATTGCATATGAAAAAGCTGGTTCATCCAGTTTTTAGGAGGGACATTCATCCAATTTGCCTTTCGGCCCCTGAAATGTGAGACATGCCTCAAGAGTGTTCTTTGTTATAGTCTCACAGATATATCCAGTGATGGTGAGTCCATATGTCTCTGATAAAGGCAAAACCTTATTGTGCATTCCAGCTTTCTCTTTTGTAAACATACTACACTAGATGAATTTGGCTCTCAAGGAAGAAAGTATTAATTGTGCTGGCTAATAAAACTTTCTGTTGCTGTCCTTCCAATCTGGTCTTCTAAGCATCAACAGACATTAAAACTGGCTCTTGGGAAGTGAAAAAATACCAGAGAGTGGTACAAACCCAAAACTTGTTTGCAAGTTTTCAAGAACTGAGATCTCAAGATCTTGAGAATCTCATTCTCGAGTAACAAAAAGTTAAATGTAGCTATTCCTTGTACAGCTTTCAGGTTGAATATACAAGCAACTCAGTTCCTCCCACTGTTCATTCTCTGAGAGATGCCTCAGCAGCAACACACCTGTGCTGTCTGCCCAGATCCAGCACTTGTGGGCTCCCGTAGGCTCCCATAGGCTTTGTCCCCATTGACAAGCTTAAACAGACAAGAAACAATCCTCTTTAAATGCTTGTGCCCAAAGAACCCTTAGGGGCTGTTTTCTTTTCTCCACACTGCAGTTCTCAGATGTTAACAGCCGCTGCACACAGTGCAGACACACACACAGTGCAGACACACACACAAGAAGTTCAGAACAATGTAACTCTTTGAAGGCACATTTATCTTTATATGTGATAGGGAGCTCCCATCTTCTCTTGATGACTATTTGATGGATCAAGCAACACCACTATGTATTTCAGCCAGCTATAACTTTGAACAACAGCAAACTGTATTGTACGAGATGAGGTGACAGACTGGTCCAGTTTTTGAGCATCTACTTCTTGGACAAAGCTAACACTGGAGCTCATCAGGATATCATCAGCTAAGAGAAATCCAACCATGGGAAAACAAAAAAAAATTGAAGTTACTTTAACTCAGTTAAGAGAGTAATTATAAAAAATAAGCAAACAAAACACCAAAAAGGCTTTTTTCTTAAAAAATTCTGCTGTTAAAGACTTTGTTGACATGTCAGTATATTAAATGTATTTGGTCTCAATACTCAGTTACTGTAGAGTCTTTTATCTCATTTTGGGAGTAGAAATAAGACTAATGGCAAAGAAGTTGCATATGTGTTACAATACCACAATGGTGTTAAAAAAAAAAATAAAAGAAGCCTAACAGTCTTTAACATAGCCAAGAATCATCTGAGCTTCCTTTGTCCATGGAACATGGTCTTTACTTTTCCAACTCCCATCTGCATGTACAATACACTGAGGAAGGAAGAAAGAAAGGCCTCACTTCCTTCTTCTCTCTGTGCCTCGATTGTTTCTGATTAAAAAATGGAAATAATAATGTTGATTCAGCTACTGAAATTAGGCAAAACTAAATTAGCTACTTTCATGAAACACTGTAAGATATTTGAGTAAGTTTCTTCAGAAATGCAAAGTGCTATTTATGCATATCAGCAGCTATCTATGGCTAAACTGTCCTAGAACCTTTTGTGAGCATTCTCTCCTCCTGCTGAACTCAGCTGATAACTGTTCTTTGTTTTGAAGGACATGTGTAACTCCTTTATCTAAAAAAGCCTGGGAAAGACTTAGACAGAACTGGCACCTCACTTTTTTGGTTAATGGGAACAAAGCAAACCAAAACAACTACAACAGCAAAAAGAAATCACACAGGGTCTCGGTATTAAACTTTTGCAGATGAGAAAAAAGGCATAATTTTGGATGCTAAATTCTTTGCTGCCTTTGCCTGAGCATTATGAGAATAATCACCAATATCTCGTAAAAGCAAGCCTTTTCATCAACTCCATAAGCTGAGATTTCAAGGAGAGATCTGGGAAGACTCTTATTAACACACCTATGTATGCTGCCACAAGGGAGACAGTATCTAACACAGCAGAAATGAGGTCAAATGGCAGCAGCACTGTCCTAAAGAAAACTCTCTCCTGGTCACAAATCACTTGTGGAGTACCATGCATCATCTTTACTGCTTCAGACATATGTCAGCTGCAGCCAGTAGGGAGAAACACAAAGCTAAATTCACCTCTTGGTTCAAGCTTGGTTCTTCTAAATTTCATGGACTTGGTCCACTTTTATAGAAATGTAACATAGGGCAAAATACGACCCATAAACATTTTAACAGATACACAGACATTCAGAAATTTCACATGGAACCTCTTTTAAACCCAAGAGCACAGTCCTCTGAAGATGATTATTGTATGATGATTATTCCAGCTCACTGCTCATAAGGAAAAAGGAAAGGGCTGTGGCCTCATCCCATCCCTCTCTGGTCCTACTCATACAGAATCCTGCTGCTAAAATTTTCTCCCTGTCTTGCCAGTGGGACTGAGTTAGCCCCTCTTTTTGCATGAAGTTCAGACTTTTTGTCCTCATTTTCTTTGAACAGCTCTGCCCCCTGCCTGCATCTCAGCTTTTATTTCTTCTAGCTGCTCACATTCCTCACAAACCTCCTTCCTAAAGACTCCATTTGTATCCTACTACCACACTGAAGCCAATGTTCCATAGTAACATTGCTCCAGATTCTAATAACTCTTTAAAACAGCCTATAGGCTATTAAACCGTGTTCCTGCACCAGCAGACTTCACCAAGTAACTCTAGAAAAGTTCATTTTAGCTCACTTCATTTTTGCTTTCAACCTTTTTTTTTTAACCTGTAAAAGATATGGAATGAAAATTAAATAAATTCTGGTAGCAGAATAAATTATCACAGGGCTGGATATGGATGTGATCTAGACAAGAGGGTCCTCACTCCAGCAGAGACAGTTTTAACTGATATAGCTCAATTATTAATAGGAGTTTGGTCAAGACAACCTAGGGCTGAATGCTGTGAAACTACAAGGCTCAAAACACATGCTAAATTCAGCTGAGATCCAACATAATAAAGCCTGCATGAGCAGGGCAGAACAGTTTTAATGTCATCCAAACTAGCTAAGTAAACACTAGCTCTTAACCTCCATGAGGCAAAAAACCTTTCCAAAAACAAAACAAAAACCCAACCAAAACCCAAACTCCAAGACTTCAGGTGTCAGTTCTAATCTGACATGCCAGAGAAAGACCACAAATATTCAAGAACTTCAAGGAGAGGCTAAAGGAAAGCCATTGGAGTAAAGAAAGAAGTTGCAATGCACTTCAGGGCGATGACAAGGCACAAACTCAAGAGGGAAAGATAAAACTTGCTAGTACAGCTATAACTAACACTCTCCTATCTGCTTTCAGAAACTGATAAACGTCATTATCCTGAAAACAGGTAACGGAGACACTAGGAAATGAAGCGACTGGTTGAAAATAACACAGAAAACTAGAAACAGACAGTGAATCCTGCTTTCCTAATGCACAGCTTACCCTCATGAGTACCTTGCACACAGTCGTGACTGCACCGCAATCTGATGAAAACTTCTGATACTGCACTATGACTTTGTGCTGACAAAAATATTTAAGATCCCTGTAAACACATTGGGGAAAAAGAAGTTTGTCTACCAAAGTATTAAAAAATGGCTTGGAATGGGATCTAGTCCCCTGTAAAAAGAGACTCAGAGACTAATAGAAAAAGCAAATTAATTTGAGAATCCAGAAACTCCCAGCACTAGGGAAAAATAACTGAGCTTTCTCTTGTCCGACACAAAGTTGTGCATAGCTGACTGTACTGCAAAAGCACAACTGGCTTTTAATCTCATTCAGGAGCAGCTGCTTTCACAGCAGTGAAATGTTTCAGGATGAGCCTGACTGACTTGGTGGATAAATGATTTGAGGCTGGTATAGCTGAGAAGGAACCAGCTCATTTAGGATATGTCACCATCTTAAAAACACTTTTTTTATCCAATTGGAGCAAGCTTTGAAGCTTTCCAAACTTGGCCGTGCCATGGAGAGGAAAATAAAAGCAGCATTTTCGTGAAATGCTGGAAATTACAAAACAGGGCTTGAACTTCAAACGGTCCGCCAGGACAGGCTGGGCCTTCGCTGGGAACTCATGTCACCTCTAATCACTTGTATTAGTTTAGCACCAGCAAAAGGTGCCAGATTGGTAGCCCCAGGCGCTGCACTCTCTATTTATCCCCAGAGCAGGTACAGCAGGATGGCAGGCTATCACAGAGATGCCAAGCCCTCCCATCCAGGGACCTGGTGAGAGGAGGGCGATGCGGTCTCAGTGCGGTGACTGCCCACACGGGGGCCAGTGCCCTGCACTACGTTTCAGATGGACAGGATCCCAAACTGCAGGGCCTGTGAAAGGGAAATAAAGGAGCTTCAGTCTGCAAGTATCCTCTGAGGCAGTGAGATAGAAGGACCAGGGATTCTTTTCTTTGCATTACATTCTAGATGTCTCAAAATGAATGAATACTTCAGAGAGCGACGAGGCCAGAGAGAGTCAACGTACTGAGTACAAATGAGATTTATACGTGGCTTGAGTCACTCCAGACAATTAGCTACCCACCAGGCTGTTTGGTTTATTGTCCCTACTGGGTAAAGATTTAATAAGCAGTCACCTAGATGGGAAACATGAGACTAGCAGAAAGGAAACTTTTCATTACTCTACGCGGAAAACTTGTGCCCAGTCCTGCAACAGCTCTGCACAGCTGATTCCCACTGGTGTGTCAACGGCTGCAAGACGAAACTCTTTTTCATGACAGTCCACACAGGTGGAAAATATGGGAAGCACAGGACCACCTTTTATTGAATAATTACTATGTCAGAAATCTTCCACACATTCCAAATATTCCATGGAAATTAATACGGCTTTATTCAGGTTTTTTGTCTCCGGTACTCAGTCTTGCCCAGGACATCTTTTTGTAGCATAAAAGCACAAAATGCTGCATTTTAAAAACTTATCTACTGGGGAAATATGCTGTGTAGGGAACATATTAAACAATTCAGTCTATGTTTGGAAAAGAAATACAGATTCATCACAACGAGGAAGGATGTTCAAGAGTATCCTGAAAAAACAGCCGGTATTCAAGCCAAAGGACAGGATGAAGTGGGCACAACAGTACAAAGCTGACAAGCAGATTTAACTGACAGAGACAGAAAGAATTGGAAGCTGCCAAAGCCCAAGCTACATTAGGGCTTCTTCAGATACTACACAGACTAAAATTGAAACTAAAAGCATCAATGAGAAGATCTGATAAAACCCCTTCAGATGGGAAAAATCCTAGAAGCAGCCCCAGCAAAATAGAAAATACAAACTTTGGGAAATCACAGGAAAAGGAGCACCTATCAAATGTAAGACTGGGGGGAAAAAAGGCTGAATTACAGATTGAACATTTCATGACTTCTCAGCAGTCATGCCTGGTATCCAAGGCTTTAACACCCTTCATCAGAAGACTTCTTTTACTGTTACTACTGCTCGTTGCAAGAGAGCTCAAAGCCATTCATTTGGCACAATTTTTGTCAGGCAGTGTCCCAGAGGGTGTGGCCCGGTCTCCTGGGAATAGCATTTGTTAGTTTTAGAGAACCAGCAGAGGGAGCACATCAGCAATTAAACATGGTTTTCTTGTGTTTGTGCCTAAACAATGAGATTTTTTGGTTGGGTTTTTTTTGTTGTTGTTTTGTTTTTATTCTCAGCATTCCTCTGTCACTAATGCCTGTGACTCACTTAGCTCTCAGATTGCTGGGTGTTTAGGAACCAGAACCATGGAGAATAGCAGGCTCCACATCCAACCCACATAAAACAGCAGTGGACACAAGCTTTTACCTAACCTAGTTGTCTTTCTTCACTTTTTCCCCATATCAACCTCCATCTTACACATTCCTGACATCTTGCCCATGAAATCTTGTACTGCCACATGACAATTACTTTCACATTCCTGCACTGTGACCACTAACTTTCTAGTCAGAAAGAAAGGCATATGGATCTCTAGGGAGGAAATAGAAATCAATAACTAACTTTCAGTCAGCTGAAAGGACACCTCTGAAGTCCATAACACAACTTTCCCAGTCCTACTTCCGTAGCCTCAAGGGATTCGTCACACAGCTATTGATGAGCTTAGAAGTCAGATATTAGAAAGCATATCTTTTAGCTGAGAAGGAACAAAAAAGGAAAATCAGTAATTCCCATGCTGTATTTACCTCCAAATCAAACGACACACTATACTTGATTGCATTTTTAGCTCTACCATAACCCCAAGATAAATTCACTCTGAAAGTGTAACATTAAGAGGTCATCTACGGGTGTAACTTACAGAACCACACCTTGTCTGTCCTGCAAAGAATTTCCCATAGGTGCTCTGCAGAGGGTTGGAAGCACTGCCTATTCAGGTTTCCTTTCTTCTTTGCTGTAGTTACCAACTGGTTTTAATTTAGACTTTTGTAACCACTGGTTTGATAGTAGCTCAAAGATTCTGGAAGACCCTGTGGGTTCTGGTTCACCTTTGGTACTGTCGTTTACACTTGTGCAAGCTGGACATAAAATACTGCCTAGTGATCTGTGTCCACCCACTGCAGAAAAGCACAAGGAAAGAGCTACGACACGAGGTATTGAAGAAGGAAGTCTTACAAACACTGCTGGTGTTTGATTAGGTAGGACTAGTTTGTATTAGAGTTCCTGCCTGCCATGAAAGATCTTGAGGAGAAGTACCTGAGAACAGCAAGTACAGCACAAGCTGCAAATCCTCCCTCCATGGGGCTGGCGGGGCAGACTGTCACTGATGGGATGAGGCCATTCTTGGCAGGAAAGGATTTCAGCCTTTATTTTGGAATAGTCCATGGCCTTTCCTCCCATAGTGCCACCTAGTGCCAACTCAGCCAGCGGCTCGCTTGTCTCGGAGGTGAACATCTGGCCCCTCTAACAGTCTGGGACGCTCCACACCCATTTCACCAAAGCCAACAGCCAGCTTTCAAGAGAACAGTGGGTTTTTTCCTTTAAAGACAGCTTTATCCCATTAGCCCAATTTCCCATTCCTGTATTCTATCTACTTCAAGGTACAGTCTGCCCTTCTTCCCCGCACATGGTAAAAGCTGAACTTCTTTCTTCTTGCAAACCTCAGGGATGTGTAGCAACCTGCCCCACGGCACTGGCAGCCCTGGCTGCCCCAGCAGCTATGGAAGAGGAGGTGGCACATGGCTCTGTGCCTCTGGTGACCATTTTACAAGACTCATCTGCAAACAGAACTCCTGCCAGTGCTGGGTGGTCAAAATGCCGTCATAGCACACGATGGTGCTGGAGGATTAAGTACAAAAGTGTAAGAAAACATGAAAGACATAAGCAGCAGTCATTCTGAAATGCTCCTATTAGCGGAGCACTGGATCAGTGCTGTAGAACTAAGACTAGAAATAAATATTAACTTTTAAAATAAATACTAACCAAGAATAAAGTCAACGCTACCGAAGGAAAAACCACCTGGACAAAAGAATTTGCCATTATTTCCTCCTCACTGAAAGTTTAATACATCTGGAAAAATCTCTTCAAGTTAAAACGGTAGACATCTTACAAAAGTATCTCAAAATTTGGTGCATGGTCAAACACTACTTTTCACCAAGAGAAAACTGGCATAGATAGATTATTAAAAAGCCAAGTTATTTCTCACAGTTGATACTGTTTGTTTACTTTCTAAAATTTTCTTGGACCAAACTAGCAAGAACAGTGGAGTCCGTTTCACTGTGATTTGCTATCATTTTCCCTCTGCACCTCAGTGTGAATGTCAGACACTTCAGAGGGAGCAAGTTACTTTTTAACAGTAATTATTTCCAGTGCATTGTTTCAGTAAAAAAAAAAAAAAAAAGACTTTTATAAAGGATTTGGATTTTCTAAAAGTTTTGGTAAAAAAAAAAAAAATCTAAGTAACTTGAAATTAAGTTTCAATTTTTAAATTCCCATTAACATTTATGAATCTCTTTCAGCAGAAGCTCTTTACCATACAGATCACAGTTTAAAGAAGTCCTATAAAACCAGACTGGAGTGAAACCAACTGAAATCTATAAGGCCACAGCATGCCATCAATTTCTAAACAGAACTTCTATTCAAATTATTCTGCTTAAAACCTCATATGGTCTGCAAAAATGAGCAAGGTTTTCTTGAAACGATTTAAATAACAATTTATCTAAGACTGTAATCTCTCTTGTATGGGATTTGTAAGCCATCCCACAGAATTCTCTAGCAGGGGACACTATTCCCTACTTACATCAAAGTTTTATATAAATAATATTACAATTTTTTAATATTCTGCAGCTGTTTTCCCTTATGAATAAGCTGGGCCTATGAAGAAAATGTGAAAATAGGAAAACTGTGAGTAATATTTATAATAATGATATATTCAACACAGGAAATTGCTACAACTGTCTTTATCAAAATAAACAAGACAGATTTTTTTTCCTCCTTTAAGAGAAAAGCAAAATCCTCCACTATTAAAAATAATTTGACTTGGTATTTGTTTGGTATTTGGATTTAACTGTCTTATATCCCAATTTTTGGTCCTGTTAAAAATAAAAAAAAAAAAACCACAACAAAACACCAAAACCCCAGCACAAAAACACACACACGAAAACCCCAACAGCATTGCTTCTCGTCTCCCAGGAGTGAGAGCGGCACATACACACGCCATTCAGCCCAAAATTGCTCTAGCTACAGGGCATGGCAAGGCATGAAATAACTGCTCCAGAGCACTTCCTCATGTGGGTGTGTTAGATAACTGTCTGCTCCAACACTAAAATAAAGCACAGTGTGACCCAATGAGCAGCGCCAGCGCTGCCCTGCACAGCTGCCCAGGCTGTGGGCAGGGGACCCGGAGCACCCTGCGCTGCCCCCCTGGCCAACAGGTCTGGCATTCCCCGAGTTCCAGCTACATCACCATATGCTGGATTTAAGTTTACTTAAGCATACTTTACCCTCTGCTGCTGCATCCAGATTGCAAACGGACTTTGTGCCATTGAAAGAGCTAAGATTTTTTTTTTTTTTTTTTTGACAGAATATAGTTGGGGTTCAAGGAAAATTACATCCTCCTAGTGAAAAAGGTTTTACTATTAGAAAGAACTCTTACCGGGTAATGAAAAATGTTTCCCCTACTGTGACTCTCTTTCTCTGCTGTGATTCCTCTTTCCTGGAGTTTTCATAAAATCAAGAGTATCTTGTAGTCATGTTTAAAGTTTTTCAAAAATGCTCAGATGAGTCTGGGCTTCTGCTAAAAGCACATGCAAGGATCCTGAGGACAGGTCCATGTGCTCTCCTACAAAAAACCTGGGCTGTTGAGGAACGCACACCTGCACTGGTGCAGGAGAAAATGACAGGTGCCTGAAAACCCCTCACCCATCCTGCGAGGAGGACGGCTGTGAACACTCCTGCTGCCTCACTCCAGGCTACCACCATCTAGAGGCATCAGCAAATCCACCTTTAAGATCCCTACATTTTTTGGCATAACTTCAGCATCCCCTCTACGATCAATCTGAGTTTCAAAGCCTTAGATTCAAACTTTAGGAGAGGAAGAAATACCTTGCTACAGTTAAGAGGTCATTTAGAGCAACAAATGCATTTGCAGTCTATCAACAAATATTAATTTAGAAGTTTGAATAAAAATAAGGAAGAAAAAAAATTAGTAAACAATAAATGTCGCTCCCCAGCTAAGAGACGAGCCACCAAATTTTGGCACAGTGATATACAAAGCCTTGAAAAGTTTCACTCATGTTCTGGAAAAGCTGCTAATAAAATGGAGTAAGTAGTTTCTGTAGTTATAGTGCCAGTGAATAGATCTGCTGCTTTGGATTTCAATTAACTTAGTTTGTTCAGCGAGGAGGCACTTCTGTAGAAATGGGGACTCGTAAGTTAAAGGACAGCTAAAAAAACCCACCAAACAACAGCAAAAAAACCTGTTGGCAGCAAAAGTTCTTTCTGGCTGCAAAATAATGGATTTTTAAGAAACATTTCAAAGGATCTGAAGGTTTTGGAGAATCTCCTAGGCAGCCTCAGGTGGGTTAGGAATATTGCATTATGGACTTCTTTGTGCTAAAAGGAAGGCCTAATGCATGTTTTTAAGAAGTCCGCCTCTTGCTATTAAATAAATAATTTTCTATTAAAAAAGGTGATTGTTACTGTTCAGAGATCTCCACTGATCAGCGTCCATTTTATATAATTACTTAGGATTCTCCAGAACATTTTATGTAACTCACTTCCACTATCCCTTTTCTTTTTTTCTTTTTTTTTTTTTTTTTTTTTTTGGTTACCAGCAGAGTAGCAGTTTTACTCTCCAACAGAAATGACAAGAGCTCAGATAAAAAGACCATTTCAAATGGATCAGTTTAAGCAGTCTTTAGAACCCATGATAAATCTGGGCTCCAAAAACTCGACAATGCTAAATGGGCTATGAAATGCATCACAAATCCCTCCCCAGGAAAAAAAAAAGTAAAAAAAAAAAATATCAGTTCAGAGAAAAGCTTCAATGTTTGAAAATACAAATAAGCAGCATATTTGTGGAATGAAAAATGGTAAATAAATAGTTACTATTTCTGGACAAAATGGCTCGATAGATTTCATAATTTGCCACCACTGTAAAAAATATCTATTCCCTTCCCCCCTCCCTTCCCCGTCAGTACACACGGAAACACAAGCATAACCATGCATAAAGTGGGAGGGTGGGGGGCAGCCAAGGATACAAACTCCCTCTTAGAAAGTTTGAATTCTTATTAACCCAGTGATGCCTCCATAATGTTACATTAGATCAGCAACATAAAAGTTAGAATATACGTCTCCTTTCTTCCTAGCAAAGGAAACTGCAAAAACACTAATAATGAAAAATAGATGTTAAAAATATCCAAGAGGAAAAAGTACACGTACAATAACCAAAATTAACCCCCTCTGCCCCCACACCGAAACAGATAAACAGCAAAATCTCTGAATAAAAATCCTGCCAGGAAGAGTGGAACCTGCTTTCTCTTTTTTTGCTTTTATTTACTGTATGCCAAGCATGGACTTTAAACTTACAGTGTGCATATATATAGAAAACAAAGAACGAGAGTCACCGTTAACCCTGGTGACCGGCATTACAGTTAAAAGTCATTGGCAAATACTAATAAACCCCCATTTAGCAGTAAATAAGGAGAACATGATATATGGACGGACAGATGGAACTGCATAAACAGAGAAGAAAAAGCAGAGAGACCCACAAACATGCGGACAGAGCTGTTTTAAAAGAGTGAAAGATATTGATTTACTTGGAACTAGTGTTGGAAAACAAACGTATTTGTTTCCTTCATGATTAAAAAAAAAGTAATTAAAGTGAATCATAAGGGGGCACACCCTTAAATAAGTCGGGGGGGGGGGGGGACATTTGCAGAGGGTAAGGCCTTCTATAGATGTTCCGAATTTTAAGCTAGCAAATAGGTCTGGCAAACTTACATCTCTAAATTAAAAATCGAGGGGGGGGGCGGGGCGGGGGGGGGGGTTGGATAAAGAACTGCTGGTGGTTTAAGGAGAGTAGAGGCTTTATTCTTTTATGTTTTATAAAAGTTGACTGGCCTACCTTGTTCCCCAGTCCTCAGTTTGTCTCCTCATAGTCGCTGTCTCCCTGGAAGTACAGTGTGAGTGGTAATGACTGCCTGCCTCCCTAATGAGTCCATTTTCCTGCTCTTGATGTTGTGTATATACACACACTGCAACCTACCTTACAAACCACAGAGACGGGAAAGGGAGAGCGAGCGAGAGAGAGCGAGCGAGAGCGAGCGAGAGTGCGAGAGACAGGCAGAGCGAGAGAGGGAGAGAGAGAAAGGCGCACACAGACAAAGCCCTCCTACCAGACAGCAGACAACCCTCCTTCCCCGAGCTAGCAAAATACAACTCGGCTAATGCAGCAACAGGTTCAATACCGCCAGGCTGAGGCAGCCTAGCAAAGGTACACGGGGCTCAGCAGCCTCGCTGGCGAATAAACACCCCGGTGCCGGCTGGCTCCACCTTTCTTATTTATGTTACAGGATGTTGGAACGCATTGTTTCAGACAGTCCATATGATTATCATAAATACATTTTTTGTGCGTATTAGCGCGGAGCGCCGAAACGTATCAGCCATTCCGCTCCGTAACCTTATAGCTCTAACACATGCAGGGAAGGTGTAAACATATCTCTTTTGACAGGCAGACTACACAAAGCCCACTGATGATTTTAAAGTCATGAGATCTTTCAAGAAAGACGCTCCTGAAGATAGGTTTCCCCAGACAATAGGGGAGCGGGGAAAATTGATCTAGATGAGGAAGAAGTCTTCCTAAGAGACTGCTCGGTAAACAATTGAAAAGAGAGGGCTATTCTCCCCAGCGTTCCCTCCTTTCAAAAAATATATATTGGGAAGCTTCTACCCCTACAGCTATAATAATGTGCTGTGCTTATGTCTGAACAGGTGCAATGCATATAGTACATGGTGTTACAAGGACAGAAATAAATCTCTCAAGTGAAAAAAAAAAACATTTTCCCAGTTGCAAACAGGCCAAGGTTATTTAAAATACAGGTCTAATCTGGAGAATGTTCTCCCCACACCCTATGTATTTTTGCTTTGGGGAGGAGAAGGGATGGACGGGTGGTGGAAGGTGCGAAGGAGAAGCAAAGATAGGAGAAACAATACATGTAACTGGTTACTATATTTTTATTTTTACAATATTCTGTCGCATCTCAAGAAGATGTATGCTGCTTCTAAAATAATTTTCACTCAGCCCTGCTTCTCATCACACATAAGCTTATGCTGTCACAAAAATTCTGTTTATTTTAATGACAACTACAGACATGTCAAAGTAGGAATACCAGGGAAAAAGCATTTTGCACCTGTATTTCATCCTTGGCAAAGGTTCTCCAAGAACTTTATCCATAGAGTATTTTTTAGATGGAGATACTAGGTTTAAAAAAAAAAAAAAAAAAAAAAAAAGATATTCCCAAGGTTATGCTGTAAACCAGTAGAAAAACAGATGAGAACTCAAATCTCCTGAAGCAAAACAGACTTTTCCTGGAGTAACTCATACCCACCTAAAAGTTAAGTGTCCTGTCTAAGCCAGTTGTGTAGGCTCCCTCTATTGTCAGTGGAGAGACAGGCACCTCCCAAAAGCAATTCATCCCAGCTTTCTCTGTCTCCCCACTAAAGAGGGAGCCTACACAACTAGATTAGGCTAAGCAGCTAGCTTGTAGTTGGCTAAATTAAGTAAAATGAATCTCACTTTTGATCTAAAGCTCTATTAAAACATCCCGCTTCCCGAAATACATTTTTATTATCACATTTATTATTAGGCAATATATGCCTAAATTGTAGTGATGGAAAAGGGATAGCCTGCTGACTAAAAGAGACAGGTAAACTCCCTAGATTCATGGATTTGTACCCTCAGGCTGGCTGGATATTCATGATTCACAGAGTCTTTATAATATTAACCAGCCTGGTGACTGGTGAATTTGATTAGTTTTGTTCACTGGTAGATGGTACACATTTTCGTATTTTGCTTATAAACATTCTGGTTTCATCCAGATGTACAGTAAATACAGAAGGATTAAGTAATTTATTTCAAAAGGTTAATTTTCATTAGTTTTTTCATCAAAACACAGCCTCTCTTACCTTAGGGTAAAATATAAAGAGTAAAAAGCTCTAATAGATGACTTAGTTCAACTCCTTCTCTAATATTTAGCTACGTACACACCTGGCATATGTAGAGGCAGCTCTCCGAGTTACTCCAAATATATATTACAAAAATTTAGTCACATTACATATTTTCTACTCTGGACTTTATGACCATAATCACCTTATTGAAGGGTATGTAAGGTCAGGAAAGCAGAAGGGGCATTTGTAGACTTTGCTTCTAACTGTGGTAACTCGATCTGGCTGTGTAAGTACCAATTGAGCAGTCACTGCCTCAGTTTTTCCATCTGTAGAACAGACTCAACTGTAGTTCCATGAGTAGATGGTACTGTAAATATGTGAAGAGTCTTCCCATCTTGGCCTGGCATCTCTCAGAGTTTTACGATGGCAAATATTATGGGAAAAATATAAATACTTTGTCAAGGGGACTTGTGTCAAAGCCAGATGATGAAAATCACAAGTTTTCATATCCTTATACTCAGTTCAAATAATAGGAATAGTCTCTGAATTAAAAATTTAAAAACCAGGTCCACACCAAAAATCAGATGTGAGAAGTTCCCAGCAGCCTGGAATATTTGACCCCAAACTAACATTAATTCCATTGTCCTACCAATCTTACACATACAAATCTGAAGAGATATTTAAAATGTACCAACTTTGGATAAAAAAATCAGACTTGACCCTTCAAATATAAGACATTCAGGAAGAAATCTGAGTACTGAGTCAGGAACACTAAAGTTTGAAAAATGTTCAGATTTGCAATTGATACAGATCCAAAACCTGTCAGTTGGGAGGCACCTAGATTCTTAACTTTCCTCTAACTTTCTAGAGATGTCATATATGCATCTGAACCAGGATAACAAATTTCCTCGTGTTTTGAGGAAGTCTGAATCTCAGTAAGAACACTAGAACTGAGCCCAGTTCCCCTCACTTACAACAATGGTTAGAGCCAGACCCGAACTGGAACCCAAAGCCACCCCTTCCAAAGTTGCATGGGGTTTGTGTACTCACAGAACTATAGAACTAAACCAAACATTTTCAAATCTCAAGATTGTTGGAAAGCAAATATGGAGTAGATTCCAACTTAAGCTAGTTTTGGCCCTCAATCAGAAATTAATCAAATTAACCATAAATTTATAAAATCCAAATATATGTTTCACCTGAATGAAAAAACCCACAAGACGCAATTTGCACAACTGGTTCCTTCCCTGAAAGTCTTTCATAGACTTAGATCCTAACCATGAATGGCTCGATTTTCTGGGTTGTCTTATTAATCATTTAATCCATCTAAACCATTAAAGAAAATCATGAGTGGTGTGATTTGAATGGAGAATCCTGATTTAATGTTTTGCCAACATAAAGCAGCCAATTTGCTTGATTCAAAATGCTCAATGAAAGCCTGCTCACCACCACACCACACTCCTGTAGGTCTGCAGTTCCTCCTCTCCATTATATGAGGAGGTCAATGGCTATGCACTTGGATCATTTGCAAGAAGAGGAAGGAGGACGTGTGGCTGCTGGCAGCTTTCAGCTCTGTCACAGGACTGGACCCAGACCTGCCGTGTGACAGTGAGGACCTGCATGGCAGTCACACGGCTGGCCTGTGCCTGGCCATGCAGCAGAACAGGCAAGCAGGGCCTTGTCATGTGCCAGGATCGTACATCTCCCATGGCACAGACACCAAATTTTGGTTAGGCCACGCATGGTGTCACCCCACGAGAAAGAAGCTGGAACAGAGGGCTCCTGGCTGGCTTAGTAAAAGGCTGCACTCTCCATCCTGAATGCAAGAACAAGCAATGCTGGTCTGCCTGGTAGATGATCCTCCTGCTTTTCTTTTTCTGCAAACTTGTCTTCTCAGTTCAGAGCTAGTCTCTAGCAACTGTCATTAGGGAGGCAAAAGAGCCCTAACCCCTCTAGCAAAGCCTCCAAAAGAATGAAAAAAATACTAGTACCAGAAAGGCAGGTGAGAAATTGTCATGTTTGCTGCAGCTGGAGCACCCATCTCCAGTTCTGCCAGAGAGCTGCAGAGCCCTGATTTTCAGTAGTAAAGGGAAGATAGGGAAAACCAAAGTGCCCACCAGAACTGTGAAAGACTTTGTTGCAAATGACAAGATTATGGATGACGGACTGAGAGGGAAGGAAGGCACTTCAGTGCCAAATAACATATTCTATACTGCTCTAGTCTCTCCTCTCCACTTCATGTCTCCAGGCACACCAACATGCTAAGTTTAGACGTATCTTGTTGGCAGCCAAAACTGGAAGAGGAGTCACGGCATCATATAAACATGTCTGAGGATAAGAGCTACTTCCTTCAGAAAAAAAACCATTAGCCTCTTAGCAGATACCTAAGGGTTGATTTTCAAATGCTGAAGAAATTTTAAGTGATACTGACTCCATGAACCGGTTGGGTACCTTGCCTATCCCTGTGATGGGCTAAAACACTGCTTTTGATGTACTTCACATATTTGCCCCATGACATTTCCATTAATACCTTCAGGGAGCTCTGCATTACCAGAATCCCAAGAACTGTTCTTAGAAACCAGGCTGGTTTAACACCATACTGCTGTTAAAAATCCCAGGCAAGCTTCCATCACAATTCTGTTTCAGATGGTATAGGCAGGACCTAGAAGCAGTCACAGCAACATGTCTGAACTTGATTGCTTCCACTCAATCCTCTTAACCACATACACGGGTCTCTGAGGCTCCCCTGGTGTATCACACCATCTTGTTGCCAGCCCAACAGGATTGGTGATTCACATGTCTCTACTGGTGTCCTGCAGTGTCTGTGCAACTTTGTGCAAATGTAATGAGATGCCAATTAAAAAAGCTCAAGAGTCCTGCAGTGTGGCAGGCTGATTCAAATTAGATACCTGTATGAAGTGATTAAAAATAGTTTTTTTAAACCTGAAGATAACAGGAGGACAGTATGTTCGATTTACATCAGCAGGGGCCAACAAAAAACGTAGAGGGACCACACAAAGCTCTTTATTTCTGCAGATTAACTGGTGATGATGCTGAGGACAGGACAGTGGAAATACAGTGCACTTCTGTTGCCTTTCAATATGCAAAGAATCTCAATTGTTCTCTCATCTCAGCAGTCACTACTCACTGCCAGAGCTCCAAATAATTAATACCTTCTTTTAATATAGTGACTTTGGTCCATCATACCATATTTCAGGTGCACTTAATCATAAAAAAAGTCAAATCTCACAACTTCCTTTGGCAACAAAACTGCTGCCATTCTCATTTTACAGATAGCAAAGAAAAAAAAAAAGGAAAAGTTAATCACCCTGTTGAGAACAGAAAGTGAGATTGGGATGTTAGCCTTTCCTGATCAGAAGTTCAGGCTATGTTGCCTCTATGGATCAGTCTCTCAGCAGCCCAGCTGACTGGCAAGAATGGGATGCACTTACTGAAGCAGAACTGGCTTGTCTACAGTTTTGTGGGTTTTTTGTTTTGTTGTTGTTTTTTTTTTTTTTTTTAATCTCAGAATGTCCTGAATAATAAACCAGATGCAAATCTGACGTGTCTCCAACAGTTTAAACAGATTTGTGTAAATCTGTGTACAAGTAGTGTGTACCAAGTACCCACTTCCCTTTGTGGTGACGCTACCTGTACTTCAGTGCAGGAACACTCTGCGTTAAGGCTGCAAAATGGTGTTTCTGTTGCATAATCACCCCTTTTCTCTAGTACTGTGTTGGGTTAGTGTTACTGCTACAGCAGTAAATTGTGAGAGGGAGATCTCACAATGTAACAAATTTTGTCCCAGCACGGCCAATCCCTTGCTCTTACTCTTACCAACACCGGTGTATATCAATCACCACCTAGAGGGACTGAGAGTCCCCATAAACTCCAGAAGACAGTATCATACCAACATATCACTTTCCAATTCAAAAACCAAAACCATACAAAAAGCCCTCACACCTACATGCACACAAACTTGGGATGTTCATGTGTTATTATTAGCTTTCTGTCCTGGATGTGTAGATTGTGTTGCAATTATTTAACTCCTAACAAGGTATAGTTAGTTATGTGTAGCCTCAGCTGTACATATATGTTCATCCTCTCCACTTACAGGGTGCTGGAATATTACCTTTATTTGCATGGGCAGGCCATTAGTGACCAATTTAGCTGTTGAGCTAAGGTGCCAGGCCCTCACGCAAGCTGTGGAGTTACAATGAAGTCAGATCTTGTTACTTAGCCCACTGCATTGTATGGTGCACCCTCTACTATACAACTATACAGTTCCCAAAGGTTACCTCTGATTCCATTACAGAGACATGTTGCAGTTCAGCCAACAGTTAAGGACTAGAAATTTGATTAATTACTTACGAAAATCCACACTGAATTCATCCCAAAAATCCATCCCAAACTGAACAACAAATAGTAAAAAGTAGTTTTGTCACATGAAAGGAGCTTCGGTAACAAAGAAATCAGGATGCACATTCATCACTCTCTTCTGCCAGATAACCAGGATGACTATCAAAGATTTCTATTTTTGCCACAGAAAGTTAAGGAGCATGCAGACTATTGATTGCTGTCATAATGATTTCAGACATGATCCACAGTCAAAATTCTGAAGCTCAAGGTGGCCAGCATTTCTACTTTTACCTTGTTTAAATGGTAGGGGGAAAAACAGACAACAAACTTCTGCAACTCTAGTGCTTGTCATAGCAGTTGAGATGCACTAAGTTTATCATGAATGAAGATCTGATCTAGATGGGGGGAGAAATTGAGACACATCACTAGCAATATTTTGGAAGCTTTTATTTTACCCTCTGGGTGCAACTGAATATTTTCATAAGCCTATCAGCATGAATCCATTCTACCTGGAAAATATTTATGTCAGCATTTTCAAAGATGCTACTCATTCAAGAGGTAATTATCTCCTAGTTTAGAATATCACATGTGAGAATACTGCCCCCCAAATGAATAGCCATTTCTGGAAAAATAAAAACAAAAATGCAATTTAAGTGTATCAGATGTATAAAGATGGAAATTTCATACTTTAACTTTTATTGACTATACATGAAACGGACAAAAACTCCTCTACAGAAAAGAGACAAACGGTGTTGAAACTTCAAACATCCAGAAACTCTTCGGTAGGCTCCAGAAGTTATGTGATTATCTTAAAAGCCAGGGATTTTTCTAAAAATCTCCATTATGATCAGAAATATTTTAAAATCTTTTAAATGCAATTATTAAAACTAGAAATTTCTTTATGTATTTTCTTAAAGCTAAGGATATATGGCCAAAAACCCCAAAATCATAGTATGTACAATAATGCTGTACTATTTGAAAGAAGCAGCACTAAGTGCCATTATTCATCTAATACTTCACCATGACATCCCTTCAAAGGACGTAGGATTATTTTCCTCAAATTCAGCCATTGTGAGAAAGTTCCTCTATGAGACTTTTCTCCATGTATTCTAGGCAAGGGTAAAACCAATCTATTTACCAGGAAAACTGAAGTTGTAAGTTGCTGAAAAGGCTGGACTTCCGTTCAAACCTCTGAGGCTTGTTTCTCACTTTGAAGCATTTCAGCCCAAAATTTCACCATAGGACCAATTTCACTGTTTTGAGCTGGCCCAAAATCCTGCTAAATTCGTGTGCTTAGTGTTTCTGGATATGTGCCCCCAAAATCCCATTGCCAGCTAACAGAAAACATAAAGACCAAGGACTTGGGGGCATTTAGGCCAAGTGGCTCTGACCTGTGAGTTTAAAAAAGTGCCTGATTCTGTTTCAGGGCTAACTAAATATTGTGAGACCATTCAGTAAAGCAATGGAAATGAGTAAAACATCAAGCTATCTTTGGTAGCCTCAGAAGCCCACTCCAACAACAAACTTAACTGCTGAGCACTGTATCAAACACACAGTAAGGATGTCACACACACTAGTAAGGATGTAACCTTTTTACTAACAGCAGTGCCCCCAACATTAAGTACAAAAGTTTCATGTTCACAAACCTTTATTATGTGTAGACCACCTCAGGATTATTTTTGTGTGTATGTATTTGTCAGCTTTGAAACATTTAATCAAAGATGTTTCTGAAGAATAAAGAACCAAGATGCAGTAGATGTAATAAAGAAAAGGAATGTCCTGGTCTCTCTCTCTCTCTCTGTTTTTTTTTTGGGGGGGGTTGTTTTTAGTTTTGTTTTTGTTTTGTTTTTTGGGGGGGTTTTGGGTTTTTTTTGTTTTGTTTTTGTTTTTATTTTATATAAGCTAAGTTCTATTAGAAAAACTAGACTGGGTCCAATTAGTCCTTTAGTTTTAGCCTAAAGGAGAATATTTTTTGATAAAGGTAACACAGTTTGCTCAGCTGTTTTAAAGGACACATTTAAAGGTGCATTTCTTTTCCTGAAGTATTAATTGAAGTCCATTTTGAAAGGAATAGATGAGAGAGTTTATTATTTAAAGCCAAAGAAATTAAAAGCAAAAAGTTGTAATAACTGAAAATTAAACCTCAGGTCTTATTTTACACAAGAACAGAGATAAGAACCTTTCCATCAAACCTGTCAAAAATGGGAAGATCTAGCAAGGTTAGTGGTGGTGTAAGTCTGACAGAAATGAGCTTTGGTATCCTTTAGACACACAACTCTTTTATTTTGCCTGTGTTTGAACAAAAGGGCCTTTCATTACAGAACTAGAACATACAGAACAAGGTGACATAATATTTTCAAAATGATATAATAGAAACAAAGTGTACCAACTTCAATGCTACTCTTCAGTCAGGTTTTGTAACAAGCCCAAGTCAGATACTATTTTATGGTCAAAGGGCTCCTTTTCTGTAACTTTCTTTGCAAATGTTAGCTAGGACTATAAGATTTTGTATTGCTACCAGGATTATCTATGATTATATAATGAGAGATCCCCTTTGTAATATATGTGCAATTAGGCATAATTAAGTTTGTCAGAGGAACGTTAATTTCCTGATTTTTGAGTAAATAAAGAATCAATGTTAACATTGCACTAATCAGTATTAACTAACATTTAATTTGTTTTGTTTCAAAGTCAGAGGTCATATTGTGAAACCATTTGATAATATGCAACAAAAAAACTCAGCAAAATAAACAGAAGTTGGAATAAAGATAACTTTCTATTAACTGATACTTTGCTGTCCTACTGTTCCATTTGTTGAGTTGTCCTGAAGCCAACAAAATATTGGTAAGAATCAGGATACAAATATGACTTTAAGTAGTCTCTGTTATAGTCTCAGAATGCATCAACGTTTGTTTTTAACACACTGTGATAACATCATAGATGTTAGAACCATAAATGCCAGTATACCTTTACACTTTCTGTTTCAGAAACAAAGGTACTACCACTACAGCTAAATGGAATTCTCACCAGCTTCAGGAAAGGGCCAGGCTCCAAGCAAGGGAAGAAAATCATGTCTGATAGAAGTCCCACATAAATATTGAGCTATACATCACACATCCATCCAACTGAGTAAGCAAATGAGTTTCAGCCTGAAATTCCTAGGGATTCCCAGAGTAAAGCTGCAGTGTACCATAAAAATTCACTGGGGATTCTCAGATACAGGATTATGGGGGCAAACTGTGAGTGAGCTGTTAATGGTTACCTGGTGCAGCACAGCTATTCTCAGTCATGAGAGCTATGACTGCCTTACATGTGCAGCTCATGTGAGCATCTTCAAAACAGGTATGAAAAAAGTAGGCACAGGGTTATAATGAAGAGAATTTATGGGGCACTACTCACCCAAATTGCTGTTTCAGTATAAACAGTACTCTGGGCTCCAAGTATCAAAATGTGACAATGCTGAAGGTCTATGTTAAACAGGGTTCTCTCTTTTTTTTCCTGCCTTATTTCTTGAGAAAAAAACAGTAAAGCAGCAAATAGTTTCTACATTTAAATCACTGACAATAGTCTTCAGAGTCAACACTGCTTGACACATCCAAGAATTCTTGTATTAGGAGACTGACTGGAAACAAACAAGTGTCAGCTCACATCTAATGCAATCTTTAATTAGAACCTCCCAGTCAAGCAGGCTGCGAGCTTTTTACGTCCTAAATTAAAGCTGTAATTTTGGAGCAAAAGAAGTCAACCACCAGGGAACAAAAGCACCAGTTCACCATACTGCTAAAAGTCAACCCAGTCTGACCCCTGTTTCAAAATATGAAGGTAAGTGATAAATTACATCATTTTCTGGCGCAGACAAGATATAACAATTGCTATGAATTTTTAGCGTTAGGTACTTAATGATGCTGGAAGTTTTTCGGGATAACTACAGGCTCGTCCTCTGAGAAACATTATGTGCAAGACAAATAAAGCCCAAAAATCTGACTTCCAGGTTCTATCCACATTCATGTTACAACACCATCCACAGGTCTCAAAGCTTGAGATCATCAATCTCTTTCTACAACAAGAGTTCACTTTCAGAGGAATGAGAAGACTTGCTTCACAATAGCTCAAAGGTGTTCAAATCCCTGCCAGACACTAACACTTCATTCCATTCATTTTAATGGAAAATAGATGTCCAAATTCCCAAAGACAGCCCTTTTACCACTGGGCCTAAAGAAAGAGATTACTTGAAAATATCTTTTTATCACAAGAGAAGACAGGAAAAAAAATTCCAATTAAAATTGGTGGAATTGATCGAAGAATGAAAGCCATCAAGGAACAAGACAGGCAAAATGGGGAATAAAATAAGGGAAAAGTTCATAAAGTTATCTCAGTCTCCTCAAGGAGTAAAAATAAAAAAACCTTCCTACTAGAGTAAAAGAAGGTGTTACCAGTTTGTTTTCTAACAGCTAAAAAGAAGTATGGATTAAAGACTAGGAAGCAGATTGAAAACTGTGGCAAAGACAGACCATAAAGCTGGAAGTAAAACATTGTACCATGAATTACTCAATGGCACAATTGAGAAGAAATTGTCACAATTGGCCAGAAATTACTCAAGTGTTTTAGGAGTAGCCATAAGCACCTCTAACATCACAGGTTTTACTTTGAACTAAAATCCTTCTGCTCAAAAAAATTTCCTAGGCAATACTACTTGGGCTAAAAAAGCATCTCCTACAGCAGTCTTTAGGCTTATCATGGAAGTCTGCACAAGTGTGGGAAGGGCAGTGGATTGTGGCATGCAATTAAAAAAGTACAGTAAAACACCCTGGCTGAGTTGCAGCCTTTACCCTGCTCCTCTTAGCACCCTCATTCTACAACTCCTCCCTGCTAACTCAGCCTTTCAGTCCTCGCTTGTCTCACGTGCACTAAAGATTAGATCAAGCCCTGGGAATTTCTAAGCAGAGCTCAGGGCCTAAGACCATCCCTGTGGGGCCAAGGAAGGACATTATGGATAAAGAGCCAACCATCCCACACAGTTACCACTCCACACATTTCTCCCACTGTGGCCACACTCACAACCCACAGAAAGCTTCTTGGAATTTCCTGCAGCACCCGATATGTCCTTCTCACTCTTAAAGCAGTATATGCACTTCCATCTTTGAGAAAACGTCAATAAACAGTTTAAATAGTTACCTGGAAAACTGATAGCTAGCTTTTTATTTAAGAGAACCACACCTAAGATTGCACAGAGAGGGTAATCATAGCATCATAGAATGGTTTGGGTTGGAAGGGACCTTAAAGATCATCCAGTTCCAACCCCCTGCCTTGGGCAGGGACATCTTTCAGTAGACCAGGTTGCTCAAAGCCTCACCCAACCTGTCCTTGCACACTACTGGCACATGGATGCACACTACTTTGCAGCTGTGGGAGAGACTGAAAAAACAAGCAAACAAAAAAACCCCAGAGGCAAGAAAAGGCAATGAACTATTGAGGACCACTAAATATGATAAATATGAACAAAAGCAGCACAAATTGTATGGTACTGGTAAATTAGCATATTTTTCTTTTTTCAGCAACTGAAAGCATCTGAGTTGCACTGGCTTTTAGAGGGGTGCTCCCCATGCTCTCCCATGTAAACACTGAACCAAAACTCACGCAGATGTGGTTGGTGAGACAGAGCTCTGACAGACAAAACTAGAGGTGTTTCAAAAGCAGAAATACATTTGACCAAAGATGGCCTGCTCAGCCCCTCACAATAGACCCAGGGAAGATGTTATTACATTTTGCCGCAGGGGTTGCTTATATATAGTTTGGCAAAGAGTCCATGAGTCATGTTACCTATATTTACAATGTCAGATACAGAACAATCCAGTGGTGACTATTCAGGATCTGACACTTAGAAATGTTTACATGAAAATAACAAAGAATAGGAAGAAGTGATGCTTGAAAAACAAGGCTCTATTTTCTATGTGCAAATGAGAAATTTAAACATTCTAAGACTCAACAGGAAAGTGACAGAAGTAAAGCGGTTCTGTCCCTCTTAAAAGACAGCAAAAAACATAAACTCCTGCCTTCCTACTTACAGGGGGAATAACATTTTCAGGGCCTGATGAGAGAGGAATCATTTTCCAGTTTATGCTAAAAAGAAAGTAATAAACAAAACAAGTTTTGAACATGAACATACAATACTTCTAGTATCTAAAAACTTCCATTAAGTAATCTGAGCATTCTATAACAAGTCTAACAGAAGCCAGCTCTCTCACACAGGTTTTCCATCCTAACTATTAAATCCAGCTTCTTGCTCTACTGTTAATATTAAAGATACCAGTATTACAAACTGGAGCTTAATGGTTAAGACACATAAAAATATTCATTTATCTGACTTCAGGAGAAGTTGGAGAAAGCAACAAGTGTATGCATGTACCAAAGTAACAAAACCCAAGATCATTTTTTAACACTATAGTGTAGGCATTGTCAAAATTGTTCAAGAAGTTAGGATGACTTCATATCCATCTCAAAAAATGCAGACAATTCATTTTTGTACTCTCTTCAAGATGACATGTTCTTTTAAGTGAAACTACTGAAGCAGGACTCTGATGAGTTTGATGATCCTGAAAGTGAGATGTTTTAATGCTGTCATTATCATTATTAAACGTAGCTGTAATGATGATTTAAATCTGTGTTCCAAGCCTCCTAGATGCTCTTAAACATTAGACACCTTTGTGTCTTGAAGACCCAGAAAAAAGCTTACCAGTTGATTATGCTGTAAAGAAAAGCTCTGCTTAACAAGACAGATGCAATTTTATTTTGTCTTAATGATATTGCCTTCAGTGGAACACAAAAGGAGCAATTGATAGCAATGATTGAAACATTTCTTTTAGAGATTTGTAAATTCAGCTGTCCACTACAAGAATCTCCAAGGGAAGAAGCAGGAGGATAATAAAAGAAAAAGTAACAGCATTGAACAGTGACATTAGTGCAGGTTGGCTATCTGAACATGACAAATGATCTCCTAATGACCACAAGTTTACGGACAATGAAATGCACGTGTGTGCTTTGTATGCTGGTATTAAAAAATGAAAACCACAGATATTGGTGCAGTGTTACCAAAGATGCCATCCAGCAACAAGAAATTCATGAGAAAGCTGTCTTTACTATTTGGTTAGACAGATAAAACAAACCTGAAACAAGAATGCTTAAAACTATTTCTTCTTCTTCTGATATATGGCTGCTCAGTGCTGTATTTCAGCCACATTAAGTGAAAAAGTAACAACCAAACTTTTCCAAACCTGCACTATAGAGCCTAAAGACAAATCTGCTATCACCAGCAGGCTGGATAACTTAAGTGAAATAGGGTAACCTGAGTGAAAAGTGCCCCTGGTTCCCAGAGACACTCAGTGTTCCTCTCAGGAACACGTGATTCTGCATTTACATCAACAAGTGTCTTGAAATTTGCACTGAGAACAAGAAGGACTTTGATCAAAAAATAGCACACATTTTTCTCTGCAAGGAACTTTACAGAGAGGTACTAAATTTACAAAAGCAGTTGAAGGAGGTTTCAGAGGGACTTGACAGATTACAGGCTGATGACACTACCATTACAGCCTCAGTGGAAATGTGGTTTGATCTAATTAACAACAAAGAACTAGAACCACTGAAGAACAAAATTAAAAAATTATTCAAAGACTCTTGGAAGCTTTCCATTTCATAGCCACCAGGATGGATTCGAAACACAGACGGATGGGATTAAACCCAGGATAAAACGTCAATGTTGGGACAGGCATTGAACATATTCCAGGTATCTCAAACACTCTAAGATTAAAAACTGAAGATACATGTTTTGCCCTCAATATGTGATTAAAAAAATGGATTTGATTGAACACAATAAATTTAATCATGCAGGTGGAAAATACAGATGTTAAATTAGAGCAGACAAGATGGCTGAACTTAGAAATGCTGGATTTTAGAACAGATGCACTGCTGTCCAGCCAACTCAGCATCACTTTTTACACATTTTTAGTTTATTCATATCGCTTTCATTGAAACTGTGTAACAGCGTAGGTGCTAAAATCAAAGAATCTGGTGAAGTGCACCAATATGCAGAGTTAGACAGAAAGCCTCATAGACCTAAATTTTTTCACAAACTACAGAGACTGTGAAGATGTTCTTGTTTTTAAGTACAGAATCACACACTTTGCATTTTAGGTAATGTGTCTTTTTGTGTTCAAGGGATAAATACACCCATAAAATACATCACATCATTTGTGTGCACTGTTTCAGTGAATAATATACTGCATTTGAGTGTTTCCTCCAACAGACTTCTGCAGAAAAAAACCCAAAAAAAGTCGTGCTGGGGAGAAAAATTCAACTTTGATACATTGGCTGCTGTTTCCATATACAAGTTTTCTCTCCACACCCAACAGAGAACACATACCTCAGCTGAACAATTGTGAGCATATGTTAGCTATGCCAATATCCTGTGGAAAGTAACAAAGGGCTTTAACTTATTTTTAACTGAGAGAATCAGATAACTATGAAAGTTTTTCCTTGAGAATTTCAAGTCAAGTTGGGATTACTGTACTTCCCTCTTTGGGAAGTTGTATGATTATTAATCTTATAATTAAAAAAGCAGAAGTTAATGAGGAAACATGTTAACATCAGATGATTTACGGGCCTATTAATACTAAAAGTGTATTGGGAAAAAAAAAGGGGGAAAAGGAAAAACCCATTGTGTAATCCAGTTCTGATGAAATGCTGGACAATTTTGAGACTGATAAAGTGAGTCACTGCCAACTGACTCAGCATGACAACGGGAGTTCATTGTTGCCTTCGGACTGAAGGAAGCAAGCACACAGTTGGTTCAAACCGGATTTGTTCTTCCACTAAAATGTGCTATTTCCGCCATCTTCTCCTCCTCCTCCTCTCACGTCTTCCGTCAGACCCTCTGGTGTCTCCAGTACACGCTGCATTTATTAAGCCCTGCAGTATTCAGCTAGCATTGGTTACAACACACATTAAGCCCTCAGATGCAGCATGTTACAAAATTAACTTAAAAGGCTGGAATGCAGCTCCATTTTTAAGTCCCAGTATATTTATATTTCACATATGGTTTTCGCTAGGCTATTCACAGGGGGGACTATAAAGCATCTCAACATGTGAGGTACTCTTGTAAACCTCACTTGTCCTCAGTTGCACTTACTGTCCTCAGGCATGGGGGATGTTGTACTGGAAGCATTAATATGTACATACGTGCTGCTTTTTACATCCACATTTCCTTCTGCTTGTAAGTTTGGCAACAGCAGGATGGTTGAATTCAACTCAAAAAGTGGAATTCCTGTTTGTCTCCAAGGCTTTCCAAAGATTAACTTCTGCCTGCCACTGCAACTTCCCCCCAGCACTCTCGAAAGTCAACAAAACAGGGAGAGCTCAGCATCTGCCATGGGGCTCGGGACCCTCCAGAGTCTGGGCAACAAAACTAAACCAAATGTATTGCTGTCCCCATCCTTGAGATCTCTCAGTTGTATGAGAAGGGTTTCCTTTAATACTGCAATAAAGTGGATTTACATTATTAACATACACAGGACTGACCAAGAGAAAGGCTCACCTGTTGCACAGCGTTGCGTGGAGTGCACAGGGTAATGTTACAAAATCCAGTTTGTGGCTCTTTACCTTCTCCATACCATCATTCACTATTCTCTGCTTTTCCAACTAAAGCTGCTTCTCCTGAAGCCTGTCTGAAATGTGAAAGTCATGTTTCGAGTTTTTTTTTACAAGGGATTATTAGAGTCTTAGAAGTCTACTGATTTTACTGTCGTTTATGAAAGACTTATAGAAATAAAACTAATTTTTTTTTGAAAAGAAACAAGCACCAAGAAAGGTCTACACTTGTTCAAGCAGCTAAAGCATGCCCAGCTATTATAATTTTTTAAAATGCGTATTTTGCCAAAAGGAACTATGCCACTTCAAAAATTGTCATGCCAGGTGAGAAAAACTCAGAACTGAAGGATAAGATAGCAAATCAGCAAATATGGGTTATATCCAACTTGAATGTAGACAACTTGACAGGTGACTTGAACTAAGTCAGTCAACGTCTCTAAATATGAGTTTATCCAGTGCAGGAGGCTACTAATGCTTTCCTATTTCAGAAGGGTGTCTTAAAGCTTAATTAATTGTTCATAAAGAACTCAGATTCTCAGATGAGAAGTATCAGAAAACACCAAAGTATTATTAATCTCAGGTGTCAAAAAATTATCCCTGCTCTTGCATGGAATAGGTCTGAAATATTTGTAATTTCTATGATAGCAATATCCCCAGTCCAGTTTGCAAATGATGAGAGTTATCCAAGTAAAATAAATGTCTGGCCATCAGAGTAAACAAAGACATCATTTTACGAGTCCAATCTAAATTGTAGAGATAATCAATATGAGAATAGCAGTGCCCACAATGAAACCTGTATTAATTATGAAGAGAGTTTATGAAAGAAATTAATCATTATTATGGAGTTCGCTGTAGGAATTTAATAGCATGAGCCAATTCTACATGACTCTTATGATGCTTGAGGTCAAATATGCTGAGTTTGAAATAAACTTTAATCTACTCTGAACTAACTTTGTATAAAAAAAGAAAGCTTCTCATAAGTTCCACTGTACTGCCCAAAATAATAAATCTATTCTACCCCATAAGTGCGTGTGGTCTGATATGCCATCCTGAAAATAGATTCTAATGTCTCTCTTTCCTCTCTTTTCTTTTGTTTGTCTTTTTTTGTTTAGATTGATGCCATAGGAAAATTATATACACTGATTACAAGAGAAAATTTGATATGAGAGACAAGCAATATATTTTTAAGCTTACTTTGGTTTTTTTGTTGTTCTTTTTTCCTTAAGTAACCACTCTTCCAAAACAAACAGAGAAATGTTTATGGAAATAAAGAAACAAATTATAAAAATTTTAGGTAGCATACCACAGTCAAATAAATACCATTTTCTAATAAAACAAACTGGGAGAAAGCCTACTTGAATTAACCCATAGTAACCAAGAAAGCAGCTCAAGGGACTTTCTGTTCCAGAATCAGAACCATTCTTGAGAGCTAAACATTCATATCCTTTGAAGAACTTCAGAATCCCTTTTGTAGGATTATAAATTCTTCTATGACTGCAAGTGTTGAAAACACTCAATGTGGGCTTAATTCCACCTCCGGTCAAGTCAAGTCCTGGTTGTGTTCAAAGGGAGAAAAGTGAAACTGATGCTGAGAGCTTTTGAAAGGCCTATACTTTGTATTTTTTTGTTTTTGCGAAGTTCATCTTACACAAAGTAAAAGAAGGAAGACGTGACTAATAGCCCATCTCACTGATGTGAAGTCCACACATGGCAGGAAGTCCATGGATCAGAAGTAGACAGGGAATTCTGAGGGAGTCTCTTGTTTGGGATACTTCTGAGTTTGTGTGTGTGTGTATGTGTGTGTGTGTCTGTGTGTGTGTGTGTGTGTGAGGGGAAGGGAGCCAAATCACTGGGATGCCCCCAAGATGTAGGGGTGGACTATCCCTCCATGTGCATGGGGAGATTCAGCAGTAGTGTCTTTTTGCTTTTGCAAAATATGGGATTCGCCATTTGGAGACTCCTAAAAATGTACGCAAAGCTCACAATACGGTCAATAACAATTAGGTGTGCAACAGGAAGAACAAACCCTTAAAAATTAACAAGAACAGTCTCCAATTAAAAGAGTCAAAAAGAGCTCAGTCTGAATATTTCTGTGAGCTTCCTTTGTTGATGCTGTAGGATTTCTTTGTAGTTGTACAAATTCTGCTTGCTAAAATTCTCTTGGCAACTACAGACTTCCTTACTTCTGATCTCATCACACACAGATGGCTCAGGCTTGTAAAATATTATTAGGGGACGTGTTGGAGTGGCCTGAACATGGGTCACTCCAGCAGCGTAATCTGACTCTCACGATTTCTCTGTATTTGTGTAACCTTGAGTTCTGCCAGTGTTTCCCAACCTGCAAAACGGGAAAGGAGCCTACCTCCTAACAAAGTGATGAGAACGTGTGAGTGAATATACGTACAACCCTATATAAAAGGAAAAGTGTTACTGCTGTTTGGGGAGAGTAAGACGGGGTCATGTGCACTTCAGTTTTGTTCTCTCCTCTGAAACAAACACCGACATAGATATAAATAGTGCCTGCAGAAAAGCAAGGGATGAACTTCTGTATGTTTTTTTAAACATTCTGTAGCTTTTGCATGCGAAGTCTGCTTAGAAGAGTTTTGAATAGTTTAACAATTAAACCAAAAATCTTTAGTTCTAGAAGTATTAACATTTACCAGACTGGATTTATTTTTCCAGTGGTGTCATAAATTCACAGTATTTACCCACCAGTTCTGGTTTTCATAACAAGACTGTGGTTTTTATTTTGATCCCTGGTTAATTTATTGCTGCAGCACATCATTTTGCTTTTCTTTTGGAGGTTCTGAGGAAAAGTAATTCTTTACAGACATTGTTCAGATGGTATTTTTCAATTAAAAACACTTAAAGCAGAAAGGAACGATTGTCTGGTGGGGGACTGAAGATCAGAGTTCCATGCTTGGCTCTACAATAGACTCCCTGGGGAAATTTTCAAAGGCACAAATGGCAGGTTGGCACATCACTCCCATACTTGCTTTAGTGGGAGTTACTTGCCTCTGAAAACCTCTTATTTCCTTTCCCTGTATTATCCCAATAAAATCATCTAATTTTTCCCTGTGTCTTGGTCTGCAACCACAACAGTGGAAATTCTAACTTTTTGCTCCCCTCACCTCTCTCCTGGCTTGCCTTTTTAACTAAAAGCTTCCTGAGGCAGCAGCATGTAAAATATCCAGCAGCAGTGCATGGGGGTACTGGTCTCATCTGGGACTCCCCAGTTCCTGTTAGAATGTACACATGCAAATAACATCAATACTAATTGGGAATCTGGAGTTAGCATGCTTATCAACCTTATCAGGTCAGGTGCAGGTTATCATGCTGTCCAGGAGCAGTGCTGCTTAGGTGAGAAGCATCACATTATCAGCCCAATTAATGGCATCCACAGAACTGGGGCCAGACAGCAAGGCTGGGTGAATGTCTCCCAGTGATACCAAGATGAACCATCATTGGAAAAGTGGAATTATTAACCCTCTTCATCTCAGTCCTTGGTTTTTGGTAACTTCTGTTCCATTAAAGTCAACATCCTTTGACCAAAAGGACATTAAAAGGATGTTACATTTTATTGAAACAAAATTCAAAGTCTTAACAAATGTCCACCAGGCCTTTCAGAAAGCAAATTGTGAACCTGAGTATGTATTTGCACCACAAGAGTACAAGTACTCAGCCACTGTGGTAACAAAAACAGGTGTGTCTTATTTATCTTGCAAGGCAGGATTAGGCACAACAATTTTTGTTTTCAAAACACAAATGTAAAATTCCCAAAAAATGCGACGTGTGGAAATACTGAAAGGGAGTGCATGACAATATACTGAATAAATGTGCATGACCAGTAAATTCAAGAAAATATTGATCTGTATTTGTTTATTTAAAAAGCAGAATGCCCCACAGAATTATTCTACTAAAACTTTTTTCTACTCTACTGAACTTAAATACATTGTGACCATGAGTTAAAAAAAAAAAATCATATTCCATGTGCACTCATTAATTATCTCCTGTCCTACCAGGAATTACTATGTTTGCCAAATGAGATGAGGCTAGTGTTCATTATATTCCAGAACATCACCACTGAGCAATGACGTCTTTCAGATACCCACTAGTAGTTAAACCAGGCTTTTTATTTTTGTCCTATTGCATAAATTATTCTCTAAGCCAATAATCTTTCTCAACAATTTCTTTATGGCTATAACCAAGATCCTAAATTTTGTGGACAGTTTCTTTCCCTGAAGTAAACATGGCAAAAGCAGCAGCATTACAGTAGGAATTATTTTTTATGTAATATATTCATGAGTCTAAGACATATCTTTATGTTCTAGGCACATCCTCCATTTCTTTCTGCATCACTCAGTTTTTATCATCTATGCAATCAGCCCAGTATGCAATGCAAGACAGAATTCCTACAGCAGATGTAAATAATTCAAGAAAGTTTGTAACTCCTCAGGGAGATTTACTCACAGATCACCTGTTCACAGGGTTTAAAGGGATGTCAGAAGAGTTCCAGGATTATTACAGACCAACGATGGGAAGGGTTACAACAAAGTATCAGTATTCTTACAGCGTAGAACTGAAAGTGGCTTTGATTTTGGATACATTAACAAACTTCAAAAGGATTGGTCTAAATCTGCCAGTGGAGGAATGTTGTTTGATTGCATCATGTACTGGGATGCTGCTGCAGTTGGATCCAGAAAGAATGACGCATCACTGTCTGACATAGCTCTGATAATAGATAAGTAAACTGTAGGATTGCCAAATGAAGAGGTCAAAAAAAATCCCAACAAAAACAAAAGAGCTGATAAAGCAAATTACACCAACAGAATTTGCATTGCAACATGAACAAAAGAAATTCAAACAAACCCCATTCCTATTAGTGATGGGATGCCCCTGTGTCCCACATGGCATCACTGCAAATGGATTCTGTAGAGAGTGAGAACGACACAAGCCCACAGCTCTGCAGTAACAGCAGCCCACGCAGAATATCTCCACTTGCCAGCTGAGAAACCTTGACCTACTGCCCATGTGCCTCCACTTCTATCCCCCTGATCCACTGAATCAGTCATGCCTTAAGGTAGATCGCAGTCATGGGTGACAAAACCCAAACCTTTTCTGTTGCAACAATCCTTGCATTTTCCTCCCAAAGGCAGAGCATGCTAAGGACATTCTTTATGTGTCCAGAGGCCAACAGCCTGTCACTCTCTTTACACAATGCACCACATGTATCTAGGACATAGAAAGGATTATTTAAAACTCTAAAGGAGACATTTATACCCAGTACACTTCCAAAATAAGGATGGCAAGTTGCTGAAATAACTTATTTAAAACTTTTTCTCAAGTACAGAGTGATAGAATTAGAGTAAAATCATCTAGAAGGGATTGGAAACACTTTCTCATGAAGTCTTAAACATCACTTCGAGTGACATTAACTTGAGCTACACGTCCCATCGGAGAGCAAGTGTCAGCAAAGTAAATGCATTAGTTAAAGCTTAATAGTAGTTTGGTGTTCAATATCCTGAAATATTTAATATGTTTTTTCCCAAAGTAAACTGTTATTCAGTTTTAATGAAGACATTAACCTGCTTGATTTGTAAGCTCCTGTGGGAAGTCAGTCTAAAACACTGTCACAAGAGGTAGGCAGATGTAACAAGAGCTGTGACAGGAAATCAAGCATATTTTAAATGTTAAAAAAGCAGCCAGACAATAAGTCTCAATATGCTCTTGTTTTCTTTTAGTTTTGTTTATTTTTTGGTAATATGATTTCTGCCCTTTAAAAGATGCCAATTAAGGCTGGCTATAACGTAGTCTGAAGGTAACTGTGGGTACTGAAATCTACGTGTGTCCTCACCACTATGTTGTAAACAAGAAGTGGTAGGATACAGACAAAAAAAAAAAAAGTTTGGGTCAGATTCTGAACTTCAAGACACTTGCAGTCTCCAGCATTGTAGGATAACAGCTTTAAACTGGAATCCACTGTAACACTTCTAGTCACAGTTTGAATTTTCCAGACTGACTTTGAATACAGTCTACACTTCATGGGAACAGCCGGTCTTGTGAGTTTTCAGCTTGAAATGATAGTGATATAACAAGATGAGCAAAAATGGTGAGACCCCAAGCAATTAAGGTGGGTGTGTACTCTTCCTGAAATGCATATTGGTGGTTTGACAAGGGAGACAAGCTGGCTGCTTTGTTTCACAGTAGCTGTGTTTAGTTCATGCTGTCAAGCGTGGATTCTGACACTTAACAGTATTAATATTGCTATTTCTATTGATATAATTAGCACTTCTATAAATAATAGCTAAGGCTGCCATAGCTATGTATATTACTGCAATCAGCACCATCAGGCCCTTCTTGGTTACACACCCTCCTGGAAATGCAAGCTGATTGATCTCTACAAGAAGACAGCCACTGAGCAACGCTGTTGATTCTAGCGGCCCAGCGAGGAGCAGCTCCCACCACGTAGAAGTCTCTCCTAAACAACTAGTTTGTATGTGTGAGACTAACATTTCTCACCAGTCTTGCACCTGCCAACGTTTGAATGCTATAAATAGGGACCCTTCTTTTCAGCCACACGATAAAAAAACCCTCACATTGAGTTCAGTGGGTGTTATTCATACACTACAATGGGGGAGAAGTCCTACAAATTGTTTTGGAGACAATCTGGACCCCACATTTAAACTGCACCTAAACAGCACAAAGATTTTATTTATTTACTTTATAGGTATAAAACAAAAAACTGCTTAACAAAACAGATATTGCCACTTTTAACGGAAGAACAGCAGCACCTGCCATTTCAATCCCTAATTTCATACTGGTACATTTAAAAATAGAGAAGAATGACAGCTTTTCTAGAGGCCCAAACTTCAGGCACTTCCAACCTGTTTCCCAGAACTTTGCCCTGGTTTCACTGCACCTAAAAGCTGTAGCTTCTATGTGAGTTTTGACAGTGTTTAATATCTACCCTAAGGTAGTTATGCTTAATGACTGCAGCTTACAACCAGCACTGGCGGGACAGGGAAGTGTCCAGAACCAGTGGTGGTGGAAATAAAGCCTCAGGGTCTCAAAAGATGCATACAAAAATACAAGCAGTTAAAAATTATCACCAGTTTTGGAAACAGTGGGTATTTTCTGCTTTCTTCATCTTTCATAAAGTGATGTGGGTAAACACTGCACAAAGATATTCTGAAGGCCAATATTTACAGTGTCTGGAAATAGAAAGTGTTATGTATAAGAAAAGCAGCCTAGATGTCTGACTGGAGTTTGTTACAAAAATGCTTTAAAACTTCTACTTTCTTAGGCTTTAGTCAAACGGATATGCTAAAAGTCATACGGGAAATTAAGTAATTCATGAGCACAATTACTATTGGGTGGGAGACACAAATTTTTGAATCCTGGAAGTTCTTCCAGAAACAGTACTTGCTAGCTGCAGTACTTGAAAACTCAAAATGGTAGGGGAGACTACAATTCCAAAGCTTTGAACTCCTGTACTACTAGCACAGCTCACTTTGTATGAGGCCAAAGCACTCTGAAAGCACTATGTCTTTCAGCAGTATCAATGCCAAAATCATTCCAGTATAATTCCACTGATGTCACTTCAGTTATTTCAAAGAGGAAATTCATGTCTAAGCCACCTTCTGTTTTTTGATGCAAACCCAGAATAACTACACCAAAGTTTATAAAAGTACTGAGACTGGCATTTATTGTCCAACCAAACAGCCAATAGAAAAATTGGCACCCACCATCTGAAATTATTGCTTTGGATATTATTTATAACCCTGATGGCTGCATTTTGAAATTCTCTGCATAGATACCTTTGCAAACATTTGTGATGACAGCACACGGTATTATTCCTGTTGTACAGATAGGAAACAAAGACTGAGCAATTCTTCCCTAAAGTCAAATATGCTATTCATGGCAGAGAGCTTCATGAGGCCCAAGTCTTAAGCCAGGAACCCAAACCAGTAAGGAAGTACTCAGTCCTCAGTATGCTTTCAAGAAAATAAAAGAAGCAATAACTGAGTTGGACCTCATATTGGATTAAAAAAAATAAGGAAATATGAAGGAATAATTATTTCTTTGAATAAGCTGTTCAGGAGTCAAAATCAGAACTTTCTCTTACAAGAAAAGTTGATAACAAAATGTCTTATTCTGGTATTCCTTGAGGCATCTTTCTTGAATATCTGGGAAAATCAGAGTATAATCTGACATCCATTGATATCAGTAAGCACAAAATGATCTACACACCAAACTCTTTTTTTTTCTTGCTCACCCTACTCAGGCTACAAACACAGGATTTCCTAAAGCAATGCAGGCCTACCAAAATCACCTCTGGTTGTGAAAACTCGTCAATGACAACTATTTTCTTCTGTTTCAGATATGCTCAATGATTCCTCTCAGTGAATATATTGCTAATGAAAATTAAAGAACTGAATTTTGGCTTGCTTGAGTTGCACTGATACCCAAGACCAAGGGTCAGCACACCCACGTAAGGGTAAACAAGCAAAGTTTACTAATAGCTGCCAATTTGAGACACTGTCTTTTTTTTTATTTGTTTATCAATAAGGTAATGATTTGTGCACACTCTCTGCAATACCTCTTCAGATAGCTTAAACTGCTGGTAAGATTTCTTGGGCAATTACAGATGAATTCTGCTTACTTAACGTTAATTTGGTACTTTGAGCAAATTAAAAATAATTATTTTTCCCCAAAGGATCTTCTACATTAATATCTGCAGTCACTCTGGAATCTTAATAAGCTAAAATTGGTAAGTTCTGTCCATTCTTGGCTAGAGGACTGCCTTTTCCTTCATGATACAGATGCAATCATTTGGGAACAGTTTGCAAACCTAAAATTCCACCTCGCTTGAAGGGATTTGCAGCCTCACATGACAAACTATACAGAACAATACTGAGGCCCAGTGAAAAATAAACAGAAAGAACACACTTATTTTCTAATACCAAGATGGAAATAGTAATTCTTGAGGGCCGCCTGGAATTTGACCAAGGTTACCCAGCAAGGATCAAATCCTATTTGTCTTAGGCAGGCAGCCCTGCCGAAATCAAATAAGCCTACAGCACAGATCAGTATACTAAGGCTATGGTTTAACCTCTGAGGCATGCTATAAATCCCGTGCCACAAAATAGGTGCTATGGATTAATTTCTAATCCCAAATTATAACTCGTCATTGAAGAGCTGAAAACCCAATTCCCCTCACAGATTTGCATAACGAGAACAAAACCATGCTGAGATTTAAGACTTTACTTACAAAATTTCTAGCAAAATATTTTCCAGGATACTCAATTCACACAGTGGCAAATAAATCACACTGAGGTAACAGAACAAACCTTACACTATGACACACCTTTTTTTTTTTTTTTTTTTAAATTTGCCTGCATAGCAAATCATTAATTTACCCAATAAATTAATTCCACAAGTGGCTCTCCGAGTCATCAGTTTGAATTATCAAGTTTCTGCTGTATTTCCAAAACAATGCCAGGCATGCATGTGCGTAGGAGGGATGGGACAATGAAGCCAATAGGTGCAGCTGTGGCCTGGGAGGCAGAAAGTCTGTTCAAACTCTGACTGCTCTTTGACATTGGGAAGTCATTTCAGTGCTGTTCAATTCTGAGTCTTTCTAGCATATAAAATTTTAGCAATGAAGCCACTCCTCAAACATTTGGAAGGCATAGACAAGCCTTTATGAACTTTATGAAATCTTATATTCCCCTGAAAAATCAGCAGCACTGGGGAAAAGGGGTGTGCGCAGCCAATCTGTTTGGATTTCTGGCCTTTGTATCTTCCCCACGTGCAAAACAGAAAAAAAATCGACCTTCATAAAGCATCTTTATGCAAGTACAGGTGAAAGACCACCTCTGTAAATTCAGATGATCGGATGGGCTAGCTGGTATCTCATACATCTAGCACTGCTGCTGCACAGGAGCTGAACAGTTCTTCCCTTGAATATGAATACTGGCAACCCTGATTTTAAACCAGAGGGCTTAGGTTCCATTCCTAATGTTACATCATAGTAAGACCAAACATTAAATCCTCAGCCAGAAGGATTTTTCTTGTATTTTACTTCTGTGCTAACACAACAAACAGGATACATTTGAAGACTCATAAACCATTTCGTTTTGGAAGACCCAAGGCATTCATAGCTTTAACAACTGACTAGTCACAGATTCCACATGCTATCAGAAAGTTTTCTCCTCCTAGAAATGAGGGTTTTTTAAAAACACCTACAGATTAAATGATGACATTTAAAATAATGCTAAAATTTTCTGTAATGTTCTTCCTGCATTACAAATGGACTATTAAATCAGTGAAGTGCCAATCAAATGCTTTTGTACTTTGAAAGAAAGGTTTAAATAACAAAAGCAGTTTTTCAGGCCTCTCTCTCCCTCGGTAGTCAGTGTCACCTATGCACTAATTACAACATATTTACTCGCTTTTCTAGTAAGATCACGATTGAATAGATTTTTTTAAGAACATGATTTTTAAGAAAAGTTGCAATCAGAGCCTCGTGGATTCTGCCTCTTATTAATCCAGCTTGTCTAAGAAAAATATAATGTTGTGCAGTAAACTTCAAGATATATGACAGGACCGAATAATAATAGCTCTGGATTCAGTCTCCAGCTTTAAAAATCAACTCGCTGCATGACCTCGAGTGAACCATTAATTAACTAGGGCCAAATCCTCTGTGGACTAAACACAATGGAACTAGCCAGTTTGTACAAGCCGAAGATCTGGCCCCAAGTTTCCAGAAGTTTTGAATCGGGCTGGCCAAATACTGGAATTTTTGTGCTATGAAAAATATATTTAGTTGTGTTTAGGAGTAAGAAGTAAAGCTCTCATGTCCTTTGTGGAATAAAAATTCCAAGCAATTCCTTAAAAGGGGGGAAAACGGGGGGGGGGGGGGGGGGGGGGGGGGGGAAGAATTAAAAAAAAAAAAAAGGTGGAAGTCTCTAAGGGGAAGATTTTGTTAACTGTGATTTCTCCCTGTAAGCAGAAAGTAGAATTGACAGAAGTCTGCAAGGCAGGTAGCCATCAACCATCACTTTAATTTTCCGGTCAGAATAATGTAACTTTTTTCCCCCGTAAAACTGGAACTTTCTTGCAGAAAACTGCAGCTTCACAAATACCACATTTTCCACTGGGGAGGGAAGGATCCTCCCAGCCAGCTCTAGTACTGTGTCCTCATTGCATCCTCTGAACAGCTGAAAGAGCTCTTCCCTCTGAGGGGTTTTTGTGTGTGTAAGAGAAGGATACAGTACTTTCCTATCACAGATTTATTTTTGTCTTGAGTTACTCTTCCTTGCAAAGCACCCCGAGACTCCCAGATGCGAAATGGTTCTGCATCTCTACAACCCCGTAAATTCCAAAGACATCATTTCTATATGAGAGCACACCCCAGGCATTCAGAAAGACCCAGGAAGGCGCTCGGATTTCAGGACCGTGATCCAGTAGATGTAGACAATAACAGCTTTTATGGAGATACTTTTTGCTCCTAAATAATTACTCTGCTCAGAGAGCCGAGTTCAGGCTTTGCACATTAGTTTGCTTTACTCGACGGCGAGTCTTACTTTCTCACAACTTCGCATTTGCCATTCATGACAGAGGGCTGCAAGGCTGACAGGAGGGCTTTTAACCTGAGAAACACCGACTTGCTCGGCTACAGAAGGACGCCAAGTCTGGGGACACGACGGGCAGCGCGGCAGCCCGTTTCCTTCTCAACCTGCAAATCCATTTCTTTTCCTGCCCGACAGAGGCCGAGCCCCGTCGCTGCTGGCAGGGACACAGACAGCGGGGCACACCGCCCCGTCCCCTCGGCACAGCCCGCCCGGCGCTGAGGGAAGGACAAGGGACCGATGGCTCTGGAAGCGCTGTCGGACGCGGGACCGCGCTGCCAGAGCCTCGGCAGGGACAACGGGGAACAGCTGATCTGCTCCGGGAGCCCTCGGGGACGGCATCAAAAACGAACCAAACCCAAAAAAAAAACCCCCAAGCAGCTGAGCTGTTCGGTGCGGGAGGACGAGCAGCTCCTCCCCAGCCTGGCTCTCCCCCCGCATCCCGCGGGGCATCCCAGGCACCGGCTCTGCCTTTCACCCGGGGGATAACCCCGACCTGCCTCTCACAGCCACAGAATCACAGGCAAGCGAGGCTGGAAGGGGCCACACTGGGTCATCCGGCCCAACCTCGGCTGGAGCGGGGTCATCCCAGGGCACACTGTACGGGAGTGCGTCCAGACGGTTCTTGGGCATCTCTTCCCTGCCCGACCCTCGCTCACAAACGAGCGCCGCCAACTTTTCCCAGCGGCGCGGCTGAGGAAGGAGGAGGAGCGGCGCGGGGGGGGGACAAGCGGGGGGAATGTCGCTGCCAAGTCTCCCTCTCCGGCCGCGCGCACCCTCAGGGGAGTGGCCCCGCCGGCTCCCAAACTTTTTCGGGACGGTGAAAAAACTCCGGGGGGCGGCGGGGGTGAGCCGTCCCCCCTCCAGGACCACCGGCTCCGCTCCCTCTCGGCACACGAACTCTCCCTCCCCGCCGGGACGCCGGAGCCCCTCGGCCCCCTCCCCCCCGCCCCTCACCCGTCCGCCCCGCCCTCCGGTGGGCGGAGCACGCCCGGGCCCCGCCCCCGGCCGCGCGCTGACCCCGGAAGCGCCGGTACCTCTCTCATCTTCCCCTGCCCCGCGCTGGGCGCCGCCGGCTCGCGGCACTTTCAGAGGCGGCCGCCGCCGCCTCGCAGGGCCCCCTCATTGGCCCCCGGCCCCCCCGCCCCACCGGCCAGCTTCCATTGGCTCGCAGAGCCGTCACTCAAGGGCGGGCCCCGCCTCCCGCCGCCGTCTGGGCCCGCCCCCCTCCCCGCGACTCACGGCTAGTTCTCGATAGGCGAAGCCGGTCCGCTACGCCCCTCTCCTATTGGAAGGCGCAAACGTCGGTCGAACGCGCGGCGTCTTTCATTGGCCGGATTTTAGAACGCTAGGGGGCCGCCTTCGCCGCTCGGGAGTGCTGACTGGCTGGGCAGAGATGTCAGTCCGGGCGGCACTCGGGTACCGATTGGCCGCCGCGGGCCAGGCAGCAGGTTAGGTTGCGCTCCCCCCGCCCCACCCCCCCCGCCTTCTACGCATTTCTATTTCCCGCTTTATTTATTTATTTTCCTCCATAAACTTAAATGACCCCGGAGGGGGCGGGGCCTGGGCGGGGCTCCACCGGCCAGGGCGGCCAATGGGAGCGCGGCAGCGGGGCGGGGCCGGCGGCGGCGCGGGCCAACGGGAGCGCGGCAGACGGGCCGCGCTCGGCCAATGGGGCGGCGCCCCCGCCCCCGCCCGGAGCCCGCGGCGGGTCCCCGGGGGGGCCGGGCCGGGGCCAGGGAACAGGGAACGGGGGGGCGGACGGGCTGTCCCGGGGGTGGGAGAATCGCTTCCTTCCTCGCACGCAGGAGCCGCGGCAGCGCGCCCGCCGCGCAGCCTGCGTGAGGCACTCCCCCCCGGGAAGCGAGGGAAAGGCGTTTTCCCAGGAGCGCTCCTCTCGTCCCTGCTCTGGCCCAGGGATCCCTCGCCTGGGCGCAGTGGGGCCTCTGTCCTTCGGGGTGGGGCGGAGAGCCCCTCAGGCAGAGCCGACAGGTGTTCCTGCAGCACAGGCGCCCTTGCAGGTGTTGGGTTTGCAGCCAGGGCCAGAGCGAGGAGCCCCAGGAGCGCTGGTTTCTCCAGGAGGGACCGGAGGGCAGTGGGCTGTGTCAGTCTCCCTCCTGTGCCATTAAAGAGAAGGCCCGGGCCTTTCTTTGTTCTCAAACCATTACTGTATTTATAGTTTTCAACTGTTCTCCACATCTCTGGGGTTTTTTCTTTTTTTTTTTTTTTTTGGGTTTTGCTGGTGTTTGTGATTGTAGTCCTTGTTGCTTGCACTGTTCTTTCAGAACTCTGCCCATCTGACCTACCGTCCCCTTTTTGCAGGTTTCCTTCTTGTCCTTCCAGTCAAATTAAATTCACACTTTATCTAAATTATTCGCTTACTATCCTTCCTTCCTGTGCACTAGGTTAGTTGAGATTTGGTGGTTTTCATTCCTTTGAAGAACACTGAGCTTCCTACTTGCCTTTTTTCCTGCCAGACTATTCCGATGTGATCCAGCGTAACACTTTTCCAATTCCCTCATCCTAGAGATTGGTTGTGTTTGCTTTTCTCTGTCCTTCTGTTTGCATGGACCACCCAATGTAAAGTTATCACCCTTACCCAAGTTTCTTCACATGTTCCTATCACAAGTGTCCGTATGTGTCTCCTGGAGCCATGCAGGGAAGCACTCCCATTCCAGATGGTTTCTCCATCTTCCATGTCAAAGTTTGTCACCAGTGTTGCAGGAAGCGTCCCTTGTTGTGGTCCTTCCAAAGCAACCATGTGTTGCTCATTGCTGTGAGCTTGGATGATTCTGCTACCTGTTTGGAGAAAACTCCTCTGTCCCACGAATTGGGGTTTGTGAGAGGTCCTTACCAGGACAGAGCCTGCCTTCTTTCCTCTCATCATTCTCAGGGGCTTCTCTTGAAGCAGCCCTCACTCCCTTCGCACATTCAATTGCAGAACTGGTGTATAAAAAACAAAGCCATCTCTCTTCCTCCCCCACTACCTCCTTGAACAAGGCATTGTCTTTATATTTTTATCCCACTTACATGGGTTATATCTCTTTTGCCAATTATAACAATTAGAAGATACTCTTTTAGTCTATGTAGCTGTTTGTGCATTGGAGGGATTTTTTTTTTTAATGGGAGTAAGCAAATTAAATCTGGTACTAGAAGAAGGTAAAGACCCCCATCAGACTCAGATCAGTATTGTAGTGAAGCACTAGGATTTTAACCATGGGCATATTCTGACTGCATAGCTGCTTCAACATAAGCATATGCTGAGGTTCTGGGCTGAATCAAAGCTTTAATTTCCTTCTCATTTCTTGTGGCCTGTTCTGCATTTTTAAGATGAGACAGAGTGTGAAATAAAATACTCAGAAAAATAATTTCTCTAGGGCATATTCTGTTTGATAATGTCATACCTGGAACTTCATCTGGGCTGTCAAAACAATGTCGCATGACAGTAAAACTGAGCACGCTTCATATACAGAAATCTTTCACAGTCTGTAACTAAGTATCAAGAATGAGCTGAAGGCTCCTGTAGCTGAGCTATTGCACAGAGTGAGAAATAATGTGACCATTAGAGAGCAGATACCTCCCAGCTAGTAACTCCGGGTAACTCCGTGTGGAGGTGGCAATGAATTAATAAATGGATGTATATTTATGATGCATGCCGCTGAGGGACAGGGCCCTGATTTCAAAGAGATGCAGAAGAAGAGGTTTTTCTCCTTGAACACCATTTGTTGTCCACCATGGTTCATAAGGCCGTATTTCTGGTGGGAATTGCAGTTGTATCAGCAATGCCCAGCAAGTCAGCAGTGATTTCCTCACACAAGAAGGAACAGCATTTCCTGTGGTGATGTGGGTCTGCTTCTTTTTGATGTCATCATTAACAATTGTGGGATAGCGAGCACGCTTTTAAAATTTATGGTTAGAAATTGTGCTCAGATATATTACAAACCTCTCAGAAGCTGTGGTGAGAACCAATTGTGTTAATTTCAGGAGGAAATCCAACCAACGACCTGGTATTTAATAGCATGATATAGAAGTATAAATCAACTATAGAAGAACTATAGTTAACAAATTTCCTCCTTGGGGAGGCAAAAAGATGACATAAGAGGACTAGAGAGGTCAGGCTAAATCACAAGTGAAATAAAAAGCAAAGGAGTAGAGGACAAATCTCATGCTAGGATATTCAAACACAAGTCATACCAAAAGTAAGCCCAGGGACAAATAGTTCTTCTGTACCCAGTGCCAAGAAGGCCTCAGCTGAAATTCTGTGTTTGGTTTCATACATTGCATTTAGAAGAGGTTATAAAGATCAGAGACTAAAATCTTTGAAGTGGCAATGGTAAGGGTCTTAGAAAACATGGCCTACAAAAGAAGAACAAAGGAACTAGATTTGTTTAGACTAGAAAAGGGAAGAACTAATGAGGAGAACAGTACAAAGTTCTGGCAATAAACTCCTGTGGGTTCAGCACTGTAACAGTCTTTGGAGGCCGTAGGATCCCTGATGGTGGATGCTTTAAAATTACAACAGATTGGGGTCAACTGCCCTCTGGACAGTTGCCCAAGGCAGCAAAGCAAGAAGATCCTGAGTGGTGTGCTGCCTTGCTGGTACAGGCTGGGAACTGCAACGCTGGGAACAGAGCATCTGCAAGAAACAACCCAAACCTCTCCGGGGCTTTCAGCAACAGCCAGCAGCTCCTGCTCCTCCTGAAGGCATGATAGCACCAGCCAGCTCCATGGTAGCATGTCATCTCTCTAAGCAGCAGCATGTGCCAGCTTCTGCCTAGCTTTGTTGTTGGGTTTCATGCCAAATCCAAGATTACAAACACAGTCAGGTCAACACTCTGGGAGGCTACCAGCCACTAGGTGTCAGATCCTGTCGAGTGTAGTCTATGCTTGTCCCTGCAAGACCTTTCAGGTCTGTCCTAGCATTACATTCTTGTAAGCAGGGGTTTGACTGGAAGAGCACCATAACAAAAGGCCACTCTGTAGATCTGCATCTTTGTGCTGCCTGAGCTCAAATGGCATAGGGAGCAATTCCTTTCACACCAGTGGAGTTGCAAGCAAATGCCATTATTGGTGAAGTAAGATTGGACTCTTGTAAACAGCAACATTGAAATGTGTTGCATTTTTGTGGTAGCTTTATGCGTGTGAACATCAAATGCCATAAGGATGTTTATAGAATTCAAGTTTTGGGGAACGAATGCCCTACCTTAATTGGCAGGACTGAAGAAATAGTCCCTCATCAGGCAGAGCTCATAGTGAAAGCATAAAAAGTCTAATTTATTGCAGTCTTTCAATATGACTTCATTTTCAAGCATTTTGTGACAATCTGACCTAATATTGCACTGATTCAGACAATAGAGCTGTTCTATTGTACTTTAATGACTGGAAATGTAATTTGCTTCCTGTTTAATATTTAAGCCAGCAATAATACCAAAAAGGCTTATTGCTCCTAAGAAAAGATGAAAGGGGCATAACTCTTAAGGTTTTTTTGTGTTCAAAATTTGACCTACTTTAAAAACACTAGGAACTCATGGGAATGGTCCTCAGAATTAAAAATACCAATATAAGATTGTTGCCTGGGAATTTTAAGATACATCACTTCCAGCTCATAGGAAAGCAGAATTTCCTTCCCAAGGGAAATCCAGATAATTCAAAATTAATTTTTGTCCCAAAATACTGAATTAACAGAGTTTTTCCACAGAAAAATGAAGTTGGAAAAGAAAAAAATATTCTGAACTTCAGAAATATTTAATTTGGGCTTGATGACTGTCTTGAAATTTTTCAGTCTGGCTTAGCTGAAGAACCATCTGTGCCTGTTCCAGCTGCCCCTAGTGACTCTCACATGACCAGTGCTCTGTGGTCTTGCTTCACGGTACTCCTTGGAGAGAACAGCTCCATGGCCATTCCACCTTGCCCATATAGCTTTTCCGTGGGGAGCAAGGAAGACCAGTTTTGGTGGAACACGCAGGGAAGACAACCGGCAAAACCTGATCTGAAGAGGATAACAGGAAGGTCCATTATCTGAACTGCTACAAAAGTGAGGTGTATGGGTGGCTCAGACAGGGATGCAGAGCCATGGAAATAAAGCAGCTCAAATGGAGAACAGCACAACTAAAGCATAACCTTCACATGGGGTGCAGCGGTGACTCTGCTCTACTGCTTCCCTCAATAAAGGGTCATTTCTTTTTCATTTGGTATTACTTCACATCCCATTATACTTTTGGATAATCATATTCGGTAGCTCTGCCACGCCTTTCCATGTCCCCTGTCCCCTCGCTTCCTTCTCCCTTTGGAGACCGCATTCCTCTTTATTTGGTCTTTATTAAGGCCGTCTCCATTGCAGGGCTCTGTGAGCTAAGTCCCACACCTGCATGGAGAGGAAACTTGAGATCCAAGGCTTCATGAAATTCCTCAGGGACAGAACCATTTCCAATAATGAACATATTACAAGTAGTTAGATGTATACTGTTAAGCCACTGTCGTACTTTCACTTGACAGATGGGTATGCTGGTCTCTGCATAAATTTACATTGGTAAATATACATTAAAAAAAAAACCCAAACAACCCAAATCACTTTCGCAAGTGATTCCACAGAAACATCTGTATTTTGCCAGGCCGACTAAACTCACTCCTCTAGAAGCATACACAAAAATTACAGGTGTCACTGAAAGGAGGACAGACAAGAGAGGAATACTTCCAAATGTTTTGTTTCTCTTGATTTTATAAATAAGAGTGTGGCATCTCTTTTTAAGCCATGACATTTTGACAAACAATGATGCTTTGTGTTACCCTTGGGTGAGAGGAAATGTGGACAGAATAGTTTTGGGCAGTCTGAAAAGCAGCTTGGGAACAACGACTGCTGTGAGCTATTCCCAGATCAGTCATTTACTTGCTCCATATATTTGGATAAGATACTTAGTCCTTATCTATATACCAAGGTTGTACTGCTTCAACTTTAGTTCAGTAAAACTATACCAACTCTAGTATTAACATGACTATGTTGGCATCCAAGTACTTTTATCAGAATAATATGCTCATGTCAGGCAAATCTTACCACTATAACACACCTTTGTACCATTATAACTGCTGGCACAGCAGGGAGCACGGTTATAACAAAAAGATAAAAATCTCACCCCTTGCCAAAATACTTCTACCTAATACTGAAGCGTGCACAGCCCACCTTTGCTGCCTTACTTTCCTCCATCTAGAAAAGACTTTTAGACCTTACCTTGGAGGGCTGCTTTAGTTCCTGTCTTCAACAGGGCTTCGCAACGTCTGCATGAAATGTGCCAAGGCTTATTTTTAGCTAGTGGCAGAGCATTTTTAAGTCTCTAAAGAGTTTGCAAGAGGTAGCTGTACCCCAAAACATCACCATTGCAGGGGGGCTCAGCTCGGCCTGCTTCCTTTTCCTGTGAAGATTTCACTTTGTGTTTGACTCAGACTTTCCTGACAGCTATTTCATGACATATCGACTGTGCGATTGTCCCTGATATTTCATGCAACTAATGTGACATCCCGTCCTTTTTCCTCTGGACTTTGGAGACTGGCTTCTTTCCCCCGCCACCATTAGTCTGACAAGCGAAGGTTAAATCAAGGAGGACGAAAATCTTTTCATGTTCAAGGCGAAAATGCAGTCAGGCCGTTTTCCCTGCCGCCTTTCAGCCAGCAGCTGAGCGGGAAAAAGCCAAGTCGGGAGGCTGCCATCTGTGGGAGGAAGGAGGGAGGACAGCAGAGCCTCCAGCCCTGCCAGCACCTGAGGGGAGTTGGGCAATGGTGCGCTAATTGTTGGTGTAAATGACATCAGCGTTTGGCCTAGGATCAGTAGCTTCTCCCCGAATAATTTAGTAAGTACAAATATTAAAAATGCTCGGAGTTAGACATTAACCAGATGAAATGTTTAGACAGCAATAGTAAAATGCATTTGATCAAGCTTTATGGACTGAAACTCAAACAGAGTTTTGGTTAGCAAAAAATAATGGGGATGCTGATGCAATTCCTAGTTAATCAAAAAGGAAAAAATTCCGAAGAAGCTGTCTTTTGAAATTAAAAATGTAATTTCCAGGACAGCTTTGGACTTGCTCACAAGGGATTTCCTAATCCACAAATCCGTTCTGATGGCTCTTTTCCCACGGGCATTCGCTCTAAGCGCCAAGGCCACTGATATTTTCTCCAGGTTTGCTGTTCATTTTGAAGCCATGGAGCAGGATACTCTGCAGCAGGGTTTCTGCTCCATCTTGCCTGTTCAGCCCTGCATTGACTCAGTTGTCTGCTATGCTGGATATGAGAGACTCAGATCCAGCATTAGCAGGAAAAGTCTGGATTAGATAGGTCCCAAAAGATGCCTACACTGAATAGGATACATAGGAATGGGATCCTCTAGATTGTCAGGCACTAAAGGTTTACATCCATATGTTTTTCAAATATCTACTTAGAACGTAATTAAACTGACATTATTGGCATAAATCCTTCCTCACCTGCTTTCTTTTAAGAAGTATGGTGTTTAGGCAAAGTGCAGGGACACCAGGACAGCCAGCCTGCCTGTTGGATGATAGCCTGGGTGCAGGAATCCTGTAAGCTGGAGGAAGGGCGAGACCTTCCAGAACCCCCACTGGATTTTATGTGCTGGAGCCTTCCATGAGGCCTGCAGTCCCAGCACCTCCAAGAGCATGGAACTCCAGCCCAAAGCTGCTTGCTGGTGTCTAAGTAGTGGGTCACATCTGGCTTGAATTTAGCATTTGCTCTTTGTTAGCACTCTAAAGGCTGTTTAATTTATGCTCGGGCTGTGTGTGTGTGCATGTTTGTATGTATGTATTAAGCAAGAGACAGCTGGTCCTACACAGGCAAGGTTGACTGTTACCCCTGAGGCAAGAGGGCCATGGAAAGCAGGGTGGCCAGTGTTTTATTATTGCCCTCTACTATTCTTTGACCTCCACTTGATATATTTTTCCATAACCCTAGGCAGCGAGCTCTCGGTGGGTGGGAACTATCTGTTTGTTATTGTCTGCTAAATGAGGACCTCACTGTGGAATACAGCTTCTGAACACAGACAAATATTACCAACAAGCAATGTGGCCAGCATCTGTCTTAACTGGTCCATCATCACAGGCCAGGTGGGTACCTGAGCCAGGGAAGCCTGCAATGGGAGTAAAATGCTGTTCTTTTACAATTGTGCCAACACCAGTGAAATATGAAAGCCATAATACACGTGAAAGCGTGAATGATACACATCTCAAGAAGCAATAACTAGGTAGAAGCACACAAAGGTGACCTGCAAACCTCTTGAGAAGGACAGTGGGGAAACAATAGCAATTATAGTCAAAAGTTACAGTGTGAGAAAATGCTGCTTCCAGGCATACCCAGAAGCACATACTAAGCAATGGTGTTGCCCGTTTAGTTGCAATTGTTGCTGAAAAGTGAGTGATGTCAGCACATCAAAGGAACTTCCAGGAGGCTTGTACCTGCATTTCTGACCCTCTAATATTCCTTTGTCATGCAGAACAAAGGAGATTTTGCCTTGCCTATCTGATATGCAACAATGCTTGCCGGATATCAAAGGAGCCACAGTTAGAGTGGTTGCAACTGCACCATTAGGGATAAATGAAACAAAGCTGTACCAAAATGAAGTTGAGAGGCCATTAGCTCAAAGTAAACATAACCTGAAGAGGCCAGGGTATTCCCTGATTCCCTGGGAATAGCATCCATCATTTTGCCATGAAACTGCTTTAGAATGCAAGTCTTTCCTAGGGAAGCACTGAAAGCATGAGCTGAACGTACCTGATGCAGTATTGCCTAACTGCCTCAGTGGCCTCCGAGGCTTTAGCTTGGGGGGAATTACAAGCATTCAGTTCCTCTCCAGGGGACATTAACTCTGGAACATAATGCTAGGCATTAAATTACAAAGCATATAATCATTGCACTGCTAATCAACTCATGCTCATACTAGAATTCTTACTTATTCCTTACACCTTGCCAGATCCCACAAGCTCATGTTGCTTTCTACTCAACTGTCCAATTTGGACTGACAGTACACGAGCCCTGTCTGAGTGGTGTCAGGACAAAAATGTTTGGCATTCTGAAAACTGAAAGTAAAGAGATTAAACAAACCTGACTGTAAAAATATACCACGTGGCATGGTGACCTCAAGATTATATTTATTTTCACATTTAATTTTGGTAAAAAATGTATCTTTAAGATTAGAGTCAACACAGTCAATGTCTAGTCTCTGCACTGTCAAGATAAAAATCCAAGAGGCTTTTAAAAGAGACTGTGTCTAGCTGCCTGTGAATTTCACGGTGATGAAGGGCCCTGATAGTGCAGAACATTGTTCAAGAGGCTGGGAACCACGACTGCTTGTCCAGAATGCAGGTACTGCTTGTTTGTGCTATGTACTTGCTCAAGGATTTTGGACAAATTATTTATTTTTTGTGTCTTTTGCTACCACCCCCTCTTCCCCCAAGAGAAAGTAGTGATAACAATATTCCCAACTTCTACACAAAACATTAAAAGCATAAAGGAAGAGGAGTAGAGTTATTACTCATAATATCTACTATCATTAATGTAGGATAATGATTAAGTACAATTAATGGTATAGTGGACGTTACTGAACTAGCAGTAATGGAGTGAGATTGTACTGTGTTAAGGTTGGAGATCTATAAAAATGTTAACTTTCTTACTGCTTCCAAAAATAAGCTTTTCTCACTCTGGACAGCTGACAGGACTTGGTGTATCTCGTGACAATGCAGAAATGACAAGTCTCAACCCTGGCTTGCTCCCTTGTTTCTGTTCACATTAGGTTAGGACCTAGAGGGTTGCAGGACACCGTGTTGCCTGATTGCCGAATGATGTCATCCCCAATCACTTATGTATCATGTTTCTGGGGCACTGAATCATTTCCCTTTTTGTGCTCTTTCTGATGAGGAGGAACTGGAACTAAACACTTTTGCCTTTCATAGCCTCTGGCTAGTCGTATCTGGCATGGGAGCCAGTCAGATTGAGCAGGCTGTGCTGTAACTTCACATTTCAACCAGAAACGCTTAGAAATTATGGTGCTTGCATCCCATCTAGTGGAGAGATCAGATGAATTCATCAGCTGCATGTTGCTAAGTAAGCACACACTTCTGCTTGTGAGGGTAGGAGCAGAGCTATCATCCTCATCAGGATGCAAGCAGTTCACACAGCACGCTCACAGTGGTGGTTCACCCCATGCAGAATGAATTGGGTGCATTTCTTGACATAAAATTAAGTCTGAAAGTTTACCCTGATGTCAGGAATCTGCACTAGGAAGGAACAACTGGCTACCTTTAACTGTGGGCAACAGCTTTGCTGCTCCAGGGCATCAGCATGAGAACCAGCTGTAATTTCTGAGTTGCTGCCAATGATTAAAACTAATTAGCCATTCTGAGGCTAACAAACACTTTGCAATTCCCTCTGAATCCCCGTAGAGTCCCATAAGGATCATGATCCAACTTGAAAGAACTTTCATCTACTTCATAGGCAGGATGGAGAGTGAGATATCCTTTCTTCCTCCATGGAAGAGGCTGGAGAGCCAAAACCTGTTCAGTTGTCCTTACCTGAGAGAAGGCACTGTTCATCAACAGGTCAGGTGAGCAGGGCATGTCACAAACCACCCTAGTGACAGTAGACTGAACCATCTGCACAGATCTGTACAGATTATTTTGACTTGCTCTGAAGTAATTGGAGGTTGGTTTCTGATAGGTTTGAAAATGAGCTCGAGTGGCTCCTTCTTGAGAAGAGATCATTCTGCCAGCCCCTGAGCCTCATTCCCCACTGGCCCTCTGCAGCTGCACAGTGCAGAGCTCAGCTGTCTGCCACCAGGCAGACATCTGCTCTTGGTGCCACATGCAGGCATTTCCCACCCTGCATCTCAGCATCTGGGAATCTCAAGTGCTAGGGCAAAAGAGTTATTCCCAAACAGGGGAAGGGCTGCCACTACTTGTTCTGTTACTGCTTTAATAGACCCTATCAGGCCACCTCTCCTAAAAAAAAAAAAAAAAGAAAGTGATCCAGTTTTACAACCAGCAGTTTCTTACAACCGTGAGTCTTGCTGGTACACAGGGAAAACCTGTGGACATGGAACAGTCTGGGTGCAAGTGAGCACAGGAGATAGGTGAGCATGCCACCCTCCTGACACATTACCCACTGCCAGCTGGTGAAAGCCTATTTCATAGATCAAGCACAGATTTCAGCTAAAAGAATTACTCATGAGTGTTAGACGGGGGTTGTTCTTTCCTCCTCATCTTCATACTTAGTGATCACCTGCAAGTTAAAATGCTGTTTCTCTATTCAACAAAAATACAATGCCTTCTCTCACCTGGAAGTACCTCCAGCCTTTGCACAAACAGATGCAAATCACGTTTTTATATATGAAAATTCTGTGTTCGAAGTGCACTAGATGGCAGTGTTCCTTTTGAATCTCTGCAGAGCCACTGCTCCATGATCACCTCATTCAGAAAGCAAGGCCCCATCAAGTATTGGCATTGTCATTCCCAGGGTATTCTTCCAAATGTTGGGGTTCCAAACTTGGTGTCTTTCCAAGGTGAAAAACTGCATCCTGGCTCTTTGAGTCCCTTCTGCCATTGCTTCTTAGGAAAGTTTTGTGTTCAGTTGTGCACTGTTGCTTCTTGCTGATGAGCCCCGAGAGCTAGCACTGGACCCAAAGGGTAGTCCTGTTCCTGCACACAGGGACTCTATCTCATGTATAACTTAATCTTACTCAGAATGAGTTTAAACAGTAAGTTTTACAGCAATTTCCCAGTGCAAGCTTTGATCTGTTGTCTGTATTGCACTACGGATTCTTTGTAAGAGAAGGTCCTTCACTGATGTATTAATATGAAATTGAAACTTTTGAGTAACACATGGCTTTGCAGTGTGAAGCTAAGGAGATATTAACTCTGGGAGATGCTGGGAATGCTTCAAATCAGCACACCTCACCAAGGGAAAACTACATCTAACTTCAGATTGAGAGAGGAGTAAGTAATTTTGACAGCCTTGTATTTGAGCTTGCTCTGTCCACTCACAAGTGGACAAGAGATACATTAGGATTGCTCACATCTGGTGATAAATTTAACTTCAACCAGCTCTCTCAGCTGTGCTGGTCTGCTCCCTGTTGTCCTCAAAGTAAGGCTCCAACTGATTTAGCAACTTTTAGGAGAGAAAGCAACTGTAAAGGGAGCTGCACTCTTCAGCTGAGGTTGAAGGGATGGTGAGGGTTGAGAGCAGCTCAGAGAAAGAAAAGAGGTTAAGAGCAAAACAGTGCTCAAACTGTACTGGTTGACTTCTAACTCATAATGCAGGAATGCAAGAAGGCAATAATTTAGAAGTCTGATTGTAGGGTTAAACAGATCTCAAATAGCTGAAGGACAGAAATCCTCTCACCATAGACTCTGCTGTAAAGTGGAAGGTAGAGCAGCTTCCCTGGTAGTGAATCCCTGGGAAGCCCCTGCATTGCACTGGTATGTATGGCAGAGCTACATCTCCCATTTGGTGCCTGCACTTGGCCCTCTCCTGCACACACTGGAGGAAGACATAGGAAATGAACCCAGTCCTCATCCCTGCACAACCAGTCTATGGAGACAACACAAGCATTTCCTTTCCAGTAGACCTGCGCTGAGTCCCAGACCCTTTCATCTGTAGGAGGAAAACTGATATGGTGTAGCTTTCACCCTGGCTCTGGGCTCAGAGTTCAGTCCAGGCAATTATGTGTAAGTGGAGGTTATGAAGACTTATTTTTTTGTTAAAAAATAAAACTAAAAATAATAAAATAAAACAAAACAAAACAAAACAAAAATGATAATAATAATAGTAATAATAATAATAGTAGTAGTAGTAGTAGTAGTAATTTTTTTAAAAAAAGTTGTTTTCTGTTTAAATGCCACTCCGCTGATCACTTGAGTGGAAATCCACCAAAGCTTTTTGGGTACCATATCCTGCCACCAACTTTGTACGACATGTCAGATGACCTGCCTGGACTGCAACACTTGGGAGCTTGTAATCTACCCCCTGATGCCACACCTTGGCAGCAAGCTGTGGTATCCTTCTGGTGGCAGAAACACCAGCCCCCGTGGGGTAGTTTGGTGGCAAACATGGCTTTGTGTCCAAGAGAGGGCAGCATTCTCCCTCCACTGGGAAGGCAGGGGAGGAGGGAGCTGCCTGACCACTCATCTCTTTCTAGGAAAAGACATGCTTTGTCAGGTGGCATTTCAGAACAGACTTTCAATTTAAGACTTTATGCATCTGTTTAGGGAGATAACAACTGATTTTACACCTTAGAGCTGCTAGGGACAATTTATCATACACCTGTAAATAAAATCCAAGTCAATTCTTGGTGTGCCATCCTCAGCTGCCATTCCAGCCTTTATTCCAGCAAGAAGGCGTGGCAGTCTCCTGGTAACCAGCATCCCTCCACAGGTGGTGGCACAGTGGGCAAGGCAACTGCATCTCTATTTCAGAGCACAGAGCTTTATACTGCAACGTGTAGTGGTGGAGGAGAGGAGGTGGAAGAGAAGGACAAGTGGGTGGATGCCTACACTTTTGTTACTGTTTTATATTCATGTGTAGGTTACACCAAAACTGGACCTCAGAAAGAGCAGCCAGCAGACAAAAGAGGAGACTCCAGCACTTATCAGTGGCTTGCATACCAAATGGGGCCCTCTGTTTCTTAGAGCTGCCTCTCCTCCAATTACCTACATAATCCACCCAGGTGGATGCCTGTGGAAACCCACACTGATGTTCATACTCTCAGTACATCTGGCAGCCTTCAAGCACTGAGCTCCTGATGATCTCAGTGGAGTTGTGGCGCAGCTAAGAAAAAATCCAGCCTGTGCTGCAGCAAGGAAGAAAAATACACAAAAGCCTTTCCTTTCCCAGGTTCCTTCTGCAACAGGTGAGAAGGAAAGAGAAAATGTAGGTAGCTAAACTGCTGCATCACTCCCTGAAGCAAAGGGGACTGATCATAGAAGGACTCTCCATTACTAACATACTTGGGAAAAGAAATGTTCCACCAGCATTTAATTTCAGAGCTGCATTTCAGAGCTCCTGTGGTATGCTTCTTATTGGCCTAATTAACAAGCTTGAAAGACTAGGAGTCACAAGGTTCATATGCAAAACAGATGGTAGACAGGACATCAATAAAGCTCTTTTAGATTATGCTGGAAAAAAAGCAGAAGCTTTTCCTTGAAATAGTTTCAAGGAAATGGCATTTGATTTACAGCCCTAATATGGCATATTATTTATACTGTTGCAAACCTTTATGAATGTGAGCTTCTCACTGAAGATGAGCTTTAACTACAGCAGTGGATGAGGGTGGCTTGGATGTAGTGTTTAGAACATTGAGTCATTGCTCAAGAGAAGAAAGTCTTACTGCGATCTCTGCTATTGACCTGACACTCAACACTTCACCCCACCCTACTGCCAGCCTATTTTAAAAACAGGAATTACCTCCTTTATATCACACTTTGAGATCCTTTTAAGCTTCATATGATTAATTATCCTAACAGAGAAGAAAATGGAGGGTTGTTGGAAGTTCAAATCCTTCAGTTTCTGAGTACTTCTATATTTAAGTTGGCAAGTGTTTTCACCATTTTGATTAGAATAATTTCAAAGAAAAGGCAGGATGAGCCACTCTGCACCAATGCACTCAAACACTGCATAGTTCACAGAATCATCTCTGACTCAGTCCAATCCTTCCATAGAGCCACATGGAAGGACTTAAGCCCTGAATATACACGTGAGAGCCAACAAAACTGGCATTTGTCAGATTGCACTGGGGACATACAGTTCCCAGTACAGTCCCCCAATTTAGTTCATAAATTTAAGATTAGCAGAACTCATACCACCATGAAGGAGGATCCAAAGACAGCAGGAGGAATCCAAAGAGCAGTGAAAGTAAATGATTATGAATAAAAATGCACAAGCCACTAGACTGCACAAAGGCTAGGCACCAGTTTGTTCTGTCTGCTATCTCTTACTGTCACATCTCCACCACAACCAGATATTTACACTTCCAACAGTAAGCAAGTACTAGAATGTGAGCACATGCTACACTTCCACTTTTATTTACTGGAACAGAAATGTCTCTCAGCTTCACTGTCACTGTGACATTGGATGCTGGATTCAAGCATGAAGAGGAAATCTCTCTGGAACAACCACAGTCACTGTATAACAAAATGCAACATGGAAACCCAGTGGAAACCATGAAATGTGAGTTTAGCAAAAGCTTGGTCTGATCTATTGACCAGGCCTATATAAGGAACAACTGGTAGCTGAAAAGCAACCAGGAGCATTCAGAGCTTGGTCTCATGAATAGCTGAGTGTGAGCAGAATAGTGCTCTTTCTGCAGCCTGTGCATGCTGGGGTCACAGAGGATGCTGGATGTGTTTTCTCTTCTCTTAGGGGAAGAAAAGACCTCACACTCAGCTGTCTGTCTTTACCTAAAGCTGTGACCCTGACTGATTTTTGCAGAAAGATGGAAGAGGCACAGCACACCCAATAATTAACTTTTGTACCGGTTGTGCCAATGGTCAGAACAGAGGTCGTCTGATATGCCTGTCTCCTGTGAAGCATTGAGACGTGAGGATTTGCAGCTCTCAGACCTGTTTCAGTGGGAAGCAAAGACGTCTGGTCTGCTGAAAGCAAATGGGATCAGTCGTTTTCCTGTATTTCTTAAATGTGCTAAAGGGACCCAGCTCGTTCAAGCCACAGGAAGGCCCATTAATATCCAATAAGCTTTTGGCAGAATACAGAGCAGCAGTAAAACACTTGCCAGAAGGATTGAAATGCAGACTTGGGACTAGGCAGATCCAGTAATAGGCTGGAGCACCTATAGTGGCAATTAGACAGAAGTGCATAGATGTAAAAATGCAATTCAATACCCCTAATCTCCTTTCCCATCATACACCCACCCGCCCCCGTTCACCAAGACTGTAGGCCTCTTCACTTCCCTCCAAAAGTCCATAGATCTCTCTAGCCCAAGAGGATGTTCACAGTGCTGCTTGTGCAAAGCTATGGGCTTGGTAAACCCTACTGCTTTTTTCTCAGAGGGAATGAACAATGGGAACACATCTGCATCCTGCGTAGGTGACACTTGCACATCATGGATTTCCAAACTTAGCTTTGCTTCTCCGTGTGCCTGATGGGCAGCACCTCAGTGCTGAGCTCCTACCTCTCCCTGACTGGAGCTGAAGTAGTAGGTCCAAACCACTTAAACCTAGATTCCCCCACATCACGCACAACTACTGACCATGGTCCTGTTCTAGAGAGACTCCCCTCGGGATGCATTAAGGGACAAGAATTGCTTGCTTACTCCTTTGGCAGGCACAGCAATACACACCTGCAAACAGCAGAGGGTCTGAGAGCTATGCACATGTAAGATGGGCCCTACCCTCTGCTGCAACTCATTTGTCCCTCAGTAGGAGCAGAGGGACTGTCCTCTTTGGGGCCATGGAGGAGCTGTTTGCATTTCTCTTAAACTCTCTCCTTGTCTTTTTGTTTCCTGATATGAGACAAACTAGACCAGCCCTTAAACCAACATACCTGCAGAAGCTCCACGTTCAGTATTGAGGGAGCAGCAAGCTCCACAGCACAGTATTCCTGCTGTTACTCCCACACAGTCAAATCCCACTCAGAGCAGCAAGTCCTAGACAAGCAGATGGGCCTCACTATGTGTAATGACTGTGTGGGCAGGGACAAGGACTTGCTCAGCCTAGAACTTCCCAGTTGCCTGGGCTTTGCCAGTTGCCAGCTGACCCTGAGCCATGCCCTTGCTTAATGAGCAGCTTTCTGCAGGTCTCTTTCTGTGCTTTTTATCTTCCCTCAGACACTGCACAGGGAGCCTAAGCCAAGAGCCTGGGCTCCACCACAGCTAAGCACTGCAGCACCCACATCCTTATGGAATGTCATGGGCAGAATGGAAGCTTCAGAGAAAGTTTACCATGGAGACCATCCCATTGAATCATGAGCTACAAAAAAGATCCCCTTGCTTTCTAAACTCCTTCTCAGGGATGAGTCTATGGTGCAGCTGAATACAATCTTAGTCCAAGGCTTGGTCAACATTTTCTGTCTAAAGCATTAGGGAGGTGTAATTGATCATCTCTATGACTTTGTCCTGCAGGAATCAGGATAGCAACCCAAATATATTTACATAAATAAAATCAATTATTGATTTAAATTCATTATAATGATTAGACCAAAAGATAATAATCAGAATTATTTACTACAAAGTATAGGACAGCTAAAACTGCTAGTATAGTGCACTATTTGTGGAAGCAAAATAATCATTAGAGGCTGATGTCACTCGCCTACACCAATGACAGTGGGCAAATTTCATCGAGGAGTAACCTTGAGGGACAACTCCATGCAATGCAGGAACCTCCACACACACTCCAAGAAGGGGTATGTTAGAAGACCCTACAGTTAAAAAGTGAGACTGAGCTTTTATAGTGCAAAGTGATTATCAGATTATCTTTAGGCTAGCTGTGGTGCTATGGCAGCTCAACAGCTTTCAATAAGTTATCAATACTATCAATACTTGATCAGGTTTGCCACACTCTCACCAGAGCCAGTGCCAGTTCCTGTCAGGAAATATTGTTCTCGCTCAGAGTGTTTAACTTTGGGATTGATGAGCCAGGCTGGTCTCAGCATTCTTCAACACCAAAACCAGCATGCACCCCATTCTCTCTGCACAGCTGATAACTTTTGCAAATAGGGTAAACTTGGAGCTGTTTTACCCACACCTAGGCAGAGCATCCTCCTACACAGGATCCAGATCTGCTCAGTGGTGAGCCACATGGTCTGGTGACTAAAGCACAGACTCAGGCATCAGTTTTGCCTGCCAGTTCCAATATTGACATCTTGTGTTGTTAGCTAATACTTCCAGACAAAAAGGACATCGATGGCTTATTGCTTGAGCATGCATAGCACTTAGGGGAAGGCTATTCTCACAATGAGTACTCCCAGCCTCTAACATATCATCCCAGGCAGGTCCTGGTTTAGTAATATTTCTTTACATGTTTTCACTTCCACTCACCTTTCTTTATAATTACAGAAGTTTATTTTAAAATAAGATCTCTGGTTTAACGGCAGTTCATCAGTTGCAAGCAGCAATACCCCTTCTATTCCTCAGAAGGTATTTGTAGCACCTAATTCTTGTCTGTGGAATGCCATCTCTCCCCAGTCCAAAATTCTCCACGAGGTTCTACAGGAAGCTCACTTTGCAGCATGGATACTTCCAAAGCAGAACACTTACTCAACAGTTTTAACACTATAAAACTTCAGATAAAAGCCGACAAATAACTTCATAACAGACTGAAGTGAAAGGAAAGGTGTAGATTTGTAGTGCCAGTGCTTTATAAGAGTCCTACAGGAATCAATGATTGTACATGGTCAGAAACTCCATTTTAGGTTTCATGCAAGAGATGGCACTGTTAGCACCAGCAATTTATTTAGAATCAGGAGGAAGTGTATGTGGGAGGGCACTGATGTATTTTTAAAGGTAGATTACAAACATTAATATTAGAGAGATATTTTTGTTTCTGTTTTGATTAACAGAAGGTTATTAATTTTTCTCTAAAGAAAGACTCATGCATTCCATGGCAAGCACATTGATATTTCACTAAGACATAGGAAACAGAAAAAAGAGTCAACTAGAAAAGGAAACCCAGAAATCCAATGCCAACGAGGCTAGGAGTGTTTCTTGTTTAATTAAGAATTTATCTTTCTCCACCCCAATGAAAAAGATCTATGCATACATGCATGCCAAGACTAGAACTATAAAATTGTAATAGGTGAGGAATTCAAGTCTTTCTTGGCATGTATCATATTAATCTTCTGTTGCTAGATCTATACATATTAGTGAAACATTTCCAGATTTAAAAACCAAAAGGAGAATTAAATAATCCAAAAAATCTCAGCAGAACAAGCAGAAAATCAATGCCTAAACACTCTACTCACACCCTACAGATGTTTCTCACTAACCTTACACTCTCTGTCGTTGTGGAGGTATCAGTAAAACATCAAACCTCTGCTGTTCACTCTGCTCAAAGCCAGTGAGCTGCTCAATGCCTTCCAAACCTTGGCCCTGTACTGGCACTGCAAGTGATGAAGAAGAGCTGCCATCTTGGTGGGGCTTGACTCAGCAGGGGTGCCTAAATCACACAGGGGGAACACAGCGCTGCTGAATGGGGCCATGCCTTTGCTCTCATAGGCAGATGTACCCAATATCTAAGATATTCAGTATGATGTGAGGCACCCAGACTCCCTTTTCAGGTAAGGAATGGAGCAGAGGCTACTCTTGAGATGTGCTTTTAATCATTTAATAAAAGCCCTCTTTTCCTTCTTCAGCTTTCATGCTAAAGCCCAGTAAAAAGACTTTAATCACAGCATTTTCTATTAGTCCTTTGGGAGGTTTCCTGCAGCATTTCCTATTAGTTCCTTTGAGTGGTTTCCTGTCAGGCTGTGGTTTCCTAATTGGTGAAGCTGACCAAAGTAGAGTCTGGAAGCCTTTCCTCCCTTCACTAGCACCCCAGCAGCATGTTTCAGTCCTGCCCTGTGCCAGTGCAAGCACTTATACAGCCAGCTTTTATGTTTGGTCAGGTTAATTTTCAGCTGGGTCAGCCCTGTGATCCAGCTTCCTTATGCTCCATGAACACTTGTATGGAACAAAGGATGGAGATGGGAAAAAAAATAAATAAGGCTCAGGCTGCCCTTTTTGTCAGAGGCTTGCTTTTGGGGCAACTGAAACCAAGACAGCATTCTTGTGTTGCTTTTTCTAAAAGGCTGTGCTCTGAATGCACCTTGCCACAGAGAGTCTGAACTACCTCAGCATCTAGCTCAGTTCTTGAAAACAAAATGCTGCTGGAGCCTCTGTGTCAATGTATACGAAGTAGTGAATGTATTCATTGTACAAGGAGGAAAATAATTCATGAGAGAAATATAAGCAGACTTTGTAGACCAATTAAGTTATTGGAAAGTGGTCGTTTCAGCAGTCTGATGATGCCTCAGTGTTTAGAAGGCAGAAAAGTACAGTAAGAGTAGTGGTATGTGATGGACACCTAGATCACTTACTTGTAAGGAAGGAGAGATTACCTACTCCCAGCTCAGCAGTAGATACCTTTCACTGCTGAAATCCAGATCTGCTGTAAAGCAGCTTTCCTTGGGATGTTGGGCAATTTCCTAGAGTAGGAGATCCCATAACTAGAATAGTACTAGATAACACAAAATGCAGACTGTAAGGCACTTTAAACATCTTTCAGGTAAGAACTCCTAAAACGGATGTAGGTGAAGTCACAGCAGGTTGATGTTGCACTTTTCCAGCCAGGTAACAAGAAGAGAGGGAAAACATTCCGTGCCTGGAGGTTTCCTCCTCGGACCAAGGGAAAGGGAGTAGAACCATGACACTTGCATGCGTAGCAGGACCACAAAGTTCCCTGAATCTCTGAGGAGAATGGGAGTATTGCACATGACTTAGAAAAAGCAAAATCAGATGCTTATGGGGTGCTGGCCAACCTGAACGGCCTGAGGGTCTGAATTTGTCCAGAGATGCTTTTGGGAAGTGATGAGGCAAGTTTGTTTTCACCAAATACGGGATGGCTGTGCTAGAAGGACTCAACCTTGCGAGTGCTAGGTTACTGGGAATCTGCTCAGGTATGAAAGTGTAAGGCTCTGTGTTCAACTTGGGGACAGAGGGGAGTTAAATGCTGATTATTTGGCTGAAAAAAGTTGTGGGAGGATTGTGATGCATCCGCATTACAGAAGCTCGATTAAATAAGTGATACAAAGCTGTTGGCTTGGTGTGCTAAGATGGACAAGTTTCTGCAGACAGTAACACCAAGGGATGTATTTGTCTCATGTTAGACCTGGCTGCTTCAAAAATGCATTCTGAATGTTGAGGAACTTTACCATTGGGTGTGTGGATATGACACTACCCTGGAGAAAGACTCAAACATTGCCTGTGGGAGCAGAAAACTCAAATGACAGCCATCACACCTTTAAGGGACTTTAAGTTCCTTTAATCCTAATCCTTAAGGGACTTTAAGACACCTTTAAGTTCATCACAGGCACGAGTATTTGATAGATCTTACCGGAGTACTTCACTGCTGTCCACAACACAGAAGGGATAAATAGGCATGCCTTAGCATCCTGTTCTGTCATCTCTTTCCAAGGTTCCTGGAGTTATGAAGTCATTGCAATTCAGGTAGAAGGCTTTGCACTGATCCTCCAGACAAGCTGAGCAAGACCTTTGTGTTGAGGTGCTGCATCTCAAGCATTTTCCACCCATGTACAAACTCTTACTTCACTGAAGAATGGAGATACAGTCTTTCGACTTCCATATGCTCAGGTCAGCGGTGTAGAAAAGCACTGCCTTTTCCATGCCAAGGCAGTGATCTTTGCAATATTCTTTGCCTCTTCACTACAGCATTTCCAAAAGGACTGGAGAAGAATTGGAAAGCAACCAGAGCTTAATGCTGTGACTTATTAAACAACAACAACAAAAAAGGTTGAGTGGATAGCCAAATGTTTCTCCCCAAAAAAATAATGCCATCATTTTTTGCTTCCCCAGCACAGGACCCAGATGGGACCAAAATAACAATCTTCCTACTTTGCTTCTGGTACATGTCATTAATTTAGCACAAGGGATGTTGTTGATAGACACCAGTTTCTCAGCCTTCCAATGTTATTAGCGATATGGAATCTGCTGCAGTCTGGTACAATGCCTTGTTTGCAGTAGCTTTGCTGCATGAAAAGAGAAAGTCCAGCCCTCACAGTTACAGGGATGTATGAAATGTTTGTTCTTTAGCATGACTCTTAACACAGAGCATGTGTTCAGAGGTAAAGATATATCTTTATTATGAGGCAACATTTGCTCAGCATACTGGGTTTTGCACAGCAGAAAACCTTCAGTCTTCAACGTTCTGTGTTTTGCTGATGATCCCTCCTGCTTTTGAGGATGTAGGACGTCCATGTAGTTTAAATACTGAAGTCATCCACCATCAAAATGCTAAAAGAAATCTGGGACCTTCTTCCTGTGAGCCTGGTTTGAGGCAGTGACTGAGAAAAAAACACATCATCATTGCTTCTCTGGCTGTGGATATAAAAGCAGATGACAAACCTAGTATGAAAGATTTTTTTTTTTTCTGCCAATGAATAATGGACTACCCCTGTTTTCTGAGACTAAAACTCTGGTACTATACCTGCTTCTGACCCTCTGTATGCCTCGTGCCCCACCTTGCAGGCAGCAACCTGACACTGATACCTGGACAGGCTTCAGCAGTAGCCTTACCATGCCCATGTGTCAGACTCCACTGCTCCCCACCCCCTGTTTGCCTCCCAAGGCGATATAAATGGATTGCTATCGCTTGGTGCTGATGCCCTCTCTGCTAATGTTTGTTTCATGCATGCTAATGAGAAGACTGGTAAGAACAGATTTATGTTTGGCTCAGCCCAGAGGTAACACGCATGAAAACGCTGACACAAATGCTGAATAAAAGGGATTTGAAAATCAACATCCCCTACTGTTACCAGCTACAGTGTAATCCTTTTCCAGGCCTGTTGGGAAATGTCCTCGGAGAAGCTCTGACATCAGTGCAGCTGCTTCTCTCCTCAGCAGTTCAAGCTTGTTTTCACATCTTTGGCTGAGGCAAAAAGAAATAGCAGGGAGTGAAGACGTGAGAGAGGAAGAGATAATCTCCATTTCTTAAACTTAGTTGTGGAGATAACGTTCTTTATATTTCTGAGGATTGAATGGGCAACCGAAGAGGATATTGGATGGAAGTAGCTAACTCCTAGGCACTGCTTTTGCCTTTTTGCATGCTAAACCCCTCACCACTGAACCTGTTGTCTAATCTGGTGTGGTTGTTAGTACAGTTATTCACGCAGTCACGGCTCTGCTTTATTGCAGTCAAGTCTCCAGTCCTTCAGGCCACGTGCAGAAACGCAGCTGGGAAGATGTGAGGACATGCATGATCCTAACTTCTTTTTCCCACTGTCTGCTCTTAATCCCCTAAGGCATCTACTTACTGCACCCAGTGTGTGGCTCCATGACACACAGCTCCAGCCTTCCCCTTGAGCAAAGAGGGCAAATCTGGGAATGTCAGTGCTGGCCTTCAGCTGAGGAAGGCAGCGCAGCTCCCTGTGTGTCTGAGCAGCTTCACATTTGCACTCCCTCAAAGTGGCAGCCCTTGGGATTAGATGGGCACTGGCAAACGTCATTCAAATATGTGAAGAGGACTAGAAGAATGTGAAAAAGCCTAAATACAGGGCTGCAGTCCTTTGTCTCAATCAGCCCAACTTGCAGATTGTCTGAGATACGACAGGGAGGTCTGGGAGCCTATTTCTGGATAAATGCCATCCCAGTAACTCATCCCTAGCATGTAGATATTTGGATGCCCTGTGTACTGTAGTTCTTCTTCATTTGTCTTTGCTAAGAATATCACTTAGACTGGGCTATAAACAATCAAATCTTTCTCAAAAAATCTGAGGGGGAAATGAATTGTCCAGGCTTCCCCTACAATCAACAGAAAGAGATGGAAGAGTATTGCATCCCCATGCTATCCTCTCTGCCCCAAATAATTTAACCTATTTCTCCACAGATGGAGTGAGCTACTCTCAGAAGATGCTTTGTTCACCTCTTTTGACTGTAGCAGGCACCTAGGGGGTAGCTTAGACCTATCTTGCTTTCAGGTTGCATTCCCTCCAGATGGAAAGGGTGTAATTGTTGTAAGAAGCACTGTACCTTCATTACAGTGATGGCCAGTGGCAGTCTGGATGCTTGGAAGACCATGGCTACAGTCAGATTTATTCCTTTGCCCCACTGAAAGTCTCATTAACTGTGTACACGCAGCAAGTATGTTTTGGACATGGAAAAGTAAGTGTTAGGTAGTAACTCTTAGTAGATTACTTAAAATTTATAAGTGGTGATAAATAATGAATGATACTCAGCTTTTAAAGCTCTCTATGCACTGAAACGTCAAGCTTCCATTCAACAAATGTGTTTTTTTAGTTTCGGAGAATTGCACTCTTTTTTTTTTTTTTTTTAAATTTAACAGATAACCTATTTAAAAATGAATGAATGTTGTAGGAGCTGTAACAGCCCTACAATAACGTTGGAAACCTGACTCTCTACTACTGCACCTGAAGGGGTTTTTTTGGTTATCTGTCACTCAGACGTTGATGATTGATCCTGTCTCTCTTGCCATAGGAGGATAAGGAGGCATTTGTGCACATGGAGATGGCCTCTCTTGGCCATTCATGTGATTCCAGTGACCTTGGAAAAATCACCTGAAAAACAAATAAATTACTCACTGCATGTCACAGTGGATCTAGAGCCCAAATCTACAAGATACTTATGGAGATGCTGACTACTATAATTTTAGTGAGAACTGGAGGTACTCAGAATTAGTTAAAACTTCACAGAATTGATCTTGTGGGTCTTGATTGAAAGTCCATTAAAGCCCAGTGCAAAGTCTAACCATCTTCACTGGGCTCTTGATTACTTTGCTTGAAAGGAACCCGTAGATAAGGATAACAAAACCATGCCAAAGAAAGGACCTTAACACAGCTTAACACAGCTTTGCCATTGTCAAAGTCCTGTGCAGTGATTTCTCTACACGCCAGTGTGAAAAAAGACCCAAAGAGGAGCTACCCATCCCAATCATGCCTCTTGCCTGCGCAGCCTTTTTCTGCATGTCCTTAGGAATTGCACTTCAAACTGGAAATACTGTGTACCTAAGGCTTCTGTACCAGTCCCCAGTGCCTGGGGATTTGCTGTGATTCAGAACAGACTTGTGCAAGCTGAGCCTGCATGATCTCTTCCTGGGATCAGCCAGGGTTCAGAGCTACTCACGTTATGCTAGTGAGCCATAGCCTGAGATCAACACCCACACAGACCAAGAAAGAATGAGGATGTGTTTATACATAGTATGTTATTGCTAGCATGTTTTGAGGTAAATATTGATTCGCTCTACTAAGTTGAATATTAGGGATTAGTTTCTTTTCTGCTTCTTTTTTCTTTTTTTTTCTTTTTTTCCTTGTTGTTTGAAGGGTTTTTTGGTTTACTTTGGGTTTTTTTTCTTTTTTTTTTTTTTTTAGGAACTTTCTGGGTTCTCTAATTTGCAGAAAAATTACTGAAGTAAAAATGAATTCATTAAGTTATCCTTAACTAGCTGTAATTTTCACTCCCTGTCTGGCTTGCTTTGCACAATAAAGGATGCTCAGAAGTTGTGAAGGATTTTGCCAGACCTGTAAATAATGCTGTTACATAATTGTCTCCTTCCCTCCATCTCCATCGGTGTCCTTAAGTAGAGGGACTGGCACCACTTACGTAACCTGCTCCCATTTCCCTCTCTCTTCTGGCTGCAGTCTTTGGACAGAGCCTGTTCTTTCTACCCTTCCTGTTTCTCCAGCCCTGGCTGTGTCTCAGCAGAGGTGACCCTTCCCTTGGGGCTTGCTACCAGCTTTGTCCTGGTGGATGCCAGCTTTGGCATGTGTTTTTGGGGGGCAGGAGAGACTGGGGCTGTTCCTGCTTTGGCAAGTGTGGTGCATCTTCCTGGACCTGATCATGGATGGGTCATCTATCTGACTCCACCCGGAGCTCATGTCCTGTCCAACTTGGGCATCACTGCCATGCTACTTCAGGAGGGGTGCTGTGCCTCCTGGGGCCAACACTGAAATCCCTGGAAGTGGTGGGTGTGCCCCAGCTCCTATGGTACAGACCTTATGGTAAGGCCCAACTCCTATGGACAGTATCCTTATGGTAAAGATAAGGGCTGCCCTATGCTGAAAGCCTGAGAGATCACATGTTGCCTGCTCTTTCCTCAGAGCAAAACTACACATCATTCTTTTCTTCCAGATCTTTTTTGATGCTAATCTCCACTCAGAAAAACACCTTGGCTAGTAGGATTTTGCACTAACAGCTTGGATGAAACCTGGTGTGTGTCTTAACTCCATGTGTGGGGGCCTGTGGCCTTTGGGTGGGCTCTGCAGGACCCCTGATCTGACCCCAAGGACCTGGGCAGGATGCATGGAGCTTGTGCTGCCTCACCAGCTCAGTCCTGGCTCAGGGGAGGTTCTGGCAGGCATCCTCCAGGCTCTGCTCCTCTTGTCTCTTACTGCTCTGAAAGGGAAATCAGACATCTAGAGGGGATACAACCACAGGATATTACAAGCCACTCACACTGGCTCTGATAGAAGCAGAGTATTGTAGTAAAATGATCCTTTATGGTCTCAAAGGTATTAAAAAAATCTGCCAGGGAGAGTATTTTGACAAATACCTCATTAAAACCCCCAGAATCTCACACTGCACCAGTTTATGTAAATCCCAAGGACAAAGGAATATTTAACTTTTCACGTACCATAAATAAACCTGTTAAACTAATACATCTCCAAGGAATAATAAAATAGGCAAATACAGTAAATACATTAGTTCTGCTCCACTTTTATGGAGAGGTGCTTTCCTTTGTCTGCCAGAGAGGCAATTCTTTCTGGAGAGGAAAAAAGGGAAATTGTTATTGATGAAAGGTGACAGCCTGTTTGAATCTCAGGAAGCAAAGTCACGGCCTTCAATGAAGGAGTGGCCAGAGCAGGCAGAATACTTGGGACATAATGGGAAAATTGAAGGGAATAGAGGGAATTCTAGTGGTGGAAAAGAGACATGGGGTGGATGCCAAACACAGCTCCAGGACTGGCAGTTGGTTGTTTAGAAGAATTGCAAAGTTAGGCTACACTGCCTCTCTTCTCAGCAAATGGGAAAGACAACTTGGACCTTGTAGTTTTAAAATTATCTATTTATTCTCCATTTCTGATTATAGCCATCTTAGTTATCACAGAATAAGTTTTTGAGAATTGTGTCACAAATGTGATGTGGATGGATTTGAGAAGAGTGTCTGTACACCCAGCAACAAACCTGGGGATGATTCACCATGCCTTAGAGGTCTGGCTCAGGAGATTTTACTGAACATTTTAAGGCAAGTTTGGATGGAGGTCTGAGCAACCTGGTCTAGAGCAAGATGTCCCTGCTCATGAAGGGATGTTGGAACGAGAAAATGTTAAAAGGTTCCTTCTAACCCAATCCATTCTATGATTCTGTGATTCTGTAATTCTATGATCTGCTCTGCTCACAGCAATCACATAAATCCCTATGCTCTTACAATAAACTTACAATTTATTATAAGATAAAAAGTGTATTAAAATATTCCATGGAAGAGGACGGAGAGACAGGTCACCACCATTAATATACTAGGTTTCTGGATACAGTAGGACATTTATTAAAAACAAAATAACCTCTTAACCAAACAAGAACACTGAAAGAAAACTTAGGGGGTAAAAACCAAATGCCTCACACCTTTCTAAGCAGTGGTTCTAAGCAATCTGACCAGTGGAAGACATCCCCTGTTCCTGAATCCAGAGATCAGTTTAACCTTGAGTGCGTGTGTGGAAAACACACCAGCCAGGTAACAGAAAATTCAGTGCAGGTAGGCATGACAACATGCCCTGCCTGCATTGACCCACTGACTATAGATGGTGTTAATTCCTCTCTCATTCTACAGACAATTAAGGTATGAAAAGTGGGGAGAGAATTCCTATATTTTGCCCAGACAGGCCACCAGAGGAAGACAGACGCATGAAATTAATGCAGTGTTAATATGATGCAAATGCTATCGATCCAGTCTCCTTTCAGCCCCGCCAAAGTACCCAAACATGGGACACCCAAGGGTTTTATCACAGGCTGGCTTTCCCAGCTGCAGAGATTCTTCTATCGAGCTGTAGATTTCTTTCCATTGGCTTTCAGGTCTCCATTTCTCCCATGTAGCTGTAGCTAAAATTGCTCCAACTAAAAGCATGTGTTTTTCTGTGATATGGGTACTTATCTTCTTCCTTTCCAGCTAAAACAAGCTTCTTTCTCTTTTCTTTCTTGTTTTTAAAGTCTTGTGGAGGTGGATAGTGATGGCTGCAAGGGTTTGGCTTGATGCTGCTCAGTTGTCTCTTCCTGTATGTGAGCCGTGTCTCAAGCAATATTTCAATTTCTCCATACTGCCTTGCATTCTACCAGGTGGCCATTCCCTTCATCTTCTTTCTGCTTCTGAAAATGGTGCCTTTAACTCCATCAGACTCTTTCTCACATATTGCCTGACACAGGGAAAGCTGCTGGTAGTAGAGTGGCAGCTGATGATCTCCATTTGGAAGGCCCATATATGACAGAGGAATATAAGAGCAACAGTACTGGCTTAGAGCAGTGTTGGCCAAAAGCAGATAGCTGAACAAACATGTCAGAATAGAGAAAGTATGTCTGGCACTGCCTCTGACTATACCTCCAGCTCTATTTGCAGCTCAGGGACTTCCTGAACCAGGTCTCATTTCTGTCCACGTGAATTTTTTTATCCACCAGTTTGTCCAGCTGCTCTCCAAATATTAACTACGGTCACTGCAGACCTTGTGGTAAGGAGTTCCCCAGTCCAGTTGTGTGTTTGAAGGGAAGTACCTTCTTTGTTTGTTTTTTTTTTTTGAACTGTCTACCAACCAGCTTAATTTGATGTTCAAGCTTCTTGTTTCAGATAAGACAAGTGGCAGTCAGTGTGTCTCTACCATCTTCATGCCACTTGCTGCTCTACAGTCCTATCAGATGTCTCATTTCTAGGCTAAAGATGCCTTAGTCATCCCTTATATTTAAGCTTTTCCATACAATCTCATTGTCTCTCTCTGAACCCTTTCCATCTCTGCTGTGTCCCCTCCTGAGATGGGAAGGCCAGAGCAGCAGACAGTCTCCAACATGGGAACAAAATGTGAATTTCTACAATAGACTGCAGATAGTCTGTACTTTCTTATTGGTTCATCTCCTAGGAAGTACTAACCTTTTCAACCACTGCAGGCTGCTGTTCTCTGAAGGAAAACTTTTGAAAGAAGAATACACTAATGGTTCAACTTTGGAAGGTGAGGGCCACGTGTAAACATTTGATGCAATGTGTTTGTTCACTGACTTTTGTCTCGAGTCCTGCTGTAAGGATAACTTGGCCACAGCTGCTAGCTGATATGATAAGCAGCTTGCAAATGAAGCCAATGTGGTGATCTAGAAAGGTTAACAGTACAAAAGCAGATTTAAAATTTGTGAATTTCGTAGAGGAAGTCTCAGGGACTGGTGGCCAGAAAGGACAGGGTCTTTAGAGCAATGCCAATGCATTCCATGACCTTGGCATCAGAGCTCCTCTTCCTATTTTAGCCCCATAAGACCAAAGCAAGATAATCACTCAGTAGAAAGCACAAGCCTGCTGCTTTAATACTTTTTTCATATCACTATTAGAACATTTATTTTTCAGCCATCCCATGATCCCAGACAATTCAAGGACTTTTCTTTCTCTATGCTTTCCGAACAAGCTCTTTCATTCCTGGTTTCTCAAAGAGGGAGCAGACGCAGTCCTGCTATCCACCTGAGCCACAGGGACACTGTCCAAAGGTGTTAATCCAAAAAAGACATGGTAGAGCATCAGAAATGAATCTTCAGGGGCCAGGCTCCATTGCCCACAAGCTGGAGTTTAGTTTTCTTGGAAAGATTGATCAGTGTAATCTCTTTTGAGATTGCAGCTCAAAAGAGGCTTTGGTGCTGGCATTTAAATGTTAATCAGCCACATTTGATTAGAAGTTTAGAGGGATTGATCGTGTTTGTATGTCTGTGTGTGTGTGGAGCAGGTGGACAGTAAAATCTGGCCATGTCAGATCAGGCAGCAAGGTGGGCTGTCTTGCTGCTGCACTGCAGAATTTCAGTGCCACAGCAAAGCAAAATGGTGCTTTCTGGACTTACACAGAACAGAGAGAGCAGAGCCCTGCAGGAAAGCTGAGAAACAATGTCTAGCTGTGAGTTTGAGCTCTGTGGTAATGCACTGACTACCTCCATGGCTGGTAGCAGGAGGGTCAAAGTCAAGACAGGGGGATATGCCTTGAAGCACATGCCAGCACACGGTGAGTCTGCTACAGTCACCCCCACTTGCACTGCTAGCCTCCACCTATCCCAGGGGCCTTGGATGACATCAAGTGACTGACCTTTTAAGCAAAGAAAGAGAGTGGGATGCTTCCCTGCAGGCCCCCAGTATCATGGGCTGCAAGGGGACGTAATGCATGACCAGCTCAGATCCATGCTGCTTATTAGCAAAATGTGAAAACGGGGTCCCAGGCTGTGGGAGGGCTGCTGGGGGTGCCTCAGAGTCCCAGAGGGTCAGCTAAGTATAGAAGTGGCCAGTATTTTCTATCCCAGTACTTGGCAGGTAGTACCTGGAGCAGTTCTTTAAGGCTTTGTTTCTCTTAACCGAGACACAACCTGTATAGCCAGGAATGTGATAAAAGCCAACCCAGATTTAAAATGTCTGTAAGCAATTTGGAAACCAGGAGTACAAAAGGTTGTTTTCCTGGCTGTCATATTCCCCTACTACTCCCTGAGAGGTGATGCCTGACTGTTTTCCACTGTGTTTTGCAGCTGCTGAGTAAGTGGGGCTGTGTATCATGCAGCCACTCGCTCACTATCTGTGCCCCTGCAATGGGATGGGGACAAGAATCAGAAAAAAGCAAAACTTGTGGGCTGAGATAAGAGCATTTTAATAATTGAAACAAAGTAAAATATAAAACTACTACTACTGATAATAATAATAATAGTAATGAAAGGGGCGGGGGGGGCAGGAATAAAACCCAAAAGGAAACAAGTGAAGCACAGTGCAGTTGCTCACCACCTGCTGACCAGTGCCTAGGCTATCCCTCACCAGCCATCAGTTCCTCCTCGCCAACTCCCCCCAGTTTATATTCTGAGCGTGATGTTGTATGGTGTGGAATATCCCTTTGGCCAGTTTGGATCATTTGTCCCAGCAATGCTCCCTCACAGATCACAGAATCACAGAATCAGTTAGGTTGGAAATGACATCTGAAGTCATTCAGTCCAACCTATGACCGAACACCACCATGTCAACTAGACTCTGGCACTGAGACCCACATCCATTCTCTCCTTAAACACCTCCAGAGATAGTGACTCCACCACCCTGGGCAGCCCATTCCAACATCTATCCACCCCTTCTGTGAAGAAATTGTTCCTAATGTCCAATTTAAACCTTCCCTGGCACAGCCAGTCACTGGTTCTCTCATCCTATCACTGGTTGCCTGGGAGAAGAGGCCAACCCCCACCTGGCTACAGCCTCCTTTCAGGGAGCTGTAGAGAGTGATACGGTCCCCCTGAGCCTCCTCTTTAGGCTGAACACCCACAGTTCCCTCAGCTACTCCTTGTAGGAAATGCACTCCAGACCCTTCACCAGCTCTGAACATGCTCCACCACCTCAATGTCCTTGCAGTGAGGGGCCCAGAACTGGACACAGGATTCAAGGTGTGGCCTCACCAGTGCCGAGCACAGGGGGACAATCACAGACCTTGGTGGTCCTGCTGGCCACACCATTGCTGACACAGCCCAGGATGCCATTGGCCTTCTTGGCCACCTGGGTACATGCTGGATCACGTTCAGCAGTTGTTGGCCAGCTGCAGCCATTCCGCCCCAAGCCCATAGTGCTCCGTGGGGCTGTTGTGGCCAAAATGCAGGACCCAGCAACTGGTCTTGTTGAAGCTCGTACTTTTGGTCTTGTCCCATCCATCCAGCCTGTCCATATCCCTCTGCAGAGCCTTCCTACCCTCCAGATCAACAGATCATCAGATCAACACTCACACCCAACTTGGTATTGGTGTTGTCCCTGAATTTACTAAGAGTAGACTCCATCCCTTCATCCAGATCATCAGTAAAGATACTGAATAGGACTGGGCCCAACACTGATCCCTGGGGAACACCACTAGTGACCAGATAGCCAGCTGGATGCAGCAACATTTGCCACTACTCTGGGCTTGGCCACCCAACCAGTTTTTAATTCAGTGAAGAGTGCACCTGTCCAAGTCCTGGTTGCCAGCTTTTCCAGGAGAGTGCTGTGGGAGACGGTGTCATAGGCTTTGCTGAAATCCAGGTAGACAATACCCACAGCCTTTCACTCATCATCCAGGTGGGTCACCTGATCAGGAAAAGAGATCAGGTTGGTCAAGCAGGACCTGCCTTCTAAGCCATGCTGGCTGGGGCTGATCCTTTGGTTTTCCTGTATGTGCTCTGTGATCACACTTCAGATTCTTGTGCACCTGCTCACTGGCAGAGCATGGGAAACTGAAAAGTCCTGGGCTTAAGGTAAGCACTGCTTAGCAACAACTGAAACATCTGTGTGTTATTAACATTATTCTCATACCTAATCCAAATCACAGCACTGTACCAGCTACTAGGAAGAAAATTAACTCTATGCCAGGCAAAACCAGGACAGGTTGTAAGATGCATCTACTAAGTGTGCTCAGTATTAAGCTGGAGGGATGGAGCAGATTTTGTAGTTCCCAAATGCCTCTGCTGATCAATGCCAGAGTGAAAGCTGAAGTGGAAACACATGAATCAAAGCAGCATTTTAGGAGGTAGAAATCTGAGGAAGTAGGTACATGATAGCTTGAACAAAGTGATAGAAAGAAGACAGACACCCAGGAGAGGCAGAGAAGAAGGCAGAGTATAAATCCAGGGCCTAAGAGAGGGACTGTCGATTTGAAGAAAAACTCTGGAGTGTATATAAAAGAGGCCTTTAACTGGGACTTCCAGTGACATCTGGAACAATGAATGTCTGAACCAAACAGAGATAAAAATCTTTAGAAGGAAAAGTATGCATCCTTCCCTCTATAGAGATGTAAAAGCCCTCTTGGAAACCTGTGTTGAACTGTTGTTCTCCTGTAACAGAACAGAAAAATTATCACTGGGAAAGGGCAAGGCTCTATTTCAGGATTATATTTTCCAAAGAAAACGAGAGTGAAATATAACTGTGGATGTAATTTTACTGCCTTATGCAAGAAGTCAGACATATGCTCATGATTATTTTAATTGTAAAAGATTGGCTGCCTTTCTTGTGTTGAGGAGAAAGGAAATTCCTTTTTCTTCTGACTGCTTGCAAGTCTGGGTCTATCTCAGTAAAGGTTCTTAGCACTTCCAAAAATTAGATTATACCTGCTGTATTGGGCAGCTGGCTTGGCCACCATTTTCCCTAAAAGTGAGAGTGACAGCTCTGGTTGAGGGGACACTCATGCTTCCAGGAAGCCTCTTCCAGGGACTTTAGCTGCCACTAAAAAAGGCTCATGCGTTAGATCTGGCTTCTCCTGGAGATCAGCCTTAAGCTGGCAAGTGTCAGAGCACAGTACAGGGATCAAATCTGAAGGAAAACATCTTCCTAGTTAGGGGAAACCACCACGCCTTCATTTGTCATATCCTCAAGATAATTCTAACTGTCTGCTATAGAAGTGTGTGCAGGATACATGCAGTGTTTATGCACATAGAGAATTTGATGCTGACAGCTCAAATCAAACCATCTTTCCTGTCTTTGATAACACCTGTAAGCAGCTCTGGATACTATAATGATTGGTATTTTATGTGTACTCAACAAAGAAGGAAAATAAATTGCAGGATAATAAGGGTGAACAATACCTTCTTGATTACTTTCAAAATAATGTGCAGTTTGTCCCATGGGATATTTCAGTGGGCATTTGGACCCAGAAGCCTCTGAGGTTTACTGAGCTTTTGTTCAGTCTCTAGCCTTGTTTTGAGCTACAAAGGTGGCCAAGATAAATTATTATCACTGAATGTCCCTAAAGTGTACAGGCTCACTTGAAACTGAAACTCATGGAGAGACTTAGAGATGCAAGACTTTGCAGAACTAGCAGGTGCAACATGCTTACTCATCCTTTTCACTGAACTGAAGAATGTTTTTGACTCTCAAATACAGTTCTGGACATTGTTGCCCCATTCTTTTCCAATATTCTGCCTCTACTTGTTATGTAGCCTTGGGGAAGATGCTGATTACCTCTATGCCTTTAGTTTCCTAAAGCATAAATTAAAATAATGGTTAGCCACATTGTGGTGAGGTCCTGACTCTTCATGCACTAATGTTTTTAAAGTACTTTGGGATCCTGCATAGAAAGCATTAGAGGACACCACTGTGGTTGTTTATATGCAGGTGAAAGACTCTGTTTTAGCCAAGGTGGGAGGTGTGGGTGGAATAAGGCCAGATGCAGATGAAATGACTCAGACCTTTAGAATTGAAAAGTCATTTGTCTACCTGAGGACCTGATGTCAACTGATAAATGCCTTGCCTGGGTCTTTATAAAGACCATTTCTCTGATAAAGAGAAGATTCATCAGCCGGCCCTAAAATGGGGCTCCCACTAGGATGGAACACTCAGAAACCCAGGATGCCATCAAGACATCAGTGTGTCACAGGCAGGATTTCATGGGTCTGTGCTGAGTTACAGGCATGCTGCCCATGACAGTGTTTGAATCCTGCACACCAAAGAGCAGATGTAAGCAATGCAGGGATCTAACACAGAACAGCTTGGGTGACTTCAGAGTGACTGTGTGCTTCTGATGGGAAATGATAGTAGCAGGGCAGAGCAGGTGTGAGTCATCTCCCAGGAGATAGAGGCAGGAAAAAGGGAGATGGAGAGGGGAGGAGGAAAGCAGAGAAACAGATTAGCTCATACAGATATATTCCCCTTGCTTGGCTGCTCCACCCTTTGTGCACCGCCCTCTCCCCCCACAACATGCGAACATAAGCACGGAGACTTGACTGCTGCAGCTCGACTCCAAAGCCCTGTCAGACAGATCATTTGCTGCTTTGTCTTCTTGCCTTGCCCATCTCTGCCCCAAATTCAAGATCATTTAATATGTGGCTAGATAAAACTTGAGCAGTTCTTCAATAAGCATTTACTTTCTGCTGTGCATTAGTCCAGTTCAATACTTCCCATGGCAGGGACTCAAATAAAAGCGGGATGGGGATCTCGACAGCATTGGCTGCGGAATGATTGCTGCGTTTCTTGTGTGATCAGCTTTCACCACAGCCCCGAGTGCCTGGCTCTAATGGCTTAAATATGCAAGGCCACGATCAGGGCAGGAGGTGCCTCGAGTTTATTAGCTGGATATGACAGATGAGCAGTGCAGGAGGTGAATGGGTAGCAGGGAGAGTCTGTGTGTTACCAAGACAGGGGAAAGGACATCCCAGTGCAAAACGACGGATGTTGCAAATGTTTCTCACCACCATTAAGCCCACAAAGAGCTGGATGTGCTCTCTCTAACAGGCAAGAAACACAGCTTGCAAATGAAAGTACAGTCCCACTCACCAGCCCTACAAGTCCTTCTGAGGCTGTAGCACAAATAATTAGGGCAATGGAGAAAATCATCTGTCCAGAAAAGGAATGGTACTCAAAATATTTGTCAGATTAAAAGCTATAACAGCAAAAGAGTTCCTGAGAGGAACAGATTAATAACAAACAAGACAGCCACAGATCCCCATGGATTCCCTGCTTTACCGAATGACCTCACCCCTGTGCAGTGTGCCAAATTCTGCCAGATTGCTGCCAAATACAGAATCAGTGATCTTAAACTGCCTTTAGAGATGACAACTGTGTACCCAGGGTAACAATGGGGGAAAGCAGAAGGGCAACACTTTCTCATTTGAGGCCCAAAAGGCCAGGGAAGGGAGACGAGTATTTCTTTTAATTATGAGGAGAAACACAAAATATTCTGTTAAATACAACTATGGAAAAGTGCCTAATAGTAAAGAAAGAGGCACTACAGAGTAAGCAGTGTATGAATGAATATGTAGAAGGGGTCAAACTCTAAATACATTGGAAAGCTTTAATCAGAGAAAATTGTGTTGATGTACACACCCAAAACAAATCCCAAAGGCTTTTCTCCTACTGTATCTTGACAACATTTTTCTCATCTGTAACAGAAGTAGAAGATTTTGTGGTTAAGTGCATGTTTGTGTGTATGTATGGCAGGGAGTAGGAATTAATAAATCAGATGAGAAGCCTGAGGAAATCTGACCATTCTCCATGGTCCTGAGAGAGACCCTTTTTTTTTCTGCGAGCACTGAATACATTCCTTTCACACCATCTGAAATGATAGGGTGAAGCAATTAAGACAAAAATAAACAGAATCAAACTACTGAGAAAGTCTTGTAATGCCAAAGGTTTAGTGTTCCATAACTGACCAGGATGACTCATATCTGTAAGCACTCTGAAATCCTCCTGCATGTTGACACAACTTCATTGTCCTGCTGTTCAATGTCTGTGTTCCAGTTGTCACAGAAAATGAAAGGACAACAGTTATTGTTGTGTTGCAGCTGTGTATTGTGACTGATTCATAGTTTCCCTTTTATGGAGGAACACAAGCTTGCATGTTCTCAGGCATTTGCAACACACACATGCAATTCTCACATATCTGAAGATGGTGGATATTAGACCCCACTTGCTGCTAATAAACCACTATTAGTGAACAGCTGATATAAGCTGTCACGGAAGTGGTATGAATGTCTCAAGGTGTAAGTGAGGTGAGGTTTTTAGGCGGGAAAGGCTCTTTTATTAGACGAACTGACATGTTTGAAGGGGAAAAACCCACAACAGAAAAGCTTTTGGGAATCCAAGACCTTCTCCAAGCTAATGCTTTCCAGCAGAACCTGAAAAAAGTGCTTTGTTGCCAAATGAAAATTCTGTTTTAATAACAAGTTTGCATTTGTTGTTCAAAAAAAAAAAAAAAAAAAAAAAGCAAGCTTATGTGGTTTTTCATGTCAGTAAGCCCAAGTATTTCAAATCAAACATGACACCTGTCTGTGTGTCTTTCAACTGATATATTTTGTGGAGAAAACAATCCTTTCTCACACAGGAGAGCATGCACTCTCTCATTTACATAAATATGTCTTTTGTTAAATATCAGTACAGGACCAATTCATCATGTAAGACATTAGCAGCTGATAAGTAAACAAGCTGGATCCTTCACTGGCATAACTCAACAGACCTACCTGAGTTTAGTGGGTCTCCATCAGTTTACATCATCTTGAGTTCTAACCTGGACATGGGTAGGAACACAGGCCAAATATTTACAAATTCTCCACTTTGTTTTCCCCATTTGTAGATGACAGACAGCAGAAAATAAGGGGGAGTGAGCTCATCCACAGAGGCAACGCATGTGAGGCTGTGTGCATTAACAATCTCTTTTATTAAGCCCCCAACAGACAGGGGGGCATTTCATACAAATGAAAGATAGGCACCTGGGCTGAAAGGCAGGCCACCATAGAAGCTGCTCCTCTGGCTTCCTCTCTCATTGTTCGTCCGTGTTTGCTCGGGTGGCAGCCACATGGTTGCCTTTCAATAATTCAGGACCTGGTTTGCTCGCATGGCCAGTCCTGCTTGTCGCATTTTTTCACCTGATCACAAGTTCATCTCTCTGTAAATGAAGCAAGGCTTGTAAGGAGTTGCAATATCTTTCATTAGGCTGGCTGGTACTGTGGGCAGGAGAATGGATGACAGTATGAAGAGTTTGTGTGCCTGAAAGCTTTATCGTTTTCCTAATTGTGTCAACCATTCTAAGAAAATACATTACTTTCCTCAACAGCTTGTCTTGTTGATTTCCTTAGATTGTTGTGACTATCTTTTCTGTTACTTCAATGAAATGATATTAAATTTGTGTGGACCAAGAGCTGCATTCCTTCTAAGTGCACACCTCCACTGACACTCTTTTTAATTACCTCTCATGCATACCACATTTCATAAGGATAAGGGAACAAACAAGATTTATTAACATTTGAGTAAAGACAATTTAAATAATTGCTTGTCACTTCAGGGTTCAAACCATCGATCCAACCATTTATACATGGAGATGTTAGTGCTAGATCTGTTAAAAAGTAAAGATCACTAACAAAAATGAACTGAATAGTAAAATAACTCAGTCTGAGTCTCAAGCACATTTTCCTAGTGTAATATGCAATGCACCACTAATGGCCACTGTTCTTTGCAGTTTAAAGTAGGAGAGCTTGCACTTGGAGGCTCAATAGCTGCATCACTTTTAATCTGTTTTTGCTTAAAATTATTATCCTTTGCTTCTTCATATGCCACTCTTTAAATGAAAGTTTCAACAATTTCACAATCAGCAAAGTCAAGGTATTATCTTTGCCAGTGTGGTTGTAGAATTGCCATGGAAGTGAGTATAATGCATAAAGAAGCTTCTGAAGAGTGATCTGAAGTCACATACACACAGGTACAAGCTACTACAGATCTTCTGGGTAGTACAACCCCCTTTGGGGATTGTAGATTGTTGTGTAGAAGAGACTGAAAGGAGCCAAAACAAATATTAAGGATGTTGTAAATGTCACAGTCACCTGTATTTAACAAGACAAAGGTCTCTTTCTCCTGTCTCCCACCTCCATCTTTTCTTCTCCTTTTCTCCTTACCTGGTCTAAGCTGTGCAGAAGGAAGTGTTCCTGTTCCCACCTCTGAGCACCTCTTTCTCAGTCCTAAGCACTCACAAAAGAAGAGACTGTGACTATCCCCATAGAGATCAGTCCTCAGAGTTTAAGCTAATAATGGATTTTGAAATAACAAGGTTTGAGTTCATTTCACTTGCCTTTAGGGTGCGACTGCTTTGTGTTTCCAAGTTCTTATCTGCAACCATGAAGAACAGATGCTTTTTCAATTTTTTTTTTTTTTAAAGAAAGCTGAGTGTCTCCTTTAATGTTTCAGTAGTTTAAGCAGTGTGAGGCAGCAGAGACAACTCTGATTTCTGGGGTCTTGGCTCCCATTTCTTGCTTTACTCATTACACTGATGTTCAGCAGAAGATGCCAGTAACAATTTACCTGTCTCTCCCATTAGCAACTCCAAGACATCTCTTGGGTTGTCATTTAAATCTGTTAAGATTTATTCTTTTGTTCCAATCCCATCTCTTATTATGTATGAATATTTATACATATATTTAATCTGTTTTGCTCTCCTGTCTTGCCTTGGGTTATATTTTTTTGCTTGGTGCTTTCCATTTTGATTGAGGTGGTGACTAGATGGGCCTCATCTTCCTCTTGGTTCAAAGAACAATTCATTATTTGCTCATGTCTGGGGAATGGATGCCTCTGTATGATATGTTGGGAGACAGGGATAAACATCCCTCCTGGCTGATTGATAGTCCTATTAAAGATTGCAGTAGGTGAAATAATCCCCTGTAGCTTCGTACGGGTAAGTTCCCTTTCTCTTTTCCCTTCAGACTGGCTTTAGGGCGTGCTTGGGACTTGGCTTATGCTCTGCCCAATCTTAGAACATAATTTAATTAGCCTTTATTGAAAGCCATTAGAATTGATCAATGGTGGCATACTTTTTTTTTTAACAGAGAAAGATGACCAAGGTGTTTATCCACTAAAAACTTGCAAATGCAAGTTGAGTTTGATAATTTGTACTTATCCTTGCTGTTGTTTTATTATAAGTTTAATCAATACACAAAGATTTCAAGCTTCTAGTTGTTATTTGCAATAAGCAGAAGGAGGAAGAAACAGCGGTGGTAGCTTGATTCCCCTGTTATGTATTCCTTCCTTGAGTTTTGCATTTTGCTTCCATATTGATCTTCTCTAAGGGGCTTCTTTGCTCATTTTCCCACCCTGTGGTCCATCGTGGGCTGCATCCTTGGCACTGTTGATGCATTCAGCCTTGTCCTCTTCTTCCTTACAGCCCTCTTAATCTCTCCCACACCACCCTGGCTACAAGAGACAACCTTCTGGACCTATCCCTCTCATTCCATAAATCCATTCTTGCTCATTTTTTCCAGACAGCTCTCAGGGACATTTCTCATCCAGTCCCCTCCCTGACTGAATGTCCTTTCTAAATAATTAATTAGAGAGCAAACAAAATATGTATGTAGCCTGCAATGAGTTCAGCTATTGTAGGCTGCCGATCCACACCATGTGAAAATCAGTGTGGACCCCTCCCTTCTTGATCAGGGTTTGATGCTACATTCCTGATCCTTCCTATAAAATTAACTTCTTTTTTCCTTGTAATGCGCTGCTGCAATCCATATAATAAATTAGATTATAATCCCCTCATGGGCAAGGACCTGTCTTTTCGATGTGCCTGTGCGTTGTTGATCTCAGAGTGCATACACGTCTTTGCGCATTCTCACCTCCCGCTTTGTATCCAGCGCTCCAGGATATCAGAACAAAACGAGAATAGAAGTGGACAATATTTTTCTAATTATTAGCATGCAGATAAGCCACTTTAATTAAAGAAATTATATACCCTGTAAAAAAGAAAGCTTTTCTGTCAGACTGCAGTCTTGTAATGGCTTTGTGTTTGTGCAATTAGGACCAAATCTTGAAACCACTGAAGCCAACAGTGGCCCTTAATGGGATTAAATCTTCATTTGTGGGGTGATGGGCTAGATGATCTAAGAGGCCTTTTGCGTCTTGCGCTTCTCTAATCTCTCTCAGGGTGAATGACATATAACGGAGAAGACAGCTTGTGTTGAATAAACTGCATTAAGTGTCCACATGTATTTCCTAATGCAGGTTAAAAAAACCCCCACCCCTGTGTCTCTGCTGGTGTGCGTGCCCCTCTTACAGAGCAGGTCTCTCCAGTGCTGCAGACAGTGCACGAGCTCGTCGATACCCTGCAGGTTTCTCCGGGGTATGTATCCGTGTACTTCCCGAGATCCTCTGGGAAAACTCCCCAGCCAGCGCTAATCAAATTGAACCACTGTCAAGACTTCCTGCAAAGCTTCGAGGAAACGTTTCTGAATATTAGAGGTACAGAAGAGGAGAGTAGAGGCTGGGGGAGGGAGGCAGGACAGTTTTAGAGCTTAAGTGGATTACATAGCTGCATAACCCAGTTATGGGTCTGTGGACTCAAGTGAGCTGTTTTTTCCCCTCCTCTGGCTGTCTGCCTGTCAGATAGTTCCCCTGACATGCAAGCTTTATTAACCTCCCCCAGCTGGCTCTCTCAGCATTTCTTATTTTCCAGTGCTTGCATCCTCTAGCAGCTCGTTTCAGCCCTTCTTGTATCTCTGAGCTCCCTGGGGTCGTTCCTTTAGCTGCACCAGCTGTGGGCACCCACTGAAGTCTCCTCACCAGCCTGCTCCACTGACACATACCAAACCTGGTAGCAGGCCTCTGATCTCTGCCCACACAAACCCCAGGCAGCCAGCAATGGGTGCATGATTTGCCTCAGATCAGGAGACCTACGTGTGAAAGGTAACCTACTCCCTGACTGTCTTCTATTTTAAATCGCTGAAAGGGCTATGGTAAAAATAAACAAACACCTAAGCACCAGTGCTGGCTGGTATGAAGGAGCAGCAAGTGCCTGGTGTACCTGGATGCATTCATGTTTCCCCACTTTGCAGGAGAGTTGGGTGGCCATGAGTTAACATGAGCCTGGTTGCTCAGCCCCAGCCCTGAAATGTCCCCTCAAGACTGAGGTGTGAGCCTGACATCTGCTGGGGACAGCACCACTGCTACAGAAACCACCAGGCTGTGCTTCCTCAGGAGTGCTTTGTCAAGAGGGGTGCTGGCAGGGAGCTTGCTGCCTGAGGAACTCTGAATGGGATACATCCAGCCTGGAGGAGGCAACATAGCCAAAGGACAGTGTGACCCAACTACAACCCAATAGGAGCCAAGAGCTGAAATCCCAATTTATGCTGAAGGGCTCCAGTCCCTCTCTCTTACAGATGTAAGACAGAAGCCAGCCAGCAGATGTATCGAGGGTTTAAAATGTCTGCATGGGTGTCCATGGCATCACGAGAGACAGAGCTCCATGTCTGACAGCAAGCTGAAATCTGTTTTCCCTCTTTCCTTTTGAGGAAAGCACCACTGTCTTTGCAAAAACACCACTCTGTTTTTGCTTTGCTGACACAACTGGTGGCTTGTCTGAGTCTTATTCAGCCCTCTGGGCTTTACAGCTAAAAATGCTGCAGATAGAATCAAAAAGTCACTACTTGGTGTCCAGCATCTGTGTGTCTCTCTTGCTCCTTTCTGTCCTCAGCCACAGCCTCCTTCCCTCCCCTCCCTGCCACTGTGGTGCATCGCTATGGGACTTCTGTCCAGTCTTACAGGAAAGGATGGTTTCCAGGGCTGACTGTAAGAAAGTCGTGTATGAGTGGCTCAAGGCCATGAGGGGTGACAGAGAGCAGAAGCAAGTGCCACTTGTTCTGATTAAATACTGATCTGATGCCTTGGAACTGTGTTGCTATATTGGCTCAGGAGAGGAGTGCCACCAAGGAGGGTGCTTGGCTGCTGGTGGCGAGGCAGCATCCCTGGGCATTGCCTTGTCAGTGAGGTGCTTTGAGCTACCTGGCTGAGTGGAAGGTGCCCCTTCCCACAGCAGAGAAGCAGCGTTGCCCATAGCAACATCCCTGCTCATGGCAGGGAGATTGGAATGACACGATCTTTAAGGTCCTTTCCAACCCAAGGCATTCTGTGATTCTGCCATGAGAGGTTGTGCTGCTTCTGGGTCTGGACACCCAGTACCAGTATAGGCACTTCAGGCTCTGATTCTTTGGGTCTATTAAAAAAAGAGGGATCCTAAGCAGTGTGCAAGCAGTATGGTAGCTTGGAGGTTTGTTGATAGCAGGGCTACCAGCAGCATCTTTGGGCTCTCTGCCAACATCTAAATAATTGGAAGTGTTACTTTCTTCTAGAAGTAAACCTGGCCTTTGTGCTGCTTTGTCACAGCATTGTATTTTTTGCTGTCAGACACGAGCAGATAAAATGTATATTTTAAACCCTTGAGAAGAAGAAATTGGCAGTTCTCATGACTTTAGCAGGGTTCTTATGACAGTGTATGTTGCTTTTTTTCCCCTTTTTTTTCCCCCACAATGATAATATTCTAGAAAAATGTCTCTTTGAGGATCTCAGGGGGTTTATTAATATTTTTTCAGTGTTTTTAGAGCTTCAGACGTGGAGGAACACAAAGAACTTGATGCCAGTTTAGCCTAATGATTCAGAAACTATAATTCAAATAATAATAATAAGCTAACACATCTATTTTTAAACTCATGATTTAAGCCCCTGTCATGATTTTGATAGGGCCTGACATGATTTTCCAGCATTGGAACTGGTAATAAAGCTTTTGTCTACTGATTTGAATGGAAAATCTTTTGAAAATCCTCCAGCTTGCTTGCCTTAGTCAATACTTAACAAGGACTCAGCCACAGAAGCAAAAATATCCACCAATCTGTACTCTTTTTTGACCCTCTCTTTCTCTTCCCTCATAGCAAACAATCTGACACCCAAGAGTCATGATTCATTGTAGTCCCAAGGTCCATTCTGAGAAATTGTGGTGCAAGGATCCTTGTACATGGGAATCCTGGAGCCAGCAACAGCTTCCCAGGAGTCCGAACAGAGGGCAAGAGCATCCCTGTGTCAGAGTTTTCCATAGGTTTAAGCAAGGACTGAAGAGAGAAGAGGGTCAGATGTACACAGATGGGTTGGGCTCATGCTCCAATTATTCCATGTCCCTATAAAGTTGTTCTGGGATGAACAGGAGTCGAAGGTAGGGTGAGCTTCAAGGATGCAGAGAGGGCCGAGCCATGGCACAGAGCCTCTGTGCAGCCTCCTTCAGTCCTGGCGTGGGCACATGAGATAAATTGCTTGTCTAGTGGCTGTGTCCATGGAGGAGTGGGAGAATGCCAGCTGGTCCTGTGGTATTTAATTTCTTCTCAGGAGCTGAGCGAGGCGAACATTTTTGGGATGAAGCAGCTGAAAGCAGGAAAGACCAAGTGCCATGCCTACTGCCCCCAGCCCCCTGTGCTGTTGTAGGCTGGATCCAGATACCAAATTTGTGGGAGACAACTGCATCACTTTTTTATACTCCTGGATGCTACACAGTGTTTTCCAGCTCATCAAAAGTATCTGGGAACAACTGAAGGAGCTGCCAGACCCATCTCAGTGCTATTTTGAGGCACTTGGCTTTCTGGCCAGTGGGTATGCAGTTATTCCTCCAAGACAAGAAAACAAACACATGGGGATATAGATACGAAAAAAACAGGTGACTCACAAGTGAGAATAGCCTCATTTTGTCATTAGAGGAGGATAATTTGCCACATATTTGTATCAATATTGCAAATGACTGCACAAAGCTACCCTGCCCCGTCACACGCTTTGGGCTGTGTGTGTGGCCACAGCCACCTGCAGCAGGGGAGCAGGAGAGGGGCCACACACTCCATTGCTGTTTGACCCTGATTTCTTTTTCACCTGAAGAGTGGAAGAGGCCTGCTGCTTGGCCTTGAATCTCCCAGGAAGTGATCTGGCACTTTGAGTAGAACTTGGCCTTTTCTTTCTCGCATTAAAATGGAAGAAGATGATGTTTTATAGGTCTGTTACGTCAGCATGTATGCACCAATCTGTAGAGAACGATGTGAATGGCTTTTTGTATTACTGCTGGACACTGAACTGCCAGGAAAAAGATTACCTGAAATTAAATCTCAGACAAAAAGTGAATGGCCTCGGATCAACTAAATAGGTGTGTTCACTCTCAGGATTAATAACACAAGTAACTGTATGGGGTTTGTGTAGCAAGGCTTTGGTAGAGGGCTTACAGGAGAGGCTCTGTGAGAAGATGGTAGAAGCTTCCTCTGTGTCCAGTGGAGCCAATGCCAGCCAGCACAAAGATGGACTCACCACCAGTCAAAACTGAGCTCATCAATGATAGTGGTAAAACCTCTGGGGTAACACTTTTAGGAGGGGGAAAACTGCTGTGCAACACCACCTGGGAAGGAGGAGTGAGAATATGTGAGAGAAACAATTCTGTGAGAGAGACACCAGGATGAGTAAAGGAGATGGGGGAGGAGGTGCTGCAGGTGCTGGAACCGAGACTCCCCTGAAGCCCATGGGCATCCATGGTGGGTCAGATATTCACCTGCAGCCCCTGCAGCAGCCCTCAGTGGAGCAGCTGGATGCCCAAAGGAGGCTGTGACCTCGTGGGGAGCCCACACTGGAGCAGGCTGGTGCCAGGACCTGAGGCCTCATGCAGAGAGGAGCCCAGGTGGAAGAAGGTTTGCCGGCAGGAATTGTGATGCCATGGGAACTCACACTGGAGCAGCCTGTTCCTGAAATGCTGCACCCTGTGGCTGGGGTCCCACAATGGAGCAGTTCATGAAGAACTTCAGCCTGTGGGAGGGACTCCACACTCAGAGGATGAGAGTGTGACAGGGAAGGGGCAGCAGAGACAACATGTGATGAACCAACTGCAAACCCCATTCCTGTGCCCCTGCACCACTGTGAGGAGGAGGGAGAAAAAATTGGAAGTGAACTTAAGGTATTTTAAGGTTCTGTTTTAATACCCACTTCCCCTACTCTGATTTGTTTAGTAATAAATTAAATTCACTTCCCCCAAGTTAAGCCTGTTTTGCCTGTGACAGTAATTAGTGAATGACCTCTCCCTGTCCTTAACCCACAAGCCTTTTGGTGTATTTTTCTCCCCCTGTCCAACTGAGGAAGGGCGTAACACAGCAACTTTGGTGGGCGTCTGGTGTCCAGCCAAGGTCAACTCACCACACTGTTAAGTGAAAAAGAAAAATCTTTCTTACCCTGAAAACATCTTTCACCTCTGCCCTACAGAAGGAAAAGTGATTTATGATGAAATAAAATTTCCTTTAGTGATTTAGGAGCCTCAGATCCATTTGTTAAATCTCCTGACCTATTTACTTAAAACTATCTCATCATAAGGCTATATTTTTTCTTGGCTTTTTGAGGCAGAGATTTTGGTGGGGGCTTTTTAAAAAACAGAACTAAAGCCAGCTATGTGCACATATCTGGAACTCATCAGCTCTACTGCCAGTGGTGTGCACACCACCTATTAATGACAAAATGAATGAATTAAAAAGTGAAAAAGCTGGTTGGGGAAGGACTGTAAACTCCTAATCCAAGCCTAGAGCCCTGCCAGGATGGTTACAGAAATAGAAGGGATGGCGCAGTTCCCTGCTCACTCCCTGGCACTGCTGCTGGGGGCAAAACCAGGGCATTACCTTTTCATTAGGACTCTTCTCTACTTCTTCCCTTCTCATAAGAGAAAAAGAAACACCAGTCACAAAAAATATTTATGAAAAATCAGAAAATAGAAAGAAGCAGGAGCTAAGCATCTCTTTGGAGACAGTAGAGCAAGGCAAGCTTTATACTGGCATTTCATTCCCAAAACCAAATTCCCATTATTTCAGGGAAAAACAGTTGGCAGCTTGCTCTGGATCATAGCACCAAACAAGCAGACAAACGATGTTGAAGATGGGAATCCCCTGGTTCCCTGGCCAGCCCCATCCTCACCCTGTTTCCTCCTCTAGCTTGTTTTGAGGAAAGCAGGTGGCAGTCGTTTAAAGACCTTAAAGATCCACTTCATTTCAGGTGCCAACTGTGAGATCAAGTGCTCCCTGCTCACCTATTTGCAAAGTCCCAAGTGGAAGAGAAGTCTTCGTTGCAGGAGAGTGTTTGCTACTGATTTTTCCTACCAGTGCTCTGATCTACAGCAGCTAGGGCTTTGCCAGTGTCCTGTTAATTTAGTTACCTCAGTAGGAAAATATCTCAAAAGATAGCTCACTCAAATTGCTATAGCTGCAGGCAAGAGGGCTGCCAGCAGGGAGCTGCCTCACAACTGGGCTTGAAAGAGCTCAGAGGTAAAGGCAGGTTCAGTAGTGACAGACAGGGAGCAACAAGCACCTCACTCTGCCTCCTGTTTTCTGAAACATAATGTTTTCACAAAGGAAAAAAGGCACCTTTCTTTCAAAGCAGGTGTGTCTGAGTCTGTTAGGGGTCAGTGTTGTTCCAGAGCAAGTGGCAGGGTGGTACACCAACACTCAGAGATGTAGGAGGAGGAAGAGGAAGTGAGACAGTATTGCTGCTCCTTTCTGGCAGCAGAAGAGAGAGATCATTGGATCAGCCAGAGCTGTGTAAGACACGGGAAAAATCTGACACCAGGAGTGCCAGAATCACAAGGCCTGGTCCTGTAAGAAGCAGCATTCTATGTACTGTGCTGTGCTTGTCCCCCTGGCTCAGAACAGTGAGAGATGACCGGGCACTGGCACAGTTGTTAGGCACCCACTGTCACATCTGGCTCTGACACACCTGGATTCTGAAGGATGCAGGTTGATCTTCAGCAGACCTTATCAACAGACATCTGTCCTCGATGCAGGCCAGAGGGATGTGGGAATGTGCAGGCATTCCTACCAGCCTAATGGACTGGTAGGAGATCCTGTACACCTGGGCAGCCCTTGTCTCATAAAACTATGCCTTCTCTGCCTTGTTGTTGGTCTATTCCAAAAAGAGCACCTTTTACCAAAAGCACTCCCTAGTGTAAAGGTGTTGTGTGTGGAGGGTTTGGGTTTGCGTTTATGGGGAGGGTAGAGCAGAGACTGAGCACTAAGAAAGGCAGGGCAGGCAAAGTCCAGGTACTTAAACGTGCTTAATGCCTTGCATGGACTAAGAAACGAGATTTTAATGTATTTTCTGTCAGAGCTGTGTTGCCAGCATCTCAGATTGTTATACAGACACAGAGTGGTGAGAACCACTTTGAACATAGTAAATAAGAGAACTGCTCATGAACGTCTTGGGGATGCTTTCTTCCCTTATCTGCAGGCCAGAGTCTGTGCCCCTCTCACCTAACTTCCCACAGGGGTTTGCGGCGTGCATTTGCTCTGCGTGCATTTCCAGAGAACCTCTCTGTGCCGGCTGCCGCGGCAGCCCGTGCGGCAGTGCCCCCCCTCGCTGTGCGGAACGCGGAGCCATTCCCGGCACGTCGCTGTGTGTCGGAGCGCCCGGCGTGGCACACACTCAGCGGGGCAGCTCTGCCACCCCTGCCATCCTTCCGAGCGCTGCACCCCGGGCTCCTGCCTTCGGACGGCGCTGACGTCCTGACCACAGAGGCAGCGCCCGCTGCCCCTCCTCAGAGCAGGAGAGAAAGGAGCAATTTCAGGCTCTGCAGTGAGTGGATGACTAGTGCACATATTGGTAATAGCACCGTGCCGGGGTCTCGGTGTGATCTTCCTGTTGCTCATTTGCTGGCAAGTGTGAAATGCAAATCCCTCCGGGCTTCTGTCTCCGCTCAATATTCACAGGAGCATGAAGGCTCCTGCGCGAAGGGGAGGGTGGGAGCCGGCAGACAGCGGGGAGCTTTGTTCCCTCCTTTGTCTGGAGTTTACGGGTTAAAAAAATCTGCTTATTCGCCAGGCTTTGCAGGGGCTGTCAGCTCACCGCACCCGCCCTGAACCCTGTCCCTGCCCCACCTCGGGGGCTGGCGTGGGGCACGACACCGGCAGGTTCCAACTGGAGTGCAGAGGCCCTCGCACCAGCGCTGTGGCTCCACCGAACCTGGCGGTGGCGGAGCAGAGGTCTCGGGATGCAGGAGGGAGGTGCCCCGGAGCGAGTGCGGCTCGGAGGGCTCAGAGCAGCCGCCCCCGCCCAGAAGCCGCCGGGCGATGGCTCCCACCCTGCCCCTTTCCTGTGGTGTGATGGTTCCAGTCCAAACCCAGTCGGATCTCTGGAAATGGCAACTGAGACACTTGTTGCCATGGTGATCCTTAATAGTTCTGACTCAGATGTAGCGTTGCTAGGAAACCGCATCCGCAGCCCTCGGGAGGCAACGCCGGCACATTTTTTCTCTCGTAGTGGAAAAGGGCTCCGAATCCCCATTTTGCTCACCCCTTGCTGCAGTGCAGTGACGAAGCTTTGGGACTGTTTTATTTTCCCCCTAATGAACGGCGATCCTGATCCTTCACCGAAGGATCTGCTGCTGTTCTGCTGGTGAAAGCGCTCTGGACCGCTTCAGCACGGGCGCAGTGTCTGCACCATAAGGCGACCCGAGCCTCTGCCTTTCTGTGGCTCATCAGAAACGATTTAAAAAAAAAGAAAGAAATTTATTTTTAAAAAGGAGCAATAATCTTTCTTCGTAGGTAGGAAAAGCTCCTTTCATCTCGGGAGCTGAAGATCTGTGTTGGGGGGGTGTGTGTGGAGTGGGGTGTGGTAGCTCTGCGATGAAGAGCGGCTGTGGCTGTGAAAGGCAAGACAAAGGCAGAGCGCATGTGAGGGAGTGGGTGTGCCCGTGAGGGAAGGAGCGGATCTGTGTGCAGGGAGCGTGTCCGTGGGCATGGCTACGAATGGGAATGGGAGAGGAGCTGCCGGCGGAGGGGAGCGCGGGTGTGCCCGCTCCAGGATGACAGAGGGGACGCTTTTGTTTCCCAGAGCGCGCCCGCACTGCACAGGCACGGGCGGAGCAGGTTCGCGTCATGCAGGGCTGCGTGAAGAAACTGGCTCACGTTCCGTCCTGTCCCCTGTGCAAAGTCAGCCACTGACACACGTAATGCCTCCGAGGCACCGGCGTCCCAAAGGGGCGGATAAATGTAGGGAAGGGGGAGCGTGTATCAAGTTTGCTGTTGCAAAGCTAGGAGAAAAGACTTCTGCAGCACTAAATAATCCAACCAGTCACTACATGGTATCCTTTTCTGGCGGGGGCAGGTGGGAAAGAAGAGGCATGTGAATTCTACATGTGGGTACACTTTTGGACCTACCGAGCCAAGCCCCTGTACTGTGATACCTGGCATGGGTTCCAAGGGAATTGGTTAGTGCTTTTCCTGAGTCGAACGTCTGTCTGCTCAGTCAGGCAGGAGGAGTCACGGGAGAGATGCTAAAAGCTCCCAAGGCCTCTCAGGGGTTTCATAAACTTTCCCTGTGGTTTTTCCAACTTGTCAGAGAATTCCACCGGGCTCTCTCCTGCCTGACATTCTGGTTCTTCCAGACACCTTTTTGCACTGGTAGGACATGGTTGTGTCTTGGAGCAGACCTTCAGAGAAACTGGGATGACTGAAGGAAAGAAAAACTTACAAATTCACCATGAAGACGGGAGATAATTTTACTGCAAGTAACAGTGGATCTGGGAAGGATTTAAAAGTGGCAGTTGGAAAGGATAAAGGATGTTGCTAAAGAAATTGGCCACATTCTGCTATGGGAGCGTGTCCAGGGTGACTCTTGTGTGCCTGGCTTAGATGAGGTGAGGACAGAAGCCTTGTTAACAAGGGTAAGTCAGTAACACAAGTCACAGACAAAATTTTGGTGTGGAGCCTGATGAATATAAACCAACCTTAAAGAGGTGGGGGGGGACACAGACATGAGAATGAAAACTTTGGAGAGGTCCAGGATGGAGGAAGATATCTCAGAGTCCCTGAAGTGTACACATGAAGGTCCCTTGCAGGTTAAGTAAAAAGGGAATAAAAGAATTGAATCAAGATGAGAGATGTGAGGGCTCCAGCAGAGAGGGGCTCTCAGGAATTGAATGAACCTGTGGTATCTGCAAGGTTTCAGGAAGAGAAGTCTTGGGACTTGGTAAATAGCAAGTTCAGGGCTTCTGCATGAGCAGTTTGTGAGGCTGGAAAGTGCTAAAAGCCAGGTGGAGGGGCTCCAGGAACAAGCCTAGGGCTCTTCAGAGGTTAATATGGCCCATCCAAGGAGTTTAGGGAGACGGGGAGTTGTGAAGAGATTTAACTGAAGAGACTTAGTCAAAGGAAACTTTTAAATATGTACAATGACTTGCTTGGCATGCAGGGAGAATCCCATCCCTGGATTAAGTCTAATGAAGTCAGTAGCTTTGGCCTTAGCTGTGTCTGTTAATTCCTCATGGTGGAGGCAGAATGAGGGGAAGTGGCCCTTTTGCCTGCCCCTCCAGAAGAAAGTGCCCATCGTTGGGGTGGTGCTTGTCAGAGGCCACAGATGTGTCTGTGTTGTCACACGTGGTCCTGTGTCACATGGGATGGGCAGAGCAGTACCTGTGCCCTGCCACTGCACCGTGCCTGGTTCAGAGGTGGGACACTGTGGTAGCTTGCCTCCATCTTGCAGCCATCCCCAAAGAACAAACTGCATCTGGATTTGGGTTCTTCACCCCACTGGGAAACCACGTGTCCCTCCTTGCCAGTGCAACTGGTGCTCAGTCCAGTGACCATGTCTGCATAGCACATTTTGGCTATGACACCAGCTGGCATCAAAGTGAGAGGAGGACTACACCAGGGCCAGCAAAGGTTGTTGGAAGGATCCCTTGGATCTAAGAGTAAATGAAGCGTAGGACTAAATATTGTAATGTTTTCATCTCTATTTTTGGCACGATCAATTACAGAATTTCCTGGATGTGATTTCTTGCCTGGAACCTGTAATAAAACATAAAAATAGGGCTGAATTACTGCTTGGAGTTTTGTTTGTTTATTTGGTTGGTTGGGTTTTTTTTTACAGAAAACAAGGGAAACTGGAGAGGACAATCCAAGTAATTCGTTGTTTATTTATCCAGACAGGATCTACCCAGAGAGTCTCTGCTCTCTTTGCTCACACCTAAAAGAAAGTCATGAAGCCTTTTTAGGGACATTGGTGGCAGTAAATACTTGCCTTCCTTGTATGTCTTTGGGACAGCTCAGTCTCTCTCATGGAGTAGCAATTTTAATAAACAAGAATTAGTGTAAAGCATAGAAAAACCCCATAATTATTGTTGAACCACTCGTTTCAGGATCCAGCAATTACCAGGTGCATCAAGATTGTTTCAAAGAGGAAATCATGCCTGTGCAGGGAGATGGTTGGTGTTGGGAAAGAAAGGAGAATAGGCTGAAATACTGCAGCTGTCTTCTTTGTTGTTTCTTGCTCCTAAAAGCAGTAAGTTGCTGCTCAGATGTGCAGGTTCAGCCTGACCTGAGCTGCAGACCTTCTAGTAGGATTTGAAATCATCACCTAGGAAAAATGGCTGATGATGCTGAGGCATGGTACTGGGGAGACACACATGTTGGGGCAGTGAAGGAAAGAGGGGGTTTTAAGGCAAGGAGGAACGGAGCGAGGGCTGCAAAGAACAAAAGAGGATGGTCTGGTGGCTTGGATGCTTAATAGGGTTTTGAAATGATATCTACTTGCTCCTGTTGATGGAGATTTTGTTTAACAAAACCCCCGTCTACACAATAAATCTCCCCTAGAGCAAATGATAAAAAAAGAAGCATAAGCAGGCAGTCGGAAAACTTGATGCCTCCCATCCCACATACATTTTGAATCACACTGTAGTGAGGGTCAAAGCACAAGAGCCATGAAAATTTTGTTATTTTTCCTTCCTGTGCTTCTTAAGCAGTGATGTCCGTGAGATTAGTGCTTACCTTGATTTAATGTCTCATCAGAAGCATGACTTCCCCGGCAGCCCTGCTGCAGTGCTACTAAATGAAGCATGCCCTGTTTTCTCAGCTGGGACTTAAACCTCTGCCCTTAGAGACCTGAGGGGTGGGGAAGAAAGATGGGGCCAGAGTGATAGATATTGACCCACCTATCATGTCTGCTAAATTAAATAACCAGGCATTATTTTTTAACCTATTTAAAACAGTTACTGTTCTCTGCACAATTGATGTTTGTGGAGGTTGCCGAGGTGGCAGCACCACCGCATGAGCCTCCCTCGCTCTGTGCCTTCCCCCGACTCACATTCTGCAGGTGACCTTCAAGTGTTAAGGACGGACACTGTCTTAAAGAAATAGGAGAGAGAGGGAGAGAGCGGGGGAGAGAGAGAACATTTTCTCTGCCAGTTAATTGAATTCAGGTCTTCCCTTCAAGTTACACTGGAAAAGCTTTATTGCACTTTCATGGTGAGGAAACATTTGCTCATGGGGGAGCAGAATGGATGAAACCCTTTAAAGTTTCTTTGCTGAAGATGTCAAACTATATTTGGATCTCATCTGCTCTTAAACCAGAACTGACCACGGCCTATGGCAGAACATCACTGATTTTAGTGCTGCTTTACAGTAGGCAGCAATGTAGCTCAGTGAATTATCCAGCTTGATGACCAATTTTTCAGTGTATACACTTTCCTTTTTCCTCTTCTCCTCAGCAAATCTGCCCCATACTGAGTCCCTAAGAAATCCTACTCATTAAAAAAACCCTCCTTTGAGGGCCTGTTGTGACAACCCTTTGAACTTCTATGCTGGGAGAGCACAATGCAGAGGACATAGAATTACAGGCAGCTAAATTGCCTCATTAAGAGAATATTAGGTCCTATTTGGTCTTTTTCTGTCAAGGACTTTTGAATACTTCATCCAAGCCAGTTTTATGTCACAGGATCCATGCCATTTCCCCTGAGAGATTTTGCTTTACTCTCTTCTCTTTGCATCTGAGTCCTCACGAGGGCTGAATGTGAGGTGTGACGTGGAGAGGGAGCAGCACCACAGCCACCACACCACACCAGAAAAAGTGTCTGGGGAGGACACTCTCCTTTCTCCACTAGAACATTTAGTACCTGCACATCACAGAAAACATCTTCACCTTTGCAGCTAAAGTTGCCTTTTTTTAAAAATACCACAAAGGTGTGTGCATCCCCCTCCCCAGCCCCGCTAGGGTGTGGAGTTTGGTTTAGCACTGCACCTCCAGCTAGGAACCATAGGATCTCCACAATTCAACTCCTTTTTTCTTTGCTGCAGGGATTTACCACACTGAAAACTTTCTTCTTCCTTACCTGACGATGGCACATTTATATTTCACAGAGTCCCAGACATGTGGACTTTCTAGGCACAACGTGCTAACACTTTACTCATATCCTGACATCTTCTCTCATTTCCTAATAATCTTTGTCACAGTTTGGAATTGCTCCTGTAATTTCAAGAGCCTTTGCCATTATATTTCTGTCTTTTTCTGTCTCTGGCCTCTTCTTTGGCCCTTACTCAAGGCTTTCTGCTGCTGGCAGTGCTGTACAAGCACCTGCTGCTTCATCCACTGCTCTGTCCTTTGCCATCTCCTCCGTGATGCTTTGCCTTTTAACATTACTGTAACCTGTAGAAAGCAGCATACCCCACACCAGCAATCTGTGTGTGCTTGTGTGCTTCTGACTGCTTTCTAATTAGGAAGACCTTAATTTACAACCTCCCATGTTCCCTGCAGTGTGCCCTGCAGTACTGTTTATCATCCCTCTGCCACAGCCAGGATCTGTGCTGGCCTGCCCTCACTGAGGGAGCTGCCTGCTGTGCTGGTTGGAAAGGTGCCTCAGCTGCTGGTGCTGGGGTGGGAGATGGGGATGTTTTACACATGAGGTTACACAGGGTTTTCTTTTTCCCCTGTTTCTCAAAGCACATTGAAATGCTACTTCCTGGATTAGTCTCTGCTGCTTCCCTCCATCCAAAGAGCCATGTTTGATGCCTGGTCAGCTTGAGAAATGATGCTTTTGTGCTATATGCTGAAACACATGAAATAACTGATGGCCAGGATAAGAGTCAGATGCTCAGCAAGGGTAAATTGCCATGGCTTCAGTCAAGTCAGTAAAGCTAATCCATTTTTTTCCAGCTGAGATTCAGGGAGCATAGATTAACTATACCGTCTGGAGTCAGCCTTGATTGCAAACCCAGACATAGTGAAAGATGTGGCTTCACTGACCCCCTTGTCCTGCAACACCTCGAGCTCCTCCTCTGCATGGTGGGGCTCAGTGGCTCCTGTCCCCTGCCTCCTGTTCCTGCAGTTGTAGGAGAGCAGCTCATTCACAACGGGGATGAGGGATGAAAGGGGAAGGAATGTTCTTGTGCCGAGATGCATGGCAAGGCAGCCTGGGTCCACAGAGACTCTGATTGATGTGACAGGGAGGGAGTGACAAGCCTGCTGATGTGCTAACAGCATTTTACTCCAGCAGCTCTTGCCAAAAAAATAAAACACCTGTGACAAAAACGAAACCAGTTCACTTGCTCAGGGCGTAGATGTACAGGACCTGAGAGCTGCCACCCGATGTGAGTTATGAAGCCCGGCCTTTCTCCAGGAAGATGAGTGTGATAACACTTGACAGGTCAGGCTCAGGGTGCTCTGTGCTCTGGTTTAATGCAGCTTGGCTTGGCCTGTCTCTGAAGGGCTGCCACCCCTGACTGCCACCCGTGACTTTTAATTCAGTCTTTACTGCAGGTCAGGAGATGAGGAGTACACACGTGAGCCTGCATATATAAAAATATAACACAAAGCAGCGGGGATTGGGCTTTTCCTCAGGAAGTACTAATTTTCCTTGTCACTCTTATAAAAAAAGCACTTTAGTTGGACTGGGGGGGTCACACTGAATTTTGGTAGAAGGCTGCAGAAGCTGAAAGGAGGCTAGACCATTTGCTCAGCTGTAAGAGGAATATGAATGTGTAATACCTAATTGCTTGTGATGCCCATCATCATCTTCCAGCATCAACCCACATCATCAGGGCTCTTGGTGTGAGGGGGCAATATCTTCTCTTTTTACACCTGCCTGCTGGACCATACACTTTTCTGTCATCACGTTTCCTGGGTTCCTATAACTTTTCCTTATAATTCCGATGGTTAAACTTCTTTTTCTGAGTGGTGAAACAGCAATGCCTCTTCCCCCCTATCTTTGGTAGAGTCTGATCTTTGTATTCTGTCATCTTTTTTTCCCCTGTTCCTGTTTCTGATGGCACAGGTCTCTGGGCAGCTGGGCTAGGAAGTACATCGAAAAATCTATGGGGCTTTAAAAGTACAGCTTATCTTCTGGCAAGTTATTTTTAAGCCAAGTCTCTGCTTCCCTGCCCTGGTTCACAGTGTGATGGTGCAAGTCCAAGAGCCAGCTGTGAGAAAGCAAGAATACTTAATGTTCTCATTGCTGCTGAGGACTTTGTCACATGAGGGCCAAGTGACAAAAATGTTTATTTTTCTCCTCCTCTGCGTGTCAGTGCAAAGTGGGACAGCCCCAGCCAGAAAGACCAGGAGTAGCCTAGTTCAGGGTAGCTCAATCTGGTGACTCAGCCCTTCTCTTTGTGAGTGGAAACAATGTGGGTTCAAACTGGGGGCTGATGCTGTGTCAGTGCCAGAGGATGCTGTTGGGCAAGGAGGGTGGCTGGCTGCTCCTGCCGTAGCACTTCAGTGCATCCAGGCTTTCCCTACTCTCCCTTTTAGGAGATGAGCTTACAAGTAAAAACTGGAAGAGTACCACTCTTCCCCCTACTGACACGGCCTCTTTCCCCTTGGTCTTATTTCATGTGAAATTATTCAGCAAATTCAGCTTGAATTTGCTGATCATTTTAGCATCCCAGAAAATGCGGCTCACAGGAAACAAATGATTCAGCAAAAACAGAGAAAAAAATTCACCTGCCTTTGTGCTGTCACATTTGCTCTACTCAGCTGCTGATGTATCAGTAGCAAATTCTTCTTGTCTGTGACAAGGTTAGACATAACACAAAAGCTGCCATCTGCCTTAGGAGGTTTTTCTGTCTCATAAGGCAATTTTCTTTGGGCTTTCCCTAATTCCACCAAAGTCAGAAAAGGGATTCTTGCTCATGTTTTGGGGCTACAGATTAGTCTCCTTCCTTACCATGACACCCCAAAAATCTGTTGCATGAACTCCCCACCAGCTAGGCTGAAGACACAGAAGGGAGGTCTTTGAAATACACATAATCTGTACATTTTCTTCTTTGGAAACACGAATGGTAGACACAAGAAAAAATGATCCAGCTCTAATTGCTCCAGTGACCTTTCCTTTCCTGTCCACTGCCTCTTTCTTTTGTCCAGTCTGGCTTCAAATGCTGTGAATGGTGAAGCTTCTGTCACCTTTTCTGGACATTATTCCACTGCCTAGAAAATCCTGCTCTCCCAGGTTACTCTGAAGTGTTATTTTCATTAATTTCGTGTCAATGCATTCTCTTATGACCATCTGCTTGCTGTCCTTTAATACTCTAAATCATTGCATTGCTCATGTTTCCATCTTTAAGGCTTGAGTAAGCCTTTAATCCTCTCCTGAAATTATCACTTGATTAAATTATAGGGAATTACTTTCTTTTTAATTTTTCTCTCTCTTCTTAACCATTTTTATTGTTCATCAATGAGCTTCTCTCTAATGTTGTCAATCTCTGCCTGGTTTTCAGCATCCAAAATAAAATGCAGTGTTCAAAATACCACACAATGTTTTCTATTTATGCCAGAAAATTGTACAAGGAGATAATTATTTCCTGAGATCAAGAAATAAATCTCCAAGCTCTGCCTTTCTTCATACTTGGTCTCTATACTTTGTCACCTCTTCCTCTTAAAAAAATGAACTGTTTATCCCATCCAGTAAGATCTGAAGATCCTTATGCGTTTTCTGTAAATGCCATACTGCCAAAAAACCAAAAAAAAAAAACCCCAAAAAACCCAAAAAACCCCCAGGCAGGCATCAGACACCATTTCAGGCTATAAAAAAGAGGCATATGACATGGGAGGCCATGGTCTGCTCTGTGGTGGCACAGCCTTGCTGAAGCACTGGAAAGCCAGTGTGGAAAGACACAGGCTGTTTGGTGGGAACCAAAGGGAGAGGAACAAAAATGATCTGAGGTCTAGAAAACACAACCTGTGAGGGAAGACACAAAGATTTGTGGTTGTTTGGGCTAAAGAAGACTGGCTCTTGAGGGAAGCAGTAGGAAAACAAGTCTTTAAATATATAGGAAATTGCTACTAAGACAAAGGAAATTAAATAGTCTTCTTTTCCACTGAGGGTATAAAAAGGAATATTGAGTTTAAATTGCAGTAAAGGAGACTTAGGCTAAACACTAGGACAAGTTTTTAGGCTAACGAAAATGTATGTGAGGTCAGGAATATGTGGCCTAGGAACACCGCAGGAATTGCCAGCACCAGAGAGTTTTCAGAATAGTCAGACAATCATTAGGGAAAGTTTCTACAAACAATGACCCTGCTCTGGGGCAGGAGGAGCACTCAATGAGCTTATTTCCCCTCTGGTCCTGAGGGGAGAAAATGAGCACAGACCGCTGACCTTTTCACAGTGCTCCCTCCTTTTAAGTAGATGCTCTGTGTGTGTAGGTATGTGTGGATGCAGCTGATGTTTGTGTGAGAGAATGCCATCTTTTCCCATTTTCCAACAAACAATTGCCTTCTCCTGATTTTAATTTACCCTTAGGTTAATGGGGCAGAAGTGGTATCAGTGAGAATGAGCTTTATAGGCTAAGGTTTGTTTTGCTTCTTCAGCACATCTGATCATAACTCCTTCCTACACCTCACCTGCAATTAGGCTTAGAATTATTCCAGAACTGTAGGTACTGGATCCTGTTGTGCTGATCTGTGAATAGAGATGGAGACATGTGCTCACTGCTCAGCCCTCAGTTCAGCTTACTCAGCCTCGGAGCTGACTGAAGCATTTGCACCACCCTTCTCATTATTTACTAACATGAGATGTGTCCTGCTTCCGCTTTGTTTTCCAGTAACATGCCTGCCTGCATCCTCCCACCAGGCTCTGAGTGAGCATCCTTCAGCACAAACAAAGAGCATGTTGCAGCTGAGAGGAGATGAGGACAAGGAAAATATCTTTGGGACTCTTGGTTATGAAGCATATGGTGGAGTTCAAGGCACATTTGTAGCCTCACAGTAGATCACAGGCAGTGGCTGGCACCAGGATCCCTTGTGGTAATGGGCTTGGGATGCTGGGTCTGTGCTGGAGTTGGGCAGGGTGTCAAAGGGGGCTAAAGAAGCAGTGTCAGTCCACAAGGATGGTCAAGAATTGCCATGAGCTAGACCAGCAGTCAGGACCCAGATATCCTGAATCTACCCTTTCATCATGTCCACGCCTCTGGGACTTGGATGTGACTTAGAATTTAAGTGAGCTCCTGTTTTTGGGATGCATGTGGATGGTTTAGTGGCTTTCTGTACCTACTGGAGAGCTGTGCCCAGAGGTGAGCCAGGGCCCTTTCTGTGTTCTTACTAATGGCATGGAGAATTGTTGCTCACTGATAGGAAAAGCAGGGGCACTGAATTAAACTTCCAGCTGACGAAGTGTAGAATAAGGACTTCACAATTAGAAATTGTAAAGCAGGTATGTTTTATTTCCAGCTGGGACACACGGTGTCTGGGATATCTCCTCAAAACCCTGCATACCTGGCCAAGACAAGGTCCAGGTTTAAATACACATTGATCCCACAAACCCACACCTCCCCACCCGCCCATTCCCCGCCTTCTCTCGCTTGGTGTTCTAATTAGCTGTCACACCTCCTGGGGGTCGTGAGTTGGGGTCTTGGGAGGAAGGCTGACGTCTTCCTCAGGTTGGTCTTTGCTTCTGGGCAGGCACAGTGGAGGTTTGGCTGATTTTCAGGTCACTTTGCTCTTGCCAAAAATTAGGAGCTTGATTTTGCTGGATTCAAGCCACAAAGTTCTGCTTTATTGATTTTTGACAAATACCTAGGTCCCACTTTGCTAAGTTTCAACATTATACATCTTACCTATATGACTTCTACTTAGTAACTACCTAACAACCAACTTAATAGCTAATCTTCCATGTGTTCTCAGTACAAGCTGTTTCTTTACTTCTACAAAATCACCAAAAGATGCTTCTAAAATCTTCTATTTTTATATTCATAAATGTCCTCCATATCACTGAAACAGAGCCATGAAAAAGATGTGGTTCTCTGAATATGTGGTTCACATGTGAAAATCTTTGCTGCAGATGTTGTAGGTGCTGTATGCTTGCTCATGTAGGCTTCAGAGGGTTCTAGACTCTGAGGTTTAGAGAAGGGAAACCTACAGAGGGTTATAGAGATATCAACAATGGCATGTGAAAATCTGGTTGCAGTGTGTTGGAGGGAATTTTCGAGGTTTTCTGGATATTCCAGATATACATTTTATATTTGATCTCTTGAGAACAAGCACCTTCCAAGTGCTCCAAGTTTCTTCCCTTCAGTGATGGGCTAAAGGGTCCTGGCTGGATGGACCTTTGATGTAACCAAGGGTAGCTGACCGTAAATTCTTATGTCAACTTGATCTGTAATTATCACATCAGAATTGTTAGCATGAGGTGATGTTCAGTGTAAAAGATGACACTGTTGGGTTTATCTGCGTGAAAGCTTCAACTGCGATTTCTGAATATGGACTACAAAAATCTGCTCCAACTATAAAATCTCACCTGTAAAATGCATTAAAATTCTGAGCCAGAACTCAGCTTGTCTTTGGTGATTTTCACTGTTTCAGCTATTGCAGGCAGCAGTTTATAAAAGGGGCCTTCACATGACATTGTAAATCCCACTGTGAGCTATTGCAGGAGTAGGGGAAAAATGCGTTAATCCAGTAGTCAATTCAGGATCACACAACAAGCACATGCTTCCTTCTTGGGGCTGCCAGTAGTACATGGAGCTGCAAGTGAGTCACTGTGAGCCATTTTGCACTCTGCATTGCTTCCTCCCTTGGCTGATGGTGCTGTTAAAGACCTTTGCACTTTCTAGTGACAGTCAGGTGTGAACAGAATTGACAGAGGACTTGGGTAGTGCCTGACTCTCCTCTGAAGTGTGATTAGACAAAATGCAGCCAAAATGCATCATTTTTCATATCTTTAGGGCAGCCTAGTCTGCTTTTGAACTCTAAAAAGTATCTTAAAGTGCTATGCTAAAATCTCTACCTCTCTTAAAATTTGAGCCTCACATATGAAAACCGACTTTGATACCACTTAAGGGAAATGCTCTGTAAACCCTCATGCTCCACACAAAGTTGTGTGCCGTAGGAAGCAGGTATGACTTCTGTTCATAGGAGGAATGTCTGCGGATTGGGATTTGCCCTCTTTGGGAAGGGGCTTTTCACGCACAGTTTTGTTAGTTTAGGTAAATAGCTAGTGCCATGTTGTTTGTCACAAGCTGAGAATCAAGCTGTCACCTTTGTGATCTCCTCAGCTATTCCTGGACAAGTCAAGGATGACTGTTCCCATTAGCAGTTTTTCAACAGTTAGGTCCATGCTGTGCATAAATGCTGCAGATTGATTGAAGCTTTTCTTTCTCTATTGCTCATTTTAAAAATTATTTATTTAATTTCTATTTGCTATTATTTGCCTCTTTCCTTTCTATTTGATCCCCTGTACTTTATAAATGCACATAATCAAAGTTAGGTTAGAGCACAGATTTATGACGTGTGATCCTAAGGCATGCTCCTGTAGACAAAGGCATTTTGCTGTTAATCTGGCACAGAGCACTTCTGGGGACTGAAGGACTACAGGCTGCTTCTTAGCTGATCTGATGGTTTGCTATTCTGCAGGAACACTGGAGAGCTGTGTTTCTGCTTATTGTGCTAGAAGATCAAGGATCTCTTAGGGTGATGGAGGCTGCCAGAGTGATTTTCTGTAGTGGCTAAGGTCCCAATATAGCTAAGGATACCTAATTACCAAGCTCCTTTGTTTGTGGTGTGACACTAGCTACCTTTAGGATATTTTATTTTATTTTGAAGAACACATAAAATTCTCTGTCATAATTGAAGTGTCTAACTGAAAGGGGCATCTGCGTTTACCTGTATGTGTTGTAGTCCAAAATCTCGCTCTCCTTGAACCTTGTTAAAGGTAACACAGGTTCTTAAAATAGTTCCCACATTCACAAGTCAATGACTTTAAAAATCAAAGATATGTGTACCAAGTTCAAGACCAGAATGAAATCTGAATGTCTCAACAGATCTGTTCTCTTCATCCTCTCAGTATTTCTACTTGCCAGAAACAATAAGATTTAGATTAAAAAATGTTTTGTCCATTTAAAAAAATTTCTGCAGAAGATCTCAACAGATTTTAAAAATACAAGTGGTATCTTCCAGGTTTCCTGTGTCTTGTCACATGCATTTCAGGGATGGAGCTCTGAAACACACTTTGCCCCATATCCTACAACGATATGGGTTGGGTTGTGTTGGGTTTACTGACCAGTGCAGACCAGCAGTGCTAAAAAGCACCATTTCACCTTTACAGCGATACACAAACTTTATACAATGTCTTGGAACTTTTTTGTTGTTGTTCATTTTACCTCAACAATAAATTTCAGCATTTTCTCCAACTTCCTGGAGGGGAGAATCCATTTTCCAGGATATTTCTCAGAGCTGCACATGCCCCTATCAAACTTGGATTTGAACACACCAAATACAAACTGTTCTAAACCAGCTCTGGGCCTTGGATCTGTCTTACTGCTGCTTTTTATGTTAAAGAGCAGAAAAATGAAGTCTGGAAAAAAGACAAACAGGAACATCTGATTCAGAGTTTCTTCACAGATGATGCAACTATTCAGTTCTCTTCTGTGCTTTCCTGTACCACCCCAGGAACCATGCTGCTTTCATAAGCACTTGCTTATATCCCATCAGCACTCATGTCCTATTAGGCAGAGGGCAAGTTTGATCTTCTGGACTGACAAGGAATGAGAACTTCTAGCAAAAGTGGAGAAGAAGCCTCCTTCAAATCACAGTCTGAGCCACTACCTCTTAGCAATGTTTGGAAATCTGTACTATCCTGCTGCAGTTTCCTAAACTCCACTAATCAAGATTTTTCATGGCAACGTTTGCTGTGGGACAGAAATAGAAATACATGGAAGAAGGCAGTGATGCAAGTGGTAAATGACCAAGGAAGAGAGGAGGTGGACTGATGCTCTCAGTGGAAATGAACAACAGGGAGGAGTGCAGTTTGAAAATTAGGAAAGTGTTCCCACAGGTGAGATCCCAGGGCTGAAGAACAACCTTCTCATGAAAAGCATGACAAGACAAGCCTTCATGTTTTTTTCACAGTGGGTGAGCACTTCAGACTCTAGAAGGACCTGTACCAAGTGGAAAATGGGAAAAGAAAGAGGCACTGCTGCATTGCTTTTGCATTACATTTCCCTTACATAGCTGCATTATCAGGAAACTCCAAACTGCAGAGCATAAGCAGTGGCAGTGGCAAAATGAATTGACATGACTTCTGCTACCTGCCTACATAAAAAATGACATCTACTGAGTGGCTGCCAGCCTAGGAAAAATGTAGCTAAATCCTACTACATGCAGTGGGCACAACCACTGCTACTGCTGAGATGCTTCCCAGAGTGCAAATTTAATGAGGAAAGCTCATGCCTCTGAATGCCTTTGGATAGAACAAGTTATACCAGACAAAAGGTTTCTCAGGTTCAGGGGTGATCTTCAGAGTGTTACAGCACAGAATCTTCCCATGGACCTACTTCTACCCCACAGTCAAGTGAGATAGTTTATTTGAAAATGGGATAAGTGGCTCCACATGTAACATGGGGAAAGAATGTACACCTGGGGCCATTGTGCCAGTGTGGGTGATGCTCTCCTCAGGATCAAACCATAGCTTTTTTGGGGTTAACTTCTCTGTGTGCTGGTACTCACAGATACCAGGGGTGGGGTAGTTCAATATGGATGATTAGAAATATAGGGAAATAAAAGTACAGAAATGAAGAAAAAAATTAGTGTCCTTACAAACCATGCAGTCGTCTCTGAAGAGGGAGGACCAGGGAGTTATATGGGGACAGCACTGAGTGAAACCACTGTTGTCTTGGAAACTCAAAGGGAAAAATTAGCATACAGAAGGGTTTTAGAGTGTTTTCCAGAGATACTCTACACACACAGACACAGACACAGACACACACAGATAGATAGTCAGACTCCTCTGCTTCTTTGCTGATGACTTTCTTGCTCAAAGCCGGTCATTGTAAGAATTCTTTGTCTGATTTTAAAAGTGAGAATAGGAATGACACTTTTTCTTTGGTATAATGAGAACTGATCTAGTGTTAGCAATTCAAAGATACAGCTGTTACATATATCGATGAATTAAAGAACATACAAGGATAAATTAACAGATCAGCTTTCTGATCCACCCCAAAGAAGAAAGGAAGGAGACCTGTTGTGGATTATGAAGAAGGAGAGCTGTGGGCATAGCTTAAAGGCTCCTTCATGCATCTCACTAAAATCTGAAACAGCCAAGACCACTCAAGTGCCTCAAGTAGCTGCGACCACAGGAACTTGAGGCATTAAGTGACAAAGAAGACTTGCAACCACAGCTATTCCTACAGAGCACTTCCTGGCCAGTAAAGCAATTTTCCATGTGCCAGAGGTGGAATGGCAGGAGGAACATGCAGAAGACTGGCATCCTTGGACACACACTGAGAGCACAGCCCTTGCCAGGAGGGATGAGCTTGTGGCCTCCTGAGGCTGGGGGTGGTGACAGCATGTTTGTGTTGTCTACCTGTGCATGCACAGAGTGCAAGACACCACTCAACTTCTGTGGCTGAAGGCACCTCCAGCTCAGATCTTCTTCTCCTGCACAGATGAAATGATGTACTATCAAGAAGAAGAAGTGGAGGATTTGGTCCTTCAGCTCAGATGAGGCTCTAAACCTCAGCCTGCCAGAAGCAGGCATTGGCAGTGAAAGGAGGAAGAGACTTTGTCCAAGGGAGAAGGCTGCTGTCTTTGCTGGTTCTGTGGCTTACTTAAAAGGTAGAAAAAACATGCTGGACTTTCCCTTCTGAAGAAAAATTTGTTTCCCTTTCCAGAATCTCAGGGAAATAAATTTTGTCGTTTCCCTCTTGCTGTGTTGTGCAGTGGTTTGGGAAGGCAGCCAGCAGCACAGATCCAGGCTATGACATATGCATATACTCTGGCATGGGCAATGAGCTCCTTTAATATGGATTTATTTTACTCCTCCCCATGACACCTCTCTGCCCATGGTGATATAGTACCACAGTGCCCATTACATTTAGCTTCTTTAATCCATGGCCTGCAATTACTAGACCTGTTATTAATGGCCTGGAGTTTGCTTCTCTATCCTTAATGTGCCCATCACCTCTTCCAATGTCAGCTAGAAGCAGAATTAGGTTTTTTTGTATCCTGCACTGTGACCCACTGTGTGGGTCTGTGTCTGCCTTGGTCTATACCAGCCTTGGTCTGTTAGGTCTGTGACAGTCCACTGCAGCTCCAGAGCTCGTCATGCCATTTAGCTGGAATCCCCTGGCTGAGTCCACAGAAACCACTTGTTGTATTTTAGAGACACAGATTTTCTCAAACTGCAGATCTTACAAAAGGTCTTGGCTTGCTGGTTGAAACGACTCCCAGCATTATGTCTCCTCCTACTCTCCAAGCTTTCGATTGTGGTTTGTTCTCCTGAGGGGCCGTGGGAGATGATGGACAGAGACAGCAGGAGACCAGGTAGCCTGTTATTAGAGGCAATATGCAGCCCACTTGGAGTCTCATCTACCCTTAGAAACAACTTGATAGGTTTGCTTGTAAGAGAGACCATACACTGGTGTCATGAGAACTACATTCCTTGTGGCTGCCTCACACCAGGTCAGAACGGAGGCTGTCCTGTTAATTCAGAACAGCAGCATCCAGCTACCCCTAAACCACTGCTGGTATCTTTCTGACACTCTCCTTATCTTGGGAGAAAGGTGCTGATGCAGACCACGTTAGTCAGTCATCAAACAGAACAATCTTGGCCATCAAACAGAACCATCCCTGTAAGCCAAAGCCAAAGCCTGACTTACTTGTGGTGGTTTCTGAAGGTTCATCAGCTGCATTGCATGAGCACAGAAAGGAGTGTTTCTAGTAGCACTTGGGGCATGGTTCATCCCTTCCAGGACAGGGTGTCTAAATACATGTTCTGTGCCTCTCTGGGGGTAGTGTTGCCCTAAGGCATCCCATCAATTGGGTAGCAGGGCTGACTCCCCAAATTGCTGCTCCTTCACTTCTGCTGCTGCTTCTTGAACAGCTTAAGGAACAGCCCTTCAATGCCCTCCACAGTGTCAAGTGTATGTAAATTAAGTCATAATTAGGTGACTTTCCATGTGCCAGAGGTGGTGTTAGGTGCACATTTCACATTTCACAGCTTACCTAACACCACACTTGGCCATGCTCTCTCCCAGTGTAAAATTGGGACAGAGACATTGGATCCATGGTACTAAGTTGGCTTATGCTGTCCAGTGCCTGGCCTGTGCCTTCTGCCTGATCCATGTTGTCAAGTGGATCTTGCAATCTCTGCCCTGGGAAGAGAGAGCTGCATGGCAGTGGCAGAGGAAAAAACCCAAAAGAAACCCAAAAGAAAGCAGAGGTTGGGGCTGACACATGATTTCTGCAGTGTGTTGGGTTTACTGAGTTTCCTACAATGCACTTAGGATAAAGTGAGTCAGAATGTTAATTCATATCCTGTGCTTTGCTATGGATGGCAAAGTGCTCAGCCAGGCACTCTTGTGTAAGACGTGTGTTTGTCTGAGGATCATTTCCTATGTGACCTTCCTTCTGGGTGCACCAGGGGAAGGAGAGGCTCTCGCTTCAACTACAATAAGTCCCAGCTCATTCTCACAGAGCATCCCTGGGGACTGCAGCTGGTCAGGGTTCCTGGAAACTTGCTCTGACCATTCTTCACACGTGATGGTTTGAGCCTATGTTCCAGATGTGACCTTTGTGTAAGGGACAAAAGAAGGTCTCCTTTGTAAATCTAATGGCATCCCTTATCCAGCCTGCATATTTCCAGAGTTCAGAGATAGATCTTTGTGTATCAAGAAACAGAGAGCTATGCTTTCTTCCTGTATATGCTTTTTTCTATTTTGTACCTTTTTATCCCTGACTATTTTATATCAAGGATTATTCATCATAAAGACTATAAAATGAATCCTCACAGGAGACAGAGAAATGTCTTGGCATCAACAGTTTAGTAATGGGTTAGACAGCCTTTTCATGTGGAGTGTGCCAATGTGAATCCAGCCCCCACACCAGCAGGGATTGCAAATTTCTATCACGTGCTGACTGGCTGTCAGCCGATAGGAAATGAACTTAGTCCCAGTCCAGTTCCTACTTGATCAGTGCACGTCAGAAATACCATCACTGCTGGAAACTGTCTCCCTCTTTCACTGGCAAGCCTGGCAGAGAGGCTAGAAAGTGAAAGCGAGTCTCTCATCTCTGGGGATAATATTGGAGACACATTAGCATCAGGATCTGTAAGGAAAAAGCTTATTCAAGCAGTGCTAGTACTGAGCCTGCTCTGTGTTGAGGCCTTTTGCTGTTAATATGAAACTTTTCACCAGGCTGGCATTTAACAGAAGCATAAAGTGATTCTCAGGAAGAAATAAAAAAAAATTGCAGGTGGTGCCTTGACTGTAAAGGCACTAAATGAGTAATCTAGACAGAGTTTTAACAGGTGAATGTACCTTCACACAAGAGCTTGAAGATGTCCCAAATGCACAGTTTTGCATTCTGAAGCTGTGCCAGGGAGAGGCAGAACTACTCAGAGGTCACAGCCACGCCTGCTTGGGAATTCTCCAGCTGCATTGATTTTATTGAAAAAAACCTGCCAGGTTGCTAAAATCAAAAACTTCTCTGTAGTTAAAATTCAGTTGGGAGGGTTTTCTTCCAGATTAAAAATTGAATTTCTACCAAATATAATTTTCTATCTTGCCCTGAATGGAGACCACTAGCCAAATGCCTTTGGTGCTAGACATACTGTCACATCAAAGAAATTCACCCAGAGAGCTGCAGTGGAAAAGGAGAAAAAAGAGCCAGATGAAAGTGTTGACACCATGCCACCCCACTGGTACAAAGAGGGTTTGCTTTTCTTCACACCTGCACCACTGCAACAGCCCTAACATAACCATTGTTCATGTGCCTTTCCTCACTGCATCCCAGGATATAGGAACAGGCATGGAAGAAATATCCAAAGTTGCCACATGGTTTGAACTTCTGCTTTGGGAACTCTTCAAAACAAGACAGAACAAAGCGTGTCTCTGTGGAAGCATGGAGCATGTGTGCCAGTGTGTGCCTGCCTGTACAAAAGTGTGTGTGCACCATCTGCCACTGGGATTCTGCTCTCAACACCATGAGCACAGGATGCTCTCACCTGTGGTTTTGGGACATGCTCAGGGCTCTTTTTTTTTCCCAAAAGAATTCCTCATTGGATTCATTTCTTTGTCAAGTGGAAATGGCAGGAAAGGTGATGGCTGGATTCATTTGTCACCTGAGGTTGCATGTATGGTGCACAATGCTTCAGAGGCCTGGAGAGCATCACCACGTCAATCCTGTGGCCAGGCAGGCAGGACATAATGTCCTGTCTGCAGCCATCAGAGGTGGTAGCAGAACCAGGACCTGGATTCAGACCTGGTACCTCACTCCCTGTGCTGACTGCTCAAATGCTGCTTACTCACTGTGTGTACAGCCAGGATCCTGCTTTCATTGCTGCTTTCACATTCTTGTTGATCTGAGCTCTCCCTTTAGCTATGCCTTTCAAGTCGTAGAAGCTGTAATGAATATGTATCAACATTTCAAAGCCATAGATCCTGTGGTGGGGAAACAGAAAGGGGACGGGAGAGACAGACACACATACAGTCTAATTCATTTTTAAATGTCTGTAATTCATCCAAGAGCATTATCAATAATTACTAGAAGAAAGCAATAGCTCACATCACGAGAAATCGGTGCTTTGACAAAAAGTTGGCAGCAGGCCTTACAGATATCTTGCACATGCAAAACCTTCTTGGAGCAAGATAATCAGCTGGGGGGAGGTGTGGGGGGGAGACCTTTCTGTCTGTTCACAGCTCTGGTGGCCTCACCAGGGAACCCTGCTGTTCTGTCATCCCTGTTGCCTGCGTCAGGCACACTGGAGCTCTTGCAGACAAACTCAGTGGGTGCACGCTAGATCTCATCCCTGCAGGAGGTGTGGGTTTTCAGAGAAGGTTTATGGGAGCTGGATGCATTGTAATCTTAAACATCCCTTGAAAAATCAAGCCTGGATTCTCACTGAATATCCTCTCAGGGTCTCACCACTGTGGCCCTCGCTGTCCTGTGCTCATGGCAGGGCAATGGGCATCTCCAATTATCTCTGTTACACCATCTTCAAACTCTTGCCTCTTAAAACTCTGACTAGGACATCGATGGTGGCCTGGGACATAGGACTGGGAACAGATCTTGAGCTGCTTTCAGTTTGGAATACCCACAGCTACCTCCCACCTACAGACCAGAACCCCCACCATAAACAAAACCAAGGCAAGACAGAGAGGGGAAAGGGAGAGGGGGCCTCAGAGAAGGGAGGCTGTTCATGTAAAAACTTGGATATTTTTTTCACCTGAAGCCAGTGCTGGCTGCTCATTTTCTGGACATGAAGCTACAAGGGCTGTGACATTTAGCTCCACTCCCAGCCATTCCACTTTTGTGGGCTGCCAAGACCTGCTTCAAATGCAGGGCAGGGCTGGGGATGAGATAGGGGGATGCTTTGTCATTCTTCAGACCTTTGTGTTAGTTTTTGGAGTATGAGTGATCCTCCTCCTCCTTTCCCCCAACACAATGTAACTCGTGTGATGCACTCCTGATTTTGAGTCTGATGCAGCTGGGGGCTGTGACCTTTGCTGCTGCCACACACTGCCAGTCATGCTGCTTTCTCGGCTGCTTCTCCCTGGGTTTACCAGCACCATGGGAGCAGAGACACTGGCACAAGTACCATGAAGCATCCCTGCTGTCATGTCAGACCTCAGGCAGAAACACAGCTGGGATCACAGCATCCTAAATCCAATAGCTAGATCTGCAGACTCTCATCAGTCTGAGACTTGAGCCTCCTCTACAGCTAAAGCTGACCAAAATCTCATTGCAGCACAGAGAGCCACAGAGAGCCACAGAGAGCATTTGGGTCACTCCTGGTACAGTCTTCTGTGCTGGGCTACAAGTGAGGAACATTTGGCAGTTTCAGGTAATACAAGAGCAGCTGCTGCCTCTGTGGTGTGTGTCTCATGAAACTGCCAAACACCTGTACTCTCCAGTTGGCATCTAGTTAATTAACAGATAAAATTCAAGAGATTAGCTTCCTGCACAAAGACCTATATGCTTTAAATCCTGCAGGTGCACCTGGCACTTTAACAGAGACAGAGGAGGCCTGGAACCACCTGTCCCAGTGGCCTGAGAGGGCAAGGACAGCCCGTGGTCCATAGATCGACAAACAACCTTCAAAGGATGCCTAGAGAAGCTGGAGTTCTTTTTCTTTTGCCAAATGTTGCTGTTGAAATCTTTATTTAAAACCTGCCAGTGTGTTAGAAGATGGACTTCTTACACACTTGGCACAATTTCTTATCTTTATATGCACCTCACTGGCTTGATAAACACATTTTATTTAATCTCATAAATCCAATGTTTTTAGTGGCCCTTGCTGTTTCTCATGGCATGTGTGCTGCTCTGTGTTATAAATGGGCAATGTTTCTCTGGCCTGTAACTCAGGAGGCCATATACCATAAAGACACTCAAAGCAGGAGCATTTCCTCATTGAAAAAACCCCATGTTTCCTATGGAGAACCAAATTGGGGCATTTTCTGGGTCTTTTAGGATTTGGGGTTTTTAAATTGCTTTAAATCAGGCCTAGTTTAGCACTTTAGCAGTTTAGCAGCCCATGCCACAGCCTAATGTTGGTTGTTGGGAGCACCTAGTCCTGTGATGTCCTCGCTGTGCTGGCTAACTGGAGGTGACAACACATGTGGGGCAAGTCTGGCTCCCAGGACAGGGACCTGAAAGTGCCCAGTGCTTTGCAGATGTGCAGCTGCTTGGACAGACTGGACATGAAGCTCTACCCTGATGCACTGGACAGGAAATTGGAAATTGAGCATTTGTTATTCCATCCCTCCCTGAAATTGTGGCACCAATGCCACAATGAAGGCAGTGAAATGCTGTGTGGAAATTTAGCACTCTCTAACTTTGCTATTACAGCTCAGTGAGAAAGCCAGGCCAGAGCTGTGCTTTGTGAGTAATGATCTGAGCTGTACATTAGCCAGAAAATGGATACTCAACTGGTATACAATGATACTGTCATTCCTGAATTCATTCCACACAGCAGCATATGTAAAGCCGTAATACTGACTGCATAATCAGTGGGTGGTGTTGCTATTTTTTCCCTTAAGCATATGATGGACAAACAGCTTCTCCACTGTACATTTAAACCACGTCCATCATTTCAATTCATTTGTCCAGGATAAATTATATAGGAAAAAATGTGTAGGTGATGAAATTGCCCTCCATTTTTATCTTTTTTTCTTTTTTTTAACTGACAAGGGAGAGACAACAGAAGAAGTGCATGTTGAGAGGTGGGTGGAAATCATAAATAACTTGTGTCTTCAGAAACAAACCCTAGAAGCCAGTTTGACTGTTTGGGGAAAAGGGCTAGGGGCAGTCTCTGTGATAAGGTGTTGGCATTCTTGCCTCCTTAAAGCTTTCTATCTAGCTCTGCGATCTCAGCTATTTTTCGTGGGCTTCTTAAAACAAAAACAAACCAAGATCCCATTTCACAGGGATTAGAGTTTCCATGGAGAGCTGTAGCCCTTGGCGCCTGTGGTAGGTTGTGGCGTGGCTGTAATGACAGTCCCAGCCCGGTCCCACCAGCCCTGAGACATTAGGAGTACGCACGGATGTGCACATGGAGAAACGCACGCACTTCGTCTTCAGTGGGTTTTAATTTTGTGCATGTGGGAAGCCCTAGATAACCACCCTGGAGGTAGAAGCTGATTGATCACAGAACTGGTATGGGATTTGGGTGGCACCAACAAGGCGCTTGTGACGTCTCAGTCTCGAGAAAATGACCTTTGAGGACCAACAGCACTCGTGGTTTTTCTGAATGTGGAGGTTGACCACTGAAACTAGAAAACCACCCTCTTCAAACTTCCTGGTGTTTCTTGCCTTTCTGTGTCCTAGTCTCCAAGGCTTCTGGCCAAAATCAGCCTGGAGCCAAACGGTCAGCATCTACATGAAGTTATGAGGCTTTTAGACAGCCCAGCTGCCTGGGCAAAGGCCGAGTTCGAAGGAGGAGTGGAACAAACGGGGCAGAGATCAAGGGACAGTGATCTCGCATGGAAGTGAGAGCTGGCAGAGGAGAGGAGGGAAAGGGGAGGCTGAGGCCAGGCCAGCAGGAAGGAGTGAGGATGGAAACACAGGGGTGGCTCAGGAAGGGTTCATGCTGGAGCTTGGCATCGGCCTGAGGCACCAGAAAGGTGCCACAGGAGGGGATGTGCTCCTTACACTTCTCTAACCCTGGTTCATCACACACGTGAGTCAGGAGGAGCACAAGGTTCAGAGAAAACCACCTAAAGTGAAATATCAGCTGGGCAGCCTTTGCTAGGCTTTGTGGCACATACCTGCTAAGATATCACAAGTGATTATGTATTTGCCTATGATTTTATGCACAAGGTGGGCTCTGCCTGCCACACACACCTTGCTGCCTGTGCTCTGAAAAGCGTGCAAGCCTCACTGGTGGCGAACACCCAGGGCTGTCAGCAGCTGGATTCTGCTGCAGCAGCCGTGCTCCCTGCTCACGTGAGACAGGCACTCGAGTGAGAGGAAGGCCTCCCTGCACTATTGTGCCAGCCCTATTGCTCTAGCACGTTTCAAGGCTAAGAAAAATACTCCAAGTCTGGAAATCAATTTCTGTTTTCTTAAGTCACACTGGCTGCAGACCTTGGAGGGAAGGAGCCTGTGTGAGCAGCTGGGGGATCAGGAGCTCTGCTGGGCTGGGGCAGATGGGGGGGTGCTAAAGGGAGAGGGTTGCAGCATCCTACATATCAAGGCAGGGTGTCCAAAACCAGAACACGGAAACATGCCTGGGGAGGGAAGAAAAACATGATTTTACCCAGCCTAAGCTGAAATGGAAGTCTGTGAGACCAAGTGACTGGACCCATAAATAACTTACTAGTAACCAAAATAGATGGTCTGGGCTATGCTATGCTGGGCTATGCTATGCCATGCTATGCTACTTTTTCCTTCTTTTCTCAGCATAGGACTTTCACAGCTGCCCCACTGCTTAATTTATTAATTTTAGAAGATATACTTGCTAATGGCATAACACCTGTAGTCCACAGCCCTGCTGCATCTCTCTGCACACAGGAATACCTAGTTCCTGGTGGGAGGCAACAAGGACTCTGGCAGAAGGCACTAAAGCCAACCTGAGGTTTATTCCAATGAGTATCAGGGACCATTATTTGCAGCACAATAGTACGTAATTCCTTCAGTATAGGTAGGCACACATGCTTGGTGGCTGCAGCAGCAGGAAAACTAAGACTTGATCCATTTGGGATTTTAGTCATTAACTTCAGACAGAGCAGGATTGGGAACCCAAGAACAGAGTCAGTTTGCTGGTTTGTTGCTTGCCTACTGATGTCATGCCAATATTGTTTGCGTTGGTGCAGGGGAACGCAAATGCCTGGTCATGGGCGGGGGGAATAATTAGCAGTGCTTATTAAAAGCTATGGTAATTATTCATTACAGCTGCTGTAGTCCACCCTGCTCCAACAGCACGGGCTCTAGTGTCAGAGGCAGGGGGAGGGGGAAGGAGAGGCAAATGGGGGCCTCCTTCACCGTGGTGTTGCAGTGGCCGTCTCTTTTCCAGAAGACGGATGTTGTGCTCTAAGTACCTCTCCAGAGAGCTAATGGCCGACATGGCATTATTACCAGCCTGCGATGAGCTCTATCTTTTTTTTTTATGGTAGTAATTTGTTACACTGGTTTGCCACATGCCCGCTGCTTCCTTGTTAATCCAATAATCTATATGAGAAAAGCAATTTGACATTCCTCCTTCCCATCTGCCACCCATCACCCAATCTATATCTTAACTATCAGTGATTTATTAATGGTGTCTGCATTAAGTACATCTCCGCTTCATTGGCGGCCTCCATTCCCTCTCTCCTAGAGACACTCTCTGGATACATTTAGAGAGCAGAGTCAGCACAAAGAGGAAAAGCAACAGTAAAAGCAACCAAGTTGGGGGATTTTAGGTGCTTTGGTCAAATACTCCACACATACAACAGCTTGAAGCCCGCTCAGTTGAGACTCAAGTGTGTGCTTGGCCCCTATGCTCCTTGCAAAACATAATGCACTGACAATGTAGGGCTTTATCAAGTTTATGCCTATAGTCCCTTTGCCAGCATCAGTTTGCATGCAGTGTGGGCCAGTGCTCAGTGGCTCTTAGAAGGGGCTTTTGATGGGGCTTAATCCAGTGTTTGTTGGGTAATGCTTCAAGGGAAAACAACTAGATTCATGATCTGTGGAAATAATGAAGTACAGTATCCAGTATCCTAGATTTTTTGAAGTCTGGAAAGAGTGGTTCTGTTAGCCTTTCTGTCAGTGGCAGAATGAACAGCACAGCCTTTGTGTGATCACCTATTTTCAGGACTCTTGTAAGAATACTGTACCTTCAATAGCTTCAGCAAAGCTGGTTTGAAATCAGCCAATGAGCTCAAAAGCTTTTGGAGGTGAAGGGCATCCAAGAAACTCACATACATACACACAGACACTCCTGTGTGCTTACAAAGGCCTTGTTTCCTTAGAAACCAAGAAAAATCTACTGGTAGTATTTCAGCCTGCTTGCCAGTATCAGGGAAGAGCTCAGGGACTACTTGAGTCCTGCAAAATGAAATTCTCTTTCCCTTTTGAAGGAATTCTCTGCTTGAAATTAGATTTGGGAAGCACTGATCCTTGCACAGCTCAAAGCTCGCACTGCTCTACCCACATGGGTGGCAGGACAGGCATTCCCGGTCATTCATCTTTCATTCTCAAAACTGGGGCAGAGTCCTTGCACGTGCTGGCCAGGCACTGCAAACAGGTTTCACTGATTCAATTACTCCCCACACAGCCATTGCATACAGCACTGGCAGTATAGCTCAGCATCCTGCTGTGTTTGTGTGTATGCTGAAACACTGCTAAACGACTTCTAGTTTAACTCACACGGGGAAAGCAAAAAAGAGCATCTGACTTTACACTAAAGTTCATTACACACATCTTTCCTGCCACACTCCTGGGGATCTGACGATGCAGAGTGAAGAAACCAAATCTTGTGGATTACATAATTTGACATGGCCAGATTTGGTCTTGTTTAAAATCTCTTTTATATGGAAAGCTAATGCTGCAGGTTGGCTAAAACACCTTTAGAAAGCAAGGGGTGTGGACAGCAAGGCAGACAATACTTTTATTTCGTTTTCACAAGAGCTCTTTTTAAAGGGCCTTAATTTATTTAGAATAGCCTAACAGAACCTTTCCTGTAATTACTGCTATTTTTAAGATCCAGAAAGAAGTCATTAAAGAACAAAGTGCAGTGAGAAAAGCCAGAAAACATCCTAGGAAACAGGGACAATGTGGAAATGAAACAGTTACAAGCAAAACTGCAATGGATTTCATTGCTTTTTGAAGTCCAACGCAAAGAATGGTCACACAGCATGTACCTCTCTAGATGTGCAGGGGCAGAGGATGATCTGTGCCAGGGGTGGGGGAGCACACTGTTGGTGCTGCTAAATTGCCTTCTGAGATAGCTGGCACTGCCTGGACAGTTCCCACCCAGCTTTTTCTCCTGGTGCAGGAATGGTAACTGGAGAACGTTTGGATTCACCAGGGTCTGTGGTGACTGACTTGGTGGTCTCACCAAGTGGTTCTCACGTAGCCTTGCAGTCTTGCTACATTGAGAAGTGTTTGGTTTCCTTGTGAATTTTTGCCTCTTGGTGCTGGTGAGCTGTGGCTGAGATGCTGCTCTTGCCAGTGCTTGGCTCCCCAGACATTTCCAGTGCCTCAGGATGCCAGTCCTAATATTGTTGAAGGGTCCCAAGGTGATTATTTTTTGCTGCTCCCTTTCCCTAAGGCTGAGATTTTCATTTGAGTTTTAGAATATCAGTTAACCCACATTTATCAAATGTCAGTATCATTTTGACTAATACCTCTTTTACGCATAATGAAAAAACTTGGGATAAACAGATTGGGAAGAATGTAGGTAGAGAGTCATCATTAGGAACTAAGTGATTAGGTTTGGACAGAGAAATGTGAAGATGTACCTTAAATTACACGTGAACCTCCTATAGCAGGGGAGGTAGACCTAAAATGGGGGAAAATGAATATTTCATGGTCCCATCAGATGGAGAAAGCTGCCCCTCAGTGCTTTGTGTTTTTTAACACTGCGCTGCTGAATAAAGCAATGTCTGCCTTCAGTCTTTTATTCCCATTGTTTGTTTTTGTTAAGCTTACTGAAAATGGAAAGGGAGCATTCCTTTTGAATTGAATGACATGTTTTCTTGGAGCCAAAATAGGGGGAAAAAAGTGTTTGTTTATTTGTTTGTTCACTGATTTGGCAAGGAAAGTCCCCCAAGCATTTGAATTTTGGCTGAGATCAGGACTACTACAACGTTTTGTCTTTTTTCTTTTTCATGCTTATCTGCCAAACAGGAACAATAGCTCCCTACACAGGCCTGCTGCAAATGAGATGCAGAGGCACAGAGTACCAAATGGCTGGGAAAGGGAGGGTGTGATTGCATGATAGGACTGTTCTGACCATGCAGACCAGGAGGTGTGGCACAGTGATGGCACTTCAGCTGGAGAGAGTAAAGCTGAAGTGTGTGGAAACAAAGTGTAGGAGCAAAGCCTACACTGCTCTCCCTCCTTCTCCCCTGAGACATTGCTTCTAGTCCCCCCCCACACCCTTCTGACTGCTTGATGCCAGCTTCTCCAGCTGACCAACTCCACATGAAAAGGACAAACCCCCAGAAAAAAAACCAAACCAAAACAGGAATAATCCTGGCAACTCTTTCGATAGAGGATCGAATAGGCAAAGATGGGAAGCACATCTTTGGTGTATGATACTGCAAAACTGTGAGAAGAATCTGTATATTTGTTCTGGACATTCCCTTAGGCTTCTGTGTTTTAATAGCATAATCTTAAATTCAGCTAATGTTAGTAGTAGAGCAGAGAACAGGGACCGAAGGCAGGAAACTCTGGCTGAAGCTAGATCCTAATTTCATGTATTCCCTCCTACTCCAGATAACACATTTGCTTGACCAATAACCACTGCAAGTTTTGATAAGCCACTGTTCTGGGACCTGGGGTTTCCCAAGGTTTTCTGCTTCACAGAATAGCCCTTTTGTGAATAGTGCAGAGGAACTGATTCAATATTTATAGAATTACCCGTATCTATAGCCTTACATAAGGAAAAATTTAAAAGTCAGCATTTTGTATTGTAAAACTGCCTGGTGCTCATGATCTCAAGAGCTGCAGATAGGCAAACTGATGGATTATTTGCCCTGTCTGCTGTGTATAGAAGAGCTCATTTGGGGGTTTAGTAGAGAGAAAAATTTCATGAATGACTGTAGAAGACAGAAGTGAAAGCTGGGAATTTGGAGTGGAGGAGAACAGAAGGAAGAATGGCAATCCTTCATTTGTAGTTTTGGAGATCTCTGCAATTACCTTTTGAGATATGAAGTTATTTCCCCCAAATAACTTGCTTGTAGTGTGATTTTTCTCCCAAGGAATATGAGGCATGTGTAAAATTCTTTCCATCAAATGTGAAATACCAGTGCTGGAAAGGTAATAGTTTGACAGCAGCCAAGCTGTCCCAGGCTGCCATCACCTTGCATATTACTCCATGAGGTGTCTGAAACTTTCTTCCATAGAAGATTCAATGGAAGGTATAATTACAATTATATAATTAATATTTTCCTTTGTACTTACTTAAAAGAAAAAAAGAGAAAAATCTCAAAAGGTATTTTTCCTGTTTGTACTGAAAACACTTTTGTGTTCGATGAAAGCTCATTTTTTTATAGCCAGCCTCTAGGGAAAAAAAAACCCAAACCCAAACCCTAGCAATTCATATTGTTGTAAAAATGTTTCCAGAGAAAAATACAATTGCTTCTGACTAGCTTTAGTTATCATGTTTTTTTTATTAAAATCTCCATCTCTTTGCATTCCTGCTGCTTATTTGACAGTCTCCACTTGTCTTTCTTTTACTCACTTGCCACCATTTCACAATCTCTCTTTGTACTCCACACTTCCTATTTTTAATTGGAATTTTCTTCTTTGCAATTCCTTCACCTTTTCTGCAGCAGACCTCTAAGGTAGTAGATGATCCTAATAATATCTGAGTTGGAGCTGAACTTTAGACCCACGGTATATCTGAGTTGTTTTGAAGTAGCTAAAAAGTATTAGAAAGAAAAAAGGTAGACATGAGACATTGCTGAATATTTTTACCTGATTTGTATAAGTGGAAAGGGGATGCAACACCACCAGCTACAACAGAGTTCACATTCTCTTTAATAAGGAGTAGAGGTTTTAATATGGGAGAAATCATCTATTTTTAATACATTTATATATATCTATATGTTTATAATGAGTAATTTACATTCCACTTCTATTTCTCTGCCCAAAAATGTGTTGGTGAAACAACCTGAAAGATCACTGAATGGGAGAATAAAGGATGTGGTAATTGATCTCTGGAGGTCTCTAGACCCACCTCCTCAGCCAGGCAGAGCAGGATGCTCAGCACCTCATCCAGGCAAGCTGTTAGTATGTCCACGGTCAGAGATCACACCAAATCTTTTTGGGCACCTGCAGCAGCCTGTAGGGGCACAGTAGAACCCAGCTTGGTTTTGCACATGGGGTCTGGACAGGAGGACTCATAGAATGGCTTGGGTTGAAAAGATCCTTAAAGATCCTTCTAGTTCTGACCCCACTGCCATGGGCAGGGACACCTTCCGCTAGACCAGGGTGCTCAAAACCCCACCCAACCTTGCCATGAACACTTCCATGGCTGGGACACTGGTCGTGAAGCTGCACTGGGCTAAGCCTCAGCCTTCCTTTTGTTGTGATCTGCTCGTGCTTTCTCCACCCCTCAGCTTGAAGCATATCAGAGAAGCATTACTGATTTCAACCTCTCTCTACTTTGTCAGTGTCATTCGGGTTTAAAGTGCACAGATGCAGCTCACATGATCTCATGCAATACTCTTCAGAAAGAAAGGGGATGAAGAAATACCCTCACTGATCCTGTCAAGGTGGTGTAAGGTAAGGTAGAAACAGTGAGGGAAAGGAGCTTTGGGGCTTTTGTTGCTTTCTGTAGGCCAAGCAGAAGGACAGCTCCCAGGAAGGGTGGATGCTTGGAATGCTGCTGGTATCAGACAACCACTGGCCTCTCACAATGTGAGTGCAAGTCTAGTGCTGTCTCCTGTTCAGCTGGTCACAGGAAAATGAGGTCAGACTCTCCTTTCACCCATTAAGGCAGAGCTCTGTAGCTCCACAGGCTCTCAGGAGGTGGATGTGCTGCTGCCCAAAAAGCAGCACATTTTCTGCATGGGGCAGAAGAAAGCAAGGACAAGGTCTTGCCCTGCAGGTGGCCCCAGTTCTTGTGGACACCTACAGCAACCTCCATGAAGCCATGAGCCCTCCATTCAGGGTGGCTGAAAGAGATTTACCTTGTGGACATCTGTGACTTTACAACCAACTGAAACAACCTCAGCACACTGTCGAAAAAAATTGCCTTGTCAAAGTTCAGTTAAAGAGGAGAGATTTATTGGTCTGGCCAGGCCACCCTCTTCTCTTTGGATATAATTTATATCTACTCTCCAAATCAGGAGTAATAACCAAATTATGTAAGTTGAAAATGGTGAGGTTTAGAAGTGCATAAACCATCTGAAATGAAACCTGAAATGGAGTGAAATTTGACTAGTTTCAGCTGTCAGTACAAGCCTAAAACTCAGGTAGGGCTCATTAGGAAGTTCATCTGACCTTTCTAACTGAACCCAAGGCTGATTTTATGTCTGATCCATAGAGAACATCTTTTTTATTTCTTTTTTCCTTTTTTTCGCCTACATGAAATCTCACTGATTATGACTGGAAGCTCCTAAGTTTGTTCAAATCCAAAGTTCAAAGCAAGTTCAAAGTACAGGAAGCATGTAGCCATGAAAATGGAAATAGTTGAGTTTTAAATCCATGAGATCAGAGCAGCTGGAATTTGCACTTTGCTGAAGCTGCCTGAGCCAGAATGCTCTGAAAAGATGAGAGTTTAATCCTGATGAACAGAAAAGAATGAAGGAGGCCCTGGTTTTGCCTTTGATCTTTGGTGAAGGTATCTGTCTTTCCTAAATGGTTTTCCAATACAGATGAAACTTACCAACTAAATATTTGGGTAGAGCCTGCCATGCAATACACTAGAAACAGATAAATCAGTTCATACCAGAAGAGAAATAACATCTTGCCTTTTTGGCCTTAAGTATAAGTGTGGTAGGGCTAGGAGAGGTCTAGCTCCATGGAATTACATCACTCAGGAATTATTATCTCAGTAGAAGTCTATGCAACAGTTTACAAACCTGCTGTATGAAAGATGCTCACACCAAGGAGTGGTGAAAAAATCAAGCCTTAGCCTTGCTAAGCTCTGAAGATAAAAGCAGAAAAAGTGCACCAGTTTTGCTAGAGGAAGTGAGTAAAACAGGCATGTGTTTGGGTGCAAGACTGCTTCTATTTGGGGAAACTATAAGAGCAAACAACTGGAGAAAGACAAGTCCTGTGATTCCTTTTCCTCCTTTCCTGAAATCATTTTGTGTTTATACATGACCTAGGAGTGAGATAGAAATGGAGAAATGGACCTGGGGAAGATAAAACTCTGAAGGACAGAAAGATTCATCTGTATCATCATGCCTGAAGTCGTTCCAACATCAGGCAAGGAGCCACATCCTCCATCTGCCCTGCATCATCCAGAGACACATAGCTGAACAAAAGGCCAGGATTTTGAAAGTCCCCATCATATAGTTTAGCATGGGCTTGGAGGTGACTACCTGCAGCCATGGCTTTGTCATCATGGATATGGAACAGGACTGTAGGAGCTCATGTGACAGACTGCATCGGATTGCTGTGACTTCTTGGTACTAGTGCCATCTGAACTGCAGTGACAAGGCCAAATGAAAACTGCAGAAGGAGATCTTGCTTACTAAAAAAATTGTACATTTTGGTGGTTAATACAGGGTGTTTAATTCACAAGTTTTTCAGGCCCTCTTCTGTCTGACTGGATTGCTCTCATCATAATGTAATTCATGCAAGCAATTAGGCAGTGCTGCCTACAGCAATACCTCATCCTCTCGAGGGATTAGAAGCAAAGAGGAAGTTGCCATGGTCTACTAGCACACTTCAGTATATATTTCTGTGTCTCTGCAGGTCTCTCCAGCCCCTTGCAACTCATGCAGAAATCAGCAGTCTCTCATCTTTGATGGAACACATTTGCTTTGTCTTTGGCTGTAACATGGAAAGCTTTGGGTGCTTTGAGGATTGCAGAACAGAGGTATGAACACAAGTGAAAGAAAAGTTGTTTTCAGTACCCCTGGGGCAAAGGTTTTCTGGCTGTGTTACCACCAGTTTGAGCCACATGTATGTCAGATAAATGGTATGGGTGTCAGCATTTCCTTATTCTTCTAGTCCTGCTGGTAATTCAATCAGAGATGTGCTCTTTCTTCTGCTCCGGGAGCAGAGTGTTCACTCTGGAATGAAGAAGAATAATGTTGGCTCTTCTGCTGCTTGTACCCTGCCTCCATTCCTTTCCTGCTGCTTCTGAACCCCCTGACCCCTTTGAAGGCAGCTCAGCAACCTGCTCCATCTTCTATTGAATTGAATTGCAAATCTGGAGATGCTGCAGTGGGAGTAAGCCATCCATTTCAATTCTGTGTCCCTGTTGTCCCTCCCATGGGACCAGGGCAGATCCTGAGGAAATGCAGTCAGCATTTGTTGATTGAGCCTTCTGATGAGATCAATTCTGGTTTAGCAAGAAGCCAGTCATATGGTCCCAGCTGTGTTTGGGCCAGCCAAGGCTCAGTCACAAGACAGAACAAAATTTCTGGAGCTCTGCATACAACTCATGGACACTGACTCACCCTTCCAGCAGCACTGGAGAAGCAAACTTGCAAAGCTGACTTGCCCATTAGGAAAAATGAGGCAAGAGCAGGCAGCCAATTTTGATCAAGTTAACTACCTACCTACCTACCTACCTACTCACCCACCTACCCTGTGACAAGAACTCTTCTGACAGGAGCACCCTTCAGCAAATTGTCTTTCTGCTGAGGAACCATGGAAGATGGATGGCCAATGGGAGGAGCACCATGAGCTGCAGCACGTGCTGCAGGGGCTTACAGTGCCCTGATCCTAAGGAAACCAGCATGGACCACAGACCCAGGGTCTGTGTCTTTACTTGGAGTGACTAATTTTCCACTGACTGCCAGAGGTGAGGGGTCAGAGGGAGAGGTCAGAGTGGGTCACAGATCAGTGGAGACAATACAAATCAAAAAGAAACCCTTGGCCTTTCAGGTTAGTTTGTATTAGCAGTTGTATCCATCTTTTTTTAGCTCCAGCCCTGCTTACCCTTTGGAGTAAACTGCTTTCCCTTGAGCACCTACATAAAAGCAGGTCAGAAGATGGCAGACACACTTACAAGGTTTATGCCTGACATCCCTCTGTGGTGACCCCATGACAACAGGATTTCACTGCTGTGTCTCCCCAGAGCTGCTCTCATTCCTGGTGATTTCAGTGACAAAAATTTCAGCCTTTTTAAGCCATGCAAGGCATGCAATAAATTGCAACATGTTATTATGTTGGGTATGTGGGGCAGAGCTCTGCTCTGTGGTGTGCTGGGAGGCACATCAGCCCTGGTGTGGTCTGCTGGGCACTCTGCATTCACCTTGTGTGAGCTACCAATGCCCCCTTCAGCACACTTTGGTTACACTGTCACTTGAAATCATTCCCTTTCACCATTGCTGCATCCCAAGGGTGCTTGTTACTGACTCTCAAGGACTATTTGTGGAGAATACAGGGAAAAGGACTTCTCACTCTGGGTCTCAGCTTTGGTGTGCATATGTGTGTTTATGTTTCTTTTTCTTTCAGTGAAAATAACAAATGAACTCACAATCCTGTTCCAAAATTAGGAGTTTACATGGTTACTTCTGTGCCATGCCTGCAGCCCTCATAGTGGCTGTCTTGAAAGCAATAGTTCAAATTTTCTGCAAATTTGCAGTCTTTAAAATTAGGTTTGATTCCAAAACTGAGAATCAAAAGGAGCCTTCTGGCTATTTCTTGACAGAGCATTTTCATCTCCAGCTGACCACTAGCTCAGTGAGACTAGCATGTCCTGATGGCATGGGAATATCAGGGAATGCAGAGCATGACCCTGAGCCCACTCCTCTGTGTGGGTGGCTGCTCCTTGTCATGGCACTCATGACATGATCTGTTTGGAAGCTGCAAAAAGGCAATGTGCTTCCTTGCTTTCCTTTTCTGGTTAGTGATTCTTTCTGAGGAGAGGGTAGCTCTTTCTCCCCTTCCCTCCTTTCAGGTGTGTTTGATTTGGGGTTTTCATAGGTGCCGTTTGAGGTTTTCAAGTCGCTTGGGCAAAGATCTCTAGGCCTGGGAACAAAATTGTCACAGGGATGCACACTCAGGGACTTTGATAAGGACCAGAAGTTGCAGGGTTTGGCTTAGTAGGGGAACGTGTTCTAGCTGTGGAGAAGATAATTGGTTGTAAAAAACATATGGCACTTCTCTGTGTGAGCAAGGCAGTTGTTATGTTGACAAACTCAGCCTTGCTGACGGAATGGCTATGGAGCATTTTACTGTACAGTGAATTCTTTATCCTCTTGTATGTTTCCCTGTAGCTACTATTAGAAGTTATCATCTTCAATATCCCTCTTGTCTCACATCTGGTGAGAAATAGTAAGGTCAGTATCCCACAAGCCACCAATGTCTCAGCAAGCCCACTTTTTTTTTTTTTTTTTGGTCTTGGCAACAATAAATCTCAGAAGGCTTCCTTGAAATACAGGAGAGAAGAATGTGTTTATAGTCTGTATGTTGTTACTTAGAATATTCATGGAGTCATAGAATAGTTTAGGTTAAAGGGACCTTTAAAGGTCATCTAGTCCAACCCTCTCCAACCCTCTTGCAATGAGCAGGGACTTCTTCAGCCAGATCAGGTTGCTCAGAGTCCTGTCAAAACCAGACCTTAAATGTTTCCAGAAATGGGGCATCTGCCACACCTCTGGGCAACCTGTTCCAGTGTTTCACCACAAATACCTGCTTTTTTGTTAGAATAATTGCTTCTACTTGAGCTGGAAAAAACCCAGAGTGTCCCAGGAAAAGGTGGCCTTGTGCCCAGGAATGTGATGGTTTCCATGGCAATAGATTAAGATGGGCTGTCTAAGGCCAAATCAGATCTCAGCAAGCTCTGAGAAAATCTGGGGTGTTGGTGCCCATTACAGTCTGCATGCAGAGCACCATGGTTTCTGGGTCCCTTTGATGAGCTGGGAAATGGAAATGTACTCTGCAGCTTCCCAGGGATTTACATTCAAAAGGTGCTACAGCACTGACTGATTTGGTCAATATTGCTGGAAAAAAAGTAAACCAGTGGTGAATTTACAGCTCAGGGTTGTTCTTTCACAAGGAAAGTAGGGTAGAACTAGTCCTTGAATCATGACAGATCCTCTCTGTCCTCTCTTTATAGTCTGGTCATGACCCTCAGCATGGGAATGTGGGAAAAGGAGTTTTGGGATTATTTAGTCCCATATGCTTTGATACAGGGATTGAAAATTTAATCCTCTTATTGCATGTAGTTTTCTGCATGAGACTTAACAGAAACTTGAGACAGAGGCATCAGGTTTGGAATGTCAGTCTGTTTGCTTTAGACTTCTCTGCTTTGGCCATCTGCAAATTGAAGTGGCTCCAAAAATGGGCAGCCTCCAGCAAAAGAGCTGTGTGATTTTTTTGAGGAACCTAACAGTAGGATTTGCTTATTTGGAGACATTTTAGCATGCTTGATGTAACCTATCTCCTTTTCTGACTGTAAGTTGTTGAGAGGAGTGACTGTCTGCATAGGAAGAGAACTATTTTTTGAGAAGAAATCTGGTTCTAGCTTGACTACTTATTCAGTATCTAAGTGGATATTTCTTTTCTTATTTGCACAGCTTCAGCCAGAAAAAGGTAACAAATCTGCTGCAATCTCTGGCATGAGTCTTTCTTACTCGGGACTTTAATAATGAAAGTATGAGTTTAGAATCCCTTCCTAGACAGGCTGCTTCAGTTATTGCCCAGAAAGTAACTCCAAACTATGTATTAGCAGCTTGGGCTATTTTTGAACAACAACAACAACAACATCTTTTTTATATTAATAATTTATGTGCCTAAAAATTTCCCTGTCATTCTTCCCCTCAGAATTGGTGGTTTTGGTTTTTTTTTATTATTAGCTCTCTGTTGAGCAGACTATGTTTTGATTTGGGGAGAAATGATAGTTACTGCTCGATGACAGTTGAGACAGACATTATTTGGAACATCCCTGCATGTCTTACCAGCAGTTGGATATACTTGGCTGAGCTGATGCTGGATGACATTTTCACTCCAGAGTAAGAGAGCCCATGTGGCTGAGTGCTGCTGTCCTGCTGTGTGGTAGGACTTAACCTAAAAACTGACACCTCGGCACTGGACTCGGACTTGCCTTGTCCATTTTTATGTTTTTTGCATGGCCAGTTAAAAGCAGTAAGCAAGCAGTGAGCAATCTTTTCTGCAGCCACCTTCCAAAGTTCCAACCATTAGCAGATAAGGAAATTTAAACATCACAGATAAACTACAAAGTTGCATTGTTACCGGCAGTGAAACGATCAGAATCCTTTCTGAATGCATTTCTGCTTTTTACCAGAACAACTGATTCTAAGAAGATATAAATGTATTTAAACACTACATGAAAGAACTACTTCTACCTAACCCTGTCAGTTTTGATGATTTTTTATTGGTGAAATAACAATTAATTGTTCCTTAAGTATCCCTGGCTTGTAAAGTTTGCTGATAGTCATGTAATTTCATCTTTAATTACTTTGTTCATAAGCTATTATTCAGGCCTTTGGTTAACACTGTGCTCTTTTCATAGACTTGCTGAGGTCCCAGTTTAAAAGAGCCAGTATTTGTCTGCAAACTCACTCCTCAGTGGAACTGTGTGTCTCGAGCTTGAGATCCTCTCGAGGATCTTTCCATGCCCCTTGCTATCAGCGTGTATCTGCACCTGTCTTTTTCCATTTGCTTTTCTTTTTGTGAGGAAGCAGGAGGCTGCCTCCTTTCCCTGAAGAGCCAAGCACCCCTGTCAGCCACCATTACTCATGGTGACTGTGGCACACGGCTGCGACAGCGATGGAATCTCTCGGATTGACACCGCTGTGTCTCATGGGACAGGGGGCCCTCCTGAAGACACCAGGAGGTAGCATGAAAGAGGAGCATAAGACATTTCATACTGTTATTCCCATAAACCACTTCAAACTCAAAAATAATGGCTCTTCAAACTCAAAAATATTATTTTATTGTCATTTTGGCATAAAATTGTTTTGTTTGCAATAATCAGTAAGGAAAACTATCTTTTTCATTAAACTTTTGATTGTATTACTCTTCCTTTTTTTCTCTTCTCATTGAAATTTTCTATTCAAACACCTGACAGTAAATTTCTGATGCTGCTAAATTAAATCTCCAAGCAGGTGTTTCTACCTTCCCATATCGATTTTTTGCATATTGAATCAAAACTTTGGGCCAACTTCAGTTGATATAAATATTTTTATTTGTTTCCTTGCCTCACTGTCTGTCAGAGCTGAAAGAAAAACACAGGTTAACAATGTCCAAATCTGCCAAGTCCCCTCAGCCTAAGCTTTATCAAGGGCAGCATGGTTAGTGCCAGCTTTAAGCACAGCTAAGGCAGGCAGCTGCCCAGGGCAGCAGACTGCTTGGTGGCAACAGGACAGGCACTTCTCTGCCTTCTTTTCTGTGTCAGAGCCACTGACACAGGGCTGCTGCCAGGCACCTGGGCCGAGGTGTGCGAGCCAGTGGCTGTGCCTGGGTGTGCACTGTCTCCCTGGGAGCAGTGACTGCTGCCCATCTTCCTCCTACTCCCCTGGCATCACCCGGAGGGTGGAGCTCTCCCGGCTCCAGATCTGCCCTCTGCTTGCCATCCCCAGGCAGAGAGAGCCTGTGTGTGCTGCTTCTCCATAAGGTCCAAAGTTGAACTTCATTTACACCAACAAAGGGCTTTGAACTGGCTGTGCAAGATGTTCTGCCTTATATTTATGAAGGAGGATCAGGTTCTTCAGTCTCTCATATTCTTTGGAAAACATTACTACACAAAACGTTCCTACCACTGGATTTTCTGTACCTACACATAAGACATTTGAATGGTTGTCAGGCATAGCCTTGGTACCTTCAGAAAACAGTTATTTGCCTCTGCACCTTTTTCCACTTGGATCCATGTGTACATTTGTGTGCTGTGTGGAAGGCTGAGGGGAGGAATATATATTGTATATATGTACTTGTGCAAGCGTGTGATTTTGACCAAGTCTGTGCTTATTTAATTGAGTCTGATGATGGTTTACATAGAAGGCTTAAAACATAAATGCTGGGTATATATTCTGAAGTTTATGGATAGACACCTCTGTGTAAACAAAGGAGAGGAGGAGGCTCAGGAGTGACATTATCAATCACTCTTTCCAGCTACCTGAAAAGAGGTTGGGACCAGGTGGGGGTTTCCCTCTCCAACCAAGCCACTAGTGACAGGATGAGAGGACATAGTTGGGGGCGGCTCAGGCTGGACATCAGGAGGAATTCACAGAAGGGGTGACATTGGAATGGACTGCCCAGGGAAGTGGTGGAGTCACCATCCCTGGAGGTGTTTAAGGGAAGACTGGATGTGGCACTCAGTGCCATGGTCCAGTTGACATGGTGATGTTCAGTCATGGCTGACTCGAGGATCTCAGAGGTGTTTTCCATCCAAACTGATTGTGTGATTCTGTAGCTGAGTTTTCCTTAGTTCAGAGAACTGAGGTGCAACTCTGGGTCCTGAAACCTGTGTTGCCTGCTCCCACCTAACAGAGGAGCACCTCCAGTTCCTGACAGGGGCTGTAAGGTATCCCATGCCAGGTGAAGAGGTGTCCACTGTGGTCAAATACTGCAGTACCTCTGGTGCATTGCCTGGGCTGGTTCTAGTAAAGATGATGCTGGTAAATGATGCAGCTACAAAGTCTTCTCCAGATGAAGAGTCTCCTATTCCAAGAGACACTTGATGTGGACATCTCTAGCCAGAGTAATAATACTGTCATGATGGGCAGTGGCTGCAGAAGTGGTGTGTGCAGCCACACAACATGAGCTCTGTTTGGTGGCTGTGAATGACAAGTGATGCTGCAGCTCAGTGGCAGTGTTTCAGTGCTGCACAAAAGATGCTCTCGTGCTTCTGTGCTGCACTAGTGAGGGCCACGACTGTGGATGTGGTGGGCAGAACATGTGTGGGGAGAAACAGAGACCAGCTTTTCATTTTTGTTGCTTTGTGGGGCAGGCCATACATTGTGTGCATGCTGACAGGGCTCTTGCAAGTCGCTAATCTGGGCAGTAACAGGGTTACGTTTGGTGTTGTTTGGGTGGCAGGCACTGTTCTGTGCATTGGACCTCCACAAAGGACATCAGAAAATCAAATGGAAATGCTGTCGTTGTGGACACAGCACAAGGCAGAGCTTTATCTTTGCTTTAGTCCTTCATGGTTTTCCCCATGGCTTTTTCCTTTTCATCATTTTCAGGTTGGGGAGATCTTCACTTTATCTGTGGATAAAGTGACCTTCCCATCCCCTGCCTGCAGCACTGGTAAGAGATTAGCACAGATAAAAAACACAGAAGAAATCTGCTGGAGCCAGTACGGGGAAGTCTGTGACAGGAAGAGTGAGCAGCAAGGTGTCTGAGCGAGGCCAGGTTGTCTCTAGGGGACATGGATACAGGATGGTCCAGTAGGGAATTGCAACCACTTTAATTAGGAGCTGCCTTTAGCATTTCCCCAGAGCAGGAGGAGAGGGAGAGATGAGAAGTCCTTGGAGAGGAGGGGGAAGCTGGAAAAAAGGAGCAATAAACACAAACTGGAACAGATTTTCTAAAGGAGGTACTGCACACCTGGAAATCTTCTAGGAGGGCATCAAGAAAAAAATAGGAGTGGTCTCAATTAATCCACAGAAAAGCTGGTGGGGAAAGATTTTCTTGTTCCAAAAATCAAGAGTTCCCAAGTCTGTGGATCTTCGCGTGCTTACAGCATGGTTGCCTTTAGGCTACGAGGTCTGCTGTGGGCTACGAGCAAATTCCCTCACTTGGTATCTTCATTTGCAGTGCAGTGCCTGAGAAATTGCTCGAGGCCTACCCTGATCTAGTGTCAGGCTGAGGTGAAAAGTAGAGCTGAGGATTGAGGAAGCCAGCATGCTATCAGCACATGCAATGAGAGACTGGCTGTGAGGACCAGGAACACGCTTTCTGTGTACATAGGGGGTCCTAGGCTTGCAGAATGTAACAGCAGGTGTGGGGAGGAGGAATTGGATCATGCTGGCTAAGCAGATAAAGACAGATCTCAGGCAGAATGGGCAGGATATGACTAGCCTTCTCTCTGCAGCCAAATCTCATCTTCCTATGGCTGGACATAACTTGCATGGAAGTGGCTATTCCCTGGGCCCTAGCTAACATAGTAAGGGTTAATGCATTGCATAGTGGCAATAAATTCTGTGTGTATGACAGAGGAGTGGGCCGGAAATGTTTGCTGAGCAGAAGCTGCTGTCAGCATTGTGCCTTTTATTAGTCTGTACTTTTCTTCCTTCCCTCTAATGAAATGCCCATTGACATTTATGGTATTGTCACAGGGTGAGAAAGCCATTGTCACCTCCACTGACACTTCTCCCACCACAGCAGGTCCCATTCTAGCTCTTCAAAGTAATTTTCATCTTCTTTTTCATGGACAAACCTTTCCTGGATGGATTTACCTGCTCACTGAACTGGCAAAGATTACCTCAAGACAGCAGCAGAGTTGACCTCTACAGCTTTGCTGTCTGTGAACTGCACCTGCACTCTTCTAGGGACCCTTGAGGAGCTTGTGGCATGGGCAGTCTGCAGTTTACACCCTGCAGCCTGTTGTAAAGCATCCAAACATATCCTGCTCTCCAGTGACTTAGTCTTAGTTGTTCTCACTCCTGTCTTTGCCTTGCTTTATCTTTCAGATAGCTCTTGGTCCCGTTGGCTCTTTTATGGGGATGGCAGGTCTCAAAAGACAAGCTTTGTTCACTTTGTTCACTCAAAGACAATCTCAGTGTCTCAACAAGGAAAGGACAACGATGGGAACTCAACCCTTATTAGCCATCAAAAACTCTACACTAGAGAGAGCCCTTAAAAGTATCCAAGGATGTGAAAAAAACTTCTCAGTTTCAGGATTAGATACTGGATTAAGATGGCTAGGAACCTGTGCTTCAGTAGTAGAATAGTTTATGGAGCTACTTGCTTTACTGCAAAGCAAGAGTTATTTTACTCTGAGGGTACATGGCTGCATTGACAAACAGCTGTACATTCCTTTGTAACGTCCAGCATGTACTCACAAGGGTTTTAGGATAAAATCTACCTATACTACCTGTCAGTGAAAAGGTAAATAATTAGTCTTTGCTCAGTTGTCTTTGGTGTCTTTCATGCTCTTTTTTGTTTGTTTGTTTTTATTTGGTTGTTTTGTTGGAGTTTGATTTTTTTTTTTTTTTTTTTTGGTGGGGGTGGTAGGATCTTGGCTTTTTCTTCAAGGTTTTCTTCAACACTGTAAAACTCCTTAGCAGAATTATCCACCTCCTTCCACAGCTGGTAGGGGTGAGATCACAGAAATCTTCCGTGGTCTCGTGGAGGAACTCCTAGGTTGCTGGTGGGAGTCCATGGGCAAAGAAGGTGGCTTGATGCCAGCACCATCCCCTCCTGCATGTGCAGCTCTAACCATCAAATTTTTCACAGTCATGGGGGAAGATGTTTGATTCTTAGGTCCAGGCAGCTGTTTCCTACCTCCTCAGAAGAGGCACAGTGGGCTTGAAGGAAGGCTGGTTTTGGTCTTCAGACTGCCAGCTGGACCTCCCTGGTATGGTGTTGGCATCTGGACAAAGTACCACTTCTGTATATTTTCTTCTGATGGTTAATTTCTGAGTATGAAAACAAACAGGAAGAACAACTCCTAAGTTGGAAGGTGCACAGGTCTTACTACATCACATGGGAACTGAAATAAAAAAATCTTTACCCCTTCATACCACAGAATCACAGACTGGGTGGGTTGCAAGGAGCCACAGTGGGTCATCTGCTCCAACCTCACTGCTTAAGCAGGGTCATCCCAGAGAACATAACATAGGAGTGTGTCCAGATGGCCTGGAATATCTCCAGTGAGGGACACTCCACAAGCTTCTCTGGGCAACCTGTTCCAGTGCTTGGTCACCTCCACAGTAAAGAATTTCTTCCCCATGTTCAGGTGGAGCTTCCTGTGCATCAGTTTCTGCCTGTTGTCTCCTGTCCAATTGCTCAGCACCACTGAGCAGAGCCTGTTCTTCCACACATGCAGGACCCTGCATTTGCCATTGCTGAATTTCAGGAGGTTCCTCTCTGCTGGTGTCTCCACCATGTCGAGGTCCCTCTGCAGGGCTGCACAGCCCTCTGGGGAATGGGCCAGCCCTGCCAGCTTTGTGTCACCAGGGCACGTGCTGAGGAGGCCTCTGCTCCTTTCTCTTCAGTCACTGATGAAAAGTAAAACATAACTCTTAAGTTAGACAATATCACTGCCTGCATCAAAGGTGAGAGCCTTCCTGTGAATTAAAAGGGATAATATGCAAGAGTGTTGCCTCATCTTGCTTCAGTAAATAACATGAATGTACTACACTTATGAAAACTGCCTTTTACTGATTTAGTCTTCCAGCAGATAATTTTTTTATGTTGTGGTTAAAACTGTTTGCTGGAAAGGACTGTTCCTCATCACTATCCTGAACCTGGCTTGAAGAGTAATATATTCACTCACATCTTCCTTAGGCCAGTAAAAAGGATAATAATTTAATCTTTTTTTCCCGGTAACTCAGATATTTTTCCCCTCTCTAAACCTTTGTCTTATAACAGCTGAACCATAGGTCATAATTATTTTTTCTTTTAGCCTTTTCTAGGTATAACACTGCCTCTATCCCCCTTGTCAACACTTTCTTTTCCTCCTCTTTCTCTCCTTTATTATTTCATAACCTACTGTCTGGTCTAGACATAAAATCCTGGGAGACACATATTGTTTATTTACTCTACAGGATTTTTTCTCTCAGCTCTTTTGATAAATCCTATCCAAGTAAATAAAAAATTAATCTGTAAAATGACTGTTTAAAAATAATGTGGTCAAAGTTTTCTCTAGGGCCAATAGCAGCAGAAACTTGTGAGATAGTACAATTAAAAAAGGTTACTGAAAGATCATCCTTGAATGTTTGTTCCTGGGTTCTCTGAAGGGCTTCCACAAAACTTGCTGTTTGTTCATCTGATGCTAGGAGACAAGCAGGGAGTGCACGGCTGAATTTACTAGAAGAATAGTTGGAAATTTCTCAGAACTGGGACAACAATGGACAGTTGCTGGCAGAGGCATTTTAAACCTCATCCTTTTGAAGTTCAAGGCATAATTCCCATTGGCCAAAATGCTACCCTTACTATACAGCTAAAAATACCATATTCCTACAACATCACTTCATACAAGAGTCATTTGGTTTTGTGTTTGATTGGGGTTTTTTTTGTTTTGTTTGTTTGTTTTGTTTTGTTTTGTTTTTTAGTACATCTTTACAGTCCAGCAATAAAGGCCGTGTTTTACATTTACAGGATTAAGTAATTTCTTCACTCACAAACTTCCAGTTTAAGGGACAGAAGGGAATAACATACTGTCATCTAACCTGACACATGCCAGAGACATTTATCCAGCTGTTTCAGTAATGAGTCCAATAATTTGTGTGTGCTTAAAATAATGTATCATCCAGTAAGGCATCTGATCTTCATTTGAGGATTTAAAAAATGTGCCAAAGTCAGCCTACTTTTGTACTCCATTCGTAGATTTGTTAAAAAACATAGAAAAATGGAACAAGTCTCATTTCTTGTCTGAATTTGTCTGTGTTAATTTAATGTTAGGATTTGTTGGTTCATTTTTCTCTGCCATACTAAAGACCCCATAAGCAATGGACAATTCTCTTGAGGTGCTTACAAATAAGTGGTCCCTTGGTCCCCTCCTTGATAAGGTGAGGAGACTGAGCTATTGATACATTGTCTCCTCATCTCTGAGGTGTGCCAGCTGCCCTCTGTCATATGCTGTTCTGGGTCCAGTTTTCACCCCATGGCTGTGTACAGAAACAACTGAGCAACATGGAGCCCCTGTGCTTTGCTGATGCCATCTTTGGTGCCAGTGCTTTCCCCAGCTGGGACAGAGCCTCCTGTCTCACCCATAAGATGTGCTCTCTGGAGCTGTTTAATTTTGGCTCATGTTCACAGCTTTTTGGGGGAATTCCGTCATATAACTGAGCCCAACAATCTCTGTATGTTCCTATTTCCTTATGTGAACAGTCTGCAACTTTTTCTTAGAGGAGGATTCTACACAGCAGCAAGTTCTGGAAAGCTCTTTCATTCAGCTATAAATCTGAAGAGATTTCTTTTCTTTTTTTGAAACCCCAACTTTGAAAACAGCTGTTGTCTCCATTTGAAAGAACACAGCATAAATAAGCCATCTATGAAACTGCACAAGTGTGGGAAATTGAATAATGTTTCCAGACATTAAGAAAAAGACATTTGGACTGGGCTTGGTGAGAAGTTCTTTGCGGGATGGCAAGCTTGTTTATTTTGTTTAGACCAAAACCAGTTCAAAAATAGTTCCATCAGCTTATCTAGTGTAAGAGGACATTCCCACAGTAGCCTTTCTCTGTATTGCAGCTAAAGACCACTTGAGGCTGATCATGGATTCTGTTCCATTTGGAGGACTTTCACATGCTTTAATCTATTAAGATCTCTGAAACCCTCTCCTCTTTGCAAGTCCTATTTTGCAATCTCCTTCTTCTGTGATTCACCTCATAGGAATTCCTGAATAAGTTTTCTCTTCAGTTTTACCAATAAGTGATGCTCTTTGTGATCCCCTGTGGGGCTGTGAAGCTCAGGGTAGGTATTTGCTACAGAAATACAGAAGCAAAGGATATTGGGAAGAGGGCCAGAGCAACTCAGATGTGATGCATTTGTTATTATGGGGCTGTAGGAAAAGCCCTCTTTCCTTTACCCATCCCAATTTTCTTTTTCATTAGCCTCCTGATGCTAACCTCTGAATAACTTCTAAAGTAAACCACCCATAAATATTGCACGAGTCTCCAATACTAAAAGCTGATAAAGTTTATAGCACTTATAAAATAAATAGAAGGAAATGCTTTTCAGTTTCCTATTTATAGGTCTCAAGAGAGATCTCAGGTATGATTTATTACTTCAATTTTAACTGTATTAGTCTCCCCCTATCACATACACACAACTCTTTTCCTTGGTCATTCTTTTTTTCTCACACACAGCTGCTTCCTCTTTTCCCTGTAGACGTGCTCACACCCACACAGCCATTTGCCCTCCACATCTTTGCTAACAGGCAGGAGACTGTGCTCTTTTACAGAGTGTTGAGTGCCATCAGTTTTCACCAGAGTCAGCAGGCATTGAGGGTTCTCAGCATTTACTGAGGGGCTCTCAACCACACGTAATTCAAAGGAAAAAGCTACTTTTTTCAAGTGAACGTGGCACGCGGCCAAAGAAGGATTAAAAAAGAGGGAGGCAACATTTGGACGTGGGCGGATCATTAAAGCACAGAGAGTATAGTTAACATAGGGTATGTTTCTTTTTAGGGCATTCCTATATGCTTTCCAAGTGTTAATGTTTCTAAGCATGCAGAATTCATCCTCAATTGCCAGTACATTGCACTCGAGCAGATAAATGGACTGTGGCTAATAATACCCTTTTCCTTGGAGGAAATGAACATCACTCCTTCTGTTTTATAAAAGTGGAGGCACACTTCTGGCTATGTATTGTGAGTCTGAATTAGCATTTTATTTTGGTGCAAAGGTGCACTTCTGAAGTAAATATCCTTGTTGTCTCCATTTAGTTTATTTTCCCATTTAAATGGAAACTTGTTCCGGAAATATATCTGCTGACAGACATTCAACCCATGGAGCCAGACTACATCTAAACCAACTTAAACTCCACAAAACATGTAAATGTGGACATCAGATTGTCAGTGCCAGCTGTTTTGCTTTAGAGTTCCATTCCTATTACACTGCAGCAGTAGCTAATGTGTCAAGCCACATCGCTACCACAGCATTTGACACCACTGCATCCTAACTGCATTCTCCTGTTCTGGTCTACATTAAAAACCAACCAAACAAGAATGCCTTTCATGACTGTGACTGAAGCAAATACATTTATGTTTGAAATTCCCACAGACTTCACTTCCAGGGTTTTCCTTCCCAAAGGCTTCAATTGATACTGGAATATGAAGAACAGTGAAAAGGAGACCACAAAAGCCAGAAGTCCTCAAAACTGAAGTCTAATTTGCTCCAAGGAAATAAAGGAATTGAAACTGCAGCTTCTGATACTGCTTATGTTGAGTTTTCCATCCCCTCATCACAGGAGGGGAACTGAAGTTTAGATGATGTGATCCTACGTTCTAGAAGGACCCATGTTGGATGGATAAATGAGGGAGTACATATGACGGAAGAAAAGTTCAACACTGGAGAAAATAGAAATGACAGCTGAAAATATTTACATACAGTGAAAGGGGAATTCTTTAAAAGCAAATGCTTCTCTTACAAAAAAAAATCCAAGCAACTGATGTGGGGAGAAGAGTACAATGCAGACATACAGAATTCCTATTCCTGGCTGTCAAGAAGTGGCATCTCTGCTTGAAATTTGCTAAGCCCTTCTTACAATTTCTTCATATGTCCTCTGATATCGGTCTCTGCACATGAAACGCCACTGAGAAAATGTTACTTTCAGTGAATTATGCTCAATTGTTTGGCTGAGGCTCTGCCTCGCTGATCCTCCCTATTACAAAATATTGCTTTGTCAGCACTGGCATTCTGGAGGTCCTGTCCAATTCCTCTCCAGTTGCCATTGCTCTGGCTAAGGCTTTGCTGTTCTTGATGCAAGAGCTCTCATCTCTACATCTGATAAAACCATAGCCCTTTTGTTATTCAGTCTGTTAGGTAGCACAAATAAATCTTTCACCATTTACTGCTTTATACCTCACTGACCATGCTGTTGTCTCGTATTGACAGCAACCACAGCTGCACTTTTCCACCTGCTCAGGACAAAACCAACTAGTCAGTTAGTATCAACTCTATTCCTTTCCAGTTCAAAGCTTACTCAGTCTCTGTGGTCGCAGAGAAGTACTTCTGGACACAAAAAGTAGTATTCTGGTTTAGTTAATAATTTATCTCTGTGGTCGCAGAGAAGTACTTCTGAACACAAAAAGTAGTATTCTGGTTTAGTTAATAATTTATCATATCTGAAAAGATTGACCTGCTGGATAATACTGGGATCTATTCACTATCTTCAGGAAATACTGAAACTGTAAGAAGAGAACTGAAGCTTCAAATGACTTAAAATTCCACCATTTAACCCCCCTGCTGTCATCTTGAGACCGTCAAGCACAAGGTTTGTTTCAGCTGAGCTCAGCCACCTAAAACACAGACATGTAAGTGTAAAATCAGAGCCCCTCAATGATCAGTGGAGAGACACAGTGGCTACACAGGATGTTGCTTCCATCTATTAGAGACACTTCTTAGGATGCTTCCGAGGTTGGGAAACCCATTTGTCCATGTGGCCTGTATTGTTAATAAAATGAGAAAACTCCTTCAGAGGGGTGATTCAAAACCAGATTTGGTTGATTTGTGATGCAGGAAGAAGCTGGAGAATGCACAGGGAAGGCCAGTCTGTAGTCACAGGTCTGGCATGCAGCTACCTCTCCATGCAAATGCTTCTCTTTCTAAAAGGTACCTCTGGAAATTAGAAGGGTACTGTCTTTTGGTTGTCATCCAGCCCCTGGTGATAAAGTTATTGAGGATTTTCATAGCAGTAAGGGAATTCCTGAGCTTCTTACACAGTAGCTGCCCAGCAATCCTTCCTTCTCAACCTTTTCAACATGTCTCACCCCTTTGAAAAGCCTTTCTACAGTGTGTATCTCCTCTGGCAGCAAAGAGGTTAATGAACAAGCCACCCAACAGAGTCTGCTTGGGATAACAACAGACTCAGGCACTGAACTGCCTGGCAGATACTGCAAGGGCCAGTGAATACAGGAGCAAAGCAGAAGAAGTGCCTGGTTGCTGAGGGAAATGAACAAGGCCTGGAGACTTGGCCCCAGCCTGACCAACAGCCATCAAGACCAGGTGGATTTATTAGCCTGCCAAGAAGCAGCTTGGTGAAAGCAATATGTAAAATGTAAATGTCAGTAAGCAACACGAGCTGTGGAGCTCTGTGAATAGCCTCTAAAGACCAAGCCTGATGTGCCAAAGCCTTTATTTGCAGAGATCTGTTCTCTCACCTGTCACTGAGTAGGGAGGATGGACTGAGCCTTCCAAGGGCAGAAAATAACATGATTCCTAGCAAACCGTTTTATTCTGTTCATCCTTAAGGTAAATTGTGCCTCTTGATGAGTGTACCACTGGTCACAAAGAACTGCAAGCACTACAGAAGAGCCCAGTCAAGGTCCTTTGGTCCTGCAGAGAAGATTGATAAGGATCACAACAAACAAAACTTTTCTTCCTGAAGCCTGAAAAATTTGAAATAAGATACCGAGCACTAATGTAGGGCTTAAATCCTCCCTGGTTCCTCTCCTGGAAGAATGGGTTTTTGCAATCTCAGTAATCTTCCTTTATCACGCTTGGTCCAAAAGCTGAAAGATATTCCCTTGCTCTGACAAATAGATAGGAACAGCAGGCCACTGAGCCCTGTATTCTCCTTACTGTCCCTCAGCACAGGACTGACAGAGAAGAAATACCAGCATGGAGACTGCTCCACGCTCCATTCAGCTGTGAGCCTCTCTGCTGAGATTGCCAGTGAAAGTGAATGTACCGAGCTCCAAAGAGCTGTGGTTTTAGTGGTATGGGCACCTGTCCACTAGGAAGTGCGCTGAAACCTCCGACGCATTTCACAGGTTCCACCAGAGACCCATCAAACACTAATAACATTCAATCACTGCTAACCAAGGCTGATTTTGGGCCAAATGCTTGGAAGTGAAATACTACCTATCCCACCACCCACCCCTGCCATAAGTAAATTATACCTTGCAGTATTTGAAACCAATCAAACAGAGCTTTTTACTATATATCATGGCTTTCTTTGGAAGGTATTGCAACCACAGTTGAGTTTGGAAACTCCGCACATAGCTTATTTTATTTTCTTTAATGATTTTATCCATATATATCTTGTTACTGACCTTTTTATCCACATGATGTTGATAATTTCTTTTTTTTAAAAAAATGCAAAGAATATTTTGTTTCCTTGTTTCAGTTTGGCAACGAACTATATAATCTTGTTGCTTTTTTAGATGCATTTGCTCAGAGAGCTTTCATACTGCCCACAATTAGAATCCACCCTAATTCAAACACCATCACTTATCACATTCCAACCCACTCAATACAGTGTAGTGGCAGAGACGTCGAGGCATCTGTTGAGAGGACCTAATGCCAGTCTGAGCTGTGGCTTGGTCCCATGCAGAGACCTGCACCAGCTCTAATGGTGTCCAGTCACTTCAGTGGGCAGTCAAATGCCACCAGATGCAGATTTCTTGCATATGACCTATGAGTCAGCAAGGATTTGTAGTGATATGGCCTAATCCAAAGTTAGTTTTGCATGGGGGCAACCTGCTTCTGGGTTCAGCTGGCTTTGAAAGAGGCCCTTGGAAAAATGAGGCAGATCTTGACTGGAGCATAGGTAGCTCTGTGCGGTGAATAACTTAATAACCCTGATGTTTCCCAGAGAGAGAACATCTGCCAACACCCCATTAACTCCAGGAAGAAGGAAAATTTCAAGACAAAAGACGAAAACTGTTGTTTTAGTTTCAGCTGCATTTATTAGATGAGGTGTATCTACAATTTCAATGCTTCAGTGGAAAAAAGCAACAGTCCTTAAAAGTGAATGAAAGCAAAAATAAGAGTGGCAGTTTTTTTATTGAAAGAGGAAAGAGATGAAGGGTGAGGTGGTAATTAAATAGAAAACAGTATCATGTGAAAACACGCTAAATAAGATGTTCTACCTCTACCCTAGAGAGGTTAAAAACAAACACACATACATACAAACACACAAATAAACACACATACAAACACACAAACAAAATCAAGGGAAATTATTTAGTGACTATAAGAAAACACAGTTCTTGAGGGACAGGGAATTGTTTCTCTGTGGCAAGATGAGGACCAATTCCCACCCCAGGCTCTTCAGTCCTTCCTTTTTCTTGACCCTCTCGCCTCCCTTCCCCCTTCACCTCCCCCTCCGCCAGCTGCGGCCTGCCATCCCTCTGCTGCTGCTCTCCCCTCATCCTTTGCTGTCTTTTTGACTTTTCGCAGTTCCCTAGCAACAGCTGTTTGCAGCTGACAGGAAGAGCTGTGGACATTTTGCAGGCAGAGCGATGGGCAGGGCTTGGCCTCAGCTCATGGGTGATGGCTGACCCCAGGACCAGGGGACACACAGCAGCCTCAGGGCAACAATTTCTGCACCAATCTCTGGTTATGATCTGAAACAGGGGGGCATCACTTAGTTCTTAAGCTTCAACTGTTCTTCTTACTGGTTAACAAAAGGTTACTCATTCCCCTTCACTGGAAATGCTTACTTCCCCTCGCCAAACACAGGGCTTCCCCCAGTGGAAAAGCCTGTCAGATGTCATCAGTGTGGCAATCCTGTGGCAGGGACATATGTATTCAAACATGGCACAGGCATCCTCATTCTTCTCATTAAAAGCAACAGCTCTGATTTTCATGTGCTGGATGCTGCCCTGACAGCCCAGCTGTCCAGCCCACCTCACGGCTGGAGCAGCACTGGAAAATGTGTGCTAAAGCTCAGCTCTGCATGTGTTAGCCAGAGCCACTGTGGGCTGAGTGTGGGGACAGCCCAGCACCCAGACACGTATCCCTTTCCACTGGCTTGGCTTCTGTGACAGCAAGGCTCTGTCACGGGGGAGGATGGGCAGCTGAGGGCAGCAGCATCACTGCAGTAGTTACTGGAGCTCAGCTAAAAGAGCGCTACCCTATCATTATTATTGATGATGTTGTTACTATTATTATTGCTATTGTTGTATTCCTCATTTAATTTGCCCCAAAGAAATCAAACTTGTGTTACTTTATATAGCAGCCATTCCCTCACCACTCAGAAACATCTCCTGTCAGAAGTGCTGGAGGTACTCTGGAAAGTATGATGCAAGTTTTTAAACCACTTGATAAGGGCTTTTGAAAACTGGACTCCAAGCCATTACATTGCAATAATTTAGTTAGTCTGGAATGGACAAGTACACTAATTGAATTTGTAAGGTGGGCACATACCTCAACTTATAATGCCAAGTGATCGAGGCATCTGAAAGATCACAGAGAGAAGTTATTTCAGTTTAAAACAGAACAAGAAAAGAAACAAGGTTTTCTCCATTGCCCAACAAAACAAGTGGCAATGTTTTTTATCAGGCAGCCATGGATGTTTGAATTCTGTGATAGTGACTCAGTCACAGGTTTTTTTTCCTGCCGCTTATTTCCAAGCTTCTTAACTATCATGTTGAATAAAGGTGCAGAAGTGTCTTGCATGATGGAAATTATATATCTGGTTGTGAATCTAACCTCATTCTCATCCTTGTCTTCTTCCAGAGTGGTGTTGTCTGTGCCTTGTTCATCCCTGGGTGGGCAGGGGCTTGGCAGCCCTGCCAGCTGGTGCACCTCACGCATGAGACACACCAGTTACCCCACCTCCCCCCACCTGGCATAGTGTCCACATCTCTTACTTTTGCTGTTCAGCACTCCTTGCAGTCCCTCTCTGGCACCCTGCATCTGCCAGCTAGCTGTGTCTGGGCTTGGAGGCCCCATGGCAGGAGGGAGGCTGCAGCCTCCACAGCTGCAGGGTGTGTGACTTCCAATGCCCACGTGTGTTTTGGATAGGAGCAGACGTTCCCATGCCCATTTGACTTGGCATACTACAGTGACTTAGACTGCTCTAAGGCATGTAGCAGTATTAAGACAAAGCTTCATAAAGGATAGCCAGGTACCTTTCCTCTCCTAGCTGGAGAGGCCCAATCTGCACACTACCTTTGTTGCCCTCTACATCAACAGCAACCATCTGCACTTGTACCTACTTCTCTTTTCTCTACCATTTCCACCTTCCCAGCTCTGCCCCTGGGCCTCCATTTCTATGACAGCAATCTCTGCTGCCTGGAAGACCTCTTTTGCAGAGTGGGATAGGACACAGATGGATGTTAGATGGGATGGAGGAAATATGTGTAGGCAGGCAGAAGGCTGCTCAGGTAGAGGGAAGGGATTGTGGGGTTTAAGGAAGGTAGCAAATTGGAAATAGAGCCCATGTACTTCAGGGAGTAAGAAAGGAATAAAGGGCATCGGGGGAGAAGTGGCAAGAGAAGTGGAGGAAAGGTGACAGACCCTATCACCTATCTGTCATCTCCTATAAATCTGAAAATCTCACTGCCAACCTCTCTTGTTCACACACCTCCTGAAATCTACTATCCTTTCCATCAGACTGATGACACCCAAAGTGCCACTGATCCTTCTCACCCTCCCTCCCTCCCTTTTCAGCCTTTGGAACTGCCTTTCTTGCCTTTTTCCACTGCTGCAGAAAAGCACTTTTCTTATCCAAAATATGCTGGCAGCAGGAAAATTCTCTGAGGCTGAAAAACCTTGAGATGCTGGGGTTGTGACCTGATGCTTGGGAGCTTACCTCCCAGCTTTTCACTTTTTTTTTTTACACCAGCCTCACAGGAACTGAGCTGTGCCTGCTCTCACACCTCTGCAAACAGCACCTCCCTCTTTGGTCCTACCGCCAGCCATAGCTGAGACCTCTCTGTTGGGGTGAAAACAACCCCATGTCCTAAATGACCATACATTTTTGCCTTTTTTGTTTTTCTTCTGATTCCTGTTCTTCTATAAATCTCTGCTCTTTTTGTTCTATAAGGTTTTTAGTGGTTTTTGTTTGTTGGGGTTTTTTTCATTATTCGTTTTTTTGTCTTATCTCTAGTCCTAAGCTTGTCTCTTTGTCAATCATCCTGGCTTAACAGCAAACTAGCTAAGTGCCCTCATCAGACTTGAAAAGAGATTAGTGGTAGAGGACAGGAGTTTGCACTTCCCAAGTAACGTTTTACGCTCTGCATTGTCTCAGGTAGAGAACACTGCTTTATTTATATAAGCTCATATTTTATAGCTTCTCTCCTAAGTCAGAGGGAAAACTACTTTTGTTTCCAAAGAAATTCTTATATTCTTAGAACTTGAATATGCCATTTGGGCCACATAAATGTATGTTGGCCAGATGTTTAATATCCTTGTTTCAATGTGTTTTGCTGACAATAAAAGAATAATGAATGTTCCTGCAGGACAGCTTGATGTAGATTAGGATACAACAAATGCATTTTGATTTTTGAGAGCGCAGAAACAGCAGACACGAAAAAAATGAATGAAATGTAAATTCTCTTCTTATTTTTCCTCTGTGAACTTCATATTTTATCCATAGACTTGAGTACAATATGCATTATGAGTTGACCAGCCATATACTGTAAAAACAAGGCAAATATACACCTCAAGCCCAGTCACAATGAATGCCACATCAATCACCCCTTACAATGAGTTTACGGAATCTGCCCCTCCTAGCTGTGGATATCTTCAGCTGCCTTCCAGCAAGGCTTAATTTGGTGAGGTAAGTGACAATCTCAAGTGTTTATGTGTTCCACCTATTGAAAAGATGAGCGTTAGAAAAATACTGACACTACAAGGGATCAAATTTTGCTGTAATTTATATATCTTAAAATTCCCCAGGAGTTACTGGGTGTGTGTTGGTGTACCTGAAAGCAGCATTAAGCCTACGATTTATGGAAGCAGTTTAGTACAGCGATAAGCCTATCAGAGATTAACACACACACAGAGAGTTTCTGCATTTTGTAAACTGCCATCAATCCCCCGTACTGCCACCAGAGCAGATAATATCTTCTTGTCTGCAATAAAATACACTCTTTCTAAATCTGGTACCAGAGATATTTATTCCTTGCACAGATCAACCATATGAATAAAGAAGTCAGAATGACTAGATCAAGTCCAACACAAATCTGTTGGTATGCAGCGTATTTTATGTCATACAGTGCTATTCAAGTTCCATGCTCAAATATGACACGAGACAACATATTGGGAAGTTGGAATATGAAATCCTGGTTCTGCTAAAATCATGGTGGTCTACTTGTGTCACTGTTTCCAATGGAGTTTGTGTCTGGGAAAGCCTCAGTTGTATCAGTACTGGTATCCTTTTACAGAGCATGGACTACAGATGAAACTGGGAAGTGAACACTGGTGTACTTGAAATGTATTGTGCAGCTAGGGCTGGTCCCTAATGGTGTGTTATCCTCTAACTATTCACCTCCTTCAGTCCTTAATGGCATTGCAAAAGCAAAGAAAATGGTCACAGTAACACAGAGCAATAACCACCACCAAAAGCTGAGCTGTTGTCCTGTGTCAGACAGCACTGCTTTTCACCAGAGGAAAGGGCACTCAGCTATAAAATCAGGAAGCACTTTTAAATAAAATAGAAAAAAATAGTGTTCTAAGGTAGAGTTTAAAATAAGCCTGGGACTGGATCAGGTGGCATGATATGTGAGGTTTGTGTGGCATCATTTGGGAGTTGAGAGATGTGAACTGTTTTTTTAGCAGTTCCAATGAGATTAACTTTTTCTCAACTTGTGCTCTCTCTCTGTTCTGCTGTGCCTCTTCTTCTGTTTATGTTCTTTTTTTAGCAACTAGTTCTTCTGAAGAACAACTCCTTTTTTCCTAATAAGATACTGTAGTATACATTATAATAAAAACCTGATCTCTAGTATGACACAAAGATCATCTAGCAAATTATATAAAGGATAAATGGGTGAAGATGGAAGTCCCATGTCTGGAATGAGATCTGGGGATGCAGTATCATTAAAAGCTGATGCCACTAAAAGTCTCTTTAGGAAAAACTTCTATTTCCTGAAGGTGGGATTTCTCTGTGTGGAAGCATGTAAACCTAGAAGACTCTAGTCACATCCTGCATTACGTACGATTATGTAAAACCAGTGACAGCAGAGGCATCCATTCTGTGTAGCCCAGAGTCCTCTCTCTGACAGTGACCAACAGTGGTACCTTGCTAAGACTAGAGAACAGGGCCAGCATATAGCAACCCCTGCCCTGTACATTCTTCCAGTCTCCAGCAAGTTTTGGCTTAAGAACTCCCTGTATGATACAGCAGCAGAGCTGTATTAGGTAGCTTCTGATGTTTGCTTCCTGCAGGATTGTACTGGATTAGTTCTGAAACTCACATAAAGTTCCAGCACCCATTAAATCCTGAGAAAAGGTACTCCAGAGCTTAACTGTGCATTACATAAAGGAGCTGTTTCTTCGCTCCACTTTGAACCTGCCACCTGCCTGCCTTGAACATGTGCTGTGTGATTCCAACACAGTCTTTCCGGGCTCTCCTGCAAGCTGAGGCAGAGGAAATCATGTTTGTAGACTCAGCAGTGTTAGGTAGCACACAGCAGCATCAGAGAGCCACACAGGAGATGCTGTTATTTTCATACCACTCCTCTTGGGTTTTCAAGAACCCAAAGATTCCTCATCTTCTGGTCTACCTTACTGACTGGATCTGGCTTTCTGGATTTTGTGGATGGATATACATGCTGACAAGCCTTCCTGGCAAAAGTAATGGCCTGGCTATCCAAAAGGAATTAGAAGAGTATGTTAGGATTTTCTTTTTTCCTCTGATTCACAGTCATGTTTCATTTCACCAGTGAAAAGCCCTGATGTGACACAGGAGGTTATTCAAGGCCATCCCATGGCAGTGCAGCTGAGTAAAAAGTATGGTTTACAACCCCACTAGCAGCTGAGCATGCTAAATACACAACACTCTTGCCAGCATGAAGAAAGCATGTGGCTCCAACAGCTATTTCACTGTGACGATGGAATAGATTTTCAAGCTGTGCACAGAACTGTGCTGTACAACCTCCTCCCTCCCTCCCTCTGAACTGCTCTGCAATGGGTGTAAAGTAACACAACAAGCAAATTTAGAGCCACGCTAAAGCCCTTCTGATTTTATGATAAAGGCTGTTGGTATAAACCCCCCCCCAACCATTACATGCTTTTTCAGACCCAAGTATTGTTTATTGCCCAAGGGCAAATGCAAGCTTAGGTCTGCCAACACTGTGCCAGGCTTAAGAAGATGAGAACCTTGGGTTGTGCCCTCCCATGTCCTCTCATGCTCCTCGCCCCACTACAGGCAGTCCCCTGCAGGGACAAAACATCAGACAATAGAAATACCAGCAAAAACTGCACACCCATCTAGCATTTCACTCTTACTGGGCTTTGTTGACTCTCTCCCAAAATGACTTCTGTTCCTCTCTGAGACAAATGAGGTCTTTTCCCCTCTTCCTCCTGAACATCACCAAAAGGGGAAAGCACGCATGGTAGTAAAAAAGTGCTGTTAAAGCAGACTAGAGGTTATAGCTGTTCTGGAATATTTGGGGAAATGTGTGAATATAGAACCAAAAATGACATTCTACAGGTTTCAAATATCACACACAGGATTGCTGCACAGAGAGTGAGTGAAAGAGGGTTGTATATTTGATGGCTGAAATACTGCCAGTCTCTCCCCTGCCACGAAACATGTTCATGATGCCTAGACATAAAGTTCAGTGTTTCATTCCATCTCAATAGGGATTTTATGACTAAAGTGTCGGGGATAAGAAAAGACCAATTTGTAGTTTTATTGATCAGGCTAAAGGTCAGGGGCAGACGTGTAGGTCATGGTGCTTCCTCTGAGCAGACACAGGACCAAGCGCCTATCCTCTGAAAGCTTAAGAATGAGGCAGGGAGGGGGGACTTACACTGATGAAATATCTCAGCTGAGATGTCAATCATGACCAAATTGGACAGGCTCAGAGATGGGAGGCCACACAACAACCACAGCTTTGCCCCCATGCCTGCCTGCTCTGGCAGAGGAGCCTGTGTATGTGTTTGCTGAGCTGTGATGTGGTGCATAGGCAAACGCCAGGATGCCATTTAATATAATAAAAACATAATTCATGCTGACAAAGTTTATGAGATCAGGTTTCCCAGTCCTAGCTGAACCACATAAAGCATATACTGTCACTACAGGCATTTTGGCTGAAACAGTAGGGGCTTCTGCTTCATGGAGATAGCCTGGAAGGTATTTGTCACCATGGCCCACTCTGGGCTGGCTGCAATAGCAGAATAACACAAAACTACATTGATTCATTGTTGGCAATTTAGTTTAGACTTAAAATGCCATGAAGTGAAATGGTTTCCACAGCAATGTCAGTTTTTCTCCCCTACTTACATTAATTTTGTCCTCATTTGCCCCTGTGAATCACCACTGAAAGTGAGACTTGGTCTCTGTAGTATGTTTCTGGTCTCTCTGTGTTATGCTTGCAGTATAAAGCTGCTTATGGCTGAGACTGTGCTTGCTGTGCACAGCTTTTACTAAAGATGGTTTAAGCTGACTTTTGTTCCTGCTGCTTCTGAACCATGCCAAGAAGTCATCTTCATGCCTCTGGAAGGTCCCATGCCTGTCCTCCCTGCTTAACACACCAAAAGTAGCAATAGCAGGAGGCTTTCATACTTTCCCACCATTTAGGATAGATATATGCAGGGCAGGAAAACATTATTGTAAATGGCTTCATCTAGGTGTTGCTTTTCCTGACCTTATTTCTTCAGCTGTAGTCTGAACAAAGCAAAAAAATGGGGTTTGTTTTACGGCAAATCCAATCTTTATATACAAAGAATAAGGATTCCTAATTCACAAGTGAAAGGCTAACACAGCCCTTTGAAGAGGAAACTGAGTGCTAAAACTTTCCCTTTTTGCTTCTTTTCCCCACATTACGTTGAAGGTAAACTAAGACTGAAAATAGGCAATGCTACAAGTCCCTGAAGATGGCTTATCACTGCATGTTCAAAACATCTCTTAGGTGTTGGTCCCATCATCCAGACTGTAAAATGTCTTGATTAATATCTCACTACTTCACTAAATTTGTAATGAAGGAAATAATAGTGGTAATTTCTTGCTATCTGATCCAGTCTTGTGGGAGGGAAGTAGATGACACACAGCTGTGTCTGTGTACTAGTATCCATTTGAGCCCTGTTTTCTCTGAATTTGGAATTAATAGAGCCAGTTAAAGACCTTGAGAAGTATAAATTTAGGAATTTAGGTGTGTCATGAACTACGATGGTCTAGCATACACACTTGCACATGCTGAACTGGAGAAAAGACCTATTTTCATTCGTTCACATTTTCTTATTCTAGACCTCAAATTGGCTGATTTTTTTCTCTGCCTGTATCATCTTCATCCTGTTGGTTTTTGAACTCCAGACAGAATCTGGCTTTATCACACATACACCTTCTAGAAATCTAATTCCTCACCCTTCTTTTCATGCTATTTTTTTCTCTTCTACCTATTGATCAACTGAGTAATGAAGTTCCATCATATGTTCTAGTGGTTTTGAGACCTGGGTTCTCATGTCTTGAGGCAGACATTGGTGTAGCTAGTTCCACACCTCACTGCTACACAACTTGGGGCTTCTAGGTGCTTCAGTCAGTCAGAGCTTCTTCTGGCCACAGCAATTTCATGGCTGTGGTAAGCTGCAAGAGTCATAAGAATATGGATGTCTTGTCTAAGAGCTCGTTCTAAAGAAAAAGGTGCAGTCATGTGATAACACAAAATCAAATAATAGTTACCTATATCTCAGTTGCAATATTTATGCCTGGCAGACTTAAGACTCTGATGTAACTCTTAGCGCTCATCTCCCGCTGATCCATACCTTTTCTCTGGACTGTGGAGCTGGAGAACTCACCTACCCTCCCAGAATAAGGATTGAATAGCCTAGGCTCTGTGTGTATTCAAATTATAGCCTCAGTGCTCCATTAGTGTGCATTTCTATCACCTCCACTACTTACATATTTGAATGTCTGCTAAATAGGTTGTTCTAGGAAAGGAGAAGAAAGGGTGATATTTACTTAGTGTAATAAGAAAATAGAAGAGGAGCAGAAAATTGAGAGCTGCCAGCAACTTTACCCAGCATTTTGCAGCTGAGGGGTTTGCATTTAACAGCCAAGCCTATTAGACCACATCAGATCTTCTAATTAGCCAACAGCAATCAGGGAGAGATGTTCCCTGGGTGAAGCCAAACAGCAGCTACAGTGTCTGTGCTGTGAATCCAGCAGTGTAAGGGTTTGGGAGGACAATATCAAAGAAAGAGATCCTACACTGCAAATTGTTCAGACTATGGAGGAGATGGGGTAAGAGGCAGAGATCATTAGAGGAAAAACATGAGGAAGAAAAGCTGGGGGGCAATGGGCATTAGTTTGATTTAGAAGAGCAGAGACAATAAAGTAGCCTTATGTACACAGGCAAAATTGTAGTCTCAGAAGCATCTTATTGGTATGGAGAAAGGCTTCTTTGATCTCTGATGTATAATTGCTGGTTAAGGACAAAATGAAATATTACATAGAAATTGGGCAGAAACATTTCAGCAGCCATTACAATGAAGGACATGAGGTCAGGATGAGATTTGGGAAAGTTGAAGATAAGGGCAGAAGATACTTTTGGAGCTAGAAGAAAAGAACATTAGAAAAGAGAGTCAATTTTGAAATTGGGGCCCTACTTTGACCTTATAGGCAAAATAGGTATAAAGAGTCTTTCAGAGCTGAAACTGGAGATAATGTTCTGCTAGCCAGGACAGTGCATTTGAGATAAGGGTGGTAAAGAAAAGGACATGTTTCACTATGGACAATTAGTCAACACAGCTGACTTTTCTGTTTTCAACCTGCTTTTAGGACATCCTTTGGCATATGTTTCCAGCACCAGGCCAACTCTCCAGGCTGGCACACAGATGAAAGCAAAGCCTGACCCGTTCCCTCAGGATCTGCTGTCACCTGAGCATTTTGCGAGGGCTTCTGGAGCCTTTCCCTACTCATGCTGCACAGTGCAACTCTTCCACAGGGAGCTGTGAACAAATTTGCCTGTGTGGGCACACATGGGAACATTTCAAAAGGATCTTCAGTGGAAAGAGGCTTGGGTGGGCTAGTGACAACTTTTTCCAGAAAGAGGATGTGTTACAACCTCAAGTGAAAGTGACTTCCATATTTTGGTCTGTATCTCATGGTAAGTCAATGCCATCTCATTAAAAAAAAAAACAAACAAAACAACAACAACAACAACAAAAAACACCAAAAAAAACACAAACAAACCCCAACAAACAAACAAAAAACAAACAAAAAACCACAAACCCCAAACAACAAATATGTGTAAGATACTTTATTTTTTTCCAGTGGATGAAGGACAATTTTGTCATCTGAGGACAAGCCTGGTTCATCTCCCCAGAGAAGGGAAGCCCTCGGCAGAACATAAACCTGGGTAGGGAGCCAGGGAGCCACATAGGTTGGCAATTACTGCCAAGTGTTTATTGCAAGGGCTATGGTAGCAATGTGTAACATTTCTGGTGAGCTTTTCATCTGAAAATCTTCTTGGAAGTGAACAGAGTGGAGAACAAAGCTCCATATCCCACTTCAGGGCCAGCAGATGACTCACCTACACCTCCATTTTAAAATCATAGAATTCTTAGTGTTGGAAAAGACCTTCAATATCACCGAGTTCAACCATTAACCCAGCACCTCCATGTTCCATACTAAACCACATTCCCAAGTGCCACATGCAAAGATTTTTTTGAACACTTCCAGGGCTGGTTGCTCAACCACTTCCCTCAGCAGTTCCACTGTTCACAGCTCACTGTTCCAACATTTGTCCATCCTTTCAGTAAATTTTTTTTCCTAATATCCAATCTAGACCTCTCCTGGAGTGACTTGAGGCTATTTCCTCTTCTATCACTGGTTGCCTGGAACGACAGGCCAGCCCCCACCTGGCTGCAGCCTCCTTTCGGGAAGTTGTGGAGAGTGATAAGGTCCCCCTGAACTTCCTCTTCTCCAGGATAAACACCCCCAGCTCCCTCAGCCACTCCTCACAGGGCTTGTGCTCCAGATCCTTCCCCAGCTCTGCTGCCCGTCTCTGAGCACTCTCCAGCCCCTCAGTGTCCCTTCCTGTCGTGAGGGGCCCGGAACTGGACACAGGACTGAGGTGCGGCATCACCAGTACCGGGGGACAATCACTGCCCGAGTCCCGCTGGCCGCGCTGTTGCTGATCCAGGCCAGAATGGCCTTCGCGGCCACCTGGGCATTTTCAGGGCATGTCCCAGCCACTGCTCCCCCTGCAGCGGGGGGACACGCCGGGACGCGCCCGCTTCCCGAGGAAGCCAAAGGGCTCCCGGGGCCGGGCCGCGGCTGCCTGTGCCAGCGCCTTCCCCGGCGAGGCCGCGGCGGCCGGGGCGCAGCCGGCAGCTGCTCGGGGCCGGTTTCCATGGAGACGGCGGGGGGGCCCGGCGGAGGGGACATGTCTGCGGCGACGTGCGGGGGGAGCCGTGGCGGCGAGGGGCGGCGGCCTTCGCCCTTCGCTTGGGAGCCGGACGCTTCCCCGCGGGCCCCGCGGGCGGTGGAGGGAGCCCGGGGCGCTGGGGCGGACCCAGCTCCGAGTGGCACAGGACGCGGCCCCTAAGGCAGGGCAGTGACGGGGTGTGCAGGGGAGGAGGGGGAGGATGGAGAGGGCGTGGGGGTACGGCTGTGCCCGGCTGTCACTTCCATGGACGCCTGTCCGGGTGACTGCTCAACACAACCATCCCCCGCGGAGGTCTCCGGCAGCAGGCTCAGGGAAGGCACCAGCCACTCTCCCCGTTAAATATTTAGCAGTTTAACCCAGCCGCATCCTCTGGTGGGAGCGCCGATGGTGCCTGTGGTCACGCTCCAGTGCTGGCATACAGCGTACGGGAATGTGGTGGCGGAGCTTGGAGTAGTGGGCAAAGGCCCAGCAGGGCTGCACAGGCAAAGGGAACTGTCCGTGTGTGTGAGTACACGGGCCTGGGCTGCACACAGGAGAGAGCTGCACACACACTTCAGGGTGGTGCTTACCTACGGAAAAGTGCTTGTCACCATGGTGACCAAGCAATGCCGCATCTTCCTGGCGCTGGAAAGCGACAGTCCCGGAGTTTTGCTATGTGAGACCAGTGGGTTAAATGCAGCTGGCTTCACCTTTTGAAGCCAGGGATCACAATCTGTGTTCGATTTGTATAAACGCCTTAGGATACAATTTGGTTGGAATCAGCCTGACACCAACTCAGTGACTGTATGTATACAAGAGGGACAGCAGGGATGTGTGCTGGTGTCCACTGCAGGCTTCTTTCCAAAAAGAACCATACAAAGGTGTTAGAAGCAGCTGGGGGTGCACCAGGGCACAAGGGTGGAGGTGGCAAAGCTATTGTCTGTCTGGTACTTTGAACAGTAAACTCAGTTTTATCTGAAGATTAGGATGTGTTGGTGTCATTGGGGCTGGGACTCACCAAGTTTTATCTAAGGGCCTTCAGGGCTACAAAACATTAACATTTATGTTTTAGGTAGTCATAAATGCATCACTGTATATTTACATATCAGTTTAACATAGATCTGCTGAATGTTAAGCCAAAAGTAGCTGATGAAACTTTTTTGGTTGGATGTTGGTTTTTTTTCATTTGTTTGTGATGCATTCAAGTAAGACTTCTAGCTATCCATCTTCAGACATACCAAGAGCTTTCCTGGTGTTTCGGAACTTGGGGTTGGTTTTTTGTTTGTTTGTTTGGGTTTTGGTGTTTTGTTTGTTCGTTTTTGTTGTTGGGATTTTTGTTTGTTTTGGTGTTGTGTTTTTTGTTTGTTTGGGTTTTTTTTGTGGGGCTTTTACTGGTTAGTTGTTGGGGCTTGGGGGGTTTTTTGATTTGTTTGTTTGTTTATTTTTAGTTTTGCCACCAGCATCCCATAATTTGATAAAAGGTTATTACTGCTCCATGCAAACTTTGGTCCTTTTCATGAAATCCTAAATATTTACTCCAAAAGAAAAATCTCTGAAAGCCCTCATCACTGATGGCTTTCAAGAAGGTTTATGGCAAACTCACCTGACCTTCTGGTAAAATTCTCCATTACTGCATGTCTTTCTAAGAAGAGGGTAGCTCCTAAACATGATCTAAGAGACTTGACTGGTTAGTTACTGGTTCTCATATGTAGGAACTCAAAGGCTTTCAAGAAGGAGGGAAACAAAAAAACCAAAAAACCCCAGAAAAGAAAACAGAAAACAACAACAACAACAAAAACCCCACCAAAAAAACCCCCGCAACCCTTAAAACTCCTAAAATAGGAAGGAAGGAAGGAAGGAAGGAAGGAAGGAAGGAAGGAAGGAAGGAAGGAAGGAAGGAAGGAAGGAAGGAAGGAAGGGAGGGAGGGAGGGAGGGAGGGAGAGAGGAGTGGATTCATCCTTATCTGAGTCTCCTTAGGATCATGGAGAATGAAGTCTGGCTGATGGAAGAAGCGGCAGATTCCTGAAACATTCAGGGAGAATTTTGTTGCAGATGAGAGGGACTTTTGAGTCCAAGAACTGCTTGCACTTCAGAAGAAGAAAGCCTGTTAGGGAGGTGAGTAACACCACTCCTGTATGGGCTCCTCACAGTGTGTCCAGCTGCATAAGGCAGTGCTGTGCTGTGAGCACCTGAGCATGCCCCAGATGAGCTGGGCTGTCTGTGCATATCCAGGCAGAGGCATGATTCCCAGAAGGAAATTAGCCATATTAGCACAGGGTGACATAGAGGTTAATCTCCCCCATTTCTGAGCAGAATTCTCTGGGTCTCCAAGCACATGTGGTTATATTGTTTCCAGCTCTGTAGTTTTTGGGGATACAACTGCCCATGAGCAGCTCCAGGAAAAGTAGACAGAAGCTGCATGAGGTACTGAAGCACCACCAACCCTACTGTCAGCTCTGCCAAAGCTGGTTTGGCAACACCCCTTAGAGAAGCGCTGAGTTGGGTACAACAACATTTATGGCTGAGGCTACTGGTCTCTCAGAAATATTCTTGTTGCTTCTATTTCCTTACTTCTAGAGTCTTGAGAGATACAATTCCAGGTCCTTTCTGCCTTCTTTCTTTCATTCCTTTCCCAATCCCTTTTCTCTCTCTCTCTTCTTTCTTTCTTTCTTTCTTTCTTTCTTTCTTTCTTTCTTTCTTTCTTTCTTTCTTTCTTTCTTTCTTTCTTTCTTTCTTTCTTTCTTTCTTTCTTTCTTTCTTTCTTTCTTTCTTTCTTTCTTTCTTTCTTTCTTTCTTTCTTTCTTTCTTTCTTTCTTTCTTTCTTTCTTTCTTTCTTTCTTTCTTTCTTTCTCTCTTTCTCTCTTTCTCTCTTTCTCTCTTTCTCTCTCTCTCTTTCTCTCTTTCTCTCTCTCTCTTTCTCTCTTTCTCTCTTTCTTTCTCTCTTTCTTTCTCTCTTTCTTTCTCTCTTTCTTTCTCTCTTTCTTTCTCTCTTTCTCTTTCTTTCTCTCTCTCTCTTTCTCTCTCTCTCTTTCTCTCTTTCTCTCTTTCTCTCTTTCTCTCTCTCTTTTTCTCTCTTTCTCTCTCTCTCTTTCTTTCTCTTTCTCTTTCTCTCTTTCTCTTTCTCTTTCTCTTTCTTTCTCTCTCTTTCTCTCTTTCTTTCTCTCTCTTTCTCTTTCTTTCTTTCTTTCTTTCTTTCTTTCTTTCTTTCTTTCTTTCTTTCTTTCTTTCTTTCTTTCTCTCTTTCTCTCTTTCTCTCTTTCTCTCTTTCTCTCTTTCTCTCTCTCTATCTCTCTTTCTTTCTCTCTTTCTTTCTCTCTTTCTTTCTCTCTCTCTCTCTCTCTCTCTTCTTGCACAGGAATAGTGGAGTGGAAATCTCCACATCAAAACTGAATTTTGCCTACACTCCTCAGAATCCACCAGCTGCCTCTGGCACTGCCTTGGGGGATCTCTGCTTGGTGTAACCACATCCTTTGAGACCACCCAGCTCAGGTATGCTCACTGTAGCTAACCTGGCAGCAAGCCCTGCTTCCTGTCACCCTTCCTCCCTTCCCCTTCCCAGGACACTGAGGGAATGGCAGCCGCAGCAGAATTATCTGGCTGCTTTTCAGAAGAATTTATCCCAGAGCAAAGTGAGGCAGTGGCCTCAACCACTCAGTATAATTAAACTCAAGCATCATTTTTGTGTAGCCTGTGCTGTGGCAACCGCAGCAGTTATTCCCATTCAGCTGGAAGGTTTAGAAGGCAGACCTGTGGTATTTCACAAAAGATCGTCCTTGGAGGCAGGACCTTAAACCATTTCAGTGAATGAAATACGCTCAAGAAGTGAGGAGTACCAGAAGGGGGAAAAATGCACAGAGTAGGACCACACCATTTCTGGCTGTAGTTCAATAACAGTTCTTGAGGCAGCACCTGATATACTGTTAGGGTGACAAAGGCTTTTTATACCTAGTGCTTTGGCACCCTGATAGCATCTCTGTTTTTTCTCTCATTCTCTCTTGGGTTTGCCAGAGAGGCAATATATTGTCTTCCTTCTAGTTAAAGGGAGTACGGGCTAATTGCATAGACAGGTGACTCTGTTTCTGCTGAAGGTGAAAAGCAAAGGGCTTGCTAATTCATGCACACAGACAGGAGGATATAGCAGTGTACTGTCAGCCATTCCAGGTACCATCAGTAAGGCAGGGTGAAGCAGCTTGGCTCAGTGCATGCACTTGCCAGAGCAAACCTCTGAGGCAGGGTAGCAGAAAAAGTAAAACTGATAAAGAAAAGCCAGTCAAAAAGGAAGGGAAAAGCAGAATAAAAGACAGGGGGTCAGATTGCTTGGTTGTGATATTTGACCCTAAATTCTTCTAGCATCATTATAGGCAAGGAAATGGTGTGGCCACAGTACTTTTGCATCCCAGCTATTCTGGACTCTTAACACACTCAATATACAAGCTAGGTAGTGAAATTGCCAAGGGCAGAGCAGCAAGAACAATCTGGGATTTGCCAAAGGGACTGTGAAATCCCTTGCCACTCAGGATGGGCTCTATGTATTTTATGCTGGAGGTCCTGAGACAGACAGCCAGAACCTGGGTCATGATTTGCTAAAAGGAGCAGCAGAACTGGAGAGCCTAGAGTTGGAGTTCCTGCAGTGCAGGCTTGGACTTCTTCAGGGCTTACGGTTTGACTAACTACTGCCAATGAATACAAAGGAAATTTGACAATCACCCTCAGCCAGTGCAAGAGAATAATGTCATATGAGTCTTGCATAGTACTTTTCAACAAGAGATCTCATATCTGCGTCATAACTGATAGTTTTTTGTCTTAGGAAACAGATACGTGGAGAAGGCAAGTGAAGTTGTCCAAAATTGCCTGGTAAACTGGTGGAAAAACAAATGGGAACCCTGCTGCCTCACACTGCCAACCTGAGTTCACTTGTCACACACAAGGGAACGAAACATAAGGCTGCTGTCTTCCTCTCAGTCCTTCTGAGCTAAAGGAGAAAGCTCTCTCTGAGGCTGTGGATACTGAGGTGTCCTGTGCCAGGATGGCAGATGCCTGCGCTGTGTGGGTCCTGTGCCCTGTGAGGATCACTGTCCAGACAGCATGTCTCACTTCGCAACTGGTCTGAAGTATTCCTTCCTCACATGGAATGGCAAATAGTGGGGAGGTAACTAGATTGATCTCCCTTACAGACCTTTCCCTGGGACTTGGTACACAGTTTCCAGATGGTACAAAGCCCCTGCTGCTTGGATCTGCACAAAAACCTGTGTCTTCTTCAACCAATTTCACAACAGATTTGGCTCGCTCTTGGTCGGTTGCTATTTGTACAAATTAAGCTGAGCTGCCAGGAACGTTTGCAAACAGTGAAAAGCAAAGTGGGATGTACAAAGCAAGTCAAAATAGGTCTCAAATCTGGCAAAATTCCTGCAGGTGCTTATAACATTTGACTTACTGCAGCCCATGTATTACCCACCCACACACTCATTCATCCAGCTTTCTCCTGCCCTCACGCCTACACACACTCACCCTTCATAAATTCATTCACCTTCTCTTCTCCCCCCCCATTTTCTCTTCCAAACACAGTCATTCCCACACACAAATATACCCTCAACACACTCTGTGTTCCCCACATACAAGCACACACATTTTTGAGTGCTGAGTGCAGTGACTGTAGGTGGTGTGTAGCAGACGATGCTGTAATCTTATACCTATGCTGTGAAAAAGCCTTTGGGATTAGTGAGCTGAGAGCTCTGATTGTTCTCACTTTCACGTAAAATACCACTAATCCAGTTTATGGGGCTGACTGTTTCCATCCTTCCCTGAACTCTGCCATTGTTTTCCAGGGAATGTCTCTTTCTGCTTGTCTTCCTCTTGCTTCACGTTGCCTTTCTCACTATGCTTTTCCACATTGCTGCCCTAGACCACGGTGTTTCAGAGAGCTTGGCCGTCCCTGTATCTCTCCATGACCTAACACTGGCCCTGATTACCTCACTGAGAGGATGAGCAGGGATGAGCAATGAGCCTGCCATGCAGTGTGGGGCACAGGGCAAGAAATCCTGCAAGGTATGGTGAGATCAGAGGCAGAGACAGTAAGTGGTGGGGTGGATCTTGCTGCCGTCCAAGCAGTGCTGAGTCCGCCTGGCATCGAGCCTGCCTCTAATGGAATGTGACCCACCGCTGGGAATGAGCTCATCTGTAATCCACTTAATTGAGTTTTATGAGCAGGACTCTCACATCAGGGAGCCAGCCTACCTTCTTCCTAGCACTCATCCTCCTTTGCTTGCTGCCTGGGGAGGACAAGGGGAGCAGGGGGTGCATGCACTACTCCACCAAGCTGGTGATAGCCTGGCTTCTGATTTTCTGCCTGCCTTGGGGTATGTGCAGGGAGCTGGACAGACATGCTCTTCAAGACACCCACTGCCTCATGGTGTAATGTTTTTTGTTTCTGCTGCAGGATGCTCGAATTTCCATGTGACTATTGGTAATGCTGTCAGGACTGCAGAGCTTTAAGTTTCCCCAGCATTTTGGTCTCTGTGCAAGTGCTGGGTTCTCAGAGGAGATGCTCTCATGTATGCATGAACCATCTTACCTGTGAGTCCGAGTGTGATGGAACAGAGTCACTCTGATCTCAATCCTACTTTCAGAGTGCAGTGATCTAAGTGGTGGAGCTGTCAGGATCCTGTAAGAGCCTTTGTTTACACTGTAATGTCTTGCCATCTTTAGCATTTGCATCATCATTTGTTTGTACTATGTGAATTGGTCACATAAGAATGAGCTAAGAGAGAAATCTGGCTGCTGTCTGCCAAGGGATTTGCAGGCTCGACTCTGTCTGGTGAAAGATGCAGCCTTTTCTCCTGGTGAAGCAGAACAAAGGGAGAAAGAGAAAGTGAGAGAGGGAGGCTTCTCCCCAAGGGAGTGTTACTTTCTTTGGAAAAGGCCAGTAGAGACCCTCTGGCATGTGAAATTTGGGACATATTCCCTTCAGTGCTGGCATAAGTGTCTATATTTGAAATAAGTACTGTCTGTCAGTTCTGGTCTACTTTGTAGAAGAAAGCTTTTCATGGTTTCAGATCAAGTGTTGCATACACATTGCAGAGCAGTAACTCAGCAGTTCCACAAATCCATAACTTAAGGGAAAGGTCATGGTATATGGAAAGGGAAGTGTACTGACATGTTAACACAAAGCCCATAACAGACCTGTGCTGGGAGCAGCAGGGTCACCACTCTGTATTGAATGATTCCTCAGGTGTTCCTTAAAATCCCCAGACACTGGAATAATGTAAATACATGATAATAAAAGATCTCATTTTTGTAAATGCATGCTTTTCGTCTTCATAGTTGCAGACAATCCTGAAAAATTGGACCAGAGGAAATCTGAGGATTCAAAATCCAGAGAGAAAATTAAAAGAGTCTATATGGATTCTTCCATATGTGAGGTTTTTTTGGTTGGTTGGTTTTATTAGGTTTTTATTTTTGAAAGGCATGTGTTTTAAACCAATCTGACACGAAGGTGCAATGACTTTCTATTGACATCCCAATGCTGAGCTGCTATAATGACTGTCCAGGATGGTTCATTTTAACTGTACTGTAGATAAAATGCCTGTTTTCTTCTCTTCTGCTTTCTGAAACTCAGGAGTCTCTCAATTATAAAATCATAGAATCATAGAATAGTTTATATTGGAAGGGACCTTTAAAGGTCATCTAGTGCAATGAGTAGGGACATCTTCAACTAGATCAGATCAGTCTATTCAGAACCCAGGTCATCCTGAACTTGAATATGAGTTCACCCTGAACTCACCCTGAACCTTGGATATTTCTAGAGATGAGGCATCTACCACCTTTCTGGGCAACCTGTTCCACTGTTTCACCACTCTCATGGTTAAAAATTTCTTCCTTGTATCTAGTCTACCCTCTTGTAGTATAAAAACATTACCCCTTGTCTTGTCACAACAGGCCCTGCTAAAAAGTCTGTCCCCATTTTCTTACAAGCCTTCTTTAGATACTGAAAAACCTCATTAAGGTCTTCCTTCAGCCATCTCTTCTCCAGACTGAACAGCCCCAACTCCTTCAGTCTTTCCTCACAGAAGTGTTCCAGCCCTTGGATTGTTTTTGTGACTGTACTCTGGATCTGCTCCATCAGGTCCATGATTTTCCTATGCCATGGACCCCATAGCTGGATGCAGTGCTGCAGGTGGGGTCTCATGAGAGCAGATCAGGGGAGTAGAATCACCTTCCTTGATTTGCTGGTTGTGCTGCTTTTGAAGCAGCTTGGGATGGTCATGGCTCTCTGGGCTGAAAGCACACAGTGCTGGCTCAGGTCCAGCCTCTGATTCACCACTACTCCTTCTCGGCAGATTTGCTCTCAATCCCTTCGTTCCCCAACCTGTACTGATACTGGGTTGCCCCGACCCAGGTGATGGATGATGTGTGTATCTTTGTTGAACTTCCTGAGGTTCACGTGGGCCCACTTCTCAAGCTAGTGCAGGTCCTCTGGATGGCATCCCATCCTTCAGGCATGTCAACTGCATCACTGAGCTTGCTGTCATCTGCAAACTTGCTGAGGGTGTGCGTGATCCCCTGTCTGTATTGATGAAGACATTATACAGTACTGGTCCCAGTACAGACCCCTGAGGGACACCACTTATCGCTGGTCTCCATCCAGACATTGTGCTTGTGTTAGTAGTTGAATACTACCCTCTGGCTGGGATTATCTAACCAGTTCCTCATCAGCTGTTGTTTTTCAAAGAAAGTAATTTTGTCTCACAGTCACCTACAATGTGAATCCAGCTGGGTCAGCAATTCTAATGTCTTTCTTCTTTTTTCTATACTTTTGCAAAATAGGCACTGCAGGAACAAAATATTCTTCCAGTACCTAGCATCTCACTCACATATTTCCCCTCTGTCCCAGCTCCATATGTGTCAGGAAGGGCTTTACTCACACACAAGGACTCTACTACTCTACTGCTAGCAACACAATAGATAAATTTGTTGCAAATCGCTGAAAGATTGGTATTTAGTTGGACAAACTTAGACAGACATTACCTTGGAGTCAACGAAGATACTTTTTTTTCTTTCATACCGTTTACTTTAAAATCTGCAAACAGTCATCCCAACATTACGTGAAGTCCCCAAATGGCCATGCAATCTGGATAGAGATAACACTGTTCCAATGAATCCCATGCTGGAAATTGGTTGTCCCACTTAAATACATTCTTCTGCCATGTCCTTTCACTATGAAACTCTTGACATGATGTTCGATGCTATTTTATCCCTTGAGTAATACTTAACTTCAAAAATGGCAGGAGACCCTTGGTATTGCCTCTGATTCTCTCTGTTTGTAGGATCTGCACAAAACATATGGTACATGGAGAAAGGAAGAGCTGTTAAAAGGATGAAAGCTGTTCCAGTAAATGTGGTTGTTAGGAGCCAGTGCAATATCTGTCATCTATGAAAGCAAAATATTTTAGGGTATTTGTAATTTATGGCACAAACATTTTTTAGAGAAGTTTGGTAAAAATAATTTTTTTGAGAAGTACACTGTTCAGGAAATTTCTGCTGTCATGTCTTGCAGCACTTGTAATGTTGAAGTTTCTGCAAAGATCCGCACAGCTTCACTCCGCTGCCACTTCAATCCCAAAGAGAAACTCATGTATCATTTCCTACCTGTCCATAATAGCTGGCCTAAGACCCTCTCCACAGCACTTGCCTCATGTTTAGATGTTCAGGCAATAGCAGGAGATATCTTCTTTATCTAGGACAGAGGCAATCTTGAAGTAGCTGAGACTGAAATAATTGCTGCTCTTTCTTCCCCCACTAAATATCTCCCTTCCATGGTGGTTTTCCAGATTTGCTGGTGTGGCTGAGCTAAAAGCAGGAGACAGGGTGCTGGCAGGGACTGTGCTGTGCTGTGCTGTGCTGTGCTGTGCTGTGCTGTGCTGTGCTGTGCTGTGCTGTGCTGTGGAGGTCCATAACACATCAGCTGTGGAAGGTCATGCATCTCTCCACTCTCAGTAATAAATACACAGCTTGGCTCTCCAGCCTCGCCCTCCCCCAGTGAGCTCTGCACATACATCTACAAAACACCCACTCACATGTATGCCTATAAACAAGCAAACAAATCATGCCACCTAAAAAACTAATTGAACAATTCCTCCTACAGCCTGGGAAGGAAAAGAAGAAAAGACTATGATGCTTTTTTCTATTTCTGAAGTATTGAAGAGCTACTTAGCGACTATTGTGACAGAAAGGTAGATAACTAGGTTGATTACACAGTAAGAAAGGAAGAGGAAACTGTGGAAGACAGAGAGAGAGAAGGAAGCTTTGTGTTGTGTCTCTGTCAGTTTGATTGGTGGCTTTCTCCTGAATCCTCAATGGAGTGGCCTCCATGGGTCAATCTCATTAGAGATAAAAATGGAAGAGCTGCAGGAGTCCACACTGAGCTTTACCTAGGAAGTTTGACAGCAGGGCCACTGCTCAGGCTTGGAGGAACAAAAATAAGGTGAAGGAGGTGACTGAGGTGGAGATGGCTGTGACAGAACAACCACCACTGACCAAGTGACCTGTGGAAACATATTTGTTCAGGAAGGCACCAAAACCCAGGTCTGTTTCTAACAACAAGTCAGTGGCAAGACACCATGACAAGTAGATGTCGAGCAGACAATTTTCCAAATGAGCTGACTAACCCACAGGAGACATTGTCCTACAGGTTCTTGGAGAGTGCATCAAAGGCGATTCTAAGAAATGAATCTCTTCCACAACCACCAAGTAAGGTTTTGAGGTCAGCAGCCCTCATGGGGCAGTGTGAGGCCTACACAATTTTCTCAAGGAAAGACATCTAAATAGCATTCAAAATCATCAGGATCCTTAATGTTGTGGTATTTGATATCAAAAAGAAATTGTCAGGAAGGAGGAAAAAGTCTGGAGTTCCTGAGGGCAGCTGAACCAGTATCCCAATCTGTTTTCTAGGGAATATTTTCCATGCGGAAGATTACCAGGTGGCTATCGCAGATAACGGGAAAGGAGTCAGGCAACTCATGTGCTGTATTTGGTCTGCAGTTGCTACATGCAAGTGCCTTGGGTTTCTCCATGTAGAAGGGGGCTGAGTGATGATTTCCTGCCGCAGGAGCAGAGTGACATTGGGTCCTGCTTGTGAAATGCTCTTCCATCCTCTAGTGCAACACAGCATGCCAGTGCTGTGAACAGGGTTACAGATGGAGTTGTGGTCTCTTGGCATCTGTTCCAGGGGGCAAGAGGGGAAGAGGCACATGGGGGTATGTGGTGTGTGGGAGAAGTTTGTAGTGGATCTGCTCCTGGTCTATCAATTCTGTGGAGAGAAAGAATAGGACATTGACTCTCACTGCATGGATTTTGCAAGGTTTGTGGTGATATGATCTTCCTGCAGTAGATCAGGGTCAATTTCTGTTTGTCAGGAGTGGTCATGTGCTTTACTGCCTTGGTTTAGGTATTTTTGTGGTAGCTGAAGTCTAGTTGGCAGTGTCAGAAAACCACTGCTTCACACTTCCGATGGGATTATAACTTAAAAAGGGACAAAACACTGTGGGGCATGGGAGTTTCCCGTGACTTCTTCAGTTCTGCTTACAATACATCTGTTCTATTTATAGCTGTCATAGCCAGGGGAACCACACTTGCACCTCAAGCCCTCTGAGACACCTCTAAAATGGGATCCTGTGTCTATCCTGTTCTTTGTCTACATCCCTCCACTCCAGTTGCCTGTGATCCCAGCTGGTCTTGGCTCAGTAGTCCTTTTGTTTGGAGCTGTCGTGGCCCTGTGCTGATACAGGCAGTCAATGTTCTCAAAGCAAGGTATGGTTAATCAAAGAACTATCATAGGCCATTAAAGGAAAACCTTTCTTTTGGTCCCCTCTGGTAGCAGGACAGCTGCTTTTGCTTTTCCAGTCCCTCAGTGGATCAGGTTTTTTTGTGAGTTTGGGCTCCACAAAATTATTTCCTTTCTCCTGTCTCTGAGGAAATTGTCTTAAAGCCATATTGATGCTTTGGTCCAAATTCTTAAGCAAAATTCCCCTCATGACATAGAAGTAACATTTTTCCAGGAATCATAGCAAGTTGCTCTCTGTTAGAGACCCTAGTTGTGTTTAGTTAAGGTGCTTATTTAGAGCTAAGACAATACTCTGAAGCAAGGTGGGTTTTTTGTTTGTTTGTTTTTTACTAACTCTTTCCTCTGCAGTTTTTCTTTAAAGCCTGCTCAATGGAAGCAATAAAAACCCTTGCAGTCCAACAAGACTCCATGAAAAAATTCCTATTTACCTGCTCTATAATATCACTGATCAACTCCAGATCCTTCATTATATTTTCATTTTAATATTTATTTCTGTTTTGAGGTAATCTGGACAAATCAAATGAGGATATGAAATTTAATTTTGCAGAGGTCCTGCCCAAATTTCCAGCCAATTACTCTGGGTCTGAATCAATGGCATGCAAGAGAAGTGCTCTGTGTTGCATACCCTAATTCTCACTGTTGGCAATCTCCATTGTGTAGAGAAGCTCGCAGAGGCAGACATTAATTTTAATATTCCCATTAGAACAATCCTGCTAATACAAGTGATTTAAGCACAGACTTTTGTTGTAGAAATAATAGCTTAAGTGGAGGTGGAACCTCCTCTATACATCTTCCTTCTTTTCTTTTGAAATCTCAGGGCCTACAGCATATTACATGTCACAGGAAATATCAGTGTAACTGCATATTGTAATTTGCTTGCAGCACGTATTGTGGAACGTATCAATGAAGTGTTTGACAATGATAGCAGTACAGGAAAAAATCTTTTTTATGATCTAGCAGATTTTTTTATCGAGCTGTTTGAGTCTCTTACTGTTTGTTGGTGGTGTAATATCATAACAAAAAGCACTGTGTAACTAATGCTGCATCCAAACTAAAAACATTGCTTATAATGTCTCCTGGCTTGTAGAATAAAATCTTGCCAGAAAAGGCCTCTTTACCTAAGAGACAGGCATTTACATGATCAAGGACTTCCCTCCACATCCTCCCATCTCTGCAATCAATTGTGTAGTTGTGAATGATGGAGTCTACAAATGGAAATGTCAGGCAGAAAGTGTTTATACAATTTTGAAAATAATGTAGATACTGTAGTTGAATCTCAGAGAGATAAGATTACACTGTATGTGTCTGTTTTTGCGTCTGTGTGTATGAAAGAAAGAGCAAGAGGGAGATTACATTGTGCTAGAAAAAAGGAATGACAGTGTGTATAAGAGAGAGATAAAATTGTGTTTTCAGGTCCTCTGTGTCAGAAATATTTCATTGTGCAGGTGTGTGTATAGCTGTCCTTATGCTAAAGAGAAGGTCTGAGTGTGTTTAGAGGGAGAGGTGATGGTGTATTTGCATTGTAGGCATGCAGTGGTTAGAGAATGTATGCATGTGTGTGTATGCATGTGAGTAAGAGAGCCTATACTGGGCATTAAACATTTAGGAAAGTCATACCGTGTAACTCTGTTGCAATTTTGTTTACAAAGGAAACTACTGTCAGAGTTTTAGAAGCATTTTTCTGAAATTCTGAATTCCTACAGCATCTTATACTTTTTTACTCAAAGCAAATTTAGTAGTTCCTATTAAAGTGTTTGTTGAAGAGGCAAAGCTGTATCTAGGGAAATATGAATTATAAAATTCTGCCTGAAAAAAAGTCAGTTGGAATAAATGTTCATTTCATTGATGAACAGCACTTGGAGTAAACAGAAAAAGCCAAAATTTTCAGAACTTGCATTTTGCCCAAAGCAAATTTTAATGTCACTTGTTGGGTATTTCATGATAAATTAATTCAAAACAGTAAGTTACCAAAAAACATGCTTCCTTCCAGGAAACACGAATATGTAGCAGTGATTCAGAAGCTTGGAGTTGTCATATATACCTGCATTTTTAAATAGAATGCATTATATCCTTTTCACAAGTAATTTGTGAAGCTAAACTCCCTAATGAAAGCACTCTTTTTTTTTTTTTAAATACAGAAAATAGTCATGTGAATGGTGTATTTATCTTCGTTGAGAAGAAGTAACATTTTGGATATGCTAGAAAAAAAAGTATGGCTGAGACATAGGATGGGGAATTAGGATGTGATGAAAAGAGGAAACGGACTTCTACTGTCTTCTCCTTCACTTGGTCTTCCCTTGCATCTTGACAGCAATACCTCTGCTTCCCTGTATCTGAGTCATGGCCAGCTCTCAGCACCAGACACTGTCTGTACAGCTCTGCTGGGGGCACACGGCCCCTTTGGATGTGCCCACACTGTTCTGCTTCCATACACATGGCTGAGTCTGAGAAGCCCTGTGGCACTGGGAGACGCAAAGCTGGAGCCACTTTCTGTGGCCTGTAGTTCAGGTGCTTTAGCTGTTTTCACCTTACTCAGGAATAAAGTTGAAGTGGACCACTGATAAATGCTTAAAATTTATCTTTTTAAAATTTATTTTATTTTAATCTGACCTCGGCTTTGTCATGTAGGTGATTTAGGCTGTGTTGCTGTGGTTTTATACTGCATGCATACGTGTTAGAGGAGGTCTCCCTGTCCTCTCCTGCTTACAATCCCCAAGGGGACTGGATACTCCAAACTACCTCACATAGTAAGTAGGGAAGAGCTGAGTGGTCAGGACTTGCTTCTGCTGATCTGAATGCAGCATCTGCACGTAGGCTGGTGTTCTCCACAACTGTGATTCATGTGCCCATCACTTCCATGTCATGGCAACCTTAGAAGAAGCTGTTGGACTGCCAGGACTGTCACCACACAGGTTTTTAGAGAAGCACTTGGCATCCTTCGCATCTTCTTCTAACAAGGGGAAGAAAATCTGCCTTGAAATGTTTAGAAACCTTTCAGTCCTGCAAAGACCTGTACAAGAGGCAGGAAGAAGGTGGTAGGAGGCACAAAGGGATATTTGTGTTTGGTCAGAAATGGTTCTTGTCTCCCTGGGATGGAGTCCAAACCTTACTGCTGGCAGCCTTTTACTATCAACAGCCGTAAATCCATGAACTCCTTGTCATTAACTGAGATCCCTCTGTGTCATTCTGTAGGACCCTTGTTGCAATTCAGCAATGGTTAACTTCTGTTTGTAAGTTTTCCATCTTGGTCTACAGCAATCTCACTTCTGGCTGCAAGTTTGATGACAGGCTCAAGGCATGAAGAAGGGTGAGACTGAATATTGAAGAGAAGGACACAAAGACAGAACTCTCTCATCTGTTTCAGCACTAACCCCAATGGAAGCCATCCTGCAGCCATGCAGGGTAGCCATTAAACATCTGCACCACTTTGTGCTATCACGTGATGAAACTTTCCCTATCTCTCATGCTCAAGTAATACGATATGCAGACATCTACTCTAACAGTAACCCTCACTGTGCTCATTCCCCAAGAGAACTAGGCTGTCTAACTTGGGACCGTACAGGTTTCAGTGGTGGTGGAATGTGGCTCTGCTGTGCTTAGACAACACCTGCACATCTTGTCTTGGTGGCTGTGTGTCTCTGCACAGTAACACCCAACACATCCTCCCCTTTATACGGTGATATACTTTGCTGGTTCTCTTGTGTGCTCTCGTGTTTATGTGCACTGCCAGGTTTGCCACCTGTCAGCACCTTCTTGTGATTCTTCTTACATTTTCTCCTTTTTTGCAAAGCCACTCCTAGACGCAGGTGGTTGCATGAAAGTTCTGGCTGTCATTTAAGAAGAGGCACAGATTTGTAGCCTTTTCAGTTGTGGAAAAAGCTTGTAAATGTAGTGGTATAATGGATTAAAAGAAACAAAATGAAAAGACACATTCTTTCTTGTTTAGTTGCTTGATTTCTATGTCAACTTAATATTTTTTTGGGGAGTGCACAGCTGAGGTTTTTGTTTACTCAATGTAGATTTTGGTACACCTTTGCATGCACATGTTCCTTCTCAGCTGTATATATAAAATACACATGCATTTGGTGTAGATGTACATGTGTACACCCACACCTGCCAACTGCACATATTCCCTTCTCACAGAAACCTTCTCTCCTACTCTGCCTTTCTTCTACATGTTTTCCCTTTCTGCAGTTTATGTCCACCACCTTCCTCTGAGTTATGGAATCTCCACTATTGCTTGTACTGAGTAACCTTCTCCCCCGCTCTCCCTCCCTCCCTCCTCTCCTTCACTCCAGGAAAGCTCTTTCTGATTCTCTTTTCACTGGTGTCTGGCATTCATACCTCTGTAGACAGAGAATGGCAAGAAGACAGTGACGTGAGCAGACAGAATAACCGGGGAATAAAAAAGAGTTGGTTGAGAATCTGTAATTAGAAGCCCAATTTCCATTTCCTTCTCAAGCACTTTAGAATCCCTTTCAGGGGTTTCTTGACTGTCTCAAAATTGAATGTCATTGATATTTTTTTTCTTCTTTTAATTTTTTTTTTTTTTTATTTTGCATCCTCTTGTTTCCTTGGCAACAAGTTGGTGATGCAGGAGCTAGAAATGTGCTATGTCTCCGTGGAGATGTTGGCGTGGGTGTGCCATGGTGACATCCACGATGGACGCAGAGCTCTTCCAATCCTACCCCACCCCTTGTAATAAGCACCATGGGCCCAACCTCAGAGGTGACGCTTTTATTTTTAGCTTCATAGGTGTTAATCTTCTTTCTTTTCATGACGATGGGTCCAGACGTCTCAGTTGCATCAGCACAAATTGACTGACTTGAAGAGGGTTGTTAGGGCCAAGCCTTTAGGTTTCTATTCAGGAACTTAACTCAGAAGAAATTACACTCCTGTCATGGATTGTACCCATTGCAATGATTTGAATCCTTCTCATTCTCTTGGGGAAGAAAGTTACCAGTCATTAATGAATAGGACCGTGAATCAGAGCTCCCACATTTTATTTTATTCTAAATGATGTTGTTTCACTCTTTCATACCTCAAGGGCTGCTCATTTGGAATGCAAGGAAGCTGCTGTCACTCTTGGCCTGGGACATGGGAGATTGAATTTCACTGAGATGTTTAGCTGGGAGGTTCCAAGGCAACTTAGTTGTATACTTCCATATGACAAAACTGTCTCATCCAAAAAGTCTGTTGTTCAGATGGCTTAGCCCTTGTCTGGGTCTGCCCAAGTGACTCACTGTAATGTTCTTGCCCCCTCTACTCCAGCACACCCAACATCTTTACAATATGTTTTTTACTGTGCACATAGCCTGTTCAACCTTCTAATTGTGCATTTCGTCTTTGGCAATGTTCTGGCTGCAAGCCAAGACCCAGACTCTCCTTTGACATAACACTTGATACGTATAATAGCGGAGTAAGGGCTAGCCTCAGTCTCATCAAATATCCAGAGGTCCTGCTACATTTTTTGTCTAGTTTCATTTTCTAGGAGGCTTTATGACATCACACAGAGACTGTGATGTCACAAGGAACCCTTTGGGCAGGCTTTTGAGAGGTTGCTATGGATCTTCTTACTGCCAAATGACTGTAACTTTATCCCAATGGGATTTGCAACAGGGCTCATCCATGCAGCAATAAAGCCAAGTATCGAATTCTTCTTGCCAGAAAGACCAATTAAAGGATTAAATGTGAAAAGCTAAAACCCATAACAACCATAGTGACAGGGTTTTCTTTTCCTTTTTAGACTGTAATCATCTTTGCAGCATATTGTTCTGGGGTCAGCATCCTCAGGGATACATTGGTGCAGCAAATGATGGAAAGAAGCTGGAGAGGAAAACCAAAGCGAATCCAGCCAAGGCAAGATAATCTTCTCTTCCAGCCATGCTGGCAGATTTCTTTTGCCTTCTTTCCTACACTTCTTAAATGTTTCGAGCACAGACTGAGTTTATTCAGCTTCCAAGACATGTTCTTGTTCAAAGGTGTTTTATTGTGTGGAGCCAGAGGAAACATGAGGAAAAACCAGGCACCAACAGCACATTAAGAAGATGTGTCATTGACACAGCATGTCAATGAGAAGTAAATCCAGATTCTGTTTTTAAGGACATTATGTTCCAAGAGAGGTACATAAATCTGACTAAAATGCCTTTCTCATTGGATCAGAATCTAGCATTTAGTCCTGACTACCACTGAAATCCAGGTCAGATCTGTCTTTTTATTTGCACTTGTGTTAACAGATGAGAGGAGCTGACACATCTGTCTCACACCAGCATTGTATCTAATGTTGTCTAAAGGAGGTCTCCTGCCTCAAAGAACCAGCAGCCCTTAGGTGTGATCTGATAAGATACAGAACGCCATAATGGAGACATTTCCACTACGTTTGGTGGGGAAAAAGCCAAGCTGCATGTTTGGCTACATTTTTGCTGGCAATGGAAGTGATACAGCAGTGCACACAGCCTAAAACCTATTATGTGAGGAATTACCTGGAATAAACAGTAAAGATAGTGGAAGCTCTTGTTGGAATACTCAGTAGAGGGACTGTGTCTAAATCATGTGACTAAAACTAAATAGAGAGAAAGATGAGCTCAAAAACCTAGGCAGAACTGTCCTACGGGACTTTCTTTTTTATTTAGTCTCTTTTTTTTTTTTCATAAATGCACTAGCAGAAAGTATCTGCAGTCTGCAGAACACTTGAAATAAAACACTGCAGTGTTTGTGTTTCCAGCCCAATAACTGTTACTGATTTTGCAGGACGAATCAGGTTTTTCCCCAAAGTAAAAACTCTGCTCTTCCTCCCCATCTCCCATCTCTGGAGCTGTAGGAATGAACTCTACACTTACCAGGAACACTGCAAGGAAGATCCTGCAAGCTCAGATTCTTCTCCATTTTACATAGTTACAGGGAAATCTCAGAGCAGTTTTACCCATGCCAAACAGCAAGAGATTCCCCATATCTTTTGAAAAGAGGGTATAACATGAAATAAAGTTCAGTCCAGATTCTTCTGGCACTTTTTCCTGCTATGTCCTTCTTGCACTTGTTAGCATCTCTTAGTGCTAGGGACTATGTGCACAGAATATGTGAGAGACCTCACCCTATCTCTTGCCCCCCAGAGATTAGACAAGTATGCACCAAGTATGGGATTGCTTTTGATTTCTCTTCTCTTCCTCTTCTTCCCCTGACTTGAGATTCAGCAGCTTCTGCAATGAGACAAGTTCCTGTCAGCTGTCAGGGCACTAAAAGAAAGCTGTATCTTGTCTCCACAGGCCTGAGTGACAGGGCTGGCAATAGGTGCACTTCAGCCAGGCAGCCACTCCTGCCATATGCTCTTCCAACCTCACTGCATGCTAACACAGCAATCTGTAGCCTGGCAGATTTGCTGTTTTTCCTTGCAAGACCTACAAAGGGAAGCAACCCTGGTTCCTATCTCTTCCTATTGCAGTATCTTATTATGCTGGATTGCAATCCTATTTTTTTACCTTCTTCCTCCGGCACTGGGTGAGAGTCAGTCAGACTACCAGTCTAATGCTGGAGAATGAGAATCCTTCTAATTCTTTTAAACCAGAATTGACTAAAAAAAAGGCCTTGGGGCACACATCATAAATTGAGTTGAAGCCATACACCATGAAGTTGGAGGGGAAAAAAACCGCAATCTATCTTCCTTTAGGGAGAGAGGACATTAGGTATTCACACTTCAAGCATTCCAACTAATCCTCCTTATTCCACAAGGCTAATTTCAAAATAACATTTATATGGCATGGTTTGCTAGGGAGGGCACAGATGAATCAGTTAGCTGCCCTTTATAATAAGCACAACTGCTTCCTAGACTGCTCTTTTCTACTGCCTTGTCTGCCAGTCATCTCTGTGCCACATGCTCCTTATTCAAAGGGCACCTGTTGAATAACCATGAAGCAAAGTGACAGAGCAGGGGCAATAAAAAAGGTGAAGCACAAATGCATAGTGCAGTTTTAACCACTATATTTCTGTGGTCTTGCTGTAGAGACATGGGGATTCTGCTGAATGACTGTGCTGGTGCTTGAATGAGGAATGATAAGCCTGTAATTTACTTGCATGGCTGTGTGGCTGCTTCCTGCCGAGCAGGAAAGCCTAGATGGGTGTTTGGAGCCCTAACAATGCTGCAGCTCAAAGCAGTCCTTTGCTACCACAGGCGTCACACACATCCTTGTCTGAATGTGTGCCATACACCACAGGTTTGGGTTAAATATTGCTGCCCAGTGACAGCTGGGAAGTCCAGAAATTGCAGAAGGAATATGTTTGCAGACAGCTGCTGTGGGAGTAGCTTCTGATGGGTCTGAAATGCTATTCATTGATTTGGAAACTCATCTGTGGAACAACTTATATTAAAAGTGCTCCACATTAGCAAAGAAACCTATCCCACGTGCTGGTGATTCTGCTGACTCAGAATGTCAGCCTGTCCCTGTCATGAGGAAATTTCAACTCACTATCTCATCCCACCCATGTCTGACAATGAGGCAGCAGTCACAAAGATAGCTCACCCTCCAAGAGTTTCATAAATATCATCTCTGGGTAGATGGCAGAGAAAGATTCAAATTAGTGAAGGAGAGGCAGGGAAAATCAAGTATTACTCACTCTCTTTAGCAGCTTGAGAATGACCATCTTTACTGTTGTTATTCAGGAGCCAAAGCTAGGGACAGAGAGAAGTAATAAAAGAAACAGCAAAGATGCTTCTCCTAGACACTCTTCCAGCCTATAAGAGTTTTCAGCTCTGGTACTTTCTGAGGTAGAGAATGTCTGACTAATCAGCAGACACTTAATTCTGAAAGAGCCATAGAAGTTCTGTTTCTTCCCTTATGGATAGGCCAAAACAAGTTATTCAGGTTTACAGGAGTCAAATGAGGGAACCATGCAGGTTCAAGAGTCGGGGAGAGTTTATGGGAAGTACAGTAGAGGGGAAATATTAAGAACATGAGGTAGACTGGGGGATACTGTGTACCATGGGATCACAGAATAAGAGTTTTTCCATCTATGACTTCAAAAGAATCAGATTTGAGACATTTCAAAAAGTGTCTTCATCACACATGGTAATGTTAATTACCTTAACCATGGATATGTTTGGCAGACTAATAACAAAGATGAACTATGATGTATTTCAAAGGGACTTAAAGATCAGTGAGGATTTTGTTTTCTCCTTTAGGAATGTAGTAATTGAGAAACTGAAGTAAATTTATCAAGATCCGAAAGCATGTTAGGAGCAGTAAATACATCACTGCTGTGAAAAACAGATATGGAACTATTTGCAATTGTAAAAGAGTGAGTGCTTTCTAAACACTCCAGTGAAAGTATATAGCTTTTAAATAATTTGAACTCTGGGCTAAGCCTTAGAAAAATAGATAGTGCTGTTGCCAGGGCATAAATGTGCATACATTGAGAAAAGGTTGTTGTTGCTCAGCTTTATACATGTTCCTGTTAAAGAATTGTTTCCTGAAGTCTATGAAAATGTCTCTTTGTTTCAGGAGATAATGTTGATTTACTTTAAGCTTTACTTAAGAGCAACTGAACACCAGGACCAGAAGAAAGCAGCAGAGTCTATTAGGTCCTTGACTGGGGTGACTGAGGAGAGAACAAAGTGTGGCTGAAGTCAGCCATAGTGTAACTGAATTGGGTTCATTGGGTATGTTGCAAAGAAATTTGAAAAACTGAAAGCAAGTGGTTCTGCAACCAAATTTGAAATTCACTTGTAAACTAACATTTATCAAGGCATGTTTTGGACAGTCTGAGGATTTCTAACTTTGGTACTTCTATGGATTTACCTCCTAGGAGGAAGGAAGAAGGATCCTAGAAAGACGGAATCCACAGCAGATCCAAAGATTTCCAATGAATCAAAACAAACAAACAAAAAACTTAAACCAAAGCAAGCAAAAGAACCCACAACAAAACAAAGCAAACAAAACCCCTGTGGGTTTATGGTTGGAATGCTTGGATAGATTTTACAGAAATGCATGATTGCACTGGGTATAATGAAAGAATTTTAAATCTTCAGTATCATTACTGAATTTTGCTTTTGGGGGTTGATGGTAGAAAGATTTACCATCTCTTACGCCTTTTAATATAAATGTCTTTGTAGAACCTATGGTGAAATTCTCAGTATTAGGTGAAATTACATGTCCAGCACAAACAACTTTGATATGTAGATTATCTCACTGCTACAAGAAAGACAGAAAGTATTGTACAATAGAATGTAAGAGGAAGTGACAGTAAAATAGGATTTAAGATCAGTTTTAAGTCAATGAAGATAAAACAAATGCTTCCTCAATTTGTTGCGTAGAGGAATAGGGCTTTAACTCTGAGCATGACAAAATTTTTCCAAGTACAAAATCATCCTTTAGCTTTCCTGGGATGTGACACCTGTGTACTTAGACAGGATCTGTTGATGTCCTAGGAAATAATGAGACAAATTTTGGGCCAGTGAGGTTGCACTGCATGTGAAGAAAATCTACTAAGAGCCTGCAGGAGTTTGACAAGGTGGTAAAAAAGGAGATCCAGCAAAGTCCCATTTTCAGTGGGCACAGTATGATCAAAATTAAGTCAGACAGAGTAGCTCAGCATCCTTTGGGAGACCATTTTGACTTCGTGGATGACTAAACATACAAAGGAGGCAGCTTTTGCCAAAGATATAAGAATTAATAAACTTCACTTGGTTCCAAGCAACAGTACTAAATGAGCTCTGTATTTCAGCAGCTTTTCTCTCCCTGTTGGGCTGTTTTAGCCTATTAGTTCCCAAGGGTTACAGGAAATGCTGGAAGACCTTGAGGGCATCACCATGCCTCAAACCATGGCTTGGAAACTACTGAGCTTAATACAAAAATGAAAATGGTCACTTTTAACATTTAACATCTTAACATTCCTTGTTAATGGCTGACAGCTAAGCAGGGAAGGGCCTGGCCTGTGTCATGTGCAACATGGAGATTATCTGACACTGTCAGGTTGTTAACGTTTTTGTATTTTGTGTTGCCTGAGTACTGAGTGTTTTGTTTTCTCTGATTTATTTTGCTTTTAAGCTTTTAGCCTTAAGAAGGAAATTAATGACACATAAAGTTTTAGGCAGAACCCAGTGCTGTTTTTGAACAGAATCACAGAATGGTTTGGATTGGAAGGCATCTTAAAGGTCATCTAGTTCAAAATTCCTGACATTGGCAGACACGTTCTATTAGACCAGGTTGCTCAAAGCTCCATCCACCCTGGCACTGAACACTTCCAGGGATGGGGCATTGGGGATCCACCAGTTCTTTGGCCAATGTCTTACCACCCACTCCGTAGAGAATTTTTTCCTAGTACCCAATGTAAAGCTACTCTGTTTGAAGCCACTCTTGTCCTGTCATTACATGCCCCTGTTAAAAGTCCCTCTACATCTTTCTTGCAGGCTCCCTTCAGGTACTGGAAGGCCACAATTATGTCACCTTGAAGCCTTCTCTTCTCCTGGCTGAACAATTTCAACTGTCTCAGCTTTCCTTGTAGGGGAGGTGTTCCATCCCTCCAACCATCTTGGTGACCCTCTCTGGGCTCATTCCAACAGGTCAGTGTCCCTCCTGTGCTGGGACCCCAGAGTTGGGTGCAGCACTGCAGGTGGGGTCTCACAGAGCAGAGCAGAGGGGCAGAATCCCCTCCCTTGCCCTGCTGGCCATGCTGCTTTTGATGAAGCCTAGGCAGTGCCAGTATTATTTTTGAACTGTGACTAACTTTGAGAAAGCTGGACATATATAATTTGCTTTTCTAACTTTATAAAGACCTTACACAGACCCTTGACTTGAAAAGAACTCTAAAATGAGAAAGCTCAGAATTGCACTTCCCGAAGCAGATAAAATTGTATTCTCTTGTAGGTATTCTTAACAATAGAACCTTTCAATATATGATGATATGATACAGATAAGATTGTCAAACTCTCCATCATTTACTGTGGAACATTGTTCATATTTGAGCTTAGCTTTCATAACAAACAGAGAATGAACTTCTTTTTCCTCTTCTTTAGCTGAATAAATTAGGGCAACAGGGATGTATTACCCTTCAAATTTTATAGCATATGTTATTAAAATAAATTTAAACTTGACCCCACTGAGATGAACACACAGGAGAAGACTATCAAGGTCAGCATGCTTGTCTTCTCTGATGTAGGTGGTAAATGAATGCCTTTTTCCTCCTTTCTCCCTCGAGCTGAAGAAGACCTTTCTCCCTCCTCTGAGCCCTGCATCTGCTGTGTCATTACCACAGCAGGCATAAAGGTCTCTGTGTGCTTGACTGTGGGTCCTCATCACCTCCCTTGCTGCTTCCTGCTGCCTTCTGCAGGCTCAGAAACCCTCTCTGGCCTCTGCTTGGGTCAGGTTGTGCTTCAGATGCTGGACAGAGGGGACTGACAGCTCTGGGTGGCAACTACACCAGGGACAAGCTGAGTGAATTGTGCGTGCAAGTTGTAGGGCAAAGAAAGGGCTGCAGCAGGTGGGAAACAAGACTGGCAGCATGTCACACCCTTCTCTAGCATGTCCCAGTGCCAGGTGTACATGGGATATGGCACTTTGTTGTATAGAACAGTTATGTCAGGTAGGGAGTAGGACTGCTTCGAGAAATTAGGCTGTCCCTCTCCAGAAAGTTTCTCTTTCTCCTTGCCACCAGAATTGCTTGGGGAAAGAACTAATCCCTCAGATTTACACAGAAAATTCACCATTATGCTTGGAGCAACTCCTAAACCTCCAGAAAATCACAGTCCAGAAATATAGCTCGGTATCCTGTAGAGCTGAGCTAAAATAGGGCCTTGTGCTGTAATGCAGTTTTCCATGCACAGGGCAACAGATTTGGATTCCCGCGTGCACAGACCTGGACTCTTAATAAAATTCCATCTGTGTTTCCTGCCCTCTGGGGTGAATTCCGTTGGCTAACAGTGAGGTCTTGGGAAAGAAATAATAATTGCTGTACCATGGCCCTCTTAAGAAGGTTGAGTATGGTGTGGATCTGGTAATGTAGAACTCTTTTAATGCATGCACACAAAACACAGCTCAGATGCTGCTAGATTATAATCTACAGGAGTTTTAGCTATGAATTTCCATTCTCCACTATTGATGTTTTTATGGATTAAATGGAGTACTTTTTAGCATGTTAAGAGTGTTTCAGTCCCAACCTGAAATTCATGTAGGTTTGATACAGCATTGCATCAAAATCACTATGGGTGTATCTCCCACTTCAGCAGCAGTCTATTTAAAGGGAATTGTAACAAAATTTTAGCTGTGGTGAGACTGCACTATGACCCATTCTCTGTCCAAGCCCTGTGCTCTGCATTTTTGACTGGGGAGCTCCTCCACTTTAATCCGATGTGGTGAGTTTTGTGTTGAGGATCCTACTGCAAGGGAACAATCCTCTGCATGTACCATGTCTGCCTGGCAGACTGAGGGATCTGGACATTCCTCTTTCCTCTCAGTGGGTATCTTTTGGCTAAACTAAATGAAGTTAAGGCAAGGAGAGAGTCTTTTTAGAGTCTTAAAGGCAAGTGGATGTTTGCAGTTTTCCTGCTCACTTAATTCTTGGTAGATCTTTGCTGTTCTAACTCCTCCATGTACAGCCGTCGGTAAGTGAAAGGATCCTGTCAGAGCACTCCATTACTTCTCCAACAGAAATACTTCCTACATCCATTAACAGCCTGTGTTTTGGAGTTTGCTTCTATCTTCTATCATTGATCCTGATCAATGTGTGGCCCAGTCACCATGTGCCTGTGAGTGAAGCATGACTATGGTTAGAATTTTTTGATCCCTTTCCTGAAAGGCTGAAGGCTAAGACAGATTTGGCCTGTTGGGTGTCCTTCATCTCTGGAAACTTCACTCCACAGCTGACACTGAAGTGCCAGTTAGGGGCATAGGAAGATCTTCAGTTGTTTTCCCTCTCATTCATTTCCTGTCTGGGTCCAGGGTATCCCATCTACCTTCCCTCATGCAGGCTGCTTCAGCTCAAGTCAGCTCTTATGCTGGACAGAAGGAGTCTTGTCAGCTGAGGGGACAGCACAGAAGCATCCAGGTCATCATCCCCACTCTGGCATCAATGAGGGGCATTGTGAGCATGTGCAGAGCAGGACCAGGTGGTACAAAGCAGGCTCAGGAAATTGTGCCTCACACCATGATACTGTCATGTCACCATACTGGTATCACTGGGCAGCTCCCCTATTCAGCACTGCTGTGCCAGGGGAATGGCAATATATGACCAGAGGAAGTCAGGAGCGGAGTAAAACAGAACTGAGGGTGGACTCTTCTTCTCCAGTCAGTGTGTGGGACTCACACCTCAGTGTTTGTGTCCATCTCAGCCCCATCACACCCCCAGCACGGCACAGCACAGACATCCCCACGTGGCACTGTGAGCTGTGAGCCTGGATACTGACAGCAACTTGTCCTGGCACTGCAGGACTCGGAGTGAAGGGTGGAGACAGCCTGAGAAGCAGGGTAAATTGGCCCATGCTGAGCTCCTGGTTGACACTGATTCTCGTTCAAAGCGTGCTTTTCTGAGCCTGTGCTACAGCAGGAGGGACTGTGTACAACAGCACATATTGAAGGGTCCCTGGAGAAGAAGAAAGGGGCTTCCTGGGTCATCCTGTCTCACATTTGGTTTGGCTTGTAAAGTATCACATTCCCGCATGGCAAACTACAACTACACTGAGAATAATAGCTGCTAGGCTGACTGCCTTCTGTGATGACATTTTTCTTTTTGACAGACAAGCAGATGAGATTTCATTTTATTGAAGAGTTTCTAAGCTGTGCTGGGATTTAACTGTTATGTTTGCATTTTTGATGATTCTGAAGCTCAATAATAATTAACATTGACCCGAGGGTTGTACAGACTATTCTTTGTGCACATTAAAATTATTCTACTCTTGCTTGTACCCAGGTATTCCAGTTTGTATACACCACACAATTTACAGAAACCACATTTTTTCTAAAATGATGACAACAGGGAAATTATTGAGTCCATTTCTTATGTGTGATATTGTGAAGTCAGATGTCTTCAGTGTTGTGAGCCCAGCTGTGCAGGCATGGAAAGAAAAATAGAAATCACAGGGAATAAATGCAGAGCACCTGTGCACATCTCTGTGCTTTATGGCAACAGGTGCTAATGTCACGTGAGTTCAGTATCGTGCAGGATAAGTAACCCAGCAGTCATTAAAGACACTGAATGAATTAGAGCATTCCTGGACTGGCATTTTCTGAAGCCTTCTCTGCAAGAGTAAGTGGCATTGTGGCTTTTGGAAATCACGGCTTTAAAGCCTCTTATTTTAGTCTTAGGTCAAAATAAACTAGGCTCTCCTTTACTAATATTAATAATTCAGGATTAACCGAAATCCAATGTAAATTGACATAAGTGATCCTTATACTGAAAAATGGGTACTTCTCCAAGGAGATTCATGACTATGTCTAAATCATTTAGAAAATGGGTTTGGTTGTAATGTTGCACTGCACTGTTTTGTCACTAAGACATAGAAAGTGAGGCCAAATGAGACCACAGCTGCAAAGCTACTGAGGAGACTGAAATTGCAAATGGTCCCACAGTGGGATTTTCAGGAATACCTATTCAAATGAGGATACCAAAATTCTTTATAAAATTGGCTTTTTTCCCTCAAGCATGAAAGTTGGCTAACAAAAGGCGAGGCTACCACTATATGTGGAACATATGAATAGAGAGAAAACCCAGTCTATCTCCCAATGAAAGCAAGTCGCTCACTTCAGAGCTGTTTTTACTGAAGCTTTAAATATCCCTAGTAACGGGACTTCCACAGTACTTCTCTTGAAGAGACGCCTCTTCAGTTTAGTATGGTTACCACTGGGACAGCTCTTATAGACAAACTCTTTTCCTCTTGGTTTCATTTAGTTTTGTTTGGCCAGGGAGTCAACCTGATTACAGTCCCAGGAGCAGGTTGGAACTGTGTGCTTCTTCAAAATTAAACTGAATCTGATGACTTGCTATTGAACCTAGATTAGCAGCTGGACTGAAGATGCTTTTTCTTTCAATCTATAAGGACCTCAAGCTGCTGGGGTAATCTTGCAGCTGAACTGAACAGGCTTTAAAAGCACACTTTTGTGTTTCTTACTCCACCCACCTTATTTTGTAATAACCACTAATGTGTCTTGTTACTTTGAAATTATCTTTACCCTTTTAAATTAAAGATATGACTTTGAATTAAAGGAGTCACCATAATAATTCCTTTATACGAACCATACACCCCTTCATGGTGAAGCAACATGCAACATACACCAAACAGTGGATGATGTATCACTCCAAATGATTCCCTTCTAGAGGCTTATAGCTTTTGAAAATATCACACTTCTCCACCTCCTTCGCTTTCATTCAGTCAAGCTCACAGATGAAGCTTTTAAAATCTATGGTCATTGTTCACCCCCTTCTTCTAGCTCACTTCCCTGGTCCCCCATTCATGTTGTTCTTTGGAACTGCTCTTCCTTTTAGTTGTGTAGATTCAAAAGCCAAGGTCAAAGGGGCCTTTCAGGGCATGTCTACACTGTGTGACACAGTGTTATCTTGTGACTCCGAAGGAGTGCTGAATGAGCCAGAGCTGGCAGTGCCCTGGAGAGACAAAGGTGTCATTGGGATAAAAGCATCCCATCTTGACCTGGGCACTTAGAGAGATGGAGATTCACCTGTTCTTCTTCCCTTAATTTTTGCTTCTGATTTTCATTAACTCCCTGGGTGAAGTTTGCGCCTTTATTTCCCTCTCATTCTCCTTGGCCTTTTCATTGCTGTGAACTTGTCCTTTCTTCCTGCTGTGTTATGAGATAATTTACTTTACAGCTTGAAGTGAAAACAGCCAAAATGGCAAGGCAAGGGATACTGGGACATGATTTTCAGAATGATACAGTTTGCTGGAGAATTTCAGGTCCAACTTCTAAATATACTTAAAGGGTCCTGATTTGAAAGACAGTGGTGTTAGGAGCTGGCACGCCCTGAAAATTTGGGTTTCAATGCATGGCTCTTCTCTGTACCGAGATGAATTCACAGGAAACATGGATGTGAGCCTACAGTGGACTGGCCACTCACCACGAAGTCTGTATGTTTGGGGAACATATTAAGGAGGTTTTGTCTATATGCCAGAAGTTCCTTGCCATAAACTGGAGCACACAGTGCTTGTGGGGCTGGGCATGAAGAGAGCTGGCTCTGACTTTGGCTGTGACTGATGTGGGTGAGAAACTGCCTTGGGTGAACGCAGGAGAATGGCCTGACCCTCCCTGACTGCACCAGTACAGTTCTGCTGCCAGCCTGTTCCCCCTCCAGGTGGGTGTCTGAGAAATATGGGGGCTGGGAAGGCTTTCCTCGTCAGGGCTCCCTAGCACAGGGAGTTTCCCTAAAAAGGCCTTGTCAGTGGGAAGAAAATAAGCTTCTAAAACACTTCTGAAGCGTGATTTGTCTGACCTAGTTTAGGCTCTTGCTTTAGGATGATCTGAGTCACACCCTCAAAGTTCCCGTTTCTCTTCATTGTCACCAAAGGGAGACCCGGTTGAAGTTCTCAGACGTGTTTGACCAGGGGACTCCCATCTCCCAAGGGCATGGGGAACAGCTGTGCGGGTTGGCAAGTGCCCACAAGCTCATGACACCCTCCCTTTGTCATGGAGGTGAGCCCCCACCAACTCCAGAGGCCAGGGAGAAGCTCCTAAGTCCCACAAGTGTAATTCAACATGCCATTGCACTGCTCCTCAGTGCCTTGGCATGGTTTCACCAGCGGTGACGTACGTCACAGAGATCTCTCCCTCAAATTTGATGTCCACTTCTTTCTACTACTCCACTTCTTACCTCTCTTCTTTTATGATTGCACAGTTTACCTTCTTTTTCTCTGCATACATTTTCTGAAGCTGAATCTGGTTTTCATTACTTAATCCTTTGGTCTACTTCTGTGTCAGCTGGTACTGGCAACTCATCCCAGTTTAGTATCTTCTCTGAATGTCATTACCATATCATTACTTTCTTTTTCTAGTCTGTAACCCAGGACTAACGCTGATACCTTCTTGACCCCAAAAGACCCTTTCTTAAATGGCATACAGATGTAGATAGCTAGCTAGATTTTCTTTGAAATGCTGTTTGCTTTTCTTAAAATAAATGGTGTACTGGGAACTGCAATGATATCATAGCAACAGGATATGATTATGTAGGAGTCTGTACTGAGGGGTATTCCAGAAACTATATCTAGATACGTATGCATTTATTTGTATAAGCGTGCACACATGCATGAATATTTGTGTTAATAATGTATTTAGATGTAATTAAAGAGCAAAGACCTTAGTAATAACCTAGGACAATTTTTTTCTCTTTTGCAGGCAGTTTGATATTAAAAATAAATTAGAAGTAACTCCATGGTGTGGCAGAGAAGCTGATGTAGTGACATTAGTGCTAAATAGAGAACAGCATCTGACTGTGCCTCCCAGACTCAGTAAGTGAAATAAGCAAAATTTGAATTTTGGTAGATGAAGTCCTAAAAATCCAGCAATTAAAAAGAAAATATTTTTAACATGCTCAACATCATCACACCTTGGTTTTACTGTTGTCTGGAGTATTCTTTCACAATGACAGATACAGCTATCCAGCTCATGTGTATTCTGAGAAAACACGGTGCTATAACTTTCCAGACGTGTGCATGTGCGCATTAATGTTCGCTGGGGCTCCTGCATCGCCATGATCTCCTGTGCATGCAGACCCATGCACTCCTGCTCCCACACGTGCATGGGGGGTGCCTCTGTGTGTGAACATGCACATCTGCCTCGCAATAGCTCGCAACAATTTGCAGGCAGAGATCAATAGGTGGAGAAATTACTTCAACAACAGAAATTAATTGAGATCTATACGGAAGGAAAAGGGATGATTTCTGTGGGTTTGGAAGCTATTCTGTTTGGAAAAAAAAAAAGAAAGAAAGAAAAAAAAAAGCATTGCAGGAGTATGGTTTTCTGTGCCTGTGGAAGGTCTGTGGGATAGACTGAGGGAACAAGGAGAAAGTTGTCCCGTTCATTGCTGCAGGACATCACTATTCAGGGTTTATGCCTGCACATACGAGAAGGCAGCACGTGCATATATGTTTGCGAGTGTGCCGGGGAGAGGGATTTTTAACAACCATTTTAACATATTTACCAGTTCCCCTTTAGCTCGCAGCTCCCACCTACGGTACATCACCTGTGCACGGCATGTACTGCCTGCCGTGGCAGTACCTCCATTCCCTCTTCTCCCCTCCGCGCCCACCGCACGCCACCCCACCCAAGCAAAGATTTATGCTTTCTTCACGCATAAATCCCACTCCTGGCCGTGGCCAGGGGGCTTCGGCTGCTCCGGTGGGAGTAGGGCTGGGGGCTCCCCAGGCGCCCGGTCCCCTCCTCGGCCGGTGTCTCCCAGACACACCCCAGCCCACCCCACCCCTCCGCAGCCCGCAGTGTCCCCTCTCCCCTGTCGCCTCTGTACAGTGGGAAAGTCGTTGGGTAATTGGGTCCAGATTGAAGATTTTAATTATTCATGAGGCTGGCGAGGGACTTGAGGGGGGGGGGTGGGGGTGGCTGCCGGGGTGGGGGTGGGGTGGGGAGGTGACGAGTCAGGGAGAGCTGGTGAACAATTCTGGGAAGGGTAGGGAGGGAGGCAGGGAGAGGCAGCGTGTGCATGTGTGATGAGCAATAGCTGTGGACCTTCCAGTTGCTGCTAACTGCCCTGGTGTGTGTGTGTGCGCGTGTGCTCGTGTGTGTATGTGTGTGTGAGCGAGAGAGAGAGGGAGAGAGAGAGGGAGGGAGGGAGGGAGGGAGTGGAGAGGGTGGGGGGGAGAGATAAGAGAGAGAAGAGGAAAAGGAGAGAGGAGAAGGAAGGAAGAAGAAGGAAGGAAGGGGACAATACGATCATGCTGTGCTGTATGAGAAGAACAAAACAGGTAGAGCTTCAGCTTTTTATATTTATTTCTGTTAAGAAATCCCCCAGGCTGCTGGATATCCGTGGGGTGCGTGTCTGCCTGAGTGTATGAGGGGCTGGGGTAGGGGCTGGGGTAAGGGGGGAGGAAATTTCACTTGCTTTCAGCAGACGTCTATTTTGCAATTCTTTAGCATCTTGCGACTGAAGGTTCTTTTCACACCCTGCAACGTGACTGTTTTGCCTTTCCGGGGCTGGTGATGTGGGGAAGGGGGGTGGCCTACATCCACATTTGGGGGAGCTACCAGAATCCCCCCTCTATTATTTTTTTTAATGGGGGCAGTTATATTGCCTAGGATTTTCTGTCTGTGGTTCTGAGGGTGTGGATGGGGCGGGGGGGGAGGTGGAGGGGAGTGTTGCGGCTGGCAGGAAACGTGATGAGATCTGGCTCTACCTTGGAGATAAAGGAAGCAATTCTTCATCTTATGCCAAAAAAGAATGGATGCCCAGTGAGCCTTGATCCCTGGTCAGAACGCTCTCAATTGCTCCTGTTTCTGATGAATGGGAGATGCTTTATGTGCCTGTGCTATGAGGTGGTGTGGAGGACAGGTGTATTCATTTTTTGTGTGTGTTACAACAATCTGAGCAAGAATTAACCTGAAGGAATTTTTTTTTTTAACCTGTGCTATAGTGAAAAATCCAATTAAATAATAACAAAAGCATTAGCCTAAGGAGGAGGAGAGTCACCCTCTTTGCAATACCCTTCATAGTACAACCAGTTAGACAACTGTGCACCAGCTGGTAAAGAGACAGAGGACCACGCCTCTGTTAGCTCTGAACTCGGGTGGGATAAGAGAAGCTCGCGGTGTGAACCTGTTGGAAACCCACTCATTTTCTTTCCTGTTACCGCCTGGCTTTTGCTATATGGGAATTGAGATGATGAGAAGGTTTGGGTGGGGGCTAGTTTTCAGTGTCAGAATTTTTGTGTCCAAAATGATAATGAAATTAGAAAAAAAAAGCTACCTGGATAATTTCCCCCTCACCCTTCCCCCTTACATCTTGTATGAAAGCCCAAACCTGCTCCTGATTAAGAGAGCCTTTTTGGCTGAACCTCTTGGACTTCCTCGGGAGGATACTGGATTTATGCAGTTGGAACTTTGAGGCAGGAACTGACCCTAGAGATCTTTGCAAGGCATTTTAGAAACTTCCAAGAATTACGGATTTGTAAGTAGTGACCAAGAGCTTTGTTTCTTGTTCTGAGCACAAAACTCAACTCAAGCACAGCATCATACTGGTTACTTTCTTTATATATGCGTAAATTTCAGTGTCTTTTACAGCGTAGCACTGCAGTATTCTGTTCACACGTTGATGCGAGTAACTACAGTTCCTGTGAACAGCACAGTGGCGGAAGAAGATTCAGGTTAAAGTGTATTTCTGAATGGAGACGTGTGTGTTAGCAAACGAAGGAGAAATTTGTAGAATAATGGGGAGGGGCAAGTGATTGGGATAGAAAGAGACCCTGCGTCATGATGTGTTTTTCCTCATGCAGGTTTTTCAAATGCTTTGCAATTAATGATATGCTCACTAAAATCTGGAAGGAGGGGGTGAAGGCTGGAGGGGAGGGAGGGGGAACACGTTGCAGTCAGCCAGCAGAGCACGTTCTGATGGCAAATACGGGATGAAAAGAGCAGAGGAGGGGAAGGAAGGCAGACAGGGAGGCAAAGTGACAGAGCAGTGGGCGGAGGTGCACGGCAAATTTTAAATTAAACTAGGAGCTCTGGGGTTCTTTGGAGTCAGAAGAGAGCTACGGGGGAATGGGGATCATTCTGCCCGTACCATCGCAGGTTGGGCACTAAAGCTCCCGAGCGACGTTCTGATGTATCTGTTCTTTACCCCTGTCTTTTCGTACTCCGTGGCACTTAGGGACGCGTGGCGCGCAGGTGCCTCGCTCGCACACAGCATCTCTCCGCACTCCCGCACCGATCCCCCGCATGGCACACACCCCTTTGCGCGTGCACGGGCAGCGAGCGCACGGCCCCGCGCCGCCAGCGCTGGCCCCGGCCCCACGCGGGTACCCAGCACCGGCACAGCTCCCGTGCCAACCCAGCACCGGCACAGCTCCCGTGCCAGCCCAGCTCCCGCGCCAAACCCAGCACCGGCACGGCACCCGTGCCAACCCAGCACCGGCACAGCTCCCGTGCCAGCCCAGCACCGGCACAGCTCCCGTGCCAACCCAGCACCGGCACAGCACCCGTTCATATCCAGCACCGGCACAGCTCCCGTGCCAACCCAGCACCGTCACAGCACCCGTGCCAACCCAGCACCGGCACAGCACCGGTGCCTGCACAGCACCGGCACAGCTCCCGTGCCAACCGAGCACCGGCACAGCTCCCGTGCCTGCACAGCACCCGTGCGCACCCAGCACCGGCACAGCACCCGTGCGCACCCAGCACCGTGTGCCCGCTCCACAGGCTGCCCCGAGCCGCACGATTGTGCCTGCCTGCCTGAGCACGTTCGTGGATAGTGGTGGGCTCGGAGCCCAGCTGCTGCTCCTCTACCTGAATACACACCGCGATTGCCAAACTGGTAATGGGAAATCTGATGGTACACCAGAGAAAGGTTTGATTGGGAGGAGAAAAAGACCTCGGTTTTCAGCATGTGCTTTTCCTCTGTCCCCACCCAGACCTTTCACTGAGAGAAAAATATGGAATGGGTTCTTCAGCACTGGCAGGAGTTCCCTTCCTAAAATAAAGACAGCTCTCCTCAAATTATTTTTCAGGGGAAGTCCCTGGTGTCCCGCCTTTCTGGCAGCTAAAGAGCAAAATGTTGAAATTACAGGCTTGGGCGTGGAAGAAATCTCTTCACATTTGCGTCTAGGTGTGCCTGTGTGTGTCTGTCCTCCCACCCCTCAGAGACAAATATGTTCACACGCTCATACCTTGCAGATTATTCTTTCTTGTGGGTGCGATGCCAGTGTGAAGAGTGAAGTATTTGACTGACTGACTGTGCCCGCCCATGAGAGATGTAGATAGCAAAGTGTTGTCATTTCTGCCTACAGTTGACTGCAGCTCTGAATCTGAGCCCACTAAATATTCAGCTGAGAGGTAGCATAACTGAAAGGCTGGGTCGAGAGATATCTGAAAACCTGAGCTCAACCTTTTTTGCCAGCGAGAGATGCAGTCAGTAACACGGAGGGCTGGGCAGTGAGATAGGTGGCTAGAAATGCAAGTGTTGCATGCACTGCATACTAGAACAGATGGACATTATGGGGGTATGTGCTCAGTATTGGATTGCATGAGTGATTAAACAATAACCCGCAAGCAGGTTTCCCACTTGTGGGTGAGATGAGTCTCATTCATCACCAGCCATAGACGACGGCTTCCCTCCCGTTCCATCCTCTCCTCCTCTCCCCAGCGCCGGAGCCAGCGGCTGCAAAGGTTTAAACCTGCCACACCCATCAAATCAAAGGAGGGAGAGGGGAGAAGAGGCAGTCTGCATTTCTTCCCCCTTCCACACGAGCAGCATGAATAAACAGGGCTGTACCTCTAAAGATGCAGTTTAATGCAATTGGAGAAGGCAAAAGCATTAGGGAACAGTTCCAGCAATTACAGCCAGCCGGTGAGGTGGCTTGTCATTCCAGGAACTGCAGAGGTGTACAAGAAGGAGGAAATGGAGAAAAAGAGAGAGAGGAAGATGCCTGCAGAGTTAAGGTTTTTTTTGCCTCAGGATATTAAAATGTTTCGGGCTTCATTTAGGATAACTTAATTATACTGCACGATCCAGATGCTTCAAAACTTGCAAGGCGTGGTCTTACCTTTAAACACCACTGTGGACAGAGGAAAAGGGGTGTTTTAAAGGAAAGGTGTCTATCCACAACCCTCCTCCCACCACTTGCCAGCATGGTGTAAATCACCACAGACTGCTGACTTCAGGGCAGAGGCACTTCATCTGCACCTAGGGAGAGTCTAGCCACTGCCTCTGTCTTTCTGAGAGACACTGAGCAGCTTCTGTGCTTCTTCCAGTAAACAATTGTTCCATGGAAGTTTAATTACTCCACCTCACTATTTCTCTTCCTGGGGCAATACCCCTGGGATTTTGACTGAGAAGGGTGTCTCCAGAGAAACAGCCCTCCCATCACCCTCTCCTTCCCTGCCTTTGCTGACTATTAGAGACATTGATTTCTCCTAGATCATATAATGTAACTGTTCCTAATGGCACAGACAGGCCTCCTCCTAGGGAACTAATTGCAGGCAGAGATTCCATAGGGAGAAGGACAGTGGTAGTGCTTAGTGGGAAAGAAAGCAGTCTGTGGATCCAAACTGTCTTTGGCCACTTGCTCCTGAATCAAGTCCCAGCAAAAACCAGTCAGGCAGTACCACACTGCTGGTATGCTCAAGCATCCCTGCCTAGAGGGCTGCACTGAATCTTCTGTGTGACCACGCCAGGCTGGGGACACATGTGCAACCAAAGGAACAAACAAATGTTGTCTGAGGGCTTGTCCTGGCCTAATGCTGGGGCTGCCTGAACAATCTTGGAGCTGCTCCTGACTCTGGATAAGGGAATGAGCTGTAGCTCCAGGCTATGTCCATGCCATGCTGAGACGGTGGGCATCGCTTGGGGATGGGGATGAGAGGGACCCCTCCTTCGGTCATGCTTTGACTGACTAGAAGGAGAAAGTGCAAAGAGTTTTCACTTCAAATCCACTCTCATTTCAGGCCAGCTGTGCTGGACCCTGAGATTAGCTCAGTTGGTTAGAGCATGGTGCTATTAACACCAAGGTTGTGGGATCAATCCCTGAGTGGGCCATTCACTTAAGTTCTGGACTTGATGATCCTTGTGGATCCCTTGGAACTCAAAATATTATCTCATTTGGATTCTGTGATGCCATCCCAGGATCATCCTGCACAGACATTATATTTCCCTCTCCCTGTTTCTCAGAGAGCAGGAATTTCTCACTGCTGGCTGCTTCCAATGCCTTCTTGTGCTAGTGGGAAGGTGAACGAGGCCCATTGGCCCTTGCTAGATGAAGACAGGCTGATAGCCTTGCATGATGCAAATGGGGGATATGTATTCCTGCTTGGATTTGCTGTGCTTGTGCTGTGAGGCGTGTGCTCCTCATAGTGTCTTATGTGCTCCATGTGCTGTCCATGGCAGAGGACCTGGGGCAGAAGTGGGTTCTGCCTAATCTCTACCAAGCAGACAGGTATCTGCTGAGGGATTGGGGTATTAACAGGTAAAACAGCAGCTATAGCCTGAAGGTTGCTTCTGCTTTTGGATGAGATAATTTGAAGCACAAGCACCAGAATCACAGAATATTCTGAGTTGGAGGGGACCCACAAAGGTCATCAAATCCAGCTTTTAGGCGAATGGTCCATATGGGATGAAATCAACAACCCTGGTGTTATTAGCACCATGCTCTATAAGCGGAGGCCTCTGCATGGTTGTGGAAGGCTGGGGATGCATTGCTGACTGCCATTTGCTCAGTGCATGCACTGCTGGCCCATGCATCCTTCCTTCTGTACAACCCTCCCGTTGTCCTCTTCCTAAACATAAACGACTTGTGATTCCTTTGTTGCTTTGGGCTTCCTCCTTATACAGAGAGGGCTTTTTCTGGATTTGAGAATGAATAATAGCTCTGATGACAGTGCTCTAAAGACACCTGAGGATGAGAAACCTTTTGATGGCAGCTCTCTGTTTTGATGCCCTTTCGAAGTCACTGTGTGATTCCCCTGTTTGCTGTGAGTCTGACAGATCTCAGGGGTAGATTTGGCAGCAGTCCTTACCTGTCTGCATCTAAGTTTTTAAATCCCAGTCTTGAGTGTTGTAAAGAAATGACTGTAGCTCAGCAGCTCTACACAGAGGAATGTTGGGCTGGTAAGAGGAGGTTGGTGATCCAGAAAGGCATGGTGGAAGGTACAAATGCTTGCTGATAGAATATCTTGCTGTGGTAGTACCAGAGCAGGTACCCAGATGAAACACCTTTCAACATCTGAAGTCCAAAATCAAAGTCAGGAATCCATCCATGTCCATTTAATCTATAATTCCAAGATCCTCCTGAGCACACCGGGAGGTGATGTGTAACCTCAGGGCTCTGATGGCCTCATGTGGAGAAGGTGTTTATATTTCCTTAGGGCTCTTTCTGTCACCTGCTGAGTGCGTGTAAAATTCAATGGCTTTTCATGGTTGTGAGCACCACAGGTCAGTACATAGGAATTGGTTTAGGGAGAGCTGGTTTCTCTTTCTGGCAGTGCTATTAACCTGCTTTCTGACTTGATCTAAGCATACATTCTCAGACTGTTATGGCCATCTCTGCAAGGTGCTCCTTCAATTTGGAAACTAAACAATTAGTGTGGGGGAAAAAAAAGGGGGTTCAGAAGCCCTCAAGTGCTTTGCTTTAGAGAGGCAAAGCTCTGCTTTATCCATCCTCAGTCACTCCTGCAGAGCTAGGATGTTTATTAGCCCCTTAACACAAACCATTGATTTTCTTCCCAGACCCAGGCTTTATTACAACGGACCAAGGCCTGAGAGTAGGGCTACAACCTAGTTTTCTCCCTTCCATTCATCAGTGGTAGCTCCTCCCCGACCACCAGAGTGATCCAGCCTACAGTATGTGGTGAAGGAATAGTGTAATGAAAATAGTGATTTGTTTTTAATACAGCAAAAGGAATTTGTGCTTTTGGAGATATTGCTCCTGCTGTCTCCGCCTGTTACTCATTCTGTCTCCTCTCCCCATCTGTTCTGCTCCTTGTCTTTCCCCCTGCTCCCTTGACCATGCAGTCCTCCTGCTGCTCCTTCTCTCCCCAGCTGGGTCCCAGCCCTGCATTACTCTGTGCTTCTTGGGAACTCCTGCTGGTAGCATCAGCCACTACTGCCAGGGTCTGGCTCCCTTCACCTCTCCTGGCGCCGGTATCCGAAGGAAAATCGGGTTCCTCCTTTGAGCTCCAGTTGCTTTTGTATCTGCCCCGGTTCTCCACTTGAGCAGAGTTGCAGCTGACACAAATGAGCATCCCTAGACAGAGACAACAAAGTGGTGCATCTTCACTTCTCACCTTGCTGTTGGCTTAAGTAAAAGGTTGCCCAGCCACAGCAGCAGCTGGGAAGGGAATGGCTGCAACAGGAACAATGCACTACAAACTAGTGTCAGCATTCCTGCTTTCCTGATGGTTCATGCTCCTTCCAGGCTTGTCCCTTGGCTTCTAATGCCACTGTTGGGTGGCAGGCTGTGCTACAGCTGTCTTGTTGGCCCAAGACAGGTTGTCCTGAACCTGCCAACCAGGGATGGTTGGCATTTACGTTTCAAAAGGGAAGCCAGGATGTACTTACAGTCTCTTAAATTATGACCAATAAATGTCAGTCCCGTTCATTATTCATCTTGCATCTGAAGTTTCTTGAATTAATTCCAGCCATAATCACAGTATATCTCTATTTATAGAAAGCTGGGACATCTCACGGTATTTAGGCATTCTCTCTGGAGGATACACCTTTCTCTAAGAGCTGGTAATTAGTAAAGCTAAAAGGCTCCTAAAGAATCTCACTTACCTGGTTTGAATGCCCCTAAAATTCAGGGGTGCAGGGGAGTGTGCTTGGATCTGAACTCCACTCTGAAGTTAGTTTTATTCCACCCTTCCCATAATTTCCTAGAAGTGCTACTGTGCTCTCAGGAACTTAAGGGTTTTTTATGAATTAAGATGATTTCTAATAATTGGTAATGTACAGAATAATTTATAGTTCCAATTATTCTTATAACTGTTGAGACATCAATTAGCATTCAGTTCATCAGACTACTGAGTGGAGTCTAATCCATTTATTTTATTAATAACATCCAATGACCTTATAAATCTTCAATGTTAAGGACTCCAGGGTGTGCAGGTTGGGCACCATGGTACTATGCTATGCTCTTTTGCAGAGGATGCCTGTCATTTGTATTAATTCAGATTGAAACCAGCAGGATGTAAACCACAATGGTTTTGAGCTGACCATTGTTCTCCTTGTATCATTCCACCTTCTGTCTGCCTACAGCTTTAGGAATAAGGCATTCAGCAGTGGATTTATAAATAATTTAACAAAAAGTCATCTAGGTTTGGAAGGGTAGACATAAAGAAACAGGTGTCAGTTGCTGATTTGCTGACAGTAAAATTGCAGCCGTTTGGTTTCATGTAAGAGTGAAATCCACTGCTGGAAATCACTCGCTGAGCAAATGCAAGGAGGGTATCACCTGCTCGGCTGTGCCTGAGAGGAGTGGTGAAGCTGGGAGACAGTATTGGAATGATGGGGAACTGAGGCAAAGGGGCTTTTAGAAGCTGGACCAAAAGTTTACCCCCAGCAGGGACACTTCACTGTGTTCCTTAGAACTGTGAACTTTCAATTTACCTACTGTTAACATTTTAATTCTTAGCTTGTTATGTTGGAGAAGTCAGACTGGCAGCTTCCAACAACCTGGGTCACACAGGCTGAGATGATTCTGTCAGAATGGAGACTGCCTGATTAAAGATGAAACACTGTGGGTTTAACCCCTCCTGCTATTTACATTTCCCATGGAAAACCCAAGAGAATTTCAAGTCCTACATAGGACTGACAACTGCAACAAAAATTTGGTGTTTAATGTTGACTGTCAAAATTGCTGTCAAAATTGTGATAGGGATGCAACCAGTCCTGTCTAAAGCATAGCACTGGCAAATGGTCTTTCCCTTGTATCCTAAATTCCTCTCAGAGTACCAGCTAGAAGAGATAAAACCTTAAGGAAAGGACAAATGGAGCAAGGAAGAAAAGATCTCCCACCAAAATAACTGAAGAACTGAAGCCAGCTGAAATCCCCATGAAGTAAACAGAAGTTGGATAACTTCTAGAGAATAGTTAGCAAAGTTAATATATGAAACAATACTTGAAGCTCACTCTTATATGGTAAAACTGGATGTGCAGCAAAAAGAGCCCTCCAATATGATGCCAGTGTACAAGATACTGCAGAAGATAAAAAAAAAAAAATTAAAAAAACCAAATTAGTGAAAAATTACCCCAGTGGCTCATAGATAGAAACTCTTAGCAAATCTTCTTCTAAAGTTCAGTTAATTCTTACTTATATTTATTGTTTTCTTGCTTTGACTGCTATGATTCCACAAATCAGGAAGAGATACCATGAGACAATGCCTTGTCGTGTAGAATTTGTTTACTTTTTAATCAGAGTGTGGCTGTTAAGAGGAGTCTGAAACATCTCTCAGTATTTTACCATTGTTCTGAATTGAGAAATAAGGGATTGTTCTAAGATGAAGTACATTCTTAGAGGTGTCTATCACAAGCTGTAGAACTTTAGAGCTTTCTCCCTTTCTAAGCATGGAGCCAAAAGCCCTCAGACAATTACACTTACAACTGTAAAGTCCTCATAACATTCATAAGCTGTTCACTGGCATGCCTAGATGATCTTTTTATAACCCATAATCAGCTCAATACACAGACAAAATAATAATTGAGCCAGAGCAAGATAGGGATGACTGTCTTGACTCTCTCTGTTAATGGTGCTCATGGAGAGGAGGGGAGAGCTATGGTTGAAGCTTTACATCAAGCATTGTCAGTAAGGCTAAAGCCTTTTATGCCTATTTTGCATGTCTTCAGTAATGTCATCAGCTGCAGGTTGATGGCTAGAAGAGGTAACAGGAGCCACAAAGGAGGAAGATCAGGATCTAGGAAAAGGGCAGAACAAATCAGGATGTACTGGTGTAAGATGGTTCTTTCAAGTCATCCCAGCTTATTTACAAAGGTGAGGGAAGCAATCTCTGAACCTTAAGCTTTGAATGCTTTGAAGACTCATGAGGGCTGGATGAGGTGTCGGAAGGCTGAAAACAAGCAGAAGATAAGAAATCGCAGACTACCCAGTTTAACTTCATTCCTGGGGAAAAAAAAAGGTGGAAATAATCAAATAAAGGAGATTATTAGGAGCCAGCACAGATCTGTCAAGAACAGATCACGTCAAACTAATTTAGCTTTCTTCTGTAACAAGCCTTGTGGATACAGAGGAAGTAGTTGTCATACCTTGTCATTTGTAAGGATTTTGACATTATCTCACAGTCTTTTATCATAAATGAAGCAAAGAAACATATTCCAAAGGAAGGCATTACAGCAGGGATGCAGAACCAGTGTAGATAATTTTATTCAATGAGCAATTCTCACTGATTTCCTGTTGAAACGGAAGACTATTGAGCAGCTTGCCACAAGCTTGTGCTGTGGCCTGCTAGTGCTTCATATTTTCATTAAATACATTGTACTTTATATTATAATTTTAACCTAGATAACTGTCTAGAGGAAGTGTTTTATAAAATCTGCAGATAGCATAAACCAGCTGTGGTGAGCTGGGGGAACCACTGTAATTCAAGAAAAGCTTGTCAAACCTGGGACATGGTTTGAACAGCATCAGAGTGAATATGAAGTGCCCTCCATGGGAGTGATTAATAAATTGCAGCCAGTTCTACATGGGAGACTACAGGCTGTTTTCAGGAGGGGAGACGGGGTCTCTAGAGGACCACAAGTTAGGCTAGAACATCTTCCTGTTGCCAAGAAGGTGAACACCATCTTACCAGGCTTTGCAAGTGGGAGCACAGGCTGACAGACACATCTCATGAGCCTTCAGATCTGATGGGAACATGTAGGACTCAGCTGAAATGTCCTGCCCTAGTTTTGTACTGCACTCTGAGGAAGTGTGGTCCAGTGAGAGGATGTAGACTGGGATAGTGAGAATTGCTTGAAGTCAAAGGAGAAAAGACTGAAGTAATTAGGGTTGTTTAGCCTGAAAGGAATAAGGCCAAGAGTGGTCCAGATGCTAGTCTGGCAAGTGAAAGAAAATAGGAGTAATCTGTTCCTGCTGCCCATGGTGTATAAAACTAGGGGTAATGGTCTTTAATGGCATGTCCAAAAGATAATGATGCACTGCGATATATTGAGTAAACTATGGCAGCTTCAGTCACTAAAGGGCTGCAGGAAGTACTTCTGGACCAAGAGGATGGACTAAATGGTCTCTTGTGTTCTTTCAACACTATTTCATAAGATTATTATCAAATATTCACTGAAGCAGAAACTGGACCCTGTCTGTCCTCTTGCAGAACTGTGCTTAACCAGTAGGATATAAAGTGATATTTACTGCTGTATTCTCTCTGTGTCTGGCCTGATGATTATTTAATTCTTCCATGGAAAAAGCCAAGGAGCTTAAGCAGGAAAAGCTAGGAACATCTTGCTCTAAACAGTCTTTTGTAGGAGGGAGGTAAGGCTTGAGATCTTTTCAGGTACAGCAGAGATTGAATCAACATCTTCCATAATTTATGGCAGCTGGTGTGTCCGCTGAGATACTGAATAAATACCTATTCACTACATACTGTCAGAGAGGAACTAGAGTTGTTTCTTTCAGTGCAGTGGTTCAGGGCTTGGATCCAAACCAGAAGATACCGCCCCGATAACCAGAGCAAGATGCCTAAACCCAGACTGTTTACATGTAACTCTGTCTTCAGCATTTGTTGCAGGCAGGTTCACTTGGTGTATTATGGTACTGAGGTGCCCAGTTCTACCCATATTTTCTACCAGACTTAAGGCTATGGTTTCAGGCAGACATCTCCCCTTCTTCCTAGACTTAGCTCCAGCATCCATCTCCTGAATGCCAACACCTGCTGGAACTCCACACCAAGGTGCACTGTTCATCATCTTCATGGGAGAACTATTACAAGGAATTTACCAGTTGGTGGCTTCTTCTACCTGCCTGGCATGAATTATCTCAAAGCATTTGTATGGCAGTCACTCAGAAATTCCCAACCAGAGTGTTGTACTCCTACTAGAAGTCACCTTCAGTGCTTAATCCCTTCTGCTGCCATTAAGATGCATCCTAGTGGTTGCTGGGAATACAGAATAAAACATACTGAGATATAATTCACCTTCTCTGGATGTATTCTCATACAGCAGAAGAGCTATTGCTGCATGGGAATATAGAAGAACTAAAGCTGATCTGTGGTATCTTCCAGCATCTCATGCTAAATCCATATAACCCTTAGGAAGATATCCTTTGTTTATTCCTGAGTCTTTTCACATAACAAGAGGGGGAACTAGACACCCTGCCTATAGTCAGGATTACCCAGCTTCTGTGAGGTGAGATAAATTGCAATAGTCAAAGACAATCTTTTCATCTACATCAAACTTTGCTGGGCTTTTCCTGTTTGGACAAGAATTTTCTTGGTAGGGGTCTTCTTCAAATAGACACTGTGGTTTTTTAATTTATTTGTCTGTTGAGATTAGAGGAATAAAGCTTTGAAAGCACAAAGAATTTTTGCAACCATTTAATAGGTAACAGTTGCACCTTTATAATACAGAGGAGGAGAATGCTATGATTTCAAATGATGAAATTTCCTATTTTCTCCCTTTTTAGTTTACATTTAAAAGAAAAGATTAAACACCTTTATTAAGCATACATTTAGTTTTCAAAGTCAAACACTTAGAATACAGAAAGTTAATTAAAAGGGTTGCCTATCAATCTTTAATTTGTCTTCTCTCATGAATAGACTTAAAAATGAGGTTCTTAATTATAAGATCAAACACTGGTACCTTTTTTTTTTCAATAGGATCCCTGTCTCATTCAGTGCACAGAATGGAATAGACTTAGGGACTGAATGAATTTTGCCATAAACGAAGCTGATTTCTATAGGTCTCCTGTTTCATTTACTGCCAGTGATAAAGGTTATGTATTGAACTGGGCAGGGGGCTGTTCAAAAACAGAAGAATGGTCTCATATTTTGGCAATTGAATACTGCCCTGAAGAATTAGGCTTTTTCCTGCCTTTTGTCACAAGTTCCTATGTGATATGAAAAGGCCACGTAAATGAGGTTTTCCATGGGTGGCCACTAATTGGTGTGTTCTCATTTTCTGGGTTCTCAGCTTGAGACACCTGGGGTCTGACTTGCAGAAGTGCAGAGCTGGTATTGTATGGAGGTTTGCTGTCAACACACAGAGAGCTGGGGAAATACTAATCGAAGGTGTCACAAATTGTGGACCCAAAATTTGTTGTTGCTCTGGCCATTTTGACCTTGCCTCTTTTTGTTTGATTTGAGTGTCTGTAAAATAGAGATAACAACCCCACCTATCTCCCTGGGAGAATATCCATTAAGGCTCGTGAAGCAATGAGGTATTATGGCAAAATAGCAACACAGAAAAAGACCGTGAAGAAATCAGTATTCTGATTTCAGTGATGGGTTTGAATGGTGTGTGGCAAATAAGGCACTTTGCTGTGCTTGAAATTAGGATAACAGGAAATACTGAATTGCTACCCATTTTGTGAGCTCTGTCCTTTGTAGTAGCTGCGGTGGGGGACACTTTGAAGGAAAAAAATACAACAGAGACTATTAAAAAGCATCTGCAGGAGGAAGTCAAAGTAGAGTTTCAGAGGTAGTCTCCGTTTTACATTTTCTGCTTCTGCCTTTAACATGTGCCCAGAAAGATGCTTGTAAGACAGTATAAGCATTTTTATGTAATACATGAGTCACATTACTTTTGACTGTGCTTGTGAATGATAGTTGCAAAATAACTGGTGAAAAATGGGGCAAAGCTGTTATCATTGAAACTAGTACTACACTCTTCATTGATATTGGAGGATTTCAGCTTAGATCCTTAACAAATTAATCCTGGAACACTCTTGTTATTACTCCATTTGTATATGAGGAAACTGAGGCACAGAAGAAAGTGGAATAGTCTGCTGCAGTAATTCTGCCTGTTTTCTCCATATACAATCAATAGCTTTTAAACTAGCATTCCCATTCTTTCTAAATGAATTAATCTAGAAAGGACAGAAAAAAGATAGGTTTGTTCCTCTCTTCTTCCCCTCCCTTCTCCTTACCTGGAATAAATTGAATAATGAAAATAATTTGTTTGCTTTATTTGCCAGTAATTTTTTTTTTTTTTTTTGTGTCTGTGGGGTGGAACATGTATCTGTCTACAGGACTCTGTGGGAGGATCTCATAAGGAATGACTGACCCTGGAGTAGTGGAAGCAAGCAGGTCCATGCAATCATAGGTCCTGTATTCTGAGCTTGTGCTGTGCTCATGGAGTTCTGGGTTGTTGCTCTGGAGGATCTCCAGGTGGGGAGGTTGCACTCACAACAGGGTTTGGATCATAAGCTCCACACCAGGATGCGCTTAAGGAAGAGATCAGAGCCTTCAAACTGCGCTTAATACTGAGCCTGAGAAGAGGCAAGAACCTTAGTGGTACACTGTTGCACACTTTTATTGATGAGAGCCTTCTCCAAATCTGAATATGCTGTTGCTGTTGTGGAGACCATGAATATTTGTACTGCCTTTCTCAAATCTCTGGTGTATAAGATGGGACACAATTTTCTGGTTAGGCACAGGCAGGGAATTTTCCTATCATGGCTACATATGCTAGCTGCTGAACTGTTGTGTTGCCTCCTAAGCCTCTGTGTCAATGAATTATCTCCAGAAGAAAGTTACTTCTCCAAGGGGTGCACAAAGCACTGGTGCAGAGCTGACAGTCAATCCAGAGTGATCAGAAGAGATATTTCATGGAGACAGTGTAGGTGGCCAGAAGAGAAGGACTTGTTTGCAGGTCTGGAGGAAGGACACTGTCCCTCTGCCACTTAAGAATGGAAGTGGAGAGGCTGTCAGTGTAGGGAAGAAATAGACCTTCCTGCCAAGTGAAAATGTGGTTGTCTCTCTGGGCATATTTGCCAGGAAGGCAGTGGAAATACAGATCTTGTGTTAGCTTTTGTGAGGTAGCGGGGATTTTATAGTCCCTACTCTTCCCAAAGCAGATGGGATTTTAGGCTAGTCTTGCTGCAGCCCTTGTGGAAATGTGCACTGCTACAACAGAGAAATGGAGAGGTTGGCAGAAAAGTCACCAGACTACGACCAGAGATAATTTTATTAGAAGTATCTGTGATTGTGGGACTTCACTGGCTTCTTATCCCTCTAGAAGGAGAAGCACTGACCACAGCAGATAATATTGTAACTTGTAAGCATCTGCCCTGGAACTGAAGGGGCCTTAGCAAGCTAAGGTCAGCCTTCCCATCTCACAAAGGGCCCCACTGGCAGATCTTGCTTGCTTCTCCTCCATGGTTCTGAACCATCCCTGCAAAGTGCAAAATGTGCTTCTTGATGCTCTGCCTTGTTATATCTACCCAGTTCCATCTTTCACATATGATTCATTTTCTCTCAGCTTCATGCACTATGGTATCATCAATGCTGATATCCCCAAACTAATATTTCAACTTCTCTTGGGTACTTGCCTCTAAATTCTTCTTGCTGTCAGGTGCAGCTGACAGCAAGAGGATGCTGAGTACCTCTGAGGGGTACCATACAAAGAAGTTCTGCTGTTTGGAAACCAATTTGTGAAAGCTGAGCAGCACAGAAATGCCTGGAGAAGTTAATCAGAATTGGAGATAGGCACAATTTTTTAAACAACCACAAGTTCAAGTACTGTGTTGTAAAGAGGATGTCCTTTTACTGCCAGTGGCAGTGAAATAGTGCTCAGTTATACAGAGCATGGAAAATGCTAAACAGGATTTCTGCTATTCCACTGCTCTACTTTTATCAATGCCCTGTGCCTCTGCCCTGCAGCAGCCCTTCTATACCAGCCCTGATGTTCCAGGGTAGCTACAGAGCTGACAAAAACTAGGCAAGGGTAGAGCTGATCCTTTGAACAAAGTAATTCTCTGTTCAGTAGCTTTTTTGTACATATTAAATGATTAAATCTTTAGGGGGCTTTTCCCTGATGCAGTAATTGTGCATTCATTAAATTGCCAGATAAGATGTACTTTCTATTATTTTTTTTTTTTTTTTTGCTAAGAAACACCTTTCATTTTTCATGGATAATCCTGCCTCAGCTAATTCAAAGATGGACAGCTTGTGGCTTTGGACCCAGAGGCAAATACTGAGTGATTGACATATAACTCTTGCAATGGAATCACAGAATTACAGAATCATTTAGGTTGGAAAAGACCTTTAATGTCATTGAGTCCAACCTTTGTCCGATCAGCACCGTTTCAACTAAACCACAGCACTGAGTGCCACATCCAGTCACTTCTTGAACACCTCCAGGAGTGGTGACTCCACCACCTCTCTGGACAGACATTCCAATGCATGGCATCCCTTTCTGTGAAGAAATTCCTCCTCCTGTCAAACCTGAACCTCCCGTGGTGCAACTCGGGGTTATGGAGATATGTTGTATTACTGCCAGCACACTGCTGATGTTACAAGTGCTTTTTCATGCATATCTCCATATGGGAGGAAGCTCCCAGGGGCTTCTGAGGTCACCAGCTTCCTACAAGCTCTGGGACTCAGCTGGGCACCGGGCCTCATCCCATCCCACACTGGATGCTGGCACCCTGGGGAGCCATTGCTTATTTCTGCCTGGGAGCTGCTTGTTGAAAAATCCCACACCTTGCCTAAGGGCTCTGGATAGGGGCTTCACACCTCTTGGACATTGAAAGTTGTTTTGGGTTTTTGGCATTTTCTGTAAGATGCTGATGAAGCCAAGAGGTTTGAGCTCCCATGATGTAGTTAATTACATTTTAGAAAGTGAAATCTGGGTAAAAGCTGAATTATGCCACATTATTGGGAGTGGAAATAGATTTAGACTTCAGCTGCCATATGAGCTAATATATGTGTGATAAAGACCAAGGAGAAACTTTGTTAGAAGAAAGTTGTTAAAGATGCTAAGGCAAATATAAAAAAAAACACGAGCCAACACTGGGAATGTAGTTGTCTGTGCAACCTCAGTATGGTCTCCTCTTGTAAATGCATTTTAGTACACTTCTAATAACAGGAACACATTTTTCTTCTCAGGGATTCTGACTACATTCAGGTCACAGAATGGACAGCGCTCGCTTAATCAGTAGTTATTCAATATTTTGAATTCTCATAATAAGTCAGTGTGTGACCCCCTACAACTTTGCTTAATAGTATTCAAACCTTGCTCTGAAATCAGAAATACTAATTTTCTTCTGAGCTGTCTTGTGATTCTGAGCACATCCCTAATATCACTTAGTAATTCTTTGCAACACCCATGAGAGATAACTGAGTATTTTTACTCCATTTTTGCAGGTGGACAGCTGAGGCACGAAGAGTTTGGTCAGCAGGATGCCCTGGTTTTATGTCCTGAATTTCAGAAACAAAGGGCCTGACCTTTATTCATAGTTTTTGTTTTCAGTTGCACATATCTGAAAACATCTCCCATTACTGTCAGCTGCAGCTCTGAGTGCTCGGCACTGCTTCAAATCAGACTCAAGGTGTCTGAAGTCAGCTACTCAGAGATACAGAACGTGTCACTTGGAATGACCCCATGAAAAGCACGGGCCAGGATAACAGAGGAATCAGAAGCAAAGGTGGGGCAGGGGTGTGGGACAGCCTTCTATCAGCTGCCTTAACCCTGGGATCCTCTGGTCTCCTTTCCCAAACTTTTCCCTCCTGCATTTTAACTTTCAACTTCCAACTGCAAAAACTAGGACCAAGATTTTAAAGTAATCCCTTTATACCCCTGAGTTTCCTAAGCTCCAAATATCCAGATTTCCTACTAACGCTTTAAGTCTTCTTTAAGCTACTTTGTTTTACTTTGCAATCTCGCAGCAGATATTTACAAGCCTTTTTCCAAACAGTGGCAGGGTGGTATTAGGTAATTTACAGAACTGCCCTAGCAAATAAGATTTATATAGGCAGGAGCCTAGCAGGATTTTCAGAGAGTCTTGGTGCCTAATTCGCACTGGTTTCAATAGGATTAAGGCAATGAGGCATTTGTTAAGATCCCACCATTCATTCCTTAAAACCAGGCCCTTTAGTTCTTCTTTGAGTCAAGTTTATAGGAAACCACTAGAGCTAAAACATAGGAATGTATACTAAAATGTTAATAATTCGTGGTAGAGTTCTGTGAGAGCACAATCTGTAAAGCAGGCGTCTTGGGGGAATGTGTTATATTTTCTTCAGGCTTCAAAATAATTGCTTCTGCAACCAAAGGAAATTACATGCAGAAACCTTTTTCTCTGCTTTGCACTGAAATCAAAATGTTAGTCACCTGAAAGCCCCAGCAGGTGCAATTCTACATTAGTACCTCAGATCCTCTAAAATATTCCAAAAACTTAGCGGCTGGTTTGAGAGAGTACAGAAAGTTTGTGCATTCATAACTCACTCTTTGTGGAAAGGATCAAATGAGTCCTGTGAATTTAGTCTGTTTGAAAGTATTTTCTATCTAGGGTTAGTTTCTGAGTTAATTTCAGCAGGATTTAGTGAATTCATTTAGTGACTTCAGGCAGTATATTTATTACAATTTGCTTACTTACTCTTCTATGTTCATAGATATGTGTATGTTTGTGACATGCTGTTGGTGGTAGCTGTACAATAAGATTTCCTCTCCCTGACTGGGAAGGAGGGAAAAGAGGAAAAGAGTTACAAAAAAAAAAAAAGGAAAAGAAAAAAAAAAAATATAAATAAAGACACCACCACACTCCTGGGCTAGAATTTTAGATAGGTAATCATTCACTATGGTGGAATTTGCATGGTTTTTGCATTGTTTCTATTTTCCTGACAGAGGGACTAGTTAAAATGAAAAGTATAGTTCAGTAAGTGACGTGACCTGGCCACATAATGTAGACATTTGCATACCATAATCTGGGTTGTTTGAGCAGACCTATGATTTTTTTGACACCAAAGATGTGTTTTATGAACAGTTTGATATTTTTATTGTTAATGAGTCAATAAATTGATCTGGCAAGAACCAACCTTGTCCTATGACTTCCTGAAGAAGCAGAATCATGACTTTCTACCAAAAAACCCCACTGCATTTAGGTGGTGCTAGGGGAAAACAAGCTGGCTGCTGTAGTATCTGAATTGTTTTTCCTCTGTAAACAAGTGTGCTCCCTATGCCCTTTCAACAAACTCCCATTGTCTTGTCTCTCACTGCTTATTTCATTTCTTCCTTTCCAACACCACAAGGGAGATCCATCCCAAGGATGTAGAAATAATAATAATGTCAGTGTTTTAAATCTTTATACACTTGGTTTTTCTTGAAGTGGGCACCTCTTCCTTCATCTGGAAGGAAGGACGATAGGAGCCCTGATGGAAACTCTTGGACAACCACTGGTGAGGGTTTGACATTCTTCAATTTCTTCTTACTTTTCTTGGCTTGACATACTCACAAAACTCCTAAATGTGTTGAATAGTATTTGAGGGGAACTGACGGGAAGTAGAGCAGTCAAGGCTCAGGACAGTGTTAGCAATGCAACCTGTGTGGATTGCTAATTATCTATACGACATGGCCATTCATAAGTTCCTTTAAGCTTTTTTTCCCCTTTCTTTATCCCCAAGTGCTTAGCTATTTTCAGCTCCACCTATTTTAATGGCTGCAGCTTTTCCTCCTGCCTTTGGGAGTCTGATCCACGCATTGATTTATTTTGAGCTATATTGCTAATTACTATTTTTGTAAGTATAGTGTTTCATTATTCATTGAAGCTGGGGAGACATTTTAGTAATTTCTCAGTAGAACAAATGTAAATTCAGTAATCAGGTAAGATCTCTGGTTAGGGTTTAAGAGGGCTAGGAGGAGTGATCTCACAAAGAAGCTGGTATGACAACTGAGAGCTATCGATATATGAAGGAGTGTTACTAAGAAAGCAGAAACAAACTAATGTCAGCGTGGACAAGATGCAGGGGCCAGCTGAAATGCTGGGAGGAATTCTTTGGTTTTCTGAAGGAATAAACTGCCACAAGAACCCAGAGAGTAATTTTTTGGGGCAAATGTCCAAAGACTGGTAAAAACCAGTCCTGTAGGGTGGATGAACAAAATCAGCCATGCTGCACTGTACAGGAAAGGCCTAGCAGACCCTGGATATTTTCATTTATTTCCTCTTTAGTGTGTGACAAAGCCGCTCAGTGTGAACTGGCCCTTACTAAAAGAAGTGGAAACCCTGTCCATTTTCTGGTGTTAGATCAACTGTGCAAGCTTCCCAGTGCTTTCTGTCTGGCTTTGCATGGGTTCTTGAAGGAAGAAGGTTCCTGTTCCAGAAAAATGTAAGTCCTTCTCAGGATGAAAACCCTATTTCCATATCACACCTGCATCAGAGTAGAAAGATGTGGAAGTAGCTCTGTGCACTCTGCCTGCCCAGCCATCCTAGGAGTCCTTACCAAGGTCCCTTTTCCCTCAGCTTCTCTGCCAGGGAGCCTCTGAGTAAAGCCCCCCACAGGCTGGGCTCCAGGGGTTTCTGCATGTAGAGTACAGTTCTGCTAGGGATGCACCAGTTGCAGTCATCTAAACCGTGTGTCTGGGGAAAAGACATTACAGTATGCAGTGCTTTGAGGCTACTGACATGCTTCCTGACTGAAGGATGGAAAAAAACCTGAAGCCCTTATGACCAAGATACTAAATACTTACTGAAGCTCCTTTTTAAGAATAACTTTAAAATGGGAAGCTTGGGTGGTGAAAAAATCGAAATAAATAACAGTTGTCCTGCAGCAGGAAGATTAGGAGAAGATCTGGATGACTGTTTAAATCTGGCTGTGATATACTAGCCCTTATAAATGGTGGATCCAAAGACTTGTGGCTTTTTCCCTAGCACATCTATTCAACATGTTCCCTTTGGTCGGGGGTCTTTATAACACTAAAATAGCAGGGTCCACAAAGGGGTTTTTGCAGCAGGCACTGTAGGCTTGCCTCCCCCTCCCCCCTTTTCAATAGAGTTGAATACAGTAAAGGAGCAAAGGAGGAAACAAAATGGCTCAAAGCCACATGTGCATTTCCCATAGCTCAGTGCCAGGGTCTAGAAAAAGTGATTAAGCCTTGGGGTTACTGAGTCTTGTGTTTAGGAACTTCCCAGTCAGAACCATGCCTGTACTCTGGTGACAACCCACCTGAAGAGGGGAGAGGGCTACGGCACAACATTAGCCCTCAGGACTGTGCTACTCCGGAGTGACAGCTGCAATCACAGGCATGACTGATCTGTGCTTGGGAAGCACTGGAGTTACACAAACCAGGCATGGTCTCAGGCAGTCAAGCCCAGATTCTTGGGTGAAAGAAGCTGTGTCATACACGTCCCCTCTGGAGACCTTCTGGCAGACACTTAAGCCCCCTTTTAGGATGTTCTCATCCTGCAGTGACAGGAGGAAGTAGATAAGAGCATGGCTTAAATATTGCACAATGCTTTACTGAGCTACACACCATGCATTTGAGGTTCTTGCAGCACTACAAATACTAATTTAATTATGTTCAGAGTCCTTCTGGAACTTAACAATGTCTCCATTTATAAATTGTTTGGAGCAGTGGACCACAAAGGTCTTTTAAAAATTACCCCTAGCAAAATGTCACTGGAATCAATGAAATGCAACTCCACTTTCATCACCTGAAGTTGCTTTTGGCACTGGACTTCAAACAAGATTTTCGTACAACCATTAATAAGTTAATAAGTTGAGATAGAAGAAATAGAAAAATATGGTCTGGGTCTTCTCACACTTTTCTGTGAGTCAGCAGTATGTGAGAGCTCATAGTGGGACCAGTGATCTATATCTCCTGTATTTGATATCTTAAAAGTAGGTCTCACTCTTCCTGTTCTCACCTGTAGTTGTGCCTAAGCAGGGAGGAGATATGGATGTCTCTCCTTTCTCTGCTTCCACTTTAAACACGTATGAGAAATGAACACTAAATGTAGGCCAAGAATAATTTCACATAAGGTAAGGTCCCTGTCATCCCAGACATGGAGTTGCCATGAAGAATTCAGATTCATAAGATGTGTCCATACCTTACCCACTGCTTGTGGTGATTTCATACACAGGCTGTCGTGACAGCCCTGTAAGAAACCTTGTAGAAGATCTGTAGGGCAAATATCAACACTAGTGCCACTGAGGTAAAGGTGGGTGGAGACAATGGCCAGGGCAAGCCAGGGGATGCATAGGGGCAATCTCTGTGTCAGTCAAGCCCCATTGGGCATTGATACACAACACAAATCAATAAACTGAGCTTCCATGAAGATCAGATCCAAATTCAACACCCTTATTCTCTGCCTTCCAGCAGCTTGGCTGATATCCTGTCCTAGTGAAGCTAGGCTGATGTTAACAGGGTCAGGAAATCCCATGGAGGAAGAAGCAGAGCCAGTAGGGCTACTCCTGGCTGGTTAAGGAGAGGCCATGCCAGCGAGACCTGGTGAATCCATCAGAACCAGAAGCTGAGAAAAAGCCCCAGTGAGAAGATAGAGTCTGTACCAATAGGTAGAAGCCTTTGCAATGGATTGCTGCTTTTTGGGATACAGTATCATGGTGCACGTGGAGTTCAGCTCTGCAGTGGGATTGTGGGATTGGTCTATTTGGAACTAAAGCTCAAAAGACTGTGGGAGAGGATATCTTAGGTAGAGCTGTTTTAAAGCCAGTCTATCAAATTGTGTAGCCCTACAACTCTGGTTTTTTGGGTTTTGCTAAGAGCAGCTCTGATAACTTGAAAGATTGTATGGTGCTCCTCAGGGAATGGGGAAGCTGTTGGCTAAAGGTGATGTTTGGTGCTAGGCTCTCTTTCAAGAATGGAAAAACAAAAGATGAAGGTCTGACCAGTAGGTTAATGGAACAGTAAGAAAGGCAGTACTTACTTTACTGGCCTTGCCAGATCCCAGTTCAAAATCCTGGTTTCTGCTTTCATCAACTCACCCACTAATTTCAGCTGGAATACACACCTTTGTCCCTCCTGAAGTTTAATTGCTGTGTGTGACTGAAGGCACAGGTGGCAGCCACAGGGTTTCACCCCAGCTGTAGCTGCAGTTCAGGAGAAGAAACACCTTTTCTTCTTTTTGCAGGTGCTAGGTATAAAGCAGTGGTGATGTCACAAGGGGCAAATCCTGCCTGACTAACCTAGTGGTTTTCTGTGGTGGAGTGATTACTGCAGTGAACAGGGGAAGGGCTACGGATGTCACCATTTAAACTTCTGCAAGGTCTTTAACATGGTCTGCAACAACATCCCTCTCTCTAAACTGGAGGGATTGATTTGATGGGAGGACTCATTGGAGGGTGGGGAATTGGTTGGACAGTTACCTCCAGAGGGTGGTGGTCAACAGCTTGGCCTGTAGGTGCTGATGACAAGTGGTGACCTTTAGGGGTCCATATGGGGACCAGTGCTATTTAATGTCTTCCTCAGTGACAGAGACAGTGGGATCAAGTGCACCATCAGCATACTTGCAGGCAACACCAAGCTGAGTGCTGTCAACAGGCCTGAAGGATGGGATGCCCTGTGCTGCCATGGAGGGAATGAGATAGGAGCAGGACATAAGCTTCTGCTTCCTGTGGAAGTCATTCTGGAGACCCTGCATGAGCTTGGACCCTGTGGAATCTCAGTAGCTGTCTGCCCGAGATCTCAGGGGAGCAAGTCTGAGCAGGAAATTAGCCTCTGTGCCCTGGGTACAGCTAGATCAGAATCAGATGTGTCCAGCTCTCATGGGGACAGGCAGTCTGAGCCAGCAGAAGGTAATAACAATTCCCTAGAAAAATTTGTGGAGTCCTAAAGTAAGCAAATAACAATTCCCTGAAAAATTTTGTGGAGTCCAAAATTAAGCAAGCAAGGAAAAAAAAGTCTGGGGGAGAAAAGGTTGGAAGGGAGAGACATTGATAATGTTGGGTTTCATTACCTGCTTATCATCAGCAGACTATGGATTCAGAGTCTGAAGGTGCTACTTCAAAATAGTCCACATATCAGAAACCATCCTTGCCCAAACTGCCACAAACACAACCAAGCAAACCATATAGTTTGAGCTTAAAAAGATAAATTTTCTCCTTAATCCAGTGACATCCAAGTTTGCATTTCTATCTAAGCACATCTGCATCAAAAATCACCTATTCTTTGAATGGATTTTTCTAATCAAAGCATAGTTCAAGGAAAATTTTTCGCCTGGTCCTTTTGCTGTATTTCTTCAATATGGGCTATTTTGGGAGTAGATTTATACTGTCAGCTTGGATACCTTCCTGCTTCCTTTCTAGGCTTTGATCCCTTGATTTGAATACCTGCTGACTGGTTCCTTCTGGAGTGACACAAGTATTTCCCTCCAAAAAGGAGACTAGACACAACTGACAGTACAGTACGCACCAGGATCCAACCTCAAACAAGAGCATAGATGTTGATTGTTCCAAACACTCAGGACCTTCAGCACAGTCCCTGCAGACCCTGTGCCCTGGAGTGCCCTCATACACTTTGGCCACACCCCAGGGTATACCCACACCCTTGGCAAGAATTATAAAAGCATCCCCTTCTCAAGTTCCCACCCAACCCTGTCTCTGAGACTCTGCACGCTTTGAATTGAAAGATGAATGATGCAGCCTGTGCCCCACAACCACCATAGAGCCCAGACCAGACCCAAGGCAAGTGTTTTCTCCTGTGAGCTTCTCTGCCCCAGAAACATGAGTATCATCCCGAGCATCATCCACTTTGTGTCCCCTTCAGGGGCAAGGCTCTATTTTATTTCATCCAGCCTGCAAAAGCAACAGGAACAGTAGTGAGTGTCTTTTTTCCATTTAACTGCTGGAGCTGTTGGAGCTTCAGAGTGGTAGAGGACACCGTGGTTGACCACCAGCTTAAGAGAAACAGAGTGACAAACAGAAGGGAGAGTCACAAAACAGGTGAGGAGACTATGGATTTATTGAGAAGGCTCACTAGAAATATCTAAATAGGTCTAGCTTAGACTTAGATTGTCTCTTTGCAGCCACTCTACACAAGTGAGTAACATCCATCCATCTGCCTGACTGTCATCTTATTTTAATGTAGGCATCATAAAATAGAGGGGAATTTTCCTACATATAAAAGGATCTTGTAAAGGAAAGGGTGGAAACTCCATTGTTAGAGGATTTGAAACTGGAGAGCTGAAACTCTGCTAGTTATACCCTGGGGAACAATCCTGCCTAGGTCTTCAGAGAGATGAATTAACCTTTTCTTTCTCAAGGGTGTTTTATCCACTATCACCATAGTCATCCTGGGAAAATAAAGGAACTCTGTTTGTTTCCTCGCCTTGAAGACAGGTTGTGCTGACAGGTGCTATCCTCTAGCCAGGTGTCTTCACACCATTTAACTGGGTCAAAAAAAGCTGTTCTTTGTGCTAAATTGCTTCCTCACTTCCCAAAGCGTGAAAGCCTTTTCTCTCTTTCATGTGTCCATGCTTCACTCCTTCTGGGGAGACAGCTGGTCTGGTGTTTTTAATACATTCTGCTCCTTAAATGCTGTCTCTGAGATAAATCAGGTCATGTGAAGCCAGGCCCACGAAAAACGCTGAGGTGACTCAATCCTGGGAAATCATTGGGAGTTGGATGCTTAAATTTCTTTGGAGTTGGATGCCTGAATCTCTTTGTGAGTCTAGGCCCAAGTGGCCTTGAGTAACATGAGTAAGAACATATATTGTGTTCTAGTCAAGAACAGAGCATGGGCTGAGATGCAGCTTAACCCCACAAACAGCACAGGTGTTTGCATGATTCAGTTCACCTAAATAATTGAAGGAAAGGTTTCCAAACACACTTTAGCACAGGTGTCATGAGAAAGGAATGAATTTGGGCCCTTATTTGTGTGTAGAACACGGTTGTTTGTTTTGGTTTTTTTTTCCAATAACTATCATATATCATATTTCCCTTGGGTGAAATGGGTGAAGTAGATTATTGATAAGTGTCAGTAGTCCTATGGATATCCAAGTTCTGGCCAGTATTGATGCCTTGTCTGGTGGAAGGTGTGTAAGACCTAAATCTGGGCTCCCAGCATGCAGTTTTCAGAATACTGGGAGATGGCTACGTGTATCAAAGGGCTCTGGGATTTGGTGTCATGTTTAAGAGGAGCTCCTCACTAAGGGCAGAAAGAAGCAGCATACCAGGGTGATGGCTGAGCATATAGCTTGGCTACAGCATACAGCAGCCTGATCCTAGGATGATTAAGGAGATTGATACATGTTATATATTGGAGCGCAGAGAAACACCAGGAAAAGGAGAGCTAGAGAGAGGAGCAGAGGAAGCTGTGTAATATTCAAACACCTTTCAGTGAAACAGTAAGTTCTTTCTTGGTCTCTCCATCCCAGTGTTCAGAATCCAAAGCAATGTGATTATTTTTCCAAGGAAAGGCAATGACGTACACCATGAGAGACAAGTGGACTAACAGCAAGCAAGGACCAAAGCACTCAGTCCTCTCCTTTCTTTGCCTATATGTGGCTGCAAACACGTGGAACATCTAGAAAACACCTAGGTTCTCCATTTCTCCTTTCATGAAATACCAGCACAGGAGACATTTAAAAGGGTCTGGAGGTTATATTAATACTTCCTTAATTCTTTGATATAATTTGCCCCCCCTTCCAAAATGTGAGTTTGGAGATGGAAGATGTAAAAGTGGCCAGAGATTAGAAATCTTCTTGTCATGGCTCCAGGAAATTTCTACATTCCTGGTACCTAAGAACTAACCTCTGCCCTATCTGCGATTTAACAATTATTTCTTATCTCCTACTCTCTCAGCTACGTGATAGCAAGGAAATTCTCACTTACAAGAACAGTTTGCCTGGGAAGGGATGTCCTAGAAACCTGGAGGTGTGGCAGACAAGCAGATGGGGTTGGTGTGAGGATCATCCCTCTGGGACTGGAAAGATGCTGTGGGCTGTGTAGATAGAGAAATAATGTGTGTTTCATAGAGACAAAGCTTTGCACACTGGCTTAATTTGGTATATGAGGATGGTCTGAATAAAAAAATGGGCATGTTTGACTATGTCCTTTTCTAGATTTGTTTAGCTCTTCATCCACCTGCCTCTGTGATACCGTTTTGCCATTACAGGGTCCATGATTTGTTTAAAACTAAATGAAACAGAGGACATTAGCTCTGTGTAAAATGGCAATACATTGTATATACCCTAAAAGTATCATGAATATGTCAGTATTAAGCATTAATGTGAGCTTACTTTACACATAAATGAGTAAATGGAGGGGAGAGGGTTGATGGAATACTAATATCTGAAACCTATCCCGACCAGACCTGATTCCTGGCTGGGAACTCTAGATTCCATGCAAACACCAGTGATAATAGTCACTTTATTCTAGCCACAATACTACAGCCAAGATGTCATGAACGCTTGGGAGATAGATAGACAGCTTTCTTGTTTTCCACTGAGATGGTTTTGAATGCATTCTGGCAGGGCTGACTCACCCTTTTAGTTTTCCAAGGAAGACAAATTACTTTCCAGGAGCTTCTGCTGTATACAGGTTATTTTTGAGCGCTTCCTTAATTAAGGTTTATCTGCTGTGCACATAATCCACAGATGAAAAGCCCTCGGGGCTTTTTTTTTTGTGTGAACAGAAGTTTCCCCCTGAACAACCTGTCTGTTACCCAACCCATTGTTACACAACATGACATACATACTTTATGGATACCATGTCCTACCCAGGAAGTAGCTGCAGGCCAGTATCCTGAAAAAGAAGTAATTTCAAATGCCTGGGATGCTTTACGGGGAAAGGACTGAATAGAAACAGGATTCCAGAGGGCCACAGTTGGCAAAGATAAACTATTAGTACATTTCTTTCGACTATGATCTTGAATTCCACCTCTGCCCCAGTCTCATGTTTCTTAACTTTTGTATCTGAAATTATGCTGAAAGCACCCTACTGGAAATACATTTTGCAGTTGCACAACTTGGGATCTGGCAAGGACGCAGATGGATGCCTTCCCAACTGTGAAAACAGGACAGTGATGTCACTGGAATAGCAGAGGAGCCTTTTAGCTCTGCTATGCTGTGAGAGGTCTTGGTCTGACCTCCCTGGAGAGAGGTGCTGTCCCATCTCTTGCCAGGTCAGGGGCTGACAGGGACACAGGGCCAGCCCTGTGGCTCACTGTGCCCTGGGCTCTGGCTAGCAGGAGAAGGAGATACACCTTTTTTAGGGCTGCATAGCCTACTGGAGTCAGAGAGTCAGGCATGCAGCAGTCCATGACCTGTAGCCGCTGTCTTGGTTGATGTAGGATGTACGTGGGATGTGAGAGCAACAAGGTCAGTGGCAAGACACATCTCCCTTCAGTCAAGGTTGTTCTTGTTTCTCCAGGGATTAACAATTTTGTCACATTCACTAATGGTTTTTAAGGAATCAGGCATGAGGACTGCACCCTTAAGGCCTCATAGTCATGTCTAAATTGTCTTTCCAGTCTCCCAATCTTGCTGCTGTTTGAGACTAGCCTCAGTCCTTGGGGAGAAGGAGTCAAAGCTACAGCATCTAATTGTTACCCAGTTCTCTGAAGGAGTACCAGTCTATTTTCACGTTGCTGTGGCTACAGTGTAATGCTGGCACATCCAAGATCTCCTTAAACCAGCTAGTTCAGGTATAAGCAGTTAGGTTGCCACAGCAACACAGGACTTACTGCAAGCTGCAAAACTTGTCTAAGGAACAGGATGGATGAGCCTGTGTGGAGCTGTGCACTATCTGGCTAGCTTAAATGTTCTTCCAATTTGTTTCCACCTCCTTGTGCTGAAGTAGGCTGAAAAGCTTACCCAGATGCTGAATAACAGTGTTGAGCTAGCTGTGCAAGACACATGAGTAGTTGCAGCCTGCTGGTGCCCGTATCGTCTTTGCACATAACCATCACCTGCTCTCTGACAAGCTGTGACAAACACGAAAAGCCCACTTTCCATACTGTGCCATTTATTGCACTTGGGGAAGCGTAGATATAATGCTCTCCCTGTGATTGGTGCAACAACCATCTTGTCCCTGGGCGTGGTCAGAAGCACCAAAAACTCCTTGAGCAGAATTATGTGTATTTATCCCATTTACATATTCATTCACAGCCTTTTTCACCCCCTACATAAGCATCCTGTGCCTCCCCCCATCTCATTTCCTGCCGTATACAGACCCATCCACATCCCTGCACAGCTGTGTGAGGTGGCTCTTTGACTTGATGATTTGGGGCTGCTCACTCCTTGGCCACCATACCCATTCAAGGAATGATGGGCACAAATCCTAGGGTGAGGGATCTGTGCTCACTGAGGACCCAGTGGGACATAGGGGGTACCATCTCTGGCATGGCAGTGGACACCAGATTGGTTCCTTGGCTGAGCATCTCTCCCATGTGTGCTTGACCGTGCCTTGTGCTGTGGGAATGATCACTTCCAGTCTGTTTCCCAGGAACTGCTGCTGCTGTGGCCACTCTTCTTTCCCCCTTTCTACAGGCATGATGCTTCCAGTGGCACATCTGCACATTCCCTTCTTTCTGCCACATTTTTATTGAACATGTTTGTAGGTTGTCCCCTCTCTCTGCTCTTCTGGTCCACAGCCTTTCCCCAGATGGCACATCTCAGTTGCAATGGCCAAAAGAGTGGTTCCCTCTTTGCACACAGGAGTAAATGCTTCTATCTTTCCCAGCCGGCTTGTTTTCTTTGTTTTGTGACCTGAGCCAGTGATGGAAACCAGGTGCAGACAGCAAAGAGACCAGTGGCTCTGCTTCCACAAGGGTCTTTTGAATGCTTCCCAATGGGACTATTAATAGAACAGTGTCCTTTCATCAATATGCAGCTGAGCTGTTACTTGCCCAAGGGCTGCTCAATTATTGGGGTGAAGCGTGGTCTGTCCAGTAGATTCAGTGAAGGTTTATAAGCTGAGCATTATCTCTCTGCAGCAGACCAGCGTGAGGCACAGGCTCTGTTTTGGTTCCATTTAAGACTTTAATGCACAATTTTAGTCTAAAAAACACGGGGAATGCCTGCTCTTTGTTATAAGGCTGAATTCCCCCCAACAGTCAAAGATATAATAATAGTCAGCTGAAATTGGAAAGAGTGATATTAATCTGCCTATTAATCCCTCAGTGAAACCATGAGAGGAGAGCAAAGGCACAGCGCTTGGAGCGCTTGCGGGCAGGGCGTTTGCGAGGAGTACACATCCTGTGAATATCTGTGTGTGTCCGGCAGCACCGAGCTGCCGCGGGGCGGGCAGCAATCCTATTCTCTGTTGGCAATCCCCAGCCAAAAAGCTGTAAAAGACAAAGCACTTGGTGTCATTAGAGTCACACACCTGTGAAACAAGGTGTCATTAAAAAGAAACACCGACTTGAAAGCACAGGTGGATTTGGAAGGACTGTGAAAATCTCCCTCAGGAGTGTGTTTTGAAAATGAATAGGGGGAAAAAATTGGTATATTTCAAAACGAATGGGAAAATAAATCATGGGAATAGAGACAACCCAGCTGGTGAAAGCCTTTCCACACAGCCAAGATGCTCTCAGCATTGCTGTCAGAGATGATGAGGAGCTTTAAATTTCTTTTACAAATCTCTGGCTGGAGGTTTGGCTGAAGACCTATGTCTGTTCAGCCTTAGGATGAAATTAGGGCCACCTGGCTCCAAACCCATACCAAATGGAAAGGCTGTTTTGAAACTTTTCGCTCGTTAGCAGGAGGGGAAGGTGGGATATTCTCAATAAAATTAGAGCACCTGCTACACCTGAAGAAATCTTAACTTATCTCTCTCTTTTCTCCTCTGCCCTCCTCCCTTGTTCTTCTTCAAAGGTTGAAAAAAATGAGGACGGAGACCAAAAGATCGAGCAAGATGGCATCAAACCAGAAGATAAAGCTCATAAGGCAGCCACCAAAATCCAGGCCAGCTTCCGCGGACACATAACAAGGAAAAAGCTCAAGGGAGAGAAGAAGGGAGATGCCCCAGCATCTGAGACTGATGCCGCCGACAAGAAGGAGGAAGGCCCTGCTGGCGGAGCGGCCGAGAACAAAGAAAGCGAGGCTGCTGCTGCCACAGAAGCAGCCGCCGCTGACAGTGCCCAGCAGGAGGAGGGCAGCAAAGACAGCAGCGCGCCAGCGGAGGAGAAAAAAGGAGATGGAGCCGCCGACACGGGCTCAGAGCAGCCAGCCCCACAGGCTGCCACTCCTGCTGCCTCCTCAGAGGAAAAGCCCGCTGCTGCCGCTGCCCCCGAAAGGGAAAGTGCCACTAAAGCTTCCACTGATAACTCGCCGTCCTTGAAGGCTGACGAAGCCCAAGACAAAGAGGAGCCTAAACAAGCCGACGTGCCTGCTGCTGACACCACTGCCACCACCACCCCTGCCGCAGAGGATGCTACTGCCAAGGCAACAGCGCAACCCCAAATGGAGACAGTGGAGAGCAGCCAAACCGAAGAGAAGACAGGTGAGTGAGCGCCTCACTAGGGAACGGGCCTCTCCAGGAATGGATGCCTGCCTCGGTCTCCTGGGAGCAAGAGATGGTGTGGGGATCAGATCGAGAGTTAACAAGGGAATCCCCTTGCCAGGGTTTAGGGGTGGGGGACATTATTTCATGCTTAATACCCTCTTTCTGTTTCCAATCAGCTTTTGGAAATACTGCAGCTCCTGCTGAGGCTCCTATTCCTCTAGATGGAGGTGCCATCAGCCCTTTTTTCCATGGTGGCAGGACAGTGTCTGGCAACTGGGAGGGTTGGAGGGAGAGCTCCCCAAGCTCTGCATAATCTAAGGATAATGACCAGCCTCCTTTTCAGTCACGCTAGCACAGACAAGCTCCAGTGAAGCAACTTGGCCAGGTCGCTGGAGGCTTTCAATTTTAGCCAAAAATCTCACAAAAAAACCCCTCTCTCATTCTGCAGGAGACCTTGCTGGTGGGATGGTCCTGGAGTCAAAAGGGTCTTTCTTCCATCTATTTGTGTATGGATGAGATTCTTAGTACAACCACATCCTAGTCAGGAACATCTTATTATCAGCAGTGTTTATAGTTTCATTCACACCCATACTTGTATGATTTCTACTTGGAGTAACCCATGCCAGGCAAGTTTGCATGAAGCTTTTAGACGTGTCAGCTAATTCAGACATGGGTAGCAAGAGAACCAGATAGGGAAAGGAAAGATTAAGGGCCCTGACTGCTCAGTGAGTAAGGACAGAAGAAAGGGTTGGATACCAAAAGTCACTCTAGGAGGTGTTTTCAATACCTCACTGTTGACAGAGTGCAAGTCTGGTTAACCAGTTCCCCTGGGAAGGGGTGAAGAGTTTTGATCGGCAAAAGAGGGCAGTTTTTGACAAATGTATAATGCTTACAAACCATAAAGAAGAAATGATTATAAATTGTGATACTGAGCTGAGTAGAAAATGCATCAAAGGATAGTTTTCTATCAAAACTATAGCATGAAGAAAATGCATCTGAGGATAGTTTTCTCTCTTTTTCTTGACCATTCTTATTTTATCAAAGAATTAGAACATAAACAAAAAAGAAAAGGTAACATTGGAGGTAGGCTCCACATGAAACTCAGTTAAGAGGCAGAACCAAGCAAAACTGGCCTTCACATTCATGAAATACTCTGTTGTATAGGGCAGCCTGCATTCATTAGCTTGTTGGGGGAAAGTTGCATATCACCTTGATGTTCATAAACAGCCTGGTGTAAATTTTAGAGAGCCTCAGCATCCAGTATTGTAATTGCAAATGTTTCTCCATAATTTCATTTGGCCCACTACTTCTCCACAAATTGCGACTCCCACTCTCCAATTAGGCTTCCAAGCCTCTTAGCTAACCCGGGGCTTCAGGCAACTCTATTCCTGCTCAACAAAAGCAGACAGATAGGGAAGAACAGATATCCAAAAGGACAGATTAAATATTTGGAGAGGAGCTCATGTAGGATGTTTGTGATTTAAGGGATGGGCAAGGGGAGCAGCCTTCAGGAGCGTGAGTCTGAACTGATTGTACAAAACTACAAAGGGTTGCTGGTTTTACTTCTGCTTATTTAGAAGTTTCTAGAAAAAAAAGCCTTGAAATTGAATTGTCCATGTTTCTTTTTGTTGTCCAGGTCTCCAGCCATTTGTTCTTACTTTGTATGATGAGTTAAGTGGCAACATAAATGCCAAGTGATTAGTGAAATATAATTTGCTATGTTGCATGCTGTACTTGTGTTGGTTTTATACTTGGGCAAAGGTATAAACATCAATGGCAAGAATAGGGCAGGGTGAATCAGTGTTTTGGGGCCCTCTTTACACAGAGTAATGAATGCTAATTCCCTATTATTTAAGACCTGGGATGCCTTATTCCTAAGCAAGAATGATTCTACTTTGAATTGACATTCCATTTTTATTCAGATTAATCTGCTCTAATGGATAGAGATAGGACATTTATAGTAGCAAGCTATTTGATTTTAATTTTCATTTATTTTACCTGGTTTGAGTTTTCACTCATGAAAAAATGGTTTATTTCTACACAATATTCTGAATCATTTTCAGATATCCTCCCCATGCTCTTGTTGTTTTTAACATCATTTGAAGTGGCCAACCGTTCACAGACACATCATTTGAAGTGGCCATTTAAAATGCACAATTTAATATGCTTTTGCACATGATACTATTACTTATGTAAACATCTAGCCAGCAGAGGAAGCTGGAAAATCTACAATCAAATATATATTTAAAAATGAGTTTTCAGTGGTCGAGTGTTCAAGACCAGTATGTGCATCCATTTGTACTTACTCAGTATGCATGCAGTTACACTCAAGCTTAGCCATGTTTGCAGAAAGCAAACATGGGAGGTGCGTGGCCAGAGTCAAGCTGATAGCCTCTTTAAAATGTTAATGAATATAGATTTTTCTTGAATTCCTATTCCAGTATGATATCAGCCTTCCAGTCACAAACCTGAACAGCTGGCTAAGTGACCCCAGAGTCATCCAAGAAAGAAATGCAAAAAAGATTAAATAGGTCTCCTTGTACATCTCTCTGAGGATTCCAGGCTGTGCTCTGCAATACATTCTATAGCACAATGTCCACAGTTAGTAGGAAGCTGCTTTCTTCTTAAAGAATATTCCTCTGAAGAGCATCCTCACAGTACAAAAGTACCCACAGACAGGAAATATTTCCTGACAGAAAGCCTGTGTTTTCTTTTTGCTGTCTTCATCCTATTACTCTCTCATATCTTTAAATCTCTCTATCTCTCTTGTTACTTACTCTTTCCATAAACTTAAACACATTTTCCAGGTCTCAACCTTTCTCCCAGTCTTCCCCCAGCAAACACAGCACTGGTGGTTGTGGTGTGACTGCAATGGTCATTCGTGAAAGCAGGGACATCTGCCACTTCAGTGCTCCTCCAGCCCAGGGACAGATCCTCTTTCAGCTTCGTGTGTCCCCTTGGCCTTCAAAGGTCACCTCTTATCGTTTCTGTGATTGAAGACTGGCACAGTAGTGTGCAGTGTCAGGCTGCCAAAAATAAATCAAATTGGCTCCTGGCCAGTGTCATCGGTTGGCTGGTTGCCCTGGCATGCTTGGCTGCTACTACCCTGAGGCGTGCCGACCATGCTGCTTTGGGGTGGTGGTGCTCATCTGCCTTGAATTTTACTACAATGGCTGTATCGTGCTATCTGTGGATACCTTCCCTGGTGCAAGCACAAGCAAAAGGCAAGGGCGTTTAATTCATACCCAGGAGAGATTTTTTCCTTTATCTATGGGCAGGTCAGAAAAAGACAGGGTGTAGGGAAAGGAATAACTAACCAGATAAAGAGAAGTGCACAGTTTTAATGCTTAATATTTCTAGGGTTAGGGAAAGACAGAGTGGTTTTGTGTACCAGTCAGTAGTTCCCCTGACAGCTCTCACCTCTCTGCTTGTTACTCAGTTCTACATGCTCTGTCTGTCTTTTGGTAATGGCCTAGGAAATAGCTTCAAACAATTTTCCTGTATCCAATAGTGGTTGGTCTGGAACCCTAGGCATTCCTGGTTATACTAAGCAATCCTCAGTGTATCTAAAAGTAAAAAAGAGATGGATTCCAGCCTGGGTAAGGCATGAAATGAGTCAGTGGTCTTTGTTCAGTGGCAATGAAGGATTGGTGTAAGAAGAATAATCTCTCAAACCCCTTTATGTCTTTTGGTGGATGACAGGAATGCAAAGAAGTTGTCTTGTCATCTAAGCATCCTTGTCAAGATTTAGATTTATAGGTTTTCTTCTTATGAGCCAGCTTTTGACTCTTTGGTGTTGGTACTATGCTTAGAGAGGCTCCCTTAGATGCCAACCTACTCAACAGGACAAAATCCAAAAGTGATGGGGAAAATTTATACATTACATATGGATGAGGAAGTCAGACTGGTTCTAATCATGGTTGCATTGGCTTAAATCCAGAGTCTCCATAAAAGTTACTGGAAAGAGTCTGGTAGTGCAGCTTTGAAATGAGATCAGCATCCAGCACAGCGGATGGAAGAAGATGGGCTATGATGTCCTCCTGGGGAGGAGAGGAGGTGAATGTCACACAGTGTTAGATTCGATTTGTACTTTCACAAGTTTTTAAGTCTCACCTCCAAATTTGGTTGGCTCTCACATCAAAGCACTCTCAGATTGTCAGGTAAGAATACAAAGCTCAGAAATGTGAAAGAGTAAATTGTGCCTAAGGAAACAAATGGATCTTCTTTTGTTGGGAAACGAAGAATGCTTTTCCTGCTTCAGGAAATAGCTTTACAATGGAGCAGCTTCACAGCTGAAATGAAAAATCAGCCAGGTGACAAGTGCTTTGCATGTAAGCCGGCTAGCAGTTTCCCCAGGGCCCTGTATCCTGCAAGCAAAGAGCACTGGGAGGCACCATCTTCCCTTCACTTCCTCTGAGGGAGCAAGTCCCTGTGGATCCTTTTTCATGGTTTACGGTTGAATCAGTTCTTTGTTTTCAGTTCAATCCCCATACTGATAGGAGGACCATGCTTGCTGCACTTTGGGAGCACTGGCTGTATAAAGATTTGGAAAGAGAGACTTCTCTATTGTCTTGTGCCAGCCAGAACGTGCAGCCTGCACTGTGCGAGAGGATTGCAGCTGTGTGACTTGGAATTTCAGTCTTGGCCCACAAGTAGCTGGCATGAGGCAGAGCAACCTCATTGCCATTCCTGTTTCAAGGGAGCTTATCTCTGCTGGTACACCTGGCAGCTAAGGAAAACAATGCAAGCACAGTAGTCTTCCCATGGCTGCCCCAGAGGGAACAACTCTGAGCAAGCATGGCAGCATTTTCTTGTCTGTAGTACTAGTCCAGCAACAAAGTAAGACTATATAAATGCAGTTTAGGTTGCCTGACACATGCTGAAGTATGAAGTCTGTCCCTAGTCCTGAAATTTTAATCTTTGCATTGTGTCTACATGGGTATAAACATGGCCAATTTCATAGCTGGGTTTGCATTGGTGCAAATAGCCGTGTGAGGGGCAGGGTGAGAAAAGTGGAATGTCACAATTTTCCTATGCACAACCTGGCACAGGTGCAGGATTTCCTCCTCTATTGCAGTGCAGTACTGTCTCTTGTCCCATGTGTGCCTCAGGTCTGCTGTTTCCCAATGAGATGCCACCTGCCCCTAGGAGTGGGAACTGCACTAGTGGGTCGGTGGTGAAGCAGTAGTTGACCTCTTCTATTAAAATCATAGATGACATTAAGCATCTTTACTAATGAAAAGGTGTGGGCCAACTCTGGAAAAGGCCTTTTGAGGAGAGCGGGGTAACCACTCCTTTGTACCTAAGAGGTACCAGTTTTTCTGGAATCTCAGTGAGGAATGCATGGACACTCAAGGCTGGTTACTGGATTCGCTGGCTTATTTTGTGAAGACTGCCAATTGTAGGAAAGGTGACAGCAATTTTTCAACCCTTCTGGTGTTGGCAACTACAGCTGTTGCTCTTCATGTATGGGTGACATTGTTTAGGGCAATGCCTGCCAGTGTCACAGTGTGTGCCATGTTGTACAGTAGTCGCTCATGCTAACACACAGCTCTCTACAGCCAAGATCAGTGGTTGAGCTCCACCCAGATTTTGTTCTAAATTGCTCTCATTACAATGTTTTCCACAGTGGCCCACTGCATCTGCGTTCAGATCATCTTCAGAAGATGATCCGTGGGATGAAGGCTTTCTGTCATAAACGATAAACAAAATTTCTGCTGAGAAGGGCTCAAATAGCAGACCTGTAAACAGACAGACAATGAAATTTAAGTGATGGCTCTTTGCTGTAGCTGCCAGAAGTGCCCTGCACCACTGCCAGTGTCATCTCTTTACACTAGGATCAAGTAGGCTGGACTTTTCAGTTAGATATGAGTTTGCAGATTATCAGCTGGGATTTACAGCTCCAGGGAGCTGAAATTCAAAAGTAGAAATACTGTCTCTGTGGTACAGATGACTGCCACATGCAGAGGCAAAGGATTTGGAAAGTTCACCATGTCAGCACAGTCAGATTAGTTAGACATTCCTCAAGAGATATTTAATAGGTACATTAATACTGAATTATCAATGTCAGTGTAGTGATCACTTCCAATCTCTGTGAAAATTTCATGGACTCTGGCAAGGTGAAGTGGCACTCACAAGGATCCATGCAAATAACTGGTATAGGAACACAGATATTGCCAAGCTAGGACAGAGCTAATATCCATTTGCTGTACTTCTCACTGTGGCTAGCACAAAGCACTGCTATGGGCAGATCTAGGGTAAACTGCTTCTCTGCTGCTGGGACTCAACCCTGTCTTCTACTGTGTAAGATTTAGTTTAACAGACAAAGCGTGATGTATTCTCTCTTTTGATGCTAATATAACTGTGATGTTATATGGCACATATATATATGTATGTGTGTCTCTGTGTGTATGCACACAAAATATCTGATTGACTGAGTATCAACAGCTTTCCCAAGTCCAACCAACTGTACAGGAGCCATAAAGTTCGGTGACAAATTGGCCACCATTGCCTTAAATATCTCTGTACTTGTGCTATGTCACATAAACAGCAAAAGCTTGTGATAGCCCTACTTCATGCCTTTGATTATGGTATATAGCATCATACAGTATGCATTTATGCACAGAGGGCAGAGGATCACAGCCCTTGCTGTTCATCTCTTTCCTGAAGAAAACACAAGCAATGCTTTCAGCTGCTTTTTATATGAAATTATTCCCATGTTTTTAGGAACTCTGTTGCTTTTCTCTGCACTCCCTTCAAATCTGCAAATCTATTTTATGAGATGGGATGACAGATACTCCTCACATTAGTCCAAAAAAAGCTGTAACTTTTTACATGTTTCCAGAGAGGCATTATTTCTTCTGCTTTGTTCCTCATCCCAGTCCTTACGCACACCAACCTCTTTCCTTTTTGCAGACAGTTACTTAATGAGCACTGGTGACTGCAATGACTCTTTTTGTAAAGACACTACTGAAATATTTTATTTAGCCCTATGATGATCTGTGAAACTGGGCAGTGGCCAAGAGAACCAAGGAAAATGTAAGCAGTGACAGAAGGCTTACAAGTCAAGCCACTAGCATCAGCTCTGTGGGATAGTTCTCACCTCCATTTCTGGACCTCCAATAGACCTGTGAAAGACCATATTACACAAGCTCAATTTGAACAGGTTTCTAGGCACAATATTTCTCAAGACTACATTCATGCTGCAAGCTTCCTCATTTCCTAGCTTTCCTCTCTGGATATCTTTCAGGCAGAAAATAGATGATATTTTAAAAATAATGTGTGTAGGAAACCCAAATGGTGGAGAGTGCTGTTATCGTGTGCTTTGCTGTTCTTTGAAGAAGAGTCTGGTCTGGCTTTGCAGGTTACTAGAACTGTGGCTTCTTTCCTATTTCTGTATTCCCTGCCAAAGGTTCCCTTTACATGTCCTTTAGCTCTAATGGCCTGTACCATGTAAAGAGTCTTGGTTATGTCATCACCAAATGTGAATTTGATCTGTGCAAATGTTCCTTTCTTTCTTTCTGCATCCTTAGCTACATCAGTGTCAGCATGGGACACTGGAACAGAGTGGAAAATCCCAGCTGAAGTCCTGGCAGTCAGGAGTCCACCTTGGACACCTGCCCTTTGCTAGACTGTAGTGTAGTCAGGAAAAGAACTATGGAAAGCTGGACAGGGTCCAGGGATGTAAAGGAAACTGCTGCTCCCCTAATGACCAGAAAAGTGAGACTCACTGCTTCATGCAAATAAGTCTTAGATAAAGGTCATAAGGTCCCAATTATCCAGTGTTCAAAGAACGACAGACTTCCCAGCTGTACCTCGAGGCAATAGCAAATGAGTCCTTTTTTCATTATGAAAGAAAGCAGAAGGTGGAAGACACTATTCAACCTCTCCATCTTCTTTCAGCAAAACACAGTAATTGGTAATGCTAGCAATGATAACTGGACATTGCCTGTAACCTACAGGGCTTAATGAAGAAGAAAATCTCTCTGACATTTGGAAGAGCATCCAAATCCCAATGCTGAAGTTGGTGCAGTGGTACAGAACCATAGCTGATAATGCATTGCAGGTACAGGGAAAACGATAGGAGAGCAGGAACAACAGCTGTGACCATTATGCAGGAGCATTCCCCAGTGCTGCTGACTTCAACAAAACTGTCTTAGCAGCTGTGAAAAATGTTTCAAAGACTTTACTTGATAACCACTTGAAGAGATGGAGGTTGGAATGAAGTAAAAGTAATTTAAAGTTGGTGTGGTGGCAAGTACTTTTAAAAACATCTTTGATGTTCTTAAAAGCTTGGGGCACTCGTTGATTTGGAAATGACACAAGTCTCTAACAGGGAGGTGTGAATGCAAGCTTGTGTGGACTAAGTCCATAACCATCTAGTTTTCAAGTGAATATGGGACTCCATTCCCTTACCGGGTATGGGCTTAGAAAAAAACCCATATATATTCTGGTTTAGACATCCCATGTTCCCTATCCTAAGTAAGGCTAGGATTTCACCCATGATTTCAGCCTCAGTGTCACAAGCAGTTCAGAATAACCTCCAGTCACTGGTGCTGAAACAAGAGATGTGTCACAGACCAAACCTTGGCCTTGGGTTTGCCCCCCTTCAGAAATATTTGCGAGTTGAAGTAGTCTGTCTTAGGCTTAGATCTGCTCACAAATGGTCTCTATGTTTCTCCCCCTGGAAGGCACTCGGTGCAATCTTGTAACATTGGTCCTCTGCTTTCCCTTGTCAGAAGGGATAGAAATCCCCCACATTCACGGGATCTCATCAGAGGGCTACTGTGAGTTTATCTTTGGTAGGGCTGCTACAGTTCATAGGAGCAGCAATTCTGTCTGACCTTTTGTCTGCATTCACAGTCCCTTACTCAACTGGTACACCAGGGATCCAGGTGGTTGAAGGAGGTAACTTCTTTATTGCCAAACGGTGAGGAGGCATGAGTGTCACCTTGATCTTACAACTCTGTTCAAACACCGCAAACAGGTTTGGCACCTGACTTTAAGCTTATCTTTGGGGTTGAAGATATGTTCCCACAAAGCCATCCCAGCACTATTGCCAGGCCTTTGCTGGGAGACTTACCAGTGTGGCCAAGCATGGTGCCTGTTTGGACTAAACTCAACCTCTTGTCCGTGACACAGCCCCTCCCAAACACAGCTGAGGCCCACCAGGAAGGCATGGGGAAGAAATGCTGCTGAGCAGCAGACTGTGGTCTCCAGACACACTAACCCAGCACTGCTCACTGCACACAATGAAGAGACATGAGAAAGAAAATGGTTTTTTGTGCCTCAAGATAAAAACCTTTTTCATTGCTGAAGCCAAATGACTACGAAAAAGATGGATGGAGTCGCTGAATTTTACATCAGGAAGAAGGAGAAAATTCCAGATGTTCCTGACTGATGTAGCAAGCAACTACCTTTTGGCCTTATTTCTAGCAAAACACATAGACATGGTTCTGCCAAACAGAGATGTTAAGCCTGATCGTAGTTCAAACCCCAACCATGCAGGGCTTCTGAGTCCTGCTGGGCTGGAATTCTTCTGTGATAATCTTTTCCTCATTAAAGAACCCTTTAATTACTCAAACCCAAGCATAGTATATACTATTACCAGGAATTAGGGGATTTGTAGGGTAAAGTAGTATGAAATTCTTTGCTTGCTTTTAGAGTAGCTAGCATGTGAGGGTCAGGTCCTCCCTGAATGGGACAGAAGACAAGATGGCTCTTATGCTAGGAAGCTGAAAGCCAGTGCTTTGCTAGCAAGGCATAGGGCTTTTGGACACATTTTCCCCAGATCCCTCCTGCTGGAGCTATTCCACTTTGTATAAATTATTTATTGTTTGCTGGAGCCAGGATGTGGCATTTGGTCTCCCCTATTCCAGATGAGTGCCCTCACCACTGGTCTACAGAGTCAATGTTTTCCTCTGGCCCAATAAATATTTAATGGTTTATGGAAGTGGAACAGCTCCAGCAGGAGAGGAAGAGTAAGAGAGACGTGTTCATTCACATGGATACCTCAGAACATCGCTCTGTGACCAGCAGGCAAGACCCGAGCCAAGGACCTTTATAGCAAATAAACTCAGCAGGAAGAGACAGTAAGAGCACAAAATGGTGGGGGGCCACTTCCTATGCCTCAGTGCAATTTCGGAGCAATATCAGAGCAGCTCAGGCCTGATGAGTTCATGCCTCATATCAGGCTCTCTTCTTGTGACCACTGTTGTCAAAATTACGGCCCTCAAGCCAAAATTATGGGCTGCTCCACCTTGGCCAAAAATGTACAAACTCAGCACGTGGAAGCTGTGGTAACTGGCAGCTTCCATGGACCTGTGCAGAACTGGGCTTCATGGCAGACAAGATGGTGGAGGAGCCCCTCCAAGACTATTGCTTGGTCCTGTAGCTGAGTCAGGGCCAAGGAAAGTGTCCTTTGAGGAGGAAGAGAAGCCTTGTCATTGCAGACTAGCTCAGCAAGGGGCTGTCTCAGCTCCCTGTAAGGGTGTTTTTCCCACCATAGTGGACGGTACTGAGGAGCTGTTGACAACCCAAACATTCCTACTCCTCCAGGGGTGGTGCATCCTGGCTATGGCACAGCTGGCTATGCACAGGGCATGGGGCTGCCTGGCTGTGCCCCTAGGTGGTCTCCCCAGCATTTGCAGCTGTCCCACCGAGTACCCTCATGTCACGGCTGAATTCATTATCTGCCTGATGGAATTGTTATTGTGAAAAGCCAATTAAACCGAGATGGCTACTCTGGGACAGCTGCATGGCTTTGCTTGGTGCAGCACTCAGAGAGTTCAGAGGCTCGATAGTCCCTCTCCAACTGGGAGGAATGGCTCTCAAAACTGGTTAAAAAATAAAATAAAACGGAGCTTGCCAAATTTGAATTAAAATCAGAATTACAATTTCTGTAATTGTACAGAATGCAAGCTGCTGCCACCCTCACAGAGAAGACTGGTGCTGGCGATAAGAGCACTCATGAGAGGTTTTCCAGGCAGCTCTTTCCTTCCTTCCTGCTATACAGCTTGGCTCTTTGAAAATGGCCAGTGCCAGGCTCAGGGCTGCCCTATACTTCCTTTTCCCTGGAGCTGACCACTTACTGAGCAAGCATCACACGTCTGGTCACAGAGAATTCTTGGGGCAGAAGGGATGACTGCAGAGCCCAACCTCTTTCCTTAAGTCAAACCAGGAGCATCTGGCCTTTATATGATCTAGGGAAAGTGTCCAGCTGCCTACCCACTTTTGCAGGACAGATGCTGTGACTCCTAATCTTTCCATCCTCAGAAAAGCAGTTGTTAAGCAGTCCCAGATAAGGGATTTCAAGAAGAGGAGAGAATTGCTCTGCACCAACAATGCCACTGTGGTGTCTCTAAATGGGGTTTTTCCCACAAGTGTTTGTACTTCAAAATGCCCCTTACTGTGTTTGGGCTCTCAGGCCTCCTCCTGATGAAATGAAAAGCAAAGGCTCCCAGGAGTTTCCCTGGGTACAGCATGAAACCTAAACTGCCTTCTGGAGAGGAGTGCCTGTGTTTCATCCTGCACAAAACATGTTGGGATTCTATGGGTGTGCCAGCCGTGCATTTGAGAAATATTAGTAATTTCTTTGATGCAAAGAGCTGGTGGTGTTGATGTTGCAGCTGCTGGGGACAGTTATCAAGAAGATGGCTGTGGAAAGCCTGACAACAGGCATTTAATTAATTTTAGCATCCAATTTGCAGAGCCTTGGTGGATGATGATGGACGGGAACAAACTAATGATCTCTAAATGAAATTTCTCCTTCATTTAAACTCGAAATGGGAGGATGGCAATGGGAAGAAAAAGAGACATTTTATATCCTCCCCTTGATTGCAATTCCCTGCCTTCAGCTAGATCAATATCATTTCTGCTGGAGATGGAGGCTGCCTCTGGTTTCCATGGCAATGTGGTTGTTGGAGGCTTGCAGGCTCCATGAATCCCCAATTTATCAGTCTTCTAGGCTTTAATAATGGAGACCAGCAGTCAGGCAGCTTATGAATGGCACATGTCTTTTGGGCTGGGGGAAGGGAGGCGGGAGCATGGTTTGTAGTAAGGGCTGCAGCAATTTGTTTTCCTGCCACCGACAGCTGAAGGGGGAGGAGTACGAGGGGAGGAGCAGCACATTAATTCTGGATGCACTGAAGGAATTTCTAGACCATTTTGCCGCAATTACAGAAGATTTCCTCCTTTAGTTTCTTTTCCCTAGCCAGTTTTGCCGGGGAAAGGGAGGAGAAGAGCTTCACAGTCAGTCCTTTGTGAGGAGGTGGGAGCTGTAGATGGAGAACCCAAAGGCTTTACCACTCTGCATGTTTCCTTCCTCTTCTTAACCCTCTTTATTTCAGGATCAGCAATGCATGAATGCCAGCAGTCTGCCACAGTTTCAGGTTGATTTTTATCCCCCTACTGATCATTGCCAGGCTGCTCAGCAGAGCTGTGAGATGGGCAGACCTCTGAGGACCTGATCTGTCTGTCAAACTTCTGTCACTTGCTGTGCTATTCTCTGTGCATCTGCTTGGCCTCTCCAAATTCAAACCTCCATCCCCAAAGTGCTGTAAGCTTCAATCCCTGAATTAATTACTTTGCTAGGAACGTCCTGGATGTAGAACAATCACTATCTGTCACTTCAATAAGGTTCAACTGGCCTGTATCTATTCAGGATGTTTCCATTTCTTCTTATCTTTCCTCTGATTTCTCCCCTATAATCTCATAGGGTGGTTGCTCTAAAGAAGCTAAAGAATAAATGGACGTATCTTAGAAAGACCTTGTTCTTCTGTCCCCCCACATGCCCTCTCTTTCTAAACGATCCTCCAGAACTTAAACCAGCAAGGGAGAAAAGATGTGTGAAACAAAAGAATGCTGTTGCATGAGATGGGGATATCCTGTTTTCCAATACAAGAGCAGCTGTCAACTGTTATATTCCACAGCTGGAAGGAAGTTACAACCTCTATATTCAAGCTCTTTGAATCATAAGTTATTTAAGGAACTAAAGAGCACCCTTTCTGGTCTGCAGAACCTATGTGAAATCAACAGGCACAGAGGAGAAGAGGTGATGCCTTAAGTTTTAGCTTTCATGTTTTTCCGATTCTGTGCTGCCTAGGTGTGTAGTTCTGGGTCTCATAGTAAGTGTTAGCAAGCTCTCTTCACAGAGCAGGTAGACAAAACAAATCCTTTTCCTGCTGGAGACCAAGGACAACTGTTACAGGTTTTCAGGCCCCAAAGCATAAACGACAGGGGACTGAAGAGAGAAAACAAGAAGGATGGGACTCCATAATCTGAAGCTGTAATTGGACAATTAAACCCAGTAGGCAAATGGACCAAAACTTACAAAAGCGTTTGACCTTGTGACCGGTCATCCATTTTGTGACCGTTTTGGGTCCATCTTGGGTGTAGCCCTGGCCAGACTCTTGTACTGCCCGAAGTATATCCTTAAAGGCCTTTTAATAAATACCTACTTTATGCTTTTAGCTCTGGCTAGTCTCTGTTCCAGGTTCAGCCTCTCAAGGCATCAGAGGAGTAAAGAACAACTTATGGGTAATTTTTGCTAAGATTTTCCTTGGGTGAAGTAATGAATGCAGGAGATAGAGGGGCTGGTAGCTTGGAACCACTCCTGAAGGGAGACCTTCTGATTCATCAGGACAGCTGAGCACCTGATTGTTCATCAGATCAATTCTGATCCTACCTGATGGCTGGGGACACCCTGCACAAGTAACTTCCTATTTCTCCCCTTCAAGCTCCCTGGTTGTGAAGACAGTGGAACCTTGGTGGAAGTCTGTTGAGGTCACAGCACCTCTGAGGTCATAGCACCTTTGATGCTGTTTGGTAGGAGGCCACTCAATGCCAGTGTAAAATACCTGCCTCCAAGGCACTCTAACCCTGAAAGATATCTTTTACTTTGTCTTTGCCCACTGTACTGTGCAGCCTCCCACCTGCCCACCACTTTCTGGTGTGACAGAGGATCCCCACAGAAGCACCGTGACTGATGACACTGCTGCCAGGTGGGAGCACCCTGTCCTCCCTGGAGCTGCCTTTGCTTGTAGTGTGACAGTGGCCAAGGGACTGGCCTTGCTAAAGGAGATCTTGCTGTCTGAAAACCTAACCACTCTGGTAGGGCTTCTTCCAGTTGTAGCTGGATTGAAATTGCCCAGATATGGGTACAGTAGGCAGGAAGTTTGGGACAAAAGTGCTGGTAATAGGCAGGGATAAATGAACAGTCAGCAGTAGGCATTTCGTTTTTCCCAGCTTCCATGTCTGGCTGCATCCATGGATGTGGGAAAGAAACAGCAGTGGAAGAAGGAAAGAGAGCTGCTTCTTTCCCGTTCTCCAGGATGGAAGAATATTTGCAAATGTAGCTGTAACAGGGTTAACACCTCACATTCACAAGGAACATCCTCCCTTTTCTCTCCCCACCCTCTTCCTCCATCACTCCCATTTCTCTGGAGACCTCAGTGCTCCCTCTCTCAGCAAAAGTTGGGGAGTTTCCGTGGCAACCTGGCAGCTGGTGTCTAGACACTGTGAAAGATGCTTTGCAATGGAGCTGTGAGCCTGACTCCCCTCAACACCCCCTCCCCATTGCTGTGCACCCTGAGCATCTCTCCCACCATTCTTTCCCTTTCCATCTACTGTACACATGGATGCCAGTGCAGGCTTGGATTTCCATGGTGGTGCTGGAGGAAGAAAGGCATGGGATGGGATGAGAAGGAGTGGAAATCCCTAAGCCACTGGCTCTTCAGCCCAACAAAGCGCAAAGGCAGCTGGGGCAACAGAATTGGGTCTGGCTCTCCTCTGAGGATTTAGCAGGATCAGAAAAAGAGGCAGCTGTCCAAGCTTGGACTGAAGTTACCAGCCATGGGACTTGCAGAAGTTGTGGGTTTTGGATTTTTTTCCTCACTGCTGGGGCAAGTGAACCATTCTTATATGGTTCTGGAAAAAGATGAAGTGGTACAGGAATAGGAGACCCAAGCTACCATGTATTGGGGCCATATTAACATTAAGGTTGTTTCAACCTTAACAGGCTGACTTGCTTGCTTCTTTCCAGTATTATGGGGTGACTTCCCTGGACCTCCTGCGTGCTACTTGCACTGGGGACATTCCTCCCCACCACCCTGTTGCAGGGTGTGCCAAGGGTTTGCAGATCTCCCAGGTGCCATGTGCTCACTAGGATCCCCAGGGCTCATGGGAACCAGTACCATGGGTGTGTCTCTACTGAGTGAGGGATTCACCAGGGATTTGGGAGAAATCATACAAGTCCATACCCTGGACCAGACACAGCCACTTACCTGAAATACCCAATTCCTTCATTTCTCAGTGTTTAGCTGGGGCAGCATAAGGCTACCAGTTTTCATAAGCAGTGAGTCGGGATGGTGGAGGATTTTAGCTCTGCATATGATGCATCATAGGGCTGACTGCAATGGGCTAACACGGATCAGAAAGAGAACTGTATAAGCAACAGCTCTGAACCTGAAGTGTGTCTTGTTTCAGCAGTCTCAGACCTACCATCGTTTGCCTGGAATAGATTCTGGCTGGCTAGAAGGACAGATGGATTGGGACAGATGAATCAAGCTGTGAAGCCTGGATCCAAATCTGGATCCAAATGTCATTAAAACTAGGAGATGCTCAGGGCAGGGATTTTAAATGAGGTTTTCCAGTGCTCCTTATCCTAAACAAACAAACAAACAAAAAAGTAGAGTCATCTCTGGGTCATGTGAGATCTGCTTATAACAGGACAGGAAAGCCCAGATTAATATTTGGGAGCAGAGTGATGACCGGATGAGGAACAGGTTTTCAGTTCCATCTCTGCCCAAGCTGTAGCTGGCAAAGGACAGAGAAAGGAGGAAGCACAACAAATGCTAGAGAGAGCAGCATCTGAGTAGATTTGGACAGTACTTCAGCGTGAATGCACAGGAGAGTTCTAGCTGCACAATCAATATCAGCAATAATTATGCAAACACTGAGAAAGCAGCAAAAGCAAAATCTCTGCATCTGTGTTAGAATCCCAGAGTGTTGTGCAATTTCTCGTCTCTTGGCATTGGCTGTGGTAATTTAAAGATCTGCAGTGGAACAGAGACAAAAAGGAAAACAAAACCCAAGCCACCAGTCACAAAAAAAAGATCATCAGAGAGGTTGCTGCTACTGTGGTCATAAGCTGATGTCTGCTCTGATTTAATTAATCTTGGCAAGTCAGACGGGAGCTGGGCAGGTCCCAAGAGACAGTGTTTTACCCGGAAATCCACTCAACCTAATTTCACTAATGTAGGGCAGTGGAGAGACTTGGAGAGGAGCCTGCATGCTCATCCATTAGAGCACAGCATCAGCAAAGGCAGCTGGAAGCACCACCATCCAGCAGAACTGCTGCTTGCGTGCCTGCCTCAGCTTCACAGCAACCAGAGCTGCATATGTTCCAGGCGTTTGCTCCCCAGCAGGGCTCGCAGACATGACTCTCACCCTTTCCAGGAAATAAGTGGAGTGCTGAGGAGCTTTTTAAGACCCTATTGCAGCAAGGCTCTGTATCTCGCTTCCATGTTGTTACCCTTCCATGAATAATGCTGTTCCCCAGCAGGTACCAGCTGGAGCTGTAGCTATGAAGCCTCTCTTTGACACAGGCCCCTCAGCTGGGAAGCAAACACACATCAGCCTCTCCCACTGTGCAGCTCTATCCTTAAACAATTCTGCAGTAATGGCTTAAGGTTTGTCCAAGGCTGCCCAAAAGGTTTCTTGATTTGACTGCACCATCCAGAGAAGAGTGGCAGCTCAGCTCACAGATGTCTGTCTCTTTGGCAAAATTATCTGATGCTATAAGGATGATCTGGACTGCAGCATAGATTTCCAAAGATTGAAATAAAAAAGCAAACTAAAATCTCAAGCTAGAAGGGTGGGATCACAGGACTGGAGTAACCATGAACAGTGCAAGTGATGACTGGTGGGCATTAAAAGAACTGTAAGGGTGGTGATTGCAAGCCCAAACTAGGTTGGTTTTGTTGTTTGATGTGATTTTTTTTTAGCTTTCTGACCTAGCCATTCTTGCTTTTCCCTTCAAAACTGAATTTGGTTTTGGCCACCCACTAAAGGGTTTTTGCCTTTATATTACACCTCTGCCTCCCTTCTTGCTCTCTTTCATCCACTCTCATTTTGTAAGTTTGGGTCTTTCTTTTTGCTTTGTAGCTGGAGTGCTCTAGAACAAATATGGATGTCTCCACCTTGGTTTGCTGCAAGTGTAGATATTCCCAGGCTGAAACTTGTCCTAAAGTAGGCATCCAAATAAGACAGGTTAATAGAGTCTTAGAAATCTCCTATTTATTTCCTCTAGTTAGGAAGGAAGGAGAGGATGAGAAGATCAGCTGCAGATGTCTCTCTGTAGATGTCTGGGGTTAGGTGAGATGTCCATCCACTCTGACTTCAACTTTCTCATTTCATGATGTCACCATGTGCACGTTGATGCTGCCCAGTCCAGGCCCACCTGAAGAAAGAGCTCATTGCTTCCTGCTGGTTCTGTCCCTTGCAAGTGGACACAGGGGGCTCTGATTGTGCAGGCAGATCTCACAGTGCTGGCATGTTCAGAAGGGAGGCAGCTTTAGACAGGTGGAAGTTTGGCTACCCAGGATGAAATGTTTTTGTTCCTCAAGCAGGGAATGGCCTGAATTCTCAACCACTTTTTAATCATCTTTGCAGCAAAGTGAATGAAAAATGCCCAAACTGTGCAGTTCTGGCTGTAGAATAGTATTTGTCCACTGCAAACCCACAGGTACGATATCCCAGAGTTCAAGAGTGGAAAATCAAGACTAGTATTGGATAAAAAGTAGTGTAGGAGATATCCTCTCTGATGTATGGAATCCCCAGGACAGTTATCTACTAATCTCCCTGGGGATACCTTGCCGCCCTTGCTGGGACACTGAAAACAAGGTTGGAGAAAGCCCAGAAAACATACTGCAGAAATAGCCTGCATCAAACAAACTGGTGAGTCAGATAAACTGTCTCACCTCTCCTCATGAATCAGAAACTGCTGTTAACTGGCCCTGATGTCACTGGGGCTGTGATGCATTGCTCCCATTGCACAGAGAGAATCCTCTTCTTTTTACTGCTGTGATTTAGCAGTGCCACAGCTTGAAACTTATTTTTTTGTACTAAATTCTTTTTTCCTTCATGATATTGCTCCTTGCTAAAGTTCATTACTACATAATAACACCAGGTTGCTTCTTTTCCCTCATCCCAAAGATCGATGAAGTCCTGGTAAAGCTGGTAGGAAATAAGAGAGAGCTTAGCAGGGTGTAGCAGTAGAGTGTTTCCCCTTACTGCTTCAGTATCATGCAAGAGAAAAGAGGGACAGTGATTCACTGAATTTTGTGTGATAATTCTTATTCAAAAAGCTAGAGTTCTTGTTTATACTTGGGATATGCACAGTCCAGCATTTGAGTTGTATGATCCCTCTCTGTTGACTTGAGTATGTGATGAAGTGACCTTAAATTGTTCCTGCTGCTCCACGATCCCAGTTAGTCCAGCCTATTCATCCATGGCAGAAATCAGTGCAGTCTCTGGCCTTCTTTAGCAGAGAGTCGTCTGTCTGCTCCCCAGAGAACATTAATGGGGACAGTGAGGCACCTCTGTGCAGTTCCCCTGCCAGCCAGGGATCTCCAGGCGCCATGGGCACTCCCTGGAAATTAGATTTGCTGCTGTGGTGAGCTAACAGGGAATAGAACATGGCAGAAAATTATGTTTCAACTTGCCTGCTTATCCTAAGAGCAAGGGCAGCATGGGAACACTGTGAGCTAACCAGCATCACTGCCAGCTCCTCCACCTTGAGTGTGAGCAGATTCCCTGTACATCCCTCCTGGAGTGCTGTCAGGAGCCCACCACTGTAGGAGCTGGACCCCACTTTCAGCTGCTGATTATCAGGGCATCTGTGTGTCTTGGTAACACAGCAGATGTGCAGGACCCCTCAGTGTCTGTCTGTCCCTGTGCTTGCTGTGTTATGGGCCTGTCTGTTGTGTTGTCCTGAGGGGATGTGGGACTACTGGCTAAAACTTGTGCAAATTTTTGGTAGGAAGACACAAGAAGTTTTAAACACAATGAAAAGCAGTGTCAAGACTTGTGCTCCTGAAGCCACGTTATGTCACTTTGTTGTTCTTTCACTCATCTTCCATTCATGTGAGGAGAAAACACCAGAAACTCTGCCTTACTAGGATCTCTCAGAGCCTTGTAAGAAATCAGACTTCACTGCTGGCTAACAATAGTCTTTTTGCTCAAATTTAGGGGTACATGGCTGCACACTGGGATTCTACTCTCAGCTTTGTAATTCATTGTGTCTCCTGCTATGAATGCCATGAAGAGCAACATTAAAGGGACTCTCCTCCCTCCCAGTGATCAAGTCATTCAGGAAAATTAAAAAAAGTAGGCCAAGGTTTGCCTCCCAATTTGTTATGATATTTGTTATGATCCTATTTTGATCAGTAGCCTATTTTGTCTCTGGTCTGTGGTGGTAGCTGTACCAGATATAGATGGAGTCCTTGAATATCATCCTGCTTAGCTGTTTTGTATCAAGGGAAGGAAAGTCCAGAGATGATTTTGCTGACAGGGGGGTTGCAGATGCAGTGGCTGAGGCCATGGGGATGTTCCCACAGAAATTTTTACTTCTGGAAAATCAGCAGTCAGAATCCACTAAGATAAAAAGTATTTGAAGGTCCAGAAGCAGAGCCTTTAATGAAGATGATTCAGAATGGAAAGTAGCAGACAACTTAAAGGTGATTCATAAGGAAGTGGTGCTTAGGAAAATGTTTAAAACCTAGGCTAAAAAAGCTGAGGGGAAGAGGGAAGCAGGAATGTAGCACCTACTGCCAGTATTGGAAGCAAATACAAGTCTGCCATCTGATGGCATCAAATGTACCAGGCCAAAATGCGTGAATGGTGTCAGCAATGAAAGTTTCACATCCCAGTTAGCATTCTCATGAAACGTGGGTATGAGGATGCTAATCCTCACAAACTAAACACTGGCAACTGAACATCCTCATTGTTAGGCTGACAGCACAGGCCTTGGTGTGATTTTTGTGTACACCAAGCAGCTTCGCATCAGACAGGTCCCAGACACAGCTACCCTGTTCTGGAGAAGAAGAGAGTTTAGCCATATGGACATAAGCTGTGTGGTGCCAGGGACTGCTCCCTGGCTCATTTTATTTACTGGTACAATGTAGTTTGATAGCCCATCAGAGAAGCCAGGGACTGTGCAGAGAACCCACAGTGCTCTCTGAATGAGATGGGTACAGGTATGTGTCATACCAATGACACATGGTCTGTCCCACACCACCCACTCCTTCAGTGCTTGTTTCTTTTCCCTTTTCTTTATCTCAATTCTGGATTGCTGCTTGCTTGACCTCTCTATGGGCTGTGTATGTGTGGGACTGGAGCCAGTGAGGAAAAGAGAGATGGCAAGACCAGTCTTACAGTGCACTAAGACCCTTGTGCATTATTCTTTCTTATGGCCCTGCAGCCCTGGGTCCACCACCACCTTGTCCTCTAAAAAGCAATCCACACAGTACACGCACTGTTTCTGAAAGAGACTGGGAGCATGTTAGTGTACCCTGATGAGAGCTGGGCAGTAGAAACTCTGAGACAAGTAAATCTGTCCTGCTGCAATGAAGAAGGCATGGGCTAGATGAACCCAGGAGTGAGATCACTTCAGTTTGAGAGGCATTCCTTTCATTTGCCTTGTTCCTCCTGGCTGCCTCTGCCTTCCCATGGGTTCTGATCCTCTGTCTAGTTCATTGTGGGATAGCTCCTAGCAATAGTTTCAACTTCTGACGTGAATGGTGTGCCAGAACAAGGTGTCTGACTGACAGGCAGACCCAGCTTCCAGTTATACTCACTGCTTCCCCCAGGGCAGCTTTGCTTTTGAAAAGAGAAACCAGAAAACTGGAGAGATGTGGCAACCTCTGGAGGAAGGCTCCCATTCTTGAAGGCTAGAGACATTTCTCTAGACCTCTGTTCAGTGTGAGAGAAGTCTGAAGTACAGGGTATAAAATTTTTCCCTCTGGGTCTTGCAGGCTCCAAGTGTGTATAGAGTTTTTTCTTTGTGACTCTCTTTAAGTTTTGGTTGGGAGTATCCATACTGTAATTGGGGGACAATGATTAACAGTGGTTGGTACAGACATGGGTTCTGTAAAAGGGTGTGTGATCTAGCTGATAATCCAGGAGTCTAATCAGTGCCCGTAGTGGAATGAACAGTGGTTGTCTGGCACATCAGCAGCGAGCAAGGCAGCTCCTTCCAGTGGTACATGCTTTCTGGCTGAAGGTGTTTTGTAAGAGCTACATATTTGCTTGCTGGCATGTTCTTTCCATGCTGCAGAAATTCCAGGGACTTTGAGACTTAGGTGACTTTGGAGAGAGAGAAGCCTGAAGCCATGCAGTCCATCAGGCTGTGTGCTCATGCAGGATGCTCTAGATCATGTCTGACTAACGCTGGACCATCTCTTTCCCCACTAGATGCTGTAGAAGAAACCAAACCTACTGAAAGTGCCCAGCAGGAAGAGGTGAAAGAAGAAGAGAGCAAGGCGGACCAAGAAAATGCCTGAACATTAAGAAATGACTCCCCATTGCCCCTCCCTCCCTCCCCCTATCCTCTATCCTTCCTTCCCACCCCAATCTCGATTTCCCCCCTTCCTGCTCACACCTGTGAGCCTGTCTGTCCCTCTCCCGTTACCACTTAAACCCTTTTTCTCTCTGTGTGGCAAACATTTAAAGAAAAAAAAAAAAAGCAGGAAAAATCCCAGTCAAACAGTGTGGCTTAAACATTTCTTTGTTTCTTGGTGTTGTTATGGCAAGTTTTTGGTAATGATGATCCAATCATTTTGGGAAAATTCTTGCACTGTATCAGAGTTCTTTGACCTGGCGCGTGCGTGTGTCTGTCTGCCCACTGCGAGCGCTCTCTCTCTCTCTCTCTCTCCTCTCTCTCTTCTCCAAGTGTGTGTGTGTGCAATGTTACGTTCATCTGAGGAGTCCAGACTTACTGAGTGAGTTAAAACAAAAGAGGGGGGAAAAAATGGTTCTTTTCTTCCTTTTTCAATGCGATGGAATGAACGAAAGAAAAAACAAACAAAAGACCAAATACAACAAACAAACCAACAAAAAAGAATACTAAACCCCAGTTTGTTTTCAGAACTTAAATAACAACTAGAAAATGTGCCATTTAGCATAATGCTTGGCTCCAGGCTCCTTTTTCAAACTGAACAATAATTATAATAAATGAGAATAATTATCATTAACACCACCGTGTCGCATTTCTATGCTGCCGTACATCCCTCTGGCCTGTGGTCTTTGGTGGCCCACTTCTTGCGTGGCCCAGCTGTGCTCCTTGGCCACCAGACAGTGACTGACTGCACTCCCTGGCACACCTGAGGGGATTTTTAAGGGGAGCAGGCTTGGATTTTGAGCCAGATGTTAGCATTGACTAACATAAATGATGAAAGTAGCAAAATCAGTTTTAGGAAAGATCATTGAAAGCATCCCTCTGGGAGACCTCTAGGCCCTGATTTGGAGAACTATGGTGACCTTGGAGGTATGAGCCTGCAGAGGGACCAGCTTGGATCCATGCCCAAGGTCTAACCCCTGCCAAGGGGTGTGCCAATGGCTGTGAGGGGACAGAGCCCTAGGACCTGAGCTTCTCCCCACAGTAGGATGATGCTCATCCCATTGGGCTGGAGTTGAAGTCCCTGAGTAGCATAGCGTGGTCCCCCAAAAGTGTTCTGTTTGGAAAAATAAATTGGGCCAATTTATTCAATATTTATTGAATAAGTGGGCACACAGGCAGGACGAGGCCTGGTGGTCTAGGAGCCAGTAGGTGGCACTTTGACAAATACCTCATTCCTGCTCCTGCTGAACCCAGGGTGCTTCACCCAGCTGTAATGAGTGCCAAGGCTTTCAGCTGTCATTTATGGCTGTGGGCAGAACCCCACCTCCTAAATCTCCACCACTGCTTCCCACAGGTTGTGGGCTGTTCCCTGGTGCCACCCAGCCTGTCCCAGTGGAGGACTGACAGACACCAAACCCTGAGCCTGTACAGCCATCTGGGTCTGCTGCTGTCTTTATGAGCTGTGAGAGCAAACAGTTAAAATACATTTAGTAATATCTGGGCTTTCATAAAAGCTAATTACTGCTCTTTCACTGCCCTGCTTATTTTCATGTGCTTTCCCAGCAGCTCCTGCATGGTTTCCTAGCCTCATTGGCATTGAAAGCCAGAGTACCCTGCAGCATAACCTGTGATGCTGCAGGACCAGGATTAAATTGTCCTCACAGCAGTAAGACCAAAAGATGGGAATGCTGACAGCTCCAGCATCCTTTGGTGGCCGATGTTTCTTGGAGTGGCAGCCCCATGGCCTTTGGAGGGGTGGCTGGCACTTCTTGTCCTACTCCTTTGTTCTCCTCCATCTCTTTGTTGGAAATAGGGAGAAAAGATGAACAATGTCTCCTCAGAAATGATCACTTTGAACGTAGACTGCTCACTGGAATTGCCATCAAAACACGTCAGGACTCATTTCCATGTGCTTCCTGGCATTCTGTAGAAATAAGAGAGAGAGAGACAGGGAGGGTTTTTTTCTAAAGACAGGGAAAGAGAGATTGGGAGATAGATTGGACAAAGATTTTTAAACACAGGGATTAGAGAGATGAGGGGGGGAAAGATTTTCGAGTGGATAGATGGATGATAGGGAGAGAGAGGGGAGTATAGCTAGAGAAAGAAAGATTAGAGTGCAAAAGATGAGAGAGAGACAGGAAGAAATTAGATAATATGGAGCAATAGATGATCGATAGAGATAGTGAAACGTAGATAGCTAAAGTAGATTAGACAGACAAAATAGGTAGAAAGATGGGCTGACTGACAGATAGGTATTGTGTCATACTTCATAAATGATATATATGCTAATATTCCCATGTCATGATGGGTGGTAAACCCTGAGACACCTTCCAGCCTGACCTCAATTCAGCAAATGTAGCGCAGACATCAGGCATTGCTCGGACCGTATGTCAGGGCTCGCCACCCGCCCGTGCCTGCCGCGGGAGCAGCGGGGTGTGGATGGCGTTGGGGAGGGAGAGCGCTCTGAGGGACACGGGGCTGAGGCGTAGGGAGGAGAGGTGTACACTATGTTTGCTGTTCGTAGCACACAAGGGGCCCAGCCCGGCGCAGACACTGCAGACACCCCGTGTCTCTAGCACCAAGTGGAGAGAACTGAGGTTCAGCTCTCAGGATTTGTGGGAGAGGTGTTTGGGAGGAGGCAGGAAGGAGGGACCATGGTTTTTGTTTGGCCTTACCTCCTGTCATTACCATTGAGAAAGTTTTCTGTCTTGCCTGTTTCTACAAAGACCATGTGGTTCCCCTGCTCTTCTGATTTCAGACCCCAAATTTTTCATCTTGCCTCCAGTTTGCTATTACTACTTTTAACTTTATAAGGAAAAGAACACTGCCTCTCATGTCTTCCTGGACATAGGCCTTCCTCCCTCCTCAAAAAATGCAACAACTTTCTCTCCCCAGGGACGTTTTGCCTTTGTATTTCGCATGTTGCCTCCCCCTTGGCTGATGGTTGGGGCATCACGCGTGTTTTGTCACCGTTTGTAAGAACATACTTTGCCATGTTGCTTAGAGAACAAAGGGTTGGGTTTTGTATTTTGTTTATTTTTCCCCTCACAAAGAGAATGGGATATGTGGTTACCAACTGCAAACCTAAATAATTTAAATAGTAATTCCTCTCCCTTGGTTCCAGTTTAAAATTACTGTCTGTAACCAAGCACCCCCTATCTTTATTATTGTACCGTGTCCTGATCCTGCCAGAGAGTCAGGACAAAGAGAGCGTGAGAGAGAGCAGAGAGACAAACCCTGCCTTGAGCAGGCAGTGGTTTAATGTGTAATACACAAGATTTGTATAGGAAGCTGGGCTGTCTTCAGGGTACAGGAAGAGAGCAGAGAAAAGCATTTGGATTTCCTTGAGTTGCCTCTTCAGCCAGATTTTCAAAGGCTAAAAGGAAACACTATAAAGGATGTAGCATGGGACGGAAACTGGAAAGAGAACAAGGGTATTTGAGGAATGATTTTTCTAGCAAGACATCAAGTGAGCTGAAAGCAGCAGAAGAGGCAGGAGGTCCCAGAAGTAAAGAGAGGGGCAAAGAGTCTTCAGCAGAGTACTCGAAACTTTTCTACTACTCCTGCTGTAATAACCAACAGGAATTCCCCAGGGAGTATGTATCTAATTCTCTCTCTCCCTGAAGAGGATAGAGGTTTTCCTGGGGGTGTCTATGGTTGTTATCGTATGTAAGAAAAGGGCAGGGCATGTCAGAGTGACTAACACTGGGAATATGGTGCCTGACCTCACCATGCAGTGCTGTGGAAATTCAGGGTCCTAGAGGGGCTTTTTACATGCCCCTGTCATAAGATATGCCAGTGACCCACAGCTATCCTGAATGCTCGTACCAGCTGTAGGCCAGCTCTTGACATTTCACTACTACATTTCACTAGCCTAAGCTTTGAAAAAGTTCAAAAAAATCCAACATAAACTCCCCATCAATGCAGTAGGTTGTAAGCATGCATTTGGTCTGCTTTGCAATGCTTGTGGCATCCTGACTGTCTGCACTGATAGCAGATGAAACCCCACAACCCTTGCAATAGTTGCATCAGCCAAGGAGCTTTTCCGTGAGCCACATTCCAAAGGGAGGAGAAGGGTAGCCTACTGAGATCCCTTCAGACCAAGTGTTTTCCAATCCTAAACCCTAATGCAACCCCATGAGAGGCTTTAGCCAGAAGGAACTCACCCGTGGTGACCACATAAACACCACTGCTTGGGAAACATGTTACTCTAGATGAAAGAATTAGCTATGACTGATGGAGAAGAGTTTAGAAAAAAAGGAAAGAAGAAAAAAAGGAAGAGGGAATTCATACCAAACTCCCCACAGGAGTTATTTATTTTTTCCGGTGGTCTTCAAACAGCAAACTAGCACTTGTGACTTTTCATACTGAAGGTCTGCTGTTTGTCATAGTTGTCTTAGGAAGGAAATGGAGTGGCTGTGGTTTGCAGAGGTGGAGGGAAGGGTTTGAATGACTGTTTTTGTGGTTCCTCTTGGCTAAAAGTCCGCTTGGTGGTCACCTGCAGCTCAGCAGCACTAGAGGTGACGTTGGGGGTCCTCTTCCAGGCCTGTGCTCAGATTCCCTGCTTTTCTGCATTGCCACATTAGCACTTTCACTGGATATTTAGAGCACCTCAGGACTGGTTCTCCTCTCGCTCACACTGGGGTAACTCAGGAGTCGCTCCACTGGAACCAGTGGTGTTAATCTGGTGTGAAAATAATGCGAGAGGAGGATTCAACTCCTCGGGGGGGGGGATTTTCCAGGTCCCCGAGGGGGAAAAAAAAATCAATGGGAGTTACATGTCTAACTGCCACTTGTGCCTGTGAAAGTCTGCCCCTTAACTACCTATATGTATATAGGGTACAGTTTTCAGAATAACCTAAGTGACGTGGGCACTTGAGAGCTCACATTTCACTGGCTTTCAAAGAGATGCAAGTTCCTAAGGCCCAGATGCTGAAGGATGTCCAAACTCCTCTCTGCAGCGCATTTGGGGGTCTCAGGCCTGAAATTCTCCAGTCATTTCCCAAAATGGAACTGAAGATCATGAGTCATTTAGGTGGTCCTGAAAGCGCTACCCTCTATCCATTTTTCAGGGTGTTGATCTCAGGTCATGTGCAAGCCTGCATTCTTACCTACAATGCTTTATTACTACATTCTTCTGTTGAGCAATACTTGGAAGAAGAGGTGAAGGTCGAGATTTGCAGAACAGGCTAGTGACCCCAGTGGCTCACATCTGGAGTGCCCAACTTGAGAGACACCTCACTGGGGTCCAAGCCACAGGTCCCCTGTATGCTCTGAACATCAAGATTCATGTATTACACACCCAGAACCACTGGTCACTTCTAAAAAAAGAAATCCCAGCCTGAGACCTAGACTACTCTCACAAAAGAAAATCCCAGGTGAACTGTTCACCCAATAGCTTGGTTTTTCTGCTCATGCCTGTTCCCAATGAATAAAACAAATCCCTGTGCATCACCTAAGCCCTATTTTGAGGAGTTCCACTGGCATACAGCTGAAGTAACACAGTAATAAATCGGGGCCTGAAGAAGGTGGCTACAGCCTAGAGAGTATCAAGAACTGTGACGTGTCTAGAAGCTAAAAAGAGCAGAACTTGACAATTAGAGCGGCCCATTTCCGATGCTCTTGTGTGAGGATCTGGAAAGAGTCTCTCACTCATTGTACTTGTGCATTATGAATGTGTCCATCTGCAGAGATCTAATGTACACATATGTCCTGAATATTGTCCTAAGGTTGCAAGCTTCAAAAATGAGCAGAAAACATTCCCGAGAAGTGAGAATAATACAGATGTCTGTATTTGAAAAATTGGTTCAAATAAAGTCTCTCACTTATAGATGTGTGTAGTTGTGTGCAATTATTTGCTCCTGGAATAGAAATTTCTTCCTTGTGTAGGACTTCGATTCTTTTACAAAAAAATCTCATTTCATTCTCCCTTGACCTTCTCAGTCAAGTCCTACTACTGTGGAAAAAATGCTTTCCACTTATTCTGTCTGGGTAAAAAGCTATGTTAAATTGAAATGGTGAAGTAAATGGCCATAGAGGCCAGTATGTTTTATTGTGGTTAATATCCATTGAGGTAGGATATCTAACTAGCCTGATGGAAGCTGTGGTCTCCTGAGCAAAAGTCCTGGGTTTTTATATAACATGACACAGACATCCCCACGGATGCTCTGACCCAGGAAAGGCCTGTGGCTGTCTGGGCACTGCCTGGAAACTGCCTGGAAAAGGCTGAACTGAGAAACACCGTGCTTGGGCACCACAAAGCTGCAAAATGTCCATGGCCATAACTGGGCCTGGGATGTTCTGAGTCAGGGAATCTGCTTGGATGTGGAAATGGGAATGGGGGACACCAAGCAGTAATGGTTGGACCTCTGGGGATCATCCAGTCCAACCCCTCTACCAAGCCAGGGTCACCTAGAGCAGGTGGCACAGGAGCCAGAATGTGTCCAGAGAGGGACAGTCCATGACCTCCCTGGGCAGCTGTTCCAGTGTTTTGCCACCCTCAATGGAAAGAAGTTAGGCAACCTTGTGCAAGCTTATCTAAAGAAATCAAATTCCTCATTGGATTTAAATCTTCAGTAGCTCACTGGGAAACTCCAGAAGTTTTTGAGATAGAAACATGTATTTCAGCAGCTAAGAAGCCCCACCAATTATTTTCCTCAGTATCAAGTTTGTGCCAAGTGCAATGATATATGAACAGAGCAGGAATTGCTGCCTGGGTTGTGCTAGGTTTCTGACTTAATCCTGAGCTGTGTCTGACAGCAGCTCAAGAGCAGAGCTGAAATCAAGTATTTTTGTCACATCTATTCATCCCAGGAAGCTTTGCAACCACTGTTTAGAAATCACTTGCAACTCATCTATGAAATACAGCAGCTGGCTTAGCAAGGACCCAGAAAATTCCTGATGAGGCTCCAAGGATCTGCCTGGGAAACAGAGCAGACCTCAGCACCTCACATGGGTTCTGGACAAAGTGCCAATTTACAAATGACACAATTAGATGTCTGTATTCTTGTATGCAATCATCAGTTGCCTCGTGGCTTCTCCAAAAAAGGCGTGGACTACATTTTGTGTGCAAACAAATATTAAGCATTTGAAATCGAGTGGTTTCAATTAGCCACATCGCTGGATTGCAGGGATTAGCCCTGGCAGATTGGCTTTGCTTCTGTGGGGCAAAACACCTCTAAAAGGACACTCAAAGACCTCTCTCCAAGTTAATGGTTGTCTTGAGGTAGCAAGGCTGCCTTGCACTCTTTAATCTGCTGCACAGCAGAGGGGGAGGGCAGGAGCTGAGCAGGCGGCCCAGGGCACGTGTGTCAGCTGAAGCTCAGCCTAATATAAATCTCCACCTGAGACTTTCTAACAAGGCACACAAAATTTTCCCTGTACGATTTCTAGAGTCACATCCTTGCCACTGCAAGAAGAAATAAACTTTCTGCCTGAATTGTAGAAAATGACCCATGACTCACCTTGTGTGTTCAACCACCCCCAGTTGCCCAGGTGAACTCCCTTTGGATATCTTGCCACATCCATGGACTACACCAGCAAACTTTCTCCAGTTTCTGACTGAGCAAAGTGTTTCCCATTCCTTTGGTGGTCCCCTGGCTTAGCCCACTCTGGGCTGGGGGAAACCTCCTTTCCTTGGGGAAACTGCAACAGGAACTTCAGGTTTTCCTGATTTTTGACAATGCCAACAGTTTGACTGCACATTTCCCACCTTCATTGCTTCACGGAGGTTGCAGGCAAAAGACCATTATTTCTCACAGAATCACTTGAATTTCTGAGTCTGCCTTCCTTTACCCAGCAGGGAATATGAAGCACTCTGTAATAGACATTTACAGTCCCCCAGTCTGCAACATTTTGTCCTTTTCTACCAGTATACAGAGCTGACATCAAGTCTGAACAGGGCTACTCCCTTGCTGAAGATGAGCAGAAAAAGTGAAAGGAAATGATGTACTTAAGATCACTTTTGTTTATTAAAAACGAAATTATTTTTCTCCATGAAGAGCTGCTTTTATGTATTAAAGAGGAAATAATTTTCCTCTAGCTTGGCATGAAACTGTGAACATTAATAATAAGAGAAGCAAGGAAGTGAAAGCCCATTTATCTCAGAGGAACACCACTGTGGCTGAGAAGGCAGGGTTTGCAGAGAGCTGGTAGCTTGTACAAGACAGACTGGGGTACTTGGGTCTCTGCAAATGCATCAGCCTACAACCCAAACTACAAGCTGTATATAGGTAGAAAGGCACTTCTTAATTTAATTATAGTAGTTGATTAAGCAAGTTACGAGTAAAATGTAATTAGCACTTCGGGAGCAATGGGTGGATGCTAAGCTCAGGGAGAGAGAAGATTCATTAGCTGTGCTGAGAGAGAGGAAGGGTGGTACAGGTCATCAGTGGCCGGATAACAAGGAGGAGTTAATTGGGGTGAACTGAAAACCACTGGTGAGGCCTTTCCCTGCTGAGCCCATAATTATGCCTTTCTTACCTTGAGACAGTCATCTTTTGAAGGGTTTTGTGGCCATCCTTAGGACCCTGAGCCAGAGAGGGAAAAAGAGTTCCTCTCACTGGAGGTGAGGTGTAATGGAGAGGGTTCCACTTTCCCCCTCTACGCTGGGTGTCCCCACCCTTGGCCATTTATCTGTGTCCAGTCTGGCTAAAATTTCAATGAAGCCTCATTCAACACCTCTCTGTGCAGCAGCTCATTGTTTAAGTGTGGAGATGATTCCACTGTGGGTGCTGTGGGGCAGAGGCTCCTTCCTTGTGTTTGCCCAGGTCCTGAGTCGTTCCTTCTTGGGTCTCTTTCCTTCTGAGTCAGACCTGAGTGATTTAGGAAAAACAGAGTGAAAGCTAGGAAAATGCCACACTTCCTGGTGGCCCAAGGGGGTGTCTAACAGCAGAGACACCCTGAGCTTTTGGATGTGGAAGACCAATGTTCCTGAAAACCATGGAGAAGGGCAGCTCTGTGAGTGATGACAGTCACCCACCTTCTTTAGAAGGCACTCAAAGACCAGAAGACAATTCCTGTTGGAATGCCAGCACCCAGCAGAAGGGTGAGCAGTCCCTGCTCGCTGGCACTTCGGCTTCTTGACGCTGCAGCTTCTCAGTAGCACAGAGAGAGAAGACCCACAGCTGTGGGTTGTCTGCCCCAGGCTCTTCTCCATGCATGACAGCCAAGCCTGGTGCCAGACACTCCACAGGGCACGTTTGGCAGTCAGGGCTGGAAGAACAGGGTGCAATGCAGGGTGCATGGTCTGGAAAGACCTCACATGCTGGCTGGTCTCTAGGAGAAAGCCAAAGGCCAATCACTATCCCATCTCACATCCCAGGGAAGGGTTCTGCTCGCCCCAGGGAATGGGCTGGTGGCTGGGGAAGGCTGGCTCTGCCTGGCCGTGGCCTCTGGGCTGCTGGCACGCGCTGCTGGCGGCCCCTCGCCGGCGCACAGAGCATTAATAAGACTTTCCAGGCTGTCACTTCCACGCTGAATCCTTTGAAAGCCGCGCTCCTCTGGGCCCATTAGAGGGAGGAACTGTCTCTGTTGAAACATATGGGGCTGTCAGGCTCTGTCTGTTGCTCTGAAAGCTGCCGCCGCTCTCGCTGTTTGCTGACGGGGGGGCAGCAGCTGCCTGGGGGAGGCTGTGATCAGCTGGGGGACTTGGGAAGGGGCTGGGGGAAGATAGCAGGTGAGCTGGGAGGGATGCTGGTAAACAGTGTGCTGGTAGCTGGTGGGCTGGTAGGACATCGGGACGCTGGGCAGCTCAGGGGGAATCCCTCATGCTATGAGTGTGATAAGGGGAAGAGGTACAGCTGATGACAGCTGGCTGGTGAATATCAGGGTGGGTATGTAGGGGCAGGCTGAGGCAGCAGGAGACGTGGCTGACAGCAGAAATGTTGGACTTGTCTGGGAAGGTAGAGGATGGAAGCAGTGTTGGGTGACTCTATGGGGATGCTGCAAAAGGGAGGCTTTGGAAAGCATCATGCGGTCACACGGGGCTGGAGGTTCTCATTAAGCAGCACACCCGCCCCCCAGCTCCATTTCCAGAGACTGAACAGGATTTAATGGAGTCCCTTGACTTTTTCCTCTGAAATATTCATAGGTTTTAGCAGTCCATTTCATGCTCACCTCCCTTTCCATTAACGAGCATCGAAGAGGGACTGGGTGGAAAGTAGGCTGCTGTGGAGCCAGGGAGACAGAAAAAGGGACCTATGCTTCTGCCCAGGGACTGCTGGGAAGCAATCCATTCCTGGGCTGCTCCATGGCCCTCTCATAGGCCTGCAAAATGACTGGAAATGAGCCCTGGGCAGCATGCACAGGGAGGTGATTAATACAGCAGGAAAGGAAGGAAACCAATTAAGCAGAGCTCTGTCTGGAGCTGCTGCCCCCACCCCTGTCACACAGATACACCCACGTCTGTCTCCCTGCCTGTCTTCCTAATGTGCGAGGCCAAGAGCTCTGTAAGAATTGCACAGGCTGACAAAAATGCCTGGAGGCAATTAGTTCCCTCCTTGCCTCAGCACTAATACTGTGCTAGGACACAGGGAAAGTCCAGAGCTTCCATGAGACAGCACAGAAGCACAGAAGTTGGATTATGGATGCCCCATGTAGCCTGCAGTATTTGGCACAGCAAGGATCCCACTGGGAAGTTTGGAGAAAAGGTGTAATAAATGGTGTGACTGCACTCTGGTTTATGAAATGTCCCAGAAGATTGGGGCAGGTGGGATCTCAGAGTACCTCCCAGACCTGCTAGGTACTAAACCAGGGGTCTAATAGTCTAACTGATATATCCCCACCAAAGTCTACAAACAAGTATCTCTAGGATTCTAGAGAAAGGTGTCGCTGCTCACGGCAGGCTGGGGTTAGAACTAGATGATCTTTAGGGTCCCTTCCATCCCAAAACATTCTATGATTCTATGATTTTGGGAGTGGGGAGAGGTGCAACGCTCACAAATTTGCTCTAGGGTCAAACCTTTTTTGCAGCAGTCACACTCCTAAACCACACAGTTAAAAGTCCTAAGAAAATGTTTATCAAGGACTCCATGGATAGTGCTCTAGGACAACAGAGTGGTCCTCCAGTGCTATCCCTGCAAAAAGTACAAGAGATGCTCAACAATGGACTTCAAAGTTCACTTGGCTTCTCTCTGCATTATTGCTTTGAAGAGCAAAAAGAGCAAAATCTGCATGCTAATGAGTTGTTCACTCTGGCTGACAGAGACAGAAAGCAGGATTATAAATGTACCATTTCCTGTCGTTCCTCCCTGCTGGATTAAAAACCAAAACAATGTCACAGATGCAACAGCACCTATTTATTCTTGCTCTCAAAACACTCACTAGTCAGGCTGCTTCCCCTTCCCTCCCATACACCCACAGACGCGTGCTTGCGTGTGTCCTGGGAATCAGATGTTTATGCAAGTATTTGCAGGATGTTCCACATCTCCCTGAAATGATAATCAGCATGCCCAGAATCAGCTTAATTACTAAGCATTCAGCAAACACCCACAGGCTCTTCCAGGGCAGCTCCACGCAGCATCTCCATGAATGAGTCTGCATGTTTTCCTTCCACTGCCACACATGCTCCTCATCAGCAGCTCGGGCACTCACGTCTGAGCTGCTGCGTTGTCTGGTTATTTATTTGTTTCCAGGAAAGAAGAGAGACTTTTGTAAAGCAGCAGCAGGCCATGAGCAGACACTGAGAGTGCCACAGGGTGAGACTTGGATACTTCTGATTTTTTGCAGCAGTCTCTCCATGAAGGATAGAGATGTGAACGATCCCAGTTTTAACCAGGCCAGATGAGAGATTTAAACATGCCAGGTCCATAGGCTGGCAATTGACTCTCTCTGTAGAAAAGACAAAAAATCAAGAATCTAAGTACCAAAAACTGTGGAACTACGAAGTTTTGCCATCCATGGGTTGCAGCCTGGCACATCTGGGTGCTCAGCAGATAGGCACTTTCTAAAGAGATGAAGGAGTGCTTGGTTCAGCTGAGGCAATCAGAAAACACACTGTTGAGGTAAGAAAAGAAAGCACTTTCTGAGGCAGCAAAGTGCACTTCCTGTAAGAAAGAGCACCATTCATGTCTCTTCAAAACTTCTCTGAAGGATCTCCTGGACTGAAGCTGAGGGCATCTACAAAGACCATGGCCACGTCTTCCCTTTTAGTCAGTGCACTTTCTATCAGCCCCACAGCAAACAATCCCTCGTGTAACCTCTCAGGTGATTTCACAGAGCTGCTAAACTCAGGCAGAGGAAAGATTCAGGCTTCCCCTCATCACTCTGTAGTTACCATCTGTGAGAGTGACAAGGTTTGGACTCCTCAGACAATTGTAGCTGACTTCATTTCCTTCCCTGTGGCACTGCACTATGATGATCCTATTACATTGTTATACACACTGGAAGCATTTAGAGCTATTAAGGTCACACTTCACTAATTTACTGCCTTTTTGTGGAGCTTGGGGACCACAGAGCCCAGAACCAGGGAACCCTTTTCTGTCTCTACTGTGCTTGTCATCCCATGGCAAGAAATCCCCATTTAAAATACAAATCCTGGTGTCAGAGACATAATCAAACCAGCATTTTGATCTGAAGCAACGGAGGAGTTCACAAACAAGGTTCCCTTCTCCACCCAGGCATGTTTACACAAGATATGACTTTTCCTCTCTGTTAATGAAGGAATATTTTAACCATTTTGCCCAATCTTCCACATCCCAATTCATTAGCTGTTAAAGACCCTGTGTGTGTTAGGCCTTTGCTCACACAGGCATTTGGCTATTGGTTGCCATCACAAGTAAATAAGATGCTCCAGCAGAATTTGGGTGCTTGGGCAGCTGGCCAGCTCTAGCTGTTAAAGTTTGGTGTTAGTATTGCCAAGACCTAAGGACTGTCTCACATCACTGGTGATGTCTCCAGACCTCAGAAATCTGCCAGCCTCAGCATCACAGCATTTCCATCACCCTGCACCCTGGAGCTGTCAGTACTCTTATCACTGCTATCTGCACAAGCCCTGGAGCACCGTAGGAAGGATAATTATGACAACAGAAGGCTGTGAAGGCTTAGACCCTCCAGACATTCCGTGGCACCTTCCTCCTGGTTGGGCAGCAGGGCTCTGCTGCTTGCCCAGGGCTCTGGGAAGAGGCTGTGACAGAACACACAACTGAGCTAATCTCTCAGGATTTCGGGCAGATCAGATCAGATCAGTAACTGCTCTACCCCGAAGTATTTATTCTGCAGGGAAGGGGGTGGGAATAACACATACCTTTAAGCCTTGTTAAAAATACATGCCATGAAGACAGCTCTCCTCTCAGGCTAAAACTGTCTCCAGGGACGATCTCTGGGGAATGCCTGTGTAAGCAGCACACCCACCAGGGAAGAGGTTTCTCAGGGGGCGTGTCTGGAGGTGAGCGCTCCGCTAAGCGGAATGCCCGGGGAGAGCGCGTTCCCGCACCATGTGCTGCCTGCCTCTGCCTTTCCCTAAATAGCGCATCCTTGCGGCTCGGAATACGCTTGCCACAAACCACTCCGCACAAGTAGGGTAGGATTTTCTTTTAGTTCCTCCTCAGCCAGCTCGTAAGATCAAATTTTAAACTAGAAACACCTTTTGAGCTCACTCAGCTGCCCCTGAGCAGCTGCTCTGTGCCAGCTGAGCTGTGCCCAGAGCCTTGGCGCTGCAGATGGGCACAGCCCATCACCCCTTACGCTTCTGGTAACATCCAGGTTTAAATGTCACTGCCATTCGACCGGCAATAGTGACACAGCCACCTGCACTGGGCAGCCTTTGCCACGTGGTGACTCAGTAGCTGGTGTAATGGGGAAGGAAAATGAGGATTTTAGGAGGCCTTGGCATAGGGAAGGCAGAGCACTACTGAATCAGTGACTGGGGGTGCATGCCTTGCTCCCTGCCGGGGAATAGGGGAGTCAGGGGCAGAGCAGGTTTCGGAGATGGGGCAGCCAGAGAGCCCCGCAGCCTGCATGGCAGCCACAGCAAAGCATCCCTGCACTGCTCAGAACAGCTCAGCCCTGCTTCCTGCTGCCGCTGAGACTGCTGGAGGGGAAAATTCGATTTGCCTTTTGTTCAGCCAGCCTCACGGAAAGCCTCGCTCCGCGGCTGGGTGCAAAGCAGAACCCGCTCACGGTGCCTGCACTTGGGTATTGGCTCAGCTGAGAGAGCTGAGCCTCCTCCTCTCACAGCTGCCTCTGAGAGCTCATGCTGGGGTAGAGGCACGGTGTCCCTGCCACAGAGACATCAGCCTCCCTCAACAGCTATGCCTGCTGCTCTGCTTGTGCGGGAGAAAGCCATAAAGGATGGCAGATATCCTTGGGACCTGTGCTTTGCTCAGTGAGGCTCAGGACCCATGGTGCATGTGTGTACTCACTTGGCTGACTGCGGATGCCTCCCAGATACGCCCTGCCCTTGTCCCATTTTCATCTCACCAGAGAATATCACGGCACATCCTCACAACAGGCAGCTAAAGAAGGGGGCAGGGTGCCCTCCTCTTTTCCTCACACTATTCTGGCTGCTCACCTCAAAGGCAGCTCCTGTAACATGTCCTGTCTGAAACTGATGCTGGAGAAGCATTTAAATTTATGTTCCCATAAAATATTTTTTTCCATAAAACTTTTTTTTTCATAAGCCATGGGACAGATTGGAATCTGACATTTTCAGCTGTCGCTGGATGAAAGGAAGAGCAGAAGTGACAGGAAATTTTTAGGAGAACTATATTAAACTCTGTGTAGGATTTTGATTTAGTAGTAACAGTAAAATGAAATTTCAGCTGATATTCCATTATCCTGTTTGCAGTGCACTCTAATAGCATCTCCATTCATAAAACAGTTCAGCTCCTGTCCTTTGGTGTTGATCTATTTGTTTTGCTCTACAGCAGATTCCAGCACAACAATGAATTTGCCTTCCTGCATACTTATATATACAGGAAAGGGACAGCACCTTTCCAGGCTGCCAGCCTTGTATTTGCATGTTGGACCCTGAGAATGGATCTTCCCATTGGCACATTTCATATGGGTGACCCTCTGCAAATGTCTTTGTGAACATTTGGCCAGATGTATTTCTTCCCCATCTTCCGGACTAGTGGAGTGCACTGTGAGCAGATAGGCAAGGAAAAGAGAGAAAACACAAAAAGCTGGGCTTGGAAAGGGTGGGGGCTGAGGAGGCAAACACATTTTCTGTTTCCACCTGACCACGTCCCAGTGACCCATTACAAGTGCGTGACTTGCCTAGTTTTGCAGAAATCACAGTATGCACTCTCACCGGAGGGTTGCGACGCCTCTCCCACTAAGCCTGGCTTGAACTGGAAATCTTTTGTTCTTTTTGGCTCTGCCCTCACTCACAGAAGTCAGGCTGTACAGCCAGCACCAAGGCAACTGTGAGGCATCTGCAGGTACAAAAACAGAGGTGCCATGTTGTCTTTGCACACATTCCTGAAAATTTCATCCCTTCTTTTTGGAATTTATAATAATGGGCCTCACTTTTTACTGATATTTTCTTAGGAACTCTGCAAGGCAAATGAAAAGCCCTATCAAATCCCAAAGGTATCATTTTACCCCTACTTTCTGGTGGCATTATAGATAAATCACCCTTTGGAGTGGGCTCAGCCCTATTTGTCTCCCTTCTCCACGCCCTTCCTATCAGACACTGAAATGCCTCAGCCTCCTTCCCTGTCTCCCAGCTCCTGGAAGATGTGCAGCTTCTTGCAGGCAGCCTCTCTCTACACCAGCGTTAAGTTACTAAGCAGCCGAGATAAAAGGTTCCCACCTTCATAAATAATCAATGTGGGCCAAATGGCTTGTGCTTGCTCGACAAACTCATGCATGAGAAACAGAAAGGGAAGAGACAAACACTAACCCAGCAAGGAAAATAACCACACCTCATGCCAATAAAGGTGGAAAGCAGATCTGGAAAACGGAGAAGTAAGAGAACAAGAGTAGAAAAGAAAGGAACTGAGCACCCATCAAACACTTCTATAGTCTTTATTTGCAAAGTATCTGGAGGCTAGTTTTGATTTAGCTAATTTACTCATTAAAAGGAAGTTACTAGAGCAGCCTGGTACCTGCCAGTCCCTGGGTAAGGCTCAGCCACTGCCCAGGCCTCTGATGAGTTTGCCCATGCTCATTTGCTGGCATTGGAGGGATGTGGATGTGCAACCAGCATCAGAGGGACCAGAGAGCCCAGCATCGGGGTCCCACTGCAAACACGGCGTGTGCACAGATCGTTGACAGACCAGACAGCATTTTTAAGGGCTGCTGTACAAAGGGCAGCTCAGCTAAATGGGCTGTCCTGCAAATTCAGTTTCTGAGGTAAGATTGCCTTTTTAGAACAGAGGGACTTCAAGTTTCCAGGGTAGATGTCACACCTGTCCTTTACCTGTCCTGGCATGTGTCAAGCACAGAGACCCATCATTATATGACATGGGTGAGTCTCTTCTGTTTGCTAGGTTCTATGTCTAATAACTCTGCCATGGGAGAGGAGCTCATGGCCAGCCCAGCAGACCCATTGTTGTTGGTACCTCAGTGCTGATTTTCACCACATGGGTGCCTGGTCCTTAAAGAAGGTGTCTGTGCTGAGAATCAAAGTTGCACAGTAATGACAGAAATCCTTTCACATGACAGAGCTGACGGTGAGCAGAAAAGGCGTCTCTGCGCTCTTCCTCTTAGGATGATCCACAGACATTGGTAATGTGCACATAAGGCAAAAAAATAAAAAACAAAACAAACCATTCATGCCTGATTCACCACTCAGTCTCACTCCAAGCTGGTGCCAAACTTTTAAAGTGAGGCCTAATCCAGGCCAATGAGTCAGGTCTGGCACAATCAACTCAGGAGGTGTCAGTAAGGACTTTAGCCAGGTGCAAGTCTACCTCTGGTATGAATCCCTACTGTTTGTAAGCACTGGTCAGAAGCTGCTGCCACAGTGAGAGTCCTAGGCTGTAGTCTTCCCACTCCCCAAATTACTGCACTGCTTTGACTGAACACAAGGCCCTGGCCTGGCTGTCAAGCCTGTTCCTTGTTCACAGGTGACCCTGGAGTCGGTACCAGATGCAGAAGGATGCACGGAGCAGTGCATGGGCTCCCTCCTCATGACATGCACCTCTTCCCATCCTTGACAAGCTTTTGTCTCTTAGGGCAAGAGGATACAAGACTACCAAACAGCCACATGTCACAGACACAAAGCACAATAATGCAATGGCATTGCCAGTGCTTTAGAGATGAACAGAGTTCAGCAATTCATTAATTTAAATTGCCCAGCCGACTGAGGAAGGGGACTATTCCCTCTGGTATATAAGCAAAAATCACCTCACACAGCCTTTCTCCTTGTGTTCCAAGCCAAACCTCACTGACCTTAGCTGTGATCAGACCAACCCACTTTCTCAGACTGCTGTGCAAAGCTGAACACAACAGATTTTGGCCACCTACCGGAGTAGTGATGAGTTCCTGCTCCTGTTCACCTTTGATGCAGTAAAAAACTGCTGCAGACACAAATTAACAAAGGTGGGAGGGAGGATAGCATCAAAGCAAATTCACACTCCTGCTCTGAATAACTGTTTTCTCAGCTCAAGTATTTGTATAAGAGCAAGGGGGATTACTAATAGGGCATGAAGGGAGAGCTCCCAGAGTAGAGGCAGTGAGCAAGGGAGTGAGTGAGAACCCTGGATTCCTTGGAAGATAAAGTTTCATTGTTATGGAATCAATCTTCTGAGCTTCTCTTTGCAATTTTGTCTCATTCGATGCCTCTTGAAATGAGTTTCCATTTGTCTGTCTGGTGCTAATTTTCCCTCATTTGCCACATCAAAGCCATCATTAGAGGCACAAAGTGCCTCCAGTGCCTTTTTTTCTCCTTTTCTTCAGTCATTCTCCTTAATAGCTCTTGGTTTGTTAACTCAGCTATCACTCAGTGGCAATCAGATGCTGTTAGTCTGATCTAGCTGCCTCCAGATGCCCCATCTCTCCTGTTCACAAGGACACGTTGCAGCCTGGGGTGGTTGCCTGGTTGCAGGGGCCAGGGAGGTGCTTTAGAGCAATTTCGAACTTTTATCAGCAAGAGTTACAGCCCCTTGCCAGAGATGCTTGATATCTCTCTTTATTTCCATTTCAATTAGCTAATGGGGGTAACAAGTAGAAGAGGAAGGGTTTGGACAGCACTGAAAATGTCCTCTGAGCTTCTTGAGGTCTTTGCCCGCAAGCTAATGCAGGTTTGCTTGGAGTCAGGAGCTGGCTCACCTCTGCCCGCAGGAAGGGGATCCGTCTCTGCAGCCAGCCACACAAATCCTCACGTCTTTTCTGCAGCCCTCTGGTCTTTGAGCGCTCCAGAGATGTGCATGTCCCTAGGGAGATGCCCCACTATACCATCCTCAAGCAGACAGCAGCCCCAGACCGGGCTTGCACAGCTGTTCCAGTCACTTGTCAGGGAAAGGCCTGGCTGGGCTCTGTGCAGGATCTGCCCCACTAAGAGAGCGCACACTGAGCCATCCTGCAGTGTGGGAGGCTTTCCCTGGTGCCTGTCAGCAGCTCTTCTGTGCCAGCAGCTGCCCCAGAAAAGCCTTGCAGGAGAGCCCTGCACCACTAGCAGCAAGAGCAGATTGTTCAGGAGCGTGGCACCGTGCTCATCCCGCTGTGTGCTGTGGGTGGAAATGCCAGCGCCGCTCCTGCTCTGCCACAGCCACAGCCAGAGGCCACAGGCCCGCAGAGGCACCGGGCTGCAGCAGGGGCTGGCACCAGCAGCTGCCTCCAGCAAAGAGCCTCTGCACACCTTCACTCCTGTGCCACGGGGAAGAGCTTTGATCAGGGGCAGGAGGCTGCGCTGAAGGGGTGAGAGGCTCTGAGGTGGGAGGAATTTCAGGCTGAGAAGAGTGTCATCCATGGAAAGGTGTGGAGAGCCCATTCTCCCTTCACTAGACAGACAACCAACACACAAGCACTGCTGCTGGGAAGGGGCTTGTCTTGGCTCTGTTACACAAACAGTAAAGTCAGCAGCCAGTGAGACAATCTGGGAGAGGTTTTACATGGCTGGAAGTTCTCAGGCCACTCTACAACATTGGTGGACTCACAGGCAGGCAAGGCAGCCTTTACTTGAGCAGCTCTCCCAAACCACATTTCAAAGAGGATGCATAGTCTTAGCTCAGGCTTCCAGCAGCTCGTAGGTGCTCTGGATGACTGCTCAGTGCCCGTTTTCCACAACTTGTGCCAACTGAAGCCACATCAAGTGAACAGTATATTCCCTACAGGAATGCAGGGCCAGGACTGGAAGCCAGGTGCACTGTGAGGGACTGAAGCTCTGCTGGATTCCTGCAATTGTGTCAAGTGCCTTGTGCATCCTCACTGACCCTCTGTCTGTGTGGCATGCTTGAGAGCCTCAGATCCAGGAGTGATTTCTCCACACGAGAGGACTGCATTGCAAAATGGATTGCAAGCTAAGGAAATAGCCTGGGAGGCTGGGCTCCAAGAGATGGAAAACCAAGATTCACATGCTGAGCTGGCAGAAGAAGGGGGGATCATCCACTTCTACCAGTGGCTTCCACAAACTCTGCCACTGCTAGTACTGCATCCTGTCAACTCAGGTATCAGGGGACTGCAACCCTTGAATCCTGGCTACAGACCTGGATAAAAACATCAGCACTTAAAATGAGGCAGCAGCAGATCAATGCTGAGGTGTGATTTCCAAACTAAGCCTTGCTGCCCTCCAGCCCTGTAAAAATTTTGAAGTAGCTTTCTACTAGCAGAATAACATTATTCCTGGTCAGCATTTTATAACAATTTGTAATATTTTAAAAGACCTAAACTCAGATTTATCATCAAGGTTATTGGACTGTGTTACAACTCTATTATGCGTTTCAATTAGCCTTCCTCTTTGAGATAATGGTTCAAACATTAATTCCTCTAGTTTCCTGGTCAATGCACCATTTTTAAGCTGAACTGGAAAGGTGACACATTTGAAGAGGAAGCAGTAAATGTTCTACAAACCATATACACTGAAAGTATTAAACATTAGAAAGCACTGTGTAAAACTCATAGTCTCCAATGTGCTCTCAAGATTTACAGATACCACACTGACATGTGCTCATAACATGGACAACAGACCAATAAAAGGTGTTAGGTACAGATATTTCTCTGGAAATCAATGCAGTTTCCAGCTTTCAGATGAAAGCTCAGTTTGTTCTCAGTCAGTTTGCAGATGACACTGAGTGTGGCCATGTTGGTCTGCTGGAGAGTAGGAAGCTCTGCAGAGGGATTCTGGTCAGGCTGGATTGATGGGCTGAGACTGACAGTATGAGATTCAGTGAAGAAAAGTGCTGAGTCCTGCCCTTGGGTCACACCAACCCCAGACAGTGAAACTGACCTGGGGAAGAGTGGCTGGAAAGCTGTCCAGCAGAGAAGGACCTGGGGGTGCTGGCTGACAGTGGCTGAACAGGAGCCAGCTTGTTCCCCTATGGCCAAGAATGTCAGTGACATCCTGCCCCGTTTCAGCAATAGTGTGGCCAGCAGGAGCAGGGCAGTGATTGCCCCCCTGTACTTGGCACTGGTGAGGCTGCACCTTAAGTTCTGGTGTTCTATCCATGACGGTTTATCTCTCTAAATGCAGCTCTTTGCTCATTCTGACAATGCCTGCTTTGAATGGCAAAAGGCAGTCTTGGCTGAACTGCATGATATTTTTATGGACACACATTTTCTCATAGCCTCTGAGTACCATAACCCTTAACTAATTTCCAATTGCAATTTAGCAGTGCTTGAACAGAGTTCAAGTTCCTCAGTGAGGAAAGATGAAGAACACAGTCCTCAGAACATCTCTTCTCTTTTCTTATTCTTCTGGAAATTTTGAGTTATGGTAAGTGCTAGGAATTCAGATCCTCATTTACTGGTAAGTCTGCATCTCTGCTAATAATTTCCTATGTACACTTTGCAGGGAGAATGGGATATATCTAATAATTGCTCTTACAGATACAAAAAGCTCTTCGTGGTGGCAAAAGCAGGAATTAATGTTAATGAGTCTGCTGTTAGCAAGGAGTACTATTGGTGTTATGCTCACGCCTCAACAAATGCAAAGCTTGTTTGTTAAGCAGATGCCAGTGTTAACAGCCAAATTCTCTTCCCATGGATAACTTAGAGTTAGTTAAATGTACCATTAAACATAACCATTTAAAATGTTAATGAAAAGAGGGGTTGTTCTTGCCAGGGTTTATCTTGTCTTCTTTTTAGCCTCAGCTTTAAGGTGGTGGAGGTAAAAAGGCCAAGATAACTTTTCCAGGTGTGTTCAGAGCACACACACTGAGGTGAAGCCCTGGTAGTGCTGGTGTCATTCATGTACAGCACCACGGACCTGGCCTGTTTCCTCCTCAGTGACCAGCCAGTAAAGCTCAGTACTGACCTTAACACCCACAGAGCACTGTGGTACCCCCTGCCCTGGCACTCTCCCCCCCAGCTCTGCTGTGATCCTCCATGCTGCACTTCCTGGCTCTCCCAGCCCTGTGGAAGGGAACGATGATGATGGAGGAGGGTTCATCACTTTTCTTTGGTCTCAAACAGCAAAGGTATGGTAAGCGCTGCTCTCGTTCATGTTCACCATCCTGCTTGCACCTCATTCTCTGTGATGTACCTCTGCTTAGCCCACTGTTTGTGCTGAGCCTCTGACACCTCTGCTTCTGTTTAATTTCATACAATTCAAGAAAAATCTGTACTCTACCGGAAACCAGGCTTACACTCTTCTATGTGTTATGTTCCAGAAACAAAATTTGCTATAACTTTCCATAAAATATGCCCCTGTTTTGTATGCAGGTCTCAAGTCTCTGCCCCAGTGGACTGTAAATAGGCAACAGGAGAGACAGTGGAAGGTGACACAGAGGCAGTGAAGACAACACATTGGTGTGGGGAGAGCAGATCCAGAAATAAGATGCCCTGGTTTTTCATGCTCCAGCAGTGAGTGAGGATGAGACCACCTCCCTTTCAGAGCTGCAGCCAGGCTCTCCTGCAGCCCAGGCTGAGCCTGGCCATGTGCAGCCTCGTGCTGCTGCCCTGGTGTTGGGTGCAGGCACATGCTGCTCTGTGCAGCAGCACAGTTAGCTGTGTCCTTGGGGACCACCAGGAAATAGAGATTCTCCCACTGGGAAAAGGACAATGATGCCAGGCTGTGACAGTCGGGTGGCATTTACATGACACACTCCCATTATACTCATTTGGCTATAGAAGTCCTGAGTGCTCCAACCTTCACATTTAAATTTCCCAGGTGCTGTTTTCTCCTTTGACCAGGTTTTTCCTGCTTCTTGGTTTCTTCACCCCCCTGGCTGTGTTTCTTGTAAACTTGCCCAGGCTACTCTGCTGCACTCTTCTTCCTGCTCCCTTCTAACCTGTTCCTTTCATGCCTGCTTGTGACCATGGCACAAGACTCCTGCCCCTCTCCCTCTTGTCCTGGCTGCCCTCCTTCCAAGCCCCATGCCCTCTCCATTCCCCTGCTTCCCCACTCCCTCCTTTTCATAAAACCTGGCCTCTCCAGTGCCACATCCTGCTGTTTTCTGGCTAGCATTTCCTGCCTCCTTCCCCACCACCCCCCTTCCCTCTCTCCGCCATCTCCACTGTCATGCTCTGTCTTTTGGTGATCCTGTCCCGTGCTTGCCTAAGCAGCTCAGCCTCAGTCCATTCCTTCCATCAGCTTCCTTGTTGTTCCCCTCCTGGGACTGCAGCCTTGATCCCAACCTCTATCTGCACACACATACACACAGTCATGCAATTTAACTAATTAAAAAAAAAAAAAAAACAAAACCAACCAAACATGAAGCTGAAGGCAAGTGCTGACTTCAGGGGTTTGCACTGCAGTTTTGCCTACAGCATCTCCTCCTGGCAGCCCCATTTCACATCTATTTCCAGCCAGCCTGCTCTCTTCATCCTAAGGCATTGCACTGAAGAGGTCAGACTGCTTGGGGTGACACAGCACCCTCAGTCCCAAGTCCCACTTGCAGCCCTGGACCACCTTGCCCCTTCAAGGAACGTGAGGGAAGGCATAGCTTGGCCCACATTCTCCCTGTGGGCTGGAAAGTCATCACTAGACATGATCAGAGAGGAGACAAGCCATAGTATGCAAGGAAGGGAGGGGAAATGAAGAACCAGTACCTCCTTTTCACGTATATTTAATTTTTGTATTTTTTTGTATTTTTTTTTAAGATCACAGAAGAGCAGAGCATTCATACATGTAAAGAAACAGAAACGAGATAACAGAAGTTAAATACATTGAGAAAAGAAAAAATAAAAAGCTTCTTTTTTTTTTATTCCATCACTGGGTTTTGTTCATTTGTTCATTGGGTTGTTTAGTTTTTTTTGATTGGTTCTTTTACACACACACTTGAGCTTTTAAAACTTTCTTTCACAGAGCTAGTTTCAAAACCAAAACAATGGCAAAAAATAAAATGGCCATTTTCTCGTTTCGTTAAAGAGAAGTTCAGCTCATGTCTACAGTGCTGGGGAAAAATATATATAAAGATATAGATATATATATATATTTATATGTATATAACACTGTTAATGAGGAGAGTTCTAACCACCCCACCGTGTAGCAAGAAGAAGGGACTGGCCTTCATTCTCAAGGTCTAGAGGATGAATCTTGGCTCCAGCTGGGAAGGTTGAATGATTTTGGGAGGTGATGGTGGCACCGCGGAGGCAGGTTCCTGCTCTGTGCCCCCTCCTCCCTTTCCTGGCACACGTGTGTGCTCCCGCAGGCACAGGCACAGGCATGCACACACCTTCTCCTGGCTCCTCAGGAGGTCACAACGGAGCTGTGTGTCACAGGCAGAGCCACGGCCAGCGGCGGGTGGCGGAGCGCCTGCCTGGCTGTGCGTGATGGAGAGTGTGGGGAAGGAGTGCCCCAGGAGCGCTCCTGTAGCATGTGCGCGGTGGAGCTGGCGGGCGTGTGCGTATGCGCCTGTGCGTGGCCACATGGGGAGCAAATGTCACCATTCTGCAGAAGGGCAGCCCCGCCTGGGACGTGCTCTCCTCGCTGGCTGGCTCCTCGGTAGGCCTTGCTCCTCATCTCCACCCATGACCCCTCTGTTACGTACAGAAAATCCACACGCCTTTCCTCAGGACACGGCTGGAGCCACCGTGGTGTCACCCTGCTTTACTCACTGAGGCCCATTTTGCTGCATGGTGAGCATGCCCTGGGAGGCCGGGAGGGAGCTCCTGACACACCATGAGGACAGGCAGGGAAAGAAGGGCCCTTCTGGGATGCAATCTCTGCCCCTTCCCCAGCTGCACTGCCCAAGGAGCCCTGCTGCTCATGCAGCCCCCACCACCTGTGCTGCAGTCATGTCCCCCTGTCCCTGCCCCCTTCTTCTCCACTGCCTGGCCACTTCTACAAGGCTTGCGGGGCAGTCTGAGTTGCTGTGGCACCAGCTAACTCAAGCCTGCAGCAAGGGAAGGATCCTTTGCTTCCCACCTGCCTGGGCTAATTAGGAGAGCTGCTCCTCTCGCCCAAGGCCTGCCTTGGCAGCTCTCCTCACCTCACTCTATCACCCTGACCCTCAGAGGTACAGAGGACCATACCGACGTGCTCTCACCAAGACGAGTTCTGCTCCCCTGTTACAGCGAGAGAACCAACAAGCAAGCACCATATGTTGCCCTAATGGGAGCCAACCATTAGGCAGAATTTGGGGGGCTCTGGTAGCTGCCCGATCACTGTTCTAGCAAGTTACAAGAAGGAAATGTGAGAGAGGTTTTAGTGGTGTGACACAGCTCTTAGTCAGCAGAGTCATGCAATTAAAAAAAAATCATCTTCTGGGCATCCCACTGGAAATGAAGCCACTCTAAGATTGACGTTGAGAGGCCATGGTCTCCTCGCTGGTGAACCTGAGAGTTCTGCGCATGGATGATGGACAGCACTCATCCCTACCCTTTTCCACCGGCATCGCATCTTGGAGATTACCATCCAGCTTCTCCACCACTTCCCTGCCTCAAGTTTTGCTCTTCCCATAGGACAGTTTACTCCTGGCATCCCTAACTCAAGAAATTTTGTGTCCTTGAGTCAGAGAAGCAGTAAGATTGTGCATCATCAGGAGAGAGAGAGAGAGAGATAAAGAGAGAGAACTGCTCACCCCCCTGGCACCTCCTCTGTCATACTGTCTTGGTCAGCCATCCCCCATGTCAGTTGCTACATCACATCAAGCACCATGATGATTTGGGCTGCAGGTCAGTGTGCTTGGAGGAGAGGAAGCAGAGGTGTGAGGGGTTGGGAGGAGAAGAGGTGTTTCCCTGTGCCCATAGATTCCCTCACCAGGGAAGGGTGAAGTGATGAAACACTGCACAAAAGTTGATCTGAAATATCTGCTGGTGAGGCTGTGAAGGATTCTAGCATAACTCCTCCGACTTCCCAGATCCTCTTGTCTCATCAGGACTTTCTGCTGCTCCCCCAAATTCCTTCCAGATGTGTAGCTTCCTCTCAGCCTGGAGACCACATGGCTTTTGATGGCGGCTTTGTCCATGCTGTTTGCTTGGACTTTCAGAACAGGGTTGCTCAGACACGTAGCCTGAGTGGCATGGTCTGGATGCACCTGGAGCTAAGAAGAGCTGGTGGGGCTTGGATGTTCTTTGACCAAAAGCGGGGCGAGCAGCAGTGCACGAGCGATCTGCCCAAGTGGTGAACAGTCAGTGGCGTGAGAAAGATGTGCAGACAAAGACTAACTCTTGACACAATGCATGTCACCAATGAAATCTCCATGAATGGCACGTTCACATGCACTCGGGGCTAGCATGGGGCGACACAACTTCACTGGTGCAGAAAGCGGGTTCGGGGGAGGAGGAGAGGGTGCGTCACTGAGCAACGAGCCCGCCGGTGTGGGGCCGCAAACAAACAGCAATGAACACAGCTGCCAAGGTACAGGTGTCGGCTGGAGCAATCCCGCGTCGCCCTTCCCAGCCGTTCAGAGACAGGCGTTTGCTTCGATTTCCATCTGACCAGGCACACGCTCCAAGCAACATGCTACAATCATGCATGGAGTTCATGTGGCTCGGGGTGGCTGCAGTTTCCCTGTCCAGTTCCTTTCAGAAAGACTTGCCTTCACCCCTCCTCTCGGTCATCCGAAAAGGGTTAGAAATCTGCTAGCAATTATGGGGCCATATATGAAATCTAAGTTTTTGTTCCTCTGCTTGAACATTACCAGACATCTCATGTAACTCTTGTAATATTTACAAACCAGTAGAAGAAATACAATTTTTTTTTCCATTTTGTTCATATCTTTTTATAACACTAAATGTTAAATCTCCATCAATCAAACACAATTACACTGACAAGCTCGAGGAACTGGTGTCCCATTCCAAACTCCCATCTTCCCTGGTCCCCAACCAGCTGAGAGGCAGCAGGAAGCAAGAACACAGTTTTTTGGGAGGTGATGGGAAAGATAGCAATGTAAATGAGGAAAAGAGATGATGAGAAACAGTTTCAGAGAGAAGGGCCTGAGACATGAGAAAAGCCATTGCAACATCTCTGTCAGAGGGTGGAGGGGAGAAAGAATGGGAAAAGGCATTAGACCTTGCCTGTGTTTCCTATATTCATCTGGGCTCACCTCTCAACAGGTGCTTTGAGCAGTCCTTCAAAGTTCAGGAGAACTTGAGTTCAGCTTGAGTTCAGGGGAAACGGGGATTTTTACAGCACCCAGTGAAGCACACAGCAGCTCACAGGATTAGATTCTTGGAGAAAAACAAGCTCCAACCGTACCCACGATTCCCCCAGCCCTGCTAGGAGCAGGCATTGTCAGGAGTGGGGTTCCCAGCACTTCTGCAGACAACAGGCATACTTGGTGTTGGTGGCTTTTCTCAGAGAGGTCTGAAATTAACTGGCTTCCACCCTGTTTCACAACTATGCAACAGAGGCAAAGATCTGCCCAGGGCCTTCAGGAAAGACCAGTTCCCAGCACTGGGACTGGGGCCATTTCCCCCACTAATGGGCAGATGGCTTAAAAAAAAATGGATGCCCTGCTTTTAGTGAGATATTTCCCTTTTAACCATATACCTCTGTGTCTTGATATCTAAAAAACATCCCCTCAAGACTCCTTTGAACCAAAACAGACATGAGATAATGAGGTGCCAGGACTTGATGACTGCCACCACACCACAGGGGTCTGATGTGTGTGACCCCAGAGCTTAGGAGTGACCCCACAGTGACAAAAACACATGCAGAGAACACATGGGACAGGTGCTACCATAGCAACCGGGTTGACATCAAAGAACCTTAAGTGGGCTTGACTCAGCCCTTAGGAGCAGCCTGGCACAGCAAGACGCTGCAGGCTGCCCACCTTTTTCAACAAGCCTGTGCTGATAAATCCGGGCACAGCTACAACCCCGAGAAAGAGCAGTGTTTTCCCTCATGCCAGTGCACAGGAAAGGGTGCAGCTCCCAGACCTGGCTTCTGGGACCAGGATCAGCTCATGGCTGTACCAGGGGGAAGAGGAAGCAGCAGAAAATCTGAACCTGTAACTAAGACTCTGAATTAGATGGGCCCTCCTGAAGGTTAGGCACGAGGACTGGGATGTCTGAATGCTCTGAAGCATGCAGGGCATTTTTTTTTTTGTGGGCTGACACACATCAGTTTCCAAAGGAGATGCCCAAGTCCCATTAATGACCGCCCTGTTTTGGAAGGAAGGGAAGGAAGGGAGGAGGAAGGGAGCCATTCCTGGGTGCCTTGGGTGGATTTCAAGCACCATTTGTCCACTTGCAACTTGCACCCTCTTGCAGGTATGGCTTTGGGGTCTGGAGGAGCATAAATTACCACCATCCAATCCCACAGCAGCTCTACACCAAGTCCTGCAATGCCCAAACTTCAGCCTCTCATGTCCCTCTTTAATAAATTTCCTTGCACTCCTGGCTGCCTGGGAGGAGCCCTTGACTGGCAGCTTAATTGCGTGCCTGCTGCTTCTTGGAAGAGCTGAGCTCAGCAGCGAGGGGGCAGCGCCGGCAGTGCCGCAGTGCAAGGCGCAAAAGCACCGCTCTGAGCGCAGGCAGAACCCTCACCGGACCGTGCAAAGGCAGGGACGGGCTCGCAGGCAGCAATTCCCACTTTCCTTCCTAGCGGGTATCCCCTCCTGCACACTGCAAGGCCAAGCCATTTCCCCCTTGCCTGCCCAGGGCAAAGACAGAGGGGCAAACTGGCTGCTGCTCAAACGCTGAGCGCCTGCGAAACACTGTGCTGTCGTGGGAGGGTCACTCGACTTCAGTGGGTTAAATCAAGCTCTCCCCTGCATATCCCTCTCTCCAAAAAAAGGCCTGCCTGATAAACCCTGTGGTTTATCATCTTTGCTGCTGGTGGATGCTATGGCTGGTGACGGGCCAGGGGACACAGGAGTCTTCCACACACATGCACTGCAGCCCCTGCTCGCTCTGGATCCTGCAGCAGACCTTGTCCTGGTGTGGCAAATTCCAGTCACTGCCCAGCATTTTCTCACTCCTGTTTCTCACAGCCTTTTCTCACCTCCTCACCTGGGAACCATTAAAGCCTCTCTTGCTGGCACCTCTGTATGTGATTCTGCCATGGGAAGTGTGGGGCACACTCCACTAAGACCAGCAGCACCCTTGAGATAAGAGAAGAGCAGGGGAAATTGTGCTGCCAGCTTTTTTGCTGCATCATTTTAAGCTCCTTCTTTGTAAACCCAGGATTTTGGACCTGACATTTGTTTTATTTCTTACGTTCACAGGTCCCGGACATTTTCGGACCCGATTTCTTTCAAATGTGGAATTTGCAGTGAGTTTTATAATAGCAGTGGTGTACAGCACACACACGTGCACACACACGCTCACCCTCACGCAGCCTACATTTCCTTTCTACCGGGGAGGACAGTAAGAATAAAAACAATAAAGCAACAGAAAAGGGTATTGGCTCTATTTTTGCATGTCTACCAAAATGGTTAGGAATGACCAGACCGTGGTTTTCATGTTGAGGTATCGTTCCTAAGCCCACTATACCTAAAGGGAATGGCTGCTTGGTGACGTCCAAGGTCTCATCACTCACGTCCCACCGGCCCAGCCTCCCATCCCCTGGAGGAATGGTGACTGCACTCTTCAGTCCATGGTGTTGTAGGCCAGTCCTGGTTTCTTCTGCTTGCTTGGACAATTGCACATGAGTGCACACCCCCATGCGCGTGTGCAAGCACTCATGCATAGCACGGGCTGCTATGCTGGTACTTGGAGGCTGAGAGCCAAACAGGTTGGAGGTGGGAGAGGAAAAAAAGCCTAGACAAGGGTGCAGACTGACTCTTGCAAGCAAGGTGGCCAGAAGACAAAAAGCCAGTGAGGACACAGGAGAGGGGACACAGTGCGAACCTGTGTTGCAGCTGCCCCTCTCTCCTCACCCCTCTTCTCTGTCTAAGTGATCTCTCTGCATCTTGTCTGACACTTACAAGGCAGGACATTATCTACAACAGGATGAGCATATGTACACATGGACTGTTCGTTTTGCATGCTTAGAGAGAGCAAGAGAAAGAGAGAAAGAGTGAAGACGGAGCCAGAGCCACACATGCATGCACGCACGCACACAGGCATACAGAGGAGAAAGAGAAAGACACCTGGCTGAATTGAGGGGGGGAAGGAAGAGGATTTTAAAAGGAAAAAAAAAAAAAAAGTAGGCTTTCAGTAGAGTTGACACAGCTTTTGTTCAGGCCTGTGGGGGTGATGTTGCATGAAGGGGGGGACAGGGAAGAAGGTGTTTAGCAAGGGCTGGGTGCACATGAGTATGGGGTGAAATGAAGAGAGGAAGGGGTTCTTCACAGGACACCAGTGTGCAGAGAGCTTCAGGTGACTTGCTCTGGTTTGTGGCTTTTTTTTTTTCTTTTTTCTTTTTTTTTTTTTTTTTTTTTTTTTAATTTGTTTTTAAAAGTATGAACTGTCTGAGCATTAGCTCACAAAAATGACCCAGGGCATCCAAAAAGTTAAATGGCTATAGACACCGAAGCAAAGACCTCTTTCTGCAAAAGAAAGAAAGAGGAGGAAGGAAGGAAAGTGAGGGAGTATGGAAAAGAGGAAGGAGGAGAGAAAAGAAAAGGGATCTTCTTTTTGATTGGCTTAGCGGGTTTTGTTGGATTGTTTACGTTGCAGCATCCTCCGGCGACACGATCCTTGCTGGTGCCCCATTCTCTCCCTCGCTTCGTGTTGCCTCCTAGGCAGTCGATGACTTGACAGCCGGCTTTTGCTTTTCAGGTTTTGAATTAAATGTTGCTGAGTCTTCTTTGCTGTAATTTTTCCTCTCCCCCCTCTTCGCTCCTGAACACACAAAAGTTGTGAAAGAAACAGTCGTCTCTCTCTCTCCCCCCCTCTTTTTTCTCTCTCCCCTCTCTTCGCTCTGTCTCCTGTATAACGCGTTTTGTTTTGTGTGTTGTTGTTGTTGTTGTCGTGTTGTTTTTTAATTATTATTAATATTATTATTTTAATTCTGATCTGTATTAACATTTGCTGAGTAGGCAGAGCAGGGACGCTGCCAGAAGCCACAGTGGGACGGCCAAACTCATGGAGCCGTTGTCTACTCTCCCTGTGCCGGGTCCTGCAGGGTGCGAGAAGGGAGAGAAAAGAAGACAAGATTACACGAGGCTGGGTGAGATGAGGATGACACAGGAGCACAGCGCTTCAGTCCCAGGTTGCTCCTGCACTGGTGGGTTTGGGCTGCAGGGCACAGCTGCCTTCCCACCTTGGTGAGCCTCCCTCCAGCCCAGCTACAGGCTGCTGCCTGCCAGCTCATCAGCATCCTCCTTCCCTCAGCCCAACACTCCAATGGCATGTGGCTCTCCCTAAACAACACCCACGCTGGAGGAACAAGGACTGGAGCAATTGGGAAGGCTCAGCCCTGGCTGCTGACCCCATCCCAACTCTTGCTGTGCCTCCAGCTCTGAGCTGCTGGCCTTCCAGTGCAAGGAAAGGGTTCACACCTTTGCAGATGCAGCCCCTGGTCACCACCCCCACACCTGCCCGCTCCGCCGCCTTCCCAGTGGTGGCCCTGAGACACCAGGACTCCTTGCAATTCTGCGCAGTGGCCAGTACCTGTCTGCAGGCAGACACCAGCTCCACAGGAGCTGATTCATCACAGTGGTCCGATCAATAAAACATGGGCGCAGCCAGCAGACACCTCCCCTCCCGCCCAGGGCTGCACCGTAATTATTCCCTTCTGAGTCGGGGTGGAGGAAGCTTCCCTGTGGCACTCACAGCCCCGTGACACGGTGCCTGTGGGGTGAGGGTGCAGGGTATGCCGGGGAGGTTGATTTTTCACGAGGGTGGGAAATGAAGTTGCACGTGTGTGCGTGCGCATCCGTAGGCTCCATCAGAGGGGGCAGGGAGGAGCGCGCTGCTGCAGCAACAAATAATGCAGCCTCGCTCCGGGAATATTAAGCGTTAACACTCCTGACATCTTCTCATTCATCCTCTCATTTATGGGTTCCCTCTTCTGGATGGCTTTAAAGGCAGTGATGCTGTTTTAAATTCACCCTGCAATCCCAAGCCTCGGCAGCCTTTTCTTTATAATTGGTCAGGGAGGTGCCCCTGGCTGTGGGTCTGTAAATGCAGGCTCACCATGTATGTGTGCACATAAAGTGCTCATACACGTGTGCATGCACGCACATGTATGTGTACATTTATACAGATATGTGTGTGTGTGTAAGATGTTGGAGTGTGGAGATGGAGATGGGGTTTTGTGTTGGAACTGATCCTGCTGTGGAAGAAAGAAGTCATGCTTACTACCAAAAAAAGCTGTTTCGGATGGTAGAGGGGAGCCAAAAAAACCAAAACAAACAAAACAGGCTCTGTTCAGGAGAGCTCTGTGAGACTGAAGTACAGCTGCTCCCTCACAACCTGCAGAGGTGAAAAGCCCCACTCTCCCGGGTGGAGCACAGGTACCACAGGCTTGCTCAGCAGCACAGTCACTATTAAACTCAAGCTGGTGACTAAAAGGCAGCAAATCCAAGAGGGATGCCTTGAGAGTCCCTCAAATTCCTTTGCACTTTCATTTGTCTGATTTCTTCCTAAGGTAGCTGACTAGAGTAGCTGTTTGTGCCCCAGTTCTATTCTTCCATTATTGAATAAGGATGTGCTGATTTGTGTGGAAAATTTATGTTCCCTCTATGGCTTCTTTTTTTAGCTAGTCCACGTGCATCTTTTGTGGCTTGTCACACAAATCCTATAATACCTTTTTTTTAACTTGTTTTATTTCCTCCCCTAACCTCAGGAATAAGTTTCAGTTCAGCTACTACCCCTACTTCATCTATGTTTCAGAAAAAAGCATCTCTCACAGTCAAATAATGGTGGGGAGGCTGTTTGGGACCATTTGCAACCCTTTTTGGCACAAAACACGACTCTTCTGGCCCAGCAAATAAACCAGAATACACCAGGCAGGGTGTGTTGCCCACAAAAAAAAAAAAAAAAAAAAAAAAAAAAAAAAAAAAAAAAAAAAATTCAGCCACCACATTTTACTATCTGGCTTAAATACTATTTGTCTTAACACATACCTGGACATGCACATTACATATCTGTGACAACCTTTCCTCCTCTTTGCCACTTTTCTAGGGTGTCCATGCAACCAGAGCAATGGCATTTGCACCAGTGGTGGCATGCACTGCACAGCCAGCATAGCAAAGGCAAGGGGACGTTTGGCTTTGGCTGGGTACTGCTGCCTTAATGCATCTAAAATGCAGGATCAGAGTTTGGGAGCTTGGTGGGGACTGGGGGCAGAGGCATGGCATAGTGTGGTAGTGGTGTGGTGAAGAGATGAGCCCCTGCAATATCTAGGTATAAGAGAAGACACACAAAGATGTGGTGTGATGGAGGACTTGGAGAGGATCTGTTCTGCTTGAGCTTGTGTCCAAGTTTGAGGGCATCTGAAAGCTGAAACTCCCATCCCCAGAGATGAAAAATGATACATGTTCTCATGGCTCCATGTGTGTGCCAGTCAGATGGTGGAGCTGGCTGCAGAACCCCCTCCATGTGCAGTCCTGATCATCTTCTGTGCCACACCACAGGCTACCACCAGCAGCTGCTCTCACCAGCAGGCCGTGCGGGTGTTGGGCAGTGTTAGGCTGACTGGGACGACTGGGATCCAGTGTGGCCTCTGCACACAATCCAGGGGGCACCATGGAATCTCTGGGTTTTACAGCACAGCTAGCTAGAGTACACGCCATGGGGGCTATATTTACTGTCACAAGTACTGTAAAAATGTGGGAAGGTTATAATTCCATCACAAAATACTATTTTGCTGGACAACATCTACTCAAGTGTAATAAGAAAGAGAGTGAAAATGCTGGGAGAAAATAAAATGCTTGTCTTTGAGCGAGATTTTCTGCAGGAAATAGCATCCGTTTTCAATTCATTCTATCACTGTCACCCTTCCTTCCCAGCCACGCCTCAGGCTGTGCCAGCCCATGTTTGCGTGATGACTTCTCCATGCGTGTGCACCAGCAGCTGCTGCTGTGGGCACGGAGGCACCCACACGGCCACGGGTGAGCGCCCACGCTGGGGGGACAGCGCCAGCCCCCACAGCGGCCACGGGGTGCTGCAGCACCGCACACCTGAGCGCTCAGCCCCCGCCTGCACACTGCCCTCCTCTCGTGTGCCCACGGGACGTGCACGTGTGGACAGGCACCTGTGTGGGCACAGCTCCCTCGGGTGTGCACAGCTCCCCCAGGTGTGCACGGCTCCCCCAGGTGTGCACGGCTACCCCAGGTGTGCACAGCTCCCCCAGGTGTGCACACGCACATCGCAGCCCCCGAGCCTCCGAGCGCACAGACTCCTCGCAAACCCCCCGCCCTGCAGCCCCCTCGCCATCCCTGTGCATCCCCTGGTCGTACCGGTCCTGCAGCCCCCCATGTCACATCCCCTCTCCATCCCGCACATCCCGTGTCCATCCCGCACATCCCCTCTCCATCCCGGTCCCGCAGGCCCCATGTCACATCCCCTCTCCATCCTGCACATCCCCTCTCCGTCCCGCATATCCCCTCGCTCTCCGCACATTCCCTCTCCATCTCGCACATCCCTTCTCCGTCCCGGTCCCGCAGCCCCCATGTCACATCCCCCTTCCATCCCGTGTCTATCCCGCACATCCCCTCTCCATCCAGCGGTCTCCGGCGCCCTCTGGCGGCCGCCGCCCCGGCCCGGTGGAGCCCCCCTGAAAGACCCCCGGCTGCCCATCCCTGCTCCCTCTCGGCTGGCACTGGGAGCTCCGGGGCTGTCTCTGCGGTCTCCCGCTTCGGTAACCTTGAGCCTGTGCTCTGGGAATTTGCTGTAATATCCTGGGCTATGCATCCTCCCACCCTGCCCCGGCAAATGGGCAGCCCTGCCAAGTCTGTGACCACACAACAGCTTTGAAGGGAAGGAAATTGGGTTTCCGATGCTGATGAGCTAATATGAATATCTGGCAGCATTTCACGGCCAAACCCCTAAGGGACCCCAGACCCTAAATGCTGACCGAGTCAGATCCCATCAAGCAAATCAAGAAGGAGCAGACTGAAAACTGTCAAGGGCAGAACAACTGCACTGCTCTTCCTTGCTCCAAATGTGAGACATTTGGATACCTGGCACAGAGGCAGGTGGAGCCCTGCCATGGTGCCTAGTTGTGCTGCAACAGCCTCATGGGACACTGCATCCTGTGTTTCCAAGGCTTTATTGGTGCCACACCCTTAGCCTAGGTAATCTGCATTGGTGCCACGCCACAAGGTAGCCTTGGCCGAGATTTAGAGAGATGTGGTTCTTACATGGCTGAAGGGGGACCATGTGCAGGCCCCATCCCTCTCCCCAAGACAGTGTCACCCTAGCTGCATCCTTAAATTTAACAATGGGAAAAACCATGCCACAGTGACCTCACTGCTCACCTGCCTGTGTGCAACAGCCCAGAAAACAGCCTGGCACATACAGGCTCCAGGAGTCCTGCCTAAAGCTTATGGGAGAACTTCCACATACTTCTGAGTGAAGATGCAAAAGGGATGGCAAGACCCTCCAGTTTGAGATATCAGCAATTTCACCTAGTGCCTAACACTCCTGCAGGCAAACCCTTCCATGCAGCAGGAGGCAGAAGAGTTGCTGCATGCTCTCATGTGCAGAGGGCTGCAAGCCAGCCTAGCCAAGGTTTCATGGGAGAGGACATGGGGATGTGTGCTGCTGTACCAGACTTGGCGTGGTACAGCTGTAATGCTTGTGTGTGATGGTTCAAGAACTGCTCCTACTCCCATGAAGAGTGTAGGAAAAGATACAGCAAAAAGGATGGGGGTGCTTGGATTAGATGGCAGAGGAAGATGGGAAAAGCTGGGGACTGCTTACATTCAGAGTAAACCACAGCCAGACTGCAAAGCCAAGAGCTGCTCCCATCCTCAGAAACAGCCTGAGGAACACACCACAGGTAAAGACCTTTGCTGGGTCAGTCCAAGGATCTTGTCTAACCTTCAGTCCTGTCCTCTGTGAGTGCTAGGTGGGGGCAAGCCAGGAGCACATGGCCAGCATGAATCATACTGGCCTAACTCAGCTGCTCCACAGTCATTAGGAGCCAGCAGAAGCTGCACCCCTCTGAGATTAACTTCTTCCATGAACTTGTGTGGGTACTTCTGGACTGCCTGGAGACTTCCATATCCACAGCCTCCCTCGGTTCTTTAAGAAGCACAGCAGCAGTAAGCTGCCAGCAATGACATTGTGGCCCCACATTTAATTTGGGTGCTATGTTCTCCTGTGACTTTAGGACCTTGGCATTAACACGTGGCCTGGCACACCACCTGCTATTAATTGCTACGTGAACTAACTAGATGAAAACTGTCTCAGTCACTCCTTGCTCTGCAGCCTCCTCTGCTGACTGTGGGAGAGCCAGGCTAAGGAAACTGCTCAGTGTGGGAAGAAATAGCTGTGGAGTGTTCAGATCTTCCCAGGAAAGGGAGAGATGAGGGGTTTTTTTGTCACAAAAACTTGCAACACACCCAGCTTCTGCAGCAGTGCCCCAGGTCAGAAGGCTAGCCCTGCACAGGCCCTACCTCGTGGCTTGTGCTGGCCTGAAAGCCTACAGTGCTCACTGTGGGTTGGGGACTGCATGAGGAGGTGAAAAATATGTGAGTGCATTTGGGCAGAAGCACGGGGAAAAGGCTGCTGTGGTGAGAGATATGAGAGGGGGTAATGTGGACTGAGGCGACAGGATGAGCCTTGCACTTGTACCAGTGCTGGGCTACAGCACAGGTAAACATATCAGGGAAGATCTTCAGCTGAAATGGCAATATGGGAATGCTCAGCTCACGACATGGAAGAGGGCAAGAGGAGGGGATGTCAGCCAGGGCTGAGGATGGAGAAACGGAGGACGTTACATAAGCATGAAGGTTAGGTAAGTAATGAGAACAGGTCCTGGGAAAAGGGGAAATAAAGAGAGGAAATTAGGTCCTGGCCAGGCACAGGAAAGCAGGGATGAGTGAGACAGGTAGAGGGGAGTGATGGTGCTTATGGGAAGAGGGCATTAATACCAGGACTGCAAAGGCAGGCAGCCACTACCAGCCCGGGCTCAGAGCTGCAGGGGGAAAAGGGTTTTCCAGCAGAGTGTTCAGGTACGGGTGTGGTGCCCGGGGAAGCTCAGACAACAAGCAGGTGCGAAGAAGGGTACGAGCAGCAGCAAGCTCGGGTGTGCTGCCGGGGCTGTGGCCTCAGGCAGGGGAACAGCGCTCCTACACGTCATGCCTGTCACCCTCCCTTTGCCTGGCGCTCGCTGCGGGTCCCCCATCCCTCTGTCCCCGCCCGGGCGCTGCCGCCGAAGCGCCGCTCCTTCCCCGCGAGGTGGCAGCCGAAGGACACCAAACCCGCCTGCCGATCCAGGGTTTGGGAGCGGCACGGGAAACGCTGGGAATAACACCGGGGCTAGGCGGCTCTGCACCCCCTCCCGCCCGGGAAAACCCCGGGTCCCGCACGGCAGAGCCCCGGGACCAGGCTGAGGGAAGGGTGCCAGCTCTGCGCGCTCCGAGCCACCGCCGCCGAGCCAGCCACGGATGTGGCACGGAATCTGGTCCCCACCGCCCTGCATCTTTCCACAACCACTACATCTGCATCCTCGGCAAAACCTCTTTGGAAGACACATGAAAAGCAGGATATATGCCCACTCCGGTAGCAGAAACCGAGGGTGCAGGGGGTGTTGGTGAAGTCTGTAACCCACTCTACTTATTCCACTTATTCTTATGATGGGCCCCCAGCATGAAATGGACCTGTTGCTGTGAGTCCAGAGAAGGGCCATGACGATTCTCAGAGGGATGGAGCACCTATCCTATGAAGACAGCCTGAGAGAGTCAGAGTTGTTCAGCCTTGAGAAGAGGAGGCTCCATGAAACCTTACCGTGGTCTTCCAGTAACTAAAAGGGGCTGACAAGAGCTGGAGAAGGGCTTTTTGTAAGGGTGTGTAGTGTTAGGGCAAGGGGTAATGGTCTTACATTGAAAGAGGGTAGGTTGTATATTAGGAAGGAATTCTCCTCTATGAGAGTAGTGAGGTTTTCACAGAAACTGTGGATGTCCCATCCCTGGAAATGTTCAGTGCCAGCCCGGATGGGATTTGAGCACCCTGGTCTGGTGGAAGGTGTCCTGCCCATGGCAGGGGATTTGAAACTCGATGGTCTTTAAGGTCCCTTCCAACCCAAGCCACCCTATTATTCTACTTTCTCCACACAGACACTCCCACTGCTGTCCCTTCACTCCCTCTAGCTCTTTTTTGTAACACCAACAGCACCCTTGAAGGGCCCCTTAGAGAGGGGGATGGAGACTGTGCCATGACACATAAGCCTTGCTCAAGAGGCAAATGAGGCCAGATGTGTTCACCAGAGGCATGCCTCCAAATGTGTGCACCGTGATCATCACCAGCAGAAACTGAACCTGTTCCTTTCGAGATTCCCAACACAGACCTTTAAAAAGGACCATTTAAGATGCAAGCAGAGAGCAGATACATTCCTGAGGGGGAAAAAAAAATCATCCACCAATCTACGTTTCACATCCACGTTTGCCAATCTCATCATCTGAGTAAACCAAAATGAAGGCAGGAGAAGAGACAGTGGGTGCCAATTTTTCTCTTATTTACAATAACAAGACTCCAGGGCTTGACATATCTGCAGTTTGCTGATGGAAGAGAGCCCACAGAGAAGGTTCAAAGGGCATCAGACAGCTCCTGGCTCTTGATTTGCTTTGGGGAATCTGCCCTTGGGATCCTGCCAGGGAGTGCAAGGTAAAATCTGGTGTTAGAGGGTAATTGGTCCCCATGAGTTTCTGAATGGAAGAGAAGCCAGAAAACAGCATGGGATGGGCTAGGAGAACTTGTCTGTGATGGGAAGGAAGGAGTGAGGATAAACCAAGCCTGCTGTTTTTCCAGGTGCTGTCCACTCTGAGCAGCTCTGGGCTTCATGATGTTGATAGGCTAACTCTTCTTACAGTGAAGGCTGGAGGTCTGCCTCTTGAACAAAAAACAGGACCAAAATTAAAGGGGGGGGGAGTGGGGGAAGAAAAAAACCCCACCTCTAAAGCAGAAGGCACAAGGGAAAGAGGATGTGCACCATGCAGGTGTCCATATCATCTCAGTCCCTGGCGCCTGTAGGGGTCTTAGGGTTTACACTTGCCAGCTGCTCTGCAGGAAGCAATTTTCCCTAGTCTGTTGACTCTCTTGCTGGGGCTTCAGAAGATGAAATCTTTATTATCATGAAGGCTTAAAAGGGAGGAATACTGTTAATTCCATTTTCAAGGTCATACTTTGAAAGTTATTAATTTCTTTCTTCCAGGGCTTTGCACTCTACTCCGAGGCTTTAGGGATTACCAGCTTCTACTTACTAGGGTTCATTTGGGGCTTTTTTTCTTACTTCTTTCCTGTTCCTCCCCCCTCCTCTTAGAAGAAGACACTTTTTTTTCTTCCCTGTTCTCAGTGTTGAAGCTATTTTGCTCATTGCCTGCTCATTCCCCATTGTCACTAGCAGCTCTGCTCCTGTAATTAAAACTTGACTGTGACTGCAGTGGCAATAGGCTGGCTTTCTTAGAGGTGCAAGTACCACTGTGTAAGCTGGGGATGATGCCCTCCAGCAACTCTCCAACAAGATTAAGGAAACGTCTCTGGTGTCTATCAATCTTTGCACTCGGTTTAATGTATTTCAGAATTTGCTCATGCTTTTTTAGCGCTGAGCAGTTCTTCCCCATGTTTCGGAGCTCCTTCATGGTGTACTAAGTACTCATCTATCATACCTCACGTCTTAGAGGAATGAAGATTCATTCTGTAATGCAGTTCACCCATCCTTCCCTAAGGTCTGAAGAATATCCCTGAAATTGTATTTTTCAGTGTGTTTCTGAGAAGGTCGTGGTGTTCAAGAGCTGTCTGCTTACACTATTTATCCTGGAACTGGTTTACAGTAATCCAGGTCTAAAATTGAGCTGTTATCCTGACCAGTGAGGTTGGTGGTGGCTAGAAGACCACCTGTGTTTCAAGGTGACACAGATCTTTCATCATCAGATCTGTCCAGTGTATATAAAAAGTTTCAGTGTTTCCTCATAGCTGAAAAAAAACCCCCCAAAAAAACCCCCCAAAAACCACCCAAAAACTCCTACCACAAAAAACCCAAACCACATAGCACAGACTTTTTCAGGATCATTTTGGGAAGATCTGAGTTTATCTGCTTTTTGCTTTCCTAGGATAAAGCAATCCCTTTCTGGCTCATCTCTGAAGCACATGTATAGGGCACTGCAGACCAAAGGTGATGCCAGCACATAACCCAGAGTCTCAAAAGAAGACAAACAGCATAGCCCCCCTCACCCAGAGCACACGCAGCCCTAGGAAGCAGTTTTGCTAATTGGAGGCTCTGAAACCTCTTGAAAAATTAATATTTTCATCAGTTTCATGTCTGTCTGTTTACTCACTTCATCCCTGCTATGGTTTTGTACAAGCTTTGCTGGATATATGGCATGGGAAAGATTTGACTGGCTAGAAATGAAGAGGCAGGGGATGTACATAGGGGTGACTGGAGCAGAAAAAGAACTAAATTGGGGTGGAGAGTGACCAGGGTGCTTGACGTTACTCTGGTACTGAAATCCAGACCTACTGCAGCCTCTGGCCTCCCTAACTTTCTCTAGTATCTGCAGAAAAGTGTCCTCCCATCCTGTCCTTGAGGTCTTCTTAGGGTTATTGCTCTCAGTATTTCAGTGAATTAGAGATGTCATGACAGTCAAGCTGGGCCCATGTGCTGGTGTATGTCTCTAAAGTGTGGGGTCTAAGTAAGTATTACCCTTTGCTCCCTGTAGTTCTCATCAAAATATGGAAGTGTCCGTGTGCAATTCCAGAGTGAAACTCCTGGTTGCCTTAACACCCTAACAGCGCAAGCATGGCTTTAATACCTGGCCCAGGCCTGAGAAAAGCCAGAGCAGAAAGCCATCATGGCTTCCCACAGCCTGTTTCCAGACTACTGTTAAAAAGGGAAAGTTAATACAGCTTACACAGGCTGCTGAGCAGGCCTTCAGCTGCATGAGTTGGAGCAACGGGGAAGCTGTAGGAAGCTATTCCTGTTCCTGTTCCTCACTAGATGTTCTCAGGTGCCGGGAGATTGCTCAGTGCCTGTGGGCTGTGCCTCTGAGCACAGGGTGCGTACGGTGATGGGGCTGGGCAGTGTCACCACGGGTCAGTGTGCCTGTGTACCTGCAACACCTACCGTGGGGGCTGCCTGACCACACTGCTGAAGCCATGCTGGCCAGAGCACATCCTTCTCCAGGGCCTGATCCCATGCTCCCACCCAAGCATCCACTCCCCAGGCTGCAGAGGGACATGCAGGTGATGCTGGGGAAGGACCATGCACATTGCTCCTTGCTCACCTTGCCACAAGGCCTCTCCCTTTTGCACCGGAGCTCTGCTGACAGACCTGCTCGCCCGTGGGAGGGAAGGCCTTCCAGGGGTGCTCTGCTGTTTCTGCAAGCCCAATTTCTTTGGAATGGTTGGGTTTTTTCCCCCATGCACACTCTCCCTCCCTCCCTCCCTCCCTCCCAAATCCCATACCTCCCTTCTCCTTTCTGGTTGTTTTTGTTTTTAGAGAGAGCGCTTAGACAGCTGTATTAATCATGCAAGCCCAGCCATGTGTAATGTGCTTTATCAACAGCAGAGCAGACACTGAATGGCAACTGGTTCACAAGCAGGCCCAGTGCACCGCCTGAGCTGGGAAGATAAATCTGCTGCTTCCCAAACCAACTTACCGTCATGGGTTAGTGAACGGAGAGACTGTTCACTTGGGACAATAACCAGAGGGGAGGCCAGCTTGTTAGGAAAATTCTTGAGTGGTTTACACTGGAAATGGAAGGGCAAAGAGGAGGAGAAGGAGGAGGACGGTGGAAATTATTCTTTGGTCATTTTCTTATGGGGTTTGGAGGATTCTTTATGTGCGTGTAAGGAATAAATCAAAACAACAGTGTCAATTCTTCATTCTCCTCCTTGCTGCCCTCCGCAGTTCCAGTCAGCCAGTCAACACAAGAAATAAAGAGAACAAGGAGAGAGCAAGGATTTGAGTACACCTGCTGTGCAGTGGGGATAGGTTGTCTTCAATGTCTCTAAAGGAGGAAGGTCCAGTTGATGACTTCAGAAGCTCATCTAACATACAGATGGTAACATGCTATGAGTGTCCTCTGGGCTGGGGATATCTGGCTCAGGAGGGTTAAACCCTGCCCCAGCTCTGTTCTGCAGGACACTCTGTCCATGCTACAACACTAATACTATCACTGTGCCTATCAGACAACTGATTTTCCATGGCAGTTGCTCTTCCATGGCTTTGTTTCTAATCTCTGCAGTGCAGTTATGTGTTTTCTCCCTCACTGGATCCACTCAAGCTCCACTCTCCCACCTGACTGCTGTGCCCTGACCTCTTTTCTGCAGGGCTGTTCTGCATGCATGCAAAGCCACACTGGTGACTGCACAGACCTTGAAACGTCTTCCTTAACCACTGCAAGGGCTCAGCTTAGAGGAATATCTTTCTGGGACTCCCAGTCTCAGTTCCCACCCTCTGCTGCCGATCTTCTTCATCACTGGATCCTCTACAGCACTGTACTATGCAAATATATACAACCCAAGGCTCATTTTGGAATAAATCAATCTAAATTAAAATAATGAACAAAAAATACGGAAACAGATCAGGCGGTAAAGCCATTTCTTTCTTTTCCCCTGTGTCTCCTTTTTCTCTTAAGAAAGCTTGTTTCTTTTTCCTGCACTTTTTTTTTTTGGGGGGGGGGGAGGGGTGGGAAGAAGCAGATTGGCTTTTAATTTTTTTAAGCAACCTCAACAAACAGAAGCTGTCTGTTGCTATTCAGCAAAACCCACCAAGAAATGTTGGTAGCTTGGCACCAATTCTTGGCATGTGTCTTTTCCCTAAGATGCTGTTTTTGTCTACATCCATACTACCTCCTTTTGGAAGACAGTATCATCACCTCTGACTTTGGTATTACTCACTTTAAATCTCACAGCCAAAATAAGATACAGTGCCATCCCTTGCCTCGTACCTATGAAATAGCAAGAAGCAATTACTGTGATGTTGGCTGCCTGCCCTCACCCTGCCTCGTCCTCCCTGTTCCCTTGGCCTGAAGGCCCCACAGGCTTGGCACCAGGTTCAGTCCCAGCCCTCAGTGCCTTCAGCCTTGGCAGGGACTGGCACTGACCCTGAGCAGCAAGAGAAGCTTGGTCTGCCTGAGCATCCACCCTGCAGGGCCAATCCCTTCTGCACTCACCAAACAGGCACTGAGCTCTTTGGAAAGAAGAGCCGTGAGTTGTGCTTCCCACCCAGGGCCATGGGCATGATCAGCTGCCAGTGCCCGGGGCTCAGGCAGCTTTCAGGGAAGTGAGATATACCCTGAGTAGCCAGCCACACACCACTGTGGAGTGACCAGTACAGCTGAACTATGTCCCTCAAACGCCTTAGGATTTATGGGAGTACCAGACTTGACATGGTTCCAAATACGCCCTCAGGTCCTTGGTCCCTATGGCCATTATTTTCTGGTCATTATTTTTTCTCTGTTTCTCTGTTGGGATCACAGAAAAGACAAGATTGTCTATTTTGGCCTGTCTATGTTGTGGCTTCCCTAGCGCTGCTAACCATTTTGTTTCAAAGGCCTGAAGGCCTGGACTTCCTTTGACCCTTTTCTGAAGCCCAAATGAGAAAGCACCCTCAGCCCTCAGGAGAGGATTCCAGTGGTGGATGGATCTTTCAGCTAGTCACATCATACTGGCAGGGCTGACTGCCTAGTCAGCAAACCTCCATAAAATGTTAACCCTTTACAGCCTGTAGTCTCTGCTGTGATCCTCCTTGCTTCTCTCCTTAGCTTTGATGGACTCGGATGTCCACCCTTTTGCCAAAGCAGACCCTGCTGACACGAGAGCAGCTGGCTCAGCAGAACTGGCAGGGCCATGCACTACAGGAAGCGAAAGGGGAGCAGAGATGGGTGGCAGGTGACCACTGCAACAGAGGAGCTCTCTTCTGCACAGCTAGGACACCCAGAGAGAAGAAAGAGGACTGAAGGGGTATTAGAAAGAAAGCTGCTCTCTGTTTCCCACTCTGGCCATCAGACCCAAACGAACATCTCTCTTCTCCCTTCCCCCAGCTCCCACCCACCTGATGAAGGCATTAGTGACAGTGCAGGCTACACAGGCTACAGCTAAATGGAGACTATCTACGATCTACGGTCACACAGGGTCATTCTCCGATCAGTGCACGTTCTGGCAGAAAGGCAGGACTCATTCTCCTTTTCCCTCCCACTCTGCTAATTGCTAACAGGCTACTGCTATAAATCTTGTGTCAGCCTATTGGCGGCCGTGACTTTGTCTGATCAGGCCCCAAAGGCTGACACACTTGTTGCCCTGTGGGCAGCTCTGGATGTGCTGATTTCTGAAGCACCACATCCTCCTTGCATAGCTCCGAGGGAGTCGAGCTCACCACGCTGAGAAAGCCCCTACTTAGCCTCTGGTAAGCCCTCATCACAAAACTCCTGTGAGGAAGACTCACAGGTTTTGAAGCCCATCAATCTGGCTAAGCCATTCTGATGTGGACACTAGGTGCTAATCAAAGGGAAGGTGCTACGTTCAAAGGGCTGAGGATGAGGGACAATGAAGGACAAAGATGGATTTGGTGTCATAATTGTGACAGGTCCCTTTGAGGTTTAACAATGGCCACACTTGCTCTTCCATTGGCAGATGTGATGTGGAATGCACAAATTCTCTTTTTCCAGAAGAAAAATCCTTTTGAAAAGGCACCTGATGATGCAGTAAGGCCCCTGCTTGGTGACAGCCAGGTCTTGTGTCAGCCCATTATAACATGGTGTTACAATGCAGACAGAAAGATGTGATGATATGGCATCATCCCAGAAGACATTTCAAGGCATTTTGAGTGCCTGGCTGCAAAATCAGGAGGGCTGGAAAATTCATCAAGGACAACTCAATTGAGAGCTGAATCAGCTGGGCTCCACCAGAATTTTAGGAAAGTGTCTCATCAGATTCAAGTCCCATTTGTTTAGTTGAATGGGCTGCTTCTGAGTCTCCAGCCTGCCTGAAAGCAAGATGTTTCCACAGCAGCTAGCTAATGATAGCAATGCTTAGCAGGACTACAGAGCTCTTTGTCTCAAATCACCTTCCTTTTAAATTAACGCTCCAGACCCCACAGGGCAGGGAAGTGTTACTGAGGATTAACAGAAATGAAAATTGAGGGAGAAAGAGGAAGAAGGCTGTGATTCTGGTCATTGAGGGATGGCTTAATTGAGGGCTGAGGACTACATTGCAGAACATCAACTCACAGGAAGAAAAAGGTCTAACAAAATTTTATGCCCAAGGTTTCTTTGAAGGTGAGAAGCAAAGTAAAAGCACATTTGAAAAGCACCCAGCATCTGTGCTGAAGTCCCACAATGGAGAAGCTGGTAAGGGCTTTCAGAAAACAAGTGAGGTCCAGAGCATTTAAATTCTGCTTTCTCCCTCTGCAAAATCCTCTTGGTGTGTCCTGGGTCACTGGAGATACACCAGCATTTGGCACCACAAATTCCTGGAGACTCCTCACTCACAGGAGTGATGGCACACCAGGATGTCCTTCAAGATGATCTCAGGAGACTGGGGAGCAGTAAAAATATAACAGCTTCAGAGATGGAAGGGGAAGTGTTTTAAAGGATCAACTAAAGCTGTGCAGGATGGCCTTGGCAAGTTGATTAGGGGGTGTATTTGTAATGGGAATCCTGGCCTTGCTCACTCGCAGATTTTGCTTTATCATTTAGCTTAATGGGCTCCTAATTCAAAACCAGCTGTAAACAGGGCTGGCTATGAAAAAAATTAACACTGCCTGCCTGTGGAATTTAAGGATATATAATAAAAATAATCATAAAACCAAAGAGCCCTGGGTTTTTCATCAGACAAAAATATTTGTCATTGAAAATTCTGCCTAAAAAAAGGGACACCTAAAATTGGAAAACTCCTCAAAACCCTACATCCAAAACAGCCTCAGCAACTTTAATTTCATATCCAAGCACAAGTTTCATTTGCAATACATAAGATAATGGTGTTTAATTGGATTTATTTTTCCACAGTACGTTCCCAATGGCCTACTTTACTCCTTTTCTCAGCTCCTTGAATGTTATTTACAAATCACTCTCTGGGATTTAATTTTAATGGTAGCTTGATTTCTACCTCCCCCCTTCCTTTTAATTTTTTTTTAAGGTACTTTTCTTTAATTGTATTTGTGGATTTGCCTTTTAAATAGGCAATTGTGACTACATCCTGAGCCTGAATAAGTTGCCAAGAGCAGAGCTTGATTTGAAAACGGCAGAGTAGTTAAACGGAGCATGTGTAACACCCAGCGTTTATTGTTCTTTTCATGGGAGTACCTGCAGGTGCTTTGTTCAAGCAGGTGCTCTTTTGCAAAACAACCTGGGTTCCTAATAACACTCTATCCCAAAGCTCTGTGCAGACATTAACAATTTAGGTCTCTGAGCAACCCATAAGTTGAGTGCATCCTCCTCATATGGCAGTAAAACAAAGATACTGAGGAGCTGTAGGCCAAGATTTTTTCAGTGAACACAGGGACTTGCTGCCTTATTGTTGATTTAGTTGCAAACACCCTTTTCAAATGCTGTAGCCTGCTTTCTGGACGTGCCTGGTCTCTGTGCTTTTTCAGAATGAAAAGATCACAACCAAGCCTCAAATCTCTTATGGATGTTGGGACCATGGTGTCTGCACCCGAGCAGGAGTGGGCAACACAGAGACAGAAAAAACCACCCAGACCCTGCTTTGCCTTCATACCTTCGTCCGTTTTGGAATAAAGCAGACAGTAACATCTCACCATGTGCCTCTTCTCATGCTCTCTGCCTCAGATGCAGGACTATGTGACTGGAAGACTTGGAGAGGTGGGACAAAAGCATGGGAAAACAAAGTGTTTCACTGTGGGTGATAGGATGCTCAACTAAAATGAAAAACACCTTCTGGCAGTGTTTTAATTTTTAGTTTTCCACTTGTCCTTTCCACCATCTCTGCAAAATTTTAGGTCTGCTTACGCTTTTGATCCAAATCTGAACAAGTGGCAAAGAGAGCTTAGGATGGGAATGTGTTTTAGAAGTAGGTCTGCAGGGAGATTGAACCTCACTAAAGACTGTCCACACCCGGGTGACAATTCAGTCTTGTGGCTCAAAGCTTGGTTAAAGTTTGTTGCTGTTCAGTTGGTTGGTTTTTTGAAGTGGGAGGGGGGAAAGAGAAGGATGGGAAGGTGAGAAGAAAAGACAATATGACACATAAATGAGAAGGGAAAGCCCTTATTTTCCTGCATTTCTGAGCTGTTTTGCCCATGCCTAGCTCTGAGCCTTTGTCAAGATGACGGAGAATGACCCGGCTAAAGAGCTACTTCAATATAAAACATATACTGACCTGGAAAAGGATTGGGGAGTGTGGGTAAAACTCGTTCTAAGGGGGGAAAAAAAACAATAAGCAACATGCAGGAGAAAAGGACAAGCCACTTTTCACACCAAGCAAGCAGCAGATACAAACCTGATGGAGTTGTCCATCCTCAAATTAAATGAACTAGAGTAGGTTTCATATACAGAGCATTTTGCTAGCAACACGCCTAATACACATCAACATCCCCTGGGACTGGGAGTCAGAGAGAAGTGATTTGAAAAACTAAACAAATAATAGCCAAACAGCAAGCGGGATTAAGCACCTGCAGGGAAGGTAATTGGAGTTGATGGTCCATATCTTCCCTCTGACTTTCAAGACCACTCATGTCATCACTCTACATCTCCTCTTAGCTACACCTCTGTCTGGAGGCTAGTCTTGGCAGAGAGGTGAGTTGTGGAAATCCTCCGTGGGTAGTTGTTGCCTCCCCAGAACCTTCTCCACAATGGATTTCTTGCCAATGACAGTTCCTTTGAGGATCTGTGCATGGGAGCAGTCACCCTGGCGAATCCTCAAGGGCACTCTGCTTCTTTAGAATTTTTGTCCTCTGAGAGGGACAGAGTTTTTGCAGACTCATTATCCTCCAGTTGTAAGAAAATCTTGCTGTCTTGTTTATATGGTTTTTACAATGTGTCTTTGTTATACATCATGGCAGGACTTTGATATATGTCACTGCTGGCTTCATGGTTTGCTTCTTCCACAAAGGATCCCAAAAGAATTGCACAGACACTGAGGGAAAACAGTATCAGGGACCTCAGTCTGAGGCTAACAGTAGTGTCAATTCTGCTTCACAGATGGTGCAGGTGATGCACAGAGCAAGGAAGCAATTTGCCCAAGGTCAAATGCTGAACTGTTGGCAGAGCCAGACCCAAACCCAAGAACACCAGGTCCCCAGGCCTGACTGTTATCACTGGGCCTCCTTTCTTTGCCTTCAGAGCTTGCTGGATGCCTTGTACTGACAGACAAGTTCCTACCCATGGACTGATCCATAGGCAGACATTTAGCTGCAACAGCTGGTAGGCCTGGGGCAATGGGTTATCTCCTGGCTTACCTGCTAAGATCACTGCTGATGGACACAGAGCTTGGCAGGACAAATCAGTAGCCCACTGTTATTCTCTGATCACCTAGGCCCAGCTATTTTGAGGCCAACACTCTTTCTACAGTATCCTTGGTGAAAAGACTGAGTTTCTGTCTCACTGGAGCTCCTGAGGATTGAGCAGGTAAGGCCCATCCCTATGACACTGGCAGAACTCCTGCCCTCACGGTGGTAATGGAGTTGTTTGAATCCACAGCAGGCACAGGGGAGATCAAATACAAGTCTAGCCTGGATCTCTGTGTTTATGTAGCAACAGGGGACTATTGTTCTGCGAAAGCAGGCTGTTTGTGCTGACAAGACTTCCTTGTTATTTAGTTTGGTTAAATAACTCAACTCCCCTTTACCTTCTTCCTGCACAGCAGGCTGCAGGCTGCACAGCATAAGCAGTTAAAGCAAAGCACTAAGGCCTCATTATCATGCTGCTTTCTATTCAAGGACTCTGTCTCTGTTCCTCTCTCCCACTGTGTGCTGCTTTTATTGCTCCACCCTGGCTCATTAGCAGTGTCTCAGCCTTGCCCCCTCTGACTGTCAGCCCAAACCACTTTCCTCCCTCCTGAGTCTCCCCATTATTGACAGCCTTGAGGAAAACAGGAGGTGTGCACTAAGAGCCACCAAGAGGGATTTCGGCCGTGGTTAAGGTTCCGAACCCCAGCAGCCACCATTGTAACCAAATATTCAGGCACAACAAAGCGTGGGCAGAGTGGAAGGAGGGGTGTCAGCATGTGCACACATGTGGCAGGATGCTAACAAATAATGACAAGTTAGAGGCTAATGCCAGCTTTTGGGAACGTGCCTTGCTCAACCAAAACTGCTGGGCTCCACCTGAAGCCTCTCGAGTTGGCACTGTCTCACCAGCTTCTCCTTCACCTCTGCATTTGCTGGTTCCCCAAAGGGTGCAGAGGATGCAGCAGGGGACCTGCTGATGTGGCAGTCTCCTATAACTGAACCAGCAGGACTGCATCAGGATGTGCAGCACTGTGCTGCTGTCTCCTGTTTCAGCCCTTGGGATGGGCTAGCTTGGCAGGAGGCAGTAGGCAACTAATTTGGAAAAGCTTTTCCTTCTTTGCTTTGCTAGAATGAGCCAGGTGCTGCACCTGCTTGTGTGTGCCTGTGGAGGGGTGTGTGGGTTTGCTTCTACACCACAGATATGCACGCCTATGTATACATACTGACCTACACATAAACTTATGTAGGTTTGTTCCTCCAGCAAATGTGTATCTGCTATGTGCATATATATATATATATATATATATATATATATGTATGTTTATATATACACTTCTGTGTAGCATGAGTTTAGATACAAGTTGTGACTTTCACTCATAATGCTTTTCATAGTACTGCTAGGTGAGTAAAACAGAAAGGAAAACATGTTCCCTACCTCCCAGTACACTTGGAGGAAGAACCCTTTCGCTTCAGTTGTGTGTTTTCACCCCTCATGCTCTGTGATGACAGCCCTGGCTTTGCCTCTCTGTCAGCTAATTTTCACAGAGATCTGTATTACTGCCCCTTTTTTTGTGCCTAGGGATTACAAACCTTGCTGCCAGGCTCTGCAGAGCTGAATCAACCCACTGGCTCACCAGTGCTGCCAAGCATGGTCCTGCCTCCCAACTCCTCATATCCACAGATGTGTGATAGAGCTTTCTCTCCTGCATGGGCTTTGGTGCCTGTTGAGCCCAGCCATGAACTAGTTCAGCTCAGTACAACAAAAGAAAACTTTTGGGGCATTTCAGGGACATGAGCAGTAAAGCCCATTTACCTATTCACTGGTTTAGCTGGTTGGACAGGCTCAGTGGGATATCCACTGAGTGGCAGAATAAGGGAAACAATAAAACCATGTGGCAGAGAGCAGGAGGAGCAAAAGGACTGGGGAGCAAGGAATGTCAGCAAGCTGTCAGATCAGTTGTATCATCAAACTGTACCTGAGTACCCTCTCTACAAACATACTCCATACTTGCTGTTGGAGACAGTTTTCTGGGTAAGTTAAACCTTTGGTAGGGCCATATTTATGTTGTTGTAAACTCAGTCTCCAGGAGTGAGGGGTATAAATCTCTCCACCTACCTCAGGCAATCCTGCTGCTACATCCTTAAAGGAAGATCACTTGCTATCTATTCATACAGCTCAAGGAAGGTGCTTTCGTATTTTAATGCATCTTCTATGTATGACATTGACATCTAAGGCATTCAGTCTCCCTGAGACTCCTTCAATGCTGACTGAGATTTCATGAAATGGTAGCCACCAATTTTTCTCTACTGCTAAACTGTTCTTTAACATCATTTCACTCGCTCCCTGTCTGCCCTCCACCTCAGGCAAAGCTGCCAGTACCTCATTATTAACTCTCTGGTTGTTTCTTCACTCCTCGCTGCCACTCTTTTTTGTGCTGCAATGGGACACTGAGGAACCATCGCTGTACTTACCTCCCCAATGGGATGTTGCTCTATACTGAGCTTGTTCTCTGTTTAAAAAGGAAATCAGGTATCTGGTTCCAGGGATGAAAAACACTTCCAAGTACTTGAGTATCTGCTGTACCTTGCAAAAACTTGGCATTGCTTTATTTTTCTGTCTGGGTGTGTGGCTGGGAATGTGCATTACCTGTTATTTCAGCTACTGTGTGATCACTACAGCATTTCTTTCACCTGGGCTTGTAGGTTTTTTCAGCAGCTTTCTTTATCTTTATGAAGCTGGATTCCCTTCACTCATTTCCCCCCTGATTTCTTAACCTTCAAAATACCAGCTGTAGTCTGCCTAAATTTATTTTGTTCTTTCTCTTTCTTTCTTCCAAATAAACTAGAAGAACAGAGATTTCCTGAAACAATATGAAGCAATTGCACACTGAAAAAGTAGGGATTAACCAGGCAACAAAAACAAGTTAAAAAGACTTTACTGCAAATCATCAAATCTCTCTCAGCTCCTGCACCTCACTTCTCCTGGCTCTTGTGAAGTTCTCTAGTGTCCTCCAGTATAAACAGGCCTTGAACTTCTAAAAACTGATATACAAAATCCGACAACTTGAAAGAAAGAAAGAACGTGTTCTTTATGCACGTCAAAAGGGGGCTAAAACAGGATCCTCACTGTTGCAAACCATCTTTAAGAGTTGCCACATTTCCTCCTGGAACAGTTAACAGCAACTTTGCGAGGTTTCCTTGGGTCTCTCACAGGTTCTGCCACTCATTTTATGACCATGGGTAAACCACTTCTTCACTCTGTACCTTAACTTTCTACTGCAAAACGGTGCTAACAACACTCACCCATTTCTAAATGACTTGTGATATTAAAATATTCATTGCTAGCAAATCCTTTGAGATCCTTTGAGGTGAAGCTCTGAAGTCATGCAAAATGCTTCCCTAGCAAAACTAACCCCCCAGCTAAAATCATATGTGCATATATACATTATGGAATTTCATCTTATATTTTGTTTCAGTGATGCATTTCAGTTCATCTGTGTAACAGGAACCAAAAGAGAGGGCCAAATTTAGAATTCAGTCACAAATAATGGATTCTAAACTTAGAATTATATTAATATCAGCAAGAACAAATCTGGAATATTTGAAAATTGTGTTCCAGATTGCTGCCTGAGGATTTTTTTTTTATCTCATGACAGTCACAAGGCCAGGGTGAAAAGACTTTCAAAGTAGAAATTTGCTTTGTGTGTTGCAATGCTACAAGAAATCAGAGATTTGTTCTTTTATGATAATATCTGTTCCTCAGAAAATAACAGCCACATAATGTACCCAAATTTGCCAACATTCAATCTGCCATGAAATAAGTCCAAAGGTGGTAAGCAAAGAATGCCCATGGATTTATCCTTTTGCACTACATCTGTTATAAATAACCAAACCATAACTCTGGGTTTTTTGGTGAGAGCAGAAACTAGACTAAACTGTATCCCATACTGACTGCTTTGCACAGCTTATTTTTTTTCTGTTTAAAAGGACATGAAGGTCATGACATGAGAGTTTTAATTCAATTTGGGACTGTCACAGGAACACTGCCATCAGTCACTTTTGTGTCTACGTGTTCATTTGTGTGAGCGGGTCATTTTGCTGCAGTGTACCTCTGATGCCAATAACATGTGGGCCAAGTCTAGCCCAAATTTTAGACCTGGAATTTGGAACTGCATTTTAAATACACCACAGTTTATATGTGAGTGTGGATGGTAGGTGAGGGGCAGGGGCTCTCCTTAGGGTCAGGTTTGAATCAGCTGCAAAATTCAGAACCAGCAAGTAACTCTGCTCTAGAGCTTGGTCTAGTCACAGCTTCTGTCTGTTTATACTTACTAAGACAAACTCAGTAATTGAAAGGTAGCAGAATGAGATCCAAGGAACCTTATTCCATATTTCATCTGTTGATTACCTTTTCCCCCATGGTCCCATATACCTTTAAAATCATTCTGTCTTTTCCCATTTCTGTCCCTTCCAGTTTCAAACCAATTTCTCTTTTTCTTGATTCTGTCTTGTTCTCCTCAGGCTCGGTGGCTAGTTCTCTCCGTCTCTCTGAATTACTTGTCATTTCTCACCTGTCATGGATCCTCCGAGCCCTGGCCTCCTGTCTGCTTATTAAAGGGGCTGTCATTCTAAAGGGTTTTCTGTTTCCAGCTTTAAAACAAACACATTTTTATTATTTTAACAAAATCTGTCTTCAGCAAAACCAGTCAATCAAAGGGCTTGACTGTAAACCTTTCAATTTGGCTGTGTTTGTGTTTCAAGGCAAGTATGAACATGTAGGTATCTGAAGAGAGTGCCGAAAGCCAGGTCATGGCTGGGGGTCTGAGGGGTTGTCAGGCAGATGCCTTGCTGAGTTTTGGCCACCATGTGCTCCCTGCACAGCCGTGTCTCTGTGAGAGCCTCCCTTCCCCCTCTCCCGTACTTACTGTAAAGGTATAGGCTGGCATTTGTGACTCCCAGCTTGTTGGTAGCCACACAGGTGTAGTTCCCGTAGTGCTCCTCAGTGACATTGGCCACCATCAGCAGAGACTGAGTCCCCGTGCTCTTTATCTCCAGACCATTGGCGCTGTTTATCCTGGGGAGACAGGAGAAGAGGTGTATAGCGCAATGGCAGCTGTGTGCTGGGAAGGAAATCCCTCCCCAGCACGCAGCAAAACAAAGTCATTCAGCCCAGCTGGCAGGTGAGGATAGAGGGAGGCAGAGAGGAGATGTGAGAGGAAAGACACCAAAGAAGGCATGGATGGAAAACAGAAGGAGGTAATGAAAGGAACGTAGTAGATCAGTGGGATTAAATGCCACTGGTAAAGCAGTGGAGAACCAAGGAAAGATGAGGGAAAGGGAGGAAGCATTAACCCAGTGCCAGGTCATTGTGGAAATGTACACACCATGGCCAGCTGAAGGCTAGTCTGTACTTGAAAAAATATTCCTAGTGAAACACATTGATTCACAATATGTGCATATGCTGAGTCCCCCCAGAGCCTGGGCACCCTGTTCAGGGCTGGCTACCCTAAAACATAGGGTAATAACACAACCTTCTTAATGCCAGGAAAATGCTCAGGTAGAAAGCACAGATCCTTTTTCTCTTCTCATTTATTCTCATATGCAAGTCTGAGAGGCTCAGGTCACATAGGTGGGGGAATCTCACACCTCAGCAGCTCCTTTCCCTAGAAGAATGCACCTGGAGCAGCATTACCTAATTGAAAATTATACTACTACTTTTTGGTCTGTATCATGGGCTACTTAACTCATGAACTTTGTATTAATTGGATATTGGCCCATAATTGACTTGAAGGCAAGAGCTCCATCCTCTGCACTTCCTTCAGCATCTCCAGTGCAGAGAGGAATTGCCTCCTCCAGCCACGGCCATGCCGAGTCTGACGGGACATTGTGACTCAAACAGATAGTAAAGAGCAATTTGAGAGGAGCAGGGGAGGGTGACAGGCACCTCTGTTCAGTGGACTAAAAAAGAGAGGAGGGAAGAGGCGAGCCAAAGGCCTTACCTGGTATCATCTCTGTACCACTCGAAATCAGGCGTGGGCACTGCTGATGCCTCGCACCGCAGCAAGGCTTGCCGTCCCGTGGCCGCTTCATTGCTCTTGGACTCTGTGATGGTGGGAGGGTCTGCAGCAAGGAAACACGTGGTCAGTCCACACACTTCCAGGTGGAACAAGACAGTGAAACTATGTCAGGGCTGCCTGCCTCATGTTTGGGCTACTGGAGGTCTGTGGCAGCTGTTTGCCGTGGTCCTTGTTCCCCCCTGCTCCTCTGAACTCTCCCTTATATACAACATCAGCAGCACTCCTTACACGTGCTTCTCTTCAGCACTGCTGAATAAAGTTCTGTCATAAATGCATAGGCATACACAGGCAAAGTTAAGGTTAATGATGGACTTCTGCAATTTATGAATATTTACCTATGGATCTGTAGTTCACATAGGCTTATCAGAGAGAAGATGATGAGAGAAAGACTTCATCAAGGATAAAGGAAGACAGCAAAAGTAAAGGAATAAAGAAGGAATTTAACGTTAACATGAAAACTATATTCCATACAAAGTCTTTGTCTAATGCCAAAATTATAATAAGAAAGGACTGAGGCAACATGTATGAAAGAGAAATACATTAATGGCTTAAAAGAGAAGAACTTAAGCAGAAGGTGTTGGTGCAACTCTGAGAGCCAGTGTTGAGACACTTCCCTTAGGTGTCCAAGGTTGCAAATCCTGATCAAGCTTTCCTAAACCTCATGCTTTGTGACAAGCTCCAGAAGGGCTTGCCCATGACTGCTCTGCCTGAAGTTTGCCCTCAGCCCAGCACGGTGCTCCCACTTCTGCTTACTTTGAGCGTTGTGCCATGGGCAAACCAAACTTGGAAAATACATTGGTGTGCTCTGCTGGAGCTTGGTCTCAGCACTGGCTGGATACCAGGTAGGGTAGGCACCGGCAGCTTCAATCCCAGCCCCATGTTCAAAATGTTAAGCAATAAGCTTTACATGTTAAAAGGTAGAATTATTTCCACCCGGCTGCTGAGAGGGATCAAGGAATAAGTGCCTTGTCTCTCATCACTAATACTTGCATACCCTGAGATTACAGGGCTGCGACTCAGACAGATACTTTGCTGAGACTCAAGTTACCATGAAACACACCCTGCCATCTGTATCTGTCCCAGAACTGAAAGGCCACAAAAAAAAAAAAAGGAAGCAAAACAGATTGTGTCAGTCAAAGAAAAAAAAAAAAAAATTCTGTCTGGAGAATGTAGGGAAGGAAATTTGTTTGTGAACACATTAGCCATCTCAATATGATCCCTTCCCTGACCTTAATCGGGATTTTATGCAGGGCTTTAGGGATATTGCAGTGCACCCTCTAACATAATAAATATTAATAAGTTTACATAAATAGGATCCTACATTCAAAGGCTGTGGGTTCATGTAAATATTTTAATTTGAAAATGAGAAGGGATAACAAAAGGACAGTGAGGGTGATTTTTAAACCATTTTTATTTGATTTTTTGGTTTGAGTAGCATGTCTTTTTGCTGTCTACAGCGAGACCAACCTTTTCATTTCATGAATCTGGCACAGGAGGTGAGTCACAGAATGAATAGGCACCTTTCCATGGTCTTAGAAAATTATTCCAGCAAGTGTCTGCTTCCCAGCCTGCTGCCAGGGAGCCCAGCCCCTTGCTCTGAGCAGTTCCCATATTCACCACTTTAGGAAGTTGGTGCAGTGCCCTCCCGGGAGCAGGGGCAGGTGCCAGTCCCGAACAATCCAGCCTATTGCACCTAAAAAGCAGCTGCTCCGTGTGTAGCCATTTGCTGCCTGGGAAGCCAGGAATAAATTCCCTTTTGCTGTTCTACTCCCACTCTCCCCAGGCCTCAGTTTCCCTGTGATGTGCAAGGGCAATTACTTGGGAAGCCTGAAGGTGGTAGTGTGAGACCAAAGCAAAGTGAGATGCTTTCTCCTGCAGTGCGAGCTGACAGTGCTCCACAGTAGATGATAAGAGATGGCCAGGAAGCTCCTGAGGTTGGACAGGCCCCATTTTTCAAACTTACTGTGGTTTTCCCACTTCCTGGTGCTTGTAGTGTTGTTTAACAAAGCAGGATAAGGAAAGATGTATGCAAATATCTAGTTTTCATTCCCCTAAAGGGACTGATTTTTTCCTGCATGGTCCTCATAGTCTCTTAGTTTTATTTCCCTTTCTTTCGAAAGAAAAAAAATCTGTCCTTAAGGAATTTAAGTTGCTTACATTACGAATTACACCACATATTATCATCACTTTTTCATATTTTCCAACAGTTAAAATGTTTAAGATCTTACCGTGGCATAGTTATTATGTGTTGAAACTAAATCAAAATCAAACATTCTGACTTTATACAAACAATCTGTTTCAAACACATTAAAGCACCATTTAAATTATGTTTCACAGAAATGTTTGAAACTATTAATTGGTTCTCATGGAAAGTCTCCAGTTTATAAACTCAGCTGTTTTTGACACTTCTATGCTTTCAGTGCAGAAAATCTGCTACTACAGTTCATATTAATGCCAAATTTGGCCTATGAGGCAGCTAATCTTAAACCACTGCCACCTAATTTCTAAGGCAACTATAAAAAACTGTGGATTCAGAAGATGCTGCAGGAAATCTATAACCTTGATTTCTAAGCAAGACAGAAAAGTTGATCTGATGTGATGGCTCACATAGGACCAAGGGAAAGAAATGAAGAGCAAGAATGGCATTAAAAGGTGCTATGATCACCTACTGTCAAATTAAGACTGGTATTGTCTGAAACACACGATGCCATCAGCTCTCTGCCCTAACCTGCTCCCTAACAGTTCTACCTGTGAATCAAGGCATGAATATGCACCCAGAAATATGTCTGTAGCCATCTTCAATTTCAATTTAAGTTAATATTCTGGTTTAAGCCTCAATTTAAACTGAAGAAGGTCAGGAGAGGATATACCTCCCATTCATCCATCCTTGCTGCAAAGTTATTAGCCTCCAAGCAAGGAAACGAAGCAGGTACGTGGGGATAGCTCATTTTACATCACTCGAGTGATGTAAAGTATGGAGGATGGACATATACACGTGCGGGATTAAAGACTAACATCAGTTTGAAATATCTTGTGTTACTGTGAGAGGAGCATGCCAGCAGAGTGAAGTGGACATCTGTCTAAGCACATATGGGATGGGATCAGTGCCCCAATCCGCAGGTGTGGAAGTAAGCCACAGCTTACTGTGCCTCTCGGTGCTTTTAGGGGATTGCTGTATCCTTTGGCCAAAACCCCTTTCAGTATTGCACTGGTGCATGAAGGGTCTTTTAGACAGAGCTTTAAACTAATGACCGAAACCAGCAGAAAAGTGAAGTTTTTGCACCCTGTCATTAACACGTGCCTCTGCCCCGTGTCCCCTGGCTGTGGTAGCCGTGTAGGAGCTGCGGAGATGGCTGGGTGCAGGCAGGCATGTGTTCGCTCTGAGCCAGCTGAGCCCTCCCTTATCTCTCCCTGCTGCCTTGGTGAAGCTTCCCTTCACGCTACTGTTCACCCGAATATCAATGAGTGAAAACAAGGCATTGCCAGCGTTTCGGAGGGGAGAGACGGGGGCAGCTCACAGCTCTTCTTTCTCCCTCTCTGTCTGTCTGTACCACACCTCCCCCAGCCTTTTCTTATACATTACCAGGTTTAAAGCACAAACTGTACCCCGCGGCAAGTGTCTGATTGCAGATAGTTTTCCCAGCGCCCTCCCTTTCAGATTGCATAATCCAAACCCAGAAACGCTTCCCTGTTTCTCCTGAAGTAACCCTTGCCTGTGGCAGAGCTGCCCCCGTTGCCCTGCCCCAGCTGCGGTGCACTCACAGTTCACAGTGACCCGGACTTGCTTGACGTCTGCTGAGGCAACTTCATTGGCAGCTTTGCACTCGTACTTGCCCGACTGCTCTCGTGTGATCCCCAGGATCTCCAGGTACTCCTCCTCACCTTCAAACTCTCTGCCTGGTAGGACAGAAAAATACGGAGGGTGGTTCTGTTAGGCTTTCAGACTTAGGAAATTGCTATGGAGGAACAATCACAACATGGAGTCTGCAAATAAACAACAGCCATGAGCGGTTTAAAAGTTATTTCAGAAGCCGCACCGGCAAGATACCAGTGTTTCATTCAATTACAGAAAACTGAAAATATGGAAGGCAGCATACAGGCGGTACAACACATAACCTCTCACAGGCTGCCCGGGCTGAGAAGCAAAATCTCCACCACATAAGATCAGACTAAGTTCACTAGTGTGAAGGCTGAGTACCACCAGAGGTTAGTCCCGCTGTGGGTGATGGGCTGGTTCAGGGCTAGCTGGGTCCTCAGATGTGTTGTCAGCACCCTTTCCTCCACTGCAAAACTGTGAAAAATGTCTTTCTGTCTCTCAGAGCAACCACCAGCCTGAAGTGCCATCGATCAGACCAAGGTACCGTTAAACACAGCCAAACTGAGAGAAACAAACTGTAATTTGATCTGCAGAGACCAATAATCATCACGCATCCCTGAGCTACCGTACATATGAAATGACACATTTAAACCCTGCTGCCTCGCTCACACACTTTGGAAAGCAGTGACTCGAGTGTCAGGCGGGGTTATGGATGGGGGCAGGAATCGGGGGAGGTCTGTGGCCTTGCTTTTAACTCACTGTGTGACCTTGAGTGAGTCACTCTTTGCTCTCCCTCTGTAAACTGAAGCAAATAGCCCCCCCTTCCCATCACCTCCTGCTTAAAGCAGGGCAGTGAGGTTAACCCATGTAAAACACATTAAATTCATTGCAGGAAAGTTGCCAGGGAAGCATGAAATACAAGGATTGGTATATCTACCCTATTCCTTCAGAAAGCAAAGTAAGGCACCTCCTGGAAAGAATCTGAACCACATTTCCTCCTCTCAGAGGGCTGTAAGCACTGCTCTGCAGCACTGGAAACGGCAAGCCTCACTTGTGTGCCTGTGTATGTTTGGAGAAATCAGCCTTCAACCCTAAAAGGGTAAAAGATTTGAAAAAAAAAAAAAAAAAAATCACAAGAGCTCCCATTCAGGTTCCTCAGAGAGTGATCAGATTTTCCAAAAAACTCTCTGCCCCGAAATTATTTTCTGCTCAACAGGTGCTGAGCACTTCTGAAACTCTGCCCACTTCACAAAAGTGCTTACAGTTTTTGAGGGAGTTCATATAGTGCCTACTGTACCCCTTGGTTTATGGCACTACATAAAAGCAATGGGTAAGTCTGGTCTCTGAAGCTGAACTTCCCATGGAGCCACCTGCAACAAATCCAGCCCCGGAGGCACAGACTTACTGCAGTGTCTTGGCCAGGTCAGCCTGGCCACACACACTGGCGATGACAGCTGTGTGCAATTCCCTTCAGCATCAGAGAGGGACCTCAAAAACTTCAAAATCTGCTCAGAACTCTGTCCCTTACATAATTATTTTTGTCTTTTTTAATTTTTCTTTTTCACAGGCAATTTTCAGAATCATTCTAGGGGAAAAGCACCCCCGTCACAGAGACTCAGCATGAAAACAGCAGTGTACCTATTAAACTCATGTAAAGACAAAGGCTCCTCCTCTCTTTCAGCAGGGCTAATCAGCAGTCCCTTTTTCCAGCTCCTACCAGATGGTTCAGGTAGCGCAAATCTCGTTGCTGTGTCTAAAATTCACAACTGCTTTGGTTTTTGCATCCCCTAACAATCTGCTGCAGGACCTTCCTGCATGGCAGCAGCGTTTTGCACAAGGGAAGGAGGCAAGGTTGGCTCCTGCTGCCAGGACATGGCTCTCAGTCCTCTGCTCTGCACTAGGGCTGATGCTGTGCAGAGTCAGTGGAGAAGGAAGCAGGGTGGGATTTTCACACGTGTTTTTTATTGCTGGAACTCATGAATATGTTAGGGAATCCTAACCCCTGTAGGACCAGAGTTGAGTGAGTCATAGCACTGTGGGAAGGGACTTCAATCACTATCTAAGCCGTTCCCCAGTCTCAAGGCAGGACACATGAGTCATGTCAGGGACACTGCATCCTCTGCCCTCCAGCGGCAGCGGTTCTGCAGCCACTCCCGACAATCTGTTCCTGTGCTTTGCTGTCCTTACCACTGGAGCAGTTTCCTGAAGTTTGACCTGAGTCTCCCTTGCTGCAATTTAAAGCTATTACTTTTGTCTTAGCCACTACAGACAAAAAGAACAAATCATTCCCTCCTTCCCTGCAATAGCCTTTTATCAACTTTTAAATCACTTATGTTCCTCCCTCAGTTGTCATCTTCTTTTTTTTTTCTTTTGGCTGAACATTGCCAGGGTCTTTCAACCTTCCTCTGTAGGTGAGGCTTTTTTAGACTCTTGATCATTCTTGTTCTTTGCTTTTAGACCTCTCTGACAAGTTCACATTTTTCTGGATGTGTGATACCCCAAACTGAATGCAGCATTTCAGATGAGGTGTTGCCATGGCTGAACATGGATGAAGAATTGCATTGCAACTACTGCACCATGCTGCTGTGTGTAGAAGCAGCACATTGTTTCTGGTTTTGCTACAGCAGGGATCATTTCTGTTTGGGAACTGTCTTAATTCCCAGATTTTCTTATGGCATATTGCTCATATTGCTACCTGCTAAGAAAGGTAGCTCTTTAAAAAATCTTTAAAATTAAAATCTAAAAACTTTAAAAATCCCACCCCCAAACTGAGCTGACAACCAACCCTCCCCTCCTTTCAGCAGCACTCTCAGTTGGTAGGTCAGTCAGTTGACTGGAAAGTTAATCAGACATCAGGGAAAGACTCGCAAAGAAAAGGTTAAAACATAATTTGCCTCTGTTTTTCAACTCATTTGCTCTGCAATTCTGCCTTGTTTATACACAGGGTTCGTTCCAAGTGGGACTTGCTTCTCCTGCAATTTGCCCTTGTCACAAGACTGTCACTGTAATGAAAACAGGGTTGAGGGTGACTTAACCAGCTGTAATGGAGTGGCACCCTCATTACGGCTGCTGTTAAGTCTGTCTGTTAGAGAACCACATCAGTGGAGCTCCAGAGTAACCTACAAGGGTAGATACCTTCCCAAGGGAAGATGTTTTTGAGCTTCTCCCCTGCACACATACATGCACTTGAAGTGTACTGTGTACCATGTCTGGCAGGAGAGCTTTCACAGCTACACAGAAACCCTCCCAAGACATGATGAGCTGCTGGCTTGCCCAGTGGAGTGCCCTGGAAGTAAGTGAAAGGCAGGACTTCTGTTCTAAAGGTCATGTCAAAGACATCAATAACCCTATTCAGCTCCTCATTCCCCTGCTCTAGGACAAACATATAAGCATAACACTTCAGGGAAAGTTTCTGTGACAGTCTCTTGCTGAATAAGTGGTAGCACTGTTCTGGTCTCTGCACTGGTGACCCTGAGCATCAACATTTTGCTACAAGAACTGAGCTACTCTCACTTTCGAGACAGACCCTTTTGCATGCTGCCTTGTCCCTCTAAGAGCACATTAACCATTTCTAACAAAAAGCATTTATATAAAATTGAGGTGTTGTAGTACAGATCAGGGAGAGGAAAGATGTATCACAGCGTGTTAGAGAAATGTCAGGTTGTGATATCTTGCAGAGAGCTGTAGAGATGTTTTCACTAATTCACTTTGGCAGCCAGATTAGGTGAGTCATATTAACTCTAACCTCTAAGGCAAACAGGGGTTGGGGGAGCAGGAGCAGAGCTTTGTACATGGAGTGAATTTACAAATGTTTCCGCACAGGAGCCAGCTTTGGTAGGGAACTGATGGTTGTCACTATGCAGTTTATCAAAGCGGGGAGGGACAAGGCTTGGACAATGCTCTTTGGTACCGATAACAATGAACATATTCTCTTAGGTGAAAGAGGGACTGCCAGCTCCTAGCAAGTGAGCCACTCCACTCCCATTAAGAGAAGACATTTACCTTGAGCAGATTATCAAGGGATGAAATTCTGACCGTACTGCCATAGCTTCCTTGCTGACAAGGGTTGTCTCCTGGCTGTTCTGCCTGGTTCAGTACAGCGCTTTCCCAGTGAGGGTCCTTTCAGGTTTCCCTAGGCAGATAACTTCTCATCCAGTGCTGCTCTTCTCATCCCAAACCATCCCCTTGCATGACTTTAGGCAATCTGCTTCCCTGCAGGTCTTTTGTCTTTCCCACGTTCATAGTTAGCTTGGTTTGTTGCTACAGCCCCATTAAACACCATCTTGCCAAGCTGCAGCTCCTTAACTCTGTCCCAGTAATTCAGAAAGAGGAGCTTTCTGCTCTGGAGGCTGGAGATAGAGAGAGCATGAGCCCAGGAGGCTTGACAATCAAACCAAGAGGGAACGACCCCGAGCAGCGCGAGCCAGGCGGCTGCTGCTGCTCGGAGCTGGCAGAGCCTTTTTTTGCAGAGGGATCTGCGGCAGCAGCTTTGATGTGTGCAGGAGGAAGGCTTTGAAGGCCTGCTTGCCTCAGCCACATTTCCTATCCCCTGGCTTCCTAATTGGACCCAGTAAATAATGAAGCTGAACAGCAAATCTGCTTGGCTATGCTAGCCTGCTGGCAAGCAGCCCTCCTTTCCTCTTACCCTCTGGAAATAGCCTTGTACAACCCCGTTGGCTCTGCGTATTGTCCTTGTTGGTGTGCACACCTGCCAGTGCTCTCATATAGATATGATATATATATATATGCTCTATTCTGTATTTTATATACTACATATTTTATTTGTTTTTATATCAGTAAATCCACCTGTGTGTGCAGAAACACAGACTGACATATTCCCCAGGCATTTATGGGCCCTTCTCATCTCCCCTTGCACTGCCACACACCATCACTCTTTCCTCAAAGGCTTAATGCTTCCTTTCTACAAATGACACACACCCAGACAAAATCCCACTTGTACTGTGTGCAGACAGCTCTTTCTTTCAGGTAGTCAGGGCCAGCAATGCATTCAGTCACATGCTCTACCAGAGAGGCCTTTCCCTTCATGCCCTAGTTTCCTACATCTCCAAAGGGGAAGCTGATCTCCAGATGTGGCAGCCACATTTTGTTTCATCTCCTCTCCTGACCGTGCATCCAACACTGGGCTTCTTCTCGTGCAGAGATTACTTTAGTTCTCTTATTTATTTTTTCTAACACTGATGTGGTCCTAAATTAAACTGAAAGTATCTGTTTGCATTTGGAATGTGGAGAAAGAGATCAGCCACCCTGCTCCTATGTTTGTTTTCCCTCCAAGCATCTTTGTAGTTGTTAAGAGAAGGGAGCAGAATGGGTTATGCATCTTTGTTGAGCCTAAAACAAGATGCAAGGAGATAAAAAAGATTGGAAATCAATGGATGCCATTTGAAGTTTTTTGTGCGTAGCAACTTCTATTGCTGAACTGCAGGTTTTGTTGTCTCTGCACTCTCCATTTAGTGTTTGAGGTTTTGCTCACCTAACTTTCCTCCTTCCCTCTGCACCTTCTATTCCCTAGGAACAGGCTTTTGAAAGACAAAAATAGCTAAGGGAGCCTTTGACATAATTTTTTTGTTTTACCTCCAGCTGAGGGTTTTCTTTTTTTTTAATTCAAAACTTTGAAGTTTTCGTTTATCAGTCCCTGTCTCCTCAACCATCACAGATTGCAACGAGCTTGGCATTTTTTCCCATCTCTTAGTTGAAGAGGCTTGTTTTTAGCAAAGAGATCAGTAGAGAGAAGCAGATGGTGGATAAGCAAAGGGACAGCTAGTGCTATAATGCTACAGTGAGGAAGGCAGGCAGAAAACCTAGAGTAGCATGGGAAGTGGTGAAATGGGGAAAGCTTGAGAGAAGACAAAAATAGAGAAAAAACAGAGGGAGAATGAAGAAAGGGGGAGTGGCTGGGAGAGAGAAATGCAAAAAAAAAAAAAAAGTGAGATTCTTCAGTGACTGAGAAAGAGAGAAAATGGTATTCAGCTACTGACAAAGAGAAACACACTGATGAGACAGAGCGAGTGAGAAAGACGGGAGGTGAGAAAGTGGCAGACAGAGAGATGTACAGCTGGGAGAGAAGCACAGCCATCCCTTGTGTAAAGGGAGCCATGAAATAACAACTGCCAGAGGGACAGGAACAGAGGGGTCACATGTAGTAAGGCAGTAATTACTCTGTTTAAGCAGCAATGCACAGCAGGGTATTTATTGTTTAAGCTGGCCTCATGCCTCCCATGCCCTCAGGTCTGTAGCTATTACACATAAACCAAAAAACTAGAGCAGTGCCAGGGAGGGCTCTGGCCTGGCTCTGGCTTCATGAATGAGAATGAGTCAGACAGGGAGGAAACACTCTGGCATGGTTTCCCCTGGCGTTCACCAGGACTTTGCTCATCAGCAATCATACTTGCACCTTATGTGCAAAACTGCCTGCCCTGCCTCCCGAGCCAAGGACAGCGCCCAAGGAGCTCCCTGGCTGGCGGAACATGGGCATCTGCTGGCATGACCAGGGTTGAGAGAGCCTGTGATTTTCATGGGCTCTTTCTACTCAAACTCCACGCATCCAGCATGCAAACAAAACCCTCCAGGCTGAGAGCAGCTTCCCCAGACTGAACAATGTCTCTGTGCTCTCTCTTGGGCCAGCACTGACCAAACCACTTGAGATGACTCACCCATCGCTGACGGCTCTGCCCAGGAGCTGGAAGCCAAAATCTGACAGCTCAGATGCAGTTTGCATCCAGACTGTGGGTGCGTGTCAGTGAGGGTCTTCTGCCTGAGGCAGCCTCAGCAGATCAACTGTATCTATGAATTTCCAACCCCTCTTTTCTGTAAGTGACCACTAAGGGTCATCACACTCTCTCACACAGAGCCCTGAGTCTGGGTATGGAGCAGGTGTGTAATATATACTTCATCTCAGCAGCTGATTAGATTTTCCATTCAAAATCCACATGTGAACACCAGAACACCAGAAAGAAAGGAACCATCCCCTGAAAAAAAATCCAGACCCATTTCGGGTCATAGTCTTTTGTTTGACCAGTGGTTTTCTTCTTCTCTTTGCTGAACCAGAAGAAGGAACTAGTGTTCTGCCTCAACTTGAGACACAATTTAAATCAGATGATTTCATGTTGAAGAAGATCACTGTTTTTTCCAAAATTACTTACTGAATTTAGCCCAAATTTGTTAACACTTTTTTAATGAACATAAACAGCATTTTTTGGATAGATTAATTACTCTTGAACAGAACTTGGCTGTGAAGCCAATGTATAAAGTAAATTATGAACCATGAGGTAAATTAAGTCATGTAATGTCACAACTACAATATTATACTCCCTAAGTGTTGCACACTGTAATGCAAATTGTCATGACTATGCTACCAAACACCAAGCCTTAATTTACTGCCAAGAAAATGACATATAAACATGAACAAACCAATAGCTGCACCGCTTCTGCATCACAAAATTTTTGCCTGCTGCCTTTTGAAGGGTGCAACATGAGGTAGGAGTCATCATAATCTAGATGAATCAATGAGATATCTCCACATTTTTGAGAGCTTTTGGATGGCAGGAGTTGGTAACTCATCAGGGCTGTGAGGACAGTGCTGGAGTAGTTAATGAAATGGAGGTTGAAAACAGAAGGTCAGACAAAGAATCCCAGCTGAGGCGCAGGAGTTGTTCGATGTGCACCTGTGGATGGCAGCACACCAATCTCGCTCCCAGCACTGCGGGGTCCCGTGCCCTCTTCCTCCATCACCTACAAGAAGAGGATGGGCCAGCACTAGCCCCTGAGGAACATCAGGGTGTGTTTGTGGGGGTGTGGGTGTATGATCAATAGGTCCTTGTTTCCCACTGTGCTAAGCACAAGATGGTAATGCAAGCCCAGAGCTGATGCAGGAGGAATGAGTTTTCTTGCACCTCATGGACACTTATGAAAGACATAAAATACAACAGCGAGCAGTCAACTGTTACAGTCTCTAGTGACTCTGTCAGATGGTTCCTTTCATTTGGCCTCATGTACTCCTTTTCCTACAAGTTTTCTTATTTTGGATGATGCACTTGTGCTACATTGTTTAACAGTTTGAAGACAAGCTCTTCCTTACAAACACAAGACCAAAGAAAGGACTGACAGCAACAAGTCCCTTCTGGGGCAAGAAGCCTGACTGAACTGTACAATTTCTGTCCTGACAGTGAAGAGCAATGATGGACTGCAATGCAGTCCCTAGTTTAATTCCACAAATCATTATGTCAGCCCCAGACTTTTGGGAAACCTCACGCGATGGCACACACTGATACCAACTGTGCCAGTCTTCAATCTAGGAACTACAGGGGTTGGTCTGTGTTTGGTGGCATCTTTAAAAATCCTTGTTATGTTCTTTACAAAGTCTCTTGTGTCTTATGTAGCACAAGATATGCTCAATATACTATTGTGCAAGAATCAAGTGGCTCGCTTTTCCAGGCATCCATCAGAATGTTTCCTTGTTTTTAAATATAAGGTGTTTGTTTCCTTCTGTCCTATGCCCACGGATACTTCTTGGGATGAAAGGGTAAGGATGAACTCAGAACTTCAAGCTGACTTAATTTTTTTTTAAAAATTGACAACCCTCTCCTCCTCAATGATTCAACTTAGCCCACAAAATTCCGTTCTTATAAGTCTGAAACTTGGAAGAAGTCTTGAGAAATTACAAATTGGCACAAATTTACTTGAAATGGGAAAGAGCATTAAGATGCTTAGGCATTGCTGTGGCTCTTTCTCTGCAAGCTGGAGCCAAACATTTCATGACCAGATAACATGGCCCCTGAATCTCCTGTCCCTTTGCAAGATGGCTATTCTTGTAGTTCATCCCTGCTTTCAGTGAGGCTACTCTGAACACCAACTTGACAAACAAAACCGAAAGACCGGGATTTCTGTATCAGCCTGGATCTAGCCACTGAGCTTTTAAACTGCCGTAGTTTTCAACTGAGGAAATGAGGTCAAAGAGTTAAGCCACCCCTTAGCAAGATTTACCCTTTCAAAAACACGCCAGAGTGTTGTGATGCCTGGCGCCAATATTTGTATAGGTGGATTAGCTTCTTGAAAAATCGTTTTGTTTGCTTTTCTGTTGACCCCTCTCCTTGCTGCAATGTTTCTCAATTAGATCCAGCATAGTAATTTCCTGACACCATCCCCCATATCTGCTCCTGGTGGAAGAAGAAAAGGGAATACTTTGTGAGGGAGCACAACAAGGGATCAGGAGATGAGACTACCTAGTTGAATTTGGGATTCAGCAGGCATCAAATATTGCCAGGTATCGAGGTGAGAATCACAGAGGTTTGAGGCATGGTGGGGTGTGCTGGGAAGAGATTGTTTGGGCTCACACGCTGCAGAGACTTTTGATCAATTGGGCTGGCTCCTGTGATATTATCATCTGAAGTGTCTGCCGTTGATTCATAGTGATAGCAGTCCAGATAAATGATTGCTTCAGTCCAGGATATTTAATTCTTATGCATTTAGACACTCCCTTGCTTTCCAAAGAGCAAAGAGTCTCTCTCTCTCAAACTTGCAAGGCAGTGGCTGAGAAGGAAGGCATTTGCTCCATGCCTAATATTGCATCTTGCAGTCCTTCCCCTACAGGGAAGGCAAGCAGAGAGGAAATACAGACCCTGATTTTGAGATCTGGTAGCTCCCTGATGCAGCTACTTCCATTGCTACGGCAGCTGTTGGCCATCAGCACACTTGAAAATCCTAGCTGTGAACCAGGGTTTCTCTCCCAGGATTATGGGAAAAAGAAGGGGGTCACCAGAAAGGGAAAAAGTAGAAAACTGTAAATAGAAGAAGCAGTATCAAAACAACTCCTTTCTGACCTCTGTCAGTTTAGGGAGGGGTCTGAAGACAAAGCTAAGAGATATTTCATTGCCTTCATACCAACTCCTTAATACTTGTTCTGATGATTACATAAAATTTCCAACAACTGTAACAGTGCTGGCGTGAGAAGACCATGGCCAATCATGTCAATCAAAACGTGTCTCACTGGGCTTCGCCTCTCTGAATCCCCCTATTACCATCATGGACAGGAATCCATTTATTTCTCTTCTCTCGACATCCGAAACACATTTGATTCCTGTGGGAAGAGAAACATCTTGCTCCAACAGGAGCCCAGTGAGCCAAAAGACCCAAGGAACCATGAAAACCCATCCGTTTTATGCTGAGGACTCTTTGGCTCCTTTCCGCCAAGCTCCCAGAGAGGCGGGGGTCTCATTAGAGCGCCTTTGCAACTGCACACCTGTGAGACTTTCACTGGAACTAAAACAGCAGTTGCTCTAATTAAACAGCACAGAGCAGGCCACCTTAATCACTGGCATGATTTCATCTTCCTTGAGGGGAAGAGGCATCAAAACTGATAAGAGAGAGGGAAGAAGGTAAAATGTACTGAATCCCTGGTTCCTCAGTTTAAAGCACGAAGGGATGTCTCTCATCTCTGTAAAGATTAATACGAGCTTCTGATGGCATGTTTTATTAAATGGTTATATAATAATTGATATTTGAAAGCAGGGTTTCCAAAAGCCACTAAATGCTTTAACAGGACAAGACCCATTGGCTTTCAATAGCATTTGTGCCTGTAAGTCACTCAGGTGCATTGGAAAACTTCACCTCTACCCTTTTATTCAAATCAGTGCCTCATTTACTCCATCAGTGTGACCTTGCCAGGCTGTGTGGCAGAAACAAGGGGCAGGGGTGAAAACCATAAACCCTCTAAGGAGAGAGTCTATGTTTCCTGAACCTTGGGTTGAAGTAGGAGGTGCCAGCAGCACACAGCCTGAGCGAGAAATCCATCAGCTGAGGAGCAAGTGCCCAGACACCAAGGACACCTAGGAAATAACAGCATGATAATTCCTGTCCTGACTCTCCCAAAGCCTGTAGCGGGGAGGCACATCTGTCCCTGAGACAAGGCACACAGGCAGGCCAGGTAGAAATGCTGCTGGCAAGCTAGAGGGCCAGTGGGCCAAAGCTTAATAGGAAAACAGCAGTGATTTGTCTCCACCACTATTTATGTCTCAAGCACATGACAGGTTGTCAGTAGAAGTGAGTGCTGCTAAATTTACTGCTTCTCAAATCCCTGCCACAGTTGCATACTTGACAAGTCACTTCATTTGAACGGCTAGGTGTTGGGCTGGACTTTCCTCCCCTGTGCTCTCCTTCAATGAAAACCACAAACAGCTTTCTTTACACCACAGGATGATCCCCCTGGGGGTTATGATATCAGGGTGTGAGTTTAGAGAAGAGGGATGTTCCCGGCATACTCATCTTTAACCCTGATACATGCTGGTCTTGTTCTGGGCCACTTGACTGCAGATGTGTGTCTGACAGGACACACACATGACTGAACTGAACAAGTAACAGCTTGGTTACAGCACGGGGCATTCCGAGACAGAGAACATGAGAGCCTGGTGAGCACGAGCGAGTACCAGCTGGGTGTGTGGGCAGGAGCTGCCAAGCATCGTAAGGAAAGCAGTGCCAAAGGCTAGGGATGCAAGAGGAAATGCAGGTGGGTGAAAGGTTGCCTGGGGATTAGACTGCACATGTGTGTGCGTGTGTACGGGTGGTGGAAAAAACACGTGGAATAACGGGTGTGGGACTGGAAGTACGACTGAGCATTTGGGTGAGGATGTGCAGGCAGGAAGGCTGGCAGGCAGGGGAGAGGGTGAGAGGATGAGTATAGGGTGTGTCTGCGGTCCTGCACGTGGAGGACTGGAGCATGGAGTATCATTTGCCTCCCAAGTGTTGCACGGTGCCTGCATGCACGCAGCCTCATGCACAGCTGCGGCACAACGCATTTGGCAGGTGGGAGAAGACCCCTCATTAATGGCTGAAAATTTGTAACACCTGGTTTCAAACTCTCCTGGAAAGCAGAAGGGGAGTGAGGATGCCATTTGATGATGGGGCCATAAGAAGCCCAATCCTACCCTTTTTCTCCCTAACTTGTCCTCAGTGCACTACAGAATCCTTGCTGAAGGGCTCTGGTCTTAGTTGCATGGGAGCTGCTCCCTGCTTTATGCAGCTGTGCTTCTGGACAGCACCACATCTTCTCAAAAGTTCTGACTCCTTTTGGCTGCAGATATCAAGACAAAGCTGTCAGGAATATGGTGTTATGAAAGGCAGCCAAATGTGGCAGGGCACGTCCTCCTACCCCAGCCACTCCCTTCATTCCTTCTATACACAGCAGAGCTCCCTGCTTTCTCCTGCACATATCTTGCTATCATGCACAAGGTCCTTTCATTTGGTTCCCTCATGTACACTCAGTGAATTACACATGTGCACGGACACATATCCTGCAGACTGTCATGCAGAGGTAGGACACATCCTCTTTTTTCCTGTCACAGGGGTGCAGGACCATTGCTATTCTCCACCAGCCCTTTAGGAATCTGCTCCGCTTCCTTTTCCAGTGGTGTAGGCCAGAGGCCCTTGTTCTGCAATTGTGCTTCACTGTTTATATGATTAAATGTAGCATCTGCAGCTATATTAGCTGGGCTATTAGTGACAAGTGCCATCAATCCTTATACTTCAGTGAATAAACTGATCACCAGATGGGGACAGAAATCTCCCCTTGTCTCTCATCACCATCACATACAAACTGCTTTAGGTGGGTTTCAGAGGGAGGGAAACAAAGAGAGGTGGAGTACAAATAGTTTGGGGTATCTTCTGTTCTTTTTTTGTTTCTCTGCTTTCCAAAGAACACAACAGACATTTTTAATGGGTGGCTCCTCCAAGGCTGCTCGAAGTTTTACTGTGGGTGGGGAAAAAACACAACAATTGTGCCCTCCCACCTAGCCTCCAAGGACTAAGAATTCATCCACAGTAATCATCTATGTCTCTTGGATTGAGGCCCTCTGACACTTTTACTGGATAATAGCATTTCTTAATACCCAGCATTTCAATCAAATTCCTTTCTATCACCTTTCCAGCACCAATACTCAGTCTGAATACTCTGTATAGGCTAGGACTCAGTAGGGAAAAAATCCTGCAACTTTGACCATAAGCTATTGAAATAATATTAAAAACCAGGTTTTCAAACACCCGCTCTTTAAACACTTATTTCTCAACAGCCCTCAAAACTGCTGTCCTTGTATTTCTAAGTCCAGCATTCCAAAAGGGGTGCTGGGTTTGATTAAAACAACTTCCTGGCTTGTAGGTTATATCAATATCCTGGTGGGATTTTATGCCACTAATCTCAGCAGTCTGCAGTCTGCAGATGCAGAACAGTTGAAGGAGGGGAGGAATTGTTAACTATATTAAAATGGAAAATTCACCTGCAGACTGTATTTTCTCACTACTTTGTGAGTAGAAGGTCTTGAGATAATTTTCAGGCAGTATGAACTTGCATATACAGGGGGATACAAGGAAGAAGAGGGGAGGATAGAGATGAAAGGAGACTGGAGAACAGGGGAAGAACGGTCAAGACAACAAATAATTTAAAAAGTAGCATAGAGAAGATAGTTTGTGAGACTCAAGTCTTCAGGAGAAGGATCAAAAACGAAATAAATAAAGAGACACAGAGTGTGAGATAGAGATGAAAGTTTGAAAAGAAGCGAGGGGATGCAGAGGGTTAGGGCAAACAAGCAGAGCTCCGAGCAAGGTGAATTGCCATGGGAAAGCAGCGGGGAATGCAGTTAGTGTTGGCTGGGAATACAACATACAAGGGGTAACTGAGGCCACAGTCTTCCAGATGTATTACTGTTCTATTGATCTGTGGTAAACAATTTCGCTGCTCACAGGCCATTCCTGGCTGTTGGCAGTATCACTGAGGGCCTTGGACACTTACGTGCTGTGTATACATGCAGGGGCATACAAGGAGAAAAAAGGTAAGTTCCCATGACCTTTGGTAGTCAGGGCTTGGGATGGAGTGGGAATGTTTGGTGCTGGCTCTCTCTCCTTTCTGCCTGCTTCATCTCATTAAAAGCAGATAAAATACACCACATGAACAGCCATCCCATTTCTAGACAAACAAGTGCTCTTATTGCTACCTTCTCAAACACAGAGAGCTCCTCTGGAAAGTCTGCAATTCATGGACCAAAAAGACAAAGAGGAAACCATAGTTGTCCCCTGTCATTCCAGCACTGCAGGAAACCTGGAAGATAATCTCCAGCACTTCCCATGTAGCCCTGGAAGAGCCCCTATGAATTTCTTTTGCTCTTCATCCCCCAGGCTCTGGCTGTGAGCACATGGTGGTTTGCCTGGAGGCCAGTGTGGTTGCCAAGAGGCTCAGGGAGGAAAGAAATGGAGAACCTCTCCGGTCACTGGGGTCACCGGGGTGACTTGAGGTTTTGGTGCCCTCACTTACAAATCCATTCTGATGGGCGAAGGGCACATGTCCCAGCTCCACCAGCAGAGCTGATGTCACACAGCAGAGCTGGGCCTCTGGATGCAGGCATGGGAGGGAGCCCGTGGGTTGGAATGCAGCAGGAAGCTGCTGCAAGAGGAGATGAGCATGAAACCAAACCTGCTGGAGACCACAGGTCTGGCTCCTTACCCAACAGGAGAAATGGCTTTGCTGCTCTTGATCTCTTGAACATGCAGCTTGCCCAAAAAGGCTCTCATCTGCTATATGCAATGAGAAGGCTGAGGTCTGCCATGAGGGGAAAGAGTTTTGCACTTAGATCGGATTAATTCTGGCTTTTTCTATACCCCTTATCTCTTCCAGCTGGAGGCACTTGTAGGGAGTTGTGGGAGAGAGATGGAGAAATGAAAAACTGAGAGACTGAGATACCTATTCAGGTATTTCTCTACTGAATCCCAAAGCCTTCCTGAGCTCTTTCCAAACAGAAGTTGGCTGAAGGTGACATATAGCCCTCTGAATTTGAACCTCCTCGGGACATTAGTGCACACTGGTCCTGTCAGCATGCTATGTTAACTCATATATCACTTGTTTAATGATTTAGGGATTTCACCACTTTAGCTTGGGAGCAGATAGTGAATTGAAGGCAGGAAGGTTTGATTCCCTGTCTGTGTTTCTGTACACTCAGTCATCCTCAAAAGTGGTTGATATCTGAACAAGCCTAAAGGCAATCTTGGCTCTTTCAATTAAAAAAAAAAAAGAAGAAAAAGAAAGAAGAGACATTTAGGACTCCTCAGAGAGACAGAGGTGGTTTGATGCTGGCAGAAAATATCTAGCACTGTTTAGAATCACAAGGAGGAAAATGGTTTTGCTCCCCTTTCCAGGCAGGGCTACCTCTCCCCACCTGCACTGTGGTGCCCATCATCATCCCTGTGCAGGAAGCAATGCCTTAAGAGATGAGGCGGGAATACAGGCTGTCAAGATACTCACCTAAATTCTTTTCTCTGATTTCTGCATGGTAGCTATGGAGGTATAAGCAACTTTTACAGGTACAAGACCAGAGTCTAGTCTAGGTGATAGATTAAATCTCAGCTTAGTCTTTCTAGGGAATGAGGCTGCAGAAATTCCTACTGAGTTTTCTCAGGAGAAATGCAGTCTAAGATAGATTCAGACTAATAGCTTAACACTTGTTCCTCTCTAATAGCAGAAAACGCCCAAGGCATTTTTCTTGTGCTTGTGCAAAGACACTGATCACAAACCTGTATACAGCACCACACTCTGGGTCCCTTCTGCAGAGAAAAATCATTAAGCAAAATCATACGCATAGACCCAGCAAAAAAAGGCAGAAGATGAAAAAAAGTTGTGTGCAGAGGGAACAGTCACAGCTGTTTCAATTTATGAGACAAGAAATTGTATTTCAAAGAGAATACAGAAGTTTTCCCCTTTGAGAAAGTTATTAACCAGAATTTGCAATAAACCCCACTCCATTTATATGCCTCTAAACTGAAGGGCCCTGATAGAGATTATATTGCATTCTGCAGGGCTCTGCTGTGCCAAGAAGAGCTCTCAGCCTCAGACTTTGCCATCCCAGAGATCTGCATCACCTCTCCTGCTTTTTTACCCATCACAGCCCCACTTCAAGTGTCTCACCCTTTTTTCTCCCTCTTCAGTTCACAGATCTCTTTTGTCTTTTCAGATTTTCCTCTTACTCTGTCTCCCTTCTCCCCTTCCCCTATTACTCTCCTTTTTATCTTTGAACCCTTTTTCCCCTCCACCTTTATATATGTCCACAAGACTGAAATCTGACTGTAACTCAGTAGAGCTTCTGCAATGACAAACAACATTCATGTAGGAATAGTGTATTGGTGAAACATCTAGGAGAAGAGTTCTCATACTTGCAGCTTTGTTTTGCCTTTTAGAGCTGTCTGTTACACAGCAATTGATTTAAGAGGGATGATGCCATATTGCACCACATGGCTGGAAAAGACTCCATCATTTTACTTCAAAGCTGTAAAGAACTGAACCAGGGGCGTGGAGCAGAGAAGGTAAAAAAATACTCTACAGCTGAAGAAATATGCTACAGCTAAAGAAAAATCACTTGGAGGTGTTGACAGCAAAGAACTTCACTTACAGAAGCTGGGCTGCTGGAGATTTCCTTGAAGATGACCCACTGAAGATGTGTTTGATTTGAACTGGCAAAGGCCTGTGCCTGTTTGTACTCGAGGACCCTAGTGGGATGCTCAAGGCTAATTAAAATTTTTTTGCATGTAGTAGCTTTGATGCTCAGCACATAAACAAGAAAGCAAGGAAACAACAGAAGATACCATGGTGGTATAAATGAGGGACTCAAACACAGAGAGAGCGAGAAGGTCAATCCAGCGATCTCATGCATACTGGCTCTCAAAAATTGAAAATTCAGTGTGGTGCATATATCCATGTTTCACTCTCACTTTTTAACAATTAAGTAAGTAACTTAGGGAGGTGATAGATTATCCATGAAGCAAAAACAATGAATCAATCAGTTATATAAATAAAGGGTCCTTAAAATTCTCTCATTGCTGGAGGACAGACAGTGGCCTGTGTGGACCACTTCCCTTTTTTTCTGGCAAGGCTGCTCTTAGGCAAGTCCTCTGTGTCCCATTTTTTTCCACTTCTATCTCACAGAGTCTCAGCACTCACTTTTCCTACATCTATTTGTGATGTGGTCAGCTTCATATAACATAATTTGTATGCAGCAGCCTGGAATGAAAGCATAACAAGCACTGCAAAATTGATATTCTCCTCATTAAAAAAATAAAAATCCTCCCTTACCAAGTTTGACCTGGTAACTACATCTCCCTTTTGGACAATATATACTGTGCCGTACATACAATTGAAGCAATAAATAAGCCATCATGTAAAACAAGGAACATCTTTCTAATAGGGCAGCGAGTGTTTGGCATGCACTCATTGATTTAAACATCAGCCAAACAGGTAATGATGAAAAGATGAGAAAATGCCTGGTCTCATTCAAGAGCCCAATCAGCATGTTACAAAAATCTGCCATGTTTTCACACAATAGCTCTCTGGATAACACCTGCTGAGGAGTGTCCAAGGCACTCAGGTAGGAAGATTTGACCCTGCTACCCAAAACCTCTCTGTTCAGTAAACAAAAGGCTTCAGTTTCCAGTATTTGGAGTCTTGCAGTTTCAGTAGCTCATGAGTCATGGTATGTATTAAGCGACAGCTCAGTCTTCTACAGCAAACAGTGGTCAGTACCCACACCAGTAAAAGGAGGGTCTAATCCAGGATGGGAGCAACAGCAAAATCAGCCACTATCTAGTACTAAAAAAGCAGCCTTTCCCTGTTTCCATTGCATGCTCCTGCCTCTGCTGGCCAGTGAAGCCTCCTTTGTATCTGGAGATACCCACTCATGTTTCTAAGCCTCTCAGTAGCCCAGCCCAAAACCCAGTGTCAAACAGGCTTATGCTCAACCACAAAGGGCTTTGAAGTCGAACAAAAACAAATTGGAAAAAATACAGCATACTGGAGACAGTCTTTACAGTGAACATTCTATGAGCCTGGCAGGAAAGTGACTGAGCATCTTACTGATTTGTGCAATAGCGCTTCTCTTTCAATTCACCTGCTTTTAAACAACACACTGAAGTGTCTCAGGAGACTCCCTGGTTAGGGGTTCATCTCCACACAGCTCTTCCTGTCCATCTCCTTTTAGCAACCAGCCTTTCTTTTCCAGTTCTCTCAGTATGAATACCTCTGCAGGGAAAAGCTGTTTTTCTCTGCAATCCCCAATTTAATACTCTGACATGGCATCAACATCTTGCTGCTGTTTCCTCCTGTTGGTGAAGTTCTGTTCCTGCCTTTTATTCCCCTTTTCCTTAAGTCATTCAATTTTCCTCTTCTCTCTGCCCTGCTTCACCCTTCGTGGTGGGGTTTGTGTTTTTTCCCTTTCCTCCTCTCCTGGAAACGTGCCAGCAGTACAGCAGAAGGGAGCACATTGAGAAAGGTTAGGCAAACACAACATTATGATCAGAATCAGCAACATATTGCTCATTAAACATTTAAAATCAACAGTTGCTGGCTTGATCTGCCAATATTGTGAGAAATGCCAGTTTTAGCTCAAGGTGCCTCCTGTTTCCAAAATGGCTTTATTTATGATGTGGAAGCTGGTGGCTGTGAGAACAAAACCCTACCTCCAGCGGCCAACAACACCCAAAATACAGGCAGCTCCATGGAAAGTTCCCCAGTGAGCACCAATCACTTCTGCCTCCCCAACACCCCCGCTGCTTTCCAGAAACAAATGGATGTGTAAGAGCACAGAAATGTGTTTGCAGGAGATAAATTATTTATCTGAAATTTACTGTTGTGAAGTCAGCGTAATTCTCAAATCCGCAGACATATTTTATGCACTGATAGGACGTTTCAAACAGGGGCATTTGGACTCATTTCTTCCCTCCTCCTGCAAGTATTAACACAATAATGCCTCACCTGGAAAAGAAAAGAGCTGGTGCTGGAGCTGGAAAAGCAGCAGGATAATAGGCTTGTAGTTTCCTATTGTGTCCCAGGAAAGTTCTGTTTCTTGATAAACAAACCAGCGTAACACTCCCTCCTCCCTCCAACCTCTGTGATATTGGCATTTATATTTTTTCTGCCTAGTCTACAAAGTTGATGCCTTTGATAGTTGGAAAATCAAGCTTTATACCATAAGAGGTACAAACTTGACTACTGTGGGCAAATCCCAGAGCCCTCCAGCTCTGTCAGTTCCTCCCTCCTGCCCTGCAGCAGTCCCTGCTCTCCCACACCAGGTCAAAGACAGGTCACTCCTACACCCATGCACATGTCCACTGCATATGTACCACTACGTGGACATTTTCCTCTCTTATGCTGGCTTCTGCGACATTCCTGCATCAACCAAGCCCCATAAATTTTCCATTCTTTCAGCAGCTTCTTGGTTAATGCAGTTTATCTAAAGCCATGCCATTGATCCAAACGGAGATTCTTCCTTCACAGAAAATAATTTTTGGGATTTTTTGCCAATTCTTCTGAAGGGAACAGAGCTGGATCCTACGTATCAATGTGAAAATCTATTCACTCCCAATTGCACTTGTTTGAAGCATGAAAAATAAGATTGCCCTCTGCTAACACAGGAGTAAAAAGGGCAGTTATGAAGCACACAGTTCACACAACAGATAACCAGCCCAACATTTCTGACAAGCTCTTGTCCACTGAGCAATAACAAATCCTGCAGATGCTCACAGGCACCCTTCACTTTAAGTCAGTCAAAATGGAGATAAATGTGGCCTGGCCATGTCTCTCCTTTTGTTCTGCATGGGTGTATTTAAACAAGTTCATGCTCAAAGAGATGCCAATGGCTTGCTCAAGGCTCTGCTAAATCCAAAAGGCAGCAGTAAAGACTGCAGTTTTTCAGAACTGTAAGCATTTCTGAGAAATCCGATGGAATGCTTCCAACAATCCAGAGTTCCTGCAGAGAACTCCCAAAAGCTCCTCACTTTAACAATAATTCTGTAAGTAGATGCGCTCCCCTGCCTGCCACTTAAGAAACCTAATCACATACCAGATCCTCCATTAGAGTTGGCCGCTCCACAGCACAGGAAAAGTGGGAAGTAATTTTCACTGAAACATGGTCTAAGCAACTTGAAATGCTGCCACTAGAGTTTTCAGAAGAAAAAGAAAAAATAAGACTCCTTCTGATATAAAACCAGTTACTCACTCCCTTTCTTGCACCTGGCATCCCTTTTGTTTGTCAATCCGAACAGACACCTGACATTTGGTCAGATAAAACCTGCTGGATTTTCACTGATTGGAGCAAGTCTTCACTGTGGCTTCAGCTGGCTATTTTTGTATGCTGTTTGATATTCAGCAGGAAAGATGGAGCCCTTCTTCCCACCCTTTCCTAGCTAATTACCAGTCACTGCTGTCGACAGGACTGCAGGGCCCTGCTCAGGTCAGCCCCAAAGACTGTGCTCTTACACTTACATTCTGCGGCAGCAGCTGACGATGAAAAATTGCTGCTGCACCAACCCAGATGCCAGGCAGCCACAGAGATCTCCCACTACTGCCCTGTTATAGCACCATGGATCTGGACAGACCTGGGCCACACCTGGCCAGTGACCCTCAAAGGGTGAGGCAGGCTGTGGCACACCTACTCACCTTAAACAGAAATGAAACTGCCGGAGTTAACTGAGGTAAAGAAGTGGCTTTGGGTCACCCTCCAGTTTTCTGAGCCAGAACTGAGTCAGAACAGCCCTCTTACTTCATCAGAGGCATCCAAAGAGACAAAGCAGCAGCAGGTTTTGGTAAACAACCAGTGATTTGACTGAGCAAGGACTGTAAAGGAACATACATGTAATCTCCTGGATCTGAAAAATGTACGACTTGCAAAAAACCACCAAAACCTGAAGGAAACCCTGCTGTAATGAAGCACAGATGATCTAAGCTCTATGTATACCAGATAATTTAAACAGAAACAAAGCAAGTCCAAATTTCTACACATGGTACCATGACCTGAGGACTGAAGAGAGAGCAGCCCCACAAAGCAGCACTATGATTTTTCTAGAAACCCAACAGTGTCCTAATGGTTTGCCCAACTTGCAGCAGAGTTGCACGTTTTGGCAATCCAGTTATTTAATCATGTAATTGTCTGGAATTACTGTCCTAAAATGAGTGCTCAATTAATCTGCCCCTTTATTAGGCCAGGAAGCTCCCTGAGTCCCCAGGGGTACATCAGCCTGCAAACCCTCACAGTTCGAAGTGATGCTGCAGTGCAGAACGGTATCAGTGTCAGAAACATCTCACAACCTCCTCTCAAGAGGGTTTGCTGAGGACTTGATCCTTCAGGCCACAGGTCTCTGTAATTGCCTTCTTTATCTGAACAAGGGGAAATAGCTGTGAAGGGATAACTTTTTATCGATTTAGTTAAAGTGATGTTACCTGTCCTCTAGTCAGCATTCTCCTATCATTTCCACAGTGTTGTGTTCCTTCCAGAACAGGTAGATTCAAAGTAAAGTAAAAATCATAATAAGCCAGTCATGTGCACCTCTATAACAGGGTCAATTTTAAAATTACACCTTTGGTTAAATGGGTACACCTTGCTCTTGTAGCCAAGCTCCGAGCTCCAGTTTTAAGAATAGGTAGCACACCAAAAGCTATTTTCTTATGAGAAACCCTAGAAATAAGTTTCAAGCCTCAGAGAGAAGGATTAATTTGCTAGTAATGAAAGTGACACACAGGGAAAATGTAAAATCAATCTTGTGTTTAAAGGCAGAACAACACTGGCTCCACTTCCTTTTTTTTTTCTTTCTCCCTCATTTTCCTCCCCTCTCCCCGTAGTGGCTTGTTACCACTGAGCATACATTATGCACATTACCCACAAGCCTCTGCTCTGTTTAAATTAAAAAAAGAAACAGCGTTTTTAATCAATCTATTTGCACTCTTCTGCCACAACTCACAAAAGCAGTTTGATTTCTTTTCACTGCTCTCAAGAGAGCTGAACACAGATAACTAAAAAACCACTGCAAACTAGTAATAATAATACCAATAGTAGCAATAATAATAGTGACACCCCTCCCAAAATAAAAAATAAAAGAAAGAAATAATAGAAAGAAGAGACACAGTTAGCCTTGATCAAAAACAGATCAAAACTTGATCAAAACCAGACTGTGTTAACAAATAATAGATCAAACTTGAGCAAAACTCAGTAATCTGGCTTGTTCTGACCTTGAGCATCCCTCCCTCACACCACCAACACATAAGATCAACTGCAAAACAATGAAGGGACTCTTCAGTCCTGTAAAAATCAGATTGTCTGTGTGCACTTTTTCTCTAATTCCTGGCAATTCTGCTACATGCACATTTGGACATTAAGTTATTCCTAGGAATTCAGACCCTGTCTTGTGTTTCACGTACACCATGATTCAAAGACAGAATTAAAAGTAACAGAGAAATGGTTAGCTGGTTTTGTTTGTAGAGAATCACAGCCATAATTCTACTGTTCAGATCTGGGGATTGCTAATTCTTTCCTTCTTTCTCCATTAAGACAACAGGAGGAAAAACAGACCATAGCTTAACAAAGCTATATCATGCTGAGATCTCCTGCTCAGTTTTCTGTCCGTAAACAATTTTACACAGTGAAAACCTTTCTCTTCCTCTTTCTTCAGCTGATGAGAAAAGAAAAACAACCCTCCCAAGAAGGAACCTTGAAACAGAACCAGGATCTCTTCATTGCTGGACCCCTAATGGGGGGAGACCTTGAAGCTACAGGAACAGGCTCCTGAATGCAGATGCTCTCCTGCCTCCTCTACCACCCTAAGGCAGCACCCGTCCTACATCTGAAGCACTTCACATGATCTATACACCAGCATGGGGTAGCTACTGTTCGATGTAGGAACATACTTTATTTTTTCAGACTTAAATATACTCCAAGTCTCACACATTTTAGATTCCTGGACTTAGTGTTCCAGCAGTAAAGATCCTGCCAACACGGTGATATGTCTCTGTGCTCCAACCCCAATACATAACTTGTCCCTTTTGGCCATATGAAAGACATCCACGGTACATTAATGCTAAATTATATTCACAGTTTAAACTGTGAAAAAGATTTACTGTTTAGAGAAGGAAAGCCAGGGACCATATCCAAGATACAAATCTAGATGCTAGTTCAAAATGCAAGCATTTTGGGTTGTCAGCACCTTAGGGTTTGGTTTATACTTGTCTCCAACCAAAATATTGCCATTTCCCCCTGCAGCTCAAAACATGGAAGAGAAGGAAGGTTACTGATTGTCTTCCTAACTGCTTCTTTGTAACAACCACCTGCATAGGAAATAATGCTGGTATTTGTCATGGGTTTTAAGAGTATTATTAGATGCTCTGTGTCCACAGAAAGTGACTAGCTCTGCATGACTAACTCAGTAGAGCCATAGAATGGTTGGAGTTGGAAAAGAGATTTAAGATCATCTCCAACCCTCTGCCATGGACAGTGATACCTTCCACTAGACCAGATTGCTTTAAGCTCCATCTGGGTTGGCCTTGAATATTTCCAGAGATGGGACATCCACAACTTCTCTTGGCAACCTGTTTCAGTGCCTCAAACACACATAAAGTAAAGAATTTTTTCCTTATATCTGGTCTAAATGTACTTTCTTTCAGTGTAAAGCCATTGCCCCTTGTCCTAAATGCCCTTGTAAAAATTCTCCAACTCTCTTCTTGACTCCCTTTAGGTACTGGAAGGTCTCCCTGGAGCCTTCTCTTCTCCCAGCTGAGCAAGCCAAACACTTTAGCCCATCCTCATAGGTCCTTTTAGGACCTTTTTAATTACTTACACCCAGACTGGAGAGTTCATGGCAACTGCCAAAACTTCACTGTGCCAAGTGCAAAAAGAAACCTCACCACCTCTTCCTATGTGTACTTAAATCAGTTTGCTTTCCAAGATCCTGACTTTCTTCTGATTATTCTCTGATCTCTATGTCCAAAAATGTATTAGAGCAGAGATTCCCATCATCCTCTGCCTCAGGAACTTCATTCCTTTGCCTTTAAAAATCCTCATTATAGGTATAACACTGGTTGTAAAAATGAGACAGTGGAAGAAATTCCTGCTGATTCTCTAATCTTTCAAAGCAAAGGATGCTCTTCTCAAATGCCCAAAACACAGGAGTTTCATTGGAGAAGACTCCATCTGCCTCATCCACCATAACCAGCAGAAACAATCCTGCCACTGGAAATAGTTTTTTTCGCTGCTGAAGCAGAAGGTGAAAGAAAATTTCATTCACTTTTTGTTCCACTGGGTCTGTGAGGCTGACAGAAATAGGCAGTCGTTTACATCTGCACGGTACAAAGATGGGGCTCAAATACAGGGGATACAACGCTGCTTCATGAGTGTGTGCTCACACAGTAAAACAGGGATTAATGGATAAAAATCAGACCAGCTACTATTAGAATTTCCAATAAAGCAGAAATCCTTTAGGATCTCCTGAGGAGAGGCAGAACTCCCACCTCCCACACAATGCCGGTTTATCACTGACTCACTGCACTGCAGGACAACCACAGGCCAGCAGACCCCGGTTTCAGCCGCCTTAATCCACCCCAGCATGCACAACAGGGTGCAGAGGTAGTCAGCAGTTTGCCTGCTCTCCTAGGAGCAGGAAGCAGCCTGGATGGTCCTCTTATCTAGCTCCTGGAAGCTTTGGAAGAAAGGCTTCAGCAGCAAAGAGCTTCAGCTGTCTCCTCAAGATTTTTGAACAGCAGGTAGTTCAAACAGACTGCTCAAGTCTGAAGCATCTCTGGTGTCAGGGTTGAACCGGAGAAGGAGAAGAAATGCTCTTTAGTGCTTGGACATATGAAGACTTTTGAAATCTACACAGTATTTTCTCCCCTGCTGAGTTTCATTTCCTAGCAAAGAGCAATCATTATATATATATATATATAAAATACCACCTCACATTTTCACCATCATTCATGATTTTAAATCCCCGTGCCTACTGCACAAATGCTTTCTGAGGGGAGATTTCCCTCCTGAAGTTTTGCTATCTGATCACCTTCATAAACAGACTGAAGAATGTTCTGTTGATACACAATGCACAGAATGGGCAAAACCCTGCCCAGATGTCACTATTAATCTCTGCTACAGCCCCATTGATGCAGTGCAGCTGATGAAGCCTCCCTGACATGCTCTGGAAGGGCAGACACAAACTAGGACTAGGGACAGGAGCCAAAATCTGGGGAGGTTCAGTGTGGAGCTTTCTGATGCTCCTGAGTCTCTTCTGAGTACTGTGAAAGAGCTCTGTGTGCATGTATTTACATACACATGCCTGTGTGCTTTTGCCTGTGATGGAGGACTCGGCTCTACATGGGAAGGTGAAGAATATGACCTCCTTTCCTTTCTTCTCTACTCAGAACATTTTTATTTTCTTTTGCACTTTTTCTAGGTTTCCTTCGTTTGTGAAGCCCACAGGGCAAGATCCAGAGCTCCTGAGAGCAGCAAAGCCCATGGCAGTGGGCAGAATGGCTTGGATAGCTGGTACATCACACACAATACAGCTGAGTCTTCAAATGCATCAGCCCTCGTTATCTCAATCTTCAGCTTCGTACTGGTTTGGCAGTTCTCCTCCTCTTTCTATTTACATCTTTGTTCTTCAGGCTGTGTCAAAGCACCTGGGGCTTCACCCTGTTCCATGGACACTCTGCCCCCAGCTCTGCCTATCCTAGCAAGCACTAAGGAGACAGAGAATTGAGAAAACCTTGATTTTCTTTCCTTTTTAATTTTTTTCCTCCTTTTTTGCATTTCAGGATCCTCTCCTAGATGAGTGGCTAACTGCCTAGAGCAGCTTTAATTCCTCTATGGCAACACACTACACTGCCAAGCACTATTCACAGAGGACAGAAACAGGATGGGGCAAATGTGGAGGGAAGGCAAGTGGAGAAAACCAAAAAAAAGTGAGCAAATGATTGCAAACCAATGGGTGCCAGCAGACAGGAGGGGAGGGAGCGAGAAGGGAGGCTGTGACTGAGGTGTTTATCCCTTAGAGCTGTCACAGTTACCATGCAACTGGGATCAGTGGAGCGATGAGGAGGGTGCTCTCCCCTAGGAAAGCTGTGAGCAGCACTCAGCCAAGCAGATTCTGAGACACCACACTGCCACCATCACCTCCCAGGGCAGCCCAGCCCACCCCTCCACTTGCCCAGGCACTGGGATGCACTGATCTCTCCTGAGCTGCTGGGGCACACATTTGCCCAGTGCTTGGGCAGGGAAGCAAAGCTGCTTTTGCAGTTTTGAGTGGGGCTGCTTGTAGCACCCCAGAGACAGAAAGAAACCAGCAGCTGGGATGGAGGCAGGGCACTGGTTTGGTGCTGCTCTCAGACAGTAATGTGCTGCAGCACAGGGAGGAGGCTCTGATGTTAAGGGCTGTCTGCTCTGTGCTGAGGATGATGAGTGCATCTCAGCCAGGTGAGCTGATGGGATACAGGGCTGCTGTCTGGGGCCATGAGCTGCACCATGCTGGGTTCTTCCAGCCTAGCATCTGGGTCCAGCAGCCCAGGGTGAAGGGAAATTCCCACAGTACAATGGGGTCAGCTAAACAACACCATTTGTAGAGATGAGGCTGAAGAAATGACGCAGGCCATCCTCAGAGGCCAAAACCACAGGAACAAGATGACTGGAGAGGCTAAGCCTGCAGAGCTGCTATAAAAGCCCTTTCTCCATGTTACTCAGTGAGGAAGGTTGACATCAGCTCCAGTTTACAGGTGCCCCGTGGGGTGGGATGGCTTGCCCTGCATCCCTCCAGCCATACTGTGTGTCAGGTTTGCCCCAGAGTCTCTCTGACACTGGGTGCTGCACTCAAAGCCCCTTTCCCTTTGTGGGAAGGGCTTCCAGCTACCAGCCTGCCTGAGAGATGAGGCAGGAGAAGGGGATTCCAGTGATAACACGCTGAGACTCCTGGCAGCCCTGTAAGGCTGCACTGAGCCCTTGGGCTCACTGGCACTGTGGGGCACGTGGGCTGGTGTGTGCCTCACCTGGTGCTCCAGGCTCCCCCCACCCTGGGGCTGACAGTCAGTGCCAGGCCCGAGAGGTGCTCCAGCTGAAAACATCTAGAGCACAGTGGGGGGCTGACAGGCAGGAAGAAGAAGAAACAGATGTGGAGCCGATGTGCTGTGAGGACTGTGTTTGACCTGCAATACAGCTAACATCAAAATCAATCTACCCACTGAAGCTGGTCCTCAACCCCTTGGCTACCACCCCCCTTGAACACCTACAACAACATATTATTCCTTCACCCTCTGCCAAATTCATCTGTCTTTTTGCTGAATCTGCTTTCACACCCTGTTCATTCCTCACTCAAATCTCTCTCCTCCCTTCATTTTTTCCAGTGTCTTTGTTTCCCCACTGTGCTTTCTATTTTCCCCATTTTATTTCTTGCACCCCTCCCCACACCTCCTATCTTTCAGCTGTCTCTGCTGTCCATCCTTTCCTTCATCATACTGGTCTAGCATTTTAAGCCAGCTAAGTATCCACCCATCCTCCCAGCCTTTCACTGTGACATGTATCTGTGGCATATCTATTTATTAATTTCCTATATAGAGAATACCAGCAGGTTTGGTTGGTTTCTTTTGTTTTTTTTTTTTTTTTCTTGTTTCTCTCCCCCTCTCCTCATCATTATGAGAAAATAATGAGCTATTTGGTCTGTTTCACTGGTCAGGAGGAGGAGGGGAGAGAAAGGAAGGGCATGTGGGAGTAGCAAGTCAGGTGCCCTGGATTGTTTGCCTGGAAAGTTCTTTCCTCTTTTTTCCTTGCCCGCTGTGGCCTCATTTATCTAAGGATGTAGCAGCTTTTACTGTACATTATGAAAAAGCCTAAGAAAGCAATCATTCTGCACAAGAGGAGGCAAGAGGAGCCGTTAGGAACACAGGGGCTCTCTGCTAATCATTACCTGAGACTTGCCCAGGGCTGGCAGCTTGCAAGCAGGTTTATGATTGTCTCCCATGGCCCATGCATGGTGCCTTACATGTGGATTTTTCAAATGCTTCCCTGATTCTGGATGTTCATATAGAAATATGTATTAAACTATGAGTTGAAGTAGGACATAAAAATAAGAGGAACACTACTACCTCTTCCAGCCTTGTGGTCCCACTGCATCAGCCACTGTTTATTACTGCTGCCATCTGCTTGCCATCCTTGCTTGTAGCCTCAGACCCTCTCCTGCAGGTAGTTACCACTGCTGCCTCCTGCACAGTCACAGACATTGTCCCTGATCCCATATCCTTTTCCTTTAGACTTTTATGGCTCTGCAGCTTTCCTAAGCACATTCCAAAAGTGATGTCTATCACAGTAGACACTAAGAGTCCACTTCAAGCTCTCCCATGCCATCTGTGCCATGACAGTCTCCTTTAACTCTCTGCTGGTGCTGGTGAGCACCTGCCAAGGAGAAAAGTGAACAACACGCATTAACACTCAGTGGTAGCTCAGCAGTTAACTTGAAGTTGACCAGGCAAAAACCTAAGATGTTAAACAAAGTATTTTTTATTCCCTCCCCTCACAATTGGCCTGAAATATCATGACAAGCATTATTTATCTTATTAAGTACACTACATTAACCTTGCAAATATGCTAATGAACGAAAGGCGCTGCCTTAGCAGCTTTTTAGAATAGGAAATTAAACATGTTCATCAGAAAGCTTTTAATTATTATTATTTCTTAAATGCTGGTGTAATGCAACAGTTCTCCTTCTGCCAGGGGCATCAGAGGAGAATATGAGGTTTATATGCCTCCACCCTCAGAGCTGCCCCCAAAATTCCATGTGGGTATTCCTACCTGACCTATACTTTAAGGACCTGCTCTGACCTGCAGCCGCACTCCTGGCCCAGGGAAGGGAAGAGCTGAAAGATCAGGCAGGCAGAGAAGGGAAGACTAAACTGAGTATCTTTGCCTTAGCACTGAAAAAGATGCAGGTACAAGTGCTGTATGCTGGAGGAGGACTGCAAACAGAGGGAAAGGGCCATGTCCTTTGCTCAGGATGAGCTTCCAGTAGCTTCCCAAACATGTGATACAAACCCTTATCTAGGAGAGCCTGATAGCTGGCTCACTTGGCACTGGCTTTTGAAAATAACATGCTTGGCCTGAGCCAAGTGTCTTGTCACCTTATCTCCCTGTCTCCCTGTGCAGGCAGTGGAGAGAGAAGTGCCCAGACAGCCCCTTATCCCAGTGTCAAGCCAGTACAATGGAATGGCTCCCATCTCTCAGGTGCCTCAGGAGGAGGGTCCAGCTTAGACAGAGAAGGGGCAAGGCCTGCATGGTTGAAACAGCCCCCGTGGTGGTCAGGCTGATGGCACAAAGCATCAACCCTTGCACCCTCTTAGCTGCTGGCAGAGGTTTGAGCTGGTGCCATCACAACATCTTATCCCAAGAACAACGCCCTACCACCTGCCAAGTCTGGCACAGCCCAAGCACATCTCCTGTCTGTCTAACAGCCCTGAGCTGTGGCTGTGACAGCTCTCGGGCAGTGTGGAAAAGCAATGGAGAGCACCAGCACTGAAGGCCCTCCAGAGTGTCAGTGAGTATACACTGCTGATTCACAGCCCTTTCCCAGGGCTCGCCCTCAGTGTGGACCTCCTGGTTCCCTTTCCCATGGCAACAGACACACTCGGCTCCCTTGGCTGCCTACATCTCCTTCCTGGTGAGAAGCAAAGAGAACAACATTTGCAAGTGTGGCTTGACAAAACCTACTCCCACCAGGTAGAAAGCTGTGATTCTCTCAGCTTGTTCTGCTCAGGGTCTGGTCCAGATTGACTCCACCGCTGTGGAAAGTGGCTCCACATCCTGGCTGTGCTGCTTCTTCTCCACCCAGACAGCCCTTTCCAATGAGTTTCCACTGCTTCCCTTACCATGAACTGTCATTGCTCGTGTGGCTCCTCGCAGGGCATGGTCAGCTCAGTGGGCACAGGCAGCACAGTCACAAACGCAATTTCTGATTATTTCTGGGTTTTTTAATGGTGGTGTTCCGTTGCTGCTTTCACAGCTGCTGCAGCTTGCTAGTGCACTGCAGCCAGCATCACCCAGGAGATAAGGCCAAGGAGCACAGCTCTGCACTGCCTACTATCTATCTAAGCTTTTTTCAAGCTTTTATGTTGTTTTTTTTTCTAAGTAAAATCTTAAGAGGGCATATTTAGCCCAGTATCCAATGTCTTTCTGGAGTGTGCTCTGATAAAGGAAAAAAAATCATCCCTCAAGCAGTGTAGAGGTGAGGAAGCTTATCCCTTGCCTCTGCATGGGAACTGTCACAGCAGGATAAACCAAGGGAAATCAAAAGCTCAGAGATTTACCCAGACGCAGAGAAAGGGATGATATTATCCAACATGACATTACATGTTCTTTCTGTAACACAAATCAGCTTCCATCGGTCAAATGCTGCTCTCCTCTGACATGATAGTCTTCCAGAACAGACTGCAGTGCTGCAGGAGCTCTGAGCAGATTTTTCAGTTTGTTTGTTTTCCCATTATAATTATTTTCTCTGTAGTCATCACTCCAAGGCTGTTTTTCTGGGAGAGGCTGAGGCAGCACTAACTGGGTGCAGACCCACAGATGGCTCCCTGATAGTGCTTGGCATATGGCAAATAAGGAGTTGTGTGCCCTATTCTCAGGCAGCAGCAATGAGTTGCTCCCTAACGTGCTTTCTGATGGGCAATGCTTGGACAGCACAGCTCTTCTGGCCTTCTCAAAGCTACTGTCTGTGTGCTGCCTCCTCTTGAACTGGATCTGCATTACAGCAAGTATCTCATGGGCTTGGGCTGCTTTAAAACACAGCTCCAGTATCTCCTGTGATGGAAAGCTTTAGAGGATAATTATTGCTATCCTGGGACACGTTGTTTGGTGTCTGCCCAGTCCTGGGGTCTCAAAGGCAAAAATCAAACCAGCAATCGGGAACAACCCTAACCAAGGTAAAGGAAGTCTGAATCCATCCCATCCCATGCTGATTTTTCACTCACTGACCTTTTCACACCTGGCCTTTCCCATGCCCTTGGAGCCCTCTGTCAGCAGCCTTGCTGCTCCACAGCCACGGTTAGCAGGAGGTGAAGCAGAGCCAGCTTCTGAGCTCTCCTGTGCTTCTGATGGGGAGCCCCAAAGTGACCCCCTGCACCCAGACAGGTGTGTGCACACACTCCTGGGACTATGTGAACTACAACTTCATGGCAATAATTTCTTCAGTCCCCAGTCACACCTATGCCCAGGACACTGGGTTATTTGGGCTCAAATTGCATTTGGGTCCACTGTGCAGATCATGGCATTGGACAGGAGCAGTTGCATGGTCAGAGCTGAGAGAAGGTTATGTGAGAGGTATAGGGAGGGAAGGAGAGATTTGCATGGTGGAGAATGAGGAGACAGAAACTAGAGACACAGACATAAGATAAAAAGTTTCTTGTTTGCAAAGAAGGCATCAAAGATGGTGGCAAGGCCCTCTTTGCCCACGGCAGCATATTGTCATCCTCTTGGAAACCTTCCCGTAATTGTCATCATGAGAGACTGAGGGGTGCTGGAGGTAGAGCTACTGGCATATCCCCTTTCTGGACATGGCACAGGTCCCACTAGGGAGTGGATCTGATCTTTGGCATTTCAAGGACTGAGTCACAAATGACAACTGTATGCTTTTAAATATATTCAGCTGATGCTACAGAATGGAGCATCAGGCAAACCTAGAAGAGGTTTAAGGAGGGGTGGAGGGAGAAGAGGGGAAGGCATCTGTGTGTGTGGGAAGGTGGAGGCTGTGGTTGCAGAATAAAGTAATTTGCTGAGAAGAATGCAGCAATTTATTTTGAGCTACTACAACTGACCAGTGCATTCCCTTTCATCTCTGACTTATCTCTTCCTTTCTAGTACAAACCGTGGGCAGCCCAGAGCCTGCCTCCCTCCTTCTCTGTGGATAGTGCTGACTTGGGAGGCTAGAACAGGCCACTGTTATCAGCAGAGCTGCCTTCATCTCAGCTGCTTTTTCCCGTGATTAGTCCAGCAGCATCCCAACTTGCCAGTGGAGAGCACAATGCAAACCCTGAATCTATAGCCAAGTTTTCAGTGGGAGGAGCTGTTAGGTAAGGAGGTCTCCCTTTTTCTCTTTGGGCTCTCTAGCAACAGTTTCCTTCCATCCCAGTCTGAACACGAAATAGGTGGTTTTCATTCCATTTTATTGACCTCATATTTTTTTGTTATTTTCCTTTTTTTTTTTTTTTGCTAAGATTCCTGGCACTCCTGGTTGGTACTGCAAGGCCACACTTGCTAGTAACTGTGCAGTGCCATGCATCTCATGGTTATGTATCCCCTGCATCCTGCTCAGAAAACTGCTCTAGAGGGGAACACCAGCAGCACTAAGGGAAATGAAAGAAGTAAATGAATGAATGAACAGAATTGGCTCAGCCCCCTGGTCCCTTACTTAATAGTCTCCCTGCTTTCTCTGGTTGCAGGCCAGAAAGCAGAAAAACTGCAGAGAGGTTGTGGGAACCCCCTCAGTTTTGATTTTTCTACTAGACAGTCAGAAGAATGGTCAAAAACTTTTTAAAATTGACCTGCTCTGGGTAGAGTAGCAAAGACCATGACAGGAACTAGACAGCAATATTGGAAAAACAAAAAAAATCCACAAAAAATAAAAGAATTTTGATAAATAAAAGAGTATACAATTCATTCTTTATGCGGTAGCACAGAGTGCACTGGCCTACTCTGTCCTGATAGTATAGCCTCTCAGCTGGCATGGCTTCCAGGGGGTTGCCTGCTGTGTGTGCAGTACACAACTTTTCTGCATGCAGGAGCCACTTGGCTGAAGACCCAGGTGTACACTGGCAGCTCCCACACACCCTCTTGGTCTCATTGTCATGACCCTAGGCCACAAAGGCACGAGTGACAACACAAGGATTACCCTGCTCAGAATACCCAGGGCTGTCACAGTGATGGCCAGGTGGAGCACAGGCTGACTGCACCTTGCTATTCAGTGCATTGCAGCAGCACAGTGACGACCAGCAGACTTTGCTCTGAGCTCTGGTACTGCTTCCATTGCCTCTGTTTCTCAACCCCACCACCTGGTTTGGGGGCAGGAGCACGAAGGAGGTTTTGAACAGCACAGCTCATGCAGCAGGGCACCTTCCCAAGAGTAGCCCACACACAGTGTGTGCTGTGCTCAGGCCAGAAGGTTAAAAGGGCAGCACAAACTGGGCAAGAAAAATTATTCCTTCCTTTGGAGCCTGAAAGGAGAAGAAGAGTCTCTGGAAATGCTGAGCCCCAGCACATGAGCTCTTTTTATAAAATTAGTTCAGACTGATTGGCTTCTACTGGATTTCAATCTAAGTCCCAAGAAAGAGTTCGTATGGCACTACTAATTTGCTGTACTGATGAAATCTTAAAAAAAAAAAAATCTTCAAAGCTAGGTTTTTATTTAGTCTATTTATTTATTTTTTTTATTTTTGCTTGTCAGTGTCTGTACCAAACACCAACAGTCAATACAAGACTTAGATGATAATAAATGTAATGTTAATTGCAGGCTTATTGTTACTCATTTTTTAATACCTCTTTACATGCAATCAAGTAATAAAGCAAACCGAGGCTCTTTGCAAAGCATACTGTTCCCAAGGAAGTACACAGGAAGACAGAAAAGTCTCCAGAGAGGGCTCCAGACCTCAGGTGAGGTTCCTAACACTGATCTCCAGGTCTTCTGACAACACACCCACAGTAGCTAACCTGGTGGCCTGGCAAAGGATACTGGCAAAGAGCAATGCTATATATAAAGACACCCAGAATGTCTCCATCCATGGTACCCCAGCCCCATGCTCACAGCCATTCACAAACCAGTAGGGAGAGGCAAAGCAGCTATCTAGAGAAATATCTCTTTGCCTTCCCATCAAAACCCCCTTGCTCATGGCAGAACTTCCAGTTCTCTGCATGTTAAATTGTTACGCTGCAGTATTTCACTCCTTGGTAGGAACAGAAGTCTTACTCACTAAGAAAAAAGAATTCCTGCTCCTCAGTTTGTACTAGCCTTGGAAGAATCTAAGATAAAATATGTAAAAAAACCCAAAAACCTGTGTGATGATTTTATATGCAGGAGAACTATGCTATTTTTGAGGGTTTCTTTAACCCTGTAAAGCTGGGCTTCAGGGTCAGTAAGGCACTTGGATTTGCTGGTGAAGGCATGCAGACAATGTGACTGGTACAGAAAGCTAAAATGTCCTAAACAATTTCCAAAACATTTCACAGTGCCAGACACAGCCATATCTTTAATAGTAACACACAACAGCATAAAGGGCTTACCAACACAAACTGCAATATGTTCCCTTCCTCCTGCATGACAGGGTTACTGTATGGAGCTCGTTCCCCCCAACAGAGCTGACAAAGCCAGATGCCATCCCTGCCAGCACGCATCGTATATCTGGGGCAACTTAAAGACCTTCTGACTGAAGGAAATCCTCCTCCTACCAAACACAGACTGGCAGCAAAAGTGCTTCATGGCCGTTTTTTCAGTCTTAATGACTGTAACAGCTTCTGCAATCTTTGTGAGGGAAGCGGCCAGAAAGGGGCAGGAGATTGATTGTCACTCAACTCTTGCCATATTACAAAAGGAACCACGCAGTGAGGGATGCGAAGGAAGCCTCAGGGAAGGGAGATAAGGGAACAGAGGGGAAGAGCAAAGGCTTAAGAGATACACTCCCCACTCAAGCCTGCCTATGGGAATCTGATGAATGTGGATCTTTCTTAATATGCCTGAGTGTTAGAAAAGTTTGGCTTTCTGTCTGAGTCTTGCAACATGAATCCAGTCCTGGCCAGCAGGCAGTAATCATAACCAAGTCCCTGTTTCTGGACTGAATCCAGCTGCCTGTCCAATTTAAGGACCTGACCCAAGGGCTCTCATGTATGTAGCCCTTCTGGAGAGGCATTAATGCAGTCTGTAGAGCTGCCTGTCAGGAGCAGAATGCTGCTTGGGGAAGGAGACAACATCTGTCCTACACTTCACTTACACAGGGCTTTGCTCCTCCCTCTTCCACCTGACATATTTTAAAGCATCTATTTGGCATTAACCTGCAAGCCAGAGCCTTCATGCTCTGCAAACACAGGCACACAAAATGACTGAAACAGTTTTGGAACAAGACATCCAGAATATAATGAGCAGGGGAGAGGAAAAGAATTAAAGGGAAGAAAAAAATCAGCCAGCCCAGCAAACAGCATTTAAATCTCTCTCTTCTTCTCTTATTCCCTTATTCAGTCTTTTCTCTCTTGCTTTGAGTGTGCTGTTTTTATCTTCTTCACTCTCATATAAAAGCCCAGCTCCCCTAGTGAGTGTGCAGATGATGATTTGGCATTGTCCAGGACTATTATGCTGTCAGCTCTCAAAGAAAAAAAGGCTTGTAAAAATCCTGTAGTCAGACAAAGGCAGAGCATGTGGCTCAGGACAGTTTGTACTGCTGTCTGCTAATAACCTTTCTGAACAATAGCTTACATGAAAAGATCTTTCACTGAACATGAAATTCCTCTTTCAGCTTCACCTTCACTTACTCCTAATTACTGCTCCAATCTCAGTTATACGCATGCTACATATGCAAATCCTCTTTCAAACTCTTCTGTGCAGAATCAGAGGTGCACCTCCCTCCCCCTGGTCCTGTTCTAGTGCAATCTTACACTATCCTTGCACAATGCGCCACACACTCACAACTACTCCCAGTTCAGCTCTAGCTATGCACAAATTCATTCCCATACATGGTCTTCACAATTCCCAGCAATTGGCTCCTGCTCTGCTCTCAGGTATATGGAGCTCAGCTCCATACAGGCCATTGTTTTTTCTTCATTTCTTCAGGAACAGAAATTTGATAGAAAATGAAGAAGAGGCCCAAGACAGACATTTCTGTTAAAGGTTTAAGGTAGAATCAACAGTTTTTCCCAACCACAGAAAGTCAGCAGGTGTTCTCAAGGCAACTTGAAGAGGTTAAGAACTGACAGGTAAAACAGTGGTGTGATCAGATAATTGATCCAGCTTTTCCTTGACCCCCAGTGGTGCCAGGTTCATTGCAGCCCAAGCTACACAGGCTGGTTCCTCTACTTGGCTTGTAGGGACTTGGGCCCTGGCAGAAGAACTGAGGTGACCTATCTCAGACAATTTATGACATTGTGCTCTCCAGCATTTGGCCTGGTGCAGATTACCAGCTTGCTGACAGTGCCAGGAATATGCACATTATGTCCCTGTGCATCAACTGTCCCTGTTTACAGCACTGGGCTGCTGCTGATTGTGGGTTTGGGCTAAGATCCTGGACTGTGAAAGTGAGCTGGAGTGTGATCTTTCTGGCAACTCAGCTCTAGGGAGAGTCCCTCACGCCCACTGCCTACACAGCCAGCTACCAGCATCTCTGCTTTTCTCCAGAGGAGCCTGCAACCACATACAGCCAGTTCTGGGAGGACCTAGTTTACAGGAAAGACTGAAATGGTTAAATCTGATGAGTGCAAGCTGCTGTCGCTTCGAGATAATCCTCAAATGCGAGCAAGGATTTGACAAAGTGAAATGAAAGCTGGTACATGCACAAAACGGCACAGCAGAACTTGGAAAGGAGACTGCAAATGGACTTGGAAGTGCCCCTTGCTGTGTATGCACCTAAGCCCAGGTCAGTGTAACCCCAAGGACAAAGCACAGGCAGGCTCTGATCTCTGCTACGCCTGCCTAATGCCAGGTGTACACCGCTGTCATGGGTGGTGTTAACCCCACACTTACACCATCTCAGACAGGTCAGCATGTGGCCCAGTGGGTTTACAGGGAGCAGGAGCAAGCTGTGGGCTCACAGGTTTTTGGTGATGTATTTGTGAGCTGGGCCTAGCTCCTGTTCTCTGTCATGCACCCAAAGCTGGGGACAGGAAAGCTGTGTGGAATCCAAGGCTCTGCAAGTACACTGAGCAACAGCAACGTGCACTAGGGCTGTGCTAGGGGTGAGATACACCCTGAGAACAAGGGCTGCAAGGAGAAGCAGCCTTCTTTAAGCTCTGAGCTCTTTTCTGAGCAGGGCCATGTTCTGCTCTTACCAGGATGCCTATTCTAAATAATACTGCATTTATTTTAGCTGACAAAAATTTGCCAGAGCTGGTGACATAAATGCTCATGCCTACTGAGACAAGAACCTAATTGAGGCAACCAAAAAGGCTGAAGATAATGGATACATCAGGCTCAAAATAGCTGGAAAAAGACCACATGAGCTGAAAACCTGAGTGTGTAGGATGAGTTTGGTGTTCTCTGAATGCACTGGATGAATCTAACTTAAATGTGGCACACTTCTCCATCCCCTTCATGACTGCAAATATTTAACCAGCCCCACAAAACATCCTGAGTGCATGAAGTGCTAACAGGGAATGAATGTGGTGTCAGACACCTTCATAACCTGCTCACTGGAAGGTGGAGTGCAAAGGGACTGTGCAAAGGTTCTCAGGCTGGAGTTGGTCACAGGGGCTTACACCAATCTTTTTGGGATGCTCTAGTGTGTGTCAGCCTCAAGGACAGGTGGCCAAAATCCATAAGCAGGGGATATAGCCCAGTGGCAGAGAGGGGCAGGGAATCAAGAAGCTCTGGGGAACTGCAGTATCTTCCACTACAACTTCCTGTGACCCATTCCTGCCAGCTTCATGTTCACTCATCATGTACACCACACACCACCAAGTCCTGTTCCACTGAAACAACACCCCATCACTCCCTGAACACTCACACACAAGATCAACGCTGTGTATGTAGCTTCTGACTTATATTTTCTCCTTACTCATGTTTTTTTTTCTCTCTTTTTTTTTCATCCTCTTGTGGCAAGGGATCATGACCAGAATGAAATCCTGACATACTTTCAAATCCAAGATATCTATTTACACTCCCTGGATAAATCATCCCACACTTCTTTGGAAAATGTGAATGCATTTCCCTGTGGTTCATGACATCTGAAGTATCTTGTCATTATTATTACGTGAAGAAGAGCCTTCAAAGGCTCTGGTGTTCTCCCCAGGTGCTTCAGTGCATAGTGTTAGGGGGAGGGCCTAGGTCAGCACAATGTTTCACTCACTGTTAATGCCAGACATTCAGGTCTCTAATTTCCAGCACAGCAGAACCTACTTGAAGAAGTTCATTGTCTCACCCAGGAGTGAAAGAAATGGGCTCTTTATGGAGTATGAAATCCATTTTCTCTAGTCCTTCATTCAAGTTGTGCTTTATGACATGAGAAGATGCAGTAAGTGAATAAAGCACTATATTGTTGCTGACTGATGGACAGATGATCCAAGCAGTCTGTATCTGTATCTCCACATTCCCACTGCAGTATATTTGCTGGGCTGTCAGTCTTAAAGCCAAAACGACTTGGGAACCTGAACTTTCCTGAGATTCTTCCCTCTGCTCATTCCAGAGAAAGAACTGGAAGTTAGCACAGGACTGGGGGCAAGTAGAGGGGGAGAGACCAGCTTTGGCACCTGTAAAACTTAGATAAGAGGAAAAGAGATGAATGAGAAGCTTGGACTCAGCTGATGCAGCACTGCAGCCAATGCAGAGTGTCTGCAAGAGAGCCTATATTAACTTCACAGCAATACCAGACAGCAGGAGTGGGAAAGTGCTTACTAAATTCCTTCTCTTGACATCCAGGAAGGTGGAGTAATGGAAAGTGAAGCAAGCAGAGACTGAGGTCGTTTGCCAGGACCAGTGAGAGCAAAGAATGAGACCATACTAAAGCTGTTCCCTTAGTCTGCTGCCCCTAAGCAGAACATCAAGGTTTGCTTCATTCAGGAGGGAAACAATCACGTTAGAGACAGAAAACCCACGAGCTGCTCAGTTTCTGGAGCTATGATAAGCAATTCTGGGAACAGCTGCATTTTTTCTCCTTCTCTCAAAATAGAAGTTAAAACAAAGGCTTTTTTTTTTTTTTTTTTTTTTTTTTTTTTTTTTTTTTTAGGTAAGGACGATAATCTGCTGCAAGGGAGAGGAAGATCATCTGTTCAGTGCACGACTGTTTCAGAGAAAGTCTGAGGAGGTCAATGAAGTCCCGTCTGATTTGGAGATAACCTTCCTTTCACGGTCACTTTCACAGCTGGCATCAGCTTGTCTGGTTTGAGGGCAGCCAGAGCAATTCACATGGGTTGGGAATGACACCTACTGTGTTAATGGCTTTCCCTGGAGATGCTGTTTGGTATGTGGTCCTGCTCTGCCCAACATGGGATCCCAACAGCAGAGAAATTCCCTCCGTGCTGGTGAATGAGCTGAGACTCCTGCTCTGCCCAAGCATCCTGGACTAATTCTGCAGATCGATTTGGATTCATGTGCACTCTATGTACCTCTCAGCCATCAGCTGAAATGGGCTGCTTACACCTTCCAGCCTCTCATCTGCCTGGTCTGCCTGCCTGTGCTCCTGCTTCCCAGCTGCCTCTCTCCTGCATCCAACATCTCTGGCTGCCCAGACAGTGCAGCAGCACACACAAACAGGCTCAAACCTTTTGCCTCCAGCTCCAAACCCTTTGCCTCCAGCCCCAGCTTCTCCCAGTTGCTTTCACTCTTCAGCTTTCCTGTTCTGAACTGTGAAATTCCACTGATGGGAAGAAATAAGCCTGCCAGACCCTCTTGCTAGGCAGGAAATGAAAGCTTTTTCCCTCTCTCCCCAACATCCAGAAACGGCCAATTTTCCAACAGCATCATACACAGGTTCAAACAGTCAATACTTCCCCAAAACAAACGCAAGAAAGAAGGATGAAACACAGAGCAAAGAAAAGAAATCAGGGCTACAAAAGGCTTCTTTTAAAAGAAAAGTCCCCAGTCTAGTATCTCAAAGGCCATTAATATCAGGCTAAAGTGAGTAGCAGCAGGGAAAATGGTATAAAAAATCAACTCTCTTTCTAGAAATAATAGACAATATTAGGCCAAAGGTCAGTGAAGGAAGTTTGGGGGTAGGTGGAAAGGGAGTGGGAGAACAAGAGAGTATCCACGTGAACAAACACCAGGAAGTTGGTCAGACCTTAAGTCTTTTTTGCCTGCTCAACCTTCATTGTGCAGGCACACTGACTGGGATGCAATAATTCAACATGAGCACTGTGTGAAGTTCAGGGAGCAGGGCCTGACCCGCCCCTGGTGTGACTGTGCCAAAATGCACAGGAATCGATGGGATGCCCTGATTTCAGTGCAGCTGTGTCAGAGGGAACTTAGGAGCTCAGGGCACATGTGAAGGTTATTACAACTAGATCTCTTTTCCCATGGGAGAGAGCATATCTAAGTAAGATTTTGATTTCCCCCTCTTATTTCATCAAGAATATCCCTGAAATAGATGGAGGTTTTTTTTACTGAAAATAGGAGGACTGGGCTTGCCATAAATCTTTATGATGTTCTTCCAACGATCCCTGCACCCTGGCTGGCTCAGCTTGGGGAGCACCTTGAAAGCAGCAACAATAACATAAACTATTGGTGAAACATCATTTGGAGCACCATCCAGGCAAAACTAGGGCACCACACAAAATAGTTGTTCCAGTTTCAAATGATCTTGTTTCAGACTTGTGGCTCAGCTATCGAGTAGCAGCCAGGAATGACTTCCACAGTTGCTGAAGATGATGGAGGCAGATGGGAATTGCACTGGCAGTAGCACAAATCCATCTGTGCCCTGGCCAAAACACAGACAGCTGGTTTCATACATGTGTCTCTCCTACAGCTGAGAACAACTGGCTGCCAGGCCAGTTCCAGGTTCAAGTCCCACGAAGGGAAATCAGCAGACAGTCAGCTGACATCTGTAGATTTGATGGAATCATGAATGCCTTCCCATATTTGCATTACCTACAATCAGGCTGAGTTGCAATCAACAGATTGGCAATGTATTTGTCTAACAAACTGGAAATCCACTGGAAAGGCCAGAGCAGGACAAATATGGAGGAGTGAGGACAAAAAGGATGTGAACAAACTGAGGGGTCCAGAAAAGAGCAGGAGGATGATCTGATATCTAGGAAACATGGTCTGCAAAGAAGGGAAAAACCAGTGGGACCGTCACAGCTTAAAAAAGACTGAAGTAGGACACAATAAAAGTGTTGAAATCATGGACAAGATTCCTACAAAATAAGGAAAGGAACAGATGATTGCATCTGATTCACACCAGACAAGACAAGAAGCTATGGTCTCAAATTGCAATGGGAAAGTTTCAGTTAAACCTTGGAAGAACATAAAATTTGGTGAAGCACAAGCGTAACTTACCCTGTATGTTGTATTAAGGCTGTATAGTCATTCCAAACAAACTAGAGAAACAGTTATTAGGAATGACTTGGGAAGAGCTAACCCTGCCATTAGGCAGGGATATGGACTAGGTGAGGTCCTTTGCAGGCCTTTTTCCCATTCACCCACTGTAAGAGGAGCACTGTGCAGCCATGACATACTGACAGCAGCAGAGTAGCCGCCAGTAGCTGCCAGTAGCCAGCGTTTTCCTGACGGTGAAGGCAAAACAGGGAGGAGGAAAGGAAGGGAAGAGCATACAGGAATTCTTACCACTAAAATTGTTAGAATACATCAATGCACTCGATCAGTTTAACTTTCATGTGAAGGATTTCCTCGCATTCACGCAAAAACACTGTGAACCTAAACTGGCATTTTCCTCCCCCGTGGCTCCCAGGCCCTGGCCCTGCCAGGTGGGAGCCATGACAGAGGGATGTGGGATTGCCTGCAGCAGCTGCTGCACTGAGGCACAGGACATCACCCCAGCTGGCCAGACACTCTGCAAACATGTGGAAGCCCTCCTTCCCAGATGGCATTTTACAGGCAAGGAAGAGGAGGAATGACACCATTTGTAGTAACTGGGGTTGTGCATGACACCTCCAGCTAAAAGGGGAATGGAATCTTGCCAAGGAAAAGGGCCAGGATGCACCCTCCCTGTTTTACCCAGGAGCTTACTGTCAGTTTGTCAGGTGCCACAGGTCAAAGTCTTCTCTTGGGTTCCAACTAAGCAGACATACACATTTTCACCCGTGTTATGACATGAACTTGATGACCTTTCTTTAAGAGACAGCTCAAGGCTTCTTGCTCTTCAACATGGCATTACACAGTCAAGCTGCTGTCTCTGAGGTGAAAAACTGCATTTTCTGATCACCTACAAATAAAAGTCACTGCAATCCAAGTCCTTTCTTGTAAAAGCAACGGGGTTTTAACTGCAAAGTGATGGCTGAGTTCCCAGGTAAGGGTGTAGTTACTTTCTGACTCTCTTAAATTTACTTTAGCAGTTTAAGATGGAGCCCAGCAGACATCACTGAAGACAAATGGCTGCTGTGTCAAGCTGAGGAAATGGGCAAAGCAAGCCCCACGCAAACAGCTTCTTTAGTGCCCTGCCACAGAGTCTGCCAGATGCCAGGGCCTAGATTGGAAATTATGAGTCAGATCCCCAAATGGAGCAAAATTACTGTGTTCCACGTCAGCACTGATTTATACCAACCAAAATCTGGCCCGCTGATCTCAAACTGGATCAAATTGTTGGAGTTTCTGGCCTCTCTAACACACACCCTGATCTGTATATGGGGATGAGAAATGGCATGGTCACAAATATGTCAGTTCATGGATACACACAGATTGCAGGGACATCTGGCTGACGGAAACTTTAGGAGATGTAGAACTTATGGAAATGGGAAGAAATCCATTATTTGATTAAAAGATTAGATAATGTTGGTGAAAAAGTACTTGCAATGAGCCTGTTGAACAGAGGCCCCCATTGGGTGGGTAAAACAGTATTTTCACCATTAGCCAGTTTCTGTTAATCAGTTTTGAAGTAATTCTGCCTGAGTGAATCTAATTCTTGTCACAGCAGCTTGAGGCATGCATAACATGAACAGGTACCATGAAAGCTTCTCTAAAGTCTCCACTAATATTGGACCCTCCTGTGTTGCAGCCCCCTGGCTCCCTACACCAGCTCTGCCCCTCAGTTACTCCATCACTAAGCACCCATGGCTTTAAGGCATTAGATGCTCTACTTGCAGCTATCACATCTACACCAAACCAAGGACCCATTTTTTGGAGCCACAGAGACGCTGCATCCAACTCCAGTGGCCTAAACTTTCCCAAGGGATTTTTCACTTTACATAGTTACCAACTTTTTGGCTGACCTGACTGTCAGTTGGTGTGTATAAGCGAGCTGCTGATGAAAAAGAAGGAGTTAAGAATCCTTTACACCATTAGGTTTTCATCAGATCTCATTCTGCTGCTAGAGAGCACTAGAAGCATCTGTTAATAAAGGGCGGGGGGAATAAACCCCCACTTCCTCATGTGAAGATATCTTTTTCTATCCAGCTGCACCCAGAATGAAAGAGCTATCAAAGAAAGCTCCCCCATTAGCCATCAATTCAGAGCAACTTCAATCAGTCAGTTCTGCTGGAGCCTGTGGGAATATCTGCCCAGCAGCCTCCTACATGCTGCACTTGAGTGCTCAGAAAGAGCCACATTAAACCTGCCTGCCATCAATCCAGGGACCTCCTTCTCTGTAACTTAATGAGGTGAGCCAGTTGGCATCAGTGACAGGGAGCTGAGGAGTTAAAATGAAAGTGTTAGTACCAGCCATCCTGCCTGGGAAGGTGTGCACACACAGGGGAAGCCATTGGCGCCTTAAGGGGCTTTCTGCAGGATTGAGGGCTGTTTCTGAGCTGCATCAGGCCCAAGGGAGTCTCAGAGGGAGGGCAACAGCTCCCCTTACCGTGTAAGCCATCCCAGTTGACATGGCCTGGCATCCCTATCTGTGTCTGGGTACTCAGGGTGGGAAGAGGTGATGTTCTCTTGTCTTTCACATGGTGTGACCTCCTCCCAAGCCCGGCCATTTCACCACAGACAAGTGGCATGCCTGGTGATCAGCCTGGCATGGAGAGTCCATCCCCGTTATCTGCTGTTCCAACACAGGAGCTGCCTCTTCACGTGCTACTTCTCCAGCTGGCACAAACCCTCCCTGTTTGTCGCAGCTGGAGGATGGCTGAGCCATACAAAATCAAACAGGGAAACTGTGTCTTTCCCAGACATTTGTAAAGACCAGAAAAATGCATGACTTGAAACTCAAGGCTTCTCTCAGGCCTTGTCTCCAACCAGATTGAGAGGGAAAAAATTAAAGCAACTTTCAAACACACCCATTACCCAACTATCGTTTGCTTCAGGTCCAGTTTATGGATTTGACCTGGCCATCATCCATCCTGGTGGCTCCTAAGGCACCTTGATCAAGTGATCCTGCCAATAGCTGTCTCCTCAAGAGTAACTTTGCTGCTGAGATAGTTTTTTCTTCTTTTCCTTGCCATTTGCCAAGACAATTGTATTTCTTCTTACTGAAGAGGAGTTGCTATTGCTCAAGGAAGCTTTCCCAAGACAAAAGTACCTCTCCTTTTGAGTCCAACTTGAAAATTGCTCTTCCCGTGTACCAGAGACTACACTATCAAGTGTGAGGAGTGTTCTGATGTGAAGACGGTAGTTACAGATTAAATATTGACCAACAAGTTGCTGAGACCTGCTTTGTCGAGAAGATCTATTGCTTCAAAAACCCAGAAAAAAACCTATAAATTATTAGCAAGCCACAAAACAAAATATAAGGCAGTATATCTTCCTTGCTTGGGTGTAAAATTTTCACTTTCAAGATAAGTTGTTCAAGGTAAGAAGCTGTGTATAGCCAGCTCTACAAGCATAGCAGCATATTTCCTTAATTCTTTTGTGTTCTGAGTGCTCAAGAGGAGTCAGCAGTTCAGCATGACCAGCAGGAGAGTGTCTGCTTTGAGGGCTGGTAGTCAGAGGCCTCAAACTGATGGTGAGCTACGTTGTATAGTGGGTATGCCCCTCCTGTCCCGAACATTTCATCATTTCTGTGCTTGGTTGGCAGCAGAAGTCCTTCTTCAATCTCCCTCTTTCCTCCAGGCAGGCAAACATCACGGTGAGGCTGCCAGAGACTGCCTCAGTGGGGAAGGCTGTGCAGAACTGAACCATGTCAATGTGTCACTGGCAAAGCAGCACACTGTGTCTCACATCTCTCGGTGCTCTGGGCCTCTCTGTGCACAGAATGGTGCAAAAGGGAGGGAACAGTACTGACTCTGTTCTCTGTCCAGCACACATGACTGGAGCCACCTTTTCTTGCCGGGTCCTCGATGGTGCTCAAAGAATTCTTTGACCAATACAGTCAAGGATACCAACATATCAAGGAGTGCTAGCATGGAACCTTGACCTTCACCCATGCCTAGAAATAGGTCACCATCAAGATCACACCTTGGCCATGCCAGTGTCCTAAGGCTGATCATGCAGGGCACAGACTTTGGAAGAGGATAAACACTGCTGTACTGAGTTCATGCTCACCTTCCTCTAGGCACTCACTGTGGAAGGTCGCAGTGGCAGTAAGGAGATATCTAATAAAGGAGCAGATTGAAAGCTGATGAAATCCAAGGTCTTCTGCTCCAGGCACTGACAAGGTGCTCTACTTTCATCTCACACCTTCTTCATGTGGGGCAGAACAAAGTTTAGCTCTGCCCTCCCTAACCAAGAGGGTGAAAATGCAGCAGGACTGCTTCATGCATTGGCTGGAGGATGCCACTGAATATGGGTCCTTTCCCCACCCAGAAAGGAAGGACACTCCATAACGTGCATGCAGGTCCTTTCAAGAAGGTACTATTTGCAGCTGTACTCCCAAGCAGGCCAGTATGGCTAGCACCTAAACAGTTTGGTGTCCCAGAGGGGACTGACTGTGAATACAGTAAAATGAGAGTGCTTAGGGTACTTGTGCAGAACCTGCTTTGTTCTTCAGCTGGTTCCTGCCTTAGCAAAGTGCTCTCAGACTCTTGTTTCAGACCTTCCCTTGACTTCACATTCCACATCCCTTCTCACACTGCCTATTCAGGGACTGCAAGGGGTCTATCAACCATATTGACACTACTGTGCTTGCCCTGCTCCCACTGTATCCCTGCAGGGGACAGACTGAAAGGCGACAAAAAAATTAAACCAGGAGCAATTTGCAGGGAGGCTCAGTGGACAAGTGCAAACATGTTTGTTTGTAAATGGTATATTCTACAAAAGACATTTCCTCTCATCCCTGGTGGCAGTTTCACCTTGATGTTTGCTCAAAGGATTTTATCACTGAAAATGCATCAGATGAATAAGAAGAAACAGTTAAAAAGTAATTTCACCACTGCCAAAGTCCAGAAAACAAAAATAAAATATAACAGCTTTCCCCTTTCTCTAAGCATCTTTCACTGTCTATGGGATCTTTAAGGTCTTACAGTGATGAAAATGATTATACCACTGCTACTGCCAACAATGCCTGGCTGGTACAATTCCCTTGGCATGCATGTGGATGCTTGTCAGGGGAATATCTCCATGCTCACACATTCATTTACATGCAACAGTCTGTTTTGATCGCAGTTCAAGTGCCCATTTGTGCACAGGCCATTCAGCGTGCATAGCTTTCTGTACAGGATGTACAATACATCCCTTTCAAATGTGCAATAACAGACAGCTTACGCTACTGTCAGGCTGCACAGAAATAGTAATTGATTTCTCTACCAGTTGTATCACTTAGCTTGCATTGAAATGAATCTATTAGGGGTATTACACCTGGTCTGCAACTAATTTGGGTATCCATTTAGTAAGAGTCTGATTAAGAATGAGGAGGCTTTGGTCAGTGCTCACTGCAGGCCTAACACCTGAAGACATCATCCCTTCCCCATGTTTCCTGTTATCTCTTGGTTAGAGATTATTGCTCCTGCTGATCACGCCAGCACCTCTCGCTCCAGCTCAGGCAAGAAGCCAACAGCAACCTCAGCAATCTCAGCTGATGTTACACTAAAGCAGGTGAGAGGAGTAGGATGCTATCTCTTCCTCTGCCTATACAGAACTGCAATCTTCAGCAAGAAGGTTAAGAAAGAACACTTGTGAAAGAGGGGAAAATATTCTTGCATCTGATGTTCGTAAAGTTAACGTCTGGAACATATACGTGCATATACTGGGGTAGCCTTCCTGGTCCTGTTTGGCTGTGGTGCTTTAGTACAAAGTGCATTAGGTGGTGATGCACTGCTTGAACTACAGCTGTGCAGTTACACTTGATGTGTCCATAAGGCCTCAGCTAATGAGGGCATTAACGACAGCTGTAAACTTGGTCCATACTGCTTTCTCTCTCCATAGCAACTTTAAATCCAGGATCTCAAAGCACAAGTGAAACGCCACAAATAAACCTTCCCAACATGCACCAAGGCACGTGAGGTATTAGAGCTGGTTTAATTTTCACAGCAAAGATCTTACATGAATAATGAATCCTTTTATTATGCTCATGAATTATCTGTGAGCAGGCTGTGAGCTTTATGAACATGTCTGCTGCTCCAAAGTTTTTAATGAACGGCCAACGTTAACAAATGTCACTGTACTAGATGAGAATTAAACTCTTTAGCCTTGCAGTTTGAGGTCTGTGACTGGCACCCTGGGTCACAGGACAGCATTTAGCCTCCCTGGTGGAAAAATGGAAACCTCATTAGTGAGAATGACTATGAATGGACCGTATTTGTGTCACCCTGGCTTCCAATCTCATTTGGACAGGTGAACAAAGAGCAATCATACACCAGCCTTAAGGTGAGAAAAGCCTTATATGCTATAAGTGCTGCAAAGAGGGAATGAAAAAGGTCATGAAGAGAAGCAGTTAGGTGTTTGAGACAGTCTCAACTGTCTTTGGACACCTGTCTAACCCTAATCTTTAATAAGCATTTCTATCTGTGTTTTATAGATGGAGGAAGTGACACACAGGGCACAGGAGTAACCTCCCAAGGCCATCTGTTCAGACAAAAAATTTAACTCCCTATCTCCTCTGTATCATGTCTCCCTTCAAAAGAGGAAGGGCCTCAGCTTGCAGAATGGAGGTAGAAATCTCAGTTGAATGAGCACTCTAAGGGGATTTCTTGCTTGAGATGGTGAAGAAATAGCTTAAGGTTGTCTGTTTCCTTCTAGTCAGGCACTCTCTTCCCCTGTTGAATCTGAAATCAAGAAACATCTAGGCAAGTAAAAGGGATTTTAATAGAAACTAGCACCCAAGCTTTCAAATCTCCTAGAAGATTTACGCTTGAATTCACACCGTGTGTCCAAGTTCTGAGTCAGTCAGTATGTCCACATCTACTCACTGTGTCGAAGGTAGGGATTAAATACATTGGCCTACTGAAACCCACGAAGAGGGAAAACAACCCTATGATTCTCAATTAAAATGCAATATTGAGTTCAAGAATAACAAGACAGCTCTCCTGAAAGCTGAATTTTACCTTGGATAAACAATAGCTCTATGACTGCAGATGTGCTCACTGAAAAGGGGGAAGAAGACCAACAGAACAGAGCTAATGGGAACCATTTGGTAGAATAGAGCAATTTTCTTCAAATCCAGGTCCTTATCTTTCTCTACTTCCTTATGCAACGCCTTTTTTTCGGTACATCTATTGTTGAACCAATCCGCCTCCTCCCGCTCCGATGCAATTAGAGCCGAACATTTCCTTTGAATTAGCACATCAACAGTCCCCTGTCCCAGCTAAAAACAGTTTTGCCTCTGGGCACTGAAGGATCTTCACTGGCAGCAGCAGGCTCTGCCGTAGGCATTACCTTGCTGTTTCATCTCCATCACACAGCTCCATTTAGTTTTCCCAGGGCAGTAGGTAGGCGACAGAGACCAGAGCTGTTCCTTACCAGGGAAGCCCGCCTTTTCAGATCTTTGTGGGCAGGCTTCCCATGCAAACTCAGCCTTATACGGAGACAGAAAATGGGAGACTACGCCACTTACCTTTGCTCTTTGGTCCCCGGTGACCAGTTTCTATTCTTTGCTCACACTGAGGGCACAAACCATGCCAAAAGCTCGTTCATGTAAACAATCCACACTGCACTTTTCTCAGAACTCCACTTTCTGAGGGTCCCCGTACAGAGCCGCAGGGCTGTGCTGAACCTCGGCACTCCTCCACCATACCAGACTGCTGGTGGGAACCCATATGGATGTAAAACCCACAGGGTAAAATTTCCATCCTAAGAGATCCTGCTGCTGGCATGCACCAGTACAGCTTTGGTTTGTACCTTGTCGGCAGTTTCTTAGTTTTTAACTCAGAGTGGATCAAGTAATGTTGGTTTCTTAAAAAGTAACCAATCTTCAAAATCAAATGGAAGTGAAAATAGTCTTTCAAACAACTCGCCAACCCCAAGGACAGAAGCAAGTCCCAAAAATCTGATTATGTGAAGTACAACTTATATAATATATGCTGCAGTTCTGGGCTTTTCTAAGACTGGGCAGGTGCTTTTGCCTGTAAATAATCTGACTGTGTGTTTTAATATGGACCAGACTTAGATAGGGAAACTGAAAGATAGCTCTGCCTAATACTTAACACGGGAGTACCTCCTTAGTTTAAAGGAAATGTCCTTTATAATATTTTATCCAAACGCATACCCTCAGCCTTGCTACCTCATCTGTCCTTGGATAACACTGAAATTGCTATTTCCCAAATCAAGCTCTGATTGAACTTCCAGGTCTCCAAGCTTTCATCCTCACTAAACGATCACATTCTCAAATGAACAACAGCATGAGTAATTTCCCGTGAACAGTGAGACTAAGCATATGGAAAATGAATCTCTTCTGTTCCTTAGTAAATTAATCACAGGCTCTTTTATTTTCCAGTCTCACCGTTTACTCTGGGAGGAATAGCTCAAACCCCTTGCATTTGCAGCTAGGCAAGCCTATTAGCAACCCAGTTTGACTCAGCACATAGCTATGTCAATGTCAGGATATTGTTATTCTGGCATGAGAACTCCTGGTAAGTAAGTCCAGTAACTAATTCCAAAAATGAAAGGATACCTGCTCCTCTGCTTCCTACGCCCTGCTGTCTCAAAGCAATTACTTCTGTGCCAGCATCATTGTAAAGCTCTGCTTTAGTAACGTGTGAAAAGCAATTGAAGTTATGCAGCAACTTAAACATAGAAACATTTATTAATACCTACACTTACACTGAAGGGACTCAGGTCTGCTTTGCTCAAGTGATGAGATCATTTGCAGAGCCTTCTAGTCAATGTAAACCTGACTGACAGGTCACTTAGGCTTTCAATTCATCCCAGCAGACTACTGATGGGTATAAACTGTTCCTCCGACAAGCAAAAAGGCAATAACTAACACTTTACTGCTGTCTTTGTAAGGCTGGATGATATGGAGATAAGGCCTTTTCCCTAAGCTCCTGCCAGCTGAAGGGAGACTTTCACATGAGTTATGCTGGACTTTGGGGAAGATCTGCGAGAAATATTTTATGTGGTTCTAGTTACCCCTCCTAAACAAGCTGGAAATAGCAAGCTCACCCTTTGAAACAACTCAGGGGTAAACTCTTCCTTGAGAACATGAGTAAATATTTTCAGTGTCTTATTCACCCATCTCATATGCTGGAGTAGTTATTTTCCTGTTGTGTGGGAACACACTCAATATCAAGACCTTGTCTCACAATGAAGAGGTGCTTTAAAAAAGTTTTGCATAAAAGGAATGGAGGCAAAAAAAAAAAAAAAAAAGATTAAAAACTATATTCCAGCTACCAGGACAGCTGATGAGGACTTGAGGGTGTGCTGGGCAAATCCATGCTCAGAAAAGCAGTGAGCAAACCAGAAATCCTGTCCTCCAGGATCTCTCCATAGTCAATGGAAAATGCTGCTGATACCATAGCACATGGAAAGCCAGAGCGTGCTGCACATACACACTCACCCAAAGGAACTAAGCAAGGGAGCTCATTTTTTAGAAGACTTGCATTTCCTAACAGGTAAAAGTCTCCTCATGATGTGAAACAACATTCAACCTTTCCAAGTGCTTTCTGAAGTGCTTTATTTTAATATTGAAAGTGTCCTGCTTTGAAAAACTTTATATTTACTGAGGAAGAGTGACTTAGAAGCTGTAGGAACACAGTTGTGCCCCGTGTATTTGTCCCTTTACCTGGATAGTAAGTGGTCAGTTAACACCCCATCACAATAAGCACAGTTGGGGTTATCTGATGATGGATATGCTGTGCTCAGGGCTCTTGGAGCAATTGGTTAAAGATTCAGAAGGATCTCTCAGAAGTGTAAACTTGTAATGGCTGCAGTACTGCGCAGTGATGTAAAATCAATGCAGATGCAAGCTTTAATACAAAGGTAATGGGGAGGCAAAGACATAAATAAGGAAAACTACGAGTGAAGAAAGGGCTGGTAATAGAGGAAAGCGCAAAGAGAACACGAGTTGCTGTCATTTATGATAAATAATTCTTAGGTAGCTCTTGGGCAGGGCTTTTCAGACATGCAGCCCAAAGTGCTCTAAAGATGAACTAATATCCTTTTATGGCTGAGGAAACTGAGGCACAAAGAAGGGATGATGTTTATATGGAGTCAGGTACTCCATGCCAGATGCAAAAGCAGATGTCAGGATTCTCACCTTCCTATTTTAAGCCCTACCATGCTATGCTAAAATGATTTGTTCTGCCATTTCTGCAGTCTTTCTCCCAATATATACTTTGTTGGCTAACAATAAATTCGGCTTGATGCTGAGGTATGGGTTTCCCTAGTCAGGAGGGCTATGTCTGTATTGATGCACTTCTTTTCTACACTCCACTTTCTCTTTATTTTCAACATTTGCACAGGTACAATAAGGTTTGCTACCTAGTTCAATACCAGGTACCTTTGCATAGAGCACTTGTCACAGCTGAATGCACACTGGAAGGGCTTAGATATGTATTCCAAAGAAGGAAGGTGTAGAAGTAAAGCATAATGTCTATTTCTGTCCTTTAACATCTTTAAAGCCATTTTGTTCCCAGAATTACTGCAGCCTCTCAGGCCGCACACAGTGCTTCATTGCCCTTGTTGTCCTCTACACCCAAATGAAATTCTCCAGCCGAAGGGTACTCCTGAAAAACCTGATTTTCTACAGCTGATGTACTATTGCATGTATGATCTTTTTTTTCTACAAGGAAAACTGTTTTGTTAGAAAACTTTGTTACATGTTCAAAAGTACTTTTAAAAATACTCACTAAAAAAATTGAAACATGACATTTTTGTATTTCTCTCTTGCCCTTTGCCCATCTTCCCATTCTATATGATGCTGAACTCATACGTATCTATTTTTTCACCTTTGCTTTTTCCTCCAACTCAAGTTTTTTGGTTTTAGCTTTCTAACCTTCTTAACTTCTGAAGTTATTGTACAATGAACAGTTTTATGGTCATTCAGAAATGGAGATGCTCCCAAAAATTAGAGATTGGAAAGTGTAAATATATATATACATACAGAACAAGCATACATTATCATTTTACCACATTAAATGATGAGGGAAATAAAAAAAGATGTATAGGAAAATATATTCTTCAAAGTTCCTTTTTAATGTATTATAAAATCAAAGAATCTACTCCATTTTTAATTTTGCAAACCAGAAATAGCTTTCAAGAAAAGAAATTAATCCTCTTAAAAGAAAAAAAAAACCAAAAAAAACCATAAAAGCCCCCACCAGAACAAAATACCTCACCTGTGTCTCTTAGCCTGAAATAAATATAAGCACCAATTATTTGTCATCAAGCATTGGTTCTGTTTTCAGCTTGCTGACAATCTGCTACAAGTCCCTTTTGATTCCCTTTTGGGATTTTGCTTCTCTCTCAAAACTAGGTGAGTGTTACTCTCCTGAATCTCTTGGTACCTAATCCATTATTTCCAGACTGAAGATTTTACGCTTTTCTCTCAATACCTGTCAAAGGCATTTCCTTCTACAAAGACACCACCCTCTCTTTTCCAATTAATCACTTTCATTCATTACCTAATCATTCAACAAATAAATGCTGATTGCTTTCCTGGGGAGGCAGTGGTAGAAGTCCAGCTGGTTAGAAGAAAAGGTAATCTATTGAACGTAAAGTTCCATACCAAATACTAAACCCCATATTTGCCCAGCCTCTCTAAGGTTCAGAGGCCGAGCCTGAATAAAAACCAGTTTTCTAGGGATAGTACTGAGAATTCTCCGAGTTTATCATCTACCTATAGCTTTAGAAAGTTATTGTTGGTACCTGAAGGGAAGGTGACTGTTTGCAAGAAATGTCCTGCTTCAAAGACCCAAAGGGTCTTTCTAATACTGTCCTAGCTTTCCATCAGCTTCTGGGGCCATGGTTAGCTTTTGATTGACTACTTATATAATTTTCACATGGTAACTATGCTAACACTGAGAATCCCTTCAAATCATCAATTTCTTCCATGGTTCTTGGGGCAGACAACCTACAGTATGCTCCTGAGCAGTCTGAATGCTTGTGGGAATGGACTTGTAGGCCTATTCAAAATGCTCTTGCTGGAATATCTGTGGTCACACAGCAGGGGAAAAGTCCTCATGTGGCAATAGTGGCAGGCTTGCTCAATCCAAGTTGTTAAGCATTCTCCATCACTACTCAGTTACAGAAAACTATTTGCAGGACAGAGATTGTAAATCTCAGTTGCACAAATATTACTCTGAATCAGCGAATATGTCTCAGCTATTTCTGCCCTTTTTATGTGAATGGTATAGTAAGATTATCTGTGGTCCACGAATAATATATCATATTTCTTACCACTCAGACGACTCCCTCAAAGTCAGAAGAAGATCTGGGAGACAGGGAATATACACATTCAACACTGGCTCTCTGGGTTGTTGGTATGGTAACATGCATCTCTCCTTGAACATCCTTTTCTACTTCTGAATTTCAATATAATTTGTCTAACTTGTGACAGGCCTATCCAAAATCCCAAATTTTAATAAGCTTGGAATCTTCAAAATACATTAATTCCCAAATTTGCTAATCCCCTTAAAAATTCCAAATTAGCTAACAGCTTTGTATTAAGTCTATCCACTAAATTGCATTATCACACATAATGTGAGAAAAATTACAGTATAAAACCTGAGATTTGAACCTGCTTAAGGCAACACGGCTTATGTATTAAATGTGCCCACGTACAGCTGGGCCTATCCACATACATTTGCTCCAGTGTCTTCACTGCTTGTCCCATCAGGCTTAAACTGCCCACATAAACTCCAGCCCTGCTCCCTCCCATGAGGTCCACAGCACTTCCAGAATCCAGGGAATGACTGCAAGCACTAGTATGACTCCATGCTGGCTATGGGAAGATCATTCACATGCTCCAAGTAGAGCTGCCCCTTTGGAACACCTCAGGTTCCAAAGGATAGCCACGAGCTTCACCTCATCGCCCTGCAGTTGTTCATACCAAGGCAGCTGGATATAGCTATGAAGAATGCACAGAATAGGTGGGATTTCTAAAAGATCACAGCTTCCAGCTTCTCCTTGCCCATACCAGGTGGGTAGTAGGAGCATGTACTGTCTAAAGGGCTTGGTCAGCTCTAGACAGTTCCTGCTTCCAGAGACACTAACAAGGGAAGAAACTTTTTGGACAGACACTCCAAATTTGGATAGAGTTGGATTTAGAATCAGAAATAATTGTCTCCCTGTCTCATGGATTAACAGCCAGACAGTAGATTATTGTAAACCACTCTGAGATCCCTGGATGATAAATAAATAAGGTAGGCACAAAATAGTAGCACTAAACTGTGATAATGGCAATTTCCACCCAGTGATATTGCAGAAATCCAGTCAAGTGATTTTCTCTGCCTTCTAGTGATGTCCAACCCAAGAATTCCGAAAAAAAGCCACAAAGATTTTAAGAGTCAGTACACTTCACACTTTCAAAGAAGTGTTCCCTTTTACAGGTTGCTGTGAGACAGGGAGATAGATCCATGAAACCTTTGTGTACCTGAGAGGATGCACCTTGGTCTCCACTGTCCCACAAGAAAAGCCAACAACCCTGGCTCATAGAGAGCAAAGAGCTGGGCAGCTCTGACATATAAAGCTAAGAATGACAACCTAGACCCGTCTTTGACTTTCCAGCATCAAATACTGTCCAGTTGTTCCATTTCTTTAAGAAAGTTGGAGCTGGTATCAACTACGTCTGGTTGCACATAAATGAACATTTCTTCCAATAATCTAACATATCAAATTTCTTTCCAACTTATGCAAAGCCTTCCTGCCTGTCCCCTTCTTGATGGAGCTCTTGATTTTTTCTGTTTGATCCATTTTCCAGCACACTGTCTGATCCCTGGCTCTTCAGGGCACAGCACACACCCAGTTGCACTTTCTTTTCCAATTTCTACTTTATTATTTGCAGCAGATCCCACTGTTCCAAGGTTAGGACACATGAAGATATAAAGTCACACTCTCAAAAAATGCACATGTGTAAATTCAGTCAAACAGCCCAAAACACAACCAGATGCTCCCTTCAGAATGTTCCCTTTCCAACTCCATTTAGCGTTCACTTAAAACACCCTCTGTAACCTGGAAACATTACACAAAATCTTTTATGGGACTCTACTCTGGGCTAGGATTTCCTGTCCTCACCTATTGGCAGGACTTTGCCCACTCTCTCCAGAGTTACACCTGAAATGGTAAAACTTGCCAGCTCCCATGCTGGAGTGTTTGCAGTGGGACAGAAAGCTGTGCATTCCCAGGAACCACCTGCTCATTTTCCCCCTCCTTGTCCACACTCTAAAACTCAAAGTGTTTCCCTGAGCAGGCAGAGTGCAAGAGGGTGCTTGGCTCCCCTTCGAGACCATGGAGAGGAAGCTGTCTGCACTTAAGCAGTCCCTGAATGCAAATGCTTTCCTCGGGTGAAGTGGCTCCTCCCCAGTCTTTCAATTTGACAATGATGTCCTAAGTGCAGTGAAGCTGTTATGCTTCTCTTACCTAAGGCACTCAAATCATGAGTATTTCAGTGGAGGAAAGGTGAGCCAGCTCCAGCCAGTTTGGAAGACAGATGACAGCCCATCCCCAGAACCTGCTCTGAGCAGCTTGTGAGTTTAAAAGAGTGCTATGATTATATTTTACCTCATTAGCTTTCATTTCCCTGCTCCTCCATACACCCCACAGGCTGCGTGATGCTCTCTGTGGAAAGAAAACCTGGTTTGGAAGGGCAGAATGCCATGCCCTTGGGATGCCAGGATTAGTGGAGTCTCTTGAGAGGGGACACAGTGCTCGGGCACTCTGTTGGAGCGTGCACAGGCCACAGAGAAGGGCCACAATGGTGCCACCCATGCCCTTGTGAAAGATGGGCTGTTATTCCAATGTATGTTATGGACTTGATACAGAAATTGCCATGACAGATCCTCCTGGACCTGCCAGGTGTGTGAAACAAAACTAGATGATCCTTTCTGGCCTTAAAATTTAGCTACAGCAAAATCTTATCACATTTCCTTTTTTCCTTCAATGGAAGGAGTATTTCTTCACAAAGCCCAGCCAAATCTTTTTTCCAGTTCAAGAGATCCACCTTTTTTTTTTTTTTTTTTTTCCCTGAGAAAATTCAGAGGTCATTTCTTTGCTCTGAGGTTTACTTCTTTTTGTTACTTGCTCTTTGAGCTGTGAGAAAAGAAAGTGTCTGTCTTAAAAGCTGCTCTCACTGACTGCAGCACAAGCTATTCTGGGTGCCTTGTGATAATGGCTCCCAGCTTTTTTTGGGCATCTGTGTCCATTTACAAACCAGAAACCTTCTGTCTGTGTTTGTTGTTGCCTCCCCCTTTTTGAACCTGGTGGTTTGACTCGAGCAGCCTGAACAATGGTACTGGTGAGATCACACAGATGATCTTTGAGACAGGAACTGGCATCATAGGCTATTCCTCACACCGGAGCCCAGCAGAAGCAGTGCAAATGCCTGGGAACCTATTTTAATAGGTTGATGTTAATGATTTATAGCAGCACCACAGCTGTAGTCTCTCTGGAGCAAACAGTTGAGTGTGTTTTGCTAAAACTTTAATCAGCACAACTTCAGCCAGTTGTAATAACAGTCTCCATTCTCATCCTCCTACATGTGAGGGAGCCAGGTCATACAGTCAAAGGTCAAGTAAAGGCTGACTGCTGAGAAAAAGTCCATTATTCTGTGAAGCAAAGGTGATTTGACTCAAACCTTTGGCAGGCTGGTAAGGATGTAAATGCCCAGCACAAAACCTTCCCTAGGCATGCTAGTGAGAGGAGCCAGGACTGACAGACAGACTGGCAGCCTTGCCTTCACCCCTGGGTGTCCGGAAACAGTGACTGCCAACACGAGAGTATCTTGAGATCTCAGTGAGGGAGCCCCACTCAAAGGGCTAAGAAAAATAATGGGAATGGACCCTCAATTCCTCTACGCCCCAAACAGTGAAGAGGCCAGAACTTTGCTCTCATTTCATATGTGCAAAAACAAACCAGATAAAATATGAACAATGATGTTTACACAGTCAGTAGTTTCACTGGGAGCCAGTTAGTCAGCTGATGAGAGGTGGGAACCATGTTACACAGTATCTATTTATTTGATGTACTAACTTATTCATTTTCTACTGAAGACACTGTAATCTTTAAAAAAGTTCATCTTCCCAGAAGCTGCAAAATACATTTTCCAGTCCTGTTGACTCTTTGGCTTTGTGGAATCACAGTCTGATGTATCACCTGATAATCATATTACATACCTGGATGCTGCCTTTCATCCATTCCCTGGTGCGGGCTGGTTATGAGTCGCACGAAATGAATACCGATAGGGTGGCATTTACACACCAGGCATCCTCACTGGCTACACAGCAAGAGCATGAAGGTCACCCACTGAATTGGTTCGTGCTTCAGTCAATATTGTCCCATGTGCTCCAGCAGTCCTGTTTTCAGAGAGCATTATCTAATTGAAAACCAAATCTCTGCGTCTGAATGCCAGCCAGGAGGCTCACCCAGGTTCCTCCTTTTCTCTGTGCCACAACCACTTGTATTTGATACTAACGAGTCTCATCTTTTCCAGAAAAGAAAAAAAAAAATAATAATGAGAGCTTATTTGAGCACTCTGCATGAGAGAGGTGGAAGCTGAAATGGCAAAGATGGGAGGGGTAAGAGTGGTTTCTAAGGAGCTGGAAAAAAAAGCTGTGAAAAAGGGTAGCAACGAAAAATAGTTCCATGAATATTGATGCAGATCTTTGAAAAATACTTTTCTTTCCTGTTTGTTCTGTTTTTCTTGTTGCTTTTCAGACATGTTCTTGTGCCTCAATTTGACAAATGGAAGAGCTGAAATAAGCAAATTTTGTATTTTTACACGCATTTGCACCTGTAACCCCAAACTAAACCATTGCTTTCAGTTTTGGGCCCCTTCCTTTAAAAAGGACATTGAGGTGCTAGAGTATGCCCAGTGAAGGGCAAGAACACTTGTGAAGGGTTCAGAAGACATCTTATGAGGAGCGGCTCAGGGAGCTGGGCTTGTTTAGGCTTGAGAAGAAGCTGCTCAGGGGACACCCTGTCACTCTCTACAACTGCCTGAAAGGAGGCTGTACCCAGGCAGGGGCTGGTCTCCCCTACCATGCCTGCAGTATGAAGACCAGAGGAAACAGCCTCAATTTGAGACTGGGGAGGTTCAGATGATGTATTAGGGAAAAAAAAAAAAAATCACTGTTATGATGGTCAGACATTGGAAAAGGTTGCCTAGGGAGGTGGTGGAGTCATCATCCCTGGAGGTGCCTGGATCTGGCACTGGGTGATATGGCTTACTGGTTTAGGGGTTACAGTGGTAGTGCTGGGTGGATGGCTGGGCTTAATGATCTTAAAAGGTTTCTTACAACCTTGATGATTCTATAATTCTATTTTTGTGCTCACTATAAATGCTTATCTGTTCCATCCCATCAAAAAAACCCTTAAGTGCCTTAGAAATACATTAAATCTAAAATTCTCATGACTGATGGAGACATTTCTTTTGGGGAAAATAAAAGGGTGCACACAAAGATCCTTGGCTTATGCAGAGTTACACAGGAGGGTGGGGACAGCCGTGAGCACAGAACCCAGGACACCACTGCCAGCCTTTCAGTGAAAGACCACAGGGGATTGCTTGCAAAATGGCCTTCAGTTACTGAGCATGTGAGCAGCTAAGAAGAGTGGTGAACCCTGCCAAAGATCTGCCCACACACTTCTGCCTGAGCAGCCACAGCTCACCCCTGTGCTTTGGCTAACCTCCCTGCAGCACAGCAACAGCAGTGCTGTTCCAACAACTGCCACTCAGCTTCCTCCCAGCCACAGCTGAGGGACAGAAATTATGGAGAGGAAATTTAACCATCTTCTCTGATTTCCTCTGTGTGGGGGTAAAAAACTGTGAGCCAGGAAACACAGATGAACACATAATTGGTTATTGATAAGTGCCAAGGGCGGCAGCAACTGCTTGCACATCAGAGCAACATCTCTGACAGTGCATGATGTCAGCACTGACCTGCTTTACCAGCAGAAGGAAACATTCTTCTGCCACAGCACCAGGCACTAGTGACAAATACCCAGCAAACACAGAGCAGGGAAGTGGCTGATCTGCCCAACCAAGAGCCTGCTGTTTTCCTTCCTGGGGTCATTGTATGGTAACACCCTCAAAAAATCTGCCTGCTCTCTGCCATGGGTGGAGGGGCTGCAGTGCAGGGCCAAAAGCTTTGCCATCAAAATGAAACTCTGCTTACTCAAAAATGAAATGCACTTCCCTGGAATTTACACTGGGATCCCAAGCAGCTGATGGGGATTGCTGAAGCTTTGCAAAATCAGGTGCCATCAGGTTTCCAAACCCTGTTCTTTGTGTCTCTGGTGAACTTTATTGGCACAGACCTGGGGCTCTTCAACTTGCTCATTAACTATTTCTTCCACTTCTTTCTCCTTTCCTCCCTCTTACTAAGCCCAAATACCTTGTTTTCTCTCCTTTCTCTACCCTGGTTCAGTGCCCTTCTGCTTTTCTTCCTCTGCCAATGCATAGGTCTCTTCCCTCTCTTCCCCTCTATTCTCCCCCTCCTGTTCCGTGCCCATTTTCTTTTGTTAGGTCCATATAGCTTATCCCCTCCACTTTTCTGTTTCACTCCCTACATCCACATCTTCCTTCCTCCATGTTCTTTCTGCGTTTTTCATCCTCTTTCTTTGCCACCTGCCAATTCTAAGCCTGTGCTTTCCAGTTCTTTTCTTCCCTGATGCCATTTCAATTATTGGCTGATTCTCTGCTCACTTTTCTCTCTCCCTCTCTTTTTTTCCCCCCTTCTCTCCCTTAGGGACTCAAGCTTGTCTCTCACCATTTGTTTCAAGGATGCCATCACTGTGGATTTTTAGACATTTGCAGGTTTGTTTGTTTTTATCATCATACCCCTCTCTGGCTGTTTAGCTGCTTGTCACTTCACTTTCCTCTGGCTGCCTACCCCCAGCCAGAGCATCATTATGTCCTTTCTCTGTCTCAGCCCATCATTTCCCACAGAGGCCATTATTATTAACCACGCCGGGAGATGTACGAGCGGCGGTCAGCAGGGTCAGCGGGGCTCTGTTTCAAATTGATGGGAATCAGAAATGGAAGTGGCACAGCAGGCAGGGGGACGCGCCACGTGGGAAGGCAGCCATGGCACCTCGCGGGCTGAGCTGCAGAGGGAGAGCTGGCAGCCGAGCCAGAGGGGTCTCCAGCACCCACACCCTGACAGACGCTCCTTAATTAACGCCCCCCAGCCCTGGAAAAGCTGGATGAAGCCAGTGAGTGTGAAGGATTCTCAGTGATCCCGGCGCTGCCTGTTGCACTGTAGATCAAGCCTCATTTTATAGAAACACGTCTCCGTCAGCCTCCTGACATCTTCAGGCCAGACAGAAATTCCTTTCAATTAAAGAGCTTGCAGGAGGATCCCATTACTGCAGCAGGTATCTCAAGTGCAGGAAGGGGGTGAGAGAACAGCTGCCAGCGCTGAGCGGGGGAAAGGATGTTAAGAGGCTATGAATATTGGTTTCTCACGTTGATATGAGGAGAAAAGACAAGTCCCAGAGCAGTGCTTATTTAATGACCTAAGGAAGCAGAAGCAGAGGGAGCCTCTTTCTTGGTGCCCTTGAGGATGCTGATTGTGAATCGTCATGTGTGGGGTTCCTCCTTGAGACAGGCATCCTGTAGCAAAGCCTTCTCTCCCCCACAGGCATCTACTCCAAGCTCTTTGTCAATTTTTGCTCCTTCACTCTCATAGCCCCAAAACTTACAGCTCCTGGCAAGACAAGAGGTTCCAGCTACATTCCTGTCCCGAGCACCACATTTATAGGACAAATGCTTTGGAGACTGCCAGACCCATTTAGGGAACAGCATCTTGAGGCAGCAAATGTTCTTATCTTCCTGTGCAACACCTCAGCACAAGCTGCACTCTCTTTCAGATACTTAAGGGGGCTGCATGGTTTTAATAATCCTGCTTCTCCATAGTCTTGCAAGTCCAGGAATTTAAAGTAAGGTTACCTTTTAAAACGGCCTTCAGAACACTGAAAAATGCATATGGGAAAGGATCGCTTAAAACTGCTCAACCAGGCCTGTCTCTGTTGCCTTTCCCCACAGGCATCATTTAGTTATTGCCTGCATATAAATGAGGCAGGCTTTGATGGAAGAGCTATCGACAAGGGTACCTCTCTCCATTTTCTTTTCCTGACATGGGGAATTCTGGAGAGGAGAGAGCCTACATTAAAAATGGTCAGAAAAGGAGCAGTCAAGTAACAGAGGGATAATTTTGGTATTCCTCTGCTAGGTTGATGTCTACTAAACAAGAGCTAGTAGGGGGTCTTTGAGTTTGCAGGCTAGCTAGCTAAATGAATAACCTTTGCTGCCATTAGTATTTTGATGGTACTTTTATATTTAAAGACACTTTCAAAAAGTCTCTTCTAGACAGCTCTCTAGAACAAAGCTGGAGAAGCTCCTTGTGAAGCTATCTCCAGCATCATAAAGACAATGCACACCATTTGCCACAGCAATATGAAGACAAGTCCAAGTGGATTCTATTTACAACCTTAAAATTGAATTTCCAAGCTAGGGTTTGACAGGTGGAAACAGGAATTTGTAACATTCCTGCCTAGATTTACTGACATTGTATAACCACTAGATTAAAACAGGAGTTGCAAAATGGAGTGATGTGATAAAGATCAGCAAAACAACAGCAAATATCAGTAAGACCACAGCCACGGGGCAATGTTTGCCAATAGTATATTCATTTTGGAGCTGAAAACATGCAGCTTCCTTGATTAGGTACAACTCCCTGTACAATTCCCAGACACTGAAATCCTGGCCATGAAGGCTATAAACTTCGAGGAGGTCTTGAGGCCTTTCCAAATGATATGAAAATCTCTTTGGTTAAAAACTGGAGCTTCCCACACACACACTTTTTGTCATCCAAGTTGTCCTTGTCAAGAGCAACTGATTAACATGCAGTTGGGGCTTACACGCCAAATTAGAAGATGAAATATGCTGAGAAGGGGTTCCACATGTGAAATCCAGATCAGTTTTTGACTCATTCTCTCCTGCAAGCTCTCGAGTACATAACTTTGTGAAAAAAACTGTTCCCTGAACACAAATTAGGGCCTTCAAGGCATCTGGGCTAATCTTTTTTTTTTTCTTTTTTTTTTTTTCTCTGCAAAGAAGTGTTTCTAGTGAGACAGCTTAATCCTCAAGTGAGCCAGGTCCTGATACAAGCACCCATAGTGTCAAATTCTTAGAAAATGACCACAACCACAACCCTATTATTATTTAGCATAAGCTAGGCCAATAATATGGAAATTTAGACAAGTTTATTCCAGATTTCAGAGGAATTTAAATGTGGACATCTTAAAAAAGACCTACAAGCTATCGTGTGGGCAAAGATCTTCATTACTGGTCACTGTTTTCTGAAAGAGAGCTGCAATAATGAAATACTTTTGCATTCCCATCAACAACATTCACCCTTACAGAGAATAATCTTTTCCTGTACAACTGTGGATTTAAGCCAGCAACTATCTGTAAATTGCAAGAAGCTGTGAAAAAAATTTGAAAAAACTTTAAAACATCTAAGGATTGAAATCAAATCATTTTCACAACCTGTCCTCTAATCAGCACCTCAAGAGTGGTCTGAAACTTTTAAGGATGCATCTCACTCTGTTTAAATTAACACAAGTAGTTTTTCAGACAGGTCAAATTTGGCTGAGTATCATTAGGTTTGGAGGCAGAGTTAGGTGCCAAGAGGTGTGTTACAACTCTATCTCTGTGAAGAATGCAGCCTCTTCAAAAGGCATTGATAGCTGGCTTTCAATTTAAGACACGGTACATTTTATTTTGACTACGGCAGCCACAGGAGTACTGGGGAAAACACAACTTTATACGGCAAATCAGCAGACTAGTGGCTCGCACAATCTCACATTGATATGCAGATGACATTATTTGTCTTCTGGGATATGAATAATGCCATAAATGACATACACAGAGAGTATTTTCTTAAAAGCAACTACCGCTTTAAATGACACACTCTGATGCCAAGCGATGTCTGATCATTTTTTTAAAGGCATTTGATCTACAAACAAATCAAGTTCCTGAAAGATACTCAACGTCAGCTGTCACACGAGGAAGGAAGGTGAGCAGAGACAGACAGAGAAGGGAGATGAATGGTCAGTAGAGTTTTGGGTAGGATCTCCTAGTACATTACATATCTCATACAGGAATATTGGAATGTAAATACCAGCCCATCTCCAGTGACCACTTAGTTTTGACAAGAGAAACAAGGACTTGGCTCAGTGGCTCAGCGACCGCACACCTAGTGAGAAGCAGCAGCCCAAGGAGAACAGAGGGCCCCAGGGGCTGTACATAACTCAGCACCACTATTACTCTTTCTAAGGAGGCTATAAAACTCTTCCCGGGCTGGGGTGGCACTAAAGAGGGAGAGAATTGAGAAGAAAGTAAAATGAATAAATAATCTATTCCTGCTGAAGGTCTGTGCAAACCAGGAGCATCAGAACTTTAGGAACTCTGGGCAGACTGAGCCGTGCCAGAGAACCCCTGTGCTTACATACTGCTCTGTACCTGATGCTATTCCAGCCTTTTAATTGGAGAACAACATCTGAGGGGTGCTCTGAAGCAACACCACTACAATGCCCTATGCTCAACAACGTGTAACACTCTGCAACTCTTTGTTCAACTCCCTCGCCCACCTGTAGAGAGTTCCATCAATACTCAGTGCCCCCTGCCCTCTTGTGCACAGTGACCAAAGCCTAACACCTGATTTTTGCAACAGACCTTTGTTAAACTGCCTCCTAGAAAGCCTCTCTCCATGGCAGGGAGACGAGTGCTCTGGAACAGTTGAGGATTTCCTAGGAGAAGAAAAGATACCTGTGCCCAGGCTGGCAGCCCTGCCTGAGCTTGACACTTGGAGAATTTAAATCCCTCCCTCCCAGAAAAGGCACCAGTGCTTGATGTGCCAGGGTGAGCAAGTTGTGCACTGGACCTCACCTTAGCAAAAAGAGGGGAAAGACTAGACAGTGAAACACAATCTTATGTGGAGTGGGGGACTTGGGACTTTCAGTCTCCAGCTTTTATATCAGCTTAGAGACTAGGAAAAACACCTTCATCTCCAAACACATTTATAATTTCCAGACTGTCAGGAGAAAACCAGACAAGGGGCAAGCCTTGGATGCTTTTAAAACATTTCTACATTGATTCCTTCTTGAGATACAAAGCAGTGAGTGAGCTGAAATCTCCTCTTACTCAAACCTTATTTTTCATAATTATGCATCTTTAGTGTTTCATAACGACCAATTTAATCACTTTTGCCGTTTAGAGGGCTACAACAGCCAATTGTGGTAATGGGCTTGGTATTTGGTAGGAACCATTTAACACCCAAGAGCCCTTGTTCTGGGCCACTTGATGCCACTTAAGTTTGACAGACAGACTCTCGTTAGCACAAGTTGCAAAACCTCTCAGATGAAGCTCATTTCTTTTAAACAAACTCTGCTCAGTGATCCCCAAAGTCTCTGAGCAAGGAAATTTTTAGCTCACTTCAGATCTGTGCAGGTCTGTGGAAATTAATCAGCATATTTCACCATACTATGGGCTTTCTATGAAATTCCCCTCCTTTCCTCCTCACAGTTACTCTCTCATACTTTGCACATAAGATCTGTTCCTCCCATGGCCACCCAGCCTGTCTCCTGGAGCACCACCCAGGCTTATGAGACCTTTCCTTTTCACAAGTAACACTCTTGATGAGCTTCTGCTCCACTCTGACCAGCCTGCACCTGCCTCTAAGAGAAAGCTCTCACAACGTAATTGTGTCTTGCTGAGGACAGACAAAACACACTTGGAAACCTTTAAAAATATCTACAGATCTCTAGCTGCTGCTGAAACTGCTGCCCTTGCCTTTGCCATTCCTGTTACTCCATCTGTTCTTTAGATAGTGATCCAAAATGCAAAAAATAAAGCTCAGGGCATCTGAACTGCTTTAGATGCTCTCAAACTCATGTGTCAGTTTGCACCCCAGCTCACACGATGCCCAACAGATTTGAAAAACACTCATAGTCCAACAATGCTGAATATTTGCTGCAGAGGCAACCAAAGCAGACCTCCCTACACAGCTTCAAGGACGGGCAGTGGGATAGCAGTGGGATAACAGGAGTGCTGCAGATCATGTTTGCTGAATGCACGGACAGTGGCTTCTGAGAAATCTCAGGCTATGCAGTAAGGGTATGCAGGGAAGGACAGAGGTTTTTACTCAAGGTCTTACACAGCAGAAGGGATGGCTTCTCCTCAAAGAACTTTGTGTTCAGTGGGCAGGCTAACAACTCAGCATTACTGTTAAGGAAGGATGTGAGATCTACGATGTCTGTTTTAAAACCACTGAATCCATTCACTTCTGCAATGCTTCCCAAGAACGGATTTGTCCTTTATATTTTATCTTTTCCCCATTATATCATAACCTTAATACATGCAATGAGACTCAGAGTTGTAAATGTAGGAATGTTAAATGGAAAACATGCTGATTTATGAACAGCTACCTCCTTGTTGATAGATGAAAGGCATTCTTTTGTGGCACAGTCTCATGGGACAGAGTACCATCTCACCCTGTGAGCAGTCTGAATGCTTCAGAAAGGCAAAAAACCACAATATAGTGAGCTAAAGGAGCAGAAATCAGTCCTTAGAAAGGAAAGCAACTTGCCCCTAATGTCAACATCTTCCATGACTACTGCCTTCTGACATGTGAAATGTTGACCTGAGAGAACAGGTGATGGATTGCCCTGTATCTGAACAGTCTAAATGGACCTCATGTTTTAAACCACCATGCCTTGTTCCAGTACAGCTAATGCAGTATGCTCAGTGCCACAATTAAAATGGACTCTGTTCCATCAGGCACACAAAGACAAACCCACAATATTTCGAGACACTGTGTGCACCTATCCAAAGCCAAGGAGAGCATTAACTGATGTTATGATATATTACTTGAGCAATAGCCCAATGCCCCTTAATTAGAGGCTGCCTGCTAGGGTACACTCAGCAGGAGAAGAGTTAAGGTTACATCTGTAACCTTAAATCTCACCTTACCTGGCTTGTGGGTGCTTAACTGTGCAACTTTAATGTGTTCTTATCAGAGCATTTTTACTGAGCCATTACTAACATTGGTTAGATACAATCTAGTGTTTCCCAGATCCCCCTCATCCCCAGCCATTACCTGAGCCACACAGAACACAAGATTCAAAGGAAGCATTTAAGCCAACCTCTGCTATAGTTCTCCAGACACTCAGTGCTGCTAATTCCTTAGCAGCTCCCTTAAATGGGACTTGAGTTTTAGTTGCTATCTTGCATGCCCTCGGCCAGACTGCATACTGAAGGAAATCCTCTACTGATAATTAATAAGTTCCCCTGACACTGGCTGCTCATTAATCTATTATTTTAGTCCTCTAATTACTTTTGTCTGTTCAAGTTAACAGTCTCCTTCCCTCATCCTCCCTGGGCCTCATGCAGGAGATGCCGCATGGCAAATGTGACTTTTCTTTGTTCCCAAGTCCTTTAAAGGCTCTGCTCTGTGCATGAACTCCAAGACCCATCCTAGCCTCTTGCAAGGAGTGACTTACCTCTCCATGGGTCTGTATTTCACCCAAGTTATGGTACATGCAGCTCCAGGCATCCAAGGTGAAGCTTGCTGAAGAAATATCTAGGGAACATAGGTTTCCCTGTGTCATCCCCTGGAAAGCTCCCAAGAGCCACAAGGAATCCCTCTCATGGCAGTCAAATGGTTGCAGATCTCCCCACAGGAAATGGGGCCACTTAGAATTTGACAGCACAAGGACCATCTACCTCATCTACCCCTGAGCTCCTTCAGTCACAGCAGCCTCTCCCCTGTAGTGGGCTTGGCTGAGATGGAGTTTATTTCCCCCACAGCAGACCTCAGAGCGCTGTGCTTTGCACTGGGAGCTAGAAAGGTGTGGATAACACACCAGTATTCTGTACTGCTGAGGGGTGCTGGCACAGCATCAAGGCTGTCTCAACATTTCCCCCTCACCAGTTGGCTGAGGATGAGTGAGATCTCGGAAGGGGACACAGCCCCAGGACATCTGACCCAAACTGACCAAAGGAATTTTCCATACCATTAGGCATTTGTCCAGCGATAAAAGCCCAGAGAAAGGAGTGGGGGCATTCATTACTATGATGTTTGTCTTTCGAAGAAACCACTTTGTGTACTAAAGCCCCACTTACTGAGAAGTGGCTGAAAATTTCCTGCTGGTGACAATTAGAGGGTAAAAATAAACATTTTGTTTTCCTTTGCTTCTGTAAGTGGCCTTTACTTTTGCCTTCTCAAACTGCCTTTATCTTGACCTAGGAGTTTTTTCCATCTTATTTTCTCCCCGTGCCCCATCCTGCTGAGGAGGTAGAGCAATAGAGTGCCTTGGTGGACATCTGGCATCCAGCCAAGGTCAACCCACCACATACCCAAAGCCCAACACTCAGCACAAATTAACTTTAAGTCCCTTGGGCAGAAGGGGAGACAGAAGCAGGATCCAATTATTTATTTGCTTGGAAGTTGCCCAAGTACAGCAGAGATAAATGCAGTAGATAAAAGCAAGCATGTCAGAGAGAGGCTGGAGTTGAAGAATTTGGAGTCTGACCTGAGCTTCTGCAGTTCTGGGAACTTCTGAAATTTTGTCTCCTATCATGATTGACTCTAAGAATACTAAATCTTTGTCCCTGTCATGCAGCTGTAGTTTAGCATGTACTGCCAGGGTTTCGACAGGTGTACAGAACCATGGCAGGTACTCTGCTCTTACTTTTCGTGTCTACTGCTATGTTTCACAATTCTACCTTAAGGAAATGCAAGCCTTTGAGGTTGGTGGATAAGGCAGGTAAACATCAAAAAGCTTACCTGTGCAGCAAACTGTATGGACAGACACCAGCATGGTGAACACACAAACACACAGTCAAGTGCTCACAAATAATGCATAAAGCAGCGTGCACCTGCATACTCATGCAGCTTTTACAAATCTACAGGCTGCACAGCAGGTAAGGAGGGTGTCAGTGACATATGGTGACCATTACAGTGCTCTTAATTAGGATGGCCCTGCCAGCAGTTCTCAGCCAGGCACATGCAACAGGGCAGTGACCCACAGGCACCCTTACGAAGAGCCTAAGGAGCCCCTGGGAGACTGCATTGCTCTTCCCTTTGCCTTCCCCAGACTGCAGCAATCTCTCCTCCCACTCTCCTCCCTCTCCTGGGATACAAGCCCGGACAAGAGGTGGGCTCTTTGAATGTGCTCTGCAGTGCCACAGACATGGTCCTGTCCTCATTCCATCACCCTTCCAATCTGCCACTGCCCTCAGTCAATACAACTGAAATCTCCCATGATTAGTGCCTTCTCCAGACCATCAATACCTGCATTACACTTTTCTACCTCGCAGCTTGTACTGATCCTTTGGCAGGATATGCTCATCTTTCCAACAGCTCCAGTCACTCCAAACGGGGCGTGAAATCCAAAGGCTGCATCAGAGGACAGCTCTTGCTTCCCTGGATGGGCCTGCACTCCCCATCCCCTCCCAGCCCCTCTGCTTTGCTCCTCTGCCGCAGTAACACTGCGGTGGGCACTCACTGGGAGTTTATGAGAAAGGATGATTTGTTCAGCCAGTGCATGAGAAAATATAGAGTACATCAGAAGAGTCATATTTATCAGGTGCTGTTCTGAAAGAAAAGAGTACCTGAAAAAGAAATAAGAACAATGCTTTTGTACACGCACCTCCTGAGAAAAAAAATAACCCCCTGAATCATGTTTCCAGACTCTCATGCTTTTCTTCAGACAGGAAAGGGAGGAATGCTCTGAAGACATATTTCTGAAAGGCTCAGAAAGGAGGCTGACGAAGCAAACAGAGCACAAGTGCTCACAATGCCAGGGTCTGTCGCAGCCTGGTGTTACCAAAATAGCTCAGTGCCTTCAGCTGGGAGAGTCCCACTTCCACTACAACTGTATTCAGGCCTGGGAGAAAAGCTCCACACTGCAGGAGGCTGAGTAACATCTGACCTTGCTGAAGCAGTTTCAGGATGTCTTGCCCCTAAAGCTGGCTTTCTCTTTGCCCTATGTTATCTACATATCCAGGAGACTCTTGCAAATAACCTGCTTCTCCCTACACCCCTCGCTTCTCTCTCTCACTATTTTCCAGCTATCTCTAGGGCTGGAATATATAAGCAGCTTCATGATTGGGATTGTTGTGGGGGTGGGGACAGAGGCAAGAGACAGTAGGATAATTGTGCAAGAGATGCTTGAAGGGGTGAAGGCTTTGGGGCTGTACAGAAAACTCCCTCCAGACATCTTGTACTGTCGGGACCCGTGTGCTGCAGTAGATGCTGTCATCCATGCTCACTGGGGTCGTGAGATGAGACAGTAGGTCTGGCTCCAGTGCAGAATACATCAGGCACTGAAGTCAGTACAGTAACTGAGATCAGTTGTAGTCACATAGCAGCATAATAACAAAATGGTGGTGTCTCCCTTTAAATGAAAAAAAAAAAAAAAAAGCATGGACCAAGCATAAGCTACTACCTTAACTTTCCCTTTTTATTAGTGTGTCTCTCTCCTACTGTGAAGAGAGAATGAGAAATATGCTTGCCTTAAGTGAAACTACTTATAGATTACAGCTACAAGGGGAAAAAATGCAACCTCCCCATTTTCTTCTTAAGGCTAGCTTTCTTAAGGATGTTTGAATTGAAACTATTCAATTTAACATGCTATGAATTTTTTCTCTCTTTAATTCACAATCAATCTCTCTGTATCTTTACAAGAACATTTAAATTTTCAGGTGCCAACTACAGCTGCAAACACAGAGCTGCCAATGGGGAATATGACCTCCAGATGGCAGGGGGAATGGGACCCAGTACTAAAATATCCACCCTTTACTCTGGTGAATTCAGGGAAGCTCTGTCACCAAACCAGCAGCTCCAAGCAAAAAGGACCCAAAGCAGACTTGTGAGTTCAGATCACTAGAGGGAGACACAGCAACACACACATGCACACCTCATCAGTGTCCTGCACTCAGTAACCTCTTCAGACACTCTGTTGTACTGTAGTTGACTACCTGAGTGCTGAATGGTGCGTTTGGAGAACAAGGAAGGCTGGTAGGGAAGGCAAGCCAGATGGACTGCATCTACCATTCTCAGCAGGGCAGGCTTAGCAGGCCTCTCCTCTTTTTGTCCTAGTCAGGATAAAAAAAGTCCCTTGATTTCAGTGGGTCTGTGGAATGGGTAGGAATGATGGAGAATTGGATAGTTCATGAAGCTGCTGTTGCTATTCTGCTTGTGAAAGCAAATGGCAATTCCTTTTCCTGTCATCATTAATTATGGGAGATTTTGAATACTTATGTTCTGGGGTGCTCAGTTTTCACTCCCACATCTAACCCTTTGGGATCCTTCAAGACTGGCTCATGGAGGTAGGGGAGGGAAAGCAGCTAGCTACTCCTGGCTGCCCCAGCTAAACAGGAGTGACCCCACTGATAATAACTAAGCTTGGGGGTAGAGGCACTGCAAAGACAGTAATATTACAGCATGCAGTGAACTAGGAAAATGCTGCTTTTCTGTAGGTGGAGGAAAGTTTTCATATGGACACCATCCAGCTCAGCCTTTAAAATGCCATGGAAAAGACTTTAGCAGCGTGACCGACTAGAATTGGTACCCATCTGGGAGAAGATAAAAAGGCAGCAACTCTACCAGCTCCAACTTACTGCAACAAGGAGCAATATTTTTATGTGGCAGGAAGGCAACTAACTTGGTACAGAACTGCCACATCTTGCCAGCAGCAGCACAACTTGACAGACAATCTTGCCAGAGGTGGAGCAGACAAGCACTGACCAGAGGACTCTACATGTTTCCCTCCAATTTCAAATTTCCTTCTCACAGCAGCTTTGTCTGTTTCCCCAGAAACGCCAAAATACTCATGAGGCCTTGCTCTCCCTCTCTGCCCTGGGACACCAGAGAGAAATCAAAGCTGTTGAAAAAATTAATGTTTCATGCATAAACAGTGTTTGTACTGAAAGAGCCTCACAGCCCACAGTAACCGAATGGGGCATTATTGCAAGATAATTACAAGAGGAAGGATCCTTGTGCAGTGCATGTCTTGTCAGGCATAGAAGGAAGAAGCAAAGTGTGCTGGGGAGAGAGCACCATCATGACTTAAGTTTGTTACAGGTGAGGAAGGAGGCAATGGGGATCTAGCTTGTGGGCCCTAGGAAAAACAGACCTCTAAAAATATAAGAAATGTGGAGCAAGTGTTAGTGAGAAGTAAATAGAGGTTGAAACAACTTTGGATGCCTTCTGGAGAAGACCTGAAAAAGTTGAAAGTTTGGCTTGTTTCCCAGGCTCTTCATGAGCCAGCATCCTCCTCCTTTTTTTTTTTCTTTTTTTTTTCCCTACATATTGGATAAGATGAAGACCAGATCAAGAGAAAAAAACATCTCAGAAAGTGAGCTAAAACAAACTGGGAGTGAGAGGCAAAGTTAAAGGTCTCTGTGGAAGATGAGGCCCCATTTTTACCAGAAGATATTTTGAAGATGAAAAGGAAAAAAAAAAAAAAAGAAAAGAAAAAAAAAAAAAAAAGAGGAAAAGGGGACGTTAAAAAAATCATCAGTTGCCTCAGTTGTTTTGTTAAACAAATACCTTGTTAAGCTCAAGTTTCCTGAGACAGTTTCATTGGGAGAATGCTGTGAAATAAGAAGAGCTGGCACAATAAAGCCACAAACCTCCCACCAAATCCAAACAAAAACCCACCCCATGCCTCCCAAAACAAGGCTGCCTTTCTCTACAACTGTTTTACTAAGGTTTTAGGAGAGCAGCAGAAAGATGGGCTAAATTCAAATGCTTTAGATGACCAGAAAATCTGTTTCCCATTTCTACCTACTGACCACAGGGCTGATTTAGGGTGACTCTGGCTGAGGGTTTTCTGATTGATACTTTCTTTGGGCATAAACTGGGTTTCCCTGTGCAACACGAAGAGAAGCAACAAGGCTTTGGACTTAGGCAGCAATGAGAAGCAAGCAAACACAGGACATAATGATCAAAGTTGTCCATTGTGACCAATATGGCCTTCTTAGCTCATGTCTTCAGAAATCTTTCTGTCTCTGCTTGCTTCAACACTCAGCTCTGCAAGGAGACTGGCATGCACTGAAGGAAAATACACAAGTGAGCGGGGGTGTGAGATAATCTGTCTCTTTCACTTTAGGTCTTATCCTCATCTCTGGGCCCCAAAGCACGAAGTTTAACATCCTTTTCAATATTTTTATTGTGAATAACAAGAATATCCAGATTTGTTCACATTATCCTCAGGAATACACAAGCTGGCTGAGTCTTGCCAAGTTCTTGTCTTTAAATAACTTTCCATGGCAATGAGTTCTACAGCTGTTTATAAACACATTAGATGTATACCATCCCAATTACACGGGGCATGCAGGCCCATTTCTGTATTCTCTATCCCTCCTAAACTTCCCAGGCTACGGTAAATTCCCTAAGACTCAGTGTGAATTTCTAGCACCCTCTAGGGAAAATCAGACTGGCATATTTGACAAGCCTTCTCATCTCCTTTCATTTTATGCTGTGACATGAAACTTGGGTGTTGCAATCAATACTTATCTGCTTTGCACTAGACTGGTTCTTCTTATGCTGTGATTACCACTGTAATAACTAAGCTCTTTTTCTGAGCCAAAGTGGGTTTCTTTAGACTGCTAGGTGGAATTCAGAGGAATCCAGAGTATTTTCTTCTCCATGAAGTGGCCTTGCTTGGCTGAGGCCAAGGAAGTTGGATCCAGAATGGGATACCTAGGGGCTTTATACAGGTTTCATACTCTCTAGGTTCTCTAGGACAAGGTTATGGTTTGTTCTTCAGCTGGTTATGCATAACCAGTAAAAGACTCCATCCCTCAACTTTGGTCAATATAGTTTTGTCTCCTTGTCACCAGCTCACAGGCTGCCATCAGCATGGGTACTAAAGGCCCTTGCCAGAGCACCCATAAACAAGGCCCTTGGGAAGGTTTCAATCACTGATGCTTTGTGGCAAAGAAGCAGAAACATGAATGGTACTGCCCTTGTGAGCTTGAGTACAAGCTTCTCAGCACAGAAGATGGCTTTTTCTTCTGCATTTGCCTGACCATGCACAGCAAAAGGACTGGCAGTGAGATCTCTGGTAATCCAAAAACCTCACAACAGCTGTCTATGTTCATATTGCTGCAAACCCGATTCACAAAAGGTCACTCCCTAGGGCTTCCCTTGAGAGCTTATTGGTAAGATTATGATTGTACATTAATTTTTTCTTCTCACCAGAAAGCTCTTTTTCAGTCAACCGGGCATCCAGCTTGGCTCTGAATAAGACAGAGATGAGAAATGATAAATTACACTCTGGACTGTGATCTCAGCAGCTTACAGGTAAGGAGAAGACACATTAGCCTGAATAAACAAGTCAGTAGAGATGTGAAGTAAAACTAAGATGGGCTTGAAAGCAGGCACTGGCTACCATCTCTAAACTTTTACTGGAGTCTTTTTCTTGGCTGTGTTAGTTGCTCTCCTGGTGCAAGGTACAGGGAAAACAGAGCTCCTTCTAATGTAACTACCCACAGATGGGCAGGTTGCCTGTGGTATCCCTCACAGACTATATCAGTGTGATAAGCAACAAATGGTCCTGTGACCTCGTCCAGGATGTGGTGCAGCTATGGCATATGTGAGGTTATTGCATCCAGTGACAAAAAATAGTCTATACAGAATCACTAGGTTGGAAGAGACCTTCAAGATAATCCTGTCCAACCCATGCCCTAATGCCTCAGCTAAACCATGGCACTGAGTGCCACACCAAATCATTTTTTTAAACAGCTCCAGGGATGGTGACTCCACCACCTCCCTGGGCAGACCATTCCAGTACTTTATCACTCTTTCTGTAAAAAACTTTTTCCTAATATTCAACCTATATTTCCCTTGATGCAGCTTGAGAGTGTGACCTCTCATTCTGTCAGTTGCTGCCTGGAGAAAGAGACCAACCCCCACCTTTCTACAATCACCCTTCAGGAAGTTGTAGAGGGTGATAAGGACACTCCTGAGTCTCCTTTTGTCCAGGCTAAACAAGCCCAGCTCCCTCAGCAGTTCCTCACAGGGCTTCCAAGACCCTCACCAGCCTCGTTGCCCTCCTCTGGATGCCCTCAAGCGTCTCAACATCCTTCCTAAACTGAGGGGCCCAGAACTGGACACATACCTTCGTGGGGCATGGATTAGGCAGGTTATGAGCTAATATTAAGGAGAATAAAACAATAGGGTACCAGCCACTCTTGGTACAAAGAATCTGGGTTTTGTTCCTTTCAAGAGATGAGACTACAAGGTGTCCCTAGTGAGGTATTCCTAATGCTGACAACCGCTAATTCATGCAGACTCCACAGGACATCGTCAATACTCACCCCGACTCTAACTGACCACATCACAATTTCCTGACAAATCCAGTTCAGATCTTAAGTTTTATGGTCTTTGCCATGGCTTACCATCACAAACCAGGGAGGCAAAAGTCATCAGGTATGGCAGGCTTAACAAGCCTGTAGCTGTGTCCTGAATCACAGGAAAGGGATCAGACTATGTGTAGGCAGGGATGTGCTGGCCTGCTGCTGGAAGGTGCAGGTCAGTGATCCCAGAAAAGAGCTCTGCTGGCTGAAGGAGAAGAGATAATGAAGCTGTTTGTGCTCCCAGACAATGTCTGTATAATTATCCACAACTACTCAGACCAGGTTGCCAATGTCCTACAGAACAGTGGCCTGTCAGGCAAAACAGAAAAGGGTCTGGGTGACTCTCACCACATGCTCAGTCAAAATACAATCTGCCAATCATCTGAAGAGGAATGTAAGAAAAGAGCAAGGACTTGCATCGTTCCAAGGAATGTCATTCCTGCTTTCATCAAATTAAAGCTGATCTGTATTGTCATTTGTCATTGAATTATTAAAGTATTTTTCCCCTTACCTGCCTTCCTCCCAGGTATCAGTGCTACAATCATCCTCAATCACACTTTGGCTTTCTCACAGGGTTAGGAGAGGTTTTTTTTCTGTGGGCTGCTTGAGGGCATCAAGACTTATAGTTGAAGTGGGAAAAATGCCCAATTCAACTGCTCACTGAAGAACCAGAACAGGAAGCAGTTTATAAATCAAATTTTTAAACTTCTCAGATAGATAAGTAAGCTATGATTGCAGCATTTAAATGAACTATCACGTGCATCCCTACCTTCTCTGCCTAAGTACCAACACTGCCTTCCCTTTGCATTTGTATCTTCCACTTCCCAGCCAACAAGAATTAAATAGTTTCTCTGGTCCTAACTCAGGTAATTAGCCAACAAACACTATTGATGCAGTCAATGGATGAAAGAACCAGCAGACAAAGTTGATAATGAACTTCTTGAGGAGAGTGCACAAAGAAAAAGTAATTTGGCCCTCTCTGCCCCCGATAGGGGTTTAATTTCACTACCTGTCCATTCAAAACTTCCCACACAAGCTCAATAACACTCTTTCTTCCAGTTCTGCAGTCAGAGGTTTAACCATGGAAAAAACTGAAAGAGAGAGATATATTTTAGAAACCTTTACAATGATCTAAAATAGCTCTTTGATGCATAGCAGATGTCTTCAAAACTCGCATAAATGGAGCCAAAATGCCTTGCAGTTCTGGAAAAGGGCGATTCCAAGATAAGACACGTTTCCAACTGCAGCAGCTCTGGAAGAGATTTGGAATTTATATTAATTGTCAACCTCAAGGAAAACATTTAAAAGAAACCCTTCTGCCTCCCATTTTGAGACAAGTGTCTTACTGGGCTTTATGCTGCTCAAAGACCTGATGTCTGCCTGAGAGCAGTTCCTCTGTGTCTGTAAAAGACAGCAGATGGGTTCAGATGGAGAAAAAGAAAGAACCACAATCAGTGACACATGGAGGTGACAGACTGAGGAATGCCTGCCCTTCATCATAACCTCTAGTTTGTTATGAAGGAGGTGCTTGGCAGGCTTCACTGTAGGGAGGAGGACTGAGGAGGGATTGGAAAGGAGTCAGTGAGATGGTGCTGAGGGATGCTAACAAGGCAACACCTCTGAGACACACAGCATGGGAGAAAAAATGTGAAGGGATATGCTGGGAAACTGAACAACAGAGCCAAGAAAACTGTCCTTGTGGTCGAAGTAGGTATGGGATTCTTTGGTTCTGTTGCTAACCAGAGGGGATAGCCAGAGTGAGGATTTTTTCTGTGGAGACTTTTGTAAAAAGGAAAAAAAAAAAAATCTGTTTCTGATACAGTGAAGTAGGTGGCACAAATGAAAAAAAAACCTCCCACAAAGAAGCAACAGGCAAAGTGATGAGTCAGGACAAGAATTTTCTCACTGCTCTGAAGAATGCATCTCATGTATATCAGGTCTTAGATTTCATGAAGATTTAACACCCTTAACTCAGTGTTAGGCTGTGCTCACAGAATATCTAGGGAGTATCTTTTAGTTGGATACAAGAAAGAGTTAGAGAACTGAAAGACTGATGAAGCAGTAATATGGAAGATTTGATATGAAGTAAACCCTAAGAACAGAAATACCAGAACTATAAGGTTCTATATACATCATTGAAAAAAAACAAGTTCTATTCTCCTATGAATGCAAATGGCACAGTCATACTTAATTCTGAAGAAAATAGAAAAGTCAGGTAGTGATGATAATGCCACAGAGGAGAAGTGTTCCCCTAATCAGCTCTGCTCTCACCTCTTCCTGGCAGGCTTTCTCCTTTTTTTTTTTCTCTTGGCATTGCAAGAAATGGGCCAGAAATACAAACTGCATATCTGGCTTTCATATAGATGAAAGCTCAAGAGAGCTTTGGTTTGGCTGAAGAGACAAGACAGGAAATTTAAGTAACCCCAATCTCAACCACAGGCTCCAAATCCAGGGGGTTCTGGATGTAACCCTCAGACTAAGCTCTGTTCCAATTTGTCATTCTACCTTTCTCTCTCCAACTTTCTTTGTGCAACACTCTCCACTTTTCTGGCTGCTGAACTGCAGTAGAAAGCTGGACTATCTGTAGCACATGCAGAATGTTTCTTCTCTGCCTATCTCAAATCCTCTTTAACCCTTTACATATATGGGAGTATCACAGAATATCATTCATACGGGGCTAATCAGTGCTTTCATTATGCATTTCAGATTAAACAGTATCTGATAGGAAAAGAAAACAGCTAAAGAGTTTTCTCTCTTCCAAGGACATGATATGGAGGGATAGAAATCTATCTCTTGTTCTCATCCTACTATTAAATCTTCAGGGGTTGAAGGTTTCCTTGCAACCCAAGCTGCTAACCCCACAGAGTCTGGCTACTGAAAGGACATCCTCCTCCCAAACTTGCCATGTCCTTGAGCATGGAGGGCACAGTCAGATAGCAGAACAAAGATGGTGAGCTCTCCTTTATTCTGTTACCATCTTGCTCTTTACTCACCTTGAAGATCAAATGCCTTCTTTACTCACCTCAGAAGACACAAGACTTCTGGCTGTCTGCCAAAGTGGAGAGCAATATGAAATAAACTGGGCTGCTTTTGCCTCTCCCTTTTAAGGCAAATCAGTAGGAAGCAAATCCCATGGTTTTCAGAGAGAACCTCTTTCGTGCAGTGGCTCAACAGAAAGCCTTTTCTCTCAGTCTAGCACCAGCAGCATTTCATCTCCACCACTGTGTTGAGCATTACCAGCAGTAGAGGCTGGGACACCTAGATGAAGACCTAAGCTAAATAGAATTACAGGTCCAATTCTGCAGAGGATCTATTGAAGTAATTTCATTTGTTCACTTGGAAAACCTGGTTATTGTGCCTGGGAATTCACACCGCAAAACAAGCTTGAAGTACATTTAAGTTTCTTTCCACTTTTCTATAGCTGCCTATATTGCTACTGAAATTTCCTTTGATGCTGGAAGAGAAGGGAGCTACAGTACAGTTCACAAATTGAATCCAGTTGGATTTCTTACCTGTAGGAGTGAGGTGCCTCCAGGTGATGACAGGCTCAGGACGCCCATTTGCCATGCAAACCAGGGTCACATTGCTGCCCTCATTCACGGTGATGTCCGAGGAGATATTGGAGATCTTTGGTGGAACTGTGAAGACAAAAGAAAGCTTGACCTTGTTAGAAGCAGAATTATGGAGGGCAGCTTGCCTGGTTTATTAGTCTACCCACCTATTAACCAGAGCTAGCCACAAACTCATCTCACAGGCTGCACCCCTCTCACTTCTACCTGGATTTCTGAAACTACATCAGAGTAATATGGCCTGTGCTGCAACTGCAAGGCTTCGTATTTGGACAAGTTTGGGGATCTTCATCAAATGACCTCTCAGAACCTGCCTGCCTACCTTAAGGCTGTATGGAATGGGTCAGCAGGCCCCAAGTATCATCCCAGCCAATTTTTACACTCCAGGGGGTACCAGATGGAGTTCTACATACTCCTGCAGGATGCAAGGCTTCAAGGCACTGACTTGGAGGGTTTATTCATTGTTTTGTGACATCTTTCAGCCAAGAGGGATCCCCCATGAGCTACCTGCAGAAGGCTGGATGACTGCACCACACATGGCAGAGCACCAAAGCCACAGTAGTCTTTAAGATTCACAAGATCAGCCATGACTTGGGCATTCAAGGTCCTTAAAAACTTCCCAAGCTGAGTTTGTGTCATGGCACCAGAGTGACCATGAATTGGGACCTGAACAGGCAATTCCAGGTGTGGAGTGTGCCAGCTGTTGCAGTCTTTCCTCTCTCACATCCATGTCTTGCTTCTTTGCTTCACACCTTATGTCAGGTGGTGAAGGATTTTCACTAAAAAGGAATCCTCTAATTCTTTTTTTTTAAAATATATTTTAATATATTTATATATTAATATATTTAATATATTTTCAGATTCCAAATTTGTGTATCATGAGGAAAGAAACAATATCATTTTCTGCTTTGCTTACCACAGAGTAAACAGACAGCAGCTTCCCCTTCCCCCTCCCTGGCAGGAGTGGCTGATGGTCCTTTTGAGGCAAAACTGCCTATAAGCTAGGTGGGGAAAAGGAAATGAAGCCTGAAGAGAGCAACTCACTGCTTCCAGCTGTGCTGCTGGATTCACAGCATGTTGTTTACAACCCACAGCTCATTAGCCCCTCTCTGTAGGCCCCAAAGTTTCGGACTCTTGAGTCTCTATGACCATGGGACCCCCTCGAAGGAAGAGGACCTGTCACGCAAAGTGAGGCAGACATCTATTTTCCAACAGGCTCACTCACCCAGGCAAGGAGGGATTTAAGCCAGGCTCATTGGGGAAGGATTGCTGTGACGTGTGGAGAAGTGAAAATGCAGAGGGCAGTGAGGGAGCACCTGGGGGGCAACACAATAGGGAAGGCTTTTGCATGCCCCGTGAAAGCAGGACAGCTGGGGGCCCACCTCAAATGCCTGTGCACCAGTGCAAGTATCATGGCAGAAAAACAGGAGGAAACAGATGTTCACACAGACTCACAGTGGGTTGTGTGTGAAAAACCACTGGGATGACAGAGCTCGGGTGACACAGCCCTTAGGACTGACCTGTAACTCAGATACATACTTTCTAAGAAAGACAGGATGGAAAGGAGAGGAAAAGAAATGCAAAGCAGTGTCTGGCAGGTATGCAGCTCTGGCTGGTGAGCTAGCTCAGATGTAAGGATCAGAAAATATCACAGTGTCACCCGTGTTCCTTGGTGTTTATTACTAACCACTTGATTAAGAAGACACAATACTGCTTTAGACAGGTAGAATAAGACTCACAATCACAGTCTCTCATTAGGGACCAACCACCTTGATATTTTCTGGAAGGGAGAAAGTGCTAGGCTCAAGCAGTCCAGGATGCCTGGGTGTCCTTCAGGTTCAGCATGAGTTAGCAGTATGCCCTTGCAGCAAAGATCAAGTGTCCTGGGTTGTATTAGCAAGAGTGTAACCCCCCCATAAGTGGAGGGAAGTGTCTAAAACCCTTTACATGGTGGTTATTGGACAGCATCTCATCTAGATCAGTTTTGGGCTCCCCAGCACAAGAAGGCCTTTGACACACTGGAGCAAGTCCACTGGAAGGCTCCCAAGATGGTCAGAGGGCTATAGTACATGACTTCCCAGGAGAACCTAAGAGAAATGGGTCTGTTCAGTCTGGAGAAGAGAAGGCTGAGGGAGATCTTATTGCTCTCTGCAAAAAGTCAGTGGGAATGTGCAAAAAAGACAGAGGCATGCTTTTCTCAGAGGTGCACAGTGAACACTGGAAAACAGCTAACACGAGCTGCAATGTAGGGAAAATTCTGACTCAAAATGTGGAAAAAGCTTTTACTTTCAGAAAGTCAAGACAGGAACGGGCTTCTCAGAGAGGGGATGGAAACTCACCCCTGGAGATAAGGAAAACTCATCTCCTCTCTTTCCCAGTGGATGAGGGGGACACCCTGTCCCATGGCTCATGACAAACCTGCACATTTTTCCAGCCAGCAGATCTGCAGGCCGGCAGAGCCCTGGAAGTTCTGGTGCCAAACCCCAAACTGCTACTCTTACTTACTGGGAACAAACAACTTTGAGGGTCACCTCAGACCTGATAGAAGACCAACATGCACAGGAGAAGACAGAGCGGCTTAGTCCGGGAAAGAACATCAGAGGCTGCTATTTCTGCAAGAGTTGTAGCCCAGGTGTTCTGTCAGGAGACACAAGGACAGTGACTTTGGAGCATCCTCAGCACAACTTCTCCATGGTACATTGGCAAACATGGGTAAGCAGAGCCCAGGAGTAAAACCAGTGGCTAGACTGCATTTTGGGAATATTACCATAGCCTCGAGGGGTTAACATTTGCATGAGGAAAAAAAGCTGTGCAGCAATCCAAGAAGGACTAAACTGAAGCAAAACTAGCAGGTGAAGCTGTGGACCAGTGTGAAGTCCTAGTAAAATGGTGCAATGCCAGCCAAAATGACTGAGGAGAGAGCAGCAAAAGCCACTACAGGGCAGCAGCAGAGCCCCAGCTGGGACATGTACAAACTGCCACTCTCCAAAGCCGTCAAGACATTTTACTTCACAGAGGATCAAGTAAACTCAGCCAGTACAAGCAATTCTGACCATACCTACCAAATGCCCAAGAGGAAGAGCATGTGTCCAGATGGTCATATCTGGCTTGCTGCTTTTCCAGATGAGGGTGAAAAGGACATCCAAGGCTGAAATTCTGCTAGGAATAAAATGGCTGGTTCCTTTCAGCTGCCACCTTCATCAGAAGGCAATGAAAGGCCGAGACAAGGGGGAATAGGGCAGGAAATAATTTCCCTCTAAACTTAAAGCCTGGCTTGGCTTCATCTACTTAGAATCCAAAGCCAGTGGACAATAATTTCACTCAGATAAAAAGTCAGAGACTTTTAATTTTCAGGGCATCAAGCCAGCATGTTGAAATGCCAAAACTGTCAGCACCAGCAACAGTTAGCATTGCCTCCTTGGCACTTGTCATTACTTTGCACACACCTTTTTAGGACAACCTTAAAATGAGAAGCTTTGACCTTATTATTTTTCCCCATGTGTGGGTTGTATTATGTTTTCACAGGTCCCAGACTGCTGGAAGAAGGATTGCTGAGAATAAAACCTCCTGAGACCAGAATCTTCAAGGTGTCACAGCCTCCATTTGCCCAGCCATCTCCTGTTGACCCTCAAGTGGAAAATTCTTTTATGTCTGGCCTCACTGAACCATTAGCAGAGGCAAACCCACAAGCTGCAGCCCCACAGCAGGGTAAGTACTACAGCTAAACAGTGCTTCCAGACATTTTCATATTCTGACTAAGAGCTTTTCCCTTTGGGGGAACCAGCCTGCTGCTGGAACCCTCTGGCTACAAAGGCTCTGGCACTGCCAGGGTCTCTGGTACTGCTGAAAAAGATAAGACAGCCAGATTTTCCTCACTCTTTCAGTGTAAATCATATGGAGTATCCATTACAGTTTGCTTAGGATCCCCCTGGTTGGAGTGGGGAGCAGAGCCAGACATGAAAGGAAGCACTGCTCCATCCCCAGAGAGGAAGGATGCCCCACCCACAGCAGGGACTGATTCTGGGGAGATGGGAGTGAATACTGAGAAGAACGGCTTGAAACTCACATATTTGTTTTCTACATTTCACATCTACAGGACAAGGCTGATGCCAGCCCAGCATCTCATCTTCCACACCACTGACAATAAATAACAAATCTCAAAGTAACCAGTGGCCATTCTCCATGTGAGAAGCTCACATAGGAATAGAAGGAGAACTGCAAGGCAGGAGTGAGACAAGGGCAGAGATACTGTAGGGTGCCCTGGACTGCGAGGGCTGCAGGGCAGGAGGGGCACAAGGTCAGAGCTGGTGTGGGAGATTTTAAGTCCCAAGAAAGATACAGTGACAGAGCTAGGCAGAACAGGCTCGTGCAGAAACAGCTTGCACCAAGCCTGCTCTAGTTAATTGCCGTCAATCCTTCACTTCATGACAACTGCAACTCACATTAATTTAAATAATAAGAAAGACTGAGACATGAAAAATAGATCATGCTCCCCCAGCACAATCACTGTTGCTCTCCAGATGAAAGCAGGTGATTTGTTTCCACAAAAACACCCGCTATAGCAGTTATTACAGACCAGAGGCTGCGTACGGGAGGCAGCAAGGAAACCACAAACAAGCAAATACACAAACATCTGCTGCTGTTATCCTTGCCTTTTATGACCAAAGCCCTTCAGAGCTCAAAACTCCTCCTGAGATATTACCTGGGATGGTGTGGGCGGGCTGGATCAGTGCTCTGATTCAAGGCTATGGAAGGAGGCAAGGAGCAGTGCTACACCCCTAATGTCAGTAAATGAGTGAGCCCATGGGTTAAGAGACACGAGTTCACATGCAGGAGGCCATCTCCTTAGTACCTTTCCAGGAGTGCAATGGGGGATGGAACAAGAAAGCATCAAGGCAACCCTTGCTAAAGCACCGCCTCTAGAGATCTTTTCCTAATGCTGTTTGTGCTGAACCTGACCCATGCCACAGCTCGCAAACAGTTCAGATCCCTGCCTTTTGATCAGAGCACCTGCACAGGTACAAAGTGGCAGGAGTAGGAATCACTGCTTAGCAGAAGTGGTGCAAAGGGTACTTGCAGGCTGGGGGCAGCAGTTTCTGGCTCCTGCACTGATGGCACTCCACTTTCGTGGTGCTTCTCATGAGACCTCAATGCAGCAGAAGGATGGGTTTGTGAGAAAAGCGCAGGAAGCACAGGACGAGGAACTCAGCTAGAGTATGACAGAATAAAAAAGGCAAACAGAGGGACAGTGGACACCTAGCTGGAAAACTCTGAGCCGTGTAAATGCGCTCACACAAAATTCAGTCACATGCCTGGACTCTTCCCTCTGGGTAAAGAGTGCCCTGCATCAAAGACCCTTGGATGGAGCTTTCCACTGTGGGGCAGCTACTCCTCAATCTCCAGTTCCAAGACTGCTCAACAGTTACAGTATTTGGTCAATAAGTCACAAAATACATTAAAAAATACAGCTCTTATTCCCAGTCTACAGACCTATAATACAGAAAAAGCCATTTAATACCTCCAAGACACAGATGCAAACAGTACTGAAACTGCCTAAGAAAGCCCATAAGCTTCATTTAAGTGGTCTAACTGCTTGTCCGAAAAAGGGCACCTTGGATACAAATGGAAAAAGTCTCAATCCCTTCCATATATCCTCATTAGTTGCTTCCTTCAGCCTATTTCCTTCCTCTCTATTGGCAAGTAGGACCCCCATCTGGATAAAATTAAGAGTCCCACCCACTAACACATAGAAGTCACCAGCTCTCAGGGCAAAAATAAAGAAAACATCAGGAATTCTCTCCAAAGTCAAAGGAACTTTGCAGCCACTAAAACCCTCCCCAGGTGCCTATCAATTAGCCTTGAGAGTTCTTATTTCCTTGTCCCCAGATCCCAATTAATAGCACTTTATAACGAATGCTAATTAGCCCCAAGGCAGAGGTAGGGGGGATGCTGACCATCATATGGTCCTTCAGTGCTTTAGAACAGCCACCTTGCTCACCACAATTAGGGGTCCTTTCCTGGGGCAATTAATTGACAGCAAATTGGCCTCATTAGTCATTGTTTAGTTAAAGTGTTTAGAGGTAAAAAGAGAACCTGAAGAAGGGGCTGAGCTGCTAAACACAACTAAATGGTTTAATTTCCCTCTTATGTGTGCAGACGGCTAATCACAGCTCTTTACAGCCGTAACAAGAAACAGCTTGTTGATGCTAAAGTCCGCAAAGGGAGCAAGCTGAGGGCTGGCAAGTAAAATCCAGGCACCCTTTGGGATGCTGCATGGTAATGTTTCTGAAGCATTCTACAGAAGAAATGCGACATCAGACCCAAGATGTGTTTTTTACGGTCTGATTCACGCTGCAGCCTCAGCCAGAGGGAGACGAAGCTGTCAGCAGAGCGAGAGGGCAGAGAGGGAAGTTGTTGAACTTCATTAAAGAGAGTGGACTCTGAAAGAGCCTTCCGACCTTCCACTCTGCTAGGCTTGTTTCACTCTGCCAATGCCTCACTCAGCATTAAAGCTTCTGTGAAGTAGAGGCAAATGCTGAAGGCTTGGCTTTGTTTTTTAATCCCCTGGGAACCAAAAACCTCTCAAGCCACACTACAGAGTTTTCACAAGGTGTAAAAATTCCCTCTTTATGTTGTCTGAAAGGGAGTGCCTCATCACGTGGCCTTTAGGGAAGAGTCTATGACAGCCAGAGCATGGAAACCACTTTAAAAGATCTGCGGTTCCAGCCCACAGTGTGCTCCCCCACTGCTCCGCACTGCCGGGGCTGGTCTCCATCAAACACCGCTGCTGCTGCCAGGAGAGGCCAGGCAGAAGGAGGAACAGGGGCTGCTAGCTTGGGCCTTGCATCTTGGGGAGCTCCCCTCATCATGCAGCTGAGCCTCACCTGCTGAGGCACCAGGCAGGAAAGTATTTAAAATCCAGATGGGACTGTGCATATTGCACTGCCTGGGAGCAGAGAAGCAGACAGGATCCTGCAAATCAAAGCCATGTGCAAAGCTACCCATGAGCTGGGTTGCATGTCAAAGCACACTGCACTGGACAGTAAGAGCTTACAAGCCAAAACATTTTATCTAAAGGAATGCTTTGCCTCATCCAATATGTACTTAAGTGTCTGGACTATTTTTCTGCATAACATTGCACGGGAAGCCCTTCCAGTACATTCTTTCGTTCTTAGCAGAGAGCAGCACAGAGTGTGAATGTGTTGCACCATCCCATTCCTGAACTGCTGAAAAAGTCAGCACAGAACTAGGTTCAATTCCTTACACTCATTCTCACTGATTTTCTTTTTATAAACTTGCCTCCATGAAATTTTCAGGAGAGAAATTATTTAGCTTCCACACTGAGAGAAACAGAAAATAACATCTTAAATCTCAAGCCAGCCTTATTTTCCAGTGCACTGTGACAGTGTAGGTCAGAGTTAAAAGCAGTCTCACTCCTGTTCATAGCCCAGCACCCCCACCTCAAAACTGGATGCCAGCCTTGCACTCTAAAGCAGCTCCAGCTCCAAGCCTGGGCTCCAGCTTTTACCCAGTGCTGATTGTATTTCACCCACACCTGGCTTTTTGGTGAGCCCTCACCTAGCAGAGGTTTACAGAACCCACATTTTTGGATCCTGATGCAGTCCAGGAGAGCAGGTTCTCAGTTATGTGCTCAGCATGCAAATGAAAGCACAAAACACAAGCCAGGCATATGCCCAATATCCGCTTATCACCAGATTTGCACCTCTGCATCTGAAGTTCTTTGCTATAAACCTTCCCTTTCTTTTCTGTTAAGATACTGAATTTATGCCACTCATCTGCGGTTGCTGTCTTTAAAGCACTGCTCTGTGCATTTGCTGTTTGTGCTGCTACGGTTTTTCTGCTTGTAAAACTGACTTCAAGAGCTTTATGGCTAACCCTCCTAGAGGAGCCTGCTGTGACAACACAGCCTTCCTCACAGGACATGTGTAAACAGCAACAGAAGTGCTTGCCATGCTAATCTCCAGGGATTAACTCTTGGAATGCCACCTAATCCCAAACATTTTTAGGACTGCAGATGTACACAGCTTTTGGTCTTTGTTTCAAGTGTGTTTACATATTCCCTTAGACTGTTCTTTTTAAATCTGGTACGTATTTACTTATGGGACTGAAACAATACAAAATCTTTCTTTCTGCAGACATATTCAGCCATGCTGGAAGAGAAATCCTGTGAGAAAAGTTGTCCTTAGTGTCCAGGTCCTCCAAAGACTTTTCTGAGAATTTTCTCAGGAAGAATTTTTTCACAGAAATATGAAGGATATGGCATGCAGCTGAGTCCTAATATGCAGCCTTTTTAGGGATGGATTCAGAGCCAAGGGAGCTTCTCCTTTGATGCTAATGACTTTTGGACAAGTCCTTATACAGCAAGAATGGGTGATGGCTTCAAGGAATTGCTGTAGCCAGAACAGGGATGCTTTAATAGCAGGTTGAGGGAAAGAAAGTGAGATTATGGGTTTTTAATTGAGTCCCAGCAGCCCTTGGCTCCTGCTTGTTAACTCTTTCTTTGGGATGTAGACTAGAGAGCACTGGCCAGGTACGAAGAGAAAAAAATAACAGAGAAAAGCCTATGTCATTCCAGGGCAAGAGGTACAGGTCCAGAGAAGGTCCTGATTAGGCAAGTGGGAGAGTAAGTTAATTTCAGCTAATACCCCACTCTGGCTGGAAAAACAGAGTGAAATTTTTTATTTGTTTTCAGACCTCTTTCAGAGCTGTTGCTTATATTCAACTCATTAGGGACAGAGTACAACCAACAGAACAACCACCATGAACCACAGATGAACATTCACATAGAGGCTGAGAGAAAAAGCCATCTCTCTCCAAGGGCTGTTCTCAGAATCCTTTGGCTGCCCATGGTTTATCCCACATCCTCTTTGACAAGCCACAGGGTGATAAATATGACTCTCAAAGTGTCTCATGCATACCACATACCTAAGGATCTGGCTCAGTTTCAACTGAGGCAGCTTCTCAGTGATAAGCCTCTCATTCAACTCAAATGCATGTGATACCTGTAGAATATTTTTTATTAGCAGGCTTTCCTCTCTTACACATTGAAGTGAGCAAAATGGAGCAGGACAGCTTGCTATAACCACCTTTCAAGATTACTTTCAGGCTTCTAGAGGAGCAGAAAGCTGCAGCAGCACTTGGGAAATGCTGGGTTTGCTTTCAGTCAAAAGCATAAAGAACAAGATAATAATCCCATACCAGGACCTTTACATAGAATCACAGAATTCTTGGGTTGGAAGGGATATTAAACCTAAAATCAGCTAGTTCCAACTCCCCTGCTGTGGGCAGGGACTAGATCAGGTTGCTCAGAGCTTCATCTAACCTGGTCTTGAACACTTCCAGAAATGTGGCATCCACATCTCTGGGCAACCTGTTCCACTGCTCTCATAGTGAAGAATTTCTTCCTAACACCCAATCTAAACCTGCCCTCTTTCAGTTTGAAGCCATTTCCCCAACCTGTCACTACATACTCTTTTCAATGTTCTCCTCCATCTTTCTCATATGATTCCTTCAGGTACTGGAAGGCACTGGAAATCACACAGAATCAAATTAGGTCACCTCGAAGCCTTCTGTTCTCCAGCTCAACAATCACAATTCTCTCAGTCTTTCCTTGTAGAAAAGATGCTCCACCCCTCAAATCCCCTTGGTATCCCTCCTCTGGATTTAATCCAACAGGTCCATGCCCTTCCTGTGCTGGGGACACCAGAGCTGGATGCATCACTCCAGGCAAGGGTCTCACAGAGCAGAGTAGAGGGGCAGAATCCTCTCTCTCTCTCCCTGCTGGCCACACAGCTTTGAATGCAGCCTATGATATAATTGGCTTTCTGGGCTACAAGAACACATTGCTGGGTTGCATTGTCATGATTTCTGGATCAAGATCCAGACCTGGATCCAGGTCCAGAAATGTCTTTCCCACTACACAGAGTGATGAAATGCCAGCTGTGAGACCTTCACTTGCTAGGCATTGTTGAGCTGGGTGATAGCTGCAGCAGTCTCATTTCTAAAGGCTAGGGTGTTATCATCAGCCATCTGAGAAGGGAAAGCCAAAGAGTTCAAGGCAAAGGATTCCTCCTGCCAGAAATGCTCATCTACGTAAGTCTGATCCAACAGAAAAGAGGAAAAAACAAATGCAGTGCTCCTGAAGTAACAGTATCTTTGAACAAAGTAGGCAGCTGCCTAGAGCTGAGATGTGATTGTGGTGATCTCCTTCCCTCAAAGCTACCAAGAGCCAAGGTTTCCTGAGAAGTTTATTCTGTTGGATCTTCCCTGCCAAAAAAGAGTGCTCTGTTTTGGTTCAGCCATGTGCAAGAGTACCTTGATGTCTTCAAATTTTCCTACTGTTTCCCTTTCCAAGTTTTGCTTGGTAAAGATGTGCTGCATCTCAAAGACAACCTCAAAGGGAGGGAAGGGATGAAGCCCAGGAGCTTTGCTCTGTAAACATATGACATTGAATTGGTGCCATTTCAATTAAAGGAGAATCTCTCCCAGACTGCCAGGAATGAGGCTTATTCCTTGTAGTCTGCAGCTTTACTAGGACACATAAAAACACTGTCTTCTTCCCCCAAAATGGTTCAAGGCTGTCCTCTTCAAAGTTAATGTTTTTTTGGTCTCTTAGTGTTACAAACTGAGGGACTCACAGAGTGGATAAGGTTGGAAGGGGTCACAATGGGTCATCTGGTCCAACCTTCCTGCTCAAGTATCATCCTAGACTACATTGTCCATCCAGGAGGATGAAGTTACATCCAGAAGAGTTTCCAGCACCTTTGTGTTTAGTGGGACAACATCTTCGCAGACAACTTTCATCTAAGATTCTGCAAGCAAATACTCACCACCCCAGAAATGCAGTGCTACTGGCTGCAGAGCAGGAATGAGGTATCTCCTCTGATTTTCAACAAAGAACACAAACAAAAAAACTGCAAACACTTCCACTGCAGTAGGGAGTCAAAAACTAAGTCCAATGAAAAACACAAGCCATGTCTCTCTACTGTGACAGCACATCCAAATCTGAACCTCTGTAAAAGCACAGTTATTATGGTAAGCAACACTGCTGAAAAACTGAAGGAATCACTCAGGTGGTCTGGTACTCCACATTCAGTAATTGTACTACACACTTGTGATGCACCTTGCTAAGGCTCAGTTCTCATTCTCACTCTTAGGGAACTAGTGCGTGAAAGATATATGGCATCCCCAGAGACTGGTACCCTACTGGTGTCACAGGAGTTATGATGCCTTATCCATCAACAGCTCCAACAGGTGAGTAAGAGAGCAAGAGAAGAATATCTACAAAGCTGCAGACTGTTCCTTATGAGGAATTAACATGCTGCAAAGTTCCTTGGCAGAACAAAAAGGGCAAATGCAAGGCAGATGAAACAGGCTTGATGCTTCACTGCTGGTATAAATTAAAAAGAACACGAAATACTCTTTTACACGAAAGGAAATGCAAAGAAGGAGAGAATCAGCCCTGTGTTTCATAAACCCAAGGTAAAAAGCTGGCCCCTCTAAATACTGTGCAATCTGTACAGGAGTAGAAACGTAATCAATATAGTTAGGGATACTGATGAAAGATAAGGATACACTCATACACTTTCCTTTCTGATGGTCACGATATAATGGAGTCTGCAAAAATTATTTCCCCAAAGTACAAAGAGTGATAAAAAACACAAAGAAACTTTGCATCAGAACACAATTCTGAAAACTCTGCCAAAGCCTGAAGAAAAGCAGAGATATAGCTGAGATGGCATCACACGATGGATCAACCTGCCACTGGATTGGGCGCAGACATTCATGACAAATGGGCACAAGGGATGCAGCACAAATACAGTGTGACACTATATCCTGGGCATATGCTTGATGTATGGAGGATTAAATGCCACACACACACTGTCCTGGGCAGATTGTATCTAGTGCTGACAGATACCTGAGGGATCTGTCTCTTCCTTTATACACTTTGGCAATTGCCATGCCAACAAAGGATTATGGGACTGGGGGGGTGAGAAGGAGAGATCATTTGCTACTCTGTTTAAAAGAGACTTTATCCTCTAGGGGGATTTTGTCAAGATGTTGGATTTCTTCTTAAATTATATTTCTACCTGCCTATACACATTTGAGGTTGATGGGCTTTTCTCCTTTCTTCTGTCTCTCTAGCACAACACCTCATTCTTCTGGAGTCCCAGACAACCTTAAAGCATATGTGGCATCTGTAAGTTGGTTTGAACACTGCAGCCCTCAGCCCTTGCCTCCATGCAAGCTGCAAAGGCAAGAAAACAGCCAGCATGCTGTAAAGACCAATTCCTCTCCCTCTGTGGTGAGCCCTCTGACTGACGTCTCCGTTCGTCGAGAGAGACAGATTGCCTTGAGTGTGAGATAGCTAACTATCACCTGGGGAGGTGATTAGGGAGGGAAGGAGGGAGAGAGGGGGACACAGCCAGACAGACAGAAAGGCAAAGAAAGACAGACAGAAAGGAGAGCTGAGGAGGGGGAAACAGGAAAGGACTGACAGTGGGAACGTGTAGTGCAGATGCGAGAAAGACAGTAGCGCTTGATGAATTAAGTTGTCAACTTTGGCATCACCTGTGTACCTTGTCATGCCAATAAATTCATTGAAGCTGAACCTGCACCGTGAGTCAAGAGTGAGAGAGTGCTGATGGAAGGAAGAAATAACAGCCCATTTAAAGACTCAGAGCAATTTATGAGTTACCTCAGGAGGGAAGTAGTGGCAACAGGGAAGGAGAGGCGCTTCCCCATCACGCTGGGCAGGGAAGCTTGTTTTGGATTCAAGCTGTTCACCCATTCACGCTGCAGAGAGTAAAGAGATAGAAACAGAGACCTGGTTCAAGCAAGAGGAAGGCAGTGGAGAGGGTTGCTGGGGTCCAAAGGGAACAGGGCAGGCACGTGCCTTGGCATATGTGCCTCAGGAAATCCTTAGAGGTGCTGAGGGAAGACATTGAGAACAAGAAGCCAGGTACCCCACAGTGAAAGGATACAAAGGGTGTAGAGCACAGTCAGCACCGCAGCATGGAGGGAATGTGAAGGAAAGTGAAGGAAAGCAGAGCACAGCTCTGGCACAGAGGGGTGGCTGTGCTGGGAAGCCAGGAGGGACACAAAGTCCTCTGCTGACTCTGAAGTCGGAAGCACGGCACTGAGATGCGAACAGCTTTGATGGGCTGTACCAGGGAAGTACTGTGCCAAGGTGCTTTCCTGCACAGCTAAGGAGATTCTCACTAACTTTTTAAAGGATTCTGTGTATGTCTCAAAAGAGGAGCTCAGAGACTCCTTCCATCCCCCAGAACTCCAGTGAAGTCTAGTGGATGTGACTGAGGAATAGGAAAATGAATGGTACCGTGTCCTCACCCAACACATTTTTTCTCCTCCTGCAACGACAGCTTCCCAAACTGAAAAGTATCTGACCCAATTGTTTGAGAAATGCATCTGCCTCTTTACGCCTTTCCTTTCCTTCTATCCAACTCACCACTTCCCACACAGGAGCTTTTGCAACCCTTGTGTTCACAGACAATGGTCAGCTCCTAACAAAAACTCTCTCATCAGCCACAGGGACTAAGAGTGGCAGAGGCTGATTTCCAAAGCAACCTGAGACCCCCCTGTGACCTCATTTGTAGCCATCCAAAGATGTTTACATTCATGTGACAAGATGTGCTCACTGACCCATACAATGAGCCGATCTCAACCAAGTGCCAGGCACAGCACCAGGAAAGAGAAGGACACCACCTGCTCTGAGATTCATTCCTCCCATGGCTGCTGCGTGCTACACTGATGCCCCAAGCTTGCACGGAGGGGAGGGAAGGAAGGAGAAAGGAAAAAAAAACTAGATTTGTCCCTCAGGAAGAAGTATTGGTGGCATTTCCTTCAATCAGGAAGAAATTCTGACTCAGCAACACAAGTAGAAAAGCCAGTGTTTTCAGCCTGAGTGAAACACTGAGGATTTACAACTGCTCAGGGTATTTGGAAAGTTTGGATGGAAGTGTGTGTGCACATGCATAACATTTTGCAAATCCATGCAGAGGAAATAACGCATATGGCATAAAACTAACTTATGTGGATATCTGTGTGCATACATATAAAAACATAAACATACTTAGAATGTGCATATGTTTATAGTTAGATACATACTGATATATGCACATATACAAATACTGCCATTTGCTCCTGAAACCCCCAGCCTCTTTGAGAGCTCTTGTTTGGCTGCTGTTTTGCAAGCAGCCAGGCAGCCACGGCACAGCTGTCCGGACTGGGGTCCCCTGAGCTGTGTGGTGCAGCTCTGCTGGCTGCGTTCAATTTGACATCAAATGAGAGCAGGGATCTCACTGAGCCAAGCTGCGTTCTGATCTGACTGGTGCCCAGATCAGCTCAGCTGTACTGCCCTCGGGCTGTGGCACTGTATTAAAGTTGAGGGCAGCTTTAATCTGCTTCACCGTTTGCACAGTGGAAGCTGTGCTTGGCCTACTGGGAAATTATGAGCATGTCCCTCATTCAAGTAAAGTGGACACTTCTTTTCCAGGAGTTGTGATCTTTGTGTTCATGTAACTTTTAGTTTAAATGATCTAAGCTGGTGCTTCCAATCATTCTCATTCTGAGGGCATCTTGTGATTTCCTGGGTAAGGTACATGTACCGAACAGGGAATGTAACTCTCCTAACAATAGGTTTGGTTTCATGAAGTTCCCAGACTTCTTGAGAGTTACGGACTATGATGGTCTGATGGATTTTCACTTACTATAGGGAAGAAGGAGAAAAGTCTCACAGTTCATAGTCTTCTTCTGTCAGGGGTATTGAGTTGATTATTGCCCCCTTTAGCAACAGGAATAGAAACATGGAGCTGCAGACACTGCTGGGGATCTTTGTAGGGGTCTGTGGTACATTTAAGCATCCTCGTCTCCTTGAAAGGTTACAGGGATGTCCTGCCCCACAAGAAATCACTTCTAACCATGCACATGCCCCTAAGGACATCATTGCTCCTGAAGGCATCCCACTGACTGTCTGCATTGCCTAGACATCCCTCCCACAACAGGAATATTGGACATACATGTAAATCCCCGAATGTCAGGACAACACATACACTATCAATATAGTCCTGGCACCTGGACGCTGGCCCTGGTGGCAGTGATCACAGCTGTATGAGGGCTGTGCTGCTTTTTAGAAAATCTAATTTGTATCCATGAGACCATGCAGAAGAAGCACTATTAGACAAGAACACTCTCTTCCTCAAAAAGCCATTTAAAACCATGACCAACTTGGTCCTGGAACTGCTGAGGATCCCAGGACACCTCAAAGGTGGCTTGCCTTTATCTGTGTCTAACCAAGTATGGTAAGGAAGTGTTTAGATCATGCTGGAGGCTACAGAAAGGAAGAATGACTTTTATTTGGAAAGACAGCTCACTAGAAGAGATACCAATTAATAAATAAATGAAAATAGGTGACATTCATTATGACATTTAAATGACTTGATGCCAAGGGTTTGTTAAAGTACCACGTGGTCTGGAAGAAGGCAATCAAAGAAAAAGAGCTTAGAAAAGCAGCGAGTAATGGTGACCCAATCCATTTAACTATTGACAAAACACAGGTGAGGAAATGTGCAGGACAAAAAAATCTCTACAAATCATCAGCTAATGGATTAAATGCATCTGAGTGCGAGATGGAAATTAACTGATCAATTCACTCAACAGCTGCTAATTATATGTGACAAGGCAGGCAGACTCCAGAAGTCTATGGAGCTCAAAGGAAAACAGTGCTGGTAGAAAAATTTGAAGGCTGCCTCTTACCGCTATGGGGTGTGACATTTGCCCCAGTGAGAGAATGTCACTGTCACTAAAAACATTTAACTCTGCAAATGTTTGAAGTCTGTATTTCAAAGGCATGGAAAGCAGGGTTCTCTCTCACTGCTTTATAACAATTTTCAGCATTAGGTATAAATATATGGTATCAAAATTAACATGCCAATCTAAACAAAATTAAATGTAATCCTACAATCAAAATGAAACCTTTTTGCCTCATTGCAGTTAAACATTTTGACATTAGTGAAATGAAACTAGAAAGTTAAAATGATTTGTTGTGACACTCATCTGTCCAAAAATATTTTGCATCCCCATGCTCCTGCAAAATGCTTTTATGCCAAAAGAACTGATCTTCTGATAGGAAGTAATTTCACATTTTCTGATCACTACTTTCACATTTTTATTTTGAATTTTTATTAAGAGTAATATTTTCCTGACCACTTCCATTTTGGCCTGTACTATTTAGGAAATGATCACAGAGATATTGACTACTTTTCCTCTCCCCTTAGGCTTCCACTTTGCATATGTTGATCCCTTGGGACTCCTTTAAAGTCATGTCTTTGGAGAGTCAGCAGATTGTACGATATATAGAAAATAAATAAATACTAATGATTAATTAATTGATCACCAGGGAAAGACTAGTACCAAAGTGTGATTTTTTCCTTGAATGGCATCAGAATGGGAACCTCACTGGGGCAATTTGCACCCTGCACTGTAGCATCGAGTTTTGAATCTGCTTTTGGAGTAAGGATAAGTGCTATGCACATATACCAGCAATTAAATTATTAATTCTAAGGGGAAAACCAGTGTAGCTTATAAACCTGGTGAAACCTCCAAATTAGGTATCTCAGGCCTGGCGTTACGACACAAGCAATGTCATTTCTGGGGATGATGAGACCTGAGCCAAGGCAATCTTCTAGGTTGATCACAATAACAGTATTTACTGTCTCTTGTCAAACCCAAACGCTGTAACTTGTGGGGGTCCAGCATGTTCTGTGAGTGGCCTATGATACTATTTTTAGACTGTTTTTAAAATTCATGGTTGAAGGGAATTCAGAGGATGCAATGTTTAATACAGTGCCTCATGAACTCCTGCTAGCAAATTTAATTCAATCTGTCTTGGGTTAGGAGCACTGTCACGGATTGGCAATTGCCTGAAGAACCATAAACAAGGGATAATGACAAGGGGCAGGTAAGAGCAAAGGTGTAGGCAGGGTAAGAGAGGTGCTGTAGGAACCACGAGAGGTCTGTTTTCATTTAACATCTTCATTAATGAGCCTGAGGAGTAGCTTGCTAATGAGTGGTGGATGATGCTCAACTGGGAGGTGCTGCAAACATCCATAAGGGCAGATAAACATAAAGGGATACACAGGGATTAGTCATAGGAGCAGAAAGAAAGTAATGGAACAAATTCATTATCTCTACAGAAGAGAAAAAAACCCCAAACAGCTCATAGTAGGGAAAGATCACAGGGGTTGAAGAGACCTGCACATCTTTTTAGACAGAATGAGTGCACAACTTTGGACAAAATTTCTCAAGGCACTGAAGAATGTAAAACTGTGGGTTGTCTAAACTCAAGGCAAGAAGAAATGGTAAAGCATCCAGGAACTCTATTAACTACATGGAAATGTCATCTAATTAATTCAGTCATTGAATAAAATGTCATTCAATCTAGAATACATCTGCACTGGGGATGGCACATCAGCCCATATCTATCTTCACAGATGGGTTAAAATATATCAATTAAGTAATGCTTCAAGTGTAATGTTTCCCTCATTTCAGGGAAAATAAGTCAAACTGAAGAAGAGGGAAAGAGAACACTGAAATTCCAATATTTCAGGATACTTAACTGCTGAAGATTAAAAGGTGACAAAAAACTCCCTGCGACCAAGACAAATGACATCGTAGAAAAATAAAGTTTTGGACAAAAAGATACCATGTGGTGGAAGAACAGTCCTCCTTAGCAATGATAAGAATACATATTCAACAGCACAGGTTATTCTGCAGCAGCACCCAAAAGATGTGGAAACAAGCAGGAGAGGCATTCTTAGCTTGCTAAATCTGAATGGACAATTCAGCAGCTCTTGCACAACATCTCACTGCAACATGAAAACCTGACTTGATCAAGGTTCATCCCACACTATTCCACAATTTGGCGAAGCTTTCATCTGTGGCTGATCCATACCACTTGGTGCTAAGTCAGAGGAGGATTTGGTATTTAAGTCCCCAAGTATCCTGGGGCTGGAGTGCTTCCCCTGCACTCCTGAAAGCCTGTCCAAAATTTGCTGTCCTTGCTGTAAATGCAGAAGGTCACAGGACTGCTTTTGAATCTTTGCAATTTTGCATTCCCATTACAAGACCATGATACTTAAAAAACTACCTTATCCCTTATGGCAGCTGTGCACCCTGACATTTAGCACTTGTATTTTCAAAAAAAGAAAAACTAAGGGAAGACAAACCAGAATGAGCAATCCAAAGAGAATAACTTATCAGGAATAAAAAGAAATAAGTAATTTCATCTGTCCTTTCTTCCCATCACCTGTGGTCCATCTGTGCCTATTCCAGCTCCTTAACTTAAGGTCTTTAAAACTTAACTGGGCAAAAAAGAAGCAGAAAATGTATGTATGTTAAAAAATGTATGCTTATGTATGCTAAAAAATTCTGAATGAACGGGGGTGTCAAGGGACAGAGAAGACAAGGAAGTTATCAAAAATAGAATATTCTACTGATTACAGCAGTTCAGAACCAGGCCCTGCCACTCATTTGCTCTTATTCTGGGCAAGCTTCCATGTGCCTCAGCTCACTGGGAGTTGCAATCTTTTTTTGTTCCACTCCCTTTTTATCAGGTCAAATTTAACTGTAGATTCTATAGAGCAGAGACTTTCTCTCAGGCTTTGTTTGCAGCCTTATACAGACTTACTAGAACCTGTGGTCAGTACACTAATTGTAATTGGAATAAGCAAAATGAAATTATGTTCCCTAGTCTGCACCACAAAAATGCCAAATGCAAAGTTAAAAAAGAGTATCTTTTTAAAGTAAGAGCTAAATAAGGAATCTGAAGTATTAGCTCACTTGAAAAAGTATGGCTTTAACTCTGCATCATTGCAAAATGGCAAAATTATATATTAAATCCTCACTAAAAAAAAAAAATGCAACTAGGCTTCAATAAAACATGGCAACTCATCCTGAAATATATTTTTCCCTCAGAAAATTATATTCAGGATGCATAAAATAACATTATTTAAGATAGGTTAGGATAGTTCCCTTTTTAAAGTTGATGAGATGAAGAAAGAAGAAGAAATGGAGCCCAGAGAATTTAAGAGACTTGCTGAAAACCACAAAGGACATAAGTGCTTTTGTCAGGAGGCCTCATACTTTCAATTTTGGGCTTAGATCCCAGGGTCACAGAGTCTGAGAAGAAGTACTTTTTGCACATTAAAAGCGTGACGCTATGAACCGAGTGCTTTAACACTCACAGAGAATATCCAGTAACAAATTCAGAGCGTAACCCAAGGGGCCAGATTTCGGGCACATAAGCACTTCACAGGGCACCTGGCTGCACTAAGTGGACCGCTAGTTTTGATTCCTAAGGTTTTCTTCTTCTTCTTCTTCTCCTGCTAGATTTCCAATCGAGCAGAACAGCTCTCCATGTCCTGACAGGCAAACGTGCATTGTCCCCTTTTCTGTCGACAGCAGAGGATAGGAGGAGGCGAGAAAGGTTCAGATGACTTCCTGGACAAAGGAGGTTTGTAGCTGCAGCCTGATGAGCATCTGAGATAAGAGCAGCTACAGCAAATTGGCCCCAGTGGGAATGGCAGCAGCAATCCCTACACCTGAAGGCAAGCCAGCAATTACGCTTGCAGTGCCCAGTGTCTGTCTGTTCCCACCACTGCCCTCCCATTGCTGCCCCCATGCCCTCTACTCACAGACCACCAGGTGCACCCAAGGCTACTGCTCTGTTGTGCACAGCTTGAAAAAAAATTCCAGTCCTTTCTTTCTCCTGCTCTGTCTGAAACCAGAGCTCTGAGCCTTATTTCACCAGATAACAAAATGGAGAAGAGGGTTTGGGTGGAGAGGTAGGATAAGGAGTACAGCACGTCAGCCATAGAGAACTGGGAGAAAGAAAGCTCAGATTCCTCATCCACAACTGACTTGTAGACAAGCAATGGACATTCCTGACATGCCAAGGAGCAGTTCAGCCACCCAAGGTTTCTGACAGCATAAATCCAGCAGCAGTACCTGGGGAGCACTGTCCTCTCAAGGCAGCAGGGCTGCAGAGTTTGTTGACAAAGGGCTCTGTCCCAGCATCCTGCATAGCTCCAAGGCTGGCTGAATGCCTGTAGTGTCTCCCAGCACACAACAAGTTAATAACAAGATTCTCAAAATTTTCTGCATGCTGTGAACCTCCTCCCTGAGCTCCTTCTCTTGTCCCAGCTCCCTTCCTTATTTTCCTGAGTCAGCATGGCTCATAGCACTCAGCTACAGGAAAAGAGCTTAATAGGATAGCTGGACAAAATTAAAGGGGCGTTATTAATTTGACAGGTGCTGCTGCCTGGTGTCATGTCCCAAGTTTGTCCTATAGCTGTGCTGATTATTTTCTCTCCTTGGATCAGGGACATTTCATTTATTAGCACTGAACTTCCCCCTCACTGCCTGCAGCCACTGCTGCTCTGATCTCCCCAATTCACTTTGCAATTAAATTTTGTCCTCTTGTGAAACAACTGGGAGGAAAGGTCTTGTGTTTTGTTTTCTTTTTTTTCCCCCTTGACCAAGTTCTTCTTGGTCAAAACAGCCTCTGGAAATCCTAGCAGAATCCCAAACAGAGTAAAACTAGCTGGGAACAGTATAATATGAAAAGGAGTCTAGAAGCTATAGTTGTATATACCTAAAATACTCATCTCAAAAGGGAAGAGGGAATGACACTGGAGTGACACTGGAGGCCACTAAGTCTTAGCTGTAGAGACATAAATCTGATTGATTCATGGAACTTCTGGAGATTTACATGAAGGTGGCTTGAAAGGAGACCCAAGAACTTTCATGTTGGAAAATCTTGAGATGAGGAGCATCAAAATCATCACATAATTTCCTTTACAAACACTGATGGGCAGGAAGATTGGGGAGCATGATTGCTCCAATTTAAGTGATTTACTTTATTGTCAGTGCTGCTAACACTTTGTGGCTTGTTTTTTTTTTTCCCCCCAGGAATCACATTAACAGCTATAAAACTGCAAATTTAAATGAACACTGCTCGGGATCTGGTTTTGCTTCCTAAAGCTCTGCATGGCTTTTTGTTTGTTTCCTCTCATCCCACTCCTCCTCTACATACAATTCCCCAGAAACCTTCATGTCATAAATGACTCCTTTGCTCTTTCCCCTTTTGAAGCCAAATCTTCATGCCTCCCTTCTTTTTGCCTGCTTTTTGCCAGAAACAAACACCACCTTTCTCTGGACTACTCCTTCCAACCCTTTCATTCATTCATTCCTCTTAGCACACATCAGTATGACATTTCTGGTTTTGTGGAACTGGACAACTTTTCATAAGTCCTTGCTCCCTCACAAACTTTAATTAAATGCAAACACTTTTCTCTAGGCTTCCTTGCCATTCCCTAAGTTCCCATTCTCTTTCCTATCACTGAATATGTCAAAGGCTGAAGATAGTTGAAGCGATTATTACTCTTTCCTAGGAATGAATGCTTTTACCCTGGACTGAGCTGGCCTGCACTGATGCCAATTACACCAGCATTTTTATGGCTTCATTAATGCTAGAGCCACTATAAAGCATAGCATTGAAAGGCTGGACCAGCCTCTTTAATTGCACAGAGGTACGGATCATGGTGCCTTTATGTACTTGAGATTTTCTTTCTGATCCTCCACTTCCCCAAGCCAGAGACAGCTCCCCAGGCTAGGCAGAACAGAATGAGGAAAAACTTGGGTAAAGCAGCTGGCCTAAGTTGCCTCTCTCTGGAGATCTCCATGTGAGAAGCGCAGAGCACTTTGGGCTGTTTTAAGCATGACAGCTGGCCAAGCAGCAAAGGTCAAGACAGCAAGGAAAAAAAAAGGAGGAGAGAGCTCAGCATGAAGGATTTGTGGAGCATCACAGGATTTCTCTCCAGCACAGTGATCTGGCCATTCCCAAAAGGCAGGGGGTCAAACTCTGCTCTTAAACACAGCAGCATGAGCAGTGTTAAGCTCCCTGACTGCTGCATATTGCAATACTGAATAAATGCTCAGGTGCTGCATTTGGAGACAAACCAAAGGAACAGAAGGGAAATGCTTTGTGAATCAGTTGACCACTATTGATCTCTTAACACGGGTAGGTAAGAGAAAAAAATCCAGGATGCCTAACAGCAGGTGACTGGGAGAAAATGAGGGCACCAAAGACCCGAGAAGTTTCTCAGACTGGGGGGTATCCCTAAGACACAAGAACATGTGTCCTCCTGAGTTGGGAGGGTACATTGGAAGCAGCTGTATCCTAGAAGCCATAGGAAATGCTGCTGCTTCTTCAAGTCACTAGGGCTGCTGTAGATGAGTTTGGCCAACCATAAGAGAGGTCTGTGACATGAGATATTGGGACAGAAAGCAATGCTGGGTGAACTCTCACTGCCATGGGCAATTCTCAGTATTGCCATGAGGTGCAACTCTCTCTCCCCCTTCCCTCTCTTCTCTATCTCCCTCCACTCAAGCTTGTCAGTGGGGAATAGCAAAGGGTTGTAGGAGCTCTTAATAAAGAGACTGTCAGACAAAGGAGTGAATGGCACAGAGGCATCACTTGGTTCTTGCACCTTGTCTAACTAACCTTCCAGCTTCCCTTCTGAGAAGGTCCCCATCTTGAGTTCACCTCCAATTTTCGCCCCTCAGCTTTTAAAGCAAGAGGAGCACCAGGTTTCCCCCAGCTTTGAAGCAGAGCCCATAGGATGGGAAGAAGCCTTGGCACCAGAGGAGCACTCTGCCAGCCCTGACACCAGGTCTGGGGAGAACAACTGAGGCGCTTGACACAGATGTGTCCTGCTGCTACTGTTCTGTGTCCCCTCTGCCAACAATTTCACTTGCCTTATTAACTATTCCCAACAGCTCCACTTTCTGTGCGCGTGCTTGTTCGGGTAATTCTTGTTTCCTCCCATTTAGCGCATAGGAAAAAAAGCATTAGCAACAGTCTTGGTTTTAAATGAACCCTATTAATGCTCAAATCTGCAAGGAACTGTGGGATAATTTTGATAAATGTGACTGGGAAGCCTGGCTGACAGAAACCAGTGCAATGCTACTGTGTGTTCATAGCCCATCGTTGCACACACAGAGGGAGGCAAGAGGTGGGCGCAGCATGGGGCTGGTGGTGAGCTAGGCAGGAGAGATAGCAGAGGCAGGGTGTCTGTTCAACAGGACAGCTACCGTGCTCTAGGATAGGCTCCTCAAAAGATGGAGAGAAAAACAGGCTTAGTGATATATGAATGGTGAGAGAAAAAGAAAAACAAGATGCAGTTTGAAAAAAAGCAGACTGGAAACCCTAGAGAAACATAATTTGAAACACAGACACTTAACTGTGGAGAGTGGAGAAGAAAGCCAGGAAACTGTGATAGCAAAATGGAGTTAAAGGTGACACAAGGCAGGAAATCAGAAACAAGCTTGCAGAGAAATGAAAAAGGCTTGAGTGAGACCAAATGTACCTAGGCCACAGTTCAGCAGAGCACACAAATTATTTGAAGGCACTTCCTTTGGTCGATGTACTTACTCACTTAAAGTAAATACTTCTGTGGTTCACTGATTGGCAACCTCATGCAGCAACATCTTGCAAGAAATGTATTGAAAAACGAGAAGTAGGAGGAAGCAGAAATGCACTCGTGAGGTATCAGCAGCTGAGATGAAGAATTACCTGTCTTAAAAACTATTTGGTCTCAAAAAGAAAGGTGCAGCAAAAGGAAAATGGTTGAAACTAGAAGTTCAGAAAGACACTGTGAATATGTTAAGTACGTGACTATTCTTGATGGTATGTGCTTTGGGATATACCATCTCTGAAAAGGAATAGAGTCCACTGTTTATTTCTATGGGTGAGTGCAAGTCATGCACAAAGTAAGTTCAGCCTGGAAAGAGACTGCTGGGCATCCTCAAACGTGCAGCTTAGCCTTCAGGAACACACAGCAACACCAGGAATATCCCACAGTCTTTGGAGAACTGCAAGAATATACACACTGCTATTGAGATACCTTCAAATTAATAGAAAAAGGGTGTTTTTTTCTGATTGGTTGGGGGTTTTGTTTGTTTGTTTTTATTTATTTGTTTTTACCTCTGTGAAATTACAAGTTCATACCCAGAAGATTTAAGTTTTATGGAAATTAACTTCTCTGGCCAGGAATATGCATTACTGCTAGATCTGGTCTTCAAAAACTATGGCCAGCACCCAGGGTGAACTGATTCATCAATAGCTACTAGGAAGATTGTCCAGATAGGACAGTGAACGCTGGGCAAGACCAATATATATCCCTACATACCCCTAAATTAATCTCTATAGCATCTCAGTATTTCACTGGCAAACAACATGGCTGATTTTGGGCCTGTGACTCTGAATTCCTTTGAAAAGCACCATGAGAAATGTGTTTAATTAAAACCAAAGACAAAACTTCTATGGGCCATCTGTAGCTACCTGTCATGAGCTTTACTGAGAGGTCCTTGAAAAGACAGACTTCTGTCACAGCACACAATAGTGCCACAAAGAAGCACACATCAGCAGCAGATCGTCTGTTGCCCAAGAAGTGTGAGAACTACATTTAAGGACTCATATCCTCTGCTTCCCAGCCTCTCCAAGAACCCTTCTCACAGAGGGTGAATCCCAGCCGTTTCAAGCACTTCTGAGCCAACATGCCTATGTGTGCCATACCCTGTTTTGAGCTGCAAAATGCTGCTCCACAAGTGGTTGATCCTGTAAAACTAATTTGCCTTTCCTGCAAAGCAGGCAAACACATGAAAAACGCCAGGATCGTTTAGCTGCCTCTGACGTGCCGGCTGTGGCCATGCTGCGAGGTTCTGGAGAAGCATGTACCTTTCCTTTCAGAGAGCAGCTGCTCTTTGCCTGCAGCTGGTGGAGCCAGCTCCATCTGGAGACCAGATCAGAACCCATTAAGCACAGAGGCAGGAGACTGCTAGGAAGTGGAGTTTGCAAGGCAGGGAGGCAAGGGCTTGGCTGCAGAATTTCACCTCTTGTAAAGAAAGGAAAAGGGAAAAAAAAAGCAACCCACACAGCCTATTGAGCAATTGTTCCTGCATAGCCTCTCCAGTCTAATTGATTTGGACACCACAGCTAATTTTTGCTCAGACATCTGTTAGCACACATTAGCACATGTCATTAGACAGGGAAGCACAGATCAGATGGAGGGGCAGAGCTCAAAGGCCCTGGTTTGGGATGCTAGAACAAACGAGAGAAAGCACGAGAGGGAGAAGATGTGTGTGCAGGGCTGGAATAGTTGGAAGGAGCTAGGAGTAAAGGGGAAGGACTTGGCTTGCTCAGAACATTCCCACCAAAGAGTCGCATATGTTCTACTCGCTTACCCATGCTACAGGCACGCCTGTTTCATTTACAGGCATGCCTCACAGGGCCTGGTCCTCATCAGCACACAGGCAATAAAGCCAGAGCTCCCACGAGGAGCCCTAATGTGTATCCCTCCATATTTTTGCTGTTTGCAGGTTCTTTGATTACAATTGGAGGTCTCAGAGACAAAAGAAAGAGACATGAGGAAATTACCTTTCTCACCTCACTCCTGCATGGTGTCAGGTTGCTCTGGACATGTTCTATATTTAAAGATTTACAGATATGATCAGTCCTTCCACTGGAGAAACAGAACTATATATGAAAGTTACCAGCTAGAAGCATGGGACAGAAGGGAGATAGTAGGACATCAGAAAACCCAATAACCTTCACAACCTTCCTCAGGGCTGTTTTGCAGCTGTTCAGTGGCTGTAGTTCATTTTAACCACCTTTAACACTAACAGGTCAGGGGAATGATAATTTCAGCCCAGGTACAACTGGGTGCACACCAAACCCACCACTTGATACAGCCTAACTTGTGCACCAGTGAGAAAACATCCTCCTAGCCAACTATTTTTTTTTTTTTTTCCCCAGGAACAATGTAAACCCTCTGCCTGCTGTCACTGCAGCAATAAGGAGGCGTGTGCTCAAATCCAAGTCCAGCCTGCACAAGCAATTCCCCAGCTGAAGTCCCACAGTGCAGTGCTCCCATCAGGAGTGGCTGCAGCTGCAGCCATCCCAGGTTCTGAGTGCACGAGGTGCCGCGACTCTGCTGGCAGCGCGCCCTGGCAACACCCGGGATCTGCATAACTGGGAAAGGAGTTATTTGGAGTTATATTTGTTCACGTACATGGAAGCAAAGGTAAAGATGAAGAGCATAATGAAGTTTCTCTGGGCATATTTCTGGTTTCCCACAGCTTTCCTGTGAAAGGTGCAGTTTTTAGATTGATTTGCTGATGTCTGGAAAAGAGTTGAGCTCATTCTTTCATGTTTTTGCTCCATGAAGGTAATAAAAGAGGCTTTCTTTCCTTTTGGGTCGTACTTCGCACAAAACGCATGGGAGCCCTAGTAGCCTTGAGGCTTTAACTCCTCCACCAATTGTGGTGGAAATTAGCCAACAGGCTTTTGGGTTCAGAGGACTGACTGCCACCACGACCATACAATATTAATTTTCTTTGAAACAACAAGCCAAAAATTGATGAAACGGCCTTGTTTTTCTTGAACATGCTGCCTGGGAAGGAGGGAGAGGCAGGATTTGTCAACTGAAACTCCATTGATGGAGTGAAGAGGTCAACATCCATTATAGGGATGATACAGATGAAGGTAAGCCTGTCAGTCACAGGATGAAAAATGAAGCCCTCATCTCCCAGCTAGTGTAAAGTGCCTCGGCTTGCTCTCAGTGTGTATCATCCTCCATTCTCTTGCACTGTTTTTGCTTTGGCATAGCTCAGCTGACATTAGCAGAGTTGCTCCCACACCTTCCCAGTCATCGTGCTCTGCCTGACTTTGACAGGCATGTCACTTCCACTTCGGAGAAGGACTGACACACTAACATCTGCACAGCCCTCTGCAAAACCGCCCTTCTCATGCAAGCATCTGCCAGCTGAGAAACACCATCCCCCTAGACAAAGCACTGAGCAGGGTGGCAAAAGGGGAAAATAAAAGCTGATAATCCCACCCCAAAACAGTGACTGCCTGGAAAATACAAAGCAAACAGCTCTCAGTCCAGCAAACTGCTGCAAAAGCACCCTGGCTTTGATTCTCTGATGAGACAGAAAGCACATGGGAAGAGATGCAAGAGGAACCATAAAACTGAGCAATTAGCCAGTGATCCACTCAGATTTGCTTTGTTTGTTCAGCAGCTGCACAGCACACGCAGATATCTGTCTGCACCTTTGGGGTAAGCAGTGCTGGGCTAGCTTCTTGTCCTTCTTTTCTGCTGTACACCCTTTTTAGGTCCTATCAGTCAGGTTTTGGTTTTGGGGGAGAGCAGCATGTGCACTGGGTGAAACAGGCCATCCCACAGCATCCTGGTTTGTCCCAACAGCTCTGCAACAGCCAGCAGTGATCCACTGCACCCCAATTCCACGGCTAGTCAGGATAGTCCCAAGCCCTACTGGCCCAGCAGGGATAGAGGAGGGTGGCACCACTGGGGCAGGGGGCTCCAGAGGGGACATATAGGGAAGTGTGACAAGATAAACGAGGAAAAAAGGGAGAAGGTGTGAGAACACACAAAAGGAGACAGGGAACAGAGAAGCAGATACAGAAGGATGCATGTGAAAGGGGATGTTGCTGTGGAAAGGGCTGGGAACAGCTCCTAGATGCAGGCATACTGTGCTGGGGGGTAACTTGGAGGTACTGTGCTTATGGGGGACCTAGACTGAAGCAATGACACTCCTGAAGGGACTGCAGCCCATGAAGGACCCAGCCCAGAGCAGGAAAAGGGTAAGAAGGAAGGAGCAAGGGAAAACAAGGGTAGGAAACCAGGAGCAACAACAAGAAACCTTCACACACCAACTCAGTCTCCTGCACTGGGTGTTCTATCACCCAAGGGACCAGCTGGCACTGAATATAATGTGGTCAAAGAGGGCAAGAGTGGTCTCGAGGCAGAGGGAGAGGTGTTGGTGTGAGGCTGAGTCTGGGCAAGCAGTTGGAAAGGAGTTTCCATCAGGATTTGTAGCATTGTTTCTCTTCTTTTGTTTCTCAATAGCCAAATTTTAAATTAAAAGTTTGTGTTAACGGACATTAAATTAAATTAAGTTAATTTGCACACACCAACCCCCAGGCTGGCTTCTGAGAGCCAGTTGGTACTGACACGAGGAAACTTTATGTGGCTGCTCTAAAAACAGTAAGGTGAGGAAAAGTCTGGGGTTTGTTCCTCCCCCTTACATTATCTACTTGGACACCATGGCTACCAAAGTCTGTGAAGTCCATCATGAAAGGGAACTGAAAATGGAGGTTTGTTTTAGTCTGTGCCAGGGGCAGCCTTTATTCTACTGTGTGTCTTCCCACAGCCTGACTGCATGGGCTTCATTATCAGTGTTTATCAAGGACCTCAAAGCGTGCTGTTGGAGCCCTGTAATTCCTGCACTGGTGAAACACCTAATTATCATCCTAAATATATCCATGGAGAAATTGAGGAATTAATGAGATAGGGTGGGAAAAGTGATTTACTGAGGGTAATATGAATGACTGACACACTAGGAAGGGTACCCAGCAGCAAAACCCCCAGGCTTGTACTTCAGCAGAAGGTGAAAAAAATACAAATGGACAACAGGAAGTGAGAGAAGGAAAAGGAAGAAATAAATGCAAGATGAGACGGAGAGAACACACAGAGCGAGGAAAGCTGTCAATGGGAAAAAAGGCTGCTTCAATGCGTGCCAAGCAAAAAATGAAAGTGACAGCCTGAGTTGCAGAGCGAGAATGCCCCAGACTAAATGGGAAATAGCCAGAGTGGCTCACCATGACTTCCACAGTAGATAACACTTTGTATTTGGGATGCCTGCAGAGGAGGCAGGAGCCTCTCTGACATTTGCATGCCTCAGGGCTTCCCTGAAGGGCATGTTTCCATTGGCAAGGAGAGCAGTTGGGACAGTTGGATAAGATGCTGTGAACAAGGCTTGCAGCATTTAACCTGCATTAGGAAGTAACAATTTACTCACTTGCTACCAGTTACCAGGCGCCAGGGCTCAATTACACGGGAGCCTTTAAAGGAAGGAGCGTCCATAGATTATCACTGCAAACAAGTCAGTGTGACTTCCTTCAAGGGTATCATCCACCCTGGAACCTATTTCACATCTCGTTGGCCAGCTGAGTGAGAACTGATTGCACACGCTCCCTTGTTTCTCTGTCTGTGTGTACGGTAGAGGAAGACCCCAATTCATTAAAGGAAACAGAGCGAGGTAAAGAGCCGAGCCTCTCCCTGTTAACCTCCTCTGGAAAAATAGGTTCCTACACAGCCAAGAGTTTGTATCAGCAGGAGAGGGAAAAACACTTTGTTTTTCGTCAGTCTTCCCAGCATTATGGCATAGCACTGACATCACAGGATCTTTGGTGTAACAACACCCCTGCTGTTTAATTAAGATGTAAAATGCAGAGATTTTCTCCACAGCCCCACTGCACTCAAGGTTATTTTTTTTTATTCTTACCCCTCCACCCTTCTCACGACAGGGCTCTGTCTGGGTTTTCAAGGTGCACAAAAAAGACTAGCTCCTCACCCCTTCCTTAGCTATACCACAGAATCATAGAATTGCTTAGGTTGGAAAAGGCCTTCAAGATCATCAAGTCTAACCATTAACCCAGCACTGCCAAGCCCATCACTAAGCCATGTCCCTCTGCACCACATCTACAAATTTTTTAAATATCTCCAGGGATGGTGACCCAACCATTTCCCTGCACAACTTATTTCAAGTATTGACAATTCTCAGTCATGAAATAATATCCTAATATCCAATCCAAACCTTCCCTGGTGCAACTTGAGGCCATTTCCTCTTGTCGTACCACTTGTTACCTGGGAGAAGAGATTGGCCCCGGCCTCACTACAGCCTCCTTACAGGTAGCTATAAATAAGGTCCCACCTGAGCATCCTTTTTTCTAGACTGAACAACCCCAGTTCCCTCAGTTGCTCTTCATCAGCTTCTGGACTTGTGCTCCAGATCCTTCACCAGCTCCACTGCCCTTCTCTGGACAAGATCCATCACCTCAATGTCTTTATGGTAGTCTTTGGGGGATCCAAAACTGAACACAGAATTCAAAGTGCAGCCTCACCAGTGTCAAACACAGGGGAACAATCACTGCCCTGTTCACGTATCATACAGCCTCTAGCTCCCTTTCCTCACCATCCAAAGAACAGCCTTAGTACCACTAGCACTTCTTCCCTGGGATATTTCTCCAATCTGAGTATTTCTGGAGATAAAGAATGTCAGGATAAAGATGGAGATAAAGGTAGTCAGGAACAAGAGGGTGGCATTTAAGCTGAAATCAGGAGGAGGTTGGCCAGCAAAACCCTTTGTTTTCGTTGCAGCTTTCCAGTCAAGGCAGAAAACATCACCTGTTTGTGCAGTGGAGCTTTGTACATTCATTACCTGTGATAACATGGGATCATTTCTGAGAACCTGAAAGGTACATGCCCCAGCTCTTCAAGGTCTGCAAGCCTGCTGCATGCAGCCTTACAAGTAAATAGCTGAGAGTCAGAGAATTTGCCACCAAAGCTATTTGGAAGCCTGATGTACAGCATAAGGTTTGGATCTAGATAACCCCAGTAGGTACCAAACACGAGAGTGACCTTCCTCTCTAAAGGACAGTAAAGTCTTCTTTCCCTCCTGCCTCCTTTGATCCACTCAGGCTGGCCTCAGCTTTCCCACTGCCTTGTACCAGGAGCAGTTCCCAACTGAGTATTTAGCAGGAGGAGTGCTGCCTGTTTGCCCATCACAAACATTTTGTTTTCTCTGCTCCTGTACTCCCCTAGAGATGAGACAAAGCTCACAGATGGCGTGGTGGGCTGAGCCAGGGACAGCCTAGCTGACAGAGGAGCCCTGCCTCACCTTCATGAGGTGATGAGAACGCAGTGCCAGGTAAGGGCACTGCACAGGATGACAACAGCAGTGGGAAGCCAGCTCTGTGCACTGCTCTCCTGGCTAGCATGGGTACCTCTTCTCCAAATCCCACTGCTCACAGCAGGACATGTGCAGCCATTATGAGACATGTTATACTGTGATGCCTTCAGGCAGAGAAACTCTGCCAACAACCAGATACTTGCTCTGGAGAAACAGTGAGAATGTAACTTTTTTTTTTTTTCTTTTATGCCCTGTGGATGAGGTGCAACCTATTTTTTTTAACCTATTTAAAGACTTTGATTCTGCTGTCTGTCACAGTATTTGTCTATCTTCCACAACTTCACAACTGTCAGCAGTAAGATGGAAGTCCTCAACAGTTTTCTTGGGGCCTTAGACAGGTCAAAGCAAGCCTAACATAAGGAGATATTTACTTCCTTCTCTTCTTTGCATTGGTTGTTGATCTTCAGCAGTTTTGGGAGCAAACACAATGGTTTTGAGTGTGTGCTGTTTGCATCCCAAACAAGGAAGAAGTCAAACCTCTCAGGCAGTCCAGCTCCAAAGGACAGCAAAAGAGGACTGTGAGCCTTGCATTGCCAACACCAGAAGAGCGAGTGTTAGCAATCCCAAATCTCCTAGGGAAGTGGAAATGTGCTACCAGACTTTCTCAGAGAGCTAAAAAGGCATTAAAAAAAAAAAAAAAAAAAAAAAAAAAAAAAAGTTGCACTCTCCCTGTTCCTCCAGAGCAAGTAGCTGGTTGTTGGCAGAGTCCATGATCATTCCTGAACCTTACTACCAACACTTTAGTACTGTATGTAGAGAGCTCCAGTTAAGGGGCTGGAGACATCCTTCTTTTGGCCAGGAGTTGCCTAGAGCTCTATTGGCTCAAGAAAGGGGATGCTTCCTCATAACTAAAGAGTCAAAACCCTTTTAAACTCAAGAGACAGAATTTACAATCTAAATTTCCACCCCAACCTTTGACAGTGTAATGGTAAAACGCTGAATAAAATCCCAACAGCATGCTAGACTCCCTTCCCTGTGGTGAATGTTCTGTGGGGAAACCCTTGAGGATAGACAGCAAGACAGAGAAAAATGCTTCCAATAATTTCTTATAACACATGAAGCAAGCTGCACCAATATGCAAGGTTCCCACTGATGCTTAAAACTGAACTGGACTTTTTAGTGCTCAGCCAAAGAAAGACTGGGGGGCCCACAAGCACCTTATTAGTGATAGACAGTAATGTGAAAGAAGCTATTTTATCTCAGGTTACTCAAAACCTTTAATGCTGATCCAGCTCTCCTCCTGCTTACACAAACATAACCCTATTTGCTCTTCCAGAGATAATCAGAATCAGGCTGTCGGTAGAGGCATAAACACAATTTTCTTAAGAAAACAAACTACAGTAGAATTTACACATCAATTTTATGCTGGCAAGGGTGGTGGTTCAGTTAATATACTCTCCCAAAATAAAACATTTAATGTAAGCATTCCTGGAAGTGTTTGAGGCCAGGCTGGATGGGGTTTTGAGCAACATGGTGTAGTGGAAAGTGTCTCTGCCTATGGCATGGGGTTTGGAGCTAGATGATCTTTAAGGTCCCTTCCAACCCAAAACATTTGGATTCTATGATTCTATTACTTTTAATCTAACCTCATAGTCAATAAATAGAGAGTGATTTTGAGAGGCTGATTCATTCCAAATGTTTCAAGACTTCCTCAGGTTAGACATCTATTAGAAGGATACAGCTTACAGTGAGGTAAGTCCCACTCCAAATTTGCAGTCACATAGATTGTACTGGCAGTGTGCTGGGGACAACCACGCCCGTGTCATCACCAGTTCAGCACAGTCCCCTAGGACCTGAAGAGCATGGGCAAAGCCAGATGCTGGTGTTATGGTTCCTCAACAGCTCCAGATATGGAGAACCAGATCCAGGGTCCATGCAGGAAAACGAGGCCAGGGATAAAGTTAGAGATATGCTACCTAGCACCCAGGTCCAAGGTCCATCCAAGAGGTGGCACCAGAGACCCAACTGAAGACAGACATGTAACATGCCAAAGCAGACCTGAGATTACATGGAGACCCTGGACACAGGGTAGGTGGATACCCCTGCAGAGACTATTCAAGGTCCAGTTAGTGCACTCAGGGTCCTGGCAGACAATGCATTTCCTGCAGAAGTAAAAATGGCTCTCCATAGGAAGGAGGATGCTGTACCTGCCCAGAAAACCAAACAAGGCCCATAACATCTCCATCGCTAGCAAACATCAACTTCTGTGGGAATAAAAATATCCAGTGGGGATGTATTTAGTTATACTAATGCCTTTCCTCTCTAAAGGTATAGTCACTGCAAGCACTTTATATGCAGAATGACTAATTGGAATGAGCTGTGCAATTTTCAGCTTAAACCAGCTCCTTTATGCTCAACATCCGCCCAACATCTAATGACACAGTTTATATTTTCATTGAGGATTCAGCATCCGGGCGAAACAGAGAAAGCTTTACGAGTCCTCACTCTAAGTCAATTAGAATTTAAATGTAGGTTGAATGTTAGGGAGAAGAATGGGACCTGCAGCAATTCAGATCTCAGATGTTTGTGTACTCTAGAGACAGAAGAATCATTTGCACACTTATTCTATCTTCCAGGGCTGGGGGCATTCGGAAAGGCAGGTTTGTTCTCTGCTGCATATCTAATAGTGTTTTGGCCAACTAGTCTTTAAACTTTCTGGGAAATGACTCTTCTACCTTTGCCCTTGGGAGGCTATTTCACAGCTGAATACATCCCATTCCTGATTTGCTCTTGCTAGTCCTAGCTATGACCTCCACAGAGGAGTACACACCTTCTTTAAATACTTGGTGAGTCTGATAGATGTTTGAGGGTGTTTTTACACCTAGATCAAATCCAACAAACTCCAGCACTGCTCTGGAAAACATCAGGAGCAACTTCTGTGAAGTCAGTGAAATTGCACGGATATAAACCAGATCTCAACTACTACGTGGACATATACATGCACACATGTATGTCTGTCACCCACTACCAGAAGTATCACTTATAATCTGAACTACTTTCTTATTTTTCCCTTCTCCACTCCCTCTGCTGCTCATTAAAACTTCTCTCTCCCACCTAGAATGGTGAAGAGTCAGCAGGCTGCCCAGGTAGCATTAGCTAATGGGAACTGACAGCCTGCCACCGTTTTCTGAAGGCTCATGTTTTGATACCTGTCTGTCTTCCAGCCTGACTAATTCTATGGAAGACTTTTATCACAGGGAGATTGACCTCAGGCAGGAGACATTTTGTGTCACTGTGAACAGCTGAAATGAAGACACGATGGGGAAGGCAGAAACTCACTAGCAGCAAAAGGCAAGGAGAAGAAAACTGATGTATGACAAGAATACCTGCTTTGCCATTGGCAGTGATTGGTCCTCTAATGAACAAATTCACTGAAGAACCTGCACTGTGGCATATTTTGAGACCCTGTAAGAGGCAACATTAACTGATGATAAACTGAAATACCATTCAAGTTATGAGAAGTATTTTCCCAATGATTTACAACAGTCTGGGATCCAATTAGAGAGTTCTTCTGCCAACTGATGCCTTGTGAGGTTCATATGCTGTCTCACAATGGCTTATGGGGACACAGTCTGGAATACCTCTGGTACTTGGGTTTTGGCACAGTAACTTTTACTACCTTTTGCTGCAGAGATGTGGAAGCAAAAAAAAAAGGTAAAATGTTCACAGCATGGATACCTATTCATACCTAAGGAAAGTAAACAATTCTGTTATTGTACTTCCCTGCTGAGGTGCCGTGTCCTACATGAGCCTTAGTCTGGAGGACTCACTATTCTCTTTATTTCCCAAACTCAACATTCCTGTCTGAACTATCTTCTTAAAGATACACTTCAGTCTCTACTCCAACTGAAAGGCACAACCTTCTCAAGAATCACAATTTCTTCCCATTTGAGGTTTCTGAGGCTGCCATGAAAGGAAAAGGTATTCATCAAAAAAAAAAAAAAAAGAATTCCTTCCCTCCCTGCATGGTGTCAAGTGTGCCCCAGATATGCCTTTCAAAAAAATCAGGTCACTCTGCTGTTAGGTCTATAGTACTGGGTTGGAAAGCTCCTGAGAAGGCGTGACTGTACACCTCCTAAGAGCTCAGGACACCTCTTTCTATCAGTTATCTGAGCTTCCCCTTCTAGAACAGGCCAATGGCTGAATGTCCCAGATCAAGGAGGAACAAAAACTACAAAAAACTAGGAGGTATAGCATCCAAGACAATTTTCTATTTCATGTGTTCCTTTCATGTCAGACACTGTCCATGCATTTTGCCTGAGTGCCCTCTAGATCCTTAAGAAGTCTTCCTGCACATAAAACTTACATGTAGTCAAGCAACTGCCCCTTGTGGGGAGCTCCAGATCAAAAATTTTAATGAGAACTGATATAAAGCTTTTATCTCCACAGACTTCTCCCCAGACTGATGAATGCTATTCCCACTTCCCTCCAAACTGAATGTCCATGCCTTGTACTTAACCCTTTTATTTGGAGATTCTTCTCTACATCAACTATTCTACTTGGGCTTATCTGCTGGATTTACTACATTCCCTAGGAGACATGTTGCCTCTTAGATGGTTTTCTGACAGATACATACAAGAAATTTACCCTTACAGATTCTCTTCCTCAAATTGAGTGGCACAATATCAGTAGTCTCAGTTTGTCCTCAGTATCTTCAAACGAGTTTGCAGCTTCTGACCAAGAATATGTGCTCACTGTTTCATTAGTGGGACACTTAGCAGCATAAATGGCGCATTGAGCATTGGGATTTGCTTCCCTAAAGATAGGTATCTCTCAGAATGGGCTGTAACAATCTCTGAAGAGGCCAAGTGCCCTGTAGCAGCAATGAATAAGGAATAACCAAGTAGCTGGATGGAGCTGCAAAACTGCAGCTCAAATTCATACACTGCTGAGGGAGGCCTATCTCTGGGATGGTGGTTTAAGCTCATCTCGAGATATGGGAATTAGGGCTAGCATAGAAGAGAAATTGCAATTTTTGTATATTACCCAAGACTGTTCACTCATCCCTACAATCATCCAACATGCCCTAATTGCTTCAGTATGTTCCTGCAAAACAGAAACCAAGAGTGACTTGGTCAGAGACAAAGACACAGATCTAAGATGCACACAGAAGCAGCCGTCCGATAATGATGACCAGCTGTCACAGGCAGCAGAAACCTCCTGGCACTTGGCACCGGCGAATTTTCAAATACCCGCTGGTTGCTGCTACCCCATTAATTGCGGGCACTTCGCCCAGTCTACATTCCTGAAGAGCTTTTTTCTTCTCTTCCCCTTCTCTCTTCCTCGCAGACTTCTAACACAGTTAATAAAAAATTTATCGAGGCAATGAAATAAACACCGATTTGATTTGATCTGGGAGCCAAAGAGAGGAGTTTCTGCTGTTCAGGTGCAGACTCGAGAGTTTCTGTGATTGCTGTCAGAAACGTACCCACAAACCCAGTATGATTAGATAAATGCAGATGGAGAGGTGTTTTTTGGGGGGTGGTGTTTTTTTGGAAAGTGGAAAGTTTGTTTGTTGAGTTTCTTTAAGGGAGTGGAAAGGGCTGTAAGACCGGACCACAGTGTGTCCTTGAACATGAGGAAGAAGAGGTTTACAGAGTGAAATCCACAGAAGGTAATGGACTTTGAAGCACCAGAACGGACACATGGCAACACCCAGCACTGATATGCAACCGGCACTGCAGCTCCTGAGAACTGCCTGTGTAAGTCAATAAATAGCTGGAGTTTCTTTTTTAAATCTTATATAGTTTTACCTTTAGGGAGAAGAAAGAAGACAGTAAGAAGCACTTGGGTCTAACACTAGTAATGTCTCAAAGGAGTTCAAGGACTAGAGAGACAGGGCAGCAGGAAATCTGGGAGAAAAATTAAGTACCCTGGAACACTTTGGGCTAGAATAGCAACACTCATCTTGTGAAAAATTTAGCCTGTGCCTCGGGCTGTGCTGGGCTGGTGGCAGAAAGTGCAGAAATCTTTTCAGGGGAGTCCCTTACCCTCTGGCTCAGTGGGAGAGAGCAGGCAGGAGTATCCAATCAAGGAGATTGCAACACTTCACTGGGAGAACTTGTATGAATTTATGTCAGGCTTATAGCAAGAGATTTGGAGGGGAATGCAGCTGCCCTTTGCAAGGACAGGTAAATATGTCAGGGATTATAACTGAAAGCATTGTCCAGTAAAAAACAGATTATAGACTAAAACAAAAGGTATTGTTATACTATTTAATGTCACACAGCACAGGTTATGGCAAGAAGAATAGTCAAGACCTGTCAATGCAGCTGGGAACACAGACTGTGGGAAATGATAGAATCTCCAGAACCAGTCTTTTACATGGTTTCATCTTTCCTGCATAGACGTACAAGGTGCATTCATGCCACCAAATTTTAGACATTGGAAAGTTTGCTGTGTAAATCTAAACTAGTCATTTACATTCCTCCTTTAGTTCAGAGTAAAAGAGACTTCTGGGGGATGATCTATCACATTACCCCAAGGCAGACAGCAGAAAGAGTAAGATGCCATCTTCTTACAACAGACTACAGATGAGGGCCAGATGACTAGTTTAGATTTGTGTAACTAGCACTCAGATGTCTGAAATTAAGTGTGATGAATCTCAGCTGCAGTGCACCACTTCTGTTTGCAAGACTAAGTGTCCATACGGACAAGAGCTGCAACACCTTCCGAGAGTCACACTTAAAATACTAAGTGACAGACGTTTATCTCTGGATTTGGGTTTTAGTCCTGTCTCTGATAGGGTCCCTGTGAAATTTATTTTGCAGAACCACACAACCCCCTGGATTTGTTAAGAAGAGATAAACCTTTTATGACCTTGAATGGCAAAACCTATACTACCAATGTGGTTTGTTTTCTTTTGCTCCAGAGAGCAAGCCACAGTCTTTTGGTTTTGCTCCAGTCCTTTGGACAACTATGGATACAACCATGAGATCACTCTCAGGCTCTTTCCCAGAATGAACAAGTGCATCCCCTCTCAGAGCAGGAACAGACACAGCTGATATGGACAGCAGGCTCCAGACATGCAGATGATGCCAAGTTCAGCTTCCCCAACTAGTGAAAGTCCTCCAACACCAACCCCACAGACCCCAGGCTTTCAAATTCCTCCACATGTTCTTGTGCCATGGAACACACACTCTGGCACCACGTCATAAAAGCACCAGTCTGCCAGACTGTGTCCCAGCCATTGCTTTATTTTAGGCACTTCTAACCAGAAAATATAACAAACTAAGCAACCAAAAAAAGAAGTATGTCTCAGGACCACAGGGTCACCACAGGGAACACAGAGGAGACCAGCCCTCCCCACTGGTCCCCAGTGTAGTGGGGGCATGTTCTATCCATTCCAAGAGGCAGTGCCATCAAACAGCACAAACATGAGCCAGTCTATGCCATCTAGCTTGGAGTCCAGGGATTTCCCTGATACTATCCACAGGATCTCCAGGCAAAACCAAGGTGTCTACCTGAATTATGAAGGTGGTCCACAGGCTTTATACAGCTATAAATATTCTCCTGGAAACCAAACATTCCACAAATTTTGTGAAATATACTCACAATAGTTAAAAACAGAATACAAGAAGCAATCACTGTCACCCTGTTAACACTCCCTTCAAACAGGATCATGAGGGGTGATATCCCTATGAACTTTGGTTCCTAACCTCATTTTGTAGGTCAACAAGTGGATTAATCTTTCAGGTGAAATTGTGAATTGGGAGCTATATGCAGTCATAATCCCTAAAATCATAGCTGGATTTGTATAGTCAAGGTCATAAGGCTTCTACCTTGCACAGTCTGTTCTGTAGCTATTTGGGGAGATTTATCGTACTTATTCCCGAAGACTTTTTTTTTTTTTTTTTACATTCAAAACAGGAACATACCCAAAAGTCACATTCCCATCAGTCTAACAAGGGGACAATCATTTTGAAGAGACTCTCCAGAATACAGCTGCTGCTGCAGCACCTGCGTGAGGGCCATGTGGAATTGAGGCTTAGGATCTTGCTTCTTGGCTTCTCTCCCTGCGAAAGGCTCCTCACTCTTTTACTTTGCCTGTCTACACTTAACACATTAATGACATACTTGCTGTACACCAAAGCTGAGAGTTGATCCTCCCAGTTAACAAAACCTGAGAGGATGTCCCAGTCACCCACTGACTCAAAGTACAGTTTACAGTACTCAAGTCCTAGCACAGAACAGCTTCTGGTGACACAGCCCTGGTGTCCCTGCTGGGAATTTTCCCAAAGCACCAGGCAGTGCTACCAACCTCTCTAATGACCAAGCCAACCATAGCCAGATGCCCCAGGCCCACCACATCACCTGCACCCTGTGCAGAGCTGAGTACCCACACGCTCAGTGTGAAAACAAACTCACTGGTCCTGCAGCCTGAGTGTCTTGCAAGTTGAGGGCACCTAAAGGTGAAATGCCATTATGTTCAAATCCTTGCACCATGACAGTCCTTTCTCCACACATTCAAAGGGAGTGTCTCCTTACCTTATTAAAGGCAAAAGGCTTTTCTTATACTGCTGATAGAGAAGACACAGAAAGGAGTAAAAAAGATAATAAATAGGCTGCCAGAGGCCCAATTTACGCACCCCAAAATTAATTAATCATTCCAATTAAATTATTTGCCCTAAATTAAAACTTATCACCAAAATCCAATCCTTGTTTCATTAAAGAGGACCTCCCTAGCTATCTTTTTTTTTTCCTCCACAGATTTTTTTTTAAAGGTAACCTTCATGGAATGGGGAAAAAACGCAGTTGTAGTCTACTTTTTAGTTTGAGGAGCACCAATAGTTTTATTTTTGAAGAACTGTTCCTCATTCTTATATGTGTCCACATAATAAAGACATTCCTAGAAGAGTTTATGAAAGACTGTTGAAGCACAAGATCACACCATCAAACAGTCAGTGTAAGGGAAATCTGATACATTAATATGGAGGTAAATTTAAAAGCAGCATATCTGAAGCCTCCGTAGCCTCTCTGGCTTTTGATACCAGAACTGAGAAAGGTCACAATCCTCATTTGGGGATTCCCAAAGGCCCTTTCAGGAAAAGGGGGGCAGACAAATTATGGCACTTCCAATGCACTTTTGAGAAACAATGGGATCTTCCAGACTTTCACACACCACTGTCAAGCAGGGCTTGGTTCCTGCTAGCAGAGCTCTGCTCGCTGATAGCCTGAGCTGTGACAGAGCCCCGGAACCGTCAGCAAGAGTGGCCACAGTGGTGTTTGTGCAGCCTCAGACTGCTAACACCAACCTTTGTTCCCTTCCCAGGAACAAACTTTTTCCTATTATTTTCTGCTAGAGTTAACACTTTTTAACCTAATATTTGGGGGTTTTTCTAAAAGACATTTTCAAAAGCTGTGGTTGGGTTTTGAGAAAGTGCTCTCTGTCTGAATAATCTGTAAATGGAAGCCATATGTCTAAGTATCTGTTTCCTTTTTGTCTATTTTCTTGTATGCACATTTGGCAAGTTATTTTTCCCCTCTAACTATCACATCTTGGGCTTTGTTAAATGAAACTGCTATTCTGTAATTTTGTTGGTGTTTTTCTTATTCCCAAGCAGCCAACTACTGACATTTTAGCAGCTATACAGGAAATGTGATACTAAGTAATTATTTTCTCAGAGTATTTCTTCACTTTCTGGTGAGTAAGGAGCTGGTACTGGGGAAGCAATTTCAATGTTTCTTAAGATAAAAACAAGAGCTGGAGCTCTTAAAAAAACACCAAAATCCAAACCCTGAAAACCTATTACCTAACACGATTTATCATTCGTTGTTTTTGTGGAAAGCAGCGGGAGCCTTATCCTACAAGGCATAGCCTGCATACACACCAAGAGGAGAGACTACAGATCCGTTCAGGAGTGATGAGGGCAGCACTGGATAGAGATAAATGGTAGGAGAACACAGTTGCTGTGGGTCAGCTCAGGCCAAGCTGCACCATGCAGACACAAGGATGTGCTAGAAGGCACAGCACAGAGACCATGCTCACTCTCATTTCAGAAACACCATCTCCTTATTCCCTTCCCTGAACTGACCATTTCTTTATTTCCGTAATTAATTTATATTAAAGAATAAAATTGAACGCTTTTAAGGTAGGAAAGAAATGTGCTTCTTCTTACAAGTCTTGATGTTGTTTTTGAACTGCTGGCTCAATTTAGGTTTATTTTACAATCTGTTTCTAGCTAATTCCAATTTAAAATGAAATCTTGGCTCCAATGGAGCAAAATTCCCTTTAATTTCAGTGGAATGAAGATTTTGATCCAAGTTCTTATCCACTAACAAACAGCTATGATGACTGTAGATGGTAACCCAGCAGCCAAAACCAAAGAACATGAGCTTGTGGACCCCAGGAATCTGGAATTTCCTCCCATGTGGAGTTTTGAGTATGGCAGATTTGCAGCATTGACTCATCTGGAACCCATGAACTAAGAAAAACAGGCAAAAGGAGCACAATGTTCCACGAATGCTGGAACTGCAAGGCCTGGGTTACCACAGCTGTTTGTCCTAGGTCCTGTTGTCTCCTACCTTCAGACCTCTTGACTGCTTTTAGTCAAGGGGGCACCCATGGACAGTAAAGCTACAGAAAAGGTTGATCTGAGTCAGAGAAATGTGGAATGTGATTAACCTTAGCTATCACCCACATTGCAAGTAAAGAGACAAATTAACCCTTAAGTTTCTAATGGAGACTAGCTATATATCTTTTCTCATAATTTTACGTTAAAAATCCAAAGCTTCAGATCAGATCTTTTTGAGTATTTTTAAAACCCCCAGATTTTTGCTAATTTTCAAGCTCTTAAGCAGTTACAGGCCTGCCATGTAAAATGAGTAAGGTATTTATTCCTAATTATACCAACAGCTCTTTTCTGCAAAGAAATCTCAAGAGGATGTAGCAAAAAAAAAAAAAAAAAAAAAAAAAAAAAAAAAAAAAAAATCACTCCCTACTGACAAGACACTGGCCATCATGGAGGGAACAGGCAATGGAAATCTATGACATAGGACATCCAGGGGGACATGTCTTGTTGGGGGCCAATTGGGTCAAATTTCAAGGCTTGCAAGAAGTCAAGACGACTTGCACTACCACAGCCTTTTTTGTTAAGCAGTGGTAGAAGGTAGCACACTTGGCATTAAAATGGATTGATGCATGCATTCTCACAGCTAATGGTTATTTGTGCTCTCTAAGGGTTAGCAGACTTGGTGGTGGTACTAAGTTCTTGCTGTGTTAGGAGCTGAGAGAAAAATATTTCCCCTACTCCCCTGTCTTACAGTCCAAGCTAAGACTTGGGACTGCAGACTGAGACCATCAGACCGAGAAATAACAAAGCAAAACCTTTCACTGGTGTGAACCTAGAATCAGCTGATCAGACAAAATCACACAATATCAGCTGATACCACTCTGAAGAGTCCACTCAAGCTAAGCTGATTTATATCACTAAGGAGGTGGATTATCATATCAAGATCCTTCCTCCCAGCCACAGGAAAGTATTCCATGTATTTTGTGCTATACTTCTTTCTCAAAAATGAGTAAGCATTTTTTGAAGTATTCTGTTTTTGTCTCCTGCCTGCACCTGCAAAGCAAGCAGCAAAATCCAGAAAAGCCTCCTGATTTATGCATTAAGAAGTGCTAAGCTCCAACCAATACAACGGAGCCAAAGCCTAAGCTGCATTGTATCGTTCCAACCATGCCTGGAGATAGGAAAACAAAAGTCAAGAGGCATCAGGACACCATGGGGATGCAATAAAAATACTAGATGGGGAGTGAAAGGAAATTCCTTGGTAACTTATGAAACACCAGGTGCCTTTTCCTGCACTTTATGAGTTTGCCACAACAAAGCAGCACAGGAAACCTAGAAAAACTGCCACCAATACTACTGTGTGCCTGACGCTCTGGAATTATTTTTCTGGTAGAAATGTATGGCCCATGGTAATAGCAAAAGTGGTGCAGCAAGATCTAACATGCTTTGGTTGCCCAAAACTATTCCTTGCTCTCTCAGCTTATTTTCCCCACCAAACTGCTGTCACTGCCTTCTAAGTGTACTGGACTTAGCTCTTCCAGTCCCCCTAATAACTTGAATTTATCTTTTTTTTTTTTTCTCCTCCCCCACCTTTCCCAGTAAAATGATCTTTCTTCCTTCCTCCCAGAAATTTCACATTCCCATGTGATCTCATTATTCTTTGCAACAGCATGCCAAACACACTGTCATTTTCCCATTGGCACTGTGTCCCAAAAAAGACAAAGTGGTCGGTGCTTGCTCTTACCTACTGCACGCTCCCTGGAATGAAAAACGCTACAGTGTTTGTGCTCAGAAAGATCCCTCTGATTTCTGGGCTCTGCGCCCACAAAGCAGGGAAGCCAGCATTTCTCAGAGAACAGCATCTGACTCCAACATCCTTGCTATCCAGCTAGCAGAGGAAAAATAGCTTCAGCTCTCTTTAAACTGCTCTGCTTCCTTCCAGAGCTGGCCAAAGAGGTGGGAAGGCCAGGAATGCCACGAGAAGGTGGGCTCCCATCACAGATCTGCTGAGCTCAAGATCAGCCTGGCTCAAGTCTCTCAGCAACCCACCACAAGCAGTGACAGCTACCAGTGCTGTACTCTGGCAGGAATAAACACCAGCGAGGATTGACAAAAAGAGGTGTGGAAAGGCTAAAAGGATGTGTGGCTCTAAAAGGACTGCTCAGACTGGGCTCCCCCCTACAGCCAGGGGAGAGACAATGACATTTCCACTGGTCAACCTGTCTGATGAATTTCGGATAGCTACGTAAGGATACTTAACTAGACTGTGCCTGAGAAAAGTCTTGTGTCCTCACTTATGACGAAGGGAGTCCAAGACAACCCACAGCAGTAGTAACATCTACATTGGGTCAGAAGAACCTCATTCTGTCTCAGGTGCCAAGCTGGTGACCGCCAGAAATTATCTCCACTTGATATCTGACTTCAGGCTCCTAGAAAACATACTCTTGTGCCTTGCATCAGTTCTGCTTAGTGATGCTTCTCACAATCCCAAAGCATCACCTTTCCCTATTGCTGTCCTCAGAAATGAGGGCAAGGGCTGGGCAGGTCACAGAGCCAGAGAGTTGCTTAGGTTTGAAAAGCCCTCTAAGATCATTGAGTTAAGCCAGCACTACCAAGCCCACCACTAAACCATGTCCCTAAGTGCCACATCTACACATTTTCAAATTCCTCCAGGGATGGCACACAACATCCTCCCACATCAGCCCTAGACCAAGCTCTAAGCAAAGGCCTTGCTGGCAGAGCAGTTAGTGTTGGGTAAGCCAGGCTGGCCTCAGCTGCCTGTCTGGGTAAAGGATCTCTCTGTGCTGTACCAGTCACCAGCACAAAGTCTAATTTCAGGAGAGTGGACTGAGAGGGTGCACAGCTAATCTACTCATAGAGTTAATAATAAACTCTCTATGATTAAATCCCAGCAACAACAAATAAATCTTTATATCATGTTGAAACAATGACCAGTGAGTCTGAATCTTTGAAAGCAAAGAGCACTACAAAGGCAATTCATAATGGAGAAAGGCTACACTCTGTACTTCTTTTCACACACTGATGCCTATCAGTTAGAAAGAAAACTGTAGGATTTGGCCTTAGCTGCTGTGCACTTGACTTTGTGTTTGTCACTAGGGCTGGCCACTAAACAAGCACTCCTCTTTGTGACCATTTGCTGCTGACATTTCCAAATTTGTTTTTGTTTTGCCAAATGACAAAGCCCTTAATTTTTTTTTTTAATGAAATAAACATTAAACCAAGGGAGAACCCACAATCTTTATAATCAACAACTGGGAATCACAAGAAATGTTACTGAGTCGGCAGCAATCCCAAGCTGTGAGCAAAAATGTGAATGTAAAGCTCTTCATACCTCAGCTGAGTATGGTTAGGTTTTAGATGGGCTGTGGAAATGCTAAACCCTTTTGTTTTCATAATTTTGACCAGAAAAAGCAAATCAGACCTGTAAAATCTTCCTGATCAAATTTTAATCAAATTCAAAAACAATGGAATGTTTTTGTTTCACAGAAAAGTTACAACTACCTCCATTCACACTGATGTCTGTATGTAAAGGCTCTGAACAGCAACAATTTGCTTCCTCCTAGTAGAGTTACTCCTCCAGATTGACTTGGATAGGCCTAGGTCTTTATGGCAGAAATTTTTAAACCCCCTGCATGCCAAGATCTCTGTGCCTGTCATCCAGATGAGAGAAATTTTTCCACTGTTATCTAATGCCTGAGAAGGGCTTGAGGATATAGTGCTAAAATAACAAGAACCCAAGGTAATGCTGGGAAAGGGGCAGCCACTGTGTACCTGCTATGGCTCAATTCTCCTGGAACACGTCACTCAACATACTGGAACAAATGATTAAACATCCCATTTACAAGCACCGAGAGGATAATAATGGAGTAAAGGGAAGAAAAAGCAATGCACTTTTGGCAAACACATATCATGCCACCCCAGCCTCACTTCTTTTTTTTTTTTTGTAGGGTAGCTGGCATAGCAGATAATGCAGAAGCAATATGTGTGAATATGTGATATATCTTGACTTCAGAAGACCTGACAGTCTTCAACAAGCTAAGAGAATACAGTGGATGTTAAATCTCCATCAGGATGCTTCAAAGAGCTGCAATCAACAGATCGCTCTCCACCAGGGACAGAGGGTTTAGTGGGCTGCTGCCACAGTCTGCTTTTGTGTCCTGATCTCTTCAATACTTTAATTAACACCTTCATGATGGAACAGAAATAAGGCACCTGACTTTTGTCGATGACACTAACTTGGGGGCAGTTGCAAGTGCTTTGGAGCCCAGGATCGTAAGTAAACTGAAGTGGTCTCCATGGAGAGACCAACCAGATGGCATCCAACAGCACTGAGCACAAAGCAGTATTCTCAGGAAGGGGGGAAAACCAATTAATGTTCAAATACAAAAGTGAAGAATGAGCTGCAGACCAGTAAGAGAGGATTAGAAACGCAGAAAGACTAAATAAGTGAAAGCAGTGAGGCACTCATATAAAAAAGGTAAATCTCATTTCATTCTGAGGTTAGGTAAGTGAAGTGTGATATGCAAAACACGGCTGGTACTTGTATCTGCATGATTGAATCCTAAACTGGAACTCGTTTTGGTTTTGGACAGCACATTTAAGGAAAACATGTAGACAAATCAAACAGTAGTGAAATATATATGCCACAGGGGTTGAAAAAATATGACCTCTGTAAAGCAGTGAACCTGTTACCCTACACTACAGATCCCTGAGACAAAGGGGTTTCAGGCAGATAAAAGGTAGTTTTGAGGAAGAGCAGAAATAACCACTATGCGTCTTGGAAGGACCAGAAATAATTGGCAACAAAATCAATTTGGATCATATGTTAATAAAAGCTTTCCAAATGCAAAGAGATAAAATAATGAACATGCACAAGCTCTGCAGGCACAGGGCATCTTCAAAAAATACATGTATAGGGCAGCCAGTGTAGAGCTGATCTTGTCTCACTGCATGGGGAAGGACCAGATCATCTCTTGCAAGTCCTTTCAAGTGTTTACTCTTTTGATCAGACACCAGCAGAAATAACTGGGGTAGTAAACAGAAAGCTTTGCAACTGGCCATTATACCAAAATTGAAGCAGCACAAAATGCTTTGAGTGAGGGGGTGGCTCACAGCAGTCTCGTGGTGCCCTCACCCCAGTGGAGAGGGCACCTGGTAGCAACTGAGCTGGGCAGAGACAGCCACCTCCAGTCTAGTGGGCTACAAGCAGTGCTGCCCACCTGAGTCTGAGAGGTGGAAGAGATGGCCGCAGTTGTACTGAGGAATCTTTTGGCAGCAAATGCCTACTTCTACTAGCAGAGTTGGCTTTATGTTTCAAAAGCTGGAAAGACTTATGGGGACAACTTTTTCTACTTTTATCTGCCCATGAAGTTCTGATTTTTTTTAAGTGTCATTTCATTATGCCCCTTTTAGACCTCTGCAATATGCTCAGCTGAGAGGGATCTTATCCATGGACGTACACACTTAAGAGAGGAAAGGAACAGACTGAGTTAGGCTGTTTTTGCAGAGATTGGTGCTGGCTGACAAAGTAGAACTGGTTCTTCCCATGGAAATACTAAAGGACTTGGGCACATACATTAGAGACGTGATGTCCCTTTTTCTGTGATATACTTCTGCAGCTCTGGCCAGCAGAGTTCACCAAGCAGAGCTCACTCCAGGGAAAGCTGATTTTGTCAAGGCTGGAAAGGACCTGGTCCTAGAATGCAGCTCCATTAGACTGCAGTGATCTGAACACAGCAAACACTCAGGATACACTGGAGCCTGCCTACTTAGCTGGCATTGTGGACATAGAGCGGCCTCCAGTTTTAAGGGCTCCAACAGCACTCTAGGATCTGCCTACCCACTTATTAGTCTCTGATATAACTATCCCATTTTGTCAAGGGGTAATAGAAGTTGTGTTCTCACAGGGGCTAGACAGATGAGGGAGTTGAACTGGGAGAGATTAAGGATTTGGTAGTGGGGAGCATAAGTATCTGTGGCAACACTGAGTGAGAGGAGTAGGAAGCCTGGACATGGCCCTAAAACAACCCATTGGCTCCATGGCAGGAGCAGCTGTCATTGCAATATCTTTCACTGGCAAATACAGGCATCAACCATGAGCACAAAGCTAGCAACGAGTCTCTGATCCTCGTTTGCTTTTGTTTCCCTGAGCTTGTTCAAAGGAGATCACTGACCATCATTCCAGAAATTGTCTGCCCAGATTACCAGGCAGACCAGTTGACTACTCTGTCATTTAATGTTTGAGGAGCTGTATTTTCTTTTATTTATTTATTTATTTATTTATTTATGCATTTGGGATGCCCAGAGCTTCAAATAGCCTATGTTTTGAAATGTATGAACACAAAAATAAGAGAAGTAAATAAACCACATAAAATATCTAAATAGTTTAGCATGACTCGATATCCAAGACTTCTTTAATTTTCACTAGTAGCAGACTATTTTTCAGGCAGACAGCCTGCAAATCTTAGACAAATAGCAATCAGAATAAGAAAATAATACTCTGAGACTACAGGGATTATTTTCTAACATACATTATTTCATACTGAATTAGTTTTATTAGTTAAGATTATTTTTAAATGTGTTTAAAATGAGACTAACTCTTCCCAATTGTAAAGGATTTTGGATTTATATATTCCTTCACTATTTTTCCCAGATTAAATTTAGTGTTAGAAAAATTAAAGCTATGAGTTTCACTTATTATAGGATTATACAGCAAGCACAATATCACAATGAGTCTTTTATGAAATCTGTGGCAGGTATTGGAACAAAGATTACCTACAGACACCTTATTTACAGGCATCTAGAGTTTAGGACTGTCAAAACCAAAATTTTCTCATTCTCAGAAAGGTGGCAGTAGTTCAGAGCCAGATACCCACGTATTTAAGTGAAAGCTAAGCTAGAGAACTCAATTTTGCTGCTTAGGCCCATATCTAATAGGAACAAATAAAATTAATAATACATATGCATGGCTCTAGAATTCATTTGTCCCTATATTTTTCTTGACAGGTAAATGGAAATTGTGTGCTGTGAGATTTCACCAGCAATAAACCACCTACAGAGGGCTGGCTCTGCTCTGCTGTAGCGAGGCAGGGTACACCTCCAGGGCTGGGGAATGCATTTCCCACAGCAAGCACTCAGCCAAGCCGGGAGAGCTGCTCTGTGTGAGGGTGTGGGCTGCTCTTCCTGCTACTGGGGGAGGATTCTGGGCAAGAAAACCAACCAGGAGCCCTCTGGCTCACTACACCTGTATGTAAAGCATCACCTCTGATGACATGCCCAGATTTCTTCACCTTGCAGATAAACACCTGGGATGCTACTTAGCTCCCCAGTTTGCCAAGTAGAGCCAGCAAGAGGAAAAGTCCCTTCCTGCATGCATTTATAAATCAGAGCAATTCAAAAACTTGCTGGGGGAAGTAAAATCTGCAGCCTAATGGGTTTCTAGGCAAATCAGGAGAAATAATAAATTCCTTCCTGGAGGATAATATAGAAGTTGAACATATCTGTAATAGGTATCAAGAACATTCATACATATCTATCACCTAAGCTGTTCTGTAAATATTTTAGATAAATAGGTGGAGAGACAAAATGGCATGAAGATTAAAAGCGAAACTAAACAAAACCAGGTAACCTCACTTGTTTGGTGTTCTGGTCTGGACAGGATAGAACAAGTAAACTGACTAATGACCTTACCAATAATTGGTGAACTCTTTGTTTACTCTCTGTTATGCCATAAGTGCAGGCAGACAGATAGGACAATGCTAGTTTGCCAAGATTCCTGTTCCTTGTAACACACACATGAGAAGGGTAGCTAAAAAAGGAGAGGGCAACATAAGGTATGTAGCAGGTCCCTCAGGTACCAGGTTTTGCACATGCCTAGTGATGGTGCACCCTGCAAACCAATGAACCAGCATGGAAAAACTCACAGGAAAATTAATTCCATCACCTGGCAAAGAGTTGACTATGGAAGGGCAAAAACCACAGCACAGCAGCTTGTTGACACAAGAAAAAAGAAAGGAAACCTGAGAAAGGAGGGGGCAAGGAAACCAGAGAGGTCTTTGGGAAGAGATGAGGCACAATGTTCTGAAAAGTGCCATTATAAACATATGCTTTCCCATTAGTGCCAAACAACCAGAGCCAGGAGCCAGGTTTGCATTATACTAGAATATGGCTTGGCATCACTGGTGTCCCCTGCTCTGTCACGACTTTTAAAAGGACAAAGTGACAGCAGAGTAAAACCATGCTATGCCACCGTGGAAGGGAACAGTCCAGCTGGCTCCTGTGTAAACACAAGGGACACAAAGGCTACTGACTCTGAAGTTTCTCCCAGAGAGTCAGATCCCTCATCTCACTATGTCCTTTGCTCTTTGCTCTCCTATTAGGCATGTTGCTTACCTTGCACGATCAAGTAAACCTGGGCAGTCTTGGGATGATGCTGTGTCTGCACTGAACACGTATAGGACCCCTCATCATAGACATCCACTTTCTGGATCCGCAGGCTGTATTCCAGGGGGTTTCTCTTCTCCAGCTCTACTCGAGGGTCCAGGGACCACTTGTCCTCTCCAGCAAAAATGATGCCAGAACGGTTTAACCAGGCCACCTTGGAGCTTCTGTCTTCTACATAACACCTGCAGAGGATGAGACAGGTAAGGGGGAGATTAAAAACCCTCTCCATCATCTCCTTTTTGTCCCTTCTCTTTACTGCTTTGCTTAGAAACCTCACAGCACACTCCTGCCTTGCCAGTGAACCATAGAATCTTCTCATCATTGCTGTCCCATTGACAAGTATATAACAATTTAACTCTTTTGAAGAGTTTGAGGAACCTTCAGCTCATAAACCCATGGGATTTGGGGCAGACATATCTCTTGTTCTCTCTTCCTTTTGCCTGTTGCCTACACATGCACCAAAAATTATTTTGGAAGGCCACAGGAGATCTTGATCACCAAATCCCTTCCAACCCTGCCAGTGAGAAAGGTTGGAAGTAGTTCTTCCCAAGTTCTCCCTCACCTTCAAAAAGTTGAGTATACAATTAGTTGAACTCCCAGACCCCTTCCAGCCTAGAGGAAAAAGGTTCAGGGCTCCAGCTTTGTTAGCTCAGGGCACAGCTCCTCCATCCCTCAATTTCAGCAGCACAAGGGCAGGAAACTATAGTGTATCTCCCAACTACTGCCTTCCGACAAAAAATAATTTTGTTCAAACATCACCCTCCTAACACATACACACACACTTGCTGAGGTACATCTGCCTGTTTGTGCAGGCAAGTGCAGATCTCAGGCTGAAAATGAGAGGCTGTGGGAGTGTCACTGTCATCCCTGTGACACCTGCAGCATGTCCTGTGAACATCTCAGGTGGACAGGAGAGGAGGAATGACAGCTAGTGGCAGCAAGCAGAGGAGCAGCAGGAGGACCAGCAACTGCCAGGGCCCTGAGTGCCAACCTTCACAAGTCAGAGGTCAAATTAACCCCGTTGCAACTATAACTTGACAAGTATTTTGTTTCTTGACGGAGAGCAGAGTAGGTGCTGTGAAGACAAATGCATTTTTGGCACAGGCACCTTCTCTGTACGATTTGCCACCACCAGAAGGAGACTTGCACAGAAAAGACAAGTAGCTGCCACTGAGGAGACATGTTCTGCTCAGTCTCAGCTGTGTCTCATTCAAGAGGACCAGGGCTGAAGAAGACAGGCAGACATAGCCCCTCTTTCACCCTGGCAGCTGTACCCCCCAGGGCTGGGCTCAGACAGGCTGAGAGCAGGTTTGCCCTGCTGCAGCTCACATCACATTTGCTCTGCAGATAAACAGGGAAGCTCAGTCTCCAGAGCTGTTGCTCCTTCACCTCTCAGAGCTCTGCCCACAGTGTCCCAGCATCCAAATAACCCAGCATCTCTTGCCACTGCTGTTACAGAATCACAGAATACATAAGGTTGGAAGGGACCACAGTGAGGTCATGTGGTCAAAACTCCCTGCTCGAGCAGGGTCTTCCTAGGTCACGTTGCACAGGATTGTGTCCTATTCACTATTCATGCATGTGTTGCATTTGAAGGGAGAAAGAGAGAGGATAAAGATTATTGCTTCAAGATAAAACAAATATTTGACAGTAGGCTTTCAAACAGCCTTTTAGCATGGGTCAGACATTTTCCAAGTTCCCCTATTTGAATGCATTTCATTCATGGTGTGCTGCAGCTGCCTTCCCTTGTGATGTGACCCCACCATTATGGCCAGCACCTCACACCCACTCCCTTTCGGCATGCCCATGGATGCTGTCCAAGTTGTTCTGGGGTTACTTGTGGGCAGGAGGAAAGCCAAGCTGCGTGGGCATCCATGGGAGCCATGCCATGCTGCTGGCCAAGCTGTAAGCAGCTCTGTCTGATCTGACAAACATTTGCTTTAGAGAGCAGTCCAACAGATCCTGTCCTTTACTGACACTGTCCAGCCAAGGAAGGGGAGTGAGAATTTGGCCCTCAGGACAAAGCCCACCCTCCTGGCCAGGCAGGCACTTGTCCCTGAGGTGAACTCGCAGGTGTAAGCTGAGTTGTTTTCAAAAACCTACTCTTTGTCAAAAAGAAAAACACAGGGAAATCTGTGAGCAGCCACTTACACGTAGAGACTGGCACCACTACAATGAGGCATTGCTTCAGTTGCATTGGCCATCCCAGGACGTAATCACCAGTGATGGGAGGTGAAAGCCAGGATCCAGGGGGTGCAGTGTGCTCCAGGGCTGGGAGCAGTGGCCCTGCAGGAAGACCCAGACTGCCTCCAGAGCTGGCTGCCTTAGGGTCAAGAGCCCTCTTGCAAATGCAAGAGTTGTAACAGCACCAAGAATCAGGGGTCAGGTATTTTGGTAGTGAAAAGCTAAGCAGATTAACAGTGAAAGCTGAAGTCAGTGGGAGCTGAAGTTACTTGGTCACTTCTGGAAATCTCCCTGAACAGCTGTCAGCGCTGCTGGACTCCAGCAGATCCATGGCATGGCACCATCCCTACCAGACTGCTTTCCCATCCCCACCGGGCTACAGAGAGCACTCAGCAGCTCTGCCGTGCCCCTGATCATTATAACTCTCTGTTTGGGGTAGCAAATACGTGGTGTTTTGTCAGTAACAGTTCAGTGATGTGGTCTGAACAAAGCCTTGTCCTTTTGCTCCTGTGGGTAGGCTCAATCAGGGACCCTCTCTCCTCTCCCTGGAAGAGAAGATGTGTCATAAGCTGTCTTAAATGCATCCAGGTCAGCCCTAGGACAGTGGTCAATAGCTACAGTCAGGCAAACTTGCAACTGCCCTTGAAATAAGTTAGCATGTGCTACCAAAATAAAGAATGGAAAGAGGACAAAGAAAAGAGGAAAATGGGAAGAGTAAGTGAAATGGATTTGAGCCCTCTGTTCACCATACCTGCTCCTCTCAAGCTGTCAGGGAAAATCAATGTACAAATGTGGAAATTCCAAGTCCTGGCATGCTCTGAACATGCATTCACATGGATGATGCATCTCAGTATGTCTGTCTGCACACACACACACCCTCTCAGTCTGCCAGAGATGCCACCCAGCTGAATGTATCACGCTTTAATAAGGATTTATGGTGATGATTTTCACAGTGTAATAAGTGCTAATTCAATACTAATAGAATATTAAATGGCACGTTAACTGACATTTTAACTGCAAAGCAATAGGAGCATGGCATCAGCCAGATATCAATGGACTCTTATCGTTCACTAATAATCAATAATCAAGTTCACAGAGACAGTCAAGCGCTTTTCATTAGACTTATTGGAGGCATTACCATCAGCCTCAGTGAAAGCTAATAAACGATTCGTGATCCATGCACTATTCTTTTCCTTATGCTTGCAGGTTTAATTTCTTGACATCTCTGATGTGGCTAACGAGGGGCCCAGTGAATAGGTGATGGACATGCCTTGTATGACCACTGTAAGAACTTGGGAACTGTTGATCTTGCACCATTTCAAACCACAGACGCAGAAGGAAAAAAGATCTTGCTGCCATGCCCCATTTGCTCTCCTTGCCTCCTTGTAAACAAACACAGCCAAATTTGGCAAGTTTGCACCAGAATTTTTTCAGCAACAGTTGGATGTGGAGAAAGAAACCCAGGTCATCCTTGCACTCCTCCCTCAGTCTTATTTGTCCCACATGCAAATGCAGACAATGGGGCTGAGCCATGCTACAGGAGGGAGGGGATGGGGTGATGCTTTTCTGCAGGAGAATGATTTTGGACCTTCAGCAGGAACCATTGCCTTGGACAGGACAGAGGCTTGCCCAGCATCATTCCTGGCCCCTGGATGTCATGATGGGCTGGGACATCTGGCAGCATGCAGGCAGGGGGAGGGCAGGATCAAGTCCTGCTGCTCGTCCCCTCTACTCTATCACCTGCCAGTCTAACACACAGCGCTGGGCCAAAGCAGCACTCCTGCAAACCTGCCTTTGTAAGCTCTGAGGAACACTCCATCTGGAAAGAGAGGTATTTTTTTTTCCCCTTCTTCAAAGTATCTGGGCTTGTTCCTATTGATGGGTGGGAGAGTGAGTGAGTGAAGAAAGGGAGTGTGAGGCTTAAGCATCCACATCTCCTATCGTGGCCACGCAAGTCTGGAGATTTCACCGCCTGTTCTGCCTCGCTCAGGCCTTGCTGCTCTGGTTCCCAGCACGGTGACTCCTGCTCCTCCTCCCGCCGAGGCAGCGCCGCTCCGTGCATTGATTTCCCAGCATGTTGCCGTAACACTCCTCGCAGTTTATGTTGTGCCTGTCACTCCGGCAGCTCCCGGCCCCAAGCTTTCCGCCCTCTCTCTCGGGCGAACAGACGGGCCCCGCTGCTGAGAGGCGGCGTTCGCCTGGAGAGCCCCGGCACGGCTTCCCCGGGCTGCGGCAGCCGGGGGAGCACGGCGGGAGCAGGGCACGCACCAGAGCCGGCATCTCAACCATGGGCTTCCCGTTCTGCCTCAGGGGAAGCAGCACGGCACCTAGGGCCTGGGTGGTGGAGATGGAGTGGGGGTATTTCATCCCTTTGGGAAGGGATGGATGATATTTAGAGCCTAGAGTGATGAAAAGGCAAGAAGGAAGCCCTTTAGGGCCTGGTGAAACTGCTGTTTAAATGATTACTTTAACATGGAGATTTTACAGCATTATCAATGATGTATTGGGTCGCACTGAAGCTGGGATAATTATTTGGTTGGGTTTTTTTTTTTTTAATTGTTGTTGTAATTCCAATTTTTTATTTTTTTTTTTTTTACAGCAGACCCAAACCCACAATTCTCTGCCAGAGCCCACTAGTGAGAAGAAGCAAGCTGCTAGGATTAATGAAATATTCTGTGTTGCTTTGCCAGCAAGCCACAGCTCTTACCTCATTTTGGGTAAAAATAACTAAACAGTGAGTTTATGGACTGCATTTTCTGCCCTCTTTCTCCAAAGTATACTGTGGTGACAGCTCTGTGCCACAATTCCCACACTCCTCTTTAATCATCTTTTCCCTGTTAACCCTTTGATCATCTCTTCTATAAGACAATCTCTGTGTATTAGGCCAAAACTCAGCAGCCTGCTGCACACACAATTAAGCACAGAAACCCCACCCCACTGCACACACTGAGAGACGTGTCACCCTTTTGCCAGAGGATGCCACAAGCCGCCCTGCATCAGATCTCTGCCTTTGCCTCAGCTCTGTGATGAGCCTTCTCTAATCTTCTCACTTCACACACAGTCTTACAAGATCCAGCTAACAACTTCCCCCACTGCCCTCTACCCCCAGCAGCAAAATGGCAAGAGGGGAAAGAGAGAGGGATCAAACGTGGCTCATTCAGCACAAAGCAACATCAGCTCCTGGCTGCCAGCTCCAAACATGCAGGACGAATTCTCTGTTGTGTTGCAAAGTATGATCCTGGAAAGCTAATGTGGTGGTTAAACACAGCCTTGCTCCCAGGCTGGGGAGGAAAGTTCAAGAGCAAATCATGCTCATGCTGTTTCATCTTGTCTCCTCAAGCTCTTCAGTCCTTCCCTGCCTGGCAAGCAAGGACTCAGACACAGCCACTGTCAGCCAGGGCGGCAGCAAGAGTCCAGCCTTTCTGCTAATACCAGGCAGGGATGTTGGCAGCAAGGGCTAAGGACAGACCACAGCCATGCCAGCCCCATGCCACCTCCCAAGCAGGGTTTTCAGGGAAGAAATGCCACTGCAGTGCTGGATCCTGCCAGCATCTCAAGAGCAACGCAGCACTGCCACTGCAGTCCCCACCAGAGGAGTACAGTGGCAGAGCACTCAGGAGCTGTTGGCCCTGGGTGGTTCCCACTGCTCTGGACCAGGTTCCCTTCAGCAGGAGATGCTACAGAAGGCACTCACTGAATGTATCTCCACCTCTGTGGAGAGAAGGGCCCTGTAAGTGGATGGCACTGTCATGGGAGATCATATCAACCAAGTATCTGAAACCCCCTTTCAGCCAAGCACCAAAAGCCTAATTTTGCTGAATTTGAATGCATGTGGGCATCAATTGTTGCTCAAAATTCTTCTCTCCACTGCTACCGCTCCTCTCTTTCCCCAGCCTGGTACAGCTGCTGCTCCTCTCCTTATGTGCCATGACACACAGCAGGGTCACTGAGTGAAAGCTGTGCCACAGCAGGATGGATTTCCAAAATGTGGCATAAATAGCTCCTGAGTAACCACTGCCAGCATGATAACACAGGCCCTCAGAGGGATTTAGAAAACTACTGCTTAAACCCAGTCCTGTGCTGGAAAACTGGCAGGAGGGGGAAACTGCTGCATCTGTTCAGCCCATGCTTTCTCTCAGCTGTATTATGCTATGACCTTGGTCGTCACACCTGTCTGCAGCTCCCTGGGTATTTCAGCACTCAGGTGACAATATTTGGCCGTCCACCTATTGGGAGGGTGCATGGCTGATACGATGCCTGCACTTCTGTTCATCCTCTTTAGTAAATTGTCACTTTAGGAGTGTGAGGCTAGGGGCTCACCAGGTCATGAAGCCCCAACCTCTGCCGGCACAGTCAGCTGTACTTTATAATCTTTTTCAGAAGTTTACCTCATTCCAACTTTAGCCTAGTGCGTTTGATGGGGGTACACCCTCCCCTTGCTTCACAGGTCAGACTACCCAAAGTCTTTCTGTTCTGCTGATTAAAACCTTTTTTTCTTCCTCTACATGTAGATTTATTCATACCTGGCTTATATCCATTTCCTCTCATGCCAACACCGTCTTTTAGCTTAAAGAGCTCTTCTCTCTCCCGGGTGTTTATCTTTCAGCATGTTCAGAGAGAGCAATCATATTCCCTCTCAGCGTTCATTTTGCTGGATTCAACAAGCCAAACTCTCCTGGTTTCTTCTTGTATGATAGATCCTCCATTGCCCTAAACATCCCAGTAGCCCCTCTCAGCACCTGCTCCAGCCTGAATTTCTCTTTCGTGACCAGCATTTTTACCCAGTTTTCTAGAAGAGGAGTCCCCAGTGCCTTGTACAGAAACATTTCTGTCTCACTGTCTCTCCCATCAACTCTTTCTAATGAAAGAAAAAAGAATTGCAACCAGAAAATATGAGCATCAGTGCAGAACTGCTCATGTGCTGTAAACATCCTTGTCTCTCAGTCCATGTGGTATGCATGGAAAATGAAACCCAAGGGAATTTACAAAAAAAAATACACTGGCCTAAAAAGACAGCTAGCTGTACTGGCTCTCACTAGCAGACACACAGCTGGTCTCACGTGGGCTTTCTTTCTGTTAAAATGACTCTTAAAGAGTAGAGGTTCCTGTTTGTGGAGGGAAAAAACCCTAACTCACAACAGAAATCAAGCCCAAAATTACAACGATTTTTATGCCAGTACTCTCAAAGGGTGGATGTAACTGTATCAGAATAAGAGAACTTATACTGGCATGATTTATTGCTCTTCCCATCTGTTGGGGATTGGTATACCTGCATAAACAACTTCAATCCACGTCCACTCCAGCAGAGGAACATTCTTAAAAATATCAATATGAGCTGCTATGAGCTTAACTCCATCCCAGCCATATCCCAGCACAGTTTAAAATTTCAAAACACAGAAAAATCTCTAAGCGAGACCTACCACCACAGTACCATATTTATTATAACCCACCATGCTCAGGAAATGCCCTCCATTTTTTTACAGCATAGTCAGGAGATTTCCTGACTTGCACAGGTCTTTTCCCATTCCAAGGCATGTTTCTAGAATGACTGACTCCAGTCCCAGGCCTCCTGCCAGAGGAGACTTGCTCCCCACGTGTGGGCAGGGGGACAAACTGCTCTCTGGCTGACGCTTGCAGAAACGCCAAATGCTCTGACAGCTTGCATCAGGGTCTTGCACTAAAATCAGTCAGGAGGTTCAGGCTGCTGAGGAAACAGCCTGAAGTTCCCTCTTTTCCTTTTGGGTTAGCTGAGGACTTGTCAGTGTTCCTTTTCAGTCCAGCCAGAAACCTCGCTTGGCTCTTGATCCAGAATCATTAGGCAACACTCATCAGCTATTGATCCCTTGGTCTTAGTGAAATATCCACTAGGAATATATGCCTTGCTCTGCTGTCCATAGCTTCCCATAGCATCCCAGGGCTCCTGCACTATCGAAAGGGGGAGCCAGGGAATAGCAGAGCTGATGCAGAATGGCAATGGGGAGCACTCCCGGACGATTTGCCTTTTTGTTGCTTTGCACTTACATTGAGGATCCTGTGCTTTTGTGATCACTAAGACACAGGGTGATATTTAAAAAGTATCTGGGGTCACTCAGGAACAGAAGTTCATTGGAAGACAATGGTAATTAGTCACTTATGTGAACTGGGTATTGGTTGTTATGCCAAATTTGTAAAAGAACTGGAAACTGAACTTCTGGCAGGCCTCTGCACCATTATGACTTTTTTCTCTTTTGGGGATACACCAGGAATAAGAATAGGAGCACTAAGAAGGCACCCACAAAGACTATAAGTCCCTTTATTTTTCTTCACAAACTTCAGCTGTGGAAATCACCTATTTCTTCTACCTGAACCCCCAGTGCCTTGTAGGTAACTTCTATGTGGTCACTACTAGGTAACTCCAGAAAAGCTAATCTAAATTTTTCCCTTGAATTTCTTCTAGTAAGAAATAATAATAACAAAAACACCTCAAAAAAAAAGGGGAAAATGAGTTTCAGAGATGTGTTCTCCTTCTCTGACAGGAGGGAAGGGAGGGTTTCACTGGGAAGTCCACGTGACTCTGTATCTGGTAATTATCCAGCCACAGAGGGAAACTGAAACGTTCTGTGCTGTCGCAGAGAATGACAGCACCTGGAGCTCCAGCACCCAGATAAAAAGCAGAGAGACAATCAGGCAGATGGAGAAAGGCAATGCTACACCATGGGCTGGCAAGCAGAGGGAAGAGAAAAAATGGGGAGAGGCAAAAGCTGGCAAGAAACATTAAGGCAGCCGGCACAGCTACTGGAGAATGAGATAATGCCACGGATTAGCAATGCACGGGCACAGAGAAAGAAAGAGCATAGGGGCAGGTCAGGAGAGAGTGGGTACAGAAAAGGGACAGTGCAAACACAAGAGGGAATAGGAAAGCTAGAGGGAGCTTCAAAGCACTTTGTGTGGTCCAGGGTTGCTTCCACCCACCTCAGTCACAGGCTAAAAATGCAGGAGGTATCACTACAGGCTGTCACAAAACAGGAGGGGAGATTTAAAAATCAGCATTTTACAGCTGAAGAGAGATCTGGCACTGCAAGTAACACCTTCCAGTCTGTGGATTCTAATGGTTTGCTCAGGGAAGGAGGACTACAAAGCTTAAGATCCAAAAAACTAAAACTGGAGCTTTGGAGCATCACCTCATGTATTTTGTATGGCAGAGAGACAAGAGGGAGGTTCCTTCCCCGACTCTTCCTCTCACAGTTGCACACACCAAGACACATGTAAGCCTGCAAAACAGCCCACATGATTGCTGCCATGGTGCCATGGCCTAGTTCCAAAAGCAAGGCACCATAGGTGCCCTCCCACACAGCAACGTGACAGAGCCAGCTCTCGGGGCTCTCAGAAACAGCGACCGTGACCACAGGACCGGCAGCAGCCTCCAGTGGGTCAGGAAGAGCTGACAGCCAGGTGGCAAGAAACCGTACACCACCTCTAGGAACGTTTCTGACATGAGAAAATACAGCCAAACAGACAATCAGGTGATTTGGTCACCTGGTCAAATCAGGTGACCAAATCAGGTCAGGGCCATCAGCTTGTCAGGGACTAATGCTGGCCACCAGCCTCAACAGCTGTAGGGGTAAGTGACCAAGGTAGATCTGCAATGGCTGCATACCTCCAAGGAGGCAAGAAGAGCTAAGTGCTCAGATGTCCCCACCTGAACATTTTGGGAAGGAAATGGAAACAGTATCAAGGTCTGAGCACTGGGCTGCACAGTTCAGTGACCAATCTTCCCGTGTGCAGTGACAGACATTTCAAAGAAAGGTAGAACACCCCCTAAAGTGACAATGTAAATCACCTTCTACAAAATTTCGTGATCTTTTCTAGCCATAAAAACCTATAAATCTAGCACCAAGCAAATCACAGAATGGCTTGGGTTGGAAGGGATGTTAAAGATCATGTAGTTTCACCCTCCTGCCATGGGCAGGGACAACTGCTACCAGATAAGGCTGTTCAAAGCCACAGCCAGCCTGGTTTTGAACATTGCCAGTCAGGAATGGGGCATGCACTTCTTCTCTAGATAACCTGTTCCAGTATCTTGCTACCCTCAAAGTAAAGAATTTCTTCCTAATATCTAATCTAAATCTAGCCTCTGTGTAAATTAGCTTCCACTCTGAGTGACAGCTTGCAATCCACCTTGTAAGTTTGTACGCTGGCTTTCTTATCCCCAGGCATTTCTCAACCCCCTGCCCCTTTTTCTTTTTTTAAACTCATTAACATCTTCATCTTGGTGATACTTTCTGGCTGAGAATTTCATCAGTTAACCATTAATTGGTACAAGTCTGTGAAAGAATATCAGATTTAAATGCTATGTGAAACTGGCAGGTGTCTCCTGTGTTTTGTACTATATGAAAGAGCTTCTTCCAATACCTGAGGATCATGCTACCTGAGACATAGTAATGCACTTTCTTTTAGCTGGATCTTAATGTTCATGTCATCTCATACTGCCTCTTCTTCAATGGGGAGTGAATATCACATCTGAAGCTTTAGCACATGTCCTGGGCAGGTTGGACAGGACCATCCACACAAGGAGAAATCAGTCCTGAAATTCTTTGGAGGCAGATCAGAGAGGGAATGGGAGCGATAGCAGGGAAAATATGGCTTAAGTTTTCCTTCTTTTCTGAAGTCATGAGCGTATCACAGGTGTCCCAACCAAGTTATCATCCCCACTTCCAAGCGCTGCCGTCAGGTCTGCCAGCAGCAGACTGTGATGGGTGGTACTTCAAGATGAATGAGAAACTGAGTGCATCCTGCCTGCTCACTCCCAGCTGCTGCATTTCAATGAAGGACACCTTCTTGATGTGCAAACGTTCCAGTTATTATTTACAGCTGACCTGTTCCTTCTCCAGCTCCCGCTGCCGTGGCACCGCTGGTGGAGTCGGGGCTTGTAGAGATTGTGGAGACGATGTGTAGTGGAACATGTTAGATTCCCTGCCTGTGCCAGAGCTGTCATTAGTGCCACTGTGGATTGAGCTACACCCGTACAAGCAACACTGGGAAATGCAAAGAAAAAAGCCTAATGTAGACAAAGCCTTTGAGGAGCTTAACCCCTCTTCCCCTTTTCCATCTCTCTCCCACTTGAAAGCGGAGAACAGCTTCTGAGCAAGACACACGCTCTCATTTCCATATCTAAAGCCAGTCCCGAAATACCATCGCGAAATAACGCTCTCAGAGAGGAGACCACAACGCAGATTCCCTTTGAGAGACTCTGCTGCTTCTTTTTTTAATTCCATCCAAAAACAACTGCCACCAAATACTGAATGCACCTGGACTGGAGCAGTCAATATTAGGCACCTTGTTTTCAGATTGATATGGGGGAATTGGAGGGAATTCAGAGGCAAGCAACAAAAAAATTCATCAAGGGCTGGAAAGGGATCAGCATCTAAGGGAAGCTTAAAAACATTAAATATGTATAACTTGACTAAGAGAGGACTTAAAAGCGACATGTTGACAAGCTATACCTCTTTGAAAGCTGAAAGAACTGAGGGAAGAGAGGAATTATTTAGCAAGATGCATAGGGGTCTACGAAGGAGTAACAGGTCAGAAAAAAGAGAGAAATAAGTCTGTTCAAACTTGAAGAAAACTTCTTGAAGATGACTTCTTGTCATTTACAAGTGCTAGTCTTGTAAAAAGTCTCTGAAGGAAAGCAAGGAAGAGTCTATTGTTTCAGATGTTTGAAAAAAAGATGGGTTGAGGACCAGAGGATCAGCCTAACAGGGGCTACAAGGAAAACGAACTACAGTGACCTGATCTTACTACTTTTACCACCTACCTCAGAGTTCAGCAATATGTCAGGAGAAGACAACTCTTCTTACAAATTTCTCTCAATTGAAGCAATGTTTTTAGGTATTTTCACTTCGCATACAGCTAAATATTTCTTGTCAAGACCTTAGACCTCTATATATCTCACTAGAGTTACCTAGCACAAGTTTGAATTTGTTTCCAAAACTGGGTCTTCTAGAAATCATGCATGGAGAGGTTAAAATCTATTACATAAACACTAACAGTCTTTTTATTTCCAAAAGACATATGGTTGTATTCCCAAATATGCTGTGAATAAAGTTGTCCAGCATTTAAAAGTCACAAGTGAGATTTGACTTTTTTAAGTGCTTAGCATTGAAATTTAAACCAGATTTGTCAAAGTATGTTTGGGCCTACCAGCTGCCAAACTAACACACCAGGACCAAATTTTCAAAACAGCATTTGGCAAAGTGAGCTTCTGCACCAATATACCGGGTGTTCTTGCTGTGTAAAGTGACATACTTTTGAAAAACCATCCCATGGGTGTGTTACAATCATAGAATAAAAGGCTGCACGCTTCAAACTCCCAAGCTGTATTTATTCTGTGCCGAAAAACTCCTTTATGTGGCAACCACAGCAAAGCTGTTACAGCAAGGCAATGCTCAACTCAACTTTCTTTCCTTTATTTAGAGCTATGCTAAATTTTGCCTTTCCCTAATGCCTCACTTTCGTCCACCCTCAGGTCTTGTGAAAGAAGGCATTTGAAAGCCTTACAAGGAAGGTAGAGAAGATGCTGTGATGGAGAACTCCCAAGAGCTTTGATCTCAGCTTACCTTCATCCCCACATGCACAATATGCCTTGCAGAGGAGGACATGTTTATGAATAAATAAATAGAGGAAAGAGGGAAGAGTGGAAAAAAAAGAAAAGTCAAGATATATCTGATGGAGTTTTTGCTGTTGACGTGAAAGCCAGGAGCTTGTTTAAAACCTCATGGTCAGAAACAGAATGGGAGGAAGGTATGACTTCTTGAGAAAGGGGTAGGGATAATTTCCACAGCTAGATCTTCTTGCCATCCTAATAATCATACTAATATCTAGCACTCTTTTTCCTCTGAGACCCTTGCAGGGCTTTGTTTTGCAAGGCAATTCAGCATGTGCTGAACAGCATGCAGTGTTTTTATCAAAGAAAGTAAGCCTGTGGAACTAAAATTCTTACCTTTGTAGAAGATAAGTGTTGTGATGAGTGTTTTATACATACAGGGAGCCAGTGGAGAAGGAAAGAAATAGGTTGTGCAAAGTCATACAATGAAACTATTTTATTGTCAAAATCAAAACATAACAGACCTGACCTGTCTCATACAAAACTTGGTTTGGTGTGTACCGGTTGCATGAGGATAGCAGGAGAGGGATAGTGATGACTACAAAATAGCCTGCACAAATCCAGATCTCACCTCCGGTCACATCTGTCTTAGCACTACTGCAAAAGACCATGTTTTTCTCTCTAATTGGGATCTGCCCAGGGATATGCAACTGCAGCAGAGAGGTCTGGCTGAAGCACAAGCTCCTCCCCATGGTTTGAAGGCAACCGGCTTGGGTCATTTGGGTCTGTGCTCTGGAGCCTGAACTCCAGCCTGGCTACTGACTGAAGGACAGGCGTAACTACAGGGACTGCTCTGGCAGCTTCTGCACCTCCTCACCTGCAGTCTTCTGGCACTGGCAAAACAAGCTGCATAAATTGGCTGGAACACAGAACATAAACCCTTTTCATTTCTTAGTGAAGACAATGTTGCTTAATCCTACAGGAAGCATTTACCCAGGGATATCTTATCTGGATCCACTGACATCCCTGCCTCTTCTCCCAAGAGCCTGCTGTGAAAGGAAACCTCTCTCCCATGCACAGCTTATCTGCAGAACAGATAAACCATTTCCCCATGGAGCTCCCTTCTGTACAGCTGTCTTGCTGAGAGTTTCTTACACAGCAGGGTCTAAGGCTGTGCACTTGGGCTTTGGCTGGTCTGAGGCTGGGTTCCTATTTCTGTTCTTCTGACAGGTCACTTGCTCTAAATAATTTCCAGAATTCCAGTACTGTACAGAGAGATGCCAAACTGTGGCTTCAGCTGGCATAAATCAAGGGCCAACAAGGCACCATTGCAGTAAGTGGGGAAGCCTAGATTTACACTAAATGAGGATCAGTCCTGCTTCCTTCCACCAGACTCTAAATGGATTCATTAAATACAGCACTTCAGTCTGCTCAGCTAAAAGCAGCTCCAGCTGGCAGCAGGTTTCACATCCAGGGAATGTTTTAAAGATAAGGATTTGCAGGCTGCCCTGAGTTTATGCTTGGCTAAAGGTAGGCTCTCATCGGCCATGCAGAGGGGATGACATCATGCCTACCTGATGTGTATCCATACATCCTCAACATCTATGCACAGCATGACATTAACACAGGACCTCACAGCCTTAGGGGGACAACCTTGGCTCAAATCCTGTCATGAAGACATTCAATTCAAAGTGCTACAGGGAAGAAGGGTCCTGCAGTACCTCCACCGCACTGAAGGAGTTATTTTTGGTTTTTTAGTTCTTTTAAATTTTCACTGGGGAATGTGGGGTGTATGTCTGCACTGAATTTGAATCTGCAGTAGGGCAAGCAACAGCACTGGGGCAGGAAAAACAGTTTGGGATTTTTGAGACAAGAGTAAAATGGTAGTTAATTTTGACATTAAACCATAAATGAAGGGATATTAAAGTTATTCTTAGCTTCCAAAAAATAAGATGTGCTGTCATGGTCTGGCCTGTTCTCATGTATTGTACAGATCCCATGATTCCTGCAGTTTAATCTTTTATGCACTCACTAAAACAGATGGTGTTGCAAGCTCTTTGCAGACTCTGACAAATAGGACTGCATTTGGAACACTGTTCATATATGCACACTTGCCGTACAACCCTCAGGACAAGATACACTGGCTTGAGACCTAAGTTCACATCCAAAGCACAGTCTGCAGCAAAGAACAGATCCAAGTCTCTCTCAGCATTGCTGAGGTCTCTAATATGCACAGTCACACACAAAATATCTTCCTACAGAGAGATATAAAGGTCAAATCAAAAATCTTTGTCTGAGATCCCAGTCAAGTTATCTTTCTTTGGCCAGAACCAGACTGCACAATGTTTTTCCTCTAGGAAACAGTTCTGCCCACTGAACAGCAACGATACAATGATATTCCAATAACCTGGAAAATAAGAGAGCCCGAACAAAAATGGACAACCCCTCTCTGACTTCACACTTACTGTTTCTTCCTTAGGCTGAGAAAAGAGGGTTGGTCCTCAACAGCCACAGAGAAGCAAAGAGAGCACCCAAAATTACTTTTTGTTTATGCTAGACTATTACCAATGCTCTCTCTACCTTGTGTGTGTGTGTGTGTGTGTGATCAGCCAGTACTCAGAAAGACAAGCGAGGTTAACCGAGCTACATGCATTGCTCCCACTAGAGCAGTATAAAACAGTGATAAACCACAACTGGAACCACTCTGCAGTAAGTATCTGGCCAGAGGTGAAGCATGAGGTTACAGCAGCAGCTCCACTCCCCTGTCCCCTCTGCCTGATGGATCCTTGGTAATAAACTGCCCTTCAGGCTTTCCTGTCTTAAACTGAAGCTGCTGGGATTCAGGGGAGATAAAGATTTCAGCTACCTTTCAGAAGAGCCTTCACAAGAAAGTCCCTGTTGGCATAAAAGTAGACATGTAATGGGCTTTCTCTGTCCCTGAAAGTAGTTTAGCACCGCAGGAAAGTGCAGTCCTTTTAGCTCTCTTCTTTATTTAACAAGAGTCGTTAAAATAAACTGATTTCCCAGCCAATTAATTATCAAATATCTGTAACAGCTTTCAAGCCCTGCCATTACTCAGTCTCAGAGGCCCCCACAGGCAGTGCTAAGCTACACTCTCCTTACCTGAGTAACCGCTGCTCCTCTAAGGCTGCTCCCTTTCCCTGAGCTGATGGCAGAGAAGCAGCACAGGGGCTGGCAAAACCCTGGAGGAGAGCTGTAAACATCCCTTTCTCCACTTTAACAGCAACTCCAGCCAGGCATGTGCAGGGAGCCAGGGAGCATTACCAAGCCACTTGACCACAATTCAGTTCCCAGCTCTCAGCCCACTGCACACAGACCCCAGCCCCACTGCAGGAGCAGATTTGCCCTGTCAAGACCCCTGATGCTGCCAGTGAGATGGGCTGGCACCCGACAGCAGATGCTGCCAGCTGAGCTGAGCCGTGGATGCCAAGTACCACGAACTCAGCCCAGCTTCACTTAAGCTTTAGTTCGAAGCATGTGCCAAGAACCAGCTTCTCACCCAGATGTGGACAGGGCCAGCGCCTGCCATAACCATGTTACTTTCTGAAAAACCAGTCTGTACCTCTCTGGTTACTGGAAGGTTGTATTTACCAAAGGTACATTAGCAATAGCACTACCATCTATTTTATAAGCATTAAACTACACTCATATGTGGTTTCAATTAGGAGATTTCAAATGAGATCGAAGATAATGCATCCCACAATTACTCACCCTTCTCCTTTCTAGAAACTCAAGCAGAATCATTTCCAGGCCAAAATGCGGTCTCTCTTGATTGATGACGCTAATAAAATGGCTTTATTGTGATATAAATAGCCTTAAAAACGTCCTGGAGAGTCAATATCAGTGGTTGATGGCCTTATGCAAGCAAGGTCCTTATCTTACAGTGAGCTAGAGCTTAACGAGCTATGCTTCGGAGAAGTCTGACATTGGATTTGGGCGCTTGTTTGGGGAACTACAGAAGGGTAGCTCCCGAATTAGACATGCAAAGTGGGAACTGTTTAAACACCTTTCCTCTTCCTTGTGCTCCCTATTAATAATCTCTTCGCTTCCTAGCTTTCCTGGTGCCAGTTCAAACACAAACACCGGCTGAGCCCAGCAGGAGCCATGGGAACACTCTGCTCCAGCGCCTCTTTGCTGGAAGGTTACCAGCCACTGCTACAGTAATTGGAAAACCTGAAATTTCTTCCAAATTGTGCACAATCTGAGATTCTCACAGCCCCTGAAGAGGCGTGTGGCCATTTCCCGAACAAAGAGCCTACGCTGACTTGCTCTGAAGCACATCCATGGCCCCCATTGTGGCAGATAATGTTTCTGTTACTCCCTCGTCAGGAGTGGCCAATCCCACCATGCAGATGGGAGTGAAGCCCTCAGTGCCTCAGGCTGCACTGCAAGCTTGGGGGTTTCAGAAAATTGAAGTAAGTTTTGAAATTAATGCCCTCCATGCAGTAGCCCACTCCAGGAGGCCAAATGGAGAGCCTGCCTCAGAGAAGATCTCTGGAAATTCACAAGAGCGATGCCCAGAGTGTTCCTCCTTTTTCTGAGTAGCAGTGACCCTCACTCTTCATAAAGAAAAAACACTTGTTTTAAGACCTTATTCGAAAGTGGAATCCCCTGAAAACATGCAGTTTCCTATCAGGATTGCATCTTCTGCATGCAGCAATATGAGATACCGCTGACCGTGCCTTCCAGTAGTGCTGCCCTGGCTCGGATCCGGCAGCAGGCTGGGTGCTAAAGAGCTTCGCTGGGAGTGACAGAAGCATATACACCTGTCAGAAAATGCTGATATCGTAGCAACTGTGACAGTGATGTGATCAGGTCCTGACAGACAGTCAAGAAAGAGAGGGAAGGATGCATGAGAAAGGGCGACGGAGAAACTTTCAGGGAGAGCAGTCAGTCTGTGCATGAGAGAAGGTAAGTGACGCTTGGTTCTTGTCTGTGCATGGCAGATGGGATGTGGACTCTGGGGACATCTCCCCTGCACCTGAGCAGTGCTTTGTGTCTCTGAAGAGTGAAGGGACTACACAATTTCCCAGCCTTGCTCCCCTCTCTCCCCATCTCTGCCATAGTTAGATCCAGTCTCATAAAATAGAGAGCAATTTTCCCTGCAATAATAAAGCCTTTGCAAGCGTGTGGGTGGCCATGCGTGTGTGCTTATGTGGGAGTGCGCATGTGCTGGGGTCTGCTGAGTTGAGAAGGTGGTTTTGTGTACACGGCAGAGCAGGAGTGAGGATGAGACTATCAAACGTGTGTGCGAGGATACGAGAGAGAGCGCACTACGCACAGAATCAGACATGGAGTGAAAATGAGAAGGTGCTCGTATTAGACAGTGTGCGTGTCAGAAAGGAAGAAAAGGGTCTTATTCACAGCCTTCCTGCATGTGTTTGATGAGTATCACAAGTTTTAACCAAGAAAAATATGTATGTATTCAAATCAAACACAAAACACCCCTTTTGCCTGGAGCGCTCCTGCCTTGCTTGTTTGTTCTGTTGCAAGCTGCTTGTTAGAGGAACACAGGAAACAAGAAGATGGGAAAGAAAACCCCAGGTTGACATATTTAAACACAGCCAGCTACTGAGGCAGTAACAAATAGCAAGGAGAAAAGCAGGTGGGATAGTTGGAGAGCTGTTTCGATGGTGCTGGAATGAGAAATGCCTGTGAGAGTTTCAGAACATCATCCCTCAAGTGGGTTATGATCAATTTTACTGTACACATACTGTGTTGATTCTGCAGCTAGCTACAAGAAAACACTCTCAAAAGCCTATTGCTTACAGCCATTTTGCAATAAAGAGTCAGAAGACAATGCAAGGAATGCTGGTGTTCTGTCTCAATCCTCTGCAAAGATTTCTACACTGAGTCTGGACACCTCTTGTCAAAATTGGAATGGAGGGACTTGAACTGAATTTATGAACAGGAAGAAAAACAGTAACTCCTGTTATTGTTAGATTCAGTCCCAAACCTACTGAGGCTAAAGGCCTTTCTAGAACTGCAGGTCAGATAAACATGAATGCAGAGACAGGGATGGATTTGAAATTATTTTTCCCTGTTCTGTTACACTTTGTTTCTGCTGGTAAATTTAAACACCTTTAGAAATTTAAGGCTCTTCAACGCTATCAGAATCCACAGGCCTCCGCTGCCCACAGGCAAAATTCACCAATACCCACGTTCAGTCAGACTTGCTAAGTAGTTACAATGCCACAGGCAATGCATGGGAAGACAGGGTTGTGCCAAGAACTGACTGTTGGAGCGGAAAAGCCACCAGACCAAAGACATTGTGTTGAGGAGATCCAGGAAAAGGGTCAGAAGTGCAGATGAGGCTCTATCCTGAGGCAATTTACCCAAGCTTCACCCAGATCATGGGAAGATTCCTCCAGGATTAAGGCATCTGTAGGCTTTCTTTCCCTCCCTCACCCATTTAAAATTATAGTGAACAGCGCTGATTTACAGCTGAAGAACAGAACTCTCATTTACACCAAGGGAAGGGAACCAAGTACCTTGTCTTTGGGACTACAGAACTGGTGCAGGAAAACAAAAAGTGTCACACATGGGTGCTTGAGCATGGGTGCAGCTCTCTCATCATCACCTCCTGCCAGCATCTGACCAAATAAACCTTTATTTGGCTATGGAGACCAAAGCAACCCAGGTCAGGCTGGCTCCTGCTTTGGTCAGGCCTTGTGCTACGCAGTGTGGGTCCTTCCTGATGGGGGTCCCTGGGGTGCTGCTGCATCCTCAGTAATAACAGTTATTATGGTTCTAAAAATTACCCAGGAACTTGACAAGTCCTTCTGGAGTGTTTGACTCTCTGACCTCAGGAGGCAGTGTGGATTTCACAGACTCACTACCTGCTGTGTGAAAAAGTGTCTCCTTTCATGTGATCTAAATTAAGCTACCATTAGCATCTCTGAGTGACCTCTTGTTCTAGTATTACAGGAGGACAGAAAAAGGAGGGACTGATCAGTTTTCACCACACTCTTCATTAGTGTAAATAACTCAATTATAAGCCTTTAGTGTGTCTCTTCAGGGAGGCTGTGGATGGCTGGAGTTTGCCATCTCCCATTGGAGTAGGCTAGGATTGAGCAGAGCCAGCCTGAGCTCAGGGACAGTAGAGGGCATGATGGCCAGAAGGAAGATGGGAGAGCTACTGAGAGGGAGAAATGGCATTTTTGCAAGCTTGCTACACTTGCTGCACTGTTCAGTCCAACTGACTGCTCCTTGTAGGTAAATCTCACAAGATTACTAACCATGCTTCATGGCCCCCTGGTAATTCTACACACTTTCAAAAATGAGGGTGTAGCCAGTGTTCAAGATAATGTCATTTTTTATAACATATTCCCTTTTGTTTCCCTGTCCCTTAAAGGCAACCAAGCATCTTCCACGTTTTTGGAATTGACGCAACCCACTGAAGAAGCTTTTATCGAGTTACTCACCGTGACTCCCAATCTCTTCCCTCCAAGGAGCCTGAGAGCTCAGCGCTCATCACTGTACAGCTGAAGTGGAGACTATTTTTGCAGTCTGCATTACCATACGCTCATCCATGTTATAGCTCATCTGTCATCCTGCTGCTCTGTCCCCATGGCACCTTTAAATCCTGCTGACTCATGGAGATGGCAGCCTGTGCTTGCTCTCTGTTGGTAAGATGGTGAGGGGCACTGGGGAGGACCCAGCTCCTGGCAGGACACCCCAGAGCAGCCAGGCCAAGCCCCAGGAGTGGGTCCCTTTGGATCTCCACAGCCCAGGCAGCAAGCCTGCAGAGGATGCAATGGGGGAGGTCCTGCTCTTAACATCTCCTATGGCTTTTGGCAACTCTGCTGCATTTCTCAGCAGCCAAACAAGGAGTTGTCATCAAAGCACCAACATGCCAGCCATGGCACACAGGGCAGACTAAACACCTCCACAGTGTGTACTGACTTCCACTATTAACTTGTCTCCACACAAAAGAGAAACTATTCTTTGATAATTAACAATCCACTGGGTTTTAAACTGTGACAAGACCTTGCCCCTTTGCCCATAGCTATTTATTTCCCTTCTTAATTTTGTGTGAAAGGCCTTATCAAAGGCTTTATGAAAATCAAAGTACATTATGTCTGCTGGGGATCACCTTTATTTTATTTTATTAAACTTAAAAAAAAAAAACCCAAACAATAAAACCCACTTGCAGCTCAAAGCACAATTTTCTTTTCCAGAAGCCATACTGGATTGACCCTGTCATGTTATACTTACCTGAACATTGTACTAGTCTGTCTTTAATTAGCTTCACAATCAGTTTGGCTGGAACTGAAAGAAAGCTCATAGATCTTTAATTCCCTGGATGTCTTTCGATTATTAAAAAAATAATAATAGTACTTAGCATGCCTGGAGCACTCCCTGTCTGAGCATCTCAGAGCACTCCACACCAGGGTGAAGGCAGAGCAGCCTGGAAACAGCCCCTCAGCACCTTCACCTTGCAAGAGGGAAGGAGAAGAGAGAGCAACTCGCCCATGAAGTCCACGTCACAGCTGGATATGGAGCTGCCACCCTGCTCCTGACCCTCTCAACTATCATTAAAATCACTTTCTTGATTCGCAGGGGTGAGGAAGGGGCGGTGTTTGCCCATTTGCACCATCTCGCCTGAGCACGGAGGGATTTCAGCATTTTTCCCCCAAATCCGACCCTGCAATATTAGCAGCTCTGCATTCGTTAGAGAGATGCTGTTTATAAGGATCCGTCAGACACTGCTGTCAGTATATTTCATGCATTATTTACTTCAGAGCCCTGAGACTAATGCTACCTCAGTCCCAGTGATTTACTGCATCTGAGTTTCTCAAGCTGATCCATAACTTTGGGTAATAATAACAATAGCAAAATACTTTGTATGCATGTATCACCCTCGTCAGCAAAAACTCACACAGAGATGAGCATACGATGCCAGAAGAGTTGCTGCTCTGAGGTACCGGAGGGTCGGCCATTTGGAGGTACAGCTCCCTCCTCACAGAGATGCCACTTCCCTGTTTTAGAATATTTTGTCTCAAGTCCAGTACATGTGAACCTTTCGAAGCCCATATCCAGGGGGTTTCCCCCTTTTCCAGGGAAAGTTCAGCAATCCCTGCACAACATCCCCTGGCAAGGACAGACCTGCTCAGGCAGAGGAACCTCATGATCCTGTCCCAGCCCACAGATGGGGCCCCTCTGCCTTGGTGAATTAAAAATCCCAGAGGGATGCTCAGCACCTGGGATGGGGGCTGTGCAAACAGCTCGGCACAAGCCGGAGATTCAGCTTGTTGGCTTTGGCTCAGCTGTTTAATTGCATTCCCCACCTGTGGCTCCCCTCATCCTGCTCCTGGCATTGCATAGCCACAGAGCCCTGGCCATTCCTCTCACCCCCCTCAGCTCCCTTCTCATTTACACCTTGCCTACTGTTTCGTTTCACTCCTGGCTGTTTGGCTGTTCATTAAAAGGTGCATGATGAACCCTAATAAAAGCCCACTCTCCGCAGTGCAGCTGCGGATCCTCTCTGTCCCCTTTCCACACTGTCCTCCCACACCCTCCTTGCACACCAAGGTAGTGCTGACCTCCAAGCCACATCCAGTGCTTTTAAGGATTGTTCTTCTTGTTTGTTCACTTTAATTTATTTTGCCTTTCAGCCTTGCATTTGCTGTCATCCTTCTCAAGCTTTCCTGCTGCCTACCCTGTTTGAGGCTCGCCTATCCTGCACATGCCATGTGGGGGGCATAGTTAATGAGGAGCCAACCCTCCTGCCCTTGCTGAGGTGATGCTGACAAGTCCTCAGCACCCACACCTCTGAGACATGCTGCTACTGCCCACGCACCCCACCTGCTCCCTGATGTCTCCCTTGACATGGCTGAAGCCTCAAGAAAGGGAGTGCTGTGTCCTGGCAGGCTCTTAATGTGCTGCAGGCCCTATAATAATAATAATAGTAATGAAACCCACTGAGAGATGTCCGCTTGCCCAGACAAGGCTCTAGAGTGGAGGCCAATTCCGACCACTGTGCTGACACAAAATCACTGAAATCAATGAAAACATCAACTAAGTGCTGCGAAGGACTGTCTCCTCCCTTGCCTTTCACTTTCACCCCTGCTAAAGTAGTTTCTTTCTAGGAGTGGAGGTAACCCTTCCTGGTGGTTTGACAGCTTTGGCCTGATCTGAGCATGGAACACATGCCCTCATGCTGCCAAGGTAGCAGAGAGAGGGCTGCAGAGCTGTGTGGCTGCCTTTGAGAGGCACCAGCCTCAGCATGTGGCACTGAAGCAGAGGGAAGGCTTCCCCTGGTACTGCCCAGGGTGTGGACACCACACACCAGTGACGGCAGGGGCTGCAAGAGACCACACAGAGCCTGGAAAGACAGGGGATGCCATGCAGGGCTGCGTGCGTGCCCTGTGTCTTGTACACAAACGTGCTCACAGCAGCCCAGCCGCCTGCTCCTGGCCAGGAGGGACACACCAGGAGTCCCACCTGGAGAGTAAGGACTGCTGAACACAGCCCTAAATCAGGAGTTACGCCTTCCCACATAGGCACCAAGACAAGCTGCTCGAAAAAGCCGTCATTTATGGTGTCAATAAATCGCCTCTCCAAATCGTGCCCAGATGTGCACTTTAGGGCCCAGTCACCTTGCCTTTTTATTCTTGCCTGCAAAGTCTCTGCTTTCCTACAGTACTCCCTGCCCAATAAATCATGCCAAAATACATTAAAATTACCCATTATTGTTAATAATTACTATTATTGCATTAGCAGATTTTACTACTTCCTTAATCTCTCTAACAGCTGAAACCCTGTGCTCACTGAGAGGGGAATTAAATGGGTTGGGGTCCTACCTCCTGGGCAGCCCTCAGCCTTGGGACGTGCCATGCACTGACTCACACAACCCTCCAAAGAGCTGGGTTGACAGTGGCTGACAAAGCTCCATCCCAGACATTTCCCTGACACAAGTATTTAGGACTAGCACTTTCTGGGTTCAAAAAGCCAGATGAAGTGAGGGAGAGAAAAGCAAGCTCCCCAGCTCCTCTGCAGGCTAGATAATATCATAGCACCAGGAGTTGGGCAGCCCACAGCATGTTCACCATGTTTTGCTAATACTCAGACAACACAGTTCTACTCTCAGCACTGAAACTGCATGAAATATCAATTCAAGCAGGTCAAAATATCCCCATGTCTCAATTTTTCCCCTGCCCTTTCCCAACTGTGTCTATTTAATTTGCATCCTCTTCAAGTCAGAAGGATTATCATACTTTTTTGTACCTCACAGGCTGGATAGGACATCTCGCTTTCCACACTGAAAATCACAGTAGCAGACACATCCTAAAGTTCTCTGTTACTTCTGCACAATCAGAAAGAAGGGTGCACCTGATCATCAGTAACCTGCATGATGGTACAGAAGATATAAACAGCCTGGGGAAAAAACCCAAATTCAGGGGAGTGGCTGACTGACTGGAGAGCAGAGCTGCCATTCAAAGGCCCTCAAGGACATGGAGAAATGGGATGACAGAACTTCAGGAAGTTCAACAAAGGTAAGTGAAAAGTGTTCCACCTGTTGATATTATCTCTGTGCAACACTGAAGGATGAGGACATGATGGCTGGGGAGTAGCTCTGAAGTGCACCAAAGGTTCTCAGTGAGCAAAAGTTGCAAATGAGTGTGGCTGCATGCCCTTGCAGCAAGGAGGGCTAAATGCGTACCTGGCTGCAATGATGAGAGCGTAGATAGCAGGCCAAAGTAAATTATTATTCCCCTCTACTCAGCACTTCTGAGGCTGTGTGTGGAGCAATTTTGGGCTCCCAGAATATTTGGTTGGACATAAAAGAAAAACATTTTCATAATGAGGGTGGATCAGCACTGGAACAGGTGCCAAGACAGGTTGAAGTATCATTGTCTTGGGAGATTTCCAAATTTTGACTGAGCAAGCTGATCTAATGTTGAAGTTAGCCCTGCTTTGAGCAGGGACTTGGATAAGACACCTCCAAATCTCCTTTCCCCCTGAAACTTTTCTCTGATTTCAAGGAGGATGCTGTGATTCTTTCTTCTGTGTAGGACAGCTGTGGCTGGAAAGCTGATTTTGAAAGGGTCTGATGGGAGATTTGTCCCACATCAGTTCCTTAAAGCTCCTTGGCAGAGCTCTGTGTGTGCAGGGGCCAATGCACAGCACAAGAAGAGTTGGTCTGTTCACCCTGCTGCTTACCTTCCCCTCTGCCACACACTCTCATAAAGGAACCTGTTGTGAATGGGCTGGAAACTCCCAGGCACACATCTGCTTATGAAATCAGAGGATTTCTGTGCACCTCTGAAGGTACAGGTTGCTCCCAAAATGTGGAAGGATGCCTCTCTAAAAGGCAGGGAATTTTCCCGGGAAAGAACTGGGATGGGCATATAGAAACTGTGTACCAATACCCAAACCCAGAGAGGTTTATGTCACAGTTGTTTGACTTAGCACAGAGAAGGAGTCACTTCTGGGTTAGATCACAGCAGTCACATAAAGCATTACAGTTCAGAAAGTGAGAACCTAAGCCAACAGAAAGGGACTGACAAGTAGGTCAGCCTGCAATTAGCCACTCTGAATGTAGTCCTGACTCCAGGGACAACAATCTGGGATTTTAAACAAACTCAGAGAGATGTTTAATAGCAGAGAGAGGCGAGATTGTTGATTTTATGTCTCCTTCTAAGCACAGCTGTCCGTTATTTCTGCCTTCAAGTCATTACTCTCCTTTTCTTGCCTTTTTACTCCATTCATAAACCTGAACTCCTCCTCTCTCCTCAATTTCCTCTGTACTGTCCCTTCTTGCAGCTGATTTCCACAGGTTGCTTCCTTATTGCTTAATCCTTTGCAAACTTTTTGGCTCTACCCCCACATCTCAGAAACACCTGCAAACGACCACAAAGCTGCTTGCAGAGAGATTAGGGGGACTGCTTGACAGCAGCAGGGCCAGCAGTTTCCCCTGGCTGCAGCAGGGACATGTGGCTGGACTCTCTAATGTGATAATAACATACGAAGTGTGCAGTGATGGCCATATGTTGTACTAATTCCTACGTACACAATGCCCTCTGCAGAACAAACAGCCAGGATGGAGGGCACTGACAGAAGTGCAGGCCCATGGAGGGGCACCTATCCTTCAGAGATAGATGGAGAGAGAGAGGAAGGCTAAAATCGGCTCCTGGAAGTGAGCTACAATCATCTTTGGTTAAGTCAGACTGTACATGTCTAATTAAAACAAACAAACAAACAAACAAAATCCAACTGAAAAAAAACCAACTCCCACCCCCCAAAACCCAAAAAACAAAACCCCACAACTTCCAGGGAATATCCATCCATGGGTAGGGGCAGATAGGGAAAACCAGGTGACCCTTCAATACCCCTGAACAACCACATAACATGACATTTCAGGGGCTCTTGAAAGGCCCCACACCCATGCCCACATTTTGGCTCAAGTGCTGTGAGTGACAATTACCTTCGCTGCTATTGGCTTGTGAATGACTGGCAGGGACCCAAAATTCTCATGAGTCACCTTCCCCAGCAATTCAACAAGGCAAGGACCAGAATAAGCACTTGATGTAGCTGGGATTTCTCTAGTGACAGCAGGCAAGGAGATGAAAATAGAGATTCTAAGCAGATTTCCTAGGCTGGACCAGCTCCAGTTCTGCTTGGAAGTGAAGGGTATTAGGGCACATTTTCTGTGCTGCACAGAAGAGAAGAGTCAGCACTTCCATCCAGATGCTCAGACCCATGGGCTAGGCAGAAAGAAGACAGCTGCTCTGCCTCATACTTGGACTCGCACAGAAGAAGGAGAAAGGTAGAAAAACCCTTTGCTGAAGCACAGGCAAGGAAGGAGAGGAAGATGTATCATATGAAAAAGCAGATACTGACTAATGGCACCATAGCTTAGTTGTCTCATGTTAGAGTCTTAAATTGCCTTAAACTGTGGGAGGAAAGTCACTTTAACATCTCAACATGGCACATAAAACTGCTGTTTAAAGGAAAAAAAAAACCCTGAATATTGTTGAAGAGGTGATGGAAATGAGATTGTTTCACAGCTGGCTGTACCAAGTTAGGGGTTGGAATTAGATAATCCTTAAAGTCCCTTTTAACCCAAACTATTCCATATTCTATGATTCTAAGTTGGAATCTTCTGCCCAGAGGTAGGTGGGAGCCTACCCATGTATCAGCTGACATACTGGGGTGGGGACTGATGACCCCAGAGCTGAAAAGCACCCACTACTGTACTTGAATGCTTTGTCAAGGATTAAAAACTCTCATCTTCTGTGGGGAGAAGAAATAGGAGTGCAAGCCCTGATGTGATCCTTAGCCATCTTCAGAAGAGGTACTGCAAGGCAGCAGAATGTATGGAGCCCACCTGGGTGGGTTTTACTTGATCAGATAGGTTTTGATGGCCCTAGGAAGCACACAGGGTCAAGGAAGGAGGGAGAATGGACATGGCAGGTTCTCACAGAATCAATAAAACAGGAATGCAAAGGACTGTAGGCCACCATTAAACACACTCCCCTACTCTACGGCAGAATCAACTATGCATAAATGATCCCAGGGGACAGCTTTTCCTCATCTGTTCTTAAGCATCACCACTAAAGGAAACTCTACACCCACTAAATGAAACTCCTCACCCACATGTGTACCACACTCCCACTTTGTGACCCAGTGTGTGAAGAGCTTATGTGCACACTTCATGATGTCTGGGGTAGGTGAGGCTGCTGTGGCAGTGAGTAATTTTAATAAGATGTTACAAAGCCGACAAGGCCATTCTGAAAATGAACAGGAGAGACTGTGCAAATAAAGCTGGCCTCAATTTTTAAAATGTTTTGTGCATTCTCATTTTATGTGCTTGAAAAAATTCTGTGGTGAGGTAGCAACTAGCAGATAAAGTTATTGACAACAAAGCCTTTGGCTCAAAATTAAAGCTAATTCTGCAGTTGTTAAAAAAAAAAAAAGTAAAATACAAAGATGGCAGGTTAATTGTGATAACATCATTAAATTCATATCCAGTCCTCAAAGCACATCATAGTTATTTAGAGACAAGTGATCTGGGGAATCAGAAATGCAAGTGATTATGGCATTTCACCTCTTGGGGTCTATTTTGCAGTGAGATACAAATAAACTGAGTTTGGCAGTCAGAAATACTCTCTGACAAAATATTCTCCTACATCCTCAAGCTGATTAAAGGAATGAGCTGGAAGGGAGAGGTCAGTGGGTAGGCATACAGATAAGCAAGAGATAAGATGAGAGGAGACAGTGCTTGAGTCTATGTAGTCAATATCCTGGAGCTCATAAAAGTTTGTTACTGCACACAGCTTTCGCTGTCTGGCTCTTCACATCAGATCTCAGCAGCCAGTGCTTATCTGTGGCCACTTGTTAGATTAGGTCCCATTGTAGGTAGAATGCAGAATCTCACATCTAATTCTCCACGTAGACCCAATCAGATTCCCTACTGCTCTGAGGATGCAGAGATTGGCAAGGAAAGACTTCTCCACCCAGATCTTTCCACCTTTCTGGCAGCTGTCAGAGAGCAGTGATAAAATTTCTGGTGTTGATAAGTGACAAAATCCATGTGCTGTCTGGACAATGGATAGGTTTTATCCCTGGTCAGCAACCATATTAGACTTTCCAGGATACACCTTAACCAGAGTGGTTCCCAGAAAAGGATGGGAAGAGGCAAATGGTATATTTAGTTACAGCCTTTGACCCTCTCATATCAGGGGGTTATAAGCAGCACACCTAGGCTAATATAACAAGTTGCTCCTGACAATAGATTTCAACAATGACTGCATCTCTAGTCCAATTAACCGATAATGAGAACTGGCTGACAGCACAGGAGGGACCAAGTTCTTCTCTAACATCATTAAATGTGGAATAGATGACGAGTCACCAAGCACCAAGCTCACATTTGGCCCCATGCCTTTCAAACCATTCCAGGCAGCAGGGGAGGGGCACAGTGTGGGCTCTGCTGGTGACAGCCATTACCCCAGGTAGGACATTTCTCCTGTGTGAATGCACTGTATGGCCCTTCCTGGCTTCCTAGCACGAGTGTTTCCAGCCTAGTTGAGATGATATGAAAAGGGAAGAGGGCACAGAGCCAAATGCTGTGCTTTAGCAATTTGCCAGTTGCTAGGGCTCACTCTAGCTGTGAACGACAAAGGCACTCTGGTTTGGTGAAGTTTCCAGCCATTAGCTCGTCTCTTCAGGGCTGCATACACTTGTCACCAAGCTAAATGGGCTAAATGGTGCCTAGAATACCTTCCTTCCCTTGTTCCCTTGCTCTGTGTATGGGAAGAAAGAACATTCCTTCCCACAAGGAAATTGCAGCATGGCGAAGAAGTAGGAGGCTTAAAGGTGGCAAAATGCCACGTCCAGCCTGGTGAAGGAAGCTTAGGCAGAGGTGGAGTGGTATGCAAAGCATCTAAAGATGCCAATTCTAAACCCCCTAAAATGGACAGAGGAAGTGGAGTGCAGACAACATGTGGGATTAGGAAAGGTAAGTTCTGAAAGGGGTTCCTTCCACAGTGGTGGCAAAGGAAGATATCTAAGATCCAGAAACAAGAAGACAGCCTGAAATAATCCCCCCATGGATCTATCAGACAAACTCCACCTGATCTCCTGCTCTCCTTTCACTGCCCTGGTTGTCCCCAGCCACTCTTTTCCAGAAAGCCACACAGGGACTGGCAGCAAACACCCCTGGCAGAACACAAGGAGAACAATGCAACATAGCCAATATGCTGGCTCTACTGCTGCGTCCCCTCTTGGTTTAAATCAATAGTTTATGACATCTACAAGGGGAAACTGTAAATTTAATTTTGTCCCCTGCAGTGCGAATCATATCTTGTTTGCTGGTAACATAATGAATGTGTTTGCCCTCTATACCCCCTGCCCAGTAGACCAATTTAAGGATAAAGGGGGAGAAAATAGCAAAGTACAATTAGGGAGGTCGATTAATGCTGGATTAACTAGTAGCTCAGCTAAAGATAGCTTTACAACACTTATACATAAGGGGCAAGGGAGAGAGGGAGATAGAGCCCAAAGAAGGAATAGAGAATCAGATAGTTTTTCTTAGGAATAAAAACCTTACAAGTGACTCAAAGGCACATGCTGCTTCCTCAACAACTGAGAGAGCCTTGCATCACCTGCCAGCCTAAAGCCACAAAACTGCAGATGCTTTGCCCCACTTGGTGCTCATCAGGTGTGATCTAGAATGTAATCCAAACTGCTCCAAGGACACAAGTTAAACCTTTCTGAAACTCATAGGTTTAATTGCTCTGCAAAAGCTACTTGAGGTTGTCATCATAGCAGTTAAAGTGCGCATGAGCCTGGAACTGCTTGGAAACCTTGTTGGAAATGCAAATGGCAAGGGAACAGGGAGGGTAGGAAAACGTGACAGCACTCTGGAGCTAACAGAGAGGAGAGCACTGAAGAGCAACGGAGATGACCCAGCAGATGGAATCCAGGGAGAAGGTTTCTCGCGTCAGGGTGCTCTCTGCAAACCAGTTGGAGCCGTGGACGGAGAAACAGCTCTGATTGTGTGTACCCTGCTGCACAACAGAAAGCAAGACTTGATACATTCTTGTGAACAAACAGACCTTGCCAGAGAAACACGACTTCATTGCCAATTTCTTTTTCCAGCTGGCATAACCAACAAAACTCCAAATTAGTTTGGCTAGGTAGATAGGGCAAAAGAAATAATAATATTTTTGGCCAAAATCTAGAGCCAAACTTTGCAGCTAGGTCTTAGCTTTACAAAGAGACGAAGCACAAAACCCCCCACAAAATCCCAAGGAAACCAGAAAAAGGGCAAACCCATTAACCTGCAAACAGGAGATCAAATGCCAAGGGATTTAGATCTGTAAAGGCATGGTCTAGAGCTTTCACTTCATGACTCTCTACTTTGTGGTTACAAAAGACTTGCTAATACAGCATGTCTAGCAATACCTCAGTGCTTCTGCTCTTTGAATTAAAAGGAAGCAGTGAAAAAGTATATGGAAATTAAAAGAAAAATAAACTCTCAGCTCTCAGAGAAGGCTTAGGTGAGGGGCTAAGGACAACCTTGCTGTTTCTGAATTGATCCGACCCTCTCTACTTTGAAACAGTGTGTTTTCCTGCTTTAGCTACCTCTTTAAAACACTATCTTACATTCAGCTTCAGAGACAGCTCCCTATGGATAAGCATTTTTAGATGGATACAGTGTGATCTTTACCAGTTGCTGCAAATTGGCTCTGAGGGCACCTTTATGTGTCTGTTCTGCCTATTTTCTCTACAAACAGAGAGACAGGGATGGAGAGGATGAGGGGAAAGGGCTTTACAAATAAAACAAACAATAGGAGAGCAAAAAACAAAGTCGCAGCAGAGTCACAGATTCTGACCTGAAACCAGGGTTCCTCATCCCAGCACCATAACAATCTCCCTGACATCAATTGCAGATGCTGATCAGACACACACGTGGGGAGCTACATTAACACAAAAATGTGCAGTTTGCACTGTTTGGGAGTGACCAGTTTGGGACACTCCCCTCAGATCACAACTGACAGCCAACAAGCTGTGGGAAGGCAGCACATAACTGAGCATGCAAGAAACATGGGCATCGCTCAGGTTTACCTGTGTCTAAATCAGCCATGGGCAAAGCATCTCAGGTTCAGCCCTTGTTCCTTCAATTCATCCTGGCAACCTCAAATTCACCAGTCTTTAAAGACTTTTGATAAAATGGGGCTAAACAATACAAAACCACATCAATATTTGGTTCCTGTAACAACAGAAAATTCTGGGCACAGGTATCTTAATCTGATCTTCTCTATTGTTTGAGGGAAAGACGGAAAGAAACAAGGGTATGACCAGAGAGAACAGCGATGTAAAAACCTTATACACATGTAGAGTTTGTACTGGCAAAACATAGCTCATCACTACAGAGATACTGTTCGGTTTCAGCCCACTGAAAATACTGGGCATCCTACTAGACAGCAGATGCAATCACTGTCCCTGGGACTGGAGCAAACATTACTGTCCAATGTGCTGCTACAGTAAAGCTTGGATGAATGACACAGCTGCAGCCTGTGCAGGGGTACTGCTGGCTTCACAAGGCAGTCTAGGTTGGAAAAGACCTCCAAGATGATTGAGTCCCACCATTAACCTAACATTGCCAATCCCTCGCCCAAGCCATGTTCCCAAGTGTCTCATGTACATGTCTTTTAAATACCTCCAGGGATGGTGAATCTACCACCTCCCTGGGCAGCTGTTCCAATGCTTGAAAACATTTTTGGTGAAAAAATTTTCCTAATATCCTTTCTAAACCTCTTCTGGCACAACTTGAGACCACTTCCTCTTGGCCTGTTATTTGTTACCTGGGGGAAGAGGCCAACCCCCACTTGGGCAGACCCTCCTTTCAGGCAATTGTAGAGACTCATAAGGTCACCCCTGAGCCTCTTCTCCAGGCTAAACAATTCCAACTCTCTCAGCCTGTCCTCACAGGATTTGTGTTCCAGACCCCTCACCAGCTTTGTTGCTCTTCCCCAGGCACATTCCATCACCTCAATGTCTTTCTTGTGGAATGTGTGGTGATGTCAGAGACAACAACAACAAAGTGAAGGCCCAAGCTTCTGCATTCCATAAAAATGCAGAGTCAGGGTGTGTATCAGAGATATGTTTGTCTGTGTGGTGATGTTTTACAGTGAGATGCCACTGCTGCCCTTGCAGCCTGGGTTGGTGCTTGCATCTTTCCTTGTCTACTCCACGAGGAAATCTGTGACTATGCATTTACAGCACCAGTGCCATGTGGTCAACATTGCCTGACACAGCTTCTGCTTCATCCCTGAACATACGGGTACAGCTTAAGGACAGTAGTGTGGAAAGGATTTAGGGAGAGCAAGACTTTTCTTTCCTGCATTACTAGATGGAAAAAGCAAACAATTTTTTTTCCTCTACTGGCCTCCATCGGTCTTTTCAGCTCTTGTCCCTCACACACACACCTTGCTCTATCTTTACGCTGAAATTACATTTTCTAGAGTTTTGTCCTTCCAGGACAATGTTTCCTGCCCATTTTGAGAGTCTAACACACCGATTAAACACTTCTTGGTCTTCACAGTCTCATACTTTTTAGTACTGACAGTTTAATTTCCAGGCTCCAAGTTTTTCTGATTCAAAAAATGCCAGATTGTGCATTGTCATGGTTAAAATCAAATTGTTCCCATTTATTTTCCAGAGTTGGACAGCTGTCCGAACGCTTTTTTATTTTAAGACCCAAAAGATTATTTCTTAGTATCTGAGACTGCAGTTAGTAACTACAATTGGCATCAAGTGTAGATTTTCCACAATTATCCACTAAAAAATAAAAATCATTTTTTTTGATTTTTCTGTTAAGAAGCATTCAAAATTACTTCCAAATGCATCCACCTTATCTGTGATAAACAGCACATAATTTTCAACAAAACAACCAATGGTGATTCAGGTTAAGAACCAAAAGCCCCAAAGAGAAGACACATAAAAGCAAGACACCCATTGCTCTGACATCATCATCCTTTTTGTGAGGTTCCTGGGGTCTGGTAACAGCTGCAGTTGGCAAGGGCTCCTATTTTGCTTCTGTATTGGTGGATAATACTGTATTTGCTAGACTTAGGTGAACAGAAGAGTAAAAGGAATTGGTTAACATCTACAGAAACAAAAGAGCTGAGTTTGAATAGCTGTGGTTCATGTTCTCATGACACTTGTTAGTTGTGAGCATTTGTCAACTTGCTGTGTGTCACATGAAAATTTGTTAACTGCTAAGGCTGATTCTTACCAGACAGCAAGCTATTTGTTATTCATAGGACTGGCCAAAATAATTAAAATAAATTAAATCCAGTGCATGATAAATTTTGAAGTTCTGTAATCTGTTCCCATGTTTTATTACAGCCTTTTATTTTTTTTCTTTTTCTGCAAGTAAGAGCCACTCCTGAGCAGATAACAGTGTCTTGTCATTAAGTTGTTTGGTACATGCAAGATATGGGTACAAGTCTCTGCCTGATTTCTATGCAAATGCTTGATTTTTCTACATCTCACACAAGATCCCCACTCATTAAGTTGGTGGCCATTTCAACCTTGTCTATGCCTCACCTTTTCACCAGAAATTAAAATACAGGACCTGAAGAACTGAAGATCACTGAGTAAAAACCCCACGTTTCTGTGAAATGTTTCCAATTTAACATGTTAGTATTTCAGATGGAAAAAAAAGATCCCAACAAATTAACTGAAAAAAAATTGACCAGTATTTTAGTTACTCAGTTGAGAAAGACAACAATTAGCATGATATTCAGTTAACCAATAAAAGAGTGCAAATATTAAGCAAGTAATGATTCACTGAAGCAAACAGGTTGTTAAAAACAGCTGGAGGCCTAAAAACTACTCCTTTTTAGTGAATACTTATCAAGCCTTAAAGCACTGGAAGAAAATCTGAAGCTGCTTACAAACAAATTGCTTAAGACACAGTGACAATGCTTTAACACCTCTCTGCTTTTCTCATATCCTTATCCTTCCCACCACCGCCTCCGAGTGAGAACTTCCCCTGTATCGGGTGCCGCACGCTGTAGCAACAGCAGAACCTGGCCCTGACAAGTCAGATTTGTAACTAATATTTTAGGCTTCTCTAACACTGGGCTAGAGGGTCAGCAGTAGCTTGTAGGGACACAGTGACACCATGGAATCAGTCCGTGCCTTACCCTGACTCCAGCGGTCAAGTCTCACAAGTAACATCACTCCCACTGGAGTCTGGCACAACAAATGCCCCCGGTCTTTGAAGAGAAAGAGACAAAGTGGTGCACGCTAAAATGGAGCTGCCAGCCAGCCTGTGGCCGTGGGCAAAGCGATTTTGTCATGCTGCTGAGAAAAGACTATTACCCCAGGGCCGGCTTGCAAAGAGGGAGGTCTCAGTTTCAGAGCATGTACTAAAAGATCACACCTGATACCGTAACCCACTCACCCCAAGCCAGACACCACTCTGCCCATTAAATGCCAATTGTACACAGTAAAACTGAACAGGGGATAATTAATGCTCGTGAAACACATTGGAAAGACATCAAATGCTCTCACTGCTCCAGGGTGCTGAAGCAAAAAGGCTGTGCTCAGTCCCCTACTGCCTGCAAGCACCAGGCTTCACTGTTTGCTGCTTCATCCCAGCTGAAGGGACAGAGGTCACTTGTTATCTATGGCTAGCAAAGCTCAATTCTTTACTGAGTCAGAGGAAAGATGAGGTTATTCTCAGTGCACCAGGAGAAGGCCTGAGTGAAACACCTAATTCTCTGTGATGACTGTGTGGAAAGTCAGGGTCTGGTATAAATAATCCTTCCTTGGCTAAGCATGTCTCAGATGTCTGGGCAGGTGGACATCTGAGTAAGACCCCAGCTCATGCAGGATGCTTGTAAGAGCATGGAAATTAATGCAGATGTCTCAGGCCTCAGGCTACCAGGATAATCACCACCCTTGAGGACATCTTCTCAAGAATGTTCCATCTGTACTGCAAGGCACAAAACAGGTGTTGGGATACGTCACCTGCTTTCTAACTTCAAAAAGTGCTGTGGAAGCTCAATCTTCTCCACACAGCTTGAGCCGGGCAATGGCCTTCTACCAAGAAGCTGAATCTCCCCTAAGGCAGTAAGTACACAGGTACTGGTTCTCCAGATAAAAATTACAGTGGTGTAAATCCTGGATGGCTGAGACTCCAGTGATTGTGTGAGACCTGCCTACCGACTCAGAGGAAATACCCTCTGAGGATGAGCCAGTTTCTAGATGGATAAGTGCCCATCATACCCTCTGAGGATGAGCTAGTTCCTAGATGGATTAGTGCCCATCCTGGAGACCCAGCAGTCTGCTAGACAGGTGGTTGCAATGGGAAAATCAGTAGGCAGACAGGCTGTAGAGTCTTGACCCTGTTCTCATGTCGAAGCAGAATAGTTTAGGTTGAGAGTAGCATAGGGAAGATGCTTGCTGGCTGCTGAGGAAAATGAAATGAGCTCCATCTTTGGCACTGCTGGTCTATTTCTGATCAGAGGGAAACACATTTAAATATGATGTGGGGATTGCTGAGCAAGCCACTTGGAGTTATATGTGCCACTGCTGCCTCAGACTGCTGCTTCATCTCCTATTCATGCAGAGGGTTGAGTAACAAATGATACATGCTCAGGAGCCGACCTCCAACAGCAGGGGAAATGAGAAGGACCACAATCCTCAGTGCAGAAGCTGCAGGAAGACAACAGTTCATTGTGCTTCCGCAGCCAGAAGAATTCATGAGGAGAATCTCATTCTTATGTTTGCCTGTGGTTGAGTAGGTGATTTACAGTGCTCTGTCAGCACATCTGTCTTACTTTTTATTCTTCTGCTGCTTTGCTGGTATTTCACTGCTTCTTCTCCTGCATTGGAGGCTATTAAGCCTCACTTGCTCTGGTCAACAAATGAGCCAGCAGCACCTGCCTGCACTTTCACAGCTAGTGACTGAACTCCAAAGCTTTGATGGGCCAGTTTTGTGAACAGAAAAACAGTGTGGGAGAGGGAGAAGACAATCAGAAGTGTTCCACCTTCTGTGGGTTCATTGCAACTAGTGTTAAACACAAAAACAACTGGTATTCTTCTTCTAGAACCTTCCTCCTTGTGTCCTGTAGTCCCAGTCAACTGGATGATCATCCCCACTGCCTGAATAAGCCAGGATGGGATTTGGCTGGGTTTGATCTCTGAGGCTCCAAATCTAAGCCTTTGCCCAGCTTCTCCAGTGTTGGAGTGGACCAGCAAGTTCTCACAAGTTAACAAAAGCTCTGCCTGGGCCGCAGCCCCCACTTGTTTCCCACACTGTATTCTCTGCAAATGCCTCATGGCTCTGTGAGTCTCTTCAGGGGGCTTTTCAGAAAGGTGACACAAAGGACATCAGAACCACCTCTCTCTGCAACTGCTGCCATGCAGCAGAACCTTGTAAGAATAGCTTATATTAATAGCTGCAGGTTAATATTTGTCATATCCTCTTCAATTTGCCTGTGATCACTGCAAAGGCAAATACAGAAGCAAATCCCCAGGGATGGCCATTTTGTGTGCACAGAAATAAATACCAGGGAAGGGGAGAGGACAGTGCTTGTGACTTTGTGTGGCAGAACACTTGCAAGCCAGTGCAGGTGGGGGCATGGGGGAATGGCAGCAATATGAGCAGGCTGAGTGGGTGCAGCAAGGTGTGCTCACAACCAGGAAGATGCACATAAACACATCCAAAGGATCACTAAATTCAGGTAAGGGCATTCCCATTCCCATGACTGGCAGCGGGAAAGAGAGCAGGTGAGGGTAAAGTGGAGGGTAGTGGTTGTGTGGGACAATTTGCACAGAGTGAGGCAGGGCAAGGGCTTGTGGTGGTGTGAGAGGGGAAACCATGAGTGTGCAGAAGAACTTAATTCTGAACCTTTCCCTATAAAATGATACAGAGAAGCACAGATTAACCTGTTCACTTGGAGGCTTAAGTACTGAAAACGTCCTTTCCCTTGAGTATTTCCAGCACATAAAAGCTAATTCTTTAGCCTGTGTGGGGTGGAAGAGAAAAGAGGATGAAGAGTCACAGAGCTCCAAAATGTGCAAAATCTGGGAGCAGTGCAGAACATCTGAACTAAACTCTTGTTTGCAGAGTGGTACCCAGAATGCTTTCTGCCACTTTTCTCTTAAATGCTACACTTCTAGAGGTCACCCTAACCTAATTAAGTCTCTGTATCTGGTTAAAGCAACAGCTGCACAGTACACACGAGTTCAGGGGCAGCTGAAACCAAGAGACATGTTCTACATTTGCTTCTCTAGTCATGGCTGAGCTGCCCATGGGAAGACTCAGTTTGGACAATTGCTGGGAAAACAGATTTGTGGTTTGGTACAGCTGTGCAGCCAGTGTGGCTGGGAACAAGATGTTTGCTGTTAACTCCCAGCATGCCAAATGGAAATGTGGGCCTGCTGCCTGGAAAGAGAAACACATGGTAGAGAGCCACAGACAGCCTCACTGCATCATTCAGTTCTGGCCCTTCATGAGGTGATCTTAAATGCATTGTCTTTTGAGTTCCACAGGCTTGGAGCCCCTTCCATGTCAACACACTCACTGAGATAAGAGGTCCTGACAAGAGGAATTACATTGTCCTGTAGAGAGGAGGACTGAGAGCACACAATCAGAGTTGACTACAGCCTTGTGTGGGGTGCATAGCATTTATAGGACACACACAGAACCTTTTGCACAGAGTACAATGGTCTCATCAGGGTATCAGGCATGTCTTATTTGATCAAGTTAGTTTGGAGAATCCCTTTTGTTTCATCTTGAATCCCTTTTGTTTCTAAATACAGCGCAGCAGCTTTTCTGTGATGCATGTATCCCACCTCTTGAATTCATCTTGAATCCCTTTTTTTTCATCTGTTGATGCCTTCTGCCAAGGACAAATATATAACTACCAGTACTATAACACAGGGGTTTAGGTTAGGAGGTAGCTTTAAAAACCCTCTCAGCAACATTGCAGAGTAATGCTGAGAAAACAATGACATGACCACAGCTGGAAGAGACTCCGCATTGGGACGTAGCAAAATTTTCCTGCCCAAAACATACAGATGATGCACTGAACCATCCTGGAGAAAGCAAAGGAGAGGAATGGACAATTTCAAGTAATCAGCTTCCTTGCAGCAGTTTCCTTCTCCTTATTTATAGCCACTCTATGATTCAGTCATGCTGGAACTGTGAGTGCAAACAGGTTTTCTTTGCTCCTGGCTCTCCTTGGACTTCATTTGCACAGCAAAGTATCACCCAGTGCCAGAGATTTATGATACCTTCAAAACCCAAACAAAGCTGGATCTCAACAGCCACATATCCTCCAAATTTCATGGTGGGAAATGCGCCTCTAATGGGCTCCCAAGTAGCTTGTGACAGATTCACTGATCCTCATTGCAGCTGTGCATGGGGAGGGGCAACTCAGTCTGCTCTGAAGTAGCAGAGACTCAAAAAACTTGAGCTCAGCTTCAAACCTAGGAAAAGCTCCTGGATGGACCTAACCTTCAGTCAGCAAAACTCCTGGGCCTGGAGACTTACAAACTGACACAGACTCAAATCCAGTGCCAAATTCTGTAAATCAGCTCCTCATGCTCCCTGTTAAAAGTTTCATGTTTGTAACAGTGGGTTGTGCCAAAAAACCCCACAGTGGCCATGTGTTGCCTCCTGAAAGCTTGTGAAATACTTGTCTGGGACTCAATGCTTTACAGCTGAGGTTACTCTTCATCAGGATGGCCCTAATCTTCATTGTTTCTATGTGGGAGCACTCTCTAAGCTTCAGTGAGGACCACGAAGTTGTTGTCCTGAGGCTCGTATAAAATCCCAGCAAAAAGACATTTCCTGTCCAGAACTAGACGTGGTGCTACCTGGCTCTAAGCTCATAGTCATTCACAGTTCCCCATACTACAGACACAAGCCTCTCATTCTTCAACCTCTCCCCACACCTACCACAGCCCACAAGTGATAAAAGAATTTGTAAGATGAGGAGTCTGTCGTCTGTCCATTGCTTTTTTTCAAAGCTGGAGAAAAAAAGGTAATGATCTTGTTCTGGAAGAAAATCAAAGGCTGCCAACAACAGCATGATATGTCAGCTCTTTTAATTTCATTTATTTATTTATTTTATCCAGTTGCTTTAATCCTTGGAGTTTAAAGGCAAAGAATGAATGCAACGTGCTGGAAAATGAAGAGCATGTGACAGTATCAAAGAGCAAAACCAAAGGAAAGGGTGTGTGTGTGTTGGGGGAGCCTTGTTAGGAGACACATTAAGGCAATCCAGCTGATGGATGAAGCCTTTTAAAAATGACAAGTGAAATCTTTATGTCACTCTTTATCTTTCCTTTTTGTTTTAACCATTGTCTCTCTCTTTCACCTCCCCTTGCATTCCTATCCTGCCTCTCCTCTTGTGGTCTCCTGCCATAGGTCTCACTTTATATTTGAACTGCAGGGCTGCTGTGGCCACAGAATTATAAAGTCTCCCTCTGCTGAGGGAGCAGAGTCTGTGCTTCAATAGGCCGTGGTGATACCTGCCACTGTGAGACCCTTCAAAAAGACTAAAATGCACCTTATTCTGGTCAGGCAGGGATGCTGGTTCCTCTCGGCCTTGGAGCTATAAACAAGGCATGGCAATCAATCACAGGCAGTGGGAGCCTGGTCTCCAGGGGATTTTGGCACAGAGGTGGGATACATGCATCACAGAAAAGCTGCTGTGCTGTATGTAGAAGTTGCAGTAGGGAGGTAGGGAGGTAGGTAGGTAGACAGGGGGAAAGCAACCCAGAAATGCCTTTTATCTTTGATAGAAGAGCAGAAAGACAAGGAGACAGAATCACCACATTCTTCTCTTTCAGTCACAGTTTTGACATCCCCAGAAAACAACTCCAGTGGAAAAACTGCTATTGGGTACTGTTTATGAGGAGATTCAGCAGGAGTGACTCAGTTCTCATTATCTCACACACACACTCTCACAGCTTATTATCTGTGATCTTTCTACATAGTGGATGTAAATGCCAGGCCTGCCTCCTTTGAAGCCTCCTGGGCTTGGTCAAGCAGGAGAGTTTTACTCAGACCCTGTTTCCCCCAGCAGCCCTTGTGCCTCCCTGTGGCTCTGCCCCAGCAGAGGTTGCACAGCCTCACACACCAGCACAAACTTCTGGCTCTGGTGGTATCCAAACCAGGTGTCACACCCCACCAGAGACCAAACCACGACATCTCACTACTGGCAAGCAGAGTTGGAGGGGAATTATCTTCTCTCTCCCTTCCAGAGACTGGCCCTTCAAAATCACAGACAAGGTCTAAATGTTACTCTCGTCCAGCCTGAGACATACTTGACCCCTATCCCCAGAAACATTTATCATAGTTTAACCTCAGTCATGAACCAAGCCCCAGGCAGTCATTAACTGCCCCACCAGGGGGATCAGGGAGAGAATTGGAAGGGTAAAAGCTGGAAAACTCATGAGTTGAGATAAAGACAGTTTAACAGGGAAAGCAAAAGCTGAGCACACAAGCCAAGCAAAGCAAAGAATTAAATCACCATTCCCATGGGCAGGCAGGTGTTCAGCCATCCCCAGGAGAGCAGGGCCCCGTCATGTGTAGCAGTTACTTGGGAAGAAAAACACCATCATTCCAAATGTCCTTCCCTTCTTCCTTCAGCTTTATATACTGAACATGATGTCATAGGGAATGGAATATCCCTCTGGTCAGTTTGGGTCACCTGTCCTGACTGTGGCTCCTCTCAGTTTCCCAGGAACACCCAACTTCCTTGCCAGCATGGAAGCACAAGAAGCAGAAAAGTCCTCAGCTCTGCTAAAGGCCTGCTCAGCAGTAAGAAAAATATCTCTGTATGATCAACCCTGTGTTCAGCACAAAGCCAAAACACAGCTTCTTACCAGGCACTGGGAGTACAACGTAAGTGTATTCCAGTCAAAACCAGCAAAATGTCCTAAAAATGTGAGGCCCCAAAGCTGCAGAGTGGCGACTGTCGAGTGACTGCGCGAGGACGTGACACGTGGCTGGCGGTGACTGGGGTGGACATCCTGCAAGACCCATGGGCAACCCCAGCTCTTCCCCATCCAGAGGAGCTCTCATGGTGGGGACTGGCAAAGGCAAGAGTGGTTAGCACACACAGGGCAGGCACTTTAAGTTCTGTCAGCAGTGGGCCTCTGGGTGAACCACTTTTAACCACACTGCTGTCTCTCTGGTGGCGTGGGAGGTGTGACTGCAGGACAGGAGGGGAGGACAGGTGGATTGGCAGCTTCTGTGCCAAGGCTACTGCACTCTGGCCAGTCTCTCTGGTTTTCTAGCTCCTGGAGTGTGTTGCTTAGGATCTGTATGCAAGGTGTCACAGTCCCAAAGTAGATTAAGTAGACTTCAAAGAGACTGCTAATTTCATACAATAAAAATAAAACTGGTCAGTGTCACAGAGGGGCAGCAAGCTTTATATTATTAATTCTTGCAAGATGCAAGTGATCTGAGATCTTTGCAAGAAAAGCAGTGTAAGAAAGGCCCAGAAAATCAATTTCTCCAAGGTGCAGTTTGCTTTTTTCACCAGTCCTAAAGGAACAAGAGAAAAGAAAGAGGAGAGACCCAAAGACAAATGTCACAGAGCAGGCAGAAGGCAAGTTGGACTTAAGATGACAGAAAGAGGCAGTGTGAGCAGAGCAGAGGAGGCACTTGCTCCCCTACGACTGGTGTGAAATGCAGCATGCACCAGAGTCATGCAAATGCATGCCAGCAGGACTTGTGCACCTTTCCGGGAGCACAGGTCACTCCAGGATGCAGAGGAACACACAGGACAGGCACCCTTTAAGTCAGATTTTTTTATGTTTTCAATACCAAAAAATAAGGAGACAATTTTCAAAATGCAGTGGCTGTCAAGCAGGAGTCTGGAAAAACTAAATGTGATACTTAATTAAACATCTATACTTCCATGGAATGCAAGATTTGCCTTCTATCTCCTTTTTTGTACAGGAAGCCCAGAGATAAAACCTTCAAGTTACAAGCAACTGTGCCCTGCTGAGAAAAGTGATGGAGTGTTATGCTCCAGAGAACTTAACCAGGCCCCAGAAAATATAGAGTTGACACCTAGAAGGTTTTCTTCTTATTATTGCTGCTGCTGTTATTATTATTTTCATTACTGTTTTTCCTGACACTAAAACTCTCCCCGTCATGTTCCCAGAGGGAGACAAACAGTGTGTGTCTGCATGTTAATGGGAATAAATGGGGCCACTGTACTTTCCTGATGCACAGGGTTCAAATGCTGGAGGAACTGCTGAAAGCAGGCATACTTTAGTGAATGCTGGGAAAGGCTGTAGGGCTCATGGATTTTGCACAGGAGAGAAACACAAATACAGGCCTTGGGGATGCCTGGTCAGAGCTCAGTTCTGCTACTGACTTGACCAGCTTGGGCAGGTTACTTAGGGCCCTGTGCTCTGGCTGCTTCCTTGCAAAACAGTTCAGGAGTAATAGGATGATGACCCGTGCTATTCCAGGGACATGGTAAGAACAAGGGCCTAAATGTTTCTGGCATGGTGATAAAATGGATCAGAGAGTGATATAAATACTTCATACAAGGCGAGAAATGGCCTAGAGGGGCTATTTCCTACATTGCCTGATCAGATGAAGCTGCAGAGATTAGGTGCAAAAATCAAAGGTGAGGAACCAAAATCTGAAGTCTTTCAGTTTGCATCATCATTTACTGCTGCCAAATGAAAAAGCCACCAAAAGAGGATGTAAGAAATTCTCATCTGTAAGATTGCCTCATCTATATTTTACTGCCTTAATATGAATAAACGACTGTGCATGGAATAGGACACTGAGTGAAGAAACATGCCAGGCATAGAGCAGGTTATAAGAGAGCAGGTTATAAAAGAGCCAAAACTCAGGTTGTGAATTTGAAGTGTCAGTGGTTTCAAATGTGATTGGATATTACTTTAAACTTGGAAAAAAAAAAGGGCATTGATGACTTCCCCGTTGATGTGAATAGCAATCAAAGATCCATTTGCTTCCCAGGGGGCCATGGAGACAAAGCCTGACACAGCACAGAACAGAAAAGCTGTTGTACAGGTTAAACAAATAATCCCTATAGCTTTGTGTCTTGCCTCCCACAGTGACCAAAAGCTCATGCCAAGGGTAGCCTAGAAGAAAAGAAGCATAGATGATACTTTCCTTGAGTATTCACCCACAGTGCTTCTCTCATGTTTTTAGTACCATCTTCTTTACTGAAGATTTCTCTTGTGGCTTAACTGACTCCCCTTTTCCAATACACAGGACTGTAAAACACTTTAGACAAGAAATGCCTCTGTACATGCACCTTATCTTTACCCAGAACTCATGCCCCTGTGAATTCTCTGAAAGCACTGCCATACTAAAAAGGCAGAGGATAAACTTGGTAGGCTTTGTTCCCCTCCTCCCCTCAGCTGCTTCATTTCCTATCACTTTGAAATCTGTGGCAGCCATAAGCCACAGGTTCAGTTGTTGGGCTTCAGGCATGGGGTGAAGGAGAAAACACAATCTCTCCTTCTGGGCTGCAGCACATCCTAATAATTTTCTGCTTTTCAGAAGTCAGAGGGGTCACTGGACCTTGCCAGGACAATAGTGGTACTTGGGAGCATTTTCTGATAGTGCCTTCTCCTAGGGCTCTTTGCTGGAGTGCACACTGTGCCCAAATTCACCTCTGTAATTGCCCAGCTGCTGTGGCTGAGGAAGTTGCAGAAGAACTGGATTGAGTTCCCCTGTCTTCTGGGACAGAAAAAGTCCCACCCATTCACAGTGGGTTCTCCTGCCACATCCCATCACACCTACTGACTTCAACTGCTGTGAAAAGAGACCTCTCTCCCTCTTCTTGGTGACCTGCTCTGCTACCAAGACTTGAGCCAATCTCATCATCAGGGCACCTTAGCAGATCTCCTTTTGGTAATGACACCTCACATCTTACAATTAAACAGCCTGGGCCAGCCCCCTGCACCCCCCAAAAAACCCAAAACACCCTCATTTCCTTCACAGTGTTTATCCTTTGAGTGCTTCCAGTCCAGTGAAAAGCACAGCATGCAGACAAGGTCTGCCAGGCATAAAGAACATGGAAGATGCTTTTCAGGAGAAGTAAAAAATTCAACTTTTTTTTCTTTTTTTCTTTTCTTTTCTTTTTTTTTTTTTTTTTTTTTAAATTAATAAATATATTAATAAGGGTGGGGGAATACCCTAGCAAACCAGCAAAAAACCCAAGACTTCCAGGACAACAACTGTAGTCACGTTTTTCTCAGCATACTTGTCTAAGCTCTGCTGATGTTAGTTCAAAACACAAAGAAGGCACAATCCTCAGTGGTGCTGAGCAGATCCCCAAGGAACACAAAAGGTACTCAGCTCTTAATAGAACTGCTCATAATGACTGAGCCTCTCAAGTACATAAGTTGCTCTGAGGGGAGGCAAAGACATTTTCTTGCTGAGTTTGAAACTAAGACCTCTGTTTGGCAGCTGCCATTCAAGTCACGATCAGATCTGGCCTTTCATGAAAATGCAAGCTCATTAAAACATCCAGAGAAAGGGAGGGAAATGTGGTGCAGCCCTCAGCTAGAGGGATTAAAAGAGCAATTGCAGTCAAAACCAGGGCTCTGTGGTTATAGGCAAGCAAGGCAAAGGGATGAAGGGGACCAAGACTAGATAGTACCCACAAAATATTTCCTCTGACTGTCCTGAATGAAAGAAGAAATGGGCATTTACCTTTAGCTGTTGTGGGATTTTTTTTTCACTCTTTTTTTTTTTTTTTCCTGCCTCCACAAACACAGCTTGGCTGCTGAACTACACAGCAGATAAATGATGTAGAGGCAGTAGGAACTTGTGGCCTTATTTAAACAAAGGCTAGATAGAGTTATCTGGATCGATTGAGCCGATGCTTGCTTGTGTACTAATTCAGGCCAAACAACTGCTACTGAGAATAAGTTCAGCTGACCTTCCTAGGAAGTGACCAGGCAAAATGGAGACGTAAAGAGCAGCTTTTGACACGGGTGCCAACTGGGACAACTTTGCTTCCACGTGAATGCTACTTTACATGAGCAAAGAGTGGTCTCAGACTGTCTGAATTATCTCATTACACCCCTGCCCAGCAACTTAGCTTAAGATGAGCCCTGCTGGCTTGGAACAAGGGCCTCTATAATCCCTTTTCCTGAAAGTGGGCAGTGAAGTATGCTTAAAGTAAAGGGGTTTTCCATCCCCACAACATCCTCTTAGCTTCCAGCAATCTGCCCTGAGTGGGCCTGCCTTCATTTTACCTCTTATAACTTGGGAAGAGGTTTCAAAGTGAACCAAATCCTCCCATGCACTACTATAGATCAGAGTATGTGACCACTCTGTTACACAATCACCCAATTATCCCTATCTGGTAATGATTCCCTCTGTGCCTGTGTGAGCTGGGGAATACACCCCATTAAGCCACACACTTTCTTAACTCTCTTTCAGTCATTAGTGCCACTTGGGACTAGGCTTGCCACTTCTGCTGACTATTTAGAGTGCTGGAGCCTGAGTCACAGCCTCTGATTCATCTTTTTATGCCGGTGTGACTCTGGGTGTAATGGAGCAGTGGTGAATCAGGCCCTATGCATCTCGACTGGCAGCAAATCAGTAACTCCCCATTCTCTGCTCCTTTCCCTCCTGAGACCTGTAGGAAATGCAGAAAATGCTAAGCTTCTGCCAACGGCTAAGCAGGTTCAAAGCATGGGTGACCAACCACATCCCAAGGAAAGAAACTTGAGAAAAATCACAGGGTGAAGCTTATTTCAAATGATGCCGTTTTGCAGAATCTTACATTTGTACCCCTGGGTCTGATCCTTAGTACCATTACTGGTTCAAAGCAAATTTTACATTTTATCAACAATGCTAAAAGGCATTACCTCATCTGCCAAACAGAGGGAAGGTGCAGAGGCACCAGCAGCATGACTCTCCATAGGTCAGACTAGCTTCCCAGCACCTTGGCTTCCAAGACAATTGAGACTCGCAGCCTTAGTTTAGCCCATCTTTGACTATGATGTAAAAATCACTGGCAAAACAGTTCAATAGCATAACCCTCTCCTTTCTCACAAACTCACTGCAAATCTGAATACAGTAAGATTGGAAGGTCTCTTTCAGAGCAAGAGGACCTCTGATGGGAGGACCTCACACAAGATGCTGGCTAGGTTGCATAGTCAAAAACCTCCTCACAGAGAACAGCTCTGAACTTTTGTCTCCCAGCAGCTGATAGCAACCTTCCCCCTCCTCATCCCCACACACTAGCCTTGCAAAGCCCTGAAAGTGCAATCCATGAATCAGTGACACAAGCCCTTGCTCTGAAACATGAAGTGTGTTGAGCTATACCTTTAAACATCTGTTTAAGATCCAATTCCGTTACAGGCTGTGGCAGACCTTTCCTTTGAGTCCTCTGTGCTGAGGGTGGCAAGCGAGCAGCCCTTCTGAGGACCCAAGACCCCAGTGGTGTTATGGGACAAGTATGAAGGAGGTATGCACAGGGAGGGAAGGGTGGCTTGGTCACAAAGCTGGTGTGTGCGTGTGTACCATCGTCCATGTCTTTCTTCCTGTTGTTTTTAGGTAAATAGGCAACCAAAAGCTTGTCTCAAAAGTAGTCTGTGTTCCTTCTGCCTTGTCAAACTCTTCAAGGGAAGCATTATTGCCTGAATTGCTTAATTCCAATTTGCATAATATGGCGCTCTGACAACTGCAGAAGCAGGGATGCAAAAGGAAGATTAGGAGAGACATATGCATGCTGCCAGCCTTTCGCAGTCGGGAGAGTGGAGTTGAGAACCAGAGATAGGACGAGCAGCCCTGCAGGCTCCTAGCTCCACTCACTTCCCAGGAGCCTTTCTCACCCCTGCAGCCCCCAGACCCCTGCATTCACAGGGTTTTCACTGTGCTCTGGTGGGATCCTGAACTGTACTGCTCCGCCCAGATTTTTTGTCTATGGACTGTGTGGTCTAGAACCTTTCAGATGGTCCTGGTGGCATGAGCTGCCCCTCAAAACCCGAGAAAGCAAAATGCTGCATGCCTTGGGCATAGAGGCTTGTCCTTTGCCTTACGTTGCAAACAAAGGAGGCAAAATCTAAGCCTAGACAAACGGATTCCTCTTGGATCTCCTATTCTACTGGCCAGTCCTGGTATTTGAAAGATTTGACTAATTTTTTACTTCACATGTCAGTGCCTTTCCAAGTTCATGAATATTAGATGTTGGACTTCCCAGATAGTCTCAAGAAAGCATGTTCTCCCAATGCTTCTTGCTTGACTGGCAGATGTAGATGTATATTAGAAGACCTCCAGAACCACAAGATTCCCATAATTACAAGCACAGGACATCTCTCATGAGCCAAAACTCATTCCCACTTCTGAAATAATACAAGTCCTTCACTTGCAGAAGCCAATGGAACCATTTTCCTTCTTTAATAAGCCAACAGCCCTAAACTTCCAAGCCTAGCTGTGGTGAACACACAGAAGACCAACAGCGAGATATGAGCTTTCAGCATAAATTCTGGCCATTTCCTATTTTATCTGCATCAGCTTCATACCTTGTTCCAAAACAGAGCACAATCTTGCAGAAGTTCTGTGCATATCATGAGCTGTGTTTTGTCTCTTGGTTCTATTACTCCCTCTTTCCCCATACATCTGGCCTGAAGATTTATGCTGAAGATGAAGCTGAAGATTTATGTCAAAGTAAATACAGACCCCACTGATTTCATGGAAAGGAAATGTGGGATTGATGCCTCTGCAGATACAAATGGGATAAAAATCCTAAGTTGGACTTTGGCTGCATGTGAGCATACTTGTACCAGAGAATTGCATAGCAGTCATGTTTACACACTAACTTTGGCACTACTAAAGCAGCTTTGAATGGTATGGAATAACCCTCAAATGTGGGCAACATGGATACTCCTACAAAAGTATTTGTTGCTTATCCCTCGTCTACTTATAACGTTGTAGTGGTACAAACTAATCGAGGCAGACAAGTCCATAGGACACAAACATCCCTGAATTTCTGATCTGAATTTGCAGCTTGTGCCTGTCTATACATAATTGAGACACTAAACGAGATTGCAACAATACAGAACAAAACTAAGAAAGGGAACATGTTCCCGGAGGCAGGATTTTGCTGCTTCTTGACACAGTTTGTTGAAAAGCTGTGTAACAGCCAGAGGCTATTCCTGGTCTGGGGCACCTGGGAAAAATGAGCCTTGTATCCTGACTGATAAATTGGGCTCAAAGTTAGGGAAACGTCTCTAGTAAGAGTCACCAGTGGTGTGACCTCTCGACTGAAATAAAACAAGCAGCACACAGGCAGAGGTAAGAAAAATGGGAAGCCTGCTGGCTTTTCTGTTTGTAATGAGAAGCTACACTGTTTTAGTTGGACTACAAAGGAATTTGCAGTAGCAAAGCAGAAGATGCTTGTGGAAGAGGTACAAACAGTGCTCATTTAGCAGCTGGGTATGAAAAAATCAATGAATGAGATGTGAACCAAGCAGATAAGTCAAGATATACAGAGCAGGTAAGCAGAGGAGTTTTAACAACAGCCAGTCTCAGAGGAAGGAAGAGGATCAGCAAACAGCTGAGAACGAGCAGAGCGGGAGGGAGATAATGAAAAGACCAAGCAGATAAATGTGAATGTCAGATGGCAGCAATCACTCTGCATCACAGCAAGAGGACTTCTTTTCTCTCTTTCACTCTAAAGGCATGGGAAATAGAAGGGCAAATTGGACTTTTAATATCTCTGGGCAGAAGGGGAGAGCCACCGTCAATGGGTTATAAAAGCTGCGGCATCAATCCCTGCTACACCAGAGTAGGAAGCAGTTGTTGTCTTTGCCATTAAGCCCTTTCCAAGAGAGATTCTTAAGGACTCAGACAGTGCATGGACGAGTCAGAATCAGGAGCTATTTAATATGGCTATTTAATATGGAAGCTTTTCCAGATGCTATTCAAACTGCTGGTAAGATAGCTGTCTCCAGTGCCCTCCTCCTCCCCCATTCCAGCCAAGACCCAGAAGGGCAGGAACAGCACCAAAATGGTGACACCCACAGCCAGTGCAATGTGGATGCCAACCAAGCAGGAAAACAAGTGCTTGTGACTTGCTTCAGCTTGGTGAGAGGACTCCCTGCAGCAGGCAGCAATGGCCCTAAGGAAGAGCTGCTAGGAACATGCCTTTCAGTGACTGCAGAGGGACAGGCCCACGCCTCATAGAACATCACAGGTTTAAAAATTAAATTCACAAGGTGTTCCATGGGCTCTGAGAAATGAAGAGGCCTTGGCAGCCTGGAACTAAGGTAGGGCACAAGTGGGGATGTGGTCTTTCAAAGGCTGCACTTAATTAAAAAGACAGGCTGCCAAGAAATGATTCCCATGTTGGAATGAGAGCAGAATGGAGAAGATGCACTGGAAAAGCACTGCTCGTAAGGGAGGCCACATAATATACACATTCTCACCCTTGGCACACAAATCTATTGCTGGCCCTAATGCTGTTGTAGTGGGTCTGTGGGGAGGATGGGGTTTTAACTTGAGGGTCCTGTGGTTGGTCTAGGGAAGCCCTGTTATTTTAGGAAGCTGCTACATGGCCCTGTGAACACCCAGGGGTCAATCAGAAATGGGACCTAGCCAGACCACTGCTGTCCAAACATGCCTGTAAGGCTGGGGGACTTCCACCGCCCCAGAACTTGCTTTCACCCTCAAATCTTTAATAAGCTGAAGCACAACTCCACGGCCCAACAACCTCACCTTCTCCTTCACACAGATGCATTACAGCTATGGCTTTGATCAAGCTCAGAAACGGTGATTACGGATCCTGCATAAAGTATGAGACTCAGTTATTTATTTCTCTCTCCCCTCCCTACCCTCAAGCATTCTGGAAATCCTGTCCTCTCTCAGGTTATGGCAGATCTACAGATACAAACCAGAAGGTGGTGGCTCTCCCCCCCCCCCCACTCCTCTGTCTTTCCTGATTATTGCTTTTTTTTCCCAGCTCTCATCTGCAAGGTGCCCTCTTCATACTGCTCTTCAAAGTAAAATGCTTTTCTCCCTGCCTCTCTCCTGATGCAAAACGTCTGAAACCCTGTGACAGACCTCATATGCAATGCCTGCTTGGCTGTAACTCACAGTGAAAAATGCCCCCTCACCAGCAAGAGTCTCCCTGAGCCTTTTACCTATCTCAATATGCTACATCTCCACCACCCCCTCCCTGCTTTCATTTTCAATTGCATGTAATCAGTTTCTAGCTCTTTAACCTTATTCTGAGTGCTCTCTTTTTAAAGAATTTGCTATTCCACCCTAAAGCACTCGAAGGGAAAGAAACACACACATTTTAATTAAATTTCTCTCAGTTTTTTCCCTTGCATTTGCATATTTATTTTTATTTTTTCCCTATTTCCAACCCCAGGGAAGATAAATAAATAAATAAATGCAAAAGGGAGAAGGATGTGGAACAATACATGGAAGGTGACTGGGATGCAGATAACAGGCATGGGCTGGAGGTGGAGGGGAGGACAGCTGAAGGGGAGAGAGGGGAGGGACAATCCAGCAACTAAGCTGAAAGTAAGGTCAGGTATGGCAGAAATCCAATGATGCTCATGAAAGTGCTTTTAGGAAAGGAAGAAGAAGAGAAGACAGACAGTTTCGAAGTACCATAGCATGTTGATGAACGTGAATCAACTCCCCAAACTCTAATCTTCAATGGATTCCTGGCCAGTTTCTGCTCCTCCATTAGATTTCAAACATGTATACCCAGTGATGTGTACTTTGGGATGTGGGCAGAGGCCATGCTAGGTTCCTGGGCTACACGACAGAGCAATGCCCTTCATTTTGGAAATGACAACAGAGAAAACAAATCAGCCCAAAGTCTAAGGTGAGTGACAAAAAAGGGTGTTTCAGAGTGGACAGAACAGCAACAATTAAAGGACAATATCAGAACTGCTCAAGATAGTACAGATGAAGACTTGATAATTAACAAGAAACAAACAAACAAACCCACAAAACCCCCCCCCCAAATCCCCCAAAACCTCTACAAACAAACAACACTCCCCAAAAAAACAAAACCAGAAAAAGACCCCAAAACAAACAACTATTCCCCCCCAAAATATTTTATGCCCCTGGTGTGATCTTTTCTTCTTTTTCTTTTTTCTTTTTTTTTTTTTTTAATTAAATGTGAATAAGCCTATAAAATTTGGCATTTGACTGCACTTGTTACTATTTCTTTTTTATTTCCGAGTTTTGATTTTAATTTGGGAACAGGACCTCATATCAACTTATTAAGGGATTTCATCTTGTAGCAGTCTACCTGTTGGTTGCATAGGTTCACATTTCATACCTGCACTTTTTAGGTTGCTTCTTCCCCAGAATCTGTGGCGGTATTGGGGTGATGATCAGGGAATACAAATTTTTCTGTGGAGGACTGCAAGTCCCGCCAACATGGAGTCCCTTTGCAATAACCTGGAGATCTGTTATGGCCCCATTTTGTACAGTTTTATTATTACTCACACATCACCCAAGGACAGTGTCATCATTTTTTTCTCTGCAAAATGCATGCTGGGGTATTCAGGGTTCTCTTCTCCCCTCTACTAATGACCAAGTCTTTTCTGCAACCTCTATTCATCCTGATTACCTCTTTAACTGACTCTCCCTGGGGCTGCCTACTCTTGGTATGTAAAGAATTTATTATTGCTTGTGTTATCTTTGGCTATTTGTTCCTCAAATTTTTTCTTAATCTGTATTTTACATCTCAGTGCTCCGTTTTATGTTCCATTCTATTAGCATCACTCGTATGGAATACCCAATTTTTAAAGTATTCTTTATCTGACTTGAATAAACCAACATAGCCTGGTATTTAAGTGCACGAGTTTCTCTTACCTTTTTGCTTCCAGGTTTTTATTTTGTTTTTCATGTGGGCGTATGGTGCTACCTTCTGTGATTCTAATAAGGGACTTTTTTAAAGCATTTTCCCTGCTGGTTCTTTGGGTTTCAATTTCATAACTTTTTGCCTTCAGGTTGTTTCTGAATTAGTTCTTTTTTTTTTTTTTTCTTCTTTTTTTTTTAAATTCTTTTTTTGATGTTCTGTGCTAAAGAATTTCTGGTTGGAATAAGAAAATGATAGACATCATTTTATTAGGGTAATTTTTCACTCCTTATATCTGTCCTTTGACAGTCAGGCTCTGACTGAAAGGCAAGGCCATACAAAGACACTTCTTCCAACCCTTTCAGAGAGGGTTAGAATGAGACTGCTTTTACAACTCAGCAGAGAGGTTTTGCCATGGCAGGAGCAGACAAGGTTTGAGCCAGAAACAGACCAAAGCAAAATGTGGCTCAGGAAGTGCACATAAGAACTTAAGATTGGGGGCTGGCCCTTCCTACTCCTCAGCACTTGCTGGTTTATCCCTAACTTAATGGGAATAACAGAGTAGCAGAAGCAACTCTCACACTGCACCATTTCTGCTTGCCCCGTTTGACTGCAGAGGTGCCTTTCCCGTACCATCCTTCCCTTCCTCCAAAGGTTATTATTATTTTTAGTCTGGAAAAGGCAAAGCCAGCTCCATGTTCCAAGCACCAGTGCAACATGGGCACATTCAAGCTTTCTCCCCTCAACTGCTCCTACACCTTCCTCTTAGAAGAAAAGAAAAAACATACAAGGAAATAGACAAGATGCCTCTTAATAGCTCAAGATGGAGAGCCAAGAGCCCTTCTCCTACCACTGCCAATGCTGTTGACACCTCTTTCTCCAAGCCCAGTCCCCTCAGAAAGCATATTCCCTTGGCACCTGATGTGCCTCTTCTGCACCACCATGAATGTCAGAATAAAGTGCAACCCTTGTACCAAATCCCTTTTTCTAACCCAAAGTACTCGGGTTTATGCTTTTTGGTCACTCCTCAGGGTCCATTCAGAGCTGAAACAAAGGATCACTTTCAGCTCCTGGAGATGGGTTCACATGCTATGGCTGGACAGAGCCCACAGTCAGCTCCCTACAGACCAGATCTCCAACTCCACTTGCCCAAATCATCAAAGCTCTGCAAATATTCCATCTACAAGGATCCATTTAGGAAACAAGGGTGACACTTGGATGAACTACTAGATCAATCGGACTTAGACTCCCTGTGCATGCTGAGATGTAACAAACATCCATCAAGACTGAAACAGGTCTAGTGGTATCTGTTTTGGGACAAAAATCTTTTCCAGTCCCTTCCAGCCCTACAGTTTAAGGATGCTCTGTTTCATCCCTTCCAGATGCGATATCCCAGTGGGTGGCTGGACTTGATTTGCAGTTTAAAAAATCTCAGGCTGTTTTTTTTTTTTTTTCCCAAAGTAAGGCTCTACTGTGGTGAGGCTGTCAGAAGAAAAAAAGAAAAAAAAAATCCCACCAAACCCTTTGCAGCTGTCACAGACACTCACTGCCTCAGTGCCTCCAAACGCCACTTGGCTCCAATGCGTTGATGCATTTACTGTACTGGTAATTAATGCCGTTAGCTTTGTAATTAAAAAAAACAACTTTTTGCCTTTATACTTGGGGTGATAACGCTGCAAGTAAAAATTAATTAAAACGAGATGAATTGCCTTCAGTTAAACGAAACGGAAAGAGAGGGAGAGGAGGGGGCATGGGAGGGAGGGGGTCATAGTGGTAGCGAAGAGAGAAGGAGGCACGCCAGAGCCCTGCTAATGAAGCAAAATGATGCTGTTGGCATTTTTAAAGATTTTCCCCTTGGCTATAGTACCTTCTGTTGGGTTCTGGGTTAATGGAGCCTAAAGCTATACGTCTGGCAGGGAAACTCTGTGAGCCACCATCGCCCCATCTCTTTCATAAGGTCCACAAACACACCCGCCCATGTTGCTTCAAGTCCCTCCTCCTCCTCACCTTCCTACCCCCCACCTGGCTATGAGGGGTAATGGGCTGTGAAATTGGCTTTTCTATTATTATTAATTAGATCTGATGTCAGGCTTTTTGTTTTGTTTGTGTCTGGGATTTTATTCCCTTCCTGAAGTAAAGAAAATACCTAGATGCCTGAAAGAGGGGGCAGACTTCTTACAAAGTTGGTGCTGGGAGCCAGTCCTAGCAACTGCAGCACACTTTTTTTGTAGAGGACCAGAGTCCCTCTCCCTGGTTTTGGATGACTTCTCTGTTCACTGCTTAACTCTTTCTGTCCCTCACAGGAGTCCCATCTCTAGTCAGACTGGAGAGGGAGCTGTTACCAGAGGAGATAAGAAGCAACCTGTATAAGGGCTGAGGGAAGCCCCTGGCAGCAGAGGAAGCAGGCAGCCTTGCTGAATGCAAGAGACAGGAGAAACAGAAGCATTTCATTAAGTTTTGATTGAGAGAGAGAAGAGCTTTCTTGGACAGACCCAAATGGTTCAGGTCTAATCGAAATTCATCTTTGGAAATTACTTTGAATTTTATCACTGTTATGCCCATCTCATTTCCTTGTTCCTAATATGTAGGAATTTAGCAAATGAGGGAAGAAGAAATGAACAATCTGTCCCAAACCAAGTGATAAAGGGCATTTACCAACTACCCACCCAACTATCCTGTAGCACCCATTGCTTTTCAACCCCTTCAGTGTGGGAACTTATGAAGTTTCCCCTATACAAACTACTTTACTGCAGAGAGCAATTTGCTTTTCCATCCATCACAGCTCCCTAAGATTAATACATGGATGTCCATGGGGACTGCTGACTCTAGATATAAAATAATAAATATCCTTCTCTGGATGAGCTATCTATCTAGAAATGCTTGTTTATTCTAGAGTTAATATTAGAATATTTAAGTACTCTGGGTCAGGAGGAAATGCTGTTACTATGAGAAGGAGCAGCAGTTCCTGCAGAGGTCTTGTAAGACTTAAAAGTACTGAGATCCTATGGCCTGAGTTCAAAACTCCTGATCTGTAAAAAAACCTATGCAGCTTTTCAAACCAGCACTCTGTCCAATCTCCCATTTTCCCTCCAGAGCACTTTGTCACCACGATGGCCAGTTTCAGATGTGTGCAAACCCACTAGCAACCAAGTCCTTAGGATCAACCCTCTCGCTCAGCCTCTGTAGGGTCAAAAGGACATGGTTTGACAGCAAAACCAAGTCAGATCCTGTGGCAACACTGAAGAGCAAAGTCCTGACTGTTTTCCCTAAAGCTTCTGCTGTCTTCAGGCTGAAATGCACCTTGATTTTGAGCAGCCAGACCCACGTACACCCTGAAGCAGGAGAATTGGCTTTGTTGTCAGGGTTGCACCCACAAGACCTACCAAGAAGATACTACTGATTCTGCCATGGCTGATGGGAACAGAGTGCTTTGCAGGCCTGTTTGAGACAGCAATGCACTCTTTTAAAAACCAGCACCTACAGCTGCCCCACACATGGGGGAGAGATGGGAGATATGTTGTCCTCACTTCTGAGGAGGACACTAGGGTTGCCGTTTAGGGAGAGCTGCTGGGACTGGGGAAGAGCAAGACCAGCTCTTCCCCATGAAAGTTTTCCCTCCTGTTTTATGTTCTCTTAGCTGTAAGCGTGGTGTGGCCACTGCATGATGAAAAACGATGGAGAGGTGACATGACCCTCCTAAAGGATTTCAGAGCTAGGAGGTACTCCAGGCCTAGCCTAATGCCTGCTGGGTTTGGCTACTGGAGGCATCAGGGCAGCTCTGAAGGACACATTGTGCTGGCCCTGGCAACTCCTTCCCAATGGCTCGATTTCTACAGCTACAAAATTAAGATAATGACACTCATTCTACTTTTGCAGGACACCGGGAGTTCTGCTGGTGAAAAGCAACATACCAGAGCACGTCTGACATCCTGGAGAGCTCAATGCAAACTCTTATCCTGCTCTGGACTTTCCACCTCAATTTCCCTGCCCTGCAGGACAGTAGCATGCATCTGGCTTTACAAAGGCGAGGCTGGACTATTGATTGACAAGGTAGAGCCACTACCTTAAACCAAAGTCATCCTGGTGTAATGTTGTTGAAGCAACTGAGTGAAACCTGGAGTGACTTTGGCCCTTCACCAGAGCCAAGGCATTGTCTTGACCTTTGCAGCTATTCAGGCTGTCCACTTCAGGTTAGTTCAGAATTTAAGGTGAGACCTTAGTCTGGCTGACAGCTTTGAAAAGACAGTCAAGCAAGCAGAAGAGGTACATCGAAGGGTGAAAAGTGAGTGCTAAGAACATTGCTCCTGACCTTTTAAATGGGATTTTACAGCCATGGTTTGGCTGAACCTGGGGCCTGACTGCTGTAGTGCCACAAACTTCTGTCAAGTTATTTCTGAAGTGCCATGGTATAAGCAAGAGACAACATCATCCATCCCCAGTATGTACAACTGAACAGGGGATTTACAGCCTGGTGTGAGAAAGCAGGGAAGGAGGATGTTGGAGAGAAGGGCAGGGTGTGGAGTATAAAGAGTCTGTGTGAAAGGGCAGCTCATTTTACTGGAATAAGTCTCTCACATGACTGTGGCATTCTCCCCTTCAGTTCAGATGGGTTTCATTTTTCAGTCCTAAAGGAAATAAATAAACTGAGAGCGATGCTTTTCTGACTGTCATGGTAAATCAGGCATCATTTCATTGCAATCAATGGACTTCCACCAGCGGAGAGTTGATGCGAAAGAGAAGACCATTAACCCCAGAGTATCTAACCTCCCAGCCATTCCCAGTCCCTTCCAGATCTGAAAATCAGCTGTTCTTTTTTGGCTCTTAGAGGAACCCCAGGAAGAACGAGCCTGCAGTCAGACTGTAGCTGCTGAGGCATGACGCAAATTAGACGCCAGTCTCACTTCTCCACAGCAGTGTCAGCTCCTGCAGGGCTAAGCATAAGACACTGAAAAAGCATGGGGAGAAGGGATATTGAGCCAAACCTGGTCACAGCTCCAATCCAGCCTGAGCAAGGATAGAATGAAAACAAGGACAAGGAAAATGTCTGCTGTCTTCTAGTATTCCCAATACGGGTAACAGGTCCCTGGCCAGCCAGTCCTGAGTTTGCTTCGACAGAAATTCATGTTCAAGCCATTCTCACAAGCAGAGTACTTAAGCTCCTTCTCTTTAGTGGCACCGTGACACTTGACTGTAGCTGAGGAAGGACCTCCTGAAACGAAGAAACCAGATTTTTGCTGATGGTAGTCATCTGTTGTATTTCACAGGTGAACCACAGAAATTCTTCTTAGGGAAGAAAATGGGAGTATTTCAAGGTCTGCATCATTCCATAGCATGGAAAGATAAAAGCAGTGAATAGACTTCTAAACAACACTGTCTGGAGAAATCTCCTCCTTCCACACATGCTGGTGAGCTAAATCCATACATGCCAGCAAGTTCCCCTCTTTCTGAATATTTGCGGAGGACCAGCAAGAAACTCATCCATCCCACAGATGTGAATTCCTACTGATCAAGCTGGCTAGAGTGCCAGACTGCTTTGGGACAGCCTAAACACCATTCTCGCTTCAGTTATTTATGCTGCCACTTCAGGGCTAAACACGGCAGCTGCTTAGAAACGGGCAACACTGAGGGGAGGAATGAGGGAGGTTGCTTTATTTAATTCAAGACCGTTGGGGCGCACTAAGGAAGACAGAAAACAGTTCTTTGCGCTAAAATTTTCTGAAGTTCTGGGGCTACAGACATTTAGAGCCATCATGTGGCTCTGTGTTGGGGACCTCTGCAGCTCATCATAATGCTGCCTTCCCCACAACACAGAGGCAGCCGATCCCTTGCTGGGACCTTGGCTTAGTGCTGAATGAGAGAGAAATCAACACCTGCTGCACAGCCACCAGCACCCTTGGATTTGCATTACAGATCTGCCATCCAAACATGCCACCAGCCTAATGCTGTTTAGACCGGAGGAGATCGCTGCCCTGGGAGGTGCATCTCCAAGAACCTGGGAGCCAATGTGCTGCTGCTGCTGCTCTGCTCCCAAACCAGCAGCAATAAACAGAGGATGATGCTTTAAGGAACAGCATATTCATTCTAGTTTTCATCTGGTACTAAATACCTAAGCCTCCACCTGCCTGAATCCTCTTCCACCCTTGCCAGAAATCTGCTGGAGAGGAAACTAAAAAAAGGAAGATGAGGCAAAATAAAGCAAACTGCCAGGGAAAAATGTCCAAAAAGCTAGCCCAGAGGACAGGGGAGAATCGAGGTCTCCACAGATGAGTGCTTTTAATTAGGAAGAGGGCTGAACAGCAAGGAGCTTATGCTAATGAGTAGTCTCTTTTAATCAGCTTATATTTTAAAAACAGCATTTTTTAACAGTCAAAATAGTTCTGAAAAATGGTAATTATCAGAAACACATTAACATGGAGCGGGTGGGCTAGCAAACTGAAATGATGGAGTCTGCTGTCCAACAGAAGGGGACAGCATTGTCATGAGGGCGATGCAGGGATGAGGTGGGAGGGCTTCCGGGGCGGTGGCTGCTGTTCTGACATCGCTGGCCTGTGAATCTTCATTTCCTCCCTGCTTTAATTAATCCTTTCTGTACCTCACACGTTCACCAGTGTCCTCCTCTTTCCTCTCATGGGTGAGTTCTCTCTCTGCACACAGAGGTGACCTTGCTCTTTGCTTGTCTCTTTATCTCCTCACCTTTCCCCCACCTGCTCCTCCAAGTATTACCCCTGCAAATGCGTGGTGCAGAGGCCTCTTCCTGCTTGTGCTACAAACACCACCATGTTACAGTCTCTGCTGAATGTGCATGCTGATTGTCTGGAGAATATATTTACTGTGTACTGTGTGTACACCCTCCAACAAGATAAACTGAGCCTTTGCAGTCCATGCCTGAAGTGTCCAAACTGACTTCACAGCTGACCCCTCCCAAACAATGAGTCCCTTTACTCTTAGGCAGCCTTGCTGGAGATTGGCACATATTTGCATGCAGTGGAGTACAGAGAAATTTCCCTCTCTTTACAACTTCTTTCTTTCAGCACCCTGTCCTCTCCCCTGGAAAGGGACACTCTACGAGAAATGTGCAGGATTCCCATCACCTATACGCCCTCACTCTACCCTGCCCACGTGAGTCTTTGTAACAGCCTGCCTGCTTCTCCAAATGGTTCAACACCCACCAATATTTCAAGTAGATGTTACCAAGTGAAATGAACACCAGTTCGCAGTATCCTCCTTTGTCTGAGGAAACAGATCCAGGCATGTGAAGCCATCTGCTCTTGTAGGGTTGCCATCCTCATATTTCTCTGTACTATGTGCAATAAAGAGCGTTACCAGACATCACTCTCAAGCTCACAACAACCTTGGGGCAGAAAACAGGAGGAGGAGGCAGCACATCCAACATGCCACATATGGTGGGGTGAAAGGAGAGAGACAGAGAATATACACCGAAGGATGGATAGAGCGACAGGCTGCCTGATGCTTTCACGTGCAGTGGAAGGTGTTGTGATTCTCCCATCTGAAGCTGGCTTAATTCTAAATGTCTTTCCAAGATTCGTGCAGCGAATGTTCAGCCATGTCTTCTCACCAGTCTTGACACCAGAATACAGACTGTAGCTGTACAGCTGTCACTGTCCCATACAGGAAGAGCTTGCTTTGATCCACCATTATGACTGAGCAAAGTCTCCTTGGTGCCCTTGGGCTCAGCTTATGTATGGCCAAGGCCCAGGTACGTGGCAAGTCCTGCTCTGACTGAGCAAATGCCACTTGGTAGCGGGGCAGCTTCAGCCCTGCTCAGCTACTGTACCGTGGTCTCTGCTCTGATCACCCTCTCCAGCTTCTCAGGTGCAAGCTCCCAAGTGATGTGACCTAAGGGTGTCCAACTGACTGACACAACTGTGCTTCAGAGTTCCTGCCTCTCTGGGAATCAAGCTTATGGCTTACAAATCTCATGGCAGTGAAGGATCAGACTGGGCTTATAACTCTAGTTTTACAGCATGACAGAACAATCAACCACAGTTTTGACCCACTCGAAAAGATACTGCCTTTCCAAACAACCAGTGTACCAATATGCATGGCCATAGCACAATAACTTGGTGTCAAAGCCTGAGGCTGTTGATGTATGTTTGTGCATGGCATATCATCTTGCCATGTAATCCCCTACTCTACTTCCTTGCCCCTGTGTTTGAGGGCAGGCATTTCTTTGGTGAAAGGAAGCAAACGTAAAGCTGATTATTTTACAGCTGCATCTGTAAATTATGGTGTCCAGGGACACCAAGGAAAAGCAACCAAGGAAAAGCAACACCTTGGGACATGGCCTGCTCAGACCTCAAAGGCAAGTTCATACAGATCAGCAGTACCAACTTGGGTCAGGAGACATCCAAAGAAAATGGCATTCTGTGCCATTTGACTATGCTCCTCCACTGAGACCATGACACTGCTGATCCCCCTCCTGATCTGAGGAACATGTGATTTAAGGACATGAAGACCTGCAGGAGTGAGGAAGATGACTGCAATGCAAACCCAATACTATGATCCCCAAGACCATTAAAGATTCCATATCATGCTGCATTTTTCTCCTTCACAACATTTTTAAACTCACATCAATTTTCCATCCCGTATTAGATGCATTAGTAGTAATGGCTATTTATAGAGCTGTAGTTTACAGAGCAGTTCAGGCTGCTGAACAAGAAAAAAAAAAAAAAAAAAAGGAAGACTCGTGCTTAAAGGCTACAGTATAAACAGTGAACTAAATGCCAGAGCATATAAGGTTAAATATCCTAAATAGCTCCCTCCCATTGGCAGGTGATGCATTTGTTATTCAGTCTAGAGGTAGAAAGCGTTAAAATAAATGTTAAAATAAATTACATGGTAAAATAGATTACACAAACTGAGCACATTAATATGCACTAATAGAGGTTGTTGCTATAACAGGATTCTTTGTTCTGGAGCAAAATGCCTCAGAATTACAGGCAGGCCAAAACAAAAGCCCCCTGCTGCTGTAGTGAAAGCTGGACTGGGATTATAAACAGGATTTTCAAAGCAAAGTTGTTCCTTTCCAACAGAATTGTGCTGCTGAGAACCAGTTGGACTGGTGTCCCAAGGCTGAGCTGTTCTCCACTTTGAATGGATGGGGAAAAGCATCATGTTGAGATACCCTCTCCTATATCATCTGATGGGAGTGCATGTGCCTGCTGTCTGCCTCGGGCAGTGGTGCAGGCTGAGCGTGAAACAGCACCATCTGTTTTGGGCTGCCAGCCTGTGCCACAGCACTGGAACAGGGGGTCTGTGTGCACCAGGGAGGGAAGGGGCAACCTCGCTGCCTCCTTCAGTATGGGAAATCAGCAGCTGTGCTCTGAGCTAGCAGCAAAGAAAGACTCCCCAAAAGCAAATTCAGCTGCAGTACTTGGTTGGCAGTGGCAGCACACCCCCTCCCTGCAGCTGCCTCAGCTCTGGGTTCCAATCTGGATGGGCCATACACAGGGGTCACAGAGCACCCAGTGCCTGCAGGTCCATTTTGGCCTTTGACCCCTCTGCTGAGGCGCTGGCAGGTGTCCCACCTGGGCTCCAGGAAGAGAAGTAGACCAGGAGAGGACAGCTCCCACCAAGAGCTCAATCAAAAGCCACCTATCAAGAGCCAAAAAGTGACATCAGGAAAGCTGCACCAGTGCTGGTGCCTAATGTCTAAGTCCAAGAGAGAAGTGAATCCAGCTTCCTTCTACTTCATATTCCATAACCCTACAGAGAGGAAGAGCTGTGAAAGCTAAATCTGATCCTTCTTGTTGGCACCATAGAAACTGATGCAGTGAATCAAGTGGAAGCACAGCAACATATTAGTGACCCCATAAAGTGTATTTCTGAACATTTAAAGTGTGTAAACATATTTATTTAGAGTGAAGGGATGTGTACTTACATAAAGCAAAACGAAGATGACAGGGATGCAGGTAACCACGCATCCCTGTAACCATTGGCAAAGGTCTCCCAGTCTTCTCAGCCGCCTCCTCTTCTTCTGACTCCCAATTAGCCAACCTTACAAGGTCTTATCTGCTCCCTAATCGTTCCCTTCTCATTACTCCACCCCATGTGCCTCTGTGATATCTAAGAGGAGAACTAATAAGGTGCCTGCTGCAAAACAAGCAGGGATTCTGGCTCCATTCCTGTACCACTAAACAAATAGTTTCAGTGATAAATAAATAAAGCTATTCACAGAGAATCCTCACTTCAGTTTAGCTGGGCTTTCACCGTGTCTACAAACCTGCCATTGTTCCAGATACTTGAAAACACACAGCTATTAGCTTTCCTCCCTATTTCTCCATTTTAAGATAAGTAAGAAATGCCATTTATTTGTTAAAATTTTATAACTCAAAGCTCACGTCTCCTTCTTCTGCCGTTAAAAGCACCCAGCCCTGAGTGAGAAATGACCAGCTGCAGGCAGCCCGAACAGGCCAATGTTCATTAAATGTCTTATTCAACCCCAAACCTCATGAATTGTTTAATGTACAATGGAGACAAAAGCCTTATTTTTTTCATGTGTCAGCTCTTGTTAAGCGGCTCCCTGCCCATCTTGCTGCTGGCTATAAACAGGATTAACAATCCCCGTAGTCAGAGGCAGGGAATGTGTGCACACTTCACACGCTGGCAAACGCGTGCAGAGGACAGGGTGGCACACCCCCCACACAGCCCCACTCGTGTGTGCCCAACCAGGCACCCCCCACATGCCAGCCCTGCCAAACACAGTTACTCCCTGGGGAAGGCAGATGTGCCAATCCAGGCATTCCTGCACAGAGAGCCTGGGATGTCCGCACACCTCAGGTGACAAACACAGCCCTCCCAAGAGCTGTGTGTTGCTCATCTGCATGGGTCACTTCTCTCCAGTTTCTAAATACAGGAAGGAAAAAGCAGCAGCTTTCCTAGAGGAGGGTGTGCTGCCTGGTCTGCTTTTCCCAGCCCTCACACTGCATGACCAGCGTTAGATGCCTTGAACCTGATTTCTTTGAGGAAGCCTACCAGGTGCTGGGCACCACACTGCTGAGGGAGGCCCTCAAGAGGCAGCCCATGCCTACTCTCCAGAAACTTCTGGAAATACAGCCAGCACCTCCCACTCCTCCTCTCCTCCCTGCCCAAGCACACATGCCAACCCTGTGAGCTCGCACACACACGGGCAGAGAGGCAAGTGCACAGATGAGCAGGGCATCTGGCTTCCTGCAAGATCCCTTCGGGCTCAGCCTGGAAGCATGAACCCCAAGCCACCAGCTTCAAGAACACCACAGCCACCTCGGCCAGCATCCCAGAGGGCTGTCAACCACCCTGGCTGAGGGGAGGAAAGAGGGAGGAAGGTTTGCCAGCTCCAGTGTGGCTGTACCAACATCCAGTTTTTGGTGGGACTCTCATGTTTTCCGCTCCATCCCCAGCAGTAGTGAGGACCACGAGCGTTTCCAACAGAAATGGTGCTGTAGACTTCAGAAAACTGACCAGCTGTTGGGGTGATGTCAGGGTGCCAACCTGGCAGATAACTGGGCAGCATGAAGAGCAGGGGGAGCAGGAGAGACAGTAGGATGTCCTTGGGCATGACAAATTGACCAGGGACGGTGAAGAGGCAGCCTGTTGATGTGCAGTGCAGGAGGGGGGATGTGCCTTTAATGCAGCTTGCTGCCAGGGAAAGGGGGTTGCCAAGTTGTCCTTTCTCCCTGCCCATCCCCATGGACGCAGAAATTACATCCACGGCGAGTGGATGCCATCCTCTAGAAAATGCCATCTGGAGAACATTACTGGGTTTCCTGGACAGACATCACAGGACTCTGCAAAACCTGGAGCTAAACAGCACTTGAAACTCATGTCAAATGGTGCTTTAAGAGGTAATAGCCTGCAGGGCTATAGCTAGGTTTTTTTTCCTCACTGGAATCAGGAGGAAGCTGTACTGCTGACCAAACCCACTTATAAGTTACAAAGTGAGTGAGAAAATAAAAGTGTCTGATGAAAGCTAACATTTTTGTGATAGCAAAGGAAATATCCATCTCTCATGCTTATTTGTTATTTGGGATTATTGATGTATTTTCTGCCAGCAAATAATCTTTTCCTCACACATTAAACATATTGTGAATATTGCAGTCAGCTGTAAAATCCACCATTCCCTCCTACATACCACCGGACTGTAACATCTGCATCACTAACAAAATCAGCACAACACAAATCGCGTGTACGATGGAAATACTGGAAAATGTGCAAGCGTGAGTACGGATTGAGGATGAGCTTATGTGGGGGGCTGTGGAAAGCAGACCAGCACCACCAGTGCTTCTCAGCAAAGCTCATGGCCTGCATGATGCTCTGAGAGGCTCAGGAACTGACCCTGTCCGACTGAGATGGCACCCGTTTTTGGGTGGGCCACTCAAGGATTTTGGTAGGTAAATTAGTGTGTGATTTATCCAACTTGACTCAGCTAATTAGGCGCCAGCAAAAAACAGAACCTATGACTCAGACAATAGTTGGCAGCACAAAATGCAAATTTCCCAACCCAACAGACCATTTCAAATTTACCTTTGACAGAAATACTCATAATAGCAATATCCTCTTTCTGAGTATTTGCTCTACCCAAGCTACCGTGCTTGTAGAGAGGGACAGCAGAAGGGCTGCAAACATCATCAATTTAAGATCTGTTTTTGAATTGGAACAAAATAATTATGAATATCCCTCTGCCTCATTTTGGTGGTGCCTCAGCCACCTTAGAAACCATCAGTCATGGTCTTGGCACTGCTCGCAGCTGTGCCTGTCTGCACCTTCCCCCAAGTCCCCTTATCCACCCATCATGCCTGTTTCCTCAACTCCAATACATCTGATGATCTTTCTGGCACCGTTCCTGCTCAAACAGCCCCAATCCCATTGCCTTTCTCTAGCCATCAACATACTCCAGCGGCATGCACAACAAACGGTGATATCCCCTCCCAAGTGGCACCACATCCCTATGAGTGCAATAAATGCATTCCCAGGGCTGTATGCAACCCCTCTGCAGCAATGTTGCAGCTCCATCCATTTCCACCCCTGCTCACGACTGTCTCACAAAGCCTTGCTCACGCAAGTAATCCCATTAAACCTGATGGGCTAGTTGCCTAAGCACCGATTTACGGGATCATGCTCTTAAAGGCTAAGCTCTTCAGTGAAGGGACCCTAGGAGTCCCTTGGAAATTGCCCACAAAGCCCTACAGCCACCACTGGCCTGCTGAAACCTGGTGTTATTTGTAGGAGATCAAAGTCCTGTCAGGTCATGTTGACTTCTATTAATGGAAGCTGAGATGCTCAGCTGCACTTCCAGGTGTCAGGCCTGTAAATGATGAACTCTTTCAGACGTGTTTCACCCGGTGGGTTTTTCAGGGAGCTGTCAATTGGCACGGAGCAGAATTCAAGAGAGTCTGATTTGCCCTACATCCTGAGGACACCAAGTTTTCCTGTTTTGTGCAGCTACAACTGCAGTGTCATCACAGGCTGAGTTCTCAGGACAAAGGTCTTTTGGGTGCACTGGGATGGGATAGACACATTGGAAGGGGCCTGCCTGGATATGCTGCTTCCTTCTCTTTTACAAAATCCTTCTCTAGTTACAAAAATGTTTGCCTTGGCAGAGGCCTATTCAGGTGACAGAAAGACATGGGGAAATGGGAACAAAATGTGCACACTGTTCTTATTGAAGAAGACCCAGTATAACAGCATAATTAATAAACCTTCGCAGACCTCTATTAATAGCTCCTGAAACCTGAGCAAGGAACGCAGCGGTGATTTTGCCAGGGCTCATTCTGCACGGGTGAAAATCTTTTGCTTACTGTTTTCACATTTGTCATTGCCATGCTCCATCAAGCTTAGCAGTAAAGGCAGTAAAGGAAAGCAGGGGACCAGGGGAGAAAGGAGACAGGGAAATCCTGGCCTGTGGCTGAGCACGTTTTGATGGCTTTACAAGCACAGAGGCTGGATGAAGTCATGTTGCAAAATTACTTGTCCATTCATGCATAGGGTTGAGGAGGAATCCTATACAACTAAATTAAATTTAAATTATCATATGCCAAATTGACATTAATATTCAGGGCAAAGGATCATTTTTTTCAGGCAGTGCATTGATTTAGTTTTAAATACTAATAAATTTCTCCTGCCTCACTGGACATCGATGGTGTACCCCCCCTTAGCTCCTACCGTGTGTAACACTAGCCTTGCACCCAAAAGAGAGGGCTTGGCTTTGCGAGCCAAGAGTAAGCACCTCAGAATGGGCAGATAGAGCCTCAAAAGCAACAGAGACCCCTCAGCCAGAAGGCTTATTGAGGTAAATGTATTTCTTCCTCTCCCCATTTTTTCCAGATGTGTCTTCTCTAAACCTCACCTGCCTGCCAAGAGGGTCCCCGGGGCTGTGCAGGGACCCGGACCAGCAGCACATGGCTGCACAGTGCCTGGGGAGGGTGGGCTGGGAGCCTGCCACCAGTCTCCTGGTCCTCTCGGTTCAGCCCCCCTCCCCTGCAATCCCCACAGGTTTCATTGCTGAATGCCTCAGCCCCTAGAGTACCACAGTAATTTGGCACTGATGCCTTAGTCACTTAATTATTCTTTTCAAAGGAGCCTTTGAATTTCTTTTTCCCAACCTTGCCTTCTTCCCTCTCCCTCCCTTTTCCCTCTACACATTTTGACTCAATAGTTTTCCTTGAAATTGTATAAACTTGTTGTTTATTTCTTGCCATCTAGCATGCTGTGATCTATCTTTCATTGTTAATATTTTTTTTCTCAGCAGCGTCCCTGTTGCCTGTCTCTGAGTTCATTCTGTTCCCTCTTTCAGCAGCACTATATTTTTCTTCTCAGTATTTTTGCTTAGCTCTATTAACTTTTATTTATTTTTCTTTCACTCCTTCATCATGTTTCTTTTCTTAGTTGCTGTGCACCATCTGTATATCTGTTTCTGCCTCTCTCACGCTCCCACAACTAGATTACTCTCTGCCTGCCTTTGATTACCACAGCCCCTTGTCTCCCCTCCCCACACACTCCTCTCCCTAATAAGAGCTATCTGAAACTGGCCGTGCCCCTTCTCAGGTTCCCCCTCTGGTTCCCAGCTGTTGCCTGTGAAAAATACCTGTGTAGGAGTGTTGACATCATGAGCTCTGGCAAGCCAGAGAGCACCTGAGTCAAGAAGATTCAAGATGCAGTAAGAGATGATGAGCTTAACGTATGATTTTTCCAAAGCATGCATATTTCTAATTCCGCATTCTCTGAGAGAGAGGGAAAAAAAAAAAAGAAAAAAAAAATCACTCCTGCTCTTGACATGTCTTATCTGCTTTTGAACATCTCACTATGCAAACAAATTAGTTTCTCCTAATAAAGGTTAGAAAGCGAAAAATAAGCCTGAGCATGGAAATCAAAACTTAGTTGTAACAAGAATTATGATCGATGCCTTCAAAGTAAAGGAAATGCATCATCAGAAGAGCTGTGTGCACCAAGGAAGCATAAATGTCCTCCCTGTTCCCCAGCACCTCGGCTGTCTCCCTACACCTCTGCACCTCCTGAACAGCTCTAACAGAGTCCCCAGTCACTGTCTTTGCAAATCACTGTAGAAACAGATGTCAGGAGAGCATCCTGTGACTGCTGCTCCAGAGCTCTGGCCACCAGCTGCAGGCTGCGTGTGAAGGACAGAGCGACGCAGCCGCAGGGGATGTGGCGGGAGAGGCCACTCTAGTGGGGGCTGCTAGGGAGTAAAAATGGCCAAGAACCAGGCTGGAGCAGGCTGCTTTTTAAAAACAAGCATCTGCAGCTGTGTGTGCAGGTCACCCTCTGACTCCCTGTGGGAGCAGATCTTTCCTTGGGCAGTCTGGACATGGCCATCCCTGCTGCCTCCCTCTCCTGGGGCTGTGCCTAGACTCACTGGGGAAATAAAGGGAGGGCTCAACCTGGCCTGAAGCATCTCTGGGCTTTGCTGCCCACTCTGTGTGTCCCCACCCTGCAGATGGAGTCTGTGGGGAGGAAGCAGGAGCTGCCCCAGGGCACACAAACAACCTGATCTACGCACATCTTGGAGAAAAAGCCTACCAGCTGACAGAGCTGGTTACAGGCACCCACATTTATCCAGCCCACGAACGGAAAACGAAGCTGAAGTGAGAAATGAAGTTCATTTTCTTCTCCTTGCCTTTTCCAGAATCAGACTAAAACTCATCAGGGTCACAACTATATGGATTACAGCCAAGGAGAAAGGTTATTGATGTGCCTCTAAGAAATAAAAACAAAGTTGAGGAAAAAAACAACCCAGCACACAGGCAGCAAAGCTGGAATTGAGAAGATATGCCATTCATGCATTCCAGGTTAACAGGAATGAACTGAAATCTTCTTCCAAATGTCAGCAAGGTTCAAAACAACCCAGAGTGAAAACTGCATCTCAAACCCAGACACTCACTAATGCAATTCTGAATCATAATATCCTTAAATCTCACCGTGGGCAGGCAGAATGGTAGGTAAAACTGACATGCCATTTTGGTTTCTGAAATCCCCTATTTTTTCATACAACCTTCAACAAACTAGGAATGGTTTCTGAATTTTACACCAGGGAATTTAAGAACATATTTGTATCTACATGCATATGCATGTGTGTGCACGTATATAGGCATGCTGATATACACATGCATCTACATCTATGCACACACATATTAAAAACCCAGGGGTTCCCTTGCCAGATGTACACGCTACGGTACTGGGCTTTCCCTTATCCCAGTCTCTTCACTGGTGCCACACAGACCTCACTGGTTCTGCACCTCACACCATGCTCAGATATCCCATGTTCTCATTATCCTCAGACTCACCGAGCCTGCCTGTCCCCCCTGGAGGCTGTTCAGTACAGAAATTTGTGCTTAGCTGAATTTTCACCATAGCTTTGCAATTCACCTTTACAAAAATAAACTCTCCTACGTGGAACTTTTGCAATCAGCACAGAGACCAGAACAAACAAACAGGAAAACAGTCCCGTCAGCGATTTTCCAGCCATGTAAAGTGCTCACTCGGAGCTGGGGGAAAAAAATGGCCACCGTCCCAAAACCGCGGGCCCTGCGCTGATGCTCCTCTGCTGCTCAGCCTGCGCTCCCCTGTTTATCCGATCTAATGCAATAAAATGCGTAATTAATTTCTAAACGCTTCCGTTGAACGGTGCAATTTGTCAAGTCGAGTTGTTAATAGAATTAAGCTTTTTATCAGCGATTAGCAAAAGAAGGTAAAAAAAAAAATTAATTACGGAATTGTATGCCTCCCTGCTTCAAAGCCAGGTTTGGGATTAAATGTTTGATAAAGGTTCCCTGGCACGTTATAAAACATTTAGCAAAAGCTGCTTTCCCCACGGTGTTTTCTGCAAAACAGCCTTTGTGCAAGAGGGGGGGGAGGCAGAGGGAGGAGGGTGCAGGCAGTACAGCTGATCACATGGAGAAGGGGGCTGGCTTCAAATAGTGCAGAACTTATTGTATGGGAACACACCCCCATATTGTATTCTGCTGGCATCACATCCTGCCTGCCTTGACCTCTCAAGCATCTCTCTGTTGTTTGTGTAGATAACCAACAGTGACAGGGAATTACAGGCAGTATTGGTTATTTCTGCCTGTGTGTCAAGAGGTGTCCCAGGCCCTGGACTCAGTGGAAGGACTGTACAGCCCCATGAGATGAAGCAGCACATACAACTCGTGCAGGTTATGTGGCAGGAAGTCCCCCTTACAGCCCTTCTCATTCTGGTAAATCCATACCTTGTGGAGGGCAGACTATGAAAACCTTTAGAGCATGCCACAAGGTCAAGCCACCACTGCCCTGTGCAACATAGCTAGCTCTGGATCATCACTAAATCCATGTGCCTTGACCACAGGGAGGAGAGGCAAGAAGAGCAGAGCAAAGAATCCCCACCTCCTCAGCACAGAAAGGAGATGCAGCCTCATCCTTTCCAGGGAACCTGCAGAGACAGGGGCTGAGGGCTGAGAACCCAAGTGTACTGCAAGGAGTGCCACCTCCTCTGGGCCTCGTGCCACTTATTACTGAGGACAGAAATACAGCCATCTCCCTCTTCCCTGCAAATTATACTGTCTGCTTGCACCTGACTGCCACAGACACGAGTGAATCTGTGCCTGAGGGATCTTTATTTGGAACACAGTCTAGCCCAGGTGTTTCCCTGCCAAGGCCCAGCTCTCTGGCACTTTTCCAAAACATATATATTCAGTTTCTCCATGGACCCATCTCACATTTACCAGCAACAAAGCAAGGGACCCTTCCAAGAGACAGCTTGTCATCCTTGTAGGGTCAGGCTGGGAAATAACACTGTGGGACATGTGTTAAGCAAGAGGAAAGCAGAGAACCCAGAGGATGTGCTAGGGGCTTTTTTGGGGGAAGCTTACCTACACAGGGTAGGGGATGAAATGCAGCAGTGGTGGGGAGCAAGGGAACGGGCAGAGCTGTCAAGAGAAGTGCTGGGTGAGGAGATCTGGGAGGCTGCAGGGCAGGAGGAGGGAGCTGCATCAACAGAGCTTTAAGGCACGATACAGAATTAAACCCTGACAACAGTTATGTTTCCGTGCACACCAGCTTAATTAGCAGCACGGAGCTTTCTGACACCTCCATTTCACGCTGCCTTTAGAGTAAGTTTCTCAACATGCAGAATTTCTGGCAGCTCAGCACATGCTCTGTGCAATGGCCATGCAACTTGCAGGAAGGAAAAGAGGAGGAGGTGAAATCTTTAATCTGATTCCTGATCCTACGGGCAAGTTAAAGGTACAAAGCTATTGGCACATTTAAATACTTCATATCCCCACAATGAGACGGGATGGGATCACGAGGCACTCTTGAGCAGCCTCCCCACCCCACATCAGCAGCTCAGCTCCTGTTTTCTGCTCCTCATAGATCTGGCCTCAGCAAGGACAGGTGCCCAGTACCTGTGAGACTTCTCACTCCAACCCCTGCATGTGTTAGCAGCCATGCTCTAAGGAGGAGCAATTATTGACAGACATAGCAAGGACTTGAGTACTGATGGACTACAGCCAAGGCATAGGAGAATACTCAAGCACAGGGCCCAGCTCACACCACACACATCTCTGTAAAATGCAACTCAGTTCAGTGTCTGTTATTTCCTTTTAGGTACCCATCAGCTATCTAGGATTTTGATTTGGATTATTTTTCTTCTTATACTATTTGACCAAAATTATTGCATGCTCAGTCAGTCACTGGTCACCCCTTGAACCAGACTTGTCAATTCCCCCCTTTTCTTTCTCCCTCCCAGCTGTTTGGATTCTTCAGAAGCTGGTAGATTGTTATCATTCATGTCCCGTCTTAAGTCACTACTTAGCCAACCTCGACATATTTAGTTCCTTTAATCTTCTTCCCTAATAAGTCAATCCTTCAGCCCTTTAATCATGCTAGCTGTGCTTCTGCAGATTCTCTCTGATTTATCTGCACCTTCCTGGAGCTGGAGTGCCTAGAAAGCACAGCAGGCTTGTGAGCTGTGCAGAACAAGCCACTTCCTGCGGGTATGAGGGCACGAGGCCACAGCCCAGATTCTGTAGGGTTTGCTTCTTCTTCCCTCACTGCTGTGCCCATTGCATCATTCCAAAGATCCTTGAGGAAAGCTCTCCTTGACATAGCTTCAGTTATGACACGCTGTTAAAGTCGTTAAAATTTTCTCTTCATCTGCTCCACACTGCTCTCAGTGGGTTGCAGCTGATTTGCCCTATTTACCATAAGAAAACCAGCCAGCAAGCCCTTTCTGGCCCTGAATCTTTTCATTTGGAAGAGATCCATCAAGGGCTGCAAAAGGGTTTTGCAAGGAAAAAGGCATCATTCTCTCTCCTGAATCCTTGTGCTCTCCTCTCATATGGCATGAGTGTCATGCTGTAATGTCATCAGTTTGGGGTCTTGATATGGAAACTCATAAGTACTGTGAAAAGGAGGAGTCAGAAAAAGAATTGGGAGCCTCAAGCTGGACACCAGTCTTTTGAGTCAGCTTGTGAAAATCCTTTCCTTCCTCTGCAGTTCTGTTCCATGGAAGTAGAGTGGCACTTACTTCCTTTCCCATTCAAATACTCAAAGAAATCAAGCATTGAGAAATGTATTCAGGTTTTTCTTAATAGCTACAAATACCAGAATAATTTGATTCACAGATTTCTGCCAAATGTAGCCAGCATTTTGATTCAAAGCCTCTAAGTGGTTTTATTTCATTTCTGCTTCCATCAAAAGAATCCCACAACCAAGTTCAAGTATACTCAACAATCCTGAGTTCCCTTACTTAAACTGACATTGTTCTCAAGGAGATATCCTAGACAATACCCTATTTTGCTTTCCTTTAAGCCTCTATCTAAATTCTTTCACAGCAGTAAACACATGTTGCAAGTGCCTCTGCATAAAAGCTTATTATTCTCATTAGTAAAAGAAAAAGTGCTTGCAGAGGCAATAGACAATTTGGGAAGTGAATGCAAAAGTGTGTTCCCCCAAGGCAAGTTTCATTGTCAGGCCCCTGGAGCCCTCTCTGACAAGCAGAGGGATATACCAGCCTGTACACATAACAAGGACAGAACTATATTTTGGTGTTGATTTATACTGGAAAACATACCAGTGTGTGTCACATTGATTTAAACTAAATTATCAAAAAAGAGAATATATAAATAAATAAATAAGTGAATGTTACTCTGACAGCTCTGTGTGGGAGGTCTCTGCCCATTGTCATTTAAACTTGGTAGTACTCTCACATAGGTGCACAGCTTAGCAGAACGTGACTCACATTCACATTGGTTGGACGCTCCTCAGCCCAGAGCTCTCTCTCTAGAGGGGAAAGGGCAAGACAGGAAATAGCAACCTGTGTGGGGTTCAAGTCCCTGTTCTGCTAATGGCCTCCTCTGGGGGACAGGGCAATTCTCATTGCCCCACTGCAGCACGCCTGAAAGCCCACTGGAGACAGTCCCCAAGGAAGTGTTGCCATGGAAGGAACAAGTTGCTACGTCGATGTCACAGTGATGTGGCATGTGAAGGCACCAGCATTGCCTCGTGAGCATGGAATGATGCTCCAGCTCCTGAGTGATGTGTCTCAGCTCTTAGATGCCTGTGTGACATCACCATGGGGCTTCCCAATGAGACACAAGGGCAGCAAGGTTCCAATTCAAAGTAGAAACCAGCTGCCTTCTTTCCCAGGGATGCCAGGATGTGGGATACAATAAAAATCCTTGATTTGCTCGAATGCCTGTGGCAGTAGCCAGATGAAAACCAAAATAAGGAAAAAAAGTCCTCTCTTTCAGCAAATAATCTTGTGGCACTTCTGTCCTTTTATTTCAGGCAAGCAACTTTTATGCCTGGGCTATTGAACACTCAGTCATTTTGCAAAGCAATTCTAGTAGCCAGTTTCAGGACCACCAAAAAAGATGTGGGTGTTCAATTCATGTCACTTCAAATATTTAGGACACGATTTCAGCTCAAATCACATAAGGTTTGTTCACACAAAAGCCCTTTCCCTAGCAGCTGGGGAGGGCCAAGGGTAGCTGAAAGAAGCTCTAATCAAATGTTTCAAGAGAAGCTGGCTGATAGGCACTGTGGTACAATTTATAGCTAGCTGGATGCAGGTACTGTAGTTTTGCAATCATGCCAGCTATCAATCAAGCTCTATTCTATCAGTCTTTTATGTCTTGTACTCCAAATTCCAAGCTGAGCTTCGTCAATGAAAAAAGCATTCTGGTAATTGCACATGATTTTCCCATTGGATACTTTCATATAACACATTTAGGCAGGAGTGGTAGTTCTTGGGGTAAAATGGGTCTGAGACTGGGAAAGTGGGGCAGGAGTGAGGGGTAGTGGCCCACCTGAGAGGCAGGTCTAGGTGAGCAGGAAGGGTGGAAAGCACTGGGCTCACCTCCAGAGTTGCCCAGCAACAGGACAGGGAGCTGCTATTAAAGCAGAGCCTTCCCATTTTTCACCAACAGAACTTCTCAATCCTTTTCTGCAACGCCATTGCAATGCTCAATGCTCAACAATGCAGCTCTGCAACTCTTTGTTGAACTCCTCTGTCCATCTGCAGAGAGTTTCACGGATACTCGGTACCCTCAGCCCTCTTGGACACAGTGACCAAAAGCCAGTGGCAAGAAACGTGACTCTTCATTATTGCAATTAATCTTTGTTAAACTGCCTCCTAGAAAGCCTCTCTCCCTGGCATGGAGACAAGCCCTCTGGAGCAGCTGTTGGTCGCTGCCATGCACAGACAGCTTTGCCCCATGGCAGCCAAGACACAGCAGTCAAAACAGTGTCACTTACCACAAACGCATTTTGAGCTGCCCTGGAGAAGATGTCCCCACTCCAGGAACAAACTGGAGTGAAAATGAGAAGTTTAGCAATACTCAATGTTAGAGCACACACTGCTGTCCACCAAAAGGTTTCTACAAGGAGAAAATGTGCCTGTGGATCAGAACTTCCTGAGCTCGACATTCTGAGAACATAAATCCCTCCCTCCCAGAGAAGGCATGAGTGCCTGATGTGCCAGGGCAAGGAAGCAAAGTTACATGCTGGATGTCACCTTAGCAGATGAAAACCCTAGGTTATGGTTTGGCAGTGATCTCCTCATAGGCCTGGAAGAGATTTATGTTGCCTTGTTGGAGTGAGAACCACTGGATAATTGTCCAAAGGTCTCCTGGGAACTTATTTAAAAGATATACCCCAATCTTTGCTTCTGCCTAGCTTAAAAGCAGATAAATGCAGCAGATTTTAAGGTTCGTTTTCATTTGAGTTTCCTGTTGGGAAGTGGGGAGTTGTTTAATGGAGATAATTCCGAGCTGATTAAGGGATGGCATAGCTGCCAAGTTCATTAGGAAATTGTATTTTATTTCATATCCCAACAAACTTGCATCTGCCTCTTCCATGATGCTGTAACTCTTTGAATTTACACATGTGCCAGGATGTGCAGGGCTCACAGAATTACCATCTGCTTCCCTGTCATAAGCAGCCCAACGGCGTGCGTGCTGCTCAAACAACAGGCCGCTTTGGTAATAGGCTTTATTTTATTTCTTCCCCTGCTTTGCATGGATCAATTATACCTGTTCTGCTCTCCAGTAAGAGATTCCCAGCTGAGGAGGCCACACTTGCCCTGCTGCAGCTGGGCATGGGGCCTCGCTGTTCCTGACAGTAGGAAAGCTGTTTTTCCTTACCACACATGTTGCAGCACCAAAATCTTACACAAACTTCATGGTGCAGAGCTTCCCCTCTCCTAGCTCTGGGCTCGCAACCCCCTGCTCTGCCATGTCACCATGAAATGCTTTTCAGTTATTCCACTTTTGTTCTGTGTACAGATCCCCAGCTCTGGAAAAGCCTGCAATTCTTCCTATGCAGAGCTTTCTTCCTCAGCTTCTTCCCCTCTTCCTAACAGCTGTCAATCTAGGCCAGAGGATAGCTCTTTGCCAGCCCACTGGGATTTGAAGGTGCATACATTGACATGGAGAGGAGGGTGCTCCAGAGGATGTGTTATTATCCACTGAGCACTTTGCTGAAGGAAGGAGGGTAGGCCTGTGCCAGAGGGAATGGCAGGAGGGACAGGAGAGAGCCCAGCACAGGGCTTCCACAGGTCTCCCAGGGAGAGTTTGCATTTTGCTTCCTCTTCTCCTTGGGGTTGCAATTACTTGCAATGTTAAAACAACCTCAACTCCCATCCCCAACAGACACCATCCCCCTCCCCTCTGCTCCACACAAGAGGAAAATTGTGGAGAAATGCTACTTAATTATCACACCACGTAACTAATTAAAAGCTGAATGCTTGCGTGTGGTATGCTAATGGGGCATTAGAGAGCCAGCCTGCTTTGGTAAAGAGACATGAGCCCCCTCTTTCCCCTTTCACCTTACTTCGAGAGCTTCAGGCTGACAGGCACCTGGGATGAGGTGGGAATTTATTATGCTGCCTTCAAGTTCACAGCTTTACAGAGGGCACCAAGGTCAAGCAACTTGATCAGTACGGAGGGAGAAATCACCTGTGCAGGCGCCAGGAGCAAGCTACATAGTGTGGGTGGCTTGCTATGGAAATTACACACACAGTGAGGCTCCACATGTATCCTAATGCCTATTTATTTCCTTTATGGCGTTGGCAGGAAACAAGAGAGTCTCTGAAAGAAAATGTTTATTGCATTCCCTCTTCGTTGCAGGAGGGTCAAACTAGATGACCTTAAAAGATCCCTTCCAACCCAAACTATTCTATGATTCTAAGAGGTGTATATTGAGCATAGACAAGCACACTCCAACTCCCCTTCTCCTACTCTGTCATTACACCATCTGGTGCCAAGTGTCAGCCCTCTCCTTTCAGCTGCTGTGCTTGAAGTCCATGTTTGCTTGTCCACTCACAGCCGGGACCACTGAACATGTTAATTAAGGAGAGAGCCTATTCAGCTTTGTGGAGTTTTTTTTAATCACTGTGATATAGTTGCATATACACCCAGAGATTTGTCCTGGCTCCTGTGCACTCTAGGAAGAGCCTGTATGATCTGGAGTGGCCAGACAGCCATCCCACCATGGTTTGGGGACAGTGAGGGACCCTACAGGGTAGCTGCAGCAGCACACTGTATCAGTTCACCTAATGGACTGTGAGGCTCATTCAGCCTTGGAGCTGAGCGGAGATCTTTGTATGCCCAGCTATGTATCCTAGGCCTGCTGGGGGTGTTTCCCTGGTACCCTGTGCCAGACAGAGCTAGTGCCAGTCAACTCCCACCTTCACCCACAGAAGTCAGGTATCCTGGGAGTATGCAGAATTTTCTGCAGCTTGTTCTTCCTTGAAAGACATTGGGTGAAGACTAAGATCAAACTAAGCCCCAGAGAAGAAAAAGTCCCCCAAAAAACTATTGTCAGTGTCAGCAAAGAGAGGAAGGAATTTATCTTGAGTTAAAAAGATTGTCCCTTTTACCACTGCCTGCTACACTGTGTGTGTGCCTCTTGTGACATGTCCCATGGGCTGCAGACCCCATTGTGAGGGTCAAGACTTCTTGAGGCACAGGCAGAACTGCTGCAGCCCAGCATGCAGCCAGCACTACTGTGGGACCTGAGGCCCATCAGTCAGTGCAGTCCCACTGTGGAAAGGCTTTCATCCCATCTGCCCCACTTCCCAGAGCCAGAGGGGAACAGATGGGGCTGGCTGGCTGGAGAGGGCCAGCAAGTGATCATGCACTGCCTGTGAACCTCAGAGCTGACACTGTCTGTATTTTCCTCCTGCAGGCTTCCTGTTGCCCTCATGTCCTTTGAGTGCCTGCCAGCTGTGTTTGACAAGTCCAGGGGTGCCCAGATGCTCCCCTTCACAACTCTTGGGATTTGTGTGATGAGCCAGGCTCCTCCACCAGATGCATCCCAGTCCACTGTTTACCACAACTCCTCTGCTGAGCAACCACAAATCATTTCTTTCTAGCTATAATGTGAGCTCAAACTCAGATTCTCATCCTCTCCTATCTCTGTCTGGAGGAGGCTTCTAGAACTTTCTTTCTCAGTCACTAGCTCAACGCCCTGTCCCAGGCTGATGTAACACTCTGTCAAGTGCCCACATCCCCAGCATGGCAGGAAGGTGCTCCTGCCTTGTGTTGGTTCTGCTGCTGGCACACCAACACTAAAGCCATGTGGATGCCCTCTTTCAGCAGAGAGAGGGAACAGCCAGTGGTGGCAAGGAAGACAAGAACGCAGCCATGGTGCTCAAACACGAAGGAGCTGAGGCTGAGTTCATCCCACCAAACCTATGCCAGAGAATGACAAGGATGAAGAAGAGGCCAACACCTCTAAAGGAAGATACTGTTCTTAACTGCTCTGAGATTCAAGTCCATGGCAAAGTACTTCTTTGCTGCTCTGTGCTCTGAAGATGAGCACAGCATTCCTTGTGACTGGCCTGTCCATGCCCATTAGCTGCTCTCCAGCAAAGGATCTTCTTCTCTCCCACTCCGTTTGGTCCCAGCAGCTCCTTTTGGCTAGCTCTCTCCAACCACCTGCGCTCCCACTGAGCACAGCATGGAGTGATGCTCTCATTCCCTCACTGTTGTTCTGTCATCTCTGTCATTTCAGAGTTGATTCGTGACCATTCAGGTTTGGCAGAGCATGCTCACAGTGTGTCTGAGCTGATGCTTGACCCTCTCTCCTATTTCCACCCAATTTGGTCCCGAACCATCAGCCTTACTTTATGGATCACCCCAAAGCCCCAGACTGTCAGAACAACTTCAATTACAGCAGCGATGGGTCCCGTGCCACCAGCAGCATCCGCGGCCTTCCAGCGGCTGACAAGGACTAATTAGGAAATGAAACATTAGTTAAGTCGCTCTCAATTAGGGCCAGGATAACGTTTTCCTGGCAGCACTGGGGCGCTTTAACTGCTGGTCCCATGATGACTGTGAGCACATCAGACTTGCTGAAGGAGCTTTAATGTTGAACATATGTTGGAGGATTACAGAAACCCTCTCAGCTGTGACATTTCGGTGTGCTCCCTGCTTTTTCTTTCCCCTGTAGCAAACAGGGAACAGTGAATGCCAACACAGGAAAGCAAGAAAGGGGCTCAGAGCAATTAGCAGCAAGGCATATACACATACACACATCTACATATGCACAGAAATCAAATATGTGCCTCAGAATGTACACATTCCATATTTTAATCAAACAGCACCACACAGCATCCTTGTTCTTCCCTGCCTCTAGAAACACACCAGAGATGACAGACCACCGCCCCATGTCAAAAGGCATGCTAGAAGCCCAAGGGATCCCTGGGAACAAAAAAACCCCACAAACGAAAGAAAACCAACCAAACAAAATCCCACAACACACACGAGAAAAGAGAACCCAGTGAGGTCAGGAGAGAGGGAAGCTTGGACATTCTTCAAATGAAAGCCAGGTGCAGCTAAGTCTTGTATGGGAGCCTCAGAGGGACAGAAGGCAATAAACAAAAATGTAATCTACCGAAACAAAATGAAAACTTCAAATTAGAAAGGCTCAAGTTCCCTTGGAGGGAGGCATGGAAGGAGGAGGAGACTGTGAGAGGGTATTAAAGTAAGGAAAATTTTATATTAAGAAAGTATGCAGTATATCCGCATATTTTGTGCATAGTAATTTTATGTGGTGCAGCAGTCTATGGGGACCAGCTGCAGTATGCACAGCTTTGCTGGGATTAAGGAACAGGACTGGGCTCTCATGTGCTGTCTCCTGGAGGGAGATGCAGGGCAGAGAGGCTGGGAAGCCAACTGCAACTGTAGATGAGTATGTGCCACAGTCTTTGGATTTGAGAAAGAATGGATCTGCATCTGCTAGAAAATTGGCTTTTGAAACACTTTTTAAATGGAAATTTCAGTTTCTAAATGAATTAAGAATCTGTTTTGTTTTCTTTTTTCCTTGAAAGAAAAGGAAAGGAATTTTCATATGGAAGAATTTTTTCTGGCTAAAAAGATGGAGAACCTTTTGACTCCTGGAAATCTGCTAAGAAAACTTTTGCAAGATCATCACTTTGCCATTTGGGGAAAAATATCCACTTTTCCAACTGGTTTGAATGTAGCCCTTTCTGTGAGCACGTCTCTTCAAAGCCCACTGGGAAACTTTCCATTGAATTTGCTAGGCCAGAACTTTTCTGCCCAGCAAAAATACCAAGTCCAGAAACAGAATATCAGAGTATCTGTGACCTCTTCTGGCCCATGTAACTGGGATCCTGGACTGCACCAAACACAACTATCTGTTGAGGCTTCTGCATCACTGTTTGATGAAATACACCCCTGGCAGGGCAGCTCTATCCAGAGCTCACCATATGCTCCTAATGCATCATAATTTCAGCACACACAGGCACATGCAAAAAGCCTGAGTAGAATTTAAATGGACCTGTGTCTAATATGGTCGCACTAAAACACTGATTGTGAACCAGAATGAGATATTACCAACGTGCCCCAAGAACCTGCTCTCTGCCAATGCACACCACACACACCTCGCTCCAAACCCATGCCTGTCTCAGCACGCAGGGCCTCTCCAGGAAAAGAGCACAGTGGTACACTCAGAAGTGACATTGCTATATTCACATCAGGTTTACACCAGTGATACTAAGACCTTAACCTGGCTTTTTGGCTTGTTTGAGGTCTTGGTTCTCCATCAGTTTTTACCGTGTGTTGTCATTCACGGCTTTGCTGAACAAAAGCTTCCAAGGAATCACCATGGCAGGGTTGCTGCTCGTGTGCCCACACACGAGGAATGACACACATTGCTCAGGCACACCCAATCTCATTCAGCAGGCAGGCCGTGGGAGGCCCTGCCAGAAGGCAGCTTACACCTTCCTTGTTAGGCTACTATCAGACTTTGCCTAATTTGGTTGTTGTAGCTACTTTCATGCTGTTTACACAATGCCTGCGTAAAAGGCCCAGTACAATAAAAAGGAAAGCATTGCAATGTGCTCTTTTTAGATCCTACAAGATCAAATACGTGTTTTTACGGATTTTCTCTTTTTTGGGGTAGTAATACCTGAATGTAAACACACTTCCCACTGTGCTCCTGTTCTGGCTGACACCCATGACCCTCAGGGATGATTCTTACAGGCAGCTATAAAGATACATACATGCAACGAGCTGATCTATATCCACAGAGGCTTTGAAGGCCCATGGCTCATTATTTCATGCAATACCTAAGTCCTTCTAGTTTTGCATACACTCCCTTGACCATTATGCCAGCCAAAATGGTGAGTACCTCTAGGAACTTCCTCTCATGCAACAGTACCATACAGTTGGAAATCCAATGAAAAAGTTTTGTTGGGTTTTTAATTTACTTTGTAAGTATGTTGGCATGTACTACAAAGTATTACTGAGGAGTAGTTAGAATGGACTGACAGCAGGAATGAAGGAAGCAAAGGACACATCCAGCACAGCCATCTTCACTCTTGCAGAGTCTTTCTTGGTATCATGATAAAAAGTCTTTCACATCAGTCAAATATGAGGTTGTCATTTCAATACAGTCCTCGACGAGAATTTTCAGCAACTGCTGCAAGACTATTTACAGCATAGAAAATTCAATAGGTGCTTAAGTGTCTGTAGGATTGAGGCTTGTGTGTCATTTGCTACGTGGAACTTGCCTTTCTTACAATGACGACAATCTCAACTATTAGTCTGCTTGAAAAATTACGGGAAAGCGATTCAGAAGTGTGACCCAAACTTTGCCCATTGCCTTAGGGAAGCATCCATCTAGTCATCCATCTATCTAAGCTCATTTGTGTTGACAAAGGAAAAAAGCCGTGAGAGAGATGTGAAAATTATGGGGTTTGATACCCACATACAGGAAGATTCAGGAGCTCTACCAGGCACTTTTCCTTGGAAACAAATTTAAGACCCCCAAAACCTTGAGGTAATCTTTTCATGTGCAAATATTTAACTGAGTTTGTTCCATAATAAAATTTCTAGGGGACAACCTTGCCACCCGTGCCAGCCGAGGAATACATTACCTGGTGGGGTTAACAGGGTTCCCTGCTGCAGAAATAAATACATTAGGAGATGAGACACAAAAGGTTTCACAGCTCCTGATTTTCCTTTAATAATATTCCATTAAAAATGACTGAAAGGCAACTCTCCTCCTATAAATCAGGTACCTTACTGATGCCTTTTAGTCCTGAAACGGGCCTTCTTTGGTTTTAATAGCTTCTTCCCTCTCTGTCTGTCTGTCTCCAGATATGGCTGATTTACCTGGATTAGCAGAGACATTGGCTCCACATTCTTCAGAAAGTGCTGATCAGGCGGAGCTGGCAAAAGATTAAAAGTCACACAAATTGCTTCTATCACTGAAGGATTCTAATTGATTTTGGGAAAAAGTCTAAATCATGATTTGCTCTGTGCTGGTTGGAGCCTATCTAGGGGAGGGGCACTGTTTTTTGATGGGCAGGAGGAAAAGTGTCTCTTCGGAGTCCAACAGTTCCTTGTCACTGTAGTGAGAAAGGCATCTCTCCTTTCCTTCTTATACCTCACTTTCTGTATATCCTGCTTAGTGATTACTGTAAGGCAACTGGGTCCTGCTGAACTGAGGACAGAACTCACAGGAGGACCTGTGAAGTCCAGTCCTGATGCAAATCTCCCTCAGTTTCTCTGCCTGAAAAGGGGGAAGGGGGTGGGGGCAGGGATTTACTGTCACAGTTTTTTGGTAGGTATTAAGAGGGCATCACAAGGCAATAATGCAGCAATTTCCATCCCTGGTCACGAATCAGGGAGAGAAAGAGGCTGAAGATGCTCTAGAAGACAGGATAGCAGATAGCCCTGATAGTAAAGGCTCTTGCTTTTAGGATGAGAGTTCAACTCCTGGCGTGAAAAACAAAGCATGGGATATGTTCCTACCTGAGGATTGGTATTTGTAAAAGCACTTAGAAAAGTACCAACTAAGTGCTAGCTTGGATTTTGTCCTAGTAAGGAGATGACTAAACATTTCTCTAACACTTAGGGCAGATTTCAACCACAACCACGTATTCAAATACTCTAATTGTTTTTTAGGCCAAGCTTGCCTGACGGGAATTGTAAATGTGTGCTCCACAGCAGCCCCAAGCCCTGCCAGATGGGACACTGGGGAATGAAGGGAACACACCCTCACAAAACTGTGTGTGTCATTGTGTGGAGAAATCACAGCTGCAGTGCAAAACAAAGGGATGGATGTATTTGTGGCTCATGCACAGCATATTGCAGAGCTGACATCTAGGTGAGGTAGAGCTGTCAAGATTTCAGGTGTGCAGTTGATCCTTTCATCTCCCTACTCTGCTAAAGGAGTGAATTCTGTGCAAGTTTCACATGAGGAATAAGAAAAAAAATTGCAAACAATTGTGCTTGTTTTTCCTGAAAAACAAGACCACTATTTCCTAAGTCTATTCCCAAGTCATGAATTACAACACAGGATCTGGATTTGAATCAGCACTTGACAGAAGACATGCATACCAAGGAACTGCTCTGGACTGAGACCAATGCAGACAGGAAAGGCAAGGCAGTGCTGCAGGCACAGGAACAGTTTGGGTATGGATGGTAGAAGTCATTATCACCATCAATTTGGGGGAGGAAGGATATTGGCATGAAGGGGCTAGCAAAAATAGAGTGGGCAGGGGAAGACATCACATTTTTAGTTGTGTGTTTTAATAATGTCTGCAAAAGAAATCCTGACTCATGAGCAGGGTCCTTAATGCTACAGATAAGGTCAGATGACCACAGGGTGGCAGGAGAAAGGGGAATTCGTGCCTGGGTGAAGGAGATGCAATTGCCTCTTTCAAGGGCCAGTCACACGTGAAATAATGCATCATGACACTGCAGCCTATCATACTGCCAGAGCTTTTCACTGGACAGGTATCAACAGCACACTTCATCTCAGCACACTCAAGTGACTCACAAACAGGAGTCTCATTGATCAATCCTCAGAAGTCTCCTAAACCACAAAGTTGTGTTGGGGCAGCCTACGTTCAGACAGGTAAACTGAAGCAGAAGAGAGGATGTAAAACACCCAAAAAAGGGTCAGTGGCAGAATCATAACTGGTAGGCAGCTGCCTTATTGCCAAACTCTTCAAATACCACAATTCAGAAAACAGATACCACGACACTGGCATTTTCCACACCCTATCTTTGCAAAAGGCTTCCAAAATTTTGCACACTGGCCACATGTGCAAAAATGTGGTGCAAAGAAAGACTGCCTTTTACTATCAAGATGCTTGCTGATCTTTGTTACCTCAGAATGAGAAGGTGCAAGACCCCTTGCATCCCCATGTATTAGGTTAATACCTTCTATTTCATATCTTCATGTCTTCCCTATTTCACCTGTAAATCTTAGCAGTATCCAAATAGGAGTTGGGTTTGAATCTTATTGAGCTCTTACTAAGTTTCTGATTTTATCTGGTGGCAACAAGTTCCATATGTTAATTAGGCACTTTGTAAAAGAGTATTTCCTCTTCAGGGGTTTAAAGTAGTTTGATTTTTTATCATGTAATTGCTTCCCCTGTTGTTCTTCTAATAAAATGAAAAGTAAATAGGAACAGCTGAGTGAATTTCTTTTTTGTGGTGACTATTTCTATACTTTTGCCACAATGCTTCTTATTTGTCTTTTCTCAAGAAAATAGTGTTGCTCTTTTTAATCATTGTTTATGATGAAGCCATTAAAAGACTCCAGACATTTTGGTTCCCTTTTTCTGGTCATTCTTCTAATTCTGTTATTTTCTTTTGAGAGACAGGGTGAGCAAAATGAACAGAGTGTACAAGGAGAGCACGTACCATCAATTTATATAATGGTACTGTATTATTTTATCTATTATTCTCTACCCTTTTCTTAATGCACTCTCTCATCTTGCACCCTTTTATTTCACCATCACTACAGACTGAACAAATGTTTTCACTGAGTTGCTCAGCTGTGCCCTTTTTTTTTTCCTCATTTTTTTTTTCTTTTGAGTAGTTACAATTATTTTAGAACCCAGAAACGAGCATGACTAATTCTAATGTGTTGTTTCCTGAGTGCATCACCTTGCCTTTGCCATATTGCATTTCATTTACTCTTATGATGCTTGCAAATTGCCTCTGCGAGCTCATTGTCAGACCTCCTCAGAGTCTTTTATAGGCTTGGGTAACCTCAACATTGCTGTATTATCCACACATTTTTCCTTCTATGTATTCTTCCCATTTTTGGGTTATTAATCCATATTAAACACCAGACATAATACTGCTCAGTGACACATCCGCTGAGCTGTGGCATCTTTTCATGCTGAGAACCAGCTATATATTCCTGCTGTATTTATTCAGTAAATTTTGCTTTTCTTCTTACTTTATTTATGATATGGCTTTATCTCATATCCAATGACAAGTTTGTTCCTTAATAATCTCCTAAAAGAGACTGAGTAAAGAAACAAATCCAACAAGCATTTGGAAAAGTTTGCTTACATGAAATTTACTCCTTTCCTCTTATCGCATCTGTTTCAGACCAGAGTAATTTTAGCAGGGTGAAAAAAAGGCACCCAGCTTACATGGAAGTCAGATTGGTTTGACTGTGTCGAATCACAGAAATTGCAGCAAGGTGGAACCAGAAAGCACCTCAAGAACATCATTTGGTCCAGCCCACTGCACCAAGACAGGCTCAAATATTCCTTCAAATCCATTCCTGTAGAATATCTGCCTACACGGTTTGAAGAAGCTCTAATGAAAGAAGCTCCACATCCTCCCACCTACACTAACCCCTTCCAGTACACTCCTAGTCCTACAGCTAGGAAGTCTTCTTAGTATTTAACCTATTAATTCTCATCTTGGGGATTTGCAGCACAACAGATCAATACCACTTTTAAAAGAACAGTTTATAGAAACAAAGACTCTTACATTTCTCTTTGCCTTCCCTATTTAGAGCAAGTAAATTTTTATGGCTCTAGCTCTTTTAACCTTCCTGTGCAGGTCCTGTTTGCTCAGCCTCTTGGAAAGCCTGCTGCTCCCCTCTGGGCTCTCTCCTGCTTGTTTGCATCTTCCTTAAAGCATGTTGCCCCAAACTGTAAGGCTGCATGTCAGCAGATCCTGCACCTGGCCCACAACACTCCTGTCCATGTTGCTCAGAATGATAGAAGGACTCTACTGTTCACCTTCACCTCGATGTTTTCAGAAGTATCTGTGTGTTTTTAACCACTTCCAATTCATATTTCATTCTGTTTGACCAATGCAAAAAAGAAAATGGTCTTCATTTTCAGAATATGACCTTGCATCTTTGTAATTTTAAAGAACTCTTAAACTCAATTTAAATGATTGTCTGCAAATATTTGTCATCAACTGATCAGCCCCTTCAAAACACCTTGGACTTCCTGGTGACGTACAGCAATCAAGGGGTCTGGCTCTCTGTACCCAAGTGTAAATCTGCTCAATCTGACTGAAAATTATCAGACTTTTTTTTCCTTCTCACTCAAAAAGTCACAGAGGGTTGAGAGCCATTTGCTCAGAGATAACCAGTAAGGGAAGATTTAAATTAGTGCTTTTGTGACCTGTTTTTTCTAATACCTTTGCTCTTGACACTGCTTAAAAAGTCTCAGAGAAGCTGGGACAGGTGAGGCACCCCCCAAAAATCCAATGTAGCAATGATAAATGCAGCAGACCTGCTTAGCCTTCCCGCCATGCCCTTAACCTTCTGTCATCTATATCCATATTTATGATTAATCTATGGAGCAAGGTAGATACAAGTTCTCAGTCAGGAGCCAGAGATACACAGATATATTTAGAAAGAGGAGAAGGGGGAAAAAAAAAGGCAGGATTATCAATCTAGCATTTAGTTTATCAAATTAGGAGCGACAGTCTGATGTGCATTACATGGGTCAAAGCTGCTTAGTATGGGACACGAGATTCTTTGACCTGCCCCACTTACAAGACGACCCTCTTATATAAAAAGATGCACTCCCCAAGCATGAGTCCTAATTTACTGTACACAAACCCGCACATCAAACAAAAGGTATGGGGAGCATGCTAAGGACCCCTCTTGCCACTTGCTCTGCATGTGTGCCCACATGCTATTATGAAGAGAAAGCTTCCCGGTCGCAGCAGGGATGTTTATTTCTGAGTCTCTGTGTGGGTGTACAAAGGATATCTGCCACCATCAGCCTGCTCAGCTTAGTGCTCTAACATTTTCCAAAGACAAAGAGAGAGAGAGAGAGCAAAAAGGAGATGCATTTGAAATGGAGCAATACACAAATGATACTTTCAGACAGCAGCAGTACACAGAGAGCACGGGAGCTTTCAGAGCAAAGGGGCTCGTGTGTGTGTATGGCTACTCGTAATAGTTTCATCTCAAACAGAAGGAAAGCTCACAGCAAGAAGTCCTATCAACCTCACACTTCTGTGAAAATGAAAAAGCATTCCCAGGCTTTTTCTTTGTTACAATCTCACATTATTCCAAAAGTGAGTTTCCACTTGACTCATATAGTTGTCATCCACATGCTGACTGTGTTTTCCAAATACAGGATAAAAGTCTAGAAATGTTATAATTTTTCAACCCAAAAGGAATTCCCTCCTTTGTCCAGCTAGGCTTGATTAATCCCTTGGGGACAATAGGGGAGTTAAGGTCAAAGAAGAGTTTCATGGTGGCATATAATCTAAATTGAGGCTTACAGAAGTGATCTTAAACTCATTTGGCCCCTGCACCTCAAGTCTTTCACCTTGAGCTTAACAAACACTTATGACTGGTCCACTGTGGTTTCAACTCCAGCCCTTCCCAGCAGAGTCTCTGAAAGTGGCCTGATCTATGGACAATGGACACTTAATTCACAGCCTAGTGTTAAGGCTCTGCAGGTCTAAGCACTGTCAAAAAAAAAAAAAATAGGGTCCACAGTCCTCAGTGAGAGCAAAGAAGTCTCCTGCCATGGCAAAATAGAGAGCAGGTCTCAGCATCCCTAACTTTCACAGCTCCAGGGAGGAAAACAGCAGGAAGGGTTTGTACAGGCTGAGAAAATATGAGGATGAAAGTACATTGCTCATCTGGAGTTCATCCTTTCTGTCACTGGAGACTTTTTCAACAGCAAAAATACATCCCCATCTTGTATTTTATGGAGACTAAGATAATCCATTACAAGGATAAGAATGACACAAAAGACAGTACAAGATGCTGGTCAAGGAAACCAGTAAATAATCTATTAAATTATGTATTTAGCTCACTCAAGCCATGTCCCTTTCTGGACATATTCCACTGAATATGTTCACTGGCCAGAACATTTACAGAAACAGTTGGTGTTAAGGGAACGGTTGAGACTATTTGCTGAAAGCATGTTCTAAACCTGGAAACTAGAATAGATGCCCTGGAAAACCACCTCTGAATTTGTAACTGTACATTAAGATGTCCCTGTGCTGCTCTGTTAATCTCCTAGATGAAAATTGCTTTGAAACAGGCAATGTACAGCAGGCTTTCCTCAAAGTGAATGTGCCTTTACATGCCCAGAGATTTGCAGGCCTGCTTAGGAACAAAACCCAGGGATGTAGTCAGAGAGCCATTTAGCAGCAGTTCGCTTGGAAACAGCACAACCTATTGATCCTAGGTCACAAGAAAAAACAGACAGACCAGACATTATATGGACTCATGAGAACAGCTCCAGGAACTGGGAAGCAGCATCTTTGGTATCCCCAAATGCTGGAAGCAGGGCAAGAGCAGCCAGCAAAAGACAACAACAAAACCCCAAGCCAAGTTATGGTGATCGCAGCTCCTGCCTACCCCTGATAGGAATGACATTGAATCCAAAGGCCTCACAAGATAGAACAATTCTAGAACAAATATACAAAATAATACTTCAGGTGGCAGTCTTGAAGCTTGAGATGAAAGGATACAGCACTGAGTATGGGCTTTTCAGCCTGAACCAGGACATTTCAGAGCCCATCTTGGCCAGAAACAAGGAAGGCAAATAGATCATATTAGATTAAATAAGTGCCATCTTTTCCTTCAGGATGTTTGACACCAAGCAGCTCCATCTCTGCTATGTCCATTAACCCTACAAGGAGAGGTGACCCACAACAGCGGCACACAACCAACATTTGTGGAGGGGACATGTCTGTTTGCAGGGCATGCTGCAGAAGCTGTGCTAATCCCCAGTTCTTTTTGGGAAATGAAAGTCCTTGACTCAAGCATGAATGATACTGGCAAAGATCCCATTACTGTAAAGCTCTCTGCCAGCCAGCCACCTCTCCCCCTCCCCCTTTTTATGTCTCTAAGGTCACTAAACTGTAATTTAGTCATCATTCTTTATAGAGCATGAGCAGATATGAAACATCTGGAAACTGTTGTAGTCACACTTTGAGATACACATCCCGAAGGAATTTAACTGCATAGGAATGGCATGAAGTACTTTTGTACCTCGAGGTCACTGCAGCTGGAATGCATCCTCGGTACCTAGTTACTGGGTACTAACACCTCTTGGACAACCACCTATGAAATGAGTTAGAAGGTATCAAGATGAAAACTTCAACCCAAAGATCACCTCAAAAAGTCCACTAAACATCCTCCTTTCTGGCAGTATCAGTGAGGAAAAGTGGGCCATAAAAATTTCACTCCTTGTTTAATTCCAAATGTGGTCCCTCTAGAGATGAACTGTGGCCTGCTGATAGGAAAGAAATTTGCCCTGCTGCTACTTGTGCTTTGTAAGTAGGTAACAGCAGTCCCCAAACACATAAAGAAATATTCCCAACCTGATATAAAAATGCATTTATGTAAAAAAGGGAGCAGAAGATTTTTTTTTTTAAACTCTTGCAGAAGCCAGCACCAACATCAGTCAATTACAAGAGAAAGAAATTTTCTTGCCTGACCCCCACCATAGAAAGTTAATTTAAATTTTATCTTTGTTAATCTCACTTCTTTTTATTTACTTCATTCAGAGAGTGGAGGGTTAAACATGAGGTATTTTTGAATAATTAAATGAAGGAGGAAGCACTATGTTACTGACAAAGCTCCTAATCTTCCTTATTTATTAATAGTAGCAGCGTTAAGACTGCCTGTCCTTAATCCCGGCTCTCACCATGCAAATTCAGAGCATCAGAAATAGAAGAGGCTAATTGAGGCCCTAATGCCAGGAAGAGAGACCATGTCAGTGTCAAAAGCTGAACAGGACCAGATCCAATCAGTGCCTGGATGTGCAGCTGCCAAGGGGAGCCTTGCCGGCTTGGGAGGAAGACCACCAATTTGGGATCCGAGTCTTGCCCCAGGGGATTCAGACAGGCCCCATTCAGCTGTTCTGGTGCCTGAGATGCTGCATTTGGCACTAGACCACATTCATGGGCAGGTGTTTTGTTCAGTTTTTAGGAGCTCCAGTTCACCCTTTGGAGCACTCGCTGCCAGACCCTGCAGCCACTCTTTGGCACAGAATGGCTTACTGCCCTTTCCAGGGGCAGGGATGGACTTCTGGGAAGTCCACATCCACTCCACATGCTGCTGTGAGGGGGCCTGAGCATCCTGGCAGCTTGCTCACCTGCCAGCTTCGTGCACAGGCCCTGGCAAATCCAGCTGCAGGTAGGGGTGAGTCAGAGACTCTGCTAGCACAGAGCCGAAGCTCTCCCCTCTTCCCCGGCACCCTCCCCAAAGGCTCGGCCGCCTAATCAAATTCTCTGGCTCAGCTTATGAGCTCTGACAAGATCGCAGCCCAAGGAGGCTGGAGTACAGACTCAGCAATCCTGACTGCATCCTGCCCAATTTAGCCGTGCTCTCGGAGCGTCACGCGCGCCGTAAAGACCTAATCTAAAGGTAATCATTAATTCGTTACTGCCACAAGGATATGGCAATCAGCAAGAGGATGCTGATTGTTTGGAGGATCAAGTAATGGATTTCTTTCTTTTTTTAAACAAAAACCATTCTTCCCAGTTGTAACCACTTTATAGATATACTGTAGAGCTAATGACAAAAGTGCCCATGAATTCTTTTTGCCCAAAGACTTTTGCTCCTTTATGTAAAGTGAACTTTTGGAAGTTACTGTTGTGTATTTAAAAAAAAAGATAATAAAAAAATAAAGTACGGAAAAATGAACAAAGTATTTATAGCAACAACAGAGTCGTCATCTATGTTTGATAAAGGACCATAAACCTTAATGCTGGCAGGCATTAGATGGTCATTAACCTCATTCAGTCAGAAAGAAAATGGCTCCTGTGAACAGGTAATTCTGTTACTGTGTAGTACAGGCTTGCTTTCACCTTTCTGAATTATTTGGCAATTACTGGAGCCCAGATATTACATCTGTCTAAACCAGACTGGCAACTCTGATGTTCCTGTGTGCAGCAAATCACAGAAAGGTTGAACCAATAATTGAGCAGTGCCAAAGGTACCCACGACTATCCAAAATTGGATTTTGGATTTTGGTTGTGTAGCCCTGCCCTACTCTCTCCCAATCAGTTCATATGCAGAATCTGATACCATTTCTGTAGGTATAGAACAGCGATAGGAGTAACAAATCTACATTAAACTGGTCTTCTGCATTCTGTCCTGATTCACAGAAATGTAAACTGCAGAGTTTACTCTGAGGATTAGCACAATTTAGCCTCTGCAGAAGATGATCTCAGAAAACAAAGCTATTGAAAATGGAGAGCAGGGAAGGTCAGGTACTGGTCCTTTCTCTTCACCTCCACCATATTGAGAAGAAGAACAAGCTGGTAACTCCTCTGTTTGTAACAAACTTTCAGCTTTACTCCCATTTCTCAAGCTAACATTTCACCTGGATCTGCATTTTCCCTCAAAAGTATCTCATCCAGCCTTTCTCTCTCTCAGCATGTAGCAGCCAGATACATCTAAGAGAAATGCCACTTCATGAAATAGAAATGGTATGTGTGAGAAATTTTACCCCAGCTGTAAAACCCTCTTCAGCTACCCCTCACATAATGTCAGCTCATCTGGGAAGTCAGTATCATGCAAAACAGAGTCCCCAGACTATTGCCTCCATTTCTCAGCTCCTTTAGGACAAGATTTGGTCACCACAATATAAGAAGGATATAAAGCTATTAAAGAACATCCAAAGGAGGGCCATGAGGATGATGAAGGGGAAGGAGAAGCCGTGTGAGGAGCAGCTGAGGTCACTTGGTCTGTTCAGCCTGAAACAGGACAGACAGAGGACAGACCTCACTTCCTCTTGAGGGGAAGGGAAAAGGCAGGCACTGATCTCTTCTCTGTGCTGACCAGTGAAGGAGCCCAAGGGAATGGCCTGAAGCTGTGTCAGGGGGGTTTAGGCTGGATATAAGAAGAAGGTTCTTCCTCCAGAAGGTGGCTGAGCACTGGAACAGAGTCCCCAGGGAAGTGGTCACAGCACAAAGCATGGCTGAGTTCAAGAAGTGTTTGGACAATGCTCTCAGGCACATGGTGTGATTGGGGGTGGTGCTGTGCAGGGCCAGGAGTTGGACTCCACGATCCTTTTGGGTCTTTTCCAACTCAGCATATTCTGTGACAAAGTATTCTCTCAGTTTTAAGCACCTCCTCCTCAGGGCTAACTGGTTAAACCCAATAATTCCCTCTGGCACGTGATCTGCATTCCTAGGATGGGTGACAATCACAAGCATCATTGGTTGCATTTTGGAAAAGTGCTGAAAATAATGTACATCTCATTGAGGACTATCTCTAACTTCAACTCTGGCGATATCGATCTGTAAATTCCTGGGAGATTTTGTTTCCTTCTGGGCTGTAAATAGCCTCAGAGCAGATTTTTTTCAACACAGTTATGATCGAGAGGATGGGTAGAGCAGACTACATGTGTGATGTTCCCTCCTTTTAGTCCAATACAACAGAGAAGCAGGTATCTGCAGAGCCAAAGCCATCAGCAGAGAGACTTTAAGACAGAGCCAGGACTTCCTATGGAAGGCTGCATCAGGCTTGGATCCCTGTGGCTTAGGCACAATGCAGGATCAATGAGATCTAGTTGCCACTAGGCTCTCAAAACTCACTGACAGATGAGAGAAACAGCAGCCTGAGCTCACACCTCAGGCATCACTGCCTCTCCAGATATGCAGGCAGTGAAGAGAGAGGTGGCAATGAAAGTTGGGCAGAGGAGAGTGTGCTGGGGGGGCGGCAGGGGTCAGCTACACTACCTCCCTACTGACCTCCAAATACTGCTCACTGGCAAGGCAGGGTAAGAGAGCAATTTGGATCTCAGTATTTTTTCCAGGCAGGGATCCCTGAGGGCAGTTATGGATATGGCCTCTCTCACTCCCCCCTTAGCCCTGCACCATCTCATCCACCAGCCAAATCCAGCAGTGAGAAGCCAGCAGGCTGCTGCAGTCCCAGCCTCCTCTCTCCAGCGAGAGCTGGGGCCTGACAGCCCAGCAAAATGACCCACTTCTTGCCGACTCAGACAAAAAAGCTCCACTTAGGCCCCAGGAAAGTGTCTCTAATAAGGCCATCCGTTAGCTGTGTCGCCCGGACCCTTCTCAGCTATCCTTCATCCCTGCCCTCCCTCCCTGCACCCGCCATTAATGCGGGCGGCACGCAGGAGAATGAAGCCGTCGGGCTCAGTAAATATTACTGAGCTCCACACAGGGAACACAAGGCCATTATTTAGACTCCCAGGTCCTGGGTATGTTTTGATCACACCAATTTAGCAAAGAGAGGTAAAAGAAAACAACTGGCTAGTGGCTGTCTGCCACACCTACCTGTGTCCTGGTTTGTGAAATCCCAAATTCCCCTGGACTGGCCAAACCATTGCATGCCTGGCAGTGTTGATGGCAAACCCTGGCATGAGTGGCCCAGTGGGGAATAGCATTAGATCAGTCCCCACCTAAGGGTACCTGAAATACAGCTGGTCAAAACTCACCCCTGCTCATCCTAAGAAGGCAAAAGATGCTTCAAAGCTTTTGTGTCTTGCTGCTGTGGGGAGGAAATGTCTTTTCTTCCTCTTAAACTTTCCCTCACACGTATCTGTATGGGTTTACTTATGCCTCTCCCTATCAGAAATCATACGCTGCTGTTCTGCAGCTCGAGCTGTTCCAACAACCCCCTGCTCCTTAACAAGGTGTACTTCTCAAACCACCCATCCCCTGATTTTAAATCTTCCCTGTATTTGTTCCAGATGAGTTCCCTGACATCTTCTGTTGCCCTTGCCTCACACCAAGCTTCTCTTTCTCCCTCTGTGGAATGACATGTCTCTACCCAGGACTCCTCAGCTCCCACTGTGTACAACAGCCCTGCTGCCAGCTCAGGCACATCTCCTGCTTCTCGACTCAGATCAGACCTCATCCTCTCTCTAGCTCCAGGCTGTTCATGGCCCGCTCTCCTCATTGTTTTGTTTTTGTCTCTTTGTCTGGAGGCTCTAATATACTCATTTACCCACTGTGGTGAATTGTTTTGCTCTGTAAGCACTTGAGGTACAGTTTGTGGGGGGAAAAAACCCTCAAGAAAATAAAGTTGTGCTGCATGTTATTTTGAAGGAAAAAGAGGCAAGCAGGTCTCATGAGAACTGGGTATGAACTTACCTTGCACATTCCCACAGGCACAGAAAAGTGCAGGCTGATAAATCCCTTTTATTACCTGCACCAGTATCTGAAGGCAGGAGGATTTTTTTAAAGTCTGGCCAGTCCCCAGATTGTCAGATCCAAGGGCGACATTTGAAATCCCGCGGTGACAGAGTAAGACAGAGACACACAAGAGTGACCATGTGTCATCAGCCCAGAATATGGGCCAAAGCCAGAGAGATAACACATCAAAAAAGTTCATGGAGCTCCCAATATAATTAAAGAGTCAGTAATATCTCATGGAGCACTCAGGGAAAAAAAAAAATAAGGAAAAAAACCTGCTCGGCACAAACGGATGGCACGAGTGCTGAGGCAGCAGCATGAAAGCTTAGTTCCTTCCACACCAAGCAGAGCTCTGTATCCTCAAAATGCAGCTCTGCTCAGAAAGTGACTATGCAAGAATGCCGGGTGTTCTGCACATTCAGTCTCTCCCCTGGGCTGCTCAAGGAGAGCACTCTTCACTGGCTTGACTAAAATAAACATATGCTACTTTTTTTCTCCTGAAGGAGCCAGGACAGCTCTAGAAGTGGGACTGTTTTGCCAGCAGGAAAGCTCCACCTAACTACAACTTAGGTAGGCTGCAGCACCACTGCTAAGAGCCTAGCCTGCCTCTCAGATTAATCACTTCCCCATGTGGCTTTGGTTTGGAGAAAATGCTGAAAGAAAGATTGGACAGAGGCAGAACCCAAACCCAGGCACATTTCTCAGAGGGATTTCCCAGAGATGAGGCAAAACCATGCTAAGGTGCATCACCTTGAACACAGACCCTCACATGGGCTGCTGTCACTGTCCCTTACCTGATGATCTTTCAACCTGACCTCAGCACCCTCCCCATTACTCATTCTTCTCACTTCACTCCCACAAGGCACTGAGAAGAATTTGCATCTTTTCAAAGCAGCTTCCCCCCAAGGCCCAGGAAATGCAGCGATGCAGTGACCCAACAGCATACCTTAGCCTGACTCCTGAGTTGTGCTATTGGGCTGTGCTGTCATGCTGTGGAGAAAAGATTGGGACATAGCCACTCTCCTCCTTGCTAGGGCAAGCAGCACCTTCTTTTCTATTGCCCTGCAGTCTATTCCACTGCCTCCTCCTTGAGGATTACCTGTCTCTTTGGCTGAGAACACAGATCTTCCTTTTATCAGCCAGCAGACCTGAGGAAAAAGGGCAGCTGGAAAAGAGCATTTAATTTAACCCTCTGATAAGCGAAAAGAAAATCCTTGGTCCATCTAGAAGTACCTGATCTTTCCTTAGGTGCACTGGTAACAACATCTGAAGGTCAAACTGTAAATCATGTAAAACACCTTTATCTCCTCAAACCGGTCCTTCTCCCTGTTTCTTTTCGTCTTTCATTTTTAGAAGCCAGTGTATCAGAGGACATTCAATGCCTGCATTGCAAGTTTCCTACCTTAATGGGGAGTAGCTTCTCCTAGTCAGGTGAAACACTCAGTGTCCCCACACTACAGGAAGGGCAGCAGGCTTGGTATTTGCAGGAACACGCAAGTGTTCCAGCCTATCTGAGACTCATGGCCTGCAGGTGCTCTTTCCTGGGGAGGTGATTTGGTTGTCTGAGCAGCACTGGAGGACTTGTGTAAAACATGCATGGTGTGAGAATGGAGGACTAAGGACATAGTTTGGGCCAACATATCACAACTTTGCTTTATAAAACTGATGCCCAGTCTGACTCAGCTTTGCAACCCCTCATCACGCCATCAGCCAGATGCTTTCCTACCTTAACCGAATTTCTGAAGTGGCCCCTGAGTTCCAGAAGTGGAAAGTCATTGCAATATTTCTGTAGTCTCAGCAATTCTAAAACCAAGTATCTGCACCAAAACCAGTGCTCACCATGCACTATCCTGTCTTTGCAGTAAGCTGCTAGGGAAAAACAGTGGGAATTGCTTCCAAAGAAGCAAAACTGAAGACTGTTTTTCAGCTAATTTAAACTGCAGCAGCCAAAACATGTGAGATTGGAGAAATCTTATGTTCAAAAGGACCTCAGGAGTGCATACACACATCATGTTGGCATACTGATGTCTGCCTATGCTCGGCTATCCTCCTACAGATAGGAAAAATCCCCCAAAACGCTTCTGGTGTCACACCCGGACAAGACCTAGCAGGATTTTGCCTGAAGTGGCCCAGTTTTCTTTGCTGTTGTTAGCTGGCATTTGAGGTAGCAGGATGAGAAACTGTCAATAGACTCTGTTGATGACCTGCAGAAAGCCTCTCCCCTGCCCTCATCCGACATGGTTTAATTTTTAATTCAGCAAAGCAGTGACAAGGACGAAGGCTGCCAAGGCCAGTCAGCAGTGCAAATTGGGCAGGACAGGCTGAATTGATCTACAAGGAGGAAATGAAGACGCAGCAGAAACTTTGGGCTGTAGGTAGCAGTGGGGCAGCCTGTGGAGGGGGAAGAGAGGGAATCGTGGTGAGGGAATCGCGTAGATAGAAACAGAGCAAGGACAGGACCGTGGGAGGGAAAATATTGGCACTTGGACAGCCATAGGAGCTTAGTGCTTCCAGCCCAAGAAAAGCGTCTGGCTCAGGCTGCATGGTACATGGAGCATATGGATCTCATTGCTGGCGTGGAACATCCATCATCCCTGTGCCAGAAGCTGCAGCACGGTAACACAGGAGGCTGCCCAAAGATAGCCTGGCACTGCACTATAGGCACTCCACGGAGAGTAGCAGGGGATGATCAGCTCTGGCTCTTTTACCCACAGGTAGAAATGTCACCACCCATTCAAGTCCACAGCAAATTCCACCCTTCCCAAGCCAAACCTGAGAAGTAGAAGTACAGCTATGTTACTCACTCTGAAATGCAAATAAAGGCAGGATGGTCAACAAGATTGGTTAGAGGGGTTTGCTATCACTTTTGGCATTAGTGCTTATTATCTTATCACTAAGCTAAACACCAAAATTGAAAGGAAAGTATAAAAGTGGCCTCAGCCTAACTGGATGCCCTGCTCACACACTGAGAGCATGCTTGCCCCAGTGATAAAAGCAGATTTTCCACAGTGACAGTACAGATCTTGTAAAAAAAGCCTCGTGAACAAGCACAAAAAATGCTCAAACACCTAACGCAACCACTTGGGCCAGCTGTTGAGAACACTTAATGAGTATGCTGTCTGACATTTTAATTATTCCACTTGTAGTACACTACTTAATTGGCATTTTTCAGTAAATATAGCCCCTTCTGCCAGTTCATGTCAGACAGACAAGAAACCTCAATGATGCTCTACAAAGTGTTGAAACATTTCAAAATTTGCCAAATCATTTCTAGCAAATCACTCTGGAGAATACTGAAAGTTTCCAAAACTGCAGAAATAAAATATTTAAATATAGATACTTTGCCAAGTTTGATTCTCATTTTGACCAGTCTTTTCTAGCATCAAGGATTGGCAGAACTTTGTTACTGCTATGTTTAATGCTTGCAGCAAGAAAAAAAAGGGCAAAACCAAGCATAAGTTGACTGTATTTAGTCATCCGTCTGTCACTGGGCTAAAACTCTGCTCAGATTCATTAGGTGGCTTCCACAAATTTTGAGTGAATCTGATCCCCAGTTAGAAGCAGAATGGTATCAATAATGCCTCTATTGTGACTTGATGAAAATGCTCGTACATTATCTGAGAATCGGAATATAATCATGTAATAAGCAGAATGAAATCTCTGAAAATAAATGCTGTCAAGAAGAATGAAAGCCACACTATTTGGAAACAACAAAACAGTATTAGTAATACAGTGGTAAGACTGAAGTAGTTAAAAGAAAAGTGCTCTTGAAATGCCCTTTTCTCTGTATTTTGTGACAATAAACAAAAATGCTCTGAAGGCAAGGCAGCAGAATCCATGGCATTATCCATGCCCAGAAGTGAATGGAGGCAGCAGTTATTGTACTCTATAAGAAATAATTCATTTTACCATGTGTGCTGCTCTTAACAAAGAGAGGAAGCTTCCATTTGGAAAATGAAGCATGAACTCTTACTGAGCATTAGCAATATCAAAGCTCACATTCACCACAATAAATACACCCTCTCTTCTGTACAAATATACCACAAGACTATAATTATAAAGCACCTTGCTATGTTTGGTCTCCAGATTTTCTTGTTTCCCTTGCAGCATTCAAGTATCCATACAAGCAGTGCATACACCCCGAGACTGGAGACAGGAGTACAATTTATCTGACATGGCCACAAAGGTATTAAAGTAGCTGGGGCTCTGACAACAGCAGCACTAAAGCACAGTGACACAGACTTCAAAGAAAATTAGCCCTTCTGGACACTCCACAGTCCCATTCACAGCCCATGCCAACAACTTCTGTGCTGACATCTCACTTCTATCAGTAGTTCTGAAGTTCAAATTAGGTCAGGTAGGACTACCCAGGCTTCAGTCACACATGTGATTCTGCTATAGACAAAACCTCCTCAACCACTTAGATGCTTTTGACAATTCCATTCCACCCACCATATATAATAGACCCGATGTAGCCGGCTTTTGATATGCAAAACTAGTATGGAAGAAAACTTTGCAGGGGTGGAAACAAATGGGTAGAAACGTCAGCAAAACACGAGCAACATCAGCAGAATTTGCCCTCGCTATAATGGAAGCAAGAACACAGTTTAGTCACAAGATAATACAAACTTCACTTGTAGTCTAGAAGAAACTGCAAGCCTTAGACGAGTCGTAGGAGGCCTTGCTTACTGCTCCCTCATATCAGGAAATACATGGAACACCACAAATACATTGAGGGTAACAAAAGAGAGCATAAAGGCTCTAACATCGTGTTTGGCTACCCCAGCTGGTGAAGTTACATAAAATGGGTGTAGTGGCAGCTGAGCTGCATGGAAAGGGAGCCCATAACCCAGTTCCTGTCCAGTTCTGCTGGCCTCTACAAATCCCAGTGTTGTGCTATGTCATCTGTGAGGCAACAGCCCTTTCCATGCCCACTCTGACATCCTCAGGAATCGAGGCCATTCTGAGCAACAGGATCGTGCATTATGTTTTGCTCTGGAAGAGCTGTTTAAATATTTTCATTAGAGGCAGAGTATTTTTGGATGATAAAGATAATTAAGTGCTGAAAGCATAGCGATCCATTTGACACTGAGAATAAGAGATATGAAGTATTTCTAATAAAAACAGAACACCCGGTGGGATTTGAACTCACTCTGTGCCATTACAATTTGAGGCAAGTGCTGCATCCATGATGAGACTAACACAGTCTCTTCGCTGGGTCTGCAATTTACTGGCCTTATACTGCCTTCATTGGGTCTCCCCTGTTGTTCTCCAAATGCAAAAATTATATACTACTGATCACTGCATGCAAACTGAAATTGATTTTCTTAAATGAACACAGGAGTTATAAAGTTTGGGAAAACCTGCTTCCTAGTTGATGTCAACATCTATAACCTGTTTCCACATTCATTATCCCTGCTCTCAATTTCCTGTGTGTTTTGTTTCATCAGGGGGTTAAAATAACACAGCTAAACAATCCCAATGGTGGCGGTGGTGAAGAAAGCGGCTCCTGCTCTTTAGATGTCTGCTCCCCCATACGTAATGTCAGAATGATTAGAGTGTCTCGTGTGATGAGAGTGATTAGATCTGTGCAAACACACACAGAGGAGGGAAGAGGTTGGCTTTGACAAAGCACTTAATTACCCAGGTTCTCCCACCATGTCTGGTCCTCTCACAATAGAAACAAAACTCCCTCTCTTCCCCTGGGAGGGAATCACTGCCGTGCCTTTCCACACCACCACTGTAAATCATGCCATATAGTTCTGTGCCACCCAGCTATAATTTGATAAATACCAGAATGAGTCAAGGCAATAAATCTGTTGGGTTTTAATTATAAGTGTGCTTCTCTAAGTGTGGGGCTGGGGCTGGGCTGTTTTTCAGCTTCTGCCAATACAAATAATGTACATCTGCTCCTTCGGCCCCGCCAGTATTATTCTTTCTTGGGAAATCCTCCATTACTGCCTTACTACCCTGGCACATTGATAGCTGTCTCAGGAGCATAAACACGCAGTGAAAAGGGAAAGACTGTTTCCCTCTTCCTACTGCTGGGTCAGGAAGCCCTGCCCTGAGCAGTGTTACAGAACACTATGTCAGTGTTGTCACCTCTCTTGTAATCTTAATTTCCACTGATATTGCCTATGTTGGCAATTTTATCAGTGCTCTGTGGCTATATGTGTAGGGCTTTTCCCAAAAGTGCCAGCTTCTAAAGTTGGATGATCAACCAGAAGCCTTCCAAGCTTTTCTTTCAAGTACCAACATTAAGTTTCTAGCTGTTCTGGTTTCGAATGAAAGCCTGTAAATGCACACTAACAAAGCAGGAAGCAAAAAGTCAGAACTCAGATATATTCTGCCTTTCAGTATCTTAAACAACACTTTTGCAGATCCTGTTCTTTCTTCTGAATAGCTGAACAGAATCCTACGGATGGTATTAAGAGAATATTTACTGTAAGAAAAGGAGGTGGAGGTCTGTGTGTGTAACATGGTAGGAAGAAAAAAACAGTGCAACAGGCACTCAGGCATCTTCATAGGGGATCATCCAGGAGAAGCCACGAGTGTGAGAGCTTACAGCAACATAAGCATGTATAATGCACCTTTGCATGCACATGGAGCAATGCATGTATCAGCAAAAGGAGCAGGCAACAGAGAGACACCAAGGGAATCTCTGCCATGTGAGCCAGCACGCCTGCACTCCCAAAGGTCAGCCTGCTCTCCTCAGATTTAATTCCCTTTCTCACTGCTACAGTTCAGAAGTAAATGTTCGCTTTTTATTAAAAATCAAAAGCGGAGGGGCTCATAATCCTCCTGACTCCAGTTCTCCTTATATAAATGAAAAGTTTAGGTTAGAGCAATAGCAGGTAAAATCAGACTGAAAGCAGAAGCTAATTCTCAGGAGATAGAGAAAAGCTAAACAGCATTTGAGGATAGTTTTGTTTGCATGCCTACATTTCTTATTAGCTAAATTATTATTATTATTCATTTTTAAATGAAAAATTCAGTAAATCTTCACACATTGCAGCACATTTTTGGAAATCATTTTCCAGTGATATTGGAAACCAGCTCTATTCTCCCCTTGCAAAATTAATTCTTTTCTAATCACTGCAAAGAAATGGCACTGCACTAATTTCACAGATCTCACTTATTTAATATGTTCCCTCCGTACTTGGAATCCCCATATAGCCCTCTCCCCTCCTCATTCTCACTGCTAATACTGAAAATCTTCCCTTTGAAGCGCCACCCTGGTTTTAATGATATTTCCCTTATTTAGTGTAACCTTCAGAGCGAGGACCATGTTAAAAATGTTATCAGCAATACTGCCAGCTTAAACTACCAAAAATATAATTGCAGAAGGTGGAAAGAAGGAGGAGAAAGAAACAAAGGTTTCTAAGGATTTCAGTTATTTTGGGTGATGCTTCCAAGTTTCCTTCTGCAAACACAGGCAAAGAAAGTTAAAGAAGATGGAGATTCCTTTCTAAAAACATACTTACCATGCTCAGGCTTCAACTAAAACAGCAAATAAACTCCAGTATAATACTGACACTGCACTGCTCTCCCTTATTCCTTTCCCCCCTTTTCCTTCCCAGCCCATGTGCACTACAGCAGACTGAGACGTGCCCCAAATTTCCACACCAGCCAAACCACAAATGCAGGTTGAATGATATCAAAGAACAAAGCTCAACCTGTCTTGAATTCTCAGTTTTTCTAACCCCAGAGTTTGGAGTGCTCCTACTTTGAGATCAAAGTAAAGAGGAAGAAGCATGCAAGGAGAGTACATCCAAAGTTTTAAGAGATCCAGGTATGAGACTGGAGTGGTAGCTGGCTGCCCCACTCCTGTACCACAGATCTCTTGTTCCTGGTAGCCAAGTCCTCACTGTCATGAAGTCAGTAGGGCAAAACTGAGAGCAGGTTGGTAGTTTTCTATCAGAGGGTTCCATGCATGGAGGGTTAACATACTTGTTTTTCCACCCTACTGTTGGGCATCTGTCAGAGCTACGGTGAACACAGCACCAGAAAGGAGAACAAATTTTATAAGTGCCTTGCCTACAACTTCTGACATCCTGTGGTTTTCAAGCAAACCTTCTGGCCACTCAGGCTTGATTCATCCCATGCCTGTTTCACCAGGTTTAACTGAGCAGAGGTTTTTCAGGAGCATTGGGCAGATCAGATTTTCTACTCTGAAAATACCACCTTCTTAAAGTGGTACGATTCACAGTGTGGATCAGTCAACACTATGACTAGAGTTGTGGCAAGGACTTAACGTTACCTCTGCAGCTTTACCGAGTTTGAAAAAACACAGATAATCCTTCACTTTAGTGCTATACCTTTACTTACACACATATAGGCCAGAACGCTTCTTCCTTGTAACCAAGTAATTTCTTTGATGCTACACCATCTGTCTCCTCAGCTGTCCAGTCCAGACATTCATAGTCCTCTGTTCCTCTTGATATTTTACATTTTACCCCTGCTGTACTGAAGCTCCTTCCTCTTGCTTGTCTCTGTCCCAGGCACCTGTAGGGTTTGTGTGAATAAGCCCTGGAAAATAAGCTGAGCTGAACTCACTCGCTTTGCAGCTGCCTGTACTCTCCATGAGCCACCCTGTGAACAGTAACAGGCCTTGGCATTACCTACACAATTTAGGATTTTACACTCAATTAAATCCCTTCTCAACAACTTCTCCTTCTTCATCATCTTCTTCATAGTCTATAAAGACCTCACTTTTATTTTTAGCCAGTTCCATTAGCTCAGACTCTCACATCAAATTTTCTGCCTTCTTCTCCACACCTTTTTGAATTCTCTGATGTTGAGGGAACCGAGGAGATAAAGTGGACAGAATGATAATCAGCTGATGTAGAAGTTTTGCTGTAGTGTTCCTGTCACTGATCTGCCTCAACTGTCAACCATTAAAATTACAAATTGCTTCACCACTTTTCCCAGAGCCTCCTAAACTGTGAACCTTCTCTTGCTACCTGCTGACTTACCCGTCTGAGCAGAGTCAGTCCCTGGACATGATCTCTTCTGAAGGAGCTCTGCAGTGGTAGCTGCATTATGTATCTGGGAGAGGACGCTGCAGAGGTGTTAATGAAGGAAATGGGATGAGTTATGTAAAGAGGAATATTAACTCTATCAACCTGACAAATGCTGCCTGACTGTCTCTTTGACTAAATAGTCAGGAAAATAAATCTGCTCTCTTCTGGAACAACTATAGTTTTTGAAAAAGAATAAAGGAAAAGGATGAAAAGAGAAGTGATTGCTAACAACCTCCTTTTCATATTACAGCCCAACAGCTCAGAAACTCATCAAGGAGGTAGGTCTAATACTGTTTGCTGTCTGAGAAGGTTCAGTTCATCCTTTTCCACTTCCCAGAGGAATGTCCATAATCTTCACAAGTGATCACAAGATACTAGGCTCTTCGTGTTGAATCTGCCATGCACTAATAAAAAATCACCTGGGCCAGAGAAAGGAAGGACTATGCACAGACTGTTGATCAACACATGCCCACCTGTGCCCCCTAGACTCTGCTCTGAGTGGTTGAGTTGCTCAGTTTTAGTAGGACTGGGATTCTTCTGGGCTTGGACAGAAATACAACTGCAAGTACATGGTTATAAATGCTCGTAAACACTAGAAATGTATATATATTTCTCTACATAGAAATGGGCATCAATGAAGAAGTAGACTTGGATTTAAGAGCCAAGAGTAGCAGTTGGGCAAGGCTTTGGTACCTATTATCCTTCTGAGGGTTTTACCATCAATTTCCCTGTTCCCCATCTGTGAAATAGAGTAATTTTACTTCCTTGCACGCCTGAGGTGCTCTGACAATGCATTAAAAAGATTGAGAGGTACTCATATACTAGGGCAATGAAGGCCACACATCTGCTTAAGACAGCTCACTGACTAACAACTATCAGAAAAGAGATCCCTAGAACCAGTGTATGAGAGCACCAGCCTCACATCAACTTCCTTGCAAAGTACAGATGGGGCTAAGGCCCTTTGGAGATTCCCCACCATGTAATATGTATTCTTCCTCTAAGTATAGGCTCACCTGACACTAATTCAAGATGAAAATCGCTCTGTCTGAGAGGAGATTGTTAACAAGCTAAGGTGCTGGTTTCTCTACTCAACACAGTGCAGCTGTTGGAAGGGGGCTGGGTAATACCATCCCAAGTTTCTTGCTTTAGGGAAGCAAATCAAAAGGTCTTCATGACAGAAGTGCAGAAATCTTATCTCACAGATGAATGAGTGGCTGATGTTCCACCAGCAAGATGCCAACATCCATGGTCAGGGTAACCAAGAACCAAGTGGCATTGTATCAGGTCACTCTCTATTGACAAACGTGCATAAACCATAAATAACTGAGGTTATGACTTTAGGATCTTCCAAAAGAAGTAAATAATGTACTAATGAATTCATACTAAGGGACAGACGAATGGCCTCACTTCTAGCTTTCACCACCAGGACCATTTCCCCATCAAGTCTTTTCAGAGCTAGGTCCCTGAGGCAGGTTACCACAAACGATGAGAATATCACTAATTTTCTATACGTGAATAAGCAGTGCTCGGCAGTCTGCCAGCCAGACAGATGGTGAGAATTGAATCTTATTCACCTGCTCTTCACAAGAGTCAACCCACTGCATGCTACGACAGGATTCAATCACTGGCCTCTCTGGCAAAAGCCCATCAGCTCATTCTTACAACTCTCGGCAGCCATAATGGCAACGCTCACCGGCCCCAACCACCTGCCTGCCCTTACTGATGTTTATGACAAATTTCAGGTTTTGCCTGTCTGCCACTGCATATGGAAGCCTGATGGATTTAAGCAAGGACTAGATCTAATAAGATCGATGTGCTGTCCAGCAGGTGCAGAAACACAGCCGTCAGTTTTATGGATGAACACTAAGCACAAGGGCCTGACCACTTCTTGTCACTAAAGGTCCTGCAAGAATTTTGCAAGAGACAACGCCTCAGAGATGCTTGTACTCGGCAGCCTCCTACAGTATAATTGTGCTGTGCTGCCAGGAGCTCACTCCTGCAGTTACAGGGAAGTAGTTGTGTAAATGCTTCTCCGTTGTAAGGTAATTGTCTATTGTAGAACACCTGTCCCTTTCTGCTCCAGCTGTGAGTCTGGACATTTTGTCAATCCTTGCATTCTCTTTAAAAAGTGGGGGTTTAGTACACATTTATCAGGCAATCAGTGATACACAATTTCTTATAGGAAGAAGGATTCTGTCCACCCACTCCACCAACTAAATTAGTTTAGCTCCAGCTTAATAGCATTTGTGCAGTATATTTCCTGTATGTGTAAGCAAGAAAGGTGTCACTTAAGGGTGCTGAGGGATTCAATTATATATAACAAGACAGCTTTCTCTCAGTTTCACTCACTGTTACTCAGAGGCTTGTCTTTGTGGCTTCCTTCGTAAGGTATTTCTACAGACAGGATCTGTGTTCCTCTGTTGTGCCAAGAGCTTTCCACATAGATATCAACACTTGATTTGAAGGGACAATGACTGAAAGGAGAGGAGTGTGTGCCTGCATGCGTGCCTGTGTGCATATATCCATGTGAGCATGTGTTTGAGGGAGACAAGGCAGAGGAGGAGGGATGCAAAGCTGGGGAAAGCAAAAAGCGAGATGGCTTTTCATCTCATTCTGGAAATCTCTTCTCCAGGAAGATGTGTTTCCAGGTTTCTACCAAGACTGCAGTGCATGGACTGCACAAAGATGAGGGGGGTGGAATAGAGCACAAGAGAAATGCAAGCCAGAGGGCTGCCTCATTCCACATCCCCAAAAACTCCCTTGTCTCCATCTGTTCCAACTGATGTACAGTATCTGGGTACGTCCTGCTAAGAGCAGCTACTCAGGCTCATGCATGACTTTGGAAAATACATTTTGTTCTTCTGGAGCCCTCAAGGACAATAATAAATAGAATGAAAACAAAACCATCCCGACAGCGCTTTAGCGGGTGTCCTTCACAGGCGTACCAGTGTCAGCTGCCCTGGGATTTCACCTTCACCTGAAGGGAGGCCTGTTTAATCATGCGACACTAAAGGAGAAGAAATAAAAAATGTTTCTTGAAGGAACAAAGGCAGGCAAACTTGCCCTCATGCTCATAATTTTGCCAAGCTTGATCACAAATAACGTGCAGCTTGAAATCTGCCATATGCTAAAACATCACTGTGACAACAAGCCTTGAGGTCTGGCATTACTGTAAAACAGGAACTGATAATAATTCTCCTTGTCCTTTTCTGCAGAGATGCTCATTATTATGGTCCTTTTTTGGCAACAGGAAAGTCAGTGGGTCAGCTGGAGTATGTGAGGCTCAGCTAAGGGCATTTCAGAAGAGCTGCTGGGGTTGTCCTGTTTTGGTTTTGAAGTCTTTGCCACAGGGGTTGTTAGAGGTATTTACGCTCCAACTGAGCCCCATCTTTAACATTTCTGCATACAACTGGTTTCTTTTCATTCTTTTCTGTATGTTTTTCATTTCTAAGGTATATCCTCCAGCAAAAGATGGGTACACATGGACATTTTTATAAATTGCTTTTTAAGAAGTCTTTGACCAAGTATTTAATAAAAAACCCTGTTACAAAATCAAAAGACTCCTGGGTTGGAAATGTTAAGTCTTCTCACAGAGAACAAGTCTCTACAAGAGAAAAAGCAGAAATGAAAGAATAATAGATGTTCTCTTAATATGGTGAAAACTATTGAGGAGTTTGCTGTGACCTGCATAAGCAGTACTTCAGATAATACACTGAGAAGGAGAATGAAATTGTGAGAGACCAGCATCTACTGATAATACAAAATGATCAGATCTGGACTATGAGGGTCAGAGGATTCTCGGAGTTCTATGGCAATACCCAGCAGTCCAACAGACCACAGAAAGAGTGCAGCCTTGACACAGTCAATATGTATTGGGAAAAATAAACTATACTCCTCAGGTATCTTACTGGGTCATAAAATTAAGTATGGTCAGACAAGAAGAAACCTATACTTACTGTAGGCAAATCAATAACAACTTTTCTCTGAGGTACCTCAATAGCAGGCCAAAAAGTAAATGGAACATTAAGATGTAAAAAAATACTTGGTGGAAAATCACTCCTATGTAGAGGCTCAGTGCGAGGCCAAAGCTCCAGCAAAATCACATCTAAGCCAACAAAACACAGCTTACGTTGGATTTAAGTGATGCCTAGATCTTGTGTGAGTCATTTCTCTCAGGGGTGGGTGAATCTCACCCACTGAGAAAAGTATTAATGCCACTGCATACATCAAGTCATACTTTCAGCTGGAATACTGGGGCTGGTCAGCTCTGGAGCTTTTCTTAAAAATAAGAACAAGAAAAGCACACACAGACAATGCAAATGTTTGGAGTCCTGAAGACACTTCGAGGTGGGAAAGATTTTAGAAAATAGGAACTGTTTAAAGAAGGAACAGGTTACAAAGCACTTGAAAAACACTGAGTGGAAACAACATATCTTGGCTTTCTATGTAAGTGCCTGTGGAAAAGGGGCACCTGTAAATATTTGGTGGCTAATAAAGCATTGCATTAAAGGATATGAATCAGATGTGTCAATCGTAGAACAATTTCAGACATTAATTGATACTATAATTCCATTTTACAGGCTGAAAACTAACTCGTAAACAAGGCAATGACTTGGACAAGGCTAGTACTTGGCATTCTAGTACTGAGCCAGAACCCCAGAACAATGCCTTGCTCACAATACACATCCATTTAACCTGCTTGGGGAAAATCAAGTTTGACAACAGAGGAGAGGACGAGCCCTGCTGTTTCCAACCTGGCCCAGCCAGCAGCTACCCTAACCCTTATCTCTGAGAGCACCAGAAGCAAATGTGCTATCATGGTCATGTCTTCCAGCAACGTTTAGAAGACCTTGAGAATCTGATTCTGGTAGCTGTGGCCTGTGAGCAGAAGTTCTACACTGTAACCCATGTCTGTAAAAGGTAACTCCAGTTCATGCTGAGCCTGTTACTGATTCTTGCACTATGGTTACTCAGTGAAAGCTTCTCCAGAACAGTCACAATTCTGTAACCATTCATTATAGCCCTCCTTTTACTGTCTCTTTGCAAAGGCAGGGAGTTTAGCCTATTCCAACTCTCCAGGCTAGGAGACACACACGTAAAGGAAGAAGAACATCATGCTTGTACACATGCATAGATAGGAGCAGGTAAATTATGGGAGGGGGGGAGCAGCAGGGAGAAATGACTTTGTAATCTCTCATCCAAATGAGTGCCTGCAAGGTCTGTAATTGGAAATTCATTTCTGAGGGGAAAGCTGTGCTGATCCCCATGCTGGCCAGTATGTCCGAATGGGTACAGGAGGGAGCACGAGATGGGGAAACAGGAGACTGGTCAGTAAAGAGATGAGACATACAGCTATGCCCTCTGGCCTATGCAGTTCAGTACTAAATCTAAGCATTCTCATCTTGTACCAGAGTATTTTTCTGTTTGCTGCGCTTTCTTTTTTCATATTGTTATTTGAGCCACTCACACAGTAGGAATATGGGTACTTCTTTTCCCTTCACTCTGGAAACATGGAAGGGAACACAGCTCAGTAAGCAAACAAGCTCTAAAAGGGTTAGAACAAAACACAGAGGGATTCAGAGTGGTGAAACAAAAGCAGTATCTCCATCTTTTGTGATGACTCTTTCCTGGAAAAAGATGGACAAAATGTGTCCCCGGGCCAGATTCACAAACTTGAGCTGAGTGATACCAAATAAATGTGAGTCACCTCTGGGTCACTTACAGGAGGAATGCCTCTTAGAAACAGACATGCTGACTATTGCCATGGTGCATTCAGGCAGGATTTATCCAAATCTCAGTAGGTTTACATTCTGCATTTGCTTCCAAAGTACAAAAGCATCTACACTTTACAAAAGTGATATAGCAAGTAAACATGAAGAAGGCTAAAGATCAGAGCAAGTCATTCTCAAGAGCCAGGCTGGGTAAGAGGAGAGGAAAGTAAGTTATAGCTGCTAATGGTAAGCTGTAGAAACACCTTCTCCAAGTCTCTAGGGGAAAGCAAAGTTGTTGTGGGAGCAAATGGAAATAACTGGTGATGCCATCACTCAGAACAGGAGCTGTGGTGCTAGGAACTGTCCTACATCCTCATTAGAAGCAGGCAATGGTGTTGGGTTTTCCCAGTGGTGAAGAAGCTGAGAATTGACTGTGTGTAACCTTTAAAGAGAGCATACAGTTGTGGGAGGTAGTGTTTTCTTCAGGCTGGACGTAAACAAGGCCCCTGCTTGATCCTTAAGAAATCCCATAGAAGTCCCAAAGCATTGGCAATGCTTGCGTAAGCTTGGTATTGGCTGCAGCTTTAGCCTGCTGAGCTGAGGTCCTAGGCGCCCTGCTACAGAAAGGATTTTCAAACCCCATCCTAAACATTCACTGTACAGGAATTCCACCACAAGAATGGTGACTTTGTTCCACCTCGGAGTTGGCCATGTTTCAGCAGTGAGCTAAGTGGTTTGGGATCCTCGTGGATGACACTAAGGAGTGCTATAGAAATGTCAGCTATGAGTGAAAGGCTTCTCTCTAACTGTACTGCCATTCTATAGCCATATGTTTCTCCTGAGGGTTGCCAGTGACTGGGTTTCCCCTTTTGAAAAGCCATGTAAACACATGCAAAACCAAGCCTTTACATAATACAATGGGGTGTATCGTTCATTAATGTGCAAATAGGTCGCTCTCCACTTGCCCTCCCACTCGCTTCCTTTCCAGCTAGCTGCAAGCTTATGTAGAAAGAGCTTGAATGTAAGTCACCAATATTCCTGATTTAGCACAGCAGGGAAAAGACATGACTTTCAAAGGCAAGAGGGATGAGCAGAGTACACCGTGTTCTTTCCTCTCTCTAAGCTTCATCCCATTATGTTAAGGAAAAACACAGCCTAAAGTCAACAACCCATGGGCAAGTAAAACAGGATCAACGGTCCAACATCACCAATTAACTGCAGGGAATGTTGGGAGTGATGTACAGCCACCCAATTTACATAAACCCTGGCAAAGGCTCCATGCTGTCTTTGCAGCATGTTAGGCCTGAATTATGCACCGAGAAGTTCAAATTAATGCAGAGTGGATTTACATGCACCAAGCAATGGTAGATTGAAACGGGATAACAGACCAAAGTCAGGGACAGAGGAAAGCATGCGCCATGGGATCCTGTCAAGGATAGGGAAAATGGGGGGTAGTGGCATTGTGGATTCTCAGCTATGACCTCACCAGTGTTCTTTAACATCACAGAACACAAATGGCCCTCAGACACATCAGAAAAGCAAGAATAAAAAAGACAGATGCAAAGGAGGAATAACAAAGAGGACAGAATTAGCACTTTGCATGTTCAAAGTGTTGTACAAACATCAGCTAATCAATCAACTAATTACATAATTAAAAGAGTGACCAGAAAAAGGAGATAGCAGAAGAAAAGCAGGAAGATGTGGAGAGAGCAGCAGAGTGCTGGGACATGGGAAGCAGTACATGCTTCTATTCACCCAGGCCACATTATCCGGGACAAACTTGTGCCAAATTGCCATGACAATAATTAGCCAGAGTTCCCTGACAGATCATTATGAGAACATTAACAGGGCATTAGCAAGAATTACCCATTTTTCACACATTGATTAGGTGCCATTGCTGGTTCATTAGAGTATTGGCTTTTAATAGCCCCACTCCAACTTTCGGCAGCCCTTCCTTCCCTCCCCTGATCACTTGGCAGAGATCCAAACCTCTTTAACTCCAGCTAGGCAGCTGACCTGGTCCCGTGCTGAATCTCACAAGCACATGGCCATATGCTGCATAGAGGGAGCACCTCATTAATCTGTCCAGGTTAGGGAGAGGAAAGCAGTGGCTCTGCACCATAGGCAGTCGTTAATCTTCCTCTGGAATCTATACTGCTAATGGAGGCTGGCACAGGGAATAGGCCACTCCCTGACCAGAAGCATCATTCCCTGATACCAAAAGGATCTCTTCCTCCCCTCTACATCCTCCTCAAGCCCCACACTGGGAGGGACTGTGTCTGTCACTCCCAAGACCCTTCTGTCATAACTCTCTTCCATTCCTGCTTCCCCAGCTGCTACTTCTCACCCCACATTTTGATCACTTCTACCAATAAGCAAGGATGTGTAACAGGGAAAGTGCTGTAAAAATGCTCCAGAGGAGCCACAGAGGAAGGTCAGGTCAAGAGGATTGCTTCTGCCGCAGCAGGCAGGTTCTGTACTGTGTTTCTGGCAACAAGAAAAAAACACAAAGAATAAAAAGAAAATGAAGGAGACATGACGGAGGAATCTGTCTCCTCCTTTTCCTCTTAGGTCACATCACCTGTCCACCTACATCCAAAATAACACTTCAGTTGAGTCATGCTTGGGAAGATACAGCAATCCTCTTAGCGCTATTACACAACTGATTAAGTGTCCCTAATCCATCCATATCCAACATGGATACCCCACCTAGACCCAGGGCACTCCTCCCACCCAGATCCCCCACCTTCTTTCTGAGGCTACTCATCAAAACAGGGCACGCTGCAGTGTGCAAGATGGGCTCCCGAGATGACAAGAGCTAAAATTTGTGCAGGGATGGCTGGATTATAGGACAGCTGAGTGGGTGTATAAGTCACCAAGTCTAGCCCTGCAAAGCTGAGGACAAAGCTAGTATGCTTCAATGCTGAAAGAAATGGATGAGGTAAGGCACAGAAGAAGGCAGGAAGGTTCACTCATTTGACACTGAGAAAGCAAAGGAGAAAGTAAACACTTCAGAGAGTTAGAAAAGAAAGTGACAATACAGAGAAAGATCAGCCTCAGAAGGGGGTTGTGTTGCTAGAAATATCTGAAAAATACATGTGGGAGATGAATGGGAGAATGCAGTTTACAGAAAGGTAGAGAATTGGAGGGGATGTGAAAGCTGGATTAGAAACATCATGTTTAAAGTCATGAAGAGAAGGACAAGGACATTCAAAGGGAATCTGACAAAGCAATGCAAACAGAAAGGCAATGTATTCTGCATGGCAGAGGAAGAGGGCCAGTTTTAGTATGCCACAGGAAGCGACCTGGTCTTCAAGCAAGAGAGGCAGAGAGGTTACAACAATCAAGACTAAGGAAGGCTAAGGCATGAACAAAGGGTGTCAGTGTTGAGATAGAGAAGAAGAGATGGATTTTCTTTACTTGGGTAGATGAGGACACATATTGGAGAGAACACAAGGGAGAAAATAACTAGCCTCCATATTTCACGTGTACATCACTGGGAGGATTTTTTCATCACTTGGAGTTACAAAAAGGCTGAAGTGAGGAGAATTCAAAGGAAAAGACAAGCAGCTTTTTAACACTATTCAGCCTGAGTTGTGAGCACTTGTTGATGGAGAATTGCAGAGACAGTGTGAGACAGGTCAGAGTACAGTATGTCTATAAGCTGCTTTAGGTGGTTGAACCTGGATATGGCAGTGCGATCACTACAAAGCAGACATCAAGGACAAAGCCCTTTGAGATCCACTGTACTCATAAGGATGGGGTGCTGGCAGACAGAACACTGTGTGTGATACAAAGTTGGAAGTAGAAAGCCAAGTAAGGGACTGCGCTACAAAAAAAGGGAGCACCACTAGAGTCCTGCCATCTTCTACAAAGAAGCTGATTGAGGCACTGCACTGCCCATAAAACACGGAGGCCACATTAAAGAGGGTTTCAGTTAGAACAAGAGAAGGGAAGAATCAAACAGCAACTGACTACTCAATCAGTTCAGAACAAAAGGACGGGGCAAATCGATGCACCTGGTGCCCATTTAGTCTCAAGCACAGCCCCATGGTTCATGTGAATCTATGCCACAAACTCGGGCAGTCAGAAGAAGACTGAGTTTGGGGGAAAGAAGCAGCATGCTAAACATGAGAAGTCCATCACTGGGGGGTCCTAAACTCTCTCAATGGGACAGCTAGACATTCTGAGTTAGTCACAGAGCCACTGAGCAAGGGACTGCAAGTTGTCCTGAGGCCAAAGGTAAATCGGCCAGCTGCTCTGTTTCTCTCCTCTGATGAATATTAATCAGGAATTCACCTGCTATTGATGAGAACCCTCTGGATACTGCTTGACTCTGGTGAACAAAACCACTGCCTTCATATTTTTCGTATAGGATATGTCTGTTCTTGTGGACTACATCAAGAAGTGAAGCACCATTTCAATCCTTCTTCTCTGCTACTACCACTTAGGCAAAATGTAGGATGAAGGGATTGACACGCTAAATGCCAGCACCTCCTCATCATCCCTTGCAGCGAGTTAACCCCAGAACAGTTGGAGGAGCAGGAGCAAAGAGTCCCTCAGAAGTCCCCAAAACAATATGGGAAGCAGGGCTTTGCAGAGCAGGGCTGATGAATGTGGAATCTGGTGTGCTGACAGGTCTGAGCAGTGTTGCTGAAGGCAAAGCAAGGCTACTGAGCCAGTACTTCTACCTTTAAACTGAGCCAGATGGAGGCCACACAGGAGGAAAAAGGACAGGAGGATGGATGGGAGCGAGAGGGTGAACATGGTGTAGGAAGAAAGAGCCTGATCACCCCTCCATCATAGCAGGTGGGAGTTTCAGGGAATGCAGCAGAGAGGCAGTGAGCTCTGAGTTGAGTGTAAATTCATGGGAGGCAGGCAGGGCACCAGGGCTGCCATCCTGACCTTGGGCCAAGGCAATCTGCTTTTTAACCGGCGCAACTGTAATCCAGTCTGAGAGCAGATGGTACAGAGAGGAAAATACACAGGATACAAACGTAGGCTTCACAGTATCTGCTCCAAACCCAGCCAACCTTCAGCAGGAAGGTGATTAAAGAGCAAAAAGTAAGGAAAATCCTCTGTTCAGCACTACTGGTGAAGTTGGATGCCAGAGACCTGGTCCCAAAGAGCTCAATGGCTTGGTGTACTTCAGCTGAAATTTAGAAGCCGTCTCTCAGTCAGCCAGTGTTTCAAAGGGATGACAAACAGGAGGGTTTGTTTGCTATTCTGGCCTATCCTCAGTTCCTGTCCTGCTATCCCAAAAACTTTCACTCACACTGCTGTTTCTTGTCCTAGGGCCCTTTTGCCGTAACAGGTCTGCATATAAAGACATCAAATAGCAGGGAAATTACACGAACCCTTAGTGTGCACAACAAAATTTGCAAGGTACCAGCATACTCTAAGCAGCAACAGACCTGAGAAATCCTGAGTTCAAACACAGAAATGTGTCAGAGAAGTCCAGACCTGGAACTGAATTTTGCTGTGAACTCGCTAGGGGGTGAATTCACACAAATCTTTTGGTTGTTGCCTTCTCAGCAGAAATCTGTGCTGTTCAGGGTCACAGCACATGGTATCGCTGCTTACTGGCCTGGGTCATGGATCCACTGGTCATTAGATTGAGACAAAATTGCTGTAACTCAAACTACTTCATGGTTTTATGGGTTTGGTTCAGATTTCAGTCCTGGAATCCATAGTTTCGACAGTCCGAAATGTATTTCGGAAACAGATAATCAGGTAATAAAAGATGCATGTGAACTACTGTAGTCGCTGGTATTAAAACACTGACCCTGGTATACATTTGGGGACCATTATCAAGTACCAAAAGAGGTACTCAGCAGGAAATTTATAAAATCCACCTACTAAAAACAGTTTGTACATCATCAGTACCCAGCAGCAGTATAATAAGTGAAACCTCAAAACCACAACTCTTTAAAACACTAAACATGCTCCTAATGAGTTTACCTGGTGTCCTTCCACATCCACTGCAGAGAGTCATCCTTGCTGAAATGCCCAAATGCTCTGCAAGTTCATGCTGAGAGGCCATGGACTCTTAAGTAAGGTATGTTTTTTTGTAACTTTCTGAATTTTTGATGCATTCTATTATACTTAGAAGAGGTTTCGTTTTCAATCATAACAATTCACTCCCTGTCCTTGTCTCCAGTCACACCTCCACTGGAAGTAGCATTGCTTAAAGTACAGAGATATATTTGAAAAATAATAATTTGCTTTTCTGTTTTCCTTTTGTTACAGTGATTTTCACTAACACACATGCCTCTGAATGATCCTTTCTGTGAAACAGAGAAATCCTGCTGCCTTCATGCTACTTCAGGCAGGGAATAAACACACAGCCATTTAACTGGGAACTTGGAGGGCAGCACTGATAGTTAATTGCTGGCCAGCAAATCTGTGGATGCCCCATCCCTGGAAATGTTCAATGCCAGACTGGATGGTGCTTTGAGCAACCTGGTCTAGTGGAAGGTTGCCCCACCCGTGGAAGGGGCATTGGAACTAGATGATCTTTAAGGTTCCCTCCAATTTAATTCATTTTATGAAAGTCCTGTAAGTCCTCTGAACTCAGAAATTAGTTCAAACCCTGGCAGGAACAAAAGCAGACCTGTCTTTGCTCAGAGAGACTTGTCTCCAAACTGTGTTCCTGGTGTGGCAGAGTGGGTGCTACCATCTCAGACTGGGAAACAAAGCAGGATTTGCATCTCCCATAAAGGAAAAATGCAAGGGGATATGGATGCTTAGAAACAATAATGACACAAGTGAAGGAAGGGATGTGGTATGCTTGAACATAATCCTGCCAGTGCTGCTTTCCTACCCTGCAGCACCTCCTCTCTCCCAGCCCTAAGTTTCCCAAACCCAGCTCTGCCAAAACCCCTTGTTCCTGTCCTGTGGCTCCTGGATATGCCAATCTTGCATTGCCACCAGAAAGCTCTGCCAGCAGAAGACTGGGCAGTGCTCTGACAGTGTTCCCTCATGAAAAATGACATTTCCAAAACAAATGCTTCAGCTTAATGGATGTTAGGCTGCTGTAATTTTAAGTCATTAAACTTGCAACTCTGACAAACACACTCAGTCTGTTCTTTCCAATTACCAGGACCAAGCAGATTTAGACAGCGGAAATACAGCAGGCTCTCACATTTCTTTACTATAGCCTGACTTCTTGTTATTTTCCCTTTCCTCACTCCACTCTCGCCCTTGCTCTGCTTATTTATTGCACTAGTGGTGCTGTTACGCCTTGCAAATCCTTTTGCAGAGCAACATCCCCTCTCAGCCAGAGTTTTCACAGAGAAATTCTTCCCCCATTCCTCACTGTTTCCCTGCTCATTAGCTTTGCTAAGCCCTTTTGGCTGTGAATGTACAGCAGCATTTACGCTGACAGACAGTGACCGAGCAAGAGGACATTGACATTACTGCCTCACAACTTGCTGGAATCTGCTGTTATCCAGTGGTCTGTCTGTCTTAATTCCCTCTGACTTTATTGCAGCCTTTTTTTTTTTTTGATTTGAGTCTCTCCTCCTTATCTGTATTTCCTTCCTGTCTTTTATTTTCTTCTCTCTATCCCTCACCACTCTTGAACCTCGTCCTCCAAATTCTTAGAAAATTCCCTCTTGAAGAAGCTGTTGTTTGACAATTGGCTCTGCTGGTGAGTTGATGCAAAAGCATATGCACAGGAAGATTGTTGGAGCAAAGACCATCACCCATCCTTCCTGCAGAGTGCCCACCTTCATCAGATCTCACGAGACCCCTCTCCAAAACACAGGAGTGGAGAGACCACTGATATCAACGCATCCAGATATATGTGATAACAAGCAACAGCCTGGCAACGTTCAGTGTGGAACAGTCCCGGAGAAGAAAAGATTTACAATTAACAATTAGGCTATTCTGCTTTTCTGCCCCACTTATTCCTCATTCTCTCTCATTTCCAACATGCTTCTTATTTTAATGTCTTTCTTCTCTTTTTTTCTTTTCTTCATCCTCTTTCTTCTCCTCTTGCTTTGTTCTCTTGCTCTTGGAATCTACCTTTCTCCCCCTTGGCCAAGCATACATTGAATATCAATGTCAAAAAATAAAATAAAGACCTCAAGGGTTATGAATTATCTGTCCTATTTTAATAATTAAAGATGAATACACAGGGCCAAGGCAGCTTAGGCATTTCTCTGAACAATCACATTATATCAGAAATGTCTTGCATTGCCCCTAGTGAAATACATCAAAGAAACTCCCACCCCTATATACACAGCAGTTGTCCTAGTCCTGCCCTGAGACCATTTGGCAGCCAGTCAACCTGGGTTTGATTGGGGACTATATATTTAGTTTCAATGGATAGGATTTGATGGGTTTTGATAATTTGCAACTTCCAGCTAAAGAAAAGCAGCTTATTATTAAATGCAAATAAAATGAAGTCCAGCTGTCTGGATGCAGATAGCAATTACAAAAAGCTCATGAGGCCCTCTGGACATCTTAACTTGTCCAAAGAACGTGGTCAAAGACCAAACCCCGTGCTTCAGATGAGCTGCAGCCAGCAGTATCTCAAAAGAGTGACACAGGTGACTTCAGAAAGCTCAGGGAAAAAAAGAAGAGATGACTGGGAGAACTGAGAAATAGAGAGAAAGGAATGGCAAAAGGTTTGTAACTTGAAGAAAAGGGCTGTCTAGTTTTTAAGAGCACCCCAGCTTCATTTGACAGCAAGCATCGTGCCCTGCTCCACAGAACAACTGGGACAACACCTCCAACTGCTCAAAGTGTGAGTGTAACAGAAAGAAAGGAAGGAAAAGACTTATTATGAACCTTCACTCCCTTAGGGAAGAGAGAGAAGCAGTGACTACATGCCCTGGCAGGAGCAGAAGTTGCTACAGGAAAAAAAAGAAATACAAAAGGAAGAAGAAATACTTCTGACCTCTCAATTACACATGGACCAGCCAGAATCTACTTTTACCCACAGAGAGGGCCACAGGAGACCTTCAAAACTTTGCTCTTTGGCTGGAGATAAGTGCCACGTGTCCCAGTGGTGTCACACAATGATTTATTTAATAACTTGACAGTAAGGGCTACAGGCTGAAGCCTATAGTGAAATGCACTGAGTCTAAAGCAAAGGAAGTGGTGTGCTCCTTTTTTCATAATCCTTGCCTCCAGAAAGGCATTCAACTGGCTCCTGCAAAACTCATGCTAACCCAGCAGCAGAGCCTGTGACACAGATGATAGGCCAGGCCTTATGGACTGCTTGGAAAGCATGAGGGGATGCAAGTCATGCTCAGCTCCCCCCTTGCTACCTTCGTCTCCCTCTGTGACATCGGATCAGAAGCCATTTCACAGCCTCTGCACCTTTTTGTTACGTGACATGTAACAAGAAGAGGAATGGTTATGTTTCACTAGCATTGCCAGAGGTGAGAATACTTTGGATGTGAAATTCAGTTCACGCTGAGCAAGGGAGACTTTCATTTTGCCCTAACTCCAACAGCTTTGTTACCAACCCCTGATGCCGTATTTGTGTTAGCTTTTCTTTTGTCATTATTTTTTAGAGGAGAAGCAGCAGATCAGGCATCTGACTTGTTTGGTTTAATTCCTCCAAATACCTTAAATGTGTGCAATGGTCTGGGTCATTTCCTTCTCAGTCCAAACAAGCTTTATCCATTATTTCCTTCTGATTACACAAACCAAAAGCAGGACTGAAACTGCCCTGATGTTCAAAGCCCCAAATCCAAACCTGCTTCACAAGCAGCTCCCTTGACTCCACGCAGAGGAGTTCAAGGAAACAAGCCCTTGCACCTTCTTCTGTTTTTCTGTCACTCTCAGCAGGAGGCAGTCAAAAAGTAGGGCAGGGACCAGCAGGACCCCAGGGGAGCGGGTGAGGTTGTCAGTGCTCAGCAGTAACTTTCCCACTATCAGATCCTCCACCTGTGTGGCTGTGGTGGCTCTCGCCCCCCTCCTGAAAGACTCAGCTGTGACAGACTCCTGACAGCCACCTTTCCCACCCACTGCACCTTCCCATCCAAGCAGGGCTGCTTGGATACGGAGCAATGGAGTGTTTATGCATCCCTCTGGTTCAGCCCTCACAGACCCCATCTCTAGGACTGATGAAGGGAAAAAAAAAAATTCATGGGGTGACATAAAACAAATGAATTTTTCTTCAATAAATCATTTTAGAGAGACTATTGACTCTAGGACCTTTGAATGCATCGACCCATTCATAAAAATCTCATCTTCTCTTGGTACCCTGTACACTTTCCTTCCTTTCCCCTGTCACAACCACTACACTTCATTTTCTTTTCCTTTCTCTTGCTGTTTCTTTTCTCTCCTTTTTTTCCATTTTGACCCCATAATCCTATCTTAACCTTCTAATCCTCTCTGCAGTTCCCTCTTCTTCCCTGATCTCAGCTCCATATCATTCACAGGCTGCCACACTGACAGGAGAGAAAGAACAGCAGATATTTATTGAAGTATTACCATAAAGATTAAAGCTCGCAAATACCAGGACTGGCTCCTTCCCTCCAGCCCTTGGCCTAATGAAAACACTCTGCACTCTTTCCCTTTTCTTGGAAACAAAATGACAAAGCCCTATAATCTCTAAGGTGAAAGAAAAAAAAGAAGGCCCAAAAGTGATTAAAAGGATAGAAAAGCTAGGAGAAAGGGAAATAGAAGTGAGAATAATATTATTTAACACTTCTATAGGACCTGACTGACGATATTATGTCAACCTGCAGCATTTTGTGCTTTCCGTGTGTTCCCTTTCTGTCTGTATTCACCTCTTATCCCCAGTGCTTGGAGCATAATTCCCCTGAAGGAGGATTCTTCTTTTTGTTCTCTGTGTGCTCAGGACCCAGCAAAAAGAGATACAGATGCACAGCCCTGGCTTGCCCGGCCACAGAAGGAATAAGCAGAGCTCCAGGCACTTCCCAAGGGACATGGATATTACCAACTAGGGTGCCAGGAACACAACAAAAGCCCACAAGATGGGGTGACTCATGCATGGTTGGGGAAGGGCACTACCTGGAGGGAAACTTGGGCAACCTGAGTGCTGTCTGTCCCTCAGACTTGCTGCATCCAGGACATCAACACAAGAGGCTGAGGGGAGACCATCAGAATGAGAGAGGGAAAGTAAACAAGGATGTTGGATAAATGAGAAGTGAGAAATTAAAAAATTAATGAGAAAGGAGAGGTTTAAAAAAAAAAAACAAAAACAAAAAAGCCAAAGAAAATTGAGGATGAAAGGAGAAAAAAAATAGAAGGAAAAAGTAGAAAACAAAGAGCTGAGCTACATAGGGCCAGAGAGTGAGGAGCAACTTCCCCAGAACATGGAAACAGATGGCTTGGAGCAGGAGGAGGGAAATATATTTGTGATAGCAGGAATGAAATTCCTTGTCCTCTTTGAGGATCAGCCTTTTAAAAATATAACTGGAATACTGTGGCACTATAAACCAGGTAACTATATACAGGCAGGACAGACATATGCATGAAGATCAGCCTTCTCCCTCACATTGACATGTTCATCTTCCTCTTGTTTCCCTGTCAATACAGACACAAGTGCAGAGACAAGGGGTACCATGCTGTGGTACCAGGAGGTACCATGCATGAGGTACCATGCAATAAACCATGCACAGGAGGTACTGGCAGAACAAATGCACCTGAGTCCTGCTATGCACAGAACTTTATTAGAGAGGTAAAACTACAAGAATTGCACAGAAGATAAGGTTGCACACAGAAGCTCAGCTCTGACCAACTCACAGCAGCTGGTCCTGACCAGTTTGGAAAAAATCTTTTCTGTGCAACAACAAAGAAGCGAACCCCACTTGAAAATACAACCAACCAACCAACCAACCAACAACAAACAAAACCAAAATCCCAAACCTGACCTGCCTATCTTTTTCATAGATCTAGCCAACTCAAACAATTAGAAAGAGGAGCTTGACATAACTTTGTCTTTCTTCACATGTAAAGTACACAACAGCGTTATTGCTGCTGGACCCCTCTGTCCAAAGAAAGGGGCTATTTATTCATGGCAGACCAAGCTGATGAGTAAACAGGTGCATGCCACCCTCTCACTATGCAGTGAGAACCATGCCCTTGCCCGGACTGCTTCCATCAAAAGATCCCAAAAGCACTTGATGAATAGTCCATTAAAGCCTGGCAGCACCTTTGGGAGATGGAGAAGGAACAATGAACGATCACTTCAGTCATCACAGAAGGGCATCTCCCTTTAGACATGAAAAGCAGAGCTTGTTAGCAGTGCACAGATGCACCACAAGACAATTTAAGGGAACAGGAATACCTCTTGCAGTTAAAAGTACAGAGGCAATTAAGTAGCTAACCTAAAGTGAAATTTGGCCAGAAGACAATAAAGTGACCCTGCTTTTACCAAGCATTACTTAACACCTCTCATTAACAGAGGTCAAAGCACTTTTTGGAGGTGTTAGGTATTTTTATCCCTATCATATAGTAAGTAGACAAGGAAAGGGAATACAAAGAAAGGGAATACAAGGAAGGGGAAAGGGTGTGCCGAAGTCCACACACAATAAGAAGCAGAGTACAGAACAAACCTTGGGTTTTCTAGGCTTGTTATCCTATCTGGTATGCCACCTCCCACATTATCTCTGTGCTCACTGCATCTGGACACATCTGCATTTAAAACTCTTTACTGATGAGGTGAGACGCTATGCTTCCAGCTAGCCAATAACCATTCCAGGCAACAAGTTCACAGACCAAGCTTTCAGTGTGTTCTCACTGAACCAAAGATTCACTGAACCAAACCACAAGATTCCCCCAGCAATGATCACCTTCCTCTGTGTCACAAGGCAGAGTATATGCTTAACAAAATGTCTGTGACAATCACATCAGCACTTCCACCTGTAAACATCTTGGCTGAAGACTATTGCAAGGAGCAGAGCCTGACCCAAGCACCCCTCAGGCTTTGCTCTGCAGGATGCTCCAACACAAACTGCTGTGGTGTTCAGAGCAGCAGCACAAACCAACTTCTTCAGCTTATAACGTTTTGCTTTATGATGGGGACAGGGTGGGAGCACTGCTAGGAGAACTTGTTGTCCTTCAAGGGATGGATTGTTTTGCCAGAGATCAGGAGGATCCCAACTAGTTTTGTGTTTCAATGGCAGTGGGAGAGAGGGGATCCTGCTACTGAAGTCTCTTTTGGACAAAGCTGGAGTGTACTTGGGAGTCATCAAAATTTGTTGGCCCATTATGTCCATGCCAGATAGTCAGATAAAAAAGAACTGCCTCACAGAGCCACACTTTGTGTCAGACAGACTTGGCTGGGCAGGCTCCAAGGTGCTTCTCCTCCCTACTGTTTAATTACTGTGAACAGAGGTTTTAACAGAGAGAGATGCTATTTGAGACAAGGCTGGTTAGAGAGATAGCCAGGTCCTTGGAGTTAGTAATTAATTACCAGGCATTCTCACTCTTACGACATTTACTGCTTACCCTTTTAAATAGTAGTAAATTGGAGATACGAGTTGTAAAAGGCTTTAGAGGATTGAACGGGGAGAGAGAACTTACAGAGATGGAGTGGGAGGTAAAGTGCTCTCTGGGAGGAACGGAGATGTGGGAAGGAGATGATATGAAAGGCTGTTTCAGTTTGTAATGTACCGAAGTCCTGGTTATCTGAAGGGACTTTCAGCTCTGCCAGGCTCCCCAGGTGCATAGTCCCAGAAGAGGGGAAGCAGGTAGAGTACTGGATATGCACAGGGTTGATTTTTTTTCCTAGAAGGTCTCAAACAGACCTTGAACTCTGCCACTACTACCAATCTAGCAGTTTCTCTATTTCACATCCTAAGGCAGGCATGTCCCCATCCACCCCAAAGATTTCAGGAACTACATACCAATAGGCTGTACTGAACACACACTAGGTTGGTATTACTTTTAGGAGATCAAAAACTCTAGGGGCTTTCACTAAAGAGACAGGTCTGGATTTACTGTTCTTTGGAAACACACACTTAGAATATAAACTTCCTCCACTTGCTCCTTGATTTAAATAGGGAAAAATAATAGAAAGTAAGCTATTCACTGCTGGATTTCTGTTGAGTATCATGTGATCTCAGTCTCTGCTACCAGCGACTTATTAGAGTGTATTTCAGGTCAAAACCACACCAAGCAGTGTATTTTGTGTAAATGCTTTTCACTTGCACATTTGTACTATTCAGCGGGATCTCCTGGGAACTGAGGTCAGTCACATGGTTTGAGAAGTTTGTTACAAAGCAGAAGGACTTCTTGTTTCATAGGAAATAACATAGCTCAAATAAAGTACAACTGAAATAATCATAGTGGTCTGGTATGTAGTCAAGTAACAAGCAGGTCCAAAAGAGTTTGCTCTAAGGCAGAATGTACTAAACATCCCTCCTTTTCCAGCTCTGATTTTTAAAGTTATATCTCCATTCACCAATGGAATCCATGCCCACTTCTTCCCACCTGAATACTTTTCCCCCTACTTCCCCACCTGTAAAAAATAATCTAAAGACCTTTGAAAGACGCTGACGAGAGTTTTATTCCAATGGTGTGCAGAGTGGCAGAGTTCTGGGGATGTTCCATGCTTTGGTGCAGCAGTAGGATTGGTTTCATAATGTTTTCTGCCAGATGGCTTTGGGTTGCCTCTACTCAAAGACAATACTTAATATTTTCTATCTTCATGCGACTAAATATTGGAGACAGCAGATTCCTTGGGCAAAATCTTTCGTATGATAAGATAATAAACAAAAAGATGAGCTATAATCAAAGCTTGACACTTTTCAAAGGCACTGAGTGCAACAACTGTCTGAATGTCTGAATTCCGATTAGTTTAATTACAATCTGCCTTCCAAAACAGTCCTTGCAGTTCAAACTGGATGCTTTCTTCTTGTTGTCTTGTCCTGAACCTGCTGTCATTTGCTGTTTAATACTTACGGGGTTCCACCTCAGAAGTGACTGTGCTTGACTGATGAGCAGAGCACAGCAACCTCTCCACAGGAGCATTCTTACACCATTACCAGAGGTGACATCTCACCTCAAATATTCCAGGGAAGGCAAAAAGACTGCTTAAAGAAACAGTTACTTTTAAGGGGAAAAAAATAAAAATAGAAGAGATCCATAAAACAACAGCTCAAATGAGTAGTGCATCAACCCAGTTTACAAAAAAGTGAGAAAAAGGCATTCTGCTGGGCTATACTCTGTCTTAAGCAGAAGCACTGACCAGCACACAGTGTCAGGTGATGCACATTCTCAAGGGAATTACTTCAGTTACCTTGTTGGCTTCTACATTAACTGCAGTCATTCAGAAATCAAGATTAATGCATGGCAAACTCATTAAAAACCTCTGTTCAGAATGGACAAGAACCCAAACATAATGATAGGATGCACTGAGACAAAGAGAAAAAATGAGGCTAAGTGAAGTACTGTACAGCAATACAATGTCCCATATCAGGTCATCCTATCTGCAAAAGATGCAATAGAAATAAAAAGGGTTCAGGGACAGGTGACAGCAATGAGTTAGAGACCTCACAGTATATCTGTAAGAGGGGAGATTGAAAACACTGGGGCTTTTTGCTTCAAAGGGGAAACAAAGCAGGCTGGATAGTGAAGGATACATAAACTGATGAAGAATACAGCAAAGGCAAATATGGTGATGAAGGTAGGGAGCATCCCATACAACAAACACTACCCATGTAAGGCTGGATAGGATTTACAGGTTTCCTACTAAGTGCAATAATGTGTGTAATTCACTGCCACAAGGTAACACCCAGGCCTAATGCCATCCCAAAAAGCAGTACATTACAGGATACCAATGGTCACTTTATACATGGTGGGCAAATCCCTGCTCATGACCCTTTCCCCCAACACCAATGATATCAATCCTCTTGCTTCAGACTACAAGCAGGAAACAATCTGTCCAGTACACAGAAATTTCTCCTATCAGCAAGTTATTTCTATGATTCTGCATATTTGCCCACTTAGGAGGTTTTTGTATTTTCTTATATAATGCAAATTTAAAAATGCAAGATACTGATGTAAAAGGGTTCTGCTATCATCTGCTGTTTCTTAAATTCTTCTGTTTGGGAGGAAATTCATACATACTAAACAAGAGTCTGTTTGAAAGACACTCTCTCTTAAGGACTTTTAAGTGTTCAAGCAAGAGAGGAAAATGATCATCCTGCGTTTTAATGAGCTCGTAGAGGACCTGAAAAGAAACTTCCCTTTCAGATGGCTTGTGTCCTAGCAGCTGAAAATTCCCCCGTGTATCATGTCACCCCTAGTGACTCTGTGATCTCCACAAAATGCTGCATCTGGCATTCCCTGACCAATCAGGAGTGCACTTTCTCAGTAAACTTCTAGGGAACAGACAGCTTGTTTCAATAGATTTATAGTATCAGCCCCTGAAAAGACCTGCCACCTACGTAGTTCCAAGATTTACAGTCCTGTCATTTCCTATGACCCCATCAAGATCTTCCCAGCAGAGCTGTGTGAGCCGTACACACTTTGTAACCACCTTTTTAGATATCCTGCTTTACTCCTTTCCAAAAAAAGTGAATAAGCACATCAAAACCCAACAAAACACTTTGCACTGCTATGTGTAGGTGTCTCCTCTCAATTTCCTCCCTTCCCTTACAGAAATGCATGAAAGTAGCTTCCTCCTTTACAAAGATGCTCATTCTCTGGACCAGAATCTCCATTTCACTGAGGAGAACAGTCAGATGGCAAACACCAGTCACAGATTTCCTTGGGAACACACAAAAAGTAGAGTCTTCCCTCCCACAGCTTCATTTCCACTAAATTGGAACTGCCAAGATCTGGCCTTTCTGACCACAATTGAGGAAAGATGCTCTCCTGCTTTTGCATTACATTAGGAGACAGTAATGTGATATTCTAGTCCAGCAGCCAGCTAGGTAGCACAGCTCTGAACAGGACCTAAAAACTGGGGTTCCAGCCAACAAAGATTTTGGTCACCTATGCCTGGCCACTAATTTGCTGAGACAAATCTCCTTTTCAAGCCTCAGTTTCCCACACTACAAAATGGGGACAAACAGTGGCTTGTCTCAAAAGGGAAATCAATTAAAATACTTTGAAATTTGGAAATGGCAGGAGCTACTGAGCTAAATAATCTGAAAGTACTCTCATGCCCTGTCATAGATCCGACAACAACTTTTCTATGCATGTTTTTAATAGAGGTTAACATTTTCATTTTCTCAGAGCATATTTTAGTCTCCATCACATAAAAGCAAGGTCTATGTAAGGCACCAACAAGCAGAATGAATAATCATTAATTTCTGCAAAGCAGCCTTGGTGTCTGTGAAAACACTCCAGGTAACTCAATAAATTAGAATAATAAACACAAAGGAAACCAGAGAACAAGCAAGGACAGGGCAGAAATCACAAACAGAGACCGACAGCATAATATATGGTACAACAGCAGTCCAAGCCGGGCCTCCAAGAGGCACTGGGGAGCTCTGGGAGGCACACGTGAGGTGGAGGCTATCCAAGTCTCGGTACTGTTCCTTATTACTGCCCGAATCCCGTCCGAGTAACTTTAATTTAGGTATCAGTGCGCGCACTGCCAGGGCCTCTCCCCTCAATGCCCGCAGGGAGATCTGCTGGAAGCGCAGCACAGCGCCTGTAGCCACAGCCCCCCAGCCAAGGAACTTGTGCTGATGCAAACACGAGCCTCAGCAGCAGCAGGCAGCGCCCAAGGCTGAAATGGTGCTGCAGCAGGGGGTGTCCGGCTGCTGCCAGGAGGACAGAGCCGGGTGTCAGCTTCGGAGATGGAAAGAGCTTCAGCCACCCTGAGGTGCTCAGCGATACCCTCTGCCTGAGGGCAGGGAGCAGAGGAGGGGGAGGATGAGCAACACTGCTTCTAAACAGGTTACTTTTGGCTCCTTATGCAATCTGCACTCCTACAGAAGCAAATCAACCCCCGAGGGGAGCAGAGGGAATCTTTAGTGCTGGGAAAGCATATTACTTTCTTGCAGGAAGGTTTTCTTGCTCTTAGCACACCCTTTCTGGTGTTGTGGCACTAGCAGTACCCCTAACAAAGCTCTCCTGAACTGGGGCTCCCTACATCAGCTCTGTCCTGGCATCCCTCTATCCCTTATGCTGCTCCAGACCTATTTCTTTCTTAACAACATCACGTTTATGCATCTTAAGTGCTCACTTCTATTTCAGTCCCAAGTCTCTTCTGAACAGAAACTGCCGCTCACATAAAAATGACAAGGACAGGCAGAAAGAATTAGATAGCGAGGAAAGATTCAGCAAACTTGTTCCATTTTTCTGCCTGGATCAAGCCCTGAACCCACAGGAAGCCTCCAGAGGTACTCTCTGCTGCAAACCTTCTGTGACATTTAGGAGACCTCCCAGTGAGTCCTGGGAGCAGAGCGATGGACTTCTAGGGGAAAGTTCCGTCTTTGCCATTCTATTTATAACAGTTCCTGCTGTCCCCAACTGGGCATGAAGACAATCAGCATCTGTCCACACCCTAGGGGAAACTGCAGAACCAGAGATGTGGTATATGTATCTGTGCAGTGCCTGCTGCTCCAGCATGAGAACGGCAGGGTGGGCAGAGAGGAGCTGCGAAAGGCTCAGCCAGGGCTGGGGAGATGAGGGGCTGGGGAAAGGGGCTGGGGGAAGGGGATGGTACCAAAGGGGATGGGTTTTGCATGCAAGTGTCTGTTATTTGAGATCATACAGATGGTTTCTCTTTAGCTGTGGTTTTGAAAAACCCCCTTCCTGCTCTGCTGGAGGCCCTTTCCTGCCACAGCCAAACCTGGAGCTCCCAGACATAGGAGGAGAGCTCAAAGGTCTCTGAAAACAGAGCGTGCATTATGCTGGGGAGCTGGGAACTGGAACTCTATACAGGTAGTCTTGCATGCTTTGTCTGCTTGTTCTGACAGGGCAAAGCCCAGGAGCAGCACTCTGACCTGGTCCTCCTGCCTGGCAACCGGTTTCCCCACAGCCTGCCTCCACCACCCCCCACTCTCTGCCAGCAGTCCCCCTTCCTCCCATCCTGTCCTGCACACCAATCTGCTGGGCTGTAATTCCTCTGGCTTGAAGAGGGGCCCTGCCTGTTTCCCCCATTCCTGCTGCTCACATGGAAGCTTCTCTCCCTCACTTTCCTCTCTGACACATCCAGATTCCCTGCAAGGAAAAAACCCCATGTTGCAAGGCCTTTCTGGGGCATGGGTCTCCTGTTCCTCTCCCCTATGCCAGCAGCAGCACACACATTTGTTTCCTTGCTCCATTAAGCCAGTAAATGAGGCTGGCTTAGCTCAGCACCGTGAGCTGGTGCTCTGAGCCCAGGATGTGTCTCAGCACAAGAAATAACACTGATGAGCGCAAAGGAGGGATTTGTGAGTTTGGCACCACGCTGTTCTACCCCCTGACACTGAGGAGAGCAGCTTCTGGAGACCAAATCAAGCAAGCTAATGTAGCCTGCAAATGTTTTGGGGGTTGGCCAGGTGACCATACTGGCTTCTTTGAGGCCATCCACCCTGCTCCAGGAGAAGATAAATCAATGCAAGGCAACATCTGCCAAGATATTGACTTTGGCTCTGCTCACGGACTGCCTGCACTTCAGAGATGGGTAATATTCAGCTTGATTATCTCTCACCGCCAAGAGGAAGTTTCTCTCTATGCTTAAAATCACTGGGATGAGCCAAGGAGGAATCGATCTGTGGGAGAGAAATGCTGACAAGAAAACACAAGTCAGAGACAGGATGAGAGTGGACGATGGGTGAGCAATGGAGACAGCCTCTGGCAGCTTGCCTGGCCAGGTTAGCAACAGCCTGGGTCACTACAGCCAGAGAAAGATTAACACCAAGCACATTACTCCAAACTTTACAGCAGGCCCCTTTATGCTCTTCCCCTCCTTCCCTGAATAGCTTTTCCTCTCTTAAATTGCTCCTCAACCTCTTAAAACATCCTTTCTCTACTCACCCCTACATCCTCACTGCGCTGGAGTTTTCTCATTGCTTCATGTGCACCCAGCTCACTGCTAAAGGCATGATGCTGAGGAGTTGCAAAGCTTGCCACCTGCTCCACTTTGGGCCTTATGTCACATGCCACCTCCCTAGTGGTGAAAAGCCCCAGGAGTACTCATAAATTGCACCACATCCACCCCTCAGGCAGACTCGAATCCTCATGGGCTCATATACCAATGCACAAAGTGATTTCATACCGATAAAAGGTGACATTTCATTAACAGAACATGCTGACAAAGCCTCATGAAGTGAACATTCAGCAACATCATCAAACTTTCCCAGGATAAAACACTGAGCCTTCCACTTGTTTTTCCCTACCATGCTTACGCTAAAACATCCTGTAGGTCCTATGGCCCTCCAAGGGCAGTAGATATGAAAAAAAAATCTGAGAAAATCAGTTTTAGGGATTGTTTTGACACTGATTCTTACTTCTGTTTGCCAGATAGGTTAAATGTCACATGTTTGGACTGGAGTGGCACTGATGACAGTCTCCTTGGAGCACATCATGCTCCTGAGATGGAAAGGAAGGTCAGCCACAGCTAAAGAAATGGGTAAGGACCTCCCGGCCAGGCTCACTCAGCGTCTCACTGAGGCACTTCCCTGAACCTTTCAGCTGTGTTTCTGCCTATGCTCCTGCTGTTCTCTGAGCCTGAAGGCAGCACAGAATCAAGCAGCAGAGGTAGAAGAGACCCAAAGGAACCATCTAGTCTGTTCTACTCTGTGAAAGACGGATCAGTTTTACTTTGTCATTTGTGGCATCTGTCACTCCTCGTACATGTCTAGTCTGTTCTTAAAGCCCTCCAGTGATGGGGTTACACAGCCTCCCAAGGAAATTTGATTCAATGTTTTGCTATCTTTACTGTTGAAGAGCTTACCGACATTAAACCTGTCTCTCTTGCCTCAATCTTAAACTCCTCCCCATCTTCTTCCGCAGAAGACATAATTCCTTTCTTTTGTATCCTATGTACCTGCATGTTGTTATGCATATCTCATGTTTAATCCTCTCTTCTTTAGTCCTAACAGCTCCGTTTCCATCCATCTCTCCTCATGAGTATGCTGTCTAGACCTTATGATCATTCCCACTTCCCTCCTCTGGAGTCCCTCCAACTGGACCACATCTCCTTAGAAACATAAAGTACTCCAAAGAGACACAGGACCCTACTGCAGTGATCAGCAAGCAGCCAGCACTACCACTGAAGCAGGGACACAGCTACAGCACAACACAACGATGCTGTAAAATCTAATGCCTGCCCTCCCTTCTCTCTGCTCTAGGAGCTGGATGCTGCTCCCACTTTGAGCTTCCTGTGGGGAAAAAAAAAAAGGCATTTAAAAGGCCAGCTGATCTGACCATGTCCAAAGTCCTTGACCCACCTGGCCTGCATTTAAGCGCTACTTCCCAGGGAAGTCAGGGAAGAACAAAGCTGCACGTGTTCCTCCACCTCGGGACACACTTTTCAAATTGATAGACCTGCATGCCTCTGACTCATTGCCAGTACTGGAGACCAGCCAGGAGAATAGGAAGGAAAGAAATGCCACTCTAAAGGCCAATGAATACGCATGAAGCATGTTACGCAAGAACCCCCGTGGACCCCCTTACCCAGGTAAAAGTCCTACAGATGGCCCATCCCTAACCACAGTTGATGCAGTGGGGAGGATGTGTGGGTGGACAGATAATTTGATATTTAACTGAAAAAACAAAAATGGGTTTAATGCAGTGCAAGGAAGACAGATTGCCTGCAGCACCTTCTGCTCCTGATTATGGATGCCAATCTCAGGTTTCCCTTAAGTGTAAAAGCAGCCAAGATGTGTGGGTTTTCACCAAGGCTTCAGGGACACAGTCCTACAAAAAGAAGTGCCACAGGAGGTTAATAAAGAGTGACCAGCACCAAGGAACATCCTTGTTACAGCACCAGCAGCTGGCTTTAGTTTTCTGTAGCATCTTATGGTGTCATGCCAAACGGGAGCGCAAATGTGTGGCTGTCTCCAAAGTTTCTACAGCTTCTGCAATGGACAAGTCTGGCTGAAATGATCATAACTCACCAGCTAAAGTCCTGATGCTTCAAGGTTAGAGAGGTCTGGCAATTTCAACACTGAGAACTTTCCCCAACATTGCACCAGCACTGTCTTTTAAACACATCTGCCTTCTTTGCCACTCGCACAAGAAAATCTCAGATCTGCATCCCAGCGCTGATGTGTCACCCCATGTGAGCCTCACGCAAATGTCAAGCTTCCCACCCAAGAGAGAGCAACAACAGAGGGAGAAAAAGCCCCCAGTTGCCTCCTTCCGAGTTCCAGGAGTAGAATCACAGCACACCAAGAACGCACTGCAGTGTGTTCCTCTGCTGACAGCAGCAAGGTGGCTTTCACACCAGCCTGCAGCCTAAGCTCTTGCCTGTCAATCACCTCATAAATGAATGGGATCTCCTACCGCTCCATTTCCAACTTGGATTACAACTGAAAGTGGGAGAAACACATCACTGGGATGCAAAAGGCATCCAGCTATATTTCTGCTAGGAAGAGGAAGAGCTTTACTTGTGACACAGCCCAACTTCTTACTAGCCCTCCTACACACACCCTTCCTGTGAGCTCGCAGAACATATATGCACCAGGCATTCTGTGTAGGAAGAGAAAATAAATACACTGTGGGGCCAGTCTGAAGAGCTAGAGACAGGGGACAGAACCTGCCTGAGAAATGTCAGGGGGTTGTGGAAGGACCACCTCTATTTAACCAGCATGCAAAGGCAAAGGGGACAGCAAATGTGAAAAGGGGGAAGGGCAGGCTGCAGCAGACCCTCTCCATCTTCTTCCACCAGCTTAAAACCTCCCCTTGTCCTTTGACTCGAGAGAACTGCTAATAAACCTGCCTGCACCGAAGGGACAAACATGGCCCACTAAATCACAGCCCACACATGTCTCTGATCGTAGGAGGAGGGAGGCTCAAATGCCCCTCTCCCCTGTGAAGCCCCAATAAATACCTGCCTCAGCTGGTGCAGGCTCCCTGCTCTACTGCTGCAGGGATGGAGACTATGGATCATGTTACATCATATTTGGCAGAGAGGGAACAATCATTTTTCAGGGAGTAATCACTCCTGGAATCTCACTTTTCTCCAAGCTCAGAGGACACCCTAGCACAGATGGGGGTTTCCTAGCTACCTACAGCACTCTCCTTGCAGTGGTAACATTTTCCTCCCCTCTCGAGCATTTTTTCAATTCCATCATGCTTATTTGTACAACTACACACAAGAAAACAGTTTCTGTCACTGCTTTCCTTTCTGTTCTCTGACCAGATGAGCATTGGGCCTGACCATGGACAAATTCCTGCTGACTCCAGTTGGGAATCTGGGCTGGGGGTGGGAATGAAACTCACTACAAAGGAGCTGGTGTGAAATAGTCAGCTAGGCTTTGTCACTGTGGTTCCTCTCCTCCAAAGGAAAAGGAAGAGATAATGATGTTGGAACATTTTAACCTTTCTTTTTCTGAGCTTGATAGGCTTGGCCTGAGGCACCTTTTCGAGCAAAAACAGGCTGCTGCAAGATTGATTGGTTGGGTGCAGAGTTTAAAGGTAATTTTCTCTTGTCACATGCACATAAATTATTGTGGCTCAAGCTGTGATCAGTTCTACATCTCACTTGTTCGGCTGCTTTTATGCTTGGGCTCCTATGAGGGGTCGCAAGAACCGTGTCCAGTGCTCCCTAAGCATCATCCAACATAAATATATATCAAAAGCACCACAGGCATACACACAAAATTAGTGTCTTGGTTTAAGGTGAGGCAGGGGCACATGCCTGAAAATCTGTACAGACAGGGCTTCCAGCTGCAGAAGTTGCTGCTAGAGCCTTGTTTTGCTCATCTGTGGACCTTTTAAAAATGTTCTGTCCATGAACGCCAGGACAAGGAAAACTCATCCACTCAGATTATTCACAAGGGGGAGAGAAAAGAAGATGCACATGCACACACACAAAGGAAGCACAGCTGCAGCCAAAGTGAATTCATTTTTAACATTCATGAAAGTATTCACAGAACACTTCAGTGCTATTTGCCTAAATTTTGCTGTTTGGAGTAAACACTTGAGCCAGCTCAGGCTGTATGTTCTAGGCGCAGCACCGCATCGGGGATTAGCGGTGGCTCCTGGATCCAAGTCACAGATTCACACCACATACCCAAGTACATGTGACTCCCTCACTTTAAGGCACAGACTCACAATCTGCCACCACAGAGTTCCTGAATTTGATCCTTGCAAAAGGACTTTGCAAGTACCCACAGCCACTGCATTCCCCATCCATCACAACCATACGCAACAAAGGCATGTGAGCTCTGCCAAATTTAAACATAAAAGCAGTGCCAAACAATGACAGCCCTGGTGTGCCCCTGGTCTGGGGGAGCAGGCCTCTTTCCCCACCTCTACTCCCCCATCCCTCTCCTCAACTAAACCCCATCCATTGGTTTCTTTTCCTGTGTATTCTAAGCAGCTCAGACAAGGGGAAATGGTACAGCACACAGGGGAGACTCAGCTGAAGCCCTGAAGACAAGAGCTGTGCGAGTTGTCTCTTCCTCCTTCATAAATACAGCTGAGACGACGACTGGATAATTGGCTAAGTGCCTGTCAGCTTAATAACAGAGAGAGAGAGAGAGAGACAGAGAGGCAAAAGGCGAGATTTGTATTTACTATTCAAAGTCATGGATGCTGCCTGCCAGTGGATTTCAACACGGGTTTTGTTTGCAGAGGAAGGCATGAAAGGTGACTGGATGTGCAGCTCCAAATCATGGTCTCATGGTCTGAGGATGGACAACCAGCCTGGGATGGAGGGAGGAAGCAGAGCACTGAGGTAGCTGCCATACATGCACTATTGTGTTCCTGGTTGAAGTATCCATGGTTTCCTACATAGGAAAAGCATCACCACCACCACCCCTGGTAGGGCACTGTTCCCACTGATACACTAAGTCATACCATGTCAGGGACAGCGACAATGGTGCATCCCCAACATGGTCATCCTGCTGACCCTGAGAGGAGAGGATGCAGTGGCACTACAAGTGGCAGCTGTGCAGTGGTGTGACCATTCCCCTTTTGTTTTGCAAGTGCACAGCAAGAGGTTGGTATGGGGGGAGCTGGAGCCCTCTTGGCCTTTCCCTTTCTCCCTTTCCCTCATAAATCTGGTGCATATCTAGGAAACCATCTAAGTAGAGCACCTGTGATGAGAAACCATTCAGACATGTCTGGGTTCTTCTAGGAAAGCGGGAGGGTGTGTGCAGGAGAGAAGTCTCCCTGCTCTTTCGAAGTTTTCACTACTTCCCTCTGCCACTGACATGCAAATTAGTGAGAGTGGTTCAGGTTACTACTGGAAAGGGACAGTATGGGCCAGATCTACAGCGGTGTTAATCACGGAGCCTCAGAAGAGGAAGATCCTATATTCTGTTGCGAAACACTTGCTGGTTTTTGTCCTTAACAACTGTAGCAACTGAAACACACTGAAGCAAAAGGACTAGTGAGGATTACTGAGGTCCAAGTGTTGGAAAAAGCCACAGAGACTTCCAAGTAAGCAGACCCTTATCCTGTCCATCTGGCAGTGCCGCCTCTCAGTTGCAAGTGTGGCAACTTTACGAAGCATATGAACATTTGTCCAGCTACACACAAGAAAACACTTTCCAGTTTTAAATGGGAGCAAACATAGGGAAACATACTCTTGCACACAGGCACACACAAGGACACACCTCCCAAATTTCATACAGATGTGCTATTGCAAAGTATCTGCTGAATGCCAGCCCAGTGTGAGTGGGCTCATTTCCATCAAGTTATCTGGGACCGAGGAAGCCCAACTCCAGTGAAATCAATAGAGCTGCGGCAGTGCTATTTCTCCTCTCTCTGCACAGGGTTGAGCACAGTGGGGGAACTCTGGGATCACAGCTGGCCTCTCCCACACAACCAAGTCGCTCCTAATAAAAATCTGCAGAAATATATGAGCACAGAGGAGACTGGCGATTCAGATTATTTTGAAATAGCTGTTTTCTAGGCAGAGGTGAAACTCATCATTATTAGTTCCCATTACTTACCATAAAACCAGGCACGTTAGATGTGCTCGAAGCCTGAAGCAAATGCTTTGGTGTCAGATTCAGCTGAAAATCACATTCATTTTTTCTTCAGCAAGAGAACAGTAAAAGAAAACTCAGTAAATTCCTGGCTTCACCTTTGTGCCCTCCATTGCGCTTACTCCAGCAGAGCACGAGTTCACACAAACCAGAGTGAATTTTGATGGACAACAAAACTAGGTAACTCCATTGAAAATGGCTATATTCAGCCTCACAGTGAGCCTGTTGAAGCCCTGCCGCTGCATCAGCAGCAAGCTGTGGCCCCGCAGATCTGTCAGAATCAGATGCCTGTGGGTCTGGATATAAAGGGCAGGTATGTCTAACGTATATTTTGAAAACTTACAGTTATGAGATGGCAAATTCCAGTAACTATGAGCTATTTTAAGAATAGGTCTTTCCTCATGACCTGCTGGGGAGGGGAGTGGAAGAGGAACCGACTCTGAGCCACTTCAGGTAACACGTAGTACTGTATAAATTATAATGCCAACTAAGTGGGAAAACATATGGTACTTAGTTGCAAACTGGAGTGTGTGTGCAAACTCAGGGGAGGAGGTTAAAGCCATACAGTTCAATACTGTCTCTCCATCTTTCTGAATGCAAAATATATGTAGAGTGTTATTAAACATGCATCATTTCACCAAAGAAAGCCTTTCCTTTTCTAACTTCTATTCCACTCTTCCTTGTGATGGGTTAGTCCCACCGTGCATTCTCACAAAGGGCTCCCTTTTCTCTGGGAACACCATATAAAATGGTGTTCCCAGAGAAAATTATAAAAATAATAAATAATAAAAATAATAAATCCCAATTATAAAAATAATGCGTGTGTATAAGGAGAGATGATGACTGCCAGCATTTGACCATACACATACGCAACTTCCTTTATCATATGTATGCACACACACTCACATATCTATGGATGCATGTGTGCCTCCATATAATGGCACCATCTGCTGCCAGAGCTGGAAGTTTTGCAACATCATCTGCTACTACATTTATACATTTTTTATTTTTCATTTGAAGGAAAGAATCAGCAGATTTTGCACAGATCCTGACTTACCCTGTCTCGACACGTGGATACTAGAATTGATAGTGAAGGCTTTGTACAGACTGGAGAGTCTTTGTACAGACTTGGGGCTTTTAGTCAACACCAGCGTGGGTGAGGATGTACCAGGAAATCCTCATTTGTTGCATTTGCTGGCTTGCTGTGTGGCTGAGCCAAAAGGCAACCCAGGCTAATGGATAGGGCACTAGGCTGGGTGTGCCTGAGCCCTTGCCAGCAGACCTGGGTGAGTCCCCTCACCTCCTGCCCACCCCTAGCCTGGGTCCATCCCAACTAATAGCCTGCCCGCCCTGCAGAGGAGGGGATCTCTCACTCTTTGCTCATGTGGCACTTAATACAAAAGGGTGCCTCAACCTAGTGGTGGCCTCTAAGTGCCACAACAATGCCACTAATAATCAAGGTTACCGTTTTTCTGCCAAGACTGTATTATTATGTGGCATTATACGTTTGAACATGCCTATTCTCATTTCTAGCAAAGGGCTCAGCTCAATGCTCCCTGTTATAAATCATATGCTAATTATAAGTGTAATCTGAACAGCTTTTACTTTTCTTTTAAAATGACGGTATAGGGCATAAACTTTGTTGTGATGTTGTGTTGCTATTTTGCCTGAGGTGCCTTTGTCCTCTAGCACAGCTCCACGTGTAACGTACCAGCAAAATACTGGGAGGCCAAGAACAGAGTTTGCATAAATTGCTTTTACTGCAGGATTATGCCAACAGCACTGTCATTACTGCTGGTAATTTGATTCTAGCCCATCCTTTGACACATGCAACTTGAAGAAACTAAGTACCCATTAGGATGGATGTTCCTAAATGTGCTATCAGCCTGAAACTTTACATTATTTTAGGATACCTGGTAAAAAGGAAAAATGCACACTCAGTCAAATGCTGGTTTTCATCTGTATGTCAGCATCAGATTGTTTTAATTCCTGATGAAAAGTTGATGCTTGGAAAAACTCAGGAGCAATGAGCCAAATTCTGGCCTTGGCGAGATCCCAGTTCTCCAAAGGCTGAACATCATCTGAGCAGTGCTCAGAAGCTTATGCCCTTTATGAGTCACTTGTACCTCTTTATTAGCAGTCCCTGGGAATCTGCCCCAAAGACAAATGGAATATTTCTGGCTCTGCCCTTGGGCTTAGTGGATTTGTACTGGTATAATGGAACATATTGGAATGGAGATATGACCCATTTTGGTTCCAGCTGATGATGAGCTCCATTCCAGGAGGTTTTTAAAGGCTAAATCTGCTCTTGTGCCAGGACTTCTAAAATCCTGCAACAACCTGCAAGTCCTGCTGACACCCTCAGATGAGCCCTTTGCAGGCACTTTGAGGTGAGCTGCTGTGGTGGTTCCTGAGGCAGCTGATCTTTCCTCAGCACGCTATACAGGTACCTGATCCCATAGCATGGGCTCCCCACTGCCATTTTGCTTTTAAACCATGCAGAGGGCCAAACACAACACAGAAACACAGTTCCCTTCCTTCCCAGTTTGCAGCAGCTGCCCTTCATTACTACACATGTCCCAGCATAGCCAAAATCCTTGTATTCCTCATCCCCTCCCTAGGCTGAAAGTGTGTTACAGAGCACAGGGTGTACCTGCCTTTGCTCACCCAGCATGTGCAGAGCAAATGAGGTGGCAAGGGATGCTGAAGGCAGGTAAACAGCAAGAAGATTTCGGGTTGGGGACTGTTTTTCTTTTCCTGTTTGCATTAGTTTGGGGGATATGTTGGGCATTTTTTGTTTTGATATTATTTTCTTTTCCTAGCAACAACGACGAAGTTGCATACAAAACCTCACAACCTCATGATTGTAATCTTGAGAGCAAGACATCAACAGGAACTGTGGCTAAAGTTGCCTCTTAATACTCAAAATAAGGTTCAGTATCCTTCCTCATTTGCTGAAGACAGAGTTAAAGAAATGAAACCTTAGTAAATCTGACAGGCTCATCAATATACAGTGTCATTTTTGAAACATCCTACCCTCTTTCCTTGGTTGCAGCTGGACAAACACCAGCAACTCTGCTCAGCCCTTCTCACCTGTTGCAGCTCTCTAACCCCTCCTCTCTTTTCTGCCTTGCTCTAAGGAGCAGACCATTACCCTTCTCCCTGCGGATAGTCTATCATGAGCTATTTTTATTCTCTCCGAAATTCCCTAACTTGCCCATGCCAAATACTTGCTAAGAGTCATCAACCTTCAACATGGCCGACAAATTAATCAAATCTGCTGCCAGGTCATTTAGGAGATGAGTCAGTTTAGAGTTAGGGACATTTTTTAAATAGTCCCATACTGAGGGAGTATTTTAAATGTTTTAGCTTTAAAAAGTCATCTCTAAACTTTTCAGAATAATTCTATTCTACATAATAAGCTGCAGATGAAGCTTCAGAGGACTGGCTTCCTTTTGGAACATTAGGGCTTATAATAATCTATTTTTCTCCACTTCGTAGATCAGTCCACCCACCCATTCTTCCACCTACAAGAGTAACCTTATATACAAATATATAAGGCCCCAAAGAGGAATACTCATTTAGAATATCCTGTCCTTGGTGATTTGCTGAATGATTTGCATCACAATTTACAGGAACAAATTTTTTTTAGTTATCTTATCACTATGTATACTGCTTTTATTTCTCTCTAACTGCATATCATTTTTTCTCCCTCCTACATTTTCATTTCCCTTCAAGCTACAGGAGCTACTGGGCACTGGTAAACTGATGCTGCACAATCCCTCTGAAGCAGATGCTTAGCAAAGATAGGTGATATGATCCATGTATAGAAAACTCTTACCTATCTCCCTGTGGATATAAAGTTCTGCTTTGAACATGGTTAGTATAGGTCATCTAATGGAGGTTGTTTTTTTTTCCCCATCTAGCTCTTTTCCTTCTGTTGTCATAGTGGATCTATAGACAGGGAGAGTGAGGCACTGGGAGTTTTTCAAAACAAGGCTGTCTTAAAGTGAGTTATGTTTTGGAGGGTCAACAAAACAGCAAGGGGGAAGTTAGCAAACAAACCTTTGCTTTATAACTGAGGACATGAAATGTTAGCCTGCAGGACCCAAAGTCCATGGGACTCAGGGAAATCTCACACCCTCCAGCTTCATGTGGCAGTCTGTCTCCCAGTACAGCCTGGTTTCTACTTCTTGTCTGAAGGAGAAACTGAAATACCCCAGAAACCTGGGTCTGGTCCCAGGGAAAGGGAGAGGAGACAGCTGCCCTTCCTAGGAAACGTCAAAAGCATGTAGCTGGCCAGATCTGCTTAAAGAGCTTAGGAAGGCAGCTGAAGGAAAAAGGTACAGCCTGTGCACTGGCCACAGTCACTTCTGACAGAAATGCAGCCTGCCAGGAACACAGTATTGCCCGGGGCAAGCATTTACATGGCCGGGTGGTGTGCTGCTCCTGCAGACTGTGTCACTTGGCACACATCTGGCTGACACAGCTGGATCACTTCACTCAGGTGTTTTATTTTAGTGCCTGACATAACACTAGCAAGCCACATGCAATCACTGAAACCACTCTCCCATGCAGCCCCGTGGAGCTGGCTGATGAAGGAACGCTTCACACGCAGCACTTGCAGGCACCATCTCCACCATCCGCTTAGCCCTCTCGGCTGCAAATGCAGCTTTAGCACACAGCATCTAGATAAACTGAAAAGCTCCAAGGTTAAGTGGGAAATAGAAATCTACTGACCCCTGTCTGGGCAAGTGAGCTTAATGACTTTGCTGCTGCTGCATGTACCAAACATATGCTGGAAAACATCTGTCTGAGCAGTCCCTCCAAAATAAATGATTGATGGAGGCGATTTGCCTTGAAAAATGGGATATTTCAGCTAGGAGTCCTGCCAGAAAAGGGTTAATGGGATATATAAATTGGTAGTGAGTAGAAGAGAGTGTAGAGAAGCTGGAGTCAGAGGCAACACCCCTTGTTAGGTGTTTACCATGTCGAATCTAAACCGCTTCCACTGCATATGCAAGGCAGATGAATTACTCTGTAAATCCTATTACTCTGTGTGGATAAATCTTACATTCAAGTTAACAAGTCTGGAGAGCTGGGGAATGGAAGCTGCTGAATGGATATTCCAGGATCAAAACAACCGAGGAACATGGGAGGCAACCAAAGCGATATGTGTACGCGCGCACACACACACACACACACACACACAAAACACATATCCCTCTTCCAGCATCCTTCTTCCCTCTATCATTAAATGGGAGGGATGCAGGACACAGGGGATCGTGTAGCAGAGCGTTTGGTGACATCCAGCAGGATTTATTTCACAGAAAGAGAAAGAAAACTTTGCTGCTGCTGCTGTTAGCTTTACTGGGGGATTGCTCCCTTGATGCTTCAGGGTTTGTGCACTATCAGCTCCTCATACAGATCACAGAGTTATTTTAAATTACACCCAGTAGTTTTACTATATAGGCATAACACACAGTGTGCACACTCACACTTGCAGAATTTTCCTTCAGAAGGGGAGTTACTGCAGGTAAGTTGAGCAAGGTAGAATTTGAAAAAAAGAAACCTACAGGAAAAAGACTACTGCAGTCCAGCTATTTGGGACGCTCCTAACTGAAAGCCCAAGTAGTGTCAGAAGTACCTTTGGAAAATCTGCACAATGAAACCAGAAATACAACACTCAATACTGCCAGTAAGCAAGGTTTCATGTGCAAGGATATCCTCATCACAACCAGACACACAGGCACAGCATACACCCAGTTATTTAGCCCTGCAAAAACCTCAACACACTAAGATACAATCTTCGTAAATGTCAGAGCTGCTACACCATTTTTTCACCAGCCTTTTCAACTATTGTATCCATCTTCCCTCTCGACAGCGCAGAAAAATAAATAAATAAAATTAAAAGACAAGAGCTTCCCAAAAGAACTTGCCTGAGAGTTCTGGCAGCACCAGGGCTAAAGTTTTTGCATATGTACAAAAAGAAGCATGGGAAGATCAATGGAACATCTGGCAAGCACAGCTGGATCCCTTTTCGATTCCTCTATTGATACTGCAGGGCTGGTGGAAAGTGTACATTCACAAGAGCTGGCTAACACAAGCAGATCTTTCCCCAGTGAAATTCTTTCGATCCAGAGCACTACACAGAGGATAGTGTGGCAAGAAGTGTTCAAAAGCTCTGCAATTTTTTCGTATTAAAGCACAAACACACACGCAGAGCCTGTTTGTAGCAGCTGCTGCTACTGCAGTTTGAGAGGTAAAACAACACACACTCTCACGGAGACATATACACACAAATCTGTGTCACGTCACACGTACACGTTGCATACATGGCAATATAGATGCACACACAGAGAAGAGGAAAAGTTGGCAAAATGCCCTACCTGAGGATGGCTGTGTCCCCTTGCCTCACGGTGATGTTATCGGTACCTCGGGTAAAATCCACGCTGCGGACTGGCAGCCCTGTAGGGAGAAGGCAAAGCAATCTCAGTAGGACCAGCGGTAATTGTTTCCGATCAGGCTGAACCCTTGCTACCATGGCTGGTCTCGTCGAGTTTCACTGTCAGTACTTGTGTCTTTCTCTGTCTGTGTATGTGGACAGACAGACGTAGAAAGAAAAACAATAATAATAATGTACAACTCTCGCTCTGATCGACAGCCCAAGAAAGGGGAGGTGATTTCACAGTCCTTCTCAGCTGCCACTTTCTCTTGCTCTTTTCAGTCTCTTGCTGGCTTCTTTCCCTTCCTTGCCTTTTTTTTTTTTTAAAGCCTTCCAAAAAAAAAAAAAAAAAGTCTTAGCAGAACCTTCAAATAAAAAAGGAAGGGGAAAATAAAAAAAAAAAAAGAAGCAAGACGAAAAAGTCAGGTAGCAAAATAACTACCAAATAACAACAGTTAAATCGACCCGTTTAGAGTGATGAAGAAAGGTGGTGGGGGGAAAAAAAAAAAAAAAAAAAAAGGAAAGGAACAAGAGGAATCCTGTGCCGCCGGGATGCGGGAGGGGATAGTCCTGTGGCTGTGCAGCCTCCAGCCCCGCGCTCCCTCCTAACCCACTTTCCCAGGCGGAGCGAGGGAGGGAGGAGGAGGAGGAGGAGGAGAGAGGGAGGAGGGAGCCTTACTCGTGAGACGGCAGCTCGGCACCACAGCGGCGGCGGGCGCGGAGGGAGCCGCGGGCTGTGCTCCCCATCCCTCTCAGCCCCCGGGGACCCCGCGCCGGGGACCGCGACTGCCCGGGGGGACACGGAACGGCGGCCGGGGAGGGGAAAGGGGGCACTGCAGCAGGGAAAGGGGGCTCGGAAAGGCATGAGGGCTGCAAGGAAGAGGGGGGAAGCCCCGAAGGAGAGGGGAGGAGGGAGAGGCAGAGAGGGAAGGGGATGGGAGAGGAAGAGGGGGCTGGGGAAAGGAGGAGAAGGGGAGCGGGGAACTAGAGCGGGAAGCAGAGAGAAGGCAGGAGCAGCCGGGAGCTGCTGAGCGGGAGGGAGGCTCAGGGAGTAGGGCACAGAGGACGGAGGAAGGTACGGCCAATATTCTCGAGATGAAATAGTGAGGAAAGAGGCTCTTTGGCCAAAAGTGCAAACAACTTGGCTCAGCGGCCTGAAGCCACACGCTGGCTGATTTACAGAGCAGCATCCTTGGCAACTGCCTCTGCAGCCTCAAACCTTGCTCCTTCCCCTCTCAGACTTTCCTCTCGCCAGATAACCAGTTGTACATCCCTCCCTCCCACCTCTCTCCGCTCAGCCCTTCCCGCCCCCCACCTCCTTTCCCAGCCTCGGAGCGAGGGAGCGGAGACAATGCCGGCATTGAGCTGCCCGCGGTGTGAATGCTCGGCCTGTGCTGCCGGCTGCCAGAGCCCGCAGCTGAGCCCCGCGCCCGCCGGCAGCAGCGCTGCCCCACCGGGAACGCGCCCGCAGCCCGCAGCCCACCGCCACCGCAGAGGGAAGGCAGATTAAATCAATGCAAAGGAATAAGCCCTGTGTTTATTGCTGATGCCTGCCTGCCATTCCACCGGCCCGGTCTCTGCCTGCGGGAGGGATCAGAACTGCTCCTAGGGATGCTTGGCTAATGTAACCCTTCTGTGACCGAAGCACGGTGGGGCTGCGACGGGGAAGCAAAGAGGGAACGCGAGGTTTACGAGGAGTCCAGAGAATCAGGTGCAAGAAAAGCCATGGGGTTACTCGGCTGAGAAATGATGTCCTGTGTGGTCACAGCGCCGGTGCATGTATGTACAGGAAGGGAAAAATCAGGCCTTGTACATAGCCTGCTTCACCTCTGCTCCTGCAGCCTTGCGGGATACGCCGCGCTCAGACTGAAGAGACATAAGGAATGCCACTGTCATAGGAAAGGCCATGTGGGACCAGATCAAAGGACCTTCTAACCCTTCCTCCTGTCTCCAAGCAGCCTAAAGCCAATGCCTGGTGAAGCTCTCAAGCACAAGGCAAGCATGCAGTGGTACTGCCCCAGGGCACTTATCTATTTCTAGTGATTTATGGCTAAGGCATGTCCCCAGCCAGTGGCACTGCCTTTGTAGTTTGTGGTACTTGAATGATTTTCTTCTTCCACAAATACATCCAGTTTCTTTCTGAACTCCTAGAAACTGGCCCCTGCTGCCTTGGTATGGAAAGGCCGCACTGTCTGAGTTCTTAAACAATCCCTGCAAGTGTTAAAGGCCCACAAATTAGGGACTAAGGTCATGACACTGCTGCTCCGGTGCCAGGCTGGCAGCAGCGAGAAGAGATGACTGCTTTGTATTCCAGCCAAGGAGTGAGGCGAGTCAGACGTTTCCTCTGCAGTAGACTTGGCACGGGTAGCACCAGAGGGGGAGAGGAATGAGGAGCTAAAGGGTTAATCCACACACTAGATGTCCCCAGGCTACTGGAGAGAGAGATGCCACTCCACAAGGATATTGCTCTGGAGAAGACCTTGCTGCTGACATCTGATTGCTGACCAGTAACCACCACTCTAGGATGGAGAGTGCAAGGCCCAGAGAGGCACCAGGCTGCTGGCATGCCAGAAGAGGGGCATCACCAAGGGGAAACCTCTGCACTCCCCGTGACAGACTTTGAGTACAGCTTAAACACCTGGTCCCATATGAAGTTACCAATGAAAGAAATGCACCCCTCTTGCAAGCCAGTGATGCATGGATCCTTTTTACGAGGGTCTCCCAAATATGTTTCCTCTGCATTTAATAAGAGCTATTGTATGTTAATTAAATGCCCGTGGAGTAAGGAAAACATATTTGTCGAAGATTAACTATTATGCAATGCAAGAAGCATCTGCCACCCAACTGCTAGAGCTCACTAAATATTTCCTTATCTCAGAGTATTTACTTAGGAGGCAATAACTATCCAGTTAAATCTAAATTTAATGCTTAGTTAAATATAGTTCATAGAAAGTGGCACCAATATGTTTTATACAGAGAACGACAGAGGGGGTTTCAGGGAGGGAGAAGGAAGGAATCCTGTCTCCAGGCTCCAGTAAAATCCTGATTCAAGGTGGGACTACATGTGGCCATGTCTCCCTACCAAGAGAGGTGCATCACAGAGAACTCAGAGGCCCCTCTCAGCTGTACAGGGGATGATTTCATCTTCTTACGCATTTATACAATCCTCACTAGAACTACTGTAGCATAACTATTTAATAATAATAATAATAACAACAACAATAATAAACGGAGAGATGAGGAAAAAAATCCCTTGAGGGTCTTGCGAATCTTGTGAAAAAGCAAAAACAAAACCTAAAGCTGATAGGTCTTATTTGCTTTTGGAAGTGTACAGAAGCAAAAGGAAGGGGTTGCATAGGTGTAAAAGGCCAAACAAGCAGGAATCACACAAATCCCAGGAGAGCGCCTTATGAGTAAAATAAATAATGTTATTTTTGTATGTGTTCCCAGAAGAAATAACTCTCTGGACCCATCTCCCCCTGCTGGAAGCAGATAACAAAACAGCAGGTCTGGCTCCTAACTTTCCTACTGTCTGAAAACTTGGGGAGAAATTCAAGTAAACAGTCAGAGCATGGACACCGAAAATCCATACCACGGCCTTTTAATGCCATTTATCAGTACTCCTGGTAGGTGCAGGACTGGCAGGATGAGCCTGACTGACCAGATTTTGTCACCATGCACTTCAGGAATGGACAGAGCAGCATGAGCCCAACCCTACAGGTACCACATCACTCCCCTCCAACGCAAAACACTTAAACTCTGTTCAAAGGGAATAGGGTCCAGAGCAATACATTTTGATGAGCACAGACTGTAAGGCACAGCCAGAGACATGATAGAAATGTTTGGATGGCAGGTTCAGGAACGTATCTCTGTTTCCATGCCATGGATGCGGGATTTGTTTGTGTACCAAGCTGGAAGAAAAACAGCAGCATGAGCTGAGGCAGCCTGGCTATCTCTACTTTCCATCTTTGAGGGGAATGAACTGAAGACATCCCAGTGTGGACACCTGGGCCAGCTAAAGGAGAGAGCCTCCACACTGGTCCTAGATGGACAGGAGATATGTTGAGATATGCCACGCTGAGCTGTCCTAGGACAGCTACTCAGGTCACCTCTGCCTACCTGACTGGCAGCTCAGTTTCTCAGATACTCAGGGACTGGCGTTGTGAAAGCCTGAAGTGCCATCTGCTTTTCACAGAGAGCCAAGAGACACTGACAGCATGGACTCTGTCCACAAATAGGAGTGGGGTTTTTTTTGCATTTGAGGTGGCTAAATGCAGAGAGCAATCCATGCACTTCACTCAGTGCCGACCGCAACAACCGTCTGTATGATGTGGATGGCTGCCCTCTAGGACTGAAGCGACGCTCGTCAGCTCACACCACAAACAGCCACAAAATGGAACTGTTCTCACTTGACTTTCATTCACTACCAGCCATACCAAAACAGGTGACTTGATCCCAAATATTGCTGAAATCAGGGAAAAAGCATTTCTGAAAAATACCAAAAAAAGCAAACTGCTCACACAAGTCTCCAGACCATATTGTGACTGACACAATAGTTTCAAGGGGACTCTGCAATGGCTCTGCCAGCAGAGTCCAGACACACAGGGACTTTATTTGGGATATCTGCAACAGTGAGCGAAAACGTATGATGTTTTGTGAGCTATAACACATTTAGTCAAGATACACTGCTGCACAATGCAGCAGAGCCTGCTCAAAGCTTCTCAGCCATGAAGAGAAAATGCAATTTTGTCTCATTGGCAGAGGAGTTATGGAGAGGAACGAGGAAGAGCCAAAGGGGTTTCACAACATGGTGGGGAAGATTAAGGGACCGTGGAAGGACAGCCGTGATCTCTCTGTTCTCTCTTCATTCCCAAAGCTGCAGCTCCTGCATGCACACATTTCTGCTCTGATGGGCAAGGCCGGCATCCCGCTGCAATTAAGCAGTTACATTTCATTCTCCTTTGGTCCTTGGGATACAGGGAGCCATAGGAGTGGAAGAAAAAGAGGAAAAGCAAGGCTAGAAGAGAGATGGCAAATCAAACTTACGAAGCACTTATTATAGGGAAAAATTCTGGAGTTTGAGAAAAATACATATATATGGTTTCTATTAATACTTTGCAATACAAGCATACTGGCTTTTGATGCTGAGAAAAAGAGCCAGTTCAGAGCCAAGGCTAACATCCAGACATGTAATGCACCAAGACCAAGCTTCCTCTGAAGTAAGGACCTCATTAAGTGGAAGAATTTACTGCATCGAGCGCACTCAGCTAGGCCATAACTGCAGATGATGACATGCATGCACAACACCTCTCTCTAAGCATGGTCACTGAGCTGTAACAGAACTCCCTCCTGTACAAGAACAAGAGCTGATTTTCACCAATTTGTAACCTTGCTGCTATACAATTGATCTGGTTTCACAATTGATCTCCTTTGTGTGGACAATTTGGAGGTGAAGGGCCAGGTTCTCAATTGCTGTAAGCTGACATATCACCACCACTGTCAGAAGAGCTATGCTGATCTACACCAGCTAAAAAACAAGTTATAAAGTTCATCTTCTTCTGTGCTGCATGGGTAGAGAACTGTGTTATTACCTTTGAAAAAAACCCCAAAACTTAGTTTGAGTGGATGAAGAGATTTTGTGCTCAGACTTTCAGAAAGTTTCACCTTTACTTAAAGACCAAATCTGAAGTCTGGACAGGAGGAAAGTAGTAGCCTAAAGATGCCTTTTTTTTATCAGTATGACCAAGCAGAATTAAAGAATTAGTACGGCACATGGTTTGTAGCCTTAATTACTGGTTACTATCACAGCAAGTGCTTGTGAAGAACTACAGACTCAGTTGCAGAAGAATCCTTCCTGCTTGAGAGGGTCAAGACCCTGTTTCTTTTTTTTTGCTTAAAACAAAAGTTTCCCTTCCAGTCTACAAATACAACAATACAAGAATAAAAGTCATCAGCAGTGTCAAGAACATCACACTGCTTTTTCCCTGAAAGATCACTTACCATTGGTGACTTCCTTACCAACACCTCACAACTGAACTCTGCAGCTGCTTCTTGCCAGAGGGTGTCAAATAATTTTGAAACCACTGGAGGCCAGGCTGCTCAGCCAGTGCTGCTGTGTGGCAGGTAGCCAAGCTGCCTGCTGTATCCCAGGCAGCAGTCCCAGTGGGAAACTGTGGGACCTGTCTCCAGAAGAAAGGCTGGCTCATAATTTCAGCAGCGGGGGACTAGCTGATCCCAGTTCTGTCATTCCTCATGGGAACGAAGTAATATGTCAGCCTGTGTTTTTTAAATGTGACTATAGGAGTTCGGCATGCAAATCTAGACAAGCAGCTCATACCTCCCACTGAGGACAGCTTCAAAATCTCTTTATATTTGGCAGTGAATGACTGCTTCACCAATGTCACATAACACTTGATGAACCAGGCAGAGCCAGACTTCAACCCTACAGGTGCTTAAAGAAGTCACTTCCCCATAGAAAGGCAGTAGCTCTATCTTCTTACTTCTAGTATCTCCCAAAAACTTTCCTCTCAGTGCTGGTGAATAGTTACTGCTCTCAGAAAAAGTAAATTAGGATTGACTTCACAAGTGACTACAGTGGTTAACGGTCCCTCCCAACACAGAAGCAGAGAGATGACCCAAAGGTTGGGAAGTTCTAGGAGGACAGTCCAAATTCCTCAGTGAATTTGGGCAAATTACTTAATGAAGCAGTCACAGAGGCATAAAAAGTTAATTTCCCTAGACTCCCTCTGCCCTCAGAGAAGTAATCTTGTCTTGAGGGCACTCAGAGCAGATGCGTAATTTAACCATTTTAAATTGTCCTGTCTCTCAGGGTGTGTCAAAGTTTACAGCTCCATTGCAGAGATCCTCACACAAGCTTCCAATTGTACACACAGAGCGGAGCCCTGGAGGCTGCAGGGTGATCTGACACGATCTGACACTGCTCTGCAGAAAACCCCTGCAAGACTCAATCTATGGAACATGCCAGGCATGACCTATTTCCAACGTGCTCCTTAACAGGCCCCAAAACAAGTGGCTGGCAGTTGCAAGGGACGTAGATCACTGCAGACAGGAATTCTATACAGCTAAGAGGTGGTCAAACCCATCCCGCGGAGCCCTGATGCATATTCGATGACCTGCTCTGGCATGGAGTTCTTGACACAATGCTAATGGATGAGCATAATCACTCTGACAGCAATGATTCTGAAGAGAGCTCCAAAGTCTTGCTGAAATGATACATTCTACACATCCATCATTACTGGAGAATTAATTTTATTGTGAAGAATAGAGTGCAGCAGGCTGTGCCATGCATTTTCTTGTCCTTTACAGCAGCTCCAGCATCCCTTTTATGAAACTTAAACTGAGGCCTGCAGCAGGACAAGAAAAATTCTCAAGTTTTATAGTGCTATCAGGACACGAGGCAGTGTCAGAAAGATTCACATGCAAAAGAAATTTGTTTGCAAAAATTTGGAGAAAGTTTCCTTTGAAACTATGACCTGCCTGAATTCAAGCTTCTGAAAACACTTCCATTCATTTCACTGCATTCAGATCTGAAAATAAGGAAAACATATCTTTAACATGTCCAGATCTTCAAGATGAAAAGCTGGGAAAACTGTCCCACAGACACAGGCTCAGTTAATACTACCCTTACAGGCTACAGGTCAGGAATGTCTCTGCATCAGCGTTTAGAATTAGTGCATGCCTAGTCTTTCAACATAAACTTTTTTATGTTTCAGCTTTTCTTCTCATCTTTCTATTACTCTCCTCTAAACTTCTCACCCTGACATTTTCAAGTTTCTCTCCCTTTCCTGTGTTGCTCCCATGCTCCATTTCTGTCAGGCCATGTCATATTCATACATTTTAAAGCTGGAAGGGACTTTTCAGATCATCCTATCCAACTGCCTGCCTCAAGCCGCAGAAACTCACCGACTTCTTGGGTTCAATGATTAATTACCACATCAGATATAGGATTTTTCTTGTTGTTTTAAACAGAAACGTTATTTCCTTTATCATCCAGCCACTGAATTGAATATGCTTTTGTCTGCTTAAATGGTTGCCTATTATTAAATACTATCTCCTTGAAATATTACGTTGTACCTGTTCGAGTCTTACATTGTACCACTTTTGTTCCTAGCTCAATACTTTGCCACAAATGCCAAACGCTGGGTGTCAGAGAGGAAAATAAGGTGCTTTCAGCAGCCTCTAAGAGAGCTGGCAGATGCAAGATGAATATCACTGTCCTTGATATGGGCCAGATAGCAAAGAAGTAGGGGCAGGAGCGGCCATTTTAGGTCCAAGTCTAAGCATGGGAAAGGGGGAAATAGGAGTAGGGGTGGAACAACAGAGGACCTGCCCACAAAGAGGTGCAGAAATTAGGTAACTTCTCAGAGACAGAAGGCATTTTGCTGAAGGTGATTCCAGCAGCTCATTCTGTCAGACAGGACAGAGGAACCTCCAGTTCTGTGCTCAGATGCAATGACCATGCAGCTGTATGGCCTGTGGGCTTCACCACCTGCAGGAGCAGCACCTCCTCATCACAGAACTACTGTGATTCCATTTCATCCCTACTCATGTTTAAATTGGCATGGATAAGGCAAAACAAATCCAAGCATGGACAAACTTGCTTCAGATGAAGCAATACCTCTTAGAAAAACCAACACCTTTCAAGGGACAGAAATTCTTGCCTGAACCACTGCTTATGACTCTGCTAAGGCTGGGCTGGATGAGGGATGCAGAAATCCTAAAACAGCTCCCTAAAACAGAGGTCTGGGGAGTCCATTTATAAAAGCCTTCCAGGCAAGAGTGAGAATAAGTAGGTGTTCTCTTGAAGGGGCATAAAATCTGTGTGGGGACTTGACCTGGTTCAGGCCCTGATGTGCTGGCAAATGCTCACATTCACACACAGAGACACATAATTTACTCAGCTCCAGCAACCTGTTAGATCCAGCAGCTGTCAGGGCTTTGTGAAACAAAGAGCCCACAACCCACACAGGAACGGAAGCATTGCTTCCTGTGAAACCCCTGGGGGTTGTGCATAGTCTGGCCTTCAGTGACACTTTATTACTTTCTTAATTTATACAACATACCAGTATTTTTAAAAATAATGTAACGAGCCTAATAGCTTCTTCCAGCAAGCAGAGATCAAGGAAGGACAAAGAGCAGGTTGGTCAGAGCACATATAGCAGCTGGCTGAACAAAGGCAAGTGATGTGAAAAAAAATCACTAACGTTGGATCAGACTGGAGCAAGATAATAAGAAAAGGCCCAAAGAAAACCTTTGATGAAGAGATGGAGCTCTGAATAGGGCACTGACATGCTTCATTACTTGCCCTCTGATAGAGGAATGGGCTGGAAGATGAACTCCAAATACCACACCGATTGCATGTGTGGGTGAGGCTACCTCAAGTGTCCTCCAGGAAAATCTATTTTTCAGCCAAAGTCATTATCCGTAACACATTTTCACCTTGTTCTTTTAGTCTGCAAGGAATCATGTTTGCCAGGTATCAGTGGGAATCAATGGGAGGCCCAAATTTGTGAAATGGGGGGCTCCAAGTCACTCAAGTATCTGTTTCTGAGCTTTTGGTATGACAACCACTTTCACATATAGTTTTGAGAAAGAATGATAAAAGTGGTTTACCAGAGCTACTTTTCATCTGGTGAGAATACAGCACAAAGGAGCTGGCAGGAAAACTTTCTACAGGCTTGGCTGATAAAACCTTACTGCCAAATGCAAGGGATTTGCATCCTCCTGATGTGATGAGAATTCTGTGGAAGAAAGTGCCCAATTTGTCTATCAGTGTCTGAGATGTCAAAGGCAACCCTGACAGGTAGTAGCCCCTTGGATGAATCAGGGAGATATAATCAAGTGGACCTTTATCACTGATTTCTGTGGGGCTATGATTTCATTTCTTGAAGTCTGCCTCTCACTCTCATTCTCCATAAACTGCTCTTGGCTGGAGAATGAGTGCAACACAAAGAACAAAGAAAACACAGAAATTAAGGCACACCTTCAGATTCATGTCAATTTAACTTAACTACAACAATTTTCCAGTAAGCTCATTGCTCATCAAAGGGAGGAACAAACAGTGAATATGGATGGCTTCAGACAGTCACAGCATAGGCAAATTAAGTGCAAATTTCTCCCGCACCCAGCTCATTCAGGACACCCCTGTTCTGTCCATCAACATGGCCCGGTATTCCTGCCCACTCTCACCATCTGCTGATGTAGCTAAGTCCTGAAAAGAAGAAGCTGCTATTGCCCATGAATTTTTAATGTAGCAAGGAAAAGGCTGCAGGAAGAAGAATATTTGGTGGCATTTACTCCCTGTGATCAAAGCCATTTCATGTCTCTTGTGTGATATTATTAGAACACAATATGAAGTGAAAGCAGCGTTCAGACTGAGGTCCCTATTCAAGAAACATTTTCTGCAGAGGAAAATGCAAGAACCAATGCCGGTAGGAAGCCCATATTCTTACAGCCTCTCTCTGCCCATGCCTATCTGCATCACATGACAGAAAGAGCCAAGCAGGTACCTTAACTCCATTTCCCTCTATCACAAGCATGATGTTCAATGGGACACCTCCACTCACCTGTGAAAGCTTTCCAACACCCAAAAAGCACTTGTATGGTCAGCAGTAAGAGACCCCATTCTGAAGAGACAGCATGCCACAGAAGGAGTTGTGTTTTAGGTCTCTCCTGTCACTGGCATTTGTTAAATAAAGTACTGACTGTGTAGCAAGTCAACCAAGCAACCACCAAGGAGGACACAATGCCATAGAGAGAGCTGACATGTTCTCTCTCTGTCCTGTCAGGAGCTGAGCCAATCCTCCAGAGCAAAGAGGCACATGAAGACCATGCAGGAAAATCTGTTATGCACTCAGTGAGCAGAAAGGGAATTTTTAGCTATTGAGAAAGGGGTACAGGGCTTCAGATATATTTGGCTCTCAAGCATTATGGATTAATTCCAGAGCTTTCCTTTCATCTACTAAAGGACATAACAAAACACATACTACAGTAAGTTTTTTGAAAAGTTTCTTCCTCTGACCTCAGACAAACATGGATGCACGAGAACATTCCCCCAGGAAATATCTGCACTAGCTGAATATGCTGTAATTACAAATTGCCAGTCTTATTGCCATTGTTCAATTGACAATAAAACTCAGGCACTGAGAGGCCACACTGATCAAACTCCTAGCCACAAGCAATGTATCCCATACAGATCACATCTTGTTGTTTGAGACCTTCTGAAGCAAATCTGTCCACTCCTGGTAAGTGTTTGATGAGTGCTTCATGGAAAGCTGATGCTTTGTTCACAATAAACCTCTGATGGCACTGAGGATGCATTGTTCACACCAGCTGAAATTTTCAACCTCTATTCCACGGCTTAAAGACTGAGATATCTGTAAGCGATGGTCAAGGTTCAAAAAGCAGCAAGGATACCTGGCCCTTTGAATCCTGCTGCTGATACAAGACTCTTGACTGCTGACTGTAAACCATCACGGGAATGCATCTGCAATAATACCACACAAGTAAAGACAAGCAAACCACAAGGGAAGCTAAAGTGAAAGTTAAGTATTTTGGTAAACATAATGTCTGTAAATGAATGCTGACAGCCATCATGCAGATGTTTACAGAGGTAACAGAAAACCTCTGGATGGCCCTTGCTGCTTTTACATTCTTCTGAGCTGGACTACAAGAAAGCTGAAGGAGGACTTTAAGCAAGGGCACATGGTGATTGGACAAGGGAGAATGGCTTTAAACTGAAAGAGAGTAGGGCTAGATTAGATATTCGGAAGAAACTCTTTACTGTGAGGGTGGAAAGGCAGGTAGCCCAGAGAAGCTGTGGGTGCTCCATTCCTGGAAGCATTCAAGACTAAGTTGGGTGGGGCTTTGAGCAGCCTGTTCTAGTGGAAGGTATCCCTGTCCATGGCAGTGGGGTTGGAAGTAGATGACCTTTAAGGTCTCTTCAAACCCAAGCCATTCTATGATTTGGTCACACTGGTAAGGGCTCTGTACTGGACAGGTCTTTGTATGCCACTGTGCAAATCAAGCACAGTTGACTGAAGCAGAGAAAAGGCCATAAACACTCAAAAATATCCAAAGGAAACTGCAAGACATCAACACCATACATAATGTTCCTGCAGTCCCTCAAAGCTCTGCAGTGAGAAAGCCCTATGAAGCAGAAGTTCTGTTCATACACAGGAAAGGGGCAATGTGTCATTGCTTAAATCTTTGGACTGGAAGCTGGTTTGCTCTTACTGCTACAGAGAATTGCACAAAGGATTTAGGTTTCACACAAGGTGAACCCTTCCCACTTCACCTACACAGCACAACAGAGCTGTGGGGAATGTTCTGGGCACTGCAAGTCCATAAGGAAAGAAACTGGTGAAGGAGGGTCAGGGTGCAGTCCTTTGTGGAAAGAGGCCTGTGACACCATCATGCTCTGTGTGAGTATGAGCAAGATGAGACAGGCATACGTGATATTCCAACTTAGTGAGATGACTGAATAGGATGAATATTAAGTTTTAAGCCCTGTGGTTTTTCTGTCAGGAAGCAATGCTTACAAAAAGAAAATAAACCAAATCAGCTCGGACAGAAAGGACAATAATCCCCTATTTCACCTGGAAATATGCCTTATAATTTCCTTTATGGTTCTTCAGCTTTCTAAAAATGTCCTCACTTTCAGGAGCCAAGCTTAAAACACAGTGTTTGAACACATTTGCCAGCATAGAGTCAATGTCTTGATGACTGGGGAACATGCAATATACTTCTAGTTTGCTAGAGTGGAAAGATTCAAGATGTCATTAGTGTTGGACCGATGACCCTTAGCTCTGCAGTCAAGAGCTTTTGCAATGTGAAGGTGGTGTCCATTGTTTCTAGTTCCTGTAGTATCTTTCCATAAAGCAGACAAGTGTTTGGATAGCTGCAAGAAAGATGGATGGGGTTGAGACATAGAGAAACATTTTGTGATTACAATATGATTATTAAGCTAATGAAGCTCTCATGGAAAATCCTAAAAGGATGAACAAGCTGCTCAACTTCGCTTGATTCCCTGAATCCAGCAGTTCAAGTCAACTTTTCCCCTCATTTTAAAACTCTAGTTTTCCTCAGTGTTCTGGTTTCGGATGGAATAAATTTTTTCTCAGTAGTGGAAACAATTCTGTGTTTTGGGTTCAGTATGAGAATAATGCTGATAACACACTGATATTTTGGTTGTTGATAGTTAGTGCTTCCCATAAGTCAAAAACCTCTCCATTTTCCATGCTCTAGCAGTGAGAGGCATAAAAAACTGTGAGAAGCATGGCCACGTGACTCCTACTGGCCAAAGGGATATTTCGTTTCATAGAACATCATGCTCAGTTTACATGACTCAGGGAGTCACCCAAAAGAGAGGCTGATTGCAGTTTGGGGACAGGTTTGGCATCAGTCAGTGAGTGGTGAGCAATTGCGATGTGGATCACTTGTTTTTCTTGGGTTTTTATATCTCTCTTCTTTTTATTACTATTTTTATTATACTTTACTTTTTGTTTCTGTTTTACTGTTCTCATCTCAGCCCATGAGTTTTACCTTTTTTTTCCCTGATTCTCCTCACCATCCACCAGGAGGGTAAGCAGGAGGTGGGCAAGCAGCAGGTGGTGCTTGGTTGCCGCCTGGGGTTAAACCACAACACTTGATTATTTCACCAGAGTGGAAGAGATTGCCAAATTCTAATATCTCTCTGAAAGATACAAAGCTGTTTGATGACTCATCTGGCAAATACAGCAACTACTGCCAATTAATACTAAATCAGAATATAAAACTTTGGAAAATTAAGGCAAAGGGAAATAGAGTTTAAGACTAGGAAGTGTTTCAAAAAAACCTGCAAAGCATTCAGTATGACTTGTAGATTCTCCTTTTGTCTTAGACCAGCCAGAGAGATGATTAATGCTTTCTCATTATTTCTTAACAACATTTGGAATATAAGCAATAAGAAGTAAAGAAGAAAAACCAATGTAGAAACATTTCTTCTTATTCCCTCATCAGATATCCTCAAAAGAAAATACAGAAAGCCCACAGTCAGATTTATATTCATAAAAACCCCCGGGAAAATTCCAAAATTCACTGTCTGCATTTAGGATTCTAACTCGGTATATATGTTCTTTAAAAAAAAAAAAAATTCTTCCTTGCTCTGTTCATACTGGGACTTAAGAAGTGCAAAGAACATGTATTTAACTAGCTAATGTGTATTAACAGCTTAGCACAAATAAGGCAGCATGCTTCCATGATGTATTAAAAATCAGTTAGTTAAACCTCAAGCTCCTCCTTGCCATTATGCTTAACATATGTTAAAATCACACTGCCTTGTTTTCATTAGGCTGGTAATGCACACCCCCAAAGACAGCTTCACCTTAAAGCTCCCATGAGAATGACCTAAAGGTTTAGCTATGTTGGCAAAGCCATCCTAAGTTGACATTCTGCTGATGTGGCGGTAATGTACTTCCTATCTCTTCGTTCCTCCAGTAAACACTCTTTGCAAAAGGATTACAAGGCCAGGGAGCCTCATCTGCACTTTGGCTCTTGTAGTGTCACATTCAGCATCTCGTTCCCTCGTGCCTGTGACCAGAGAAACAAAGGGGCCTGGCCCTCGGCACAAGGAGGTGCAGGCTGGCCAGCAAGTTGTCAGAATGTCAACTGCTGCATGTCAATTCTCACAGACAAACTGAGGCTCATCCTGAAATAGTCTTGCTTTGGTTCATGGCATCTGACCATAGGGTAGGAAAGAAAATGCCACCTGTCCCAGTACCTGTGTGAATCCATCCTGATGTTTCTTTCCTAAATGATGGCATTTTGTAAGAATTTCCCCAAGTCTACAAGCTACTCCTACATTACTTCAATTTAGGTTTTCAACATGAATTCCAAAAGAAAATTCCCTACCTCTGAGGTACAACAGCATGTTAACTATACCAACTGCTCCTTCAGAGAAAGGGCTAGTGCCCATATATTCATCACTTCCTTTGTGCTGTTTCTCTGCTCAAGTCACCAAAGAAGTCGTCATTTTTTCTTCTGCGGTTTTACTTGCTCAAGTGGGACAGTCACCCAGATGTCACCAGGCCAGAGACCTAGTTGGTGAGGCACAGAGGTGCCTAGTCAGGCACCAAAAACCATCACAGAGTCTGAAAGAGGCTCTTAAGGCCCTGGTGACACATTCACTGTGTGTGCTTCCTCTGCTTTACAGCTGACTCACATGGAGAACCACCATGCTGTCTCCAGAACAGGAAAAATAACTGCATATTATCTGTTTAAAAGCCTCATAATCCTCAGGCAACAACTGAGTAGTAACTGCAGCGACAGGCAAAATCTTTCTGCTTCATATTAATAAACCCCAACAAAATAGTATGGCTTGCTGCATCAAAGGCTTTTACATAAATGACCTTTTTTCTTTTTAATTAACACTAAAACAAAGAATATGTGTGTGGAAGGATTTGGGTGTTTAAGACTTTCCTTAGGTTTCCATTTGCTGCACATGTTGGTTTTAAGGAACTAGACTACATCACTGGAAATAAACAGAAAGCAAGCAAAGAGTACAAATGGGGAAGAAGCAAATAATCCCTGTGTTTTGATGGTCTGACATGTCATTTGCCATACTAGGGGGAAAGTCTCTTCCCCAAAGGAATATCACCGTTACTTTTTTTCTGGAGACCAACTGTCCAGTGTCAGTTGTGAAGAGTCACTGCTTGCCCTAGATATGTTTGCTGACATAGGAACACTTAAAGCCATGACAGTGAGGGAAGTGACATCTCCTGCAAGTGCTTTTCTTTCAGAATAATGCAATTATGAAGCATTCTGCACATCTTCGTCTTACTCCCATAAATTGCACAAACGGAAAGAACCTCCTCCAAAATGCAGCACCCCTGGAGCTGAGTTACCCACTCATGATGTCCTTACTAGGTGGCAACACCTTCTCCCCTGGGAAAGGCTGTGTAGTATGAACAGATTTAGACCATTTCCACAGATGTCCTGGTTCCTACTTGGGTTGTAGCTCAGGCCAGTCACTAAGAGGCAGTCAGTGCATGGCTCCTTTCTCTCAGTGAAATCGCAGTGCTATTAGTTCCTCCAGGAGAACAGAAAACACCAGATAAGCTTGTGCCTGTTTGCCTGGCCCTAAATCCTCCCTCATGCCCTAAACTCCAGTCAGAACTGTCTCACCAGCTATGCCTTTGCTGAGGTACCTGTGGGAAACCACTCAGATTTTTGCTGGGTGGTTTTGCAGGGATAAACACATTCCTCCAGTGTAGCCGTGGGGTTCCACTGACATGACACTGGCCTTGGATGAAGCAAGGGATGCCTTAGGGGGGTTGTAGCACAGCCAGGAAGAATGGCTGAAAAGATAAGAGCAGTGAGGCCTTTAAACTACAGCTCTCATGAGGGCTGGTGATACTGCTGCGTAAACAAAGTTTTTCTTCAAACTGGTTGAATTAAACAGTTCAGCTGCTTTGGTTTGAGCTGACTGGAAATACAGTACTTCCCAGAAAAATAATAAAATGTACTTCAAATAAATAACAGGAACAGCAATAATAAAAAGGTGAAAATCACACCTTTCCCGAATTTTTGGGAAGCACATTTTACACTTTAAATCATTGTAGACAGCAAATTTCAGAGCTTCTCACCCTTGCTAGTTCTTCCCACTCTTTTCTCTGCAATATCTAACAAATGGAACTTTACATCTCTCCTCTCTTCATTACCATCCTGATATTAACATCCTGTACAAATGCAGGCCGATTTGAACTTCCATCAGAGAATTGTAGCAGCTGCTGAGGAGGGAGAAGATTTTCTTTTTTCTTTCTTTTACAACAATTAAAAAGAAGTATCTGACTGTTTCTGTGAAAACTGTGGACTGGACAACATCTTGTAAAAAAATATTGCTGGCTGAAAACTGGCAGTTGCTCCGTCAGTACGACAGAATAATTAAAACCAGTATGACAATAATTAGCACTTCTATAGTTCTTTTCATCCATGGATATCAAAGCACTTCACAGAAACAAGTGCAGCTACCTCAATTTTTAAAGCTGAGCTCAGAAAAAAACCAAATCAGAACTTCTTCCTTGTGGAAAATTCCAACAACTTCATCACAGGTATTAATACTAAATTAGAGATAAGAGTTGAAATATTTAAAAAAACAAATTTCCAAAATCAAGAGTGCTTAAATAACATGCCAAGGTTGATTAGGAATTGTTGCTGTTTGCAAGGGAGCCAAACGTTTTGCCATTCTGAATTTAGTGCATTTTGGTTTGAGTGTCTCAACAATACATCTGCCTGTGGGAAGGGAATGCCTCCTGGGAGCTGTAGTTCATGTTTCCCGGCTGAACTTGATAACTCTATTAGTTAGGCACTGCCTGTCCCCATCCTTCCCTAAGGCTGAGCCTGCCTGCCTTGATGTTCTGCAGAAAAACATCATCAAAACATTCCTCACTGCCTCTAGAATTGCTGGGGAAGAGGAGGGCAAGTCATGATTGCTACTTACAGGTGTCTCACCTCAAACCAAAGCTGCTAATACAACTTGCCAGCAGTTACACACCCAGATGCTTATTGAGATAAGGCACCCAGCTACCATGTCAAGTACCACAAAAAGCTTCCTTCCCAGTGAGGCTGGAAATGTGCCTGGGACCAGAAGGAGCTTGAAGAAGCTGGTGCACTTCTAGGAAAGCCCATTTATATTTACTGCATTTCCTTACCTGGCCTGGGTGTTTCATTGCTTCACTTGTGCTCCCTTTACACTCACACAGGGACAATTTATCTTGCTGCTCCCAACTACAAGGCTGCTGAAGGGGTGACTTTGATGACTGATCAAACAAGACTGAGCTGATTAAACTTATGTTGTTTTCTCTGACTGTTCCTTTAATGATTTCAGAGCAGCAAACCACAGGCAGAGCAGGTTCATGAGGGAGAAATCAACAGGAAGCAGTTAATATTTCTACCAATTTAGCTAATGTTACTAAAACCAAAGTAGATGTTTACAGTCACAGAGCATGTGGCAACTGAACAGTATCAGGTTCAGCTGATTATTTATGATTGCACACACAAACAACCCAGTCAACTCTTTAAAAGTGACCTGGTAAATCAGGATGGCCATAGGTAAATGAACATCCACCTGGGGAAAATCAGGCCCAAAGTCTGCTCCTACAAAAATATCTTTTTCCAGGATTTTAGTGTACTTTACAGATTTTTATTTTTTTTTCCACAGATGCTTCTGATACCATGTCTGACTGTAAAACCTGACAGACATTATATAGTGTCCCATTCCCAGATGGTTATTGTATTACCCCTTCACATGTGTGTCAGGTCTACAGCAATACTTATTACCTGCACCTGAGTTACACCCATGGCACAGCTCAGCCTCACTCGATGAAATCGTCCAAAACCAATTCCAGCAAATAAGCAGAGCATTAAAATAAATAAATAAACAACTAATTAATGAATTAATTTAAAAATTAGTAAATGTTTCTGGGCAAAAGCCTAGCTTGTACAAAGCCTCTCAGGCCTATATTTCTCTACTTGTGTATTTGCATAACTGAAGGAAGAAACAGGGCTTTCTCCAGCTCTACTTGCATGCAACATAGTCCATCATCTGAAATTTAGGTTAGTTTGAAAATGTCCCTAATTTCTAAATATAACAAGTGAACGATGCATGCCTCAGAACTTTAATTCTCAGTTAGGAAAGAGGGAGCATACAATGATGCTTAGAACCACCTTTTATGAGAAATGTATTAATACACGTTCCTCTGTCAAAACATAAATAATGTACTGGGACAGTGTCACCTTGTGGTTGCTTGCTGGCATAGCTGCCGGCTGAGAGGGGATACTCCCTGTACCTCGCCCCCAAAAGCCTTCACCCAGGAACGTCAACCTTGGGAATTTTGGGGGGCATTAAACAGGACCTCGACGATCACCCCCGTCTGCATTGTCCATGCAGGCCTTAGCAGCTCTTGCACTAACGTGTCCTAAAATCCTTACAGAGGCACAAAGGCATCATAAATACCTGGGACAACTCCACAACTTGTACTGGCTGCAAAAATCTGGGAGATATGTGAAGAAGGAAGTTGCCTAGTTCCTAAATAGGAGCTGTGACATTGGGCAATAAAATACCACTTCTTCCTTTTTCAATCTCCTGCCTTGCAAGGTAAGTTGCAAGGACTGGCACTGGATTTTGAAAATTGTATGAAGAGGAAAACATACAGTCCTAATTCAAAGTTAGTACTAAAGCAAGCAAATTCAGACACCAAACTGTGTTCTTAATGGAGGACTAATGGATGTTAATTAACCACCAATTGACAAATAGCATATTTACTGTAGTTTAACAGCTCTGCAAATAAGCACAAACTCATTTACACATGTTTAAACCTTAATAAATACATTTGCAGTCATTGGCCACTTAAGTTGATTTTCAGACTGTCCCCTATAGTAAATCTAAAAGGATGCATTTGGTCACAAAAGTTATTGCCCATAAATTAAACATTAGCTCATTGCAGAAAACTAAATAAGTTGATGGTAAATGACCTTTTCCATCCATACTGGTTTATTACGCAGCTAGTAGAAGCTGTACACAAAAATGAAGAAAAACCCACCATGAGATGCAGCCTTCTCTCTGCACCCTCACCCACACCTTTGCAAAGCTCTCCCTGCTAAGGGAGGGTTCCCAAGCCTCTGTGCAGAAGGGAGGAGGGCCAGGGTGGCCTGCAATAACATTACTGCAGGCAGTGCTCCAAGCAGCAGATTTCCAAGAGTGATTTCACTGCAGGTAAACATGCAACAGGATTTGAAATAGTCCTTCTGAGCCGAGGGCATGGGATAGAAGAGTGGGCAGTGACACTTGGGAGGAAAGGTGGTGTGATTAATACTCACATTTTGTGAACTTCTTTCCTTCAATCCTGTGAACCTCTCATTTGATTCTGTTCCCTATCTTTCTCAGTTTGGACAATACCACCTTCTCATCTGCTACTATGTTTGCTTTCCATTCCAAAATGGTGCAAGAAACTTCTCAGCACCTTTCACCATGATCCTGCATTTCTCCTCTCACCCTATTCCTTGGTCCATCCCTTAAGATTGCTTCTTAACTGGAGCCATACATTTTGCCCTGAAAGTACTGTATTTGCTTCCCAAAGGTCTGTGGTGAGGGTTAAGCCATTTGTGTATGTCAAGTGCTTTAAGATCCCATCACAGAAAATGCTGGACCTAAAGAAAAGATAAACACTACCTCCCTTTTGTATAATTCTTACAGGAATGCACAGCATAAAACCAAGTCTAGTGGTATTTATCCCAAGTTACTTCATTCTCCAATGCTGTTGCAGAAGCCTCCAGTGGAGGGAGCTTAAAATAACTTGAAAAAGCTTACTTTCAAGAGACTGACTTAATTAAGTCATTGTTTCATATTTTATACAAAACAGAGAAAAAAATTCAGGAAAGGAAGAAAGGAAATAATCACCATTCATCAAATGGGAAAAGTCAAGATCAAATGGTGAAAAAGTGTTTTCAGACTTTGAGAGAATACAAATAGTGTGAAATAGAAAGCACAAATTAAATTAAGAATCATAAAATTTTCTCTGTTTGCACAGCTCAGGCAACACTATCTGGATCCAATTTATTATCAGGCTCAACAACAAATAAGCTCACATGATTCCCAGGCTGAAATAACCTTTACTCATTTCACAATAAAACTACCATAGGGGTCTGGTAAGCAAAGATGAATTATAGCTGCCTGTCAGAAATAATGATGATAATCTTTCCCATTCCCACAACATCTGAGGATTACAACCACCTTTGCAGACAATACAGCAATCTCAAATACACAATGCAACATAAAACACGTATGTCCTCAACAGGTTCACAGACGGAGAAACTGAGGCACAGGCAGAGGAAATGAATCACTCCACAATCACAGTGTTACTCTGATCCCTGTTCCCACCTTGGCCTCAGTCCCATGAGAGTAGAAACAACTCCACTGATTTCAGTGGATTTCTTTCATTTATGCACTGCTGTCACCATCTCAACAGATGGATTGCAGCAGCACTCAGGCTCTGTGATTATGGACCAGTGTCCTCTTGTGCTACACAAAACAAATCAAGAGATCTGAACAAAATGGGATTTCCCTGTCCCAGTGTTTGCAATGGAGATGCGATTGCATCCCTTTGGATGGTAATTGTGCCTGGAAAGGATGGATCTGACAATCCTTGCAGATTTGAGAACTGATCACTCATTGGTGGGTGGGGTGAGCCTGCTCTAATGTTGAGGGTCTATGTTGCATTCCAGTGAGTGAACTTGGGGAAGAGCACACAGGCTGTCACCTCCTCGAAAATGTGCAATTTCCCCTTTGGCATAAGGGGGCCAGACCCCTTGTTGTGAGAGCTGAAGCAAAAGCCTATTTTTAAGCCCTTGTAGGCATGTGCATGGAGGGCTTTGCCTCTGATAGAGCCTTAGCACAATAAAATCATGGCTAGCCCACACTGAGTTCCCTCCAAGCATCCACAGGCTTGGCTGCAAACCCTTCACTTGGATAACCAGCATCCTCAACCCAGACCTTCCCCTAACTGCGTCCCTATGTCACATCCAGATTTCCTGCTGAGGCTATAACGTTAATAACAAGAAGGAAGCTGAACAACAACAGTGTTTCCAGGAAATTGATACCTCTGCATCTGGCGTACTTTGAAGGCACCGGGCTGTTCTGCATTCACGAGCCACAACTCACATGATATCTGTCAGCCAAAGACATCCAAGTCAGTTGCACCAAGCTGCCTTTTTCTTCTCAGCTACAGACAACTGTGAAGTCCCCCTCTTTCCCCAGATGTTATTGCATGCTTCATTGCAAAAAAATAAGTGTCTGTCAAAACTGCCGGTGCCTCCTCCCAGACAAACAGTAGCCAGGGGCAAGGTGTGTGGGTGGGGTGTCCTTTTTAGAATCTGCAGCCTCATTAAAGTAATTGGCATCTGGACTTGATTTGGGAAACTCAGTGCCAAAGGGGCTGATGGGGTAACTAATGCTGTGGAGTCAGAGCCAGAAACTTCATAGCAGGCTTCTGAATGTGGTCTCTGGCAAGATCTGTGTAATGTAATGACATTATGGCTTTGCCATACATTACATGCAAATTAGAAGAGGTTGGCAGCCATGCAACTGGCATAGCACAGCAGCAATCATCCTTACAGGACGTAGAAGGCAAGGCTATTAATCCTCAACCTGCACAGAGGGGTGGGAGAGGGAAGGACAATCTCCCACAGTACAACTGCTTGCCTCCTTCCCCCTCTGAGCGACCTAATGTGGTGGAAGACACTTCCCAGTGCCCAGCTCCTGGTGTTCCTACCTTATTTTTCAACTTTACCAGAAAGCGTGATTTTTTTCTTCCTACATCTATCCAAAATTCCCTTCAAACGTCTGCTGTTCTCTGTCTCTGCTTCTCTCCAAGCATCCTCTCCTTAGTACCAAATAGCTGTAGGATATGCACAACAAAATGTCTGTGTGCAGGTGCTGAGCAGTGATGGATGCAGACAGCTGGCTGGCCAGCCGGGACCTCACCTGCTTTGCTGTTGATGAACTACTCTTTCTCTATGTTAATTGCTTTTAATGTTTCCCCCCATTTAGGCAGCCATCTCCTCCTCTATAACCTTTTGTATTTTCTCTGAACTCTTTGGCCTACAAAATCTACAGCAAAAGTCCCCAAAATCACACAACATACTCTGATGACAGAAGACAGGTGTCAGCCTCCTGGTCCCCTAAGTGATGACTACTAATAATTTGGGGAGATGTTAATGAAGGGAGCACTCATTCCTGCTGCAACTTATTGTTCTTCTAGTACCCTTGTGACTGCAGAGACTCACAATTTCATGATGCAGAGAGGCAAACTAAGGCAAAAATACCTAAGAAACCTAAGTTAGAGCTCTTACTACAAGACCACAACCAACTCACCCAAAGCCAAATGGCACCTTCATGTCAGCAAAGACATTTTGGTCATGTCATGTCACTCCTACTATTGTTAGATCAGGCCTCTAATCCTTCCAGAGTGTCTCTTTCGAACAAGCAAAGTAGGTTCCATTAATAAAGGGCTTTAATGTGGATACTCTAGGCTTGACAATTCCAAATGTCCGGCCTGCTACCCAGGAAACTTCCCCCAACACAACATTCCTCACACTGCAGGCCTTCACAAGGCAGCAGCCCCAAATGGCTCCACAGGCTGATCACAGCCAGACACTGTCACATACTGGGACTCCAGTTCGCATTCACAAGACAACCCAACCACCTTTCAAGCTCCCTGCTCTTTGCAAGACACCACCAAGGGGCCTCAAGGCAGAGAGAAATCAGTAGTGAGCAGTCTGAAAAGTACCCTATTTTAGATATTCAACTGGGAGTTGGATTAATGGATTCAAATAATTTTGAATCTCATACAGCTATACTTTTTTTTTTTTTTCCCCCCCATTGACTTCAGTGTTGCTGACTACACTAGAAAGCAATATTTTAGTCTAAACCAGCTTTGGTCTGTAAAGTATCTCTGGATCAAGTCCAGCTCTTTGCTACTGCAAACAATTTCATTACAGGCATTTTCAAAACCTATGATGGGTAGCAAACTTGTAGGACTTAGAGAAGTTGGAGGAAACAAATTTTGCTCCTTCCTCATGTCTGTAGGCACACAGTTGCCTCCTGATGGAAAAGCTAATAGAATAGGGAATTTGGGATGCTACTGCTCAGAAACAGCTTGTGTAGCAACACCAAGGATACCATTCTGTGTCCTGGTCTGCTCTTCTCAACCTGTTTCCAATCAGAAGGATAGCTCATTACAGTACCAGTGACAGGGATAGGGAAGTAGAGTTCCTCAGATAACTTCCTCCACTTCCAACAGTGTTTGTACCTAGACTTTGGTGGAAGGAAAATGGTCTCTAAAAGGGATCAGCAATCAAAGTAGGCTAAGTGATGAGTTATATTGTGCTACTGACATTGACAAAAACAGAGAGGAGGATAGCCCTTCACTAATTAAAAGTAGTGTCTGTTTCCCAGGTGAGATATGTCTGTGCTGCAGAAGTCTATTTAAAGAAGGAAGAAGCACCTGAGTCTGTATCTTGCAACATTCATAGGGCTAGAGAAGGGAACATCAAGAAGACATGACAGACAAAGGCTGAAGGAGTTAAAGCCCATTTAAAAACTGAGTAGCATTTAAAGACCAGGTAATATTACAAGGATAAATACTTGTCAGGTGAGAATTCTGAACGAGTTCATGAAGTTTTATGCAAGAGTGACACCCATGCTGGGGTCAGGAAGGCCTTCATCCCACCTGGGGTGGGTATACACCTTACATTAAGTGTGGGTGTGGAAAGCAGGGCACTTTGACCATTCCACGCAGTAGGTGGCTAGACAGGGCCATGGCAGATGTGATGTTCTGGAGTCATGCAAAATTCAGTGACTATTATATTGATACATGACAGATGTTACAGAAGCACGGAACATTCAAAGACCAGTGCATTAACTTTATAAATATTACATTCATCCTTATGGCTTTTTAAGCACTTATATCCTTGGTTCTACAGGTAAACCAAAGTAAGTTTCTGCACATCATGAGACTCTGCAGGGGGCTTCACGTTCCCATAGAAAAAAATCCCAAACCAAATGAAAAGTAAAAATGTCATTTAACCTTTGACCAACATCAAAGAAAACAACAATGCCAAAGTGATGAAACAATACAAGCTCTGGACTCAAACATCTCTGACTTGAACAAACTCCTGGAGTCTCTTTGGGAACATAAGCTCCCTCTGTACTATGGAAACCTGTTTTCCCCAGGATCCAGGTGCATGCCCAAGTTGTGACAAAATGCCCATGGCATTATATTGCATTCCTCTGTGTGATTTTTTTTATTAGTTCAATTTTTTTTTTTCATGGAAAGGTCAGCAGCTAGCAAGTTGATGAGATCCATGGTATACATGTGTCAAGCAGAGGACCACGGAATGCATGTGCCCTGAAATGTAAATTATACTTTGACAGCCACCATCAGAGCTTTACAGATTAATATTATTTTATATTAGGGAGCTGATAATGATGGAGAAGGTAGTGCAGAACTGCCGCACAGCATCGGTTTTGGAAGATTTTGGTGGCAGTCAAGGTCTTGCCAAGAGCTGCAGAGCCATTCCCATCAGCTGCACCTAGGCCAGACTTACTGTCTCCCCTCTAACTGCTTGGCCATAGCTGAATCCATGGGTTCTAGCGGGGATGGGCAAATGGAATAAAAAACACTCTGCTAGACTCAACCCTGCTCACAGCCTCCCCGTGTGCCATACATTGTGTGGCACCTGAGTCATTACTTACAAGTGCTATCATTTCCACAGGTTGCTGTTTTCCAGCTGACCTCACCCTGACTTCTACTGCTGCACCCGATACTCATGCAAAAAACCCCCTTTGTCAGCCATGCAGAATCTACCTTCCTTATTGCCCATTTCACATTATTAACTGCATACCCATATAGCTAAGGAGATGTAATTGCAGTCAAATTCCTCCTCTGATCCAAAGATTCTCCTGAAGTTCATTAACATTTGTACTGTAACTACTGTTGAGCTTGCCACATTTCCAGTCAAGATTTCAAACCAAATGAGGTTACCAAATAATCTCTTAATAGAGAATGCAGGGTAATTTATATATTGAAATTAAAGATTAAAGCTTAATCTTAATTAAATCTCACAAAAGTTCAGTAAAGCTGCCCAAATTATAAAATATAAAAAGATGTATTGATTATTTGAGAAATGGAAATCACATTTAATAAATACAGGAATGAGCCATTAAGGGAATGGAGAGACCAGAAAAAGCACTAACTGGTGATTAAAAGAAGATAAATATTTATTAAATGTTGCTGTGATTTATTAAGCTGTGTTGGGCTAAACAAATGTAATTTGATATCTGAATCATATCTCATTCTGATACAGTCTTCATTAAATCTGAAGTCTTGGCTTTAAATGGATATCATATGTTCCCTTCACTTCTTAATCTCTTTGAAATATCAGTTTGATGCTGTGGAAGACGTTGAAAGTCACAGGGACTGAAGTCTCCTGCGTATCAATGAGGTTGTTTTGCACTACAGGTGAGAAATCGCTTCCCATTCCATGGTGCCTTCTGATCCAGGACCTGTTGCAACTTTGTGCAGTCCCTTGGTGACAGGGCAGCATTCAGATTTTAAAGCCATTCTGTCAAAAGGCCAGACAGGAAGAGCACCACTTCAAATTTCAATCAGTCCTCCAACAACCAGTGTGGAGGTCTCAGACAGCACACCGGCCACTGGTTTCAAAGCAGGAAAGCTGACTGCCATGCTAACACAGCTGCTGCCCAGCAAACACCAGTGCAGGCTGAGCATGAAAAAACATCAACCCCCTTGTCAATACAGTAATTAGTCGAGCAACAAATAGCTCTGTTGATGCAGCTTTCCAGTGGAAACGTTAATCATGCAGGAGCTGAAAAATTCATTCTGCCAAGGTTCAGAGAGCAAACTTATCTTGGGCCTCTCACAGAGGGAGGCAAGGGTCTGGTGGAGCATGGCACTGTACGCACATGAGGTGTTTGAATAAGAACGTTTCTCGGGGTTAGGCAGCAAGTTGTCTCTGTCTTAAATTCATTCTCACGCTCTCTTTTCAGCCTCTATTTAGAAGAAGAGCTCCTTGTTGAAAATTACTGGCATAAATGAATTGCTGCTGATAATTAAATTTGCATAGGCTTAAAATTACGTTACACTGCTCCTTCCCAGTGCTACAACGCTGAGTTACAGACTGCTAGTGAGACTCATTTCCTTTCCACTGTGAACCTCAAAAAAGGTTATGTGAAAAGTAGCAATTTGCTTCCACAGGTTTGCTTGAATATGAATGTTTCAAGAACTCTAATTTCCTTTCCAATGTCCTTGCCCCCTCACCAAAGGAAACAAACAAACCCCAAAACAAACAGGATAAAAAAAAGAGAGGAATAAAGGATGTGAAGTCTTCACAAAAAACCAAAACAAAATAAAAAACCCAACGTAATCGCATACTATTCCTTTTGCTTTTTCAGGGAATGAGAAACAAAATCAGACTGAACTGCGCTCTGCAACCACTCACGCTGAACTGGGAGTTGTACCTCTCTCATCTCTAATATCTTCTTTTCCACAGTAACATGAGTGCAGGAAGCGTAGCAGTGGGACAGACAGAAGTAGAGAGGGCCAAAGCCACTTCAAAGCTGAGAGAACTTGATATTTTAAAGGTAAAACCCAATCATTTCTTTTGGAAGTGGTTCTCACTCTTTACTGACACAGGCACCCTGCTAAAAGCCAGATCTAGTCTCAAGGGCCAAGGGGATACATTAAGCCAGATTAAACAACTGATTTTATTAAAGAGCAGCTGTGAGAGATGCCTTTGCATGATGTGCAGTTTTCCTGTAGGAATTTCATGATAGCAGACTTCTGGCACTTCCTCATGCAAGCAGGAGTCGATCTAGCACAAAGTAATTATTTGCAATGTGTTTAGCCAGAAAAGAAAAAAAAAAAAAAAAAAAAGGGCATGACTTTAAAATCCTCACTACCAACACAGCCAAGAAGATTCCTCTTCTGGAACTCACTTTTGGGTTGAAAATATGATCAAAAAGTTCAAGGCCCTGAAGCAATTGTCTCAGAAAGTTTTAAGCTACTGAAGATAGCAGGTTTAGGACCATAACTACAATAAACACAGCAAATGAATAAGAGTCTTCTGGCAAGAATAAGCCAGAATTGCAGAGGCGGATGTTGCCAGTGAAAGGAACAGGAAGGTAACCAAGTGAAGAAACAGCATGAGGGGGATTATCCTTATTTGGAAGCAATCCATTCCAGCAATAAATTAAGCCAGGGATCTCTGCATCGGAAAACAGCAGGGCAACCTATTAAACTAAAGGACAATCTGCTTTTTCTGTCACCTTTGAGCCCTGACTGAACGGTGAGAGAAACAAACACAGCAGAGATCAAAACATATGTTATTTCAACAGCAGTAATGGTCGACTGCATGTTACAGAGAGGGTAAAATTCTTTTCATGCACATTCCTAGCACACACGCCTGATCTTGAACGACAATATTGCTGGACTGCAGTGGTCATAAAGATGAAATCTCAGAAGAGGGCTTGGATGGAAGAAAAATAATAATTTGTGTTTTATGGCAAAAACATAGCTGCTTTCACCCCAGCTGCTGAGATGGGATGGGCTCAGGTGAAATACTCAAGGTAGATAGGTGAAGATTTTTTCACAGTGGTATTAGAAGACATAGTGGTAAAAGAAGAATAGAAATGCTATACAAGTTTAGCTCAAAGAGGTCTCTGCATCTCACAGGTGTGGTACATGACATTGTGTACATGCTGGTGTGTTCCAGGGCCACATTCACTGCAGAGAAACAGCATCCACAATTAAGGGATTTTTAAGGGGTAAATACAGTCTCTGTTCCACAAGGGTTTGAATTAAAGAGAAGCAGATACCTAAAATGTACAGAAATGCACTGTGCAGAACAGGCAGAATACAAGTGAAAGAAGAACACAAGCAAATCTTAAGTATATACTGGTCACATGCATAATATGATCAAAAGAGAGAGATTATTTAGAATTTTTATAGTGCCCTTCCACACTTTCAGGTGGCTTCTATCAACAGAACAATGAGCAATGCCTCCTACTTCCTTTCTGTCTTGCTGGTGAGTTCTTGTCTTTACCACCACTAACAGAAGCTTTTCTAGTCAAAAGGCCCCAAGAACTGCCCTGATGGAACTCAGAGCTGACATGACCATCCCTCTGGTTTCCCAGTCCCAGGCCTTCCCACAGAAAGGAGAGGTACCCAATGATCCCAAACCGTGCACACTCCATTTGGTGATGAGCATAAACAACCTTTACCTGACAGATACTCAAGCATCTCCAGGTTCCTCAAGTTCCCACTGTGATACTCACGCTGATGCAAGATTTTTTTTTTTTTAAAGATCAAATTAGGCTGACAAACACAAACAGACTGTGAAAAGGGCAGACTGTCAAAAAAGGTTCCTCTCTTTTAAGCAACACTGATGAAACGAGTAAAGTAATTCCTTGTTGCAGAGTTAGCTCTAAAGTGAACTCTTGTATGCACAGTACTCTGACATCTACTTTTCTCAGCTCACTTTACTGTCCCGCTGGCACTAGCAAAGAATCCCAGAGATGTTGCTGGTTGTTTCTTCTCCTTTTGCTAAGGGAACCCCACGCCCAGTTTCTGCTTCACTGTCCAGGGCAAAACACTTTTCTAGTCTGCATTCTGTTGCCACAAAAACTATGTTGAAGGTGAGATGCCAGCATCAGGTGAATAAGTCATACATGATCCCTGGCTATGTTATCAGGCCTCTCATGGAATATTTTCTACCAATGATAAAATGTTATTGCTGCCATTATCAAGCAGTTGGTCTTTATCTGTCTATCTATGACAGGCCTCGTTATTCAGACAGGTCTTGGGACAACTTCAAGGGGAGATCTTCCCATCCAATGTCAAATATATCAGTTCTCTAGAATTTTTTTCTTTCAGCCCCTCCTAAACTGATTTACAAAGCAGAGGCATGCAGCTCCCCTCCAACAAGTCTCAGGGGAAGAGCTGAAAGAACCTCGCAGCATTCCAAGTTCCTGACCTTGGACTACCACAGGATGCTCATGTTTTCAATCCAAATTTTACAGAGCAAAGGCAAGTTCTTGATCCTTCCACACTGGTCTTGATAATTACACAGAAGAAGGAGACATTCAGTAGTTAAGGAAATGGGACAAAATGCAGAGCAAAATGGCTGAAGAAGCAACCCTGAATTGAGACTTTTTACAGTCCAACCACATGCACATTCTTTCCAATCAGCACAGCAGAATAACTGAAGGGGATAAGCCGAGAAGTTGGACTGGAGCTGAGCCTGGGGAAAAGGAGGAAAGGGTTTTCTCCTTTCATCCGCTTTGTTGTTTCCTTTCTTTCTTTCCCCACACACAAACCAGTAATTAATCTATGTTAACTGGCAATAAATTTTAGTAAAATTCCCCAAGTGGAAACTGTTCTGCCCATGACAATGGAGGTAAGGGAAAGCATTTTCCTTGAGTACAGTAAAAGAGCCCAAGACGAGATGGAGGCAGTTGCCAATGATTGAAGGCTGCAATATTGTGGGAGCATGGTCTCCAGCAGCTCAGCTGCCTCATCTCTCAAGTTTAGTTCTAGCCAGAAGCTTTACTCCATGTGCTGATTGCACACAAAGATTTAAAGAATAGTTATGATGTTGCTTTCAGTGTTCAGAAAGATAAGCTGCAGTTGGTTTTTATATTTCTCAGGGAAACCTCATCTAATTTCAACAGTTTGGAAGAGGGTGTACGTCATGAGACAAGGTGCACTTCGTGAAACTCTTTAGGTAAGAATTATAGAGTAATATATATCTGTATTTTTTCTCATGTTTGATGCCCATGGAGATGGTAGGCCCCCTACCCTGGGTTTCTCTTAAGTATTGTTGTTTTGTTAGATGTGATAGTCATGCTATGGCTGTGAAAGATCAAACAGTGTAACCAACTCAAATCCTTGCAGATCACAATAGCATGCTTTTTAATAGCACCAGATCGCTGATAAGGGACTAATCTATCCCAAACCCAGAGAAGTGACTGGCCTTGTGGAGAGAACTTCAGGGTGGAACAGATGAGTGGCAAAATGCAGTCAAGTGGGGGCCAAGTGGGGTGTAACACAGACGTGGGGTGCAAGTGAGATGCCCATTAAGATGCTTTCATTACATACACTGACATTACTAATCTACAGGCTGTGGGTCACAGAGATACCTGACCCTTTCAACTTCATTCTAAAAAGCCCATTCTTCCACCCCACTACATCTATCTAAACAGCAGCTAGCCTAAATAAAATAGAGAATTGGCAGGTAATTAAATAAGATTTCTTATCTTCCTTCTGAAAATTTCCAAGAGGTTGTCAGCATTGGAAGGTCTATAATATTTGTCTGAAATAACAGATGTTTGGCACCAGTGCTTGCAAAAATTTAAGTGTGCAATAAGGGAACTCTACTAATCAGTTTAGGATGAAAACAAGAAAACCACTTGAGGAATCTGAGAGGTATTCTGAGAGAAATTTAGTATAATAAGCATTCTTTACTTCAGCATCCAATACAGCCTTCCTTCCACATCTGCCAGCATCACATCTTTAAGATTCTCAGTATGCCAACTCCTGCTCTAGGTAAGCTTAGGCGTTGTTATTAGACTCATTTTACAAATCAAAAAATGGAGGCAGCGTTAGATGGAACAAACCATAGCTGCTAAGAGAGATGAAGAATCCACAGCAGAGGCAAATCCCTTGCATGTTGCCTGCTGAACCCTACCAGAACTAACTGGGTTCCACAGAACTGGAAGATCCTCTCAAAGCCAAGGACTTTTAGATTAGGTTAGAAGTGTCACGAGAGTTACGGTGACAAAGAGAGCTGGAGGGAAGAAATAAAAGACACCTTACCCTAGAAACATCCCTCATAGCTGAAAAAGCAAAGAACAGCTATACCATGTAAGGATCAGAAATATGCAGAGAAAGGGAAGCTGTTAAAGAGTCAAGACCTAACTGGGGAAGGGACAGATCTGAGGAATACAACAGCTAAGTTCGTCAGCAAAGACTGAGATGTTGGATTTAACTAATACACTCCTAACAGCACGGGCTGGGGTTTCAAGGAAGGTGCCTCTCAGAGCACTTGGGCAGCACCAGGTTACTCAGCTACTGCTGGAAACAGGACATCTCTTCCCATACCCCACTGCCTGAATCAGGGAGGAGCAAATTCAATTCTCACCAATGCCAACTGGGACCTACCAACAAAAACATTTTTCAGATGCTTTTCAGAGAACCACATTATAAATAACCACATTAATTGTCTTTATACATGTCAGTAATTATTCTCCTCTCATAAATCCATTAATCTCTCCCTTTATACCTATTGCCATAAATCTCTGGCACATGCTATTGGCATTGCTGATACATTTAAGTTTATGATTGCCCTCGATCATCTTTCTCCTCCTTTTTTTTTTTGTAAATACAACCCATAAGATTTGGTTTGAGATTTTGAGAACATTTAAAATTTGTATGTATGCTGGCTATTCTATTCTCCATGTCACCTCTTTTATAGGCACACAGTTTCGTGTTCTCACTTTCATTCGCAGACAGAGAAAATACTTTGCAGATACTTGATAGCAGCCTGTTAACACACTTTTGAGCCTTTGCTGCTCAAAACATACCAGATTTGGGACAGGAACTATATTTCACCTCTAGGCGTTATCCTAACACTATAAATAAAATACAAAGCATTGTAAGGATTTCAATATCCTTACATTTCCCTCTAGACTCTTAAAACTATCATCCGAGTTTTTAATAATCTACTTACTTGAAGTTTTGTGTCATGTCACTCTTCAAGTGATTCCCCTGGGAATACAACAGACTTGATATATTCGAGTCACTCATAATGACTGAACCACAATAAGCAACACTGGTTAGAAAAAAAACCTCTGTTGGAAAAACTCTATAAAAATGCAAGTTTGCGGAAATAAAATAACTCTGCAGGTACGCGTTAATCTCATCAAAGCTTTGCATGGCAGCATACTCATTTTGCTCAGATATTTTCCTAGAATTTAATTTCCTATCATCTGTTTGTTCTTGCCTCTCCAACCTTCCATCCCCGTTTGTGACTAATTTTTATTTTTATACTTTAAAGAAAAAAAAAAAACCAACAAAAAACCCCTAACAAAACAAAAAAAAAAACCCTCTCCAACCAGACGCAATATTCTGTTTCAGAACTATATCCAGAGTGCCTAAAATGGGAGCCAGTACTACTTATTGTGCATTCAAGAAATTAGCTGCTACACACATTTGCTTGAGCCTGATAAACTGTTTCTCCAGCCCATATGCCGCTGCTATGTGTGTTCAATTTCAGTTTGGATAATTCAGAGTAATCCTATTATAGAAAGGCACAAACCACAAAGTTCTGTTCCAGATGACATGTCAAGCAGCACTTGCAATCAGGGCTTCTAACTTTGGTCCAATTCTGAGTCAGTATTGATTTCTGCTCTTTCCTACAGTATCAAAAGCATGGCTGTGTCTCCTCACTGTGGTGTTTTGGAGGCTGACAAACACAAACAGTTAACATGCTTATATCTTTGAGACCTGAAATCTGTCTCACTAAAGGCTCTATCAGAACAGGTATTTTGATAGAGCCCACACAAATCTATGACTACTGCTTCTCTGTACAACACTACTGCTTGTCTTACAACACTTTCCCCACACAGAGACAGAATTTATGATATCCCAGTGATTTTCCCCAATCCATTTTGATTCAGAATTGCCATTTACACTGTTGAATATTTATCTCTTTCCAGCCCAATTCTGACTTGCTTATTTCTTTAAAGAATACTTGGCCCTGGGAGCATATCCTATCAGTCTCAACAGAAAGAAAAAAAAATAATAAAGGTTTCTTCTGCTGTGATTTAGTATGGGAATAACAAGAATGCCAAGGCTCATTGGTAAGTACACAAACAGGCTGAGCAAATGCAATCATGTTGGGTAAGGAAGCATATTGTTATCCATATGTTATATTTTCATGAGTATTTATTTTCATGAGTATATTTTCTTAAGGCCCCCTGGCTCCCCACTCTACAATTAACAGGAGGGCAGATAAAATCAGTGTGAACTAATGCAGAGGAAATAAAACCTCAGAATCCAGTTTTCTGAGCCTCCTTAGCTTGGCTGTCTTCTTCAGTTCTTTACTGTCTTTCATGTTTTGCAGGTTTCTGTCGACATATTTCCAACAGCACTTTTAAAAGGCAGTATGTAATTTGAGACAAGGACAACACATGTGAAAATGTAGTGGTTTTATCCTATCCTAAGCCCAGAGCAGATGTACACCTACATTGATACCTACAAAGGTTTTACTAGAACAGATAATTTTCATTCCTGCACAAAAGGAAGACATTCCAATACAAACATACTCCAGGTGACGTAGACGTGCTCTCACGGAAGCTTGTAAGACTTCAGCAGATGGTGTGTAGTCGAGGTGTTATTTGGACTTCCCCAGGTGGTATCAAGTCACTGATAAAAGTTACTCATAATTTCATTTTGCTGAGATTCTGCTCCTGCTTTGAGCATTACTCTTCAATTATTCTTGTCTTTCCATGCTATTGTCATGTTTAGGCCCCCATACATTATTCTTGGTGATAAAGATTTCATTTTTAGCTTTGCTACCACCACTGGATTTTATCACTTGGTGTGAAGGCTCCTCAGAATTTACTAGCTTTCCCATGGCTCTACATCAGAATTTTTTTTTGCTTTTGCTTTTAACTGCATGTAAGTAGGAGTTTCCTAGAAAACAACTCTTCTGCCTTCCTGCAGAAATTCTTTGCTATTCATTAAGCAGCAGTTGCAACTAGCTAGAAGAAACTAGCCAAAATCTATGCATTAGCTAAAGGGGATGTCTGCCAGGGCAGTCCCTAACCTCCCACAATTTTTCATTGGTGTAGCCAATAACCCTGCAGAATCCTGCAGTTTATACCAAAGAAAGGAGTGGAGGTATCCGGATCCTCGATGTGAAATCCACCTGTATAGACAATGAGGGCAGATGTGATTTCAGGCACATGTCAAGGCAGTTCCCTCTTGACAATGAGAGATAAAGTAGCTTTAGAGCCTTGGACACCAACCTAGGTAGAGACCTACAGTCTTTGCTTCAGCACTACAACAGTTCGAGAGAAAGTCAGACATTAAAAAATAAATAAAGAAGACTCTGACCCAGGAAAATATTCACCCAGCTTTAACTTCACCACATCAGTATTTTATAACAGTTAGACATTTATCCAAACACACATCACCTTTTCCTCCAGTTCCTCATAATGGGCATTAATCAGGCCCCTCTGCATTTCTCTGTGAAGTCCCTGTGAGACCTGTCCTGTCATTGGTGTGGAAATACAAGTTTTACTGCTGCTACCCCAGCCTAAATAAACTTCCCTTGTCCTAATCCAACCTATTAAAAAAAAAAAAAAAAAAAGGAAAGGAAAAATAATGGAAGGGAAAAACAAGGAGGAATAAAGGAGGAAAGACTGAAAGATTCTGGAAATAGCTGGAATTGTTCATGCTGAGCCATCGGGCCCTGAGATTTGAATAATGCATGTTCCATAAATCTAAGTGTCCCTGCTTGCCACATTTTAGAACAGGGAACAAAAATAATAGCTACTGTCCACACTTATCACCAATAATAAATTACAGGGCTCCTGTGTGTGGCAGCGATTAATGCAAAATGCAACCCAAAACACATAACTAAATAAATAGATAGTTTGACTTTCCTGGGGGTTATCTCTTTCCTTTTCTACACCCCTCTCAGTGTCTCCTTCCAGCCAAAAATTACTCTGGGAAAGACCCATCCTTACAGTGTATTTTTTCAGACAGACAGGCAGACTAACTCATGGTTGTCTTTAGAACACACCCCAAGGCAGTCAATGGAGTGTACACACCTATGAGAACAGGGGACAGCAATGCACTGTAAAGCTTTTAGTTCTTCTGTGAGACTACAGTCCTCCCAAAGCATCATCTCCCACCTGAAACGGGGCATGGATGCACCATTCCAAACACAAAGTTCCAAACACACTGCTTCCCTGGGGCCACAATCAGCTTTCCAGCTGGTATGTATATGTGAGGGGCAGAGTATTCTTTTGGCAGTAGTTCCTCTTCTCCAGAGTGTTAGCAAGGGAGTTCTGTGCCGTTCTTTGGCTCTGAAGTAGAAGAACTGATAGCAGGGAAGTTACTCAAAAACAGTGGAAGGATAGGGCATGGTGTAAAAAGGGTCTGCAGAAGGTCCCTTATGGAACTGATGTTTGCAGTGTAAGACTTCCCTGAAAGGATTCTACTGTGTCCTCATTTTCACCTGGATTAGGAATGACAAATTCAAGCAAAGCTTCACTCTTCGTTACCCCTATCCGTTTGTAACGATGGGTCACCTTCACAGGGATAAGGGGGAGGAAGAAAACTCAAGAGACAGTACAGAAATCAAAAATGATTGGTAATGCAAAGGGAAGGTGTGTGCAACTACATGGGCTAAGCATCCACCTTAACATTAGCAAAAAATCCCCCAAAATCCAAACCCCAACCACTGGAGAAATTTGTTCAATTTCAAAAGGTTAGATAATTGAGAAAATAGGCAGCCATTAGAAGCTCCTGAACACTTACACAGAACTGTAATCAGAGCTAGACCATGGATGGCAGTTCAGAGGTAAATAACTGTACCCTATTCTTTCCTTTTATCTTTTAATTCTGACACATACAATTTTAGTGAAAAGTTGTTTTTCCTTTTACATTAGCTGCCTTCTCTGCTTTGCCTGTCTATTCCCTCTGAGGGTATGGTGATCTGTCTCTTGAGAAATCTCTTTCAGCTGAGGCAATATTCCCTTAGAGAAGCCATTCCTGTTTATTATATGGGCCTCCGTGTAAAACTGCCCTTGGCATCCTCTCCTCTTGCAACTGTGAAGCAAGAAACAGAGCTGGAAAGGTCACAAGAATCAGAATAAACCACAGAAGAGGGGCTACCAAAACATCTATAAAGGCAGCTCAGCTGAAGCTTGAGACTCAAGGTACAAGGGTGTTATTTGACCTGACCGAATGTCAGTGGTACCTGTCATACGCCCTCCCCTTCCTGCAAGGGCTCTGTGCTCTTCCCTGGCACATCACTGTAAGTCTGCCTCTACACGAGAGACACTTCAGTTCACAAAAGGAAAATAAGAAAAGAAATTGTGTGCTCAAGCCACTGAAGGTGAGGTAACTCACACAAATGAGAGCAGGTGGAAAAAAAAAAAAAAGCAGCTTACACACAAAGCAGACGCTATTACGCTATTATTATTATTACTATTAGCTATTCATTACTCATATGTTGGTATTATAGTAGGATCCAAAATCCTCATTCAGTATCAGGGCCCCATTGTGCTAGTCTCTATGCAAATACAAAGACAGCCAGGAAGAGCTCACAGTCTAATTTAAGACAAGACCCAGCAGGTGAATGTAACAGAAATTGGAGGAAGGGAGGGTAAAAAGACCATGCGATTTCACAGGCTAATGGCACATTGCTGAATGCTCATTCCTGGAAGATCTAAAAGGTTATGGCTTAATAACCCTCAGGGATGCTTCTTATGGCTTTAAATCTCTGACCTCCTGGGTAAGGAGCAGCAGCACAAAAATATTTCCTTTAGTTAACAGAATATCTAAAACATGCTTAATCAGTAGTCCATTAACTCTCCACTTGCCTCATTAACATGTCTGTGCAGCAGGTAGCTCTGTCCTACCCCCACCATGGGTTTTTTACATTCTGGTTTTGAATGTTGCCACGCAAGGTGTAATGCTTTGGAGCATCCTCCAGAAGCATTTTATATCATCAGTCCATATGTTTTGAACATATGGCACTGTCCCACTGCAGGTTTTCTTGGAATTAAGAGGTCTCCTCTGCTGTCTGTTTGAGCATTAAACCTTTATACATTAACAATTCTATTTTTTTTTTCTCCCCATTCACAAATGGTGCAAAGAAACCAATTACTGAGCAAAATGCCACCACTGGTGCTGTTGGCACATTCTTTCCAGGCCCCTCTTTAGAAATACCTATCCCATGGATGCCATTTGTACAGCCTCTAAGATTGGTTACATGCTGTCAATTAGAGTAAAAAAATCATGATCTTGGCAACCAATAAAAGACAGCCTTTACATCCAACTCACCTGTGCTCTGTTTAAGATTTCAAGAAAGAGCTGTCCAACTGTGCCAAACAGAAGGCTTACCTACTCCTCCCACCACTTTCAGCAAGCCATGTCAGTCCTAATCTTCCTCAAATATGAAGTGAGAACAATATTCACTCTTCTTTCATGGCCATTAAAAATTAATTGGAAGGTGCACATGAAGTCTGAAACTGAAAAGCACTCAACATTCTTAAAGATGGCATGAAGTTCAAAGAAAGCCTGATGAAAATAGTTTGCTACAGGTTTTTTTTTTGTTTTCTTTTTTTTTTTTAAGATGGAATTTTGACCCTTGCATCAAAAAAACTGTTTACCCTTTAGGTCTGTGTCAAACAGAGTGTGCCTTATAAGTACTCAATATCTAAAATGTAAATATGCTTTAGTTGAAAAGTATTCAGTGTTTGCTTTGTGCAGGCTCTTTACTCTTTCACTGGAAAAAATCAAAGCAACTTCCAGTAATAAGGCAATGATGTGACTAACACCTGCCATGGATCATTTTCTTTTCCTCACTTGTTCCCCTAGATAAACTGCAGTACATTTGAGAGGGGGGAAGGAGGATTGCTTGTTTGGTTTTCGTTTGGTTTTCTTTCTACAGATCTTTTATATATTTAGCTGATTGTATACATGCAAATGATACTCAGAGAGAAAAGGTAGAGGAAGAGCATGACACTTGGAATTGAGAGAACTGTGAGGGCCATTCATCCCATGGCTGCTGAAAAATTAATAGAAACCAACTATCTTGTACCCCAACCAACTCTAAACTTCCAAGAGAAGCCTCTACTCTGCCCAAGAATGAGCAGGGTGGGACGTGGCTTGTGCCTGGACAATATGGCAGGTGCACTGGTTCATCTTTCAGGACAAACATCAAAACCTTCATTGTGACTTGATATTATGCAGGAAAAGCAAAGCTGATTTGGTTGCCTCTGCCTTTTCAGTCCTAAGTAAACAGATGTAGCTTTGGTCCAGCCCTTTGTTCATGTTCAACTCCCAGCCAGCTGCTTTTGACTCTGCTGTCAGCTTAACCAGGGGCTAAAAACTTGTGTCTCAAATGCAGGATAATGGAGTGGGAGACTTATCTCTTGAGTTCATTTAAGGACTGCACAGAGATGCCAGAGATATTTACTCCTGTTCAAGTGTCTCAGTGAGTCCTCCAGTTACATCCCTGAGCAGCCATTAGTACAGGGAGCCATGTGGACCAGGCATCCCTAGTGTAATCCACTATGATATTCAGATAACCTCGAGTAAACCAGAGCTCCAGATACACCCTCTTATGCTAATTTGAGAACACACTCGTTCCCTATAGGACAATGGCATAGGGGATGTCTGCCATTTACACCCAGGTTTATCTCAGTTGAGTGGCACAAGTCTGGGCAGCTTAGATGATTCAAGAATGAAGAGGGAGACTGAATGATGGACTGAAGGATTAATCTGCCACTGTTACCATTAAACACACTTCCAAAGGTCATCATCTTAAATTGAATACTTTAATTTTATGCTTGAGTTTTGTGTAATGTAGCTTGCACTAAGTTGTAAGTTAGCTTCTGATACATCTCTGAAGCTCAGATATAGCCTATGGTGGAGAGGAAGCCATGTTTTACCTCAGATATCAGGGCTTTGCTCACTATTTGGTCTAAATAAAAAAAAAACCAGCCCAGCTACACTGAGTCTTCACCTTTTTAATTTTTTTTTTTTCACTTTTTGATTTTTGACTAGCAAAACATACCTGCCCACCTAGAATAACTGGCAGGACAGAGGTTTAAAATACTATTTGTCTTCACAAGCATGCAGTAATGAATATTTTCTCTTTGCTAGGCTCTTTCTCCACTATTTTCTTTGAAAGCCAGCCAGCCTCTTTAGTCCATGGATTGGGTTTGCTAATTTGCGAGAGGCTGGAATCACTTCTCACATTAAGAAACTTAAGATAAACACGCTGAGCTCTCTCCCTTTTTTTTCTTTCTTGATGGTTTCTTTTATCTACAATAAATGCCATTTTGGAGTGAAAGTCGTTGTTTTGAGTGCAGAGACATTGGAGGCCAGCGTGGAGAAATGAACTTGCAGAGTCCACACCTACCAGCTAGAGATGTGGCAATGAGCCTGGACCTGGCAGTCAACCCCCAGCAGTTGGGCATTGAGGCATTCTGGGAAAGTGCACCTCTGTAACGGGAAGTTTCAAGCTTCCCTCAGTTCTGGGCAGGCTGCCTGATGCAATAGGGATCTCTGCAGTCCAGAGTGCCCTTTGGGAAGCCAAGCACTGCAGTTCTATCATTCCCCGACAGCTTTTCTTCTCTTCCTCCTTACTTTTTATTCTAGCTTCTCCTTTTGTAGGGAAAAGGGAGAAACTAAATTTCAGAGGCTTTTTTAGATTTTTTTACTGGAATGACCTAAGCCAACCACAAGGGCTTGGATCTAAGCAACCTGGAAGTCTAGGAAGAGGCAAAGACAAATCTTACACCCTGGCTCTTCAGGTCAGCTCCCAGCATAAGTTTCGGTATCTTTTGTCTTTGGAGGATACTGATTTTTTTTCTCAGACTGCTACATTTCCAGCACTTTTCATTGTTTTCAAACAAGTGTCCTGGAGGACAGCCTGGATCTATGGTGTGCCTTGCACTACAGGCCTTCAGACTTCTGTGGCTGACTTGTGGAATTCACTAGGCATTAGAAAAACTTCGGATTTTTTTTTTTTCACTTGCGAAAGGGCAAATGCCAGCTTGAAAGACACAGATTCCTATAAAAGCTCTATTGCTTCTGGATATACTACACCCTGGCTCCAGCAGTGCTAAAAAATAAAATAAAATAAAATAAATCAAACACATTAAACAGACTTCCTTGTCAGGAAACCAATAGCACAAAGCCAGTGTTCCAGGAAAATGTGAAGTACTTTAATTATGTAGGTCTGTTTTAAGAGCATTTCAGCATCTCTCATGCACAACTCAGTCTGTGGCTCAACTTCTACCTCCAGTGGTCTCATTACACAAACAGAGGTAGAGCTTGGTCCTCTGCACTGTGCTACCATTGCTCCGCAGGAACAAAAAAACCCTTCAAGCACTTTTGCCAGTATCAGGCTGCTCAGAGCTACTCCCAGGTAAACCAGCAAAGGGGTTATAGAGTTTATTGGAAAGATATTTCCTTTTTCTGTATGACAACTCATTTTATTTTTTCAGGTAGTGTACTGTAAACAAGGCTTCCACTCAATAACACTACACAGGCAGGGAATAACAGCAACATAATACAGGAACAGAGGAAGGCACAATTGGACACTACTGCAGATTTCACACAAAAAACACAAAAGGTTGCATGCCAGGACCTAAAATTTTGCATTGCAACAAGATAAAATGTGTAAGAAAGGGAAAGAGTTGCAACAGGATTTAAAATAATTAGAACAAAAAGGCAAAAAGCAAAGGCAGGTGGGTTATATTTAAAACACACTCAACAATTAAACTGTGAGATTATGAAGAAAATATTTCAGAAAGCAAGAGAAGGGTCACACTGCATTAGCAGCTAACAATGCATTGGAGCACATCTTCTAGCAGCATCCAGCAGAGACTATAAGACACTTCAGCTTTCCACTTATTGAAGTGATAATCCTTGGTTACAAACCACCTTTTTTTTTTTTTTTTTTTTTTTTTTTTTTTTTTTTTTTTTTTTTTTTTGTTATACCCCCATGCAGCTCTACCTTATTCCTTTGCAAAAGAACTGAAAGAACTACGATAAATATCAGCTCCTCACACAGGTCTCTGCGGGTAGTGACTCTGAAGCCTAATTATGTCAATTTAAGTGTTAGTATTGTTAACTTGTTTGCAGCCATTCATTCCAACAAAAACAGCTGTCTTCCCTAGAATAATGGGCAGAGTTTCTGACTGAGGACAGAGCACAAATAGAATAATTGACAGTGTCGTCCCACTCCTCCAACTCTGGGGAGAAGCCAAGGTAGGTGGGAGCAGAAAAAAGAAAACCTAATGGTAAGCACATTGGTATGGAAACCTTTGATATTCAGTTGTCATGAAGCATTACAGACACTGTGCAATTGTTCTGCCAGTGTACCTGTGCAGCACACTGATGGCTGGGTCTCAAAGGAGCGTGTGGTGCCTGTCCTTACCAATATCTTATAATGCCTTCCTGCTTGCCCAGGTACTGGAGGTCAGCCTCAGCAGTCCAAAGATCCCATGCATTTGTTTGGATTCTGCATGCTGGCTGGCAAGTCTGTTGACTAGACAGCAAGGAGGTATTTAATAAATCCTATTATTTGCTTTTCCACTGCCTGAACTTGCTGCCAACTATCCTCACATGTTAAGCTCCAACACTCTCCTATATCCAAGTATCTCAGTACTGCAAGACCTGAGTAATGAAAACAGCCAGGCATCACTTCTAACATTCAAAGGGGTCAGGTCTGAACACAGGCTGACCTTTATGAAGACCAAGCCATAGATTAGATCAGGCCTTTGTACCCCTGAGAGAGGAAGAAAGCAGAAAAAAAAAAAAGAAAATCAGTGCCATAGACTTTAAGAGAAACAGCCCTGAAGCTCTGCAAGATGTAAGGTGAGCCACCTCCCTTGCTCTGTGCCTGCACATTGCCCAGCACACAGTGGTCCTGGCACCTGCCTGTCCTTCTTCCTGAAGTGGTAATGCAAACATACTAATACAAGGTGCTACAAAAGGCCAAGCAATCCCTTCAGCTGTGCTCTCCTACAGGGCACTGAATACAGAAAGCACGTCAGAGGTGTTTTTTCTGTCCTTCACCAAGGCTCAGGTATCAAGCCATGTACATCACATAAGCCAAAATTGCAGTGAAGGGAATGGTACCTGCCTCAGTCCTGATACATCAGAGCTCCACTCCCTTCCTTCCTCCTCCCAGCAACAGTCCAGGTAATTAACAGGGTGACTGACACTAAGACACTCCTCTCCACACAGATTTTGGATGCCTTTTAAGAGGTTATTACAGCCAAAGGCATTGGCAGTGTCATTCACAGTAGCTATTCATTAGATTGGGTACACAGTGTGACTCTTGGGGACAGTTCTGTGCAGGGCAGGGAGCTGGACTCAATAATCCTTGTGGGTCCCTTCCAAATCAGTGTAGTCTGTGATTCTGTAATTGGGGATTTGAGGTGAAATTACCTCTCCAATCCAATGTGATTCTATAGCACCCCTGCACTGTGTATTTGACTTTGCAACCCTGGGGGTGGAGCAGTCCCAGTGTCTTATTTCTGAGCAGCTCTGCTTTGTGCGCAATTCTGACAGACAAAGAGGCTGAACTTCCATTCTATTTCACCTGGATTTGCTGTGTCCTAATTTTTTCTACAGGATACACAGGGTTTGTTTCAAACTAATTGCATCTGCAAAACACGTTCTTTAAGCTTGTAGATGTGATGGAAATAACTTTTGTGCGTCAACAGTTCTGTTAGGTGGAGTCATCCATTGTCAGTGACAGACAACTCTTGTATTAAATCAGAGTACACGATTTTACAGAGGACCAAGCAGAACAGAGATCAAGCACTCCCTTTACTATTTATAAAAATGTACATTTTGGACTTGCAGAAAATAAAAATAAATCTTCCCTGAAATTCAAATAGAGATGATTTCTCAGGAGACAATAACATTTAAAAAGACAAAACCAACTAGACTGAGAACAAAACCAAGTATTTCCATTGTAGCATTGACTTGAAAAATCAATATCTCTCTCTAAAACTCTTCTTGAAAAATACTAAGCCATGCTGGCAGGCCAATGGGTTGCCAAATGCCCTCAGCTGGAGGAGGCTTCATTGTAGGGAAACTTGTTGAATCCAACATCAGTAAATTCCCTCTGCAATCCCAGTGTAAGGGGAGCACAGGAGGCGAGACGGTGCAGCTGGAAGGAACACTATCACTCTTGGGATCAGTGTGCTTGTCTTTAGGGGCCAGATGGTAGAATTTAGAGGAACCCAAAGGCTAGTGTTACCGCAAGCTGCTTTTAAATTCTCACTGGGGTTTGCATAGGGTTGATTCCTGAGCCAAGGAGCCATCCCCTAGTTCTTTGTTAACACCATCCTCAGCTGCAGACTCTGGCCAGAGTGGAAATTCTGTAGCAGAGTGTATTTGTGCAGCATGCCTGTCAGTCGGGCTTGAACAGAAGGGAAAAATTCAAGTTCTCATAACTTGACTGGTGTTCCTCACCAAGTCAGATGCAGACTTGTGCCTCGTCTTTCTTAATTCTCTTTTATATTTCCAGCCATAGCATATTTTTCTTATGCAGCTTCTAATGTCACTGCAACCAGCTGGAATAAACCAAGCCTTTTCAGAGCTGCAGTCACAGAAGGCTGAATTTTATTTCCTTTCAGTCATGGAAAAATATTCAGGATCATCAGAGCCAACTCCAAACAGACAAAAAAGTGAGAGTCACCTTTGGAGTGAGGCAGTTTAGGTTTATTTGGCTTATTTTGAGGATTAGAGAAAGCAAATAATTTTCGGCTCAAACATGCTGCGGTTATTGCCACAGAATTTTAATGCTAATATCCACATGTCTTCTTAATTTTATTTCACTTTTTTTAAAATGGGGTCCTGAATGTAAAAACCTACCAAAGATGGGGAGTAACTGGAGTTTTCCTTCATTTTAGTGAACTAATGGGTGTTATAGCACTAAGGATACAGAGTGACTTAAGGGAGGGGAGCAAGGGTGTGGCAGGGAGTGGGAATGTTGTACTCTCTTTTATCTTTTATCCCAAAGGACAATATTGTCTCCTGGGCTGGGATGCAGAAATGCCCATAACTGGCTGGACAAATAGGAGAAGGGTTCTGGCCCCCAATACTTGGGCTGAAGAGTTAATGATGGCAGTGTGAGGTGTGGGTAAAGTGGGAAGAAACACTCTGGAACTGCTGTAAATGTGAATTTTACCTACAGAGCAAAGACAGGTCTCTCTGTGGATGTGCAGGCTCAAGTCACCTTTTTGACCTAACATTTCCATATTAAAATTCTTCATTGCCCCTATGTATGATCTTGTGTCCTGCTTAGAAGAGACAGAAAACCTAGAACCTATTTTCTTTGTGCTTGCAAAGGATTGTCAGGGAGGGATCCATTTACCAGTGCTTACAAGAAGTGAGATTTCATGAAATGGGTCCTTGGTGCAGCAGGAAGAAGTGCCAGGCCATGCATACTTCCAGCAGGAAATTCTGCGTGGCCAGGTATGGAGTAATCATGCTTGACTAAGGTCAGCCTGTGCTGGAGCTGTAATAGCAATGTGTAGGATCAGAGTACCACAAACACAAATTTTTGTTCTCTGTACATCATATCCACAGGTTTCCTCTGCAAACAAATGAAAATCCTGTGGCTACCAGGTCACCTTCATACAGAGTCCTTTCTGCTTTCTGCTTGATCCCTTCTGTCACCTTGAAGATTTCAGCTAGCACAGATGACATATTTGCCCTTTCCTCCACACAGCAGCTTGGGAACACAGCTCATTCTCAGCACTGCATTAAATCAGAAGCAAACGTGGACACCGGGAACGAGTATCCCAGAAGCTAGAGAAGGAACTGACACTCTCCCATCGATGGAGAAAACATCCTGGTCAAATTTTCAGAGAGCTATCTTTTTGTGGGCTCTCCTTCCCTGAAAGAAACAGGGGGTAGCAAAGGGAACTCAAGTCTCTTGGGAAATGAGGGGGGAACCCCATGGAAACAATCTCAAGAGAGAACAAAGAACAAGGGGCAGAAGAGAGGAGACCTATAAAATATAATCCTCCCAAGTGGGACTCATGGGGGCCATTTATTCCACAGAGTGATATTTACTGCCTTCCCACAATGTTTGCACTAACTGGCAGCTCTGGCTAGCTAGACTGCTGTGTCAACATCTGCAGGTGTGAGCATGTGCCTATGTGCAGGGAAAGGGAAACAGGAAAGAGAAAAATAAAATGAAAGGAAAAATGGTTTTGCTTTTTGCCTTTTTCTGTGTGGTTTTTACTTTCTGCAGAGTAGAAATCTTTCTGTGCAGATACCAGGAAGAGATTCCTAATGATTAATTGATTTTGCTGTCAAATGCAGCAAGTATGTGCACGAGCCATGCATATGTGAGGGGCATTAGCTATTTTTTCTCTAACAGTAAAACTTTTTTTACTCCCCTGATTCCCAACAACCTGCAAAACCCACATGCATGAGCAAGGAGAGGAAGAGAAGCAAACAAAAAGAAAAAAAGTGTAAAAACCATGAGACATCAGGAACACAGCCTATCCCGTAATTCTGGGGAAATACACAATTTGTCTTGACCTTTAGATGTTTTCAGGCTTGAGTGAAATGCAATAGCTGAGAGAACCTTGCAAAGCTTCACTGCTGCCTGATTACAGCTCCTCCTGTGACTTTTCTCAGCAGTGTTTCTCACCTCACACTGCCTCACTCACATCCTTGCAGAAGCACAATATTTCTTCATCTGGTACTGTAGAAAATGCTTCAGGATCAAATTCTACATTGTTACCTCCAGCCATGCCATGAACAACATTCTCTTCATCACATGAACTCAAATACTAAAATACATTATTAAAATCAGCCTACTGCAAAGAACTAACAGGTTTTCTGCTCTGCTTTCCTTCAAAAAACTGAAGCTCCAGCTTCATTTTTGCAGACATCCCAAGGAGCCAACCTCGTCTCATTTTTGTTGGTGATCACAAGCACCTTCAACCTCTGGTGTCCCAGCTATCGTGCAATGATCCTCATGAAATCTCTGGCAGACAGAGTACAGTTAAGTGATCGTTCCTGGAAAGCCAGTTGCTAAATCCCTAAACAGACCTTGAACATGTAGGTGCTCGTAGCAGTCATAAAACATCCACCTGGCTTCTACTCCAAAACCATTTGGCACCTAAGGTGATTCTATTGGTGATCTTTATGCTCACACATTATTGAAACACCTATATTACTGCAACTAAGCACATGTATAACCATTTAAAACTGGCAGATGTTCAGAGCTTTCTTCACAGATATGCTCTGGCTAAATCTGCATGCAAGATACTCCCCCTCTGCCTCACCTTCTGGGTATTAGAGGCAGTGCTCTAAATCTTTCCATATTGCTCATTTAAGACCATCTCCCAAGGCTCCCCATCCAGTGGCACCTTGACACACTGGAGGGGTGAGCCCATGCAAACCTCATGAAGTTCAACAAGGCCAAGTGCAAAGTGCTGCACCTAGGCTGGGAAAACCCCAAGCACAAATACAGGCTAGGCAGAGAATGGATTGAGAGCAGCCCTGAGCAGAGAGACTCAGTCCTGATGGACAAGAAGCTCACCAGGACTGGCAATGTGTTTGTGCGGCCCAGAAATCCAACAGTATCCTGGGCTGCACCAAAAGAAGCATGGCCAGCAGGATGAGGGAGGGGTTCCTCCTGCTCTGTCACTCTGATACTCTCTCGTGAAACCTGGCCTGGAAAACTGTCCCACTCTGAGGCCCCCAACATAAGGAGGATATGAACCTGTTGAAGTGAGTCTGGAGGAGATAAACACAAGATAGTCAGAGGGCTGGAGCACCTCTCCTATGAAGACAGGCTGAGAGAGTTGGGGCTGTTGAGCCTGGAAAGAAGAGGCTCCAGGGAGATCTTACAACAGCTTACCAGTACCTGAAAGGCTCCGGATTAGACGTTGGAAAAAAAATCTTTACTGTCAGGGTGGTGAGGCACTGGAACAGGTTTGGATGCTCCATCCTCAAAGGTGTTCAAGGCCAGGCTGGATGGGGCTTTGAGCCTGGTCTAATAGAAGGTGTCCCTGCCCATGTCAGGGGACTGAAACAAGATGATCTTTGAGGTCCCCTTCCAACCCAAACCATTCTATGATTCTATGATCATCCTTACCCCCTCCTGACCAGACAATTTGAGTGTTTTAAAGCATATTCACTTAAGGAATGTTATATGCATTGAGGATGTTACATGCATTCACATTTTAGTCCTGCGTCCAATACTTAATATGAATAAAATTTGATCAACTCAAGAATGTTGAATCTGTTTTATTTTACACAAGGACATTGCTATTTCCAAGGCTAGAAACAGGAATATAACAAAAGAGAAAAAAAATTAGACTTTTTTTTTCCACTGAGAACTCTGGTTCTACATTTAGATTTATCATTCAATAATGAAAAAGAAGCATTTCACATGACATTTTTGTGATGTTAAATTTGTTAAAAGGAAAATTTTATAATGGAGCTAACCCTAAGTAGATGGGGTTTTGTCATAAAAATAAGAGGAATAAAAAAGGCTTGGAAAATTGTCCTATTTTTTCTAAGGGCACTAAAAATATTCCCTATTCCTATAGACAATAGACTATAGGACAGTAGCAGACAAAGTAGCAGACAAAGACTTCAGATCTGTTAAAAATTGACATATGCTAACTTCCTAAGTGCCCTAAGTGTATCATTATTGTAGATGATATTTCTGTTTGGAGGAGTGTGAACCCAGAACAGAATTTAATCTCCAATTACTTCCAGCCCCTTCAAGCAGAACCTCACTGTCTCATTTTACTGGTTGAAACTCATGTATTTGTACAGTCCCCAGCATCCTAGACTCAATAACATTTATATGTTTGCAATCCTTCTTCTGATTTAATAGAGGGTTATAAATCCCCATTTCACAAACAGCAAGATAAAGTTCCAAAAAAGTAAAGAAGTCATCCAAAAACTAACAAAGACCATACGGACTCAGGTCTTCCAAATCTCATTTTGTGCCCTAGTCACCATATTATCCCACCCCACACTGCTCAAAGGCTTGTATAGGCACACCCTTACTCTACATGGGGGGTGATAGCAGCTACCTAAATATTTAGTATTTCCTCTTTGATGAGAAGATGTTCATCCAAATATGAGGGAGTGGGGGAAGAAGAGAATGAAGGGGAGAACCTCCTTCTGTTAAAATTTTATGTAAGTCACAGCACAGAGGTAATGGATTAGGCTAGAGAGGAGCAAAAGAAGAGAAAGATAAAGAACTTCTCTTTCATTGAAGAGAGAAGTCTAAAGACAGAAGTGCCTTGGGGTGTAGGGTTCCAGTGCTGTAGGGTTCAGGTTTTTTGGCTTTTCCTGCAATTATACTGTCCAGTGGAGACAGGTCTTTATTGTGGAAAACCTGTATGGAACTCTCAGAGTGGATAATTCCACTTCGGGAATAAAAAGAGGGAGGAGAAGGAAAACAAGCCAGCTTCTCTGCTCTCAGCTGATGTTTCAGCTTCTAAGCATTTGCACTTGAAAGTCTTTGAGCACCTTTGAAGTTAGATGTGAGAGATTTTCAGACCGCTTTCTCTACCAATGCTCTGAGGACCCCAAATTTTACAAGGTGGTTTCTAAAATAAATTTGTCTCCATAGCATCCTCAGTTCACCTCACTGAGGTATGTAACCACCCAATCTCTACAATCCCTCCTGCAATAATCCTGTCCCTAAGACTCCTAGGTATCCAACTTCCAGAATTCAGGTACTCTATGTAGAAAGTCTTTTTCATCCTAAAAGTTACTGGAGGTAAACATGCATTCAGAAGTTTTGAATTTGGTCTTTGGGATTAACTTTACTCTTTCTAATGAGTTATGAAAACACACAGACCGTGATGTCTGGCTGCAGAATGGTGGACACTTAAGAGCCCTAAAGGACACAAAATCAGTGTGAGTGGTATCCAAGGAATAAAGCTCAGTCATTGAGTCCTAGAGCTGGCCACCTATATAGATAAATCTGATGCAGATTCAAAACACCTCACGAAAAGGAGTAACTTTTCCGTGGCCATGTAGCATTCAACACAGTGAGTTACTGAATACCAGTTCTATGCACAGAGCAGTCCCACAGCAGTCTGGGTGTCTGTTGCTCCCTCACACGCAGTCTCTTCTTTCTCTTCAGCAGGACAACACACTAGCCCGGTTATATAACACAAGCCTTCTATTTTTCCCTCCTTCAAGGCCACATACTATATTTTGCACCACAGTCAAAGAGCAAAGCAAACAAGCAAGCCAAGAGGAGAGTACATCTATAAAATTATCCCACAGCCTCTAAAATTTCAGCCACAGTCTTTGTCTTCTGCAGCAGAGCAAATTCTGCATGCCCTCCCAGCACTGCAGGGAGGAGTATTAACCTATTGGCAGGTATTGCCCACAGTTTCTTTTGCAGACCCCAGCTGCGCCGTATAAATAAATCACCTGCGGCCATTTATGTGCAAATAACCTGTGCCAAGGGGCCGTTTGGAAGAAAAGCTTCGATCTGTGTTCACAGCAGCACTGGCGTGATGGGAGCAAATAAACACACGTGCTGTCCTCCCCATTCTCCCCGCTCCCACAGCGCTTTTGTAACACAGCACTTTCCCTTGCTGTGTTAAGGCTGAGAAGCAGCATTTTGCATTAAGTAGTCGGCTGTTACAGAAGAGAAAGAGCCACAAAGTGCACTTAACAAAACCCACCCTCTACTCCAGAGCCGGGATGTTAAAACCGGAGAAGAGTGATCGTGCCTTATTTCCCCATCTGTAACCAATTCCCTTGACAGGCTCCATTAAAAAGCCAACCAGTTCTGGCACTCCCACTCTCAGAGGAGCCCTGCGACACAGTTATTAAATAAAGTACACTGGCTTTCTTTGTGGATGGGGATTGCTTAGCGTAAGTGCAGCACTTAGAGATTGAGCAGAAGAGGAGACAGGGAAGGTTTGAGCCTCTGGATTCTTTCACGATGGGCACCCACTCTTCTCCACTGCTGAAATCCAAGCCCTTCACACCTCCAGGCATTTCTCATTTTCCTTCAAGTCTTGACTCTGAACAAGCTAAATTCACAATAATTACACCATCAGTCTCAGGAATTTCACTCCTTGCAAGTCTCACAAGTGTGGTCACTGTATCCACTATAAACACAGGGATCCTATGCACACATGTCCTTCCAAGCAGGTGATTATTTTTTCCCCAAAAGCTGACTGTATAGCAAAAAAATCCATCTTTCCTTTTTTTTTTTTTTTTTTTTAAAGTTTTAAAACCACTTGTGCTTGCTTTCACTGTGCTCATGCTTCTGGTGTGACTGCTTTCCATGAATATTCTGGTGGGCAGACTTTCAACAAGTTAATTCCTGGAAAAATGAATTACCAGAGGATGTGCAACAGAAAGCTAATTCCAGAACCCACAGGTAGCTGCTCTGCCCATTTGTTCCTCCAGCTTTGCTCCATGGAGAGATGGCATGAAAAGTACCCTGAGATCTCCTTTCATATCCATATTGTAAATTCTTGTTATTGGACCAAGAGGTATACACACATTGCCTAGGGAGTTTCAAATTAAGAGAATCATCCCAGCAGATTTTAAGATGTTTCTGACTATTTCCAACTGGGTATTTGTCAAGTTCAGCAATATCCACTACCCTGACATGCACCAGATAATCACCACCCATGAGAAGTGCCAAAAGCTCCTACAGACCTGGATCCCTTCCTAAATGGAAGTTGTTCTGTGCGCGCTCCTGCTGAGACCGTGCTGCTGAACAGAGCAGTGGGAGATGTGTTTCCCCTCCTCCCTTCTCCAAGAAGCATACCCCACTCCACTTGCACTCATAAATTTATCAGGTAGCTGGAAAAACTGCAGGATGAATGTGGAATAAAGACAATGTATTTTCCTCTGCTGATCCCATATCCCTCAGTATTCCCCCAGGCAGAAAGTTTTTCAATGTAAAATACATATGGTTAAAAAAACCTCAGTACATTAAAGTAAAAAACCTAACTTTTAACAAAGTATTTTCTAACTTTATCAGTGTCAAAGGTGATATTTACTACAAGCTTTTTTATTTCCTTTTTTTTTTTCTTTTGTGCTTAACAACAAATAAGTAGAGTAGACTGAAAAAAACCCCAAACTAGATGTCCCAATTCTGTATGGGATTAACTAGCAACAAACCCCTGGGGGGCAGCATGTGATCCAGTTGGGCTCCACCGACTCACTCCCAGCCTAAGTAAGCATTACAGAAGCCACGGCAAATTGGGCTCTGCTCTCAGTTACAAAGGGAGCTGCATGACTTCCCCAGTTCCCAGAAGCTGCTAAAATTCTGCCAAGAGAATGTCTTCCTAATTTGCATTATCTTGGCCATTTACAATTCATCCAAACAGAGCTGGCAATTAGTGGTTGTTGGTAAACTCTGCAGTGAGCTCCAATCAGTGCTTTGCTGCTCTGGCGCTCTCTATTTACAAATCCTTGCAGTTATGGGCATATTAGAGAACCAGTTTTGACAGTTTCTGTCCCACGAAGTTACAGTTTTCCCCAATTACAGCAGATAATGAGAAGACCAAGCTCACTAAAAACATCCAGTCCTGTGACCCGAGGACTCCTATGCCCAATTTGTGGGAGAACAGAGAACATCACAATATGTATATCGAGCAGATAGGTGCAGAGCCACCAAGCTGACTGAGCCGAGGGAGGATGAAGTGCTTTTGAGGAAAACTAAACTGCCTCTTTACTACAGGTGGAAAAAACCCCATCTTGAAGAATCATGGGATCATCTAATCCTTACCAAGACTAGCCTATGACAACTGGGGAGAATTATCAATAGCTTCTCTTCCAAGCCCTGAAGCCTGAGCAGTTATTTGTGAGGTAGCAGCAGGATACAATGAAAGGTGAGGAGGGGGAGCGGGTGGGAGCTAGATGGGAACGTCAGCTGTTAAGGGAGGGTTCTAATGCATGTCAAGACATAAATGTAAATGGACAGCTCTTACATTATCTAGCCACTGCTCTCCTCACTGTGCAGTGTCCTGCATGGTAGCCCTTTCATTGCTTTGCTCTGAAAGCCTCTCCTCTGTGTGTCCTGCCTTTTGAACAGGTTTCTTGCATCTATCTGCCTCATTTACTCCCCTTCTCAGTTCAATTCCTCTCCTGACAGCATCTCTTATTCTCCTTTGCCAACCATCCTGCAGTTTTTCTCCTTTTGATCTCATTTCTCTCCATCGAGTATTTAAGATTCCCATTGGTAAGAGCATCACACTACAAAACAGCATTTCAGAGCCAGTTCAGAGCACTACTGACTGAAGCAAGAGGCCCTAAAAAAGCTCTTCCATAGAGTTGCAGAGACATTTGCAGTCTTCTAGCTTGGATAAAATGGAGAAATGCCATTTCAATATTCCTTTACTCAATAGAGAGTTTTAAAACTTTGTTGCCCCATAATATTGGTTAACATTGCTGTGTACAAGCCACCACCGCATTTATTCCAACAAGTGGCCATTTCTCCTAAATATCTGCATTTGCACAGTGTCTATCAGAGCCTGAAGACTAAAAATAGAGTGTTTAGATAAAAACTCAGGCTGGATTTATTTTATTTATCCCTGCTCTGTCTCAGACACATTGCATTTTGATCTCTGGCTACCTGCAAACAAAAAGGTGAAAAAAAATCAGATAGGGAAACCAGTTTGTCAAACAGTGACTCAAACTGGACACAGCTGAAATTACAGTTTTATACAGAAAGCTGATGAGGAAACTGCACAAGGAACTGCGTAAGCCAGAGCAGCTGCTGGCAAGAACATTACTTTCTTCACACTCACAAATGGTTTGCGGGACCTCCAAGGCCATAATTCATTATCCAGTGAAATGTTTCATTTATTTTCACCATGCTATGAAACAAATGGAGCAGAGAGGCATGGATCACTGTGGAACCAGCACAGCAGAGCCATAGAACAAAAAATTCTAGAAACTCCCAACATCCCTTGGCCTGGCTTCCCCTGCCCAATGTACATCTTAAAGATGAGCTAACACAAGCACTACAGCTGAAGCCTGGTGAAAACAGAGAAGACTTCTTACCTAAGATCCAATTCACCTAGAGCCACTGTTTATGCAGACACTGCCTAGAGGTCAGGCAATACAGAAGCTGCCCTGGTTGTGCTGTTGTAGCCAGAAAACTCAAGCCACGTGGACGTGATGATACTCTACTGCCCACACTTTGCAGGACCAGGAATTCAGACATGAGCTTTTTCAGTCATGAGAAGCACAGGGCACCTGGAATTGTTCCTGTCACCCCTTGCTAACTCTGGGTTTCTACTGGACACATCTTCCCTAACCATTCCCCAGAAACCAGACCCAAAGCAGCAGGATACAATCCAGCAGCATTCAACCTGCCAGACAGATCAGAAAGTTAAGGGCCTTCAGTCTCCTATGCTCAGCAGCAATTAATTTAAAGTCTGGAGGAAGATGAAAACTCCACTCTAATGGTCAACTGGTGCATGAGAGAGAAAATGAGCCATTTCATGGTCCCTGTGGTTATCATCTGCCACAAAGCATAAGATTTGATTACCCCTATCTTAACACATAATTACAAATGGTCATAAAATTATCCAGGCCCTTTTTAAAATCCTTTTATAATAATTGACTTGATGACCTCCTGGGGCAAGAAAGGCTGTAAGCAGTAAAAGCCAAATTTATTCAACATTAACATACCTGTGCCTTATAACTATAATATCCTACAAATAAAGAATTTTGTAAGGATATCTTCTTTGGAGTAGCTGCAAGAAGGCATGGAAGAATCCCAAACAAGCTGCATAAAATCACCTGTGCACAAACTTAGTGGAAAGTAAGTCATGGCAGCAGCAGTGTATAGCAAGAATTGCTGGAAAATGATCAGGCACATTCATTTCCACAAGGGCAGTGTCAGGCCAGACCTCTACAGCTTACCATCATAACAGTGAAATAAAACTTCCATTTTGTCTTCTAGAATATTAAGTGCACAGGCATTATATGAATGTATTGTAAATCCTAAGATAAATTTTCTATTTCTAAGTTGCTGACTCTGATTCACATGTCCATTCCTTATCTCATCCATAAAACAGGGATTAGGGGAATTCCATTCCTCTGAAGCAGAGGTGTTAAACAACAGCCTACAGACTAAGTGCTACTGATAGAGCTGTTCATATTGTACACAGGTGAAGTGATTTGAATTCCAGCTGCAGGGATTTTTCCTGCATCTTATAGTATTTGTTACTAAAACATCCACATGTTTCTCCTGTGACCCCAAACCTACATGTTCCTGCCTAAGCGTTGCTTTCCATGCACATTCTGGAGATGTGATCAGAGTTCACAGAGAACTAAGGTCGAGCTGCTCTTCATGGCAAGATTGAGCAAGGATTTGATAAGGTTTTTTATACTTGTCTCATTCCTCTGTTTCTCAGAGCTTCCCAAAGAAGCAAGAGGCATATTTTGCTTCCTTCTTCCACTAGCCCAAACTGGCCTGTCCATTCTCATGAAGTGGCTACTCCCCGCGTCAAGACACCAAACATGGAGAATTCAACCAAAAGCAAGATTCTGAAGGAACTCAGCAAGATGGGGCTGTCCTCAAACTACTGCAGGTAAAAGGTGTCAGGTCCAGCCCTGCCCTATAGACCTACAGGCCTAAGTACAACGGCAGTAGCTGTAGCCACAATTGCAAGGGGTTCTTTTCCCAGCCAAGAGGCAGAGTGACACATTCTCAATAATTGAGTATATAGAGCTATGGGGAGGAGAGGAGAGAGTAAAAAAACCCTGGAAGTGACACTGCAGTCACAAAAAGCTCTGATCAGATCCGCTAGAAACCAAACATAACACAGGTACCTTCTTGCTGTCCCCTACCTGCCCCTCTCCCCCTCCATGAGACCTTGTTCTTACTAGGTGGCCAACAGCACTGCATAACGAAAGAAAGTAAGAAGCATCCCAGCATCACTTGTTGAGTCAAGACCACAGGCAGAAACAAAGCCCTCAAAGCCAGGCCTGTGAAAGACACAAAGCTGTTCCTGTGCAAGTGACACAAGATGATCACACAAGTCTGTTTTGATCTGAATAAATTGGTGACTCCACGAAATTCTGAGGGATCTAGGGAAAAACCAGAGTTCTCAGTTCCCAAGCCTTTGCTTGAACCACAGAAGAGAAATTACAAAAGAGAGGAAATCTTCACAATGACAAATAGAAAAACCCACAGACAAGGCAGATTTGTCAAGAAAGTAGCTGACTGGTCCCCAGTCCTATCAGAGAGTTAATTCACTTTGTCTTCCCCTTCAATTTGTGTTCCTAAGGAATCACCTATCACAGGGTAGGTACAAACTGTCCTGATTTCACCTGACACCAGGTTCTCTCAGTTAACCAAAGCCCTCCAGGTTATGAAACAGCCCAAGGTAGGTCACTCCATAACCAGCTCACGCAGCTGGATTGATCACGGATGTACTTGGGGGTGTGAGGGGGGAAAGGGGAAGGATAAACTTAAAGCAAGAAATGTAATTACAGAAAGCCACTGCCAGCTCATTAAACTGTCCCAGGTTACTTTTGGGGTGTGCTGGGTGCCAGCATAAAGGCACTAAAGCAGAAGCAGAAGGAGGGTGCCCTGCATGACTGCAGTGACCCCAGAATGACTGGAGGTGAGAGGCAGAGCTTGTTTTTCTTTCCACGGAGATGCAAGATAAGGAGAAGGAAAAAGTTTGACAATAATAATTTTCTACATTTATGAAGAACTGAGAAAGTTTGCCTGTTCAACAGCCATTTTCTACTGAGCTGTCTCCCTACTGTGAGGTTTCTATCTCATGCCTGACTGACTCTCCTCTTGATTTCTAGTAATTAGGAGCCTTCCAGCCTACCCAGAAAAAACCCCTCTGCTCAAAGCATCCTTCTTTTCAGGGACCAATTGGATGCTATTATCCCACTGACTTTTAAAAACCTGTGGCTGTACATCAGAGCCCTAGCTGGTGCGTCCAAACTACTTGCTTGTCTAACCTCCATACATTTCCCCTTCAAAACCAGCCCTGGCAAGGGAACAGAACAGATAATAAAATCCAGAGGGAAACAGATAAATCAGAGCACTTCATTCAATTGCTGACACAGGATATTGCTCAAGGAGGAGGATTCACCCACCCTCAGTGATGGAGTGATGAGAATCACTACAAGCACCCCCAGGAAACCTCTGCTTTTAAAACAGTCTGTATTTTACCCACGTGTGTCCATGTGTGCATGTAATAAAAATAATTGCTGCTTGTCATCATCAGAGATGAGCAAGGCAAAGCCTGTGCTTTTAATAAGCCAATATGGATTTCACGTTCTGCTTGCTGTCTGAGCAACAGCAATTGCTATTTCCTTGGGAGATTGATTTTGCCTTAGGCTTGGTCTTAAGAGGTTATCTGATGGATTTTGGTTATTTGGGAAAAGGGGACAAAGGGCAGGGCTCCCTTGGAAGTGAAGATAAAAACATCTGTGTGCACATACCTATTGCAGTTTTTTTGGTTTATTTTTCCTTGTTCAAAACAGCAGTTTGAAAGGTAGAGAGAGCTGGTGGAAGGCAAGATGGGGTCACAAAAGTCACAAAAATACAGTTCTCTCTACTGCCCCCAGTCTCCGCTGGGTATCTGCGTTGGAAAAGAAGCAAAGTTGTAAGAGATGAGGTCATCTTTGTGGGGCCAGTCTGAGGTGCCCTGGACCTCAGTGAATTCTGAAAATCCAAGTCCTGCCACTCTCAAATGCTGAGCAGACCAAAGCATCCAAAATTATAGGCTACTTCAACTTCTTCCTCTTCTGCAATACTATCTTTTTCCCCTCATGGCCATGGTGACCTCCTGAAGCAAAGGTGATTATTCCCAGGGCTTTTCTTGGTGCAGGACAGTGCCTAGAATATTGATCCCACTGAAATTACATAGACTTTAGAGCAGCAAGTGGGAAAGTTGCTGTGAGGAATAGCAGCCATAGGGCTGTCCCTTCTCATATGAAGACTTGCACTTAGCCTCCATACGGTCCAGAAAAAATGGAGTTTCCAAGGTTTCTCATGTCTGGATTTCCTCCTCAAAACCATCTCACGTTACTGTTGGCTTCTACTTTCCCATACCATAATGAGTCTCAAGTGTTTTTATATCTTCCCTTGAATACATTAACAGGGGAAATTATTAAGTATGAGGAAAAGAAGGAAGAGGAAAAAGGGTAGGGGTGGGAAAATGAAAGTTTAGATGACAGTTTATATATGTTTTTGTATGAGTAAGTGAGAGAAAGTATATGAGCGTGACTGGAAAGAGTTGCAGAGGAAATATGTAAGAAAGGCAGACAGGTTATCTGTCATTCAGCCTGCCCTCCATTAGTTTTCAGCTCTCTCATCTTTCTCTCCTCCTTTTCACTAAACTATTTTATTTCTCTCCTTTCTGGAAAGACCAATTCAACTGTAAGAAGAGGAGGTAAATAAAGAAGAGGTGTGGGGAGAGTGGAACAACCACACTCTCTTTTATCCACTAGAGCAGAGAAGTGAGAAAAAAGCTCACACCCTTAAGCTAAAACAAATGTGAGATAAACAAATACTTCATCCACGAACTGCAGTGTCTGTGCCCAAAGAGTGCAAGCATGAACCATTTTCACACACCTCAACCTCTCCTCTTAGCTGCCAAGCCAAAGGGAAAGTCCCCGGGCCAGGGGTCTGATTTTTACCACACGCATGACACATGCACTGGCTTTGGTGATGGAACTGATAACAAAGGCACTACAGATGACAAACACTGTGGCAGCTCAGGCTTCTGCTGTGATGAATAATCCCCTTGCAGAGTTTCAGCTCATTTATTTTGCCAAATCCTGTTTGTAAGAACTGCTGTGCATTTGGTGACTCTGCACAAGCTGAAAAATGGAAGACTTTAGAAGGTGACTGGATGAAGTGGCTGTGGGTGCTCGTGATTTTCTACAGCTCCTAAGAGCACCTTCTCCTGAAAGCAGCTGGGACTGGGAAGAGCTGTGCTCCTGAATTTAAGGCAGAGGAAGACTACAAATGCAATAGTTATAAATAGTAAGCTTTGATCACTTCCCTAGTGACACGGCTTTTGTACTGTGGCATATGTGCTTCATCCATCTGGGACCAGAGCATGCTACAGCTGCTGGTTCTGCCTGCTCCCTGCTGTAAGAAGCTACGAGTGAAGTAGCTGCAAGCTCCACACTGAAAAAAAAAAAAAAAAAAACAACAAGTGGCACGCTACATCCTGGATTCCATAAGAGACTTTTTTTTTAAAGAGAGTTGCTCATAATTAGTCTGCCTGTTTTTCAAACTGATACTGATGCAATGGCTTGTTTATGCAAAATAGCAAAGCGTACAAAAATTAAATGCATCCCTAACCTACCTCTTTTCCTCTTGCTGACAGCTGGTGTGGTTTAGGATTATCTCATCAGTAGTTTGCAGTGGACATGACACCCGTGTGATGTAATTAAGATAATATATTCAGTAATAATCTTGCACTTGCAGCTCAGCCAATGATGGCTTGCTTCTTCTGCAAGGCAACTTACCATATAAAAATAAAGCACCCAACGAGAAGGTGATGTCTCCAGCTACATTATTTAATTTGCAAAATTACCAACGATCAGCAGAGCAAATTTTTAGTCTGAAGCAATTAAGTTAAGCTAGTGAAAACAAACACCTGGGCCACTGCACAACTGTATCAGAAGATGGACAGTGACCTTTAAGCTCTCATCTCAGCCTTTGTCCCCTGGTGAACTGGCTGTCATCAAGCACTAGGATAAGAGTAGCTACCCAGGTGAGTGACATGACTTAAAGAAATGGTCCAGAGTCAGGCAAAGCTCCTGCGTGAAGAAGACAGCTGCTGAGGTTTATAGCATGCTTAAGATTTCACTCCTGTTGTGTATATGAGGGCACTCCTGCTTGGAAAGGCTCGTTGCACTGTTACTGCTTGGTGAAGGAAGTAAGAAAAAAGAAAGAGAAAAATTGATGGGGCAAGAGGAAATGGCCTCAAGTGGTGTCAGGGGAGGTTCAGGTTGGACATCAGGAAGAATTTCTTCCCTGAAAGGGTAGTTAAGCACTAGAAAGGGCTGCCCAGACAAGCAGTGGAATCACTATCCCTGAAAGTGTTCCAGAAAGAGCTGGACATGGCATAGTGCTATAGTTTTAGTGGACAGCGGTGTTTAGTCAAAGGTTAGACGTGATGATTTTGAAGGTCTTTTCCAGCCTTAATGATTCTATTCTATTCTCTTCCATTCGATGATCCTATGTGTAGAAGTGGGAGGGGGAGCGAAAAAGAGATGATCTTTCTTGGTTTCCAGCCCCCAAAGGAACAAACCTCCTTCTGACAATGATGAAGTAAATAGGAATCCCTGAGGAAACATGCATCCTTGAAACATTAATTTATATTTAATACCTGAGTGTTTACAAAGGGAGGTGAAGGCCAGTATGCTGCAATGACTTTGTTATTTGCTTAGCACCGCGCTCTGTGTAGTCTCCATGGAATTGCTGCCTCCCCGCACACGGCTTCTGGCACCTGTCCCAGGGGCAGAGGCAAAAGTATCGACACCACAGCAAGCAGAGAAGAGCGAGTCTGCCACTTGAACAAGAGCTGACTGTGTCAGATACAAAGACACCACAAGCATGTGTGGAGTAGCGCTGGCGTGTGCACGCAGCCCCAGCGCACTGGGAGTAAACCAAGCGCTGCTTTTGGAAGGGCCTAGATCTTCGCAAGGAAAATTAATAAATAAATTATAAGAAAAATCACCCTGTCCGTCAGAAATTAGTTCAGTGACATCCCTGAGGAAAAGGCATCTCTTTGATGTTTATTTGGCCTAACTGAAGGAGGAAAAAAAAGCAGGCTGATGCCAGAAATAATGGCATGAATAAGTGTGCAGACATGCCAGAACATTAGTGAATGTAAGAAGCTGCTGCATTGGCAAAGGACAAGAATGCCACGTAGATTAGACAAGATGTCAAAAACACTCTTCTGAAAACACAATTGCAAGGCTCTTCATTACCATACCTACCTCAGCAAATGTACCACGGTTTCCAAAGCTCACAATCAGGTTTCATGCTTTTATGATCCACTGTAGCTACTGCTACTGATCTTTTCCCAGCACAGACCTGTCTGAGTGCACTGGCAGCTGCCTGCTGCCTGGAGGTGAGGACCTCATGAATCAGTCCTGATCTTTGCTGGGGCACAGAAGGAAAAATAAGGAACATTTCTACAGGCCAGGGTGCTCCTAGAACCTAGGAAGCAGTGTGATGTCCCCACAGAAATCTGTGCTGCAGGATATTCCCTGCATGAGTGTAGCCACTGTATACTAATACACTGCCTGTGTGAAAGTCGCATCCCACCTCAGCAAATGCTGTGCAATCTCAGTGGCAGGAGCTGCCCTCATGAAATGATGGCAGCTCTCAGCCCATGTCAGAAAATACCAAGTTGTGTAGCAAGTGGCCAGCAGTCATTAGCTTAGCCCAGAGGAAAACACAGGTCTCAAATGGGCTGCCTGGATTACAGTTGGTCTCTAGAGAAAAGCCCAAGTCTCCAAAGAGTATCTTATTTTTCACAGTCTGCACCAGAATCCTACATACAAGGCCATAATCAATGAAAATGGCTATGTGGAAAAAAGTATGCAAGATAAGGGGAAATCACCTCTGTGCCAGCACTGGTAGAAAACTCATTAAATCAAGATGCTAAGGCTATTCCATTATGTTTCAAACTGGTATTTTACTTTACGCAAGCATGAAGGGAAACTGACTACAAAACCTCAGTCAGAGAATCCCTCATTTGCATCTTAAAAGGGACAAGTCTATCTGTTGTGCTTATTCTTTTCTTTTATAATCCTAACGAAAGCAAATATGAATCCCCAAGGGTTTAGTCCCTTTCTGACAGATTGCTTTTAGACCCGAAGACAAGGGAGGCACATGGCCATCAAAACCCCCAGTTTTTAACTTGCACATCTGGGGAAGATTCCCCTGGTATCTCATGTGACATGGGCAGTATTTTGTAGCAAGACGAAAAGCTAAGCAAGGGCTCCAATTTCCTGCCATATAGAAAGCCCATGAAAAATCAGCTTAGGCTCCAAAAACCATTACAAGGCCACTGGTTTCAGGCAGCGCAGCCCTCTTCAAATGCACAATATAATACAGAAAGACCATCCTTCCATCCAAACACAGCACTGGTTGCGTGGTGTGTTTAAAGGTTCCCATTAAGAATCAGTTTAAATTAAAGACTTCACACAAAGCGAGAGCAATAGCTTTGTTTCATGTAGCTGTTTATGAGGGTCACCAGTTAAGTCAAGAAACCAGGACTCAGGAGAGCTGTGTCGTTTCCCAAGTTCTGCAACTCATTTGCTACTTCCTTTGAACACACTCTCAGGAAGAGTATTAGAATACAAACTTTCCTCCTACAAAGAATCTGTCTGACACCTAGCAGAAAGAGGCCTCTAGCTGTTAGTGTAATATAAATAATAAATGAGTGAAATAATAAAGAGAAATAAGGCATTCTGTTGCAAACAAAGCCAACACATTAGTGAACGTGTTCAGTTTTTTTAAAGCATATCCAAAGACCAGCCTAAGCTCCAGTGCTAAAACACAGTGCCACTTTTTAAGCTCCAGAAAAAGCAACAAAAGTCTGTGGGCAGTTCTATTCAACCCTGAACCCTTCCAAGGGTTCATACAGTTGACCAACTACAGTTATTCGTTTAATGGTACAAATCATCCTTAATTGTTTCAAATTCCGTTTCTGTTGCTTAGACTTAGGATGCCACAGCCCGCTCTCAGCATCACACATAAAAACTCAGTGGCTTTCATTACAGCTGTGATGAATTCAATCAGCGGAATTTGCCTCATGCTGTTCTGAACAACAGCACCACCAGCAAATAGTCTAGTTATTAACCACCCTGTCCAGAGCCTGGATGGTATTGTTATGTGAGAGGAGGAGATGGGACAGCACTGCAAGGCTCACAAGGCTTGGGTTCTCCTACCATGGACCCACTGAAGAGATGCAGGAATAAGAGCAACCTGCTTTATTTCTTCATGCCCTCATTATCTACCCATTTACTCAGACAACCCCTTGCTGCATGTACATGAAACAGGAATTTTGCCTTGGTTGAATGCTCTGGATGTTGTTGTGGTGCATAATCACAGAAAAAACCCACCAAACAAACAAAAATCAATCCAACAAAAAAACCCCCACACAATTCCCCCCAAAAAATCCACCTTCCCAAAGGAAAACACCCCCCCACCAAACAAACAAAAAAACCCCAAAACAACTCCAAGAAACAACAACAAACAAACCCCACAAAAAAACCCTGCAAAAACCCCAAAAAAACCAAAGACCAAACAAACAAACAAAACCCCAAACCAATAATCCCCCAACATCCCTCATTCTGCTTGGAGCAACTGGATATAAGGTAACCTGCCTAACTCTTTGTGTACAGACTGCTGTCGCAAGTAATAACACAGAATTGTCCAGTGTTCTGTGACAATAACAATGAAAACACTTTTTAAAAGCATCTGGATGAAAAACAAGTATGAAAAATTCCTGTATCTATCCTCCTCCACTACGGCTGTATTGAGTCAGGATAAACCAGAAGCCATTCGAAGAAGCAACATGAATTTTGCTTGCTGAAAAGAAGGGACAAGAAGAATGATTTCTCAAGTGTAAGTAAGCCAAGGATGAGACTGAGGGAAGAAGACCAGTAGGATTTATTTGTAATGACAAGTGACAAGTGATCACCATAAAGATATTCTTGGAACAGAATCCTGCTAATCTCTGCTATAATTCTAGTCTCAAATGGTTTGGCTCTGGCAGTGCTTCTAGAAATGATATATGTGAAAGCATTGGGGATTGTCAAGAAAGAAGTTTTGCCTTGACAGTTACATTTTGGACTCAATGGTTTGTTTGTGCTTCCCGTGCCCCACCGCACTTCCCTGTCTGGACTTGTTTGGGTTTTTTTTAAAGTTAAGGTCAGCTGCAATTAGTATTTAGAAAAGAAAATGTTTATAACCTCTTGCTTTTATCATCATTAATAATGCAACAAATGTATTGAATGTGGGCAGACTTTTCAGCAATCTGTAGTGCTCTCCCCCTCTGGCTCAGAAAATATGTACCTCTTGAGAGAAAATCTATTTCATTAGAGACCTGATAAAATGCCTAGAAATGACAACATAAATAAGCATTTAAGTGCTGCTTCTTCTTTCACTATGAAGTCTTTTCCAGCTGAGAAAAGCAAGAAAGAAGCTGTAGAGGGATGGTGGGAGAGCGAGTTGATGAATATTTGATCACAATTGTCTTAAATAAATGCTTTTCCCAGACATACCCTCTTGACATATCGACTACACTGTTAGTCTCACCTCTTTCACACCACCACCCTAAAGGCAAGTCAGTGGCCAAGGCATTTTGAGTTGACAACAAATAAAACTGAATGCTTCCTCTCCTTTTGCTTCTCCCTTCTCTAGCGTGTTGCTTACATTGCTGTCATTTCTTTTTCCTCTTTCCATCGCTCCCTCCCCAAAAAGGTTTGATAGGTAAACTAGAGCCCCTTATCCAGAGCTATTGCCTGCTACGAAGGTGGTTTGAAATGTAGGTTATTGAGTGGTCAGAGTGCTTAATCTGGCCTGGCTGTGCTGAACTTTTTTACAGGAGTCTCACAGAAGGAGATGTCAAGGCAGGAGGTGGAGAACAAGGGGAGCAGCAAACCAGCAGATTGAGGTCCTTTACCTCAGACCTCCATGGTTCCCTTGTGCCTCAGCTCTGCCCAGTGATGGCTCACAGTGTACACGTGAATGTTAGGCAAAACTGGGCACCAACACAAACTGCATTTATCCTGCTGTTTGTTCACAAAGCCCTTTCCTCAGGATCAGCAGAACCAGCTTAAAAAAGAAAATTACTTTGCCCTGGGCTGAGATTCCTCTCATTTGCTGAAGGAGGGGGTATGAAACAAGCCCCCAGAAGAAAACAGAAAAAAGACGACCCTCCCCACAACAGCAAGACAACCCAGCTCTCACATGTACCTTTGTAGGGATAGGGAATGCCTGTAACACTCCTCTGTGGAGTGCCCCTTGCCTCCTTCCCAGGCACCACAGCAGCCCAACATCAACTCCACACCTGTACCCTTGCTGTGTCTTAGGGAAGCAGCTCACAGCTCAACGCACAAGCCAGGCAAAATAAGGTAATCATGAAGACCAAAAGCAAAATCCACCAAGCATTTTTCTAGTGACTAAGTGGCAGTAAAAGACTCGCAAAGGGTACAGCCGGCTCCTTTGGGATTTCAAGTGTTCTTGAGAAGCCCATGCATATTTATTTTGTTTTAAGCTAAAGAATATATTAGTTTTTTTAAATGCCTTCTATGCATATGCACAAGTTGGCAACCCAGATCCCTATGGATCTTGATTCATTAGGCAACCACCAAATTCTGTGTTATACCTCCCACTTGACTAAAGTCACACGAGAAAGCTGTCTAAAGCAAAGGACCTTATGCAAACTTTTAAATCCTAAACTGAACACTACAGAGGTTGGGGCACTTCTTTATCACACCTGACTCACACTGTACACAGACACAATACCAGTTTTCCAAGCTGAAGAATTCAAATGAAATAAGAGCAGCGTCTAAAAACAGCTGAGGCCAAGAAATAAAAATTTTGTGCACAAGACATCTTTGGAGAAGGAAGTCCATGTTGTATGTCAGGGCCACACCGTTTCATAAATCTCTTTGAAGGTGATAAATTTGACCAGATTATTCAGCTCTTAATAGTGGGAACCCTGTAGGTAACAACAGGTTAGGGAGGTCATCTAGAAGGCTGCTGAGGTCTCTCTGGCAAAGCTACATTGTGGAAATTAATCAGAGGGGTCATGATAGCATTGCAGAGGATTTTCAGAGGCACTAGCAAAATAGATAGATTTTCCATACGAGTAAGACAGATAAGTCTCAGTTAACAGCAGGCTATGCAAAGGCCTCAGCTGTTAAGCAGCACAGAGTCACAGTCCATAGCAGAAAGCTGCCAGGAGACACCAAGTAGAAACCCAGTGTTTAACCCCAGACAACAGCTAAGTACCACACAGCCAATTCTCTCACTACCCTCTTCCTAGTGGCAAGGAGAATCAAGGGGGGAAAAAACTAAACCTTGTAGGTTGATATAAGAACAGCTTAGTAACTTAAAATGAGAATAATGTACTACTACTACTAAAGCAATAGAGAGGAATAAAGACCAGGAGAAACTGGCGATGCCAGATGACACAGTTGCTCACTACTCACTGACCAATCCCAGACCATTCCAGACACCTCCACCCAGGCTGTTTACTGAGCATGGAATTCTATGGTATGGAATATTTCCTTAGTCAGGAGTAGCTGTCCTGGCAATACTGCTTCACAGCTTCTTGTACACCCTCATGGTTGTAGAGCACACAAAAGTAGAAAGTCCTTGATTTAGGGTAAGTACTACTCAGCAACAACTAAACCATCTGTGTGTTATAAACATTATTCTCATACTGAATTAAAAACCCAGCACTGCACCAGCTACTAGAAAGAAAATGAACTATCCCAGAAAAAAACTAGGACACCATACAGAGCAAGGACTGTAGGAATAGGTTCAGACGGAGGTAGTCAAACCCCAAAAGCACCCCATTTGAAATGCTGATGTTAACCCAGCTCTCCTTGAAGCATGGAAACAAACAAGAAGAAAGAACTCAATAATGCTATTGACTAACTTGTCCTCTGAACTCTCAGCTCTACCTCATTTCTCAGACAGGCTTCTAACAAATTTTGTCCTGACTATATCCTCTTTAAAAAGATGTAAAAAATTTCAGTGAAGTTTAATTTAAACATTTAAAGGTTATTAAGAAAGTTAAACCCCTGTGCATGGCACCACTTTACAAAGTATCCCTATATAAGTAATTTGAAGTCATTCATGGAAGGCAAGGCATCTCTTTGTCTCTTACTAGAGAGATTACACTCAGATGCAACACCTTCACACTTTCACCAAACTATCTAATTCAAAGAAGGAAGGGGGAAAGGTTTGGAGGTTGTTGCAGCAGCTTTTGATGGGGACTAGGACATTTCCATATCCCAGCCTGAACTGATATTGGCAAGTCAGAGGCTTCAGCACAAATCAGAAGAAGCCACACTGCAGAAAGTGGCACAAGAGCTGCTCCAAGAGGGAGTAGGCTTTTCCTGACACAGCCCTAGCACAAGCTCGTGTACCATGGACAAAAAGAAGTGGAGAGAGGGTGCCTTCCAGTGACTTGGCAGAGATGTCATGTTTCTAAAACGTGTGCACACTTCAATTTATAGTCTGCTTTTCTTTTGCAGGAAGGCCTTTTCCTGAGACTCATATCATTATCTTAACACAGTTGCCGTGCCTGATCCTACCTTCCCATTTGCTTAGTAAAGCAAGTACTTACTGGTTCTAAAGCTCAGGGAAAAATCCTGGAATGAAGTGGAAATAACCCAGTGACTAGTATAAATCAAATTGGACTATGAATCATAGCTGGCCTGTGGTCAGCAAAAGAGAGCCATTTTTTCTTCCTGAATGCTGGAAAACCTGTCAGTGATTTATCTGTGGGACAAAAAGTGGCTTTTTTTTGTTTTTCTTTTCTTCTTCAAACAACTTCAAATGTGCTTGTCTTGGAAGTAGTGCCACTAAACTCCTACACTTTTCACCCTCCCATCAAGAAAATCACTTAGAGCCAAAGGTGTCGGCAGTAAAACTCCAGTCATGTCAATGGATGAAAAAGCCCAAATGAATCTGGTCCATTAAATGCTTTAAAAGAGATACAGAAGAGAAAAGGGAGAAGAAAAAAACAAACCCAAACCAAAAATACCCTGGCACAAAGAGCTATATCCTAGGGGTCACAGCTGAACATTAACATTTCCACCTTAATAAAAGCCACAATCAAATTTAACAGCTAGTCTCCACTTGGCACAAAACTAAAAAGAAAAAAAGAAAAATTAAAGGAGAAGGTGAAAAGGGAAAAGCAAAAAGAAATAATATTTTCTTATATTCAGGAAATCTTTTCTCCAGCATATTCATGGGGACTTTTTCCTCTTCCCTGTAAGACATGATTAAGCAGTGCTGCAGCATCTACTGTCAGTATGAATTCCCTGCCTCCCAGAATGAGTAGTTGTAATTAAAAGCTTAGCTCACCTTATCCCTCCAGCTTCCCAGGTGAAAAGTCAAGGCCTGCATTTAATTGCATATATGTGTGCATGTTTAAAGCCAGAGCTCTGAAGAGAGATGGAATTTGGGAGAAGTAAGGGGAACAGGCACAAAGGTATCTGACACAATTTCAAGCAGGGAAAAATGGGAAGAAGAGCAGAAAATGAGAGTACAGATTCCCCTCTTTCCTGTTAGTTCTCCTGTCCCCCACCTGCCCATCTTTCCTTTTTTTTTTTCCTTTGCTTTTTCTTTCAGGTAGAAGCTTTCATTTTACTTCTGATTTGTTCCATTGCTTCCCTTGGGTTCCTCAGTGGAACAAGGGATGCAGAGAGGTTTGTCCTATCCATGCAAAGTCTCTGTGTTTTATGACATGGTTTAGCTCATTCACTTGGCCGGCTTTGAGAAAGACTGAATCAACATGCCCAGCATGGGAAGTGTAGGCTGCAACCTACATACATCAAGTTCATCCCTAGATGTTCTGGCTCCATAGGTATTGTCAATCCCTGGTTCTGCTGCTTCAGCTTTAAGTCTTGTAGGGGAAGCCCAAGCACACCATGTGCTGCACCAGCAGGAATGCTGGACAATGTTTTAAGCCAAGGTACAATAGAATGATAAACTCTACAGAAAATAAAGGCATCTTCTCTGAAGTGGACATGGGTACTGGGCAAAAATCTTTGGAATGAAACTAGGAAGTAACACTTTTCAGCTCCTAAACAAACAGATTTGTTTCAGAGGTTACCCCTGCACATCATACTTCCAGCACCTTGGCCCCTCTGTACCTCATGCTGATCTTTAGGGAATAAAGACAGCTGTTGAGGATACTTCTGCATTCCACCACACCATGAGGGCACTTCTGCCCTTAGAAAGCACTGAAGCATTCCTAAAAAAATTCACTAAGAATGCCATACACAGAATTATACAGAGCAATAATAATGTGACTGCAATGAATAATTGAGTTTGGAAAATAGTTTGCACAAAGGAATTTTGTAAGAGAGCGGGCTGGGTTGTTACAGTGCAGGGTTTACATACTTGATTCAAGCTCCCAAGCTGAAAAGGAAGACATCTCTTGCAAAAGAATACTTCTTCCAACCTTTTCAGCCAACACCAGGAGAAGAAGTCTTTAATTCTATCATCATGCTACCAATCCAGTGCTTGACTGAGAAGTCTAATCTGGCCCACCACTATTAATGCCTTTCAATCAATTTGCAATGCTTCCAAATCAACCATAACAGCAGGACTTATTCTTAAAATGCATCCCATACACGCACCAGCATAAGAGACACTACAGCTCATATTCTTGAGCATCTCAGTGCAGCAACTTTCACCACCTGATAGCAAAGGACACCGAGTTTGTACAGATCTGTGCTGCCAGAATGTACCTTGGATCTCTAACAAGCACCACGGTCATGCCTCACACCGTGGCTTTAGCAAGCAGGGACAAGTTCACAGCTGGTGCCTGCACTTGCTGCTCCCCCACAGGTACAACTCATTGTTGGGCCAGGTTTCTAGGCAGAGCTACCTGCCTTAGGGCAGCCTCCAGCATGGTCCAGGCTGTGTAATCCCCCACCTGTTGTTACATTCCTAAGGAGGTTTCTTCCTCTCTCTGAGGATACCTTGCACCTTGTTATCATCCCAGAACACATGGCCTGTTGGTCAGCTTACCGGGTGCTGTGTCCTGTTCTGCAGAGTGTAACTGGGCCTGAGGAAACCTCAGAGTCTTCTGTGCCTGCAAGTCTATGAGTAACAACATGCTCCCCAGTTTGCAGGGATTCATCCTCATAGGACTTCTGAACCTGTCTCCTTCCTAGGTTTCTGCTGAGGAAAAGAGTCTTGAAATAACCTCCCCAACTACAGCTTTACTTTGCCTAGGGCAGCCCTTATCCCAGCTGTAGCTGGTTCCTGAGTAGTGCCCTAGGGAGGATCTTCCTTTGATTAACCCCCACTTCCCCACAGTTATGGTTTTTAGAGTTTAGGACATCACTAACCTCAGAGCTTTCTTCTTTCAACTTTGGTTGCTGGCACCCTGAGAAATCACCAGTAGCTAGGGACTAAGCCCTCCAGAAATGGCTCCAGATTCCTTCCTGAAGCTACTGGCAGGAGGCACAAGCATGCAGCACATGCCACTGTATGTCTGTGCTCACCTCAGTTGCTCAGAGGAGGCTGGATTTTCTAGCACATCTGGAGTAAACCTCTAAGTGTGCCTTGATAAGATGGACACCATAACCTAACTGAGCCAGCTTAAGAGGTTTCATCCCATCCCTCATCCACCTTCCTCACTATTTCCATGTGACACAGTGCAAGGAAATTAAATACTAATGAAACTGAGGATCTGGGAAAAGCCTTCTAAGCCCTGCCTGAGTGTGTAGCTGTACTGAGCACCTGTCTGTCATGGCTACTTGGGTCTCTGCTGGGAGGTTTAGTGTACACATTAACGGGAACCTACTCAGCCCAACATGGTTCCTTACTTGACCTGGAAGCAATGAATCTTGATGCATCTCAATGTAGCTGAGGGTAGAGGGGGAAACAGGAGAGCAGGACTGAAACACTGGAAGTTAATTGCAGGGAAGCTGTAAAGACTGATTGTAGTAGGTGAGGAACTATACTGTTTACTATAAACAATATCAGCATATTTACTATATGCATTATGCTTGTCATTAAAACTGCTCTTCACATGGTACTGTATTTATAGTATTGGCTCATCTTTCTTTACATGCAGGCTGATAGAACTATTAGCATATCCATTGTATTATCACTATGTAATCACTATTAATTATTACTGCAGAACATCCTGTGGGAGTACAGACATGCTATTTGATAGTCAAGTAACCAGGCACACAGCTACTGCTGCCAATATCTTACCAAGCGTGACTGCTTCGCAGATTCCACCTCCTTCTGACCACTTGTTGGATGTCTCCTGCTACTCTCATTCCTCACTCAGCAACAGCACTTCAGAGGAAAGCCTGGAGGCTGTACTAAAAATATACACACAGCACAGGCAGCCACAACCCCTGACTACTCAGGATGCCCCAGCCTCTGCTGCACCTCTGGCGTCTTATGCTTCATGCAGAGACAGACAAACAACCCCAAATGTAATTGCACAGTGTCCAGGCAGAGAAGCTCTCACTGGAGGTGCTCCCCCCATCTCATTAGGGTGGGAGCAGGTGCTAGATGAGTTAATGAGCTTCAGCTGACAGGCGGCCACTGCTGTGGTTGCAGCAATTGCCCCTTCCCTGCTGCCCACCACCTCAGCACAGCCTCCCTGCATCCTACAGCCCTGCAGAGAGCACACGCTGGAGGGGCAGCTGGAACACAGGGCACCTTTTGGTATTTAAAATCAATCAGATGTGCACGGAACTATAGGGAAAGCAAGGTTAATTGCCTTGCTATTGCTATAAAAGCCAGTATGTCCTCTGCTACTTTGATGCACTCAGCTGCCTCAGACTGACAAAATGTCAGCTTCCTCTCAGATCATTCCTTACTCTTCTGTGCTGTAAACAGGGTGATTCATTTAATTTACAGATTCTTTTCCTTCCTTTGCTATTAAATATCTTAATTGGAATGGTTTTTACAATGACTATGCCTTGTCTCTTCGGCAAAATAATTTCCTGACAGAGTGCAGAAAGGCAGAAGTCTTTAGGGAACTGGTAGGTCTGCAAGGAAGAACGAGGCCACTATGATGCAGCCTGGTCTCTGGAGTTTGGGGGCCACTTCTGTCTGTGCAGAGAATGAGAAACTGCAGGGAAGACAGGGGAGATAATGAACCTCCCAAGGAAAGGTACTTTCTGATTGAAGTCCCTCGGGATAAAAGCAGCTCTGCAACAGAGCCAGCACCCAAGCCCTTCTCTTTTGTCCTGACAGCTGGGAGACATGCCTGGCCGCTCATTAATGCTTCACTTCCATGCGGTGCAACTTCTCCCCAGCTTCTCTGACACACAAAGCATACACAATATACCCATTAGCATTCTTTTTCCTCACTCTGAAATCCCATCATAGCACATCTATCCCACTTCATCCCTCCTTTGGTTCTTAAGTGTTCGCTGGATTGAGTTTCAATTTCTTCTCACTTTCAAAAACCTACAGCACTTTGAGCCTGTCTTTCCTTTTCTTGACTTCACCTTCTGCCTGTTTCCTGGCCTCCTCTAGTGTGTGGGCTCATATCCTAAGTCTGGGCTGCCAGAGCCATTCCCTTCTTCTTCTTCTTATACAGCTAAAATATATGGAAAGACCAGCACATTTAAAAAACAAACAAACAAACAAAACCAATGCCTGGAACTTTGTGATAATTCAACTCCAAACTCCCAGTGACACACTTGTAACCCTATAAAAATCTCCCCCCTGTGCTACAAAAGTAGAGCCACCAACACTGGGTAACCCTCTTGGTCCTCCCAGTGTCCTGCAATCCCACAGCCTTTCAAGTTTGTGACTGTACCTTCCATGGTTACATATACCTGAACACATTATCCCTTCATAAAACAGAATACCAAATGATGGGCTGCTGCTTGAGCTGAGGGAAGCCACAACAGGCAAATGGACAGCAGGGCTTTTGAAGCCAAGGATATGAGTCAGCTCCCTACCTCAGTGTTCAAGCTAGCTTTCATAATACCTTCCCATGGGAAAAGGCTCATCACGATAATTTAAGAGATCTAAAGAAACCTTTATTCAATAAGTCATCCTTTCTGACAACTAAAAGGGCTCCCCATCTCTCCAGCTGATGGCTGCAATACAGACCTGCTCCCCATGGCAAGCCTTGGGTTCCTGAGGAGGTGTGTTGTGCAAGGTGGAGCTGACAAAACAGGGCTACCTGCCCCTTCAAATGCCCCCACATCAAACAGCCAAGAACACAGGGAACATCAAGACTTCCCTGCTTTTTAAGGAGTTTAGATGTCCAATATAAATTCTCTTTGATACAAGAAAAAAGTGCTTCAATCCCAGTGGCAGATAGCATAGGGGGGCCCCAAGGCCTTCACAGCAAGCGACACGCCTGCAGCACGCTGTCCTCTGCCAAGCAGCCAGGCTTCAACAGCAGAAAAATGGCTAGTTTCCCCCTGTTTGCCTTCCTCTGGTAAAATCGAGTCCCCTGAGGAACACACTCCTGTTCATGAGGCGGCGGTGGGGATGGTGGCTCCCAGGTTGGTCCCTCTGCTGCCATGGTGACAGCTGGCAGAATGAAAGGGCTGCACGTCCCTCTGAAGTGACAGTCCTGCGTTTGTAGCAAGGGGAGGGCGGCTGCTCTGCCATATGCTGTGGGGAACCCGCAGCCTTCAGTTTTCGTGACCCTTCCAGCCTTTTTCAAGTAAGCTTAATTAAACATTTTTTTCATGTTTAATTGATCACATTCCAGGTCTGAGGAAGCTCAGAAACCTCTCTTGCCTATAACACTGTGATTGGAACTTCTCCCCAGCAAAATCCCAGGCTCTGTCCTTGGTTGTTTTTGGGATCACGTGCCCCAGTAGTGGTGGGGCCCCAGTGTTGGGTCCTGTGCAGGCACCTGGGGGAACAGACTCCCATAAGTTACTCAGAGACTGCCATCTAAACATGCAAGACAGCAAAGAGAGACAAGTGGATCTCTGTGAGCCCTTGAGGACCACACCTTTTTAACTGCCAGCATTAAAGGAAGGGAAGGACCTAAAGTTTGCTCTGGAGATGCAAACCCAAGAAAAATTCATTTGCCTTTCTTGTCATCATGTCCTGAACAGGACGCTCCAGATACAAATTCTCTAAATGGCATATGAGGAAGGAAAAGAACTATACTAGTGTACACCTCCCTTTTCTAGGTAAAAAATCCTAGTAAAAACAGTGGGGTCAGGAGCTGCTTTGAAAAGGCACATTCACTCCACGGTTCCTTAGTGATGAAAGGGTATATCCCAGAAGGTCATATGCCATGCACATTATTCACTCAGGAAGAATAACTCCTGGTGTTCATTCTGCATTCAGAGGGCTGTTGGAGCCATGGGCTGGAAGAGAGCTCCTGAAGGCAGAACTGGGAAGGGAGAGACAATGTCACATAGATAACTGACAGTGCATTTTACAGTCTCATTTTGCATAACTCCTGATTCCAATAGTGCAGCCCACTGGTTTAATTTTCACTTTAACAGAATAAACCAGATTTGTTCTCACTCACAAAGCTTGCAGGGGAATAAATGTGCCACTTAGATAAGTCATCAGAAACAAAGTGTTCTCTGGGAGCAGTGGATAACAATTAGTGAATAAACACTGAAGGGGACTATACAGAGATTTGTATGGCAAATGCCAGTTATGTCCCTGAGACAGAAGACATCAAAGTGCTCCCTCCTGTTTGGATGGCACGTTATTGCTGAGCTTCACGGTGTTTTTGAGGAGTGGCAAACCTAGTCATCAAGGCACAGGTATCACACTTGCTTTTGTACCAAGAAATCAAGGAGGGGGGATAAAAGGCAGAATCACACAGAAATGGGAGAGCAAAAGGCAACTTCAAAATGCTACAGTATAACACTGCAAATGGATATACTATGGGCTTTGTTTGGCACCACTACAGAAGTCAGACTCGTTTCTATCTCTGAACAAAATAATTCTAGCACAAGTCAGGTCAAAGGTCCTCCCCTGCTCCATGTGTATCTTTCTCCAGATTCTCAGCAACATTTTGTTGATGCTGTTGGAGAGCCCAGATTTAGTGTCTATGAAAAGTAATCTAATAAGGACAACAGAGCTCCTTGGATCTGTGCAGCAATGCCAGTTTGTATGATTATGTGGTGCCTTCCAGTACAAGCCACATCAGTGATTAAACAGCTAAATTTATTCATGGTGTTAGAACTTCTCTCAGCTTCTTTCTTACTGTTGGGGGGAAAAATGCAAACCGTTTTTCCATGACTGGATCCAGCTCTTGAGAACTGGTACCGACCTCCTCTTTGATGCAAAGTTTCTTCATTTTGTGATGTTCTCTTGCTTTATCTTACTTCACTTCTTCTATTTGAGTTCTTTTTTTTATTAGTTTTCAGTTCTTATTTTCCTTTTTTCTACTTCACTTCTCACTTCTTCACTTACTTCATTTCTCACTTCTATCACTATGCCAGATATTCCAGCAGGAAAGTCATGATGCACCCTTTCATTTGTGACATGGACTCTCCAGTCAATTGATGGTGGGGAGTGATGGACTAACTGGAAGAGTTTACCAAGCTTCCTAATTATGCAGAGTCTCTGTCCTTCCTCCCAGTAGTGTGCACACTCTCCGCAGCAGGGTCTTCACATGGAGAGAGTTTCTTGCCTTCTGAGACAGTGATCCCCAATGGCTGAAGCAGGTTTCATCATTAGTCACAAACCCTTAATGAATAAGTTGATCTGGATTGACACCAGCTCTTCAATGTGCTACATCATGTGCCTCAGGAATTGAGACTTGGATAGGCAGCCAAAGTTGCCCTTGGTGTTGGCAGAGTGGCAAGGATGTAGCAGCAGCCACCAGGCAGGAAAACTGTGAGAAGAACAAATTAACCCACCAAGATGTAGCACGTTTGATCTTGACACACAGGCTCCTGGGAGGTGTCCAGCTTCAAAGCAAGAGCTTGGACTGGAGACCAGAGGTCCAACAAGCAGTCCCCTTCAGCCCACACTTCTGTGACTCTGCATGCAGCCATCAAACCCGCTCTTTCACGGCAGTGCCCATCCAGTGCCTAACCTGGATTGCACAGATGGTCTGGATCTCTGCTACCAGGAGTTACCGGCTCCATTACCAATACCAGGAGGGCAACTGCAGCCAGCTACCTTCAACATGGTTGTCCTATTTCCCAAAAGCTCTAAAGCTGCAAAGGCATAAATTTTACTTGCCAAAGGCACAGAACTCTGGGTAGATGCATGTGGGAAACACAGAAGCCTGGGCTGCTGCAGTTTCATTCCTCCTAGTAACTGAGGTGGTTACAGCACTGATAGCATGGACACACATGGCCATATTATAGAAACACCTTGATATCAGAGCCAGGATGTGTTGGTTGTTTTTCCTAACTTCAGCATCTCTGAATACATGAATTCAGATAACAAATTCTCCAAATTTAAGGGCATTTTGAGGAGTCATTCTGGTCTGGGTCCTCACATATTTGAAACGAGCAAAGTGCTTCTGTTTACTTTTACATCCCATTCTTGCTCCCATAGGGTAAGAAGCTGCTCTTCTGTACCATTTCCTAGCTAAGGCTGACTAATGGAAGCCATGAGGGCTGGGACGCTGCAATTTGCAGTCTGGCAAAACCCAGAACATTTCTCAAGGGCCTGGAGACATCAGCTGTTTCTGGAATCAGTGCCTGGGGTTAAGTGCATATTTGTGGGAAAAGTGCTTTTATCTTTGGCTTCTAGTCCAGTTTTTCCTGGACATCTGTGGCTGTGTCATGGGGTGTTGAAGGGAGGAGAAGGAGGAATGCAAATACTCAGCCTGTCCTTTTAAATGTAAAAGATGTTTTTCATATTTCATAGAATCCTAGAATGGCTAGGGTTGGAAGGAACCCAAGAGATTTATCTTTAGATTAAAAATAATCTAGTTCCAACCTCCCTGCTATGGGCTGGTGCACCTTCCATTAGACCAGAGCGCTCAAAACTCCATCTAACCTGGTCATGAATGCTTCCAGGGATGGAGTGTCCCAAGTTTCTCTGGGCAACCTGTTTCAGGACCTCACCACCCTGACAACAAGGAATTCTTCCACATCTAACTATGTTTGTCCTCTTTAAAACCATTCCTCCTTATCCTATCACTATGGGCCCTTGTAAAAAGTCTCTCTGTATCTCTCCTTTAGTCCTCATTAGGTATTGAAAGTGCTCTAAGGTCTCCCTGGAGCATTTTCTTTCCCAAGCTGAACAATCCCAACTCTCTCATCCTGCCTTCAGAGGCGAGATGTTTCAGCTCTCTGAGCATCTCCATCACCTTCCCTTGGACTTGGTCCAAGAGGTTCACTTCTTTCTTATTCTGGGGGTTCCACAGCTGGACACAGCACTCCAGGTGGGGTCTCACAAGAGCAGAGCAGAGGGGCAAAATTCCCTCCCTTACCCTGCTGGCCATGCTGCTATGGATGCAGCCCAGGATACATTTGGCTTTCTGGGCTGCAAGTGCACGTTGCCAGCTCGTGTCAACCTTCTTGTCCACCAAGAATCCCCAGGTGCTCAGGGCTGCTCTCAACCCCTTCCTCTGTCCTGCCTGTGTTTGTGCTTGGGGTTGCCCCAGCTGACGTGCAGGACCTTGCCTTTGGCTTTGCTGCACTTCATGAGGTTTGCATAGTCCCACTTCCCAAGCCTGCCACGGTCCTTCTGGATGGCATCCCTGCCCTCCAGCACCTCAGCTGCAACATGCAGATTTGTGTCTTTGGCAAACTTGCTTGTTATTTATCTGTCTTAATGGGGAAAAACCTCTTTGCACCTAATCATCGGCAGCCACTTTGACTTTTATCAATAAGCCAATTTTCAGTTGGGTCTTTAAAAATAAATAAATAAATATATAAATAAATAAATGCAACTAGAGAGACAGAGAGAAGAGACACAGACGGTATCATTTTCAAAGAGATTTTTAAAAACACATTAAAGAGCTTTTCTTCACTTTTTTTCCTTTTTCTCTTTTTTTTTTTTTTTTAATTTAGTGACAGTCTAGGAAGGAGGAGATGAAGATAAAGGAAAAAAAATAAAAAGAAGATTTAATGAGGATGAGAGAGAGACTGAAAGGATGTTTCCTAATCTGAACAAGCAGTTAAGGAGAATCAGGACAGAGGAAGGGATGAATCTTAGAGATAAGTATTGGGGATGGGTTGAAGCATTAAAGGTAAGAGAAGAACAAATGCAGGCCTATACTAAGAAATTAAGTCAAATCTGACCAAAAAATAAAACAACAAAACCACCCTGATACCTCCTGCTATCTCATCTCAGGCCAGGCCAGTGTTCCTTCCTGGAACTTGAGGCACCCAGTGTGGAATGTCAAGATACCACCAGAAAGACAACTGCTCTTGTCTTCCTTGAAAACAATCTTCCTTAAAGCAGGAAGCAGTGGAAATATCCTGAGAAAGACTGTTCCCTTGGTGCTTCTAAGCAAATCTGGAGTTTCTGATAAAGCTATGCAATTGAATCCCTAGCTGTATTGCCCAAATTTCATGCTGTTGGCCACAAGTGGGAAAACTTGCTGCTACTTGCAGAAAGGGCTGTTCTGCAGTCAAAGCAAGTGATGAAAATTCCCTCTGCCTGCCTTTAGTTTGCTGCATGAGCTGGACATATCACTTTGTCTTTCCATGTCTGAGTATTCCTGCCTCTAAAACACCAAGTATTCATAATGCTTTCATATTTAATCCAATTACCTTTACTAAAAGGGGCCAGAATTTTTCATCTCCTTCAGAGGCCATCTACTCCTAATGTGAACTCTTGTCTCCACTTCTAACTGAAATAGGTAGATGCTCATTTCCTGCAGCAGGAAGAAATAACTTTTATCCCTGCAGTGGCTGAGCAACTTCAACACCTGCATTTGCTCCATAAAGACCAGTCCTGACTGACACAGATTTGTGACAAGACTTTCCAGCTTCATGGGGGGACGTGGTGACCCTTAATTCACTCCTGTTCACAAAGTACATTGAGGGCCTTAGATGGAAGGGGTTATAAACCAGCAAGAGTTATTTGCTACCACTCAGTCCCACCCCTGCTCCTCACCCTCACCTCAAAAGACATTCCAGACTTCTTCTTCTTGTGAGCTCTATTTTATTTTTTAATTTCCAGACCCGCTGAATGAGATAAGGGCCTGGAGGGACTGATTTACGAAGGGAGATTAAAAATGCTAGATACATACAGTTTAGTTAAATGATGGACATGATAACTCCTTACAGGAATCTAATTTTCTTTGGAAGGATACGAGGGGAGGAAAATAAGGAAATGTATAGCTCTAAGCTATATTTTATTTATAATTTGCTTTTATTTACACTCAGGACAAGAGACACAATGGCTGCCACAAGGGCGACACAGGAACACAGCACAAGCCTGCTGGAAGAGGTATGCCAGGTTAATATAAAGCAGTTAAATTCCTGTGGGAAGATAGTTAGCTGGAGAGGGATTAAAAAAGGCTCTACCACAGCTATTGACAGCAGAGAATGAAAATTTGGGGCTTGGATCCTTCAAAGTGGCCACACATAGTAATCTGCAAGATTCAGGATTTAAACAGAAAACCAATTAGCCTGACAACAGGCTTAGGGAAATGAATAGTGGAAACAGCCGCAATATATCATAGATCAGTAGTTTACAAAAGAGGAATGGAGAGAGGAAACAACATCACATTAAATCCTGCAGAGACTAATGGAGAAATTCCATCAGGAGCCCTTTGCACAGGAAAAAGAAACTGGTAAGTTATCTTCCAGTGGTTTATTCCTACAAGAGCTCTGCTGAGGGGATCAGGGGAAAAAATGAAAGAACCCCAGATGATCTGAATCACAAACAGTATCATCAGAAACAGAGCTGATGTCTCTAGCTCTGGGCTCCCAAGACTGCAGAAGTGCTGGGTCTGCTGACCAGCCAAACCAGCAAAGGGCACAAAGGGGTTTTTGGTAGTTTTTGGAACCTCTTACAAAACAGGTAAGAAGTTCCAAGACAGAGAAATAAGCAGCAATGTGAAGTGTGTCAGTAGACGTCCTATGAGGAACCCTGGTAAGAGACATAGAAGAAAATTACAGAATATCCTGTGTTGGAAGGAACGCATCAGGATCATTGAGTCCTGGCCCTGTGCAGGACATGCCAAGAAGCACACCATGTGCCTGAGAATATTGTCCAACGGAAGACAATGCTGGACTTCAAGACAAAGGGCTGGAAAGTGAGATTTGTGATTCCTGCAAGGAGTGCAAGCTGTTAGACGTGTCCTTGGACTACTCCTCACACTGCAGCATGATATTAAGTCCTGAGCACTCATCACTGCAGAGTGATAAAATCCTCATATCTTCTCCCACTTCTACCACCATGCAGATCTGCTGCAATATGAGATCTGATGCAGGGCATGGGGAATTCTTTCAAGAATGTCCCCCAAACTTTGACAACTTCAGTAAAGACACTACCAGCTGCAGCATGAAAGCCTCTCTGAAAGAGGGAGAGTGGTCAGTTTAACGAAAAGCAAAAAGGTGGCATCAGAAGGAAGAGCAACAAAGCAAGTAAAGTCTAGATGTGGTTTCATTTTTCTTCTGCACCATAGTGAAGCACCATGCTGGTGTCCTTGTCACAAAAGCACAGGAAGCAGCTCCACACAAAGATGGAGTCTACACCAAAGCCAAGCCTTTAGGGCCTGTGTTGTGAGAAACCCTACAGAAAGTCAAACATCCTTTTGCCTTGTCGGGCCCAGATGAATGGGCTTGGCACTGTCAGCAGAACACCAGGCTGAAGTAGAATCTGTAGTTCCTGCAGCTGCAGCTCTGCACATGCCCAGGTCCCTGCCATTTCTGAAGTCACCTTCCATGGGATGACCTCCTCTGCTTGATAATCCCCTTTTACAGGGGTTGCCCTTGAAACCCTTGAAGTGGGGCCCAGGTGTGCACAGTACCCAAAATTAAAAGTAACCTTGTTGATTCCTCCCACCAAAAAGCCAACCTGACAGCTGGCACAACCCAACATTGCAAAAGCATCTATTTCACCTCCTTCCTGAGCAAAAGTAACGTCAATTGCGCACTGTGAATCGGCTCTTCTTCCAGAAGCCCCCCACACAGCCAATCCCAAAACTGCATTAGTCTCCAAGGAGCAGAGATGATTCCTGAGGAAGCAATAGGCAGCTGGCGGGTAGAAGTGATCACTGTGTGGCGGATGGGATTCCACAGCACACTGGAGATGGAAATATCACCTTAACAAGCATGGACAGCCCCCAATGGACTATAAAATTCATTTGGAGACTGAGATAATTCAAAGGAGCCAAGTGGCCCAGCAATAAAAGCCGGAACACATAAATTTAAATTCAGAGAGCTCTGCAGTGCCCTAGCAATAAGTGACAGAACACCACCTCTCTCCCAAACCACCCATGGGACTTACCCAGACCCATCTAAAAGTCACGGAGACTGGAGAAAGATGTACAGAAACTGTGTTTTATAAAGGGGGAGGAGGGCCAAGGGGAGTAAATACAAGAAAAGTGCTTACATGTTTGACACACGTACAGGTCATGTACGTGTGCCATGGCAGCTGTGCTGGGTGGGTTGTGCTGGTTGTGCAAGCAGCTTTTCATGAATCACATTACTCAGTCACAAACTAGCATGTAGAAGAGGCTAAATATTGTTTTCTATTATACCAGGGCAGCCTCATTCAAGACAACAATTTCACACTACCTGAGTGTAGCTGAGGGTGGATTATGGCAAATTGCCTTTATTCTGCTTTTATGTACAACACAAATTCTCTTGTCCTTCTTCTCTTCTGTCCCCACTGGGATTCCTCCCCAAACTGCTCAGACAGTTCTTCCCAAAGCACTTCCCTCCCAAGGAGTTAGTTTGCCACTCATAAGATGAACAGCCTAAAATTGTGATAATAAAAACTTTATAGCTCTCCATCATGTTCATTCATGCTAATGCTCTCTCTCACTGTGGATATAGCAAAAATTTCAATGCTGGAGAAGAAAGAGGGGGTTTCAGATGGCATCACAGGCATGTTTTTCAGTGCTGTAAAAACATGGCAGTTCAATATACTTTTACAGCAGAAGGTGTCCATCAAGGTCATTAATGACTGAGAGAGGAGACACAAGAGCAGAAAGTTGCTGATCGATGATGTGTCATAGTTGGGAGATGGAAACTGCGGTAGACATGATCCATACCTCTCCATGTCCCCACAGGGAGCTGTCCTAATCTAATAAGACAGGTGTCTTCATGAAGAGGTCCCAAGGGCAAAAAAGAGGTAGAAGTCTGGAAAGTGACATCAGTTGCAACTTGGAAAATTGGACAGTCTGGGGATAGGGCTGATCTCCCTGTAGCACCTCAGTGCAGAGGTGAGGACTCTTGAGGCTTGAGGGACCCACATGGTGCAGAATGCTAATTACCCTTGATGAGGGAGGAAAGGGGCACTGGCTCAGATAATAATTCATTATAGCTAGTCCACCAGTCAAGGGAGTCCTTTGTCAGGGTGAGGCAGCCGCTCTCACTGATATAACAGGCACAAGCATTTTGATTTCCAGGCTCTGTGAGTGATGGCAGATACCACACCTGTCCCCAGAGCTTAAAAGCTGGGATCTTCAGCACCAGCAGAACAAGCCTTCATCCTAGAGGAGTCATTTTACTTTTTAACTAGTAGCAAGGGCAGACACGGACAGAAGGTGACAACTTGAAGGGTGTACAGGAATGTCTAGGACGTGGGTTTAACAATCACCATTCTTTTCCTCTCCCACACAACTGGTCCTCCCAGAATCAGACCTGACTGTGATTTATTATTATCTCTAATTTTTTGTACAGAGGCAGCACACAGGAGCTGTATTTGCCAAACAGAAATTCACTACAATAAGTATTACACACACAAAGACCAAAGATACAACCCCTGTTCCAAGCACATTACAAATCAAGCACAGATTAGAGACCAAGATAAATATTGCAGTGCAATACACCTGATTTTTTTTTTTAAACCTGTCTTTATAAAGGAACAGTAAACACTTTTGTCCATAGGGTTAAATTTATGCTTAAGAAAACCCAATGCCTTTTAGGAGCAACTGAAGCTGGTGTGGAAGCAGCTGAAGACATCTTTTCTAGGCATTTTTCTGCCTTGTACTTTCTGCCTTTTTTTTTTTTTTTCCTACCTTCTTCTATCCTAATAAGGGCACTGACAATGGAAACCAAGTTCTTTGCTGTTCCTGAGGTCATTTGCTCTTGCTGCTTATTTCCCTCCCTGCACATCATCAGGCAGTATGTGAACCGAAGGTGCTGTGGAGCAGAGAAAACGCCACCTTCTAGGAATGGAAATGGCACTGCACCACCATTCCTCTGCTTATGAAGTACCCGTCTTTCATTATTTCTTTTTTTTAAGCAGTGTTTGTCCTCTGTATATGACAGCCACCACTGAGATCAGACTTCAGTGCGTAGGTCAAGCTGGTCAACTCAATCTTTGAACAGGTCTGACTATTTGAGTTAGTGAAATCTCAACTGGACATTTTAATCAAAACAACTGTGAGACCTGTATTAGGTCCTTTTACCATTAAGACTTAATTTTCCAAACTGAGCAGAACAAGCTGCACTGGCTAAAGGTATCTTTATAGCAATAGCTGTTATGGACTTGGGGACTGCACCAGTTTAACCTTATGGAGTTCAGATAATATAACTAAAGCTTCAGAAAACTTGTGATCCTGCATGCGCTTCTATGTCCCTGCTGCATGCCCTTCACTGAGATCAGTCCCAGCTCTACTCTGCCCCACAGCATGGAGTAGAGACAGCTATTTCATGCACAACCCATACTCTTCCTCCCCTTTCAATGGTGGGGAATTGCATCAGAAGACACAACTGAAAGCAAATCCTCCTCAGCCTGCAGTCCCAGTGAGCCTCAGAAATCAATAGTCATTGGAGGATTTTCCCAGAAGGAATGCCAGTTGCTGACACAGAGGGCTCCCCTAAGCTGCCTCCATGAAGGACTTTGGCACCCCCCTCAGATGGTGGCATAGCCCACTGCCATCAGCCTCACATGAGAATTTGCCTCTCCCAAAGCCAAGTATCTCTGTCCAGTCCTCTACACAGCTCCTCTTGGAAAGTATCCCTTATTACTTGCACAGGAGGATTTAGGGCTGAGCCAGCCCTGCGGCTTCCAGAGATAAGACCATGTCCCTGCCCTTGTGTATGGGTGAAACAAGCACCTAAGGTGGCCAGTGAAGAGCAGGATGTACTCATTTGCCCTCCTCATCGGTGTAATCATCCCCCCACCGTTCCCTCCGGCAGGTAATTTTGTTGGAGGTGTTCCTGCAGTACCCACTCTGGGACTGTGCATTATGACAAACCGTAATAGGATTCCACAGTCAATTACTCCCTACCCATTTTTCTGCAACAACACCATTGCACAACCGCTAATAAGTGAATTACAGGAGAGAAAGGCCTTTCCTTTGTATATGTGCAGGAGATGTGTCATTTGGCTCTTCAAGTGTACGAGAAAAGAAAAGATTTAATTTTTTAGCCCCTCTCTTCCCTAGCTCTCCATCCTCCATGAGATGAAATAAACAGAGGGAAGATGTGCTTTTTGCATAAATTGGGGGTGTATGATTGATAATGTGTTATCTTGTCAGCTGGAGACACCTGCATGGCAGGTATTTATGCTATCAGAAGGGCTCTAACTGGTGAAATACAGTTTGGTGCCGATAAGGGGACCCAAGGACTCATGGCGCCAGCCCCATGAGGACAGGGGGATTAATGCTGATATTTTGCAGCTTGCTCTTATTAAATTCTGATTCCTTTTGTGAAGTGAAAAAAAGAAGAGGGGGAGAGTGATTGGTTTTAAGCAGATAAAAGCCACGAAGGGTGGGGGTGGCTGTTAGAAACGGGGCTGATGAATGGCCAGGGTATCTCATGGGAATAAAAGCAAAAAGTATTAAACAATTTTCTGATTGACTAGATCTTGACTGTCAGGCAGGGAATCAGAGTGGGGGGAATGGGTTTGGGGAGTTCCTGAGAGTACAAAGACGCGGTTATATTAAAAGCAGAGCTTAATTATACAGGTGGGGGACAGGGAAAGAACCAATTTCCTTCATTTGCTGGAATTTTTAAACATGCAGCACTACTGATGTTCAGGCACTCAGCTCCCAGCCCAGCCTACTGCCATCAGCTTCTGCTTAATGCCCGTGGCAGGGCCTCCTGCTACACACAGTGGCCAAGCTCCTTGAAATACTCATATTTAGGATAAGGCTTCCTCCAAGCAGGCAGCACACACCAGCTTATGGCAAAGTTATGTACAGGGGGCCCCAGCTGCAGAACAAGGGGCAGGAGGGGGAGCACTGGCAGAGCTGGTGGGGGGAGCCTCAGGCTGGGAGAGCCAGCATGTTTTCCACTCCTGAGCGTTTTCAGGATTAAACCCTTAGGTCTTTGCTTGTACCTGTATCTTAGAAAAGAATCATTTGCAACATTCATGAAAGAAAAGCCTTAACAGCTTCAGATAAGCTCAGGTAATACTTTGCATATTCTGTGGGAATTCCTCTAGGGCTGGAAAAGCAGTAACAAAAAAACTGGGAAGGAATAATCCCATACACCACAAGCATCAGTGAGGAAACATGCCACACTAAGCACATACTCTGTGTGCAGAGAGGGTTTCTATCAGCTGCAACCAGAACCAAACCATGCAAACAAAAAAGGCTCTGAGAATGTTACAGCAAGAAAGATACAGCAACACCCTTTTATAGGATGGGAAGGTTTGTGATGCAGACACAGATGGATCCTTTTGGTTATATGATTCTGTTTGTGGTTCTCTGGGCATGTATTATTAATATGCTACAGAGTTTTAATTAGAGCTGAGAGATTCATTCATTGTGAATAATTTATCTGATTAATTTTGCCTTGCTTCTGTTCATGAATTGTCCATAAGCAGTTTGTAATTTTCTCAAATTTATTTGTCATTTGCAGTTATTTGCTGACTTGTCTCAGTAAATAATTCTCAGCATATTGTTTGTCCACAAACTGTCCCTGGATAGTCGATATTCAAAATCAAAGCTGGGTTAGATACACTTTTGTTAAATATATGCAGTAAATCCCATTGGATGTTTCTGTTTTCTGACTAACCTTTAGGATCAGGCTTCCATAGAGAATACTACTTTTTATGAGTTCAAATTTTGCTTCCTGCAAATAGTCTCTAATATTTACATAAAATTCACTGTTCCCATGAACATTCCTGCCAGTCAATATATTCACTACAATACACACAGAAGGGACCACAAAAGGAGTGTTTTATACTTGAGGCAAATAGTTCTTTTGTTACACAGTGCCCCAGTCTGTTCCTGGGAGACCTGACCGAACATTTGTTTAGTTTTGGGGTATTTTTTTTTTTTTTTTCCTGGCTTGTTTTGCTTTTCCAGCTCTCCTGGTCAGGGGTTGTGTTCTCCCTAAGTCACTCACTCATGCAAACTGTGCTGCATACTAAATACGTTGTCTTTGTGCGCTGCCTTTGCCAGCCTGTCTCAGAAGTGTCCATCGAGCCCAGGGCATTGGGATAATCATCATCCAACCAGAAAGAGTGACTATTGCTGCTGGCCACGCCGAGCCAGACACTGCTTGCTCCACCATGTGTTGCCCTGAAAAAACTTGAGGCACAGAAAGTGCCACACAGCCAGGCTCGCTCACACGGATGACCCCCACTCCGTGGTAACAGCAGAGGCTTGCCTGCTCCACATGGGATCTTTCCTTTGAAGAAACAAAATATGTTGTCTGGCAATGAAGAGAGAAGTTTCTCTGCTTGCAGTGCTCAAAACCCAGTGTGAATAGTAAAAGGCATCTTTGCATAATTACTAAGTAACCTCCACTTGGTAGTTTTGAATTATTGGCTTGTGGCAGGGAACTATGGAGAAGCATCACTGTCATCTGACAACATGCAGCAGGAGTTGCTTATTTTTAAATCAAGTTCAGCAATGAAGACTCACATATTTCAGCATTCCAGAGCAGCTGGAAAGTAAATACTGCTGTGGCAGTTCTGTGGATGCTCTTAGCCAGCATACACTCTTTACAAGGGTTTGTAAGCACGTGCAGCCATGACATAATCAGGGATAGCACAGACAGAAGTGACCATTTGTGCCACCTAGTAGTACAGCACCAGTGGAGCCAGGACCATATCATTCCCTTCAGCATTTTTTCCTACAGCTTAGTCCAGACTTTTACCTATTGCTAGCTGTGAGATTCCTACTTAATCTTTTCAGGACTTCAAATATTTCAGCTCTCAGTATCTAAGTTCTCCCAGGCAATTCCCATCTTTCCTTTTCCTTTCCTTAAAACTGGACATTTCTTGGTGCAATTTTATAGCTTTTACTTATTACATCCAGGGATGGAAATAACCTGACATATGTGTGTTTTGCAGGTTGATTGAGGGTGTCATATCACTTTCTATCTCAGTTTACCAACACCTTGCATGTTTCCATTTGACCCATGTGTCCCCTTTAAATCCTCAGACCCTCCAACACAAGTCCCACCAAGGTCAGTGCCAAAAACCTCTGGTTCTTGGTGGGTCTCAAACACAACTTTTGATAGTCACAACTCACACATCTTAGACCTCATCCAAGCCAAGCACTGCTGTTTCCCCTGTCCCTCAAATCAATCTCCCAGCCATCTGGCTACTCCTGCTGCTCAAATCTGATTTTTTTTTCCCAAGTCCTCCTATAATATTCTTCTGCCTTGGAGACTAGAATGGACAGGGAAAACTACTGTCATGCTCTGGATTCACTATTTGCATTTTCTAAGCTTTTAGCATCCTATAGAGCTTTGCAGGTACATGCAGTTGGAACATCCTATAAGGTTTTGTAGACATTCTTTATTAACACACAATAGAATCTGTGTAGATGCATTATTAATACCCTCTTAGCTGGCAAGAGAATGGTGATATTTTCTTATGAGAAATGTAATTGTTTAATATCAAACAGTATTATTTCAAAGATTTAATTGCGTAATTGGGGTCAGTAATCGCTCGGTCGTCCTCAGAGCAAGAGGAACTTGCAGAGTAAAAGATTTATTGTCCTGACAATAGAGAGCAAATTTTAATATTTCTGAAAAATTGAGAACTATTAATCCTGGCATGTGTTACTCTCAAACACAGTGAACTGATAAAACTTTGATCTAATTTTCTCTTTGAAGGGGCACTGGTGGGGTGTGGGGAAGACTGTTAACTGGATGTGGCCTTCCGCTGGAAGCACGGCAGAGCACAAAGGCGAGGCACATTCAGCTTCACAGGAGCTCTCAGACTGTGCACAAGGCAGCTACTGAGAGAACAAACTGTTCCAGTCCCACTGTGCTGCAAGGGGAGGGAAGACAGACGTGGTTTCCATGACCACAGGCATCTTGGTGGTCATCTCTCGAAGGGATGCTATTTGCGTTTGCACCCAGTGTGCACACACTGGTCTGTTTCTGGGAGTTCCACGCAATATTTGCAATACAGATCAAGTAATACACGTGCCAGTGGATGATGAGGTGCACACATGCCAGTTGCATCAAACATATGGGTAATCTGTCTGTGTGAAGCTTATGAACTCTATTTGATACTGGGAGCTTGAGTATCAGTAGAAACTTCAAGCTTTGTTTTAATGAGAAGCTCTGAAACCTTCTCTGATTTGTTTGGTTTTGGGGTTTTTTTCTGTATCTAACTTGAACTAAAATTCACAGAAGGTGACAATGATAACAAAAAAAACCCGTTAAATTTTCATGGTGTCCTCTCAAATGGAGCACTAAAGCAAAGCAAGCAAGAAAAAGAGCACCAGAACCGGTGAGGCAGCAATGGGGACATACTACAGAGATGATCAGTTATTATAAAAGCAAGAGTATTTCCCTCAACATTCAGAGAGGAAGGCTTTCTGTGAAAACAGAAAGGCCGCACAACTTCTGTGGTGGGCACAGGATCACAGTGCCCTTGGATGCCAGCAGGGAAAGGTAGTGGAGCATGTGGTATTTTGCAGAATATAATGAATTATACAGCAGCGCTGGTAAAGGGAAAGGGTTCCTGGGATTTTTGAATGTTTAGAGTTGTGTTAACTTTGCTTTAAGTGCCATAGGCCCCCTGAGGGAGGGGTCTGTAAATTCCCCCTGCCCTCAAAGCCAGAGCTCTGGTACAAGGTGGGCTTTGGCTTTGGAGCAGTGAGGATTGGCTCCAGGGCTTGCAGCAATCAAAGCATAAGGCCCAGTTTCTGTGGAAAGAACAGAAAGTACACCACACAGGGCAAGGGTAGGACATATAAATGAGGCAAATAGCCTATGCCAGCCAAAAGAAGCTTATAAATATATGAACCCAGGATGCCTGGACACAGCTGCAGCAGTCTGGCATGGAAACACCTAGAAACCATATCAAGGCTGTACAACAGAGACGAAAGTGCAGATATTAGCTCAGAAATACAGCTGGGCTGCTTAGCTTTTTGCAGATGTGGGCATTACATTTGCAGCTGAGCCCAGAGATCTGCTAATGAGAAAGACTATCTGAGAGGCTGAAAATAATGAATTTATGGGAGTGATCTCTAGGCAGTATGTGGTTTGCAGACATTTAAAAAGAAAGAGCTGTCCCTGTTAACAATGTTTTAGTAACTCCTTGCTTTTAGAATACTCTCTAAACAAACACAGGAGCAGAAAAAACTTCTTTCCCTTAGGCTAACCTTCCCTTTCCCAGTTACTTTGGCCAGGTATGTGGAGATAGTCAAGATTTAGACCCGTACCTGAATTGGTCTTGAGATCCAAAATTCAGTGACTAGGTGCCAAATTTGAACATTCTGAGTTCTACCTTAGAGCCTTTGCTAATCACTTCTGGATATGAACTTTTTAAAGTTTTGAGCCAGCTATGGAGAAACACAAGACTTTAGGCAGAATGTAAGCTGTCTATATCTGCTCAATGTATCCAGCCAGGTTGGCTAGATGTGACAGCCATATCTTATTCTGAAAGGCAGAAGTGCAGTTTTGCCCAGCTTGAATGACAAAAAATAGTAGACTTTGCATAGAAGACATTTTGATGTGGGAGAAGACATCTGGGTCATATAAAAAAAGATTTCTTTTCCCATTCCTTGTGCAATGTATATGACATTTCTTCTTGCTTCCGAAAGATTACAGGAAAAGAGATACAGGATATGTCATGAGAGAGAAACTAAAACTTGCAAAGCGGGTTTTTGGAGCCCAGAAGGACCTGCTTACTAAACCTGGCTCCATGATCCCAGATTCATGTTCTTCTGTGTACAATCTGCCCTGTGGCCCATTAAGTCAAAAGCTGAGACTTGCTGCTAAAAGCCATCAGCTCCTGCAAAATGCTGCTCTGCCAGTTCAGCCTGGAGGTCTCACTGCTCTTTCTTCAAGCAATGCTGCAATTTACAGCTTTCCCTGCATACAATGACTGCCATTCTCTGCTTTACTGAAATAGCTTCCCCTGGCCAATGCCAAAGAGTGTGTTATTAGACCAGTAACTCACTCCTGAACACAGTGATCCAGGTATGGCAATCCCCCAGCACTTGCTGAAAAAGAAGAGCAGCAGTGAAACTCAAAAATTACTCCTCCCCTCACTCCTTTCCAAATGGTGTGAATTCCAGATCCAAATCAAGGCCAGCAACAGAGAACATGGAAGAACTATCTTTTTGCTCTTATCTGAAAGGAAAACAACAACTAGCAAGGTATGTCAAGGCAACAAATTCACATGGAACCTGTGAATGTTAAAATGCTGTTAAAAACACACATTGGAGCAGGACAGATGGTGGGTTTATGCAGTGTCCTGCATTGAGGTCTCAGGCTGACATAGCCCTAGCAGAGCTCTGGTTTCAAGGAAATCTGTTTCACCATCATTGACACCATGTGGCTGCCACCTCCCCTCTCTCCTTAGATGATATTGGCTCCACTAGCAGGCACAGGAGATATGCTTTGCTCTTCATTTTATCTCAGTGTTTCCCATTTGGACCAGATAATTCCCCTTAAGTAATTTCTCCCCACTTTGCATGTGTGTGTATTGTTTCTGTGTCCGTGACTGATGTGTGCACCTGTGTACCAACCCACTGTGGGCCACCTGTACACACACACACACACAGTGTTTATAGCAAGTTAACTCTCTTATTCAGCTGGATTAAATGTGCAAACCCTAAGCAGCAAGATATCTCTGTTCTCTTGCCACATAGAGACTCAGGCACCTAGAGAACAGTTGGGATGTGAAATCATATCACCAGAGCGTTTTGAAGAGACAGAAGAGATTACAGGCCACTAGGCTTAAATATTTTCTCTAGAACTCCAAACCATCACTATGGCCTCCTTTTTGATTCTAGGAAAAAAAAAAAAAAAGCAATTACAAATTGTTATCAATGTAAAGGAACCGACATCTCCTGCACTTGAATTGTGGAGGATTCTTCCTAACACCTCCCTGGTTCCCAGCCATAAATACAGCACTCTTTCCCTTGCTCCCTGCTGGCCAGCATGGAGGCATTTCACCTTGCTTGTAGGAGCTCAATAAGATGCAAAATATGACAAGCTGGTAGAAAAGAGAAACATACACATATTTCATTACTGAAAGGGAAACAAAAAGAGGGCTGCAGCAAAGCTGGATAATAAATAGATTTAAAATGCTTCTGTCTAGTGCTAGTGTTCCCTTTTATACCTACACAAGTTTCTCAGAATGAGGTGGGAGGTAAGGAGGAAAGGAAAAGCAATGTGTACAGTCTGTGGAAGGACCAAAACTCCAGCATACTGATCAAACCATTCAGGCAACTCTGTTGACATAGCAGAAAAACAGGGGGAAAGAAAGAAATGGGGAGGGAGAGGAGGGGGAAAGTCAGGACTAATGGCAGCTTCGAAGCAGAACAGCGCAGAAAAGAGATGAGAAACATCACAGGAGAGAAATGACTAGCTGAGGAATAAATGTATTAAAAGAGCAGATTTATAGTCTAAGTGGTCACACAGGTCTCCTGCGGGCTTGATAGTAGAGTAAACCTGTCATGGATACAGACTGGTTCTATGGCAAGGCAATCCGTGGGAAAAAGCTTTGCTAATCCATCCAGGCAGTGCCCTGCCTGATCTCCAGGATGCTCTCCCCAGCACCAACCCACCACAAAGTACAGCAGAGGTCAGTGAGGACCCCACTCGCCCTGCAGGAGCAATAATGCAGAGAGAGCTACCTAGAGAGCCACAAGGAGCATGTGTCTGCTGCCTTGCTTGCCAGGCAGGGCTACATGCACATCAGCTCTGAGTCATATGTGTGTGACACAGCTGAATTCACAAAGTGCCATCCAATTTCCCTCCAAAATCTTTCCTCTTCTTGCTGGTGTGTTTTATTGCTGCTGCTCCTAACCACTGAGTGCCAAACATTTAGAATTATGCGCCCACTTGCAGCCACTGCAAAACAAATTATTCAGCTCACCAGTAATTCTGAAGCTGGCCTAGCTTGTAGTTTGATTTGCACAAAGCCCAGGACACATAGTTCCCAGTAAATTCTTAATCTACAAACCAGTTTCAAACCCAGGATGATAACTAATCAGGGCTGCCACCAGCCTTTCTTGCCTCCTCCCCAGAAACCCTGGAGTCAGCTGATACCCCCAAGTTAGTTTTAGTCTGGGCTATTTCTTCCCTGAACACAATGCATCAGCGTGCTCGCCAAAAGCCAGCACCTCAGGCATGGAAACCAATTCTCCATGCTATCTGCAGAGGTTTGGTCATGGCATAATGAAAGCTTGAATTCAAAACCCACTGAAGTTATTATAGCTATAAAGAGGGAAGGAGGGAGAGCTGAGGAGAAGAAGACAGACACAGAGGTCTATTTCTGACTGCAGGTGCATAACGGGGAAGCAGTCTTAAATACTCTGACATCTGAGAAGGGAACACTGTCCCTCTCTATTGCTAAGCCACTAGGGACACGCTATTTGAGCTTTGCCATTTCCACTTAAAAATGAGGACTACCTCTAGCACCTGAAGCGTGAATCACGTGCAGCTGTTGAATGACCCGAAATAGAAGAAATGAGAAAGCACTCAATGTAGTTGCATTAATTGCACATGTACATCATAGTGTGCATACTTACTAGCATGTGGAACTCACTGCTGCCTGGGAAAAGTACAGCAAAGATTGAAACTCTTTGCTTTCTGTGCTATTTTCATACGAGAATTTTCAAGATATGAATAAAACAAAAACTTATAGAAGTGACTGTTGGTGTGATAAAAGAACCAGGGAAATTAATCTTATTCTTCCCAAACTTTCCCTATCAGATCTCTGCATGCTAACAGGGATTTAAAATTCTCTATCCTGATCATCCAGCAGCACAACCAGCTCCTACCTTGCAGCACTCTCACAGCTTGCTCGTCCCAAACTCAGACCAGAGGGGACAATGATGAGGGCACGATGTTTTTATGAGTATACCTATTCTCATTTTGGATATGAAGACAGATATGAAGATCTCTGTATCACCTCATATTGGATCCACATTTATGTGACAGATTGGTCCTAGGATGCAGGACTTCAAAGGGAAAGGGGCTGGAGGTTCAAAATGCATGCATACAAGTGTCAGCACCACTGTAAGAAGGCACAGGAGACACAGGTGGAGGGAGCAGGGACAGGCTGAGAGAACACTACATGTTCTTATCTCTCCATGACTCCAGCAGCCTACTGAATCCTGAGAGAGCACCACATGGACTTGAAACGTGCAGGGAGCTGCAGTACATCCCCAGCTGTGCCGATGTTGCTGTGATAAAGCCGTTGCTGCTGGCCAGGAGACAACTTTCTACCGACTTGCCCATCAGGCATGCCCTCTCTTGCTGAGCTCACTGGGAGTCATGATGCAGAAGGTGTCACCAGAAGCAAGATGGGGCCAACCAGCTGATAGGTTGTACTGTGTTTTCCAGCAAAGAAACATCGCCTAAATCAGTGGGTGATTGCAGAAACTCAGCAGTAGTGGCAGCACTTGCTGAGATCAACATTTGGAGCTGTTTTTTCCAAAACATAAGAGCATAGTTATCTCCACAATAAAAAAGTGGCATGGTGACATACCACCTCATTTCAGCTTCAAGCAGCAGTCTCACCAATAAAAAAGTGTGAATTCCTTAACTCTGTGCATGTGCGTGCACAGAATTTGTGCTCCATTGCCCCCCTAAGGGGCACTTCACAGAGCAGGCTGAACTGTGTCATGGCAGCAGAAGTAGAGAAATACAAGCCCATTCACTTTTACCAGAGGAATTTCAGTGAATGGTTATTTAAGAATGTGGTAACATCGAGGAACCAACAGAGAACAGTCTGTAATTTGCTAAGCACTGTCAAAGCACTGAGCAAGAAGCAGCTCCTGTTTAAGCGCCCACACTTTAGTAGCTAGACCTGACACTGATGCAGTGAGTTATAGGCATATTACCTTTTAGGTACTTGTGCTTCCTTGCTTTGTTTCTGTGGTATCTCCATTCCTTGTGGTAGAGTATTTGCACTCTTTATGCTCCTGTAAGGCAGATGCCATTGCTGTATCTCACTGGGCAGTAGGGGTCTAAATGACCTGTCCCACAACCCACAGGTTGTATCTGACAGCAGGAAATTGAACCTTCATCTCTCAAATGCCAAACAGCCTCCTAATTGCCACCCCTTCATTCCTGTACCTGTCCTTTAGTTTATATATAAGAATCAGGCAGTTAATATTCTTTGTGAAAAGTGGGAGCTTTCCTCCTGCTATCTCCATTCTTCCTGGTGCATATAGTATTTTCCTTCAAGATCCAAGCCCCTTTGAACACACATACTCCTCATCTGACACCTGGACAATGTTGGAGGACTGTTCTGATGCCTGTACTTTCCCTCATTGTCCAGAGGAAGAAAGTGTGAAAACAGAGAGATAAAAATGCACCTAAGCAATAACCCTTATAGAAATCTAAGGAGAAGATTAGGTCCTGCAAAGCAGATGCTTCTTTCAGGGCTGCTCAATAAAGCTGTTCCTTGTATTTGTAGTCACTCTGAACATATCCCCCTGTGCTTTTTTTCTGCTTTCTGCTCACCTCACAGAGGGCTGAGCCTCTGCTGACTGCTGTGTGCTGCTTCCTGGGCTGGTGGACTCTATAAAGGTGGGTTGGCATTTTTTGTTCCTAGGTATGACCACTCAGCTCATATGAGAGAAAAAAAGGCCTTAGCCCAGAAGAGAGACTGTCCAGTGCACATCCCACAAGAAGGTGAGACATCAGAAAGGCCACAATAGGCCCACATAACTCTTTTGAAGCAAACAACCACCATCTTTCATAAAAGGCATTAGAGCTCAGCTTTCCCTCATGAATCACAGGAGAGTGAGGGGGAGTTATGCCATCGACCTCAGCTCTCAGTGAAATGGATTTACCCAGGCAGCTCAAGCCCTCTTCACATCTTTAATAAAGCCATTCCCATCTACCTGCCTGAATAAAATTCTTCCTAACAGTCTCTCTGGTCAAAGGTCCCAGCTGATGCCATTGGTTTTGTTTTCAATATGCACCTCACACTTAGGCTGCTTTGCGTTCCTTTTCACTGTGCAATGGAACAGTTCTTGATGAACAACAGTCTCCAGAACAATGCCTCCTCCTTCCCTGCTGCTAAAACTCAGAGATAGAAAAAACCCTCAAGAGTCACTGGGATTGATGAGCCGTTTGCAGCACCCGCATCTTTTCTCAGTGTTACCTTCACCTCATGCAGGACCAGGCTGCAGTGGGTGGGTACCCACTTACCTACATTTGCCCTGGCTCCCATAACTACAGGCGTTTTTAGATTAACTCCGGGGCTCCAGGGAGAAACACAGGATTTGTGCAGCCTCTGTGTCCCTGCACAGTATGGAATTTACATTCCATGCCCACATCACTCACACCTACTTCCACACAGCTGCCCAGTCCCACACCCTCCTATACCACCACATGCACACATCCTCTCATAAATTCAGGTTTGCTGTCACGTTGCCATAAACACATTTTGCTTTCTGGTTCTTCCTACGTGAATGTCTCTCCTCCACTCCATTTGCCCAGGTCCCCAGGAGGCACACTAATACCATCATGCTAGCTGAAGACTCAAGCTCACCCTTGAGCCTGAGCACTCCATTTACCATCCTCACCTTCAGGTGCCTTACAGTATTTCTCAGGCTTGCTCTGTGTTGTGCTGCTGCTGAGAGAGAAGGAATCAGTGCTGGCTGAGAGGAGAAGAGGTATGGTTCAAACCTAAACCTTGTCCAGACAGACAGAGATAGCTGATGGCCATGTCTGAGCTCATGCTGAGGCACAGAGCACAAAGACAAGGACTGATGGAATGAAAACGTCTTGCTTGTGTATCTCTTGCAGACTGCTATACTTCCTTTGCTAATAAATATGAATTTACTGAGGCTCCTACTCAATGTCACTTGTCTTTAAATGTCTCTTGACAACACTCAATCTCCCATCTCTCATGGTTAGGTAGGAGTGATGAACAAGGAAGCACAGTAATCTCTGTTCCAGCCCTGGAACAGGGCTGTAGCAGTGTACTGGAAAGAGGGAAACAGATGGTTTAATATATTCTCTGTCTTCCTCTTCAACAAATCCTGGTACTTGCAGAAGTGCTAATCACCCAGAGCCCCAGGAGGTAAATTTTTGCCCTGCCCAGATAAACAGTTCCCACCCCATATTTTCCACTGTCCTCACACTGTTCATCTTGATTCCCTTCCCTGATGAGACCAAAATCAGAGAGTGAGGAGAATAAGCTTCCACTGCCATTTTTGTGTTTGGTTTTTCCAATGAACCAGTCAGAAAGTATGAGTCCTCTTGCACAGGTCCACCCTGATTAACCATAAACAGAAGCAGGCAGACTCCCCTAATTGTCACATGTACCAGTTCTTCCCATGTGATGCTGCTCTACAACATGCAGTCTGTCACAGCAAACGCCACATGCTGACACGGTTTTCCCAGCCAAACCCACGGAGCCACAGTGACAACAAAATTACAGAACAGCCTGGTCACTAAATTACCCAGCAGCTATGAGACAAGCCTTCTGAATTGCCTTGTTATTATTTCCCTAATACAGTCTGCTATAGCATCTGGCAGTGTGGTGTGTTTCAGGGCTAAGCATGCAATAAAACTGTGTGATTAGATAGTTAACTGTCTTGTGATAACAAGGTAGGGATTTGCAACCAGCTAGAAAAGGAGAGATCCTTTCTAACAGAGCACAATCCAGCCAGGATTGAAATTCCAGACTGAAACACACATGATTACCCCCTCTAACAGAAAATCCCCATGTGAGATTTCACTGGTGGGTGAGAAGGGAGGCATAAGGATTAGGGCTGGTTTTGTTTTTCTCTTTTCTTTTCCAATGTTAATTCCCCCATACTGGCTGGTCAGCAGAGAGCAGTGATTACCTCTGTCAGGGAGAATGGGGAGGGCAGCTTACTGTGGTTATTCCTCCAGGGAGGATTGCTGGGGCCTGTGCAGCTCTAAGCTGAACTCCTGGGGACCACAGCTGTTAGGGAGCCTCCTATTAGGCTCCTGTGGTTGTGACAGCATCACACATTTATCTTCTGGGGACCGGGCACGTGGGGGTTGACAACAGACAAAAACCTACCCAGCCCCAGCTGCCTTCTCCACCCTGATCTATAGAGACATCCAGGGTGAAGTGGTGACACCCAGAGAAGAGCACAAGTCCCATATTTGAAAGTGGAAGTCCTGAGCTTAGGGTAAGAAAAGAGAGTGTGATCAGTCTCACATAAATTAACCTTTACAAAACTCTTTCAGATTCTAATTATCTGGCTGCACGAAGGACCAGGTAACCATTGTGTAGTTACAGGAAAGTTGCCATGTAATTTGCTGTGTAGGGGGATACCTGGGATACTTGTCAGGTAATTACTATGTGGGTGAAGGGGGGTGTGCAAAGGTTTACCACGGGTGAGTGATGACTTTTACAGAACGGAAGTAGGGGGCAATCTGACTTCTCACGTCCCTTCTCCACCTGCCAGGAGGCAAATACCATGTCCCCACAGATGCCCCAGTCATGGCTCTTATAATGGGGCATAGCTGGAGAATGGGTTGCTTTTCTGCTACTGTCTGTGCAAACAAACCACAAAAGTGGTAGTTCCTACCCTGAGAAATAGCTCACACTTAATAGGTCAGGCCATCTCACAGGCAGATTCCTGAGAGCCACATTCTCCACAGATGGGCCACAACACAGTGTGATTTGAGACTGGATGAGGCTTAAGACCTTTTCACTCGTAATCATCTCCAATCACAGCTTAGTACTCTTGCCTGGTATTTCTCTCCTAACAACTGTGGATTTTGGTCTTCATGTTTTATTGAAGCAGCCCTTTGATTTCTCTCCCGGTCCCCTTCCCTGGCACTGTCAACCAAGCAGGTAGGCAAAGCACATGCAGTCATTTGCAGCTATTCCTTATGCAGCTCTGGGACAGCTCTGACCTTTTTCTGTTTGTGTACAGCCTATTTGCATGTCCAGCAAAATGCATTCCCTTGCACCTCATACACACACATACACTATAGTTTTCACTTTGTTCTCCTTCTGCATCACCCTGCAATGACTTGTGAAACTGCACACATCCTTTGTATCAGGAGGGGTTTTGTAAACCTTGGTTGGCTGGACATGCAAAGAAGCTTTTAAATGGAAATGCTTTCATGCCTAAATAGAAATTGGTTTGAATCTTCTTCAACTCCAGCCATTTTCTTCAGCTCACATGTTCAGAACTCTCAGACCCTGTTACATCTGTGATAAGTTCCAATCTTAGACACCCTGCTCCCTTAACATCGGGGTACCTTGGTGTTTTTATCTACTCCAAGCAGCGCTATTTCATATCCTTCCCATAAGAGAGATGCTCATGTCAGATCTCCCCAGCAGACCTACCATGGGAGAGCTCAAAACAAGCAGTGGGCAGATTACTCATTACATACAATTTATTTAGCAGATTCTGTCTTTTTTTTTTTTTTCCCCTGCTGATAGATGGTCTATGAACAAACTTTTATGCATTTATTATTGTTTATTATTTATTTATGCAAAATTGTTCAATGAATATTTTACATGGGCAAATTTCAGTCTGGGTGTTTGTAATGAGCTTTCATTCGATTAGAGAATTCTGAATATTCATAATGTCTAATTGGCCATCTCAGTCACATGGTACTTTTTCTGTCCCCTTACTAGAAGATTTAACTTTTATTAACTACTTCCATACCAAGGAAATTTCTTCTCTGAACTAAAAGGATGAGAGCAATTGGCCTGAAGGTGTCTTTCTGAAACACGGATTGTTGCAAACAAGATAAGTCTGAGGCTATGTCTCTATGGCATAAAGCAGAGCTTTGCCAAGATCTGCAAGCCAGTGTTCATACTAGAAGCAGTGTCCTCATAGCAAAAACACCCCAGATATGCTCATGGAGGCTTTTTCCTCTCTGGGGTTAAGTAACCAAGCCATATACCAGCCTAGCATACAGTTAGGTTGTTTTTGTCTTGGCTGGATGTCTTTGCATATTACTGCTACTTACTTGTAGATACACTAGGGCTAAATTTGGTCATGTTTAATGCAGGAGGCTCCACTTCAGTTAGTCCACACTCCTAATGCTTCATATGGACTTCCAAAGCCTGATTATCATCCCCTTCTACTGTGGAAACATCAGATCCACTGCTTCCTAATCCTGGCTATGTCTCCACTGACTGTAAAGAGCCCACAGCCAATGTGGCTACAGGCATTTGTGCTGTAAGTTGCAGATATTTAGTAATAGGCAGTTTCCCTCTTGCTGAAGAAGAGGTGGATATTATCAAGCTGCCTGATGCTTAGGAAAAGGCATTGTAGATGGAAAGCATATTTGAACTGCAAAGAGCATGGCAAAATCTCAAACTAGCATCTTATTCACATTGTGATGTGCACAGAGTATCAGAACACATCAAGAAGGAAGAAGAAGGGCAGACGGGCAGAACTAGGAGAATTATTAGGACATTATCCTACATAGGGTTTGATCATTTCAGCCTTTTCTTATGCACCCCTGTGCATCTGGAAGGGTCACATCAGCAAAGAAGGCTTGCCTAAGGTACTAAATCCTAGACCCCAAATCTATTTCTACCCCCTGGCTCCTGCTGCATGACAGGATGGGTGTGCATGCCACTGTCACAGGGCACACACAGGCACCTGGAGAGCAGGAAAAGCCTCAAAGTCTGTGGACTGTGGTGCCATTTGGACTGTTGCTCTTTTCTGAGACCAAGCTCCAGTTCTACTGTTCTAAAGCTTTAGTGTGGGGCTAGGAATCAAACTCATTGTGGTTGAACATGCAGTTGAACACAGGGACACAGACAATAAAATACTCCAACGCTCTTTCCTCAATCAAAGAAATTACATGATATTAATGCAAGGTAGCTTGGGTTGGCTTTACCTGTGTTAAAGCCAGGAATTAAAAAAAATGATGGTTCCCACAGCAACCTTAACTCACCCATGTTGCACATATCTAATAAGGCAGAGTTAACAGCATACACATGAATATAAAATACTACTCAAGCAAATCTCAGCCATCAAATTGCATTAATATTGATTTGTTTCTTTTAATAATAGATTGTCCCATCATTGCTTTCAAGAGAGCTTTTTATGAAACAATTTTTTTAGTTAAGATTAAAAAAAGAAAAACCCAGCATATTTTATTCACGTTTGATATTTAAAAGAGGCGACATTGTTTCTCCATATGAGGAAACTGACAAATAGGTAGAATTCAGTCCTCGTTTTTTACTGTATTACAGTAATTTCAGCTATGGAGTTTTTAATTAAAATTTTGAAACCTAAGTGTGATGACAGCCAGAAGAGACATGATCGAATTTATTGAAAAAGATATGAGATATTAATCTCCTCCTTCACAGCCTAGGTTTCCTTTATTTCTATCACTGAGCTGAGCCCAGCGCTGGGGATAAGTCACCTCATTGATGGGTACCAGCCTAAGATACAGTTTATTCAGGGCTATACTCAACTCCTACCCAAATTAGCAGGATTTAAAAAAAAAAAAAAATGAAAAAGGACCACAGGATCCTGATCCAACATCTGACCAACATTTGATTCAATAAAGGGATAACTGGTCTTAGTACATGCTGCTGTGGCATGTGTGTTGGAAGTGGCTTATTGGTGCAATCACCTGAAGATCAGCTCCTTGGTGTCCTGAAAGGCACAAATGAAATGAATAGCAAAGCTCTGTGGGGATTCTAACCCTAAACAACTGGAGATGTTGTGATACAACCCAACAACATTGAAGCTGCTCTAAATGATCACCTTTCACAACATGTCTTAGAGAGGGTCTACAAACTGAACAGAAATGAAAGGAAATTGTGCCCAGAGCTTAGGACTCGGCAGACAGACATGGACAACTGGGATTCCTCCAGCGGTGCTGCACAGCTGCTTGGGCAGTGTGTGGCAGGAGAGCCCTGGGGGCTGCAGGGGAACCCTGACTGAGCAGTGCAAAGCCAGGCAGTTTGCACAGCACCCTGGAAACGCTGGCAGTTCTTCCCAAAGGAGTAGCTGGAGTAGCACCCAGTATTCTCCAATTTTAGCAGCTCTTCGGCCAAGAACCATAGTGCTCACAGCCCCGTGGCCAGATCTCACCACACTCCATGGCAGCACTCTGGAGTCACTGCACCACACAGCTCTGTTCTTGAAAGACACCCTGAGGCACAAAGTAAAATGAATGAGCACCAAGAATTCAGCTTGTTCCTTGAGAGTCATTCAGTCAAGGGAAAAATATAAACTCCGTTTTCTTAGACCCTGACACCTGACTAAGAAATGAATCATCAGGGGAAAACAACCCAAACAAACAAACCCCCAAAAAACAAACAAAAAAAAAATTTAAAAAATCAAGCATAACAGCATCCTAGACTGTGTGTCTCAATTTGTTTTGGTTTTTAGGCTAATCAACCCCCTAATTTGATTCCAAAGTCCTTGTAAAACCATCTCCCCCAGCCTCTTGTTGCAAGTTTCCAGCTCCTCGTTTAAATTAACTTGCTAAATGTTCGAGTCCCTGCCTGGTTGGAGGCACTATCTGGTCCATCGGAGGAGCCTGGATGCTCACGTGGCAGCTCTCATTAGCGACAGGCAGGGACTCAGCTGCGCCGGCTTTGATAAGCCCGGCTCCGCTCTCACAAGTACGCCGCAAAGCAATTAAAACAGCAAAGGGCCCTTTTTTCCCCTACCATCCTTCTTCTTCCTCCTCCAAAGCTGAATAAAAATGATTTGATAAATTATTCTTTTCAGAACTAAACACTCAGGCGAAGGAAGGGGGAGGAGGGAAAATCCACACAGGGGAGGCAAGCCGCTCCTGAGGACCCATTATTAGCCCGTATCCCCAGCTCGGCAGCAATCAGGACAAATCCCGGCGCTCGGGGTGGGGCAGTGCCACAGCGATGCGCCCCGCCATCCATCTCCCGCTGCTCCCAAGACCTCTGGATGTGCTCCGTACGTGCACAGTCGTGTGCGGAATGGATGGGAATCGGGCAGGTGCTTAGGACAGTGTCAGCTCGGTGTTATTATACCGCCTGCCTTTAGATGCAGTGCAGGCGCAGCTCGATTGCCTCAGCATCGTCTGAATGCCTCTGACTTAAACTAGGGAAGAAAAACCCTTAGGAGGCTGATAAAAAACCCCCCACGGTTTAGAGGCACCCGGCTATGCTACCATTGCCACCATAGCAGCTGCCAGAATTGTATGTTTGAAACAGCCCTGGGGTTTTGCTGTCTGTCTGCAGCGTACCACCAGTGCACTGTGCTTTTCTGGGGCTCCCACACACCGAAATAACCCTCCTGATTTCAGAGAAGTAGAAAAGATGGGAAAGGCTGGGTACCACCTAGATTAGATTAAGTGATGCACTGAAGTGCCTACTGATTAATGTGGAACTAACACAAGACCTCCTGCAGGAAGCAGAAACAAAGATGGGACTCAGGGACTCAGGAAGAGAGGAAGGGTTGGCATGGCAATAACACAGCTCGCAGTCAGAGACCTGCTTCTGCAAACTGGGCTTGGCATTCACAGAAGGGAGCACCTGATGGCCAGGGATTGAATGGGAAGGCTTAATTGAGGCTGCACTATCCAAGAGTAGACATGGTAAAACATTAGCAAGTACTTAGGATCTATCTATGTTTTTTCAAACGTATTTGTAAAATTACTTTTAATAAATGGGATTCTCACAAGTGCTTGAATTAACAGTCTGCTCAACAATCAAGTACCATCATGGGGATTGGCCAACCACCTCTGAAACTCTGTGCCTCTCCTTAGTCTGTGATCCTGACCTGGTTTGTGAGCCAGGCTTTCCAGTCCTCATTGTGGGAATTATCTCCCATTCCCAGGGCATTAGCAACTGCAGTTTGTAGTGAGAAGAGAGATGCAAAGAAAAATGGTCATTTGGAAAAAAACTTAACAAAAACCAACCAACCCCAACAAAAGTGCTGCACACAAAGGTTTCCAATCAGCAGCACATACTCCCTACAGTCCAAAATAAAATAACTGTAAAGCTGCAAAATCCTGCTCCTTTTCCCCTATGTCACAAAACCACCTGACTCACACCAGGATGCACTCTAAGTAAAGAAGGGTTAACATGCAAGATGTTCTATATAATGTCTTCAGAGAATAATTCTCTCTCTTGCTGTCACCTACAGAAATGCTAACGGTTCATCCATTTAGGTGACAACATCTCTGACTTAGAAAAGCAGTTTTCAGAAGAGAGGAAGTATATCAGAACATCTGGGAAGTTAAGAGGGAGAGAAGCTGGGAACTGGGAGTTTCCTGGCAGCCTCAGGTGGATGCTACTGCAATGATGCATGATAAAGAGGCATGGAGAGAGAAGCAGAGGGTGTAGAGGACACAGTGCAGTTTCCAAGTGATCATCCATCACCAGTGGCTCTGCCTTCTCCTTTTCATGCCAACAGGTGATGGAGCCTCATCCATAAAACATTTCCTGGGTGTCACTAACAGGAAGACACATTGGAGGGTTACATTCACTCTGCATAAGAAATAACTTCCCAGATGAAGGAGAGAGCTGCCACTTTTAAACTCCCCATGCTTTCCTCCTCCCCACCTGTCCCTGCATGCTGCACCCAAGAAATCATCTGTTTCTCTCCACCCGCTTCTCCTCTCCTCAACAGCTGCTTCTGTGATCCATACCACAGGCTCCTCTTCCATAGTTACTTTTTACGTAAGTATTTTGTATATTTTGTGTGTTTGTTGGTTTTGTTTTCTTGGTTTTTTCTTTTTCTTTTTTTAAATATAGGCTACCCCACATATATAAACATGTGGAGTCTTCTCATAACCACAAGAGGAAAATTAGTTTCCAGCATATCCAACAGCCCCTCCAGCTCCTGGCTCCTCTCAGCTCATTACTCCCTTCTCACATGCTCCTGAAACCATTCCTAATTCATAGCCTGTACATTTTAACATTTCAAAAAAACACACCTCCCAAACGTGCACAGTCAGTAAAACACAACAAAAACATAATGTCTTTGTTTAGCCTAGGTGACAGGACCCTAATGACTACAAGAGTCAGGACTACAAGATCTCTGAAGTTTCTGCTCCCAAAATAATTAAAACAGAAATATGTGGGGGAAAAAAAAAAAAAAAAAAAGTGTTCAGTGCTCTAGCAGGCACAGCCACTAACTAAATGATTTTCATTTAAATTTAAAAACAAAAATGGCTGGATGATTCCTTAAGTACTTTGGATTTGGGATCTGAAATATGACTCAAGTTGCACCTGATGGAATCAGCAGGTTTTTCTGTAATGTTCTACCATTGAATGATCGTTTTGACAAACCTCTGCATGCATCAGCAATGTTGGCAGCCTCCACAAACAGGAGTTAAGTCCTTAAGTAGCAGGGAGAGCAGAGGGGGCTGCAGGGAAGCCATGGAGGAGGGAGGGGCACTGCAAAGCTGGTGTGGGGAGCCCAAATTTGGGAGACCTGGGGGGATGGTGGGGATGGAAGAGGGGCAAGGCAGGGAGGGGCACTGGCAGAGCTGGATGTAATGAGCGATGTGCAGCTGTTTGTGGCCAGCTCCCTCATGACACATTTTTCACTAGAACTAGAATTCAACCATTTTTAATGCCAACTCCTGTGCCATTTATTGCCTGACTTACCAAACCTAACTCACTTTTGCAATTGCATTCCTACATCAGCAAATTGATGGTTCTGACTGCCAACCTCAGCTGTCAGCCACCCGAGTGTTTCTAGAAATATATTACGCTTGATGTTGCGATGTTTACTTGTCTCCTGAATGAGACGTGGAGTATCTGGATAGTAGATGAATCTCACCTGTAATTAAATGCTTCTAAGAGATAAAGTGGCTACAGAATTAGGGTGAGTGTATGTCTTGAAGATGGATATATGCTCTCTGAGCACTCTGCCTCTGTTTTGGAGGATTAAACATCACAGAACCATGGGAAGCTAAGAATGCAAAAGGGAAGGATGATGCAAGAGAAAAAAAAGAGAGGCAAAAGAAGACTTAGAGACAGAAAAGAATGACAGTGAGACAGAGAAGACTACCTAAAGAAAGCAAGGCAGGTGGAATCACTGAACAAAGAAATAGCAGGAGGAAAGAAAAGCTCTGTAGATAGCCACTGAACACAGTACCCCGCCTTCAATCCCCTCCAGAGGAATAAATGCTGACCCTACTTCTTTCCTGGCTTGTCAGGGGCTGTTTGGCTGAATAAGTCCAGCCCAGCAGCTCTCTCTCGCTCTCTCAGCATTAATATATTCATTTCATTATTCAATTATTTAAAACATTTCTTATGTTCCGTCTACTTCACACAGATGGAGGTGGGGTGAGCTGCTCCCTCTCTCTTTAAAGCCTGTACTGCAGGAGCCTCGAGGAATGTAGGGCACAAAGGGCTCCTCAGCACTCCCTCCTCCACCAGCTCCTGCACCAGGTGCTCCCTTCCGTGCACCTCAGACACCTCGTTTCAGAGGACACCGTGCGAGTGACCGCTGCCACTGCAGTGTCCCCTGCGTGGCACAGGGTGCTCTGTTGCCACCGCGGGCTGTCAGACCGAAGCAGAGGCACTGGAAGCTGCTCTCTTGTCAAACTCTGCTGGCCCCTGCAGACAAGCTGCTGCCTCACGAGGTGTAAAATGTAAGGCTGCAGGTTACAGAGGCTCTTCCTCTCCATTTGTCTATCAGCTTTTGAGGGGCTAATTAGCTTGTTAGTCATGATGTCTCTCTCAGGCTTCCAAACTACCATAAATCTCCTTCTTTCTTCCAGGGGAGCATTAGCTTGGATTCTTGGATGGGAGACCTCCAAAGACAAGGTGCTGAAGGTAGCAGAGTTCATGAGGGAGAGGCTGTCATTCCTCCTACAACATCATTAGCCCCCGTGTCCCAAAGCAATGCTGGGAAGGGCCATCTGTAAAGCAGAGTCCTTGACCATTTGCAGTTATAAGAGAGTCAATGGGTATTGCACAGTACTGCCCCACGAAGAACACTACTAGAATCTCATGGAGTAAAGTTGAAAGATTCCTGCTGCATCACTTAGCCAACCTCTGCCGCCCAAAAGCATCAGCCACATTCAAATCATTCCTGAAAGCTGTTTTTCCAATCTATTCTGAACTCACAGAGGTGCAGGGTCCATGTCCCCCCAGGCCCTCTTCTCCATTATGTCATAACAGTATCTGAAAGTAGCTTTGTTACCACACGGGACTTTTCCTCCTCTACCCCCATGCACACCCAGGAAACTCTTTACAAGCCTTGCCCTATACTCTCAACCCATAATTTTGACTCCTCTGAGACTTTGTGCTGTCAGTCAGTTTTCAAGGGAGGCCACCTAATTAAAGGTATCTCACACACAAAGAGATTACTCTGTCCCCTGTTTGACTAACAGTCCTTGTTTGCCACAGCTTACAAAACAGCCAGGCCTGCCTGCTGCTCTGCTGTGTCTCCGTACTGCCTGGCGTGGGCTGCTTGCTAAGTGGCACGGAGGAACAGGAAATTCAGCGTGGTCTTGAGTGGTACCATCAGTGCGGTGTTTGCCTTGGGCTTCCTGCAGCTTGCCACTAGAACTGGTGGGTGTATCCAGCCCCCAAAATCCTCATTTGAGGCAGAGCTGGGTAAGGATTGTCAAGGAATCAACACGGTATTTTTAGTTTTTATTTTTTTTTCCCCTGCAAGAAAGAGTTAGCTATTTGACAAGGATTTTGCTGTACCTTTATTAGCAACCCTTATTGTGTTCAACTCTTATGGGAGAATTCCCTCAGTGCAATTCCAGTCAGGCAATTCTGCTAGTAATCTGCATGGCTACCAACACTAAGGTATGGTAGCAGATAAGGAGAGAGCACCTGGGGAATTCAGCCTTTTCCTCAGCCATGAGGATTTCCTGCAGAGCATTCTCAGACTTTTGTCCAATTCTGTGATAAATGTTCTCAAATGATGGAGTGTTCAACTGTTCCCTTTATAGGAAGAGTTCCTGAGCCAAGAACAACTCACTGACACAAAGTGAATCTGGATAATCAGCCCCATTTGCATTCTTCCCCTCCTGATGCTAGCTAAAGCTGGGTAAACAATTCTGAATGAATCATTTATTAGCTTAATTCTACCTTCTCCAATTCATGAACTGTCCACTGGCGCTTCCCAGTTTTGTTTCCTCCAGCCTATTTTCTCTTCAGAATCATTTGGGTATGAACACAACGCAATTCACTGAAGTCAGCAGGATTATTTCTTTGCATAAAAGGACAATTTCTTTGCATAAAAGTAAGCTTGTGCTTTAAAGCTTTTGTTGAACAGGGCTTGTCTTGATGGATCTTGTTTGTTTTTTTCTATAGAAACTATCTTTAATTTTCAACTTACTTGTTAGCAATTGAAATTTTACAACTATCTTTCTTGAATACAAGAGTCATGTGGTACGTTTGCATAATCTTGAATGGATGAAAGCAACTCCTAGAGCACTTAACTTCCTAGGAAACAAACACAATTCACAATGTGTTTTCTCAGTGCCACATTACCAATACCGCAGTACTAAAAAAGTCAGGAGTCAGGTCCTCAAAGCTAAAAGTCATGAGGTTTCGTGTTTTTTCCAAGTAATAAATGTTAGGTTCTTTTCATTAGTCCCCTTGCTTTTTAATCTTTTCATATTCTTCATCAAAAGCACAAGGGCCAGAAACATGCTGCTTCAGTGAAAGAAAAAAAATATCTTGACTTCAACAGCAAGCCTTTCAGAAACACAGTGAATACAACAAACCTCACAACAAAACATGAGTGCTGGCAACAGCTAACTAAACAATTATGCACTAATAATACAAACTAAACATTAGTTTGCAATGCTGAATTGATTGCCATGTTTTCTACAACAGCTCCAACCAGGGGACTTCTTTCCTGAGATAATCACACAAATCAAACTCAAAAGGGGTAGAACAAAATCAGGTCCAAATTACATGTTCAAGCCAGTGCTGAAGGAAGAATTTTGGGATCTAAGCTCTATTTACTCCCTATTCAGGGTTGCCCTAAACACTAACTTTTTGTCCAGGGAGCCTTTCCAGTATATGATCCGTAGGTACTGTCCTTGCCTCTGTGCCAACTAGGCAAACACTTCATCTCCATTTGTAGGTGGTCCCTTTGCTTGCTGTGACAATGTCATTCTTTTGTCACCTCAGTCTAACGTGCAAGCATCTAAGGCACTGCTCAAGGACTGTATTTCTTTTTCCAGGAATGTCTAACTCATCCCCTAAGCAGTGCCCTCTCCCTTCATTGTACCTGTTTGGAAAGAGCAGCAGCCAAATCCCGCTCCAAGAGTGATGTGAGCACTCCCTCTGCTGTCACACACAGGCTCCAGGCAGCTGGGCACTCCGGTGCCTTGCGCAGCTCCTGCCCTCCCACAGCTAATAGCTATTTGGCTGGCATTTGTCTCGCAGTGGAAGGGTTACTGCAACACATGCTGGGAACGTCTGGCCACAGGAAACTCAAGTGATGGAGATATTTCCAGCCCTCTTGCCCCCATCAGGCCTAGTGATTTCTAAACTGGGGGCATACATGCGTTGCCTGCACTCCGTGAAATTCAATTTATACCAGTAGACAAGAAGTCAGGTTCATGATCCCCAGAACAGGAGAGCAGATGGCTTTGTGCTTTTGATTTTTTCAAGTGAAACCATCTGGCTAATTTTCTGTGGCTTGTGTGTATGTGTGTTAGCAGAAAGAGACCCAGCCCGTTTCGCTGTCGAGGCTGTGCCTGTAGTCTTGTTTGTTACTTTGGAAGTGGATCCTGCCCATCCCAGCCTTTACAGATAGGGAAGAAGTATCAGTATGGCTGTAGTCAACTAGTACCAGCAAATGGGTGTGAAACAAAATCATGTATCAGCAAAGTTGTGGCCTTTCCTCATTTTCCCTCAGCACCAAAGCCTGCTAAGGCAATTCTCACACATCCACCTGATAGGTCACAAGTCAGGAGATCTGACCCAATTTATCACAAAGGTTGAGAAAGAGTGTACCACCCTCTGACCAGCATTCTTTCCCTCCCCTCCTAAAGCCTTTATAGCATTTCCCCCCACCTTTCAGTCACCCAGGTATCCAAGCACCCATACTCCCACCTTTTCATCCACACAATACTCTCCAAGAGCTCAGGCAGTGCTGGCACCCCCGCGTTTACAAATGGGCTTGAAGCCCAGACAAACTTCTCTCTATCAGATGGGAAATACACGACAGAACAAAGCCTCATGCTACCTAGCTTAACTCCCTAATACAAGAGATGGCAAACATTTTCATAGTCTGCTGCCAAGTTTGTTTAAAGCGAACCAACAGGCAAGCTTTGAAGGTTATTATCACTCTTCCCAGCCCAAGTCTTAGTGAGAGCTGGACTTGGCATTGGTAACAATGGTCTGCCAGTACTGCTATTCCCACTGGGCCAACATTACCTCTGTGACAGAAAGTTCCCGAGCTGTCTTCCCACTTGACGCAGGATGCTGCAGTGGTTGATATCCAGCCTCTCAAAGTCTCCTGTCAGTTCACCAGAAAAGGATATATTCCTGCATCAAGCACCTGCTCTAGCACAGCATTTCCACACCACAGCCACATCACCCTGCCAGCCCAGGAGGAAATGTGCAGCTACTGCCCCATGCAGGGCCTGTGTTTTCAGCCCATCAGAGCATCTTCTGGGATTGATCCTCTCACTGTGTTTACATTCAGGTTCTATGGGCCTTGGGAATCCTGTTCCCCATTGCAGGCAGGTTCAGGCTCATCCTACCATCGCTGTGTTGCTTGTTCATCTTCCTGCCAGCAAAAAGGAAGTCTCTTGGCAGGCCTACTTGTGGAATGCAGACAGCAGTATCCTCAGTGGCTACTCAAAGTGTTACCAGCAAGATTTACCTGCTGGACGAGCAATACACCCTGCAACAACAGAAAAATGTCTCTGCTACTTCATCCCACCTTATTGATACTGGAACAGTCAAATTCCCTCTTAGAAGCAGAGCTTCCCACAGCAAACAGGCAGCTGGCTGCCCATGCAGGACTCTTCTCTGAGAGACACTCATGCCTGGGGCCAGCATGTCTCTCTGGCACAGAGGGGACAGTGGGTGCAGCACTTGAGACTCACTCTGGCACCCACAACCAAAAGCATGGCTGAGGAAACCAGTACCGGTGGATGAACAGTCAGAGGGAAGCACTGTGCACTGGATTGGATTGAGGACAGTGCATGATGTGTGTAACTATGCTGCTCTCTGTTGGCTGCAGCACAGGGAACAGATACAGCTTCAAATGATGCTCTTACTTGAATTCAAGTGAATCTTTTAAAAGGCTTTACAGAACAAACCAGTATTTGGGAAACTTTTTGCAGCTTCCTACATTGTAATGTGAAGAGGTCAAGACTGAAAGTGCATGAATTTTATCCTCTGTGCTGGGCAATGAAAATTCAGCTATGGGTGACTATGAAACAATTCACTATCAAATGCAAACAGGAAAAAGAAATCCAGACCACATGATTTCCAATCATCTACCAAAATCAGTTATTCTTCCTCATTCCTTTATCTTTCCTTTTCCATTTCCCCAGGCAATTTCCACATCCTTGCTCTTTGGCTTTCCTTGTCAGAGCTTACAGCAAAGTGTTTCTGCTTAGCAATGCTCTGCCTGAAGCAGATGGGGAGCACTGGGGATGAGGAAGCTGATTGGGAATGTGCTGAACTAATTATGGTCAGAGCCCAGGACAGAAAAAATGGAAGAGAACGCAGTCCCTCAGTGCTAAAAACTATTAAAAATTGTAGTTTAATCTTTATCTACAGCATAGGGTAATTTCTCACAAAGAAGCCCCTATCTCCCTCAGAGAACTCTTACCTATGGGATCCATATATGTGTAGCTGTGACTCACCAGTCCCAGATGCCATCCCACACACATCCTGCCCTGTTCTGCTCTGTTCAGCTGAGTGTGGATGTTCCCTGATGTTTCTGGCTCCTTCTCTATGTCTTCACCTCCCAAACTCCTACTCACCTAGAGCTTCTTTTCCCAAGTTGCTTTATTGATAGAGAGATGTTGCACAGCTGGGTTGCTCTCTGCCCACTGGCTTGTGAAGGTAGGGATGGCTTTCAACAGGAGAAAACACACCTGGAGATAGGTTCTAGTACAGTCTTGACTGGCTGGTGGTTAGGAATAGCCAGAAAGTAAGAATTCTTTATCAGAGAAAGATGGAGTTTTTTGAAATGTGTTTTGAGGCTGTTTTGAAATAAAGCAAAGGTTATCAGAAAAGCCGTGGAAAAGAGTACGGAAGAAAAAGCTGAAAAGATGACCAGAGACACAGATGATGCTTTTCAGTCTACTGTTTCATTGTCTTCCCTACATCAGAGGGAGGTAAGGTTTTCTCAGAAAATTGTCATTAAATTTACACTAATGGCCTTGACAAGGAGTATTTTCCATGAAAGTAAGAAGTTCATCATTTCACCTCTCCCCCTCACCATCACTACTATTTCTGCAGCTGTAAAGGAGCAGTCCCCATGCATCCCCTATGGGCCTCATGGATCCTACTTGTTTCTATCTCAGGATCAAATACCTGCCTCCAGTGTAATCCACGCTCAACACAAAGAACTTAAAGCTTATAAGAGAGGGGCTGGAGATCTAGGTGCCCTCAACTTTCACTAACACCTGGATCGGTTTAAGTAACTGTGCCTATGAGGAAAGACAGTTCAGGGTTACATTCCTGGCTGTGCCAAGTGGCTGTGCCATGCTGCCTACTTCCCTTACCTCTGCTTCCCCCTCAAAGATAAAAAAGAAGATTCATGCCCCACTGTGAGAAAGGACATCAACAGTACCTTCGTTTTTCTTAGAAGAGCCAGGGTTGATCCTTTCACACCTCCTGCACTGCTGCATGTGGGGAAAGGTCAGCACTGCTCTGGGAGCACTGCAAAGACAGCAGAGCACTGGGGGGCTGCTCTTCTGCAAGGGCAAAGGCAACTGACTGAAGCTGGGTAGAGAAACCTTTCATACTACACTGAAAGCACAGGTGTTGTAGTGGATGAGGCGTGCTCAGCTTGCTGAGGACAGGGATGTATGGAGCATTTCAGAGAGGTCTTTATTTTGCACACTACCCTGACTCTTTTGTGCAGAGAATGGGACAGTCCCTCCTGCAATGTTTTGCATGAGGTTGCAAAGCTCATTTTCTCAAATCATGGTAGAGCTACATCTTCTGTCCCACGTGGATATAGTGGTACCTGTGGCATCTACAAGATGGACCTTCAGTGTCCTGTGGAATGGCAGCAGCTATGCCAATGTCAAGCCCAGGCTGCATCCCTCCCCCTGCTTGAGAATCTGGAGCAATGAGACCTCTAAGTACAAGCAAGCCATCCAGATTGGAAACTCCACACTGACACTCCACCAACCAAAATACCTGAGGAGGACACCTGTTCACAGCATTTCACCTGTGTTAAAGCAGGGACGGGACGGGACGGGACGGGACGGGAAGGGAAAGGAAGGGACGGGAAGGGACGGGAAGGGAAGGGAAGGGAAGGGAAGGGAAGGGAAGGGAAGGGAAGGGAAGGGAAGGGAAGGGAAGGGAAGGGAAGGGAAGGAAAGGAAAGGAAAGGAAAGGAAAGGAAAGGAAAGGAAAGGAAAGGAAAGGAAAGGAAAGGAAAGGAAAGGAAAGGAAAGGAAAGGAAAGGAAAGGAAAGGAAAGGAAAGGAAAGGAAAGGAAAGGAAAGGAAAGGAAAGGAAAGGAAAGGAAAGGAAAGGAAAGGAAAGGAAAGGAAAGGAAAGGAAAGGAAAGGAAAGGAAAGGAAAGGAAAGGAAAGGAAAGGAAAGGAAAGGAAAGGAAAGGAAAGGAAAGGAAAGGAAAGGAAAGGAAAGGAAAGGAAAAAAAAAAACCAATCCAGAAGCAATAAAGCAACCCACTGAAAGGTAACATCGCCCTTTGCCAGCAGATGGCAATGGCACTCCACTTTTTCGTCGCCGATCCCGTTCCTGTAAAATGACACATAGATGCCATCTACAGAGCGCTCCTGAGAAGCCAAGTCTTAAAAAACCGCTTCAGCTCTGCGCAACGAAAACACTTTAAAAATCGTAGGAGAGTAAATAAGGCCATTTTATGTGCAAGCCCACCACCTAGTATCTTGGACCGGATGGCAGATTTATGCTGCACAGGACAAACTCTATGATTTTCTCATTCTCCCCCTTTCATTTTCCCTTCATAGAAATCCAGTCTAGAATATTAAGGGAACAGGGTTATTTATTTATTTATGCCTTTTCAACTTTCCTGAATAAAGAGACAGGGCTTTCTTCTCCCTTGCACATTCCAATCTGTGTGGACGGGAAGCAGTAGGAATCCAGCAAGGACCAGACCATCTCAACAGCAGTGTGATGGCAGCTCCTCCTTCTGCCACCTGTAAAGCCTTTCTCTTTCTCTCGGTTTTAAATGAGTCCTTGAAATGCCCTTGAGCTACAGGGCCTAATAAACTAACATTTTTACAGACATATGCTCAGCAGTTCATCCCATTTGTGTGAAATCTTCAATTCTTCCCTGATAAAGGTATTCAGTATGGCCCCTTCTTCTGCCCCATTGAAAGATAAAGTAACCTCAAGCTGTGGGGCTGCTAACTTTCCACTGATGGATCATCCAGCCAAGAGCAAATCCTTCAGGAGTTCAAAATCTCCCACTGAACTAGAGCAATAACTTGAACTCAGCCCTGCAAGTGTGGACCCCCACCAGAGAACTTGAGGCTCCTGCAGGCAGAAAGGGAAGGAGTCCTCAGCTTGACAGGAAGGACTGCAGGCAGAAGACAGCTTTAATGATAGCCAGCCTGGGGCAAATCCCACTAGCAAGGGGTTGAGCTTGGCACCACAGGAGAAAAGGTACTAGAACCTCCAAATAAGGGGGATGAAGGCCTCCTCATTTGGATGGCCGAGCACAGCGTCTCTGAAGTGAGTAATTATGCATGTCTGGACACTGCAGGTCCTCTAGCAGCCGTCACGGCACAGGGTCACTTAAAGATTAGGCTGTTTAATTAAAACAGGGTGTGGAGAAGATTCAGGGGCGGGCAACTTGCCCAAAGACAGCATGGACTGCGCAACCTCTCTGGGAGAGTTGCTGATTAGAGAGTCAGAGGCAGCTCTGCCGCAGGGAAGGGGACTCATCTCTGAAACTCCTCAAACAGGTACTTCACGGTGACTTGTCTTGTTAGCAGGAATAAAAGTCCCATCACAGGGCTTGGCTGAACTGGATGTATTTCAAGCTCCTCTCCAGCTGGCTAAGTAATTCCAAAGTGGGAGGAGAATGTCCTTGAGATATGAATTCTCTTTCAGACATTTCCACCAGAGGCAGAAGGAAGTAAAAAGACACCTACACACCACCCCTTTTCACTTGGGTTGATAACCCACCCCCTCTAAAGCGAAGTCATTCCCCAGGCAGGGAGCCACCCCCTCCACAGGTGCTATTGGAAAATTCCGGGCTCCAAGTGTTACGTGTTGACAAGTTCAAGGCACCCTGCAGGAGGAGAGAGCAACAGAGAGAGAGGAAAAAACAACAAAACTAGGGGAAAGACAGATTCCTCAACTGCAACTTGATGTCTACCTCATCTGTGTCTGCAGGAAAAATCTTGAGCAATCCTTTCTCACTCGCCTCCTGCTTCTGAGGATCACACAACAAGAAGATAAACATGGACATAGTGAGCTATTGCCAAATGGTGAAAACCAGTGCTGTGGTTCAAAAGGGGAAAAGCCAATACATCTGTAAATTCTAGGGGGTCGTGAGCCTTTCAGCCTTTACAGAAATGGTTATCTTAGACCATAAAATGGCCCATTTCCTGCATCACAGTTAGGTCACTTGAGGCAGGCCAACCATGAGGAGGAAAGGGAGAGGGTTTATACACAGATGTACCTGAGCTTGCAGGGCTTACCTATTCACTGATTATTCTGCCAACAGGATGTTCTAACTGGTATGGGAGAATTTACCTTTTCCATAAAGAAGAAGATCACAAAAAAATTAATAGGGCATTTTTCCACAACAGCTTTGTCTGTGCTTTCACGCAGTCCCCTGTTCCAGCTCTTCCAGCCCTGGGTTCCCCACCAGCCCTGTCAGTGCCCTCCTTGGCTTTGCAGTCCCATGGCTCTTGCAGCCCTGAGAACCCCACTAGTGTCCTCAGGCATTAAAAACTGGTCTTGTAGTTCACTCTTCTTCATTGCCCCTTCAGCAGGGGAATTGATTTTGCCGTAAGAACCCCAGTGTAATGGTGTTTTATGCAACTGAAGAGAAACTAAAAAAATGCTTTTTTTTTTTTTAAAGTGATCTCACTGAGGATTTCCTACTCAGCATCACAGGGTGACAGGCATGACTCCAACTTTACACAAAACAGAGCGCCCGTCACCTTGCACAATGCTGTTTTGCATGCATTCGGCTCCAGATCTGTGCACCCAGAAGGAGAGCTTGTCATAGTAAACTACAGCAGAAAAGCTAATCCCATGTGACAGGTAGTCTACACCACACTGTGAGCCAGCAGTTGGCTGGCATCCTGTTCTTCTAGGGTGCTGCAGTCACAGGGCAGGGAAGCCATGCTCACGCAGGCACACGGAGAGCACTGAGATGGCAGAGCGTGAGAGGGTGAAATCCTCAGAGCCTACTGCAAACACACATGGGCAGATTTACACACACACGTCTTACAGCCTTTGGCAAACACAACTGAACATTGCTGTGGGCCCCTTCACAGACAGGGAACCAAACAGTGCCAACAGCTAGACAGACAAACACCCAGAGACCTCAGCTAACCCAGGTGAAAATCACAAAAGCGCTAAAAAATCCTTCACAAGGTACAAAAAGTGTGCGAATTCACCCATGTACTTTGTCAGACAGGAATGAAGGGGAATGCAGACAAATTCCTTCGTGCACCAGCACAGAGCCTCATACAGCCCCTGAAATGTACACTGTCACGCAGGGAGGTTTACACAAAAGCATAACCAGAACCACAGAAATAATTGTTTAATGTTTTTGCCAGGCCTGAACACTCCTTTGAAACAACAGCTCCAAGTAAAACCTAAATGCAGTGGGTATGGTGGCAGCAAACAATTCTGGAAGCAGCTGTAAGGAGCATACAGATATGTTTAGGTATGAAAGAAGCAGCAGAGCACGGGGGAGAAGGATGCGCTCGCAGCATCACAGGGCAGCATGGACAGAACCTGGCCATTCTCAGTCATTTGCTGCATAGGTTTGACCCTGCATGGCAGGGAGGAGAAAAAAAAGAGGATGCTCATTCTTTCCATTATTTCAGAATGGAAGTGCCTCCTGCAGAGGCCTTTGAACCATCCAACAGCACAGTGGCTGTTCTCAGTGTCTCGCAAATTACATTATCACACTGTCAGCCTTCACAGAACGGATAGGAAAGGGCCATACAGTCAGGTGATGCAAATCAGTTTGGCTTTGCTGAAGCCATCAGAAAAATACCAGTTCCCAGTACCTGATGCTCAGGCTCTCATGCCAGTGGTGAGTTCAGGACTGGAGCTCAGCTCACCTTCAAAGTGACTCCTGCTCATTATTCTCTTTGTTTTATGCAATTTGTCATGTCAGTAGTTTTATGTAACTTACTGCTACCGACAGCCCTAACACTACTCAGAGCACCATGTCATCCACACATCATGCAGTTTTCCTGCAAGAATATAAAGAAAAGCCACTGATTTTCTCAGAACACTTTTTTAGGGAAAAAGAAAATATTTTCAGGGAAAACTCTTTCATTCTGCTTAAGCCATGTAAGTTATTACCATAGCAAGCTTCTACCACAGCAAGTGAAAGCAGCAGCTGCTGCAGAGATAACGCAAAAAAGTAGATGGATGGACACACCAGTGAGTGTGGGTATGCATAAATGAACCAAGACAGAGGAGAAAGTGATCAGTGAAAAGGCTCCTGCACCATCAGAGCAAACAGGAGCTTTAATCTGCCAGTTAAATGGATGCTGAGGCATCTCCACCAAAAGGAATGTGTCTGCAGCACAGCTGGGATTTGACCTTCAACTTCTCTCCTCTGTCTGCAGAGCACAGGAACTCTGGTTCCCTCATGCTCCTCCTACAGAACAAAAGGAGGGAGGAAGAAGGGAAAAAAAAAAAAAAGACTGCCAGAGTGGCCCTAACTCATCTCTTACTCTTGGATAAGTGCAAATTTATGCCTCTGTCTGCCTTTGAGTCTTTATTATCTCCTTAAGTGGCTAGCTTTGTACACAATTTATTATAAAAGCCTGGAATCTACAGTCAAATTACAGATCAATTGAAAACTACACAGAAAACAATTAACATCTGGCAGCGGTTTCATCTATAAAGCTGTCAGAGGCTTTGCCAACCCCAAATTCCCCTTCTGACACCCATATTTCCTCTCCCCAAACTCAGTCTCCTCTTTTGCATCTCCTGAGTCTGTGGGAGACTGCATATCCTCTTTGCAATCTTGTGGAGGCAAATGCTGGCTCTGTACCAGCAGGCCACTGTGTATAGTATGAAAATCAGGCTTGAATACAGGATAACTCCTCCAAAGAGATGACTTCCATCAGGTGCTACAGAGAGAAACCAAAACTGGGGCTACCCCATTGCTCTGGAGTTTCTGCCTCCTCCTTCCTGAGGTGGAAGGCAGGGCAAGGCCGGTAACCTTGGTCTGTGTTTTGTTGCCACAAACAGTTGTCAATAAAATAGCATTAGAAACAAATCAAAGCACCAATAAATCTGCAGATGACAGACCTGCTTCTCCATGTTGTCAGAAGCCTACTAACTTCCCAGGCACCTCTGTCCAATTCCAGCAGTAGTCCTCTGCTAAGCAGCCACGTAAAAACCATAGGAAAGATCAAACATGATGACAGGAAACACTGTTTGCCAAGGAGGAGCCTACCTTTCACAGGGTCTCTCAAAGCCTTTCCACTGATAGTCAGCTCTCCTTTCCCCTCAGCTCTCCTTGTTTTGTGCCAGTGAGAGGAGAAGAAATGGAGATGGCCACAGGCAGCTCTCCAGGCACTCTGAGACTTTTCCCTTTTTTGGGGTCAGAGCTTTGCTGGCTGAAGGGTGGTCTGTTGAGACCAAAAGTAGAAATCAAGTGGAAAAGCACTGTAATAACATTTGCAGATATCCCGTTCTTCTAAAAACTTTCCAGTCATTCATTCCTGAGGATAAAAGCTGTCTCCAGCAGCATGTGCCTCCAGCCTTGTGGCCAACATGTCATCTCCTCCCCACACAGAGTTTCACTGCTCTTTGATTTACTGGAGAATATGAGGGGGCTGGGAGTTCAATGATCATGAAAACCCCTTTGTCCATTGTCCCATTCTCCATCTCTCCCTCTCCACGGCTGATTCCTACTTCCCCAAGTCTCACCTGCACAACACAAAGACTCTGCTAGTAGCAAGCACTTCCATGGGCACTGAGGCAGGAACACTGAATCAGCAGGTAATACTGGTTTCAACAAAGAACACCTGGCTTGGCTTTCCATCTTGTGATGTGATGGGAGTGCAAGAAAAAAGGTATCTGCTGAGTTCATGCATGCTTCAGGTTGGAGAGCTACTATCCACTTTTGAGGTACAAGTTAATGTATCTCCTGCCCAATGGGCCAAGCCCTGCTCATAAATGGGGTTAAAAAGAACAAAGGTGAGGCCAGTGAAGGGCTGACTGCAACATTACCAGCCACTACAGTTTAACAGTACTGCTGTAGAAATAATTCAGTTTTCTGATGTGCATTTTAGTTTTCATCCTGGCTGAAATACTAGAGTTGATATAAAGATAAAGAACAGTGTAGTCTACATAAATATGCACTCATCATTTTTGAGACAGTGAGGAAAACCATACTTTGGAAATTTCACCCGTCCTTCCCCTTCCACCACTCTCCAGATATGCACCCATCCTTAGCAAAATGCTGACAAATTGCTGCAGAAGTGAACTCCCTGTTTAGACAGCAGAAACACTGAACTGAGAGTGACAGGAATTGCTGCACAGGAGTAGCTCTGGAGATGCTTGTCTCATAGAAAGCTGGGGAGAGGAAATGGATGAGTGGACTGTGCAAGAAAAGCCTCCGCCCTTCAGTGAGCTAAGAACAGCTGTTGTTGATGATGATTGCTTCCTAATTAGCTTGCTCTTGTATAAGCTTGATAATTTTATGTACCTCCAGAGGAGCAGATTAGCTCTGAATTCACATTGTATCCATTTGTGGAGAGTACCCTATAAATTATTTACCTAACTCTCAGAAATATTAGATCAAGAAAACTCTAAGTATGTCTAATTATATGGCAAGAATAACACAGAGTAGAAAGGCTTGCTGCATTTACAAGTGCATAGAAGTGATAAACTACCTTTAGAAGTTGCTACGCATATCCCATGATGCTACAACCTGCTACAGGTTTACAGCTGTGGTCTTAATAATATTTCTCCAAATCAGTTTTTATATTGAAGAACACTGAAATCTAGCCACAGATTTGTCCTTCAAGAGGCAAAAAAATATACAAACCCAAAACAAAACTAAAAAACCCAAGTCACTATCTTCAAACACATAAGGTTATCACGGCCATAATGAAACGAAATGAATTTGAGTGTATACTGGTAAATGGCTCTAAACTTCATAAAGACTCTAACAACCTCTCCCAAGTTGCTGGCTCTGAATCACTACTGGTTTAAGTAGAATAATACAGTGATGAATCAGCTATGCTATAATTTTCACTGCATTTTTTTGCTATGCTAGTACATTGTTACTTCATTACTATTGAACCGCTGTATTTTCTCTGTGCTTTGCAACCAGCATTTTTTTTAACCCACAGTGAGCCAGTGGCCAGTGTAGAAGCCCTGATACTGACTTTCGTGGCAGTAGCACCCCAGTTCTTAGTTGAAGATGAAAGCAGTATATTTACACTGTAGTATTTACAGATCTATTTACAGGCCCTTATTTCAGGGTGAAGATGACTTTCAAAGGGGAGAAAACAGAATGGTATCAATTAATGCCAGCTTCAATTAGGAGAAAGAAAATGTAACACAACATAAAATTGATATGGGAGAAAAGGAACTAGAGAGAAATGAGTCCACAGAGAGGGTACTATGGAGTGCAATGGGGATATATTTCCCCATTACTGATAGCAGCATACATTGACAGTGGGTGCTAGACCCCGTTTTGAATACATCTTGGTCACTTCGGCTTCTTTCTCTCTTTTGGTATTAGAAAAATATTTTGGCTCTTCCTGGAGTCAAGCTACTGAATGCAACAGATCTTTTGTCTGGTTCAATATCACATTAATGAACAAAGGTGTAACCGAGAGCAGCCACAGTTCAATCAGCAGCTCTAATCTGTGCATACACACTGAATGTTTATGACCCTGCTAGGTATCAATAGAGCTAAATGGCACTGTCAGGAGCAGACACAGGTGTGGGAACAGGTTTGGTTAGGAACATAGGATGTGAAGAAAACCAACTAAGAAAGCAGCAACACTTTGCAGATGTAAGCAGAATACCCAAGGCATACTGTTTACACATTTCAGTTCAGCAAGAACAATGCTGGGATCAGGCTCTGTGAGACACAGTCCATAAGGTATGGGAAACTCCTCCCTTTCTCACCTCTTGAGTAATTTCAAATTCAAATCCCTTGACTTTGCCCAGAATTTCCCACATTGTTCATTGTGACTCTTCACTTTTGAGCCAGCCCTAGTTACACTCCTGTTTATTCAAATGTCATAAAGAAAAGCTTCCCTAAATCCCCAAGGATATGCAATTGCCTATCAACAGGTAGCATTTGTCTGTCCCAAGGTAGGAAGACAATCCAGAGCTTTATAAAACCTTTTCCAGGTTGAGTCTGTCACAGACCGGTGTCTCTTTTTTCCAGAGTCTGGGAAAATGCATCATGAGATTCCTGTTGAAATGGACTTAAGGATCTTTAAAAGACACACAAGGGCAACTGTAGAAAATTTAGAAGTCCAGTGCCACTAATGGAGTAGTCTTTGCCTCATGTTTTGTAGCAGAGAGATTAAGAGGGGACACACGTACCACAGTAAAGGAACGTTTCATGGTTGAAAGGTTAATTCTTGATTTGATTTGTTTCAGAAGTATTGGAGATTGGATGGACGAGGGTGATGGGGTGGAGGATTAAGAGGACTCTGATCGAGGAAGAGAATGATTACTGAGATAGGCACTCATGTGCAGGGAGAATCTCATGATTCCTCCCAAAAATATATCTATTTGATTTTCTTGTAATGCTTTTCTGTTGCTGGCTTCAAGCAGTAATCCTCACCCTCCTAAAACAAGCAGCTTGTGGCTGTGTTGCCCCCTTTCCCCTGCCCATGCACCCTTCCTGGGCTACAAGTCAGTTAAAAGCTGTGTAGACAGATTTGCTGAGAAAGATGATAAAGGAGGGGGGGAAGGAGGAGGGAATTTAAGAGTGAGGGAGAGCAGTTGAAACCAAAATCCAGAAGCTGAATCCCTCGTGCTGAATGTTAACTTACAGAAAAGTAACCCAACAACCTTGAAATAGAGCAAAGCCCAATTTAAATTCATTACATTTAAATTAAATTTAAAGCCCATGTAAATGATTGACTTAGTTAAGAATATGTCATGTGGAAGAGAAAAAGTGCAGCAGCGACATGCCAGGAAGCTTTGGCTAATTTTACAATTCACAGCAAAATCTTTATACTCTGATTGCAATTAAAAAAAAAAACAACAACCAAAAAAACCCACATATAACTTATTAGCATCAATATTAGAGCCAGATTTTTTTCTTCTTCACAAGTATTCATTGAATGTTCTGAAAACTTCACACACTTCATTTATTGAAATGTGTCTACTTCGCTGGGCATGGATGGACAGGGACATCCACAGCAGGTATAGAAGAGAAAAAAGAAAAAAAGAACATAGAAAGAATAAATGCAATTATTCCTAAGTGAAATTTTGTTTCTCTCTCAGGACACAGGCTCTGAAGTGGGTAAAAATGCTTCAGGATCCTTAACTACCATGACCTTAATTCCAATGCAAAAGAACATTTCACTTTTATTCAATTGAGAGAAGAATTACTGCATTTTTGAACCTTTTTTTACATACTTAATCTACTGACAGTTACCACCGACACCAGTGGGCACCAGGTCGCAGTCTGAAGGATTATGTCACTGGAGCTTTATAGAACTACATGATTTGTAAGAATATTAATGATAACATTAAGAAATTAATTCAAAATATGCTCTGTGTGTATCTGTGCCCTCCCTGCTACATCACACAATGATTTTATTGGGTTGGTTTTGGTCTACTGCACCAAAATTGCTTTTGTTTATTTTTTATGAGAAAAATGGCCCTGTATACACATTTATAATCTTCGTTATATTCCAGCATGCTTGCTAAAACTTAGAAATACAAAAATTATGACACTGTGGAACTGATCTTTTAATCTGTTACTATGTGGTCCGAATAGGATGATTAAGAGGAGACTGAGTAGTCTTAAAATAAAACTATTCAGGTCACATAACTCTCTCTCATAGTTTTCACTTCAAAGGTAACTTTTATTTTCCTGCATGAAGTGCAGATGAGCACCATGGCTGAGTGAGGCATCCTACAGTTAGTTTGACCCCAATTTGATAAATAAGAGATTGCCCCAGTGAAGTGCCTCAAAGACATATTCTACCATAAAATTGGGAGCAGCCAGGGATGAGAAAATATAGGTGTTTGGAGGGAAATGGGTTAATTCTCATACAGAAAAGCAACTGTTTCTGCTGGGACTCATACTTTTTTTTTTTTTTCAGCGGCCCCTCCAGAAGTGTTATTACCTGTGTATGGCTTTTTTCTTTTCTTGCCACTGTTTTTTCCAAGATGAACAGGAGCTGGGTATATCTTGTAAATAGAAAAGAGTAAAAAAGAACTGTACATGCTTCCCTCTAAATGCCATAAGAAGAGACATGCTTTATAAATACAATTGTTTTGCTTCATTTCATCTTCTTATTGGAGCTGGTTCCAAGCAAGTAGGACTTCAAGAGTTGGTCAATTTAATGCAAGAGAAATGAATGATGCAGAAGCTCATGAGCTCTGTTTCTAATTTAGGCTGTGCTGCTGGAAATCAGGGGTAACACAGCTGAAAGCAAAGGACAAACCCTTGCATGAAAACAGCACAAATTCAGAAAGGGCCTCTCTAAGTCCTGGTGTCGCTCCCTTCACAAGAGGCCAATATGTCCCTGAGGCAAATGCTCCCAAGCAGTATTACATGAACAAGAAGAGAAAAATAATTTACACAGAAACCATGTGTCTTTTCCCAGGAATAAAATGGCTTCTTTTCCTTTCTTTTTTCTTTTTGTGGGTTTTTTTTTTTTGGGGGGGAGGGGGTGTTAGTGGGGTTTTTGTTAGTTTTTTGGGGTTGGGTTTTTTTTTTTTTCCGTATAGCATGTAGTGACTCTGCTGCCATAGGAGGCTGCAGGGGCAGATTTTATTAGTAGGTTAAACAACAGGACAAATACATGGACAACAAGGTCACAAAGAGATATGAAAGCAAATAGGAAGAAATGCATCTCCTAATGTACCCAGTCCAATGACTGTGTATGCTGGAGGAATACAAAGGGAACTGCAGAAGTTGTCCAGATTCTTAGATTCTTTTCTCTGCAAAACAAAGCTATTAGTGCTTTACAGGAGGAAAAAGCTTTTTTCTTTTTTTTTTTTTTTTGCACAGGCTGCAGAAAAGGTACTGGCCTAGACTTCTGTTCTCACCCTTGAGGGAATTGCTTGTACTCATAGATAAAACCTCATTCTCCTGAAGAGCAGAGTTGCATCAGACTGCTACAGAGCAAGAGCCTAAGTCAGGAGCAGCCATCCTTCCTCACCCAGTGAATGGCATTTGAAAATCCTAGCAGAACAATTATGCAAACTCTATCTTTGGAAGCCAGTGGATGAAGAGGCTTGAGGAAGGGGTCACACATGGGGAAATGTGTCCCCTGAGTCTTGATAGGTACAGCACAGGATGAGGCTGCAGATGCAGCCAGTTTGACCCACCAATGACATAGCATCCAACGCTGGGTTGTTTCCTCCTGCAAATAGGAATCTGGATTATCCACCAGCAGCATTCTGTTTCTGGCTTAGTAGCACAGCCCTGGTTTAAAAGTTGCACTTGAAGCATGCCCAAGCAGTAGTTTGTTCATTAAGAACAGATTCAGGCAAGCAAGAGCACAGATCTCTTTCCCTTACTCCCTATGTCTGGACCCTGAAGGGCTTTTTCCCATAGAGGCTCATGGCTGAGGTGCAGCACAGAGCCTCTTTAAAAGACGGCAGTGCCCTACCGCTTGAAGAATTGCTCTCAAAAGTAATCAAGCGCCTCACAGAAAGGGGTCTTGAAAGCTAGGCACACCAATTTAAAGATTTAGCTAGAAGATTTTGACAAAGCTCCTTTAAATGGAGCTGATATTTGTCTCAGTGAATGGAAAAATACAGTACGAATTAAGTCTGCAGAATGAGAACATTGGAGGAAGCGACCTGCATTGACTGGTAGCCAATACTGCACCCCTCATGATGTGTAACTAATAACAGCACACTAGACATTTGGCTTGCACATTAAATATTAATAACATTTTTCTTCTGACTCATCATTAAGCCAGAGCCTTGCTGCACAGAGCAAACTGATTTACAGACCATCCGTGGCAGGCTCCAGTGCTGCCCACGGTGCTCAGCTATAACACCTGCTATCCTGAGGTTTGGTGAGGGACCAGCAAGGGAGCCAGATCAAAAATGGGAGGCTTTGAAATGCAGGAAAACAACAACCCAGGCAGGTAGACAGGCAGGCAACCCACTCTTCTGACTGCACCCCTGCCCACAGATAATAGATAGCATGTGAAACAAATCTCTGCGAGGAGCTCAAGTCCCACTGCTTGGCTCTGAGGATGCTGTAGGTGCAGCTGGTGTGCAGTGCTCCTCTGCCCATTTGCTTCTCAGATAGATCTGATGGCACCTCTAACCTTCTGGGGAAGCCTTCCACAAGCAAGAGAACACTCTCAGAACACAACTATGGCAGGTACTATTTTCATGGTGAGGAAGAGGACCTACTACTCTCCTGAAAATAATGCTAGTCTCAGCCTTGTTTATACTGAAAGGGAACCTGCTCCTTTATACCTCTTCTCTTTGCAGACAAGGTGGTTTCTACTTCAGAAGCTTACACTGCCTGCAGCTAGAAAGAACTGTTTGCCTGATCCATGGAGAGCATTTTGCAGGGAGATTTAGACAAGCCATTTCTGAAATATGGGACTCAGCAAACTGTAGGTGATGTATAAAAATCGGAAAATGCTTTCAGTGATTCTTAGCGACACTCTATAAAAAAAGCAGATTGTCTTAGAAGTTTCAAATGTAGATTCTTTGAAAGAACCTGGTGAATTCAAGCAGTGCGGAATCCATTTTGAAGAGGTGAAAACTTGAGAAGTGACTCAGTGATGAATTAGAAACTTCAGAAGAAGGTCAGATTTTTAAACAAGGTGCCAGACATCTCCCAAAGAACTGTGCTTTCATTTAAAAGATTAAATAAATAAAAGAAGTAGTAACTCTCTAATCCTTTTTCCCTATGAATTTTCAAAATGTTGGTAGATCACAAGAGGGTTTTTGACACACAGTGTTTTTTTTATTTAGAAAAAGATATGTGATTTATTTCATTCTGAGGCCTTAAGGGACAGGGGGTGAGGTGGGAGAGAGAAATGTGTAAGGATGCCAGACAAACCCTTCACACTTCCCCTCCCATAGCTAGGAGTCCTCTTCCTTCTCTTCCTGGTTTGCAGAGATCCTAGATCAGCAGTCAACATTTCTCAGTTACTGTTCATACTGTAACAGTCCAGGATTCAAAAGGCCAGAGGCCTATTCACTTCCTTGGTGATCTTTGACAAATGACTTGAGAACTGCTTGTGCCCAAATTTCTGGGTGTGTAAAACAGAAAGAGTAAATGACACAGGCTGCCTTCCTCATCTCTCTGAGGTCTCTTGTGCCACAGGGTGACACAAGGACACGCTTGTGTCCACCTATATGAGTTTGCAAGTGTTAAGTGTACATCTGCATAGGCAGGTGGACATAAACATTTATGATTGCTCCCACTACATTCATCCTTTCTTTCTCCAAATCACAGAGTATAACTGCACATCCTCCACCATTTTCTACAGCCCACATTTCCTTCCAAACATAGCGCTCTGTTCTGCTACACAGAGCAGCAGCGTCACTGGTAGAAACTTCCAGTGTTCCTCCCTCACCTCTTTTCATCTGTAAAAGGCTCATTAATACCTTCTACATAAAGATCCCTACCTACAGTAATATTGCTGTGCTCCTCAGCAAAGATTGATGTTTACAGGGTAGTGGTGCCATATTGCCAAAGGTTTATTTCTCTTAAGAAATCTGCTCCACAGAATTAGAAAGGTATAGACAACTAGCAACTTTTAAAGTAAGTGAATGAAGTGCGTGTGGTGATTCACCATCTTTGCTCTTTTTTGTTCATATTGTTATTATCATCTCTGTTTGCTAATTTGCAGGGTGTCACTGTCACACAAGAATTTGCCAGTTTTTCTTACACTTATCTTGTGTGTTGCCCTTTATTGCTCAGCTGTTTTGAAGCACAACAATGAGACAGCTCTCTAAAAACTGGTACTTTTAAAATTGCTTTCTGCTCAGAAGCAAGGGGTAGGTCCTGTACCTGTTGGCACAATTGCTGAATTAAAGCCTGCCAGCTACAGAGCTGTCTCCAAAACTCTCATCCCCTATCAAAGCATCACGTGTTCATGGAAAAGCACTGCCAAGGTTCGGATCATTACACAGAAACAATTGTCAATAAAATAGCATTAGAAACAAATCAAAGCACCAATAAAAGATATTTGTTTCCAGATGAAGTCTGTGTGCCAATTAAAATACTTCAAGATCTATGTAAGAAGAGATGATTTGACCATTCAAAGAGCATAAGGAAGAAAACCAGGACAGAGGGGAACAAAGAAAAAGGGAGCATCAAGGGAAAACTGATCTCTGCATGGGATTGCTGTTCAGAGGAACCAATTTGTGTTGATGAGTTGGACATTTAAAAGCTGATAGCATGTTGTGCTGTCTAATATGACATTGGTGGCTATGGGATTTCTTCAGCAGCAACTTTATTCACTAAGATCCAAGTACCAGATAATGAACTGCACAGTTAGGTAACATTTCTGTGTGTCAGCGTTAGAGGCAGCAGGTTGTCAGCAGAGTTTTCTCTGTTCCAATGCTGAAGGCTGGGAGGGAACTGAGTTGGTTGGATCTTTCAGGAACCTTCTACACACTATATATTCTTCTGGCAGATGCCAGGACTCACAGAACATCCAAGCCCTCATGGGCTTTTCCTCTGAGACGACTTGGCCTGTTAAGGCATGAGGATTGAGTGATGTGCTGGAGTCCCTGCTCCCCAGGAAGATACTGGAACAAGCACATCCAAAAAAAAAAAAAAAAAAAAAAAATCACATCAGGGTGTTCAGGGACATGAAGGTGCAAGGTGCTGTTTCTTCCAGATGCCTTTTTTTTTTTTTTTTAAATGATTACTCTCCTGCCCCCTCATCATTATTTTCTTGGGTTTTGTTTATTTCACAGAGCTTGCTTACCTCTAATGGGTAAGCCAGAGGGGAAAAATACATAATCTTGCTAAATCATTTCAATCTATCTGCCTCCTACTCTTACGGTGTACAGCTAGCATTTCAGGCTGTAAAAAAGGCTGAGAAAGTGTAACCAATAATACCAATTTCAGGAGAAGAAAGCTTCAAGAAATAAAAACCCAAACCCCAGCACATCAGGATGAAATAATTGAGCCATCTAATTGCCTGTACTGAATAAACTGTGAAGCAGGACCGGTGGTGATAATTTCTAAAAGATTTAGTTTTAAAATATTAGTAAGACAGATAAGGGATTAACACTAAGACTGTAGGTGACTAATCTTGACTGTGCCTTTTTTAACAACAGCGTTGCTACCACCACCATAAAGGAAATTAGCAGTGATAATTAGATCAAATCCTTTATGTCAGTAATCCCACTTGAAGATATTTTCAGAAGGTTGGAGGTTTAAAGCAATTTCCTGTGTGTGTCCGAGACTCATTAATTAATATTGATACTTAATGTATTCCAGGCTTACATTTATTTCTTGGTTATACTCAGAGCTGTGCCCAACTAACTCATTTGAGATAATAGTTTAGTCACACCAGAAAATTACTGTACATTCAGCATCAAAAATTATCAAGCAACAAATCAGAGACCTATAAAATTGTTTGGTGTATCAGAGAATTGGGTTTCTCTGCATCTAAGCAAATTGTGTTGTCTTTTTTCTTTCCCATGGAATTACCATTAAAACCCTGCATTTAAAATAAAATTAATCTCATGTTGTGACAATATTTCCCCCTATGACTGATAGTGCTTATGTCACCAAGATTTCTTCCCTAAAGATCAATCTCTACATTCCTGAAAATAAACATAGTATCATTACTTTCTTTTTAATAATTTGAAACACCTTTATGTAGAGGAGGGAAGAGGGGAAAAGGAAGGAAGAGAGAAAATATTTCAGATTCACAACATCCCCATCGCCCCCTAAAACAAATATAAAATTAAAAGTATATGAATTAAAAAATTCACAACTTTTGAAGTCAATTGTATGATTCTGAGGGCTTAAACAACTATTCTGCCATGCTCCCCTCATGTTTTTTGTTCCTAGTGGTTGAAGATCCATGAACAATCACTCCCCTCACTGTGCCCTTAGCTCCTTATTTCTGGGCACCTCAGCAGGGCTAGACTAAACCACAAAAATCAAAGAAAATAAATTGTTGTTTGGTTTACATCCTGCCAAGGTGCTGTACAAACTCAGATGAGGAAAATACTTCAAGGTTCTTGGAAAGAAACTGTACCACAAAAACTACCTTTGCAAACTGCACTTGCTGATCGTTCACCATTCTGACAAAAGCAGGAACGGCCACTTACCTGAAAATAAAAAGAGAGAGAAATATCCATTATTATTCATGTATTTAAAGGAAATTACACCTTCTACAAAATGAGGAAGAATAAAATAATTGTGGTACACTGGCAGACTGCGTGTGGGATGCTCAGGGCTGCAAAGGCAGGGAATCAGCCTGAACATACAATGGAAGAACTGTAGGATAAAGCCAGGGCTGAAATAGGGAAGGATAAGATTGGAAACCATTGGATTTGTAAACCAGCAGCAAAATATGAAGACATTTTTCTGCCTGCAATGATGTCCCAAATAAAAGCAGCAGTCACATTCTCTGAAGTTTCCTTCCTATTTTCTGCCTTTCACCCATTTCTGCTATGAAAATTTTCTTCCAATATATGGATTGAATGTGTCTCATTCTGCAGATTGCAGGATTTCATCTCTGCAATACATGTTAAATTCAGTGAAATAATTTATGACACCTTCCATGACATTCTTCTCCTGCCTCCTCTCCATCAAGAAAACCAAACAAAAAGTCAGAGGAACCTGCAAAACAATTCCTTTCTGTGCAACTTGTGTACAGTCCTATTAGCAGCAACACAGCAGGCCATTGATTGGGGAGGGAAAAAGGCTTTGTTTATGGCAATGGATTTTAATCCTCCTGGTGATAGTTCATTTCATTGGAATTTTTGCAGAGTTGGCTATTACACTGATGGAAACCCTCAGAATGGACTGATTTTAAAAGGGGTGGGGTGAAAACAAGTGGCAGTGCTTATTTTTTGAAAAATATTGTTATTAAATAATTTGAAACACATTGATAAAATGTGTCTGAGAGTTATGCTGCAGTAATTTATAATACAAATTAAATTTCTATTGACAAATGGCAATTTAATCCAGTGACTAACTTCAACAATGTGAATTCCTCTGCTGTTTCTCTTTTTTTTTTCTTTAAGACATAATATATAGCATATGAAGCAGGATACGTGCTGGGATAACCAGATGCTGTGCTGTTGCTGGCCTCAGACTTATTTTCTGCTTTATCTCCCCAAAGGATACACAACTGGGAGGAACCTAACCAACTCCCTTATCATCTTTAAGTATGGATCAACCCTGGGAAGTATCCACAGGGAATCCATTCTGCATAAATACTTGGTTTAAAACTAAGCAGTGCCTTTTGCATACCTGAATTCACCCTGTCTACTCCCATCCCAAGAAAATCACCATAGGGGACAAAACCCAACATAAATCCTCAACTCTCTTGAAATTAATTCTCCTAGATGATTTAAAATAGAAACGAGATCACGATCTTGTCCTTGACATATCCTTAAGGAGCAAACAAAGGACTGAAGGATCGTGCCACCCACTGTGCTGTCTATCCTTTTGCAAACACATCCCCAGACAGATGTACCCATCAACGTAGAGATGCCGAGCCCTTGGCAGTAACACTGCACAGCTCCCAGCTGTAATGGGATACTGGGAAATCAGATCATCCTACATTTAAACTGATTTCTATCACTGATACTCTTTGTAGTACAGAAGTAGCATTAAGTGCAATAACATGCTGCTGCATGGTCACTTAATTCTGGAAGTAAATTCAATATTTGCTGGCATCCCCTATCCAAAGATACAATGTGTACACATGTATTGGAGCTGTTAGTTAGAATTACCTTTGCAATGCCTCCTGGGGAAAACCAGGCTTAGGCATCTGACTGGGAAGAAAGGGTTGTCATTCTAACCCTGTACGAAATTGTTTAGAAATTGTTCTGTCACTTGCTTTGTATTGCCATTATGGCCCAGTTGCTGCCTTGGGCACTTGTGGGTTTTCCTACAAGAAATAAGAGGGGCCTATTCCCATTGCTTGCAATATTTTCAAAGAAGCAGCTGGGGTAGACCAATGGAAACAAACACAATGTCTTTGTGACACCACTTGCATGTAGTTAGAAGAAGGTAAGGAACAATGCTGATGTTCTGATAAGTCCAGTGGAAAAAGATTTCTTTGGAAAGCTGTCTCCCAAAGGCACTATCCAGAGCCCCATTAAGAACTCCAAAGTTCTTCCTTTAAGATACAATCTTATAAATTTATTTTGGAGTCTCCTTTTCTGGCTGAAGGAAGTATGAAGAGGAAAATACGAATACAAAAATACTGGAGACATATGAATTTGGTTTTAAACGTCTAAATGGGTTCAGTCTAAGTTCAATGGGTTCCAGACAGGATAAACATTGATAGAGATTGTCTGACAGGTGTTATCTTAAAAAGCAGACCTGAGTGACAGACTATCTGGGACCTGTGTTCAGTGTTTGCATTGGCTCATTTTGTGACCCTAGCTAAGCTTGTGCCCTGTCCTGTTAAATGATACTCATCAGGACACTTCCACCATTTGTTAACTCTGTTAAGATGTTTCAAGAGATGAAAGGTGCTGTTTTGTATCACACAGCATGACCAACTGGCAAAATCCACCTTCTGACTCAAAGTAAGGAGGCAAACTTTGGTTGCATTTGTTGTGAGAAGGATCTCCCTCAATTTCTCCTAAGGAAGCTGTTCCACTTCAGTTAAACAAATATTACTTGCCCAGAGCAAGATTGAGTGTAACTCTATCGTAATTAAGGCTTCCAGTTCTGGTTTCAGGGAAATGAGCAGGATTTTACATCTTCAGTTATTCTCCCCACTCCTGTAATGAAAGTTTCCCTAATTCAATTCAAGCTTGCAAACATCTGCAGGGTAGGTGACACGAATAACATTGCGTTTTGCAGCAGATACACGTCTTGTCAAAAACACTTCCTCCAGCTCTTGTTCCAACACCATCTGTGGGAGAAACTTGACTGAGTTCATTGTGCTTCTACAGAAATACCAGCAGCTGGGCGTGACGGTGGCTGAGAGAGACAGTGACACAGACTGCACCCCAACACCCCTTCTGCCGGGGCCAGGCACTCCCTGAGGTTTTCTCTCCACAAGCTGACCTATCCTTTCCCTTGCTTAGCTGGAGAATCTTGATGAGAAGAGAGCCCGCGGTGGGATGGCTGCAAATGTAATGCAATCAGAAGATAATGACTTCAGAAGGAGAGGGGAGGGAGGGGATAATCAGCAGAGGCAGATGAACTCCCAAGATATAGAAAAAAAGAAAGACTCTGTTTTCATGCAGATGTCCCTAGTAATGAAGAATGAGAGAAGAGGAATACTGAAAAAGAGGTGAAATGGAAGCTGATTTGTTTCTAAATAGCACTGTTTCAGAGTCTTCTGTGGGGTGTAAGTTGCTTCTTAAACTATGAGTGTCTGAAAATACCCCAGACAAATTCAGACCTCTCAGCCATCTCTCTTTCTCTCTCTATTATACTCATATCCATACCACAATTTAGAGTTAGCTTGGTGGGAATTGGGGACAGGAACATAAAATATGCAGGGAACATCCCCGTCTCCCTTCAGGCTCAGGTTTAGCTAGGTGTCTATGAAAATATTATGCAAATGTGACAGTGTTTTCTTTGGGCAAGCCATTTAACTGGAGCTTTCAACACCTCAGAAGCCTGGAGACAAAGGGTGAGGGTAATGATAAATGCAATTTATTTACAATGAGCATAAAAGAGAAGGTGTAGGCAGCTGCTCCTACAGGTGATCTCTCCCCTGCTCACCCTACACACTCAATCACAGACTTCAGCCTTTCCGTCATGATGCCTACATGTTTCCCGGGGTGAGAGGTTTCCAGGGATCATTCTACTCAGAGAACAGTCCTCCTCGTTCGGATTCTGCATTTTGTATTCAGGTATGTGACTTCCACAGGCAAGGAGCTTTAACTTCAAAAACCAAAACAGTAAATGACCTGACCTTGGCAAGCCTCATACAAATTCTGACCCAAGGTTCAGGTCTGGAAGAACTTGTGAAGATTTTTCAACTGCTTTGATGAGAAACTAGGTGTGGATGCAGTAATACATCACTCTTCTACAAATCCTCCCTAGCCTAATTGTATCAATACTTAATGGCAACAGCTCTAAACAGTACACCTGCACTGCTGGATGTGCAGCTACCGAATCTAATAACAGACTGCTGGGTACCACAGGGGGCTGCTGCACAAAAAAACCCCAAAACAACAAAGCCAGAAATTCTTCCAGTGCACAGTGCTAGAGCCCATGTTGTGGCTGATAAAACCAGAAGCCTTGACTTCTCAGGTGGTTCTGTACCTCTCCTTTCATTGTTCCATATACTTGACTGTAGGTGTTACACCGGCATCCTGAACAATTCCACCACGCCTCTGTGTGCTCTGCCTCTTTTTATTCTCTCAGCAGATGAACTAGCTAAGCTATTCTCCTTTTCCTGCACTAAATGCTCTGTTAGAGAGTGCTGGCACACTTGCATCAGCAAATTAAGCTGGGATGGCTGAGGGCATTATGGCCTGCAGCTCTCCATCAAACCTCTCTCCCAGAGATTGCAGATTCCACATAAGGGACAACCAAACAGCTCCTGGGTCAGCTGCTGCACTTTACAGCTCACTCGATTAGCATGAATCAAATTGATGTCAGCTTACTTTACCAGGCTGGCTGTAAAACTGTTCTAGGGAAGGGGCTGCTTCATGAGCCATTCAGCTGTCCCTGCTGTGGGGTGGCAACATCTGGCAGAAGCTCGACGCTGAAACCACTTGCCCCCCACAAACTTCATTAGTTGCTGAGCAAATGAAAAAAAAAGTCACAGCCTGTTCCATCCCAGAAATAGCTGCTGTACGGGAAGAATAGCAGGTGAGGTGACCTCTATACAAACAGGCTTCCAAAGGATGATCGAACATAGGAAAAGTGTAATGAAGTAAGTTATTCTTTATTATTATTATCTCTGAAATCAAATACTCTCTTAAAAAAAATCCTTTTTAATTTGTTCTAAGTAAAACCTTTGCTTATAAGTATGACAATGGCATTACTAACTGTGCAACAATTTTATGCCAAGGCACTATTAAAAATGGCTTCAAGTCTAAAGTAGCTCTAATAAAGAGTTAATAAATCACTTGGTCTCAAAACAAAATTACTTAAAATTATAGTTTAGTGAAAAACCTCATATTACTTTTTATTAATGCCACATAAAGTAGTTGTGTAATTAGAAATTAACTCACAAGGTGACACAATTTACTCGAAAATGATGCACAGGATTCATATGGCACTTAGCATCCCCAAAAGGTCTCAAAATACTGCGTTAAAAAAACGTGCCAGGATCCGAGCATTGTTACATTCAGCCCAGGATTTCATCCAGCTCTGGGCTGGAAGCAGTTAAGCACTTATTACAGCACATCAGCACTCTTCAGGAATTTAAGAAGGAGCCTGAAGAACACAGCGCTTGACTCAAGGAGGGAGGCAAAATAATATCATTCTTCAGAAATACGGTTGGGACACAGGGGTCCGTATTGTTTCATTCACAGTAAATGATGATGGCACTTTTCCAAGGCTGAAGAGTATCATTACTTGAAGCCTGGGCTGCGTCAGCGATGTGACCTCTCCCCACAACCCAGCCCATCTCAGGGCAGGGTTTCTGCTTGTGGATTTTTTCATGTAATTCCTTATGGTAGTGTGGGATTCCTTGAAAAAGACATGTTTGACTGACTACACTCATTCTCATCTAGTTTACAGAGACTGATTAAATTAGAATCAGTAATAATGAAATTAGAAGTAAGACAGTTATGACTCCCATGGAAGGTGCACTTCCATCCTATTATGGTACAGGGAGAATGCTAGCATGAAAAAAATAATTCTGTGGGCTTTGGAGCCTCTTTCTTCCCTTTTACCTTGTAGCGCTTGAAGTGCACATATTGTACTTTATTAAGTCTGTGTGATAAGTAAATTAAAAACCTCTACTTTGGCTTCATCTTACAGAAGAGAAAGACATACAAAAATCAGTAAGTTTGGGACAGCATAGGCAAAGCACATCATCCTCGTATGCATTTTAACAAGTAGGTCATCTATCACACTTGGAAATAAGGAAATTTAGAGTGCACTGAAAATCTTCCTTGGGACAGAGCTCATCTTTAAAAGGAAACAAAACAGCCAGATCACTGAACTCTACCCTGGACAAGTAATGCCCCACAGTGAAGAAGGTGGTGTTGAGATTTGGCTGGAAGTATCTGCGTCCTGCATCGCTGAAGGGCAGAGCCAGGAAGTGATCTCTTGTGGATGCTACTAAAAAGAACTCACCCTACACACTCAATGCTACAAATGATGCCCCTGCCTGTGGTTGAAGGACCACAGGTCATGCCTAAACCACATTTGCAAAAAAGTGGAAAGAAGGCTACAATGGTTTGACAAAAATAAATAAATAATTTGCAAGTACTTAGCCCTGAGATGAGCAACAGACTGAACAAATTTACAGCTGCAAATGATTCCATGATGCTTTGTGATTTTTTTTTTTTAAAAAATCCATCCCTTTTTAAAGTCACAAAATTAAAGAAACAAATTTATGTCCTCAAATGCTTCTGCTTACAAACCAGAATCAGATTCTCCAAGCTAAAATTGGTCCAGCTTGAAATGTATTTGTCTACGGTTTCCCTCAGAAGTTTCAAATGCAGTGTGTAAATTCAAGAGCCTCCCAGTGAGGTGTATGTTGTAAAAGCTCGAGCGGTTTGGATGCAACTCCAGAGTCACCTGCCATGTTTGTTTCCTCACTTGCCTGAATGAATCTTTAACTCCTCAAAGCAAACCTTGAGTGTAGGTATTGCCAAATGTGAATTCAAAATTTGTTGCCAGTGAGCTTTACCTGAAAGCTACTCTTTCTTACAAACCTTCCTCATCATAAATGTGCTCACTGGAATAATCATGGGATATAGATGCCAAGAGAGTGTCAATGCAATCAAGACAAATTGGTGAAAGAACTGAGAAAGCTACTTGACAGCACTCATCCAGCTTGGATAAAGACTACTTAAACATTCCCCCTGCTTTCCTGCACCACAGGAGGTCCCTTGGCACCAGAGTGCTTGTGCTCTGCCTCACACAGCGCCGTGTCCCCCACGCCTCCACCGCCAACCGCGCGGGGCTCGGCTACCTGAATTAAAACATCTGCTGGCTGGCTGCAGCTGGAGGCTTTTATCACAGCTGCACACCAGCCATGACAGACACATGTGGGACACGTTTATCCAAAATGTTACATCCTTCCCCTGTCATCTCAACTGGGGAGTTCAGCTCCCCGATTCCACTCCACAGTGACATCAACCGCGGGCCGCCAGGGCAGATCGAACGCAGGAAGCCTTTAGGAAGAGTTGAAAATTGTAATAAGGGCATTATCATGAATCAGCTTGGGATTGATTAAACACTGTGTCATTTTGGGATAGCTCAGCCTCTGGGCCACAGAGTGTCAAAATGAGAAATATGGACTAAAAAACCTAAAAATGGTTTTAAGCTGAAGCTGAATATAGTTATGAAAGAAACAAAATGATACAACTGCCAAAACCAGCAAGGGCTTCAAAGCAGACACCTAGGGCATTTTAAATCTTATAAAAGATGTCCTCAGGCACTTGACAGATCTTTTACTGTATTTGTGAGCAAGCTAGGTTACAATGTTAAGTCCTTCTATTGAAATTCTGTCTTCTGTCCATTTTTACCACCCTAGACACTTTCCCTAGCTCAAACACTGTGATGTCACTGCTGACATTTTAGAATCTTAGCGGAACCCAGCATTTCCTTGCCTATTTCTGACAGTAGCAGCTGCTAGTTATTTAGCAGCATCATTTTAAAATTATTTGGAAGAAGATGACGGTTGCATCTGGCATGGTATAAAAGAGCCATGGCTAAATAACTTTTAAAATACTCAGGATGACTGTAGCCAAAGCTTCTGTGCAGAAAACCTACAACGCCGAGCCATCAGCATAAGAAAGCAGCCAAATAAGTCTTCTATGGTTTGGCAAAGGATTACGATGGTCATCACACCTGCAGCAACAAGACCTCCTGGTCATTCCTTATGAGATGAGTCTCAGATCCCGGGCTGGTAGCCATCCGAGAATTGCGGGTAAAGTCCTTTTCTCCAAGCCCTGTGCCAGAAGAAAGAGTCAGGATGCGTCGATTCTTTTATCAGAGTTGTTTATTCTATCGTGTTCTTAAATATTTTTCCTTCAGCCGGCGTAGATGTCACCTACACCACAGCCCAAGGCTATCTGCTCCGCTCCTGGGCGGTCATTATCTTTTATACTAATTATTACGTCCCCATTGTTTTCACTACTATACCAATATCTACTACTTGTATTAAACTGTGCACTTTTACACTAAACCAATAAGAAAATGCCACCACCTCACCTGAAGATGGAGGACAAGAAAAAGAAGAAGAAAGACAAGGGACACACCCAAATCCCTCCATCTTGTCTCCTTGAGCCTCCTTTGTGAACCCCCAAAATCCACATTAATACACAAAAATAAGTTATCTAATATCCTAATTACACACCTGTGACTTGTAATTCTTCATATAATGTTGGCAATTGCTCCCAAGGGCTAAAATCAAGGGCACTGGTGTTTTTATCACTGTACCAAGGTCTCCGGACCCCCTCCTGGGGTCTTGGACTGCCCGGGACATCTAAAGGGATGTCCTGGGTTCCGACAGATGAGCAGCAGAGGCAGAAGCCACACTCTGAATCTGCTTGCTAGCTTGTTTCAGTGCAATGCAGAGGTTTCAATGAAGTCAATTTATTTAACAATGAGGTAAGTTGCAAACTCTACTGCTAGGGCTGAAGAATTTTAAGTAGAGTTGGTTGAACATTTCAAACCAACTTTTATCTGGTCAAAATGTGATTCTTAGTGAAAGGCAAAACACTTCAAGTCTCGGGAAGACTGTCTGAGGGGCGTCAGAGAGACCCAAATCAAGTACTTAACATTTTTATTCCAAAAGCAGAGCAGACATTTTAGCACAATTGTGCTTCATTAGAATGCTTGAAGAGTTTTGGGTCTAATCCAACGTGGATCAAAAGCAAAATTCAGAAACTCGGAAGTTGTTGTGATACGGAATTATCATTCTCCAGCCTGCCTGAGTTTTGCAAAGGCTGGGGAAGGGGAGCTGGGGGAGGGTAGTTGTTGCTTTTTAAGATCAGCATTAGAAATGAAGTGATGCCAGAGAAAGGAGATTCAAAATTTAAATGTGACAAAGTTCAGAGGTGTGTGGGCTCAAGTTTGTAGTCTGGGCTGTTAAAGTGATAACACACAGGCTCGAAGCCACTTCTAAAAATATCCCTAAAAATCAGAATTTCTCCTTCAGAGACTGGGTCCAAGTGTGATCTTTGCTGACAACAGCTCTGAATCCAGCTACTTAGGGACCATCTCTATGGATTCCCAGATATGCTGATGAGCTGGCAGTTGACAATGTGTGTGTCAGGGATAACATTTTGTCACATGTATCAACGATGACATTTAATTTCTGCATGAAATTTCTGCATTTATTTTCTGGATGAAAACTGTCCAGTCCCCTAAAGAAATAAAATGCTTGTTAAAAGCAAGAGGCTGTTTGATCTTCCCTTTGTGGAATTTCAAGCCTCTGACTTGCAAATCTTGTTCAACTATCATCTTTGAACCACAGCACTAGCCTTCTGTTTGCACGGAGGCTTATGCTAAGTTGACAGATTCCAATGGCCCAAACAGGCTGCCTTCTCACAGAGGGCACTGTCTTAATGGTACAAGGAATGAGAATTAGATCTTTGAATTTCTAAGTGGCTTTGCATTTAGAACGAGCCCTTAAATCCTGAATAAGATGTACAACACTGCCAGGAGGAAAGGTACATGCACTGATCTGACTTCCTGTCCCCAGCTCCCAACACTTGTCCAAGTACCACCCATTTTTCAGTTGGTTTTACATTTAAGTACAGACACATGCCCACTAGTACTCAGCTGTACTGGGTTTGTATGGCCAGGTTTTGGTAGCAGAGGACTACGGGGGCAGCTTCCCTGAGGATCTGCCAGAAGCTTCCCCTGTGTCCAATGGGGCCAATGCCAGCTGGCTCCAAGAAAAATTCATTGCTGGCCAAGGCTGAACCCCCCAGTGATGGTGGCAGAGGCACTGGGATAACATATTTAAGAGAAGGGGGAAAAACTGCACAATAGCAATTGCAGTTGAAGAAAGGAGATAGGACATGTGGGAGAAACAGCCTTGCAGACACCATGGCCAGTTAAAAAGGAGTGGAAGGGGATGGAGGAGGTGCTCCAGGCACCAAAGCAGAGTTTCCCCTTCAGTCTGTAGTGCAGACCATGGTATGGCAGCTGTGCCCCTGCAGCACATAGATATCCACAGTGGAGCAGAGATCCACCCACAACCCATGGAGAGCCACATATACTTCGTGTGATCCATCATTTACTTTTACACCTTCAATTACAGACTCTCTTCTCAGAAGCACTGGGGCACAGATGGTTCCTATTCTTACTTCTCTTGTAAAAGTGACCAATATGCCTGAGTAAAAAAATTCTTTTTCAAAATGGTTCTAGTCCCAGTCATTGAAACATCATCTCTTCAGTTTGGTGGGATTTTTTTGTTTTTCTCAATCAACATTCATGGAGTAGGATAAGGAGAAGGGCAGCACTGAGACAGAGGAAGACAGATGGAAAGAAATTTCAGATCCATCTAACAATGTTGTTTGCCTCTCCTTGCTTGACACATGTAACAGTGTCTGTACAACACAGTTCTACAACAGAAATATGATGGCAGAAGAGAAATGCAAGGAATAAGCAAAGCATTCCAAGAGAGATGAGGCTTGGTAGATTCGTATACTTTAAGGTCAGAACAGAGGTTTAAACAATCCCTCCTGGCCTTCTGTATGTCACAGGGCTTTCATCTTCACCCAGCTATCCTTGTACTCAGCTCAGTGAATTTTCCCTATCTAATTTATCTTTTTTCTTTTTTTTTTTTAGCAAGGAATCCAGTCTTGAGTTGAAGGTGATGAAGAGTTAGCATGTCCTAAGGGAGTTTGTTTCAGTGTTTGATCACCTTCACATTTGAAAGGCTGAGCCTAATTTGAATTTGTCTGACATCAATTTCTGAGTCTTGGTCCTCGCTAGGCCTTTCTCTACTAGATTGAAACATTGTGTAGCACCCACTCTTTTTTTTTCTAAATGGAGAAAATTATACTGTATATTGATCAAGTCCCCCCCCCATCCCCCCATGTCTTTTCAGATAAATGTAAATGATCTTGAAGTCTCATGGAAAGTCATTTCCTCCAGCCATCAAAGTCATGTTGCAGACTTTTCCTGTATTCAATGCTGCATCATGCTGTGAAAATGTAGATACCAGAAAAAGACAGTATTTCTGAACTGGACTCAACAATGCCATATGGGAGACAAAACCAGTTCACATTACATTTTCTTAGTGCTATGTTCATACATCTGAGGCCTTTAAGACCCTTTTTGCTATTGCACCACTTGGGAAATCTGAGCTCCAATTGCACAATACCTTATACTTTCTTTCCAGATACAGTCCTGTCATCTGAAAGCAAGGTCTGCTGCTCCAAATACCCAAATTCATTTTCAGTGTGCTACATGTCTTTGTATGAAGGCATGCAGCCTTTCTGAGCAATCCACGCATTAGTTTTTTACTGCCATTACTTCTTGTATTCTTCCACTAATCTTTGTGTATCCATCCTTTTTATCAGCACATTTACTCCCTGATCATTGACGAAAACATTGAATAAAATGTGGCTTCATACTGATTTCTCAGAATCCAGTCTGGAACACTCCCATTTGCTGATAATTCCCCATTGACACATGCTTTTTGAGGACTATAATTTAGTTTTCTCTCAACTCATTTAATCTCTATTTTATTGTTATTTCATAGTGTTAACTTTTTATCAGAACACCATGAGGCATTATAGCATAGGAAAGCATTATAGCATATAGGAAAGTCCAGATCTGAAGGCATCTTTATGAACTAGGCTTGTAATTCCACAGGGGGAAAAAAAAAAGGAGATTTGTTTGAAAAGCCTATTTTCCTTAAATCTGTGTTGACTAGTGCTAATGACATTCTTAACGTCTTATTCTTTAGTCACTGGATTCTATATGAAATTTGCATTCTTTTATTCTGGAATGGTTTCAAAATAAGTGCACTACTGTCACTCAAGTCATCCTAGCTGTTTTGTCTTGAATCCAGCACAACATTAACATTCTTATAAAAGTCCTGTTACTCTTCCACCAATATTTAAAGTTAAGATTTATGAGCTGGAGGCCCCTTCAATACACTCTTTGATATGAACTGCCAGGGACTATATATTCCAGATGTCTATTCTTAGTGAGTATTGCTCAATATCCATCACAGTTATTAACAGGCTCAAATAGACCTCACCATCCTCATAGTGGAGGAAGAGTTACCCTGTTCCAGCCTAAACCACCTGCGACAGGTTCCTAAAAACTCTTGTACATTTGGGACTTCAGTTCACTCTACCAAGTTCCCCTCCCACCTTGGAAACAGTCCAATAACTTCCCATCACACCTTGGAAATGCCCCATATGGAACATCTAGAAAAGAGCTGGCATTACATGAACATGATGCAAGGTTTTTTCGCACTTCCTTAAAAGAAATGCAAATGAATGCTTTGCTGAGCTGGAATCCAGTAGCAATGGTGCAGCGTGAGCAAAAAGAAAGCCTCTCCTCTGAAACATTAAAAGGGGCTTTTTGCCTTGCAGCAGACTGTACCTTCAGCCTGGCCAACGATCCCTCTGAACCCATGCACTATCTCCCATTCAGACATCTTTCTGAGTCCTCACATATGGGCTTTGTATAAATCTCATGGACTTTTGCTAGAAACCATGCCTAAGGCATGAATTACTGATCCATTTTCACTACAGCCAAAACAGCTGCCCAGGCATATATCAGCTTACCCTTTGATTAACAACAACATCCTTTTCCTGGCCTTAACATTGCAAACTTGCCTGACTCAAATCAGTGCAAAAAGACAAAGGTCACATTCCCTTCCTGTCATTTGGAGTATGTTGTACCTTTCTCTAAATGTTTCCTTTGGTTTCCCCTCCTCTACTTCATGAAACACAAGCTGGTTGTCTTTGCTGTCAAGACTTTTACAGCTTACCCTCCTCTGAGCATCACCTCTGAGCACCTAGTGAAAGGTCAGCTCCCATGTCTGATGGACAGTGCTGACAGACACCACCAGATCAGAAATATTTTCAACAGCATCTTTGAGCTTTCCCTGCTAAACTTTTGCAAAGCTCCCTCACTGCCTTTCTTAAAACTCTCTTTATACTAAAACTGTAATGTTCACAAAGGAATAACAATGACAGCTAGTCCTCAGCTTCTCAGGCATCTCTGTCTCTCAGGATGAGCAACAATATTACCTCTCTTTTTTCTTTTCACCCACTCATCTTTTCATCTGAGTCTGCCTTTGTCTCTTGCTTTATATTTCATTAAAATACATAACCTGAGTTTTTTTCCCGGAAATTATAATAATGATTGTATAAGACTTTCAGCCAATGTTCAACACTGATATCTTTCCTAACGCCTCAACTGCTTTGCATGCATTCAGATAGGCATGTTGGGGAGTAATGTTGTCAGGTAGGATTGGCTGGGCTGTCAGGGTGCAACTACATTCCTAACTTAAACAGTGCCTGGAGGTGGTCCTGGGAATGGAGGAATAATCAGCTGTACTGCTAAACAGTCAAGCACAGCCCCAGCACAAGTCTGTAAGCACCTCATGGGAACAGCTGTCCTTCCTACACAGGAGTATTTCTTTATAAATTTAGTTTATTTCTCCTGCCATATTCTGATAGGTCATCCTCCTCTTAGGTTTCATCACTTTTCTTTTTCCATGCATGACCCTGGAGTTTTGACTTATCAATAGCTGTGAAAGGCTAAAAGCAGCTTTATGCAAAGTACCATTCCAGCCCTATTATTCATTCTCTTGTTCCTTAATGACTAGTCACATTTTAAATGTTATAATCAAGTGCTTTATGCCACCAGGTTTTAATCAAGTCAGACATGCCAGAATTATTCTCATCAATGAGTATGTCCTGTGCCTCCTCCTCCCTGCTGACAGTCCTATGGGAGTTGTGCTCATCAAAGCAAGAGATCATCTTCTCTGTGCATTATTTGCTGCATTAGTTCAATTTGTTTGAAGAATCCTGAACCTGAGCTCATCTTGTGGCTGCCACCTTAGCAGTACAGTAAAATCCCGGGCCACTCACAGGAACTGCTGGGTACTGAAAGAAGCAACTGTTTGTTATTCCTGACTTTGGAAGCAGCTCTGTGCTCATTGCACACCAGATCTAAATACAAACCTCAGAACTGCCCTGAATTTTTCTATTTTGTACTGTGCTCTTCAGGCAGATGGAAAGGATATGACTGGGGAAACGCACTCTAGATATGTAATGGCCTAGTACATTGATAACTGCATGAAACTGGTACTAAACTAATAAAATATCATCCTAGGCCACTTACTCCTATAATTTACCATTAAAAACACCACTGATGAGTTTCTATGAGGGAAGGAGGAGTGCAGCATCCCAATGCAATTTACCACCACCTCTCAATTTGATTACTGCTGGGGTAAAGTTGAGGGGGTTGAGAGGAGAGAGACAGAAAAACATGAGAGATTTGAGACATGATTAAAGCATGGTCTCATCCTATTCACACTGGCAATGCCAAATTTAACTAGACAAAAACGTCCTTTGATGTGGCAAGAGCCCTCAGCAGGAGCTATTCTTCCATAGAGATGTTTCTGTTGAGACAAATTCCAATCTTAAGATTTCAGGTCAAGGTGATCCACAGTATCTGACATCTCTAAAGGGCAATTTGTCGTCCCCCCTGCCAGAAAACCCTGAAATCGCTAAATGCACCAAGCACACTGACAGCTCCTCCTTGTCTCTTAACTATCACTTGTCTTAAAACAGCTCTCATGGCCTCAACTGCAAAAAAAAAAAAGTCTTCTTTAACAGCCTCAAGCACACAAATAAAGCATAGTTTTGGCTTTGTCTCTCAAGAAGCTCTGTTTTAAGAGTTCAGGCCTGTTATTCCTTGAAGCAAGTGTGCTTTCAAAAAGGAAATCTCTAGTCCAAAATCAACAGGGGAAGGATCAGGGGACTGGAAATAAAATCAGCTCTAAGCCTGAAGAAAGTGCACTCCATGAAAGAGCCTGACTGGATTTAATAAGGGAATGTGGGCATTAACAGCTTTCAAAAGATCACAGTTTCTGGTTTGAATGAAGAATGCTTTTGACCTTTGGTATGGATACATTTGGCAACCCACTGATGTTCTCTCGTTAGTCCTTTCCATGAGCAGCAGCATCCGATAGAGACTGGTCCTGTTGGGCACTCGGGAAGGGAAAAAGACTTCAGAAAATGAGTCTTAGGTTTGGGTATGACTCAAGACAACTCAGTCAGGGTAAATGGGGAAAGTTCATTGTACTGCTGAAAAATCTCAAGCTTCCTTTCAAACAGTACTGCAAATATTTTTCCTGCAAAGAAAGTTTCTGTAAAGGCACTTTGTCTGACACATAGTAACAGGGCAGGCCCAAGACAGGCACACCATGAGCAAGGCCATGCTAATCATATCAGACAACCTGTCCAAGTACCCCAAACCTCACCAGGGAAACCACAGACTGGTATCCTCATCATGTTTTCCATCACTACCCTGCCTCAAGTGAAGCAACTGTATTCCCATGCTTACTCCTGCGTTGCCTGCAGAAAGTACTGTCCCATGCAACCTTTTCCTATTGCAATCTGTAGGGCTTTACAGAGTTCCTCCTACAGTTCACAACACTGAGATGCTGACATTAACTCCTGCAGCCTACACACACCTCTCCTTCTGACTGGCAACCACTCTCGTCAGCAGCGGAACCCGGGTGTAGGGATCTGTATTTATAAAAGAGTGTGGTTCTTCCTGACATAAAACAATAAAACAGCTAACAGGGGCTATGCATGACAGGTTGAGATGCCTGTCATTACAGCTGTCCTTGGGAAAAAGAGATGTCAGCCTAGTTTTGCAAACCTACATCTCTGACAGTCCACACCAGATGTGGAGAAAGTGAAGACGAAGGGTGATTTAGAGAAGTGGTCACAGAGAGCTAAAGAGAGGAAAAACAAAACCTTGTAATTCCTTTACCTATAAGCTAACCTCTCCTTCTGTGTAAAACAGAAAAGGCTGAGCTAGTGCTTTTGGGTTTGATTATTTTTTTTTTCACCTTTAATTATGCATCTTCAGTGACAAGCTCATGTGGAGCTAAAAGCTGGATCTGAGCATGAAGCTAATTTTTGGAGCTATTGGCTGTTCACTACCAGGAATAAAAATGATTCCTTGTCTTCCTAGATTTGGTTTAAGGAACAAAACCTCTTTGTCTCTCCCTCCATATTAGCTGCCTACAGACAGCTCCATTTTCCATTTGTGCATTTAATTATCCCTTCCTATGTGAGCTACTTTACATTTGTGCTTATTGAATCTCAGTTTATTGATTTCGGCTCCCTTCTTGAATTCATCATAGTCGGACTCAGGGCTAATCCTATTCTCCAATGCATTGGCAATTGCTTCCAGCTTTGTGTTGCATATGAATTTGATTAGCATACTCTCCATTCCGGTCTCCAGTGAAAATGTTAATGAAAACATTGAGCAGTATCAGATCTAGAGCACATGCACACAGGGCTCCATGCACCACTGCCTAACCTGACTAAACCTTTCATAATACTCAATACTTCTGGGGTATGGACGGTCAACTTAACAACACTTGGCTAAGTGATGTGCAACCTTTCAATTGAGTTTATATTCTGCAGGAACAACTAACAAACCTGGATCAGATGTAGGGGGAGGTCAAGAAAGCAGCATTTGAATTGGGAAGGTATGGGAGTTTGACATTTAATCAGAGTTAGAGCTCAATCTAAGGATTCCATAACAGTCTCTGAAATTTCAGCTTCAAAAAACGAAAACCTGAGAAGGCACACTTATATTTTTGGCAAGTTGACTGCTATCTCAAACTTAATCTCACTGGTGTGGCTCTTCTCACATACTTTAAAATGGTGCCAAATGGCAAAGTAGGCTGGTTCTAGTGTGAATTTAACTTTCCAGAAATAAAAGGATTTAGGATTTAAGGGTTAGTTCATGCTCATCTCATTAATCAAATCATTCATTGTGGCCAAAATATATTGGAATGGACAGAGACATAATTGCTTTCATATTCTAATTTATTGAAAATGAAACGGAATTTCCGATTTTTATCAGCAGAATTAAGCTGTTTATATCCATGACCATTGCTTAGCCATAAAGCTTAGGATTTTTTTTGTCTTTTCCTTCGGGGGCGAGGGGTGTGTGTGAAGACTACACATTATTTTATATCTTAGTTCCCTCCCCACGTGGGTTGGTTATTGAGCCAGGCATTCACCAGTGCTGAAGTTTAATATAGCAGTGCTCAATTTTCCCATGTTCCCTCTTGTTTGCAAGTTTAATTCTGCCATTCATTTCCCTCCTCTGTCTCTCCTACCTTGGGAGATGAGGCATTACAATGTACTTTAGTTTGCCTCCTTCTCTTTTCTAACACAGTAGAATCTCAGCACCCATCAGAAGACCCCCAAACACTAATTCCTGGTAGCTGTAAGGAAGCAAGGTACACAGAGAGTAAAGTTATTCTGTTTATAGTGAGATTAATCTCTTTCTGAAAACTATCAGACATGCCCTGGAAGGGCTGATTTATTCTTGGCTCAAAAAAGATGCATCCAAAGAGTGCGGTTTTGGCCTCTGGAATGTATCAGATGGCACAGTGTTTTCAAAAAGTTTCCTAACTCTTTTCTAATCCTGCCCTCATATTTCTGTGTTCAGAACAGAACACGGAAGCAACTGTTTCTTCCAGAATTGTGTTGACGCAGGACTTCATCACTCTTACTGTACCTCTTGCAACAGCTCTTCAGACCATGCAGTAAATGTTCAGAGAAGAACACTGATTATTTACTTCCAAAGCCACATGCACCCAGCCAGGTTGATTTTCATTATCAGCAGTGCATGTTTGGATTTGTGATACCATAACACAGTTACTCATTTCTGAGGGAGGCTCACAAGTGGCTCTAAATAAGTATAAATAGAACAATGATGCCATAAATTTTGTTCTACTTGAGAAAAGGGTCTTTCTGACCTAAAAAGTGAAAAGTTCTATTCCAGCTTTGAAATGTTGCCCTGGAAACCAGATGTAGATTGTGCCACCAAGTATGATGTATCACTGCATCATTTGTCCTGTTCTTATTGTTCTTTTTAGCTAAGATAGAACTGCAACCTGTTTCTGGCCTTCTCTGTTTGCCATCACTCTCTGTTGAAAATTCTATATATTTTACTTTTAAATCTATTATTAAATCTTTAATCCATCTATATATAATTTATGAATAATTATAGAATGTCTGGTAATAAAGAGCACTGCTCAGATACCAACTCACGCTCCTTTTGCAACCTCATATGAAGAAACTCTCTCATTTAGGCAACTCTATTCAGAGTGGCAATGGCCTTTTCATCTGCAGAGGGCCAGTGTGGTTACAGCTGGTCTGATAGCATTGCATTAGAGCAGAAGAAGGTTTTCTCAAACAGCACCACATTCAGAAGGCCTGGGCAAGGTCAACTGGTTCCTACTCTTACCTGCAGCTGAAACAAGGGACAAATGTTTTAAGTACTTGCATAAATTTCATGTCTCAATATATCCAGAAACAGCACCCGTGGTGTCTTTCAGTCAAAAACCATTGAAGATGTGTTTAGCATCATGTTGAGTAGATGGAAACAGGTGTTAACCTGTACAGGCTCCATTTTCCAAAGGAACAGATGGCTTGGAATACGCTTGTCCTTTCTCATTTTTCTGTCATCTCATTGACTACTTTGCTCTTCCACTCTGCAAAACCCTTAAGCCCAGGAGGAAATTCTCTGAGCTGCTACAGAGAGGCTTTTATTGCACTTTCACTTAAGAGACTCTCTATGACCCTATTTATAACATACCCGTGTTCTGAATAGGGTAGCAAGGGAAAGAAAAGCTATTGTCTGAATTGCAGAGTGGAAATGGAAGCACAGACAAAGCTCCTGAAAAGACTTAAATGATGCCTAATGATGGGGGTAATCACAAAGCACTATTCTCAAAGGCACATGCCTAACTAATCCTCATTGATTTAATTGAAAGGTGAGCAACCAATGGAGGGGTTTTTAGCATTTCACTATGTATTTATCTGCATCATGAAATGCCTGAATACCTCTGGAAATCTGGCCCTTGGCCGCTATCCCATTTTAAGAAACTGAAGTAAGCAACTAGAAAAGTAAATCTGAGGAGTTTGGACTCCTCAGTATACAAGTCTTTCCTGAAAAACAAGTGTAAACTCTGTTTTTATTTTAAAACACTACTGTAAGTAGTTTACGTGCAAATTCCAGGACTATTAATTGATCTGCTTGACCTCATCATCCTACTCATGAATTCATTCTTCTCATTCCCTGAAGACTCTTGAGTTGGGTACTATTTACACTGTTTCGATTAGGCTTTAATGAGTACCGAAAGCTTTCGGTTTCCCTAATGAGAATTGAAGTAAAATTGAAAACTACAGGCTTTGTTTAAACAAGAACAATGCAAATCTGGCAGAATTCAAAACAGGCTACAACTGAAATTCTGACCTACGTAAAAGCCAAGGATGAAATATGAACATGACTTAAAAACATTCCTACAAGTACAGCCAACTTTAACCAGTCTTATACAGAAACAGTTGCTATGCATGTGCAAGTATTATACTCTAAGTAGTGCACAGAAGTCACCTCTTACTGTCTTACAATAAACAAAATAAATATCAATTTAAATTTGTATAAAATAGATGTAAGGAAATCAAGCAATTTCACACAGGTGGAATTGCAGATAACTGAAAATCTAGTTGTATAACTCTTCAGTGATCTGTGCATGAAGAAATGAGCCAGAGAAAGAATAGAAGATACTATGAACAAAGACTAATTCATTGTTATGAAATTAAAATAACACTCCCTGGCATCTCATCAGCTGATCTGCAAAATCCAGGGCAATCCTTCACCATTACATGGCTTGTGTCCTTGGCTTCTCTTATCCTTTTGTGTTTATAAGCTCTGCTGGACTTGTGTCTTCTAGTGGAACAAGCAAGTTGGTGAGAATGAGGGCAGAAAATTAGTTAGATACATTATAAAGCAAAACCTCTCAAAATTTAAATAGAAGAGTTTCCCTGCTTGCAAATTCTCTCAGTGTGGGCTCCACACTTTGTGGACTGGTGAGTTTATATCCCTTCTCTTCCAAAAACCCTCTTCAGACCCCAGGGAAAAGGACACCACCATCTCCTTTCACAGCTTCCCATCATACAATTTTTGTTTGTAGTTCTCCATTTCCACCTCTCCCAATCCATTTGCCTCTTCTGTCACAATCTATCTGTACACCAGTGTTATCCACAAGCCTCACAAGGTAACAGAACATAATCACTTTTATGTGCTTGTCTGCCTTAATCTCTGGAAGAGTTCCCCACAATCACTCTCTGGGGAGTTCATTTGTTAGATCATTCCCCATTTGGAAGAGCTGTATTTAATGTTTATACTATGGAAGAGATCACTGGCAGTCTTTCCAAGTCCTGCTCTAGTTGTTGGAATCTGTGTGAAAAGGAGCTGACTGCAACCCTTTTGCTGAAAAAAAACCCCAAAAAGCAGCATTGCTTTTTCAATAATTTCATTGTTGCTTTAACATGGAGAGAATAAACTAGGCAGAATGGGTCAATTTCAAGATTACTCCTCTATAGAGGGAAAGGTTTTAAACAGATCTGTTCTGGCGTCAAGTGACAGGAGCAATTTTCAGGTTATTGATCTCTTCTCAGCATAATTTCTTTGTGATTATTTTACCTCTCCATTCTTGCCTCATCACTCCTCCATAAGGACCCTCCAAAGGAGTGGTGATCTATTCCTCTTTTCTGTCATATGCACTCCAGTTTACCTTCCATAATTGCAGAAACAATGTTCAGTGAGTACCAGAAGTTTGGAGACAGACTTATGTAAGGAATAAAAGAAGTTTTTATGTGCACTGTTCATTTTCTACTTTCCCAGCCACAGGTGAAACCATTCCAAATTCATGCTGATAAAACTTTTAGATCCCACTATGAGCGAATTCGATAAAAGCCTGTGACATCAGCTTCACACAGTACCAATCTGTTCTAATCTTCCCAACAACTGCACTAAACCATCAACAGCAGTCCCACCCCCACAAATGCTCACAGAAGTACTGCTCGGAAGATGTAGCTGCCCAATGCAGACAGAGCTGCCCTACAAAAAAAGATCACAAAAAAAAGCACAGGCAAGGCAGGACAACACAATCACAAAGACCTAAAATAACCTTCCTGTAATTAACAAAATGCTTTTAGAGCAAGTCATAAGGCTACATGTTCTACTAGGTTGAATCCCTGCTCTCTACAAAGGAGACTACTGAGTTTATCTGACTGGTCCCATGTTAACTCACATAAGATGGTCTTGGAAAGCCCCTCAGGACACCTCTGTCATTGCTCTACCACCCTCCCAGTGAAAAGTCTTTCATAATGTGTGTTTCATCTGAATGTCCCAAGCTACAGGTTATGGCTGTTGCCGGTGTTATACTGTCTACTGCTACTTAAAAAAATTTGGTTCTTTCTTAGAAATTATACATCAAGTGCCACAGGCTTCTAGCTCACCTTTTCACCTCCTCTTCTCTATACTATACAAGCTTAGATCCTTCAATCTGTTTTCACAGGACATGAATTAGAACATAGGCCACAATTATCTTAGTAGTTGTCTCCACTAGACCCTCCCAGTTTGTCCATAAACTTCCTGAATTGTTGAGGCTCAAACTCGATACAAATTCCCTCTGGGTCACTGAGGCAGATGAGTTCTACAGGAGTCGGCTCTCATCCCAAAGACATCACTGGTGTAGCTGGGCTACAACAGGAATAGCATGTCCAGCAGGTTAAGGGAAGCTCTTCCTTCCAACAACTATGTGAAACTGAACACAAGAGTGAATCTCTTTGTGAGATTCTGTGCTTGGTAGGGAACTTTTCCTGGTATCTGAGAATTTCCTACTATGATTGCTTTTGAGCTCTAGAACACTGGATCTTAAAGGGCAACATTGCTTTGCAAGTGGGTTGCCTTTGTTGGAAGTAAGGATGAGGTTCAAGTAAATTGAAGCAGAGAAAAGCCTGGAGCTTAGAGTTCCCATGTCCATGATGGATGCTATTTCCATTAGGAGCCAATGGAGAGAAAGCTGTCTTACCTACTCACTTGAGTGATCTGCACCTGCAGTGGTTGTTGGATCAAGCAGTGCAAGGAAGACAGCTCCCAGCTGTCAGTACAAGACGAGCTTGTGTGCATGTGTGCGTGCTGTTTCACTGGGACGTCAAGCAGAGAAGACTCCTCACCCTCACTATGAGTAATGAGGGATGGGGAAGTGTTCCAAGTAAGAGTTTCTGCTGCTGGAATCTTGGGGACTTATTTTTACCTTCATGTATCCCATCCAGTGGTAGAAAAAAAAAATGGCCAGCACTATGTTGTAGTATGTGAAAATGAACACCTTCATGGATTTTGTGCAACATGATGGGTTTGCAGTATGAGGGGCAGGCAAGCACATTGGATAATTCTCTTATAGCCTCCCTACCTCACTGGTTAAGTTGCTGTCAAATAGGAGCCTCTCATCTCCTGTTGTAAAGAAATGAGAGATGCAGACTGTTTTGAGGTTCACACTATGAACAGTAAAGCAGAATGAACGCACACGTTGCACATGCTACTGTGTACATTAAAATCTTTTAATCGCCACAAGATTGTTTATGAGGGCTGCCTTTCCCTGGAAGAGCAATGAAGCCAGAGTGCATTTTTGCAGAGTCCCAATTTTGCAGACATGGGAGAACATCTGAGAAAGTATCTCAGATGTACCCATCAGGAAAAGACCAGTCCCAATTCTCCTACAATTCAGTGATCTTCAGCCAAAAAGAAAGAGTTGTTTCAAAAATTTGCCCTAAACTGGGACAAATACATAACACCCCCTACTCCACCCCATACACCTCTTAATTACACACCTCTACAGTGGCTGGATATGCTGAGTCAGGAGAAAAGCCTTCAACCTTCAAAGACAGACAGCCTGAGAAGGGCTTCCAGCTTAGGATGGAAGATCAGTCAGAAAGCAGATTTACATCATCTTGAGAACCTGGTATTGCCAATTTCAAGAAGTCACACAAACTTTTAAATTTTCAACAATTAAATAATGCTCCACTCTTTTGTGGGGTCTGAGTGTACTGCATGATTTGACATTTCTCCTCGAGGTAGAATATATTGCCTGGCATTCTCTGCGATGCGAAATGAGTGGGACACACACTCACAAGTTTTGGCTAAGATCATACCAAAGCCTTTTCATTTATTTTCAGGAAGTTCTTTTCTCAAGCGCCTCTCATGACAGTATGCACAAAGCCTGCCATAACAGGCCCCTGACCTACAGTGGGCTTTTGTTGCAATCATTTTGGGCTACAAATACACAGAACAGATAGTAAAGAGCAATTCTCTCTGTTCAAGCTGGGGAGGGCCAACCCTGCCATTGCACAGATCTGGTATAGAGTCAGTAGTGTTAAACATAAGGACTGTTCCAGAGCTGAGAGTACTTAGGAAATAAGATAGGCCAGCTCACATTTTCCTGCACATTACAGCACTGCACCCTCTGGTATTTCCAAAACCAAAAAGGACAACCAAGAAGGATGCTGGGCAAGAAACCTCAAGAGGATGCCTCCAAACAGAATTTCTATGATTCTGCAAAGTTCATGTTCAAAACCAGGAATGATAAGCAGGAATAGCTAAGTCCCTAGGAGGCTTAGGGTAAAGGCCATACTTCTTCACTTAGCATTTCCTAGAAACTAATTCAGATGGCTTTCCTCTCTGCATTCTGACTTCCCTGAGCCACATTTCTGTATATTTACCTTTTCCTGATGCTTATAGAACTGAGCCCTTACAGCGCTGTGCATTGGGAAAAATCTTGCCTGATGTACGTTCGCAGACAAAATCCTTGTCTGCAGTGCTCATCAACAATAACAGGAACTTCATAGTTTCTTTTAGTACTGCCCCTCTAAAACACAGACTCTACATTGCTTCATACATTAAACACCAAGTATTTGGTGCTGCAAAGGCCATAGATGTTGGTGGGATGGTGACAGGGAACCTTCCACCCCAGCAACCTCACTCACCCAGAGTGTAAGTGATGGTGCCAGCAGCACTTTGCCAGGTCAGTCACTTAACTGTCAGATATAGCTGAAAGGCTAAAGAGCAAAGAGGGTGAAGTAGCGTCAAGATACAAAGTTCAAGTCTCATTTTGTTCTTTACCAAAGTTTGGTGGGGAAGAATTGGCTAAGGGCCCATTTTCCATTCAAAACCCAAATTGCTTTGATAATTAGCAAGTCTACTGGAACATGTGCAGAGCCTAGGCATAAAAGACAAAGCAGATGATAGCATGTCAAGAAATCATATTTGATATAGATTAAAATTACTGAAATATAGGGAATTATGGAAAAATACCATCATTTTGCAATTAAGATTAGGACTAAAAAGAGGATTTGCATTCATTGTAACAAGCAAGACCAGTAACACTAACAACCACCTATGGAGATGGAGCTATTAACATGCAAATGATCATTATTCTGACCGAGGTATTTCTACGGAAAATGTGCCGTTTATGCAGATTTCAAAGAAGTTTTTTGAAGCAAGGTATGTATGGATAAAGAACCAGGAGTGAGAACACTGTTTACTCAGGAAAACTGTTCTGCTTGACACAGAAGAAAACCAAGAAACACAATTACTGAACTGGGGCCGGAACAGACATGGTGTGGGATTCCAGCAAACCTCCCTGACAACACGATTACAATGAAGAGCGAGCTTTGGGGCCAGAATGCTAATGTAAGAAATGCAAACCTTTATTTAACCACTTAAGGGAGTAAAAAGCAGGGACAAAAGGGGATACCTGATTTGAAGGCAGGAAATAGGAAGATAAAGGAATTTTTTGTAGAAATTGTAGAAATGCCTGAGCTCTTCAGATGTAGCCAAATAGTTTATACCATGAGCACAATTCACAAGGAGAAAGCATTACCTGAAACTACCCTGAATACAACTTCCTCTGTTATCAACATTCTTTGTGATTACTGCCCTAATTTCAGTGGAACTTTGACTCCTTCATACTATACAGGTCTGAACAAATTAGTTGAGGTCCATTTTTACAGGCAGGGGACAAGGACCACTGAGCTCTAGTGGGAGGCAAAAATGAGTAAAGAGCCCATTCAGAATACTCAATGAATGGCAGGCAGCACAAGACTTTATCTTGCCAGTGTGTTGTGAAGACCTTGGCAGAGGTCAGTTAAGAAGCAAGGAGAGACAAGTATAGCAGGCACCAAAACTGAAGAGGAAGAGAGAGAGAAATTCCACTACTGCAGGAAAAATCTACCTTTAAATAAAATATAGGAAAATGTTCTTCTGCAAAGTATGGCAGTGTGTTTGAGAAAAAGACACTGAATTTCACTGCAGCTCCCTTTTAAATTCATAGAAGTTCAGATCTGTGAGATTTCAAGCACCAGGGAAAGTGGTTGCTTTCTAGGAGCCAGGTTTACCAAATTTCTGAAGGTCCTGGAAGTCTCTTTTGTGACTTCGGTAGCGCTGCTGTATTTTAAAACTGTATTGTATGGCCTTATCAGAGAGCCTTTAAAAGACACTGGAATGTGTGGGTTTGATCTGTGGTACAAATGGGGTAAGGGTGACAGCCAGAAAGTGCAGGAGCTGGGGAAGTTACATCAATCTCTCACTTAGTGGGCTGCACTGCTCTCACAGTCCTACATAATCCAAAAGAGGCATTTTAGGAATATCTGAATTTGAAAATATCAAATAACTCTGTATCTTGAAGTGCACAATGAGATTCTTTCAGCTCTGCACAGGGTGTTTTTTGAAAATTGGGACGGCAAAGCACATCTCTGCAAACAGAAGCCACCCACCTGCTGATGAGACAAAAATAAAATAAACAGGCTCAGTTGGTGGGTCTAAAGTCTGCTGTGCCAAAGCCAGTGAATGGACATTTAACACTATTCCTTTTTCACAGGGAAGTCCTGTTGTTTCATTTGTCTATTCTAATGTCAACACCACCAGATAAATGCTGAGTACCCTGAACACTGTGCTCCTACAGGGAATGTGTAAGAGATAAGATTGACTGGCACATTAGGGTTTTTTGCCCCACAATGAACATATGAACAGCTGCTGGAGGAAGCCTTTTTGGCCTAATAAGTAGTAAAGCAGGATCCAAGTATTTCAGGGTCTTGAGAATCTCTTAGATTCCCAGATTACAAAGTCACAAGATGGATTATCTTGTGGCCACAGTGGGTCATCTAGTCCAACCTCAGTACATCCACTTCTTCCTTTCCTACAGTTGCCAGAAGTATCATAGAATCCCTATCAATGGCCAAGGTGCAGGGTATCAGTGAATGGGTCATCTGGCTACCATCCATGCTGGTATTAGCTTGGATAAAGGAAAGACACAGATCTTTACCTCCTATTACTTTGTGTATTGGAGAACTGAGTGTAAGAAAAACACATTATGTGCAGTTTAGAATAACCTGCCCATATGGCATGATTCCACAAACCCAGAAGCAAGTTAAGGATAAAAGCACAATGCTTGGCCGACACAGCAATTATTTAATATTTCTTTTTAACACTTCAACACTTCAACATTGCATTTTCTAAGTCAGGAAATTCTGTCATCTTCATTTTATAGATACAGAAAAGTGTAGTGAACTGTAATTTGTAAAGCTGTACTGGCTCCTTGATTGCCCCAGCCTAAGTGAGGGACCTGGCTGGAGTACCCACAGCTTCTTTCTCCTTCAGGCCATGTAACTAAGGCTCCTTCCCATCAAAACAAAGGTCTGTAAAAGGACAGAGGAGGTAGTCATGTTCCCCTTGCTGCCCCAGCAGGAGCTTGAATGTTCTCCCAGACTGTTAGTTGAGACATGGATACAGCAACTAAGGCTCTGCTGTCCTAGTAAATTTGAATGTGCACAGTTGCGGTAATGTTAATAAACTGCATGCAAGTTCACTGGCATAAGGCTTGGCCTCTTAAAATTTGTATTTCAGTTCTAAGCCATGATTAGCCAGGGGTCATTCATAAGTAGAAAGCCGCATGAAGCTACACTATTTTGGGAATTACAAGGGGTTTAGTACTACAGATGTGATTCCATGCCAGGTGGCTTTACTGCCTGAAAATGCTGCAAGGTACATTTGATTTACTGGTACAGACATAACTTGCTGGAGATCACCCAGATAGTCCGTGGCAGAGCTGTGACTACAGCCCAAGTTGCCTGAGTCCTGGTCTGGCTTATAATCACTCAACCATATTTCCAGTACCAGTGCTTCTCTTGTTCAGCACAAGCTTTTCAAATTGCACAGCAGCAAGTTCCTTGGACCAACAGTTGTCAGTTTGAGTGAGTCTGTGCTCTTACAACTTGCTTAGTAGGACACACAAACTTCCCAGCCCATGGATTCCAAAAGCTGTGAAAATATAGATAGTATTCTGCAACATACACTTAGCCTTCACAATATAAATATACTTAATTTTTCTCATCATATGTTTCGTCAATGCTACAGCCAAAAGCATGGTCAAGCTTAAATCACATATCCTTGAGTCTCAAGACAGTGACTCAAGCCCTTACAAGGTCCTTATAAATGCAGGCACTTGGACTTAAATTCAGAACAGAGACCTGCCAACTGATCCTCAGTATGGATCCGTGTGGAAACATATTGCATGCTCTTCTTGGCTAGCATATGATGGTACATTCACCCAGAAATATCACACCACATGGGTATAACATGAAAATCTAGGAAGACAGGCAGAAAAAGACTCTGCCTCCTTTTGCCTGGAGAAAGTGCAATTTTATGGCAGCAGAAAACCAATCAGCTAATATCTCTCTCTAGTTCTCTCTGCTATAGGACCGTTAAAATGAACTGAGCATGATTACTACTGCAAGGCAAGGGCATTTTGGGACATACATTTTAAGGTCATTCATTTTAAGGTCAGTCAGGCCTTATAACCAGATGAGGTCTTGATTTAGAACAATCTAAATCACATTTCTCTCAAATTCTGAGAATCTGACCAAATGTTTTTATTTGGTCTAACTGGACATAGAGTCCCAGAACTCCAAAACTGAAAAAGACCTCTTAAAATCATTGAGTCCAACTGTTAACTCAGCACTGCCAAGCCCACCACTAAAACATGTCCCTAAATGCCACATCTACACATCTTTAAAATAACTTCAGGGATGGATACTCACCCTCCCTCTTCCAGGGCTTGACCACCATTTCTATGATGGAATTTTTCCTAAAATCCAATCTAAAACTCACCTAGTGCAATTTTGGGGTCATTTCCTCTTGAAGTACCAGTTGTTACTTGAGAGAATAGACTGACACTGATCTCTTCAATTAATTATTTCAATCAACCCTGTCTTGTGAGTCAGATTCTTCTTTATTCTAGCAGACAGTTAGAATCCTTCTCTAATGCATCTTTCCACCCTACAGAACAGCCTCTCTGTGTCTGACTCTGCATGCTCACCTTTTATCAGATAAATAAACTGAAGCTGACTGTGTGATCTAGGATACTTGACAACTTGTAACTGCTAACAAATACTTCTTTATAACTGCAAAAGGCTGTGTGGTCCTAGTGACTGCAGCTACATATCAGACAAACTATAATCAAATATTAATAAATATAATAAACCACTTCTTAAACATGCCAGTATCGAAAGCAACCTTTATGTTGCTCTCTCTAACCAATAGAGAAGCAGGTGGGGACTATTTAGGTGGAAGGACCAAATTACAGAGTGAAAAGAACAACCAAAGAAAAAAGGGCTTATAAAAGCAATTTTCTTCATATTACCTGCACACACATGCTACACATACTGCTGCAAAATTACATATTTACTTTTTGCAGAGTTTCTGAGCTGTTGAAAATTTTCCTACTCTCAAAGCTGAATTTAAGTAAACTGTTAGTAAACTATTCAAGCAGTTCTGAAGACCTACCTAGCTGACAGTACATCCTTATACCAAAGCTTAACATAACCCTTGGGAAGAACTCTGGCACACTTCTGTAATAATATTTGAACAGTGGCGACATAAGAGAGTGGCACAAACTTTAATGCTCTTTGCACTCGTTCTCTTAAAAACTCATTTAGCCCAATTCTACATCTGTAAGGACCTGGAAAATTTGAAAATTGCTGGTTTTCCAGTCACTTTCAAATAATTTGTTGTTAAGAATATTTTGACCACTGGCCAAGGAGATGCCTGGTCTTGCTGAAATTGTTTGTCATGGATCAAACACAGACCAAGGCCTCTTAAAATTTATAGAAGTTTGGATGCAGCAACTCAGTTGTGCATCTACTGACCACTGGATAGAAATGTTGTACTCTAATGCAGGAAGCCTTATGTATGCACAGCCAGAAGTTCAATTTTCTTTGCCACGTTGGTAATTTTAATATAATCTATAACGTGGATGGGAGACAAATGCCTGGAATGCAGTATTGCAATGATCTCTTTGATGAGCAGAGAGCTCACTTTCCAAACAAAGTGAGCTAAAGAACAGAGAAGGGATCAGCTGTTTGCAAGACTGATCGTGTCTTCTCTTAAAGCACACCAAACCCGTAAGGTCGCAGTAGTCTCAAGAGGATTTCTGAGACTGCAGCAAATTCAAGTTCAGCTGAAATGTTCAAAAACCCCTAGCTTGGGAATGGGTAATGGAAGCTGAAGATCTGGCTCCTTAAAGATAAAGGGTGTTTCATATTGCTTTTCTAATTGTTCTGGGGGAAGAAAGCTGTTTGCAGCATGCTCTGTTCAACCTTGGGACTAATGGGAGGCATGAAGGAGCCTTGTTAACAAACAAGAGGCTTGGCACTTTGTAAATGGAGAAATTCTGCCTACAAAGCTGAGTTTTATACTGAGCTGGTTGTTTTCATCTTGAACAAGTGTGGGATGAACAGTAAGACCGCTAAAAATACACAAATATTGTTTTTCACTTTACATTATGAATTTATTTTTTTAAAGACACACCCCCAAAAAATTCCCCAGCAAAAGTTTTCCATCACAGAGGGGAACATGGGACAAGAAGGGGCAAAGGATTTTGGTAAGGGGACAGAAAATCAGCTGCAAAGCACAATTTCCCATCCACCCTTACAGTAGAACTTTTCTACAGATGCTTGTAGGGCAAGAGGGAGACTGTTCAAAGAGAGATTTAGAACTCCCTCTTCCCCAGGAGACTGTGCAGAAACCTAAAAGTATTTTTGACAGAGGAAGACTACTCAAAAGATCCTGAAGGCTTTCTGCCCTCATTTAGCTTTCCTAGCATTTCAGTTGCTTTTGGGGCTGGAACTCTATTGCAAACTTTGTCCACCTTCCCACTAGCAAAATCCTTCCCACTAGCAAAAAAAGCAATGTATCTCACAAATTCCATATGGCAATACAGTTCTACCAAGAAATGGAATTTTTTTCCCCTGTTATGACCTAATTTCGGAAATCCTTGAGGCAATTTTCAGCCTGATAGTGGCAGATGCTGCACATTAGACAACCATGTTTTGAAGTCAGGATATTTACCTGGATCATAGTATTTATGCTGTTCTCCAGTTGCCTGTGCAATATCCATCATCATGTTTTTCAAGCACTCCTGGTATCACTGCGTTGGTATAAACAGGACTGATCATGCCCATTACAGATTATAAACCACCATCACACCTTTTTGAAGGATGTGACAAAACATAAAGCAAGCAATAGTTCCTTCTTCCTAAGTCTCAAAATACAGTAGTTTAGCAGTATCAGGTTAGAATATAGCAAATAACCTTGCCAGAAAATGGCAGACCTGTACTAATCATGAAATGGGGTATTTCCATTGAGTACAGCTCTTCTAAGGATCTTCTACAGATAGTGACAGAAGGAGAAAGCCTCATTAACTGTGACGTTATCTACAGCCCTCAGTCTTCCTCTATAATTCTGAGCTTGGCAGATTGAGGTTTGGAGACAGCATCAATCCACAAACGAGTCGTGGCTAGAGGTGTAACTAACCTATGCCCAGGTGTGACAAGGATGTGCCACACCTATGCTGGGTGCTATGCTGGGTCCCTTTCCTCTGGCTGGTTTACAAGGCAGGAAGTTGACTGGGGCCTTAGCCAGAAGCACGTGAGAGGGGCAGCGTTTGCCTCAAACTACACAGAACATGCATGATCCCTGGTTCTCTGGAGAGCTTTCTCAGACTCTCAAAAGTGCTGAAGTGCCTTTTAAGGTGATGACACACCTACTGAGAAGCAGATCAGAGCCAACAGCATGGACAACTCCTGGAATGAGAGGGAAAGCAGAAAAGAAAAGTAGTTCTGTTCCAAAATGAAGACACAAGTCCCACTATAACAACTTTGTGTCCCCACTTTGATACACCACCAGCCACCATATGTGAGAAGCTTAATGCTGAGAGGGAGGATGGTAAGAAGGCTCATCAGCCTTTCATCTCTCCCCCTCCCTAGCACCATCCCTGCTGCTGTTTATGCCTCCCAACCCCAGGGACCAAAGCGCCTATTAGACTCATCATCCTCCCTCTGCGGATGTTCCCCCTGAGAGGTTCATTAGGCCTTGCTGCCTGACAGCAGGCAGCCAGAGAACCAGGTGGCCACCTTCTTTTGCAATGCCAGTGTGATTTCCAAGGGGTTAGACTTCTGGGAAGAAGCTTTTAAATTCTCTGTTTCCCAGACACAGGGAGGGCTCCATAAAACCCTCCCTGCACAGATGGATTGAAGAAAGGCATTACACTTGGTACATTCTCTGCAGGAGTTCATTACCAGAGGGAAAAGAGAAGTGTGAATCCCTTGGTGTCTCTGTCAACAAGCTTAGAAAAGCAGTTTCTGCCCCTCCCATCCCAGGATCACAAGAACTTCATTTGCATGACTACAATACACTCCAAAGCCATCACATAACAGTGTGACAGTGCTGGAGATGGGCACATGAGGCTGGTGTCCATACGACCTTGAAAGAAACAAAGAAAAAATGGAAGTTGGAAGGACTAGCTTAAACTTTATTGCTGCTACTCTTCCTTCTTCCAACTCACTTTGTAACTCTCAATGCAATATTATATTTCTTTTCAAACTTCAAATCTATTTTATAACTGTAGTTAGGCTTTATTGACCTGCTTGGATTTTTGGACACAGAATAGAAAGGAAGGAAAATTTCTGGCAGAAAAGCTATCAATATTTTAGGAAGAAAACTGAAGAGAAGGACTTCAACAGACACTTCAAGGTGCAACTTAAAATAGTGAACCTACCCCCACTCAGTCCTACTTTTTCCTACTTTTTACACACAGACATTGAGATTTCTTGCTTGGCATTTCCTCATATGTCTGCTTCCATGTGTTACAGGGGAGATCTCTTTGTTAGGTATGGAAAAATTACCTTTCCACCCTGTATTAAAGGAGGCTTCAAGAGCTCAGGCATTGCTCATCACACCCTCTTCTTTGCTACCAGTGTGTTCAATTTGGCTCTTGTTAGGTGTGTGCTCTTCCTTTCTAGACCGTGAAGAGAGACTGGTATGGGTAAGGTAGCTGACATTTAAGGAGGGCTTCTCTGTGGTGAATTAAAAGCTCATTTTATATATATATATATATATGATTATATAGTAGCAGTTTTCTAATGTGCCATTTTCAATTGAAACTTTATTTATAGAGCAGCCATTTCAGAGAAGTGTGGGAGCAGCGTTTCAATTGCATGTCAGGAAGAACTCTGGCCCTGTGGTTGAGATAAGTGACAAGAAGAGAAGAGCTGGATGTTAGGCTGAGAAACAAGATGACCTCGGGCAAGTCATTATACCTCCCTCTGCCTCACTTTCCCATTCTGTTATGCTGAGATTTTAAACAATTACCTGGCCTGACAAGTGCAATCAGTATGTAAAGAGCTCTGAAGTGGACATGCACTCAGCTGATCCTCGCACAACCACGAGCACTGCTGGGAACAGGCAAGAGGGAGGCAGCAAGATTCAGCAGCAGCCTGAATCACTGGATATGCTTGGGAATTGTATAGACTATGTACTTAGATATCACAGCTTGCTTATGCTCCCATTGGATCAGGACTATCATGATGACATGGAATGACTAACTGCAGACAGGTGTAAAAACCAGAAAGATAGCAGCGCCAAAACCAGGACATCAGAAATAGAGAATCATGGCAACCACCATTTAAATTAGAAAAAAACTGCAGCTCAGAGGCATGCAGCCTAAAAGAAGTTTGAGAATTCAATGCCTGTTTGGATGGGTTGGGTGAAAGACCATATCACATTGGCTAGCTGTGCTGCACTGGCTGATATTAATATAGGAGATTAAAAGTGCCCTTCAGCTTCTGCTGTATGTTCATCTGGGCAACATGAACAGAGGAAGAGTACAAATACCAACAGTGCAGCACTCATGCACATACACAGTTCTTCAGCACACACAACAAATGTGACACATCAGACAGGGATTCAAGGGAGTTTTGGGGACAGCGTGCAGGCAGGAGATCAAGAGCTTGCAGAAAAAAGCACTGTACCTGGGCACAGAGAAGAGTTCATACTTCAGAGAATCCTTCCTGCCACCCTGGAAAATATGCTGTTGACATTACTTATTCTCTTTGGAGCAGTCACCAGCTTTCTCTGAAGGACAGTGGTACCAACAAGAGCATGGGGGTTGGTAGGTGGCAGCTGTTAGTCCCCCAACGGTGTAAAAGGTCCTAGTATTATAGAATTATAGAATATACTGAGTTGGAAGAGACCTATCAGGATCACTGAAGTCCAATTCTTGGCCCTGGACAGGACACCCCAAGAGTCACACCTGAAAGTGTTCAAATGCTTCTTGAACTCTGTCAGGTTTGGTGCTGTGACCATTTCCCTGGGGAGCCTGTTCCAGTGCCCAACCACCCTCTGGGTGAAAAACCTTTTCCTGATATCCAGCCTAAACCTCCCCTGGCTCATCTTCATGCCATGTCCTTGACTACTGTAACTGGCCATGAGAGTGAAGAGATCATACTTGTCTTTTCCCCTCCCTATAGAGGAAATCATAATGGCAGAGGTCTTCCCTCAGTCTCCCCTTGTCCAGGCTGAACAGACCAAGTGACCTCAGCCACTCCTCACAAGGATTCCCATCCAGAACCTTCACCATCCTTATGGCCCTCTTTTGGACACTCTCTAATATTTTAATGCCTTTCTTATATTGTGGCACCCAAAACTGCACACAGTGTTCCAGGTGAGGCTGCCCCAGTGCAAAGCAGAGTGGGACAATCCCCTCCCCTGCCCAGCTGTGATGCTGTGCCCGATGCCCCCCAGGAAACAGATGGCACTCCTGGCTGCCAGGGCACTGCTGACTCATATTCCACTTGCCATAGACCAGGACCCCCAGGTCCCTTTCCACAGTGTTTCTCTCCAGCCACTTGGTCCCCAGTCTGTGCAAAGAAGCAGGGTTGCCTCACTTCAGGTGCAGAATCTGGCACTTTCTCTTGTTTAACTTCATATGGCTGGTGGTTGCCCATCTCCCTGATTTGTCTAGGTCTCCTCAAAGGTGAGTTGTGAAGATCAGCAAGTAAGACATCAGGGATAAAAGCACATAATGGCATGATTTGGCTGTAGGCTGTCTAGATGACATACCATGGACTTGGGAATGGGTGTGCTGTAGACAGCTTGGGAGCAGGAATTTTAGAGGCATGAGCTGTAGGGCAGAACCCCAGGGAAAGGTTCTTTATAGCTATACTGGATAGATTACTTGAAGAGAAACATGTTCTGAATTCAAAGGAAACTGAGATAATATCAGTAACTCAAGGCCTATGCATGCAGAATTCAGTATAAAGTAAGTTTGTTTCATTATTTTCCTGCAGAAATAAATTTGCAGGCACTTCTGGTTGCTGAAAGAGACTTAAAAACGCATGGATAAGATGAGGTACAACAGAACTGTGTCTATGATTGGAAAGACTGTGCAATCAACGTATAATTAACCTGTGAAACTTGTTGCCAGAGGATATTATAGAGGAAAACAGATTAGCAAGATTCAGGAAAGGATTAGACCTTACAAGAATAGCATCTGCAGCTAGGCTTGCTAAAATAAAAACCATATGGGTTATTAGCCTTCCCACTGCAGGGTATAAAATGATGGCAAGTTGGGGTCAGAAAGCAATGTCTCCCTATTATTTAGCATTGTAAAACGGGGCACACCAGGGGGTTGTTACAAGCCTATCTAAAGCATCCACCACTGGCAGTGGTTAGGACAGAATACTGGACTGGATGGGCCATTAGTTTGATACAGACAAGCAATTTCTTATACCATTCTGCCCTCATTTCCTAGGAGAATTCCATTCCCCAAACTGACATGCACTCCAAGCAATTGAAATTCAAGTGTAAACATGTTATTGCTTGAGCAATTTGTGGGCATACAAAGGTACAGACTAGCAGTTAGACCCCAAATTGAGGCGCCTTGTGGACTAAGAGATTTTTCTATTATACCTCTGTGATCACCACCTACAGACTTCATGGTTGTCATTCAGCTGGCCAGCATCACTACATGTGCAACCAAAATCTCTCTTGCACAGGCTCTTGGTTTAAAAGCAGTAGAGAAATTTCCTCATTGTAGGAGCCTGCACATTTGCAGCTGCATAGTTCACCCCCCCACCCAATGGGATGTAGCAAAATGAGGAGAACAAGCAGGATGGAGCAGAAGCACAGAACAGTATTTCCTTTTTCCTGCTGGTGCTGAGGTTTTCCCTTTCCATGTCTCACTGTGGATAGCTGCAGCACTCTTTTCCTGGCACCCTGCTGCATAGCAGGTTAGGCAAGAGTATCTGTGCTACTGACTCAGGCAGGAGAGAAAAAGGTGAGAAGTGACAGATGTGGTGAGGCAAGAGCAGAAGGTATGCAGGGGCTGTAGGGTAGGTGTCAGGAGGTGAGGCGAAGAGCAGGACTATGAACATGTGGCACAAGATTGAGAAGCAGAGGGGAAGTTGCTGGGGTGGGGTATGATGTGAGGGAAGCAGAAGGAGTTGCTACAGACGCAGAGGATGCAGGTGGATGACTGCATGATCACCACAAGGACACACAGCACAGAAGCAAAGGCTTACATCCATAGGCTATGGATGGGCCGGCACTCAAACAAAGCAAAGGGGGAAGGTCCAGTGGGAAGGATGTAAACCACTGTTTATTCACCCTACTTCCTACTCAGAGCCACAGCCAAAAGCAAAGCAAAATGTCAGTGATGACAGAGGTGAAAATGTATGATATATAGGTGTGAACAGTGTGCCAGTGATGCTGAGAAAGTGCATTGGTACGGGCACCTGCTTAGAAGTGTGTGGCACTGCTGTTCCACCACTTAGAATGGGGTGAGTGCTTCACATCTAGCAGGACTGCAGGAGGCAGACAGGACATGAATCTTCTCAGGCCCTCTCTCCTTCCACAGAACAAACCATTTCAGAATTAAAATGGCATTTAAGACCATCAGACTAGGAACTAAGACAATTTTGGATGATGCACTGTTCACACCATCATGTCAGTACGCATGCAAATTTTAATGGGATAGGCTCTGCCTTTGAGATGAACTGGTAACTCCTGAATTTCACTTTCTAATTCTACTCCCAGTCACTTCAAATACTTTTGTGAAGAGCTCAGAGTCCTTTAACTTTTGTCTCTTCTAACACTGGCCATAACATTTTAAAGGAGAGACCATATTTTTGAGACATGTCTAGTACAATAGGGACTGGACCCTTGTAGAAATCATTCAGTTTTCTGAAAAACACAGTTAAATGTTTTCCACCTGCATCACCAACATCTCTCAGTCCCTGGCTCGAAGGTCAAGTGTCCACTCTGCATCAGCCTGATCTTCAGAGACTGCATTTACTCTTATAAAGGTCAAAGTAGTAGCACAGCTATTTCCCCTCAGAATTTTCTGTGATCCTCTGTTACTTCTGCAAATCTAGAAGTCATCTCTCTCTCTCTCTTCTGAACTCTGGACTATCAGATTTGGCAGTTGTCTCATGACTTATGGGAATCAGCCCCTGAAAGGTCCCTCTCATTCCTGAAAAGGTCGGGTGCGCACAAACCCCCACACAAACACGTGTCCACAGAAACACACGCAGATGCCAGCATTCACAGATGCACACACAGCTTCCTAGCGCAGCACTGCTGTTTTCAGCAAGGACCACTCAAACTGTTTAGCCCGACACGCTGTGATGATGATGTAAACGGAAAAAGAAAAGCCCTTCACCTGTGAAACTAATTAATAGTCAACAAACTTGCTTCAAGGTAGGAGAGCTGGCACTGGAGGCGAGAGGCTGTCCCGGGGAGGCAGGAGCCCGGCACAGCTGCTAGGTGGCAGCAGCCATTCACCAGCGCAGGGCTGCGGCTCGCCCAGGTGGCTGCCGGCTTCAATTCCCGCAGAATTTGATGCTCGTCAAAGTGAGCCACTCTCACAGCCCGCACTACAGCCAAAGCGCTCAAGGCTGCTGCTGTCGCTGCCCATGACGGGAGCATACATAAACATGAAAAGAAAGCCATCCTGGCTCTTAAGGCACGCCACAACTGGGGCTGCAGCTTTTTAAGGGGATGTAGCTGAACAGACACCTTGCGATGATGCTGATGAAATCACGCCTTATCAGTAGGCAGGGAGGCTGTGTTCTCCTCCGCAGCTATTTCAGGCCCCTTTATCACCCCCTATCAAGGCGAAAACTTATCTTCCAAGGGCTTTTCAAACATCTCCTAATTAGTCTCCCCAAACCCATAAGCAAAGCAGGGGATCTGGAGCCTTGTGTTCTGTGTAGCAAATGAGACTGAAACTCTGCGAAGGGCTCCAATTTAAAAGCAACCTTCACTGCAGCACGTGGGAAGTGCTGCAGCAGATTTAGGGGCACTTTTAAGGATGCCAGTTGAATATTATAACCTCGTTATTCATATAATTAATACTGCAACTACTACTGAATTCCATGTGTTATTTATAGAAGCATTATATTCCAGTTATTTTCTGCAGCTCTTGTCTCTTTGACATGCAATAGATTTTCTTATGGAGTGTAGGCCTGCATCACCAAGGATCCATGGGAAAGGCAGAATTTCAGCAGAGTATGGTTAAATATTCTGGGCCATTTAACAACGAGGTGCTGTTGAACACAGCTTGAAAATTGAAGGACAGGGATCCAAAGCACTCCACATCAGAAAGCCTCCACAATATCCATTTGCTTGCTGCCAGCTACAATAGCCAGCAGCTACGGACAAATCTTGACCCATCATGCTTTCTGCTGGCATGAAGAGCAGGGAAGCAGTAAAGAATATTGACATCAAAATCAAGTAATTAGGCTTCAGGGTTAAGATCACTCAAAACTGACTGGAGGTGTATCAATTCTCCCTCAGTGAAACTGGTTTGGCTGATATTAGATTGAGTTGGCTTTGTTCATGCTTGGGAAGTTTTCTTTGCACTATAACAAGAAAAGGAGTGGGTTTTCAGGAAGAAATACTACCTTTTTTTTTCTCTGCAGGTAGGGAAAAAGCACTCTTGGCCTCTGCTGGGAATTCAGCAACCTCAGTATGAAGGTGGTGTGAGTGTTGTTTGTGTCTGCTCCACTTAACAAGAATGGTCATAGCTGCTCTGGGCTTCTATGTCTTCAAATAACCATACAAAGTGAAAACAGGAAGGTTAGGTGCTGTCCTTTCCTGGTCCAGGAACACAAAATGTTCCCAGAGATGTTCACTTTCAAGCCCTTTGATGTAGGGAGAAAACTGGACCAAAACCATGCCTCCTATTTCTAAAGAAAACCAGAGGAAAGACTGAAATCAAGCTCTGGGCCCTTCCTACCCACAGTATCTAGCAGTTAACTCCTTCTCCCCAGGTTCTGCACCATCCAACCAGCACCTTCAAAACCCAACTTCCCACAGAGGGGGGCTAACCTGACACCTAACTAGTGTGGATGGAAGTTTGTCTGTGCCATGTGGCCTGACCCCTGGCTCTCTTTTGTTTAGCAGGATAGGACACAAAGGCTCATCTCCTGAGCGTTTGCTTTAATCACTACACAAGTGGAAACTGCCCCTGCCACTTCAAAGGTTCTGCAGAGAAAAGACCTTTAAAGAAAAGACTTCAGGAAAGTGTAACACTACAACAGAAGAAAACACTTGCCAAGTTGTAAGACAGGAGTGAGTTTTAAGACCCTCTTATACTTGTTTTTAACCAAGGCAGATCCTCTATGCACTCCCTGTGGATTAATGATATTTTGGGCTTCTTAACTTCCCCTCATACAATACACAGTAAAAACTGTGTGGAACTTCAGGCTTACTCAGGATCAAGGCAGGGCAGAACATTCATTCACAGACATTTGAGTTTTGCAAGGAAATTCCCTTGCAAAAACCATCAGTTTGCTCCTTTGCAGTGGTGGAAATCATTCCCTGACCCCACGCTCATTAAAGATATTGTGAGGTGCTATTCTTCGAGGACTGGCTGCGTGTCGATTCTGACTCACTGCCTGCACGGAGGCTGCTCACTTTGTTTTACTCTACTCACTGTCCTTCTACTACAGGATAAACTTAATATTCATTTAATGTGTCTGATCCTTTGTGCATCTGTTCTAGGCAAACAAAGCTCTTTCGCTCTCTACCTATCCCTCAAACTTTTCCCAAAACCAACATGCTGAGGTTTGCTGCCAATTCAAACACAGATGCCAGGTCGATGAGTTATGAAAATGGACTAACTGCAACGTGAAAGAGTATTCCTCCACTTAACTCCTGCCTAGTTAGTTAAATAGCACTTGATTCATGTAAATAGAGTTGCTGACTGTTCCTAAGACCCACAGTTAGCTCCTAGTGAGCCTGCTGGTTAATTTTCTCCACCCAGTCTGGACTGCTTAATTTATAAATTACATTAAATAAAACTAAAATCCTGTTGGGGCTACTAATATATCATTCATTAAATATTATGTAAAACAGCAGAGATACATATTTTCTGTTAAGCCCAGACACGTTACTAACTCCCTGCAGAGATCATGTGTGATATCTCTGGATGCAGGCATGCTGCCTAGATTCCCCCTGAGGACAACTCATCCGTCCTCCCACCATCTGTCGGCATGCTGGGGTTCCTCCGTCACACCTAGGCAGCCAGCTCAGGGCTGTGGATTCTGCTCTGTGCCTCTGACACTCGGTGTTAAATGGGCCTTAGTGCCCTCCCTGACACGCTGCAGAGGAGCTTGCACCCCCGGATCTCTACGTTTCAGACTCCTTCATGCCACAGACTTGACACAAATTCCCTGGAGTATCATTAAACCTGCACTCCGAACAGATTAGAGATGCATCTGCAGTTGTCCTTCCCTGTGTTCCCCTGAAGGGTAAGTTTCATGGAAAGCCAGAAACTTTACAGGGTGCATCGGAGCTCATCTCCATCTATTCCAAGTAACCTCTCCATCCGGTCAAACAATTCAGCTGCCATAAAGGAACAAATGGAGCCATGCAGGACCAACGAGGAGCAAAGAAATAAAAGCACTGAAACTTTGGGTAGGAAGCTTCTGTTGTTATTTCTGAAGTGTGTTTAGCATGGAGACATATTGTACATTTAGGATAAGTCCCCGGGACCCTAATGAGCTCCTAATGTACCCCATACTTCAAGGGTTTTCCAAAGAGACCAGTAACTTAGCAACAGCAGCAAATCCTTGATAGACATAATCAGTATTTGCGCTGCAGCTTTAGGCTTCCCCTCTTCTCTCCCACAAAGGGGAAGGTGGTTTTGGATGGGATTTCTTCTCTGCTTTGTCATTGTTCTTATTCTGCTTATGGGTTTCTTCAGTGTATTTTTCCTTTATCCTTTCTGTTCAGTAAAGCAAAAATGCACCACCAGCAGTTCGCAGGGAGCAAAGTTCTTGGAGCCTGGAGCTACCAAGATTCTCCCACGAAGAAATCTATTGCACTGGGGAGTGCAGAGGTGGCTCTCTGGGGATGCCACAGGCAAGCCAGGGCTGGTGAAAGCAATGACTTTCACATGATAACAAACTAGACAGTCAGCAGGGCCAGCAGTGGATCCTCAGGGACACCAGTTAGAAGGTGATGAGCAATGACAGTTCTTTGCTGTGTTCATGGCTCTCAGCCAGAGGAAACCGAATCACCAAACTCCAAAGACATTTACTTAAAAGTACAAAGCAAATATTGACAGCTAACTACTTCTTGAAGGCATATACGGCACTAGGCTCCAGAGGAATATAAGGTCCTTCTGAGGCAGGCTCTGCACTCTTCCCCAGTGGCTGCCATTTGGTGCCAACCATGTACAAAGATTTTGCCCACATCTCCTGCCTACCTCCCCTGCCTTTTTACTAATTGCAGGAATAGCACTGGTTTTGAAAGGAGACTGCTCTACATGTCAAGCAAAGGACATGAACAACTGATTCACATTCACAAGAAATTTGTGTGCATCAGATCATCAGTGAATTAGGTGTTTGGGAGGACAACCATTTTAGTAACACTGAGAAATCTCCAGAATGCTAACCTGAAGTACAAAAGTGAAATGAGTTGTCCAGTATCCTAGAAGGCCTGAGAGCAGGAGACAACCTATTTTGAAATAACTTCTATATACCCTCTAAACATTCTGTAATAGCTACTCTGTAAAAATACACAGGATGAAAAACCAGAGTTGAGCTAAAAATCACCAAACAGCTGTTCTGGACCTTGATTAGTACAGTTGCAGCAATCAAAGGGACAAAACAACGAGTTCTGTAGGTCCAAGTTTAACTGGAATTTTACATATACAACATACTAATTTTTTTCCCCCCAATGTTGAAAGAATAAAAGGTTGATAGTGGAAAAAAAGCATTTAACAAGGGCTTCTTGATCCAGCAGTGGCCTTGTAAATATTTAAGAATGGTCAACTCAGTCTAGGAAAGCCTGATATATAAAAATGCAGCATCATACCAACATCTCTTGCCATTATAGCAAGAGAAATGGACTAGGCTTATACATTCACCTTGTGAATTTTAGAGAAGTCAGAGGAATAAGCAAAATTTCAACCACTTAGAGCCAACCAATCTTATTTACAAAATATCAACAGACTGAGCATGGAAAATGAATGAAGAAATATTTGGCAGGAGGAGGAAAAGACTTTCTTTTAGGTGGCTGTCCAGGCAGTAAATTGGAGGAATATTTTGGGCTAACTCAGCTGAAACACTCCTGAAAAAACCTGAAAATTCCTCTACATGCAAAGCATGCTCACCATGATGCAGCAAAGCACCCACCCAGAGGTCCACAACCACATAGGTCCCCAGCACACAGATCTGAAACTCAGCACAGCACAGACAAAGCAGTGGGCTGCAGCTCTCACCTAGTGGGATCTCCTGCACTGTGCTGTACAAACCCACCCCAACACCGTGAAGTAACAAGACAGGTTACTTGGCAAGGCAAGAAACAAAAGGATTAAATCTGCTGTTCTAAGTCATTATTCCAATGACTCCAAACTGTCATCACAAACTCATGGACAAAGGAGGAGCATGTAGAAACTCTTGACCCCTGTAAGAAACCTACTGGAACTGTAGGAAACTATCACAGTGATTTGTCCTTCCTTGGTTTTTATTACGGATGTGTCAAGGAAAGGCAAGTCCCAGTTGTTACACCCACGTTGTAACTTTGGCCTACAGCATCAGGCAGTTAGGTCTCCATGAAGCATGAGAGAATCATTAACAGCGTCACTTTCTCTCACAATCAACCTGGCTTTACCCAACCAGAAATGTCTGCAGGAAAAATCTGAAAATCCCATTAATGGGGATAATGATGCTTACCTCCTGTACAAAGTGCTTGGAGATTCATGGCATGGAAAATTCTGTTAGAGGTAGGTATTTATTAAATCCCTTTAGTTTCTTGTATCGAGGATCCATACTACAGCCCTGCACTTGGACATAATTCCCATTACCATTGGAGTAAACAAGTCTATACCACATGGTTTAAAATCTGTGGCTGTCACATCTACCCTGCAGACCAGATGTAGATCTCCTCAATAGTCTGTGTCCTCACCTTAACGAGCAATGATCTTTTCTCTCCCACCTTTCAAAATATGTCACCTCACGTTATGGAATGAGACAAGTCTTAGTTCTTAGGTGGAATCCAGGCCCCCTTGAAGTCAATGGCTATGTCTTTCTGATGTAAATACGGACAGAATTTCATTTTCTGCCTGAAATTCTCTTTGATTCGAAAAAGCACAATTTGGTTTGGGTTTTTTATGTCTGACTTTAAGAGTTGAGGGAGTCTTGAAGCTAAGTGATGAAACAGTGTTAAGAAGTTGTGGGGCTGTTGTCACCTGGGACCAGCTGGCCCAATTCTGGTAACCAGATAATCTGCTTATTTGACATTTCTGGGGTCCCTGTACAGTCTCTCATGATAGATCTCTTCCTCTTTCTTGAATAAAGCTCAGTAAAACATTTGACCTTTTCCAGCCTTTAGAGTTTCATTGTGTTTATAAAAAGGAAAGCAAAGCACAGAAAAACATCTGCTGAAGAAAAAAATTCTCTCATTTGGATAACACACTCTCATTTAGTGTAAAGAAAACAGGCTCAGAGAGGCCCACACCTATGATTTCCAATTCACAATAGAGTGCTGTAAAAATTACTTCATTTCTAAATGTTCAGGGTACCTCCCAAGGAAGACACTAAACTAGAAAGGACCATCAGGGATCAGCTGGCAAATCATTATCTCATCCGGAAACTGAAGTTCCTTGTCCAGTTTCTACCAAAAGTGACAATGAATTCAGAGGGTTTTGCCCTAGACCCTTCACAAAACCTGCTGTGCAGCTCAGCATAAATTTCAGTCACTAATCAGGGAGCATACAAGCCTACAATACTGAAAGGAAATTTGAAATCACAACAGAAAAGCCAAGGAAGAAGCGGTGAGGGGAAGTGGGGGAGGCAGGATTGTTGGAGTAGGACGTGCAGCAGGGTGGGCATTGAGCAGTGTTTAGCAGAGCTGTGTGTGCGTGGAACCTGCACTGTGCTCGCCTTTACTCTGCAGTAGGTGTCGAGCTGTCTCTCACTTTTTACGAGCACTAGAATTCACTAAGCCCAGAGAGATAAAAGTGGTGAATTAAAAAGCAGTTCTCTTTGTTTGGTTTTAAGGCAGGATATAAAACACAGGTCTTGCTGGAACTTCATGCCTCTTGCTGCTTGGGAGGCAGCCACATTAGTCTCAGTGCCTTTCTGATATCTGCCATCAAACTAATTACCTGCCTAACGGGAACTGAAATAGATTTCCATTCTCTTGATGTGTAGGAAGACAAGGAAGTGTGTGCAGCGTGGAGGAGGGTGTGGGGACTACATCAGATGGGAGAGTCCTACAAAAGGCCCCTAAATGCAAGAACTTTAGGGGCAGAATGAGAGGCCTGAACCCAAAATAGACACCTGATAATTCTGCTGGTTTGGCAGCAATTAAAGACCCAAGAGTAAGATGTGAAGTTCTGCTTGAGTTCTCAAATATCACACTGCCTGAATCCAAGAATTTGTTCAAGGACCATCTTTAGCATTAATCCTGTAGTTAGATACATGACTGAAAAACTCCTTAGATGTTAATGCTCTTACAGTAGGATACTTCTGCAAACAGGAGTTATATCAATAAAGTGGATCATTATTGCAATTAATTTCACTGAAATACAATTGAAACAGAATGTAACATCAAATCTCCATCTGCTCACCACAAACAGCTAAGCCAGTCCTAAAAAACCCCTAAAAATAAATACCTGCTTATAGGCTGAGGCAGATTTTATTACAAAGAGCGTGAAGGGGAGGTGTGGAAAAAAAGAGAGTAGAACATACTCTTGAAATGCCATGAGCTTCTCTTTCTATCCCAACTCGTTCACCAAAGCATATTCTTGAGATGAGAAGGACTATTTCCTATTTTCTTGCTTCATGATTAAGTGGAACAAGTGCCTTTGCCCACATTGGCTAATTAGAAAAATCCTCTACGTAGATGTATCTTTTTCCAGTCCCTTGCTTCTTAGCAAATAAAAAATCTATTTTGGCTTCCTTGCACTGACCCGTTAATTGAACTAATACGGGTTTTGTTGCTGCTCTTTGTTTTTAAATAAGCAATTTTGTACTTGCAAATTTTAATTTCCCACATGGCAAAACACTTCTGAATATTGCCAAATCCCAGGCACTACTGCTAGAGAAAGTATATCTCTGCTTTCCCACACCCAATTAAAAAAAAGAAAAAGAAAAAAAAAAAAGGTTTCATCAAGCATCCCTGCTGACCGGCCCTTTGCTGTGACATTCTGTTGGTTTCACCTGAGAGATCAGGTTGATGTGCTATGCTCAGCCTGTCATTAATTCCATTATTAAAGTTATAGAGACCTGAGATTATGAACCTGCTACCTGCATAAAGCCCAGCTAATATCTCTCTTTCGCTCTCTCTCCCCCACCCCCCCAAAAAAAGAGAAGAATTTCATTATTTGTACATAGGTTATTTTATAGTAGGCTCGCAGAATTCTGGGAGAGTATTCCTTTATTGGAAGAGTATTAGGTGGGGGATTTTTGACTGTGTATTATCTGCACCATCATGGTGCAGAGGGAGAAATCTCTGAGACCTAAGTTGGCAATTTTTTTAATGGCAGTTTTATGTGCTTATTACTCTTGTTTTTTTGCCAGGTTTGTTAGGCAGGGAGTAGGTAACAACTTGCAATCTTGTCCACTGGCATGTATACATGCATTAATGGGCCAGATGGAGCTGCAGTGATTTCAGAAGCTGAGGGTCTGGACTATTATGTTTATACAGGTCAGGGGAGAGAGGGAATATACAACTAATTTAATATAACTTTAGAGCCACAATCTTCACTAAATTGGAGATAGGATTTAAAGTGAAGAAGAAAGAGAAAATCTGGCTCCTTCTCTTGGCTCTGCCACTGATCTAGTTTGTAATTGTAAGCAATTCTATTTGCCCCATCTGCAACATGATTGTAATGTTTCTCATAGCCTCTGTAAAGAGATCTGAAATGGAGATACATAAATGATTTCTCAAATTTATCTGAAGTTTATTTTCCTAAAACTTCAGATATGTAAGCTCCCCCTCCATGTGTTTTTTTTTTTTAATATTTGACAGTGGTTTTTTTGGCGGTTTGTTTGTTTGTTTGTTTTGTTTTCCTTTCCTCAGGTAGGCTTGCTTGTAATGATTGACAGATTTTAAGATCTTCTCCATAATGTATGTATTGCATTAATTTTGCCTGTGCTGTGCATTGTATTTTAAACAAAACATTTAGATTTCCTTATTTTTCCTTTGAAACTTTTAAACTTCTGAATAGAAATTTATTACTGTAGAATTTCGCCAGCTATTTTCTAGAGTAACAGATGCAGAGAGCTGTATTAAACATGTATGGTTTGTGGCACCTTGCCAACCCTTTTGTGCTGAAGCACAAACTAATTTGAGGCTTACATGTAACTTGTTATCAAATTGTATCAATAAACTGTAGTTTTTATATCCATAGAGTATAGCGATATGTCCAAACCAAAGCAAATCAACAGTATTTATTTTAAAATTACTCTGTTTCTTTGTGTCTCCTGGATCCCAGTTTCTACCCTGCTACCCAATATATACTGTCCAAATCATCCACATTCACATCTTTCCAAAATCTCTTACCTTTCCCTTATTGCTACTTTTAACAAATCAATACAACTTCATGCAAAACTTGTCCTTGCTTCTATCCGCTCTCTCTGATCCTCCTAACATTGAGGGAGTAGAAAGAGAGGGACTGAGAGAGAGGGATGGCCTTTCTGTAATATGTGTTGCAACCACTAAGCCTATGACAAATTTGAAGTAGCTTGAAATATAATTCGTGCTCATTGCATGAAAAACTGATTATCTTGATGACAATTTTCTGAATGTGTATGTTGATTTAACTCAAAGACTGCCGTTTCCAAGAAGGGGAAGGTAGTACAGCAGATGAGGTGACTTAACATCAAGTACTAAAAGATTATGCAAGGAGCGTTATGCTTGGTTCTGGCTGACCCAAACTCATTCCAGTCCTACTGGACTTTTTTAAGAATAATAAAATCTTTAGCACTGAATGATCCACCACAGCAAAAACAAAATGCAGGTCACTAAAAAGAAGAAGACAATTTTCTTGATAAAAGCAACAGGCTCCAGAATATGCCAGAAAACAGACCTTTTAAAGTCCCCTTTATAAGACATGATTTCAGGTTAGACAGATACAGCTCAAAAGTCGCATGTATAAATGCACAGAATTTTTGCCTGAAGAGGCTGTGACCTCTCTAGGAGCAGAAGGAAGTCCTGAAACCTCACAGATTTTCCAAATAATTGTTACTAATACAGAGAATACTATAAGACCAGGGATTGGTTTAATATGGGTAAGACCAGTAACTCTGTAAGAAGTTGATACATGAAATTTGAAACCAAACAAGTGCCAGAGACATCAGAAACAGAAGAAAAACAAAAGCCTTAGAAAGTGGCCATTCATTCCCAGACAGTTTTTCAGTCTCTTGAACAGCAGCCTTCTGCCATAAAATGCTGTGCTAAGCTAGAAAAGCCAAATGTGTTTTAATTGTATTAAAAGTCGACAGCAAAATTAAAGTGGAATACATATATGAAAAACAATGCCAAGTTACAGGGCCAGATTTTTGGAAGCAAGGGCCGACAGCAGTATAGACAGCAATGGGAACAAGACTTTACCTGTGTCTGTAATGAGCTTATTTTGCATTTATCTGCAAACCCCCATATGCATTAGCATACACACACTTTTGACTATAATGGCCATTATAATATCTCTTCATCTATGATGCATTGTTCAGATACTTTTCTCAAAAGCAACCTTCATTAAGCTCATTTGTCTGAAATAGCCAGAATACTGAACAGCTGCAAGATCCCACACATTTGTCAAAGCTCATAGAAAAATATGAATGTCTTAACGTTGTGTTATTTGAGAATTGATATGTTATTATACTGTCTTTAAGGCTTTATTATAATGCATGTGCTCAAGAAAGGAGAGTTAAAACTAAATAGTCATTCTTAATTTGGGTATTTCATTTAAGCTAAGCTGTAAAACACTAAGATGGGCAAATGCTACCATTTCCTTCAGTGATCATTTAGGTGGATGTAATTTATATACTTGTGTTTTTATGTGCATGAATGGTGGGTGACATGAGCTCTGTAGCAGGAAAACAGGAACAAATCTTGAGAAAACTATAAGGTTCAAAACAACAAAAACCCCCCGATATCCTACTTTTTTCTTTTTTTTTTATCCTCTTGATACTTTTTTGGCTGCCTCCTTGGACTCTCCGTTGTGCAAACTGCATTCATTCTGTGTTCTTATCAGATGCCAGATACATTATATTGCCATTATAAGTGTTTCCTGACCAAGCTAAAACAACATATCAGCCCTAAATGGGGTTTCAGCAAAAAATCTCATACAAAGAAGTTATTTTGACCTACAGAGGTGCCCTTGGAACTGCTAAACTTCTAGTCCTTGATACTACATCACTCAGACCTACACCCTGGAAAACTGCAGTGGGTTTTCTCATATTACTGTCAAACTCTGTGGCAGAAAGTATGAAGTGGAAAAGTCTTCCACAGATCCGATGGTCTTAATAACCATAGCATTTGCCATTCTCCTTGCATTTCTGTTAGCATAGTTTGGGAGAAACAGATTCAGTTCACACCTCCCTTCTGAATCTTCAATATTTATTTTGATTCTTTATGTTAATAAATAAATAAAATCCAGAACCGTAGTTGCAGTATAAAACAGCACAATTCACTGCTGGGGCATAGAATTGATATACTAGATATTTCTCATTTATTAGCTTCATTCCGTTGCCTAGTCTCCTGCAGTAATGTTATTATTTCCCATGAGGGTCACATGAGATTTTTTCCCCTTGCTTGCTTTGTACGTGTCTTTCTCTGTGTGCTTATTTATTTAATAGGCATTTTCCCCCCTTTATCTGCTACTTATTTAAGGCTTTCACTATACCCATTTGATCTGAATACATTGGCTATGTACAGCCTGTGCAACCAGGTCTGCTCTTAATGGTGTATTTACACCAGGTTTTCACACAATACCAAAGAGATCCATAACCAAAGTGATTTAGAAGATGATTTCAATGTTCCTTTCCCCAGAACTGCTCTCCCTTTCTCAACAAGTAGGAAATGGCACTGAAGGGAAAGGATTTGCTTGCAACTCTGCTGTAAAAGCACTTTTCTCTCCTTCAAAGCAATCTCCCCGAGGGGCAAAAATTAAACCAGGTTCTCAGAACAGGTACTTACTTTAAGAATAGATCTTTCTAGCTCCTGTCGGAAACACGACACTAGTTCACAGTCTGTCTTTACGATGTACAGCTCCCTCCCTCCCCTGGTCTACTCAGGAAACACAGACGTCTCGTGAGTAGCTGCAGCCCTTTTCTCTCCTGGCTCTGTCCTGGAGGGCAGTGGGGAAAGTTGAGCATGGCCAAATTCCAGCCATCCCACCTCCCTGCTCTCGCTCTGGGGGAGTGGCACACAGCCCCAGTGCACAACGTGACCAAAACTTGGTATTGCAGGTACCGTGACACCACGAGTCCCTTCAAAGGTGGCACTGAGAAACAACTGTGGTGAGAGGAAATCACTGGCAAATCTGGCCAAGTGCTGAAGGGCAGCATTTCAAGGAGATCAAGTCAAGACTCCAGAGTTCTTTCTACTTGCAAAACCTCATCACCATCTGACCCATGCCACACCCCTGCACTGTGAGTGCAATTGACAACACTGAAATTATTAAATGCTTCATTTAGCTTTGTTTGACAAAAGTGGGGAGGAAATGGGTTTATAGTTTTTAACAGAACTGAAACATCCTCACACAGTTTTGTAAACTGGCATATAAATGCAGTGAAGGCCTCTAAGGCCCCGTCAACTCAACTACCACAGCAAAACCTCTGCTTAGATACCACTCTGCCTTACGTGGCTGAAGACTCAGGTTTTGACAAGACTTAAAGAAGTGCTGTCTGGAAAGCTTTTAAAGCAGAATCTTTGCTCCAACCATGTTGAAAAGGTCAAGTGCTTTTTCTTTACCTCCTTGCCTTTCAGAGGCACTCGGGTCTAAACCACAGAGATCTCCATTTTAAGTTTCTACTTGCCTCATTTAGTAACATCATGCCTTTTGTCAACTCAAGCAATTTTTTGGTTTTCAATAATGAAGGAAGACTTAAATACAAAAACTAATCTCAGCCCTGAATGCAACCAAGATATTCTCAAGGGAGTTTTCTATCCCTTTTAATCTAGGACAAGAAATGAAAATAGCAAGCATAGCAGCCTAATGGAATTTAATGGAAATAACCAGTCTAAATAATGTTTTGCCCTCTCTCCTACTTCACAGAAAACAGTCAGTTAGTAAAAAAATAACATTTTGTGTTTACAGACAGTTCCAGCAAGATCTCCAAACTCACCCCCTCCTCCAGCTGAGAGCCACTAGCCAAAGCTGACTCCTCTAGGAAGAGCAGGCAGTTGGTCATCCCACTGCAGTTGGAAACAGCAGCAAACTTGCCAATATCCAGCTGCTACCCACTCCCCACTGTTGTCCTCAGCACGTGGCAGCCAAGGCTGGCTTCTTCTGGTTGTACTCTTCAAACTGTTGAAGAACAACCAGCAGCCAGGCACTGTCTCCCCACCTCACAGGCTGGGAGGAAGAGAAGTGCTCAGATTGTAGAAAATGTTGGGCACCCAGGTCCTGCTTAGGTGCCTGACATCCATTAGCTTCACCTGGTATATATTTTCAGCTTGTAGGAATCTAGAGAGCCTGCTCCCAAGGGACCTTATCAGTAACTGTCAATAGAGTCTGAAAGGAAAACTAAGCTCACTTATGAGAGTCACCTCCAGCAATTTTTTCCCACTCCACATTTGAACAAGTCATCTGCAGGAAAATCGAAGCTGCCTCCTGTGTCTCCTGACACACATAGTTCTTTAACTGATGCTTTTTCCAACAGGTTGTATTATAGGCTTTACATATCTGAAAGTCCTTTAGATATAATATAAATGACAAGTTAGACCTATTTTTCCAGGCTTGTAGGAAAAGATTTGCATCACTGCAATTCCTGTAATAAATTTTCCTTTCTGTAAGAACACTGCTGCTGAACACCATTTTTCAGTGTGACCAGGGGCCTTCACTAATTACTGCTCCTCAGCCCTTCAAAGCTCTTCCTTTACACCTCTAGGAAGGGATTATCAGCAATTCATGGAGAGAGGAAGAACTTCTTCTTCCCTGTGTATCCCTCTATTTACTGAGCTCTTCACCAACCATTCACATATCAAACTTTGTACATGACACGCCAGATAAAAGAGGCAAGCCAGAAGGGAAGAGCACACATAGCAGTTGCTAGCATGTTGTCTTCTATTTCCTTCAGCCAAAAACCTCATGAGGCAGCTGTATGGTGCATTAGAGAGAGCTTTGCACAAACAGCCTTTCTTGCAGAAGGGGTTTCTTTGAGCCTATCTTACAGTTCACACTGCAGACCAGATCAAAAGATGTTTTCCTCCATTTTAATAGAGAAATCCGAGACAGATTGTATCAGGAAAGAAGGAAAATAAAAGAAAGACGGAGAGGTTACTTGGCAATTAGGCAATCTTGATTATTTCCTTCTTGTCTTGCTAAATCTTTCAGATGGCTATTGGGTGGAAATGATTTTCTATTCTATTTGACACTGGCTTCACAGCTAATTTGGTTCCCATCTATCTACCTAATCCATTTTATCTATCAGTTCTAATTCAGTCCTATCCCTGCTTTTATTTGCATGCTTCCCCTAAGCATAAACAACAAAAAGTTTATTTTCTTCCAATATGGAGGAAAAATAATCTTGTTTTTCAGGTGAAAGGCATAAGAGCAAGAGAAAGGTGCTTTTAGTTTACATTTTTACTCTCACAGGGAGGTCACACAAGGATACAGGTACCCTCTTTGACAGGGCAAGGATTTAGTACCCTTTTCTTCATGCACCAGAGAACTCCAATATACAGATCCAAGTCACTGGGAATGCTGTGTCATCTCTGTCACTCTACCTGATCAAGCATATAATGCAGCTACACACAGAAGTGATACAGCCTCACAGAGAAGTTAGTAGCTCTCCCAGGAATCTGAACCTCACATCAAAGCCTTTGAAATGGGCCTTGCATCCAAAGGACAGATGGAGAAGACAGCAGCAGATAATGGCAATGTGTCCCTCGGTAGCTGTTTCCCCGAGCAGAGCTGCTGCCAAGCCCTGAGCCAATGGGCGCTCCTTCAGTTATAAGGGCTCCCTTCCAGACAGGGAAACTCCGGTCCCCATGGTACACCTGTGACAAAGCCACGAATGTGCAGGCAGCCCAGGCACCTGGACAAGTATTTCTCATCACCACAGGAAAAGTATTCTTGTCAACACACCCACTGGACTTCACGGCTTTCTTCACAGAAGTCATGTTCATACTCTCTTGCCCTATACATTGAAAGAAGGATCAAGTCTCCGGGCAGAAAAGTTTCAAGTGCTTAGTCAAAACTCTGCTGTGACTAACAGTGTGCTTTTCCATGGCCTTGGAAGCCCTGTGGCTCACAATGTGCATCATCGCCAGGATCACAAGGCTCTTATTTCACATCTGCTATTGCTGCAGCACATCTGCCATTTACAACCAACTGTATATGAATCACCTCCTCCCTCTGGTGTAAGAGGCAACCTGAGGTCCTCCGTTTGAAAGGAGTAGAAGCACAAGGTATTACATTAAGCCTTTGATTCATAATTAAGTAAGCCTTGAGACTCATCTGGGAATTTTGCCAGACAACTTTACACACTAGAACAGGAGCTTTGAGAAACTCATTTATGGTGTCACCCTGAAAACTAAAGGCATCTCCAGGATGCAGTCTTCCAAAGCAGGGGCTTTTCTTCTGTAGAATGGCCTCTTCCTTATAATAGTAGCTAGCCACTGCTAGAGACACTTAGACAAACCAGATCACAGAAAAAGCAAGAAGATTAAATAATCCCATCTATCACCATATTGGCTTCAATGCATTCCTGAGAACCTGAGCAAGGGAAATGCTGTGGCGACTCTTGCCCCATTCCTTGCTAACTTGTTTTTTGAGATGTCCTCCTTTCTTGTTCAGACCCCTAACTCCTTAAACACTCTCTCTCTGTTTTGCTAGGGCTGCTGCCTTCGTTAGAAAGATTTTCAGCTTTGATTAATTATTGAGCCAGTACTGCTGAGGGCTCTCTATTCTCCAGTTCTCATTACTGATGCCTTGCAGCTTATGTGCTTCACTGGTCCCATTGCAGGATTTGATGGATGCACCCGTGAAGTTTTCCTGCCTGCAAAGCCAGTCTTGCCTTTTGCTGATTTTGTTTGGTGGGCAGGGAATTTCGCCCTTGGCTACAGTGAGCAGTAAAGCATACGCACTGGGCAAAGTGTTATTGTTATTATTACGGTGGAAGCAGCATGAAATTCTTGCTTCTTTGCTTTCTGCATTTTCCCCCTTTAAATCTGTTTCAAAAATTCTCCCCAGCGGCCATTTTATTCTCAAAGTTGCTGCATCTTCTTACAGAAGATTCACCAATACATTGCTCTCTCATGGGAGACCAATATTCTTTCTGGTTGTTTGCTTTAATCTGGAATGAAAAGCTATGCATAGCAAAAATATGTTTTGTTTTGTTTATACTCCTTATGCTTGGGTGCATAATCATGGCTAGCGTTGACCAAAACATTTTTCTTTATTTTGATGATATAAAACTCTTATCTGTGATAACTGAAGTTTAAGACAAAGGTCTGATGCTCTACAAAAGAGGTAGCCTGATGGGGGTGCAGAGCCTGTGTAAGTAGGTAGGTCCTGTGTCACCAGTTCCATGAAGCCCCAGAGGAAGAATTTTTTTTACAATATGGGCAGTAAAACACTGGAACAGGTTGCCCAGAGAGGTGGTGGATGCCTCATCCCTGGAAACGATCAAGGTCAGGTTGGCTGGGACTTGGAACAGCCTGATCTAGTTGAAGATGTCTGCCTGTTGCAGGGGAGTTGAACTAGATGGTCTTTAAAGGTCTCTGCCAACCCAAACTGTTCTATGTAATCAGACAGTTATGAGGTTTATTATTCTGTTCCAGCATTAATGTCAATCTTATGTCCTGGCAGCTCTGCGTTCAGACACCATGAAGAAAAAAGTGGTACCTAAATCCAGTGTGCTTGAAAGCACCCAGGGCCTGATACAGCCCTGGGAAACCCAGACAGGATCCTGGGAAAGGGGCTGGGATGGCTTCAGGCTTGGCTGGGACATCAGCCTGCAGGTGGGGCTCAGAATCAGTGGTGGTGAGGGTACCCAGGGTCAGCCATAGACCCGAGATGACTGGGCAAAGCTGTGGTGAGGGAGCTGGGCTGCAGCCAGGCTGGGACATCAGGTGCAGGATGGAGGTCTGCATTAACAGTGTGAATGGCCAGGCATGGCTCTGCCTGAACTAGACAGGCTCTCTGTGAGTGATGTAGGTCAGGCAGCTGCTGAATGGCAAAGGTTCTGTTTAAAAGCAACTCCCACAGCAAAGGAGACTTGTCCTGTAGAAGCCTCTGAAAGTGTTTTCTGAGGCACTCTGTCCAAGGCCACCAAAAGAAGCGGGACCATTCTTGCCTGCATAATCTCAAAGCTGGCTCTGAGCCCCAGCAGCCAGACCTCTGTAAGGGGGGATGTTATCAGCATCCCCTTCATTCTCCTCCTGCCTCTACCCTTTGTTAGAAAGGTCCTGGAGCAACTGTCTGTGGCCAGCTTGAAAAACTCATACATCTTTCAGTTTGCAGCAACAATGGGAACAGAAAAAGAACAAGATGAAAGACTAAAATAAATAGCTTTGACACAGATAATCAGTTGGCTGTGCTTCACCATCACCTGAAGTTGTGTAACTGCGTGGGCATGATCTCAGCAAATACAAAGGACTGAAGCCCAATTTAACTACCACTGTGGATCAAGTCACTACTGCAAGGGCAGGAAAACACACACGGACAAGCAGTGCTGGATGACTTCTTAAGCCCCAGAAACTCATTACCCCAAGCAGAAAACATACATCCAGTCAGAGGCAAGAGTGGGCACTCGCATCCCCTCACACAGATGTGTAGGTATCCCACATGTACATGGACCCTTTCTTTCCTTACTACTTCCCAATTCAAGCGTTTCCCCACCATAATTACCTTGGCTGCTTTTAACCCATCCTGCACTCTGAAAACAGTTCATCAGAAACATCTGTCTTGAACCTAATGTAAAGTCAGAGGGGGTGGTTATGTTGTGGTTTGTTTACAAGGCAGGGAAGGAGTATTATTAAAGCATTGCAAAGGCCAAAGATGGGGCTTAGATCCATCCAATACAGCACACCTCTAGTCTCCCTCCCAGAGCTTGCTGTGACTATATATGAGAAGAACAAGGAAACAAAGCCAACAGTAAATACACAATCATTTAATCAAGGGACTGAGCCCTTCGCAATATTTGCACCAACACTATTTACTCCAACACTCCAGCATGCAGCACGCTCAGCAAAAGCCTAGCACAGCACACACACTGCATAGATGCAAACACCAGAAATGTGGGCTTGTGCTCTGCATGCTGTAAGCACAGCCTGATGCATGTGAAGAACCACAGCTGCCAGAACACGTGGGAACAAGGCTCAGGAAGCAGGTCCCATGCGACAGAAAAATCTCTGTCAATCAAAGCAACAACCTTAGTTTCCTCCTTTGTACCCTGGTGGGTTTGGAGCAAGGCTGACCATTAAACCTGCACCTGACACTGCCCTTTGAACAGGCTCACAGGTCTGCACACAAATGGCTCCTCTCTGCTCAAGGAGTGATTGGAGCCCTGAGGATTCGTAGCCAGAGTAAAAGGTTTGTAAATCCCCTGCCACTATTTCTGCACTAGAGCAGGATGACTGTGCCCTGCAACTGTGCACTGACAAGGCTCAGCATCTTTCTTTATTTTAAAGGCACATGGCAGCTTTCATCTGCAAGTCAATATTGGTGAGAAAGTCTTCTGGGATCCAAAATAAGTAGCATAGCTTTTCAGACAGAGCAGCATTCTGATGGCATATTAAAAACCTATGTGAATCATAAATCCCATTTCTTTAGGAACTGAGTCCCATCAGGGCACAAGGCTGAGGGGAAAATGAGCTATTCTGCATATAGCTAGGAGATGATGATGATCTATGTAGGTAAGACAGACATTCTGTTGTGAATTTTTTGTGACTGTTGCTACTTTTTAAACAAAATTTTAAAATAATGGCTTAGGCTTCCCTGTCACACACCAGAGACAAAATGCTACTACTATTAATAAAGGTGCAAACAAATTTTTGCAAGCTCTGCATACAACTGCCTTACCCCGACTGAAGAATAAAAATGAACGACAAATTTCTTACATACAGGATAATCACATTGCTGTAGCAATCCTTGCCTCTCCTTGTGAGCAAGCAAAAGGCTGGAGTGTTTGAATGTGTGAGAAACAGAGTGTGTGAGTATGACAGAGACTGAATTGCTGTGTGTTGAGCAGCAGGACAGAAGAATAGTTGATCTCATCCTCAGGAAAGCAAGCTACAGAAGCCTGGGGGAGTCAGACTGCTGACATGCAGAGTAGGAACATTAATCCCAGAGTGTAGGCAGTGATGGACGGCAGGTGAGCAGATGGGGAGGCAGGTCTGGAGTGCAAAGACGGCGGCTTGATACGAACCCTTTTTGAGCTCTGTGCAAACACAGCTCGGCAGAATAGGGGCAGCAATACCCAGGAAATCTGTCTGCAATAGCTTACCCAGCTCACTTTCAAGGCAGCCAGTTAGCCAGCAATCCTGCACGCCAACCATCTCACCCTCTTGGTCTTGCAGCTTTGTCCTTTGCACTTCTCAAAACAAAAGGTTTCCAATTTTATGCATAAGCTAGGACATCTGATCAGCTCAGAAACCTGGACTTCATCCAGTTTGAAATCCACTGGGAGCAGGATGGCCCAACTCCGAAGGTGCCTAGATGCCAAGATTCTCAGGCTGAAGACCTTCTCCTTATTTCCCTGAACACCATCCTCTCTCCCTCCTGCCTCACAGTTGGTTTGGAGAGAGCTTTCTGCCTAGCTCTTGGATCTTGATCAGAAGCTGAGCTGGGGCCTAGCCTTTACCATCTGTCCAGGTGGCCCCTTTGCAGCAAGATACTGTCCCATGTGTCCTATACCCATCCATCAGATTCAGGCCTTTGCCAGCTTGGCTCTGGGAATGAATCACTGCACTCTTCTTACTTGAAAGGCGAGCTTGTGCCAACCACTCCATGATCCTCTAGACACGTGCACTCCCTGGGTACCTGGTACTTTCACGGTTTCCACAGCATTTGCTGAGCCCTGCACTTGTCTGCGTGAGATCCACAGAACTCTATTCATCCTGGTTTCTGCTGCAGAATATTTTAAAGTAAAACACAGGAAAGATACTTTCTCTAGACTACAACCTGTATTTTTAACTCCCTGTTCTGAAATCCTCCACAGTGCAGTTTCAAGGGACCAACAGAAAAAAAAAAAAAAGCCTCTGCTTTTCTGCTGCCAACAAATTAAGACAATCTCACAAATTTTAACCTGACAAATACATACCACAACTGGACTGGGGAAGGCCTTCTCTTTGAAAGAACCATGCAGGCCAGTCCCCTATATCATTGTATCTCAGGAAAAGAAGGAAAAAATGGAAAACCATCCTTTTTTCCTTGGCAAGGCTCTAGATGGGGACAACTTGCTGCCTATTTTCTGTGAGGAGAAAGATAAAAATCTCAGCTATTTAAGTCTGCGTGCATTTGTCTTCCACACAAAGCTGATAGCACTTTAGCACACATGCCGCGTACAACTGTATCCGCAATTAATGAATACTTGCATCATAAGTACATTCAGAAGGAAAAAGGGATCCTCTTCTCCACTTTTAGAGACTGGGGGAGGGGGAGCCTGAAGGGGTGCTGGTGTTGGGGGAGGGTGCAGGGAAGAAATGATGCAGTGTGCAACATTAACCAGTTTGCTTGGGGCTACCAGAACACTGAGTGGCACAGGGAGGGCTTTGATTTGTGCGGTCCTGGTGCCCTCACCCGACACCAGCCACGGCCCCCGCTGAGCACAAGTGGCTGGGAGGCTGCCAGAGCCCTCTGAGCACCCTGGCCAGGGAGCAGGGCTGGATGCTTCCTTGGCTTTGTCAGCAAGAGACAGTGCCCCAGCAGACAGGCACCCTAGTCTGGAACAGCACAGCAGTGTGGAGGGGGAATTCAGCAGCTCTCAGGGTTCCTCTGGCTGCACCTTTCCTCTCCGTGCCCATCTCCTGCCTACCTCGCATGCAGTTTGCTCATTCACTCGCTCACGCTCACTCCTTCCTTTCCTCCCTCCCTCCAGCAGTGTCAGGGAGACAAGTGAAGGTTACTGTTTGGCATGTTTGTTTTTGCATTATTTATCTTGTAGAGGACAGAGTCAGACATCTAGAGGACAGTCTTAGGTCACATGTGAATCCTTCCAAATGGGACTCAATAGCACAACCAGCCAAGTAGAAAACAGACTTGGACAGCCTCATGGAGGGAGGCAGCATTTGGAAAGGGATGTTGTGCATCTATCTGGCCAAGGTACCTGGCAACACCACAGGTCTGCCTGTGACTCCACCTTCCTCATTTCTTCTCCTTCTTTTCCAAACACTCCTTAAAGTGGGTACAATCCCTTTCTTTTTTTTCTTCAGAATTAAGGAGTATTTCAATATTGTATGTGCTTCATATAAATAGGGCTACAGGGAACTGGGATCTCCCCTCCACCCCAATTCCCTTCAACAGTCCCAGAGGGAGCAGTTACTCCCAGGGTAGACACACACATCTCAGAGTAGCCACAGGAATCTCCTAGGCAAATTTCCCTTGCCTGTCCCCTCTGAGGCTGCCCTTTGGAAAGGTTGGAGCTGGAGTACCCCACAAGCAGCGCTCCTGTGGGTGCCCCTCAGCACTGTCAACTGGGGGAGCCTGGCACTCACAGATTAAGAATCCTTTGCTCACACATCTTCCAACTCTGTTTCTCTCTGACTCTTCCAGTATTTAATAACAGATAGCTATGCCATACTTCAACAGAACAGAGATTTTATGCTACTTATTTTCCCCATATTTTCCAGCACATCTAAGTCTCCCTCAATTTCTTATTGAAAATGAAATGGGGACAGTTCTGCTTATACAGCTGGAGATAGTGATCACCAGTATACAGAGACTGACTTATCAAGCAGATTCTTAATGCCATAAAATCAATGGGTTTAGAAATTCTATTATCTTGCCTCTGATAGAACGCACCAACTAAAGAAACTTCTTGCCCTTTTTCTTTTTTTTTAAAGCATACTTAAATATAGCATTACTGCTGTCCGAAAACAAGCTTTGCCCATAGTCCTCTAGTGGAATATTACACCAGAGCAAAGGAACAGACAGGGTGCAAGGAGAAACAGAAAGGGCAGTTTCTTATGGGTTTTTTCAGCTATTCTGTGACAGAGATCTGAGGCTGCTGGATCTCCAGATTTGACAGCAATAATAATTCAATACTATGTAGGGTGCAGGACTCTAAGAAAATTACTTTTTCAATAACAAAATGCAATAAAACCAAATATATGGAAAGTGCAAACTACAAAAAGCTGCCTGAAAGAAGGACACTAGCAGATCCAGGTGAGTGGAGCAGGTATGGTATGCATGTTCATAGGTCCAAACATCCAAACAAAACAAGAGAGGATAGAAAGGAAGGTCTGTGTGTACAACAGAGAAAAGAGAAGTCAGGACACTGGCAAATGATGGGAAATGGCTGAGTCGCTGGTAAAAATCAAGCAGAACATAAGAAGTGAGCCAGTTAAGACGTAAGGGGGGAATCAAATAGGACACAAAGTAAACGTCTGCAGCAGGTGGACAGATGTTAAGGATGAATCACACATGAAATTGAACAATACTTGGATGAGGGTTATTCAGTGGGACACAAAGAACTTGATTTTTCTTTATATTCAGCCTCCAAATATTGAGTATTTGTGCTAGGTCCCTTAAACTCCACGAAGTGTTGTAAACAGTACTTAACTGAAAATTAAGTCTCTTCCTTCAGTCATCTTCCTATACCCCCCTTCCTACCTTCTCCACATATCAAAAAAAATCCCATCAGAAAAGGTAGGTGGTGTCTTGGTACTTGGATATACAAATGTACAAGTATGGAAAATATAGTTTTCTAGTTTGGCAACATAAGGAAGAAAGAAACCTGAAGAAATCATTTCAGTGTGATTCAGTATTGTTGTTTGTAGCCTGGTGTTGCTGGGTCCCACCCATCTCCAAGGCTGAGTGAGATGTGGGAAAGGTGAGGTGCAGGGTAAGTGCTATCATCCTCCCTATCACCTCCATGTCCAAAGGAAATGGACTCCAGATAACTTAATGCTTTGCTCTGGGTCGTATCTGTGGAGAGCCATCAGGCATGCTCTGAAGGAGTGTGATTTAATCATGGAATAAATCCAAAAGGGAGAGGTGTTTTGACCTGATTAGCCTATCATGGTAGCACACTGCTCTATAAATTGTTCTCAGGCAATAAACAGCGATGCCTCATATTGGAAATACAGGCTACTTTTAGCTAACGAAGGAGGTGTGCGGGTTTGAAGGCTGGCGTTTCATGGAACAACCAAGCAATCAGCCCAGGAAAAGACAGTAACAGACTGATCAAGATACATTTTCTGTAGCTTCACAATCAATACATATAGAGGCAGTTTCTGCAGACAGCTTGTGAAGTACCACTTGTATGTTATTTAGCTTTGATGTGTCTTGCTGCATCTACATTAAAAATGCTTTGTGATCATGAGACTCTATTTCCACTTCTCATCCAGTCGTGCAAATGTTTATAAAAGAAAGCTGTCATTGCTGGATTGCACTACCTGATTTCATTCAGAGGAGAGGCAGTTTAGGTGGGAGTAGGCTACGACAGAAATTCATGAACAGTCAGAATAAAAATGAGACAGCCTCTTTAGACTAAGGTTTGTTCGACCAAACTGAACAAATCAAAATTTGGATCTGGAAACCTCGCTGGCTTTGTAGAAACTCAGGCCCATGTCCTCTGTGATTAAATCCACCCCCTACTTCTTCCTAGAGGTATCTTCTGAGCTGAAATCTAAGGGAGAAGCCAGTCCCCTTGCATGAAAAACATACAAGTTAAAAAAGGTTCTTTGAAGATGAGAATTTAAAGCAATGGACAACTTCTAAAGCAGAAGCAGTCAAACAGCAAGATCATTTGTTCTGGATATAATAACGCCTTGCCTTCCTCTCTGTTATCATCAAAAGCTTCTGTGTTTGTGGGAGAAAATCTCTCCCCCACCACCAGCTCAGTCCTTCCTGCCGTGAGGTCACAGCCCTGTCTTTGTGACACAGCTGTCTGTTGCTGGGGTAGTGTTTGTGCTTTCACAAAATCAGCACAGCAATGACTTCACAAGCAAGGTCATGGAGGAGCAGATGGGCTTGGGAAGAGGGAGGGAGACAGACCCCTTGTTTAAACACAAATAGCGGTGATAATTAATTAACCAAAGTAGCAGGGGAAATTATGAAAAACATGTGAAAGGTAAATGGATTTCTGTTTAGCTGTCTTTCCCAAGAGGCTAAATGTCTCAATTGCAGAAGGGAGATCTTTACAGTGAACTAATGAAACAAGGACATTTTCCTCTGGTTTCTTCAAGTGGACGCTCCTGGAAAAAATATGAACAGAGCCTACACTTTGCCATCCTTCTGTCTTGCCTTCTCATCACCACTTGTTGACCTCAACTAAAAGATCAATACTTTCTATCAGAACCTTGAGTCCCTCTATCTTTTCAGCATACAAGTACTGTGGTGGGAACAGGCAATTATTTAGACAGGAAGTTTATTGTTCTGCAGTGGCTTAACAGCAAACATGCTCTGTTGATAAAGGAAGCTCTTACGTATTTATTCTTCTCCTGACTGCCAAAGCCAAAAACTTGTCCTTAGAGTTGACCAAGGTTGCCTTTTAGTTTCTTCAAACACATAAGGTTTGTATGATAAGGAATCTGCAGCCCAACTATGCCCTTACTTCCAGTTATGGTTTTAGATTTTGCCGTAGCAGTGCTGGTTCTGCTATATCTGCTGTACACCTTCGTGTTGGCACAGTCATCAGATTTCATTCTAAAACATGAAAGAGCAGGTTACCCAACTAAGATATCAATATTCAAGTGGATCAATGGAATACCTCTGAAGAACTTGGACTGCATTAAATGAAAGAGTTGTTCTTTCTTCATCATCCTTTCTCTGCCCTGTGTTTGTGTCACACATACAGGTCAATATACATCCATTCATTTAAGATTTAAAGGGAAAGACAGCATTTTGTATATATTCTCTTATTTTTTTTTTCTGTGAACACACAATTCTGTCTTAGACTTTTTCAGTGAGAGCAGAGACCCTTAAAAAAAAGAATAAAAAATTTCTGTGCTTACAAGAGTAGGAAACCTTTCCAGAAGATAAAGTGGTTTTGTGACTGGCAGCTCTTTCATGAAGTTTGGAAAAGCAAACAGCCAGGAAATACTATTCAGATACATCAAAATGAGTTCAAGAAAACTTCTACAAGAAATGTAAAGATCTTGGTTGGTTTTCTTCCACCTACTTGACTCTGTCCATCCAGCAGGTCTATGTTTTCTACTTTTGAGCTGTAAACCTAACACAGACATTGTGACGTCAAACATTAGCACCCAGATTCATGGAACAATGAGATTGAAAAGTGCCACCAGAGATCATCTAGTCTTGTCTCCTTTGGTCAAAGTTAGGTTAACTAGAATGAGCTGCTCATGACCATGTCCAATTTTTAATGTCCTCTCCAAGGATGAAGACTCCATAACTCTCTCAGCAGCCTGTTCCAGTGTCTGAGCACCCTTGCAGCAGGAAAAGGGTGTTTTCTTGCATTTAAATGGAATTTCATGTATTACAATTTGCGCCCACTGCCTTTCGTACCTTCTCTGGCTGTCTCTGGTTTTCAATCCACTCTGCTGTCAATTTATCTAGTTCATATTTCATCAGTTCATCAATGAGTGGCTTCACAATGACATCAGTTATCTCCCTCAGTATTCATGCAAATATCTTATCAGGTTTCGTGAACCTATTTGTGTCCAGTTTGTTTAAATATTCTGGTACTACTCTGCTGGGGTAAGTTGCCATTGTGCCAGTTTTTCACTGCTCTCAGTGACCTGAGGTTTCCTAAGGGAAACCTTCCTAGTAAATATCAAGGTGATGATGGCATAAAGTACCTTGGTCATACCAAATCTTTTGACACCAAGTCCCTGCTCCATTCTGGCTCCACATTTTCCTACAGAGTGTTTTTACAGAAACCTTGCTGTCTGCAGGGTAAAATTAGCTGATACTATTAATTGAAGAGGAGTCCCACCTTGTACATATCATGGTGAGCCATGCTGGTTACGGCTCTCTTTTTTATCAATGTTTCTAATACATGGTCTGGGGGTAAGTTACTGCTGCCTCCTATCAGATAATTAGTCAGTAAATCATTCAACCAACTACAAGGTATATAGCAAGGACAATGTTTCCAAACCATATTATCATCAGACAGTTATACTGCACTTTATCGAGAAGGGTTCAGAAGATTTACATATACCCTGTAGAATACTGGCCTTTTTTTACATCTGCTGCTAAAGTGCAGTCCTCTTTGGAGGGGGATGGCTGTGTTAAAGAGTCATGTTATAGAATAAGCTTAACACAGGAACTTGTGCAAAAGACTTTGGTATCTACTTGGAATTTTTAAAAGAGTTCAAGGAGAATAAATGGTGTAAGGTGGGGAAGGAGACTGCAGCTAAAACCCAGTCTTTTCAGTTATTAGTTATACCAGGTTACAATAACATGACTTTTTACAGGGGTTTGCAATTATAGTGCTAGAAAATACGATGTAAAAGAACAGTTCTGCAATTTCTTAATGTTTCAAACTGAGTTTTACTACATCTTTTTGATACATTGCCATCCAAGCACAACCAAACACCACCTCTAGTTTAAGCCTGACAGGACGGCTCCTGTGAAAGACACCAAGAAGAGCTAAGAGAACTGGAGGGAGTCTTTTTGTGGTTTCAGAAGAGAGACCGAGTCCCTTTTGTGTCCCTTCTGTGGCTAGTTTTGGTCATAAAAGGAGATGGAGCAAAATCATTGTGTGGGTCTGGTGCCCTGCCCAGCTGGATTAAATTGTGCACTACTGGGGCTGCAGCTAGTGATGGAGTGGGAACAATGCTAATATCTAATTCTTGCAAACAGGCACCATCCACAACCAGACCCCATTTTTATGTAAAACACATGACCTCTAATGTCACATTACTTTAAACTCATAGAATCAGAGAAGCATTTATGTTGGAAAAGACCTATATGATCATTCAGTCCAACCATAAACCTAACACTACCAAATTCAACTAAACCATGTCCCTAAGTGCCCTATCTACGTATCTTTTAAATACCTCACAGATATTTCACAGAGTATTCTGAGTTGGATGGGAATTTTTTGAAGGGAAGATATCCCAGGATGTGAAGGAGCTCTGTTTTACCATTCTGGTACCAACTTTCTATGCTTGGTTCAGTTGCCCACATAGTAATTTGATTTGCCTTACTGCATGTGAGGTATCTGCACAAGGATGGCAAACATGACATCAGATCTATGGGAGACCTTCTCTATTCTGAAACATCTCCTTGGGCATCTCAAAAGGTAGCAGATGATTTCTAGTGTGTCAACATTAGTGTTTCAGTTCAGAGCATAAATGTGTTAATGAAGTGAATTGCCAGGTCATCCCCACTCCCTGAGTCTCAGCTGTGGAGCTATCTAGAAGGCCACAGCCTGGATTTTCTCTATTAAAAATGAGATACACATCATATGGTCTCCACCTGCTAATGGATATTCAGTTCAAAGCTAGATTTAGTTCAAAGCAAGCCTGCTTGAAGTTTTTACATTCAGGTCCTTTTTTCTGATGTTTCAAGTTTAAAAATTTATTCTTCCAGGCCTACACTGTTTCTAATGCAGACATAGGCAAATCAGTAGTCTAGCTCCTTAGGCAGACTATCCTAATTGCAAACAGGGATAACTGCTCTGGTTGAACCATGGAATAGTGTGAGGACAGGTAAATTCAAGAGTACAGGGTGCTCTAACACTGCTGGAATCAAAGATACACATACGTGTGAAGAGAACAGGAACTGGAAGAATCATCATGTAAACAAATGCAGTCAAATCAGAGATTCAGATTTCCATGTATGTCTGAACAGGTCCTCATCAAGGGCAAACATATTAGTAGTGGCAGTCCCACTGTTGACATCAGCATCATGACTGTGCTGCTCCCCATGCCCTCTCATGCTTCCACTAATCTTTAATTGAAAATGACATTCTTGATATTAAAAAGAACGGTATGTATTGAGTGGAGGAGAGGTGCTTTTTACCATCTACTTACCAAAAATGATGTCTCTGTCACTGATCCTTGCCCATTTTCCTCCTGAGATACAGCTACACATGCACACTTCCTCCTCTTTGAAGAAAATGTGCTTTTCCCTCAAGCTCTTTCCTAGCCTAAATTAAAGTTTTCCATGCAGAATTAATGGTCTATACCTACTTGTAGACCAGCCTCACTTCCCTTGTGCCACTATTATGAGGGAGGACTGAATGAAGAATGACCAACTAAATATGACTCCAGAGCTTCGTCAGCTAAAGAGAAGCCCTTTCTTTTGTCATCATCTTATTGTGTATCTTTGTTCTCTTCCCTCCCTCCTTATCCTATGGCAAGTCCACTGAACCACATCTTGGAATATCTATATTTTAGTTTTCTGCTCATCAACTTTTAGGCCTAAAAAATTATGTTCACGTATATTTCTAGGACAGTCTAGATGAATTTTTCTTTAAAAATTTACCATGCAATGGTAAATATATTGGGGTGGAATCAGCTATTTCCTGGGATAAAAAGAGAGCTGCAGAATCAGGGTTTCATGGCTGGGTGTAAAGTATAGTATATAGAAATCTATTTTGAAACAGTGAACAATGCTCACTCCCACCATACACACCCTACTGGCAGAGGACAGAGGTGATAGCAACCACAGAGAAAAAGCTTTTAATAGATCCAATAGAAGCTCTTTGGGAAATCTGCATGAAAATGACATTGCAAAGACCTGAATTCCTTCCTCCATCAGAAATTACACAGTGGAAGGGATAAAAGTCCTTTTGGAGGATGCCCCAGGAACAGATATTTCAGGTCTGTTGGGCTTAAATGTTACCTTTTTCTTCAAGAAGGAACACTTCTCAGAGATGCAATACAGTTGTTCCCATGTTTGGTGGAGCGTAAGAGTTCAACTTCTCCTACAACCTGTTTTTTTCCATTCAAAAAGTCCTAGGGTGACTTTTTGAAGGGGCTGGTGCCACACAAAAGCAAAGAAAGCTGGTGTCAGCCAAGGCATCCCTGAAGTGAGATGAATGATGCCAAGACGTCTGCACTGTGCCGCTAGCCCTGGCTTCTCATTACCAAAACTACCAAAAGACAGTCAAATGTTTTCATAGATATGTGCTAAACTTCCTACAGCCTCCTCAAAACATGGTAACATCAAGTAGTGATGGTTGTTGTGATGTAGTCACTGCTACAGCAGAGGCAAATGAAAAATTCCCTTATTACAGTTTCCTACAACCACAAAAGTCAGTGCCTATGAGGTCAAGAATAAAACCTCTCAAAACTGTTGGCAAAGCAAATAAACTGGCACTAAAGCTTGAGACTATGAAAAAGCATTTCTATAAAGCCCTGACATGCTCAAATCAGGAACATACAAAACCTGGTCACAGTAGTAGCTATGTGCAGAGTTGCTCTCTCTGCGGGTAAAAAATGCAGGGAATAAAAATAAAAGAGAAAGGGAAAATGCATTTAGATAATTAGCCTTTGAATCCTGTCTGTTTGTGTGGCTTTTATTGCTGTTATAGTTCTGTCTCTGTATAAGCAAAGATATTGGCTATTAATGCTATGAACTATTTTTCACTGCTGAGTACTCAGGTTTTGTTGAGATCCAATACTAAACTATTATACACCTTCCTGTGAATCAAGTAGGCTGTGATTCAGTTTCCTAAATATAGGCAGCTATGCCATCCTAAGGACCACATGTTATCCTGTTTGAATAGCACAGGCCATGTATAATCTGTGCTGGCCCTCAGTGGTATCTCAAATACCCCAGAGTGTGTAAATCAGTAGTAGATACCTGCACATAGGTAACCCAGCCACCCTTGTCCTGACCCATTGGGTTCACAAGCTCCAGAATACAGAGTTTTTTCACCAATACCCTACACTAATCGTTCATCTCCTATGGAAAAGAGAGGAAAATAATTACTGCCAAACTTGGTATATCATGAGGATTTAAGCTTAGGGAGGGTTGAAAGAAGAAACTGGCATGGCCAGGTGCATTCAAATTGCTCTGTGCACAATTGTGTATTTTTTCACACCACAGCTTAAAATTCAGGGAACACACACTGGCTTAAAAGACAGAACCCTTCAGCTAACACTGTAAATAACCCTCAATATAAATAACTCTCAACCCTCAAATAACCCAAAACCTCAAGCTACTAGAGTCCAAGGGTTACAGAAGACCAAAACAGTAGGCTATGAAGAATTACAGAAAGGAAGCCTGCTTGGGCCACAAGGGTTGCAAGGGTCAGCTCCCCAGTACCTGCCCTTTATTGTTGCTAAATCTGTTTTCTTTTGCTTTTTTTAATGAGTAGCCCATAGAAGGTCTGTGGGAAAATACAGTTTTCCTGGGACTCTGGGGTTTTTAGTTGCTTGAGAGTATCTGTATGAATGCTTGCACAGCCCCAACTGTCTGTATAGGCAATGGTTGCAGATACTGTGGTAGTTCTGAGCTCTTCTAAATTCACAGTTTGTGGACTTGTGAATGTTTGTGTGCAGCCACATGTGCCCTGCTTTCACTGCTAGGATAGACACATGCATTTATATTGGGAAAAATGCCTCCCTCTTATCTACTAGAGTGTTGCACAATGCAAATCCAGCAGCAGCAGCAGAAGGATGCAGATTCCTCCTGCCTCTCCTCCTCATCCACTCTTTCCCTCCTGTCACTCTGATGATACTGATCTGTGCTGTGGGCATTTGCTGGAAAGCTTAAACTTAACCATTATTTTTTAGGTTGCTGGAATTGAGGTGGGCGTCAAGGACTCCAATGAATACAAATAAGCTCAGCTCCAAGAAAACTCCATCTTGTCTAATCTCCACTAAGCAGTAATCTGGGAGGCACCTTGCTTGCTCTCATTTTGTATGGAAGGAGAGCAAGCAGGCCACAGTGTCAGCATTGCTGAAGTCTGGACTGATCTCACCTGCTTGCATCCTGAGTTCTCCTAATTCTTCTCTAACTCAATAGCTATAATCTGTCCCAGGAAGTAATATTCACAATGAGACAATTCCTCCTACCCATTACTGGAGCAGCAGAGGCAAAACCTTTTTCCTCCTTATCAAGTTTACAAACGTGTGCTCAAAACAGACTCAAATACAAGATGCAAGGCTGCAGATTTTGTTGGAAACTTCTCCAAATTTCAGATGCAGAGGCTGCACTTGAACCCATTGATTGTGCTTGCTTATCAGAAGTTTACAGCCCCTTTTTATAACACAAGGTCTGGAGGACCTGAAATAGTGGGATTTTATTTCTTTCTAATGCACTTGGATATTGGCCGTGCAAACCTTGCATCTTCTCTCTCATCACACATGACACTCTTAAATGATAGCACACTTCTTTTGCAGTTTCTGCATCCCAAGTAAGGAACATGAAATCCCACAAAAAATGATGTTCATGTAATGAGACGATCTATAAGGAACAGAAGGACCTAGGCAATGAGGAATTTACTCTCTTCGTGATCCAGAAGTGTACAAATAAAGTGATACTTGTCAAAAGGAAAAATGTGCAAGCCCTGGAAATTCATACTTATAAAAAATAGTACAAATACTCTTTGCTCATATACTGACAGGACAACAACAAAAAAATTAGAAATCCTATATAATAGACATGAGGTAGAGATAGAACATAATCTGTGCACAGATTAAAAAGATAAATGAAAACTTGGCCTAATTTTTTTAACAGCATTGGTGATACTGGCTGTAGGACAAAGCAGTACAGCTAATGGGAATGAGAAAATGGAAGCAAACTCCAAGACAATACTGCACTCAAGGAGGTGGAACAAAAGAACTTTCACCCCAGAATGTTTAAAGAACTGATAAGGGATATTGCAGGATAAGCTGCAAGAATCTTAGTACACCTGTCAATATAGAAGGCTAATATAAAACAGGAGAATACCTGATTTAAAATCTACAAGTAAGGGGAAAAAAAAGGTGATCAGGGCAACTACAGATTTAGATTTTTGATCCTGGTGGTAAGCAGTGCTTTGCAATACATGCAGAAGCAATTAAAGACATAAAGGCAAGCAGAAAATAATATAAAATGCATTATGGATTTTCCGAAAGCTGAAAAAAGCCCTGATTGCCTTTTCAGATAAATGATTTTTAAACAAAAGAAATGCAGTAAACACTAATCTATCACCATTTAAGTAAAACATTGGATACAGTGTCTGATTATAGTTAAGATGTAGATTATGGCATTAGTAAGGAATTTTTAGGCAAATAAGGAATTGATGAAAGGTATTTCCACTGGTCAGGCTGAAAGGGGAATTTATTAATAGAGCTCCTTAAGGAGTGAGAACAATTTTATTTAATATTTTCATGATTGATCTTAACATAAAAGTAAAAGTCTGCTTTTGAAGTGGACTCATGACACACAGAAAACACTGTCAATGTAGAAAGAAGGAGATGAATAAACAAAGATCTGCCTCACCTTGAGGACTGGTCAAACAGAAATGAGAAAAGCACAAAGTGCAATGACAGGCACTACAGCAAAAGTTTCTCATGCAAGTGGGGAGCTCGTTAGCTGGAAAGAACAGTGGAGCAGGTGGACTCAGGAGCAGTAACACCTCATGGGGTGACTCTGTACAGTGACAAAGTAATGGAGATGTCACTGCAAAAAGCACCGGTAGAGATCTCATCTGTAAGAGGGCATAATTCTGGTTACCCACTTTGAAGAGATCTTGCTCTGATTTTAGTTTGAACCAGTCTGCTTGTATGAACCAAGGCAAAGAAACTTCAAGTTGGAAGGTCGCTAAAAGAGTTGATTTTATTTTTCATTTTCTAAACTGTTCCCCAGATCAGGATGAGATGCTGCTGGGTCTGCAAAAATACTTAATTATACAGAAATTAACTGATCTCTCTTTTTCTACGTTTCTGCAAAAGTTTGCAATGGCAAGAAGTGATATGGAATCACAGCCTCCACTGGATCTGTACCAATTTATTCTGACCAGGAATTTGATCCTTCTGCTTTTTCTCCTGATGAGGAAATCCAATCCTTTCATCTTTTCATCCATACAAGTAACTCAGGCCTTTCATTTAGCCTACCACCCCAACCTTTGTTGCTAAGGATGAAGAGATAAATGCTGCAAAAGCAGCACTGGAATAGAAATCCTTGATAAACAAATCTTGCATGAATAGAAGAACATGTAGTTCTCATAAAAATGGTAATTAGAGCCCAGCATGAGGAGGCTGATTTTTTCATAGTAATAACAATAATAATAATAAAAAAAAAGTTTCCAAGAGCATTCATTGAGGAGGGAGTTATATTTGCCAGCATTATTACTGTTATTATTGTATTACTACTAATAACGATGATAAGGCTCTTGCTAAGGGACAGGACCTTCTATGTAACTAAGTAAACAGCCCAAAAAAGGGCTTCCCTTAAGGCATATCTTCAAATAATAAAGACAATTGACAGATTTGCTTACAAACCACTACAAAGTACCAGCTGATTACTTCTCTCAAGTCTCTGTTTAATTTGCTTTTCCCTTCCTAGTTACACTCATGCCATGGAATGACGAAGCTGGCATTTGTGTCGGCAGACATTTTCTGGTCCAGCCATAACTTCTCCCATAACCTGTCTTCCTATTCCCATCTCCTCCATCAGTTTGTTTGTTTCTTCCTTCCCCCACCCCAGCATAATGTTTGCAGAAGGCACCACTTTTAATTTAGCCAGGAAATGGTTTGATGGTGATAGGGAAATAAATTGATCAAATCTTTTGAACAGCAGCCATGGGAAGAAAGAAACACCCCCAGCCATTTCACAGTGACCTCTCCCTGTGCTTAAAGAAAACTCATAAACTCTCAGCACGAATTAGCATGGCCTCATTATAAAAACAGAATTGGGGTCAGAAGAAACTAAGATGGGTAAGGGAAGAAAAAAAAATCCCATCAAAAGCAACATCTGAGACAGAAATGCCCTAAGTGAGGAGGGAAAAAAAGCAAAGCTTCAGAGGCAAGGAAGAGACTAGAGACAGAAGCAAAGTAAACACCACTTTCTTAGCAAAAAAAAAAAAAAAAAAGGCAACCCCCCCACAAGCTCTTGACATCATGCTGGGTTTGACATCGTGCTGGACACTCTTGTGGAAAGGAGTTTACATGTTTGCATCCTTCACGAATTGCTATTCCCAAACCATTTGCAATCATTGCTGCTACGATGGCCTGGTCAAGCCATTGCTGTTTGATGGCCTGTGGAAAAGATGGCTGTCTTGAACACTTTAGTTGCACAGTCTGAATTCCAAGGGAAGAAAATGTGAATGGTAACTGCACTGCTGGCATTCAGTGTGGAAAAGACCACACTGTCTCTTGTACCTGAGCTGTATTTATTTCACAAGCATGACATCAGTCCCCACTGTAACAGCAGTGATCCCCAACTACGCTGGAACTCCTTTGTAATGACACAAAGCATCCCAGGGCTGGCACCAGGCACCAGCAACAAAACCAGCAGCTAACTACAAAAATGTCTCTCATTATGCTGCCATTTCCACACACTTAGCTGCAAAAGGAAAGTACCAGAGTGTCCTGCCGTCAGTTTGCTCTACAGCTTGGCATGGAAAATGGGTGACTCAGCTGAGGTCCCCAGCAAGGACACCTGTGCAAGAACAGCTGCTGGCCTGGCAGCTCTCCCTACCTGGGCATCTGGACAGCTGTGCTGCAGCAGCCTCTCTCCACAGGCCCTCTACTCACACTGGGCAGCTGCTTCTGCCTCCACTGTCTTGGAGGAAGGCACTTGACAAAGGAGCTCCTTCTTAGTCTCACACTCTCAGGAGCTTTACAACCCACCCTCAAAAAGGCAATACCACTTTGGCACTAATAACTATCCCACCCATTCCCATGGCTGACACACACAAGGCTCGGATCACACTTGGGAGCAGATCATGGTAACTGCGTAGGCAGGAGGAGGAGGAGGCACAATGTGCCTTGCTCAGGGTCACAGGCAAGCATGAAGGCAGCATCACTGTCTCCTCTATGGCAACTTAAAAGACTAGCTCTGACTTACAGAAAAAGGTAATAACAGTAGTCATGAAAGTTTCTGCCACAAGAAAAAAGCCCAGAATCAGCCCTGCTCTTTCAGTTTTATAAGAAAGGGAAACTATGGACAGGCTCTGACTTTTTTTTTCCCATCCCTACTGCAGACCTACAAGCCACTCTCCCAAACCTCTTGGCCATCCAGCTTCTTTTTCCTTCCAGACAGAGACAGGCTGTGGCTTGCTGCCATGCAGATAGCACAGCTCTATTCACATTGGGCTTTGTCGCGCTGCCTTTGCCCTGACAGGTGGCAGCAGGGATAGAAAGAAGCCGGCAAGGCAGAAAATGTTACAAACCAATTGAGCCAGCAGCCTAGAAGATCTGTCACTTCACTCCTTTCCCCCCCTCTTTTAAATTCTCTTATTTTATTAATTCTGTCTGGGAGGGAGGGATGGGGGATTTTGGGAGGTGAGGAAAGATAGATGAAAAAAAAATACGAACTGGATCTTGAGTTTATTTACTCCAATACTACCCCTGATCATTCTGACCCTTAAATCACCCTGCTGCTCAGCAGCAGGACCTTCCAACATCAATATTAATGCTCCTTGCTTATGGCAGTGGCTATTGGAGGTGACATTTCATAATTCAGATGCAAAAATTAAAAGGCAAATTTGAGAGAGAAGGAGTAGAGCTGCTATATTTGCTCAGTCTGCTGAGTAAAAACCCCTCAGTCAATTCTACAACTGTCTCCCATTAGCAAAGGATCAGAACTCAAGTGTAATTTGAGAATTACCTCCCATACTGAGCAGGAGCATGGGTTTGAAAACTAAAAGTCAGGCTAGTCAAATACCTGAAAAGCAGTGTCATGTAGTCTCAGCAAGATCTACATACAACAATGTCCATGTTTTTGGTGTTGGTTGCTATAGGATATGCCAGCACAGAAGAAATTGTTTTTGTGGGATATGATGGAAGTGGAAAATCTACCTTGATAAAGGTGGCCTTACAGATTGAAAACAAACCAACAAACAAACAGCCACCAAAAAACCCAACTTATCCCCTTCCTCCAAATGCAGGAGGATTGCCTAAAAAAAAGTGATTTCTTTAAAAAAACCCTCACATTGTAATTTTTCTTTTCCACTCTTTCCATTCCTTTTAATATAAATCTCCTCTGTCTACCCAGGACTAGAAACTTCCTTTAAAAAGAAAATAACAAGAGGCTGGATTTTCATGTAATAACATGTCACCAAGAGCTGTGACTTTAAGAAATATACCAACTATAACAACACTCTTGGAAAAAAAAAAGCCCTAAAATTGGCAACATTACTAGGTCTATGAGTCACAGGGGCAAGACACATCAAGCACCAACTCCAGCAGATATTCCTGCACTCTGTCCCATGGAACCCCCCTTAACTGTTATTTGGAGGGGGATGTTAATCAGGTCCCAAAAGCAGCAGAGTTGTGTTAGCCTGGCACTGCTCTAGAGACCAGCTGGACAGTCCTGCAGGGCCCTGGGTTAGGACAGCTCTGGGGTTGCCCAGATGAGCATGAGCATGGCATTTGCAAGCCAAGGCAGAGCACCAGAGCTGTCTGCAGCTCCACATCGAGGGGGGCTGCCAGAGAGAGAACGAGGGGGCAAGGACGCTGTGGGAAGGTATGGTAATGTCTCACAGAGGAGGTTCTGTAAAACATCATTTCACACGGAGTAATGTTTGGGTACCTGAGTCTAATCATGGAGTTAACAGCCCTTATTTGCACAACCTCACATACGCACACAGTGGTGCACAGGATACAAATCAAACCTCTGTCTACTTACAAACAGCATCCAGGCTATTAGGACACAGCAAGCAGCAGACCAGCCAGGATCATACAAAGGAAAACATTTCATCTTCCTGCTCTCTATAGAGTACCAAGAGACATGTTTTGCACCAAAAGACTTGCTCCCTTTTCATCATTTTCTGTTTCTGCCCTTGCTGTCAGTGCAGAGTGGCCCAAGAGAAGGGATTTTTAGTACTTGCTGATGCTTTGTTGTTTAATCAGATGGCTGCTGGAATCAAGGTTTGCTGGTTGAAGAGGCAGCTGAGCAGGGACGTTCAGAGAGCAGAAATGTCAGTCAGCCTCTTGGGACACAATCCCTAATCCATCTAGAGCTCCTTCAGACACTCTTAATTATTGGTTTGTACTTTAAATGGCATGGAGAAAATGGGGTACCTTAAAAATAAATAAATAAGTGAATCAGAATGAGGTGAGTGTATCTGTTAAGCTGCTGACAATCCATCTGTCTGAATTCCACCTAGCACTTAGCACACAGAAGAGCAAAGCAGGGCTAAATTAATATAAAATTTGGCACAGAGTAGATGCAGATATTGAGTAAGAAATAGTCAAGATGACTCCTTTTCCTTACCAGCCACCTTTCCAGAAAGCTCAGTGTTCCTGACTTAATGGAATACACATTTCTTCCAACACTCAGTCATCCCCAACTGTTTCAGTGCACCTCTGCCTGGCTTCAGAGAATTCCTGTTATCTCAGTCCCTACTGAGCCTCTTCTGTCACATATGGTGCAGTAGTTGTGCAAAATGGGAAAAATCCTCACTAAAAACCAAACACATGCCTGAAAGTCTTCCAGGTCTGTCTTAGAACAATGTCAAACTAAGGTGAAATACAAGTCAATCTAACCGGAAGGATTTCTCACTAAAACTTTTGAGCTGAAATTTCAGTTGCATTGCAAGTGAAGAATGTAACAACTGATATTCCTCAAGCTAAACTCACTACTTTTATATCTACAGTAGCAGAAACCTGTGCTGGAATCTCATTTGACCAGGCCAAGAAATAAGAAGTGGCAGGAGTCATGCAATCTGTGGCACTTTTCCTGTTAAGTCTGAGCGTAGATCTCTCTGTACTTACAACCTATATTTAAGAAACCCTACTTCCCTAATAATTAAGCTAATCATACTATCTTCAACACAAAGTTGATAGACCCCTTGCATGCTGCTTTCTAGCCATGGCTGATTTTACAAATGGAAGGAGTTTGCTTTTATATAAGCAAGTGAATAGAAGGCTGGAAAAAATTTCAGAGCGGCTCTGTGAGACACAGAGGCACTATGACTCCCGTGCTACAAATGGAAACGGAGGCAAGGGGATTTCCTGATTTGCCAAGGGAATGTACAAAATCTCTGTGGCCCCACTAACCTTGTCGTAGCCTCTTGGCATTGTGTTGGTATTGTGACACTGGTCCTGTTCTTTATGAGACACAGAGGCAGAAGCCCCTACTTCCTCAGTTGTAGCGGAGCTCTGACTACTTTCTCAAAGATTGGCATTGTAAGATGGGTCTCGTGACCTAGTTCTAACTCTCTGCATTATACATTTACCTCTCTGCTTGCTTTGACCCTGTTCCCCTTTCCCACTTGTGGCTAGTTGCATTTTCAAAGTGACCTTTCTTGCTGCTGCTCACTAACAAAGAAGAGCAGTGAAGAATACCACTTCAGATGGGAGACAGAGATGGGAGAAACACCATCCAAAATGGCACCCACCCGAAAGCACAGACAGGAGGACTTAATTAAGAGGATGTGAATTCAGCCTTTTCGCTCTAACCAATGGGTATCAGGGATATTTTTTTCAATGCAACAAAACTCCATGCCTACTTTTACATAGTGCTACCCTCTGCAAAATAGCAATCACAGGAAGAACTGGGTTCAATTCTGGTCCATGCAAAGAATCCCCCATGAACAGTCAGGCTCTTGAAAAGCTTTGAGAGAGGACGGCCAGTGAGTTCATCTCTTTACAACCCAGTGGCTCAAAGAGACATCTTTGCCTTCAGTCAGCACTCAGATGTACCGCAAGGCTTCCCTTTGTGAAACAGAATAGACGTCTCCAACGACAGCGAGCATTGTCCATGCAGGCATAAAGCAATATTTGGACATGCTGAATGGCTTCCTAAGATGAGAAAAAGTGCTGAAGAAACACTAAATTATGACAGATGGGAGCCCTAGAAATGCAACTACCCCCAAACTGGAAAATGAAAAGCCGGCACAAAGGGCAGGCATAACAATAGAATTTAGGCATAACGGAATACACGCCATTTAATGCGGAGTGCACTGAAGCTTCCATACATAAGTCAAAATCCTAGCCATTAAATAGCCTCATTTAAAAAGTTTTAAAGCAATTAAAATAAATTAGAAACTTCACAGGAGGACAAAATCACTGAAAAGGATAAGAAGCACTTTATGCCAGGCTCTGCTTCTGACAGTGTTGTGCCCATGAGGCCAGATTTTTATTTGAGAAGAGCTCGGGGGTAGATTTTCAAGGGCTCTGCACCAATAATTAGGGACAGATTTTTCCAAACTGCTCAGCTTCCATTATCCAAACAAAGGCCAGATATACCAAAGTGCTCAGGGCCCAGCAATTTCTACTGTGACAGTTATAGTCACAACATGGCCAGATTTTTCAGAAACGTGACCATTTATTCCCTGTCAGCTGATAGAGGAAGTGGCCTATTTAAAGGCCATCTTCTTGGTTTTGTTCACTGGCATGTTGGAAGTAGATAATTTTTCAGTTCCAGTAACAGTGAGAGGGCCCAAACTTTGCCAAGTCTGAGACAGCATGGTCTTGAAAGACAAGTGGAATAAACCCTGCTGCTTTTACTCTATTTTCCCTAATTCCTGCACAAGAGACATCTACCATCGACCTCCATATGAAGCACTTCAGAGCTGACGGCAGAAGCAAACTTGTGAAATTATAATGCTGCCTCCAGCCATTTTGCAGAGCTAGATACATCATTTGTGGCACACCAGAACAGGAACCTAAGAAAGAGAAAAATCCCTTAGCAATGCTGCTGATAGAGAAGAGAGCACAACAGGACTTTTTCAGCTCTTAAGCTGGTAAAAGCTCAACTTGGAAAAGAAACAAACTGAGGCAACCCTACAGCCAGGCCACAGACCACCAGGCTTGAAAACTGCAGGGAGTTTGTTTCCTTTAAATCATCCTGAAATGGATGTTGCAATTCTTCCTAGTGCCAAAGTCATCTGGATCCGGGTTGCTGTACATACAGGAGGTTGTGCAGAGGAACTTAACAAAACCAAACTCTGTCGCTCAGCAATGCCCACTTGCCCCCAAACTGCGGGCTTTTGGAAAGAAACTTTCTATAAAATTATGTGGGATTCTTTCCCTCGAAAGTAACTGCTGTTCTTTCCAGAAGAACACATTGGTGAACTTCTCCAGTGCCTTATGTGTCTTTTTTTGTCAGAACACTACATCTGCTCATAGCTATCACTGTACCTGCCCAAGGGAGTGAGTTAATTACCAGTGCCTCCAAACAGACCACTCCACAGCAATGACGCTCTGAATAAAGACCAAAAGTGATGTTCTAGCTCTAAGGAAGTTCAGGATGCCTTTGAAACAGTGAGAGTACCCAACAGTTTGTTACCAAGCCCTTGAACCCTCAGTGGATTTGCAATGGGTGTCGTGAGGTGTCTCGATCTAGTTCCAACCAGGATTAAGCAGCAGCTGCAACACACCACAGAGCACATGGAACAGAAGACTTTCAATTAGACCTGAGGTCCTATGTACCCAAAAAAAGAATAATGAGACAGACACATCTAAGTTACTTCAATGCTCTCTGATATTTTTGATTTTCTTTTGTGTCTTTTCTGTCTTCTATCACTCATTTAAAATAACCAGAAAGAATGGCACAGGGAGCAAAAAGTTCTCTAGTTGGTTTTGTTTGTTTTGTTTTGTTTTGTTTTGTTTTCCTGATACTTATGCCTTCCATATCCATTTTTACCAATGGGAAATTAAAACCCACAGTCAGTAAATCACCATTAAAGCATCTCAAAGTTACAGTCAAAGAAAATTGGGTAACTCAGATCATGGGAGGACACCAGTGCTCCTAGTTCACCAGTGGTTCTGTGGTGGCTTGATGTATTTGCTATCTAATCATACATTTGATAACCTCTAGAAACTGGATTTGAGAGCAACACATTCAGGGCCTTACGGAGAGAAATATAAGGCACTGAAGAAATTGCTGTCAAAAAAAATCTCAGAAAAGACAAGCTGAGGCTTTACATTTTTACTTGTAGAACTGGCTCCAATAGTCTTGTATTGAATAACTTCAAGTGGGGCAGTAAAGAGGAACATGCTCTTTTGCTGCTCATTGTTATACAAAATCTGAGAAGACATCCTGCTGAAATTAAGTGTTAGCAATTGTACACTATAGAGAATACTTCAGAACAGTAAAGTACACAAGAGAGAAGCATTGTGCCTCATTCCTGTTGGACCCAGTTTGTTAAAAAAAAAAAAAAAAAAAAAAGGAAAAAATAAAAAAAAAGGAAAAAAAAGGAAATTAATTTGTGCTGCCCAGGCTTGAAAGGAAATATTTTCTTCTGCATTTCCACCTTCACCCATTGTAGCTGCACCAGAAATTCCTAATTTCCTTCGCTATAGAGCAGCAAGCAGGTGCATAGCAGGATGTGTATTAGACCGCACCATCCCTCCTTTTTGCTGCCTGTTCCCTGTGGGGGCAAGATAATTACATCCACCCTAAGAAAACATCAATATTTTATTTTTAATGAGCTGGGCAGACCCAATTATCTCAGTAGGCTGTTAATAAGTGAAATTGTGAAGTACGGCTGCAGCTTTGATGGAAACAGAGTCATCTCTGAAATGGGAATTTCTGACACACAGAGTATTAAATAAGATGCCAGACTGCTGGAAGTTAGTCAGAGAAAAACTGTATAAGAAAGAAAATTTGCCTTAGTAGCAACTCTTGGTATTAAAAGATAATAAGTCAAAACACAAAGAATCATCATATCAGCTTAAAAATCACAACTCCTGAAATAGTAATGTATAGTGTTTTTCAGTGCCATTCTCATTATTGATGTGTTGTGTTTCATATCACCATTTTTTTCTCCCCTCAAATAGTGATAAGAAATGCCTTTCCTTTTTTTTTTTTTTTTTTTTTAAGAAGTAAACAATCTTATGGAAACAACAGGGAAAGTAAGCTTTAGTGTATGAAAAAAAGGTATGAAAAGACTTGCCATCATTGTGTGGTGGACTGAACCACACACTGGCAGGGAAAGGAGATTTTTCCCTTTACTTTCATAAGACGTTTGGTTCAGGAAGCACATTAATCTCTTGCTCTTCCCTTCCCTCTCTTGCTGTGCCCTCAGAATATGTCCTTTTCAATCACATATTAAAAAGCAGATAGAATAGAAGCAAATCTCAAAAGATCAATAGATGAATTTTCTAGAATACGCAAAACTTACTAACCACATTGACAACAACGGAAACTGGAGAGATAATTCAAAATGTGATGGAAAAATACAAACATGCCGTCCTGCTCAAGCTTTTGCATGCAACTGAACTCTATCAGAACAGAGAGCCTGGTACAGACTCATAATTCAAATTTTATTTTCCTATTTAAGATGAATTCCAGTTCCAAAATAGAGTGAAGATAATTTATTCTCTAAGCAATATAGTAGATATTAATCATCAAGTGGAATCTATAAGCATTTCATTTCCTCTTGAATCTCAACACATATGTTCTTTTCATAAACCAGAGAACCAGAGTTACAAATCCAGTTTCAGCCTCAGATTACCATGAGGTTACTTAGCTTTTTGAATCTCAGATGATTTAGGATTTTTTTTTTTGGAAGAAGATAATCATAAACATGCAAATAGTGCCGTGTCCTGCTCTCCAGTAAAGCCAAACTCCACCACTGCAAAACATCAAATTTAAGTGTGTTTGGCAGGTGTGCTAGTGAGTTCAACACAGTTTGTTGTCTAACCCATAAATGCAGATAATAAAGATGTGGTTACAAGCCACACTAGAGCCTTGAGCTCTTGTCCATGTGAAATGGTTCTTCCACCTATTCCAGTGACTTCGCTAGGATCAGTGGTGCTGTTAGTGAAACAAAGCCAGTCTTTGGGAACCAGGGTATTCAATCCAATCTCCAAATGAATAGTTGCTCCTAAGAGAAAGCCAGCCCCTGGTTCTACATCTGATGTGCCAGCTCTCAATTTTATCATTCCTTTTTCCCTTTAATAATTCTGACAAATGTCAAACAATTCTAAACATGGTTCTGTAGCTATGGCCCTCATGAAATGAAATGCATGTATTAGTGTAATCATTTTACTGACATTCCAGACACTAAGCTGCATGACCTTGCAGTTCATTTTAAAGGGCAAGAGCAGAATTAGCATCCTCAGCCAGCTCAGTGAAATAAACATAAACCATATAATAACAAAGGGAGAAAAAGGACAAGAAAACAAAAAGGGAAAAAAGAAAAAGTTTGCAAACTTTGAACTCCCCTAATCAGTTGTCTTCCACTAAAAGCTGAGCTTCTTAAGAATTCTTTCTTCCTTGACTGCCCATCCTAATCATAAAAAATCAGACATTTAATTCCAGAAAGATGCAAAGGCACAATACACACTTTGATCCAAAGCTGTTTCTTCTTGTTGGACTCCAAAAACAGTTTTCAGGCTTCCAAAGGCTCTTTGCCAGCTCTGATTAGAAGCCACACTGGCTGACACAGTAATTGCTCTATAATCATATCTTCAGTACCCTGACCTGGTTTATGCATACAATCTATATTCTAATAGCAGTCAACAGGTCACCAGTTAATAAAAATACCATTAACATCCCCCTGTGAGTAAGAAAGGGAGATATTCATCTCACTAGGCCTGTGGTGGGCCAATATAATTTCTGTGGCTGTTACTGTAATTAACTCTGCCGACTTGTGGATCTCCCTGGAGGACAATGCAAGCACAGAGTGACCTTGCTGTGAGTCCTCACTGGTGGTATTGTGGTGGGCACAGAGATGGTCAGAGAAGGTCAGAGAAGAGTGGGTATTTCCCACAGCCTGACCTCTCAACAAAAGAGAAGCTCATCACTTCTAGGATGGTGTAGAGCATATCTGGCTTTGACTGTAAAACAAAGGCGGGAATGGCCACAGCATGGGCAGCCAGAAGTGACATCCCATGTTCAGCAGTGTCTACAGGGCAGGCAAAGAGAGAGAAAGTGAGCAACAAAGGGAGTTAGGCAGGCAGGAAAGTGGTGGGGAAATGATTTTTGAATGGAGAGGCAGTATTTCCATTCAACCTAAATGTCATCCACGTAAACATAGTTTGTGTGGCACATGCTACAGCCATTATGTGTAGGTCAGAGGAGTACTGGAAAATTCCACAGGTTTCCTAGAAACAGTCTTAGAGGTCTGTGTTCCCATCTAAACCCTTAACTAAGACATTTATTGTATCCATGAGCAGAAAGCTCTGTGTATACCAGGAGGCACAAGATGCCTTTAAGTAAAAGGGGTTTTTTCAATAGGTTTGTGGGAAGAGATATTACTTCTAGAAATCAAAAAATCCTCTGGACTACCAGAAACCAATGTAAGGATCTATGCCAATGTAAGGATCTATGCCAAACCAGGGGAAGCAAGACATAAAAAGTAAATTCATGAGAGAAACCTGGGCTTGCAAATCAATGAAGCAAATATTGTCCCATACAGTGAGTTATGCTTATCCTCAGTTTCTAGGTTTGTTCCCTAATTCTTTACATTGTCTCCCAGTTTTGCTGTCTGACATAGCCCAAGTCCCAGGAAATTGCATCCCAAAGAGAGGACCCAGGCTGACACTTGCAATGCAGGCTGTACTCCAATCTCATCCATCTCCTCATGCAGGAGTCACTCAATTGGAGAAAGACCAAGACCTAGCAAAATTCATTTCACACACTAGTCCTGTTCTAAGATCAAAGTCAGCTCCCAGCAAATAAATGTCCTGCATTTAACTGCTGTAACACACCTCCTCCAAATCATCTCAGATCCAGATCATTGCACTGCCTGCACAGACATTTACATTCTGCTCCACCTACGCATGTTCACCTGGACCCAAGCCCAGGAGACAGGAATGACCGTTCCCTCCTCAATTTAGCATCTATCAAAGGTCCTCTTGTCCCCTGGTTCCTTTTCTTCCTTACTTGAACAGCACCACAGCACACATTTGGAGACTTCAACTGTTGTTTTATCACCAGATGAAAGGACAGGACCAAGAGAGAGCTGCTGACTGGATTTGTTTCACCAGCTGACACAGACTGATGCAGACAGGCACTTTAAAGACAGCATGTCATTGTCAGATGAGACTTGCCAGCCTTCCACAACATCTCAGTCTCTGGGGGCCCTCAAAAGCTCTGATGTTGTGCCACAGTCTGGGTTGTTTCTGACCATCGTTGAGCCCATTATACTGGTAATGTTGACAGCGCTGGACAAAAGTGACTACTGTGTAACAAGGAGCTCAAAACATTTTCTCCTTTCTAGTGCTCTCTGTATGATCTGGGAGCTCAGTGTATTAAACCCTACACAATTTCACTACTTCGTTCACACAACAATTTGCAAATGTTAAGGATCCAGTTTGATTGTAACCGTTGAACGAAATTCGGTTCAGAGGTGTTAAAAGAGGGCCCCTGCTGCTACAGTTTGGGGTGAAACAGCATCCTGCACTGGGTAATGAGTGCTTGGATGCTCCTGCCAGTGCACAGGGTCCTTCAATCTCAGAAACACTGCACTCTGCTTAGTCACTTGATGAGGATCCACGTGGTCAAATCAATACAGCAATAGATTAAATGAAACGGATCCATGGAAGAAGAGCACTAAGAACCCAAAAGGGGCATTGAGAGAAAAGGGACAGGAATTCTTGAGAGAAAAGAGCAATAAAAAAATCAACTGTATCAGGATGAAATTTTTCACATCAGTTCCCACAATAACAGACAAAAAAAATGGAAATTCTATGCAGCATAGTTTATAACAGAATTATCCAGTGACGGCGTGCAATATGTCTTTATATACCAAATAGTTAACAAGATGAAGGAAGTGCAATCTACATAGCTGATAAATAGCTCAGGTAGAATCCACTTTCAAAGACAATCAGACACTGACTTTGTTGCAGATTAAGAAAAATTGCAAACACACAAAAAGAAGTATGCGGGACAGAGAGGAATCACTCAGCAATCAAGACAGAAGATCAGAAAGAGAACAGAATGTGAAAACAAAGAAAGCCAGAGAAGGAGAAGAAAAACAAATTAATTGGTGGAGAATGTTGGAAGCAAAGGAATGAGGAAGAAAGGCTCAGTAGCCTGCATGTCCTCATGCTTCTAGTAGCCAAATTTGGAAACATTTTGAAACACGGCTGTAGCTTTAGGATCTTATGATGGTATATAAATGTTCACATTTTTCCAAGCTCTTTCATGACTTCTTATCTAACCTCTCAGCATGGCAATTAAAATCTGACCTCACTACTGCTTTTTCAGTCCTGCCTCCTGCTTGCTCTGCTTGTAAGATGCAGCATCATTTGATATAAGGATCACCATCCATGAGGCTCCCTAACAATGTTTGTTAAAGTGCATTTGGGAGAATCTGGCAGGTCTCTTCTGCAGCCTCAGCGAGAAGAGCCTGGAAGATGCACAATCAGGGATGGTACAGTGCAGAACTTGAAAGGGAAAAAAGACAAGATAAAATGAGAAACAGGAGGCATGAACATCATATGTCAGCTCAGTCCACTAAAAATGGGCACTATCAGAGGTAATGTCAGCTGACTGTACTGGGTATGCATACAAACTCTTGTACCAACTACCTTCCTGCTGGTTATAGATGAGGATAACGGGCTTCCCAAAGGCCTTAAGATTCCCCCAAAATTTGGTGACTTTTTTTTTTTTTTCCTGTGGGAAGTGAGTTGAGAAACAGTAAATTAAACCACAGAACCAATTAAGAAATACAACAACACAAGTAGGAAAAGGTCTGGCTAAAAAAAGCATAAAAATCAAAAATAAAAACTGAACCCCCATGAAAGGGTACTCAAGGTTTTCTAACCATTTCCCAGTAGAAGGATATTTTTAATGGGTTTCTATTAAAAAGGGTAATCTAGGTCTACGGGAAGAAATGATGAAAACATTTCTTCCCAAGGAATTTCAGTTTCATGGTATGTTCATAAACATGGCCCAGTGCAGGACACTGTAGGTGCATTTTATCTGGCTAAGCCAGATAAGCCCAGCTGCAACCTGGGCTAAGACCTGCTGAAGCCTATCAGTGAGGCTAGGACAGCAACAAAAAGCTAATATCCTAGAGAAATGATGGACACCAGGGAAGATTAAAAGTCTGGAAACAAGACTATTTCCCTAAAGTATGTCAGGTCAGGAAGTAGCAGACTTGCCAAGAAGGAAGGCCCTCAAGCTCAAGAGAAAATCTCTTCTGCTATTTGATATTATTATCTAATATAAGCATCATTTTCTTTTCAGGAAGCACATGATGAGGGCCTAAAACACAGATGAGGGCCTGGAATTTACCACAGCCCTGCAGCTTTCAGGGGACATATACAGATACATGTATCTGCCATTTTTTAGGGAAAAGAAGTCAAATTATAATTTCCTTTCTCTCTCAACAGTATCTTCCCTTCTCTTTCTTTACAAAAAGATGGGCTTTTCACATACAAAACTTTGCTTAATGATAGCCATGTGTTTGAATGCTGAATTGTTTTCCTGATCTTAAGGCATTAAAGATTTGAGAAAGTAACTCTGAAATGTCTCCCAGCTCAGGGAAGCTGTTCCAACTCAGGACCATGAAGAGCAGACATGGCCCATATCTTCAGCTGTGTTGTCTCTAATTCTTAAAAAAAGGAAGAGTGATATCTCCTCCAGGAAGCACTGATGAGCCTGGATCTATTACACCAGCTGCATATGAAACAAAGTGGTGATCTCTTTTCCTCCCTTGCAGCTTTGTAGCTGTCTTTGTAAAAATAAAAATGAAATTAAAAACCCCAAAACACAAAACCAGTAAGGATGCAAATACGCTTTTGGATTTGTTGTCGGCCTTCAGAAAGATGTTTGTTTTCCAGTAGAATCTACTTTACTTCAAAACCACTCTAAATAAAAGTAATAGATGAGAAATTTGTCATAAATATATTTAATGCATGTGCTTATATCACCTTGCTCCACTGGGAAACAAACAAGCACCACATCAGCACAAAAGCATTTCATTTAGTTCCATGCTTATAATGGACTGTATAGTATATACAGCAAAACTGAATTAGAGGTGAAGTCAACGATCCGAAGCTAATAAAACAATAAATTATAATAATAAATAAAAGCTGTCAGAGACGACAAAGACCCACATCTCCACCAGTATGTCCATTTGCCAAGCACAGAACTGTTCCCAGCAATTTCTGACCTAGAGAGTTTTAAACATCACAAACAATAACATTCCCAGCACTTCCCTTGAGTAGCTCAATTCATCTCACTGCCAAGGAGCTTTGCCCCAAGTGTTGCTCTGAATTTTCTTTTTGCTTGGTTGTCACTATGTTCTCAAAACAATCCCCCACTGGGTGAATCAGAAGTCAGCCAGAGGAAAAGGAATTTAGAAAACCTCGTCCAGGGAGCTCCCTGCACTTGATGAGGTAAGGTATGAAATGTGACTGTATGGATTTCTGCAGTGTCCAAATATCCAACAATTTATGAAGGCAGAAAGAGAAACAAAGGCCACAATACTTTTGGGCTGATATTTAAGCTGTTCTTCTAGAAAATATCTACCAGCCCTATAGGGAGGCCTGAACAAGAGCTGGAAACAGCAGGAGCAAAAGGTGGCAGATGCCAAGATGCAGGTCATGGGATGCAAGCTCTACTATGCCATCGAGGGGACTGTTGTCACCTGGGACTGGGGGTGGAACCCCCAGGCTGAGGAAAACAGGATGCACATTTCTGACTGGCTCTGGGTTATCATCAAAAGTGAAAAAATAGGTTTACAGATGGAAGTACAGGGGGACTGCTCAGTAATCACTGACACATCTACTCCACAAGTTATGGTGTTACCATTTCAGAGAGTGCTGTGTTTTCCTCCTCTTTGGAGAAGCCAGAGAGATCCCAGTATAGCATGTGTCAGAGCGCCTTAGAACCATTCATAATCACTTTATGCACTTACCTAGAAGAGAAGAAAATAACACACAAACATAAGCACGTTATAGCAGGCAGAGCTCTCACCAGCAGCTGCACTACCCTCACTCAGCCCCCTACCTGCCTGTCACACTGCACATTGGGAAGGACCCTTTGTGCCTTGGGTGGCAGCTGAGACAGGGCCATCCCTTCTGGGCTCTGCACAAGGCAGCTACACTGAATATTCAGTGACTTAGCTTCTCCCCTGAGGGTTTTGCTCTCCGTGGTTCACTGCTGATGCAAGCTGCAGCCAAAAAAGAAATGACAGGTGCCTGAAAATCACTTTTTCCTTCTGCTGCTCCCTCTTCCTTCCACTCCTTTCTGCTTCGATCTTCTACCATTCACCATTTCCTCTCCCTACATCTATGGCTGCTTCATGGTGAGGTTTCATCCTGACACAACAGTACGCCTTTTGAGCAAATCCCATTTGGTCATAACTTTTAGCTGAATCTCCTTGGATGCTTCCTTAGAGCTTGGCATTCCTTTTTCAGCTGCCAGCACCCAAAAACCTGTCCCTAATTGCAACTGGCAGCACCTCTGCAATAAGGCACTGCTCCTCTCTGCCAATCTTTTCAGGACATCAAGCCAAAGAGCCTTTTCCAAAACTCACTGCTCCTCAGCTGACCAAGCCCTTGCAGCCACTGAACAGCTGCCTAGTAAGGAGTCTCTGAAAACATTTTTAATTTCTCCATTTCTAATTGCCAGTTACTCAGATCTGTTCCCCAGTCTTTCTCTCTGGATCTAGATTTCCAGTACAGACAGAATGCAGATGGTGGGAAATTAATCCAACACTTAAAGGTTTTCTTCTAGGTAATATTATGTCTCATTCTGCCAGCCACACAAGTGTTACAGCAACAGTTCCTCATGCCAGGAAAAAAACACGGCCTAGCTCTCATTTCTCCTCCCTGCCGTCATAGACGCACACACGCCGCAGGGCTGGAAATGAGTTAATCAGATGATGCTCTATAAAGTATGCCAGTTTCTGTATAAACAATATTAAATATGATAATTTCCTCCCGTCTTCTTTTTAAGCTGTTGCATTCGCATTCTCTCTTAGTCACATCAACTTGGGGAGGGAAAACAACTGCAAGAAATCTTGGATTATGTAGTTATGCTAATTTACTGAAAAATCTATAAAAGTCAAGAATACTCATGGATGTAGGAGCCCTGCAAATAATGTGCTTCATCTTCCTTTCCCACATGCCCTATTCTTTGTTGATCAGAAAAAAAGTGACCTGCTGCCAAACTCCTTCTGAAAGCTTCAGCCAATCGTATCTCTTTTATATATAAAAGATGTGGAAATAAGATCGGCGAGTTCACTCTCCTGTTATTTGTGAAGCTCTTATTATTCATGAAAATGTTCACAAATCCCTAAAGCCTCATGCATTTTAGCACAGATCAAGTGTCTGAAGATTAGTTCTGGAAAGTGCGTAATTCACTTTCTGTTTTTTCAAAGTTCCTGCCTTCCCCTCACACGTGGCATGCTACTTAGGCAGCGATGGCCACGGCACAAAGGTAAGGAGTTGCAAAACACTCTGAGAAAGCAAAAAAAGAATGGTCAAAGCTACAATGCCTCAAAACAGCCAATGGGCTGAGAAATGAAGTTAGCATTACTTGCAAAAAAACCTCTAGTGACAAAATGTTTTTTGAATAGAAAGCATTCAATTTTGTAATAAGATTTAGACCACCAGGTCTGCCAGTATAATTCAGTGTACATGGGTCAGTATTATGATTTATTCCAGCCACAGGCTGAGCCTTTCACTGCATTTTCAGCTTCACTAGGAATCTCCAGTTACATGAGATGCTGCTCATGTTTATCTGGATGTCAAGGCAAAGCACAAAACTGGATTGAAAGTCCCTAGGCTCTGCAAACCATGGACAGCTTTGGGCTCCTGCCCTTGAACACTGAAGCTAGTCATAGAACTCATGTTGAACGTGTGGAGGATACAGATCCTGTTCTCCTTCCCACACGGGTCCACCTGCAGCACAAAGGCAGTGTTATTGTACCACTGAGGTGAACCTCAGTAGGCTGTGATTACTAGTGATGAACCACACAAGCCTCAGCTCTGATGATAAACTAAAATTTCAGTGAGAATTATATCCATCTTCACCGAGTTGGCAAAGACAACCTAGAAACCAGGTTTTCTTGAGATATTTCCAGACCTGCTTGTTGGGCTAGAAGTACGATGAGAAGGAAAACCTTGGCTCACTTAAGCATGAACAGGATAAATCTTCTTAAATGCATTTTCTGATACAGACCAGAATCCCCAAATGTTAAAAATACTGACAGTTTGGGATTAAACCCCCTTGCCATTTCCATTTGAGTAGTCTGCTTTTGCTTGGTGGCAGACACGAAAACATTTGAGAGGTTTGTTGCTCCCTCTGTTGCTTATCTGCCCTCTTCTATAGGCCCAGGGAGCTGAGGAAACCCAGGTACAGTACAGAGAGACCCCCATGTCCCTATGACCTCCATCCACATCCACAGTAAGTCATATAAGCTCAAAGAATTGCCCCTCCATTTGTATAATTCCTGTCTCCTTCTGTTTGTCATAGGGAAACAGACTTCTTCTTGGGCTTTAATAGACTTGCACTACAGGACCCTGCTCTGTCTAATGCCTACTGATGGAAGAAGCGTTGATGGAGAATTGCTCTTCAGGAAACTTCAGACAGACACACAATGTCAATCACATGGGAATCATTCAGACACTGCGGAGCCATTGTGACTGCATTATTGCAAGTCAGCTCTCTATTATCTTGGATAATAGGGAGGGAAGATAACAGGGATGCCCTACAGGACAAGGAAAAAATGGATAATTTGAGTAAGTGGATCATCCTAGGGACTGTAGAGCAGACACACTCCAGTGCTTCCATAAAGAACCCAGTCCAAGTGAGCTTATTAACTAGGTGGCAGAGCCAGGTGTGCTACTGCATCTCATCCTTAGCGATCGCATGGTTCTCAGAGGTGCTCACCCAGCAGGGTGATTGCACAAACCACTGTCTTTCACTGCTCACCATTCTTGCCCTGGCCTGTAATGAAAAAACCTTCTCCTGTAACAGCTGAAATGGGGAAAATTATTTCCAATGTTATCTCACCTGGGAGGAACTAAATAAAAATACACCGCCTGATGGTTTAAGGCAACTGCAGTCAGCAGACTACCCACCATTACTGCTACTATTCTGTAAGATCCTTCTGCTTGTCCTCACTCTCCTGCTAATATGCACCAGAGTTGCTCTTCCCTGGTCTTGCAAGTCCAAGATGCAGGAGGCAGAAAATCCTTACGAGTTTTAGGGGAAGGAAAGGTGGGAGCTGAAATGTCATTCTCCCAGTAAAGTTGAAAACTATAGAGTGACTCATGAGGTTTTAGTCCAGTCAGTCTCTAATGCACTGAGAAAGAAACAGTTGAAAGAAACAGAAAGGCAAACTGCACTGTGCATCAAATGAACACAGCATTACAGCCCCTTGTAAAAACTTTCGTAATCTGGCCTAAAATGACAGCAGCTGTTCAGTTTTCAGTCTCCTGATTGGCAGAAAAGTCTCTCCTGGTCTAGTTAGTTGAGGCTCAGCAAAGAACGCAGCTGCTTCCCCTCAGCCTCCAAGATCTGAAGAAGAAACTCCATCCCACAGGGACACGCCAGGATCTGAGGACTGAGAATGTAGTCCTTATTCTAACAGCTGGTTTAGCTGTTGCAATTAGCTTTTAGATCCTTCTGGAGGCTTATAGCAACAGCTGCAATAGTTTCCCAGATCAGTGGGTCTTGCCTTCGTATGGGGAGAACGAGTGGCAAACAATCAAAGTCACGGGAATGCTGCACAGGCCGGCTCTGCTGTAGTCTCTCTCCAGCACTACCCAGCATCACAGTATCTGCCATGTGTGATATCCAGCGTGCTCACACTCTGCATCCCTGTGCTTTATTGCCTCTCAATCTCCCCGCCACTTCTGAGGGCAGGCTGCAAAGCACCAGGCTGCTTATCGCACCCCACCGCTCCATACGAGGCACACGGGATCACATAGCCTTTCTCTGCTATCACCCTCCTGCCTTCCCAGCAGCACACAATCTCTGCATGGCTGAGAACATGCTCTCCACCATCATGGGTTTTACCAGCTCACACAGTTGTGCACGTGGTAACTCAGAGGCTCTCCATTAACACTCCCTCAATGAAGAAAAGCTGTGTACAATGCCACCCTTCTCTGCCTCTCCATGGCCTCCTATAGCAGTATTTCATTATGCTCCTCTCTGACACCTCCTATTGCAGGCTAGGAAAGCAGCAAAGAAGGCTGGGAATTTGCTGCAGTGCTGGCACATGATCCATGGACACTCAAAGTCTTGCCTCCTTCATGTATGATATAAAATTCATATCCCTCCATCATATAATCCTCACATAGGTGAAATAATCTCAGTGTACTGTAAGCTGTCTACCTCAGCAAGAACTGAAGAATCAGGGCCAATTTTTGTGAGATGATCCATTACCTGCTCAACTTACTCTTGCTTTTCTTTCAAGCTAATATGAAAGACAGACTAGCTGAACAGATTGAAGTGACATGAGTTGCGAAACTTGTCAGAAGAGTTTTTAAAAAATGCAGATAATTTTAGAACAACCTCTTTTTGCAGGGGAGCCTTCAAGCTCACTGGCTAAAGAAATTCACAGAAAGGCAATAATTCCAGGACGTTAGTCCATCTGAAATTAATTTGACAGGTCTAATATAAACCACTTCCTGTATCTCCAAAGGACACACCATCTACAGCCACAGTCAGATTTCACTTGCCTCCCAGGCTGACAGTCTCAGGAAAAATGGAGAAGCAAACAAGCCATGGATACTGGCCTCACCTCCTGCTGGTGAGGCTCCCAATGTGCCCACACAGCACTGGCAGGAGCTGCTAAAGCAAAGGCTGTCTGCATGAAACACACTTTACCTGGAGGAGTGTGTCTGACAGCAGGCATCTTTCCTGGATACACCTGCCCAGTTCACCTCTGAGGTGACTGAGGTGCTAAGGTGGAGAGGAGACCAGGGTCTGTGGGCCTATGGAAAGAGACTGGGGGATAGGTTATTATTCATTTCCTTACAGTTTTTGGAAAAGGATAGACACTGCTTCCCACTCCACACTCTCCCTTTCCCCTCCCCTCCACTGACTAGAGTAATGAGCTCCGGGGGGACCTCTACACCTGCCTTTGAAGCAGCATGTTTCTCTGAACACATTTTGAATTTCTTTTTGTGTTGTGCTTGGGTTTGGTTGCTCTGCCTGTCTCTCTGTTGCGGGGGTTGACAGCTGTTAGAGAGGCTACTACCACAACTCAGTATCACAGAATATGGAAGAAACAAACAAACTAACCCTAAATCCCAAACCAAGGAAACCTTTGAAGGAAGAATGCATATTCCCCATGGAGAGAGCTTTCTCCTCCCAACCAGGCCTTACCAAAGCCACCATGTGCAACTGGAGGAGCTGAAATAATCTGCAGACAGATGGCATAATTTAGCTAAGAAAGAAAGAAAGGAGTTATGCTGGGCAACTTGATCTGGAGAGTAAAATTCATGCTTGGGACTTGAGTCATGCTTAAGTCAAGGCTGCTCCTTAAAAAAGAGGAGATAAGATCCTTGAACTTCCTTAAAGAACCAGTTAATTCTTCAACTGCTCATTGCCTAATGAGCAGTGGAGCCAAAACCTCCTTCTTCAACAGACCATGTCACAATGGCTGAGGAAAAGTATGGTCAGTAGGGCACATCTCCACCCTTCAACCCATGCAAGCCGACCTTAAAGGACAACAGGCAATACTGAAATCAGAAGTTTGGCTGGACGGAAAAGTGGAGGTAATGTCTCCCCACTGTAATTCGGTATGGGGAAAAAAAAAATCAATTTTGATTTCTTAGTTTTACCAGTACTTAAAACAGAAATGCAGCATGAGTACAGTAGAAACAGCACAGATTTTTTCCTCCACACTTGAAAATATTAGACTACTTCTGCCATTCTTCAGCAGCATGGAAGCTCTGTGCTTCTCACAGCTTTTTTTCCCCTTCCTTCCCTTCATGGTTGCAACTCAAGGAGATAGGGAAGGAACTCAGATCTTATTGGGGTCACTGTGTCAGCTGTGGGGACTGAAACCATGGTGAGCAAGGTGCAGGAATGATTATGGGAGCTGCAACCTCCCATAGACAGCACTGGAAAGTTTTCTTGCTCATTGGTGAAAGAGATGAAATGACTGCTTAGGAGAAGAAACAATTTACCCATGTCTGCCTGAAATCTACTCCTTTCTGACTCTTCTGCCCTTGAGACTCTCAAGATAAAGAGGAGCAACAGCCGTAGCAGAGAAGATCTCCTAGTGTGTGTAGAGCTCCACAGCCCTAGGACTCAGCACCAAAACACATTGGAAGGGAGAAAGGGCAGCTACTCCAGGCCTGTTTCCTTCAGAAAGGAAAGGGCAGAGGAAGGAAATCCATGAAGCTGCTGCTCCCAGTCCCTCACCTCATCTCCAAGGTGAAAATTTACTGGTGAAAAGCTTGTGCTTTACAAATTGTCTTTTACTATAACTATTGCAGAGTGATATCCACCTGAACATTTTAAATCAGGGGCAAAATCATTATTCTCTTAAAAAAGAGGAAAAAAAAGGAAATCTCTTTCTGATTTCCAGAAGTGGTTACAAGCGCTAAGTGAAGGTTTTAGACAGATCTCCAGCCACAAAATGTGTCAGAATACATTCTGAGCCTTATATTCACTGGATTATATTAAGCACCACACTGTAGAAATGACACGCAGAGAGAGCAGAAGAACAGTATATAAATACACATATGTGTATAAAAGTAGATCCCCCAAGTCAGGTGGCACAACCATAAAATACAAGGTTTTCTAATGTAATGAGCGCTCATCACTTTTCACTGAAATCAATAGATAAAATTGTCAGGCTTTAGCCACATTATAAAGAGTAGTAAAATCATTTGAGTAGTGATTTGATAGCAAAGGAGGTCATCGAGGTGATAATTAATTGCCTTTTACTGCAAAACCCATGAGCTGTGACGCTTTCTGTCTGCATCCCAGAAAGGGGATGAATGTCTTACCTTCTACAGAGTGCCTTTGAACCCTCTTTTACCTGAGGTAAGCTCATACCTGAGAAGCTAGAGGAATTTTGATCACAGGTCAGACACGAGGGTCGGCATTGCCTGCTGGCCTGTCACTGAGCAAGAGAACCCAAGCATCCCTGTCCATTAAATGGAAAGAAAAGTCTGTGCTATTCCTCTTGGGGTCATAAAATCAAAATTCCCTAGTGTTCCTTGAAAATCTGTAGTCCTCTTGCAGAATGGTGTGAGTTATCATTTGATATTTATCTTGGAGTGGTTCCTAGAGGTCTCAAATCAAGATAGGGACCCTGCTGTGCTAGCTGCTCTGCAAACATAAAACCAGACTCACTGCTTGTCCCTCAGAGCATAATTTTTGTCTTGACAGACAATATATTTCTGCTCAGACACAGGACTATTTCTTACAGCCCTAGAACATCTAATTATCAGGGGACTTAACTGGAATCAGATTTAGGACCAAATATTAAGTATGTACACAATTTTAAATTATGAGCTTTAGGAAACTCAAAGCTATTTGTCATGCTAAATAAACACTAACCTTTTTACCACATAATCACCCCCCAACACAAAAAAACAAAAAAACAAAAAACCAAAACAAAACAAAAAAACAAAACAAAACAAAAAAAACAACACAAAAACCCCCTCAGAATATTTGGGGCAATTTACTCCTTTTGGCAATGAAGGAAACATGGCTGTGGATACCACTTTCAAAAGGCAGGGATCTTTGCAGCTTCTTCTCTTCCTTTTTAAGCTCCTAACCCTTGATTCCATGGAAGTGCTAAGGTACTGTGCCCAAAAAAAGGGCAGAATTGTTACAGGGTAACACTTCTCACCCGTGCTGAAAACTTTAAGCACCAGCTGCACTATTCAGACAATGCTGAATCTAAAATATAATTTAGAAAAGTGGTACATTTAAAAGGTTTTACTGGTGATGTAGACTCATCAGAAAACTAGGCAGTCAGCACTGGAAATCCCACAAGCTAACCTGTTCTCTTGAGACTTCCAGCCCAATTTTGCAGATTCGAGAGGTTTGGATTAGATTTGAATAATTAATCCAAATTTGTTGGTGCTTCATAGATGAATCAAACCTCCAGCCCTTTTAAGGTTCGCCCTCAGTGCTAATAACCCTCTTTACTAAGCATTAGCATAGAGTAGAACGGTTTAATGATATAAGAAAATGCAAAAAGTAGATTTATGCTGTCAAAACTTTTGTAACCGAAAATATGATAGATTTTAATCAGCTGGATTGTTCTCAAAATGAAATATGAAGATTTAAATAAATCTTAAGTAGGTTAAAAAAAAAAATTGTGGTTCCTACTACTATATTACTAAGGGTCTCTCCACTAAAAAAAATTACAATGTTACAGGGGTGGGGACATATATTCCCAGTAATAATAAACTGCACCCTTCTGCACATGCTATAGAAGGAGTCACTTTGGCTTCAGGTAAAGTAAAATTTGCTTCACACCACAAGGAACGAAGAGCTGACAGGTAGTAAAATCACCAAGAAGTCAGCGTTGCACTCATCTTATGGTGCCTGGCTGTGCAACACTCAGTCTGCTTTTTGGTGCTGGTAACCTAATGTTGGCAATAAGGAAAAGGAACCAGCTGAGTCATCCCCATGGAGTGTCTAAGGCTTGCAAAGGCAAAAGGCAGGTGACTGGTCATGGCAATGGGGCTCTGCTGGCCAGCTTGGGTTTGTAGCCTTGTCAGCTGGAGAGGACAACAGGCACAAGAACAGAGCCAGTCTAGGCTGAAGCAGCTTCTTGAGAGGGAGTAAAATTGGCACAGAAAGATATTCATGGAAAAGAAAGAGATGTGCTGAAATCAGCAAGGAAGGCTTGGAAGAGAGGATCACTTTGCATAAGGGTAGACCAGTCACAAAGCAAGAGGTGAGTCAGATACAGACTGCTCAAGTCCCATGAACATCAAAGTGACTGATAGGTGTCATATAATTCTCAATAATTTGGTGGATATTGAATGTTAGTGCTGTAACATTTCTCAGGAGGTTCATAAGGTTCAAAGATATGTTAATATTTGCCCCTTGGCTGTGCTTCCCAATCCCAGAACAATCTAAAAGACAGTATGAATATTCTGCGGGTATGGACACCCTAAGCATTTAATTTAAATCTGTCTTAAAAAAGACATGATATCCCAGTGCAGAAATATCAGAAGTTCAAGAGTACCATGAATGTCACCACCACAACCCTCACTTCAGCTGCTGCTGCATGCATGCACAGAGCTGAACAGGCACGATGGAACCAGGCAAGACTTCAACATTCACCTACAGGATTTTCATCCCCAAACAAAAATAATGTCAAAAATAATAAGCCAAACATAAAAAAAAAAAATATCCCAGGATGGCCTTGAAGACTGTGAGATTTGAAAACATGCATGTAGACTTTCTAATTTGAAATTTAGTTTTTGAGCCTTTATGAATCATGCTTTCAAGTTATTTTTCACAACTACAAGAAGAAAACAGATATTTTCCATTCAAACACAAGAAACCTGTGATTACACCTGAGTCATAGGAGGCCTAAGTCAGGACTTTGAAGAATATCAGTTATTGTGAAATTGTAAATTTATGAAATGCAATGAAAGTACATTTAATATGTTTTATAAATAACACTTCTAAGGATGTTATTTTCTGGTATTGGATGAACTGTGCAATGTAAAACATTCTTATCAGCTGCACTGGTTTGTAAATTGCATAGAAAAAGACAAGGACTTACATTTCTCTTTGGATTTATTGGAAACCATCCTATGACCTTTGGATGAAGAGATCATGGTCATTTACTCATCTCCTCAACCCACACTCCCTAATTTCATATTTGTACCTTGCATATGACATCTCTTAAAATGAGTCAGAAGTAGTGCTTTTCTCCAGGGTAGCTTGAATGTAACCCCTGTGCCTTTCTTGAGCTTGTGGCTCCACATGTAAACATCCAGTTGATTACAGAATGACTTGCAATATTCACCTGAGTCACATAGGACAGCTTCTGTCTCCTAACTGGGTGATCTAAAATACATTAAATACCACTCATTTTGAACTCTATCTCCTTGTGCAAGTAAATATTTTTACATTAATCAAAACCTGACTACAGCATGCAAATTGTTAACTTTAATCACCTGAATGCTCAGCAGCAGTGAAGAACATGGGGGCCAATATGAAACTTTGACTTCTAATCAAGAGCATTTTACGTGCTTCCTTACAACTCTGTCATCTCAGGGAATGAATTCTACACAATACTGCAAACATTTATCCCCACAAACCTATTGCCCCATTTTATGGATGGAGGACTGGAGCAGGGAAAAATTAGCATGCACGTGAATTGATATTAAAAAACCCCAACAACCACATGCACCGGGGATTTGAATGTAGACAAGACATCACAAAGTTAAGCTGCTGCTCAGAATATTGGACTAGCTTTCTATGCCATCAACCGTGAGCATTTTTTTTTATCTCTGCTTGAAAGGGTCCTGTATTTCCTTCCGATTACTAAATACCAGAGGACTGGTTTTAAAAAGCAAGACTACTGTAGTGGAATATAGAGCATGGTCCCCAGGAGAATTCAGAACTTTGAAGACATATTTGGTATTTGTGCTTAAAGGGCTTGACAGCATCCTCTTAAACAAAAGCTATAGCTGTAGCTTCTGTTTCATGATGTTTTTTCTCCTGCAGGAACTTGACATGAATGAACGTGACTTAAGCATTTGCCTTGTAAGCCGTCTAAAACAAAGCCATGAGGGGACTTGCTCATCCTTCCAGAAAGAGTCTGGAGTAAGTTTCAGCACCAACAAATATAACATTTCTAGTACCCCACGAATGAGATGTTACCACAGGGAAACTGAGCAAACCTTGCTTGGCACCCAAGAGGCACAGCTTTCATTCTTCATCAAGCTCATTTCTGTTTACCTGGGCCTCTATATCCAGTTTGTTGCCTACAAGGATGCTATATGTGGAGAGCTGGGATGAAGAAACTAAACCATCAGCTGTGAAACCACAGGCCCTTGCCAACTAAGCAAGCATTTGACAAGTGAGTACTGAGTTTGTTATTTCATATTTAATAGCTGGAGTAGATTCTCACCTGCTCTGTGGGGTTAGCCACTAGTAAGTGCCATCATTTATTCATGTGTGTCTACAACACTGAGGACTGGCATGTCCAAGGGACTACAGAGAGAGACACTTTTCTCTAGTTTGATGAACACTCACAGATCTTTTAATAAAATGTAGAACACCTCAAAAAGCAGGCTTGAACAAATTCAGAAGACCTTTTTTAATGTCTCTGGAGTTTCTAGGTGAGAAGGTTCCAACCAACTACACTGTGCTATCATGCAAAGAAAATCACCATCATCTGCAGCGTAATGATAAAAGATTTAGATGACAACCTTAATACAGGAAGCACACATAAGAAGCTGTCTTCCTGACAGCAGCAAAGTACTTCTACAGCCACCTTGCCCTCCCTCAATAACTGCTCAATCTGGAAATGGCTTGCAAATATTTTTATGGCTGATACTTCAGTGCTTCAGGACCTGCAACATGAGGGACTAAAACCAAAGAGTTCACTGGAGCCATGACTGCAATAAACTGTGTGAAGGTGCAGTCTACTGTTTCAGATCCTAAGCAAGTTTAGACATTCTCGTTATCCAAGATGCAGAGAGATTTCAATCATCTTCTCAAACACTAACTGGAATGAGACAAAATATTGTGCGTGGGGGACTTCTAGAGAGAAAGACACATTTGACTTAAAACTTAATTTAGTCACATCTGTCTTGTCTGTATAAATAGGAGATTATTTTCACAAGACTTGCCTTTAATACTGAAGAAATAAAAATTATGAAAGAATAAAGTTAGTTACCACAAAAGACAGCAAGAACAGGGGAAATACCACAGCGATCTCAAAATAAAAGGTTATCTCTGAAACATCTCACAGCCCAACAAACTTCTAAAAAACTTTAAAGACCAGACTGACTGAAAGCTGAGTGGAAAAAATGGGGGAGTGCAACAGTTTCCCGTCTACCTTAGAGTTTCTCTGGGGTCCAGGGAAGCAAATGGCAGACTGCACACAGTTGTCTTACAACAACAGCACTGCTCAAGGAATATCCTGGCACTGGAGCAAATCTCAGCACCTTTTAAGCTCTGTCAGTGTTGGTGTTGCAGAAGTAGTCAGCAGAGGGAGTGAAACTGCGGGAACATCTTCCTCAGGAATTCCACTGACTGCAGCAATGAGTGTTGCAGTAAATAGTGACACACCACAGAAAAGGTGTTGGCACAGTCTAACACGGGTGGGAAAGAACCTTTTTTGGAGGGAAATAGAACACCAACACAACTCCACTGTTAGACTGGAATAAAAAGCAGACTGAGAAATGCAAACCATCGAATGGTGTCTATATATAGAGAGAAAGGGGGAAAGAAATAAAAATAAAACTACTTTAATCCACATCTACTTCCCATTTTTATAACAATGTGATTTGCTCCTTGTCCCTTCAGCCCATACAGAGTCTCTGTACGCTTGATTTTGCCCTGTGCTGAGCCAGCCACATGAGGCCCTGAGCATACGCAGGCTTCCATCATCCACCCCTGAGAATGCAGCAGCACAATGATCTTCCCAAGGGCAAAGAGTTAACTTAATGGGGATGACTGGATAAGTTATTCGTGCTTCCCCCATCAAAGTTTCAAAAAGTAATTTTCTCCTTAAGTCCAGGGGCTATGTCCACATATATGAGATTAGAGGGGTGGACAGTACGCTGGCTGCAGATACTTACAGCACGTTAACATTTAATTAGGAATGTTTGCTTTAATCATTTAAGGGATATTAAATGTAAATAGAGAGTGTGAGCAAGTGGAGCTGGCTCTGTAGCTGAAATTGGTCACACAGTTCTACAATGCAGGCACAGGAGGAAGCAGCAGAGAAGTTGATGGCTGTTCCCAAGGACATACCAAGCCCCAGAGGCATGCTCTGGCTGCTGTCCCGCAGGCTGGCAGGACGGAATGAGACGAAATTTTGGAAAGGAAGGTGACAGATGACTCTTACACAATGAACAAAGCAATGGGAACTGTGCTTTAATAGTGAGAGCAGCAGGGATCCCCCAGCCCACAGTCCTGCTGTGGTGTGAGGGGATGGGCTTCTGCAAGGTCTGTCCTAAGGAAGGTCTGCTCTGCAGCAGGTACCTGAGCAAGCATGTGTTTTCTCACTGCTCATGGGGAAATCCTGCAGTGCAGCACATGAGGAGCATACTGCCTATCAAACACGAGATCAGTCATTTGAGAAAACGGCTTATTTTGGGGAGTGGGAACACAGCCCTCCCAGATATGTTGCAAACCTACTGCTATTATAATTTCACAGCATATTGCCAGACCAGGATCTGGCCATACATCACAGCTTTTGATGGCTCTCTAGGCATGAGATCAGACACCACACAATAATGGTAGCAGAAGATAGATACAATAAAATGCAGTGTGAATTCACTATAACGCAGAACATTTGGTCTTTGAACTGGCCACATACCAGCTGTTTTTAAAAGTGCAGGTTTTAGGAAATCAGCCATATTCTGAGTGTGGTAAACATGTGGTCTGTATAAGCTGAAGTATCAGTTACTTGGCTGAAATGATAAGCACGCTCAATCACTCCCAGAAGTTTCATAGACTTCTAAATATCTGACATATCTAAATATCTAAATCTCTGATGCTACCTCTGTATGTAATACCACAAAAGGGCCAACCTATACCATAGAGGCACACAGGACTTGGCATGTGGCTTCCTTTGGCTCTCAGCATCCTTCTGGTCACAGCTGTGCCCTAGAAAACTGTCTCAGGGCTTTACATTTTGGGATCAGCCAAATGAAACAATTGGTGCCCCAGAGATAAGTGCTAGACCCACAGGGAAAGAGCTTTTTTTTCCCAAAAACATGAAAGGGGTAGGGAGAGAGCTGGAAAACCAAGTGGTCATCCAGCTTTCCGTGTCTATTGGAGTAGGTCCTTGCTCGTCACCACCACCGTGTCCTGCATCCCAATGCTCCTTCAGCTAGCTGTAGCACGGCGCTGGCCGGATGTGCATCCACCCTGGCATGCAGAAGCTGTGCAGGCTGGATGCTGCATCAGGAAAAGCTGTCAGGTGAGCCACAGCAGGGCCACAAGTGCCCTCCCATTCCTGCAGCTACTGCCCCCAGCAACTCTTTGCTTTGCCCAGGGCTGGTAGTTCCTAGCCTAGGAATAGCTCTTGCCGCCCTGGTGATTTTTCACATGCCTCGCTCCTGGTCTGCATTATAAATCACACAAATACAGACTGATGGTGGAAATGCACAGAACATCCCATAATGAAAGTGACCCCTGCTACAGCGCAAGGAAGCAGACAGATTAAATAAGAAAGAAATAGGGGAGCAAAGATATGCAACAAGGAGGCTGTCGCAAAGAGGTGAGTGCTGTATGGAGAGCAGCACAGAGAGAGAACAGGGCACCCTCTCACTTAATGAATATTTATTGCAAACTGCCGCCTATTATCTTTCAAAGAATTTTTATACAGTTCCCATGTCTTTCATCTGTTTCATGTTATGGTTTATCTAACTGTGGAAATTGCACGCGTCAGGTAAACGTTGATTTACATGCAAATTGCCTTCGCTAAACTCGCCTTTAAGTAAAATAAGATTCGGAAATAATTTTTTCTCATTAATTTGCAGTTTCAAAGAAACTCAAAAACACAACAAATGCAAATAATCTAATTCATTTGTAAATATAAAACAATTTGTTGAGATTTAACTTTGCCATATTTTTTCTCCCTTCCATGTGCTTTAAATAAATTGCAGTGTTTATCAAAGACAAATACTAGAGAGATGCTGGGTTGTTCCAATTCAATACCTTCCTGCTCTTTTTCTTTTAAAGGGCCACTATCAGGATAAAAATCTCTGCAAGATTCACTCTTGGAGTAACTGCTGAATGATATAGATTTATATCACACATTCAATTGGTTCCATAAATTTAAACCCAAATGTTACTTCCCTAGATGATACTTTAAAATATTAGAAGTGAATTTTAAAAAAATGTAGGCCTGCATTTGCAAAAGTGGCCAGTGATTTAGGGACTCTAGTTTTGAGGCCTCCTGCTAAAAGTGTTTTGAACTGCTAGTCAAAACATGCAAGTCCCTTAAGCTGTCACTTTGGAGCACCTCAAATGTCATTTATGCAACACCATGACTGTCTACATTTTGCACCTTACTGGCTCGAAAAATGATGCTATATTTGATAATATGTAGCTCTTAAAAATGCTTTCCCTGTTTTAGTGTGTGATGCCGGTTAAATAACAGCCCTATTATGTCCCTGTTTTCCCATATATTCACTGGAGAAAAATACAAAGGGGTATTCTTACTTTCTCTGATTTTGTGGGGTGGGGGTTTAATATTTGCAGAGTTGTAACAAGTGCAATTTCTTTCTCATTAGGTGGTCTCATTGATTTTCAGCATCAATACATTGCTCTTTTATTTGGGTTTTTGGGCAGAGAATTTAAGGCTATCTTCACGGCTGCTAGAATGCCTGCAGACAACTAATGTGGCAAACTCAAGTCTTCCCCTGAAAGATGAATATATACAGTAACCAACAGAAAACATTGGTTTAGATCTGAATATTGAGCTAAGATGCCCAAAAGATGGGCTAAGTAACCAGTTCCACCAACAGGTCTTTGAACAATTGTGGGCAAGACAATTCTCCCACAAACAGGGAGGAAGACAATTGGTTTTTTGCCATCCTCTGTCTTGTCTAGGTATTGCAGTACCTGTGCTTTGGGCTGCTTACACTTCTTCTCTAGTCTCTTCTTACCTGTACAAGAACATCCCACTAACCCTACCACACTGGTCTTAATAACAAAAAAAAAAAAAACCAACCCAAACCCAAAAAACCCCCAAAAAACCACACACACAAAAAAGCCACCAGCCCTCTGCTTTTACTTTAAATTGCAAAATATTTCTTTCCAGATTTAAGCTGATCAGGCTCTTTACCAGACATAATATGACTTGGAAGCTGCTCAACCATTTCAACTTTATAACACACACGTTTAAATATGTTTCATTACTTGAAGAAATTTCTCCCAATTTTAATGGTCAATTTCTAGCACTTATTGTTCAGTGCTCTAATGCAATCCCTACTGGCATCACAAAAGTCATTTGTAACTTACATGTGAACTGCATAAAATGTCTTGATGTAATCTTGTTTTACTGCAGACAGGTATCCTCATTATTAAAACATTATTACTACTGCACTTGACTCTATATTCTCTGACAGTTTCTCAGTAGAGAGGCCAAGAGCTAAATAGGCCATAAAGAACAAAACTTCCTCCCAACCCAAAGGGTGATCCTTTCTTGCCAGTATTCAGGGATATGGAAAGAATATTCCCCTAGTAAATGGGCAGAAAAAAAATCACTAGTACTGTCAATCCAGAAGGAATGCCAAAGCTTCCTAGTCAAAGGAGAAGGAAAGATTGAGGCAGCCAGGGTTACCTGAGTCCCTCTTATCTCACAGGGCTGGTGTAAGGAGCCAGGAGATGGAGCCCATTAATTATCTAAGCCCTGGGTGAGGCCAGCAGGAGGCTGCCAGTGCTTGTCAAGGGTGCAGTACAACAGCGAGGAAGTAAACAAGGCAAAGCTACCTCTGCCTCCCTCCCTGGCAAGAAAGTGGTGGGGAGGGAATCAGTGTTTGCCGTTGTAGTATTTCCATGCAACAAGAAAAAACATTCACAATTGTCAGAGAGACAACTCCTTGCTCGGGCTGTTGAACAGAGACTAAAAAAGCGTTGGTCTTGTGAATCTCCACTAACAGTCTGAAATGTTTGGCCCTGCTACATGACTTCTCCTCACATCCTCACTCTGTGAAGACCTTGCCACCCAAGAGGGGGGATAAAGCAAGTGAGGAAAAAAACCCTGCCCTTGTCAGATTACAAAGGAAACATTACCAGGCACTGAGTAGAGCAGAGATGAAGAATGATTTTGAAAAAGATAATTGAACATGTTGTAATTTGCTCTCTTCTGTGTTTCAATTTTTATCTGCTTGTAGCTCATTTTGCCAATCATGCAAGCAAGTGCAAAAGGGAGGGAGAACGCACATGGATGTGTGCATGCAGAGTGAGCATGCATGCATGCAAATAAATGAATAACCATCATGAACCCACAGCCTGGGCTGCCCTGTGAGGGATCTTCAGCTGGTGGCTGACCAACACTGAGCTCAGCTCAGGGGGAATACATTGCAAGATAGTGGTTCAAGCTGATGAAAGGAGTGTGTTCTGCCTGGAATTTTGCACTGGTAAAGCCCTTGACTCCACTGTCATACTCTGAATGCAGCCCACAGGAGTTGGTAGCTACAGCTGTGGTCCGGGGAAACCCCAGACCACGCAAAAGGAGTTTCTCTACTCTGATGTAATCAAAAACATAGGTCTCACAGCCAGACACTGTGAAATAGGAGCCTTTTTGAAGTGTTAACACCACTCTTATGCTAATAAATATTTATGCTGCTGACACTTTAAAGCCATGGAAAAGAACAAACCCATGTTCACAGCCCTTTAACCAACACCCCTGTGTTACACAAATCAATCAAGGTGAAGCCAGCAATCACTCACTCATTTACCTCTGCTGTCCACATTCCCTGCTGGGCTAATACTGAGTTATTCACAGCTGTCTTACATAGTGGGATTAAGATGGAGAATGGCATATTGGGGCCCCAAGTCACATACACAGAATCATGCCCTACTCTGAGTCATGTCCCTTTGACAAATTTGGCTCCCTGGTTCCCAGGAAACAGTCACTGCAGATCGCTGCTTTGAAAAGGGTAGACAGCTCTTTTTGACTTAGAAGGGATTTCACACTCATAGTTTGCCTTCCCTGTTATGTGCCCATAGTCTTGACCTTCTCCTGTGCACAGGCACACGTGTGTACCAAACAGATGGAGAGAAAGAATTCCTGTGCTCCATACTCTGCTTTCCATCCCCTTTCCCAGTGTTTAGGTTAATAGCATTGTGGCCCATGACAACTAATCAATTCACATTACAGTCTCCAGAAGATTACTGTATCTGGAGAGAAGCAGGAAGATCAGTTAAGGCACGTTCTTGAAAATACCCACTGGACTTACTGAGCCCGGCTGCACTTGGGATCAAATCAGGTTTCACTTAACCACAGACCAGAGCACTTGTGATTTGCATGAGTAATTAGAACTGATTAATAGAATGACTTGCTTAATTAAGTTTATCTCAAAAGGTGCCCCTTGAAGACTCATGAATCTGAAAATCCAGAGGCAATTTCTCTGCAAAATCCTTTTTGGGTTGGAATGCTTTGAGCTTGGAACACTGGATGCATGCGTTTCTGCATGTGTGTCTCTGGTCCCAGATTAATCAAAGCGATGGAATGGGTGCACGAAGGTCTCAGGCCTGAAGAAAAACTGGTGATTCCTCAGCGAACTCAAAAGGCACTCTCATCACCCTGAACGAAGAAAGCCTAGTTAATTTGCCAAAAACTAATAAGCATCTCTGCCTGGCAATTTATGGCTCTGCTGAGCTTTGCTAAATTTATTTCTCAACCCTTCCTAATTTTGGTTGAGCACAGTTACAGTTGCCTGAAATACTGGCAGACCAATTCCCAGTGTTTTTCCTACACAACGGATTTACAAAATACTTTTTAATAGGGGAACATGGCACCCCAGTGTGCTGGTAGATCTCCCATTTCCATAACCAGCAGAGGTATGTGTACTGTGAGGGAGTTTGGGGAAAATCCCAACATAGACAAGAATATCTGTTTTCCTAGAGTAGGTTAGAGACCTGGAGACTTTTCCTGCTGAGAGCTTTTAGATTTTTTTCTTTCATTTTCCCCATACTGAAAGCAACATTAAGATTTTATTTCATTCTAAGTCAGAACAAAGCCAAACAACTTTGACATTTTCTAAGAAATAAAATTTTAACACACATCCAAACATTTGGCTTAGAGAATTGGAAACATTGTATTTAGATGAAACCAAGGTGTTTTTACTGTTTCTTGATTCAGAAATGATACAACAACATTGTGAATTAATATTGCAAAACCAAAAGGCACTTTCAAATTAAAAAAAAAAAAAAAAAAGTTAATTGGAAACAACTTTCCAATGGAAAATGTTTGTATTTTTCCAGTAAAAAAATTAATTCCTTCTGGAAGGTGAGATGGAAGCAATTTCTGGGGCTTGTGAAGTGTTTTATAGGTGAGTGGAGAATTCAGCATTGTCACGCAGTCTCATAAGCCAGAGAGCACTGCAGTGTGAGGGACTCAGTGCCCTCACAGGTACACGAGAGCTTTATGGTCTCTTCTCCCTGGGATGGGAAAAGGATGCTGGTGTTCACACAGTGTGCTTCATCAAGGACAAGGATGGCTGGGGATCCTGCCAGCTTTACTCTTTGGTCAGAACCCAAAGAAAGTGCTTTCTGCACATCCACAAGGTGAGGCTGGGAGTGGAGATGAGGAAAGTGCTGGCAGCAGAGCAGGGAGTCACCCCTCCTTCACAGCAAGGTGGGGTGCAGAGCCCAGGCTGATAAACCCTGCTGGGTCTGGGCTGCCTCTGGTGAGGCACTGACCTGCCCTCCTTCCCAGGGGAGGCTTGGCTTTGGAAAGGAAGATTGGGACAAGGCAGTCCACTTCCTGGCCCAGAAAGGGCTATTTAATGAGAGTTTGAGGATTTTTTTTCTACATAAGAGTCCCAGGGCTAAGGATATGCCAAGTCCCCAGAACAGCCAGGCAGCACTTAAATATACAGTGGCATCTGGAGAGGGGGAGGGTCATTTGTAGATGAATTGAAATGAAGTGCCAAGGAAAAAGAAAAAAAAAAAAGGATGATGAAAAGGGAAAAAGTCAACCAGATCAATCAAGGAAACAGGCATCTGGAAGAAGCAGTTATTGATCCAGCTGTTAAAGAAACCTTCTGAACCAGATTACCCAGCAGCCACAGACTCCCTTCTCCCCAAGACACTTGCTGCAGATAATCAAGAAAAGAGGTGACATGAGACAAAGGAATAAAACCCCATTTTTCCAGGTTGGGGTTTTTTTCCATTAGAAATCCTCAAGAGGATGAAATGGTTGGACCTAAAATGATATATATAGTCAGAACAAAACGGACAACAGAAGATGTAAGGATTAATTATGTATTTGTGAAAATCTGTCAAAAAAGGCAAGCAAGATCTCTCTGCTTTTCAATCTTTACTCATCTCAAGATTTTTAGGGAATAGGGAATTAGCAGGGGAGTATTTTCATGCTATACTGTAAGCAGTCCTAGAAAGTTGTCAGGGGATGTTGAATTTAATTTTTTCTCTATTCAGCCTAGCATAGTTTTTTCTGCCTTTTTTTTTTTCCCTTTGTTTTCTTTGTTTCTCTCTTTTCTTAACTTTGAGAGCTCCAGACTCAAGTGCTCTCAAGTGTCACTCCCTTTTCTATTCCAGATTTTTTCCATTTGGGTACAGCAAGAAGATGCACCTGGCGTCAAGAAAACAGTAGGTGATGATTTGGATTTCTCATTGTTCTTTAAATGTCAAGCCTTGCACTTCTGAAGTAAATTCTTTGGAAAATCTAATTTGTGCATCCTGAGTCACTGTTAGTTCTTTAAATGATAAAGTAAGGCTGAACCAAAGTGCCTGATTTCTAATATAGGGTCAAATTTGTCACCAGATCCATCTTCATAGGAAAGGGTAATGAGACGAATTAATCAAGAAATGCCTTTACTCCAGTAAACATCGAACAGATAAGAGCAACAGAATTGGGATACTGCAACAACAATCCACCTGAAAATAGTGAGAGTAATATCCTGCAATTGAGCACCCATCAGAAGCTTGGATCAGAAAACTCCACATGATTCCTTTCTTAGGGACAAAATAAGGCCAAGAGCAAAGGATGGTGACTATGCTTAGTGAAAGATTTTCTTAAATGATACCCCATTACCCCAAAAACTTATTCTTGCTTCCAGTTCAAAGATATCCTGTGTACCTGTGTTTGCTGCTGTCATGCTGTCACAGGATCTGTTGATTTTCTGGTCAAGCTCATAGGAAGTACCACAAAAGTGATGTCTAAAGGAGTGGGTGACAGAAGCAGCACATAGCAGTAACTGCCTAAAAAAATCAGCTTTGAAAAGCCTAAATGCAAGAAGCAAGTGGTCAGAGTTCAGACTCAAAGCATGCCCATTTTGGTGTTCTTAACTGAAGCTCTGAAGAATAAAAGAGTCTGGGAATAAAAGTTTCAGGTCCTGTGCGACTTCTGGAAAGTCAGGAATACAATTTTGCTATGGCAAAGAATCAAAATATGTGTTTTCCATTTCTCTAGCCATTTCCCACTTAAACACAGTGGTACCCTTCCATCCCTCTGCTTTTCTCTTTTAGTGCAAAGGATATTCCTTCTTAGGTCACTGTTGAGTATTACAAGGAGGAAAAGGGTAAATAAGATATGAGTTTTGCCTGACTGAAGGAAACAAACAGACAAAGAATAATAGACAGCAGATTGGAAAGGTGACCAAAAACACTTGGCACAGGATTCTTACAGCCTCTTGTGTTCTGGTTATGAAATATTCCCCCATGTGCAGAGCTTATCACAATCCTCAAAATCACCCTTCCTGTAGTGATCTGAAAGGGACATGCCATCCCTTCCATGTGCAGCACAAAAGCACAGATGGAACATTAGGCAGAACTGCTGTGAAAATATTCAGAATTACCTCAAATCTATCCACACCTTCCTTTTTGTCTTCCATCCCCACACCCAAGACCACCTGTTCCTGTAGCACCTTCAGCTTTATACACTAATAAAGAGACTTTCAGAGCCTTGACATCTGTACCTGCTTACTCACTCCTAAGCCCATTAGCCCCCAGTCTGCAGGTATTAACACACAATCCATGTGCCTGGCTTGAATCTGCACATGGAGACAAAAATAAGGTGCATTTGAGCTATGGCTTTAAAGAGATGATGGTAATTATCCAACTGCACCCTATATTTCCAGTGGTTCCCATTTATCATGTGTAAATTCCCTTGTACATGCTGTGGCCTAGGCATGTAGGAAAGCAGTGCAAGCACCAACACCAAAACACAGGGGTGCCAGGATGTGCAGCAAGCTTATGAACACCCCACTTTTGCATACTGTATCTTTCAGCTATCCCAAAAGACATTTGTATTACAGTAAACAGCACTGAGGAACATTTCATGAGGTTTTCCAGTATGGACAGATACATTCCCACAGCCTTTTTTACAGAACAAGATTTTGATAACAACTGTTTTGGAGTATGTTAATTTAATTCTCCATCCTCTGTTGGCACATGTACACACACTGGAACTGACAGGAGATGCTGCCAGCCAGGCATGATGCTAGCTGGCAGAGTTAGGCATAGGACACAGGACTCTAACAGAGGCAGGAGATGGATCTGCAGATCCAGCCAAAGCTCATCCTAGCTTTTAAACAGTGGTAGACTCAAGACAGCAACACGAGGCCTTCACAAGGTTTCCAGATTTGCGTGTACAAAGGATAAACAGGGAATCACAGGAAGTGATAAGGGACAAATCCAGCAGTGCGGAGTATGGAGAGCTCAGGGCTGGAAGAACAAGGAGGGCAGCAAGGCATAAGGAACTTTTTCAACTAGAAAGCATTTGACTATGGAAAGCTTATCTTCCTTATTGACATAAACGCCTAGTGAACTATTTACTGCAACTAAAATAAATACATAAGAAAACAGAAAACAAATAAAATAAAAAATTCAGCAAACCTATTCTGTAGCGTCATTTTAGATCAAGTAAGTGCTCTGAACACTATCACTTAATGCTCTTTAAACAGCAGTTTAAGGGAAATATGATTAACATCCTTATGGAAATAAATGTGTCCTGCCGGTGCAAATCTCTGCTAACACTGTCAAAGTCAATAGATTGCCATTATTTATACCAGTGAAATACTGAGGAACATGGCCCATGGTCTCTGCCAGAAAGGGTTGCACTTAAAATCCCTAGAAAACTGAAAATGGAAAACCATAGCTAAGAAACAGCAAGGACTGGAAGCAAAGGAAGAACTGGAGCTCAAGAAGAGAGGGTTGGGAGTGGAAGCTATATTTCAGGAAACACAATCTATACAAGCTGAAGAGGAGAAGAAAATGGAAACTGCAAAGTGAGGGAAAACAGAAAGGTCAGAAAGGAATGTAGGAGACCTCAAGTACTTGATAAGTCAGACAGTAAAGCAGTGAGGGTCATGACAGGCAGAGACAGCCTGCAAAGATGGGCACCAGCTACAGCAGATCACAAAAATTTGGACTGAGATGTCAGAGACAGAGGGAAAGAGCACAGGCCGTCAGTGAAGATAAGGTCAAATAAGTGACCACTACAGGAAATGAAGGATTCATTTGAAAACTGAAGATCAAATGAGGACATGAGGGAAGAAAGGCTGAGTGACAGAGGGGAAGGATGAAGCTGGTAAGGATAAGATGAAGCCTTGAAAGCACAGAGATCTAATACTGGCGAGGCAGAATGATGTTGTCCTGAACATTCAAAAGAGAGTACACAAGTTTCACAATAACAGAGGAAATCCAGAGCAAAAATTTTAACAATCTTTGCCTCCTCTGGGGTCTCCTGTTCCATCATTTCCATTTTAAATGACATAAAAATACTTCTAATAACCAGAGAAACACTTAAAAAATTAAGAAACACTTGTTCCAGTTAATGTGTCTGAACAGTGTGAGCATGCACACACATGCACATGCAAAAATCACCCAAAAATGTTTTCCCCCGGGAGGTCGTTATTATGCAAAAATTACCCTAATTAGGTCATGAATATATTAGTCCGTATTCAGTGCCAACAACAGCAGGGAGAAAAAGCGAGAGAGAGAATTGGAAATGTGACATGCATACACTCCCAGTGTGGTTAGGGGGACTGGATTCCAAAACGCCATTACGAGATAAAAAGGTCACCCTGTAGGGAGGTAATTGGTACAGCACTCGAGCAGCTGATTAAAGGGACCTTTGCTTTTGGGGGCGGGAGGAGGAGGGGGGGGTTAATGTAGGATCTCCCCTGACAAAGTATATGATCTTGATCAAACATCTACTTTCAGGACAATCACAAAGAGAACGGAGGAGGCTGCCACCCTTGACATCCTATTGAAGCAGACGCATTTGTTTAATAACACCTTGGCTTGCATGCTTTAAGACCACAATAAAGGCAGAGGGTATTTTCCCTCATGCAGGTTTCTCTCTGCTCAAACACGCGAGCCTCCGTTTTCCTAACTCCCTTCACAGCTACTGCTCAGACACTGCCCACGATGCATTAATAAGTAGTAAATGCTTTTAATGAGTCAGTAATGGCTGGGGGAGCAGCACAGGGGAAAGCTGCTTCTTCACTCTCTCTTAACCAAACGATGACAGGCTCTCACAGACTGAAGTAACACAACTCCTGGCTTGGCATGCAAGGCAGAACAGCAGAAGGGCTCGGAAACGCCAACCCCACACACTCCCCACAGAGAAGGACAAGGACGCTGGCTTGGAAGGATCATGGATCTTAGAAGTTATGTTAAATAAGATGTCCTTTAAGCTTTAGAAATTATTGATGACACATGTAAAGACTCGCTCTTGTGTTTGCAGAGACAAGCAGTCTCAAGCCACATCTGGGGACCACAGATTAAGCAGCATGAGTAGGAAGGGGAAAAAAGGAGAAGGAGGCAGGAGCACAAGCAGCGCTGCTCCTGGGAGAGAGGACACCAAGAGCGTAGAGAAGGGTGCACTGATTTTCAAGTTGGCTTGGGAACCAGTTCAGTTTTATTGCCTCTTCTGCCTCCCTAGACTGAAGTCCTCCTCATACTGTCCAACTGAGTCTTGCTCCAGTTCTGATGCTGATGGCCACTGGCCTTTCCCCTTGCTTAGAATGACGAGCAATTACATGTTATGCTGAGTGCACAAGCATTTCCAAACACCACCACCTACAGGGCTGAGGCACTGGTAGTAGAAATGGAGGAATGCCTGGCACAGGATGCCACTTGGACCAGCTTAACATGGACCACCTTTCCCTGCCAGCAATGCCTGGGCAAAATTTAGAAACAGATCCTGATACACTTCTGTCTGTGAAAAAGAGATTTTAATTCACACAATATGGGCTCAAGCTTTAAGGTGCTACCTAGAGGTGCTATGCTTGAAATGTCACCGGTTTAAGTCCTGCTTTTGATTTACAACTGACTAAGGAGATAACTGTTGGACTGATTTGCTTCCTTCACCACCCAGCAAAAGCAGCATATACTGAAAATAGCCTCAGAATGAGTAGTTTTGGTCTATGATATCTAAAGAAGAATTTTCAGCTACACTTTGAGTACAGCTGGGTAACATTCCCATCCAGTGAGAAATATTGACATTTCGACCTTCATTCCAGTCCCCCAGCAAACTGGAAAGTTGAAATTAAACATGTATTGAACTGAGTCAAAATAAAACATTTGGCTCACTTCTGTAAAATTAAGTTTTATGATTTAGGTTTAACTGACAATAAAATGAAGTCTTTCATTTTGATTTCCCAAAAGAAAGTTTCAATTTTCTAAAAAACCTTTTCCCAGAAAATCATTCCCATGGAACATTCACAACCACCTGTAATTTTCAGTGATACGGAAAATAGCCACTGCAACTCCACACAATACAGTACTGATCACTAGAGTCCACATAGCCCTTAAAATGCACACATTGTGACTAAAATACTAGTTAAAAGATAAGAAAAAGAAAACCCCCCCCTCATTCTCTCAACACTCCTGATATCTAGGACCAGAACTTAGCAGTTCCAACTGCTGCTTTAAGACGCTATAAACTTCTGCAAACAGAAGGGGTCATCAAAAGCAAGAGATTTAAGATACAGTGACCAGTCACTATTAAAGGTTCAGTTTCTTCTTTAAAAATAATTTTCTTTCATTTTCTCTTGTACAGCTCAACAGTAAACAAATCCAGAGAGTGATTTGTCAGTGGAATACGAAGGGCTTTTTAATTTCTCTCAAAATCAATGCAGACAAGTTGTTTGTAAATTTAAGCTGTTTTAAAAGAAAAAAAAGGAAACAGGTGGCATGTATCACTACATCACTGTTAGATTTTTTTTTTCATCCACTTTAATTACTATACATAATTTTAGATGCCTTTATAACTTATATACCTGTCATGGCATTATTTCTGCTTTCCAAAATCTTATTTATATGCTGCCTTTAAAAACCCTTAACAGAAAAGAGCATTGCTATAACCCTATGTGGTCATGGACCACAGAAATAGAGTGACATGCATTATGGCCACTCTCAAAGTCTGTGCCCAAGAGACCATTTGAGTCTTTTTTTTTTTTTCTTTTCCCTGAGAATAGAAATTGGGAGAAAATTCAAACAGAAGGTATATTCCTAAACCCTTTGGAATGGAGATGTCTCCCACAGCTGCTACGTGCTCATTTAACATCTCCACAGAAGTTTCAACCGATCTCCTCCTCTTGTATCCTGCAAGCCAGAAGCACTTTGTGGGAAATTGAGGGTGTGTAGGCAGGCACAACAATTCTGAAAAGGGATATGGGTGTTGTGGAAATGCTGACAGTGTTTCAGAGCTGGGGGACAGGCAGAAGGACAAAGTCATCCATGACAAAAGCAGAAGAAATGACATGGGCTCCTTTTCATATGCTCTCTTGGTTACCTGCCCATTAACCCTCGAAGGAGCTGGGGTGGAGGGTGGGGGAAACTCCCTCAAAAGACGGGGTTTGTTTATATACAAATTTAGACACTACTAATTTTTCTTCCAAATTTGCTTTGCAGAAAATGTTTAACACAGAAATTGTTGAAATATTTGGCAATCTGTTTTTCTAACTGAGAAGCTGGCCACACCATCCATCACTAGCAACCTCTTCTGTTTGAACAAAAATCTGAATCTACAGCACCTTGTGCCAAGAGCTGTATGCAGACCACAGGAGCAGTAGAAAGGGAAGAGTCCTCTGTGTCTCTCTGATGAGAGAAACAAAGCTAGCTGAAGGGAAAAGGTTGCTTACATGTGGTCTGGTGCCTTGTGTCCCAAAGGGCACTCAGCAACTTGCAGTATCTGTTCTGTGTAGGGATGAACAAGATCCTGGGTACGTGGCAATCACTGACACCAGCATCTCTAGCACCAGTCAGTACAAAGGACAGGCAAGCCTGGAAATTGCTCAGACATCCATGTGGTGCAGTTCATGCAGCATTCCCATGCAATAGCTGGGCAGCACTGTACCACAGAGCAGTGATTTCTCCAAGTCTTTACAAAAACAGGACAAATAATGCCCCCTTTCTGCCAGAGCTATGAGACAGAATGAAGAAACCCTACTGCGCTCAGGACCCCTATGTTTTTTTCTTAAATAGTTATTTTTCAAGTAAGGGAGGCCCTGTGGGCCACTCAGCTGTACTGGGACTGCCACTTTGTGCTGCCTTGTCTGTCTGTCTGCTCTATCAGCTGCTGTTCCTGACTTAGGCTGCATAGATGGCTCTGAGGCAGTGAATAGTTTTTGTTCTCTCCTGTCTGTCTAAGCTTCTGCAAGCACTAAATATTGACAGCTTTTGAAAGCACACATGCAAGGCAGCATTTGTTCTCTATTAACAATGTTGTTAGAAGACTGCCTGTGCTGTGCTATTCCCCACCACCCGGGATTTCACATTACTGACATGTAATTTACATAATTAAAGTATACAAAGAACATAGATGCTGCAACTGTATTGAATACCCCAGGAGTTGACATTTTGGACTGAAATAATGAAAACTGTCAGGCTTTCTACAAAAGACCTAATAGGTATATTCCATCCTAATTCCAAGCTAATAACTCAAAGAGCTGCCCCCTTCCCAGAAGTGAAACTCTGACTTGATGTGACCCCTATTTTGTTCCATCAGTAACTGCAGAGTATGCAGTGCTAGCATGTTTCTACTGCTCATCTGCAGCTACAGAGGCTTTTGCAACTTGCCTGCATGGGTGCTACACTGGATACTTGCCTCCATCTCTCTGATACAGAGGTGTCAGATAACTTGTGGGATATAATCTACCTGTGCTAAAATACATAACCTGGGTGAGACAGCTACAAAGCAGCGTGCTCATACAGCTCCTTTATGCACACCCTTCTGAGCAGCTTTCCAGAGTCTGAAAACAAAACACAACCTCAGAAGAGTGTTAAATTATAAATGACTATAGAAGGGGAAAGACTAAGTGGCACAGGTAGGAAAGAATCAGAGGGATAATCTGAGATAAGACCTGAAATGAGACTGTAAGTTGACAAGTGGGAAAAGTATAAAATATCTACTCCAGATAAGATCAGGACTGGATTTACAGTGGGCAGAGAGCTAAAGGGCCAAACTCCCATGTCCTATACTGGCTAGTGCTGCAGAAGTGTAGTACAGCCTCCCACATGAGGCCTGCCACTCCCCTGTGTGTTTTCTGAAAAGCAAAAAGCCCTAGCTAAAACAGTGAGTGGCATTTCACTAGCACTGGTCTCAAAACTCTGTATTTTGTGCACTCGTGGACACTTAAAAGTCACACATACAGAAAAAATATATTAGAAAACCACAACAAACGACGAAGATTTTCTCCAACAACTTCAACTCTTTGCTTATATCTGATATTCCCTTAGTGTTCCCTTTACATGCTTGATGAAGTCGTACTTCACCACAAAAGTCAAAACAGATATAGATCATTATTGTACTTCTGCAAGAACTGGGCTCCAACATTGTAAGCAGTATTAGAGAAAACCTTGGGGTGAAATGTAATTTCCAACCTATTATTCTGATTCTGAAAATACACAAACAAAAACTTCCCATCAGGCTTATGAGTTGTATCTCTCCTGTTGGCTGCACCCAGCCTATACACCCAGAACTCCAAAATCTGATTAATTATGTTATGCCCTCAGGACACTGTACCTTCTTCCACCACATAGATGACCATTTTAGCTTATTTCCTCCATTAAGAAGTCTTAATAACATTCCCACCCCAGGTATGAAGCAAAGAAAAAGTCCCTCTAGTAATGTCCTGAGAGCACATTCATCTTGTATAACCAATAGGGATGAGAACACTTTTGAGGATCAGGGCTGCAGCACATATTCAGGTTCCTACTCTGGATCAACTTACCATATGGTTTCCTCTAGTTTGCAAGTGGGGAGCAATACATTTCATAACCATAATAACTTATCATTTTTCAGAAAGTATCACATATGCTATTTCTAGCAAAAATTGATTTGACATGTGCAAACATCTGTTTGGCTGCAACATCCTCACATAAGTTTTTAAAGGGAACCAGGACTTTCTTCTGCAAATCTATGTCTCTAGCTCAAGGACAATTTTTTTTTTTTTTTTTGTGCTGCTAACCTGGTCTCTTTTAGTGTACTGACCTCTATTTCTGACACTTTGGTAGTTTCCTCAGCACCACTGTTCATTTGAGGAACACTAGAAAATATCTCTGACCTCTCTCAGAGTTTTCAATCCCTAAATGACCTTCATGTATCATTTTAATCATATTTCCCTGTAACACATTTCAGATCATCATCCTGGTGCCCTTAAACAAAATCCTTTGCACTATTGAGAACTTCTTAATCCTAAAAGGGACCGAGACCCATAAACTTCTGGCCAATAGTTTCACTGATTTTCTAAAAGGTCTAGTACTTAATTATCTTATCAGGACAACTCCATTTTTTTTTTTTTAAATAATAGACAGGTTGTTGAGATTTTTTTTCTTTAATCGGATTGACATATCCTTGGTTGTTTGTATGCTTTCTTATAAATCTTTCTTACAAATGCTCAAGAGTATAACTGCAGCCTCCAGATCTCTTCCTCTGCTATTCAGTTTGCAAGTCATACATTTGCAGCTGGTCAGAAAAAATAACCCCTCTACCCGTGGCAGGCGTCTGCTCAATGCTTCCTGGAAACCACAATGAATTGCTTGCAGTCAGTTTCAGCTAATACAGGCCTCCAACAAACACATCCTAGAAATTTTTCATCACCATGAGCTGAGCTAGGACATCCTTCTCCACTTGTATATACTGAGATTCAGCTTTTGCTGCAGCTATGATACATAGCTCACTGGCCTTCAGTTTTGAGGACATTATATAGATAAATGCTCTGGCACCTGCTCTGGTAGCTTTGTATTTAACATTAACTACTACCTGTCTGTTAAGACCTTGGTCCTTAGTTGCCATTTATTTCTCTAACTCTTCATAAGAACGTGCATTCTATCTCTCCTGGGCATCTCTGGATGATCTGAGGCTGTTGATCAGGAGAGCCACACACAGCCATCTGCTTACCAACCTGCACGCTCCCTCCGTTCATTAGGGTAGGCATATCATCGACAGCTGGAATCTTTTTCAGATCTCTCTGTGCAATTTCCCAGTTACTGTCTACCCCATGGAATTTACATACTCCCTCGCTGTGGCAGGCATCCTTATTAGCTTCTCCAGCATCATCCCAAAATACAGTTTCTCAGTGGATGCCAAACACAACACAAATTGGTGCTATTTTTTTCCAAAGTGCCAAGGAGATGGTTGATGGAAAGAGCACATGCCAGAATTTTGCTGATGCCTTAATTATAGACAGATACTTGGAATTAGTCAATAACTCTTGTAAGGCAATTTTTGCTAAGGATTTTGTAAGGGAATTTTTGCTCTTTGCATATGGCTTTAATTGTGTGGGCCTTAGACACAGGTGTAGGGAACCATCTGCCTCTGTCAATTCTTTCAGTTCCTGCCTGACTCCCAGAGCCTACTCAGCTCCATATCTGTTCTCTAAGGGAAAATGAATTCTTCTCAAAGGAGGGGTAAGAGCTACACACTTTTGCCAACCCCATCGATGGGGGCCTTCTTGAATTCCAAAGGGACATCCCCAAGCTTCTCTTTATTTAATTTCCCTCCACTATATCTATCCTGACAGCCTGACAAAGCATCACCCAGCAACAATGCTGTGAGAAATTTTATCCTTTCCTCACTGTTATTTACCCAACAGGGATTGGTATCCCTATATTTTTAGTGTTGGCTAAGAGTGCATTAGTTTCTTCTGTCTTTTCTTGTGAGTCTCAACTCAGTATGGAGCCCATGTAGTCAAAAGGAAGGTGTGAAACAGTTTCATAGTGAAAAAATGTGCCGTGGAAACAATATAGAGTTCAGAGTTTGACAGTAAGATAAGAGGTACATAACATCAAATGTATCATTTCTATCTCCCAAATTATCCACAACAAGTGCAATGATTACAAGATTTTTCTAAAGAACTCCTAATTTATAGGCTGATTGCATAAGATTAGCAAAATTTTGGTTTCTGAGGTGATGAGAACACAGTCAAGTCATTAGCTAAGAGTGTCTTTTACCCATATTGCAGGATTTTTACTTTGTTGAGCCGAATATGCTGCTGGACCACTTTCTGAGAGGGTCAGGCAACTTGCTTTTGGAAGTGGTACCTTTAATGGAAGTCTTGGAAACCAAAGAACCTGCATCCTGAAGCCATCGCTCAACCTGCTGCCATAATTATTTGTTAATACTCAACTGTCATAGTGATGAGGGGAAAAAGGGAACAGGACATGGAGAGTTTTCCCTCTCCTGAGGTGTCATTCAAGTGGCAAAGCCCATTATAGAGTGATTAAAAACCCACCTCTCATCGTCATACAGGCAAGTAAAAAACTATTATTCTTTTGCATGTCAAGGTTTAAGTCACATTGACAACTAGAATTTATTCTCAAATTTTTCAATACTTTAATCTCTTTTTGAGTTAAAAAAAAATAAGAACAGCTTTTTTCCCCAAATTTTTGTGAAGTGTCTGATGTTTCTTTGTGTCCCTCTGTCAACCCAATAAAATCACATTATATCACAAAATCCAAAACTTAAGTAGATTTTACTGACTATCCTCCAGGCAGCTTCACTGCTCATTTTTAATCCATGTAGAGTGCTTAAATACCACAGTGATAAGTGTTTTATACAGGCATATAGATAGATTTTGACATTGGATCATGAAACAGGCGGTCTTCAAGGGCAGCAATTGTAGAATTTCTTAGAAATTGCCATCATTCAGGAAACAAGACATGATTGTCCATCATTGTAGCTGATAGAGAAAATAAAAACTTGTGGAATAAATATATTCTGTGACAGCACCTGTCATTGGTGAATTCTTTTGCCAGCTACATCAAAGATAGTGGATGATTTATGGAAGACAGTGGATTTCTGCTGACAGATTTCCATGATTTCCAAGCTGCTAATAGAGTACAGATACTGTTTTTCAGTTCTCCCTAGCCTGGCCAGCACTTTAATTTAGTATTGATATTTAATTTGTTCCTTTATTAGCAATCTGGTGACCCTTCAATCCCACTTACTAAGAATTTAACAAATTATGTCTTTACTTATTAATGGAAGAAGAAAAAGTAAATGTGAAATAAACTGGGAAGTTCCATAATCAAAAACTTTTTTTTTTTATTTTAGAGCTAGTTAAAGTTGCTAAGAGATGTAAGTACCTCCTGTTCCCTTTGTTTACAACCGGCAAGAAGACTCGAAGTAAACAATTTAAGGTGCCATAAATTTTATACTATGCACAGTATAAGCTCTACATTATGCCAAGGGAAAAAAAAAATACATATTTAATCTCTGCAGAGAGAATTTAGCCACTGCTCACAACAAATGCTCTAGTGCAATGTCAAAATAAAACTAGAGACAGCCAAATCAATTCTTAGACTTTCTTAAAAAGGAGGGAAGGGAGGGAGGGAGGAAGGGAGGGAGGGAGGGAGGGAGGGAGGGAGGGAGGGAGGGAGGGAGGAAGGAAGGAAGGAAGGAAGGAAGGAAGGAAGGAAGGAAGGAAGGAAGGAAGGAAGGAAGGAAGGAAGGAAGGTATGGAAATACTAATTGCCCTGCTAGTTTTTCCTGCAGATTATGAGTCTTAAGACCTGGAACCTGCACTTTAATTTCTAACAAGTGTATTTCTAACCTATACATCTTCCAAAAGAAAAAGTGAACAAAGTGCAGGCCGATCCAGTGAAGTTCTTCTGACCACCTGTTTTCATATTTCCAAAAATAGCAAACATCTCTGATCTGAAAATTATGCTACAAAAGTTAAGTACGATAATTTAAATGCCCCCTTTACCACCTATTTCACTGTTGGGTTACTTTAGTGATGTCACCTTCTTTGTAGTCCCAGATAATCAGTTCAGAAATTGAACAGCCAAATAAACTATATTAGGAAAGATGCTGTCCATAATACATTAATTTTCTATCTAATTCATTAAAATTCTATTTAAATGAAGCTGAAGCATAGTTTCCTCTCTGTCAAAACAGATTTTCACAGCACGAATGGACCAGGACTGAGTCCTAGACAACCTTCAATTGCTGTACAGAGACACTGTTATTTCTGCTTTGGAAGGCTCATTTTTCCAGAATAGCAGGCCTTTGGTTTGATGGCCATTTTATATGCTGGCAACTTCAGCTTAAAAGGGTTTTGATTTTGTTTTTCTTTATATCAAAGTGAACAAAATCAACTGACAGAATGACAGAAATGCTTGTTGGAAGGGGACCCTGGAGATCACTTAATCTAATCTCCCATTCAAACATAGATCAAGTCAGCTGTGGATTTGTCCAACCAAGGCTTAAAAACTTCCAATATGGAGATGTTGCAATAATCTTTGTACTTTTTGTTATGGAATACTGCCCTCCCAGGGATGAAAATTTTCTTAACATTTCACCTGAACTCTGCATCTTGTATCCACTCTTTGATGTGGTTTAACCCCACTAGCAACGGAGTACCACACAGCCCATTGTCACTTCCAACTTCAGTGGGGAAGAGAATCAGAAAGAAAAGATAAACCTCATGAGTTAGGATAAGAACCATTTAATAATTGAAACACAACAAAATAAAATATTAAAACTAATAATAAAAAATGTAATGAAAATAAGCAGCGGGGAGAGCAGGGGACTGAGGGTGAGAGAAAGAGAGAAATATTAAACCCAAGAGAAACAAGTGAAACAATCTATCAGCTTACCAACCACTAACCAAAGTCTGGGCTGTTCCCTCCCAGACAACACCCCCCAGTTTTTATACTGAGCACAATGTTCTCAGGAATGGAATTTCCCTTTGGCCAGTTTGGGTCACCTGTCCTGGCTGTGTCCCCTCTCTGTTTCTCACACACCTGCTCACTGCAAGAGCATGGAAAGCTGACAAGTGCCAGATTTTGAGGAAGCAATACTCAACAATAACTAAAACATCAGTATGTTATCATTGTTATTCCATACTAAATCCAAAGCACAGCACGGTAACAGCTACTAGGAAGAAAATTAACTCTATGTCAGCCAAAACCAGGATATCCTTGCTTTATCACTTGCCACTCCTGGGAAGAGTCTGTATCTGTTATATTTGCTACTCAACAAGCAACTAACAGTTACTATTTCCTCACTCCACTGCCTCTTTCCACCAGATTAAATTAACAGAATTCCCACAACTTTTCCTCATCATCTATGCCTTCTTGGTTCCTGAGCATCTTGGAGGCCCTCCCTGGTTTCTCAACGCTCCTGTGGAACTAGGAAGTCTAAACTGGATATAATATCCTCATACAGGCTCAGCATGGCTGCACAGGGGAAAATGAGAGCATCCCCTGCTCTGTTAATCACACTTATGTTGGGCTACAGGAAGATGATTGTCTTATTCTGCTGGCTCATACTCAACCATTTTCCCCAGGTCCTTCCTGGGGAAGGATGGGCTGATACTCCAAGACTGCACTGACTATGGATTATTCCAGCACAGGGGCAGATTGTTTTCCTTGCTGAACTTCATGGCACCACTGTAAACCCAGTTCTCAAGTTCCTCAGGGTCTCTCAATGGAACTTCTGACATCTCAAAAGCACACATTCATGTGACCACTGCCCTTCAAGGCATTACCTTCCAGTCAAAACTAGAAAACCCCTTCTTGCTCTTTAGGAACCCAAACAATAGAGAAATACAAGGTGGAAGACAGATGAGATCACTGAAGAAAGAATCACTGACCAAAAAAAAAGGCAAGGTTAGACAAACACAACTCTAGATGGACTCTCCTTATAAAAGGTGAAGCAATCAGGGGCAGAGCATTAAGAGCAATGCTTCCCTCCTCACTTTAATCACAGTATTTCCATGCTATGAAGGGCAGCTTGTGGAGGAGATGGAACTAGTTGATGTCACCTCAGTCCCCTGGGATGAACATGGTGTTACATGACACCTTAACCCCTTTGCTCTTTCTATCAGCTCCTCTGTCAGAAAGGGCTGTCACTTAGAAGATGAAATATATTTACAAATTAATTAACTTTGGCCAGTGACTGAAGAATTAGATTTCTACTAACAGGGATTCTGTCTGAGTGATGGATATACAGAACACTGGAGGAATAAAATACTAGTCCTCCTTGCCTCCCAAATCTGAATGCTCAGCAATCACACCACATTTCCTTTCATCAGTCTTTTTTTTTTTTTCCCCTCTACACTGTCAACCCTTCTCTTCTCAAAGCCACTGGAATTTGTTTTAGTAGATGAAGGTACATGTGTACTGAAAACAGTATTTGATCTCTGAAAACAACTCTTCAACTCATTAAACAGAGGCCCATTACACAGAGAGCTGTGAAAGGCAAAGCAGAGTTGGTGGAGAGCATATAGGATTAGCTGAGGATAAGACTGAATAAAACAGTTTGTGATTTCAGGACCTGAAGCAGGGGCAAACCTGCACAGAAATGTTCAAGGCACAAGCTGTATATTATGTGGGCTGGAGGTTTCATTTTGTTCTATCTCATGTAAAACACAAGCTGTTTGTCAGTGGGACTGTATTTGCCCAGCTAGGGAGGTGTTAGAGAACACAGGCTTGCACACAACAGCGTGGGAAGAACAGGTGACTGTTCTGATGGTGCTAACAAATCTGAAAATAAATTACGGGTGTGATGTGGTGCTCACAGAGCAAGGGCTAGCATTTAATCCTGGAAACAAAGTGATGCACAATTCAGACAGTCTCAGCAGAAAGGCAGGCTCGTGGCCCATTTCTTAGTCACTCATGCAATGAAGCTTCATGTGGCAAACACTGCAAAGACAGACCTTCCACATACTGCTTGTTTTTCATACCCCCTCCCTGGAGTGGGAAGCCTTAATGAGCTTAATTTTTCTGTGCAACTCGTTAAAGCAGCAAAGCAGAGGCCCAGACAATTTGAGTTAGCAACAATTCATTTAAAGCAGACCTTACAGATTAGTGACACTTCAAGGATATAACAGATTACAAATAAAATAAGCTTACTTGCCTCGAAGACCAAAATAAAATAAAGAAAAATACAAATTCGCTCATCAAAGAGAGTGCTCATTATTTAGTGGAACAAAATTCATCTTCAAAATCATCAAATGTTGATCCAACAGAACATCTGATGTTTGCAAAGGTTTCTTATGTCAGCTACAGAACTAATAAACTTTGAGACATTTTTGCAAGAGTTGTGGTTGTTTGCCATAATATCTTTACAGACTTAATAATTAGGCTTTTCTCTCTGTGAAATCTCTTCAAGATTTGAAATGGCAACCATTATTTTTCTTTATTTCCTGCTCTATATTGCCAGGTGAAACCAAGATGTGTTACGAGATAGCTACTGTGTTCTACTTCAGAGCTACATAATGAAACCTCTTTTACCTAATACCTGTACTTTCTTATTTGGTAGAAGATATTTATGTGGTATTCTTTTTACATTTAGAAAGGTCATTGAAGAGGCAGTTGGGTAGACAGCAATTGACAAATAATATTGCTGCAATGGAAGTGAGGTGGACAGAAAAATATTCAATATTCAGCACACTGTAATGAGTGAAGCAGCACAGTGCAGTGTGTAAGGCTGACCTCAGAGATCCAGAGCTGATTATAGTTAGGAGACTCTATTCCTGGGACACGAAGATTATAAAGATGAACTTCATCAAATGTAGTCACAGTTGGCCTCCCTTTGTCCATCCTTCCTGTCTTCTGGCAGCAACCACCTGGAGGGAAGGGGTGAGTGCCACAGTGCCACAGGCTCTTCAGCAGCCTTTGGCAATTTAAATAGCTGTGAAATTTTGCATTGCAGGCCACCAGATGTGCTCTGGGGCGAGACCCCTTAATCAGGATGTGCTATATAAATGACATAAGCTCCAGCTAGAGCCTATTCCCAGGCATCTCACAAGCACATACACAGGCTTTTTCTTCCTGTCAATTGAAAACAGGATGCCTTAGCACTGAAGTCCAGCACAGGAAGAAAAGGCATGGAAAGAAGAAAGACATTTTCTGCTGGTCATGTTGCTAGGACAATAAAAACCTCAATGCTTTAAGTCTTTGCAGAGGCAAATCTTCAGCTGCTTCCAAACATTTTTTTAATACAATTTAGGAACTATATTTACCTAACATCAACTAGAAGCTGCTAGACTCTGTACTTTATCAACAATACTGCTGGCACGATTGAATTGATTTTATTGTTTGTAGGAATATTCTCCTACATTTCTCCAGAGTAGCAGAGGCCATGCAGTAACACTAACAGAAATGAGACTCTTGACCTGAAAAGTGGAAAAAACCTACAGAGAAACATGAGATACAGTGCTAGGTCAGTGACAGAAGCACAGAAAGAAGAAGAGATTTACCATTTTACCAGGCCTTTTCTCTAAAGGCTGGTAAGGTAGTTAATGTGTCAGTGGATGTGCTAAGAAGCAAACACAATTATACTTTCTAGAATAATGCCAGGCAATAACAATTTCCATGGTGACAGACTAAGTCATCATTTGCAGAGGTTTTTTGCAGCAGGATGGGAGAGAGAGGTGATAGTCTGATAAGCTGTCAATAGTAGTTCATTAAGTATTTTTGACCATCAGCCCCTTGTAGGGAGGGAAAAGCAGCCACCCAGCCAGGGCAGGTATATAATCTGATTGATGCTTCACATAAGTGGCTTTCAAAAACTTGACTGAGCATGAAATCTCATCATTAAAGTTTATGTCCTGAGTGAGTGGGGAAAAGAGAAAAAGAAGGAAAGAGACCAAACCAAAGGGAGCTAAAGCTGACAGAACAATGGCAAATTTACAGCTAAACATCTACTTAAACATGATTTCCAAAGCTAATCACCCAATACCAAAACAGGCTTCTGCCTCTGAAGGAAGTTAAAAATGAGGCTCACCCTCTCTCCCTGTGCAGACACATAAAAGAAACCAAGAGCAGTAAAATCAAAACCCATGGGATCCCTGGAATGCAAGTATCTGCTCTATTTTACCAAAGAGTGTTAAAGCACTGTAGAATAATCAGGCACAAATAATCTAGGCTATCTATATCCATTTATTCCACTCTTAACCCTCTGCTTTTCTCCAGTTATTCAGAACAAAAGAAAGCATTTGAGTAGCATTTTGAACTCTGCAATTTCTTTCTTTCTATCTGCTTAATATGAAATGGGTCAGAGCAGTGAGGAATCACAGACATAACAACATTGCATCCATAAGATCCTTCCTGCCAGAAACAGGAGTTGTTAAAGTTTCAGGAGTAAAAAGGCCTACCAAGATCACAAAATATTCTTACATAGCCAAGTCTCAAAGGACTGGGGAAGAGTAGAATATTTCAGCAATATTCATTCTGATTTGAAAACAAATTGGTCTGCCTTGCTCTGCTTTCCCTTTTGTGTTCTTTTTGTGCAATTACTCTAGCTAATGAGTTTACTGGCAGAAGTGTTCACAGAAACAGCAATTTTTAGTGGCCATTAGAGATTATTTGTGAAGAAATTTTTAATCATAAGCATTCACTGTGTAAATGTGCTTCAAAGGCCTAGGCTCATCCCATCAGGGACTAGCACTGCCCTAGGTAACCAATATGTGCAATCACAGCTAATCAGTCAGCTCTGATTTCAAATATTCTCAATAAGCAGATCATAGACAAGCTGCAACATTAAAATTATTCATAGATATTATTTGACAAATGATTGTCAATACTGAATAATTCAAGAAGATCCCACATTGTTCATACACAATTTCCAGAGAGAAAGAAGGGAATTTTATAGGTTGTTTTATAGGTTCATGATGAATTCTTCCACTAGGGCTGCTCAAAACACTCTGGTGAGTAACTCAGCCTCTCATATTCCTTCTGAAACATGAATGTTTGACTGGCCACATTTAGGAAAAGGAACTGGTTTTTGGATGCTGCATTTGCAACTAGGCAAGTAAATGAGGACCTGTGAAGGACACTAGGTAGAATTAATGGCATTGCTATCTGTGCAAACAGTCTGTGATACTAAGCAACTCTTCAGTGATGCAGAGTCATTTCTGCTGATGTTTGGCTTTAGCAACTAGTTTGACAGAGACTAGAGGGATTATTATATAGCTTATTTCCCAGTCTTCTGCCCCTGTGTTACTTATCCTTCCACAAAAACAAAAAAAATATCCAGTTGCCTCACTCACCCTTATTAAGCATTCACTGCTGAAAAGAAACTCAGTTGCTAGTCCTCCTGAACAGCACAGCAATACGGTGGTTTGCTTTTTATTTATAAATAAATGAAAAATAATCTGTCCAGGTAATACAGAGAAGTAAACCACATATTAAGATGTGATTCTAAGTCCTCTACTCTTTGTCAATAATGCTATACCAAATAAATTAAGGATGACAGAAACTGACGTTTAATGTTTATTTTCATGTTATTTCTTTGAAAACATATCACCCTTATCTTCCCACCACAACTGTATCCAAATCTCTGAGTGTCACCTGTCCAGTATTGGCATCTGCAGCTGAAGACTTGACTGAACAAGACTCATGAACACAGCACTGAGAAAATTAAAAAGTTTTAAATAAAGAGGAGATTAGAATATAGGAGAAAAAAGAAGAAAGAAGGAAAAAAAAAAGGGGTGAAAAAGGGAAGAAAAAAAAAGAAAAAAGAACACAAAAATTAGTTGTTTGGTCTAGGGAAACCTGAGGTATGACATGATAACAGTTTCTCATTATGCAAAACGCAGCGAAGACAACTGTGATCAATTGTTCTCCATGTCTGCTGAGGATAGAACAGGACATAATTAATTTAATTTGCAACTGAACAGAATAAGATTAGATGTTCAAAAGAAATTTCTATCTGTAAGAGCAAGAACTAGAAGTTCACTAGCCCAGACAGTTACAGAACCTCTCTAACAGACAGTTTTTCTTAGAAGAACAGGTTTGACGAAGATCTGTCGGAATGGCAAAAGCAACTTGATCATTCCCTGAGCTGCAGGATGGGCTAGAGAGCTTTACCAGTGCCAAATACTCTCATAATCTCTTAAAGCTCTGCTCTCATGAAAACCTTGACCTGCCTTACAGGAGGCCCCCTGAGGTACCCCAAACTACACCTCCCCATATGCACAAGGAGGGATCCATAGTAGATAGGTTGGTGTTGTCACAACCCAAACCACAATGTTTTAGTCCCCCTCCCCAAACCACTTCTGTCAGCTTTGTGTTACTATTAAACTGCAGCTTTCAGATGTAACACAAATGGTCATCTTGATACCTAAAAAAGTTGCCTGCCATAGAATTTGAAGATGAATTAGATTTAGCTACAGGAGGCTTTAAATGTAAATTTTTCATGACTGTTTTATAGAAGCACCTATTCCTACTCCTTCCTCACCAAATCAATGAACAGAAGTACTGTAGATCTCAGGAAGAAATAAGATTTAGCGGCTGACACACACAAGAGTTTTACCATGCCTGCCTGGAGGGGACTGCTCCTCTGCAGAGCCATTCACCAACATACAGGTTCTAGGGAAGATTTTTCTCCAGACTTTTAAAAACTCTTTTTTACCTCTCGTTGAACACAGAGCATCTCAGTTTGCCAAGGTAACATTATATGCTGCTTTTCTAGCACTGACAATACCACTTTTAAATATTTTCCATTTTGCAAGTCTGGCTAACCCAATGTTCTCAAGACTAGACCTACCAGAGCTGCAAGTTCTCAGGTTTTTCCCCTCCCATGCTCTCCTATTTTTGAACCCACTTGCAGACCCATGAAGAAAAGCACATCTACCTGTCTTGCATCCTGAATATCTTCTGTTCCTCCAAGACACAGTCAACTTTTTTTAAATATTCTAGACAATATAGCTCATGAGAATTTACTCATATTTTCAACTTTTCTTCATTTTGCTCATAGCTCAGCCTCTTCTTAGTTGTTATCTATGCACATGTATGTGGTTAATGTTTCAGATTTTGGGGATGAAAGCTTCAAGTCCACAGGCTTTGTTAGGGTAAAATAATGCACAATAAATGAAAAACCATGACATTGAAATGTTTATACTGAACAAAAGAGGAAGTGTTTCCAGGCCTCGAATTCTATGCTATGCTGTAATCTTATATACATATTATATATATTATATATACTATATATAAAATTGTTATATATTATGTATCTACTTTATGTAGATAATATATCATTCCTTCTTACAACCATCTATTCCTCTAGTTCTTGCTCATAACATTTTAAATGCAAGCAAAGAGGTGTCATCACTTTGCCTTTCACAGTATGTTCCCTGAAAATTTCCAGCCTCACATGCAAAGTCCTGATTTGCAAAGAGTGTTAATAGCAGTATTAACTCCCAGCCTGTGAGGACTTGCAGATGAGCACTACACTTCTGATCAACTCAGTTTTGCCTTGGGTGAGGGGTGGTCTGCCTCCATGAGAGAGTTGCTCTTGCTGAATTCCCACTGGTGAGAGCCCCTGCCTTGCTTCTCCACAAGTCAGATGCTGTTTCTGTAAAATTGGAAGTAGACATGCACAGAAATAACTCACTTTTTTTCTCTGCCTCCCCTGTTGCACCCTCTGTCACCCCACTACCAGTTCCAAGTGGCGTATCAATCAAAAAAATCCATAGGAAGCAAGTGGGAAGAAATAAGGCTGAAGAGATAGATCACCTCCACAAATCCAATTACTGTGTTCCTCAGGCTTTTAACTTTAGTTTTTAATTTTCAGACCTAGTTCAAGACGGTTAGTTTTTATTTATCATATAAGCAAGAAGCTCATTAGACCAACTCTACCATTCCCAGGCACTCACATACAATGCAGCTGACTACATGTCAGAAATCAAGCGCCCAACTCTTAATAGGGCTAAGGATTTCACCCTGACATTTTTACTTATATTTGTTGAAAACAATACTGCACTGTACTGTATGAAATCATTGTAAAATCCAAGCCTGGATACCACGGCCTTGTCTGCTCTGTCTCCCACCTGCATCAATATCAAGTTAAATTGAACTAGTGGCAATTTTCTTGTAAAAGTTGACAGTGCTATAGACCATCCTTCAGAGTGTTTCTGGTTCTAATGGGTAAAACGTTATTCTCCCTGCAATAATTATGGGTTCTACAGTACTTTGAGGAAAATTGCTGTGGACAATACATAAACACTTCAATGATGTGATCACTTGATGACTGGTGCAATGACTTTTGGGTGAAAAGGGTCAATGCCACAATAGTTATGGAACGGCTGATAAAATTTGCATGATTTTCTAGCAATCTCATACACCACTGTGATGTTATAGGAAACGGGATGGAAATAACACTCCTAAAATAACTTTCATAACTAATTAATTGTGTTGCAGAACCAAAAGCCAGAAGCAGTCCTTCCCTGTGGCTGTGTTACTGTCCAAGTCTACAGACAAGCTGGCGTGTGGGGGAGAGAGAGGAGGAAGGAGATAATGATTTATTTGTAAGATCTTGGGAAAGTTTCAGTGATATTAATACTTGACAAGTACAGCACTTCTGCTCCTAACCACGTCTGACAGGTATTCTGCAGCCAACTCAGAATTCACCAGAATGCTCCTACCAGCAAGGTTCCAAAGTCTTCAAATGGCCTCAAGCTGAGGGTTTAGGGAAAACATGAAAGTTAATAGGTGATGAGGTGGGACGTGTAAGTAACACAGAGGGAGCCTCAGTGGCTGGACTAGGACTGTGCTGAGCATGCCCCCGGTGTCAACCCCAGTAAGACTTGTTGACCCATCCTGAACCTAGTAGAGATAGGATTTCTTGAATTCCTTTTGCTCTAATTAATTTCTATTTACTTTACACATAGCATCAAGTGAAAGGAAAAGAAAAAAACTGCAAGTGAACTAGAATAAATAATCTCTCTTTCCAGTTACTTCCCTTTGATTATTATGCAACATCATTCATACCCTCTGAGGAATGAAAAGGAATCAAGAATTTTCTCAAGAGCTGTGATCACTTCTTCCATAGCTGACTGTGGTCCCCAAACTATGTATTGTTGCTTATTTTGCATACCCATCAGTGATCATACTAATACTAAATGTCTCACTGTGCTGTTTACATTCAAAGGGAAGGTCCTGCCACTCACAGAACATGTCTGGCCCCTTGCATTTTAAACAGGTACCTGAAATTCATGCTGATTTATAGATTCAGTCCTTGTTTGCTTGAGGTGGAGTGACCCACCACATTTCCATTTTGAGATAAGATAAAACTAGGGCTCACAGAAGTTAGATGCTTTCTTAGTTCTCCTCTAAACTCTCATTTGCTTGCTCTAGAAACACCCCCATATGAAGGAAATTAAAAATGTATTGTTGCAAGCTAGCATCAAAAAGGACCAATTTTACTACCACCTCACCTTGCTTTACAGACATAATTTCACTTATTTGAGTGGAGCTATTCCAGACTGTCTGTGAGAGTACCTGTAGGAGTGCACGTGCGAGAGAATAGATATGCAGGATCAGCCCTTAGACCTTTGCAACTGCAGTTAATGCTGTACAAAATGTTCCACTCGGGTCTCATGTTTGGTGTCTTTGAGAGGTAAGCAAACCCTTCCTGCAGAGCTGCCTTCCTCACCCTTCCATGGAGCACAACTCCCTTAACTGTCAGGTCCTCTTACTTTAGGCACAATCCTCTCTTGATGAAAACAGATAAGCCCTAGGGCTGCTGGATAGCTGAAAGGTTAGTAATTACATTGGCCTCTCCTTTAGCATCTCCTCCTTTGTAACTGAGAGGGAGGTGTAGCTTCAACAAAACACAGAATTTCATGATCACCATGGAAATGAGGGATGAGCACCTCTCATGATGAAGACAAATGACTGGTGAGAGGGTTCTGTCTCCTCTTCCCTTTATTGTCTTGCATTAAATATCTAAAACTTTGGGATCTGAAACAAGTCAGCAATATTAAACAGATGTAGTAGCAACAGCTCAGAGCAGTTACACAAAGAACAGCTCACGTTCCCTCACAAAAAGCATTCACAGGTACTTTTAAAATATCATCCTGGCTCAAAAAGGTATGGGATATTCTGGTTCCCAGGACAGTCCAATGCTGAGAGAGCAGAGGGAGCTTCAGGGCAGCAGTGATTTTGATACAGTTGAGCTGCTTCTGCTCCAAATGGAATTTTGTTCTCAGTATGGAGCAGCATAAGGTGCAAGCAGGTGCTTGCATCCCACACTTTGGTAGGAGATCTCATGTGGGAGTAGGCTGCACTGTCATGATATTTCACTGGAAAATTTTATCTAACAAATACTATTGGGAAATTGGAATGTCACTGTGGCTTGTCCGGGTTTTGTGCCCTGAAATTCTATACATTTCCACCCCTTCTCCCACCTGATAATGGGAATTTTCCACTTCTTTCTCTCCAGAACCCATAGAAATATTCAGGGTGCAGACAGATCATCTGCTGACGACTGAAGCTGTGTTCTTCTACAGATAATGTCTAGTCCTGAATGCTGTCTGCAGGAAAGAATCCTACAGCTCAGCTTCCCTGAGATTCCTGTACCAACTGACTTCTATCTAACTTGCCTGGGCACTCAGCCTCGGAGAATTTGCTTGGTACTTTCTCATCAAGAAGTGCAGATGCCCCTGTGCACTGAAAACTCTTCTATTTCCCCTGTGTTGGTTCCCCCCTCCCAGTGTTGATCTCAACTTCATCGAGTTGTAATACCTGAGCAGCCCCAAGAACATTACCTTTTCAGGTTGCCTGAGGTGACGAATACATGCTATTGAAAGCTGATGAATAAATACCTCCAAGCTGACATTGGGACATATAAAATGCTATGCAAGCAACTTAAAATCCATCACAGAACTGGTGTTTCGGTATAAGAGTAAGAAGCAGGTGTCTACGGAACACAAAGCTCACAGTGCCATAGATACTGACCTGCCCTACATTGATACATTTATTACCTGAAGACACAAACAACTCCTAATGTGAAATGAGGCCTTTGGTGGAGATGTGTGAGTTACTTCATTTTGATGCTTCAATGCTTCCAGAAGAATGAGGATATCTTGTTTTCATCACACAACATGATTGCTAATTTACTGATACTTATTTTTGCCTCTCAAAAGTCTGACACATCTGCAGCGACGGAAGGCAGGTTTTATTTCTTTGGAAACATATGCCTCTGCACTTGTACTGAACTATAAGCTCTAGTAACTCGTAATGCTACCCAGCTTGGATGCTCAGCTCAGCAGCTTCTGTACACACACAAAGCCATGTAATTACAATATATCCCATAGATGCTTCAGACATGCAGAACTGACATAACTTGCAAGGAAACTAATACATTTAAGTCATTACAGCAAAAACATTGTTCCACAAATGTGTGCATTTTGTATAGGATGACTTGTCTATTCACTTCCAGAACTCGCTAGCTAGTGAATTTCCTGCCCAGAGTCTTTATATACATAGACACATATATACATACATATATATGAGGTTTATAATTCATTATAAACCACACAATATCTCTTGCAAAGAACAGGATCACATGCCAACCTAGGACTGCAAACACAGCTAGCAGGTGTAATCAGACACTTAGTGAACTGATGGAAAACACTCTATTAGTTAAATATTATTCAAAACCCAGAAACGTCTTTATGGATGCTAGCCAGCAAGTAACTCTGAATGACAACCAATTCTGAGGAAATCTTAAACTTGTCAAATCAATTCTGTTCTCCCAGTGGTTCACAAAATGGAACAGGCAACAATGACTGACACAGAGGGGTCATCATACAACCAGCCATCTCTTTCTAAAAGGGAGATACCCGCAAGCCTTCCCAGCCTTCTGAAATGAAATAATAACAACAAAATCATATTTAGGAGCATATAGAAGGTTCACTGAAAGCTATCAGGATTTGTCTCAGCTTGAATAGGCTTGAAACACAGCTACTGATTAACTTTCAAACTGTCAGGGATCTACAACAGAGAGGTATTTTCTTTGGCATGTGTCTGAATCATCAGTATGGGAACAGCTTTTGCTAAACCACTGCTTAAACTGATTTAAATGTAATAGCATGGTATAGTGGTAGAAGGAGGAGCATAATAATCCAAGGAATAACTTCTGAAAGAGTAGCAGGGGCTTTGCCATACTTCATACTGCATATTCTCCAAGTGAAAAGGAGAAAATAATCAACAAGAGAAGGACAACTTCATCCCAATCCTGTGAACTGTTTGCTGCTGATAACTTTATAATACCCTTCACCCACCCTCTGGGACCTGCCTGTGCTGCTCTTAAGACACATGGACAGAGCTGTGCCAGGGTCCCAGAGGTTTCTACAAGAAAGCAAACACGTTGTACCTTTGTGTAGGAAGACTGCCCAAGCTCACATACTCAAGGTAATTACTCTAGGCAAACTCTTATCAGCCTACAGAAAACAACACAATTATTGAAGCATTTGTGCCATCGGCTGCTTCTCATTTCACTGATGCTCCAGTGTCAGCTGTGCTTGTGTTCAGACATGAGTGATGGAGGATCTAGTGTGACACAGACAGCAAGGTCTGAGTAAAACTCTTTTTCCTAAATTTTCTATTTAGGAGACCCTTACGGCCTCTCCATTCTGAGCAACCTTGAGCTTCTCCAGTTACCTGTTCAGCAACACCAGAAGGATGGAATGCACCAAGGTGGAAAGACCCAAGTACTCCAGAAATTACTAATCCAAGAAATTTGGTTTTTCCTGCTCTAACTGGCTGCATCTAGTTCTGCCATACAGGAACAATTGTTTGCTACAAATGCCTACGTGTTATTGTATCTTTCTTTTACCTTCTGGAAAGAGTCAGCAGTAATAGTGCAATATGCACTCCCACTGGCAGTCATCACAGCTTTCAAACATGAATTTGTAGTCAGCTGAAGACCGAGCCACAAAGCACTGCAGTTTCACCAATATCCTCAGCTACCCATCTGAGAGCTTAGGCAGAGTGTGAAAAGCAGCTTGACAAATGGAGAAACTGATGCACAGTCCAGGTGTCTCAGTGTTACAGTCCCTTCATTCTTCAACCACCATACAATGCTAAAGTTTGGAACAGTGCCACCAAGGCCCCAAAAGGACCCATAAAAAACAAAAGAGTAGGGAAAGCAGCAAGTCCAAACCCCCGTGCCACTTAGCTTTGCTCAGCATGCTTGGAGCCTGGATGCTTTTTGGCTTGGATCACTTTTCTTCAGATAGACAAAACATACTTCTCTCATGCACACCCCCTTGTTCCACATGCAGCAGTGAAAGTTGACGTGGATCATAACTAGGCACTTTTCTCTCTGCCTGTGTTTGCCTGTGAATTGTTTTAATATGCACTAAGCAGCCACTCTCTTTGCAATTCATTTCCTGCTTGCCCCCAGCAATGCCCCATTGTTTGGACACTTTGATGCACTGGTGTCTATGAACAGCTTGCCAGCAGCACACACACAAGACGCAACATTTCAAGACCTCAAAAGACTGACCTAGAGACATTTTTTTTCTTAAAATTGACATTTTAACAGAGCATCAGAGGCAGGAGTCCTGGCTTGGAGTGCCTTATTTCCATCTTCTCACAGCTCCTGGATTTAAAGGGACCAAGGAACATTTAAAGCATACCCTTACAGTCTAATCTCATCACTTACATTTTCTGACTGTTATTTGCTAGCTCAGGTCAAGATGCTTCCATTTTTTCAGTCCTTCTCCCTGGACTTCATTAAGCTGTAGAAGTTATAAATAACTGGACTGCAGGATCAGTCTCATTAAAAATTAAAGTCCATTATAAAAAATCTGGACGTTTCATATTATTGCATGAAAATCTACTAAATGTTTTTCTTTTTTAATGAGAAAATATGCAGATTTAGCCACTTGAGAGTCTTCTTTTCCTGCAGCTTTGATTTTAATTTTCAAAACTAAAAAAAACAACCCAGTTTTGAAGCCAGGAAACTTCACTACTGCCACCAAAAATGCTTTTTTATTTCTTTGTAAAAAGAGATGGCCTCAGAATTCTTTCCCCCCTAATCTCTTCATCACAGAAATAATGATCTTTTCTTGGATTTAAACATTACTTTGTAGCATTTTCAACCTACACAGTTCTCAGTTGTGCTACTGCGTGAAGTCTCATAACAAGAGAAAAAATAGCTTGCTACAGTGAAACAAATTAATCTACTTCTCCTACCCTATTTGAGTACCTTAACAAAAACTGTACTGACAGAACAGGTTTAGAAAAAACATAAGATTTCATTTCCCATAATGATCTTAGGGGACTAAGTACCATAATCTGGGATTTATGTTTTGAAGCAACTCTACTGAATCTCCATTCATGTGACAAATTATTGTCAATACAAAAAAAACTCAGAACAAAACAAAAAACCAACCAACAACACCACAAAAATCAAAGAAAAAAACCCCATTCCCTAAAAATAATCTGTGTTAATAATGTTAACATTTTTTCCTAATTTTCCCTCTGAATTTTTAAATATGTGCATAACATTTCTAGAATTTTTTCTGTAACCAGGACAGCAGAATGATCTTATTTTTTGAATGTTTCTTATTTTGCATATTAAAAAAAAAAAAAAAAATCAGAAGCTCTCACAAATACATTTCAGCTGTTGGGGTCTTTCAGGGCAGAAGGATGCTCACAAGGCTCATCATAAATTCATGTGTTGACAACACGATGCCAAGAGACAGCACGCTGCTTGACAGACATCAGTTCCCAGGAAAATGGGGAACTATATCTGACACCATTGGAGAGACTTCCGAGACAGCCCTTAGGGTAGAAAACTGCCTCTAAGGGGATGGTGAAAATATGGGAATCTGGACACTACATTTTTCTTGTTAAGCTATTTTTCACCCCCTAGGTCAGAGCCAATGCAGAAGGAGCAGCGGTTACACTGCTGGAGAACAGCAGGACCACATTTTGCCAGAAGCAAAAAACAATTCAGCAAAGAAGAAAATGATCCCCTCTCTTCCATCTTCCCCTGGGCTTCCTCACAACTTCTCCACTTAGTGAACCCAGGCTCCCAGGGACAGAAATACCAATATAATCCTCAGTCCCTTAAATGTAAAGACCATCTTCCCAAGTGTAAGGGGGAGAAAGCATATTCCAGTCCAGCCATTTCAATAGTTGGTGATAATTCTTGTTCCCAGGCCATTTGTAATGAAGCCTCATTTTCTTCCAATGCCACATAACTTCTCTATTATCTACTGGCATTACAGCTGTTGATTTCTTGTTCTCTCGGATAGGACTGTGCAGGCACTTTTTTAAATCCAGCACCCGACAAAAGTTTCATAAGGAACTGCCATAAAAAAAGGCCATAGATTATTCTTAAATTGCTTCTTTTAAGTCCTACCCAGTGGTTTTAAAATCGCCATCAGTAAAGTATTAATGGTAATAGTAATAGAAGTGATATCTACAATTGGCCCTCTTGGACAAGCTATATGTAACATACACCCCATAATAAGGAGCTCTGCTTTGAGCCAAGGCATCAACCTTAATAAGCTGTGCTACTCCTACTGGTGCTGCTAAGAGGTTGTTCGGACAGTTCATTAAACACCATTTTTTCTGCAGTTGAAAACCTAGCAGCACTAAGTATATTTGCTGTGAAAATGGCAGGCTCAGCAGCACATCTGGGGAAAGATTGTTGGAGAAAGGATTTCATTTCATTAGAATTGGTGGGGGTTTTTTTGTTTTATCAGATTATCATTTTTAATAGTGCATCTAGTTGGATAAGGCAGACCCCTCCTGTCAGAGCAGCCCACAGGACTACCTATGACACAGTGCTACCGAAATGCAGTTGCTTCCACAGCAGCAACCAGTTAGGAGGGAAAGCACAGAGCAGTTTGGCTGAAGAGAGGAAAAGGAAGCTACAGGCAATGTAACAGAATCCACCACTGTTGCCACATGGATTCCAATAGTGCGATTATTTCTCTGCCCATGCTGCGTAGATGGCTTTCAGGTCTTTTCAGAACGAACAGCCTCAACCTGTACTGCAGGAGCCTGACAGCAGGCAGCTGGGACAGGGTGATGATACCTGTGCTAGATAGGACTGAGGCAGATGCCCTGCGGAGAACATTTTAGTCTGCCTGAAAATGGCCCATGAACGATTTGTGAACTGCACATGGCAAGGCTGAAATTCCAGAAGAGTGAATATGCCCCTGGGCAGACACACTGGGCAGAAAACAGGTAGATGCCAGGTACAGAAAGAAAGGAGGAGACCAGGCAGCTCTGACTGGGGCTTACACATGTCACCCCCCAACAGTGATTCTAAGGAGAAAACACAGACCACTATGTCATCCTCTCCAAATAATATTAACCCTTCAGAAAGAAAGAAAGAGGGAGCTAGAGTCAGTAATTCTCACAATGTGTTTCAGGCTCTAAAGAGAAGCAGATGCTATTCCCTTCCTCTCCTTGCTCATCTCCTTCCCTTTCAAAAACAAAGAGCCCTGCAAAAAAAATTCTCTCCAGCAGAACAAATAGTTCATTAGTGTTTGCCTTTATGAGAGTGGGCGAATAGATTTTGTACCTTGTCGGATCAACGTTCGTGCCAATTTTTCAAGGCTGCCTTACTGAAGCAGATGCAATAACATTTTATTATATAACACAGAATCCAAAGGGATACTCAGCATACACTGAATTAGCATAGGCACAAATCCCCTAGCTGGTTGCACTGAAAGCTGCACTGTCTCAGTCACAACCCTTGCAATCTCCGTAGTCAAGAAATGAATAAGGGCTGAGAGAAGAGGGAGAGTGTAGCCAAAGGTGTAAATATGTTATGTCCAGCTCAGATCCTGACAACTTCAGTTTCCTTTGATTTAGCTTTCCCACCCATAAAGAGAGAACGGAAACATCAGCAACAGCTCCTGGACTTCCCTGGTAGTTTGCAATGTGTACAGCTCCTCAGAGGGGAATGCTAGGGAAACGGGTGGGACTGCCTTGGTACAAGCTTTAAATAATCAACATATTGTAACTGTACAGGCAGACTCTAAAATGGCTCCAGAGGGAGATGGATGGCAAGACTAAAGAAAAGAAAGAGATGTGAAAAGGAGCAGATGAGAGGGAGGTGAAGTAATGGGAAAACGAAAGCAAAAGTTTTGCAACATTGGCTGCACCAGCTCTTTGGCAGGGGTTCTGTGAACCCCGATGCGCTGCTCAGCCTGGCCATTTCCAAAGATGGATTAGCAAATTAATGTAAGCAGAGCATAAAGTTGCTGACTGTGGTGGTGTTGAGTCACCTTGGGCCTCATCAGCATTGCTAAACATTGCCCGTAACCTTTCCATTATCACTGAGGGTCTGCACAGCACCAGGACCCAACTGCTCCAATAATTTCAATTACTTTCCCTGACAAATTTTATGTTTCATGTATTTTACTGGCCTGATAATTATGATTTCTCTCATTTCTCGCTATCGAGCTTAATGGGTTCCAGCACGAGTGTACGGTTTCAGAAATGAAGTTCCACTTGAATTCACAAGTTATTATCTACTTTCGCTAATGGAATTGGAAAAAAGAGAAAGAGTGGGAAAGAGATAAAGGATGGGTAGAGAAGGGAAAGCACAGGGGAAGAGACAGATGCACACATTAAAAAAAAAGAAAAAAAAGACTAAAGAGAAACATATTGACGAAGGGAAAAACAAGAGAGAAAGAATAGAGACTTAGGTTAAGACAAAGATGAAGCACAAGGAGAACAAAACCTAAAAAGAATGCATGGGAGAATGAGATAAAGTCCGAGACAGAGAGATACAGACACAGAAAAATGGGTACACAAACAAATGAGAGAGAGTTGTGTAAGGATCAGCACAAGTGAGAGTGGAAAAACCAGCAACATTAAGAGCATTAAAAAGGCTTTCTTGCATCATGACTTAAGACTTGATAGGTTATCTCAAACCTTGGACAGCAGAGATCTCAGCTCTGCACCTTCTCCTACTGACCTCAGAGAAAATGATTAATATCCCCACAAAAATCTTGCTGGCAGAGGTAGATGTCCCAGTTAGAGCTGGCTGGAAATTAATATTTGAAAAAGTGTTAAAGATCCTGAAAAAAAAGAAAAAAAAGAAAAAAAAAAAGAGTGTAAAGTGTGTTCCTTCTTCTATCATGGACCTGTCCTTCAAGAAAATTTAATCAAATTTGTTGTCTTTGCTGACCAAAATTGTCACTGTTTTTCCTTTTGATCGTCCCTGGAGTGACAGAAGAGGTATACAGAATGTGCTGGAGCAATCATTATTTGCACATAATCATCATCAGAGATGTTTTAAAAAAGGAATGAAAAAGCTAAAGTAGCAATTAAATACCAATCCCAGGCATGGCCTTTCAACAGTAACTGGTGACTTTTTTTCCATTTATGCCTCTGTAAACACCTACCTATATTCAAATTCCTACATTCCCTCCTGCCCTAGCAGTACACAGAAACTCAGTATTAAAACATGGCCCTAATGTCGGTGAAGAGAGAATTTAGATCAGCAATGTTAGAGAAGTGAGAGCAGAATTTTTCTTTCCAACTTTTTCTGTTGTCTAAAGAGGCAACTTTATCAGGAAGACTTTAAAAGCTGAAAACCAAAGAAAGATTTTCTGTAAGCTGGAGGAAGTTCCTAAAAGAAAACAAACATCCCTTAATATTGCTATTTTGACAGCAGAACATTTTTAAAAACTAATGACCCGCTTTACCAGAGATGTTTATGGAGACAGCGTTCAACACTCCTGCCCAAGCCCAAAGGCACAGGGAAACAAATAAGCTGGCTTAGGATGCAGTGCCCACTCAGGATGCAGACCATCTGCAACAGGGTTAATGTCATTGGAGCACTGAGAGGAAGAGCAGACATCCAGGATGCCATCATCTACTGTCATTGTCATGGTTCACCGGTGGAGAGTTGCTGCTCTGAAAATCACTTATGAGAAAGCCTTGAATGTCATAAGCTTATACGTGGCCTTGAGTAGGACAGAAAAGTGGATATAACGAGCAGAGCTATAACAGGTAAAAGATATCTTAGTCTAAATATTTCTTTTTTCCTGATCTTCAGGCAGGTATGTGAGTTAATAATCAAAACCAGAAAATCAATGCTCAAAATTTGTTACTAAGCAAACACTCTAAACATCAGCGTGGGGTCAGACTTCCTTTTTTCCCCAAGATTAAGTCATTCAATAAATTTCTCAAGATAAAAAGCATTCTAAACAAGAATAATCACTAAAAGTGTATTCAAAGATATCTAGAGGGAATTCCCAATTATCCTTCTAAAACAATTTTATAGAAAAAAAAATTCTAATGGAAGAAAATTTAAAGGAAGTTTTTATGACCATTTTGAATGTTTCTATCAATTAATTTATGTTCCGTTGACACTACTTGAAATGTTTACAATAAACTTGTAGAGTTTCCTCCATGTGTGATGGCACTTGGTCAGGCACTAAAAAAATATCCTTCCCTCCTAAAAGCCTCTAAAATGAGCAAACCCTGAAATTTAAATCCAAGGCTAGCACTGTTAATGTGTGAAGGAAATGAAAATAAAATAATAAAGGATAAGGTCTCTGCTGTTTGAAGCATTTTTTTAATTATTTCTGATAGTAATCCCTTGAAGGGCACAAACAAGGTTTGAATCAGAGCTGAATATCTAAAAAGCAAAAATACACCTCCATCTGAAGTGAAGCTGTAGCCATTTCACATGTATGGATCACTGAAATTCCAAGGAAGGGTATTTCCCTGGAATCTCCTTGGTTAGGACCAGTGACATGCCAAAACATGTGCCGAGGAGGGGTACCTCAGGGGGGATGTCCCTTGATGTACCACCAAAAGGAGATCACTCAGGTGATATCTCCATTTTCACACTTCTTCCTGAATGTAGTATCACCCTTCCTGCTAAAACAGCAGCACTGCTAGGCCTCCCTAGAAATTTAGGGAATACCACCTAAATTCTGGTTTTTAACTTTTCAATGAACCATCTTCTTACACAGAGCACTTTAGGTCAATCCACAATCCCACATTTTCCAGCAGCAAAAAAGACTCAGTGATGCGACTTTTTCGTCATTTTTCTTCATTCGCACTTTGAAGCCCTGCAGAAAGGAATGGTCCCACCAAAACTGATAATCTTGCAGGATTTTTCTCTCACATTCTACACATTGATGTTGAATGGAGGCTGGAACAGTCAAGAGAGAACTCTTTGCCCTTTGTTTTCTTTGTCCTGATCTGTGTCCTTGTTGGGGGTTAGACTTGTTTATTTTTTTTTCACCTATAGAATTTTTTCCCAAGAGTTGCAAGGCAACTAATTGCCGGGTACTTATCAGTGCTCAGGTGAAACAAAGCATGGAGGCTGGGTGGAGGCTGGCACTTGGCTACACCCTTTGTCTCCGGGAGTTTCCCCCCGAGCGGGGGGGGGGGGAGAAAGACGGGGCTGGGGGACAGCTTCACTTTTGGTGTGGTCTGCGTCGGGAGCGGACTGGGCTGCCGTTGCTGCGTGAGTTTCTCACTGGCACCACCGAGATCTGATCCTGAAGAGAGCTGCTATCATCTGCTTGTGTGCCCAGGAAGATCCTGATCTCTCTCTTTTTGCTGCCCTGCTGGAGTTGGCTCAGCCCTGTCCCACTGCCTCAGCGCTGTTTTGGAGCTGCTCTGCGCCGCGGGCCTGCACTGCCCTCCCTGCCGGACATCCCTGCCCTCCAGTGACCACCGACGGAGCTCCGAACTTCATCCGATCCACCAGCCCGGGATACCCTGCCGTTCCAGCTTGGTACTTTTTTTTTGGAGTCCCCAGAGACCAGACTGCCCCGGGTTTTTGTGAAACCAAGCTCCATCAAGGTCCCTGGTTCTGTTTTTGCTATTAATTGCTGTAGTTGTTGTTTGTTTGCCTTGTTATACTATTAGTAAAGAACTGTTATTCCTATCCCCATATCTCTGCCTGAGAGCCGTTTTAATTTTCTAAATTATAATAATTTGAGGGAAGAAGATTTGAATTATTCATCCCAAGAGAGGCCCTGCCTCTCTTTAGCAGATACCTGTCTTCTTTCAAAACCAAGACAGTCCTGTCCTTCTCTGGCAGTTTAGGAATGAGGTTAGGGAGAGATTCTGGATAGGTAAGACTTCAAACGTGGAAGAAGATGTAGAGATTACACAAGAGTTTATGATGCTGGAGATATAGTGAGGTCACCATACGTACCATATGTAGGAGTAAATCACACAGAATTTCTCATTCCACCATGCGGAGACTGAAGATGTGCAACTCTGAAGTTACATAGCAACAGCACAGCCAGAAGGACTTTGTAAATGCTCAAGAACAGTTTTGACAACAGTGTCTTGAAAGATAAATCCTTCTGGACTAACACCCTTACCCACTGACAGCTTCTCAGGAGAGGTGATGATTTAGTGAAGGCCAAAGCAAACACCTTGGCACAGCCTACACGGTATCCCAGTAACCCAGATCATCCCCAGTGAACAGAATAATTAGCTCCAACATCATAGGGGGAGCTGAAGGCTGACATCCAGTGGGTGACAACTGAGACCCCATCATTCCTGTCCCAGAAAGGGGAGGAGATCCCCACATGATCAGGTTTGCAACGTCTGTGGGTAAAATGAGGAAGGCAGGGGTACCCTGGCTCCACTCACCCAGGCAACCACCTGTGGTGTGGGGAAATTCTTTTCAGCTCATGCCTCTGATGAGTGTCAATAAACACATTCTGTCTGGGTAACTACAGACAGGGCTGGAACCACTTCCTGGGGCTCACAGAGCCACACAATTTGGATTTTCCTGAGCTTGATTAATCATTATTGCTTATCTTCCTCCACCAGTAGCCACCATAGTTGTTAATTTAGGTTTCTAGCCCAACAGATGCACATAAGCAGGTGATTTTCCATGATTGTCTACGTAGGAGGAGAAAACTTTAAAATATTTACTGGTCTTGTCAGCAGCACCTGAAAAACCAGTGTAAGGGAAGCATATTCTTTATTCCTCCCATTCTCATCCCTGTACCAAAACCTGTCTGCGCACTCCTGTGGAAGATATTTTTCTAGCACTGTACTAAGAGTTAGTAAATTTGGATTCTGTTTCTTATTCTGTCAGAAGTTTCATGAGTGTCTTCAGCACTGCCTGTTTCCCTGTCTGCAGAAGAGATGATCTTTTTAGTAAAGAAAAAGAAAAAAAAAAGTTATTGAGCCTTAACCTTTTGCTTCTGTATACTGGGGAAAAGCATTTCTACCCTTATCATACATCTCCTTGTCATGACTTGCCTAAATAATAAAATCATACCTTCCAGCTTCTCTGTTTTCCCACACTCCAGGATCTCGCCTTGCTGCAACTGCTTAAGGTTCAAGTGTTGAAAAGAACTTAGCTATCTATTTTCCATCAACTTCAATGAGGGCACATTATCTGTTGATTTACTTTAAGGGCTGCATATCTAACCTTGGGGTCCAGAGTCTAAGCATGTTGTCCTTTGGATACATTTCTGAAGGACTTCGTTCTCAATACTTTAGCTCAGAAAAATCTGAGCGCATATACATTTGCAGAAACTATCTTCATTCCTCCAGCCACTTCTGATGAAGTGGTACTTAAGAAATATAAAGCAAAAACATAATTTTAGAGGATGGGAAGCAGCTTCATCCCTGTAACCCTGTGCTTGCACTTAACCTGAAAGATGAAGGCACCAGTTAGTTTTGAGCTCCTGGGATAAAGGCCTTCTCAGAGGACAGGTGGACATTCTGCAATCTGTGGCCTCACAAACGCTGTCACAACATTGCTGCCTTTATTACTGTAGTCTCTAGAGACCAGAGTCCAGTGTCTAGAAGCCAAAAATCACAGCCTTCTGTGTTTTCTACAGTAATTGCTGGCCCAAAAAATTAGAGAGAAGGAGCATGGATCTTTGCCTATATTTGTGCGTTAATAAGAAAAGAGAACATACATACAAGCAAGGACAAATTCATGTACCTGAAGACAAGTAAACGTGTGTATTAGCTAGCCAGGAAAACTTGAGCTGCTTCATACTGAATGTCTTTATTTTGAAAATCTGACATTCAACAACCAGAAAAGAACTATTATGTGCAATCAGAGAGATGTTATGTAAAGCATAAGGGTTAATTTTATACCCTCCAGTATAAATAATTTAAAGACTTGTACTTATTTCACTTCATCTTCTATTTTGAGAAGTCTTGGGGATTTTTGATGAGGCTACTTCATTTGCACCAGAAAACTGTTGCTTGGAGGGCCAGAAAGAGAAACCTTGTTTGTTGCAGTAATTTTCAGAGTCCTTCAATACACATAGCTGGGGGAAGGCATTTAATTAGGGAGTTTGACTCTTCTCAGGATTCTTGCCTGACCTTGTCAAAAAGTAATTGATGATATGTGACCTGCAGATTTAAAAAGGGTATGTGACTTCTGTCCCTGCTTCTCCAACTGGCCCTGACAGAGGGAGGCTTATATGAAAGAGTAACAACACCAGTGCAGGAACAACACACAGCTGTTCCTCCCAGCTCTGAAAAAATGTAAAAAACAAGCCTGTTGGATAAGCTCTCGTACCCTCCTTCTTCTGGCTTCTAAGCATTACTCCAGAATTCTGTTTTCTAGTCAAAATTAGAAGGAGACAGTTTTAGCCAAACAGATACTGAAAAGAAAAGAGCAAATCATACCCCAGCAAGTTTCAGAAGCAGCAATGTCAGGAGCAGATTAATAATGCCACCATCAGCATATGTCATGTGAACACATGCATGAGACAGGATAAAATATTCTGACAGGCAGAGCAAGAGGATGAGTATCATCCTTTCCTTCCCTCCCTTCATTCTGATTAGGTGAGGAGCAAGAGGTCTTCTTCCAATTAGTTGCACGCAGCCTCAAATTCCAGTGAAGCATTTTGTTCATGTGCCAGTCCTGGCACAGCAACTTGCTGTACCTCACAGCCCCAAAGCAGAGAGGTGGGAGACAGGGGTGGGAGAAGGCAATGACTCAGCAATCACTCACCACTGACCAGCCAGAGACACAGCAAGGTGGAAAGCAAGATAGCAAAAGCAAAATTCTTAGAAAGTATTTCTGAAGACAGTCGTACCTTTCCACCAAAAACAGGGCCTTTACAAGATATCTGGCTGACAAAATTTGTCTCATCAGCTCAGATTTGTCCCCTAGAGCTCTCATATTAAGAGGCTCAGAGTTTTCATACCAAGTCTGTGATCATGAGCTGAAGAACAGACTTGAAGCCACTTGGGAGTAGAAGACAGTATGATCATGTGCACATCTTGCATACTCTTGTGAAAAATAAGAAAAAAATAAATATGTAAAAACAAAAGACTACCAGCCCCTAGGGAATTGTGGGTGTTGGATCCTGAAACTTACTTTTTCTAGTCTTCATCGTTTCCTGCCTCTGCCTGCATATAAAATAAGAACAGGAATGGAATCTTTTACCATCAAATCTTGATCTGGTGACAGTTTTCTCCACTTGATGGTTGAAAGTGCTTTTGAGTTTCAGGCTTCCTTTTATCTTGTTTGCAAACAGAATGACGTTTCTGTCATTTCAGCCATTTGCCCTCATCATCAAAATGGTGATGACAGCCATTTCCTGAAACTATGGGGCTAAGAGAAAGGAGGGGAATGACGAATTTTGGAAGATGGCAGTGTATGTAAAAGTTTAATCAATACAGAAACAAAGTGCTGCCAGGTTCAGGAATGCTGCTCATCTCCCTAAAACATCCAAAGACAGGCAGCAGGGAGCTTCTAGCCACCATAAAGCTTTTTCTGTGTCCTAGAACCAGCAGCTGTAAGACAGTTTTGACCTGTACTTCGCTACATAGATGTAATACACAACAATTATATTTCTCAATACTGAATAGACCCATAGAGAGGTATTAATATGTCTTTAATTAATTATCATTACTACAGATAGCTAATAAAATGTCCTATAATTCAATTTAAGAAGTCTGTTTTAGGTAGCTGAAGGACAAAAGTATCATTTCAGTTCTCATTTTTTGTCTGTATGAATGGGATTAATCAGATATGCTCAGAGTCAGAAACCAGTTCTGAGCAGTTTTTCCGGCAGGGGGACCTGAGCCTTCACCGTGCAGAAAAAGGACAATGATGCATTAGAGCATGACCTTAGGTGAAGCACTTAACCTCTTTGTGCCTCATTTCCCCCCCATCTGTGGAAACAGAAATGGCATTTACCTAACTAGCAGGGGTACTGTGTAGCTTAATTCATTACTGCTTCACTGTGACTTTGAGAGCCTTGGATAAAAAGGTGCTAAGAATCAGCAGGGGAAGGAATGACACACAGGAACACTATGTATAGGCTGGTGCAACAAACTGATTGCCAATTCAGATATGCACTTCTTACATGGACATTTATTATAAAGGGTGTTTTTGTTGGTGGTTTTGATCTGGGGTTTTTATTGGCTTTAATGTGCTGTATTACTACCCCCAGGAAATTCTTTATTAATCCACAGGACAGGGAACAATACTTGCTTTCCATACCTTATTGCACAGACACATCCAAATGTTGATAGAGAGGAACTGTCTCCAAGCCAGAGATTAGACCTCAGGCTTGGCCCTTCTGTCAGGACTCTCTTTGAGAGAGAGTTTACAATTTGGGGATATGCAGTTTGCACAGATGCCCATGAGGTTACCCAAAGCCACAAAGTCAATAAAATCAGTGAAAGGATTTGTGTTTGTCTCAACATTCCTTGATTCAAGAACAAGGAACTGATGCAAAGCCTACATATTCTCCTGAGACACCACAATGAAGCAGCTAACAACATTTCCTAGGCTGCATTCACATCTGTGACACATAAGTATTATTGGTAATACTAGTATTACCAATCCCTAAAGCCACCTAGCTTCCCAGCTTCTATTTTAATTCCTAATGCCCTGCCTAGCACAAGCTGTGGAAAAGTCAGCTGGTACCTGTGGTATCAGTTGCTAATATGCTACTTGCATGTTTTAAAAGTGCAAATTATAATGGCTTCATTTCTATATGATGCTAATTAGGGGCAAGAACTACTGGAACTTGCATCACCCAGAGAAATCTAGCTACCAAAACTGGGCACATGTCAGCATTATAAAATGTGAGCACGTCATGGGGCTGATTTCCATCCTTTGCTGCTAAAACACATACACATACATAAAACAGATTCCAAAAGGACATGCGTGTGTCCTGTACTTAACATCAGTAAGAAGAGAAAGTGAGTCCCCTGACTTTTTAACTCCCCTCCCACTGACTCTTCTTGCCTGTGAAAAAGACTTTTCATGTTTGGGCGAGAGAACGCCTTGTGTGTGGCTGGTGAGCAAACAGCTCATTGCATTTCCCAAAATTCCAGCAGCTGTGCTTTATAAATCTAGAGATAGGCAGGGCAGCATCTAAAAACATGCTCTCACATTCCTTTATTTATCTGACAGGAATGGGAGGTCACAATAAGGCATGTTACTAAAAGGTTCTGCAGAACAGAGTACTGTTTAACGCGTCAGAAACAACTGCGTGTTACGACCTCACTTTGGATAAACACATTTTATACCACAGGCATTTAGGCAAATAATGTTTGGCTATATTAAGTAATGAATAATTATATTAAAAGTAAATTAAATGTAGAAGAGAGGCAAGAAGGAATTGCAATTTGAATATTTCATCCCCTTGCTATTTGTGCTATAAATAAGTGTCCTAAAGACAGTCATTATACCAAGTCTACTAATAAGCAATGCCTTTTCAATTTCTAACTCACTGATTTCTTAAGCTAAGGACCACACCCCTAGCTTGGTTTTTTTTGTTGTTGTTTTTGGGGGAGGTTGGGGGGTTTTTTGGTTTTTTTTTTTTGTTTTGGTTTGGTGTTTGGGGGTGGTATTTTTGTGGTTTTTTTCTTTTTGTCGCTGGATGTGTTTTTAAAGAAAAAAGAAGCAATCTTTCCAATTTTTTAAAAGCAAAGACAACATGGACCACTGCATCCTAATGTCTTACGAATCAAACAGACAAGGCTTAGGCTTACTGTGTTTTAAAACCACATGGTTTCAAAGCTCATTATCCCCTGGTTCCTATGCCCAGCTTTTCAACTTAACTTCTCCTGCACGTGCTTCTTTTCTGGATCTTCCCTGCTACGGTCGGGACTTCACAGAAGGACAGGACAGAAATCTTGTTATTTACCCATTTAGTTAATTTAGTTTTGTCAACATAACTATTCCTAATAACTATTTATTTAGTTACTTAGTTTCCTTGCCTTTTTATTTGATAGGAAGACAAGGGAGATGCACTTGTGGAAAGTTAAGGATGTTTGCTTACCAGATCCAGATTCTGAAAATGTTTGCACTTCTGTGTGCCTTGAAGGGCCTGTGTAGTGAAAGCAGCCTCCCTCATTTGCATGTGAAGAGCACATGAAGCTAAGCAGCATCTCTGGCTGTGCATTGCCAAGTGCTCTCCTCTCTCTTTACGGGATTATGAAGTGCTCTCATAAACTGTCAGACTGACACCTGCGGCGAGCAGCACTCGGGAGTGTCCAAGCAGCGCGTGAGAGCACTTTACCGTGCCAGAAAGAAGGGAAGGAAAGCAGGGGAGCCCTTAAACAGGAACGAAATCCATACTGAGATAGAGAGGTGCAATTAAGAGTGGCTGGCACTAAAGGAGAACCTTTTTCTCCATTTTAATTTCTGAATTGCTAAGGAAGCATAAAAAGCCCCTGCATCTACATATCTGAAGCACAAGGTAGCATTTCCTTTTAGAGCAAAGGGGTGTCAGGGACTCTGGCGTGCCCTCTTGCTGTTCGTGCCATAGTGTGCTGTCTAGCATCATGTTTTCAAACAGATTTCAACATTCAACAGGGAGAGCTCCCACTATAACCTTTGTAATCCTAATGATAAGGCAGAACTTTTTATTTTTCTTTTTTATAAATGTTTGCATAAAGAAGTACTGCTGTGTCCTAGCTGCTTTCCAGATGCTTGGAAAGAAAATCCCTGCCTTAGGGAACTTTTAAAGACTAAATGTAACCGGGGTTGTCAGCAGAAGAATTCACACAGGAATTTTTTACACAAAGCTGCAAATCTCTCTGAGATTGATACTAGAGATTTACACTCCCAACATACAGTGATTAAGGACATAAAGTTCAATATTTTTATATAACATTATGCAAGCAAAAATAAAGATGCAAAGGGGCACATGGAGGGATCATGGGGCCAGTGGAATTCTTGGCCTGGAGAAGATCAGACATGCTGGGCCTAAAAGAATACAGGATGGAGAATGTGAGTCTTGTGGTGATGCTGCAGCTCCCAATACTATATGACAGCACAAATTCCTCCGTGCAGAAGAAGCATTTAGATCCCTCCCATAGATCATTTATTCACTTTTGAATAGTGACAGACTTAACTTCAGCCACTTGAGAAAAGCAAAGGAACAGTGGAAGGCTATAGAAGAGGTGGTAAAAGTAACTGTCAAGCTCAAAGGCAGAAGACTAAGACTTATGTTCAGTTGTCAAGAAAGATAACAAGGAAAGTTAGCACCACAGTGTAAAAAATATTAGAAATGAGTTCAGTCTCTGGGGAAAAGAGCAAGTCAAAGTAGGAGGAGTGCCAATACTAAAGTAGTCTTTTGAGGGTCTTTTTGAGTGCATCTGAATGACCGTTCCACTGAAAATTAGGTGAAAACACAACTGTTTTAGGAAAAAATAACAAAGGAAACTGAAAGGCAGAAAAAGTGGAAATTACACAAAGCTGAGAAAAACCTGTGTGTATGACTCTCCCAATTTATCAGGTCAACTCATAAACACATATCTTCTCTCTTCCTCTTAGAATCCTGTTTGGATAAACTGGATTCAGGTTTACCATAAGAAGACATGAATCAGTGGACTCCAGAGCATAAAAAGGACACATGTGAGAATGGAGAACTCTGTCTGTGGCCAAGTTCACGCGTGTGAGAGCTGGGACAGGTCCCCATACGTAAGTGGTAGCAAGTGGCACGTAGGTGATATTTCAAGTGCTTCACTTAGGAAACGAACTCCAAAATATTCCCCCTGAAACAGGTTGCTCCCGGGTGTTTAACGAATGGTTGGTCATTTAATGGTCCGAGGCAAAACCAAGGAAGGTTAACGTACTGACAAAGCGGACATTAACTATGATAACAACAGTTTTCATGGAGGATCATTGCTATTATAAACCTTATTCAACACCATAATGCCAACAGTCATTCCCTACTTTTCCCTCATCTTTCAAATAAAGTTAGTGTCTTCATGATGCAGCAGAGCAAACAGTGCAGCCAAAATCCGAGACCTTCAACTTTTAATAATCGTCTTTCTGTTTGTTCAGGTACAAACAGTGTTGGACTTTGGCTGGAAGATAAATCAGCACAAAGAAAGCTTCATTTAAACAGAACTCTACAAGCACCTTTTATCCTGGAGTAAGCAAAGGGAACGAATTGTCTCCACCAGGCAATTTGGAGGGCACAAAGAATGCTGGCATCCATGGAAACACTCGGGGGCAGGTTGGACAGGCCTCCAAGCAACCTGGTCTAGTGGAAGGTGGCCTTGCTCATAGCAGGGTTGGACTAGATGCCTTTTAAAGTCCCTTCTAACCTAAGCCATGCTAGGATTTTATGCCTAAAAAAAACCCCATTTTGTTTGCTTTGTAGGAATCACCAAGGGGTCCATGCAGAGGGGCTGTGTTTCTGGGCTACCAGGCACTGTTCACTTAAATATTGCTTTGCTAAGGAAGCATGTAAAATACATTGCCTCAAGTAAAAGATATTATTGACTTCTTTCACCCCCAGCATCTCCTGATGTATGAGATGTGCTTGACACTTGAAGCAAAGTTCTGTTAGGTAAAAGACCCACCGTGTGATATTTGCTTTGGAAGGCATAGGAAAGCCGCAGAGGCCATTAAAGGTGGAAACAAGCAGGCAAAAGCTACAGATGGTAATGAGGTGCCATTATGGAACACCTTCATGGTGTTCAGAAATTAAACAAAAGGGATTTTTTTTTTTAGGACCAAAAATAAGCTATCATAAGCATTACCCTGCAAAGATTGAAACTCGGTCTCTCACAAAGATTCAAGAGTCCCAGTGACAATTAAGCCATTGAGGGCTCAGAAGATGAGCCTAATAAAAATTTAGAGCAGAGATCAGTGACCTAACAACACTGGATCTTGTCAGCTCTGCCACATCATCTTCCATCTATTGGTGAAGGACCAGGAGGCAAGAGCAATGAATAGAGGCTGGCCACAGGTGAGTTCTACAGGGTTGTAGGAAGGGAAAAGAGAATGTACAGTATCACCCACACATTGGAAATGAAGCAATCAGTGAAACTTACAGAAACTAAATCTCAATTAGGCTTTGAAGTTTAAAAATGAAAACAACTGAGATCAGATGGCTGAAACATTTGTATCCAACCCATATGATAAATGTGTTTAATATTAGTTGTACTTTGAACTTTGCTATCTCCTTCCACTTTAAGATCTCAAAAGGTTTTGCAAGCTTTAGAAATAAAGCCTCATAATACCTCTGCAAGGTCAGCACTATTATTCTTATTTGTAAAAGTAAAATAACTTGGCCAAGGTCACATACAGAGAGTCAGTGACAGAGCCAGGAATAAAACCTATCTTTTTTGGCTCTTGGTTACATATATTTAAGGTGATCTGCAAGGGAAAAATACTTGGGTATGTGCCTATTTTTTTCTTTTCAATTTTATGATGATGAATAAAGAAAGTTTTAAGATTTTTTTAAGAGTTCATATAAACTGGCTCGAAGGACAACAGTGGTACTTCAAACAGGAATGATGATACAGATTTAATTTTCAAGCACTTTGAAATCCATGGGGGGAAAAATGCTAAACTAAATGCTGGTTAATAAATAAGAACAATAATGATAATAATAATAATTTGCTGTAGCACTAGCAGAAAAACTCCCTATGTGAGCACTGTATTTTAGAATAAAACTAAGATGCCTCTGATACAATTACTCCATCTCATTTATGGCTAGGCCACAGTGGTATAATTATAATTATTCCACTATAGTTCTACCAGTTCATTTCCCTGTGTAAAATAAGCCCTAAGGGATTCTTTTCCTGCTTCTATTCAACATTTTAAATTTATATTCTTTTTACTCTAGACAGCCTCTGATGGAAAATTCAGAAAACTACTGCATACCAGGAGACCTGGGGGCACATCTACTGATAGCATTAGGTTGTCATAACTGTGACTCTGTTGATCACCTGAGGATCTGCTTTTAAAAAAGTGAGAAGGAAGGATCTGTGAGAACACTGAGCTGGTTTTGTTTTGAACCACATGGAACTGAGATGAATGGGAAGCCATCAACTCAACAGCTTCCCAAAAAACAAACAGAAAATCCTCAAAATCAAAACCCCTTTCCTGTTCCCTCCAAGTGAGTGGACTGCATGAATGACAGATGCTCAGGTGATAAATCTCTCAAGAAACCCCAGGGTTAATACTTTTTAAGGTTCTGAAAGTACTGGTTCAAGCTGTAACTAAAACAACAAAGCACCACTAACTCAGTAGATCCCAGCACATTTATCTTTTCCATGTTAGATGAAAAGCCGAAGTATACCCATTTAAAAGGTGTCATATTTCATGTCAGACACCCAAATTGGAGCACCAGATTTAGCACTTATGAAGAAAATCCTGCCTTGCAAATGTGTGATGTCATTCACACAACAGCCACCTTTCCACCCAGAAATTTTTACTTACTGGAGTGTTCTGGCTGTAGTCAGTACAGGAAATCTAACAAAGCTGTATGATATACCTCTATCCCTACCCTGGGCTCCTATTTCATTGCTTCTCTTCCTCTGGTACACCTGGCCTTAGGTCAATGTTACAAGACACAGCCACTGGATTGCACGTGCCGTGGCTGTTCAGGTGGTTAACTGCACTCCCACAGTGACAGAACCCGCCTCAACTGTGGCTTTGTTTTTATACAAGTGAAAATGGAAGGTTGGTGGGAAGGCAGCTAAATAATATCTCTGGAAAAACAGTACAGCTTAGATCTTTGTAGTTATATGTTCAGACTTCAGCAGTCACACTTCTGCTGTACATTTCTGCATCCGTAATTGCACGCTCTGTCCTTTCGATGTGATTTGCAGAGCTTTGCATTGCTAAGCTCACCTAATAATAGTAAAGGGCTACAAAATCCCCCAAGAAGCCTTATTATAGGAGCTTGCTAAGACTGTTACCACAACACTTCCCCTGAATTTTTGAGGCTAGACATACACGTGTATATGCTGTATGAAATAAAGGCAAAAAAAGACTTGCTCCTCTAGGATATCCATGTCATGCCAGTGATTTCCCCTAGGTTGTTGCATTTTAAGCACATAGTAGAGGCAGCAGAAATTAGAGATAGCAAAAAATGTTGCCATTCTCATAACACAAGCAAGAAAGGGCAAGGCCCATCCAGTTTAGAGGTGCTGCCTTGGAAAGGTCTCTAGCACCATTAGAAGTTGTGTCCTGGAAGGTCGGGCACCACACAACACCCAAAAAGATCTTCCATGGCAACGTATGAGGAAACTTGCAAAAGATGGAAAACATGGTTGCCAAAGTCTGCTACCTGCTCAGAGTACCTCTAGTACATCTCCTTGAGGAGTTAGTAGCTACTGATAATCATCTGAATCATTATCTGAATCTCCAGCAGTAGAGAAAAAATGGAAGACTTCTGAAGGTTATTACATAGACATCTGTCTGATAATAGCAGAACTATTAAGAATGCCATGTTTTTCTTGGTGAGATCAGTAGTACAGCATTATACAACTCAGTGTGCATTTTCCCAACCCACTGCACACAGCATACCTAGGACTAAGGAATCAGCTTGCCAAAAGACTCAGGCCTTTTTCAGAAAGCTCATGGTTCTGCTGGGACCCACCACACATGCTCCAAAGCACTAGCATTAATTTACCAGAAGAAGAAGGGAGATCATCCGTTCAACATGCATGAAACACCAAGTGGTCATCAAAAAAAAAAAAAAAAAAAAAAAAAAAAAAAGAGAAAGAAAAGACACCCTGTATCTGGCCCTTTGCAAAGACAGCAATTCCTTCTCAGGTGTGCATTTGATCTGGAAGGTCTCTGGATGATAAAGATGAGTGTGTTACCAAACTAAAGGCAACAACACAGTGATTCCCACTTGCTGAGGAGGTCAGGTGATGAATCGGCAGGAACACAGACAGAAACATCCTTGTGGTGAAAGGAGTTCCCTAGAAGAAGTTTGATGTGGATATCAAAGAAGAGGAGAGGGAGGATAAAAGAGGTCCAGGCAAAACAGAGCCAGTGTATTAACAAAGCTGCTTCACAGTACACCTCTAAGAGAAGTCTCTCTTAAAAGAAGGTGACACAAAAGATAACATTCAATGAACCAAATTATAGCATCTGCTTTAACAAAGCCATCTGAGCACAAATAGTTTGCAACACAATCCACTTAAAAAAAAGCAAGGGAGGTGGAAATAGATATGAACCAATTCATTTCAGGAACAACCTGAGGTAAGAACCCAGATGCACATTTCCTTGGCCGAGTGCTCTGCTGGCTGGACAGGGTGCTTCCAAAGACTGAGTTCACTAGTGACTCAAAGGTTTGACATAGTATCTTTCTTCTAAACATGTCCTCTAAGAAGCAGCTTTTTTCAAAAGTGGGAACGTGCTCTTCAACCTCATCAGCACTAACAACATGCAGGGAATACTGGAGAACAATTTCCAAGCAACTTAGATCCCAGAGCGAACAACTGCTCCACCACAAGTATACTGTTCCTTTTAGTCCTCCAGGGTCATCACTACCTTTTATGACAGAAAGAACGAATTTAGTCAATATTCATCTAGGCTTTTATATGCTGGGCACTATCCTAGTGAAAACAATGGAGATGCACTCTCTGCTGCACTGAAATCAACACTTTCTGGTCTCAGGGTCTTTTTTCCAGTCTGGCAGTACAAAAATGTGGAGCTATTACCTATAGCCAGTGTTTCCCAAGACAGAACCAGTCATGCTAGGATCATCCCTTCAGCTGGAAATGCTGATTTCAGATGGCAGGGAAGTAGAAGCGTTTCACTCATTAGAAGCAGTTTCTACCAAAAGCTGCTGCAATATGCATGGTCTCACTAATCCTGCAGTACCTTTTTCCAACTTTTCTCCAGGGAAAAAGGGATGAGATATTTAGAAAGTAAAAGAGACAATCAGAGATGGATAGAAAAAGCAGGTTAACTAGCATGAAGGTATTTGTAACCAGCAGGAAAGGAAAGCGGTAGTTAAAGTTTGTCAGAAAATAAGAGTCAAATATTGCAATCCTGCAGCATCTGTAAACATGCATTTAATTTGCCCACTCAATTATGTTCAGTCTTTCCTGGAGAAAAATAAACATGAGAGAGGAAGAAAAGAAATTTTTGCTTATAAAACTGTGAAGGCTTTCTAAATTTCAAAAAGTGATTGCAGTGTAGGCAATTGACTTGAGAATTTAATTCCTCCTTGAAGACAGTGAACAGTCACAGTAGAAACCTGCTCCCAGACATTGACCCTAAACCCTGCTTTATCACTCAGTTGAAGGAATTGCTTCTGGTACAACCACTGCAGCAATGTGTCTCACTCTGTTCAATCTATGTCTGCTCGTCTTCACACCAAGTGATGGTATTAAATCAACAGCAGAAGCCAAAATTTTTTGAGATATGTGGAAATTATTATAGCAATGTGGGCAAAAGCTTAGCAAGACTCCTTTCACTTGCCTAAGTAAACTCCAAAATTGGTGAAGAGCATAATTTGATGGGGAGGAGTGTAGGGTTGGGTGTACTCAGAAGACCCACTGCTCATGAAAAACCAGAGATGTCACTACAATGTTGATGCTTTAACCAACATACCACCCAGCCTGACATAAACAAGGATTGTCATAGCAACATTGGCTTGAAGCACTTTTTTCCTTTCACCTGTCATTTCCCACTATGTGAATTATCCCACCACACTTCAGAGCTTCAGGTTTCCACATATTCCCCTTGATTTCTTATCAGAGGATGGTGAGGCAGGGAGGCCTGATTTCAAGGAGCACAAGGCAGACCTGCCACATTTACTTCTATCTCCTCTTCTACTCGTGTAGAAGTAGGTTTGTGTGGATGTTTTTATGCTATTTGAAGAATCCCCTAGGCAAGACAACTTCTCAGCCAGCTGCTGAAGCTGGTTTCCCGACAACACAAACAGGAAGAAGCAAGGCAAGGGACCCAGCCCAGTAAGACAGCATGAGACACCGTATGAAATCTATTCTATGCTTATCATCTGGACAGACACCCCATAGCAGACACAGGCATCCCACAGAATCATCAGTAGGTTTACTGGCCTATTTTGCCCTTAGAAGCAAGGAAGAGTGGAAACAGTTATTGAATGGGCAGTTTGGGTTTATCCGGAGGTTGTAGAACAGGAAACTTGAGTAATTTTTTTTTTCTTTCTCATAATGGCCTGTGATTTGACCAACATGGTATAACTGTGCAATATCTAAATTAAATTCTTATTGAGACAATCTTACTTCAAGCTAGACTTCTCTCCCTTTGAGTTTCCAGACCAGATAGAATGAACACTGATGATCAATGAAGTTCAACCGAAGTTCAGCACAGAGGCAGTTCCATGCAGGAGACTAACTGAGCAAATCTAAAAGACCATCGTGTAACACACTTAGTCAGGAGATTGCCAAAAAGGCAGCTCTGAAGTTCAGCATACAGGCTATTTCCTCAGTTAATGTAAACTCAAACTTACTTGTCTACTATGTTGTACATTTTGCCCTTTCCAGATTAAAGTCAGGACAATGTTCCCCTTTTTTCTTGTCCTTCTCCCCATTTTCTGTTTCATAAAATGAACAAACCAAGGACTATCACAAAATTAATGGTGAATAAAAAAAAACCAAACAAGCAGAGCAGAACATGGCAGATTATACAGTTAAATAGGAGAAGGTATTACAAAACCAGAGAAGGACAGGATCCACTTTTACTCACCAACTGCTCCTCATTTGTACAGGGAACCACAGTATATCATCATCCACCTCTATTCCACTCAAATCACAGTGCTGTAACCATTTTATACCTTCATCTGAACCTCTATCAATCTTCCTTTTGGGGACAGCTCCTGAAAGTCCTCCTGCTTTTCTGTTTCCCATTAGAGACATGCACAAACCCCTCAAAGCTACAGTTTCATCATGCTTCTTCCAGCACCAGATCTTCCCAGAGTAAACTAAGGGACAGGAAACCTCAACTGATTAGACAGAGACCTTACTGAGTCTGTGAAATACTTTGCATATGTTCTGATGATGATGGTGTTTTGGTACAAGACCAGGACATATTCAAGAAGGAGAGGGAAAAAAAAAAACAAAAAACCAAGCTAATTGCAGCCAGAGAAGAGCAGGCTGAGAACATGTGAGAGGAAGAGCCCTGCAGACACCAAGGTCAGTGCAGAAGGAGGGGGAGGAGGTGCTCCAGATTCCAGAGCTGAGATTCCTCTGCAGCCCATGGTGCAGACCATGGTGAAGCAGCTGTGCCCCTGCAGCCCATGGAGAATGCAGAGATCCACATGCAGCCCATGGAGGAGCCCCACGCTGGAACAGGTGGATGCTTGAGAGGAGGCTGTGAGCCCATGGGATATCAGCGGAGAAAGAAGCCCATGCTGGAGCAGCCTGTCCTTGAGGGACTGCACACTGTGGAAGTGACCCAGTTTGCAGCAGTCTGACGGGTGCTGTTGCCTGTGGGAGGTGGAGCCACGCTGGAGAAGTTCATGAAGCACTGTCTCCCGTGGGAGAGACGGCACAGTGCATCAGGGGAAGGACTCCTCTCCATGAGCAGCAGGAGAAGCCATGGTGATGAACTGACCACAACCCCCATTCCCTGTCTCCTTGTGCCACTGGGGGAGGAGGCAGAGCAGGGAGGAGGGTGGAAGGGTGGGGCAGAAGGTGTTTTGAAGGTTCTATTTTACTTCTCATTATCCTGCTCTGATTTTCTTATGAATAAATTCACTTCATATCTCTCAGTAGAACCTGTTTTGCTTGTGATGGTGTTTGGTGAGTGATCGCTCTTGACCCTTAACTCATGAACTCTTCATTATATTTTCTCTCCCTCTCCAGCTGCAGAGGGGAGTGAGACTTTGGTGGGTGCCTGGTGTTCAGCCAGAGTCAACCCACCACACTGGGATAACAGTGAACAAACAGCTGCACCAAGAACAGGCATGAATCAAAGATTGAAAAAAACAACTTTTTTTCCCGCCAGAAGCTCAAAGGGCTTCCATTTCAGTCCTATGCTGCTCTGCAAAAGAGAAACAACAGTCAGGATGCTTCCTCCAGGAAATCAAAGACTGAATTTAGAGGAAAGTAAGAAAATTATTTTGATAACTGTTCAGAGTTTGAAGCACTTGTAAAAAAGATGGAGGCATCTTCAAAGTTCATTAACTTCTGAGGCAATGTCTCATGCCCAGCTTTGCTAGTGAACCCCCCAGACTAATAGGGAATGCTTTAGGTTTGTGCATCCTACATTGTCTCCTTAGAACTGCAAGAAGCCCACCAGCTGTAAGCCCTTTTCCCCTCTTTGTGAAAGGCTATTCTGTATAAGGAAATATCACTCTGGTCAGTCATGGTCAACAGACCTTTTCTCTTTAGATCTCTTTTTTCCTCTCCTTCCATTTGAGGCTTTTTTTTCCTTCTTTCTTTTAATATATGAAGGCAATATTTACAGCCAAAGCAGTGCTGAGTAAGATGCAGTGATTATGGCTGATTTTATCACAGCCGTATTACTTAGCTGCAAGGTGAAGCGCTGTGCTAAAATGGATCATGAATCCCTGAAATTGACTATCCGTCACCTTTATAATCCTGATGGAAAGGCAGGTCAGATCAGGCCTGACAACTCCCCATGCAAACGAGACTACACCAGTGACGTCTGCTTGCCTCAAGGCATTTATTTGTCTGGAGAGGAAGGTGGTGCCTTAGGGAACTAGACCAGAGAAAGAGGGAGAGGAGAAACCAACTACTCCAACTGCCCCTGCAGGAAACAAATGCAAATACAGGAGCCAATTTTGTGCACAGAAAGACTGCTAGAAGTATTGAATGAAAGAATATTACAAGCAGCTAAGAATCAGGACTGTGGCATGAAGGCCTCCCCTAGGTAGAAGAACAGATTTCAGTTTCAAAGTTAGAAAACTAAAATAACACCACCTCACCACTGGGAATTTGTAGGATCAGATGAAATCCATAATGAGGAAAAATACCTCTAAAATGTCTGAAGATTCTAGTCATAATTCCTTCCAATTCGGTGTCAGTTTCTTTCTCACAAAGTCAGATTTAAGAAGTGTCTGTAAGTTTGGAGACCAAATCCATCAGGGTGTGAGCAGTGGCCATTACATGTGGCACTTATGCAAGAAAGCTCATAGAGTGATGGAAGTGTTGAATCTCACTGGAGGTGTTTATTTGGAGACAATCAGTTCACTTGATGAGAAAATCACTGAACTACTCTATTGAATCTTTTTAACTGGCATATAGCCGTATTAAGCAAACTTCCCAATCTGACCATTCACAAGACTCTAGCAGTCACACTCCCAAGGCCAGGGGCTTTATCTGCTGGGACTGAAGACCCTTTGCAGCAGGTGGCTCCAGTGAGGCAACACTTGCCTTGCTTGACTCTCTACATATCCCAGTTCCACAGTCAGACCAGATTTCCTTAGCAGTTCTACCCCAGGTTTCCCTTAGCAGAGTCTCAGATGTCTCATTCCATAAAGCAATTTATTCAGGGTGCAGTAACACAGAAACATCCCAAGTTGGTGCCCTTGAGTAGGAGCCAGCAACCAAGTATCCCCTTGGCTTTTGTCCCCTCACAGTCCAAGCTCAAAAAACTCTTCCCTTCTGAGTCTTCAGCTCTTTGCAGTCTCCCAGTGCCCATCCACCAGTCCTGTCCACCAGTCTTTGTGCCTTTTGTTATGAAAAGGGTTGGCAGTTCACCTTGTCAAGAGGCCAGAGCCTCTTGTCTCTGGCTCCTGCCTCCCAGAACTCAACCTGCAGCACCCACTGCAGCTGCACCCAGAGATGCCTGCACCAAAAGTATTCCTCAACAGCCACATGCAAGAGGGACAATCTAGGGGAAAACACTAACTACCATGTTATTTACTGCTTCTAATGAGATTGATGTGCTGCTTTGGGTAAACACCAGCTTCTTAAGGCAAGACTTGTTCTGAAGTATAAACACAGGTTGTCTCATTCATACACCTCCCAGGTCTGGGCATATCTCAGTACCACCGAGCAGAGCACTCGGCACCCATGTTCTATCCTCAGCATAGTTTCTCACAGATCAGGCAGCCTAGCCATCATCATTAACACCACTGTTCCTTATTCCTGCCCATGCTAAAAGAAGTTAATACTTGGTGTGTCACAGAGCTACTACACTCTTCTTGTTAAAAGTGGGGTAGACTCTTTGAGATTCACAGATAGATGATATTAAAGAAGGGCAAAGTCTACTTACATCTTGCTCTTCTCACCTGTCCTTTCTTCCCCTTTCCTCTAGTGCCTCTCCTGGGTAAGTCACATCTCAGCTAAACCTCTTAGTGAGTGATTACATTAGAGATAGTGCTAATTACCAAGTGTTGTCTGCCTGGTACAATCTTATCAACACCCCACACTTTCTCCCCTGAGGTGAGGGGGCTTGATCCATTTCATAAAAGTATCCTAGTTATCTGCTCCAGCAAGCTCCATTCCCTCCAGGCCTGAAGGTGGATGGTTTCCTTTTTTTCTTTTTTTTCTTTTTCTTTTTTTTCACTCTTAGAACCGATTCAAAGCTTTTCTGGTAGAACCTCTTGCAGGGAGGTGTGGTTACCCCAGCAGCAGACTGGTGGGTATTTCCCTGTGTGTAGAAAAGGAGCCAGCCAGTTCCCAAGGTGCTGTGTTTTGGTAACACACTCAGAGGCTGGTCCCAGCAAGCACTGCAGTTCTACCGCCCCCACCAGGCACACCTGCCCCACAGCTGAGAAAACTGAGTTCGGAACATGGAGCAACAAAGGTAGAGCAGAAGTAGCTGCAAGAAACGTCCAGCCATGCTTTGGAAAGGCTACTGAATCATAATTTAGTATTGCCTGGTATTTGTCTTCCTAGAATCTCCATTTGACCAAGCTTTGCCAGGGCCACGCTCTTGTGCCCTGCAGCACCCCCAACCCTGAGTTTGGGGCTCCTCCCACATTTCTGACAATTTAACATGGGGTAGGCTCAGTGACCCTGTGGGTTTGGCTACAATACTGCTCGTTACCAAGGCTTTAACAGGGTAATTTCATCTTGCACTATAATCCAGAACACCATTTGCTTTCTTATTAGTGGATGCTTCAGCTGTATTCTTTCTGGGGGTTTGGTTATTTTTATGTTTGAAGGTTGTTAGTGCTTTGTTGGTTTGGTTTTTTTCTTTTTTTTTTTTCTGTATAATTTGTGTGCATATTACTCGATGTCCCTGGAATTCATTTTGTTCCCTGCTAATGAAACCTCTGCGTCGCTAACAAAGCAGAAAATAAAAAAGGTAAATAGCACTCTCCAGAAACAATTTGTTTCTTGTTCTGTAAATTTTTGCTGAACAGCATCTCAGGGAATTTTCACCCCAATAAGAGAAGTGAGAAGCAGGAGATGATTGAGAAGGGGCTGGAAATGCAGTTATAGTTTATCTGGAAAGGAAATAATAATTATATGCACACCGTAGACAAATAGGTACCCAGACAGCTGCACCTGTGAAACTCCAGAAAACACTTGAGTACCCAAGTTATTTGATTGAGTGGAAACCACTGGTGGTAGAGACATTTGAAGGGGGGATTAGTTTTCTCATGTTTAACCCTTTAGATCTACACCAAGAGTCAGCTGCCATCACCAGAATCAGAAAACAGAAGAGGACACAGAAAATTAACGAGCAATCCTGCTCTGCTATAACACCTAAGGTAGGTGTCAATGAATACAAAAGGAGGAGATGAAAAAACTTAGGAAGAGGTGATGCTGTTTTTTCCTAGTATGTCTGATGCAACTAGCTGCCAGAGAAAGGCACAAAACGTTCTACTAAAGGTAGTTTCTTCCTCACATAGGTGAGTCATCATGTTCACTTTCAAACAGCTGAATACAAGTCAGAAGGCTGAAATTTTCCAAAAAAATTGGACTACTGAAGAGATTTTGAAGTTTATATTGAAGGTCCTAGATTAAAGGCTTGCAATTGAAAAAGATGAGAATGTATAGCTGCCTCCACTGATTTTACTGTCTGACATTGGGATCCTAAACACTTTAATCCAAGCAAGGAGGTAAAAACAATTTAATAGGGCAGGAATGGAGATGCTCTTACATCCTTCCCACTGATAATCAAGTAGCATGTCACCTCTGTGCCTTATTGCTTATGAACTAAGAAATTATTACACTTCCTGGAAAAAAAAACCAACCAACATCAGATTCAGAGTGAAATGCACTGAAAGCTAGGTTTTAGTTCTGAGATTACTCCATTGGGTGAAGCATCCAAGGGAATTAGATGGCCAAAAGCCGTGTGGCCCTAAGTCCCTTAGCCACCTTTAAAATTGCGTGCACAGCGCTCCACGCATGAACACACCTTTGCCCTATCACTCACTGGATTACTGGACCAGCCCTCGTATGGAAGATTAAATACAAACTGCTCTACTGCTAAAGCATATTTACTGAGCTTTAAATACCATGTAATTTATACATCTCTCCTCACAGAGTTGGAAAAACTCCATCAACAATAATAACGGCAACATTCAATTTCAATTGGTATGTTTTTAACCTACAATAAGCAACCTGTTATAACTATAAAGAGGTCTTTAGAAGTTATGCAAGGTATTAATTGAGCTGCTAGGAGACCATGCAGGTTGGTTTTGTAGTAACTCCGCATTGAAAAAGAATGCAGCAACCAGAAAAATCCTGGCAAGACAGCAGCACCATCTCAGGAGATGATTGCTTCAGCTGTACTAGTTATTTACATGAAGTCAATTCCAAGTGATTATTAAGAACATGAGGTTTATCATTCAATATAAAAGGCCAGTTCATTATGTCCCCACAAGCTACAGCTTAAATGGCAAACCTAGATAATTTAGTTTTTCTAACAGCAGTTTGGAATTTAATCGCTGCACAATAACTGCATTAATTCTGAATTAATTTCTTAATGGAGATGTAATTGTCTTAAGTTTCATCTGAGGGGCCAAAATATGCTCTCACCAGCATAAATCTAGTAGAACTTCATGTGAGAGAGTGGGATGATTTCAGCTGAAGGAAACTTGAAGTCAACAGGCAGCTGAGTTTTACACTGGTATTAGAGGAAACAGTATGGCCCAACCATCATTTACACTGTTTTGCTTTCGGTCTCATATGACCCTTGTTTGCCTGGGCAACATCCTTGCAAGTACTGAACACAGATGAAATCACATCTGTTTACTACTATGATTATAATAATAAGACTACTTCATCCCAAAAGGCTGCAAAGCATTTTGCTGCAGGGAAAACATTTCTGTCAATAATAAAATGCTTTTAGGTCTGGGGTGAAGACATCAGCTCATATAGATGGAGAAGTTGAAAAGGCAGACAGCCACATTTCCATTTGGCTTAGGCATTCAAGCTGACACCTCCAAGTACTATAACAAACCCTGTATGAACAATTTAAAGACAATGCCGTCAGAAGGTATTCACAAAAACTCAGATGCTGTTGTGGCAGGCACGCTGAAAATCCTTAAAGCACAACTGAAATCAATGGGAACAAAAAAATGATCACTGCTACAGTCATAATATGGATGAGAACAGTGATGGTAAGAAACTGATGCTGTAGGAAGAATGTCTAGATAGCATGAACAGGGACTGATGAAACATGTTTTAGCTCTTCCAGTTGCCCATTTGAATGGATGAACTCAGTGGCAAGAATAAAGTTGAGAACACAAAAAAGCAACAAAGAAATGAACCATCTGGAAAAATGAGTGCAACAGATGAAAGTTACAGTGACAAATCTGCATGTCATACAGGAGACTTGAGTCTACTGAGTGCCCTAAAGCTGCAAGGAGTTCCTTGAGGCTCATCCCATTCAAGGCCATACCAAGGGTGGCTGTAACACCTCTTAGAATCTGAGCCAGACAGGTAAGTTGCAAACTGAATCCATGATAGTAAATAAACCTGACTGAGAAAACACGAAGTAACACAGCCCACAATTCCCTTACTTCAGTTTAAGGCCTACCACCTACCACTGTACAAAAATAGAACGTTTTCCTGTTGCAAGCTGACAGAGAGAAGAGAAAATTTTCAGATGTTTGTGTTGAGCATTTTCCTACCAGCACCACAGCAACCCCATGTGACTTTTCCATCCATTTTACATCTATTCACACCACTGGTGACACAGAAACACCGACAGCCCCTCTAGTGTTTGATTTAATATTTATCAAATGAGAAGAGCAGTCACAAAGAGTATCCTGCTAAAACATCATGCACCTGCTCGCCTGCTCCTTGAGGACCTCCTCCACAAACACTGCCCTGATACAACCTTTGATAGAAGAAAGAGAGCAGCTTTTTTTGAGGTCTACTATTTATATGTGAATACATCATCAATAGATTCCTTTACACACAAAACATATGTAAGCAAATAGATATTCACTACCATTTTTTGTGAAGGCAAAAAGTCATAAAGAGACAGAAAGGCCTGAGTAGAAAATGTTCATGATGTGAGCAAAGCAGTCAACATCAGAAGTTGTGTTAAGAGATGAAGAGACCCTGGCTCTTTGTATGCCTGAAAAGGATGCTGGTTTTCAGGTCAGTGAGCTGACCCTCATTATCGATAGAGGTCACGATGAAATTTAGCAGATCAATCATCTAAACTGTTGGAGAGAAAGCAAAAAGACCTGCCAGAACAGTTTTGATTTAATTTTTTATCAAAATCCGATCTCTCTATGGAAATTGTCAGCTTCAATGAAATGTTTGATGACTAAACATTCAAGAGTTTCATTGCGTTAGTCTCAGAACATTTTGTTTAGATCCATTTTTTTGATTTTTCTAATGTCATGTTAATATTTCATTCAATCTATTGCTCTCTATCAGATGTGTGTGAATTATTATTTACTTATTAGTCTAATACAATAAAAAAGGAAAAGTAAATAAATCAGAGGAAATAGTGAGAGTTTAAATAAAAAAAGAAATTCTTCTTCATTGGGAGAAAATTGAGCTCTAAATTCAGAATTTATCTCAATTTATTGAGACAGGCTAAAATTCTAGCATGCCCTGGCAGTCTAGTCACTACAGGCTCTTCTGGCCATTGCATAATCTGTGCCAAGCCAACTGGGGAAGGAAATAAAGCTTAGAGAAAGAAAGGAAGATATAACTTAGCTATACTTTAGGAAGAAACAGAGTTTGCTATAGCCTCTGGCATTCTGTGCTATCACAGGCATTTGCCTGTGGTGTCCCGATTCCCTGACATGCAAGACACAGTGTAATTCACATTAGGGCAGATTTTCCAAAAGCAGGTGACAGACCAAAGACTTACCTGTGGTACAGTATGTCACAGGATTAAGTAATTTTTACATTGTTTTTTGGTCCTTATACCACATCCATCACTACAGTATTGTAGCAGCTGGTGATGTTCATCAGAAACAAAATCAATAAGGAGTCAAGATTGCATAAAATGGTGGCCAAAATTGGGTTCTTAATTCTATACTTTGGCAGAGAATAAATAACATGATCCTTCACAATGAACGACTAAATATGATCAGGAAAGCCCCAATGAGTCCCATGCTGAATCTCCACAATAACTTACAAGATGCACCTATACATAACTACAAATCTAAGCCAAAGCTGGGTTCAGACACAGCAAAATTCTCAGGTCTCTGAAATGCTTGGTGGTGGGTCTGAAAGGTACAACAGCCTTTTCTGGACTTCAGACCTATGAATCTGTGAGTTTACAAAAGGTAGTGCATACCTCAACCAAAATGACCCTGCACAATTCAAACTGTTGCAATCTACAAACATATCCTACAATATCCACATTTGGGAAGCAGAACATTCCAAACATTTCTGCACATTGAGGCAAAGGATGTAGATGAGCTTTCAGGATCCCTGTAAAGTATTTTCTCTATGATCCTAGGAAACCTGCACAAACTAGGCAGCAGGGAGCTTTCATACAGCTAGCCTAGCAGGATTAACCTGGAACAATCCAATGGAAAGTGTTACTATTCACAGAAAAACATTCTGTAAAAAAATGTTCTTTTTGCAAATGTATATTACTAAAGGGAAGTTGGTACAGGACACCTTTTTCTCTCCCATCTTTGCACACAAGGAGTGCTGGGGTTATTACTGGCTCATCATATATTCCATTAAGACTGACAGTCTGAAAAGAGGAGTGCCATTTGCACAAGTTCTCACCAAGCTCCAGCAGCCCTGTCAGTGTCACAGCTGGACTGAGATTCTGCAGTGAGCAAAAATGAAGTCAGAACCTCTTTAATATATAATTAGCAATAAGAGGAGTGTGAGGGCATTTGAATAATACATCTCATGGTCACATAAAGCTGTAGGAGCCAAAAGAGAAAGGGCATAACAAGTCAATGGGGCAAAAATCAGAGAAAAATGAAACTAATGTACCTACGTGAAGTGAGAGGTCCAGTTTTAAGCTGACAGTAAAAGTAGTGCTTTGCATTCAAAAATGCCTTGCTTTCAAACCCTTTTCTTTCAAAAATTTCCAAAACAGAGTCAAAGGCTTTTGAGAACAACTGTTCCCTTATGCAGAGGAAACAGAAATCCATAGGGAGGCCGTGAAATTTCCAAAGCCACTTTCAGCTTGTCAGTGGCAGAGTGGAGAACACAGACCTTTCTCTAATGGCTGGAGGAACTGGCCTTTCCCATCCTATCCCTGACAGAGAGTGCCCAAAAGAAGGGATATAATGCTCAACACTGCTGAGTTTTCCCATACACTGGATTAAAGAGTAGTGTTTGGTATTAGCATCAAGTTCACTGCAGCCAGGCTTGCCTAAGGCTACACTGGCAAATGTTTTACTCTCAATGCCTGATAAATGCAGAGAGAAATGAGAGAATAGAAGTGATTTAGTGCTAAACCCCCCATTTGCAGCACCTCAAATACAGATGTGTATTTCTCTTGTATTTTGCCTCATGTTCTTCATTTCAATCATTGCCTTGCGGGTTTTTTTGGGTTTTTTTTTTTTAGATTTTCAGAAGTACCTTAAATTGCAGATCAGGCTTCATTTAGAGCCATCACCTTAATAACTACAGCACCTGCAAAAAAACAGCATAGATAAAACTTTTCATTTTTCAGCAAAGCAGCTCTTCTGACCTTGACACGTTTGTGGTCAATTTTAACTGAGTGTACCATGCCTATCCGCCAACTCATCCATCATATCTGTTTCCCCTGGGCTTTCCCACCCTGATGCAGCAATCCTTTTTGGTTCCTGCAGCTACTGTACCTGGAAAGGACCATGGTGCCTCACTGGAAATTTCCAGCTGAGAACCATCACAGAAAGAGTGAAAAACATCTTGGGCCAAGGAGGAGTAAGAGTTGGAATTGAAGAGGGCTCTAGTGCTCCCCTAAAATAAAGCTTCAATACTAAATAAAGTAAAAAAGGCATACACAAAACTCCCTCCAGCTCCTCATTTAAAGGTAGAGCAGCAGCAAAGCAGCACGGCTTGCAGCTGGGGTAGCAGACTAAGCTATGGACATGTATGGGCAGAAAATCCTTAGAGATGGGATTGCCTTCTACATTAAGAGCACAAAATCTGAAGGGATGGTTTCATCTGACAGTTACCGAAAATGAAATTATTATTTTTTTTTATAATATTTGCATGGGGTGCAATACACAGCTGAGGTCCTCAGCCAAGCTGGCAGCATCTTGGGGAAAGCCTTGGCAAGAAAGGGTAGGAAAAAGCTGAAGAGGGGGAGGGAAAAGAGTGAGAAACTGCAGAGGTAATACTGAGGTCTGAGAAGGGAGCAACAAAGAAACTACTGTATACTGACCAATTCCCCATAACTGTACATAGACACACCTGAACACTTACAGAAAACAAACAAAAAAGAAAAGGAAAACAAACAAACAAAACCCCAAAAACCAAAACAAAAATCAAAACAAACAAACAAAACAACAACAACAAAAAAAAAAAAAAAAAAAAAAAAAAAAAAAAAAACCCCAAAAAAAACCCAAGCCCACAAAACCCACAGGAAAGGGAACAAGTTAGATGGCCAGTTTCTTAAAGTGATCTCCAAATTTCTGACTACCTCCATGACTTTCAGTACCTCACAGCCTTCAAAAGCAAAGGGCCACTGCAGGGATGAGCTATGGATGAGAGGACAAAGAGCAGACTCCCACTCCTGGAGGAAACCTCGACTCAGAGCAGCACTGCATCAGGCTAAAATGCAGCAGAAATCTGTTGAAGTGATGCTTTTAGTCACGGAATCTTCTTTCATTTGAAAAGGAATGTTACTCCAGGAATTTTCCAGCTGAAAGATGCAGAGAGGCTACAGTGCCAGAAGAACCTGAATCAGCTCCAGCTGATGGCTAAAGAAACCTACAAGAACCTTGCTTAGAAGTAGCAGGAGCACTCTGCAAGCACATAGATCAATAACAGATGAGAGGTTCTTGGTCACAACAAATGCTTGTAACAGAGAACAGCTGGTCACCTAAGAGAGACCCTAAAAAATTATACTGATTATGCACTTAGTTTTCTATGATATGTTTCTTGGAAATATCCCACAGGCACCATATTAGCTTGTATAGTTGGAATTATAGGGACTCTGCAGAGAGGAAATGTTCAAATAGAGAGGAAGGGTATAAATGTTATTGGGAATGCAGGGATTCCAGGTAAACACTGTGTGTGCAGGAAGGATGGGCTCAGGATGGGTTCCATCTTAACTACAGCAGACCCCGACTGTGGTACTGAAAATTAATAAAGTTTGGCGGAGATTTTCTTAAATTCAGAGCTAAGGAAAGCTGGCAGGTGCTGAGGAGCGCTCAAGTCAGACAAAGACATCTGCTAGGGATGTCAGCAATAGAGAGATAACTGTTATCTGGGAGCAGAGGATAGGACAGAAACTTCAGCTAGAGAAAAGCTAAAACACATCAAAATGCAGAAATAAATTCTGAAATATAACAGGGCTTCTGACACAGAATTTCAATAAAATTAGGCTCCGGGCCAAGACTTAAATCATCATGTGTATACACATCATTGCATAGGCTTCTGAGCAGTAATGAGTAAACAAGTACACTGGATAATGGAAGAAAACCTTGCCATAATAAAGACCAATGATATGACAGCGATCAATGGAAGAACATGATCTTTGGTTTCAAACTGTACACAAAGCATAGGAGGCTTTAGAGGTGAGTGTGCTCACAGAATCCAGAGAGGGAGCGTTTTGAGAAGTTAATATGCAAGCTCCAATACATAAGCCCAAAAGCCCTTAATAAATAAATATTCTTTATACAAGCAAGGTTACATTATCATCCTCTTGATCAAGAGAACAAAAAAATACAAAATGCATAAACTTGATGAACAACAAAGCAGTAATCAGTCTAATAAAGCAGAAAAAAGTGGATGACTTTGGTTATCTGCTTACAGAAATGAGTCAGGTGTCATGTTGGGTGACAGTTTGGAAAAATAATTTCTTGATGTCTTAAATAAATTATCACTTAGAACAGCTGACTCCAGAGCTCACAGAGACAGGAGACTATTTGCAGTGCAATTTGACATGAAAGACAAAAGTCTGTTTGCAAAGCAACTGTTGTTGATGCACTGAAAAACAATGACCACAAACAGGCTCAGTGTCCTTCAGGGATTACATGCACACACCAAAATAAAATAATAAAAAAACCCAAGCAACACATAGAAGGTGCTAATTTTTTTGAAAGGGATTTGTGAAACTACTGAGGAAGCTGGTGGAAAAAGAAGTAACATCAAAAATGATAAGGATTAAATCCCTATCCTAAGGACAACAAGAAAAAAATAATCCACCTAGGAATCAGAAAGACATTGCAAAATAAGAAAGATGAACATGAATCTAGGAAATGAAGTAAGGAAACCCTTAAAACAGAACAGTACATTTAAATGGACAGGCTGAAGAAACAATCTATTATTTATATCACGCTTCTGCTGGCAAGGTTTCCAATTCCACTGAAATGAATATGCTAGAGCCTCTAAAAATCCATTGGGTTAGCAAATGACATATGTTAGGTCCAGTAATCAATGCATCTGTGATGTCACCAAGATTCAGATTATGCAAAGAGAGATTTGAAAGCTGGCATTTATGAATTAAAAAAAAAAAAAAAAGAGAGAGATGAAATACTAGATTAAATGGAGGCCAAGACTGAAGGGCATTTGGATGTGTATTTAGGGAATTCAAGTCTGGGACAGCAGACCATGATAGGTAAGACTTCAGGCCAAACACACTGCATTTCCTTATATTTCATGAGGAAACAACACATAAAAAGATCCTATGGACTCCATGGATGAGGCAGAGCCATAACAAACCCTTCATAAGAAGGTAAGAATTTTTTGCTATTTACTCCCCAAATATCATCATGAAATCTCACTGAGAATCCTAATAACATTTTCTTTATAAAATAAGAAATAAAAAAAGATGGGAATAATAAAAAAAATTCCAAACCCTCAGGATTGAAACAGCAAGAGCAATGTTCAGAACTAAACTCACAGTATTTGATTCTTTACAGCTGCCCAACATATTCCACACAGATAGTATCAGAGGGAATTGGGGGATACAGATGCCTTTAGCCATGATGCACTAAATGAAGGGAAGAGGTGAGAGGAAAGCTCACTTTCTAAATGCAAGCAGAACCGATAAATCACAGCCTGGCTGGTGTGGCAAACACCAGTCCCTCTGGCAGCTTTGTAATTACTCCCTAAATGTGGTCTCAACCCTCTTGATGCCGAGATAAATAACTTTATGTGCAAAGCAATTAAAGCCTCGGGCAACACTACTGGCAAAGTGTGGCCACTATGTGTCACTATCCATTTGCCAGGGAGGTGTACAAGTGGTACTGAGTTTATTAAACAGGGCCACAGCACTGGCTTCCACACATCAACCTGCCAGAGGCCTTCTTTGGATGGCCCTCAAACAATTGTTTCTGCTCTCCAAAGCAATGAAACATCCTGGTCCAAAGGCTGAACCTGAAGTGAGGTGAGACCCTCCGAGCAGTGTGCGAGGCATTTTCTTCCTATCCACTCTCCCAGAAGAGAGTGGTTTTCTGCTCTGTAAGTCTCATACCTACTGGGGAACCTCTGAAGGTATTATCAATCATCGTGATTAGATTCCTCCTCTTCTCAGGAGAGATCACGCTCAGTTGAAACAAGAGCTATTGCTGGGATGGTAACAAATCACTCTGCAGCAGAGTCCTGCTTGCTGCATTCCTCTTCCCCTTATTTGTGGGCTCTTCTCTGCCCTTTTCCTGGATGGTCATGTTTTCACTAAATCTCCTGTCTATCCAAGGCAGAACATGCCTTGATGCTTTTCTCACACCTGCCACCTACTCGTAGTGACAGCTCTGGAAAACAAACTTAGGAAAGTCCTCCTGCAATCTCATACAGCTGGGTGAAGTAGCACTACACTGTGATACCTGAATCCTGTCCTTCCCTAGGGAGCTGCTGGCCTACTCAGCTCAGAGGTGCTGCATCCTGCGGCATCCACATTCAAAAAAAATCCCAGGAAAGCACCGTGTGGAATGCAAGCTGGAACATTAGCTATGTAGCTATGTATATTAGCTGGCTTGCACGACCTCAAAGCAGGCATCGTATGCCAGGCAAATCACCTGGTAGGAATTCCAGTAGCCTGCAAGGAAGGCATGGACTAGCTATATCTGTCACAGCAAATTAAGCCATCTTTCTGCCTGACTCCTATCATAAGGTACCTGACTGGAGTGACACAGCTACAGACTGGGTCATTCTCCAGCCTTCTGAGGCTGCAACTCTCCAAGTGATGTGAAAAAGTTGGATAGCTTCTGTTTTTAAGAAAAATGAACAAACCCGAAATGTTTCGGTTTTAAAAAAGCCCTTTTTTTTTTTCCTTCTGGTTTCAAAACACTATCAAAAGAAAATAAATCAGAACAACAGACATTTCATTCAATATTCTTCTTGGAAAATATATTTTAACTTTAACCTGGTTTGTAAAGACAGAATTTGCAACAGTATTGGTATTTTGAAAAGAAGCAGTGCTCCTTTTAAGTCAGTTCTGATCAATAATCAAAGCTGCTACTAGGGGGCACTGTGACATTCACAGGAGACACAGCTCTGTTTCCCACTGCCTATTCCTGAATCCATGAAATCTTCCACAATTCCTTGGGTACAAATACAGCTAAAGTCCAGTTTGGGTCCTTTTGCTCTTCCTAGTAATGTACCTCTTAAACTTTAAAATGTGTATGATGCATCACTCCCCTCTCTGTCCCCCTGCTTCTTTAGCACAAAAATACTCAACAAATACTGGCTGCTTCTTCAGATGCTTCTTCTTCAGGTGTTTTAGTGATGAAACTTGTTTGTAAAACAATTTGGGATTGTTCAGGACAATCATGACAATGTAACGTAAGAGTTAAGAATTATAATAGTAATCATAATAATAATGGTAATGAGTACTTCTCTTCCCTCTGCAATGAACCCATCTGGAAGGCCTCAGTGTGAGGCTTCAGAAGTATCCAAAACTGTGATTAGAAAGAAATTCATTTCGGCAGGAAGGTGGAAGCTCAGAATGCCAAAGAAAGAAAAAAGGAAGAGAAAAATCCTTTCTAGTTTTGGCCAACAGACCTAATCGGAAATTCTTTTGAAATGTTATTCTCTGGAAGAGAGCTCAGTTAGCAATATTCTGCAAATGCTCAGCCCACTTCATCCATCTGCCAAGCTGAGAATGAATATTCATAGCAAGTTATTTTAATCATTGTGTTTTTCTTGATGTGACATAATTCTATATAATTTTTCCCCCCGGAGGGAAAAAAAAAAATGGCAAAAAAAAAAGCAAAAAAAAAAAAAAAAAAAAAAAAAAACCACCCAAAAAAAAAAAAACAACCTCTTTTTATGCTGTCAAGTCAGAAAGTTTTTTCTCCATCTGCAAGGGAGAAAAAAGGGACATTGGGTGGCTCATGCATGGGTTGTAGTAACACAGTCATCAATGCTTCTCAAATCCCAGCATTAACAACCTAGCTAATGACACTGGTGCAAACAGGATGTGCTGGCTTTCGCCTGTCCCTGTTGAACCCAAGGGATTAACACCTCTCACCAGGGATGATCAGGGTGACAATACCAGACTTCTGTAGGCTGGGAATGGGATCCACTGGCAGCACCTACATGGAGGAGCAAGGGAAACTGCACAGGAAGAGGTGGCTTTGGGGAGCTCAGGGCTGGTAGAGCCTAGGTGCTGCAGCTGGAGGATGAGGGAAATAGGCAGAGAGTTACTGCAGACATGTTCAGGGGATGCTGCTTGTAGTCACACACCTTCATAAGAACACACTACACAAAAATGCTTTTACAATTTTTGATTGCTTCTTAAAATAGTTCTCATTCAACACTTAGCGAAAGTGCACACTTTTGGCAAAGTTGTCCAAGCACAGACAGGTTATAAATATTTTAAAGTACACAGACACACCTCAGGAATGAATTGGGTCCTCCCCTGATTCTAAATTGCTCCTGGTTCCCAGTTCATCGGGAGAACATTTTATTATAGTTGAAAATCTTGAGGAAAACTTGTTCCTGCAATAATCAAGACTCTAAAATATTCAATACTTGACTTGAATGCAAGCAATTCCCAGGTGCCATACATTAGCTGCTGGGACAGGCAAGCTGGGTCACAGAGCTCAGCTCAGTGGAAAAAAAGAACACCACAATCAGGATTTTTCTAAAAGCCAGGCATGTGTTTCACATATAAGTCCTGCTTTTCTCTTGCTCTTTTCATTGTTGCCCCTTGGTGGCCAAGCCTGTTCCTTGTTCTCAGGTCCACCACCCTGGAAGGACCTCCCAGAGAATTTATGCCCAATGACTTGTTAGCTACCTCCTGCCCCAGAGCACCCCAGATACCCCACAGGATGCTCCCTAAAGTGCTGAGCCCAGTGGATTCTTGGGTAGGATCAGCATGAGGAGTTGCTCATTAGAAGGACAACAAACCAAAACCAAAATGTTTGTTTCTAGCAGCTACTCAAGTGCAGTCCATTTCCTTGGATTCAGTTCTTTGAGTAGCAGTGAATGCCATACAAAGGTGGGTTTACAAGAACCTAAATAAGCGGAGACCTCTTTCTTGCTGCTCCTACTTCATGTGCCCTAGACAGATGTGCATCTAAGAACACATGCACTTGTTTCAAATCACTTCTTCTAGTCAGTGCAGCAATCCAAGTCTTTAAGTTCAGGGAAAAAAAAAAAAAAAGAGAGAGAGAGAGAGAAAAGGAGGAAGGAAAAACAGCAGGCAAGAAAGTAGAGATGGTGGTTTGAATTTAGCTTTAATTAACTGCTGGATGTTATGAAAGACAGCAATACACACCACCAACAGGCCTATGCAAACATCCAGAAATTCCTACTTGCAGCATGCTGCCTGACTGCTGTTTCTCTTACTTTCCTGACATACTGGCTCCTCTCTTTGGCCACAATCTGCCAAGTACTTTGCAGAAAGCCAGTGTTCTCCTTTTCCAGTACTGGAGCTTCCTGCTGCAAAAGCAGGACAGCTATAATGCTTATGGTTGACAAGAGTAGAAAGAAGTTGAAATCTCATTATCAGTATTTTCATTTGTCTGTTTCCATGCAGAGACTGGTAAAGAGGAGTTAGCTTCCATATTAGTGGATGGCATGGAAGAAAGAGCGCAGAAAAAAACTCATTGGGGAGGATTCATCACCCCTATAAACTGGCATAGCCTCACTGATGCCTCTTAGAGATCATGTGAGCTTTGATGACCAGAACCAGCTTCGAATCTGACATATCAGGAACACAAAATGACTCGTCTGGGTTAAGGGAAGAAGACAACTCTGTCTCAGAAGACAGGTTACAACCTAGCTTTTCAGGAAAACCCTTTAGACTACAGTGGAGAAAACCTCAACAGGGCTCCACAAAAATTTAATAGGCTATCCACACAATGGCTTTCTAAAAATACAGGACTGGAAAAGGAAGAGATTCTCCGAGGATGGCTTGAATTCTCTATTAAATACTAAGCAAGATTCCATAAAAGCTCTCTAAATGTTAGCAATTTCCATTAGGGAAATCTTTAATGATGGAAGGCCATTACCAGCCGAAGGCCTAGCAATGAGTTCCTGGCTCCCAATTCAAATCCTGGTGGACAATGTCTGTATGTACAGCTGAGCAACTAACTCATGCCAGATAAGACAGCCAACAAATTCAGCTTCTTTCCATGACCAGAGGGCCATTGCTTTGAATTTGGATTTGTTTATTTTTGTTTCCCAATTATGTTTGTTAAATTGTTTGCACTTTCTTTCACAAATGGCTTCAACACACACTCTATATTCCAAATTCAAACGGTACTGCTTAATTGCAATTGGTTAGATAAGTAATATTCTTACTGCCTGTGCACTGAACTGCTTCTGGAGTGCTATGATATGCTTGCAGTGTGTAAATTAGTTAAGGGGAGAACAGGCAATATATCTGAATGTCCCCAAAATCTTCAAATGAGACCAAGAGAGAAAATGTGTGTATATGTGGGCTTTCCAGGAGGAAAAATGAGATAAAGGCAAAATCAGGGCTACCTTCTCATCCTGACATCACATTTTAAAATGTGCTTCTCTGCCATCTTCGACTTTGTGGTTTTTTTTTTTTAGTCTAAATGCCAACTGTTTGAAATTCATGACAAATACCTCCCAGCCAATTCCCTATTCTGTTTCCAAAGACCATAATGTCTGATATTCTCAACAGTCTGGCAGGGGAGAACTTTTGGAAGGGGTGAATGCCTTTCAGATGAAATATTTTTTTATTAACTTTTTCCATTCCAAACACATTGTGAAACTTTTTTGTCAAAAGTTCCTCAAATAAATTGTTTGGTTTGAAACAAACAAACAAAACAAGACAAACAAAAAACCACTGCCACGTAACAGTAAAAATAATTTACAAAAAATTAGAATAATTTTCATTGTCACTTCTACTACAAACCACTTACATGTTTAATTTTAGTCAGGTAAGAATATGTACCAGTTTGTGTTCCATTTTAAAAGCTGAAATATTTTGAGTCATTTAGAAGTTGAGATGATAAAGAAATGCAGTGTTTCAGAATCTCAGAAATGAAACATCTCTATGATGTCAAAAGAAAACCTTCCCATATGCCTAAATATTTCTCTCATAAAAAATATAGGGATTTCATCTTTTTTTCCATCTGCTTTTCGGGGAGGAAAAAAAAAATTTTAAGTCTTAACACTTCCAAGTGGGATGAAACTCTGTTTTGACAAACTCCTGAAAACAGGCCTATAAATGTAGTTCAGACATTCCCTCCTGTTGTGGCAATTACTGACAAGACTACTTCAAAGAATCTGTCTCACAGAAACATGTGTATAATCTGCTCCATCAAAGCACACTCCTCCTTAAGGTGCCACTGCACTGCTTTGTCTGAGCATCCAGCAGAATGGGGATGCTGGATTCCCTCAGCAGTGTGATATCCAAAGCTATTGGAGTCCATTGTCCTAAAGTTATTTGGAGTCACAACAGCTTCACGTCAGGAAGAGGGACAGCACAGCCACGACCATTTTGCCTCAAGGAAGTGGAATACAAGGACCTTATGGAAAAGTGGACTGGAGCTACACATATGGAGAGGAGAAAAGTGGAGAAAAAAAGAGTGTGAGCACAGCACAGAAAACAGTATGTGCAGGTATGGTAAGCTGAAAAATTGTTTTCAGCTTCCTTTTTCCCAGAAATCCTACACTGTACCCAAAGACAGTGAGACCCCACCTTTACTGTTTATTATTATGCTTAGTTTGAGTTCTTTAACTTTTTTCATCCCTTTGACCAAGCTCCTTTCCAAAGACTAAGGAATGAAATGGCATTTTGTAGGCTCTCCAGAAAATACACCACACAGCAGGAGGTCTTTTGAGGCATCTAACATACAGCCCTTGCTTCTCTTCCTGTGGGAGTGAGGACTTTGCATCTCTCCCTCTCTTTCCTATGCTTCCACTTGTGCTGTCTGTGCTCTCAAGCTTCTGCATGGCATTGCAGGGATGGCAAATGAGAACAGCTGCCAACCTTTTCTGCTGCCTCCCCAAGCTCCACTTTGAGCAGAGTAACACACATGGCCAGCTGCCACACCCACAGCAGGGCACTGCTGGCAGGTCCAACCTCGCACTGAATCCACGTGTTTTGGTCTAAGGGAAGTCTGACCCCGGCACAGAGCTCAGCAAGGCCCGCAAAGCACAATGGAAGATCCCAATGATTTAATTCCCAGTGCATTCCTGCTGCTGCAGCCATCAAAATGCAAACAAGGCAATTTAAACAGAGGCTGGGTGTCTCTGCATTGTGGCCACCACCACTAGAAACATCAGTACAAGTAATCCCAAAGCTTTTGAGGGGGTCACGTTTGTCTCAGCACTCTGTGCTCCATGGTCACAGAGGTAACTACACTGACAGGAGGTTTAAAAATGAGAGCATGACTGTCAGGAGAACCTAAAAATTAAATGGACAGTGGAGACCTAGCTGTCCTCCATCACCAAGTGGAGATAGGTCAACAGCAATGGATCAGTACAACAGGCTTTACTATTTTTCTTCTTCACAAGTGAAGAGAGAATGTCATCGCCTAAACTGTCAAGACAGTGTTTTTGACCAGTGTGATCTTTTCAAGGAAAACCCCAGAAAAGCCATGAGCTCGTCTGTGGGAGAGACAGGACATAAAACTAATGAAACCCACCAGAATGGGAGTCACACTTCAAAAATTATACCAGAGTCTCTTCCTCCAGCCTCAGAGACTAACAGCAACCTTGCAGGTGATCCAAGCCTGCGTGACAGAGCCCATTCACCCCAAGGCCACCCGGTGGTGGGCAGTGCTGGTCACCTCACCTTGCACCCTTTTGTAGGTGGTGCACTCTGATAAGAGTCTCAGCTGTCAGAAAACGAACTGCAAGCGAGAGATTGAACACACTACCATGCAAAAGCCTGTCTCAGGAGGGACAATTAAAAACACACAGAAAAATAAATGGCTTTTCCTTTTCAACCCCTTTTCCTCCTCAACAAGTAACAAGACAGGAGCGGGTGCCTATATGCTAGAATGCCCAGAAAATCAGCAATTAACAAGCGTTCCGCTCTAGCCTGTCTGTGATTTCCTCCCTGCAACTGTGGCTAAATGTTTAAATACATCACTCCCCCTTTCCATGTGCTTGCTGTGGCTTTGGCTCACCTCAGCCCTTCTGGCTTTCCATATCAGTCTTCCCTTTCTCACCTGTTTATCTGAAGCCTCCTCTACGATAAACACAGGGAGGGGGGTGTGGTGACCACCTAGCTGCCTTCAGGAACACACACGTCAGATGAACTAACTGCCCCAAATGCTCACAAGCCAAAATACACTTAGCCCTGTGTGCCACAGAGGTGTTTTATAAGCCATCTAGTCAGCAGCATCCTGAAGAAAGATGCATTACCATATCTAGCCAACAATAACATAATCCAGAGAATTCAAATGGGATTCTTCCCTAGGAAACTAAGTGCTAACCACATTACCGTGCAGATGCTCATTAGCAAGCCTGTATCAGACAAAAGCTGCGAAGGTATTTTTCTGAGGCATAGGCTTAAATAAAGGCTTTTGACTCAGGTTGGCACTCAGAGTTAAATAGATCGAAAAACAGAGTCTCTCATTAAATTCATACAACAATTCAAACAGGAAGGCTTAAAGTAAGACCTATGCAAACAAGCATGGGGAGTAAAACACTCCAGCGGAGTCAGTGGAACACTCAGCATCATGGATATCTGTGACCTACTGTACTTCTTGGACACTTCAAACCTCAAGTCTCAAAAAATCAACTCAGAAAAAGGTGCTGCCACTGCACGCTGATGTTCCTATCGTGATTGGATGGGTTTCATAGTTCACTGCATAGAAACTGATGATCAGACTTGGAAAAAATAAACCCAAACCATCAAAACAGAGTAAAATTCTATTAAAGAGACACTGAACATCCTTTAAATTATATATAGGGAGGCCTCATAATTAATTAATGACTGAGCTTCAATCTAAAAATGAAAGCATGACATAAAGAATCTACTAGGTAAACACAACCTTGCAAAAAGAAAATCCTCCCCAAATACTTGCTAGTATAATCCTTCTTGGCCAGCTATAGGAAAACAAAGGCTAGGGCCCAACTTTGACAGCTGAATGGACTAATTATATTACATCTCCTACGTGGAAACCCCCTCATCTCAAGTTTTGCAAACAAATGGCAGACATGCAATGAGCTTCAGCAACAACAGCTGCAGAACAGAACTGGCCTGATCTCCCTTGCCAATAGATCTACAGAAAACAGCAGTCAGTCCTGATGCCAGTTCAACCAACCGAGAGAATACAAGCACCACCACATAGCGCCAGAGGACCCGAAATTTAATCCATTTGAAAACATGACCTATTTCTATACCTTCCCATCTATTCATTTTATGTTGCTGCTCATCACTGAGATACCCTTTTCATGTAAGATCAACAGCAATAATAAAAGTTCTGAGCTGGCCCTGCCAGGAAATTAAACTGCACCTGGAACATTCCCCAGTGATGGAGCCACCAGCACTGCTGAACTGTTAGAGGGGCTCCTGACACAGTTTTGGCCTGTGTCAACCAACACTATGCCAAACAGTTCCCTGTTACATCCATGGGTTAGGACTCCAAACAGACCCATTCTCAACAGGCAAATCAGACACAGTCAATCTGCTCAGGACAGTAAGAGATTTTAACAGACTCAGAGCATGGGCTATTCCATCATAGTTGGCCTCAGCACTAGGTTTCAGGCCAAAGCACACTTAGTTATTACATATGTAGGTATAAAAGTGCTGGCATTTGGCCTTTCCCAAGTCCAGAATTCCCGCTGAGGCTGGTTGCCTTCCTTGGAGACTGGATGTTTGTTTAAAGTAGGACTTCCTTGAAAACTGTGTGTGGTACTTGAGGATCTTGCTACAATGGTGTAGGAACTATGTGTACGAACAAACTAATGTCTCAGATTTGTTGATAGGTTACTTCATATACAATAGCAAGAAATTCAAGCTGGAATTTTCTTTACTGCTGTTCTCATTTAAATATGCAACTTTTGGGGTTTATCCTCTCTGGGGATCCCTCTTCAGGGAAGTTACCATCAACCCCAGGAGAGATCTGGACCAGCACACAAGTGTTTCCTTCTTCTGGATTCTGAGTCTAGTAGTGGTGTTGTGAGTTTAGCAGCAGCTCAGAATATTTTTGTGATTGTCCCTAAGTATAAAGCACTGATGGAATATAGCACTGAAAAGAAAAGATAGTAGCAAAAATAAGCAATCTCATCTCACCAAGAGGTGCCTCATGTTCTGTCAGGGCAGATGAGAGAGAGCTGAAAGCTAAAAGTACCACAGCTAATTAAATTTTGTGGAAGACGCTTTTACATTTATTTTTACACTTAGTAAGAGAAGGGAATCACCTGAAGATAGAGGAGGACAGATATTGAAAAAAATCTCGTGACCTTGTTACCCATCTGTGAAGCTCTTCACAACTGGAGGTAACTAAAATGGCTCCAAAACTCTACATTTAGGCAACTGAATCACTGTCCTGATTCAGCAGTCTGGAGAGCAACTTTGCCAACCAAATGCAGATGTCTAATCTATCTTGGCAGCTGACTCAACTGAACACAGAGGCAGAAAAGTAGGTTATGAGAGCACAGATATTTGGATAACATATAGATATCTGCATTTAGTGGTTTACATTCTGAAGCTGAACTCCAATCTTGATTGTAGGCAAGTAGAACAAACTTGTTTTCAGAGGTCAGAGACACACTTAAAAGCATGGGTATGAGATCTAGTACATTCCCCACTCCCTCCAAAAAAGCCACTTTCTTTAAAGGAAGTTCTGCAAATTAATCATTTTCATTTCAAAGCAAGCTGAAGGATGAAATTTTTAAAGTTCCTCTTCCCCACAGGCTGCTCAAATGTGGCCTCACTGCTTTGAATGGTAAGAGGATTCACCCCTATGGAAGTAAGTGCTGCTGTGCCAGCTGGCTGCAGGGCATGCAAACCTTCCTGGGACTGTTCAGTTCAGGAGCACCACTGAAGCCACACAGACCACTTTTGGAGAACTGCAGTTATCACTGTGATGTGAGGATACACAGTAAACTGTGGCCAAACCCAAGATCAATGAGAACAAGTTCATATTCAAAACTTGGAGTTGGAAAATGTAACACTTTCCAAGGGGGAAATAAATCCTACTCTTCTGTTTAAAACAGAAGCAGGAGGAGAAATATCTTTGGTCATTTATATAGAAAAGTTAAAAGATCTAAAAGAAAAAAAAAAAATGGTGGCTAGAGGGGGAGTAAGACACTACTTAACAGTTGGGGAAATAGAGATTATAATGCCAGAAGGAAAAGTGAACTTCTTTGCCAACCTCTTGAATAACGCAGCTTATAGGACTACCCTAAATTAATTCATGCTTGGATAGAACATATGTTCTGAAGAAACAGCTAGTATTGATTTTAAAATTGCCAGTGATAGGGAATCCACCACATTCCCATGGTAAATTGTTCCAATGTTTAATTACTTTTACTGTTGAAAAAAACTTGTGCCTCATTTCTAGTGTGAAATTGCCTGGCTTCAGGTTCCAGCCACTAGGTCTTTTTATATGTTGTTTGCTAGCTTGAAGTGCCCTCTTATTAAAGTTTGGTTCTCTAAGTAGGTATTTACAAACTGCAACCCCTCAGGCTTCCCACTGATAAACTAAAGAGGCTCTTCTCCAGGAACCTCAGCCTGTGGAGCATGGCCCCTTGCATTCCCATCACTTGCATTTCTGGTTTCTGAGACTCTTCTGTTTAGCAGTAAGTTTCTTTAACTGGGGACAGCAATCATAGGAGCTGAGTACCTCTCAAGTTCAGACATCAAATATTACTTCCTAGGTCACACCTGAAATGCCCCAGTTAACTCTTTAAAGCCTCCAAATTATGTCTTCCAGCATAATTTTGAAAAAGGATTTACTTTCAGCTAACTACTAGCATACTTTTTTTCAAAATTGCCGTTTCTCAGAAAATTATCCTTTATGTTAAAAACATGGCTAACTACTATCTTTTTGCATGCCTTTATATAGCTTCATAATTGACCTCATTAAAACACTCACAGCTTTCCTAAACCAAGTTTAACAAGGAATCTGCAATTGCCTTGCATCTGTCACCTTGTCCTCTTTCACGGTTTGTCTGTGGAATTTTATCATTTGTGTCACCAATAAACTTTCCTTCAGGTGGTTTTACATCTTATTCCCCAGTATTGATAAAAATAATAAATACGACAAGGAGCAAGAAGCAGTGTGCACAGCATTCAAATATTACATGTTTGTGGTGATAATTCCCTGTTTGTGTCCGTATTTTCAGAGTGCCATTTAACCAGCTCTTAATCTAATATGTAGACTTATTTTATATTATTCTTGATCAAGATCCTATGAGGTATAAACAACAAATTCTCTAAAAAGTCTAACCACATCTGCACTACTACCTTTAGCAACAATTTTATAATCTCATCAAAAAAGATATCAGATTTGTTTGACAGGATTTATTTCCCATAAATCCATTTTGATTGGCGTTAATTATATTTCCCTTCTTTAATTTTTTATTAATCTAATCCCATATCAGTTTTTCTATTATTTCACCTCAAAACGGTACCAGAATGACAGGACGATAATTATCTCAGGTTGTCCCATACACACCTTTAAATTTGATAATATTTAAACACAAGCATTTTTTCCAGACTTCTGGCACTTCAAAACAAATGTCAGGCTGTGTGGAATGTACCCAGGTCATGTCTGAAACTTTTGTAGACATATTACCCACATTTTCTAACTGGCCTTAAGAATGTCTGTATTGATTCAGGAGCCATCTGTTTTGGCATCCTGCCTCCAGGATGCCATGGATGCCATGGAGGAAAGAGTAAGAAACCTGTACCCAAGGGTCCTTGTCCAACCTGCTCTCCCAGCCTGTGGTAATTTGTGACTCTGGGAGCTCCTCTGGCAGGCACTGCACCTGCATCCTTCTGTGTACAGCCTCAGGGTTTGTCCTTCTCTGAGTCAGTCAAATTACTTGCTGAAAGTGTTTTTGTTTCTAATCACCTCACTGTTCTGTGGCAGTAAATTCCCTGCAATAACTACACATCACATATCTCCTTATTTTAAACCTACTGCCTGAAAATATCCTCTGATGACCTGTTCTCACACTGTAAGCAGGAAGTTGCAGCTGCTCTGTGATCACTTTCTCCATTCCAGTGGTGATTTTGCAGACCTAGGCCTTCTCTCAAGAGCCAGAGGCAACTCACTGTCTTTTCCCAAGGAAGTCTCTCCATGCCTATTGATTCCAGTGCCTCTTGCCTTGGACACCTCTCCTCATCTCTTTTAGATAGGCACCAACAGTGTTCGGTTTGTAAGATGTAGACTGGTCACAGATTTGCAGTGACAGGCACGCACGCTCCTTTGTGCCTGGTTGTCCTGTTTGCCAATTACTCATTAGGTCTTCATCTTTTGTACTGCCTCTGAATGCTCAGCTGGCATCTCAACAGAGGTAGACATGTTTTCTCTCAATTTACTATTTTGGAAGCAGCTCTTTATCTTCCTGAGCTATTCATGCTGTTTAGCCAATTGTCACTACATCTGGAATTGGCACTGCTGCCAACTCAAATTACAGACCTCGTGTTTAAGAAATGACTCAAGACTTCAAACCCCATACCAGTCACTTCCCTGGGCAAACCCTACCTGTCTCTAATGTAGCCTCAAAATGAGTGTTAATTCATTTCAGTCAATGCTGGTTAAACTTGCCATCACAACAAAAGCAAGAGTTGAATTGGAGTTGTGCACAACTCCCCCGCCATTTGGAATAGGTGTGTCTGTGTGTGCCCCCTCTGGTTTTGGTGCAGCAGCATGTCCTAAAAGATATGCACAGCCAGGACAATGGAGGCAACAGCCATTCCAGTAAGAAAATTTAAACCAGACTGAACACTCTCACTGGAACAGATGCTTTCAGCTGCACTCACAAACACTTGTGCCCACACAGCAGCCTTCTGGGGCTTGCATATACTATCTGGGGCCTTAACACCTGGATGAGTGCAGAACTACCCAGTGCACAAATGATCCACGTGTAGTTTTGTCCCTACAGAGCCATGGTACTGTTGCCTTGTTTCCCTGTGCCTGTAATGCCACAGAAAGAGTGACGGCTGCACTGACTTCACCGAGCTGATTTTGATGCTAAACATTAAGCCGGAGGCCAGCAGCTGAGGAAGGTGAATGCAGGATGAGAGGTAGATCTTAGCTGATCACTTGGCTGCTCCCATCCTTCACATTTGCTCCTACTAGAAGGGATATGAGCAGATCTTTGTTCATTAACAGCTCTTTTTTAAATCTCTGGCAATTGAAGTGCATCGGGCAGTGGATGTGCTGTAATGGAGAGAGAAGAACCTTCTGTTTTTCTGTCTGTCTTAATTGCCTGTGTTTTTATGGGCTTTGGTAATGTTGGTGAAAAACTTCCTGGCACTGTATGAATGCTTTTGCCTTCCTTCTCTCAATGACTGGTTTGTTCTTTCTATTCTGTTTCCTTCCTCTGAGAAGGCACTTTGCTGTCTTTGACCAGACAACTGCCCTCCCTTGCTGCACAACCTCTCCCTGCCACCTGGAATGCCATTCTGCAGATGGTCAAAGGAAACAAGTCCTATTAACTTTACATTTTCTTGCAGAAAACTATCTCTGAGGGAAGGGAAAGGATCTAGCTTTACTCCCTGAGGGAGGATCTTTGCCCCTGGGGCAAACGGTACATCCCAAGGCAAAAGGAGTCCCATTAAACAAGGAGGCAACACTCAAAGTCATCCCCATTTACAGCTGCTGCTGCCTCCAGCAGATTTCCCCAAGGGTCTTCATTTAGCTGCAGTTCACTGAGAGGGTCAGGCAGGGATTGCTGCCCAACTGGTGCAATGCCTCCTTGTTGGCCAGTCCTGCAGTGTAATTAGACTCAGCCCCAGCAGAGGTTGAAGAAAAGAAAACCTGGGCATGGTGCAAGACAATACCAAGCTACATAAACTCTGGGCAGGGTCTGGGGAAGCCACTGGCAAAAATCCCACTAACTCAAATACCACCAGGACTTGCTTCTTGGCCTTGGCCCCTTATACATCAGGCTCCTAAGCACATTTGTTAGCAGTAAAGTCAGAGGAACCCTTTTGTCCTGCTCAATAGGAAGCTTTGGCATTCAGAAAAATAGCCAAAGTCTTGTACCAACTGATCCCTTAAATCCTTCCTGGTAAACAAAAGTAAGAGCAGCATCTCAATACTGCAGCAGTGACAAAAGCTCTGAAGTAAGAGGTACTTCCCTGGATAGAATTCAATTACAGTCTTAATGCTGGTTTTAATTACCTTGACCTAACTCGTCCGTGGCACAACAGGCAAGCACACTCAGCCAGCAACTTGCTGCTCAAGGCTCTCAGCATAGAGGCAACTTGCTCTCTTTTTTAGTGAATTTTGTAGCAATTGAAACAATATCAAATATATACTTTGCATCCCATGAAACTTCACTAATCCCTAATGGCATCTACACTTCCTATCATGCAAACAGTTTCAAAGGCATCAGGAAGAAGTTTTTAGAAAGTTTTCCTGAAACTAATCAGGAAATTATCAATAAAGCATTATTTTAATCTCTCTTAGTTTGAAGTTATTAAGGAGTGGTATATGAATCAATTAAATACAGAGCACAGGAATAATGGAGCAATCGTAAACAAAATATCAGGTTTTTTCTGCTAATCTTTTTTTTAAGGCAAGATGTATTTTCTTTGGCACATTAAACCTTCAAAAGTCTTGATTTTAAAATGGAAATTTTTTTTGTCAACATCTTTTGTCAACTAAGAGCACATATAATTGAAAAGCTATTAAGACTTCTATTTTTCAAATAAAAATCTCAATCAATTTAAGGTGTAGAGATCCTCTAAGGTAAGTATTTCACCCAGTACAGCAAATAAGTATATTTAGGAATGAAAAAGCTGTCTCCTAATCTGCTGTTTCCAAAAAGAGAAGCCTCGGCTTAGTGCTGCCTACATTCTCCAGCCTATGGCCATACAACACAGATTTGTTTGCAAAAGGCAGCTTAGGGAAGATAACTTTATTCCCTTGCACTGAAGGTTTGAGTGAGATGCAGCACCTTAGCTGCATCTTTTGTAAACAGCATTTACTACAATTTGATTATTCACAGCTTTCCCATCATTTGTAACCACTATATCTCAGGAACCAGTTCAGTCACATACGTTCCACATACCACAACTGTTTGTAGCCTCCCAAGTCGAAATATGTGAAATAAAATGCACCTTCTTTTCAAAAAACCATGATAGACTTACCATCACCCTCTTTCCCTTGTTACCATGCTGCCCTACTCCCTGAAATGAGCAGCTCTAGATGGGTCTGCCATATTTCTATTCCTTGTGCAAAATAGAATGTTGGAGGGCTCTCTATCCTGGAAGGAGTTAAAAGCACTATCTAGGATGCTTGGAAGATTTCTAGGGATTACAAACAATAGCGAATAGAATGTTATGACTGCTCTAACTTTTAATCTCCTTGCTTTTAAAGTTATATATATTCCATTATAGGCATGCTACACTCAGCTGACAGATACTGGAGAAGTTCCCTGTATGAAATTCCTAGGAGAAGACCACAAGTATAACAATAGTGGGGTTTATAACCTAATAATGAGGAAATTGTTCAGCTTTTCTGAGGTTTCTAATGTTCTCTAAGATCCTGCAGTCCCTAAAAGAAGTCTTTGCTTTGTCTCTGGTTCCCTGGAACTAAAAAAGACATACGCTGACAAGAAAAACAAAGCTTTTCTATTCCCTCCCCTCCCAACTCCTAGCTATCAAACTTAAACAAAGGAGCATAAGTATTCAGAACTCATTTCTCTCCGACAGCTCTCCATAACCTTAATGATCATTGTATAACTGAATATTAACTGTGTTTTCTTAATATCCCATAGTCGGGAACAAAAAGTGAAAAAGATAGGTTTGATGATGTGTAATCAAATTTTGTACTAACTAAAAAAAGCTGTTTACCTCAATCCATCACCATTTCTTAAAGGAACTTTAATTCACTTTCATATGGCCAAGGTGTGTGAAGGCTTTTCCAGCTGTGACAGCCACCACTTTGAGTCTCATGGAAACCACCTGAGGTATCAGTCTCAGTGGTGTTGTGGCTGAACCAGCAACACAGGAGTCTACATACGTAATTGTTCATTTGAGAACAAGCGTCTCATCAAGAGAGAGTTCTGAATCACAGTGAGACCAGATTAATTTAGCAGCATTACACTGAAAACAACAACAGCACAGGGATGAAGCAGACTTCCTCCACAGGCTACCCAAAGCGGTAATGAGAGAGCAGGCTTTGGCTGGAATACCAGCCTGAGGCCATGAACGTCACAACTCTTTTATGGAGGATCTGCTTCCAGCAATGAATGAACCACCATCATCATTTTTAAGTTAAAGACCAAAATGGCTCCAGCCTCCCTAACACTGATCTTGTCTCAAATGCCTCTGAAATGATGAATGGTGAATACTGAACCCCTACACGAAATCAGAGTTAGTTTTCTTTTTTAATCAGAACAACCAGAACTGGCTTTTCAAGCCAATGTAAAACTGTGTCTCCCTCCGAAATAGTCACGTTTGATATCACCCCTTTAAAAGCTGCCGAGGAACACAATGACCAAGATGACCCTGGAGCCTCACACAGAGGACAAAGATACTTTGTAAAGTTTTTAAATTAATTTCCACACTGATGTCAGGAGGATGGGTCATTTTCCAGATTTAGAGTTTGACTTACCACTTTTCCCCACTGCAAAACAAAGACCCAATGACACCCTCACCCAAGCCTCCTACTCCAGCCCCTCTCAACTTCCACCCCATGTAGGAACCCAAACACACCCAGTATGTCCCAAACCCCTTCAAAATATGAAAGGGGCACAGAGGTCCGATTTCATAACCATAACTGACTTTCTTTGTAACACATGCCTTGAAGTCTCAAGGTACTTTTCATTCTTTGGGAGAGGAGAAACAGGCATAGAGGTATGGAAGCTAAGATTAGAGGTGACCTCTGACAGCTGTGACTCACCCAACACCCCTGAAAAAAACTACAGGAAAGCTAATGATGTAAACAAGTTTCCAAGTACTAGACTGCCCTGTTTCACTCATGAGGTCATGTTTTTTGAAGCCGAGCTGGAGAAAAGCAACTTTCTTTTTTCTTTCTCATGAATTATATGAGCAAGGTAGCAAACAACTACTTCTGCCAGACCAGCTCTCCTGCACTCTTCCTAAAGCAGGTTTGCAGAAGCAGCTCTTCATGAGAAGCCCCCACACATCTGTGCAACCTCTCTAAAAAAGCAAATTCTATGCATGTAAATCACTGCAGCTCCATGGCATGGATAACACAGCAAAATTGTCACTATTTTGGGAGAGGTTCCCAAGAGGAAGCAAAATTTGGGTTGAACCAAAAAAAACCTACTATTACTACTAAATAAAACTCTTATATGTTGAGTCAAACAGTAACCCCAGTACTAGTGACAGAGCATTGAGGGTTTATCATGGGCCCTAAACCCAGTCCACAGTTGGGTATTCCAAGCTGCATTAGGCATTTGTTAGCACAGGAGGCCAGGAAAAAGCATTTTGAAGGGAGTGGTTAGGACTAGGCGGGTGTTGCTGGCTGAGCAGTGAGCGGGACTGCCAAAAGGGCAATGTAACGACGTGCAGAAGAGGTGAACCTTGCTGTTGGCTCTGCAGGCAATGCTCTGCCTCAAACTGACCCCTCAGCCTCTAGGAGTGAGAGGCAGGGATGGTGTGTCTTTGGGAATGGCGAGGCCAAGTCTTGGGTAATAACAGGCATTACATGAGGCACAAGAAGGGCAATGCCAATTCAGTGTAAGAGGTACACCTAGAGTTGCTCATCCCTCATCTCATTGCCCAGTATATTTCCTCAGAAATCAGGAAGATTTTGTGGCCCAGTGCTCTCTGGCTAACAAACTGATGAGCTAACTCTGCCACGTCCCGCTCTCCAGCTCCTCAATTTAAGTCTCACAGTTTCCTACATTTCCTATTTGTGACCATCTGTTTCAAACCTTGTGCTAGACCTCACAGAGGCCATCCTAGAGATATGATTTTCAAAACCCACTTGTCTTTCCTCTGTGTTCGTTAAACAAGCAATTAAAAGTTTTTGAAGTATTTGTGCCCCCTGAAAAAATGGCAAGAGGTTTATCTGGGTTACTTCCCACTCAAAACTATCTTAAGTTACATCTTACACACTCTAATACATCAATTTGAAAATCTGTCTACGTACCACAGAGCAAATGACACGGCTTTTCCAGAGTCCGTCTCACTGACTAGAAAATTTCACACCCCGCCCATTGACCAGCCTTACTTCAGCCCCTCCATATAGGCATGAATATTAAAATAGAAGTAAACTGTAAAGAACACATTACTCAAAACCCCTTATATTGCAAATAAGTACACTCTATTCAAAACCTCTGAGTCTTGAATTAACAGGTCAGCTTGTGCCTTTGTCTTTATTCTCCATCAACATCACCAACAGCACACATTTAGCTTTAAAAACACAGGAGGTGTTACGAAATGAGAAGTAAATGCTGAGTGGGAAATGAGATGTGCTTTTTGAGAGAATGAACTTCCCTGCTTGCCTGTGCAGCTTTGAGGACCATAGAACTATTTCATTTTCAAAAGGAACAAAAAAATTCTCTTTTCTCCAGAAACCATGAAGTTAAGTAAAACACCAAATGTTATGAGAATTACAAATAATTCAGCAGTTGGTGAAACTGGATGGAGCACGACTGACACAGATGGAAGATTTAGTGGCCAAACTCTAACAAGTCTCTGCTGAGTATGTATGCACTGAGATTTTTCAGAAGCTCACAATTTGGCCACATCTAGGTAGATATGAACTGAGGTGGCAAAAGGTGAATCCCTGACATCAAGGTTACTTTACCTGCCAAATTCCAATCTCTCCTCCAAACCACTGAATGCTGAATTTTCATTTAAAACAGAAACGTGAACTTTTTGTTTTTAACGAGCAAGACAACATATGTTTTCCTAATCTCTGGACTTTTTAGCTGAAATTTTAGCAAATATTCAGCCCTTGGCTAATACTCAGCACAAACTACTTCAAACCAAACAGATGCAGTTTGGCAAACTGATAAGCAATGTAAAATTACTTTGGGTAATGAAAAATGTTAGGCAGTTTAGTGATAAGCAACTGTATCAGCTTTGCATAGGACGCACTTCTCTCCAGCTGTCTCTCTTCAGACCAAATTTAAACATACACAGACAGGTACAGTTCATCTGTAATCTTTTTTTCCCAGTCATTTGCAGCAGATGGGAACACAACTTACTGTGTGTGTTGACTGCATGTGTACAGCATGCATTGGTATTTTTTGCAGTAAAGTCAGACAGCAATCCAAAGCATTTATTCTTGCTGCTGCTGTCCCTGCTTTGCAAGCTGTATTTTTGCAGAGGAGTGAAAGGTAGTGGGAAAGTGCAGAACAGAGGATTGCAAGGACTGGGCAGTGCAGTCTCATGGCCTATTTTGGCTGCTTCTATTTTAGGTTCTTGGCCATGGGAATTTCTCTTTCTCCTCTGACAGACTGGCAGCAGAATCCCAGGCTCCCTCACCTCATTCTGACAGTGACTGCAGATGCTGTGACCCGCCTCCCAGGATGCTGTCTGTGAGAGTGTGATGCAGCAGGGAAAAGAAGAATTTAGGTAGAAAGAGGTTATAATTTAGAAATGAGGGAGACTGAGGCCAGTCTTCCTGAGGAGGACTGTGATAAGCTCCTCATAGAAAGCAGCTTTGCCCAAGACCTACCAGGGAGAATTAGAAGCTGGGAGACCTGGCTCCCCTTTCCTTCTCAGCCAGTGATGTGCTGTGTGGCAAGTCACAACTTCACTGCTCTTAGATAAAACTGGGAATGGGAGCAACCCCAAAAATAAACATGCATGCATACATGTGCAACAGAGGGACAAATCTACTCAATACCTGTAAGTGTGCTCATTTCTTCCAAAGGGGATCTTCCAAAAAAGAGAAATACTAACACAGTATATTCTGTCTGCTTTACCCACTGCCCTGTAGAAAGTATGTGACCAAACATTTTCCACATTTCATACCCTTCAATTCACCGAGCATGTCCATTTGCTGAAATCCCTCTGCTGGTCCCCACGTGCCAATCTCAGTCCCCGATTATCCCTCTGCAATCCTCAGACTCGATGATTTACTCTCCCTGCCTCCTATACTGATCCAGGACCCTGCCTTCTATGCATGCCCAGCATCACACTCCTACTTGCCACCTCTCCCCAGCACTCTCCACGTGCTGCAGTCTCCTTGCACACTGTGCTGCCCTTCCCCCCGGTCCCAGTCGCACACTCAGACAAAGCCCCTTCTGCCTATTAGGCACTTCCATTCTGCAAAACCTCACAGTTAAAACTAATCCTTATCCTGCAAATAAGCTGGAAATGAAAGCAGTGCCTCAGAAAGCCTTCTATTTAATGAGCATCTTTGCTGTGGCCCTCACCATTCCCCATCTTCTCTGAGGTTTTCTCCAAATGAAATAAAGATCAGCCCCCCTGCAGCTCCTTACTGTAAACATTAATTCAGGAGGTCACTTACATATTAATGCTGACCCTGTTTCTGCCACCTTTGCTGATACAGAGCAGTCCCATTAGTGGCAAGTGTTTTAAAAGAAGCTGATTCTTAATGTGGGTATGGGTGGTGGAAGCTGACCTCCATCATTTCTCCTCCCTTCCTCGCCTACTCTCTGAATGTGACCGGTGCTCGTGAGTACCAAATTACTGCATGACATGTGTGTGCCCAGGACACATTTCTGTTTGTTTTCTTCCCATGCAAATGCATGCCTGTGGCCAAGGGAAGCACTGTGCCCACACAAATAAGAGCAGCCTCACGATGCAGCAAATGCCTGACACCTGCTTTTTTCACAAAGCACTCAGGTACCACAATCACGGAAAATAAAGCAAAACACCAGGCAGACAGACCTCTTGCAAGAACACTTGCATGACACAATACCCATGTTGCAGACAAATATTCCCAATCCCAGAGGGATGCAAACCCACCCTTCTCCTCGCCCCATGCCTTGTCCTATGCATTTTCTCAGCACTAGACTGCATTTGCCTGTTTGAATGCTGCTGAGATTGACAAGTGGCCAGCAGCAGCCCTGTCCTTTTCCCTGCAGTGCTCCAGTGAGACACCTGAGCCCTGACCACAACACTGCAGCAGACATTTCCTAAAGATGAGTCTGAAATGTCAACACCCTTTGGTACCTAACACATCCCAGGGAAATTAATGGGAGTTCAGGACAGAGGGGAAAACTGCAAGCAGCAAGCTTGAAAAAACAACACCTGGGAAAATCCATAGGGGATGCACTTTACCTGCCAGGACTGAACCTAACCTCCTGCACCATCATCTTTAAAAATCTGGCAGCTGGAAAAGCAAAGCTTTTTCCCTCTGAGGAATAGCACAGGGAAAATTCACTTGAAAATTAACTACTCTACAACTCTGAACTCACTTTTAAGAATTTAGGAAACACTAATGGAACAAGCCCTCCCACTACTGCCCACCTAATTGCATTTCCACTTAGGCTTGCACATTCCAGCCCCTGATAAAATATTCATGGGTTGCTGTTGGTCTTAGTGGGGCAAAGCACCTGCAGAACTGGAATTGATAAGTGTTCCACCTGGGGCAGGTGGGGCCCACATCACTGGCCATGGCAAGGCTCAGTTAAATCAGTTTGTGGAGCAAGGCCAGAAAGCATGACTGCAGAGATTTTTGCCAAAACCCATATCTCTGGGCAGTTTACACTTGTCTTTTACTCTGAAAAGTTCATATTTCTTCTTTTTCCATTTCAGGCAGAAACTACTCAGAGAAGAGCTGGGCAGTTTTGTGCTTATCCCATGGAAAACATAAGACCATGCAACTGAGGGTCATGGCAAAATGTGTAACCCAGGGAGTGGCACTTCCTGGGCCCACAAAGGACATCTTTGATGTTTTCTTTAGAAAACTTCCAGGGCAAGGAGAGGCTTTGACTGCCATCATCCAGGTTATATAATTTCCAGGGCTTTCACTTTAGATTGAAGAGTTCAGACTCGCTCATTAAATATACATATGCATACATTATATGGCAATGGGATTCTTTCTCATATTTTAGTTGGGTTTATAGTATAAAATGAGAACTAAACATAGAGCAGTCAAGATCCTTGCCCATTTCCCCTCCAAGCAAATCAGCTTACCCTCCAATTTTTCTGACACCACACCAAAGGAGCTAATTCTTCACACGGAATTACAAATCCCTGGTTAGTCACTGGCTCTTGCCCTGCAGCCCCCACACATCTTGGGGCTTCCATACCAGTTTTGCCCCTGCCCCTCAATTTTATCCCATTTTTTGTCCTAAGGACCTCACAGAGCTCTGTCAACGTGTTACTGTAGTCCCTTCAGCTTTTCCTCAATTAAGACAACCAGTCATGCCTAATTGTTCCTAGTTCCGTGATGGTTTAGTGATGTGAATAAATGTCCCCTTAGGACAGCATTGAAAACACTCAAATCATTCACTTGTGATCTAAATATAAAGGGCATCAAGGTCCTCTGATATGAAAGGCTGCTCCATATGAGAGATAATTATATTTATCTGGAAAAAAGGCAGATTATTCACTTTAGTAACACATTTGTAACGACAATGTGCCAAAAGCTCAGTGTTTTTTAACAGGGCCATGCATGTCCTTGTGTATCCCACACTCCCCACCAACCAGATGGATGCAGTTCAAACTGTGAATCCACTCAGAAAATTGAATAGTAGCAACTTGGTCCCTGTCCCTTAGTATTAGTCATTCAGAAACATTTTCACATATTTACCTGGAATTTGGTTTCTGTCCTCACACCCTCTTCCTCAGCATAGCAGGAGACCTGCCTGGGCAGACCCTCTCCATCAGCAGAGGTGCAGCCCCATTGTTCCTTTGAATCTGCCCCAGAAGCCCACATTTCTCACACACTGACAGCAACCTGACCCCACAGGAGGCAGTCCAAGCTGTAGCCACTGCAGCAGCAAGGGTTGCCTTCCCAAAACAGGCCGGTGGGAGCATGCCAGAGTGGAAGCACCCAGCTTCACTACTTGAGCCATGTTTGGGGCAGCAGCACTAAGCTGGTCTTCCCTAGCCCTTTGTCCTGCTTGGCTGCTGAGCTCTGCAGGCACCCACAGCTCTGCACTCACCACCCACAACACCCCCTTCTCCTTTCCTCTCTTTCCAGTCACAGCAAAGACATTTGGGGGGCTTTACCTTTGTTCTCTGCCAAACCAGTGTCTCTAAATGACAAAGCAGCCTGCTTCTCCAGATCTTATCCCTGTAGACTTATACCCTCTGTTGATTTTTGGCAACATGGGTACTAACTCCATTCCTCCACCCTTGATCCTCCTACACTACTGTACAATGTTTATAAAAATAAACAAATAAATCAGTTTTTCGCCTTGCAAACTTGTGTATGCGAGCCTGCAGAGATGCAGGCTGTAATGGGTTTTTCTCTCTTCTCCCATCTTCACTACCACCCAGTAGCTGGCAGGCACAAGCAGCTTTCTGAGGTTAAAAGTAGTAATGAGGCAACTTTGGCTTTCATACACTGTGATCAATATTTACTGGAGCAATAAGAGAGTTCAGAAACTGCAGCGCTGGCATGACAGAGAAGCTGGAGAGCAGAAAACAGCATTTAAAGTCTTCAGAGGGACATGACAACCAGCTAATGATTACTTAGGGACTATCAGATTTCCTTCTTCATTTATTTTGCCTAGTGGTATAGTAGTTAAAACACAGAATAATAAGCTGGGCCTATCACTAGTTTAGGGAAGCGAGTGTTTGTAGAAAACTTTTTTTTCCTAGCCAGCTTTGGAAAGAGAGAATTGTTTGTTAAGCCAAATAAGAGCACATCTCCCTATCCCCCCAGGTCCTCTGCTGATGTGGCATCCTGGGCAGTGCACTTTGCCCTGCAGGGCTTCTGCAAGTGAACACTTTGTCACATATTCTCCTGATAAAAGGGTCTTGCTGCCAGTAATTTGTCTGCTTTCTCAGTGTTTTTTTCAACTCAGTTTGTCAGCTAGCAAGCTTCTGGTGTTGTCCTACAAATAGGGTAAACCTTGGGCTCTTTTGGACTCAGCCTTAGTCTGCAAGCTACAGCATCTCTGCTGCACTCATGGCCTCTCCAAAGTGCTGTGAGGGGCCTCCAGGCAAAGATGTTTCCTCTAGTGTAATCCAGACTTCAGCAGATAAAAATTCCAAACAGCAACAACAACAACAACATGCCAAGGCAGGACAACTTCTCAACAAACAACCCCATTTGTTATCTATTTTCAGATAACAATGAATTCTCATGCTATTCTTGAAAACAGAGGGACAGATTTTGGGGTGTAATTAACAAAACTGACATAATAGCTGAAGCCAATAGATGAAGAGAAAGCAGAGGGGCAGAAAAGTCACAGGATTTGTATGGTCCTGCTCCGAAAATGCTCATAGCTCTTTATGGTGCATCACGATTCCTTGCACCAGAGTACGGGATTAAGACTTGACATTTCCACATTTGTGGGATAACCTCAAAGTTCCCATGACAGTTTAGCTCTTAGAAAACAAACCAAATGCGTTAAGGATCTATGCAAGGTCCTTTGACTTGCATATCATCTGCTCCTCCTACATAAATTACACTGCTATTAGTATTGCTCAATGAAGAGCATGAAACAAATTGAGCCTCCAGCCACTTCTAATAGACAAGGGTAGTTAACCCATATCTAAGCTGCATGGACGTCTTTTGTGACGAAAATTAAATTCTTGGAACTCATCTGGAAGCCCAGGCCTTGCACGGATCACATTTTCACTCTCCCATCTGTTGACCTCCAGCTGAGGCCAGCCATTCCTGCAGGCAGTGGGGGAATTTTGGGAAAGAAGGCAGGCATACAGGAATGTTGTGAGGAGTATTTTGAAGGGAGAAAGTCAAGAATCTTTAGAGGCTAATCCACTTAGTACAAAAACCAAAAAAATTCTCTTTCTTCTTTCCATAACCACAGTGGTCTGAAGAATAAAAAAAGACCAGAAATGTCTACAGTATCCATTTCTGCCAGCTGAGTTCACAGTGGTGCAAAGCTAACAACCAGCATACTGGCCTGGGAGGGTAAATAGGGGATAAAAATCAGGTATTTGTCATCCAGGGTATACCTTTTTTGGAAGGGTGCTCTAAAAAGAGAAGTACTTTGACTAGGATGATCCAAGAAAGATGCTGCCAAGCAAGAAAGAACTGAGAGATGCTGGTGGGAAAGATTCAGATTTGGTAGCGAGAATGAAAAACAATTGGAGTGGAAGAAGAGACAGAGGCACGAAAAGCTCTTGCAGTAATCCCCCTCTTCTCCCTTGTGTTCTCTGTCTGATCAAATCCCAGCACAGTGGCAAAAAAAAAAAAAAAAAAAAAAAAGAAAAAGAAAAAGAAAAAGAAAAAAGGCAGCAGCATAGATCTGCAGATATAAAAAAGAGCACACAGGCACTGGCTTCTCCAATATTTTAACAAAACTCAGGCTGCACTTAATCCCCCTGCAGTCACAACGCCCCTCAATACACACACAGACACACCACATCCTCCCCCTCACTGCACAAATGCCACCAAAGTATGTGACTGCAGTGCCCTTTCTCCACTGTGAGCTGCAGTGCCCCAAGGTGGGCACCTCTGTTCCCACCCCACACCTCATCCTGCCTGCCCCTCTCACTGCTTTTTCTGTTTCATTACACTGTCATCTTTGATCCTTTCCATCTCCTCTCACTGAATTTCCTGTTCTTTCCACTCAAGCTCTCTCTGCTCATCACAGGATCTGGTGGATGTGTGTCAGGTACCACCGTGACTTCAAAAGACTGGATGGAATGGAGAAGTAACAAAGGTAAGATCACTGTCTTGCAGAGATTAACCACTGGAATGATGTGGAAAAACAGCACTGATCAGGTTTGCTGCCAGGCACGGGGCTTAGGACACGGGTTGCATAAGTTCCAGCTTCCTCAGTCATTCTAAATCAATTGATTAGTGCCTCAATTTCCCCATTTTCAAAAAGAAGAGATTAATAGTAGCTACACTAATGATAGAAAAGAAGATGGAAAAGAATGGAGTGCAGACATGCACAGAAATAGACAAAAAGAGGGATAATGGGAATTAGAAAGAAGTCAGAAACTGACTGAAAAAAAATAGGTAGACAGACAGGAGGAAGGCAAGATGGCTGGACTAACTGAAGTCACAATGAAGTCATGATGGAAATCAGCCACAACAATTCTTGCCAGTTTTGTGCTATGGCTCTGGCTGGTTCAGTCTCAACATACAAGCTCATTCCGCCTCCCTTTTGAACTCTGATTAACACCCATCCATGCAAAAAACCCAGTAGTGCCTTGTGATCATCACCAATTCCCAAATGGAAAGGGATGCTGACCCAACCAATTCACAATCCCAGAAACTCTGAGAGCACATATCTAACCTAAACTCTAACACAGCAACTTCTCATAGTTTGTGTCCTGAGCTCTCCAGCAAGGTCACTGGCTGTGTCCTTGCAGCTCCACTCCATGCATCCCACTGGCAAACTGAGCTCTCTTGTGCAAAAGCTGCCAGCAAGAGTCAATGAGCAGAGGTGGCTGTAGGTTCCCAAGGGGCAAATGGTAATGCCATGCTGAAGATAGTAGAAAGGGGAACTTATATCCAAGTCAATTAGGATTAATGCAATGTGGGAAAGTATTAGTTCTGGAGCTGTAAGTTTCTCCATTAAAGATTGAAGGCAGATTGGAAACGGGGGGAGGAAAGCGAAGACAAGCTAGTAAAGACTTTTCTTGGCTCCACAGCCCTTTTCTTCCTTTCTCTGTTTTTTTGGGAAGTGATGAGGTGTGGATCTAAGACATTACTCTCTGGAGATTGTCAGTGGCTCCCAACCCCATTAAGACAGCAGTTTTTTTGCTCTCCTTTCCATCTCCTTTGCTGAATGCTGTTACGCACTGATGGTGGCTTGGCCTGCTATCAATGGAAAACCAAAGACATTCTCCAAAATAAAACATCATGGCATCAAAACTTTAACATTCAACCTCTGAGCTGAGGAGACCTCACTTTTAGTGGTGTGGATGACAAGAACAACAGTGAGGTTAAGTGCCAGGTAACCCCCTGAGAAAGGCAAGCAAACAGGTAGGAGGGACAGGTAAACTGAACACGTTAGGCATGCAGTGGGGATCTGCTCTCAGCTTGTCCCCACCGCACTATAACCAGCTTCCAGGCTCTCCAAAAGCAGCACAGGTAGAGAAACTGGAAGCCACAACCACACCATCAGCTTCTCTTCAAAGTAATGCCATTCAAATGGTAGAGCTGAGCAAAGCATTCCTAAATCAGAGAAGCTGAAGGTCTCTGCTGCTCCTTTCAGTGCTGACCCCTAAGGGTGCAGAAGCAGATCAATCTTGCCTCTTTGGCTGCCTGCTCATGCACCTGTTACTAAGAGGTTCCCAAATCCATTGTGGCTCCCTGAGGCAATGTCCCAGCTAGGTCAGTACATAATGGTGCTGCAGCACTGCAGGCCAGTATGAAATAGGCACAACGGAGTGCTCAGCCTGCAGTAAAGAAGGACCTGTCAATATTATTTGCCTGTAAAGTGCCACACATGCTGGAGGTGCTTTATAAATAAGTCAGTAAACAAACAGCATCAAATTACAAACAAGAATGAGTGATGAAGCCTCTTTTTTTCTTTCTAAAGAAATAAATAAGGGTCACAAAATGAAATTATGCATAGCTCAAAATTCACAAGGAAGCTGGATTTTGACAGTCTGGCGATGCAGAGGAAGTTTCAAAGTAACCCGCTCCTTCTGAATAGCAGTGGATAGCAGAGCACATTGAAGATACTGAAAAATTCATGATTTTAAGTAACCAGTTATATTTACAGCAGCTATGCTAATTACTAAATCACCCAATTATGAACACATGCATCTAATATGGCAGCAGACCCCTTCTCATTCCAGCTTTGAATTGCCGCATCTGGCAATTCCCTCAGATGCTTTCCACGCACTGTTTTAATTTAAGCATGGTAGGTAGTCCTACAGAAAGAAGGATTATCTAAAACTAGATAGATACATGTACCACTGGACTGGTGCTTCAAAGAGAACCAATAAATAATTTTCCAGAGCTCTGCATGGCTTTGTCAACACCAGGAAGCACAGCATGCTACTGTGCAGTCCTGTCTTCTGATATAAAGGCCAAGATCCCAAGCAAAACCAGGGATGTCACAGGCTTTAAATCTTTAACTAACATTGTTACTTCAACTCCACATTGAAGAAGACAAGGCAGAGAATGGAAAGATGTATCAGGGTTAGAAAATTCCCTACTTTTTTTTTTTTTAATCATTATTGCAATGGAAAAGGAATTGTTGTGGTTTGAAATCCATTATTTCCCTGCAGTGTTTGCAACTCTAATAGAGCAGTTGCAGCTGTTCACTTACTGCTTACATAGAAACTACAGGTGTGCCTGAACATAAACAAAACAGGAAAAGGATGGAAAGCTAAATAGCAGCAGGGGAAAAAATGGGGATAAGGAGCCTGCACACACAACAGTAAGGGAGGGACTCTTGACGTTTTGCAGCATTCAACTCTGGCAGTGAGCTGCCAAAGCACCACCGTGGTGTGGCATCTGCAAAACCTGGGGCTGCAATGAGGTTCAACCACACGGGTAATCCAGGGAAGGCTCCTTTCCCAGCCCAGACTGCCTCCCTGGTGAAGGCACCATCAGCATCTACCCTCCTTTTGGCACTGGCTCCTGGGAGGCAGCATTTTCAGCACTCTTCTCTGTGTTTGGCTTAGGAACTGCTGATCCATTTCTTTTAAATCTGCATTGGGGGTCTAGAATATGCCATCATTTTTTTTCCCCTTAAAATGTTTTGAAATACCCCAGCTCATGCAGACTAGGAAAGCAGGATTTACTACTGTTAAAACTGTCAGGAAACTCAGCTGCTTGTGGAAAGGACCAGTCCTGGAATTAAGACAACACCATCAGAGGTGCCAACGAGGGAAATACAGGAAGCATACCACAGCACAGCCAGCTATAAAGCTTAAATGTGACTATCCTGAATTCTGCTTCAAGGGAGTGAAAAGTGGAAGTAGTGTGTCTTGCTTTATGGTGCACACCCTGCAAAACGCACGTTGTAAACCTTCCCACCAAGAGCATTAACCAGAGAAAATACTGGGGATTTACACAGTACTTTTACTTTGTAAAATCTAGCATGCCAGCAGTAGACAAAGGAATCTTAAAATGTAAGTGTATAACATGGTGGTATACAAAAAAATCACAGTGGCCATGGAAGTGTGAATGAATTCAGATTGCTAACAGCAGACCAGATAGTGTGCATTAACCAAAAGAAAATAACACTGTCTCTTCTCATACTATTATTCATGTACATGTTCATGTAGCTAAATTGCAAAAGCCTTCCTTTAAGGAAAATGACACACTGAGGATGTTGACTCTGGTTTTGTTATTACTTTAAGTGCATTTCTGTTTGATTTCATTATTCAATATATATTTTCTTTTTCCAGTTACACTTGGGGGACAGGTACAACGTACACACATTCATACTTTAGTGTTGTGACAACCAGCACCAGAGTTGTTGAAATATCCATTTCAAAACCAACCTTAGTGCAATCAATCAAATCCTTTGCTGTAATATAGGGAAAATAAACAAGGCTATCTGGGATTGCAACTCCTAGCTGGGCAAATGGAGTGCAAAGCATGGAGGACTAATGGGGAGGGAACAGAGAAAGAGGAATGCCAGAAAGAAAGATTATTTCAATGGCTCAAAGAGCTTAAAGAGTCTTAGAGGGGATTAAAGAATAAAACAATATATTAAAATTGCAGGGAAGCAAAATCAGAGACTCAGTCATCTCGGTAGCTATAAGAACGCGTGGGCCATGTAGCATGAAAGCCTTAAGCAACGTACTTAGGAGGAAAGATAGAGACAGCAGGACAACTGTGCTATATTACTGCATATTCCTTCTGACCCTGAGAAGATGGCATGCTCAGACCCTTTGCCTCTACTCCTCTCTTTTAGTTATAAGATTGCCACCAATAAAAATGTTCACGCTCAGAGACCTGCTCTCCGCCCTCCTTTTGGGATGCATTTATTTCCACAAAGGTTTCGAAATTGCGCAGAGGTCATTGTGCAGAGTCATTGATTCCTACTCACGTAGCAAAGGTGCTCCAAACGCTTGCTTTCAGCCCTCAATTTTTCTAGTAACACATCTCAGGGGATCTACACCCTGTCCTGGCTTCCAAAGGCCCCTAGCCGAGAGGACGCGTGTTTGTGCGAGTGTGTGCGCGCAACAGACGCATGAGCCGGGGGAACCCTGCTCTGCATATGCTGGCACCAACTGTATTCTTTAAAAGTGTCTGTATGCCTGGTTAGCCAGAAACAGACCCCAAATCCCTCCAAGCAAGACTCAGTGAGAGCATATGTTCAGAGGCACACTGACAATTAAATGAGAATTTCATGTCATCTCAGTACAACAGAAGCAACTGCAAACTCTTTTCCTGGTTCAAGCAAGGAAAAACTAGCACCACCGAAACTACATAAAACTCTGTCGCTGAAATTCTGACAAAACTTCCCATTTACAGCAGCGCTGTGCATGTGTATTTTATATACATGCTTCTTTACTTCAAGCATGGAAAATGTCAGCCCAGAGGGAACTGTCTGAGAAAGTTACAAGCAGGCATTGAGCTTGGTATTCACTTGCTTACTGTGTTCAGATTTTTTTTTAATATATATTTTTGATGGAAGTGTTGCAGCTTTTTGCTTTCATTTAGAAAGAAAATGTGTAGCAGACATATTTGACATAATAGTGTTTGAGTTTTCAAGGGAGACTGAAGCAGTAACTAGAGACAAATCATTCTGTTCTACTGCTCCTTGCTTGCCACCCCAACTCTTTCACCAACTCCTTTCTTGCTTTCATGTCTAAGCCTATTGCCTGTGCTGCTTATGAGAGCTGCTGGGAATTCTTTTCTCAGTCTTCCATTCCAGATCTCCTTGGCTAGAGCTTAAAGCTCTTGAAGTCACTGTAAACAGTTTCAGATTGTGAGTGTCCTTAGGAAATTGTTGCAGAAAGAAAGAGGTTATGATGACTCTGGAGAAGCCTGGAGAAAGGTGTTCAGTAGGCAGGTGAGTTTTGGAATCCCTTCTGAGATAAGGGGATCACGTGGTGCTTTCACAACAGAAGGACTGAGAAAGGCTCTGTAGGACCGTCACTGACCAAGCTACAGACCCTGGCAATACAAATGTGGCCTGAAGGCAAAGTACTTTAGCACAGCATTTTGAACCCTGTTTAAAAAGCTACACGTCTTACTATATATCTATCTCACACAAAATTCTGCAATTCTGTAGCCTTCTAAATGCATTTTCCCTATTGCAAAAATTAGATCAAGCACAGGAGATAAATACATGAAAAATATCTGTTTATGCCTTGCCCTCTCCCTCATCTCTACTTTCCTTGCTTTTCCTATTTTTTTTCCAAGTGAGCTGGCCACTAGAATTCTTGACCTGGCATTCTCACCCAGAAGGCATCCAGACAGCTGGGTAAGCTCATCATTCCAAATGCTTGCTCATAGGGGTACAGTAATGACACTTCAATCTCCTCCTTGCTGTGCCCTACAGCCCCCATACATTACTATAGAAAACAAGTTTACAAAGCAGAAGACGAGTCTGTCAATAACATTAAACAAGCTGTTATTTTTCCAGTTAGTGCCAGAAGAGGGTAGAGAGAAGGGTGGGCGAGAAAGAAGGGACAAATTGTTTTATGACTCAAACACAAACCCTCTGTCTAATGCCTGCATGTGTGTATTTGCTTCCTTTTTTCATTTTCTTCCCTTGCTCCCTCCCATTTTTTCTCTTTGTGGGTGTCAAATGTAAATCTGGGGTTTATCCTGCTTTGCTGCAGCATGAGACACATCATAATCCTATTCTGTAGAGGACAGTATGTCCTCTGTAAGTCACACGAGAGGTGGTCCTCCAAGACTCCTTGGTTGCCTGTCTGATGCCCTGGCTTGAAGCTCCACTTTAGAATTATCTCCTGTCTCCTTAAATTCCCTCTGCAGAGCATTTAGCAAAGTTGTAGACACAATCACGCTGGGAGGGGGGACGCTAGCTGAGGTTGAATTCAGCCTGAGATTGAATCTCCCATGGGCAAATGCTGCATGGTCTAACTTCCCACCACAGTTAATGAAGACTTGGTCCTTACAGGCAGTGAAGTCAAAAGGTTAATTCAGCTGATCAGGAGGTGTCTGCTCCAGGATGAGCTGAATTAAGTTCATAGCCTCAACTGACTGCACTGAATCTCTATCAGCTATAATGGGTGTTTAGACACCAACTCACATCTAGATACTTACAGGAAGACTCCTAAATTTAGACATTTTAATCTGGAGCTGAATCTCATTCTAGAAAGTCAAGAAAATAATTTTGCTCATTTCCAGCTTCCTTGTGAACATAAAGAAGAGATTAATGCCTCAGATTCCCTCATTTTGTGAAACAGGACTGAGTTTTCATGTATTGTGTGCACCAAGAAATACATAGCACCACAGAAGAACGTCACAACACTTGTGTCCAGATAACAGTGTGCTGTCACAGAAAAGGGGATGTATCACACCTAGAAGGAGCAGTTGTCAAACCATGATACCTGGCAGAATGATTCTCCTCCTTGCAGAGCACCAAGGACACACTCACAGGGACTGATACAAATGGCATTCCCAGCACCACCTGAGCTGTGATGAGCAAGTAGAATTACGGAGTTAGCACAGGCCTGTGCTCAAGCAAGCCTTGCTGCGAGGCAGAGTTTATCAGTTCATGGACAGGACCTTGCTATCACAGCATCCTCTGGTTTCCTGGACTGAGCAAGCCCTTCCCTGCATGATGGCATCTTTGTGTCATGTTGGACTACCGTGCAACAGAGCCATGTCTGTAAAATGCTGGTTGAGAAGGCTCACAAGATTTGGAGCTCCTCGTTCAGTGTTTACGCATGAGGCTTTGAAGGTCTCGCGTTCCTGCTTTTTTATTGCTTTGGAGTTTTTTTAAACAAAATTGAGCTGGTAAAGGAAGCTGTAGGCCATGCTAAGATAATAGCCTGGCAATGTTTGTTATACTGAAAATAAACTACTCCTTCAGATCTGGAAATGCAGAGGACAAACTTTCTAAGCTCTTCTATCCCAGAGCCCAGATAGAACGCTGAAGCTCAAAGGCACATTAAAATGAAATAACAACATACAACACTTACCTCTTTTCCTCTCCAAAGTACTTCACAAGCTTTTATTAAATTAAGTCTCATCACACCCTTGGGATATAGGTGCAGTAAATACCTTCATGATAGGGTGAGCGAGTAAGACACAGAAAACTCTCCACAAACACTCCTCTGACTGACTGTATGAATTGATTCATTTCAGTGGCACCCTTGTGCTGTCATTTCCCACAGACTTTCAAGCAATCAAATTTTACTGCCCCAAAGGGCTTGCAGGAAATGAACTGCAAAGTTGTACACAAGAGGATTTGCTTATGAAAAGCACATGAGCAGATCCCAGCAAAGAACCAGGGCAGCAGCTCTACACAACTGCAACTCTCTGTGTTCAGGGTAATAATCCAAATATTAAGCTATGTGTTGTCAGCATGAGCCTGACTTACACATTTTTAATCTATTTGTGTATTTTAATTAAGTAGCTAAATGAAACAGGGAAACCTCTAGCAAAGTAGGTCCACTCTCAGGGTGTAAGCCAGCTTGCTTTCCACCATGTAAGTAATCCCTTTCTGTGGGCATGCTGACCAGTGTCACAGAGGACACACAGAGTAAGGGACAGGCTTGACAGTCACAGATCAGACAAAAGGATGCTGACAACTCACGAATCAGTGTTTTCTGTTTGGTGTCCAGGACAATTCATTTCCTGGCAAGAGCAGTTATACAGACAGGAATAAAGATCTTAGCACCTAATTCAGAATGTCTTAATGCAAAAATGCACAAAGCAGACACATAACCATGTAAAAAGTCAGATGGAAGAAAAATGTTGCTCCATGGAACTGAAAACTACAGGTCTCAGAACAACAACAACAAAAAAAAACCACAACAGGGAGAGGGGGAATGGAGAAGCAAAAACCAATCAAAACCCCAAAAGTCAAAATTCCACAGCAAACAACAGGAACAGCATGAGGTTGCACCAGGGTTATATGGAGATCTACCTGAATTTTCCTCTTCCATAAGTCCAGAAACTCAGAAAGAACATCTCAGAAGCAAACTTACAGCCCAAGAATTGTTTGCAGAAATGGCCCTGGTTTGATTCATTTGACTTGAATAACTGCAAGTAGCAAATACATTCAAAAAATATAAACACCTGGAGGTGTTTTACAACCAGAAGAAGCTACATCTTTTAAAATTAATTCTACAACCCAAATTATTCTACTGGTTTCAGTTAATAACTCTATTTTACAGACAGGAAAACTGAAGCACAAAGGAGCTAAAAGCAGTATTCTCTTCAGCACTTGAATATTTTTTCCAAGTTTTGGTTTAGATCTGAAACATTTTTTTCTTCTTCCCACCTTCCATGTCCTGCAGCTCCCCAGGTCTCTTACTGGGTATGACATCTAAGTCCCTCTTAACTTGGAAGACATCATGCTTTGAGCTGGGTCAAAACAAGCAAAGTTCTCAAACTCACCTTGTAATTTTCAAGACAAAAAAAAAATCATCCCTATTTGAAATTTTATGGCTGCAAAAGTCATCCTTTGTCTGCTGCTTGTATTAAAATAATTAAATTTTTAAAGGATTTCAGATAAAAAAAGCAAATGCAGTTGTATTTTGGTTTTTTCCTTAAAACATTTTTTTGTCAAAACTACATTCCAATTAAATTTTGAAATTGACTCATCAGATGCGTTCCACAGAAAATACTGGTATTTAAATTGAAAAATCAAACACCTGGAAGTATGCAATCATACTCCAACTTATATAATCTGCTGCACCATCTGTAAAAGTTAACTTTCATTCCTCGCTTCCAAACAAAGTATTTTGGAAAGAGTGACGTCCCTATTTTTATTGAAAAGGAAAATCTGAACAGAATATTTTAATTTTGGGGAAAGAAAAAGGGTTGGGTTTTTTGTTTGTTTGAGGGTTTTTTTGAGTAACTCTTTGGAAAACAAAACAAAATAAAAAACACAGAAGTTCATGAACAAGAACAAAACCATCTTTGGTCAACTTCAGAAAATATATCTTTTGTATAGATGCAGCCATCAGGAAACTCATAGGGTGGTGCCTCTTAGAATTTGGATCAGGTAGGGTGGATTTTTTTCAACCTCAGGTTTATTATTTTAACAAATCTAAGTCCATCACCAGGTCTCCTTATTTCTAGAAAAGATTAAAGATCTCCAAAGTGCAGAGGAAAAAGGTACAATTCTTAAGAACACTGCAAGGTTACAAGGTACTGTGTGCTAATAAAGCATGTTGGTTTGGTAACAAGCCGAAGCAGGGAGCAGCAGGGGCACTGCTTTATGACTGAAGCTTTTTCAAAAGGCTCTGTTGAAAGATTTCAGGAGAAGAGACATGTGAGTGAAATCTTTAAATGTGTCAACAGGGAGGCCTGACACTGAACTTCTGCCCACTCCAGAGTCAATGCCATCCTTCAAAACAGAGGAGATTGACCTCTGCAGTTGAGAATCACTGAGTGGCAGCAGGGGGGGTCCCTGCATTTGTTTCCAGGCCACTTGCAATAGAGAAACAGGGAACAGTCATTTGAAATCATGGTTGAGTGGGGAAAAAATAAAATTCTTTTTCCCTGGAAACTGGATTGGAGAAGGAGGGTAGTAGGATATTGATTACCAAAGTTCTCTACTTTGTCCTTAATGAAATCGAACAGTGCTTAGAAGAGGACAAGCACAGTTCCTTCTCCTCTCCTCCTTTATCAGGAGTGCAAAGCCTGCTATCCTGCTCGGGGCAAAGCAATAGGTTCTGGCAAATCTTGTATCATGTATTGGAAATCTACCATGTACCTCCTCTTCCTCCCTCAAGCCACATTAACCACGAGCATCATGTCCTGCTCCATTCTCTGAATCACCCTCTGCCATCCATGTGTAGAAATCACTAGAATACAGCCTCTTCCCCTCTGACCATTTTTATCAGGGGAAAACATAACCCAGCTGGGGAAGAGAAAAAAGAGCAGTGCTGTCACTGCAGCAATGAGACCTTCTAGCAAAGAAAGGAGAGAAGTCAGGATATCTCAAACAGCAGGACTAAGTTTGAAATCACCCTGTGTGGTTCACCAATGAGCCCAAACAATCAGTACTCTGCCTTTCTTGGGAAGCAAGCACCAGCCTCTCTCCAAGTGATGTCCTCCTAAAGCAGACCCCTCCCTCTGTGCCTGATGCACAAGAGAAACCTCTCGCTCCCAGCGCTGCTGGGCCAGCACCATACAGTCACACACTCATTTCCAAGTGCAGGCCTCCCAGATAGGGCTAGGTGCTCTTCAAAGATAAAGTATAGCCTCAGTTGCATTGCTGGATCCAAATCTTAAAAGTGGAAACACTGACCCCACAAAACTCATGTGCTCTGTACTTTCCAAAATGGAAGGAAAAGCCTGCGCAGATGAAGGAAAATACAAAATTAAAGCAATTTCCGTCTGCCACCTCATGACCTTGGACAGATTGCACATCTCTTGGCATTTTGTTCTTCCTTCTTTCCTCTCAGCACATTCCCACATCCACTGCTGTGAAACTCAAATTGTAATACCTATGTCAATGACTGCATGAGGACTAATTTAATTGATGTTTGCCAAGTGTATACAAATCCTCAGGTAGAAAAACACTTCTTGAAATTATGCAGCTGACCAATAAGTTTTATACAAGTAAGCACCATGCTATGATCACAGGGAAAAAGACCAAAAGACCACTGTCAAGGAAAGGAGAAGAGAAACCCATGCCAAGTTTTCAGCAAGGATGTGTTAAAGAGGAGCCTGTGCCAGCATTTGAAAACCAAGCAGACAGCAGAGCAGAAGGCTAATAAAGAGATTCAGATGATAACAGCTTAGCTAAAACACCTATAGATGAACCAGTTGGCACAGGAATCGCATTCTATTCAAGTAGGAAAAGCCTTTGTTTTGTTTTTCTTATGCTGTATTTAAAATTTCAACGTCTTCCCTAAGGTACTATGATAAAACAAAAGGAAAAAAAAAAAAACTTATTTGGGCTAATTTAAGTGTTCCATCTTCGCTGATGAAAACAAACAACCAAGACTCTCCTTTCCAATGTAAAAATATCATGATTTTCCATTCTGTTTCAATCTGAATTTTATCAACTTGACTTCAAAAGTCATTGATTTTGCTGATACAATGTCTCCTGACAGGAAAATATTCTATTGATATTTTCTAATCATCACCTCTAGTTTAGAGCTGAAGGTGAATGGAGAACTAGTGGGGTTGAATTCTTACTACTGAAAGGCTTTTCTCCCTCTCTCTGAAAAATGAGAGATTTCCTTCTACACATTCAGACTTTGCTGAGAGACCCTTAACATGAGGTTTAAATCCACAACATGCTCTGCACAGCTAACCTTAGAAAAGGACAGAGCTTGTGACTGTTTGGTGGAAACAGGTATATACTGCATGATGCCCTCTGGATGATTTGGTCAGTGTCTTGCAAATCCTGCCCCAAATATCTTCCATTCTCACAGCACTATACAGCTTGCTCTGTGCTGGTAAACTGCTGCCATCCATCCATCTATCCCAGAGGAGGCAGTTTACCATCAGTGTTGTTTCAAGATATGACTTTTTTTTTTTCCTGGTGATTTATGTAGAAAGAAAAACTATAGAAATGAGAACCCCATGAATATTCCAACATTTTGTATTACTACATATTAATCACTCTCCTCTCCAAGATGCCATAGCTGATTTAAAAGGCTTTTTTTTTTTTTTCTTTAAAGGTATCTCCAGACTGTCTTAAAGAGCTGAGCAGACTTGGAGAGATAAGAAGGAAAATACGCCTCTAAAGATGGTTAATGCTCAATTCTGAGCGTGTAGAGATGCTCACAAACTCTAAGCTCCACAAAGGACGGAGAGATTCCATTCAGTGTATATATATTTACCCTTATTCACAGCATTACAGAGTTTCCACTGCAGTCCTTCCAATAGAGATATAATAAGTAGGAAAGCTTTCTGTGACAGAGTGCTCCGGCACATTCATCCAACAGTTTAGCAGAACAATGCAGGGATGGAGTCTGCAGCTAAAGAAAACAGAGCTGTCACTTAAAAGCTCTAATGTTAATAGCTGTTCTGCAAACCCTATCACAATGAAAAAGGAAAAATAAAGGAGAATACTGAGGAAAAAGGGAATAGGACAGTGTGAGGGCCACAGAACTGGCTGAGTTACTCAAACAATAGATGCAGTACCAGAAGACAATCAAGGGACCATTTATTTAGGGTATTCCCCAGCAGCAAAGAGGGACTTTGCAACCAGAATCTCAAGGAATGGCTGTGCAAATCTCCCCAGGAGCTGCCCGAGCTGCTGACCTCCTCACTGTCCACCTTTGCTCTGACATCACTGCAGCAAAATCTGTGGGGCACTCAGATCCACTGCAGCCACAGCTCTGCCTGCAGGGCCACCATAATCTCATTACCCATGGAAATGCAGTCTCAAGAGGGGCAGCCTGTGAAGGAGGCAGCAGAGCCACTCTCCTCCTGGTCCCAAAGGAAAGAGGAAAACTGCAGGGATACATCAACAGTTGATAATAAATGCAGGTGCATGTAAGGAGGCTTACCAGCCCTGGATTTAATCTAGCAGAGATGCCACGTTTACTCCAGAGCCCACGCTGCTCTGCTCTGCGGGTTGCTCGTTACCCATACTAACACCATACTAATTAACCCTGGCACTGCTGCAGGCACAGCCATCCCTCTCCTCCTAGGGAGAGCAGAGGTAACAGAATGAAGGATTCATAACGCTGAGGAGAGGAGCAGCTTGCAGTAGCCAAGCTGAAATGAAAGGAAATGGTGAATGTGTTTCAGGCAAACGAAGTAGAAGAGACAAAGCTGCTTGCACCAGGTATGACTTAGATACATCACCTATAATGTGGTGGAAAGATCCCTCCCTGTGTTACCCAATCAGATTTGAAAGGAAAGCCAGTAAAATGTTGGGACTGAGCCATTTGGGACATCAGGTTAGATTCTGCCAGCTGGTAGATAATGCCTAACATATCCAGAATAATTTTTAAAATTTTATTGTTTGGAGCATTTATTGTTAAAGCCTGCCTCCCCTCCCCCCCAGACACCTAGAGTAAGGTCCTCATCTTTCCACCTTCGCAGTTATATTTTCAAGTATTTATCAAATAAGACAAGCTACTCCCCTCAGCCTAATTTATTTTCCTTGTTTTTTTCTTTTTTGACACTCCCAGCTCTGCACATGCCCAGCCACTGCTGGGATGGCTCCAACACAATCCATTTCTGTAGGCAGAGGGGCCAATACGCCTCTGTGGAAAGCCTTAAGTGTATTACCCTTAAATCAATGCATCCCCCCAGCTGACAGCTTATGCAGAAAACGAGCAGGTAGTAATAGCTAATGTTTCTTCCAACTTCCCAGACTGATAGTGAGCTTTTGAAGGCGATACCCCATGGAGAAGACCACCTTTTTTCCCTCCATCCCCACCTCCCTTCAGCAGTATGATCAGGATGCAGACCCAAATGCAACAGCCAGAGTCCCCGTGGGGCTGCTACCTTGCACCCAGGTAAATTGACTGCTGAGAGCGCTTCCAGGATTACAGGGCAGCAGACAACTTGAAAAGGACTATCACAAACTAATGTTTACATTATGAACCCCATGTTCCCACCTTCCTAAGGCTCCCTACCACCTCCCTCTTTGTAAGCAACCAGAATTTGCGTTTCTTTGAACTGAGCTAACAGAGCTCATACATAGCCATTCCAGCAACTGAATATATAACAAATACCATCGGCAAAAACAGGAGAACAAGCAAAGGAAACAATTGAATTAATGGCTGATATTTTTGTGTCCCTGTAATCTTCCTCACTCCTTCCCCACAGAGGCCTCTGAAGGGAGCTGACAGAGCCCTGACTGCAAGGGAGATGGTACACGGATGAGGAGCCACTTCAGAATGACACAAACCTGTTTTATCTGTCAGTCAGCATGGGGGATGAACAGTCGTTTAGCAACAGTGCCACTGAAATTATATTGCTTTTCTTTTGAAATACATAAATATTTGATTCTCCCTTCCTCAACTTTCTGCCTCTCCCCTTGTTTTAAAACAAAATCTTATAGATTTAAAATAGAACCATAGCTTGTTTTTTTTCTCAGTCATATTCAGCTGGTTTGAAAAATATCTGAGTGTCTCTGCATGTAAGAGAATTGGCATATATCCTGCCTATAGCTGATAAAAGGAAAAAAGAAAAAACAGGGAGTTGCAGAGTATATTTCCACTGGAATATAGCAGGTTTCTGTTCCCTTTCAGCTGTGGAGTTTTTCCTTTAAAATCTGATGAGACCAATTTCAGGGGAAGGTCTGCAAGGCCCAAGCTCTCACCACTTGCCATATAGCGAAAGCTCTGTGTGATAGTAGATTACAGGAGATGGGCCTGCTCTACCTGACCCATGGGTAGGTGCCCTGAACTTGAGTTTCATCCATCTCTGAAATACAAAGGCTGTTCCCAGCAAGAGCTCTACCCCTTCAGAATTCCCATGGGATCAGTAAACCAGCCTGGAGAGGAAAATCACGATTATCTAAGTCATATTAACTGAGCCATGTGGACCTTTGCCACAGGAGGATGGACAAGTCCCTAAAAAAATTGTCCCAACTGGAGCACAAAACTCCCATTATGTTTGAAAGTCTTCCCTGGTTACATACAGGAAACACCACTGGGTATGTTTATCTGACTGAGACAAAGAGTATGGATCAGGTTTTTACAGAGCACTCAGTTTTCCACATTTTGGAGGCTGGCTAAATACAAAATCACTCCCTTTTCTGTCAAGTCTACATGGCAGAGAGCAGCCTATTGCCCCTGGTGCTGCCTTAACTCAGGTGCTGGAGACAAATTCTTTTGGTACTGAGACTTGTGCATGACTCCTGCCCCAAACTGGTGAGGGAGAATGCATCATTACGCAGGTTATTTCTGTACGAGAGCAAATCCTGTCAGTGCCGTGTCCTTGGGGATAACATAACATTCTTGTGCTCCATTAGCAAAATCTCACATCTATGTAAAGGATTTGTAAATGTTAACCCAGGATTGTGAGGGACTTCCGAATAAATCAGATGCTAGATGGTATCCATGGTCACACTAACAATGAAGCAGGGTTTGTCATTTAAGAGTTTGCCCTCAAGAGCACACAACTATTAAATGCTTTAGAGACAAAAAACCAAACATGAGCAGAGTCTTAACCAAAACAGAGTATTTCTGTTTTGTGGGAACATCTACTTCAGGAAATTTTGCAGAAATTGCCTACTGAGGAACGTGGGGAATTTATTACCACGTAAGAAGGATGTGAAACAGGGACACACAGCAAGGCCTCTTCAGGCTGCAGTTCCACTATAGGTTTACCATTGCTGCAGCATTGCCTTTGTTTCAGCTCTAGACTGATAGGCTTATCTGCTCCCCTCTCCAACTCATTCCTGAGCAGGAATGGGAATTGATTAGCTCTGGCTTACATCAGTTAAAATTATTGTGGAGCAGCTTCTTCAGGGACCATGGTGATCCAAAAAATGTACTTCTGAACATTTCACCCCATGAGTTGGCTTCTGACAGCCCTTGTGTGGTAGAGGATCATAAGTCTGCTGAAACCAGTAAGTTTCTGCAAAGTGTTTTGATTTCAACAAAATGGTATTTGCTAATGAGAACCTGAATCAGTAGAAAAGTCCCAGCTGCTCCTCTCTCTGGCAAAAGAAATGGGGAAAAGAAAAAAAGAAAAACAACTAATGCTTTTGTATGTAAAAAGATGTTTCCAGCTAGAGGAAAAAAAATTGTTTGTTCTTTTAACAGTAGAGACTTGGAGCAGAGAGGAAGAAGGTAATTTCACATGTTCCTGTGAACAAGCTGCTGTGGATAGCTTCCCTAGATAATAAGTAGAAATGAGTGAGAAGAAATGGATAGGGGAAGATCTATAATAGTGCAAAGAAATGTGTGATCAGCTAGGGAATTCCTTTTAGGAGCCTTGTAGAGAATATTGTATTTGCCAGACCAGATCAGTCCACTGGGCCAATCAAGTGCAATTTAAGCATTAAGTGTAACAGCTTGATAAATCTAGGTCAATGCACCTACACGCAGGTACAAGTTTAATACCACTTCATTAGCAGGACTGCAGCACCTAACACTGAGCATACCTACAGGTCCTGGAAGGGAGAAACTATCGGCATTTATGAGATTGCACAATTAAATCAATGAGTTTCTCTTAACGAGTGACCAGAGATTGGTCCCGCTTTACAATTTCTAGTCTGCAGCAGCAGACGGTGCTGATGGTTCAAATATAAGTGGAAAACAATACTGCAATGCTTCTCTGGCCAGAGTGTAACACCCTGCAGGAGGCTGGAGAGGAAAGAACTCTGCCTTTTTGAGCCCATGCATGCAGTCAGCCGTCACTGGAAATACATTATCTTAGCATGCAGCAGACCCACAACTACTATTAAATGTTTGCAAAAAACCAGCACTGACCTGTTTAACTCCACCCTGGCACCTTGGCTAAGCCACAAAGGTGGATTTTATCTTTGCACTTGCTTCAGCTTACTACAGAGGGACTTCTGGGCTTGCTCAATAGCAGAGAAATCTCAGAATTTTTAGTTGTACTTCTAGGATCTCATCTCTGCAGAGAGGCTGAGGAGGACAGCAAAATTCTTGACTGCACTGGCCAGCCAGTGGGAGAGGGAGTGAGATGACAGGGGAGTGCTCTGCTCTCCTGAGACTACGGAGAGATAAAAAGACTCCTGATTATTAAAAGAGAAAATTGGCAGTAGTAGATCAACAGCATTAGATCCCACGTTCCTGCTCCCACAAATGAGAATTGTATGGTTTTCTTGTCCTCCATCCCTGACCACCCCTCATGACTCTGAGACTGGTCCAGGCTTCTCACTTGCATTAGCCCCAGGGCCACTCAGCTATTTTATTCAAGAACCTTTTCTCTATCATAACCCTCAGTGTCTAAATAAAGCTGATAGTTACTCATATCAGCTGCAAGCCAGCTTGTTCAGGTATGTCTGTACTCCACAGGCACCTCTCCCAGGACTGCAGTCCAGTCATACAGCAGAGCAGCCTGTTGGATACTTCCAGCACAAAAAAGTTGTGCATCTCCCTTCCAGATGAGCCATCACACTCAGAGAATTGCAGCACACTTCTATTTTGGCAGCCACCCAAGGCATACAGAGAACAGTAACACAGGTACACAGAAAGCACACCATGCTGTCAGACCCTCCCAAGGTCAGGGCAAAACCTCACTTGCAGCGAGGGGTGGGTGGGGCACCGAGCAAACTGATCTAGTGGGAGTGGCATCCCTGCCCATGGCAGGTGGTTTGGAATGAAGTGATCTTTAAGGTTCCTTCTAACCCAAGTCATGTTATGATCCAAGCCAAAATCTGCCTCTGCAGTTGTCTGTGACAGGTCTACCTGTTCTTTTCTTAGAAACAACTTTCAAGGACTGCTAACACAAACCCAGACTTAATATAAGTGCAAAAAGCTCCACAGGCATGTAATATGTCTTTTGGAAATGAAAAGTGGTCCAAGAGATCTAATCAGGTGAAAGGCAATTCTTTACTGAAGCTGTCAGATGCAGATGAACTCTGCAGGGCTTACTGGCTCCTGAAATGCCCATCTAATCTACCCAGCACTGCCAAAGTACCATCAGACTAGGCCTCCTAAAATCCTGGCTAGCAGCCCTTCCACCTATTCTTTAAGTGCTCTACTCTGGGTTTTTTTAACCTGAGCATTATTATCCAAAACACATCATTCACCTGAGTTAGCCCTTACAGCCCTTTGGAGACACTTTGTCTACACAACAGGCCTTTTTTTGGACAACCTCTATCTATAAGAATATGAGGTAAAAAAGCCTCCATGTGCTTTGTTCTAACATACATGACAATGTTCTGGAAATTCACCTGTGTTGGAAAAGTATCTGACTCTCACATAGAAACAGCTGATAAAAGGAGAGAATGCTTCCTACTTCTCCTGCAATAATAATGGCAGCACTTAACCCCAGGGAAACACTACACTAGAGAAAGATGGTCTTGGTAATAATCAGAACAACAATTTGCAGGCTAAAAGTGCCATCTTTCACACACTTCTTCCAGGAAGCAGAATTAGAGGATTTTGCAGAGTGAATATGACACACGAGTGAGGGTGAAAGAGCATGGAAGGAGCTTCAGCAGGAGTCACAGTAGGTGTGGAAATACAAGCAAGGATGGAGTCCAAGCACCAGACTCTTGTTCTCAGCTCTGTCCCCATAAACAGAATATCTCCACAGTGCTTCCACCAGCCAGGTTCCTTTCATAAATCAGATATCCTAGAGTCAGCAGCATGAAGGCTACCACATGCACACACGTGTGTGTTCATGCATGGGTTAGCAGTGGGACATGCTAAGAAGTGGCCAGAGGCAGCACTAGGCTTTGAGTCCAAGGAGCAGCAGTGAGAGCAGGACAGGATGGTGAGCATGAGTCTAGCACGAGCTCACACAGCACAGCGGACCTGCAAGCAGGATAGGGTGACACAAAATGGACCAAAAGTAGTGTTGGACATACAGAGACATTTGCAGCTTGTTTCATTTAGCTTCACCCCCATCCTTGTTCTTTTCCCCCTTTTCTTACTGTTTTTTCTGCTTTGATTTTACATCTCTCCTCAAACTGCGTGGTACACAGTGCTGCATCCCCACACGTGTGCCTCACTCCCTTAATTCAAAGCCACCTTTATCATCATGCCATGCTGATCCCAGACAAGCCCCGAAAGGCACAGATCGTTCAGCTCTCGTGTGGATGTCACCTAATGAAGACATCTATAAATATGGGCACATTAGAGCTCACCATCTGGCTGCGCCTCTTGGATGGCTCCGCTCCCCACAGATCAGTGGGCATGGAGATGGCTGCAGCCAACCAATTATTCCTCTAGCTCCTGCTCCAGCCCTGGCGGGCACGGATGCCCTGGGCGCTGCCGCTGGCTGCCGAGAGCACGGCGGAGCCGGCCCATTCCAAGCGGAGCAGCGAGCCGAGCCCGGCGTGCTGCCCCTCCCTGCACACCGCTCCCAGGGCTGGCAGCGCTCACCAGCCCCTTTTCCCCCGCAGGGACAGCTCTCATCCAGCACCCCAGCAGCTCTGAGAGGGATGAGCCTCCCCTCCTTCTCTCTGTGTCTGCACAGCACCAGCTCCAGCCTTTCTATCAATCTCAACCACATTTTTCTTCTTCCTCATCTGCCTCTGACACACCTTTTCTCCAGCACTAGGCACAATTTTTCTGTCCGCTGGTCAAAATGATAAATTGAAAATATTTCTTTCCGGGAAGACTCAAGACCTATCATTTAATTTTTGCTTGCTTGTTTGTTTTATTTTAGAAAACACTTGTTTCAGACTGGCTGAAACGCTTTACTTGACCTATATGGAAAACAGAAAAAAAGCCTTTTTCTTACGAATTTCCTTTTTTTTTAATTACAGAAATTTTCAAAAAAACTCACAAAAATAAGAAACGAAAATGGTTCATCTTCTCCAAAAAAACTTCCCTTTTTTCCCTCCCCAAAACTAAGCATGACGCACAGAGTGCAAGCCCTTTCCAAACTGTGCTTAGGAAGATAACATAGCAGTCTTGCTGACATTTTTCTGCCTTCCTGCTCTTTTTCCCTATTTTTCCCTGCAATCGTCTGCCTGTTCCTAAATGCCATCACAGTTGCCAGACCAAGCTCCCAGAGAGGAACTCGTGCACAGAAAAGTTCACTGAACTGCCATGTCACGTTTTGCTCCCTGAATATTCTGTAGCCACAGGACACCGAAGATGATTGTATTTTCTTTGAGGTACATGAATATTTTACATTCTCCCTCCCTTTCTTTCCCCTCATCCTAATTATTCTCTTATTTTGAAACACCAGCTTGCACGCAGTATTTAAATAAAGCTGTTTTCAGAGTCACAAGCAGCTTGAAACACTCAAGCTTCTCAAAATATATATTGTAAGTGATGTACATCCTCCTGTTCTGTGCATAAGTGTTAGAGAGCAGAACACAACCCAGAGAATCCATACAGGACAGGGCATTAGAGGAGGAACCTTACCCTTCTGAGAGCTTGGGTTCCCCCTCAGCAAAGAAATCTGTGCATGTGAGTTGAGACACAGGGTCAAGGCTGTTCCTATGCAAATCACTGAAGGGTCTAGTGCAGCAAATTTTACACAGGAAGGTGTCTGAAAATGCAAGGGATGCAGTGGGCCAAAACTGAAGCAGGGAATGGGAGGGAAATATTGAAAGGTACCATTTGGAAAAATTGCTGCTGCCAGGCAAGAGAGAGAATGAAAACACAGAATCTGCTATACATATGGCTATATTAGATAATCATATACATACAGAAGAGTTCAGAGGGTTTGGGTGACTCAGCAGCTCTACACCTTCAAGGCCAGATCACACAAATCTTTGCCAAGGCCCACAAGCTGCAAGGATCCAGCTTTGCTGGATTTTGAGAAGCCTGTTTTATGGGACATCTTTGAGAAGATGCCCAGAAGCCCATTTGCTTTGAATCATGGCATTTTTAGACCAAAACATCAGTTGATCCAAAGAACCTCTGAACATCCAGATGTGCAGAGACCCACGTGGCTCTAATTGATGGTCAGGAGGTGGGATGCTCCATATCTCAAGCAAGTGGAAGTGCTGCTTCAGTTTCACAGCTGACATGACACTCAGGGCTGGAGCTGGGCTGCTTTTCATGGAATCATTAAGGCTGGAAAAGACCTTCAAAAGATGGAGCCTAACTGTTTCAGGCAGCTGTATCCCCACAAAGTTTTCTATTACATGAAGGAATGGACATTAATGGAGATAGCCACTTGGACCAGGTGAGGGTGCTGCAGACCTGGCAGCTGTTCCAGCTGTTTGAGTGATGTGCCCTGGCTTACTCGGAGGTGTTTCCCTGAACAGCTGAGAGAAAAGGAAACGAAGCGTGCCTCTGCACAGGTCAGAGGAGGCCACACACCATAAATGTTTGTGCAGGTGGATGAAGAGCTGTGCCACAGATGCTCACAAGTAGGGCAAGGAGTAAACATGCATATTTGAAAACTCATCCATCTCTATTACAAAAATGAGTCATCTCATCCCAATACCACTTTTTAACTTTGCAGAGGCTTTTATCAGACACAGCAGGTAGCTGGGAGGTTGTAAAAGGACTGCCTGCAAATCTCAGGGCCGAGTGCCCTGAGGTTTGACTGAGGCTTCCCAATTGAGGCAGCACTCTGCTGGGAATGAGCAGTTACAGGGGCATATGGAAACTTCCCAAATTTGTCTGTGGGAGGAAGTTATGCTTCTCTGCTCTTAGCTGATGTTGCATCTCTGAAGCAGCCCTTCATTATCAATCATCTGCAGTAGATTTTGTGCTCTTATCTTGAAAAATCTCCCTGGACTGTCCACATCCCTTGCTTATAAAACCCCAGCAAAGGTGAGAGCTGCTGTAAGGAAGAAACTTTATCCTAATGGAGATGCTTTTAAAGAACTGAAAAAGTTACAAATATCTCCCTGCTCTTGAACATATTTCCTGGTTTGCAATGAAGATTTCTAACACCAGGCTCCTGAGCCAATGCTGTTCAGTCATGCTGGGTGAGAAGAGGTGGAATTTTTACTGGGCTCTACACATTGGACAGAGGAGGACATTTTTAAAGGAGATGGCCAAGAGCAAACCTTTCAAAGGCAAGAAGAAAGAGACACTTAAACAAGTTCCATATGCAGAAAACCCAATCCTTCAAATACTGCAAGGACGCATCACAGTCCAGTTGCCCCAGGAGACAAAGGGATTGCAAGTTCCACACTTTACCATTGTACAGCCAAGGTGGCCCTCTCATCCCTCCCATGCATGAGTCAAGAGACAGACTAACATGATACACTTGCCAGCAGCTATAGAAAACAGAGCAAAGACTACAGCACAAGGAGCACTTTGACAGAAGAACAAAGCATGATATTTATTTACTGCCTGTCAATGTCTAGCTTGGATGTGCTGCTGCATCTCCATAGCCATTATAACTGCTCATTAGACATTAACAGGACGGGATTTTGTTGCAGTCAGGTCATCTGAGTTGATAGGAAAGGGGGCAGCAGACAGCAGTAGAGAAATCCAAAGTGAAAGGGAAGGAACAACAATCATCTGCTGCAATGGTTACAGTCAGTAATGAGTTGGCTGGCTACTGTGCATCACTACTGCTTTCTAGTAAGTGGAATTAGGAGCAGAGCCATGTGTCAGGGGCTCCATACTGTCAGCTGTTAGCAGGGAGATTGATTTAACACAAGTGACAATGGCACAAGCTTTGTCAAAGGAGAAATTCCCCTCCTAGCTGCCAGGCAACCACAGCATAAAACACTGGCACCAGTGACCAAACAGCCAGCATGGCTACTGACCCCTTGCAAGACCCACACTGAAATACAGCTTTATTAATCATAACAGACTTACGACTGTGGAAGATTCTGAAACCATCACGTACATTATGCATATGCAAAAACATTCAGAAATAATCCAATACCAATGAGAAGATGAAGAAAAGCATCCCAGACATAACATAAACCCAACCAAGGAGCATGGGTACGAACACAGCTCCAAATAACCTGTGCACTCCTGTTTTACCTGGGGGGGTTTGCTAGGAAAAGGGAGAGGGGGAAAATTGGGAGTGGGCAGGTCCCTCTCCTAACAAACACAGCCTGTGGGAGAGAAAAGAGATCATCTGTCTGACAGACCAGAATGAGGATAGCAAAGAGAAAGCCTTCAGGGAAAATTGCAGTGTTTCCTCCCAGAGTGAGCCTGGACTCTGAAATCACCACACAATACATGAGATTGAACACTTGCAGGCCTGGGCCTGTTATTGAAGTAATCTTGGGTAGAAAACAAAAGCCATTGTGTGAACTTCTTGTTTACTTTAAGAAATAGATTACAGTTATTCTCCAACTTAGTTGACTGAAATTACATAGAGAAGTTTAGCCACAAAAGTCTTCTCTGGAAAGTGTAAAAGCTGTAGAATACTCTTATCTCAGAGTTTGTCCTTCTCTGCATCCATCCTGTCTACTCAGCAGATTAACAAGACCATGCACTACATCTTAGCAAAGCTAAAAGACACACTGTTTTTTCAACTACCACCATTTTGCTGTGTCTTCCCTTTTGTGTACGTGACTTACAAAGAAGGAAGCTTGGCTTCCAGATCCCAAGATACACTATTGATCTGGAAATGAATGGGGAAGAAAAAGCCCCAAAATTTCTTTATCTTCTAGATATGCAAAGTGACTTTCCTGGAGTAAGTTCCAAGCAACCAGTCCCAGGGGCTATGCATACTTAGACTCTATGCAAAACTGAATTATATTTTTAAACATCTGCAACTACATTTTGTTCCTAGGAAGCCTCATCACCATCCTTGGGAACTGGAGCTGGACAGGCAAAGACTGGAATTATATATAGGGAGCATAACCAGAAACAACATTGGAGACAGAAAAAAAAAATAATAATTCCCAAAAAGTGTCACTTTTTCCTATCTCCAGGAGAAGGTTCCCTAGGATTTCCTCAGCTCAGAACACCAGCCTAATTCACACAGAGAAAGATCGGAGCAGGAGGAATTCCAAAAAGCTGCTGCGTGGTTGTGGAGGTAGGTGTTAAAACACATACAGCCACGTGGCAAACTCACATTCTGATCTTGCCAGACTTGTGTGGCACAAAACTCCCACAGAGAAGGGGGGAAAAAAAAATAAAATCAAGGCAGACACATCAGGCTCCTTACAGCATGTGCTTCATTGGGGGTGATATTTCAGGCTCCTTTTCCTCTCTCAATGAAGAGGGTCTGGATTTTTTTCACATGGGCTGATTTGGGAGTGCTGAGGAAAACGCAGACACGCCTGTGCCTTTGTACAAAGTCTGGGAGAAAGGGGGCAGTAGCCAACTTATACTTCTGCCTGTTGTCAAATAGTTAATTGTTCTAAAACAGCTGGGCCAGACAATAGCATCTTTAATGGCCCAGCTTAAGCACGGTCGTGACAGAAATCATAATATTTTTTAATCTCCCTTTCCCAGCCTTCCTGGAAATTCATTTTTAATGACTGCATTTGGCTTTCATTTTTGCTCTTGTTTTTAATTCAGATAACTTCCTGAGTTGTGCAACTTCTCTCTTCCACCTCAACACTCCCTGTAAATGGAAGACTGCAATATTTTAAATGAAAAACTGATACCAGAGGCCAACACAAACAATAGGATAGCCTGGTTCACCAGTTCTTGCCACCTTGTTCTGCACCTGATCACATATCCCACATGCCCAACAACTCAGGACTATGGACAAGGATTGTTCTATCCCCAAGGCACTTCATAATATAAATTCTCCCTTACAACCAAGACCCAAGCACACAGGTCTCCCCATCACCCTGCCTATGTGGCCCATCTTCAAATGTTTTGATCCAAAGTAGTAAAATGAGATAATGGCAATCTTTGAGACTCATTGTTCCCACGTGGCATCACACCTGTGTGGTTATTGTCTGTTGCTGCCTGTTTAAACAATGGTAGGAAAAATCACTGTCTTTTTACCAGAGTTTCAAAACCACAAAATTTATCTTTTGTTCATTTTTTTTGGCAGTTCCCAAGTGTTAAAAAATGTTTATCATTGAAATTTCTGTGCTTTAAAATACCTACAACATTTCATAAAACACCTAAATATACAACAGAGCTCCCCCAACACTTACCTCCACCCTACAGCATCCCATGATCTCCCAGTCTAGGGTTCCCCTTATGCATGCCATTCAAGATTCCTAACCCAAACATAACATGGTCATTATCACAGTCCTCTGATCTAAGTTTGTCCATTTTTAACACTCAGTTTTGTTTGCATTTATAACTTCACACCTCAATACTCTGCTTCATTTTAGACAACAGAATAAAAATGCTATAAAGCTTAATTTATTTTCATTGTTCCATAGAAGGCTAAATTTAGCTCTTGGGTCCAATGCCTCTTTTTTTATTTTGGTTATGAATTTCATATTGAAGAAAGAAAATTTCATACCTTCTCAATGAAATTTTCATGAACTATGCATTGCCCAGTGCTATATATTCAGCAATATCAACCACTGAAGCTGTTTATATTCAGAAGGCTTCCCTCAGCCCCAGAAAGGGCAACATTTATTTTTATGTACTAAAAGAATTTCAATTCCCAGAAAATGCCACGGTCACCTCAAAATATGACTCAGTAACCCAGATGGAGGTCATGATCCTAGAGCAGGAGGAACACATCCATCATGCATGAATCAAGTGTGTCACTTGGCTCTTATGCAAGACAATATTTAAATGAGCCCCACAGAAACGGAACTCCTTGTTGTTAAACACCTAAATGATCAATCTTATGGATTCAACCTAAATGCTTGACTGACAATTGCTGGGGCCACATGATGAAGGATCCCACCCTCACACATCTCTTCAGTGCTCAGCATCTCACTGCATGAATGGGACTTTGCAACTCCAACTCCACTATGAATTTGCTCAGAGGAAGAATGCCTGAGGAAGATGGAAGCAGCAAGGGTGAATTTAAACAACAACTGTGTTTTAAAATATGATGGGCTGGAGCCTGTGGTGCTGAGCACCATCCTATTCTTCCAGGGATGCTTCAGGATCCAAGATGGAGACAAATTAAAGGGATAATTCAGAAATAAAGTGTGAGGGGTAAAAGCAGAGAATTGAGTTTCTGAAAAATAATTTGTGTTTATGCTATTGGGTTCAATTATGCAGAACCTAAAAATAGTCACCTATTACAAAGCCTGCATTTCAGTGGTTTAGGTCAGGTTTAGCAACAGTTCAGGGCCATATACATATACGCTTGATTTGGCTTAAATCAAAACAGTACCACCTGAGAATGAGTAGTTTTAGCAAGACACAAAGTTAAAAATTAAAAAGCTAAAGTTAAAAATCTTTTTCTAAAGCTTACATCATCCAGATTGTCACTTTGTCAGGAATCACAGGAAGAAAAAGTTTTAAAAGTCCTGAAACAACTCACCTGTTATGGGCACAATGCTATTAACTAGTCAATGCAAATTATGGTTTAATAAAGAGCTCTCTTGCATCAAGTCACAAAAAAAACAGACAAAAGAAGTCAGGTTCAGTGAACCTTTGGAGAGGAGCATGGCTGGTAGTTGATGCTCTTTGGTACTGAAGCAGGCAATCCACTTAAAAAGACAACATGTCTTCAGATGATCCATATCCTGAATATCAACTTGGATGTTGATTTTTTTTTTCCTTTAGAAAACCTCAAGGTAGAACTTTTATTAGTCCTAAAGCATGAGGAACACGTAACTTCTTTTTCCTTTTCTGTTAGTACTCAAGAGGCTCCTAGTAAGAGCTTCCTATTGCACCTCCCTACACATGGTCAGCTACAGACTGAAACAAGAGTGGTGTGGATTGGCAAAGCTGCCAGGGAGTAAAAAAAGAATAAAACATAATTCCTTACTTCATAGACACAAAAATGAGGCATGAAAAGATCACACTGGAAATTTGAGGACAGAACTCACAGAAACAGACAGCAAATTCAGGGCCTGTGCTAGGATAGACATCTATGGCATTGAATGCACAGGGTGCTGACCACCTCTGAAAGAACCCAAGGAAGGCAAGAGCTTTGTGAAGGCAGCTCTTCTGAAAAGCCATAACTGTACCGATTCACAGAAATGCATGACATAGGGCAAGCTACGGCCACCAATAGAAGTGCAGGCATCAAACCTGAGGGGACCAAGAGGTGACTAAATTAGGAAGCAGCTGATTTGGAAAAAAACCCCAAAAACAACAACTCTCTCTCCCATTGTGATGGAGAACCTGTGGGATCCATATTCGCAGGAAGTTGTCAGCTTAGATACTTGACTGGGTAATTTTAAGAAAAATAAAAAAGCTGGACATTGAAGGGGAATTCAGGGCATCAGGGTCTGGAAAGGGAAGCGAAGAATTGCTTGTCCTGTTCTTGTGTGGTGTTGTTACAATTGGGCATATGCACACATTCTCCTTTGAAACACGCAGGGTGGGCTGTACCGCGCACTGCTGTGAGGGACAGATGGGCCAAAGGGATCTGATCTGAAAAGGGAAATCCTACTCCTCCCTCATCGAGAGGGAATAAATGAGAAGGGAGGAAAAAGAAGGGGAAGAGCATAAGGAAGATAAAGGGAGGGCAAAGGGAAGGGAAAGGAGAGAGGAAGGAAATTTTCACAAAGCAGAAGAGAGAGCCAGGATAATCAGAGGGAAGAGACAGACCCCTAAAGGATTTGATTTAAAAAGCCACAATGTATTTCTTCACTCAGCAGCCACACTGCAAAACGCGTGCCCCTTTCCAAATGCCTGAAAGCAAACAAACATCAGGTCATGCAGCAAATGCCTGTGCCCACCCCAAACACGGGATGTCAGCTCTCCACCACCGCCTGCCCTAGCGGGCAAAGCAGGGACCAGCGCCTTGTGCCACCACGGCGGCCTCCCCTCTGCCAGCACTGCCGCCTCCCGCACCTGGGGGCTCCAGCCCACCCATCCCTCTGCTCCCCGACTGCCTGAAAGGGACCGTGCCCTGAGGGGAAGACAGCAGGGAAAACAAAAAGAGTCATGAGGAAGCTGGTATTTTCATAAAAGGATTTGTGGAGTGGATTCAAATCGCTGCACACTGGCAGTAAGCAAAGTAAGGAAAGGAAAAGAGCAAGAGATTAAAGCAACCCAGACACACTCAAGTGAGCTGTTCGCAGGGCTGAACAAAACAAAGCAAAATGAAGACCAGCTCACCCAGTGCTAGAAGGCTGCACAGGCTTACACACGGGGAGAGAGCAGAGGCTGAATCCACCACAATTCTGTCCTATGCTCCTCACAGCAAACAAAGCTTGATTCCCCTCTTTACAAAAAGCCTGTTTTCAAAATATGGAAACGGGACCCACTTGACTCAAAGAGCTGCAGGAACTCCCCTAACAGCACAGGAGAAGGGCTGCAAGGGAAGACCATCCTCCAGCAGAAAGCAGAGGTAGGATTCAGCTCTGCAGCATGAAAACTGAATTGCCCCATTTAGACCTTGGAAAGCCTGGTGACTTTGACTAACCTGTACTTACTGAAAGCATCACAGAGACTGAAATTTAAGGTTTTAAATGGGACTGTGAGGGAAAATGCTCCCAACACCTATGAAATCCTTTTGCTACACAGGAATATCATTACAGGACTAGCTAAAAAGGAGTGCAACCTGCTGTATCACCACTTCTTTGCGATTCTGTCTTTTCTTACATTTTTGCCTCTGCTGAGGCCCAACAGTGCTTGCACAGTGGAAAAAAATGGGATCACACAACAGAGTGAGGCGTTTCTAAGCATCTCCCACCACCAACCCTTTCCTAAAAGTAACTTCTGTTTGGAGATAGCAGATCTCTTTACAGTTCTGCAGCTCTCTTCCCTAGCAGGCCTTTCATGCACATGAAAAGAAATATCTGATCAAATATATTCCTCTATCATGGCTTTGGAAATATTAACAAGATTTAATTTATATATAATCATATCAGCAGAAGAGTTAATTGAAATATTGAATAACTACAACTTTAACAGAATTGGAACATAACGTTTCAGATGTACTAAGCAGATGATTTATCCACCATGCTATACAAATTTTAGTTAACAGTTGGGCAAAGACTTTAGAGCTATTATTTTTAGCAATAGAAGGGTATTCCCTAGGTTGTGCCAAAGCCTGTGTGCTGAAAAGCATTGTGAAAGTTCAGCTTATTGTGCGTTTTCTTCTCCTATTAGAAGAAAAGGAGACAAATGTGTCTGACATTGTTAATTGGGATCTTGTGATAATGCAGCAGTATGTGCACAGACAAATGAAATTTCAGTGCAAATTCACTGACCTTATCCAAGATATATCCAGGGAAGAAAATGGCTAAATGAATTGAATTCAGTGACATGAAGCATGTATTACATTCCCAGGTGTCATATTAATTGTGCATGTTACCAGCAGGACAGTTGTAAGATAGGTACAATATGCCTAAAATCACTGTTGAGGTTAACTACATAGCAAGGAGATTAGCAATGAAACAGCCCTGAACTACAAGACACTATCTCCACCTTCAGACTTTGCAGAAACTTGTCTACAGACCTAAGTTCTGAATACAGGTTTTTCTTCCTGCAGCCATGGGTCAAAGTCTCAAATGTCAATAAAAATCAAGAAAATTAGGGGGGAAAAGTTGACTCTGACTACAATTACCCAGACGTGGACAATCTCCAGTCAATCAAATCAGCGACTTTGCAGAGATGCACTTATGTTAAATCACTAGGCTGGCAGAGGCTGGTGTTTATCACCAGATTGCAAGTGGAAAACGAACTGACGAATCTCAGATGAGATCCCAGGGAGCGAGATTCACATTATAAAATCAGCCACTCAGTAAGGAAGCATGCACTACCAAACTCATGCTTCCTGCAGTTTTCTCTAGACACTGCTGTCAACTAATTCCCTTGGGACCTTGCATTAGTCACATAGTTGCGTGGCATCTCTCTCCCCTTCTGTGAAATGGGAAGAGTAACACTGCCTTTCCACCAGGGACATATGCAGATAATCATCTCAACAGTTGTGATTAGACACAGTGATGGTGGGGGCAAAAGCACTGGGGAGGCTGAGGAAGACTGAACTACTCACTGCAAAAGGAGAAAATTGATCTACCGAAAGGAAGTGGTGTGCCAGGCCTTGTGTCGAGGAGCAGATTTCAAGCACCTGAAAAAGCAAGTGTGAAATACCCTGCTGCAGAAAAACATACGTGCAGAATCCATGTCCAGAGCTTACCATGTCTTCTATTTAAGTTTAGATACGGACATTTATTTTAAAATCACCACTAGTGTGTGCAGGTACACAGAAATACAGAATGGAATTGTCTGGTTACACTCATACCTTTTGTTTTTTTCTATCTGCTTTCACAGTCAATTCTCCAGAATCATGGTGTCTCAGTAGAATAATGAGTGAAAATACTGTTAAAATAAAGATTGACCTAAAATTCTGAATAAAATTGAACCTAGCACCTTCCCTCCAATATATTTGGTATTAAGCAAAAAAAATTTACAAAGGACTGTTACTAATTTGGTATTTGCTATTAGAAACATTTTACGTCATATGTGGAAAAGATATACAATTATCCCACTACAGTTATTACATATGTTTTTAGGTTTTTTTTTTTTCCTGGCTCAAAATATTTGGTTGCAAAGTCTAGAGAAGCTTCTGTATTTTTCACACTGATTTAAACCAGCCCTACATGTTCTTGAAGGATTTTCACAAAGTGATAGAAGGTATAAAATCACTCAAGTCTGTACAAAGAACTGAAATGATAAGGCAGAGCTGTAGGATACCAGAATTGTTCCAAGTTATTGAAACTTCATCTTCTTTCTTTTGCCCTGAACTGACAGGCCAAGGCAAGCTAAAGACTGGACACATCTTTGAAGCTTTTCCTGGTATGTTTCCAAAAAGGGCAGCATGCCAAGGCTCTTGTCAGGGAAATCTCTGCAATGTCCAAATGCCAGCTCATGAAATGATGCTTTGCTTTCCCAGTACACCTCCTGTGCCAGTGGAAATTCTAACCCCACATTTCCACGCTAAACACACAGGCAAGGCTTCAAGGTGGTGACCTCAAGAAAACAGTCCCCTCAAAACTGTGTCCCAGTGCTTAGAAGAGACTACCTGCATGTAAGAAGTGAGGCAGCATCTCAGATGGAAAATAATTTGATTTTAAATGTAAGATAGTAAAAAAAAAAACAGTCAAAAGATTCCTGTGTAGCTTAAGATATCAAAGAGATGCAGAAAACCAGTGGTGGTGGCAGAGGGGCAGGTATGGGAGGGAGAAGAAATTCAGAGCTAGTCTAGATCCCATCTCTCATAGCTACAAACACTGGGAAAAGCAGCACTAGAGCACAGAGGGAACTAAGAGGTGGAGTGTTCTCCAGCTGGAAAGAGTGTAATATTATAAGAAGAGTTGTATCAATAAATTCTAGAAAACAATTTAATAACTACTTAACTATTTATCTCAGTTCCACAGTGTATTACCTTACTATTTATTAAAAGATACCTAAATTTTCACAGAAGTGAATGGTCAGTGCCTCCCTTGGGCTATTGTTAAAGGCTGCTTTCATTTTTGACTGTGAAGATTATTCATAAATATATCATCAAAGCCCCTACTGGAAGATGAAAAATCTATTATGGATCCAAATTTCCCCAACTGATCTTGTGTGCTGTCACCAGCAACAGGAATGGAGAGAGGATGAGTCCCAGGGAAAGAATCTCTCCAGGTACTGGGGTTTTTTTGCTGAATAGATTCAGAGTAGCCCCAACCTTGGAGATGACAGCAGGAAAACTTCACCAGCTTGCTCTGCTTGTGCAGACACAATCAGAAAAAAAGCTACTGGCTTGGGGGTGGCTGGTCTCAGTGGCTTTCACAGCTTTAGTAACAAAGCTGAGAACTAAAACCATTAATTTCACAACTGCAAGCAACATTGGAACTTCTGCCAATGCTCCCAGCTTAGCCAGGTCTCCCTACCTCTGCTGTGTTGGCATTGATATATTCATCACTCCCAGTTATTTTTCATGCCACTGATAACAATTTCTAGGGAGCAAACTGAAGGTCCTTTTCCCAAGTCATGCAAAATGCAGCACATTTAGTAGAAAAGCAGCCACAAACCCTGAAATGAGCACTACAGGACATCTGTATTCAAGATAGATGTACATATTCAAATCACTGAAGCCATACCTTACTCTCTTGCCCTTAAGCCCTGGAGGTTCATTAAGCCTAAGCCTGACAGTATTTACATTTGGTGTGTCAACACTGCAAAGTCTTCAAGGGACAGAAGGGTTGGGATTTGGGGAGGCAAGATGGGCAGCCAACATTCCTGCTTCCTCAAGTGAGATCCCAGGAAGCAAAGCATTTGTGCACCTAGTTTTCTTTTGTCCCTCTCCTCCCACACAGCTGATCCCTCCTGCCAGGAAGGTCCTACAAATTAGGTCTTGGAACATCTGAAATCAGCAGCTGCACTTTGTCATTAAAACGCCTTTAAAGCACTTCCACTTCCCTCAGATTACGATATGGACCTTTTCCCTATTTCTCCACCCATAAACCACACATGCAGGAGTTGTTGGGGAAGCTGGTTTTGAGTGCTGAGCACAGATGCAGGCTGGGAACAGGAGTTTTCAGACTCCACTCTCCACAGGACAATAATCCAGTCTAAGCAATATGCCATCCCACACTTCACCGCAGTGCAGTCCCTCTGGTCATATCAGAGACCCACAGCACTGCAGCAGGGTCTGGGAATGAGTCCTGGATTTAAGGTACCAAACAGCAGCTTCCTCTAAATTCTCAGGATTCTCACTACTAAAGGTATCAGCCCATCAAATTACTCCCTGGAACCTCTGCCCTGTCCTCATCTCCCATCCCAAGGAGAGCAACCTCCCTGCTCCCGCTCTTCTGGCAAAGGAGAAAGCCCCTGGGACTGAAATGTCACAGATTCTGAGGACATGATTAATTATTTAAGTCGACAAAATTACATTCCACTGGTGACATTCAGCTCTACGTGTACTCTGCCTCTCCCCTTCCCTCCCTGCCAACCCCCCAGCAGTTCTTCCCCTGTGGACATGTGCCAGCAAGGGATCTGTTCCTTTCACTCCACTCTCTGCTAAATGTTTTTTATTCTCAACCACCTGCCCCAGGCCCTCTCATCAATTATTAATCAAGTGATCCATGAATATGCAAATCAACCCACGCACTCATTTTATTAAATTAAATATAAAAAAAAAAGGAGACATGGCATGTACAGCAGCAGAATAGATGATGGGGTGGACTGCTCCGGGGAAGTGGGGATAGGTGCTGTCTAACAGAGGAGGAAGGAGTAGGATGAGAGGGAATATGCACTATACACAACTAGCAGGAGGATTACTTCTAGAGCCATTCACATGTTTAAAGTAACATTAAGGAAGGTGCAGGAAGGTGGGGGCTGAAAGATGAGTACATGCACATATAGGAGGGCTTCATCCTGCAGCAAATGAACAGGTAAAGAATCCAGTTTCTTTCTAATAATCCAGGTCAACAGGGGCACTGTGGAGCAGGGCAGGAATATATGAGACTGGGGTGGTCCAGCTGGCCATGGACAAGGCATTTCCACCTGGCCCACAGCATCCACTTCAGCAAAAATGCAGCTGGGCTGCATCCATGTGAACAGGTAAGGGTAAGCCAAGGACACTGCCTCTAGATAGATCTTCTGAGTGGGAACCACTGCTGCCACCTCTCTGCATCACACAGGAGAGGAATGACGGAGGGATTCCTTGAAAATGACATCTTCTCCCAGCTGATAACACACTGACCCATTCTGTCTTAGGTGCTGAAAATAACTCTCTCTCTTCCATGAAATTTTCTATTTGTGTAGCATCCTGCCTCACCTTCACTCCTCCCAACACTCTCTACACAGCTTTACACACCAACTGGTCTTTTTGGATCTCCTAAAATTTTTTTTCTGGTGGACAGGGTAAGAGCCATGACACTGGCCTGTCATTTCTATCAAATACAAGTTTTCCTGAGCACTGATGCCAGATCTGCGCAAGCAAAAAACCGAAAAGTCAAATCCCCTTCCAGGACAGGGAAAGAGTGCTGCCACTCAGATGCCTACAAGCCCTTTAGGCCTGTAAGAAAAGAGAGAGTACCATCTTGTCTGTGTTATAAATATATGGTTTAATTCGAGTTCTTCTTATAAAGAGATATGTTATTTTGTATGAAATAAAAGTGTATCCAAAGGTACCCCCTGTACAGAAATCAATGCTGGGGAAGCTAGCAGCTGGCATGCCTGGCTTCCTAGAACAATAAAGAACACCTCTCCACTTCAATGTGGAGAAAAGCTGATAACACTGAACACCAAGAACCAACACCCAGACAGCGATCACAAGCGCCCATCAGGACCCATTCAATCCACTCAACTGGCAGAAAATCCAATCATTCCACCTTCCCAAAATTCAGAAGAAGCCAGAAACTCAAGACATGTTGACATGGTGAGAACTTCAGGAATAATTCATGGTCAGATTCAGAGATGAGACCAGATTTATCAGAATTCTATTCTACACAAGCACCAGGTGGACTGAAAGTACATCTGCATATTTAAAGAAAGAACTGGACAATAACGTAGCCACAAGGCAAAATTTCCCTATAAAAACTGACTCTCAAAGGGTGGTCAGTGTGAACCAGGGCAGAGGCAGCCGTCCAGAGAGACTGTGTCCCAATTTTTGGTTCACCCAGAGCTGATACCCGGGATCAGAGCTGTCAAATTGATTGTGGCTGTTACTCGATTTTTTCACTTTGTCATTTTTCCAATAAATTTCTTAACTGAAAAATATTGGGGAAACTTTCATTTATAACATCTGCTTTCCTGGTCCCTGGTGTTGTGGTGAGCACATCTGAATAGCTTTAGGATGACTCTCACTCCTGGTTCCTAGCACATTTGCACAATCATCCCCTTGGGTGGAGGTGAGACTGTCCCTGCCCCATGAAGAGACCATACTCAATTCCATCTAAACAGCTTGGCTTTTTCCCTTGCTGCTGGCTTCACCAAGCCAGTGACACTCCATGTCACTGGTTGACTCATGTCAGGTATTGACCCTCATGAGGGTTTGAGGGAGTTCAGAGCTGGCAGGCAGAAGGGCATACCCTTCTTACCCAGGGAGAAGGTGGTGCATGGGCAGTCGCAGGACATGATCTTCTCCACCAACAGAGAGTAGTAGGTTATCCTGACTTGTTCTAGGCATTCCTACCAAACGCTGATATGTTGGGAAGGCATTTTTTTCTTGTTCAGTAAGTCAAGAAAGAGCTGGTGACAAAGGCCATACCATCCTTTCAAGGCAGCAAGCTTGTGACTCCTGAGACCATCATACCAAACTTCTCTGCAGAGGCTGGGACACATGTTGTGTCAGATCATGGCCACATAAGCCAAATGGATGCTGGAGCTGGAAGCAGGCCCAATCCTGTCCCAAGCAGAGCTTCAAAGAGATGCTTTGCTCATTGGATTGGGAGACTCGCGTGTAGCTTCAGCTCCCCATAAGGTTGTGAGATTTAGGAGATGAGTTTTCTACCTCCTGACAGAGTCATGATTTTGAAAAGCAATCAGGAGAATCTGTTATCTCCTGTACAGCTTGCAGCCACACATGCTTTATGGAATTGCTGAAGAGAGGCCAGAGGAAAGGTGAATGCCTCAGCAGCTGGAAATTACGTGCTCACATGATTCCTTGGCCACTGCTATACTTATGGGGGTACCAGAGGTGGATGGGAGGGGAGGAACAGCTTTCTCACCTGCTGATCCAAGACTGTTGCTTCATATCGAGGAGTAATTCTGGTTGTAATCCTCCTTGCCCCTAAAACAGAGCTAACAATCCTGCTGGCAAAATCTCATGGCTTAAAAAGTATAAGGACTAGCCTTAGGGGCATTAATTTCTTAGTAATATCTATACTACAACGATGTGAAAAGATGCTGCAAGGTCAGAGTCACAATACCAGTGTTGGTGCAAAACCTCCAGTATAGCGGATTTTCAATATTTCAGAGTGATGCCTGCGCCTGAATAGAAATGCACAAGGATCAAGATGTCAGAAATGAGTTCAAACACACCCTGCACTTTTCACATGTGCAGCTGCACCTCCCCACAGAAGCACCCATACTGGGATACCTGAGGTGCCAATATGCCCTGAGGGCCAGATTCTCTGTCTCCCAAACATGCACCCGTGGGACTCAGCACCTATAAATGCCTTGCAGGGGTCAGCTTCTTCATTCCTTCAGGGCACCTCACACTGCACCCCTGTATGCAGCATGCTCCTCTGATCCGTTCAGGGAGCAAGAGGGATCCTGCTTTTTAACTTCTGAATGGGAGGGAAAAGGAGAAAAAAAGAATTCCCTTAATGTCACCAACTAAATGTTAATTTGGAATGTGATTTTTTTTGTTGTTTTCTAAATTGCTCTTAACTGTGTGCCAGCACACAGGTAAATTGTTCTTGGCTGAGAAAATGGCCTGTCTCTCTTCTCAGAGATTAACAGAGAAGACAGTGAATGGAGTAGCAAACAAGAAAACCATGCTCCTTTTACAAATCATTCAATGGTTTCCTGACTTCTTTTCTATATATTTTTCAGCTGTAAATGAGTTTCTACTGCTTACTCTAGCTGAAGGCCATGCTTGCCATTGTTAGTCCCCATTTTCTTTTTAAACAAGGTGGAGGAAGGAAGGAGAAGTAATTTGCTGCCATGGTGACTCCGAGTGAAATGAAATAGCTGTACTTCCCTCCTGGCCCTCCAAAAGCTTCACCCAGCCACCTTCCCCAAGAGCCCTACTCATCTGGCATAGGAATGCCCATGCTTCTCTGGCTCAAAGGGAGCCTGGCTCCTCAAATGGCAGGCCACCCTTTTTCTATTGTTGGGAAGAATTAAGGATATCTCACTTAGCTCTCTGTCTAGAAAAAAAGCTGGAAGCAGCCTACAAGGAGGTCTAATGGACCCATCCAAAACTTTGTAGAAGTAGTGCCAGAACTGTAACTAGGGAGAATAAACCTGTATGTCACTACACTTTTGTCCGTCAGTAGTTAATAACACTGGCAGCAGAGGTCAAGAGGATGGATAGGTGGTCCAGACACTTGCACATTCTTCTCTGCAAAGCCATGCCAAGAAAAACTCACAGTAGCTGGTCGCTAAAACTACAAACTTCACTTCTTTACCCAGACAAAAATATCACAAGCTACTGGTGTCTATTTCTCATATGGAGCAAATGCTTCCCTAAACCTATATCTCTCTCATTGAACAAGCATTACCCACAAGTCTGCATTGTAGGTCTTGGTTTCAGCTTTGAGTCGTGGCAACAGTTCACAACAGTTGGGATGTTTAGTTATATAATAAGCCTATTGCATTTTTCCTAAGTCTTCCTCTATTGCTTCTCTGCCCTACTAAAGCATTTACCCATTTTCTACTTAAAAAATCTGACTCAACTCCTCTTTCTTATAAGAACTTCCATACTATGCTGCCAAAAGGAGAAAGGAAACCTTAAATGTAATGCTTTAGAAACAGTCCTCATGTACGAGCTTGATTCAAAAGGGCTTCCCTTTATCTCAAAATTCACCATTAAGATCTTGTGCTTTTTGAAGCAGAAAACTCGTTTGCATTTTGAAGGTTATTTCTCATGCTGAAGGAGTGGCAACATGGTTTTTGCCTGGAATTAACACAACCTGTCATGTTCTCTTGAATATACAAAGACTTCACCTGCAGTGGAGGATAGTCTACTGATATAATTAATAATCATGTGACAGACGAAAATATCTATTTGCTTGATTCATGGATCTTAGTTGAATATGAGGAATGAGAGACTTATGTCTGCCTTCTTTGCATTGGAAGTTTAATTTACTGCCTGTGTAGAGAAGGAATTTCTCCCTCTACTCATTTCTCCCTTTCCAAGATTCTTGCAGCTTATCTCAGAGGAGATGCACACAGTCCCTTATGGAGACTGATTCAAGTCTTGAAAGTGTGCATGCTTTTCCAGATGCCCAACATGAAAGTTTTACCTATAGACAGCACAGCAAGGACTGCCGAGAGGAAACACTGCTTTCTTAACTTTCAAATGTGGGGCTCTAAAAATGGGGGCATCAATAACAACCAGCACTAGAAATCCCAGCCTTTAGTTCAATTGTTTCCCCCACCCCCCATAGGGATTACAGCTTACCCATATTCTTATAGCACAAGAGAGTTGAATTTCAGAAGAATATTTCCTATATGTCACTTGCATATAGGAACATCCAACAGCCCAAACCAATACATTTGTAACTGATGTGTGCTCTAACTGCAGCAGAAATCCCAGCAAAATGCATGGTTGTGGGAAGCCCTTACATGTAGACGTATCACTCCTGCACTGTAACAACTCACATCTCTCTCATGAACAAGCCCAAAAAGGTGAAAATAATTAATTCAGGAAACCTAGTCCCAAATAATCAATTTTAAAATTCAGCTAGCTGGATAGGAAAAGAGAAGTCATTAAGACCACCATCATTTAAGGCACTCAGGACAGATGAGGAAGTCCCTGAAGGAAGGGTCTCTGAACCATGTGGGAGTGGGCTGCTGGAATGGGATCTGAGGAGATGCTCTTGAAGAGGGATCAGAGCTTCTGGCTTTCTGAAATACCTATCTTTCACATCATACTGGCACATCAGGAACCTCAGTTGGAAAGGAGTATACCTTATACATTTACTTTTGGAATATAGACTTCAGAGGCAGAGTTTAAAGTAACTCAAGAACACATCCAAGATAACAGATTTACTCACATATCCCTTTTCCATCTCTAATTTCCAGATATAAAGAACCTGAATTGGATTTCTGTGTCCATGGAATGGGTGTTACACAGAAACCTTTCCAGTAAAAGATTAGTTCTTTTTTTTTTTTAATTTTAATTTTCACTTCCTTCAGTCCTGAAAGTAATTAAGTTTCAATGGCAGCTAATTATAAGCAAAGAGAAATCAGAGGCTGCATGGCTGTCTGTTCAGTGCAAGCTTGGCAAAGTGTTTTTTAATTGGTAACCCTTTGCTGTGTATATTTCAATCCATTTTGCACTGTATTTATCGTTCTGGATTCATATTATATCCATGACCTTTCATCTAATGACAGAAGCTCATGCAGAGAAAAAAAGATTATTTTAACAAACAGGTATTAGAGCTATGAAAGAGAAAGCAAAAATCAGGCAAGAAGAGAAAGCAGGAATGACATGAGACAAGAATGAAGCACAGCATAAAATGCTAGCTGCTGATCTCTCTCCCTCCTTTCCTCTGATATGTGGCCTGTGCAGGAGCCCTCCAATCCACAGCTACAGCCTTACTTGGCTGATGCCAGCTGTTAAGGAATAGCAGCCACAGAAAGCCCTAGAATTACTTGCTATGCCCATGGTCACTTACTGGGAAGAGACACTCAGAGGTGCATCCTGAACACAGCTTTTTGTGCAGTCAGTGCCATGTTTGGAGTTGTGGGCCAAACTTTCTACGATTCTGAGGTTTGCCCTGACTGTAAGTCAGGGTTTAGCACATCCTCCAAGGCACACTCAGGTGAGAGCTTAGAAATGTAAAGCTGAGAACCATTAAAGACAATGCACAACCTGAACTGTGGGGTGTAAGTTGGAGATAAATGGGAAAAGACATCCTAATTCCATGCATATAATGGTCATCCTACATACATGCAAGTTCACCTTCCTGTACTTCAACTGAATGGAAGATGTAGAAATGTCAACAAAATCCCACTCCTTACTTTCTGGGCAAAGCAATAGCCCTGGGATGAACCCTCAGCCACCACACTGACACTTGCCTGTGTTTTCTTACTCACTACTGTGTGTAGCTGCCAAAACACCAGAGTCTGTGTCCTCAAGTGGCAATGAGATGTCTCAGAGTCCTCAGGCCCCTGTGGTGGAGGAACAACATCTCTATACAAACAGCAGCAGCAGCTCTGTCGGGCTGGGGTGGTTGGTGGGTTGCACGTGATCCAATCTGAGCTGGCACTTCCTGCTGTTAATGCACAGCTCTTGCCAAGTGCCCACCTGGCTTCTGCAGGAAACAGCTTAGCAGGCACTAGATGCTTGGCAAGAGACTCTGCAGATTAATCTCAGTAAATTTACATGATACACTGAGCACCGACTGCCTGATCCATGCTTACCAGCAGCAGGGATGATCCAGTAGTGAAGGGCCAGGGATATTAAGCAACTCATCCCAGAAATACCTTGATACTGGAACACCTACTACACATCTTTACTTCCACCCTTAAGGAAATTATCCAGAATGCATCCCATGGTATCCCATAAGGAAAACTGTGTAATTCATCCAGCAGAGCAGATTTTTGATTACTACCTCACACCTTGACACTTTTGTTTAGGACTGTATCACTCCACAAACTTTCAGAAATAACATAGGTATTTTTACCTGAGTCTCTGTGCTGAAACTAATTTTCCTTCTTGTGCAATTGTTTTTCTAAAGGTTCACACAGCTTTCACAGAAAAGAGTATAAGAAACAGTATAAGAATGGATGGATAGTGCTATGTTTGAATACCATTATCATATGTAAACTTAAGAAGGAAATAAAAGCAGTATTTTTTAAAAAAGAGTAAAATTGTCTGCAAATAAAGCAATAAACAAATATGTTATAGGAGCCATTTGTTGATGTTGATGGTCAGGAAATAGTTGCCTTGAGCCTCAGAAATAAAAGCAACTATGCAAAACCTCAGTGATATTTCCAGAAGTGTGACAGTGCCTAAGACATATGAAATTCATTGAAACTCATACCCTACCTCAGGCCTTGCATAACACCTGTTTAGAAAACTTCATTCAAAGATACAAAATAAACCAAAGCATGGATGCTCAAGATTCACGAGCTCTTTAAAGGCACAAGCAGGTACCACGCTTTGCATAATTTTTTGGAATCCATCTTCACATCAGATGCCAACATATGGTCATAAAGTGACTGACGGGCTCTGGACAGACATCTACAGAACCCCCCAAACAAAACTCACCCCTGAAAGGTTTACAGAGAACTTCTTTATGGGGGAGATTTCCAGAAGCTATAATGGCCCTTAGGCACAACCCTTCCATCAACTTGCAAACCCTAAAATACTAAGCAGGTAATTTAGAAGCCAAAGAGGAAAAAATACATTTGCAGAGCAATCACTTATAACTATACATCCAGTCCCAGTGCCTCTTTGTGATTCATTAATAAAGAAAACTCACAGACTAGCAGCTGTGTTCAAGAAAGATTGCAGCAAAGTCCATCTGAGCACCAGCACTAAATATGCCATGAGATGTCACTGCGCAGATTTGGGAGCCCTCGTATTGCTAGGCTGACATCCATCTGGCCACTTTAGCACTGTTGTAGCAGCACAGAGTTGCAGTTTTTATAGCCCAGTTCTCCCATATAAACTTGATACAGCGGGCTGTTGAGGTGACGATTTGTTCAGCTGCATCATGGCTGCCTCAGACCTTGTCAAGACAGTGATGCTCAGCTGATCTCTTGGAGTCCCTTCCCTGTTCCCTCTGTGAACACACAGAAAGTCAGGGGGGTAAAATGTAGCAAGAGAGTGGAGGGGTGTGCAATTAGAAACTATAAATTCATTAGGTGGTTAAGCACAAGGGAGGAAAAAGAGCTCTTTAAACTAAGAGATCATGCTGATATAAGAACATTGGATGTTAACTGGCCATGAACACACTGAGACTGGAAACTAAAGAGGGGCTTTTAAAACTTCAGAGAAGTGAAATCAGACAGAGACCACCAACTCCACTATTAGAGGAAAGCCACCCCAATCACACTGCAACTTTACGAAGGAATATTTAACAAAAGATGAATAAGATAATTCGGAGGTTTCCATGTATCCTATGTTGTATTAGAACTATCCCACGCACTTACGTGTAAAAGTTACCCCATGCCAGTGTCTCAGACTTTTTCCCTTGATTTATGGTTATGTACAAATACTAACAAACCATGGTACCCTGAACACCAGAACAGTCACAATTTTTTTATAAGTCTGTTCAATATGTCCAGAACTACCTATTTTAAATGTGTAGGGTGTGTTTTCAAAAGTAGCTTTCAAAAAAACAAGACCAATTTTCAAAAAAATAACTCAAATTTCTGAGTCCTTTGATTTTCAGGAACACAAGCTCATGAGCAGCTGAGCCTCTTTTAAGGAGGTATGTCCCTAGTCTTCAAAGCCATTTTAGGAACTTTGATTTACTCTCCCTTCACTGTCACGCAACAGGGTTTTGTCCTTTGCCATACTAGAAGCAGTGTCTCTAATGTTTTGATTCTAATGAAGCTTGAAATTCTAGGATAGATGACAAACTTTGTTCAGTTTTATCTACTCCTTTCTCTAGATATGAGGACCATGGACCATGTAACCATGTAGAAAGATAGAAATTAAAGAAAGAGAAAGATTTGCTCTTGGCTTCAGCACCACACCTAACATATGAATTACAGACTTTATGAAAAACCCAAACCACAACATATTTTTGTACAGAATCTGAATAACCCACATTCCCACCTAGTCTCTTCAAACACTAAATGAGATATCTGAGTAAAAGGGTTTTTTTATTGCAATAAGGCTTTTTCAAAAATTATTTTTAGGCCATACTCATGTTGTCAGATCATGCCTGGATTACAAACATCCTTTCATTTCCAACATGCCAGGTAACCAATCTTTAGAGGTAAGTTAGTAATTGGAATATCTAATCAGAAACCAGACACTTCAACTGATGCAAGTGAAATCATTGGTGAGGGATATAATCTCCAACAGAGCAGTTGATGTTAACAGTAAACTGCTAATTCTGCAAACTTAACTTTTTTGTTTAATCTGAGTATATCCCTAACATTTTAGACATATTCCATTTGAAAATTTTATCACATAGGGCAGACATTGAGAGGCAGACTATGAGGTTTACTTGTAAAACAAAGAATTTTATCCCAAAAGCAGCAAGATTTTCTGAAAATGCCCCAAACTGGTTATCTAAGGCTGAACAAAGCTCAAGACATGGATCAAAAGTTTCTTCTAAAGAAAAAGGCTGCTTACTCATCTGATACCACACATCTCAACATCAGCTGAAATACCCGTGCCCTGCCTTCCATCACCCATTTGGTGATGGAATAGACTGACCTGAGCATGGTGCACGCTGGCCATCCAGTCCAGACTGAATGCTGGTCTTGTAATTTTACTCTGACTTACCAGACCTTCAGCAGAACTCAGTTGTCACAGTAAAGGACAGCTGCCATATGGAACATATTAAGCTTCTGACAAGCAAAAAATCACAGTGACTTCACTAATATCTTTTCCTATATGAACATATCATTTTCCTTGCCACCCAACAACAGTTTCTGAATGTTTTGCAACATATACATTCTACCAAAACCGTAACAAAAAGCACTGCTGTGCCAGGATCTTATTAACACAACCCTCCCAGACAAATAACCACTCCTTCAGCTCCAGCACACATATTGCTTACTGCCTTCTCTGGTAGTCATAGAAGCAGTAGCCAATACCATTTGGGTGACAGGATGTTCTGATACTTGGGCATAACTTGACGGATGCTAATTACAGGGAGATACTGGTATTTATCACAGCTATGCTCAACTGCATCAAGATGTTTAACAGTTACTGGGATTCAGAACAAGCTGTGCATGTCTACTCATCTCTCTTTTCCCCTCCCAAATTTAGCACATGCAAGCACACAACACGGCAGTTTTGTTGCCAATCCAAATTACATAGCGATGTTATTGCAAAAAGCACTCAAATTAAATAACTTACCATTACTTTAAAGACAATCAGGGGATGATTAGAAAGCCCAAAGACTTACCTATGAAGGGGAAAAAAAAAGAAGCAAAATTATTGGCTGAGAAAAAGCAAGAACAGCTCTTCCAACAATTTGAGCTCAGAAATATCACAAAAGTCTAGACACAATACCAGGAAAAGCATATCTTCTTCATTGCAGGGACGGCCCTATGAATTAAAGACGACCAACTTACCAGGTTTACTAAAAACAATGCCTATTTTAATCCCACTTACAAGTCAGGCTCAAAATAGAATTATAATTTCCTACCCCAAGGAACTTACATTCTCATTCAAGAGCACATCAGAAGATGATCACCTGGGGGACAGGGAAAAAGTACTACTCTCCTATTTGGCTGAGAGAGCATCAGACAGGTCTTAAGGATTATGTGGAGTACTTGTGTTAGATGTCACAGGGGAGGAATTAAAAAATAAATATAATAAATTAGTTCTGAATTGGCTCTAAAATGTGAAGGTGGCTTATTTCCCAGGGTTATTTTGTATGCAGCAAAAAAAATAGTTGAAGTTTTGCAAGATTTTTCATTTCACATAATGGGCAAGGTTGGATGGGACCACAATGGGTTAGCTGGTCCAACTTCCCAAATCAAGCAGGGTCATCCTAGAACATATTGCACAGGATTGTACCCAGATGTTTCTGGAATATCTCCAGTGAGGGAGACTCCACAGCCTCTCTGGGCAACCTGTTCCAGTGCTCAGTCACCTGGACAGTAAAGTTCTTCCTCAGGGTCAGGTGGAACTTCCTGTGTTCCAGTTTCTGCCCATTGCCTCTTGTCCCATTCAATTCTTCTCTCACCATTTACCCTGGCTGGCAATACTGAGGAGAAAACCACCAGTGCACCCAGATCCTTGGCAAACATCCACAGAGCTCTGAAATCAAGCTTGGTCATTACCAATTGACCCTTGGTATCACTATTGTCCAGGTGAAAAACCATCTGGGAGTAACAGTCAGATGTGTTGACAAACCTTGGCAACCTTTCCATGAAATCTCTGATTCAAGCCCAAGACAGGCATCAAACATCTCTGGATAACCAGTCAGGGTGGAAATGGGTGTGCCTCTCCCCTTGGGTGGGGAGTCACCCACTTCAGCTGCTTGCCACTTCACCTAGGCAATCCTGTGTGGCTCAGGTCTGGGGGACCCAGTTGCTTCACTCAAAGTCCAACCCATCTCCTCCTCAGCTTGGAGGGCACTAAACCTGTGCCCTCTAATGTCAAGTCATCAGGAGGAACAGGAGTTCTATGGAGAGTGACTATTTTCCAGTTTTCCTCTCTGACTTCTGATTTGTTGTGAGATGCAGTGCAGAGCCCACCTGCATCTCCTGTGTCTGTAAAGTCTCTGAGATTATCCTCTCTATTTCTTTGTTAAAATGTTACTCAACCTGCTTATTTCCTTGTGTACCTCCTTGACATGGTCACAGAGCTCCTTGACAAGGACACACAGTCTGCAGAGGGGATGAGTCAACCCCAGCTTTCTGGACAGGCACTGGGCACTGTACCACCAGGGCCTGCAGAGCTACACCCACTGCTGTGAGGTCTGTTTGGGTGGAAGCCTCTGACATCACAAGTGCAGCACCTTCCACAGACACTGGCAACGAGTTCTACAGCACTTGGTAACCACAGTGTTGGGAGCTCAGCCATCTGACTGAGGCCTTTGGTTTCAGCGTGTTTAAATCTCCTGTGGTCGCTGCTGGCAGCACCTGTCACCACCTTCAACCTTATTAACCATGTAGTTTTTGTGGTGCATAGGAACTGCTGCTATGAGCCATGGATCCATGGTGCTAGGTACATACAGAAAACCAAAGATTGCTTTGTTTGAAAGAGCTGGAGTGCATTAATTTTTTCTTGATTTTTCACCAGAAAATAGGCAAACTTGATGGTGAAGCTACAAGCATCAAGCACATCTGAAAATCTCCTGTTAATTGGGTTCCCCACCCAGGCTCTCTCCCATCTTGATGCTTTTTAGTTTTCAGGCAATGACTTTGACTCCTTCCCCAAGCCTATCCTCCCATTCAATGAAATGCCACTGCTGTCCTTCAGACAATCATGCCTGTGTGCCAGAAAGAGCCATGCCAAGCAGGAGTTTCAGCTGCTGCACAAAAAGTTTACAAATGGTAACACAGCTCTGTAAGGATGAATATTTCAAACAGTATCATTGCTTCAGTGAGATTTCCGAACAGAATGTAGACAATAAAAACCCACAATACGAGAAAGCACTCATAATAAATGTAATTTGCTTAAAAAGTCCTATTTACAGGGGGCCAGATCTATAGACTATTGATGTTAATAGCCCAGAGTAGAAAGCAGCAACATTACAGTGAAGAGGCTACTCAGGAAGGAAAAATCTCTTTTGGGGGATATTTGAACCTACATCGTCTAGCTTTGACCCTTGCTTGCAAATTACTGACTCAGCTTACAAACTTCTGAGCAAGCTTGTCAACATGGATGCTCCTGCCTACACAAGTCCCTGTTCACTTGCACAGGAACCGCACCACAGTGCACCAGCTCAGCTGTCTTGCCTACAGTTCCAACTATGTGAACGTGACTGCCAGTAGTGGGGCCAACAAGGTGGTTGTTCACAAATAATATTCACCCAGGACTTGCACACTTCCTGTTTTCTCCATTGGTCAGCAGCACAACTTCATTTTACAGCGTGCCCTCTACACAGTCAGCACTACGTGCCTCAGTGGGATGAAACTCATTTAATAGAGAAGGAAAAAAGGGTCTCAATAAGAAGCAAGATCAGGTAGTTCCTTTCAAAAAGACAGGCTTAGGATTTTTTATTTTTTTTTCTTTTGTGAATTGTATGCAAGGTTAGAGAAAATTGTATGCAAAGACAGAAAGGATAGAGATGGCTATTTAGAGATGGAAAAGCAGATAACACTAAAAAGCTTGTGAAAACCCTAAACCCAGTCACATCTCAATGCACTCATTCTCTTCAGAAATGGCCTTGCAGATATCTGGAACAGTGCTCAGTCTGCAATGCACACCAGAGTCATTGAATACTTACAGATAAATATTCATAGACAATTTGTGAACAGGCAAAAGGATGAAACCCCTTGTAGTGTGTTTAGACTCACTGATACAAGAATAGGAATAATGTCATACAGCATCATTGATCCATCAAATGGCATGGGAAATTAGGAGAAGATACTCAGTTAAAAGAAATTCTCAAATAAATCAGAGGCTAAAATTCAATCAAACAAACTACCTAACAACTGAGAATAATGAACAAATTTGTATAAAATCAGTCTGCTCCCAGATAACTTAAACAGAAGGGTGAGAATACATTTTAATAACACAGTAGAGAAGAAAAAAATGAATGGGGATCGAAAAATACCTGTTCCTCCTTGCAGGAAAAGGAAATGAGGGGAACAAATCCTTTCCCTACTTACACTGCTCAAGCTCCTACCTGCTTCAGTCAGATTACAGCAGATTTGGTCCTCATTGCATAAAATCTAAGAGCACAACCACCTATGAAGAGCAACACTGAGTATAATAAACAAAAACCCCACAGCACAACTTTTAACACTTTCTCCCCCTTGTCATAGGACACCTAATCCTCCTTCCTCCCAATACCTCTTGCTCCTGCTAAACTTTCCTGCCTTCCAGACAGCTCTACTTGTCAGTCAATCAAGACACTTGGTCCAGCTTGTGTCTTAAGGACACTCAACAATAGGAAAATAGAAGAGCAGCTTAGCCAGCTCTGCACAGGAGATTATTCAAAAGGTTAATTACTGAATGAAACAGAAATAGGAAATGGAGGGGGCAATGGGAAAGGGGATGGAGGAGGAAGGGAGGGAGCAAATTACTTTTAGCTGCTAAATCCGGCTTCCCAAATCCTTAAAGTCCTTTACAATATAGGCTGAAGAAGGAGGGAACAGGATGGGGTTGGGCTGTGTTGTTCACTTACACGTTCGATAAAGCCTCAATAATGTTCCTCTCCTAATCCTGTGTCATTAGGAACAAAATGGTACATCAGGAGACTATTTAGATATGAACGCCTGCAACTTCACCATCTGACCTGCTGACTTCTCCTTTCTTCTTTCTGCTCTCTCTTTTTGTTGCTGGAGCCAATTATTTTTAGAGATGTGATCTTTTTTGGCTAGGCACTTGGCCTCCAGCACCAGGGGTTCCAAAATGACCTAGCTGGAGACCCTTATGGCCATTATTTTTTTTTTTTTTTTTTTTGGTATAAAGGTCATTATTACTATAATAGCTGGGAATTAATCTGTCTATTCAGAATTTTTTTATAAGGAAAACAAAAAACTCCAAAACAAAACAAAGAGATATTTTCTATGGTCCCTCCAATCCCTGTTCTCACAAGAGCAGGCAGAGTCTGGCTGCTGGCTTCAATGGGAGAGGACAACTATGCTCAATAGGAGAAATTTACAATATTTTAAAAAAGCCTCAGAAAGCAACCAAAATAATTAAAAAATAAAACTGCTATCTCTTTGCTGCTAGGTGCTGGAAGGAAACAACTAAAAGGAGCAACTGTCTGTATAATCCCCCCTTCATCCATAGCTTTAAATCAAACCCAGACCCAGCCCTGATCACATTCAGATGCAATGGAAAATCTTGTGTCAGGAACAAGCAATGCCACATGGAAAAGTCTAGCATGGAGGCCAGTGGCAGTGTCATTGTGCCACCTCTTTGTTACCCCAAATCCATGCCTGTGACAGAAGTTCACCAGAGACTGCTACATATCAATGACATGAAACAACCCATACATCAATTTTATGGCTTAAGAAATCAATACAGGTATCTCTTCTCATTATACTATAAAGCACAATGAGTGCAGTCACTACCCTTAAGTCACTTGCCAGTGCATGACATAATGAGCCCTGCTTTTTGTCCTCTGGTCACTATTGTGCAAAGGCTCTGTGAGATTTCACAGGCAATCAACTTAGTATTTCTAGTAAAAAATAAGCACTAAAGTGAAGGAGGCAAATAAATGTTTTCTCAGCTCTTGCCTAGCATTAGCTCTGCAGGCTGGTTTTGATACCATTGGGGGAAAAAAATAATAATCAGAGCATGTTTGGAGCCTCCACAACTTTCTAGAGAGTCATAATGTTATAGAGCCTTCTGAAACTGAAGAACCTACCTCATTACTTATTAAAATCTAGGCAAATCATGAGGTGAAGGGGGTAATAAATAATCTTGGGGGAGAAACACTTGACAAAAGTAAGTTCCAAAATGTCATGGGCAAAAGAGTCTTGACTTTGGGAATTCCACTTAATTTGATTTATTGCCAATTAACATAAACTTTTATTTACTCTTTCAGGCATTGGGAAACAGAGATGACATACAATTAAACAGACACTTAGGTAAAGCTCTTTCTTTGCAGTTCCCTGGGGTCCACAGCAGTACAACACATCTTCCTACACACAAGCCAGCCACTCTCCCTTTCCCTTATCATGGGCACACATTACACTTACTCACAGCAAGCCCCTTGGGTGAGGTAGTGGACACCTCAGGAGACTGAGTTGGTAGATGATGCTTTCTTGCAGCAGCTTCTTATTTCTTAGTGTTTTCTTTCTCCTTTCCTTTCTGCTTGTTTGCTCTTCTCCTACCCAGGTGCTCCACAAGCTGCAGTTCCTTTAGGGTATCTGTTCCAGTGTGGGCCACCCATGGGATGCAACCTTCTCTGACAATGTTCTCTTCCATGTGCCTCCTCCTCCTCCTGTATCTGTTTACATATCCCTTTCTCACTCATCTCCACATTTCTTCCTGTGTCTAGTTTGTTTTCCCCTGTCATCTCCCCACATGATCCCTGGAGAGGCTGGGACAGCTCTGGCTGGCCACTTTCCAATCGAGGAAAATCAAGGATTACACTACCCAAGTAATTGGTCTATCTACACAGAGCTATCCACCACTTCAGGACCTTGCATCAGTAAACAATGCTGTGCTAGAAAGAGCAAAACCAGAGACATGTGCTTCATTGGGAGTGACCATCAGGCCCAGCTAACCAGATCCTTGCCACACCAGCTTCCAACCAAGGTTCTTCAGCCACTGGAGCTATTTCTTGCTGAGACTGTGAAAAAAATATTTTCACAGACTGCGTGATGCTCAATCTTTCTTCCTTGTTTATCTTCCTCCCTTACATTCCCTCCAAAAATTCAGGCTGCAGTTGAAGTAGTAGATGGCTGTATCCCTCAGCACAGCTTCCTTGAGTTAGAGCCTGCCTCCACTAACTGAAGCTCTTTTAATAGCACTGTCAATGAGAGATTGCATATCTTGTTAAGTGCTATTCAGATGCACCCACAGACGCTCAGTGCTTCAGAAACACATCTCTTCCTAATAATATAGTTGGCTACATTATCTTATTTGACACTAAAAACTTGAGATGATTGATGGTAGCTTAAATTCTGAATAGACAAAAATTATAGAGCAGCTTTATAATCTTTTGCATTAGTGCCCTGGGGAAATGGCTGAAGTCTTTATCACATCCAAAGGACAGCATGACTGATGCTAAACCTCTACCCTTCCAGCCAGACCAGCCTTCCATGAAGGTCTCAGGCAGCTTGGTCAGGAGTCTGCCTATAAGAATGGCTCTGAGAGCCCAGCATTTGATCATTAGGTGCAACACTTTTCATCATCCCTAACTACTGCTTCGCAGTATTCCTAACATACGTGCAACTAAGTCAGGATCAAGGAACAAAGACAGAGGAAGAATGATGAAGGGAAAAGAACAGAGCAAGAAACTTCCTTTTACCTTGGGTATAAATGGTGATCCTGCTGAGAAGTAATGTAGTGTTTGCTTCCTGGGCATACGAATAACAAAAAGATCTAAAGGAATTATATTCTAACAGCTATGGAAGAGTGGTTCAAGAATCTGCCCCAAGAGAAAGAGCAAATATACTGGCAGCCATGAAGGGTAGGTTTGGGAGGGACTGGGTTTTTACAACATCCCTGGAAAGAATGAAGTTCATCACTTAGAGAATCATAGATATTAAAATGGAGCAGAAATTTACTTGATGCTAAATCTCTTTTCCCAATTAGAAAAAGCAGTCCAAACTAAAGTTCTCTTTCTTAAAATGAAAAAAAAAAGGCAAAGTGTAAAGCAAAAGGAGCCTCTCACCAAGAGAAAGGCCAATGAAGGCTGAAACCCCTGAAGCAGCTTATATAATTTTTATAATAGTATGGATAACCATATGGAACCCATGTGAGCATAAGAGACACACAGGAACAGAGAGATGGTCACCAAACTGCAAACCATAGGCTTCCTTAAGTTTTTTGCCAGAGGAGAGTGTCCCCACTGTCCCTTTCACTCAACTGATGTCATTATATCCAAAATCACCATTTGTCTCAGCCCTCAAACCTCAAATTTTTATGGCCATAAACAACTCCACAAAACTCTCCTTTTTCCCCCTGAAGAGTTTTAACACACAACAGCTAGTGAGGAAAGAAGATATCTCTGCAGCAATGCTCTCTTCAGTCAATGAATATCACTGTTGCATCAACTCTTTTTCTTGTCCTCCCTTGCTTTTTATCAAGCCTACTTCTATTAATCCACACACTAATCTTTTTAGACCGGGTTTCTATTGACAAAGAGAGAAGGAAACTGTCCCAGTCTTTTTTTGAGCATTGCAAGCCTCCTGGCAAGGTCCAAGCTCATTCCAGGACAGAGACATCAAGAAAACTCCATAGTAAATGCTGGCCTTCATGCTAAGATCACTAAATGACCTAGGAATTCACACTAAAATATCGTAACAGTTCATTTGAGTATGTCCAGCTAAACCTCAGTGTCCCATGTTTCACCAGAATAGGAGCTGCCCCACGGCTTCACAGTACTGCTGTTGTCACGGGGCCAGAGCATGCTAAACCAAGTAAACAAGCTCTGATTTGCATGAAATATAAAAATTATTAGTAAGGTGATGTTGAAATGAAAATGCAGGAATCCATTTTTTATTTGAACCGGTGAGCTCTGGTGCAATCACACAGTTTCTGCAGCTCAGCAGAGCAGTAGCTGGTGGCTTTAGGTGAGGTCACTACACATGATGTCCCTATCTCACAGCCTGGACAATGCTGCCTCAAGAGAAACTACAGATCACTAATTTAGTCAGTTCTCTGAGAAAAAGCACAGCTCAAGGAGTAAATGTTAAAAAAAACTTCCTTATTACCTGCTAGCCAGAGAGCAGTGGGGAAAGAGTAAATCATGGCCTCACTGGTGCAGGTCATATGAAATAATGTTGTTCAGTGACATCACCAACAGCAAAAGCAACACAAAATGCACTACCCTGCCTACATAGTTTTCAGCAAGCTTGACAGGGCACAGAACATTTTTCCTCCCACATCCAAAGGAAAATATCATCTCCTTGTCTGTCTTTATTCATCTGGTGTCTTGCCTTTTAATTAGCCTATAAATGTTCTGGAAGGGAGAACCATCATTCTGATTCTGCACTGGTGCAGAGCAGAGGGCCTTGGTTAATAGCAAGGCCACTTTAATGTTGCTGAGATGAGAGCTGTCATCAGCCAGTCCCAGTTTAGCAGCTTTGTCATCATGTGGCTTTGCTGGCTTGCAGCCCCCCTTGCCTTTGCAGTCAGCTTGTGTGGCTTCCACGTGCCTTCTCCACACATGCTGGGGCTTGAAGAGTGCACCCACTGCAGCATCTTTCCCCACCCAACTGGCTGCTCTCCTGCACCAGTGCACATCTCTTCCCCCTGCTATCTCACTAGTTGCTTACTTGTGATTAAGACCCTTTAATAAATGACTCCCATTAAACCGCATTTCTGTCACTGTGAGAGACACAAAATTAAAAACTGACTGTCTTTAATCACACCAGGCTGTGTCCCCATCTCTCAGGCTCCACTTATCAATAATTAATATAAGAAAGACTGAAACCCATTTCAATTTCAAAGACTCAAATGTTACAATTTTTACTTAAAAAGAAAAAAAAGGAGAAAGAAAGAAAAGAAAGAAGCCACCATCACTCTGAGAAACAGAAACAGCCAGATTCACACAGAGGAAAAGAGAATCTGGCAGCACTGCAGCAGCCTCCAAGAGGAGAGAAGGGGCTTGAATGTGACAATCAGATCTCCTTGTTGCTTTTTAACTGGAGATCTTTCTTCTCAAATACTCCCGCATAAAGGAAGAACCCCAGTGGTCTCAGGGACTACAGAGATCTGCACTGTAGCTCATGGCCTTATTTCTTTTGGTTTTACCAAGTCCCCAGAGCAATAAAAAACAGCACACTGCACTACCCAGCCTGGGTATCTTCTTTAAAAGAACTTCCAGATCTCAGATGCTCCAAGGGAAAGCCACAAGCAGCACTTTCCTATAAACACAGTGGCAGTACAAGGCAGAACTTATTGGTATGAGCAAGGATGTGGGGCAAGCCACCAGCCTGATTCTCACCAGATTGCTTTATACAGGACTAAAATTAACATAAACCCCCTTTATTCAAATGGTGCTGCTGCTTACTCAGGCTTTTTCCCACAACACCATACCCAGCATTTCAGCCAATTCTACTTTTGTTGCATAGAAAGTACAAGAGAGTCCAGCATAAAAATATTGAAAAACACCAGAATTTTTTTTCAACTGGCTTTCACCCCAGAGCAGCTCAGAACTCCCTGTCCAGCGTGAAGGTCTGGCTGCAGCTTGCTTTAGACCAGACCTGGGTGTATCTCTAAATACAACTACAAAGTAAGGTCCTCTGCCAGCAGCACGCCCTGAGGAAAGCCCCCTGTGGCCGTGGTGATGCTGTGCCTCAAGTTACACACCCTGCAAGGGCTGTCTAAGCTCAGCTCGGACTGGAGACACGACTTTCAGTCAGTCATGAGCGTGAGTAGACAAACTGACACCTTCCAGAAAAACGAGATGCAGAACTGTCTTACAGTACCTGACAAGGGCTCAAGTCACATTGTATGGACACACCACCTCAGCAGACTGGACAGCTTTTCCAGCTACAGACCTGTCAGCCACTACACAGGTAAATATGCAAGTGAAACAGAACACAGGAACTGTCCTTTCAGGGAAATCTTGCATATGAACAAAATAACCCTTTCCTAACCCAGGTTACTGGTCAACACCTGAATGACACTGAACAGAAAAATGCACAGCATGGCACTAGAAACATACATGAACCTCCAAGCCGGGTGTTATCCTGCGCAATTCCCAAATCAGGCAATTTCCAGCGTGCTCATCAGCTGAACACCTAGCCAAACACCTCCTAGGCCTCATCTGCTACCCAGAGTACCCAGTCCATGCAGACCTCAGCACAGCCACTTCCCTGCTGTCCAGCCATAATTGCCATGGAACAGGGGAGTCACACACAACTGAACCCTGCTGCTAGAGGTAGCAACAATTAGGACATTACCCTCTGATTAACAGCCCAGTGCGGGGGAACACAATAAGCAGCCTGGCATAACACTGTCACACCATAAGTCATTACTCAGTAATTACTGTGCAACTACACAGGGACACAAAGGCACAACTCCCCCCTCAGAGTTACAGTGAAGAAATATCATTCAGTAGCCTTTAATTATGGCAGAACCACACAGCAACAAATGATGACCTACCCACTGGTACAAAGTGGACCTATCACTCAGGACTCATTCCCTGGTAGTTACTAAGGGAACCTTTTGGTAATCCCACGGTGACTGTGGCACATTGTTGCTGCGGGGATTTTTATCCCAGCATATGGCCCATTTTCAAGATTTTGGAAGGGGAGCCAATATGGAGGAATCACAAAGAAAGGTTTGCTGAACTGTTGTTTTCTCCTCAATAAGCTCCCTGTTCCACAGTACTGAATTGTGGCAACATGGTGGTAATGCTTTCACTGACTTAGATATGAGGCATATAATTGCACCTTTGTCCTGCAGATCTTGTGGTACTTGTAATTATATCCCATTACGAAGGAACACAACAATTTCAAACCTATTACCCACAGGTATCATTTATTTCAGAGTTAAATTTATTACTTCAGTGCCAGCCTAGTTCATTGCTCTTCTTTATGCATTCCAGCTTCCCTAGTGAACAAACATTGAAAACAGTGTGAACTGAAAAAAAATGAGATATAGGGATGGATAATAGATGGGAGCAGAAGATGCAGGGGCCTTTCTAGCCCTTCCTCTATTCTGTGTGTTGCTTTTCACTAAGTCCATGGGGGTTTTCTTAAGAACAAGGAGGCATTAGTGCAAGAGGAGAGCAACCCTCCCGCAAAAGCCTGGAGAGGCTGCAAAAAGCAGCTGCTCCCAGCGCCACCGTCATCTGTGATGGGGCTGCAGTACTGGAAGTTGTCACAGTCATCCATGATTTCAGGGCTGCGTGTTTTGCAAACCTTCCCTCCAAGAGCCTCTGTGTCTTGTAACAACTTTCTGTCTGAAAAATTTAGAAAATCAGAGGTATGATGTAGCACACAGGCAAACTTTGATGCAAAGGACCGCCAACTGGTCTGCAGCTATATACCACGCCAGAGTGAAAAATAAAGCCTGTTTACTTCTGACTATTCAATTCCCAGAAAGAGTGGAGTCACAGGAGGAAGGAAGAAATTGATATTTTCCCCAAGCTATATCAAAATTTTAAAAGGAAGCAAGCAGCCAAGAATATGGATCTTTGCTGAATGCAGTGTGCCACTTCATCAGAAGCAGAAGGGAAAATACATGCAGCCTTCCTGCAGGTTCCCTTTTCCCAGCTAGCAGAGATGCTTATGATGTTTGCCACCACCACTGAGCTCCTCCTAGGTTGTGTTCATTTCTGCACACAAACCAGTGTGGTGTCTGGACCACTGCAACTTCTGACCACTTTTAATAAGTTTTTAAAGGAAATTCTGGCAATCAGGTACTGCACCCTTACAACTTCTGACACTCACCTGCTCTGAAGGGCTGAAAGAAGGGCAAGCGTAGTACTCCTAACCTGCCTTGGAATGCCTAGCTTGCCCAGAGGGGAATAATTTACTAGATTATACTGAAATGCATTGATTCCATCCTCGCTCTGCTGTGTTGAAGGGACTGAAAAATAGGGAGGACAGGGTAGCCAGAGATAGGACCATGAGAGTCAGTTCTCCCTCCCAGGAAACTGCAGTGAGAACACAGGAACTGTGAGCATCCCTGATAGCACACGTTTTAGCTAATGACAGCAGGTTTCCATTTTGGGGAGCTCAAACTACATCAAAAACTGAAAAGGCTAGAAAGAGTAGATAGAGACATTATAGACGTGTGTCTCACTTCCTGCTTTACCCTTGTGATGAGTAAGCCATCTCCTCAGGTAACAATAGGTGCTCCAACTCCTGGAGAGGAGCTTGCTGCTGTTCAAATGCATTGCATTCCTATGGTAAGTCAAGCTCTAGGAGCAACGCGAAAAGATAATGCTGGAACACAAGGAGAAGACCTGAAGTAAGTTGTTATGGAAACCAGATTCTCACAAGCTCACACCACCTGATGAGGTCTCTCCCCTTACATTTGTTTGTCAAAATGCCCAAGATGCACAGGAGTCCCTAATGACCACAGCTCCATTGCCTGACCTTGCATTCAGTCCCGGACATTGCTGTCATTCTCTCTCAGTTAATATAACATGGCCTAAGCACCTCCAGTGATAGAAAAGGGCACAGGAGTCAAGCAACGCCCTTCGGCACTCTTTGCTTGGAAGAGCTGGTGCTGGTAGTATCAGGTTTTAATCAAAAGAAACAAGGCTCACTTCAATACAAACCACTTTTCTTAAAAACCTTTAAAAAATCAAAACAGCACCAAAAGCAATAGTGGCACAACCATACACTAATAGGTTCAAGACCATGGAAAGCAGTGTAGCTGTACAGGATGGGGAATAGTTACTTCAACTTGAGCTATGTAGTGCTGTTTCACACCCCTGGGTTCTCTTACCAGACTTCTGCTGGCCTTTCCAGCAGCACACAGCTCTTCCATAGCTAATATTTGCCACTACTGCCACATGTTAATTAGACAGAAAACTCAAATTCTTGTGCATGCTTATACTGAAACAAAAATTCTGCATGGCAGTGTAGTGATAGTAGCACTGGGTAAAGATCATTCTCTCACAGAAATAAATCAGGGAGCTGGCTATGGCAGACTGCTAGGCAGCAGTAGAAACACTGCCTTTCCCACCACTGCTAAACTTTGGTTACTTCAGCAGAAGCTGGGATAGATCTAGCACTTACTTCCTGCTAGGACCCTCTGCTTCCTCTTGCCCAGTGCTAGCAGTCAAATTGTTTTCCAGGGCTTCCCATGCAAGTTCTTATCCCTTAAACTCTGTCACAAGATAAAAAGAACTTCACCTAGGCCGTCAAAATGCTTTAAGCTTAGATATTGCCTGAATATTTACTGAGTATCAGTTCAGCCTTTGACCCTATCTTTTGCCTAGACCTCCTTCCAGAAAGACTCCAATTTGTATTGAATGACTCCTCCAGACCTGAGTCTTGGGACTTGGTTTGACACAGGGCCATCCTGACCCCCTGCTAATTCCCCCAAGCAACTTGTGTCCTTTCTACTCTACAGCTCCCAACACCAGGCTGGAGTATGTGTAGGGAGGTACATATCTACATGGGATGACACAAGAGTGTACAGAAACATGCTTGGTGCCACCCATAAACCAACACCAGTAGGCAGAATTTAGAAAACATTTCTAACATGTGCCTGAGGGCAGGAAGAAGAAGCAATAGGCATTAACAGGTCTCATGCCAGCACAGTGGCCCCTACTTCTACAGCCTGCTGTCCAGCTTGCAGGGCAACAGCAGCAACATCTGCTACTGTTAAGAATGCAAATGAGATTCTCTGCTGATTTCAGTCAGTCATAAGTTGCCAAAATGTTCATCTTCAGAGCTGAAATTTTCTGGGCTTGGCCAGTGTCCAGCAGCGATTATTTTTTGAAAGAACATGGCAGAAGTGATTTAACCGCTACAGAGTGCTTAGAATGGCATTCATCGCTATTATTCAAAAGTCATGACAGACAGAATTAAGCAGCTTTAAAGTCCACAGTGTTTAGGTCTGAGAGTTAAAAAGCCAGAAGCATCTGCCAGGGGATTTCAAACATGTCCCTTTAAGCAAGCATTTGTACAACATTTAGTGTGCAAGGGCTCTGAATTAGCACTAAACCTCAAGCATCCACTAAGATGTAGTTCAGGGAGGGAGGAAGGGCTAATGATTCTGTAACCAACTACTACCTCGTAAAAATAGTATGCAGGGCATTTTGCCAACTCTCTGCTAAATTAAATTACACAGGCAGGTAGCATAAGAACTTGGGAAAACTTTAACAAATGTGAGTACAAGTTTCAGTAATGGCTCTGTAAGACCTTTCCTCCGAAGGCATTATTTCCTGAGCAGCCAAGCAGATCCAACAAGTCACTGAGCCCAAAGAGGGAATACTTGCTCCCCCAATTCTTCCATCACCCATGTTCTTAGCTGTGCAACTCTTCCCCTTCCTTGAACCAGCTCAGTGCCCACTGAATCCACATTTCACCCAAGGAATTTGGCTCACTAACCAACCCGAAAAACTAGATGTTTTTATGTGCCAGGTTTGAAAAGAGTTGGAGAGAGACCTACTGAGTGCCAAAATAGAAAGTAAGTGGCAGGATCATGCCCCCGGAAAAGGCAAACTCTGTCTACTGGTAGCAGCAGGCTATTAGAGTGTTTCTCTCACCTGGAGCATCTTGACTCCAAATCTCCTCAAGCTGGAAATTTGTAAAGCACTTAAGCCCCACTGCAAGGAAAATCCAGCCGTAAAACAGAAAAGTACAAACCCTTTTCTAGTAACCAACATTAGAAGGATGGGTCTTGTCTTTGATGGGTCTAACAGCATGTAAACACCTCTGCAACAAAATGATGATGCAATAGCGCGAGAGAAAAAATTGCACAGGTACGTATAATGCTGTGGCATTTGGAGTCTGAGGTGGAGCTTCCAGCCCCCAAGATGTGCATACCAAACATCTTTGCATTCAATCAATGCTCACTGTCACAAGTTTGGCTACTTTGTCAGTGGCATTCTTTTGGTATCTGGAAGAGGAGGGACAAAAAGAATTTGTTTTAATTAAGTCAAAGGAAAAAAACAGTTTTTCATCCTGGAAGACAGAAGAGGTGGGAAAGGGATGTGTAATGAATGAAGTTCACAGAAATTTCCCATGCATAAGGTCACAAGCTCCACACTCTGAAGCAAGCAATTTATTAATTGCAGACAACACATTCATGAGATTACAGAAAGCACAGGATGGGCGAGCAATGGCTACTGGTTGACTCTGTTCTTTCAAAGAGTTCTGACAATTCTTCTCAGCTAAAACCACAAGAGAAAGCTCAACACAGCTAATGAAAAAGGTATTACATGGATGTATTTCTTTACTTAATTAAAACTTTTTTCCTTTGGTAGTTAATCCCATTCTACAGTGGTCAAAACATTTGCAAAGGTAATGATCCCCACATATCAGCACCAAGTTACCCAACTTTCCCAGGTAACTTTGACAAATAGAGAAGAGAAAAAAGTCAAGACACGTGCTCTGTGTTATTGAGCATAACTCAACAGATAAGAGATTAGACAGAGGAAGGCAGGCTAGCCACATTCTCGAGGATATTTCTCTTATATTGTTGCAGTGACTCTCAGATGTGCATCTCCACCAACTTACAGCCTGCCAGAAACACTATCCTAAAGCTTTAGGCTGGGATTCCAGCATGCCCCAAATCTGTGTGGAGCAGCAACCCAAGATCAAGCAGCAAACACATCTTGCATTTTACTGAAACTCTGCCAAGTGCTACATTCCTTTTCCTTCTGCAGCCATATTATTGGGAAACACTAGCATTGTGCAGCATGGACAGAAGGCATCTGAGGTTTGTCATCTTGCTTTATATGACTGCTCTACAACACTCTTCAAAGGAACCCAGAAACCTAGCTCAGCTCTTGCAAAAGCTGAACATTTGGCAAATGGTTTTGAAGGCAGCTTATGATGCATGGAGTTTATTCCATGCTGTTTGTTCTGTGTATGCCAGTACCAGTGATCACATAGAGCCTTTCCTGACTTCCAGGGCTTTCCCACACAGGAAAATTTGCCATGTTTTGCAGAATGGCTTGATTCAGATAATCCAAAGAGAGCTCACAGTTGTTTGCATCAGTGGTAATGTAAGGAATATCAAAGTGATTTTAAATTTTAAAAAGTTAGATTTGCAGAGTGATGCACAGTCAGAAAACGTCAATGTAACACCTTCCTTCATACTCTTAACCACAGCTGCCCATTCACAGCTATTTTGATTTAGCTTTATTATACCTTTTTGACATCCCCTGCCTAGATCCTACTACATTTAGTCCATAGGATGGCTGGGAATTGCTGAATGCTTGGCTCTTCCATCTTTCTTTCTCCTTTCCTTATTAATTGTATGGCCTTACATCTTATTTATCATACACTAAGCCACTCATAGAGCAAGGCAGAAATCCTGCAATAAGAACAACCTGTGAATATCTAAAGACTTTATTGTAATTCTGGTATTTCCTGACTCCTGTACATTTCATTTCACTGTTACTTTAATCCATGTCTTTAATGTTGAATTTCGTTGCTTCTTTAAAAAAGAAAAGTGGATAAACAAAGAAATTCCTTCATGAGCAACACATTGACAGACAGCAATAAAGCCCTTGTCTTTTATAAATGGGCAATTTAGAGCTGTGAAAATAACTGATTTTTTTTTTTTTTTTTGCTAGCAAATCAAAATAAGTTGGGTTTGGTTTTTTTCTGGGGTTTTGTTTTTTTTCATTTGGTTGCTCTAAAAAGCATACTGAAATAAATCTAAAATTAAAAAGCAAAAAAACCCTATCAAAAGAAGCCCTCAAACTAATTTGTTCGGCTGAACTCAAGTTGTTGCATTGGAAATCGATTGTCCTGTTTTAGGATTTTTTTATTTTCAAAAATAAAGTTTTCGTTCCTTTGATTTTTTAATAACCCCCAAAGTTTTTCTTTTGATTTTCTTTCTACTTCCTTGAATTTTTTTCTTTCATTTTTGCATGCCCCAAAAATGCTATCACAATGTCAACTTGAGTTTATGATCATATCAATTGACTTAAAGGTATATTTTTGTAAAAAGCTGTTCAGAGAAAGGGAGGAGGGGGGGATTGTGTTGTCCACCTCATGCTTTAAACCAACGGACAGCCAGATGCTCCTATTGCTTCTGCTCTGACCCTTGGATCATTATTTATAACTAAGTACAAGTACACATTATATACATTATTTATAACTAAGTACAAGTAAAGCTTGGCTACAGCTCACAAAGACTTAACTTGAAGACCATGTCCTGCAATGGATTAATGTGGTAACACGGTAGGGTAGGCTGGGGTAGACCAGCAGCAAACCCTCAAGATGCAGCCCTGTGTGGTTGGTGGCTCTTCTGCAGGATCAGGGCCCTGCCTGATCAAACAGCTACTGAGCCAAACAAGGTATTGTTACTGAGGCTGCCATAACTCATTAGCTACAGCCAAGGTCCTGTTGTGCCACTGACTCCACATGTATGAAATCCCTGCATAAAAAGATTCTGTGAGCAGCTCTGGGCAGATCAAGGCTGAGATGGATTCCGAGGCACAGATTGTGCTTGTGCACCCACCTAGACAAAGACCAGGTCCATGCCTCTCTACCCAATTCTTTGAGCCAACTTAAGCATGGAGGGAGATTTGACAGAATAGGAAAACACATCTTTGCCTTCATGCATGAGAGAAGTACACACTGGAGCATCTCTCTTACAAGATATGCTGGTTTTGGCTGAGGTAGAGATAATGTTCTTCACAATGGCTGGTATGGAACTCTGGTTTGGATTTGTAAGGGGAGAATATTCAGAGTTATGGCATTTGCCTTCCCAAGGAACTGTTACTTGTGATGGGATCCTGCTCTCCTGGTGGTGGCTGAATACCTTCCTGCCCATGAGAAACAGTGAAAGAATTCCTTGCTTTGCTTGCACACTTGGCTTTTGCTTTTCCTATTCAACTGTCCTTATGTCAATCCACAAGTTTTCTAGCTTCTACTCTCCCCATTCTCGCTGCTGGGAGGGTGAGCAAGCAGCTGTGTGGCACTTGGTTGCTGGCTGAGGTTAAACCAGGAACTGAGGAAAGGTTGAGGCTGCTGGGCCTGTTCAGCCTTGAGAAGAGACAACTGAGAGAGGACCTCAGCAGTCTAAAAGTATCTGAAGGGAGGGTGTCAAAAGGAGAGGAAGCCTGGCTCTGCTCACTGGTTTCAAGCAACAGTACAAGAACCAACAGGCAGAAGCTGATGCACAGAAGGTTCCACCTGAATATAAGGAAGAACTTCTCTACTGTGCAGGTGACCAAGCATTGGAATAGGTTGCCCAGAGAGATTATGAGGTCTACCACTCGGGGGATATTCCAAAACCATCTGGGTGCAATCCTGTGCAATATTCTCTAGAATGTCCCTGTTTAACAAGGATATTGGACCAGATGACCCATTGCAGTCCCTTCCAAACTCTGTTCTGTGATATAACCACTACAGGTTTTTTTTTTCAGGTCTACTATCTAAAATGCTGAACAAACAGCTGCTTGGAGAAGGTGCACTGCAACTCTGATAAGCTAGTGCCTGGGAATAGCCACAATTCTACTGTCATTACCACACCAAGATTTTCAGAGACTCATTTGCTCACAGCAGTGTAAGTCACTGGCAAATTATAATTGCTGTGCATCTTCAAAAAGTTGGAAACTACATCCATTTGCAAACTAGTCAGCAAATTACAAGCTCTCATAGCTCTAATTGCTACTTTTCAATATGGGCTAGGGGGGTGGCGGGGGGAGTGTTTATCAGTTTCCCCCAAAACTCTGTTCGGAAGCAGACAAGGGTGACCAATTTCCCTCCTAAAAATTGTCAACATCTTAAAACAGAAATGTGTAAAAGCAAACAGTTCTCTACAGGGCATGGCACCAGAGAACTACATCCTGGAGAGAAGTGCTCACCAACAGTGTAACTACTTCCACACCTATGCTGATGTGTGATACCTCAGATTTTTCTGCATCTTTTGCCTTCTGTCCCAGAAAGGTTTATTAAGCGAGGCAGAGAGCTAAAGGGGTGCCTGGAACCAGCTCAAGCCTGGAGCCAGCCTAACTACATTCGTATGGCGTTGATGGTACTAAGCTCTGTCAAACCTAAGCCGATCTGTGCAGATCCCATGAGGCTTGCCCTCGCACCCAAGCAACCTGTTTTATCTACAGACTGTGTTGTCTGGGAATGAATTATTCAACACTAATTGATTTCTTTTTTTTTTTTTCCCTTTGCCAAAGAGAAATATCTTTTATTTACAGTTTATCCAAAACACTGAATTTTCTTGCCAAGATGTTCTACCAGATATCCACAGCTGCTTTAATTCAATGTCATTTTATTCTTGTTCTTTCATTATTTTCTTAGAATAATTAAAAGAAATAGATATTCATTAAAAAGTCAAAATATTTGAAGGAAAAAAAAAATCTTTTCTGAAAAAAACTAAAGCAGAAAACTTTTATTCTTCAATTTGAGGGAGAGGGGTGGGGCTACACTACTTCAAAAATCACATAGGTTAAAGAAACTACTCATTTTTGCCGAATGAGGTACACAACCAAAAAATGCTATCAGCTCCATTTGAAATTTAGCATTTAGAGTGAAAATGCGTGTACAACTTCAGCTTTATGCATAGGTGCATGCTTCACCAACAATAAATTGAACAGAACAGGGCACAAAGACACTGCACTAAATTGCATACTGCAGCCTCCAATTTTGTACTTTCAGATATTTATGGGTAGCTGCAGAATTGTGCGTGTGCTCATTTTTCACATGCAAATGGTCATTTGCACATCCAGATATGCCTGAAAAATTAAAGACTTGTTTGAGCACTGATGAAATACAAAACTCCATGTACTGAATAAAAGCATTAAAAGCATCACAGCAAAGGGGAGGAGGAAAGGTAGAAGCAATATGGGAGACATTTAAAATATGTAAGAGAACAGCTGAAGGATGAAAATTAGCAAAAGCATCTCTATGGGTCTGGAATCTTTCCTTCTTTTTGATAGTCTCAGAAAGAGAGACAAGACAACATAACTCAGTTGAAAGTCTGTCCTTGGCTTCTCACATGACCTCTTAAGATAAGGATGAACACATGTGGTTGATTGAGTGAAGACCCTTAAACACATTATACCTTCATATTAATGACAGTTCCGAAAAACAAAACACTTGGAGGAAGCATTTCAAGTGCCCCAGCACACAAGTGGCCACTACCCCATGCTGCAGCCCGGTTTAAAGAAAGGGCAGTGTCCTCCACTCACTGTCAGGGAAGCTACAGATCTGTGTTTGCTGGATTTATTTGATTTTGGCACCTGTCTCTTCTCTCACATCCCACAGCCTGAGAAGAAGTGAGTGTCAGGCTCAATGAAACAAAGGCACTAGCATCCAAAAGAAGCAGGAAGAACTCCCATTGCAGTTTTGTCAAGAAATGAAGGACCAGTGGAAATTTGAGGCCTCTTCCATCCCTGCTTCCTTCTCCAGCTCATTCACAACACACTCCCTCAAAATGCAAACACACGCTGCCAGCCTTAGTTCCTTCCATAGATGACATGACATCAAATTGACAGAGCTGTGACTGCTTGACATCCAAGCTGATAACACAACGGCGCTTCTGAGCAACACTCAAACAATAGGCAAGAAATGTGGCTCCCATAAATGGCTGAATTTACAGCTTGCTGTTCAAGAAATAAATAAACCATCACCCACAAAGCATAGTTTCTCTTTGAAGTACGTCACCTGTCACTAAAGGTTAAATAACTGTCGACTGCTCATGCGAGGCTGGCGGGGGCTGGTTGTAGCTTTGCCACTTCTTTTAGCTCTAATGGGGACTGTGCAGTTATAACCCTCCTGCTTTAAGGAACACGACATAAGTGACTGCCAGCAGTGGGAAATAGATCACCTACTGCATGCCTGTTATCGGTGCATTGTTATGATTTTATGGAGGAAACAGGTCAAAATACAGTGGGCAGCAATCAGCATGAAGTAATGGGCCAACTGCTGTGACTGACAGGACAAAATGCAAGAGACATGGGCTTCAAATTTGGGAGCCAACTCATGGCAAAAGCAAAGATCTCTTCTCTCCAAGGTGGTCAAGGTCATTATTCATGAACCAGGGACAACCACCCATCACTTTGGTGCCCAGGATACCTTAGGGAACCAGGAAATAAGGTTCATAGCTCAGACAACCTGCTAAAGGGAGCAAAGGCAGGTGAGTGTAAGCATGAAGAGCACTAGGGAGATCACCAGTGAACATTCAAACTCTTGGACACTCAACGAAATGCTATCTTGGGTTTTTTTATTCTCCAGGTAGTAAAAACCTGTCCCTAAAGTTCCATGTGAGGTCACTTTTCTCCCCTTCCTGCTATCTCTGGAAATAAAAGATCAGCTTAAATCCCTGAACCACACACAGGAGATGACAGTAGGGCAGGAAGCTTACTGATGGAATGGTAGTCTTCAGAAAACACACCAGGCATCCAGACAGTGAGCTGAAAAAGTACATGGTTTAAGAAATAAAGCATCATGTGAACTTGGTAGCCTGCCATTTCCCACAGAGTCTCATGAGGACAAGGAAGTAGGCATAATCCACGTGTAAAATCCCTCAGGCATTGGTGAAAAGTGATGGTAACCTTGTCAGACAAGTGATGCTGCTTGTCTTCTCCCTTCTAGAGGAAGGAGATGTGGATTTTCAAATGAGAAGATATTTTTACATAAGGAAAGATATTTTATATACTTGATATGGGCAGAGATTTGTGCCTAGACAGCCACACAAATCCCATGAGGCATGAGTACACATGTCCTGTAGAAGTTACCTCACCCTCAGTCACCTGCCTCCCCAAAATTCTCCCTGGAAATAAAAGGCATCAGAGAGAGTTACAGCCTCATCTCTCAGCTGGATAATCATTCATCCTAAAAACATGACAAAGCAGTGGGTAATACCTGCGATATTAACCTCTCAGGCTGAGAAACAATCAAATTATTTTTCTGCCAAAGCTCAACACCATTCTGGTTTGTGTCTCAGCATGAGCTCCCTTCCTTCTCTGAAGGATGGGTGCACATCCCAGAGAATTACTGGCCATTCTTCATATCCACTTGAGAGGGAGTGACTGGAGCTGAGGGTCTGACCTACAGATAACCACAGATTTGTTAACTGACCCCCAAGAATATTTAAAACCAGAACCCCTTTCCAAAATTCTTCACTCAGCTGTTTTTCAAATTCAAAGTGTCCGTATGGCTAATCAGCACAAAGGGCTTGCCATGAGAATAAAAGGATTGCCAGCATACCAGAAGCAGACAGACACCAGTAAGAGGAATGGCACTGATAGCTAACAAGTCCTGAATCCATTTACCTCTCAAAACTGTATCATCGTCTCCCCTCCACCAAAAATGGAAGTAGTAAAGCTGTATTCCCGATTATAGCCGGGGAAGGAAAGGAGAATGTGCTCCAGTTGGCAAAACTCGCATTTGCATGTTGCATTTTAAGTTTCATGCTGGTTCTGAAAACTCCATGCCTGTTCCCAGACCATGCCAGTTCAGGCACCTCATTCTGCCATTCCCTAGTAATCTTGGTTAAATGAAGTTGAATTAAAGCTTTCAGAGATGAGGAGCATGATGCCAGAGGAAGCACAGTTTGGACAGATGTTACATGACCCTTTCTTACCAGGTAAAGCCAACCCTTGTCCTCAGGGTGGGTTTTAAACCTGCTAAGAGCCTGGCAGCAAGAACTGCAGACAAATGCTCTCAGATAGGTTTGCTACCCTGTCCATCCCCTATTTTATCTAGGAATATTCCTAGCTGTAGACAGCTGTAGATAGCTGCAGTGTGGTACTATAAAGAGTAGGACCATGTATTTCAGAAGTCTCCTGTTCTAAATAAAAAGATTGGTAGTTAATGTACCTTCCCCCATGGAACCATCTATGAAGATCTCACAGTACCAAATAGAGGACCTGATAGGAAAGGGACACACAGATCAATTCTTTTTTCTTAAAACTTTTATCAAAGTTTGTAGTGTTCTCACATTCAGATAAATTTGGGGAGGACCCAATTCATTTGTCCTTAAAGAGGAGAAGAAATAAATTATTCAAGCCACAGACTGCATCACCCAAATGCAGAGCTACAAGAATATTCTGTTCTCTATCAAATTTCATGGGCCAGTGGATGTGGCAGCACAGAAGTGTGCATTTCAATGCAACAAGCTGTATTCTCATAGACATTTGTTCCCTCACTTCACAAACCCTTCCAATACCACCCAGCTAGACAGAAACATGCATGCAAGTATTTGGCACCTTTCCTCTCACTTGACAGCCAAGAGACAATCCAGAGGCCAGTTTCTCCAGTGCCCTGACAACCCTACAGGGATGGGATATTCATTTCCATTCCCATGCCAATGACAAGCAAGTTATAAATTGTGTTCAATCCTACCATCCCCTTGTTTATCTACCATGACAGTCTTCTCTGGGTCTAGTGTGGCTAGGAGCCCAGAGGGCATGCATGACCTTTTTCAAGCTGTTCTAAATTGTCATAAGCTCTTCTGCCCCCATTTTTATTTTCCATCATTTTATTCATGCCCTGCCCTTCTCCCTCTATCACTCCAACATTTCTTTATTGCAGTCCTCCTAGGACGTTATCTTCTCCTGTCTCCCTGTGCATGAATTACAGCCTCTCTTTCCTCTTTTTTCCTCTTCTTGTTCATTTTGATGGCGTTTCTTATATTTCTGTCCTCCATTTGCTGAGCAGGACAAGCTTTTGCCCAGACATTCCATTAACCCACACCTCCTCTGACTTGCTGCAGTGCTGAAAACAGATGAAAACTTGGCTCTCTTTGCTACATCCTTTCTCTCTGCTTTCATTTATCTTTGCTCCCTCACACTTTTTACCTCTCCCAGTCTCTCTTTCCCCTTTCTCTGTTCAGGCACCTCATTCTACCCAGCCTTCTTTTGATCTGCTGTTAGTTTTTTGAGCTCCCTGTTTTACTCATCTTCCAATCTCCCATCAGCACTCTCTGAAAATTAAGGTCAGAGATTAGTCTTTTTCAGTTGCCCCATTGCTGAGTCAAACCAAACGTCACTTACATCAAATTTCTTTTAGGGCCACCTGGCAGAGTAAACTAAGACATCCTGCATTTGTTGTCGATGATCAAGGTTCTGAACCAGTAAAGACAGAATTACTTATAGAGACAGTTTATGAGGATGCTGTTGAGATGATAGCTCAACACTGCAGAGCCAGTCCCTCCAACATTCCAAGTGGAAATGATAAAAAATGTGGGAAAACAGGAGTCATGACAAATACTTTAGCTGGGATTTGGTTTCAAACAACAAGATTTGGCTAATTTTCCCTCTTAAAGAGATTTAAAAAAAAGAGATGTCAAAATCTTTAATCTTCAGAAATACAGGAAGCTGTATTTACGGCAAACATGAAACTCATCTGATTCTTTGACTTCCTAGAGTCAGATCTGTTAACTTTATACAATAATAGGCAACTCACCAGTGAGAGTGCCAAGACTTGTGGGTTTGTATTTTCTCTCATTACGTAGCAAGACAAAAGACTGAAATAATGCAAGGCACAGGGAGGTTTGGGATTGAAATATCTCTGGCAACCCACATTGTACAGCTAGAAGGACCATTTATCAAGCAGTAATATGCAGATGACAAGACAGAAAAAAAAAATCATAAGAAAAATAAACGACTGATTCCACAGGAGATGATGTTGGCACTGAAAGGAAGTAGTTCCACTTTTACCCAAGCAACACCAACATGCAACACAAGATAAAAGAGGGTTAGGGAGCCTATTCCAGCCACCTGATTTGAGGAAACACTGGAATGCTATAGGCTGTCATGACGGATGTCAGACTCATTGTGTATACGATGAGAGTACTGGGCAAAAAATCCTGGGACCTGCAGATGAACAGAGAACACTTCCTCCTGCTGCAGAGATGTAATTTCTGTCATGCTCTGTATAAGATGGAGATGGTGAGCTTGATGGATTTAATTTCCAGAACAGGAACAGGACTATAATTTAACAACCTTAAATCATGGGCAACAGAACTGGCTCAAGCCCAGCTTCTTAAAAACCTGTTTGGTGCTGGATAAAAGTATTGACTGGAGCTTCCACTAAGGTTGGGTCCTCTGCAAGAATTGTGGCATCCAAAACAGCAGAGCTCACTTTGTAGTTTTTCTGTGGCATTGTTTCGAATAGCTACCTATTTAGATAGTTCCTTAAAATAGAGGACAAAACCTTTTAGTAACCTAATTTTGACAATTCTGGTTGAAAACAGCTAATGCATTCAAACAGCGACTGAGGCACAATAAACAAGAATGGACACACCATAAAAACAGTTTTCTAAGTTTTCTTTTGTTAAGTGTCTAAAAGGAACAGTGCCAAAAATAAAGCATACAGAAGGCTGGATATTGCACTAAATTGAGAGGCTGATCAGAATTCCTAGCAAAAGAATCGGATCATAACTCAACAGACATTTCGGAAGGCAAAAATGTGGAGAAATGACAAAAAGGGAAATCAATGGGATATTGTATTACCTGGCTATAAAGTATTTGAGTAGGATAGATTGGGGCCAAGTTTCCTTCTAGAAAAACTCCAATGACTTCACTAGAGTTATGGCAATAAAGACACCAGTCCTCTGAGGCAGAGACTATTAGAGCAGCAACAGGCTCAGCTCCCACAGTATTTAGTGACTTGACATCACTGCAGGCACAGAGCCTTAGTTTAGCATGTCTTGACAAAAAATACCACACTGTAAACATATTTTTAAGTTACAATACCCACTATCTTTACAATACCCACTGTGTTGTTATTCCACAGTGAAGGCAATCAAAGGGGTAAAGAAATCTAATGTAACAGCTACCTGATCAGCAAGATGGAAGTTAAACAATTTTAGTTTAAGTGCTTCTTGAAACTGCCAGATCTAGGGTACAAGGAGAATTGAAAAACATTTGTTCATCAATTCAGAAAAGTTAAAATGAAGACAGTTATTGATGAACTAGTGTATACCAGTGACCAGAATATCACCCAGTTCACATTTTTAAAATGGCAATCAGAACAAAATCTAGGAGTCTTTTAGATGCACAAGGTGCTATCACGTAATCAGAAATCAGCAAGACAGCAAACACCAAACATCCCATTATGCCTGAAGTACAGCATAGTACGTGATAACTCTAGAGTACTTTTTCCTTCATGTGCTAACAATTTGTATAAACAAGTAATAAGGTGAAAAATTTTTCCCAAGTATAAAGACTTATCTATTTTAAGCTGTAGAACAAGACAACTCTGCTAAGGTCTCTGATCAAGCTGAGTACACCTACAGCATAATAGATCAGTTCTGTTAACAAATAAAAGGTAACGCAGAGCAGAAAACTCAATTTGAACTGCCCCCACCTATATCTGCAGCCAGCATTAACTGTGACCCCTCAGGGAAAAGACCTGGGGACAGCTCAATGACAGCCTGATCAATATGCACAGGCAGTAGGAAAGGGTGAGGGGAAGCAGAGGAAATGCATGGTTGACGAATGTACCCGAGTACATTCTGGTACTGCCATATAAATTAGGGGTATGCTCTCATTTACAATGCTACATTCAGCTCCAGCCAACAATCCCCATCCCCCCCTGTGGCACCACACAGCTAAACCATCAGGGATAAAAACAACAGACAAATATGATTACTGCCTGCATGGGGCCACAGATGCTTCCAAGGACAAAGTTAACTTTCATTCTAGTGGGGCAGATGCCTTTGCTATGGAAGATGACTTAGGGACTCCCTGAGGGCTTGTCTTCAAAGGCAAGCTAAATCCTGAGTCATAACATCCCTAAAAAAGGTACTAAGTTCCAACTCAAAAATGACGAAATAAGGAAGCCAAGTGATTTCAGCATTCATTAAAAGGGCTTTAAACACAAGTGATCCACTGAGGTTACAAAATCTGCACTGACCCAGAAAACCGCTCTGGTGCTCATGTGTCTCTGCAGATCTTAAAACCTATTAGAGACATCAAGCATACTTTTCTATGAACTAGCCACATGAGAGATGGCTTCTTCCTGGTTCAGATAAACAGTTTGTGAGCCTCTGTCTTTGCCAAAGCAGAGGACAGCAGCATACTTTGGTCAGTGTGTGTGAAAAACACACTGGCACCTCCCACCCAGCCAACAGCCAGTGTTTGCCCCCATCCTTCACAATTTCATACACCAGAACCAGAGCATCACGAGCCTGCCCAAGGCCCACTATCCCCAAGCCTTGCTTACCAGCTCATCATTCAAATGAGCCTGAACACACCATCAAATAAAGCTCTTCCTCTTCTTCAGGTGTACAAAGTTACTCCTCTCCACTTGTCTCCGATAAGTTTGGAAAGAAAAGGATGAAAACATCCTCCTTGGGACTGAAAATTATCTTTTGACCTCCCAAGCATGACATTTGTTTCCAGCACTATCACATATTGTTTTGCTTAGTGATATCCTCAGAAGCCAGTTGCAACCATTAAAGAAATTCCCGCAGCTGTAAATAGTGATGAACATTGAATACTCCTTACAGTTTCTGGAAATTTTGGGCCACACCCATGACTGCACTCTAATTATCTAATTCAGAAGCAGGAAGGACACATAGCTTATTGTGTACAGACAGATCTTGTGTATGTCACTCTAACCAAGTTGTTTACAAAGTAGTGAGCCCAAAATTATTCACAGAATTTTTCTGAATAATCCCAAATAGATAATCAATTGAGAGAGTGCAAGAAATTATCTGCTTACGAGCAATTCTCAAGCATGAACAGAAAGCTGAATTTGCTCCACTTCTTGTAAAAGTTATTTGAAACTTCACCATAACAAGGGTGTGAATATGACTGAGTACTGCAGACTACCTTTGAGTGAATAACCAAAGGCTCAAAAATGGTCAAATTTAAATAAAGACAGAATGTTCTCAAAGCTGTCATAATTTTTTTTTCTCTTCCATTACCTATAAATTGTTTACCCAATACTCCATTCATGTTATCACTGCTGACAATGTAGTCAAATGCATGATACCAAGAAGCAAATGGCTTATTCAAGACAGACTGTGATTGCACATAACTTGAAAATGTTGAGTTTACTTTCTCTTCTTTCTCTGACAAATCCACTGACCTGCAGATTTCCTCAACCATTTTTTGGTAAGCCTTTGAAGTTTTTTGCTTTCCATTTTTGTCTAAAATTTTCAAGCCATTTTTAAAAATACAGTATTTTCAAGAGAGGATACTGAATATGCATTGAAGCCTTTGGGGGTTTTTGGGGATCTCTTAGATGAGCATCTAAAAGTTCTGGGAAACTTTTAATTTTATGTACTCTTTTCACCAGTTTGTCAGGAATCTGTTCCCAGTATTTCTCCCCACATCTTATTCACTTCTGAATAGAAGAGAAGAAGTTATTTCTGCAGGTACTACTTTTGCTGGCAGGAGATCCAAGGGAAAATGTTAATAAAATGCTGTTCCTCTTTTTCTGGGGTATGAGACAGACAAACAGAAGAAGTTCATGACAAAGCCCTGTGATGACTAATTCCTTTTGTTGCAATAAATGCTGACAGTTCTCCACCCCCACACAGACACATACTTGATTTCATTAGATGCTGCTCAGATGTGTGTTCTGAGTATTTCAGAAGATATGCCTGTCCCAGTTGAAAGGCTGCATGGGAGAAAGCAGAGTACTTCAGTGGCCACACACAGTGAGGACAGTGTACACGATACCATGACTGTTCCAAATACAATTTCTTTACCACTAATTACTTGGCCAGCTCCCACTTACTACTAAAAAATGCATGGATAACCACTTGTCAATGTCCCATTCCTCTTTGTGTACATACTCCAACGAGACTATGACAGCACATTCCCCATTTTACTGGCAAGTGTCTCCCATAGAGGTTCAAAACCATCTTGCACCTCAAAACGCACACCTCACAAATCAAAGCATAATGCTCATTCTAACCTAGAGATTAAAACACAGCCCACTATCCTAAAAAGGCATGAAAATCTTATAGATGACCAGGTCATTTGAGATTTGTCTCCTCTCTCCCCACTCTCATATTTTTCAAAGTCTGCCTTGAAACAAGTAAAAGGGACCTCATCTTTAAAGAATGAGGGCTCATCACCTTCTGACAATTAAGCTTCTTGAAGGGGTCTCAAGGTGGGCAAGCAGCCTCATGAAATGGCCCATAATCACCAGCCACCTCAAAAAACCTTGCCTATATTATATGAAACATGAAATAGCTGGAGATACAAGGAATGCAACTAGGAATTCAACCCATAAAGCCTTCTTTGTGCAACTGAGAAGCCTCAGAAGTGCTTTGAAAGGCTTGAAGGAAGAGAAATTATTTTAACAAAAGAACAAAAAAAAGGAGAACTTGAAAGAGAACAGAAGTTCTGAAGTGTGTGGGGGTGGGAGAAGTCTTCAGTGTTAGGAACACCAAAGAGATCTCTAACTCAAAGCTACCAGAATAGCTTAAACAAGCTGAGGTGGCTGTGGCTGGATATTCTTACTTCAGCAGTGACTGTAGTTTTTTTTGCCTGGGGGGACTACACTGTGGATCTAACTGGGCTGTGGTTTAATTGGCAGAGGACCTAGAGGATGGCTACTCCCTGTATCCCAACAAGAAGCAGTTCAGCTTCCAGGTGGCTACAGAGTTGTGCTTTCATGCCAGAGCTTGCTGACAAGGAAGCCACATCCCACTGCCTGTGATTAGGCTGAGCTCAGGCAAAGGGATGCAGAGAGGAAGAAGAGGGCCCATGTTTGTCATGCATGAGCTGCCCTCCTCTGCCAGCAGAGCAGCTCCCAGATGACCACCGTGGGGCTGAGACGAGAAAGGGGCCGGCAGTCCCTCCACCGTGACAGCACCACAGCTTGAAATTCCAATTTCCTCATGCTCCCCTGGGGTAGTTTATGAGCCATTTTGGTTAGTGAATGTTGGCTCCTAAAATTAATGAGCGTGTCTGTTTTCAACATACGGTCAATTGCTGATTGTTCTGATGTGGTGAGCCAGGCTGATGAATACATACCACCCACAGATAAAGAAAGAGCTGGGCTTTCCTGCTGTGCATTAAGGAAAGGGAAGAGGAAAAAGAAATAACAGCAAAAATCCCAAATAAACCAAGTGCCAAGGGCACATCAGGATAACTGCACCCAAAAATGCCCTTAGGGACCAGTGCCTATGAAAAGATGTACTCTGCTGCAGCTAGGATTTTACTGAACACTTAAAACTGAATTTTTGAATTTTTTTTTGTGTAGCCAACAACCAACCCGGGGTCCTATAGCCCCAGCCTTAACTGAATGTCAAATTACAGCCATGAAAATGCATCTATCTCCTCCTCACTCCACTCACTCATTGGAATAGGTAACAACACCAATTTGTCACACCTTGATCAACCTACCCTTTCCTACAGTAGCCCCCAGTATCTGCCTATGCCACTGAATCCCCCAAGGAGGTGCCCAGCACAGCTGGAGGCATGCATGCACATGGCCATTTCACAGTGACCACATGCAGTATCTGCACAATCACATCAGAAAGCAGGTACAGCAAGTCAACTCAAAATGTCAAGTAATAAAAGTTCTGATTTAGAATAAAATAAAAAGGCCAAGCGCCCCTTGCCAGTCATAAGACATGCCACCCACCAGTAAATTAAAAAATTTATGCCACTGTATACATCACACGTACATGTGTTCACCTCATGAAAAATACATGAAGATCCAAGTGGCAGCAACAGTGTTTATGAGCCCATCACCTGGACAGACATTCCCTTTATGGTTCTAATGAAATAACACAGAAAGACAGACACACCCCGAGTCCATAACCTTCCTAAAAGAAAAAACCCTAATCTGTATTACTGAACCTCCTAACCCAAATTCTTGATGTCTCGAAATGAAAAGAAAATAAATTTCACCAGAACCAACATATTAGATGGCTCCCTTCACTGAAAAAAAAAAAGCATCTGCCAACATTCTTATAGATCTGTCATGTACGGATCAGGCTGAGCTCACAGGAGTGAGAGGATGAATGGGAACTGGGAGCAGGAAGTAGCTGGTAAAAGAGGAGGGGAGGGAAAACAGACAGCACGTGAGGGTGGTGGAGCAGAGCAGAAACAGAAGAGCTGGAAAAACTGAGAGCAAGAGGGAAAGTTAAAGGGAGGTTAGGGATCGATTGCAGTCTGTATTAACTCAGTCACAAGGCCCTGACGATCTCTAAATGGACTGAGCTCTGCTCTCATGGTTTATGATACCAGCAGAACCACTTGATTGAATTACAGTTCTTCAATTGATCGCTCCATATCAGTAATATGACTTCTCTACTCACCAGCTAGCTCCTCTTACAAAGGGAAGCTTTGATGGCAAGGAATGCTTTCCTGACATTTTTTATCTGGAGCAAATCAGTGTAAGAGTTGAATTGCTTTCGTTGACATTTCACAGGGAGAGCAACACTGCAGGTACCACTGCCACTCCTTGATAGCAACGAAAGGGCAGAAAAGAAGGGACAAACACACTTGGATATACAATGTTCAACCCTTTGAACTAGGCAGAGATGAAGGCTACTTCCAGATAAAACATGCCTGCATCTTCACACCATACATCCATTCTTTTCAAGCTGTCCCGCTCCTATCCACCTTTACTGAGTAAGCACTGATGTTGCCAAAAGCTGCTGCCTCTGTGCATTTGACTCGGGGGCAGAGACATGCTGGCCTTGTGATTTGCTAAGGACAGAACAGAGTGCATCATGGAAAAGCACAGGAAGCCATCACAGGCAGGACCACATCATAAAAACAAAGGTAAAAGATGGACATAGGGGTGGTAAACTGCACAGAAAGAAAAAGAACATTTTGAACAGTTTGAGACACACTAGTCTGGATGAAACATCAATCTAAACCAACAAAAAAAAAATTAAACCTTACAGTCATTCTAAAACAGAAGTCAAATCTGAACTGTTACCTTGATGAGTTTTAAGATCAAAGATTAAATATTTGACTTCCTTGCATTTCTGCCTAGCATACATGTTGCCTCACTTTTGAGTATTCAGGTTTGGGGCTTTGTTTTGAAAGCACCATAATAGGAGAAGATTTCAGAAGAAATTTGAAGAAAAAAAAAATCTGTCAGCTCCACCTACATTTATAGGGAACTCAACTTCTTTTCAGAGGAGAGGATTAAAGCACAAGGAAAGATATTAAGTAGTCATATATCAACACTGCAAATGCAGAATCAAACAAAATAGAGACTGCTTTACCTGCAGCAAGGACTTCAAACTGTCTGAAGTCAGCATCTCTGAATTGACACAGTAGAGACTGTGGAGAAGGCGAGACATGTACAAACCATCAGCAACTCTTCACCTTACATAATGACCCGTGATAGTCACCAGGTTGCAGAAGCTGGAACAATCCCACAATTTTTCTGATTTAATCTAAGCCAAGCTAACCCTAGGCCTTTTCAACTTCTTTTGGCCCACTGCCTTCCCATCCTTCCACGTCCAATAGGCATGACTTATTATTCAGGCTGGAATACTGACCTTGCAGTATCTGTCTCCATTCCTAATAGCTGACAGAAAGATTACTTCAAAAAAACCCTGATGCTTATAACGACAATTCAAAAAACCAGGGTCAAGTCTTTAGCAATGCCATGTATCAGAGGGCAGTTCAGGCACCGGGCACTTCTTTAGACTTAGATCTGTAACAAAGCAACTGTACCCTGAAGCAAATCCATTGTTTCACTAGAAGTCAGCAGCACCTCGAGAAGGCAACACACACAGAGCTAATATATTTCTGACTTCAGTAACTATCTCTTTTTTGGAACTGCCAAGACAAGTGATGCATCGATTTTCCTACAGCTCACCCTGCATGATTGGTATCAAGGCTGTGTAGGCGTCTGGTGAAGTGTTCACAAATTTCTCTGAAAAAGTAAAGACAATGAAATCCACAACAATTCAAGATGCCGAGACCAGTACAAAAACTTCTCCTTCAGGCAGGCTTATGCTATGCAGCCAGAATCGAAACTGAGACACTACTGAAATCTCATCTGAAGACCTTTAAAGAAAGCACCTGCAATATCATCAGCATGTACTTAGAAAGTAACCTTTGCAGAGGTAGCAATGGCAGGGCAAGCAAAATTTGCATTTTAGAATTAGACAGAGAAGCAGGCTGCAGAGACGTGAAAAGTGAAAAGATTTCTATGGGTGACAATTAAGATCCTTGCTGTAGCATGGCACCGGTGGCACTTGGGAGGCTCATCACTGACTGGCATTTCCCATCAAAGCTTTAGGCTGCAACTGCACTGGTTTGGCTGAACAATTGCTATCAGTTCCTGCCTTCTACACCACTTCAGTGTTTTGCTCACTAGACTTAAAATCATACACATATCTGAGACATAGCTCTGAAGATACAGGCAAGAGACACAGGTGTCCCACCATGGGCTGACATTTGGGCTCTGCTCCAACAGCTACCCCTTTCTCTCCTCTCCTCCCCAGGGACACCTGCCTGTCATTTACAGAGTGAGCTGCCCAAGGGAAAACCCACAAATTCAGAAACTGCCACCCACATATATAAACTAATTCATCTCCCAGAGGTACAACTACTCCTTGCAAGGCATTTGGCAAATGACATTTTCACTGGAAAAAATCCAGGGCCAGGGGGAACTGCTTACAACCACCAATCTGTACATGTAGAACTCAAGTCCTCTAGCTTCTAAATCAAGAGCTGTTTCTTCTACCTCACCAGCACAGCCTCCCAACATATTCCTCCTCCTCTCCAATGCCAAGATGTAGTGGTTTTATAGCGGGTGCAGATGCAGATTTTTTTTGCATATAAAGTTTATCATCTAATCACTCAGAATAAAGTGCCGAGCAACATTTGAGAAATCAGACTGAATGCATAAATATCCTGTAGTTACACAGTTGTTACAGCATGTCATTTCTTAGTTAGTTTTCTGCTTTTACAGCTATCATCAGTAGTGACTTCAATCCCCTCCTAAACATTAAATGATCTCTTCAGAAATGATCTCAGGTGGGGAAGGAAGAGGGAAACATTGTTCATCTCACTGCAGACACCAGCAGGCACTGGTGTGAAAGTGATGAGCAACCATTACTTCCCTGGACCCTTTGGGATGCAAATTTTCCATCGCCTGCTCATGATCTCAAAGACACAGATCCCAACCTTTGGCACTGCCACACATGACCTTCTATACTGTGGAAGGTATCACACATTAAAAACAAGTCCCACAGCCAGCACATGTGCTTCCCTCCTCAGTGCAACCACTCTTTGCAGAAGCCCCCTTTCGAGGCCTTGCTCCCCTGGCATGGGTCACATTTACAAAATGTATGAGTCTTGCCACAGGTGGGGCAAAAATGCTGCCTTCAGTGAGGTTTGGTGCTGTCCTCAGGTTCTGCACACAGCAGCTCAGGGTGCTAAAGCACACCTGGAGAATTATTCCCTTTCTCACACAAAATAAAACTAGTCTAAGCCTAATAAATATACATGAATAAATAGCCAAGAATATTTCCCTACCAAATGCCACTATTTTAGTATCTACTTCCCTTTCCAATTTTGATGGAAATCCAGAAGCTGGACTTTAATAAAAGGGAACATTTTGAAAACTTCGAATCAGCACAATAAATTATTTAAAGCTTTCAAAAATTAAAGTTAAATGCTTACACCTTCTTGAATCAAGCATATTGTTTCCAATTCTTGAACCAATATCCTCTTCCTACTCCAAAACAGCCACGCTTCAAGAAGGTACTGTTTTCTCAGGAGGAATTAAATTTATTTCACTTTCTCATTGTCTTCTATATGCAAGACTCACTGGGTTCCAGATTGTGTCCCCTGATGTAACAGTTATTTAATCATCAATGCACCATCATTTCAATCAGAAGAAATCACGATGTGTCTTGGGAAACAAGGTCCAGGAATCCTGTTTGCTTTGCAGGAGTGGGGGCAAATTTTCAGTGGGAATTTTCTAGACAGCTCAGCCAGTAATTCCAAATGAAGATAAATACAAACATTTGTTATCAAGAAACAATTCCTTGTACATGAGAAGTACATTGACAACAGCTCCTTGACCAGTAGTATAAATTTAGAAGAGCAAGATAACAACAGGGACCCCAGATACATTACTGGAGAGGTGCTCATATTGAGGTGAACAGAGATGCTCTGAACACTTCTAATTTTTAACAGGGCATGTACTTCCAATAATCTGATTGTTTAGAGATCACACACTCCACTTGCCATCTAGGATTATCAGCCTCAAACACATATTCTGAATCAGCTTTTTGTTTGCTTAAGACCCCGTTAAGCTCATCCTGCTTTCCCTGGCATTCAAAACACCAATTTAGGGAGAGATGAATGAGAAATTGGGCAAGAATTATGAAGGAGTGGCCTGAAGTTGTGTCAGGGGATGTTTAGGTTGGATATTTGAAAAAGGTTCTTCACCCAGAGCATGGTCGGGCACTGGAACAGGCTCCCCAGTCACAGCACAAAACCTGTCAGAGTTCAAGAGGCATTTGGACAATGTTCTCATGCACACATGGTGTGACTCTTTGTACATCTTCAGGTTTCCAATACTGAGAAAGAAGAAAATCACAAGGAGCCATGAACCAGAGGAGGCGGCTGCTTCGTAGTGTCCAATGTAGCCCCTTCTAGTAATCTCTCAGATGTAGGCACACCTGGCATATCTAGCAGCTCTAGCAAGAGGCTCTGAAACAGCTATTAGCATCTGGCACCTACCACTGCAAGCACTTTCTCATGTGAAACAGAAGCAGCACTACCAGCCAATTCCCACTGGGACTAGATATCATGCTGTCCCCAATGGGGAAAACACACACTGATAAATTGGCTAAAAACACTGAGATTTGCTGGTTCCACGGAAAACACTGAAATATGAGCCACCTGCAAAATTTAAATAGGCCACATAAATAGGTCCTCATATCTCAGGCACAGCAGACACAAATAACTTACAGACCAAGCAGCCAGGCAGGGATGCTTGCTGCTGCTCTCCTTTGCCTGTTGTCCATCAGGAACACAGACTCAAGCATGCATATTAAAACTCTCAGCATTTCTGCAAAGCTGGCAGCAAGGGAGAGGGCAGCACACCTGAAGTACTCTTCACTCTCATCAGGCCATGCTGAAGTGGCCTGGGAAGAGCTGATTGCAATCACAGTCTCCTGCTGAGCCAGATGGCCACTACAGAAGGCAATATCCAGCTGGACTGGCTAAGATGTAGTCACAGTGGCCACAAAGAATAAAGGCTGAGAAAAAAAGGATGAAGCTAGGGACAGCAGAGTGATGGATGGACCACATATCTCTGTCCAAATCAAAAATTAGACTACAACCAAGGGCACTGTATTCATATGTAGGTAAGCATAAGCAGATGCGCCCACAGAACAGCTTTTATGAGTAAGGCACACCAATCAAGGGCTTCAGCTCAGGATTCCAAGAAAAAAAAACCCATTCTTCTTTATTATTTTTTAAAAATCAAAACCCCTGCATCTCCCATTCAATTCCTATCCAGAGAGAAACACAGTAATTCACCATCAATGTTAATTGTTAGCTCTTACTGGAAGCATTCCATTTCTGTAATGAATGAATGTCTACTTAAGTGTTTCAGGGCTCAGACCTCCAGTCACATTTAGCTGTAGGGAGAACTGCATTGACATTCCAAACCCAGATGAGGTCAAAATAAACCATGACTATTTTCAGAAGGTCTCCTTACTTCTCCCTTGCTCCCATAAGACAAAAAAACCCAAAGCCAAACAAAAAAGACAAAAAAAACCCCCAAACTCTACAAACAAACAAACCAACCAAGCAACCCCAGTAAGAAAACACTGGCCATCTCCTCATATCAGACCAACTTTTAGGAACCAGGAATATTTCAGAAAAAAAAGTAGATATAGGTGGAAAATATACATAGTTCTAGCTTATTTCATATTCTGTGCAACTTCCATACAGGGTTTCATATGCAGAAACGGCTTTAAAATTCCTTACAGATACCCTGTTACTGCTTAGTATCTCCAAGGTCTGGCTGGCACAGTGCATTTCTTTGATTCATAAATGACTTGTTGTTGCTTCAGAGAGTGTCTGCAAAAAGCTGTTCAGGGTTTTTGACATTCCAAGTTACCAGCCTGGCAAAACAAATCGCTGTCTTTCACAAAGCCCCTTCTTCATTTGACAGAGCCCTTGAAGCCAGCGGGCAAAGGCCTGGGCTAAGACGCCTGCATCCATCGTCTCCTTTCTATCTATTCTCCTTGTGCTTCCCCAAGAAGTTGGATCAAAGCATCCCCATGGGGACATCTCATTAAAAAGCAACTCTCTTCTTTGACCTGGTCACCAGCAGCATTACACAAGGTTGGAAGTTCTTGTCCATCAGACAATGCTTATAAATAGCACAGGGATAGTACTCTCCTTCCATTTTTAATAACAACTGCAGAAAACTCACAGAAGGACTCCAAAAGGATGGGGAGGGAGAAAGGTTGTTCCTCTAACACACTTCTCCTTTAGACACACCTGACCACGCTAGGAAAAAGCAGCTCAAAGACATGCAATTTAACATTAAAGAAAAGAGAAGACACCAACAAAACCCCAAGGGAGTGCTTCGAGCAGAAGAACTAATGAAGCCTCATTTTCTGCACATTTGCATCTCACGATTGACTTCAGTGCATAAGGAAGAGAAAGCCCCAGCTGAAACTTTGCCTGCCCTTTGGGCATTTATAACAACTCACTCCTGTGGATTTTTGCATGTATTAAGGTTTGAGTTCACGCTGTGGAGTCTCCTGCATTGGGGAATTCAGAAGGCCCTAGAGGACACATTTTTACTCAGTTTAGCCTTTACTGCAAAGGGAGGCCGTGCCAGTACAGCAGCAGAGAGACAAAGGTGCTATTAATTTGCTGACATGTGGTAACTTGAGAGAGCTTGAGTCCATAACAACTTCGTCTTGTCTGGTCTGGACTGAATTGGAGTCCAGAGAAAACTATCATTTCGTTTGGTCATGAGGCATGGAAACAGAAACATTTATGACCAAACAGGTGTGTCAGATGCCCATAGGCACCATCTACATGAAAGGTTTTGCCCAAGCATTTCCTGTTGTAATAGCATTTTACACCTGAGACCAAGCTCTGATAATCCCCACGCTTTCTTCACCACAGGCTCAGAGCAGCCAGGGTGGTAGGAGAAGCATCAACTCCTAAAGTCTCTCAAGCAGCACCAGCTGCAAGAACGGAGACACCTCAAACTAGAGGCCAGATGCTAAAAAACAGAGGCCCCATCAAGCTACCAAAAGCTCCCAGAAGGAACCAGCAGCAAAAGCTTTAGCAGAGCTTTAGCTGCTGCTGCTGACAAGCACACAAAAGATTGCAAGTGCTGATCATTCATAACCTCTGCGAGCACAACGCTGCTGGGACCGCACCGAGCTCCGGCAGCTCCGCGGAATGTCGGCGCTCCAGGCTGAGCCGCCACTTCCCTGGCACACAGGAGTCCCGGGCGCTCTTTGTGCCTGAAGCAATTTTACATGAGACAGCGACAAAGTAATTAAACTTTGAATCCTCTAGAAATAGAAGGCTGCGCTTGTCGCTGCCGAGTCCCTCCTGCTAACAGAGAGCGTCTTGATGATGAGTGACATCACCTGGGCTCAAGGTGACAAACCAGACTTTTCTCACAAATTAGTATCCTGCTGCACCACCCAGGAGGGAAACCCCTTTTATCCTTTAAGCACTGTGCTTAAATATTAGATCGTTTTCTTACTCTGAATCTAAAGCTAGCACTGCAGGTGGACAAAAAATGAGCAGTGAGGTTTACATTGTAGGATCTCCAAACAATGCCAACAAACACTTGCACTCTATAAAAAGATCAGCTAGGTAATCAAAATATTATCTGCATAAAAGAAGGTTTTCAATTCTGTCAAACCCTTCAAAATCACATCAGTCCTGCTTCTCAGTTAAAACAATCCTATTTAAACCCATTTCTGTCCTTTTCTCTTCTGGTATGATTGTCTCATACTCTCTATTGACCCATCAATCCTCCAGATTGTGAGATTGCTCCATGGCACATTACAAAACCTATGACCATTTGTTTTAGCATAGAAGCAAACTTGACTGAGATTAGAGCCTGATTTTGTTCCCAGCTGTACAAATACATGGCAGACACTTCCTGCCCAGATCATGTAACTATATAAATACACGTGATAAGGGAACGTGGTATTACATGCCTTCACATAAGGTGAATGAGAAACACCCTGTGAACTATCCACAATTACTCAGGTAGTCTGTGAGACTACTTAGAATTGCTTTCTTCAGTTCCAGCTCAGTGCCTTGAACTTTAATCCTTGCTTAACCAGCCCCCTCAGTTCACAAAAGAGTACCTCTACTACTAAGAGTATCTGTACTACTACAAAAGAGCACCTCTACTACCAAGCCAGCCAGCCAGCAATATCACCACTCTTTTACATTTTATTCCCCAGACCCTTTTACATGTGCATGTAGTAACTTTTCATGGGAGATTTTCCTACTGCCAAACGTTATGTGCAATATGCAGCTATGTAAAACAAATATAGTTTGTCCTTATAAGTAAAGAGATTGATAGGCAGCCCTCAAAAGCTAAACAGGTTAAAGTGGAGCCACTACATTCTATAAGTGAAGAGTGAGACCAGCACATGTTATGCAGTCAGGAAAAAAAAAAAATTCAGATCCTATGTCACAATTACTTATGCAAAAACAAACAGTAAAAGAATATGTGATTCAATATAGTGCATGTGAGAGAAGATGAATGTTAAGTGCTTGATATACACACACATTCTTAAATCATAAATGCGAAATTAAACAAGTAGCTCTGAGAGCCATAGAGCTAATGAAAACCTTTTTCCTACAGCTGTAAGTCTCATGGCTGGGCAGCTTCAGTGGCTGAGAAGGTGTGAATGCTGTACAGGAAGCTTTGCTTGGCACAGACAATTCTGAGGGCTTTCTTCTGGCTGAACTCTGAGGTTTAATAAAGAGCTGGCCTCACACTACAATTTCTCCCTCAGTCAGGTCAAACCAAAGTGCCCCCATCTCCTATACTCGGATACTTATTTCCAGAAAGTCCTTTTTCTTAAAGGCTCCAGTGTCTGATAGCTGACAGGACCTAGAGCTGCAATGGGTGGGGCAAGAATATAAAGGAGCCTGCACAAAGACCACAGCTGGTTTTGTTCCTCTCCCTCCTGTATTTCAGTAGCAACAAGCACAACAGCTGCAGATGACACCCTAAGCCTTGCTTGCTCCAATTATGCAAACAGGAGCTCACTAATCTGCATTTAGGTGCAGCCCTCCTGGTCTCGAAGATCACCTAGAGGGAACAGGAGCAGCTGGTCAGTTTAGAGTCAGAAAGTGGCACCAGAAGGACCTGTGACTATTAGCTAGGCAGAGAAGAGCAGGCTGGGTTTGCTTTCTCCAAATCCCCAATCTGCCAGATTGCACAACTCTGTGATTAACCTTTAGCCCAGCGATCATTGGGTCTTTCAACATCAGAAAGAACAGAAAAACCTGCTTCCAGATGTTATTGTGCTAAGTGCAATGTGCACATACTGGGATTAAAGTCACGAAGAATAGTTGCTACGTTTCCTTTATTGTCAGCTTTTTAAGACATAAAAAGCGAAAATAACAGATTCCATAGCCTTAAAAACTTCCATAAAGCAACACACTTATGTCTCAGAGCATTGTCAGAAAGCCTTCAGCCCAGCAGGTTTCAGCAGAGGGGTTTGCTAGCCAGACCTTCTGCACAGGGGTGGGAGTATAACCCAGCAGATGCAGCCAGCACGGAGCATTCACAGGGTGCTACTCCCAATTCTTCTGTGAGCACATTTAGCAAGTCATTTTACCTTTCTGTCTCAATTTCTTTATCTGTGAAATGGAAATGCTGATACTTAAGTAGAGGAATTCAAATGAAGGAGTACATTCAGGCAGGCTCTAAAGTGCAACAGTGCTGATTGTCAGAGACCTGAGAAAGCCCAAAATAGCTCCAAGAATATTTCACCCATATTCTTATTAGACTCTAGTTATTCCAGAGGTGAGAAATACTAACAACAGAGTCTCTTGCAGGTCTCGTCCTGTGTTAGAGGGGACTGAAGTCAAGCAAGGCTAGATTGTAACCATCAGTAACCTGAGTGCTTTATCTTACAATTTAATATTCATTTTAAGAACTACTTAGAGCATTTACCCCAAACAATTTTAGCAGACATTCTTCTTCAAAAATCCACTACTCAAACTAGTAAGCTACTTCACCCCTTGCTCTTCTTGTGCAATGATGGTTTTTCAGCTTAAATAGCCCTCTTCTTTTCATGTTCTGTTTTGACTCAGTGTATTTACACAAATCAACTCCATTCCTTCTTTGTCTTGACTTCAGCAGCCAAAGAAACATAGCCTCTGCTGAGACCCTGTCCCTACCAAGGACTTTCTCTGAATCCTGAGAGACAAAGCTATAGCAGAACTGACTCTGCTGCCTTTCTGCCATTATAATCCTGGTACTTATGAGGCTTTGGGGTTTTTTTCCTCAGGAGCACATGGTGGGTGCCTCAGTTGTCAGAAAGAGTAAAGCAGCACATGAAGCAGGTCACACCAGCGCAATGTCCTTTATAGAGTATGCAACTGTGCATTATTATTTCCATTGCAAAAGAGACAGCCAGAAAACAGAGAATATTCCTCCTTGCATAAAACCACCAGAAAGGTCTTCAGTGCACAAGAGCTTCAAAACCCCACCCAGGTCATGAGCTACATCCTGTGGAAAGAGAGGCAAGATTGACAGCCCTCATGTTCAAAGATTGGCTAAGAAGCTTAAATTACTTTCATAGTTACCCAAGTCCCTGACATATATACATTTTGTAGGATTGATGCCCTTTAGACATTAAAACAGAGGAGGTCAGGGTAGAAGAAATAATAAACACCGAGTTTAGGAATTATGGAGAAGAGAGAAGACCCATGAAGCACACATTTGCCTTCTGCACATACATGAAGGAACTACCATGCTTACAATAAGGTTCAACTCCAAAACCTTCAGCTCTATAGACTTGTCCTCTCCCTCGTGGATACAACAGTCACATCCCACAACATCTGCCACTGTGTTAATGATGACAGGCACATCACATAATGAGCTCCCCACACACCTGTCCAACTCTGGGAAGCAGCTGGCAAGCTCCTTCACCCACCCACAATCTCTACATCTGCACGTGTTTTCCATTTCTCCATCAGGGGCTGGCCCCAGCCAAAATACCACCACCCCTCCCAATTTTCAGCTCCTTCCTTCCACTCTCTTTAGAAGGGATTCCTGGTGAAGCACCCATTGCCTCTCTGCCCCCAGGAATTCAAGCTTCACTGCATCCCCTCTCTGTAACAACTATGGTACATAGAAACTGCAAGACACGAGTACTTTCTTCACACAAGTTTTGCCATAGCAGCTGATTTTCTCAGGTGGCTGGGTTCACTAGGGTATCAGAAAAGGATGTGTGAGCATCCCAGGCAGGCAATTATAGGATGACTAGTCCATGTTAAAAAAGTTTCTTCCTAATCCTGTCAGATACTGCTTGCCTTAAGCCCTGAAGCTCTAAGATATATTGATCACCATCTCCTTTTATCCTGCACAACAGAGCTGCGTTTATTCTCAAATTCATGGGCCATACCTAATCCTACTCACTTGACAACCTGAGAGATCTCTCATGGCACTAGCTTCTGCTGCCCCAGTTAGGAGGTGTGTGCATATGTATTTCTCCATTTCAGGCAACTCCTGGCTTGTTAGGGAAAAAATGGAAAGAACATTTAACCCAGAAGCATCTGCTCCATGTCTGAGTTCATCTGATGCCTGTGTGTGCACAAGACAGCAAATCCTGCAAAAAGTAAGGCTTTTCTGACCCTCAGAATTACTGGAAGAATCCCATCCAAGTTCCCTTGGAAATGCCAGATGCTTCTGAAGGGATAGGCAGAGGCAGCAGAGGGCTGATCTTAACAAGCAGAGGCCAGATTACACTTCTTTCACCTGTGCAAAGGCCATTTTTCTTTAGGGAGCTCAGAGAAGTCGTGTAGGAGGACCTCAGCTCATACCTTCCACAAGGGAAGGTTAGTTACCACCAGAATGCGTTGCAAGCTACCACCCTGATCCTCAGAGTTTCCATCCCCTGCCTGGCACCCAAGCAAAAAAAACATGTCTGAGCAAGAAAACTCCACCCCAAGGTTCCTTGTCTAACAACATAAATGCTCGTGTTCAGGTTTCAATTTCCAACTCCTTTGTTCATTAAGCCAAACTAAGATAATAAATATCCCCCCCATACACATAATTATTCATCCAGTACTGTTCTACACAGTCACCATTTCTCTTACCTTTCATGTGTGTTTCCAACACAACAGCACCAGGCTGGAATTGTCCTGTTGGAAGTCTTTCCTTCAACTCCTGGGCTGCAGCTGGAGACTTTGACACACTCAGCCCACTGCTGAATGTTCTTGCCTGACCCCCTCCATAGCACAGGTATTTCAAGTAATGCTCACTGAAGCAGTCCATAGCTTATCTGGGCATCCTTTAAAAAAGGCTGGTCTCAAAGTTTCAAATCCCACCTCAACCTACTATAGCTTTCATGGGATGCAGCAATCAGTATTATTCCAGTCAAGTGCATATTATTGATTTATACAGTGGTATGATAAGATTGTCAATGATTTCTATTCCAATCTTCATGCATCCTCACACTTTTTAATTTTTTGAGAGGGAGAAGAAAGGAAAAAAAGCAAAAATCGCTGCTAGGTATCGAGCAGAGGGTTTCAGTACAAAGTCCTCTTCCCCCTTGCTGGTTGCAGTTAATCAAGAAGCCAGCAGAGCGAGAGACCCAACCAAACTGTTATGTCCAAACTGTAACCTCACAGAAACCATGGCATATATTCCCCCCCATCAGGGGCACATCACAGTCAGGCTCCTCCATCCTGTGGGTTATCTGCTTGGCTCTCAGAGGGCAAACCCAAGACCCCAAGAAGTGCCTGGGGAACTCCTCTTTCTTCTGAGAGGTTGAAAACTGATGGCTTAATCCTAATCTTTGTGCTCTGACCGTCAAGCCAGCTCCAGACGTGCAAGAGCACTCTGCTGCTCACCTGAAAGCTGCCCTGTTCCCCTCATGGGCTCCTGTAAGGACTTCTGTCACTATGTCTTCTTCATCTCATAGAAAATCCTTGTAAAGCCTCTTGATTTGCTTCACCAGCTGTTGAGGAAGGGTCCAATTGTCAGCTAAGGTTTGGTGGTTGAATGCAGACCTCACCAGACACAGCACAGGTACAGAGCAGGCACAGGCAAAAAAGAGAGAGGGAAAAGTAGGCCATGGCTTTATATAGCTATACTTGGAACACACCTGTTCCTTCCATTCCTTTGTTTTTCCTTGTGTGCCTCCACCTGCCACCTCCTCCTAAGCACAGGAGGATCTCATCAGAGTATCAACGCTGAGGCCCTGCCTCTCTGTGCTGGCTGTGCGGTGAATTAAGCCAGCCTGAGCTTTTGGCACAGGCTAACCTAACCCACCTGAGGACTCCTTCTCCAGACCTAGTGGGGGCAATCAGCAGCTGAAAGCTGTCAAGGGGCAAAAGTGGAGAGAGCTGCTTTGCTCTGCTCTGCTTTTATGACTGACACATAAAAGATGAGGGTCCCCTTCAAAGTCCCTGTTGAGCACTTTATAAAGTAGGTTGCCTTGCTCTGCCAAGCAGATCTTCAGTCTCCCTAACTGCCCACCTTCTGCACCCGTGGGGCAATCCCCCTTAGAACAAAGGGTTGGGAAAAGTCACCACTTGGTGCAGGGGCACGCAGTGGATAAGATAAAGAAGCCTTGATCTCAGCATGGCTGTGACTGGCAGCCAGAGCAGGACACAGCCACAACACTCTTGGTTGGAGGTGTCTCAGAGCTGAGGACTCCTGAGCACAATAGAGGACAACGTGGCTGAAAGAGGGAAGATGTGTGCACCTGACTTACGATGTTCACCTCTTCAGAGCCAGCAGTGAGAAGTACCTCCAGAGAGCACCTGTCTCTCTGCATTGACTGTACAGTGAATTAAGACAGACTGTTCTTTTGGCACAGGCTAACTGTGGTGCTTTGAATTAGGCGGTGTGAATGGAGCTTCTTCTCTGGCTCCTCAGTAATTTCCCAGTGTCACTTAAATGCTACAGAAATCACATGGAAAGTTGGGTAGAGAGAGTGCATTGGGGTCACTGCCATCTGCCTGAGTATACTGCAGGGGGTTATTAATAATAATTTCTTCTATTGGAGCTTGAGGGGAAAAAAAAATAGGAGAGAAAAAAAAAGAAAAAAAAAGCCCAAGTGTTTTGTAGCTTCCTGTTTGAATTAATCTCCTCTGACAACTGCTGATTTGGGTTTGTGATTCGATCCTCCATATGTCTAGCTCTATTGGTCAATTAAGTGCAGGGGGCAATTGGGAGAAGCAGTGATGCTCGGACTGATTATAAGAGGAAGCATCACACGGTAGTTAGGACATGCAAAGCTGGCTGGAGCGCTTGGCATTCGCACAGCCGAGCCGAGCACAGGGAGCTGCTGCTGCTGCTTTTCAGGTCAAGGAGAATCTCCCTGGCTCCTAACAGAGACAAGGCACAGCTGCCTGGTTGTTGACCATTTGTGAGCAAGGGGCACAGTTCCCGGGAAGGAGTGAGCAAACGTGCACAAGGAATTGTGGGGAGCAGAGGATCAAATACTGAATAAAAGGCTACAGAAAAATGAATAGCTTCTTCCATTACCCACTGCTGTAGAAAGACAAATAAAACATAAGCTAAAATGTTATGAGTAGGGACCAGCAGAGAAAATGAGAATCAGCTTATACTAATCCAGGTTTGTATGAGGGAAAATAAATGGAAACCAGGATGTTAAAAGAGAAGTATATTTGAAAATTGGTAATGATCAAATAAGGGCTGTGGGATATAGTGGACAGCAAATTAAGTTACAGTTCTGCAATGTCATATAGAAGCAGCAGCGGGAGAAAAAAAAGTTAACATAATGCTGTGCTACATCTGCAGAGAACTCATGTTAGAAAATGAGGAGGTAACTGGCCCTCTGCACAGATCTGGCAGGACAGCACCTGGAATACTGCCCTCAATTCTGGGCAACACACGTTTACAGAAGATGTTGATGAGCATAGGGAATTCAGATCAGAGCAGCAGAAAAAAAAAAGATTAAGGGTTTGAAAGCACATATGAGAAGAGATTAAAATAATTAAATATGTATGGCTTGGCAAGGGCTAAGATTAACCATCTACAAGTGTGTAAATACAAAGGAAGTAGAGGAAATGTATTAAGGGGTATAAATATAAGTGTAATAGAGCAAAAGTAAACACAGGCTCAATATTAAGGAAAAAAAACCAAAAACTTAGGCCTGAGGTTTTTTTAAACTCTCCTTGAGAAGGTGAGGCTTATTGCTTGCAGCAGCTGTAGTGGCATGAATAGAACAGGGTTGCAGTCATGCCTCAGTGGCAAGTCTCCACAGAAAGACCCAGAGAAGAAGGCAAAATCTCCTGAGCCACGAGTGATAAGAAACAGCCCAAACTGGCCCGCAGACAGCTCAGCAAAAGCCAAGGCGGTGGCAGAGCTATGGGCCAGCTGCTGTAGCAGAAGGCAACACGGAAAGGGAATGAGAACGATCTGTGTCTTCAAAGGTCACCCAAACCCCACTCTTCTTGAGTACAGGAATCAGGCTTAGCTTCTCATCATCTTCTCTCTGTTTGTTACACCCAATTCTCCCACCTATGCCAGGAATGCCCTGGGATGCTGCTTCCCCGCCGGAGTTGTCCTGCCGGGGCGGTCCTGCCTTGGCTCGCAGCGCTGCCGGGGCGCAGAGGGGCGGCCCCGTGCCACAGAACCATCAGCAGGAGGTGCCTCCTGCGACACCGGGAGAAGAGCTGCTGGCACCGCTGCAGCAGGCACGCAGAAATTGGCCTTGTCACTTTAAATACATTAGACAATAAATCATCCCTCTGAGACATCCCCAGAGGAAAAACAGGGGGAAAAAAATAGCACTTAAAAGCCCTTTTCTATTACAAAGCCTCTGGGGAGCTTTTAAACTTGGAGAGTTTTTTAAGTGAATTGTATGCTTTTTTTCCCCCTTTGCCTGCCTTTATTATCAGTTGCTAACATTAGCCTTGCCTTCCCATGACCAAACTCTCCTTCAAACTTCTTTTTTTTTTTTTTGCTTTCCTCCCTTTAGTTTCCTCCCCATTTTTTTTCTCTCAAACCTTACAAGCACACACATGAACACCCATAATGTCCATGTAACAATATCTTTCCCATTTGACATCTCCTTCTAAACTGAAATTACTCTTAGCCAGTATTCCCTTCCTCCATAGTATTCTCCCCCTCCTTGCATTTCCCTTTGCTTTTCATTTTCCTCTGTATTTCTCACTTTCATCTGTCATTCTTTGCATCTGATTGTACCAAACAACTTGAACAAACTCAAAATATTTTCCCTGCTTTTAGGAGGACTATGTAAATTTTTCACCTTGACCCTAATTTTATGAATCATTCTGATGGGTTGCCTTTCTTACAGAGCAGATTCCTTCACCCATGCCTTAGGAGCCATCAAGCACTACTGACCTAGAAGGGTGGTATTTTATCCCTCCATTACAGCTCTCCAGTACTAGGTTTTCCCAGCTGGGCTAAGGAATAATGTTTCCTCCATTTTCCAGTGCTCAGGAAGTCAAGAGTGGCTATGCAACCCAATCCCCCATGCAATGCTTAAACTGTTCTCCTGCCTACTGCTTTTATTTGGTCTTAAATCTTCATCATTAAAACCTTGAGGAATAAGTCCAGTCTGGTTGTATACCTTTGCAGAGCTGTGTGGGAGAAGTAGGCAGTGTTTTCCAGCTAAGCACAAGGATTTTACATCTTCAGTCACATAGGGGATGTGTGTCGAAGAAGAAAGAAGGAGTGTGAGGTAAGTGAGGGCAAATTTCAGGAAGCTACAACTCTGTGAAACAACCTGATGATTTTCCACAGGCTGGGAATCAAAATGCACCTGTCAGCATCCAGCTATCATAAAGCAATTCTTATGCCACAGCTGACCCAGCAGAGTTCTCCACAGGTGCTATGAGTTAATTTTGTTGTGTTGTGCCCAGGACTCACCTAATCCATTTCCTACCAAGCTGGCCCATTACACCATAACACGGGAGAGACCCTGTCACAGGTCAATGCACACTGGCAGGGGCAGCAGCAGCTATTCCAGCTGACTGTTCCTTGCTTCATTTTATTTTTGTTCCTGTAGGTGCAAGCCCAAGGTGACTTCGTGATCTTCAGTTCCTCATTGCTGCCATCTAAGTGCCAACGTTACCATGGGTCAAAGATGCAGCTTTTAGGAAAGCACAACAGAATCTAGCAGAAGACAACAGCCTGACTAACAATGGAATTAACCTGCTTGGTCACTGGCAACCAATTTCCTTGTGAGCAAGTGGCTGCATGGGGCTGAGCTGCCAGCTGACATTGAACCATGACACCCAATAAGGCACCACTCTAAACAGTAAAAACATGGTATTTTTTATCAATAGTGATAGTGAGACAGTCGGGGCAACAAAAGCAAACACATTTGATAGCTCAGCCTTTGCATAGTGTTGGATTTGCCCTTTTTGGGGATGAATTAAAAAAGGAACAGAAATCACAATACATAGTTGGCCCCACGTGATAAACTTAACAGGCTAAAGCATAGAGAAGAGGCAAAGAAAAAGGAGGTAGAAAGAGAAGTAGAAACCACTACTCTGACACTCCTGCTCTCCCCAGGGGTCGATACTCATAAGCCAGTGGGCAAACTGCTGATCTCTAGCCCCTGCCTCCCTCTCCTCCACAATCTCTTCACAGCCACATACCAAGTGACCAAAAATCAGCCCCAGAACAGCAAGGGAAAGGCTGTGCAATACACAAACATGGAGGACTACAGCCCAAATGGAAAAAAAAGCTGCATCCTGGGTGCTTGTCCAGGGGAGCAGGAGGTGGGGATGGAAATGAAAGGTCTATGTTCTCCCTAATCATTTCCGCCACAAAAAGGGAGAGAGTGCGACATACACCAGTGGATCACAGCCATTAGAAATGAACCGCTGGTGGCTGGCAAATTGTAAATTAGAGAGCCAGAGTGAGAAGAAAGAAAATCAAAGGGGGGACGAGGTCGTGTTTTATTTCACTTGTAGCGCTTTTCAAATTCAGCCCTAACCAAACCTGATTAAAGTAAATCCCTTTTTTACGGCCTGTGGAGTCTATAAGATTATGGTGTTAATGGAAGTGTGATTCGATCCGTCAGTAATGGTGCATGTCGGGGCCCAGGCGCCTCAGACAAGTCCATTTTTTCAGATGTATTTATTGTTTTTCTCCCCCCTCTCCTTTCTGTTCTCTGCATTGCAGTGTTTAATTGAACAGTTTAAAGTAATTCTTCTTCAAGGCCCATTAATTGATTTTATTTGTGTATTCTCCAGGGGTCAAGAGGAAAATATATAATAAAACATAAACTCCAGGTCTGAGTTTGTCACAGTTCCCACCTTTCCACAAACATAAAACACATTTCATCTTCAGCATTTCAGATTTTTTTTCTCTTCCCACTCTTCTTTCCCTGCACTAGCACTCCCAGGTGTTAGTGTCTCTGTTTCATTTTTTCACTGTTTATCTCTAAAATTTGCCACTGTTACTGAGAGCACAAGGCAGCAAATTCCCTCTCTTTCTTTTCCTGTGCAAAAACCACCACATTTGTCTTACAATGCCCCTTTTCTTTTAGGTTCTCCAAATGATTTCCCCTGCCCCCAGCTGAGCAAAGGGGAGGGCACTGAGTTACACATATTTATAAACCAGTGGTTCCTCAACACATCCTGAGGAGTCTGCATCTTTCAAACTGCACATGAGCCTCTGCATGACAGCCAAAAGCTGCTTCTTCCTGCCACTTGATCTGCAAGGGGACACTTCTTCCTTCCCAGCCTCCCCAACACTCAGCATAAGGTAACTGGCTGCTCCAAATATATCTATATTGGGCTGGCTTTATTTACTTCAGATACTGCAAAGCCATTTGTTTCCTTCAGCTCTCGGCTCCACTCCCTAAAGCTGGCCCCAAATACAATTTTTTTTCAGATTCCCCTTGCTGAAGCCCTCTGCTTTCATGCTGTTCTTCTGCAGTAAGTACATTTCTTTTAATAGAGTTTTCAGAACACAAGGGGTTTCTTTTTATTATTATTTTTAAATCACAAAATGTACCAGGGAAGTTTTCATCCTCCCACTCACCTCACTCAGATCCATTCCACAAACTGCCTCTAGATTAATGCAAAGCAAAAGATGCTTTTCCTTTTCTTTCCATCCTCTGATTGACGTGGTCTGGGTGAAGCATCATTGCCACAGCTAGGGCAGTTCTCTGGGTGTGCAGCCTTACCAATCAGTTTCATGCAATCCTGAGCTTGTTTTGAAATTTGACATCGCATAAAATACCAGACGGGACCAAACCCAAGATAAACCTCTTACCTATAGACCAATTGTTCTGTCTCCCCCTGGCTGCAGGGAAAAAAAAAAAAAGTATTTTATACTACAGCTGATGGAGAAATTATGGAGGCAGAATGTAATTACCCGAGAGTGGAACTTTGCCTTACTCCCTTTACCCTTACAAGTAGTATTCTGGCCAGAACAAAACCCATGTACCTAGAGGTACACTCAGGCCTAGGGCATTGCTCTCCGTTGTCATTGGAGTGGAGTTTCCTGGGCTGACAGCTTGTAGATTAGCAGGTACTTGCTCTGCTGACAAGATATGAGAACATTACTGGGAGGTGAATATGGTCACCTGGTTACTTCTAGGAAATATTTACCACCGTGTCATGTTCTTCTCCAATTATCCTCATCTTCTGCCTCTACTTTTATGAGTGCATTTGGAACCACCACCTTGCCTTTTCCCACTTATTTCACTACCTGATTTCTTGCTCTGCTGAGGTATCTCTAAGGTCTCTGCTGAGATATGTTCCATAACACCTCTGCCCGGTGATTAGCCTCATCCATAGCAGACGGGGCCATCTCACTCTTAAAGGAAGGCAGTATTCTTAGCAAGACAGTATTCTTGTAACAGGGGCTTCTTCTCTTTGGAAGTATGATGATTTTTGGAATAAGGAGAAGTTCTCACAAGAAGTCTGATCTTCTGTGATTTAGATGTAAAACATTATCTATCATTTTGCTGTCTGCAGAGACCTCTGTCCGTGGTACAGAGCTCCATACTGTAGCTCTTGACCCTGGACTGTAATCTTCTTAACTTTCAGTTACAGCCAGGCTCTGTCAAACAAGATTAAAATAAAATTCCCTCTGTGCATATACACAGAAATATATAACACCATCCTCCCCACGGTCTCATGTCAAGATTGAACACCTCTACAAGTCCATTATCATCTGAATTCAAAGGATCCATCTCCTCCTCAAGAGCTTTCATCCTGATCCATCTTGGTGTCTTTTCACAATGATTTTACTCTTTGTGTTTCAGCTATAATTTCATTTCAGCATAACCTTGACCTGCCTATGCTACCAGAGCAGATCTCCTTCGTCTAATTGTTCTCCCTCCCCCATATACATATGAAACTCAGTGTCCTCCCTTAGCTAATATAATACAAAGGAATCAATCTGTCAGGCACACACACCCGCACAGCCTCAGCAAATTAACCTTGCAGAGTAATTAGGGCAAGCGCATGGTGTGGGTATCATGGCCTCATTTTGCTGGTTGAAGCATTAAAAGACTACCATAGCATAGCTACCAGTTAAAATCAATAGCCCACTGCATCAATGAGAATAAAGCTAACCAAGTGCTTCCTTGCTCCCATGGTGGGCCATAAGGGTGCACACAGGAGTCTGGAGGTTCCGGAGGTCCCTCTTGTCACAGCTCTGATGGAGGCCAGACTTGAGGACTCGGTGCTCTTCAGTGGAGGCTGGAGGTTCTCAGAGGCTGGGGCAGAGAACAGATTTACTGGAGAAGATCATAAGAAGTTGCCAGTCTTTCCAAACCTGTCATGGCCTAGGAGCAACAAAAGTCAGACAGTTTCTATTTGTGTTGCATAATTGGCGGAGCCTGTCACAACACTGCGAAAGCCAGCTGCTGCTTTCTGCTCTGAGCTAATTCCACCTGATTTATTTAATATTGTAATGAATATAATCCTTTCTTGCCAGCCCCCTCCCTACACACTCAGCCAGCAGTTAGAGACAGCAGACGCTGCAGACAAACCTGCAGAAGCAGGTGGTGTGGAGTGCCTTGGCTCTTCCAGGGACTGAGCAGCTCAGCACTGTGCTCCAGAGAGTGCAGTGGGATGCATGCTGGGGAAATGCAGCCATGCATGCTGTTTTCTCACACCTAGGACAGGCTTTCAGATCTGCAGAGATGGCAAATGTGTGGACAACTAGGTGTGACCACAAGTGAAGGGCATAGCATAGCACTGTAGGAAACCAGATCTCACACAGACCAGGGGAGATTAAAAGTGATGTTGCGATGGATTAGAGGGATGCAAGGGGGTGAAAAGGGAAGATACTCAAAAAGCAGGGTAAAATAAAGCCAACTTGCTCAAGCAAGGATGCCAGCAGAGATGATGGGTTAGGACACAGCATCTAGAGGAAGATCTGCTGGCAGGTCTTTAACAACTTCTTCCCACTGGAAAAAATACAAAAGCCAAGCGCACTGTAATCTGACAGTGACTAAGCCAGGGGTAGCAATATCTGGAAAGCAAAAAAAAAAAGCTCTGGAAGGACAGTAACTTCTGATGAAATTTGGCAATCATTTAGCTCTGAATCTTCTGCCCTGCCAAAGTGCAAGGAGGTAAAGCCAGTAAGAGAATGAGTTCTGCAGGACCTCAATGGTAGCTTCAAGGGCTGGACCAAAGTTTAAGCTTTTGAGAGAATAAATCAGACTGGGGCTATGAGCAACATCAACAAGTGCAGCTATGAGAAGAAGCAAAAGAGAAAGGAATGGGAAATACTGCTCCCCTCCACACAGTATCTAGGGATCCAATCTCGAGGAAAGAAGGAAGCCAGATACTCTAGACTCTCTCTTGCCAGGGCAAGACCAAAAGAAAACATGCAGCCTAGCCTTTAGTTTAACAGCGGAAGCGATACTGGTTTCAAATTGGGCTTTATAATCATGTTCAGTGGGAACTCTGACAGGATGCTTGGAGAATGAGACAGCATTCAGGAGGACAGCTTTGGGGTCACAGCTGTAGGTAACAGATAGAAAAGAAGAGAAAGGAGTCTGGAAACTGCTGAGAGACAGACATGTTTAACTAACAGAGGATGAGCCAGACAGAGAGAACAAAGCCTTTGGATGTGGTGGAAGAATACTGGTCCACAAGAAACAAGTGTCACAAATATTTGCTGGCTCTGGAAACATTTAATTTGCTGTTCCCACCATGGAAATGGCTGGTTACCCCCAGACAATTTGAGCCCTTATGTTTTATGCCAAATTCTGCTAAGTGTCCTGATTTCAGAGCCCATGACAACCGAGAAAGCTGCAGAAGGTGGCTGCAGTTGGGCAGATTGTCTGTCACATTAATACACAACCATAATTTTCAGCTTGTAAATTGTTTAGGGAGATACTTCATGAAATGAATGCACAAACATGGAGAAAAGGAGTTCTCTTTAGAGCATCACATACTGTTAGAGTTGTTAAGTAGTTGGTTAAATCCAAACATTTTTTTCCTGCCCACCTTAACTTTGTGTTTTCCAGAATTCAGAGCAATTAATCTGCAACACATCCAACAGAAGCTGTGCATAGGAACTATCACTGATGCACGAGCCATGATACTAAAGGTACACTCTCATCCAGATGAGCTGCCACCTGGAGTGGACAGATGGGGATGAAGGGGAGGAGGGATAAAAGCCAGTTGAGTGAATGGTTTCATTAAGCTGCAAGGAGGAAGGAAAGTGTGTAGAAATGAGAATCAAGAGTTCCTAGGCACTAGCAACATGGCAATGAGTTTGCAGCACTCAGTGGAAACAAGGACCTTTGCCCCGTCCTGAGGAGAAGTTTTGCTGGTTTCCTACTAAGAAAGAAATAGTGGTACAGTAACATTCTGACTTTACCTTTCTCCCTGATCCTTTGGAAGGGCCTAGGGAAAGTCATGCTTCCCCTCCCTATCCCTCCCTTATGACACACACAGAGCACTCTGGGGCAGGTCTTGCGAGAATTAGTTAGTTTAGAACCCCAGCCAGGCTGGAGTGGCTCAATAAAACTGCCAGTCTCTCATATTAATACCAGGTCTTTGAGTAATAATCCCAGGCTCTCAGTGACCTGGAACACCAGCTATGCTAACAACAAACTTAAAGTCACAAAGACGACTAAGTGTGAAACCAGATTTAAAGATTTAGTAGCTATTCTCAGCAGTCTCCTGTTCAGGCAAAATGAGTCAAAGGCATTTGGAAACTCTGAGAGGTGCCCTGAAATGGCAGCTGATTTCATGACTGACAATGACAAGCAAAGCAAGGGGCTTATCTCTGAGACAGAAGCGAGCAGAAGGAAAATTGCCACCAGCCACAGGAAAGAGCGGATCATAATTCCCAGTGAAAACGCTGCTCCCTCTGCCAGTTGAACCTGCCCCTTCCTTCTCCAGAAAATGCATTTCAGAGGAAGGAGGGAAGGAATTTGAAGGGGTGGAAATGCCGAAGTGGAGGACTGTCATTGGGAATCTTGATGTTTGCAGGATCTCTGGCCTCACATCCTCTCTCCTGCCCATTACAGCTCACAGACATTCCAATCTACCCAGGTAATGACCGGAGAAACAGATTTCCTATCCTTGGATCTGCTGCCATTCCTGAGTCTGCAGCAGACATTTTGTAATCAGAGAGCCTGTCAAGAGAGACAAGGGCCTTTAGCAGAAAAGAAAAGTTAATTGCGGAACAAGGGATTTAAATTCTGTGCAAAGGGGGACAATAAAAGAAACAATTATGGAGTTTAACCACTGCTTCTGGCATGGTTTTGAATGTCATTTGTCCTTAGCTACATTGATACAGTTAAATGGCGCACTCAAGGCTGATGTTTCGGTTTGCTAGTGATTTTGGAATGTCAGCAAAAGTTTTGTTTCAAACTAAACCAAATAATTTTTTCTATTTCAGGCATTTAACTAAAAATGATTAGAGGTTTTATTTTAAAGAGAAGTTGCTTCCAATTGACAGAAACCCAAGAATTTTCTTTTATTTTTTTTTTTTAAACGGGAAAATGAGACATTTTGATTTTGGAGGAATTTGGGAATACTACTTTGAGAGCTGTTGAAATAGACACTAAAGTGGCCATGTAGTCAGCATTTACTCTCCTGCTTTATTCTGTATGCATTCAGATACAAACCCAGCTGAGACCGTAACAGTCCATTTTCACAAAACAGATATAGGGCCAGTGTGTATTTGCCTTTTATGCACATTTCTAAAGGCATATTTGCTAAGCAGAAGTGTGAGAAACTACTGCTAGACCTGAAGCATCTACAGCTGGCTGGAGGAAGCAGAATTTCTCCTACTCTTGCTCCAAGCAATTACTAGTGGTTTGGCATTACCAGGATTAAATTGTAGCATTTCTGCTATAACCTGCTACAGAGAGCAACTCAGGGCCACTCTGCCTCCCCAGGTGGCATTAGGGAAACACAACCTGAGTACTGTGCCTTTCATAAAGCGAACTGGCAATCTATTTTATGATGGATGGCAGAAACCATCTCAAGCAGTTTGGGACTCCATCTACACACAGAGCTGTAATTGCTTTGTCCCTTGGCAAAGGTCTGCAGAGGAAGGGCAGCAGAGATTTACTCACTGATTAAACTCCAACAAGACACATACACATCTGACTGTAACTTTCTTGCAGTTGTATTTTACTCCCCCCAAAGAGAAATTCAAGTAGAAAAGACCTGAATTCCATTTGGTGAGATGGAGTTGTTCCTTGAGATGCCTTGCAATCACTGGTCTCCAAGCTAAGTCTAAACAAAAAGGGCAGTTTTTTGGGAAATGTTCATCTGAAATTAAGCACGTAGTGCAGAGAGATGAATTTCAGAGGTGCTGAGTTCTCACAGCTACTGCCCCTAATAGTACCATTCAGGTGTAAATGCAATAGGAATAATAAGGTAGGTGGAGGGATGCTAGACCCAGGAGGGCAGTTACCCCAGACTTTACCATTAGCACTTCCAGGAACAATAGAGATGCCTTAGTAAGTAAGATAATATGGAATGAGTTTTGAATCAGTCTTGGCACCTAGGAAACCCAAAATAACAAAAATCTTTATTATAATTTCATTGGTCTTCATAAAACCAAACAACATGCCTATTTTTATAGCTTAAAACCACCTTCAGGTAAAGTGAATTTTTTTGTCATTCTGGTTTTCACAGGAACTAAAGAAAGGCAGATAAAGCAATTTGGTTAAAGCTTCACCAGCAGTTTTACAGAGAATATTGGAAATGAAAGATCCTGTTCAGAGCAATCAAAGTAGGATGGTCTGGGTAGGTCAGATCTGCCCCGTGGCTCAGCTCCTTCTGGCCAGCCCCTGCTGGAGAAAGGGTGAACGATGGTGATGACTATGACAGCGTGCTCCATCCAAAGAGCTGAGTGCTCTTGGGCACAGCCAAACTGGTGCCACCATAAATCCCTCCTGCTCACACCTCCCTGCAATCTTCAAAGCAGGACCCAAAAGTGCCATCAGACTCTGCAGGGATCAGAGGCAGACCCAGCCAGCAGTGCAGACTGTGAGCCAAACTATGCCCACTCAGGGACAGAAAACCTTAACTGGGGAGTTAAGAGCTCATTTCTTACTGTGCAGTTTTGGGGGCTGGTCTGACAAAAGGAGGACATTAGACTAGACAGCTTCTGAATCAGACACATTCAGCAACACCTGTGCTTGTCAGGGAAAAGAATCCTTTTGATACATTTGCTTTTTCCCCATTCTTCTCTGAAGAGGAAACATCAGTAAATAATTTAAGTGCATCCCTTGCTAGCTATTACTGTCCCAAGGTCTCCCTTCCATCAGTATTCTCCAAAAGGAAGCACGCTTCTTTCTCTCATAATACACTAACTTTTTCATTGCTTCTTTATGCTCACTTCTCACCAATCTAAATAATGGATCAATTGAAGTTTTATTCTTTGCTTTAATTAGGTCTTGAATTTTGAGAGTATTTTACTGTAATTACTTCATTAAACGTGAACTGAAAAGCAAAAATCTTCCAAAACAAAGTAAGCTGTGTTTGTAATTTTTTTTTTTTTTTTTTTTTTTTATGACACATGAAGGAAAACTCAAAACTCTAATAGGGTATGGAGTTTTTCTTTCAGCTCTGTGTCTAGGTAAATAGTAACAGCCTATGCTCACTGTTTCAAACCAGAAGAGAGAAAGAAAGAGAGGGGCAGAAGGGCAAAATATGGCTATGGACCAACTCAGTCAGTCAGTCTTTGACATACAGTGGCCTCAGCATACCAAAACTGCTCTTATTACACATCCACCTGACTCACATGCGATTGCCTATGCCCTGGTGCTTTATTTCAGGACAAAATAATAGGTTATGGAGATACCTAGGTTACTCCTTCCTTTTATTTGAGTGTGAACAAGATGGCAGAAAACCAGTATCACAACTTCCTACCAAATCCCCATCTCACCAGCATGATTCCTCTCTGATTGACTCCACAGATCTTTGATCCCTTCTCCACCAGCTGGCAACTGTCTGACACTCAAGGCAAAACAGAACATCAAATCACAAAGGTTCTATTCACAGAGGGGCAAGCAGGAAAGAGAGGGTGCAGGGAGGCAGGCAAGAGGCTGAAACTGAAGCAACAGCTTCTTCCAGTTTAGGAATTCCATGGTCAAATGCTGGTTAAGTCAGGAGAAGTCTCACTATCAAATTAAGAGGTCCCCAAATGGAGGAAGTCTGATTCCTCTCACTTTATTAAATACTTCTGGATTATCTTTTTTTACTTGGGGGAGGGAGGGAAGGAGGAGGGGAAAGGACATGATGGAGGGGGAAGATTCAGTCTGCTTTTCCATCACTAATATTTGACTCAAATTCTGAAATGGAACACTTTAGAATCTTAATATTTCTAATGGTAAAAAGTGAAGGAGGAGCATGTGTTTTCAGGATATTGTCGTAACAGATTCTGTATAAAACAATCTAGAGCACGTGAAGGAGGAGGACTGATATGCAGTGTGTTTTAAAATCATAAAAATCATAAAAATTCACAGTCATTCTTCTCCCTGTTTCCCCAAGATTTCTAACTTGGATAACAGAGATGCAACCAGAAAAACATAGATCTAATGCATCCAGATTGCTTCAGTTCTGGATTTGTACAGCCCTTAGCACAAAAAGATTAATTCCCTTGAAGATTAATTGTTTTAAGCACTTATGCCAAACCAGCAAGAAACAAGAATAATTGCAGTCTGAAAAATCAAGAGGATCTGTGGAGAAGTCCAGGAAGACTCTACAGTGCTATAAATCTCAGGGTGCAGATCTTAAAGTTATATTGTGTAATAATCGTAACAACAGAACAAGGTGTTTTATGTATAATTTGATAAAGCATCCCATCCCAAACTTATTAACACAGATCCAGTGGTGTCAGGTCAAAAGGTTCTGCTAGTTCCCAGGCCATGGCTGGCACTGGCCACAAGCAAATGCCCCATGAAAGGGCTATAAAAAACCTGCCAAAAATACAGCAATATTTCTCCCCAGTATATTCTCCCAGCATACAGCAATGTAAAGCCTAGGGACTTCCTGAGCCAATGTTTACCTATATATTTGAGTTTAATAGCCCTTGATGGACTATTCCATGCACTCCCTAATCCTTTTTTGAACCCATTCTTACTTCTGGCCTCACAGACAACCCGTGGTGACAATTTCCCTACTTAATTGTATAGAGAATGTATAATACAATGTGAATATTGCAACTAAATGAAGGCTAAAGGGGAAAATGATAAGTCTGTGAGGAGGATGAGAGAGAGAAGGGGAGGAAATATTTTGCATGATTAAAGGGGATATGATAAGGAGTGACAGGCTGAAATTATATTCAGCTCAAAGAACAGAAAAGATCTCAGTCTGTTGGGTAGTTATGTATGCTCCCAGTGGATGTGTTGATAACTCCACCTTAAACTGGACAGCATAATTCACTCATCTGGCAGCAATACCTGGGGCTATCCTATTCTGGAAGGAACAGCAAACAGCCTGGATATAAAAGCAATTTTTCAAGCTTAGAATAAATTTTTTGCAAAGTCAAACACCGATTCTGAAAGGAGGAAAGTTTTCTAAGAAGAAGTCCTGAACAGAACTCTTACCTGCTGCACCAGAGAAGGAAGAAAGAGATTACATTTAATGTTGTGAAAGGGCTGCAGGCTGGGAAAGGCTGTCTCTGGCCTCACAGAGAGGAGGCGTGTGGTACAGATTGTTGTGGGATGACTGATGCCAATGGCTCTTCGCAAGGCTGCATTTGATGCTGTTTTTCTTAATGTGTTCGCTCTGCTCTGCTGCTTGTTTGGTAAATTTTTGTTAGTCAAACTGGCCAAGAGGGAGCTGGATTAGTACAAAGGGAGGATTGATATGGCTACCATGGCTGAGACCAGAAACATGCATACGCATATGTGTGCACTCACACAAATTTGAAGTGTAGGAATCCCTTAGGCATTAGGGGATTAAGTAAGGAGAAGAAGAGAATAACAGAATTTTATATTGGTGCTTACAGAAGGTTTTTTCATCTGTCTCTGGAAAATGCCAAGATATTTATGATAGAAAAATAAAAGAGGAACAAACCTCAATTTTTCTGAAATCTCAGGATTAGAGCCAATGGACTCCTGGAATTTTTCCCTGCTTCCATGTATTCTGAAAAGCATGCCTATCCCACAGATAGTGTTAGGGGAAGATGTTCCCAAAGTTTTTACAATCCTTATGAGTGTTTAACCTTGTGATCAGCTTGTCTGGTTCTCCTGGATCCCATCTGGAGGTTCTGTGCTCCAGAGGTCACAGGATAAATTACTCTTAGTTTCCTGCTCAGCCCATGGCCCTTCTAAAGAGTCTGACAACAAAAGTGGGTCACTTTGAAATTATGGGTTCTCTGATGTGAATTCCTGCCCACCAGAACTGGATGGAAATGACCAACTCATTTTGTCTCCCATAGGTTGCTGCATGATAGCAGCTTCCAAGTTTGCTGAGCTGGGCAGGATTCAAACTGGCAAGCTTTACTGCTATGCAATGGCTTTCCATTTCACCTTTGAAGGAAAAATTATCTAAAGTGGTTCTGCCTAAATCAGAGCTCACTTCTACCCCCCTTTCCTTCTCCACCATATTTCAAGACTGAGCGTGACATCTGGCATGACACATGGGAAACCTGCAATCTAGATAACACATTCATCTTTATAAGTGAAAGACATCCATATATTTCAACACAGAGTAGGAAAGGCTTGCAGCAAGAGAATCCAGCAACCTGGCCAGGCACTTTGCATATTTTATGAATGTCAGCATCTACACTACCTCAGCCAATGGAAAAACAATGCTCATCAAAGTGGTCTTGAGGGCACCGACTTGGGCAGCAGAGACAAATACTTCTGGGAGAGGAGACTATAACTGTGTTTCATTCTTCTGCTTTCCTCCATGCTTCCTGGCATCTCCACAACTGCAGTGACTCTCAGTTCTGCCTTCATTTATGGAAGAAGGCAAAAGTTCATACACTGGGCAAGGCAAGTCCCCAGCTACTGTGCTCCTCACGCTACCTCCCTGCAGCCGTTCTGCACATGCTGGATGCACAGGGCTCAGTGAAGCATGCCTTGAAGCCCTCTGCAGCTCTTGGTGCATACCTGTCTCATTCCCCATCTCCCTTTGTGATTCATGTTCCACATCCACCTGCAAAGTCAAGTCCTTGCTCTTCTGACCTACTTTGGACCTCCTCACACTTGCTGCTGTTACAGACTGTTCCAGGCTGCTGTTTCAAAGCCATCTCTTCCTCAGTGGTTACACACATCAGCTCTGTGGAGGACAAGGAGTGCTCAAAGCCCAGGAAAGCTGAAAATGTTAGCATTGGTATGTTTTGCTCATGAACAAATAAGACACATGGGCCAATATCACTATCTTCCTTGAAATATTTAGAAGTCTGACTAAGCGTGAGTACAAGGCACGCCAGCCTATTTCCAGCTGAACATCAACACGCACAGCTTATGGTTCCAGAGAGCAGCTGTGGTGAATTCAGCCAAGGGAATTCTACTGCCTCCTTCTCCTTATATGCAAAACCAGAAAGGTTAAGGGTCCATTCTCCAAACAAATTCTCTCTGGCCAACACCTAAGGAAGACAGGGTGAATTAATATCCCACTGGTCATTAAATTCAGAGGTGGTTTCTCTGCAAGGGGACACAATTTACCGTTCCTCTGAAGCTCTTAAGATTCTGTGGATGTGGGAGCCATTTGGACAGGAGCGCAAACTATTTATGTAACACACACTCCAGGCTTGCTTCCAAAATGCTGGCCTTTGATCAGGAAAAGACATTATCCAAAGCCAACCCTACAAACACCAGCAAGAGTGCCAGAGTGGCCAGATGGTGCTCGGGTACCACTGCAGCCCCCTGGACCGATTCCCTTGCAAACACTGGCAACTGTGATGGGCAAGGACGCACCCTCCCTCCCTATCGCTCCTCTCATAAATCCAGCAAGGTGTGCCAGCTTTCCCCGGCAGCATCAGGCACTGCTGCAGCTCCCTACTGCTCCTCTCGTAAGCACGTTGCCAGTGGGCCCTCACAGTGCCAAATATTGCTGCATCTTCCAAACTGCCTCCCTGTCAAGCACTGGCAGAGGTGCTACGACAGCGTCGCTACTGATCCGCTCCTCCTTACCCTTTCAATTGCAGGTACTGGCAGTGATGCCAAGGCACTCAGATTGTGCCAGACATAGATTAAGATGCTTTGTAATAGTACCTTCTTGCAAGAAATGGAAAAAAGACCCAAGGATCCGTATGGTGCTCTAATAACCTTCCCTTGCCCTTTAAGGCTCACAAATGCTTGCAAGGATACCAAACTGCCCAGAGTAACCTTACAAATCTTTGAGGGACTCCCTAATCAGAGGAAAAAGGATCTTTCAGTGCTGCTGACAGGTTGTTTCACTTACTCATACATGGTTCACAGCCATCTACAAATTTATAAGCAACTGCTCTTACAATAACTACCATCTCTTCTGTCTTCACCATCAGGAGAGCTGCCCTGAGGAAACCCCCAGATATACACAGGCAATATCCCTAAATGCTCTGACACAAACCAGTGCTGCTAAATTGAACTTCTTCACCTGCCTGCTAGTGTGATGGGTTTTGGTGGCACACTGTGTTTCAGAGGCCCACTGGTAGACCATTAGTAGCAAATGCCTAAGATTTTGGTACCATGTATAAGGAAGGGAAAAGAAAACATGGCCCAAGTGATGTCTTAAAGAGTTTATGCTAATTAAAAACTTAGGCAGATCCAATCTCTTCCTACTACTGCTGTATATTCTTCACTGACCCACAAACCAAATTTGAGCTTTGGCAGGCTAAAAGCAGATTCTTTTCTAATACTGTCACCTGAAAGCATCATCTGCTTCCCTCCACTGATACCACTTGGCCTCTTTGGCCAGCTACAAACCCATGCTGCTTCCGCTTGTAAAGGAAAAAACTGACAGAAGATGAAAGGCTGCTTCTGTGCTCCAAATGCCTCATACTTTGATTAAAAATGTTTTTGTCAATTAGAGATTGATTTTTGCTGTTCATTAAAGTGATGGATGTCAGTGCTGATAGAGGTGATATTTTACCCTGTGGTGGCCTGCTATATAAATGGGTAGGAGAAATCGGAGGCTCCAGTTTGCTGGAGTGGAGTTGATGGCCAGGACTGGGATAAAATAGGCCAGTCAGAGGATGGAGAAATGAGTGCCACAGTGCTCAGAGAGGAGCAGGGAAAAGTTCTCATTGCAGAATAGTCAGTCCTTATTACTTTATCTTTCTGAAGGCACAATGGAAGCTGAAGATAGAGACAGAGATGTGGGGTGTTTTGGAGGGTTGCACAGTGGAGATGAAGATATGCATTGTATAAATGCCACAAGATGATAAGTTTTTATATGCAGGCCATGCAAAATTTCCCCAACCCAAGCTGAGCTTCTCCTCTAGGAACTCACATCCTGACACTGCCACAGAAAGGACATTCCCTGAGAGGAAGAAAGGGCTGTCCTTAAACTGCATAGGATAGGTTCAAGCTAAGACACAAGAAAATTCAAGAGCTTCAAATACTTAACCAACAACTGTACTGCAGTTTTCCCAAAATTAATCTTCTTTTACCACTCACTTTTTGCAGGGCAAGGCCATACCTTAGTTGTGTTGCTAGCAGAGAGGGTAAGACAGGAGGTTACCAGAAGCTACAGTATTTTCCAATGCTGTACCCATCATGCTTTTGGCATCATTAGCCCTGGCTATGTGAAGGAGAAAATTTCATGACTCCACACATGAAATAGTGGAGTCAGACCTACTGTCATCTACTGGAAGTGGCAAAGCAAACAAAAATATGAAATCACCCTGGAGTTGGGTCTCCTCAGAGCTACCAGTACCTGTAGAAGAGAGTTTAAGCATCCATACATCTTCAGAGCTATGATACAGCTCCCTGAAAACCCAGCTGGATTTTATAGATTTTTTTCAACCTACTGCACACCCATCAGTGCTTTTGCAGGCAAGGAAAGATAAAGAAATGTGCCCCTGCCCCAGAGGAGAGTCTTGATGCAGCAGGAATTCAAAGGCACAATTCAATGGCCTGACAACAGTCCCCGTATAAAATGTCCCAGTCTCTGAGAAAGCCATTTGGGACTAGCAGCTACATCAGATGCTAAAGCAGCTTCACTCTATGCTGGGGCAATAGCAGGAGGATTCAGGTGTGCACAATGTTATGATTACATTAAATGAGCTGAATAATGCCCTTCATGCCGTGCTATCCTCCTGCCTTCAGCAGGGACGTAGAGCAGCCACATGGCAGCCACCAGTGCACGACGAGGGGCTGAAACACAGCCCTGCAAAAACCCACCTGCTCCCTTTCACGGCTGAAATCTGCTATCTGTAGGTCCCCCACCTCCTTCAAGTCCCAGTTTTAGACGCAAACTGTGTGTGCATATGAAAACACACGCACACAGACACACATATATTTGTATGCTGATGAGATCGTTAAATTTATCAGCTCTCCAATTCATTTGAGGTTCGTTATGGAGCTGCAGCGCTGCTCCTTTCATCTGGAAATGGAAAGGGAACGGCCTTTACCCCTTTCTCGAAATTAAAGCGGAATGGGTACCATTTTATTTTAAGTGCCCATTAACTAAAGCGTAACTGAAACCAAGTTACAATGGGTGCCTCAGGGGAATGAACATAGGAGAGAACACACACACACCCCCCCCCCCACACCCACCAACAGCAAATGGCGGCAGGCACAAAAACCAGGGGAATAAACATCAAAGCACTTCATAGTGCCGTGATAGTTAAAAACCTATTTTACACCCAGAAATGGTGAGAGATGCAGGCCCAAGAGCTCTTCAGTGCCTTTGAAAGACCCATTTAAGTCTTATTAAAATATTACCTGCTTTTTTTTTTTTTTTTTTTGTGCCTTTTACTGGATTTAAACTCTTAATTCATCTTCCGTAATTTTTTCTGCACTGGGCTATTGTAAGTGGGAAAAAGACTCAATACTGTTAGTAAAAGGATCTAATTGGTAACTTCTTTTCATCTCAGAAGCCCCCCCCTCCCTCCCTCCTCCTCTCATTCCTTACAGGTTGGGTCATAGCAGCTTTCTTAATCTTTGGAGATTATTCTTTTGTGGTTTGATGAGACTTCACTAGACTCTTAAATCTTTTCATTTCACCTCATTTAAATATTTTGGCCAATTGCTGAAGTTAATGATGATGAATAGGATTAAGATTAAAGGCTTAAAAGGGTTAGGAGGAGGAAAAAATATATTTCATTTCCAACAATGCATACAGAATTCTCTTTTCCTCTGTGTTGCATTACCTCTCTGTTAGGGCTGTAGCATGTAGTTCTTGGCAGGTCTCTGACATGGCTGCATCTGTCTGTCTCTCTGCAACGTCTCTTTTTGGCACCAAGTTCAGTAGAAAAGATCAGGACCTTTGCACTGTCTTTGCATATGCTCACTTGTTCTTTGTGCTGTCTGCCTCTGCTTGTGCTCTGTCTGTGCTTCCCTGACTTATTCTAAACCCACGTATCTGAGTATAACCTTTCAAAGATGTCATTTAAAATAAAAAGACCCCGCACACTCATCTAGACAAAATTATCCTTATCATTTTGCACAGCAATTTAGAAGACAACCAGCCTGAAACTCTTGTCTGTGCACAGTACAACCCTTTCCCAAAGGAAAAATCTTCTCCTTTATTATTCTTAAACTCCTTTCCATATACTGATTTCCTCTGGTACAAAGTTGAAAATTCATCCTCATAGTGTATGAAGCCACAGAGATTGGACCAAACTGGAAATCTAGCTGTGACTAAATAAGTCATATTTCTCCATCAGTCTTTTGCTTAAAAACATAAATATAATATCACAGAAATTGCAATTCTAGGAAGTCTTAGATCAGTTTGGACAGGTCTGAGTCCCTCTGGCTGCTGTTTCAAAATCAGTGGAGAAGAGGGTTCATCAAGTGGCTTGGGTGGGTAATACAAGTTGCCAAATGAAACCAGGCAATTCCCTGTCAAACCCAGCTTTGCCAGGTAAATTGTGAGCTGGTGGTACTATACCTCAACAAAAATCTCTCCTCTGCTGTGTCTGAAGCAGCAAGCAAAAGGTGGGTGCATGGCAGCAGGCCGTTCCTGGAGCAGCACCAGGAAGTTGTCAATGCCGTACAAGAGCCCTGCTCTGACAGGGCATTCTCCATGTTTGCCTAAACACCTCTTCCATCCTCAGTGTGGTAAATCTAGGTCTTCTCCAACACAAACTTTTTTTACAGGTGGGAGGAGAGTGAATACATTTTCCAGGCTTCAGTGAAAAAGCTGCATGAGAGGGATCATTTATAATGCTAAGGATTAAAAATGGCTTACTGTGGGGAATGAAGTGAGCTATGGGTCTGCTGAAGATTTCTGGCATATTGAACAAACTGTACTGAAGCTCTAACCTAAAATATTTATAACAATATTTACCAGAGTTCATGTTAGACTTGGTTGGGGCAGAGCAGGTCCTTTAGCAAAGAAGGAATGTGCACAGTGCTGAAGTCTGTCTGGGCTCAATAAAAGATGAGCAAGGAGGGGAATGACAGGTGAATGGAGGGAGCTGGAAGATCATTTGGTGTTGCCTTAGGCAAAGTTCCAAGTCCACAAGAGAAGCAGTTCTGCTAAGATGAGTCTAAGGATCAAGTATGACTGATACCAAACTTGACAGGGAAAAGCTAATGGGATGTACAAGGATGGACAAGTACAAGGATTTGCCACTCCAGACTGAGGGAAATATGTGTAGACTGAGAAGGCCTATTTCAGATCATCCTTGTACAACACTCTCACCAACTCTGTGCTTTGGCCAGCGTGAGTGGAAGTCCTGAAGAGGAAGCCCCAGGTGTGTTCACAGCTCAGGACAATGCAGCAATAGAAATCTTGCCTCCGGGATGACAACTCGAGTAGCTGAACCATTTCCTAAGTAAGAGGCAATATTTCCTCACAAATTAGAGACTTTTTGGAAAATCCTAGGCAATGCAGGTAGTGCATAATCATTGTCCTGACACAACAGAAAGGTGACTCTCCCAGCTGAGGTCACTTACTTTAAATGTGTCCAGAAACTTGTTCAGTTCTTTACACTCCCTAAAGTCTCAGCAGCACCTTCTCTAACTGCAGGGTAGAAAAATCCTAATGTCCTCAACAAATTCAAAATCAAATGTTTTGACTGACACAGTGGGCTCAAAGCAGAGACTTCCAGAGATAAAAGCAGAAGGTAAGGAATCAAGTGGTTGCTCATCAGCAGACTGCAGAGCAGTCTGATAGCTGTGCAGGATTTTATGGATGCAGAGGCAAATTTTGAGGGGCATATGGACAAAGAGGATTTTTACTCCTTAAAACTACTCCTTAAAAGTCCTCTCCACTGCCAAGCAGAGAGGCTGCTGGAAAAACAGCTGTGATGGGTATGGGGAGTGTGCAATGGCCCATCACAGCCACATCCATTCCTAGTGCGTATTTTCCATCTTCATTTGCTGCCCTAAGCATTTGTGCAGATTGGTAAATATTACGCAGATAACATATTCTGTGGCGAAGTAGACAATCTCTTTTCAAAACGCACTCAGGTTTTAAAGGCTTCATCTGGAGTAATGTAAGAAAGAAAAGAAAAAGAAAACATAGTTTCCACTTTCTTCTTTTCCAAGATTGAATTTTTAATTTTTTTTAACTGCATCCAATATCAGTATTTGGAAACTGTCAACAGGATCCACGTATTATTATTTAAAAGAATAAAATAAAAAACAATTTTAAAATATAAGAAAGGCAAGGTTTAATAAAGACCTAATAGGTTTTTTTTCACTCCTTGTTTCTGGAAACCAAGCCTTGAAGACATTCAATTCAGTAAAAAGGAAAAAGGACCTCAGGATATTGCTCAAGGATTCAGGACCTTCAAAAGAGAAATGTAAGGAGACATCAAAGGCAGGTGTGTGCATGCATGAGCGTGCTGCCCGTGTGTCTGTGTGTGCCTCTCCTCTTTCTCAGGGGCACAGATGCAGCTTGGCCCCTTGCCTCTACTCAATAATGAGTTACTGTTCCCTCTGAGCTCTCTTTTCTTCAGCCTTGGAAAAACAATCGTGTCACTGAGGCTGGGGCTTCAGTCGCCCACAGCAGTAAACCTGTCCAGTTTTCTGAGAGCTCTTGGGTGACTCTTGACCTGGGCTGCTGTGCTACTTTCCCTGAGCTTTTCCTTTAATTATCACATATTGATTCAGATTTTTAGCAAATAACTGTTCATAAAGAAATGTTAAAGACAGTGGAAAAAACCAAAACACACCAACATTCCTTTACATATGAAAAAAAACCAAAAACCTAAAATTCAAAACTATTTCATATCTAGACAAACACAGGAAACTCCAGAGAAAACGGAAAAGAGAGGCCAATTCCAGGACAAACATATGGTTCTCATGCCTCTCTGGGATGGGAAAGATAAATCGGCATCCCAGATATGACTATGGCCATACAGGATCTGAGCTGTATTTCCCACACCTCCAGCAGCACAAGCTAATGCCACAAGCCAGTACCACATGCCGGTATTAGCTGCTTGATATGCAATATTCCCAAATTCTAAAATAAAAAGTTTTCTAGCTGACAGTATGCTTACAAAAATACAGCCTCAACTTTAATGAGTTAACATATCCCAACTAAACTCAACTGAACTAAACTAAACTAAATTAAGAGTTACCAGCTAATGCATGCACTCCCAGCCAGTTCTTCCAACAAAAATTCTGGTATTGCCCAGGCATTATTAACAATGACAGTAAACCCTCTTTTTAGCAACAACTGAAAAAGCCCGTCTGGGCAGAAGGTGCTGGTGGATCTGTGTCTGCCCATGGCCTTCTCTCTGAGTTATGCCTGCTTGTGACCTTCACTTCTTTTGATTGTGGTTAATAAATAGCCATTCACCAGGGCAAACCTCACTTCAGCTGAGAGTCTTTTGACAGCCATTAAATCTTATGGTTTTTTGTTTTGCTTTTTTTTTTTTCTCTCATTTGTTACAGTGCTGTGCACACAGAATGGAGTGGCAGCTATGAATTCAGCAATCACCAAGGCTTGGCATTGATCAAGGTGAGTATTTTCATTCAAGCATTCTTAAGACTCTTGTCAGTACCCAGCTGCTTCCTCACAAGCTCCCAATAATCTCAGCACTATTTCTTTTGAATGAGATAAAAATAGCCTTTATTGATAAAGAGTACTGAAAACAAAACAGTAGTTTTTGCCTAGAGAACTGGGTCAATCCAATAGTCGGGTTTATAATACCAACATGGAGACTACTCCACGCCAGCCTGATGGAGCCATTACGCATCAGAGAACACAAATGGACTGAGCAGAGAGGAAGAGAATCAAAGGCAAAAGTGGCCAGATGAAGCAGAAAAATAGCCCAGCTTTAAACCCTAGGCATAGAGATTTACAGGAGAACAATGCAAAAAAAAAAAGATTCAAATGATTTCCATTAGCTGAGACAGTCTCCAAGCCCCAATATATCTATACTATCATAGCAGCAAGGACACTGTATAAGTAGACAAGTGGAAAGAACGAAGATGATGTCAAGCTCTGCATAAAGATGTAGGTGGGGACCCACAATTAGAAATTCAGAGCTATGTCACGTGCTACCATTTATATCTGAAGTTCCAATTGGATCATGTTCGAAAAAAGGTCAACCCCAAAGACACATCTGGCTATAGAGCCAAAGAAACCCCAAGAGCTGATATGTTGAGTCCCAACACTAAAGTCAATGTTAGGAATGCAAATAAGGAGAGTGCTCCTAAAAGGCATATTTGGAGAACGGCCAAAACAAAAGAGTCTGATTCCCTCCACCCCACCATGTTATAAATCAGTCATGCTGCTGAAAAACGGCAGTACCAGTGGGATATGGGCCCTGGTTGCGTGACAGCAGCAATGTGCAGGATACTCTCAGCTATGCTCACATCCCTCCTCGCAGCCCCAGAGTTTTCAGGTTAAACGACAAAGATGATCACCAGCAGAAGTGGAAGGAATTTCACAGAAGTCAGTGTGGTAATGCTGTCTGTGCCTGTTCTGAATTCTGCCCGAGAACAAGAACTTTGAGACTAATTTCGCTGTAGCTCATGGGATGAATGTTGTCTCTTTCTTCTGAGTAGAAATTATCTGGAAATGGTGGGTTGCTAGTTTAGTTTTATGAGCTCCTAAAACTATTCTTTGAATAATAATTGGCCTGAAGTTCATCTGTTGAAGGAAATTCAATATTCAGTATTCAGCTCAGGGCAACAGCACATCGGATCTGGAAGAGGAGGGCTTGGGGGAAATGACTCCCTCCAGAGTCACGGCCACACCACATGTGGCAAACCAAGTTTAAAATAGCTGCAGACAGAGAGGAGATCTGTCATTTGGAAATTACTTGTGCGCTGTTTGAAGCAGCCGTTAGCTGTGCAGCAAACAGACTCTGTAAATAGAATTGCTGTGTGCAACACAACCTGGGACTAATGTAACCTCCTGTTTCCGATTACCAGGACAAGCTCTGAAGCCTGCCATCCACAGAAACTAATACCAAGGACTAGGGAATGGGGAAAGTTTTATGGAACACAGGGCAACAGAAGCCAGTTTGCATGATTAAAATTAAATCTCCAAAAGGAATTGATTGTCTCTTCTTGATACAGAGAGCTAACTCTAATAAGATCTTTCATCATAAGGAGGCCTCCGCAAGGGTGGCATTGGAGGATAAAGTAATGCTGTGAATTTCTAACCATGAGAGTGTGAATTTAAATAAAAGTGGATATGTCTTTGCCCAGCTCTTGGGCAGGGACCAAAAAAGAAGGGAAAACAAAATCTTCACTGATAATACAGCTTATTGAAATGGTTCCACATGATAAGTTAAACCAGACAAAAACAATGCTGAGGTGGAATGAGTCTGTTTTGCTTTGATTTCTTTCTAAATTAGCCATTCGGTTCTATTAGAAGAGGAAATTTCAGCCTATGCTAGACAAATTCTCTCCTTGACAATTGAGCCAAGATCTCAGTTCAGCCAAGTATACATTCTTTCAAAGTAGATATTCTCATAAAATGGTAGGACTGGACTCAGCTATGGCACACTCCTTCTCCTGCTCCATGGGGAAGTCAGCCTATCTCTCTTCCCCACAGATATAACAATATTTCCTCGCACTTTAATCCTTATAACTCTCCTAAGGCTTGCAGCACTGGACTTGGACTCTCTGGGTAGGCAGAATATTGGCAGCTCAGTCCACTGACAGTGCAGTGAATACCCTTAGGAGGTGGTGTATTGCTGCTGGTACTGCCTTTTACTTTTGCAGCAATAAGAGCAACTCTGCAGAGCTGGCCTTCCCTGGCCTTTTCTCACAAGTTGCTGCTCTGAAAGGTTTTGCTTTGGGCCAAACAAAATAATTTGTGTCAAGTGAAATGATGTTTTCCATCTTTTTCTTTTTCTCCTCCTATACGAAAAAGAAGAACAACTGAACAAGAGGCAAACCAACCAACACAGAGAGGATTTGGTTCAACACAGGCCAGTTTTTCTATCTCCAAATATTTTATTTCAGAAGCCAAAGAGAACAAATTTGCACATCTTTAACCCTAACCAGAGGAGTTCATTACAGAACTGGTGGCAGTCTGCACACTGTATAGGCGTTAACTTAAACTACACACATTTTAATTTGAGCAATTATGTTCTCTGGGCCTAATTCCCACTAGTTTAATTTGGATATTTTCTGTCATCACTTGTTGTACCCAACAGTTGTAAAATGTAACCATGCACTATTAAACAGCTGCTGCCTTCCACAGGTGGCTGCCTTTCAGAATGAGGTGAGGATGTCTCCTGTATTGCACAGAGGAGCTGTGAGGTTTAATTCATTCATGTTTGTGAACAGCTCTGAAAGCTTCATTTAAAACCTGCTGTATTCTTTGCAGGCTACATGTCCCAAAGGAAAAGAGTGCAAAGTAAAATGGCAGCTTTCACAGACAGACACTGGACCATCTACATCTAGATTGATCCTAAAAAAATATTCCCCTGTATTGCACTGGGAAGCCCTGCTACACTGCATGTTGTGCATATGCATTTTCAATACATGTATTTCAATAGAAACATATATCAGGTTTCAATAAATTCAGTATTGAGTCCAATAGCTTTGACCCACGTGCTTCACTCAGCTTCACTACTGTTATTAGCACAAGAAAACATGCAATACTGGACACCAAGATGATTTTACATACAGTTAATATGAAATAAAAGCTATGTGGGGAATTTTTTCAGGTCTTGGGCATGTCTTCAGCTTCTGCATTGTTCAATATCACTACAACCGTGAACAATTTCTAGGCATACAGTGACACTTATTTGATACAACTGTAGTATTGAATCAACAGCCTATATCCTGACTGGGATTTACTGCTGTTTTGGAAGCTGAGCAGACATGAGTACTTTTTCTCCTGGGCCAAACCGTTCAACCATGTCAATTTGATCAAAGATTTTGCCCCCTTGCTTGAAAGTGTACAGCAGGGAAGATCTGGTTCCACTGAAATTTTGCTCACAAACCGGAGCTACTGGGTACCAAGTCACTTCAGCACTCACATCCATCTTCAGCCATAAGCCATGAGAGACAACAAGCAACTTTATCCTACTCTTCTTTTGTGATGTGACTGAAGGGTGATAAGAACAAGCCTCAGGATCTTGGAATTGAGGGAAGCAGGCAGGGAGGGAGAGGAAGGCCTGTCTCCATTACTTATTTATGGACCTTGATAACAGACCTTTTGCAGAAAGGGTACCTTGTATGTCCAAAATATAGTAACTGATCTCAACCTTTCTTACAAAGGTCCTCTCAGAAATCCTCAAAGAGTATGAGCTGTTTACATTAGAGTTAGTTTCCAGGGAACTAGAATAAATGTTGATCCATTGCCACCATCCAGGGTAGTTCCCTTTTAGTCTGAATAGCATTTTCTACCTACAAAGGTACATTAAAGCCCAACTGTGCATCACAGTCTGTCTGCTTATGCCCCCCAGGCACACAGGGCTGAACCTGTGCCCCAGCTATCAATTCCAGCTGTGCTTGCCAGGCTGTTTTCAACCACTTGCATTAACACTTCATGTTACATTCTTGCTCTTTTGCAAGAGATGTCCACAGGCAGAAAATTCTAGATAGTCCATTCAGGATCTTGTGTCCATCCAGACAACACTCGCACTTGCCTGCTTTTCCTGTCCCAGGAAAGAAATGTAGCTATTTCACAGTTAGACTGGGCAACAACAAAAATTAATTAGTTGTGGACTTTGCATAAAACCAGCAAAGAAGTATGTCATACTCTCCAGAGAGGGCAAATGTTACCAAGTTTAGGAGGCCTTTGTGCTGCACAGGAAGGAGACACACTGAGAAGAACAAGAGAAAAAAGTGGGAAGGAAGGCCAGGTGGGAGAAATGGAGAGCAGCTCATTTAGGTGTGCCCTGCAGACTAAGTGGCAGGCAAATGAAAAAGCAGAGGGGAGAGAGAGATGGTGAGAGGAAGGGAAAGGGCCACAGAGAAATCAAGAGAGACACAGACAGTAGACGGGTACAGAAAGAGATCAGAACTGGGAGCAGGATGGAAAGAGATGAAGACCAGAAAGGGTGTTTCCATTTGTATTTTCATCTAATCCAAAAATGTGCTAAAAAAAAAAAAAATTGCCAGCTTAGAGAAAGAACAGCTCAGACAGCAAAGAAAAGTGGTTTTGACAGAACAGCCAACTTAGGAAAGAGCTGTCTGCATAAGTGATCAGCTCAAACCACACTGACAACTCACACGGTCCAACCTTCCCTCTGATCCAGACTTTCTGGTCCTGGCTTAACTGACTGAAGTAACTGGGTCAGTACCATGCCATGCGGGTGGTTACTCTGATTTCTCAGACTCACAATGTGGTTATGGGGATACACCGGCCCTCTCAGTGCAAACACAGGGCTTTCTAACCTGCCTGGCCTGGAAATTTCCTTGATGGACATGGTCCAAATTTGTTTCAAGTTTTGTTTAACTTTAACAGTTTTACCCTTGAAAGATCAGAGGAGAAGAGGTGGTCTTAAATTGACAGTAGGGAGTCAATAAACCTCCTTTCATTAGACAGTGACTCTGCCTGCACTGTACTCAGATTTAACTGTAAGCCCCTTCCATAAAGTAAAATAGTTTGGTTTGGCTCTGTGTGTGTGTACGTTCAGGGAAGAAATAGATCAAATTCAAGAAAGTGCTGAACACTCCTGCCCTTTGCTTTGTTGGTTATTTTTCCTCCCTGGCAACTGGCCTCCCTCCGAGAATGCTGGCTTGCGGATGAAATGAAATACAATACAACTGTATTTTGTATAGCATCTCTCAAGTAAACAGGATCACAATTGCTCTGCGGGCTAAGTGATAAAAAACAGCACAGAGAGAAGGAAATTAAGAGACAGAAATGATGGAAGAAAACCAGCTGCTTCCAAAGGAAGGAAGCACAGGTTCCTGGCTAAGGCTCTGAGTTGGGAAATGGCAGACACAAGCTTAGCTCTTAGAGCTGCCAGACTTCATGCTTTGACCTTGAACAACCTGCTTGACCTTACCAGGGCTCAGTTTCCAGTGCAAGAGCTCTGCTTCTTAACTCTTCCCTGCCTTGGGAAGTCAGACATTAGTGCTTTCAAGTCCAAGGGGTGCTCTGACACTACCCAGGCAAGGACTTACGTGGCTGGGTGGGTAGAAGAATGCTAGAAGGTAGTGGCACACAGAGTGGTTTGAACCTTTCAGGATGCCAATACCTAAAAAGAATTACAGTAACTCCCTGAGTGTGATGATGCCATTGCAACAATTTAGCAAATGGTGTTGAAGCAAAGGGGTGAGAAGCAAATTTCACTGCAGAAGGATAGCCTTGCCTCATACCCAGTGCCACAGGAGGCGGTGGCAGCCATTCCATCCCTTAAAAGCAGTTTCACTCTAGGGACAGATATTAAGGAATGGAGTAGCTGCCAGAGACAGAACTGTCTGAGCATGTTAAATTTGGGTAGCATGTGGTACGGCGGTCATTTATAACCATGACGCTAACAGTACAAAACATATTGCTTACCACTATCAGAGGGTTGGGAAGGATGGCTAGAAAAATGCCTTGCAATCTGCTGCTGAGCAGCTCAAATACGGAAAAGCATGAGGAGTGATGACCCAAATGGCTAATGAACGTGTTCATTACATGTTGACTGTGAACAGCAGGCTGACATAATACTTTTCAAAATAAGACATGATTTTGAAAGCACTTTAATATTTTTTTTATTGGTTTTTTTTGGGTTTTTTTTTGAGCAACCTATTTGTCTGTTTCAGTGAAGAGGGGGCTGGTGTGTTCTTCAGCCTAGCTGTGGAGGAGAAGCTGAGGCATACCTCAGAAATACTGATTTCTTGAGATCCATCCATTTCCCTCTGTATTCAATACCCTTCACAAGTTCAGTCTCCTGTTCTGCTTTAAGGTGCATAACTAAAAATTTATGGACATAAAAAGGGAAGGCACAAGCAGGTGTTGGCTGGGATACATCCTTTTCAAATGACAGGTGGGGGAAAACCTAGATATTAGAAGTTATCTCCTTGCTTCTCTATATGGGACTTGAGTAGCTCTCCTCCCTAATTTTCCTTCCATTTCCATGCCCATTATCCTTTTCCCATCCAGTTAGTTCAGGGCAGAGCCATGAATTAGAGTGGTTAGACGCTAAGAGAGGGCCTTGCAGAGAACAAAGGGGAAGCCACTGGTCCAGGTTGCTGCTTCCCCTGGAAGCAATGGGCCAGGGGTTGAGCCACCCAGAGCCTCCAGCTGCAGGGAGGCTGGCTGCTGCCTCCCTGCTTTCCTGCCACATCCTTCCCTGCCCATCAGCCACAGGATTCATATACACAATGCTGGGTGGGACCTGACCCCAAATAGCATAGAGGGGGCTCCAAGTGACAGGTATGATGACAGTGCACACCTCCAGAGGACCTTGCTGTCCACCCCTGCCTATCTGCACAGTGGCAAGGCCCTGGAAAAGTCACAGCACCAGGCTCACAGAACACCTTACACAGGACACCTTTCCTCCTCTCCTCCCCAAGGCCTCAAGTCAGCCTCAACTCATGGAGCAGGAGCACTGTTCTCCTCACCTTCCAGAAGTAGCGTGCATGAAGTCAGACACATCACATGTGCATCTCCATAGCAACGAGATCAGGGCCAGCAAGGAAAATGAGGGGAAATGGGAAAAAAATATGGGAGAGGGCTCTGCAGAGAAGGGATAGTTGCTTCTGCCTTGGCTGGTACCAGGCAGCATAAACCAAGGTGGGAGTGGCATCCACTTCTGCCACTGTGGGACGGAGAGAGGCCTGTGTATTGAGCCCCTTCTGCCCACCAGACGTTAGAGATTTTATTATTTAATTGCAAAATCACACTGGTCTGAGAGCCCGAATGACAGCTGCACTGAGGTTTTAATCTTTACACTGCTATTTAAACCTCTGTCCCTGGCTGCAACAGAGTCTGAGATCCATCCCCCTGGGACCCTCCTGTACCCCATTCCCATTGTTCAGAATGTGGCAAGAAGTTCAGAGCTCCTGCTGTGCCTGAGAAGTAGCTTCCCTTGTCTTCTCCTCAAGTATCTCCAAAGTGGATAGGTAGCAAAATTCATTAGAAAGCCAAAATATTGACACTTTGAGGAAAACCTTATTTCAGGGGTGTGAGCAGTATTGGGACCAGATCACTTATCTAGATCTAGCAGTACACATGGCCTTGCTTTTCACACTGACTCCTTCTGACCAAGGCTCTATAGAAATGATAAGGAAACTGCTACCAGTTGTCGCTAAGGGGAAGGAGGTTCTTCATATGACAGCAGAGAGTTTTGGCACTGAGGGGAGCTCAAGTTTGATCTAGCCCCTTCAGGTGAAAGTAAATTATTTTTTATGCATCTTTCATTACCTTATTTAGTTAAGGTAAATTAGACCACAATCAAATGCTGTGACCATCCTGCTTCTTCCCTGCCACCCTCACAGATGGGACCATCTGTATAGTTTGCACCCTGAAAGAACCACGTCTTAGCAAATGATGTCTTTCTCCATGGTCTGGTTTTGAAATTCAGCCTTTCAGCCTCTGTCAGCACATCTAGACTTCATCCCTCCTTGGCTGTGCTCATGCCACTGCTTCTTGCAGTAAGGCAATCAGAGTATAAGCTTTTTTCCAGATTCCCTGCTTAACCTCCAGCAGACCTGTGTAGCTTTAAGCAGCATATTACAGTAATGAGGGGCCATGATTATTTCTAAGAATATGCCCTCCTTCCCATTAGTAACCCCCCCTTGACAAGCAGCTCTATCCCTTCTGCTGCCACCAGTCACTTGCAGGCCATTGGGGCCACAAAGGAGGACAGAGCAGCCTGTCATAAAGAAAAAGTAAGAAAGAGGAGAGCATAAACTGGGAGCGAGGGTGGGGGAAGGAATAAGCATTGACAGTCAAAATGCGAAAAAGATGAAATGCAATTTTTCTTCAAATGCCTGGAGACAAGACAAATCTCTTGGCTTCCTTCCCCTCCCTTGCCCTCCTGCCTGAAAAGAGAAGAGGTAGTTAACATAGGAAAGCCCCTCAAATAAGCCCTGACAGGCACATATTCAGAAACTGATGGCATTTCCCTAAACACTGTTTGTAAAATGGTAATTATCCAGCAGGCAGTGACAGCTGGCACTTAGCACTGAGAGAGAACACGAGCGGACAAGAAGAAAGGGATCCTGCTGTAATTGAACAAAGGGTAAAGAAATATATAAAACATAATCAGAAAAATACAAAAATTGCTGGCTGTGCTAATAGGTCACCTCGGCTTCTTGGTTCATCTTGAAAGGATTGAGTTTGAATGCAGATTCAGACTGACATCCTTCAAATCATTCCACTGGCAACAGCACCTCTGAGGGGAGCAGCAACAGCAGCAGCAAACTCAAGGGGTTCAGCAGCTGGTGGTGAGCACAGCGGTGCAAATCTGGTGGCCAGCTTTATCACCAAGTGTCAGGAGCACCTGTTTTCCCACTTACGTCACAAGATCAGACATTGGGAATGAAAGCTCCTGGGTAGACATTTTCTCCCTACTTCAGACCAACTCCGCTATGCCACAACATGGCAAAATGGAGTGCTTCACTGGAAGCATCTAGACTGGACAAAGCACCAGGCAATGTGAGTTAAGTTGGACAGGGACATGTCTAGGCAGATCTTCTACTCCTTTGCTGTGAAATGAAAACTCCACTTCTGGGATTCTTTCTAGGGCAATGGAGTAGCCTGCCAGTTCAGATATCAGGTCTGACATATCTCCTGTATGGCCTTGGGAAGGGATTTCCTTTCTTTGCCTCGATTCTTTGCTTACAAAATGTGTTGTTGTTGCTATGCCATATGTTCAAACCAAGGCCTTTTTCCAATTACATCCTACCCAAAATTTAGGAGGGCAGGGTCCTGGACTGGACTTGAGCCCTTAAACATGGTCAGTAATACACATGAAGATATCTTCCCTCATATGAGAGTCACACTATCACAACAGTCACAGAGAATAACTGAAGAAGAATGAAAATAAACTCATTAATGAGCAGGGTGGTATCTTTGAGCTTGGGGATTTCCAAACTCACATTCTGAGGCCATTATATTTGCTTTCTCATTACTTTAATTAGGATGTTACCTCCCTCCAGCCTTCTGCTGAGAATGCTCTGACCCCTCCAGAAGGCTTCATGACTTACTTTTGCCCAGACCCTTCCTGGAAAGGTTTCTGTCAGGGTCCAGCAGCATCTACCTTTGATCACAACCCTTGATAGGCCCCTGAGTCACTGAGTGAGCAATGGGCTAGCAGTCCTAACAAATGATGCTCAGGTGAATGTGGTCAGACAAGGGCCCTTGATGGAGTACTGGAATACAGGAAGGAGCTCTGCCTCTCTCCTTTTACCAGGAATCAGCCTGGCACATAGTCCATACCTGAGATACCAGAGAAATGGCACCCAAATTTCATGTCGTCCCTTGCCATTTCTCCTCCTTTACCAAAAGACACTACTCCTGAGAAAGATATAATTGCCCTAATTGATCCATACAATTTTGGGAACTGAAGGCAAAAGCTTCTGAATTTCAGCTAAGCACACCTTCTTCCTCTACCCTGTCTCAATTCTGTTTTACTACGGTTTGCTTTGACTTGGTCCATCACAGCAAACGACCTCTAAGCTTCTTTTTATGCCATATTCTCCTTGGTGCTAGGTTTGTATGTTAATAATTTTCTCAGCACACATGCACATTTAAAATAAGATAGATTTTCTCTGCTGCAGACAGATACACCTCTTCACAGTAATTCATTATGCTACTATCTCCAAAGCTGTTTCTTTGAGAAATATGCGTAGAGACTTGTATTAACAGTGTAGAGTTTTCATGATGATAACTGATGATTTGTTTGACTAGGTCTCTTATGTATCAATCTAACTATTTTGTAGTTTTCCTGTGATTTATTTTTGACTGTCTTAATAAAGTTCCAATATTACTTTCAGTAATCAATCTGCTTTCTCTAAACTACTGTTAAATTCCTTTTTGAATTGAGTGAGAGTTTGAGTAAAGAATTTATCCCATAAAACTACTGATCTGAAAGTTATCAATATATTTCTAAATGTCCAAGTACAAGTAAATTGAAAATGAGATTTTTACCATCAGTTGACATTTAAATATATGCATGTTTTCAAGTACAAAGTAATTACTTTAAGCAGTAATAGAGCATTTCTCATAAGAAATATTAAAGAAACACCAACAATGAAATTGCTAATGTTGCAATTTAATTATAAACCCTTCTATATGCCAGCACATCTTCACTATTACTTTTGTTGCCAGTCTTGATCTGTAGCATGCTGTCTAACACAATTTACTATGCTTTTTTTTTTTTTTGTACAAATTACTTTCATAGCTTCTGTTTATCTGCCATATATGGGAAAGCATGGACGAACAAAAGATGATACATAACAGTGATTAAGTTTGAAGAAAAAAATATGAGAGCAGCACTGCATTCTGTGAAAACCTCTATGGAGCCACACACTAAAAGGGGGGAACACGTACCTGTGGGAGACCAGCAGCAAGACCAATAGTTCAGCTGTAATTTTGGAAAGCAATTTTAGTGTAGCCATTATAAGGCAGGTCTAAATGATTTTGGAGTAAACATGAATATTCATTATAAATATTAATGCATTTACCACAGACTCTTTTGTTTCCATGAAAGGTTTCACATACAATCTAGCTTGGCTATCCCCTGACTTAAGCACACTGAAATTTAACAGTTTCTTAATACAACATTTAGCTTCGCTGTTATTAAAGATTAGAAAGGAAGAGCTTAGATCACCTAGGACTTCTCCCTGAGGGAAGCAGTGAGACATTTCACCCATAAATTCCCCGTTTCTGACTCAAAAGCTCATGAGCGAAGCAAAGAAAATATTTTAGAAAGACATCTGATGATGATTTGAAAACTGCAAGTGATGTAGAGCTAAACACATCCTTGGGTAATCTAATTTATTTTATGAAATGAATACAGGCAATAAAGAGATTCCTGTACACACATGTGCACACGCTCATACACCCAAAATAAAAGCACCTTAATGATCCTCTCTGTCACAGTAACAGCTAGTACCAGTCACTGGGCTTTGGTGACTGTCCAAGCGTATTCACTGCTGATGGAGGAAACCTTCCCTGGTTTTGCCCTCTAAAACACACCTGGCACTCAGCACAAGCACTTAACCCATAATAATTTCATAAAGCACTCCAAATGCTGCTGCAAGTCAGGAAGATGCAGCACATCACCATCAGCAAGGTTGCTGTCAGTGTCTGTGAGTTATTTCAGTTGTTGCTGTCAGAGGGCTGTGATGGCTTGTTCAGCTCTTATGTGGGGCTTGCAGAGAAGTGGGTGCAAGGTAAGTCACTGGAGGGGTGCAGGCCAACTCAAGCTTTTCCTGTGCACAGCCCCAGACTATATCAGATGTGAAGCAGGTCGGTCAACCACACAGCAGAGTTAATGCTCCACCTCTTGTCGGGCATCAAATACCCATGGGACCAGTGTATTTCCAAAAACATGGACCTCTTTCAAACCCAAACAGGGCAATTCCCACCAGTTCTGTTACAGAAAGGAAAATCCTCCTCCTGCCTGCTCTTCTCCACCCACAGCTCTTACTGGAGAACAGGCAGGAGGAGAAAAGTACACAAAGCATGAAGAGGGGCATGTGTGCAGGTTCTCAGGCACAGGTGCAATAGCATGAAAGCACACACCAGTGTATGTGAAATAAAGACAAAAAGAGACAAGGGGAAACACTGAAACAAAGGATCAGCAATCAGGAAGTAAATATGGAGACGTAAGAGAAATGGACGAAGAGGGAGTAAATTGGCAAGAAAGAGAGAGAAAGCGTTTGGAGGACTGACAGTACAGACCAGGAGGCATCCAAGTTCCAGGTACACATGGGAACAGTAGGAATCGAGCACAAACACACATACACAGAGTACCACACACTGAAATAAGCACAAATGACAAATCACAGACTCATTTGGGTGAAAAAAGACCTCTGGTGCATCATCCAGGCCATTGCTGCACATTGTGGCAGATCTGATTACACCTAAACCATCCCTGACAGATGTGTGACTCATCCCTCCCCTGAATATCACCAGTGCTGGTGGCTCTACAGTGTGCCTTGGCAGCCTGCTCTGTCACCAAACTGTTCCTAGAGTTATAAAGTTTTCCCTGATATTTTTTTACTAACTGTTCCCTGTTGTACCTCAGGACCATTATGTTTTAGGCCTGTTTGTACCAACCACTGAGAAAAATGGATCCCCATCCTCTCAGTAGTGTTTCTTTATGGATTTGCAGGCAGTGATTACACTTCCCTTCACACATCTTTCCTGCTCAATGAATATACACCAGCCTTCTTAATCTTCTCATTTATGCTACAGTTTCCAAACCTATCATTTTTGTCACTCTTCCTGGAGCTTCCTTCAACCCATTGTGGCTTTGGGGCTGAGTAGACACAGCACTAATTCAGCTTCCTGCCTCTTACTTGTGCCACGTCCAGTCATGAAAGGTTGAGGAATAGTTTTATTTTCTTTCCTGAATACCATTTACTTGCCTAAATACCTCTGGCTTAATCCTCTGGAAAGATTCTGTTATGTGCAGAGACAGACAAACACACACATGCGTGTGAGTGCAGACCTGCACATCTATTTTATATGGGGTTTTTTAAAATATGTTTGTTTTATATGTTATACAGATTGATATAAGTTCCTTGCCTAGTAGAGGTTCCAACATTAAAGGCTGGCTTAGAAGATAAGTTGGGCCAGCTGTGATGAAGAGCACCTGAAGTAGACAATGAGGAAGATGATGATGTAACATTACACCCTGGAAGAAGCTCCATTTGATGGTATCCTAAAGGTCGACTGAACACTGAATATTATCCAAAACTATGCAGACCATATCCATTTCCTAGTGCTCAGTTGTCTTCTGGACCCCTGCACACTGCATCCATCATTCTTCCCTCCTCCTTTGAAGCCTTCACTTGCACGGCGGGTTAGCCCAGTATTCAACAGGTCTGCCCCCCTATTGTTAAAGTGATGTGCATGAATGGTTTCTACACAATGCAAAAATGCCTTTGGCAATATGATTTTAGTTGCAAATGGATAACCTACATGAGGAAAAAATCAAGAAAGGAAGGACTGAGTAGGTCATTTGAGATATTATGCAGCTGCCTTGAATTGCTCACTTCAGCTTCTGAAAAGCCTCTTGGGGATTGAATTAGAAGATGGACCTTTAAAAACATCTGGAGAGAATATCCACTCGAGCACCCAAGAATGCCATAGCATTTCCTTTATGGATTTCACAGAGAGAGCAAGTCCCAAGTAAAATGCATAACAAACACAACACACCAGGCCTTGGTAAAAAGGCATTATTGCAATAAAGTGACAATCATTTCAAAGAGTCCCTGATTTCCATCTACAATCAGCTACTCACAAAAGCATGCCATTTCTATACCTAGCAACCTGACCTGAAGGCTGGCACTGTGACACACTCTACCAAGGCACCACTGGCCCCAGCACACTTCAGAAGGAGAGGGTGTGACGAACAGATAAGACTTTGGCTCCGAGAAAGTCATCTGTAACCAGTTATAGCTACAGCCTTATTGCCAACGACAGCAAGTTATAGATGTGTCTGTGTGGCAGACTAATGGTCAATAATATTTCTTTTCAATACCCTACAGCAACATCAAGCCAAGCACGGTATTTATTAAGTCTCATGGAATTTCCTGCCTGTTCTAGAATCTGTAAGTTTTTACCCAATTGCACCAGTCTTAAAAGAAAATCTGAAAAATCAGTTAAGAAATGGAGAAGCATCTCATTCCTCACAATGAAAAGAATATGAGATGTAAAATGTCACCGCTTTGATGTGCTGGCAAACTTCCTGGAATCAGTCAACCAAAGATAACTATGTTTATAAATATTTGAGATATGAAGATACTGTATATAGATTGCATTTTTATTATTATTATAAAAGTGTTTGGGCTTTTTTTAAAAAAAATGGAAAGAAATAACTGCAGTATATTCTAAATACATACATTAGAGGGTTTTGTGCTGTGCATAGCATGTTTTAATAAGGAAAAACCTGAATTCTGCTTTCTCTCTACCCCTCGATCAGAGCAAAGTAGCTATTCCCTTCTCAACTTCTCCCAGCAAGAGGTGCTAGGAGGATGGTGGAACAGCACCGGAGTTGCCAGCAGCTATGGCAGCACAGGTGAGCAGCACTATGAAGATCCCTTTATCTTCAGGCTTTGTTTTGCTGACCCATATCCCCCTATCTAAGAATGTCCCATGTAAAATCAATACAAATAACAAAATCCCTAGGAGAATTCATGGAATCCCTCAGAAGATACACTCGGGACTGAGCAGAAGAAATAGCTGGGGATGACTACAGCTTGTTTCTGTTGCTCCTGGCAGATTTTATTCAGGGCAAGGCCCAGGACTTGCTGCCCCTAGAACTCCACAATCCAGATAATTGCTTTTCTATTCTTTTTACAACTGACATTTCATCCTTAAGATAGGAAAATTACTGAAATGCAATAGGAGTGGCTCTCACAGCAGTGTGAATTCTGTTCCTGCCCAGCTGGCCTCCACGCTGTGCCAGTCTGGGACTTTTCACACCCAGCTCTGCCAACCCCTCTGCTGCATTCCCTGCTTTTCCTGGCCTCAGGCAAGCTCATCTGCACAGGTCTGTTTGGAGATGAACCTCAGCTGCACCATACAACCACACTCCATCCAAAGCCTGGGCCCTCTGCAGTGCCACTAATGCACCCTGATCCTGAGCAAAAGCCCCTCCTGCTATTCCCATTCCTGTGTAAACCCATTCCTGTTTAATTACTGGCTCTCCCATCTTGTGGCTTTATTGACACCTACATTTTCATTTGTCATCTTTCCTTGATTCCCAGCCTTTTTTCCCGTTATTCCCTGTAACAACAGAAAGCATGCCACAACCAATTTCACTTCCACTCAGTTTTCTAAACCTCGTCTAAAAAACAAGTATTACCCCACTAGAAAACCTACCTGAAATCTATTGAGCTGACTGTCAACTGGCTCCATGAAACAGAGGTAAACAATTAAGGCACAGTGTTTGCAATAATCACCCTGCAGAGCATGAACTCCCTGCCATTTGAGTCATGGATTAATGGTGCCAATTCAAGTCAGCCCTGGCTGGCATATCAGCCCTTTCTCTCCCATCAGAAGGGTCTCTCCAAGCACAGGGAGGCTCTCTCTTGCCTCTCTTATCATGGCTTTTCACCTTCTGCTTCCTTGACAAATAACCATTCACTCCACAGTCCAGAACTGCAGGGCCTGATTTCACCCCAGTCAGTTACCAGCTTGTGGCAAAATACCAGTGAATGCCAGCATTAACACCATTCAGCACAGATGTAAGACTCATTGGGTATTTCACTGGATAGTCAAACCCCCTCCCAAAGAAAGGGCAGAGAGCCTACACAGAAACAGCTGGAGGGAGACCTTGCATCTTTTCTCTGTTATTAAATATGACTTGTGTTGCATTCTTTAAGAGGATGAAGGAAAATTGTGCTCACATCTCTATACATGCTTATTTGTGTTTGGGGCAATCAGGATTGCCAGCATTCAAGATCAATCAGACCTCAACAGCGTTCAGGGTTTGGAGAATCATGCCTCGTTTGCTTTCCCATTGTAAATGTTAACTAAACATAGCTCTGGGGAGAGGTGCCAGTTCAATAGCTCTGGAGATTACCCTGCCAAATTCTTTTTTCAGTCTCAGCACTGTAAACTCAGAGCAATTCCAACTACCATCAGCAGAGCTGCTCCAGAATTGCATTCAGGGTAGATTTTGGTACTGCAACTCTCTGGTCTCACCCACAGCAATAAGATGACCTAGTTTAACCCCACAGCAGTGCTCCCAACGAGCTCAATGACACCCACTCTTAATCCCACAACAGATACAGCACTGGCAGCAACAATGTTTGGTTTATCAAAGTGGAAGCCATAATAAGTCCCCTGCACCACAAATGTGCCTCACATTTTGCCACAATCCACTTGTTGGAAAGACCAACCCTGCTTCATAGCTTGCATAAAATAGTCACAAATAGCACCAGAGATGGACTTATGCCTAGTCACACCCATTCAAACCAATAGATTTCAATGGAAGGATAATTGCAGCAAAATCAAGTGCTCTGAATTAAAATAAGAACAGCAGAAAGAACTGGACTACATGGATTCGGCCATGGGTGACCCCACGAAGTTGTCGACAATATAAGCCTGCTTACACTCTGCTGAAAAAGACTATGGCATTCCCCACCTCTCCCAGTTCACTTAGAGTTGCCTGAACCTGTGCTGGAAGCTCCTAAACTGCAACTCTTGCTAGGTTTTGACTGTCTCTGCTCAAGGCATCAGCATACTTGAAGAGCTCCAAGGTAACCAGGTTTTCTCCAGACTTCTCTGTGTCACAGCCAGACTTCTCTGAGTCCACAAGCCCAGAGGAACATACTGACCTCATTTCTCAATTTTCCTATTCATTTGAAATGCCAATATTTAACCAGATCAGAGTCATCTACTGAGAGAAAATCTGACTTTGGGAATCTGTTTTGAAATGAAGGAGTGAACTAGTTCACTGAACAATTCATTCTCCTTCTCCATGCCTTCATCACTGTGGACTTTCTGCACTGCACATGTGATGATTTATGATGTTGACATCATCATGAAGCTCTGTCACTATTTCACAAAAAGTCTTAAAAAGAGAGTGTTTTGGCTCAGCAGTGTTGGGTGAGATTCAGTATTAAAGCAGCATATGTTTGGAAGGGCTGCAGTCCATAAACACCTCTAAATCTTTGGAGATGCAGCCATCATTTAGGATAAAGGATGGGTGTGTTTTGCCACCTGTGGTGTGGAGAGTAGGTGTTTCTGGACCATGGTGGCCTAAAAGCTCACCACAGTGAAGAGTGGGACTGGAAAATTTCTACTAAAAGCAGATGATCGTCACGACTGTCTTTGCTCTCCCACCTTGTGTCCAAAAGTTCCCAAAACCAGAGACTTTAATCACCATTGAACCTTTCCTCAGCCCCTTTTTTATGTATGTACAGTTGCCTGGAAGAGGGAGGGAATCAGTTTTCTCGGTGTGGAGCTCTCATGTGACCACATGCAGGACATTATCTTCACTCCTGAGCACCTCATTATGCAAAATATATTGACAAAAATGAACAAGAGCAGAGCAGAGCAACAAAACAGTCAGATAATTAGAGCAGTCAAAGAATGAAAGGGTCAAATATGCCTGTGTGGCTGTGAATAGGAGACAGGATATCAATATGAATAAAACAAAGGGAAAAAAAGCAAACGCAGACCAAACCTGAGACAAACTTCCTGATGGCAAGGTATGGCAGTAGGTTGGAATGTGTCCTAAAGAATGCAACTGGGTCCTTGCTGCCAGGAAACATTTCAGAGGAAGCTCAGCTCAGGGCCCAAGAGGCAGGCCTGCTCTGCAGCAGGGGCCAGCTACAGTTAGCACTCCTTGCACTTTCAAATGGATGTTTCCACCCGTGTTGCATGTCCCGAGCTCACAGGCAGGCTGCCACTCTGCAGATGTTAAGCAGATGTCATCTCCCTCCGGTGGTTAAATGATTTCAGGATGAGATGGTAATTGGTCCCTGAAAGGCTGTGTGCAGAATGCAGGAGGGTGCAGTATGTTGCACTTTGGTGCAACTGAGAGCCAGGGCTCATCCAGGAAAGATGTTAAACCATGGTGATGACGCAGGCTGATTTCTCAGTGCATTTGTGCATTCTCACTCCTTGAATCACTGCGGAGGAAGCTGGAGGAGAGGATCCACTGAGAGCACTGTCAGTGCCCAACTGTATTGGCCATGGCATTCATCCAGTCCCTTATCCTGTGTGGGACAGCAGTCAGCACCAGATGCTTCAGGGAAGGTACAAATGCAGCATGTGGACAGATGTGGAACAGCTTGTCCCTCTGTGCCAGGCTTTGTCATGGGTTTTGAGACCTAGAGAAGCCTTAAATCTTACTGACTGCATGTGGCTGGCTCTCCTTCCCAGAATGTATTCTCCTTGATTAGGACAACTCTGAATACTCTCAATGGATACAGGATCTTTTTTATTTTTGAGTCCTGCTGGAAGATGGCTATTGATGATGTTACAAGACAATGATTTCTCCAGCCAACCTGCCTGTTACAGCAGAAAAAGCACTCCCATTTTTTCATTCTGTAGTGTCATCAAACATCTCCTTGTTCTTTCGTCTGAAAACTGAAGTGCTCTCCTATGAACATATAGACTTTTACTTATTCCTTCTTCTTAGAAACATACAAGCTCTGTGGGTGCCAGACTTTGAAAGAACCTTCTCTTTGCATTTGCAGAATTCTCCCAGGCACATCATTATTCCCATTGCTCTGCTCTCAGATATCTCTTGTCTGAGACAACGTGGCCAGTCCTGCACGCATTTTTTGCAAGTGAGGTGCCAGCACTGGCAGTTTGGGATTGATCCATCCACCACCACATTAACATGCTGAAAAGCTGTCCCCACAATCCCTGCTTCTCTCTGCTTTGAGAAGTAACACAGCAGTGCTCTGGCAGCCTCTGGCTTCCCTGTGGCCTTCTCAACCTTTGTGGTTTTTGTTCAGCCGTTCCCTTCATATGCCCCACACTCGGTGCTAATGTGGTGTGCATTCAAGAAGTGAATAAACAAAGGATGTAATTACTCTGCCTCCGTTTTGGGAATGGATATATAAGTGAGTGGCCTTTTCGGGGCATTCCTGTAGAAAAAAATTGTGTTGTGTCTTCACTAAAACCATCTATTAGTCTTTTCCATTATAATCAATAAATCAGTTCCCTTTTTATATGGTGATGTTGGCTCAGCTGTGATTTTCTGATGACAAAATTCATTACTCAATTGTCTCATCGCTTCCTTTCTAAGTTCAAAAACATCCATTAGCACCACTATGTGAAGCCCCATTAATCTGCTTTCATTATAATAATGTTCTTATTCTTTCTTAGCATCTTTATTGCATCCCACTCATCCTTGTTGTCTCATAGGAGCTTTTAATTAATGCACTAAGAACTGATATAAAGAACCAGCTTTTTTTTTTTTTTTTTTCTTAGATCTAGCATTTTTGGTTACTGGACAGAAATTAATCGTATTTACTCAGGTGACCCTATTATGGAATGGAGAGAGCTGGCACATGATGTAATCTGGATGCTTCAGAGCTGACTGGATTTTGCAAGGGAAAGTATAGTCAAAATAACTTTTTACTGGCTCCGAGTACTCATTTGCTCTCATTCTACCACAGTCTCCTGCAAAACCTTTTTCAGAATGGGAAGGATCCATCACACCTATGCAATGCTGTGTCCGGGCTTTGATTTGTTTCATAATGCAAATCAACAAATGTACCCTGCAGCAAAAAAACTGCTGAAGGGCTTCAAACTAAGGTGAGAATGATTCCTCAGTTACTAAAGGCATCAAAAGTGATGCCTTACTCCCTTCCTTTGCCCACAAACCTGAAGCCTGCCTTGTCATTTATTCCCATTCCACGAGAAAAGAAAATATGGTGCAGAATCACACAGATTTAGTGCCCCTGTTCTATTTCCCACCCTCCTAGTCTCTTCCCACCTGTAAGACCTAAGAAAAGAAAATGAACAAACACTTGCTATTTCTACAGCAGACACATACAGTGACTCATAGATGGGCTACAGTAGTTGTAAGGCCCCTGGGCCTTGAATCAAAAAATGTATTTTTCAGTCCTGCATCCAACAGCACTTCTGGGGAAGCCCTTTCACTGGCCCCATTCTGTCTTCTGTTTGGGTCACCAGTGCCAGTGACGAGGGCTGTACCACAGTCCTGTCCCCTGCAGTGCCAGCTGTGACGGGTCCCTGGCCACCACCAGGGTCTCTGGTGTTAGGGCAGCACAGCTGAACTCAAAGGCTCTTGAAAGCAGACTGCTGCTTTTGTCGTAAAGATTTTCCCTGCAGGCAGAGGAGGTTTTGCTGCTCCATACAGAGCACACAGTGAATTATGCTCCAAACAGCATTTGCACCAGTCCTCACAGGGTTCAGCTCAGCTCCCCTTATTCCAAGGTGCTAAGCCCTCACATGCAGCTGAAGCAGCTGGGAAGGAATCTCCACACACATTTCTAAAGAGGCAAAAACAGCTTCCTTGGGAGCAAGGGCTTGGAACTGGTTGCTGGCAATTTGACTGTGTATATCCTACTTGAGAATTCCTTTCTGTGAAGGAAAATGGTATGCATTTGGGTAAGGGATTAAAACCAGATGAAAATTATTTGCCCTGTCCTTCCAGTGTGTGTTAGCTTAGGAAACAATAAATGAGGAATATTAAATTCCCTTCCCTTGTTCCTCACAAAGGGACAAACAAAATTGGTCAACAATGGTTTTCTGGACCTCTCTAATGAAATCACCCCTGCACCTTAAGCACTGTTAGTCAATGGAAAATTGGCATGTTTACTTCCTTCTAGGAGACCAAATGTAGAACTGCCTAGAAAAGCAGGCAAACAAAGGGATACGTTGTGAGCTGATATCTCTGACAAGTCAGAGGGAAGGAAAAAATTGTACACATATTATAAAATTTATCATTAAAAAGTAGAAAACCCAAACCCAAGAACTTTGCATGATACTTCAAAAGAAAAGAAGGAAAGGGGAGGTGGAAGGGGAGAACAAAAGGAAAAGAAAATCTGTCAAGAATTTTCTCACTGCATCCAAAATGCCTCAGTGAGCCGAGATACAGAAACAAGCTAATTACTGTCTTTCTTTTACTCTTCCAGTTCTGAACTCCACACACAACATTTTTTGTGATTATTAATAAAGGAACACTTTCATCTCTGTCTTATTAAGAGTTCTGGGGGTAGGAGAACAGTATCTGACAGATACCATATGGGACAGGGTGGAAACAGGAGGGAATGAAGGAAAGGAAAATAGAAGCAAGGAGGTGACATAGAAATCCCTCCATAGTTCCTAGGATGTATGTCCAAACTACTGGAACTTTCTATATAATTGGAGCAATTTCTGCTTTTCTATACTCTTCAATATTTATTTCCAAGGTTCTGAAGCTTAGGGTGGCAGGGAACAGGATGTGTCCTCTGCATGAATAAAGGGTTTCTGCATCCATGGAAAGGCAAGTCCAACCCTTGAGAAGTTAGGGAAGCTGTGGGACAGACATGAAAAGCATGGGCAGAACTCTGCTTCAGGCCAGGAATGCAGTCAGAGCTGCCACGCTGGCAGAGATGGTAAGGGGAGCCTGAGCTGGGAGTAGGAGGGGACACTGGGAGACCTGGTGTGGAGAGACCTGGTCTGGATGCCAACCAAAAGAGAGATCCACTGGTTTGAAGGGGCTTCATATGGCTCCCAACCACACATGATCCAACTCCAGACTTTGCTTTCAGGTCCTCGCTTCCACAAACATTGCGACGCTGGAGTTGGAAAAACAGAAATTCTTACAGCACAGCCCCCATCCCCTTTGGGGGACTTAATATTTTCCCAGTTTGGAAGAGCAGCCTGGAAGAGCAGCCTAGAAGAGCTGCTTATTTGAATAAGACAATGCAGATGCCAGGAATCAGGAGGCTCAGAGGAAGAGCACCAGCTAGCTGCCTGAATTCTGCCTGTACTGCACATGACCAGTTTAAGCACCTGCCTAACTCTTCACAAACATAAAATCACTGTCTGTCTTTACACAGTGCCATTGTCTGTCTTGCATACAGCCTTTCCATCCTGTCTTACCAGCACTGCAGACCAAGCTAAGCAGGAGATAACAGACCCTTGGGTGAAGAGCCTGAAACCTCTCCAACAGCTACTTGCTCATAGCAAAACAAACCCTTTTTCTTATAATCCATAAGACACTGGCCAAAGATTATGGTGGGGAGAGACACAGGATCTGTCAGGCATTTTTACCCATGATTGCAATGTCAATATTCAAACTCCCTCCAGGCTATAAATCCTCTTGAGCAAATGGAGATGTACAAAATATTGTATCATCCATTTCCCCAGACAACAGGGAATTTCTGCATGCACCACTCAGCAGAACAGAGCCCTGTACCTAAAAAGTCACTATTTGTTCAAATCAAACCCTCATCTGCTGGGATTTTGTCATTACACTTACCCAGGTGCAACAGCAGGTAATGCTCTGCCATTTAGTACAACATCTTCCAAGAAATTCTTCATTACAGATCAGAGCTTAATAACCACTGTTTTGCATAGAATGAAAAAAAAAGCCCTCACATCTAAATAAAATCTGTCCTTCCTATGGAGCACTGTAGGCTTTTAAGACATGTTTTGCAGTATGCATAAAGATCTTTGGATTAGTTGTTCAAATCTTTTTTCTCCACAGAAATTATAGATATTGCATGGCTTAAAGAGACCAGCCTTGACAATGCAGCTGGTCCCATCAAATCCCTTTCAATCACTGAGATTCAGCTCTGCTTCTAGCATTTTGCTCAGTAGCTGCAGGAAAGCCACAAGGAGAACCTGTCCCAGGACAGAGAGTGCCTGGTAGAGATGCTCACTAATATGTCCTCTCTTCCTTGTCCTGCCAGAAAGATGTTGGCTGGATTCGGGAAAGGGCTAATAAGTGAAAAAAGAGAGTTGTCAGAGCATTTCATTGCCATGCCAGTGTTGTGCTACAAGATAGTTCATAAGAAGTCAGCCAGGAGGCAACCATAATTTAAACATCCCTGGTCCTCCTGAGAGAGGATGCTCAGAGGACTCCTTAGAAGCACTACTCCAAAAACCTAGGTTGGTTTAAAGCACCTTCTTCCTCCAACTAGAACAGTTTGTAGCTTATGTCCCAAAACTCAAACCAGCAAAGACAGATGGGAATCAACAAGTCCTGAAGCTGTTTTCCTTTGTAGAGAGCTGTGTAAGCAAATAAAATAAAAACCCCACATTCAAAGTGACAGTCACAATTACCCCTCTACCTATCCATACTCATGAACCTCCTCACACTGAGTCTTAAGTATTGAAGGTGAACACTAGAGTTTTTCAAAAGAGATGAAAAAATCTGGGCTACTCTGCTGCCACCACCACTGGTACAGCAAATACTCAGAGGAATCTGTGTAAAAGAAAACCTCCTGAAAAGCTTCCTGAAAAATGACTGTTTATATTCTCCTTGGGTTAGGAGGGGCTAATAGGTGGCAGAAAACTTCTTTCCAGAGTACAGAGCAATCACTGCTCTTACATAAAACAAGAGTTAATGATTCTGCTGATTTACAACCTATTTTCCACTAATACATCCAGCAGTGAATTCTCCAGAGTCTTTCACCATACGCAAATCTGGAATACAGGACAGTGATAAAGCTATGTTTAGCTAGAAGATGAGAAAACAAATTATAGGTAGGAGCCAAAATTTCAAATCTAGGTTAATTTGTTAATGCCTTGTAACATTAAAAAGAAAAAAAAAAAAAAAAAAAAAAAAAAAAAAAAAAAAAAAAAAAAAAGCGCCACTTTGACTAATTTTCTTCGAGCTATATGGAAAAAAATTCCCTCTTGCTTTCCAAGTAAACCCAATAGGGATCAAGGCACATCAATTTTGCTAATGGAACCCGGTTGCAGCCTTAATTATTATTATCTCTTTGTGATAGATTAGCCATTTACCCAGATTATATAGACAGAGTGAGATTAGATTAGATAGCCCAGGCTCCATATGCTTTTTCTATCTCCCTGTGCAATATAGCAGTCGACTAACTGAATCCCTGCTTGTGCTCCTGGTAATGAGATACCTTACTGCATTTACTTGAAACTCCGTTTTCAATAAAAATTTGATCAAGTTTCAGAAAGAAGAGGTAGTGAAAGAGGTATTTAGATTTGAGAGTTATCCTAATTTCAAAAGCCTAATAGTGATGGGATGTAGGACCATGCAGCGCTCTTCAAGGTCAGCTGTTATTTTCACAGCAAGTGAGCAGAGGTGAAAAGAAAGACCCACAAATGCAAAAGAGACATTGCAGGTCTCCTATAAAGGTGCATCTGCTGACAGGTCCCTACAAGGAAATGGGGACACTTCAGTTAGCAAGCTGTACAGGATACAATTTCTTTGTAAGAACAAACCCTGGGATTAAAAGAGCAAGCTTGGATAAGTCTTGTGGGGCTCTGAATGTATTTAACAGGGTGCAGCCAGGTTTTCCTAACTGAAAGGGCAAGGAAGAAAATCTCTGTCTTTACTGGGCTTGCAAGGTTACCTCAACCCCCCAGCAGGCTTTACCATCATTCAATGAAAAATAAGAAAAGAAGAAAAGTTTTCTCCCTTTTTTAAAAATCTGAAGCTTGGAAAGCAAGGATGGAAATGTTGCACAGACTTGGAATGGATACCCCTAAACAATGATCTACTTTGCAGTCAGATTGTCCAGCTTTTTTTTTTAATTTTTGACAATGTTTAATCTGCTGTCTGAAAATATTACAGCTTTCAAGATAATTTTAAAAGACAGGCCTTCTCCTCCAGAGCTTGTGTCCTACAATATGCCTTCCTACAGTATCCATTCTATATCAAACTGCAAACATAGATATAGCCTTGCACAGAGAAACATGAATTCTGAATGCTCTCTGTTGGGAAAGGTTGTAAGGCAATTCAGCATCAAAGCCTGGGAAGAAATATAAATCCCTTCATGGCACTTGTAAGGTCTTGATTTTGCCCTGAGACTCCTTCCACAAAAAAAATCAGGAGTAATAAACAGTAAGGACAGCACATCACCTCCTCATTCCAAGTACACCTGACTTAACACTAAGAGCAACTTTGCTCCAAATTCTTTTGTTCCTTTTGCTTATGAAAGCCACAAGAGTCTGGCCACGTAGAGAAGCTTGTATAGATGAAAATGCCATCACTTTATCCAGAAGTTTTTCAAGGTTTTCTACTGAAAATTCTAGTTAACAAATTTCTTCAAATGCATCTTGCTAGCTCTCATGGATTCTCTCATTTGCCCCTTATGCATCCTATATTTTGCTTAAAGAATCCAAATTCTGTTCCCCAGATACTTCTCAGATAGAAATAAACTTTAGCACGTTATTCTCACTGGAAAATTTCACAAGAATTTGGGGAAATGCTTAAAAATGGCATTTATTCAGCACTGGCGATCAAGATGCTCTGAAAAACCTAAGTACTAAGGACAGCTGGAGAAAGGTTAGAAAATCAAGCTGCATTGATATTGCTCTCTGGCTCTTTCTCCTAGGAATCCCATGCCTGATGTTACACTGCAGTCTGTATTTGAGTTGGCTTGTTCCCTTCCTCTGTCCTGCCTCATTCCACAGCCTGCACGTACACCTGTCAGCTTAATTCCTTCAAAGATGGAAAAGACCAACATTGTTCCTTCACCTTGCCTTGTAATAATGAAAAATAGCACGGGAAGACAGAGAAATGCATAGAGGGAACACTCCTACCCCCCTTTCCAAATGGCTCAGGAGTGTGGAGCTGGGGGCTGCCACCCACTCACTTGATTAAAGTGCTTCCTGCTTTTGAGATTGCCTTTTTCCTTTTTTTTTTATTTTTTTTTTAATTTTTTTTTTATTTCCCCAGAGGTTGGGTGGAGCTCTGCTTTATTTCTTCCCTTCTTCGAGGCTTGATTGTTTATATTTTTCTGTTCTGAAAGCTGTGTGAGTCAGACTTTGATTTACAGTCTGTCCCAGGAGAGCCAGGAGACCCTAATGAAAGAGCAGGCTGCAAGGGTAATTAATACCTACCAGACATTCAGCTGCACCATTAGTGAGCAATATGTGCCTCCGTGTGAGCACTGGCAGCTGGAGATGTGCAGGCAGAGACGATGATATCCCGAGCACCCCGTTAGCCACAGCTACTGACTCCCGAGGAAAGGAGACACACCCAAACGAAATTTCCCTCACAGAGAGCAAGGCTGGAAGGGGGCCTGGGTCATGGTGAGATGAGGTAACTGCAGGAAGCCAGGGAATGGGCTGCCACTGAGGGATACAGGAGAGAGGCTGGCGCAGAGCATTGATTGGGGATGCTGCGATGGAGAGAAGTCGGGAGGGTGATGGATCACTCTTGCTTAAAACAAACAAAAACCAGGCAGCTTGCCAGGAACGGCTTAGGCCAGTTTCATTAAAACTCTTCATTCATCATGCTGAAACGAGGCGGTATTTGTTATTGCAGCCGTGGTGTGCTGGTGCAGGAGCTATTACGAGAGTGGGTGGCAATACAAGGAGGGGGCAGTGGGAGGAGATGGGAGGGTAATGAAGGATGGAGGCGACTGGGAGGCGACAGGGCTCAAGTATCACTTACCATCCACTGAAGGGACAAAAATCACCCTCTGTCTCCTGCATGCATCTGGGCTGATAAGGCTTCACATCCATCCCGACAAATTTCCAGGATGGGAGAGGATTCCCTGCTTCCAGGTGTATTTATTCCCATCATTAGACCGAATAATGGCACCAAAACATGCTGGGGCTTGCTGTGGTGTCAGGCTCAGCTGTGGTCATGAATCCACTTAATGTCACCTCAGGAAACCCTAACAGCAGGATGCTCAAATAAAAGCTCTACACCTGCCTGGAGAGGGACTGGATGGATCTCTTACACCTTTTCCATCTCTGCAATCCGCATTAGATTCTGCTCTCCCTGCCCATGCATCCAGGGAAAGCAGAAACCTGCAGAGGTGGAAACTGCCTTGCTACATGGCTGAGACTCCCTCACCCTTGAGTTTACTCTCACTTTCCACCTCATTGCATCTCCCAGGCAGCTCTGAGGACACAGCACCATTAACACAAAGCACACCACCATCCCCCAGCATGAGCTAGGCAGGGCATGGTGCTACCTGCAAGTGGCTTCGTGAGTGACCTAATGCCAGCACCAAATCCCCTCCAAAGATGTAATCTTCCTGTCCACCTGCATCCAAACAAACCCCTCTCTGAACTTTTTCATCAGGTTCCCAGGCAGTGCCCCCCACACCCTGCAGTTGCATGGCTGCCATTAAGGCCAGCCTTTGATTTTAAATCCTGGTGACTGCAGTTCCTCCAGAGAAATCAGGCTGCACATAAGTGTACCTATAAAGTGACATCCATGCAGGCTAGTGCACAGGGACTGCAGCTGTGTAATTTCTGTGAGCTGGTGTGTGTGGTGGGGGAAGAGAAGGTGAGAGCTCAGTTTGTTGTGGTGTGTTTTACTGAGCAGCAAGAATCCCTGCTTGTACACTGATAATAGAAATCCAGGAATACAACCATCAAAGGATTGAGACGAAGGAAAAAAAAGGAAAAAAATGTGTGTGGGACAGGGAACATTTACTTCTTTACTTATTATTTACTTATCTTCATTCACACACAACAAAAGAGGCCTTGGGGTGTGCACATCCATGTCTCTAAGCTGTGTCACCAGCCTGGCTTGAAATCACAGGCCTTGAATTCCCCAGTCTGAGCTCTTGCTTGGAGTAAGAGCTGGTATTTATTTCCATAGTAAGCTACCCTTCCAAGAGGAATGCTTTGTATGCCTGAGTGACCTCACAACCAACCTCAAAAGTAAGAAAGCTGTCTCTGGGGAGACATTTGAAACACTGAAATGGGTGCCCACAGGGCCCTCAGAGGAAACCTTATCATCCCTCTGTGCCATGGTGGTGGAGACAGGCTGGTAATGGTGCCTGTGCAATCTGGAGCTCACCCTCCTCACACTCCAGCTATAGAAACAGGTATGGTCTCATCATGAGAGCAAGAGACAAGGCCACACAAGTTACACCTGCAACATCCCCAGTCCACCCCAGTCACAGATGAGGGGTGGTTTTGCTATGCTCTTTGGTGCCACAAAGTACAGGATACAAACCAGCACGCTCATTGGCTGTGTTTGGAAGGATCTGCTGCAGGAACAGCAGCTGCATAATGGTAATCAACAATGGCCCAAGATTTTTGAAAGGAACATTTTCTGGGAGAAAATTCAAGTTGAACCAAAATGGCATATTTTGCAGGAAAATATCAATTGTGCTGAAATCTTCAGGGAAAATTTCATGACAGCATCTCATTTGGATAGGGCTGAAAAAAAAGTTGATATTGCATTATATGAATATAACATGAAGAGGAAGCTAACTGCCTTGCTAAGATTGAAGTAAGACATTTTTAGATTCTTTATGGATGTTTCCAACATTATAACTTTCCCCTCCATTTTTCTCCAGGTCATGTGACAAAAGTTTTGAAATCTTAGATTTTCCAAAGATGAAAAACTGGTTTTCGATCATTTGGAATTTTCCAAGGGATATATTGTTTCACATTTTTACCCATTTTCATCTAGTGAACAGAGAAATGAATGTCTTCTTTCCCTAGAAATGCAGCATAAGTAATCTCTTGGTAGAGACAACCCCAAATCTGGGCACAGCTGTATCTGATCCAGCAGCTTTGCAAGCCAATTGCCCAGCGGCTCCCAACATTCATATTGTCACGTCTCCACACGTACATGTCTGCTCTTTGGTTGCAGACCTGTTTAGGCTGTGGATAGCTTAGACTTGCCTGCATGGACTACGAATGGTATCCCTCCACAGGACTGCTATGACTCAGTGTCAGAGGCAGGGACAGGATTAAGGCCTTACACCGCGACATCCCACTTCCCGGTTCTTCCAGACATACAACACTCATTTGTTTCCCAAAGTGCAAGGCTGGTTTTCCAATGTACGCCTTGCCTTAGCTGATTAATAACTCACCCACTGGAAACTTTCTCCTAATGCTTGACCTAAATATTCTCTGCACTTCTCCTGTTGGCTAGTGAGAATAATTGGTCTCTCCTCTTTGCAACATATTTCTTCATATATCAGCAGACAGGCCCCATGTCTCCCTTCTGCCTTCCCTTCTCCAGGCTTCCTCAGCACTGCACCAGGGGTGAGGGTGTAATTTGGCCCATTCATACACAGCTCCTTCAGCCTTCTCTTCAGAGGGATTCCAGCATGAAGAATTAGCCTGGTTTTTCTCTGCTTTGATGGTACACGGGGGTGTTCTCCTTGTTTCTCCAACGCGTACATGACACAGCTGTGCCTCAGGAAACTGGATTTAAAGAGAATCATATTTGCCCATTTGCATCGATTGTGGGACTGAAAGGTTCTAGCAAACCCCATTCTAAAATCAATTTTTTCTGACTTAAAGGGGCCCTTCTGCATTCTAGTAATGAGAATAAAATACTGCATTTCACCAAAATCCTATTATACTGTCATGAATATCCCATCACACTGTCAAGAACCAGGTGGCGATGCTCTGTTGTGTCTTTCTTATTGATGGGCAATCATCCTGCTTAAAGGTTCAGTTTGAACAAGGTCTCAGGAAGGCTGGATCTTTTCCTGTGATGCACTGAAGCACTGTAGTTCCTCTTGTGCTGCAGCCACCCCAGTAACCCCCTGTCAGTGCAGATCCCCCTTCACACTGCACCAAGTGGGCAACTCATTATCTTTCAAGAGATGCCCATCAACCTACAGGATGAGGCTCAGAAGAGAGAAGTGACATCCGTGGCTGCTTTGCTGCAGGTGCCACTGTGCATGTCCAGGAACCAGGGCTGCAGCATTTCCTCTCAAGCACCAGATCTTCAGGTTATCTTGGTGCAACGTGTCATTTTTGATCCATGTCCTCCATCTGGTAATTTTTACCAGCAGCCCCAAGAAGCTGAGGAATTCTCATTTAATAGACACACAGGGATATGCCAGTTCTATGAGGTATGCATATTCTTCCCTCCTTTCCATATTTCTGAAAGATCCCAAATCAAGGCTCAGACATTTCAGCTTGGCCAAAGAGGAAAGGGGGAGAAGCAGAAATAAAATGTGAATCAAAACTTCTGAAAATTTGAGGAGGATGAAAACTCTTGGGTCCAGATCCAGGAATAAATTTTACAGCTGGCACCTGTTTGCCTTCGTTACAAATGAAATGCAAAGCTCTGATTACACCACAAGCTTCAAGGCACTTAAAAGCTAACTGCAGATCAAACTTTTTCAGATGAAGCCATGTTCTACCCAGTCAAATTAGTTCCTGCTTTCTCCAGATGGTATCTCCCTTCACTTTTCTAAACTAAAATAAGTGTGTAAAGGAATCCTTCTGGGTCGTCTTCCCACTTTTCATTTCAAGGATACTGCTATTTCTTCCACTCCCCTCAGAAGAAATCAGGAAGGTAGGGCCCTGCAGCAATATCTCCTTCACCAACTAATGCCCCAGAAATTCCACCTAAATGTAGGAAAACACCTTTTAATTAGGAGAGTGATCAAATACTGGAACAGGTTGCCCAGACAGGTTGTGGAATCTTCATCTGTGGAAATGCTCAAAAGCCAACTGGACATGGTCCTGGGAAGCCTGGTCCAGCTGGCTCTGCTTGTGCTTTGGGGTCAGACTAAATGGTCTCAAGAGGTCCTTTCCAAACCCAGCAGTTCTGTAGTTCATTCAATTCATCTCAGGGGTCTGCTTTGTTGAAATTGGAGGTTATGCAGTGGTTTCCACAAAAAGTTACAGAATACAGAAAGTCTCCACTAAGAAAGGACCCACCCTTCAAAATTCATTTTAAAAGAAAAAGTGGAAAAAAACCTCCACCCCTAAATGGATACACTAAAAGTATGATAGCTGCACAAGTATGCTAATGCACGGAAATGCTAGAACTACATGGCACATATTCCTTAAATAACAAGATATATTGTGTCACTCACTTCCCTTCATAACTTATGCAGCATACAGATGAGTGAGGCAAGATTTCTCAGCTCCACGACTTATCTGTGCCTTATCAAACCTTAATATTCTGCTAGTGTAGTTTGCTCTTTCTTTCCTTCTTCCCTTTTTCCTCTTTCTCACTTTCTTTCTCACTTCAATAATTTTTTTCCCTCTTTTCTTTCTCCTCTTTTCTTCCTTCCTCTTACTCACTTCTTTCTGTTTCTTTTAAAAAAACCCAACAAAAATCCAACAAAAATGCTGATAAAAAGAAAAAATTGACATTTTTGGAGCCTATAGTTGAGATTTACAAGGCTATCTGAGGGGTTTACGAGTACAGCTCCCATTTATTTACTTAGTAATTCCAACAAAAAGTCCTCTGACTCTATGGACAGAGTTGGGAGTGGATTTCTTTCTCTCTCCCCACATAAAAGACTTCTGGTCTTCTTTGGGAGAGCGATGCTCCAACCTGCCTTTATTGATATTTTCTTGTGCTAAGTATGATCTTTCCAGTGTTGAGAGATTACTGTGCTAAGACCACACCCAATCTGCAAAATGGGGAGGTGGATGTTATTCACAGAGCCCTTTTGATATCTAAATAATAATTAGCCATTATCCCAGAAGGTAGTGCCAACTATCCCCACAGCAATAAATACCTCCCCTCCCTCGCTACTCACAAGCAGAGATTTGCAAGCTTCCCCTGACAAAAAGGCTGTGCTTTCCGCTGAGAAGTGCCACCCTGATGCACCAAGCATCCTGGGCCACACTCACAGGCCTCCCGCAGGGTTTCCACATACCTTTCAGCAGTGCCCAATAAAGGAAGGGAAGAACACCCCACAGCTGCCATTTTTTGACAGGTAACCAGAAACCTGAGAGCTGCTCCATAGAAAAGTGGACTTTTTTGGGGACCGACAGGCACTGCCTGACCCCACTCTTATCTGGCAGGCACGGCTGATTTGTTCTGCCCACTGCCACCGCGTGGGATTCCCCCTGCTCTGTGGCCAGATCCTGCAGGCTCAGCGGGGTTGATGGGGTTCATAAGTAGTGGGTCTCACCTGGAATTGGCTGGAAGCGGGTTGGAAGAGGGGAGAGACGCAGCAAGAGGCGTGCTGGTAACAGATAACCTGGGCCTGACAGCGGGACTGGCAGCGCCTGCCCACAGAGAGGAGATGAGCGCGTTATCTTCCAGCTGCACGTGCCCAGCAGCCGCTCCCAGCGTTCCGAGGGGAGATTTAGGCACATGCATGCACACACACAGTAGTTCCCATCTTCTCCGTAGTTTAAAACAAGTGAATTTATCTCCTCCCAAGAAGAGAAATAGAATGGGAGCTCGCTGTGCTGCCACACATTCCTCAAAGAAGACGTCCCACCCGTGGTCAGGGTGCTTCACAGGACTGTTCTCACGTGGCTTTTCTTCAGCTGGGAGAGAATATGCATTTTTCCAGGGGTTTTACAAAAAATACAGTGGAAGAAAAGAGAGAGGATTCTTCTTGGATATAAGACCCCTTTAAACCTATCCTGGGTGCAAATATATGCTTGTATCTCTTCAAGTTTTTCATAGTTTTCAAACACCTGATAGGACAATACTGGCTTCTTTGAGCATGAAGCATCATCACAAAATTCATAGATGCTTCTCTCACCTCCAGAGATATGCCACCCTCTAGAGCCCAGCATACCTCACACCTTCACTGACCCATGCCGTGTAGATCCAACATAAAGCACTAAAACCTTTATTTCTCTCCTTCCTTCCCTCCCTCCCTCCCTCCCTTCCTCCCTTCCTCCCTTTGTCCTTCCCTTTCATATATCATCCTCAACTGGACAGACACTCAGCTTCAAAAGGCACAAAAACACAGACCATTTTCCTCAAATGTAGGGCCCTCACTCTACACTCTTCCCTTCCCCAAAGCCTCACCTAAAATAAAGCAGGAGATATCCCAGCTCCTCACTTCCCACTTCCTGCCCTCATTACTTCACAGCCTGCAAGGATATGGTTTCTAATATTGTGTACAACATCTGCTTTAAACTAAAAAAGCAGCAAGAAGCATCACGCATTGCTGGCTTTTAGACAGAACTTATCTGCAAATAAAACAGACAATGTGCCTGTGTGCCCAATTGGGGTCTTTTGTTTCACTGCTGATTATTTAATTTCGAGTGCCCTGAGTGTCTCAGGCATTTACCACAAATGAATGAAGATGCAGCTCCTGTGTGTCAGGAATATACAAGCTCAATTCAACAGAATACAATGAGTGAAGGTCATGAACAAGCTGGGGGATAAGCAGAGGCACGAGTGGGTGGTTAAAGGCAGATCATTATTACTCAGCAAGGCCTGGACATAAAATAATGGCTTCTGTTCAGTCTGTTTTGGAGGAGCTTTATTACCTCTTTCTCTCCCCATAGGCAAAAGAGTGAGGATGAGTTCACCCGGCTGATCTGACTGAGATTTGGCAAGTGGTTTCCTGAACAAGCTTGGGGATGGTGCAGCAGGCAGTGAAGAGGGGACCCACGGATGATGAAAAGGTTAAGGAGAACATCCATGCTGTCACACAGTTCCTTGAGGCATCCAAGGACCAAACTCAATTGCCCTTGACTCTACAGAGCACTCAAGGACAGAGAGAGGAAAAGTCAAAGCACAGACAGTCTAATCCCAAACCCCAGTGCCTGCTGCAATCAGGATGCTGCAGGCAGGAGCAGGAGGGGCAAAGGTTGTGGGACTTGCAAACTGAGGGTGAGAAGCTGGAGCTGGAGTTGCTGAATTCAATTTGGTCTGGCTTCCAAAAGTCATTCACAGCAATGGAAACACTTCCACCCTTTCCTTAGCTGCTGAGGGAGTCCTCCATCAGTCCTGAAGCTCAGTCTGAATTTCCTTTATGACCTGATCTTGCACAAGGCTCCAGATGAGTCAGGTGTGCCCAGCTCATCTCTTGTGGAGTGGCACAGTCCGTGCTTTCTGAATAAATGCCCACGGTCTGCAACCACAGGCACTTGCTTAGCAAACAGGTTTCCTACTTAACCATGTTTACTTCTTCTGAATCTCTGAGGCTATTTTGCCATGAATGTTACAGCTTCCAACAGTACATTTTGGTCCTTACCAGATAAAAAAAGAAAAGGGAAAAAAGAAATAATTTTTAAACCATTTTTGTCTAAATCTGACTGCCAGTCACAATTCTCAACTCAAAAAGCTCTTTGGCACAGCGCTAGAAAAGCTATAAGCTGCAGAGCTTCGTTATTTAGTTTTCTCAATCTCTAGATGTATTATTTAACTTCTTGGCAATAATGTCAGGGACATAATCCAATAGAAATGCAATGAAACAAAAGAACCCAAAATTTCAGAACAGCTCAAAATGGTTTTCAGTGCTTTCTTTATAGAAAGTGGAGGGGGAAAAAAAAGAGGAAAAAAAAGGAAAGGAGGTATAACATTATCAGTGCAGAGATGACACAGCAGGCACACACTTAGGGAGGCAATTCTAGAACTCCCTTCCAGCAGGAAGTCTTTATCTGCTGGAATCAATGGAAAACTCCCCCAACTGCTGCCTGTCCCCTCCATGATTCAACAGCACTCACCCACTCACCTCCTTGCCAGGTTAAAAGCTACATTTCTCAAAGAGAAATTTATAGAGTGACCAATCTCATTTACATGCCCCACTACTCAGCTTCCCCAGGGCAGGATAAATTTCTTTTCACAGGTGTCCATGAGGCTGACTTACCCAGAATGCACATCCCCATGGGTGAGATATCCTGAACATAAACCACCCATTCCTAGCAAACTCCCTGGTTGTGTTTTCCATCTGAATCCTGCTTGTATTTCGCCTCAGTTCTCTCTAGTATTCGTTTGTTCTTGCTGCAAGATCATCAGGGTAGGAATGTTGCTCTATTTTATAGAGGTAAAATGCCCACAAGGAATAACAAGAAGAAGGAGAATCAATGTTTATAGTTTACAAGGTGCCTTGAAATTCTGAGATTAAAAATCCTTTTTGCTGTTGTTCTAAAGTATGCTCTTAAACAAATAACCTGCTGTTCTCAGCTACCAGGATGCATCCCTTTTCCTACATTATTATTATTACTCTAAAAATGTTAAATGGCCCTTCATTTTCTTCAAGGATCAAGAGTTTATGACAAATACCAATTTGTTCCTGACGCTGGGGAGCAAGCTGATGAAACCAAGTACACACAAGTCCATGGCTGAGACACGAAAATAGATGCCCCTGATCCCATCCGTCGGCACTGCCTTCACTCTGAAATGCACTTTATCACTGCACCAACTGCACAGGGAGCATGCATTAAAGGTGGGGTGGCAAAGACTTCGAAAGTGCAAAGAACAAGACTGATTGGAGAAAGGGTGAGAGGATTTGCTGCAAGGGTGAAACATTACAGAGCTGATGATGCCAAGAAGCAAAGATTTCTCTGACAGGCAGCGTGTCTGCATTCTCATAGTCATGCTAAAGGGGAGGGGGAAAATTTCCCTGGCTGATGCTCAGTAGCTCAGAGGTTATATATTTACAACATTTTTTATATTCTCAGACCTTTAAGTTCATAAAATATGCTCTGTATGGTACAGCATTACAGTTAGATGCCTTGGGTTTTAGAAGGAGGTACTTAGGGATAAAAACCCCTCCCCACACACTGAGCAAGTCCAAAGCAGCCTGTCTACTCAACAAGAAAAGCTCTGCAAAATGGAGCAAAGACATTGAGTATCAGAAGGGTCAAAGAGGTGCCAGAAGACCACATATAACTTTAATATAACAATATTCACGGTCACCAGCTTTTTGTGAAAGTTTTAACAACTATGAGGCTACAGGGCCATGCTGTCCCAGCACATCCAGTGAGTCTCATGTAGATTTTTTGCCAGTTCAGGGCTCCTCACATATTTGGTCCCCATACTACACATTAGTGCAGCGTAAAGACCACTGCAAAGAAGAAATTGTATTATAAAACTCAAACTGTCTAAAACCTTCCTGGGATTACTTTTGGATACTAAATGGAGTCTGGATTCATGGGGTTGTCATTTGAATGCGAAAGCAGAGAGCTTCAAATGACATCTTTCTCACTGGGGCTGGTGGGATGGCAGAAGAGGATTTATTTGAACACTAGGCAAAAATTCTTAGCAAATCTTAGAGAGTTGAGAAATGTGTTCTTTAGGATCTGAAATTTTAGCAGTCTGGTCTACTAGGTTGCTCTCCAGACACTTGACCAGACCAGCTCAAGCCCTGTGAATAAAAAGTAAAAACAAATCCCAAGCCCTAAAATGCAGACACCAATCTACAGAGCTTTCCAGAGCATCCATGGAGGTCAAGGCCAGCACTCCAACTCAAGCTTTCTGCTTGCACCATGCCATAAAAGCAGGAGAGGAAAAGGGAAGTGATGGGACTGCTCGTTAGTTCACTGCCTGCAGGCACAGAACATACCTGGGGAGTTGCTGCCTGCCAGGATGGCCCAGGTACTCATGCAGCATGCTGCACCTCAACATACAGGACCAGCCATAGTGGGGAAAGACCAGGAGGTCATGGAACTGCAGGAAACTGTGGGAAATGACACATGACCCCAGCAGTCCTTTCTCCCTGGCGGCACAACAATCACCCATGCTTATTAACTAACCCATGGCTGAAGGGGAGGGGCAGCAGCTGAAGCAAAATTGCCATCTGATGATGCCCAGGAGGGTGTGGACTGAGGCCTCAGACCTGCTAGGGGAGCGTGTTGTGCCAGGTTTTTTAGGGGTACCAGCCCCTAAAACCCAGGGAGGACTGCAGCAGGAAGCAGGAGCCTTAAATGGGGAGCTGCCTTGGCCCCACGCCTATGTGCAAACTTCCTGAAGGGTGGGGGGCACAGAAAGCTGCAGGTGGAGAGGGTGCTCAAAAACCTCCACCGCACCTGCCTTGCCCTCCAGGGACTCGCACAAGCCTCTGGACGAGGACGGGGGCACTGTGGCAGAGCAGGTCCCGGGGCACAGCTCCCGGGGCCGGTGCAGGTCAGCCGGGCGGGCAGCAGCAGCTTCCCCCTGCCTGGCCCGGGGGAGGCGACAGGGCGCTGCTCCGGGCCCTCTCTGCGGCGACGCAAATGCCACGGGAAGCGATGCCGCGCATCCCCATTTGTCACCGGGGCCGGCATTAACAGAATGTTTAAAAGTCATGATGTCATCGCTATTAATCAGGGCCCCGCTGGGCCACGCTCCAGTGCTGCATATTAATCACCAGCGGCCCCAGGACTCGCTTATCTGGAGAGGCTAAGTTTAGATCCATAAAACATGATTTATTTTTAAAAGTAGCATTATTAAAGATGAGCTACAGCCTTGTTCACACTCCCGCTGGAGTCTCCCTTAGGAAAAGGTTGGTATTTTGGAGTTGGTACGGACACAGGCCTTATTATTTTGAGCTTGAGAAAGCTGTCGGGTGTGATACTGCCCTTTGAATGTCTTGGACTTCTCCCCTACAAGGAGGAATCACCCAGTGTCCCCAGTAGAGTCACTCACAGGGAATCAACTTGCAGAAGAAAGAAAAAAAATCCCATTCGAGTCACTTTGTATTACATCTGGGACTGGGCTAATGCCTCAGGAAGGAGAGCTGCTGATGTTGAAAGGCTGGTTAGATGCAGACCGGAGTGTCCCCACAGTGGTAACAAATGCGTTGTCCCACACCACATGCCTGGTAATGGCCTTTACCAACAGCTGAGCCTGGTACCCAACACCTAGCATATTAAATTATTTTTTGTGTTCTTCAAAGTGCTCCTGTAGGATCAACACTATGATTGATCCACATGAATGAGTTCATAAAAGCCTGCCTGCACTCAAATTTATATGAGTTTAACTCTAGTGACTTTAACAATCACTTCATCTCTGGTTCAATGAACACACAGGAGCTTTACGGGTTGAATAAAATCATTTTCTAAAATGGTCTGCTAAATTTGATTTGACTCCTTGCTCAACTGCTCGTAATTTGGATTAAAGAGGTTCTGGTGCCAGTTTGGTGTGCCCAGGTGACATCAACATGAAGTTCCCCAACCCAAATCAAATCAAGAGACTCCACCAACCTGTTCCAGCAGTTAACTAATTTTTCCTAAACTAACCCAGTTAAAACCAGTGCAAATCCTAAGTGTGGGGCTAAACTAAGAGACCTGGCAGACAGAGCAGGAGAGTGGAAAGTGTCACTGGGACAAAGCAAAGGACATTCATTCCATCGGCACGGGAAGGTTTCCTGCTTTATTACGCACAAGAACCATCACCAGTGATCACAGGACTGTCTCACAGGAACTACAGCATAATACCACATGGCTGCAGGAGCTGACTTGGAGCTGTGTCATCACCACACCACCTGGTCCCTGTGGGCTAGCTGTCATCGAGGGAGAAAGTCCAAGACCAGCCCTACTCTTTTTGATGACAACTGCCTGCACCCCAGTGTCTCACAGGCACTGTTCTGCTTCTCTCACCACCATGGCAGGTGAGTGTTGAGTCATTTGACAGCTTCACTGTTCCCAAACATCAACAGCTTCTTGACCTGCCTCCTCAGCCACACCATCACCCCAGGCAGGGCTGCACAGTGAAGCTCATCCAAATGATCACGGGGCCTCTTACTCATATGCAGAGAGAGAGACGTAACACAGCAATCAGTCATGCTGACAAGCCTTGGGATCCCATCTGACAGCAGCAGGGGATGCAGCAGACCACAATGGTCATCAAAGTGCTTAAATATGAAACTGCTTGCCTATTCAGCATCATCTCAAAGGAGCCAAAGTTTGGCCTGCCAGCCTATAGTCAGTGGAAAAAGAACCTCTCATGGCTAAGCTGCTCTTTCAAACTCTACCTCTCCCTTTGGGTCAGGCTTTTGATGAATGTGGACTCACACATAAGCGCTTTCCCACTGCCTGCCTCTGAATTCCCCAAGTCTGGAGACTGACTCCCCACATTACATTTCAGAACAGGCCTAAGAGCCAGAGGCCCATGTGATGCTACTGCAGAGAGCCCCTGCAGCCACGTGTGCTGCCAGCAGGGCCAGGGAAAGGGATGAAGACTCATGGAGCATCCTAAATGAGAAGGCTAAGTTGCAGTCACCTGTTACCTGTATCTAATGTAATGAATCTAGATGCTGCAGATAACAAACACAATTACCATGGCATTTACCAGCACATCCCCCTGGGAGACAGGACCAAAACACCTCAGAATTTCTGGAGCTGAGCTCACCTTGGAGGGTTTGCCCGGACTGATACAGCTATGATTTTCTGCAGTCTTTACTAGGAAAGTTCAAACTAGGAAAACATGAAATTTAAATAGGAGTTCTGAGCTTTTTGGAGTTTGCCTTTCTTCTTTTGGGTTCATTATCTTTTGTGATAGAGAGCAAAGGATGGAGAATACAGAGGAAAAATCTGCAAGGAAACAAAGTCCAAACCTTTAAAATGTTAATTTACCTTCAAGTGGAAGTGGAATTGAATGTCTACCCGAGACAGGCTGGCCCTGGCAGAGTGACACAAACAGAAGCAATAGCAGCTCCAGAGATGTTTCTCAGGCAAAAGAAACAGAACCAGCACTTTCCTTACCAGGTTTGATTAGAGACCTCTCAAATAGGGCAAACACAGGGCTTTGATTCAGGTTTCCCACCAGAAACCACAAAAGCAACATCAATGATTACATTCCTTTCTGCATGTAATTGGCACTGATGCCTTCTCTGGGGAGAGCTGTATGAGGGAGTTATCCCAAAAGAAGGCACTATTTCTACCATCCACTCCTGCACATCTTCTCTTTCCCATTCAAATTCCCTGGGAACCATGCTATTTAAATCCCTATTTTACTGTAGTTGGCTAGTCATGTTCCTCTGCTCATTAGGCTGGCAGCGTAAGCTCAGCAGCATTTGCACTTCAGCATGAGAATTTCTGCTGTGAGGTATGACTGTCATCCACTTGCCTGGACATGTTGTTCCTAAAAATAGCATTATCCTTGTTTCCTCTCACTCTAAAATAACAGTGTCTCTACTTCCTGAACCTTGATCACCAAATTCCCTTCTCATATCCTCACAACCACTCCCTCAGTCTCCTCTTCTCTACAGAAATTATTACTCCTAAAACTCTTCCATACCAATCCAGCAGCCCACCTTGAACTTTCCAATGAGTGGCTTCCCCCTCAGGTCCCTGAAGGTCAGAGGGTGAGCATCACTTACCCCAGACCCATATTGGGTTTCCTGTGATAAATAGCTTAACCACAGACTATCACTGACATTGAATGGTCACAGCTGGCTGGGGAACCAGATGAGGACATGTAAGCTGGGTGCCATGACACCCTAGCAGTATTCCCTACTCATGACTAGAATGGGCCTACTACAGAAAATCCCACCTCTGACAGAGCCAAAAAACTTATTTTTGTCTAGAGCAGACTCATCCTGCAACTCAGAGGGAGGGGAAATAATTATAACAGCTGTATCCCTCCTCATATTCAGGGATCTCAGCATAAGACATAGGCAACCTGGGGCTGTTTGTGTTCTTGTACCAACAGAGAAGCCAGGATAAACAATGCAGAACTGCAGCAGCATGGATGTCACCTTCCTGCCCTCCTCATCTCATCCTTGTAGGCTCCACTGTGTCCCACACCCACAGTGCCTCAGACACATCTACCACACAGAAAAAGGTAGAAGCAGATGAGAGGCTCAGCATGGGGGAGAAGATTTCTGAGTTCAAGGTGCCGCCTGTGGCTGTGCCCTACTGCAGGTTCCCTCCAGGTCTTGGACAATCCAAGCAAAACAGAAAGATTGCATGAACTCACACTGCCATAAGGGGGAATTGGGACTTCATTATCTTGTGGAATTGATGATGAAACACAGTATCTCTGCACATCCCAAGACTCCTGAGCAGAGTACAAACCAAAGCCTTGCTAACTCTTTATTATTAAGATCTAAAAACCCGTTGTGTGCCTTTGTAACTCCTTTTCTCGATTGATGAGAGGAGGGCCCCGAGGGAAGAGAAAACATTTTCCAGGGAAGAAGCTTTTAACATCAGAAGGCAGGAAACCAAACAGTGCTCCTTGTGCCTCTGCCTTGAATGCCGGGTGCTGCCTTTTCCTGCACAAGTCTGCTGGAAGGAGCACAGAGCCCAGCTTGCCCTGGGTAGGGAGGGAGAAAACAAGCTCTTTACTGAATGTTGGGCACTGTTTCTTATCACCTGGCATCCAGAACTGTAATTTCTAAATCTGGGCAAAGCAACTACCAAACAATCTCTTTCTGATTTGGTAATGATTTAAATACTTAATGCAAGCACAGATTGGCTACAGCTAGTTTAAGTGAACTGAAAATCTTGCTTGTGTAAACTCTTCAAGAAGAACAACTTCTAGTGGTCCCAAAAGCAGCTTCAGTTTACACATGCCCTCACTTCTTTCCTTTTTCTAATGACATTTAACTTTTCTCAAAATCAGAAATATCAGGCCAAGCTTGTTGGTGCTATACCAGAAAGTTTGACTATCTGACCACATCATCATGCTTAGTCAGTCTCCTTCTGGCACCCACCACGGATCCAGTGCTTCCATAGCTCCAGCACAGCACATCTGCACATCTTGAAGAATGGGCACAGAGCGATGCAGAAGTGCCAGCAAAGTGCTGCAATGTGTGAAGGGATCTGAATGTATAATGTATTGCACTGTGTTTTGATGCATTCTCCTGCTCAAATGGATGCAATTGTTTCCCTAGCTCAGCTTCAGAATGGGCATTCACAGACAAGCACTGTCTGTGTTGTCCAGTGCCAATACACAGGCTGCCCTCAAGTTGTAATTAAGATTAAACCACAAAGAAGTGCACTGCTATGCTGCAATGCCTTCCAGGTGAAAATACTCTTCAGTTCTATGACTATCAAATCTGGGCTGTTACAAAATGTGAGACTGAATGATGGCACAAGTGTGTATCTGCAATTGCTTCCTTGCTGAGAGACATATCAGGAGAACATGGCAGTGACAGATCCAGCAGAAGGACCAGGTCAGAGAGGACCACAAGAGCTAGAAGGATTCTTTCCATATTGTCACCTCACTCCACAAGTGAAAGAAGTCAAATCTTTACTTTGAATATTTTTCTTTGCTTTCTGGTTACATTTCTTTAGAAAGCAGATCTAATGAAAACACAGGAGAGACTGTTCTTTGTGGCCATGAGGTTAATAAGAGTGGAACACAGGAGCAGCAGGAGCTGCAGGAAGAATAATTTCTTTTAAAGCTGGAGATAGGAAGCCCATAGGTGGTAAGTGTGACATTTCCGCACGGAGGAGTCCAGCTTAATTACCTACAATTCAAAGGTAGAAAGTTATACATTAAGGCAGCAAAAAGAAAGTAGTAGGAGAAGACAGACTTTGGCCGCTCATGAAGATTTAACGTCATTAACTCTCCAGCTTCCAAGAATGTTCCTGTATTTCCACTGGCCAAACACCAATACAGCTAATTGCATTTGTGTTATCTGCAGTTCAGTGAGAAATTGCTTCTTTCTTATTGCCTGCCCTGTTGTATAGTACAGAAACACACAGCAATCCCAAGCAGAGTGGCTCTACCTCATTTGGAGGTAGAACAATTCCTGTGTGCATTAAGCTTGGCTCAGCAAGACAGGCAGACAACACCAAGGGGCCAGAGCTGCTGTTATTCAGATGGCAGCCAGTTCTGGCGTGGTGACTGGGACAGCATCCACAGGTGCTAAATGCCTGAAAGTTATTTGGCAGAGCCTGCATAGCTGGGCAGAGCTGGTAATCATAATATCTGGCCAATTGAATATGAGTCACCTATTCACCTACTCAGTATTTATATATGCTACCGACAGACATATGGTTTACAGCAAACTAGGGAACAGACACTGCTACATACTCATTTCTTCATCTTTCCCAGCATTTGCTGATGCATTCTCAGTTGAGACTAACACAGGCCAAACTTCCTTTCCAATATACCACTAAAAAGGCTATATTCTGACAGCTGTTGTTATTGCCTTAATCTCTTCTCTGTTGCTCATTCCTAAAATGAGGAACTGGTGGCCAACTCTGAATTACCAAGCTCCCAAAGTCAGACATGCTGAGAGGACCAAGACTGGTTTGCCAGATACATTTTCTTGTGCTATGAAGTCAGTGTAAGAGCTTCCCATCACCCCACTCTCTTGTCTGAGTGCTATTTGCATCTGTCCAATTGCACCAATACAGGTGACTGTGAGGACACACAAAATAAAATAGGTACAATCAGTTTAAAAAAATCTGTAAAAAAAATAACATCATTTCCCCAAATAGACTGATGGGAGCCCCTTCCTCAAGCACTGTTGCTCACACAGTAAAAAGGAGAGTACCATCAGAAAAACCTTTCCTTGGGCCTGCTCCCAACCAGATGAGAATGGGGAGCCATTGCCCAGCCTGGGCTTAGTCCATAAACTATTTTTTTCTATTATAGGCAGAAAGAGAGGAAACAAAGGGAGAGAATCCACATTCACATGTGCATGCCAGAGAAAGCAAAACATTACATGGAGTCACCTAAACGCTTTCTTCACAGGGCACTTGGCTGCTCTGAGATGAGCAGATGAGGGCAAACAGGCCCAACCCTCCTGTTCTTCCTGCACTTCTGCTGCTGGAAACGAGGGACCTGCAGGAAGAAACACTGCATGCCCAGGATGTTCACTACAGACACCTCCTCAGCTGCAACAGGACAAACAACCATCACCTGCAAGCTGCCAAGAGTCAGATCTGATCATACCCGTTTCTTTAGCCCTACAACGTCAGTAAAGGCTGTTTCTGCCTGTGTCTGCTCTTAGTGCCTCTCTCCATCACCAATTCCCAGCTGCTGCAAGACCCAGGCCACGGGATCCCCTTGACCCTCCTATGTCACTGTATTTGCTGGCTGGTAAAACCACCTGTAACCAATGTGACCAGAAGATCTCATGGCCAAAGTTGACATCTCTGAGACAACTGAGAATGGACACCTCTGCTTTCTAAAGACCCTTTCTCACCCCAGTCTTCATACATTGATTAAAGATGAGTAAAGTGGCAATTCCTGGAAGGGCAGAAAACTTCAAGACTTGCCATTGCATTACAGAAGGGCTGGATTCTCTTCAGAGCTGAGGTTGTAATCAGTTTCCACTCTCAGCTCTGACTTAAATAACTCTTCATATGCATTCCTCTAACTTCAGCTCATAATTGCAGCGTTTTGTACTGAAGGAAAAAAGATTGTTTTCCTCCCTTCCCTCCTCCTCACTGCAGTTTGAAGAATTTGGACCTGTAATTGAAAGAGGTAGGCAATGCCAGACTGAACCTTTGTGAGACTAAATGTTTCCTTCGCTTCTTTCGCTCTGGAAAACAAACCAAACCACCCCCCACCCCCCAAAAAAATCCAAAAACCCACCAAAACAGTTTTTTTTTTCATCTCTCTAAGTTACTCAAAATTTAAATGTCCTTGAAAATATGCACATAGGCAGCAGTTGCAGAAAACAAGGTGCAAGTCACAAATACAGTTAGGTGTAACAAACTAAGCATGTATGTAGTTGGCATTCTGCTAGCCAGTGCTAGCTGTAAAACCTTGCAAAAGCTGAAATCACTTGATCAAGGAGCTTTTCTAGTTTTAGACAAAATGAAAATCTCCTAAGACACAGAAGACTCTTTTCCACTGAAGACATGGAAAATTTTTCATCAAAACACTTTCCACTTTCTCTGAAAGTAGCAAATTGTTGCATACAGAAAACACAAAACTCATCCTGTGCTGTACTAAAGCAGATTAGACTTTCCATTACTTTTGCTCTGGTTTTTATTTCTAGAGGTTAAAATTTTGGCCCCAATTATATGCAGCACTTAGTATTTTTGATATTTGCATAAACCTAGTGTTTGCATTGGATTCAAAATAAAATACAATCCAGGCAGTTAGTTTGCTCCTTCAGAAGTGCCTTCACAAAAGTAAAAATTATCCATCTCTCCAAGCTGTCTTTTTAAATACTGATTGCTGTTTTCAAATTTCTGCAGGTGGTTAATTAATAAATTGTTTTTAAAAAATCATTGAAAAGACAGAAATTTTGCACTTACTGTAGCAAAAAGCATCATGAGGCAAAGAATTGCTTATCTCCCATCTGTCCCTGACAACAGGGGGAGAAACAGGATCCTTAAGCTGGTCACAAATTAGCCTGTACAGAGTACCAGTAGAAATATGGGCCCCACATAAAGAAATTAAATCTTGCACAGGACTTATTAACTTGAATTTAATCATTATCTTGACTTGCATCTGTAAATAGTTATGCACATGTGTAGCTTGTGTCACACTTAGATCTTCTGTTGCCAGTAAGGATTCAAACTTCATACAACTCACTTATGTACATGGACACAGAAACCTCTGGATGTTGCACTTAAACTTCTGTTCGAGATATCCAACAGCCAATAAATATGTAAAGGAAAAGGGAAGGCACTTTATCTTGTTGTATGAGGTCTAGCAAATTAAAAACTGACTTATTAAACACACTGGTGCATCTTCCAAAACACCCTAGTTCTGCCCACCTGGTGGGCAACAACTCCCCATTTCTGCAAGATGCACTTCTAACAACCACAACCAGGCACTCAAAAAAATCACTGTCTGCAGGAAAACAAATTCATCGAAGGCATGACGTTTTGACATCCTTCCCACCTCCGGACAATTTAATCTGGCAGTAAGTAATGTACTGGTCTGGTTTGATGAAACAGACACCCTGACCCTTTCTTACTCTTGCAGATTGATTGATTGTTTGTACCTGAACAATTACGCCTTAGCAAACAGGCAAAGAACAAAACAAACCTTTTGGCCACAACATTTAATTTCTGCTAGCAACATTTCACAGCTGTTACTTCCCTGTTTACTCAAAGGAACTTACATTTTGCTTTGTAAAATGCCTCACGCTCCCATCCTCATTTCCATACTCTGCTGTAGGTAAAAACCTACTTCCTTTGAGTTCCTTAATTGAAATACATCTAATTCCACTGGCATTTTCCAAGACTTGTTTACAGCAGAAGTAGCCACTTAAAAAGCAACAATGTTTTTTTTAAAGGAACGTATCCCCTAATTCATATTGCAAACAACTACTCAGATTATCATGAGGAGGAGTATTCTTAAATACATCTGTCTTTCTCCCTCCCCCTGATAGCTTTTTGTCCTCCTCTCAGCCTGGACAATGAAAATCAATGTGGCAGCTTTCCTTTTTCTCTCCAGTGAATTCAAGTATCAGGTGACAAGGAAGCAGTTTTTAAGACAACCCTTTGCACTGAAACTTTTACAAAAAATGAACTTCTTAATGGAAATTACTTAACTCTTGGCTTGTGTGGGGAGAAAAACAAACAACCACCACCTTTTCTCTTTTTTTTTTTTTTTCTTTTCCCTTTTAAACAAAGCAAAAATTAATCAGCCAAATAGGAATTGACAGCATTCCTTTAAAAAGCAAAATAAAGCTCGCCCCAGCTGGGCACTCACCAGGCTGCTATATTTATTTGTGTCTCACGTGCTGGGCCCATGTGCAATTCAGCTTCCCTTGATGTGAGCAGGCTTGCTGTGCTCTGCCTTCCCAAGTCCCCCCGGCACACTTAAGCTCCTTCTCTGGCTCCCACTCCCTGTCACCCCTGTGCCCCAGTGGAGCACAGCTGATCCAAGCCCCCAGGAGCAGCCCAGACTCCAGTGCTGGCTCCAGTCCCAAACTCAGGCAAAGCTCAAGCCCATCCTTGTCCCTGACCTCCAGAGCTGCAAGCAGAGCCTGGAAACTGATACTCACCCTTCCAGAAACTCATCCTAGAGAAAACTCACAGGCCCCACAGAGGTTTCCCCAATCAATCGTTCTTTACTTTGGCTGGCATAAGAAGCTGAAAAATCTATAAGAATACTAAAAAGCACTTTCAGTTTTACTCTTTTTCCTCAGCATTGGGTCATATGTTTTGGGATAAGCCTGCTATGCATCCAAATTCATAGAGAAAAAACACAATTTTATTTTTCTTTTGAGCAGTTAAAATTCCTCCCACTGACTGATTTTACAATTGAAACTGACCCCTCCACTGTTACAACATGAATTCTTGCTCCTCCCTGTGACCAGATTTCTTCTTGTTTTCATGCTCTGTAAAGGCTCTGGCTCAGGAGCAAGGATGACAGGCATCACATTGACCTAAAATGCCCTGCCTCTGTCCTGATGCAGAGAGACTTGAGATGCTCATAGGTAACTCCTACAGCTCTGCACTTTGGAGCTTGGAATTTTAAGATGAATAGTCACGAATTTCAATGTGACTTAAACCACCAGAAGACAAATTTTAATCATTGAGGGTCTGCTCCTTGCGAAGCTCAAGTATCCAGGGATGGGACAGACATGAGCTTTTTAGGATGTGCAGCATGACTTGGTATTAATACCTGACATGTTTGTTTTACTGGTAGAAGTTATTTCTCTTTCCCTCCTCCTTCTCTGCAGAAAATATTCCTCAGCCCTGTGTGTAGCTGTCCATCTGCCCTCTTCTTCCCCTCAATCTCAGGTTATTCCCATTTGAAGTCGACAGCCCAAAATTTAACGAGCTTCCCTTATTACACCAATCATTCGTAACAGCTTCTGAACACCAGCCACGATTTATGACTGCTTCTTCAAATCAGCACAGAGCACTTCCATTTGCTTTCTTACTACAGAAAACTTGTTTTAATAAAATCCAAAATGAGCAATCACCTAGAAGCTAAGGACATGTTTCTGAAACAGAAAATGAAGCAAGATGTCTCCTTGGTTTGTCTATATCAACACAGAGCTTCTCTGACAGACTTAATTCTTACATCATCAGGAAAGAAAGTCATCACCAGTAAATTGTTCCTACTGAAAGCACTGTCCTGAACAAAGGGTGGTACAATTTAAAGGGAAGAGAAAGAAGAGGTTTTTTTCTTTCTCAGCGCTCAGTTCAGCTCCTCCTGAAGAGGGTTTTTGTTTGCTTGTTGCATTATTGTATGTATGCAGGTCATCTGAGTGTTGCCAGGGGTTGGGAATTTCTTCTAAAAATCCTTTTTGACAATTGCTTTGTAGTCTCAGTATTTGCAAACTGCTAAACAAATTAAGAATAGAAACAGAAAAAAGAATTAGGTCTTCAGCAGTCATCTGACATCCTATTTTAAGCCTGTTTCTGATGACATGCCCTCTGACATTTTTTTATAATGTCAGTGACTTTTAAAATTAGAGTTCAATCAACTAATTTTCAGTGCTCTTGTGCATTAGATTCAACAAGATGAGTCTACTAGAGTAGTTTTAATCTCTGATTTGTTTTTGCATTGTTTGCTTTTCTGTTCTTGTGCCATACAGTGGCAAAGTGAATTAAAGGGCATTTTTTCATCTAAAAAAATTCTACCTTCAGGTAGCTATAGGCAGCAATCCAGTGAATCCTGTTCATTTCTGAGTAGGTAGAAACCTCTTAGTCAAGACTTCACATGGTCTGTCTTTTGGGGACGCTTTTATTCCTTTGTTTATCTATCTCATAAGGCAAACATCTGTTCAAAATCAGGTAAAATCTAGTTGAAACTTTAACTAAAGAAGAGCTACATTCATTTCAGAATAACTTCACTTAGTAGAATTCATTCACCAGAGTCCTTGCAAAAATTATTCATCATAGGCAGAATACCACAAGCAGAAAACTACAAACCACAAATTTATTTTACAGAAGTAAACACTTGTGAAAATTTGCATTTTAACACAATTTGAAGATTGAAATTTAAAAAGAGTTTCCATGTAAAACAACATGGAAGCACAACCAGGCATTGCTTACGTTTTGTGCTGTTATAATTTAATACTTTTTCATAGTTGTGGCAATGGAACTGGAGAGTCAAAAGAAAAAAACAAGCCAAACAAAACAATCAAAAGAAAAATGTGAAAGGGAAGACACTTGAGGAGCCACTTCTGTTAGTGAGGATATCTTAATTGGACTTGAATCAACTGTAGGAGTGACCAGATTTGACGTGGTAACACAATCAGGTTCTTTATGATACTGATAGGTAAATCAAAGCAGAGCTGCAAGAAGTGGCTGTTCGACTTCAATGAGCATTAAATGAGAAAAAAACAAACGCAAAGCATCCATGAAGTTCATGCAATGTGAGGCAAGCCCAAAGGAATTCAAAAGCCCAAGTAAACAAAACTGCTAACCAGTGACCCAGTGGGAGAAGGGCAATTCTGCAGCAGCTCTGTTCCTGTGCCTCTGCAGCTCAGCCACTGCTTACAAGCTTTGCTGTTCAACCTACATCAACTCAGGGACAGACAAGAAGAAGGAACAAGTGAGAGGAAAACACCATCACCACAGCAAAAACCTCTGGAGCAGAAAGAGCTGCAGTCCCAAAGACAGAATCTCTTTGGTGATACAGGTTTGCTTAGTACATAGAACCAAGGTGAAGTGGGACTGTGAAAGCAAAAGGCAACTTTGGTGAGAGTGAACAAGCAATGACAGAGTTCAGAACCCATCCTAAGAGTAAAAAGTAAAACAAAAATACAAAAGCAGGAACTTTAATAGGCAGAGAACACCGAAATCAGGTAGGTAGGCTCCAATGGAAGTCATTCTAAATGAAACAAGGAAAGCTGATAATTTCTCAAAGACACAGCACTGAGACACCCAGTGTCCTATTGCAGCACATAGGAAGGCAGCAGGACATGACTAAATCATGAGCACTTCCTTTGATCTTGTATGAAGGGAGCACAGACCCCAGGTCCAGCTACTGGGTGGGAGGAAGGTATAAATGATGCACAGATTCAATCAAAAGCAACAAGCATCCCCTTTATTCGCTAGTGGAGACGAGAACAAAAAGAAAGTGTTAATGAAAGGGGACTGATGACAGTCTAAAGACTGAATAATTTCTGGAGGACAGTTCATTAAGTACATCAAGTGAAAGGATCTAACACTATGCTATTAATGTCAATGGCATGAAAGCCAACAAGAAACCCAGAGGAATGTGTATTCAAGCTGGCTGGTCCTCAAAAACTTCCTTTGAATACTTAAGAGAAGCGGCTGAAGCAATTCCAGTTCATGGAGAACATGAATCATAGAGAACAGAAAAGACTTAAGAAGTCTAGAAAGGAGAAACATGGTGCCTAGCTTTAAAAAATTATGCTAGAGAATTACAGACCACTCAGTTTAATTTCCATCCCAGGAAAAAATATTGAAACAAATAATCGAACTGTATGTAGAAAGCTAAAAGGATAAGTATGAAGAGATGAGTAACAGACCCTGTTGAATTGTCAGAAAGAAATTGTGTCAAGCCAATTTAATTTCTTTGTGTGACAGGTAATGGGCCTTGGGCAAAGGTGACAAGCAGTAGATGCCATATATCTTGACTTTTAGTTGGATTTGTGACTGGTGCCTGTGATATTCTCTTCAGCAATCTCAGAAAACATGGACTAGTAACTACTCAAGGGTAGGAATAAAACCAGTGTCACAGCCTGACTCAGAGGGCTGCTCTCAGTGGTTTCTGTCAACAAGGGAAACTGTTTCAAATGAGGTGCAGCTCAGGGGTCTCACAGGACAAATATGGTGAACATACTATCCTCTACATGAACAATGGTATGGAGTAGAGATCTGCTTTATAAATTATGTTGATGATATCTGACCACTGAAAGCTAACGTAAGAATTAAAATGGATCTTTAAAACGTGGAGAAGAACTCTTAAACATTGAATGAATACAACAAAGATCAGTTAAAGCCTTTAACAGGGAGATACAACCACACGGACAGAAGATAAGGGAACAATTAAATAGTCAAAAGTTCTTCAAAAAGAAAACAATCTGAGGTGGGCAGAATGTAATGATTTTCCAGCTGGACTTATCTGAGCAGTATTATAACACTGAGAAAAAGACAAATATCATGTAGACATAGGGATCTGGACACATGATATGATCTTTCCACTCTACCAAGCACTGAGAGACTTCTGCTGGAATACTGTTTCCTGTTTTGGACATGACACTTTAAGAAATATGTGGGCCCAAGAAAAGAGCCTAGAGGAGAGCAAACAAGAATAATTATGCCACTAGAAAACACCTCTTTCAGGGCAAATTGAAAGTCAGCAGAAGAGAAGACTGGGGGAGGTATGACAAGAATCTTCATGTATATAAAATATTGTTTAAAAAGGGGAAAAATAATTTGTTCTTCATGTCCACTGCAAACAGAGGAAGGAGTAACTGACTTTAATTTCAGAAAGAAGGATCCATGCTAACAAGTAAGCAAAATGATCTATTAGCTTATCTATTGGTAAGCTTAGGAAAGTACTAGAAAGTCTGCTTGGGAAGGGCATAGTCTTTCTGGTACTGGACAGCTTTCAAATAAATCATATATCAGGAATAACAGATGTACAGGTGACTGCATCAAGGTAGAGAGATTGGCTTGTGATGTTTTTAAGGACCCTTTGAGTTCCTATTTTAAGATTCTTTGGAACTGTTCACTTTGAATGCTAGCATCAACCTTGCTTTCCCCTAAAAATGATGTTTGAGAGATGCAATCAGAAAAAGAAATGCTTCAGATGTATTTCTAAAATGTGTTTGCTCTGTCAGTGCTCTGTAGGATGAAATCACCAGCCCTCTGTCTTCTGAGCTTCAGTGAGAGACTGTGTCATAGCAAGGGTTACATTGGCATCAACTCAAAGATAGTATTTATTACAGAAAACTAAAACCTTTATTGTGACTCAAAGCCTGTTAACATGTGCACTTCTAAAGTCCCAAACATCTGGGCAACATTTTCCTAGAGAGAAGGCATAAGCTGGTTTAGGTAAAACAAGAGACACTGTGTGGGACTTAGATTGAATGTGATATCTCAGATTTCCATTGTGCAGACTGTCTTCTAATGTGTTGGTGGGTAAAGAGACATGCTGAGATCTTAAGGGAATACTTTTAAGCACAATCTTGAAGTAATTGAATTAAATCACTCCTCCACACACCAAGTTTTTACAGAGAGAGCTAACAATAAATACACAAATATCTATATAAGGGCTTCATTAAGATCACTTACATTTGGAGTTATATTTTTTTCACTCGTCTCCAAATGCCACTGATTTTCTACAGCAAGCCTTTCCAACTTCTTGACAACCAGGACAGCAGATTCTGCTAAGACAGTTTATTTGGGAGGTTGAATGGTAAAAATACCTTACAGAACTACATACTGGCAGAAAAATTATCTTGGTGGAGGCAGGAGCTGTCTCTGTGACCACAGTGCAACCTGGGAGCTACCAAGAGAAGAGCCTAGAGTTCAAAGACAAAGACATGGACTCCCTCTTTAGGGATGGGGAACTGAAACAAAGGCCCAGATTCCAAAAGCTTTCCTGGGCTCTTCAGGACATATCTGCCTATGTAGATCTGGCTTCATATGACTTTAGTGCAGTTACATGAGAGGGCAGGGAATAGCTGGACCCGCTGTCACCCAAGATATCAGAGAAGAGACAGTTTCAACTAGCCCTGACACAGAAACAGGGATTTCCCAGCTACTTCATCCATACAAATTTCAGGAATGTAGCAAAAAGGACAGAGCTCCAGTGATGGCCTCCCCTTCCAAAAAAGGAAAGCCTACGAGTTAACAGACATCAGGGAAACTCCGAGTTGGTGTCATTACAACTGTCCTGGCCAAATGGGACAATGGACCGCACAACAAACGAGAGTGCATCTCATTCACTGCTCTAGGAATTATGTGCAATTTTAGCATGGTTAAAAGCAATTTTAGGCAATTATCACTGCCATATTTGAAAATACTCTGGTTTCCAAAGGAAACTAAACCACTGCCAAGTGGTCTGAGAGCTTGACAAGAGCCACGGGTGAGATCCATCTGGATGCCAGGCTATGCCTTGTTCCTTCCCTCAGTCCGCTCTAAGGGACAAGGAAAGCAAGTGTCTTGGGTTTGTGTGGCCAGGTTTAGTGGAGTGGGGGCTACAGGGGTGGCTTCTGTGAGAAACTGCCAGGAGCTTCCCCCGTGTCCAACAGAGCCACTGCCAGCTGGACCTGCTGCTGGCCAAGGCTAAGCCAATCAGAGATGCTGGTAAGTGCCACAGTGATAACATTTTAAGAAGGAAAAAAAGTTATTGTGCAGCTGTAATTGCAGCCAGAGAAGAGAGTAGAGATTCTTCATCCTGAGCAGAAGCAGAAACAACAAGTGATGAACAGACCACAGCTCCATTCCCTGTCTCCCTGCACCACTGGAGGGGAGGAAGTAGAGCTTGGGAATGAGGGAGGATTGGGAAAAAGGTGTTTTTAAGATTTATTTTACTTCTCATTATCCTGCTCCCATTTTGATTGGTAATAAATTCAGTTAATATACCCAATTTGAGTCTATTTTGCCCATGATGCGATTTGATGAGTGATCTCTTCTGGTCCGTATCTCAAGCCATGAACTTGGCTGAATTTTGTGTTCTCTGTCTACTTGTGCAGGGGAGGGATAAAGTGTCTTTGGTAGGCATCCAGCCAGGGTTAGACCTCTACAGCAAGACAGGAAGGGAGAGGTATCCCCCCACTCTCCCCACAGCCTCCACACTCTGAAATGCAAGGGCCAGGGCTGAGGCTGCTGGTCTGTGGGCATGGCTGGCAGCTGAGGTGCTGGTTCAGTGGGAGGTGTTCTAAGACTGCAGGGAGCAAAGCCCTGTCCTGCCCTGTCCTGTGCAACACTCCTGCATTTCCTGAGAGCCCCTGTAGAAGGGAGAACATCAGAGATGGGATGCCCAACTCCTTCCTGTGAGCACGAGCATCTCTGACAGCTGCTCACACCAATTTGCAAGGGTCACTGTTATCTGGCATTTCTCTCTGGAACTCCAGAGTGCTTCCAGGATGTCTCTACACCAATATGTTAGGAGCATTTGATCAGGATGGAAACTGAGGGCTTCAAGGTTTCACCAATAACAGGTCACAGTGATCTTCAGTACCTCCAGTGGGGATGGTGGCAAAGAACTACAGCACATGGTGCATGCAACAACCAGAGTGCAGCACTGGAGACCAGGCCACAGAACAGAGAATCAGAGACTTGCAGAACCCTGCAGCTGAAAAGGGGTCTCTCAAGGTCTCTAGTCCAACCCCCTGCTCAAGGCAGGGCCAGACAAGACCAGTATTGACCCAGACTTGCCTCAGAAAGCCAAGATGGCTTTTGGCTTTAATCCTCTGCATCAGTGCATCTCTTCTGTGCTCAGAGTGCTTATTTTTCTGCTTGCTTGCAATGTGAGTACTATTCTACCTGGACTGCTAGCTGGCTTGCATCAGCACTTCTCTATTCTGAAATCTGTGAGAACAGACGATGCCTGAAATGCCATAGAAGGAAGAAAGTCCCATGATTTGCCTGGGATCCCTGTAGTTTCATTTCCTTGCTCTGCCAGAGATTTCGTGCAGGGTCACAGACCATGGATACTCACCATACAGAGCAGGATTCATCTAGTCTAACATCCTACCTTTGAGATGGACTTTTATCTGAAGCTCCCTTTACAGGCTACAGAGAAAGATCAGAGGTCCAGACAACATTGCATCTCATCTTAAACTGGGTATTTCATTTGGGTGGTTTGACCCATCTTTAGTCTCCCCCTTTCTGAGCCTCCCACAAGAAAGGAAAAGGTAACTCCTATTATTTCACAGGGGTATTAAATACAGTAAGTGTTTTCAGGCCTGAAAATACTATCCATAACCAAGGAAATGGAAGAACCAGACACAAAAACTTCTGTGAGAACTTTTGCTCTTTCTTATTGATCCTGATCACCAGAGCTGGACAAATTATTTGCAGCAAAAATTTGGCAATGCTTCTTCATGAAATTTTGGCACATAGACATTTTTGATTAATTTGTTCCTTATGTAGATGTACTCAAAACAAAATTGATGAGCACATATTTCAGCCCTTGGACTAAACATAAAATTTTCCCCATGGCTAGAGCAAATTAAAAATTTCAGATGTGAAATGAAATGTATTTATTTTTGGCAAGGAAAGGGACAAAACGACAGCATCCTCGCACATTTCTATTTGAATAAGTTGAAACACAATGTTCTACCATAACTCTTCCAAGAATTCATATGGTCTTCAAAAGCTGGCTAGTAAATCATTTGGTATGACAAAGCAAAGTCAAATAATACTGATAATTCTCCTTGGTCCGATGAGTTCAGGCTGACAGGACTTTTATAAGCACATACATTTTTTTCATTGCTTATTTCTGTGATTCCATAATTGTAAACAAAATTCATCCAAGAAACACTTCTGAAAGAAAAATAAGCAGAGTACTGAAAATGAGACTTGCCAATATGCAGGGAAAGAGCCATGAAACCCCACACTAGAGTGGGAAGACCTCTAAAATGTAGCAAGCCCAGGGAGCTCAGGTGGGTTAGGAGAGCCAGGGATAACCTAAGGCAGCAATGGTGGCCTGTCAGGTTTATGAATGAGATTAGAGGCAGCATGATAAAGCCTGTACAAAGAAACACCTCCCTGCCTGCTGTAGCAAGAATTACTCAGCTTTACTACTCAGGTTTAATCTCAGGGCCCTGCAGAAGGTGCAGAGGTAAACCAGCTCTGAGTTCCATCCTGCCGAGAGATCTTGGTGCAAGGTCTGCAACAAGCCTATTGCACTGCTGTTCCTGGGGAAACAAACATTAGCAAATGCTTTTTTTTATGGAATTCATTTACCATAGCACATCCTGAAGACAGGCTGCTGGGGAGCAGAGTTATGACATCCAGAAACTGACAACAAGAGCAATAAAACCTGACATATATCATGAAAGGCAAGCTATGGTACTACATGTAATTAACAGAGAGTGTAATTATTCACCTTGAGAAAGACTTTGATGGATGCCTCATAGTTAATTCTTTTTTCCTATGTTTCATCCTTTCTTGTTCATGGCAGCTAGAAAGGCTAGCTCGCAGCTTTCAGCTTTTTGCCCTGTTTCTCATCCAAAGAGGTTGTATCTTTATGGCTTGTAGCCAGACTTGGTTCAATCTCAGGCTGGATGCTTTGTCTAACCCTGGAGGTGTTTCGTTTCAGACCTAGCTTTTGGAGCTGACAAGGCATTACATTAACACAGGATGGACTGTGATAATGGCACGTGCACTAAAATTCCAAGCATGCCCAGTATCACTCAGATGTCTCCAGGATCCCAAGAATACCCTTATGCAAAAGAGCCTAATCTTCCTTTTCATGACAACAGTGTCGCTCTTCCTTAGTGCCCACTGAACCCTGACACAAGTTAGAGATGGGAATGTTTATTTCCCCCAAATTCTCTGAATTGTCAAGAAATCTGAACAGAAAAGAGAGCATCAGGAAGAGTTTGAACAGTTGCCCAGTCCCAATAAGCTGCAGAGGAGGCTCTTATAAAGCTGCAGTACCATACACACGGTGGACTCAGTGGTGTTTGTTGGCATGTGCTGCTTTTGCATGGGAGGAGAAGCAACTGGGGAGGATTTGGCTCAGGCTCTGAAAATCAGAGAGAGAAGCTGCTACTATACAAAATGTGATCATTTAAAAACATTGAAACCATGGGTAATTGATCTAGCTGATGCACTGGGGACTGGATAGAAATTTAGGCTCAGTCACATGAATTTGAAGAGCTCCACAAGCCTTAAATGAAAGAGAAATTTGTAGCCTTGGGACAAAATGACTGGAGCCTTATTTAAAACCTATTGAAGGCAACTAGGATGATTCCACAGGCTTTTGGGGGCGTTGGATCAGACCCCAGACGGATGCAAACCTCTGAAGAAGAGGGTATATAATCTTCACACAGGAAGAAAAACACTTTAAAAGGCAGTGGAATGCACAGTTGTGTTCTGTGTGACTCAGTGATGAATGAGTGTCCATACTGCATCATTTCAGAAAGCCGGAGATTAAGGGCATCCAAAAAAGAATCCAAAAAGGAAATAAAAGTTACTCTGATAATCACAACCCCCTAGCCACAAACATATAAATATATAAATGCAAAGACAAAAAAAAAAAAAAAAAATCAGAGTTGCAGCAGATACATTAAAACCAGGAGAGTCTGCACATTTAGAGAACAGAGAGACAATGGCATATATATTTCTGTAGACACAGAGTGCAAAATAAATGGCTCAGACAGGCAAGCACAGCTAAACATTATTGGCATGGTTGTATTATTTTAAATTGGGTGACTGCAGTATGTTCCAGGGAAAAATACTGGGACTTGAAAATGACACAGTCCAAGTTAGTAAAAAGTGATGTGTGTTATAAGCACTACAGAATCCTAAACAGTCTCCACAATCCTCACATCTCCAAACACCACTTTGATAAATTAATCGCTCCCATGTGATGCCCATCCAGAAAAAGGCCTTGTTTGCCCTAATGAGCAGGAAAACTGAATTTAATCATATGGAAAAAAGCAAGCATTTATTGGTACAGAAGGACAATTTATAGTTTGAAAGAATTACGTGGTTGTAACTGAGAAGTCAAATATGCTATGGATGTGTATCGATTCACATAACCGAAATGAAGCCATAAAGCTGGTATAGCATTTGATCAAAATCACTAAAGAAAGGACAGCTAAGATCTTAGTCGAAAAATAAAAAATATTCTAAAGAATTAATGTAACACAGTCATTTTTTGAACAAAAAAAAAGTTAGCTTGGGCTCTAAGCTAGTGATTTTCAATACACCATTTGGATACTATACAGTGAATTTAAGTAAAGGCCATTTGGTAAAAGTTCTGATCCCAAGGTATTACAAAGAGTAATTGCACAGATCTTTGAGGGATTATGAGATGTCAGACTTTTAATGGATGATGTTTTAATTTGGGTACAGGGAAGTTAATGCAAAGGCAGACTTTGGCAAGTATTGCAGGAAGCCAGAAAGAGATGCCGATCCAGAAAATAAAATACCTGGGGTCTAAAACATTGTGGCCAGAATTTGGGCAAAGATGACTTAACTGAGGCTCCAGGTAAAACAAAGGCAACAGCAGGATATCCACCTTACAATGTAAATTAGATCTAGAGATTAATGAATATTATAAATGGTATTCCATTATTCATTCCAATTCTAGCTAGGGTCAATATGTCCCTAAGGAATTATTGGAAAATTAAGCTACCTGGTATTGGGGAGATTAATACGATTAATACAAACATGGAAATAAACAGTTAAAGACAGTGACACTAATCCACCAGCTTAAAAATATCATAATGATATTTTCTGGAAAGCTGTAATACGTGCTCATCTTACCTGCTTAGTCTCAGTCTGAGACTAAGACTGAGATTTCTAAGCAGAAAAGACAGAAACTATTGCCTGGTTGACAAAGAAGTGCTAGTAATTTTATTTGCTCCTCTAAACTTGCTTCAATCTAGATAAATATGAAAGATATGGAGAAAAGAGACCACAAAGCACTTCAAAGTGGTTGTAAAAAAATCTTTTGCCTAATTTTCACAGATACTAAGCATTAGCTTGAGCTGGAAATGCAGACAGTAAGCACCTTGCAAAATCAGTCCATTTGTCTTTGGCATCATCTACAACTTCATAGATAAAGCTGATGATCTTTTACCAGGGAAAAAGGATTCAAAGGTACAAATTGCTGTTTGATGCTTAGTGTCTAATGCACAATGTTCCCAGTTTCAACTGCAAGTTAAAGGTTTAAAAATTTATTTTATTTTCATTTGGACAGTAATTGGATTAAAAAGTGCACAGCAAACATTGCTATCATGGCAGTGAAAAGTAGATAGCATTAACACACCAAACTGTGTTTTCTGATACATTCTAAACACATACAGTAAAGATCGTATCAGCAGACCCTGAAATGTGGCTGCAGTATGGAATGAAGCAACTGCTTTGCAGTGCTGAAGCAGTCTGGAAAAGAAAATGAGAAGAGATAGAAATTTTAATTGCAAAGAGAAGAAATTCAGAAAGTAGCATGTAATGACTTGTATTGGAATTCGGTGAAATTGATGATAACATCCCTGCTTTTATAGGAAATATCACATGTTCTCTAATGGCAAAAAAATGATCCACACTTTATATCAATCCAAAGGATTCCTCCTCCATCAGCACTGGGATGCACAAGCTGCAGCGGCACACGTGATCAATCTTGGCTCACAGAATTTGCCTTCATGGAGTTCCCACCTGGAGATTCTCAAGCTTCTCATTTTTGGGCAGCTGACCCCACCTCACACTCTTTGTTTTGGAGAGATCTAGCACCTTCCCCCTGCTAGGGGATATGGCTTTGTGTCATAACATATTGTGACTTTAGAAGTGGGTGAAGGGAAGCAGTAACCAAGGTTCCAAGTTGGCAGTGTTCACAAGAAACATGAATTTAGCAGCTTTCAACAAATGTCCATATCACAAAAGACAGAAAGCATGATATCTGTTTGTCAGACTCACAGGACTGTGATAACAACATCCAGTGTATAAAGTACTCTCTGTGTGAAGCCCAGCACTAGTATGCTAGAGGATCTAACAGGATGGGATAAAATTAGCAGGCCTGTAGGAAATGTAAAAGGACATAAAGGGTACCAGTTGTTAGATTTGAAATACACTGGGAAAGCTGGTGAAGGGAGCCACAGGCTGGGAAAGCTGGGGCTGAAGGGTGCTGGGCAGAAGGAGACCCTGGCAGAGCATTTCAGCATGTGCTTGTTTCTAATCATCTCTGTTCATCCTCCAGTTTCATAGGCTGTGCAGTCTGAGGGTATCTAGAAGAGCAGACAGGAGACCTACAGCCCCAATTACTCTGCTTTGAAATCTGTGGGGCCCTTATGGAAGTCCCTTTGAGAAGTCATCTACGGGATTAATGCAGGAAGCCCTCTGAGCCACTTGGTGTGGCACCAAGGAGCAGCAAGTCCTGTGCTAGGGACAGAGTGTGCAAACCCTGTGGCAAAAGCCAACAGCCCCCCACCTCTTGCTGTGACACTGCCTTTTTGATATTTTGCTTCTCTCACCCACTCATTCCCTGCTACTGAGTCACAGGTTCCCGAGGCTTTTCCTGATCGTCATGGAAAAGGTATTGCAAGTGCATGCAGGTTCAAACCCTCTGCTTTATGGCCTTTTCACAGTTTTGTTTCCCTTTCTGCACCCACCTCTCCATCCTTTTCCTTTCCTTCCCTTTCCCCATTATTGTGGTAAGAAAAGGAAAGGAAACACTTCAGAAATGAAAGATTAGTTTGCTGTATCATAAAGATGAGCTTTGTAATCACTTTCCTTTAAGCAAAGAATTAAAAGATAATAAAAGCCCTAATTAAGGACCTCGTTAGCTTAACTAGATTTTCATATGCAAAGTGATGTTCACCACGTGCTGCTGCCGTCTGAAAATGCTGCCTGGCACTACACGGCAAGCACCTGTGCCAATTCCCCGACTGTATTTCCCTTCTTCATTTCAGTTGCCTTTCCATCTTTCCCCCTCCCTTCCCCTCTGTGCCAGGGTTCAGCAGGATCAGGCTGATGTGGGGCTGCCTTGTGCTGGGCACACGCAAGGCAGACTTGGCACTACCTTGTGAACCACGTGACATGAGAATGAGAGAGGGATGAGACCAAAGGCCAGAAGGTGGGGGAGAGCAGATAGGACTGATGAGGACTGAGCACACACAGACCCAAGAGGAAGGCAGAGGGAGCATGTAGGAAGCCCTCAGGCCAGACAGGTTCCATGACAGGTGGAGATTATCCAGGTGGAGGATCCATCTGAGTCAAGCTGAGCACAGGAATGCTTTGGGTGAATCCGGATGTCACAGGGCAGAGCTGGAGGGAGGAGATGCTGGATGGGGTTGGCCCCCATCTTGGCCTCTGTACAGAACCTAGCTATGATTTAGGCAAAGACTTGCATTAAGGGTTTGGTTTCATCTTTGACTGCAAATAAAAATTGAATCTTTAGAGATACTGTCCAAGGGGCCTTCCAGGGCTCTGTTTTCAATCCCATATGGCCCCCAGTACAGTCTGGCAGGTGGGCAGGTAGCTTTTTTTGGTTGTGCTTAACAGAAGCAATTAGGAAATCATTATACCACAGTAATGTGAGCAGATGAGTGAACAAAATGACTGCTCGCTGCTGTGTGAGAAATCAGCCTGGCCTGGCTGAGCAGAGAGCACTCTGCACTCTGCAGCACAGCCAGCAGGCACTGCCCAGCAGAGGCCACGGCAGAGCCAGGAGCCGGAGTCCGCCCGGCTGGAACAATCTGATAAATTCCTACAGCTGGGAACTCAGCACGAGATGAGAATCAGGATTTTCATCCTCGTTAAAACTGTAATTGGAGCCTCATTCTACTTCGTTTAGAGCCTGCTGTGAACGTGAGCAAAAGCTGCAGGGTGCTAAGCAGGGAGGTCACCCCGGGGCGGTGGCGAGCAGCCGGCCAGGAGCAGTGGGAGGCTGGAGGGAGCACACCGAGGCAGAGGCCAGGCTGGCCTCTGTGCATCTCCTGTAGGTATGGAAAGGCCCCTGTTGTGAGATCCCCAGAACTGTATGTTTTGTTTTGTTTAATTTAGAGAACAAGAAAGCAAACATGGCATTTATGACTAGAGATGGCTTTGAAATGGAACCTCAGGGCTCAGCCTTCAGCTGGGCACTTTGACATGAAACCTAGGGGACTTCAGATTGCCATCTGAAGCACCAGGGACACAATCTAATAGCCCCTACCTCAGCTCTCACACCAGGGCAAGACTTAAGGAAACTCAATACAGCATTATTAGGCTGGAGACTGCGTTGATCCATTTATTAGCTGAGAATTTTCGCTGTTTAACAGAATTGATTCTTGCCTTTTCTCTATACAAGATGAGACTGGCTTGATACAGGATATTCATTTAGTTTGAAAAAAGAGATGAAGAGCTTTAAACCAAATCCGGATGTTGCATCAAGCACACCAACTCCTGCCTAGGCCCATCTCCAATCATCGCATGTATTCATGCAGCAGAGGAAAAGGCTGATGTGCCTTAAATATAGTTTAAAAATAATCAGCAATAGTCGAATTACTTCTGCTACATTATCAGTTGCTACTAGGGCAATTCATTAGTGAGAGTCAGACAAACTACCTTAATTTGGCCTTCTACCACTTTCCACCTCGTGGACCAACAAGTGTATCGTAACTATTAGAACAACTTCAGTGAATGTTACAATTACTCATGTCAAATGAAAATGTAATGCAGTTAACGTGCATGCTGGCTCCCTGCTGCTACTGCTGATGATTATTGCTATTAGAGCATGACCAAACAGTCATTCAAATATAAACAGCAGATTTGTTTTGATTGTGTTCGTGGCCCGTTTTACTCGCTTTCTGCGAACATTAACACAAATGGCTTTGGTTTGCAAGACTGTCCCTGGGGAGAGAAACAAAGTCAGGAGCATCGTGGTGCTGACTTCGTGTATCAGCTAAACTACCTCCACTGGAAGATTTTGCATGGCTCTCTGGAAAACTTGACAGCCACCTCATCAGAGAGAAAAAGCAGAGCTAGGCAAATCTGAGTGCTGGTCATTTAAGATGAGTACACAGTACCTGAACAAAAACTCATGGCAGTCCACTGGACAGGCAGCTCTCACATTCCTGCCAGTCATTCAGTAAATACTCAGGAATATTAGGTAGTTACATCAAAACGGGGTACCCAGCTCTTTGGCCATAGTTTCTGATCCAAAGCCTGCCTAAAGGGAAAGGTGCCATTGACTTAAATGGTTTGTGTGTCATAGAGTAACATGTAGGACTAAATTCACTAAAAGCTCTGCTTGCTGTGAAACGATTGCCTGATTAAGAAGATTAATTATTATTATTGCTCACATTTTTGTGTCACCCTTTAGTGGAATTACTTATCTCTAAATCAGTTTCGAAGACAGGAGCTCTTGCTCTCCCCATCTTGTCTGAGCTGCTTACTTGCCTTGTAAAGCCAAGAGCTAATCCCGATGGCCACTGATGCGATTATGCTGTGCAGCTGACTGCAGAACTTCTCCTTTGCAAAAGGACAGATGCGGAAGGTGGCAATCCCAGGATGCCAGGGATCCAACTAATTACCTAACTGCATCAAGGCCATGACTCTCGCCAGATGCTTTGATTACAGCTCCCGTTTATCTCCTCTCCAGAAGCACATGCTCAGGAATATGCACACTGAGGAATGGCTAAAAGTCTTGCACAGCACAGGACTGACCTTGAGGCCAGGCTGGAGACTCCCAGCTTGCATTAATTTTGACAAGTTTGTGAGGTGTCAGCCTCCTCTGAGGAGCACAGTGCACTGTGGGGGAGTTGCTGCTTGGTGCAGAGAGGACAGAAAAGGGCCAGAATGAGGAAAAATGAGTAAGAATGCAGGAAATGCAGTCCACACATGTTCTTCAAAAGCCATTATAGTGGCAAGTTAGATATAGGATAGCAAAATCTCTGGTATATAAAAGACAGACCACGGAAGATTTCTGGTTTGGATGTGAATATGGAGCTTTGAGGACCTACTCACTGGTTGATTTCTAGTAGCAGTTTGAAGGAAAAGTTACTGTCTGAAACATGTTAAGAGCTAAGGATGTTTAGAGTGCCTCCTCCTGCTTATTCTTGTTTGTGTGTTTCTTCACACAGAAAAAGACAGGCTTTGTTCAGGCTAGAGCTTGGATGATGGAGAAGAAATGTGACATAGAAACACAAAATCATGAGGATCATACATCAAATGAGTAAGAAAGATCTTTCACCATGTCTTCCAGTGGGAGCAATGGAAACTCAATGAAGCAGACAGGTGATGATCAAATGGAAAATAGAGCAGGTAGAGCAGAGTTCAGCTGTGGAACTCATTGCCACAGGACATTGCAGAATCTCAAAAAGCTGTGAGGCAAATCCACAAGGAACTACTGAGCACAAAGTGAACGCCACTGGCTCAGGAGGTCCCTGGGCTGCAAATCACTGGAGGCTCAGAGAGTGTAACAGAGTGGTATCATTAGTTACATCATATACTTACAGCACTCATGCATTTCCTCTTGGCATCTACTATAGGTCACTGCTGGAGACATATGGGGGGAAGGCAGCTAGACAGATTCTTGGTTCTGCCTGGTATGGCTGTTCTTATGTTACTGACTAATTGGGTGAGCTGTATTGCTCAGATCCTTAAGCAGGAAGTTAGGCATGTCTGTGCTTAGAGAGCTATGAAATTATGTGTTTCTTTTTCTTTCTCCCTCTCTCCCTTTTTTTTTTTTTTTTTTTTTTTTTGCCATTGCATTTCCTATTCCATGGGCTCAAAGACTATCCCAAAGAACAAGCAGGAGCTCCTGGCAATGTCTGAGAAAAAGCAGTCTCACATCTACACACGATCAGGATGAGGTATGATAAGGGGACATCATCATCACCCACATCTATGCCCACTCATTGATTACCAGTAGGAGAGGGTGTGTGAGCAGCAATCCTGCTCTACATAAATTCAGGAGCTGAAAGTGCCAGCACAGCATGGCAAGGTACTCTGAGGATGATCTTCCTATATGTCAATGTAAGATTGTACAGGCATGCACAGCAAGTGCAGGTGTGAGATAAAAATATGGAGGTGCACAGGTATCTACAAAAGGAAGAGAGGAGAGAGAGGAGTATGTTTGCAAACATTTTTTTGCAGTGCATGTATTTTAGCGTTTATCAGAATCCAGCCATCCATGCACTCTACAGGAAAGTGCAGCCTGCAAGGCAGCGGTTTGTCTGAAATCAGGTGTGTGTGAGAGTATCTTCCAGGACTGTGCAAAGGCATATGCACACCAAAATACCAAATAAGGAAGCAGCAGAGAGCAGCAGAAGTTCATTTCAGAGGGATGGGGAGCAAGGTCACTCCCTGGGTGGAGCAGAGGAGTGTCTAGGAAGCAATCCTCAAGGAGACTTTTCCTATACAGGCAGAGTGAAATTAATTGCAATCATAGTGTTTCTGTGAGCAAAGTGAGGTATTCCAGGCACACAGAAGAGGAAGGCATCTGTCCCACTCAGAGAGCAAAGAGCTGAGCAGCTGAAAATACTTGTGTCAAATCCCCACTTAGGCATCTCTTCCCCCTCCAGCCCTTGTCCTCCCTCCCCTCCCTTTCCCATTCATTTCTCATTCTGCAGCTCTTCAGCACTAGGCCCTTCTCCTGATTAACATTTCAAACCCATTGATAGTTTGTGCTGGCTTAGACAAACTAATCATCATTAACACTCCAAAAACCTGTCCAGCTTTCCCTCCCAGAGTCACAGGTGCCACCCTCAGCTGCTCGGAGGAAAAGAAAAAAATACACCAGCCACAACATGCTCTTGGCAAGGCCATCAGGAGGTACCAGCTCACAGCCCTGGCAGGCAAGCAGATCACAATTCCCAGGCTCTGTGCTCCCATGGATCCAGGCTGCAGATGAAGCACTGGGCCATCTAGAAGGCAGGCAGAGGGCTGCAGGCATCTTCTCCTCCCTAGGTCTTAGAGCAATGTGCTCTTGCACACTGGAACCCGTGCTGGAAGCACTTTCCACTTCCCAGGGAAGAGCCCATGTGCCCAGTCTGTTTTCTTCCAACCTGACCAAGCTAGAGAGATGTTAATGGCTGGGCTTTGAGTAGGATTTTCCGGGCCTGCTGTGGATACAATCTGCATACAGAAGTCTAGGTGCTTTTCCCAGTGACCCAGTGACCTGCATCTCTTCTGTTTATAGAGCACAAAGAGGCAGAAAGTAAATACACAGCCCGGGGGGACCAGGAATGATGCAAGAACAGGTGTCTGGTGAGCTGCCCATGTCTGGCCTGAGCAGCAGCCAAGAGATACAAAGGCCACAGATACATGCAGACTAACAGGAGGAAAGGAGCGATGGGCTGGAAGATGCTCTCTGAGACACTTGCATACAAATCTCCTACTGAACTGCCAGGAAGGCTTGAATGTGCTTCTTTACCTTTTTCCTGGAGGCACCTAAATCCTCTTTATCAGGCAGGGTCATTCCACACAACACCCATATTCAAAAAATGACACTGTGCCCTCTGCAGTGGGGACCAGGTGGCAGTAACACTGCCCTAGGGATGAAGGCTGTAACGGTGCCCATAAGATTTCTACCTCACCTCAGCTAATACCATCTGGGCCCTGGAGAGAGCTCAGGACTACTCCAGAAACAAAACTCTCCTGACAGCAGCTGAAAAGAAGCAGGTTTGCCCAGCAGACCTGTTTTTCAGCCGTGATGGAAGCACAGGGGTCAACATAACTCTGAAGGACACATCCTCTTAGGTCTGCCTTGGATTCAAAATTTCATTTCAGTCAGACTGACATTAAAATAATGACTGGGCAATCACTGGGAAATTCCACACCACTGGAATCATTGTACCTTGGGCAGCTCTCTGGGCCCTCATATGAAATGATTGTTGAGTACACATCCATGAGGAGGCTCTGAAATGCCACTAAGCCTGTGTGCATTGGAGTCGTGGAAAAGCCACCACCTCTCGTGTAGCTGCTTAGCAGCACACACAGAGCCTGCACACAGGTCATACTGGAGAGAAAAGGATTATTTATAAGGCTACTATAACCTTCCTACTAAAGCCCAGAACTAATGCTGAACAACAAAATAATGGAAGAAAAAGCTTTCCCATGCCTCTGGAGCCAAGGCCTGAGGAATGCAATTCCTCAAGCAAAAACCATCCAGGCAGACTGGTTGGGAGATAACACGCACCCACAAAACTGCACAACTCCTCATTCTCTGCGGCACAGGACATAGTGAGCAACCCCAAGGCACTCCTCCTTCTCCCCCACCTGCTCTCCTGACACCCTCTCCACCTAACACTCACTTCAGCAAATGCTAGGATGAGGCTTATCTCATAATTTTGCAAGGCCATTATCTGACAGCAACGGCAAACTTTGCTGGCATGTGAGGTACAAGGGGCTAGGGTAGGGTAGGAAGTCAGTGCAATCACAGATATTACTTTAGAGGCTCCACACTCTTCTGCTATCCACCAGGAGACTGGGCCTGCAGGGGCATCCTGCCTTTGTGTTTCTGTGAGGCAAATACTCAGGCACTGACAACATTTAAGAGAGAAGCAGATTTTCACAAGTGAATCTGTAGGCAAAAATATGTTGCCATCTTCCAAGGCCTGGAAGATGTCAGTTTAGACACTGACAGTCACCCCTCAGCTATGTTACTCCCTTGTTTCTGTGAGCATCCATTCCTCCCACACCCCCACCAGGTTCTCTGCCCCAGACCACTATCTTCTGACCTGAAAATAAAACACCCCTGTTTATGGCACAATCGTGTGGCTCTAAAGCTGAGCCCAGAGGCTTCTGTCATAATTCCTCGCCTCCCTGCCTGTAAGCAGCAAGAGGCTGGGGAGAGGCTGCCAGTGGCTGTGACAGCATCTGTACAGCCACACGCACCCGGCTCGGCAGCGCAGCGCGGGCCCGAGGCAGCGGCTCCGGTCTGTTGCAGGATGCTGTCAGAAGGGGGCAAAATCCATCTGCAGTCAGCGCTTGTTCCCTGCTTTTGCTGCGCTTGCTTTCCCTGTCACCCTCGCGTCCCTTCAGCCCCGAGCCCTCCGGCACGCTCCGGCCAGGCGGGCCGCCCTGCGGAGGGGACACGGTCACGGCCCCCAGCAGGGGTGGCTGCCAGGACAGCCTGCAGCCTGGCCCGGGGTGCTCCCCGAGCCCCAAACAGCCCAGGACAGGACCAGCTAGCCCCATCCCACCTGCTTCCATGGGGCCAGCAGCGCGGCCCCAGGACCAGGGGGCCGCTGGATGAGGGTTAGCAATTGTGTGGTGTGGGCAAGGCAGACTGAGCCCGAGCACCGAGTCTCTGTGCACTTATTGCTGAGAGGATGTTGGTGCTGAGAGCGGCAGAAAAGCCGATGGGAGTCCCAAGGAGGGTCCCCAGGAACGGGTGAGAAAAATGAGGCAACAGGGATGACAAACGCCCTTTGTGGAATGGGGTCAGATTCTCCTTCACCTTGTACATTCTGTGGTTCAAGAGCTCACAGGTAGAAAACATGTCAGAGGTGGGGTGGCAGAGTCCCCCTGACCCCGGTGCCAGGCAGTGGCCACACAGGCCTCACCCCCACACAAGATTTGGGGCAGGAAACCACAAAAGGGGTTTGGAACTCAGGGAGCACAGAAACAGCTTTAAATCCTTCTCCACACTACTTTTGGAGTCAGCTTTCACTTTTAGAAAAGCCCCAGTGCCAGGGGCACCATCATGTCTCAGGGCATTGTGACTTTCAAATGCCTGGGAGGTAGTAATCTAGGGATGCATGGGGGGTGACTTCCACCAGCTAAAAAAGTCTGGAAAAACAGGAGCATGGAAGAAATAGGAATACAAACAATTCCTCTCACATACTAAAAACACACCACCACCACCACCCACTTTTTTTTTTTTTTTTTTTTTCTGTGAGTAAGCAACATTTTTTTCTCTCCTCAACTCCTCAGCTGGCCTGGTGAATTCTATTTCTGTATACATCAGTGAGTCCCTTCTCCTCACATCATCTGACATGCCTACAGCCAGCTCCTGTGAATTTCCTGCAAGTCTTACTATAGCTGGCAGCTGCCCTTGAAGACCCTCAAATAGCAGACTTGCAAAGTTCACTGTGAAAGGGCGTTCATTTCCCTCCTCTCTGTCTTCTAAGCTTTGCACTTGAGGAGGGCAGGGGAGGAAAGGAACAGAAATGGGGACATCCCTAAGCCCCAGGCTGGCTTAACTATTTCTTCTACACCTGTGGCACAGCACAGAATGAGAGATATTATCCTCATTTCCAGTTTCTGAGTTACAGCACGGTCCCAGTGTGACACAGGATGTTTTGGGGCTGCTACTCATGCTGGCAATGGGATTGCTCTGCTTTACCTGCCAGAAAGGTGCAGTGACCTCTGGGGAGCCCTGGCAGCAGCCGCACTGCTGCCTAGGAGAGAAAGTGAAGAACTGCTTGACATCTAACAGAGATGGCAAAGGAGGGCAGGATGAACTGACAGCCACCATACACCAGCATCATCACAGGTAGTGTGGTAGATGTACCGTGGAATCTCAAGAGAGCATGGTCTCAGTTTCAAGATTTTCAGCTTGCAGCACCCACCTGACATCAGCCCTAGGAGCCACAGATCCATGAGGGAACCCGGCTGGGATCTCTCCTTCTCTCTCAAGCAGCTCTAAGGCTCTGATCAGGATGACAGAGGGCTTATTTTTGCCTCTCCCTTAGGACAACCCCTTCCTGAAGCTCTCAGGCTGGGCAGGAGAGAGGTTAGCAGATATACTGCTAGATCTAAACAACAACAGAAAGTTGGGAAGGCCAAGACATCCCCAGCCATGAAGCTGCCTGCTTCACAACCTAGGCCATGGTTGGGAGTCCCTGTATTAAGGTACCTTAGCAAACCTGCACAGCAGAGCTGGAGAGAGGGAGGGAGGGAGGAGAGGGAGGCACAGAGCTGGGAATTAAGGACTTTCACACCCAGACTCTGAGGGCATCCTCCTGACATAACACCCCACATGCAGATTTGTGCAGAAGAGAAGTGTGTGCAAGCTTAACAGATAGACAACCTGAGGTCTTTTTTGTTTCTTGCACGTGGGATGTGCTGGAGCAGGGAGATTTTGCACGCTTTGTTAACGTAGTTTGCAGCCCATTTCTGATGATCTGAAGTTTTCCTCTCTTTAGAACATTCCTCGAGCAGACAGCAGCCCCCGTGTAAAACAACTGTTCACAGCCATTACAGCAGTCAGAGAAGGAAAAACATTTCATACCTTCAAAATGAAAAACCCTTTAGAGAAAGCTGTGTTTTTCCCTGAGTACACCAAAAGAGGGAGAAAGAGGTGCTGGCCTGTGGCAAGCAGAAGATGGAAAAGCTTGGCAATATTTTCTTAGCCCCACATACCAGCCTACATACTGACAATATGGGGGTAGGCAGTATGTGACAAAACATCCCTGTCTGTCTGACTCTGTCCTTACAATGTAAGAATGCTTACATTGTAAAAACTTGGCAAGCATCTCGTTGGCCAAAATATTTAAGAAAAATTTCCTGAAGAAATTCCTTGCAAATAGTTACGTACAACTGTGTTATCACACGGTATCTGATTCCTGATGTGCCCTACTAAGTTGCTGGTCACTCTTTGGTCTTATTGTCAGCTATGCTGATCTAAGAAAAGATATATGGATTAAACTGTTGCTTTGGGGATTTTCTCCCTCTCATTTCCAGAAACAACTCCAATTTTTCATTTAGACTTTAGTTAGCTATCCTGCTGAGAAACTGCAGGTCTCTCTCCTGGAGCTCTGTGGGAAACAGGAGAGAAATGGCAAAAACTTTTTTTTCCATTTGTAAGCGAGCAAAACTGACCTGGAGTCATAGAGAAATCAGAGCAACAGAGGAGGAAGAGGCTATTTTTATCAAGTCACTGTATTTTTTTTTCAGCAAGAACCACATCTTAAGCTGCTAGTCCCTATTTTTCTCTAAATTCTCTGAGGAGCTGGCAACGGATGGCAGGGCCTGACCTCCAAAAAAGAAGTAAGAGCAATTAAGAGGATAACAAATCCAGGGTCATCCAGGAATTTTGCAGCTGTCACTGTGCAGCACATCAAGGCCCCCCCCAGGCCTCACAGTACGGGTGAGGACAGGATTCTTGTTGCTCTGGCTGCAGCTCCCATGCTGCCTGAATGGAAGGAGGTGCTCCACCAGCCACCAGCTGTAGAGGAGCTGTAAAAGAGGCTTGGCATTCCACAGCTGCATCCAGGGGAGAGGGACAAAAAGATGAAGGATGTTAGATGATGAAAGACTGGTTAAGTTAGGATGGCTGTCTAAAACAGTTTACAGAAATTAAAGAAAGGAGAAATTAAGAAATATGTTGAACCTTAAGCCTAATTAGTGTAGCAGTGTAGTTATAGTCATGATAGCCTAAGGATACAATTAGACATGTCTAGAGAGGGAGGCTGATCTTGTTGTTAAACCATAAAGGTAGGGGACAGGATAATAGCAGTTGCAGTCTGGTGCTGGCTCCTGGATGATTCTGATGTGTTGCAGGGACGCCTTGTGACTCCAGCAGGAAACTTCCAGTCGCCTGAGACTTTGGTTTCAATGTTTCCAAGTGTTTCTAAACTAACACGCAGAATTCCCAAGATCAAGCTGAGGCATTTTTGTGGTGTTCAACCACCAGGGTCCCTTTTTAGTACACCTTGGACTTGCAATTGGGGATCTTAGGGCACCAGCTGCTAAGAGAAAGCAAAGCTGGTTGCCAAAAAGAGCCATGAGCGATAAAACACCAAAATAAGATGCCCCAAATTAGCATGGCACAACCAAACCAGCTGTTTTCTAGTCTCAGGTAATCACAGTTTTGTGGAAGAGATGCCGAAGGAGACACAGCCTTTCACTTTGATATTACAGGGTTACATTTGTGAGCACACTGACTTTGGTGATGCCCAGTCTGGGCCCTGGTAAAACAAGCAAAGATGTCACGGTGTGCCAGCATCACTCACACCTCGGCTCGGAGGCTGCAGGTGTTTGTCAGTCCCTCTCTACCCAGCGCTGCCGCCCTCTTCACTCTGCTTTCCCGGGAAGGAGTAGTGACAGCGCCAACAGGAGGAGATAAATTGGAGATTGAGGCTGACACAAGCCGTGTCTCTACAAACCTTAGCAGCCAGGCACTGGGGGCTCAGCCCAGCCTGCGTGCAGGGCCTGCCCCAGGCCAGCAGCAGCCTCCCACAGCAAGCCTCAGCAGCCTGCCTCAGCCCCCACCTGGCACAGCTCTAGCAGCCTCCCCCATGCCTCCACTCCACTGCCTGGGGAGACCATGCTTTTTTCTCCCCAAAGCACAGCGGTGAAACTTTTCTAGCATTTGGAAGTGAGAACTTGTGGGATGCAAGGGGAGATGCTGGCAGAGCCCTGTTGCAGAGAGCCAGGAGAGATGTCTGACTCAGTGATACCTGACAGAAATGAAGTCCTGTGGCAAAGCCAGACATGAACCCAAGGCTTCTCAGGGATATATTCAGGCACATCACAGACATCCTGACAGAGGATTTGCCTTGAAAGCAGATACCACCCAGTAACCCAGGCAGGTAAAAGGGATTGGCACCATCCCTAGATACGTGGGCATGGGCAGAAATCCTGCAGAGGCCCTGGACTTTGATCCAGCCCTGAGGGGTCTCGGCAGGAGGCAATGTTTACCATACCACTTCAGTGCCAGCTCTACATTGTCCATGGCATGAAATGACTGACATGCTGGCGCACAAAGGTAAAAAAGGACAGATTGATTTATTGATCAAGGAAAGACACAGTCTCCTTGACAGAGATGCGCTGTCAAATGATGGCAGGACGTGCTGCTAAAAGCCCTCCAGATTGATTACTTTACCTGCCACCTGATCCTTCATTGCCCTGGGCTGTGGCAGGTGAAGAGCAAGGGAAGATTTACATGTGGCTGGGAGTCATAACAGGAAAACATGCAGGAATTAAAGCTCCAGGGGTCTGGCCAGGACACAGTAGCCCCCCTCTCCTCCACCTGCCACAGGGCTGGAAGGTCCCTCAACCCACGGGCCAGCCAGGGTGGCGGGAAGACCAGAGAAACCTCATTGTGCAGCCAACCGAAAGTGGCACTGTGGCAGGTAACACCTGCACATCCTGAAACGCTGCCATTTCCCTTCCCCATCTGTTCCCTTCCCTAGGATTAAACCACTCCTGTCTGTATGATTATATGGCCTCTGCCTGCCCCGGGGATTGTGGAGACTGCAGCCAGGCACTTGGCCCGGTACTGCTGTCAAACCCTGCAAGGCAGGCACTCAGCCCACTGCAGGAGGTAATGCCACAGCCCATATCCCAGCACAGGACATCAAGCTGGGGCACCCATGGAAAATGGCCACTTCATCAGCTGCAGCAGGTTGGTGCCAATCCATGAGGGAGCTCTCTTCTGGGACTGCTCTCCTTTGTTGCTGCCTGTGCACCCTGGGGCATCCAGAGTGGCTCTCTCTTAGTGTGGGCTAATGACAATAAACCTAAGGAGAGAAGAACATTGGAAAAAACATCTTTTCTTTCTAGGGCCCAATTTACTATTTCTGCACTGGTTCCCTCTCAAGATACATTCTTGCTTAAACAGGATCCTCCCCTACTTGACAAGTGCAATTGAACCTTTCCATCAGCTTGCTCAGGAGACAGCCTGAGCCACGTTAGGGAAGAGGCAGGGCCTTATCACAGCAGCAATTCACAGCATCCTGCTTGTGACGTGACATGGGTGCACCACTCAGCACCACATGAAACCCCAAAGTTACTTGGGTGGCCAGGTCCCAACTTCACTGGCCAAACATGTTGAACCAAGAACATCACAAATTTGTAATGAGCTTGTGGAGAAATATAGCATGAGGTAGGCAGGAGAGAAGAGACATAACAAAGAGAGTCCCTTAAATGATTCAGCGCTGGCCAATTTACCAGGCACAGCATGTTGGGAAAATGCCACTCCAGAGCTGCTCTCATACCTGTTAAAGGACTTGATATTCCCAATACATGGCAGCTTTATCTTAATTCTGTGGACAATCTGACCAGTTTTGGCTGCACACCAAATCCAGATGGCTCGCCACCTCTCTTGTGGAAAGTGTAAATAATACAGCAGACCAACCACAGGAAAAACAGTGATCCCAAAAAGGCAGAGATGTGAAAAGCTAATTTGACTTTTGAACAAGCATCTAAATTAACATCCTCCCAACAGCCTCTTTTTTGGACGCAGCAAATGCCATGAATGATTGAAGAATGCCCTACCCAGACACACTGGGAAAGGCAGGACTACAACAGGAGGTGGCGTGAGGAGGAGCTGTGCACTAGACAAGGCAGGATAACATTTTGATGGACACAACTGATGTCATCTGTCTTTATTTCTGTAATGCCTTTGACATGGTTTAGGCCAACACCCTTGTTGATAAATTGGAACAATATGGGTTTGATGGATGGAGTAGTAGATGGATAAGGAATAAGGATGGATGGAATAAGTTGCACTCAATGGCTTAGTGGTCCAAATGGAGATGAGTAACAAGTGATGTTCCTCAAGGGGCCATATCAAGCCTGGTACTGTTTGACAGCTTATTAATGGCATAGTAAGGTCGAGCCCACCTCAGAGAGTTTGTACATGACAGGAAGCTGAGGGTCGCTGTCCACAAGGACCTTGACGTGTTTGTGAAGTGGGCCCATGAGAGTCTTACAACGTTCAACAACATCAAGTGTAAGGTCCTGCCTCTGCATTGGGGAAATCCCTAATATGAATACAAGTTGGAGAATCAATTGATTGAGAGCAGCCCTGTGGAAAGGAATGTGGATATACTGGTGAAAAAAATATTAGATATGAGCCAGTAATGTTCTTTCCCAGCTCAGAAACACAATTGCATCCTGAGCTGCATCAAAAAATGTGCCACCAGCAGGGCAAGGGGAGGTGATTTCCCCCCTCAACTCTGTTCTCACGAGACTCCAACTGGAGTTCTGCAGCCACCTTTGGGGTCCTTAGCACAGAAAGATATGAGCCTTATGACTGAGTCCAGAGGATGGTCACAAGAAGGGCTGGAGCACCTCTCCTATGAAGAATGGCTAACAGACTTTGGTTTGTTCAGCCTGGAAAAGATAAGGCTCCAAGGACATCTTATTGTGACCTTTCAATATATAAAGGGTGCTTATAAGAAAGACAAAGAGTGACCTTACACCAGGGTCTGTAGTGACAGGACTAGTGGCAACAGGTTTAGCCAAAATAATGGTCCCATCCAACCCAAACCATTCTGTGACTCTGTGGAATTCTCTACTCCCTTATGCTGGAGTTCAGTTTGGCCCTGAGATGTGAGATCATCTCCCAGCCCTGGGACTGAGCAACACAGTGAAAAGGAATAGTATCAATAAGAAAAATCATAATTCTGTTTCTTCTTTCCCTGGCACTTCTATTCAAAGAACTTGAAATCTTTTTAAAGTAGTGCAAGATTAATCTCATTCATCACCTCATCTCATTCCCTCCACATGTCACAACCCAATTTCACTTTGAGCTCATACATATGTACAGTTGAGCAACAACCAATTTTATGGAAAGAAGATGGTGATTTGAGTGTTTCTGGTTTTGGAGAGTACCTGGATATCTGGAACAGCTGCTGCATCCCAAACCTAGGGCTCCATGTTTGCAATACAACATCTCAGCATTTCATGGCAGAAAGAGGTATGATTTCCTGCCTGGGCCAAAGAAACTGGACCAACAACTTCTTTCTCAAAAATTTTTGTAGTCAAATGTGTTTTGGATTCTACATCCCTTTGACTCTAGAGCTGGAGAAAGAGGTAACAAAAGGAAGTCAACTAGAAATCTGCCTAAATTCATGAGAGCAATAGAAGAGGAAAAAATATGGTAACATTCCCCTGCAACAAAGTTATGTTTGGCCTGTGAAGGGATTTCCATTGATAATCTTGGAGATGGGAGAACAGGAACAGAGGGAGACATCTGTCATCATATTTAATGGTGCTTCTTGTTGTACAGTTTAAATAATTAAAGAAGATTCATCCAAGTAGAAAGAAAGATAGGATTAAGGAAAAAAAATGGAAAACAGAAAAAAAGATCCTAGGCAGTTGTGTAACTATTTTCCCCCTGGGCCTGGGAAATGTTTCCACTAAGCAATCCAAGACACTGCTTAAGATTCAAACTATTGCTTGCTAGGGAAAGGGAGGGAGGGCAGAGGGAGAATACTGCAAAAACATTTGACTACATCTGCTACCCACTCATTATTGTAATAGAGAGAGGTAGGGATAAATCTGACTGCATGTGTGAGGGCAGCAATTGGTTGTTAGGTTTCAAAGATGCTATTACACCCTGGAGGAGCAGGGACATACACAGGTGACATTCACCAATTTCAATGGGGCGGAGGGAAATCACACATTGGAATGAAGTTAATAAGCAATGCAGAGGGCAGGGTCCATGATTGCCAATCTGATTTCTATAATTGGTGTGATTACTACTATTGTAACTTAAACACAACAGCAAATCACTTGCTTAATTGAATTTTCTTTCTGCTTGTGGCTGGGAAGGGGGAGGACACAGAGGAGGATGCAAATTTCTCCTACAGCTGTGTGTGTCTTCTCAGCCATGAAACAAGCAGAGGGGTCATGGGGTTGGGGGCAGCCCCAGGGACAGAAGGGGGAGATTAGAGGGGCCTAAGGCAAAGCAGGGCAGCTTTACATGCATGATTTTCATGGAAGAGGATGCTCTGTGTTTCTAAACAGTGCCAACACCTTCACTGCACTGAAAGAGACAATTTTGCACTGGACTTAGTAAATGCCTCACAGCACACCAGGAGATGATAAAGCTTCTCACTGAACTCCTGGGGGGTCAGGCAAATGGCCATGCTGCATCCAGTGCTCCCACTCTCAAATACATCCCCTTCCACCATCAGCAAAAGCCAGAAAGGAATATCTTTTAGATCAGCCTGTGGGATCTGTTCATTCTCTGCAGCATTTTTTTCCCTAAAAATATTTGCAACAGCCAGGAGACAATCCAAAAAAAAAAAACCAAAAAAACAAAACAAAAACAAAAAAAAAAAAAAACCCAAAAAAACCCAAAAAAACCCAAAACAAAAAAAACAAACAAACAAACAAAAAAAAAACCACAAAAAAAAAAAACCAACAAAAAAAACCACCACACCAAAAACAACAAACGCTGAAATGTCCCCTGAAATGCCAGAAAAAAACCATGACCTAAACATATGTGTTATCTCTGTGCTGTGACATTCCATCTCTGCTGTATCTTACTTGGAGATTCACACAGGAATGACAGAAAAACACAGCTGCTCGTGTCCCCTATACCTGGTCTGGAGGGGACACCTACTTGCCTCATCGACTGTTTTCAGATGATAACTCATCTGTTTTCAAATGCTATTTTGAACCTGTCATTACAGACAGACTCATCAGCACCTTCATACTTTGGCAGGCTGAAGAGTAGTGGGTTTTTAACAGGACCAAGCAGCATCCTATATTTGCAGATTTTGTACAGAGTGTCCTGTTGAGGGACAGTGTAGGTTTAAAGTGTGGATTCAAAATTTTAGGTCACGCTGTCTCCTCTGTGAGACTGCACAAAAATATCTGCTGAATTGATTAAATTCAGTGCACTTGAAGGATTCCTAGTTCCATGGATGAGAAACCCTCAGGTCTGCTCCAGAAAAAAAATAATAGAAACAAACACTACACCAATGAGCAGCAAATTTTGCTATGGCCAAGATGGCAACACCACAATACTTTCCTTAGAGTTTTTCATGCATGCATTTTACAGCATGCTACACAAATTAAGAAGTATTTGGTTTTGGCAGGGATCCTGAGACATGCACAGGTGCAGAACCCAAAACTGCAGGCAGGGCTTTGAGCAATGCACCATTCTTCTGACCATACCCAGACCCTGGGCATCTGTATAACTTATTAAGAGCCAAACTTGATGTACCTGTCTCATGGGAGACTTATTCATGAATATGTTGAGTACGGTAAACCAAGAAGGACTTGAGGCATAAATGAAACCTTTCAGAGGGTCTTTCCATGAGTGTTTGGGTGGAACTTTTTGGAACTTGCACAATTCTAGCCCTGCAAGCCATTGTTTCTTTTTCTCTTTAAACTTGCCTTAATCTAGCACAGAAAACCAGGGAATGGGGAGGGACTCAGGGAAAACATGATCCCTGATCCTTTCAATAATATATCTCCCCTACAGCTGCACAAAAATAAAATATTAATTTATCTGATTTGAAACAGAAAGAAGGACGGAGGGGAAAGAATTGACTGGGGCTATGCAATGTTTTCCATCATATATTTATGTTTATGTTCATACATAATGCTTCCATGTATCATCTGTTACCTTTCACTCCTATATCTGCTCGTCACTCCACGTTTCCTTCCTTGAGGAAGGAGACAAAATAAACTGTGCTGTGGCCAGGGCACTAGTGGTAAAAATTATTTTTCCCTGAGAGCCTTAGGTTTTATTTTCATGGACTTCATCAGAGTTCTTACCTATTTGACTGTCACATCAAGCCTTCTTCATGCCCTGAGCTTCTAAGAGGACTGAAAGTGAGGATATATGAGACTTCTTTGTTACCTAGAGAAGGCATGATGACTTTTGGAAAATAAGCAACTTTCACACCATCCCAGCTCAAGGAAAAATGTTAATATGTCTTGATGGGATACTAAAGTCTTTATGATGGTATAAAAGCACTAGGAAGAGACATAAGTATGAAGCATGTCTTTCAGATCAGATTTGGGAAATGGGCCTCCAGTAATGTTAGCATTTCAGTTGGGAAATGTGCAAATACAGGCCATTTATCATCTTCAGGTTTTTCACTCTGTCCAAATAGATATCTGTCTAAAATAACATGTTCTAAACCCTAGCACTCTCCACTCCACAGGAGAAAATCTCTGTCATTCTACAGAGTCAGCCCAGTTTATCCCCAAGGTTACGGGGAAAAATACCTATTTTTCTTTATTTATCTCAATTTTGAAATAGGAAAAGAGCCCCAAGGAAGTCCCACTATTAACAAATAGGGCAACAAAAAGGTAACAAAACTAATGCAAAAACATTTTTCTTCCCCCACAGACTCAGCTCTCCTGTATAAAAATTATCAGCCTGCCCATCTATTCCCATCGGAGAATCCCACTCCAGCTGCACTAGCACTCAACAAATGGCCTGTCAAACAGATGGGCTTTGAAACAAGCTCGTTAGGTCTTTCTTTTTAAAGACAGCACTACTACATGGCTAAGTTTGGCTTCTGTTTCACCTAGTTTTCAGAAGGGCACATGCATGCAAAATATATCTACAGTACAAAAAAACCTCAGCATTGCTAAAACATTAAGACTGAGAAATCAAGCTTAGAAGTCAAGCCATTCCATATGTTAAAGTTGCTCCTGCACCATTGATTCTAGGCCATTGTACATCCTATTCATCAAACATTATATATGAAATTGTACATTTCACAGGTAAAATAAGAACAGAGAACCTATATATATTCTAGTGTGAGATGCAATCAAGTTAATGTTGCAGAAAAAACCCAAGCTCTTGGAATATTCTCAATTCTGTCTTAGATTTATATTCTTAATATTACATTACATTGTTACCTTATGCTTCCACCTATATCTTTGTTGTATCTTTCTTATCTTTTCCCCATTTTATGCATAGTGCCTGCAAAGCCTTACACAGGCATCGAATTTGTATGTACTGTAAGAAATCCAACAGAGGATCAGTGCTCAACATTTTGACTGTAAACTTGCTGGTTCTGGAACTTTCCTCATTGTGTTTTATTAGAGGGCTTTGTAACCTGGGTTCCTGACTGATATTTGGGAACTGTATTTTCCACAACAGCAATTTTAATCAGTTATAATGGAAACACACTGCTAAGCAGATTCCTAATGATTTGTTGGATCTGGACTTTAGATCACAAGATTTTTGTAGACACAAACAGTTCTTTGATATATTTTAGTACACTACTAATAATGACACCAAGGCTTCTAAGTATAATTACAAGACACACAGTAAGTTAGTGCTTCAGTTAGGGACAGGTGACAGACTGCATTTAATTTAGATTCTACTTTTCTTCTTTCTAATGACAAGAAGAAAAAAAAAGTCAAAACAGTTTTGCTCTTTCCATAACCTGAGGCCTTCAGCAGCAGAAGAGATTTAAAACTGTACAGTGTTTACCACAATTTTCTGTCCCAGTTACTCCTGCCTCTTGATTATCTATGTGCCAAGGGTGATGGTCGAGTTAAGAGTGAAGGTCAGGCCCTGTAGAGTGTCCAAGGTCTACAAGAGTGGAGCAGCTGGCACTTTGGCCTTGAGAACTTGTGACTCTCATCATGCACAGCTAATTGCCCTGAGCTTCCAGGGCACATCAGCAGCATACAGAACAATTTAGTCTCTGTAGGTAACCAGTCCTGGTAGATTCAGCAGTATAATTCTCCACCTGACTGCATAGCTAAAATAGCCTGGGAGATAAAAGGTCAAGATGTTCACCTGTACATTGCTTTGAGGTCTAAGTCAGCCACTCTTCCACATACTGGGATGACTCTTTTAATACTTCTGAGTAATGAAAACACCAACATCTTTCTTAATCACAAGCTAGATGTTTGAATTCGGAAGCTGTGTGAGTCAGGATTCTGACATGCTGCTGGTACTGTGTGTAATTGCAGAAGTGAGCTGTCCTATGCCATCAGGAAACAGTGACACACTGCAAGTCATGCCTGGATCTTCCAGAAGCAATCTAAATATCTCAACCAGTCTCACTTTTATTATACATTCAAGGGACACTGCAGAGAGAAAGAAGAAAAGAAAAACAATCTCCATGAAAGAGAGCCAGCAAGTCTCTACCTGAGACACAAGAGAGCAAATGCCCACAACAGAGAGGGAATTTTCTGTCAGAAAAGATGCAGAATGCAGAGAGCAGGTGGCAAGGAAGACAGATGCTGAAAGCCAACATTAACGGGTGCCTTAAGAAACGTAATGCTGATGGATGGGTAGACAGATGCTAAATATGTAATCTCCTTGCAGATGGACAGTAACATGCAAGAGAAACGCTATCAAGAAGGAAATGCTGCGTGTTTGAGCAGATATCTGTAAGCACAGGGAATCAATGAATGGCTGTATCTTTGGCTTTTTCCATTTGTGTCATGTTTAGCCTGAAACAGAGACCTGAGTTGAGTTACACAGTTCATGCTCTCTTTCAGTCATTCCTTTACCACAGACCTTCCTGTTCATGTCTGATAGTAAGTGCCAAAGAGCATGGATCTGTGGACATTTCCAGATTACCAGGGTGATTCAGGTGAAAAAAAGAACCAACCATCTGTGAACCTTCTTGGTCCAATCAAGAGGCAAACCCAAAACTGATTACTTCTTTCTTTCATGACTTCCATCCATTCATTCTTAAACACTTCTGTAGTTTTAAGCCACATGGAGAAGTTGCTTTCTGACTAATACTAATGGAAACTCCCCAGGAAAGTGTTTTCTCTGCAAATTTCCAGATCCAAGAGATGTCTTGATCAATGCTGAAAACTCCCTGATATCTGGCAGGGTTTCAACCAACCTCTGAACTTTAAGGGCAGACGGCAATCACCATGATATTCCTTCAGCCACAGAGAGCCCAGACAAACGTGTGCAAACAATTGAGACTCTCTAACACATTTTTTGAAAAGATGACAGATACTACCAATCCAGTATGCAGCACTTCCTCAGAACTTTTTCTCTGACACACACAGAAACTAGATGTATGGCAGAGGAAAAGCATGTGCAGCAGCCAGCCTAGCAGAAAGATAAACCAAACAGCAGCTGCAGGACCATTTGTACTCCTGGGAGTTAAAATGTGTGGCTCATTGCTATCCACAAGCAAAACTCATCAATGTCATTAGCAAGCACAGCTCTGCTCAGTCAGATTGTGCTCATTCCAGTGGATTTTTCAGTCACTTTTCTTCTACACAATTATGTGGCCAGCAGACCCTAAACTTTTGTACAGACAAAAATTCATGGTTTTGTCTTGCCATGAAATTTTGTCTGTACATTCTGTGGAGGTGGGAGCTAAGGACAAGGGCAGCTGTGGTCTGTTCCTATCTTGAAGTTAAAGACAGATATCAGCCACTGCCTGTACCAGCTGGTGAACGCTTGTGTCAGCAGAGCTGAGTGTGCTGGAGCTACAATGATTTTTAAGAAGAGATGGCTTCTAGACAGAGCCCCTGCAGTGGTGGTGCCAGTGTCCTGCAGGACATGCTACCACTGCCCAGTATGGACCAAGCCATCAAGTGTCACAGGCCTAGGAAAAAGCATTTCAAAACAGCCAGGGAGCTACTGATTTGCCCATGTAACACTTCATTCCCTAATGGGTAGTCTTCTCGAAACAATCCCGAGAGCAGGCAGTTAAACTATGCAGCTGATGGAGGCAGAGACTGCTATCAATTTGCCCAGCACCACGATCCCAAACTCTAAGGGAAAAAGATGCAGAAGGATCTGGAAGTTCAGTTCAGATCTCTCTTTGCCTTTTGTCTCCTGGGACATCCCCTGACACGGCCTAAGAAAGAGAATGTGGGTGGGCATGATCTACCGTGGCTGTCCATCTGTCTTGGAAATGGAAGAAACCTCCTGTAGCCTTTCCTGACTCAGGACTCAGGCAGAAAGAGATTGAAAAAAACCCCTCCTGAAGACATAAGACAATGACTGAGAAAAATATTAGTTACAGAGAGAAAAAAAAAAAAAAAGAAAAAAAAAAGAAAAAATGAAAAAGAGGAGAAGTGCAGGAGAAAACTAAGGACCAGAAAATGCAGAACCAGCTGTGTGACAAGAATATTGGCAGACAAAACAGTAAAGACAACACTTGTTTTTCCAGGTATTTTTAAGACTGTAGACTCTAGTGCGTGGGCTTAATAAGTCTTTCAAACAATCTTAAACCATTTATTTTCCTTATTTTCCTGCCTCTTTCTCTATCACCTTCCTCCTTCTGTAGGTTTTGGGGCCTTTTAAAATTTTGTTTTAATTTCTGTGTTTTTCAGTGAATCTTTTCCTTCCTCCGTCTCCCTTATACAACATCTTCCCCCTTTTTTTTCAAGCACATGCTGCCCATTGTCTCACCCTCCCTGCCCATCAGAGGGATACTTGTAGGAAGGCAGGGGAACACGTCTGATCTGAACTTGTCAGAGGAAATTTGATAAATGTCACAGGAATGAAGGACCATAGAAATTTAAGAGGTTTCTCTTTCTCTCTTTTCAGTAACTGTGCCTGAGGAGCCAAAGCCCCCCACTGCAGAGCTGACAAGCTAAACAGAGCTGAGAAACGAACTGTCACTGTTTGGATGGGAGAAACTGCAAATAACAGTGTTAGTGACTCAGAAACTCAGCAGTGCTGCCACAGAATTCTAAGAGGGACATGCTGGGTGCAGCTTTGAAGGATTCCCTCCATGAGCTACCAACCCTTACGTTATGTTTTTAAAAAGTGACAGGCAATTGATAACCTTCATTTCACCAAGAGGGTCTTTGGGTTTGTCTGCATGGGAAAGTTTTTCCACTCACACGTAAGGTGAGATTTTGAGAAGATAGCCCTGCACCCATTAACCCCATGGTGTAACTCATCCTCCCTCACGAGCGGCCTCATCCACCTGAGCTTCTCCTGAGTGGCTTTCACAACAGGCTGGGTAACCCCAATCCACCACCACCACAACAGCCACTGAAATCCACATCTCCCATTACAACTGCATGACCTGCCCACACAGACTAACCCTTAGGCTCTAAGGTCACTCTCAACAACAATCCAGGAAAAGAAATTTGCCAGTGTCATGGATGCGCTGTAATCCTGCTGCTGTACGTTGTATTTGTACACAACCCGCCCAGCCATTCCTGGTGGAGGCAGAGGCAGCTGTATGTTGGTTTAGCTGATGTGGTGGGAGGAAATTCTCACTCTGTTAAACACCTGTTATATTCTGTTGCAGAGGAGGCTGCACTTTGGTACCGGTACAAATATCACGCACGTCTGTGTGAGGAACTTTGGGATCAATGAAATGAAATGAGCTACTGAAATATATGCTAATATTCCAACTAGATACATAAACCAGAAGACTGGGTGGTTTGAAATGTGGTTTATGAATATGCAACACTCAATTTAAAATAATTGTGCAGTTCAACAAATACAAAAAGGGAAAATTTGGGGACAGACTCTGTTTGGTAGTCTTGTTTAATTGGCTATAATTTCTACTTCACAGCAGTATGGATTTTAAAATGTGTCATAAGCAGAGTTGGGAAAGTTATCGAATCTGTATTACAGGAGAATTTTCCCCAGTTAAAACACGGTTGCTCTCACTATCAAAACCCCCTCTCTTTTGCATTTGCTTTCTGCACTCACGTTCAGCAGTTGGGAGCTGTTCCCATTAAACACTGGCACAAAGCCATTTCCAGCTTGCCAACCCACGTAACAGTAAAGGGCAGAGAACAAAGAAGAAGCTCAAACATATGCACACATTCGCATCGGAAGTTGTACTTTATATCGCACCAGACACTGCTGGTCACAGCGAAAACAAAGAGCTCCCAAAATCTCCCGCTGCAGCTCTGGTTCCAAAGCAATCAGAGAAGCCAGTTGCACATACCTAACTGTGTAAAATGTTTGTGTGCACGGATGTAACTGGGCATGCACAGGCTACCTCTAAACTCCCACACAGCCAAAGAGATGTAGAAATGCTCATATTTCCTAGGAGTGATACTTGGGCACAAGCTGGGGGAGAGGAAAAACCTTTAAATAAGTTCCAAATAGTCTTATGTTCTTCTGTGTTCTATTTTCATAAATTGAGTCCTCTTCCAGAGGGAGTGAAAGCCACTGGTTTCTTCATAACACCTTCTGGCTACAGGAGATATCCCCAGCAAATCATGAAAACTAGGGAAGAGAATGTGATCTACCACAGCAAAGGTAGATTCAATAGCAAACATCTGATACTTGCTGCTCAACTGACTTAAAAAAACATAAAAAGGAGGGAAAAAACAGGGAGAAAGAAAGAAGAGGGGGGAAAGGAAAGCAAAAATATAAAAGGAGCCATACAAGTAAGCAAACAATTATTCCTTGAGTAAAGTCAAGGCAACTGCCCTCAGCTCACAGACATTTGTAATAGACGATGAAAAACTGCAGAGCCAGTGAATCTCTGTGAATTATCCTTCCAGGTCTAAACACCAACTCAATGCTTTTCAAGGAAACAGAGACCACCTTTTCTACAAGAACATAGTATGAGGCAAGACAGGGACAGAAGGTAGCAGGCAAAGGGAGGAGAGGAGGTGATGATAGGCAGATTACTTTCAATGCCTAAGAGTTAGGCTTTCATTTGTGCTGCCTCAGAGGGCTTGGACAAGTGGATGCAGTGCTCTGTTGCCAATGGATAAGCAGCCCCTGCAGCATCTGGAGTGTTTTTACAGCATGTTGGTTTGATAGGCTGCCCTCTGCCTCATTCTTCCAGCTCTGTAGCTCCCTCTTTCCTTGATGCCACATGTGTGCTGATGGCATCGGGGTTCTCCAGACTTGGCACAAAACTAGACAGGGAGCAAGAAGAGCTGGAGCCCCTGATGCACCTCAGAGTCACCACAGCCCTTCCAGAAGTCTTTGTCACCTATCTGTGCCCACAACTGTCTGGCTATAACAGAGACTCAGGGCCAAACTCCAAGGATTCTAGGGAGGCAGGTCAGGAAGTAACACTAAGTGTCCTGGCTGCTGCAGGGGAAAGGGAAAAGATGAGAATAATTAAATAAATATATCCCTGCTTCAGTTTAGCACCTTCTGACTTCACATTTCACAGTAATTCCAGCATGTTCTTCCACAGGACTGCTCTTCAACCTGCCATTCCTTGGCCCATATACATGTACTTCATTATCCCTGACAAAGTGCAGCTCTTTGCACATGCTCTCCCAGAATTTCAGACACAACTTTTTCAGGCAATTTAAGCATTTTGTTCTATCCCATTCCACAAGCATGCCTGCAATCCCATAAGCATTTAAAATAAGAGCTTCTTCGTTATCCCTATCATCGAACTCAGGCAAGAAAATACTGAGCAGTGACTGCTGTAGGACCGAGCCCTGCCACTGCACACACTTTCCAGTCTGACAGAGAACTGTCAGCAGCTCCTTTCTGAGCACAAGAGATGCTGTAACTACCCTTTGGTATTTCAACTGACCTTCTCTGATTTGCTTATTGGGATGCCACAACAGTGTTAAAAGCCTTTGGAAAGTGAAAGCTTATCAGATACCTGGCTGGTTAGAATGGCATGGGCTCTGCCTTGGGGCACAAGGATGCACTCCTTTTGATGTCACTTCCACCCTCTGAGCTGACCCTGCAGCACAAAGGACCCAGGGTAGCAGTGCCTCAATGCAGCACTGTACCAGATAACATGGACAGGTTTGCCTGAGGCATCGCAGCTTGAGGAAGGGGTGCCTTTGACATGCAGGTAGGGCCACCAGATCCAGATGCTGCAAAGACGTTTGTGAAACAGAGTCAACTGCCAGGTGTTTGAGATCTCCAGAAAGATTCAAAGTGCTAAAGGTGCAAGTTCTCACTGTACACATTATTTGCTGGGACAAAACCCTACATTGCCATTAACACCAAAGTGATCTTCTCAGTCCTCTGCCATCATATATCAGCAACTAGAGAGTCATTTGCTGAACACTTACTCTCCCTGACTACCTACCTATCCTTCCCTTTGGAGATTCCTGCTTTTGTCTGGCTTACATACCAAAGTCTGTTTACTTGAGAAGGAGAATGAGGTTGGAAAGGAAATTCCTATCTATTACTGAGCTGTTAAGAGCATCAGTAATACATGCTATTAGTCTATTTTAACCTAATTTATTGTTGAACATACAATAACTGTCAGAATAAATCATTTGTAAAGGCCAACAAAACTCCCCTGTATGTTAGAGAACAATGTTGCTGCAAAACACTGGCAGCCTTGTGCATTGCTGGCATTAATTTTAAGCCTTCCTTCCCAAAAATCCCAAAGAAAAAGGAATCCACCCTTGCAAATGCATCTTCTTCTGAAGACAATATCGAGTGTCAAAATCATGTGTCCCCTTGTTTACACAGCCTGTCTCTGATCTGCCAGTTGTAAGGGCAGAAGGATTTTCAAGGGTTTCAGCTGCTCTGCTACCTCACTTTCTGCTCAACCAACCTCCTCTGCACCAACATCTCCAGCTCCTGCGACAATCCCTAATATCAAGTAGCCCTTTGATCTGGACTATGTTCCAGGCAACCTCTTGCAGGGGAGGCATCAGTCCCTGTGAAGTACAGGTGAGCATTGATCCTGTTTGCCACACTTTGAGCTGCCACCAGAGCAGTGCCCATTCCCTGGGGCTCGCTGTCTGATTCTCCTGCTGTCCTGCCATCACTCGGACAGTTCCACAGCTTTGCCCAGGAAAACCAGTGGCAGAGCACTGGGCTCAGGAACACCAGGGCAGGGAACAACCACAGCCACCAGAGTGGAGGAGGAATGTTTGGACTGAAGCCAAGAAAATCAGATGATGAAAGAGAAAAACTTTTTCTAAGGAGGGGAAAAATCTCCCTAATCTTTCATTTTCTGGGCTTTTTGGTTTGCGTTATTTTATTCTTTTTCTCTTGTTTTTAATCTTGTGTGTTTTCAATTTCAATCTCTCTTTCACTCCTTCTCTTCTTTTTCTGAATATATGTATTTGCATTAGTGCCACAAGAAGCAGTAGAGATCTCTAGCAGAGTAAACTGTTCAGCACAGCAACCTGATAGCTGAGGACATCAGCAGATGGGAAATGCCACTGCTTTAAATATTCTAACCTTAGTTCCCAAAATCTGGGCCACAGTTTTAAAAAGGTAGCATACATTCAAAACTGGAATATTGCTTTATCACTAAGAATTTTTACCTCTTATCCTCGTGCAATTTGAGACAGCAGCACTTTTGCCCACAGCTTAATGGTGGGACATTTTGTGCTAATGATTTAATTGCAGGCACAAAACTGATGACCAGGCAGGCACTAATCAGGGGGTATGAAAATCGTAAAAATTGCACCTGAAAGCAAAGTGGGACCAGGGTTTGTTTTGGGGTTTTTTTTAATTTTCTTTTTTTTTTTTTTTTTTTTTTTTTTTTTTTTTTTTTTTTTTTTTTTTTTAATATGGAAGAACTAGAAACAAAAAATTGAAGAGTAAAACATGTCCCCAGATGAGAGCTCCTGCCTCCCCTACTTCTGGAAATATATCAGTGAATCACGTAATTTCATTACTGGGTAAAGGCAACTTGGCCCTATGTTACAACACCCCCATAAAGCCAGAACTGAACATCACATATGATGCAAAATAACAAATCTTGCACTGGATGCTAAGATCAGCACCTGCAAAGGGATGTTTGCACACCATAGTGCTACTGTTGGTCTCCAACAGGCAGCAGGAGCCAAAGAAGTCAGGCTGTGTGCATGGCAGTATGAAAACACCTGGAAAAATGCTCTGGTTGCCCCAAATGCTTCTAAGGCCAGGCACCCAGCACCTTACATTGGAGGAGACTACAATCAATATAAAGCATGACTCATAGTGCACTTTTATTTCCTTCCGTTTCCTAACCACTTATCTGACTGCCCTTCGGCCAATATTCAATTAGGGCTTAATTAGTTAGCAGTAACTAAGTTGGGACACCAAAAAAAAAAATATATATATACCTCCTTTACTGCTGTGATTTTCAATAGAGCAGCAGGATGAGGGCCATGGTTGGCCAGCTCTCACCTTGTCCCTTCTGCTGACCCTCAGATCTAATCACACTGACCAGAGCTGTCCAGCTCTCCCAGTTCCCCAAATGGCCTTGCTCTGCAGAAGCTTGCAAACCAAGAGAGAAGATTACAAATCACCATTGCCTTGGACTGCTCAATCCCCACTGCAGTCCTATGGCACAAGCAAAGCCACCAAAAGAGACCAAATCAGGCAAGAACTTCAGCCCAAGCACAGGGCAGCTTCCTATCAGATAAGGATGCTCCTAATCCTCCTATTCCCATATCACCTGCTCAAACTCTCTCTTCTCCCATCCTCTACTCCCCAGTTTGACAGTGCAAGTAAACCCTGACCTGCAGCCACACCAGTTTAAGCTTCTTTCCAGTAAAAATCAATCAATCCGTTTCCTTCAGCTGTGGCACAAACCCTGTCTTGTGTCAGGTGGTGCCCTAATACAGATGTAACAGATACAGTGTTTCTTTCTGCATTTTTCATATCTGTTATTTCTAAAACAGCCTGGCCAACTGCAACACCTACCATTTCATCAGACACAGTGAAAAGATGCGTTACAGACACATGCTATTTTCTCTTCTGAGAACTTTGCTTTTGTTCTTTCTTGTTCTGTTGCTTTCCTTTGATTAAATAAAGGCATCCAGAACAGAAGTGCAGGTCTGCTCTTTGTGCTTGAACACAGACAAACAGCAATGTTGCCATGGATTTTTTTAAACTCCAAATGAAAATAAACAAACATATCTTGGCAGTGTTTGGAATAGAAGCTAGTGAATAATTCACAATGAATAATTGATTTGTTGAATTTAGCTGGGTGGGTTGGGGGGTTTTTTTGGTTGTTTTTTTTTTTTTTGTTCTGCTGCTGGAATGTGCACTACCAGATGGTGAGTTCAATAAATGTATTTGTTTTTCCAATTTATTTGATGGATTCCCCCCCACCCAGTCTTTCTCCCCCTCTAAGGTGAAGTCTGAAATTCCAGATGGTTTGACTAGTGGCCAGATAAGTCACAATGTATTGTTTCAGCCTCCTCTTTAGAAAGGTGGAAAGAATGATAACAGGAGTGGAAAAATGCATACAGGAAACAGGAATAAAAGGAGGGGGAGATGTTTGTGTCAAAGAGAAGACAAATAAGAGGAGGTGTGATAAAGTCTATGAAATAGTGAATATTACAGAGAATGGAGGTGAAGAACTAGTCTTCTTTATAATGCAAGAAAAAATGAGCAGTTAATGAAGCTGAAAGGTGGTGATTACAAATTTACTAGTGATTTTTTTTTAACAGAACACTGAACTTCAGCAAGAGAACTCACTGGCAAATTACATTAAAGCCAAGAGTTTAGCAAAGTGGAGCAAAGAATTGCATATTTACCTGGAGAACCAAAATATCAACTACCAGTGCTGATGACATGGACTATATTACCTTACGCTTTAGGGAATAAACTAATCATTATTATTGATAAATATGTGATATTATCCACCAAATACAGTGTTTCCCTTACTTTTCAGTTGAAAATCTGATGCTGCTTATTCTGATAAGTCAAATCAGGGCTCAAGGGACTTCAAGACTGATTCTCTTTGACAATTATTAAGGTTGGCCAAATGAACAAATCCTTCTATGCTGAATATTCTCTGTGGAATTTTTACGATTCAGTTTCTATGAATATTTCCACAATGCTCAACTTCTTTTTTTTTTTTTTTTTGGCCATACAATTAAATTGGCCAAATACGTGCAGAGGGGGGATGTTAAAATGGAACTAAGTGCAGCCAAAGCATAGCCACTGACAAATTTGATCAGATGTTCATAAAAGTACAGTCTGCCTTATTTACCAACAAGTGCTACATGCTGGGAGAAAGCAGTTAGCATTTTGCACAGGGTGAAATCTTACTAATTACATTGATATTCATAGTAGAAGGGTTCTCTGCCTTCAGAAAGCACTCCTTCAGGGGAATAAGACTTAATTTTGCAAGTGTTTATACAGGAGAGTCTGTGGTGCACAGCTCAAACCTGCAGTAAGATACAAGCACCTGATGATCTGAAAGTGAGAGTTGTTTAGGAACAGTAATAAAGAAAAGGCAAATCAAAGAATTTATGCTAACTGCAAAAAACCAAAACCACAACAAAGCAGCAGTAGCAGAGAAAGGTACATAATAGCTTAAAGATGTGTTTGTTCACTTATGGGCTTGAATCCGATCCATTTGAAGTTCATGGAAACTTTCCTTCTACTGTGGACAAACACAGCATCATGATGGAATCATTCCCAAAAGAAAATCCTATCCCATCATGTACCAAAAGTATCTCAAGTATTGTGCTGGAATTTGGCTTAAGTCTGCAAAGAAGCAGCAGAAGTGAACCATATTATTCATCTCCTCGAGTTCACAAATCACTGTTTTCACAGAGCCAGCATCAAGGCCTCCATAAACCTCTGCTGTCCTTCTGCTCTGCTTCTGCTGACTCAAGCTTCTCTACCTGTTCTCCTATGGGAGCTCCATTCACTCACATTTTTTATATTTCATTCATATTAGAACACAGAAATATAGGCTTATAAAATATATATATTTATTTTATTTTTACCTCAGCAGTTTCTGTGTAAACTCAGAGTGATCTAATGGGCATGCAGTGTACAAACAGAATGGAGAGAGAGATGGGGATATTGTTATATAGGCTCTATCAATCCCACCAAACACTATTTGCTCCAAACCCAACTCCTCAATTGCCTGTAAACAAGCTTGCTGTCTTCTCCCCTGAGGTCCTGCAGCATTCTGCCACTGCTGTCTTGCTTTCATCTTCATTTCCTACTCCAGTTTGTAAAAACCAACACCACAGACCTGGCACTGTGTGTGAGGGCACCAAAGATGGGACCAATTTAGTGGAGACTTATTCCCTGCTGTTTTATGTGCCTTCAGCTCACACTTTAAGTGCCTCTTACAATGAGATCCTCACAATCCCAAACCTAGGCTGTTGGTTAGCCCCACTCTAGGGGCACTGTATCCAAGCATCTCCACACTAGAACTCAGGGGCTGCTTCCCAATGTACTGAGCCACCCTGTGCCCCTTCTCTTCCAGAACTTGGAGACCCTCTGGAAATGCACTACAGCTCCCTGCCTGTCCGAATTCTTCCCAAAGAAAAGGGTTGGAGCAAAGAAAGGTGTGCACACAGACCCCTCCTGGAAAGCTCACTGAGGGCACAGCCTGGGGCGCACAGCAGAAACCAGCCCTCCTAAGAACAAGGCCTGCTTTTGAGCAGATGAACCATAGACAATCTGCGTTAAGCTTTCTCCTTGGGGACATCTGAGCTCCACAAAATGCCTGGCTCACAGATGACATGAGTTTTCTTGGCTCAGTCATCTGGAAGGGTGCTGCTACAGGGCAGAACTAAGGGAGCACAGCCAGAGCCACGTGTCTTGAGTTTGGAAATAAGAGACTGCTCCTTCTAGCTCCAGACAGGCCAACAAGGTCCAGGCATCAAGGCCCTTGTTTTCCCAGCTCCTTCAAGCTGACACCGTCCTCATGAGCTGCCAGACCACGATGCTCAGTTCCCATGGCAGTTTTACATGTCAGCTCCTAAGAAAAAGCTGGTTGTGTGCTCTGCTGTCACCCCCAGGTCCCCAAAGCACTTTGGCTGCCTTGGACAAAAATTAAATAAATAAGAGATGCATAGAAGAGAAGCCCTTCAAAGACAGGCACGCAAGCAGCCGAGTTGTCAGGGGACTCCCTGTGCTGCCGCCCTCTCTCGCTTCCCCCTCCACCCTCTTTTATTTCCCTCAGCCAGCAAGGATGGCGTGGTGGGACTGGAAGAAACCTGGCAAGGTCATGCTGTTTGATTTTGGTGCCAGTTCCAATTACATCCTGGCTTTTATAACCAAATCAAAAAAAACCAAAAAGGGTAAGGAAAAAAAATATTAAAGGGTGGGAGAGAGGCAAGGCAGCAGTGTCCAGCTGCAGGCTGGGAAATGACATTTCAATTTGTCCATTGATCCTTTCCCCCATGCCCCCTTTTTTTCTTCCTTTTCTCATTTTACCCTGTAAATTAATTAGCCTGTTTATCATGTGGAAAGACTGCAAACAGGGCAGCCCAGATATGGGCTGAGCTGGAAAAAACCCTTCTTTCTGCTCGGATGTGGGCACCAAAGATGTGGCCAACAAAGCATCAACAGCCAGGTGTTAGAAATGTCTTCATGTGCTGAATTCTTAGGTTTTAGGTTGTCCTGGAGAGATCACACATGCATTTTCCAGAGCACCTATGCACATGAAATGTAAGTAGCTACCTTTCTTCATCAGCTTAGACTTTTGTCCAAGCTTAGGAAATAAGGACTATAAAGGCATTCAGCTAAATGAAAAGCTGAATTCAAAGGTGCTGGAATACCTTTTTTCTGCGTTTTTCCCCCTCTCCACATGTTACATTATTAGACTTTGGGACTGGAAGCTAAAGGAAATAATTGAAAGGAAGGCTCTCACAGTATTCCAGAAGGGGCAGAAATGAGATACATCACAACATCCAGAATTGTGACAATAACAGACAGCATATTTTTGAAGATACATTAAAGCTCCAGAAAGTAAATTAGCTCCTCACTCACTGCTAGGGATGAAACTTACCACGGGATCAGATTACCCAAATGTGCCACCTTCCTCCTTTTCCCTGATGTATCTCCTCCCAACCATCATGACAGCTGGGTTTCTGAATCAAATCAGTATCAGATCCAACCTGAACCTCCAAGTCAGACCCCTCAGCCTATGTACTATCAGCTGCAACATGGAAGAAGTTAAATGCCTTGAAGCCTTCTCAAGATCTATTCAGCTTCTGGCAAAGTCTGCCATGATAGTCCTAGGTATGATTCAAAAATCCAGGTACTGCTGTGAAGAGGAAGCCATATAGTTCAGCTTGAATCCTTGATTCTGCCCTGTGGCTCAGTTCCTCCAGAGCTGAGGATGACAGCAAAACTGAGAACTCCAAGGATTTCCTACCGTTTGCCTGCAGCCCAGGAAATTTCATGATGACAGGCTTCTTCTCAGGGCTTCCTCAAATTTTAATTATCACAAGCAATGGGTGTTTGTTCCAAAGTCTCTAGGAGAGTACTGTCCTACCATCACCCTGCTAAGCACCACAGGATCTCTGCAGTAGTGACGTACCTCTAGCACACTGAACACTAATTCTCTCCTCTCACACCCTAATGAGAAAGAACATCCTCAAATGAGACACCTGGGGAGTTAGACAAAATAAGTAATGTGATTTAAAAGCAAAACAAGGGGCTAAGAACAGAGTGGATACAGCTGAATACTGAAGTCTAGACAGTTTTTTCAGGCATACATTCAGCTCCATACATTTTCAGGTATTCAGTATTCAAGCATTCTTCTCCCAATCTTCTCTTCTTTTTATCCATCCATATCTATGCAAATCTCATTTCTTCAATCCAGCTCACCACAATAAGTATCTCTCTCACACACATAAAGCCTAAATTTTATCAAGCATTTTATTTACTTCTGTCCCAGTGGAGAGGAGAAAAAAAAAAGAGATATAGAAAAAGAAAGAGAAGATTACCACTGCCTCTTTTTTTTTCATAATTGGCAGGTACTAAGACATTTCCATTATCGGCACAAACAAACAAACAAATAAACAAACAAAAAATCCATGGCAGATCAACCCAACAGCAGCAGCAGCTCCAGGTGTGGACTCCAGATGACAACACTAGCTACGGGCAGTGGTGCCTCTGTATGCAGCTGACAAAATGCAGCCTGCAGACTCAGCAGAAATGGAGGCAGAAACCATCATTATCCACTCAGATTATAACTGGGGGCCAGGTCCTCACTGTGCTGTGCTGGGTATGCACATTAAGTTAAAGAAAGACCCCAAAGAACTCATCCACAGTGTGTAAGGACAGACAAAACTGGCAGGGAGAGGAGGAGGGAAGGAGGAAAGGCAGAGTGCCTGCCAGCTGTCTCACTGTGCTTCAGTGTTTGCTCTGCTGGGAAGCAGGAGAGGGGCAGGTTGCTACGAAGGACTGTGAAGGAGCTGTATTGTGGCCTGAGGAAGAAGTACAGACAGCAAAAAAACCTCAACTGCATTTGAAATAGTCCCCACACACTTTCTAATTCTGTATTCATAGCGAGGCTGGATACTGCATCTCTCCTGCTGCTCATATCCAGGCAGTGGGGAGCTGTGAACCCCCTCTCCTTCCTCACACAGCCTTTGCACTGCAGCAATGGAGATGGACGGGTTGTTGTTTCTTACCCTCTTGCACCCCACACAGTCAAAAGCTGAGCATTGGGACTGCTAGCTTACTGGGACCAGTAGTGTGGTGCCCATACTTACAGCTGCTCAGCTCTCCTACAGGTACACTTTTTTCCCCCAAAAAGCACAATACAAACACCCTGCTCCCTTCATTATTCATTAAACACTGTCTGGTGTTGCCCAAGACAAGCAGAGTTTAAAACTTTTCCAGTGGAAATGATGCCACCAGCAAGCTCAAGTTACAAATCCCCATAGGGAAGCTTAGCAACTCCTGGACTCCTGCATGGCCAGCACCCCAGGGCTCACTCCCCAAACTGCAGTTATCCCCACCTACTGCAGAGCAGGTACTTTGTGCTCCCAGCCCTAGCAGAAGTGTCACTACCACACTGCACAGCCAGCTTTGTTACCCAGATACTCATCCCGCAGGACGCCACTGAGATGAGCTCAGGAAGGGTTATTACCAGCAGCTGTAGCCGTAGGAAAGCAGGTGGGAGCCATTCCTTTCTCACATTGCATCCCAGTTACTCCTCCCAGACCTTGCCACCCCACACAGTCATTCCATGACTCATTTTCCCAGGAGTGCAATGCAGATGGTGTTTGCAGTCTCAGCTTGGGCTACGAGCCTCTTTGATCTGCTGTTCATAAAACTGATATACAAGGCAGTCTCTCTCCTCTTTCTTGCAACTGAAGTTTTGTATCCAACCTTGGAGTCATCCAGTGCTTTGAGAAAATACCATGTGCTCCAAAGCTATCCCAAAGCAAGACAGCAGTCGTAAGCAATTCTCAATAAAACTGAAAGTTGACACTTCTTTATCTTTGACTTGATCAAAAAACAATACATACTTAAATATTTTTCCCCTAAAACCTCTCACCAGAGATGTGAAATCCTTCTGAAAGACATTTCCAGACCCAAAGAGGTTGTTTAGTATAAAAAGATGTCTCTCTCCACCACTGCACACACACACATACCATTTTACTGTGAAACTTTGTGTTTAATGCCAAAACGTATAGTTTGCTAAAGGTCAAAGAAAAGTGGCAAAAAACCTCCAACTAAATAAATACCCAAAATAAGGGGATGAACATTTAAACATACATTTGCTCAGAGTGTACCTCTCATTGTGTGGACATGATTCTACACCTGAGTCCTGCTACATCTTTCAAAGATAAGGACAGAAAAGCCATTAGAGAAATGTTTTTCCTCTTCTTGCACCACAACATTAATGAATTAAAGGATGTTCCTGGCCCAAGACATCCAATCTCACTGTGGTACTTTCAACGTTCCTTCTTGTCTCAGAGGACTCACTTGGAGGACTGTTGAGCATTCAGAAGAGATCAACAGGAGGTGTCGGTTCTGAGGACCCACTGGACTTTGATCTTCTCTGTGTTTCAATCCTCCTGTTTTTCAACTCCTTCCTTCTCCTTCTCAGCTTCCTGGGGACTGGCAAGAAAACTGGAGGAACTGTACTTCCCTCTAGAGCTGAATTCTGACACTTCTTCCCTGAAAGATTTTCCCTTCCTTTGGATGGGGGAAGAAAGGAGATTATCATGGAATATGCTGAACCAGGAGAGATCTATAAGGATCCCAAATGCCCAACTCTGCCCTGCATAGGATCACCCCCAAGAATCACACCATGTGCCTGAGAGTATTGTCCAAACACTTCTTGAGCTCTGTCAGGCTTGGGGCTGTGACCACCACTTCCCTGGGAATCTTGTTCCAGTCCATTTTCTCATGTCCTGTCACCTCAGAGGAGAAATCAGTGTCTGTCTCTACTTTTCCCCTCACAAGGATGTTGTAGACTGCAATGAGGTCTCTCTTCAGTCTCGTCTTCTCTTCCAGGTGCTTTTCAGGACCTCCCAAAGTAATCTTCTCCATAACATTATCAGGCACTGAAGTGAGACTAACAGGTCTGCAGTTACCGGGATCCTTCTTTTTGCCCTTCTTGAAAAATTGGACAATGTTTGCCACCTTCCAGACAACCAGGACCTCTCTGGATTCCCAATGCTGCTCAAAAATCATTAAGAGGCTTTGTGATGACATCAGGAGCTCTTTGAGGATTCTTGGATGAATTTCATCAAGCCCCATAGATCTGCAGAGATTTAGCTAGAGCAGCAGATCCCGCATGATTCCTCACACTTGGATCCTTGCTGATCCTTTTGGTCTCACTCAATCTGCAGACATGGAGTTCTAAGAGGATCTACATTACTCAACATAATGATGAAGCCATTTCCAAACTTTATACTCATTTCTTCACATGTGAATACTGCCAACATACACCCATTAATGCAAAAGGAGAACAAAAGGACAAGAGTTGTACAGGTGTCTCAGCTGCATCTCTGAATGGGACAGAAGCAGCACACACCAGCAACTATAGGATTACTGTATGAGTCACAGAATCTTTAAAAATGTTCTGGTGTTTATATGAACTTAAAAATCATTTGAGCTTTCTCTCAGACCAACAATAACAGACCTACCTAACTACATGGACAAACATCAACAAGACTTCTCAGCCCTTCCATTTTTGCAATAAAAGAGAGTTCTTCTTTCTTCTCTCTTCTTAATTAAATTTTTGTCTTCTCTTATTACCCTGGGCTGTTGCTTTGTGTCCAAAGCAGTTCTTTTCTGGACCATGGAAACAATAAAAGAATATGTACTCCATGCCCATCCAAGGCCTCTGAACAGACAGAGCTCTGCTAATTAAAGATAAAAACAAAAATGTACCAAGATCAGCCTGCTTCTTCTTCAGACTTCAAGAGAGTCCAGATCATTATAAATGGGGTGGAGAAGGAAAAACAGCTCAGTGCATAGCAGTAGCTTATCTGTTTACTGGAGACCTCAAAGCACTTTCTAATACAAATGAATAAGTCTTTCTAGCTCCTTCTGAGATGAATCAGCACTGTTATTGCTCCAGAATGAATGAGGAAACTGAGGCATTTGAGAGGGATGCAATCCATGTACAGCCTGACCATGGTATACTACAGAGCCTGAGCCAATGGCCTGTCCTGAGCCACAGGCCATCCCTCTCCCCTAAAATGGACTTTTTGAAACCAGAAAAATGTACTCCCAACTAAAGCAGGTCAACACCACACACAGTCTGTGAAGAAATCTACTGAGCCAATTAACCTCTATGCATGATCAGAGCCTCCAGGAAACAGATACATGCAGTACCTTCAATGAAGTAGAGCATTGAAGGGAGGAAAAACACAATCCTGCACAAAAGTCTGGAGTGGTCCAGCTTGTCTGCAGGTGCATGGCTAAATTTTTTCTCAGTCCATTTCTCATTAAATGGAAACCACATACAACCTACTACTTCACTTCTGGAATTATGAGAGCATTCCCTTGCTCAGCCTGTTTCTTCAGGGATAATAAGAATTATTAGGGCCAAGGGAATGTGAGGGATCTTTTGAGGACAAATGTTAATGAAAGAGTGACAAAGTTTGTTTTACAGCTCTTGGAGTACACTCTGTGCTAAGAATAAAAAATTACCCTTCCAAATGGTTGATTTGACCCTTTTCAGAGGCATGATTCTAAGGAAAAAAAAAAAAAAAAAGGAGAAAAAAAGGCCACAAAATATATGCATCAAATGGTCTAGAGCAGTAGTCCTGGCTCCAGCACATAAAACATTTGTTCTGCCACTGGACAAAGTGTAAATCCCATTCTTCTAGGAAAAAAAAAAAAAAAAAGGAGAAAAGATGAAAATCTCCTAAATGATTCAATATTTTATACACACTTCATGTAGTGCAGCCTTGAAAAAGATGCCGCCGCATGACGGGCCTTGGATGCTTTATCTTGCTGCAGCAACTGAAGAAGAGCAGTTTTAACACTGACATAATAGTCAGGCATGTGTTTGTTTGGTGGTTATCCACAGCCAGCATTAGGGTGCTGGGGAATGTGTTCTTGGCAGTTTTGCATACGCACAGGTTTCCTTCCTAACGGGCTGTACTCCATGAACGCATATGTTCCAGGCTGTTGCCGGGGTGTAATCCACTCGTGCTGGCCCAACAGGGAGGCCAGAGCCGTGTGTGTGCTGGTGGCATGTGGCTGTGAGCATGCACGCTGCATGTGTGCACGTGTGCATGTGTGTGCGTGTGTGCTGGGCTCTGAGGTTCTGCTTCTCGCTGTGCATGGAAGTGCACTGCGAGCGCCTTGATTCCGCAAGGTTTGCTAAGGCTTGCTGTCACGCTTTTCTCAGCTGACCCCAGTGATAATCACGCCTTCCAATCCTGTCCCACACTAAAGGATTCACCCTCTCTTCTGCCAGAAAGCTGCCACTTTATGCAACAGTGTCTCCTGTACCAGACAAAGATTGCCCTTATCCTGCACACACCAAGTCCAACTGCCCCTCAAACAACATCAACCCAGACTTGAACTCAGTGAAGTCCCGCCTCAGACCCAGCTCCAGAAACAAACACTTTCCTGGGCATGGACAGCAGTCCCTGCTCTTCATGCCCTCAGGCACTTGGGTACAGTTTTTCAGTGATGCCTGGGGGAGACAGCACTGACCAAGGGACCACAAGGTGAATCATCAGCCGAAGAGTCTGCCTTGGGTCATGCTGAACAAAGATGCTGTTAGAAAGAAACTGCCATAAGCCATTGCTGGATGGCTCTGCTTCATGGAAGGACTTGACATCTCCCATATTCCCACATGGACCATCTCCCTACCACACCTTAAGGAGAGCCACAGATTCCCTTTGTCATGACTAGAAAGATGAAGCTCCTGCCAAGGGAAGCAGCCAGGAAACTTTGCTCAGATTATCAGCTCTCGCAGAACAGTGGTACAAGCAACCTAAGTTTTTATACAGTGGTATGAGATATAGCCTTGAGGCAGGAAAAATATTCACACTGCAACATAAAACACAAAAAGGTAGTTTCTGATGTGCAACTCCTGTCTTTTTTTTTGTCTTTCTTTTGTACCCCCTCCACTACTCCAAATCAAGTTATGACTCTTATGTATCTCGGTAGTTGTTAAACTGAATTGGGATCAGAGGAAATACCTTCCACTCCTGGTCATTCAGTAAATCCTACCAAGGCCATCTTCTATATCACAACACAGAGCAAAGGTCAGCATTCAGAACAGGAAAGAAGGTGTGCTCTCCTATGCAGAAAAACAGTCTCTTGTAACGTACTCTGTTTAGTTTATATGGCAAGGCTGAGAGGGAAGGGAGGCTGCAGAAGTGGCTTCTGTGAGAAGACAGCAGGACCTGCTCCCATGTTGGACTCAGCCTTGTTTCACTGGCTCCAAAATGCCATTCCAAACCTGTCACAGTCCAAAGCTGAGTCAACCAGTGGTGTAGGCAGTGCCTCTGTGATAACATAATTAAGAAAGAGTGAAAAATAACTGTTCAGCATCTGCAAGGGAGGAGATAATGTAAGAAAAAAAGCCCTGCACACACCAAGGTCAGTGAAGAGAGAGGGGAGAAGGTGCTCCAAATGCAGGAGCTCTCCTCTGGGGAGGATCTACAATGCAAGAGGTTGATGTGCCTTGGAGGAAGCTGCAGCCCTCGAAAAGCCCCTTCTGGAGCAGGCTTCTAAGAGGAGCTGTGGCCATGGAGTGGAGCCTACACAGGAACAAGCTTTCCATCAGAAGCTACAATGCATGGGGCAGTCCATTCCTAAAAATTGTGCCCCATGTGAAGAATCCACATTGAAGCAGCTCCTGAAGAACTGTCTCCTGTGGGTGGGACTGCACACTGCAGCAAGGGAAGAGCACATGGAGGAAGGAGCATCAGAAACTAAGTGTTATGGACAGACTGCAACACATATTCCCTGTTCCCCTGTGTAGCACATGGGGGAGGAAGAAGAGTTGGCAGTGAAGCTGAGCCTGGGAAGAAGGGAGGGTTGGGGAAGAAGATTTTAGTTTCATTCTAATTTCTCACTATCTTACTCTGTTATTAGTTGATGACAAATTAAATTAATTTTCTCAAGTCTAGTCTGTTGTGCCAGTGACAGTAGTCCTTATCTTCCCTTGTCCTGCTGAGGAGGACTGATAGAGCACCTTGGTGGGCATGCAGCAGCCAGCCAAGGTCAGCCCATCCCCACCCTCAAATAAGTAATGCCAAGGGAAAAAACAGAGAGAAGCATCTTTAAGCAACTGGTAATCCTGCTGCAGGCGAGGCACACAGAAGCATTCCAGCTATGTGTAGCAGCTCTGCCCAATCCTGAGGGCATGGTTAAAGAAAGGAGAAAGAGCAAAGAGAAAGGAGAAAGAGCAAAGACTGCACTTCTGAAAAATCAAACCCTCACTCCTCGGATAAATGAATAATGAATAAATAAATGATCATGCTGCAATCAACAATAGTTCACTTAATAATTTGTGCTTTAACAAAAGTCTGGGCTTCAAGTAGACCCCTTCTTTTGCCCAGGGCACAGAGTGAGGCAGTGGCTGGGACTCCCTTTCCGGAGGCATTCCCAGGCCTAAAGTGTCACCAGCAAAAAGAGTGATCCGATTTCTTGGCAGCACAAACTGCCACAGGCTCATGAGCCACTTCCTTCCCTAGGACGTGATGCCATGGACAGCTCTGCTCATGCTGCCTGCCAGTGTCTGCTGTCATCCCCACGCCTCCATGAGGCCCCCTCCTCCCTCTGCTACTCATTCCTTTGCTCAACGAGGCTGGCATTTAAGAAACACTTATTCCAATCCATTTCTACCCTTGTACAGCAATTGGGTGTCATTTAGTTTGATTTAGCCAATTTAGTCCTATGAATTAATTGGTTAATAAGCCATCTGTATGCATCAGGTGACAGAGTCGCGCTCTCGCACACAGACACAGACAAGCTACTCACTTGTCCTTGTTTAATAACAGGCTGTAGGGAGTAGGAGGGGGAGAGGTGTGAGGGGTAATGTCATTCCCACGGGGAAGTGCCAACAGAGGGACGTGGCCATCGCTGCACCGACCTTGACCTCAGAGCGGGGGAGCTGCCTGTTGAGGGCAATTCAGAAACAACCTACACTGCGGCCGGAGGGGAGTGCCAGCGACAGAACGGCCGCGAGGGCCATGGGCATGCTTCGCATTGCAGGTTGGGTTTTTTAAAAGAGCCAGGGAAAGGGGTTTACTTCATTCTTAACAGACAGTAGGAAATTCTCAGCTGCGTTCCCAAACAGCTGAACTTTGTATGTGTGTAGGAGGGGGAGAAGGGTGGAAAGTAGGCGAATAGGAGGGGAGTGAGGTCTAAAGCATTTGATTTAGGTACGATCTCTAATTATGAGAAAAATGTCTCATCTATTTTGATTTCTCTTTAAATGCCAGGAAAAAAGCACCCCTTGCAGGCCTCAACCATTTCAATGTTATATACAACCCCCCAAGCTATTCAATAAACAACAATACAGCAAACCAAAATCAAATCCAGCAACATATCCCAACCCACACAACAGAAAAACATCAACTGTTCAGACAGAAAAACAACACTCCCTCCCCTGGCTGCCCATTCATCTCAGGCAGCCCTGAGTGCCCCAGAAAGCAGACAAGTTTCTCTGTAAACCCTGAAGATTGACAGAGGATTTTCAGACTGAAGGGGAACTGAATTACAGGGCTATGGGACCCTTGGGGAAAAGCCCTGCCAGTAGCTCCCTCTGTTTTATGCCCTGAGAACTAGCCTCCATCCCAGCCACTGCAACTGCAGCAACATCATATGGGGAAGGGGTCCCTCGCTGGTGTGGGAAGCTCCTGAATGATTTGGTACCTGCCAAATGTACCAAAATGCCAGCACTTGGGCCAGAACCTACAAACCCCAAGCCAAATGGCAGCACTTTGGCATGACACGCTGGGCAACACTCTCCCACTAAAGAATTGTATCACAAATTCTGGGTACTGAGTGATTTCCAGTTGAAGGTGCATGCATGCTGTAGGATGCATAATCCAGCTGTCCTAGAATAAACAAGGGGCAGTAGAAAGAGGCCACCCAAGGCCACTGCAGGGAGAGATGGACCTTAGACCTTAGTGGTGCAGAGCAGCAGTGCATCCACAAGGGCTCCTCCAGGGCTAGCCTGGCTCCTGGCATTTTTCATTATCTATGAGAGAAATGAGCACGCTGCAGACTCTGAGAGAGAGTGAGCAGTGGGGATGTAGCTCCAAGGAGAAAGTGCTTCCCCCCGCCCTCCCTAAGGAAAATGAAATTACAGTGGAGTTGGCTTTAAACGTAGCCCATTAACACAACAGGCACCACAGGAAGAGTAACATCCTGTGTGTGCTTAAGTGAGGTGCTGGCAGGAGAAGCAAAGCAGGCTGAAACAGCCCCTTCCAGAGAGGAAAGGTGAGAGTGTGACCTGCCAGCCCACACACAGCAGGCAGGGCAAAGCTTTTTCTCTGCCTTTGTGGGGAGCCTTGGAGTGCCTCACTGGGGGTTAATCGCTGAAAAAAACACATTCATTTGCTCTCACTAGCATGTGAGTGTATGTTTCCAGACACTATAAAACTATCAAAACCTGGAGGGAAGCTGCCCTGCTCGAACAACTGGATGTTGTTCCATCTGCAGCAGAAGTGCCTGCGGAATCAATGAATGAACATACCAACCCGTCCATAACAAATAATTTCACTTGATCAGTGACCACAAAAACCAAAATGTCCCAGCCTGAACCGAGCAAGTGGTGATGCAGCTTTACAGCTTGTTTAATGGCTACACGGAGCATATGAATCTGACTTCTACACTTTTTTGGTTAGGCAGCTCACATGCAAAAGGCAGTTACATCACACTTCACAAAAAGTCTGATTTTTGCCAATTGCTAAGGACTCCAAGCCCAAAATGTGTAAAATTACTTAGGAGACTCAAGGGTCAGAAAGATTTAATTTTTTTTTCCTTTCCTAGAAATGTCTCACCAAACTGAGTTCCTTAACATTCACTCATTTCAAAAAGAAAGACACCTACGCTGCTTGGGAGGACTTGGAAATCTCACCAGCTGCCTCATGGCAGCTCCCAGCACTGAAACACCTTTGAATTTGTCTGGCATGCTGTTACCCAAATAACATTAGTCACAGAGCCAGTGCTTCTCTCTCTGCAAGCCTCACACATCCAGATGGAGCTGTGCAAACACTGGTACCAGCAGAGCAAAGGGCAACGGGGCAGCAAGAGAGACCATCACTGCTGGAGATGTGGGTGGCACAGGACAGGGGTGTTAATCCCTAGGATACTGCCTAGGGAGAATGGCACACGTTATGGGATGCAGAGCAGAAGCATTTGGGGATTGTACAGGACTTGTAGGGATATTTTGGGGAAAGACCAAAGGAACAAAAAGAAAAGACCAAGCTGGTTTGTGGAGGAAAAAGCATGATAAAATAGAGGGATTGAGGGACAGAAGGGACCAGTTGTGTGTCAACAGGTTGCTGGTCAGTGCACTCGTCTGGCCATGCCCTGTGCCTGATGGGCACAATCTGTCCTACTCTCTCACTGAAATCCACTTCTATTTCCAAGGTGAGAGGACTGCCCTGTGTGTAAGCACAACAAAGCTGGAACACTAGTGACTGAGGAGCCTAGAGAGTGTGTCTCTCTCTGGGAAAGAAAAAACTGGAGTAGCTGTCTGCTGGAAGAACCAGCAAGGCCAATTTTCCATCAGGAAAGCTGCTGGAAACACCAGCCTAACTGAGCACTCTTGGTCGTGCCTCTTGTTGTCTCCATCCTCCACATCCTTTCCAGCCTGGGAACCATCTCTCTTAGTTTCCTCCTCTCTTGCCCTCTTTTTTTAATCCTCCTGACAAAACCTTAAACGGTTTAAAAGCATCCCCAACAAGGACGAGTGAACGCAAATGTCTTAGCAAATGTGTATTTGAGCTCCACACGCTCCCAGGGATGGCGTAGTAATAAAAACCAATTAGACAGCGCTCAGCAGCTACAGTGAGAGGGAGTGGTACAATCTTACCACGACTAATAGGGTTTTTAATAATAGATAGGTCTCTCTGTGCAGTGCTGGAGAGGGGAAGCCAAAGTGGTTTCAGTTACATTGCATCTTTCTGCCCAGTGAATTTGTGTGGAGGATTAATATTCTGTGAAAGTGGGGATTAACTCACCCTCCATGCTTACTGCTTGTACTGGGAGATCCCTGCAGGGTCAGGTCTGGGCTCACTGTGATCATGCAGAGTGGAAGAATTCGGTGGAGAAGCATGCTGGGCTCACTCCTGCATATCCTCACAGGAGGACACTGAGTCCTATAGGTACCTACTTTTGAGCAGCCCAGTAATGAAGAATCTGGAAAAGCACTTGCCTTTGCTCTCTTGCTCTCTCTCACATCCCAGAAGAAGTCCAAAGACAAAGTTGCAACTGACAGCTGAAGCAAGGCAGAAGAAAGGCCCACACACCAGAAGCCACGTGTGCCCGAAGTGGGTCAGTATCATGGGCAGGGTGCCACAAAGCCCCCTGCCTGCATCCCTTCCCGCTGCCTTCTGTTTACAAACCTTCACTTCATGCCTCCTTGCTCAAAACACAAACAAAAGCCATGGAGGGCATTTTCTTGTTGCCATAGAAACAGTTATTATAATCTCAAACATACTTAATTCATCACTCTTCCCCCTCCAGTACCTTTCAACAGCTTGGTGTTTGATGGGAAGGCTACACTGCGAGAAAAGGAAAAGGGCAGGCAAAAGAGCCCTGACAGCTTCATATCCTGCACTTGAGACCCAGTACCTCTGCAGTTGCCCATAATCTCCTTTCTATAAACATAAAGATTCCTTCTTTCTTTTCTTCTCTTTTCTCCTTCTGTCTTGTTTTCTGTTCTTTGGAGTGTCACGTCATTTACATTTATGAAAGAATTTTCCTGGGGGTGCAGAGATAGTTCAAATTGTCTGTGATCAGATCAACCTTGTGCATAATACATTTGTATGAAAATAAACTCCCTGGGGCCCACACTCGTGGCTGAAAGTCTCTGTAATGAAGTATTTTACTCTAATTTAGTTAAAGATGATGGAGATAGGAAAGAGTGAATGCCTGCATGCATATAGAGGAGGGGAAGACAGGCAGGATACTATACACACACAAAAGCCAATAATTATAAGATTGCATGCTAGCTGGGAACACTACCGAAGTACCTCGCTATTACAAGAAGTTAACTTCTCAACTGTTCCTTCTGAAAATCAGTCCTGCCCTATAGGACTTATTACAGACAAGATGTGGACAAGCTGCTAGCCCTCAGAAGGAACAGGCAGAAAACTAATCTTCTGTCCCATACCACTTGTTAAGATGTCATTGCCATTCCTCAGCCGGACCGAGCCAAGATCAAACTGGGATAATGACCTTTCCTGCTCCCCACTTTGTACCAAATGTCAAAGCAAGACCTCACTCCTCTGCAACATTAGCCCTCTGTTTTCCAGCCTCTGCTCAATTTGATTCAGGAGAATGTCTTTCCCATAGAACTCCTTCCCGTATCTCCAATCCCAGCTGAGGAATCTGGCTTCCAGGTTCCTGGCTACTCCTGTGTGACCTCTCTGGCTTGGTGAGCAGGCACTTAAATCTGGAAACATGAAACTCTTCCTGGCAAAACCTTGCTGAAATGGTGACAATTCCACACAAGGTTTCAATTAACTGGTATTTTCTGAGGATTAAAATTTTTCCTGCACACAAAAATATCAAATATCAAAAGATCTGACTCTTAACAAAGCTTGAATTATTTTAATGAGCCTTGGGTCAAGTCAAGCACAACTGCAGACAGTTAAATTCTAGTACACTCTGCCATTGACTTGCTGGGATGCTTTGCATAAGCCTCTGATCTCTGTTTTGTTTTCCCACCTACTCCATGCAGGACAAATTTACCTCCTGCTCAATAAACCATGAGATTTCATAGATCAGTCTGCCAGGGTTCCAGCCACAGACTGAGAATACCAAAGGACATTCTCAGATGCACCAGGTATGGTGAGGACAGGAACGGGATACAAATTTGCCACTGCTTTCAGTTCCAAAGGATCCAGCTTGGATCCTCCAAGCTCTTTTACGCCATTATTGCAGACCCAGTACTTCCCCATCTTTGAGGGGGGATGAGAAAAATGCAAATAAAAGCTATCAAAGGACGGGAAAGGGAAAGATGTGGAGACATAGAGTGCTAGGAGTTCCTGATAAGGTGTGGAGGAAATGGCTTGATTAAAGGTGCACAAGAAAAACCTGTCTGCAGAAGGCAGACAGCATTCCTAGCCAGGATTTGTTGTAACTGTGCATTTTCCTAAAAGCTTTGTTGAGAGGATCTGCTTCAGATATTGCTGGTGCTGTGCAGGAGTCTCACATGTTTAGGTCAGGATGACTACCCCACTTTTTTTCCAAAGGCTATGTCATATGGGAACAATAGAAAAAAAAAACAACTTTCTAGGATGAGGATGCAGATTCCTATGTAGTATTGAAATACTAATTTTACCTGAATATTTTTTTTCTTCCTGTTTCTATACCCTGGGGAAAAAAAAAAAGAATCAGATCCTCTTCCTAGATAGGCATGGAAAAAATTCATGTCCCAGTGAAGACTTTCTCTTCCACCCAGTAAGAGACGTGATCAGCTCTTCCGAAACTACACAAAATACACCTTGAAAATGAAGGCAAAGGACTAAATCCATTCCTGGCAAGAAGAAGGTGCAACTCCCTTTGAAGCAAGAGAAATCAGTGCTGCTGAATTTGTGTGAGGGAGATAAATACTAATAACCAGTCCTTCCCAGAGGACAATCTGATAACACTGAAGTTGACACCCACAAACGTCAGGCAGGATATATTTCCTCCTGTGTGCCAGCATCTAAGCTTATCACCCTATTTGCTTCTTCTCTCCCAAGTCATTTCCCAGGGTCAAAGGCTATCGTGGGGCTCTAATTAAAATGCCATCATAATGAGCTGACACTTAAATCAGCCTGCCAGTGGCTAAAGAAAATTAACCTTAGAGTCAAATGAGCTCCAGTCTGGGAGTTCATGTCACGAGGGGGCAACAGACACTTGCAGAGCTGATGTGCATGGTGGAGAGGTAGAGAGCTAAACCTTGCATTCCTTTGAACCAGGAGATCTAGAGAGGGAAAATCACCTATTTTAGCTGTCTCTGGTGCACAAATAAAAGAAAACAGTCTCCACTGAGCTTTGTACCCTGTTCTCACTGTGCCAAGCCAAGGAAACGTCAACAGGGAGAAGTTACCTGGGACAGAAACCTCTTTTGGGCTCCTTGAGAAAGGATGCAACTTGAGCACATACACACCTACAAACGTGTCACACGTGATAAACCAGATCAGTTGCTATGAATGTCTTTGTCACTATGACTGTGATGATTACATTGTTATTATGCAAGGGCTTAGACTGCAAATAAGGGCAGGTACTTCATCCAGCTCAGGCCCTTAGGGAGCAAATAAACAGTATGAGGATATCCCTTGGTGTTTAATAAATAGGAGGAGTATTCACAAGGATTAATACACACAAGGGAATACACTCCTCATTTCTAAGCTTGCACTTTCTTTTTGCCACCAGTGCCCCTGCAACTGTACTGCCCCTTCCTACATGCATTTTGCACCTATTTCTCCCTGCACCATTTTTTGGCACAACTCACAAAAATGCTGTACTGCCAGTGAGTTTTGAGTATGTTCTGCACAGTCAATGGTGTTTTTTCCCCAGTGAACCTAGATATTCCCTTTAGTACCATTTTTCTTTGCATCCTGAAGGCACCCAGTAGCCTAGAGAACAAATCCACTCTGTGTTACTCAACGGTACCAGAGAATCCATAAAGACTTACTGCCCTCCTTAGAGCTGAACTGCCAGTGCTATAATTTCCCACAACATCTCTTTTATGTCACTGCACTTGACAAATACCTTGTGCCTCTCCACAGGTATTTAGAAAATCCTGCCAGTGCGGGCATAGGAAGCACACAAATGGATGTAACATCTCCATCTATTCAAGACAAAGCTGTGCAGCAAAACCAAGAATTTTTGTTAACCAAATCTGGCCACAGAGCTTCCCTCATATAGCAGATTCAGCCCTATCTTCCTTGCCACAAGAGGACACATTTTCCTTTCATTAAGATCAATAGACCTCAGAGGGCAATTTAAACAACCCTCAAATCATTCTCAGTGCATTTCTAATACAACCATAACTGACCTTTCTCTAAAGGGGAAGTATCCAATTGTGAACCTTGGGAGAAGACTCTACACTTACTTCACCATATATTTTAAAATGGGACCAACTCTTCTAGAGACAATGCAGAGAGAGTAAATTTACAAAAAGGATGCTAAACAGTAGAATGTCCTGCAGGATCATTTCCTCAAAGGAAAGCTGAAGCCCCCTTCTTTTGCAGAAGTATGCTATGAAACACTTGCTTCCTCTGTTTCCAATGACACCTTCAGCTAACTTCCTGAAAGACTCTCCAACACCTCTGTTAATTCTTCTCCACTTATGGTCTTTGTTTACTTTCAGGATTTGACTGCACTACAAAGGTCAACTTGCTTCCTTCTTAAGAACAGTGAAGGTCCAATGGCCTCAGTGTTATAGTTTCCAATTTAAAGTGCTAGGAATTTGAACAGTTAAACTCATCTTCCACCTCCTGTAAGGTCCTCTCAGTTTTCATGCCATAGGGGCTGTGATACACAAGGACAAAAACCATCAGAATAGAATAGTTATGGGCGTTTTTAAACTTAACATTATTTGCACAAAGGTACTTCAAAAATGGTATCATTTTTAGTTTATGTTAAGCTATAATTTCATTGTTTTGAAAGTATTCTTAAGTCACATGATTCAGACACAAGTCATTAATTTTGTGATATCTGCTTAAATGTTCATGTCCCATGAGGTTTCAAGAAGATGTCAGGTAGGGCTTTTTGTTGGGTTTTTTTGTTTGTTTGTTGTGTTGTGTTTGGGTTGCTTTTTTTAATAATGTTATTAACCTCTGGAAGGGTTATAATGAAAAACATGAATTTGTAACTTTTGCCTTGACCCAAATGTCTTGAACATAAAGGCAGGTAACAATAAGGACACGTATCTGGAAACTCTCCCTGTGGGGCACAGACTGGGAAAGACAGTTCTGGTTGTCTCTAAGGTACATGGTAATTTGTAAGGCAGTCTCATGTTTTGGGGCAGCAAGACACCTGATATTGAGAAGGGACACCTCTGAATATCAGCTTTGAAAGGGAAGTAATTTTAGGGCCTTTTTTTTTTTCCTGGTAGCTTTCTTTTTCTCTCACCAAATGTTGTAATATACGGATCCAACAGATGGTGTGATCTCTTCTTCCCTCTCTCCCCTCAAGTCAAAAAGTAAAATAGTAAATACCACTATAAGCACTTAATGCACAAATAAACCATTGCAATACAAGAAAAAGGAGCTTGAGACACTTCAAAATTCAGGCACTTCAAAATAAGCAAGATGTAAGAAAAGACAGGTCCTCATCCAAGACACAGTTCCACATAGAAAAGTGGCATCTCTTTGTCTTCCTTCTGAGAAGAAACAGTTTCCCCCACACTCCCAAATAAACCTCAGGCTATTGGAACACCACTGACATTTTCTTTAAAGAGTTTTTAATTAAAGTAACAAAGTATGCCATGTTCAGTATTTGTCAGGCATTAGGAAAGGCTACTAAAATTACCACTGAGGGGCCTATTAAATATCATCATATGCTCCCAGAGTAACCAATTACAGACATTGTGAAAGGTTCTCACTCACTCATCCTGAAAATTCCTTTAACTTTTCTTTATTTACTTGCACCAAAAAACCAATGTTAACAACATGCTATTCTGCACATGTCCTGCAGAACAGTCAGGCATTGCCCTACTGCCCCAGATGGCACCAAACAGTTTGCTGGCATCTTGGACCTGAGGAGATAACCTGGCAAGATTTCTGTTACTCTCTTTTTTTTGTTTTGTTTTGTTTATCCCCCTGCCTTCTACCTCATGTTCCCTGTTTGCATCACTTGGACATTTGGGCAGAGGCCAGGGGAATACACTGAAGCTTGGAAATAAAACAGGTACTCAGCAATCCAAAGCCAAAAGCTTGAGGGACTTAAAAAACTGCAAGCCCTTTGAGAAAACCCCAGCCTTCCTGCATTTGCACAGCACCTCAAGGAGCAGAATGATGCTGGGTAGCTGCTGTAACTACTGGCTACAGTGACTGCAGTAACTAATACTGAAAAGGAGTTGGAAATGAAATTTTCTTTCAGTAGGGGATGGTATCAGAACAAAACCAACGATGGTGGTTTGTTGGGTAAACAGGGTAGGAACAAGACCTGTGCCATTCATCATGGGCCTTTTCTTCAGAGCAAAAGGAAGCCAGCTGCTCCCAGACCCATGTCTCATGCCACATCACATCCAGGCACACAGAGTATGCCCAGAGGCATACTGTTGGGCTTGCTAACTGCAAGGTCAGATAGACTGGCCTTGAGGCCTCCCAGGGAGCACTCAAAACTGAGTGCTCAACACAGACATATCCAAACACAAGTGGTTGCTCCCCTGACTTTCCCATCACCCAGGGCAAGCACCAGTGTGTTGCTCATCAGTGCAGCCCAGGTGAGAGGGCTGACCATGAGGAGCATAGCCCGTGTGCTGATTCAGTCCAAACAGGACCTTCCAGCAGAAATCTGGAGCAATCACAGTGAATGATGTTGCTGCTCACCTTATGCACGAGGTAGAGCAGTTTCCCCACTGACCTTACCAGTGCTTATTAGGAGGGCAGCATTTCAGCACCCACACCACCTGCAAATTTGGTCTTCCCCTCAAGGATATAAAAAATTAGGTCAGAGGCTTTTTTCTTCCCCTTGCATTCCTGCAAAGCACATTAGAGCTCAAATCCTCAAGACAAAGCATTATTATTATTGTTGTTATTTTTTTATGGTGGAAAAAAATATTAATGTTACAAATAGCAGCCATTAGCATAAGCAGAGCTGCATATTACTATGCACATGGGTGTCTCCACTGTCAGGAAGCAGAGAGGCCCCAGAGGCCCTGCTTTCACTGGGGAAAATGATGATGGCATTAGCTCTAATGATAACGATAAGGAAGCTGCCATAAATGATTTGACGATTTCTTTTGTATTCCTGTTTGGGCAAGGACTTCTTCCTTACTCTCCAGTGTCCATAAAAGGATGCTGCTTGAAAAAAATGGCAGCTCTACTGATTTATTTAATTTCACCGCAGCTTTAGAGTTTCCTTAAAAGTGCCAGCTCTTTGTGTCATGTGACTAAGGAACTCATTTAAAGCCTTCCAGATAAATTCCTAATCACCAAGATGTTGGAGAATCAGATGCTAAAATAAACAGAATTCCACATCTAATTATGGTTTTTAAAACCTTGAGTCTTTTTGGACTAAGGATACTATTATATCAAAGGACAGCGGGAGCTATGAAGGAAAAATAAGGGATATGAAAAAAACCCAGTAAATAAAGTCTCCGATGTAACACGTTCTCAACCCAATCACAGCTTGTCTCTCCCTTTACTTATTCTTGTCCCTAGGTATAAATCTAGGATGTGAAAGCAGAACTTTGTGAGACTGTGCTATGAATCAGACAAGAGAACTGATCTGGCTGAAGAGTAACAAAGCAAAAGAGAGCACTGAGGGGGGTTTCCTACAGAGAGGCTTTGGATGTGCTCAGCAGTACAGACCTGCATAGAGACATGTTGGTACAGCTGAGAGGGCAGAAAAGTGTGGGCCAGGCTGTTCTTCTCACTGAGAAAATGCACACTGGACTATGAAAAGAGATGCAGAGGGAAGATCGGGGTTCCTGGGGCCCACATGACAAGACTCACATCCTGTTGTGGCTCTTCCAGCTGAGACTCCTGTTTTTCTTTAGGCCAGAGGGAAAGCAGAAATTGCTATCCCCAGTTGTGATGTTGAGGCATTGGTTGTGCAATGGGACTTGGCTGCAACAAATGCAAAAGTATTTCTTTGCTGAACTCTGCATGGACATGGACAGAAGATGATTCTCTCTGGCTCTGTAGCTTCTGAACTAATTACACAGCTTCGTGACGGTGTCACTGCACAAGGTGTCTCTGCCCTGGAATCGTCTGTCATGGCTACAGTGTGCAACAGGGATCTGAATACATTAAAGTGTCAGGGAGGTGGGGATTCTAGGTTTTGGTCTGTCAGCTTCTGCGCTGAAAACCCTATTGAGTTCAGCTAATATACTACACTATCCGCTTTTCAGTTTTCACGTTTGTTCGTGTGATATACATCCTGAAGCTCATCAGAGGGAAATGTCAGCTTTATACCAGCAATAATATTCTTTGCAGCGAACTCAATCCAAAGGGACGAGCCAAAGCCACAAAGAGCCGTGTAGAAGACTGCTCCAGATAAGATGGCCAGGTGAAAATTCCAAATACAGAGACAAGTCCAAAGCTTGGCAGGCACAGGCCAGTAACACAGGTGTTATGGAAAGACAGTTTGCCCCACTCACATAGCCTCCAGGACACTGGGGACAGGTACAAGCCTCAAAATCTGTATCCCAGGTAACATCTGCCTCAGATAATACAACAGCAAAAAGAACCAACTTTGAGTACAAAACAGCTGTATTAAAGCTACAAAACTGGTGGTCTCAAGATGGAATATATCAGGGTAGTACAAAACACAGATTCTATTTGTTCTTCTCTTCTGTTCCTTACTCTCTTTCCCCTAGACTTAGTTGAGTGGTTCAAGTCTGTATCTCAAACTCAGCCCCCACAGAGCTTCTCAAACCCTTATAATTCCATCTGGTCTGCTCAGGAAAATGTTTTCTCATACATTTCCTTGTTTTGAAACAGAACCTCAGTCATCCAACAGAATTCCTCTGCAGAGACAGCAGGGATATCCCAGCAGGAATGCTAAGTAATGATGACCATGCTTGGGAAATGCCACATTATCATAAACCTCCATTTTTGGACATAACCAGAACAAAGAGCAGTTCTTATTTCACTAACTAAACCCAGTAAGATAGCACAGATAATCTGGAAAGCTTCTGTAAATAAACAGGAGCACAACACTGCAATTGTAAGCAGAAGCACATACACACTCCGTACAAACGATATAAATTAAAATCAGTTATTCAATACTGTCTCCTACTGTGAAAAGTTAAAAGAATTAAAATAATATATGAAGCCTGTTTGATGTTTCTGTATGACTAGAACTGGTATATGTATACACAAAAGTCTGTAGTTCACTTGTACTTGGATTTCCAAACATGTTATCTGCTGGTCTCCCACACCAGCATTATGTGGTCTACCACATAATGCCTGTGGGCTTAAAAAGAGGAGGAGCAACCCTGAATCATACACAATTTGTACAATCCTGGAAGCCAAATGCACAAACCCAAAGCTATCCCCTGGAGAGCTGTACGGGCTCAGTATGTAACAAGGTAGATGGTTTAGAGGCAGCTGTAAGGAACTTTAAAAGCCAAAGAATGAACTGCAGCTTGCTATATGTAAGTCCAAACGTACATAAATCTTGATTTCAAATGTTACCATCAGGACTTCAGTGCCAAGTGGAAATAAGAGTGGTAAAAATATCATTTCAAAAGTACTTTGTCAGGCTCAGGTCATGCACCACAAGAACGTGGTGTCTGAAAGGGGAATCAGCCTGGCAGGCACACTACAGCCTGCTGCTCCCACACAACTTGCACAGCAGCTGTACAGGGGCACTACAGTCACCACAAGACAGGAATTGCACAAGTGCCTGTTCCAAGACCAGCACGCCCTTCTGGCACCCATGCTAAAGAGAGAATGCATGGGTAATGCTCAATGATCTCATTATAAACCAGCCTGGGGCAGAGGAATGGTGACAAATAAAGATTAGATACACTTTTGACTGCAGATGACATTCCATTAGCCCAGGCCAGGGCAACCACTTACATATGTATGCTGTAAGCACCCCAACACAGGCAATGACTTACTGACAAGGTATAAAGCAATGCAGCTTAACCATCCCAGTCACTGGATCACACAGTCACAAGACATCTCTTTTTCCATCACTTTTTCCAGCAAAAACTTACGAACAAACAGGAGAGCCATGAACACCTGAGGTTGGACACCCTTCACTGTGGCCTTTGAGCCAAGGAACACATCACCTTCTCAGTCCATCATGCCTCAGTCAACTGGTACTCTATGCATAGGAAAATCAAAGCTTCACTTACCTAGAAGACAAAAAGAGTGAGAAAATATGGTTAGTGGATGTCCCTGAAACATACAGATGCTGCTTATCTTTATTTCCCGGGTGATTCCCACATCCTGGCACCTTGTTAGGAGATTCCTGACATATTAAGAAACAGGAGTGATCTATGATAGCTCTCTTAGCACGGCCATTCTCTCTCTTCCCTGTTGTAATTGGTCTGTGGTGCCATTTAATTTTATACAGATTATTCATTAGGAAAAGAAAAACTGAGCAGGTGTTTTCATCAACATCTTGTTCTATCAAAAAAAAAAAAAAAAAAAAAAGAGAGAGAAAGGGAGAAAGAAGCTCCATAACAACATTAACCACACGGACAGGCACAAATTATTCTGACTGTGAGCAGCAGGGTGCAGGTCTTGAAGTCTACCAAAAGAAACTGCAGCAAGAAAAGATCTTGTTAAGGGAAGGATGGATTGAGTCACTCTGCCTTGTGATTCTCTTATGTACTATCTTAACTACAGCTGCAATGAAAAGCCTCAGAAGTCTTGGTTTAGGCAAAGTAGGCTCTGCCATGGGATGGAAGGAGGGAAGAGATGATCTTGAGGTCAGTGCCATCCCTGCATTACAGGATTTTCCTGAAAACAAAACATCTTGGTGTGGAACACAAGGACAAAAACCAAAGATGTGTCCTGCAAAGATCTATCACTTGAACAAGCCAGAGGGAGGACTTAAGGGAGGGCTCTTATGCAAGCTGAGCGGGAGCTATACAGGCCTAAAGCATTATTATGTCTTTCTTTCATAGCAGTTTCACAAACACTCAGAGTGCAGCAAGGATATGTCACTTTCTTGAACATTTCTTGATTTATAGGTCTATAGCCAGGAACAGCAATCAACCTACCAGGACTAAATCTTTGCAAGGAATAAATAACTAAACAAAGATTATTTATTTATTTTCAAGAGTTAGCCTGCCTCTGAGAGGTAACTCAAATTTCCAGAGAAGAGGGAAAATTGACCATGCCAAGCGTCAGGTCCTGAGAAAGTAAGAGCTTCCTTTCACCAACAAAGTCAAAACGGCATTTTCATGTTCAGAAACTATGTGTCACATTTTCCCTTGCTTGGTTCTACCAGTCCAAGATAGCACAGAGAGGCGCTTAAACATCTCACACAAGCTTCATCTACCACCATGGGCTGCATTATTGGAACTGTAATGGAATATAGCTGCTATTACAGAATTCCCTAGAGGAGATGCATCCAGGCTTGCACAGTATGGTGAAAGGAAGAATAGATTAATGTACATTCATGGCACATTTGCAAAGAGATTACTTTGCTCATAGTGAGATTTGCACCTGTATAATTGTATCACTTTCAAATTAATCATAATCATACTCTCAACCAATATATGATCTACAGAGTAGGCCTCATCCTTGGACTCTCATAATCGGGATAAAAATAGCTGGCTCTGAATGCATTGAGATTTCTGCTGGTTTGCAGGAGACAGTAAATCCCAGCTGACCCACTAAGCCTTGGTATTTTGTTTCTGCAAAGCCCTGGCATGGCACATATTGTTGCATAAGTAAGACCTGGTCTGTGCGACAGCAGCACTGTAACATTTAGTGATGCGTTCCTTTGCAGAACATGACGAAAGTAGCACAAGCCTTACTTTTCTGAGGAAAACTTAAGCTCAAAGAGCAGTTAAGTGATTTGCCAGCAGCTACATCGTGCCTCTGTCACGTGGAGAGACACGGGACCTGTAACTCTTGGCTTCCCTGACGTGCACATTTAATTACTGGGTATCTCCGCACGGGAACAGCGACCCGCAAGCCCAGAGCAGCATCAGCCTGAAGCCTCCCCAGTGCCGTGTCTGCCCCTCCTCTGCCGTCCCCTCCAAATGGCTCCCAGCGAAAGGCGGATTTCTTAATTGTGTTATTAGCTGAATTATTAATTGATATGAAAACAGCATTTTACTGGGCATAAAGAGTCATTCGGAAACGAGATAAAATGTTCTCGGCACTGCCTGCCTCCGAGCAGAGCTGGAGCGAGGGCTCTGACAGCTTGATTATTATGCACATTAGTGCAATCTGGTGAGCTTCCAACACAGCGAGAGCGGAGTCCCCCAGTACTGTATCCATCAGGCCACATCCCTCTCCTTTTCTCTTTCTTTCCCCTGTCACTGCCTGCTTTGCATTTATGTGGGAGACCTCAGGGATAAGTTTTTTCTTTCTAATCCAGCTGTCATCACTGCAGAGCTACTAATTATAGCAGCAGTGGGCAAATAGTATTTTCCCCTCAGTCCTACACCGGGAAAGACGCTCTTTGTTGTCTCTTTCCCAAAACCTCCTGCACCCCAAAAGGGAAAAGATTGTTTCCCAAGACTCTCCTTGCTGAAAAGAAACTGCTTGCATTTCTCTGTCTACAAGCCCCTTGTGTTCTACTGTGGAAATGGTGGTTTGTGTATATATATGTGTGTGTGTGTGTGTGTATATACCTTTTTTCTACAAAATGTTCCAGTATTTCAATGCAGAGTAGGGAGTGTGTGCATGTATCAATGCCCTTTCAGCCTTTGTTCAAAACTGTCACTGGACTTGATACCACTCCAGACAAATCCTTTTCCCTGGTGCTGGGAGGGGGACACCTGAATGGATACTCACCGTGTCATTTATTCATTTATTCCACTCCCTGGGTCTTCCCCCTCTCCCATCCCCTGGTCAGCCCCACAAGGCCTCACAGAGCTGCAGCAGAAGCAGAGCTGCCTGCCAGATGGTATCAATTAATTTTGAACCTCTGTTAAACAAGCGCAATGTGCATCCTTGTGGTTGGGGAGTGATAAACCTTGGGCAGTCCCCTCCCCTACCTTTCTTTCTGGACCCCCTTCACTGTCACCCCATCAGTGGGAACCCCCTCCCCCCGACCAACATCTCTAACATACAGCCAGAGGAGCCGGCAGACATCAGTGATCAATCCTGTCTCTTGCATGCAAACCTTGTAATTTAGCAATAACTACTCAACCACCATTGACCTGCTAATTAATCCATGGATTTTTTGTTGCGCCTTTAATTGTTGGCCCCGATATCTGAGTCACTTAGACTGCTCACTCTGCGCGGAGCCTAACCAACTAAATGCTACTTCAGCTCTGTAGTAATAAAACACTGAAATATATTGACTCCCTGCCAGCTCTTGCGCTCACTCTCTGCCTCTCTGCTAGCTGGCTGAGTGCTGGCGTGTGAAGGGAATACAGAGAGGGGAAAGCATCAGCCATGAGAGATGAAGTTTGGGACACAGGTGAGAGAAAGCAGTAATCACTCACCAGTGACAGGCCACCAAGGACAGCCTCTGATCCCTGCGACAGCCCTGCTCTGACAAACTCAAACACACTGTTCCTCCATCCCAAATGGACTTGATGGCTCTGAAAATTCACAGGCATTCTGGATCCTGCCGCCTTTCTGCTTTCTGCCCCTTAATGAGGAAATCCTTTTCCTCATGACTATCACTGTCACACTCACTATATAAGTGTTTGACACAAAAAGCCAGATGGTATGGGCAAAAAAATGTGGAGAGCCACATCTGTATTTTCTTGCTAGCAGTGTCTGAGGATCTCTGTGCAAACATGGATAAATCACCAAAAATGCAGTTTTCTGAAGTGACTTTCACCGCTTGGTGCCTTGCACTGATTAGAAATTTTGGGGGATGGAAATGGCAGTTTGAAAGCCTGACATGGCAGGAGCTGCAGACGCTTGGCCTGCCTGGACAGTGACTGACTGCAAACCAGGCCCTCATAACAGACATCTGATAACATGGGTCACACTGGTGATGGGGGTGGGACAGAGATAAAGGGACTAATGGGTGACAGTCTGGTGCTGAGAGCAGAGAACTAGGAGGGGGTTGTTAACCCGGTCAAGAAAATTCTCCATTAAAAAGTATTCATTTCCGTTTGGTTCAAATCAAAATGGAAGCCCTGTCAGCAGCAGCTTATATTTACCCTCCCACATGAAAATAAAGTGGAAAGTGATAAGCCCTTACAATTCCTGCCATAGCTTGCTGCCCACACTTTTGTTGTGGCTGATCTGTAGTCCCAAGCCGTTCCCAGTGCCCGTCCTGCTGCAGGCAGGCACACCACACGACTGTCCTCTCAAAGAGCTCACGGCTCCCTCCAGCTGAGCCCTGGGAGCAGGCCAGAGAGTGGTGGGAAAAACAGGCAAAAGGGACGGAAGTCTATCTTAGGGGACTGGTGAAGGTGAAATAACTCCACAAACAAAGCCTCTGTGCCTTCCCCATTCTGGCACGTGGCACTGGCAAAACGAGCACTGGTGCCCTTGAAGAGCATGGTCTCAGCACAGCTGGAAAGACTCCAACGAGATGGGGTTGCACTGGCCCTGTCACAAAAACCTACCGTGCCCCCTACACCAACAGTATATTGACATTGTGACCGCAATTCAGTAGCTCAAAAAGCCTTCTGCTAGCACACCCGAGATACTGTAACAAGGGGGCAATGGCAGGACAGAGGCACTTATTGTCAGAGAAGGCTGTTGGGAAAGCAGCCATATGGTGGCCCTATACTTCCTGATCCGAACACCGCTGTTTCCATGTAAACAGCAAGTGTTCCCAAGCCCTCTGCATCCCTCCCCCCGTCCTTTTCTGTTTGTCCCTGCAAAGAGTGGTGCCAGAGCATGTTTGGGGTACAAAGACTGGCCAGAACAAGGCTTCCCAGCAACAACGGGTCACACTGGCAGCTCCAAGGGGGTTTGGCAGCAGCATTTCTACAAGTTTCCTTGAGGACTTCCTGGGATCTTATTGTCCTGATCTGCCCTCTCTTTTTTAATTCTGCGAATAATGTTTTTGAAATGCAGGTTATTTGGGGTAATTTATGATGTCTTTCACTGCCAAGAGAGTCTATCAGCAGTGAATTTCCTGCTGGTCAACAGCTCAGGACTTTGAACAAAAAGAATTTTTTCTGTGTTTCCCTAAACTGTATAAAGGCAGCATGGTTTTCTGGGAAAAAGCTGAGAATTGCTTGTTTGAGTGTGTTGCTGGCACATACTGGGTTTGGAGATGCTGCACAGTCCCTGCAAAATATCTCAGTGAAAGAATGTCATTTTCCTCAATAGCTTTGTCACTGAATTGCTTGATCAAAGATACTAAAATTAATTGAGTCGCCATAGGCGTGAGAAGAAACATTTTCTCTCAGTTACATCCTATCTAGTTCTTTTACAGAGTAATTATGACTGAGAGAATAATTTCCATCTTTACAAAAAGATATGGACTACAAACAGCTCACCATTTTTAGGCAGGATGGACCCTAACCTTGTGTTTTAGTGGAGAACTGTTAACTGGCTTCTGTTTGGAAACACATTGTTTTACCATCTTCTTCATGCCAAGCATATGGGAACAGTCGAATGGCTGGAAGATCAAGACCTCAGACTTCAAATCTTCTTGAAGGGAGTGTTTTCAGTCTGTCCTTACTAAGTCTCTTTGCCTGCAATCTAGTGAACTGCCTTGTCCAAGACAGGAGGACCGAGCCCTTGTACCTGATGGCTGCCTGAGAGCTGGATGCCAGCCTCAGGCAGGACTATAGGGATCATTTGAAAATTCTGCAGCTTGCTTCCCCTCCCTATTCACATGCAATCAGAAGTCAGGAGATGCCGTACTGCTGCATGTCTCTGCCATCCCCATGTCCAAAACAAGTCCTTAACACCAGCGGACTGTGATTTATGTAAAGAGCCTCCACACTCATGTTTTGCTGAATAAAGTGCTACTTTAATGGAGTAGACCTCAATGGAGTGCTTTAATCCTTGGTTGTAAAAATAGACCTTTGTTTAAATTAAACCTCAGCTCTTCCCTCCACAAAGAGACAAAGGGACCTGCACCTATGTTAGTTCAACTGCAAGAACATTGTGCTGAGGAAGAGATATACCACATTGAACGAGCTAAACCACAGTGACTGGGCCAACTTATTTCTGTGTGAACACATTCTCAGAGAGGGAGGTTGTCTGCATGCAGAGTTTAAATTAAATTCAGCCCCTAACAGCTTTCCAATATATCTTTGGGGTTTGTCCTATGGAGGTGCTGCTCCTCTTCACTCCAGAAGAGCATCTTCCTCTCAGTGCTTGCCTGCTTTACAGCAGTCAAGCCCTTTGCATTGACATTAGGTTTTCCTTGGAAAAAGAAGAATTATAGAGTAAAAGAAACAGTAAATTAGTTTAGGACTGACACAGAATACTCAGCTTGATGTGTTATCTCCTATATTCCAATAGATCAATTAAGGCTGTTAAGAAAAATATCACTGCTTGGGACATACAGAGGCAATAACAGCATGTAAGAAAGAACCTTGTAAGGAGAGGGAACAGTCAAATGGGAGCTCAGAGTATTTTTACATATGTGGTTATTCCCCGTGACATCTAAATCTATCAGCAACATCCTACCTGGGCACCTTGCATGTGAATTTCTATTCACCAGCCTTCCTGACAGGCAAGAATGACTGTGCTCATTAGAAAGCGGAAAACAAGACTCAATGAATTCCTCAAAATCAGACCTGAAGCCTCTAGCAGAGATGAGAATCAAACACAGACTCTCTCTCTCTGGCATACAGTTTGTATTGGAAAGTAAAACAAAAAGTTGAGGTTTTTACTTTTTTATTTGAGTCTCTACAGTCAATCCTACAGAATGAGTTGGACCCTTCCAATCTTAGCCAGACAGCTGCCCTACCCTGTTCTCATACCTCAAAAAACCAAAAAGTTCACATCATACTATGACACCACAATAGCACAACAGCATCACAGGAGCACTTCCCAAGCTTCTGCCTGTCTGCCTGTGAGAGGGAGCCTTCAGCATGGCTGGGGGAAGCTGACAAAGATGATTTCAGCAGAGGGGATCTGCCTCATTTGAATTAAATCTCAGCCACCACTTCTGTTCAAGCAGATCCCACCTTCCTGATGGATATTGTCACCACAAGATCAGGATTAGTTTTGAAACTCCTGCCTCCTAAAGCAGCAGCAGGAAGCTACCTGCAGCCGTCCCAGCTACTTGACCATGCTCTTGCAGCACAGGAAAAAATTCAACTCAATTGAAAGACTAGGGTATAGAAAGTAGAGTGACATTTCCCAAGTGTCCTCCCCTCAACTCATTGTGGCAGGAGGAGGGAATGGTCCTGTTCAGAGAGAAACAGACGGAATGACTGATTGCATCCATGCCACTGAAAGATGCTGATGAGAAAAACCCAGGCTCCTACCTGTCATATTTTCAAAACCCCCAGATGCTGGCTTAGAGCCTTTCCTGTCGCTTTCCTTAAGCCTCTGTTGAGGAGGAAGAGTGAAGATCTCAGAGACAGCATTTAGAGTCATAGATAGTTCGGCAAGAGACAATTTTTCACCCCGTTAAATCCCTCTGCAGAATATTATCTGCTGGTTTTCCCTCTTTTTTATGATTTTCTTATGATTATCTCCTGCTGTTTCTGTCCTCAGCAGCCAAATAAATAAATAGCAGTATAGCTGTCAGCAGCTTTAGCTGAGTAAGAAGGCCCTGCAGACAGCCTAGGTGGGCTGCCCCCTCCTTGCCTTCAGCACTGCTGCCCTCCAGGTAGATTCAGGATTCTGAGACCTAATAGCAAGAGGGAATGGTAAGGGGCTAAGAGTGCAGACACTTGCTTCTCTGCCCACGTTTTGCTCTGAAGACTGGGACACATCACTGTCGCACCTGTAAAAGATGATGATGATGATCATAATAATAATAATAACAGCAAGTTGATGGAGGAGAAGGGTTGTGAATATTTAACCTGTGCTTGGAGCATGTTTTTATCATAATCCAAATGAAAAAAAAAAAAAAAAAAGTGCCAGAGAGAGGTGAAGGGACCTACATGGGGTCACAAAGCCAGTCTGTGGCAGAGGCAGGAAAACCCAGCCAATCTGATAGCAAAACACTGGTGTCTTCCCCATAAAACAATTCTGCCCTTCAAAAATAGAAATGTGCTTCTTTCTCTTGTGCGTGCATTCTTTCTTCTTACCTTGCCCACTTTACCTTCTCCCCTGCCTTGTTTATTTGTACAACAGTTGCCCAGGTGTGCTGAGCACTTCCCACACAAAAGCAAAGACAAGACATCTATGTCAGGGGACCTACATTCGGAGCTCAGGAATTCTTTTGCAGACTCATTTTCTACACTGCCTAGGGATTCTGGCACCTTTGGGGCCATGTTTAATTCATCTCCTGTGACTATGAGATCTTTTGCAAGTACTGATTCTGTCTTTTTCATGAGCTTGGTGCGCAGATGCCAGGCTTTTTTCTTCCATATATAGTTCTCTTCTTCTTCCTACTTAGAGAAAGCTCTTCCTCTACCTCCAGCTTCCATCTTTGGTCTTACTCTTTATTGCCTTTTACTCCTTCTTTGCTTTCAACATTATCTTCTTCATTTTTACTTTCTGAGAATTCTTCTCTTTGCCTCAACACAACCTGTTCTCTTTCATAATAAGTGTCTTTACATCCTTCCTCAAATACCCTCCCCAGCCTTCACATCTATCTCTGCCTGTGCCTCCTCTCCTTCTCAACTTGTTAGGCATTGCTGGATCTTATCAAATAGATACCTTTCTAGGGATGCATTGTATATCAATAACATGATCAACTTCTCACTGTATATGTACCAAATTGACTTATTTTTAACATAATTATTAGAAGCTAAATTTCAGGACAGTGCCAGCAGCTGCAACAAACCAAGGCTGACTAGTTTTGGACAATGTGAGATACCTTAAATCAGCAGTCACTAATTTGATCAACATCCACTTTTCAAGGAAAAAAAGCATTTACTTCCTACTTCTGCCACCTCATATAACACATAAGATTAAAACGGTAGAGGAAGGGTTAGATACCCATGTCTAGGTATCCACTATTCCATGAACATGAAAAGGTCTCACACTTCCAGCCCTTCTCAGTATTTTCCAGACTTCAAACTAGAGTGCTGATGGGAACAAAAGCAAATTTACTTGCTTGGGGAAGAAGAAATTTCTTACTCTTTTTTTATATAGATGGTGTGATTTCAGCAAGCAAAGAAGTGCCAACCCACTCCCAACTGTCACAGGAACTGGCTTTTTTTTTTCCTGACAACACTTTGAGAACCCAAAGTTTTTGAAGATGCGAAAACAGGGGCTTTGTGCCTTATCTTGTTTTCTGATTGTCATCTCTTTCCTAGCACTGGAAAGAGCAAGGATCAAGTCAGTTCCTTTGCACCTATTTACACAAATTTTCAGGCACTCTGTCCACTTGATCAAATCTTTTTCAACTACTCCCTTCCCTCTATTAGGCACAATACCCACTGTGAAGGATTTTGTTGAGCTTAGATAAAAAACTCAAGATATGATCATCAGAAGACAAAATGACCCCTCATGAGATCACAATGCTTTCAAACTTTATACACCCATGCAATGGGTCAGTGAAGCAACTTCACAGCTGCTCTAAGTTGAGCCTAGATGGCCTGAACTGCTGCAATACAGGCAGGCAACTGGACATGTGTAAATACCAACAATCCCAGGATTAGGTTTAGAAATAAATTTTAAACACCTTTTTTGTCGTTGTTTATTCGGTTTTGAGCACATTGATCTCCCTTTCCTATTCCTATTAAAATTTATAAAAATATATTGTAATAACCACTGTCCTCAAACTGCAGGGCTGAACTGATTTGTACCCTGCTGCAGGAACCATCATCCTCCTAACCCTACAGAGTTCCCATCTATCTCTCCGAGCCCTCCACTGCTGCTTCTCCTGGCCCTGTGCACCTCAGCTCTGTTCCTTCCACACCTGTGAGAGCAGCACCCTGCCACCTGTAAGAGTCCAGTTCAGGGGAGGGCCATTCACTTCTCCAAAACCTGGGGCCAACACAAGCCAGAGAGAAGACAAAAACAAACAGGCCAGGGAGGCTGAGCTCTCTCTTTGTTGAGCACTTGTAGCTGCTTATTCTTCTCCCCAGCTGAAAAACATCTCCAACACTGCCAAAATTCTTTGAGTGGATTCCATGGAGGAGCCCGTGGCTACTATCTGTGAAATTTCACCACCTCCAGGGAAGGCCAAACCATTCTCGGGCTGCCTGAGAGGAGTCTGAAGCAGCTGTGGGCACAGACCTTTCCTCAACAACCACAAAGCTTCTCAGGTAGTCCCTCTACCAAAGCCTGGGGCTGCTGTTTGAGAATTTGCCTGTCTCCAGAGAAAGCCCAAAGGCTCCAAGTGATGACTCAGAGAAGTCCTGGAGAGCTGCAGGGTACGGACCTGCCTACAACAAAAAAGAAAAAACTTCAACTAACTAACTAGGAAAATTGTGTTGCTGCTACCTGAAACTTTAGCTGTCTGTAAACAAAATCAAAACATTCTGACAGATGTATGGAAAAAGCCCTCAAGAAAAAAAAAAGAGGAGCATGAGCCCCAACAACATCCTGCACCGCCTCCCCATACAGCAGGCAAAGGCAAGGGCAGCCAAGTGGAGAGCTCTTTCCTCAGGGTATAACAAGCAGGAGCTGCTGGAGCCACAGATAGGCAGAAGTATTTTTGTCCGGGATTAAATCAAGAATACTTAGGAACAGTCTGGCTAGCTAGAGAGAAAGCATTCATAATGGGTAGTTCACCTGCCATACATTCCACCCCAAGGACAATCAAAGCAAAATGATGACTGCCATCTCAGTACCTAGGTCTGAGCAAACATGCCTTGGGATGCAAACCACAAAGCATATCCCCTCATGGGACTTCTGCAGCTTTTCCTCAGCTCTTTCTATGCTTTACAGCCTATTGATACTACTTCATGATCATGTCTTAGAAGCACCACCCTCCTCTCCACCAAAAAAAAAAGAAAAAATTATATCCTAGGTGAGCAAAGGGATATGAAAAAGGGGCAAGGCACAGGGGCAGTCTGGGAAGAAAGGGGTTTCGACTTTTCCAGACAGCATTACTGAGGATATTACCCTGTTGTTACAAGGTCAGCCTCAAAGCTCACCCTTGCTGCTCAAAGCTGCAGGGGCCTCTGGCTGAGAGGGAGGGGATGAGGACCCAATTCCAGAGCCTGTTGGAGAAGATTGGCTGGCCTAAACCCCTGTGATACCCTGGGTCACAGACTGACAGGGGTTCTCTACAGAGAGTCTGGCCAGCCCACAAGGGTGTTTGGGCATGAAACATGGTGGGCAGGCAGCACAGCACCAGGGGAAGCAGGAGGGCAGCAGCCATTGGAGAGCTAAGGCTACTGAAACGTTGGCAGGCAAAGCCAGCACTGCAGGACAGCAAGCCAAGGGGAAACACAGACAGAGCCCAGCCACTGGCTGTGCCATGACAGCATCTGTGCCACGAGCAATAAAGCATGGCGAGACCTCCAGGAACAGCAGCCAGCACCAAACTTAAGAGTCCATCCACTGACACAAAGCTGGGAGAGCTGGGCAAAAGCCCGTGAAGCAGAGAGGAACCATGCTCTTGGGTGAGCCAATTGATGGAGGGGAAAAGGCAGTTGTTTCATACAGCCTCCACTTTCCAGACCTTTTACACTCAGCCATCCTCCACCCAGCTACAGGAGCTGAACAATCTCCCCAGACAGAAGACAGAGGACAGTGGGATAAAGCAGTGAGAATACACTGTTTGTGCTGAGCACTGGTAGAGATCTGCTGGGACACTGAGAGGCTGGATAAAGGAAATGGTGAATGTAAAGTGGAACAAACAAACCATTGTGCCCAACCCCATGTGAAGACAGACCAAAGCTGCAGACCCTGCTGCAGATGTTATTCAAGGTACAAGGCAAGGGATAGTCACTGAACTCCAAACAGGAAGGAAAATAGTCTTTAGGCAGGAAAAAAGCTGCTAGCACTCTGGAGTAGAAGTAAAAACACCACTCCCTTTTCTGCAGCAACCATCAGGCTTGTATATTTTATTTGTGCGTTGCTATTTTTCTCCATCCACATTTTCCAGTTACCAAGAAACTCAGTTTGGGATGCTGTTGCACAAATCTATGTTTCTTCTTACCCTGTTTCTGCCACGGATCAGCTCAGAAATGAGTTTTACCCCTGTGACCTCCAAGAAGCTTTCACGCTAAAAGAGTACTGCTGAGCACCTGTCACTACAGGAAAACCAGCACTGAGCCACTGATGAAGAGCTCGACTGCGCCTTGTTCACATAATACCTTAACTGGCTTCAGTGAAAGCATTGCGGGAGCGCAGTGAGCAGCCTCCATCCCCAGTGTGGAAATACAGCTGCCACTCTCGTGAAGCTGCAGCTAGATGGGAATTGAGCTGTTCCCTTCCAGTGCACTGTCGAATGTAATTTACTCCCTGGCATTGTGTGATCAAGCAAAGGACGGGCAATAACATACATAGCAGCTTATCCCAGAGAATGGCAGCTTCACCTCTTCAGCTTTTAACTGAGTCTGACTGCAACTTCAGACATGTACCTGTACCTCTGCTGCAGTGTTGCCATCCCCACCACTCGTGGTGCAGAGGCAAAGAAAGTAGCAATGGTCTTTGGTTGAAACTGGGGAAATTAGCACAACAGTAAAGGCAAAATCCCAAGACTTTGCTCTGGAAGAGTAAAAGCTGTTTAGAGCATTGTATAAATTCATGGCAAGAAGAAATAAAGGTGAATTTTATACATTTCTGTTATTGCTTGTACATCTTTGCAATAATGTTTATTGACATGTTTGAATGGAGCACAAGCTGTAGCTCAGTTCAACTGCCTGTGAAAATGGGACATTTGTCAAGAAACAAACCTTACAGATCTTAGCAGCTCTTCTCTTCCCTGTTATTAGTTGGGAAATACTAGAAAAGGTCAGAAGCACCAGGAAAAAGGTATTCACTAAGATGCCCAGGGTGCCTTGGCTAGCAATCCCTAAGGTGCAGAGAGGCAAAGCTCAGCAGGTTAATGAGGAGCGTCTTAACTTTGCATTGACACTCATGCACAGACTAAAAATATGCATGCACATCAATTACGGAATCCCTATGAGGCACAATAAAGTTAACCTTGCGTGGCCAGAGAGATAGACTACAAACCTGTCTCACTAAAGGCACTTGGCACGGCTTTAGCCAAGGTACCCTGGAAGAACTTGGCCATGACTTCCCTTGACACGCAGAAATGCCCTTGCTCCTCCTTTCCACTGAGCCCTGCTCCATGAGGTGAAGAGCCTCTTCTAACTCCTCTGAATTTTAAAGACCCCTGAAGACATGCAGCATATTTAAAATTCATTAAATGCAAAAGACATTCCTTTCAGGAGCTACCATGTCAGAACTGAATGCCCCAAAGTTTGACAAGGCTTGGACTCAGCTCCAAGTCTGGTTTGCTACACACACAGAAACAACATCAAGTCTTCCCACACCAAAACTTTTGTATTTGAATCTCTGTGCTGAGCTTTAAACAGGTGATGCTTCCAAATATATTGTGATCCGTGATTCTGCTTCAGGCACACTTCACCTCTCATCACCTTCTTTACACTAAAAACTCTTGGTATGGAGCTACTTCTGTTCCAAAAACATGGCTACTGCACAGTTCATGTACTTTAGTCCCCTCTCTGTAGGCACCACTCTCTCACCCTGTCCCAGCAGCAGCTCTGCCAGTACTGCTCATTCCTGAGTGAGAATTATTCCAGTCATACATCGTCTCTGCATGTGGCACTCGTTACTGGACAAACCAGACCTGGCCCTGTGGTCCCCTCCCTCCCCATGCTGCAATGTCACTTTTCATTAGGCTCCATAAACCTCGAGTGACAATTCTCTCTGCATTCATTGCTGCACCAGCCCAGGGAGTAGGAATGGCCTCTGGTTAACATCGCATCACTGCTGTGGCTTTGTTTTTGTGCATGTTGATCAGAAATTACCTGGCTTAGAGAAAGTAATTTAGTGATAAATGATTGCTCATTCAGAGGTAGCTAGTTTCAGCCATAGCTGCCAGGTATTAATCTATTTGTCAATCCTTTTAGATCTTCTGCACTGATGAGCAGCTCCCAACTCTGGAAAGTGAAGCTCCCACTTCAGAGGGCAAGGAAGAGGGCAAAGAACCTATTCCACACCTTTTCAGCTACATTTGCAAGGTGCTCTCAAAGCAAGGAGGACCAAGAGGGAGGAATTAGTGAGGGCCAGGCTTCCAGCTTTGACCTTCAAAGGGGCTTTTGAACAGACCTCAAAAGCAGAAAGAGCACAGATTTAAGTTTCAAAAGTACCTGGGAATGTCTGGATGAAACACTGAGCGGAAACATGACAGCTCATATAAAAAATTCAAAATTCTTCTACTGTTACCAGCTTTCACAGAATTTTCAACAGGAGCATTTCCACAAAAATTCTTTTGGACACAGAGGAGCTAAAAGTTAAGTGAGTAGCTGGACTACTCACCTAGGACATCAAGCTCTCAAGATCCTGTTCCTCTTCTGCAACTGGAATTCAACGTTCAGGCCTCTTACCTCTTCTGAGCAGTGACACCTCTCTTTGGTACAATAACTCTTTATAAAGAGTAGGAGCTTTACACCCCTTTTACACCCACCACTGATTTTCCCTAAGAGAGGGGAACCTAGAAAAACAACAACAGCTTTCCCAACACCAGGACAAAGAATGTAACATCCAGTTTCTTTGGGACATGGCATAAAATCAGACAGTCACCCAAGCCTGCATGTTTGCAGAATTCTCATGGTTTTAATAAAGATTGGCACACGTAACTCACAGGTCATACAGCACCTCTCCAGATAAGAGGAGCTCCCAGAAACCATGGGGATGAATCTTTGTACACTACATGCAAATACTTCTGCAATTCTGCAGCACATCATTTGATATGTGGATCTAACTTCCACATTTGTGGTTCCCAGATGTGGAGAAGTCACAACATTCACCAAAATTTGAAACTTGCAGGCTATTTTCATCATGTCAATCACAATTCAAACTCTGGAAAAAATTCATCAGTCCTGTGTTGGATTTAGTATATCACTATAGGGCACTAGAAAAACCCACAGCTTTAAATAATTGTCTGATGAAGAAGTTTAAAGAGCAGACAGATATTCAAGCCATTAGCAGAGTCTTGATAATGAACCACACTCACACAGTGGTCTTCACACAAGCTCCTCTTGAAAAAAATTGCAATAGTTTGATGGTGTTTCCTGATGTTCCATGTGTAGGGTTCCTGGAGAAAACTGCTTCCTTTTTGTGACAGGAAACTTCTCATTCTCATTAGAGCAAAATGTCTGCATGTTCCCTTTCCCTCCACTCCCTACTGGGATGCAGTCTTGTTTCTTGAGCCACTCAAGTTTGGAGACTCCAGCGGTGAGCCAGTGACAGATCATGAACTGCCTTACTGAACCCTGCAGATAACAGGGCAGCATGCATGTGTTGTCTAGAAAGCAGATACAAAAGGCAGGTAGGACCCCTCCACCAAACCTCTCTTCTTTCCAGCCCACCTTGCTTCCTTCCATCCTCCCCTTGCTCTTCTTTTCTTCCTCTCCCACAAGCCAGGGAGAGTCAGTATTTGGAAATAATTACCTCTGACTCAGCCCCTAACTGCCCTCTTCTTTATTGTGCTGGTTTTAGCAGGGGTAGCATTAATTTTCTTCATAGTAACTTGTGTTGGGCTGTGCTTTGGATTCATATGGAAACAGTGTTGGTAACAGAAACGATTTAGTTACTGTCAAGCAGAGCTTACAGAGGGACAAGGTCTTTCCTGCTTCTCACAACACCCACCAGTGAGAAAGCTGGGGGTGCACAAGAAGCTGGGAGGGGACACAGCTGAGACAGCTAATCCCAGCTGGGCAAAGGGATATCTCACAGTATAGGATGTCATGCTCAGCATAGAAAGTAAGGGGAAAATTGGCTGGGGGCTGCTGCTCAGAGACAGCCTGGGCATCAGTTAGTGGTGAGAAACTATTTTCATTTGCATCAGTTGACTACCTTGAGTTTTATTTATCTAGTATTAAGCTTATTTTATCTCAACCCACAAGTTTTCTCACTCTTACTCTTCCAATACTTTTCCCCCATCCTGCTGGAGGACAGTAACTGAGCAGCTGTGTCACTCTCAGTGGCCGGCTGGGGTTAAACCATTACACTTGTGACTTGACCATGTCTCAGGCAGATCCTTAATGCCTGTTGGATAAAATGGCCAGGGGAGGAGCAGGGCTGCCCTTCCAGTTGCAGCTGGGATGGCTTCTCCCTCAACTCCAATGAGGGATAATGATGAGGAGGGATCATCTGCACTGCCTCTGGACCTCAGCCGTGACAACTCGCCATGGGCACAGGCATCCTGCCTGGGGCCGGCCGGGACCGCTGCAGGTGCGAGGGCACTGGCGGGAGCTCAGGTGGATTCCCACGCCTCGGGAGTGCCGCCGAGAGCTGTTCCCCCTACCTTGGAGCCGGCAGGTTTACAAGCCTCCAATTCCCAGCTACAAGCACTGCTCCCCGTGCCAAGGAAGCAGCGGCGCGTGCTGTCATTCACGCGGCTGGAGGGCCGCTCCTGCCAGCGTTTGTGGCTATCGGACCAGCTGCTCGGGGCTGGGAGCAGATGGCAGGATGGCACACCTGACAGGGAGCAGACCTTCCAAGGACGAAGGGGGAGGAAGAGTTTGTGTGCAGCGTGGCCGGCCACAATTCCCAGCCATGCAAAGACGGAGCAAATGTACCCAACCTCTCCCTCTCTGCCACCCCCCAAGTTGTAAGAAGAGATTTTCACACTAGGGTAAGCCTGGACAGGTGTCATTGATACTTCTACATTTGTACAATTTTCCTGCCTCAGACAAAATGCCCTTTGTTTGATCTAATTACCAAGCATATTGAGCTAATTATCAAGCAAAATCCCAGTTCAGCCTTTCCCATGAGATGTAAGAGCAGTTTTCAGGAGATCTCAGCTACTTTAAGCCCACTCCACCCCCTAGAAACAATAGCATTGGAAAAGGCGAGAGATCCAATCAAGGGTGAGCATATTTCTTCTCCAGATGTAGTCCATTCTGAAAAGAGGTGAGGACAGAGCACAGGCTACAGAAGTTAATCCCAGTTCCAGCTCCTCATCTTCCCATCATTTCCAGATGAAGTTAACGAAATGAACGAATACGAAATATCACAGAATGCAAGAGATATAAAACAGTGATTATGTCGCATACAATCCATCCTGAAGAACTGATATGTGAGCGCACATACATTTAAATATTTGAAAAGCATCTTTTACAATGAATATCAAAATGACTTACAATCCAAGTCAGAGAAAAATGCCCTTACTTCTCCCTATCTCCCTTTTCTCATTACAGAGATAAATCCCGGGCGCATCTCTCAGTTGCAGAGGGAGACTGAAGAATATATATATATATATAAAAACATATATATGTGTGTATGTATAAAATATACAACAGTAATAATCTCAATAATTTTAAGAGAAGCTTGCTGCATTATACACACAGTCTGGGAGAAGAGAAACTCTGGGTAATAGCTGGTCTCCCCCCTCCCATCGGCAAAATGGGAGGGAAAAGATACCAGGGAGCAAATGCATAGGCTTGTACTGTATACCAGAAAGTGAAAGGAAAGCAGGAAGAAAGGAGCTGGAAGGATGGCCACACACATGTGGCAATATTTTGTGGTCCAGCAACCATGGACAGTCAGCACTGTCAACACCAAAGATGCGAGCAATTCCTATCCCAAGATTTTAAATCACGTCAATTATGGAGTGGCCCTCTTCCCATTGCATTCTTGGTTTATAATGAAAACTGAAATGAATCCTGACTTCAGAAGCTCAGTCTTGTTTGTTTTTCATTTTGTTTTGTTTCTTTTCTGCCAACCCCCCCCAGCCACTGTGGAACTCAATCAAAAAGCACAGCTACCACTGCAACCATGCTGCTTCCACACATCACAGGGGATGATCTGACTTGCAGGGAGTAATTCACACTCACACATATTGAGATGGAGAGATGTTGCTCTTTTAATTAGAGGTCTACACCTTTATTCCCAACTCTGGCCACACCTGAAAATATATGCAACAGCACAACTATATCTCAATGTACTTGTCTCAGTCTTGTCTGTGATTCCCAAGAAATTCACAGGTGATTTACTTGGACAGATTTTCTACCAGAACCTCTCAATTTTGAAGAGCTTTTCCCTACGTAAATGCATATACAGCTGTAGATCTTTATCTGAATGCCTTCACTGTCAACATGTGAGCCCTACTGTATGTGCACCCCTGCATCAGCCCCCTGGTACAATGCAAGGGCATGCAAGCCTGCAACGCCTTTCACTGGAGCAACACACAGTGTCCTGTCTACATAAGGCTGAAGAATCCTGCCGGTACTCAAACAAACATTCACAACCCTGAATCACACCAACATCGTTAATCAGGATTCTAGAAAACAGAAAGGATTTCCAAACAATAAGAAAACTTCATTTCCCCCCTTCTTCTTGTCATTAACGAGCCTCAAGGGTGGTTGCAAGCCATATTTTCAAGCCTTGCTCTGTCACCAAAACCACAAAAGGTTGAGAACAATTTACTTTCAGAAGCAGAGGCATCTGGTAAAGCACAAATTATCATTGAGACACATGACAAAAAATTCCAGAACTGGTAGTACTGCAATTGCCTTCTGTATAGAAACCAGGATAAAAAGACAGTCCTGTGAAGTGGCTTCTCAAAGTGTCACAATAAATAAGGGGGACAGTGAGAAATGCAGCATAAATCTCCTGACCCACAAACGTGCTTTTCCAACCAGACCACACTGTCACCATAACATGCACCCTCAGGACCTGTGCATCCACATCAATAGTTCTCTGTTGCATTTCTAACCATGTATGCAGTGGATGCCAGAATTCTATAGCTGCGCTTGCCATGTAGCACATGGGAGCACACAGTCACCTCTCCCACAGATGCACCTCTAAGTTTACACAGCTGTAAACACCTTTCTATGAATATATCCGGCAGAAAAGCACAGTGCCTGGGAAGTTAGAAGCACATGCCAAAGCTCCCACATGTGCAGGATGCCAGAGCCCAGCACATGTGCCCTGGATAACTGAACAGAGTCCTGTGCCTTGGCTATGTCTCTTACTGTTTGAGCTTTGTAAAAAGTGACAGACACGTGCACTTCTCCTCACTATCCTCCCAAGTATAGCAGTGCTTGCATGGACCCAGGTGTTGGACAAACGATCAGCCAGCTGTAATGTAACTTTAAATGCAAGTTTGTGTATTGGCTCTGGGAACAAGACTGAGAGATGCAGTTGAAAGGAACACAGTCACTCTGGGTACAGGATCTGCATAAATCACTGTCCAGTATATTCATTCCTATTGACAGATTAATTCCTTTCTCAGGTTTTGCTTAAAAGTGTACCACTGAATACTAATAACAGTTCCCAGAGCTGCAGTAATGTCACTCAAATCAGGGTGAAAGATGCTGGAGGGAATGATCTATAGCCTTCTTGACGGGGGAAGCTCCCAGCTGCTCCAGCTCCCTAGGCTGGCAGCTGGCAGCAGTGAGTGGAAGGAGCCACCTCCTCACCCTTGTGAGTGGATGGGATTACCCAAGTCTCTAATACTGGCAGGAGGCTGCTCTATAAGGAAGAGTGCAGAGAGTCTCTTTTAGACCTGGAAGAAAACCTCTCAATGTCTGTCGGAGTAAAATTGGAAATAGCAAGGCAAATCTTCACCTCCCCATAAAACTAGCTGCATATGCAACACAGAAAGGCCGCTGGCCTGAGAGGCTGGGCAGGTAGCAGAGCAGGAAACCTCTGTAATGTTTCCCAGCCCCAGATGATTTCTTAAGTGCATTTCATTCTCTGTACCTGTAAAAAAAAAAAAAATGAATGCAAAGATATTTTCTCTTAATCAAGTCTCCCAACCAAGGTGTCAGGCACAGAGAAATCGCTTGTCACTCCAGTGCTTCCCAGCATGAGCTCACTGCACCAAGGAACGGAGGGCAAAGGGATTACAGAATTAAGCAATACTGGTACAGCAGCCAGAGAGTGGCCAAGATTTACCTGTCACTTGGAAGAAAACTCCATTTCATTTTGTGATTTACTAAGAGTGAAAGTTAAAGTGGCGGGGCCCGGCCAAGTCCTGGGATCTATAAGCAGGCAATGTCAAACCGTCAGCCTGTGACAGCCCGGACCAGGCAACTTAACCTTTCTCTGGGCAAGGCAAGAGCAGCTGTGGGGTAATCCCTTGGTTCAGGCTTAGGACAGGCTCCTAAACTTCTATCAGACTTCATCACTGCCTGCCAGTCAACTGAAGAACCAGCCTCATACCTTCGCAGAGGACCATAAGCAGTGTTTTCTGGGAATCAGGATAATGGCATTAGCCCTGCAGGGCTGGAAAGGTGGCTTCCTATCTTCATAGTGTTCGAATAAAGACAGCAAGTCTGTAGGGAAATGGTTGTTTAAGCTGGGAGTAGCCCGCTGGATTTTTTGTTGATGATAGCACCAGGACCAACCTGCCAAAGTCCATCACAGGTGAGCATGAAGTGCAAAAGCAGAGAAGAAGCTCCAGTTAGTACACTTACTCTACTCTATCTCTCCCTTTCAAGCTGGCTGCTTGCACCAGGCTGTCTCCAGCAGCAGAACTGTCAGGACTGTGGGAGTCATAGTGCTGCATCTGCCCCTGCTCATGATCAGTGACCCTTAAGGTAAAATCTGTTTCAGCCCATACGCTTTCCTCAGTGAAAACATTCTTTTTTCTCCCCCAAGAAAAGTTTTGACCTCCATCACTCCTAGCTCTCTACTCCACTTACTCATACAGAAATATGATCAAAAGCTCTTGGGACAGAGACCTCAAAAATAACATCTTGCTCTGCTATTTTTCAAGTGAACACCTCCATCTTATTTCACCTCATCAGACTTCCCTTCTCCTCCTAAGATCCCATCCCTGTCTCTGTCTGGGACTGCTTCTCCTCCTTCTCCAAATTGTCCTTCCCAGTTGTACACTGGCTGGATGTCTAATCAAAATAAATACCCATTACACATTCTTTGCAAATTATCACAGCCTCTTTGTTACAGTTCCACTCTGGTTCCTCCCCACATTTTTGATCATGGTGCTTCCATTCCACCAGAACTGAGATCTCAGAAGGGCAAGTGATGAGCTCCTGCTAAAAGACACAAATCAGCAATTTCACAGGTACTGAGGGGAGCACTTGGATGAAAATCTCAAGTTTGCAGCTGGCTGGCTGTTTTTCTCTAGTTGGCTGAACCAAACTCCAGAGCTGGACAACTCTCAATTTGGAGAAAAACCCAGTTCACTTGACTCTATTTCAGGTTGTAAAAAGCGTAACTAGAACACTTTTAAAAGCCAGGTGTACCTGAAGGCAGATTAATCCCTAAGTGCCATGAATCAATGCAATGTGGTTTCATCCTGCAACGATAACCATTCTCAGGCTCTTTATCTGTCAGCCAGCTTTGTTCCTATTGATTGCATCCCATCATAATCTCGACAGCACCTTAGTGCCAGCCGGGGCCTCTCCCCTACCCTGTTTCAGTGCCAAGGGCATGCTGCCTTCCAGCTTGGTGTAATGGTCCCAGCGCTGCACAGCTCTGAGTCCACAAGTTTCTGCTTGCTGTCCTTACTATAGTAATTCCGATGCTCTGCTATGTCCCCATGTTTTCTCATTCCTCCCTTCCATGCTGTGCTTTCTTCTGTTTAGACTAAGTCCTTGAAATCCACCAATGAACAATTACCTTTGTTCTCTTTCTGCTTCTTCAGTTTCTTTCCTTGGCCTTTTTCCTTCTGTTCCAATTCCATTCGCCTGTATCTCTGCCTGTGCTCACACCATGCATTTTAATCCCTGATACTACTCTCTCATGTCTTTCCCTGCTTTCAAGCTCTTCTATCAGTCTTTTGCTTTTCCACTTCTATAATCTACTCTGAATTGTCTTGTCTCTGCTGTTTTTAAGCAAAATTGAGACTGCCCATGAACATGTAAAGGTATCTCCCTGGATTTTTTTTTAAATCTTCCAAAACGAGTCTCAAGGCTCAGTCAAAGCCTGTTTGCCTCAGAGTAACTACACAAAAAGGCTTGTGCCAGTTACAGATATAGTTAGTTTTACACATACACACACATACACACACACACACTTGTCAGTTCTACTTTCTCTTCAAATGTTGGCAATAAATTACTGTTCAGATTCTCTTCCTTGTCCTTCTGTGGGCCACTGCTAGGCAGAGCTGAAGGGTAAACACAGATTAACTGGTTTACAGCACTTCTGATTTGGCCAGCACAGAGCTTCTCTATGTACATTCACAGCTGTGATACACCAAACAACACATAATTTATCTTATTTATGCTGCAGGTAAACTCCTGAGACTGCTCATTTTCGATACAGATTTGTGACATTGCATCGGCAGAAGTGAGGCAAATCCACAGTTCTGGTGGGAGCTGATGGTACAGCCAACCACCTTACTTGGGTGCAATATGTTCAACCAAGCATGCTTGGATTTGACATTTTTGCTTCAACATTCACCTGCAAACAGCTGGAAAACCAAGGGGCTAAGCCTGGCTCCACAAAAGAAAAAACACAGTATGTATCTTGATAAATGGGAGGACCAGGGGATTATAAAGCAGAGAACTTAGCTTTGGTTCCCAGAACAGACAGAAACAAATAACCAGATTAATTTCAAGCACCTGCAAGATAACAAGGAGATGAGTAACAGGCAACATGCGCTTGTCAAGGAAAATCATGTCAAACCAATCTCATTTTCTTCAGTGGAAGGGTAATGGGTCTTGTGGACAACAGAGAAAGAGTTTAGTCATATATCCTGACATTAGTAGGGTTTCTGGCACCTTTTCTCCAAGCACCCCTACAGGCAAGCTCAGAAAATATGGTCTAGATGAATGAACTATGAAATGGCTACACGACTTGTTGGAAAACAGTACTCAGAAAGTAGTTACCAATGGCTCACTGTCAACATGCAAGGATACACCAGAGGGGGTTCTGCATGGATATGTTCGCAGTCTGGTGATATTCAATATTTTCATTAATGACCAGAATAAAATCTGTTTATTAAATTTGCAGATGGCAGCAAGCTGAGCCAGGAGCACATGTGGAAGATAGGTATGGAATTAAAAATTGTCTCATTTACAACATGAACTGATAAAAAGTTGAGTAAGTACTATATGAGCATGTGCAAGGTATTACACTTTGGCAGGTATAACAGTCTCCATTGACAGAGGATGAACAATCAGGCCATTAGCATCCTAGCAGAAAAGGGGCTTACAGGATAAAAGCCAACAGTAGACCATAAGCTCAGCATGAATCATCACTGCCTTGCTAGAAAGGAAAAAGAAAATAAAACATACTTGTACAAGGATGAAATCTGCAAAACACAGAAACTATCTTTACCCAACAATAGTGGGAGTGAGCCAGAGTACTATGTCCACTTTGGGAGAATAAAGTCCCAAGGAAGGTATGGCCCTGCTGGAGAGAGATCTGAAGAAGGCAGTGATAATAACCAGAGGCTGAGAAAACATCATTTCTCCAGGAGCTTGAGTGCATTGGAGCTGTTTACTTTACAGATGACAAAGAAAAAGAGAGACATTAGACAGTTTTCAAAAACTTGAAAGGTTTCAGAAAAAAAAAAAATAGAACAGATTGTTCTGCATACCCATGACAAATACAACAAGAAAAATGGGGGCTAAATTGCAGAAAAGAAGATTAAGGTCAGAAGCCATCTCTGAGCTCTAGAAGTAAAAGCATTAAGCACTGGAAAAAAATCATTTTGTGTTGCAGAGACCCCACCAACAGAAGGTGTTTTAGAGTCAAGTAGATCAACATGTCAAGAAACACCCAAGTAAAGCTGATCTGGTCTTTCAGCAGTGGGATGAACAAGATCCTCTCACCAGGTTACTTCTACCCATCTCATTGTAGTTTCTCTCTCACACAAAACATTAATCCATGTACAATGCTTTCCTCACCATCCTTGCTTGCAGACATACAAGTTATGGGAAGTAAGCCAGGCTGCTGGTCCGTCCGCTGGCACACCATGGAGTGCTGGCAGTGCCTTGCATGGTGACAGTGATGGGTCTGCAGTGCATCTTTGGAACTGGACAGTGGGGATGGCTTAAAACTTTTCCTTCTACCTGATTAAGTAGATCAGCTTATGGCACAACACATAAGGGATTTACTTTTTGGCATCACTGGGGATGACCCCAGCAATGTAGGAAGCTAAGGCAGCAGATCCCAAAATAGGGGTCTTGACTCCAACAAAAAAATCTGAAATCTTGCAGGAAAGATCACTGCCCCAGAAAATGGAGCATCAAAAAGAAAAGTTTCAAAAACTCCTGAGTTAAGGGTTTTTTCTCCAAGAATCCAACAACTTTCCCTCTCAACCAAAAGCTGTTTTGTGACGCAAATCCTATATCGAGGTAGTGGCCTTTATAACTCTATATTCCTCTGCAGTACAAGGAGCAGAAGGACAAACACAAGCTCCTATAGTAGTGACCTAGGTTATCAGGCAAGTCTGTGATTAGATCTGCTCAGAAAAGGGAATTTTGTCCATGGGGAAACCACACTGTCCAACACTTTCCAAGCAAAAGCACTCTGTCTGTACATTCCTGTCCTCTCTGCCTGAAAGTGGTCACAACAGGCACTACTGACTGGGGACCAATTCCAGAGACCAATACTTAGATATTTTCCCTGTGCATGTCCCAGGCATAGCTGTGTGGGATCTAGGCAGTCTGGACTCAAAAGGTAAATCACAGGATAAGAGCAGAACGCCAGAGGATTTTTCATGACCTTTCTAATGAAGATATTCAGATCTCAAAATGTTACCAGCTGAAAGGACAGTCATGCCTCCTCTAACAACTCTGTGGTGGGAATATGAATGACTCTGCACCACCACATAAAAGGTATAAATGCCAAGGGGAGAGAAAAATGGCTTGGGTCAGTCCAAATGCATTTCATTAAGGAAGAAATAACAGCAAGAAGAACAAGAAAATGAAGGGTTGAGGTGAAGGACTACTTAGCTCAGAGTGTGACACCCCATATCATTCTCACCAACAAAAGGCATGATGCCTTATCTCACATGCCTTTGCATGTGCAAAACACGCAAAACAGCTTCAAGATTGGATGCCTGCAATCATGCCTGCTTGTACAGATGCACAAAGGCATGCCTCCTAGTAAACTGAGCTACTGATTTGTGAGGCCACTTCCCTTTCTGTGCTTTTCTGAACCTCTGCTGATTTCTTCTCGTGAAGTTTCCAGATGGTGTCCTTATTGAAATGGTGTCTCAGTGTTCCCCTGGACCCTCACATGGTTAAGCCACTTAGCCAGTGCCACAATGGGAAACACCTTTTACAATTCAATTTGCTCTTTCCCAAGGATTACTAGAAGCACCCACTCTCACTGTAGTGAAATCTTAGGCTGCAATAAATGATTTCACCATAAGAGGTTTTAACTGTCGTAGACATCAAAATAGCTTTGCAATGGCTGTGAGCAGATTTAACTCAGAAGTTTGACAGTCCCACGTGCTCAACAGCACACCGAATGATTCAGTAATGATAGTGTACATATCTCCCCAGGGGGCCCCAGTGTGAAGATGCACAGAGCTTGCAGCCCCATCCCCAGAAACAGCAAGGCATCTCACTCCCTTGGCTGCATTTGGGCAGGGAAACGGCTTTTCTTTCAGATCACACCAAGCATCAGTGAGCAAAGGCACCGGGAAGGATTACCCCTCACTTCTGGATGTCCATGACAAGTCTCCCCCTCTTCATTCACCTCATGTTGCATTAACTGTATGCAAGGAGATTTTTATGCCATTTGCAAAACTGTGGCAGTAGAGATAAGCAGCAAGGTGTGGCAGGAAACATTATCAGAGGAAGAGATACACAACCCACAGCTGATACCAGACTAGGGCACAAACTAGCTTTTTTATGCCTGTGTTGCAAAAGGCAACACCTCTCCCCACAGCACAGTATTTGTAAGCAGGGGCACTGGAATGAGTCCAGAAAGGAAAGGACGGATTTTCCAGCACACCACCCCACTTCACATGACGCCTGGGGCATGGGAAAGGAAACCCCCCGCTGCTCTATGCAAGATAAAAGGCTTATGTTGGAACAGGGTTACTCCAAGCTTGGTGTCTGGAGCAGGTGCAGGCATTTGGCTGGCTTTCTCAGCAAGCGCAGCATTCACAACTGGAGACAGAATTTTTCAAATGAGCTGATATCTCATTTGGGCAACAAACCTAGCATCCAGGTTTTCACAACACAGCTCCTCGTGCTGGGAGCAAGCATTGTTGAAAAACTGAACCTGTAATGACAGTCACTGGAAGTCTTGCAAGACAGCACAACACTTGCTCAGCACCTGCTAAACACTTGTGTGGATCCTTCAAAATTCTTCTTGCCCTTTTTGGGACTGATGACTGATCGTAAGTCACTCAGCTGACTTCACCTATTCAAGCCTCATGATATGGAGATAAATATTTCTACATTTTAGAAAGTAAAATGCAATTAAAATACTTTCTAGATAGACTCAAGGAGAATAGTAAGAAGTTTTAGAGATTTTGGAAGCAAATACTTAACCTACGAATTTCTTGTTTCAAATAGATTTCAAAGAAACTTTTCACCTACAAACAGAACATAATTTTCTTCTGCATATGGACCTACGGCAAATCCCCCTGTCCTTCCCAAACGTCCTCCTAAAATTGCTACCATAAGGAAATCTGAAGAGCTCCAGCTGCTAGATTAATCATCTACATGCTATACACAAGCCACACAACTCAATTTCACTTCTGAGATTGCGAAAAATACTGTTTCCTAAGTAATTCTTCTGCTACAGCTTACAGAAACCACAACAAACATTGAGAACATACACACAGCCATATTAAAGTAAGAGATACCTGGGAATGTGCCTGTGCAATTAACTTCCTTCTTGATGAGGATATGCCCAGTGAAAGAAATCTGCAACAAGCACAGGGCTGATGTATTTCAGAAGACAACATGAATGTTAATAGCTAAAAATCATTTCACAAGATTCTAAAACTAAAATGGCCAACTCCTGTAAAAACGCCAGCAGAAGAAGATAGGTGTGAGCTCAGGAAAATCAGTTATGAAACAAAGGAGGTTCCAAACTCTGTTTGTATGATTCTATATAAAAGGAGAATTCAGAGAAACAGTAGCACTTCTGCCCTGGAAGATTATTTCTGCAAGATGACATCTGGTTTGAGTACAAAGTGCCAAAAAATTTTCGACAAGTGTGACAGGTAAAACTACTGACAGATGTGAAGTATGGCTGCATTGTTTTAATAACTGTGTTTCCAATTTTATAATAGGGAACACAAAACTTTTACTTGACTAGAACAAAACACTTTTCCTTCCTAGGAAACCAGTTTACCTTTCAAAGCTGCCTCTGTTAGAGCTGACAAGTGCTTAAAACCATGAGCACCTTAGAGCAGTGAACTTAAAACAAACCAGCAGTACAGGTGAACACACTGGATGCCTGTAACCCATGACAGGAGCACAACCCCAGACATGCATCCCGGTAGATTGCAACAGTCAGTCTGACAGCTGATACTGCCTTCAGAATGACTGTACCTGCAACCAGCACTACGAGAGCTCTCCTGACAATATGCAGATCTCTCTTGAACAACTCCCAAGTGCAGAAAAAAAAGTCCTGCTTTTCATGTCTTCCTAATTATTCCCAGTCATTATCAACATCTCATCCTTCATGTTGACTTCCACAAAAAAAAATCTCAGGATTTTTGGCAAAAACTTGCGTCAGTGAGAGGATTTCCCCTAAATTTAAAGAGACCTTGATAAAACCATTTGTTAATGATTCCAGAAACTTGTAGGGACTGCAAAAATTCTGCAAAAGACATATGGAAGATAGAAGACTCAAAATGAGTGCATGTTAAACATTTCCAAACCCTTCCAAGTTTTGAAATGCTAAAATATGTTGGATCATTAAAACATTTCCAAAATGTTTTAACATTTTAATGCATACAGAAGCTTTAATCAGAATATGATAATCCAGGACCCAGAAGTGAATATTGCATGCCCCAGTAGGGGACTGCCAGCCTCCCTTTCCACATGAGAAAATCTTCACAGTTATTGGCTTCTAGTATGTGCTGGCACATCAGAAACAAATTTAGGAACTAAATCTTCCTAGGAATCTTTTTGGGAAAAAATACACATTTAAAAAGAGTGTACATTAATTTGGCAAGGAAATCTGCCCCTGTTCTGCACATGTACGACTATTTGTGGCAGATCATGAGTTTGCAATTGGTATTTTTGATCCTGTCTGCAAGGAAGAAAATGGACTCCTGAGAGTTCTTCCAACCTTTCATTTTTGCTATTCTAATATTGGATTGATTCCCAAGCAAATGAATTACTGGATGCAATGCAGGTTAGACACTCCAGGGTACATAATGAATGGGAGGTTTATTATTATTTATATACATATAATGTGTGCATGCAGCTTTGCAATTAGCTCATGGGTTTAACTTCAGACGTGTGTGAGCAATAGGAAAGAGAACAAGCAATGCTTCTGTCTGTGCCCATAAATCCTTCCCATGTAAAATTTGTCTCCTCTTGCTCTGTCCTTGACCAAGTTTCTCCAACCCATAGTCCCAGGAATTGCAGAATGACTCCTACCCTGCTGTGGAAGAGCAAGTCTTATTGCTGTGATTTGTGACAAGTACTAAGGGGTAAAGAGAGAACCAAAAGGCCACAAGTCCTCCCCTGGTACACACCTACAACACACTTCCATGAAAATCCATCTCCAAAAAATCTCCTCAAGAGCACATCCTACAGCATGGTTAGGCTGGCCTGCCAAGTGTGCTGGCATTCTGGCTCAGCCCAGATCTTGGCCCTAAGTCTGCTTTCAAGGCACAATCCCCAAAGCATCCAACCCCCAAAAAAGTGGTTCCACAGGAAGGGGGCCAGGGAAATCAGACACAGCACTTCTAAAATAACAGCAGCTGCTGCTCAGCCTGAGCAATTCCCCTTTATTTTCCCACTGGGAAACCAACTCTAAAGACAACATTCACAATGGGTCTGAGTAGAGGACCGGGAGCTGGTATTCATCCCCCTCCAGCCTGGTGCTTCCACACAGCGCCAAAGCCTTCCCAAAATCCTGGCCTGTACCTTGTTCATCCAGCAGACACCGAAGGGCAGGTTGGCTCTGCAGGTCCCTGGGAGGGCAGGCTGGAGGGCACCTCCAGGCACACAGGATGCTGCCAGGGAAAGTAGATTTGCTAAGGTGCTCAGCCAGCTCTGCCTCCCACAACCATCCCGTTCTGGGCACCAACAGCACAGGCTGTGCAGCACTGGCACAGCCCATGGGGGCTTGGCACACCTGCCCTGGCATTCTGCTCCCAGCCAGCGATGGCTCTGATGTCACAGCAGAGTGGAACAGCTCCCAAAAATGGCCAAGGGACAGGACGGGGGCGCTGCCATGCCCTGGCTCCCTGATGACCACCAGGACCCTCCCAGGGCTCTGCCCCTCGTGATCCCACCCAACCCCAGCCCAGGGAAGGGCTGCTGCCATGCCCGGCCCCCACAGGGCTCTCCAGCAAACACAGAGCAAAGGCACAGCTGCCATTGGAGAGGCAGCATTACTTAGGTGGGGAAGCCTTCACCTGGGTGTAACTGAGAGCAGTTTCTTTCCTAAGGATGGGGCATGAGGGGTGGCAGACAGAAGGGCTGTACCAGGCACTGGCAGGCACAGTGCAGACAAGGGAAAAGCAAGAGGAAGGCTGGAGCCTGCAGAAGGCCCAAGGAAGGGAGGAACAGCTCAGGTGAAGCTGATGCCATCGCTGGCAGCCCTCTCGCAGAAGTGTGATTTTGGCACAGCTGGCACACTGTCAGGAGAACCCCAGATCTCTCCTTTTCTTCCTTTCCCCTTCCCTTAGAGGGAGCAGCATGCCTCTATATGCTGCAATTCAAGCCTCTCCTCCCTAGCAGAATGAAGGCAGAGATCGTAGAATCATAGAATATCCTGAGTTGTAAGAGAACCCAAAGGATCATGTAATCCAACTCCTGGCCCTGCAGAGGATAACCCCCCAAAAATCACACCATGTGCCAGAGTGTGTTGTCCAAGTGCTTTGTGAGCTCTGGCAGGCTTGGTGTGGATGGGAAGAAAGAAGGTGCACTCCGGCTTTGTCTAGACTACTTCTTTAACTCACGTTAATTGCTCCCCAATTAGCCAGAGTTAGCTAACACATTTGTAAACACCAGTCTAGACACTGCACAAACATTTGTTCTAAGACACATATGTAAAATAGTTAAGTGGATGCTAAAGCAATTAGGTATAATCTTATTACTTCAATTTCTCGCATCCCCTTTTCACCTTTAGCTGGAGCACAGACTGGAGCTCTGTACAGCAGGACCTTTTTTCAAAAGGCACTACAAAGGTAAACCTTAGGGCTATCGCATGCAAAACCCTGATAAGGTGCTATTAGTTCCCAGCCAACTTTCAAAGACAGAGTACCGTGGGGTTTTACAGCAGCAGACATTCAATGCACACAGAATCCACTAAGAAGGTGTAAAAGCCTTCTGAGCGTCTCAGTTTTGATTTATATTCTCTTTTTAAAAAAATCATTAGGCAGTAGATTTTGTGGTGTTCTTTATACAGACAGACCCCTCACCCTCTTTGTTATGGCCGTATATCAAAATGTAAGGTCTGAACATGACATTCACACTTCTGCTACTTTAGCACGCACAGCAACACGTTCCCCTCTGATTTTCTTTCAAAGATGCCTTATCAGTCTTTATATATGATCATAATGTGGAGCATATATCAACGGGCTTCTTCAGAGCTGGAGAAGAATTGCAATCTCTGAGCACTTTCACAATCCCGTGAGCAAAAAAGAAGGTTAGGGGCTTCCAAATCTAGCTTCCAGCTTCCAGCTCCCTGCTCCACGCACACGCCTCCCTCCCCCAGCTGTCAGAATTCTGCAGCTTGTATCCAAAGCAGAATAGAAGCTGGCATCTGGATGGAAAACATCTATTTCTGCAAGATTCCTGGGATACAAAACAATACACTCTTCTCCTCCCAGGTCCAAATAGACAATGCAGCCTCCAAATGAACCTGTTTGCTCTTCTGCAGGAGTTGCAAGCCAGGGGCAAGCAGGTTGAAAAGGGCTCACCATCCATGTCCCAGGCAGTGCTTCCCTGAAGGCTCACAGCAACCACTGCCTCCTTTTGCAAGCATGTTATTTGGCACGCTTTGGTTTGGATGGCCAAACTTCATGCTAGTAATGCATTTCCCTAACAAGTCAGCTCTCATGTGAATTCAAAATGACAACAATTTCACAGCTAACCCTCATGGCACAAGCAAATTTCAGAATTATTCACAGAAATTTTGTAATGTTCTCCTTCTGGGGCTGAAACAGAGAAAGAATCTTTAAATTCATATCATCCAATGCTTCAGTCTTATTTCCTGAAATGCCCCAAACTGCTCAATTTCAAGCTGTTTTAGCGTTAAGATGCATTTTCCTTTAGTCCTTTCAAAGTCTGAGGAAGGTTAAATGCCTCTGTTCTTCACTACAGGCTGTGCTATGTAGATCGTATCTCCTGTGATTTAATTCTGCTAAGTCAGAAGGGAACCACCATTGTGTACCATTCTGCTCTTTTCTTCAAGTTCAGCTGGCTAGAGAAGAGGGTGAAAATGGCAACTCCCCCCAACCTAATAAAGGAAAACAAAATTAGCTTCACGCTTTTTTGGAACTAATTAGAAATCAAAAGTTCAAGCATATTAAAAATTAGTATGATTTTACTTGGGTCAAAACTTGACTCTATAACCTCCACTTTCATTTTATTAATAACAACATGGGGGGGGGGGGGGGGGGGGGAAGAAAAATGTTGAGAAATTGACTGTGCACTAAAAATTCCAAACCTATTTTAGCTTCAGCTGTCTCCAGGTGCTTGGCAAAGCAGCTCACCTGTATTTTGAAGGAATGATCTTTAGCTGAAATATGCTTGGCTGCACACACCAGTTTTAGCAATGAGAAATCACTTAGTTCGTTTGCAGTTATTTGGTGCTAAGGGAAGATGGCAGTCAGAGCACCTCGAGGAGGCCAGGCTTCTGCTTGCCACATGGCAAGTAAGCTGTGGATGCTGGTATTCAGCACTGCCCTGCCTTGTTGCTGCTGAGGATGCTGGATACAAGTGCCAGTCAGGATGGGATTCTGCTAAACATGCAGAGTCAAGCAAATTAGAATTGTAGGTGGAGCCTACTGTCAAGAGTTGTTTAAAAAAAAAGAAAAAAGGAAGGGGAAAAAAAGTACATTTTTAACCTCATGGCAACTGTCAGAAGTTATCTCAAGTGGAAAAATATCACACTGATAGCATACTTTGGTTTTACCACAAGATAAACTTGGTAATGTCAGCCTCAGGCTCATCTAACTCAGACTGACCTGACCTAGATAATTTAAAAAAAAAAAAAAACACCTGATTTTTCTGTGGTTTTCTGCTTGTTAACCACATTACACTGAAATAAAAAAGACCTAAAATGCACCAAAGGTGCATTTCACAAAGGTGACTAAATTCTTTCCAGATTATAACAAACAATTCCCTTTCCACATCAAATTGAGGCCTGTATCTAAAAATTCAGCCACCCTCCCCATCTACTCCCCTGCATTCTAGAAATGTTATGAAGCAATATATTGCCTGGATCAAATCCTCCAACACCAGGATCTACCCTGCTGGTTTCTTTGGGAGATCACCAGGACATGTGACAGCATCCTTTAGCAGGCTGCAGGCTACTGACCCCACGTACACAGAAGGCCACAACGCTCTACTCAGCGTGGATGTTTTTAGGGAGAAAGCATTTAGTCCAGTGATCTTGGAAAGTTCAGGGGCCAGCTGGTATGAAAGGGAAGTGGAAAGAGTAGTCTGCATGCACCCTGAGACTCAGTGCCCTTGGCCCAGGCACTGGCTCCGGTGTGGGAAACTGAATGTTGCTTTTGGGAATGAGCAGCAGCTCTGCCATTTACATACATTAATCCTTGGAAGTACAGGAGGCATTATCATTTGCCAGACTTGTTTGCATAATGAGGAACTCCCAAGAGAAATTTCTTGGAGAAGTGTTGCCATTAACGTGCGGGTGTTACCACGGCATTCTGTGCAGTTCCCAATCCCCTTCTCCCCTCCCGCCCCACTTACTCCCACCCATTGAAAATGTGAAGTCCCTGGAAGAGCCCCTTGGAGCAGCACTGTCAGATGAAGCTCAGTGTTCTCAGTGCCATGTTCTCAGAAGGATTTCAGACTCCCTGACACCCTTCACACCTAGCCCTGCTCACTCAGCCCAAGGGGTTATGCTGTGTCAATGATTTACAGCCTCCCTAAGCAGGCAGTGGGTCAGGCATGATTTTTCCTGGCAAATTCATTCCTGGTGAATAGCTATCACCTTTTCAACCCTTTTTCAAAGAAGGACATCGGGCCACATGGAGGTGACAAGAACTGAGTAAGTAAAGGGATTAAACAAACACTGTTTTGCAAATTAAGTGACCAACACTCTCCTGCAGAAATACAGGGAAAGAAAGTAAGAGACAAAAGCAAAAGGATTTTTCAAAATGCAGGGACTGTTTCTGAGCTAGCACTGCTGTCGCCTTGAACCTGGGCAGTGGCAGCAGGGGCAGCAGAGGAGCTGCAGTGCTGCCAAGGGGGAGGCTCCTGGCACCACCCTGACTGAGGGACCTCAGCTCTCCCTTCCTTCCACAGGGATGCAGTGACCCAGACCCTCCACGTCTCAACAGAGGGTGAGAGCCTATGTTGCCAGGCAGCCTACATAAGGGCCTCTAGTGGGTTCAGCAGTGTTTTAAGAGCCTGAAAAATTGCCCAGGAAGCTATCCATCCCTTCCTCCTCCCCTGCCACTGCCCCTTCCACTAACTCAGATGCATTATCAGGACTGGAAGTGCCAACAAACCCCTCCTCTCCCTCTCAGGGGCTGGCAGCACCAGGGAAGGGAACCCCCGCCAGCCAGTCTTGCCGGCTTCTCCATTTGTTTTCATTTTGTCACCAGACGTTTCTATTTAAGCTGCTCGGAAGGATATCTCAATAACAGCCCTACTGGGCTCCAGGAGACAGAGGCTGACAGTGAGTACGCCTTTCTCCTTTCTCCTGAACATCACCCTCATGTCAAAACATCCAGTCATACCGTGAGGGAGATGGGGAGAAGCAGGCACACCCAGGAGCTCTGTTCCCAACTTCCTACTCCCCCTGTACCACCTCAGCCATTGATGGAAACTGAGCTGTTTGCGAATCCCAGGTGCTACCTTGCAAATGAGCTCAGACAGCTCAGCAGTTATGGTGCTAAACCAATGTCTTCAAGGGCTGAAGAGATGGCCTACTCCACTCACATAGTTTAGACTCAGAGCAGAAACATTTACACTCGTGCACAGGTGTCCATGCAAAATGCCTTCAAACTCATTCCTGCCAATCCTTTGGGGACTGCATGGTTTTAGCACAGGGTCCATCCTTCTGCATACTGAAGAGAAGCCAGTCTTTGGAATGAAACTTGTGTACCCACCCTCTAAAAAGCAAATGCGAACAAGGTGTGGGCTACACCACACACTGCCTGAAGAGATTAGCTCAGGTATCATTCCTGCATGATGCTGCATTGCACACAGTGTAGGTGTTCCTGAGCTGGCCCTACTGATGACCACTGCAAGACAGTCTTGAGCCAACTGGAGCTACCACAGCCAAATCTCAGAGGTGCAAGTAAGTTGTTCTGTACCATTACACTTCCAAGGGAAAGTAGTTTCCAAGGATGTTACATAATTAGAGCTCGGAGTGGGAAGTTTACCCTGTGGGAATTAAGAATGAAAACTCAGGATCCCTACACATGAGATCCAGATTTTACTCTCAGCCCTGCTGCTGACAAATTGTGTGAATCTAGGCACTTCATCTGTACACACTTCACTTTCCCTTGCATAAAATTGTGGATGTCTTTGCAAACCTGTCCTTGAACAGAACGCAGCACACACTTGTGTGTTATTATAAGTGCTTGTTATTGTCACTGGTGTCACACTGATGGCCCGTGTGCAGCTTGCACAGCTGAGCACAGTCAGGCTGCAGGGGGCTCGCGGTTCTCTGCAGCAGTGTTTGTGCCAGGCAGAGCCTGCTGGGCAGTGTCTGCTGGGCAATGCCTGCCTGCACCCCCTGGGGCAGCCTGTGCACAGCTGTGTGCAGCTGTCACATCATCTCTGGAGGAGACCGCATCTTCTGTCACATTCCCCTGCATGCTCAGCGATACATATTCACACTCTGGATGTGGATTACTGTAAGTGGGATGAATATTTAGACCTGACTTTCTCTGAGTGCATCTCTGTGTACACATGCATACGAGAACTGGGTCAGGAGAATCTCTCCCCTTTCATGTAACTCACCACAAAATCCCTATTCCCAATGTCACCTTTGCAAGTTGTTTTGCAAGGCCCTGATTAAAACATCTGCTTCTCTTCCTTGGCTTTGCTGAGTGAGGAGAACATCCACAGAAAGAAATGGAAGAAGCCATTAGCTTAGTCTCCAAGGGGGAACCCTTGAACAGCTCAGAAAAGCCTGTGCCAAGGGGAGGACACCAGAAAGCGAGAGCCAGCCAAGGAAAGAGACAGATGGGGCCAGCTCCACTCCAGTTCTCATCTGCCTTTGCTGCACTGTGCACATAATATTCTTACAAGGTCTAATTTATAAACCCAGCTCGTGTTTATAAACTCTCCTGTCCTAATGGAAATGAAAACATTAATACAACCCAAGGATTCTTCACTTCCCAGGTTTTAATTAAAATCATAGGTGTTAAGAAGCAAGACTGTCTTCGTGGAATACAAGTCTAATGAAGTATTTCCTCGCATAGCACAAATCTCTGTGTGCAGTCCCAGATCACTGGCACTAGGTGCCCAAAACACCAACCCCTTTGGAACCAGGAGTTCACTTCTTGAAAATTAGGAAAACAAATTATCCTGCAATTTGTTTCAAATAAATGTAGGTGCCAAGACAAAGCTGGAAAAATAACACTAAGTAGGTAAAAGAAACCCCAACAACCTAGCACAGCCATAAAACTTGATCTCTTAATTGACTAACTGGAGGCAATTGTGACTTCACTGAAGGCCAGCGAGAAGGGGCTGCACGGCAAAAAGGAGAGGACTGCATGTGGAGGCAGTGGACAAAGGCACAGAATGGAGAGGCGATGGGGACGAAGCAGCAAAGTGGGAAAAGGCAGCACAGAAGGCTGGAGCAAGGGCAATCAAGGACACTGGGGGAGGCAGGTAAAAATGTAAACATGAAAATTGCAAGACCAGATCACATGGACCTGTTCCCTTTGTGTCCCATGGGACCAAAGGAAAAAGGAGGAACGGAACCAGCATGGAGTGACATACACATGTAGACACAGATCAGCGGACTGATCTTTGGCAGGTGTAAAGCTGGCTGGAGGTCAAGGCTGATGGCAGAATACCAGTTACTGCAAAATGAAGCCCAGCAAAAGCAATTTCCCTTCACCATCATCCTACAGGGAAAAAAGGGTCGAGTCTGCCAATTCCAGGGCTGCTTTCTATCCTACTGCATAATGGTGCCTGCCTTGTCATAGGAGGCATACACAAAGAAGGGAGGAGACACTGAAAGACAAAGCCAGTGTGAAAGTATCAAAGCAGTGTAGAGATGTGAGGGTTCTTAATGCTTTGCCTCCAAGACCACCTCAAAGAAGAATGATGGCATTGTTGACATCTCTCAAACCACTTAACATCAGTCTTTTATGGATTTGTTTTCATTTTAAATGCTTCCATCTCAGTCTAGGGGAGCTAGAGATGGACTTTACTCAGAGTAGCGTGGGTGTGTGGTCCCAGGTTCCAGTGAGGACTCTGGAAGTTTTCACCAGCCACACTTTGGTCTGAATCTTACTTCTAGAAGATTGCATCATATTGCAGCCAATAGGTTGCTTGTCCCACATTCTTCCCAGCTTCAAGCAAGTCCACTTGCTCAACAGTTTCCTGTGATGCTCTTATGATGCTTGATTAATTCTGTATCATGGTGAGATTAAAAAGACAAAAAACCTTTTTTCCCCCTACTGTTCCTTCTCTTTTGTACTTGTCACCTTGGGAGACAATGGAAATGCAGAAACACATTGGCCAGAAAAATGTGACTCACAACTGAGGGAGCTGCAGCAGTTGTGTCCTTGGCCTTACATTCTGGGTTCACAGTGTGAGGCAGGAGCAATGGAAAAGAGAAGCATCATTTCCTCACCAAACACTGTTCAACACCTGAGCATGCTTCTTTCAAACCCACATCTTGTCAATAGAGCACATCTAATCACCAAAGATATGCCTTGCTTCTGACTCCTGTGATTCCAGAGGCAGCAGCATTTGTAGCTGGAAAATCACAAGATGCTGCAGATGGGACCTCAAATAAATGGAAGAACTCCTGTCAGCCTCAGGTGAAGTTGCAAGCAAGTGCCTTTTCTGCCAGGAGGGAGGAAGTTCACTGAATGTCCCCCCATCAATACCAGTACTGCAAGGTGCAATGCCTTCAGCTAAAAGAACCCTCTTGGCTCACCTGAACCTGTAGAGGGTGCAAGAGGAGACAGGGCATAGGTGCTTGGAAAGTGAGGAAAACAGAGGATTTGCTGTGTTTGAGAGGTGAACGTGCTTTCTGTCCCTTGTAGGCAGCTGTATACAGTGCTAATGAGGCCAAAAAAGGGAACTGAAAGCATCACTGACCTTCGCAAATTGCTTCCTAGTTACTGGCCTAGTGTGGGCAACTTACAGTTTTATTCGGCTAACTCCTTTGGTCAAGGTCTGTTTGGTTTTTATTAATTTTATCCTAACAATAAAGGGGAGGTTTTAGCATCATTTAAAAGTGCAACACCACAGAATCAAATGGAAATGACCTTGCAGATCTAAGGGTTATAAATCAGCCAATGGAAAAGAATGTTGTGCAGTACTAACAGCAACAGGACAAAAATGTGCACTTAGATATTCTTGACTAATGGTTTGTATTCTATAGCACCTTCCCTTAGAAGATCTCAAAGAGCTTCAAAGTAAACAGAAAAAAGAAACAGGAAAAAGACATACTTTGAATGTCATATCCTGAATTTACAAGCCCCACTCCCAGATGGTTACACCAGTCGACACCATCTGGAGACCAGGATTGTCACTTCCCTGTGCCCAAAGCTGGGGTAAAGCACAAAGAAATGAAAAATCTCTGTCTATGACATCACACCCTTGAACTGCTACAAGGATCTGGTGCTGGCTTTGTAGAGACCCACTTGGGAAAACAGTGGAGAGCCAGTCTCCACTGCCTCAGTACAAATCTCTCATCCTACTTTAGGTTTTCCTCTGGGATGGTGTTAACAGCATCAGCATGATGAAGGACAGGCACTAAGAAAGATCTTCTGAACTTGGTCTGCTCCTTTTACAAACAAGCTCTTACTATGCATCTAACTAGCAGATAAATATTCTACCCCAGTCATTGCTGTCATACCTGAGCACCCACTGATACTGTCCTTACTCCCTTCAGGTTAGTGACAGATAAGCAGAAATACTGTAAGACCAAGGTCAAATTTAGAATCATAAAAGCTCAAACAAAATTCACAGTTCTTGCAGGCTGGTCCTGCAAGAGATGCCAGCAAGTGACTCAGCCAAGATCACAGCTACAAGAAAGTCACAGTACCGGGGACTGCCCTTCATCCCCTGAGAATTAAACACAAACCCAAATTAAGCTGCTAATACTGACGACAGTTTATCTCTAGACAGTGACTGATTTGACAATGTTTTTATACCTAAGAGTAGAGATCTCCCTACTAATCTGATATATCTGACTGACAAGTACTGGTTTTAATGGCCATGGACTCCTCCTTCTAGCCATAGCTGTGAAAAGACAAATGTACACATCGTGGGGTTTTTTCCAGTGTTAAGTTAGGGAAGAAAGAGAAGGAACAAAACGAAGATGTTTGATTTTGACAGTATCTATCCTGGCATCTCATGCCACTACTTTCAAGAGCTAATGGAGAGTGATCACAGCGCCAAAGGAACTCGAGCAGACAGAAAGAGCTGTTAAGGAATCAGAATAAGTTGCAAATGCATCTAGACAAGTGATTAGGAATCTCACCTCCTACCTACCAGCAGTCAGGGGCTGTGTTCCTCCTACTGCACTCAAGTAGGGACAGGGCAGACCTTGCCTGAGCTTGAGATGCCCCAGCTGCCTGAGGAACCTGAGTGCTTATTTGCAAGCAAAACTGCATCTGGATTTTGCATACACCAGTTTTGGCTCACGAAGCCATCCTCAGATTCCCTCCAAATTCTGGGTAAATGGAAATGCCTAAAAAGACAAAAACCTGGCTGTGGCATTTTCATAAATAGCTCTCTGTTTGTGGGTGTGTACGTGTAAAAAAAGTAAGAAGGACAGCCCCAAAAGGGAAGGTTAGTATTAAAGACTCCAGGAATACTTTTTTTTTTGATTTTTCTATTTCACAGTTGGTCAATTTCAAGTATTCTAATGGCTGCTTCCTACCCTAGTGCCCATCTGTCTATTTTAATAAATGTTCTTGGTAGCACCTACCTGGCAAACATTTGAACACCCAGAAGCACAACCAAATTTCACCCTAAATCAGAGGGCTGGAATAGCAAGCTATATGGAAATGATGGAATCATCCTTCTCCCACAACATGGGCACTGGCAGCAGCAGATAGATGGGCAAAACAGACAAGAAAATGTGAGGGGCCCGGCCCCATCTCTCCTTCTTCCATTTTCTTCTGTTAAAAGTCTGGGTGAGCAAAGGACAGGCTGCTGTAGTACTTGGTGCCCTGTACTCAAGCCACAGAGGTCTGCTGGGTGGCAGTCAGCAAAGATTCCTCAGCTACCTTGGAGAGGCTGAAGCAGCTGATGCACTGAAGGCACCACAGGACAATGAACCGATCCCCTTTAGGACCCAAGCATTGTCTTTGATCTGCCTGTCTCTCTCCCTGGATCTAATCAGTGGTGATGGAAGTTAACCTTTGCTCCATTCTCCTGGCATTCAACTTCTGGGCGTTCCCTTTCATTTGTCAAAGGGTCTCCAACCCTTCACCTGAACACCCTCCATCCCACAAGCATGTTCAATATCAGGTAAATATTCCTCCTGCTAGGAGAGCTGCCTCCATTCATTACCAGCTTTCCTGCCCCTTTCCCTTCACTCTGTACCTCAAAAGGCAGCATCCCCACATATTTGTTCTGAAATGGTGGCAGGAGCCGCTCATATGAATGCTGATATTCTGTTACTGCCTCAAGGACACAAGCGTGTGGTTACGTTTTGGCATTTCACCTTCATCAATACTAAAATTTAGCAAGAAATGTGTACAATGAAGGCTTATGTCTTAGGCCTTTTTCTTATTAATCCTATTACACTTGTCTTTATGAGCTCTCCAAGTTCCTTTTACTCCCTCCGGGGCTTGGCTGCAAATGAGATTTTGCATCTCAGTGTAAAATAACCAGAACATTTTTCTATAAAATTAAATAAAAATCCTCTGTCCTGACAGTACATGCCCAGAATCCAGTTTCTGGAGTCTACATTTTTCCAAGTCCTTCATTGTCTTCTCAACTTCCCTTAGCTTTGGGAACAGGCTTTCATTCTGTCCTGATGAATATTGTGAAGAAAATTAAACAACTCAGATGAACAAGAGGGAGAAAAAGTGTGACTGAGTTGCAGAAGTCTCTGACTTTTAGCAAACCTTCACTTATTATATATGCCTCATTTAGTGCATAAAATGATAACAGTGATAGTCCTAGTCTGCAATGCAGGTGGGATGGCTCAGCTCATCACTGTTCAAGACTATGATGAGATTCAGTTATAACTGATAGTATCAATAGTTTATTATTGTAGTTACAAAACTTTTAAGTAAACATTTTGATTCCTGAACTTGACTGAATCTTCTTTGCTTTGAAAAACAGGACTGGGATCTGTACCGATTCCAAAATTCCCAATCAGCTAAACAACTTTTGTTGTCGTTGTTTTTAATATATTGTTTTGACAAGAGGAACTCAAGAACCAAATTCTGGTGTCAATAAGGAAGCTATGCCTCTTCATAAAAAGCTTACCATAATGACAAGAAAAAGCAAAATGGAAAGTGTATTAGAATTCTTAATGTCATCTAGAGTTAGTAAGGCAGAGTGGAATGACCAAAAATGAAAAATAATGGCTGAAGAAAGTTAATAGCATCTCTTCCTAGAGCTCCAACCACTTTGAATTTAATCTTCCAGAGAACGGTAAGTATTGTGTGGAAAGTAATTCCCACCATATTAAGAGAGGGGGATTTTTACTGTACCATGTTTGAACAGGTTTGGTGCACTAACATTATCATTTACCTTTGATCTGTAAAATCTGGATATGTGTTTGCAATTCACCAGTTCTGCTCATAATTTAAAGCCTTTAATACCTGATATGGCAGTATGACTTGGGTTTCAAGAAGAAAACAAAACCAAGCACAGCTTGCAATGCCTTAAAAAAACATGGACCTCAACGAGCTGAGCTCCTGTTCAACATTGCTTCAGAAGCTCCACCAGCAGATTTCCACCTGCACAAGTGTTTTTCTGTTCAGCCTCTGCAGCACACCACTCTTTACCATAAAAGTTGACATTTAGATATGAAAAAATCAGGAAGGAAAGGGGATGATTTAAAAATAAAATGCAATTTACACTAATTATGTCATTACATAGGATGCTCTGCAAAAAAACATTAGCAAGTGAGATCATGTCGGCAAAGCTCAAGATGAGCTGTATGAAAGACTTGCAAGTTCCTAAGTCAGAAAGCTGTGGCTTCCTGCTGCTTCTCATTTCTTGGCCAATCAATGCTTCATAAAGACTTTTAGGATACAGTTAAAGTAGATCTGCAGTCCTAATGTCTGCAGTATCTAAACAGGAAACCAGTGGTAACATACTGATATGTGTAGCAACCTGGTGCAGAAAAATACAGGAGCGTTCCTGTTACAATGCCAGGGAACAGACCAAGTGAGGCAGTCCTGAGTCACCTGTGGCAGAACAGTCAAACCAAAGACTTCCAAAGCCCAGCATCATGCCACAATCACTGACTAACCTTCATTTCACCTCCAGAAAACAGCTGAAAAGGAGATAAGTACCAGCTCACAGCACAGGGCTTGCACATGTGCAGCTTGATGCCTTCCTGATCAGCATCAATGCCTCTTTGCAAGTCTTCTCCTTTTCCCAATACTCACCCTGTACTGAACTGGAAGGATGCATATCTTGCCTCGAAGCCATCAAAGGCTACCATTAGCAATTAAAAAAAAAAAAGAGCACAGAGACCTGATACGGTTTTAACACATCTCTCAAGTACCTTCAGCTCAGAATACCTCAATCTGCATGTCAGTACTTTTCACTTTGCTCTTCTGTAGCCTGGAGAAGCAAGAGGGAACTTGCTTTTGTTTCTATCCCTAACCAATCCTGCACAAGTATTTCAGGGGGTTGGGCACAGACCACTTTACCATTTAAAACTTTTACGAAGTCCATAATATGGCCCCACCTGCACATGCATTCCTACCCTATGGCAGGCTTCATCTTATGCCAAACAGGCCAAGTTTAAAGCAGTCTTGAAGACAACCATTTCAGCAATCTCACAGTGGATGTAAAAAAACTGAAGCTGTAATATTCTGAAGGCCCAGAAGCTGCCTCAGGAATGTGGGAGACAGCAAACAGGTCCTTCCAACATATTTTCAACCTGGGTTTCTCTAATCCCCATGCTCTAATTCAGTTGACAAATTGATGGGGCCTCAGAGATTCTACCATCCAAGAGATGATCAGCTAAAAAACAGAGCTGACACTTATATTTTACATTTCACAGTATACAAAATCTCAGAAAATGGGCTTCAGCTGTGCTCTTTTTGCTTTTTGCTTCGCTGTTTTGTTTTCTTTTACAAAACTGTTTGCCATCAATCTATCTAAACCACTTCACTGACCACATGGGCCGGGCAGTTAAGGACTGTGATTATTTGTCAAAGCTTTTATTTCAGAAAAAAAAGCCTGAAACTGACAAAAGTAATTCAACAAATTTTTTTGACAAATACATTTTAAAATTGTTAGGCTACCTCAGTTAACCAGATGAATAATGCAAAATGATACAAGGTGAATAATTTATTACAAAATAGGGTGGGAAAACACTATATAAATTATTGAACTAATATTATTTGACAAGTGCTTGCCCTTCCCTGAAGTGCAGCTTTCTCTGTGATGGAACAAAACAGCTGTTTAAAAGCAACAATAGTTTAAGGCAGCAAATGAAGAAGAATAACAAGTGCTAAAAGAGTACGAGATTAGACAGAACGTAATTATCCAGATTAGAAACTGGTTAAAATTGGGAAACAAGGAAGAGGTCTTCTTATAAAATATATCATACAATGACAACTACAAGTGGTCCAGATACTTTCTGGTTTTTGGTTTTCCTTTTTTTTTTTTTTTTTTTTGTTTGGTTTTGTTTGGGTTTTGGGGTGGGTTTATTTTTGATGTTTGTTTATTTTTGTAGATTGGGGGGGGCTTGGGGGGTGTGGTTTTGTTTGTGGGGTTTGTTGTTCTTTGTTTTGTGGGGGGTTTTTTATTGGGTTTGCTTGTTTGTTTTGAGGGAGGTTGTGGGAATTTTTGGTGGAATTTTTTGCAGGTTTGGTTTGGTTTGTTTTTTTTTTTTTTTTAATGTTTACTATTAACCAATGGACAGAATAAAATGGATAGGATAGGATAGGATAGGATAGGATAGGATAGGATAGGATAGGATAGGATAGGATAGGATAGGATAGGATAGGATAGGATAGGATAGGATAGGATAGGATAGGATAGGATAGGATAGGATAGGATAGGATAGGATAGGATAGGATAGGATAGGATAAGACAGGACAGGACAGGACAGGACAGGACAGACTTTTTCGGTTGAAAGGGGATCTATAGTAATCGTTCAGCCTGACACTTCAGGGCTGACCCAAAGTTAAAGCCTGTTGTTGAGGGCATTGTCCAAATGTCTCTCAAACATTGATGGCTTGGGGCATTGACCACTTTTCTAGGAAGCCTGTTCCACTGTCTGACCACCCTCTCGGCAAAGAAATGCATTCTAGTGCTCAGTCTGGACCTCTCCTGCGACAATTTTGAGCTATTCCCAATTGCCGTGCCACTGGATGTCGGGGGGGAGGCGCCAGCCTGAACCTCTCCACTTCCTCCTCCCCAAGGGGCTGCAGAGAGCGAGCATGGCAGAGCACGGAGGCGCATCGCTCACAGCAGCACAAGGGATCGCAGGCTGAGGAGAGCGGCCCAGCGCCAAGCCCGCCAAGCCCACGGGCTCCTTTCCTTCCTTCCTTCCCTGCTCCCGGCCTTGGCTCCCGCTGCCCCCGGCGCGGCCTCGGCGCCGAGCGACACCTGGCGGCGGGAGCGCGCGCCGCTGTCATGGCGGCGGCGGGCCCTGAGGCGGCTCAGCCCGGCCCGGGCCCCGCGCACCCGCCACGAAGGAGTCGGGGCTGCCGGCAGCGCTCCGGGACCCTGCGCGGGCAAATCCCACGCCTTGTGAGGAGCCCTTGTTCCCGCAGGGTGGAGTGAGGAAAGCTGGATGGTCCCAGCTGACACTCAGGGCTCAGCCGCACACGTGTGAACCCTGACTTACCCATGTAAGCCATGATCAGTTAGGAAGGAAGGACCATCTGCTGCTCTTCAGGCGTATTTCCTCCGTTGCAGAATTGGAGAATTTTTGAGGTTGGAAAAGAACTCTCCAGATCATCTAGCCCAGTCATTAACCTGACACTGCCAAGCCCACCGCTAAACCATGTTCCTAGATGCCACATCTACACATCTTTTAAATGCCTTCAGGGATGGTGAATCCACCACTTCCTTGGGCAGCTGTTCCAGTGCTTGACCACCCTTTGAGTGAAGAAATGTTTCCAATACCCAATGTAAATCTTGTCTGCACCACTTGAGGCTGTTTCTTCTTGTCTTATCACTTGTTACCTGGGAGGAGAAGCCAGCCCCCACCTCACCATAACCTCCCTTTCAAGGAGTTGTAAAGAGCAATAAAGATCCCCCTGAGCCTCCTTTTCTCCACACTCAACACCCCCAGCTCCTTCAGCTGCTCCTCATCAAACTTATTCTTCAGACCCTTCACCAGCTCCATTGCCCTTCTCTGGCCACACTCCAGCACCTCAGTGTCCTTCCTGTGGTGCATGGCCCAAAACTGAACACAGGATTCAAAGTCCAGCCTTGACCAATCCAATTGGCCTTAGAGCCAGCCAGGATGGCCTTACTTAACACCATGGAACAGCACCTTGCATAGCTATTATTGTTTCTCCAGGAACTGTTGCTTTAAAGACACTACCAGTCCCTTTCAAAGGGCAAATCATAACTGTGGCACCTTGGAAAGATTTGCTTCTAGTAGCTAAGTGCAGGAGCTGAGCAACCCTAAGTATTGCAAGAATTATTTGGGGAATTTATGCTCTTGGGTCCTGGCTCCTAGTCACTAGCAGGGAAATGCTGGACTGCACAGAAGCAAAATTTACAAATCTCTGTCACCGTATGGGAACGCTGTGATACTCCCAATTTACACACACACTTTGGATGTGTAAATATTTCAGAGCTGCAGTTTAAGGGCATCAGTGATTTGCACAGCACTATATATCACTGCTTCCCAGGGAACACAGTGCTACTGAAAAGTAGCACTCAAGTCAGGGGTGGATTCAACATTAGCATCTCAGCACTGCGCTACAAGTTTGATTGTTTATGTACATCATGTCAACTGATTTAAAATCTATATTTACACACACTGATATGGCCTCCACTCATTAATAAATTAAGACACTTGTAAACCACTGGATCTGCAAGTTGGCTTTCTAATTTACTAGCATCTGAGTATCAGATTGCCCACCCTTCCTAGGCAAAAGCTGATGAGGAGCAAAACTAAATGCTCCACATAGTCCTGTAGACTGTGGTTGTCCATGTACCACTGGCAGTATGTTACTTATACTACGCCTCTCTGCAGACTGAATTTTCCCTTCTGTCCCGAGGGTTATTAGCCTCAGATCTTTCGCCAACACTGAACTCAATCATTTAAATGAGTTTAATGACAAAGGTTAGTTTTTCCAAGAGGAAGCTGGAAACCTACAGCAGTAAGTTCTTGGGGGCTAAGAACCATGCAGTGAGCGAGTTGCCATCGCAGCTGCTTACAAGGGCCCCTTCTGCCAGCAGCTCTCCAAGCTCATAACTCCCTTCCTCCCCTGAGCACGAATGATGAAATATTAGAGGCTCTGATCTCTGCCTCATTAAATAGAGAATATTCTCACTCTGTCTTGACCTGCGCTAGGGCCAGTTTAAGGAGCAATCTGTCATGAGATCATTAATACAAAGACTTGCTCAGAGGACAAGGATGTTCATCCAAAATTAAATTCTTAACCTTTTTGGGAAGGACTTCGGAAAGGATATTTTACTTTTTTATTTTTCCTAACTGAAGGAGTCAGTTATATATTTCTGCACTGCAGAGATGATGGAATCAAAGTCAAGAGGCCAGCATCATGCTGAGACTTTGCCTCCCCAATTCTTTCAGTGATGTCCAGCACTGTGTGAGCAGAAGCCCTAGAGATCAGGAAGTAGAGCAATGGTCAGGGAGCAAACCAAGGTCAGTTAAAAACTGAAATGAATACAGTTCAAATAGGCCAAAGACACAGGCCCCATAACAGCAGCTTGGCAAGGGATGATATGAAGACTCTGGCAATGCCTGTACATAGAGAGATGTTGTAAAAACATAAACGAGTTTTAGCCATCCTTTCAAGACACAGATCCAATTGTCAGATACAGTGCTTGCAAGTCACGTGAGTGACAAATGTGGCTCTGGCTCTGCTTGAATTGCTGCTCATAAACATTCTGGGAGAAGTCTGTCCTTTAATATATGAATTTATCATATTTGATATCTGAGTGGTTCCTTGGCCTTCCTCCTGCCCCTCTTTTCACTTTTTTCCTACAAAAGGTTTTAATGACCAGAGGTACCAACAGTGTGATGATGGGAGCAAGCTGTAAGGATGGAGGCAGATGGAGAGAGAGAGAGAGATAGGAAACCTTCAGTACAAACATTTTCTCCTAATAGTATACAATCTACACAGACTGCTGCAGAAATGGGATGAATAATAGAATCACAGAATTTTCTCATCCTCTGTCACTGTCAAATCCTATTAAACTCACTCCAGGTAAAAGGTACACTATTGACACTGCTAAAACTAGACTACACATCGGGGTTACCATAAGCAAATGAAAGAAGATGGGTGTGAGAGAGGATAAAGAGAAATCACAAATCATCATCTTCCCAGTGAAGCATCAAGAATATACGTATTGGGACTGAAGTGCTATTCCTGAGGACATATAAATGCTATATCAGGTTAGGACTGGAGCTTGATATTAACCCTCTCATCACTGTTTTATTTTTCTATGAATAGTGTCTCTGCTGCTTCTTTTGAGGCTAATATGCTTTTATACCAAAGAAGATACAGACAACTGGATTAGTATGGGATTTAGGGAGCAGACTGTGTACTGGGTGATGTGACAGCAAACAACTAAATTTAATATGGCAGCTTGATCCATTATGTATTTTATTCCAAGAAAAGTCGGCAAGGGCACATGAAACCTGGACTGGATCTGGCATCACAGTGGACTAGGATCCAGAAGTGTCAGTTCTGGGCCACATGATGATCGCATTTTAACAACCACTTTTGCTGCCACTAAGTACGTTTTACATGGCTTAAGCTTATAAATGCACATAATCCTCATTAAAAACCATCCTGACCCTAAACTTTAAGTAAAGATACATAATATTTAGCACCGTTTTGGCATTTTTACTTGTGAAGTTTAAAGATCTTTAATCAATTGATATTGTTACACTCATTTCCACAGAGACACTAAGCAGGGAGGCTAACACATGCAAGGTTGCCCAGTGAATCAAGAGGCTTAGGGACTACACACGGAGTTCCCAATTTTTTAGAAAAACCCCAAGCAGCATTTGCTCAGCTTACTACCAGAACTGAGACTTTATACACTTTCACCAACTGGGCTTGAAATTTGCACACATAACCAGAATCCTAGTTCTGATAGTCTTGAAGGGGTCTGAAAGTAGTTCAGATCCTGCCAAGGACACAGTATGGTGACTACTGCTCTTCCTCAAGCAATTACTGGATTAATTAAAGACATGCAGAGATAGCTTTCTACAAGTCCTCTGAAATACCCCTCTCTTCTCTCCTGGATCTTACACAGGTTTAACTTCATACATATATACAGAGGAATACATGGCACAGTAAATATTTATCAGCTGATAACACTGATTACACCAAGGCCTGGCCCAAGCTTGGCACCACAAAACAAACTAGCTCTCACTAGAGATAAGAAGCTTCTAAGAAATGTAAAGTTTCTGTTATGCTTCATTAAATTTAAAAAAAAAAATAAAAGTATATAATATGAAGAGGGCATGCTGAATTTGATGCCAAGTTGTCCTTTGCATATCACTGACCTGATCCTTCCCAAAGCTTTATCAGTTCTGAGAAGGACACAGCATGCAACTATTCCAAGAATCAAGGAGAAGCCTTTACAGAAACAGGTTTTGTAATCATTCTCAATTCATTTAGCATACGGAGCAACATTCTGGGTGTCATGTCTCCCAGCTGGTGGCCAGACGCTACAGTGGATGCGACCAACTGGCCACAGTCTTTCAGCCTGGCAAACCAGGCTTCTGTGTGTGCGTGGCCAGCGTGTTTCCATGGCTGAGGCTCAGAGCACCATGTCCAAGTCTTGCTAGCAGACGCCAAGCCAGCTGAACCACAGAGGAAATTATCCTCTGGCCAAACTGGGCAGAGGGATGCCAAAGTTTGGGAAAGAACACCAGCCAGCCAAGAGGATCTTAACATTGAAAGTAGTTATCTTTCCCTAATGGTCTTAGGTCTGAGATAGATGGAAGGAGGAACAGATGGCTTTCACATTCAGAGTCCAGCCCAAGGATTCAGGGGGATGTGAAGTAGTTTTTCTGTAGCTTCTCTGATTTTGCACACCTTTATGAAGCCATACATCAAGTTCTGAGGCTGGCTTCACTTAGGCTGGAGCTCCTGCTGCACAGGGACCGAGAGCTCACCTCCCAGAGCAACATAACTGGCTTGGTGGTGGGATAGACCCAAATGATTGTGCCCAGGGCCCAGGTGAAAAACAACCTTTGTTTGATGGCAGCTTAGAGATTTCTTCAGTGCTTTATCCAAATGCTTCTCAGTGCCACTTTTTCTTCTGTAACAAGAGGGAGGGTCCTGATCTTCTCTCAGTCATTGCCCTAAGAGCCAGGAAAGAGCTAGGTAAATACCACTTTGTCTGGGGTGAACTGTCTGCAGATGCTGAGGAAGAAGACAGAGGTTTTTAACATGCATTCAGCCTGGAGAGCTCCACAGGTAGAAATGTGTCCTCAGTGATGAGCACTAAGGCCCATGCAGCCTGGAGGATGGGTTGCACTTGATTGCTTTGCCCGTTTGCAATTGTACGGTTAATTTTTAGCTAATTTCTGCCCTGAGTATAACTTAGCTATCACTGCCGTAGCATTACAGCTAAAGACCCGATTGCATTTCCAGATAGGCTTGTCACTTAAAAAACACTAATGCCCCACTTTTGCAAGGCAATTATGAAGCGTTACTCTGATTTTATAACATACCAAATTTCTGTGTGGCTACAGACTGATAACATTGAACCAGCAGCAGCATTGATTTAGTGCTGCTGGCAGTCTGACTTCTGGAATACTACAGGCCACCAGTGGCCATAATACAGGAATAATTAATAATAAGGCTTAATCTTGCCCTCTAATGAACAGAGAAAAACCTCTCTCTCACCCTTGCCCATCCTCCTCTCCATGAATCCTAAGAGGAAGCAAAACTGTGATTTAGCAGGCACATCTTCAGGACCAATGGTCTGAGCACAGAGGAGCAGGCAAATGGCTGTCGTACAATGTGCGGATTGTTGCAGGTACTGACACACTATGAAGGGAGATACATCCAGCCTTCACTGGCTGTGAGAAAAATGCTTGCTGGGAGTCTTTGAGGGAGCAGTAAAAAGGAGTGATGTCTTATTTCTATTGTATAAAACAGCTCTGAAATCAAGGCACCTTTGTTTCTAAATAGTCTCTCTTTGTTTCTGGCAGTTCAAGCAATCAGAAATCCTGAGTGTAGCCTCCCTAAACCATGAAAATTAGTTTTCTAGATTTCTTGGTTTTGAATCATCAGGTGACATTTAGGGCTGTATTTTCAAGCATTTCATCAGGTGACATTATAGTAAAAAACCCTCAAGCCCTCCTCACTTTCCCCAAAAAGCAATGAAAGGAAAATTTGTCTTCTCACATACCTTAAGAGGCAGCTGAGCTCGAAATTAGATATGGAAGGACTAAGAATTGCTGCTAAAATTGTGAGCGTCAACAGTGCAAAATTTCCAAAATCCCCATCCCAGTGTTGAGGCTGTGGTAATGCTGTATTTGTGGTAATGCTGTATTTGAAATGGAAAATGCTTTATTGTGCTCTACTTGAATTCTCCCATGCTGCTCTCCTCTCCTTGTTAAAGACATTCACTGGGGAAACCTCTGCATGTTCTTTGTGTGTGAGGGAACAAAGTGTCCTCTCCCCTGGAGGCAGAATACAGTGCTACTGAAGCTAAAAAGGCCCAAAGTGCCATATAATGCTAAAATAACAGGGAGTTTTACCTCTACTTATCTCTCGTAATCCTGAGCTATTTTTCCTCCAGATGAAATGAAAGATATATCCCATCATCTCCACCGCACGCAAATATCATTGCCTGTAAAGCTACACATTAGCAACTTGGGAGATTCCTTCCCACAAGAGCAGATCAACTCAGGTGAACAATGACTAAGATTTTTGGGGGTTTCCCCCTAAGACTTCATTTTATGCCTGAAACATATGATACCTGCTAATAACATATGTAGCCGTGGGAGCCACAGTAATTACTAAGGCAAATGAATCTCATGCCTCAGGAAGCAGAGTGCTTTCCATAGGGCTCAGGAAGGGAGTCCCCTGCCTGAGGCATTACCCTGAGACGTGAGGGGCCTACAACCTGCCTCTTTGCAGCGGCTCTCACTGCACCTCTTGTCTATCAGGCAGCTCAATCCAAAACCCTTGGCAGGAAGCTGTGCCAATAAATATATTCTCTATTGGCAGGATATTGCACTTCTCTGAAATATCACATATTTGGCCATTAGGGAAGGCAGAGTCTGATCTTGTATGTCAAATCCTATGTTTCCATGAAAAATGAAGCAGCCACTTTGCTCTACTCCATTCTCCTCTTCTCCCAGATAACCAGCCAAGGATGCTGTCAGAAGTAAAACACAGTGCAGGGCTTGCTTTGCCCTGGCAACAGCTGTACCCAAAAGTAGCATAGAGGAGCGACTGGAAAGCAGAAAGGGGGGCAGGAAATACATGTGTCTACTTGCCAGCTGAAACTGCTGAGAATTTTAATTTTAGGCCTCTCATCAGCCCTGACACAAAAATTGTAGCATCAGTTAAGTCGTAATGAGTTAGTGGTGCATGTGACGTTTACAGATTGTAGATCAGGAGCAAAAGTGCAGGACTCCACAGTAGCCTCACTTAGCATAGATGGAGTGTTTGGACCCAAGGCTTAAGTTCAGGAGTTTCAACAAGAAATTGAAATGCTTGGGAAGTAATAGAATACAAGAGCTTTTCATCTGTACGTTAAACTAGCTTTTCTCAACCCTCACCATAGGTGACGAGAAGCTCTTAAAATTGCCTGCCTCATTTGGGGCAGGTATTAGGTGGCCAAGGGCTAGTTGATTTCAGCATAGGCACCAACCCCAAGCCCCGCTATTGCAGTAATTGATTTACTCACTGTGATGATAAATTTAGGACTTATGCTAAAAGACAGAAAAAAAAAAGTGTGTGCAGAAGAGGAAAGACTGGGTCAGCACACCAGCTTTTGACCACTCTGGGGCCTGATTTTCCCCTTAAGGTTAATCAAATCCTAGCCAGCTTTAGCACATCAGCAGGTGAGCCTGCAGACATTCTGAATGTAGACCAGATCTCCTGGATTATCCCCACACAAACATCACTTAGTGTGCCATAACGTCAGCCTCGGGATAGATGCGGGATGCCTGAGCTACTCCTGCTTCAAGGCGTTTCCACAATGGAAGGAGGGCCCCTGGACTCCTTCTCTGGTGGGTTTGACTGCCCAGGAAGCCTGGGCTCCTATTGCTGCGAGCACCACTGCAAACAGTAGCAGGAATGCCAGCGATAAGCGGTGAGCTCTAGGGATGCTGGGTTCTGCAGTGCAGGGTGTTTGTGAATCCACAGGCAGGGAGATGAAAGCAAGGGGGAGAGGATTAGGTTAGTTCGCATTTATAAATGTTCTGTATGCTCTGATACTCCATGAATCCTCCTTTTTTGCCCCACTCTCTCTTCTTCCCCCTCAAATCTCAGCCTCTTCCCTCCTGCCTGGTTTCATCACAACTCCAGATTGCTTGAACAAGCTGCCTGATAAGCCCACAGATGCCAACAGGAAGCAACGATGTTACAATAAGTGTCACAGGGAAAATGTCAACTGTATCATTATAATGAAGGTCATGTCTCCCTCACAGAGAGCTCAGGGCTCTGCACAATTCATGTGTTGTTATTAGGTAGATGTTGACATGTGTAACTTCTACCTTACAAGACTCACAGCAGAGGGACGAGGTGAGAAAAAGCTGGCTCAGATCTACTCCAAGCTTCAGCCTCGTAGGAAGTACAGAAGAAAATAATTAACATGCATTACACAGGTGGAATTTCACCATATACTCCAGTACCAGCTCCCTGTGACAGACAGGATATACACACAGGATACCAGGGCAAATGCACAGCACGTAAGCAGCCTCAGACAGCACCAAAGCAAAGCACAAAGAGGTACTAAGAGCAAGTCAGGCACAAAAGCAACCAGCCTGCATCCCAAAGTTGATACTAGTAAATGGCACTTGGACACTCCATGTAAAACAGCTCGCTGCCTCCCTAATGTAGGGAATCTCCTCCTTTTAAAACTAGCAATAAAAATGATAAAAAGGGGACTATAAAAAATAAAAGCTTTGAATTAATACTCTAATGAAGTTTTATTATTTTTCTAAAAAAGATTTTGTTCCATGATGAGAAAATATATACTCTCCTTGGCTCTGACTCTATGCTAGAAGTGGTTGTAGGAGTGGCGGGGGATGTTTGTGCATGCATGTGTGTGCAAGATGAAGGAAGGCACTGAATGCAGAAAGCAGAGGCCTTTTAGTTCTCCAGAAAGACAAAATGTTCTTTCCTATCTTCTCTCCACATCCAAACCTGTCAATATTTTGCTCAATAAGAGATGACATGTTGGCAAGGATTTTCACATGCACACATGTATGCACATGTACCCTGCTGGAGCTGGTGGAAGAATATTAAAATCTGAGAGATTTGACTAATACTAGGCATGACAAAGTGCTTTCAAGGATCCACAAGGCTGCCCATCACTCATTTGTCAAGGAAGATTGCGAGGGCATTGCTCACAGATCCCCCAGGACATCAAAACTACTCATATGCAGACAGAGAGGAGGAAAGGAGCATGGTATGAGAGTGATCATCTGAAGAACTGGAGGTGTACAGCTTTTGAGAGGCAAAGGTAGGACTGGTGTACCAGCACACTTATGGGTGGCTGAGCACCATTTTACTCTTCTTCCAGTCCAGAAAGCCAAGGGAGAGGTAAAGCAGTGGGATCAGCAGGTTGCAGCTAAATGATAATTGCACTTCCCTGTGATGCTGGGTTGTAATTTATCTGCTCCCTCCCATTCCCACAGTGCCTTGGTATATCCCCTCCCATCAATTTGTTCCCATATGCACTACTGTGAGGCAAAATTACTGGTTGGACTGAGCCTCATATTTTTCATGGCAGACTGTGTCCACTGAGTTGCTTGGGGAAATGCTGCCTCAGGACTGAAAGTACAGGGGATGCTGAAGCATCCATTTGTAGTTTATTCTAGTAAGAGCAGAAGGAAACTGCCGTTTTATTCCTCCATCCATAGGGCCATATTCTTATGCCTCTGAGAATAAAACAGTCAATGTGGAATTAGCAAGCGAACACAGTGGAGATGCACTGAGAAGAATCTGGGATGATTTGGTTTCAATCCTCCACTCCCTAAAAGATAAACTGCAGGAAGATGAGAGCAGAGAAGAAAGGTTATTTACCCCTAATTCTCTTTTTCTATCCTAGGATGATCCACCTTCCCTGCCTTTGCTCAGTGCTCTGGGAAAAAAAAACCAGCTGAAACTCAGAGACAACCCTTGCAAGTTCCCCCCAGGCTGCATCTGAAGCCCATCACAAGGACAGGTGCTACAAGTTTTCTGCAGAAAATACTTACAAAGAGATGTCACATCCTAGACCAAAAGGGACTGTACTTCAGAGGGAGACTTTCAGAACAAAGCCAGTTGAAGGAATCTCCACAAATGCTGTTTGGTTTCAAATATCAAGTTGTCATTGTCTTCCCCACCGTTCCACCATCTTGTCATATCTCCACAGTCCAAACAGAGAACAAAAAATTATTCTCTCTTGAGATTTCCCAGATTAAAGCCAGTGAACCATACTCAAGAGATAAAGGGAGAGTTGAGACTTTCCCTCGTCATGGGGAAGAAGGTGAAAAAGAGGAAGAAGTGGTTTGGGGGTTGGCCAGGTACCCCATTCAGCACAATGAATTCCTGAATGCAAGCCAAAGAAGGGATTCACTGGATAAGTGCAGCAAGCCTTCCTTTAGAGGAAATCACCAAGGGACTGGGTCCACTGTCATCAGAAGCAACCCACTGTTAGTCCTGCTGTTGCAAGCAAGTTAATCCAAGTGGCTCGCAGATTTTTTCATTTGGCTTCTGATCTTGCAAAGTAATCTGAAAAGGAGTGCTTCCTGCATTTCTGCCCATGCTTATTTATTCACTTATTTTAATTTGAAAGAGGATTTAGTGATTTGTGGGAGTCGGGATCGATATCCCTATCGTGAGCCAAGAACAGCTCTGAGCAAGAGCGGTCATGGGATTCTGTGACTGATGGCACACCTCAGAACTGACCTCCCAGCAGGGTCTGGCTTCTCAGTCACCCTCTGGCCACTGCTCCTGCTATGCCACAGCCACCTCAGCACCTCCCTTGGCTGTTTCCTCTCCCTCCTGCACTCAAGTCTTTCTTGAGTAGAGACTATAAGATACAAGCCAAAAGGTGAAACTATGGGTTTGGGATGATAAAATTAGGATGAGATCCACCAAATTCATTTTTATTTGCAATCATAAACCAAGCTCCACTTTACAAGACAGAGAAGTTAAAAAGGAAAATGAGGAAGAGTTCAAGTGCGTCAGTTACAGATTGTTAATAGAACTAAAGTATTTTGTACTATTTATATTTTATGAAGCGCTATTGCTGTGTTTTGTCCAACAGCACATCCCAATAAATGATTTACCAACTCATAAAGGATCCAGCAAACTGATCTCAGCTCATTCTTTAGAAGGCCTAAGATCCTGATCTCTGCTACACCACAATCCACCCCCAAATACACTGAATTCACTTTAAAACTGAAAAAAAAATCTAAAACCCTTATCAGTCCTCACTTGGTTTTTAAAACTTTTCTACTGAATTTTTTTTAATTGGTATAAGATAGTGTTCTTCCAGAAATGAAGTAATTTTTCAAAAAATGATAGAGAACATTTGAGAAGTCCATAAAAGAAATTACAACTTTCTAATGAAAAATAATTTTTTAACATCACACATATTTGATTTTCATATTTCTGACAGAAGAAATAATTATAAAAAGTAATTAGAAGTATTATTTCTTAAGCTTAGAAATATTTCATAGCCTTAGAGGTTTCCTTCAGAAGACCTCAGCTAATCCTACTCCCTTCCAAACACCCCTGAGCTAGGATTTGCAGGACTGCTGATAGATCAGACTCACTGTAAGTAGGTGGTACAGAGAAGGTAGGCAGTTTTCTAAACATGCAAAGCTATCTCTGCTAACCTTCTCTCTGTTTTGGGTTTTACATTATACTAGGCAAGCACAGCATTTCAGATTTATTGGCACGCCTGCATCAGACTGTGATGGTATCAGGTGGCACGTGATGGAAGGTGGGGACCAGCATCTACTTCTGATGAAGCAAAAGTGATGCTTGAGAATGAGTGAGGCAAGAGGTGTGCAGTGTCCCTGCAGTGTCCAGTGGATAAGGACAGCTAGCACCAGAAGATGAGAGTTCTCTCCCTGCTCAGCAGGAAGTGTGATAGGAAGGAGGCCTGGATACAGCTGATCACATCGCTGGCAAAGCAAGAAAGTGTCATGGAAGAGGATGAAGTGCCATTCTTGGAGGCACATCAGATAGTCTGACTCCTATGTCCTATTACACTGATCCTTTACTCCCACTAAGCTTTACCTGGATAAGTAAAGCAGCAATAGCAACGACCAACAATGGTTTTTTTAATGGTAACTTCTACCTTCTCATGGTCTGGGAGCCATTAGCCTCTCAGTTTATCTTAGACCTGCTTTCATGTACTCTTGAATGAGTCATAGCAAACAACAGGAGCTCTGCTGGCACAGTGGCATGGTTGAGCACAAAGGGCCTGCCCTCAGGAGTGACAGTCAGTCAGTTGTGCTGGAAGGGCACCTTAGAGGCTGCTTCTCAGCGCTGCATTCCTCAGCCCTGCCAGAGCATCTCCATATGCAGGAAAGAGTCGTTTCCCAGACCAGCAGCTCTGACTATGAGAAGCTGCAGACCAAGTCAGAAGTGAAACAAGTCAGGGTCCTATTTAAGCTCTCTCAGGAAGTACCAGCACTGTTCTGGCCGAAGAGGTGACCTTCAGAGCCCTACCACAAGCTGGACTCACTCCCACCCACAATGGTCTTGGTTCTTTTTAAGTGCAGTTATGGACTGGTGTAGTTGCATCATTGCAGAGCTCTGCATGGACCCTTGTTTTAGCATCAGATGGCTCAGGGGTTAGCACAAGACTTTGATGGTGCTGAGAAATGAACGTACTGCTGTGGGATACACTTTGTTTGGGACTGACTCTGCAGACTTCTGTTCTTATCCCACGATAATTCAGCCTTGCTCACAGAAACAGGCCTGCATTCAGCCAAAATAAGGATAGCTACATGCCCTGAGCACCAGTTTACTAAAGCAGCACAGTCAAGGCCAAGGGGTATTGAAATCCCAGGGACCAAATGCTTCCTGTCAGAAGGCCTGGAGGCGACCGTCACTTTAGACAGGGTCATCAAAAAACCACTGTGTCGTGAGGTCTGAAGGGAGGAGTAGCAGCCTGAGACAGATATTGAAGGGAAGCCGAAGAGGCAGCAAGCAAAGCACAAGGGCTGGGATTTGAGAAGAGCCCATTTACTACTGGCTGAACTTGTTACTGTTTCGGTGCAGTTAGCTCCTGTCTGTCACTCTCAATAAAAGTGTTATTGATTAGCATGTGACTTTATTGTAGGGAGCTGGCCAGGAGCCAAGGTGGAAGGACTCCAGAGGGAAAAGAGGACGACTGAGCTGGCAGGGAGGGGAGGGGGTGAGGGGGATGGAGGAGGAGGAAAAAGGAAGCTTGGAAACATAAAATCTTGAAAAGAGTAATTAATTCTGATCGTTACAGCAATCTATCCAGATTTTCAAGAATATTATAAATCAGTTGCCTGTACCCCTCCTATTAGCATTCACACTGGGGAGGGATCCTGGGGAGAATTGATCAGCTGAGAATGCCAGTGCCCTGGGGAAGGACTCTGGCTCAGAGAAAGGAGGATTGTTTTGGCTGCTCATTTCAGACCAATCCTGTGCCCAGGTCCATGGAAAACCAAGGAGGCTGGAGGCATGGCCCTTCAGGAGAGACATGTGGTCCCTTCGCCCACCTCCACTGCTGTTCCCTTGAGGGTATGCCAAAAGAAAGGGCAGATGGCCTGCAAATCTTTCTGAAAGTGAGAAACTGTTACTATCTCTTGCAGCTTAACTGGAAAAGGGAAAAAAAATACAAAAAGGAAATCCCTACAGAAAAAAATACAGTGTAGAAATTGAAGGACAGAAAATGCATACTTTCTACATTAAATTAGAAATAAGCTTTATTTTTAAAAAAAATCAACATTTTTTCTGAAATGTTTCATTCTAATTGCTTTCTTTGGGAAAATTTTCTTTAAAACCTGCTTCATTAACCACAGAATCCCATTTTGCATGAAAAAAAATTAACTTTTTTTTCCCCTTCACCTGCAAACTACTTCCTCACTTCTAGTGGCTTTGCAAAGTCATCTAGAGCTCCTAGGAAGAACATAAATGTGGAATAGGAATAGTAGTGAAAGATTATTAATTTAACTAAATGACAAAAGATAGTCCATCATTATCAAATAAGTCTTGGTCTACCATTTAGAAATAGAAGAAATAAAATTTTGATTAGATAATTGATGGATTTCCTATTTATGTATCTCAAAGACTTGCTCCCATTTCCCACCTTAAGGCTGGCCCACCTTCCATGAGGCTGTGCACTGCCTCCTTGGAGGCTCACAGGATGGGGCAGCTGTGGAGTTCTGATGGGAACAACTGGAGCTTTGTTTAGGGAGCTCAGTACAGGATAGCAGACAGTGTTGAAGGCTGGAGCCAGGGATGCTGACAGGGCTGCAGGACCAGACTTGTTCACTGTATACTCAGAATTTAAAAGCGTGCTTGTTCAGCTCATCTGCTGAATAAAAATAAGCATGCTCCTGATGTTTATGAGACATGTCCTGGCAGTGCAAATCCAGATACCAACAGGGGCTTAACAGGACACAAGGGTTTCAAAAAACAACCACCTTTAAAGCACAATTCTTCATTTTCCCCCTCTTCAAGACTCAGCTCTTGTATGTGATGGTCTGTGGTTGCCACATGCTAATTTCATTGCTATCAGTTCCCTTACCTCTTGTTTCTCTCCATTTCCTCACCTCTTTAATGGAAAACTCTTCTGACACTCCTTTTTCCAAAAACACACAAGTTTTTTATACTAGCTGTCCAGCCACTGCTGCAGGACATCAGTGTGACAGCAGGCTGGTTCAGTGATGAGGTTTGGTGCTGTTCTGGAGGGCTGTGACAATGGCACTGGTAGCTGAGCTCCTACCAGGACTATGAAGATGTAACCCAGGCAGCTTGCACCCTGCACTGAAGTAGCATTTGGCTGCATTCTCTGGTGGTGTGTGGCAACTGTCAGGCAGTGTTAAGAGAGCATTAACTCTGCCACAACATCAACACAATCACTGGAAGCCTGGATCCGCAGTCCACATGAAACATAGAATTTGGAACCACATGGAACCAAGCCACATGGAACTTGGTTGTCACATCTGTCCCTTCCCTCCTCCGCAGCACACCTTCCCATGTGACCTTTGCCACCTCCCTCCCTCCAGACTGGCAGCAATGAAGTGACTCCATTAAACCATGGGCCCAGATGGCTTTCTCCTTTCTCTGAGTCCATCTGTGGCCACACTCTGCCAAGCAGGACATTTCCCTGCGGCTCCTTTCCCTTGCCTAAACATAGGGTTTTGGTGCCATTTGGGATGCCTTGGGGTGCACAAGACATCTGCACAGAAATGGCAGATATGACCCAGGACTACAGGAAACCTGTGCCCATCTGCACCAGTGGCAGGAAGCCAGGCAGGACACCAGAAATCTTTTAAGGCAAGAAACTCAAGCACCTAACACTGCTTCCAACAAGCAACCGGGGTTTTCATGTAAGGTGCTTATTAGATGTTATTGGGAGCAAGGACAAAGGAGTCCTTCTTTCTGTTGATACCTGCTTGACCTTGCCTTCCCACTAGCAGGCTCAGGAGAGAGTTTCTAGAATGTTTTTCCAGCAAAGAGCAGGTAAAAATCTGGTACCGTGTGCTAAAAATGAAAGGCAAGACACAGTTGTTTAAGTAGGGGAAGAAAGCTAAAGATTCCCTCATATGTTCTCCTCTTCCTTCTCTTTGCACCATCTGAGCCATGATTATGGGGAAAGGGTACTGGAGAGAAGGGAAGATTTTTTTGAGAGATGAATAACTTGCTTGAGTGTCTTTTTCAGCTTCCCATTTTTTCCCCAGTACTTCCCTCTCCAATACCTGCTTTTTATATTCATTGTTTATTTCTATTCCCTGTTTTCCCCACTGCTGCCAGCTCTTAGCTTCATTTACTAGTTTTGATTGCATGTTATTTACTTAGCACCTGTTGATTTGTGCCCTCAGGGCTTCTCTGTTTTAAGCAAAGAGAATGCATATGATTTTAAATGGACATAATTTTATAGAAGAAAAGAAACAATCACTGTAACTTCCTTCTCACTAGGAAAAAAAAAACAAAAAAAAAACCAAAAGATGTTTCAGCAATTGCCCACAGCTGAGCTGATCCCAAAATGATGACCACAGAAAGGGCCAGGGTAGGAATGACAGGAAATCACAACATATGGAATGCATCATCTTATCTGTCATAGGTCTACTCAACTTGCAGTGCCTTTTAAAATGGTAATGACTTGACAGACAAAACTCAGCTCTTCCATATGAGGTACCTTCCTTGTCCTCCTCTTAGCAGAGCCATGAAGTACAGAGCCATACTTTGGAAATAAAACAGACTTGGGAAAGTAGGAGGCCAATAGAATTGCACAGATATTGCAAGGTGCTGAGCTAACTAGAGGTCCTAATATGTTCCCAACAGCAAACACAGAAAGTACTACATTCTAGCACGTGAAAAGGGTGCTCCCCTTTAGGTTTACTCCCACTTAGGTATTGGTCTGACTGCCAACCTCAGTGTGCCTCCTCCATCAGCACAGTGACTTCCTGACCACTCCACAGCCACCACTGCCTTCACACTGATGCCTTCCTTGGGAAAACATCCTAACGCCAGCTAAGAAATGCCAAGACAGTCAAATTCCTTCACTGCCCCAGACCAAGGGTCAGCCAAAAACCTTTATCAGAAAAATCAGAGCAGGACCTTAGTCATTTCCTCATTTTTTATGCTACTTACAAATTAAATTACAATATATTTCTCAAAGACTCATCCAACCATTTATTAACCAGGTAGCCTACTCTGAACACATACCAGCCCATGGCATGCATAAAGACAGCTTGCTTCTAGTATGATTGGGGTTTGGGATTTTTTTTTTTTTTGTATAGACAAAAGAAAATCTGCCAAACAATTGGATATTTCTTCTTTTTTAACTATAAAGGTAAAGCATCACAGGAAGTAAAAGCCCCAAAAACACAGCAGCTTTTCCTTGTCCCTCTCTCTCCTTGCTCAGTGTCTCTGAGCTGTTAATACAAAATGGCAGGCTGACTCAGAGCCATGCCTGGACTACTCTTAAGTACTGACATCGCTTTAAGTCTATCAGTTTAGGATGCTATCTGATGTATTAGGTCATTAGTCACTAAAGCCACATGGTATTTGCACTTCCCCCTTATTGGATGATCGACGCTTTAAACAAAACAGAAAATGTCAAGTCATTTCATTATGTTGTGGGTGGTTTTTCTAATGAAGAAGCATTTTGGCCAGAGATGTGTATTAGCTTTTAGGACTCATTTTCACAGGCAGTCAAACACTTTTCCATACTTAGCAACAGCAGAAGAGAGGGCATTTCCCCCATTTATAGCAAAATGGAGTTTAAAAACATAACATAGTAGCACTGTATATATTTCCTTTTTGTAGACCATCTTTTCCAGTTGTGTAGAAACAAGAACTGCAGAGGCACTAAAAATGGAATCAAGATCAAAGACCAAAACATATGTGCTTCTGACAGCACACTTTGATTCTCAGCACTGGGTCATCATAATCGACCCCTTGGTGTTCACTTGAAATCCGCTCTTTTTAATCCATGCTCTTTCCTTTCCCAAGATGCAGAGCTTTACAGGTAGGATATTCAGGAGCACACAGCACTGGCTTATCTTTGACTTCACTGTGAGCACACACGGGCCAGTTGCAAATGTTTTTAAAACCTTTCCCAACATTCATCATCACCTCATACCCTTTCCTGCTACTTGAGCTTCTCGCAACTCTAAATCCTTCTCTACCAACTTACAGGTTACTTTTCCACACAACTTTCTTAGTCAAACTCAACTTATGATTTAATTCACACCAAAAGAAACTGTTAGAAAAAGACAGTCATGAAGCAGCTATGCAGGGTACAAGAAAGTACTTATGTTTCTGAAAGCACACGGGAAATGGGTTTTAGTTCTCAGCCGACAAGAACCACTTGAAATAGCAACGCATGCTCCGTTCACCATTAGACCAGGAGATGCCCCACGGAGGAACAGTGGCTCACTGACAACAGGAAAAAGACAAGAAAAATTGCTCTGAGAGAGGGAAAGGAGGAGCTGCATGGAATAAAGTGTTCTCTGCCACCTTGCAGATGGAGTGTTCAGAGCAGAACTAAAGCCTGCATTGAACAGACTGCCATGCACGCACTGACTGTCCACAAGGTGAAATGATACTGAAGAGGCATTTGCATTGTGGAAGACTTTCTGAGAGGTCTGCTGAATCTGATGGGAAGAACATTTTTCAAAGAGATCCAGACAACAAATTGCGCTTTCCACAATAAAAATACCCATTAAGCTCCATTATGGGTTTTTTTATTGAAGCTAGTCTAGACATTCAAGCACAATTTTTATTCATCTCCAGATAAATAGAGATCTAGATAAAGATGGAGCCACTGCTGCTGTGTAGGGTCAGACTTCATAACAGCCCAGTCATTATGCTATCTCCAACAGCAACCAGAACACAATAAGCATTCAAGCTTTCCTCATTCCCAAATGCCCTGTGACTCATACTCTGCCTCACTCTGTTAAACAGTTCTTCAGTATTTTTTTTTCATTATTACATTTAATATTTGGAAATAAAAAAAGAGGAAATTTGGTTTATTCTTCTGTTGATGAAATTAATCTCACTTGAAAGCTTGTTTTATTCTAATTTCCAATCTGCCGGAGATCTTTTAAGTCTAATTCTAAAATACCAAACACTTTAAGAATTATTTTTAAATAGTTTTCAGAAACTGGAAACAGTCAGCAGTTTCTCCCAAGGCTAATACAAGCTTGAGGATGTCCTTTGCTTTTAAACAAACACAAATTATGAGGTTTAGGCTTCATACAAGTCCTTCCAGCTAACTTTGAACCCTTTCAGGTTTGGAAATTGTTATCTCTAGCAGAATCCTTGGCAGAGAAAAAACTGAAACCATGATCCCAGCCTGGCCTGCATTATCTTGTCTTGTGCTGGTAGTGTCTTAGTACAGTGTAAAGGTCATTTCTGAACCTAACAAATCCATGATATGGAAGCTTCTGATTCTGGAAAGAGCTAGAAACTTTCCAGGCTACCTCAGCCTGGCTGTTTCTGGAGAAACTGGACAAGCTCATCTAGGATTGATGCTGAGGTTAAGAAATATATCATGTTTTATTGTTCCTGCTGATGTATGACACACCATCCTTCATCTCTTTGTAATGCAGAGTGCCTGCATGTTGGCTCACATTATACTGTCAGCTTCACTTTTACTCCCTCCTCCCCCAACTCCATTTGGTCTGTTCATGCTAAAAATAACATCAAGATTCATGACTATGAAAGGGATGGGCGCCAGAGAGGAGAAAACTTGCTGACTTTAAGACTCATGGCCATACTTACCACCCTCTACTGCAAGCTTGGATTGTCTCTATTCGAGGAACTTCATTTCTGACTCTGGAAATTGGGGGGCAAAGTTACAAACTTGAGGAGATAGTCCACTATCTATATTAAAATCTTTTCAGCAATGCAGGTCGAGGGACAGATTGACACTTTCAGGCATTCCAGGAGCCTATCTTCTCTATGGCACGATCAAAGGCTGATGAGAGGGTTTAATGCATGGCTTATTCAGGAAAGGACACCAAAGCCCAAAGAGAAGTTCTGCACCTCCATTTTAAGGCTCTATGAGGTTTGCACCAGGTCTCGGATATGCCCCACATGCATGATCCATCTCTGTTTGAAAGCCTGACTGACAGCTCTTCCTTTCCAGACAGTAAGCACACGCTTGCAGGGAAGAAAGGAGCTTTAGCAAAAGTACGTACAAGAAATTTGTTCTGCTAATCAAGTAGCAGATGTCTGCTCTGAGCTTATAACAAAAGCTTGTCCCTTTGTGGTATTCAGGGGCTCCAGGCCACTGGAGATGTGCCTTCCTGAAGATTTCTAATGCTGCTCATCTCTAGACATTTAAGAGCCTGAGGTTTTTCTCTTCAGTTATTGTTCTTTTCTAAAATCAGAGGTCTTTTCTTTCTTAAAGCGCAGCTACGGTGTCATGATGTCCTAATTTGTATAATTGCTGTCTATCCTAAAGTTTCCCCTGCAGTTTCAATTACATGTCTCACTTCAATTAAACTCTTTAATTCTTGTCCCAAACTGGCATACAGCATGGCTAACAGTCGCAGATATCCTGCTCTACCCTAAAGCTGCCTGCATTGTCCTAGTGGGATGGCTGAATAGAAAGCAGTTTGAAGCCACCCGGGATAAAATGCATTTGAAGAAATGTCAAACATTGATCTTGAGCTCTCACCTTTGTTTTGCATCTGGAGGAACACAATTTGAACCGGAAAAACTTAAAGGAAATTTCAAACTCATGGTTTGAACCAGAGAGTTAAGGGAGCGCAGCAGAAATTGAATACCCTACCCAGCTGCCTGGGTAAAGGATAGGAAAAAGTGAAAGGCTAGGTTGAGGGGGATGAAGACCCTCTATAGAAGGTGTCCAGGGGATAAAACCATGCACTTCAAGCACTGCGAGAGGGAGATGGAGGAGAGGGCTTTTTAGGGTTTGTCACACAGGCAGTAGGGCCCGTTCCATAAAGCATCTTGTCGTGTAAACAAGATGTACCTTTGACATCCTCCCCTTCAGGGCACCAAGGCATGAAGCAGGCGATGTATTTCAAGCCAAACAGGTGATTTGTAGGTGCTAAGTGTTCATAAAGACAAGATTAAAGAGCTCTCTGATAGCAGGGCAGTAAATCATTCCCCACCTGCAGAGTTGAGTGCCGGGCACGGATGCTCCTCCGACCCTGATTAAATAAAGGATGGCTCAGCAAGATGGGGGCTAAAGTTAGCTGACAGCTCATGAGTGAACTGGTGTCTTGCCTGCTGCTGTTGCAACTGATGGCTAATTTTCTCCCAAAGGAACCTTTGCAAAGGCTGGTAATTAAAACTGGTGGAAGGCAAACAGGCTCAAGGGAAGGCAGAGCCTTCTGTCCACTATCCCCCAGCCATGAGCGTCCCCTGACTGACAGCCTGCATGGGTCAAAGCTGCTCCTAGATGAATAAAATCCCAAGGCCTGGTGCTTTCACTTGCTCCAGTAAAAGCAAGCTACAAATAAGTATCTAACACCTTTATATCCAACATGCAACAACCCTGACAAGCTCCAGGTGTCCTACATAGAGTGTTGGAGACCAAATCACACACACAAATATATCTATGTGCATATATATACATGTCTCCAAAACACCCTTATGTTTTCACAGTATCCCAGGCTCTCCCCTGAGAACCATGCTTTCCCCTACCAAGTCAGATGTGTGAAAATAATTATCTGAGTGTTACACCCTGGGAAGTTATGGCCCAGAGGAGGGAGCTTTTTCAGTCAAAGATTCAGAGTTTTTATGGCAGAGCAGGTAAGAGAACCCAGGCAGCATCAACTCCCAAGTCTCCTTCTTAAACAAGCACATGTTTAGACTAAAGAAGCAGGTTTTGTTTTAAATTACCTATTTGACTAGCCTAGATAGGACCCAAAAGAACTTAATGGAAGGGAAGCTTAATGGGACCTCATTAGATTGTTATAACATTTTTTCTGCACTGTGCTATTAGCTCTTTAAAATAGATTATCGGAAAGAACACACTTCACAGATTTAAATTACTTGTGACTTTTGCCTTACCTGAGTTATTTCTTTTACTTTTTATTCATCTGGAGTTTTCAGGCTAGTTGGCGAGATATTTCTTTTCTATTTACAGATACTTATAGGAAGCTGGCTCAATTGGGTTGTTAGTGAATCTACTTGATTCTAATTAAAAAAATAATTTTAATTGATGGATTCAAATTTTGGAATATTTTGCTGTAAAACTAAGCAAAAGAGGGTGTTTTTTTTTTCAAGTTATTTTTTAAAGGGGCAACATACTAACAACAAGATAGGGAATCTAGGGTTTTTGGGGGGGTTTCCCCCATTTGGCCATTATACTGAAGCTAGTAATATTCAAAGATCATCCAAATCCCAGAGTTAGTCTTGAGTTGCATTTGCAATAGCAACATTCCCTAAACTTGGGTGTGCTCAGATCTGCCCCACTTTAAGGAAGGAAAGACAGTACAGGAAAGATCTGGAGCATTGGATAGTCATGATCAGGCACTTTACCTCCAGGAAAGCTCTAGAACTGACCATGTAGCTTTATTAAAAAAGCTTTGGCATTGAACTTTGGGCCAAGAATGGAAGTGGCTCCCCTTTGGCTTTAAAGAGTGAGTATTTCCTTCATGTGTTGCAGGGATAGCTCAAAGGTACAATCAATAGAGAAGTTAAAATAGGGGATAGAGAGATCTAAAACCTGAGAAGTCCCATATAGTTGCTTTCTCTGAAAGATATCTGCTTGTTTTGATGCTCATCCAACTACTTAACTATCTGCACTGATAAAAATAACCCACAATAAAGGCAGCTGCTGCTTCACAGTTCATGATATTCTACGTTCAGCATCCTGTGTCCACTTTCATGAAGCAGAACAAGAGCACATGCAGAAGCACTAAGTATGGGTTTTTTTTGCACCAGCAACTCCTGCTTTTTACATTACAATTAAATTAATTTCCCCATGGGAACAATATTTTCATGTTTATAAACTTTTCAAGCCAGTTTTCTTCTACACTCTCTGTTCCATTCAAAATATTGCCTCATTTTCTGATGAGGGGAAGTGGGTTCAGTTCCCTTTGCATCTGTCTCTTCATTGATCCATGTCTTGGTTTTGGCTGGGGGAGAGTTAATTTTCTCCACAGTGGAGGGTATGGGGGGTTGTTTTGAATTTGTGTGGAGAGGAGTAGTGATAATATAGTGGTGTTTTTATTATTGCTGGGCAGGGCTTAGAGACAAGGCCTTTTCTGCTCTATGCCTGCCATGCTGGCCTGGAGACTGGAGGTGCCTGGGAAACTGGGAGGAGACACAACTGGGGCAGGTGACCCAAACTGACCAGACGGATATTCCATTCCCTATGACATCATGTTCAGTATATAAAGCTGAAGGAAGAAGGGAAGGACATTTGGAATGATGGTGTTTGTTTCCCCAAGTAACTTCTACACTTGGGGATGATGAGGTCCTGCTGTCCTGGGGATGGCTGAACACCTGCATGCCCATGGGAATGGTGATTTAATTCTTTGCTTTGCTTGGCTTTTGCTTTCCCTGTTAAATTGTCTTTATCTCAACTCATTAATTTTCCAGGTTTTACCCTTCCAATTCTCTCCCCAATCCTGCTGGTGGGGGAGGGAACAAGCAGCTGCCTGGGGTTAAACCAATATCCTGAGACTTTGCTGTTACACTGTAATGCACTCCAGAATAACTTCAAATTTCACTAATGCTGAGATTTCACTGATTGAACCCACTTTTTACATCGTAGGCAGGGCTGTGGCAAGGAGCCTTGGCTGTGAAGGGAGTTACTGAGCAGGAGAAAATTGTAGGACTCTTTTCACGCCCACCTCACCAAGGTGCTGTTTCATCCCACCAACCTTCCCATGCCCATCCCCTGCTTGAAACAAAAGACCTGCATTAAGTTATGGACCACATTTTAGTGTTAGACCATCAGCTGACTGCTTCACTGCACCTCAGACGTAGAACTTGACTGACAGCACAATTTGATATCAAGTCAATGTTTTCCACATTCCAATCTTTTTTAAGAGGACTGCTCCCCCTTGCTCAGAGTCAGGGTGAGCTGGGCTGCACCTGCGCTAGATTCTTGGCTCTCTCTAATTAACCATTTGTTTTATTCTACCCAAATATGGAAAAACATTAGTGTATAGACACAACCCAGATGTTTGCTCCCCAGTGTAAGTATTGGTGTTTCACCACGTGCTGGTGGTTAGGTCTGAATCCTGAACGAGTCCTTGGGTCTCTTTGAACTATGGCTGCATTCACTGACTGAGAGCTGCCAGCTGTTGGCATTTGTCCTCCTGGTTTTGCATGAGTTAATTTAAACCTACTGGTTTAGGATGAGGAAAGGCAGATGACACCCAAGGTACAGAGTGAAGCTCATTACAGTGAGATGGAGGCCCCATCCCTGGAAGTGTTCAAGGCCATGTTGGATTGGGCTTTGAGCAGCCTGGTTTAGTGGAAAGATCCTTGCCCATGGCACGTCCATTTCTAGTTGAAATGAGATGACTTTTAAAGTCCTTTCCAACCCAACCCATTCTGTGGTTTCATGGGCAAACTCAGGCCATGAGTCCCTCCAGACAACTCCACCCAAAGGTGCCCAAGGCATTATGAGACACCCACTGGGCAGCCATCCATGTGCTGTAGCAGCCAAAGGGAGCAACCTTGCATGCAGTGGTTGAACAATGTGTCCTCAGGAAGCTACACAGGTATCTTCTGAAAAATAGATTTTCTCCCTTATCCAGAGGAAGGAGTGAGCACAGGAACTAAACCACAAACCTGCAGCTGGGAAAGAGCAAGAAGAGAAGGCAGCTGAGTTCAGTGCCTGTCCCTGCCAAACCCTTGGCTTCCCACATCTTGGCTGTGCAGCAGCAAGGAGAGCATTCCCCCTTTTCTATGAGGGCCAGGCAGATGGATGTCTCAGAGACTACAAAGGGTTTTTTGCTTGTGGCATTAGCAGGGACCACCTACGTATCTGGGACAGTTCCCTGGAAGGCCGTGACGTGGGCCGGAGCAGCACTCCTGCCTCCCTGTTCCCGCGCCGCTCGCTGCCACCCCCTGTGCCTGCCACCCTTGCCAGCTGCCACTGCCGAACGTGGCACCACCTGTGCCAAGAACAGCGATCCTCCGAGCAGAGCTGCCCGAGCACTGCCAGCCCCTCAATCCTGCTCAGCTCCCTGCGTCTCTGCCGTTGATTTACGTATCTCCGCAATGTTATTTATCAGCTGCTCCATAATTAATCAGGCGCAGAGCTTGGCAGCACTAAATGAGCAGCCTGTCTCCAGTGCTCCCACTGCCATCAGCCTCCTCCCCTCCCAGCTACCATGCTTTATCACACACCACAACACTGGAGCCTGCGCTCAGCCGCTCCTCATAATAGCAGCCAGGGGGGCTTTTCAAATGATCTCATCTCACCGGGAGAGCAGGCACTCATCCTGCCAGACTGGCAGGAAGGGAGGAATTAGCATACAGGTAAATGCCAGCTTCCTGCCGGTTATCCCACCAGCCACCTGGCTAAAGAGCTGCAGTCGCTCTGAGATTAAATATCGTGCTGTTCCTTGCTTCCTGACCTCTTCCTGCCCCTGCCACCCTAGCCTCAAATCTCTCTCCTTTCTGTCAGGTTGCTTTCTCTCATTTTCTACCTTTGCATCTTGTCCCAACATCCTTTCGCTTTTCTTTTCTTCACTTTCCAATGCCTTTTTCTCGTGTTGCCTTCTTGCACTCACCCGCTCTTGCTGCTGCTCCCTTTCTCCCCAGTTCCCCCTCTCACATAAACCCCAGATTAAGTACACTGTGCAAATAAAATTACACTGTGTTGTTTTCATGAGCAAAAGCATAAGAGGAACCTGGACTCCAGAAGTCCTTCAGCTCAAATCTGCCAGATAGAAAGACCACAGATCCTAATCCAATAATAACATTTTGGCTCTGCCTCAGATTAAAAAGCAAGGCTCAGGAGACATGGGTTATGTTCCTAGATATGGTGTTTGTGGACTGAGATGCTATTAGCAAGACACGCTGCACCTCAATTTACCTGTCATTAAAATATAGAGGACAGAGATGCTAAGTGACCCAAACTGATACAGTGTCCAGGCTTGTAAAAGTAATCACACACTCAGGGTTAAAGTGGAGTGTTTCAAAGACTGTCTAGAAATTTAAAATCCCTCTCCCTTTTTATTCAGTATGAAGGCTGGTATTGAACACCCACTTTTCTGAACCAACCTGTGGGAAACAAAGTGGGGACTATAATATTAGGAAAACTTGGCTTCATCACCCTAGAAATTTATTGCTGCTCTTTTCATGCTAAGGGTCCCCTGTGGGAGATGCACCTTAAAAAGGCTCCTGCAGGAGCGAGCTGTGATGCAGTGCAGACACAGTGAAGTCTTCACAGAGAACCTGGGCACTGAACAAGCCCTCCACTGGAAAGAGGCATCACCTCTGAGTGACAACTCACAGCATGTGAGCATACCTTGGTTTGTCACATCCTCTTTCCCTAAAAACATAGGAAACATGGATGTTTCTTAGACCTCAGCTGAGTTCCTCAGGCTTCTTAACTCTCCCATACTAGCATGCTGCCTGAAATAAACCACCCTTTGTGACTGAGGTGAGCTCTTCAGACAAACAGGGCAAAGGAAGAGAAGCGTAAGCTTTGTCCCAGTGCAAAATAACAACAAAAAACTGGCAGTCTCTGCCACATGACAGCTTCCAAAAAGGCTGTAGAGGAGGAGACCTGAGCAAGGGACTCTAACCTAAGCATCACCAATTAATACATTTCCTCTCTGGTGGCCCATTGCACGTAAGTAAAACAGGACTGACATTAGTCAGGCTTACCCAGATATTGAGCACAAGATGTAATCAGAGGGCTGATAAGAATTCTGGTGTATACACTTGCCCATGATTTTCATGCTAGAAAGCATTGCTTTTATCCTGCATGAAGAATGGAGGTGGGAAGCAAGAAATAAGAGGAAAAGGATTGAAATATCTAGTGCAAAATTTCATTTATTTATTTAAAAGCAGAAGGGGGTATAATGGGAAAAAAAGGAAGAGAGATTAGAAGGAGAGGAAAGAGTAGTAAGGAAGGCAAGCTGTAGAAAATTGAGGTAATAGGAAATGAGGAAGATACAGAGAGATGTAGAAAGCCCTGTTGGAAACCTTTATTTTAGCTGTACTATGCAGATGCTTAGCAGAATTTTTGCTGCCAGTGATGGGATGTTTCTGTTTCTCATGGATTTCTAGCTAACAGTCTCATATTTTCCCTTTGGCTGAGGTCATGGAGTGTGTGTAAAATACCAGTATTGCACCTCCTTGGAGCTTTGTCTCTTTCTCTGTAGGACTTCTGCTCTTTCAGGGGACTCTTGGAAAAGGTGCAAAAACAGCAGTTCAAAAAGCATTAGAGAAATATATTTGGTCCTAAAAGTCTCAGGTGGAAGGAACATTATCCAAAAAGAGAAGTAATTATTTGGTGGATTAAGGCCACTGGCTGGGTTTGCAGAGTTAGCAGATGGAAAAGAACACAGTGGAGTCCTTTTTCAGGATGGATGGCATGGTGAGAACATCTGTCTGCTGCAAGCAGGAATATGTTCCTGGTCCACTTGGTCTCAAAAACAGAAGTGCAACCTCCTACTTGGACACAACTCACAGAAACCAAAACTGTATTGAGGGGCTTTTTTATGTTGTGAGATCAAAGGACTGGGACTTGGCTTTGCAGAAGGGGTTTGAATGAGCCTCACAGTGTTGCAGACTGAGAATTGCTTGGATAGAGCTATAAAAGTAATTGCTAAAAAGACATTACCTCACAAAACCTTTTGCCTCTAGATTATGAGTTTGACTCCTGTGCATTCTGGTGGCACATTAAAATCATTACCATTTGCATCTGACCACTGTGCAGTGGTCTCTGTGGGAAGGAAGGTTTGTGGCCCTCAGCCATATCCCACTGAGCACGTTTAAATCACTCTGAGCACTGAGTGTAAGGATAGGTGATCCAGTTCTGCCAGACTGAAGTCAGTGCAAACTGGCACAAATGGGAGATCCACCCTACAACAACTCACAGGGGCTGGGGCAGATTCATCCACAGAAGTCCACTCCTTAACTATGCAAAGATCAGGGCTAAATAAACAGCCCTAGACACACATGCTCCTTTAGTTGAAGTCTGCCACGTGAACTAGAAAAACACATTATATTCCACCACAGCTCAGCAACTGGAGCTTCAAGTATTCCCAGAAGGGCCAACCTGCATTTGACACATGATAAAAAACATGGAAAAACCACTGTAGAAAGATAAAAACATGGTGCTTTCCTTGGAGCAGAGAGGGTCTGGGTGCTTGGAAGCTCCTAAGCAAGAGTTACCAGAGTGCTTGGCCAAAAAGGCAGGAGAAAACCAGTGGACATCTGTTTTCTGTCCCCGCCTCACACATAAACGCGGTTTCTGGTGGCAGCCGATGCAGGGTAGCAGCAGCAGTGCCACACAAAGATCACCGCCACATGAGTGGAGAAACACTCAGCTCAGCTGTAAAGGAGCTAACTCGGCTATGGGAAGCAGTCTTTGGCCAGCAGCACGGTGCTTAAGTTGGGCCAGTTGACCCTGCTGGGACCCAACATGAGAAAACTACAGTATGCCCACAAGGATTTGAACTCCATTGATCTTCAAAGTAATGAGTAACGAGCATTCATTTTGCAGAGGAAAAGGGCAAGGAGAGGGGAGAAAGGCACACACATGACACAGAGAGACCATGGCAGACCATCCCAAGCAGCTGCATGTGTCCTGTTTCCAGTACTCCCACCATGTTGTTGCCCTTGCACAACAGATGTTCTTGCAGCACATCTGCTGCCCTCAGAACCCTGCAATAGCCATTTCCCCAGCGGGCCCAGATACATCACAACTTTTTAGCAGCCCAAAAGACAAGGCAGAGGAGGGCTGTCTGAAAATGACAAACAGAATTATCCTGGTGTTATGCAGGGCAGCAGTTGGAGCCAGCATTGCTATTTACAAGGGATGCGGCTTGCAAAAAGCAAACATCTCTCCATGGCCCACGGGGTCTCTGCTCTAACTAACATGTCGTGTGACACTGAAGGCAGATAATTAATCTCCCATCACAGCACCTGTCTGCACCACCTTTTTCCCTTATCTAATATCTTCGTCCCTGTCCCTCCCCTTACAGACACCATTTACAGCAAGGGGGAGTGAGGTTTATCACTGCCACCTATTGGCATTTGCCCTACAGGAAGAACATGAGGACATGGCAATACCCTGCACAAAACCATCACCATTTCTCCATGCTAATTCTTCCTGTAAACTTGCATATGGTTTGATGGCCAGGATGTAAAAACACAGCACGTATTCTGGATGGGTCTGTAAACTTGTTATAAGCAAAGCTGCATTAGCAACAGTCCCCTTGTTAGCAGTTTTGGGGGTGCTGGTTTGTTTTTGTTTTGTTGGGGTTTTTGGTTTGGTTTTGCACTTTTGGTTTGTTGTTGGTTCTTTTTCTTTTTTCGCTTGTAGGACTTAAGACCAGAACTGCGCTCTTCCATGTGGATATAGCAACTCATCTGGAGCCAGATCTTTTGATATGACATGGCATTATGTGTTTTGGACATACTCTGCAGGTCCTTATAATCTGTGAAGAGCTTTCCCCTCAGTACTGGAAGCTAGTCTTATAGGGCACTCTGGGAGCATCCATGTTGAGCTAAATTTGGGATATCTGGCACAGTTCTGTATTAAGGTCAACTTTACTTAGCTCTAGCCATCCAGGCGAAAGGTCTGTTTTCCTGCCAGTTTTATAACACACATACAGGCACAATGCAGAAAGCATTTTAAGTTTTTAACTAAATCTACCTCCTGCTTTGAGGCTCAAAAGGTCAGACTCCAGGTGGGGTTTGACACCAGCACTGGAACAGAGACGAGGCAGGAGGAGTGTTGCTGGTCAAAAGCTGGGGGCATTGACAGAGCTGTGTCTGGGGAGCTCAGAACTGAAATACCAAGAGGGCTGCAGGGCAGACTGGGGGCACTGGCAGACTTCTCTAGATGGGCAAACCTTGTTTTCTTTAAACAGAACATGCCTGGATTCAGTCCCTGATGCAAGTCCCTCCTTTAATAAAAATCAGAACTCTACTCCGATAAAACAGCTGAGGAGAAAGCCATCCCTTGTTCTCTAAAGCTGACCTTTCCCTTTCCCCAGCATAGTTAGATCCCTTACAAGATTTGGTACATTTAAGAAGAATTTTTAAAAAACATTTTTACAAACATGTTCTGCATGACCGCTTCCACTAATCCTGCCGACAGGAGCGATCAATGCCTTTAAAGGAGATTTGTAGAAACCACAAAGAGTCAAATGCTGCCACTATGGAGATAAATGCCCCTTCAGTTCCTCAGCTGATGCTCACCACAACACACCTCCTCGGGGGAAGGTTTTGCTCCAGACCCAGCTTATTATTAAGGTGGGGCAGAAGTTCAGGACTGACTCACTAGGAACCGCTCCCCACCTGGCTTAATTTCTCACTAGAAAGAACTGTGCTTAAAGCACAGCTACTGCACCCTTTTACACTATGCTGGATTATTAATTCAACATCGATCCAGAGGAAACACACACTCCACTTCCTACAGCACCCTGCTTTTGAAGGTAACCCATTCCCTCTATCGACCAGGCTGAAGGTTGCTTAAATTAGCAAAAATAAATAAAACCTCAACTCCACTGAATGGCAAAGAGATTTGAAAAAATGTTCCATGTTTTTCTGATTTTCATCCAAGATCAGGATTTCAGTACACTGTCCCTGATTAGCTCTTTACATGTGAAACATTTTTACCCATCTCCTTTTTTTGAATCAATGCAGGCAGCGAGTAATCTGGGCAGAGGCTCCTGTGCTCAAACCAGATAACAAATCAAGCTATTCAAGATTAAATGCATTACCCTGCTTCCCACTATTTTAAAGGCCAGAGTTCTATAAACTAGTGCCAGATGTTTTAATTAGCAGAAAGCAACAGCATATTCCTGCACAGCATGTTCCAGAAGGGATACTGAAGCAACAAAGTAAAAAATCTCAACACCAAACGAATGCATGTTTCATTATACATCTTTGACTGCTTCTCCTGCACTCTGCCCACAACCCTGCCTTTCCTAGGACTCATTCCAAAATATTACTTCAAGTAGATTTTGTTTTGTTCTTTACCGTTTCCTGGAAACCTTTGTAAATATATTCCACTGGCGTTTCTCAACTTCCCCTACTCAATCAATCTTTGTCCCAACCCAAATCTATTTCACTTCATTTGAAGAAACTAACTCTGCCTCCTGATCTAACAGAGACTCCATTAGGGATGCAGCCACAGCACATTTTGCAGTCTGTTTGAACCTGTGGACACAGCAAGGCAAAAATTATTACTTCACCTAAAAAAGTCATACAAGAGTGTTTCTTACATGAGAAACATACTATCCACAGGGGAATGATGCAATATGATAGAGTTGTAGTTCTGTCACTACTCAGCTGGTGAGGATCTCAAGATCAAATTTTGCAGAAGACTTGTGTGCACATGCAGGTATATAATACAAGAGGGATTTCAAGAGACATAATACAGAACAAGAGCAGTTTGGGATGTTTGTTATCAAGATGATACTGCTATGAAGACATGACTTAGGCATTATATGCTGGAGAACAGAAAGAGTGGCCATTACCTCACAAAAGACCTTGCATCTTTTCTCCTAATGTTCTCCATTTTTTCCTCAGCATAATTTTCTGCATGCCTGTCTCTGCAAAACTGGGGAGAGGCACTGGAATCCCCTTGATGGCTACTGGACAGGTGTTCCAGCACCTTGTGGTGCCACGCTTGGGGACAGCATTCACACTGTCCACACTTAGCACTGTATGGAAATATTTCTGAAGCTCTTAAGTGAAGGTTATAAAATTCTGTGAGGGTTGGCTATCTCTAAGACAAGAGCTATCCTCAATACCAAGATTATATTGGTTTTTCCACCATCTGTAGAGTTCTGGCCATGTTGTTCTCTTCCTTGTAGAAACCATCATAGCTAGGCAGATAGTTTTAAAAATATTGGGCTGATAAAAAGGGAAAGATACAGCAAAATTATACTTCATGAGTATATCTGTACTGGAAGAAATACACAACAAAAAGTCAACACAACTAAAACATTTACCACTTCCTAATACTCAAGTATGAAGTGAAAAGTTAGAAAGGACAAAGAAAACGCAAGTTCTGGTAAATAATATCCATTTAGTTTCTGAAATAGGCTTCAGGTACAGTCCAATGGTCAATTCTCACATTTTGTTCTTGGAAATCCAGTTTTGCACTGCTGCATCTTTCTAGAAATGCAGTGAGCTGGAACAATCTGCATGCTTGTTCCTCTCCTGCCTCTCCTGCTCTTTCCCTTTGTTTGTTCCTTCCTTCATCTGCTTCAGTGGCTTATTTCTGATTTCTCCTGTCCTTTGGAGTTATCAGGAGTAAGACACAAGATTGATTCTGCAGGTCAAACTGTTCCTCATCAATTATAGTAAACAAACCAGGAACGTGTTTTCCAGCCAGTCAGTCTCCTTTCTCTCTCTCTCACACACACACACAGATGTCCTTCTACTTCCAAGGAAAACAGGAGCTGAAATGGGTCAATTTGCTATTTTCTCTTTGAAGACAACCATAGTCACGTTTCTCTGATTTGATAATTCCTACAGTAAATGAGATTTCTTGGTGAGAAACAATACCAGGTATTGATACGAACAGATAGGATTAGAGATAAAAAAAATCTAAATTCATTTCTGGCAACTCATATTTATGTACTTCAGGTTTTGGTTCACTTCAAGAGAAAGGATTAGGGGCACACAGAAAGAATAACAAATCAAGCTGATGAGAACTTTTTAATTGAAAACCAGTGGCACAGAGATTGGCTATGAGGAAATACCTGACAGAAGGGGAGAAGCAGAATGAAAGAGAGAGGGAAGAGAAGAAAAGTTCCCAAGAAAGAGGAAAGGTCATTAGTTCCTAACCTTCCTTCCTTTTTATTTCCTCAGCTGTTTACAGCCCAGATTTTTCCCTCAGCAGCTCCCCAAAGCTAAAGCCAAATCTGTGAGAAAGATTTTCACGAGTAGGCCCATCTAATTCAGCAGAGGGGTCGATATTCCATCCCTTCAGATAGAGCTGCACTGGTGCATGAGTCCCTGCAGATGGGTGGTACAAGGCTGTCAGAGTGACTGGGCTGCACAGTGCTGCCATCACACAGCCAGCAGCACCCACAGCTTGGTTTTGGCCATGGCTAGCGATGCAGGCACAGGGTGCTTCTCACTCACGAGCCCTCCGTTCATTAAGGCCCCAGGAGAGCCAAAGGTGGGCCCATTCCATCCCTCCTTTCTTTGAAGGGACACATCCATCTCCAGGGAAAGAGATCTCTCACCTTTTCAAAAGACCAGCAGTGACTTTGCTGTCACAGAGAGCTGTTGCATCTCTGATGCTTTCACTGCTGCACACAAGATCTCTTTCTGTCCCCAACAGCTTCTAGAGGAAATATCATTACAAGCAGCTTTTTCTAGGTCAAGCCAATTTCTACCTTCTCCCTGGCCAAAAGACAAAGCCAATGCCCAATTTTATTTAGGACAAGACCATCTGCATAACTCTGAGAAAATTGGTGCCGTCACACATGAAACATTACAACATCCTAACAAAACATCTCAGCTCATGATAGAGCTGAATCCTTAGATCTTCAGCCTTAAGGAGGCTGTTAAAGATTAATAAGAGCTTTGTTTTAAAATGTAACTCACATGTGGGATATAGACGTCTTTCTGACAAGGCAATAAGGAGAAGGCAAGACCACTGCACAGCTGAATTCCCTTCTGGAATAAGGAAGGCCAACAAAGATCCAAAACCAAAACAATACTGAGTAGTAATAAGCTACAAAACCACTTTGAAAAAACACATCTCATTAGATCAACCACAGCCAGAAGAGGACAACCCAAGAAATAACTACAAAAACCCAGGTTTTTCCACCGTCAATACCACTCAGGTGCTGACACAATTGATATGAGCTTCAACAGCAGACTGTTTGTCATCACAACCAAAACTCTCTTCCCCAACATTGCTGATTTGCGTCTTTAGTCCTTTTTAGGAATTCTTTGTATGTTAACACTAGCACAAAATACTAGACTCTTGCTGTGGTCTCTCTTTTCTCACAGTGCCTCTGAGTTCTTTGACAATACAAATGCCTGCCTGACTGGTGTACGTACTTTCCATGATAATCAAGCATGTGAGTTTGAAGGATCCTTAACAGATGATAATGATGCTCAAATAAGCTTCGGCTGTTCTTACACATATTAAACTAGCGTGCTATTAAATATGTGCAAAAAGTGAAGGAGGAGATCTGTGAGGCTCCACAACCTTTCTAAATGAAGAAGCTTGTTATAAAGCCACAGAGAAGTCTGCAAGAGTAAAACCCTAAGAACTAAACAAGTCCTGACTCCAGACTTTTCCTGAGTTTTATGTCTTTTTCTCCCCTTTCTTCCTTTCATTTAATAATAATAAAAAAAAATTAATAAGTGGAATGTTCTGTAGTTACTTTGAAAGAAGTAATTTAATAAAAAAAATTCAGAGTGCCTCAAGTTAATTTAATTCAATCCTAGGCTCATGCTGCTGCCAAATTGCACATTTCAAAACTGCATAGCCAAAGAACTTTAGGTACCCTCAGAGAATGCCTGAAGTTAAAGAAAAGGCAGAGAAAAAAAGACCCAGGAAAGCAAATTAAGGAAAATACCTTGTTGGGGGTTGGAGGGAAAAGAGGAGAAAGAGAAGGAAGAGGAAGTTTCAATTAATGTGCTAGTGATTTAGTGCTTAAGAACAATAGTTGGGTAGAAGCATTGCCTGGCAATTATTTAATTTTTTAAAACCCTTTGAAGGAAAGATGGTGTAGGTCAGGCCGGTGAAGAGGAGGAAAGCTCATCAGTAAGGAATAACTATTTTGCTAAATGAAAGTACAGCATAACAATAGAGTCCTGTGGGTCAGGGCTTCAAGCAAGAAAAATCAAGGCTCTCTGGACTAAATTCTTCCATAGGATGTATTCAGCAAGGGTCTGCAGATGTTCATCCTGGGACATGACCCAGTCTGAAGTCTGTGAACACATATTATGGGTCTGATCTGCTCCCACTGAGGCAAAACCACAGCAAAAGCAGGACTGAGTACAGTAAGTTGTTAGCCGGAATCTGAGGTAGCTAAGAACCCATAGTGGACAACTGGTAGGCAAGAAAACACCTTAGAAATGTTCAACTGTAATTCAATGCACTATTGTCCTGAAGTCCTATACCAGAAAGAGTCTAGAAATTAGGAGGCAGGATGCAACTTTGGTCTCATAACTTTGCTCTGGAAAAACAATGCATGATGCATTACCAAGCCAAGATGTTTTTCACCAGTCCTGTCTATCCATACAGTCCCTGGATCACATTGCCACCATATTGTCCTATTTCATTTGCAAAAACCCATACTGAGAAATCTGCCATCTGAGACACAGTCTTTAAGTTAGGAATAGTGTTGCTAGCATGTAACTTGTTCCATCTCACAACTGCCACAGCTAAGCAGACCTAGCTATCATCACCTCTGTCCCCTGGGCCTCTCTCGGTGCCATCAGTCTCTTTACAACAGGGTGGGTTTAGGTGTTAAACCCCTCAGAACAGAGTGTTGATTATTATTTGTGTGCCAACATTCCTCTATGTCCTCAAGGTGTATGAAAAGGGTTACAACATGACTGCCAGTAATACCAGAGGACTGGATTTGATGACCCAAAGAAGTCCCCTGGAGCCCTATACCCTCAATCGCTTGTGAATTGTTTCTGCTATTACCATTGGTTCTAATCTTATTATTTACTTCTTGGAGCAGGTAAAAGTAAATTCTACTGGCTTTCCTCAGGTTCAAGGTTAAAGGAGCTCTGCTTGAAAAAGTATTACATCCTAAATAAGCAATACAGTTTTGTCCAAAGGCCTTAGACTGTCTGCTATGATTTCCTCTTCAGGAGAATACAAGTGAATACAAGTGAAGCTGGATGTCATTGGAAAGTCAGTACTTTCAACAAGATTTTTGATAAAGCCACATAATTAACAAATGACCTTGATGTTATCATACCAACTGGGCACATTTTCCATTGTAACAAATACTTCAGCTAGTGTCAGAAGATTTTCCAGTGTTCTTTTTGTATATGTGTAAAAATACACGAACAAAGAGAAATAGAACACTGATTTACATATATATATTATATAAATATTTTAAAAAATCGGTGCTTCCTAGCTCATACTGTTTCTCTTCTATTTTCCTTTTTTTATCTACTTGTTTCATATTTTACGTCTTTTACAGTCTACTTCCCGCCATCCTATCTGCTTCTTTAGAAAATTATGATAATGGCCTAACTTCTTCAAATGTATAGGCTTTGATAGGAAACATCTTTTCCAGCTACAGAAAAAAAAAAGGTGCAAACTTGTTCCCAGCTTCACCCATTTTATGCAGTTGTTGCATCCCCTACACTCCAAATACTGATGACTCGATTGTTACTTAGAGTTGTCTCTTTCTGAACTATATCAAACTTAATTTCCATGAACAACCAATATTATGGCAACAGACTGAGTTTCAGTAAAAAAGATTTATAATACACACACCACTATTTACTGGCTTTTCTAATATTTGCTGTGGTATCCGAAAGGGCTTTACGTGCATCTCTGAAGTTATCCCCCCATTTGGCATCTAGGGAAAAGAAGTCCATATCCTCTAAGATAATTAGATACTTAATGATCTACGTGTCTATTTACTTTTTGAGGATCTCAGCTGCAGAGAATATTAAGCGACTTACCCAAATGTCATACAAAAAGGTTGCGGTAGTGTCTTAAAAAAAAAAAAAAAAAAAATCACAACACAACCAGAAACCAATCTCCTAAATCCATATACTTTGTCTTAACTACTATCCTTGTGAATTACACTGTTATATAATGTAATTAGAAGAAAATAGCAAGTTCTATTCTAGGAACTTCTAATCAGCGACAAGCACTGCACTCCTAACGATCTCATTAGAAAAGAAATGCATAATTGCACGGTAGCACCATCGAACCAGCTACACCTCCAGCCAGAGGGGCATCCCTTTTCCACAGAGACAGCGCAACTTCGAGTCAGGCCACTTCTTCTATAGGTAACACCAGAAACATAGAAAAGTAAGAAGCGATAGGACCTCGTCTCTTCTAAATATCTGGTAAGGGTTTTTGCAAAATCAAAGAAGGAACAAAAACTCTATTACCAAGGTATTGTTTATTGAGAATAAATGCTAAGCTGATGTTTTGCTGCAGTTCCCAAGTGCAGCAGTTTTATAAACAAAGCCTACTTCCAATAGGAATAGACCTAGAAACCTTCCGGACACCTTGGATTTTTTATCCAATCTTTACCAATACATTCATATTCTGTAATCACTTTGTACTTTTTTTTATACCTGCCTGTTCTTAACTTGCACACTTCAAAGCAAACATCGCGCTGCAACATCATAAATTGAGGACCCCGACCTTTCTGCCCTATCTTTACAGGTTTGGTACGGCTCAGGCCACCCACCACATGCTTGATGCAACAACAAATGCTACGACCCAACCCTTTTTTCAGAAGATGAAAGAACCAAAGGAGGCAGCTGGCCCAAACTCCCAGTGTCAGAGCAGACACCTGGAATCATCAACAGCAGCCATTATAGACCATGGCTGAGCTGTAAGCCTTGACTTAGCTTCGAAGACTTCCAAAATATGAGAGCAATGTGATCTGGATTTTGTATTAGAAGTGACCACTGGAGGTAACGTGTCACTCTGCTTCAGCAGGTCCTCTTCAGGAAAGAGTGTGCTCTTGTGGCAGGGGTCACAGCTACAATTATGGGATAAGAGGAAAGTCCCACAAGATCCCTACGCAGTTATGATTAGTAACTCATGACACACAGGGAGACAGTTTAAGGTTTTCAAAACAGACGTAGTAGCTGCTGAATGATATTTGCAGCTCTTTCACAGTTTCCTCTGCTAGCATCAGCAAACTCCTACTTGAGTGTGCCACTCTGTAAAATGGGAATTTTACAGCTCCACAGGGAAGATGTGAGGGAGTAAAGCACCAAAGCGAGGAGTTAGGCGCCTAAAAGCTTTATTGATCCAGGTCTGAGTATACCGTATTATTGGACTCTATGTTAGGTCATATCTGGGAGCCTAAGAAAAGCAGCTGTAAGAGGCAGCAACAGGATTGAACTCTAAAGTAAGGGAAGAATATAAGAAAAACCATGAACTGAAACGCTTTAACCTATGAAGGCAAGGACAAGAAGTGGTTAAGAGGGGATTTTGCTTAAGCATGGAGAAGAAAATCTTAAGAGATACAAATCACGACTGCTGATGATTCTGTTTTCCTCCTGACACAGATAATGGGATAAGTGGGCATGCATGGAAATCACAGAAAGGAGAATTTCTGAGGAGATGAAAGCCTTTCACAAAGCCGGCTCCATTATACCATTTTTTTCCTGTGCCTCCTGCTGGGAAAGGCTGGAAGTACTACCCTCGGCTCCACTACAGTCTGCCAGAGGAGCAGGAAACTCTCCTGTGCCTGGGAACATGCCCTAAGCCCTGATCTACCCACCTCACCAAGCATCCAGGCTTGGAGCAGCTCTGAAATGTCCCCCAGCTGCCTGTCCCACTTCATTTCCTAACACACTCTTCACAGGAAGAGACAGGGACTGGAGTAACCGGGAGGTCTCACCCTGCTCATTCTGTCTGGCATGTGCAGGTCCTGAACTGGGAGCGTGCTGAAGGGCTCTGGTGCCCTGGTCCTGTCTCTGCTGGCTAAAGGGTGGTACTGAAGCTGGAACAGCTCCGAGGGAGTCTCCTGTGTGCTGCTCCTTGCGGAGGAAAAGGCAGTGAGTGAATAAAGCAGCATCTTCCTGCATTGGGCAAGCCAGCGTCAAAGCTCATTCACTGATGTGTGAAACCTAAATCTCTATAAGGCTCCTCTTCTTCCCCCCTTTTTTTTCTAATTCTCCCCACCCCCAGTCACTCTCCCTTTTTTTTTGGGGGGGGGGGTGTTGCCATGGAAACTGCATCTGGTTTCCATTCTCTGTCTTTCCGTCATGTCCCTGCTCAGAGTCAGAGGCAGCATGGAAGAGACATTGATCATTGATGCAATGAACCAGCCCTGCGGGAGCCCAGCTGCCCTGCGACCCCGGGCTCCCAACCACCACCTGCCTCGCAGAGAAGGTCCAATCTCACTGCTCTTTGGGCAACTTTAATTAAAAGTGAAGCGGAACCAGGCCCCTTAAGGCACCATCCTTCAGAGGGTCATGAGAAATGCCTGCACATACACACACCTCGAGCCCTTATGGAGCTTTGTCAGGAGGTGCTGGGGTTATTCCCGTGCTCCTGTACACACTGAAGCCTACACCCAGCTGGCTACAGAGAAGCCTGTGAGACTCATGTGCTGTTTCTCTTTGAAAGGCAATCCATACCCCATCACCTGCCCCATTCCCTCCTGAGGCTGCCAGAGCAGAAATGCTCTTTTTCAGGATTTGCCTTAGACCACACACACTGGCAAGCCTAGGGCTGAAGGGGACACAAGATACCTCATAGCCAATACACCTGCAGCCTCGCTCTTCCGTGCCTTGCCACTGCTGACTGGATTCTCATCACTTCCCCGAACAGAAGAGGGTGTGAATGGAGTAAGTACCAAACCCAGAAACAGCTGTGCCGACACAAGAAGCCAGCAGGGCAACATTTCCACTAGGAAGGGATTTCGGATGGCAAACAACAAGAACAACAACAGGCCAAAAAATGGGAAGGTGCATCAGTAAAGACAAAGCAATCTCAAAGGAAGGAAGAAAGGATGAAAAAAACATTGAAACAGGACCAATAGAAAGACTGGCCTGGTTTTTTAATTTCAGCTTGCTGCTAGCTGAATCCCTTTTCCTCCAGCCTCCTCCCACCACCTCCCCGAAGGGTATCATTGCCTCCTAATACACTGATGTGCCAAGGAGCCCTCTGACAGCTCTCTATTAATTAACTTCATGCCGATACAAATTTTATTTAAAGTTAAAAAAATCCAATTCACATTGATCCACCTTCATTGCTCCACGTGGCTGCCAATCAATGGCTGCTTGGCTTTACCTGACGGGGGAATAGATCTCACAGCTGCACACGGAAGGGAGCGCTTGGGAGGTGGAAAATAATAGCTCTGCCTTTGGGGCTCTCCCACGTCACACACCCATTCTGGAGGAAGATACAGCATCCCTTCTCCTTCCCTGATTTTTGTGCACCCTCCAGTTTCTCTGCAGACCTCCCACTCCTGACAGTATGAGGCACTCTCTGTACCAGCTGTGCTAAGTCCCATTGTCCCAGCCCAGGAAGGGGCTTTTCTCATATGGCTAGGCTGAAAGCTTATACAATGCACAAGGGCTCAGTGGGGACAAAAAAAGGATGAATTGACCCCCTGCATTTAGACTTCTGACAAGATTTGCCAAACTTCTCAATGGTAATTGTCGTTTTATACTCAGAGGGAATAGCTTTGTCTCTTCCCCTTCCCTCTGCCCCAAGAATCGATATGGCTTCTACAGAGAACAGCCTTTCCAAACAACACTTTGTCCCTCAGGCCTTGTCTGAAGTAAGAAAATTGGTAAGCACTTTTTTTTTTCCCTTCTGCTCTGCAAGGAGTGAAATAAGCTGCTGGATAAGAAAAAATAACACACACATTTTTACCCGAGGATGAGAGAGGGGCTCCTGGTCTCTCATTGTCTACACAGTAGCTTTTAACATTACTGGATGTTGTCAGTCAACGTAAATGGTTTAGCTCTGGTTGAGTTTGGCTACACATACCAACACAGGCTTCAAGCTGGCCTTTCTCATAATGTTTAAAGTTAGATGATTCATCTGTGACCCAGGAAGAAGCCGAAGATGCATTACCTTGCATCTTGACACTGTGAGAAAGGTCATTTTAGAAGCAGTTATAGTGTACTCTTTCTAAATCCCTCCTTGAAAAATAATCATATTTCTCCACTAGAGGCAAAGCTTTCAGCTTGCCAGTATGGAGGGGGCTTATTGTTTTATTATCAAGATTCTAAACTCTCACAGCCAGGAGCTCCAGTGTTAGGGCAGTACTGAAAGAGACTAGTTTAGCAAAAATATCCAGCTTTAGCCATCATGTGGAAGGTGTAGAGAGAATCCTAAGCTAGCCCTGGCTAGCACCCTAAATCATCATTAAAATTCCACCATTGAGCTTCCTGGTGATATGTCCATCTCTGATGGAGTCGTACCATTCCTGCCAAGCAACAAGCCCTGCCCATATAAGCAGGGCATCCAACCTACAGGCTTAATGCCTGACATGTACAAGTCCTCACATGCACCCACACATGTGTCTTAAAAGACAATTATATGCTGGCTTCCATGTAACAGCTTCTATTTGTGGGTGAGCAGTAAAAATAATCCTCTACCCCTGCCAAAGCCAAACAATATGACCTAAGGAAATATGTCAGCCTGTTTGTCTAAATTAGATGATGCTGGGCACACGCTGGTGGGTGTACCTTATAAACCTAATACAAGTTGCTACAGAGGAGGCTGGATGCCCCTGAAATAGAAGTCTAAGTGCTTGTTGTATAATGTAACAGCATGGCTTGTGCAATTTCACCATGAATACTTGCAGTCCTTAAGGCTGAATAAATACAATACAGGCTTCAACCACAGAGAGAGCAAATGAACGGGTGGGCAAAACAGAGGACTGTTAGGTTGATTATGTCCTTGGTTCCTGGAAAAAAACCCACATTACCAACTTGATTTTCATACTTGATAACAAATGTTTTGGACTAATTTTGGTGACACAGAATCCTCTCATTGCAAATGAAGTAATTCTGAAGCCTGTGACCTATTTTCTGATGGCAGATATCAAAATCCTTATCAGCTAATCTGCTTTGACACTTGCTTTTCCATGAAAGAGAAGAGGAAGCCACTGAAAGTTTACTTCAGAAATGGATTCTGAGTTCAGGATGGGCCAAGTGGGAAGCTTGTGTTTGATTCTTGTCTAGCAGGCTGGACTTTGAAGCAAGACAGGATTTGGAAGCAGCTCCAGAAAGGATTTTGGAGGAAGTAAATTCTTTGTAACAGGAGCTCCTGAAAAACTATTGGGTTCTCGGGAAAATAGCTGTGCCCACATCCAGCCCAAGTGTGCATCACTTTGTCTCTCTTTGCTTGGTATCACAAGCATTAAGTTTGTTTTGAGGCTTTATCCAGGCATAGCTCACCTCTGGGTCACAGGTTTCCTGCCTTTTGGTGAAAGTACTTTTAACACCTCAAATCATCAGGATCCCAAGTTCCATCTGGTGGCCATCTCACTCCAAAGACACCAGGGCTGATGTCTGAAAATAAGAGGATCCACAGAGCTCAGCCCTAAAGCAATACTGTAGCACTTCATATACTAAAATGCCGTTCTAGATTATCATTTTCATTGCCAGAGCAAGGATTAAAGCACAGCAAAATTAAGGAATTCTTTTAAGATAAAACAAAAAGACCTGTGGAAAAGCAGGAAGCTCAAACTTCAGCTCCCAAGTCCCAGGCTAGGGTTTCATCCTGCTTCCTCAGCTCCTGTATCCCAGCTGAGACACCTGCAAGGTAGCTGTGAATGCAACTGAATGGTACTGAACTGAGCCAACATTACCCACAACCCTTCTCACATCTATCCCTGCAGGTCTCTCTGCTGATCCCTCCTCCTTTCTTGCTTGCTCTTTGTCCACTTTCCCAGGTTATCTTTTGCTTCTCTCTCATCTCGCAAGGGCAAAGATGCACACCAACTATGCAGAACAGAAAAGAAACATCCAAAGGCTGCTGAACATGTTCATGGGAAGCAAATAGCCACAGCAAAGGAAACAGCTCTGGCCCTCACAAACCTGCCTTCAGACAACAAATCAAAGTCACTTAAGCTAGCATTAAACCATCTTGGGCTTTTGGAGCTTGCTGGCAGAAAAATAAAAGCTGGAGGAGAAAAGGGAAAAAGGGAAAAGAGAGAGGTAAGCAGGAGAAAAAAAATCCCAAATCCCACAAGTAAACTAAAGAAGTCAGAGGGACAACACAGCTCTGCCTTTGGTGTTTGCTTTGATTAACATCACTCCCCTTATGGACACTGAAGAATCACCATCCACTCCCCTCTCTGGTCCCCTCCTGTTTCCTTCCCCCACTCCCTGGGACACATGCAGCACTGTACCTCCCTGCCTTTACCACTCTTTCAAACACACCTCCTCTTTCTCTCCAGCAACCCTCACCCCTCAACTCCATCCTGGTCTCAGGCTCCTTTTCTTTCACAGGCCTTGATAGAAAGGAGCAGGTCTGAAATTAGCTGTTATTCAGTTCCAAATTGCTGACCCTTGGGAGCAGGGACTGCTGTATGCGCTTATAGCATCCACATCACCACTTAATGCCTTTTGATATTGCTACAGGAAACACAGCTAAAGCCAGAAGGGGTCATTTGGGCTAATACAACTTCCAGGATAACATGGACTGGAAAGCAACTCACTCAGCAGTTTCAGCACTCTGTGGAGAAAGTTGTTTGCATTACGTCATCCCTTAGAAAGGTATCCAGTTTTGCCTAAAAGACTCCAGCTGAAGCACTGTCTACCATAAACCCAGTCAGACCAGCTGGTATCGTCCTTTTTAACTTCTGCCTCCCCTTTAGTACTCATTTGTCTGCTTTCAGCTTCTGATCAGCATGCACACCATTATGCTTATGCCTAAAATCATCACACTGTCAGGACTTGTCAAAACCTTTCTTTCTCTTTAGGAAAAATGCCACAAGTTCACTTTTTTTTTACTCCCAGGAAAAAAAAAAAAAACATGCTCAGATGAGAGGTTTTCCTGTGAACTAAAGATATTGGGGAAAACCCATTTTATTTAGGAAGTGTGAGAATCCTTTTCTTCACTGAGGCCGAAGTCCCTTGCTTTGATATGAACAGAGAGTTTCTGCTGCTACTACACAGACTTTTTGTTTGAATTGTAGAAATTCAGACTGGTCATATGTAAAAATTTCTATACCATGGAGGCTGCAGCTGGTACTTGAAGTAAGTGTAGGACCTCCAGCCATGTCAAGGCTCAGCTAGATAAAGCCATAGTGACCTGATCTGACATGGGAAGCAGTTGTATTTGAAGAGGAGGCCAAACTTTGTGATCTCCAGTGGCCCGTCCCAGCCAGCATGTCTGCAGTTCTGTGAATGCAATCAAAAAACAAAATACTCCAGCCTACCTGAAACTGAGCATTTCTGCAAGCCTTTTTCACTAAATTATAGTATCAAGAAAATGGTGCTTTCCAAGGGAAAACTTGGACAGTGTTTTAGCAGGAGCTATAAATATACCCTTGAATTCAACTCCTAAGCTTTCCTTAACATGGCAAAAGCACATTTAGCTCTCTTCACTTTTGCTTCAGCCCGTTCCTACCTATGTAGAGATGTAGAGTGTTTTAGTAAGAGTATGATGCTGCACTCCATCTTATTTTCATGTGCACGTGGAAGAAAAGCTCATCTGCAGCAGAATATCATATTAAAGTACATCAGAGAAGTCCCTACACAACACCCAATTCCCAAGCTGCAGTGCCTCCTTTTTTTCCAGAAACTCTGTGGGGAAAAAAAAATCAACATTTTTGTTCCCAGAATTTCAGCTGAAAATACTTTTGAGATAGTCTTTTCTATCAAAAAGCTGTCAGCTTTCCCACTGAAGTCTGGAACAGATTCAAAGTGACATTTTTTCCTCTGTTTTGCTTTAAAGTGCCATATTCCTTTTTTTTTTTTTTTTTTTTTGAATGAAATAAAAGCAAACGTGACAAAGTGGCATTTCCACTCCAGCTATCATTTTGTTTCTCATTTTATTTTTTTAAGCTGAGAAACAGAAATGGAATATTTTTAGTGAAAACACTGATTTTTAAAATGCTTGTTTCAAAATCCCCCTTGAAAATCCCCTTTTATTTTTCCTCTAACAGAACTGATGTTGTTCTCCTCCCCAAAAAATTCATTTTCAACATTTCTATGTTTCTTTTTACCTGCAGGAACACTTTCTGCACATAAGAAGTTCAACCTATGCAAATTAATTTCTCTTCCTTGGCTGTTAATTGGGCTGCAGGAAGGGTCCTGGGTAAACCCCTCTTCAGTTTGTGTCAATGACCTAAAGAAAGGCTTTAATCTCTCTCCAGCTGACAAGGGTGGGATCCACTGCTGCTGAGCACTCTTCACTTCTGCCACAGTGTACATCCAAACATCAGAGAGAGTGCAAAAATTACTGGAATGTCAATAGCTGCAGACAAGTTGGGCAGCAACCTTTTGTTGGTGGCTGACAACAAAACTTCTTCCAGAGTTTGTAGTCAAACACACGTGGCTTTGATAGTCCTTAGAGCTCTCTAGAAAACCATGTTTCCATATATGCTGGTTTGAAAGCAAAACCAGTGAAAGACTCCAAGTCAGAAACACAATTTAATAAGAGGAAAAGAAAAGAAATAAATGAAAGTAAAATAAAAGTAATAGTACAAAAACCACTGACAGAGTCAAAATACAACCTAACACCCTGTTAGGGTGGTAGTGGCAGTCCAGATGAGATGATCTTGTCGAAGCAGTGATCCTGTAGAAAGGTCTGGTAGCCCTTGTCTCCTCTGGGAGTCCAGTGGATAAAAGCAGCCTGTGCTGTCCCAAACCCTGGATTTATCCAGGTGGGAATGCTTGGCTCCTCCCCCTGGGCGGAGCATCTCCCAATGGGCTGATCTCATTCTATGAGTCATGCAGTGGGTCCTTGATGGCCCATTAAACAGAGATAACTCCCTGAGGAAGTTATCTATGAGTCATGTGGCAAGGCATTGTAGGGCTCATTAACAGAAGACAAGGAAAACACTGCCCCACCTTGGCTCCAACGGCTCATGGGGATAGAATACAAACCTTGGGCACAATTTTACATTGTAACCTAGGACACCATAAATAAATGAAATGTTTAGGACACAGTGAGAGACCCTGCTGACTGAGTGCATTCTTATCCTGCCTTCCTCAATCTGAGGACTTGGTCATCAAATTTTGTTCTGCTATCCAGTGCCCCAAGGTCACTTTGCATATCAGAGGTAAAAGTCCTGTTTGGTCAAGAGCAAAGGTCCACAGCCCAGCTTAATGCATTTTACTTTGGTGCCAGGCCTACGGCTATATCACTGTCTCTGCCTGCATTTTCTCTTCAGGACTTAGGGAAATGTAGAACTTTCAAACTTCTTAGCAAAGTGGACTCTGCTGCACAATCCTGCATTATATTTAATCCACACAGTGATGGTAATGTGGCTAGAAATATTTGCCAGCAAGGGATTGAGTGGGTGTGAAGCGGGTTTGCAGAATTATTGCTAGACTATTTAATTTTGACTTTAGACACATATGCTTCTCCCTGCTTCTACACATTGCTCACTTCATTGCTTTGGCTTCACACCTTTCCTAGAACAGTCCTGGTCAAGCTTGTCTGGTTTTTTCTTATATTCAGTCTTGGTTCAGGAAGTTCTGTCTATTGAAGGACATTTCCAAAACCCTGATTTCTGATCCACCACTCAACAGCACTCTATCCATTTCCACTGAGAAAAACTGATTAGTCAGTCCTTAGTTCCCTTTCCCTGGAAGGCATGTGGAGGCAGCACATAGCAAATCAAAAGCTAATACCTCTGCTAGAAGAACTTTACTAAGGATAAGTCTTGCATAACAACTTAGCTAGAAGACTGCCTATGTAACATATGAAGCATTAGAAAATGCCCACTGGAGTATCCCTCAGAACTTCAAGGTTGCTTAATGGTCCAAACAAGTTTGCAGCTTTCCTCATTGCTATTTATGTGGCACCTTCATTTTTATATTTTAAAACAAGCAGAGCCTTCAGCATTAAATGTGGCAATCCTGAACTCACATCTGCAAAAGGGAGAAGCCAGTAAATACTATGGAGGAGATTACTGGTGGAGACACTGCTGCTACTGCATCCATTACAGATCCACATTCGTAGAGGCACTTGCTTTTTTAACCTCATGTCTATTCATCCAGCCAGCCAGATTAGCAAAAGGAGAGGTTAGAGCACCTCCTGGCCACCTGCTTTAGTGTAGTGCCTAACCCTCTCTCTCTGGTTTAGTATTGACTTCCCTCTACATCTTCTTTCCCATCTGTCAGCATGATCTTCCAACCTGCAGCACACAATCTAACTGAAATAAGAGACAGCTCCATTAACCATTAGAGAAAGCTGTGCATGAAAACTAACTCAGAGTCCAGACCCTCATGCCTAAAGGAAGCACAGTTCTGTGGGTGTGGGAAAAATGAGACAAAGAAGTCAGAGAACACCAGCTACAGGATAAGCACATTCTGTCCTTATGCTCTTTCTTCAAAGCAAGAGGAGAATGTAACTCTTGCTAATGTCAATGTGAAATATTTTGTACCCTGAGGAAGGTGAGAGAACATGAAGTAACTCCTAGCACCTTGCCCAAGATCTGAGAAATCAAGCTGTTTGGAGTCTACTCCAGGTGTCAAAAAACAAAACAAAACAAAACAACCCCACAACTACCCCCCCCCCCCCAAAAAAAAAACAAAAAACCAAAAACAAAAACCACAAAACAAAACAAACACAAACCCTCAACTGTCCAAATAAGACAGAAAGAAGTGCTGGGGCATTTTGAACAAAAGCTGGGTTAGACACTGAGTTGCAGTAATATCTTGGGAAAACAAGCATTCTCAACAAGCACTATATTTTTAAAGGTAGAAGTGATTTCAGGCAGAGCCGAAACACTTCATACAAATTTTAAACGCAGCTCTGATGCAGTGACAGAGCCTGCTGACTGCTTCCCCATGCACCCAAGCCACGTGAAGAACTCTCCTCATTTGGTCCTCCTCCTGCCTCCCTCCTTCATGCTTCAGAGCCATCTCCCAACCTCACACACTCTCACTTCAAAAGGAGTCAAGAAATTTTTTTCAAGGCTAGATGGAAACAGAAACTGTACCAGAAACATAAAGGAAAGCACTCCCTAGTTCAGGGTTATGTGCTGCTCTTGCACAGAATCCATGTTCCCCCAGGCACACAGGGTCACTAACAAGCCATGGGCCTTCACAGATATCTCGTGTGCCTGCAAACACACAAGCACCCTGCTGTTAAAGAATACATAGATCACCACACCTCCATGGGGTTTACACAACACTGATAAACTCTATTACCCCAGGTCATAATAACCAGGCAATCTGCTTTTACTCATATTTATACTCAACAATTCCCCAGTACTGCAGCCTCTGAGCTAGCCAGACCCCATGTGTGTGTGTGTAGAAATCTAACCAAATAGGGGCACCATGTCTGCATTATACTGCTGAAAAGACAAGGAAACCCAGATGGGGCAGAAGTCCTCAGACCAAGCATAAAAATGTGGCCTCTCTGAGTAACCTCCCCACCTCCAAGCAGAGGGGCAAAAGCTGTCTCAGCAGGGTGCCATCCATGCTTTTTCCTATGGTGGGCTGCAATTTTCCTCTTAGGGCCTTGAAAAAAAAGAGAGAAACACATAGTAAGGTAACCTTTTAGTAGAGACTAATATTTAGGGGTTAGACTAAACCAAACTGAACTGGTTTAGCCGTGTGCAGCAGTGAAGCAGAGATATCAGCCTTGGAAGAAAACTTTGCAGGGTTTGTGCAAGATGCAGCAGTGAGAAGGGCTCGTCACGGATGACACTGGATTAGTCTGCGGCAGAACCATCAGTGCACAGCTGCACTCACTGCACACCAGCACGGATCACTACAATAGAGGGTCTGAGTCACCACCACGAGCCAGATGGATGGAGACAATCACGCTGCCAAGCCATGGCAGAAGAGAGTGGAAGTAAGCACATGTCACCCAAACCTCCCCAGCCTGGGGGCATGCACAAGAGGGAAAGGGAAACACATCACAAAATGGTGTAAAGCTGTGCTGTGCAAATCTGGGGAAGGGCACACCATTACAGGTAATTTGGGTACATGGCTAATGAACCATATCAGCTACCCTGAAGCAGAGGCTAGCAGAGAAAGAGAAGGACAGGGGCTCCAACACAATCATCTGGACTGAAGCCAAAAGGGGTATAGGTGTAGCCCCCCTGCTGCATGGGATCTACTGCAACACCTAGGAATGGATACCTTCCCATCAAAGGGTGGGCTTGATAGAAAAGTTATTACACAAGGCTACTGTGGAGCATCTGTTCTGCACTCACAGGATCAAATCACAAGTCTGAGAGGTAACTAGATATACACAATTTTTTCAAGCCATAGCCATGAAAGGAAGTCCAGGCTTACACATGTTCTGTATGCTGTTCAGGTCACTGGAAGCACACTTAACAGTTGTTTAGCTCTACACTGGCCTGGTTTTCTTATCTGCTTTTTCTGGGCTGCCATTTTCATGACTTCACCTCATAAAGAGGCCTATTTATTTCACTGAAAATGAAACAAATGCCACAGACAACATAAAACAAGATCTACATACTCTCAGTGTTGGATGTGAAGGTTGGGTCTACCAGGCATGCCCTCAACCCTTGCAGACATCAGATGACTCTGTCAAGTCTGGCATGCCTAGCATACAATTCACATAAACCTTTTTCTCCTTGCTCTCCTATGGCTAGCCTTGAGCCTCTTTGATATATCCCAACTTCTCTTTTTGTGTAACTCTCATCCAAAATGCAGTTGGCTAAGGATGTCTATGGCTGGTGTGGGGGATTACAGGATAAATGAGAAGCCCTGACACCACACAATATTCAGGATGGTGCTGCCAGGGAGGGGCTATCCCACTCAACCCCCACCTAAGCAGTTGCTGCTTTTCTCTGGATCCTGTTCCCCTAGCCTGTCCCCAACCTCTGCATTTCTTGATTGGGACAGAGCTCTGGCATTGGGAAGGATCTACACACATTATTTTTTAGGACAGTCAAGTTGAGAAGGTATCTAAGATTGAACTTCTGGTGCAGAGAGAGCTCCAGAGCTTATGCAAAACTGCTCCTCACCCTGGGCAAGGTGGAAGACTCAAATATAATAAACACAATAGAATCCAATTCTTTACAAAGCCGTTGAACATGGAGAAAACCAGAAAACTGAGGGACCTCAGACTGTAGTAGCAGTTCAGTGTCATCAAACCAGGTCTGAGACTGGACTCAGGAGAAAGAAAGGCTGGATAGCCTGGCCCCCATCCTCATTCCTTCCTTTTGTCTTGGTGCACAAGAGAAAGAGCAGGATGGGAAGTTGGGCTGATCATTAGAAAGCACTTTTAATCAGACCTTCATGAAGATCACAAAGTCATCAGCTTGCGGTGACGGATTGCCAGGGACTCCATGATGAATGCATTTGCAAATATTGCTGCAGAATAATTTCCTTCCGTCGCCAGAGCACTCCAAACAAATTAGATTCCCTCTAATCACATCTCCTGTCTGTGGATGAGGAAAGATGGGCCCGTCAGCACAAACGCACTTAGGGGGCGGGCAGTGGAGGGGAGAGAGTGGGAGGTAAGGGGTGAGGTGCAGTGATGCAGCAGGCAGGCAGATGAGGTGCTGGAAAGTTGCCCAGCTTTGAGGAGAGTCTTTGAGCAGTGGTGTGGATACACGGTAATCCCAAGCATGTTAACATCTCTCTCCCTGCTTGCACACACACACAACATGCATCCTAGAGGATGGAGTAGGAAAAGCCAGCAATTCACCTGGAATTTTACAATGAGTAGAATAAGAGGAAGGAGAATAATGCCAGCATCATTTATGCCAGAGGATGCAGCCCTCACTGAAGTTGCAGAGATGAGAGCATAAAAGCAGTTTCTGTGATGAAGCAAAGCTTGCACTGCCTTCCAGTGTCTTTCCTGTGCCCTACCCCTAGCTGTGGTTCTTGAATCAGAGAATCAGAAGATTCACTGCTAATCCAGTGCAGGTGACTCACAAGATGTGGTACTCAGATGGAGACCTAGTTGGGAAAGGTTAATTAGTGCCAGGTGGACATTATACCATGCTGGAGACATTCAACAAAGGTGGCAGCTCTTATATTAAGTCTAAGCATATTAGTTTAAGCTCTTTGAAATGAGGAACACAACAGGCCTCAAGTGTAAAGACAAACAAAGGATGAACAGCACTGTTTTCTTAAAAATGGAGAAAGCTATACCAAGGAGAATGGTCTAAGTAAGATGTCTGAAGGCTACTGTACTACTCTACACTACATTTAGAATAAATGCTGGAAGCTAGCCAGAAAAAATATTGCAGAGTAGTATGCTCATGCTGATATCATGTCTATCATCTACAATTTTCCTGAATGCATGAATTAACCCAACAATAGCTTTCTCCTCCCTTGCCTGAAAAATAAAGTGTCACTGCTTAGCAGCTGACCTGACAAGTCACAAAACTGGACAAATGCAATCCACAGAGGTAAATTGGTAATAAAACAAGCTAAACATTTCCTTTATTCAGCTATTCTCCAACACTGGCTTGAGAGCCATTTTTGCTGGGAAATTGGAGGAGCCTGATATTTTGAAAAAGCTGATTTTGCCACATTTTCACACATAGGGTATGAGAGAGTGCAATATGGTGGAGAAGGCAAGGATAAGTGCACATTCTCCAAATACAAAGCCGTAGGAACAGGCTGAGAGAGTTCAGTGCAATGCAAAGTCTAAGACAAGTATGTAAGGAAGACTGTGACACACACTGCGCTTGCAGGCCTGTGTGTTATCTGCTGAAGGACTTGAGAATTGTGCTTAATTCATTTCCCTGCTCAGAGGAGCTAGAGTAGTTTTTGGCTTCTCACTCCCTAGCTGGTACCAACTTTCTGTTCACAGTCCCCATTTCTGGCAGCTCAGAAACTCTGCCAACAGCTCTCTACTGAAGAAAAAATGTAAGCCCAGTCCATGCCCCTTTTAATTAGCTTTGAGATCTGAAGCTGAGTGAACCGACACAGAAGAGAGAAAGTAAAGACCAAGTCTTGTTTCAAATCCAGCAGGGAGCGAGCTGCGGAATGGCGAGCGGGGGGAGCGGAGGAAGGAGAGGGGAGAGAGGGGAGCTGCCGCCCGGGCAATCAGCCTTGTTTGCTCTCCTGGAAGCCTCTGTGTGCTTTTCCTCCAACGTGCCCTGGATTTATATAGGGGGCAACCCCTTTTGGGCCACTGAGCTCAGAACAAGGCCGGGGGCAAGAAGCAGGCAGGCTGCTGCCAGCTTCCCCTCCTCTTGTCCAGTCGTGCTCCCTTTGGCGCTCTGGCACAGCAGGGCTCCCTTATCGGGTATGATAAGCGGCATCCCGGCGCTCAGCTGGCAGGCTTCCAGCTCACGTTCCAGGAGCCCGGCCGGGCGCTGCCGCTGTGTGAGCACACTTTAATAAAACCCTGATTTTTATCTGAACATTTTATTAATCCAAGCTCAGCCGTTTGCCAAAAAAGCCAACGCATTGAATATGCCAATGAGTGTTCTCTCCAGCTTCTAATGCCAATGTACCTCTGCCCACAGAGTCTCCTCTGCTTCACACTGGGATGCATTTTCTATGCAGAGTTTCTCCTACTTTATTGCTTGGCCCTGCAGCATGCTAGGGAGGTGGCAGGGGCCCTCTTTAACTGATTTGCTCTCCCTTCTTTTGCAGACAGATTTGATACAGAAAGGGGAAAATTTTATCTTTTCATTATCCCATTCCTACTGGCAAAATTACTATTTTCTCCCTATGCAGAGCTCATGGAAAGACATTAGACAGCTGCAAGCTATTCCTATAAAAATTAAATAAAAAATATACCTCTTTTCTTATCCTTCCACTGCTGCCCTGCTGTCATTTGCCACCTCTCATGATACATCCAACGCAATCATCTCACAGGATGGGCTGCAACAAACATCACTGGGTGCTAGAAGTCAGCCTGTTGCAACATGGCAAGAAGAGAGGAACGGAGAAGATGGAGAGGTTTGTGTGGTACTAGGCTTGAAAGATGAGATAGATAGATATTCTAAAAGTATCCATAGTCAGTACAGTTTTAGATGCCCTGGCTGATGGATTGACATGATTTCCTGGAATAAGACAGCCTGCTCTGCTGCTCTTCCTATTCTTGCTGTGCCAGTTTGAGAATGGGACCCAAGGGCTTTCAGCTCAGCAAGAGACTACACTGTTCAGCCATGTCCTCACCTAATGGAGTAGTCCTCCTGCTATCCATAAGACTGATGACATTCAGTGCAAAAGCTTTTTTGAGAGTTTTATTAGAACACTAAGCACCTTGTAGAACTATGATACTGGCCCACAGTCTTTACTGTTTCCAAACTGGCAATTGTATTTTGGCTTTTTATCCCAGGAGGGAGTCACATATTTTCTCATTCCATCTCTCTACGGTCCTTCTGTAGCAGTTGTCCTCATTTGTCCACTGCTGTTTTATATGCTTAATACATTTCCCATCACCAGCTTCAGATCAAACTCTCCCATTCTGTATTCCAAACCCTGCTCATCTGCTGCTGCTGCAAGTACAGTTTGTCTTCCATCCCACTTAAGCCAGGCTAAATCCTAACGTACTCCTGTGTACAAGCTCAGAACTTCCTGTCATCATTCCTTTCAGAAAAGTTCCTCATTGTTTTTAAGCTTATCTTTGCAAACCTTCTGACTCTTTGGGATTCTCTTTCAAGCCAGTTAATGGCTCCCTTTTCAGCAATCTGATCTGCCATATCAAATGCTCAGGGAAAACCATAACAGAGACCAGGTGCTGGCCAACTGGGACTGCACCTTACGAGGCAAGATGAAGTGAAAACACAAGACAGCTGGATGATACTTCCCAAGCCAACCAGGCAAAAGCAGCTCAAATGGTGACTGGTAAATGGTAAACAGGGATTTGAAAGCTTGGGCAAGGATGTACACGTAATTCTTCTCAGATTATTCATTTGGGCGGACACGTTTTGGAGGGAGGGAGGCAGACATTTCGTGTTGTCAGCCTATTAAAGCTGAAATGAAACAGGAAGGGAAGATGGAGTTATGCCTGGCAACTTAGGAGATACTTCAGAGAGGCTGAGGTTCAGCTATTAGTTCTGCTGGAGACATCACATGTGACATCAGTCAAAAAACTATGCCTTAGCTTCTTCTTTGTTTAGCTAGAATGCCTAAAAAGTGCCCAGCCCTGGCTTCAACAGGGATCATGAGATGACATAGCAAGTAATGACTGAAATTTAGCTTTGGTGTTCTTTTCAAGGCTGCAAACAACAAGAAGGTTGGAAAAATTACTGTGGGGGTAACAAAGAGGTGAAATAATGAGCTTAAGAGTGCCTTGGGAATAAGAAGTTTCTAAGTCCTATTCCTATTAGGGGTTTACATAAAGTCTATATGCTCCCTATCTCTTTGTTTCCTCAGGCAAATGACAAGCTGGCTGCCTATGCTAGCCAAATGTTACAGTCAATTCCTTCAGCCATAATCTTTGGGTCTGTCTTCATTTGCATCAGCCAGCTAAGTCCAAAAAACCCCCCAAATGAACAGTGAATCAAACAACCCTCTGCCCCCTGTCAAACAACAATCAAATTACACCCTGCACAGGACCAGTGAAAGTTTCAAAGCAGTCTGCTATTTGTCTGCTGTAGGCTAAGGAATATAATGCTAAGTCACATTTCTTATAAGGGCTGGAGCTCAAACTAGGTTCATTAAGATTTACAGTCTGCATTGTCTAAAGGCAAGAGCTGTTTGGCCCTAGGCTCTGGACAGCAGAGATTTCTGTGCCATGCAGAATGATTTAACTTAGGTCCTAGAAAAAGTGTGGACACAGTAGTACAGCATTGCTGATCAAGCTACTGTGCTCTGCTTCTCCAGGCAGCCAAGTAATCTGACAGGACATCTTCCCACACGGTAATTCTGCTCCCAAAATAGCTGAGGTGATCTTGCACAATGCTAAGGCACATGCAGAGCCACACTCTCCTGCCCTTCATGATCTTACAGCCATACTGCCTGTCAGTCTTTCCACGAGTGGTTGTTTAAATCTAGCCAAACAGATTAAGTCACTTAAGAAACCAAACCATCATGGCTGTAATAACCAATTAACAGCTCCCACAAAACTCATTTGCTTCATAGCTTGATTTGCTATAAGGATTAGGTTCTCTCATCATCTAGGTGTATGATCTCAAAGTGGAGGTGTGAGCATCTTTCACACACCTAAAATCTCCTTTCAAAGTGGCATGCAGTTGTGCTAGATGAGACTTGAATTAAAATATTTCTGCACTCCTGACTTTAAAGACTGCATGCTGCAGGACAGTGAAGAAGCCAGGAGAGTCCCCTCCAGTCAAAGTTTAGCATTAAGAAGGTCAAAGCTTTAATGAGTACAGCATAGGGAATAAGGCTACTAATTTTGCCTTGTGAGCATAGTTTTTAAAGGACTAGGGAAGGAACAAAGCAAATTACTTTTTTTTTTTTTAATATTTAAATAAGTATGATTCTAAGCACAGTAACTGGAACCACAAATCTCTGAACTGAGGCAATGGTAGGGGAAAAAAAAAGGAACAAGCAACTATGGGTGATGGTTCCTCAAGATCTTGAGATATTAGTACAACTAGAAGCTTGTTATCATACTTGGAAACAATAATTGATCACCTGATCACAATATTGTATTGATAAAGATGATTATATTGTATTGATAAAGATGTGCCTGGGCAAAATTTAACACTGAGCAGTAGATCTGTCAGCATGGGGCAGGGCCTTTGGGAAACCTGCAAGAGCAGTTTCATAACTGCCCTGCCCCTGCTGTGCTGAGGGCAGTCCCAGAGTGATCACGAGTTGGAGACTATCTTGCTTTGCAAGAGAAAGATTAAATACTGCAGTCTCTCCCTAAAAAGGCAGGCTTGTCATTCCAAGGACCCCTTAGCAAGGCAAGAGTGATCAGAGGAGGTAGAGTAGCCCACAGAAGGAAGCTAAGGTTCTTGCCAGCCCCCACCTGACAGGAGTGCTGGCATATGCCCCAGCTACGTGAGAGTGGCTGTTCCAAACTTCTCTCTTCGCAGACTCATGCAATATTTGTACAAAGCAATATTATCCTAAATGTTTTCTAATTATTTCTCTGGATTAATGGAAACCTGTTCTATTATTGACGGGTCTTTTGCAATATTTATAAAACATGGATTGGATTAAGGAGGAATAAATAAATATGTAGAGGATGCCTAACATGTAAATAATAAATATTCAGCCATCTATTTTTTTCGAAAGATGGTTTAAATATATGGAGTTTTCAATAAATCTTTAATAACTCTGCAAATATTTATTTATTTGCTTTGAAGCATAAGGGAATTGCAAGAAAGCTCTACAGACTCCAGAAAGGGCAGGCAGATGGAACACATGCCCTACCATTGAGCCTTCAACCATCTTCTGGCAAGAAAAGTAAACATATCCTGAGTTGCTCCAAGGCAGGAGAAAAGAAAGCTGAGGGAGGGAACCTTCAGGAACTGAATGGGGAAATAACCGAGCTGCTTCACAATCAGCCATGCTCACCAACCATCACAGCTGCACAACACCTATGTATAGCAAATCACCACACATTTTGCAAAACTCATAATTAAATTACAGTATTACAGAGAAATTCTCAGTCTCCATAGGGCTTTCTGCCCTAGCAGCTATCACAACTGCAAGGGAACTACTGAGAGCAAATTTGCTGGACCTCTCGAGCCTGCAATGAGAAAGGAAGGAAGGAAGGAAGATGAGACAGCTTGGTTGTGAACTCCTCTCTGTTTTCTTAAAGTAGTCCAGTTTTTCCTCAGGCTAATGGAATGTCAAAAAACCTGCCCCTCTTAAGAATCTACCTATGGCATTAAACATCCTGAGACCTGTCGTAAAGAGCAGATCTGCTTTGTCCACACAGGAAAGCTGGGCTCTGCTTGGTTAAGGAACCCTCAATATCAAACATTCCAAGCAATTTGGACATAAGTTAGAGTGTTCAGCCTCTCAGAGAACACAAGGTCATACAGGGATTTTAAAACTCAAACACATTACCAAAAAGTTCTACTTTACTAGAGGCACCATAATAGTTTGTGCTGACCCAGAGTAACATCATGGCAGGTTATCAAAATGTGACTCTTCTGAAATATGTTTGCATAGCTTTAAATGTCTGCTAAGACAATAGCTTTTTGCAATCATTTGATATTATAGTAAGAAAAGCTTTAAAATTAAGTGCCCAAAACACAGTTAACACATTTAGTTTTAATGGGACAGGATGGTCATTGCATGTTAAATAAATACTGATTGTAAAAAGCAAGTCAAGTTGCTGAGTTCTAATAGCTGTGCAGTAAATAACTGTTTATGCGTCATTATGTGGATTTGGAAGCATCAGCAAATATACTTTTAATAATCAATTGATACTTACCATATAATATCTGTCTGATTAAATCAAAGGAGATGGATGCAGCCACAGTAATTACTGCCTATCGTTACAATGCCATTGGATCAGGGAAACATATTTATTGAGGTGGAAAAAAGTCAGAGGTAGATACATATCTCCTTGCTTGTCTTCTTGCTGCAGTACCTTGGGCTGTCATCCCATTGATTTCCCGAGATAAGCAATGTTCACCCCGGTCAATACTTGGACTGGACACCACTGAGGGAAACCTGGAGTGCTGAGGGAAGTGGAGCTAGGAACACAGCTGAGGTTGCTCTTCCATCTTTCTAGAAGGAAAGTGTGATGTCTTAAGTCCCCTGAAGTGCAGCACCCCAGATGGGATATGGCCCTCACTTCCCCTGCAGAGAGCAATCCACAGCTCATGCCGACTGTGGGAGAGCCTTGGGAGAGCCCTGTCCAGGCAGACTCCACAGTGGGTAATCAAGCTCCAGCTTTCAAGACTGCTGAAGTTTTTAGGTGCAGCATTTCTCTCCATTTCATGCCATGAAGAAACATCCCTCTGAGACAGGCTAAAGCAAGAAAGACCATGAAAGCCTTCCTTCTACCCTGCTGAGTATTTTTTTATTTCTGAAGCAAGTCCTCAGAGCAAATTCTCTACTCGTCTACTCCCTTACATCATTACTAGGGCAAGACTGTTGGCCAAACTGGCAGCAATTTGCTTTAGAGACACTGTGATTACTCTAATCTTAGTCCAGTTCTTGACACAGCAAAATGCAAGCAAATGGGAAATGGCTTAGAGCACCTGGGCATCCCTACCTCTGGCTGTACCTGGTGGGATACAGCAGGAGCTGAAGATGCAGCTCGGCTCTAGTTCAAAACTTTGGTCACTGGGAACACAAACATGCTCCTATTTATGGATAGCTGGGATAAAACTACCCTTGGGCCACATATTTAAAGCCAAGGAAATTTGGCATAGGATTTAAGTCCTTAAACAAACAACACACGCTTATTACAAATGCACAGTGTATGAAAATGTAGCCTGAGCTAGAGAAAGCCAGGGAAAATCCTCAATTGTGTACATTGCTGTAGGCTACCCAAAAGCAAATGGGACTGTGGCTCTTCAGCAAACAGGGCGGCTGGTTCCTTCCCTCACACATGTAAAAGCAGAGAGAACCAAGAGTCCCATTCAACCCAGGTCCTAGATTTACCATGTTTATCCTCCCTCACACCAAACCCTCTGCAGAATACGATGGCATGAACCAGGGACATGAATGTTGGGGGGCACTTAATTCCACTGACACCAGTGACAGTCTAGAGGCCTGAATCAATGAGTCACATAAATCATTTTGGATCTCAAACTCAGTTACCAGGGGTCAAAGTACTATATTAATATAGGTGAACCTGAAACAGGTCAGGAAAAAAATTCCTAAAACTTTCATGAAGTTGCCAAATTTGGTCTTTAATTACCTGAGTTAGTGCTAGTTGTCTACATGTTAGTGAGTCTACAAAGCTAGGATTTTCTCAGAGATTTGACAAAACTGTTGCTTCTGGTCTTACTGAAAACAACATTGCAGGATGACAAAAAATTCCCAAGGAGTCTTATCCTATTTCTCCCCAGTCACATGCCTGCACTAAAAGCAAGTGAAATAGAAAAAAGAAATTTGAACCAATTCAGGAGAGCACAAACCCCACCTGTTATATTGACTCTGCTCAAAAAAAAAAAAATAGATGTGTTTTAAAAAGGAACAGAAAGCACTATATCCACTATTGTTATTAACAGAGCACCAGTAACAACAATACTGGTATGGATTCCTAGAACACCTGGAATCCTAGAACCTCAAAGCACTTCATAAAAAAGTTGACCAAGCATCACCCTGCACTATTTGGGAAAAAAAATAAAGAGAAAAAAAGCAAATATGGTAAGTATGCAGCACAAGCAGTTCCAGCATCATCATCTGCCTGTAATATTTGAGCCCCACCTCCCTTGCCTGTTGCTTGCCTATTTATTGGTGGAGTGGGATAATAGTAACCCATCAAATGCTAAGGTTTCAGAAACATAGGCGAATTTTCAAAGGAACCTTCTCCTCTTCATTACTCCCAATCTTCCCTCCCCAATACATATCAATGTACATTTTGACAGAGATATTACAAGACTTTCTTCCCTTTTCTCTGAATGGTGAGGTCAAAAATGCAACAGACACCACAGGGTCTTGTGGATCATTAGCCCAATGTGGTAAACAATATCTTGGCAAGAAGAAAACTGCAGTCCAACAGTCCTAGGAAAATCTTCTACAAGCATTGGAATTAGAAAAACCTGCTTTTCAGAGGGATGGTAAGTGTTGTGTGTGGAATTATTTAGGGCAATTAATTTTTTTTTTCTGGGTAGGGCAACTTTTTTGTTTTTAGAGATTTTTTTGAGGGGAGAAACGTCTGAGTGAGGCTTTTTCTACTACTTCCACATTGCTAACATTTCTTCTGGATAAAGTCTCTGTTGTTCAATCATAGAGCTGAGTTCATGCAACTGCAGAGCTAATAAGGTCACTTTCCTCCTATTTTCATGAAAACTACAAACAGTAAATGTCTTTGAGATTTCAATTTAGCTGAAATCAGTCAAGATACTCAGTAATTACAGGAGTTTGAAAGACAGTCAGACACTATGCTCATAGAAGGTATGTTTCTATATGAAACCAGACTAAGAAACAGCTGAAAAGAAAAAAACGAAAGTTACGTTAGCTGAAAGAGTTACCTGAAAAAAAGCAATATAATACAGAACATTTCTTTATCTGAATAGTCCTGCATAAATCAATGGAGCTATTCAGCAAACAAGGACTGCAGCATCAGGCCTGGCAAAGGGCTTCCTCTGCTTTCTTTCTGTTGAGATGCAAAACCAACTCTGTATCGACTCCAAGGCCATCACCAGTAATAAGATCAAGCCGGTGCAAAGAGGACGTTGAGAAAGCAGCTTGCCACAGCTGCAGCATCAGGGAATAATCCAGCTGCAGGTCACACATGATCCATGGATAGCAGAGGGAGGAGGTAAACCTCCCTCTTCCCAGAGAGCCAGCCTCAGCTACCCGTCCCTCACCCCCAGCCAGAGCTCGGCCAGCCTTGCCAGCTGCTCAGCCCCGCAGCCACAAATAAGCGCTCACTGAGAAGAGGCTGGGAAGCAGACGGGTTTATTTTATTGTTTTGCAACTTCCTATTTATGAAAATGCTGGGAGAGCCTGGATACGGATCAAGTTTCGCTGCTCAATATTTATTAGCATCTCACCTGCCTCACCGGAATGGGAACTGCAGGCGCTTTGATTAATGGATTGGAAAACAGAAATGTATAGTTTCCCTGTCGCCTCGGTAAGCGCCTCCCTGTATCTTGTGCCGAGAGGCTATTTTACAGCATCGCAGCCCTCAGTGAATCTCTGCTGATTACTTGCTGCCTCCCTACAGCAGCACGGCCGCTCCGAGGTGTGGGGTGGCACCGTGTTTTATCCTGCAGCTGGAGCAGCACTGCGGTGCTATGTCAAGTAGAAATAGGCCCTCTCTGAACAGCAGTAAAAGCACTGATTTAAAATATCACCCCAGTGGTGGCTGCAGGTTGGGGAATAAACTAAGTTCTTCCCTGTGCTCAGAGAGCACCCACCGGTGCCAAAGAGGGATTTCTGGCTGTGGCCTGGCCGCTTTCCCAAGGCAAAAGCTGTATTGCCTTTGGAGGCAGAGCGGTGTTAGAGAAGCCTGTAGACCCAGGCAGCTTCAGCAACTGCACCCGTAGAACATGAATGTTATAAAGTCACAGAATCACTGAGGTTGAAAAAGACCTCTAAGATCATCAAATCCAACCATTGACCCAATGCAGGTCCACCACTAAGCCGTGTCCCTAAGTGCCATATGTACTTTTTGAACAGTTCCAGGAAAACCCCTGTCCCTCTGCTTTTCTTCACCAACCTCCTCTGGTTGTGAAATAAAGCCTAGGGCATCTTTACACCAGCATGCTGATTTTGAGCTAAACAGAGTTTTCACTTAGCCCCAGTACAGCCTGCAGGATGCTTATGCTTTCCCACTGGGTAGCCAAGAGTTACTGCTAAAGCCCAGACCCATGGAACAACAAGAAGCCAACCCTAAACAGTTGTTTGCACAGCAGGAAACCTTCCTATCCCAGCACTGGCCTGTTCCCAGAGTTCAGGCATTTTGAGGTACAGCTCAGATACTACCATTGGTAGCTGCCATCCCACAGCTATCAGCCACACAACAATTATGGCACATGGTGCAGTGGGTCAAGAGCACTCCTGCATGATACAAAAGAGACCACTGATTCAATCTCTACCTTATCTATACTACAAAACTACGAAATTTTTCATAAATGGTGAAGAATAAAAAAGGAGAGCAGAGCATATTTCCTCCAGGAGAGGGCAGTCCCATACTCACACACTGGTAACTCATTGCACATGCTGAAATGAATCAGACTTTCCTAATGAAAAAGCCCCATTATCCCAACATCCTCAGCCAGTCTGTCTTCTCTTGACTGGGACAGAACTGTGCCCTGCAGATGCCTGGAGTCCGTGCAGTTATTTAATCCTGCACATTGTAATCTTTTATCTTCACATTTAAGCTAATAACTCTGTTCCTGTGGGAGTGAGTGAGTATTGGCATGTGTTAGCACCAGGCACAGAGTGGGTCATGCTGTAAGGGTCTCTCAGACACATTCTGGTACACCATGGGCTTTGCCTTCAGATAGTTCCTGTCTGCCTCAAAAAATCTGACTCTTTGCTGCTGCACTGGCAACCTTCCACATGAAATACTTCTGTGCTCACATACACAGATTACTCCAGCTGCAGACTCCTCACACCAGCTCTGCTGCTGCCCTCCCCTTCTTGCCTGGTATCCCCCTAGCTAAGGGTTTCCCAGCTCTGCCAACCTCTTTTAATCTCTACTTTCTTATTTCCACCTTTGGCAGGACACCTTAGACTCATCCTTCAACCTGTCTCTTTGTGGTTTCATCAAGGGAAGTTCATTAGCAAGGCTCAGTACAAGACACCTGTACTGAGACATCTCTGGGGCTGATGCAGCATCGCCCAGCTCTCCTCACTCCTGGGCTGTTGCAGAGAGTTCTCCTGCACCATCGGCTGAAGCCTGTGATGGCCTGTCCTCATCCCTTCCTGAACGTGCATAGGAACCAAGTGCACACTATCCTAAACGACTTGGAGAGGATTTGGCTGGACTTCAGTTAATTGCTGCTGCAAATTAGGTCTAAACCCATTTGTCCCAACCGCGTGATAGATGAGGCTGTACGGTACGGCTGCTTCTAAAGTCTACATTTTTATCAAAAGATTGGCAGTCCCTGTGGGCCCCGCTGAGATAAAAAGGGCCTTCTGCTTCCCAAGCCTCTCTTCCCTGCTCACGCCTTCTCCCTGGTTTTTGTATTCAGCTTAGGGCCTCCAGGAGTGTCTAGAGGAATTCATTTCCTTCACAGTCCACCCCTCCTTCTCCTGAACGAAAACTAGAGCTGGTTTTTCCAACTTGGATTCGCAGGAGAAATATGAAAGCTAAAGGCACACGGTATAAATAAACATGCAATGGGAACAGAAGAGGCAAAACACAGAGGCCCAACGCAGACGAGAGAGACAATGCAGCATAACAAACAGCGAGCTGCACTTCGCCTGTGGCATTTTCCAGCTACATCAATAATTATATAATACAACAGTCGCCGATTTCTCAGGCGCAGATCGATACCGACTGCGGTGCCACCCCACTCCATGGCGGGTTGTGGGCTCAGGGGCTCTTTGCAGACCCCTGCTTTGCCTGTGCCAAGGATTGATCAATGCACTTTTCAGGCAGCACCAAGGGCTAGGGAAGCGGCACATGTATTCCCCAGACTACAGGCACAGGGCTCTGCCCATGGCACTCGATGCCAGCATTGGTAGGAAGTGGCTTCCCGCCTTTTTTTTCCCCTCTCCCAACTGCCTGCAGAAGGCACAACCCAGGGACTGCTTTGCATAGGTGCTGTTTGTTGGCAAGGAGTTGGAAGAGGATTCATTCTACGAGTGCCTCACACGCTGCAAACTTATTCAGCAGGAAGCTGAATGCGGTTGTCAAGTATAAATGTATGAATGCATCCACTTGTCAGGCCTTCCAGCAAAGCAATTAGGGGACAGGGTACCATTAGAGACATCCATATTTTTCATAACAAAATATAATTCTCTAAATAGTTTATTTTTAGCATCTCTGCTGCCGTAAGTTGAAAAAAAATAGAACAATTTTGTGGATAGAGCATAATGAGCATCTCTGCTTAACAGAGCGGAGTTGTGCAAACCCATCCTCAAACTCACATTTTTAAGTGTATAAATGCTAAACACTGTCCTGGAGGGGGAAAAAAATGGGAAATCAAATTAAGGAAACATTGAGAACAACTAGAAAATTAACAACCCTCTTTTCTTTTAGTCAGGGATGTGAATTCTATGAAGAACAAACCTGAAATATAGATTTCAAACTATTAATGCTTTTTTAAATGCTTATCTGAGAGAAGTAGCAAAAGCCTTGTCTGACCCATGCAACTTCCCACAAATGACAACTATCTCTAAAACCTTCCCATACCAAATCTAACCAAACTGAAAGAGACATTTGGAAACAGGAACTGGCTGGTCATCTTCAGGAAAGGGGACCTTTTGGGGTAGAACTGACAAATATGGAAAGATAAAACCAACAGCCAGAAGATGTGGATGGTAGATTCTTGAGCTATGCAATTTAACAGTAAAGTAATTGGCTTGTCGTGTTGTGTTATTATTTTATTGTGTTGCAGGCTGTCTCTGGTCAGGCTTTGTCTTGTTTTTGTTAGACAAGCATTCTGATACCACTATGTAAAATGTCAAGTAATATAATTGGGCCACAGTCCTACAAGGCCTTCCTTCAGACAGAACTCATTGGGAATTTCAACTGATTTCCCTGCTGGAAGGATGGATTAAAGGTCTTCCTACTGCAAAAATTGAAAAACTCATAACACTGACACACTCATCTTGCCAATCAAAGAGTAATAAAAAATAGAAGTGGCTCTGAAACAGATCATTCTAAACAGCAAGAAATCCCTAAATAATTAAAAAAAAATACTTGTATCCCCTAGCCTATAAAACTTGTGGCACATTTCCCTATCATTATAGCCACAGAGATAAGCACATGAGAACCACCGTGGATAGGCTACAGCGTAAAATCACTGACACAAAGGAGGATACTATCCTTAGCACTCCAGCTAGAGCCAGAAGCAGAGTTTTGCTTTTGCCTCTTTGGGAGGATGCACCAATCTGTAACTAGGTATCTTGACTGAACTGTTATACATATATCTAATTTGCAAAGACAAAGAGGCACGAGAAGATAAGAATGGGTGATCTTGTAGTCGAGGTGATATGGCTATAAAAATTTATTCCTATGCATAATGCATTGCCTTTGCTGCAATTGGTGCTCCCAGCTGAGATTTGTTCATGTGAATGGATCGGAGAAAGCATTCTCCCAGTTTGTATAAGGGTGAGTTGGAACATGAAGGACTGTTAATATTCTGGTTGATTTTTCCCCCCCGCCATTAACAGTTGTTAAAAAGTATATATGCATAAATAACCATTTTTAGAGATCACATGACGTAGAAAGAATGTAGTATATATGGAACAAATGCTTGGGTATTATCATCCCGTTTCCAACAAACGATGGAGGTTAGGAAGAAGCCTATGGGAGATGAATGCAGTGGAACTGAATATTTTGACTCCAGCCAAATACCCTTCCTATCTGGCAGGTGCATCAGGAGAGCAAAGGAATAGGTTAAAAGTAGAGAATTACTGCAATCCAGATAATCAGCAGTAGCAGGTTAAGCCATAGTAGCCTGAGTTTCTGGTCTGTGTCTGTACACTGGACTGGCTACTCTTTTTCCATTTTCTACCACTATCCATTAAATGCAGCTCAGAGTTCCTAGATTCAAGCCCAAATAACCCACTTGCACCCAGGGCATACATGCGAATATTTACAGAAGTTTTACTAGGGAAAATGTGTGGGTAGAAAGTACTCAAATATTTGTTGGCTGGAGAAACAAACAGATTAACGCAACCTGTACTGGCACAATGTTCTGAGTTTGCTGTTTGCATCTCTCTGCCATCTAATCGAGTCCCTTTGGAGGACTTGTTTCTGTGAGGGCTCTCTCTCCATTGCATGCTGATGACTGATAATGCAGCCAGCATATTGTAAATGGGAGCTGCTTTCCACTTCAAAGGGACAAACCCTAATTTGCCATAGCCCTGGGGTCAGACGCAAGTTAAATGAGCTGGCGCAGGACACAGCCACACCCTCCATCACTGTGCTGTGCAAGCTGCACTCACACACACCAAATCAATTACTTGGGGCTCTTCTGAATGAGATGGGAGAAAATTACATCTGAGCTCTGGCCTCAGCTGATCAATCCTACAGTAACCTGGTTTTTCTAGGAATGACACTGGAGGCGAGGCTTGTGTGACCTACAAAGAGAAAGGTCTCAGCTCAGTCGGCTCTCTAGGTCTCCTTTTCTGTTCCCTCTCTGTTTTGCTACTGCCTCCATCCATGGAGCTATCCTGTCACACTCTCCCTACCAGAGCTATCCAACTACAAGGAGTCACTGAAGCTTAAACACCAAAAAGCCGATTTTATTTGTATCACTTATGATCAATCTACAGAACAAAGCTCCCCTTCGTCATTCATGTAGTAGCCACTTCCAGGATTTATCTGCTTCCAGAAATTACAGGCCAAGAAGGAGAGGCAGGAAAAGTGAGTTACAGTATTCAAGACTGCTTCACATGCAACAAAAACCAAGAATTAAAATAACCAGGACCCCACTTGCTCCCTTCCAGAGCTTGTCAGGCCTTGCAAACTCACAAGTCTCTGGAGCGTCCCATCATGTGTGGGAGAACACATAGGATGTGTGAAAGAAATGGGAAATTCCCTTGAGGAAGAAAAAAAGAAAACAACATAACCCTAAGCAACAAAGGCCCAATAGAAATATAATTATTAGCTAAATTTATGCCTTTAACAAGTACCAAAAAGGCCAGAATATGAGCTTTTTCTTTTCAGTAATCAAAGGCAACACTTGGAGCTTTGCAAATTTTAAGTTCTGTTGGTTTACTTGAACTATAATTATGGACATAGGAACACAAAACAAAGATTACCAAGAAAGCACTAAGAGTCATAACCGTGTTAAATCTGTCACTATAGCTTTGTTGCCCTATCTATTCATACTCGTCACAGGGATGCTGCAGGCAAGCAAGATTACTAGCAATGAGCTCCCTTGAAGTTAGGGTGCTATAGACAAAGATTGTTTTTTTCTTGATTGCTTTCTAGAAAAGTTCAGGCAAGGACTCAAGCCATGGAATTAAAAGTCAGCAATTCCACCACCTTGTCATCCCTCTCTCCTTTGCCTCGGGTTCCTCTCTTTCACCTCAGTGGTCTCTGCAAGCTAGTTCTCACTGAATACCCCATGCATTTCACAGACTGACGACTCATTTTCAAAAATTAGATGCATCAGAGTTCAAATCTGATTGACAGCTGATGGGCTCTGCCCTCCTGAGTGCCAAAGCCCAGATTCCTAAAGGTTATTTAAATGCCTTAATAATGTCTTTAAAATCTAGTGCACAAAAAGCCAAGTGTAAAGCAATACAAAGAAATATCCACAAGTGAAGCTAAATACATACTGAAATAAATAATCTCATTATATTTGTATCTGTGTATTCCTAAATCATATCAGAAGATGAAGTCTTCAATCCTTTACTTGCCAGAATGCCTTCTGACCTGACTCTTGTAAAGACAATCTCAGTATCAGCCAGTATGAGACAATCTGCAGAACAGGATCTTCCCTGTAGAAAAACCGAGAGTTTAAAAGTCTGGGACTACAGCACAGAAAACAAAAGACTACATTCTTGGCAATTTCCATGAATATGTCAGACTGCAGCAAATTATATCCTATAAGCTCTGTGCAACCATTGACATAGTATTTGCATTAGCTTGTCCTCCTCCTCGTGAGTCAGGGTGCCTGTGCCTCAGATGTCTACCTAAAACAGTAGAGACCTGCTGTGTGTGCCAGACTGGGGTACAAATTAACTACTGTGCCATCACAGGGGATGTTTCTAGGATTCTTACAGCTGGAAAACAAACAATGAAATTTGGCCTCAAATTTATTAGGATATAAAACGGTTCTCATTAAAAAGGCATTGCATATCACAGGACCTCACAGCAATATCTGATTTAAAACAAGCCAGCCATCTCTCTTGGATGTAGAGCACACAGGAGGATGTGACTTGCTGCAAGGTGGTACCTCTAATAATGACCTCCATGCCAACAAATAAGACCATGAAAGCAGCACACCAACAATCAAACAACACAATGTTAACCTCAAAACCCAAAAGCTGAGTCTGTGCCTGAGCATACTGGAAGCATATCAATACAGCATGAGAAAAGCTCTCAAGCACAGGGTGCCATGGGCATTCACTGAAGATGCCCAAGCACAGAACGGCAGAGCATTATTGATGCACTTGGCTGTCAGGTGGTTGATGCATTTTTCCTTCTCAACTCTCTAAACACTAGATCCAAACCATATGACAAAGCAACCAGTGAGACCACCAACAGAGTGAATGCTTAAAAGACAGGAGATGCCAGAAATACAGACCTACTGAAAGTTGGGGGAACTCAAACTTCCTCACCTGTGAATTCAGAAAAGAGTTCAAACCCATAGATGTAGAAACAATACAAAGGCTGCTCCACAGAGGCTGCAGCACAGGATTTTTGGACTTGCAGTTTTTGTGCCTCTTCTATTCTAGGTGACATCTCTCCAGCTGACAGTGGCATCTGAACAATGCCTGGACCTTTTAAGCTGAGGTTCTATTGTTAAGCACTGGAAATGCATCTGTGAGTGTTCAAGAAAACACTGCCTTTCTCATGAAGGCAAAAACCAAACCAAAATACATGCTCTCATTAGCCTCTGACACACTGTTCATGATGTGTATAAAAATTGGCTCTGCTATTTCTAATAAACAGAAGAGAGCCCATACAGATTTAAGTACTTAGACAAGCGTAGTGTGCTGCATTAAGGAAATGTAGAACTATGTTACAAGAAATATAAAGGGAATTCTTCACTGAATTTGCTGAATACAGCTCTCCTCCATTAATGCAATTCTGGCTGTCATTACCAATGGTCTTCCTAACTCCTAGCCAGGATTAACTAGTCACCGAATTGGGAGCTCACTGCAGCTTTATCTAGGAAGGTGGAGTTGAAAGAAACACAGGTCAATTCACAGAAAGTTTCTTTCTTCGTCATGCAAGAATGGGAAGAATAAGAACAGAATCCATTTATCAACAGTACATTAAAACTCCAGGGCTCCTAAGGTTTATTTCATTTCGAAACATGGCCTGCCTGCTCATTTCAACGCGACTTCATGAAAAGCTTTCTTCATTACAAAGGGATCTCAGGGCTTGGCTTTCCTCCTCCCCACACTCCAACTGCTCTTCTCCCATGCTCTCAGCTCAGCCACACTGCACAGCGACAAGAGTCCCAAACTCACTGTGTGCCTGTGTGACCCAGTGAGCAGCTAATGCTGTAGGTCAGAAGAGATGATCTTCAGCCATGGAAACATGAGTTCTCAGCAAAGCTTCCAAAAAGATGTCCAACAGCACACACATCGGGTAGGCTGCCCAAATTGGGAAGAGTGAAAGATTCCTTTCACAGCTTAAGACCAAGGTTTCCTCTAAGAAAGACAGGTATTGGTGCCAGCCACAGCAGATCTCAGGCTGTATTCTACAGGCAGCTCATTCTGGGTTTCTGTCGGGAAATTACTTTTTCTTTCTCTGCTTCCATTTCACTACAGGGAAGAGTTAAGTCTCCAGGATTTAAAAAAAAAAATAAATTAAAATGTACACTTTCACTAGCTTTCTATATTCGTTGTACAAGGGATTCAAAGGAGGGTCAAAAAAAAAAAAAAAAAAAAAAAAAAAAAAGAAAAGAAAGTATGAAAGGACAGGACTCACCCTGAGTTTCAGAGTGTTAAAATGAATACTCAAGGCAACTTTCACATTTGCTCAGCACAATGTCCAGGAATGCCAAGAGAACCTTTGCCCTCTTCTTAGGAAAATAACATGGTGAACTTTTACTATGGATCATGGGAAAATTAACATTCACACATTCAGCCAGCATTAAAGTGGCTTTAATTCAATTTAGTTGGATTCCCTTTAAAGGAAAATTAAACTAAATCAAATGAAGGCCATTTTTAATTCCAAACAAGTGTGAGTGCATGCATCAGTTTAATACATTTTACATAATCCACTTGAAACCCACCTTGTTACTTAATTCAGATCAACTTTCCCGTGTGCTCTGCCTAGACAAGCCCTTAGAGATAACATTATCCATCCTCGAGGAACAGCTGCATTTCATTATTGACACCTAACTCTAGAGAGAGCTACTCTGGAAAGGACAACACAGTTGCACACAATTTATATGTCTGTCACAGAGAGAACAATACTCTGTATACAGCTACAATAACAATTAATATACTGGCAGTTGTTGTTCCATTAGTCACTAATTACACAGTAGACCAGTTATACAGAAGCCTTGTTCCTGGCAAAGAAGGCAGTGCTCCAGAATGACTGAATTGATAATCCAGAGCCAGCCTTTTGTTTCCCTGGTGGTGCCCTGCACCTTTGCCATCAGTTAACTGAAGGCACCGCAGATGGTACAGATCCATAGGCAGTGGCTGTGCACTGCACACCGCTGTTTAAGAACTTCTGAATTATGGCATTTGCATGAGAGGAGTCAAGGTGAGTTCAGTGACTGAACAGAATTGCTTCCAGTCTTTGTCACAAAGTATAAGAAGAATAGTTTGTCACTGAGGATTTTTGCTTCCTCTTACAAAATAAAGGAGAAGTGTGGCAACCTCTACACATTGTTTCATCAGGCTGTTGTGAGCACAAGAAAATGCCAACCCTGGTTGGGGGTGGTTTTGAAGGACCTTTGCTTCGCCAAGACATCTTGCAAAAGCTGAAAAAGGTAAGAAGTGCATAGCTGTTTCTAAAAGGATTTTGCAATAAACCCCAGTGCCTTTGGTAAGCCACAGATGTGACTCTGGCCAGGCCAGGAAAGGCACAAACGTGCCCAGCTCCAGAGTTTCCTTTCCATCTTTTCTCCACATTCTTTTTCTCTGTTGCTTTCTGCATGTCCTTAAAGAGTGCATCCTGATCTGTGCTCTCCTGTGATCTAGCCAGTCCACACTGGTGCAGGTATAACAACTTCGAGGAGAGCCGAAGAGGAGTGGTCTGGCCATGATCTTTGATGTCTGGAGAGCAAAACTGGAAAGGTGTCCGTCCTTCTTACATCATCCTGGATGTAGCAAGTTAGAGCAGAAGGGTAATTGTCTCACCTTTCCCCCCACCAAAGAAAAGGCCCAGGGATTGTAGAGTCTTTGAAAAATGCCAATTTACAGAAGTGGCAATTTCCAATCAGCTTCTCTAATTAGCATTTAGTGGAAACTTTTTGCCTTTCACCAATAAAAGACCTCTCCAGGGAATTGTGATTAGAGCAAACTTCCTCTTGATATGGGAAAAGGGATAGAGACAGTGTTAAAGACAGCATTACATAGTTTTTTAATGAAAGCCTAACCTCAAGAAGTTGTTCACTGGAACAAGTCAATGAACCATTTTGATCTCATTATTTGGAATCCTAACTTTTAAAATTAAAACCTAGTCAACTCATCTTGATCCAACTGTGTTCATCTGCAGTCAACAACTGCAGGAAAATAAAATGCCTTGCTTTCTCTCCCTTTTCCTTTGTTGTTACTACTAATAAAAGTGGAAAGAAATTCTTTATGCTTTCATTAATATTTATACAGATAAAATTTCATATATCATATGTTGTTTTTTGGGATTTTTACACATAAAAGCCAGGAAAATATCATCCACTTGACTTCAGCTTCATTAAAATACTGCAAAGTCATCCCCCAAACTGACTGATTCTTTATTGTCTGTGATGAGCACCAAGGAACAAATATTAGCCTTATAATGAAAATTCAATCACATCCTTACCTACTCACAGACTACCACTCTGCTCCACAAGGTACAGGTGAGCATAATTGACAAGATGGACCGAATGATCCAATAGATTTAACTTGTGCACGTTTTTATGGCAAAGACTTTGTTTCAGCTTTACTCAGTATAGTACCACATTTATCCATGGAGCTAGAGAAACACTGAAAAAAAAAAAAAGGCACAGATCAACTAAACTTCCCTCCTAGAAAGAGGACACCTTTATACCAAACAGCAATAAAAGAACAGAGAGAACACTGGGACCCATCACAAAGAGTATCTTTTATGTATGGGGGAAGAGGGGGCTGGAACTTCCTTTGTCTTCATTTTCATTGTGTAGACAGGTAAGCTAAGGCACAAACTGATTAATTGACTGACTTAAAGAGAACCTGTGGCAAAGGCAGGAATTAAGCTTAGTTCCCCCTGAGGATCAGTCCAGTATCTTAACAAACCCATATCTTTCTGTTCTGAAATGCTGTGGCTTTCCTTTGTAATTAAACAGCATGAATATGAGTGGGCTTATTTTAACTGTCATTGTACTGAAAGAGCTTGCACTGGTCAAGTGGGGAGGAACTGCCATGCCAACCTAAAAAGGCTTCTCCTCTACTTAATACCAGGCTTCTAAGCTTTCAGAAATAGAAAATATTGCATAAGCAACAGTACTGAGCAATTTTGAAGGCATACTGAAAGATCTTTTTATACGTTCCCATTTTAATATCTGGTGCTTTTACTGTACGTAGTATACAGTCACAGAATAATGTGCATGGGTTTAATGCCTGCTATGATAATATCCAAGGTGAAGATATTGAAAATTCAATTAAAATATAGTTTAGGATATTGGCTTATTTTAATTTCCAGCCTCATTTACCCTCCATCCACCTCCTATGCATCCAGGACTGAAGCTAGAAGTTACATGCTGAATCTTCTCTCCTGTAACTCATAATGTGAAAGTCTTTGTACTTCTTCAGCATTTGACTATATGAAACCTTGTTTTAAAATTCTACAGCGTCCCTCTGCTTCTTTAACAGAAGAGGACATTGATGTTCTGAGACACAAGTAGCTCCTATTAAAGACAAACCTTGATGGGGACCCCAAAGTTTTGCCTCTTAGCACTAAGCCCTGGGTCACTCACACTTGCATGAGCATTTTTTAAACCATGGTCACTTTTTTGAGCAGGTTCAGAGAGGGAATGTAACCTATTTCACCACACCAAAAGCAGCTCCCTCCTCTGCAGTTCTCAGTTACCTTTAAACAATAAAACTTTTGCCATCGTTTGTTTCTCCTAATTGGATCAATGAAGTTCTCACTGTCACTATGTTGCCTTACATGGTACAGAGAAGAAAACAGAAGTCCTACTGGGGCACGATCAGAGAAACAACAATAATTTCAAGAGGCAAGCAATGAACCAGAATCTCAGAAAAGATTCAACTGCTGTCCAGAGTTTCTGCTGATCCTTCCCAGAATATACAAGAGAGCTCACTGTAGGAAGAGTCCCTTTGGTTGCCTGCTAAGCTGAAGAGAGGTGTCAAGCATCACTGCACATAACAAAACAATATGCAGTGCTAGGACAAGCACTGCTGGAACAGAAGGGAGATCCTTGTTCTATTTCGGTAACAATGCTCAGGAACACCTGGTTCTGGAAACTAAACATCAATTTGTTTATGTCAGGTTTGAGAGAACATATACCTGAAGTGTTTATATGGCCTGTCTAAATCTTACCCTGACTGCAGTAATGGCAGGTGTTATCCTTGTCACATGAAATATTATCACTAAACTACTTGCTTCTGAAACTCCTCCAACTTTCCAGATTTTATTATAACAAACTGTATATCTAAAATATTATACCTTTGGCACTCCTTTATTTCAATGGGAGCACACAGTTTCCACAATACGAGGAAAGTAGCACAACAGGTTGCAGGACATTTCGTAATCAAACCTACTCTAGATGTAGTTCACAGAGATGTGAAGATTGAGGTTAAGCACCATGTTCATCAGTCCCCAGTAAACTGAGAAGTGGGCTCTTTGAGGCATCCAAAGAGTCCCTGCTCTATTTATAACTTTCATGAGCCCCATACAACCCCCTAACAAGAGCTGATCACACCCCTGTTTTACATACAGGAGGACAAAAAGTAAAACGAGTCTCATAATAAAGCAATGGAAGAGACTAAACAAAAAAAAGCACACCAGTCTTCTCCTTAGCACATAGTTCCATCTCTCAGCACTGCCTGCAGAGAGACCATTAGTCCCTGCACTTGGGTCCCCATGGGTTATGGTGCATTCAGGTAACCACCCATCTGGAACAGATGAGCTGTTTCTGCCCTCCTGGTGCTCACAAGCCCTCCTGCACACCACCCCTAGCACAGGCCTCTTTCAGCAGCTGCTTTCATACTGCTCACTGGTTAAGTAGCAAATATCTCTGAGAGCTGACTCTTGCTAAGTCGGAGGCTTGGTGACTTCCAGTGCTTATACCCAACTGGAATGGAGGCCTCAGCCAAGGGGTACACGCACTGCCCACCAGGGCTGGAGCAAAGATGCACATCTACCACAGAGAGGTGAAGGTGGTGAATGGAAGCTTTCTTCTCCAGTGACATCATGCATCACACACTGCCTGGCTGCAGTGTACTGGGAGACCAGTTGGCAGCAAATAAAAAAGGCAACATATTAAAACTGGATAATAACAGGAAAGATCCACCCTGTGTTGCTGTCTTTTGAAGGTGCTGCCTTGTTTGTTGGCTTCTGAGATAGGTTTTTTCCAGAGGGGATATCCGTGTGCCCTCGCTTCCCACATTCTGCTGTGGATCTGAACGTACAGGCAGTGCTGCTAGGTGAGCGCCATTTGAATTGACAAACTGGGATTTCTGCTGCGTGCCTCACACTTAGTGCAGCCCTGCCTGGGCTTTGAAGGCAGCGGCTTGTTGCCTTGGGGTCTGAAACTAACAAAGCCGAGCTGAACAAGCCCAGGGCTCCCGTTGGATTGCTCGATCAAAGACGATATTAAACAGCACCGTTTTCATAACTACTATTCTGGGGCTCTTGGAAAGCAAGACAAAGGAGATGAAGTTAATTTCTGTTATCATAGCCTGGTGCAGCTGCAAGGGCCCTGGGAGAAGCCATCTTCTCTTGATGGTTTATGCAGCCTATGTCTTTGCAAGAGCTCCCATTAAGCAAACAGAGGTTCAAAAGCTTGTCAGGCACTACTGTTCCCCTCCTCCCTGCACCGTTGTCAAATCCATCCCATTCCTTCCTTCAGACATCTTCCTTACAGACACCAGGGAGCATCCCTCTCCTTGACCACTTCCTTGCACCTCAGCTCTCTCCTTCACCTTTTCTGCCAGCAGTGCTGCTCACTACCCTGCCCAGGGAGACTCAAACTAGGGAAGTACTGCATTAGGTACAGAAGTGCTGTGCAAGGGAACTGGACAGAGAACAAGTCCTCCAGGTCCTGCTCTGCCACCAGCTTAGTTAACAACTCTAGAGAAACATCTTGACCTTTGGTTTCTACATGGTCAGCTGGGACTAGCAGGGCCCAGGCTTTTATTTTTTTTTTTTTTAATTTGATGGCAAACAAAACTGTACAGTAAATCCTAGTTCTTTCTATTCCTAGATGTGATAGGTGAGGGAAGTCACTAAGCAGTATTGCAGGAGAAAGTCAAAACTATCTCCTGATTAGAAGCACTGTTTGGAACATTTGAGGTAGTTTTAAGATACCTCTCTTACCAACCATCATTGTCATGGTCATCAGATCACCCTGAGAATGCATGTTTGTCAGCAGCAGCGCTGTCCCAGGACTGTGCATAGGTACCTTGGGCTCTGATTTTTCTTCCCTACTCTTCATCCATAGTTGAGATCATTTATGGAAAAGCAGGAGTGTGTTAGAACTTGCTTATACTCTCAGCTTGGTTGCAGTAAGGATAAGGAGGATGAGAAAGCTGGGTAACCATGAAAAGCTTTGAAATGAGATTAGTGAAAGGGAGGAAATAGCTCCAGAGAGCTTTGTTTAAACTCTTCCTTGTCACACTGCACGTTACTCCTTTGAGGTCACTCAGATAAAGGCACAAATTTGGGATATGACATGGAAATAATGCACTGCTGGAGATGAGCAGGGTATTTCAAGAGCTGGTCTGCATCAATCAACAGAACACCCCATATTTTCATCCTCTCAAACTGGGAGTTTACCTTGGGAGTCTACAATCTAGGGAGATGCCCCCAGCAACCTGGCTACTCCTGTACTGGAAGTACTCTTTGCTAATATCTGCCATCCGAGATTTCACAAACTGGTTTCATTCAAGTTTGCTCTTCCCTCAAGTTCCCCAATTAGTTGAAAATACATTAAAACATAGAAAAGCCTTGCTGGAAAATTTCTGGATAGATCCAATACTGATGCCCATGAAATGAACAAAAATGCAGTATCAGACTCAAACAAGAGGGATACACCTGGGTCCAGCCATTTGCTGATACCTTTCATATCTCCCTCATGTCAGAGCTTTTCCTACTAAGTGGTCAGCACAGATCTCCAACAATTTCTGAATAAAACTGCCCATTCTAACTGTTGGAGGCATAAAAAGAAAGCTGTTCTCAACCCAGAAGAGAATTAGCCAGTCTTCAGTTTTAAAGCAAATCTTCTAGATGTAAATTGCTGCATAATTTAAGTTTATTGAACATCTAACACCAGGAAATGTGCAATTCATGAAATTTTCAGTGAAGATATACGAATGAGAGTTTCCGATACATTTTTAAAATGTGAAATTATCAAAGTTTTATGCACTGTCGACTTTGGCCACATACGGCAGAGTTAATTGAAAGCGCAGTCCTGGCTTTAAAGGTGTCCCCATGAAAGTGGCAATGTGTGTTTTATTGTCTCTTAGTCATTTGCAACTCAAAGGTGCCCAAATTTATGCATGAGAAAGTGTTTCTCCCAACTGCCAGCCTGCACTGCAAGACACTATTGAATCCAAGGATCCGTCTGGGTGGATGCTTTATTTCTTGCATTCACATCACTGGTCCTGTAGTTTCTGCAAACTAAATCGTGTGCCTGGCTTTCTAAGATGCATCCCTTAAGCTCCAGATCAGACCCCATAAGAAATTTGCTTGGAGTGGATCAAAGATACTCTACTTGGAGTACCCTCAACAAGAGCAACAAACAAGACAGGAAAAAAATTGCATTTCAGGGTGCTGGGAAAAAGCAGAAGGGTAAAGGTATCAGTAGGGCAGAATAATCTTTGATAAAAGGACACAGGCTACAGCTCTTCCCCTCACAGACCCATCCCAGTTTAGGATTTCTGTAGCCTCAAGTTGGAGCAGGTACTGCCAAGGACAACCAAACTGAACAGCACATCCTTAACCTCCTAGAGAGAGACAGCATAAATCCAGCCTGAAGCCTCTGCTCCATGAAATTGGATTAGGGACTCTACTTTGGGTCTGCCTAACCAGACAAATAGCCCTTACAGTTATTTTTTTTCTTCTTCCTTGGTATTTTTTTCACATTAAAAACTCTGAAAAAGCAAGAAATCATTGAAGAGGCATTAGGCAATCTCCTACCCCACAACAACAAATAAGGCCACAGAGCAGAACTCAAACTCCAACACAGAACGGATGGTTCTCTAAAAAACATTAGGTCATACGTTCTCAGTATAACCCTGGTGCTGCAGGTCGACATCATAAAAGTTGTTGGACTATTTGGTTTTACTACAAGTACATCTTTGGTCCCTTGTTTTGGTCATAAAGCTGCAGCAGTAGGAAACATGAAGTGGGATATGTGGTTAAAGTTTAATGCAGAGAGATGAAAGAAAAGAGCCATGTTTTCGCCTTCCTTGCAGCTGCAGTGAGCCAACATCAGGAGCAAAAAGAAATTGGCCACGCTGACTGGAGACTGCAGAGCAGACACCACACTGTACATTTTACAAATGCAACAGGGCTGCCCACCTCCAGAAGTGCCAAGGGAAATACATGGTATCAGCTCTCTTTCTGTGGCCACCATTCCCAATATTGCTGCTGAGATACCTGCAAGGGCTGTGCTGCTGCTGCCACCTCTGCTCATGGAGCCACCAAGCATTTCTCAGCCATCTGCTGAGACAAGCAGGGGCTCTTCCATGGCCTGCCTTCAGCACAGCAAGCAAAGGAGTTGGGGTGCTTTTGGAAATGTGAACTTCTTTACCTGTGTCTGTGTGGCAGGTGCACACTTATTTTGCTTGCCTACTATCTAGCACTTAATGCAAGCCTCACTGAATGGTGGAAGTCACAGAGCTCTAACATGTACAGTGGCTAAAAACCCAACTGGAGAGAAAAATCAGACCTCTCCAAAGCAGGCCAGGGCCCAGGGATTAATGTGCTTTCTGAACTGTGGGACAACCACATTCCAGATCCTGCTCTATTTTGGAACAGAAATAGATTTCAATGTCTTATATTGTATCGGCTTAGAAGCAGTCTCCACTTCTTTCAAAAAGGCCATCCTAGCCATGAGAAATCCTTCATTGTAACAGGTTTCATAAAACAACCATATTTTCCCAAACATTTTCTCTTTTTACTATTTGTGCAATCATTTTTACAGCATGAGCTCTGGTCACTAACAAAAGTAGTGACTATATAGTATCAATCCACTTTTTTCACTTAGTTCAAATATGTGAATGGCAGAAGAACAAAAAAAATAAATTTACTTTGAGAAGAGTTCCCCTTCCTATGAGCATTGCTATTACGTAATGCTGCTGTTAGACATCTAAAGAGGAATTTGAGAAAATGGATGTCTGGGTGATTTTTGATTTTGCCTTTGCAGTGCTGAGGTTTTTCTTCAGAAGTTCAGCACAGCAGTACAACCACAAGTTCTCCACCAATTGTCCTCGTCCTTATAACACCCTAGGTCTCTTTTCCTTTCAGAGTTGCAGTTCCTGAGACCCAGAGAGGGGACCCAGAGCTCCATCCTGTACACCCAGTTGCAGAAATGTATTTCAAGGTCTCCTGATGCTGTGCCTTTGCCCCAGTAACTAAAGGAGGCAGCAGCATCAAGCTCTGGCTCAACTGCTGGGTTGCAGAGCGACAAATATTCTGCCAGGGTTAGAATGAGATTAGCAAAATCCTACGGAACAATGATTCAAAGGTGCTGTAGCAAATCAATTTCCTGCATGCAAAAAACACAATTACTACACAAATTATCTTGCTCTCACCCCATTCCTCTCTCTCTGCAGTGAGCCAAGGCTGAGAAACCTCATCCTTTGGGCTGCAAACATATAGCCCCTCCTCTCAGGTGACACTGCCAATGGTGGGAGCAGCAGTTCTCCACCTCCCTTGAGGAGCTGTGCCACTAGAGGGCACACAGATTGCCAAAATAACACGGGGGAAACAATAGATCCGCTGGCTTTTGAACCTACATTCCAAGTGCTCCATCTCTATGACCAAGCAAGCTATCATTCCAGAGCAACCCATATCTGCCAACACAGACTATCACCTCTGGAGTTTCTAATCTTCTCCACTTCATCATGTTTTAGTTAATTTCCCACATCTCCCAGTTTTCCCATTGAGGCACAAATGCAGAATCTCTACCTAATGCAAAGGTGGGGGGTAAGGAGGGATTTTTTTATTCTTTCCAGGGCTTATGTATTTTTTAAAGAAGTGATTCCAGCATCAAAAATCAACACATTCAGCACAGACAACCCAAGTCTACAATGTTTCTTGTTTCTGGTTCAGAGCCACAGCCCAACTGCACTCCCACAGCACCCCACATGAGCTGATGAGCTCCCCCACCCTGCTGGGGTGCATGTGGTAAGGATGTCATCACCAGCAGCCACCTTGAACATAACAAGGCTAGTCAAAAAGTCCAAGCTGAGTAGCATCAATTTCCACCCAGAGTCAGCTGTGTCCATATTTTGTTCCCTGGCACTGCTGAGGCCCTCAAACAGGCCTTGCACTGACTAGGAAAGATCCAGCACCACTGAACAGTCTGGACTGCATGCAGTGCAAAATGGTGCTCCTTGCTTCCTGCCCAGGAAACAGATTGCAATTTGCATAGTGCTGTACCTGAGCTAATAAACTATGATGAACTCTCTCTGGGTCTGCATCCATGGCACAAATAATCTTCAGTCTGGGTAATTCCCATTATGTATCCTGGCTCTTTCACTCAAGCTGCAATACCTTTTGCCTCTGGAAGTCCGTGGTGCCAGCCAGCATCCACTACAAAACTTGCTCTCAATTCTGTCTGTTCCCATTCCCATTAAACCAAGTAGCCAACACCACTTTTACTCTCCACTTCTTGTTGTAGGTGAGATAAGAGCAAACCAGCTGAGCACTCCCCATGTGCTGCTGATCAACTTGGCAGTCTCCTGCCACCTTGTTCTACTGCTGCCTCCCTCACAGACAGCCCTGGGAGGGCTCAGCTCTTGTGACATACCAGGAATGCTACAAGCTCTGCTACATCAACCTCTGAGGCTGAAGGGACCAGTCCAGTGTTGAGTTACCCATTTTGAAAACATGCAAGGTAAAGAAAGAGCAGAGCCCGTATGTACCACGTGTGTCACTGGGGAACCTGTCAAAGCCCAACACAACTCACAGGACAGTTACAGACACTGGTTTTTCACCTTATTGGGCATTCAGCAGGCTGCCTTTTCCCACCTATCAGACAAACCTGAATGAACACTCCACTAAAAAAAAAAGAAAAAGGAAAAAGGTCTTTGAGTTAAGCAGCTGATACAATCAGGATTTCAATTGTTAATATAGAAGAAGGCTTCCTCACATGTCTTGCACCAGTATTTGCATCACAGCAGAAGTAATACAAGGCAAGAAAGAAAAACACTTTAAAGAATATGGCTCTTTGTCAGACTGGAAATATTAGCTGTGATTCAGAAATTAATGACAGCATAAAAATCTATTAAGGCATCTAGACTGTCTCTCAAGGGGCCTTTTCAAGCTTGTAGTGCATGGATTATTCTCCAGGGCTCTGCCCAGCCAAACTTCAGATGTCCCAAATGACAGCAATTCCACCACGATTCTTAACAAAGCTATATCACCATCTGATCTCTTTCTTCCATTAAGTATTCTTCCTCTCCTGCCAATTTTTTTTCTTTTTTCTTCCAAATCTTCTATCATGAGAGACTCTTCTAGCTGAGTCCACACTAGACAATTCTTCATGCCTTCCCAGTATGCCTACATCATTAGCATAGCTCCTCTTTAGTCATTTAGCCAAAACAGCTATATATTTAGCTCTCACAAGCATTCTTCATAAGTCAGTCCCTCCAGCCCCTTAATCATTCTCCTTGCAATCCTCTGAATTCCCTCTAATTTTGTTTACATCTTTCTGGAATTGAAGTGCCCGGAACCAAGCGCTGTAAACAACAACAGCTTGTTATCTGGCTAGACTGTAATTCTGGTGATCACAGCACAGGCCCTGCACATGCCATGCACACACAGACACATGCACATGCTCATCCTCTGGTGCAGACACAGCATGGCTACAGGACGCGAGTTCTGCTCACTGGACATTCCCTCCTCCACAGTGACACCAGCTGGGTCTCCTTCAAGGAAATCCAGTTCCCAAAAAAGTGAGGGCAGATCTTCAGTACAGCACTTTAAGCTGCCTGCAGGCTCAGGACAGACACCAGCCATTGGCTGCACTCAGGTAACATTTTCAAGTTTTTGATAACACCTATAAAGGCCACAATTTTCAGAACTTTTTTGTTTTAGATGACAGTTGAGACTTTGATGTAGTCTTATGACAGCAGATAATACATCACAGGAAAGCCTTTAAGCATTTGTGCCTTAATCTGTTCTTGAAACTCAAGATGGAATTTTTCCAACAAAACATCTTTTTATTCTTTATTAGAAAAATGACATTTTGGTGAAGTAAAAGTGTTCTGCAAAGATCTTTGCTTTGCTTTAACAAACTTTTGGAGAACTTGAAAATGAGTTCAGAGAGAAACCTGTCAAGCTCTCAAGATGTCAGAATCACAGAATATTCTGAGCTGGAAAGGACCATTGAATCCAACTCTGAAGTGTTTGGTCCACATGGGGATCAACCCCAAAACCTTGGCATTATTATCCCCAAGGCACCAAGGAAAGGTGGCAGCTCCACAAGAAGGTTTCTTCTAGATCAAGGTCACCCTAAGCCCCTCCCTGTAGGAATTCCAAAACCTCTTCTCACTAAGCATCTCCAGATCTGGAAGAATTACAGAGCTATTACTCCTACATGTGGAAAGAAAGCAGAGCCTTGAAGTCTTCTGCCTCTCCAATATGTTTCACATGGCCATTCCTCCTTCACAGCAGCTACAACAAAGCTTCAGCATCCAGGAGAGCTTGAGGTGTTTGTTTCAATTTTTGTAGTGATTTGGGTGACTTTGGTCAGCAGGAAGAAGGATAGAAAGAGACCAAAAACTCTTGGGGTTGACCACGGGATAAGCAGAGCCTACATGCAGGGGTCTTGTGAGGTTCCTTGAAGCCTGAAGAAAAGGCTGCTGCTACAAATATTTACATCAGGATAGACAGAGCAAGGCCAGCCAGAATGGCCTTTCCTTTCTTTCCTCTATGCACACAGCAGGCCAAAGGAGAAAGAGGACTGCACTGCTGACCGTAGCTCTAGGTCCCTCTGGGGCAATGACACAGCTCATTTACCTCATGCTGCAGCTAGACTTTTTTTTATCAACATCCCAATCAGTTGCAGCTCTGTGGCTGCGGGATAGTACAGAAACCAGTCACCAGTAGGCACCTAGGATACATGACAATGGAGGAGCTTATGTACCCTCACTTCAGCTCCCACTGTTTCCTGCCTTCCCTCCCTTAGCTGGCCTGGACTACAGACAGCTCTTACACTACTTGAGCTAGCATGAATAATTTTTTGGTCTTTGAATCACCAAGAAATTACTGTTTGTAAAAGCCCAACTTTGATACAGCACGACTCTTCCAGACAAATAGTTTCCTTTCCTCTCCAGGAGATCTAGAAGTGCAGCACATCTTGTCAGGGCATGCCCAAGCAGATCTGTTCTGCTCAGCTACCCAAACTGAGACTGGACAGAACACAGACATGCTGGACAGAGCCTGTGCTGTTGAGGAAGTTAAACCAGCAAGGCTGTGTCAATGCAGGTAACAGCCAGAGAACAGACTCGCTGATTTTACTGCTTCAGGCTGCATCCAGCTCATAAAATAGCATAGCTATGCAAGGAAGGTGGGCTCAGTCAGGTTGTACTATTTTTGAATGTGTCGGTCTAATTAAAAAACAACACAACTTGTGCATGTAGGAAAGCCTCCTTTTATCCTCTTCCTTCTACTCCCAGAAACTCTCCCAGGAAAGCGTAGGAGTCAAACATGTCCTTTCCACTCTCCAGGCTGTATTTCCTGCCCAGGTGACTGAAGTGTGACTAAGTTGCCACCTTACACCGAGGCTATCGCAGAAAGATGAGGAGGGGTAGCCAAGCCAGAGAAACAATTTTGTTTCACTGCAACAATCTCTTGCCATGTCAAGATAGGATGCAAATGTGCTATGAATAATGGTCATTCCAAAAGCACACATAGGTACACAGACTTTCCTATCAGCAATCAGGCTGCATTCACCTCCTGCACTAACATTCATGACAAGTCCCCTGCACAACACACAACTCTGGACCAGATTTGTTAACGTTTCTCAAGCATCTTTACCATGTAACTTGTGCATTTTCTGTCATATGCACACACTCAAATGCATGTGCATGCATATATAGATCATTTTCTGTTCCATACATGCACCTTCCCAAAAGCCAAGGAAGAGATATTCAAAGGCCATACCTTTATGCACAGATCATGTATACAGGCACAAATAAAACTGCTGTTGAAAACTGGATTTTGCAATCCCATTCTACAAAGTACCTTTACAAGGCAAAGAGTAGATACTTCATTCTGTGAGGGTGTACCAGCATGACTAAAGTCTGAATGCATTTACATTTCAAAAATTCCACAGATGCCCCCTAAAATAACCCCTCCTTCCTACAGGCAAAACCTTACCAGCAAATCCTTCCTTTTTCAAACACTCAAGTATATATCCCCCCCAGTCAGCCTCTCCAGCATCCACAGGGGGAAGTCAGGTAACAGCGCACTGGCTGCAAGGCTGATGATCAGAAAGAGTTTTGCTTCCTTGGTGGACCTTTGGGTCAGCTGCAGAGGGTCAAGCACAGCCAGGCTCCAAGCAGGTGCAGCAACAAGAGTGCATGCAGAAGAATATTAATAGTTATTGTCCTAGCAGGTTGTAAGGATTAATTGGTTCTGGCCTGCAACTCCCCATCAATGTAAGTGCTTAGGGGCAGAGGGGAGGGAGCTGTGATTACACACTTACATTGCATACTCATATGCTATTGATTTCCCAATTGGAAAGGCCCACAGCCTTTCGTTTGTCTCCTTGCTCGCTCCCTCCCTCATCCCAGTGCTCATGGCCTGCCTGCCACATCTTCCCCCTCCCAACAGCACAATCACCAGAAAAAGGAGAGGGACACACTTTTTTAGCAGAGCTCTGCGAAACCAGAAAGAAATGCAGAAACCAACATCCATGAGGTCACACAGAGGCAGACTCTAGGAAAGGGAACAAATTTCAAGAACTAAGTTTCCTTTGGATGCTTTATATAACCTAGGGTCTGCAAAAGCCAGACTGTGAGCCTGCAGCTGTGATTACACTCACCTTTGCTTTAAGCCAAAGCCCCTCCTCTGAAGCCTTTCTCATGCTATCTTTTTTAAATAAAACAAACCAACCCTTCAAAAAAACAAAACAACAAAAAAACCCATAACCTGCTTTAATTGGATATGTATACCCTTGCATTGCCTCCAAAACCATCTCCTCTCAGAGGTACCATTCAAACTCCACTACCTCTACAGCTGACAAGCACTGAAAAATCCTATTTTATGCTTGTGGGTGACCAATAAGCATGGCTAGTGTAAAGGGCCCTTTACCCTCAGCATGTAGTCATGCAGAATTTCTTCCCCAGGAACATTAAAACAGCAGATATGGCCAGCAAGACTTCACTGTGATACAGAATACTCCTTTGGCTCAGAAAAATTAGGGTTGCACCCCTTGTAGTGCTTTTCCTTTTCCTTCCATGCAGGTGAGCAGGGCAATGCTGCCATGCAGGCAGACAACCTCCTGGAGTGTTACCTCACAAGGAAATGCCTCAGCTTCCAGGAAATTCAGCATCAGCCAAAGCACCACAGTGCAATAAGCATGGCACATAATCAAACCTGGGCTTCTTTTTCCTGTGCCTATTTCTGTAAGAATCATTTACTCCCAGCATTTTTTTCTCTTCCATGCTGATTGCAGGCATGTTTGCCCTCTGAGACACAGCCCAGGAGAGGGCTGTGTCTCACACACTCACCTACACATGTCCTTAGCTCCCTCTCAGAGTGGGACAGGATGCTCTGTGCTGTGCTTGACATTTTTGATTTTATCATGGATAAATCGACAGCAAGAGGAGTACATCAGCTGCCAAAATCATTGCTTGTTATGTATGAGTAGCAAATGAAACTTTTATGCACCTTTTTAAGGAAAAGGGGATACCAAAGAGGCAAAGATTCATGCTTCCTATAGGGACCACAGACAGTAAAATTCTGCATCCTTCCATCAGCACCCTAAGCACGAAGGAGATATTTGGCAAAACACATCCCCATGTTCAAAGGCACACATGAAAGATTTTCCCCAGACTCTTCCAGGATATCTTTGTCTGGTACCATTATAGACTTCACTCAGATCAGTCAGTCCTTTAGCAGCCTCTGTCAGACAACAACCACCTCACAGCTAATCCTCTTCCACAGAAAAACCCATCAGGTGTTGTGATGTGCCCAGAAAAAAGGGCATCCCTTGCCCTTACTCTTCACCAGCTTTTGCCACCTGTCCTCACTTTACACCACACAGGGAAGCAAGCAGTGCTACAGCTCCTCATCACTAGCCCAGCCCCACCAGCCTCTCCAGGCAACTGCACACAAGGCTCACCTGCTGCTGCAGGTCCTGTACATCAACATCCCTGGTCTAACCCAGACCTACACGTCCCTTGTCTAACCCATTCCTGAGGAACTCAGCCTTGCACAGGGTAAATCCACTGCAGGAAGGGTCCAGGCCCCACCAGCAAGGCAAGGGCCTTGGCTTACTCAAGGCTTACAGGAGGCACAGCTGGCCCACAGAAAGGGTGTGCACTCCTAAAGCACTGGCTCTGCTAGCACCCTAGGATGAGAGCAGCTGTATTCCTCATCCTGATTAGAAGGAGCTCTATTGCTACTGGAAGAGAAAAGTGAAAAGAGTAACTATAAAAGAGCACATCTCCTCCTCAGACCATTAGCATACACAAGCGTGTTCCAAGGCTGAAAAGGAGTGCCCCAAAACACTGGGAACTGGGTTCTTTGTTGCAGAACTAGTAAAACTCTTGTGTGAGAAAAGATATCTGAGACTAAAAGATTAAGCAAATTTTTACTTATCATAACATAGCCCTCTGAGCAGGTAGCTGAGTCCTGAGATTCATAACAGCTAGAGGAAATGGGTCCTTACTTGTGTAATTATTGATTATTATAGTAAGCAATCACTGGATAGAACTGGAAGAAACACTTGGGATATCTTTTCAATGCTCCTCGTTCAGAGATAAAAAGCCTTCTCTACTTCTTCCCTGTCCTAAGCCTACAAGAAAAGTATTTTGTTTCACATATTGAACCTCTTCATCATTTAAGGGAATGCAAGGCAGCTGAGTGAGTTGTCACCTCATCAATACATCCAGCCTGCGAGAGCTTCCCTTGCCTTACTCAAGAAGAGAGAACTAGAAACAGATAGGAAGAAAAGTATATTCAGGAGAGCAGGAAAAGTCTTTTTTTTTCCTCTCCAGTTGGCAGTATCTAAACGTTATCCAACTGCATCACAATCACCCCGTGCTGTTCCCCATACACCACAATGTCACCACTCGCACACACGTTGCTGCTCCTCCCTCTCCTCTCCCCATCCATTACACATTATCAGCACAGAAACACTCGGGTGTACACTTCCATCCATACAGATTGCACATACCTCACGCATTAACAAACACATCATTTTTCACACCCTCATTGCCCAGTAACGTTATAAAACATGAGACTTACAGATAATATTTGTGCTGTGTACAAACCTAAAGCATCCTATTCCACTTACCTGACTGCTTCTGTGATTTCTTTCACCAGACTCATTCCCTATTTAAGAGCACCCTTGAGCAGCTCAAAAAATACATTATAAATAAATGCTGCCAGGACTTGCAGGCCAGTTCTGGATGTCCTTTCCTAAACAACCTACTCTACTAAATTGGCTGTGGAGGTATCTTCCTTTTTTTTAACACGAAGTCTTTTACAATTAACCAATTAGGTGGGGTTGTCAGGGAGGTTCATTCAAACAAGCTGGGATTTTTTAGTAAATTGCTGATTTGAAACAGCTGCTATTTTTCAAGGGTGAGAATTTGTTTAGAAGAATTTTCAACTTAAAGCAATGCTGAAAGAAATGTATAATTTGTCAAGGCGTTCATTTTTTTTGAATAAAATGCTCAGGGTGAGGAAATAAAAATTAATTTTCATATTGACAGATAAGTTAAGAGTAATAGTAAATGAAAGTGCAAAAATCAACACAAAATTCTTCTAAATTATTTAAATGCAATTTTTTAATAAACCCTAATCATTTGCTTCTCCACCCCATACTTATGCACTCATTTTTGACTTGGGAGGGAGGAGGCTAAGGAAAATAAAAAATTTGCATTACAATCCAATTCAACAATCTGATCTCTTTCAGAAGCTTTGAGGCACATTGTGCTAAGAATCGAATCCATTTGAGGGAAGAGCTGCAGCATGCCACTAGAAAATCCTACAAACTCCCACCCGACAGCATTGCTGGGGTACGTAGGTTCTTTTATTCCTCCAGCCCCCACAGGGCAGGAAGGCCAGTGCACCTTGCAGGAGGAACAAGCATCCCGCCTCCGAGCCAGCTGCCTCCCAAAGAGAACTGGAAGTGCAGCAGCAGAGAAACGCAAGAATCCTAAGCCACCAAGATGAGGAAACACAGTGATCGGGGAGGGAAAAAAAAAAATCCTCTGTGCAGGACTTGGAGCACCTAAGCCAGGGGGGAAGGAGCAAAGGCTGACTCGGTGCCAAAGCCCCCGAGGCAGGCAGGCAGGCAGGCAGGCGGGGGGGGACGGGCAGCCCTTCGCATCCTGCCTGGCAGAGCGCTGGGGGAGGCAGCCTGCGCTGGCCGCTTGGCACGGCGGAGCCCGCGGCTCTCCTGCCAGGCTCAGCTGCGCTTCCCCCCGCAGCCCGGCGCCTGCCGTGCAGCCTGGGCTCGGCCCGGCAGCGCTCCCCTTCTCCCCCGCGCCTTCGGGAGAGCGCAGAAAGACGAGGAGCTGCTCCTGCGCTCACCGGTACACCCCCAAGTGGACAGCGAGGAAAAGGGGAGAGAGGGCACGCACGAGTTCTGGGCAGCTCGCAGAGGTGTGGGCTCGGCTCTCTGCCTCTGCAGGCGTGTGCGCACAAAGGTCGTGGAAGCCTTCTGACCGGGGTCACTGCCTGTCAAAGGCAATACTGCCGTGTCCCGGGGTAAGAGCTCCACGGAGTTGTGCTCGGCAGGCTTAGAGAAGTGTTGTTACCACGGCTTTCAGTGAAAAACAATTAATTCGAAACAAATATTGGGGGGTGGTTGTGTTGTTTTGTTGGGTCTTTTTCAGGGCACAATAGTTTCCCCCCCTTTATAACTCCTTCAAATATCTTCAGGCTTGCTTCAGGCAGTGCCCTACTCCTCCCATGCAGCCCCAGCATCCCTGCTTCTCCATTCTCCCAGTCTTCACATCGGAGGAAGGAAATTACTGCTGGCTATGAAACTAGATCCAGCAGTGCTCTGGTTTATATCATGCCAGAAGTTTGAGAGCAGTTGAAAAAGCAGCTCCAGGTTTTCAAACGCTGATACAATACCACACCATCCTATCCCACCTCAAAACCCAGGGAGGGCAACTGTGTTTCCTCTGCCTATTTAGAGTGTGCGTGATAATACAGACCTCCAAAGACCTTCCCTGAAGCCTTCAAAACAGGAATAGATGTGGCTGGTACAACCATGGCAAATACTAAGTCACTAAAACAGAAGGTAAAAGCTTGTCCATACCTGCAGCCTGGCATAAGCTCCAGCTATAAGGACTAAAACAGCTCCTGGCTGCTCTGGTCACAACTCAGGGAAGGCTCATGACTTGAAAACACTGCATGGAGCAAGTGCCGTGGTCAACAGCCTAGGAAATGTGCATCAGAAAGGCAGGCAATGTTCAGAGTCAACGTGACTTTCCAGTGTCCATCTTTCTTGACAGTTCTCTGACTAATCCTCCAGAGCAGGGCAAAGTTCACACCAAGCTACACAACTTCATTGCTGACGTTATCTCCTTTTGCTACACAGGTACCAGTTCTCCTCTTACCCTATGTACAACCTATGTGCTAGGAAAAATCCTCCTTCCCTGTCAGAAATAGCCACTTCACAGCAAGGAAGGAAGTCAGCTGGAAGGTGCTGGTGTTGGATTCACAGTCCAGACTTGAGAGAATGTAAGTTGAGAGAAAATATGTGACAGTGAATAGCATGTGTACGAGACCCAGAAATGGGAGAAGTGAGACTGTATGAAAAGGAGCACTCAGCAAATGTGAGAAGGTGGCAAAAAATGAAGGATTCCATAGTGAGGGCTTGCAGGAGTGACAGGTGTGAGGCTGCAATAGAAAGCATGTGTGTGACAGGGAGCCTGCCTGTACGGGAATTTGCTTAGTAGACACAAAATAGAAGAGAACAGTACATGCAAGACTGTGTGTAGAAGTGGGATCTAAGGGGAAGTGAGGAAGCTGTGACTGGCATATCTCCATGCACGGCACTCCTGCACTAATATGAACTGGAGTGAGAAAAAAGCACTGTGAAAAAAGCTGTGTGCGAGTGAGATACGCTCTAAGGGTGCAGCTCACTGCAAATGCAAGACTGTGAGGCACAGAGCAGGCCAGATAGAGTACATCTATGTTCTTTAGTTATATTTTCACCTATGTGTGAGTATATGTATGCACAGAGGCTTACAAGGCTAGTGCAGCAGGATAGGCAAGGGATTTTAATATGCAAGCAACCTCGAACACTAGTGTTCAGGATGGAGGCTTGAAGGAGGGAGGGGGGAAAAGGGGAAAGGAGAATGTGAGCACAAGAGAAGCAGACTCTCCAGGAATTGCATGTGCTAGGGAGCTAGAACTGTATGTGCCAGAGTGAGTTTGTTCATCTTCCCTGCTATATCCCTGAGAGTGTGTGTGTGAGTGAGTGTGTGTGTATGTGTGTGTGTGTGTTCAGGAAGGACCACTGATGTGACCAGTGAGTGTGGATCATGCACAAGCTGCAATTTTGAAAGCTATGATTATATGTACATGTGTGACATGTATTAATACATACAGCATGGAATGCATTAACCCTTAACTCCTGTTTACAGAAAGCATCTCAAAACCAGCTAGCATGCCTGTCATCACTTCGAACTAAATTCCATACTCACACTTGGCTCTTAAAGCAAGAAACCCAGCTGGCAATTCTCCACTGAAAAAAACCCCATACCCAACAAATTTTCATCTCCTGTCTTTCCACCATCACTCTTTCTCTCTATTTTTTTTTTTCTTCCCCCTCCTGGTATTGAGGGGAAGGACATAGTGATTTCACAAACCAGAGGCACAGAGATTCCTCTAACCTCCCCCTCTCCGGACAAAACCAAAATAAAAATTAAAAAAAAAACCACAAAAGAAAACAAAACAAACAAACAAAAAAGCCCCAAAGAAACTTAACACTTATTTCCTCAGGAAGGTAAAGAATCGAGGAGGATCAGTACTTGTGACCCAAAGTGCTGAGAAACAGCGGTTGTGGATGGAGGGGATACCACCGTCACCCACCACTCTTTTCCTTTGCAAATTTTAACTGTACTCCCCCCACCAACTCCCCCTCTGCAAAAGCATAAATACAGCAGCAAAGTCAGTCACATGCAGTGCCCTCTAACCATAGGATTCACCGGCAGCGATCTCTCCTTGGCTTATTTCCTGAGGCAAGGAGGGGGGGAAGGTTTGGAAGGGAAAAGAGGGGGGAGAGGAAGCTCCAGCTTTCAGCTCCATGTTTCAGGCCATCCTCAGTCCATCAGCCTCAATTAAAGCAGAAGGGTTTGAGAAGGTTGTGAGAAAGAACTCACCACATACCTTGCAAGGAGAAGAGGGACAGGAAGAATCCCAGCACCCAGATACTGTGCAGCCAGTAGGTCCTCATGCTTCTCTCTCACTCGCTCCGCTTCCTCTGCCTTTTTCTCCGTCTCTTCGCTTCTGTCTCTCTCTCTGTCAATTTATCTTTTTTTTTTTTTTTTTCCCCTCTTCGCTCCTCTCAAAGAAAATGGGATTCGTGTCTCCCTTCAGTCCCTCTGGGCTCTGCTTTGCCAGCTCTGACAATCCAGTCGCAGCGCAAGCTGACCCGCGGTGGCCAGATTCCCAAATAACCTCTCACTCTCCCCTTCAAGTGCTGGAGAAAGGGGGGGCCAGGTTGGATGCTCCACCGTAGCCTGGGCTGGCTGTAAACACAGAGAATCTCTGTGTCTCTCTCCTGCAGCTCCAACTAAATGCGACTGTACTTAAACAAGCAATGCCTTATAGGACAGCGCTCAGAGCAGAACAGATCCCACCTCTGCCACCTAGTGTTGCAAGCCAGCTCATTTATTTCATTTTTATATATATAAATATATATACGTTATGCTATAGAAATATGGTTCCCTCATTCCTCTACAAATGTATCTCTTGGATCACAGTCTATGAGCCATTCCAAGCTCAAGAGTCCCTGAGGTTCCAGCTCCAGTGCACACGGGGAGGCTATTCAGCGAGGGAATATTCCTCATCGCCACAACAAGAGGCATGGCACGGCAGGTTTGGTTTCTCAGCAGAGTTCTGCTTGACAAATTCTGAAGCAAGGGTCTCTCTGATGCTGGTGTCACTGTCGGGCAGTACACAGGGGCCAGAGGGAGATTCAGATGCAGCGACTGTAATTACAGAGCTGCCAAGGCCTCCAGGAAAAAATAGCAAGCATCAACCTGCATTAATCTTTGCTGGGTCTCCTGTGACTTCCATGCAATTTCAGAGGGACCAGAAAGAATCCTTCTGTAAGGGAAATCCAGCTTGAAAAGCAACCATTTGCTCACAGGAGGCTTCCCCCACTACCCTTCTCCTTTCAAATACAGGTTCCTCCTGCCATACACAGCACAAACTTTTTTTCTCAAGGAGTAATTGGCTCCTGCAGCTCTATTTCCCCCTAAAATCATTTCCTCCAGTTGGAGGAACACCAGTAGCGAAGTACTGCTTAACATTCACACAGGGCTTTTCATCAGTCACTCTCCAGGCATTTCACAAAGGGTGTCCTTTCTCAGCTGGGGGCATGGAGGCAGTGTGAGTGCACAACTTCTGAGGACAGTCCCGGGACACAGTGTGACAGCTCAGCTGGATTGCCCACCCAGCCCTGCGGCCCCTCCTCAGGCCACGCTGTGCCCTTCATTGTGGTCACCAGGCAGCCTGTGAGGATGCCAAAACTAAAGGACACAAATCTCCAATGTACGCGTTGAGGGTGTGGATGAGCCAAGGTGAGTGTCCACAAGTAGGAAAGGTCTGTAGGATTCTCATCACTAATGATGCCCTTCCAGAAGTGTTCCTTATTAGACTGCTGTAGAGCAAGCTGTTCTGTGAACAGAGTGCACCAAGCCTGCCTCCCCGTGGGTTTCTGTCTGCTGTCTCAAAAATTCCCCTGCTCAAAAGCCAGAACCCATCGTATCCCCTGTGACATCTCCTGTGGAGGAAGGAATCCATGCTATGGCGAGTCTTGCTTCCTAGTGGACCAAAATGAAAGACAAAATGCAAGACACAACTTGCTTTAGCCTGGTTGGCTACTGCCATGTACATAATTCTACTACCACCTACATAATTCTCGAGTTTTCCACTAGGGAGGGAATGGAACATTACCTAATCACCAGTTTTTAAGAGACATACAGGAATAAGTAACTTTTTAGCCTTCCACCCTCTTTTAAATGTGGTTGAAATTGGTTGCACTGAAAAGTTATTAGGAGGAAGAACATATGGACAAACAGATAGATGCACATGTACTCTCATCTAGGCTTCACTTCCCAAGGAAATCAAACTAAAAATATTAGAGTGGACTAAAGTCAACTGACTCTAGTCAATGAGGACCATGCTTCTTTTTTGTGGTTTCCATTTCAGATGGTTTTTCACGCTCTGATACTGTATTGGGTCTGCATGGTAAGGTTTTGATAGGGGGGCGCTTCTGTGGGAAGCTGCCAGAAGCTTCCTCTGTGTCTGACAGGGCCAAGGCCAGGCAGCTGCAAGGCAAACCCACCGCAGGCCAAGTCCAAGTGTACTGTCAGCAAGAGTAGTAACACCTCTGGGATAATGTGTTTAAGAAGAGGATGGAAACTGTGCAACAGCAGCCAGGAGAGTGGAGTGAGAATATGTGTGAGAAATAGCCCGGCAGACACCCAAGGTTGGTGGAGAAGGACGGAGAGGAAGTGCTACAGACACTGGAACAGAGATTCCCCTGCAGCCCGAGATGAAGACCGTGGAGGTTCAGGATAGATCGGTTATCCACCTGCAGCCCATGGAGGACCCTTGCTGGAGGAGGTGGATGCCCAAAGGAGGCTGTGACCCCATGGGAAGCCCACACTGGAGCAGCCTCCTGACAGACCTGTGGCCCCGTGGAGGGAGGAGCCCACACTGGAGCAGGTTTGCTGGCAGGACTTGAGACCCTGTGGGGAATCTGCACTGGAGCAGTTCATGAAGAACTGTGGCCTGTGGGAAGGACTCATGTTGGAGAAGTTCATGGAGGCTGTCTCCCGTGGGAGCAAACCCACACTGGTTCAGGGGAATATGTGAGGATCCTCCCTTGAAGCAGGAGGAGCAGCAGATACAGATGTAATGAAGTGATCTCAGACCCCATTCCTTGTTCCCCTGCACCTCTGCAGCAGAGGAGGGAGAGAAAATGAGAAATGAAGCTAAGCTAAGCTCAGGAGGAAGGGAGGAGTGTGGGAAAGATATTTTCAGATTTGGGTTTACTTTCATTATCCTGCTTTGATTTCATTAATTTTTCCATGGTCGGATTTGTTTTGCCTCTAACTGTACTTGGGGAGTGAGCCCCCTGTCCTTATCTTGACCCGCAAGCTTTTTGTTGTATTTTTTATACCCCTGTCCAGCTGAGAAGGGAAGATGGAGCAACTTTGGTAAGCATCTGGAGGCCAGCCAGCATCAAACCACCAAGAGAGCATGGTCTGAAAGAGAGCACAGTCAAAAATAAACTTGGCACTCAAGATGCATTTGGAACTTAGCATGCCAAAATCAAGTGGTGACAATCAGTTTGTAGGCTTGGAGTAGGAGTTTTTGGGGGTTTTTGCAGAAATCCTCACAAACATCTAGCTTGGGTTCAGGGACCAGCTCGGCCAGCACCTTAATACTACACCAGCTCTATACATTTCTGACACACGACTGTCCATGTGCTCAGCATTTTTCATTTGTCCTCCACCTTTGTGATCCATTACCTCAGTGCTCACCATCTACATCTGATAAAATATACAGTATTATATGCATTTGTACTATTTCACAAATTTCCTCAGCTCCCATATATGACTCCAAAATTCACCTGCTACCCATCCCAACTTCCATGCTACCCACAGCCACATACATAACCTTACCTCCCATCTGCCCTACACATAATCCTATAGGGTCCCACAGCCTTCCCAATTAAACCAGATCATTATGCAACCATTCAAAGTCTATTTTATCTACAGATCCCATGGATGATCCCATATTATGCAGCTCTCAAGCACGTGACCCTCTCAGACTTTGGACAGGAATATGCAATGACCTGGAAAAAAAAAAAAAATCTAAATCAACCCTCCTTCCGTCTAAATCATTTCCCATGTCCTATTGCAACAAGCCCTGCTAAAAATTTGTCCCCATCCTACTTACAGACCCCCTTTAAGTACTGAAATGCCACAACATTTATTATAACACTTATGATAGCAATTTATATTGACTCCAGTAATTAATAATATAGCCTAGTAATTAGTCTTGTCTTAATTATTAATCAATATTATATGTATTATAATAATTAACATTATTTTTGTAATAAGTAATAATAAATAATAGCAGAACTGTATCTCTGCTCCATAAATTCCATAGGGATGTGTGTAAGGTGATGATGCTGAACCCAGTGTTGTTCCCATCCAAAACAGGTGGTGATAGTTACAAGTCCAGAGAAAAGACACAAAGGAAGCAGCACTCTCTCAGGCAGCAGCATCTTATGCTTCCCTGGAGAAGCTGGCATGACTGAAAGGAGAAGCAGCTATTTCTTACAACGTATTTGACATACTCCTAACCTTCAAAAATGTTCAGGACTGGATTTTGAATCCCTTGCTCATGCTGAGTCATACCAGTGGGGTTACTCGGGACATTAGACTACTAAATATGAGCAGGAGTATCAGATTCTGTGGGCTGAAATTCTCTGGGATTGATCTCCGGCCAAAAGGGAGTCCGTTTTCCTCTAGCCAAATCTCTCAGCTACCTACATATTGTGAGGGCAAAATATGAATCAAGAATTACACTCAACTGTCCCTAAATCCCCCAAGCATTAAAAGAAAAAACAACACCCAACCAACCAAACCCCAAACACACAGCAGTCCTCCTTCTTCAGTCCTTTCCTTTTAAATTACTGCAATCCTCTCACTTCCTCCAGTATTTAAATGCCAAATGAACCAATGAAATATCAGCAATAGAAGAGCACATCTACAATCCTGTATTTAAAAAAAAAAAGAGGTTGAATTCTGACAGAGCTCTGACTGATTGAAAGCCAGCCACTTTTAATGCAAAGTGAAAGTGTTTCATTAGGGCTGAGTGAATGGATTTGGATGCACCGAGCATGGATGCTTCTCCATTTTTTAATAAATAGATGTGCTTTGTGCTATTAACTGTTTAAGCACTCACACTTTCATTTCTGTTTCATCTTAGCTTTAGTCACTTCAAGCAATATCAATATTAACTTGATTGTGCAGCGCACACATAATATTTTCTTTTCCAAGTTTCTATCCCGAACCTACCATTAAATACTTCTCAAGCAGGCATGCTAAAGTTGGTGGAGGAACTTTTAACTTTTCCATTACAGATTTTTTCAAATTACTGTTATTTAACTGTGCAAATGTAATGTTGCATTAACAAAAGGCTTAGTGGTTTTTTTACTGTAATAGAAATAGTATTGGAAACACAGTTGGCCATGCAAATTTTGCAGGGTTTACATAAGAGAATGAGCATTCCTGAAATTTTAAGTTGAGAGAGCTTGGTAAAGTGAGCAGGAGGCAAGAGCCATAGATTATCCAGAAGTGGTTTTTTTCTGTGTTTTAGTGTCCTGTCCTGTATGTCTGTCTCTGACATATGCGTATTACTACTTGTTTTGTTGAGTGTTCTATCTGTGGGTTTCATGTCATGGCTTTGGACTAGTGCATCTATGATAAATAGTGCATTTCAGTGCGATTTAGAAGAGTGTTGTGGCATGTGCTGCACGTGATCTTGGGAAAAGGGGGTGGAAGGAGATGTTCTCTCTGCAAGAAATACTCATTTGTCATGTGGTTCTGTGAAACCCACCGCTGTCCAAGGTCAAGGACTGCAGTGTCCAGAAATGTGAGCTCTCTTAGAAGGGATGCAAGGGCCTCAAGACCATGATAAATAGTCTCACACCTGATTAAGCTCCTTTACGTAGACTGAGAAAACAGCATTTGTGCTTCTCATTTGCCTTCAGCTGGACATTCAAGAGAAGAATGCTATTCAAACCACACTTTCCACCTGTTCATTCCTTTCTGCCACTTCATACTCTTCAGCTGTATTCCCATCCTTTCCTTCTCTCAGCTTCTTGCCACCCACCACTACCCTTCCCATCTCTTTTCTTCTCTACTGCCTTCTTGGGAATCTCATCAAATAAGGCAGAGTGTCTTTTTGAGGCTTCTTGAAGGGAAGATTTTCCATGAGTGTTTCCACAAGACTCCAAGCTGAGAGTAGCTTTTTGAACAAATAAATGCCAGGCCAGCAACTGTGGAAGGTTGCATATGACTACACAGCAATTCGCTAAGATGAAAATCCACAGAAATAGCCAGCCAGTGAGATAGCAACAGCACTCAAGGAGTGGTGGGAAGGAGGAGATGGAAAGAGCCCTCATTTAATTCTAACAACCAAGCAATGACACAGTGGGGACTGAACTGAGAACTCTTGGAGACGAATGTGTTGCATGAACTGGTACAGCACAAATGGCTGAGTTTCTCTAGCATCAGCCTTAGCAGACCCACCTCCTTTACAAGTTGGGTCACATAAAAGGATGCGTCACAAAAAAGCGTTTGCCAGCAGTATACATTCACACATTGGCGTTGTCGCATAATTAGAACATAAAATAAATGGCATAACAGATGCTATCAACGTGTCTACCACACTGTATCCATGGTGCCAACTCCCTCTCCAAGGGGAGCCTCACCCAGGCCACGCTGAGAAAGCCTGAAACACGGGCATGCAGAAACCAGCCTTTAAGGAAATACGCACACAAAGTTCTGCAGAAAGGGCCTCCACTCTTTCAACATTTGTAAGATATTACGGGAAATCTGCAAGTGTGAATGACAACAAGGAGAAGAAAATTGGCTAGCACCCAGGAAAAAAAAAACCCATCCCAAAAAAAACAAACTTTGGCAGATAATTTTTTGAGTTGTCATGTTTTCTGTGGGAAAAGAGTCAGCTCTTTCAAGCTGGGAATAAAAATAATAATTCTGTTCAGCTCCTTTGAGCAGCAGGGAATTCACAATCCAAAGGGAGAGGCGGTTACACCACAAAACCCTTGCCACAGCCAATACTAACTGGCTTCCGCAGAGGCACAAGGAATCCCTCAGCACTACAGAGGGCCTTTTAAGAAGTGTTTTTGCAGCCCCCTGCCCTTTAAATCTCCACCAGAGCTTGGCAGCGCAGACCTTTCCCTCTCCTCCTGGGACTCAGGGCGCGTTCCCCCAGGCAGTACTCTACCAAAGATGTTTCCTTGACACGGCACCCAGCCTCCCTAGCGCACACCTCGCTCTGCCCAGAAGCAGCTTTTTATCCCAGCTGTTGCTTTTCAGGTCTTTAGTCACAGCTGGGGGCCTTGTGCTTCCCTCCATTAACGCTCTGTGCCCGCCGGGGAGGAGCTGCTGGATGTTGCAGCCCAGTTCCCTGACCCATGGTCCCAACAAGTCAAGCATTGGGCTCCCCAGCTGGTACTTCCATCTTTAGGCTATGGCTTGTTGGCTTTGCTAGATAAATTGTCCGCTGACTGCAGAGACAGGACTGCCTTATGCCTAGGCACCCCTGAAACTTTGTTGTTTAGGCAAAGCAAGAAAGGAAATTGTAGCCATTTGCTGCCTGTTCCTGGCTGACTGAGCTCCAGCACATCCACCTGACATAAGAAGGTCCCAAACACAGGACTGTCCAGTCTGTACCTACCACTCAAATGAGATATGGGAAGCAAATTACATCAATCTCACTGTCTGCAGAGCTGACCTGCACATGGCTGAACAGTGTGACATGTTCTGGCCAGAAATACAGAAAAGCAGCATTTTTTAATGATTTTTTTTATATCAGGGTATCCATACTCAGCAGTCTGGAAGGCAGCTGGAGCTTGAGCCATGTGAGCATTCCCATTGCAAAAGTCTCCTTGCAATGCTTGACAACATCCTGAAATTATGAATTCCCAGGCTTATGTTTTTCAGACCTAGTCCATGCACAAGGGTATATTTTTTATGATTTTGGTTTTATTTTTGAAAGCTTGAGCAAGCAAGGGTTTGGCTGTTTAAGATATTTGGGACTGGGGGAGTGCTTTATGATTAGTGGAAGAACCAATTCATACCTTTTTTTAACAGTTCCAGTGCAGGAATTACTGTGGATAGAGACTTGAAAGGCAAATAATGTGAGGCAAGATTTGTAGGAAGTGGCAATATCTTTTATTAAACTGAAAAATATAGCTGAAAGAACAAAACAAAACAGGCTTTCCAGGCATATGGGCTTCCATTCCCAAAAGTGTATCCAGACTTTTAACTATATGATGTCAAATAACTGATAGTACTTCTTCCTACAAATCTCCCCTCATTTATGTCTTTAGCCCATCCTATCAACAATATCAGTGCAACTTGGAAGGGACGTCAAGTCTGTGAGGGCATTACCCAGAAGAGCAGAAAACATGCAAGCATGGTTGTATTGAGAGGGTCTTCCTTCAGCTAAAAAACAGGTCCAGGAAGATACCTCTTGGTATGAGTGACATGAAAATACTTGGGTTTCAGTAATGTGCAAAGAGTAATCTTTGTGTAGGCTGGCTCCACACGTTCCTATGACTTGCTAGAGATCAGCTCTCAAGCCAAATAAAAGCAGTTGAAAGGCTCTCAGTGGCCTCTGATCCAGGTCCCCTCTACAGCAAAGTCACTAGGTCATCACTTTCCCTTGCTTGCTCTGTATTTAGTGTCTGTGTACCTTCCCCTGCCACTGCTGGCCTCTTGTGCTGCAGGGCTGATACAGAGCCCTCATGAGACCAAGGCCTGTTGAGATATGTGCTCTGCAAAAGGATGCTGAGAAAGTATTTCAAGCTGCTGACAGCAGGTGCAAAGACAGACAAACACACAGCACTTTGGCCAGAGAAAAGCCTACAGCCCACCTACTATTTTAAAAAATTGTCTGTGATGCACTTGCAGACTCTCACTCAATGAAAAACATGAGACAGTTTTAGGTTTGCCACTACCTGATCTCTGCTAGCCTTTGCAGTGTTAATAATCTCTGCCATTAGCTTCTTTTTCAAAGCAGAATTTCTTTTCTGTAGCTATTTTATCAGACAGAGGATGATCAGGAGGTTAAAACCCACATTATTAGCATTAATGACTATTATTATTTATACCCTTGTAGAAGCTGCACAAGTCTAGGCAAAGAGACAGTCCATTTCCCCAAAGAGCTCACAAATCTTATTTATGATAAGGAATCACAGATCATGTGTATCAATAGTAGGGGAGGAAAAGAGAGTAGGGAATAAGGAGAGCAACTGTATTAAACAAAAACCTCTTCTACAGCTTAGGCAAGATGCTGCCTCCAGGGGCCTACTTGATCAGACAGAAAATATGGATATGGGGTTTTTCTCTAGAACAACACTTTCCACTATCCTAAGGAGTTCTGTAGTGGGTTTTTGCCCTCCCCCCTTCCCAGCAATTTAATAATCTATGGACCAAAGTCCATGGCAATTATACACAAGTGGCAGCATCCAGGATGGCAGAAATTACTGATTTTTGTACACTTCTCTTCACCTGTCAATCAGGAGCTCGTTACTATTTTACAAATGGGGAAATTGAGGCATGTAAGAGCTTTCCATAAGATCACCTATTTTATATCCACAAAGAGCCCTGAAACAGATCCTTAAGGTGTCCTTCTCACAGAGAAGATCCATTTTCTCCAAGTAGAAGGATTTCTTCTTTTCCACCAGTAGAAGCATTTTATTGCCAAGAGAGCAGCATCCGTGCTGCAGTTTTTCCCAGCTACAGCAAAGTCAACAAATACTGTGAACCAACGAGACTAGCACACATTTCTATTGCAAGTAGACTCAGCAGTTAGCATCTTGGAGAGGAAGGGAAAGGCAGCCCAGTGGTAAATGCAACTTTCACTGTCTTGGCAAACTTGATTTTACTACACTATTGCTGGGCCCAAACGTTCAGAACACTCTTACATATAGTGTGGAAGTTCCATGAGGTCCTAGAAATTTTGAAATGTAGATTCCAAGTCCTTTCTTTCTTCATCACAAATTTCATGGGTCTGTTTAGACATTCAGGGAGTTTGGATCAAGCTTTGTCTTTTCATTGGTTAAAATGGTGAAAACAGAGCACAGTGATGAGAGTGTTCTGAAAAACCACTAAGATGTTCATGGCGAATAAGGAATTGGAAAATATATAAAAATGCATTTAATCTGTACAACTTTTCCCTCTCAGTGCAGAGTTTAATTTCAATAAGTGCCCTGGAGAGGTTATGCGTTGCAAGCATCTTGTAAAACTGAGATTGCTGCATTGCATCCCCAGTGATCTCAGGGCAAATGCAAGACTGAACAATGACTCCAGATCGGGTTGTGCGTGATTCCACCTCCCCGACAACTTCGCTTGAGAAATCAATGAAGAAAATATGGCATATTTTGGGGCTGTACACGAAGCAGGTGGCTTGTACTTTGACACTTAGAATACAAGACACTAATAGAACCATCCTTCAACTTAAGCAGAAGAGATTTGCCACTAAAGGCAGAAGGTGACTGTGGTTGCCATGAAACTGTCTGTGGTCACAGTTGTAAGAAGGTCATAGCAGCGATATTTGTAGTTAGCTACTAAATTTATTCAGCACTCTTAGGCTCAGTTTAGATGGGCTGAAGTTACCCCAAGGTCAAAATTCTCTGTGGTGCAGGCTGTAAACTTATAAATGCAAGCAGGGGTGTTAACCAGGCACATATTTCAAAGTCCCCAGCACTCTGCCTGAACATGCTTGGCGAGTCACTTGGATCAACAAGCAACTTGGGTTTATGCAAGCGTCCATTTGGCACTATGAATGCCAGTGACAGGGACAGGATACAAATGTGGTGCATGGTCCTTGGTCTCAACATCAGTTTTGTAGCAGTGCAGACAGAGCTTTGGTTTAGCTTTTGAATCTCTTGTTTCCTGCTCCTAGTAATAAGCATGTTCTCTATCAGGCTATTGTCAGAAAAGTAGATCTGAAAACTGCATTGTACTGGACTTTGCTTTAGTATCAGTGAGCACAGCTTGAATTAAAAAAGAGAAAAGACTGCTCCGAGTTACATCAGGAACTTATTTAAAGGTTCTTTTTGCTCCTTTCCAGATGCTTTTCTTTTGCCAAATGGAGCCTGTCTGAATTGGGAAGTCTGATCCTTCATGGACAGCTCCTGGGTAGAGTTATGGAGGTAGAGTACACCTCTGCAAAGGAAATCTTGTGTTGTTTTTCACAGAGCAGATTCAGACTAGTACTGTAATCAGTATAATAGAGATTCTAATGGAGTTGCCAAGAATAAATGCACAAAAAGGCTTCTCTGGCCCTCCAGAGCCTCGGTGGCATGTCAGTCTTTGCAGCCCAGCATCAGTGAATGAAGAATGCCATGTCCTAGAAAATACACTAAAGTGTGTCTTACAGCATCTTTGCTATACCATCAAATACAGGCCAAGGGAAACTGATCTAGCAATAGAGAGAAAAAAGATATTCCAAAGATGTGATCAGTCTTTTCTCTGCCCTCTGCACTGAGCAGCTTGGTTCGTTTCTGGCTGCACAGGTACCTTGGCAAAGGCAGCTGTACATCAGCCCCTTATTCTGTGGCTTCCTCCTTCCCATTTTGCAGGGGATTATCTGGAAACTGTATTGTAGAGGAAGGCAGGGGAAAGAGGCCATCTGCAGCTTCAACTGTCAGGCTGTTGAAGACAGGGGCAGGGAAGGTGTAGATTTAGATGGCAGCTGCCCAGACAAGCAGTAGCTGAGTGAGGAACTGACAATGGGAAATTATACAATAAAAATTTTTAAAAAATTAGAAAATAGACCATAACTTCAAAAAAAAAAAAGGGATCTTAACAACCTAGTGGTCTCTTGTGTTGGGCATTACCTTGAATCTTTATGGTTATTCCCCAAATGGATTCTGAATTTAGAAAGGACTCTTAGATTTCCTTTCCTCTGGTTCCTGTCTAGGGATTATGAGCTGAAAGGTCTGTGACATCTTTCTAATGACCTCTTCAGGTGTTTGATCTTGGATTTCTCCATGCTTCTCTGCCTGTGCCTGAGGAATAAGTATCTCCTCAGGTCCAACAACCCTACTGAGGGTGGTTAATATCAACACGTAGAGCATTGCCATACTGTTGGCAATGATCATCTTGCATTCTCAGGGAGCCACTTCCCCCGTGGAAGTCAGTCTTCCTTGACTGGCAGAGAGCTTCCAGCTTTTGAGTGACTCCTTTGTTGTGTGAACTTTGTGAAACCAGGTGGCAAGAACAGGATAATTCTTATTCAGAAACTCTGTCAGGAGCAAGCCCATGACCTTGCCCCCCAGTGAGCAGTGATCTTATACTATGGGATGTGTTGATTAATTGTAGATGGCCAAAGTCACATGTAAGCTATTTATCACAGTCATGATTAGGTATCATAAGGGACCTGTAAGAGGCCTGGTTAAGAGGGATTGCTTCCATTTTTCTTTAGCTTTCATCATATTCTAGTGCCAGTGAGGCCCTGTGGTTGGTTAACCTCTTGTTTACTTACTATTTACTTAATAAGGTTAACCTCTTATTTACTATTGCTAAAAAAAAAAAAGGGCCAAACCCAAGATCTAGGCACAGGGAAACATTGTAGCCTGCCCATGGTCATTGCCAGAGCCAGCAGCAGGACTCCAGTCATTTGATCTCTGGTAGCAACCCAGCAAGGGCGGAGCTGGTGCCTGCTCTCCTCATGAACACCACAAGGGCACCTGTACATCTACTTTGTCACTCCTGACTTCTGGATGCTGCCACTTGTGCCTTGTTGGTGTGGGCTTTGGGACATGGATTAATATGTTGTCGTACCTTGGGGAGAGAGGCCTATTCTCCAGCAAACTAAAAAAAAAAAAAATTACAGGAATCTCTAAAACTCCATAAGATCCAGGGATTTGTAAACAGAAGTATAATACTGAGGAGCAAGAGGAGGAGGAAAAAATGAGAAACAGGAAGATAATTGCCTAATGTGCACCTTTAATGAACTAAAACATATTCTCCCCACAAAGGGCCCATAAGAGAAAAAAATAACATTCTTCCTATAGACCTTCAATCTAAAACTGAATTATCTGTGGCAATTGGATCTGCAGCCTCACATGAGAGGGTCTTACAAAGAGGAAGGGGTATTATAGGACTACTGTATGCAAACGCACCCAATTAATTCAAGAGCATCATTGTTATTTCATTTATATTGCACCATAGGGGTATGCAATGCTTTACAGATGATTAGGGGCTATAAAAGTTTAGAGAAAAGATGAAGCAGAAAGCAAGGAGCTGGCAACCAACTGGAGTTCTGACTAAAAGCTCTCACCGTGGTGTTTATGGTTTGTTTGTTGTGGTTGTTTGTTGTGGTTGTTTGTTTGTGTTGCTGTTGTTTTAAGTCTCAAGGAGTGGTTTTTGGCACTAATCCCATGTTACTGGGAGATAGAGACCACGTAACATGATTGCTGGGCCCGTTCCAAGGATGCAAAGTTAGAAAACGCACTCATTAAAACAGGTCTGAAGAAACAAAACAGAAACATGTACAACAAGGAACAGGGAGATAAATTTGTGATAAAAACTGTAAGTCATGCCTGAGAGTTCAATGCTTTGGTAAATTGTTGGAGGAAACAGAGACTTTGTATGCCCAGAACTGACTGCCTGAGGCTTCAGTAAAATTGGTGTTATGCTCCTAGGCTGAGACAGGCATGCATAAAGCACATCCTGTCACTTGTGTTCTGCATTTGTGGCTCAGGGATACTCTTGGATCCTCAATTGTGTTTCAGCTGGCATGAGAGCAACCAGGAGGAGAAAGCATCTCTGTACAAGCAAACAAGCATGTGGCTCGAGATTCCAGATATATAGAGGTCTTATTAATGGGGTCTAGACAGAGTTTTGTGCTGCAGCACTAAAATACTTCAGGAACAGCTGGACCTTAAATCTACCCAGAAGCCCTACAATAAGAACATAGCAGCTTTCTCAAAAAAAACATGTACTTTTCTCATAGCAGCATATGACACCTGTGCTCTGTTAATGGCACAAAGCCAGGATTTTAAATGTGAGTTTTACTGTATCAGTTGTGATCTGAAAGTAGATAGATCTCTAAAAGTTTTTTGTTGTTGTTTGTTGTGTGGGTTTTGTTTGGGGTTTGTTTGGGTTTTTGGGGGGGGGGATGTTGTTAGGTTGTTGGTTTGGTTTTTTTCTTTTAATAAGACACATGTAGGGGGGGGTTTAATTTTGTTTTAAACAGGAAAGTTACTTAAAAAATCAGATAATTTTTATCTTCCCTCTAGCATTTTCCATCTATCACTTTTAGCAAAATTGTTACTGAGAAATAGTGCTATGAAGTAAAAATTTTAAAGTATTAAAATCATAATCGTTTGTTTGTTTTTAACTAGGAAATGATACATGGATAAGCATTTTTTGTTGAAAATCTTATGAAATATTATACCTATTTTTGGTAGGTTGACGAGGTGGAAATGGGTCCTTTCCCCATGCTTCCAAGCAATTTTGGCTTTCAAAGATTCAGAATTGATTGCCCAGCCTCTGCTTTTTCCATCAGCTGTGGAGTAATTTCTGAATTTTTTTTTCATTTTTTTCCCAAGAAGATATGGTTTTTATTGCTATTTTCAAACAGCTACTAGAAGTGATGACTGGCCACCCAAAGCTTAAGGACTAGTATTAGCACATTCTACAAGATGGCCTCTGGACTGAAGTTTGCTGTATTAAAAAAATATTTAAAAATCCTACCAGTATCTCTGACCTTCAAGCAACTATCCTCCAAATCAGTTTTATTTATAGAAAATTATGCATGGATCATCTCTATCTTTCTATTGAGATGTTAATGCCTGTTTAAACCTATCTTATGTTATTACATTTTATTCCTTGTTCCTGCACAATATAAAGTACTTTTCTACTGATTTTGCTGCATCTACACTAAGGAAAGTTGTACTGCGGTAACTATTCCAATATGTTGTAGGACAGATTGAAAGATTTCTGGTTGAAGCCTCTGGTAAAGCCATTAATTTTCTAGAGGAAGGGAAAAGAATTGGGAAAATGTTACATTTTTTGCTTAGAACAGGATTTTTGTGTATGAGGGTATGTTTGTGTTATTCAAATAATAAAAAATCAGCAGCAACAAACATCCTGCCTAACTTTTTCCCAGTCTTCCCTTTAAACAATGCTAAATGCTGTCCTTCAGTGGCCCATACAGTCAAACATACAGCTAAATCAGCTTTTCATTCCCTTGGCCAGGATCCACAGGCAGTGCTGTGGATACCACCCTCCACGGGGCTGCATGCCCAGCTCAGAGAAGGAGCATCTTTGGCTGCCTGGTACAGGTGGCAGCACTCTCCTGTCAATCTCCATTCTTTTGAAGTGACCTGCATCTCTCAGATTCCTGTTCCAGAAAATTAGGCAGCAGTAACTTAACCATTTCTGGGACTGACTACAAAAATCTGTTTGCTGTTCACAGCTTGGCCCAAAGCACCAAGTACATGATGTTCTTCACTTAGGTATTTATCCTACATTTCTGCTTTTAGGTGAGGCACGAAGTTCTTCAGCTGAGTCATGATCCTATCCTGGGACCTCACTTCTGACGGAGATGGGATGTAGCTTTGCTGTTCTACACAAAGGGCTTCTAGAAACTCCATCCTCAGTTTCCTTGGAAACAGCGTATGACAAACATAATGCTCCATGGCACTTGACCATTCATCTCCATGGTGGTTATAAAAATCCCATCAGAAAAAGCCTTCAAGCTTTCCTATCCCATTAAAAAAAGAATCCAGATACTCAATCCTTCGATTCAACAGTAAAACAAACAATAAAATTTCTCATTAGACTAATTGGGCCAATACTGTTGAAAACCACGATGGGCCTAAATCTAAATTCTAGTTCCAAACCCAGGAAGATGAGAGCTGAGGAGATAACCATTGTGCCTCTGGGGGTTGTCTACTCGGTAATTGCTATCAATTATGGAAAAGTGGTTTTCAACGTTTTTGGTTTGTGGCACCTAAAAATTTCCTGCATGTTTCACAAGGAAGGTGTGGACCCTAACAGTGTGAGCCTAAGCTTCCTGATAGAAGCTTTTCTTAACTTTTCCTGGGCTCACTTGGATCAACACACTGCAGGTTGGAGAGCATAGTGGTACCCTTCTATGGGAGAATTATGGGACAGCTCATAAATAAATGGGGCTCATTTTCCAACTACAGCCCCTGCTGTGATTAAGGCTATTTTTCATTTCCTTAACATCTTGAGTCAGGCGTGGAAAAAGTATTTGTTAGAAAGCCATTAGACAAAACAGTGATTCACGGAAATAAGTGGGGTTTTTTTCTTCTCATCTTTTGTTTGTCATTAAGAGTCTCTCAGTAACTACCATGATGGCAGCTCTGGGCCACGTGACAGAAGGTAATGAAAGAGAAGAAGAGAGTGGAAAGTTATTGCACTAGAACAAACTCTGTTATATTGCAGATTATATTACAAGTGAAAGGCAGAGGACTGCATTGCCTAAGACTCTTGTGATGCTGTGGGAGCCTTTCTCACTCCTAAGCTGTTCATTAACATGGAGAGATTTTGATTTAATAACTGTGATCAAAATCCCACTGAATACTCTGGCCATTATGTACCCAAACTGAAGATGCTCACCAAGGTTTATGATCTTTGAATAAATTTAAGTATTCATTAAAAGGACGAGTTAGTATAACAGTTACATAAGGAAAGCATCCAAATGACACTGTTGTCCGAAAAAGCCCTGACCTTTCAGAAAGCAGGCAGTATTGCTGTGCCAACAAAAAGAGCAGCTAAAGATGTTTAAGAGAATCCAAGTGTAATACATTAAGTAGTGACCATGCTTAATGAGCAATAAGGCAAATCATTGTAAGAGAGGCCTCATTCTGCTTGGGGGGCTCCTGTAAACACAAGGACAACATCAAAAGGTATGTGAACATCGTGGCTTCATCTGTTTAAATAAGTAACAGTGTCAGTAAGCATTTCCAGGCACCTGGACTTCATAACCTGCATTTTTCAACTGTAAGAGCAATTCCTGGCATGCTTTGGGCCCAGCCCAAGTTTCAGTCTCCTAAATAGTTCTAGGGCACATGGTGAGAACTCGCAAGGTGGTCCAGGGACCATTCCCAGTTGGCAGTTTGAATGTGTATCCCTATTTTAGAGATTATAAAAGCTTAATATTATGGAAATTTTCTATTCCATGCCAGCTGGGATCAGCACCAGGGAGAGGTCATGGCATACTAACTGTATAGCGAGTGCCTGGCAAAGTTCCTCGAGTTGGATTTGTAGAAGAATCATGGCAAACAGGGCAGGACAAGAACTGAGAAGATAATCATTGTGGGCTCATCTTACGTGACAGAACTTCTTTTTGTTATATAGATTTTATTCTGTGGCAGCTGACACAAGTTCTGGCAAAGATGCACTGTAGAACTGGACTAACAAGGTAAAGATGCATGTCAACAGAGAACAGAGTGACAAGCCAGAAGTTCCTCAGAATTTATTAGAAGATCCAGGGCCTCCATTGCTGCTCAAGGCCTTTATTCAGTATTTCCAAAGCAAATGCAAATTGATCAGACATAGGCTGGCAATAGTGGCAAACAGACAAAAGAGAAGCTGTGGGCCACTGTCAAAGTAAGAGCGATGTTAGAAGGGCATAGGGTAGCACACTTTGTGGAATATGAAGAAACTCCTCCCCTCAGACACTGTATCCATTTGGACTGAAGCAAAGTCAAGGGCACTGTGAGCCAAATTTTCAGAGGAATTTGGCAGCCAGCTACATTTCAAAATAAGCAGGTAATTCTTTCGAAGATTCTGATCCCTATTCAAATTTTAACACTAAGAAGGAGCTGCATGATACTGACTAGGCACATCTGAGGGCATGTCCTAAGCTGAAGAAGCCAAGCACTTGAAAAACCTGCAATGTGTTTGCCCAATCTCCAATTTACAAGGTGTACATAGCAACACTTTTCTATATATTGGCACTGAAAAACCACTAGTACAAATTAAATGAAAGTTAGGAATGACCTGTGATGTCACCCATGTGAGACTGATACCATTACCCTTTTTGCAATGCCTGATGGCAATTAATTGTTGTTTGTTTTCCAGTTGTTTATGAATCAGAGTTTTTTGCAAGAAGAATGCCACTATGGCCTTGCTGCCTGGGACACACTGAAGCTAGAGTAACAAAATGAGACCTCTATACATGAGACCTTAGGCTCAGAATGCATAAACCAGTTTGGTCCAGCTGCTCTTTTCTGACTTCTAGAGCAAGCTATCTTATGACAACAGAAAACATTTTGGGAACAAGGTCCTTGTCAGCATTCTATCAGCATAATATCACAGACTTATTAGCTGGTGTAATACTGATGACTGGTTTTCCTGCCTGCCATGGCACACGTGGGGCAGTTTACCCTAAATAAGAGGAGTAAGAGTATTCAGTCTATGCCAAAAATGCACAGTTAGCAATTGAAAGCTGTAAAGAGTCACTTCTAAATTGGCCATGTTTCTTGGGGCAAAGGTAATTGCTCTAGTGATGTTAAGCCTTTCTTTCAGTGTGCAGGCACGCTGAGCATTGATGAGGGCTGCTCGTGCATTGAATCCAAGGAGTAGTTCCCAAAATGTTGCTAGGAGCTCTTTAAGAGAGATTATGTGATACTCATCTTCAAGTGACTGGGATGAGATCAATGGCTGAAGGCCACCTTAGGTATCCTAACATGGCACACTAAAGGTCCATCTCTGGATGTGCATAACTGGGCACATTTCTAATTATAAGGAGACGAAAACTAAGGTTCAGCAATCAATAGAACTTATTAAGAATATTAAATCCTAGTAAATAAACTATGGGCTTAAATTAATTCCAATGTAGCTCTATTGACAAGCATCATTCAAACAGATATCCTCCAGCAACTGCCTGCCAATTGGAGATTGGGTGATTTCTTCTGCCACTCCACCTGCATAATGCAATATTGAATGGGACAAACCCAACTGCTTCTAGTGATACAAATATTTCTGCCAGGATTAAACACTAAATAACTTCTACCACAACCCTGTTGAAAATCCAGGGCACTTTCTGGTTATGAGGGGTTTTTGTGCCACAGAGACACTGTCCAGCAAATGGCCATAGAAAACACTCCATTGAGAATTACTAGAAACACACAGAGATGTTCTAAACTACATGGACAAAGAAAAGCATTACAGCATTGTGTTACTTAGAAGACTTCAGTTTCTACAGCTCTGGCATAATTTCAAGGAATACCCACTTCAGAGCAACCCAAGTATGCTCAACTATTACCTGAAAGACTTGGCTGAAGAAAGCACCTTCAGCTAAGATTGGTTGAGGTCAGCTAGTTCTCCTGGTGTAGGCAGAAAGACAAAAATTGCTGCATCAACCCAGTCATTTTGGATTGACAACCAAGGACCTTAGCCCAGAGGATAACCACAATTTTTCTTACTGTTCCCTGCACATAAAACAAGCCAGGCATGCTACAAAATCCAGCATGAGCTGGTACAAGGTGAACTTACTCCAAAGTAGTCAGAGGCTGTGTGCTATCATAAGAGGAAGAGGCCATTTCAGGCTCTTCGTGACAGCTTTCTTGTTCCATGCAGGCGCATTTAATTAAACTGGAAACCAAAAGATAGGCCTGACTTTGTAGGCAGGATAGTAGCAAAGACTTGAAAGCAAAAGCATTATGTTCTCCATTGTGCAAGATACAAGGGGAGGAAAAAAACATTCTTTCACTCTATCAGACATAATAAAAGGCCGAGTTAAGAAGCCCAGAAAAAAAATGTCTGGTTAATTTAAGGTGAAATCAGAAAAGAAAAAATACAAGGGCCATCCTAGTTCTCAGAGTGTCATCACTCTTTCTGGTTTTAGATGGTACACTAGATACTCAGCAACTCTGAAATTGAGATCCAAAAACTGAATGGGGCCGCATTGTTCCTTCTCACCACATTAGAAGTTCCATATTGAATCTCAAATAATTTGCAATTACAGTGCAGTTGCTTCAGGGAGTTATGGAGAACAACAATGCATTGCATAAAGCCTCACGGGCACATGTACTAAGTAGAAAATGCATTTAGAGATTACAGGGTTATCCATGAGTCTTGTTTGCCTTTTTTCATTTTTCTCTTTAATCTATGTGCCAGAAAGATAGCGACATTAATAAAGAGAGCTCTGACCATTTCTTTCACTGGGGTGCTTCATAGGAGAGTCAGTGCAAAGGCAAGACCACACCAGGACTCTGCCACACTTTGTGGTCAGGCTGGAATGGGCAGAGGGAACATGGATCTGGGAATACGTGGAAGTGTCAGGATGTTTTGAAAGCTTCTCTCTGTGCTCATCCACATTTCCCTTTCTCTACGCAATCCAGCCAGTAGGCCCAGACAGATAACAGCAGTGTGTCTTCCTGGACTCAATGATCTTAAAGCCTAACTGATTCATTTTGTGATTCTATTCTCTCTGTGGGTGCAGATATCATATGTTGATCTGTGTGAAAAATGAAAGAAAATAATTCTCTGCACAAAGGTGAAGAAGGTTTCTCGGTGAATTAGCAGTTACTGTAATCCTGAAGATCTTATACTCCACCTTCCCAGTGCTAGATTTCCGAGGAGCCCAGACAAATATGTTTCATATGGAAGGAGTTCTCTCAACTGATAGAAACAACACCATACACCAATGCTCCATTATTTTCTATGTCCAACTTCAAAACAATACCGCAGCCTGTTCTTTCAATATTTTTTTCTTATTTGTGGAGTGGTTAAATGGTCCTTCAATTACATTTTGGTCAACTTTCCATTACATCACCCTTGTTTTTGAGCATAATTTAAAGAAGTGTAGAAGGCATTAAAAAAAAAAAAAAAAAAAAGAGAGAGAGAATAAGTAAAGATGTTCTGACAGGAGAATTGATTGATGGTGTGTGTGCCTTATCTTTCACACCTTATGTAATATATATATGAGAAATAGTTAGTTTGATAGTTAAAGAAACTAAATGCCTGTCGAGAATAAAATACATCAGGGACGCAGAACAATTCCTCATCTGGTTTGGCTATCATTCACTTTCCAGCCTACTGGCTGTCTCCCAGGAGAATTCATTATAGATTAGAGGCAATGATTTTCTCTCCCCAGGCCCCCACTGTTTCCTCCCTCCTTCCCCATTTCCTCCTTCTTTCCTGCTGTCACCATCTTCTCCATCCCATCCTGCCAGCTCCCTGCCCAGGGCTATGTAAAAGGAACGTGCAAGAGTTACAAAGCTCTGGAGAAAGCACGTGGTGTGGCCACCAGGATGGGGATGAAGGAGAAGGGGCCAGTCCATGCAGCAAGCGTGGGCAGGGCACCATCCTCACATGCTGCTTGCAGCCCCTTGCAGGCTGTGCTACAGAGAGCAGCAGGGGACGTGGGGGAGGCAAAACTGTCTCTCCAGAGACCTGAGGAAAAAAGCCATGGATTCAAAGCAAAGATGAGGCCTGAACAATGCAGTAATCTCTGAATGGACATTTTCCACCCAGCACTCCCTGTTCCCTAAATTTTCCCTCTCAGTATCTCACCTCCCCATCCCTGGAAAAAGACAAGCTTCTGCTGTAAGGAAGACAATGGGCCAGGACTGTCCCAAACCCTTCTATAGGGTTTGTACCATATACTATAGTACCACAGGTGTCCCATAACAGTCTCTTGTAAAGGCATTTGCTCAAAACAAAGCCAATATTAAAAATATTTGTTACAGGTAGGTCTGTACATACAGTGTCTGATGCATCATTGATTTAGTTCTTTAGAAACTTCCAAGATTTGATTTATAGGAGTGAAGAATTGCACTGAACACTGATGTTATTGCATTGGGTACCCCCCATCTCCCTCAATTTTGTTCCCCTCTGCAAAAGCTCAGCTGCTGTTTGAGATGCTGTAAAGAAACAGAAGGAAAGTTGGTACCTTTCAGCTTCAAGGGGGGCTCTGTGGTCTCAAATGGGCAGCAAGAACATGACATTTGGCAGGACCATGGATTTCACGCCAGAAATATGCCATTGATACAGCCAAGAAAAATACAGATAAATTTACCATGACACAAAACAAGGAGGTAGAAGTCCATATGCTGCACCTCAAGAATGATGTTAGATCTAGTGGGAATATACTTTGAAGGTTTTGTCAGCACTGAGACTGCTCTGTAGAAACACTGCTGTTCTCCCTGAGTCCCTGAGAGACACACAGCTCTGGTTTCTTCAGTAAAGAGCAGGGACACCTGTACGCCAAATAATCAGCAGCAGGAGGGTCTCAACTGATGAGACACAATGGATCAGTAGGTGGCAAAACACACAGATGTGTTCTAAGAACCCTTACAGGGATGGTTACAAGAAAAGGTTCTGAACCCAGAGCTGGGGAAGAAGCTCAGCTTGAATGAAGTTTGTGTCAGGATATTGGGTCTGTGAATTGGCATGGAAGAAATGTGTGAGACTGGAGGAAAACCAGGAGATTAATAAACACTCAGAAGAGAGAAATGGAAAGAGTTGGACAAGAGAACCAGTACCAGGTAAGGAGGTGAACACAAGCAGCAGATACAGCTAGATTTTGTCCTGCTCACCAAGGACTCTAGAGCTTAGGTGGGAAATCCAACTGGGGCTACTGCAGTGTTACAGCATCTTCTCTGTCAGCCTGATATCACTTTTTGCACTGCCCCACTGAAAGAGCCTCTTCCTTTTCTGCTTCTATTTCTTCCCTCTCCACCCTTTGGAAACTACTCCATTGTGGGGGAAAGGCTTTCCTTTCACCAGGAAAACACTGGAGCAGAGAGCAAGTGCCACAAGATGTGTCACTGGGGGTCTTGCAGGTTATATCTGAGTGAGGAGGGATGCAACTGGCATAGAGGACCACAACCAAAGGGGTGCTGCATCCTGGGGGATAAATTCACCCAGGTTTCAGCCTCACAGTGAGATCCTGAGGGATGGTGCAAATACAGAGAAAACCCACTCTAAGCTGCATATCCTACTGACCCTAAACATCATCATCATTATGTTAGGATATATCAGTATTTGGGGGGAGGTGTCATCATGAAAGAATCAAATGGCAGTGCCCAAATGGACTGTCCAGTTCAACAAGGCAGAGGACACTGTCCCAGGAATTACTTGGTCCTGTGCCATTGTTTTCACTAGCTGGATGACATAGAAGCTGCTATTTCACCTGGCTGCAGCCTCCCAGAGCCTCCCTTTCAATACTCAGTGATGTTTCCTGTCTTTCCCTGAGGCACACAGCCTGGCAGGAAAAGCTGGAGTGAACTAGTCCAGTTTACTTTGTTATTCTCCAGGACATGGGAGAATCCATGCCCTCTTACCAAAACCTCAAGGCTGCTGCAAGAACAGTATACTGGGATTGCAGCCTGAAGACAAAATTTCCCCCTCCCAAGCTGAACAGGAGTTTAGGTGAGGTTTCCAAGCCAGGTCACTTTTGTTTTTTCATGAATCTCTTTCCAACATCAGTTTACTCTCACTCCCCTTGGCACAAAGCTGTGAAGACCATTTATTGCTAATAGTAACTGCAGGCTCCATGAAAAAATCAGTCTCTCCATAGGAATGAAGAGCTTCATAATTATAAATCTAAGCATAGGCAGGAAAGGGAAAAAAACAAGAAAATCCCATGATCTCATAGTTGCAACTGACCTTGGCAAGAATTACAACCCAAAATGCACTCAAAGCACTACATGTCTATCAAAGCCTAATAAAACAAGCAGGAAATGGGAGGTCTCCTGACAGTTCAGCATTTGTTTCTAACAGGGCCATACCCTGAAGAGATAATCTCTGTAGCTGGTCACCTGAGTTTCAGGCATCCACAGGTGAAATCCATAATACAGCCCTAACTGCATCATCTCTAAGGAGAGGTTTTCCATTAGCTCTTTTCAGGAAATGTAGCAAACAGTTTCACTGAAAGGCACCTCTTAAACACATTTACATAAGTAAGCTTTCACTTACAAAAAGCAGCCTCAGTCAATCCACCGGGGTTTCCCATCACCCCCTAAACTTAACAGCATGTGATTGAAGAGCAATGGAGTAAGCAGCTTCTTCCCTAATTGCTCCTCCAAAGTGACTTTCTGCACCGGGTGGTTGTAAGAGGTGGGGCTTCTCCTGCTCAGGTTCAAGGAAGTTAGGCTGGCCTATGGGCCAGCTTTCCCAAGGAGGTTCATTACACCAACTCCTACTACATTATTTATCATTTGTTTGCTCAGCTCTTTTAATTGCTTTTTTACAAGCATTACACTGCCTGCAGTCCTCTCAGGGAGGCATGTGCTTATTCACCACCTGTCCTGCAGTGCTGGGCTCTACCCTTCAGATTCCTGCTCTGTGCCTCCCCTCAGGGAGGCAAAGGCAGCACTTTGGGGCAGAGATGAACAAATTCAGATGCAATGAGAAAATGGTACAATGCATGACAGCGTGTCTGTCAGCAGACCTGCTGTTTTTGGGTGTTTGCATGTGTTGCTCCTAATTCACCCTCCCCCAACTGCCTTAGAAGCAACATCATCCTCTTTCTGAATTTAAGTCCAAGGATAGATAAGAATTAATGTAACAGCCAGTGTTTAAGACCCCATGTTCTATGAACCATCAACATCTAGCACTTGACTTATCACTAGATGTCAGCTCTTAAAATTGCAATTATGAAGAAAAGCAATTTTAAGTCATTATCATAGGCTTTCTAAAATGCATTTGTTTCCTTCAGCCCCCGTCCGCCTTCTCTCAATGTCTATGCAATTGAATTTATTGGGACAGCCTGTCTTTGTAGGCAGGAAGGAATAACATCCATACAATGCTCTGCCGTCTTTCTACTCATCAAATGATTGCTCCAGTACACTTCTTTTTATTCTTTCCTTTTAAACAGTGAAGCAGGCAGGATTGAGGGTGAAAATCTTTTCCTAGTGTTCCTCTGGGCTAATGGGGCTCCACTGTGCCTCAGCAGCAGGACTTTTCCTAAACCATGCCGCTGAAAAGTGCATACCACACTGTAATGCAGTCGCTATATATAGTCTGTAAAGAGCTTTTGGAAACCAGGAGGAAAAGAGCTATTTGATGTACAATAAATTATTAATTGTTATTAGTTACTATCTTGACAGGTTTCTGTTGCTCAGCTACCCTCCACCCCCAGTTTGGGGGAAGGGTAGCTTCTCTCCCTTCTCAGTTCTCTCCACGACCCCCTTGCTCCAGGCCCACTTTGGGACTGAGTAGCTCTGCATCTTTCTTCCCCTTACTGACTGAGAATGGACAGGATCTCAGCCTTCCTTCAATTTCCCCAAGCACGCAATGTTGGAAATAACAGAGCAGTATTGCCTCAGAGCACTCAGCCCTATAATCTGAGTTCTGCCTTCACATTTAAAGCAGGATTACACACAGCTACTCCCTTGTGCTGGTCCCAGTACCTCATGTCTGAGAACAGAGTAGAAGTCTGAGCCATTTACCCACAGCATTTCACCACTTCTTGCATTTATTATATGCCTGGAAAAGCCTAGATTCCTTTCCAGGGTGTGTTTGAGCTCATGCGCCTCTCGTGTTGCAAACAACCCTGCATGAGACTGCTGTGTGCCTGCCAGCTTCCTGCATGGAAGGGCTTTGTATGGGGAAAACAGGTATGGCACAGGTGAGAGGTAGCTGGGAGGCAGTGCAGCTTCTGCCAGGATGGAACAGAGCACAGGTCAAGGTCACCCATCCTCTCTGCCTGTATAATGGGACTCTGGAAACCTCTCACCTGTTTGTGAGGTTACAGCTCTAAAACATACTTTGCATTGAAATTCTCTGAGATGAACTTGAACCCAGAACATCTCTCTTTACTCAGCTCTCTCTCTGATAGGCACATGCCCTGCAAAACACAAAGCAACGTTCAGGGGAAGACAAAGCAACTGGGATGTAAAAGCTGCCACTGTGTGACTGCAGCATAACCATAACCCAGGCTCTGTGCTGAGCCATTATGTGCATGGCCTCATGAGCACGTTTCCTGAGTCATTCCAGTTCCCAAGTGAAAACAGGTAAAAATACTCACTTGCCCTCATCTTCAAAATAATCAAAGTCTTCAAATCCTCCATACAAAACCAGAAGTGATAGTTTCTTCACTGGTAGAGGAAAAACATTAATTTTAACATGAAAGCTTCAAAATATCACGCAAGACAAGCACAATGTAGGGCAAGGCTCTGTAAGGAAGCAGCTTGGAGTCACAAGTTTTTCAGGCAGTGAAGAGGCATGGTACAGGCTACCCTGAGCATGAGCAGCAGCTCCATCTAGCACATGCCCCAGATCACTGTGTCTGTTTGTTCATCTCATCATTTGAAACAGACGTGCTACTCAATTCACAGCGAAGCAGGAGGACTCTTGCCTTTACACTCTATGAAAAATACACCCCATTGTCAGCCATGAGTGCAGCTGCACTACTGTGAATATGATTTATCTGCCAGGGCTGATGAAGACGAACGAGCTTTGGTGTGATTTGAAAAGCCAGGATAAAAACCTGCCTGAGTGAGTCAGGGAAGGGGGGGACACAACCACCTATACCATCCGTACTCTCATGTGCAGCTCCACGCGTGGCAACTGAGCACACAGGAGCAATGAAGTTTGCAAGGGAGGTGGTTGTGCACATGAGGAAGCATATGGAAGTTTTTCCATGTCAGTTGTTGGATATAAAGCACTTAACAGAAGGTTTGGGAAAGCTTTAGAAAAGCTTTTATAGACAGATGACCTGATTTGGACAGTTAATTCCAGACTTCCTCAAGCCAAGAACAAATAACTGGAAATACCTCCACCTACCATTGGAATCATGAAGATTGATTGCAAGAGAGGGTGCATTCCTCTTTTGTAGAGAAAAGGAAGCAAGAGAATAACAAAAGGAGAGGACCAGCATTTTTGCATGCCTATTCCAGAAAAACCATGGGGAATATTTTTCATTCCTTTCTGGAGAAATAACCCGTCTCCCCAGAGTACATGTCTATAGTTCTTCTGCAAAGAGCGCACCAGAGTATAAAGAAGAAATTCAGAAGTAGAAACGAAATAGATTTATTCTTTTTTTAAAGTAGCAAGCTTAAAACATTGCAAAAGGTTACAATGATTTAGAACACCCAGTCTGAGCGGCCACGCTTGGCTGTTCCCCGAGTACGTGTGAGGTGACTCAGCACACAGGGCTCTTGTGGTGGCCAGAAAAATTGTGCTGCTTGCAGCCTCCTGCATTTCCCTGCTGCCTTTATGAGAGGTGCACGAGAGAAAATTACCTGCTTGCCATGTGGGGACATGGCACAGAGTAGTTCCTGCTTCTCTGTCACAGCAAAGGCAAGTGCAATGTGGACAGAGTGGCTGCTCCCCTGTCTCCTGTGAGAGAAGAGATGTCAGCCGTGAAGTTCGCTTTTCTTAGTTAATTTTCTGAAAATAATTTATGACCAGACTAACATTTTTAAAAGTTTGCTGGTATGAATGGCTTGAGTTGAGAGCCTCAAAGACTATCTAGTCCCTTGTATGCCACTACCCTGCTATAGGGCTGTACATATGCAGCTACCTATAATAGGTTGCTACGTTAGCCTCTCTGGGCTTTGCCATTTCAATTACATTATTATTGCCAAGCTGTGGGTGTGCACAGTCTCCCCCTCGGACAGACTCTGTGGTATCGCTATCAGCAAAATCTAATTGGCTACCAGCATTCTGTTATCTCTATGAAGTAGCTGTCACAAAGGTGACACCAGAGTGTCAACAGGACTGATTGGATGGCATTGTGAAAAGTAGTTACCTGGCGTATAGTCTGCTTTAGCAGGAGATAAACTAAATTGCGGAAGATCATCTTCTTTGTACACACACATCACAGAGATAGGAAGAAGGCACTCACTCAGTCACTCTAATATCAAAATTGCCACAGAGGAAGAGAGCAAAGCCCAGAGTGCCTCTAGGCAGCCAGGAGCTAGGTTATATACCCGCACTGAAGAGATCCCTTGTCATCCTTCTGCATCAGCCACAGAACTTGGAGAAACTGTGCAATTAATAAGAACAGGGTGGGTTGTGGTAACGTTATAATAAGTGGATGGAAAACCAAGCATTGTCATGACAGAAACTGGGCTAAAACTACTGTTAACCAAATCCTTCACTGATTTGTTGGCCCAGAAAATTCCACACTAGGCTGGGAGGAAAAAAAGTTATGACATACAAACAAGGGGAGCAAAATAGCAAAGGTACAATTGTATTAGATGAGTTCAGGTTGCCAAATATGGTCATTTACAACAGAAAATGAAGCTTTTCCTAAAAATACAAAATTATTGTGAGAACCATTTAGATGAGATAGATGCATGACTGTCCAGTCTCATGACATACTCTGTAGAGCAAGGATATTTACTGAAGCATCACTGAGCTTAAGCTAAGCACAATAGTTTCAAAAGACACAAAGTCAGGGATCAGTTAAGCAAAGCAGAACTCACATTGGCTTTCCCTTGTGGACTAATTCTGGCATATAGTTCTCTCTGGTTGCTCCAATCAAACAGATAATCTGAGAATATTTTGATATTGTTATTGAAGTTGACAGTTTTGAATGAGCAGGCACATAAAGAAAACTTCAGCTGAAGCTGTGGTTGTCACTGCATATAGGAATATGATATTCTGTTCTGTTGTTACTGAGAAAAAGTGCAAGGGAACATCAAACAACTTGAATGGAAAAAAAAATAGATTCTCTTGGACAAATGCAATCCTCAGTGACTCCTCTCCTAGCCAAGAGGAGCTGACAGTGAGGTGCAAGATGGGGAATGCATAAGAGGTACACAAGAAGACTTTCCAGGGACTGTAGTTAGAGTTCATCTTGTTGCTTTCACCATAGTCAGTCAACATCACTTGTTAGCATTATTGAAAAAACACTTTCTAACCTCTTGATCCTTAAATTCCAATTATCAGTACTACTGAAAACTGTTTCATTGCTAGTGCTGCCCTGCCTACAAAAGAATGACAATAGTAACAGGTTTTCATCGTGGTTCATGGTGTCTGAAAGTGTATTTATGATTTGTGAATCAGAGGACTAGAAAAAATGTAGTCACTTAAATAAAGCCTGCTCCTTCTTGTCAATCCAGGCACCAGCCACTTTGAAATGGCTGAATATGGATCTGAATCCTGCTTGTGGAGTAATAAGATATGAAGCAAGTGAAGGAGAAGAGCAACTTCTGCTCTACCACTGTAAGAGACAGCAGACCCCAGGCAAGGCAATTCTTTGCCTCCATCTCCCATTTGGAAACTAAATTCTGGGGGAGAAGCAAAGTTTAAGTTTTTTAAAATAGTATCCAGAGATCCTACAGCTTCCCATTCTGAACCCTCTCTTCTCACCCCTGCAAAAGAAACAATGAAGATATTCTGTAATAGAGAGATCCTACACCTCTGGTGAGTCAGGGTATTCAAGGCAGAACAGTGAATTTCCTTTCACATCCCAGTTTTTAATTGTGTCTAAATTTCTCAATAAGCATCTTTGTTTTCCTGAAATTCAGCATGACTAGATCACATGTCAGCAGAAAATGCTTCTGAGGGAAAATTGTATGTCACCTGGAAAGCATTGTCAAGCAATGGAAATCTTGTGAAAGTAAAAAAAAAAAAAAAAAAAAAAAAAAAAAAAAAAAAAAAATTCTAGTTTCTTCAACATCAGCAAAGGTTTCTCCATTAAGAAGAAAATGTTTTATGTCTGTAAAGTCTATATTTGCTTTATTCATTGTTTTCCCTTCAGAAAGATCTATATGCAGGATTCATTCCTGGAAGGACAGCGAGGCCCTTTTCTACATTAAGAAAACACACTCTGTATTGATGTAATTGCATTGATGCCAACTTCTTTAACGTAGGCAGTGCTTCAGCTGGCCTTGAAAAACACTGAATATCTCCTACAGGGTGAGTTTGCTGGAGGTCATGTGGAGTATGAAACCTCAAAAAACTTGAACTTTTATGCTAGTTCTTCAATATAGCAGGAATGTTAACTCACCTTATATTTTCTTGTGCATGTCAGACAATATTCCAGGACTACAGACAGAGGTGCAGAATTTGCTGCACCATGCCTGTGTGATAGCTTCCTCCAGATGGAGGACAGTGGGAAAGGAAGAACTGGGGAATTGATGGTGGTTTCTCCAAGTTCCCCATCAATGTCAGATTCAAACCATTTGATGTCATTAGAAGTGAAGCAGTCTGTTGTCATTTTTCTCCTGTTTATATTGCCCCTGCAAGCAGACAAAATAAAGGAAGTGAAATTAAAGCTCTGGAGGGCTTCTCCTCCCTCCTTTTTTTTGTGCTTCTGTCATTCTATTTGACTGTTTTTCTTCTTCTTGACTGCTCAGGAACTGTCACCTTGTATAGCATCCAGGGGGTCTCTAGCAATTCAGTGACAAAAAATAATATAGTGGGGGAAAAAGTACATAAAAGGCAGATGAAAGAAGTGGTGAAGCCAACATTAAGAAAAAACTACAAAAAATCAACAAAAAGAGGGAAGCAATGGATCTGGAATGGTTGCAGTTGTTTCTGTGCTCTGGAAATATCAGTAATGAAGAAGTAGAGGCAATAAATTGCTTTGAAACCCTCTATGACCCTTTCCCTATTCTCTGTCACTCTGGAGATGAACTGTGTGCATTGGAAGTTTCTTTCTCTCTCCCCTCTACCCCATCCTATTCCTTTTTCCTGTGATTTAACAGATACAGTAACCTTTGTGCTTTTTATTGTACACTCAGGAAATAAAATTCCACTCAGTTAAACCACACTGTGAGTGGCAAGGCAGACATCAACTCAGGTGGACTTAAGAGTACAGAAGCTTAGAAAATCCAAATCAGGCAGGTTCTACACTCCATCATGAGCTGAAGAACTGCTCCACTGTCCTTTTCCTGCCCTGGCTCCTACCCTCTCACCTAACAGACACCTGCAGCTACCTAAACTGATCCAAACCCAAAAACCCAGATGCTGTTATCTCCCCCTATCAGGTTTAGGCAGAATGACTTAACTCCTCGACTTGGAGAAATGGTCACAGGTCCCCATCTGTGAATAGCTTTATGGAAGCTCTGGACCTAGAGTTCCAGAGAAGAGATGAGACAGATGAGGTCAATCACATTAGAGCCCTGGCATTACATGTTAAGGCAGTTTTTGCCTTAAACAGAATCTTGGGAATCACAGAGGAGAGATCTCTGTGTTTTGGAAAGGCTGACATGTACAAGGACTTCTGGAGTGATCAATAAAAGTGCCCATAATTCTGTGGCTCTACCACTAACAAAAACATTGTAAAATACAGAAATGTCAGTTATAGGGCATCTCTGAATTAAAGTCCTGAGCCTTTGTAGAGGTGAACTGGGGTGAAGACTAAAAAAAATGAGGCACAGTGTTCAATGGACAAGAACTTTCAATTCACTGTGTGGCCAGTGGAAGAGCAGCTCTCATGTCTCCCCCATAAATCCTGTCAGCTCATGAGCATATCAGAAGAGCCAGACAGGCAAGTCCCCTCACTCCTGAGGTCTGCCAGCCATGGCCCTTCTGTGTGAGAAGAAGGTGTGAATGCCCTTGCAATGATTTGATCTGCCTTTGAGAAGCTGATATTTCTCTCAGTCTAGATTCCCTTCAGGGAGCCATTCACGGGGTTCCTTGTGTGGGCACAGGACCTCCCTTTGAACCTTATACCTCCAGCATGGAGAGAGCTGAGCTCCCTGGCCTGAGAGATGCCCACTGTATGAGAATTCCTGACTTAGTGGGCATTTTTGTGTTGCGTAGATAGAGTGCTGGTAAAGAGTGAGAGAAGTGCTGTTTCTGGGCACTTTCACCCTGGCCATAAATCTTGTTGCACAGATCAAGTCAAAGAGGTAATAAATCTCTTCAGGCTTGTAAGACACAATGCCAGATCCAGCCCTTGGAAAAAGGAAGTACAATTCCATTGACTGCCAACATTTGTTTGCATGAGACTTTATCTCATTTCTTTTCACTATCCCCAATACCAATGGCTTGTCTGCTTTAACTCTCTCTGAAGAAAATGTTGCTCAGAAAAAAGAGAGCAGTAGGCACTGGCCAGAAAATGCTATTTCCATACTATTTGCTCATGTTGCCAAAAGTTTTCATTACACAGCACACATAATACAGCTGGAGGCAGAGCAGGCTCAGGACAAAGCCACCGTGTCTGCATAGATATCCTTCTTAGTCCTTTCTGCCAACACCTCTAGGGTCCAATTCTCTGGCTGCCTAGCTTGACCTAGTGTATCCTTCAGGCATCATGAGCATGGCCCCACCAACACACCAAAAATAATTAATGCAGCACTCCCAGACCTTTAGGCACCTCTGGAGTCCCCTGAAAGAACATGGATGGCCCCTTGTCACAGATTATTTCGAGAACATACACCAGAAAGCTACAGGTGACCTACACCATCACACATCTGCCCCTGCTTTTCTCTCATGTACAAATACTCTCCACCCAAACCACTTTGGGCAGCCCAAAGTATCCAGATATGCTCAGTAGGGTGCTAATAGAGTCCAGAGGATCAGATGACCTCAGGGAGGTTTATGGCTTTCACACATTCTAGGGAACTCTTCACTTCCAGAGCCACAAGAACCAACCAGGAAGATACCTCAGCATAAATTCCCCGGCAGGCATGTGTGAGACTGACGAGCTTCTGAGTCAGTCAGACAATGAGTCATTGCCCTCTGGAGGGGAAAAAAATAAAACAAGACCTGTCAAAGTTGTTTTTCGAAAACAAGAGGAAATTATTCAAGTTTAACAAATAGGTAGGCATTTGGCTGGATTGGGAAAGTCCTTGTTCGTGTTCCTGTATTTGCCACATTCACCCACAGCCCAGGTGAGCACTCTAGCAAGTCTACACAGCCTCCTCACTTGACAACTATTGAGACAGCTAATACAAAGTACAATAGCCCCCCTCACCCACAACTCCCCTTAGCAAAGACTAAGAAAGTGCTTCAACTGGTGAAAAAAAACCCAAGAAAATACCACCAAAAACCCTGAGAAAAGTCTTGGCTTCTAGGAACAGAGCCACAGTAAGGGCTTCTATGTGACTTCCAGCTTTCTTGGTCTAACCCTTGGCCACCATGCTGTTTGATTTTCAGGTCCAGCTGGTCTCTTTCATCAAAAATTCCCAGCTGAGACAAAAAACTCCTTCCAAAATTGTTACATTAAGGAAAAAAAAAAAAAAAAAAAACCAACCCAGAACATTCTTGTGATTTCACAAACTGAAAGCCTTCAATACAAAACTGTCAGATAGTTCCCCACTGAGTTTCTGTGAAAGATGCTCCAAGAAACAGCAGTGGTACAAATATTATAAATACCAAGTATCTAGGCTACAGGTAAGCAAGAGTTAGATATAACAGAGTCTGACCTTGTTTCTCAATCTCCATATGCCATACTCATTCACTCTGGAAGCATTCAAACAAGCCAACAGTTGTTCCTTTTCTTTTTGCCAAATAATAAATCTTTCAGACAGCCTCGCTGGAATTATTCATACATGCAAACGGTCAGCTACTGGAATGTGTTTCTTTGCAGGTTGTTGTTGCCCTTCTTCATATTCCCTTGGTTTCAGGCATCCCCTCACAGCATCCTCTGATGAAACGGGAAGACAAAATCATCTTTTTAACTTCACATGGGAGCATAAAGTTTGTTACACAAAAGGGAGAAGAGAACGGTTAACTGTCCTCTGGAATTATATAGAAGTAACAGCTTTTTTCTTTTAAAGGCTAGTGGTTTGGAAATCAATTATGATACAGATATCTGGGTGCCAAAAAGAAATTGCTGGGTTAATTGGAGAGCTGATAAGACCAAAAGAGTACTGTGGTCTTGGATGGGATTGGGCAATCATGATCCAGGTAACAGGGCAAGAATCAAATATTTTCATCTGTTAACACATTTGGATTGAATTTTTACAAAAAACTTCATAACAACCATCACCATTAAAACAAGAAAAAAAGATTAAGGAGTTGAGAAATCACAAAACCAGAAAAGTTATGAAGAGGAAAATATTTCTTGATCTTGAAAATCATTTGACTAAGAAACTGCTTCCTTCTGCCTGGTGTCTTTCATCGCAGGCCCCAGAAGATCAAAGGGGGGCAGTCAAATTATGATGACTGGCAAAGGCCATTATTTAAGCTTGACCATTAAAACAGAAGACAGGGATTAAGGCCAGCTGAGTTTACAGATAAATTTGTAGCAAATGATGTTACTGTAAGCATAGTCACTGCTGACATCCAACCATGTTCAGCTGAAGAAGCAGAGACTCATCTATGCTTCTTAAGGCACCAGAAAACAAGAGTGAAAAGCATTCCAAAACATACCCTCCTTTTTTTTTCTTCCTTTAACTAATTCTAGCAGATATTTGTCAAACTCAGATTTTTTTTTTTTTGACAAAGGAATTCAATAACTTTTTCAGGCAATCTATTTTACTGCATAACTATTCTTACTGCTAGAAAGTTATTCCTAATATGGAGCAAGAGGATCTAAGTTACAATTTAAGCCCATCATTTCTCATTCTTTCCTTGGTGGATGTGGACAGCAGTCTTATCTCCACAGATACTGAAGGTCTAACAGCAAATTCAGCTTTCCTTACTGTCAGGCATAGACCTTAATTACAAGATGATTTCAACTCTTACAGCTCATATTTGTATATACACTATGCATATTTATGGCACATGCCAAAGACGACTGCTTTGAATGGATGGTTGTGAGGATTTTGTTGAGGTAAAGAAAACAAATTGTCATTGCTGGCATTACAGCACAAGAAACATTTTTCACACATCCTCATAAGTATTCCATACACACACACATGTATATATACAGTTTTCCCATTAAAAGCAGTGTTGTTTACATGCCCTGACAGTTCTGAGGGCAACCTAATGCTACCACCAGTGTGCTCAGTCCATATCTGCATGCAAGCCCCCAGTGCACGCACAGGGGCGCAGAGGATGTGAATGCTCGTGGATTTGTGGTACAGACTTGCAGATGGTATAAATCAGTGTCGCTCCTACTCAGCCTAATTCCTATTCAAGCTGGCCATAAGGCATGAACAGACAAATGCGTAGATCTCCATGTCTACCCAGCCATATGGGCTGCATACCCAGGTGGGTGTGCATTGCATACCTTCCTGGCCTGATGGATGCTGCAGTTCAGCTGCCAGCCTGGCCACCCAAAGCACAAACTTGAGCACCATCAAGTTCCCATCCGTAGGAAAGTGTCTCAGGCCCTGGAAGAAAGTCTGTGAGCAGCACAGTGCGGTGCAGCGGGGCCCTGTTGAACCAATTAGGGTTAACACATTTCTGGTTAATGAGAGGTGCCGGTCATGATTGTAAATTAATATTTTCCAGTGGCTACCCATGCACTCAAGTGTCAGTATTGATCAAACTTACCTCTGCCCAGTTAATGCTGATGGATTCAACAGCAACATACGCCTGCTCATCTGTTACCCAATTAAGATAAGCTCTCGCCTCATCCTAATAGCTGTATTTATTGTCATCAGGAATATTGATGCATCTCTGGGCTAACTGCAAGCCAACATAGACACAGGAGCACATGCAAAGGACACGGCGCTGCTCCGGGAATTGTCCCAGGCTCAAACCACAGGGAGAAAGCACTTTGTTAACCTTCATGTTGTTTTCAAGGGAGGCAGTGTTTTCTATGGAGAAGGGGAAAAAAAAAAGGTTCCTCTCCTTCTCTAGACTTACTAGACTGGATTCATGCACATCCTGCCCCACACCAGAGAATAAGCAGCACAGAAAACTCCACAAATAAACTGCTTGGGCTTTTAAAGGCTAAAGCAAGTGGAAGCCTCCTGTTGCACTGGGAGTCCAGCATGTGAGAAATGCTGGGCATGTAAGGAAAATGCCTATGGGAGGAACAAAATAAGGATTAATGAGCATCTTTTTACATGGTTTTCTACATTTCTAGCCTGGCTGTCTGAATCAGAAGCTGCTGGGTTGCTAATGGGCCTTGGGTAAGGGACACAACAGCAGCTGTCTACACAAAGCAAACAAAAAAAAGAGATGCCATGAAAATTTAGCATTTTCCTTGCAGTGCAAGGGGTTCATTCCTTAAAGGCCAATATACAGCCAACCCAAGATGCACTAGCCCATTCCCAGAAACAGACTCCTGCCTGTAGCAAATGGGCTATTACACAGAGCAAGAGATCAGGACCCATTTACTCATAAAAAGGTCATTCTAAACTAAAACAGAAGTGAGAGCTCAGAGGAGGCCAGTTCATCTCTGCAGCCAAAGTGCAGCCCTGACAATCCCAGCCAAAGTAACCACCCCCTGTGGCCAGGATTGCATGCTGTGTTATATGTAAGCTGAATTTTACAAAAAGGGGCAATGGATTGGCTCAAAAAGTTAGAAAACTGTTAATAAGGGTCTTTTAGTGTGCAACACATTACTGATGCCTTTTCCTAGCCATGTGAGCCAAAGAAGACAGCACTATCTCACTTATGCAGAGGCTAAGTTTGGTCCCAGGAAACTGGTTGGAATCTCAAGTCATCAGTAAAAATCTATCCGGTGGTAGCCTCAATTTGCCTTCCAATTTGACAGATGCCCCCAAGGCAACTTATGGTCCTGGAAGCACCTTATTAAGCCACAGTTAATGGCAGCTCATGCCGAGTGACAAAAGTTTGAATGGGATCTTGCAAATGGACACTTTTAACCCACCAGAGGTGGAACTTGCAAGCCTGCTGCCACGGAGTGATGGCAGAGCTCACGCTGCTGCTGCTTCTGTCCAATCTGTCCTTTAGATAAGTGAAGGACACCTCTCTCCAGGGCTCTCCACTTAGTACTTTTCATCGTTCACTAAATTAAAAAGTGAGCAATTGACAGCACAACTTATTAAATGACTCTTCTCCCTTCCTCCTACCACCATGGCCATGTTTTAACAGCCACAGACACTTTGCTGGTGTCTTTTTAATTTGATTTAACTAAAAAAATAACACACAAAGCCATTTGGCCTTGTGCCACTCAATGTACTGCTATAGAGTAGGCATGAGTTATAGGGCAATATTTCACACCCTGTTGTGTCTTATTACTTAACTAATAACAATATTTACCCAGGGTTTTCCCCAAGCAATTCAGACAGGTTTAAAAGAAATCTTGATTAAAGAATGACAGCCAAAGTATTGGATGTTAAGTATAAATAAGAGTAATGTGAAGAGAGTGGAAGAGTTTACTGTTGCATCCTGGTAGTTTGCAGTAAATCAGTATAATATGAAAGTTCCTCTTTTGCTGGGCTGCTCCAGTTGTCAACTCCCTTGCTGCAGCCCGTGTAGAGATATGACAGACCTCTGACTTGCACAAGTGCAGCCCTTGCAGACTGCAGCAGCAACATGCAGTAGTAGCCTTGCCAGAGGCTGAACCACTTATGCTAATCCCTTAGCCCTTAGACTAAGGGAATAATCAGCCACCTCTCACCTCTTCTGGGGCTAGCCAGCAAGAAATTAAATTATTGCAAACTAGACCATCACAGACTTCATCTTACATGAGTTCTCTGAAGCTCTCCGTAGTTTGCAACTACAAAAAGATTTTCGGCTGACATAAAAAAGCCACCTGTAAGAGTATTGCCTGTGGAACTCACTGCTGAGACAGACAAAGGCAAGAATCAAGTAAATTACAAGGGTATTAGATGTTACCAGTAAAAGCACTCCCTTTCAGGTTAGAGGGGATATGACATTTTTACTGGTTCGCATAACTCTTTCACCAGTCAAGCAGCAACTGTCTTTTTGGTAGATTATTCCTTGTTCTTTGCACTTCGTAATTTCTGCTGAAATAGTCGGCATTGGCCTCTGATCAAGGCAGGATACAGAGCTGTCAAAGTCCTTGTCTCACTTCCTTTGGTAATTCTCCAGCTGACTAAGAGACTTAAGCAACACATCCATTCACCTAAGGAAGGCACTGCAGATTCCTCCCAGCCTAACTGCATTGAGAAAACTCATCTAATACTGTAAATACAAGGACTCCTGTCAAAAGCAAAGAAGAAAAAATACATTCAAATTTATGTCCAAGTTGCTGTTTTCCTGACTGCCTCATAGATTACTTGCCCACTGAAAAGAGGGGGGGAACTATTGCCATTTTCTACAGATTCTTATTTTCCCATGGAGATTTTCCCTCCTCAAGTTTACCAAGTTCCAAAGTGATTCCTATGTAAGAGTTGCTAAAATCACTGTGCTGGTAAAGATGTATGCAAGCCAGGGCTAAGCACTCTAAATAATGTCATTTCTGTGGAATTACTTAAGCTGATGAATGGGCAAAATCCTGGAGTTGTTACTCAAGCAAAACATCATTCCAAGATGCTGAAAATTTTGAATGAATAAAGGCTTCAGGATTTGGTCCAAGAGCAGTAATTTTGGAGCAGGCACCTTAAGGAACATGAGTCTCCTCTGACATGACCTTGTGACAGAGGATGCTCTTATGGTCCAATCCCACATCATACCAGCAGCAATCTGTCACTGGCTGCATTTCTGAGACAACTGCAGCTGAGGAGAAGTGAAACGACAAAACATTTACCTCTTTCATCAGGCTCTGCAGAGGTTGTCTATTTATCCTTCAGTATTTTAGCATTCCCCAGCCTTGCTTCCACATTGGAAAGACAGGATATGAAACACTTGTTCCTTTCCAAGAGCTTTATACTGAAGAAGAGCTTATGGACAAGCAGCTGAGCAGTATTTGCATTTGCAGGGTCTGTATCTGTGCTCAAATGAGATCCAGCTAGGGAAGGTCACAGTGGTACACAAGGACAGGGAGAGACTGAGATCCTGCTTTGTCACCTCACCAAGAGGGAAAGGAGCCCTATGAGCCAAGCAGAATCGTGTGGAGGTGGTACCTCTGAGTAACTAAGGAAGCAGGGAATGAAACACCATATCTTATAGAGAATATCCAGTCCCAGATAAGGGAACACTTTCTATTTTCCCTTTACACTGACATCACCTGCACTTGCAGTCAAGTTTTACCCTGTCTTACCACACACTTCCTCTTCTCCTCCATCTCCCCTCCCACTAAGTACACCAGCTGCATTCAGTCCAGCTTTCCTGGTCTGTGTTCCCCATCGGGTCCTACCCAATCTCACCCAAGGCCTCTTTTCCCCTACACAAGCATCTACCTACAGTTCTCTCACACACCAGTCTCTACTTACAGCCCTGACAGCTCACACCAGGGAATGGTGTGAACTCATTATTAACTCTGCCAGCTGTTTTATCACCCTGACTCTCAGCAAACCAAACCAGAAAAGCCTTTGTTCTCCAGGACACCCCTCCCAACTGACTGACTGGGTGGCTTATCACCCAGAAGCAGCAGCTTTTGCCCTGGCAGCTTATTTCTATATGCCAGTCCTTCTGTGCTGGCAAAAAAGAGTCTTCCCTCTCCTCTTCTGGACCCCTACTGTTTGTCTTTCATTTCTTTCCTAAGGGAGGGTAGAGAATCATACCATCCCTCTTGGCTCAGCTGCCTCTGCTGTGCATATTCTGGCCCCCTGCAATAGATAGAGCTTTAATGGAAAGTAGAAATGGCCTTGGGATAAGAGATCGTATCCTTACGGGTTAAATTACAGGCCAGGGGCTAAAACCATTGCCAAACAGGATAAATGTGGCAGGCAGTACTAGATTCTGTTAGGAAAATAGGGATTATACTTCAAAAAACAAAAATGCAATATCATAAAAGTCCCTCAAAGCACTGTGCATATGCTTAATGGGTCCAAAGCTTTAAGGGACCTAATTTAAATGGGTCCAGGACTTATCCAGTAGAGTCAAGACAGACTCACCAGGCTCAGCTCAAGCAAATGATGCTCTTTAGAGTTATGGGACAGGTCTCAACAAACAGAATGGCAGGTGGGAAAGAAATTATGCTTTAAACTACAGGTCCCATAAACTCTTGTAGTGCCTCAAGCTGTTACTGTGAAAATTGTGTTTTAACCTTTTATTCCAACACAGAATAGGCTGAGATATATTTTCCTATTCTAAGACAGGAAAAGGTAATCTTCATTTTCTCTTAGCCTGAGGATTTAGACCTTGAAGGAAGACTGCAAGGACCCTGTGTCCCATTCATCTCTCATTTTTTTAACAAGAGCACAGGACTTTATATTGGAAGCTCTAATTCGTGAGTGAACTTCCACTTCTGTTGACAGACATGTGTCCAGGCTTCTCCATTTCTCTCTGCTACTGGATGTCTTTTTCCAAACTTACTCTTTTCCAGTTCATATCAACTTCATCATCTGCTATGAGTAGGAAAGGAAACTAAGAACCCTCTGGAGAAAAAAAAATTTAAAAAAAAAGGGAGGAAGAACCTCTAGGTAAAAGCAGTAGAAGAAAGACAAATTCTTAATAAAAGGGGATCATTTTACAAAACACTGCTTTCCTCTGAAGGCCCAGTGCATAAGCTGCACTGGGAAAAAGTTCCTGCTGAGGTAGTGGAGGCTCCTGAAACACACAGGACCCAGAGGGAGAGAAATGAGAGATTAGCAACTACTTCTATGTAGAGAAATATGACTCCCTTAATAACACTCTTTTACATCCTCCTACATTCCCTCACCCATTCACATAACCTTCTGTTTCCTCATGGAAAATGTATTTCAGCATAATTTCTCAAACACTTAAATTCTATATCATTAGTGGTACCCTAACTCACTTCCAACTTCACTTGCCTGACTTTGGTCACCTTGGCAGGAAGACCATTATACTCATGATTACTTTGACACAACAACCCCCACTTTCTCACCATATTTCCTCCCTACCCTCTGTGGCAGCCATTCTGCAGATCTGCATCTTCCAGATATCAGGACACCCTTGTGCTGTGCTGCTGCCCAGTCCCCTGTGCAAGAAGAGTCTTCAACGCCCAGGCCCTATCTGTATCACCTTTTTTGTTTAGAGACATGATTTTGAGAGTCCTGCAGGTATGGGCTTCCAGGGCCAGTGAGGATGATGTGCACCCTGGCACACAGATTTTTCTTGTGAGAAAAATACCCATGTCAGGTCCTGGAAGTGGTGATGTGCTGGAAATAGCACTCTAGGGATGAGCACTGGTGTGCACAGTCCCCCTGTAACCCTGAGACCAAAACAGGTGCCAAGTTTTGCAAGCAAATATGAAACTTCCCATTTTTAGAGCTACCCACATTATTCCTGAGATACCAACGACAGTATAAAAGAAACATTTATATATCAAGAGCTAAAGGAAAGATTATGATTTTGCCTGATTTCCTACCCCTGACTGTTGAAATTCACCTAAAATTTCAGTATCAAAACACCTGTGTTCGAGCTAGAATCTCCCTTTTAAATAGCAGGCCAGTCTTGATTTGAAAAACTGATATTTCATTTCTCCAGGTATTTCATCCCAATGGAAAGTTATCCTCATCATGAAAAATGCCTTACTCCCTCTCCCTGTCTCTTCTGTAATTCAGGATGCAACTACTGGGTCTTGACAGAATTTTCTTTGCCAAAATTGCTGCAATCTTCTTCCTAAGTAGGTAAACAGGGCCTATGGTGATGCTTCTCAGTCTTCTCTAAATAGATTGAGTTTCCTAGGTAATCTGAGGCATATTTCCAAATTTTGCATCATTCCAGTGGGCTCTTCTCTGAATCCTTTCCCATTTATCAACAGGCCCTTGATACATTTTGCAACACACTTAAGTTAATGTTGGAAGAAAAATCACTTTTTTTTTTACTTTCGAGGCCTTTGTGTGCTTGATTTCTCACCCGTAACATTATGCATAACTACATACCATATGCAGTACAAAAAAAAGAACAAACCACAAGAAAACCTAACAAAAACCCCCACCAACCCACAGAGGAGGCTCTTAAAGGTCAAAAACTAAACTAGCAAATTTATACCAAATAAACCAATCAAAGTCTATTAATTTATTTTTTCCCCTGTTTCCACTTCTGCATGCAGATGCTACAGAAGCTTAAAGAACCTTACCCAGTGACTTTTTAAGTTCAGACAGAAATAGCATGGTCCTATTATAATTTCTTCCTTTGGAAAACCATGCTGCAAGACTTAAGGGAAATTTTTCCTAACACCTAAATTTTTCATGTGGGTAATTTAATCCTATTTCTTTTACAGCCTTAAACCATGCCATGTAAATCTTCTCTCTTCTACATCCTTAAGCAAAATAAATTACATCCTATTATTCCTACATCCCTAAGCCAATCTAACTAACATCCCTTTGTTACTCCCACACCCTAAAGCAAGCCTGCATGTCTCTCTAATATGCCCAATCCTTTAAAAGCTTGTACAGAATCCTAACACCCTAGGTGGGCTAGTCATATACATGTTTACTTCCAGTTTCCATACATCTACCATCAATGAGGATTTGCAGTTTATTCTCTGCATTTCTTTCATCTTGGGGACTCATGTCACATCAAGATATTCCAGACCTGTCTGAACTGAGGTATCATTACTGCCAATAGCTCCCATCCTGCCACTTCAGGCATTGCTATCCCCACTTACGAAGCTCACAATCTCAAGTGGTAAAAATTTCTCTTATGCATATATATAAATTGATTTTGTCCTGCAAATGGAATCACTGTTGAATTTCACCCAAACGAGACATGAACTACTCTTTAGAGTAACTGTGGCGAACAGAAATAACCAAAGTTCTCAATGAGGAGTGGTGAGTGTTGGCTGCAGGAGAAGCAAACACACAGCAGAACAAATGGTTTCTTCACCAATAGACCACGAGTAGCTCATCAGCTGAGTTTTTGGGTTGAGAGTTTTGCTTTTAATCTAGGTCACAATCAATGAACCTCAGACTGCCAGCTGTACATCAAGCAGCATCTTACACAAGGACACAACACCAATCTGCTTGGTACTGTAGATGGCATTTTAGACACATCAAAGCTTTGGACACATGCAAGGCCCTTGCCTAGCCTAAGGATAGCTGAGATCAGCAAATCTTTCCCGTGCTAGAAAACAGAAGAAGCTGTAAATAACTATGTTATTTTGGTGTCATCCATATTACAGACAAAATTGTACCTATTTTCAGACAACAGAAAACCAGAAAGCATGTCCCAGCTTTGCACCCAGCTGTTTGGGCTCCTTTAACCCACCAAAGGCAGGTTTTGACTCACTCTCTCTGGAGGTGAAATGGGTCTGTTTGAAAGATGCCAGACTGGTCACTCAGTTTGAGCTGCCATCAACAGTGTCTTAATTACAGAATCACAGGATATTTGGGATTGAAAGAGATCTCCTGAGATTGCCTAGTACAATAAGATGCTTTCAAGAACATAAGTCATCTTTGGGGCATCAACTGTGACTGATCTCCTGCCAAGTGAAGGAATAGCAGAGCCTGTATTTGATTTAAAAACCACCCTGCCGTACACAGATCCTCTTTGGGAAAACTCAGCACATATTTAGGTCCCACATCCCTTAAATAAGGATCTTTGTGTTCTAGGGCTATAAAAATGCCTGATGGCCTACATAACAAAAACACTTTAATAGCAGTTATCCTGAAAATGCAGCCGACACTTTGAGGGGGATTAAAGAGAGCGTTTTGGATTTGACCAAGATGATACCAAAGGGGAAGACATAGATGCCTCGCTTTGGCAACACTACTACAAAAAATTAGGTTCTGGATAAAATCCAAGTGTTTCCCCTAACTTTTTGGCCCAGTCACAACACTAAATAATTAATTACTCTCCCAGGCCTGTTTGGAGCCCAAAGTAAATTGCTTGTTTTTTGGCTCAAACTTGCATCAGAAGATCTTCAGCTCAAGATAACTGGCATTTCACAATATAGCGAGGACTACCCTTTGAGACACATTTTGTTTCATTGCCTGATCTTTTTCTAGATATAGAAGACGCACCTCTCACTGGAACTCAGGTCACGTTTGAATAAAAGTGTCATAAATCTCCTCCTTTTCTGTGGTAGAAAGCAATGGAGAATTAATTCCTCTTGGAGCCTTCTTAAGCAACTACTTAATCTCATTGTTGGAACTTACACTCTTCCTTTTGGGGTTAGTACAGTCCTCTGACTTGCCAGGGTTGTTCACCAGCCTGTGCTGAAGACTCTTTACCTTTGAGGACAAGTTGCTCCTGCAAGCCAAGCCAAACCAATACTGACTCACAATCACTTGGGCATAGCATTAGACTTTGCTGAGGATTTGTGCATCAGATCAGCTCCACAGATTTATTCTTTATGGTTTCTGTCAGTTCATAAAAGAATCAAGACTGAGGAAAGCTATTTGTTGTTATTGTTATTATAGAGACATGATCCAGGAAAGAGGCTTTAACTCCTGAGTTAGGTGAAAAACAGCGAGTTAAGAATGGAGATTTCAGATTAGAAATCACTTTAGATTTAAATAGACAGTATTAGCATCCCACTACGGTAGATTGGAAACTGCTGTGAATACTTCTACCCCATGTAGTTTAGTTGGTGGATAAGCTCATTTTCCTTTCTATGGTCTTAAAAGAGCAACAAAGTTTATACTAGTTGGATTCAAACACTTCAACATGTTGATCCTTTAGCCCATCTGACCACCTGTGAAGTGAGAGAAATATGAGAAACAATTTTAACTCTTGAACAGCCCAAATGCTGGTCCTCATCATTTTGTACTGTCCTTGTGGACTTCATCACCAGTGGTTCTATTATACAGAGACATTTGGACTACTGTATCAAAAAAACCAAAACACAAAAAAAAACCCCCAAAACTTTCTAGTGCTTGTGTGAAATGATCCTGTATGCTCGCATGCTCAGATAATAATCTGAATGATATTTACTTGCTGCTATTTGAATGCAACGTCTGAGTCCTGTCTGACTGCTGAGCAGACTTCTCCCAGACAAGTTTGAAACACATTTGGCAGCTCTTTGCCCATATGGGCTCCTTCAGACATGCCTCATGAAAATCACACAACTAGACAGTTGCTCAGAAATCGACACGTGTTCCCCTCAGACATGAAAGGTACTGGTAGCCTGTGACATCAGCTACTTTAACATAGTCAGATGCCACAAACATGAGTCTTGTATAAAACAGCATTTAGTTAGCTCGCAGCCCTCTCCCAGTAATGAGATGGCACTTTATCACACTCAAAAACAAACTAAGCAGACTATTTCCTGATGGAAAACTGTTGCCTCTGTACTGAGTAAAAGGACAGTAGTGAACATAATAGGGACATAGTAGCCCAAGGAACTGTATTTTCATCGTGTTAAGCAAACTTCCCTGTCCAGCCATCCAGGAGCCACTCAGGCAGCCACACTCACAGCATCCAAGCTGGGACTGAGGCCCTTCCTCAGGTACACCCCCTACACTCACAGTCAGACCAGACATTCCATAGCAGAGCCTCATACATCTCAATCCTCAAAATGATTTTATCTTGGTGCAGTACCTAAATAACAAAATACCTGCTCGAGCTGGTGCATCCGAGGAGGTATCCTGAACAAAGGAAACCCTGGGCTGTTATACCCTCACAGTCTAAGGGCAGGAAAGTCCAAATCCTTAGCTTCTGCCTGAGTGTCCTATCCCCTGGCTGGCACACAGGTAGGTCATGCAAAGGGCTGGCAGTTCACAGCCTCTGCCTCGGGCCAACCCAGGGCTCAACCTGCAGCTCCCACTGCAGCTGCATCCTGAGATTCCTGCCCTGAATGTATTCTTCAACAATCATTTTCTCTCCTTCTTCTGCCCCTCCCTTTCACTCGTCTCCCTCCTCCTATTCTCCTTCTGGTGAGGATGCATTTCCACAGCATGCAGCCTCTTCCCTCTAATAAAATTTGTCTTCTGTCAGCAAGATTAAATGCTTGAAGGAGATGGTATCTGTGAAAAACACTCTCCCCTTCGCTACACACTCCTCAGGAATTGGTGCTCTCCAGGACCAACAGGCCTTCTGAGTGAGGCCAGGTGGCAGTTTTCTGAAGTGTCTACAGCAGAAGTCTGGGAGGGCTAGAGCCACAACATCTTCTATGTCTGGCTTCTCTCTCAACATCTGTAATTGTCCAAAGCCAGAGTCCTAGGGAACAAAAAAAAAAAAAAAAAAAAAAAAAGAAAAACCCCAGAAGTGAAAACAGTGGTGGTATGAAGTAAGAGAAGGAAAGGGAGCTATGCAAAAATGGGAGAGAGAAGGCAAGAGATTTATTCAGCATTTCCTTGTCTGTCTCTTCCACAAACTGAATCACAGAAGCATGAAAGTAGATGTATTGAATCTCAAAGGAAATAAAAGAAGTGGAAAATTAACTACTGATGAAAAAAATAGCTGTGTCCAGGGATTCCTGCATATCAACTCTGAGCTCCTTCTTATCAGCTTAGAATAGAAAAGGCCAGGGGACTGGGGAGGAAAGGTCAAACACTGACAGAAAACACAGGCAAGGGAAAAATGAGAGCTAACATGGAAATCAAAGCAGAAGAGCAGGATGGAAAAGAGTTGATCCTGTTTCAGACTATTTGCACGCACTGCCCTGGGTGCCATTCCCCCATTTCAGCATCATGAATGAATGAAGTTGGTTTAAAGCTGAGGCTTAGAATAGCCACACCACTTTCTGACTTTCTGACCGCCACCTCTATTTGGCAACAGGTAAAACAGCAGGCTGGGATACCCTCATAGAGCAGCTGCCACAATAAGCACTGGGATGCAGCTGGGCCAGCTGTGAGCTGCTGCCTGCCACATCCCAGCTGACCTCAACAGCTCTTCCTGATGGTTACTGATGGCTTGGACAATGTGCACGAAGCTGGCCTGTGTAATCCTGTCTGGATTCTGGGCCTTGTGTTTTCCTGGGTCTTATGTCACTGTTTCCCATTAGTTTTGAATGAATTTTGACCTTATTCTCTCCTGGGCCTCCCTATGCATTCTGACTAGAGTGGCCACCTTGGATTACCAGATGATGAAGGATAAAGGGCTGCCTCCACACATCTGTCTGATCATAAACAGGTCCACTGTCACAGTATCATTGGAAATCACTAAAAAGAAGATTGGAATAAGTATATATAGTTATTATTGCACACAGGTAGTCATTTACATAGAACTTTGAAGAGTGGCTTCCAGTGGAAGTAAAACTGGTTGCCCAAACATATTCCAAAGAAATAGCTCCCCACAGAAATGCCACCACTGCACACCCTGACAATCCACATCAGTGACCAGCAATGTGCAAAGCTGTCTTCTTTTTGGAAATCTCTGCTGAACCTCAAAGCTTGGCTCCCAATAGCAAAAGAGATCCCAAAATTACCTTCGTGTGGACAGCAACCCAGTGATTCAGATTGCTCCCTCAAATCAGTATAATCAAAGTCAGCAACATTGTGTCTTTCAAAGACCGAGCGTTTGCTCACAGTCAGGGCCAAAAAGGACATGCAGAAAGGTAGGACATGCCTGGGGACTCACTGCTGACATGATTCAGCAGAGTAAATTACAACCTTTTACAGAAATAGCTAATAGCTTTAAAGATGAGAACAAGATAAAAATATGTGGGGGGTAAGCAGGACAGATGGGTTAACAAACATAATAGGATATGCATAATTCTCAGCTACTCAGGAACAGTAATCACAAATCACCACCTGCCCAGTTACTATCAGATGGCAAGTTTGCCTCTTCACAATGAATCTGTTTCCTGTGTATGCATCACAATCTTGGTGCATTCATTCACTTACCCTAGTAACTTTTCTTTTCCTACATAGACAATTCAGCTTTGTGAGAAGGAACAGGAGTTTACACCTTCCTATATAAGACATTACTTACTATATTTGACTTTGCCCCATGCGAGTAAAGCAGATGAAATCAGGGAGCTTTCAGCATATCAGCGCATCTCCCTTTTTATTTGCAAAAACTTACTTCATACAAGGCTCAACTTTGAAACTACAGAGAAAGACAGAACATGTTTTGAACTGTGTTTCACTCAGGTGGGGACTATATACAGTACCAGGAGAAAATAAATATGGAACCCTACAAATTGATTGGAACTGCCATCAGTACCACAAAACTTATCCCATCAAGAGACATTGCACAGAATGTTTTTGAGCAGAACAAAAATTCCACTTGTGAAGATCCAGGTGAATTTGGGTCAATTTTGACACACACACTTCTGGACAAAAGAAAAGTGAGATGTGGGGACAGACGAGTGAAAGAAATCTCAGAATAAGTCAGATTTCTTTTTTTAACTGTTGAAATGATGGTGCCATTTTTTTAGAACTGTCCAGGCTTAAAAGAAGAAGAATTTTACAAGAAATGAATTAACATCCTTCCTACAATTAAAAGAAACTTTTCAGTTTGGGATTGAATGAGGCACCACTGGGCAATGGAACCCACCATTCTCTTTTTCCTTCATCTTACTTTATTTTTTTTGCCCAGTCATTGAATTGAAAACTCCATTATTCACACAACTCAATCTGAAATAAAGAAAAGAGCAAGCCAGCTGTAGACTCCTTATATTCTGAATTAAAATGTCAGGATACAGCAGACATGGTAGAATATTCTGTTGTCAGAGAATCACACAGTATATAATCCCCTAATTATAACCAAACCTTTAGCAGCAGTTTCATGCACTCATAATATCACTGGATTTCAGGTATCCTCATGCCGAGCTAAACTTCCCACAGAGCATTAAGGGCACATGCAGTGAGCAGTAGGTCTATGAGATGATGGTTATCTAATTCCTCTGATGAAAAAAAGGAAAACATCTGTCAACGAGAGGGGAACTTGCAACCTTGGGAGTTTTTGTCGTGGGACAGTGACATTGCTGGCTTGTCTCTAAATAAAACCTTGGGAGGCAATTCTCAGGGAAAAGAAACCCCAGTAATAGTAGGGGACTGTTTATTTGCTAAGTAACAATAAGACTATGGAGAAAATGGAAGGTGGGCTCAGCAGAACTGACCTAATTTTACTCCCCTTTCCCAGGCATCCTGCATTCACAACAGCTGAGCCATGAGCAGAATAGTGGGCACCAACCTAGGGCCTGCATCCTACATGAGATGGGCAAAGGATGGCCCATCCAGCACAGAGGCGTAGGGTTATCCCAGCTTTTCAATGGGAGCTTATTGTGAGCTGTCTTCCCTCACTCTCATCAGGGCTCTTTTTGGCACAGATTTAGCCTGTCCAAGCAGCCAGCTGATCAGCACTGATTTTTAAACCTGATTTTTATGCTGGCCAGAGGCATAAGGGAGACATTCTTCAGGCTTGCTCGCTCACCAGTCGGCCTTAGCAATTTCTCGTTATCCTTGCCCACGAGCCTGAGCCCACCGAAATGAAGAAAGTGGAAGTTATTTTCTGCTGTTGTTTTGAATGTGAAGTAGAGCGGAGCTGGGATTTCACTCTCAGGGCACTACAGGGTCACAGGCAGTGCATAGACAGCACAATTGCTTATCTCTCCCCAAGGCATTGCATACAAGAAAGAAAAGAGACACACAGCACTGGCCAGGGTTCATTGCTGTTGGCAAACTGCAGCAGCATCCCAGGGATGAGCAGCTTCCCAAGCCAGCCCAGTCAGAAACACCAGCTCAGAGGTGAAGCACCACGCTGCTTTGGCACATGAGCAAGACAGCCTGGAGCTCGGCAGATTCGGATTAACAACGTTCAATTGCAGGGGTAACAACCTTTTGGGGAGGCTCCATTGCAGGCACATTGTCATTTTTGGTAGACCTGAATGCCACCATGTGCTGCAAAGCGTTCTGCTACAGGGCAAGAATTTGGGGTATTCTCCTGGATGCTTCAGTTATTTTGTACCAATCGTGTTCTACATCCCCATTGCTGCTAGAGAGGCCAAGAACACAACAAGACCTGCTAGCCCCTGCAGTGCCTTCTAGCCTGGTGCTCCAGTGTTGCCTGAACATCAACTTACAGTAGGCTAAAAAGGAAAAATGAGACTTGAAAAGATTCTCATTGAATTCCACCTGATCCCCATCAATAGGTAGGAGAGGAAAATCTGCTCTACAGAGAAGACAAAGATAAGATGTGAAGCCTGATAATTTCAATGGCTCTGTAGTACATGGTATCATCCCTTGATACAGGGGCAAGCATGCAATTTGGTACTATCAGGCCCCTTTCTTGGATGGCTTCCTTGAACTCTGAGCATGATTTTTAGGTAAGGGAGGCAGGTAAATTCTTACCTTAGAAAATCCCCAAGGACTGTGATTCCCGCCTCTGATGGCCAAACCGACCTGCCCCAGAATATCTCATCAGAGTAGCTGGTGAGAATAAAAACAACCAGGACATTTATGTCTGCGTTCCTCATGAACTGCCCACAAAAGTCACTGACTCAAAGAAACACTGACCCTCTGAAAGACAATCACAGATCACTGAAAAAGTGACTTTACTCACTGTTTCCCCATGGATTTTGCCTTAGCTCTGCCCTCAGGTGAAGCTCCTCTCAAGAAACGCTACAGAGCTGCTCCTATCACCATTGTGCTCCTTGGGCAAGGGCTCAGCTGACTCTTGTGTATTCTCAGAAAGCAAACCTCCTTCCCTTTACCTTTTCCTGCAGCCAAGCACTACATCTCACCCCCACCCCCATCACTGCCACTGGGCTTGACGGGAGGGCTACATCTTCCTGCCCTCAGATAGCTGCTCTTGGGAGAGAAGGAAGCTCACCCAGATGGATTTCAGCAGTTCCATGAGTATTTTATGGTCTTTTACTGATTTACAGCCAGTTCAGCATTCTTGTAAATGGCTATAAATTGGATTGAAGTCATAAATCATAACCAGAGAAAGAGAGACACAGTCTCTGAGTCCCAGCTCAGGCTAAACCAGCCTCTATGAATATATGGAAGAAACCTGCTCCCTCAATCAATACACACAGCTCAGGCTACAGCAATGGTCCACAGGGTCCAAGCCTATTCCTCTTCCACGGGGCTCTAAGAGCAGTTACGCATTGCACGTGTGTGAGGCACTGAGAATTCCTCCCTCCCAACGCCTGCCAAGGCCAGCTGAAACACTGGGGCTGTCCTCACCACCTCAGGCTCTGCACACCTCCTGACCTTTCCTGTACTCAAATGTGTGTGTAAGTGCACACATACACATCCCCTGTGAGCAGGGAGGCAGACCAGCACCATTCACACCAGACTCAAAATTTCTTCACACAGATCAACAAGGGGAGATTCCCACCTCACACACTACCTTTCCCAGGTGATTGCCCTCTTTCTCCACTGAGACTGGCAGAAAGTTGCAAGTTGTTATTCTTCTGAAACGCCTGATTTAGTCCACATGGAGCACTGAGAGCTGAAATGCCTTACTTTCACTCCACAAGCCTGGTACCTAAAACCTGGGGATTTGTATCTTTCTCTTTTGTTTCCCAAGGTCATTTTTAGAATCTGGGCTGTAAGCATTTCTGAAAGCATCTGACACAGCTGTCTAGCTGTAAGCCAGACCTTTCTTATTTCTGTAGAGACTGCAAGCCAGGAGCTGGCTCTTTCCACCTCCTTAACACAACAGTCTCTGTGCTACCCCTAAAGGCAGCAGGCACCAGCTCACTCCCCTACTCCCCTTGCACTTCACTACAGCCTTTCCTAAAGACACCAAAATCCAGACACCCAAGTGACTGTCACTATCAGGCTTTTTTATGTCCTGAGGGCTGCCAGGTGAATTTGGCCCTCACTCTCCAGGCAGAGCACCTGATGAAGTTAAGCCTAAATGTCTCCCCTTGTAAGCTTAAAGGTCTCCTGCTGCTGCTAACACAGTAGGAACAAGCCCTACCACACCTACTATCAAAAGGTTTTGCTTGCTTAAAAGAACTTGAAAAGGTATCTCAAAGGTCTGTCCAGTGCTACCTGCATAGGCATCACAGCCTCAGCATTACAACCCTGCGAAGAATTGTGTCATTCCCTAGCTGGTGACCTAGGGTACACACCCTATCCATACAGGCAGTGACCCCTTCTCATGTCTATTTGATTCAGACTTGCTTATCTTTATTTATTATTTAAACAGATGGTTTGGTTTAGTCTTATACGTGCATCTGTTGAAATTAAATTATGTGCCTTGCTTTCTCTGTATTCTGGTTTTGTTGTTTTTTTTTTTTTTTAATACAAGCCACTGTCTAATTGCCAACATGAAGGGAGAATGACCTCACTGTAGAGTTCCCCCAAAAAATGAACCACTGATGATGATGTCATTTTCTAATGGCTTGAAAGAAGAGGTGAAGTGCTTGCTTATTCATCTTTTCTTTAATTAATCATTTTTCTGCTACTTTGTGCTCCCCCTTGTATCTGCTTCTTTTCCCTTCTTGTCTTATTTTACTTGTTTGTGCATCACTGTCTCTGTGATAACACTTCAAAGCCCTAGACTGGGACCAGCTTCCTACCGTGCTCAGCACAACACAAAACACAAAAATATTCATGTTTGCACATGGCAAGGGTGACTGTTTCTGGAGTCCTCTTGAGTTTTTTTCCAGGAGCTTTCAGTAGATAATCCAGGCACTACTTTTAAGGGGTCTGTCAAAAGTGTCAAAAAGTAAACCCCAAACTGATAGGTCAGAGTCTCTTTAGAGGACTTGCATCTCTTTGGGAGCAAAATTTAATATAATTTTTTAAAAGAAAAGCTGAGAAACAAAGATCGTAAACCTTTTCTTTGGAGAGAAAAAATACAATTGCTTTGGTGTAGTAAATAATACCATGATTAATAGCAAAAGTAATCATAATAATTGACCTGTAGTTGCTTGCCAAGACTTTAAAAAAGAATCATAGTAACTTGACCATTTGTATCAGCATTGTGATTCTTGGAAAAACATGATATTTTAAGCTGCATCTAGTTGGTAATGTTAATATCAAGGTAAAATATTGCCAGCACATAGATGGTTGAGAGCATTTCAGGAAATTATGAAAGGAACTAAATTTTATTCTTACCCTTACTATTACTATGATTTTCCATTCGACACTTACCATCGTCACGATTTTTTTTTCTTTTTGGGTTTCATTTTTATTCCTTTCATTCACTTTCATTCTACACTGAAGGTCTGGTCACCTAATCACATACCTGTATGCTGCACTGTGATCAGGGCAGAGAGAAAACAAACATGCTAACCCAGAACTGATGGTACAGAGTCAGTGTTCCATTAGCCCTGTAGTGCAGCAGGGTTCTCTGACTTGGACGTGCATCCCATGGTCACACAAAAGCAGCTTTGAATGAGTTCAGAGTTCCTGTATCAAGGAGCCATACACAACATGTATTCTGTGGTTCAGGACCTGGGTAAAATCAGAACAGCTTGCTTGACTGCCTGGAGCAGCAGTGTTCAACTTCTCCTAATTCCTCCCACCACAGCCCAGATTTAGTTTTTCAGATGTCTCCACATGGCTCTCGGCCTTTTCTTAATATGACAATAACAAAATTGAGTTTGGCTAACGGCTGGAGACTCTTCTGGCACCGACAGAGCCTGGCACAGAGCCATCAGCCTGTGCTGCCATCACCACTGGTTCTGCTGTCAGGACTGAGGGGCAGGAGGAACATCACCAGCACGCACACACCCAGGCACGCACAGCCAGACACTGCCACACGGTGATGTAATTTGCAGGAATAAGGCAATGGATCTCAGAGGTGCAATCCAGCTCCAGTGGCTCTGAAGGCTAAGATACTTTGCCATGGGTTGTTTGCCTGAATGATGCCAGCAGATAAATCCTAAACACTACAAACCAAGAAATTTGTATTTTTGTTATGTGCTTTTTTCAGTGACGTTCTAGTCCAAGAACTTCTAAGGGGCTGCTATTTTAATACCACTAGTACTACTATTAAAAATATTAATAACAACAATATGAGCAACAGTTAATAGCCAAAGGAATAGCACAAGCAGAGGCAGAGGGGTTTCAGGTTCTTTTGGACTTAATTTGCTGAGCAAGAGAAGATAGGATTAGCAAAATCCACAAGGTGACACCAAATCATTAGGGTCAACCAAAGTAAAGGGACTCAAAAAATTCAGATGTGATAGTAGTTTCTCCATAAATCTCCCAGCTAGGATGTCACCCTCAGGCTGAATAGACTCTTGCAATGTAATAGTTGCCCTTCACTGGATCCTGCTGATTCTTTCCTGTCAAAGAAGATTTATTCATGGGAAATAATTAAAAAACAATTCAGAACTTTCTTCCTGTTTGAATGGATTATATTACATTAATTAGTGGAAGGTGGGGTTTAGATTTTTTTTCTTTGTCCCCAAGGACAAGAGACATTTATGCTTACCACAAGGTCTTCCTTTGCCCCAGACCTGTTCTTGCTACTTTAAATGATATACATTGTCCACCATGCTGTAATAGTGCTAAGTGTGGCATAATTTTTGGAAACAAAATGTCTACCTCCCTCTTATTCTCTCACCCATATGGCATCTCAAAACGCAACGACAGACTATAAATTCACACCAAGGTTATGGAGACTTTCATCAGAGAGGAAGGAAAAGTTGGCTATTTTTTGATGGCCGTTCTCCGTGAACTGTGAAGAAAACAACCACTGCCATCATGAGATTCAGTCATAAAAAGAGTGATATTAGAAAAGTGTTTTCTAGTATGAAATCTTGCTCCCAGCAAAGCAGCCTCATGCTTTTGTGTTTGCAGTGTGTGGCAGCCTATCTTTGGCAAAGGTTTTTTTAAGTCAGCAGATACTCTGGCTCTGTTTTCTTGAGATCTCCAGGAAATAATGTCTCATGTCTTTTGGATCCATCCACAGTGTTATGTGTCAAATCTAATGTTGGTTTTGGTTCTCTGTTCTTGCTGCTCACTGACACCTGCAGAGCTGCCTGGAAGGACACACCAGATTTCCCTGACCCCAATGCCTCCTCTGAGTATCTCAAAGTCCAAGTTTCCCGCTTCTGGCCTTCAATGCTTCTGTTCCCCTCTGTTGTGGTGCCTGTAAAGGAGAGAGAACAGCTGTAGTTATTTCAGGGCATTAAAAATATCAATATAAATGGTGCACAGCAAAATGTTAGGACCAGAAACAGCAAGTGTGTAAAAGTGCTATTGCCCTGGCACTCGCATGACCCTTATAGCAATCTGGCAAGAGAGAGAGGTTTCAGAGCAGCACCACTGCCTTTAAACATCCTCTCCACTGCAAAACTCAGGCAGCAGTGCAGAGCACAATGCAACACCAGTCGGGGTTTCCCTGGGTGGGCAGGGAGTCTGAAGAACAGCACCCGTTTAGCATTGTGGGACTGCTGGACATGAGGCAGGGTCTGGTGAGGGACCTGAGTAAGTATCTGTGCTGCCATGCAGCTCCCTGTACTGGGGAAGGGGTAGGAAATGAGGGTCACTACCCTGCCCAGCACTTCCCAAGGAGTCAGGCTCTGGTTTTCCAATGAAAGCTTTCTTTGCGTGGCAAGCGTAGGGAGGGAATGCAACTGAGGAGATTCATGTCTGCCAGCCCTGTGCTTTGCAGTCCTTTTTTTAATTGGGGTAAATAGAATCAGAATGACAAGTGCAGAGTGATGGCTTCGATGTGCTATTTGTCTAGTGAGGAATTTGTGAAATATGTGTTTTTCTGTAGAGAGTGCATGGCTGTAAAGAAGGGCCAGAGTCAGCACAACCTCAGAGCGATGGAGAATAAAGCATTCTAGTTTTGTGGCCATTGATCTGATGACACTGTGGGTAATGGATGGACAAGGTTAGTCTCAGAATGTCTGATTTTTCTGAAATCGTTGCTGGAGTCAGACTTAAGGTTGCTTCACCGTGCAATTCTGTATTTACCGTTATTAGAGATCCTCATATCTTCACACTCGCTTTGAATTTCCTATGCTTTTAGTGACTGATGGGTTTGGAAGTTTTTTTAGAGAAGCATATAATTCTGCAAAGATATTTTTATGTGATCATTTTTTGTTTACCTGAATTGTATTCATCTTCCCTGCAGTCTGAGATCCATGTTTTTATATGGAATTTCATTTTGCAGTTAAATTTTTGCAGGATAAATCTTCTGTTTTTTCTTTTTCTTTTCTTTTTCTTTTTTTTTTTAATTTCCTTTGAAATTCAGGTAAGAAGAGAACCCTGATTAATTAATCAAACCAAAGTAGACAGGTTGCAGACCTGTTTGGGACTATACTACAAGTACAGCTATTCTTGGGGAAATGCCTCCAGGGAATTGTATATTTTTTTATGAGGTGCTGCAAACTGTCTTCTTTTAAAGGAAGCTTTGAAGAAAGAGCTGTGGCAGAAAAAAGCAGGAACATGGCAACCAAATTGATGCTCACAAAAAGAAATTAAACCGTTCAAAGCACTTATGTATTTCTATGGGGGGCACTGAGGGGCATCAGCCCTGACTGTTGAGTCCACATGTAGCTTTGAAGTCCCTCTGGATGCCCTACTGCTATGTAATTCCCAGATAACCATATCATTAAAACACTCCCAGTTGCAACCTGCCAGAAGATGGTGTCCTATCCTATCAGACACAGGTCTCAGCACAGTGATCCAGGCATTCATGACTGATTATTGCAGCTAATATCTAGTGAAGAACGCAGGCATCCTGGAAAAGCTCCAGCTGAGAAAACACAGTCTCTGGTCTCCCTAGCAACACCGATTACTGAGAGAACATCACCCGACTGCTCCCTCATTTGTACTGGCCACCAGTGAAGACAGAGTCACCTTCAAGGTCTCTGCCCCAGTACTCCATGCCTGCCATGGGTTTTGTCTGAGTTGCTGAAGAAATTCACCTTTCTGCATAACCCCACGGTTACTTTGCTGTACAGGAACAAGCAGATGGTTGACTTTAAGGATAGAGTCTGTGCTGGAGACAGGACTTTCCAGGGCTTTGGATCATTGTATTACTCCCAGGAACAGTGAGAACCCTTGTGGTAGCTCCTGCCCTCTCCACTCTGCTCCTCAACATATTCTTCCATCAATAAGCTCATGCACAGAAGTCAAAACAAACAAATCACCCTATGAACTATTCCATCTCTTTCTTTTACAAGGAAGAGGATGAAAAGACATAAAACTTTAGTCTCTATTTTCCAATGTTTGGGTTACTCTCAGATGGTGTGTCCCTGGAAATGCCCAAACTAACAAGAAAGCTGTTGTGGTCAGAAGTGTTATGTGGTATCTAGCCCATTAACTCACCCAGAGAGATTCCTATAAGCTCTGTGAAAGATTCCCATGCAAGCAAGGATACCTTTGCACAGCACTGCCCGGGGTTGTGAAGCCATATCCCCAAATCAGCTCTTTGCTAAGCTGCCTTAAATCTGTTAGCAGGTGCTGACGAACGACCCACAAATCTTCTTTCAAATTTTTAATTCATTCCTTTCTGCTGAGTTCTGCTGGTCTTATCCACTCCCCTTTTTTTGCTGTGTTTCCATGAACAATCTCACAAATCAGTTTACTGGCAGGGATGTTTGTAGACATGGCAATTTTAAGTCAGTGTTGCATACTATTTGCAGAAAGTGCATTTCGAATATACTGTTACAGGTGTCTTCACTGTCTCCATTAAAAAAGCATTTCCTCTAGAAGAATGGAACTCAAAACACAGGCTCATGTTTGCACCCCAAGTCGTTTATAACTGAAAAGAGAAAACTGATAGTAAGAAAAACTGTTCCATGTTCTTTCTTAAGCCTAGTTCTGGTTATAGGAGCAGCTGTACTGGTTCAGACCACAGGTCCATGTACCATAAAATACTGTCTCCTGCAGCAACCATGAGAAGAAACTTAAGGAAATGTGAGAATGGAGCAACTACTCTCCTGAAGACAAGTATGCCACAGTATAAACCCATTAGGGACTTTGTTGTTGCTACCAATATCACAGGGATGTGTTCAAATATTCAGGTAAGGTAGATGCTGAGTGGTTGGACAAACAGGTTGATCTATTAGTTGATCTTTTAAGTCAAGCAATATACTCGTGCTTTTAACATATAGTGATTTTCATTCTTGTGTGGCTCTCAAAAATAAACTATTTTGAACCCACCTCAAAATACTTTTGATGGATAACTCTGAACAACCATAAAAGAGATCGCAAATTATCAGACCTTCTGACTTGAACATGAGCAAACTCGGACCTCAGTAGAAGATAACATCTGATGGAGCCAGGCAGGTTAAAATAGAAGCTATGTTTTTTATGAAAGAGCAAAGGTGATAAGCCAGAGCAAGAAACTCCCACATGAAGAAGAGGATTAGTCACATTTGAATGTCTTGAGATCAACAACTGACCTCATGCAAAGAATTTCTTCTTAGCTAAATACCTACTATGCTTTAGTCAACGACAAATTATTGGGTTCAATCCAGGGGTAACTGGGTGAAAATTAATGGCTTGTGATACTTGGAAGGTCAAAACAGATGATCTAGTAGTCCCTTTAGTCTTCATTTCTGAGTCCATGACTGCACAATGGACACATGGTTCATTATAAAGAGTGGTGTACAGCCTCAGCTGATATAAATAGACATTTGCACCGATTTACACTTGATAAGCATCTGGTCAGGCTTGCTCAGCTGCACACTCTGGCATGAGAAGTTGTCAAGACTAAAACTGAAAAATGGCTGTAGCACATCAGAGCTCGTGGACCAGATGGTGAGGGGAGCTTGCAGGAACCTCACCCGTGCACACGGCCCTGTCAGGGAAAGTCTTGGTCTCATCCACAAGCTGTTCCACTTGCCAGCTGAGGAGAGCAGATTCCTGGGGTGGTATGGAGCAAGATTTGCTGTCTAAGGGGAGTTTCCCTGGGTTTGTGGGGCTATGGAACGAGAGCTGCTTTGCCCCCAGTTTCTCCCAAAGTGGCCTCCTCATGAGGAGGACGCCATTCCCCAACCCCATGCCATTCCTGGGCATCCCACCTTATGTTACATTTTGCTAGTATTTTTGTCCTAGGATTTATAAAATTGAGAGTAATTGGGTTTCTTTCATGCTGCCATCAGGTTAGAGTAGTGACAGAGAACATTTCCTTTCCTATTGTCTGAAAGCTAATCTCAAAGGGAAAATTCAGGTTACTCTCAATTCCTGCCTGTTTTCACTTGTCTCCCCATGTATCATGCTACTAGTGTTTTCCTGTTTCTGAAATACTTTTTAAGTATGTGTAGGTTATCATGCTCACAGTAGTTGCTGTTTAACCAATCTCTCCAGACTTTATCCTTTTAATCTTGCTTTCTAAATCAATCCCTCCACTCCCTTGATCATTTCAGTTGCTCTCCTTTGAACAGCTCCTGTTTGTCAATAACTCTTCCTAATGACTCATGTGGAACAGGAAATATGTGAAACTTCAAGGCATAACAAAACACGGGAGCAGCACAGGTTCTGAGGCCTTGAATACTGGGGATTTGCATCATAATGGAAGAGCTGCCTACGGGGAAGTTGTGAGCACTGCCCACAGTGCCTGTTCCCCAGAAAGCTTCACAGACAGCCTATGGGACAGCTGGTGCAGGAAAGCCTGGCAGCGTGGTGGTGATGGATGTGCTCAAGCACCCAAGGCCTGGAGATCGTGCTCCAGCCTCACTGGAGCTCTCTGGAGGTACAACAAATTACTCTGGTTTGGGAGTGGGCTCAGGGCCTGCAGGAAGAAACACTGCAGCTGTATTCCTAAAACAAATGTACACATGTATTAGGACAGAGAACAGCCAGATGATGTGAGGTCACTCACTACAGCCCTGAAATAATTCCATATGATGCACATACACCCTCCCCACAGATGGGAAGTAATGCTGAGAAGTGACACCATGGACAAAAGGAATTTTCTAAGTGAGGAATTTTCTAAAATACAGAAATGCAGCCCAAATTATAGTGATATAAGAGAATGTGAAGTGCAGCAAGGGAGATATAAAACGGAGATTAAGGAGGGTATAATGAGCTTTGCTGAATGAATCATACCATGGCAAACCCATGCTCAGACTCTGTGGGTATTTGACTTCCCCCTGGGAGCAAAATGGTGCAGTTCTCCCAAATAAGAAGGCAAGAGCTGATTGCAAAGGAGAGCTCAGGGCAAGGAGCAGTTCCTCCCACAGCACAGGAGCCATTCTGCAGAGGCAGCCCTCATAACAACCATCAAAACAACTTGCAGGACCTAAGTATGGTGAGTCACCAGCTGCCATTCAGAGTACATACAAAGTTTCCTCAGCCATTCAGGTGAATCAGCCTCCTCAGACTGACAGTGCTGCAGCTCCATAAGTGTGGGGACATGAAGAAACCTCTCACAAAGCTCCTTGATCTCCGCTCTGACTCCAGCGTTTGCTTAGGGTATTGGTTTCGGCCTACAAAAGAGTTGAAAATCACAGGGCAGGGATAGTGGGTCTGTGGCTAGAGAGCCACGTGTAACCCAGGAGGAGGAAAAATGTTGCCTACTTTTCAAAAGTGTCAATTGTTTTTTTTAGGCTGCATCACATTTCAGTGTTTTGGAAGAAGCTTTTTAGAGATAAGCTTTCATGGAAACAAAATGAGCAAGGATAAGAACCGTGAGTCAATGCCCCCATGGGAGGTGCCAGGTGAGCAGACTCCAGGAAGGACAGACAGGTGCCAGTTTGGTGACACACAGGCAGATTCGGCATGCTCAGCTACCTTTGCAAGTCTTCTTTTTTCCTGAGCCTGAGGGACTGCTGTAACTTCCAGGCTTTAACTCAGTCCCTAGACATTGTGCAGAGCTGTGCATGTCATGCATTGCATGAGGCAACCTTTGGGCCTAGTGCTACAGAGCAATATGCTAAACTGCTGCTGGGCATGTGTGCAGCAGCTGCAAGGGTCAGCACAGGGACCTTCATGTCTGTGACACCACATGGACATTTTGCAGGCCTGATTTTCCTCTCTCATGACAGACCCAGCTCGGTCACGTGTTGTTCTGCCTGAGAGCTGGGTGAAATGCTTGCACTGTGGAACTGAAAGCACCTCATTACAGCAGGAGAGCTGTCTTTGTGGGATGAAATGAAATCCCCTCTCACCATACAAGAAGGTACTTTGGGGATGTCAACCTCTTCTCTCACACTGGTGGAAATCCCTCTATAAATGTGTGCTCTATAGCACTAGCAGAGCCCTGCCCATCAGTTCTTTTGAACAAGGTTTGAAAGGTTTAAAGTTGCTGCCTTGCAAAGACACGCAAGTGCATAAGGGCCATCAATATCACCTTTAGGACTGCCTGGCTAGCCAGAAGGATGAACCATCTGTGGTTAAAGTGGATTGAGTATCATGGAAAACAATGTATTTTCCTCCTCTGGGGTTTTTCACCTGGGGAAAGTGAGGAGAAGGGTGAGTAGAGGGAATAACTTTTAGAGGTTTCTCCCAGGCTGAAAAGGGTTAGAGGCATGAAAGATTTCACAGCAGATAAAACTTCGAACTTCCAAGTGGATGGTAAACTGCTTCGAATGCCCAAGGAAGGGGAGTTCAAAGTTGCTGAGCTCTTAAGCAAAGCAGGCAGTGGCTTATTCAAATTGTGTTTTGTACAAATGCCTGTGGGACTGAAGGGCTGGGATGGAGGGCGATTATTGAAACTGTGTTTTACAAAGAAGCTAAAGATGATCCAATTGTAAAACAGCGCGCCTTACCTCAGAACAGGGAGAAAACACTGAAAAAAATCTTTAAAGATAGAGTTAGAAAGCTTCTAGATGAGTCTAATGCGATAGAGATAAACCTGTTTGCCAGTTTCTCTAAGTGTGACTCGTACTCCTCCAGCCTATTAGGATTCTGGGGAAGAGTTAATGAAATACTGGACTGAGGAGAAGGGGTGGTGGGGGGATATAATTTATTTAAACTTTTCAAAAGCCTTTTGATAAAGTCTTTCACAAGAGGCTATTAAAGAAATTTGTTGCCTGTAGGGTGGGAGGCAGAGTCCTGACATGGATTAAAACCTAGATAAGAGGTAAGAAACAAAGGAGAGGAATAAGCGCCCAATTCTCTCCGTGAAAGGAGGTTAATAGCAAGATGCTCCAGGGATCAGCATCGGGACCAGGGATGTTCAATATGTTTATTAACGATCTAAGAGAAAGCAGAGAACAACAGAAATACGAAATTTTGCTGATAGAACAGTTTACTTCTTGCAGTAAGTAATTGGCTGTGTTTGACTCCGTTCTTGCGTTCATGGCTTGTCTGTGAATAGATCACCAGTTTTACTAATAGGCCTATAAATATAATTGGAAGTACGACTCAGTCTTGTGAACAGTACTGAGACTGATTGCAGGAGGAGGCCTACAGGTGCATCAGCCTGGGACAGATGAAGAGTCACAAAGCAAAAGGGTTTGTGCGTTCAGCCCTCCGTCAGCTCTGTAAGTGCTGCTTACTGTAACTCTGCTGCCTCTGATGTCACTGCCGGCTAGTGCTCAAGAAGAACTGTGGTATAAATCATGTCAGGACCCACAGCGTCATCACTATTTCATACTTACACTCCTGGATGGAATGGATCTGCTGCGGGTTCATGTGAGCTCATGGGCCCTTTGCCAGCACCCCACAGCCATTGCCCATGTGAGCACCTTTATGTTATGCCAGGCACCTTTATGTTATTATTTCTGCATTCCAAGTCCCGGGTAGGCAAATTCTTCCCCATGCAGCCAAGATTTCTGCTGCAAGTTTTAGGAATTAAATGCACACTTCACCACATCCCTGTACTGCTGCCAGAGATGCTCTCTGGTGCTCTCTCAGGGTGCTCTGCCCTGCACCCTGCCCCATCCAGATCCACTTGCTGCGCTGCCTCCACATGCTGGCCTAGCTCTGGCTCCTATTCCCTATTCATCACTCTGACTGAAACACTCAGCTCCTAGCAAGGTAGTTATTGTAGGCAAGTTAAAAGTCCTCCTTCACAGTCACTGCTGCCACATAAGTTTGTTCAACTCACTGTATTAAAGTCATTAGTGCCAGGCAGCCCTGGAGAATTGCTTTATGTCATCATTTTGCTCTACAGCAACCATTTTTTCTACAAAGTTGAGGTTGCTACTTCAGAGTACCTCAGCACTTGCTGCAAGCTGCCTGTATTTACATCTTTGGTGAGACAATAAACAAGAAGCAATGTAGAGACATGATTAGAAAAATTCCATTTTCCAAGTACCTTTTTTTTTTTAAAGTACAAAAGTACTTTACTTCTTTTTTTTTTTTTTTTTCCTAGTGGTCATCAAATTTCAGTTTATGTTGGTCTCTTATAAAAAGTTGCATAGCTGACCAGACCATGCAGTTCCCATGCTGCTGGTCTGTCCCAGCTCTGTGTCAATATGACAGATGACAAACAGCCAGGTCAGCACACTGGCTGTGAGTGTGACGGAGGAGGAAGAGGAGTGCTAGCCAGTCTGTGCTACTCCTCGGCACATAAGGTGTTACTGCCGGGGAAGGTACTCCCAGGTGACATCTGATTCGGCAGATCCTCTCTTGCAGTCGGTGAGAAACTGCTGATTGCTCAGAGGTTTATGTGCACCCTTTTTCCCACCCTCTGCCAGGTACTGAGGAATGAACCGAGAAACAGGGGTACTCTGGGGCGTAAGCACCTTCAAGGACCCGTAGCAGCAGCGTTGATGCAGTTGTCCTCATGCTAATGAAGCCTGGTGCTTGAAGGCAGAGTCTCCTCCTGCGATCTGCTGGCGTTGTCACTTGACACTTCTCACCAGCTGGTGAGTAGGAAAAAAGAATGTTCTGGTGTCAGTGTAAAATAAGTGGCTGCAGTGTGTAGTCAAGTTGCTGGAGTTTTCATAATGCTGTCTTCAGTCTTTTATATATATATGCAGCCATGTAGGAGCAGAATGGCCTCCATTTCAAATCTACTCCGTTCTGTCAGAAACAAGCTGGAGCAGCCAGGCGACCGCTTGACTGATGTCACGGAGGGAAGGTGCTAAGAAGGCAAACGCAATATGAACTCAAGCTCAGCATGCTGCAAACAAATTGAGCTGCTGCGCTGAAGTTGTGAAGAAAAGAGATTTTCCTATTATTTATACAGTGGTCCTAGACATCAGGGAAACAGGCAAGCTGGAAATGGAAATTCCCACTGATGAGAACAAATTTCCTGTTATTGTCATTGCTGAAGCCTGCAGGGATTAGTCACATTACTTGGAATTTTAAACAGTGTAAGTTACAAACATTTGAGGAAAACCGGAGTGAATGAAGTCATAGGGATGATGCTCTGCATTAAAGACACCACTGCATTTTTTTAGTTACTCAGTTCTCCAGAGCAGAGACTGATCCTTGTGTTTACTAGTAAAACTTTTCAGAGGGTGACTACTGGGGTCTTTCCCCTAAATTAATGATTTAATAATGATTCAGCTCATCTCTGTAACATATGGAAATTAAAAATACGGTTATCATGGAAGGATTCCAATTTCAAAATTTGCTAGAGGTTTTATGCAGTCAACAGGAAACATCACCAATGCTTCTGAAGTGTAGAGATTATTGTTTTCTACTGTGAGAACATTACCTTCAGGTTGAGCTCTACTGTTCTAATTAGGAAGGGTGAAGAAGAAAGAAATGCTGGCCTAAGCTGTTTGTTGCCTCTGAAAGGTAGATTTCAAGTCAATGAGGGGCGCAGACTGGACAGACAGATGTGGAAATCAGCATAAAAAAATCGGGCTTAAATGTATACAAGAGCACATTACTCTGATATGCACTGATAGGATGCAGCCTGGGAACCATAAATAAAAAGAGTGAAACACTGAGGACAATTATAAATAACTTAGAAGAATGATAAGCTCCTGGACTGCAAATTGGCATGAGGAGCTATTCAATGATCCATGTTTAACAGGGTGATTAGTGTATGACTGGTTAATAACTGTGGAGAAATGTCACAGGGAAAAGCTTATGCAGCACCTGCATAAGCCTTTGGATAAATACCAACAGCATGAACAGGCACAAAAATGCTATGAAAAAGCATTTCTTTTGCATTTGTGAGTGTCCCAGCACCTGGACACACACACACACACCCACAAGAGGGCTCACATATGCCTGTCCAACTGATCACCTGGATGAGAGAGTTAATAAAAGGTTTTACTCACGGGATGCTCATTCAAACCTATTGCAGCAGGAGCTGTCAGTCCCTAGAAGCAGCTACAGGGACCAGTGATCATGATTTGATTACACTGAATATGAGCACAGGGAGTATCCTGTCAAGAAATAATATATATATTTATATACTTGGCCCTCTGAAAAGGCAAACTTCTCAAGTGTCAAAAGTAGAATGTGTTAGGAGAGAACATATCATGTATATGTATATATTTGTATAAACACTCATTTATACATGTGTGAGAATTGGGAGCTCCTCCAGCAAAGTTTATCAGAACCCTCAGAGTCTATTATGGCACAGTCACTCCAGAAGATGACCAAGGAGAAAAACTCAGTAAGACTGAGAAGTAAGAGAGACAGTATGGAATTCAGAATGTTTACATACTGTATTCAGAGAAAGAAAAGAAAAAAAAAAGAAAAGAAAAATGGAAACAACCTGCATTAATTAAAAGATTGAAGTTTTTAAAAAAGCTTATAGACAAGAAGGGACAAGATGAGGGAATCTGATGGTAAGCACAGCAGTGGGGAAAAATCCAACACCAGATCTGAACTTTTTTGACAAGAGGTCCAGCCCCAGCTAGCCAAGAAAACGGGTCTCAGAGCTTGTGCCCACAGCAGCATCCTTGTGGAAGTCCTCAGGAGGAGAAGAGGGATTTCAATGACAGGGCTGTACAAAGCCTTGCACAGAAGAGCTCAGCAACCTGCAGGAGTGGGACTGGGGTTCCAGTAAAAAACAACAATTTCCCCACCTGTCAGTCAGGGAATACTAGCAGGATGGAGGGAGTGTGGAGCACCTGGAGGTGGGAAGACCCCTGCCTTCTGTCAGGGGTGTGTGGTGAGGGTGGTGAGAAGGGGGAAGGGGTGGTCAGGGTGTCCTCTCTGTTCTGCTGAGGGAACGGGGAAAGTTTCTTTTCCCTCCCATTGCTGAGCCAGCGTGTCTGGATGCCAGCACCAGCCTGATGCTGGGTGTCACACTAACAGGTCCTTCTGGCTGTGACATTTCTAAAGTGTCTTTTCAGATGCCAGCATCACAGCTGACTCATGCCCAGGCAGCGAGTGGGGCCAGAGATGCTGTCAGGATCACTCCCACATTCAATTACTCACGGCAGCCTGTGCACACACCTTGTCACTTGACCTCATTCCCTGTCCCTTTCCCAGAGGCAGAGGTGCTTCCAGCAGCAGAGGGCTGCTGTCTATTAGAGGTGCAGATGCCTCTGTCCTGTCTTCTCCCCTCCCTACAGAACACCAGCTGAGGAAACCAGACTCCACAGAGAGGTTAAAGAGGGGATGAAACCACTGGATCCACATTCATCATCTCCCACAGCCTTCATATGAGGAGCACAAGGGACTATGGTTGATGCCAGGTCAGGAGACTATGAGAAGTAGCAGAGAAAAAGAGAGGGGGGAAAAATGGGTGCTGGACTGGGACCCACAGTACTATCCTGGGGCTTTGCACTTGGCAGATCCTCATCATAGAAGACAACTTTGTGGCACTATTACCAGTCAGCACTTCTCCCTCCCTCACTTTCCCTTTCATCTAGGTTGCTGCAGTTGCATTTAATGACACAACAGATGTATTCATTTGCATCTTTATACAGATCTCTAAGCTCTACAAATGGGTGGGTGGGCATGACCCCATTTCCCCAAATTATTCAGCACCTTTCAGTTATGCATTTCTCTCTTCTCTAATGTCTTTTTGAAGTACATAGAAGCAGCAGTGGAGAATTACTTTGCCACTTTCTCTCGAGCATCTGGGACCAGATCGCTCCTCTGCCCATGTGAATCTCCTTTACAAGCCAACAGGAGCCACGGAGATGTCTGCACAGACACACTACCTCCTCCACCATGTACACACGCTTCCTGGAGAGGGGAAAAGCCGCAGATTCACCTGGCATATCCCCGTGCTACACAGAAGATTCCTATGGAGGAGAAATAAGGCAAAAACAAGTGACACCCTGTCTGTTTATCAAGGGTGATGACAGTTCTGTTGCTGCCATCAAGAGATGTGTGGTCGCATTTAAAATACTTCCTCTACACCGTCTGAAGGCGGTGTTTCTGCGGAGCTGCCCGAGGCACACTCCGTGCTGATGACTCAGGGTGGTGCTACTGCCAGCATGGAAGATGTGTCAGCACACTGGGGTGCTGGTGTGTGCTCCTGAGAGTTTCCTTTGCCCAGTGCCCAGGTCCCTGGCCCTCAGCCCAATGGGTACCCAGCTAGAAGGTTTAAATGGGTAGGTTCACACACAAGGCCAGTTCCCATGGGAAAATAGCCCATGTTGCATTTCCTGTGAGTCTGGATCTCTGCCTGATAGCTGCAGAGACTGAGAACAGGAGGACAGAAGACAAGGAGAGGAGTAGAAAGGAGGGGAGAGTAAGAGCTGTTTCTTACTGGGCTGTCGTATATACATAGACAACATAATGGGGGGCCATCCCAAATGCTTCATTGTGAGGTCACATACATAGGAGTCCTGTCCTAACTCTCCTTCTACCTTCTCCTCTCTTTGACCAGGTGGCTCTGGGGCTATGTGTTGCTGTGATGCTCTGGGAGAGCCAAGAGTGAGGATGGTGGTTGCCATAGGCAGAGATCATCACCAGTTTAATTTATGGGTTGCGTTTTATGTATAAAGCCATGGCCACAGATATAATGTAATCCTGCCACTGTGAGTGTGCTGAGCACCACTGTCAATCAAAGGTGCTTTGCATTGGTACATTTTCATATAAATATGTATGTCCTTTTGCTAACAGTATTATTATTTATTATTTGTGTTACTGTCATGCCTCAAGGCTTCAGCAGGGACCAGGTTCCTGTTGTGCTCGGTGTCTCACACACATGGTGAGAGGCAGACTGTGTTCTGTACAGCTTCCAGACTAAATACACCATAACAGGCACAGTCTGGGGCCCATAAGTTAAAAAAAACATTTTGAAGTGCTGGATCCAGTTCACCAGTGGCAGAGCTGTGAGCAGACCTGAGCTTGTGCTGACTTCCTATCCAACAATCTTTCCACTTCAGTTCTGAAATCTCAGCAGATTTGGCTTCTTTTGAAGAAGTAAATGGATGGGATGTTTTACAAGGTGGAAATTCCCTTTGAACCATCTTTCTGAATACCCCCATATGCAGGAAGGCCAGGATGCACATGGAGGAAGAAAAGGTGTCTTGGGGAGGGAGGGGTCATGTCCATCAGAAATCTGACAGTGACTCCCTCTCACTGGCATCCCTGTGCAGAAAACAGCAGTGACCCCTCTGATGCCAGAGACGTGGCACCCTGCAGCCCAGTCCATGGACACTGTGGGGAGTGTACCCTAAGCCTCACACAGTCTAATGGGAGATTTTTTTCTCCTCCCAAAGCCCTGGCTGCACCTGAGCACAGGGGGTTCTTCTCTCACCCCTGTAAAAGGGGAGTCTCTTGGGTTTTAGCACCAGTGGAGGGGACACAGGCTGCCCGGTGCAGGAGGGTTCAGGGTCTGTCCTGTACTGGTCCCAGCTTGTCCCATCTCTCCCCATAATGGGTGGGACCCCAAGGCCATGGCCAGTCAGAGGGATCCCAACCCTGCTGCTCCAACTACAAAAGCTACTTTTCAAAAGTTACTCTGTTCTGTAGTGCTAAGGGAGGGCAGCACCGCTGGGGCAACTGACTCTGGAAGGGACACATGGGGACACAAGAGAGAATTGAGCAGCAGAGAAAGAGGAGAAGATGTGAGGATGCACAAAAGGAGACACAGGAAGGGATACAGCAGTAGATGCAGGAACAGGACAGGGCTTGGAACAACTCTTGAAGAGAAGGGCTCCTTGCTGGGTTAACCTTTGGATGGCACTGTGCCTATGGGGGACCCACATTGGAGCTGGGACACTCCTGAATGGACATCAGCCTATGGCTGACCCAGGATGGAGCAGGGTATTAGTAAGAGGAAAGAGCAAGGGAAAACAAGAGCAAAAACCAGGAGCAGCAGCAAGAAAAGGTCCTCCCTACATTGCTCATCTCCTCACCAATGGTACTGGTGGGGACTGGGTGTAAAGCACAGTGAAAATGGAGGGAAGGGGGCTGGTGGGAGAGAGATGTTGGGCTGAAGCTGGGGAACAGGAAAGAAAGAAGCTTCCCTTGGTGTTTAATTATCTAAGTATTCTTTGTTTTCCATCAGCCAGATCAGTAAGTAAAAGTTTATGTTAATTGGAAATAAATCAAATTCAGTAAAATTCCCTGAACTGAGACTGTTTTGCCTGCAACAGACACATATGAAAAAATTGGAGGTTTTTATCTGACAAGGCTGCAAGTAAAAGCTTCAGAAGGCAATTCAGGATTAGTGACAAAGCCCTCAAAGCAGAGGTAGAGTGAAAAAGGCCCCCAGTATTTATCTTGTTATGAATCAGTACATAGCCACTGCATGCACAAGAACAAACACCAGCAGATGACAATGGAATGGCACAATGTTGGTGGCACAGGAGACCAAGACGCAATGTCTAGGTCACAACTGCTGAATAGATCTGGTGTGACCAAAGGATCACTGAGTATTTTAAGACAGCCAGGTTTCCAGCCTTCATGAACCAGCCAAAAAGAAGTAAAATACTCCTACACACTCTCCTGTTCTCTCCTCTGCAGGACCCCATCACTAACTCACCAGGGCAGCCAATGACCAGGCATGCTGGCAGAAGAAACACGGGCAGATGCAAATGCTCTAAGTCCCATCCTCTGCACACTGGTTCCCCTGTGCAGGTGTGGACCAACCTGCACACATCACCACATCGGCAACAATTCTGTATCACATTCACAGCCAACACTGCTACAGAAATCCACTAGATTTCTGCTCCATGTATAGGGCAGGCGTCTGTCCAGATCAATACAGCTGAGACATCCAATACAATTCAGGAAAGCTAGGGCACCTCTTCTGTCTCTCAGATGGCAAAATTCCACTTTATTTTGGCTGAGATTAGGTCCTTTCTTCTGCATATGCTGATAGGATCTATGTTTGTTCTATCCTAATTGCCTTTCACTCTAACTCAAGCCTAAAAATGGCTTGCTGAGGTGTATCTCAAAATACTCCCACAGAACTAAATTCCAGCATCAGCACCCAGGAAGAGAGAGAATCTCAAGGTTCCCCATTGAAACAGCTAGTGAAATTTAATAACACCAATGGCAGTCAGATTTATGTAACTTTTATGAAATCAATAGTACTGGACTCTGCAAAATGACTTGAAGAGCAGGACCCCATACAAATGTAATTAAGCACAGATGGCAGCGTGCTTTCTGTGCTCGTGAACAGCACCGCAAAGCTCTGTTCGCTTTAACGTAAACAGCAGTTGCCTTGAACTTGCTGTAGCTGATGTGAAAATGCCTTTGTCACCAGTCATGGCTGTTTTTAATCTAACGGTCACTGATCCTTATTTAAATAAGGCTGGTGTTCAAGGCCCAGTGCTCTACAGGAAACAGGCAGAAGAGGAGATGGAGCTTGTGAGATAAAGTTTCACATACAACATCCAATCCTCATTCAGCTGACTTCTGCCTCATGTTTTCCTCAAAGCAACGTCAAAAGATCTTTCTGCAGTGCAGGACCACTAGCTCCTCTCCACCCCAAAGCAATGGGACCATCTAAGGGCTTAAGTGGGTTCATGGCACAGAGCAGTGAGTGCTGTGCTGAGCACTCATCCCTGTGAAGAACCCCCAGCCATATCCTCCTGCAGCTTCACACAATGGCCTTTTCATTCTTATATCCCATGCTACCAGCACTCCTATCCCCTCCACCTGGCATCCTGGCTGACAGGGTCACACATGCAGCAAGGGACAAGAAAATCATCTGGGATTAAGACCTATGTGAAATGAGCAGAAGATGGCAAGATTCCAGGTAGTACACAAAACCTAAATGTAGGTGGTTGAGACACGGATGGGGGGAAAATGGTGATCAAATGTTTTTTCAGTTTTCCTTAACTGAATGTTTTATTTTCCTGTTGGATAAAAGGCACATGGAGGTAGAGATGTGGATGTCACAAAACTGTCATCAGGCTGTTTTCCACACTTATTTTCTGAAATTTGAAATGACACTGAATGTTGAAGATTTGAAAAAAAAAGAATACATTCTTCACAGAGTTATCTGTACACCTCTGTCATAAATCCTAAAAGGACAGATATTTTTAACAGCCTCAGGATAAAAAACATGCTCGGAAAGTTCAGAAAAGCTCAAGCGCTGTTACAACACAAAAATACCTTTAATCATTAAAGGCATGCCTCTTTAACCTTCTCGGCTGCCTCTGACACGTTCCCCAGCTCTGACTAACATCTGGCTCTCCCAGCTCGGCAGTCTGTCTGTGCACACGGACCCTGGGATGTCACCTCACGGGCAGCGTGGGCACGCCTAAAGCTGGAATTTGTCACTCCCTTGCAGAACCAGCCTCCAAAGGTTCTATTCAAGCACAGTTATCTAATGCAGCGGCTTTCAACTTTCTCAGCTCTGCTAATGGCTTATGGACTATGTCAGAGGGAAACACAAAAGGTAAAGAAAAGCCACTCTAATATCTCTGAAAGTAAGTTGATGATAAAGGGATCTGTACCACTACGAGGCCATTTTTAGAGGTACACAAATAGGATTGAAAGCCATGGTGAGGTGCTTCAGTGTGCACTGAGGCATATGTATTATTCTGCCCTTCTCTAGCTGCTGGCTACTTCAGTATAACCAAAGGGAGGAACACCTTACCAATTTAGTCAGGAGTTGGGGAAAATTTAAAGTTGAAGACTATAACTTTTTTTTGCTTTTCTAGTTTTGGTCTTTATTCCACTTTCTTATATTTGTACCTTCTCTTTTCTTTGGAGTCCTCTCATCTATTCATTGAATCTGTTTTCACTGCTGAACCTATTTTTTCCTACTAGTAGTAAATCTATTGGAATGGTTTCTTGGTGTGAAAGTATCATTTTGGTTCTACTGTGTTCATGAAAACTAGTAAATCTAAATTGCAGATCATTATTACATCAAACACCAGCAAATCAAACTAATTTTGTATAGGTGAGCTTCTGTCAATCTCCTCACAGTATAGCTCAGAAAACCTCAAACGTTCTTACTTTCAAGGTGTTTAGTTTTTGTTTGGTTGGGTTGGATTTTTTTTTCTGGTTCTTGGCATATTTTCTTTTTCATTCATTAGAGCACATATATATATATATACTTACACATAGAGAGCACTTGGGAGTTTTTACTGTTAAAAAGCCTGGTGTTTTTATCATGGTAGTTGTAGTGACACTATAAACAAACATATAATTATATTACAATTTCATCAATCATCCTACAAGACTGTACTATTCCATTAGAGGTTAGTTGGATGCTCAGTTTCCTGTAAGTGTGCCTGGATCTCCCACTTCAGTGTAGTGTGTGTGACTGATCCATTTCACACTCTGAATGCCTTGTCTGTTTGGATGATGAGCTTATGGGGGAAGGGAACATCTGCTCTCCACATTTGCATGGAGCTCCATACACCAAAGATCTCTTCTTCGCTGGCCACTACCAGTAGCTATAGTATTCATGACTACTGATAGAAAATATCATTTTTTAAGCTTCAGAGATTTCTTCAATTGCTGGGAGTTTTTTCTCTCAAATTATTAAAGGCATTTTTTTCTCTATCAAGGTTATTTTATTTTACAAACATATACATAATGTACAGTCACCAAAGTTTAAATGAAGTACACAGATTGACGGGGATGAGAGTTAAAAAAAAAAAGTTTAAAAAACGACATTCAACATTATTCTTTTTACAGTTCCTCCTCTTACTAGTCAAAGGTTTCTCTGATAGTTTTACTGTATGGGGGGATTTATCTGCAAATTTGAGAGTACTGCCCTAAATTATTAGGGATGAGGAGCCTTCACAATTAGGGCCTAATATGCCATTTACTTGGAACTGCAATCAAAACAAAAATGCACTCACCTTCTTCCTTTTCATTGCCCCCTAAGAGCTCAACAGAGCCAGGAGTACCTCTCTTTAAAGCTTCCTTCCAGCAAGGTTGTAACAGAACCGAGGTCCCAGAAGATGAAGGATTTTTTTTCTTAGATCTCCCAAGCAACATTCTAGGTTAATAGTGCTGCCTTCACTTGTTCCTCATCATACACCTGTTTAAAAGGAACAAACATCTTCCAGTATGCCAGCCTGATAGAGTTCAGACGGGGGAAGATCAATATCTTACGGCCTTGGTAAGTGATTGCCTTTATGGCTTCAGTTGCTTTTAGGATTTGCTCCCTCTCATGTATATCAGACAGAGATGCAATAACGGTGTTGTCTTAACTGGCTGCTTTTGTGTTTAAAGCAATGATTTCTTGTGCTCATGCACTGCCATGTTTTCTTGCTGGGATCCCTTGCCAGATTTTACCACATCATCCCAGTTATCCCAGTTCACATGGCTGTGAAATAGCCTGAGAAGTACCATGACACACATTTGACTCATTCTCACTGACTCTGTAATGATCAGAATACATTCTCTGCAGTACTACTGTCAAAGCTTGAGCATGCCACATAGCTCCTGTGCTGTCACCCTCCAGAGGGGGCTGGCTGCCACCAGGATGCATCTCCCATCTGCAGGGGTCTCTGCCTGCAGCACTTCAGCTTGGTACTCCTGAGGGGTCAGCCTTGCTCTGTGAGCAGGGAGAAGGCTGGGGAAGGCTGGCAGTAACAGCTGGATCTTAATCACCAGAGCAGCTTCAAAGGACCTTGTCACACCCGGTGGCATACCTACAGAGGGTTCCTACTGCAGCTTCACTTCTGGACTGTCGCTGCCTATTAATACATTTTCTGGCCCCACTGCTCCCAGCACTCCAAAGGCAAGCTCCCTTCAGTCACTGCTCTGCATCGTGTTTAAGTATGTGCTTAGCCCTTAACACATAATTTCATCCTGCTGAAGCCAAAGGACACTGAGTGGTGGCTGAAATATCCTCTGGAAAGTGAACAGGGACCTACGGCCCTGGCAAGGCCAAGTAAAAAGCAAATGCAAAGGAAGACTTTCTCTGTCAGTAAACAAAACAAAGCAAGCTGATTTTTAAACCTTTTAGCATGTCTGGGTGTCTTTTCTGCCACTGATGAAGGATAAACAATGCAATTATTAATTATTGATGATCACTAATAAGAATGATGATTATCATCACCATCATCCAGCCTTGCCATTACTGCCACCTCTCTAATCAGTGTGATCTCACTGTTATTATACATAATTGCAATCTCCCAAGTCAGGGTAGGCAAAGAAGCAACCTTGCAGTGTAAATACTAAATACTTGGTATAACAAGAGTGAGAGTTCCCCAGCTTGGAGCACAGCTAAGCGAAGCCACGGGCTTCCATTCTTTTTAATTTACCATCTGTTCTGTATGACACAGCCTGTGTCTCTTTAGGGTTTAGTACCCATTTATTATCCAAAAGCCACCTCTGCCTGCTATTAAAATCACGTTGGAGTGATTTAGAGAGGGAATCCGTCCATTTGCCCAAGTGGAAAGATGTGTCATCAGCATAAACCTGAATGCAGCTGCCTTTCTGGACTCCAGGGCTGGGAAATGCCTCACCAGCACATGTGCATTCTGTCAGCTCCAGCCCCTTCCCTCCCCTTGGCAGAGTCCATTACCATGGGCTTGGCATCACACACCCCCTTCTCTCCTCCTCTCTTGTGTTACACACACATGCACCACATGCACACACACACAATTTTCCGTGGTGCCTTTTTCCTCTCTGTCTGTGTCACGAAAGGGACACGAGTGAGCACCATCCCACTGATACTCCACTTCCTTTTTCATTTTAACTCCAGCCTCCCCGATCGTTACCCTCTGTCTGTCACAGGCTAAGCCAGCACACTCATTATTCTTCCCTCTCCATTCCCTTTAATCATTCACTCTAATATATGTGACCATGTGAGCATGCTCCTTACCCCTTTATTTTCTAGCATGCACCCTTTTCCCACATCCTCACATTCAGCTTTACCTCCTCTCCTCATTTCAAGCTCTCACGGTTCTCACCATTATTAAATAAAACACAGCACAGATGAAGATAATTGCCATCACTTCCACAGTCCCTTGAGACATCTCAGAAATCTCCCACAAGTACCCAGGCAAGCACGTCACCCTAATAGTGAATGACTGTTAAACTAAGCAAGAGATTTCCAACACTCTCTGCAAATTGAACCCAACAATGCCCCCTCTACCTCTATTGCTGCCTTCCATGGCTTTAGCCACTTCCAATTAACCGAGCAGCTCAGAGCTGTCCTCAGAGACCCAGGACAAACGGGATCCAGGCTGAAGTTCAGAATGGCAAAACAATTAAATGCAAGGTGTCCTGGCTTCAGAATCCTGGGGCAGAGCTTCTGGGTGAGAGGGACCCTGTGGGGGTCTGTAGCCAGGAGCTCAGTCCCTGCTGAGCCACCAGGTGGGATGCAGATGGCAAAACTCCCTGCACAGCAGAGAGGGGGGCAAGGTGGTACTGGTGCTACTGCACACATCCAGCTCTTTGTGCAGATACCAAAGGGAGACTTTTTGTGCACTAAAAGTGTAGGGTCTCAGCTGGTTTGCTGAGACAACAGCCATTTTGTTCTCAGGCTCACTACAGCAGAGGGTTGTGTGCTATGCGTTCCCACGGAGGGTGGAAGATTAATAGAGCCATTGTCCCAACTTAAAACATTTTAATGAAAACTCTGGCATCACTGATGTGTGTCCTTGCTTGCTGTTATTTTTTCTTACCTAATTTACCTGATAGACTACAGCAGGAGGGGAGAGGAAAGGAGAAAGAAGACAAGGGAATAATGGGTATGTTCTCACCAGAAATTCTGAATTGATTCAAAATTAATTCCTCCTCTCTATTTTGAATCAATACTTCAAAATCAAAATCTCAATTCTTGTTTTAGCCTCTCATGCCTTTTTTCCCCCCACACCAAACACACTAAAATATAAATCTGGACTTCTTACCTTTTTTTCTTTTTTAAAAAACAAACAATAGCCTGAAAACAAAATTATATGTTATGTCTTTTTGGTATTTCATTTAGAAATGGTGATTTGAAATGCTAGTTACAATCTAGTACTTTTCTGGAGGGAGTGAGCACCTGATTTCCAGAGGTTTGATGGGCCATTTATCCCCATGATGGGGCAAAAAGAAAGGAGGCATCCCAGACATAGTATGATTGCATTGGCTTCCCTCAGAGAACTGAAAAAGCTGAGAAAGAGGAAACAGCTTCCTGAGATGAGTAAGAGCTCAGTCTGATTTTGTTTTTATAAGTTCTGGAGCTACTGGAAGAAGAATGCAGTGGGAAAATCATATCCCCCTTACCTGTCCTCCCTTGCCCCGTTGTCCCATGCCAGTTCTGTCAGGTTAATCCAGACAGGGCACACCTCAGTCTGAAAGAAAAGCAGGATGCCAGGGTGTGCTCTTCTATTTGTCCCCATAGCGCCCCAGGGCTGCAGGGAAAAGAGGCTGGAAAAGTCTGACAGACTGCTTTAGAGGAGGGCCAGCTGATGCGCTGTCACTCTGGGCAGTGAAATGTTTCACCGTGCTCTGGCAAGTCTGACAGCAGGTGTCACCATCATCAGCTGGGGCACAGCCACCAGTCCAGCCCCGTATCCCAGGAGGAGCTGGCAGATCAGCACTGCACAAGAGAGTAGTGAGGGGCTGGTGTGGGAAACCTGAGCTGAAGGAGACAGGTGGGCTGCAGGGCAGGAGAGGCCACTGGCAAGATGATGAGGGAAGCCCCAGGCTGGGAGGGCCAGAAGTTAATGCAAGTGAATAATGTGGTGCATTAGTAGAGATGTGTGCATAGGGGAGGCCATGAAGAGCTAAGTTTAGCTCTAGTCAACACCATCAGTCTTTCACTTTCATGAGCACTAAAATTGACTGAAACTCAAAATATGTATTTTAAAAAATGGGAAAGGAAAAGAAAATGTCCGGTTCCTGTAAGATGATCAATAACAGCCAGTCCTAGAGATGACTTTTTCAGCCACAGAGAAACAACTGTTATTGTTGAATTGCTTGGGAACTTTGCCAGTGGACAAAGATAAACCAATAATGTCAAAGAGAGGAGGGGTGAGATTGCTGAAACCTTAGCTACGGTAAGAGGGTTGATGGAAACACTTTCAAGGGGCATGTGGCAGGCCTCACAGAAAGCAATCAGCTCCAACCAGGCACCAGGAAAAGCAAGGGCTGGGAGACCACACACCTATGGCACCTCCACACCACGGCTGCTGCAGCTGCCACAGAAGATGGCACAGGATGCAGCATCAACCTGCTTCAGGGGCTGTAACCCTGAGTAACCAGGGCATGTGGGCTCTTGTAGGACTCTCCACACAACACTTTCTTGCCCTGCACTCCTACTTGACATCTCCTGCTCCCTCAGAGGTGTGAAGCCCAGAAGTGCAGGCACTACTGGGCAGGAGCAAGGGGCAGCCGTGGAGCAGCCCTGCGACCTCAGGAGCAAGTTCACTCTCTGGTACCAGAACTGCCTCAGACACGCATCATTTAACACTGCAAAGAGCCTCTACTAAGGCTTTATTTCTGCAGCTGTGTCCCCTGTCCCCTGTGGCTCTGCAGCCATCCCTTGCAAGCCTAGGACTCACCCAGAGCATACAGACGTGGTGGACCTCCCTACCACGTGGCATGGCACCAGGAGCATCCCTCCCTGACCGCCCTTAAAAGGGCTCTTCCAGGGCAGTGGAAGCAGTTGGTAGGTTGCTGACTGTAATAGTTTTGACTGTGAAGGTCTCCAGGGAAAACCAGAGCAGTCACAGGGTCGTAGTTGCCTCAGTTTTTCCCATTTCATCCTGGGCAAATAGTAAATCTCATTCCCTAAAATGAAATCCTCTGTATGTTGTGAAGCAGTGCACAGAAGGCTGTTTCTCACAAGACCCTGTTATTCCTATGACACCAGCCACATGACACCAAGGCACAAATTTGGGCCACGGTGTCCACTGACAATAGATGGAAAGGCCCTGGGCAGACCCCAATTTGTGCCTGTGAGAGATAGGCTGCTCTGTCTAATCTTGACCTTTTAAAAGTTTCCAAATACTCACTTCCATTACTACAGAAAAATCACTGCACATTCTGGGGTTTGTGTGTTTTGTTCAAAATTTCCCAGAATTCAAACCCAAAACCAGCTAGCTCTCTGGGTGATCCTACAGGGTAGGGGGCAGCTGAGCTAGGGGATGCCAGAGAAACTTGCTGATGGGTGGAGAACCACCAAAGCAAGAGCCAAACCCAAAATGCAGGTGCCCTGATTTTCAGGGCTGTCTTCTGGCTGCAAAATGATGTTTTCTAGAGTTCATGCTCCTGGCAGCAGTGAGGTAATCACCCCTCTCTCACTGTCATATGCTTTTAGTACATCACGGGGACACAGAACCATAGAAGGGTTTGGGTTGGAGGGGACCTTAAAGATCATCAAGTTACATCGCAGTACCACGGACAGAGACACCTTCCACTAGACCAGGCTGCTCAAAGCTCCAGCCAACCTGGCTTTGAACACTTCCAGGAATGGGGCATCCACAACTTCTCTGGGCAACCTGTGCCCAGAGTAAAGAATTGCTTCCTAATATCTAATCTAAATTTACTGTCTTCCAGTGTAAAGCCATTCCCCCTTGTCCCATCACAGGGTCAGTGGCTGCTTGACAAACAAAGTTAATGTTTCATCCCGTGTTGCAGAATGGGAAACTGAGGCACAGAGGAAAGAAGAGTGACTTACTTGAGGTTATTCTGGAGACTAGTGGGAGATTTGAATCTAAAACCATGAACTCAGAAGAGCTCAAGGTCTTTCAAGTCTCAGGGTCAGCAAACATTCCACTCTGAATACAGACATCTGTTGCTTGGTTTATGAACGGGGAGGGAGGGATGTCCTCTGCAGTATTTTGGATCCTGCAGCCCGCACTGATTTGGACCTTCCAGAGGTTTCAGCTTCATCACTGTCAAGAAGAACTCAGATCCCACAGGGATGGAGAAAGCCTCAGGTTACCACACCTGCAGTGGGCATTAGAGCACATCGATTCTGCAGAAATCCCATCAAAATCCCTTTGCATCTCTGACCTACCTGATGTGCTTTTTAGCTAAGAAGTCATTTACATGGCATGCTCTGTCCTCAACCTCTGTGCTAACAGAGATGCTTATTTGATGCCAACACTTGTGTCTGCAAGGACATCTCTCCCTGGTTTGGAACACACAGACCCCAGAGAAGTCACCACAATCCCCTGCTGGCCACTCAGTCCCTCCAGCTGCCACACAGGTGGGACCCCACCTCTCCAGGAGAGCCCGAGTCCTGTGCTCCCCTCCCTCTCCGTGTTTGTGCTGCTCTTTAAATGGCTTTGTTTTGCTTAAGCATCCCTTTTCAAGTACTGTTTAGCTTCCAGTTGGAATGAGCTCCAGGAAGCATGGCCGGGCCCCTGCCTGGAACAACGGCCTGTAATTTACGGTGAGTTATGTTTCAATTACCTCGGTGTTATAGCGTCTTGGTGAGGGCAGGCATTATGTCATGTCAGGGATACGGGAGAGGGAGAAAATACAGACGCTCCCATTACAGCCAGTGATGGAACAGTTTTAATAATACTGCAGGAAAAAAAATAAAGAGAAGGGGAGCGCAAATGACTTTCCAGCCATACCATTACTGCACATTAGTAACCCGGCGCAGCCAGGGAGAGAGAGGGGGAGAGTGAAGTGGGGAAAGGAGAGGCACAGCTAAGCGACAGGGAAGAAGAAAAGGGAGAGGAGATGGAGGGGGCAGAGAAAGGGAAAAATAGGATGAGGCAGGAGAAAATAGGGAAGGAGGGAGGGAAAGATGGAGAGAGGGACAGAGAAGGGCACCAGAGGAGCAAGGAATGAGGCTGAGTGAGAGATGCAAGAGACAGGTGGCAGGGAAAGAAGGATGTGGTCCTCATAGAGTTACAAAGGGAGGCTCACTGCCTCAGCCCCACAGCAACCCCACACCTCCACTGGTTGTGGTTCATGGTTGTGGGGAATGGCAAGGCAGGCGAGAAGCTGCAGGAATGGGGAAAAGAAGCAATCCCTTTTAGGCTTTGGTGAACAATAATGCTTTGTTGCTAGAACAAAGCACTCGACTTTCCAATAATAATAATCTACTTTTTTTTTCTTTTAAGCAAATTTCCTTTGTTGTGGCTTTTCTTAATTTTGCTTCAGCAGGGTAAGCCTCTAACGTGCAGCTTGCTGCCTCAATCGACGCTCTGCCTCACTCTCAGTCACTCCTGACCATGTGTGCCAGCACGCTCTCTCCTTCTTTATTTTCTTGACACAAATGGCAGTCATTGCTCAGAGAATGTGCTGGGTGAGCCTGCTTTGTAATTCAAACCTTTTATTCAGGTTACTATTATGTACTAAAGAGGAAAATATGTATTGCCTAAACGGCCTCCTTACTGATGGTCCCCAGGATGGAAGGGAAGGGCTTGGGTGCAGGACCTCATGTGAACCTGCTGTCTCCCTGCCTTGCTCATCTCTTGCCTGGGAATTCAGCTTCCTTTCATTTCCACCTGCCTTCCCACTGCAGGGAATAAACCCTGTGGTTGGAGATGAATTTATGCCTTTCTGTCAGTGTTCATGCTTGACAATGGGCTCAAAGACCAAGAACTTTGGGCATATCAAATAGCCAACAGGAAGATCAGGGTTGAAAATTGGGAGTGTAATTTGAAGGAAGCATGAATAAGTGAGATTTTGCCTCTGCCTGGGTAATTTATACCAGTATAGCTGCTAGAGATCATTACCTACCTGTGTAGGCTTATTTCACTGATGCAATGTCAGAAAGCCACAGCAAACCCAAGGCAGGGATTCCCCACCACGACAAATGGCTTCATGCTGCTGTACCAGTGAAAAATAAAAGCTGCCTGCCTGTCACTCAGATTTCGGTTTTCCAGAATGCTGTTAGTAGAGATAGGGGATAATACTGCAGTGTTTCAAGTTGTGCACCTGCATCCTTTCAGTACCATATCTGTAGAGTTCCAGTGACCACAGTTATGTAAATGTGTGAGCTGAACCAGGCAGTGGCACACGGAGGCACATTTCTCGTGGATGCAATAAAGGGCACATCCTGCCTCATGGCAGTTATGAGAAAACAGGACATCAAATGATCTGGCTTAATTTTAAAAGAACATGCACAGGCAATCCCTGTTCCAGGGCAAAGCCTGCAGAAACATTTTCCCCATCAACATGTCCTGATTATCAGTGTGAGTTTGCACTGTATCAGCAGCTTACCACTGTGAGACTGGCACATTTGCCATTCAGGTACAAAAATCCCAAATGCTGGTTCAACCTGCTGTGTTGCAGGCTTCCCAGCCCTCCTGTGCGGTGTGTGGTGTGTCTGACTGTTGGCAGCTGGGGGCTGCAGCTTCCAGAATGGTTCTTCTCTGTGGTGCTCACACCTCACTTGCTGCATCAAAGTGAGGGGGTGGGTCTGCCTCCCTCCTTAAGGCATCTGGAAAACTCTGTGGTTGGGCACATGTAGTGCAGGCAGGGGGATCTCAGAGGTCAGAGGACTGCTGCCAGAAATTTCAAGTGGAGGCCACCTAAAAACATTCTCCATCCACTGGATTACCCCAGATTTACAGGATGACACAGACAACAGAGGAAATTATTAAGGTGACCCGAGTTCCACATCAAGGAGTTAACCTTTTCTGCTTGCCTGCAGACAGAGTGGATGATTTTCTAGTCAAACTTTTCTTTTTGCCAGGACTTTTCAGGGAAGATTTCTATTTTGTTCCTGGACCTCCTTTAAGAGGAGACCATGATCTGCCTTATATTGTCTGAGGTGTAGTCTGGAGTTTTTGTTCAGTTAGAGTCTCTTCGCCTCAGGGATTGTTTCAGAGGAACTTACATGGCAATTGCATCTAGTCTGCATTATGAACAGGACATATTTCTCTTTCCAAGTAGACATTATCTTGTTCACTATTTTTTAAAATTATTTTATTTATTTGGTGCCACGGGGATACCTCTGCGCAGGCAGGTAGTATTCAGTTGCATGTAGAAAGGGAAATTTCACCCAAGCAGTTCTACCACAGCCCCTCATTTGTCTTGTGGCAGAGTTTAACAATGAGAATCTCTTTCTTCCCTCCATTTCTGAGCTCACAGATGTTAAACACAGGCAATGCAGATCTGATGGTCTTGTGGTTCCAGCTTCTCTTCCTTGTTTCCAGCTGCTAAATCACATTTAAAGATGTTAACAATACACAAATACCCTCAGCATATGACTTCCTTCTGCAAGTGATCACTGGAGCTGTCACAAGGGTATTATTACATTGCCAATGAGAAGAAACACATCCCCCGTGGTTCTGAATGGAAGGGAGGCATCTGTAAGGCAGCTTCTCAAGTAGGAGGTGGCCCACGCTTTAGAAAACCTGGAGTGCCCCCACACAGGAAAACTGTATTTTAGGAAGCACAGACTAAGCAATTTACCTGTACTATGTCTATTGTTTTCCCTCCACTGTGGTTAATCATTAAAGTCATATTGCAGCCCAGTTCTCATCAATGGATCTTTATTAGACACAGTACAGTGACTAGTGACTTCCCCTGCATAAATTTCCATCTGATTTTTTTTTAACCTAAATGGAGGAGCACCTGCAGGACGTGTGGATGTGCCTTGGGGAGGATTGTGAGTAAACATGTGGGTAGCAGTGTGTTTGCAAACAGCTAACTCTCTGGGAGATCAACCAATGGAAAAGCTGGTCCAGAGGCACCAGGGGAACTACAACAGAGATTTGTTGGACAGCAAGAGATATAGCTTCATTCTTCTTCACACAGGGGAGGACTGGCCACAGATGTTATGGGAGGGCTCCGTCACAGACTTAGCAGAAGAATTTGGAATTCCCCTTTTCTCCTGCTGTTAATATTCCCTGACAACTACAGTTCATCGTCCACTTCACTGCCTGTGGTATTACCCAGGACTGCAGGATCAAAATCTTGCACAGTAACTGGGTCAGAGAGTCTCCTAAGAGAAGACTGCACTGTTTTTCTCCCCATCCTAGCCACCATGTTAACCGAGATGCAGTGACCATGTGAAAAATGTGGTGTCAGGTAAAGTAACCAGGCTTATGTCTGACTTTGGGGAAAATTTGGGAAATGAAGAGTGGCACCAAATGAACTGCTTCAAGAAGTTTTGAATAGTGGGTTCTAAAAGTCCTTCTGCAGAACAGCCCTGCCTGATCACTTTGGTTTGTGTAATAGGATGTATTAGGATCTAGTTACAAACCAAAGACCACTAGGGAGTGGAAGTGTGAAGCTTAATACAGTATCACAGAAATGGAAAGTGTCTTTAATGGTACAGAAGGGACTTGTGCTTGAAAGCATTTAACAGAGCCCTGGTAAGTAAACTGTAGTAATTGAGCTAGCAAAGGCATTTAGCTTGAACACTTTGTATATGTATAACAAAATCAAATAAGCACTAGGAAGAACCATTCTTCAAAGGGATGATTTGAAATGCTTCTATTCCCTCCCCAGACAAAGAGCACTTACTCATTTCAGTGTGCTCATTTCATTGTGCCATGTATCTACGGTGACTCCTGGTTCGTGAATACAAAAGGATTTAAACCACAATGCATTATAGTCAAGCTTTCACACCTACAGTTATTTCAAATCCACCAGGGAATACAACCCAGATCTTCAAACTGAGAACTCAGCTGATCATGGCACCCTCTGGGACTAATGCTCCCTCTGCTCTTCTCAGCTCCAACTCTCTGCTTTCCCTGAGGATCACTGTTTATCTGGAAAGGAAACCGGGGTGCTCAAAGGCATGAGAGGGAAAATAAATAATGAGGATGAGCAAACTGTAAAAGAAAGCTTCACTGTGGTCAGCTGTATGCCAGAGAAAAAGAGAGGAAAAGAAGAATAAATTTTAAGGAGAATACAAGCTCTAGGGATCTGGCCTCCATACTCAGTAGAATTATAGTGATGAATACAAGAGGTTGTCAAAGGTCTTAATAACAGCTGGGTCAAAAAACACCCACTGAGATTGTTTGTTTTCCTTCAACTGAACCCTGCAATTTTAACTAACTAAAACTTAAGAAGGAAATGAAGTTAAAAAAAACCAGTTTTATGCCTTGGGAGCTGCTGCAGGGCCATGTGGGGGTTGAGCTTTACTCCATTCTCCTCTGGGACAGAATTTTGTTTAGAAGTGAGTCCTAATATGAAGATCTGAAGGACTGCATTTGCCACTATAGCACCATATTAAGTTCTAGGTCGGCAAGGCTGAAGAAAAATATTTCAAGTGTGGTGTTTAAAGTGGAAACTAGAAATCCAGTTAAAAATTTTAAACAGAGGAGTTTTTCAATTTTTTTTTTCCATTGCCGGCACATAATCTTGCTTGAGGTCAGCTTTGAGTGAAAAACTGTGGTGAACTGGACCTCACTAGACAGGAGTTTGGTTTAACGTTTTTGGTCTTCTGTGACATTCATGAGAATCCTAGTTCAAGAATTTTCATCTGAACAAGATGAAACTAGAGATTAAATTACTCACTGGAAAAAAAAAAAAAACCCACTCAAACTTTTAATCAACTTCAGGGCACAGATTTGTATATTCATATTTAAAAGGTGCTGAGAATGGATCAGACTAGGCATAGAAAATGATGAAAAATAGGAGGAGAGATGGATAACAGAGAAGGCAAAGGGTCTAATGTGATGGAAAATTGGAGGGTCACTTCAGGGAACACACTTCAGAAAAAGACTCAGTGGCAACCTGTGTTAGAAGCAGGGAAGATAACAGACAAAGGAGTGGCTTTATCAGACTTCAGATGCTATAGGAACACATCTTATGGCTGGGAAAGGCACATCTTCAGAGCCATGGAGCAGCCCTGGCTTTTGCAACAAAGAGCATTCCAGGAGACCTGGACTGCCAAGGAGTGACATCAGTGACTGGAGAGCAGAGTGTCACAGCTTGACGGGGAAATCTGTGAACACCAGCTTTGAGGTTATTTTTATTTAAACAAACAAATAAGAAGCTAAAGCTACAATACCCTGTATTATTCCTATAAAGGTGCATGCAACAAAACAGCCTAATGGGAGAAGAAGGAACACAAGGTCGTTACTGCATGCAGCTCTCCCACTCCCTCAGTCAGGTACGAGGAAAAATTGGGGTCCAACTGTTCTTTCTCTCTTCCTTGTAAATGTTCTCACCTCCACTGTCCCAACCCACCACCTACCTTCCAAGAAAAACAAAGCTCCAGTGATTTGTTTGTAGCGTTTAATTCTTACTTGAACAGCTTATGTTACCAGGTTTAAGGAAAATAAAGGATGCTAAACAACTTGAACGGCCAACAACTGACAAATAGCAAATAATGAAAGCACTCAATTCAAACATAAATGAGGCCAGGGATTGCCTATTATTCTGTCTTTGCACACTACCCAGAAAGCAGGCAGAGGGGGTGCATTCTTGGTCAATTCCTAGGCACTGTCATAATAAACGTGATTAATAGGCTATAATTTACCTGCACAAATAATTCAATGAATAAATACAAACAACAAACAAATTTGGGCAGCTGCAATCAGATCTTGAGCAGAATAGAGCACATTTACTAAATAAATTGGTATCAACTAGTCCTAGTAATTGCATTCCATCTCCCAGAATGGCTCCTGGATTACTTATGGAGCCCAAAAGCCTGCCAAGCATTTTACAGGCTGTGTCCATTCTGTGCCTAGGAGAGTGGATTCACTGCCTACACCCAAATCACCGAGCGTTTGCATTTGCATTGACATTTTTATGGGGCTTTCTAGCTTCGCAAGTGTTTTCTAAGGAGTGAAGTTTAAAATAGCTCTGGTCCTCTTGTAATATTGCTGATTAAGTAACAGGATCAGACTAGATTTTGCATTCTTTTAGCCACAAAAATGACTTACCTGGGGCATTAAAATAAGAACCCCTAGAGAAACATGTGCACAGGTTACAGATAAGCCCTCAGCACTGCATTAGCTCTCCTTGTTATTTGCTCTCCCCATGTCTCCGTTGTCCTGAGTTTTGAGCTGGAGTCATAGCTCAGCACAGACCTTGGAAACCTGTGCTGACTTTAGCCATGCCTGAGAGAAGCACAAACCTCTCCTCCACAGACAAGGGCTCTGGTCTATTTTGTGACTCGCAAGCAGAGCTCTGGCTCTTTGGAAGAAATGCTGAACTAAGCTTTCCTGGGCCATGTATCCTCCCTCCTCCCTGCCTCAGCCAGGCAGCAGTGCCAAGCGTGGTGGGTAAGCACAGGTTCCACGACAAGGTAAGATAAATGGAGAAACATGCGCTGCAAGAGATGTTTATTGAGTGAGATGCTAAATGAATAACCCAATCAATGCTGTAATATTTAATTCAATACAAACTTCAGATTGAGAGTGTTCCCCATTTATTTTGTGCTGTCACCGAAACTGTCGTTCATTAGAGCACTGTGCTGTCATTAAGGGGAAGAGGTTTCCAGGAGGAAGGGGCTGGCTCCAGGCTGTGCAGTGGGTGCAGCCTTTGCAAGGGAGTGAGCAGCAGAGTTTTACTACCTTCCTTCTGTGCTGGGGACTTTGGGGAGGGCAGGAGACACTCTGTCCTTCTGAAATTCTCCCACTCTCTGAAACAGCTTGTGCCAGTGTAACATTTTCTCCACATGTCCAGAAGCCCTTTGCAGCTGTGTCTCTGCCCTCAACCATTTGGGCATGTCAAGCATGAGTTTAAACCACCCTATTATTTCTGTCTTCTGGGCTCCCAGTTCTCTGCTGGGACACTGCCATTGCTCACATTGTCTGCACAGGGCTGCAGTCAGGGATGGAGGGAGAAGACCTGTTGCTGTGTCCTGGGAACTCAGGTAGTGCCAGCTAAGTGGCAGGAGGAGCAAGGGGAGGCAGGAGGAGCAAGGGGAGGCAGGAGGAGCAAGGGGAGGCAGAAAAACTCATCATGGATCAAGTTCTGGACTTGCCATGTGTCAGTGCTTGCATCTCCTTGGCTCTGTGAGGTCAGTTGCAGTGTGCCAGCACACCCTGCTTGCACTTGGACCAGATTTGGGCAGCCCTGCCTGCTGGCAAGCCATCCTGCCTCACCACCAGGATAAAGTGCTCACCCTCTAACACATGTGCATTGGGATGGCATGGCAGAGGTTGCCAGCTGGCTGGACAGCCCTTGCTTGTGACAGGTGGCACATTGTCTCTGAATCATCCTGGCCATCCTTATTCAGTTCACCTGGCACCCTGTCCCCCACATTTAGAACTGCCACTCTCATCCATCTCAAACCATCTGGTCCACCTCTAACTTGTCCTGTGTTTGATTGAGTTTCCTGAGTGTAATACTTGTTTGAGGGGTGCCCACAAACCCTTCCATATCCCCTGTTGCCTCTGATGGCTGTTGTTCTGTCTGACCTCTGTCACTGGCGGCATTGTGCCAAGATCCAGGGTGATGTCTAAAGCATGGCATGGCATCACTAAAGCCCAATTCTCTGAACTAATCTGTCCTCTTTTCCTAAGGGTTTACATGAAAGCAGCCCAAGGTAGTTCAATATTGATTTCCACATGGGTGTTAAAGTAATGCATTCGTTCCAGCAAGTTGAATATCTTCAGTGGGTGTTCTTCAAAGCCAACTTCACTCTTGAAGTGATCCCAATTAGCTTATTTATTCCCTTCCTTCTTTCTTCCGCCTCTCTCTTTGCTCTCTCAGGCAAGTCCTTAATTATCCCCCCAAGTGTTGCTCAGGTGAAGCAGCTGAAAGCTGTGCTTAGCATGTCCTCTGATTACCTGCAGAAGGACTAATGAAATAGAGACAAGTTTAGTGAGCCTGGATGCGTGTGTGTTTGCACGCTCATTTAATTCTTTTAGTTTCCCCCCCTCAAAAGGGAAATCCAGTCCTGCTGGCCTTTGACAGTGAACTTCACTGCTTTTGGGGAGCTGGCATGGTCACAGTGTTGGTTTCTGTCACACCTCACGTGCTCCGAAGATTTCTATTTCAAGGTAATTTTCAAGGATGTCATTGGAAAGGAGACCACAAAATCTCCATATTATTTGGGCATGATCTAGAAGTCAAAGCATATGTAAATGCAGAGATATGTATGAAAATAAACAAAAACAAACCCATCTCCCCTTTCTGATTTTATCTATCTGAACATTGATCCATTCTAACTCTACCTTCTCTCTCTACCTTCTCTTCTCACTTTTCTTATTTCTATGGCTGCAAGAATTCACTTCTCATCTACCTTTCAAAGGCTGGTAAGTAACCAGAACTTTGTCGGCGTCTTCATTTTAAACAGAAAAAAAAAACAAACAGCCCTCCCTCAACCCCCCCTCTCCCAGTCTGTTCCTGCCAGAAACATAGCAACCAGCACGCACAGCTTTCTGCAGGCAGCCTAGTTTGCATTTAATTAGTTCTGTGATATCCTAAACTTCTTTCAACCTCCACCCCCAGAACATCACTGTAGAAATCCTCATTCTGGGAATGGCAGGATGGAGCTGTCAAAAGCCCAGCATCTGTGCCAGAAAGTGTTTAGAGTACTTGGATTCCTGAATCAGGACATGGCTTGCCTGGAATATAATCTGTGACCAGGAAAATGAAGCAAAGTAAGGGTCTGTAGAGGAGCAAAGATAAGAAATGTAAATTCCATTTTATAAGATGGAAAATATGAAGAAGAGATATGAAACTACCTGCTCTCAGAACATCTGTCTGGCCTATCAATAACAATACCAGGACAGGTGCTTGCCCCCCCTTAATAGGAGAAGACAAGGGTTTTCCAAGGTGAGGAGGAACCTGATGGAACAAGTAGTTCTAATTCCAAGCATCTTCTTTTCACAGCCATGCATCTCCATGCCAGTTGTGAGTAGGTCCTTGTGAGTCCCTTTGCAACAAGGCTTACATCCTCAGGGATTGCCTTCATGTAGATCATCCAAGGGCACTGGGAGGACAAGGCAGAGTCACTGAACACTGGAGGGAAGGGGTTTGTATGGACCATGATGGTAATGCCTCCAGGCACCTTACACATGTTTGAGTGTTCAGGATCAATAAGCTCCCCTGCTACACCTTGCAGAAAACATCACCTCCATCTCCATGCAATTCCTCTTAGCTCTGCTGACTCCATCCCAGATCAGGGCCCTGCCTCCAAGCCTTCTGCTTGGACACTACACTAGCAGTCACAGAAAATGGCAATGCAATCAGTGTGTGCCCGAATCAAGCTGCCTGCTGGTGAGCCTCATCTGTTCCTCTTCGGTCCTGAGTTTCCACTCACAGACCAATCATTCCCACTCCTCCCTCCTCCAGGGGAGCAGGAGTTTCCCAGTACAGTGCCAGCCTCAGTGACATCCCAAGGTTGTCAATGAGATAGTCACTGCTTCTCCCCTGAGCAAAGCCTCCCTTTTCTGTCCCTTTATCCCTAGCCTAGAAATGCCAGCCACAGGAAAGCTCCTCACAGCTCCTTTCCTGCATTTCTGCTAGCCACAGCAAACCCAAAAACTGGAAGGCAAGCAGAGCTAAAGCAGGCATCAATATTTTTAATCACTCTGTCAGCCCACTAACCCTCTTTGATGCTTCAACCAGGCTTGCAGTTGGCAGGAGTGCTGCTGACAGGGGCACCAGCACATTGAGGCAGGTTCTTTATGTGACCAGTGCAGTGCAGCTTCTTGCTCTGGCCATTTGCAACCTCTCGGCAGAGAAGGCAGCTGCATTCCCTGCCAGGACTCTGTGAATTAAAGCACAGGGAGCATTCACCTTGTTCAACAGTTCCTCCCTCCCACCCCCTGCCAGTCTGCTGCTGTTGAACTCACTGCAGATTCAGCTGCTTTATCATCTCATTTGCTTTCTGATCTGACACCAGCCTGCCATGCAGCTGATCAAAGGTAGAAACCAGAGTGCAGCCGGGCTGAGCAGCCCCCGAATTCACACAAACATGTCACTTCCCATCTCTGTATGTTAGACAACTTCACTTCTTTCTGTTACTGCCTCTTTTAATCTCTCCCTCCACACATACACACACCCCTTTGCTTTCTCTTTATCCACTACATTAATTTCCTGTGCCCACGTGCTGTCACCATTTCCCCTTTCTTCTTTTAATCTTTCCCATCACTTTTTCCCCCTTTCCCACTTGCTTCCCAAGTCCCTATATCTCCCTAATCGTTCTCATTTCTTTGTCCTCTCTCTTCCTACTCTTCCCAGAATTGTCACATTTTTTCACTTGATTGCTTCAGATTCTGTCTTCTTCCTCTTCCTCACTCTTTTTGGAGGATCTGCATTGTTTCACGGGAGCGAAGTCACTTTTTTCTCCATGGAAGTAAGGTCCCAAAAGGGATATTCATCCCTTCAAAGCTGTGGATAGACTATTATTAGTATCAACATTATCTTTATATATGCCTCTTGAATCAGTAAATGACCTCCTCCCATGAAGCCTTTCATGGATCAGAAGCCTCTCAGCACTTGAAATCCTGTGTGGGGAAGAAAGAAATTCAGTAGTCCATTTCTGCAAGAAATCAAGGAAGAAAGGGTAGAAAGGAAGAAAAAGAGGGAGCATGAAAGAGAGAAATCAAAGAGAAAAAGAAAAGAAAGAAAAAAGAGAAAAGAAAGGTCTTTTGGTCTTTGGGGGAGGGTGGGGAGGATACAGAGCAAATACAAGGAGTTCAAATAAAAAACTTTTTGTACAACCTTGCTGAATTCCATTTTAACATAATCCTCAACTATTGCATCTCACGCTAAACTAGCAATCTTTGGAATACCTCTGGTAATTCTCCCAATCACCTGCACAGGACTACAAATTGGTCTTAATTTTCAATTTTGGGTTATATTTCAATATTACAGTCTGCAATGAACTAACACTCCAAATGAGGACAAAGACCAGTTCAGACCTCTTTAGGTTAGGGAATGAGTGATGATTCTGATCCCTTATGGCAAGACCAGGCTCTTGCCCCTGATGGTAAAAAGACCATTTATAACAGAGGAAGGCATAGGAATGGCACATGAGACAGGTGAGGTAATTTTGCCTCCACTCCCCTACCCATCAGGCCTCAGCCAAAGCTTCAAGAGTTGGAAATGGTGTTCCAAAGCTCAGACTAATCTTCAAAATTTGTATTGAGATCTGAACATCTCTGAGGTCTTCAAGCAGGCATTTTGGTCTACACCCAGCTTGATTAAAGTATTCCTGGATTCAATTAACTGAAATGTAATAGGATTATTTCACATCATGGAATCTGATTTTTTTTTCTTTTTTTTTTTTTTTCTTTTTTTGTTACAGTAAAGTGAGCAAGTGGTGATTACAGGGCTTTATACAGCAGGCCTTGCTGTTCCTCTGGAATAAAAAAGTGACATGAAATTAGGTCAATTTTGCCAGAATTTCTTGGGGGAAGTGAGGAGTAGGGGAAAATATCTCCAGTTTTCCTTCATGAGATTATTTTTCATTAGATAATTCTAGAAAATGTATTCTCTGGTACATTATATAACAGAAGAAGAAACAGTTTAAATGAAAGACACTTCATTTTCATCAAAATAAAATACATATTGAATCAAGTGTTAAATACACACACAAAATCATTTCCCCAGAATATTCTTTAATAGAAAACATTTTTCAAGAATTAGGGTTTTAATTTCAGTTCCATGTCAAGCCCATATTTCAAAAAACTGAATCCTGAGAGCGAATAGTCACAGGTTTTATTTCACTAAATTGTGTCTCTGGGAACCATGGCCGGCACAAGGTCAGGCAAAGGGCTGGCAGCAGCCACCCACCTGTGAGATGTAACCCTGTCCAAGCTGGGAGTGACTTCCAGCCAACTGATGGGCTGTGGACCATTTTGAAATTTCACCATCCATCTCACTTCCCCACCCTGGTGAAATGAAGGGGCCAGCAAGGAAACTTCCACTTCACTCCGGAACTTCAGACCAGCCTGAGGTGCCCATCCAAGAGCTTTTCTCACCATGGCAGTCTAAATACAGAGCAACCAACTGAGCCCCCAAACATCAAATTTTCCTGCTTCAAATCCATTAAGCAGATTTTATTTACAATATATTTCTACGTCAGGACTCAGTTCATTTTTGTATCCAACCCCCAACCCTTATACATCTGCAGATGTTCCCACATGAATATGCTCTAAAACTTATCCTTGTCCATCATATTGGAGTACTTTAGCATGTGGTGCTCCTTTTGAACCCCATGATGTTTCCAGCTGAAGGTATCTCTTGTGCCATGGGACACTTGAAAAAAACACCTAAAAGAAAAGAATTCAGAATCTGTGGTCCCTAAACCCCCAGTTCTCAGCTTAATAATACATTTTCAGCTGTGCAGTTACAACATTCATAACTAGTGCTGAGAAAATAATTTGCAGCCAGTAATTTGCTGAAAGAATTTAGTCCCTTTCTCTGCTCGCAGATGGTCCCTGAGCAAAATCAAAATTTCCTCGAATGTACTCATTATTTGAAAATACTCAACACATTTTTGGCAGGGCTTTTTTTTTTTTCCCCTTTAAAAAACCACCCTTGCAGATTGATCACAAAAGCATTGCTTGTGTATTCCATAGTTAGTATTCTAGCCATGAACTGCTGGTTTGTTGTGATTAATCATAGGTTCATACTATGGCTTCCATTCCCCCACTGGAGGGAAAACAAAACCCCCGTAATTCTTACAGTCAGGTGTAGGCCTTGAAAAAACCCCACGGGCTTTGATTTCCCTTGGGAAAAAGAAGCAGAGACATTGCACTAGGGAATTTTAACCCCTTTAATCTCTGGTTCTCACAGGGTTTCCTATATCTTTCATAGTGCCTACAGTCCCCACTTTATGTGGCTCCATAGAAAGTCTCACAACAGTACAGCAGGACCACATATTTGGAACTGTGCATCCTAATGGCACAACAAAAGGAACATCCCATCCTGCTCTCCAGTCCCCTGAAGTGAAATCAGCTTATCCCAGCAAGAAAACCCATGGTGAGGTTGCACAATGCTGTGCTGGAAGCACTCAAGGTATGGGATAAACTGGAGAATGCCAAGAGATGGGCATGGACAGAGTCTTCTCCAGACAGGTGAGACCTAACAGGTCTGGTTTTTTTAAAGAATCACTGCAAAGAACAAACAGATAAGGCTTCAAAAATTAATTGATAGGCATCATTTAAATTCCAGTAGCTCATTGCATGTCAAGGAACTACATGCAAGGGAGGAATTTCACGTTGCATTTAACTTCTCATACCAACACTTAGGAAAGAGAAAAGTTTGCAGGCTTGTGAAGGCTCAGTAGGCCAATTAAATTCTTATGTTCTGCCCACCTGCTTCTGCCAGCTCTGGGTTGTCCTGCTCTGCTGCTGTAGTTGGACACTGGAACTCATCCAGGGCTGAGTCCAGAATGAGGTCCTAGAGCTGAAAGGATGGGGCACAACACAGTAAAAATCCCTGAGCCATCCCTCCCATCCATCAATTGCTCTCTTTCTGTGCAAATATCTGCTACTCATGCAAGCACAGACAGAATTGTGCCATTCTTTGCAGCTGCCACAGGGAAGAATCACATTTACATTACTAAATGCATCTTTCCAGCAAAACACAGAGTGAAGTCAGAAGACAGCCTTTGATAAGGAAGAAAGAGACTTTAAAACAAATAACCCACATTCACTTACATGTATTCAAGTACAGACAAGAGGAACAGCGGTAAAAAAAACCCCAACCAAAACCCCTGACATTTCTGCTTCAAGGAGCCTTTATCACAGAGCGTGAGGGTTCTATTCTGGCTGTTACCTTTCCTTTTGATGGTGTCTTCTGAGTCACTTCTCACACAGACTTTTCCCCATTTCCCCACTTCCCCACATGTACTCTGCAGTGTGGGGGATCCTGTCTCTTGCAGACGTAGTCTGTGTTTGCCTAGCCCAAACAATGACCAGCCATACAGGTGTAAAGGCTGTTCTGCTCCTGAAAGATATTCTGTGTCCAAAGTGGAACTCTGGAAAGAGGTCTGGAATTTGACTTGTATCAGGAAGACAGGACTGCTGCTGCATATATAGAATTATGACAGCTATAAATGTTTTGAGGAGAAAAATGAAAAAAAAAGGTTTTTTCAAGGGGATGACAATTGCATTCAAATATATTTAGTATGTGGGAGGTTGTGATTGTTAATCACATGTATGAAAACACCACACAAAACCTTTGGGACATATAAGGTGCACTATAATAGCCTGGATAGATAATAGATTCACATAGCCTTTACATTTTCAATATGGAACTAGATTTATTTCATTTCTTGAATTGTGTGACAGGATGGGAGGAAGTGAGGAGTTTCCACAGGTGGAAATGGGCTGCTGCAGCTAGCCTCAAGCAAAAGAGAAAGAGTTTAATGACATTTACACCAAAAAAATACCAGAAGTAGAGTAGCTGTTGAAGATGACATCAGCACACTTCAGAACTGGCCATTTATTAGGGTAGGTGATGAGACCCATGTCATTCAGAGCTAATGTTTCTGAAACTGTGTTCTGGAAAATACTAGAGCAGAGAGTTATTTTCAACTGATATTCCAATACTGTTTCTGGCCTTTTTTTTTTTTTTTTTTTTTTGATGGCAGAAAACATATTTTTAAAAATGGAATTGAAACAAAGAACAATTCAGAGACAGGAGGTCAATTCTGTGGCAACTTCCATGGCAATGAAGACATAAAAAATAAAACACTGCAGCTTTTATAAAAAGTAGGTTTTTCATGGCTAGAACATTTTCTGTCTATTGTAAAGTTAAACAATAAGAATTTTCCTCAATCCAAAAGCAGAGGCTGAGCCACTTAAGGCGTGGGATGTTTGAAATATAAGGCAAAAACCTCAGTCCAAACTCAGCAGTTTACACCATCCAGGACACCATTCACCACAGACCTCTCTACCTCAAGTGTCAGAGGGTCTCAAGTTCAGATCCAGGTGTGTATTGGGTTTGTGTGGCCAGGTTTTGGTAGTTGGGGTGGCTCTCTGAGAAGATTCCAGTACCTTTCCTCATGTCCGGCAGAGCAAATGCCAGCCAACTCCAAGATGGGCCCACCACTGAGCCCATCAGAGAAGCTGATAATGCCTCTGTCATAACATATTTAAGAAGGAAAACAAAGGGTTTGTGCCGTTGTAATTGCACTGAGAGGAGAGCAGAGCAGAGAGAGGATATGGGAGAGGATCAGCCCTGCGGACACCAAGGTGGGTGTGGAAGGAGAGGAGGGGGTGCCCCAGGTGCTGGAGCTGACATTCCCCTGCACCCCGTGGTGCAGAGCACGGTGAGGCAGCTGTGCCCCTGCAGCCCATGGAGGTCAGTGGAAGTTCAAAGATCCACCTGCAGCCTGTGGGTGCTGGAGCAGTTGGATACCTGAGGCAGGGCTGTGACCCTGTGGGATGCCCGTGCTGGAGCAGGCCCCTCGCAGGGACCTGTGGCCCATGGAGAGAGGAGCCCACGCTGGAGCAGTCCTGGAGCCCACGCTGGAGCAGGTTTGCTGGCAGGACTTGTGACCTGTGGGGGACCCACACTGCAGCAGGCTGTTTCTTGATGGACTCATCCTGTGGAAAAGTGACCCAGATTGGAGCAGCTCATGAAGAAATGTTGCCTGTGGGAGGAACTTGCATTCAAGAAGGTCATGGGGGTGTCTGCTGTGGGACCCCGTGCTGGAGCAGGGCAAGGACCCTTCTCCCTGAACATATGGTGAACTGTCCATAACCCCCACTCCCTGTGTTCCTGTGCTGCTGAGGGGGAGGTGATGGAGCCTGGGAAGGTGTTTTTGATGGTTTGTTTTACTTCTCATTAAGCTGCTCTGATTTTGTTAGCAATAAATTTGATTAATAACCTCAACCTCAGGCTGTTTTGCCCATGATGGTAGTCAGTGAGAGATTTTTCCTGGTCCTTATCTCAATTCATGGACCTTTTGCTATATTTTCTTTCCCCTGTTCTTTCCAGTCGTGCAGGAGAGTAATGGAGTAACTTTGGTGGGTTCCTGGCATCCAGCCAGGGTCAATCCACTACAAGATGCAAATTCCTTAACTTGTTAAAAAGTCTCACCAGCTAGGAAGTCAAAAGAGGACAAATGTTACAGAGCGTGTTGTTAGACACCTCTTGAATCAAGATGTTAAAAAAAGAAACAAAATCTTTCCTGTTATTTAAGCTCAAGGTTTACGCCAGACAATACACGATGCTCTAACCAAGGGGAGAAGGATATAGTGAGCCCAGGCTTTATTAAGGTCTGGCTGTACATGATTTACTTTTCATTAGGTTTAGTTAGCAGATAAACACTAATTCAGGCAAGAGTTCTAACCGTGCTTAATACTTTAGCCTTAAAACAAAATAATATCTCCAGCATCATTAAAAACAAACATTCAGATGGGAACAAATTAACTCATATCAATTCAGCCAGCTGCAAAGACCTCCTTTCTATTACTGCTATTTCAGAAAATTTATGGTAGCCATTCTCAAACCACCTCTTAAAAATACATGACTTTTGCATCAAGCCTGTAAGACCATAAAATTCAGGCCTTTCCACCCAAGGAAGAGAGTGACTCTCCGAGGTCCCTGTGATTTCTTGGAGAATGCCATACAAGTGGGGAACCATCTAGTCCAGCTCTCTGCCACAGGGTGAGCAGTCGTCCAACAAGTAACTGACATAATTTTATAAGTCATGTAAAGCTGCATAAAGCCACCTATCCAAAAATACTTATTTAGAAGTTCAGGTCTTTATCCAACAGTTTCCAGAGAAGGGAACATATCCTTGCAAATACCTGAGGGATAAAATAAAAAAGGAATGCAGTCTCTGCTTTGACACCTGTTTTGTTCATGGGTGATCAAATCCTTTCTGATCTTTTATCCACTGTCCTGAGTCTTGAAAGCAAGCACCTCCAGCTCCAGGCAATACAAAGAAAGCTGCAGAATGCAACAGCAAAACACTCACTGCCTGTGACTTGCTTCTGTACTAAAAGCTGGAACAACCTCTCCTTTGCTCTTCCACTTACATTTTCTCTGATTCTTTCTGACTAAACAAGAACAAGCCATATTTATTCTTAGAAAAGTTGCTGGGTCACAATAAGCCCAAATTTAAGTTCTGGTGGAAAAAGCTTTCCTGCAGACTGCATCTGAAAACTGCCCGCTCTCAGATCCCACTTCCTATCCCAAAGCACTTTGAGAAAGTTTGGATACACATCTGAACTTTTCAGCTTGATGTACTATCTCCCTGTGACTCATAGAAATGTTTCTATGAATATTTAATTCTTTTAAGTTCCAAAAGGAAAAAAAAAAAAGGCTCAAAAGGGAAAGAAAAAGACTCAAACAAATACCATAGCTGCCAACATCTTGTGACAGAAAGTCAATAGCTTTTAAATCTGCATAAAATTACATACATTTCCATGAAATTACCTGCATTTGCATATAGTGATGCTACAAGGGAGTTGCAGCTCCTCCTCAAGGCTCCCAAAATTCTGTCTTCTCCCACCATCCCAACAAAACATAAATTCTGTCATCCTTGACCTCTGAAAGCATTGGGAAAACACAGGAGGAAATTGCTGAGGCATCTCCATAGCCCACTGAAAATTCGTGTCTGACCAGGGACATGGGCCAGGAGCTTCAGGGAGTCTCCTGAGACCTCTCTTCCTTTCCCCTTCCTCATCTCTTTCTCTCCTCCTTGGTAGTGCCAGGAGGAGACTGGGGAGAACAATTTCTAGCAGGTAGAATAAAGTCCATCCTCCTCCTTAGTGTCTGTGTTCCTCAGCATGTGTGACTAAGGGGACAGCGCATGCAGGACATGCAAGGGACAGCACGCCCAGCCAGGTGTTCTCTCCAGTCCTTGTGGAGTTTGGGGATCCCTCTCAGCCTCTCATGAGCTGGGGCAAGGCAACCTGTGTACCAATCCTGTGTACCACCATAGGTTGGGTGAGGAGGGAAATAGGGCCTGGTGGTAAAAATTACTAGCCATGGGGTTTCTGGAGTGCTTGGATGGGGAAATGGCTGGCCCAGAGATGGAGAGTGACTGCAAACTGGAGCCAAGAGCATGTTTGAAAATACATGGGCAATACTGGCTTTTATCCACAGGCAGAAGTGGTGTTTCTAGAGTACCACAAAGAAAGGGGAACACAGGTACAAATCATCTGATTGAATGACTGCCATCACAAAATATTTAGGTACAGTATCTCTGCTGCTGTGATGGCTGCCATACCTTCCTGCCCTACCAGCCCTGAGCTGCTCCTCTCAGTTGTGTCAGCACAGCTACATTTGTGGGGCAAACCCAGGAACCCCAGTTAACGCTGTAGTCCCCACACTGGGGAAGCCAGCAACACTGGGACCACAATATATGGGGGGAAAATATGTGTGAGCCACCTAACAGCCATTTTAGAGACACTGGAAACTGTAATCCTGGAGACAGTCTGAGTCTGGGGTTAGACAAGGTATGCTGTTTTTCACCACCTAACAAAACCCAAGAATACATTTGATGAGCAATTCCTTCCTGCAGAAGTCTCTCATCATGATTCCAGCAGATAGATATGTTCTAGAGATACTCCTGCTGGCTGGAGTGATAGCTGGGGGATCACAGAGGAACTTTCTCATCATCATGTCCCCAGAATGACAGCTTCTTCCATGGTCTTCCCTCAGGCTAGGGAGAGAGCAGGATGTGAACAGTTTCATTTTCTCCCTGCCTCCTTACTGCAGCCCCTCAGCCCAGCAGCCAAAGGTACTGTTCAATGTACTTAGGTTTTCTCTGGTGACATTTTCCCACCAAAAATTGAACTTGGATCCACCAGCCTGCTTTCTCAGAGGCCACTAAACAGGTTAGTAATGAGTTAGATCAAAATGGGGAGTGTTTTGTATCCCACCCCCAGGCCCTGGCCTCCCTGTATGTAACTGCAATTGAAATATATTTGGTAACACACCAAACGTATTTAAAGGGATTGCAGAACTGGCCAATTTTCATGCTAATTAAAGTGCAGGAGATGGAAGTGAGCTGTTTGAAATACATTACAGCACCGAGGAAAACATATTGTGCGCTATCTCATATTTTTCAAGAGCCCATATTCAAATCCACTTTCAATCTGTGTGCACTGTGCTGCTGCTGCTGCTGCTGCTGCCTGCATTACCAATCCACAGGCAGCATCCATCCTGCCCCTGCACTGGCCCAGCCTTTGGCTTGGGATGGACCTGGATGCATAACCCATCCCTGGGGACAGGGAGAACTAGGTCAGCGGCTTGGAAGGAGCTGAAGCACCAGGCTCTCACATGGGGGGAGGCAGGGAAGGGAGATTACTAATCTCCACAGACAGCATAGCCAAAGGGGACAATGTTTAAATTTCCCGTGATGCTTACAGAGGAGAGAGCCCAGACTCACAACCGTGTTTCTCTTGCAAGGGCTGGGGAAAGTGTGAGGTTCAAGTAGATGTCTGGGGAAAGAGAAATCTCGTGCAAAAAGGCATTTGAAGAGCATGTAAGCATCTTTTCTTCACTCCCCTGGATAGCTGGTTGGCTGGGTCCCACCTCAGTGTCGAAAGTGGACAAGAACTAGACCAGCACTTCTTAGCCAGGGGCATAGGTGTAGCTTTCAGCTGGATTTCAGCTCCTTAGGGTGCATGAGATGTTTATCAAATACAGGGCAATTTACTTACCTGGCAGTTCTATTGAGAGCAATGGTTTTGTCCTACTTGCTCAGATAAGTTTAGAAATTCATTTCATTTGGAGATATTAGATGTTGCCCATTTGTTTACACAAAGTTCCTTCCTCTACAGCAGGAGACCCCTTCAGAGTGCACGTTCATGTGTGTGAAGTAGTTTCAGTGTCTGGCTTGGAAAAAATCTGCATGTAAATTGATGGGAACATCTTTGAGTACTTCCCAAGGTAATGGTGCATGTGCTACAACCCTCTGGGTTCCGCTCTGCACGTAGCTTTGCCTCCCTGCAGAGGGTGGATGGCAGAAAGGGTGATTTTCTACATGCACACCCACACCTCCCCAGGAAGACTGTAGAGAGAAGGACCTATTTCTACGAAGCCCCACCATAGCTATAGGACACTTGTCCATGCATGATTGCTTGGACACAGGAATTCTTTGGCTGTTTTCCTTGTTTTCACCTCCTCTCCCTCTCTCACTGACCTTTGGATACAGGGTCAACAAGTATATTTTCCCCAGGGCTGAGAGCTACCAAGCTGCACTGTCAAGTGCTGAGCAGTGTTTCTTCACCCTCAGGAGGAAATCTGCTTCTTTAAATATTTGTCTGACTCCCTGACAGCTCTTTGACAGAACATTTTGACTGTAAACTTCCCTGTTTACAGTAGCATTCAGTGGCAGAAGACATCTCTATCAGGGCACCCTCCCCTTTGCGAGCAAAGCCCTATTCCTGGCTGGCAACAGATTCTCCTTCCCTGTTTCAGTTCATATCTGAGTCTTTTCCCCTCTGTTATCTTCTGTGAGGACTTCATTTCCCAAACCAGAATTTGGAAAGACAGCTGCCCTGGGGCTGATATGAAGATTGCAAAGGTTAGGCAGCAGCAGGTGAGATGATAAAAAAGAGAGGTTCTTCCCACATGGACTCCACCAAAGGACAGAGGTGGTGGAACAATGGCAAAAAGAGCAAATCCCTCTTCTAGTGAAATAAAGGCAAGTTTCTCTCTTAAATGTTAATTGAGAAGTTTTCCTTCTTTCCTTCAGAGTCTGGCAAGTAATGTGTGTGTGGGTGGAGGAAGACAGGAATTACCTAGCAAATCTGGGAACACCCTGCAAACCCAGGGATCACGTGGTTTTAGAAGCAGCAGCAGCTCTCAGGAGGCAGATGAGGTAAGCCAAGAAGACACGTGGGAGTAGGGGAATTAGGCAGCCCAGTCTCTGAAGCTGTTTCAGCTTTCTGGTGTCAGGTCCAGATGAAGTCCTTGCCTTTGGAGAGAAGCCACCACCAGATAGAGCAGCTTTCTGATTTAGCTCCATGAAGGTGAAGCTCCATGAAGATAACTGGTCAGTGCAGTAATGAATTTGAAAAGACATGCCTGAATTAAGCCATCCCTTAATGAAGAGCCTCTGAAAAAATAGCCTAGTTTCATAAGCTTGTGGCAGACTAAGCCTTTTAATAAGGGCAATATCTAGATTGCCTCTGTGACATTGGAGATCACTGAGCCTTACACCCTGCTGCCTGGCATTTTTAACATGAGAGGTAAATAGGAGTGTTTGGAGGAATGAAGAGATTGAAAAATGATTACCATTGAAGCATGGATGAGAACAACAGAGTAGGCAGGGCATGTGCCTCAATCTCACTTTGAAGCCCACAGCACGGTGCTGCCAAGCCTTCATCTGTGGTGTCTTCTCTAAGTGAAGGAGTGCAGGACCTTTGCCGATGTTGGTGGTATTCATGTTATTCTGTCCTGCTGAAACAGAAGGTTGAGAAGAACCATCTATGCATGGTGAGTTGGGCAGGTTACAAGATCTTCCTGATTCCAAAGATGATGAGAAAGCTAGTAGTCCCAGAGACTCAGTAACCTCAAGGTATCCATGCTCAGCTCTTCACGCGCTTCAGATTGGGAGCACAAATACTTTTTCTGCCACTTAAAGCTGTGTCTCTGGCAGAACCACAGATACTCATCTTCAGAGCAGTGCACTGTCACCCAAAGGAGGGAGGGATGATCTCCTACAGGTTTTCTGAAAGGCACTGCCATTGTTCAGAGTGCAAGTGGGCTGAGGAGCTTAACAGATGGCTGCAGTGAGACACGGACTCTCTACAGATGGTGAATTCATTCCCTCTGAGATCAGTGGTGGGCTGGATGACAGCCCAATATGGTTGCAGACTCCAAAAGCCTGTATTACCCCCACACACCCTGTTATCATGACATTTTCCTCTTTGGAAAAGGCAAAGGGATTTAGAGAGATAGAAACAGACACCTACATGAGTAGGGAGAAAACAGTGAAAATGGCAGATGGCATAGAAACAGGTATGTATCCCTCTGAGAGGCTGTCAGCATGGGAAGAGAGGGCAAAGCAGCTATTGCTCACTAGCTTCCCTTGTGGACATCTCTTCTGTTCCAGGGACATCCACAGGATGGGCACCCCGATTTTCAAAACATAACTTTCATAAACAGTAAGCAAAACGACTGAGGATGACATCTCTGAGAAAACCTCCCAAGAAGCCCTTATCCTAAAGGATTTTTATTTTGAGGCCATGGTCTCAATTTTAAGCACTGTCCCATCTCTGGATGGATTTTTTTGCAACCAGCTCTTAAAAGGCTGGAAGCCTTTAACAGACTTGATGAAATTGTTGGAGTTAGACAACAAATGGGTTCCTGCTGTGAGCAGCCTCAGATTCGAATGAATCGCCACCTTATACCACCCACCCCATAACAGAACACTAAATTTCACATCAAACAAGCAGTTTATCAGGTTTTATCAAGTGAAATAGTTTGGTTTCTTAGCTATTTAAAAGCCAAACCAGGAAATTATTTCAAACCAGAAACAGTATAAATTCTTTCAGAGGAGTTTTTCTTTTTGTAATCAAGTCATGTTTTGAAGACAATCCTCCTTGTGGTGATATTTCAGCAATGCAACACTAAAAGACATCACTAAGTCCAGGGTTTAGGAAGCCACATCTCCATTCATTTCAGGATGATCTTCAGCTGTTTAATGATTGTGGTGGATAATACCAGGAAGCTTGGATGCAGTTCCAGGTTCCACAGCGATGTGTAGGTCGGAGAATTATCTCAGCAGTCAGCATCCATTGACTCATAGAAAACCTGACTCACAGCTATTGGTATCTACAAGAGTTCCTTTTATTTCTGTATTTCCCTATAAGTTTATGAGATTATACCCACCAGGACTAATGCCATATTATCTCAGGAACAAGCTTAAATTCAGCAGGCTGGTATTCAGCAAACCTCCCAAGCTGGGTGAAGGTCTTTATTAGAATGCATCTCCTGATAACTCCTCTTCCCAAAGCCCCAGGGCTTGTAGGCAGAACAGCACAGCCCTTGAAATTCACTTCCTTCCAGTTTTAACAAGAGCATTTGCAAGGAAGTTTCACAGGAGCAGCTATTCCAAAAGACACTGCTGCTAGTTCTAGTGGCAGAATAAATCTTGTGATTCAGCATCCAACACCTTCTCTGGAAGCTCCAAAGCAACCCCAGAAATACTCCCCTTCCAAGAGGAAAAAAAAGGAAAAGAAAAAAAAAAAGGAACAAGTCACTAGAAGCATGTAAGTAGATTTTTAGACATGAAAAAAAGCCAGAAGATATGTCTTGTTGAATATAAACTTGCTGGTGCAAAGATCTTACTTTAAAATTGATGGAAAGGCCCCTTATGTTGCATTGCTCCCTGGTATCAAAGCAATGTTAGAACACCTTGCAGGATCGAGTACAATATGGATGGTAAGTCCTGAAGCTATATATTGAATTATGGAAATATCTCATAGTTACTATTGTTCCCAGGATGCTATATACAGTGCAAGTTGATCCCCAGTGGCTCTGCCAAGAGGTTCTGGGATTATTCCAGAGGTATTGCTTTTAGCTTGGTCTCTCAAGTCTGCTAAATACTTCTCAATATGAAAACCACAGTACCATGATGTTAAGTTGCTAAAACCAGATGAGGAAAGAATGGGGCAGGGAAGCTTGAAGCAGAGAGAAGAGTTCTCCCCAGTCATGCTCCTTCACCCCTCCCCAGCTCTTTTTTTCCGGGGGTATTTCCCACCACCTTCCAAGGTCCACCTTTTAAAGCAGCCAAGCCCTGGAGCCATTTTAACCAGGCATGCTGCAGTACAGCCACTAGCCCTTGGTCTTAGGGAAAATCCTCCTCCCAAAGGACTGCTTCATTTATTTCATTTGTCTCCTTTCCATCTCCCACCCTGTCCTCAGGGGAATACAACCCAGGCAGATAAGCTAATGAGACAATTAGCTCTCTGCTCCCTGATTGAAGGGCCCTTTATTTCCTTAACCAGCCAAGCCAATTCTCAACATCGTTCAGTGCTTGACTTTATTTCTGCAATGTGATTCATCTTCCCTCTTGCTCATATATAAACCTACCATAAAAGAGTGTTATTAGTGTTGCCAAGTTTAGCACTACTTGTTAGCAAACACTTAGACCTAAGCCTGTTTGGGGAACCTTAATTCACCCTCTTCCTCCTCCCACTCCACAATTCACCTTGCATGTGTATTTTATCAAGGCCTTTAATAACCCTATCCTACACTGGTGCACAGAAAGCCCATTCCACACTCAGCACACATACTGGGCAGTGATCTATAAGTAATGATGAGCTAAGGGATATTATTTGTGAGATATTTTAGTTGTGAGTGGCTGCCTCACGACTTGCCACCCACCTGCTCTTGCATGTCTGCAAAGATGATTATTGCAATGTGGCACGCAAAGGTGGGTACAGCCACAATACAAGAATCATTGTGAAATGTAACCCAACATGCCAAAACTACATCTTTAAAACCAGCACCTTCTGGAAGTGTTTACTGCAAACTGGCAGAAGGGGAAGATGGAGATCAGCAGAAAATTTAGGACCTACTCCCATTTCCCTAAAGGCTAAAGATCCTACCTAGTAGGTGATCATACAGCAGCCTGTATATTTGGACTCCATCTTCTTCTACCTTCAGGCCAGTATGGAGAATAGATTTCTGAGGCAGTTGTTTGGGTAGGGCTGCTCTGTCTGCACGCTGGCTGCCAGGGGAGGCAGCAGTGCCTGGCTCCTCCTCTGACCCTGGGCCATAGAGAGACACAGCCTTTCAGAGCCCAAGACTTGCTTTTGTCTCTATATGTGGGGAAATGCAACAGTGGAGTTTAGGGGGTCTGCAGGATTTGCTCAGTCTCCACACAAGGTCCATGTTTTCCTCTCCTGCCCCTGCCACCCACTCCCACTGAGCCATACAATTGTGACCATGTCACACAGTACTATGGTGTAATTGTCAGAATTAGTCACTCATCAGCCTTTCCTTGGCAGCACCCTGTCCACCAGATTGGGAACAGGGTTTTTTTTTTTAGTTGTCCCCATTTCCATACCAAGTGGGAGAGACAAATGGCTGATTGCCTGTGCCTGAAGCACCCCTGCTAACTGTTGGGATGGTGATCGATGCTGCTGCCTGACTGAATCCTTCAGCCCATGAGATGCTTCCCAGTCTTGCAAAACCTGTCCTCTATTCAATACTTCTTCCTATTGCATTCTTGATAATTTAAGCATCTTACTGATTTCTTGATAGATTGTTCCCCCAATCCCGGTAAAAACTTACAGAGTGGCCTCAAAGACTCATCTGCCTAAAACCATCCATGTCCTCTCCCCTCTAGCATGTAATTGCTTCTAAGGAAGGTTGCAAGAGGAAGAGAAAGGAAGGAAGCCAATGCTGAAGTTCTCACTAGATTCATCTTTTGTGTAATCAAGTCTGAAAGGGAACCGGAATCAGGACAACCTGAATACTATGAATTATTTTAGCCCCTGTCTTATTTTTTGTTCCTGGCTCCTCTAGCCATTCCTGAAAACTTACAAATATCCTATTGCATGACCAAGAAGAGGTCTTCTGAATACAAAGACAAAACAAAATAACTGTCAGGTTTATGATGCATCACTTTGTTCAGACATAGAAGCATTTTTGCCCCAAAATTACAATTCAGGCAGAATGGTAAAGGCTTTTGCATTTATCCCAGAATTTACAAGCACAGGAACAGCTATAGAGCAGGCTCAGGTCTGCAGTTCATGCCCTAACAGCCCATGGAAGGAGGCTCAATGTGAAATAAATTCACATTGTTTCCACTTGGGATCTCCCAGACAAGTAGGTGGCAAGTTCAGCTACATCACTGAACCTCTTCCCTTTAAATGTGTACTCGGGTGTATTAATTCTCCTCAGCATTGCAGAAGGCCACAAGAAGCAGAAAAAGTTCTACTTCCAAGAATTCCAAGAACTGCTAACTGGTAATCATGCAGTACTGTAAACATTTGATTTTAAAGCCATGCATGGGTGGAAAAAAGGTATTGAATTCATAAAATTACAGTACATGTGCAGCTAGATTCAGTGGCCTCTGCCCAGTTGGGACTGCAGGGAATAAAGACCAAAAGTTTGCAGAAACAATTGAAGACCTTCGAGAAAAGCTTTGCTTTCTTCCACTGCTTGACAGATACAGCACAGCAAACAGTGAGTTAAGGCTTTTCCCTTGCTACACTGCAGCAAAAATGAGAGATTTAAATAGACTGAAAATGTAAATCCAACATTTACTCCATAGACATAGTGAAGCAGAGCAGAGGGGAGGGGAGTGAGGGAGGATAGATGATCATTGGATGTGTGAGAAGAGAGATGCATCACATAGTATATATTTTATATGTATTAATATTCATGCCAGTTCTTTCTTTTCTCCCTCCAGGCTCTGTCTGCTGCTTCAGTTCATCTATCCGGCTTCAAGAGGGAGATGGATCTTTCAGCCCTTTCCTGCAACTCTAAGCTAGAATCTAATCATCAAAATAGCATGTGGTTCCTTTCTCAGCAACATTGCAGGGACATGTTGAGACATCTACAGCCAGAGTCCCATCCCAAGACAGAAAACAAAGTTTGCTGTCATGGTCATCCCATGCTCCTTGTGAAGATCAGAGGTATGCTTGGCTGGTGACATTTTGGGAGAGGACACATGGAGAGTGACACTGTTCTTCCCGAGTCGAGAGGGAGCACCCCTGCTTTTAGAGATGCACAGAATTTTAAATACTGCTACCCCATATCTGAAGGTCTGGAACAACACATGGAACAGAGTAATCCAGTGAGAAGTCTTCAAATATGGAATTGAGGAATGGAGATAACCATAGCTTTGGAAAAATACTCTCTGATGTACTCTCTGATGGTGGAATGGTGGTAGTCAAGCCAAAGTAAAGTAAAAAGGCAGTATTGTCTTAGGCTTATTTGGAAACAAAGAAAGCCCTGCTGTTGAGGAAGGAGGAAGCCAGTTGTCCAGGGCACTTGGCTGTGTCTAAAAAAACATCAGCCTAGAGGCAACAGCATCAAGATCAAGAAGTAATATACGGGTTATAGTGCATGAGAAGAGAGTTTCAATTTGCTGAAAAGAAGATGAGGCTGAAGTTTATGCTTAAAGGCTGATGCAGTATTTTCATTCCAACACTACTGAAGATTGTCATGAAAAAATCCATTTTCTGAACTGTGTTTGGAAGAGAGACAGTAGTAGTCCTGGAAGACTGATGTTTCCCTCAAGACTCAGGTGCTTCAAACTAAGAAAACTTGATGGCAGTGCTTAAAAAGCACTATGTGCCCCAAACAAGCGTCACAGCAGAGAAATAAATTACTCTTAACCAAGCCAAGGAAAGGTGAGACTTAACAGCTTTTTCGCTTGTCTTGCAAAGCTCTTCTACCTATCACACTGGTATTCATGCCTAAGGACTCTCTTGGGAATTCTTGCTTTCTATTTGGGAATCAAAAAACCTGGACTTTGATGAGGAAAAAACTGCCGAATATTTTTCACGGAGAGCAATTTAATCCAGAGGAAGACAGGTACTGCGTGAAGCCCAGCGCATACGTGTGTGGAGTCCAGCTCTGAGGGAAACTCCTGCTGGAAGCCATCCCAGTGTGGTAAGTGGGAGCAGACCCACACCATGGAGCCTCTTCAGAGAACACCAGGGATGACATGAGCTGTACCTGTGTTTCTCCAGCTGAGCACAAAAGGTTTGGACATGTAGTATGTATGTGCACTTTCTCAAAATGCAGCAAAGGGAAAGCCATTTTATATTTGTAAGGCGGACTCTCTCTTTATTAGCAAAGAGTGACTCGTATATACCACATAGGATTGGTCTTCCACCATGGAACAGCTCTTCTGAATTTTGGGATGCAGAAGCTGGATTCTGGTAAGCTGGACTGGGTATAAATCACTGCCCCTCTTTATCTTTGGACATAGCAACCAACAGATGTGTCCTTATTTTTTTGGGAAAGTGTACAGAAGATTTACCATCATTCTTCCCACAGAAACTGACAGTGTTCACAAAATTAGCATCCAGGAGATAAAAGTTCAGACCACAACCGGCTGCCAATTCACATAGCACAATTTAAGTCAGTGCCACTTTACAGGAAAGCTTTTACAGGAAGTGCTCAGGAAGGTTTTTGATCTATGGATGTAAAGTAAGTACTTTTTACCCTTGCCATTATTTGGTACAGAAGGAAAAGATTTTTAGCCTACCATGGAAACATGGATTTGTCAGTGCAGTTTGTATTACAGTCACATCCACGGCCTCCTACTGTGATAGATGCTGAATAAACATGCAAGTGAGAAGTCCACGCCACCTAACAAAGATATCCAAAGGGAAAGCAGTGAAGCAGCTTGTCCAACACCATGAAGCAAAGCAGACACAGAAAGCAGCACAGACTGCTTAGTCACATGTACTACTTTGTGGAAGTTGTGTATTTACTGAGGTTATAACTTCTTTACAAACACATGCCTTCAGACAAAGGCACGTTGCTTTTTCTGCTACTTTCAACCAAAGACATATTTCCTAATTAATTCATTACTCCCAGTGGATCTCTTCAGCAGTGTCATCCTTACCTGTAACTCCTGGAGTCCAACCTAATTCAAACATACCAAATCAGAGCTGGGTATGAAGTCTTTCTTGCAGCCCCAGAACACCACGCTCACACATTTCACGATGATTAGCAAAGTCTGGTTTCCTCTGGGCAATGTTCAGCTGCAAGAAGCATCTCTGTATTTTAGTAATAACAGGTGCTTCATATTGCAATCTTTGTATCAAAAGAAAGTAGAACTTTGTTTTCTCTCCATACTCCTTTGCAAAAAAATTGGACAAGTTCAAAAGTTCTCGGTGAATGAGAGGAAGGAGAAGGTTCTGCAGACAGAGCATGCTCCTTTTGTCTTATATCCTAAGCGGGCAAGATAAATGTCATGCTGATTAATATTTATTTTCCTCAGCCCAAAATGAATAGGAATTTAATTCTCAAATTAAATTGAAGAATTTGAAAATCTAAAATATGTTTTACTGAATACATTTTATTTTAACCACTTTTAAAACCTGTATGAAAAAAAAAAAAACAGTCCTTTGCTGTGCTTGGCATGTATTTTCACTCTGACGAAAAGCTTCTAAAAGACTTTTTGAAAATGCTTTTTCCTTGAAATTTTTAAACATACCAAATGAATCCCTCAGGCACTTTTTTTTTTTCCAAGTCAGTATTTTCTAGTGGAGAAAGATTCCCATTTTAACCTTTCATTAATAAAATTTCTAGCCTGACTGAACACTCTTAGCTAAGTTGTGAGTGAATAGCTTGCTTCAGGAATCATTAATCCAGACCTGATGTGAACTGGTGTCTTTCCAGCCTGTGGCTGTACACTGAGAGGAGGTGTCCCTGTATCTTTTCTCTGCTGCTGAACCATGGGAATGTTGGTGGGGGGCTGTGGGGACAGGAAAGGGCAGAACAGGTGCACTCTGGGGAGAAATGCGGTTGAGTTGGTCACAAACAAGTGGTCTGGTGGACAGGATGGTTGAAGCTAAGCTTAAAATTATGCTGATGAAATTAAGGCCAGCAGAAAATGCTTCTGAAATACAGCTTCCAGCTGCATGGTCACATTCTTATTTGCAATTCCTCACTCCCATGGTGTTAGTGAAGGAAAAATCAGTTTTACTGATATGTTGGCACTTGTGGTTGATTTTGAGTTCACTAGTCAAGAGCTTAACTAGTTCACTAACTTCTGGAAAACATGGCAACTAATAGATTCAGATACATACGAAGATAAAATCCATTTTTTTAATCTGTGACAAGCTTGAGCTTTAAAGATTTCTTAACAAAATATTCAGCCTCCTTTAAAAAAATATTTCTCCCTTTGTGTAACTCAGAAATAGCCAGATGAATTTTGTCAAAAACCCCCTAACAACTTCTAAATAAATCCTTTGAGCTTGGACTAAGTGTGAGCAATTTCATCCTGAAAGAGGAATCACTTGGAGAATTCAGAGGAAATAGAAGCAGAGACTTGGATGCTGCAACTCTTTCAAGCTCTGCATTTGGTGTGCACTGCTGGCAGAGGCAAAAAGGAATCTGCAACTGAATTGGTCTGCTGTCAGGGGATGGAATTTTGTTTCCAGGGTTTTCAGTACCACTAAAAAGAAGAAGACAGGACACCAGGAACAAGCCTGCATGGGTGCACAGAGGGATTGACTCCCCCCAGAGCCAGCAGTTCCCTTGGGATGGCTGACTCTGGAGATCTGATTCAGCAGGGTGCTTGTCCCCCTGGCACCCACCCCGCTGCCATGAAGCCTTGTGTGTGCATGGTGAAAGGTCCAAGTCTACCACCTGGAGAGTCGCCTGCCATCAGATTAGTTTTCTATGGGAAGCATCTGTAAACTCTTGGTGAGAGAGGCCACAGCTGCCCCAGAGTGCAGTAACTGGGTTTTCCTTTCTTCCTCTGCTCTCTGTAGCTGCCCTGGCACGACTCATTCACAATACATGGGAACAAAACACTGCAGCACAGTTCAGTTTGGTACTACACAGAGTGGTGGGTCTCCTGCAGATGGCCTTGTGATGTACTGCAACCAGTGCTAAGCCAGTGACAGAATGCAGCAAGACTGTGTCGCTGAAACCTCATACAAAGAATTACTTGAAGCCCTCATATATCAAGCCAACAAGAGCAGGCAGAGAGAGAGGGTTATCTGAGCTGGTGTTTTCAGATTCACTTTGAAGGGAGATGGAAATGCACTGCAAGGCAGTTAGCTCTCTGCAGCCACAAGACTGTGTGAACAGGTCTCTGATTAGCACACGCCTCTCACTGCCCCACTATGAAAGACTTCAAGTCCACAGAGATCTCGAAGGGACAGCTGCAGCCATCCAGTGTGTAGTGTACAAAGCCTTCTCTGTAACATCCAATTCTTATCTTAGAAGCCCAGATAAATTTCATCCCAGTTCTCCAGACTAGTAGATCTTGATTATCACAAGCCCTGTGGCTTTCCTCATAAGCTGTGCTCTTACCTTTAAGCATGGCAGGATTTGTGGGAGCTGCTGTTGGGCTGCTGTCAAGAGTTATATTGCTCAAGCCTCTCTACTACAAACAAGTGTAGGAAGCTGCTCCCTTCACGTGCAACAGGTTTGGAGCCAGCCCCCAAACCAACAAATCTGGGCCCATCAGTTTCTTCTATGCCCAGATTACAGATTTGAGCATCTCAGTTTGCAACAAACTGAGCCATCCTGCCCCTGTTATGACACTGCTAAAGAGAGGAATTCAGCACTTGACTAAGGCTTTTCAGCATTCATTGCAGGATTATTCTATACATCCATAGCTTCAGGGACAGTAGGATGTGGAAAAGCTGATACTTGAATGAAGTGCTGAGTTTTGAGTGAACAAAAAGCTCATTTGCCTAAAGTGGGTGTGTTTGTGCTGCAGATAGTTTGAAGCCTTTGATGTGATAACTCAGGAACAACTTGTTCTGAAACCATTCACTTAGTGAAGGCATATGGAAATTCAGTATTCTTGCTCCCACTGTTTGCTGTCTTCCCATACAGCAATGAGCACTAGCTAGAACTAGAAATACTTAGTTTGGCATCTTGCTGGAGATCCCGTTGCTCCAGGGAAATGGGAATATCCCCATTTTCCTACATGTGTGCTGAGCACAGAAGGAAAAGGTCCAGAACACCAGTGAATAGCCCCATACCACATCCCTGGGAAATAATAATAATTCCTGTATCAGAAACTAAATCTCTCTCCTCATAGTAACTGACAGGAAAAGAGAGAGGAAGGATCAGAGGAAGAGGCTAGAGGAGCATTTCACTAGATTTAGAGGCTTTCAGCAAAGCCCTGCTCACTGGCTGATTCTCAGGGAGCTGGAACTTTGGTGGTGGCCCATGCCGGGATATCGCTGGGCAGACCCACATTCCTACACTGCAAAAGAGATGGAAAAGAGCTGAGGATGTGTCTGCATGGATTTCTTCTCTTTGCTGTGGAAACTCAGGGGCACCAGTCCTCTCTGGGTACTTACCAAAGAGCTGCAGGTTCCTTGTGGATCAGACTCTGTGCTGCAGAAACCTTCTCCTGTGTGTTTGCAACCCCTAAACCGTGGCAAGGGGAGCTGTGGATGGGAGAGCAAAGGGAGCTCTGGCAGCACGTGAGGAGGAGTCTCTGAGCTCTGCAGAACTTGTCTGGCATGAGAGGAAGGATGTGGCATGGGAGGTCAGAGTCCCTGTCTCTCCATGGGGCACGCAGGCAGGTCAGGGTGAATGGGGGAAGAGACTGCCAGCCCTCTGCATCAGTGCTCCCTCCAAGAGGGGAGAGCTGTGCACGACAGGGACTCACAGAGCTGCTCATGGAAATGAGGAGGGAGGCAGTGGCCAACTTGCCGCATTTGTCCTATTTACAGCAAGCTACAAATCTGTGCTGATTTAAGATCAAGGGGAGACAGTGATGAGAGACCTGTGTGACCCGAAAGCACTCTCACTTTGCCTAGACCACTCAGGGAGTACAGCACAGAAGGCACACAGTAAGTCACTGCAGATTACAGGCTAATGATATGACACCTTGTGAGTTGTCAAGTATATTGCCACTGCACCTGCCCTTAGGCAGAGGAGGCAGACACGACCCTGTATGCATCTAGCAAGTACACCAACTGTCCTCAGCTATCAAGGACAGCCAGCAGAACTAAGCAGCTCCTTTCCCAGCTCATATAAATTGGATCAACTCCCCTCTGCTGCTGCTGGCTTTTGCCTACAGTATTAAGCTACTTTGGACCAGAGAGCCATTCCCCCCCTCCCATATTGCTCCCACTGCTGCATCCATGGCAACATTAGGAGCTTAACAGCAGACAATTCAGCCAAAGCCACCCGCCACTTCAAAGCACACTCCCCAGCTTGAGGATTCTTGTCTATTTTAGAGTCTCCACTGTTGCTATCATCAATGGGACATCATGAGTGTGGACAACAGAGAGCAGGAGGAACAAAAAGCCCGATACCACTCCTCTGTCACTTTACTGCTAGTCTCCAGCCTGAAGGCAAACCATTATTTGTCAAGGAGAAAGAGCACAAGCAGCAGCAGACAGCATTCCCCTGCACACTCTTCTTTTGGCAGGAAATTCGAATGAGTAGGAAAAGACGGGGTCATGAGAGAAAGTCTGGTGGAAAAGATAAGAGCAAGAAGTCAAAAGCTGGAGTAATTTCATACGAATAGTTCAGGCTTGCTCCCAACCATGCAAATGAATATAAGTAATATGTCCTTTCACTAGCAAAGCATTAACTCTTTAGCCATCAGTGACCATCTTGCCAGCCTTCCCAGTCACCTTCAGTGAGGAATTGTGCTTATATTCATGCTCATTCTCAGGTGAAATGGGATGCTCCTAAATGTAGGTGACTGTCCCAAGCCCATATTTTCCTACCCCTTTACTATAACAGGCATCTTGTGTATGTATGATATTTTGAGACTGTCAGTGCCAAGACAGTGAACACTATGGTATCATATGCTGCAGAAGCACTCTGAGTCCTTCAAGCCCTGCAAACAAAGACTACAAGTACCAGATACCAAACTTAGAACCATCAACTACAATTAGTATTTTCCTAGTACACTCCCCTGTGAACTAATAGCCTGAAGTATAACTCCCATTCCGCTCTAATGTAGGTGAAGAAAACATGGAACCAAGGGTGCCAGCAACTTGAACCTTCTTAAAAGCTAGAAAAATAAAGTATGGAGGTCTACTATAAATATTTTCAGTATTTGTAGTCGATAAATGACACCTGTGTAGCAAGTCTATTAGTACAGGTTTGTATTTCTCAGTGATTTTTATGCAAATGTTTCAAACATAGTACTCTGATCTCCACAAGCAGATATTTTTCAGCCCAAGAACTCCCCAAGGCATTATTCTAAGAATCCATATCACCCAGCATGGAAGAAAGAGAAACATGGTGAAAAAAAGACTCTCCTAGGCCCTGTCAGTGAGTTGGATTAAATATTCCTTTCATTCTCTAATTATTACTCTGTCTCTGAAGCAATACTGTAAGAATCAAAGATATTTTTTTTCAGGAACATTCTTGCACTCCAAAGAAGTTACGAAGTCTGAAAGCCAACTCAAAAGCCAATGAGAAAGAAAGAAAAAAATTTTTAAAAAGCCACATCATTTTCTTTTTCAGAAGAAACACAGATTAAATGTAGTAGGTACAGTTCAGTAAAGTCTCCCTTCAGACCCCTTCTAGAAATTAACGTATCTGACACTGCAGTCTTCACATCACTAGTTTTAATTCCAGGTTTACATCTCTGCTGTCACAATTATTTCCATGAATGTGTCAAAATCCACAGTGTAATAACTAAGGTTCCATTCCTCCTCTAATTTTAGAAGTCCAAGCCTCAGAGACGTCTTCTCTGTTGATTAGAGGTTTTTTCTGTTCAGTTCATTGATCGCAAGGGCCATTTACAAGACTCTGAGTTAACTAAAGCTGATTTCAGTCCACAAAGAGCTATCATGTTCTCAGGTGAGATACAGCTAGGGAGGTATAACCCTGTGCACTGGTAGGGGTTGACTTAAAGGAGAGCAGCTCTGCAGAGAGAGATCTGGGAATCCTGGTGGACAACAACTCCCTTCCAACTCAGGAAATTCTACAATTCTATGTTTCGTGAGGATTGGAGCATCTCTATTATGAGGAAAGGCTGTCTAGTCTCTCTGTTTAGCCTGAAAAAAAGACACAGAGGGGATCTTATCAATGCATAGAAATATTGTAAGGGCTGGGGTCTAAAGGATGGGCACAGTGCTGCCCAGTGACAGGGAAAGGGACAGAGGGCACAAACTGAAACAAATAAAGTTCCATCTAAATATGAGGGGAAAATACCTTACTGTGAGGATGACTGAGTACTGCAACAGGCTGCACAGAGCAGCCATGGAGTCTCCTTCTCTGGAGATACTCAAAACCAGCCTGGACACACAGTCCTGTGCAAGCTGCTCCAGAGAACCTGTTCTATCAGGGATTCTGGACTAGATGGTCACTACAGGTCTGTTACAACCTCAACCATTATGTGATTCACATTGAATACAGACAAGATGCTCTGGGAACAAACTCAAGGAGAAAGAAGTAGTTTACCTGGACAGAGTTGTCATCGAGTACAAACCTAACCAGACTCCTGAGCCATCCCTTGAGAATGCATCTTACTTATGGCAATGACCCTACCAGCCATTCCCAACATACCCAGACTAATTGTTAGAATCAGGACCTTGATTATAAACCATTTAAAACCAGTAAATCCTGGTGCAGCCACAGTGGCCAGGAAGAAGATTAGAGGTGACCTTGAGCAGAATTTACACGTTCTTTGGTTCTGCAAGTGCTTGCTAGATCACAGAAACAAAACCACCATTTCACACTGACCAGGAGGACACAGTTCACACCAGTGAGCTACAAAGTTTACAGCCCAGGGCATTCTGTGGCCAATGGTGCTGAATTTTTGGTGTGCCTGAATTACTGATGGCCTTATTAAAATTGTGCTCAGGCTGGGGACCAAACAAGCAGCAGGTTGGAGGCAGTCCTTCTGAAAGCTGTCTTTGTCATACCAGGTGATGTCAGAAGGGACCCTGGTCCTCTTTTAATTTGCCTATCCACTTACAAATCATAATTTAAAATACAATGAAAACATCATCTTAATATTCCTTCTAAGATATAACAAAGAGGAGGTTTTTTTGGTTTTCAGGATGGTGGTTTTTTGGGTTTTTTTTTGTCTTCTGTAAGCATTGGCAATACTTGAAGATAGAACCAAGTACTCAGACTAGATCTAAGCAGACCTAAAGGACAGGTGAAGCATTAAACCCCAAAACCTACAGCTCCATCTTGATTTGGTGCTAATTCACATGTATTGCTTATGCATAGCCTTTAACTGAAGATGTTCAGCTCTACTACTGTTATTATTTTTAATGATAGTTTAGGGGTTTGCTTAATGGGATAGTAGAGCCTTTCAGAGCCAGGGTCAATCCACATTTGGCATGGAAGTGCCTGAAAGTCATTGTAAGTCCAGTGTCTGGAAGGAAGACACAGCAGGGATAGAAAATGTTTGAGAGATGATTACCCACAAACCTCAAAGCCCTCTTGCCTTTTTTCTTCATCACTTCCTCATCAGGAGACATGCCAGAATACAGAGTATAGAATCACAGCCTTGATCATAAATAACCTTTGAAACTCTCCATAAATAACTTCTGAAATTCTTGCCATTCACTTTCTCATTTATACCTTTCAGGTGAAAGACCATTTGTACAGCACTTCTGATAGAACCCCTTCCCAAAGTTTGAACCTGTGCCAAACACTCCCTGGGAGGGAAATATAACCCAGAGAAGTATGAGCCCAAAGCACTCCTCTTCTCAGTTAGCTGTTTTTCAGTCTCTACTGGAAAACAACACTACTGGGACTACAACTCCAGACAGAAGCCCTCAAACATTCTTGGCGACTCTGTCTGCTAAACCAGAAAGATTATTTGACCATCAGAAAAAACAATGAAGCTAGAATAAACACAGAAATTTGGTTTAGAGAGAAAAGACATATCTGCTAAGCCTGTTTCTCACTCTTTCATGGGAAGTTCTCTCCTCTTTCTGCCCCACTGCCCCCACAAGCAGAAGGTTTCCTGAAGAGACCAGTCCCACATTAATCTAACAGCCTCATTGCTCTTTTCCAGCCATAATTCTGCTGGCTCTGCACATCTTGCCTTCTTGTAAAGCTCCCCCCAGTCTATTCCTCAGAGGAAGAGGAACCCCTACCTTTCCACACTACCCCTCCTGCTGTCAGTGGTTGAATTCAGGATCCCTTGGAGGCGACGGTTTGGCTCTGTGTCTCCAGGGTGGCCATTCACAAACCAGTCAGTGATGAGCTGGACTGAAAAGCCCAAGCTACCCTTGAGAAAAAACAAAACAAAGCAAAACAAAACAAACCCCACAAAACAAAACAAATAAACAAACAAAAAAGGATTGGGGGCTCAGGCTGTAGAGGCTACACCTACAGTGCAGATCTCCATCCCAGAACAGCCATGCTGGGAAAACGTTGGGAAAATCTTTTAGAAGATCGAACTAGTGTCTTATTGCAGGATTCATGCCCAATTATTAACCTTGTAAATATTTCAGGTTACACAGCATATTATACCTTCAGTTTATTGATATGCCCATAGATTATTAATCTTTCATGACACTAATTAATTATCATAGTGATTTGGCAATTATCTTCTGTAAAGTTTGGCTGGGACCAGGTGCAGCCTCTCTCAGTGCCTTTAAAATGTGTTCCAGATCCTTGCAGAATGCCAGATGAAAGATATGGCTTTATTAGATCAAAACTGGGCTGCTGACACCTCTCCCAGAATATGTATTGACAGCCTTCCTGTCTTAAAAGGTACAGACTGTATGGAACAGCTTATAAAAACCTTGGATGCAGAAGCAAAGAAAAATATGCATAGATTTAACACATATCACTATGCCCTTTTCATATTCCCACGGAGGCTGGAATTAAGGCAGAAATTTCATCCCAGAATCTGGTTTATGGATGGCCTAGAGATTTCATGGAGGCATTTGTTCCAGAGACACGACTTAGTCCTTTCTTCAACTGGAGAAATCTTATGTCATGCACTGCGGAATGCGGTTTACTAATCACCGGCGCTGGTTTGAATGGCTCCATGGATCAAAACTGACTTTACACAGGGATGCCAAGAGCATTTGCCATTCTCCTGCATTGATCATTAGGACACTTTGCTTGTGAGGATCACACTGGGAGTCATTTCTTTGATGTGTGCAAATGCGGGAAAAGAGCAGAGGCTTTTACAGGAGCTGCTTGACTACAGGTAAAGAATGCTGCAGCTTCGGGGAGGGCCATTGCAAGACAATTAGAGCCTGCTTGTTCTGTCTTCCTATTTACAGGACGAGTATAGCTCATGTTGTTTAGGCAGGGTGTAGATTTTGTTTCTGTGCTTTGGAAAAACTCATCCAAGTGCCACTATCACACATCCTTTTCAGCAGGAGCTAACTTTAAGCTCTGTCCTTTTGTTCCCTATCACCACCCCTTTCTTTTCTGCTCTCTTCACCCTCTGTAAGAAAAGCTAAAGCTGTGCCATTGTGATGGTCAGCAGTCACTCTGAGCCAAACCCCTGGTTATTTTGAAATCAGTGTGAGCACTTCCACCGACTGAAATTGTAAGAGGATTAGACTTGTATGCAGTCAGCTCCATTGAAGCACAGCAGACATGTTCTCCAGCTCCTCAAAAACATGTGTAATAATTTGTCTGCCTGTGATTGCTGCATTCTCTTGCAAATGCCACAGCCCTGGGGAATAGTGCACTTTCCACCCCTGCCTACCTTCCTAAGAGGGCTCTTGCTCTAGTCCTTAGAAGAGCAGCCACGGACTTTAGAAGACTTTGGATCAACTCCTCAGCCAGAGTTTTATTCCTGACCATGTCCACATTGCCTGCAAGTATTGACAATGGGTTCATTATGGATTGAGTGCTGCTCAGACTTTGCAATCCCACAGTCTTTGGACCTTCTGGGCAAATGTTCAGCGCACTTGGGACGTATTTATCTCCTTTCATGGCTGATCAACACAGAGAACATGGCCACTGAAGCAAGTTCATTGGTCTGTGCCCACATGAGGTGGCAGAACAAGAAATGTGTAGCTCCATTTTCGGCTGATGACTGAGTTCCCTAGTCTGCAGCCAAATGATTTGCTGCATGTGTGTTCTGCACCTCTGCTGTCCCTGTGCCATCCATCCTCCTGCTGAGTGTCCATCAGCACCATCAATCCCCAGTTTGTATGACAACACATTCTTGTAAAGCCCATGAGTGAAAAAGCGCTTGGCCACAGTGCATGAAAGGATTGGCCACGGATGCAGGAAGAGGACACAACATAAATCTGCAGTGAGGGTAACCCCAAATTGAGCTATCTGAGCTTCTGGCTACAGATTTCAATTATGAAGTACACAGCAGCATCCCGGGGAGGAAGGGGTGCTGCTGGCAGCCAAACTCCCGGCTGCAGCTTTTCGCTCTGCTAAAGAAAATAAAACCTGGGAGAAAAAGGAGCCTTGGAGACACCATTATATTGAGACGTTGTCTCCAGGAAAACTCATTCATGGATTTTGTTTTCTCATGTTGGTAACAAAGAAGCTCAGGTGTGAACAACACTGTCTGGGATATCCAAAAGCCAGTACAGATTAGCAACGACTGCTTTGTCTCTGCAAAGTTGTTAATGGAGGTTACTGGTGCCACTTCTGGTGAGCCGAAGTTCTCACTGTACTGATGTAACATGTAAATATTTGAGTGGCTTTGCTTTTTCAGATGAGCTCCCACTGCCCTTCTTCATTTTGGAGGCAGAGGCAGCACATCTGGCATTTGGAAAAACAACAACATCAACAGCCCCCTTCACATTATTAATATTTAAAAACTGTCTCCCGCACATGAATAGAGAAAGTTTATTATCATTTCTAATTGCATAGGCCTGTGTAATGGGTTTATGTAACATGTCATCTTTTCTACCAAGCTCACCACTGTATGCTTTGAGAGCCTTGGAAACATTAAATAATTTAGTCTCAAAATACCCCCTGGTGGTGTGGTTCGGTGTCATTTGTCTCCATTTTACAGATGGGGAACCAATGCAAAAAGCCTTCCAGTGGTCTCCCTAAGGTCACTCCAGGAGCTTTTGGCAAAGCTTCAAAATATTATGTCTCTGCAATTTTTTTGTTCCTGAAAGAAAAATACTCTGGGCCAAAGCAAAGCTCACAAGTACTGTAGCTGGGTTTTGGAGATATTACAACCTGCAGATTTCACCTTGTTGCCTAGAGCTACAGAAGATCTACACAGAAGAAGTCTTAGGCAGGGCTAAATTGTGGCTTACATGGCAGAAATGTAAGTAGGATTTAGTGCTTTAAAAGTGAACACCAAAATGACGAACTGATAGTTCACCCTAAAAAAGGAAAATAACATCATAAAGAGTGGTAAAATGGCTTTAAAAGGTAGAGACTAGGGAGAGCAGAACACTTTCCTGTTTCATCCCGATGTAGCAAATAGGTTTGACTAAACCACCTTTCTTAGTATTCTACCCTGTCCTTAGGGGAAAATCCTTGCAATAAATAAACAGAGAACCTGGGTAATGGAGGAGTTCTAATGAGATATTTTCATAAAAAAGTTTTTAATACACTGAAATATTTCACTTTGACATTTCCTAAACAAACCTTAACCTTTTCATACTCTTTTAAGAATTGATCAAGCCAGCAGAAAAAACAAGAAAATATATGTATATATTTTTAAATGGAATTAAATAACTCAAAACAAAACATGACATTGACATTCAAAGGAAACACTGGACACGTAAATTAAATTTCTCAGGCTACAATGAAATAAACAGTTTATTTCCTGATCCATGCCACATTTTCTGGTTTCATCCAAACTAGATCTTTTTTCACCTGCATTTTTGGCTCAACCAGGAAATTATTTTCTTTTCACTCAGTTGACTTCTTTTAAACTTCTTTTTAACCCTTCAAATGTTGTCCAGCCATGTCCACGCATTTCATCATAAGTCTCTTTTCATCATCTCTTTCTTTAAGGCTGTTCAAACTACAAGCTCATATGGAACTTGCTGTGCTAAGATTATACTGGCAGTTCAGATCTGGATCTGAAATCTGTGGATTGCTGCACCCCAAAGACAGTGGAGTGATATATTTCAGTCCTGAGGGATCTGTTGGTTATAGCTTGTGAAGTGCAGCATTGTGCCTTTACCTGCATCTCAATTCCACCCTTTTCTCTTAAAGCATCCACACAACAAATGCAACCACAAAAATTCAAGGTCCTACAGCAGAAGTGGTAGCTGTCTAGCACACAGCTAATGAAAACAGACTAGCATTAATAAGGACAGAATGCATCCTAAGTGTCAGAAAATAAAGAAGAGTATTCAGCTTGGGAATAACCTATTCCATTTTGTGGAAAGTGTAACCTTGGTAAGTAACCTATAGGTCTGTACCAAAACTCTCGGCATGCTCCCAGCCCTCACGGCTCCACCTACAGAGACCTATTGGAGCAGTTCTCAGTGCACTCCTCTCAAACATCTGGTGGAAGAATGTGAACTCAGATATCCCAGTTTTAGGCCTAGACAAATCTGCTTTAATTCCTTGCTTATGCTGAGCCCATTAGCTCAGGGTGGCTCATCTCTTGGATATGATGGGCTTTGTGGATGAAGAACAGATTGTGCAAGCTGAACCCAAGGAAGATGGAGATTATGCTGGCAGGCAAAAGAAAGCACTATGAATAGTTTATAGACCCTCTGTGTCAGCCTTTCCTTACTGCGAACAGCCACAAACCGTCTGTTCAGGCAGTGCTCCAAGAAGAGTCCCAGAGCCCTCTGCCATGGACAGAGAACATTGAGGTAGAGATCTCTGCCATCCCCATTTGGCTAGAAGACTCCTTTCCATCCCGGCACATGTCCTGGCCTTGGGTAGCCAGGCTCTTGTCACCTTCTGTTTGGATTACAGGACTGTGATGGCCCTTTGGAGAGTTCAGCTGATACAGCTCCCTGCAGTAATATGAACGACTTTGAACGTGTCTTTCTTGTCCTCTGCTGCCTATACTGACTCCCCTCAGAGCTCACAGCAACATCCTTGGTCTTGTTCTTTATCCTCACAGACTGGGCCCAAGATACTATAAACACTTCAGAAGGCTCCAGTTGCAGATGCTGTTCCTTGCCATGCTCGGGGTCCGTCATTACAGGAATTCTTCACTGGTCAAGTGATGGAATTTTCTTGGTACCAAGGGATGATAATGTGACAAATATTGGTATTTCTAAGGGTGGTTTTTCCACAGATGGTCCCAAGCCTTATGAGTTTTCATTCCTGGTACCAGGTTTATTTCTTCAGCACTGCTAATCTTTGGTATAAATGTGGATTTGCTGTCTACTCGTACTTAAAAAGAGGAGGAAAAAAAGCAAAGTGAAAATCATATTTTGTTAAAGAATACTAAAGTCCTAAAATCAGATGGAATGTGATATTCTGCCCATGAGAATAAGTAATGCCTTGCTGGTGCCAGTGCATACTCTTCTGGAAAGTGCCTAAATCCTGCAATAAGGATGGAGGCAGAAAACCAGCATGGAGCAGATGCTTGGGTATTTGGCTGATATTTGCATAAGTGCTCAGATGCCCATCTGTGTTTCCACAGTATCTCTTCTTGACTGGAAGCTCACTGTTGCAATGAAAACACATTCTCTCAGACCACCTTTGACAGAGACTCAGAGGCTTGTGCTTTACCTGGCATGTGCTGTACCTCAGAGAACGCAGTTAGTTATTGTGATTCAGTTCATGAGCACAGCTGGTTAGGCCAATGTCTTGTGATTTCCTAGGGGAGTCCACAGCAGCTTCACAAACAGCCCCTTCTCCTAACACAGAGGGTTTGCTCAGGCCCAAAGCTACTTTTGGGATACTACACAGAGGATGCTTTTATCCCACTTTTTCAGCAAAATGTCATGTCCTTCTCTTGAAATTGAAAGAAGTTCCAATTGTGAGGGGGATGAGATGAACTTGGTTGAAGGAATCCATCTTTCTGAGCAGTGTAAATTGTGTCTTGTCTTAGGCTTCTTTTACTGGTCCTACCTACTTTTTCTGGTCACAGACTGTTCCGAATTTTCTCAATCTAGTACCAGTTTTCCAGGCCTATAAGGTTGTTTCAAACCCACAAATTCTCTGTGCTTTTGGAACTAGTTATGAAATTATGGTAGATGCAACTAAGTCTAAGCAGCTGATGTTCCAGTCTCAGAGTTTGGAGAACTGGCTGTAAACATCAAACCATCTTTCACTCCTTCCAGTGACAACTCATTCTCTCTTTCCACTCCTGTATTATGGAACGTCTTTCTGCAGAGCTAAAAGATATATATTCTGTGGGTGGGAATAGGTGTTTACAGCAATGCTGGATGTTGAGAAACTCTAAGAGAGATGGATCTTTGCATGGCAGGAGAGGAATATATCCTGACACAATGACCTCGAATAAAAATGACAAGTGAGGTCCTCTTTCAGCACAAAGTGATGTCCCCAGAACAGGTATGACACAGTTAAGCAGATCCTAAAAGCTTGGATAATACTGCAGAAAAAAAAATAGTCACTGATAGATTCCTGATTTTTATCCTTACAAACCCTGTCTTTCAACGTCGGTACTTTTCAAACACACTTTACAAGAATGCTGGTGTGATCAGTTCTTTGTTGGCATTTTTTTTTCCTTTCTTTTGTCTTCTGAACACTTTAAAGGCCAAATGTATTTCTATGCCTTTCAAAGTATTTCACATCATGAGAGACACGTCTGTAGATTTGTGCAAACTGAAAATGGATGAAATATCACATGCTTCATTGGAAAAACTGCAAATAGTCAGAGCTGAAATGAAACCCAAATATTCTGAATAGACCATTTTGACCAGTAGTTGTTCAAAATCACATACAAAAATAATTCCTACAATCCGTTCTGAAGAACAAAGACACTGTAGAAATGCCAAATCTTTCCCCAGATACCCTTAGGTCTTTGGAAGGAATGGATTGAACAAGGCAAAGATTGCAGGGAAAGGTAGCATCTTTTCATGGGCAAATAGAGAAAAATGGTGTGAAAAAGAGACATATGAGTCCGGGGTTTTTTTCAGATTGGAAGCAGAAATTTTCAAATTATAGAGTCTCTTCTAGATCTAAACCCAGTGTAATAAAAGATCTGTTTCAGTCTGTCTGATAGAACTTTGCCTTGCTGATATCCTTAGGCCATCACAGCTGTAGCAGCATTCTTACCACACTCAAAGTATCAAATTCTTTTGCCTTCTTCAGTGGACTGGAAGGGACCATGGCAGGGTATCTAGTCCATCTTCCTGACTTCAGGTCAGAATCAAATACACCTGTGTCATTACTGAAATTTATTTATCTAATGTGTTCTAAAAGACTTCTAATGACAGAGACTGCACAACCTCCTGAAGCAATCTTTGTGTTACCTGAACCTTCTTTAGTGCAATTTAAACCTATTACTTCTTTGTCCTATCCATCAGGGCCATGGGAATCTCTTCCACTCTTTGTCTTTTCCACAACTTTTTATGTTCTTGAAGATTTTTGCTAACCTGTTAGTTTTGCCTTTGTTAAGTTAAACAAAACCAGTTCTACCACAATTGTCTCACTGGTCTTTTTCTCTAGGCTATTTCTGACTCTGAATTTTAGATATTCCTAATTCTTTCTTTTGCTGCCCTATAAACTGTTTTTATCTGGATTTTTCTTGATATCCTAAAGCATTATTTACTTACTGATTGTGGAATATGAAGCATGATCCCAAAACATAGTGAGCTTAGAGAACGATCTCACACTTTTAGGAACAAGTGACCTTCCCTACTTCAAATTATAATCCCCAGAGAACAACAGCCCATTGGCACCCAAACTTGAGGTGAATATACATGCTTTTATCTTTGAAAAAAAGTTTGATCCCAAGAGAAGGTAGTAACAGCAAACTAATGCATATTTGCATGAAGTGAAACTGTTCTGAGGCATCTAGAAGAAAATAAATATTTTGTAGTAATAACAATTGCCATTTTCACATGGATGTGTTGCAGGCTCTTAGCATTACACAGAATGTAGCAGATAATTATTAGCATCAACCCAGCTTATCAGATGGGAAAAGCACAGTACAAAGAAATAATGAGATGAAGCCCAAAGCCACATAATGAGAAATAAACATAAGGATGAACGGAAAAGAATATTTCCTGATTTATGTTGGGATTCTTTTATTTTCTCCCACCTCTGTAGACTGGCACTGAATTTTTCTCTCACCTTAGGGAAAGGTGACTGAGGCCAGGTTCAGGCTGGAATCCACTGATGGAGTGGAGCAGAGAAGTCAGCTGAGCAAAGAAAGTGAACTTCCTTCATGTACCGCGACTGGAGTAACGCAATTGACTCTGCTGGAGCTGTATCAGATCAATGTGATGTCATTCATCTTCCACCCCATGCCCAGGTAATGCTTTTACCTCTTTGCCTTCAACAGAGAGGCAAAAGAATAAGCTGAGGTTAACTTTCACAGAGTTTTATTGCAAAACAAGTGTGTAAAAAATTATTTTAAGTGACGTAGATGATATCTTTCCACATCAGCATTTAGCAATATCTGCTTCCATAGACGTGTAGCTGTTAGTACTGTAAGGATCCCTTAGGACAAACTCTTGTGGTAACATATTTTCTCTGCACCAAAGCCTACATAAATGTTAAATGAAGCCACTTAAACAAATATAGGTAACAGAGGGAGAATAATCCTGTTAACAGAATCAGCATTGCAGTTGCAAAGTCATAATATTTTATTTATTTATGATGTCATAATACCTATACCAAAAGTAACTAGATGCTATAAAATAATATCTACAGACACAGAAGTTGAAATGATACACCATAACCAACCCTTCATAAAAGCTACTCTCATTCACAGTATGGAAGGAAGGAAGGAAGGAAGGAAGGAAGGAAGGAAGGAAGGAGGGAAGGAGGGAAGGAGGGAAGGAGGGAAGGAGGGAAGGAGGGAAGGAGGGAAGGAAGGAAGGAAGGAAGGAAGGAAGGAAGGAAGGAAGGAAGGAAGGAAGGAAGGAAGGAAGGAAGGAAAGAAAGAAAGAAAGAAAGAAAGAAAGAAAGAAAGAAAGAAAGAAAGAAAGAAAGAAAGAAAGAAAGAAAGAAAGAAAGAAAGAAAGAAAGAAAGAAAAGAAAGTACAGCCCCTCTGCCATCCCAAGTAATATTTAGTGTCATTCCTGGCTGAGCACAAGAGCTGTAGCACACGATGCTTTCAAAAACACAACCTCCAAAAGAGCCTTGGATCACCACAGAGCACCCAGGGTATGGACCTTCAAGCTGTAAAGGAGACAGAGAAAAGAAAAAACCTTTTTTCTAAATGTGGCCTACTGTCAGCTACTGGATTGATCCAAGCCAGGAAATAGAAGGGTAATAGAATGGGTAAAAGGAACAGGAATAAGGTTCTCAGCATGATGGACAGAAAACATAGCAAGGTTAAGGGATACAAAGGACTGCACCTTGTGCCATGTGAAAATCCAGAAATATATCAAAAGTAGGGAGCAGGGGTATCTATGCTGCATGTCGAGAGTTAAGTCAGGTATTTGTGAGAAGAAGGGTCTCTGGTCAGAAATAGAGAAAGAAAAGCTGTCAATGCCATAACTGTTAGCTGTGAGGGAATAAAATAGGACCTCCTTGGCCAATATCAATCTATACTGGAAAAAAAAGTAACTTTGAAGAGCTGTCAGCAGAAAAACAGCAAACACAACTACCCTCTGGTATTCTCAGCAAATCACTTGATTTTGCCTTCTCTGGTCCTTGTGGTCTACCTCTCCCAAAGTCAGCCTCTGCAATTTCTTTAGCACTCAGAGCCTGAACAGATAGCAAAGGACAGTGCAGGGAGACAACAGAGTGACCAATGAAAAGAAAATCAGCACACTCTTTTAAGCCCCTCTTTCCTCCATGCCACATCTTTTTTTATCTTTTCCTTCCAAAGAGGGACATGAAAACAGCATAATGCAGAGGCACTCAGATGGCACTGCCAACACAGTGCTTAGGAAAACAGTCCCTCCCTGACTCTGATAATTTAGCTTTGTTTTAGTTTCAAGCTAATGAACATTTATGCTGTAGCCAATCTTCAATTTATACCCATCTAGTCCAAAGCACAATTATATGCCGAGCAGAAAATGCAGCTTTGACTCATAATAATAAGATTGGCACTGTGTCTGGCAGCTTTTCACTCTTCCTTTTCATGCCTGCAGCCGTATCAGTTGGGCAAAGCTTTTGCCACATTTCCTAAAAAAAGGTCAGGCTGGCAGTCAGAAGGGGAGGACTGGGGGCTACACAGTGTTGGAGTAGACACCTTCTGAGATGCCCAGCATTTCCCAGAAAGAGGTGTAGGAGAGTTGTCTATGTTAAAGAAAATAAATGTTTTTGACTCTGTGTTTGCTAATCCAAATTGTTCTGTCTTCACTCACAGAAGACTCTGGTTCACATGAATCCACTGTAAGTTAGTCCTTTACCAGTGCAGACCTAGTCCTAGGGTGCATTTGATTGTGCACCCTGATGGTGGCAAGTGTGCTCAGGGCATCTTCAACTACTTTTGAATCAGTCTTGTCTATTCAAGATTCCCTGGCAGACTTTCCTTTAGGAAAGGTGGTACTGTGCTTAATTTGAAAGTCGAAGTGTCAGTAGTGTTCTTGGCTTTGCCATCAACTTGCATGAGATACTAAAGCCATCACTTAATCTCCCTCTCTCTGCTTCATTTTCTTCATCAGTAAAATAAAGTGAACAATAACCAATTCTTCCACACAGCAGGCTCTGGACTAGTCAACATCAATTGCAAATGTGCTTTGAGATTGCAGAGTGGAAGTTATTAGAACAGAGCTGAAGAAGATAAGTGTCCCGTAGCCATCCTTTGGAATCCTCTCACAGTTTCAGCTATATATCCATTTATTTTCTGTCTGTGTCTGGTACAGAGCTACTGCTGCAAAGCAATGCACTGAAAAAGCTCCTGGTGAAAAATTCTGTTGAGCATGATGACTCTCACTCTGTCTGGAAGGTGACTGTGAACAGACCTCGTCCAGTTTGGCGTCTTCCTTCTTTTGGCATAATACCAGACCCTATTGCATTTTTACCTGCTTAGTGCGGTGGGGCACCAGCTCATCCTTTGTGTAAATTCCTTTATTTCTTTATTTTCTCAACAATGGGAAAGAGTTCTACCTGGCCTCTTTGGGGGGAATATCATGCACAGTTGGTGGTGCCCAGAAGGGAGAAGCAGATGCTGTTGAGATATTCATGGTGTCCAAAATAGAAAGCAATTTATATGGACAATTAAGAAAAGCCACACGGGACTTTGGTGGCTGGAAGCTACAAGTCTCTAAGCAGGCAATTTCTAGGACTTAAAAAAAAAATTAATTCACCTGAGGCCATGCAAGAGAAGAAAAGTTATATTGAGAGAACAATCCCCAAGTTCATTCACTAGGGCTTTCAGCTCCTGATTTTCAGTGGAAATGCAATATGTGGTGTCCTGTCATCAACAGGATTTAGAGGACAGAGACAGCAGTCATCACCGAACAGGTATGAAATTGTCAGAAAAAGTAGAGGCAAACCAAGCCAGGGTCTTTAAAAAGTACTAAAATAGGATCTCTGAAAGTCTGTCTTGACTCTCACCTGTCATGATGGCCACCCTCCTCTGATTTTCTGTGCCCTAGCTCCTCTAAAATATTTTCTCTTCTCATTCATGACATTACACAGGAAAAAGACCTGATGAAGGGACAGAAATATGGTGGAATGGGTTATATGTCTGACATTTGTTTTCTTGTCATTGCTTTTGTTCATTTGGCATTGGGCAGATGGAGAATGTCAGAATTTTTTGTTGACCTGACATTTTTCCTGCTGCTTCATCAATTAAGAGAGTTTCAGTTTCAGGCAGAAAGGAGTTAAATCAATCTGCTTCAGAACAATCCTAAGAAATCACTCAATTCTTTAAGAATTCTCCAGAGGGGTGGTTGCTATAGCCTGAGGGATGTGCAAGCTGAAGGCTCAGCAGCCACATTGACATTCGAAGGCATAAACGTTTAGGAGAAGGGACAGATACTACTGTGGTTTTGTCCCTTCTCTAGCTGACTGCAGAGCTAAGTGCATTGTCTGCATTTGCCTGTTCCCTAGACATTGCTTGGGGCTCTCTTGTTAGGTCTGGAGTCCCACTGAGAATACACTGCCTCCCAGCAATACAAAAAACAGGAGGGCATTTCTCACTCCATAGACAGAGCTGGAACCTGCTGAGCAGGAGCTCTGAGAAACCATGCACTGACTCCTTGCTTATTTGCACCTGTGAAGTTGGGCCAGCTCAAAAATCTCCTAATGAACCATCACCCTGCAGGATGGTATGAGTTTCTTCCCCAGTTCTTTGGCTGCTGTATTGAACAGCTTTAGCAGAGTTGCTCCAAGGCTTCTGCTGCATGCAATGTGGGCTCTCACAGGCCATTTCTCCTCTGGTTGCTTAAATTAGATAAAATCTCTGGAAACAGCTTTCCTGAAGCAGCCAGTCTCTCACAAGGCTGAAATTATCATTTGAAAAAAAAGGAAAGGATGGATTGGTGAGACTAGATATAGGACCCTACTTACTTCAGGTATGCTGAAGTCTGTATTTTACCTGCTTGTTTCATTCAGATTTTGCTGATGAAAGGAAGTATTTTCCATCAAGGAATGAAGGCTCTACTTTGTTGCAGCATCTTTTACTCCTCTTCCCTCACTTCCATCTCTAACTGCTCTGATGGGTTTCCCATCAAAACCTAGTTTTGTATTTTCATGTCCTTTTACTGGATGTTATGCAGCTAAGCCTTGGCATTGTATGAGCTAAAGGGTTTTTTTCTCTTATTTTAATTTTTCCTCTTGTCCAAATGGTATGTGTCTCGCTCATTCTTTCCTCAGTACTGTTTTTGACACAACATATACACATCCATAGGTAAAGTAGATGTCTGTGCAGTACAACATCTTTAATTTCTTGCTATCTGACGTATTTTGTCAATCTGAATAAGAACTTAGCTCCTAACAGATAATATTATAACTGAAGAAATTCTGTAAGATGTAGTTCACACACCATTTGAGTCATTGGTCCCAAATGTGAAGAATGGGGACCTGAAGTTGTCTCTCTCCCATAAAATGAACAGTTGGTTAATACATATTCTGCAGCAGAGCTCTTTCCTTTTCTGAGAAAATTTTCTAAACAGAAGTTTCATTGAAACCTGTTCATTACAAGAAAAATACCTGGTGTCTAATAACTCAAAACTTCCCATGGAATGTAATAGAAAGATTTCTGTGGAATAATTCAGAACTGCTTCTGCTGATAAGGTATTTAGCCAAGATAGCCAGCAGGTCCTTTGGATATGTCTTCACTGCTGCTTTCCAGAGAAAGCACTACAGAAAAAGGATTTATTCCCTGAAATAAAAGGCTAGCATGGAAAAGCAGAGTCCACGGGCATCATCAGAAGCTTGGTATATCTAAGCCCACAGCTTCACCACCTTGGCAGGCATGTGAGAGGAATAAATATGATACTGGCCTGCTGCTAGTCAGCAGAACTTCTTGGCATAAGAACATCAAGCAGGAGATCCAGAGCCTTCTCTCTCTGATACCTGTCATTATCCAGGACACATGCACAAAGATTCTTGCTTCCCCACTTCAGAACTGCCCAGACAGATGTGAAGGTCAAAGGAATGATGTGGCAGTGCTGTGGCATGCCCCAGCTCAGTGTGCATTAAAAGGCTTATTCCACAGGGATGAGAAAAAGAAGGGAAATTAAATTTATGCTTTTTTTCTTTCTACCGAGTGCCAGGAGCTGTTTTAGCTGCAACAGAGATACTCTAGAGAAAGAGGCTGACAGGCAGAAGGAGGGGAGTAGGAACAGTAGAACAAGACAAGATTAACAGGGAATGGGTGAAGAAATCAAAAGTGGAAGGTCAGCAAAGCAGGAAAAAGAAAGGGGAGCGAGTATAAAAGCACATGGAAATAACTGAAATAATTGAAAGGCAGTTGCAAAAATGAGGAGGAGAGAAAACATTCACGGAGCAGACATTGAACAGAAGGCAACCGTATGGGTTATCAATTCCAGCCTCCAAATACTACAGACAACAATGGAAGAGACTTTAATTGAAAAACATCCATAACTTCTGCTTCAATCCCCATTCCCATTCTAAGTCAGAAAACACTGAAACCTCACAACACTTGATGCAAAAGAGAAAATGCTGCAGTGATTATAACATGTCCAACCAAGACAATGGGAAGGATGAAGGGCTTTGGAAAGGACTCAGACTCTTGCAGTTGCAGGCAGGTTGGCACATTCTGATATTTCTTGAGAGTGCATCATACTCAATATGGCTATGGAGACCAGGAGGGCAGTCACTCTGAACAATCCTTGCTCTTCAGTCCAGAAGAAAATCTTTCCCAATGCCACATACAATCAATGCTTTTAATTCAAGACACATCAGTCAGGCAGTACCACTAGGAGAACCAGCATAACCCACCGACTATTCTGTCTTTAGCCCTGGATAATTTCTTGTTTGGGTAATTTAATGCTTCAAAGGAAGATCAATTTGCCCTCTCCCCACTCCTCATTCCTCCCATCGTTACATACACATCTGAGAGAATAAAGAACTGGGAAATGAAGGAACTTCCTTCTTTAACCCAATAGTGGTCAGTGGGAGCTCTGAAGCATGAAATTAATTAATTAAAATATAAATGCAGTGTAATTCCTTCTATGAACTCAGCAAGCTCTACTTTTTAATTATTTAACTTCCTTGCCCTTGTTATCCTGTATGGAAGACCAGAACTTCATTCCTTTGAAGTTTAGAAACCTTCTCCTGATTTCCCAGCTAATTTATACTCATCTGATCTTTTAGCACTGCTTTACTTCAGCTGAAACAATTCTCCATCCTGGTATTTATGAAGACTGCATTTATGAAGAAAAAACGCACTCTTTCTCATCTTTCTTTTGCAAGTCTATCCAAGCCTCCCACACACACTTTCTAAAGGTCTGTCACTTCCCCTCACCATCCTCACAACTTTTTTCCATACTTCATTTTCCCTTTTTTGACCAGAAGTGACCCAAATTGGCCGCAATATTTTAAGTGAGGCCTCCTCAGTCCTTCATATCAGTGTACTACTAAAATACTTCTCTTTCTGAAAATATCCTTGCCTGATATATCCCAGAATCACATTAATCCTTTTCAAGGCAATGTCATGTTCCAGCAAAAAGGCAAAAGAAATGTGAAGCAGAAAGGGGAGATGCTGAAAAGAAAAAATGAAAGCATCCTGAGGAACAACAGACAATTCTGGAGGGAGAAAAAAAAAAAAACCAACTGCCCTGCAAACGTAAAGACATAATCAGCTTTGTAGAAAAGGTAATTCAAAGGAATAAAGGAAAGTCAGAAAGCTGAGGCAAGGCACATCTGTACAAAATCACAGCGCGCTAGCTTTGCACGACCTCTCAGCTTCATGCCAAGTCTCTGACACTGCTTGCTAATGTCAGCGTTTTGGCAAAAGCAGGACTGACAGCGTCACACTGGCCGGGAGGGGACCTGAGTGCAAGGAAGGCAGGACGGTGGGATTTCTCTCCTGACTGCTGGACAGGCCCTCTGCAGCAGAACTCGTGCATTGTCCCTCTAGGGTGCACTGCTTTTTGCACAGCAATTAAAGAATTAGCACTCCCCTCATGCTTGGGTGTGCATGTGTGTGTGTTGGATATGTATGTGCTTGACATACAAAACCCACAGTGGGTTTTTTTGAGCCCTAAAATTTTAAGGCTAATATCTTTTAATAAAAATATTTCACTGTCCCATAGACATGCAAATATTGTCCTTTAACCTGCTAAAGAATATAATGGAAGATCTTGGAATGCCTTAAGAATATTAATGAGATGTTACAATAATCCCCAGGCAGTGTATGGTTATGTATTTCTGTGTATTCCTCAAAGAGATGAAGTAAGTCCTGCACTAAGTTGCCTCGCTACTTTCTGTAGTGAAACGTGATTATGCTTTTTCTTTTAGTTATTATGTTGAAGAAGAACTTCAACATTGAAGCATTTTGCAGAACTTTAAAACAGAAGGTGGAGGAATAGATAAAGCTCTGCATTTTGCTGCTACACAGTAAAGTTGATGGGTTTTGCCTTGTAAAAAGACAAATATATAAATAAAACCCAACAAATATTCTCATGTGTGGGTTGTAGAGCTGCACCTTTGTTTCTGCCAGTGCAGAAGGAAGCTTAACTTGCAGCAGACATGCGATATGTCAATTCATTTCCATTGTATTGGCAAGAAGGAACACACACAAGACAGATTTATCAAGCTATCTGATAGTCTAAGAGCCAAGAATTCTTCTTCCAGCTCTCTTCTCTCCTCTCCTCTCTGCTTTGCTCCATACACACACATGCACAAATAAAGGCAAATCTGCCACTCTTGCAAGCATAACACTGTGAAGTTCTGCAGCTTTATTGTGGGTGTTTATCATAAAGCATCCTTATCTGTTATCTGCTTATAGAGAAGGCTTTGGCATGTTATTTCAGAGTAATAGCCGAGAGCGAGTTAAATTGCATTAACCTTTAAAGCTGGCATTAATGGGTAACCGTGTCAGGAGACTATATTACTGTACAATTTCTTTTTCTTATTCTCATGCTGACTCTGTGTCTAGAGATGGGTTGTTAGTTTTTTGGTGAGGTTTTTTTTGTTGGTGTTTTTTTTTTTTGCTGTGAGTGCCAGCCTTACATCACAGACTTTGAGCTTTGAGCACAGCATTTGTGCTCTAGGAAAGCATTCAACTGGAAGAAATGTAGGACTGGCTTTTCCTCAGCACTGACAGACAGCAGGAGAGAAGCAGGTTCTTGTGGCAGAGGCTGTACATCTTGTCCCTTGGCACAAGCAGCTGGTGATTGGGTACATGCTCCATACCCATGTCTTATAGCAATAAGGTGAGCTCAGGGCTAGGCTTCACTCCCAGCCTGAAGCTGGCAGGGTAGGACTTGCTACTGGACACACCAGTGAGAGATAAGCCCTCTCTAATCACTTCAGAAGATTGTCAGACAATCATCAGGATAGAGAGATCTTAGAATTGGGATTTTTGGATGTGGGGGCTAAAATGCTCGAGCTGTACTGCATTCTCTGTTGCTCTGACATGGAAGACTTCTGCAAGGTATTCCAAGTGTGCAAGCCCAATTTAACAGCCGCTTCCCATGAACAGGGACAGCTGGAGCTACTCCAGATCTATTATGGTGTAAATGGAACTGGAACGTGGCCTACCACTTATCAGATATTCTCTTCTATGTATTAATTATACATGTAAAAGTCCTGTATTTAGGAATAATCGCAATAATTTATCACTTTCAGAGAACTGTAATTGCAAACACAACATAACCATTCATCAGCTGTTTCAGAGGGAAAGGAGTAGGCTGAGAAAAGGCAGCAGCCTCTTTGATCACATTTTGATTGGGAAGTCTCTTCATTACAGGTTTGGTTTGTGAACCCTCCTCCCCCTCATAACTCTTCAAGTCTTCTTCACAAGCTGTTTATTCAAAGAATACCTGTGCTTGACTCACCTCTCATGACAATCCCTCAGCAGCTTTTGAAGGAGAGCTAGCAGGACAGTGCTCTGAAAGGACACAATGTCCCCACCGACCACATTTCTGAAAATACAAACTGGAAAAAACATTGCAGTGATCTATAAATCTTTCATGAATCATGAATCATCAGGTTTGGCATTTGGCAAGGCTACCTTACCAAAAAGACCTGTCTTTGGGAAAGGGATAAAGGGCCAGAGTCAGTTTTAATACCTCTCAGAAAAGATCCTGGTAAGAGCGACAGTCCTACACCCTCGGCCTCTGCATAAGTGACAATGGGCTTGCACACTTGGAATACCTTGCAGAAGTCTTCCATGTCAGAGCAACAGAGAATGCAGTACAGCTCGAGCATTTTAGCCCCCACATCCAAAAATCCCAATTCTAAGATCTCTCTGCCCTGATGATTGTCTGACAACCTTCTGAGATGATAAGAGAGGGCTTATCTCTCACTGGTGTGTCCAGTAGCAAGTCCTACCCTGCCAGCTTCAGGCTGGGAGTGAAGCCTAGCCCTGAACTCACCTTCTTGTCTCTAGGCACCACATGCTTAGGGTGGTGCAGTAGAGGTGTGAGACTTGGCTGCCAAGGAGATGAGTACAACAGGAAAGCCTAAATAAAAGAGAATATGATTTATTTTGGAGAGCTGTTGCAATAAAGGTGCACGTTAAATACAGAGCCACTAGAGTTTCTTGCCAAAAGCTAACATTAATTGTTTAAATTAACACTGCAATTAACATGCAACTAAAATAAATACTTTCTTTTTTCTTTCACTTGTTCCTTAAAAGAAATCCATAACTGATTGCTTCCCAAGCCTTCCCTGGGAGCACAGGTGCTGTGCTGCCCTTTAAAATGGAGCTGTGAAGCCTCTTCTCCCCAGCTGACCCATGAGGTTGGGCACTGCCAGCTGGGGAGGATTCCAGGCCTTCAGGTGCACCTCACTTTGTGCTTCCTCATGAATATTTGGTCACGGGGGCTGTGCTCAGTGGCATCTTTTTAGCCTTGTCCTCAGAGATGCCTGCCACAACCCCTGTGTAGGTAATTGTGCTCCCTCCTTCAAGTTGTAGGGATTTACCATCACAGTGCAATTCTGCAAGATGGCCTTCAGCAAGCTGGGAGCTTGCACACCATTTAGGAATAGTCTGGTCCTGTGAAGTTTTGGGCAGCTTCCTAGGTGGGGGAACACACACTACCATATCTGGCCCAGTTTTTTCTGCATGTATCAATATATGGCCCTAAAAGAGCTGATCAAAAGCCCTTCCTTTTCTATTTCAAACAGCAGAAGTTCATCCTATAAGTTACAGGAGTGCCAGGTACAAGCCCCAGGGTACAAGAAGTGCCAGGTACAAGCCCCAGGGTGTCTTGTATGCTTGTACACAAGTAAAGCCCTGATTTGAGGGGGAATGATTCTGGGCCTGCAGCTCTACCGAGGGTTTTGAAACAATGCCTTGCATTTGAAACTGTAATAAGGATGTGTCTCTCTCCCTCCAGAAAATAAAGGAAAAAAATGACAATCATTGGTAGAAATAGTGTTGATTTTTCTTAATGATAGATGAAATGAATATTTCGATGAGAATGATGGATGCCACCAGTCAGAGTTCTTCTTGCTACAGCAGTCAGTGCCTCTTTATGTACCCGTCTCATGAAAGTGTCAGAGATATTTAAAAAGGAAAAAAAAAAAAAAAGAAATATGCTAAAATTAAAATGGAGAAGAAAAAGTCATTTCACACATTTAATGGCATAATGAAGTCTTTTTAATGTAATTTTCTTTACTCTTCTGATTACATATTCACAAAGAGGATCTTCACTTCCATCTTTATTAGGCACTGTGTTTGTCATCATTATGGGTTAAGTATTTTCATAAACATTTGATGAATATTAACCATTTAAAATAAAAAATAACAGTTTATTCTCACTGCAATGACTACTGCACATGGAGATATTAATATTAGAGGAAGTCATATGAAATTACACACAGCCCTGTCCCTGTGTGCAGGGAAGCAGTGCAGAGGCAGGGAGGGGACAGACTTAACCTAGCGACATGCAGACAGGCTTGCAAAGCTGGATCCAAGCTAGACTTTTGGCAGGAACTGACAGTGACCCCAAAAGACTACTGAATTGCCCCATAAGAGACTGGGTGGTCTGGGATCCTTTCTACAAGGATGAAAATAATAGGCTGTTTCCTTGCTTCTTTTCTAAACTGACTGCACTCTTCTCTTGCCCCTTGCTTGCAAGGAGCTAATCTAGCCCAGGCTGGAGTGCAACAACCTGGTTAATTTATATGTTGTCTCTAGCTGGTGCAAATGTCCTAACAAACACAATTTTAAATGTGGTCTGTTCTCTACAGCAGGGAAATGGCTTCCTAAAACAAACAGTTCCAGAGCCAAGTGCTGCAGAAAGAGTAGGAGGAATGAATACCACAAAAGAAGGTCCAGCAAAAAGAGGTTGCCTGGAGTTGGGTAAAACCATAATCTGGTTAATCTGGTTTTAAACACAGCAGAAAAATGCAGACCTAACATTTTGTGTCAGTACAATAACTGCAGTAGTTATAATGAAATTATAGATACGTTTCATTTTGATCCTTTATTTTTATTAAGAAAATTTATTTCTCAACAACTGAGTAATTTTTCAAAAGGAAAATGATGATGTGTATTGTTTAAACATTGTCTAACCTCCTTCTTCCATCCTGGTTCTCTTATGTTTGTTCCATTTTCCTTCCCCCAATCAATAAAATAAAAACATCAGTGACGACATCCTAATTCCACAGCATCACGTGAAAGCTCATTTCTAACAGAAGGCTACTCTAGCACAAAACACCTGACCTGTTTCACGTGGCCTGTTCCTTTGCTTACTCGGAGGAAACAGGAGGCAGCTGATACCCTGGGGCTCTCCCCACCTGTAAACCAATTTTAGACATCAAGCCCTGGCTCACTCTTCCCCAAGAGTGCCAACTTGTCCTGAGAGTAAGGAGCCATTGAGCAGTTGTTGGGATTTTTAAGGAAAAGAAATATGCAAAAGGTGAGAGGAAAGGTCCACCTGTGCATCTTAGAGTGCCTCTTCCCACCTCCCCAAAGTGCAGAGCAATATTGCCAGTGCTGACACACGTTATTAGAAGGGCTGATGGGGGAAGGAGCAGAGTTACTCTTTGTTGCCTTCCCAACCATAAACTGGGTCACTTTAATTAAATCCTCTAGGTAGGGGATCCAGAGCAGAAGTATAAAGAGCCCGAAGGCCCAACTCAAAAGCTCCCAACTCATCGCTGACTAGAGAGGGTTAACAGAAGAATTACTGGTGGATGTTTAATTAGGATTTGTGGGATGGGGATTGAGCATTAGGCTGGGGTTTGTTTAGGGCTCATGTGTGCTCAAGCACCGAGGTAATTTCACATCTCTGCGTCCTTTGCAGAGCTCAGCCGGTGCCGTGCAGGAGCTGGAGTAAAAGCTCCACCTGGAGACAGCCGGAGCTCTCCTGCTTCCCTGCACGCTTGCAGCGGCTGCTGCTGGCCAGGGTTTTCTGGGAGAGCAGGGGGGCCGGGAGCCCTCATGCCCGGAATGAGCTGCTCGCTTGCTCCCAGGCTGCAGCCTTAGCGCTTCCCTTTCCTTCCAGCATTTAGCGCCTCGAATTCTCTGCTCCCATGAGGAGCTGGGCACGTGCTGTGTGCCAACAGCAATGGCAGGCCTGCAGCAGGGATGGAGGGAAAGCTTTGGAGTCAAAGCCTCCTGCCACTCCCTGGCCACCATTCCTGGGAGAGGGCTGGTGCCTGGGAGTTTCATTGGAAGCCGGACCATGTGCAGCCTCACTGCCCTTACCCACTCCCGGGATTAGGCAGCCACCCCCTTGCTGGTGAGCCTTTCCAGCAGGCTGCAACCTGCTAGGAGCCCAAGGGATGCTGTCTCCAAGCAGAGAATCTCATCCTTCCCTGCAGTCACAGGAGAGGCTTTTCTGAGAAACCTCTTTGGTTTGAGGCTCCTTTTCAAACCCCACTGTCTAATTTGCATCATCTTACAACTGACTGCTTTCCCAAGAATGCTGCTGAGGTCACTGGTACAGGAGGACAAACAAGGAGGCAAGATGTAGCTCCTGGGAATGACTCACCCCTCCTTGTCTTTGATAGGTTTTGAGATCCTGATCTGAACAGAAGTTTGCAGAATGGCATAACTTGGTGCCAGGACTGAGGTGTTACACTGGTGTTAAGCCTCAGGGTTCTGGGTCCTATGAAACAAATGGATCCTCTTTTTTCCTGGCTAGTGACTTATACAGGCACAGGGATGCTCCCAGTAACTGGAACTCAGTTGTCTGTCTACATTACCAAATTGCTGGTGTTGTCCCTGGCATGGTTTTGGCCCAGGCCAGCCAGCAGCATCCCAAAAGACTACTGGGCACAGTCTCTGATTTAACACAGGCCAGGGATCCTTTCCATAGGCAGTTTGTACACAGCTGCCTTGGGCTGGAGGGAAGGAGAACTTTGTTGCGTGGAAGCAGAATACTGCAGGCCAAGCAGCATCAATATCAGGGAATGTTTCTGGAAACATATCTAATCCCCTGGTACGAAAGTTGGTTTTTTCACCAAAAGTCTGCTCAGAACCACTCAAAAGAGAGAAGGAAAATCTCCTTCTGAGGCAGGTTCTCCTCAGCTGGGCTGAGCCTCATAAAGGTATGGGATCCTCTCTCAGACTTGGATAAGGCCTTTCAAGCAGGTAGGGAATAACCAGATCGAGTCCAACTTAGCAGCAAAACAAAGAATCTTAGCTATGGGAGAAAAAGTCTTCTATGCTGTTAAAAAGTGGGCGTTGTACAGCCTGGGTGGCAAGAACAGAGGTGGCAAGGGAAGCATTCAGGCCAGGCTTGCATGCCCATCTCTGAGAAGCAAGGTTTACTGTCATTAAAAAATAAACTAGACTGGCTTGTTGATAGTGGAAAGCAAGCCCTTGCATGTTATTAGTCAGCAGATGGTGTACAAATGTGATGGCAGGAACCAATCCAGTATGACCCATGGCAAGAAGGAGAATTATTAAACAGGGAAATGAAACAGAGGTGAGAAATGCCACAAAAGAGTCACCACAGAGGGACGCATATCCTCAGCAGCACTGGAGAAAAAGACCACAGGAGCAAGCTTTGCCAAGAAAAAAAAAAATCAAGTGAGACTGTAAACAGAGTTGATCATGGGGGATAAGGATGAAATGGAAGCAGACTTTTTTAGTATCTCAGGGAGAAAAAAGTGACAAGAACTGACTGAGACGCTGAAAAGTGAGTGATATGCTATTGCCAAGAATAATGCTCAAAACACTGTAACAGCTGATAGAGGTACTGAGCATCGTGAACCCAGACAGAGTAAGACTTCAGAGACATCTCTCAGTTAAAGTGAAAAAACAACCAACAAGCTCACTAAAAGCCAAGAGCAGCAGAAAAGGGGGCACATGTTCATGCTAAGAGCACCAGACTCCACGGGCAGCTTCAGAGACACCCAGTGAAAAGGCAGGTGGGCCTCCAACCTAGAATACAAACGCAGGAGAGTCTGTCCTTACCCCAGCATACTCGTAGTGAGACCTCACCTTTCTTTATTCTTGTCTGGGACAAATTCCTTCCCTGAAGAACTAACCCAGAAGGGCCAAAAAAATCCCTTTCATTTCCTGACCCCTCACATCACTGCAATATATAAGATGTTTTGCCCTTATCTGCTTTCATGCTGTTTCTTTGTACCAGTATCTTCATTTCTAACAATGTTGTTCAGACTCAACCCAACAGGTTCTAGGTTTGTAATTTAAAAAACCCAAAACCAGTATCAGACTCCTCCCAGAGAGAATAACAGGTAATTTTCTTTTTCTAAGGAACTTGAAGCTCTTTTCTTATTCTCCCCTTAGGTTCAGCCTCCACCTTTTGCTGGCCCATATTACCTGTTTGTACAGCTGGCTTCAGGCAGATGCCTTTAAACCTGGTCTGATAAGGGCAGTCCCTTCAGTCCCTTCAGGCAGCTGGATAGGAGGACAAACCATCTCTGTCAGATATGCACCATGAAATGTGAAGATACCCAAGTTATGCCCAAGCAAGCTCAGGTTTCTGTATCAGTGTGCAGCCATGTAGAGAAGCACTTTTGGGAAGCTGGCCCTGGCCAGCTAACCATGCTTGCAACACAGACCCCAGGAGACCTGTCAGCCTCCAGAAGTGCCTGGCTCAGCTTTGCCTTGGGGGTCTCTTCAGGATTCATTGGTGTGTCACACAAACACACTTGCAGTGCAAGGGTCTCAAATAATTTACAGTTTCCAGCAGCTCAGCACAAGGCTTAGCACAGACCTTGGGAGGAGGTTCCTCTGCTGATGGTGGGTGTATTTTTATTTATTCCTTTATGCATATATACATTGTTGTGCATAATTAATGCACACAGTGTATTTTGACCTTGCCCATGACTTTTATTTTTCCCTTTGCAACTCAGCATCTCTCTTTTACCTTAGCATGTCCCAGTTTATTTATTTTTCTCCTTACAGTCAACCATCCTCTCTCCCCATCTTTCTCCCCCTTCAGTTTAGACCACTTTCCCACCTCTCTACAACCCTCCCCTCTCTCTTTTTCCTCCTTCACTCCATCTCCCTTCCTTCCCTCCTTCTTTCCTCTCTCCCTGCTTCCCTCCTTCCTCAGCATCGGTGACCCGCCCCACCTCCCTCTCCCTCTCCTGTCAGCAAAGCAGTTTATCGGCAGTTGCAGTCTCATCTATCAGTCCAATTCATCTTTCCCTGCAGCCTTTGGGGGCAGAGCAAGAGGAAAAACCACAAGCTGCCTTCCTAAAGAAACCAGTGGCAGCCACAGGCATTAATATGAGAAGCTTGGGAAGGTGTCGTTTTTCACTCAAGCTGACATTTAAGCTGTTTCATAAATATGAAATCAAACCAAGGGCCCAGATGGGCCTCCACCCCCTCCTCTTTTGACTAAGAGCCGTTGTGATACTCTCTTCACCAGCTTAAAAAAGGGGATGACAGGAGCAAATCCCTGGGGAATGAAGGATAGAAGGAGCGACTATTCTCAGTGATGGCACCTGTGCTGTTTACACTAGTTTTAGCAAAGAGCCACCAACCAGTACAGGAGAGCCATCAGTCACTATTGCTAGTGGCAGGTGGGATTTCCCTCTGAGTGCACAAGGCAATGGGGTGGATATTTCTCCCGCTATTCCCACAAGGGATAGTAGTTCTCTTCCCATCAACAGCTCTCTTGTCACCATGACTGTTTCACACACACTCAGAGCCTGATTTTGTGAGAGAATCTCCGTTTCTGGTGCTGTTAGAAATCTGGCCTGCTTACACCACCCCAGTCCCTATGCAGCCTGTTGTGCCATCAAAGGTGTGCAACACCTCTACCACAGCACATCCCAGGGAACCAGTACAGATTTTAGGATAATTTACTGGACCAGCTGGAAGGGCTGCAACCTCACCCTTCTTTCCACTCCCGTTAGAAAGGAATTCCTTTCACAACTGGGATGAGGAAGAGGTGGTATAGTGGTATCTGTTAATGATCACAGATAGCAGGAGCAAGGAAAAGAATGTAAATCCTGCTGCCTCTTTCTCTTGGTATTATAAGGAGGGTCTCTGAGTTAGTCTGTGGTCTCTGGTTTGTTGTGGGTTTGTTTTTTTTTTTCCACCGTGCTCACAATGCCTCACCCCTCTGTTCTTGCAAATCTTTACTGTATTTGCAGGCAAGGGAGAGAGCCACAGCCCCAGGAGAGCAGATATGGAATTGACACCTTTAGATATGCTGGTAGGTATCACTGGCAGTGATCCAGCTCTTTGGGATCCAGGCATACCCTGAAATTGCTTGCCAGCCTATCTAGGGTGTGGCAGGAGAAAGTGACCTTCTGGGGCTCTGATCCCTGCCTGTTGGTTTTGCCATGTCCTATGGGCTCATCCCTTAGCACAGCGTGCTCACAGCACCTCACACAGCCCCGACTGCAACCCTTGAGCAACTGTGGCCAGTCTGCTCTCCTCTGATGAACCAAAACCATCTAATTCCCAGGACAAGTTTAGCTGACCACTTTTGTGAGAACCACGAGCTTCAGTTAAAGTAGCTTTTCTCCTTCCCTTGTGTATGACCCAATTAAGAGTTTACAGAGAGTAATTGTGCCCCCTCCAGTCTCCACTTGTCTAGACAGGGCAGGCTCATTTCCTCTGGCATGGTGGGCTTGCCCTTCCCTGATCATACAGGTTTTTTATTTTGGCATTTGCTACCCATTTAATTCTTCTCTTGCAAACAATTGACAAAAATAACTCTGACTGTTCCACATGACATCTACATCTCCTTACACAACCACCATGGTACTCCACAGTGTCTGGACCAAAACTTGCCAAAATTACTCCAATTCAAGTCCTGAAATCAGAGAAGAAATGTAAATAAGGAGAGAGGGGAAGAAACTACAGAAATTAAATCTTAAAAATAAAAAAAGGAAAAATTCCGAAACCAAGTGAAAACAATAAAAGTGAACAGGATGACAAGAAGTGCAGGGAAATGGACCGAAGCTTGCCCAATTAATCTTCTTTGAAACCACAAGATTTCATTCCCTATCCTGAAAGAAAATCAGAGAAGACATGTAAATGAAGAAACAAAAGAAGAATTTGAAGACATGAAATATAAAAAAAAAAAAGAAAGGAAAAATACAGAAAGCGAGTCCCTGATTTCAGGATTTAATTGGGGTAATTTTGGCAAGTTTTGGTCCTTTCCACTGCCCTTTATTTCATCTCAGTCCATTTGGTTATAATCACTCCATTTCCAAATTTTCTGTGTTTATTCAATTGCATTTTATTTGATCATATCTCCTTTCCAGAGCATTTGTTAGACTTTATTATCTGATTTCAAGATTTCATTCCCTTTCCTAAAAGGAAGAATTTCATTTCTTTCTTGTGATTTCAATGAGGATTAATTGGGCAAGCCTCAGTGCATTTCCCTGCACTCTTTGTCATCTTGTTCACTTTTAGTGTTTCCAATTGGTTTCAGAATTTTTCCTTTTATCAAGGTTTTGTTTCTGTAGTTTCTTCTCCTCTCTATTTACATTTCTCCCCTGATTTGAGGATTTGAATTGGAGTCATTTTGGCAAGTTTTCACTGCCCTTCATTTTATCTCAGTCCATTTGGTTGTAACTACTCCTTTTCCAAATCTTCTAGTTTTTTTCAATTGCATATTATTTGGAAAGATCTCTTTTCCAGAGTGTTTGTTAGACTTTGTTCTCTGATTTTGAGATTTCATTCCCTTTCCTGAAAGGGAATGAAAGCATGTGCTCCTCCATGGAACACATCCTCACACTCAACTTGTGAGCTCATAGTTGAGCTGTGATTGACTGCTACAAGCCAGCCTGTCTTCCGTTCTCTTGTTCCAAACTGATAAGCTTTCAGTGTGCGGGTGAAACACTTGCTCACAGTGCTCAGATCTGTGGCCTTGCAGCTCGTGCTGCTGCATTTCCTCACATTCCTGTCAAATCATCATCTCCACAAAGCCTTGTGTGATATTTTGGTGATCCTAAGCATTGTTGATGCTGCCTCTTAATCCACGCCTAATTTTAGGCCAAAAAATTATCATTAAAAACAATTTTCCCAAGACCAAGGCCTAAGAACTTGCCTAACAACCTTTTTCAAGCAGAGCTGCCTCCTTCCCCTCTTACACCAATTCCTTACTCACCTCACAACCCTTGTACTAATCCTTATCTTCTCTCATTTAACTAATAATTTCCCAGGTGGCACCAAACCAAATTTTAATGAAGTACAGATAGAGAAGATCTACTACTTTTCCCTTGTCTAGAACATCAGTTACCTTATCAAAGACAGATATCGAGTTAGTCTGGCACAATCTCTTTTTGATAATGGCATATTGCACTATATCCCATTTTCTATTCCATGTCTTCAATTATTCTTTCTGACATAATTTGCTCTGAATCCATCTATGCCCTTGAGGCCAAAATAACAAGTCCATGGCTGGCTAGATTTGCTCTCCCTCACTTTCTTATATATGGGTACCACATTTGTTATTATCCAGGCAGAGGAACCCCCAGTGATTGGGCAGATTTATTAAAAAACCCCATCTACCAGACCTGCAATTTCATGGGCCTATTTTTTTAGCATCTGGGGAGGGTGGTTTTCTGACCTCCCCTGTTTGAGTACAGTAAGCTCTCTGAATTGCTTCCATCTTGCATGCAATCATTGCCCTTTCAATACACTTCTTCCCATTAGTCCATATGACCTTGCCCCACACTCTATATCTCTGCTCTTAGGGGCAAAGTAGCCCTCTAGTTTAGAACTCTGCAATTTTTCCCCACTAAATGCAGAGGTTCCAGTTCTTTTTTTTTTTTTTTCCATTTGTAGTCTTAAGGATCCTTCTGTTGTTTCATTCCCTTTGCAGGAACTGACTCAGTTTGACTTCTAGCAATTCTCACTTCATCCCTGCACCTTCTGACCTCCCAAGACATACCTTTCTTTGTTACTTAATCCCCTTCTCGAGGCTGCCTTGATGTGCAGCTGGCCTAGGTGGTTATCAAGTGCAGCAGACTGCTGGGGGGTAGTAAAAGGTCCGTGGACCTATGGCTTTCTTGGCTTATGCCAAGCTCTGCAGAGCTGGCCTTGCTGTGATTGCCAGCACAAACAGGGGCAGGGCAGCCGCCACTGCTGCAGGAATATGTCCCTTAAACACTGGGAAATGTGACTCTTACCCTCTGCTCCTCTGGATGTCAGTCAGAGAAGAAACTTAGACCTTTCTCTCAGGTCCTGATTCCTTGCTTCCCCTCCCAAAGGTAGGAATCCCCCTTTCACACTTGCCAAGCAGTGGCCTGAGAGGCACAGATGGGTGTCTGCTTTGTGTTCAGAGTAGATACAGGGCACTTTTGTAGCTCCTTGGGAGGTGGAGGGAAGCAGACCCAGATCTGCATTTCGAGATGACAGTGATTGAGTGACTGACATGTTTCAGGGAGAGAGGAAGGCTCCTTTCTCTAACTACAGTTGCCTTAAAATACTCACAACTCCTTTGCAGCCTCACAGCTCCTCTTGTCTTCACTCACCTCACATCTGCTCTGCAGTGCCACCACAAATGATTTATTTGATCTTTGTATTTAGGGATGGCAGCATTCAGAAATTTGTTAATACTGTAGACAACGTGCTGCTTCTGCCCTCCTCTGTTCCTTCTGGGTTCTCTGCTTGTGGCTGAGACATTTTTTAAAATTAAGGTTTTAAAAACAGTTGCTCATTCATCTCCTCCAGGTTTACTCTCTTTTCCTAGGACGCAAATTACAAATCATTTTGCAGTGCTTGCTTAAATGTATTATTTAGAAGTATTATGCTGCTCCTCCTCCTTTAAAGTCTCTAATTTCCCAAGGCCAGCTGATTTACTGATTTCTTTTCTTGCAAAAAAAAAAAAAAAGGGAAAAAGAAAATTGTCCTTTGGAAATAAAAGGGAACTCACATTCATGATTCATTCTTATTTATCCGACCACTCAGTTTGAACTAAAACATATGTGTGATTCTGTGATCTAGCTGTAGGACTCGAAGGGACCTTGAGAGCTCATACAGTCCATCTCTGCCCCAAGCAGTGATCAGCTGTCCAGACCTCCATCACTCCTGACAGGCATGTGTTTAACCTGCTTTTTTAAACCGCCACTGGCAGACTCCATAACCTCCCCAAGCAATCTGTTCCTTGTATTTTACTTTCCCCTCACCTCAAAAAGTGTTCCCCAATGTCTCATCTGAATCTCTTTTCCTGCAATTTAAGGCCATTATTACTTGTCCTCTCTGCCATGGATGCAAAGAAAAGGTCTTTGCATTGTCTTCATGGCAGCTTCCTCCTTCCTCATAAACCCTTTGAGACCTCTCCTCCCAGGCTCAGCAGCTCCTAGCTCGTTCAATCTTTCCTCGCTGTTTGTGGTTTCTAAATCTCTTAGAATTCTTTGGTTTGTTTTCTGGACAAAGCCCAGGAAACCTGCATCTTTCTTAAAATGTAACATCCAAAACTTGATGCAGTAGAGTCTGAAGGATTACTTCACGTACCTTACACATGATGCTCCTGTTTATATATCCCAGTGTGTGTTTGCTTTCTTTGCAACAGGTGATTTACTATTATTGACTCACAGGCAGTGTGTGATCCACTGTAACCCTCTATATCCTTCTCAGCAGAACTATACCCTGCTGTTCCCATGTTGTGCTGGTACTATTGATTGCTCCTCACCACCTTGTACTCATCTCTATTGATTTGCATTTCTTTTCTTTTTATTATTATTTTTTCCCAGATTATTTCGCCAATCCATCTAGGTAATTTTGAATTTTAATCCTGTGCCCTCTACAATATATATGATTTTCATAAGGGTATTTATTCCATCATTTATTAAGGGCATGCCTTACTCCATAACCTAAGTCATTAAGAGACCATGCTGCCCATCTTGATGTATCCTTCTAGTCAGCCAGTGAGTCACTGATAACTGTTTTACAAGTGCAGTTTTCCAAACAGTTTGGGATCCATATCATAGTAATTTTATCCAGGCTGCATTGCTCTAGCCTGCTAATGGAAGTCTCACATAAGACAGTGTCAAAACCTAACAAGTCAAGGTGCTTTGTCGTTATCTACAAGGCTTGTTACCTGTCAGAGTAGGAAATCAGGTTGGCTTTATACAATTTGTTCCTGACAAAATCAAATTGCCTGTTATTTACCATGTTGCTATCCAACTCATGATCAATCTATTGTTAGGTCCCCACATAAAGCTCTCCTGCAAAATTCTCTCTGCTAACTGAAATCAAGGCTACAATAGCAGCACTTGTGATGAGGCTCAGTGATTATTTGGTGATGAAGTCTTTTAGCTATCACATTCAAGAATAACCGGGCCCTACTTTTATTAATAGCCCTTATTTTACAATCTACATTTTGGAAAATGCAGCCTTCTAAACTGACTCAATTCCCAGTTGTATTCCTCTTTCTTATGTGTTGAAGTGCTTCGTGATCCCATGGGCTAGAGCACGCATCCAGTTCCTTCCCAATGTGATTTTAACCCAAGCCTTTAGTTTGCTATGACTCATCTGCCCATCACACCCTTAATGTGCGTAACCCTACCTAACTTTATCCTTGTTTCTGTCTTTCCTGAAAACTATATACACTTCAATACCTGTGTCCCAGTCATGACTGTGACTCTAACATGTTTTTGAAATAACCAGTTAAAAACACAGGTGTTTTGCTGTTTCTCATGTTCCTTGGATTAATGTTGATGCACCTTGGCTGTTTCAGTCTAATCTTTCCCATTTTTCCAGCTAAACTGTGTACAAGTGTTCCCCAAACACTATTACTAGTTTCACTACTGTTCCAGTCAACATTTGTGCTCTCATTTTCTTTGTCTTTTTGTTTCATTCCTTGCCATCTACATCCATCTATTGCTATTACTCTTTTACCCATGTTGCTCTTTCTGTGTTTTAAACACAAGGACAAATATTGCACAAGATTTTCCTGAACTTTCATTCTCTTTCCTAGACTAAAATCTCATTATTAATTGTGCTGTCTTAATGCCAGAAATCAGTCTCTAAGGCATAGAGGAATCATCTCTCCCTGGAGGATGGCTCTCCTTTTGGGAATGCCCCTCAGTGGTTAGGCTTTCTGAAAACCCTCCCAGTTGTATCAGCCCTGTGATTCTTACTGCCTCTGTGCACACAAGAAATCCCACTGTAGCTCACCTGAGCTTCACTCTCTGATCTGAGCACATTCCTTAGCATGCCATAGGCATTTTTAACCTTCTCTGGTAGAATTCTGGCAGTAACACTTGTCCTACCATGAAGGACAGCCACCAGATTTTTTCACAGGATGGTTTTCAGGTTCACAGATCTTCATTGTGGAATTCTCCACTGGATGTAAAAGGTAATAAAATTCTTGCTAGGACAAAACAGGGCCAATGAGTCCTGGACTGTGGCTGTGGAAGTACACACCTTACCATACAAAGGCCAAATATTCAAGTGTAAGCCACAATCTGTGCCACAGCCCAGGAGGGGGTGAAACAGCCTGGACAGGAAGGCAGAGAAGTTGCAGGGAAGTGTTCAGTGCAGTGACTCAGCCACTTGTGATCCTCACTGTCATGCAGCAAACTGTAGCTCAGATGAAAGGGAAGGAGAGACAGGAATTCTAGAAAGTACAGAGCCAGGCAGGAGGAGAGTAGGGGCCTGGAGTGTCTCGGATATAGGGGAGGCTCTATGCTATGGATGCTTTGCTATTCTGTCCCTGTAGCCTGCTCTGAGAGGTGCATGGACTGAGAAATTTATGGGGATTCAGACAGCACTTGGAAAACAAACCAAGCCTTTGGGACTCATGGCAGTGTACTGTTTTCATTTGATGATTTGTCTACTGGGGGTCTTCCTGTTTGCTCTCATTTTCCTCTGTGAATGATCCTTATTTTTCACCTATATCCCCAAGCACATCCATATTTTTTCTGTCCCTTTCCTTCCATTCAACTGGGATCATAGATGTGGAACACTGCCATATAATCACATCTAACCCTTGTGGAGAAAACTTCAGTGAACAGAAGAGAAACTCAGTGGCAGCAAGGAAACTGGCCTAGAGAGGACTGTGATAATGTGGAAAGCAAAGTATGGAGTCATCTGAAGAGTTTCTCCAAAAGCTTGGAGATTTAGGACATCACGAATTTTCAAGTGCAGTTATATTCTTGAGAGAAAATTAAAAGAGAACCTTTTTCCTCAAAATTTTTCTAGTTTTACAGATTATTGGAAGAAAATATTATTACAAGTCAAGGAAAAATGACACGAGATCTCTTGAAATGTAGTTTAACCTATTGTACCTGGAACATTATATCCATCTAAAAATAAAGAAAGAAGAAGAAGAAGGGAGAGAGAGTAGAAGAAATAACAGAGCAAGATAGGGCCCCAGAGACATGCTGTTAAAAAATTATATTTAGAATCTCTGAGTCTCCAAGGTACAGCAGACACAGAAGTCAATTATACTACCTCAAAGGGAGATTTCCAAATACCGTACCCAATGGGAAATTACACAGAATTGACTTCCTACATCCTTGTATCTCCCATGATCATTTCCATTTCACAAGGCAATTGTAAATCTCTGCCACTTGGACTTGGTAGTTTTTGCATGGAAGGTGGGAGTATAAAATATATTATCTGTGTACATCAAATCCAATTATTTAATAGACATGAAGAAAATTTGGAATCTCTACGCCAAAGGAAGATCTGCAATTTCATATTTTTCTTTGCTAAAGAAAAACAAAACAAATAAAATAAACCTAGAAAGTCTCAGCAAAAAATTGATCATTCTAGGTCAATCAGAATATTTTATATGTATCTTAACTTTAATGTTACATTATACTGTAGTTCCAAAGAGAAAATAGGAATCCAAGCAAGATGTTATAAAAAAGCCTAAATGAAACATTTCAACCTCCTGGAAGTGCTGATATGTTTTCTGAGTGAAATTTCATCAAATGGGGCACATTTCCACAGACCCTGAAGCTTTCATAAAATCAGCCCTTAAAATGGAAAATCCTTATACTGAAAAAAGAAAAAAAAAAATCAAATACATCTCCTGTTGAGTTTCTAACCTTCATTGCTGGAAGTACAATCACTGTCACTTGTGTCACTAAACAGCCTTCAAGGAATGAGTGGTAACAATCTCAGCAGTTCTCTGGTCAGACTCTCAAGAGAGCACACTCTAATTCGCGTGCTTTCACACTGGTGACCTGCAGACTGCTGCAGGTCCACAGCCTGTGTAAATCACCTGCAAAGAATGGTGCCTTTTGCTAGGTTTGAACTTGCCATCTGAGGTGAAATTTCTGCTGGAAATGTTTGGTTGTTTCTGATTTTTAAAAGTGTGTCTGTTCTCGACACTTGTCTGCCTTGCAGGGCAGCAGAAGATGAAGAGTCACTGCACTGAGACTCTGCCACAGAAGCAGAGGAAAATGTACTGGCCAGTGACTCAACAACCCCAGGGAAAACCTCCTCTGAGAAAGAGGAAAGCTTTCTGAAGAGGGAGATGATAACTTCATCTTCCTTTGAAAGACGCTGTCTTCTCTCTAGGACAAGCACAGATCTGAGGCAATTTCTCTCTTTGCTTTCCCAGGTCATCTCCTCTGCACAACTGATGTAATTCTTCCCTTGTATTTCTGAAATTACTCTTCTCTGTTGTGCAATTACTCTCGCCTGCATTTCTGGAAAGTGATAAACATGCTAATAAATGCAGCGCTCTGCCTATCAAACCCGAAAATCAGGAAAGCTGCAGGTTCAGAAGACCAAACTACAAATCCTTGCTGCTGCAATACAGCAGATGAAGGACTTTGAAACACAGCAGTTATATTGGATAGTTATCACCTGGGTAAAACATTTGGGATGTTCATGCATCAGATCTATCCTCCCTGCTCAACAGATCATGTACAACCTAGTAAATGTTCTCTAGGGATATAATCCCCTGCTCTTGTCACAGAGACCGTTCTTGCTTCATTCGGTAGCAGCAAAGTCACACCCCTTATCTTCAAAGAGAGATGTTCCACTTCAGGTCAGAGGTGGTCCAGTATCAGTGAAGAGTGAATAGGACAAAAAATTGGTCATATCTAGGAACTAATGAATGGACCGACAGAGAAATCACTACATCTTGCACTTCACTGACCCTTTTGGACTAGCAAAAGGATTAATTACAGTATGGACAGTGGGATTTGCCCAAGTAAATACAGGGACATGAGCTGTAGAAATTTGCATCTGGGGAAGCCATTCTAAGCTTCTCTTGTAAGTCAGTAAAGCTCTAATCAATATAACTAATGCTGTTTAGGGTGCAGTTCATCTCATCCTAAAACAAACACCTATGTTTTATCTGCTGAGGCACTCTCCTCAGTATCCATTAACAATAATGGCATGCAGATGCCTAGCAGGGGTAAATCTAGGACATAGATACCCATCCCTAAGTGAGACAAGTCCTCCTCTGCATCCCTTTCCAAGCTATAAATGGCGCCCTGGTAGGCAGTGAGGAACAGGCTTGCATTATCTGTGCAAAATTTGTTGGGGGATTTGCTTCTATATCCTCTTGTAGCTAATGGTCTGTTCCATTAATTCTTAAGGTTAAGGTGACCTTGCAAAGCTAAATAAGTGCATTTCTCAAATAGCACACAGCAAATATATGTATGCACACATTTAGATAGTCGTGAAAGAAATTAACCCTACCTCTCTAACTCATTTCCCACTTTCCTTTCAGTGGCAAGATAATCCACTTAAATAGAGTTCTCAACCTTTTTACAGGCATAAAATAACATGAAAAAGATGGAAAAACCCAATTGGTTGGTTTCTTTCCTGTTCATGGAATTAAAAGTATAATTATTTCCTTATTAAAACAAAAATTAAATATTTTCTGAGCTTTCATCCTTTTTTTCTCTTCATTATACCACCTCTTAAAATAAAAAAGAAACATGAAACTTAATAAAAATAAACCAAAATTGATGCAAACAGAATAATTGGCAAGGCATGAAAATACTGCTTGTATCCTGGAGACAGACTACATTGTCAGTCGTTTCTTAATTTTCACTCTATTAAGGTAATTTCCTGTGACTGTGGCTTTTTTTCCGGCAGCCATTCTCACACACTGTCATCTTCACATGCTGGGTGGGGGGGTGTAGTTTTGGATTTTCTTTTCTTGGTCAGGAAAGAAAAATACAGGTGGCCAGGTCCATTTCCAAGAATTCTGGAAGCAGACGTGCTGGCCTCTGAGTCCAGGTGCATGGAAGGCAGCAGGGAAAGTAAATTTCCAAATGCAGTTTCCACACCACTGTAACATCTGCTCAACAGCACCTTCACTGGATGTCTCCTACAAGAGGACAATGCTTAGGGCAGCACTGCACACCAAAAACATTCCACCCAGAATAATGTTTCCACCACCAAAGCACTCCAGCTTGGACCCAGGTCTGGTTCTGAACTTGAGGCAGACTGAGAGCAATTTGGAACCAGTCTAAATCTGGATGTGTACGAGTTTCAGTGGCCACCATGACTGACAGCCACCTGTTGGTGTCCTTCACTGCTCAGTTTCTTCCCTTGCTGGTGGCACTTCTCCCATGCTCCTGCTTATGAGCAGGAGATGTTGGTATAATCCATCAAGGCTTAAGACATAAGTAACCTGAGGAAGTTTATAACTAAACCTAGATTTGACAGAGAGCTGTCCCAGCTTGAAATGAACAGCATGTCTTCAAACATGTCAGGAGTGACATAAGGCCAAATTAAACTCATTTTAGAACCACAATGAAATTCTCATATTAAATTAGATTAAAACCTTTGTGTAAGACTCCTCCACCTGAAATAATTTTAGTAAGCTTTGGAAGTCTGGGAGTGGAAATGTCTTTCACCTTTTTCATTCTTCTCCTTGCTTCCAGCCAGAACCAAATACGGTACTGTGGAAAAGTTTTATCTGGAAACAAGAATTATCAGATGCTCTCAAACTACAATTTCTGCCTGTGATGAGAACCTGGCATAGCTGAGCAGGCAAAGTGTTTCTTCTGTTCATTCCCTCCACCTGTGATACTTACTGTTCCTCTGTGTGCATGTGTTTGCATGTGTGCGTAACTTTCCAAAGACTTTGAAAATCCAAAATAATTTTATTATTATTATGTGGATATTTTGTGTATATTTCATAAAGGTATGTTGGAGGCTGAACACAAACTTCCCTGGAAATGACATATTTTTCACAATACTTGTCTCGTGTTCACCTGTGCACAGAATTGAATCACAACTTGCTATTAAGGTGTAAACCTTTGGCGATCAAGTAAAATGTGCTCTCTTTCTTTACTCCCTTTGTTCTTTGGGAATCTCTCTGTGTTTGAGTCTTGCATCAGTGACATCAACAGCTCATGTTCTTGTCTGAACCACTGGCAGGCATAGAACAGCCAGTCTGGCACTGCCAAATTCAATTTCTGTTTCAGAAGCATTTGACCATAAGAAAACAGTGGTTTTACTATTTGCCGCATGTCCTTAGGAGCAGGTGTGGTCTGGATGATGGCCTCAGATGAACTGGGTTCCACAAACAGCTCTTGCCATGGGAGATGAGATCCAGCCTTGCTGAAGGTGTTTCATCTCTGCCTCCTTCCTGCCCAGTGTGGCAGTCCCAAGTGAAAGCTCACTGGTTTCTACTGCATTTTCAGTGTTGTCAGAAACTGAAATACTACATAAAGAGCACTTCTGTTTACAATATTGCTCAGTTCTCTCTGTTCCTGATTTTCAGAGGAGACAAATCACTTCTACACTCAGGATTTTACACAAATGAGAGATTTATACCACAGCCGTGTCTACAACATACAGCAACACAGATCTACACAGAGCAGCTTGAAAGGAATTGGTAGAGGTTAGAGAAGAAAGTTTAACAGTGATGGTGAGTGGAATAAACAAACCAGTGAGGAGGCAGGTTTTTTCCATCCAGGTCTTAGAGGTAGAACAGAGCAGACCTCATTGTCTTCAACATCCTCACGAGGGGAAACAGACGTCCTCATTCTTGTGACCAGTGACAGGAAGTGGCTTAAAGCTGTGTCAGGACAGGTTTAGATTGGATACCAGGAACAAGTTTTTCAACTAGCATGTGACTGAGTACTGGAACAGGCTCAGCACCAATCCTGACAGAGTTCAAGAAGCATCCTGAGGTACATGGTGTGACTCTTGGTATATCCTGTGTAAGCTTAGGAGCTGGACTCAATGACCCGTATGGGCCCCTTCCAACTCAGCATATTCTATGGTTTTATGATTCCATGATCCCATGATTCCATGGTTCCACGACTCTATGATTCCCCACGAGGTCTTTTACTGCAGGGATGTCACTTACCTGCAGCCATTCCTCCAGGTTCCCACTCTCTGTGAGGTCCCATGTTTTTTACTCCTTTTTGCAGCGGGGACTAAAGTCATTGGAGGGAACAAGCAAGGTTTTAGTAGGAGGACTTGTGTTAGCATTTTAATGAAGTGCAGAAGAACAAAGGCAGAAAGAAGAGGTGAAAGGAGAAGACAAGGTAGAAGGGAAGAAAATCGGCAAGCAGAATGAAGGCTAGAAACAAATCTCAAGAGGGTTGGGGCAGACGACCATACAGCACCAAGTTTTTAAATTCTCGTAGAGCAAGAAGAAGCAGATGGGCACAGAAGAGTGAAAGGCTGGACCTAAACCACTGACAAAGCTGCTACACTCACTGCAAAGCCTGTGACAAGTGGCCAGTATGGGTGCCTTCAGAGAATGTATACTTCAGTCTCATGTCCTTCTACTGTGTTTCTGCTCCTCCAGCACCAACAGCCTCCAAACTCTCCAGAAGATTATACTGGATAGAAAATCAGCCATAAACCAAAGCACACCAACTGCAGACAGTTCCAGGCTGAGAGCTGAACAGACTGAGAGCATTACCCAAGTGGTAAATCCCAAAGGAAACTCAGCATAGAAGTCAGGAGACACTCAGATGGTTCTCTGACTGAGACCCTGATTCCTCGTATTATAGGAGAACAAGAAGCATATCCATGGGCAATTAATAAAGCCTTTTCTCATGTTTAGGTTGCCATAGGTCCCTAACCTTCTGTAGATATATTGCCTATAATCTGTTGATGCACTGTCTGTTTTTCCTTTTTATTTTCCCTCTTCCTATTTCTGTCCCATATTTCACATTCATTCTAGCTTATTCCCAACTGCCTTTTCACCTTGTTTTTTTTTCAATAGCTGTTTTTTCTTTCTCACCAGTCTCTCTGCTTTTCTCATTCCTAAGGGGAGCATGGACTGGGAAACATCTGAATTAAAATGTGTGCACATCTGATGCATGCAACGGCTTGATATGAGGCATGAGAAGTTTGCCATATCCCCAGCGATTAGCTCTTTGACTGCCATCTTCCCAGTAGCAGAATTTTCTTCAAGAGGAACTACATGGTACAATCAGCTCAGTTAAGGGAAATTAAATGAATTTGGGATTGATAAAAACAACACACAATCAAATTCTGAAAGAGTGAAAGGAGACGTGTCTTCGGTATCCGTCCTGACTCAAACTGCTTTTCAGCAGTGAAAGTAAAACATACCCTGTTTACAAAACACAGGGGAAAAAACTCAGAGCATGATGCATCTTGACAACCAGCGTTTAAAGACACAAACATGTAACGAATGCAAATTCAAAAGTTCTCTTATTTCATACAAAGTTAATTGGCACTTCAAGGGAGAAGACCAAACAGCACAGAAATTGTCTGCTTATTGAAATTAACTGAAGTGGAAGGAAAACAAAGAGTGGGAGAGAAAGAGACCAAAAAATATATACATTTTAATTCCTGATAATGGATAGAATGCTGTAAATTAGAGACAATGAACCCTGCTCTGCCAATAATTACATCAGTGTGTAACAGGTGCACATAGCTGGACCAAACTCATGCTGCAGGAATTTTTGTTGACTCCCTGTAAAGTGGAATCGCTGCCATTCATTTTGTTTTCCCCTTCCTTGCCCTCCCCCAAGGCAAAAATCCCTGAATCAGCTGGATGTGATCAAGGCATTTTGCCACTGTACAAGCAAAATGGGGAGCTCTTGAACACTCTCATGGCAGACATCCCACATCCCACTAAACATATTTTAGCTGTCAGGTGGATTAAATGTCTCCCTTTAAACAAACCCATGAAAATGTAAGAGCCTCACCATTTTGTTTTTCTCAAGATGAGTTTGCTGACACAGACTAAAGGTGGGAAAGAGCAAAGTTAAGGAGCACAATGGTCAGCAAACGCTCAGTGATCTACAGGCCAGATATTCAGGAGTTCAGCATCCACTGTAAGGGTCTTTCCAAAGGATCAGACCCTGACAGTCCCTGGCAGGGAAAAGCCAGGTTTTTGGGTACTCCCTAAGTTCAGTACACAAGAACTGCAAGTGCTGAGGGCTTCTGAGAATCCTGCTTTGGATAAACAGTGGTGCCACATAGCTGACACTGACCAGCAATCATGTGTCCTTCTTTAGCCAAAAATACCATAAAACTGGATTGTTTAGTGTTGTTCTGCAGCTCCCACAGTCAGACACTGACAGCTCAAATGCAGCTGTCTCTGATTTTGGGCTCAATTTAAGTCATTTAGACATGCTGCCCAGACACGTTTCTCCATGCCTGGAGGAGCTGGGGGCTACTTTAAAAAATTGCCTCGGTACCACCTCCAACTCACCACCCGGCCATGAGCCTGACATCCTCCCCTGTGCCTGCAGAAGTCCTCAAGGACATCACATTCACCACTGCTGGAAAGCCCATGAATGTGACAGCTTCCTGCCTCCTGCCACGGGCCTGCCTGACCAAATTAGACTTTGATGTTAGTCTGTGGTGAAATGGGGTTTTCTGTGTCCCGAAGGAAAACGAAACTTACTTGAAGTTACAGGCTTATGGTCTGGGAATCTTTTTGCTTCAGCTGATATATTGTCTAAATCTAAAACTTATTTAAAAACCTGTCTGGATGCGACGGCTTTTAATTAATCTTCTCTTAGTTTTTATACTATATAGTACCTTGAAGACGCAAGATCAATCACTGCTGTATTGTAATGTAGAGTTGGGAGACAGAAAGATAAATGAGCTATCAAGTTTAGCATTTTGATAGCTAAGTTTAATTTTAACTAGCTCGGGAGCATACCGTGGATAGGTGGATAAAGTCATGAAATGGATCTTTCATCTTTAAGACCCAATCTACAGTCCATCAGAAAGGAACAGAAAGAGTTCCTTAATGCCTGGTCAGTCTCACATGGACTTCTCAAAAAAAAAATAAACAATTGCTGAAACTGAGAAACATCATCAAGCAGCAAAAATAAGAATTACACAAATCCGATGGTATATGACTATATTTAGCACATTTCATCTGCATATTCTATAGCTTCCACCCTCCAAAGACTCATTCAGAAGGGCATTGGGACCATTTCCAGTGCATAACATGATAGTTGTGGCAGAAACAGGTCTCAGTTCTTTATAAGGAAGGGTAAACACGCTGTCATGCACATGATGGGGAAGAGAGAGGGAAGTTTATCACTCAAGGGTACAAAATGAGTCAGCAGCAGAGCTGACAGCAGAACCAAGGAATCCTGACTCATCAGTTATTACATCCAGGAGGCTTTCCACAGCACTGCAAGTAATTGATATAACAGGCAGCCATGTCATTCATCCTTTAGAAGGCACCCATTCAGGATGAGGGACATTCAGGCCCTTATGCCTTTTATGACTCACAGTCACTCAAATTCTGATGTGTTTCACAGAATCTGTCACAGAAACTTTAATTCCTGTGTTTTCTGCTTGGTCCATTGCAATGATTTTCATTTTAATGTGTGCCACGCATCCATCACAGTGACGACTTCTAACGTGCTCCACCCAGTCCTAGTGCAATGACTAATGTTAATGCACTGCAGCAGTCTGAGAAGAATTTCCCTCATGCATCATTTTAAGATCATATTGTATTCAATAGGACATTTAAATTAAGGCAGTTCTTGTACATATGGTTGCTCTGCATCTTAACTCTGGCCTTTTTCCATTAGATCAGTAAAAAGGTTGAGCAGGAGAGCTAAATGAAAAGTAGCTTTCTTTCTGCCTGCATTTCCAGGGAATTTATAAACACCCATCACTCAGGTTTTCCACAGGCTGGATGAAAGCGTCTTTTTCCCAGAGGTATATTCTGATACACTGGGGTGAGAATTACATTCACAAAAGCCAAAAGAAATGCAGAAATCATTGCTTCTTGTTCCATCAGGCCTAGAGTAACAGTGGGATTTGTAGTATTTTTTGGTTAGGGAGAACAGCATATCTGTGATTTCTCACATAGTAAAGAAAGTAGATGCCACTGACATGATTGATCATTAAATCTCACCCAAATAATTAAGTTTCCATTTAACTCTCTACTATGATACTGCTGCTCTGAGCACAAAGTTAATAATACATAGAATCCATTATTTTACCAATGGGTTGAAAATATTGTGGCTGTGTGACACAAAGAGACAACCCAGTATTAATTCATTCAGCTGGTTGAAAATTTTACCAGAACATTTTGAAGATTTAACTTTGCTCCAAAGGACTCTATTTGGTATAAGATACCATCTGTCCTCCACTATGTGGCATAAAGCATTAAAAAAACATCCCTCTGTAGCTTCTGGTTTGCTTATTCAATCAACAGGTACATTTTTACCCACACCCAATCCAGATCAAAATTGTAACAGGAGCTGATGTAGCAGGGCACATGACCTCGGAGTCAAGATGCTGTTTTCTTCCCAGATCACTCCATATACTTGTCAGTGCAAGATTATGGGCTGCTATTGCGTTGGTACAGGGATTTTAGCCAGTCTGTTCCATGCTGTGATGTGTGATGTGGCTTTGGGACTGCAGATATCCTGGGAGGACCTGTGCCAAAAGAGGGTTTTTGTTCTGCAAGGGCAGGCTCTCGTTACTAGAGCCAAATGCATAGCAAAGACATGCAGGTCAACCATTTTTAATAGATTAGAAATAGAGTATGACTCTGGCCATTTTTATACTCTGTTTATACATGCTTTAGACAGCCCTCACACGTGCAAAGTCCCACTGGAACAAGAGTTCACAGGGAGTAAATCTCAAGCCTGTAGCTTAGAACCACTTAATCACAGAACAGACTTCATTTCTGGCAGAAGTAATTAACAAAGGTTCAGTCATCTAATCAGGGAACAAAGGCATGGCTCTGTCACCTCATTGACCAATCACACCACCCGAATATCGAATCTTGAATATTGACTACCCACAGCAGAGCGTTTGCAGTAGCTCCCACACCAAAACACGCATAAACAGAGGCTGCAGGTCAGTCAGAGCAACCCCACCGTGTAAAACCACTGCTGCTGAGCTCAGAGAGCTCGAGAACACAGGAGCCAGGGGTGGGTGGGGTAAGGGGGGGCAAAACAAAGCAAAGTAGATAAATTTGCCATCCACTGCAGATTCTGCTCGGCCGAGTGTAAAACCGACAGCAAGAAAGAGGGAGTGGAAAGAAAGGCTGGAAAAGAGGATGTTCCCTGCGTGTCCTCTTGATAAATGCTGCCCAGAGGAAAATGCAGAAAGTGTGGGAGCACTCAGGTTTTCACAGGGCATGTCAAACAGCAGTGAACTCCTGTCTAAAAGCCCGTCTTGCAGGACTCCACACCATGTACCAATCTTCCCAGACAGAGCATTCCTCATTCACTTCCCTTTTCCATATGCTTGTTTTGACCAGTGCCAAGCAAAGGCATTCTGCCAAAGCTGATTTCTTCTGCCCTGCTTGGAAGCTTGCTCCTTTGCACTGTGTTCAGGCTTCCTTCTTTGTACCGAGGTGAACTCTTCTGCAGTATGAGAAAAGCAAAGTGTGGGGGACAGGGAGAGGGGCTGAGGCTCAGTGCTAGAATTTTCTGGTGATGGCTGGGTCAGAACTGAGACTGGGAGCAGCCTGAGATGAAGTTCCCATTCAGATCATAGCATTACACCATGCTCCTGCATCTGCACTATAATGAATAATAGTCCCATCATCCAGACACCTTTTTAATGGGGGATCCATCAAAAATGAAACCAAACTGAAGAGCTCAGGCTCATTCTAATTTATCATATAAGCCTGACTCCCAGACAAACTGTCTTCCAAAAGGATTCACACCTTTAGAAAACAGCCCCAGCCCTGTTTATGAACTTTGAAAACAAAACCCAATGTAAGGAAACCCTGAAAGATTTGGAGTGCAATAGCTAGTTCAATTCAAAGGGATATCATTTAGCAGCATCTTCCACAACAGTGATACCAACAGAAAACTGCTATGAAAGAGGCATGTAAGGAGCTAAATAGAGAACTTAAGTACATACATCCAAGTACAGCAGGGTAGATAATGAGAAATTCTAAGGCAAACCCAGTCTTGCATCAAAACACTATGCAGAGAAGCTGGAGAGCTGGGATTTATTTTCAGACCTGTTTTTATGAATGACTTGGGCACCATCAGTAAGTACACCTTGTTCTAAATCTTTATTTCCTTAATCATAAGAGAGAGCGATCGTGCCAATAAAATACTTCAGAAGAAGCAGGAAGATAACATTTGCATAGTGTTCAGACACTAGTTTGACTGAGAAGACAAGAAAAGGCAGGAAGACAAGGTCTTACCTAGGTCCTTTCCTGCGAGGATGCAGTCAGGCATGGTGGAAGATGCTCAGTTGCCCACACAGAGACAGACAATGTTTGGTCCAGTCTGGCTGCTGTTGGCCATGCAGAGTAAAAGCTGTGAGGGAATCTAGGTGCCAGTCTTGGGTTGCCAGATTGCTTAGGTATTCAGCCTAGGTCTAGGAGTTTATCTGAGTGAGGCTGTAACATGCTGGGTTATGTTCAAGGTCAGGAAGGTTTCAGTGAGAAGAATGAACTGAATGCACAAATGAATGTGCAAAGCCAAGAGACCAGGCCAAACTGAGAGGGGAACCAGGGAATCAATGTATCACTTAAAAACAAACAAAAAAAACTACATCCCCCACTCTTTTTCACCCCCACCCTAAATGTTATATAGGAAGACCAAAGCAGAGTTTGATGTGGAGAGGATTATGGTCGAGGCTGGCGGGCCTGTGCACCCCTCCAGCCCTTCCCAGTAATGACCTCTATCATACTGTGATAGTAAAGAAATAAGTCAAGAACAAAGAGTTTTTCATTAAAAAGATCTGAAGAGTAAATTCACTTACCAGAGTAACCCACCAGCCTTCCGTAGGATCACAGAATGATAGAATGTTTTGGATCAGAAGAAACCTTAAAGATCATCCAGTTCCAAACCCTTGTCATGGGCAGGGACATCGACGAGACCAGGTTGCTCAGAGTCCCATACAATCTGTCCTCCAACACTCCCAGGGAAAGGGCATCCACAACTTCTCTGAGTAACCTGTTCCACTGCTCACCACCCTCACAGTAAAGAACTTCCTCTTAATTTCTGGCCTAAACCTACTCTTTTTCTGTTTAAAGCCATTCCCCTTTGATCAGTCCTTCTGCATGAGTATGTGTATGTAGGAAAACTGTCCTCCCATGAGACTGCGAAATCAGGCAATTAAAGGGATGTAACATAATTAACCTGTAGGGAAAAAAAAATTTCCTATTTTCTACCTCACAATGATCTCTCCCCTTTTACCTCTTCCAGTGTTTCTACATATAGGAAGGAACAGTGTACTTTATTTATCACTTCTCCTCCTAGGCTCATCACTTCAGCTGCTGAGGCCACATGAATGGCAATTCAGTGTCCTGTGCAGCAATGCAGCTGGCACATGTTGGTCTCTGAATCCGTGGGAAGGGATGGCCAAGAAGTGAGAATGGCTCCCAGAGCAGCTGCAACTGACTCATTGCAAAGGACACACTGAGCCATTCACATGAGGATTTCACCATTCACTTAAGAGTTGGGCGTGAGGATCCTTGTGGGTCTGTTCCAATTCAGAATATTCTGTGATTCTGCAGTTCTTAGTATACCTGAGTCTCCGAGGTCAGAGACAACATAGCACCTTCCTTTCCAACAGAGAAGTGGCAATTACTTCCCCCAGGTGATTGATCAGGTAACTTCTAAGGAGCTTTAATTGCTGACAGCAGCTCAGCTTCTCCAGCCCAGGGTCATGAACGTTGACAGAGTGGTTATAACCAGTTTGCTCTCTTCTGCCTTGAAGCAACAGAGCTTTCTCCATTTGAGGTATCACAGGAAGAGAAATGAGGCAAATGAGAAGGGCCACTGTTTGCAAGAGAAAATGAGAAGGATTGGGATAGATGAATAACAGCAGAAAAGTCACACTGATTATCTCAAATCGCCTGGCAGAGGAGATTAGACAAAGAACAAATTTAAGCATGCAGAGAGAAAGGGAAGCAAGACAGGTATTCTGCCTTGCTTTGCCTCTCTGGCCTGCATCTCCTGCTTGCTTGCTGAGTGCTGCCATACTGTTGAGGACCAGAGAAATCCCAGCGCTGTGAGGAGAAGTCAAGCAAAGCCAAAGATGCAGCAAAGGAGCTGCAGATGGGGAGCTATCTGCTCTCCTTTGGGTCAGAAAGGTGGGACAGCTCTTGCAGCAGCAGTTCTGTGTCAGCCAGGTCTCTGCCAGGGCAGTTTGGTACCAGCCTGCTGCAGCCAGGATGGCAGTGGGAAGCCTGCTCTCCAGCTGGGCTGGTCTCTCATGTCCACAACAGGACAGCCTGGGGTTACCCACACATTAGAGTACTCCAAAAGCAGAGGAGAAACTCTGGGTTTTTGTCAGCTGTCTGGTGCAGGCCAAGGTGAGGTGGTTCAGAGGCACAGCTGGAGATGGTGAGGAAGGTGAGAGCTGCCATGTTTTTCAATGATACAGCAACCTTCATGGCAAATCAAACCAACTGTCCCACTCTTGTTACACCTTCTCTTAGGCAGCGGCTAGCATCAAGGATAGATGTAAAACACTTAAAATGGGAAATAACTAACTAATATGTCCATTGGGGAAGTTTCTTTATAACCCCAGGCAGTTAGTGGTTGGATTTATGCCCTGAATCTCAAGGGCTGATATTTCTTATAAATTTTTTATTTTCTCTAATGTAACTGTGAATGTTCTCACTGTCCACAAAAATAGCTTTCTTTTTTTTTATTTTTTTTTTTCCAATAAGGCCATGAGCTCAGTGGGTGACACCCTGCAGCAGGGAGTTCCACAGTTTAATAGGGTACAATAAAAAAAAAAAAAACAACCTCTCAACACTTCCAGATCTGCATTGCTTTTTGATTCAAAGGATACCCTTTTGTACCAGCCCTGAGAACCTTTTTAAATATGATAATTTATATACTTCTGGCATACCCCTTCTTATTCATCTCTTCTCCGAACAATATCTTCCTTCATCTTTTTCGGTTTCTCCTTATCTGAAAAATCCTTCCAAGCCTCCAGACCATTTTCACTGCCTATCTACAAGTTCTGCTATATTCTCTTTTTTTCCTATTAAAAAAAAGCTTATGAGAAATTAGCTAAGTATGAAAGGTGAGGGTTTATCAGTAACTCTATAATGGTATTACATCTTTAATGTTAATTTCTGTCCTACGCTGTAGATATTTATTTTATGCATCTAGTTATGCAAGGTTCAAGGAAAGATGGGGGTTTCTAACTGCTCTGAATAAGCATCTTTGTACAACAGCTATCTCCTGCAGTTCCTCATGCCTGTGAATACAGCTCCCCTCTTCTGTCTTACTGCAGGTTATCAGGCTGTGATTCTTGTTGAAGATTGTCATTAGGGTAGCGAGCTCATAGGGTTATATAGCTGCCCAACTCCTATCAAAGGAGAACTTGAAACACTTTCTGTTATTTTTAAATATAGCCTTGTGTCACCTCGTTTAACTTTAATGTTCTGTTTGAATGCATCTCTCTGTAGTCATCTAAGGGAATGCTCCACAAGGAAAAAAACACTGAAAAAACTTGCTGGGTTTTTTTCTCTGTTAAATTCTTCTCTGAAGTGATGCTCAGAGAGGAAGGATTGCCTGGGTGAAAGGACTAGCGCAAAGCCTATGGTAGAAAGTCAAATCCCTGCATTTATCTCCCTTCTGCTCCCTCATGAGATCTTGTCACCAGCAGAGGTTATGGGTAGGCAATCACAAGTGATCGAGTTTCTGATGCTTAACCAGTTACTGTTCATCAGCTGAACCCTAGAAGCAAAGATGTCCATATTTCATGTCCACAGAGACAGGAAAAAAAAAATCTCTTCACTTAAACAACCTTCTAGAAGCACACCAAAGGGCAATTAAAGCTGGCCAGCTGTCACTCAGTCGGCTATGAAAGCACATCCTTTCCCTCAAGCTTTCCACTCTTGCAATAATTCCTTAACTCACAAGAGAGCAGGGTGGAAGCAGCAGGGAAACTGCAAGGTAGATGTACAGAGCAACCTGTCTGACACTGCAGCCATTTGGCTACATGTGTACTGCACACCTGAGATCACAACCCAGCAAAGGCACCACACAGAAACATGGCTTCTGTCACCTCAGGTCCTCCTCCCTTCCACTCACTAAACCTCACCTGAGGTTGATGGAAGGGTGAGTCCAGCCATTTGGGCCAAAAGGAGAAGTTGGAGTGGGAGAGGTGTTGAAGCCAGGGCAATGTTCCTGCCACTGCCACGGGAGGGGTGGCAGCCCACACGTGTGGCAGGACAGACTGACACCACAGCACCCATTCTGTTGGGCAGTGCTAGCTGAGGCAGAGGCCACTGACAGAGGCAAGCCCCACATCCTGCAGGAAAACTCTCAGCCAAAATAAGCAGCATGACTAACATCCATGGTTAAGGCAGTGCACAGCTCCAGAAACAGCCTGTTTTGGCTGTACTTGAAGCCAGCTTTGAGCTTTCATGATACATGTGCTTTTTTGGTGTGAAAAAGAAATTGAGTTGACAAACACTCCTAATAGGAGGAAGAAATAAAAAGAACCTTCTCCTTATTGAGATACATTGCTGTATTATTTTCAGGGTTGTTTTCCTGCAGGTTTGGAAATAAACTCTGAGCTGTTTTGCAAACCCTTCATATTCAGTGCAAACATCTTATTTTATTATCTGCCTTTTTGTTGTTGGTCTTCTTTCTTCTTCCTCATCCTTTTTTTTTTTTTTTTAAATCCATTCAACCATTTATTGGAACTTCTATTCTCCAGTGTACATTTCTTCTTTGCTACACTATCTCCTGCTTTTCACAGATAAACACCTCACACCTGGGAGACAGGCTCTTCTAATTAGTATTAAAACCTGAAGTTTTTTTTCCACCCTTCTTTGAAGCTTTCTAGGATGCCTTTTCATGAATAATAATGTTCTCAATTCAACATAATTCAACGCTCAATCAAAAGATGCTGTAGCAATCACTTTCCAACAAGGAACAGTGGCCTTTTCTCTTCCTCTGTACAGATGATGGTGAGACAGTAAAAAGCCCAGCCTGGAAGACATGCTCAGAAGTTGCAGTTTCCACTTGTGGCAGCCTGTGGCCCTCAGCACACTCTGTACAGAAGGTTCGGTGTCTTTTGTCATCTCTGCAGCTCCCCACTGCCTTCTCCAGCACAACAGGAGTTCTGGCTGCCTGGTCCCCTGTCAAATAAATCCATTTGAACAGCAGTTCCCTCTCAGCCAGCCAGCCCCCCTGCACAGCATGGGACACCCACAAATCTCTTCCTTCTTCCCAGCAGATCTCTTGTGGTTGAAGTCCCTGACTGCTGCCTAAGGGATGCCAACTGTGCTGCTGCCTGCAGAAGACACCAAGGTCCCAGTCACATGCTATAGACCATTTCCAGTGGAGACTTCCTTCAGAATTGTACAGAATCTGCTGTCTTCCCACAGAGCATCCAGGTTTCAGTGGATGGAAACATCAGCATTTTTCAACAAGAAGCTGTTTCCTGACAGCTTTACTGATCGTGTCCTATTCAGAAACAAGCTAGGGTCACCCCTCTGCTCCCTGAAGAAATCCCAGAGACTTCATAAATGGTACTGCCAGCATCAGAGAACCACTGTAGCCATGGCTAGATTACATCTGCCACAACAGGAGCCATCTAGTCCTACAGTCATTGGGATTATTGTTTCTCATATTAATATTTTATCAATGAATTTCTTTGCTCTGTGTTTGTATGCATATGCAAATGCACAGAGAAATGTTTGCAGGTAAATGCTAAAATGCTGAGAGTGGAACTTAAACACTGTTGTAGCAACATCCACAACTTGACACCCTTGCACAGGAACCAATCCTACTGCACTTGACCTTGTGTGAATTTCAAAGGAACGTGAGTGACTTAGGATCTTCAGCCTTCACCTTTCTGCCAAATGTCATTACAATTGCTCTTTCAGTTCCACTCTGCTGCTTCCAAAACTCCCACTTCATGATATGACTTTGCTGTTCATAGCACCACTGAACTCCATGAGGCAAGCTGGAAAGTGCTACTAAGAACAAGTCAACCAATAGGTGGGTTTTAAAACAAAATAGCTAATTGAAGGCATTGTTCCAATGTCAGTCCCAAGCAGGATAGAGGCACTGAGTTTTTATGTCCACAACAGCATTCAAAGGCTCTCTTAGTTTGCTTCTGCAGCTGATCTCAACCAGCCATATCAAGGTAATGCCATGAACATGAAGGACTGAAGAAAAAATACCCTTCCCACTGTCAGATCCCAGCTCTTGCAAGTCAAGTAAAACTTCTGAACTGTAGGATCCATTCATCCTTTTTCAGTCAGTCCATAAGCACACTCCAACTGATTCCAACAGATTTTGTCTAAGAGATGGAGAAATCAGTGGGGTCCTTGGAGATCTCCATGGACAGGTCCTTCAGGACTACAGAGACAAGTAGGAATTGGTGCCTGAGCAGTGCCACCCTCATGAGTGCACTGTGACAATGAATCAGGAATCACAAATAGACACTGTACTGAAGGAAAACTATAAGCCAGGGAGAAGGCTTGGGAAGACAAGACACTTGGGACATTTGATCCCTATCATTCCAATCCTAGAAAGCCTTGAAGACTGAAATTAGTCAAAGAGCAGCTAGGAACTAAACAGGGGGCCAGAGGGACTAGGCATTTTTCTGGACCTGGTATTTTTCTGGACCTGGAAGAACAGTAATTAATCCTGCAAACACTTGTGGAACAATTCAAGTGTATAAACATCAGACCATAGTACTATCTGAGGTGTCCAAGGATTGCTAAATTGTCTGCATAGGATAGGTGGATGAGACAAAAAAAAAATCCACAAAAAAAGTCCTGCCCTTCTGGAGAGGCAGCTGGAGTGGCTACACGACTGCTCACCTGTCTGTGGGTGTCTTTAGGCAGTTCATAGAGAAAGTCTGAATTCAGGCAGCTGGACCTGTGTCTCTATGGGGATTCTTGTACTTCCTCAGGCATCTGATACTGGATTGTGACACAAGCCAGGATGCCAAGCTGGACACACTGCTGGTCTGATGTACAAAGACAGTGCCAGCAGAGAAATAACCCCATCCCTGGTTTAGAATGTCAGGGGAAACATGAGAAGGCAGCATTACAATTACTAGTTCGCTTTTCTTTAAACATTTCTTGCCAGGGTCCCCCCATCCCATCCCCTCCTCCTCCCCATATGAAGAGCTAGCTAGGCTCACTGCAGTTTTGAAAATTATCTAAATGCCCACTGGGCTGAGGGGTCAGCTAGTTCACCAGCCATAACAATTAAATTCTGGTTATTACTCTTCCATTACTATACAAACTAATCCCACACATCTCATGAGCTGGTGTTGAGGTGACTTCACGCTCTTTAAAACTCATGCTATTAATTAGAGTGCAGCAGCTCTCCTCTGATTTGCAGCCCCCCTTCTCCCCACCACCTTTGCAGACCCGTGTCCCTGCAGCCACAAGCACTCCTGGTACGCCAGAGCTGGGGTCCCCATTAACACCCCTACCTGTTTGCCTTGCTTTTTCCTTGTTATTCTAGTCCTGAACTCCCCTCAAAATTCTGCCTCTTATCTGGAATTTGAAGCCTCTCTCTCTCTTTTCTGAGACCCTTGCCTATTAAACCAGCTTTTGCTTAAACAGAATTAGATAATCATATTGAATTATGCCAGATTTTAATGTGGCTTCCTACACAGACACATGCCCATAGGGATCCAGGCTGAGAACACCAAGCCCACATCATCTTTGATCTAAGACACTATGAGATATAAACCCTTGATCATATTTCTAATGCTAATTAGTCATCACCTTCCCCTTTTCGTAAGATATATGTGTCTAAGAACACTGTTGCTGATTTGGTCATGGCCAAATTAATGGCTGTATGTGCAGTATGCAGTGGCATTTCTATAAGTAAGTTTAATACTAGTGAAGTGGTTGCATTGAATCAAAAATTATAAACTTTTGCAGCTCTCCTGTAATTGCTGTTCAGGGAGTCATTGTAAAAGCAAGACTCCAAAAGAAAATGAGCAGCAGCATTTTTGTAATGAAAGCAAAATGTCTTCCATGAAAACCATAGTCCCCGTCCTTGGAAAACTCTGCATTATATCCTGAGAAATGCAGACTCTGATCTAAAACTGAGGCTCCAGCCTTAAAATATCCTATTACTTTTTGTAATTTCTACACTCGAACTGTTATCATGTAAACCAACAATTACAAAAACAATAATGGTGCAGGTTTCCCCACTGCCATTATTTTCTCTGAATAGTAGCAGCAACATATCCCCAGCCACTATTAGGAATCACACTACAGTTCATGCTCTTATGCTACTGCAAAATGATCTCACATAATGAACCACGTACGGTGTAATTGATGGAAGCCATATAACTCATGCAAACAAATGGATGCCTAACAAATAAACATTTCCAAAATGAACAAGAACCATTTGTGTGTTCAGCTGAGATATGAGCTGTGTATGCTGCAGGTGACAGACAGAAAGTGACAGAGACTGACTAAAATGAAAACTTAAATATTTACTAATTTAATCAGTTCTTTCCTCCTTCTTTATGTCTAGGGGAATGTACTTTCTAGCAGTCTTAATTTTAGTCCTAAATCTTAATTCCAGTTGTAAGGTTTTGTGGGATCTAGTATACAGGCATCAGAATTGCTCCATAGATAAGGTTTTGTTTGGAGATTTACACTGGCTGATGTATAATTACTGAATTCAATTTTCAAATTTGGCATCAGGGAAAAATGGATTTGTTAAATAATGGCTTCAGTTAAGATTTAGAAACTCTTAGAAAGTAGACATTTAAAGATGCCCATTGAAATTCAGACCTGCTTTTTCTTATATTTCTTTGGGTTTCACTATCTTAAATCACATATGCTGTGCACACATCACATTTCAGCCAGTATCTCATCTTTACAATCTTTCAGACATAGGGCGGGTATTGGGACTTGAAACGAAGACCTTTAAAAGTTATTTCTATCATTTTTTGCCACTGGATTTAGCCTAGCAGAAGAAACCAATAGATGTGAGGGCTGTCATCAACACCATGCTCTGCTATGCATCAAGGTGAGGAAGAGACCTTTGTGCACAATGTACTTTATGGACGTTGCATTTCACTTAATGAAAGGGAGTAAAATACAGGTGCTGTTTCCAAGTAGCAGGGTGTCCTTTTGCTTCCCTTTCAAGCATATTTTCAGCGTAAATGGAAACAAGCAAATCCCAACCCCAAGTGGACCATGTCTTTGTTAGGAAAAAAAAAAAAGTTAGGCTCTTAATTCATAACTTCATACATGTAAAAGGCTTGTAAAAGACAGAGCCACTTGAAGAAAGTGCAAACTAAGACCCAGCTCCTTACTCATCTCAAAACAACAGCTGCTTTGGTTCTCCTAAGCTTTCCTCTCAGGTTAGCTGCTGTCTTTCCTTGCCAGGAGAAAATACTGCTGGAATGTCTGTAGGATAAGAGCAGAAAGTGCTGTGGGAATCTGGCTCAGGTGCACACAGGTAAACAGCTTTGCTGGTCTCAGAAGTCAACTCTGCCTGCTCCCAAGTCACTCTGCTTGCCATAGCTGCTGGCACAAGAACTTCCCTGGTCTTTGGCTGCTGCCATACTCAGCAGCAGCCCAAAGCCACCCTTACCAGCAGCTTCTGTTGGTTTTTTGGGCTGTCAGCTGCAGTGGCTGGACAGCAAATAGGCCATGTCTCTGTTTTTGGTTCCAGAGTGAGATACACCCAACAGAAGAGTGGGGTAGGCACCAAGGGGTGGCTGTAGTAGCAGTAAAGGTGCCAGTCACTGAACACCAGAGCTGCCAGGAACATTTTGCTGCCCACATTGAAACAAAAGCCCAAAGTGTCATCCGAGGCCTTGCTTTCAAGGGAGAGCTCCAGCAGTTACATCAGTGGGGATGCAGATACGGAGTTTAGCAGAGTGAATCCCAGCATGAACACCATTATCTCCACATGAGAAAAGAGGTCTTAGGGGCAGAGGGCTAGGGCATTGCAAACATTTTCCCAAACAACATCAGCTAACCTGATGAAATAGGCTCCCCTAATAGGCAAAAAATTGCACCCTGTACAAGGATTACACCTGTAAACCCTACCAGTTTAAATCTCCCTCTGCAGTCATATTGGAAGGATGTTCCCACACAGGCAGAGTGTAAGGAAGGGATAAGGCACACACCAGGAGGACCTGCTGGTTATGCAGGGTCAAGGGAAGAAGGGCTGAAGCACAGCTTGAGAGGAAAGCTGGGGGGGCGGGCCTGACATATGAGTGTTTAGGAGTGTTAGGGAAGATAAAATGCCCTTCAGGAGGAGGTTCTTGGGGATTATAGCTCTACACCCTTGAGCACACTGCTGTACAGCAGTCATGGTAATAATTAATAACAAGGAAATGATTCTCGCCCTGTTCTGGTCACCTTATTAAAGTGAGGATATTGTGGAAATGGAAAAATCCCAGCAGGACTGCACCTAGGATGATAGATGGATGGGATGCATTTTTAACAGAGCTCACTACATTTCAGGAAACATATTTCTGAAAGGAAAGTGGCTGCAAAGCTTATATCCTTGCCTACTTTGCTGCTACCAGCTGCTTTTGCAGAAAGGACAAGACAAGGCAAGGTGGACGTTTGATCTGAAGAACTTGTGGCCAATAACGTTGTGGTCTGGGGTCCTAAAATGCTTGGTTAAACCAGCAACCCTGCCTTTACATTTTTTGTCATTCTTCTTTGCCCTTTGTGTTCTTGCCAAGATAAGTTACAGAAGCTGTATTTTCTTAATGGCCAGAGTGGCACACAAAATCTAGACTGAGATGCTGTTTACCCTGAAGGACTCCTAGAATCCAGTTTTCAAGTGTTAGGCCAACTGTAACTTCTGTTTTAATAAAAGATGCTCTTAAGTAGTCCCAATGAACAAGAAGTCAAAACAGGCTTTGGGTGTATATTCTGCTATGGGAAAGCTGACTTGAACATAAACAGTGGGTTTTGACCTACACAAATGCACAGGAGGGAACAGATTTTGGCAAAGCTGTGTTAGGCTTTTAGCCACAAAGCAGTCCCCCCAACAGGGACCCTGCAAAGCCCAGAGGTCATCTCCCTTGTATGAAAGCAAACCAGGAACCCAGCAAAGAAAAATTTCCATAAGATCTTTCAGTGCCTTTTGCTCTGCCCCTGCAAATTCAGTCCCAGACTGCAGCTTCTCCTGCCAAGGCTTTTAGGTGACATGGTGTGCTAACAGAATGGGACATGCACCCTACCCTCACTGAGACACAAAGCACAGACCTTTTCCAAAGATCTGTGTTACAGTTTAAAGGGGTCAGGAAAAAAAGAATTAAACAAAAGAAAACCTTAGCCCTCCAAAACAATTGAACAAATATTTCCCCGGTTAATAAATACCAGGCTCGGCTGGGGAATTGTAATTGTGTGTATAATGCATCTCAGATCTACAGTATAATTACACTCTGGAAACCATTCACTAATAAAAGGCACCAGCCAGAGGAAAGGATGCCTTCTTGCCATGGGTTGACAGGCAAGCAACAAACAAGATGCACTTTTTCACCTTCTATTCAATAAAAACAGGGTATTAAATATGCAGGCAGAGCACCTCCATTAAGCAATTCACTTCCTTCCTTTTCTTTCTCTCTTTTTTCTTCCTCTTCTCCTCCTTTTGTTTCCATCAAGACAGAGAAGGTTAAAAAAAAAAAAAAAGCTATATATGAAACCCCTGGCTATACGTGAGCTGTACTCTAATGAGGCTGCATCTTAGTCCCTCTGCTATACTAAGTAAACATGTTTCTCCCCCTGCAAAGAAAGGCTTTGCTTGCCTGGGACGAAGGGAAAAGAGCTTAGGGAATACTAGGAGGCTTTTTCTCTGCCCACACCCCTTCCTCCATTCTCACTAAAATAAAACTCTTCCTCACATTACAGAATGAATGCTCATTCACCAACTTACAGCAATATGAGCTATTTCAATATTGCTCACAATGCATTTGAACCTCTACAGGAAATCAGAGACCAGACAACTCACCTGAAAATCATGTTCCAGTTTCTAAAACTTATCTAAATCCAGGAATCACACCTGGATTTAAACAAAACAGCCGGGTCTTTTCCTCCAGCCTGATCTGAAATGAAGCACTCAAGTCAGAGCATACCTCCATATTCCACCAGTGACTGTCTCAGCCATTTAAGATTTCAACCCTGGACAGAGAACTGAAAACCCACAGTCTTACATGGCTACATAACAGGAATACTACAAGATAATTGTGTGACTGTTTTGAGGCTCTGGGAAACATCTGGTGTGCTGTTTGGGACCCCCAACACGATACAGAAGGGTAACAGGTTCAAAATACAATGTAAGTCCCTTTTTCACCCTTCACCGCAGCACTGAGCAGGACTGGAGCGTGTCCCTGACTTTGCCTCCCCTGCCTGGAAGCCGAACACTCAGCTGCTGCTGACATGTCTTCGCAAAGAAAGAGGAGGTGCCGTGAGCCCTCACACTTCCAGCTGCCCTGGCACTCGGGAAGGAGAGCACTAACACGAATCCTTGCTCTCCTTGTCCCTGACCTACCCACCACAAGCCCGTGCATAAAGACCGGGTGGGTCAGAGCTGGGTGGACACTTCAGCCTCCTCAAGCACTCCCTCACTTATGACTGTGGTGAGATGTCTGTAAGTTTTTGCTTCTCAGCTCCTGAGGAAGGAAGCAGCAGGGACATGGTTCCCAGGGAGTGAGGAGTCAGGTGTTAAACTAGAAGCCTGCATCCACACGCACAAGTGTGTGAGCTGCTATTCGAGAAGCCCCCAGGGCTGATCAGCAAGCGCTCCCGGTTTGGGAGGCTTCCCGCCGCTGCCCCTCATTTCCCACCCGAGCGTGCGGGAGTCCGGCAATGACCGCGCTGAGCTCCCCGGGGTGCGCAGCCTGGCCTTGGAACACGCCGGGGACAGCAGCCGAGCTGTCCCCGCCTCCCTGCCGGGGCCTGGGGAGAGGGGAGTCGAGCTGGGAATGTTTCCTGACTCAGCAGCGGTGCGTTCATTCGCGGAGGCGCTGCCGCTAATAGGTTGTGGTAATGGAGAAGCGTCTCGCAGGCAGGACGGCGGGAGGCTGAGCAGCTCCAGCAGAAGTGAGGTCAGTGGTAATGAGCGACAGCGATGAGGAATGCAAATTGCAGGAGGATTTATGGAGCAGTTTCTGCTCAGCGAGCAGATTCCAGATAAGTGGACTGTTAATAAGGCAGGCAAGCTCTTGGCAGTGCCAGCTGTTGGAGGGGGACTTTTTTGACTGGCATTCGGGGTGCCGACAGCACGGACAACACTGCACACGTATCCCTCTCCCCACGGACAGGGGTAGCACATGTGATAAGCTGAAAGAAAGCAAGGATAGGTGCATAAGGGAAAGCCAAAAAAGAACACAACTCAAACCCTAATCAAAGCCATTTTTATCTTCTCTTCTTCTCTCAGTTCCTTCTTGCTCAGAATACACTATGGTGTTAGATGAATATCTCTCACTATTCCTGCCAGAGATGAAGTGACCTAAAGGCATGCACTGAAAATCCCAGCAGAGCTGGGAAGGACAAGCTTACCTTGGCCACCTCTTGCCTGCACGGGCTTGAGTCTCTCAGGATTATTGCTGCTGTGAATTACAAATGGTAGGTGTCACAGGCTCTGCTGAGGAATGCCACTCTCAGGGCAGTCTGCAGGATGTTGGTGACATACTAGAAATCCCTTTGCTTTCAGTATTATTCCTTCTGAAAGCTGTGGGATTTTGTCACAATAAAGCCTCTGAGCATCAGAGGGGTAGCCAGTTTCTCAGCCACAGAGCTGCCACCCTCAGCTGTTTTGTGCAGTGACACACCCAAGCCTGCAAAGCTTCCATTCCCAGCATTGGCCTTGAAATTTTACTCCAAGTAATGTGCGCACCAGAAAGTTGTTAGATTCCAATCTTCAAGTTAAGGAGGCCCCACAGACGAGCTGCCATTGAGCCCTTGTTGTTGGTAAGAGCAAGTCCTCCCCATCAGAGGAGGTGAGCTGGAAAGCCCCAAAGTCCTTGTAAATCCTGAGCTGAGGCTGCCCCGGCAGGTTGTACTGGGAATGTCCTGCCTCGAGAAAGAGAGCTGATGGGAACAGGCTCTTCTGGACAGACTGTCCTTAAGGCAAAGCAATGGCAATGGATCCTCTCTATCAACTGAAAAAGCAGAACAAGTTCCCAGGCTAAGGACCCTCCACTGGGAGGCTATCCCCTCCTATCCATGTTCCTAGCCACATGTTGTGGACAGGGCTCTCACAAACATGCACACAGCAGGTGACATGGCAAGGGACAATGGGTGACATGGACAAGGAATGTTGGATCCTGCGGCAGCCACTACTCAGACCGTGTTGTCTGGGGGACTACAGCAGCCTTGTGTGCTGCTTGGCTTCCTGGCAGCACCAGACGTCCTGGCAATGTTTGGGCACGTCCTTCTGGAGCAGCAGAGGGTCAGGGCAGTGCACATCTGCATCTCAGCTACACCACAACAGGGGTGTGAGAGACAGAAACCAAATGAGCTCATTTCATCCTGACTACATGAGACTTGACAAGCCTATTAAAGGGCTGTAGCCTACTGTGTCTCGTTATGAAAAATTAGTGCTGTCCTATAAAAATGCTGGAGAGAGTGTGTCACTTAAGGAAAGAATGTCTTGAGGATATGGTCTTTTCTTAATAGGCCCTACATCATCAGGGACATACATACATCAGGAGTGAGCCAAGGGGATTTGGACCTGGGAGCTAGTATCGCTCAAGTCTGACACCTTTAGGATACTCTGCTTTGCCCATCTCTTCCTGCTTGAATGAGGAGCAGCTGCAGTAGCTAGGGGTTAAATGGACCAAAGAAGAATTTTGCTTGGTGTTCGAAGTGTCTCAATGAAAAACGCAGTAAGACAAAACAATAGGTTGGATTCAAACAGAAAGAAAACTTTGTAAAGGTTTTCAGCAAAATAAAAGTAAACCGCTACCATTTCATCCTTGGCCAAACCCAAACTGGGTCAATTCAAACACAATGGTTTTTTCTTCTCTGGATTATTTAAACTGCTGCCTAATCTTTTGTTTTTAATGTAGATCAGCTTAATGCCATTTCAAAAAACAAAGATATTTCTGTGAAAAGAATGTCAAAATTAAATATTTGAGTGTTTCAAAAATTAAATACTTCAATCAAATCCAAGATGTTTTGACATTTACAATAATTCTTAGCTCTTTTCCCTCGGGGTTTTTGGGGAGGTTTGGTGGTTTGGATTTTTTGCTATAACTCTTTGCCAGACTTGGACTAAGCATACCCACAATTTTGGCTTTTTCATTTTCTCCCCACCTCAGACCCTGCCACACGTCTTTTAGTGTTTGTTAAGGGGTTATCTCCACTTGTCAGGTTGAACCTTCTCATGGCTTTGGGGACTGACCCAGTGAAAAATAAGAATAAAAGTGTTTTTCTCTCTCTTGCCCAGTATTTATGAAAGACCCAAGGAACTCAAACATCTCTGATGCCATCTAGCACCTTGCTTTGCTGTGACCATGGGCAAACAAAAACGTCAGCTACATGTCAATGATCAATGATCAATGGAAAGGCAAAGGTGAGTCCTGCTAAACTGTGCATCTTTACTGGAGGAATGCATAATCCACATGGGCAGAATGAAACCATCAGCCCCTGCTGAAGCACAGTGAAGCCCTACCAAGAAAGCTATGGCTACAACAGGGAGAAGAGCAGCAGCATCCCGTGCAGTAAGAGACATTGGTCAGCACCCTCAGACATCAGACCTTCACATCTTAGGTGTGTTCAAACAAAGGTTAACTCAGTGCCTTTTTCTGGCCTCTGGTCTTATAATGAGAGTGAAAAGATTTCTTCTGCCAGTTACCTAGGAATGTTGCTTTCCAGACAGGCAGAGGGAAGAACACACATATGACAGCTGGAAGAGAAACCAAAGCACTTTGCCTCACAAAAGAAAATACAAATGAGCAATCTGAGTGCCATCAAACCTGCTGTGAGAGAGAAAGAGAGAGAGAGAGGTAGGATCAAATCCCTTGTTAGACCTTAAGCTCTCTGGAATTAGGCCACTTTAAGAAGTAAAAGGACTAGAGTTTAAAGGATTCTGAGAATTTCCCATTTCTTGAGCTAACTATGACCTTTACAAAGAAAACTACAAAGAACCCAGAGCATAAAGGAATGAGACTTCTGTGTCTTTCCCTTTCTTTTTCTTTCTCTCTTTTCTTTAATTTTTTTCCCTTCTCTCAGCTTTCTTTGTAGAAACAGGTAATTGTGCTGCCCTTCCTTGGAAGATGCCGTTCTCCCTCACCTAGAGCCTCATAATAAAAGTGCCAGTACTGCCGCCCTTGGCCCGATGGAAAATTTGCATGGAGAGTACAGCCATGTGAGACTCATCATTAAAAATCCTGCCTTTACAGTATGCTCTGGAGCAGAGGCAGAAAAGATACAACTACTGAGGTCAGCTCTAGCTGTTGAAGTCTTAGCCTAAATCCACTGATGTCTAAGTCAACTGCCCTAATGAAGACGGACAATTGCTGGCACAGGTTACTACCTGTATTCAAATTCCTCACAACTACACAGGCATTTGAAGGGGTATTCAGTGCCCATTTCAGTTCCTCTTGGAGCTGGTACCTTGTGTCCACTGATGCTCTGCTCAGAGATGAACCAAATCCACCTGCTGACGTGTGCACTGTGCTCTTCTGTCAGTCTAGCACGAAGGTTTACATGCTTCAAAGAAAATGCTTGGAAGAAATTCCCTATAGCTGCAATTGGCTATAGAGATGTAACTACAAGCTCCTGGTATGTAACCCACAGAAAGCAGGAAGAGAATGAGAAGGCAAAAGGAATGTAAAGAGTTTGCTTGCTACAGAGAGAAAGGACATCTCTCTTCTGCACTTCCAGACACAGAGCCCATTGTGTCGTCACAGGTGTGTGGGGCACAGCACACCCATCACACGTATACACCAAAGGTACTCTCTGTGGCACTCCTGAACACAAGGCTTTAACAGGAGCACAAGGGACTGGAAACACTCAGAAGGACACCCTAAATGGAGGCAGTCAAAGCTCAGATTTGCACAGACAGCTGTTACCAGAAACTCAAGTGTGAATAAAAACTCCTGTGAGCATGCAGTCATTTGCACAGGCCCAGACAATTCCAGGCATGTATGTCTGCAGCCAGACACACGATACAAGGTACCCATACTCTGAGTGACAGTCTTCATACACCATCTTATGCTCTCAGGAGCAAGCACATGTTCCAAATCCCATACAAACTTATGTATAGTGACTGATTCATACAGCAGCACAAATATAAATGTGTTCCAAGTAGGTTTCCACACAGATTTGGTTATAAACATCCTCACACATCATTGAACAATTAATCTACACCCACAGGTATTCCTGGCCACAACCCATGCAGGCACAGAGAAATGGGACAGTTGCCCAGCCAGATGCGAATCAGCTGTAGGCAAAGGAATACCTGCTTACCAGACTGCTACTAGGAGCCACAAACCTCATTGGGCAAGGTCTGCCTAACTCTTAGGAACTCACCCCTTCTATTTGAGGTTCGGCTTCTTCATCCACTTAGTGTTCTTTGTCTGCAAAAGCTCTTTCCATTCCTCCATCCCTCTTTCCCTCTGAAGCTCTGTTCAAAGAAGAATAACACAGCTGAACTAATAGCCTAACACATAGCTGTCTGATGGCCTCCCTTTCATGCTTGCCACTTGGCCACGTGGACAAATGCATATTTAGCTGCCAGTCGAAGCACAATCAAAAAAAAAAAAAAAAAAAAAAACATTAGAAGGTAAATGAAAGGGAGAAAAACTTCAGGGCTAAATCCCTCATTGGGTGCCAGGCAGCTAAAATCAACAGTATAACACCAGGCTGAACTTGGCCCAGCATGGTGTTTTGATGAACTAAACAATTAATTAAGAAATATCTCCCCAGCAGATCTATTCTTGCGGCAGAGTATGCGAGGAACACACAGATCCATGTAAGAGTTCTATCGCCACCATTACATGCTGGAGAATAGCATATAATTAATTATAATGATGGCAAAGATTAGATCCAAATTCCTTTACACAGTGTGTACACAGCCCAAACAGACAAAATAAATCAGAGTGCCCGTACCCTAATCCAGCAGCTTCAGAGGATTAAAGAGGTGCATTCTAATCACAGGCTCAGAGCAGCCCCGCTCAGTATGCACAGAGCCGCCCCGTGTGCTGCTGTGTCTAAGGGATCCCAGGAAAAGTATATCTCCCCAGGTGAAAAACATAATTTAGGCTGTGATCATCTGCTTGATGATGTCCTGCCTTGCTTTCCCTCCCTAGATTTTGGCCTACACACCCCAGGCAAATTACACATTCATCTCCCTTGAAGCCTCTCCTGCAAGACACAAGTTTTCATTGCTCTACCAGCATTCTGTGTGTTGTGCTTTGTTACTTAACGGTTGATGAACCAATCTTGAGGTGGCAGCACTGAAGACAGGAGGCAGGGAAGAGGGGTTTCTCCCCCTAAGACATTTTATTCAAAGTAAAAGGCTTTTTTTTAAAAAAAATTGTTAATATGGACTATACAAGAAGGCTGAGGTTACACTCCTTATAAAGCAAGTAGGTCTTTTCTCCATACATCATGAATGATTTTCAAATTCTGATGAAAAAATTATTTCTCAGAATGAAAAAATGCCTAATACAAATAAAATTACAAAGAAACATATCTTTTCATGTAACAAGGGTAAAATTCATTAATTGTGTCACTAATCTTCAGGTTAACCCCACTCCTGGAAGCTGAAGCTGAATCTGAATCAATCCCATTATACCTGCTGTGAGACAGAACTCTTATGATAGGTAAGAATACAGCTGGATGGTCCATGAAAAATATCATAATTTGTCAGAATGAAAAGCTTAATTAACACACACTTTTCCAAAGGAATAAATTTTTAAAAAACAAACAAACAAAACCAAACAAACCAAACCAACAAACAAAAAAAAATAAAATCAAACCCACAGCTGGAAATACAGTCATTTTTCCACTTCTCCAATCCAAAAATATGTCTTTTGGCATTCCTTGAAACCAAACATTTCATCTGGGGTTGTTACAACTGAATGTTTCACAGCCTTGTTTCTGCCTGTGCTGGAACTGATCTGTCACAACACCTGGCTGCTCTCTGACTTTCACCCTGCACTATTCAGCCCAGTCAGTGCAGATCTGCAGTATATTATTGGAAATGTGTCTCAGACAAGCAGATAAATCCATGAGAGCCACAGGTACAATGCATCCAAACTACAACTCCCATGAGGCACCGCAGCCCTGTGGGCAGGCACCACCTGATTTCAAATAAATGTACAGCAAAATGCTTTGATTCATCTCAGCAAGTGCAAATGTTTGAACCAATCCAAGTCAAAACATTCTGTTCAGAGTCTAACATTTTAAATCTGTCAAAAGTTGTTGTATTTTATTTACAATAGTAGAGAAAATGGTGTTTTCCCTCGGAGATTCATTTCCATGGGAAAATTCATGCCCAGGGAAGATCTGGAAGATAAAAGCCTTAGGAAGGTCTCCTCTGGTCTTTCACATGGGCAACATCTTCACTGCAATTATACTGCACGGTAAATTGCAGGAAGCATGGATGTACATGAGGTAGCCTGACCTCACATGCTGCTGCTATGGGTAGCAATAAAGTTAAAACAGGCCTGTATAAGTTCATATGAGAAACAGTGTAAATAAAGCATTGGCCCACTTTAGTATTCATTAAGTTCTCCATAACTTTAATTCAGAGAGGGTGCTTATTTCTATTCATCCTGAAATCAGCCCCTGGCTCCAATATGGGCATGTCATCCAGGGGCTGGCTCTGTATCTAGCAAAAAGCAAGGCACAGTACCTAGGAATATCCCGAATGGGTGGAATGAGATCTTCCAGAGCACTTTTCCTGGGAAATGTTACCTCACACATGGCCTTAAAGGAGAGGTAGCAGGATATTAACACACAATAAAAAGAGTGTATGTAATCATAGGGCTCCATAACACACCTGAAAAACTCCATCCACCTCTGAATGAAAAAAAAACAAAAGAAAGATAAACTAAATCCACATGTTCTTGCCTATCTCCCCTTCTCTTTTTGTCTCTCTAAGATAAAAGGTACAATATAACCTTCCATCATTTCATCACAGCCTCACACTGTGAACCAGTCAATAATTTTTATTATCACTTATTATCACAAAAGCTGCATTGCTCTGATCCATCATCTATGGATCAAGGTCCCATTTCACCTGGTACTGAACAAGCAGAGAACAAAAATACAGTCTTTGTCCAAAGAAAAATCTAAATACAAGGCAGGAGAGTGGCTGGCTAGAGGCAGATGGGGAAGAATGAGTTAATGAGATCATTCACATAGAATCACAGAATGGTTTGGGTTGGAAGGGACCTTAGAGATAATTTCATTCCACACCTTGCTGCCATGGGCAGGATTTGAGGGCAGAACACAGAGGTGCTTTTGCAGATACTAGCAGGGAAGAAGGCAGGAAGAGGCTCTTCTGCAAACCTGACAAGTGTGACTGGCGCCAGGGAGAGGAATTGGTCGGGATACAGAGCTGACCCACCATGGCTGAGCAGGGAGGCCATCATGGGCCTGAATCAAAACCAACTCATTGTGTTAGAGAGGGGATGAGGAAAGCAGGACAGAGGGCTATCAAAGCAGAGCAGCAGAGGCCACAGTGTCCTGCAAAGCCTTCCTAGAGGTCCGAGCAAAATGCGCTGGAACATCCAGTGTAAGAGAGGGCTCACTCTGAGCTGAGGCTCTGGCTTGGAAATGCTGTTCTTGAGAAACAACCTGCTGCTGTAGAGTTTGGGGTTGTTAAATTTTGCCCTTTAACCATTATGCTGGGTCTGACTACTTGCAGTTGCCAGTTGGAAGCAAGGAGAGAAAGGCTGAAATTCAGAGGAACCCTGATCCCAGCCCTAGGTTTTAATGATGTGTGAATCAAGCAAAAGCCTGTAGCATAGAGGATTGTATGCCGAAATCTGAAATGCATTTTAAACAGCAACTTTCTCAGAGCTTCCTCCTTAAGTGAGCAGAGAAGCATTTGGTCTGCCTCCTTTTCCGTTCATTCCCTTTTCCTCTCTAATTTTTCCGTTGTAAGGAAACACTGAAACCAGAAGGATCTCTGAGACACCAGGCCTGATCAAGCGTGGGGCAGAATCTGCTCATTCCAATTATCTGCCAGCCTAATCATAAAAATATCACGGTGCACACTCCATATGTCATTTTTATTGAATTCATTCAGGAGTTTCTCGATTAATCTTTTATTATTCCTTTCCAAATCCCAGGGTTCCCATAACAGGGGCTGATCAGCTAAAGCAATTCTCGCACAGAGAGGAAACAGTGAGAATTATTTTGGCTCTTGCCTCCTTCAGTCACGTCACCAGAATTCCCTATGGCCTTTTCTTTGAGTGCCTCCTGCCTGGAGAAGACCCTGTGCCCTCAGTGCCTCAGCCCCTTGGTCCTCATTGCTCCATACAGGAGAGGCTGACCCCCTCTAAGGACAGCACACAGGTAAAACCTTAGTGATATCCCATCTGAAGGAGGAGAAATGAACATTCTCATGGTGAATAATCCCAGACAAAAGAGGTTCACTCCCAACACTTCTGGGAAACCACCTGGCCCAGACCAGCAGCATTTTGGTGTTTGTACCAAACGTAGCATCAGTGGTATCAAGTAGATGCAATGCAAGATAAAAAACAGGACCCTTTTCAACCTGAAACCCTTGGCTTGCCAAGATTTCATCTGAGAAATCTGACCTTTCATGGCTCTAGCAATGGCATACCTACCAACAAGATTTTTCACTCCACCTCTGTTTATCTCTACTTTAGCAATTCCTATGCTGTTGCATGCAGCAGAGAGGCTGTAGCACTCCTGCTCTTCCCAGCCAAAGCTTCTATACCAGATCAATAAAAGAGGCAATAAAGGAGCTTTCCATCCCACATCTGGGATGCATCCCACCTGTGCAATTCCCTCCACCTAGGCAGAATGGGACCTAAAGGTACTGAGAGTTTCCCCAGGCAGTTGTGTTGCCAATGAAAAAAAATACTACCGGGAGAATAGTAGCTAGCTTTTTGTTATCTCTAGGGTAGGATATTCCTGTCCCAGTATCTTGTTTGGCATCTTCATCACCACCTCATTAAAGCTTCAGTTCATTAATTAAATATTTAATACATTAAATGAGGTTCCTTTTGTACGGAGGAGCTGAGATCTTGTTGCTGGCGTGCGTGATGCTGTGTATCCTCCTGGGAGGCTCCAATTTGCCATGCTAATTGCACGGAGACTCTTCAAAAGGCCCTGTGCTGAATCCTCGGCTGCCGAGCAAATCGTACGCTGCATCTCAGCAGGAGAGAAGCCTGAGCTGGGAAAGACACAGAGCAGCAAGTCACAGTCCCTGCAGTCTGGAGAGATCACCCGTGTGACAGGGCACAGTGCAAGGCAGCAATCCCTAGACTGAAAATAACTTCCAGTCCTCATCTACATCGGTGTGCAGGGCGAGATGCAGCAGATCCCAGCTTTGCTAAATCGAGGAGGAGCCTTGTTAATGAGGGCTGTTAGATGGGAACCAGTTAAAAGCTTTCTATTTGCATTTTAAAAGGTCCCACTACTGCACCAGAGATTTCTGCTCTCTTGGTTACTTACATTGGAGCTGTACTACCAGTTGACTCACTACAGCAAAGATGGACTCTGGTAAAAGCAGAGGTGCAGAAAAGGGAAGCTGGAAGAAAAGAAAGGGGGCAAGAATCTCCCAAAGCAGATGAGCTGCTAGTGGAACAGAACCTTGGGCCAGCTGTAAAACCATATTGCTGCCTTACTCTGCCCTCATCTACACTTTTTTGTCCCCAGCCTGGTATTTGCTTCCACCTCTGTCATTGTGGTGAGAAATCAACTATTCATGTGGCTGAGCAGTGATAGAGAGGGTTGACACCTCTGGCAAGAGAGGGCAGAAAAGCTAATTATTTTTTTTAACCTTTGTTCAGCGCCTTCCCCTGCCTTTCTCACACACACACCCATCCCTGATACCTATATAGAAAAATTATTAGCCTTACTTCTATTGATATCCACATAAAGCTAAGGATTCAAATTCCCAATGGAAGCTGCAATGGCCTAAACATGTGGTTTAACTCTTAGGCCCATTTCCTAGGCTGAAGGAGGGACACACCATTAGTGTATCATTGAGAACAACATTTTGCTGTAGTACTGTTTGAAATCCAGTAACTAAACTGCAACGTCTGTAGACAGTAGGGATTAGGACCCCAGACTTCCAGCATAAGAAATGTGGCTTTTGTACAATAAATAAATCCTCTAGGAACAGGTGATAGAAGGAACTGCAAGGGGTTTTGCCTCCCCATGGTAAAAGATCACATCTACTAGTGCAAACCTTTTCAGAGGCACACCTAACTTGGAGGATTAGGTAAGGAAGCTTAAAAAAAAGTTTAAGGAGGTTATTGGGAATGAGTTTTGAGGTGGGAGGGCTTTCCAGGAAGGTGAAAATGTAGGTGGATTAAGGTTTTACCCTGGGAAGGTGAGGGGAGGAGGAGGGATGGCAGAGAGAACACAAATTACAGTAACAGGCAGAAGTACAGAACACCGATTAAGAAACAAGCAGGAGGCTTTAGGTTATCTGTGTGTGGTTTGGATGTTTTTTAAGGAATGAAATCAGGCTGCTAAACAGGGCCAGCAAAGCCCTGTCTTACACAGTGATAGGAAGGGTCTTCCTTCTTGCGATGACCTGCAACCCCAAAATAGGTTTGTCCGGGCTAAAGGGCACTTGACCCAGACTGCTTTTCCTGCCCTGCTCTTTTGTTGCTTTTCCAGGGCTGCTTCCCCACAGATTTAGTGTGAGACATCCTCACATGCCTGGATCTTGAATAGACGCAGCAACATCAACCCCCTCTTTCCTGTTCCATTGACCAGGCAACCAAGCTAATGGAGAAGAGACTCAAATCAGAGGGCACAGGTCTCTGGTCAGGGCTCCATAGGTCACCCAAAGGGACTGGATGTCAAGAAATCAACTGCTCAGGGCACAGGGTAGAGAGAGGACACACATGTTTCTGCTCTCACACATTTTTTTATTTCTTTTTTTATCCTTCCTTTTAATACTGTGTTAAGGAAAGGAAGCTGTACAAAAATAGGGGAGAAAAAAAAGCTGAGAGAATGAGAAAATATTAAAAACTGATTAAAGATTTGGGGGAAGAAAGACATGATCGTCCTTTGGGATGGGGAAATGACCAGGTGGAATAGCAGTCTGAGACACCCTCTGTGCAGCAGTGCTGTGCTCAGGGGTGAGACAGAAGGGGTTGTGGGTTTCTTCTTTCTGAAAACCAGAATGGAAGCAGATTGCTTGGACATGGAGCTGCACACAGGAATCACTGTGATGAGCACAACGGGTGAACAAATTCATCCACAGCTAATAAAACACCTCCATAGGGTTAGGTACCACTTGGTGTTCAATAAACAAGATTTAGTACACTGGTGTACAACACTTCACTGAAGTGGACAACACTTCAAGGGCTATTTGGCCATGGGTAAGGGCCATTAAATACAGATGTAGGAAGTAAATAATGGAGAAAACACAGTCCTCATCCAAGATCATGTTGCAGTTGAGTGATGAAATCAGGGATCCAGCCCAAGTCTGTTGACCTTTGATCTCCTGCTCTGCTTGGGAGATCTACATCATCTCTCACTAAAGCCAAGTGCCAGACATGAGCAACCTTACTGAAGTCAATGCTGTTATACTGTCATACATTTTGCAGGACTGAGAAGGAGTTGGAAGGACAGAAGGTCTTCCTGAGCACAAAAGCCAAGATGGGGAGGAAAAAGTCTCTTGGTAGGGCTAGGTCTGGATAAAGGAAAGTTTGCTCATATAAAATTTAGAAGGAGGTAGTATCAGACCATCAGTCTTCACATTCCTCCATTTGGCCTTTTTCACAACACTAAATTCACCTGAAACCATGCACGCCTGAACAATCTCAGTGATGTCCAGCCAAGCATCTATCTTCCTCCAGCTTTCTTCAGAGAACATCTCCCATGACAGTCAGAGATAAATTTTCTTCATGGAGAACATTTTCCTCCTAATTATTCTAGAGGGAACAGCTCTGATAGTGCAGATCTTTCTCAAGTAGAATCCCTGGTGCAGCAGAGTACAAATACCTGATTACATACCCTGGCCCTATCCATATCTCATGGATATAAATTGCAAGGTCCTCTGGAGTAGACTTAAGAAGGAGATCTGACAGTCTAGAAGCACAGAATGAGATGAGTTTGAAAGCAATGCCAAAATACTCCCATTCCATGGAAATGAGCTTGTACCCAGATTTCTGTTGGTCAAAGTTTCTGTGACATTTACAGTCCAAATACATGGTTTACTGAGGAGGGGGCAAGGGTTTATCAAAGATATGTATTTTTTCCCCAGTAATTCTTTAAAAAAATTTTTAAAATAGGTAAGTTTGATGATTCTTACCACTCCGGATTGACACATTCTATTTGCCTGGATCTAATGTTCTTCATGCCCTTGCTGGTGAAACTGCTTTAGTGTGCTCTAAAGCTGTAATAAGTTAGGTAAACCCCAGATTACTCTAAAATAAACACAAGCTCTGAGTTATGAATGCTTTCTTTCTCAGGCTTTTCAAGACTGGGGAGCAGGATGGTAGTCTCCTTTGTTCCGGCTCTTCCTTTCCGTAACACTTAATTGTTTTGAATGACAGCCGTCCGTTTTTTATACTTTAAATCACAATTCCACCTTTCCCCCCCATAAGACTCTTTCTTTTAAGGCTATGTTCTCGTTAAGAACAGGAGGCAGAATTTTCCATTGTGCAACCCAATGAAGAGATACTAGTGGAGAATTTGGTTGTACAGGATTTGAAGCCCTTTAGAGCCCCAGCACAAAATCTTGGCTGGGGTGAAAAGCTGTGCGGGTGCTGAAATGACAGCCATGATACTTTCCCATCACCAGTCCATGCTAGCAATTTATGGAGTTTGGATGCAATTGCTGGCAATGACTTAAGTGCCAGCATGGCCACAACAAATCACTTTGAGCATCGTGTCAGCTTTCTGTGATTAAATTGTGGATCTGAGAAGGCCCAGCCTCATGGGATCCGTATATAAGGGCAGACAAAGGCAGACATGAGTGTTGCCAGAGCCATGTCGAGGAGAGAAATGGATAGGGGCATGGTTCTGCACAGCCACACAACCATTCCTGGCCCCATGACTTGGAGCACGATGTCAGACAAAGCTAATGAGGGGGAACAGACCTGTCTGAGCCCTCTCCTTCAGCCTGTGCGAGAAATTCATGCCTGAATGTTACATAGGGAGATGCCATCTGTTTTGTCTGGGTCAAGGATGTGCTGCCCTTCAACTGGGGCAAATCTAAGAAAGGAAACCGAGGCTGGTAGAGGCTAAACCCAGAAGCAGGGAGCTAGAAGAGAATGATTTTTTATGCCTGTGGGTCTAGTCCAGTTGGGATCAGGTGGGAGAGTGAGGAGGACCTGCCAGCTGAAGTAATCATGGAGATGGAGGCTCACAGATCCTGCCCAGAGGACAGGAGTGAGGAGGGGTGGGAAGCTTCTGCCAAGTAGGTCTATGCCACAAGAAGAAAGATTAACTAACAGCTGAGGAGCTGACAGCAACAGCAACAGCCAGTTCAATCAAATAATTTCCAGCATACAGCAACAGCATTTATCAGGTCCTCACAGGCTACCCTAAACCATAGTACCTAAACGGTTTCTACAGATGGTAGCATATCATTAAAATTAGCCCTGTGTTGCTGGCCCAATGCACGATCTGCAGCACATTAGCTACCCCACTATATTAGTTACCTAAAGGAAAGGCAGAGCTGTATGAAACAGCCAGAAAACACTCCAAAACAGAAGACTGGTTTAAATAAGCCAAGTCTTCCCTTTTGGGTCCATAAACACCCGCTGTGATGCTTCTGCATGTGTCCATGAAACCTCTTGCAAATCCAGAGTGGGATATGTTTTGCAAATGTACAGAAGATTTAAAATAAAGAGTAAGCAAAGGTAGTGGAAGCAGTCAAGAGTGATCTGTCTCTCTCCCTTCCACAGATAAAATGCAGCAGGCAGAAAGGGGATAATTCTCATCTCAGTTTTACAGGCACAACTCTGAAGACAGTCCACAGTCCTTCAGAAAGCATGGGTATGATTGGGACTAAAACCTGCCCAAAGGCTGCTAAAGGTGAAACTAACTTCTATTCCTTGAATATCCCAAACCTCAAATAATGTTTGCAGTAACAGCAGGACCATGGTCTCAGGTAGAGGGTCCAGGAATACCCAGATTCTTATATCAAATCTACCCTTATCAGTAGCTCTAACACTGGGTGTTAAGCTAACAAGGTATGTTGCATGAATAATATGCCTAAGGTCTTTTTTGCCCATTGCCCTAAAAATTATAAATCCCACACACTCCTCTTGATTTAGTTGTCATTGCATATAACATGAGCATTTCTCCCAAGGTCTACAAAAGACAGAGGCTGCATTCTTCATGACTCACTGAGCTATCATCTGGTGACTGAAGGTGTAAGACAGACCAGATGTCTGCTGGGGCTACTGTCTGCAGGGCCTGCAGAGATGCCTGTTACCAAATCACAGGGGAAGGTGCCACCCTCTCAGACCTGCCAGGGACATTGCTCATGTGATCATTTCCTAACCCACAGCAGTGAAAATAAAGCAGATTAGAGCTGAGTGGGGTCATTTTGATGGGCGCTGCATTGGCAAGCTGCTCACACTAACATCTGTGTGGCTGTAAAAGGGAAGGCAACCTCTTCCATTGCTCCAGCTGGATCCAGAAAGGGATATGCACTCTCAATCAGACTAAGGCTAATCATCTTATTTCCAAAAAGAATCAGAAGCTTCCTTTTGGCATAATCCCTTAAATCTTTCAAGCTACTTTTCTGTCTCCCAGGGCACACTGCTGCCAGTTTTCAGAAGAATGCTTATGCACTCTTGCAGTGAAGGGGGAGACTTGCAATAGAAGCCATCAGATTGTCTGCCACAGTGCTGACAGCACAGAAGTCTTTCTTTCCCTAGAGTTTAGGAGGCTCAATTCACTTGCTTAAACACCGTCATCTAGAGCCATGGGACAATTCCCACATGACCTAAAGCTACCCCCCTGGAAGGGCACAGGTGTTCTGCTGGTCTTTGATAATCTGCAGCAGTTTCAGACACCCATCTGCACCTATAGCAGGGGAAAAGGCAGCTAAATCTACACAACTGAACTGAGCTGTTAGGTCAGCAATTCAGAGGTTTTTTTCTGACAACCACTATGGCAAGGGTCAGCTAGTGGCAAAAGTTTGCAAACCATATTCAATAAACACATTTGTTATGTGAAACAATGTGGGCTTGCATCTGAAAAGGTAAAAGGTGCAGCTAGACACATTTGGGTATTTTCAAAAGTATTTAGGTAGCCAGCATGCAGGATTCCAACTTCTACTTGAAACTGCACCAAGGAAAATTAAAGCATCCTGTCCCCTCTGGCAACTTTCAAAATTCCAGCCCCTTACATCATACAGCAACACAGAGCTCCAAGCAGGAGCAGAGTTTGCAGCCCCCAGACAGAGGCATGGCACAAATGCAGTCAAGCATTAGGCACAGGAGCATACAACCACATCCTCTGCCTCTGGTGCTGCACAACACTGTGCTAAAGGTGGTGAAATACAGGTGGCTACACCAGGGCAAGGATGGAGCCACAGCTTTCAGTACTCCGCAATCAGCTCTGTCATGAATTCGTAGAATGGTTTGTGTTCAAAGGGACTTGAAAGATTATCTAGTTCCAACCCCCCTGCCACCTTCCACTAGACTTGGTTGCTCAGGCCTCCATCCAACTTGCCCTTGAACACTTCCAGGGATGGGGCATAGAACTTTCTGTAAGTGTAATGGGGAAAAAATATTTCAACTGTCACCCTACCATGTAAATTATTTTTTTTCCTAATGGTGGGGTCTAAAATTTAACTCAAAAGAACTAGCTCTAATTTCACTCTTCCTCCTTCCTCAAATTATTGATTCCGTTTCCAAAGCACAATGGCTTCCGTGTGCCTTCTTCATTTTGTTAATGAGTCTTACCCAGCCAGAGGTAGGGAAGGAGGAGACCAATGCTATGTGAATGGATCTGACCCATCACCTTGTACCACAGGAAAAACACACTTAGGAAATCCAATTAGTGGGGAATCCACAGGATGCAACTGTTCATAAGCAGCACTCATTGAATACATTGGCAAATACACGTGCAAAATGAAGGTTTGTTCAAGAGTGGATAAACATGCTGCATTGATTAGACAGGCAGCTGTTAAAAGTTTGTCTCTCTCAGATTAGTCAAACAAGAGGATAGATAGACAAGTAGATAGGCTGACAGACAAACATATAGATAAAATTGTTCCTGCAAAAGTGCAGGTTGCATTTTCAGGGAGGTGGCTTGGGTAAAATCAATAAACCAATTTCTGGAAGCCGGAGTGCCGCCCGTTGTTAGAAAAAGGCTTCTGAAACCACCCCATGCTCGGCTGTGAGATCTCTCTTCGTGGGTTTCAATGAAAGTGAAATTGAGTGACTTCAATAATTTCATGCCGGGTTATGGGAGGAAGGTGAGGAAGGGTGAGTTCCCAACCATCTAATAGGTCTCTAACAGCTCGATAATTGGCCCATCCTGTGGGTGATTAAGGATGAAAATAACTAATTTCCGCTCATCTTACAGACTAATCAGATCACCTCACCCCTATCATTTTCTCCTCTATTTAAAGATGCAGTCTCCTTCTTTCTGGCATCAAAGGCTAGCAGGATGCAATTATTTAAGTTAGTAAAGGAAGTCGTTCAGGCCAGGCTGGTGTTAGTGAGTTTAAGATACTGATTGGTTGCTCTGTAATAAACCTTTTACTTCTGGTTTCTGCTACAGTGCTCCAGCTCGTGTGCAGCATAGGAATCCTGCTACCAGATCCCAGTGTTCTGCGCTGGAAATAGAGAGGGTTGGGCTCAGACCTTGGACCCAAATCTAAATATTACAACACTTGGGCATCATCTCCAGCTTTGGCTTCCTAGCCGTGCTTTCAAGAGTTTGTATGGCTGGTGATTTGTTGTTAGAAAGGCCAACTTTCAGCACTATTGCTAGCACAAAAAAATTCCATATACAGCAGATTACATACAAGGCACACATCCTGTGTGGTTCCACTGAGGCTTCTTGGCCACCAGGAACAGGCAAGAGGCCACAAAGATGAAATTAAGGGCTGGACAAATTGCACTGTGGATTGGGGATGTCACTTTACTCCTTGCCTTGAAGCTGTATTCCAAGCTTGATCTTGTTATTTCCTGCATGACTCAACGCAACACTGAATATTTTGTCCCAGTTCAAGCCAGTCCTTGTCTAGATTCATGGCTGTGCCTTCACAGACCCTTTAGGGAGGGTCACAGACATTGGTTCCTCATGCCCCACCTGTGTACATGGGTCTGAAGAGGTGTTCTGGATTATATGGGCAGGAGTCTCCTGGTTTAGTGCTAAACAGAGTGCTGGCAGTACTGGCGGGAAAGGCACAAGTGATGGGAAGATTGGCGTGACAACTCTCCTTGACTAGTCCACACTATAAAAGAAGCAGTGAGGTCTTTTTTCAGTAGAAAGATTTGGACTTTCTTTCACCAGAGGCTGCTGTGAAAAACTCTTGGCTACCTCAGATAAACACAGGGAAAGCCCTCATGTCTCATGTCTCTCTGCGCATATGAGAATTTTGCAGTACACTGCTTTAAATCGTAAGTTTCATTCTACAGGTTCCTCTGCAGTATGCCCTGTAGTCTCAAAAGATTACAGTATGGCATAACCCATGCCACTCTGGAATAAAAAAGTAAGATTTTTCCTGAGAGAGAAGAATAGAGAAAAAATAAAATCTGGTTGGCAGAGATTTCTTCCATCGTGCCTGCCATTCTGGGTACAAACACACTCTTCTACAAGTCTGCAATGAGCAGACTATGGTTTGTACAGGAAACTCAAGCACAGCTGTTTCAGTGCTGTGAGTCCCTGTCAGGAGACCAGAGATCAAGATGATGGAACTGAGACTGAGACCTTAGTGCTGGCCTTGGCACTCCTATTCCTTTGCATTGAGCAATTAAGCAGTATTCACAGATGGAGAACCCCAGTCCTGGAATTGAACTGGGTCAGTTCACTGGCATAATCCTGATCATTTCAAAAGAAGTCCAGTGTCAAGCCCTATTTCCCTGAATGTAGCAGAAACCATAATGAACAGCAGTTTTCTTCCTCATTATTTTCAGGTCTACTTCTCCAGTTAGTCCTGTGTCCCACGCATCTTATCTACCTGCTTGCTTTCAGTGACACATTTCCGACTGTTCCCCTCACTTCATTTCATCCATGCTTTTGCTGCTATTATCCTGGAAACCTCTTGGCCCTCATAATTTTTGCCTCATGCCTTAAGCAGTAGCCTTTTCTTCATCTCCAAGAAAGGACAGTTTCATTTTGCCTGGAAGGAAAGATCCAAATCTCAGTAACTGGCTTTCATCATATCTCTGCCAAGAAGGATGTCACTGCTGTGACTCCTTGATAGGACTTCTTTTTCAGGCACATCCTTCATTGCTTCCGCTATGGAACTAAAGTCATCCTTTCCCCAGAAGAAAGCCATTGATGCACTCTTAGCTCTACACACGCTCATTCAAAAAAGATGAACAAAGCTGTAGGTATGACAAGCCAAAACATCCTACCACTCATCCCACTCTCATCAAAAGCACATCTTTGTTCAGAACATAATGATCCCACAGCAGAAATAGCTGCTATTATTCCCTATCATCACAGCTTCCCAATTTCTCACCAAATGTACCCCATCTCCAGCCACCATATGCAGCCTGGGCAGGCTGCCAGCTCATTTTGTGTGTACTGCTCTGCAATGCTGGGATCTGCAATCAGGAGCAGGCCTGGTAGCTCATGGCAGGCAGGCCCGTGCAAGGACATCTCCCAGCGTCTTGAATTTCAGTCTGGGCTCCTGTGTGTTTGCTAACACCCTCCGACAGCCCATCAACAAAGATGATGGAGCACCAGTCATTTGCAAGGCAGGGGTTGAAGGCTGGATTCAGCTTTACCAAGGCTTCAGTGCCCATTACAGTGTGTAAGAACATTCCTGGGTGATCTCAGGGCAATTGTTTCAGAGGTTCAGGGAAGCATGGCTACTGGGATGTGGAGCTGTCACAATCTGAATGAGTGAGATTTTAAGCTTCTCAGCTGGAACGTGTGGCAAAAGTAAACCTCAAAACTACAGCTCAGAGAAGTGAACCCTCCTGCAGCTCTCAAGGGCTCCCATGTCTCCCTGGCAGTGGAAAAGCCACTGCCATTAACTGCTTCACTGCTGGCTTCTAGAAGGAGAAAGCAAAACACCTTATTGAGAACTACAGAACTACTCATCTTGGCACTTCAGCATGGTGTTTTCGGCTTATTGGTGAGGCTTGGTAAAACATTCCCATTTTCATTCCTTTTAGTTCTATCCTGCCTGCAACACTCACATGAGGTTGAAAGGAGACCATAAGCAAAATGGATACCCATAAAATAATAAAAGGGGATCCCTTTGACAAACTAAGGTAAACAGAGTAAATTGTAATAAAAAGGTATTTTGCTCCATGAAACATGAGCCTTTTTCTCCCCTCTTTCCAGCTTAAGGAAGATCCCTGTGCAAATGGCAATTTCCTTATATCTATAAGCTATTAGAATTTATATACTGTTATATGAAAAATATACTATTTTCTCACATATTTTGATGGTAGAGTGACTCCAAATATTCAGTTTGTGAGCTGCAATACTTAGTCCCAGTTGGCCACACTTGGTAACTTCCTGCTTATCCATTATCCTGCTGATAAGCATTTCCAGTGTGAAAACCTACTTGTGGGGTTTTCAACTAAATTCTCTTTATTTCAAACTCCTTCTCAAAGTGCTCAAGTTAAGGGAGTTAGCAATTCAGTTCTATATATCAGTAGTACCTAACAGCCCTTGTGCTCCCAGACAGCACACTGGGAAGAAGAGGGTATGGAGGAAGGGAAGGGAGCCACACACTCAATAAAGGTATTATGAGAAACTTACACAATTGTGAAATTACATTTTTTCCTTAATGGTTTGCCAAGCTCCAGGATGGAGCCAGCAGCAAGATAAGAAGTGCAGAGTCTTACATACTTTCAGGTTTCCTTGCAAGTATCTCATATGGCTCCGGTCACCCATTCAGTATGCATTTGAGTATGTGCTTAGAATTAATTATTCCCAATGCCCAGAAGGCTATTCCAGCTTTTCCAGAGAGACCTATTCTAACAGTTTTCAGCACATACATAAAGAAACCCAGGCTTACACACATGACTGAATAAAGGCAGGATGCTGATTGAGGTCTTCACTACTAATTATGTGTGTGTAGGCACAGACATATTAGCAGGATGCATGGCTCAACTTACCTGCTCCACTGCTCGTTCCCCCACCAGTTTTCACTGCAGCTGGGCTTGCATCCCTTCTCCAGCACAATGTGCCACATTCACTCACAGAATTGATCTGCCCTGAAAACCACTTCTCTCACATTTCTAAATCTCTTGGCGTAAAACCTGTTATTCTCTTGACATTAGGCTATTCAATACCTGTCACTTCCCCCCTTCAAAAAAAAAATTGACTTCCGAGTGACATTATATGATAAGCAGTTATATACTGAGACTTCTAACCAGATGGAGCCCTTCCATCACTAGAGGCAACACGGAGCACGTGGGATAAATGTTCGCCGTCACAGGTCCCTCTGCTTGCTGCCTCACAGAAGGAGCTGCTCCTTGCTCGCAAAGCCCTGCAGTTTGAACCTGCTCTGCAGCTCTGAGGAATGGACTTTCTACATGAATATCTGCAGTGCTCCCAGTGCCAGAAAGGCTGGTGCTCTCTGGGTTATATTTGCAAACAGATTCAAACCCTCTTTTATCTCTGCTACCCCACTTTACCAGTTCATATCTCCTATCTCAACATTAATGCTTGACATAAATCTTGCCCAGCAACTTTTGGGACTGGAGCAGCACCTCATAGACTGTTCCAAACCTAGATATGTATCCATGGTGTGTCTTACCCAGAGGAAACCTAATCCCTTTCCAAGCAATGGGGATGTAGGTCATTCAGCACTACAAAAAATGCCTCCAGAATGCAAAGCAATACAGAACCATGGTACACATGAGTTTGGACCGAAAGCAAAGCAGAGTCAATACTTCACTGAAAGCAAAGAGCAAACTGCAGAGGGAGACAGGGTATGGCCAAGACACCAGGACTCAATATTTATTTTTCTAGTTAGTAGGTCCAAGAGGCCCCAGGATCTCAGTCATGCTTTGCAGCTGATTGAAGGCATTTCTGTGAGCCTAGTGCCCTTTCCTGTTGTCCCAGTACAGAGCATTTCTGGTTAGGATTTGCCTGAGTCACCCAAACTCCCTCACCATCTTGTGTTTTCGTGGGAGTTGCAGGGTGCCTCAAAGGTCAATAGTAACTAATATTATTATTAATATAATAGCACTCAAAATAAGGAAAAGAAACTCATACTTTTAGCATCTTAGAGTTTTCTGGGTTGTAAAAGCAGCCCACCCTGCCAGCAGTTTGTCATGGAGCTTAGTTCTGCCATAAAATGCTAATCAGCCTGAACAGTCACGTCCCCCCTGCACCATATCTTTTTATGAGCACATTAACATGGTCGTTAGGAAGAGGGGACTCATATGGACACAAACACGCACCACAATCATTTATTTCCCCCTTAGACTCCATCCTGAGTGACTCTAATTCATTAGCAGGAAGCAGTTTTCCTTCCCCTCCTTCGAGGTGGTTTCTGGTTTCCAGAAACCCAGACATGCCCAGACTACCAAATTGTTGTGTCCCCACAGTGCATCATTTATTCCCTATGACAGATGTCACAGGAGCAGGTGGAGTCATCTCCTCTGCGAGGAAGAACACTCATGCTCTCTGGAATCTTCATGAGGAGTCATATTGTTGAAATTAAATATAAAGGAGAAGGTTAAAAGTTATAAATTCACTGAATCACTGGAGTATAGTACAGGAAAAACAAAAGAATTTATGAAGAATGAGAGAATAACAAAACCTGTAGGAACCAAAAGCCACAACCTGAGAAGTAAGAACAGGAGGATGCTATGAATCAAACTACAAAGCCAAAGAGCCATTTAGCTTGAACTTCATGATCATTAGCGTAGTAAAGTGCCCATACATAAGCTATGATCACCCCTCACTCATAAAAGCCCCTTCTTCTTAGAGCATGCACAGTAAAATAAATGTGCACTGTATCTTTAACCAAGAGGAGAGAATGAAAAGCCAATTACTAGAGCTTTAGGTTGTTAGACATACAGGAAATGGCAGGTTTTTTATTGTTCAAAGAGTATAAAAATGAGCACCTGGCATACTGAAGGGGTGCTAGCTTTATGGATTTAGCACCTATCACCCATCCCTGCACAGACATGAAATAAAATCAAGTAACTACTCTGTGTGTGGACTGGCTTCTTGCACACAGGGTTAAAGAACCCTATGCTGGGGACAACAGTGTCTTGTGGATCACTAGATGCAGCTACTTTTTGTTTGGAGTAAGGGTCTGTCAAAGATTTGATAAAAGTCACCTTTTTCCCTCAGATACCAAAAACGATCCCTCTGTATGTGATATAAAGATAGAGCTGGGAATAAAGTTGGGTGATTCAGATAGAGAGATACAGGTCACTGCCACTCAAGCTAGGAGAGAGCTAAAGCCAATTTTAGGAGCAGATAGCCGATCTCTAGAGGGCACCTTCAAACACACAGGCAGTGTGAGATGCAGAGTAAAGGACAGCAAATACCTCAGAGCGAAGAACACAAGGACATTGGTCTTGTGGGTGTAACCCCCGAAATGTCAGGGAAAAGGATGACCCCCATCTCTGCATTCATGGCACCCAGAACCAAAGCATTGCTGACAAGCCCAGGGTGTGACTGCATCCTGCCTGCTTAGTCCCCTCCTTGCCAGATCCCATCCACTTGGGCTAAACAGGAATAAGGCAGTAGGAGCTTTAGTGCAAATCATTTCTTTTTTCCCCAATTCTTTCTTTTTCCCCTATCAGTGAATTGTCCCCTCTTTCCATCTCCTATTCATTCCCTATCTCACTGTATGCAAACCACAATCCCCCTTTTCTTCTTTCTGCTTTATTTTCCTGAACACTCATTAACTACTCACAAAGGACCGTGCCTGGCAGATCGGAGCTGCAATTATCTCCTGGTTCTGACCCGTGTTCAGCGGTCAGAGATTAGCATCAGCAATAATAATGGAGTGCGAGATGCAGGCAGCTGCATGCTGGGGATTTGACAAGTGTCCAGACTGCTGGAGCCAGCGTGAGGGGAAGGGAATCCACACAGGGGACTATGTCCTCGGGAAGGTGGATATGGACATTTCGGTTTTTCCAACACATCCTTCATGCCTATTCAGGAAAGATGATCAACTTGTCCTCTGGTATTCCAATTGTCAATCCTATCCACCTCCCACTCATTCTGATGCACCCATGAACCTAAGGGAGGTGGAGGCCATTTCTGGTACAGAAACCCTCCTGACTTCAAACGTCACTCTTTTTTTCTTTTTTTTTTTTTTCTTTTTTTTTTTCCCCATTTTCAAAGTGCAAAACCCACCAAAAAAATATAACTCCAAATCATACACATTAGCAAGGAAGTACATCCCAGACTGCTAAAATAAACAGTCCTGCCTTTTCCCATCCCCAGTAAAGGATAGGGAAAATATTTGACTTTCTTGAGTTTCTGAATGCCTTCCCAGTGAGGCCACCATGCAACTTTCATGCTTTCTGTCCACACACTTGCCTGTTTAAGGCATCCATCCAACTCAGTCCACCATACTGTAATTAAGATTCCACAACAGGCTTCGATTTGGTCTCCTTCTCATTTCTCTCAGCTTTTCAACAGCTTTGTTTTCTAAAAACTGTGGCTTTGTTTGTATATGGGTTTATTATTTCCTGTTTTCAGTTACTGCAAGCAGGCTCTGACAAACAGGTAAGTCCTGTAATAAGCTTGGGAAAATGGTTGATCTTTGGCTCAGTCTTACCTCCTCTATCCATCAATACTATTGGGGCTGTCTCTATGTCACATCCTTGGCTGAACCTTCAACACAGCAAGTCCAGGCTGTCTAAGCTTTCCAGACAGTGTTGGAATTTCCTTATCACTTAACATCTTCTGCGTACCACCTTTGTTTTTCCCTCCCTCAAAGGGGAAATATTGTAGACAAGATTCTGAAGTCTGAGGATGTATGAGTTCAGGATAAAACTTAGACTGTTTATCTATTTGGCAATAATATTATAAGTTTAGCTGATAGGCAGCAAAAAACCCCCAAACAACCAACTAAAAAAGCCCCACAAATACAACGAAAAATGATAGATACAAGTACAGCTTTTAAGAGAATGGCTATGAACTTTGCTCATACCCGTTTCCAGTTAAGGTGCTTGATCCACTCCTGGCATGATTTGAAATATCCAGACTTTTAGAAAACAGGAAGAGAATTCTCATCAGTACAAACTCTCTTCAAAAGATGACTTCAAATTCATCCTGCTTCTGGTTATCTTAGAAATAACATGAGAACAGACCCTATCAGAGCATATCACTGCTCCCTGAATCTGGTATCTGCAGACACCTGGACATTTGGAAGTGTAGTGATAATGAAAAAGAAAAAAAAAAAAAAATTGAAACTTTCAAAGCCTCAAAAGCTATTCAGCTTGAGATTTGGAGAAAGTTCAAATTTGATTTGCATTATAGCTGATTAACCTCATTCATCCCAAAAATATCCCTTAGTATATTTTCTAAGTTATAAGACATCTGAAAAAATGACAGAAAGAAAATGCAAGGAAACAATTGCTTGAGTTGATAAAATGTTTGCAGTTCAAGTGGCCTCACTCCCACTTTTGTGGTTTAAATATGAATTTTAACTCTTTTAAAATTATTTTTATTGGCACAAAAACTTTCAGCAATTTACTTTAGATTTCTATAGGCAAGTATTTACACCAGGAGCTGCTACCTGCTAGTTTCCCTTAAGTATTATGTGCTAGATGGCCAATCACAATAACAGATTGAGTGAAAATAGAAAGACCTATGCAGGGGAAAAAATATGAAGGCAGGGGGAGAGTAGAAAAGCAGCAGCATTCCACTTTTCTAAACACAGAATATGAGTTGAACAATAACAAGGTTGCATTCTGCAACAATCTGCCCATTTCACGGGCAAAACAGGTTCAAGAATGTTTGTATCCACATCCCCAGTTTTCACCTGGAGGAAACCTGGTTCAGGCCAGCCAACTCCCTGGAAATGAATAAATTCCCATCTGCTCTTACCCTTGATGTTCAGAAAAGCACAGAATTTTGTCACTGAATGGACTAGGCAGATAATCCCAGACTTTTGCATATATGCAACTTTCTGGTTACATTAAGTTGAACGCATGCTTCTCCTGCTGAGTGCTAGTCTGAACTCCCACGAATTAGTTATTCCCATTTAGTACGTGAACAGATGATGCTGCTTTGCAGGGCTGTCTATCCAGCGTGAAACTCACTTTGGAAAACTGTTTTTAAAGAGAATATCTGCATGAGGGAGGGGAGAAGGTGGAGGAAATAAATCTCCTGGTACTTTTGTTCATTATTTAAGGCAACTGTTATTTTCTCTCTCATTTTTGCTTTCAAATTTGATATCTAAGAGACAAGATTTCTTCTACTAGGCGTCACTGGGGGAAACAGAGCATGCAATCTGTTTCAGAGAATGCTTTATTCCAGCATTTCAGGCAGGAGAAAGGTCCAGAGGAGATGAAAGAAGCAGCAACAGGAACCTGAAGAGACTTTGAAATGCATCTCTGGTCTTTGCTTGTTCAAACTTCACACGAGCCACTTCTTTGGGTGCCTCTGTATGGCATAATAGTGGCATCCTGGTTTGTATCAGCAGTGATGTGGCCAGCAGGATTAGGGCAGGGATTGTCCCCCTGGCTCAGCACTGGTGAGGCCACACCTTGAGCTGTGTCCAGTTCTGGGCCCCTCACTGCAAGAAGGACATTGAGGGGCTGGAGCATGTCCAGAGAAGGGCAATGGATCTGGGGAAGGGTCTGGAGCACAAGTGTGATGTGGAGCAGCTGAGGGAGCTGGGGGTGTTGAGCCTGGAGGAGAGGAGGCTCAAGGGAGACCTTATCACTCTCTGCAACTCCTGGAAGGCAGGCTGTGGTGAGGTTTCAGCTGGCATCTTCTCTCAGGCAACAGTGACATGAGATGAGAGAAGGTGTTCAAGAAATGACTGGATGTGGCATTTAGTGCTGTGGTCTAGCTGAGAAGGTGGTAGCTGGTGAAAGATTGGATTTGATGGTCTTGGAGCTCTTTTCCAGCCCAAATTATTCTGGGCACATACCTTGTCTAACACTACCAAATACAGAATGCAAGGAAGTGGGGTCTGTTAATGGGATAAAATCTACGAGGGTTCCTCCTACCAAGCACCACTACAGAAAGTCACTGCAATGAGCATCTGACCAATGCTCTCAGCTCCCCACATCTCTGAAGTGGTCTTGTGGTTCATCACTAACTGCTCTGCTCTGTCAGGACTCACCAGGTTGCAAAACACAAACATTAATGAAGCTGCAATTCCTGACTGTATCCATCAGTTTCTTCCAGAAGCTAGCAGCCATGTTCCTCAAGGGGCTTTAGGTCACGCTCAGCACAACTGTCTTTACTGAAAAATCAGTCTTGGCTCAGGTCTGACCTTGAGACTCCAGAGTCAGCCCTTATGATACTTGATGCACCCTCATAACTGAACTTTGCAACTTCTTCTGTCCTTAATGGCCTAACAATGAACCAAACAAATACCTGTATCAACATGCTGCTTGGTGCATTTCCTTTTTTAAGACCAGCAGTTTGCCAAGGGTAACTCACACACACTACAGACAAGGCCATCAGATAAATATAGAGTGCATAATAACCTGGCATGCCTTTATGAGACCGGGAAAAACCAGTATATCATGGATTTCAGGCAGGGAGTACAGCATCAGCAAGCTGGAGGGGAGAACATTATTAACGAAGCACTTTCTCTGAGCTTCTTGATAACTTTGGATGAGGTAAGCCGAGTCTGGAGGATATGTTAACTTTGTGCATACACAGAATGGGCAAGCCTTGTGACTGCTAATGGCTTTGTTAAATCATTTCTCTCAGCGAGTCTGTCTGTAATAAAGGATTGCTGCAGCTACCCTCATTTTTTAAGCTGCTTTGAGTTTTGCACATGGAAAGTATTAAGTGCTGGCATTACATCTGTAAAATTAAGGCCCTAAAAAGGTCAAAGTCATCAGCTTAATTTTTGCAAAGACGATTGAGCAACACTGGGATCTCAGGGTATCTGATTAGTTATACCTTACAGTTTTTTCTGTTGTCTGCTCTACTGTACTTTGAATATGTTTTCTCTCCCAAAGGTTTGTGGAGACTTTAAGTTAATTTTGTGGTAGCATAAGGTACCAGACTGCCAAACTGCAAGATTAGAAGGATCCTACGTGTTTAGATCTGCAAGCAATATCAGCACCAGCTATTCTATCCATTATCCCATCTCCCTTCCCCACACTCCCTTCCTACCCTAAAATAACCTCAGCAATTAAACTGAGAAGGGACTCACAGAAGGAAGAAAAACTGCAATCTCTGTGTCCCATTCTGTCCCAGCCCTTTCTGGCTTACTGCCCAACAGGAAGGCTATTTATACCAATTTTTTTTTTTTTTAGTAGGAGGATGAAGGGCTCTGCTATATCTCATCTACCCATCTGATGGGCAACTAATCAGTCACCAAATCATAATGATGTTCAGGTGTGGAGCAGGGTCAGAAGCCAGAGGTGAGAAGCATTAAACATCCTGCCAATTTGCAGACATGCAGTCACCTGAGCTTGAGCTGTGGAGGGTAACAAGTAACATCCACCAAAGCAAGCATGAACAATGACAAACTTGAGCCAGTCTCTGTTTGGATCATCAGCTCTCTTTCTCCAAGCCATAGAATGGCTTGGACTGGAAAGGACCTTAAAGACCTCTTACTTCTGTGTCCCTACCATGGGCAGGGACACCTTCCACTAAATCAGGTTGCCCAAACTTTGTTTGAAGGAAGCAAAGATGTTCTGGTTGACAAAGAAAGGAGACAACATCGCTCGAGCGCACTGCCACTGAGCCACATCCACCCCAGCCTCAGAGGGGGAAGCAAACAGTCAGCCAAGCCCTTTCGGTTTGCTACAATTCCAATACCAATAATCTTTTCAGAGTTTGCTAATCCTAAACTCTTCAAGATTTCTATGGACTCTGTCACCTTGGAAATCCCAAATTCATTTGATCAGTACAGAGACTCTTTCTGTTGTTTATCACATGGAAAAACTTTGCTCTGCAGGACCATCAATCCAGCCTGAAATTCAGTGTGCTGAAAGAAAGGAAAATCTGCATGGTGAAAGACAAAGGCAAAACCAAAAACCTCCCAAAGACAGTTGACACCAGGAGAAGTAAAGATATGGTTGTTCTATCTCAAGGCAAGGGAAAAGGGTTATTTATAGGGTGCAGAGGGGAGGAAAAAACCTGCTGGGGAACTGGTTCTGCCAAAAGTATTCAAAGGTAGGCTTCAGAGCAAAATGAAAAGAAAGTCAAGTAAAATGAAGAATGCCTCTATATAACCCTTCAGAGGTGTTTCAGGCTCTCTCCAAATGCAGGTGGAAACCATTCAGATGTGATTTACATGGGTTTAGATTTCCCTTCCCCTGCCAGCAGGAGGAATAGAAATGGACAGAGCCCTCAATTTCAGTACCAAAATTTATCAGAAAATATGTTTTTAACAACCAGGGGGGCCATATAACCAGTCCATCTACCTTCACACACCTTTAGCGATGTAGAACTTCTCTCCTGGGGCCCACTGACTCTCTTTCTTCAAATCCAGTTTCAGAGTACATTTCTTCTTGAAGTTTCTTAAAAAGTTAGTTTTTCCTCTTAAGCAATTGTGACAAAAATAGCCTGAAATGGAAAAATCCCACCCACACACAAACATCTAAGAGCTATTCTAATGTATATCACATTTTTCAGACAGAAGGAAGAGTAATCATTTGTTCCCTTCACCTGTATTACTGCTGGCTCCACAGGCCTCTGCAGAAAGAATTTTTTCTACCCATGGCTGATGGAGTTTACACCTCTCTCAAACAGAAGGACACAGGAAGGGAAGGCCCTCTAGATCCTGCCATCTGACAGAAGAGAACTGTCCTTTGACAAGGACAGCTACAGCAACACTCGACAGGGTGGTTTAGGGTGAGGGGTTCAGCCCTAGACATCTGAACTGCAGACGTTTAAAGTCATGGTAGATGAAGGTCAGCCTCTGTCTCCCACAAGAAATGTAGCCAGCTTGCAAAAAAACCCAAAAACCCCACCACTGCCACCACCAAAATAACAAAAAAACACCCCCAAAAACACAACAACAAAAAAAACCCCAGAACAACCCCACGGTCTCAGGGACAAAACTCACTTGAGGAACCCAACTTCACTGACAGCCAGACTACAACTGTTTTGATCCTACAGCAGCACTGTAGCAACAAATTATCTATAGTTAGACTAAAGGCTTAATTTAAAAAAAAACTTTTTTAAAAAAATAAACTGTGCTTGCTGACACTGACTTATAAAAAAAAAAGAAGAAACCCCTATTTTGCACTAATCTGAGAGAAGTTAGTGGGCTTCATAAGGATTGCTTTGCACATCTTTACCCATCACATAAAGTACTGCTCATACTAGCACCTGCCACAGAGCAAACAACGAAAAATTAAAGGAAATTTAAGTAACAAGATGGATCTTGTGGAAATTTAGAGAATCTCAGCAATTTCTAATACATTCGGAGAACTTCATTCAAGAGGAAAAGGAATCAGTGACTGCAACTCACCTATACTTGTCTCTTCTCTTGCTGTGACTTCAGCTTGATAATACTGTGGAATTCTATTTTGCTGATCTTCCCTTGAAGGGATCATTTGATTCAAAAGATCAAACCTGCTTCCCCACCAAAAAATAGCCTCCATGTGGGGACCCATGTCTTTGCCCTGTTGATGAAACAGCTATCAGCTGGAACAGATTGTAGGTAACTTATTTTAATACTTTTGAAAAGGAGGAAAGAATTTGACATCTCATATATGCATGTTGCTAATTAAAGAAAGCTGCTAATTAAAGTCAATTAGAACCTGACTGACCCATAATCATATTAAAATACTTACAGCAGAACCAAATTGTCACTGCAAAAAGGGGATTTTGCATTTCTGCATACAATTCACGGGGAGGACAGAGGAGAGTTGAGGGAAGCTCCCCACTGTGCAGATGTTTTCCTGAAATGATTCAAACAGATACATCTGGATGGCATAAAATCTGACAAGGGAATTCAGCTGTATAGGGATTTCACCTGTCTGCATATTCCACTGGACAGGGGATTTCACATGGTGAGCATCCCTCTCACCTGCCATGTCACAAAATGACTGTCAAATGACCATGGACATCTAACAGAGCTTTGTCTCCTAAACCCATCCATTGTTTATACAATTATCTACTTTTCAGTTATTGAGCAAGCCTCCACAGCTTCATACCTCCCATCCTCCGAGACAAAAGTCCCTTCAGAGTAGCTCTGGACATGCACTGATCCCTGTCTTTCAGAAACAGGAAGGCCACAAAAAGCCATGCCCTGTGCTGGTGCCCTCTGTACTCTTAGACAGGAGACACCAGGCTATAGCCTCTGGTTTAGTATTGGCCAGAATGGCACACGTGCTTGTAACTACATGTCAAAATATGCTTAAATTGAGGCTCTGAAGAGGAAGGGCAGGGTGCCTCTTCTTTTTCAAGGCAGCTAAACACCAGTTTACAGGAGAAGCAGGGCATGAATCAGACTCTCTTAAACCCTAAGCTGACGTACTAAATGCAGGGCTGCTTTTTTCCTCTACTGCTTACTTCAGTTTCTCCTTGTGTTGTTGCTATTCTAGTTACAGAGAAGGAAAAACAGTACCTGAAAATTTGCATCTGCATCAACATCAACCCAGCCTCCTTCTAGGGATCCAAGTGCCCATATTCTTCATTTATCTTCATTTCACACCGTCATTCCTGCCAGCTACATTGTCTCTGCCAAAAAGCTTTTGGAAAGAGGAAGTGTCATGAGAACCACTGCAATTATAGATCCAAACCTACACCAGCTGGGTCAGTGCAGTCACTTCAAAAACTTTTTCTGTGGCTAGGACCACGTGTTCATATACATATATCTCTATTTTCACACGTGTCTGGTTTTTTACTCCTCTTCATCAAGTAAAAGCCACCATGCTCTGCAAATTTACAACAGTGTGTGCCACCAAACTCTAGATCTTTGCAGAAATATGATGTTTGCAGCAGACTGAGAACAAGCTTGTGTGTAAATGCTGACTTGGTGGCACGGGTACGTTTTGGAGCAGTGAACTCTGTGCAGGGAGATCATACAAAGCCATCCTCAGCAAGCCTGTGGAACTGCACTGATGGGTAACACATACAAATGTGGCGGATAAGGTAAAGAGGATCCTGGAGAGCTGTAGGAAGAGCTGAGCTTTGACAGAGCATCATCACAGGGATGGCTGTAAGCAGCCTCTTAAACTTAGGGTTTCAGCTGTTCCTTTCTAGGAGACCCAGCTTAAAAAATAAACTATTTCCAGCTGTGTGTGTTTGCCCCCACTGCCTAACAGGATGAACTGTATAGTTCAGCTTTCAATCTACCACCCTATTCCTCTCCATACAATCCCACTAACTGCTGCTCCAGGGTGGCAGAAAGGGCAGCTCAAAGGGTGAGAAATGTTTAAAACCCTCATGCCTTCTCCATAGACAAGGACGGCCAAACAGCCCTGGGAAGAGACAACCCTGTTTTCTCTTTTGCCTGTGCCTACAGGTGCCTCACTGTGAGGACAACTACAGGGGTGCAACAGGAGATGCAATAGGGGCAGTTCACAACCTGAGCAGAGGCCAAACGGAGCCAGTGAGGCAGAAGCAAAGGGTGGGGAAAACAGAACCTGGCTACTCCAGGGTCAGTCTTTTCCCCAGCCCATTCCACATCTCCTAAGCAGTGAACAAACCTTGAGCCAGTTCTGGTCTGTTGACCTGGAACATCTCAGGGGCATTCTTCTGGAGCTTGCTCTTGTGTGTATACTGACTTTCTACAGCATTATGCAGGCTTGCTGTGCAAAACCCTCCTGGATTCCATCATAAAATAGAAATTCAGGGATGAAAAAAAAAAACAACTCAAATTCTTTCAAAAGGAGCCAGAGCTTGATTTATGGCTTTGTATCTCACCAGTGCTAGCTCAGTTGGGAGATTCAGGATTTCAGCAAGGAGAAGGTTGTTTTGAAACCTCCTGAACTTTTCTGAGCCAGAAGGTGGTCTGAACATAAGGCTTATTTTATTTTTTCTTTTTTCTCTCTCTTTTATTTGGTGCACTCTGTGACAATCCCCCAGTGAGACATTTGCTAGCCAGCAGAAGCAGAGATTCAGTCTCCCTGCATCAGTGCAGGATACAAACAGCAGTAAGTACCTGCTTGGGGGGCTAGGTCAGGGCAGGCTGGGTGGACCTGTCACAACAAAAGCAATTTGTCAGGCATGCAATGGCTTAAGGGTGCAGCAGGCTCACCTTTGCACTAACCTGTCCCCCCTAAGTGTGCCCTGGGAGATGAGCAGAGCAGACTGCACAGCTGGACCTAGACCTGGCCTGTACAGACAGGACAGAGACACTCCAAGGCAGGTAAAGCAGGACTAGAGCTCTAGCAGAGCACAAGCACTTCTTGGAGGCTGTTTTGCCCACCCACGCTAACCACTGCACTCTCCTGCTATGTGAAAGGCTGGACAGAGTGTCCAGAGCACTTGAAAACATCCATATCCTTTATCCCACACATTAAACACTATGAGTTATTTTGACAGCTGTGTTTTACTTTTTCCCTATTACTCCTCTGCCTCTCACATCTGTCTTCTTTGTTCCAGTTCTCCAAGACATCATGCTGCACAACTGGAGGAGAAAGGCTCCTGTGCTGTGCTGCCTTCCCTTCCAACATAGCTCCCTCCCTCAGATGCTGCTAACCATGAGGAACTCTCCCACACAAGAAGCTCTCCTCAGGATACCCAGGCATTGCAGTAGGAGGTACCCTGCACAGGATACATACCAAGGCAGCAATGGCTGTCCTTGTGAGCATGTTGTCCTTACACTGCCCAGCCCATCTCGGCCCCTGTGCAACATCCACACAGGAGGTCCAGTCATTCCCATCATTCTTTCAGAAACTTTGACTGAAAACAGGCAGAATGTGCCTGTTATTGTCCCCTCATTCCCACAACCCTCCCTCTCTCTGTCCCTGCCAGGCACAGGTGATGTGCGGTGGTATCAGATGACGACTTTATATCCTCATTAATATAGTCAAACCTTAATATCCCTAAATATTTGCTCCCAGCATGTCAGTGGTGCCTCATGTTGTTTCCTTCTGTGACCTCAACGTCCAATTCCTGTTCCCCTTGGTTGATTTACTTGCAGGAATGATACCATCTGTGGCAAGATAATACCCTCTAGCAGCTCCTCAGTACATGTGGTCACCCTGATCCCTTCCACCAAAAACCCCCAGAATGCAGAGCAAGGTGCCATGAGCAACCCACATGTTCAGCTAACACAGAAGCCTTTAACAGCAGCTCTTTTAAAACCTCAGGCTAATCCTATTAACTCCTAGCTGCAGGTGCAAAGGGGTTGATACCTCCAGTCCTGTGCCTCCCACAGGTAGGGAGATGCTCCTGGGGCGCTCATGCCCGCACAGGCAAGCGCACAAATGTTCTCCAGCACGCAGACCTGTGCACACCCCACGCAGCACTCACCCGCAGCTCTGCTCAGTGTTTTGCTGGGAGAGATAAGCTGCACATTCCTTGTTGTGGTGCAAAGAGAAAGCAGAGCTCCGGGTCTCCATCAGAGGCAGGCACAGGCTTTTCAGAGGAAGGCTTCAATTCGTGACTCCGATTTTATCTCCCGTGTCCGTTTGTCGTTAGCATCAATTGCCGGTTTGGTGGCATACCGATAGCATGATGTGATCTCTGTTGTCTCTCTCCTTTCCTCTGGGGTTAGGCACAGCTTTTTCTCATTACCTTTTTGCTGAAAAGTGTTTATCGTGGCAGATAATCTGAGAGAAAGCTTCTTCTTGAAATCATTTGTCTTTTAGCCATAGGAGTAGGAAGTGTCTCACAATTTCAGTCTCCCCTGTCATTTAAGAGAGTCATTCTTCTTTCTCATACTACTGTACTTCAGCACTGGCTGTCCAGCTCCAAATTGTGGTCTGTATCTATCCATGTGGAGCCAAAAAAAACCCCAATCACACTTAAATGATATAAGAATTTGGAGTGTAAGAGAATCAACAGAGGGGGTTAAATTCCTCTAGGAATTCCTCTAGGCCCTCTGAGGGCCTCAGTTCAGGCCCTCTAACTGCCTGTTGTACTAAACCTGCCTTCACCTGGAAGGTTTGATGTTGGCAGCTGCAGGTGCCCTCAGTCCCAACAGTGGGTGTCTGCTCCATCAGCAGCGTGGTTAAGGGAGCAGGCAGAGATTTACAGAAGACAACACTGCTTTCACTCAGATTTCAGTTTTGAACCTCCAGCGTTGTAAGAACACAAAGCTGACTGGCTCAAATCAAGTGCCCCAAAGTACTGCAGCTTTTCTCTGTGTTGGTGAGAAGTGGGGAAGGAAAACAACTCTGTTCTGTAGGTAATTTTACGAGTGTCACCTTGTCACGCAGAGAAAAGCAGTAAGATTAAGATTTTTTTTTTTTTATCTGTTGTGAAACCTGAGGATTTTTTTCATTGTAAGCTGGTGACGAAAAATTAAAACTTTTGTTCTTCCCCATGGAATGGAAATTCCAATTAAGAATGTTGACATTTTTGAATAAAACAAAGCTTTTTTGATAATCTCAAAATCAAAGTGTTTAGTTTTACAGAAGTAGCATGAAATACTGCATTTGAAATTGTTACACCAAACCAAATGTCCCCCTAACACAGCTACTTACAGGAATTGCTTTCTGGCCTGGCGATGGCTTCAGGAACACAGTGAGACACAGGACTCACATAGGGCCTGCCTCAAGCTGACCAGACAAAACTCATTACATCACCATTGCCTTTTGGGTGTACAGGTTTTGGGTTTACTTCATTTAACTAGTGCAGAGCAGAAATGGGGTGTTGGAAAGGCAGTCTGAGAAAGCGATGCGCCCTGTGAAAACACGGGCAGAAATCTGTTCAGAACAAATCTGCATTTTATCCTGGAGGGAAAAAGGCATTTGTGAGGAACATTTTCACACAGGTCTAGTATGCATGGCACTGAGAGAGGAGAGGAACAGGAGGGGTATCCCGTGCAGATACACCATTGTACCGCCTTGCTGTTGCTGCAATGACACACGTACTCTGTGACCTTTCAAAAGCAGCCCCACTCTGTGCCCAGGCATGGCAGAGCAGACCCACAGGACACCTCTTGTGCAGGGCTCCACAGGCAGCCCCCTGCTTCTCTGTGCTCATGTCAGTCAGAGCTCACACTGCAACAGCACAAACCCACACTCAGGAGCCTCAAGGATTCTGATGTAGAAGAGCAGGAGTAACACACCCTCTTAGCCTGATATTCCCACACATAGTCTTACACACACCCATGCTAAGGTGCATGCAGGACTTGCAACGCCTTTCCCTGTGTTTTCTCAAATTTCCCTAGGACCAGGCATGCTTCCTTATTGGCTTAATCCCAAACACACACAGCATTCAGTCCTGCCACTCACAAATCATCCCGTCTCCCTTGGGAGAGTGGATCTGGCAGCTCTGTCTCTTTTGAGACAGAGGCTGCAGTTTGTGCCAACAAGAAGAGAAATCCCGCCAAAACCTTGAGAACAGCCCTGGGCTCATTCACATTTTCGTCTGTTCCTGAGGGAAAAGAATAATAATAAAAAAAAAACCAAAACCAGCTGTGAATTTATTGACTCTCCCTTAAGAATCTCGGTGCAGTAAATTCCACCTTCATGGCGCTGGCTAATTATGCATTTATTTAACTCTGTTGCTGTGGTTTTTTTAATGATTCTCTGCTTGTTGTTTGAAGTTCACTGTCTATTATTTGCTGTAAAAACCTCTGTCATTTTTTTCCCTCATTATTCCTTAACAAACAGTGCATTTTCTGCCGCCCTCCCCTCTCTCTCTCTCTCTTCCCTGCTCTGCCTTGCTCCCTGCCACCCTCACCTCTCCGACTAGCACTCCCAGAGTTTCAAAGACCAGCTGTTAGCATTTTGTCAACGGAGTGCTTTTGAGAAACTTCTGTCACGGGCTCCAGCACAGCAGGGGCTGCTGAATAAAATATCAGCCCTTCAAAAGGGAATTAAGGCAGGGAACAAAAGCAGCAGGGAGAGCAAGGAGGGGAGAGGCTGGCTCTGCAGTCCCCTCCCGCCCGGCAGATTGAAGACGGACCTCCCTTCGGTGTCAGTCCGAGACAGATGCCCGGGACAGATGTGGTGTCCAGCTTCTCCACGAGAATTGCCTCTGGGATGAGAAAGAGAAGTGAAATACTCTTCCTAGGGAAGAAGTAGTGTCACACTTAGTTCCCTGACATTGAAGTCGAGTGCAAGTTTCATCCACTCCCAGCTACAACTTGCAGAATCTGACTCCACTCCCTGAGTTCCTTACACTTGCCCAAGCTTCACTATTTTAGTGTTTCTTACAGCCCAAAAAACAGCTTTAAGCCTTGCTAATATTTTTTTTCCAGGTAGAACACGAATTTTCCCAAACGAAGTTATAAAAAGGGAAGTGGATTAATGCATTTGGTTTCCTCTGATAATTTACAAATCAGCAAACACCACTCATTCCCATCTTCAAAAAGGAGATTTGAGCAATTACAGACCCATCAGCCTTTTCTTGATTTCTAGGAAAGGGATGGATGCTTCTGGAAACAATTTCCAAATCTATTAAGGGTAAAAATGAGAGTAATTGGGAGCAGTCAGCATGGATTTATGAAACAGCATGCCTGGCCAACCTGTCACCCTTCACAATGAAATGACCAGTTTAGAAAAGGAGGGAAAGGACTTGATGATTCTGTGATTCAGGAATGACCTGGACGGTGGTGAAGAGAGCACTCAGCAAATTTGCAGAGGCTACAGCACTGGAGGAAAGCCTGGTGCACCAGAAGGCTGTGCTGCCACTCCGAGGGACTGTGCCAGGCTAAGGAATTGAGATGACAGGAATCTCAAGAAGTTCGAAGGGAAGCACAGAGTCCTGCACCCAGGAAAGAAAACCTCATGAACCATTGTGTGCTGGAGTTCAACTGGTTGGAAAGCCACTCCACAGAAGAGGCTTTTGGAGTTCTATAGCATAAATAATTGACAAGGAGCCGTCGGTGCGTGTGGCAGTCAGCAGCCTCTTGTGAAGAAAAGCACTGACAGCAGGTCAAGGGAGGTGACCCTTCCCCTCTCTGCAGCACTGAAAGGACAGAGTTTGGGGTGCTGTGTCCTGGTCTGGGCTTCCCAATGCAGTAGTGACATGGACAGGCTGGAGGGAGAGCAGTGAGTAACTAACATTATCAAGGACTTGGAGCATACACGACACACGAGAGGCTGACAGAGTTGGGGTTATCTAGCTTCAGTTAAGAATGGCCTAGGGTGACTCACACCAATATAAATACCTGATGGCAGGCAGCAAAGGCACAGTCACACTCTAGTTAGTGGTGTCAGTGAAAGAGCAAGAGGCACAGGGCACAAGATGAAACACAGGAAATTCCCTTCAAATATAAGGAAAACAAAGCTGCTCTTTTTGGGGGATTGGTTGGTTGTTTTGTTGTTTTTTTTTTTCTCTCATGTGTTTTTGTTTTGTTTGGGGGGGGAGGGGGTTGGTTTGTTTGTTTCTTGGGTTTTGGGTTTTGGGGTTTTTTTTACAGTGGAGGTGGTCAAACACTAGAACAAGTTGCCCAGAGAGGCTGTGGGGTCTCTAGCCTGGGAACTATTCTGATCCCATCGGGACACAGTCATAAGCAATATGCTCTATTTGACCTTACATTCAGTAGAGGAGTTAGACTAGACAAGCTCCTTCCAGCCTTAACAGTTCTGTGACTGGAGATTCTCTGGTCACTGAGCACACTTTAGATGGATTTCAGAACAGTCTGACAGGAACCAGGAATCCAGAGATGTTCATTTAACCTAAAAATGGGATGTCTCAACAAATTCAGGATGATTCTAAATAGAATAAATCATCAAAACTCATGCCTTTGACCACAGTTTGCCTTTGAACATTGTGTAGCAGATAAGTGACTCAGCTTTCTCTGCTTATGTTCTGCCATTGTGCAGCACCTCTATCTGGAAGAAGAAAGGTTGGCTCATGTGGGACCCTTGGCCAGTGCAGGAGAGTTTCCACAGGGAGAGATGTCTACATTTACTGCTTCTCTTTTTTTAGGTACATTGCAAAAGCCCCACACTGCAGGATGCCTTTTGCCTGATCAAGGAAACCAAGTGAAGTTGGCAAATGAAGGCATCTCATCATTGTGCAGCTTCCTGCCATCCATTGTGAAATTTTAACTTAGGTGGTAAGATGACTTAACCAGGCCTGTGCTCTCCAGCTCTCCAAATATCTAGACTATTAGTGCATAAATCCTTAATAATTTAACCAAGCTGTACATATTTAAATTTGTCCTTGTAAATAAAGTCACTGCAACCTTTGGTTACATTCTTGCTCTGCACTCCATGCGACTTGCCAAATATTTTGGAAGTCAGATGTCCAAACTGCAATGCTGTATTTTAAAAGTGGTTTCACTGTGTGAAGAGGATGTTCCTCCCACATCTATGCCATGAAATTTTCACACTTGAAGTTCCTAACTGGAGGAAAAAATCTTGGATTTATCCTTTGTTTAGCAGCTGCCATAGATACTTACAGCATTACCAGCTGCTGCTTTTCTTTTTCTTGGCCAAAATAAATGCTTGTTTTAGATGGGATAAGTAAACTTTATATATATAAACCTGTTCCAACTTTATATATATAAACCTGTTCCATACACCTATGCATGTGTACATATATATATTCCTTCTATCTTTGAAAGCCAGTTACTTGGAGCAGGACAATTCCTGAACTTGTGTCCAGCTCACCCAAATGTACTAGTTAAAAAGCACTTTCAAATTTCACCACGTGTCACTTTGATGTACTAAAAGCAGAATAACATACTTTGAAACAACCTGTTACTTAGAATTCTAGCAAATTTTCTCAGAACTTTAAATGCAAAACAAATAATTTCACAAAGAACCAAAGAATGTGATCTCCCCTAAAACCACTGAATTTTTTTGCCCATTTCTCTCAAAACACCTTTTTTTTATTTTAAAGGGAAGAACATGGACCCTTTTGCAGATCTGTTTCTGTATTCAGCCTTAATTAATTACAATGACTTGTATTTACTCATTAAATGTCATCTCACTAGTTTTTGTTTTCTCTAATGATTTGACTCCTCGTTAGTGAGTTTATACTAACTTTTGCACCATATTCGGTGTTCTCAAATTGTTATTTGAGGTACCATGTCTAGTTTGGTGACATCCTGTCTTAAGACAGACACCCATTAATTACAACTATTCCAGTGCAGAACAGGCATGACTGGAGTGCTAGAAAATATAACAATGAATAAAGATCAAAGGTAGGGCTCATTCAACAAAAGAGAAGTGACGGGGCAAGATATCATGTAAAACTTCACAAAACAATTGAATTATTGAATGTTCTGTATGTCTGTGATAAATCAAGCAAGAACCTCCAGTATATAATTGCACCTTCTCCCGGTCCTTCAGGTTCTTCCCATTACTTCTTTATTTATACCAGTTTTGGCACATTTATTAATTCTCTTTCATCCCCCTCAGGTATGCTACCTTTAATGCACTTTTATTTATTTATCCCATTCTAATGTAAGAAATTCACATTATTAACCTTCCTCTTTCCAATTTCCCCTAGTTCCCTCAAAACAGCCAGGGAAGTGCACAGTGAGGACATTACCAGGCAGGTGTCATATTAAGGGATAGACTGAGAACTTCCCAGAAAGCAGTGAGAAACCAGTTGCTTGGGTAGCAAATAAAAGAAACCAGTTGCTTGGGTAGCAAATAAACCAAAAACCAATCTAAGGGTCTCTCTCCTACTATTAAAAATCTGCAACATGTCAGGGGCCAAAGGCATTTTCACACCACTGCTTCTGATTTACTAACAAACACCAGAGCTGAAGTGCTACCCAGGGCATTTTCCTTCAGAGAGGGCCAGCTAAAGCAAGCCTGTGAATCCCAAGCTGTGAGATAGGCCATTGTCACTGAAATAGCTGGATGGGTGTGCAGTGTATTCAGGCATGAAGTTCTGCTCTTGGACCGAGCAGACAGTATGGACACAGAGCATTAGCACACATGGCTCTGTGGTTAGATTTACAGACTTGCTCTTTATGAAGAGATGGGCTAAAAAATTGGGAGGTGAAGCTGGACTTGGGACAGGTAAATAAACAGGAAGCTGCATTTCCTCCTTAAAGAGATAAGCCTTCCACTAGCAGATATAAACATCAAGGCAATCCACACCACTGTCAATGGATCTTTTGTTGCAGAGCTTTAACACCCTGATGGGAAACACAGGAGTGAAAATACCATATATTACCTCTGCCTATGGTCTAACAGTACTTTTCAGCTCAGTCTTTGGAGCTTTGGTATAAACTGTTTCAGGGTGAAATCTGAAATAGGTGATTTTGAGAATGAGGTTTATTACCAGTGGTGCCCAATTCACCCCATCAGAATCTATACCACTTCTGGCATGAACATATTCACAGTGCCCACAAAGGCAAAGAGCCTCAAAATTGCCACTCTAATGACTACACTTAAATTACTGATCAGGTTGGGATTCAGAAAGCTAAAATTTCAATTCCAAAACATAGCCTGAGGCCACAGTATGTCTGAAGCACAGGTTTGACAGAAGGGGCTCTCATAGTGCTTCACTGACTAACGAGATTAAAGGGTTTTCATTAAATCAGTTGTAGTTATAAGGCTCTCCCCTTATTGCACTTGCATCTCAAAAAGGTAAGTGGTACTGTACAATTTGAAACATTTGACTTGGAAAAGATTAGCAGCCAGTTTGAAGTTTTCCATTCAAAGTAATCCAGTATCAAAAGCCTCACTTGAGCCCCAAGAGTTTGGGAGCAATGCTGTTTTGAATTTTAGTATTCGGACAGGGACAGAGATCTTTCTTTCTGGTTTCTGATCAAAGTATTTTTCAAATGAAAATGGCCCATATTTAAAGTTCTTATGCATCTATCTATGAAGACATTTCATTTAGATGTGTAACTGTCCTGAATTACACAAGCAGTGACAGTTAAGAGTTCCAAAACATATCAGCTCACAGACAGGGATCTGATAACAGAAGTTGATAGAAGGCAGCTGATGCAAACCCTCACGGATCAGTCAAATGCTGGTTTCCCCCATTTCTGCTATGCTACATTTTTCATTATGTCAGAGAGTTCATCTACTGCCTGTTGGTAGTCCACCACTGGCAAAACTGATTCTGAAATTTCACCATGGATTTTATGACCGAATTCTAAGCAAAACGCTGAGTGCAAGGAAAGAAGTACCTTGACTAGTGGCTAACACAGATGAAATGAGAGGATGCAAATGCAGACCTCAGAGCTCAGTCAGTTAGTCCCTTTTCAAATCTGTATCTTCATTTCTCCATTGCACCAGAAGGGGGTAAATTCGCTGTGCACATTAATAACAAAGCTTCCACATGTTGAAAAACTGGGGGGAAGACCAGGAAGCACAGGAAGCATTTTATTGACATACACATACACATTTTCCCCGGCTGTATTTCCTCAGGTGGGAGGAGGACTCTGTTGCATCCTCACCCCGTGAAGTTAAGGTCCTGCAATGGGAAATAAAGCATGGCAGCCACAGCCTGTGTACACATCTCACACAGGAGCTACTCACATTAACAGCAGATGATACCTTTTCCACTGTAGTCTCTGCCTACTGGAGCATTTGTGAGACATTAGAATGCAGCAAGACGTACATGGAGAAGGCTTAATGTTACATTAGAAAGTGCCAAGATCTCCTCAGGCAGTCATATCAGCAACTGTATATGATCACTATACATTTAGGGAACAACAGTACATACCTTTTGCCACAGTCCCCCATGGCCACAGCATTGGCTGTAGCTGCCAGCCAGAAACCACTCAGACTGTAAACAACCAGCATTTGTAACCCTACCACCATCCTCCTTTACCCCACCCACCCTTGGGCAGCTACAGTCCAGATTTTATGATCACCTGGGTAGTAGGGCAACAGACTTAAACCAATCTCTAAGAGCACAAGTTTGAAAGAACCAGCAGATGTTTTACTGAGCATCTCGAGCAAATTTCACAGTATCTGGCTGCTACAATTAGCACAATATTAAAACAGAATATGGAAGTATTTGGAAAAAACTTAGTATGTACTACAAGAGCACTTCACGCTAGGATTCTGAGTTAGTGATACAGTAAAGCAGCTCTGCTCCCTGCTCAGCATGGCAAGAAGATCCCTGTAACCTGTTTAGCTCTTGGTGATTGCTGTAGGAGGGACAGCCAAAGCATGGGTCCGTGAGACTTCATTTGCCACAGCAGGAGTTGGAGATCAACTCAAGAAAAGTCAGAGTCAATATTTCATGTTGCAGATAAAAGTTAGCCAGGATACTCCCAGAGATCATTTTACAAAAGAGAAGACTGCCACCTCTGTGTCCTGCAGATTTTTTTGTTGTCCCAGCATTGCCCTCTCCCTCTGTTCACAGGGAAAAGGTTGCCCATGTTACCTCCATATTCACTGGAGCAGGAGTGTATCTGTGATATGTGCCATGCTCCCAGACCTCACATAACCACAGAGGAAGGCAAGTTTAGCAGCCTCTATTGCCTGGGCCATGCCTTTCCTTCTAACCAGAACATTTCTGTAGCGTTGCTCCAAACACCTCCCTGCAGCCACTCAATATTTCCATTGAACTACTGTGGCCTTTTGGCTACTGCCCAGTTTCTCTGGGAAAACAGCCCTTGTTGCATCTCAGAGTGAAAGACTGACCAAGTTAAAGGAGAGAGGAAAGGCAGGAAAATAATCTTCTGATTCTTTGGAATGTACAACCACTCCTTTTGGAAAGAAAGCCATTGACAGCAGAGGGTTAGAGAGAAGGAAAGCATACTTCAGTGTAAAGATTTATTAAGACCTGTCTTTTCTTAAACTGCAAATGTACACAAGATTGACATATCCTGTAAGCTACCTTTTATAAAGTCCCTAGACTTGCTGCAAGAATGCAAGGAAGGCCATTTCATCTGCAGTGCATTTACAACTGTAGTTTAATGGATTTTCTACTTTCATATCCTAGTCTCAGTTGCTAGATGTCTCTCAGGTCAGTGTTTTACTAGCTCAGAGTTTGTCAGCTGGTACCTGCAGTGCGCTGCTTGTGCCACTTCCTAACAACTCTTCCAAAATAAAAAACAAAATAACAGAGGGTAGAGTTCAGAAAGTAGATGGCTCTGGATCCCTGACCCTGAGTGGGAGACTTACAAGTAAGTTTGATGTACACTGATCCTGGAGACAAGCAGAAAGATGGGCAGAGACTGTAAATTCTGGTCCTGTCTCCAGTAGTGGCACCCCAGAGGACAGTCTTGGCACCGCAGCCGCTCTGCCGTCCCTACCCGGTGAGCACAACTTGCACACAGAAAGGAATAAATGAGGAGCTGGTGCAGGAAGGTCCCAAAGCCACTACTCATTTTTCTTGAATGGCAGTTTTGATTTCGAAATTAAGCATATCTTCTCTTGAGGTCAAATGAAGTAGTCATAATCTGATTAATCATTGATAGATCATTCAGAAGTAGGGCCAGAAAGCCCCTCCTATCCCTTCCTTAAGGAAATGGAAACAGCCCAACCTTGGCTGTTTCTGAAGATCCTTATCCAATTACTTAAAAAGTAAGAATGATTCTAATGCCTTCTTGAGGCATCTATTAGAGTAAATGGTCTGCTCTTACTTCATACTCTCCTCACCCACACAGAGGGTAAGTTACTTAACATTGCCCCTCCACCAGGTCCTCAATAAAGCATCCCTCTCCTATTTCCATTTCTCTGTTTTTTAGCGAGGATAGCCTCTCATAGGAAGCATAATGTCCTTTTTCCCTAAAGCCCTTTTCTCCAGAGATGTTACCAAGGTTGAACAAGATGCTCCCACTGGAGTCTCCTTAGAAGTACTCCCCTCTTTCCCTACATACAAAGACTATTTCTCCCCTCCCCCATTTCTTTTCCTTTGGAGATGGAATGAGACTCTTGCCTTTTGCAGATCATTTAATCCAACAGGTCTTCCTTAGAACTGCTGCTGAGATCACCATCCCCCATTTGTATTCATGCATTTGATTTCTCATTCCTAAGGGCAAATCTCTACACTTGTCTTGAATTCCATCTGGTTCATTTTGGACAGTTCCTCTTGATCAAAATCCCTTTGAATTCCAAATCAATCTTTCCTAGCCTTTGCAGTCAGTCTTAGCTAGCCAAAGCAGTGCTAAAGCCCAAAACCAGCATGGAAGGAATAGAGAAGGGTTGTGCTGAAGTGGAACTAGGGTCACTTGGCTGCAGGATGATCACAGCCACCATAACTAGACACATGTGACTTGACTTGTGACAAGAAAGCATCATGCTCAGCTGCTAGCACATAAATAGTTAAAGGTTTTACTGCTATTATAGATTATTAGTGTTATTTTGCTTTCAAATTGAGGTTGGCCTTGTGTGAGAAACAGGACTTGGATTTTCCAAGTTGAGGCAAACACATGGCCCAGAAGCTGCAAACAATTGTAGGGGCTGTGTACACACACACAGACACATGTCACCTGCTCATACAAAAGTGCTGCTCAGCTGCCTTCAAAGAACAGATAGAAAAAAAAGAAAAAAAAAAAAAGCAAAAAAAAAAAAAGCATTGCTCTTTTCTTTCCCCCCACCAGCTTCCTACTCAGGAGCTGTGAGATCTCATATTTTCCAACTCCCCTGCAGCAGTTCTGGGACCTGCCTTTTCTCCATCACATTTCTTTAAGTGTCTGTAGTATATTCCACACCTTTATGACGACACGGGGAACAGTTAAAACTCAACTGCACCTAGTAAGTACCTTGACTTATACATTAGGAAATAACACTAGCTACAAGCATAACCCTGTCCTACCACTCTGCCTTTGACTTCAAGTTCCAGGTTAGTACCTGCAGCTTTTCCACTTTTCAGTGCTTGTTTCAAAGCTACATCTTGAGCAAGGGTTAGGTTGGGGCAGGTAAGGAAAGGTGAAATGAAAGAAAGGGTTTAATTCTCTCTTAAAAAAAAAACCTCTCTTCATAAAAATTGTGTCCTATCTTATAAGCAAGGGTCAATATTCAAAGTGTGCAAATAGGCTTCATGCTGAGTCTTAAATTCTTCAGACACAAGTAAATGGTGTTGTGCCCTGAAGACAGTTCTGGACTTAAACAGGCCTCAGAAGAAATACTTAATGATCACAGCAGGCAAGACTTTTCTCCTTGTCCTGACCAAAGAACAGGTTGGTGGTAAGAGACTGGAGCCCTTTCTGCTTATATTCATGAATATTAAATTAATAGAGCAGCAAGGATCTTAGGCTGTCAGAGCAGATGAGGGTTAGAGTCTCTGTAGAATGAAAATGCACTTAAAATATGTATGAGAGGAGGAGTTTTTTAACATGGGGGAAGAGAGGAGGGAGGCTACAGAATTAGGGTCAAAAAAATCTGGGTACAGGAGAGGCAGGAAGAGAAAAACACCAGATTTTCTTTTCTATATTCATACAGATCAGATGAACCCATTTTGTTTACAGAATCATCATGACCTCTAAAAATGTTCTAAGCACAAACTTCACATTCAAGGTAGCAAGAGCAATTCAAAGATTGTCAGAGCTTTGGTAATTCAGAGATGGGGATCCATGTGCCACAAGTATCAGAGCTAAAACCATTGCTTCTGATAACCCAGAAGCAAAGCTCTGCTTAAGCAATACTTGCCTCTAGAGCAACATAAGCCACTACAAGAGCTGGTAAGAGAAACCTTCTGGTTAAATCCTGAACTGCAACAAGAGGCAGAGGATCATTCTTGTGCTCCTCAGGATGGCACTGCTGTTACAAACATTAGTTATTCTCTCTCAAGGTGAACCCTTTGCAAATATTCACTACGAAGTATTACGGCAGAAAGTCTACCATGGGAGGTGTCCTAGTTATGGGTGGGACCCAGATGTTAATCTGTATCACCTCAGGTCATTGGAGGGGTTGCAGGTAAGAAATTCTCTGGTTTCCAAGAAAAAGGGCATGGTTTCCACTGGAAAGCCATAGCAGCGTTGTCCTCATTGTTTTCCTTGGGGTCTCTGGTGAGCATTTTTGCATGTGAATCCCCCTCTCTTTCATATACTTTTGTTATTAATATTGTTGCTGTTAGTGTTCATCTTCATACCTCACTGCTGTTTCCAGTAAATTGCTCTTATCTCAACCTATGATCTTCAACTTTTGTGCCTCCAATTCTCAACTCTATTCCTCTGGAACAGAAAGGACAAAGGGTAGGGGGAAGCAAGCAAGCAAGCAGTGTGTGGTTTGGGAGAGTCTCAGTGGGGGCACTGAACTGGGAAGTAGGATTCCTCAACCACAGCAGAGGACCTCAGGTTAATTTACACGCTTGACTCTACAGAAGGAGAGCTCTGTAACAACAGCCCATGTGGATTTATCCAAAGGAACTTGGAAGTTAATCCCACCTATAATGCTTTCCAAACTCCATAGTTTGCAGTAGCTCCAGGAGGAACACAAGAATTTGAAGACAGCATTAAGTGATCCTGTGTTGAATGTCAAGATAGGCCAGAGTATATCTACAAGACAGGCCTGGGTCCTGATGAGAAATTGGAGGCAGAACACAGATGGGCTCAGCCTTTCCTTCTCTTTCAGTTGGTTAGGAGCAACTATCCTTAAAAAGAACCAACTAAATTCACAGATTAGTTAAGCTGTCCTATTTAGATATGGACCTTTGCAAATGCTCACGGCTTTCCATGCCATCTCTCATTTTAGACTGAATAGTCTTCAATGCCATTTCATTCTCAAACAATATAGTGGTTGCCTAGAAATCAGTGCAACCCCACATCTTGTGTTCAAACATAAAGGCTCCAGAAAACTCAGAGAAACTTCTTGGATGGCTGGTAAAAACACAGATACCTAAATAACCTTCAGCTTTTGACACTCCTTGACTTCAGAAATCCCCGCACAGTCTAAGCAGGTAGTCTAAACTTCAAGGCACAAGGCATTTGAAATCACACTTTCACTGCAGCAAACAGCCTTGGTGCCTCCTATTTTTTAATGACTCAAAAAAAAAACAAACCCAAACCACAAGCTTTTCCCTCTCAGAAGGTCAGTGAGGTATGCAGGATTTCATAGCATCTGCGACACAGGCTGATGCACTACAGTGAACGCAAACCTAGGAGGAAAGAAGCAGAAGGAACTGAAGTGAATCCACATGGGCTATTAGCCCCACATTAACACTTAAATAGAGCATTATTTCATCATTTGCCAAAGTTCAGACAAGCCCTAACCTTTAGCAGATAACTCAGGAGGAACTAAAATGTGGGGATAGCTGGGGTGGTTTTAGCCTTTTAAAACAATGACACGAAAACAGCAAAGTCTGGATCAATAGAGAGAAATTAAATGATAGCCTTAAAGAACCAATTTTAAAATCAGGATCTACCTGAGGCTGTTTTCAACCCAGAGCACCACAGAATTTCTGCAGAGGAGTTTGTGGTATCTCGATGATATCATAAAAGTGACACAAACACAGAGCTTAAGCCTACAGCACTGCCAATAACCTCTCCTTCCTCAAAAAACCCAGAAGTGTTACTACAAAAATATCAGATTGATTCTACCAAACACTGTCAGTTTCTGTTTTATAACCAGAGCAGCTGGACTGATGTGGGCGGTAAAGGAGCTTCAAACTAGGTGAAGCTTACCAGTCCTTTAAGAGCCTGCTTCAAGGTAGAATCCACCAAAGCAAAAGTGCTGGCAATTAAACACTTTTCAGTAGAAACTTGCAGAGAAAAAGGTTTGTCAAGTCACCTGTATTCTTTACATCCCCAAAAGGACAGGGTCATCTATCCTTAATACCTCTCTTGTACAAGCTTTCCAACAAATTATCTGAAAATGCTACACTGTGCAATAGTCCCAATATTTTGGCTTCTCACATCTCTATCTGCCACCAGCTGATCCTCATATCCTGTACTCTACAGCTTTCTGCTCAGGAGAAAAGAGAAAAAAAGCATTGCAGAAGTGTCAAAAAGGCATGACTTCAGAAGGAAATTCAAACCCCCTCATGAGCATCCATCCCTGCATGCGTAGGGACACAGGGAGGTTGTGGGAAGAAAGATGAAAGGGGACACTGTCATGAAAATCTCACTAGAGGAGACCAAGGCACATAAGGAAAATATTTCATTCCCATTTAAGTTAAGAAGTAGAGCTGAAAAAGATACAGCTGCAGTTGATTCTACTGCATTCCTTTTACTCACTTGATTTCTTTTATCTTAAATATCCAAAAAAGGCATGAAACTATCTTAGTGCCTTTCTTGAGGGAGACTGATCATATTTTATGTGATTTACCCCAATCCTAGATTACCTTGACTATAAGAAATAAGATTTTATGGAAAAACCTTCATCAATCCCTTCCTATCTGAATATGGCTCCACCAGGAGAGAGTGGGAATTGTTACTGAACAAAGGCATTCTTTTGGTTGGCTGGCTGGTCAGCAGCTCTCACGGTGCCTCCCAGTCAGATGAAACAAGTCCAGGTTAGTGGTCATACATTCAATCCTGTAGAGGCCACAGAGATGTGAGCACCAGGGGTACTCTGGGTTGTTGCAGAAGGACAGTAGGCAGTCCTTGTAAGTTATAATTTGAGAGATGTCATCTGTCCCCTCCTCACACTTCCTTTTGGTCAGGAAGAAAGAGAGCAGAGCCAGATCTGGCTTCCCTCCTTCTCAAGGACCTGCTTTACACAAAAATGCCCCTTCCCTGCAGACAGCCAAGTGTTTCTTACTACTTCCTACAGCCAACAAGTAATCTGGCTACATTCCCACAGTAGGCTTCAAGAGAAGGAGGGTTCATGACTGCAGCTCTTCGGGGCAGACGTTGCGTTCTATCAGGATAAGTTACACAGCACAAGACCAGGACTTAAACCTGCAGCTGTAGCCAACAACACACCAAGTCTGCCAAGTCTGACAAAGCAACCTCTTGCTCATCATCCCTGAAGTCTGCAGGTGCTGCCAATGCCCAGTAGTAAATGGTGAGGTGGTACCAGGAAGTTGTCTCACTTAATGACATCCAGCATTGCCCTATGGCAAGGGCAAGCCCAGAGGTCTCCTGCCCGGACTGCTTCATCACAGAGTCAGCACGAAGGGGATACCTCAGCTGCTTATCTGATCTTTTCTGACATGGCCACAGCCTACAGGTGACTTTACAGGTTTTGTTTTTTCGGGATTTTCTGAAAACCAACAGTTTATTCTATTACTTTCCCAATTTAGAGACTTGAAATTACTCCACTCATTGGAGTGGGAATAGCAGAGTGCTTCCTGGCACAGTTCGAATCACTAGATATTATGTTTAATACTGCCTCTCTCCCAGGAGGATATGGAACAAGGTAGCTCCTGAATCAACATGAAATTCACAGGAAAGGAGGGCTCTGCATTTCAAATCCTAGCTGCAAGCCTGCTTAGGGCAAAAGGGGAAAGAACATATGAATACCTGCTGTGGTTTTTTTTCAATAGAAGACATGCCTTTTAGGAATTAATTCTGAAGGCTTTGTTTGTTTGCTTATTTAAATTAGTGCCTCACAGCATTTGCAATTTGCTCTCTGTTACAGATTGTTCTAGTTGACATGGCACAGGGTAAGCTCAGAAAGCCTGGGTGTCCCCACCCACCTCCATTTAAACGCTAAGAAGGTACCTTTCTCTATCAGAACTTTCCCCTTGCAGGAGCCATCAAAGCCATCTCTTCAATTTAGGAGTTGGCAGCTTTTCTCTGAGGCAGTACCTTGTCTTCACACACCAAGAATCACACTGAAGATAGTCGGTCACGCTGCTACCATGCTGATCTCCACTTCTCAGAGGAGGAAGCAGCAATTCTGCTCTTCCAGAACAGGGAGCACAGGAAAAGCTAAAATTACTCACTACAAGTATTTGTGCTGATCAGGGAGCTGCCAAACACTTTTTATTGCTGCTATCAATTCCATTCCTCCAGGACAGGGGTACACATAGCTCTTTTGGCTCCCAGTGATCACAGCTGCTTTCTATGTCCTCATTCTGGGCTATTGAGTTCTTATCTTCAGAGAAACAGTAAGGTACTTAACAGCAGCTGAGACCACCTTTAATTTTATTTTATTTTATTTTTTGGATTCTCAGGAGTCCCAGAGTCCAGGAAACATTACATAATAACATTCATCACATTAAAAAAATGACACAGCCAAAGCCATCATTCCATGTTTTATAGGCTTTCATTTTCAATGTAAATGAGCCCGAAGCTAAACTGTGACCAAGCAACACAATCAGACAAAAGGTTAAGAGCCAGATCCATCAAAGAGACCCTTACCATCTGTTTTCTCCATACCTTAAGGGGTCAGGTTTGATTTGTGTCTCCTTTTGATCCAAGTGCTCTGGGAAGATGCAATGGGTATCTACAAAAGTAGCCCAAGCAGCTCCTGTGCCAGCTCACCTTGATCACCTTCCCTCTCCATCCAAAGGCTCAGAGGATGGCAAAGCAACACAAACCATCCTGGCCAGCATTGCCAAACGCTGCCATCCAGCCATCCACAATGGATTCATAGCATTTAAGATTGTTAACGAGCAAGGAAGAGGTTATAATTTTCTCTAGCTTAAAAAGCAGGAAAGATGAAAAACACTTTGATAGAGGCTTGAAGCTTTGCTTCAGTTCCAGAAGCTGCCACCTCTCCTTTCGATCTCACAGTCTAATACCTAACAAGTCGTGTGTCGTGTCACACCAGGCAGTGGCAGGAGGTCTTTTAGCTCAAGGAAACTTCTACCTTCTAGGTCAATTAACACGTAGGAAGGGGAGCAGCAGCTACTGCAGTCCCGTGGCTGCTGAGATCAGACCACCAGCAGCGTTAGGCAAAGGATGGGGCTTCTCTAGAACATTGAGGCAGGGAAGTTGCAGTTTAAGTGCCTCAGGCTCCCAGGTGATGACTACAGGCCAACAGCCAAGTTTTCCACCCTCCCAGCCTTTTCCAAGGGGAGCACATGTAAAGCCACTTCTAATAATCCTTTTAGAAAGAAATTATTGTTTCTCACTGAGGTTTTTGCAATTAGCTAGGCAGAGAGCAAGTTCTTTGCCATCAACTTCAGGTTTCAGTTTTAGCATTTCTGCCACGTGAGCTCAGAAGAGACAACTGCAGGAGAATCCTAAAGCCTGCACGTATAAATGCTGCACAGACAAACAGGAAGGATGTTTTTGGAAGCTTGTGCTTTTCCCAAACCTTTCTTCCTTTTGCCTGGAAAGGTGACAAGCTGCTGCCCCCTGCCATGACCGTTTTAACGGCTCTCACAACGTGCTGAAAAACTGAACTCTGGGGTGAGGGTGAGAGTTCTCTGTAGAGCTTTCACAAACAAACTAAAGATCATATTACAGTCCTGGACTGGGAAGAGGTCATTTTTCTGACCCCCATGATTAGGTTGGTTTTACTGCTGAAGCCTCTATAAAGTAGAAACTTGTTACAAACCTTCACTTACCTACAAAGGAAGCAGAGGCTTAGTTTAGTGAGCTAGCACACTGCATCAGAGCCCAAAGCTCCTTGTATTTACTCCTCCCTCCAGCCACACAGCAATCACAGCACTTTCCTTATAAGCTTTAGCTCATCCATTTCTAATGCTGGTTCACTGACCTCTAGAGTAACTGGGTGAGAGATAACCAGCTTTTATTCTTAGCTGCTAATGTGATGTACAACCCAACAATTGTCCTTCTCTTAGGAGAAGGATCAGGCCTTAGGAGCAGGTAGGATCAGGTCTTAGAGAAGCTTATAGCAATCAGAAGATTAGCTGCTTTAACCAGAGAGGGGCTGTTTACTGACATGAAGCTTGAACACAGCTGTGCTGTGGGTACAGAGGGCTCATGGACCTCGCAGAAGGAGCCAGACACTTCACAGCTTTCCCCATGTGCATCACAGGCTCAGCTTTCCTCTTACAGAAAGCATTATGAGACTTGTTGCACCAGTGAAACAGAAAGAACAACAAGGGGAGGAAAAACCTGCAGCCCCTTGGGCCACAGCTTTAGCAAGCTACAGCCATCTCACTGGGACAGACAATTCACACTCAGGAGGCAGCAGCCTCTCTGTTACACTGACTTCACACCTTTGTAAACTCCAGTGAATCAGGCCCCACAGGTAAGCAACAGAGAGGGCTAAGGGAGGGCAGTGATAGAGTGGGAAAGCAAAATTCTCTCAATTTTACACTCGGTCACCCAGCGTTATCTAGAGACAAGGGGAAATCTCATTCCATGTAATTCACTTACCCACAGCACTCAGAAGGGAAATCATTGCAATGTTGTTTGTGAGAAGGGTGAGAGGCATGCTTTTCTAGCAGCAGTGAAGGACACCATGGTCCCAGCATAATCACGTCTCTAAAGCGATTAAGAACCCCAAGGAGTAAAGGAAAGAAGCACCAGAGCATCCAAAACGTACTTCCCTAAGGAGTCCCTTTCCACTTTACCAGCTACATCCTGATCTTACTGTCTAACAGTTCATAAAAAAAATCCCACCTGCTTGCAGGAGAATGCTTTTGTACTCTTACTTGAACTGCAGTTGGACAGAACTAAGGACACCAGCCTTCAGATAAGGCTAATATCTCCTCCAAGGGGTAGGCAGAGAAAAAGTCTATTCTCACTTTGCAGACACTCCACCTTGATTAAATTGTCAGCACCTGCTCCATATTTATCCATTTTTATTTGTTCTGAAATTAGTCCCCTAAATCCATCATTATTTCCTAAATAAAAATAAATATATTTCAGAATGGAAATAGAGAAGTCATCATCTGAAAAATACTCTCCAGTACCATTACTGGGTAAGAATAATGTTAAATGTTATGCCCTCTTCTAAAAAAATAAATAGATGAATGTGTACAGAGAGAAGAGAAAGGCCTGAATCACACAAAAGGCAAACTTTTTATTGCCTGCTCACACAATGTTGAACAATAAAACATACTACTTGTCAAACAATGCAAATGCTTCCTATAATCTTATATGCATGTATGTGCAGCATTTTTAGGTTTCTGTGTAAACAGAACAATTTGTGATCACATTTCAAAAAGAACTTACTGCAGTGTATGTGTGAATACATAGGCACACGCACAAAGCAAAATGCATAAGGAAATCATTCACAAGACACATTCATCATAAGAAATTGGGAAGCAACTCCACTATCACAGCCATACAGGCAAATGTCTGCAGTCCTTCTGAGCCTCTGCAGCTCCAGGGTCAAAAGTGTGCACAGAAATGGAGGAAGTTCATGCATTGGGACTTTGGATGCTTTCACTTTGAGACTCAGGCTTACCAAAACAGTACTGGAGTGAAGGATTAAAACTTTAAAAGCTCATCTGGACAGAAGAAAAGTCCTATGCAAAAAAAAAAAAAAAAAAAAAAAAAAAAAAGAACCAACTGAAATAGAAAAAGCTTGAGATAACACAAAAGCTTAAGGAAGGCAAAGAAAGTAGAAGCAGAATAAGATCTCAGCCTATAAATATTGCCTTCATGCCTAAAAAATTTGCTTTGCTTCTCCACCCCTCCCCATCCAGTGGGTAGCTGGTCTGTCTACCTGGAGCAGATTAATTCTGCAGTAGCTAATCTGTGGTGGCCACACAAATGCACACTCTCACCTCAGTTTCAGGACCTGCAACGAGATAAGTGCAAGCACAGAAAAGAACTGCCACAGAGCATTTAGAGCTCAGTAAATGCACGGTGCAGCTTGCCACACTGTGATTCATTTCTGTTAATGGACTTCACAGCCAGCTCAACTAGATGCAAGAATTAAAAATATAGGAGGGTGCTTGCTTAGACAGCCAGGTTAGGAAATTTTCTTGTTTGTGGTATGCTTTGGGTTTTCAAGGCATCTCTCTGCCCACAGAGCCGCAGTCATTTTGTGAGGCAGAGCCATGTCAGTCTCACAGAGGACACGTGTTTTGATCTCTTCAACCAAGATCTTTTTATGTTTTTTGTTGTGTTTTTTCTTCTCTATTTCAATGTAAAATAGAAACATTTCAGATTGAAAGGGCATGGAAAAGTCAAAAAATCACTAGTTTAGTTATATTGTTTGAAGAAGGGAAATGTAGCAAGTAAACAAATGACAGATAGGGAACAGTGGGAATTTGGTTTAAAAACCCCACAACATTCTAGATTTAGTTATCTGAGATACCTTTTTTTTATTTCAATAGTTCATTTTGTGTCTGAACTGCTTGTCTTGTGTGAATAAAATCTTCACCTTGGGGATCCACAACTACAGATTTTTTGCAGAGTGAGTGGTATTTTCAAAACACCTTAACATTAACTCAGTTCTGTTTCCCCCTGAAGTCAAGAAGTGGCATTTTATCATCAATGGCAATGAAAAGAAAATAAAGCTGATCTAGAGTGCTTCACCTTCCCACACATAATTTTTCTCTTCTGATGGCTTGTACCTGTGTGCAAGCATGTACCAAACACACTGGGGTGCTCAGGAATTTGGGACATAAAACTAACATTGGTGGTTCAGGTCCATATTGAAAATACTTCAAGAAGAAAAAAAATGTAATAATTTTACATAAACCAAAAATAAATGAAGATTTTTTTTCTCAAAACTACAGAAAACATCTCCACATAAAAAGCTAAAGTAACAATATTTTGATCCAAAACAGACTAGTTGAAGATAATAGGATAAAATGAAATCAGCAGACATTTAGCCTGAATCAAGGCAGACTTGCCCTCACGTAAATTTCTAAGCTAGCTTTTTTTCACATGAGGGAATGAAACAAATACAGTTCTGTCCAGTTTGACAATTGCATCCAAAGGAGTGACACAACATTTATTATCTGTAGTTACAATTCTGAATCACAAAACAAGCCATTGTAGTGTGCAGGAGCCTCAGAGTTGCTTTAAACTGTTCTGACTACTTGCAGAGGAGATACAATGCTCAGCAGCACAAAATAAAGGAATATTATGAATGATGGCAAATTCCTTATTGTATGTCTGAGCAAGCTGGTATGGAAAAGGGAAATGATGTGCCCAACAGTCTGAATTAGATCCCAGGTCCACAGGTTTTTTGCTTCCAGTAATGAGCAGGACATTTGGTCCTGTCAGACTTGAGTGGACGGACTGGTACTGGAGTACCAAGTTTTTAATTGCTGCCTTTCTGTGCCTGGCGTGGTGGAGGAGAGGTAAAGTACAGGATAAAGCAGTTTACATGCTTGTGCCTGAGAAGAAGGAACACAGTCTGTTTGCAGTGCATTCCTGCTCCAATCCCCCATGGCTCTGCTTGCACAGAAAGCATTCCTGAGGAGATGGTTTCTTCTCACTGTAAGCTCTCATTAAGCTGCCTGAGCACTGGGAACTGTGGTGTGACAGAGAGTTGCACTTATCATCAACATGGATGCAGGACAAGGAAAAGCCCCTGATGCTGTGTCCATAGGAGTCTGAGGCAGCAGAGAGCCAGCCCTACCATCCTGAGAGGCTGTTCTGGGTTAGCAGGGGCTCTGTGTCTGCAGCAGCGACAGAGCCAAGCCACAGCCCCAGCGCTTGTTTGACAACGTGTCCTTATGGTACGAGCTCTGCATGGGAACAGGGCACCTCTGAGGCAAAGAGGAGGAGCTGCACACACACCTCATCTTGCTCACTGGAGTTCTAAGCCCAGGAATGAGAGTGGGGAAAAGCAGGGAGCATTTCCTGAATTCCCTAAAGAACACCCTAGTGCCTTGGTGAGCTGTGGTCAGCAGTGCAGAGCATTGGGATGTGCTGTGGTAGGATAAAAGAGAGGGGAAAAGGGCCAAAGAAACCTTTGCTGATGGGCATGAGTATGCTGTGAGGCCACTGCCTGTGTCTCTCCCTCCCTCTGATCATGCAATATTCAGTCAGCTTCTTTTCCCCTTCTCTCTGTGGGGATGTTGGGCTATGCTGGCAGCAGCACAACCACCACTGCAGGCTGTCTCATGTGAAACTGTTGCCTGGGGAAGGCTGACCTGAAGCAGAGGCTAGACAGAACTAGAGAATAAAGTTGGTATTTATTAAAAGGTCTCCAGGATCCACCCTGGGCATTACAGGAGCCTAAGCAAGGCTGCATGCAGGGTGGGCTGAGTGGTCACAAAAATGGCCGCTCAGTCACAAGATTTTACAATTTTATAATTTTTGGTCCATTTGCATATTGGGGTCTAATTGTCCAATTACAGCTCAGGTTGTGAGGTCCCATCCTTCTTGTTCCACCCCTCAGTCCACCGTTGTCTATGCTTTTGGGCTGAAAGTTGTCCTTGGTCTTCCAGCAGAAATGGATTTGTTTTGTCTACCTGCACAGTGGAGAGAGTTTAGTGACACTTAATATGAGGCTCAGAACTACAACCCTAAGCAGCACAGAATCTGAAAATATAAAAGCTAAGGCATCAGAAGTGAGACAAAAATTGGGGTGACTGGGAAAAGCCCAAACCTGGAGAGCATCCTTTATTTGAAGGACAAAGCATCATCTTCTGCTTTGGGACTCCTGGAGCATCTTTCCTCCCTAGCTTTGTGGCAGAGTCATCCCAAGGGCTTCTTCCCTGATGTGTCACTGGGGCTGGCTGCAGACCATGGGTGTGCAAAGTTGCACTGGTCATCTCTGTCAGCACTGCTGGAATTGTTCAGAGATTTCCCTCAGCTGCCTCGGGCTGTAGGCAGCAGTAGTATGAAAGGGCACAGCTCTCAACTCATTGGTTCCACATCTTTACGGAGAAAGGCAGATCGAGCTTTTCCTCAGGACTGCCAATGCGTGTGCTTTATCCTCAGCACAGCAAAGGCAGAGGCCTCTTGTTTTGCCATGGGCCAAAGCCATTGGAGCTAGACTGATGCTTTTGCCTGGGGTCACTGAAAGTGACAGTGAGAGTGCTGTATTTTCATTGCTTTCCTGTTTGGCATACTCACAGGCATTATTACAATGAGGTTTTAAAACTCCTTTTGCAAAGCTATTTTTGACTCCCTGTGTGTGTGCATGTGTGTGTAGGCACACAAACTTAAACTTAGAGCTGCTCATCCTCTCCCATTTCCTCCTCCCCATGGCATCTGTTTTCCCTCTTACCAAGGCAGGAAGATATTAATTTTTTGCTCTGCTAGTCAGAAGATTAGAAATATTAAGATGTATGCAGCATAACAGTGTTTATTTAGTTTGGTTTGGTTTGTTGTTTTTTTTTTATCTGAAGGCCAAAGAGAACTTAATTTAATTGGTGGGAAGATAAAATAGGACTGCATTTACAAACAGGTTATCTTTCTACTGTCAACTCATCTCCCCTGCTCTGTCAATTGGTTGAATTTAATTGTTCCAGGCCTCCTAGTTTTATTAAGCTCTTCCTCTACTCTCATTCCTGATTACCCCTCTTCTGCATAATATATTCTCTTCGCAGGTTACTGCAGAACTGTAGGAAAGCCTTGAAGGAGTGCATGATTAAAAAAAAAGACATCCTAAGCAAATCTAGAAAAGCCCAAAGCCAAACACTTGCATGTACTATACTAATATATTGCTTAGAAGGTATAGCAGACTCTCCATCTGCGGCTATCATGTCTTGAGACTTGATGATTTTCCAAGAGCTGCATACAATTTTAAATGTTTGAGGGGAGAGGTGACAAGACTTAAGGCTGCCTACTACTGAAAATGGCTTATGGCTAGTTGAGATGGACCACAATTGTCCTTTCTGGCCCTGATTCAGTGATGGTGTGGATAGAAATGTGTGGGCAAGACATAAGCAGTTGGTTTTCAACAAAAAATCCCCAAACCTCTCTGGCATGACTAGATGACAGCAATGCCAAAAACTCTTGTTATTCACAATTCCCTTGGGATTGTGATTGATACTGCATTGGTTTTGCATGGCCTGGTTTTGGTAGCTGGAGGGGCTGCAGGGGTGGCTTCTGTGAGAAGCTGCTGGAAGCTCAAGCAAAGCCAGTCCCTGGTGGCTCCAAAGATGGACATGCCACTGGCCAAGGCTGGGCCAACCAGAAATGGTGATAATGCCTTGTGATAACAGATCTAAGCAGAAAGAAGACCAAAAAGTTGTAATTGCAGCCAGAGAAGAATAGAATGAGAACATGTGAGAAGAACAACTCTGCAGACACCGAGGTCAGTGCAGAAGGAGGGGCAGGAGGTGCTCCAGGCATTGGGGCTGGGACTCCCCTGCAGTCCCAGGTGTAGAGTGTGGTGAAGCAGCTGTGCCCCTGCAGCCCATGGAGGGACACAGGGATGCAGAAATCCACCTGCAGCCCATGGAGAAGACCCAAACCGCAGTGGGTGGATGCCTGGAGGAGGCTGTGGCCCCAGGGAGACCCATGGAGAGAGGAGCCCTGCTCACAGGCTGGAGCAGTCTGTCCTTGAAGGACTGCACCCTGTGGAAGAGTGGCCCATGCCGCAGCAGTTTTGGGAGGATGGTTGCCTGTGGGATGGACTCACATTGCAGCAGGTCACAGACAGCTGCTGCCCATGAGATGAGCCACATGGGAGAACTGCCTTCCACAGGAGGGACCCAACAATGCAGCACTCCTCTCCCTGAGCAGCAGGAGAAGCCATGGGGATGAACTGACCATAACCCCCCATTCCCTGTCTCCTTGTGCCACTGGGGGAGGAGGCAGAGCAGGGAAGGGAGGGAGGGGTGGGGCCAAGGTGCTTTTAAGCACCTTATTTTACTTCTCATCATCCTGCTCTGACTTCATTAGTAATAAATTCACTTCATATCTCTAAGTTGAGTCTGTTTTGCCTGTGATGGTATTTAATGAGGTATCTCTCCTGGTCCTTATCTCAGGCCATGAACCCTTTGTTAAATTTTGTTTTAACCATTTGTTAAATTTTCTCTCCTCTGTTCAGCCTCAGAGAGGAGTACGTGAGCAGCTTTTGTGGCTGCTGGCATCCAACCAGCATCAACCCAGGACAGATACAACCTGCCCAGTAGATTGAATTCTGTCCACTCCCTGCAGCAGAGCATGGCAGAGCAGAACTGAGCACATGCAGTTTCACAGGCAGGTTTTGCAGCCTGGCCCGACCTCTGTGTTGCAGCAGCAGCCACAGGACAGCAGTATGTGAGCTGGCAAATGCATGTCTAATTCAGGTACAGCTGTAGGAGCTACAGCCATATCTCGATTAAAATTAGATTAGCCTACCCTACATTAGGTAGGCTTCAGCCAACTCACATATGCTTCAGATAGCTATTTCCCCAGTCCTTCTTTAAGCCAGCACCACCACCATTATCAGGTTTGTCAGCACTTTTCAAAGATATTTCTACATTATTAATGACTGTACCCACACTGTCCAAGGAAAGATGCAGCCTGGGCTGGCAAGTGATTATTTTAAGTCTTCAAAGGAAATATAATAACTCATCAAAGGACTTTCTATGGGCTCATACATACTAGTAAGGGAAACTTATACTTGGAGCTGTATTCTAAATATACTACAGTCACAGTATAAGACAGAATAGCAGCACACTGGGACTTTTTAATCTGCTGTCTTTTCTGTATTTGCACTTAAAAACAATCATATTAATCTGCTTTTTAAATCTTCTTTGGGCACTGGAATACATCCATGATCATATACACAATTACAACTTAGGCTGAACATTATGTCTAAACATTAGGGGCTGATTTCACCACTCTGTGCTCCTGATCAGTACAATCCTCATACTCGAAGCTCGAGCAGTTTTCCTGCTCCTTCTTTTCTTTTACTGTTCCTTTGCTATCACAAAGACAACCAATGTTTACAAACAGGGTCTTAACTCCCAGCCAGTGGTGGAGGCAATGTTGGGACTGGTGACTGAGAGACATGAAAGCTGAAAAAATCCTATGGGTTAGTGAATGTCAGATGTGATAGATAGAGCTTGAACTCGTCAAAGCAATTCTCAAGAGTTCAGCAATACTCTGCTTAGGACATGCAATATCTCCATCTCTGTCTCTCAAACTGAAATGAAGATGTATGTTCTATGCCTCTCTGATCCACGTGACTTACTTTACCTGGGACTATCTACCATGAGAAATGCACCTAGAATCTGCCATGAGAGTTAAATTCCTCTTTGTCTTCCTTTCATCTTTTTCCTTCTCTTCCTAATTCAAATTATCCTAAATGGGATTAGAGGAGCCTTGCCTAGATTTCCCTGGTGATTCAGCCATGTTGTAAGCATAATGCAGAGACCAGTGAGTCAGCAGGAAATGAGAAGGAACAATTCACTTACCATCCCTGTCCCCTAATCCTTCTTTGCCTGTGAAGAAGCTACAACTCCCTCAAGAAATCTATTAAATGGCAGAATTGTTCTTTCCATTGTCAAAAAAAAGAAAAAAAAATATTAACTCCAGTTCAGAGGTTAAACAGGGGTTAAAGGAGGAATCATAGAAGTAAACACACATCCCTCCAAAACTTAGCTACTTTTATCATGCAACTTCACCTTTGTTGTAATAAAGGGGTAATGTAGATCTAAGAGAGAAATATTTGTTCCCTTCCCAGAGAAGTAAAAGACTTTGGAACATCGTAGTACGGAGGTACAGAAGCCAATCCTCTGTCACTGCACACACCATGATAGAGAAACACTTTGTCTCCAGGTCAAATGACACCCTAAACACAGATTTGCTGTATCTCATAATGGGGTAGGAGCAGAGAGAAAGAGGAAGAAGTCTCAAGCAGAGCCTTAAACTGTGGGAGTGCTCACCCATCACTGATGGGGGGCACAGACACTGTTCATGCCTCCCTCTACCTCTGTAATTGTATGCTTCACCCATACCAGTTGTCTAGGCTTCTCTAGAGCCTGGTTCTGCTGGCAGTGGAGTCATTCTCCTCCAGTTTTCTGCCTATTTTTATTCATGGCCAGCTTATACCCATTTGCTCTTGTGCCAACATTGTCCTTTAGCTTAAACAGCTCTTCTGCCTCCTTGACGTTTATCCCCATAAGGTGTTTATAGAGAATAATCATATCACTCCTCAGCCTTTGTTTTGTTGGACAAGTAGAACACTTTGTAGTCTCCTCACATACAACAGGTTCTCCATTCTCCTGGATGGCCCCACAGCCTTCTTTAGCAGCCTTCTTGTCCTGCTCCTGCTGCAGCTCAGCCAGACATGTGACTGACTGGTGCTCAAGATGATCTTCCAGATAATGCCTCAGCAAAGCCTCAAACAATGATATTAAAAATTCCCTGTCTGTCTCAGAAATGCTCATCCTAAGATTGCATTTGCTTGTTTCTCACCTGCATCCCAGAGGTGGCTCACAGTTGTACTAGCTGATCACAGGATGAATAACATCTTGGTCCTTTCTCCCCACTGTCATTTGCAATTTATGGAGTTTATGAATTTATTTATTCTGGCGCCTAGAAGAAATTCTCATGTTAATCCCAAGAATGTAACCTTTTACTCTGCACTATACAATTTCATCCTGTTTCTATTACCTTCAAGGTCTCCCAATGCTTCCTTCACGATCTCACTTTTTTCTTGAGACTGTCTCAGTTTTGTTTCATCAGCTAATTACATCAGCACACTTCTTTCTTGCAAGTTTATTCCTAATCCTTGTCTTCTCCAGATTTAAGCAGTAATTTCCCATGTAGGGTATCACCTTTCAACTTAGGTATCACCTTCCTAAGGTCCAAAATAAATTAGATTTGACACAGGTTTTTTTATCTCTAGAAAGCTGGTTCTCCTCCTCAAGGAAAGTATCTGGTTAGTTTATAATGGTTTTCAAACCAAGACATGGTTCCACTTGGACAAACCTGGACTGTATTCAGCCCGCTTATGTCCCTGTCTGTAATTATTTTTACCTTCAAAACTTTATTTTGTTCTTTTTTAGAATGGGTCTACACAGATAAAGACATATGCACATTGTTAAGAGGGAGAACAATTAAAAAAAACCAAATAACTGAAAACAAACAAACAAAAAAAACCAGTTTCAAGATGGATCAGGTGTTATTCTCTTTGGTTTTTTGTTTGTTTAATCTTTTCCTTTTTTGGCTATTGTTTCAACTCTCCTCCCCATCCTCTCAAATCCCAGAAATTCTTATTGTCATTCAACTCAGATGAGTAACTTCCCATTCGTCTCTAAATTATACTACACACTGTTAGCCTGACGCTGCTGCACAACCTCAGGAGCCCCACAAAGGGCTCCTTCAGCAAACAGGCATTGCTCATCCAGAGGGCTGCTGGAGAGGGCCAGGTTTGACTGGTGGGCGTTGGTGGTTCAGAACAGGCAGGGGGGGCTGGGTTATCTGCACATAGCAGGTATTTCCATCTCCTTTGGAACAGTGGGAACCCACATGCCTCATATGAGCCAGGAGCGTTTTCGCACAAATAATGACTCGCATTAATAATGTTGTCGGCCCCCGAGTGCTGGTGGCCTCTTTCCAGGTGCTAGTGGCTGAATTCAAAAGGGCTGATTCACATAAGGCTTGGAAAACTAAAATAAAAACCAAGAGGCTTATCAGAAGCTTAACCAACCCTTTTCAGCAGCCTCATTAAGTTGGCCAAAGGAAAATGTTTAAAATCGTAGCCACCAGTGGAGACATGTAAAATCAGCTGGACAACACAGGGGTGAGCAGGCTCCAAACACCAAATGTATGTAGCCTGGTAGGGAGCAACAGGATGAAACATCTTAGCCCTAAAACTACTGCTCCCATAGATGAATTAATTAAACAAATCCTACCTTCCAGATCTGCATCACCCAGTGGTGAGTGGTGAACACTCACCATTGTGAGGCCATGCTCTCCTGGGCAATGAGGACTTTGAGGTGGACCCTCAGGGTACACTCTAGACTCTTGTGTGTCCTACCAGCACAACCTCTCTCTTCACTGCCATCCCAAAGATCCCAAGGGATTCCACACCAGAAGAGGTGACTGATGAAAAATGATCCTGCTCACCTGCAAACAGCACCTACTTCCCTTTAATTTATCCTGATTTCTTTGGATTATGTGATCATACTGTCTGTGTGTAAGTCTCTTCTAATAGCCATTGAGTCAATTTGCCAGTTTCAACCCAGTTTGACAGAGGAGCACAAGTCTGAGACATATTACCAAGTTCTGAACTGTTTTGTGGAAAAAGCCAGACAGGCAGAAATTTAGTTTCATAGACCTTTAAGGTCTCATCCATCCCAGAAGAACTAGATGATTTACATTTTCAGATGAGAAAATAAAACAAAATGCAAGTGATGGCAATAAGAATTTTTTGGCAAGTGTGAGCCTCTGAATGAACCCCAAGTCATTACTTCTGCCCTTTTATACTCATCTATAGGCATAGTTCTATGCTGGATGCCAGAGGACAGGAAAGATAGGAACTATATGACAGCCATTACATTTTCTTTCATGAGCCCTCATCCAAAAGGTGCATTGGTTTATCCCAGGTTTTGTTGTTGAGACACTGGATGGGAAAGTGCCAAAGAAGTTGCCTCAAGTTTGGTCTCCAGACTACAACCTTCATGACAGACTTCTCTCTTGATGTGAAGTAAAGCCTGCTTTAACTTCCAGCTTCAGTTTCTGTCCTCTGAACAGCCAGAAGGTACTTGAGAGATGGAAAGGAAAGGAAAGGAAAGGAAAGGAAAGGAAAGGAAAGGAAAGGAAAGGAAAGGAAAGGAAAGGAAAGGAAAGGAAAGGAAAGGAAAGGAAAGGAAAGGAAAGGAAAGGAAAGGAAAGGAAAGGAAAGGAAAGGAAAGGAAAGGAAAGGAAAGGAAAGGAAAGGAAAGGAAAGGAAAGGAAAGGAAAGGAAAGGAAAGGAAAGGAAAGGAAAGGAAAGGAAAGGAAAGGAAAGGAAAGGAAAGGAAAGGAAAGGAAAGGAAAGGAAAGGAAAGGAAAGGAAAGGAAAGGAAAGGAAAGGAAAGGAAAGGAAAGGAAAGGAAAGGAAAGGAAAGGAAAGGAAAGGAAAGGAAAGGAAAGGAAAGGAAAGGAAAGGAAAGGAAAGGAAAGGAAAGGGAAAGGGAAGGGAAAGGGAAGGGAAAGGGAAGGGAAAGGGAAGGGAAAGGGAAGGGAAAGGGAAGGGAAGGAAAGGGAAGGAAAGGGAAGGAAAGGGAAGGAAAGGGAAGGAAAGGGAAGGAAAGGGAAGGAAAGGGAAGGAAAGGAAAGGAAAGGAAAGGAAAGGAAAGGAAAGGAAAGGAAAGGAAAGGAAAGGAAAGGAAAGGAAAGGGAAGGAAAGGGAAGGAAAGGGAAGGAAAGGGAAGGAAAGGGAAGGAAAGGGAAGGGAAGGAAAGGGAAGGAAAGGGAAGGAAAGGGAAGGAAAGGGAAGGAAAGGGAAGGAAAGGGAAGGAAAGGAAAGGAAAGGAAAGGAAAGGAAAGGAAAGGAAAGGAAAGGAAAGGAAAGGAAAGGAAAGGAAAGGAAAGGAAAGGAAAGGAAAGGAAAGGAAAGGAAAGGAAAGGAAAGGAAAGGAAAGGAAAGGAAAGGAAAGGAAAGGAAAGGAAAGGAAAGGAAAAGAAAGGAAAGGAAAGGAAAGGAAAGGAAAGGAAAGGAAAGGAAAGGAAAGGAAAGGAAAGGAAAGGAAAGGAAAGGAAAGGAAAGGAAAGGAAAGGAAAGGAAAGGAAAGGAAAGGAAAGGAAAGGAAAGGAGGAAAGGAAAAGTCCTTGTTCTCAGGCTGTGAGTTATCTGGCTAACTCCTGGAGTCAAATGAAAACAAATGGGCCTTGATTTACCTAAACAGCACCCTGTGTTCTGCTAGTTCCTTTCAGTTTCATACAAACATCTTGCTATTTCTACCTGCCCTTTTTTGTCAATATACCCAAGTATTGACAAAAATCACATTTAAGTTCAAGAGCTAGTTAACATCTTGGTAAAAGGAAAAGCTTCCTGAAAGGATTTGCATCCATATCTTGCAATGCTTACAGGAAATATCCTTGAGGTTTTTCTCTACTGAAATAGCACAATACTTTCCAGAGCAGCTCTGACATTTCTAAATATTTGTTCACACTAGAATATACATTGCTTTAATGCTGGAAAAAAATCAGAACAGTCCCTTAAGGCACACTCACTTCTATTTGCATACAAGTAATAGTCCAGTCTGACTAAGCAACATAGCTTTCCAGCACTTTTACGTTAGTGTGACTGCATCCACACTAAGGGTGGCTGATAAAACAACATAAAATCACTTTCCTAAATGAACAATTAAAAATGGACACAAAATTTGCATAGAGATAGCAAGCTAGGGAGAGATGAAACCCTCGTCCCCTTTGGCTTATCTTTGTACAGCAAGAAAATGAAAATTGGTGCTAATGCTTCTACAGTTCTATGGGCATGTGAAATGGTGCTACCAAGAAGACAGATACCAGTGTTTATATTGCGGCACAAAAGTTAAGAAAAAATTTGTAGTTTCAGGTGTAGTGAAAAGCAAGAGGGTCGACAGGAGAGCCAAGGTAGAGAGGCACTCATTAGAGTGAAGTTGGATTCTGTCTCTACCCTGGCAATTTCCTTCTTTATTCAAAGTGATTGTTTCTGCCTCTCATTTGCATAAGCACTTTCCTCATTAACAGGCTGTAAAAGGAAAATTGAGATGGGGGTGGGGAGAAGGAATGGGCCACTGATAGAATAAAAAATGTTTTAAAGCAGGGAAGCAATAAGGTCACATCAACACCAGGCTGATAAGAGCTGAGGTCAGTGAAAGCCATGGCACCTCATTGTCAAAATCAGTCAGAAAAAGGAGATTGAGCTGATGCTCATTCCTCACTCTTCTATTTACACAACTATCTCCCCTCTTCTGCTCCCTCCCACCACTTTCTCTCCATGTTGCTGGCTCTTTTAAGCCAGAGCTGTTTGGGCCAATTCTGCTCTCATCCCAGATGGTTTCCACGCACTGAGTCCTTTCTCATCTCCCCCGGCAGGAAAAGAAGCAGACTTCCACATTTATTGGTATCTGTCCTTGAGGGACAAGCCCACAGCTGGTGTAGAGTGGAGCTGAGGATACACACCCCCAAATCAGCCCCCAGGGGAGACACAGAAGAGGCAGCTTGGTCTGGAACAGCCGCTCTGCCGTGGTGTGCGTTAAGGTTTGCACTGGATTTGTGACAACTGTGGCAAGCACGCCCACGGGGGCGGAAGACAACAGAAGCTTCTGCCTGATGCTGCAGGCAGGACACATGGACAGCTCACACTCTCAGCCAGTGGATATTGGCTCATGTCACTGGCTTGAGACAACATCTGGCTTCCTCACTCTTGCTCCTTCCCACTGGCTCTATCCTATTACAAGGACAGTTTGCTGCTAACATGGCTTCAGCCCAGCAAATAACTCCATTTTCAGAGCTGGCCAAACTCAAACTGAATAGCAAGGAAGCAGTGGAAGGAAAGGAAAACAAAAGAATGGGAATAAAGAGAGAAATACAGTGAAACTCTATGTAGTGCTATGCATAATGAGGCTAAAGGGAACATCACAAGACCATAGTCCTTTCTTTCACAGTCCTTTCCCTTCCTTCTGGTCATTACCATTCTCACTGTATTTGTCAGACCATGCACTTGTGGTGGTGGACACTGCTCCCTCCCTACATGATCAGCTCCAGGGAGTCTCTGCCCTTGCCAGTGGAGAATCTATGCCAGTAAATCTCTCTCGTAATTAAAGTCTGATAATTTTTGTCCTTATAAACAGGACAACAAGAAGATGGTTGCCTTTAGTTTTACAACATCTATTACCATTTTGGAGCTAATTTCCCTGGTGTTCATTGGCAGGAAGGAAAGGAATTGAAGGAAAAGATTGTTAACTGTAGCACAAACAGGACTCAGTCATAATTTGTCACGTAAAAGCAACTGACACCAAATGTTTGAGACAGGAACACACACTAATGTATTATTTACATTAGACTAAGGGGGAAAAAAAGTGAGTACCTAAAACTCCTGTGCTCTCTTTCCTCTGCTTCCCACATATTTGGGGTCCGTTATTCTGCTGCTGGTAACACAACTTAGGTGAAGGCTCTTGGCCTTCAGTATAGGAATGAAAAAGAAACCCTCTCCAACCAACATTAGTGTCACAGAAGGAGTATCATCTAGAGACCAAAAGTGTCAGTACAGTACATCTAGTCAGTACATCTAGTGGCAAAAGTGTCCAGTACAGAGTGAGTGACTTCCAAACTGCATGAACGGAGGCTTCTTGTCGCTCTCAGAAACATCCCATTTCAATGTATGGGTTTGGAAAGAATTGAGGGAAAATTCCCCCATCTTAATGACTGACTCTCTCTATTAGGCTGAACACAGCAGGGACAGTTCTCACCTCTATGAACTTTACATGCTTGACCAAAACTTAATTGTTTTGGTGATCAGTATGATCACAGAATCATTCAGTTTGCAAAAGATGTCTGATATTATAAAGTCCAACCACTAACCCTGCACTGCCTAGTCCACCACAAAAACCGTGTCCCTAAGTGTCACATCTACATGACTTTTAAATACCTCTCAGGATGGTGAGTCTTACATTTTCCCAGGCTGTTTGTTTCAATAATGGACAATCATTTCTGTGAAGAAATTTTTCCTAATACCCAATCCAATCTGTAACTTATGCTGTACCATGGCTTCTGGTATAAGGACAGTTTGGTAATGTGCAGAGTTAAGCAAGCATTTGTTAGATCTCTTTGGAGACACTGTGACCCTCTAACTTTCAGTTCTCATGGTCTTGGAACCAATGTCCACATTGCTTAATTCAGCCAAGCTCCACTGCACTCAATCAATTTATGTTACTCACAGAACAAACCCACAAACCTCCACTCTGTGCTGGAGAACAAAAGCCAAATATTTATTGAAAAATAAGATGGAAGAGTATCATCCCACACTAGTCAGATAATTACTCCATTTCTATAGGTCACATTATTATGCAAATAATCAGCTTTGCTGACATAAAACTTGATAGATCAGGACATCACATTTTAGGAGGTGATGAGCTTAGTATGCTGTTCTTGGAATGTGCAGGTGTAGCTAGTGTGCCTGTGGTTTGCCTAGGCCATGGGAACTGTGCTCCTCGTGCCTGCACAAGAGATTTGCAGCCCTGCCCTGCAGCTTTCTAGGCACGGTCTCTTTGTTTAGTTTTGCACGGGGTCAGCAGCACACCATGCTCACAACAGCAGCCTTTAGACAGCCCATCACCACTGATGTCTCAGAGCTGTGTGCTTTAAAGCTAAGAAAGTATCTTTATGGGGTGTTAATAGTCCCACACAGTTAACTTCCTCAGTGACCCTGGCAAGGTGTAGCAAATGAACTGAGTTGTTTTACTAGACACCACCAGCTGTGATAGAGACAGTGCCTAAATCTTCAGAAATGTTCGATTGGAGAGAAATCTTATTTGGCATCTAGTCAATAGCCCAGGGAAGAATAGGACCTTGTCCAGCAGCATCCCCAGAGGTATCTGGTACATGTAACAGAGACTGGGGATAATACAAAAAAAACCAAAAACAAAAACAACCACCAACAAAACCCTGACCTGGCTTCTCAGAATGCTAATCAGGCTGATATTTCACCAAAGGAAAACAATCCTTTCTGGTTTTGTCTATTCCCCAAGGCTGCTGAGACACCCAGAATTTGTCAACTAGCCACAGCAAATAAATTGAGAAGTGTGATGTTACAGAGGGAGGATCTTATTCTATGCTGGGCAGAAAAGCCACCATAAAAGTGATTAGACAAACTCTTCAAGTGCAGCTAAACAATACAGAGTATCTGCTCAGTGGGCTGAGCAATGCCTGATGCAGGTAGTCCATAAATTGTAAATCTCTAGAGAGACTAGAAGCACATCCCAAAAAAGTAATTTCTCTGTACTTGCCCATGTTTCATACATATCCTGGAAAATCTTGGTACTGGTTAGAGGCTTATTTATATGTGTTTTTTTCTGTTTTAAGATATTTTATTTTAAGATGACATGTTTCAAATTATTCCATTTCAGGCTCTTAGCTGTGCTTTAATGAATGATAGTTGTTCTTCCCTGAAGTTTCCTCACCAATCTCTGTTTTATTGATAGATTAGTTGTGGCTCAAAAATAATACCATTACTCTCCTGTCTCAAATACCTGGATCAAGTCACAACAACATTCCCAGTGAAGGTCCCCAGTGAGAACAGCTTTAATGTTGGTAGACTTGGTACCAGCTTCCAAAGAGCATTGTACACATACACATAAACTCTTGCCTAGGCCATATCTCTCATTTCCCCTTGTGTCCTCCTCACCCTCGGGTTAGAGCCTGGCTGTAGCAAAAGTGGAGTGAAGATTTGCTCCAGATCTAAGATGCATCCCAATCGTAGCCACCAGGAAAAGGCAGACAGGTGCTTACAACAGCAGGGAGCAGATTTGCAATAAGCAAAACATTACTAACAGAGCTTATAGGCAGAGCCATGGGAGCATTTTACTAATTGATGGACTGGCAGTGCTACAGTGATTCAACCATTAAAAAATTCACCAGGAAAGCTTGGATGGAAAGAGGGAGGCCATGAACTAGCCAGAAGAGAGCCATGTGTGCATAGGAGCTGTAAAGAAAGGGTTGGAGAAGCTAGAGAGGACACCCAGAGGGACAGCAGGCAGCAAAATAACATGTAAAGACTGCTTTAATACCTAAAAATGGTGTGCCATCCTCTTAGTGTGAGGGTTAAAAATACAGGCACGTGTGCAATTTTGTATGTGTACTTCCTAAGTAGTGTACAGTACAAAAATGGAAGGAAGGGTGAAGGAATTTGAGGCAATTTCCTGGAATCCCTCAGGAGAAATTGAATTTAGCCTGGCTGACTTGCCCCTCACTGAGAAAAAATTATTCTTTACTCAGAATAAAAATACTAATTAATATTATTATGACTGCTTATAATAGCATCACTTTCATTCACCACTGAAATCCAAAACTTGTCATGCTGCACATTTCACATGCAGTGAAAATCCTTTTCCCGTGTCCGTAAGACAAGATGGGATAGGGGAAAATTTACAGTGACTCGTGATTCAAGAGAGGTAGTAGAGCCTGTTATGGAAATCTATTCCTTTGATATTTCCCAGTGCAATTATCTATCCTGTTGGGTCTTCTGTCTGTTTGACTGGGCAAACTCTGAGCTGCACTGAATGATTTTCCAACTCTTTATCCACAGAGCCATGAAGCCGAAGGAAATACATGAGGCTACGGCAAGCCTTCAGTTTTTCCCTCTGTTAATTCCACTCCTCTGTTACCCTGCACCATGAAGTTTACAGCGGTGGATTTAGTTTTGGCCAAATGTGAAGAGGACATATGGTGGTAGAGAAGGTGCAAATAGAGAAGGTGCAAATATCCACTATGAAATCCAGTAGAGTGGCTGAAGTTATCAGGTTTAGCTCTGGGTTTTTTGTTAGCAGGGGATACAGTCCCCAGCTGGGACATGGGAACTGCTCAGTGGTGTTTCCCTGTCCAAATCCTGCACAGTAAAAGCTTTGGTTAAGCTGCCTGACTTTGCACTGGAACAGATAAGGAGTGCACAGGAGCTCTGCTGCACAAACTCTGAATAGCAGCTGAGAGCTCATATATCTCCAACCTCCCACAGCAGGCACAGTAGAGATCTTCCTCTCACTTATGACACACCCAGACTTTCAGCTGAGCAGTCCTGAGTCTTGGTGCTATGGGTTTAGCAGGAAAAGTCTGTGGGAGCTCCCTATATTAACTGAAGCTGTTTGCCTACCCACAGTGTATGATGTGCATTACATATGACAGACAGCAGGGCCAGAAGACATAGAGCTATAAGAATCACTAACAGTCCAGACATTGAAAAAGCATGCTGACCCCAAAGCAGTTTAAAAAAATCCCAGGGGTTCCATTTCTTTTCCCCCTGGGGGAGTCCTCTCCATTTTTAATTTGTTGTATGCTTTGTTGCTGGTCAGCAGGTGCCACAAGGCATCCAAGATACTAATCTTTCTAATAAAATATTTCCTTCAGGATACTGAAAGTACTGAAAGTGCCAGAAGCTTTAAAAAAAGGAGAGGAAGAGAGCAATCTCAGAATCAACTTGCAACTGATAAGAATAGAAAGGTCAAGTTTTTCTCAGCATAGCCAATATTTACTTTCATATTCACATCTCATTGCCTCACATCAAGAATAAGAAGTGAAAAACTAGTCTCACGGATCAACAAGCGTCACCTGCCATGAAAGAAGGTTCTGGAATGAGAGTCCAAGTCTGTGAGCCAAGACAATTGGATTGCCCAACTGCATCTGTCACTTACTTGTAAATCACCTTCCCTAGCAATGTCGTGAGTTTTCAAACTCTGAGACAGAGCCAGCAGTGCTTAGCAAGTTGAAATGCAAGTTGTTGGAAATAGCACAAAAAACTTCAGCTGGCTTCAGCATCCGACGCCATCAGGCAATGCACAGTGAAAACCTCAGCGGCCTTTTCCAGCCCTCTGGAAAGGTGTGGTTAAATGAAACAAAAGAGATGGGAGGAGCAGCAAACTGGTTAAAGCATGAGTCCCTGCAGGTCCTAAGGAAGTAGCTCTGTGAGTTATCTTCTTAATTTTGCCCAAGGCCTCCAATTTAAAATGGAAACTACAGAGAGGAACTTTTCTGGAAGTCAGATCTAGAGTGGCTCAAATTAGAGATGCACTGCCTCCACCCATCTGTCACCTCTAAATGAAAATGTCAGCCTTAATTCATGGACGTTTTTTAAATCCTTTGATGGAAAGGACTTGAAAAGCAGTGGTTATTATCACAAGCGCTCAGCACTGCTATCAGGCACACGGCTATTTTATGAGCAGGCAGTGCTCTCCCCCATCCTCCTACCCTGGAAAGTTATAATGTATCTCTGGGGCAGGTTGATATTTGCACTTTGTGGACACCCAATAAATAATAATCCAAATATTTGCACACATGGAATATTTTGTGACATTATAGAGCTGACAGACTGTGATTATTCGGGAGTTGCTTTGTGCACAGAGCTCCCATTGGTTTCAAAGTGAGTGCGGAGCTCAGAAGCGCTGCCGAGTAAGACCTGTGACATTTATGTTTATGAAATAGGAGAGACCTTATCATTTACTGTTTCTGTAGTCACAAAGCCAGAATAGCTGATGAGGGGCCTTTGCTGGTATCTCCAGTATAATCACAATGTACACAACAGAGGTGTCTTGGCACGTAGTAAGTGAGCAAAGGGAAACAAAAGGAGATTAGCAAGGGGTGCTGCAGGGCAGGAGGGGGCACTGGCAGGGCATGGCAGAGGGAGCCTTGGCTTGGGAGAGCTGGGGTGGCTGGGGGACCACTGGCAGCATTGGTATGAAGATTCCTGGGCTGGGAGATACCGAGGGACTGCAGAGGGGAGTGGGCACTGGAAGAGCTCGGAGCCGAGCACTGGATGGGAACAGCAGGGCTGCTTTGTGGGGGGCACTGGCGCAGCCAGCGTAGAAGCGAGCAGAGCTCGTATGCCATCTGCTGCTGCACTATTAACTGCTATTAGTCACTGAGCTTCATGAGCATGAAATTCCCTTAGTTGCTGAAAAGCAAGGAGAAAAGCCCAGGATGTGGCTTAACTTTGATTAAGCACCAACAAATTTGGGACAATTTAAACAAGAGGGATTTCAGACATCTCATTGGAGCATGTTGCAAAATTCTTTCTTTGCCTGAGGGAGGTACACACACAGAGTATGTCCCATTGTACTTCTCCTTCCACAGCACTTTTGTCAGCAAGATAAGAATAGAGAATTTCCAAGTGTTTCGGAAAGGAGCTATGGATTTGCTAAATGGATTTCTATCCTGTTCAGTTAGAGTGATATGGTTCAGCACGTTCCAAAAAAAGATGGAAGTAGACAGAAGTATGAATAGAGACAGCTTTCTCAATTATGCTAGTTAAGATAAATGTTGGTAGACTTATTAATCCTTATGCTTCAGGGCTTTTGCCGATCAGCAGCTTGGGTCAGGAAGAAACATCCCACACCTTGTCATGGCATAATGCGATTAGAATTGATGTCTCCTTCTGTTCCAATTCTGGCTGGGATAGAGTTAATTTTCTTCATAGTAGCTATGGGACTGTATTTTGGATTTGTGCTGAAAATGATATTAATAATACAAAGATGTTTTATTTCCAAACATGTCATGTACAGCATCAATGACTTTTCTGCTTCTCACACCTGGGGGTGCACAAGAAGCTGGGATTGGACACAGCTGGGACAGTTGACCCCAACTGCCCACAGGGATATTCCATACCATAAGACATCATGTTTGGCATATAAAGCTGGGGGAAGAAGGAGAAAGGAGGGAGGGACTTTCAGAGTGATGGTGTTTGGCTTTTCAAGGAACCATTACACACAATGCAGCCCTCCTCTCCTGGGGGTGGCTGAACACCTGCCTGCCCATGGGAAGTGGTGAATTAATTCCTAGTTCAGCTTTGCTTGTTCATGCAGCTTTTGCTTTACCTATTAAACTGTATTTACTTCAACCCACAATTTTTCTCACTTTTACCTTTTCTGTTCTCTTCTCATCCCACCAGGACAGAATGAACAAGCAGCTCTGTGGGGCTTAGTTGCCAGCTGGGATTAAACCTTGACACATTGCCTGCCAGATTTGGCTGTTTGATAGGGTAGGACATGGGGCATCCTGTGACCACACAGGGTTCTGCTCTCAGGACTGCCCTTAATACAAAGGCTACCTTAATGGATGGAAAGACTGTTGATTTTCTTCCTGTGAACACTCCTCCTGGAAGCTAGAGTTACACTCCAATAGTTGAATGGGAAGGGAGATGGAAGGTGAGAGCAGAGGCAACCTAATGTGACTGTCACCCAGCCACAATACATTGACACAGCTTGATTTAAACAGCAGGCTGGAGAACTAATGCATTTGCAGATAAAGGCTGAAGGCACTGCTTTGAGAAAATTATAATTTCCTTCCTCAGACAGAGGGAAAAGTGAAATGCATCTGCCAGATTGTGAGTTGTGAATGATTTGCTTAATCTTATTGAGAACATAGTACTTATAGCAAGATTTGGTCACAACATGGAAACAGCCAGAATCCAGGAATCCTATGCATCTAGCAGGGTGGAATGTGGCAACAGCCACACCAGCCCAGCCAGGTGCTAGGCAAACAAAACCAGGTTATTTTGTGCTCATGGGAGCCATAGGGAATGGTTGGACTACGCAGTAAATCTGATCCTGGGGCTAGTAGGACTGGATCAAAAGCTCTGCAGCCATGTGAGGCCACAGCTGAGCTGGTATAAGCTCACTCTCTTAGAACAAATCTGACCAAAGCACTTTGCCAAGGTAAGTTGTGCTCAGCCCATGCTCACCAGGCCTGTCCCACAAGAGACCCTGCGCTTCCCAGCCTGCTTGCATCCCTCACCCACACCACTCAGGATTGGGCTCCCTTCGACAGGCACCCATGAGTTTTGGCACGGAGTGAGGAGAGTGGGAATTCAGGCTTTCCCAACAAGCCACATCCTAGCTGAGGCACTAAAGGAAGCTGTTGTCTCTTCTAGGCCATACATTACAGCCATTGTTAGTCAGTCATTGTAAAGTACTCTTAGAGCAGTGGCAGATGTCCTATTACACTGAGAGAAGTAAGACACCTGGGTTCGTTACCACCTAATTAGGTTCTCCATGTGATTAACTACTTGTGTTGCAGACAAAGAAGCAAACTACCCAAATGAATGCCAACAGAAGACAAGCTGGCATGGCAGCAGGCACCTGACAGGCACACGCAGATCTGTAACTCATCTGGCTTCCTGACGGAGAGTGAAGGATTTTTAGTAAAAGTTATAAAACTATAATCAGAAACTCTGAGAGCATATGTTTTGCCTGAGTCATAGTCCTTTGAGACTCCCACAAACTCTTATCATCTCACAGAGAATCCATCTTGATCCCTGGTGGATCTGACCTACCTAAGCATTTATGCTTCCTCTGCAGACCCCTCAGCATCTTCCAGTCACCTCCGTATCTCCTCCTTAGAGACACCTCCACCTTCCCAGGAGGGTATAATTCTCTGTACCTTTCTGTACTCCTCAAAGCCTACACTGTCCATCTGCAGAAGACCATTTTTGTACCTTTGTCCTGTAAGAAAAGCTTCTGTCGGGGAAGTCCTTTTGTATAGTCTTGAGATTTGTCTGTCTTCCTCTTCCCTCCCTCCATTGCCTAAACCCAACAAGGTAACAAAGCATGTCTCTGCAAAACTCTGTCTCTTCACTGAGAGCTTTCCAGCCTGCTAGAGCTGAGGCTGCAGTGTTCCTGCATGAGCCTGAAGGCTGCAGGCTGGGTTTCCTCATGAGCGCCTGATCCAGCCCAAACACAGATCCACATTCAAACCGTCTGAAGCCTCTAATCAATCAGTGAATTGCACTGAACGCCCTTAGGAAAAAAAGATCTTTGATGAGCCTTTGCTGCTAGCAACCAATCCAAATCCATTAGCTTTCACATCTGGAGTTCCAACGAACAATAAAAATGAGCTTGATGGCCTCAATCTTGTCCTCATTTTTCAGCATCACAATAACCTGGCTCCACTAAACACAATTCAGCATGATTGCTTGACTGCTCAGACTTTGGGGATACCCAGAACCACTACAGCTGCCAGAGAAGAGGGTCAGGACAGAGGGTGCTTTGGCAAAATTCTGTGTGTCTGTGTGTGCACATATGCATATTAGGGCAAGATAAAAAGAACTGGAATTGGGCAGGATGCTGCAGGATAGGATCAGGGGCATTGGCAGAGCTTTACGATATAAATCCACTTGGCTTTTTCCCATTCAAACATGAGTATCTGGGCAGGACTATTGCTTTTACAATATGGCCAGCTTTCACCTTATTTCCACCACTTTTTGAAATTTGTTTGTTCACCCTCGTAGACTCTTCTGGTGTCCCCTCTCAAGCCTGCATCTCCACCCTGTAAGAAATGGAGGGCCTTCCTTTGCAACTGGGCTGTAAGGAAGCAGAGTTTCCTCTTCTTCCCAGAGCACCCGCAGGCAGGGCTCAGCTGATTCCAGGAGATCTGAAATGCAAAGAGGTAGCAGTGCACAGCAGACAGAGGCTGGGATAATTGCATGATTTGTGCTCGTGATGAAAGCTGTGCTGATGCCAGCCTGGGACACACATGCTTGGACTCATCCCAGAGCTGCAAAGAGTCCAGCATGGCCCTGCAGCTGCCAAGCCAGTTGCCTGGCAGGTGGGCACAGCCCGTGTAGTAGGATGTGGAGTACCAGATTTTAGATGCCTCTCCTGGTTTGTCCAGGAGCTTCCTATGCCACAAACAATTATTCTGGTTTGCTTCTTTCTGCATTTCTGAAGTTATCCTGGTATCAAAATGAGGTGGAGGACCTGATGGCAGTGATTACATGAGGGACTCTGGTGCTTCCACTGCTGTTTGAGCAACCAGCCCTGGCCTAGGATTTACTGGTTTACTTAAGCCCTATTTCAGCCTACCTTGCCCCCAACACACCCTCCAAGAACCCCCTTGCTCTTGTATGAAGAGCAGCTCATAGTGACAGTGGTTTTTCTCCTTCTGCCTTTTCCTTCACGCTGTAGCCCAGGTCCCACTTCCTGACCTCACCTCTCTCTCTCTCCTTGCCTTTTACTATCAAGGAGTCCGTGCTGAGCCCTCTGTGTGAAGCCATCCAGAGCATCTGCTAACGGACAGCCTAATCGCTATTTAATGGGCCTGGTAAAGCTAATAGATTTGTAAAGAAAATATGAACAACAATAGCCAAAGGGGAGGGCTCAAAAGCATCCAAAACTGGCAGGGTCTTTTCCACTTGGACTTAAGTAGCTGAAGCAGTGCCTGAAGCCAGGCAGCAGCTTTGTTGGCTTTCCAAAACTGTCACATTCCCGGGAAGGAGACTTGATCTGAGAATGACACTGTCTGCCCTGCCCACATGGTCACAGGAAGGATCTCCAGGCGGCTTCTAAATGGCTTTGTGAAATGCTGCCAGCTCTGGGGTGGAGGAGCGCTGGTGGACAGGAGGTCAGCCTTCTCCAGGTTGAGGAGCAGGTCACTGCTGGAATCACTGCTGTTAATATCCTCACAGTGGAGAGAAAGGTCTGCTAAGGCCGCATCCCACAGATTTCTCTTTCCCAAACACAGCAGAGTCTACCTGTCAGAAGCGGATGGATTTATTTGATCTTGACAGAATTTATACCTAAATCTCTTAATACTTATTTTCCTTATGTGTAGCCAAAAGTTTTATGAGACACACTAACCCCAGCTCAAGAAACAGACAATATATTTTGAAGGATATTGTATCTAGCTGACATATCATAAATTCCCTTTGTCACCCTGGTGCCCACATCTTGTTATACAGCCACTGTGGAGTGAACACTAGTCCATATCTCTCTGGGGCTCCTCTAAAGGCCCTTATCACTCTGCACATATGTTGCCTGAGCAGGATGCCCAGGCCTGGAAATAAAAGCTGAGCTGAAACGAGTCAGGTTGTTGTCAGATGATCTTACTGTTCAGGTGTCAGTGTTAATGGTACCAACCAGGACAGGATATACACACTCTTGACAGACTTATGTACACCTCTGGAAGATGCGTGGGGTCAGTGAGGGAGACATGGTCAGCTCGGGGCAGTGAGATGGGATGTCTTGGCACTGCAGCCTGCCTGGGCTGCTCTTCAAGCTGTATATGCAGTGGCAGGAAAGATGCTCCCAACAGCACATCCATTTGAGGCATACACCAGTGTTTACCAAAAATGTCAAGTACTCTCTTTGCACAGCATCATGATATCAGTATCATGCACAACCCAGACTCTCCACCTGCTCTCTCACCCCAGCCCAACCCAGAGCCATCTCTCTTTCAAAATGGGAAAGCAGAAATGCAGGCTACATTTCTGCCACATTTCCCCATCCAGCAGCTCTCTGTCCTCTCTCCAGACAAGTCCAGCAGCACAGCAGAGCTGTGTGTTTGGAGTTGGAGCAGGTATGGGTAACGGGTATGGAATAAGAAGCAAAAAACTTTTTTTCACTCCACTGCAACTTAAAATCTCTGAAAGCTAGGTCCTGGCCCTCAGCAAGATCAAATTGATTGCCACACAGGGAATTATTGACAGGAGAGGAAAAAGAATATCATTTTCCTGTGGCTGCATCCTGAAAGCTCACCAAGTCCTTATCCAAGAAGTGCAAACACACAGCAGTGGTGTGATATGTGACAGTTTGGCCCTCATCATTGAGAATGATTGCATTTCCTTTTGTAGCTGAATCTAGCAAAGTGTAGCTGCTCTCTGGTTAAAATAATGCTTCATTGTTTTAGGGGGTAAAAAGCATATGTTTAGGACTTGTTACACCTAGGATTTGGAGTTCTCTCATGACTTAGGCAACCTACTTGGACCTGATTGCACCTCGGTAGTCCTGGAGGAGGGGTTTTGAGTTGCCATTAGAAATATTACACATATAGACCACAGCAGATCCTGCACAGTAGAATGCTTGCACATGGATGCTTGAGGGATACACACCCTGTATGCCTGTACTGCCCAGCCCTGAGCTGGCTCTTGGCCTCAGGGACCCTCGGCTGCTGCTGGCCAGGGTGGCATTGATACCTGGGGGACAAGGAGTGGGCAGACAGGGAGCTGGCCTTCAGCATCAAGGGGCAACACAGCACTGAGGGTGCCCTTTTCCTGTGGAGAACCAGGGGCTACCTTTGCCTTGGCAACACCACAAAGACAAACGGGATTCATAACTGTAGGAGCTCCCTGCAGCCAGGAGTTTGAATAATTCACTTCCCAGCAAGAGACATCAATCCTCTCTCCACAACCCCTTCTACCACCTCATAAGATGTATGAGGGGAAGGCAGGAGGCATTTTTATTATTTTTATTTAGTTTGTGGATGTTTAGTGTTCCTCACTATGGGCTATATTCAGTCCTCACACGTATGATATTCTCAAGACCTTTATCAGTTAACTACCCTTCCTTTAATTTTCCCCCTGTTCTTACCCTTACTTTTCCCTCTTTATAAATTACAACATTCAGGCCTTTGCTGGCAGTAGAGAGCACTACATTGTTCTGGAATAAAATGGACTTTATTCCATTATAATGACTCTGCTTCCAAAGGGGAGTAGTTATACTGGAATAAAAGTATTTTTTATGCTCCAGTCTGGAGCATAATTCAATCATAAATTACATCAGAAAAAAATAAACCATAATAATAAAATGGCAGTTTGTGCATTGATTAAAGTGAAAACACTCTTCATTCTGGAATATTCCGTGTATAAAGTGAAGTTAGTGTGCAATAAGCAAGGGTGTGATTTTTTATAGCACACTAACTACCCTTCATTCATTCCCTAATGGATACCCTGCCAGAAAACACAAGTGCCTTTAGGTGAGGCAGGTTTGAAAGTGGAATAAACTATTGTGCATTAATGTGCACTAGGAGCATTCATAAAGGAGCGTAGGGAAGTAAGTAGAGAAGCGAAAATCTACCACCAACTACTCCCACAGTGGCATCCCCTCGGAGGTTCAGGCAGGTCCAGGCTGGGACAACTCTAGGGAAAGAATCCTTCACATTTTCCTGTGGTAGGAAGACTTTCCAGGCCCACTGGTCCTCATGGTCTGGGTCTTGAAACTAGTTGTGCGACCTTGATGAAAGAGGAAGCTGTCCTGTTTTGGGAATGGGGACATGCCACCAGGAAATGTACACTGCTGAAACTATCCCTTCTAATCTTGCATGAGAATATATCTCAGATCCCTCTGAGCAGCTGACCAGCCAACTCAGTGAAGGTAGGGCTTTCTACCTGTGCAGGTACCCCAAAGGATCGAGCAGCCAACATCACACACATACAGCCAGGGGCTACACTTAGGGCACTTTCTGTTCGCTTCTCTTGTCACACATTAATACAGCATTTGTACCCAACATCAGTTTGTATCAGTCAAGAGCTCTTGATCAGACTTCAATGCACCCCATAAAGCAATCGTTCGCAGGGAGCAAGGGAAGTGATCTCCTGGCTAGGAGACTTCCCAGGGAATCTGTCATTCTCTTTGATTCTGCTCTATATTTTTCTTTGTGTGAATTTACAGGCTGAGAGTTAAACAGTATTCACATTTCCTAGTTTTACCTAAAGTACAGAAATATGCCATAAATGCTCCTCAGCTGTTTTTTTTTACCACGATGTGCTAGACATTTATATCAAGGTATATGCAGCAGTGATTTATGTGGCAACCTCAGCTCTGCCAGGGAGCCACTGCCTGTTGTCCCCACTGATGAGAAAGGATGGGTCCAAGTACAGTAAGAAACCTGGGGCCCTCCCAAGAACAGCACTCAGGTCCTTGACAACATCCAAGTAAAATTTACACACAGTTCAAGACAAATAAGGCCTGCCATTTGGGAAAGCTGAATCTTCAATGCATCCATATTTCATTACCCAAGACCTGGTTTGCCCAAAACCATCCCTGCCACCGGCCCTGTCTTGCAGCCCCCTGCTCTCCCAGCCCAGGGCTCCCCACACCAGCTCTGACTTTCTTGCTAAGAAGAATCACATCACTGCCACACTGAAAGCTGGGCTCAGGTATGGATTCACCGGTAAAAATACCCTCAAAGCCTCATTACTTAACACATTTCCATTAATGTGATGTTCAAGTATCACTCAATGCCTCATATAAAAAAAGATATTTCAACACTTTAGCTACTCATGGCTAATGCTAAGGTGCCTTGACAGAAATGGCACATTTCAGAAATATCACTGCCTGTATACTTGTGAAAAGGAACATTGTCTTGGATATCGTGTTAGTTACAACCAAAGTTCAGCTTCTCTGGACTTCATGGTAAACACCCGCAGGCTTCTGAGCAATCTGAACTTCAGAGCATGGTTAAGTCTTGTGAGTCCACTCATTTCTGCACAATTGTCCTCTATGCTGAAAAGTAATTTAGGCTTAGCTAATTTCTTTTGCACTGAATAGGGTCAGGAGAGCTCACGCAATGTCCTGCCAAAGCTCAGCTGTCAGAGTGGTGACATTTAATGAGGGGAACAAAATTAAGGCAGGAGGGAGAATATGGTTAACATGTTCAGCTACCAAATTGGATTCTTGAAAGCTCCTGATCTTAAAAGTCTTTTCCAACTTAAATGATTCTGTGATCTTCTCCCTTCCCAGCATGTGATTTCTAGTGCCGGGCACAGGGAAACAAGCCTGTGGAAATGACACAAGGCTCCACAGGCAGATCAGCCTGAGGCCATCAAATGAGTTTCTTTGTGCTCAGATCAAGAGTTGATTCCAGCCCTGTGCACTGACTCGCTCATTTCACTCCTTGGGCCCCTCGCTGAAAGGTTAGGGCGAAGCACAAAGCGAACACGGAATTAGAGATGTGGATTATATCAACAATTACAATCTGGAGCATAATTAAATTATAAATTAAATTGGAGTTAAAAAACCCCAGCCATAATAATAAAAGGGCGATTTGTGTGTTGATTAAAGTGAAAACATGCAGTCATTAGCCTGTGTATAAATCTTGTTAGCTGTGAGCAGAGCTGTATGTTGCCATTAACCTGGTGAGTGCCTGTAGGGAACTGGCACTTCTCTGGGTGTTTAAAACATGGGTGTGCATCAAGGCAGCTGCTGCCCTCTGGGACCTCAGTGTTGGAGGTCAGGCAAGGGAGTGGTACGCATTTGCTGGTAATAAAAATCACTTACAGTATACACTTTGCAATGCCTCATACACATCTGTTTGCATGGGACAAGACCTACCAAAAGGTGGCTATTTGTAAGTGTGAGACAAGGACAGGTGATGACAGATGCTTTCTCCAGAGACCACAGGCCAGCCTCGCTGTGACTGTGGGGCTACACACAGAAAAGGGAGGGAAGTGAAGCCATTGTGTGGGGGAAAAACATGCGCCTTCACCAATCCTTGGTAAATCCCAGTAAGATAATGGTGACCCTAAATAGAGAGGGGTATCCTCTGACAGTGTTTCTGAATCCCAGAGAAATGCTTAGAAGACCAAAGCTAGAAAATTCTGCTCCTTGGCTTTTGTCTTAAAGGCTTTCAGGGAGCTTTAAGGGTTGCCAAAAGTCAGATGCTCCTGGCCCTTGCCTCACATACCTGGGAACTTCCTGCCCCATCTGATCTTTGTTGTGGATGGGGCAGAGACCTCAAGCAGATCCTAGACCTGCATCCTAGACCTTCTTCATGCTCCCGATTAAAAGGTCAACACACCTTCCTCCCACACAGTGCTGTGTATCCTTCCTCTCATATCCGTTTTGCCCCTCTGGGCTCAGGAGTTTGTGTCTTCCCAACACATTCTGAATAACCTTCCTGAGTAACCCTGCTGGGATGCATAAAGGCTCCTCCTTACAGCCCCTTCTTTCTCCTGTATTTCATACCTCTCCTGAGCCAAGCACACTGTGTTCCCATATTACGAGAGAATAATTGCTTTTCCACAGCTCACATCCATGCTATTTTTTTTTCTCTTTTGCTTTACAAACTCCTCTCCCAGAGAAATATGTCCCTGCACGAGAGCTTTAGATCGAATTTTTAGATCAAATTATCCTTCTGTTCCATAATACCATCCGTAATTACTCCCTGTAACTTTGCTTTTGCAAGTGATCGCAACCATCAGGCAATTTTCACACATCTCGCCAATAGAACTCAAGAACAAGCAAATATTAGAGTGAGTGTGAATTTATTTTTATTTATAAATTACTTAACATAGAAAAAAAAGCGACAAGTTCCGAGCACTTAGCAAATTACTGACTTGAAATAGCTTTTGCAAAATTTGCCTGTGTTGTTTTCTCCCATGGCTTGCAAAAAGGGGAGGGAAGGGGCACAGAGGGAAAAGCATACGTGCTTAGATACTGGAAAGACTGGAGAGGAGCTGAACAAACTGTGGCATATTTCACAGTGTAAAGACGCATGCAAAAGTCTTGAGCTTTCAATACAATGAGATTTCTCAGTCACTCATAAGTTTAGGCACCGACTCAAGTTATCAACATGAGGAAGGCAAGCTTAGAATTTCACCTGTTCATGTATGCCTGAACTGAGTCTCCTCTAGCCTCCCAGTAGCTTCACCTGGCAGCTACTCAGTTACATCCAACTTTGATTTGGTTTGGAAATTACTCTCCCCCAGATTTGTGTCACTTCCCGTAAAATTTCAGCCAGAGATCTGGCCAACAGGGAGCTCAGCTCTGACTTAGCCCAACTTCAGTTGCAAGTGTAGCAAAAGAGAAAAAGAAAGATCCAAAAAAAAAAAGCCCTGCGTTTGACTCCATCTCAAACTGTTCAGTTCCAGAACTGAATCCAAAACCAAACTTTGCATTCAGACCCATCTGCCACGAGCCCTTGGCTCACAGGTGGAAGCCTGTAACCTGCTGCCAATGAGGGCATGTTTCATGAGACTGCAGTGGGAAGACTTGGCTGGCAAAAAATATCAGTGACTGCATTGTCCAGAGGCAACAAACACCAGCTTGCTCATATGGAAAGTAGACATTGGAACAAGTATGAAAAAATCAAGATCATTGCAAAAGACTGCAGCACATGGGTTTTGTCATTTTGGCCAGGCTTTTCCAAGCCTGAGGGGAACAAGAGCCTGTCTGTCTTAAATGGACTTTTCGTGATATTACCAGCATGGAGTATCAAGGCTAATTTAGATTTGAACTGGGAAGTCACAAGGAAGTTGCAGGAAGGAGGGCTTTTGGCTAAGAGCAGGGTCCCAGTGGTGAACTTTGTTCACGTTAAATGTCAAAAAGGGAGCATGCCTAGTGACTTTTGGCAAGCTTTTGTTCAGCTGTCAAGTTGCAGAGCAGATCAGATAGTGGAATCTCTCGTCCTGGGCACTTTCAAGACTCAGCTCAACAAAACTGTGGCCAGTCTGATCTCATGTTGGTGATGGTCCCAGAGAAGGTGGATTATGTGATCTCCAGAGAGCCCTTCCAGTCAGATTTTCTGTGATTTTTGTAGTGCAGATATACTTTCCTTGGTTTGGTTCCCTGTATAAATATAAGGGGTACATCTAAATCTGCATAATCCCTTGGAATTCCCAGCAGCAAAGTGAATCAAAGGCTCATAGGATAACTTGGGGTGGACAAGACTATCGCAGGTCATTTGGTCCAACAGGTTGCTCAGAATAGGGTGAGCTTAGGTTAGGTACCAGTGCAGCAGTGAGGAGAGATCACAGGCTGTTTCTGAAGGTCACCTTTATTCAGAGGGTTCACTTATGCTGCAGAGAAGCCTGACAAACACGTGGTTCCTAAAGCATCTCACACCTCCCCCTAAAATATTGTAGTATTCCACAAATCAAAAGAGTGATTGAAATACCATTTATTTCTTAGCTTCACTTCTAGAGGAAACCCCCATAGTAATCAGGAATTTAAAAAATCCAAAAGGCACACAGATGATATTGAGTCTCTCCCTCCATCCAGGAGCACAATCCCTTACAACCAAGACAGTCCACATAAAAAATTACCTTAAAGCCCTGTGAAGAGAATCCCTATCATACCTCTGAGCAGCCTTTTAAAGGGCTTCATCCTCCTTCTTATCATGATGCTTCTCTGTGTTTTAACTTTGTCTCACTTCCCATGGTACAAAAGAATGGCATCTTTCCCTCTTTTCACAAATTTGGTAGGTTACCATCACATTGCAAGCCCTGCAAGGCAGGGGCACAGCCTCATGGAGGTGTGTACATCATCCAACACAACTGGGCAGGAATCAGAGCCCTTCCCTTTGTATCATATTTGTAAGACCCAACCTGCACCGATGAATGCACTGACCCTGTAAAGCAGGGAAGTGTCATTTCAGAGATGAGAAAATGAAACAGAAAGACAGGCAGCATAGCAGCATGCCAAAGTTCACACAGAAAGTCCGTGCCAGGCCTGGGAATCAGGCCTTATTCAAGCATCTTAATGTTCTCTCCTCTCCTTTTGGCACTGCTGAGATATAAAATAATAATAATCATGAAATGTGCTCAGATGCTAAGAAGATCATCACCTTAATTCAAATAATAGAAATAGCCAGCATCTGTGTAATGCAGAATCAAAATGGTGTATAATGGGGAGAACAAGATGTAGCTTAGAGTTTAAAAGTAATTAAAATTTCCTACCTCAGTTTCTTTTGCTTAATGTACTTCCAAAAAAACGTTCATCTGCTTGCAAATGCCTGACCCTAGGAGTGCATGTTTCATTGCAATGGAAAGGCATACATTGGCAGAATGACAGCAACCTAACAGCATCTCATCTGGATCCAAAAATGTAAAGAAAAGGAAATACTCATTATTCTAGAGGCTCAAAGACAATTTCAATCCATTTTAACTCTAACAGGTCCCCCTGTGGCCTCTTAAAACCTACTGAATTGAAGCAAAGTAGTGTAAGCGGCAGAGTTTCATCTTCAAAGGTGCAGTGAAAGTATCCAGGTTGACAAGAGGGCTCAGTTCAGGAGGTTTTGTGGGGTTTCACTGTGGACTTTTAACAATGCTCTTCTGCAGCACCTTTTATCTGTGGATCTGACTGCACTTTAAAGATACTGACTGATCCCTCACCACGTTTCTCCTGGGAGAGGTGTATTATTATCTCCATTTAATTAGCAGGGAAACTGAGGCATAGCAAAAGGAAGTTATTTGCTTGGGCCTGCACAGCTCACTGGTGGAGGGAAGGGAAGAGCTGGGATTATTTAGATACAAGCTCTCTTGATGGTTTAGGTGTCCCATTGATTTTTATTTTCTCTGCTCCTGCTTGCATCTTCAGCTGCAGTCCCTCCCAGCCCTGAATTGTCAGGAGCCCTGGGGGATGTGAGGGGTGTGCTGAGCCAGGCAGTGATCACAGCAAAACAAGCAGCAACCTTGCCTGTTCATTCACAGCAGTTCTGAGCATGTAAAGAGAAATCTCAGTGGCCCAGACAAGACCTCATAGCTCCAACAGCCCTATTCCTGGGCTACTAGTCATAATTTGCAAAGGTATAAAGCAAAAATGAGAGAAAAACCTCCTCCTTCCTCCCCATTACTTTATCATTGCACAGTGCAACTGCTGTGCTAGAGAAGGATATTTGAATTTCTCTCAAATCAAGAAAAGAATTTGAGTCCCAGACTGGAAACTGTAGCTGCACTGGAAGCTCTTGGCATTCACTGTGCACCTGTACAGGACCTCGTTCTCATCCTAGAGTCACACCTGTCTTTTTAATCTGTATGTGCTGTTTTTCCACATCCACCCACAGACATGCATAACGATGCATAAATAAATGTTTATGTGACTCTCCAGAAAACAGAGAGAATTACTACTCTCACCCTAGCAAGGTCTTCCACTTTGCTCCCTTTCATGGTTATTTAAATATCAGCATTGTAAACTGTAGTAAGATCAGCAATATTGAAGCCCACATATTCTCCCTGCCTCCTGAGAAAGCCCTGGCAGGAGGCAGCAGTACTCCAGGCATGTTAAAACATATTATCTCACGCTTGGTGCCCCACTTGCACAGAAGTGATGGTTGCTAGCTCAGATCCAAGCAGTTCAGAGAGTTTTCTCTGGTTGCACTTGAACACAGACATGCGCGTTCATGGGGAAAAGGGAGTGGAAGGAACATCCCCTCAATTTACCTTTATTCCATTGTTCTCCTCATAGCTTTCAAGGACTTTAACTATATTTAGGCTGACAAGGACAGACAGCGGAGCCTACGCTGTGCTCGCAATGTGGGGGTTGATACAATTTGATGGTGTCCTTTTGAAGAGAGTCCCACTGTAGAAGCCAGGCAGCTCTAGCAGAGGAGCTCTGGAGAAACTGGATCTAAGCTGAGGGAAAGCAGCAGGCTGGGGTAGGGGGAGTCTCTGACTAAGGTATGTGTCGCCAAGTAGAACATCAGGGAGATAGTCACACTGTTTAATAGAGTTTCCAACACAGATGTGATCCAGAGCACCAAAACCCGGAGTCTGCTTGCTCAGTTTTGTTATAGGGGAAAAGCAGGTGCCCACAAAAGAGAGTTCAGGATTCCAGAGATAACTGCATAAATGTTTTGTAATTCACTAATAACAGCCACAACCAGAGCATTCATGTTTTAAAGACACAGAGGTATCTTTGCTTTTCTTCTTTAAGAGCAGCCAAACTTGATGAGGTCTTGATCCTATTCCAGGGAACAAGAAGTCTCTCCCCTCTCCCACACAGGGCCGCCTCCAAGGTTATGCAAGCCCAGTTCTGTCACCGAGCTGCAATGGAGGTGATGCTGGTGGACACTGGAGGTTGCTGAGACACTCTGGCTTCAACTGGAAACTGTCACATCCCCCTCTTTTGGTTGGGCTCACAGTTTGCTAAATGGAATGCAGAGTCCCCGTGCTGATCACAATTAATGGAGATGCTCGGGGATTTTTAAGAGGCAAGTGCCTGTTCTTTTGGAACCAGAGGACCTGAGATTTATCACTGGTGCTGCAATGAAGAGGGAAGTCAACATGATGTACAGTGTAGAGACCATCAAAAATTATTCCTGTGACCATGGATTCATTGAATTACTTAACATCCTCACACGGAACTCTGGAGTTTAATAATGCTAATGGGGTACTTTGAGATCCATATGCAGAAGAACTGAAGGAGGAAAATTATCATTATGTTCTCCCACTGTCATCTGCAGGTTTCAAAATATATTACAGTCCTTCAGTAATTGTCACAATGCCCCACTAAGTCAATATTATTATAACAGTTTCATAAGTGCTGAGAGACTGATTTTGATCTCACTCACATGGATCCAATCACAACATCCTATCCCAGCCAGAGGGTTGTCTCTTGCATTTCAGGGCTATGGGATCATTGTGGGTTAGAAACATCTTCTACAGAAAATAAATGAGTTTTGGCCACAAAGGACCAGATTAGAGAACTGTAATGGTGCCTCACATAGATGGCAAGTCTGGCCCATTGCATTTATAAATGCAGCTCCATTGCATTTATGATGCTTTACAGCAGAGGTCCTGTCCCACATGAGAACTTTGATAATTCTAGGTGTAATTCTGGAGCTCTTTCAGAAGCAGGCTTGGGGGCTGAGCCAGGGGCTCACACCTCAAAGCAGAGCTTGCTATTTGCATCACTGTGAATGACAAGAAAACCTAAACAACTCATTCAGGAGTGCACACTGGTATCAGTAAAACTGCTCTGAGGGAAAGCTGAGTCCCAGCCTTTGACCAGCAGATAACCCTTCTCTCTCTATGGTTTTGGATTGATGACAATGCATTAGGCAACAGGGTACATAGCTGGAGGTGGGATAGAGGGGTTAAGAATTTGATTTCTGAGAGTTACAAGAAGTCCCTTGTCAAAACTTTCACCTCTGTGGATGACCTCAGTGTTCATCTCCATAAAATGGGGAGAAGAGAGCAATCTTGCTTTACACTTTGCTTTGAGATTCACAGATAAAACACGGTTTCTAGAGCTCCGATGCTTTGTTTAAAAATTCATAGCATCATTTTCCCTTCTGCCCTCCATACCACTAACCAAAATTCAGGGAGTTGTGCATTGTTGCAGGGGAATTGGGAACTGGAAAGAAGTCTTTTATTATATCTTATTTATTTGCAAAGAATACATGGACTAATATTTTCTCCCATGCAGGAGAAATCAAACAAGCCAAAGAATTTCTTTTCTTACAGCATCAAACTCCAGGCTTTCCTTAGGGTCAGGCTACCAGCTGCTTGAACAGGCTGTGCTTCAGCTCCCTTCCTTCTCCATACTTGTGTTGGAGTTACATTCTCTCCCTCACATGCATACACACCATCCCAATTTTTTCAGAGCCCATTGAAGTTGTCTTTCCTGAGTGGCTAAAGTGTGCTTGTATGACCTCTGGCTTGGATAGAAGCCTGCTATCATTTCATAAGAGACTTTAACCATTACTCTAGAGTGAAAAATGAAATTTAGCTTAAGCTTCAATGGCACTGGTGATTCTCAAGCCCTAAGGCAGTGGCCAAAGCTACCCAGCACTCTGCTTCTGAGAGCATATACCCAACAACATGAATTTTGCACTTGAATTGCTGCAAGCCTTCTTGGGAGAATTTCTTCACAGCAGTTCGAATGTTTCTCTCTGCGGCTCTGGCAGATACACAGGGAAATTTCCTGAGGTGCTCTCTCTCTGAGTCTTCTCTTTTAATTTGCAGGGCATGCTTCTGCTCCCAACAGCACCACTAGTAAGTCAGCAATGGGATAATGAAGGATGCAGAAAAGAGGATGAGTTTGGAGTTGTTTTGGTTTCTTTAATGCAAGGTGACAGAGTGCAGCAGAAGCAGAGGGAGGCAAGATCTGGGAATTTCAGAGGCAAGAAGAAGAAAATTATATTGAGGATTTATTATGACTTACTGGGACTTTACACCTAAGATTGTGAACTCTGGGGAGAGCACCACAGGAGAAAAAAAGGGAGAAAGCAAAAGCAGATTAAAGCTAATAGAAGCAAGGAAATACATTTGGGAGATGTGGGAAAGGCACTGGAGGAAAAGGGAATATAGGAAATGGAAGAAAACAGTTTGACCAAACAGGGAGGAAATAAGCCAGTCAAGAGAACAGGGAATAGAGAACAGGAAAAGAAGCAATCAGGCTTTTACCCAAACAGGCAAAAATTTAGGATGCTGCTTCCTACATTAAAAACAAAAACAAAAACAAAAACAAAAAAAATAAAAAAAAAAAAAAAAAAAAAAAAAAAAAAAAAAAAAAAAAAAGAAAGCATCTTGTTTAGAGATAGGATCTCTGCTACGGATTAGATTCGAATTGAGCTCTGGAATAATCATGCTCCTCAGAGGCAGTGGCCGATTTTGAAGACCCTGGCTGCACTGGCCCTTCTTGCCGCACGGTGAAGAATTGCTGTGTCCAAGAGCACCATCAAGCGGTGAAGGAAAAAGCGATATTGAAGCAGCCAAAAGTCGCTTTTTGGCGCATAAGGGAGAAGGGCACGGAGCAATCCATTTCGGAGCGGTATCCCTGGCACAGAGAGCCCTGCATCTCACCACCGAGCACACTAGAGGAGGAGAGAAAGCGCTGCACAGGCAGCTGTGGCACACACAGCACATTCAAGGCGCTTCTGATTGCGGGTGGAAAGGGGAGGGAAACAAGGTGGGAATGGCCCAGAGAGGAAACAGAGGGATCAGTGACAGAGCAGGGAAGGAACAACCTGGAGAAGGTGCCTGGGATTAAGTGTGTCAGCAAGGCAAAAGGGTGGGGAGAGCAGCAATTGTGGGGGTCACTGACTGAAACCAATTGATCACACACGTCACAGGTATTCACAGAGGGCTCAGGAAAAATCAGAAAAGCAGCTCAGATCTGGGCACCTTACTGGGGAATTACCTTTCCACAGCACTAATCAGCCTTCCCTAAAATTGCCGTTTTCGTGACTGCTGGTGCTGTGCCCAGCATGGCTTTGGGAAGAATCACATAAGGGATAATTGTGAATAGGTCAGAGTGCAACAAGTCAATGATGATGGATTTTAACAAAGGAGAGGATGTGGCAAAAGCAGATTCTGTGTGTGCCTGGGATGCTGGAGCAGGAGCCTGACACAGATATCAATAATAAAATCGTGACTAATATAAATGTGAGAACTCAGTAAAAGCTGGTGCTAGAAAGCATATTGACTAGTACTACTCATCTGCCAATCTTCACTGACAGATCTCAAAATACTAATAATTTTTTTAAAAGGTGGCACTGAAATCAGTGTCACCTTCTTTATTTTACACCTTGAAAAACAGAGACATGGAGAAACAAGTCATTTGCCCAGAAAGCATAAACAAGAGCAAAATTTCAATGCCTTTGGATTCTGTGATGGGTATGCTGCAAAACAGTCCATGCTGCCTCCACACAAGGAGGAAGAATTTCACCCAGGCACACACACTTCCCTTAAGGAAGGCTTCAGAAGTAGGAAGAAGAGTGAAGGAGAGATGTGGTAGAGTCCAGGCAGACAAACAAGAAATGAAAGGGCAGGCTGAAGGAGATGGGAGAGCTGAATGTGGTCCACACAGGAGGGACACCACCAGGCATACAGTTAGCACTGGCAGTGGAAAAGGGAGCAGTGATAATGATAGAATGATAGAACTTGTTTGAAAGGCAGAGAGAAGAGGAAAAAGGGCTCAAACGGCAGGGAAAGAGCAGTGAAAGCAGTGAAAGACCAGCAGCTGATGAGGCACAATTCACACCAGGAGGTGAAAGAGAGAGAGAGAACACCCAAGGAAAACTTCCTTGATCAATAGTGCTGAGAACCATGGGGAGGGCACAGAAAATAAGGGAGGAAAAAGAAGGGTTTCCTCTTACAAGAAAGAAAGAAAAAAAGGAAATGGACAGCTTGCTACTGAAGCACCAATATGATCATTACAAGAGAGAGACTGATTTCCCCTGAGCAAGGCCTGTCTTGTATCAACACCGAGCAGAACTGTCTCAGCCAAGTATGAACTTCAAGAAAGACGCCAGCACTTTGTCTAACTTTGTGGGCCCTTTAAATTCACTGTTTGTTCTTTGTTGGGGTTTGTGGATTTGGGCAATTGTGTGTGTGTGTTTTGTTTGGTTTTTTAATTGGTATTATTATTTTTTTTTCTCTTTTCTTCCAATGACTCCCTTTAGAATGTCTCCTCCTAGACTCTGCCTTTGGGCCTATCCTTTATTTTGGCAAGGCAGAATCAAAGGCCCTGGGGAGCTCTGCCATCTCAGCCACAGAGGAATTCTGCTATGGTGATCCGTGGGATGATGCAGACTTCTCTGAAGCACTGAGGGACACATAGAGGTCTTTTTGCCTGTCTCATTAACCAGAATGCCTTTGTAGCTTCCAGCTGCTTCATAGCAGTGCTGAGGTCAGAAAGGGGTGCAAACAGAGATTTCCAACATGTGATTACACACGGCAGGCAAAGGAAGGAGAGAAATATGTTCTCCAGTGGGTTTCAGAGCCTATTTAAAATGCAATAATTAATGAGTCAAATATTTCCTCAAATCAGACTCCAGAGTCTCAACTTCCCATCATGTCTATTCCACACAGCACCAGTAATTTTCCTTTCCTCCCTCTTCTGTTGGGGTGATTAATAATTAATTATTATTAAAAGAAAAAGCTGAGGGAACCCGCTTCCAGTTTTGCAACCAAAAGACTCAAACCAACACTAATTATAATCCTCGTCACTTTTCATCCATCTAGGCAAAATCTGGGTTTATGGCAGGAGGCTGTGCCTCTGCTCCTCACTGCATCTAAAGCTAATGGGAAGGGGAGGGATGAGGAAATGCAGCAGATTCTCATGAGCTTTGGAAGGAACTCATATGAGGCAAGGCAGAAATGAAGAGGTCTCAGCTTTTGGAAAGCCCTTTTGAAAGCTTGTTGGAGGAACCATAGCAGAACTGACTACTTCTGACTTCTGCTAATACTCCATGCTGAATATTAATGATAAACATAATAAAATATGTATACAGTGTAATAGGAATAAAAACGCACATGTAGCACCACAGATTTATAATACTGCTTTACATACACATTCAGACAGCTGAGTAGCTGTGGTGAGCACGGAGCCTGCTGCAAAGAATAAAAACAAGCTCCCTGCTCGAGATACTTATTCATGCTTGTGCCAGACTTCTTTCACGTCTGCTGCGTAGCTTTCGGGTCCCTTTGCTTCCCAGTTCCCAGTGTGATTACACTGTCTGGACAAACTTAATAGCTTAATCTGTATCATTGTCCTAGCACCTGGAAGTATTTACAGCTGAGGAAAAGGGGGTGGATAAGGAGTAGGTTTGCTGGCGTTTCACAAATCAGTGAACTGGAATGGCTTAAGTCTCTCCAGAAAATGACCTACCTCCATTCCTGCCCTACAGCTGGGTATATTCCATCTCTTTCACCACCCTGGATTTGCACAGAGCAGTTCCTGACAGCTAGGGAATCTCAACAGCATCAGCTAGACATTCCCTATGCATAACATGGCAAATGGGAATTAGTCCTGTTCTAAACCCTTAATAGTCAACAACAGTCAACATTACAAAAGCCTGAAAAGTCTGAAAAAGGCCCAAAGTTCATGGAGGCAAGATGAAAGAAGAGAGCTTTCAGCAGGTCAACAGAGCCACCTTTTATTGTCTTCAACAGGGACTACATCAGGTGTTCTGCTGTTGTACCAAAAAATCCACACTATTTTTTTCCCATCTGTGTCATTTGGTCTAACCAAAGAATTTACATCTCCCTATAAACTCCCTTGCTTACTTTACATAGCATCCTTTCTTCTCTTGCAGCTCCAGTCCCTTTTTGCCATTCTTTTGTCTGCATCTTTCATGCTTCACCCATCCTGTTTCCTCCTTTCACTAGTTTGGGTTCCCAGGACTGAACACACTGTCTATATTTCTGGCCTAGAAGTGGCAATATTTTCCAGTTAGAATTTTCAAGAGAACTTGGGTTTTGTTAGTATAGGACTGTTTGCCCTGAGAAGGGCACAGAGCCAGGGAGTGGGTTTGATGATTCTGGATGAGAGCAGGTGTGAGTTCCACCACAAGCCTGCTGGATGCATTCTCCACTCTCTCTTTTAATCTTATCTCAGGATTTCTTGAAGCAGAAGTGGCCTCGATATGTATAAATGAAACTGTTAGGCAAAACCCACAGAGTGGTAGTAAAAGTAATGATTATGATAATAACATAATGCAGGCAAAATACCTTAACATGTGTTTACAAATAACAACACTCTCCTTTAAGGCACTTGAGACATTCCTTGCTCTGTAGGGTGCACCTGTTCATCAGATAGGCTGTCTCTCAGGGGTCTGACCTGAACCACTGAGGAGCTTCAGCTGGGAATTAGACCCCCTTCTGGGACTTAAAGCTCTGGAAATTATTTAATGTGCTGGCAAGCAAATCCATGGTGCCTATCAAACAGTTCCCCAGAGACAGCAGAAGCAGGGGAAAAATTCTTCCTGTGGAGACTCTGACAGTGATCTTGAGAAAGCACCACAGGAAGCAAACAAGCCCTCACCTAAACACAGCTAGAGTTGTCTATTTCCTTCTCCTGCTCTGATATTCAGCACCTTTGCTTCCTACCTGTTGAAAAAGCTGTCAGCAGAGGTAGCTCACAAGGGAGATGCTTTTTTGACTGAGTCTGTTCACAGACTCAGCACTTATACAGAGTAATTTCATTCTGAATGACTCCCAGGTTGTTTATGCCAGAGGAGTACGGTACCATCCTCCAAAGCATTTCACTTACTGGAGCTCAAGGAGCAACCAAACATCTTGCCCAAGTACAAGATAAGGACTGCAGGCAGGACCTTCTGCTACACCAAGCAAGTCAAGGAAAGAGAAGCCTGCTGTGAACTGTCCTCCATGAGAGGTTACTGCCTTGCCTCAGCTTTGAGACTTGCTACTTTTAGTCTTTAAGACAAATTTTCCCATTTAGACTGAAACAGAGAGGAGCAATGAAAGAAGCAGCTCAGCTGGCAGCTCTTTGGGGGATGGCATCACCAGCACCATGGGGGCAGCTGTCAGCAACTGCAGTATCTTCCACTGACTCAGCTGTTTGCAGCACCATCCATTGCTCTGTGCCCTCAGCTCAGCCACCAAGTAAAGTGTGTATACTGAATCAAGTGTCACAGCAATAACTTGATCACTTCACACTGAGAGCCTGTGAGTGGGACTCCTCACAATTAGATTTTAAAATTGCTTTAGCTGCCTCTAAGTTGACTCAGGACAAGTCTCTCCTTGTCTTGTGTAGACCATCTCCCTCAGCCCCTCTAATGGCAAGGTCACCCCAAGAGCACATGAAAAGCAGTTTCCACAAGAGAGGGAAAAGAAGCAGTTTATACAACCAGCCTGTGAATCACTCACACTCAACTGGTACAAGTTTCTTGTGTAAACCAGGTGCTAGAAAAACAAGCCTTGCCCTTAATTAACAAAGATGAATTCAGACTGCAGGAGCAGGTGAGTTTGGCACCTAAGCTGGTAAGATCAGACAAGCTCAATAGAAAAATCTATGCACACAACGTACACCCCAGCGGGATGCACACAGAGAGCCCTGAGAACACAAGACGGAAGAATTTCCATCATCAAAGCAGAACATCACAGGCAGCTGCAGGCAGCCTGAGGGCAGGACACAGTTGCTAAGCAACTCTTCCCTAGGTTGGATGTCACACACAACCCCAACCCCAACCACCCTGGGCATAGAAGGGATATTTTGCACCGGGCTTTCAATAAGAAGGCAGATAATAAGTGGGTTGTTTTCCAATGCTCTCCTCAAGCAACACCAAGTACCCTGATTCTGTAATTCTAACCAACAGTCCCCTTTCAAAAACATCCTGGCCTTCTGTAGCTGGAAGTGGTTCTTGACCTGACCAGTTAGTTGCTCATGGCATAAATATAGACATCAGGGTGAAACATGTGCAGCATAGACACTGCATTGTGCAGACAATTAGATGTTTTAGCCTAGTAGTGTTTGACTTGTGTGCCCAACAATAAGAAGTTCAGAAGGAAATAGATAAGCAAATAATAGAGAGGATTGTTAAAGAAAGCCAGAAAGGCAAGTTCTCCTCCCTACTCACTGCTCCAAGAAACTGTAAGTTTCATTTTTTCTCTTTTTGCAAGAAATCTTTCTTACGATGAAACAGTAAAACCATGAGAGGATCACTATTTTGAAGACAGCAGAAATATTTTAGGACATTCCATCCTCTCTCTCAAGTACTTGGATCCTGGGGGAATTCCTGCCCAGGAAGCTAAGGGTAGATGGGTATCTTGAAGAGCCGAGAACATTGAAGGGCTGGTGACCTCACAAAGCAGAAATCTGAAAGAAAAATCTACCTACAAAGAACTTGAGATTCTCAGTTTAGCTGGGCCTGGAAAGCCAAAACCAGCCAGCTCAGCAGAAGAACTTGAGTGAAAAGGAGAAAGGAGAAGTGGTTAGGGACACTGACAGCAGGTCATGGCTTGAGCCATACTGACCAGGCAGCAGATCTGTGCCTCATTCCTGCTGCGAGCTTCAGCAAAGCTCATGCCCCACTGCAGAACATTTCTGTTCTGGTAATACATTGCCTGAACAGATGAGAATTTCCTTAAGGAACTTTTCAAAACAGGTCTTGCCAGAGGTGTACATTTTTAGTGCTGCCCCAGCCTAAGTCATGGAAAGCTTCCCATGGCTACAACAGCTTTGGGCTAAACCAACACATCACGAGGTGCTTAAAAATGCCTTCTCACTTTGGGGAGTAACTAAAACACAAGTGACCAGATTTCTGACAGTACTGACAGCAACTTGGCTCTTTCAGGGATAAGGCAAAGAAATTTGCATTCAAGCTGCAAATATCAGCATTCATTCCCCCCATCCTGGCAGAACTGAGATGTCTTGTCTGAAAGACATTTATACTTGTATAGAGCAAGTATATCTAATGCTCCATAGCCATCATAAATTCTTCCACTCCACCCTAACCTACCTTTGCCAAAATTTTTCTCTGTAATTATTCACCTGTGCTCACAGGTCCATTGTGCCAGGCATGGGACAAGTGCACACCAAGAGATATCCCTGGGCCCTCAAAAACAGACATACAAGTAGTTGGTGTTATTAACCTAATTCTACAGATGAACAGCTGAGGTTCTGGGATCCTGAATCAAATGCTTATGTCCTTTTGGGATGCTCATGGAAGAGCTGGACACATTCCCACACTGTCTAAATGGCAGAGAAGCATTTTTTCCCCATGCAGATTAGATTATTCTTCCTAAACTGAGCTCCAGAAACGTTACTAATGCAGTTTTATTCATTAAAAAGCTATCTGCCCTTTTGTTTTATATTCAGTGGGCCAAAGAGAAAGTCAGTACTCTATGCACTCTATGCAGAAGAGAGAGAATGACAAACCCTCTCCTGTCCTCTCTTTTGTAGAAGCTTGAGCCTTGAGCAAGAGGAACATACCTCAGCCAGGCTTTCCTTCACATGCTCTTGCAGCTGCCCATCAGGGTGAGATGTGAGCCTGGGCCTTTGAGAAATTTCCCCAGGTGGCAGGGCTTTTGTCAAGCTCCATCTTTGTGAGAAGGGACTTCTAGGGCTTTCCCCAACTCCTAAAGTTTTGGGCTTTTCCCACAAGGATTTATTCTTTCCTCTGGGAATAAATAGCAATATATGTGGACAGCAGGCAGACTGCTTGGAGATAAACAAATAGCAGTTTTCAGCTGAAGCTTTTTTCGTCCTTTTCATTTTTACACAGAAGACTCTGGAGGGGAAAGAGAGAAAGTGAACAGAAAAGTCCACAGGGAGAGGAACATGTGTGGGGGGAGGAGAGTGAAAGGAAACAAATTAAAATGACAGATAGAAGTTGTGTGTAATAGTGCATTATTTATAAAGACAAGCTCAGCTGAAAAACATTCCTGTCCAGGCAGGAAGAAAGGAAATAAATCTTTTTATTTCACTATGTTCATTAGTTGCTATCATCCCAATCCAAGTGCCAGATGCATCATCTAGAAACCAACTGAGGATTGTGGCCACAGCCAACCGTGCTTTGCATGGAACATCTGTGGCTTGCAGGCCAAGATCATGAAAGAAAGTCAAAACATTTTCAGAAGCTTCCCATGCACATTCAAAATCCTGATATGGGAGCAGCCTTCAGAGCATAGAGCTTGTTACATGAGCCTGCTCTGGGGAAGCACAGCAAGGGCAACATTGTCATATTTAGCAAGACTGATTTGGGGACCTCTTCAGTGACATTCCAGGGCTACTTTTCCAGGAGTGCAATAGAGGGAGAAAGTTTGCCAGGTAACACTGGGGATCTTCCAAAGAGTTGAGCCCCAAGTTTTTGTTTGTATTTTGAGCAGAGATAGGAGAATTCCCCAAAGATATTGTCAGGCCAGGAAAAGATACATTCCTTGGAGCTGCGTGAGCTGTCAGTTTAATAAAGCCATGTTTTCAGGCTCCCAAGGACAGTTTTCACTCTCCAATGTTCCTCTCTGAATTCCTGTAAGGTAATACAGAGTTTAAAACTATCCAATATTTTGCAGCAATCCATGTGTGTTATAGGTGTCCTTTGTCTTCTAAATTTACACTCTTTACAAAAGGCACATGCATTAGTTTGGCCCTGGTGTTTCTCTGTACATTTGCTATTGCTTATGGTTTCATTGTCTATGAACTCCTTGGCAATTTTCCAAATATTTTATTATTTTGCTAGAGATAGAAATTAGACTGAAAAGATAGTTACTTACAGGATCACTTATTCTCTGAAGGCCACTGACTTTTCTTATAAAGAAAGACTTTTAAGTATCTCCTCAAATCTGCCTGCCTTTTCAGAAATAATTGCCAGTATTGCAGCAAAGTTAACAACTTTTAGTATCCTAGCCCACGTGTTGTGCAGCTGTTTGCTTGTGTGTAAGGCAGCTGGTCAGTCCCTCCACTCTCGAGAGGACCTGCCAATAACTCCACTGCCTGTCACAGAACACTCTCATCTTTTCCTCCTTTTAGCTAGAACCATTCTGCCATGGCCCCTGCCTGCTTCATTCAAATCTCTTAGGATCTGGGATTCCTCCAAAAATGGATCATCTCCTAGAGACATCTGCCAGCTCTGTTCTGAGCCTTTTATGGAGACTGCCTAATGATCCCAGCTGGGTCTCACTGGGACTGGATGGGTCCTGTAGAGCCAAACCATCCTGGTATAGTATCTCGCTCAGAAGAGCTGACCTACAACATTATCTTGTTGCAAGTTTCCCATACCTACTCTTTAACAGCTATTTTACGGTTTTTCCTTTACATTTTCAAACTGTTCCTTTTATTTTTTTAATCTTGTTCATGATGCTTTGGGGTGAAAGAGAACCAACTTCTCAATCTCAGCCATTTTCGAGCCATCATTAATTTCTTTCCCATCCTCATTTACTAATAGACCTACTTTCTCCCTACTGTTACTTTTTGCTCTGATCTGTTTGCAAAAGCCTTTCTTTCTCTACTTTACCCCATTGATTTCATTCTGTTTCTCATCTGCCAAGCCCTCAGATGGCATGTTTTATCAGCTAGGAATTCATCTCATTTCTTTCTATTATGCAACATTATCTCAGCTGCCTCACTGAAACTGAAGCATAACAGATCTCCTGCACTCACTTTTATCATCCAAGGCTCTTATTCAGCAAGGTAATGCCACCGGGCTCACCTGAATTGTCTCACTGAGGTCAGGCACTGAAAGTTAGAAGGATAGTCTTAAGGCCCTTGTTCATCAGTGGGAGGTAAAAGCTCCCTTGCTGCCATTCTGTGAAAAAAAAAAATATATATATACATTGTGGGGATATATATTGATATGTATTATATATTGATATATGTTGAGGATAGAGGAAAATGCTCTAAATAGGGTTTCCTCTGTATCCCTAATAAAGAGATAATGTGTCTGTCACACACTTGCTTCCCCCCTGGCTTACAGAAGAAATAAAGAACCTGCCCAGAAGCCTGTCCATCCTTTAACCTCACCCATCCCAGAGGAATGGAATAAACCACACAGGACTGGCACAAGGGCTGCTAGCAGATGTCAGCTCCAACCTTCTGGCATTTCTCCTTGAGACTGCTGCTCCCAAAAGCCAACAAATGCCCTATGGCTCAAAAGGGGTACCCTCTCAGGAGGTGCTAATCCACAAGATGCTCTCCGTGGGCAGCAGGGAGAGGTTGAGAGGATGCATATGTCTTAAGCAGTCAATGGTATTGAAAAACAGCCCTGCAGGAGGATTAATTATGTCATCTGAAGCAAAGAAAATTGAGCAAAAGTGTTTGAAAATATCTGCCACTCTCCTGTCTTCCTCACTACCTCACTTTCTCATTTGGAAACTCTCAGATGCCTGTCCCTCTCTGGATGTTTTGATAAGGCCTTTTCTTGTTTCTTTGCCGCCTCAAGCAAGTGTGATTTGATTTTGCTTCTCTTTGCCCCCCTCCCTGGTTTGAGGTGTGCACTGCTGGCTATCTGTTAAATTCCATCTCCCTTGCTTGTTCATTTTCTATACAATTCCTTTACACACCCTCCCTTCAGCCAAATGGATTTTTTTAATCTACCTTGTATTTTAAGTTGTCTTGATATTGTTAGCCTTTGGGCTTACGAGACTGTGTTTTTAATACTTTCCCGTCCTCCCTATGCCCCATCTCCAGCTCAAACTAGAGGACAGCTTTGCATTCATTTCTATCAACTCCATAATTGGTTTGCAGAAAGTTCCAGCATCCTTATTAGAGCTATGTCAGAACCAATACCATGGGCCTGATTCCCCAGCAATAGAAAGTGAAGAACTACCATGGCAATGAGAACCATTTATCACCTGCAAGGGCAAACTGAAGTCACCACAGCCAGAAAAAACTCTGAAATTATGGGACTGGACTCCTGTCTATGACAAACTAAACTGAAAGTCCAGACAGCAGAAATTCCTCCAGATCTGGGCAACACTGGATTGGGATATGAATTTGGATATGGCAATAGCTCCAAAAGCTCTCACACTCCTGAAAAATGGACTCTTGAGTTATACAGGCATTGTTTGCCTGATCAAGTAAAATTCTACCATAACTTTCATCCCACAGACACTGCTCCTCCCCAAACCTTCTTACATTCAACTGACCACCAGCTCAGAAGTCCATCATTCACAGAATTATCTTTTTAATCTCTTCCTCCCAAAACAAAATTGCTGGATACTAAGAGTATGAGCATCCTTGATATTTCTTTGTTAGCAGTGGGGTTTTTTTTGCCCCAGTTTTTTTTCAGTAATAATAATAAAGTCATCCTCATGTTTAGATTTTAAAATACCTGAAAGCTTTTCCATTATTTTCTAGTTCGATCTGGCTTCACAGTTTCGAACTTGTTTTTTTGGGGGTTTTTTTTTGGTTTTTGGGGTATTTTTTATGGTGTATGACCACTTCATAAAACATCTCCTTATTTGTTTTTGCCACACTTCAGTACTGAAAGTTCATTGTTTTTTTGCAGGTGCAATTGTTATATTCATGTCACAGTGGCCTGTTTCTTTGCCTCATTTAACTCCAACATATTCTGGCTGGGGCAAACCAGAGTATGTAATGTCATTTTCCCAAAAATAACACTTTAGTTTCTCAATAAATCCAAACAACCAACCTCATTGTCGGGATATATACAAAGACATTTACTTTGAACATCAACTGTGGAAATACATGTTGGAATCTGCCAGTGCAGCTCAGTGCCTTTCATTTCAATGCTTTCACACAGATATAAGAAGAGGTCAGCTTCTTCCTCCACGGCTAGTTTTGGCTCTCAGGGTGCTAATGGAAATAAAAGGTCGATGTTCCTCACTCTAGGTGAGCCAATCTCACTGTGGTGATGCCTGGAGAGAAGTCATTTAGATGAAGGAACACCTCTCATCATTTTTATTCCTTCAATTTTTTTTCCTTTCTTTTTTCTGGAAAGACTACAGCAACAGGGAAAGACAAGACAGTGTCGCCATACCTTCAAAGTCTTCTAACATTTTGACTCACTGCTTTGTTTCTGTTTGGAAACTTCTTGGTACAGAGACCATTCTGAATTAAAGTCTGTAGCAGTTCTTGGATCTTTAATCGCTCAATAATTCAAAATCCAAGTTCTCTGGAAAGAGGAATTAACCCCATAACACACAGTCTATTTAAAAAGGTCAGGTTAAAATTTACCATGCCAAGATAATTGCAGAATGTCAAAGAATTTTCCAAACATTTCCTCATGAATCCTCAGAGCACGCAGTAAATCTTATCAGCAACATTTGAACCACCCAATCACGACAAACGCAGCAGTGACTTGACCAGCTCACACAGAGGGTGGAACAAGTAGAAGCATTCCAATTCCTACCCAGTCCCACAGTCTTAAGCTGTGCCAAGGGAAATATAGGTTGGATATTAAGAAAAAGTTTTTTATGGAAAGAGTGATAACGTACTGGAATGGCCTGCTGGGGAGGTGGTGGAGCCACCATCCCTGGATGTGTTTAAAAAAAGACTGGATGCGGCACTCAGTGCCATGGTTTAGCTGAGGTGTTAGGGCATGGGTTGGACTCAATGAACTTAAAGGTCGCTTCCAACCTGGTGATTCTGTGATTCTGTGATCAGTTTGCAGAGGAAGGGATAAGATGAACTGTTTATCCTATCTCCTGGTTGTTTCAAAAGGTTAGAGGGAGCCCCAACTCACTGTTTCGGAGGATGACAAACTTTTTTGCCCTATATCTGCTGGAGTCACACTGACCCTCTGCTCATCATGCTGTAGCTATGAGATCATGCTTACAGGATCACTTAAAAAGGAAACATGTTTCTAATGAATATCTCATTTAAAAAGAAAAAAACATAAAGCTTTCTTTTTATGGCCTAACTTTTTATCTTAAAATATAGTGGGCCTGATTCACATGGGAATGTCAGGTCAGAAGTTCTACACAAAGGAAAAAAATTGCTTCAGAAAAAAATCTGAATTACCTTTTTGATCCATCATTATACAACCTCATTTTCTTCTGCCCTAGTTTTTTTCTTCCCTCTGCTGTTGATCATATCTTCCTTTATTGATATTCCAGTCACATGCATTATCCTACCCGCTTTCTGTAATGCCAACTAAATCATCATTGTTTTCATGCATGAGATCTTCCTGCTTAGTCATTTCCCATATTTCTTATGTTGAGACATTGAGGAAAGACTTTTGTCCATTTTCTCTCACACCCTTTAACCTCACTTTCTTTTTTTGGTTGCATTCCCTCTTTCTTAGTCCTAATCAAACCTAGAGACATACTCAACCCAAACCCCCTGCTCACCTCTGAGTTCTTCTTCATTTGCAATTTCTCTGCTTTGTGCCTGACTGCTGCTCAGTTCAGTCCCTATGGACGACACTGTCCAGTCTTCCCTGCTGAGAAATGCCCAGTGAGTTCCTGCTCCCTCTCAATTCTCCTTGTAGATGGCTCTCCAAAATCTCCTCTTCTGTCACCCAGCCCGGTGTTCCCAACAGGGGTGGCAACAGGACTCTCACATCCCCTCCCCTTCTCTGGCAACACCACCACTCAGGAACAGAAAGCAGAATGCAGCCCTACAAGTCTTATTCTACAAATAGAATAACAGAATCATTTAGGCTTTGGAAAAGACTTTTAAAATCATTGAGTCCAAGCACAAGAACCTTTGTACTCCCTGCTCTCAGCCACCTTCCTCACCAAACCCTTTTCCCACCTGGCCCCAAACTATGCCTCTGGTTCTCTCATTTGATTTGCTTTTCTGTGTGGTCTCTCTCCACAAGGCTTGGTTTTAACAGGTTAGAACAACTAAGACTTTAAATTGTCCATTCCCTTATTCCCTGTTCAGTTAGTAAAGAAACTCAGAGGAGATTGGAGATGGCCTAAAAGGATAAACCTTGACACCAAACCCTCCAGAGACTCCCCTAGCTCTTTTCCCAATCTCACCAGAAGAACATTCCTGATCCAAGGATGCTCCATGCTTAGCACTTTGCCCAGTTTTGGCTGTTGCCCTCCAGAAATGTGATTATTTTCCCCACAATGAATTTCCCCTGTGACAGTTTCATGCCCTGCCTTGCAGTTACCCTTCTTTTTCCACTGCTTCCATCTACCCATCAGCTCCTCCACCCACAGTAAAAGGAATTGCATCTCCTTGAAACTGGCAATTGGAATTTTTAATAGTACTAAAATAATTTAGTCCATACTACAGGTAATTTTATTAACAGTCAATATTTTCTACCCTAAATGACAGATTTATTACAGCACATTATTTTTATTATTGAGTGTAATCATATCCCCATGCTACTGAAATCCCCTGGGCATCCACAGTGCTCTAGCAGTAATAAATAATCAGAAACTTTGCTAAGGTGAATTTAAGGTTGCAGGCACATAGCAGTGGTTTGAGTGCATATTGCTCCTCAAGAACATTGGAGTTAACAAGTTGTTTGCAGGCAACAGCCAAAGCAATTCTCATTTCTCACGTTTTTGGTCCAACGTCCCACATAACCCAAAGTCATGGGGTTCTTCTCCAGCTATTCTCCTTTGGACATACCTTACTTTATTCTCTCCCTGTGTTTCCTTGTAGCAGCTTGCATAAGTTAGGCCTAGCTGACTGTGATGTTAGTATATGAACATGAGTTAACCTGATGGGATCAGGGAATAACTTCCTTTTAAGAAGAGGAACTTAAGCAAGATCACGTCAAGAACCGCTTGTCCAGATGAGCAGATTGGTGGCACCAGCAAGTGGCAATAGTCAGGTGTACATTTATGGAATTTGTATGGACTAATTAAGCATTGGTTAATCTCTACCAAAACCTATATCTGACAGCACCTGGAGACACCCATGAACAGAGCACAAGAGCCCACTCAGCAGTGGGAATATCAGGCACAGCTGCTACTGACCCATCCAAATTCTCTCCTGTGACCCATCTCATCATCTCTCCCACTGAACAGAGAAGTTGTGTAACTCATAAAAATGCACATATCTGTGATTAAAATGTTCTGGTATCTAAGTCCATTTAGTCTCTGCAGTATCTCTTGGTGCCAAGTGGCAGCAGCCCCCTCCCTGCACGTACACCTATGCAGCATCCCCATGGTTACCTGACCACAGCCAGGACAAGAGGCAGCTCATGCTGGGTTTGCTCTCAGCTATGCACGTGCTCATCAGCCAGCTGACAGGCCACACTGGGCAAGTCACACTCCAGCTCTCACCAACGTCTTTCCTCCCAGTGAGGGCACTCATTTTTAAGTCTGTTTCCCTAGCCCAGCCACCTTTTTTTTTTTTTTTTTTTTAAGTCACCTATTCTGTTAGGAAATATGGCTGAAAGCAGCCAGCTGATACCAGAGAAGATCAGAACTGACAGGTTGACATGCAGGCAGACAGAATGATTGCCTGTCTCACGCTTGTTTAGGAATCCAGGATATAAAGAACCACTGGAAATGTAAAAATTTTGATTCAGATGAACCACTCAAACTCAAACTACATTCCTACCATTTCACTATTTCCCCTTCATTGGAGATTTTTAAAGCAATTCACCAGAGGGCACAGAACTATTTGTTATCTACTCCAAATAACAACCATTCTGCTTTGTTACCACATTAACCTTTGGTCTTTTCCAGGTAAAAACCTGAATCTCGCAATCAGGGAAGATGAAGTTTATCCATGGAGGCAGGTGAGTGCAGCAAGCAGCAGCACTCAGACAGCAGGGCACGGGGTGCAATTGTACAAACTTAACCTTGTAGGCTGCAAAATACCTGCTAGAGCAGCTGCATGACCTCAGCATCTGGCAAGGTCACAGCCTTTGCTGCAGAGGGGAAGATTGCCTTCAGCACGCTGCTTGTGTAAATGAGGATTTGTGCGCTGTGCACGACTGCAAATAAAGCAGTAAAGCTCCTTGCTAACATTTGGAATACTCTGATTCTTTGCAGTCACATGACAGACTAAAACTACATTCAGTCGTATTTGCCTTGTGCCAAGGCCTCTTCACACAGTGGAAAAGTGACAAGGAACCTAAATGTTTTTGCTAAGACACTCAGTCTTGTCTCTTCATTTTCCTAGCTCACTATTTGTACTGCTTTTTAAAACATTTGCATGTTACATGCTCAAATCACCCAGAGCCTGCTAAAGGAGCTGGGCTAGAGATGACATGTCTACTAGTGTGAAGAAAACTATTTTTTCCTGCCTTCAGCCTAGTAAACAAGAAGAAATTCCAAGGGAGGGAGTAAAAGAGGTTGTTTAACAGAAAATAAAAACCAAAACATTTCCTTTGAAGCCAAGCCTGGAGCAAACACAACGATTGTGTCAAGTGCTGTATATCTGGGGTTCACTGTTCTTCCCACTGGGTCATACTCCTTGGCTGGCCTACCTCTGCTGTGATGCATGACAGCTTTGAGAGCACTCCTATCACCTTGCTTCCACTGCAGGACACATCATGCTCCTCCAACATGCAAGGCATTATAAAGTAACATGGAAATAACCCAAATCCAGCACCTTTCCCTTTGTAAATAAGAACAAATATGTTCCAGAACCCTCATTCTCCATGTGTTATTAGTCCCCCATGCTGTTATGAGGGGGAATAATGCAATTTTAAACTTATTTATTAATAGACATTGGCTGGAATTCTTCAAATATTTAATATTTTACAATATCTACGAGTTAAGCACTCTGTTAGTGGGATTTGAAAGTCTAAGCAAATAGGGTCCTTTAAAGAGCTAAGCCATAAAGAGCTTTAAGATCCTTGCATGAAAGAATCTATAAGTAGTACAAAGAATCATTGGCTACACAGGCAGAAATTGTCATTATCATCTTATTTTGTGATAGCAAAACCCTGTATAACAATTCAACACATTAGGCATTAACAGAGAGATAAAATACTCCCTTAAATAGGAAACCTCCTTTAGTACAACTCTGAAAACTGCTGAGTTGATGGATAAATTCCCATCTTCTTAATGCTTTCTGTATTGGATCTTTGGCCCACTGGTGTATTATTCCTCAGAGTGGAATCAGAAAAAAGGTTCCCCAGTAATGGGTGCTCAGCTTTGTGTAATGTTGGTGCTCAAAAGTACTGCACAATCCAGCAGAATGCAGCCCATATTGGAGGGGTTGGGTTTGGCTTTGGAGCTGTCTGGGGCAGGCATCTCCCTCTCAGCCCTCTGGTACCTCCTGCAAGCTTAGCACAGTCCATGAAGCCAACAAAGAGGTGGGAGGAAAAGAAAGAAGTGTTACAAGGCAGAAAGCAAGAGGAGGACATTTGAATTTCATAAGACAGGTTAACCCCGCAGGGCTGAGAGAAGCAAAAACAACTTATTCTGAATAAACATGATATGGAAATTGCGGAGATAGAATTGAGCATGAATTTATCTAGGAAGCTACAGCGCAAGTTGGTGCAAGATGCCATCAGGAAAACCTTGTGAGAACTGAAGGCAAGAGAAATGATCTTGCCAGCCACATCCATCCAAACCCCGGACTCCCTGTTCCCACAAGCCACAGTTTTGGTAGGAGAGATGATGGGATAGTGATTCCCACCCTGCAGAGGCAGCTCCCATACAGCCCCTTTGCTCAGCCACCAGGCTGAAACGCGTCCCCAGGGAGCACATTCCAGGCTCTGTGTTTGCTGTCTCCTGGATCATGGCCAGGCATTGCCAGTGGGAATGCTATCCTGAAACTGTGGTGGGGGAATGTGAACAGCTGAGCTGCAGGCACTGCTGTGGGCCAGGGCCTGGCTCTGCACCCCAGCCTTCACTCACTTGTTAGCAGGGGTGCAGCAAGTCACCAAGCCTGGGGAGCCCAGTCCCTGTCAAGGACAGGAAAGGTGGTAAGGAATAACACACATACAACATGGAAGCAGACATACTCCATGATGGAGCTTCATGCCCTTGTCCCAGGCTGTCCTTAATATGACTGATGGTCCCAGGCAAAACACAGTCAATTTGCACCCATTCTGGGTGTGCAAATGTATTTGATAGACGAGCTCCAAAGAGACTAGCTGATGTGATTTAAGATGTTACCTCTCCCCAGCTGTCTACCCTGCTCCTCTGCCAGAAGTTACTTCCCCAACAGCAGGGAAAGCAGAAAAAACCTGTGTCTGCACCTTGAATGCTCTAGCTAAGGCTGGTGTATTAGCATAAACTGCCAGTGAAGGGTGGGTTTGTGCTAATACATCAGATGAGAGCTGCAACCACTGGAGCACAGGCACATGTCTCATTCTGCCAACTCTCCAGTCATTTCCAACAAGGGAGCAGAAAGGACATCTGAGGGTATTAAAGTCATGTGTGCTGGGTACAGCTAGTATACACACACACACACACACACACACATATGTATATGTGCACAGTACAATATGTGCTCTCTGATGAATACACTGTGTTCCAGTCCATTTTCCCAAAGCCTGGTGATCTGCAGACTCAATAATGCACAGCCTGGACCATGACTATCAAGCAACACAAGCAATCAGCTCTAAAGAGGGCACTTAGTAGGGCACAGCTACAAGCCTGCCTAGGGCAGGGAGGGAAGGGTGACTTCAGCTTCCTCCTCCTCTTAAACTGCCTGGGAGAGTGCCAGCTCACACCTTGGCTCAGCATCATCAAGAAGGTTGACAAGTCATCACCCAGCAAAAACTTCTTTGGATAGAATTATGGAACTACAGGCTAACAAGTTACTGGGAAAATTCCACAGGTATGAAAATAGGCAGAAAAATTTGGTCAGCTCATTCTAACATCCATTTTTGCTATCAGTGTCAGTGATGCACGTTTATGCTAAACATTTCTTTATCTTATACAGCATAGGACTTGCTTTTTACATGAAAATCATTTGTGCTTTGGAAAATCCTGTAATGTGATGATTTGCTTAGCTTTCTGTTGTATGCTCTCACTTTATTGTTTGTTTTTTACTTGTATCTCTTGCTTATGATCTCTCTGTATGCTGAAAACCCAGTACAAATATTTAGTAAACAATAAGAAGCTTATTGCTGCTTTCAAGCAGAAAATTTGCCTCTGCCTCACAGAACATCTATTTTGGCTTGTACTTAATTTTTTAAACAATGCATGAATATATATCTATAGATCAGATCTATCCTTGCTTGGATTCTACAGTGGTGGGTGCTTTATAAAAGTCAATATAGACGGAATCAGCTGTAATTCCTTTGCAGCAAACTCATCTTTGATCAGAAGATATAGCAATTGTTCTTTGTCACATGTGACAGGCACAAACCTCCCTTTTCAGCACACTATTTTGAAAGCCTAATTTATTTATTTATTTATTTATTTATTTATTTTAAGCTAGAGAACCCCTGGACAATCTTTTGTTTTGACATTCTAGAACACTTGAAGCAGTCCTGAATAAGAGACCACAAAGAGATCCATGACATGGCTAAGGCAACTATCATATTCCCTCTAAACTGTTGTTCTAGGCATAGACTTAATGAGTAAAATACAGGATGGAGTCCTGGAGCTCTCCCTTCTAAGGGTGAATTTATCCCAGCCAGAGTTTGTGTGGGTAATTCACTCACCTCCTGACTTTTCCTTACAATTTCAGATAAAACCCAAATGCTTTTGAACTGCCACATTGACACATTTCTCTTTGTGAAATCTCAGGCTACTTTTTTTTTTTTTTTTTTTCATAGTAACCTCATTTTGGGTGCCCAGCTAGATACCAGAAGCTACAATGACTTCACTGATTATGGTATCTAAATTCAAGAGGCTGATGTGAATCTCTGACTGTCTAGGATACACAGCTGTCAGACCCAGGATCCATCTACAGCCAAGGGAAAGAAAAAGTCATCCTAGAAGAAAAAAAAATAGAGCACTGAGGCATATGACACTTCCACAGACAGACTTTGGTAGCCCTGGAAAAGACTTTGTCCATTTGTTGATCCACCACCCATCACCATTTTTAAAAGTAGTTCCCATAACATCAGGCACATTTCTTCCTTTTAAGGATTTTAACAGATGGCCTGAATGTAGCTATCATGTACCTTGGCCAGTGCAGCCAGAAAATAAAATATGTTAAAAAAGCAGAATCCTTGGTTGAAAGTGTTGATGCTTGTTGTAGTTCTGGAGCAGTTATTCAGGCCTTGACAGATGAAATGAAGAAGTCTCAACAGGCAGAGAATAGCTGCTTCCTGCCTCTCTCCAGTTTTAAGGATACCCATTGTAACCAATTTAATCCTTTTTTGCTTAGGTGATCACTGAAGGACGGGATACCCTCCCTAACTGAGCCTTTTCTGGGAAGAATTCTGATGTTCCTGTGTTTAACTTGGATATGTGAGAAATCTGTTGTTACATGAAGCAAACTGGGGGCATTTTGAATGACAGAAGCACCACGGCATCACCAGTTTGGATTAGAAGCAGAGGATTTTGAGGCCGCCCTGGGGGTTTTCAGGCAGAACAACTGTGAAGCTACAGCTATAAATTTAATCACTGTATATTGATGTGGTGATGTTGCGTGTATTGATGTATTTTATTGCTAAGCAGTGCATTCTCCCCATGTTTTTTCCCCCTTGAGCAGATTAACTGTATATTCCAAAATACTGTCCAACAGAACATGAGTGGCATACTATTTTCACTTTGCTTGCCTCCCACATAAAAGAACAGCTGTGAATGTCAGCTGAGGCTGATTTCTCCTGCACAATGGCCTATCATTTTTTGTAAAAATAAATAAGTGGCAATCATTCATTTTTTTTCATGGATATAAACACTTTGGGTCAAACTCAAAGTGACTGAAATGATATTGCATTTTACCTCTGGTTGATAAGTAGTTGTAATTTACAGGCCAATAGAACTGGGTAGATAGAAAAGCAACTACCAAGTAGAATTAAGATAAAGAACCTCCCACTCTCACTTTGTCTTACACCTTTCACTGAGCTGCCTTTACTCCTGCATCATTTATTCCCTGACTGTACGTTCCTGTAAGTTACACTAGGTTGCTGCCAGGTAACATAGAACATCATTTATGCCACCTCTGAGCACTGCCCAGTTGCAGAGCAAGCTGCTGGAATCATTGGTTCGGTCCCAAACACACAATCAAAGCAATTTCTGCAGTGAGAGCAGGCACAAGATTAAGTCTTTACACAAAGCTTCAGAAATTGAAAGTACAATTGCTGGGTAAAGTGCCACCCACATACAGCCCTCCCTCAGTGGCAAAGGCTGATTGTCATAAGAAAGGAACCATATCTAATGGTATCTCTTACCCTTATTGTCTGCAAAGGCATTTTAGGCTCCCCAAGCTATCAGCTTGTTGTTACAACAGGGCCCCAGAACAATAAGGCCTGTATCAATGGGATGCACTGTTTTCCAGTCCAGGGAGAACTTGGTTAGCACCCAGTCAAGCATCTCTGCAGTGCTCTTCTGCACATCACAGAGGAGCCCTGAAGGATCAGGCCATACCAGGTTTGAATAGCAAGGACTCTCTACAAGGCATGCTGCGTTCCAGTTGTTTGGATCTTGTCCCTCCTTACAGTCTGTATGTAAGAGTGATTTGGGGCAAGTCATTTCCCATTTTTATCCCTCTGCTGTTTCTCATAGCATGGCAGTACTGTAGAACCTCATGAAGCACTTTTGGGACATGTCAGTACCAGCAAGGACTTGGGTCGTGCATGTAATTGCCACATTGCAATTGATATTGATTATATGTATCCTTTGGAATCAATACTGGGCTTTTTCCACTGAAAATAAGCATTCTTCTGAATATGACAAACAATGGAAAAAGCACTCAAGCGTGCATGCATATCTCCAAAAACCCAGCTTGGCACTGGCAGCAGTATGTTAGCATACGTAAGACACGTTTCAGTTTGTGTTCTGAAAGGGTAAGACTAAACCCTCTTGCATTGATACCTGCTGCAATGGTTTCCTCATCCCTCCTATTGGAGATTGGGAAGATTGTAATTTGTGAAAAGCCCATTAAAAATACAGATCTCCCCATTCACAGCGGTGCAGAGTATTAATAACTTTTTCACTGAAAGCCTGGAGACCATGTGTATTCTTACTCACTATATCCTTCACCGTAACAGACCTCAGCCTAGGGACAAATCTTCAGGACTTACAGCACACAAGTGGCAGAACAACATTAAGAGCTATATCCAGAGTATGTCTAATACTTCCCATTTTTCAGATGAGTGGTTATCACACCATGGTCTGCAAACCCGTAGGGTCTTGATCTATTTCTGTATCTGATGGGCATTGTAAGGATCTAGACATGGGAATTTCCTAAAGATGCCTGGACATCTTTCAAAACTATAAGGGATCAGCAAATTAAGAGGTGGGAAAAATATGTACATAAAAAGCCTTGAGGTCAAGTGCATCCATGGTGAGAGTGGAGAGGAAAAGTTGGGCGTCAGAACACTCTCCATGTGACACCAGGCACTCCCATACTCAAGGTATTGCTATCAGCAAGGGCTAAGACCCCATCAGCCTCCTCCTTTCCCTTCCCTCCTGTAAATCCACAACTGATTAAAAACATTAATTAACTGTCAAACCCTCCTCTGCTCTCCATCAATTAAATCTGGTTTATGTCCATTTTATCTATCCATCCAGATGCTTTAATTAGTCTCCATGATTGCAATTCATCAGCACTTCCACAGAGTAAAGCACATCAGCAGTCTTCTCTCTCTCTCTCACTGCAAAATTTACCCAACACCTCACCTAATGGAGCTCTGAGCCCAACTTATATTTTGAGCTCAACTACAATGCAAATAACAGTAATAATTAGTACAAAGGGAGCTTTCTTTCCATTCCCAGTTAAAAAGTTAATATCATGTCTTCATAATACACGATCTAATTATTTAATAGTGTTTCCTGATTCCCTAAAGTAATGATATGCACATTATGTTCTGTTTGTAAATTTTTAGCAGGTTTATAAATACAGCATGGCCTTACTATGCAACCTCACAATCTCTCTGAATCCAAAAAAAAGAGTTTTAAAATTAATAATAAATGATAAAACTTGGGGAAAAAAATGAATTTGGCTTCATTAAATGATAAAATCCATCAGGAGCCAGGGGCAAGGACAGGGGCAGGGACTCAGTTAATTTGTGAGAGTAACGTAATTTTGAATTGTTGAAAAGATATAACAGTGGAAATACGTAATGCAGTTTAATCTTGGAGGTCACTCCAAGGAGAAAAGGCCAAGTAGCTATCTGACCTTGTCCAGGAGAAGGAGAATATATCCTGTTGCCTTGGCAAAATTCAAATACTTATGTGATCTTGAGCTGTAATGACTAACAAATCAAAGAGTTCAACTAGCCAAGCTGTGATAATTCTCATGCAAGAGAAGACCTCCATGAAGGCCCCCCAGCTGTAAAGAAATTTGGGCAGCCAGTCCAGGAAAATCCTTGCCATTCCCTCCCTTATTTTGTGCTCTGCACAGGTAACACCCATATCACAACTTCAATCTTAAGATTAATTCCACAGCACTAAAATATTTTTACCACAAAAACTCTGCTGGTAACCTCACCTCTACTCCATGTCTCCCCAGTGATGTCTTAGAGCAGTTTTAATCTGCTCATCAGCATTATGCTGTCAGAGTGGGACACTGGGCCACTTAATGTTAGTAAGGGCTCCCTTCCCTACACAGGAGAAATTTGAATTTCAGTATCAGTGATGAGGGGACTTTACCTTCCTCTACCACCACATGCAAGCAAATACAATCAAGTTGAAGACATGAGGATATGCGAGAAAATATCTGTGGGAAAGGCACCCAAACTCTAGAGAATGATCCCAGAGGAAGATGAATTAAACAAATCTCCTCAGTAAACTTCCATGGCCAAGGTACTGCCACTGTAAAATGCTGCCTCGTTTCCAGTGTAATTGTTTCTACATTTCAATACGCAGCTTTTAGCATTTCTTAGGACTTTGTCCCTTAAATTAGAGGGTGTCACATTTTGAGACAGTAGAATGACTTTAAAAAGTAAGAATCGGTGTCATATTAAAGAAAAACTTAAAATATCCTCATTTTGAGCTGGTAAGTATGATGTTGGAATGCTAAATCCTTTCCTTTTGTAACATGTTTAGTATTCCTTTTCTCAGGGGAGCAGGAGCTTTATATTCATTAGCTGAAATCTTAAAAACAGCATAGTCTTCTGTCAGAAAAGGTGATCTGACAGAACTGAGCTGTGCAGTGTCTGCCTGAATACACTGGCTGTCTAAAGAGTCACTCTGTGTTATCAAAACACCTTTTATTGTAAATACATATTTCACAAAGTATTTCAGATACCCTTAAAATATTTATGTTGCAATTAAACTAAAAATACTGAATGTGCATTTCACAAATTAAGCCAGTAACCCAACTGGGGCTTTCATCCCAGTTTGACAACATAAAATTTTGAAATGTCAAAACCGCCTTCAGGACAAAATTTCCATTTCTGTTGCCATCTGTCATGATGTCCCTCAAAAGCTGCAGACCATACTCTGATCTCTCCAGGCCAGGAGTTTTCAATTGCTACTTCCTACCCGCTGTTTCCACTTTCACATGGGAATGAAGCACTCACTCAAGACCACTACACATCAAAGACTTATTTAGCAGGCAGAGGGGGAAAAAAAACCGACCAAAAAAAAACCCCAAAAACCCAAAAACCAACAACAACAACAAACCACAAAATAACAAAATTGTGTTCAGCTGGATTGTTCAACCCAGACATCTTAATGTGGGCTCAGCCAGGGAGTAAAAAGTTACAAAGACCAACATCTCATTTATTGCTGCAATTGTCATCTCTGATGTCCTGACACGGACACAGGAATAATCACACCCCAGCTATCAGGCTTGCCAAGGGTAGCTGTGCCAACAAAGAGGGATCTTCTGGTGATGAGCAGCTGAGATCACTGACCTTCAGCCAAGACTGGCTGCTGCATTGATCTAACTCTGCTGTTGAAGGTAAAGTCCAGGCTGACACTCAGTCTAGTCCGTAAAAAAAAAAACAGACAAATTCAGGTTGTTCTCAATGTGCATTGAGCTCTTTATACAAAGGAAGGCTTCCCAACACTGGAAGAGTTGCACTTGAAAACCCACCAAACAGTAATTGCATCAAAATATAGGTAAGTAAAATTGCCTTACAGACATCTATCATGTAGGAATACAACCCAGATATGTTCCTGACAGAATTTTCCCATTCCGATTTTGGTCCCTTAGAGGTCCACAAGCTATATTTACAGTTTCCATAAAAACAAAGAAGATACACTGTTATGTTAATTCACCATTCAGAGGTCCTCAATCTTAGGAAATTTTGTAGGGATTTGCAAACTAAAAGAGATTGAAAACCACTGTTGCCTATCAACTCCCCAAGAATCTATATGGCGCTCATACTAAATACCTTCATATATTACTTGCATACTCTGCAGATGTTTGCATGCTGTGATCATGTAGAATAACAATGCCTTGAACTGTAAAACACTGGTCTTATTTATATACAATGCCATACTTGGTATTTTATGTTTATCTGTTCTCATAAGCCACCATCATACATTGCATTGGTGGGAAACTATCAAAACAGCTCTGAAAACAGCAAACACTCAATCACAGGTCAATTTTTCTGCCAATTCACTTTCACATTTATCTGGGGAGGGAATCTTGGCTTTGGTTGTGTCAGAACAAATTTCCTCACTGACTTGAGTGGTCCCAGAATTTCAGTTCAGTGTGCTATAGTATTTTTACTGCATCCTAGGCAAAGTAACTCCTAGCCTTTCCTTTTGGAAAGTATTTAATAGCTCAATGAGTTCACCATAAGGGTTTCCTCATTTGTATTTCTTCCCATCACTGCTAGCTCTGCCCAACACACATTAACTAATCCCTTCTCCGCTTGGTGTTTACACACTTTAAATATTCATAGAGGGCTCCATTTTCCCACATTCCCATCACTGCCAGGTGCATTAACTTTCATTTTTGCCTAGTTGACTCTTCACTTGTTTTCCTACTAAGTCTCTAATCTCTCTAGGTATCTTTGTATTACTACTATTTAATTTCTGTTAAGTACTGACAGTATGCCAGGTGCCTTCAGTTTGCCAGATGCTGCACAGAGTGGAAAGGCACAGTTCTGCTGAGGACCATGCAGTCTAAAAGACAAAACAAAGATGGGACAAAGCATCCTCACAGCTCGGGGCATATGGTAGGCTTAGAACATGGGAACAGCTGTGAAACTAGACTGAGGGATAAAACCAGGCAGGTCCCTTCCACAGCCCAGCTAAAAAAAAAATAAATTAAAAAAAAATTAAAAAAAAAAAAAAAATTGGGTTTCCCCAACATCACTGGCTGATGTGCTAATATTGTGGAAATTTGGAGGAAAATAGGTGGTATAGGCTGAAAGGATGCATTTAGGAAGCAGGACAGGATCGAAACAAAAAAGCGTTGCAAGCCATTTCAACCAAACCAGTGTCTGTCTTGGATGAACATCACTCCAGCAAAGGGACCACTGGCATGCATGAGGGAAGTACCCTAGATCCCTTCCTCAGGATTGAAGCCATTGAAATAAAAGGTTGGAACCACCAACACCAAAGCAAGAGACAGTGAAGGGATGATGAAGCAGACAGTTAGCCCGAAAACAAATATGGACAAGAGCAAATTCAAGAGCAGTCTCAGAGAATCAATCACAGATGAGACTGAGGAAGCAGACGCAGCCCCAAAGCTGCCAACAGTGGGGATAGCAGCTTTACTGGCCTGCCCTGCACTCTAGTTTTGGTTTTACCTGTCTTGCTAACATCCATACAAGAGATATGAATGTGCTACTTAATCTGTCTTCTAACTATAGCTGTAGCACACTTTGGAGGACTGAACATAATTTTTCTCACACTGATCCCCATAGATCTGTGGTATACCCTTCTCATTCCTTGAATCTCAAAAAAGCAGATGAAATTATTCAACAAGCCTCTTCTTTCAAGGTGATGAATATAAAAAAAATACAGTTCCTAGCTTTTTAACCACAAGGCAAGAAAGTACATTAAAGGAAACTGGAAATTTCCCTACTGAGAAGAGGCTAGAGGCTCTCTCAACCTGCTTTCCACAGTCTGAGGAATAAAGGATAAGTGAAGGGAAAGCCAGGGATCAACTACACTTCCTCTCAAAGAGGTCAAATTCTGGTAAAGGCTCCTGAAAGTATCAAAGATTTTATCTGCCACCAGGAATTGGCCTGCATTGTTTCCAACACAGAGACTAACAGAAGTAATACACAATTTTGCTTGTTACAGCAGTTCTCATGGCTGCTCCTTGGGCCACCTACTCTTGCCCCAAAACAGTGTCAAATGTTTTCTTCAGCTTTAGTGATGAGATCTAGCTGGCAATGCAGCACTGCTTTAAGTACCCCTCCCTACATGCACCTTCTCCAAACAAGCAAGCTTCCCAATAATGCTTCAAGCCCCTCAGTCCTCTGCTTGTCAACTAAATCTCGTATCTTGCTCCCCCCATTCCCAGTGGGAAAGAGTACTGAGCATAAACCATGATCTTCCATCCTCCTGCTTCACCCTACAAGGGATGAGACAGAGAGAGTGCCAAGCATGTCCCATCAGAGGAGCAGGAGAGACATGAAACACTAAAGTTATATTTATTCAAGCCTTTAAGAAGCTCTTGAGCTTCTCAAAGCCACCTTAAGCCTTCTTCATACATACAGATACCAAAGTACTAGATCTCAAGAAAATGGAATAACACATACAGCACTCACATACACAGGTAAGTAAAAGAATTAGGACCTGAGTCCAGAGCAGAAACACCCCTGACTTGTATGAAAGCCAGGACAGCCACTGCTATTCGAGTTCTCACAGAAACAGCACTTTTTGCAAAAGAGCAACATCCTCCTTTCAGATATCCCTATTCTTTCCCTCCCAGAAACCTACAGGCAAGGAGATAAACTGTTTGTAAATAGAGGTTTCACACCAATTAGCTCCATGTTCTGCAAACAGCATGGCAGACTCACTGTGGTGTTTCCACGGGCTTGTTATTTCAGAGTACTACATATATATTTCCATATAATTGATCTGTTCTGCTTTAAAGAGGCCATAAGGAAGATATGTGGGCAATTTATTCTAGAGGTAAGAGAAGGAGAGGCAAAGGGAGTTAACCTCAGATTAGCTGTGTTTACACAAGAGTGTTTTTACACTGTGGGCTCCTGGAATGAGACCAGAGCCCACACTGTTCTCTCCTGCCTCTTCAGTACCCTGTTTGTCCCTGGAAGGGAAAGGCAGGCACAGCAGTATAAAGTCAGGGGAGTCAACTTCACAGCCATGACAGGGCCAAGATAAACACAGAAAAACTCTATCCCATAGCATGGCTGGCACCATCTGGGCACAGGTCTCTGGTGCTGGATGATGGCTCAAGGGCTAAGGACAGGACCACCTGGATGGGGCCTAAATTAGGTACCATTTGGCTATGGCAGCTTGGCACACCTGACCAGCAAGAAAGCTGGCAAATTCTTGTGGTAAATATTCAGAGCACTGTAGTATCGCAACACACCAAGGTCCATGGCCTCAGCAATCTCTGTGCCCTTGTGTTCCCATGTCATGCCAGGAACTACAGCTATCATCATTTTTTTAGCCAAATACAGACTGTAGAAGCAAACAGTGCTGGTCTGACCTCCTGCAGAGCACAGGTCATAATCTCCACCTACAGCTCCTGCACTGGACTCACAACTTCTCTTCACATCATGCAGCACATGTAGAAGGCCAACAGGATTGGACTGAAGACTTGAGTGCTGACTAAATTCCCTGCTTCTGACAGATCTCTTCCAAACAGCTCATTATTCTGCTGTGCTTTATTTCCATTCCCAGTTTGTCTAGCTTCCATCTCCTGTTCTCAGTTCCCTTCACATGTTTGAGCACTAAAGAGCTGTCTCAGATCAGACAAATTCTTTCCCTGTTGGCTTTATTCCACAATCAAGATCCTTCGCTTTGATAAGCTAAATAGATAAAAATGTCAATGCCTTTTCTGCAGATGAGAGTATTCCCAGCCCCAAATCTTTCTTGTAGCTGGCCCTACCATTTTCAGCTTTTGATCTGTGGATCCCAACACTGAAAAAAGACCTGGAATAAATACACCAGTATCCATCTCCTCAGTCCATTTTGCTGAGGACTCTGAATCAAGGCATGATATACCACATTCAGCTCTGCCAAGCCAGCCAGGAAACATATGCAAGCATCACACCTTGAAACAGAGTGAGAGACTGAAAACCCGATAAGAAATAGATTTATCCAAAGAATGTGGGAAGTATATCTGGGATCTTGGAGAGGACCACCCAATTGGCTTGTAGTCATGGTCCAGACAGGATTTTCCATTTGAAGGGTTCTACAAGAGTTCTCATAATGTGGCCCAGCTCCCTACAATCGGCAGCATCACTTTTCAAGGGGACCACTGTACTGAGAGTACCAAGGCACACTTTTGCAAATATGGCTATCCATCCACAGAAATGAAACACCTCTCAAAGCAAAAAACTCTGGGCAAATCTTCTACCTGATTCCTACCCTGAAGTCCCTGAACAATATCCCAAATTGTCATATTCAGCCCATTAACACCAGACCCCCGAAGTCATTTACCAAATCAGTCTGGCACAAGAGACAGCTCTCCCAGCCCATGCCTGTCTCACAGTCTCTATTTTGTGTACTAACCCTGTGAAGTCAGGCAGCACATCCTGCTAACACACTGCTCCATAGAACCAGCCTCATCCCGCCCTTAGTTACCAGGCAACATCTGTGACGTGTAAGCTTTACAAGTAGTGATTCTATCATCTCTATCATCCCCACAGACACGTATGTTTTGTTATTGCAGCAAGTAAACTTTTGTATTTCTTTTTGGAGGATGGGGAGAAGGTCTGCTACTTTTAGAATAAATGAGCAGCTTGATGAACAGACCTTATAGCAAGGTACTAAAAGCACATGAGGGTGACAGGAAAGAAGACAAACTTGTCAGTGAAGGAAGAAGTTGACAGAAATGATCACTGAGGACGGATCAAGGGGAGAAAACATAAAAGCCACCCAAACTGGAAATGTAAGCAGGAGCCATGAGATGTAGGGCCCCGAGAACAGAATCTGATTTTGACACACAGCACAATGAAGAGGCCCTGAAATGACTTAGGGAGGCAGCTGTACCGTTAAGCCATCTCCAGGTCTCAAAGATGTCACAACTTGTACCTCAGGCTGAGGTAGCAGAACAGCAAAGCAATACTGCAGGGGCTACCAGCTTGCTGGCTCTCCCCCACATTAATAGCCAGAGCTTCTATATTATGCTGGAAAACTTCAAAAGCAAGAAAACTTAGGCAGATATGTCATTTTTTTATCCCCTATCCTTTTAAAGTTATTTTGCTCTTGCATCCTGGTGAAAAGTTCTGTGGGAAGCTAATTCAGATAATGCAGAAGAAATACATCCATTGGATGGAGGCTATTTAAATATTTGATGGGTAATATATTAAATGTTAATTGAATACTACAATGATTTTCTCCCCTGGACAGCACACAATTAACATTTAATTTGTTATAAAATATTTAAAGTTATGAAATATCCGAGGGCAGCTGAAATGTCTCTTCCACCAAATTGTCTTGGGACAATGTGTTGAGGGGACAAGAGGGCAGGTTAGCATTTCAAATTCTTCCAATGATCTGTACAAGAGACGTGAGAAAAGGCTCCAGAGCTGACACAGTTCAAGGACATAGTTAGAGTGTATGAAGGGACACACACAGATATCTGATCCCGTCCTCTGCAGGTTAAGCAAGATCAGGAGTCCTCATGGCTATAAGGAACCCAGCTTGTTGTGGTGACTATCCACTCCTCAGAGAAAAAGCAATTCTGGGCACTTTGACAAAACATGTATTTTCATGTTATTTGTTTCAGAGAGGCCAGGGACTGGCATCTTTGCTGCCCTGCATTCACTTCAAGGCCTATTGACAAGAATAGGATTCAGATGATGCAGAGCTGCCACTTTGGCTGTGCTCAATGCTTCACTGAGTATCAAGGATGGCAATCAGCTTGGGATGTTAAAATTAAGCCAGTTGTTTAGGACATGAACACAAACCTCTCTCATTGGCTGTTGCAGAGTTGAACATCCAAGCATTTCAGAAACTTACCCTACTCTAATGCCTGGTTTGGCAAGAGGGTTGGAAAGCTTTGCTAAGATTTCAGTGTTGGAAAATGATCTTTTGATTAGTTCAAATGTAAATCCTTCAACAAGTTTAGGAAAGCTCGGACTCAATAGTCTTGATATTTTTTGTAGAAAACTCAAAGAGTAGAAAAAAAAACCCACAAATTTCTACTCTATGTCATTCAGGAGACAAAAGAAATCCAAATACAAGCAAACCAAATGTCTTCTGCAGGTACCCTTAATTAAAGAAGCAACTTTAATTGCTAAGAAATCCTGAATAAGCCCAGTGGTACAGAAGGCTCACTTACTTAACTCCATGTTGCTTAGCCTTGATTTACCTCAGCTTTAAAGGGAATATATGCTTTGTAAAGCTCAGTTCTTAATGCAGCTTCTTTTAAATTCCTAACTTTTCTGGTCTCAGACCTTTCATTGACCATTTTCTAAAGATCTGCAAAAAAATCTCTAAGCCTTAGGCTTGTAATGATGGATTATTTCTACCTAGAAGACTTTCAGCTTCCAGAAACTCCTTCAATTTGCTACTTAAAGGTTTGACTAATATGGGGAAGAAACTACACTCAGATCATGATTATGTAGAAATGGTACAGGGGAAAAATATCCTAGACTTTATCAGACAGAGGTCTCTGGCCTTCATGCTAGACACTGGCTCACTCCCTGCTTCGTGTTCCTCTGATAATATTTTGTCAATCAGCTGCTGTGGTGAATCATCGTCACCTCATGCACAGGGATACAGGCATCACAGAAAAATTGCATCTCACAAACTGAAAAAGTTGTCTGTGGGAGCTGAGGGACAGCTGGAACCAAGAATTCCTCTGGGCCAAAGATGCTGGCCCCTAGGCACTGGCTGTAAGACAGAGGGGGAATCTCCTGCTTTATGAACTCCTTCTGCCTCTGTGTGGCAGAGAAAAGAGGGGTTTAAGGGGTGTTTGTACACTCAGAGTAGTCATTCTCACATAGTAACCATGGAGGATATAATACTGCAGCACTGAGGTCATGTCATGACAGACTGCTGCAAGGGACAAGCCTGGCAGCCTGCTTGGTGCCACCAGCACGGGAGCTACACACACAAACAGCTCCAGGAAGCTGAAGAGGTGCCCAAACGAATAGATTTCCTCAAGTCCATGCTGAACTACTGATTCAAAGAGACTCCAGATTTCACACACTTGATGGCTCAGCATGTTGAAACTCAGCATTTTGGTCTGAGCATTTGATAAAGTAGTACTTTTTTCAGTTTGTTGTCCCTACTTGCACCATGGTAGGCCATGAAGGATTTTTGCTGGATTTTTGTCCGTCCTAATATTTCTAACAGGTTGAATTGTGTCCAAACAGAAGAGGTCAGAGAGAGACAACAAAGGTTTTGCAAGGAATGTTTCCATAAAATTTAGATTTTGCCTGTGCAGAATGAGTCTGACCCTTTCTGTCACAAAAACTCATATCAGTATAAAAACTCATATCAAATAAACTCATAAATATTTTGACCATGAAAAGACAAGAAACAGGAGACGATAGAAGTATTAAAGTACAGAACTTATATGCTTTTTAGAGCTGGGCAGAGCAACTTCAGAACAGTTCTGTGAGGAAGAAATGGCTTTAGTACATAAGTGATGGCCATAAGCAGACATAGGTATGGAGAATATAGGACACAAGCCTGTGAGGTTCTTTTGTCCCCACTGTTTGCCAACCAGATCTTTGGCCACACTTTGGGCTTCTTTCTTCCACCTTATCAGATGGACCCTTCTTGTTTCACTCCATTCCCAGCCACAAATGGATTCGCCCAGGCAGGACCTGTTCTCCTGGTGTGGTGGCTGCCACTGACCTGTCCAGTGGATGTAGCCCTGTGGCAGCTCCCTGTGGCACCACAGTGCACCAGTGTCACCACAGTGCATCAGTGTCACCACAGTGCACCAGTGTCACCACAGTGCACCAGTGTCACCACAGCGCATCAGTGTCACACCCAACCTCCGTTCTCCGAGGAGTGAGCCCACTAACAAGCTGCACTGAAACCCCATCTGCATACTAATTAGGGAGCTGCCTCCGAGGATATTAATTAGGGGTGACACTTCCAGGGCAAGTTCTACTATTCTTCTTTGTATCCCATTTCAGACATGGCTGGGAAGTGTGACTACAATGCAAATAGAGACAAGATGGGGCATTACGGGCACCGCTTGCTGCTGCAACAGAAGACAAGAGCAGAAAAGTTACTGTAATATTCCTCCTTAGGACTTGCTACTGTCTTAGGGAAAATTCTAGAAAGCCCCTAACCATATTTTCCTCTACCATCCTTCTAAGCTAGAGAGGAAAGATGTGTCTCTTTGTCTCCACAGAGATAATTCTTCTGCTCTCTTCATTTACACTCCTCTAGTCTCTAGCACAGTCATACAGGTCCAGCAGCCTTGACAAATGGCTGGAGCACATGTAAGGGGATCAAGAACTCAGTTCTTTGTCCTGGCTCTGACAGTGACTGAATACTGAGTACTTGTTCCTTGAGTTCTCACTTCTGTTTACCATCATTAGTCTTGTACAGCACTTTCCCCACACAGCTGTGAGCACTGTTTAGCTTCATGGGCCCCCCATTCTCTTCTCCAGCACCACCCAGCACCCACAGCAACCCTGAGGAGCCAGCAGAAGAGCAGGTTTGCAGCTTGCACCAGAACCTGGACACAGTTTTCACCGCACTTTGCAGATTGCCAAATTTTATTGTTCAGCCTGGAGGTGGGAAATGATCAGCAGGAGTGAGAATTCCACAGCAAAGAAGATCCTGTTTAGAAGCACAAGTCACTTGTTTCTTTGCTACACAACTTCATGTATTGTGTTTGTGTACAATTCACACATCTGTCAACACATTACTGCACAAAAAATTTCACCTCCTACTAAACTGCTGCCGACTCCCTACATTCTCAATGCAACCCCACCATTAGCTTCTGGTGTTTCACAAAACTAGGAAACAAGGAAAACAAGTGCTAGACTGGATCATGTGTGAGGGTCGTGCAGTTCAGGGGCCCTCTGTGGTGTGCACAAGAAGCTGCACAAAGCATGTGCCATCCTGCCAGTTAGCAACCCACCAACAGGAGACGCTTCTTCCTTGAAGCAGTCAAGTTATCAGGGAGCAGACAGCCTCAAGCAGGAAGGTTTGCACCCTTCTGCACTTTTCACCTGTCTGATGTAAATATGTATACTCTCCCTGGCTATTTTAACACCCCTTCGCCTCGTGAATTCTGCTGAGCTGCCAACCCCAAAGCTATCACATGGCAGTGAGCTCCACAGGTTAGTGGCACTACAAAAATGTGCCTGCTTCTCATTCTCAGGAGCAAATGCAGATTAGGAAATGCAGATTTCCCACACATTTTAATACTCACATATATGCTTCATTTCAGCTTCTTTCTTTGAGAGGTCAGATGCCAGCTCCTGATTTGTAACACAGACTTGTTCAAGCTATTGGCACTAGAAACATTAGAAACAAGTGAATAAAGAAGGAAGCCTGACATTTCTTTTCCACATGGGAAAGATTGGAAATCTGTCTGTCATTTCCTTTTAGTGATCACTTTCTCTAAATTCCTTCATTTCCATAACAGAAGCAATAATGAATACATAACTTTTCTCTTTTTTTTGAGGGGGGATGGGGAGAGGTGGTCAGCAGCTGCTGAGGAAGTCAGAAAAACACTCTACTTTTCCCACCCTTTTTCCTTGAGGCTGAGGTCACTCACCTGAAATCAGGAGGCAACAAAAACACAACTATTCCACAGGTGAAGATGAGCCAAAAGCTGAAGATACACACAGTGTCTTTTCAAATCAGAGGCACAGCCCCAAGCTAGGATTGAGAATCTGGGTTGGAGCCTAAAAGCCCTGACTAGTGGTGGAGAGTCCAGGTGAGGCTGGTCAGGGTTGTTAAGCCACAGGAGTTACACTCAGGTTCTCCATACACAATAATCGATCAGCACAGAGTCCCATCTGCATGTAAGCCTCTGTGGCAGAAGGTAAGACTTTCCTTCATTGCACCAAGGCTCTGTAAGACACCTGCAGGCCAAGGAATCTTTTCCAATTTTATAAATTGTTGTAAGGCTCAATGGGTCCAAGGAAGTTGGGGTGACTCTTAGACAGTGGGCAAAGTAGTTGCCTTGACTCTTGAGCAGTTTTTCCAGTCACTCTAATTACCATCAGAGTGGACAGTTTTCCAAAGAATATGTAAAGTACCAGGATTTGCTCCTGATTTATTCTTTTCTTCTTTTAATCTCCTATTTCAACAAGGTTTGGGCCTTGTATTCTACTGCACTTCTTTTTGTGACAAGGAGCTCTCACTCTTTTGGGAGACGTCAGTGAGATGACAGACAAGCCTTAGTTCTGCTAGGAGTTCAGCTCATCTCAGACCAGCTCCTGTTTGCTTCTTTCTGACAGAACCTTAGGCCTTGCAGTGCTGTCCAGCAGTGTGCATCCCAGCACTGTCTGCACCTTCAGCCTTAGAGGGCAGCCTTAAGGATTGCTTTTCCCACTTTCCACAGTGCAAGCTGTGTAGCCTCAGACACAGTGGAACCATGATTCCCACCCTGTGTAGGTGCACATATACTCAGCAGGATATCCTGCTGCCAGGTACAGCCTCCAAAGCAACCCCATGGCTTGACTGTGAGGGAGCTGCAGAACCCATAGCCAGAATGCTTTGCTTCTGTGCAAAGCATTTGTGCTTCTTTGCACAACTTGCTCTCTCCGAGGAGCAGGCAAATCCTCTGTCAGTCCTTGCTGCTGCCTTCATCCCATGGGAACAGAGCAGCAATGTGTTCAAAGCAGCATTGCTGGGCTCTATTCCTGGATTCATCTGTATGCTAGGGATGATTTCCCCAGTGGTTTTCTTATCCCATGCTGGTGAATCATCCCCCCAACAGAGATGACGTATCCCAATAGCTTCTAAACATATTTTGAAAGAGCGTTTTTTTTCTGTCTTCCGATTTTGCCAGATGGCATCCAGTGATTAGTGGGTTTAATATACAAAGCTTCCCAGAGGAAGAAACTCCTAGATCTCACTAAAGGTTCTTCACCACCCTTCTGGTCTTTCCCCTCCCAAACTTCAAATTACAGAAGCTGGACCCCTGCTGAAGAACAGATCCTCTTCTACTCTATCAATATCCTCTGGACATTTTTCAGGAACAAAGTGGAAAGCATTTCCAGCAAATGCTTTTAATGTCACTTTGTTTGCCAAGAGATGCTGACTCCTGCTTTGGTTATCATTACGAGAAAGCATCTTTGTTTAAACAGGAAAACAAGTGATGATTTTTCCCCGAGTCACTTGTCTCTCTAGCTAAGCAGCATCTGCATTCCCTGGCAAAAGGACATGGCCTGTTCTGGACAGAAGAAAATATTAGAAGCCTTCTTTTTTAAAAGCACCCATCACCTCACAGCTTCAGATAAAACCTGTTGTCAAACATCTGTCTCGCCTCCCTGTCTCCTTTCTCTCAGATGAGATTGGATAGATTGTGACTGGTATTTTTGGGTTGTAATCCTTGCTAACATGCTGTGCACCTTGCCTCTCTCTGGGGCCTAGATTCCACCTATAAACATATTATGGTCTCATATTTCAAGTCAGTAATTTTGGATACTGTCCAAATACACATATGCAGATACATCTCAAGTGAGTGATGCTGAAGGAAAGCACAACTCCTTTCATAAGTTTACAGCAGACAGCCAGTAAGCTGCATATCTTTGCCAACAGAGATCCAGGGCCTCCTAAGGAATAGTCTGAAGAGGTGATGCCCTTCAGTTTCCCTATAGGCCAATATCCTTGAGGGAACAACAGCTCCCCTAGCCCAGTGCACTCTCACCTATGGTACAAGGCACTACAGCATGGTGAGTTTCTTCAGATTTTCTATTCCTGTCAGTTTTCTGGGCAGATTTTTACTTCAGAGTAACCTCCCTGCTCAAGTAGTAGCTGCTCATACTTTTCAGTCTTTGTTGCTCTTATCTTGAGGAAACATTTAAGCAAGGGCAAGCATCTTCCTTGAGAAGGATCAGTCAGGACCTCACCTGCATTAGGCAGCATCACCATTGCCACAACAACTGGCAGCTCCCAGGGCAGCCTGGGTAGCATATTTATGTATCATATCATTTTATACTGTTCAGCTGTGGTACCTTTCCCTTGGTGGGGATTGTGACAACTGAAAATTGTGCCTTCTTCTTAAACAGGGTTTAAGAAGTGCTTAAACAGCACTCTTTCTGCCTTTCTCACAAGCTGCCTTGAGTGGTTGACTGCAAACTGTTGGTGTGGACAGCCCATGTGGTGCTGAGGAGCAAAGATTCCAAACACTGCCACAACACAGAAGCCAAGTGATCACAAATTCATATTTACTGTACATCTGCAGACGTTTTCTCTTTTACTGCCACACTGGCAGCTCTTTACTGATTGAGCCAACACAGTTTAAGAAGATGGCAGTTCCTGCTTGTAGCGGCGCGTTTTCTAGTTCTTACTTATTGTTAATAATCTTTTTTCTATAATGGTTCTTCCCAAGTTCCCCCCTGTACTTCTCCCCATTTGGTACAATCTCCTGCCTGGGAAATTCCCTTTGTTCCCCTCTGTTGCAATATGTTGTCAATCATCCATTGGTCTCCTCCCAGTGCCTGCCCCCCTCCGGGAAGCCTCTCCCCCTCATTCCAGAGGCTTCGGAGGGGCTCGGTCCCGGATTGGAGCAGGCTGGGGTGCCCCACCCCTCGTTTCCTATTTGCTGGCTGTGTGCCCTCCCCGTTTCCCTGATTGGTTTTCCCTCTTGTGTCCACCCCCTTCCCCTAGTCCCTGATAAGAGTGAGCCTCCCCCTGCTCGCTCTCTCTGCCTCTCAGCCTCTGCCTCGGGCTGGGGCTTCGCTCAGGGCCCGGGCCCCTGGGCCTGGGCCTGGCTCTGGCCTTGGCCCTCTTAGCTCTCTCTCTCTCCTGGGACACGTGAGTGCCTGCACCATGGGGTGCATGTGACAATAAACTCTATCTTGCCACGAGGCCTCCTTCTTCTTACCTTCGTCGAGCCTCACTAACAGCTCTCGTGCATCTTCTGAACTACTAAGGAGGTAGTGGCCGGTCTGCTAGCCACTGCCCAACCGGACTTGAAACAATTCCCTGCCAGGGCAGCCGGGATTCACTGGAACACCATCTCCAGCAGGAACAGGGAATTATTTCACCTGCTGTTTGTTACAGCCCTTCACAGGAGAGGACTGCCCTCACAGTTGAAACCTAAAAACACTCATCTAAGTATGCCTAAAGAGTTGTAGCATTTTACACCATTCCATCAAGGTCTGCCAGAGACACTTGCCTGTGCTCTCACAACCTTTGTCACATGCAACTAGTGCCAATCAAGGATTTAATCATTCAATGCCTCACTTTTCCTTCCCAAGCTACAATCACCAATGTTCATGCAAGTGCCTAGGTTTGCCCTCTGCAGCTTAAATGGAGAATGTGGCATCTAAAATGGCTTCCAAAATAGCATCACACTGAGCAAAGAGAAAAAATGAACATTGTATGTAGTAACCTTGAAGGACAGAAGATCATCACTGAAGTTAAATTATCCTGGAGACACAGCCCATAATCTATATATACTAAAAGGCAATATATACTAAAAGGCGCATATATATACATATATACTAAAAGGCAGAACAAGGGTATCTGTATACAACTTCTCCTTTTGCATTTCTCTGTGGTATTTAAGCATCTCCACTAGTCTGCATGTACTATGACACTGTACATCTAAATATCAAATCTCCTGCAATGCTACTTAATCACAGTTCCAGCCAAAACCTACATTAATCTTAGGCCTGGCCCAAGGGATGGGGCTAGGATTAGATCTTAAGGCCTCTGGTCTTCTTTTTTCTGTTGGACTAAAATCTGTTGCAGTACATAAATGTTATTGCCAAGTGTCATGGCCAAACTGCTCCTCAGTGACCTTCCTACTCCTCAGCTCTGCTCCAAACTCTCCTACATCCCTGACTTATTTCTTTGATGTTGCCCTTAACTAAGTCTTCTCTCCAGCTTGGCTCTTACTCACTCATGCCCTGGTGCTCACCCTCCTGTTCCTCACTGTGTGCACGTCTCACACATCTGCACCATGCAGCCACTTCACCTCTCACCGACCTGCTCCCAGCCTGCTGTGGAGAGTAGCAGGCTTCAGGCACGGGCCAGGCTCTGTGAGCACCTACAGAGGGGAAGAAGTGGGGATGTCCCTCCTATTCATCAGTGTTCAGACAGGTGGTCCTCAGCTCTTTGTCCAAGCCCTCGGACTGTGGGTATTTGCCTACAGCCCAGGGTACTTACAGAAATCTGGGTAGCTTCAGAATAAATAAAAATTTAGTAAGGTGTGGGTCCTTACTTAACAGCTGCAAGAGCTGGACAGTAGCTGTGACTACATGGGAAAGTTACTTCATCCTACATGAAAGACCAGAATTTCACCTTAGTCTGGCATCAGACAATGTGGACCATAACATTTCTCTGCTCACTGAAGAAAACTCCCTCCCCCGACTCTAAATTAAGCCAAGCTGCTTCCCTAAAATTTGTCTCCCCTGACACAAAAAGGTGCATGTAGGATTCAGCCTGACACATTTTCCAGCCTCACATCCATTGGCACATATTTGCCCTGTCCCTGCCACTGGCTGATGATGCCTCTCCAGCCAGGCAGCCACATATCAGCCTTGATAGGATGCCTGTAGTAAGGAGGCTTGGAGTCAGTTCCTTACAGCTGGGCAGCCAGCAGTGTTTGTGCAACATTTCTGGCAAAGCAGAGTCACTCAGCTCTCAGCTGCTTTGTATTTTCCTTCAGGTCCTGTCCAGGAGGGATCCACGCTCTGTGCACTGGCACTGGGAAGCTCATTGGCAGGAATCTGCTACCTTGTGCCCACTGTGGTGTCCCACTTCAGTCCAAGTAACGGTGCCTGGAGAGCACAGCTCTTACCTCAGTGCTTTGCAATTTGATTAAGGTGAAATCTGATCTGCTGTTCTGAGGCCAAGAAATGCCAGGATGGCAGATGGCAGGGAAAAAAGTTGAGCAGAGCTCTTTACTGGCGTCCAAGATCCCTGGGAGAAACCAAGCTGCTCCTGTGGGGGTCAAATACCAGGGCGAGTATGGAGAAAAAGCTGTCAATAAGTGTCTTGGTTCCTTTAGAAAACTCAACAGTGAAGTATTACAGAGAGATTAAAACACAGCATAATTACTTAATTTATCGAGAGTTAATGTGCTGGTCCCGCACTGACAAGGAAGAATCAGAGGGAGGTGAAATTGTTAAGCAACATAATTGCCTCCAACCTGAGCTTAAGCTGCCCTCCTTCCTTTGAGACTTCCACAGTTCGTGAGCTGCACAGCAGAGGGGGACTCCAGGGAACACAAATGCATCTCTGCGGGTGAGTGGGTGTGTGAGGGAGGCTGGGCAGGGCTCTGCCTGAGAACCCCTCTCCCCACGCCAGCCACTCCTCTAGGCAGCAGTAACAGCTGTACAATTTCGTGTTTCCATCATGTTCACACACACAGATCTCCAAGAACTTCACAGGAGGGGGAACCGTTGTTGTCTCAGTTCACCCAATGAGAAAGGCTGCAGCAAGCAACTGATCTCTGAGATCAACCAGCAGTTTAAGAAGGCAGAGAATCATAGTCACAAAATGCCATTAGCTCAGTGTCACCTGCTTCACTAGATTGCCTCTCTGTTGGTAGAAAAAAGGGCAAAGATGAAGCCTTACAGCTCATCAAAAGCCCAGAGATGAATGGGAACCAACGTAAAATACCAGCAACTGCACAGATTCAGAGAAGAGCAGTAAACATGATTAAAGGGCTGGGGAAATTGATTCCTGGGGAGGAAAAGAGAGCTAAATATGTATAGCTGCCTAGCTATACCCAGAGGAGCATACTTAACCTGCTGCAAGTATTTGATGGAAGAATAATTGTCCTGGGAGGAATAAAGGTCTTACAGCTATGAAGAATAGGGTGAAATTAAAAGGGTGGAGATTTAGCCTCTGATGGGCACACTCGATAATGGAGATGCTGACCTGTCTCCCTGAGGAATGCCTGTTGCTTCGCTCATGCGGAGGAGTCTGGGAGACAATCATTCTCTGGCACAGCAGTGGGCTCTAGGGGTTTTCCCAGCTCTATTTACCTGGTTTCTGTGGACTAACAGAAGTTTCCCATCCCAACAGCCTGTCACTGGGGGTCAGGTGGGGTTTTGTTTTATAAATTCTGATGACAGCTAAGGGATTCCCGGCAAATCTGTACCACCGGAGAGCCTAACCAAACAACTGCCTCCAGAAACACAAAGCTGCAGCAATAACATACAGTGCCCACAGCCCTCTGCTCTAGAGGAAGAGGCATTGTTACTCTTGTCAGAAAACAGAGGGACTGAAATCTAGCATTTCCCGTCATTAAGGAAATATTGCAGATGGGTGCTTGCTGTAAAATGTCATGATGGCAGAGCTCACAATCATGCTAACTGAAAGCAGGAAAAAACACAGCTGCTGTGAGAAGAGGGCATTGCAGTATGTAATCTTCACTACCCAAAGCTGGTGTGCATGGATAGGTTTTAGCCCACTCCAGTGGCCCACACCCAGAGTACTTTCTGCAAACATTAGCAAGGGCTGTCATTATAACCTGCTGTCTCCTCTCAAGTGCTCCCTGTCTCTGACTGGGAGGCGTTACTTTTCCACCCATACCTAACCCTCAGGCTCCTCTGCTTAATTCCAAGACAAGGGAACACAAGGAAAAAGAGAGCTGCCTGTTTTCTACACCCACTGTCTTCTCCTTTTGGGCTTGTTCTCATACTCAGAGGAAATCCATTCTAAGGCCATCCCTGTTCTTTATTTGCTTACAGTTCCCTGACACAAAGTGCATGCTCACTGCTTGTCAAGCTGGCTTCGCACCACGTGGGGGGCTCCATGTTCACTCTCATTAAACTTCAAGCATTGTAAGGGAATTCTGCTCTGCTCTACACCCTCTGGTATAATACCTACTGAGTTTCACACCAGATATACAAGCAATATGGGGCAGAGGATGGATTGAACTGATAAACTTCCAGTTTTCATCTCCTATGACATTATGAATGTTTCCAGCACTATTTTTAAAATATTGTCTGATAAAACAGAGGTCACACAAATGGGTACTGCCATCAGAAGACACGAAGTAGGGCTGTGATGGCATGCAAGCATGAGAAACCATGATGTGAGAAGGTCTGGATTTTCCTCAGGCTTTTAATACCACAACAGTATGAGTGAGAAGCGGGACTTACTGTTTATTTACTTTAGCTAGGCACTAACTGGGATCATATTTTCTTGGCAGAGCACTGCTTTTCAGCTGAAATAATCATAACTAAAGCAGTAAGATGGCCCTACCGGGCATGGATGACCAGCTCTGTCTCTTCAGGAAGCCAGTGGAAATTTCCCTTTAGAGCTCTCACTGTGGGAGGAACTGCAACATATCTCACCTAGGCTGTTGATAGCTTTGCACAGAAGATGTTTACAGACTGTGTAGAGACAGGCTAATGATTTTCTATCCTTATTTGGTGTCCTTCACACATCAGGCAAAAACATTATTGGACTTACTTAAAATAATATCCAGCTCATAGCTCTTTTTGCCAGTGTTTGGTGATACTTCCACAGTCACAAATACCAAGGCTTGATGTCATGTCCTCTTCCAGTTGCAGCCAAGAAGACATTATTGCTTGGCCAGATCTGCTGCCTGAGATGCTCCTGAAAGCAATCCCACCCCCATCTCAGGCCAAAGGGATTGTCTTAGCTTTAAGAAACAGTCATTGCTAAGCTAGTCCAGATGGCAAAAACGAGGTCCTGACAACAAGAAGACCTCAGCACACAGGTATCAAAAGAAACTTACTCCAGGCAGGGGGCCAAGCCAGAAAGCTGGGACAGCAGCAGCCAGGAAGGTGTGTGTGATTGTGCCTCAGTATGAGGAGGCCTGGAAATCAAGGCTCATGATTTCAGGAATATTGCGCACAGGGGCTGGTCTGCTGAAGCAAGCTCCAGCAAACTACTTGCTTTCATCCTTCCCTCTATCATGATTCTTCCATCAAGCACAAGAAAGCCAGCCCACCTGATTTCCAGAGCCTGTCACCAGCCCTTTAGACTGGAGGAACAAGCATTCCCTTGTAGAATGTCATCAGCACATGTTTCTGGGAGACTGAAGGGCAGGTGGTACTGCCTTATAAATCATCTAAACATGCCTGGTGTGATAAATGCCTGCTGTATTTTGCATAACATCTGGGACAGCACAGGAGAGACCTTGGGGGTTGGGAAGGAGCAGAAAGTGAACGTTTTCTGAACATCATGAATTGACAAAGACAGAGATGGTGTCACCATATGGTCAAAGAAAGAGTCAGAGATGCCCAGACCTCCTCCTCTGAGGGGAAAGGCAACGACAGGGGCATAAATGCACAGCAACCAAAGAGTACTTATTCTGTTTGGCTTTGTCAGGATTTGACAGCATTGAGGATAGTGGGGTCTCTGTGGAGCAGGCTGAAAGGACAGAGGGAGGGTGAAAGAGGAGGAGGAGCTGCATGGCTTTCAGATGGACTGGCTGGTTAATTCCCCTGGGATTAAAAGGAGAAAGGTCAGGAACAGCATAAACCAGCATGGGGAAAAGGACCTCCAGGAATTACTAAAATGGTAACAGGGATCAGGGAACAAAAGGTTTAGAGAAAAAAAATTTGAAAAGCATTTGAAACCTGAGCATGATTTTAACAGCTTAGTTTGACCAACTACCTTGAACCACCCCTATCTATTTGTGGAAATAAATGTGACAGGACATCTCTTGTTGCAGAGGACACCTATTGTTTCAACTGTCCATAATTCCAGCCCTCTCCCTAATGCCTATCTCCTGCCATCACTGGAAAGGAACCCACCTGGGTGTATTTTCAATAGGCATTTGAGAACATAGAACAGTACAAGGGAGCACAGAATCTGTGTTCTTATTGTGTGAGGATTTTTTCCTGCCTTTTACACCAGTTCTCCAACCCATGTATGGAGCTGATCGAATTCCAGGCACATATGGAACCACACAGTTAAAAAGGATTGGAGGAACCTCAGGACACCACCTATCTGATCCCTTGATATGAGGTAAGATGAGCTAGAATGGAATCATTTTTGTGGCAAATGACCACCTAATCTGCTTCAGAAAAGCTTTTCAGTGATGGAATCTTCACGGTCTCCCCAGGCAATACATTTTGGGTTTTCATTGCCATGGCCATTTTATTTCTAGCCTGACTCTTTCTTGCTGCAATTTAAGCCCATTATTTCTTGTCCTATCCACAATGGATCAAAATAACAGTTTATTGCCTTTTTTCTTTGTAGCAGCCTTTTATAGACTGTTACCACCTTCCCTCTTCAGCCTTCTTTTCTGTAGGCTAATTAATCCAAATTCACTCAACATTTTTCCATGGTTCATATTTGTCAGAACACTGATTAAAATACTGCTCTCTGGATTCTCTGTCCAGGGTCCTGCTTTCTTTAAGGGTAGTGCTAGGGAAAAACAAAACTCAGTGAAGCTTTGCCCACACTTCTGTGAATGGGTCTTTGGGGTTTACTGCATTTCTACAGATCCTAAGTCAGCACCACATTTTCACTGCAGTGCTTTCTCTTGATTTCTCTTCTATTGCTCCTTTGCCCCTTCCCAAGGAGGTTCAGGGTAATTCTTGTCTGTGCACAATGCAGGAGCCTGTACTGTGAGGGCTTGCCAAGGCCCTGCTCCCTGCAGTAAAGAGGTGGACTTCCTCATGACTTTACAGTGCCACACACAGGACAGCAGATGAAACAAGGGTTTGCCAGCCTGAGCTCAAATAAAGACAAAGCAGCCCAAAAAGATTGCAGTGTCTGAATGCGTGTCCTATTATTCAGAAATTTGCTTTATCACCAGGTAAGATTCAAGGATAACAGAAGACATACACTTAAAAACATTGATTTGCAATAATGAAAGTGAGCCGTAAAAAGAGAGAGCAATGTTATTAAGATCATTCTTAACTTAAGAATTCTCCATTATGGCTTCAGGATAGTTTCCTCCAGTTCCTATTCCTCTTGATGAATCAGAATTTGAAAGAAAGTGTTTGCAAGATGGGCACTTCCAGGAAAGTCACTTTGCTATGCATTGTTTGTACCAAAATAGAGTACTATCATTGCTGTAAGTTCTCTTTTTTTGACATCTGAATCATGCCACAAAATTAATAGACTTTAACAGTAATTGTCCTAAAGTCAAATGCTTTAAAACCTCCATGCATTTGGAAATGTCTTCACAGTCAAATCTGGGCCATTTATTTCCTGAAACATCAACATTACTAAAAGCAAAGAAGAACAAGAGTATGGGCCAATGCTCATTTGCTCTCACTGTCTGTGTTTCTATTTCTACTGCTACCATAAACAAGTCTGCTATGGAACATGCTGGATTAGTTAACCCCTGCCTGAAGCCAGGATCTGGAGCAGGCCAGGGAGGAGGTACGGCTACTGAGCCACAGTGGGTGGATGAAGGGATGGAAGAACAAGCAGGGAGCAGTATCAGAAGTGGGATGTGGAGCCACTATGGCCAGTGATTATAAGAGAAGGAAGGGTGAGATCCATCTTTGATAATACTGTGAGAAACAGAGGAGCAGCACAAACTCATATCCATATGATGAGGTTTATTCCCTGAAGACACTTGTCATGAAATGCCAACCAAACCCATTATTAATCTCCAATGGAATCCCATGCAAGCTGCTTCTGTAGCTTTGCTTCACACGACGGCTTTGTGCATCATGTATTTCCTCTCAGCCAGGCTCAGGTTAGAAGCTTTCAGTGCACTTGGGGGGAGGAAAAAAGCAGGATGGACTTAACAAACAGCTGGTCCTTGCACTACTTGAAAGTGCTTGCAGAAGTGCTCTCCAGGATTTCCAATACAAAATGGAAACATTTTCAGTTTTGTCCGGGATCATCATTTTCTGGGTTACCTTATTTCCACTTCAGAGGAGTTTCAGAAGTCAGCTCCACTTCCAGTTTTGCCAAAGTGAAGCCAGTTCCTGCTGCTGCAAGGGAGTGGTATGGAGCAGTTCCTGCTGCCTGTGTCACGTAGAAGCATTGAGCTGGTCCCACTCCACACCACTCACCAGGGAAAACAGGTACTCAGGGCTGCTAGCAAGCATTGGAATATATGGATAGGGCCCAGCCAAAGGGACCCTACAGCAGGAGAGGCCATGCACAGAAGGAGAAGGCTGGTCTTAAAATGGGGAAATGCAATGTGGAACAGAATCTAGAGGACCGCCAAAGAGAGAATAATTAGGAACATTTCCACATGAACCTGAAAGCATATTCATTGAAGGTGTAGCTACCTTTCTCCCAGCAGAACTTGTTAGTATTAACACCATTAAAATGCTATGGATTAAAGGCATAAAGTCATGCTCTACCTAGCTGCAAAGAACTTCCAGGCAGATGAACATTCAGTACCTGTAATATATAAACACCCTTGTTAAATAACAAGGTTTGAGTTATGTTTCTTACAACCTTGGTGAAAATTGATCACAGCTCAGTATCTCAGTGAATGTCACTGCAGAAGCAGAATTACTCAAATGGCTGCCACACATAGACCATCGCCCCATTTTTGTTCTCAGTTACTGCAATCTGCAAGAACAAGTGATTTCAAGCCTTAGCTTCTCCTTTGAAGAGCCCAGGGACACTGCTGGCATCCAGCTGTCCTTTCCCAAGCATGAGCTCTTTACCAGGCTCCCTCTGTGGCAGGTGACATTAGCAGTTTTTCATATATTTGTTCTGAAAGGAGTGGGTTTTTTTCACAGACTATTCATTGACATATAGCTCCCACGGCTAATCCTAAAATGCTTTTTAACACTGTAAACTATACATGTTACTGAGATTAGAGCTGAGCAAATATTTCACTGTAAATCATTTATCCAGTAAGTTTCATATGGCTTTTTTTTTTTTTTTCTATTTGTGAATTGTCTGCAAACTGCAAGTCAAATTCCCAAATTCATTCATTAGTCAAAATTGCCCATGAATTTCTCCTGCAGATAGTTTTTGCCCTGCAGGCCATTCATGGACAGTTTGTTATGAATAGCCTCAATTCAATGCTTGGTTGGTTTAGCTGCAGCAGTCATGTGGACGTGGCTCTGTTCTGAATGAAAATCCACTTTCAAATACGAACCAATATTCACAGTGAATTTCTCCCTCTGTTCCCTCAGCCCTTGGAGGAATCAGTCTAGTTAATCTCACTGGGTGGGTTAAGACATCCAGAGCAGCACAATGGACTGGGGAGGCAACCAAGGGATGTCCAGTTGATATTGTTCTGTGTAGAGGCAGGATGGGAACACTCCACTGGACATTTGTGAAGGGTCAGAACTGGTGTCCTCACTCCTTCCTGAAGAGTGACCACCAGACACAATCAGGAAAATGGCTACAGTGCAGCACCTCCCTGTGTTCTCTTGTTACCCAAGGAAGATGGATAATTATTTCATACTTAACATTCCCATAAGGAAATAACATAGGTGAGTTCTGAGCTGCAGCCAGACCTATCTTCCTCTTGCCAAACTGCTCTCCAGAGGGTCAATCCATACAGAATGTTTCCAGGGTATCCATAAACATCATTCACCTTTCTGGAGAAGAAAGTAGATGAAGTAGAACACATTGTGTTGCAAACACTAGCTTGAAGTTTGAGTCACCATTCAGTGAGTCTGCAGGCTTCTCTTGTCCTGTTACTTGTCTTCAGCAGATGTTCTTCTCATCAAAGCATTGCTTTGCAGAGTGCTGCTGCCAGTGCTGTCAAATCCAGCTGCTCCTCACACGGGGGCTCCAAACAGCCCCCCAGCTGCACCTGCTGGCACTGCTTCCTCATCAGCAGCCTGTCAGGGCAGCAAGACCCTGAAAACCTCAGGCAGAAAACAACAGGGGCTATGTGTGCCTCTCAGTACCACTGGTGTACCTCTAGGAACAGATTTCACAGGCTGATACAACAATGCTAATTGCAAGGCTTCTTTTCTCATTTCTGAGGTTTGAATTGATCCATGTAGCTATCTTCATAGTGGAGAAGCAAATCCAGAGGCCTTCTCAGTTGAGATTTCAGATAAATACATTGACAGCTAGGAGAGAATAGCAAATGTCCCCAGATGGAGAAAATGTTGACTTTAAGTTGAGAAACTCAAAGCCAGAAGAAAGAAAACAAGCTGATGGGGAGAAAGAGGAAAAATAAAAAAAAATCCTAACCTAGTAAACAAATGCCAAAATTGAATTTTTTTCTTTTTATGATGAAAAATATTTGTGCTCTTCCCATGAAAAGCATACATTTGCTGTGAAAATATTGCATGGAAATTTCATACCAAATTTTTACCATCTTTCTTTTTTTTGCCGGACAGTTTCAAAGGAGGTCTACTGAGTAACAGTTATACACATCTCCAAGCTGCTACTGGAAAGGTATTTGCATTCATTGTGTGAAAAAAAGCCCTAATGCAGACCCCTCAGAACCTACACGAGATAACAAACCCGTCTCTGGATCTGTGTTATCTTGAGCTTTGACCGTGAAACACAGTGAGCCTCAGTGTACCCAAGATGCTGCTGCCATTATCCTCTCTCTCATCCTTATGCTCAAAACTCCTCCAAAACCATTCTTCACCAGTTCTCTTTCCCCTCTGCAGTCCATTTGACACATTTTGCCCTCACCTTGACAACTCATCTTCCACCCACTTTTCTGCACCTGTGTCTTCACTCATTTTTCTAGGAGCAGCTTTGCTGAAGCCTCTTGAGTAGTCAGTCTCTAGCCTCTTCCAAAAGGCTCCTGTGACCAAAGACAATTTCCTGATCCCTTCTGCACAGCTGTTTTTGCCACTCTACAAGTCTCTCCTTCAATGAGGTTTGCCTTTCCAAGGTCTCCTCTCAGACACCTGCGAGCATTTCTCTGCTCCTCCAAGCACACTGACATTGCTGAATAGAAAACTACAAAGGCACACATGAAATGTGCCCTCTCATTCTTCTTACTGTCAGTCTTCTGGCATCCTTCAGAAGAGCAGGCTCTAAACTCCTTGCAAAAACTGCCATGGCCTTTTTCTATCCTTAAAAGTTCCTACCCTTTTATCATGATAAGAAACAAACAAACAAAGAAAAAATCCAACAAAAAAAATTTGAAAAAAAAAGCAGTACTTCACCTAGGACGAAAATTAAACCCTCCTTTGTATTGCAGCAGCAGCTGTTAAACATTGAACAGCAAAGCTGCATCTCAGCAGGGAAGAATGACAGGGAAAAACCTGTAGCTGGTTAAAACTACTTTGGTAGGAATTTATGGAGGTAAAATATTTTACTTTTCTAACTGTATAATTTAATCAAAATTTCATGGGTTTTACTTGCTGGGCCACCATAGGCTGCTCCCCCTGCTCCCTGATAATAGCTGTGAGTGTTGTCAAAAACAAACAAACTGACCTAATCTGCAAACAAAACACATTTTTTACTTCTTCTTTTCTAATAACTTGGAAGAAACCGCACTTCTTCAAAATCCCACTGCTTCCCACTGTGTACTGCCCGCTGCCACCCCAGGTTTGGAGCAGCTCAGCACAGCCCTTCACTCGGGCAGGCCCTTCTATAGAGAGAAGGGCAGGACGGTGACGGATCCCAGCTGGAAGTGCATCAGCTACTCAGTCTCCTCCACCCCTTTCCAGGAAACCTAGAGGATTTTTCCTCTCTGACACTGGCCTTAAAAGACATGAAGGTTGCACCCAAGGGTGCCAAGTCCTTCCTACGCTGCAAATGAACGACTACAAAGCTATTTGTTCTAGAAGGCGAAGGGAAAAAAAATGTGCGTTGCTGGCACCTCTCTGATTTGATTTCATTTCCCCTCTCCCACCCTTTCCTTCGGAGCGATGCGATACGATAAGAGCCAGGCAGCGATTTCGCTTAAATTAGGTTTACAAACAGCCCGGCGGATAGGGAAATGAGGTGCACATGCTGGCTGTGAGAGCGTCACCGCCGCGCAGCGCGGTGCGACGGGCACTCGGAGCGCGGCGGGGCCGCGGGGATCAGCGGCAGCGCGCCCGCAGCCGGGAGCGCGCCGGAGCTCCCGGGGGCGCGGCTGCCAAGCGCTGGGCGCTGCTGCCCCCCGACGGCCCCGGCCCGCAAGCGGCCGCCGCCCGGGGACCCCGCACCGGGCCGGGCCGGGCTGCGGCTGCTCCGCTCTGCGGGGTCCCAAGGACTCGGACCGGACCGGATCGGGCTGCGGCTCCTGCGTTCTGCGGGGTCCCAGGGACTCGGACCGGGCTGCGGCTCCTCCGCCCTGCGGGGTCCCAGGGACTCGGACTGGGCTGCGGTTCCTGCACCCTGCGGGGTCCGAGGAGCTCGGACCGCACCGGGCTGCGGTTCCTGCGCTCTGCGGGGTCCCAGGAGCTCGGACCGGGCTGCGGCTCCTGCGCTCTGCGGGTCCCGGCGGCTCTCGGACCGGACCGGGCTGCGGCTCCTCCGCTCTGTCGGACCCCCTCAGCTCCGGGGGTCAGAGCGGCCAGGCCAGGGGAACTGCGGGGCTGCAGAGGTGACCCCGAGAGAAATCGTCATTTTCACGGTCTATTAAAAGTGACAACTCGGTGCCCTCCATTTATTTCCTGTCACTGAGATTTATTTTCTGTCCAAGGATATATATATATATATATATATATATATATAATTTTTTTCCCAAAAAAAACTCCATCTGGCAGCTGAACATCAAACTCTGGTTTTGATACCTTGCAAAAAAGATATGGCTTGATAGTTGAAGCTGCTGCCTGGGCAGCCCCGGAGACCAAAGCTCTGTGTCCACCAGGTAACCACATAGTATAGCCTGTCCATACAGTATCATGGGTAGCTTCTTCCAAACACTGTCTCCTGCCCACTCAGCTCACTCTTTGTCTAGCACAAACACTCTGTACCAGCTCACGAGGCCAACTGGTCTCCACATCCTATCTGGCCTCCCTGCTGAGCCTTAGGGGAGGTCAGGAACGGGGCTGGCTGGTTTTACTCCTTTTGTTTATGGTCCTCAGGCAACTACAGGTGACATGAAGGCTATTTATATCTCACGTGCATCCCTCTAGAGAAGGGGTGGATTTGGATGTAGATCTCACCATTTGGGACTTCAAGGCTATTATCATCATTTGATCAAGGGTTGTGACTCTGCTTCTCTGCTCTGCTGTTGCAGGACCTATCTGGAGCACTCTGCCAAACTCTGAGGCCCCCAACATAGGAAGGATGTGGATCTGTTGGAGCAAATCCAGAGAAAGGTCACAAAAAGGATCAGAGGGCTGGAACACCTTTCCTATGAAGGCAGGCTGAAAAAAAATTTGGGTTGTTCAGCCTGGAGAAGAGAAAGCTCCAGAGAGATCTTGTAGCAACCTTCCAGTACCTAAAGAGGGTCTACAAGTAAGATGGAGAGGGTCTTAATGGCATGATAGGACAAGGTGGAATGGCTTTAAACTAAAAGAGGGTAGAGTTAGATTGCATATTAGGAAGAAATTTGTCACTGTGAGTGGGGTGAGACACTAAAACAGGTTGCCCAGAGAAGCTGTGGCTGCCCACAGAAGTGTTCAAGGCCAGGCAAGATAGGGTTTTGAGCAACCTGGTTTAGTGGGAGATGTCCCTGCCACAGGCAGGGAAGTTGGAACAAGATGATCTTTAAGGTCTCTTTCAACCCAAATCATTCTGTGATGCTGTGATTCACATAGAAGCCCTGCACTTTGGAGGCAGGGCAAAGCCCAAGAGATGAGCCTGTCACACAGGCACCACTTTCACTGCCAGGTGTGCTGCCACCACCACTGAATTACAGAGGTGTGCACAAGACCAAGTTGCCCTCTGAAGAGAGGGTAAAACAAAGTCATTGGGTGCTGGTGAAATCACTGAACTCACCACATTTACAACTTTCCAGCCATCACCTTAGTTCCTACAGAGAAGCACACAAGGCTAACAGGACTTCACCACACAACTGGGAAAACTGGGGGAGATGGAGGTAATTGGTAGGAGACAGAATATAGATGAACAGAGGAAGGATAGGTGAAGTAAAAATCCACAGGGTTGAAAGCCAAAGTGAAGAAAAGGAAACTGGACAAGAGGCGTCAGCCACGTGGACTAGAGAGGACAGGACTAAAGGTGCTAGGGGATGGGGAAAAGAGAGAAGGATTGGAAGATAAGGAATAGACTCCACCAAGAGCGAACACACTTTTCAGCAGTAGGAGAGGCAAAATTCAGATATGGAACAAAAGTCCTCTCTGAGGCAAACACTAAGAGAGGATAAAGGGATGGAAGAGGGGAAGAGAGAGATAAACAGAGAGGCCTAGGTCTGGGAGCAGGAGGCTGAGGGAGTAGGACACTGTGGCTTTGGGAAATGGCCTGAAAAGACAGGTGTCTTGGGAATGCAGCATATGAGGAGGGACAGCACTGAGAAAGACACAGCTGCCCCTGTCTGTGCCGTGGCTGCCACTGTGCTAAGGAACTCTGTTCACTGTGAAGGCTCTCAGCAGCTGTTGTCACCAGCTCACCCTGAGAACACTCTGTGACTGCAGGTAACCAATATGCTGTGAAGTTCTTAGTGCAGCAACCACCATCAGGAGCAGCCCAGGCAACAGAGCTGATGCTTCTGCCTGGTATCCTGAAAGAAAGCTGAACCACCAGTGCAGCACTGATGAAGTCCTGACACCACTTTACAGAGAAGACTGGGTTTTGTGCCACTCCAAAGAGCAGCAGTGCTCATTCTGTTAGCAGGGCAAGTCTTAAAATCCACCTGCTGCTTCCCAAAACCATTGGATGGTCACTCTTCCAAGGTCATGCAACATGGCAACCAAAGCTCTGTAATTTCTACATGAAGCACCAGAAACAAAACCTGTAACACCCTCTTTTTCTCCAGTTAGCAAAGCAGGTTTGTCCTTGCATTCAGGCTTGAGGAGAGCTCTGGGGTTAGCTGGGAGCCCAGAGCTCCCAGCCATACCTGGGAGTGATAAGAGTGCTGGCCAGGTGTACTCTAACCCCAGCCCTGCCTGTGGAGATAACACACAGCTCTCCTGTGCTTAGGGAACACCCCTGGGACTGATTTTGCTTGGTGCTAAATAAAACCAGCCACCCCTGGCTTTCCTGTCCACTGGATGAAGCCACCAGACATGCAAACGTTACTACAACTGAATTAAATTCTTTCTCACATCTCCTAAGAGCACATTGGAATGTGGCTGGTCACCTACTTTGAAGAGCTGCAATGCCAACAGAAGACGTGAATGAACTAGGCAGTTCCTTGACAATATAGGTTAGGATTAAAGAAAATCCTAGTCTCTGAGTGCACATCAATGAGAAGTACAGAGTTCTGTGTATTCCTAGCTTATCCTCTCTGCAGCATCTGGCAAAGTTAACACTCGGAGCTGGCAATGTGCATATGAAGAAATATGTAGATTATCGTTCAAATATAAAACTCTTATGAGACAGTCAGTCAAAACCAATGTTGGAAGCAACCCCTTTTATTCTTGTGCCTAGTAAGACTGTGGACTCTCTGAGCAGACATCTTTAAGACCAAGATAACCATCTTTCAGCAAGGGATTGAATAGTAGGACTTCTTAGGTGAGACCCTGGGGGGTTGTGTGTACACATGCACACATGCATGTGTCTGTAGATTATATGGGGGGGTTCCACTCTTTATATCCATTTTCCAAGTGGGGACCAAAAGTCTCAGTGAAACTGGAGCTAATATTTTCACTCTCAGGTTCCTACATTCAGATTAACCACCTGGTCTGTCTCTGACATGCACTCCAAGCATCCAGCTGTGGCCCCCTGGATGGGTGCCTGCATTCCTACTTACCTCAGGTAATGCAGCAAGTCAGAGACAAGCTGAGAGTGAAACCCAGATCTGACTAGAACCCCAGCAGCACGTTTCCTGGATCACAGGCATCCGATGTATTTGTCTTCATTTAATGCACTATTTTTTTCTATCCTCTTGAGTAATTTCCTTCCCTTAAAGGATATAAATCACATACCTACAAAGTAAAGAATTATTTAAAGAACAGTTATATTTAAGCTTAAAAAAGGAGTTTGAATTTAACTCCCTAGTGGCTGAGATGTGACTGGCTGGTGAATATAACTTGGCTTAACTAAATGAAGGTGTTTTATGGCTTCAATACCATCTGGCCTGCAAACCAGTGTTCCATACACTGGGGTGCTACAGTGGGTGAACACCCTTGCTGCAAGTTAACTTAAAGCTGCCTTCATTCATTTCCCCTAAAGTGACCTACCCTGCTCTCAGCCCCAAATGCATGCTCAGGCACACATTGGGCTTTGCCCCAAGTTAACTCAATCAGTTTAACAGCTTCATTTCATTGTGTGCCACTCTCAGGTGGAGACAGGGTAACAGAGGTTTCTCTTTACTTCTCTAAGTCACACCACAATTTCATTTTGTCCCTGATCTTATTGTTGATAAAGACAGGAGGAAATGTAGGAGTGGAGCGATTCCCAATGGAATAGCATTGACTTCAATAGCATTGACAGTAGTGAGTGTTAAAGGTAATCTGTTAATCTGAAAAGGAATACTCTTCCTGCTTATTAAGTATGGCTTAGCAGCAGAAACACCACCAAAATCTTTAAATGAACAATAAAAAGGACATGAAGGAAATTTATACATCGGGAAGAATCATAGTGTTTTAAACAACTTAGCAACTGTTCTCTCCCACTAATACCTTGTGTAGCATTCATGATGTCTATTCCCCTTCCTCTGTACTTCACTCTAACAAGCAATGGACTTGCTCTGAATAACTCAAGTCTAATGCTGAGACTTCAGTTTATGAGAACTGAAATATGATACAAAGATGCATGGCCAGTACATCTACAAGACAGACAGTCACCTTTAACTTCTAAAAACCTTTGGAAAAGAAAAGAAAACAAAACACAAATCTACAGTCCAAGGATCCTTCGTGGCCAAAAAGAACCAATTTAAAACAGGCAGAGGCTGATTTGACCAGTTTTAATGCAGACTTTGAACTCTGTGCTTAGAAATATGACAGAGCCACCAGGAGCTGCAGCTCCCTCCCAGCCAGTGGACAAGGAACCTCACATCACTTGAAGGAAAGGTTAGACATCCTGTGGGTCTGGTGTGTGCTGGGGACAGATGGGGGCACAATGTTTCTATTAAAACTCAGCTGAAAGGCTACCAGAAAAGCCCCATGGGCTGAATGTTCTTGATTTGACTGACAAGAATAGAAATGAGGGCATGACATGGAAATCCTGATTATGAGCCATGTTTCAAGGAAAACAGTATCTGTTGAGTAGATGAACTTTCAACTGTGGTTTGGAAAATTTTCATACACCATCTTTAGTAAACACAGATCTGGAACCAAGTTTTGATTTCTAATATCCTGGGAGTCCACTGCCTGGCGCTGGAGGTGGCTCTTTGTAAAGCAAAAAGCTTTGGAGTCTTGGTCACATCAAAATCTATTAGGGTCATGTTTCCTTCTTTCCATCAACACATAGCTGAAAAGAAAATCAAACTTGGGAGGTCTGCATGTAATCACCTTGCCTTCTGAACCAAAGCCTCACCAGACTTGCATGAGCAAGTACTTTGCTCACATATCTGACCCCAAACTCTGTATGTCCTTGCTGTTGCAACTAATCTGGGCCCATTAATGAGCATGGATATGGTTGCTGGTTTCACAAGGTCGGTAAATCCTTGAATATCCAGAGCTGGCTGGCAGGCACACAAAAGTTAGTTTGCACTGCTTCTTCCGCCGGGCGCTCTCCTAAACTCTGTGTTGCTCCACTGTGGAGGAGCTAGAAAAGTCAGCCAGGCAGCTCCTCTCAGCCTCAGCAGGGCAGCAGGATGAATTTAAGTCAGCTGTGAGCCCATAAGAACCCAGCTGCACTGGTGTATAGAGTTAAATATGGGGGCAGCAGATCTTCACCCTGTGTCCCATCTGTTCCCTGGCACTGCCCACGTACCAGCCCGTTCCCCGTGCCTTTGAACCACAGACCGTCACAAAAAGAGCAGGAGCTGGGAAGCCAAAGGCAGGATGTGGTGAAGACCATTTGCTCCTGGGACACAAAATACTCAAGCCTCTTCACCACAGCGTAGCAGGTACCACAGTACTGAGAGCATATCCTGAGTGACAATGGTAGGGGAAAAAAGGAAGAGGTGCTCATACTCAAGGGGCAGGAGGACTTTATTCTTTGCAGGATCCCAAGGGGGAAAAGCCGACCCGAGAGCTCGTACGGAGGTGCAGCCATGTGCAGGCAAACAGAGCAGTGAACGGGAGTGGCTGAAGTTCTCCATCCCTCCAGAGGATGTCAGCGTAGAGCCACCGAAAAAGGCGATCTTTGTGACCCAAATCCGGCGGCGGTGAGGATAAGACGGTGTGCAGCCGCTCTGCGGACACAGCCCCAGAGCTCCCCGCCTGCTTTCCCAGGACTAACCAACTTTCCCTGGCCAGTGTGCAACTGGTGGGATGACGGGAGGAGCGGCGAAAGCCACCGCGACTTGGGAGCGACGCAACAGGTTATCCCGGAGAACAAGCGGGATGTGTGCTCTGGGTGACTGGGCTGAGCAAAGGCACCGGGCGTTCTCACCCCTTACTGTCGTGCTTTCAACCTCCCTCGGTGTCCCCGAGCGTGGATGAGCAAGTGGAGGAAGCATTCACACACAAGGAAGAGGAGCAAACGAACGATTTGTGTGGAGATTGTGTTCACAGATAGCAGGAACAGCCTGCAGCCATTGAGCAAGTGCCCCCTGGAGAGAGCTGGTGGGAGATTTGTGTGCCTGTGCACCTCTTACTGTTGTCTGTCTCACCAAAAGTTAGTCTTTGATTTTGTACGTATTAATCCCAGCAGAAAACCACAGCCAAAAGAAAGAACCCCTTTCTGTCCGTGGCACACTTCTGTAATAGTTTCTATCCCTAATAATCTTATTTGAGAGTCTGAAGTCACACCGGATTTTCTATGGAGCTAATTCTAGCCCCTGCTGCCTTTTGTCCCTCATGTGGAGCACAGGGGCAAATGTGCCACGAGCCTCAATCTCAGAAGAGGGGAGAGGATCCCAGATGGAAATGCTGTACCAGTGAGGCCAAGCACTAAAACAAGTCTCCAGGCTACTGTGCAACCTTAGAAACTGCCACAACTTAAAAGAGAGCTGCTGCAACCCATACCACACATCTTTTCCCTGTCTGAAATGTCCACATGGACAACAACCTGGTGATTGCTTGCCAAAGGGTCTTGTGATCATTCAAGAAAAAATAGCTACCTGAGAGAAATTCTTCAGATATTGATAGCATCCAGGAAGGCAGACTCTACCAAATACAGTGGGTTTAAATACGAGCAAGAAACTGCAGAGCCTCTGGGCTTTACAGTATCCGGTCCCTTAGCCAATGTTTCTTCGAGCATGCACAACATCAGTTTTCCCATTAAACCATATCAACTGGAAGCAAGTCATCATCCCTTCCCAAGTATGATTTAATAAGTCCAAATCCAGGACCTGACCCAGGCTACATCCACTGCTAAAGAATCACTTGCCAGCCAACCACGCAAGCTGTGTCTTAATCTCTCCTCTTTACTGCTATTTGTTTTGTGGGGTTGAGGGGTTTTTGCTTGTTTTTACATGGATAGATTAAATTTCCTGCCAACCCACTTTCTCATTCAAACATGTCACAGAGGAAGTGGGAGGAAGGAGGAAATCAGGAACAAACAACAAGCAGAAAATGGCATTAGAAGGCTTAGAGAGGAGTCTGATCCTTAGCCATGCGCACTGCCCCATTCCTGCACATCAGCAGTGCTCTCTGCTACAGGGAAAGGAAAAGTGGGTTTTTTAGCTGTCCTTGTCCATGGAAACATATCAAAGAAAATATGCCAGAACTCTGGAGTCGGGAAGTCCCAAGACTACCAAGTTTCTCCTCCCTAAAAAACTGCATTCACATGTCCAAAGCTCTTGCCACGTATTATCTCCCACTCCTCCTCCATGGCTGTGTAGGTGACCAAAGAAAACCCTTCTCTGTGCTGTCCACCAGCCAACAAGAGCTCTGAGCTAGTACCAAGGCTCAGGAACTGCCTTGCATGTGCCCTCCCTTGCTTAGGAGGTCACAGACCTGGTAATTCTTGGTAACATCCTCCAGGCACGTGCAGAGCACAGAGGCAGACATGGAAAAAGGCAAGGTGAAGAAAAAGAGCCACAGCCTTTCACTCTCCCTGCTTTCAAGGCTTGCTTTGTCCCTATATCCACCTACTCCCCAGCCAAAAAGAGGCATGGCTCAGTGATCTCAGTGACACTGCACTCCCTCTCTCAACACCCATATTCCTGATCCTCACCAGCACATCTTGCCTCTCGTGGCAAGAGCAGACCTGTAACAAGGGCACAATGGGTTAACACTGCTTTGCTGGCATCAGGAAAACAAGCTGCAGGCAGGATAGCCAGCAGCACTTGGAAAAGGACAGAAAGGAAGGTAACTCAGTCACTGAGAAACCTGACAGCAGCTCTGTTCCAGGCCTCTGTTAAACAGAGGCCATGAGTTAATGTGAGCGCTTGGGTTTGCTCAGAAGTGAACTTGTGAAATGCATGTACTTCCTCAGTTTTCCACGTGCAAGAAATGTTCAAGTGATTCAAGAAATGAATCAAATGATTCATAAGGGAATCTGATGAACCACTTTGGATTCACCTGGTGCTGGCAGACACGTGCACATACTCACCCACCTGCTCCCAAACCAGTGGTGCCATGGCTGGGAAGATCCAGGTTAGAGTGCAGACACAGAGAGACACTTGCATGCCTGAAGTGAATGAGGCTGGGATGCCAAATGTTGCTTTCAAGAAAAATCAAAAAAAGTAACCTGCAAAAGCTTACCAATTTACTTGATGAAACCGTGATTATCATGAACATTCCTCCAATGTAAAAAATATGTTTGATTTCCTCTGCCCAGTACCATCAATCATACAGTTACCTCCTGGGTATCATCTGAGGCCACCCTGATTTGATGTCTTAATGAGGGCCTAAACCATGATGTAAGGAAGACTGATGTCCTGAGCATCCCCCATCCTCATGGGCAAACCAGGCACTTTTGGACAGGATACCATCTGTTAGACTGGTTTCTGCTGGAAACTCATCTGTGTTCCGGCAAGAGTGTGTTGAAGTGCATGCATCTGAGTAATTTTAATTTTTTTTTTAGTTCAGATGAATCAGCAGATATGAGTCCAAAAGCTGCATAAGTTAAAAAAAACTTCTGGCAGTCTGCAGACCAGTTTTCCCAAATATTTTTAACTCAGCTCTCATCTACACCAACCTCTAAAAAGATATCCACTTCTAAAGTGTGAAGCATCCTCTCATGGTTATTTCTGTCTCAGCACTCAAAAGTACAGTTAATCCTTGTTTTAGAACAAGTTCCCCTCTGATATTCTTTGGTAGAAGGTGACATAGCCATAGGTACCAACATTTAAAGTAACATCCAAGGGGTGTGATGGACAATCCCTATGGCACACCTGGGGCTGAAGGCTGTCAGCAAACTCGACCATTTCAATGGTAATTTTCACTTACTGCTGCAATAGCTTGAACCTCTGTTTGATTTTTAGTGATAAATTAAAACTCTGGAGCACTACCAAGTTATCTAACTGGGGGATTTTTGGGTGTTTTGTTTTTGTTTTAGTTATTTGTATTGCAGCAATGCCTCACTAGGCACAATTTACAGGTTAAAACTCCAGCATTCCAGGTGCTGCACAAACCTAGTAAACCATCCTGTCTCCTAGGAAATTCTGCTCTGGATCAACAAGACATGCAGAAGGATGACGTAAAGAGCAAACCAGTGGCAAGGGATGGATAGTATAGCAGAATACTGACAGGGCTATCATGGGAATAAAATGTAAAGATGCTATTTATGTCACATCAAGATTGCACAATCAAAAGGTGATAAATGGAAACATTAAGATTCCTATGAAAACTTCCTGAAAATGGCAATGCAGCTGTCTTATTTACAGTAAGGTCTATAGCTGAAAAGACATTTACAAGAGCATTTGGAAGTAGGTTTTGAAAAATACCCAGGAATGAGTGAGAACATGATGCATGCGTTGCAGGGCTGAATTACCACTGCTGTTGGATCTGTAGGCTTCTGGTTTTAATCATCACTCTCAGAATATCTGTGGGATTTTGGAGAAGAAATAGGGAAAATGAAACATGGAGACAAAAAATGCAAAATCCCTGGCAAAATATCAGGTTGCTCTAACTAATAATTACCTTCTGGTAGCAGCTGTTGATACAGACTAAGAAGTGTATGCTTAGCAGTAGCCTTATGCCCTGAGAGTGTGAATGCTCAGACACTGAAACTTCACACACTCAGTCCATGGGGATCAGCACTTCTGTTAAATTCCTAACAGTTTCCCCCATCAAACTTATTCAAATGCCCAAGAAAGTCAGCGACTGCCTTAGATATTGAATCTGGGATAAACATGCCATGTTTTTGATTGGAAAACCAATAGGTGAGCAAAATTTGGCAATTATAAAAAACATTTTCCCACATCACTCAAAGCAACATAGGGTCTCCCCTGCCAAAAGACAGAAAATAAAACTCACCTTTGTCTAGAGAAGTAGCGACCTTGCAAGCCTGGGAAATTGTAAATTCAAGGGCAATGTGTCAGACTATTATGAATGAGAAAAACAAGGCTCAAGTACCAGAGCTCACTACCAAATAGGCTGGCCTAATAACATTCAGCTCTCGGTTGCGTGGTCACTGCCTACTGCCAGTCACATCAAGGATAAGTATTAATGGCCAAAGTCATTGTAGTTACAGAATTAGGTAGGAGGAAGAAAAAAAGCAGCAGCAGGCAGGCAGAAGTCCTTTTTTTATATGAATAAAATTTTATTGAATTTTATACAATTAGAAAGAACAAAGAAAGAGGAGCAAACAGTCTTATGGAGGGTAGGAACCAGAAGAGCTTTCGCAGTAGAGGAGGGCGCCTGCTGAGGGCAGTGTTCCTGTAAATGTCACACAGGGGCTGTTCAAAAGCAGAGAGAATGTGTCTGGGCTTTTCTTTGATTGTTTTGGGGTTTTTTTCTTCTCACATTAGGGTTTCTAAAGCCACTCTTCTTCCCCCATCAATCCTACCATCCAGCAGCAAAGTGAGCAGACAGGCAGGAAACAGGAGTGCTCCAGTGAAATGTGTGCACACAGAGCAACCTCCTGCCTGCACCACCAGGGGGGTTTGCACACATTCTGGATGCTGCAGGGGTGGGGGGAAAAAAGGGAAGTTGGATTTTTTTTTTAATCTCCTTTTTATTTTATTTTTATTTTTATTTTTTTTTATTTTAAGAAAAGAAGGCACAAAATCTCAGCCAAGCTTCAAACCTAGTGCTACTTGGGAGCTCCCAGTCTCCCAAAAAGCCAGTGTGTCCATGTGGGAACCCAGCCCTCACCTCTCCCTCCTCTTCCTCAGAGTCTGTGCTTGCATTTGTACTGCTCAGGTAGAAGGCCCTGCCCAAGGTTTGTGCACTGCTAGGGAAAGTAAAGCCGTGCCGGGACAAGGAAAGTGGGGATGAGGAAGAATCTGTTGGCTTAAACAGACCCTTTTTCCAATGTGAGAACTATGGAAAGTCACCCGTGACTCCCCACATTGCTTTTCCAAGAGCAGACCTGGGAGGGCTCTGGTGCTTTTTGAGGTGATCACTGCCTTTGCCTGTGCAAGGCTTGGTGTTATACAGGAAGGCCAAAACCCCTATCCAGGCATGGCCTCTTTGAACCAGTGCTCTCTAGGAGGGGAAATCCCAGCCCTCAGTCCAGGCCTCCAAATGGCATCAGGTTCCTTCGGAGGTTTCAACTCTTGGCTTTGATTAAGGCTATTTAGTTGCAATAGAAAAAAGTAGAGGTGCCACCTCCACACAACCACCTGCCAGGCTGCAAGGAGATGGCAGGGCCACTGGCAGATGCCACCAGTACCCAGTCCCAGGACGTTGAGGGAAATGGGGGAGGCAGAGAGATAGTGTGTGGGCTTCCATTATTAAGCCTCTGCTTTCTAAAGCAGGAAACAAATCCTGCCAACATGTCTGTGCATGTGGGAGAGCAGGAATGAAAATTCTGATGCCTCTCTGTGAAGGCTCCAAGCACAACATGTGCCCTGCCATGCTGCCCAGCCCTGCATAGCCTGATGAATAAAATCCACCATGCAAACATCAAAGTTGTGGGGTTTGAAGTCACTTGCCCTAAAACCAGAGCAGCCCAAGGGCAACAGATCCCTCATGAACCTGCCTCGTGCTCCACCACACCACCCTGCTCCTCTCTGCCTCCTGAATAACCCCAGCAACACCCCAATAAAAGGAAAAAAAGAGATCCAAGCCCTAGAGCAGCAGCAGCAGCAGCAGCAGCAACAGCAGCAGCGGCGGTGCAGCCTCACCCTGCACCAAGTGTCTCAGGGAAAGATGCTCAGAGGGCTGCATCCTCCACAGCTATGAACAGGGCTTTGGTGGCACTCCAACCCAGTGCAGGAGAAACACCCATCTGAGGATCTGCATGTGTCTGTGTTTGTGTGCCTGTGTGTGTCTGTGTGTGCTGAGGTGGGGGAAGAACTGTAAAAAATAAAGACAAATGCTTCCCGGTCCGTGCCCTCACCCAACCATGCCCTTGCCTGGGCTGGTGGCTGTGCCTTCATCTGGCCCTTCCAGGCCTCCCCACACCCAGCCCCAGTGGACAGTACACCCTAATCCAACAGTGGAGCCAGGGCCATGGGAAGCTGGGGCTGCTCAGCCTTCCCTGCCCCCAAGCAGGTTGTCGTCCTCTTGGAAACAAAACAGCAACAACAACGGAAAAAAATAATATATATATATATATCTCCCGAACCTCCCTGAAAGACCCAAATGGATGGATTCAGTCCCCAACAAAACCAACAGGAAATAAAAGCAGAAGTTCCCCCCAGGGTCAGGCCCGAGTGCATGTCCCAGCTGGGGCCCAGCAGCCCGGGAGCACGTCCCGACCTCCCTGCTCCTCTGGCCTTGGCACATCTGCGGCGTCCATTGGCACGGGGAGCTCCAGCAGCTGGGGGGAAAGCGGCTCGGACAGGGCTGTCCCACCAGCTGGCAGCAGCCTCAAGAGGGGCGGGCGGGTGGAGAGGTAAGTGTGTGACCCCCCGCCGCCTCGCTGCCTTTCAGGAAGGACTAGGGTCTCTTCACCCCACCGGGGATGAGAGGCCCCTTGCTCAGCTCTCGGCCGCCACCACGGTCCTACACCAGGGAGCCAGCCCGGCTCTGGGCGGGCACCATGACGGGGACAGCCCCGATCCGCTCCAGCGTGGCCTGGCTGACGGCATAGGAACGGGTGTGCGGCAGCCGTGGCTTCCTGCTGACCGAGCCGTTGCTCCGGATCACCTCCTGAGGCGACGGCGCCGTGCTGGCCGTCACCACCAGTGTCTTAGGGGGAGCCGGCGATGGGTGGCCGCCGTTGGCATAGACGGGGCGGGCACTCGTGCTCCCTGAGCGGGAGAAGGGCGGCTGGTGAGCATCGTTGCTGTTGCTGAAGCGGGTGAAGGAGTCTGTGGCGTGGTTGGCTTTGGGGTCGTTCCAGTAGCGGCTGTTGTAGGTGTTGGAGGAGGTGAGGGTGTCGTTCTCTGACGAGGATGCGTCAGCGTGGAACGTCTTTGCGGCAGAGGAGCATTTGGGTGGCAGGTCATCCTCCCTGGGAAGGAGAAGGTGTGAGGGCATATGGAGGACACTGGCCCACTTGTCCAACACCCCAAACCCCAACCACCATGCTGGGGTGAACACCATTCATTCAAGGAGAAGGAGAGCACCAATGTGAATCAGCATTGCTCCTTGGCCTGTTTGCTCATCCCTCTCTGCGGGACTTACCTGTGTGCTCCATAGGCCAAATTTGCCACTGAGGCAAATGACCCATGCTCATGTGTCTACAAAGAAAGTCAGGCAGTGCCAGAGAGTGATAGCTGTGACTGTAACCTCTGTGACCAGAGAATATCACAGCTGTATTTACAGAGCTTTTCAGCTATCACTGTCTCACATTATGGGTCAGTGTTCCCACCACATCACTCTCCTACAGAGCTAACAACGTGAAGTCCCATCCCTCTTGCTGGCAAAGGGGTTGGAATTAGATGATCTTTAAAGTCCCTTACAACTCAAACCATTCTTTAATTCTATGAAGCCAAAACTGTCATTAAAGGCAATACTGAAAACAAAATCTGTTGTTATCGTTCTTCATTTTCTCCTTCCATTTTCTGGACATATATGGACATCTTCCCCTCAGCCCACAGAACACACCCAGGATTAACAAAAACAAGATTTCCAATTCCACTCCTGTCAGCCGCAGCTTTTGCTCGGAGGTCCCCCACCAGCAGCTTTTCCTCACTCTTACCTTATCTCATTGGGGATTTCCTCCTCTTCCTCTTCTTTGTGTTTATTTTTCCAGTAGAACAGTGCTACAGCCACCAACACAATGCAAACAACGAGCACAACAGCCCCTGTGGCCACTGCTCCTGCAATCAGGCCAATACTCCGTGGGTGAGCTGTGGAGAGGATTGAACAGAGCATGGAGAAGAAATCAGGGATGGGCTGTGGCCATCTGAAAGCACATGAAGCTACCGTGGCTTGGGAGGGGAGAAAGGCAATGTTCCCATTCCAGGGCATGATTATCTTCTGATGGAGAGGCACGTGGTGGCTCACAGCAAGCATGGTTACACACCTTACTGTCACAAGACAAGCAGGTGGCCAAGCCTCCCCTGGCAGAATACTTACGTGCAATGACTTGCAGGTCCAGAAGGCAAGTGCTGGTTCCAATGGCATTTGAAGCCACACATTGGTAAAGACCTGAGGACACAGTGCTGATATTTCGGAGAGTGACAGTGCCCTGGACTTGGTCTAGTCAGAGAGAAAAGAAGGATTTAAATCCCTCCCCCGCTTGAGGAAAACCATGAAAAGGCAAAGCCACCAAATAGAGAATTTTGGTGTGAGACTATTATGAGAGAAATAAATTAGGAAATAACCTTGAGACGGAAGCATTGTGCGTGCACATACACACACTGAGACAAGATTAGGCCTTAAGGAGCTTATACTAGATATTTCCTTCTCCTCTTATAGAGGAAATTCTGCAGATGAAAGCTTGGGACTCTCAGTGTTGTGTGAGAATAGGGAAGAAAGAGATGCAAAATTACCTATGCCCAGATCAACTTGTTGAATTCAGTCCTGCTCTGCAGACCCCTACTCTCTTATCCCTGAGCTTCCCATCTCCGTCTCTGCCAATATTCCTCATTCCTGAACTATATGAAACAGAAACCTGGCATATTCTTAAAATACAGCAAGTTAAAGGGCAAAAATACAGCTATGAGTATTTGGTCAGGACACCTAGGCTATAAGAAAGCTCGTGGATGGGACTTGAGGCTGGGAAACACCAGTTTGATCAGAGCCCTGCTTCTCCATATATCTGAAAAGCAGATCTGGCAGTAATGTATTGGAGAACTGTGGCATCAGTGTGAGAAGCTGGCTGTATTTTCCTGGGATGATTCTGCCTCTCTTTTCCCAGTTTCCATGCTATAAGCCTTTCATTTGGTTTAAAATGCAGGTGAGTTGGCAGCTGAAATTTCCAGCCACATGCCAACATGTAGCAACCACTCTCTCTCTTCCATTCAACCCAATCCTTGTTTTTTGATGAGAAACATGTTTCTGTACCAAAAAACCCATGAAAATTTAAGTGGCCTCTGGAGGGTACCCAGTCCACCGTGGGCTTTAGGAATCTTCGCTCCAATAAAGGGACCATGCAAATGATGGCAGACGCTCAATGAGCCATGCCACCTCTGGCAGCTCAGACAAGGGACAGCCCAGCCTGCCACCTGGCACATAAGAGGATAATCAACAGAATGAGCACCTTGTGTGGCAGTTGGGGGCAACTTGGGGACATTGTCCAGTTTCTCCCAGAGGTATGTAGGCCGGGGGATGCCTTCTTCCGAGCTGCAGGTCAGTGTGATATCGCTGCCCACGTCCAGGGACCCCTGGATCCTGCAAAGCGGGGCAGAAGGAGGAACTGCGAGACAAGAGGGGAAGGTGACAGCAAATCAGGAAATGTGACCAAACAGTGGAATGCAGGCTCACTCTGGACATGTGCTGCTGGGGAAAGCGAGGACAGTGGCATGAGCTGTCAAGGGGACAAGAACGAGGCAGCAGACAAGAACTCATTATGGTTTGGGGGGCAACAATTCACACAAAGATTCCTGTCCCACCATCCCTTCAAGGTTACAGACTACTGCTGACATTCACAGGACCCTGTTCTCTTAGATCCCTCCCTTGAGAAAAAGGTGAATCTTTCTGTCTTTGAGAAAGCAAGCATGATGAAAGTTAACAGAGCCGCAGACAAAATTTACTGTGATTGGGTTTTGCTTTCATATCCCTATAATGGCATGCACTTTGGAGTATTTAGCATCAATGGGAGCATCCAGAACTAACTACTTTCACGGAAAGGAAGCAAAGATATAAAGTCATTCTCTCCTCCTGTTGCTATGCACCAAAGCCCTCCAGGATGCCCTCATACTTCATTCCTGCTTTTTTGCAACCCCATATCACAACACCACCACAAAAACTTTCTCTCCATTGTATTTTAACTTCATTACACACTGCCTGCATATGAAGTCTACGTGCCAGACTCCCACAGTACCCACAAGGCAGCCCGTTCCTCACCACGGGATGTCTGTGGGCTCAAAGGCACACAGTACCATATTGCTCATGATGCACTATCATGCACAGAGGTCCCCTTGTCCCTGTTCCCCACCGCCCCCTCTTCCCCATAATACCAATAAACACACCCAAGACAGTCAGTCCAATGACTCCAATATTCCTGACGCCTCGGTCGGGAAGATTGTTGACCAAACACTGGTATGTGCCAGTATCCGACAGCTGAGTGTTGTTGATGAAGATGGAGGCACTGGTGGTTGGCATTGTCACAGCAAACCCCACTCGCCCATAGAACTGGGGTGCACCACCAAAGATCTGACCCCCTTGGTAGAGAATAACCTGGAAAAGAAAGGAAGGCTCAAACAACACTCTGCAGGAGCTGAGCAAGGAGGAAGAACGTGCAAGCAAAACATGGGCTCCCAAAGCCGAAAGGACCATTTACTAAAGGATCTCTGAATAACCAAACCTCAATACATCCTAGCACAGGTGTTTTTTCCAAAAGAGGAACACACTCTGTAGCCCATTTTATGTCAATAAAAATGTTCATAAAGGTAACAGACCAGAAAGATACCCAAATCTTCTCATGTGGCTGGATTTGCAATATCAGCCCCCTTCATATGATAGCCATTACCCATCTGGACAGGATCAATGTGCAGGAGCAGAGGCTCTCTGCAGGTCAGTGAACACTTTGATGGAAAGCATCTGCCCAGCGGACAGCATCATTTTGAGTCTCCATCAGTAAGATCCTGCCACGATTTGACACTGAAGATCTTTGGGATGAGCTGAATGACAGGCAGGGCAACCTTTGAACCTACACAGCCTCCGCCAGTCAGACTGTACTCAGACCAAGTCCCTGAGGAGCAAGTTATTCTTCAGTGCAGGTTCTCACACTGAATACAAAATGTGATGAGGGCAGTGTGACCCAAGACAGAGTGTTTCAGAGAAATGGCGTTCTTCTGTTGTCAGAGCATGTGGGCAAAAAACAGGCCAGCATATCTCAGGTTATGATTCTTGTGCCCACCATTATATAATCTCATTTGCTAGTATTCATAAGAATGGACAAAAGCTACAGACAGTGAAAAAATAAGAAGGGAAGTAAAAGGGGCAATGAGTCTATGAGAGATTATGTGTTAGAGGACATTTTACATAAATTTCACAGGTTTAAAGCTGCAGCTACTCCCAGGCCCTCCAAATTCCACATCCAATGCACCAAAACCTGGATTACTTCTCCTGTACTCTTTTGAGCATACAAACCACTAGAGGCCCAGAGCAGCAACACTTGCCCCAGCTGCACATCCAGCCAAGGACACAATGTGCATCTGTTAACAAAACTTTGAAGAAACAGATCCGTGTAATATCCAGAGGACATGTTCAGCACTGAAGGGACAATGAAGTTCTGAAAAAAAATGTAGGCTCAGCTTTGTAGAGGGCCTACATCCAGAATGGGGAGTGGAACAGGAAAGCCCCAAGGAAATACATGGTCCAGTAAGAAAAGACCTACCTGTTGAGGCTGGTTGGCGTTAGAAAGAGGAATGACCATCCAGATGACATTAAGGTTAGTGAGAGCAGCGTTAGTGGTGAAGGTGCAGGGCAACACTGCTGTCTGGCCTCGGGCAACCTGGATACTCCCTGAACTGACTGACACCTCCAGAGGACACACCAGACCTGGAAAGAGAAGGACACAAAGTTCAAGCATTGCAGGAGAAGGACACACAGTTCAAAGCACTGCAGGTGGCTCCATACATTTGCAGATATCCCATACACAACACAGTATCCCATTCCTACACAACTGTACCCTACTACAACAGGCTAAAACAAATTATATTGCTTCCTCACAGATCACTCTGCTGTCATGCAGACCTTTTTTCTAGACAAATGTGGATATGTGGTCCTTTTAAGTAAGGGCACTCTAGTTTTAGAGCCTCTGAGAACAGCTGGGATTTTTTGGCAGCAGGCAAAGAGCCATAAGAACAACCAAGATATGTCTAAGAGAATGAGATACATTTTCAAACCCATCAATTTTAATGATACCCAACATCAGGGAAAGAGAAAAAGAGACTGCAATATTAACCAAGAAACACAGTTCTCCTCCCACTTCTATGCCTTATAAAGTACAGGAAGACAAGAAGCATTTTAGCAATATTTTTAATTTGAAGGGTTAAAAGTCAAAATACTTTCCAGTCAGGCATTTCTATTTAGCTGATGAAAAATTACTATTGTTAATGGAGGATCTCATCAAATCTAGTTTATTTTCCAAAATGTCCACCATTCACTTCTTTGCATTCCACACAGACTGGTCAAAGATGAAAGCCTGATAAGCCCCAGCTTCCCAGTACAGCAGCTTAAGGCTGCCATTTTAAGACTGCAAGTCACACAGGGAAATATCTCTGTTCCTACCACCAAAATCTTGTCGAGTGAAACTAACCAAGGGGTCTCCATCACCACTTTGAGTAGCACTAAAATGCTTTAAACCATATTTCTCCACAAAATAAAAATATTGACTACAAAAAATGTATGTCTCTATACAAAAAATACTATGTCTCTATATGACAGCTCACCATTTTCTTTTCAAAGCATGTGGGAGGGTACTGGAGAAGAAGGCAAGGAGTTTTCAAGCTCCAAGGCAACAGCAGAATACTGCTAACATCCAGGTGCTGTCTGCAGACTACCCTATTCTCTTGCTGAATCCAGGAAGGGCTGCCTGCAAAGTTTCTATTTTCTGCCAAGAGACAGGGGTTTGCTGAAGGATAAATGCTTCATGAGAATAGTTTTCTATCTGAACCACCAAGAAATCAAACAGGCCAATGTCTGAGGAAAAGGTGAGTGTCTCCCACATGCCATGAAGGATATGATGTCTGCTGAGATCCTTCTCAGACTGCCTAATGTAGAAATGCAGCACCAGAGCCTGGAAGTGCTGAGCTTCAGGTGCTACAAATCCGAAGATTCTAGCACACCTGAACAGCCTTCCATTTGTTCTGATGCTTGAACTGACTGCTCCAGAGTTGTAGTACTCCGGGGCTTTGAAAATTCTCAGCCACTTCCTCCTTACTTCCATTCCTTCCACCACATCTCCAACCTCTAAAGCCCCAAGTAGTTCAGGGAGGCTCAGAAATGCTTCAGAACAGAGTCAGACAAAATTTCACTTTAACCTCTTCAAGTGAAGTTCACAAGTTTCTTACTTCACGGGAAGAAAAGCACCCTGAGTCTGACTTCCCTCATTGTCTTGGGACATATTTAAAAGTATGGAATGTTTTGGAGACTCCTAGGGAAAAAGTTAATCTCCAGTGCTAACATCTCAGAGAATTAGGTGGCTGGATGAGAAACAGCTGGTGAAAGCTTAATCCATCAATCTCCTATGCAAGTCTGTCAGTAGCAAGCAGGAGTAAATAACTTGAAGAGCCAGTAATAAGCATCACCTTTATCACAAGGCATCTGCCTTCCAGCTGTGTCTGTGGGCAACAAGCTGGGAATGGATTTGGACTCCTCATTTTCATATGGCTGGCCAGGCAGTGGCAGTAGCCCAAAGCCCAGAAGTGATCCATGCCATCTTTGGAGATCTCTTTTGCTGGATGTGACTTAGACAAGGAATTCTTTTCTGAGGTTGAAATTTGAAGGCTATCTTGCCATGACTACCCATCCAGTCTAGCATCATCTATGTGCTAGCCAGTGTGCAGGGCATCACAATGATTAGAACATCTATTGGATTGACCTCTCTCCACAACATGATTATGTTCAGCATAGATTTCATGAGATCCTCTCCATGACAGGAAAAGAAACTACTCAACCAATTTGGAACAGCACTGTGTGTTTTTCAGCCTCCTTCCTTATCCCTTCCACTTTCCATTCCATGAAAAACCCACACATTCAAATTCTTGTCATTCAAAAAAAGTAATACTTAAGTGTGAGTGTTCCAATTGACTGGAAAAGTTAGACTTTGCAGTTTGCTTTGCAGGATTAGTTACATCAATCACTCAATCATCAAGATGATGAGATTTTCGTATCTAATCACCCTCTTCCTACTCCTAATATTTATTATTAGTTGATTGTAAACATCCTGCAGGATAATAAAAACACTAAAATAGAACATGCATAATTTATTCACCGTAAAAATAATTTTTGCTTCATTTGAGAACTTCTCAATGTATTCATAAGCAATTTTTAAAATGAAAGAAAACACATATTCCCTTTTCCCTGCCAGTAATCCCACTCTTATGCTGCAACACCCCACAGCCCACATAATCTCCTTTTCCTTTCAAGGCACCACAGCATCCCTTTTAATGTGAATGCCATGGAACAGGGAAGCACTAAGGAGGAGCTGAGGTCTCTACTCATTTCACTTGTCAAGAGGAGGTGCTTTGAACCTGGTCTGTAAGATGAGCACCCCCACACACACCACACTGTCCTATCTCTGCCTTGTTACACCACCAGGCAAGGCAGCTCCTCAGGCTTGCCTTTACCTCACGCTTCCCAGGGCATGCCAGCTGCTCTTTGGCCCTTTTTTGGCTCTTTTGGTGTACAAGGAAGGTGCCACTTAAAGACTCATTTTGTTAGGCTGAGTGGCACCTGCAGGGCTACAGCTGGGGAAAACACACACAGCCACTTCTGACAAGGAAGCTTAAACAAGGCAAGAGGAGATGTAGGCAAAGTCCTCTTCCAGCAGCATGGACTGGGAGGCAGGGTGGTGTGTTAGCACAGTGCTGGGCAGGCAGTACTATAACATGGCTCCTTTCCCAGAGAGACAGCCAAAAGAACAAAGGCCAAAAGCTCTTCAGAAGCTGCACCATCTCAAGACTCCTAGAAAATGTAACACATTTTCACATGCACTTGTCCACCTATGCAAGTATTTTTGTGGCTGCATTCTTCCACACCAAGACCTGTGGCCCGAAACACAGATGGATGCACACAAAGTCACATACACTTAAAAACCTGTGTGCCGAGGAAGACAACTGCTAGGAAAACTCAACCAAATTATTTTTGTTTAAACATTTCAAAATTAGGCATTGCAAAAATGTGGGTTTGTATTAATGCAAGAAGAGGGAGGCAGAGGACAGAGGGAAAAAGAGATTTCAAATTTAGCATATCTACTGGGATAAGGATTTTTCAATGCAGCCTAAGGAATGAGGACTTGAATTCCCTTGAGTAGATATAAATGCAAATATAGATATATGCACACACATACAGCCTACTAAGTCAAATTACACATAAGAGGTCAGAAAAATCAAGCAAAGGATGTTGTAAGAAGTCTCCTTCTGTGAAGTTATACAATCCAGGTATTTTCTAAGCATTCAGAAGTTTAATGACTTTGGAGAGACAAAGAATCGATCACCACCAAATCATCTCTCAGAATTGGATTACAATGGCCATTACACCCTCTCTTGTGACTGCAGTCTCCTCCTTACTTAGTAATTAAGCAACCCTGTAAGCAGCATGCCCAGAGGATGAGCAGGGTACACCACTGTCAGCAGAAAGAGGAATGGGCCCTTCCTGTACGTAGGACACTTTGATCTTAGCTTGATTCAGCAAACAGTGTTCTCCTTTGATCCTGAGGCAGCAAGCTCCCATCACTAATTAGAATGGATGCTCCATTTTTCTGTGCCCTATCAGCAAACCAGTCAGCAGAAGAATGTTTTGGCTGCAGAGGCTCTTTCAGACTTCCTTCACATTTTCGGGATCAAGTAATTATTCTGGCAACAGAACTGATTTCATTTTTGATGGCTCGCTGCTGCTTTTCCAAGTGGCACCTCAGCTCCCTCCCTGGTATCCATGAAGGAGGCTATGTAGGTAGTTTATACATCATGACACAAGCACATAGGACACAGCCCCACAACACACATTGCCCTCCCTGGTGGGTGTAAGAAGCAGTCAGATGCTGCCACATTTTCTACCTGCCCAAGAGGGGTTGCAAGCTTCACAGAGCCTTCAGAACATACCAGATACAGTGAAGCTGAAAGACATGGGCAAATCTTAGCACTTTGACTCATTCTAAGTTGGTAAAAAAAATATTCCCAGCTCCCATTCACTGCCACACCTTTCTGCCAGAGATCACCAGCAGAATCAGCAGCTTTTGGCACTTGCTAGCAGCAAACTCCTGATACCCAAAGGTAGAGACCAGAGTACAGGTTCGCTCTGCAGTGCTGGCAAGCCAGAGAAGCAAATAGCCAGGGGAGGAAGGAGGGAAGTAGCTGTGAAAGGGATGAAAGAAACCTTTAGCTGTGTGCATTCTGCATCTGCAGACCTCAAGGGAAAATGTTCAGGAATGTGTGTCACTGTGGGGAAAAAGAGAATAAAACTTCAAGCTGATTCAGCTTGCATCTGAAACCCAGGGAATGGCTGGGATGGCTCCCACCTGTCCCAGCGCAATTAGCAATCCTGTTGCCACACGCTGGGGAAGATACCCTTGGCACTATGACATTTTGAGTCCCTTGTTAGAGAGGCAAAGATGAGGTCACACAGAAGTTTCAAGAAGAGGGTAGCAACACAGTGTTCCATCTGGCAACCGCAGGCAATGGAGGGAGAAACTGCAGAGCAGTCTTTTTCCTCAGATGAAAGGAAAGTACAAGTTGGTGTGCCTTTTACCTGCCTCACATCTCTGAGTCTGCAACCAAAGCTACCCCCTGTGCTAAAGAAGAGAAATGTCTTCCACCCTGAATGAGCTGAGGTACACTGCCAACCCAACACACTGAGCAGCAGCAAAACCTACAACCTGGGAAGGAGTGACTCACAGCAGGAGGAGACGGGAACAGATGCAGGCAGTACATCTGCAATAGGACCTGCCTCTGCAGCAAACACTCAAAAGCCCCTGAAGGAGCCTGGCTTGCAGTTGCAAACACAGAAAGCATTGAAGTTACCCAGCATGATATGACAGCATCCAAACTGGCTGCTCAACAGGATGTTTGAATACTGGTCTTGCCCATTCTCACCAGGGACTTCATTCTGGGTGTGGTACACTTGCTAGTTCAGAGTCTACTTAACCAAACACAATTTTTACCCATCCTAGTGTCTGGAGGCAGCTTGCAGTAGACTCCACTCTGCTTGGGGAACCAGCATCACCAAGCACCACAACGGAGCACAGATCTGAATTTATGCCCAGCTAGACTATTTCCAGTTCACTAAGGAAATTCTACCATGGAAAAACTTCCAGGCTCCAAAGTCATTCCGCAGGGCAGGCATTTGGGACAGATTCACACGGTTCATAGTAGACTGCATCCTGGGTCCAAGGTGCCCTAGCACAAATTTTCCTGGGAAGGATGCTTGGTAGAAACCTCCTTGGAACAATAACAGTGGGAGTAATGGAGTGAGGAAGGAAGGGCTCCAGCAAACAATAGCCCACCTGCCAGCTCACAGCAAGATGGCAAAGTTTGTTCCAGACATTCATAGGGGGATTGCTTCTGTGCCCCAGTTTGAGGGCACATGTTATACAAGTGGCTGACAGGTCCAGCAATGGGATAGCAACCGGGGTGGGGGCCAGTGGAACAGTGTAAAAGGCAAAATAATTTCCAACACTTTCCTTCCTATCCTTGCTGGGTTTGCTGGACAGACTGGAACAAACAGCAAGAAAACAATCCCATCTAGCATGGTTTAGAGCAAGGTCTCTGTAACACAGGTATTAAAACTATACTGATGCTAACTTTTCCTCTGAGATGTTTCTAGTGTTAGTATTCCTGTTAAATGCAGCTCAATAGGCACCTTTATCCCTGGAGGAACCATCAGACACAGCTGGTGGTGTCAAGTCATCCCCCCAGCATAGAGCCTCCCAGGTGAAAAGATCCATTTTACTCTAGGAAGAGTAATCTCAGGATTGCTGCCCTACCTGTAGGATTTGCAGGCTAGCAGACACTAATCCAGGGAGAAAACATAGTGTCAGGGTCTTGAAGTTGAGCCCTGCAGTGTTTCTTGCCAAGAACTAGACTAGCTGTGAGGGACAGTGGCTACCTCTGAAATTGTGCTGGTCACACTGACCCTTCTTCCTTACCATTTATAACCTCATAGACAGAAAACTCACAGGGGAAAATTCCTGCTGACCCACTCCACTCTGGCCTCAGCTGCAGCAGTCTCTACCACCCCTGCCATCTTCTCTTTTGGAAACAGGTCTTTCTCTGGAGGCCAGGGAGGGGGATTTCAAACAACTGACTTATTGGGATGAGATAGAGCCTATCTCCCTCCCCAACCTGCAGCCATAGACAGGATGAAAAATGGACTTTACGAGCAAAAAAAAAAAAAGGCAGGAAAGCTTTCAGCAGCACATACTTCCAGACTGGTGTCAGTTCCCTTCCATGTCCTTGTCAGAGGAGCTGGATTAGCTCTTGCAGGGGTAGGAAAAGGGCTCTCATGACATACTGAGGAATTTGATTCCTTCCCCGTTGCTGGCACAGGCTCCCTGGATCTTGCTGAACAAGCCAGACAGCTTCAGGTATCTTCAGAGGTCCTCATTAGTGTGAGATCCTCATGTACTCAGGTTTAGACCTCAAGAGTTTGGTTTGCTGAATGGCTGAGCACTCAGACCTGCTAGGGAAATTGAGAGGGGCTGTGCTCTCCAGGTAGCAGAGTTCATGTGATGTTAAGCTCCCTGAGCACCTGAACTGTGCTTTTCCAACAGATCTTAGTGCTTCTGCTTAATTAGTCACAGACTTGAAAAGCAAAAGAAGTTTTGAACAGTGAGAAGAATATAGTTTTAGAGCCGCTTGTTGGCGTGTGCAAGGTGGAAACAAGAACCCAAATCTGGTTTACAGATGCAGCATCATGGGAGCAAGGAGCCTTCCCAGTTCTGGACTCCTGCTGTGATCCCAGTTCAGGCTTCTCTTATGTGCTTCTATCAAGCCTTCCTGAAGCTGCCACCTTTGCAGCTCCAGCAAGCTGGGATGGATGCCTTGCATCTATCTCTGCTGCCTTGAATGCAATATGTGTGCAACTTAGAGGCAGAAAAACAACTGCATTGTATTATAGCATTATAAAAATACAAAGGAACATTGATAGGAACAAAAATAGCGTCTACAATGACATTAGCTAGGATAAAACTAATCAATGGCTGTGCTCTGGGCATGCATTAATCCCCTTTGCATGGTGTAGTGTTGCACTATTAAGTACATTATGGGAAGTTTAACACTTCCCTCCGATGCATGTGGCACTGGCTGGAAACAGAAACTGCTGTGATCTGAGCTGGCAGTCCTTGAACTCACAGCATTTGCAGAGGACTCAAGGAGCAGCTGCACTTGGGAGGTTGGGGGGTTTTTTGCTGTAGCAGATGAGCAAGGCCAGAGGGGGCTCAGGGAGGAACAGGAACTGAAGAGCTCACTCATTTCTCCCCTAAATTGAGAGTGGAGGGGTGGGTAAGGCTAATTCAGCCCACTCTGTGGGACCATTTGGTGCCAATTTTGTCCATCCCTGGCCGTGGTTAGAATCAGAGTCATCAATGACTCATACGCTGGGACTCAGGTGGGCAGATCAGGAGCAGATGATCTGTCTACAGAAGATGGCTCAAGGCCACACAAGGCAGCATACCCAAGGTAGGGAGTGGTGTGTCCTTGCAACAGGATGCCAGTCATTTCCTTCCCTTCTCAGGTCCTTCAGAGACGCCTGAGACACTATTTTCCAAATAGCAGGCACAGATAAGGAGGAAAGCAAAAGTTTAACTGGGCACAGAAAATCTTTTACAAAACTAAGACTAGCAAACACAGTTGCTTTTCCTTCACCCCCCTACTCCTGGGATAGAACAGCTCTGGGGAATCCTGCTGCAGTAACTTAAATGTTGTCATCCTCTGCTGTTTGCCTTGTTGCTCAAGACAAGGTTATTGCCCCCAAACCAGTGAAAGCAGAAAAGAAGCAGTGCCTCTACCTCACAGCTAGGCATTAAGCAGCATAACCTGCTGAGGAAGGTGTGGGGACATTCTGACTTCCTTTGCTGTGAGAGGGGAAAGCTGCATTGCAGACACACTGTTCTGTTCTGCTCACTGCTACAGTAGAGGCATCATCCTACAGTAATGGATGTCTAGGGATGGGAACATTTTAAATGACCACAGTTACTTTAGCTAAAGTGACTTGGGGATGAAAGCTTATCAAACGTTCATATAAGTACATTTAAAGTAAGAAGCTCAGCTTGAGTTTGCAAAAAGCCTGCAGCAGCAGCTCTGAGCTGCAGACTTACCCATTCATCTAGCTGGGATGCCAACATAAACCTCCCACATCCCTCCTCTTAATTATCTTACTGCGTGCCACAGCACACCAGAAATGAAAATTCACCTTTTACACCAAGATTGGTATCCATGTTTCCTGAAAGAAGGAAAAGGCACGGAGCTGACTGGGAGCAGTGAATGTACACACTGGCTTAATTTTCCTGAAGCAGGTTGCAAAACCACACTGAAGCCAGCTCTTAACATTTGGGAAGCTCCACCATGGCCAGCCCTTGTCTCTGAAAGCATCCTCCAGCATCCCTGTGGGTATCTGTAACCACACCTGAGCCCACGCATGCAAAGTACAGGTTGAGGCTGCAAGGGATGAACTGAGAGCTGCATGTAACGTGCTTACCCCAGAGTGGGCATCTAATTAGAGCTCTTCCCAGGATCTAAAAGCAAAAATAGGCTCGAGTTCCCGCCCTCCCTGATCCCGTTTCTTTGCTAGCATTCTCCCAGCACAGCCCAGTCAGCAGAGATGTGTCACGCTGCGGATCGGTGCCAAGTGCTGGCAACAGCACGTGACATTGCTGACACAGCAAAGTTGTCTCCTTGGGGAGAAGGTAGCCACTGGTGCCTCTACAAGAGAAATGTACCTGCTCCCAAGACTGGGGAACAGAGAGTCAGGGTTAGGAAGCCGAAATTAAAACAGGTCGGCAAAGCTTTACTAAGACACTCACTTCTATTTTCTGTTTGCCGAGACATAAAAAATACATTAGCAGCCCAGCAGCTTTGTAAATGATTTATGGTCGAAAGAATAAATTTCTTCCTTCTCTCCTGCCTAAAAAAAAAAAAAAAAAAAAAAAGATTGCCACAGTGATAAACTGCTTAATAAGGGAAAACAACTCAAGGTTTAAATATATTCAATGGTATATTGAGTGGGAAGGACAGAGCCCATAAGGAACAAGATTAAAATGCAGTGAGGGGAGTTGGCACAGGGGAAGTCAGGATGAATGGGTGGGCAGGCTGGAATATACAACTCATGTGGTGGGGAAAGGCAGCAACGTGGAGTGCAGCTGCCACACAGCCATCCTTAGGTCAAACTCCAGTGCAAATATCCCAACCTATGGTTCAACCAAGTGCTTTTACCCAAAGCATCAAGAGCTGTGTCCATCCTCCTCCAAAAAGAGGAAGAGCAGAGGGTGATGAACAAAAAAGGTGCAGGGCTTGCCCTATTAAACACAGGCTAGGTGAAGATCCAGGGACTTGCTGGATGCTGCATCTTGTCTCCCTCCCTGCAGACACCACTGACATCATCTGGGAATCCTCAAGGAAGTTCCCTGCAAGGTGGGGTTAAGCTGGGCCAGACATAGTTCAGGTTGGAGAGGGGATGAGGACAGTTTCAGGAAGCAAGGCTTTAAGGAGAGGACTGTGGGGCTGCAGTAGTAGAATGGGAGCTGGGATGGGCATTTGGGAAGTTCAGGGGACTGTGGGCAGTGGGGTTTGGGGATAGGCAATAACTTCCAAGAAATGGCTTCACTTCTCCAAGCCAAATGCAAGGGAGCTCCTCCAAATGCTTCTTGGGGCCTCCTCACCTGTCTTCCCATTACTGGGATAATCCAGCACCATCATCACCCCAGGCTACTTATTTTGGCCTGTGGGGGATTATGGTGGGCTCACCCCTTAACAAAGGGGTGCCTAAGACACAAAATAATACAATTAAATATTTTTAAATATTTAAATAATATAATTTAAAATATTTAAATAATTTTTTAAAAAGCAACCCCCAAGGAATCAACCTCCCAAGCCCTTTCTGAGAAGAAAAGTTTTCAGTAATAGACTGATCCCGTTTTCCTTGAGGATGGGAAGGACTGTCACCAGGACAAGTATCAGATCCTTAAAGGATCTGGTCCAGCAACTCATAAGTTTGGGCTGAGGCAATGCCAACAAGTTGGCTATCTGCTTTCCACACCCGTTTTGTGTCTTGTGTATGAAATGCTCTCATCCTGTGCAGTGCACAAGCTTTGCAAGTGGAAGGATACTTGGCCAGTGTTTGTTGTTCACCACACCTTTGAGCTCCCATAAAAATTTTCCTGCTCTGTGACCTGAGTCCTGCTTCACCAAAGCTGCCAGCAGGAGCCAGCAGGAGCCCACCTGCAGCCAGGGCTGCTCAGCCAGACACTGATGCCTGGATGCATTTGATATGGCCTAGAAATTCCACTAAAGGCAGGTAAGTCAGTGGAAATATACTTAAAAATGTATGTTTAAAAATTAGGCACATGTTTAAGTATCTTGCCAAACTGCAGTTTAAAAAAAACTCCTGTAGCTTCATAGGAGAGAGAGCCTTTAAAGCTTAAGAATGTGGCAAATCACCGTGAAACTTCCCTGTCTCCAAACAATACTGATTAAAGCAAAGTCTCTCAAAGCAGTTGGATTGAAACTAGTTTATTATGGGCATATTCAAAGATATTAGACTTCCATATCTTAAACATCATTAATTCCAAACTACTTTGGATTTAAAATTATTAAAATTATTAAAAACAAGAAAACAGAAAGGAAACAAAAAAAGAGAGGCTCTTTTTCATTTAAATTGGAAAGAAAAGAAAACCCAAATTTGTCTTTTGCTCTGGCAAATGTCAGGTCAGTAATTGAATGTTTCAGATTATGAGTTGAGCTGTCTAGAAGAGGTTGTAAAAGGACAATTTTCCACTGGGAAAAGAAGAGTTTTCATTAAAATCAAAACAGGTTGTAAGACTATCAACTTTGATGACATTTTCAGTGAGTGAAGACAAAATAAATTGCTTTGACTTCCCCATTTAATTATGGTAATATTGGCACACTTCAGTTCAATAAGGTAAGAACACTTTATTTCAATCCATTTAAACTTTTGCCATATATTTAGATATTACATAAATTCTGACTTTGCATAATTTTATGCAGTTCCAGTGCAGTGAATACACACACGCATACTTAATATGCTACGGCCTTTCAACATCATGTGAATAGTCTCTTCTCCCAGTGGAAATTTACCCTGATTTTTGGTCCTTCCATTACAAGACCCAATCCCTCACTATGATGTCAAATGAAATAGAGAGGGTACATTATGACTTTCCTGGAATAAATGTCCAGTTTGTTACCTGCTTTAGCTACAAACAACTCCATCACAATCTTCTCATGGGAACACCCTGAGTGCTGGAGCTGTAGATGTTTCCATGTGAAGTCTGGCCCCCATGTGGCTCAAGGGGAGAGCGTCAGGCACAGAGACTTCCACACAAAAGCCACAACAACGTATGTATTTATGCACTTTGCAGTCCTTTCCCAGAAGGAGTCACTCCATGCTTCCTGCCCTCTGGAAGTGCAAGCTTCTCAACCTGCCTACACCAAAACCCAAAGCTCTGGTGCAAGTGTTGCTGACTATAAATCAGTTCCCAACACTCCAGTCATTTGAGCTAATCATTTCCACATTGTATGATGGAAGCAGGACCAACAGATTAAATATACACAGCCAGATTAATACAAATCTGCTGTCCATCTGCTATGTGTCCTTTTGGCATGTGGCAGCACAGGGTGCAAAGAGAAACACATCCCAGAGCTGAGAGGCTCTCCCTGCTCATCGTGTACCCGGAGCTGGAGCATCTACAGCTCTAAGCATTCAAGCCAAGATCACTGAGCCTGATTTTTCCCAAATGCTATGCACTTTCCCCTCCAGCCAGTGCCAGCCCTCTGGCACTCTAGCTGTGTACACAGCATCACGCTGAAAAACTCAAACGCAGAAAGTTGCACTAGTAGCTCTAAAATATGCCAGGAAGGAATGCAGAGTCTCCATTTTGCAGTGAGGAAAACCAGGATGGAGCAAGGATATAACTCACCCAAACACCATGCAGCAGGTCAATGGCAAGACAGGAACAGGACTTTAGAACCTGATTCATGGGCCTTGCTCTGCCTATTAATCACTCTCTCCACCACTGTACCAAGTATTGGTATTGATTTCAAATTAACACACACACACATCTTATCAAGGAGAAAAAAGAGTAACCAAGAAGGTTCACTATGTTCATCTCCTTTGGTGGCCAACATGACTCTAAGAGCAAATATTTTCTGCAAGCCCTGGCCCAAAGCATTCCAGGCTGGGAGGCACAAAGCAGGCACCCTCAAGGAACTGTCAAATGCTTATAAAATGCTCCAAACCTCTTGAGCAGCTTTTCAAAAAACACAGAGTACAATCATAACATGCTTGAAATGCAGAAAGGAGACTGCAAATGCAGATGCTGCTGTTACTGTACCTGACAATGCACCTCCCTCCTTACCACCTTATTTTCTGATGTCAGGATCTGAGAGATAACCCTGGATGACCAAGCCTCACAGTGCCATCCGATTTTATGCTTGCCCTCTCTTCTTCCCTTCCCATGATGTCCTGAATTCCCTTTTACAACAGCTGCTAACTTTTGCAAGCATAAAACTGATACAAGCTTCCCTTGTCTTTTAGAGTAAAAGTCTCAGGAAAACATTTTGCCAATTTTCCCTCTGTAACAGATGCAAGAAGTTGCTTATGCCCAAGCAGCAAAGAACACAACTGCTCTGAACTAACATTTTTTTCTGCACAGCTGGCTCAGTTTTTCACACAGATGTTGTTTCTCCTGCCAAGTCTAAGAGCACACAGAACAGCATTAATATGAAAGAGCCCAATTGGACACTGGTTTAACAACAAGTTGAAAATTCCCCAAGCACAGCCTGTGTGTTGGGTTTTCCCTTTCCTTTGTTTTTGGAGGTTTTTTGTTTGCTGTTTGTTGGGGGGTTTTGTTGGTTTGGGTTTAGTTTGGTTTGGTTTTTTTAAATTTTTTTTTCATTTTTTAAATTTTTTTAATGCACCCAGCAGGGAGGAAGAAAAAAAAAAAAAAAAAGGTAAAATAGAACAAAACCATAAGAAGCCACTGAAGAAAGTCTTAGCCTTTCAGGGGTAAATTCCCTTTCTGAAACTTGAAACACACATTAATCTTTAATGTTAAACCGTGGATTAAAAATTAATTCAAAAATCTCACAGTTTGGAACACTTACAAGTCTACTGCATTTTTAAAAGCTCAGATCACTGCTACTCTGCATAAAGAAGTCTCCCCAAACTCTTTCTTTTCTCTTGAAGCCAAGAGCAGGTTTTCACAGCTCTCCCCAGGTATCCTTAAAACTCAAAGAAACCTACTTGTGGTTCCCAAGAGCTGGGAAAGGCTGAGCCCTCAATTTTACTTACTTTTTTGTGCTCCTTTTTGTTAGCCCAGTGGGGGAACCAAGGGACCAGGCAGAGTTGTTGCAGTTTCCACAAGTATTTTTGGAGCCATGGCTCTCTTACCAGCTGCTGCCTTACAGCTCTGCAGGAGGCTGAGCAGGAGGTTTCCATCTCCAGAGTCTGTGCTACCACGTCGTTTACCATAAGGGGTAAAACTTTCTCCTTAAGCATCGCTGTTTCTAACAGCTGCCTCAGCACAGTTACGCCAGCAGTTGCCATCACAAAACAGCCTCTCTCCTACGCTCTTTTCTGCACTCTCAGGCTCGTCTCTGTCCAAATGCTCCACCTGAGACTGTCCTCAGGAGGCTGGCTTCACCTGCAGCCAGCTGGGCCCACGCCAGATGGAGCACGGTGCCAGCCGAGGTGAGCGCTGCCCACACACCTCCTGGGCGAGGAAGCTGCTCGGGCAGCCAGCACGGCTCTTGGAGGGGACTGTCCCCCTCAGGGAGGTGCTGATGCCTCTCTGACCTTCCAGATGCTGCCAGAGGAGAGGACATCTCATCTGCAGTCAAGACTGCTGCCTGTTGTGTGATAGGTATGGTGTGAGAATGAACAGGCTGCGCTGCCCCACATGTGGGCACACCTAAGATTGCCAGGCTCTGGGTGAAAATGAAACAATCCATTCCTAGCTTTAAATCAGTGCTTGTATTCAGGGAGAAAAATAAATGAATTTTTTAAAAAAATGCACAGAAGAGTTTAAGCACCTACAAACCATACTTATCTCTCCCTTGTTTATCATAACTTTTCCTGCCATAATTGCTAATGGAAATAATAATATTCTACCGTAGTAGAATCATGCTTTTGGCTTCTTTCCCAGATTCTCCTCTTGTTCACCAGGCAGTCAAGTCATTGTATCACCAAAAGTTCACAGAGTCCTGGTTTCACAGGAGAAGTGCCACCAAGAAAGGTTTTTAGAGCTACCCATAGAAGCTGAGAAAGCAGAAGAGTAAAGGAGGAGAGCCCTTGACTTGGGACTTGGGGACAGGGGAATGACAGGCAGGAGGATAAAATGTGGCAAATCTCCACTGTATTCACCAACAGTGGAAAGCAAAGAAAACAACGATTATGAATGAACAGACAATTCAGCACACAAATAGTCCTGCTGAGGATGCCAACGTGTTCTCCCAGCAGGATCTGAGGACCCCTGGGACCTAGGGGAGGCAGGGAGCAAAAGCCCGGGTGATGTGTCTATGCTTGTGCAGAGCCAGACATGAACCCTCACTCTCTGGCTCGGTAGTTAATCTTCCAAATCATCTCTCCTTCCATAAATTCGGTCTTCTACTTTTAAACTCATGTGCCCATCAAGTCAGATTACAATTAAAACTCTGCAAGTATGGCAAAATATATTCATGAACATCTGTTTGAATAATAAGCCTGAATTTGCTTCGACAGTATTCATTCGCCCTGCTTTCCTTGCCTTCTGCAAGTGCTCACACCAGCTCTCTCCGGTCCAAAGATGACAACGTGAGGGAGAAGCTGCTGCACACACATAAACATGAAGATGATTTTGCCTGATGGTGGAGGGGTTTCCAGCCTCTGGTGCACAGGCCTTTCAAGGGTTGCAGGCTGCTTCTCAGACTCCATAAAAACCAGCTAAGATGAATCAGCCTAAAGTCAGAAAACTGAAAGTTACTTCATCAAAGTCCAGTCTGCCACTGAAAAATGTGTATGTGGGTTTGATTCCTTGGCTCTGCAGTTTGTACCTGCTGGGAGAAGAGGGGCAGTCACTCATGCTGAGGCCATACCTGCTCCTGTAGCTGGTTGCTCCCAGAGATGCAGGTGAGTATCCCTCTCACTCCTCATCCCTCTGCCTCCCACTCAGACCTGCTAGAGGAACTGCTGGTGTAATAGCTCTCTCTCCCACACAGTTCTGGCAGAAAGATCCTGGTTAATGGGTAAGAGCAATTTCTTTTCTACCATAGGTCACACTGAGAGGATCAGGCTAAAGAACAAGAATTTAGGTGGCCACGCTGACAACATGAACTGAGGGTAACCTCTGGCAGGAGAAGGGGAGTAGGGACAGCCTCTGACCTATCCATTCACCTCAGCAGCTGTCCCAGCAGTACTTCTGACTGCCTGACTCCTTTTGCCTGGAGGATTGGAGCAGTGTCCCCTCACCCCACGAGTGCTTTGTGCTGCTTGGGCGTGTGGTATTGAGGGAAAGCAGGAGAAAAAACAGAGAGACCGATGGAAGGAGCAGAAACCATACCCCGAGGCCTAGATACAGGCTGAAACAAATAAATACTCAAAGCAATAGGTTGAAAGCTAGAATATGACCCTGGGGAAAACATTTGTTGAAGGACCCAGAGGAATAAATGCAACAGTGTACAGTTGATGGCTACTTATGGAGGTAAATCAGGGTAGCTTAAAACAGACACCCCACAGAGATACATGGAAAGGCTGCCCACCAGAGGCTTCTGCAATAGCCCCATATCTCCACAGATAATTTGCTTATCTCTAAGCAAGATGTGGAATGGCTAAAGAACAATACAGCAGGACAAGAGTAGTCTCTGAGCAGGAGGAGCCAAGAGTTTGAGAAAGACACTGGATAAATCCTAGAACCACAGAAGCTCAGAAGGAGTTGTCTTTTGATGCTGCCACAGGAATGCTCTTTATGTTGACAGTAAACACAGGCCACAGGGAAGGATTCCAGCTCTAATGACAAGATGCTGTTTTGGGAGGTTGTGCTGTACTGAGACTGGCACAAGTCAGTTGCCCATCCAGGGATGACTTCCATCAGGGGAACAGCTTTTTAGAACTGCTTGCCCAGCTCTCATTATAGCACAGCCTACTGATATGTATTTCTGGACCCAAGTCACAAAAAGGTGAAGTTTTTTCCAGGCTCTAGGAAGCAATACAACAATGGAATAAAGCACTTCTGCTAGGCTGGAAGACAGCGTTGCTCCAGACAGCACATACAGCAATAATCCATAACCACAGAGGACAGATGAAGAAAATACAGCTACCTTTGGAAATGGGAAATCTATGAAATGAAACCAAGCTTCTGGTAGTCTTTTGGCAAGAACATCCCTGGCTCAACATAATTAAATGAGTTTGGTTCATACTTTTTCTTTTAGTTGATGAAGAAGAATGGTGGCGCTGACACCACATCCCCATTACATTTAAAATGAAACACCAAGCACGGAGGTGTGGGATGGGGGGTGGAGGGAGAGCAGTGTGCAAGCTCCCTGCCATGGCAGTACCTTCCTCCCCAGCGCACTAGAGCTGACAAGGCCATGCAGCACCAATTTGGTGTTTTGCATCCTCCGAGAAGTGACAAACAGGAGGTGGCAGAGTGGTTTCCCCCCTGCTTTCTGGATGCTTGGGTTTTTGACAGATTTCTCTGTGAAGGGCTACCCAAAAGCTCCATGGAGCTGGAGTGTCAAACGTGAACATTCAGCACTTAATTTGTGGTGCAAATCCTGTCAAACTCGATTGCGTCTCTTTGCCCCTCCAAGGCATCCCAGACTCTCTCCACTTCTGCAGGGGGATGAGGCTTTAAGGAATGACCAACTGTTAAAGCAAGCCTGCAAACAGGCAGGATGCACAGCGTATGCTCCAGAGCCAGGCGTGCCCTCTCCTCCCGTCCGCCAGCTCCGCGTGCGCACACGGGGCGGTCAGCCGGGAATACACCCCAGGAGGTCTGATTAATGAACATATTTGAAAGCTCCAGGCGTCACCGCGCTGGAAGAAATGAGTGATAACATTAACATCTGAGCATGAGCTGTTTGGATTGAGTGAGGAAGGAGATGGGGCTGGAGGCGCTGCCTGGGAAGCATCCCAAAAGCACAGGACCCTCTGCAGGGCTCTGCCATACTCATCCATACCGAGCACAAAGGTACCAGAGGGAAAGGAGCCTTCTAATAATGGGAGATCAGGCAGGATTAAGTGGGAACTCAAAAAGCACAGCAGATGCTTCTTTCTGCTCCCTGTGAAAGGCGAAAGTGATAATCGTGGAAGAAGGAAGGTAGGAAATGAGATAGAGACAGGGAGATACATCAAAGGGACAGAAAAGAAACAGAAGAAAAATAGATAGAAAAACGCTAAAAGATAAATGTAGTATGCTTTTAATTTGCATGATAAAAATAGTTCTCTGTTCCCCACCAATCATCTTTATTAGCAACAAAATTTGCAGCGAGATCTCCGACTAGCTATCTAGCTGTGACAACAGCAAAGCTCTGTAACAAACTGCTCCATGGAGGCTGAGAAAGCTCCATCTCAGGCAGTTTTAAATGCAGGGCATAGAGCTGACTGAGATTTAGCCTGCTACTTTGCTAAGCAACACACAGGCAAGAATCATGGTGCCTGAACTTCTGGCCCACAGTTCACTTTTATTTTTGGAGAGTGACTGAATGAAATCACTGAGTTTCTGCTATTTATACCTACATAGTAGGTATAAATACTATGTAGTATTTATACCTACTATGTATAGGTAGAGTACCTACATAGTGCTCACCTGTGTCCCAGACTACAGTCCACGTATCACTGACCTAAAAAGGTGCCCCAAGATCTCAAGCTTCTGCACGCTTCCACTGTAGGGACAATCTCCAAGAGATGTGAAGGAGGTCACAGGGGAAAAAAAAGATGTGTAGGAAGTCGATTTTCTCCAGGGACCTACAGTTTGTTCAGCAATAGTGCATGTGTTGTATGTTATATGTAGCCCTGCTGGAAGGGAAAGCCACCCCAATGCTTCCAAACTCCCTTCTCAGCCCAACAACACACATCTACACCAACACACAACACTGAGCCGGAGAAGAAGCACATCAGGCTGTGAGCTCTGTCAAGTCAGGTCTTGGCTATGAGCAAGGAAGTCAATGGCAACACCCTGGGTAAGGGAAGAGACTGGTAGGAGGCAACTCTTCTTTCACACCTCCTTCATGACACTCCAGGGACAAGGTACATGGGAAAGGATTCCTCGTTGAAGGGCTTCTTTCTCAGAATATCTGCTGCAACCCAAATCCCAACCAGTAGCCCAATCGTGGGGCCTGAGGCAAGATGCAGCAAAGCCACTGCTATTAAGAGGATGGAAAAAGCAGTGGATGACACTGCTTTGTCAGACAGTAAAAGCATGGCTAAGAAAGCACCCACCAAGAAAAAATGTGTACCAGCTTCCTGCAACATTTTTGAGATATAGGCTAGCTCCAAACCCACAAGTATCTGTCCTCAGCAGACACAGCATGTGTCTGTACTAGATTTAATCCAAGTAGCATGTTAAAACCAGCAAGAATGCCATGCTGGAAAGGACATTGTGTACTTTCCTGATGGCAGCTCACAGCAAGATCTGTGCTACTGCAGTCCCTCTGACTCTTACTCATGTTGAACAAAACAGAAGCAGCAATGTTATCACGCCTTCCTTTGCCCAGACAGACAAAATCCCTACACGCACTGGTTCAGTGCTATAATCTCAACCAGCAGGTATCAAAGCCCCAGCTCCCAACCAGGAGCAATAGAGCACCTCATGTGTGTTGGGCTGCTGTCCAAGATACACAACTCTGACAGGTTTATTGGATCCTTATCTCCCTCTTGCTGGCAGAAAGTCAAGGCACAGGTATTTGTGACCATGCTAATTCAGTATTTCTGCCTTTCTGGCAGGTTTGGACACAGCCTTCAGGGAAGTCTTATCACCACTTTTTGGTTGTAAGTCCAATGCTCAAGCCCAGATCTTTTGAAGGCGTTGTCCCAGAGCACCAAGGGTCCACACTATGGTCCAGCTTGTGAGATCAGCATTAGAAAGGCGTTGGGGAAAAAAAGGCCTGCGAAGGACCTGCAGGACATAGCCAGCAGACACCACCACCCACCCTGGCAGCCACACTTTGCTGGCAGGTGGATCACATTGGCTGGGGAAATACAGGAGGCAGACCAAGCAGAGATGGGGTGCACTCACTATAACAGGGTTCACATGTCCTCAAACAGCTGAGTGCAGCTCCTCATGTGTTTATATAAACAGCACTGCTTCCTTTGGATCTTCCTCTAAAACACTCTGAAGAGAACCAGGGATGAGTTGTCACCTTTTCTTCAGTGCAGTGCTCTAGCATGAGAGAACTGAGAAGGAGAACTGGCACAAGGACACATCTTCCTGTTGAACAGATAATGCACTGAGATCTCTGTGGCCAAAACATTCTGTTCCTATTTGGGGCAAGTGCTGCAGCACCCTTAGGCAGCAGCCTTGTGTTGTCCTCATGCCTCCTTATCTCAAAAAAACCCCCCAATTCTCCTGTAAAAACATTTACCACCTCAATTTCTTTCTAAGACAGCCTTTACTTCACCCATGAAACCATAAAAAGAAGCTGAACTCTGATAACCACTGCATCCTTCCCTTTATTCTCATCCTCTCCCATAGCACAATTTGAAGAGTAATGACCTGAACCAACCCCATCTTAAGACAATGGGTGTCTGTGTACTGGCTTCAGTGGAATGTGGATTAACATGGGATTGCAAAATCTCCAAAATTAATGCAACTGTAATGCTGTTAAAATAATGGCTCAGAGCTCAGGAGATCCCTGAATTGAAATGTTTTCCTTGAAATTAAGCAAGCTATATCACATATCCTGCATTGCCTATGATTATACCTTCATACAGAGAATGAAATAGAGTACTGCACATCTGAGAACAAAACCCAGGAATATAGAAGTCCGTGCGTGCAAAACAAATACTAAGAGTAGATAGCAGTTGCTATCTTCTTTCCTTATCTCCCACTTGGTACTGGTAGTTTGTTCACTGCAATGCCTTTTTTTTCTTGTGCTTTTCTTGAAAAATTCATAAAACAAAAATGTTAGAAGAAGACAGTGCATGTAGAACAAAAACTCCTCTGACAACAGTAATTCTACAACAAAAAAGCTCAGAGAGCAACAAATTCGGCCACAGCCTTGGCCTCATGTAGTCATGGAATGCCACCTTTGAGCCTTTTTTCCAATTCACCAGAGGCCAGGCAAAAAAGCAACAAGATGTTGAGCAATGTGCCACTAACAGTGACAACTTCTTTCGGAGCTCTTCTCCCTGTACAGGTAATGCTCTTGTGTGTATTATAATCATCCCAACCATCCAAAGAGAAACTGAACTGCCTGGCTCCAGTTTTAATCACAACACCCTCTAAATTATGACTGCTGACAATTATGGATACCCATCTTTGGACAAGAGAAGACAGCCAGAGGCTGAGTACCTGCAGTTTCTGCTAAGGGCAGTGAGGTTCGGAGTAGCCCTTTCTCCAGTCACTGTCATAATGCCATGATAATGTCATATGGAATCAAAGGGAAAAGCAGACAGACACAATTTCCACTAGTTGTTCATCTTTTGAAACCTGACTGTTTTCCCCAGAACTTCCCAGGGAAATCCTGGCTACATTTATTTTGGCTGGGGTACAGGGCTATTTTTAGGGAAATAAAAAAACAGCTGAATACCCATTTTTAATTTTCATTTAGGTCTAGGATTTATATTTTTTTGTTGTTGTTAATTTTGCTTTAATCTCCTTGCTCTTCATTACTCCCTGGCATTCACAGCAGGGGAGATGAGAGTTGCAGGGAGGAGGGTGAGGACTGGGATTCAGTGGGAGCAGTGATGAGGAAGGTACTGAAAGGGGGAAGAGAGTGAGGGGAAAGAGTATTGTTGACAGCATCTGATCCTCCGATTAATGTATTTCTAAGCAGATTAACCAAATCCCAACTGCTCTGTGCCAGGTCTCTTCTCTAAGCTTCTCTCTCCCCCATGTAAACAAAAAGACATTTCCTCTGAGAAAACAACCAACACACTGACCAGAACTCTGGCAGGCTCCCTCCTGCCTTCATGTAGCCCAACACTGTGGGGCTACAGAAGAAGGGGGAACATATGGGTCTATGGGAAAACTATGGGTCTGTGGGAGTAAAATCTACTTTTAAGCGTATTTTGTGCTTTTTCTTTTTTTTTTTTTTTTTCACTTCCTCGAGTCTCTGAGCGACTCCCGAGTCCATCTCCAGGAAGGGTGTGAAGGATGCCATGATTTGGGAAGATGAATACAGAATGGCTTCTGGTCTCAGAGTCACATGAGAGCTCATGATCTCATTATATTCTGCTTGTGCATAGCTGCTCTCTGTGGCATCCACAAAGGGAGGAAGTGAGAGAGAAAGGTGGGTCAGAACATCCCAAAATTATGTGGTGGAAACCACTAAATACAATCTACTTCTTCCTGCCCTGCCCCACAAAAAGCTTCACTCTGACTCCCTAAAAGAAAGAAACACTTCCATTTCTACCCAGTTTTTTGGAGCATTTCACAGTCAGGAGTTGGCCAAAGCCTTGTAACCCTGTATCACTTCTCCCTATTTTAAGAGATTGGGAAACTGAACATAGGCAGAGACTTTTCTGAGGTCATAAGGCAGGTCAGTGGTACAGCCCCATTCTCATGAGCTGAGTTACAGGCATTTTTACAGGTCATAATATCAGCCTTGGCTGAATAGGTCTTCTCTAATAAGCCTCTAAATTTAGCCTCTAGATTTATTTGCTCCCAGATCTCGTGCAGCAACTCCTTCACCAGACATTCTCCTGCCTTGTTGCCCAAGGCAGGTTTGCCATCTCTGGTAGCAGCAGTCACAGAGGTCATGGGGCATTTCTGGCTGCCCAACATGCTGGTGGAGCTCAGACATCACCATGCCTGTTTTCAAGCACAGCACTGTTGTCAATCTGTCTTGAAGTGGAGCTTGGAAGGATGGAAGGGTCTCCTGCCTCTTCTCCCCTTTTACAACCACTCTGTTTCAGCCAAGGTTTCCTCTTAGCTCTCTGCCTTCTCCTGAGCAGCAAGTGGCTGAAACACTCACAGACCTCCACCGCCCACTTTGGGTTAGAAGGACTCCCCTTAAAAAGGGAGCTTTTTCTCACCTCCCACCAGGGAAGGAGAGCAACTCTTGTAAAGAGCAGTCAACACAGCACAGTGCATGAAACCACTCAGAAGGCAGAGGAATTCCCATTTGCTCAGCTTCGTGTCTTGCCCTGCTCAAGCCATGGTGAGCACTTTTAAATTTTAGCAAAGAAATGCTTAAATCAAAATGCTGGCTTTGCTACGCAGTGACAGCAACATAAATTGACCCTGAGAAAGCTCCACAACATACAACTTTTAATGAAACATTTCAGATCTTACAGTAATGTACAGCATGGTGTTTTCCTATCGATGACTTTTCATTAAGAAAATTGCCAGAAATTCCTGTGCTGCAAATGGAAGCAGGGGTTGTGACTAAACAAGGATATACAGTGCCAGTTAAGGATGCAGGGAAGAGATAAGGGTAAGGGGAAAAAAAAAAGCAAATGAATTTATGTTGCCTAAGGCATTGAGGAGAATAAGAAGGGATTTACAAATTCATCAGGAGGAGAAGCAGCACCAGAAAGAAGGTGGGTTCATTAATAAGTGAGGATGAGGATGAAATGAATAGTTCAGAAATGGCTGAACAGCTTCTTTAAATCTGTCTCTAGCCATAAGAATAAAGAGAGGAATTTTGGACTACAAAAGAAGGAAAAGAGCAAGTTTATAAAAGCAGAAACAAAAAGAACTTGAAGAATTATATGTCCACAAATGAAATAAAGCAAGCAGCATCCTAGAACTTAATCTAGAAAAGACAGAGACATTTTTTAAAAGCATTTTTCACAACAACAAAACTAATACAGGGCTGAATGTAAGGCAATCTATACATATAACCACCTGCATAAATGTATGCAGGATCAGGAGCTCAATTTGTTATGGTGAGGCATTGACAAACGTATTATCCCAGTGACAAATAATCTGACAATTTACATTGAGCTAGGGAGGTTCCACAAAACCAGCCAAAAAGCAAACATAATAAAGATTTTCAATAAGGAATAGAGCCAGCAATATTTAACTCTAAGTCAATGTCTAGCCTTAGTGAAATAATGAAACAAATAGATAGGGTCATTAGAATCTAAAGAATAAAATCACATGAAATACACAAGTTAAAATCTTTTGCTTTTTAGTACACATACACAATTAGCACATAGGGGAAAGGCAGTGGAGAGAATTTGAAGTTTCAGGAATTTGAAGGATTTGACACTGCCCCACTGGAACCAAAAGCCCATGGATCAAAAAACTGGCCAGTGGTACCAAAAGAAAATATGCTTTGTTGGACTGGGAGATGACAAATGACATGCCAAGGGGTTTTCATCCGTGGTGGCCTTATTAAACCAGTGTCACAGGAAAACAACACTAACTGTCCATGAAATTTGCAGCTGCCACCCTACAGAGAAATTGCAAATATAATGGAAGACAAAGAGGGCTTCGATGAACACATAGCTCCTTAAAATGGAACATGTGAGGGCAATGGTCTGAAAGTTAAAGCGTGGAGTAGCATGAGTGGGATGGAAGATGATTACATCTAGGCTTATCAAAGCCACAAACTGAACCCATCAATACAGAAAAAAGAAAACAGTTAATGCCTCTGGAGAGCGGTAATCTAAAAGATGGATATGCAGCAGAAGGGAGAAAGCACAGAAACTGTTTCATTCCCTGAAACTTGAGGTTGCAGAGAAGAAGCAAATAATAATAAAAAAAAAACTTGATGTGCTACATTAGCAAATCAGGTTCTCAAAATTTTGAGTTGGAAGCAGAGGTGCATCTCAACAAAGCAAAGGAAAGAAGGGAGGGGAAAGTGTCCACACCATTTCAACACAACCAGTCCAAGGATTCAATTTGGTTAATTCCATCATTTTTTCCTCATCACCAATAGGTGAACAGAAAACTAGAAAAAAATCAGAGATGATTGATAAACAGACACAGAAGAATATACACAGAAGACTAAGGAGGGCCAAATGCATGCAGTTTATTAAGGAACAACCCTAAGGTAGTAAATTGTAAGATACACTTGATGCATGTGAACTGCAGAGTGAGAGGAGGTAATAACTAGGAGTTATGAGATTAAACCAGGAAGAAAAAAAAGTAGACCTTACACCAGGAAATAGGTTGGCCTTGTTCTGCTTCTGAATCAGTTTAAATCAGAAATAACTCAACAAAAAGAGAAGAAAGAGCACAGAAAACAGATACTACTGCCTCCAGAGAGAGCATTTTGAAGATCCTTTCTCTGTCTCCCAGTCTTTGCACTGTCTGAGATGCCAGCTCCCAAGCTACAGCAGCACCCTCAGTTGCATTGATTTGTTCCTTCCTTCTAGGAAAAGCAGACACTACCCAGTACACAAGCAGTGGGCAAAATTCAAACCACTGCTGGGGCAGAACAGCCTCGCTGGGTGTTTGAGCAGCTCTGGCTAATCTAATGCCCATTAGCAACATGCGTGGTTACATAAAAGACACACTAAGGCTCTAATTCCACTATTCATTACCATTATTAATACACTCACATACAGATACATAGTAAAGACCTCCTGCCCCTAGGGAGTTCATGTTTCCAGATGCCTGCTGACCGTAGGAAGTCCTGGGAGAGGGGCACAGTTCCTGAATTCCTCTAGGCACTAGCATGCTGCATAAACAGACCTGATCTCTTCTCCTGGACGATGACAAAAATAAACATTTTCATCTCTCACAGAATTTTAAGTCAGCTCAAACCACAGGTACAGCCACTTAATGAGCACTTAATGCATAAGAAACATCCTTGGGGTCGAACGTGTTTTCAAAAAGCCAAATCCAACCCCCGTGTCAATGAAAGTTAAGAGCCAATGAAGGAGAAAACAAGAGTAATAGTGCTCAGCAGCCCCGAGGGCCTTCAGCTGAGCTGCTGTGAAGGGTCTGCACTCTTGCAGGCACAGGGAAGGATGGAGCACACCGGAGAGAAACGTGCAGCTTGGTGGCAGCTTGTGGCAAATTTGGCCGCCCATTATGCCCACTGCTACAGAATGGAGTGCATTGGAAGTCTTTGCCTGCTTACTGGAACAAACAGGCATTGCCTGTCTGAGAGGAGTCTTCTGGAGGTTAATACACTCAATGTCCTTATTAAATTTATTCCTCATTTTCTGATGGCTAAATCCTGGCTTGCCCTGCCTTCATATGCCTTGCAGTGTCAAGCAGATGGGATGCACATATGTATTTGCCACCATGTATTTTGGGCAGGGCCAGATGCAGCACAGCATTGAGTGTTCCCAGGTCACCCGGTGGGAACAACACTCAGCTGCACCCCGTGGTCCCAGAGAAGCAAGCTCAGCTCTTGTGGGGGCTAGGAGTGAAGACCTGCCTTCCTCCCAGTGCCTGGCAGAAGCTTTCATCCAGCAGGCAGAAAAACTTCTATACGGCTCACTTGCCCCACCCAGAGGCATTTTGCTCTGCATCCCGCGAATGCCGAAGTTCTGCAGCCTCCAAATTCCGCAGGAGAGGGGGCAGACAGCAGCCGTATTGCTGAATTAAACCCAAGCAGCAGCAACGACGGTATTGAGGGACTCCTACAGATCTTGACAATTACCAAGTTCAGGCCCTCTGGAGCCTTCCTTCAGTCTCTCAGAGTTGTGGAATTGATCTGGAAACCACTTTATTAATGTTCTTTCTTTTCCTCCCCTTCTCCCCAAGCAGCATCATCATTTATTAATTTATGATTAAATGAATTATTGATTCTCACTGCACCTGCAGTATTCGGCATTGTCCTTCTTCCCCAGAGACAGCTTTGACTGATGTGAGAATGGCAGGATGTCAGAGAGACAAAAAAAGGGAGAGAAGAAACTCAGTGTGTGGGGGACCTCAGACAAGCATGTTCCCCACCAAAGTGCCAAGCTGCAGATGATGGGCACAGTGCACCAGGGCACAGCAATGATGCCACCTTCTCAGACAGCAGTGAAAAAACCCAGAAAGCTCAAAACCAAATTGCTTCTGATAAGGAGGGAATGAGTAGCAGAGCTATTCATAGGCATTCAGCATGTGGGGAGGTATTAAAAAAAAAAAGTCTGAACCAAAGCAGAAGCTTTTGTTTTTATTCAGAAAAGTCAAGCTGCAGTTCTTTGAATACATCATTGAAAAAACCTTCCAGGCTTTTGGCTTTTGCCTTGCAATTACAATCAACAGATGGTGATTATTTCACAGGCTGGGGCATCTGGTCAGCTCCCAGCCAAACATAAATAAAAGACCTTTGCATGATTGTATCGGGCATTCTGGTCCAGAAACAAAACCAAGGTTGGAAGTTAAAGAAAAAAAAGTGAAAGAGAAGAGTTAAGTTCCCTGATTTTGGAAGTATCTTCTTTCCAGGAGAAAAGATGGAGGGGGAGAAACAAATACAGTATCTTAATAGAAACATGCCCCTTGCACAGATGATCAGAGTCCAGCACTCCTGAAACCAACGTTTCTGAGCCAAAATCTCTCAGCCATGAATTAAACCTCAGTCTTGACCCTTTAACTGGATATTGCAGGCCAGATAAACTTTCACCCTCTTTCATAGCACATTTTACCCAAACATTACAATGCAGCTCCCCCTAAAAAGCCAGGCAAGTTTTACTACATCTTAGAACGGAAGGAATACATCAAGGTACTGCTTCTGCTTTTTATCAGGGAAAAAGGACAACCAAGCTACCACAGGAAAATGTCCTCTCCCCACACATCTTTCCTGGCCAAAAGAGCTGCAATATTCTCCTTGAACTAACCACACAGAAAACACACCTCCAGTTTTTGTCCTTCCTGCAGCCCTCACATCCACAAGAACTGGTGCTGGCCCCAACACCAAGCAGTGCACGCTGGCTCTGTGTGCTCTGTACCCACTGCTCACTGAGAAGCTCCAAGGGAAGACCTAATTGCAGCAGACAAAACACCCCCTTAGGTGGGAGGCACGAGGCTGTGTTTCTGTGCCATGAATTCCAGGATGACAGAGGCTTTGGCCATGAATGTGTGCAAGCACACCCAGAAAAAAATGCAATGACCACATCTGCTGTTTCTGCACCCCGTTTTTGCTGGTCTCTGTTAGCCCATGACTCTGTTCCATCCCAAGGATATGTGAAAGGATGACAAGGTTTTATCCTTGAGCAGTGCAGGCACTATAAACGTCAGGCAGGTAAAGGAAGTTATTACCTGCATCTCACTCCACACCTTGACAGATTCCCTCAGTGCTTTGCTGCATATGAAAGCAGCTTTTTGCCACCTCCCTGCTGTCCTCTTTGCTCTTGGTGGCTCTGCAGGCCAGCCTCACCTGATCTGCAGAGAAGCTTCAGAGCCCTCATGGTTATTTTGTACTGCAGGGTGATGGCTGAAAGTCTGAAAGGCACACAGCCAGGGCACAATTTTGTTAGGAAAACAAGGCAAACACTTTCTGTTCCTGCCTTACACATGCCTCTGGGTTACTCAGCCATTATCTGCTAAATTAAGGCCAGCACGGCTGGCCTCCAGAGCCCGTCCTGTACCAAAGTCACGGCCAGCCGTGCCTTCGTAGCCATTGCCGCAGGGCACACGCGGCTGCCTCGAACTTCCCGGCAGCTTGCGCAGAATCCTCGCCCATCCCCTGTGAACACACAAGCCCTGCTCCCATGGCAGCACAAGGAAAGAGATGAGCATCTCCTCCAGGATCCCAGCTGGCATTACGACACACCGCTGGACTGTTTCTGACCCCCTCCCAGGGAGAATCCACGGAACCTGGCCATTTCATTACACGCTCGGCAGGACTGCAGGCGAGAGTAGAATTAGATGTCTGCTCTCTAGCTGAGGAGGAATGAGAGGGACACATTCCAGCCCAATTTGTACAGCAGCATCAGAAGGCAATGGCAAAACAGGCCCAGAGTTGAGCAGGCAGCATGGACAGGTAATAGAGGAGTGAAATCTCTGCAGAGAACATATAAACATCATGGCATGAGGAAGGAAATTACATTACACCCTGTATGTGCAGGGAACAAGCTTGACTCCGCAAGAGCAGCGTGCTGCCCCACCACCTCCTGTGAAATTGGTGGACTACATGGCTGTGCCTGGGGCTTCTCAAGATAAAAATGTTCATTTCCTTACAGAACAAGGTTTTGATCTTCACGACCTGACCGGGCCTGTGTGCATTTACCCATTTTAATTTCAGATTAGCATCTCTCATTTTCAGTACCTAGGGGATTACTGTTTTCGCCTGTGCAGCAAGCACAGTTCATAAAAGTATCGGTTACCCTCCCCCTTGTTCAGAAAATCAAGGCAGATCTGACCAGATGGCACATGCTCCTGCGCTCTGTGTCAGGCTGCATTAATTCAGGGGAAATGAACTCTCCTCCAAAACTATATTTATTTCAGACACCGCCATGCCCAGTTGCTGGGCTGTCCTCAGGAAAACCTAGAGCCAGCTATTTTCCATGAGCTTAGCAGGAAAAAAGCACGGCAAAGGCCTTGCTGGAAGTCTCAGATGCCAGGAAGGAGGAATACCCACAGGCTCCCAGGTAGCTGGAAGTATTTCAGTGGCACTTCCCCAGGGCTTTGAGGCAGTAGCTGCTCCCCTAATGCTCAAAGCATCATAAAGCAGAAAGTGCTCCCACTCCTCATTGGACCAACGTGGTTGTATCTTAAGGCAGTGCTAATGGAACAGCACAGCCTTTTTGGGAGTGTTGCCCTAAACTGCCCTGCTAGGATCAGGAATGAGATCCCTCCAAGTGACAGAGGAAAGTGGAAGCTGTTCTGGTATGGTGCAGGGTGTGCAACTTGAGTTACTGTCTTGATCCACCTCTTTGAAAGGCCCACTCCTGCGGGGCATAAGCAAGGCATTTCACCTATTTATAGCTCTGCCTATGCTGCCCATTTCCTTCACCTTCTGCCAGAATAATTCTGCCCGTTGCTGGAGACAATATAGTGTGAGTGCTGGAAAGAGTCTGATTGGGTGAGAAACGCCTTTGGTTCTCTCTGTAAAATGTTATTTACCTTCTTACACAGCACATATAACAACACCTAAGTGCTATACTATAATTAGTAAAATCATGCAGAGAAACTGTTCATGTGGATAATGATACTTTTCATCCTCCCATGTGGGTAGTTCAAGGTTGAATTAATTCATGTTTGCCCAGCTTTGTGAGATCTATGGAAGAAAGGCTATTGTTATGCAAATAATTATTAATAATGACTGCTCCTGTGCTGCTCCCATTAAATGTGCTCAATTTATAAGTCAAAGGGTGTTTTTCATCTTGCTGCAAGACTAACTGGGTTCCACAAATTGAAATGTTGGTGTCAGTGTCCCTGGAAATAGAGGATAACTCTGAAATTAGGGTGTTTTTCTTGGATTGAAGGCTCATCTTCAGGTTTCTCCTCTCTGTCCTACAAGCAATATACATGACTCTGGAAGTCACTTGGAAGAGCAGTCACACTGCCTTCCCAAGGCATCAAATCAGGCCCAGTTCAGAAGATCTCAACATAGAGGCAAGCCCATGCAGAGTGAAATTCGGACTGCCAAATACCCTATAATATGCCTAGAGATGAATAATTATCTTCATTTCACAGAGTGAAGAACAAAGCAACAAAGCAACTCTTAGAGGTGTGGTGAGTACAAATGCAGCATACATACAATGCTCAAATAAAACACTAAATAAAGACAGGTGTCTAACAAAGGCAATTTTTAAGAACACTGAGGGTTCGATACAACACCGGCACAAGGAGTTTAAAATCACAACCACCATTCTTTGGAGCAGATGAACAAAACTACTCCACAGTGGTTGCTATGGTCCCTGAGAGGTCTCCCATTCTGGAACTGAAGGCAGGACCACACAAAGTAAGTAGATAAGGAATTTCATTTTGGGCAAGCTTCTCTAAATTTTCAGAGTATATCATGAGCCACAGAGGCGTCACACCAACACACCCATAGGAATAACCAGGTGCCTCTCAACTAATTCTTTCTTTTTTAATCTCCTAAAGCTATGAGAGCAGAAATAGACAAAATAGGCTCTTACCAAAGTCTTTCTGGAGCCCTGTGTAGGCACAGTCTGATGACTTAGAAAAAAGAAGAATTTTGTCCACATACCATGCAAGGCTCCTTGCAGCTAGGACACATCAACTTTACTGTTCTATTTCCACACAGGAAACAGCCTTCAGTGCAGCCCATCTAACATACCATGTTGGGGAGGATGAAACAAGAAAACCTTATAAATATGACTGCTTATTTGTAGAGAATATGAAACATATTAGTGAAATAGAGTTGAAGGCAAGTTTCGATGTCTAAGATGCCAAGCTTTAGTTACTGAACTACTGAAAAACAATGGTATGGTCAGCTGAAAGTAAATCCCCCTTGATGAAACAATGCCCTTCTCCTCACCAAAAGTCTAAGGGTCAGAGCAGACCCTGATAGCTCGGCAGGAGGGGTCCAAAGAGTAGTTTTTAGAGTTTAAAATATAACACTGTATAGTAATGTAGTGATTCTTATAGGCTGTATGTAAATGCTATAGGATTTGTATCTTGTACTAGATTGGTTAGTGTAAATTAGAATATTCAGTATAGAAGAAGATTTAATGTATTGTAATGGGAACTTTGCTCTCTTTCTCTTTCTCTTCTTCACTATCTTCTTTCTCTCTCAGACCTGCTCCGAGCTGCGGCTGGCAGCTCCCAGCAGGGCCCTTTCACCCACGCCTTATACAATAAACTGCATGCTTCAAAACTAGGCTTGACTCCAGAGATCTCTCATCTCCGTCCATCAGGATTGACCCGTCGTTCTCACAATACCCCAAGCCCTCACGCACACTGACTTTGGTGAGGAATTTATCAAACAAAACCAAGGAGAAGCAAAAATTAAGTCACACCCATGGCTCCCAAGGCAGTAGTTTGTGAGCACGGGGCTCCTGGGCAGCATGGGCTCTGATGGAAGTTATTGGGACTGCCCCGAGTGATCACCCTCCATCACCAACAAACATTTTCACAGGTGTCCCACTGCACCAAAGTTAGCAGATGTCTTAGGCAAGACACAGGGTAGTAAGGTTCGAGATGGATGTCTCCTGCATCTGTAGACACTGGAGAATCTGCAGTCAGAACTTTGCTCAAAGAGCGTTTGAGGACCACAAGAGACAGAAGCGATGCCTGCTCATCTCCCTGCAGTTCTGCAGATGCAATCCAGCTAACCCTCAAGGAAAACTGATTTGTGCCACATGAATGAGCAAGTATGAGGAGAAGGAACTCCTGGAATTGTGGTAGAAAGAAGGTTCTTCTCCATTTTATTTATCTGCTACTCTGCCTCCGCAGTGGCTGTAAAAAACAGATAGTAATCGTTTCCACAGACAGCCCAGTTCAGATGTGTGCCCTTCCCTGAGGCTCCTGGAAGAGCGCATGTTGTTCCCATGAGAAATGCAGCCAGCCCCACTGCTTGCATTGGCCTGCAGGTTTGCTCCATCAGTCATCAGTTCAAGGCATGAGTCCTTGCAGTCTGTCCACAAATACCAAAACTCTTCGAGTCACACCAAGGTGTTGCAGTGTATGGATGCTGGTGTTGCTTCCATGAAGAAAAGTGCTTGCCTAAGCCCTGCAGAGCAGCGTGTCTAGGATCTGATACTTCAAGGATTCCCTAGTGATTTCCACAGGCTGATAGGAACATCCTAGAACAATTCTTTTCTGAACTGTAGCAAATTTCACCCAAGAAAACGCTTTCTCTTTGTCTTGTTTTCAGCTGAGGGGAAGTCAGATCTCTGGGTAAGGTCTCCAGCCACCAACACTTCTTGAACTCTGCCAGGCTTGGTGCTGTAACCACTTCTTTGGGGAATGTTTTCCAGTGCCCAACCATGCTCAGGGGGAAGAATCTTCCTCTACTATCCAGCCTAAACCTCCCCCGACACAACTTCAGGCCATTCCCTTGGGCCCTGTCACTGGTCACCAAGAGAAGAGATCAGTGCCTGCCCCTCCCCTTCCCCTCACAAGGAAGTTGTAAACCACAATTAGGTCAGTCCTCAGTCTCCTCTTCTCCAGGCTGAACAGACCAAGTGACCTCAGCTGCTCCTCACATGGCTTCCCCTCAAGGCCCTTCTCCATTCACATTGCCCTCCTTTGGACACTTTCTAACAGCTTAATATCCTTCTCCTATTGTGGTGCCCAAAACTGCACACAATCTTCAAGGTGAGGCCATACCAGTTCAGAGTAGAAGACACAGGGGTTTTTATTCCAGCCAAAACACCTTTCCTTAGGCTGTTTCCCACAAATAAGTTTGTCTTGCTGGGGTCTGCTGTAGTAGCCCACTTTGGCTAGGATAGGATATCTCAGATTACAAAGCATTTCTGTAAATGTACTTCTCTAAGGACTGAGAGACTCAGTCTTTTAAACATCACACCTGCTCTCTTCTATAGAAAGTAAAGATCATAGGGCACTTTCTGTTGGACAACAAGTGTCCTATGACTGGATGAGGAGTCCAACTAAAAATCTTTAAAGATCCAAACCTCTTCTACTTCATGTGAGCAAAGCATCCTGTTACTTACACAGCCACAAGTCATTAGCTAGAAACTTGTATCTCTTGAGGGCTTTAAAGGGTCTTTAGGCCCTTTTGTTGAGAAAAAACATGAGACTGGTCCATGAGAGAACACAATGTTGGTAAGTCTAAGCAGGTCACAAAAATCAGAACTTCACTTTATTTCTTTTTCCTCTCTTGCACACATTTCTCTACAGCAGCAAAGAGAATATTTATTCATGGGCAAGAAATGTAACTAATTTTTTGAAATGACAGAAAAGAAGCCAACACTCAAAGCTCAAGGTTTTCAGAGTAACATCCCAGGTAAGGATGCTCTGTGCTGATAAAGCACTGAAACAATGCAATTGCTAGGGTCACAACAGGACAGCTACTTTCTCAATGCTCTGGTTAAACTTAATCTTCCAAAAAGGAACCAAAAGCTTCTTAAGCAGAATATCTGAAGCCTGGTTTCCTATAACTGTCTAGTATGTGGCTGTACAGGAACTTATGTGAGTTTCCACTGCAGCCATCACAGAACTGATCAATATCTTCCCACACATCTCCAACAACCTCAAATTCCCTGCCTTTCTTCAGCAAGTTACTCAAGAATGACTGATCCTCAGTGACTTTTTATTTAGTTCGTGCTCCTCCTGTAGAAAGCACCTCTTCTACAGAGGCCTGTTCTGCCACTGGAGTACATTTGCTACCTGGATCCCACTGATTTCACTGGCAGGGAAAAGGTGTGCACACACGCACACCAGAGCATGGGTCTGCATAGAAGCATCCAAGAAACAGAGCAGCAGCCTCTTTCTTGGATACAAGTTAGCTCTCTGATTGCTGTCTTGTAAGACTGGCCCTGGGGGACAGCTGTGACATATGACTGTAGTGCAAACACTGCAGGTGTTCCCTAAGCTGGGAGTTGCCCAGGTCTTGTTCAACTCTCATGTTATTGGTTATATATGAGCAGCACCAGGAGAAGAAAGACTAATTAGATGACTTATGATCCCTGAAAAGACCAGGAAGAAGTGAAACAAAAGACTCCTTTCGAGACATGGAGACTGACTCACTGACAAGTGAGCAGGCATCTACTTTGGCACTTGTGTCTTTCAGCTTTGCACAACGCAGTTTAAGGTTCATGATGAACACCTTCATGTAACAGACACCTCCAGCACAAATATTTCCCATTACCACATCTGCCAGGCCATGAGATATGCCAACACTTTGTGCTGTAGCAGAGGCACATGCAAGAGGAGGAAATCAGTTTCCAAATTTTACAGTTTGGTGATTGCTTAGACTTGCTCAAGAAGAACACCTCTGTTCTCCATAAGTTTTGAGGAAAAGAGGAAAGACCTAAAATATCCCCTGCTAGTCCATCTGTGGAGGAGATCCCACCACAGCCTGGTTACAGCACATCAGAAATGCAGGACTTAGAAGTATGCCAAGGTGTTTTTCCAAGGAAGGAATGTGCAATTTCATTTATTTACAGCAATGCTCCACACTCTTTTCCTACTCGACCAGCAGCACAAAGGATGCACAGCCAGTATACGACAGCTGTTCCAGGACTGGCCTTTCTCTCAGAAAGATGCTGTGAATAAATCACAGTCTCATGTATTACCATGGCCAACAGGATATCCCAGCATAATTAACCTCCTCATTTTACAGACTGTTCAATTGAGACATGAAGCAATGACTTTAGCTGCCATGATTCCACAGGCAAAGAATGACCAAGACAGGAACAGCTGCCCTCCCTAGCCTCACGTGAAGGCACATGGACAAGCAGGAATGAAGAAGGCATGTCTGCTTTCCTGCTGCTCTGCATCATCTCCTTGAAATCCCTCCTGAGTGCAGTCTTGCAGTGCACTCTTGGCACTTGTGTCAGCCCTCCACATACAACATTGATCATGGACTAGGCTTCATAGGATGCTTCCTGCTCGTTTTTTCACTAATGGATATCATTTTTAAAAAGTAAGATGTTGGGGGGGAGGAAGGATGAGGGAACCCTGAGTGAAAGCTGCCACTGTGCTCAGTCTCTATGGAAATAATCCACAATGCTAATACATCCTAAAATGGTAATAAAGCCTGTGTTCTCTTATGTAATCCCATAGTAAGAAAGAGCTCTGTCGGCTTGCCTGACAAATGATATCTCTGTAACCTTGGAGGGGATTATTACTAAAAAACACAGGGTGGAAAAACAAAGCAACACACCACAGATGCACGCAAATCCATGGGATGCAGAAAAAGGACAAACAGCTCCAGCCAGCTCCTGTGCATTGGCCCTACAATATTATGTCTCTGCCGTCAAACGAGGAAAGGATCTCCTGGCAAAGCAGCAGCCCTGCCCTGGCTCCTCCTCTGCTCACAGCCCCTGCTCCCTCCCCAGGCACCTCAGCACCAGAAGCAGGCAGAGGGCAGGTTTTCCCCTTTTCTGTCCTCCCTCCCTCTCTCCCTCCCTCTCTCCCTCCCTCCCCCAAAATGAACATTCAAAGCCCCGGCAGCTGGCCAAATCCAGTTTGCCTGCGTCACGGATGCACGTGGATTCACATCTGTCCTGCCCAGCGGTGATGGAGCCAGGGCTACGTGCGTCCCTGAGAAGGATTCATGCCCCCAAATCCATCAAGTTGTGTGCCAGCAAGGGTGGGGACAGCATTTTCTGGGCACGGCTGAGTGGCACTGTAAGGCTTAGAGCTTGCCTTTGAGGTGTAGGCACTGGGGAGGTTTGGAGGTAAGGGTATGCTCATTTTGGAGCTGTCTCTAAGTTTGGCTGATGAACCACAAACCAAAGCCAGGCAACTTTTTTCTCTTGAGCCTCAGGTGCAGAACAGAAATGAGGCAGCACCAGCTGCTTCACAAGGTGAGGCAGTGTCCAGGTAGCTCTCTCACTGCCTCCCTCTACTCCTCTCTTCCCCTGGAGGCTGTGCCCTTCTGTGAACACAGAAAAGGGTCCACCTGGCCACCCTGGAAACTCTCAGAGGCGCAGGTTTGCTTGAGCAAACACTCCAGTCCTCATGTGGAGCAGTCAGCCCCAAGCTCCATCCTCCAGGACACGGCAGCCAGCCAGTCAGGAGGCTGAACCCAGAGCACGACTCACATGCAATAAGACGAGCAGCAAGCTCTTATCTCAGTGCCAGCAAAAGATGGTGACTACTCCAGTATCTCTTTCCCACAGATCAAAGCATGGGAACACTTAGTGGAATGTTGGAAAACTTCCTTGGAAACAAGAGATGACATCAGGCGGGTTTCCATGCCTGATTGAACATTCACCCTTTCATGTTGTGCTGTGTTTGAGGGAACTTTTATGTTTTCTCAGACAGCAGAAGATGCATGAATAGGGAGTCTTGAGTCAAAGAAGATTCCTCAAGGCTGGAAAAACACAATCCTGAGGAAAAAACCATCAATCCTTACACTTAAAAAGATGTTATTCTGGCATTTAAAATACATGTTTAATGGAGGAGAGCCTTTATCAGTCAGTGCATGTAGAGAGCTCTAATTCATACTAAATATATGCAATGTGACTGTCTGGAAAATAAAGGGTTACAATCATTATTCACAGCAGTCACATTTTTTTAATTAATAACCTTGTAATTGGTATCGACTTAAACCAACTGATGACAGTCTTATGATGAGCCATTCCCGGCCAAGCTTCGTACCCAATTGCCCTCAGGTCAGGAAAACACTGAACTCCATTATTGGCAGAAGCTTTCTGCCCCACACCACTCTCCTTCCTGTGCCTCAGGGAGGTCACCCCATGCCACCCACCTCTGCAGCCTTCCTCCAGCCCTTCCTCTCCAGCACCGTGGCTCCATGGACCCTCTGCTGTGCTGCAGACTGGATCCCACAGGCCAGCATCTAAAACATCAGCACTTCCTGGTGCCTTGATTTCCCTATGATTCCAAAAGGTGAGCCCACTGCCAGGACCACCAGAGCCCCTACCCAGTGGCACCCTGGAAAGAAAGCAAAGGCAAACCCATCTCCAGGCACTCACTTCTAGGAAGCAGAAGGAGCAAAATCTGCCCCTCTGTTAAGACACGGGCTCAAGGGATGGAAATCCCCCCACAAGACCTACAAGATACGGTACTTTTGGGTGTCTCTGACATAACTGCAGTGTGCAGCTTGGACGTGCCTCTCTGAAGCAAAAAGGGCAGCACTGACAAAGGGCAGCCTTGCCTCTGCAGCAGCTCAAGCCACGGCCTCACCTAAGACAGGTCACAGCTATAAATAAAACCCCGGAGCAACATTTCTGACCTGGAGCTCTTTTACAGCACATTTCGGGGGAAGTTTACATCCAGAAAGAAAAGCCCATGTCAAGTAAGTCCAGAAGGCACCACAGCAGCTCCTCTGTAAGGCTGCAGCACCAGGCTCGCCTAGGGATGGAGAGTTTGACGTCTCTGCTGGCCTCGGGCCGTCCCTCCAAACCATGCCCTGCTTCTCCCCCTTCCCCGCGGGACCGAAAAAATCCCCTTTTCTCCCGAAGCCTCGGCAGGGCACCCTCCGGAGGGTTTCCCTCCTCCACTACCGGGGAGCAGCGTTAGAGGGCAGTGCGCTGCCTTGGAAGCGGGATGTGCCAGTGTGTCCCACCCCGGGGCCGGGCCACGGGCACCCCCTGGGGCACGGTGTCTCCCGGCTGTCCCGCAGCATCCCCGGCGCAGGACGAGGCCACCCCCATCCCCTGGGTCAGGCTCCCCCGAGCCCTGCCCGCCGCATCCCGCCTCGCAGGCGGCGAGTGGGAAATCCTGCAGGGGCTGCGTTTTAATTAGAAAATGCCTGGGTTTAATTAAATAAATGTGAAGCTGAATAATACAATCAGGAGAATTGCCCGTGCTCTTTTATTTTGCAATTCAATTTGGTTTGTGCTGTACCCACACTTTCAGCTTTCTTATGCCAAAATCTTTTGCATTGATCTCTCGGAGCTGCATTGCAGAGTTTGCCAGGGACAAAGCTGGAAGCGCTGGCTGTTGAATAAAGGGCAGTTGGAACTTTTCACAGCTGGGGATGCATTGGAGGCAGCCTGCCTTTGCAGAAGAGGAACACATTTTTCCAGCTTTTTGAGCACCAAAGTCTCCACTGACCGCCTGCAAGTGGAGTTCAGCAACGCTCTGACAAATCAGGTACAAAAGAAGAGGATCACAAAATACACTGTCCCATCTATAACCAAGGAGGGCAAGCAGGTTAGCATGCGTGCACACGAGCATGCAAGCAAGCCCATAAACCAACACAGCCTCTTCATCCTGTAACCCTGCAAACACTGCATTGATTTCCTGAGCACACAATTGTTAAGGTTCCAGAAACCAAAATTACAAACAAAACCAATATTTTCGCTTTCGAAAAGCCAGTCCTGGTTGCTAAGTGACTACAATATACTTCTCTATCACATCATTTGAAAAGCCCACGCACTAAGAGCAAGGAAATTGCTAGGTTAGGACATCAGGAATGTGCCCTAGCAAGATGATGAATTTTAAATATGTATTGGTACTACTGTAGCATTTAGAGACCTTGTGGAAAACCATTGCCTTTGGTAACATTAAGAGTAAAATACGATTCCAAGAGGTCTTCAGCTAAAACGGGGTACAAGAAGTTAGTGTAAGACACTAGAGCACAGACCTGGAAAAAAACGAGGGCAAGGAAGCAGCTCTATCAGGACTAAAAAGGAAACACATTGGAAACCCAAAAAAAACTTTAAAGGGAGATATCTAGAGGCAGAACTGATGACTGAGGCTATAATAAAATGTGTTTGGATGGAGAACTGGTGGAGTATTTGGGGAAAAGAACACAAAAAGGTAAAAGCATGAATGAGGGGCTAAAGTAGGAAAGCTTTAAAACCAACAACAGAAGTTTGAGAGAACAGGAGACATCAGAGTAGTATCCTGTAGGGCAAAAAAAACCATCATGAGGGAACCACATAATGTCACAGGTAAAAATCTGGAGGAAAAAATATGAAACTTTGATAGACTGCAGACAAAGAAGCAGTAAGAGCTGAACCTATCTCTTGAAACAGCACAATAAATAATAGTTGCAAGACACCAGCACTAGTTCTGGTTACTGTGGCAATATATATAAAAAAATGCTCAGACTGAGAAAGTATGATTCCTCTGTGCTTTATCAAGCATCACATAATGAAAAGTATGAAACAACTTTACTTACCTTCCCCAATAGCTCTGGAATTTTTAAAAAGGACTATTGATTTTATTTCCTAAATACTATTTTCAAGACTACTTGCCCATAAAAATTATTGTTAGTGAATAAATTAATCAGCTGACTCTGCCTGTGAATAGTCTTTCTGCTTGTGATTCTTAGGAACGCTGGCATCACTGTCTGGTGTAAAGTCTGCCTGTAGCCACAACAAACCCTGTTGTTTTGTAAATACCCTTTTATTCATGAAACAGTGCTATGCTTTCCCATACTGCCCTCCTACATCCCTCTCAAATGGGAATTGCACGTGCTGTGCCAGGAAGGGAACAAAGACAAACAGGCAGAGATATCTTGCCGTGGACTTTGGAGCACCCACACCCAGGGTATGTTCCTGGGGAATGGGGGCTGGCCCACTGGGACCCTAGCTAGGTAAAGATATGATGCCTGGGGTCACCAAGCCAGAGGACCACAGCAGCAGTGAGACCAGAACACTGGTCCAAGCACAGCTGCCCACTAAATATCCACCACAGAGAAGTTCAGAAGAGACCAAGGGAATTTGCACAAGTAATTCAGAAAGAAAAATGACACAACTTGATTGGTAGTCAAATTAGAGATGTGGTCTTGCTTTTAAGACAAAGAGCTATGATTACTGTCTATATATACAACACTTACGTCATTTCTTGAGATCACACCAAGAGTTTGTGTGGGTGTACATCAGTATTTTGTCACCCACACAGTTTTCAAACCTGCTGGTCAGAAAATTTAACAAAACAGTTGACATCTCCAAGGTTTATGTTCCTGTAAGATTTGTGACATTGAGGAGATGGGTAAATTTGTGTTGTGACAAACTGTTGTAACAACTCAACAGACAGCTGCCTTGGTTTCTCCTGCCAAGCAATCAATCACCACACACAGAGCCCAAGGCCAAGCACTTGTCAGGCCAGTACCTGGCCAAGTAAAGAGGAAGGAGAGGAGAAAGTAAAGGATATTTCTCAGTGTCAAAAGAGATGTAGGAAGAAGCTCAGTGTTACCAGTTTGGGCAGGGGCGGGGGTGGTCATGTGGAACTCTTTGGCAGGGCATGAGGTGCCTCAAGATGTGTGCACTCTCTGCAAGTGCTGTGGTGCTTGATCCTGGGGATGTCAGCAGAAGAAGATAGCATTGCAGGAGTGTGGGATGTAGGACGAGAACCTGCAGGCAGACAAGTTTCCCAAATGAGCTTTTTTGTGTGTGTTAGCAGGTGAAAATACCATTTTCTTTTAAGGTTTATAAAAGAGGGGTAAGTACCAGGTACCAGGTACAGGTACAGATAGTAGTACCAGGTAGGTACAGATGCAAAAGCTCCTTCTAGGCATGCCCACACACTGCACAGTGACATTAGACACACATCTAGGTGCAGCACTGTCCCCATTCACCCATATGTCAGCAGCAAGCACAGAGAAATCAGAGCAAGCCCAAGCTGAATACATTAACTCATCATATCCCTGCCTTGTTCCTAAGGTCATGAAGTCTCCTGTCTCTTTTTCCAAACTAAGCTTCTGTACCTGAGAGACATCAAATGTGTTGAATAGCACTTTACGTGTGAATGATGCCTTGCCATTATCTGTAGACATCCAAAATGCTGTATCTACAAGCAATCCCTGCAACACCCATTACTGTCTAGCAGTTAGATGATGTTAGTTACAGATCTACCAGGCCATCTGTGACCCAGGCTTTGGTCATCCCTGTGCCACAAACCCCCCACATCCTCAGATGAGTCATTTCACCACGGCTATCCATGCAAAAAACAGATCTGTATCCTCTCCCTCACTGCCAAGGAAGCACAGTGGTGGGGAGTTCAGGAGGAGGAATAATTTAAGGTTAATAGATGAACACCGTGTGCCCTTTCAGTGCCATTGTTTCATGGTCTTCGATGCATTTTATTTCTGCAATCATCTGGGTAAGGAAAAATGGGTCCTGCAGCCTGGCAGGTCCTTGGCCATGCTCTCCTGCTCCCATGGTGCAGCTCCTGCCCCCCCAGCCCAGTACCACACGTCTCCCTGCCAGAGACACCCAAGCGTCTCTGGCATGCCACGTGGTTGGAGTGGTAACCAAACCCGGCTCCTCAGAATAGACACACTCCCCCCTTGGCTCCCACCCCCCTCCATCTTCAGTAACCTTACCCCCACAGGGCAGGGGCTGGAGGCAGGAAACCAGGCAGGCCAGTAAAACAGGAGATGCTCAAGACTCCAGGGATTAACTCTATCCACCAGATGCAACTGTTACCCAAGTCCTCACCCCCACCCTATCCCCAAATCTTGGTAACAGGTGGAGAACGAGGGGGTGGCCACCACCCTCACAAGAATCCCTGCATGGATGCCAAAGGGCTGGATATAACCAGGTACAGCCAGAGGCATCCTGGCAGAGGGAAGAAGGCAGCAAGCCAAATAAAGACATGGAATTCGACATCAAAGTGGAGATAAAAATACATGGACATCACCCCTGTTCTGAGCAGAAGGAAGGGCCGAGAAATCTTACTGCCAAACCCAACGGATTTCATTCTGCCCTTCCTGAAAGATTTCAAAAACACAGCAAATACAGGCTGAACTGCTATAGGTAAGTCAAGCCAAGCGTGCCAGGAGCCCTTTAGCAGCACTGGCAGGCTCTGCTCACACACGGTGCCTACAGTGTGTTTGTGGGGTGGGCAACCTGGCCTGCCATAGGGGCTCCGGGCCAGCAAAGCCAGCATTACTCCTGGAACACAGCTCACAAAGGGCAAGACTGGTGCCACATCACAGCTGAAATGAAACTGACTGTACAAGCTCTGCCAGGTCCACACGGACTCGGTGGCTGGGTACGTGCACAGCACCCCAGGAGGCACTGCTGGGAGGGAAGAGGCTCCTGGAGGGCAAGGGAGGTGAGGGCAGCCCTGGACTGGCAGATGAACATGATGAAGTCTGGGAGATGGCCAGGCTCCTTGGACAGGCGTGGCTGAAAAAGGAGCCACTGTCCCTGAGCACCCTGCCCCAGACACTGGGTGAAGGTAGGTGACTAAGAGGGCAGTGTGTCTCTATGTAAGCACAAGGAGATGCATGGAGGGAAGGGGTGAGAGAAAGGCAGAAGCAAGTGTAAGAGCCTCTGATTGTGCATGGCTTGGACAAACTGGGAAACTAGAGGGACACAGGAAAATAATGAGACTCAGAGAAAACTAAAAAGAAGCAAGAGTCACCAGACAGAAAACACAGAGTCCATTTTTCTGCACCACTGAACAGAGTTGCTTAAGTCTTTTATGAGACCAATGATGTATGAGGAAAAAAAGATAAACCTTCCCTCTGCCTGAGCAGATGAGGCATTTCTAGAGCAGAGCACAAGGAACAGGTCAGAGGGCTACCCTACCTGAGCAGCTCCTGCAGTGTGGCACAGCACCATGATGAACAAGGCACACAGCACAGGCAGGATGGCAGAACAGGGTGCTAGGCAGCAGGACTACAGAGGTGATAAGACCAATCACATCCAACACACTGGGGAGGGCTGGTGAAAGGACCAGTTTGGTGGTCTGGAGCCATCCATCCAGGAGCCTTGTGGGTGTTCAGTGGGATCTGGGTTTCACATCCTCACCTTTCTTGGGGAGCTCTGACTATGGCATAACACCCCATCGTGGTTCAGACAAGAATCTCGTGTTACATCTGCTCTGCAAGAGACAGAGATCAGCTGTGGTTGCAGCCCTTTTGATGAAGCTGCTCTGCATTACCTTGGGACAGAACACGGATGCAGAAAAACCCAATGAGACCATGAACAGGAAAAAGGAAAAAAAAGCTATAAAACTCTAAGGAGATAAGTATACTCCTATGAATTATACTCCAGGTATAATTCGTGTGTGATGTACCAGACCCAGCAGAGCAATGGATCAGCTCCACTACCCAGTGCCCAGTGCAGGTCTAGCATAACAGAAAGCACTTTCACATTTATAACAGAGCAGTCAAGAAATACGGGGGGAAGAGGAGAAGGAGAAACTTGCCAATAACCTGGCAGAGCACAGTCAAGGTGTCATTTGTGCAATGCATCTCAGGCACAGAGAATGAGATGCACCATTTAGTAGGAGAGGGTACCTATTTAGGTAGAGGTCTTCAGGAAAAAAACAACCAACTTTTTTAATGTGGCAATAAGTGCAATCAGTGCAGGTTGCTGAAGCAATCAATTTACGTAGAGGATCCAGTACCAGCAGATATCATGATCAGTAATGCAGTATTCTTTAAATACCTAAGAACAAGAAATTTTAGTGCCTAGACTGAGCACCACGGTTTGCTGGCACTGCCTTCCTTTGGAGAAACAGAGTCCTTTTCATGGAGAGGGTTACAGGAAGCAGAATTATGTCTAAATTTCACCAGACCCTCTCCACAGGCAGCTTCCCTCCCCAGACAGCTTCAAAGCATCACCAGTGTTATGGCTCAGAGGTGCCAAACTGGATCAGGCAGACCCAGTGTATTCTGCAGCAGCTGAGGGCCATGAGAGCAGGCTGACATGGGCAGCAGCCATCACACCTAAATGCAAGTCTTGAGCAAACTGAATGCAATGAGAATCACACACTCGGAGTCGAGGTATCCATGTTAACATATGCTTTTGCATAGAATGTGCTACAATTTGGCTCCTTCCCATATTCCCCTCCCATTGTAACTATCAATGTCTTTACAAGAGGTCTCTGAAGCAAGGGAGCTGTCAGGATGCTGTAGCAGCAGAGCATGAGACCATGAGCAAGGCTCTTCACACTTCAGCCATAGATTAGAGACAGTTAAGACTTGGGGCATTCACATATTTGCTGGATCTTATTGATAGTCATCAGGGAGTTAACTCCACCAGCAGTTACATTTTGGGGGTTAGGTCATCCTTGTTTGTACTAATGGGTCTTCTTGCCCTTCTGACAGCAAATACTGCAAATGCTTTTTGCAACTCATTGCAGAAAACCTGCTGCAAACTCGGAGCCCCCACCACACCCTCAAATGCCCAACTCTGTCTCTGAGGTTAGTTTTTCTCTCCTGTTTCTATCCTGTGGCATGCAGGCAAGCAGGGCTGGCAGTGGGGCCTTCCTACACAGTGTGAAGCAGTGGCCATTTTGCTGGGAGCAGGATCCCAATGCTCTCACATGAAGGAGCCTCTTTTTCCACTTAGTTCTGACTGTGAACTGTCCCTGGACAGGAAACAATCCAATCCCTTTCTTAGGAGTTAGGAGAATACTGATAGCCTTTGAACAAAGCAGCCTGAGGATATGAATCCAAGATGCTGAAGTGCAAGACAGAAACCCTATAAAAGTACAGCAGCACAAGGGCAAAAAAATCCCATCACCAACATGCAGCATATTGGACTGCTCAGCTTTCTATTTCTCAGTGCCTCCAACTCAGTAACCCAGCTGCTTAGGGGAGCCCAGAACCCCTTACCTGCCTCCCAGACAAGTACCTTCACTGCAGAGTAATCCTTAGCTCTTCCATGGCCTTTGTCCCAGCTCTCACACACATTTTGGACCTGGCATGTGAGCCTAGTCCTTGCTACCAGCCTGGGTTAAAGCCCAAGTGCTGGTTCCACTCCTACAGACGACCCTACGCATTCAGCAGTGCAGGCAAGGCATCCTCCAGGTCCTGTCCATAACTCTACTGACATGGCAACTCCCTACCTTACCTATACACTCCCAGCATATCCATTATCCCCTAAAAAACTATCTTTCCCACATCCATCTTTAAAGAATACATTTTGCAGTACTGTTTCCCACATCAACACTTTACTTCCAGAGCATCAGGCAAGCTGATGGGAAATCATTCATTCCCTCTGCCACCACTTTACCAGGTGAAGGGGCCAGAGACCTGCTGGACACCCAGCCAGGAAGGCCTTGAGTTCAGAGATAGGCAGCTCAAATCTGCCACTCTGTGATGGCTTTACGTAAGCCAGGTTTCCAGAAGGATTTCAGGCCAGGGAAAATTTAAAGCCCTCAGCTATGTATCAAAAAGATGAAAGACCATATCCTTCATCCTCAGTGTTTACAAAAATGTGTAGCACACTCAGCAGCAACTTCCAGCTGAGAGACTGACTGATGACCTGCAGCGAGGACGAAGGCACCTGAGAAATCACACAGAGCACGAGTCACAACACACAACTATCTCTCAGCTGCTGGTGATTCAAGAACACCATCATTTGGGGTATGTAACCCTCACTTAAGTAAACTTCCTTGTGCTGTGGGAAATCTCCACAGCAGGACTCTAGCAGGTACTAATTTATACAAGTTTTTACTGAAGTTCTTTGCAGAGAAATCTTGCTCTGCCATTTAGATCACATGTCTGTGAGGCTCTTCAGGAGCATGTACATTGCACTGCGTGTACAGCGTGCACTGTGTGTAAGCAGGGTCTGTAAATGTAACCTCTTTTGCTGTTCTTACTCCTCTCAGTACAACACACAGCTTCCCTGCTGCCCATGCTGCTCACAGACAATGGCAAAACCAGTTGGCTTGCAGTCCTCCAAGTCCCAAGTGCCTGAGAGAGCGGCTCTATACCCTGTAGCAGAGAGACAGCAGTGCAGTAAGGAATGCCACACTGAAGGAGAGGTTATGATGCCACCAAATACAGCTAGGAAAAGGCACACATGCCCTTGAAGAGAAGAAGCAGCAGGCTGCAAGGTAGGTGCAGGGCAAGAACAGTGCTTCCAAGGGTCAGCCTCCATCAGAGCACCAGATCCTGCAGCACGCAGCCACTGGGCACAAGTTGTACAGGTGTTTTACTCTGGCCATGGCTTTGAAGACTGCCCATTCATCTGATTTGTGAGTTATGTAATCACCAGAGGAAAATAGGGTTTGCTTGTTTGCTTTTTGCTTTAATAGAAGTCATGTAATCACTTTAGGTTTAAGCTCCAGTCCAAATCGGACTATTTTTACATTTCAGGCTTGATCTCTCTGGAAAGAGGACAAGTCCTTTTGCCTGGCTTACAAAGAATGGGTTGTGATAATGCAGTGACTGCTGGAGGACTACATGGAGAGCAGTGTGTCCCTTCTCATCCTGACCCTTGGGGTGCACTCACTGGTTGCTCACCCCACAGCTCCCAGGAGGAGATCTGTGGGACATGGTGTTGGAACCTGAACTCCATGGGCCTGGGCAAACCTTGACTCATTTAGTAATTGTTGCTCTAGCTTTCTTGCATGCATAGATCCCACTTCCCCTGCTCCCCAGAAGCATTTAATTCTCTATTTCATCCCACATTTTTAGCTCAGCACATTGTTTAGCATTTCTCCCTGAAATCCAGCAGCCATTGCTTTTATGACACTTCCCTTGGCATTAGTTGTCACTGTGCCTGCTACCTACCAGCTGAACATTGAGGTTCCTTCAATCAGAGGAACAGACAAAAGATTTGCACACTTTAACAAATCACACCTTCCATTGCACAGGTGCTACTTTGCACATAGACCAAGTCTGGAATAAAACAGGTTTCTTCCCCTGTTGCCCACTACCAGCCCATTTCTCCCCCTTTGCAGCAGAGTCTGCCTTCTGTTGAAGACAGTGCACACTTCAGAGGTGTTTAGACCATGGCCCAAGCCACCATACAAACAAAATCTGTGTACAGACCTTCCTCAAAGCAGAGTGTTTACAAACTGATTTGTTGCCCCAGGCCCCATCAGTAGCTGTTTTTGCTCCTTGTCAAACGATTTGGATTTCACTCAGTGCTTCTTCTCAGGCAGAAATGCCCGTCATGTTGGCAGCAGGATTAAAATGGCATGTGAGCCAGCCAGGGTGAAAATGTCCCCATTAAATTTTCATCTTTCCTCAGGCAACCCTGCCTATAGATCTACACAGGTATTAAGACAGCTTTGTCAATGAAAACTGTTAGTTCCTCTTCCTCTCTCTGTCCCCAGCGCGCAGCCAGCAGAGCAGTGGCAGCAGTAGGAGGCAGTGACCCTTCCAGAGCAGCTGTGCCCCTGTCTTCCCAGGGGGCCTGGGGCACCTGCTGAGGCTGAGGGAAGGTCCCTGTGGACTGAACACACAACTTCAGTCAACCTCCTTCCACAACAGCTCTGGGAATAACTGAGCTGGTGGTGGCCAGTGAGCATATTTCATGGGGAGTCTGCAGGCAGGCAGCCCTTTGTACCAGCTGCCTTTGAGCAACCATCACTTGGAATCAAAAGTGCTTACACAGTCCAGAGCAGCCCTCCACTGCACTCCCTCAGCCTCCTTCAGCAGGGCCCACAGAGATCAGACCACATCAGGGAACTGTGTCTCTCTGAATGGGCACATCAACTAGATACACAAAGGTGCTGTGACTGAAATCCTCCCCTGCTCTGCCCCAGAGCTCTTAACAACAGCAACAATGGTGACACCACCTTCAAGTTCACAGAGCTGCTTTGCTCCAGCCCACACTCAATCCCCTCTTCTCTGACATCAGGTCTCCCTTCAGTCTTCCCCAAACAGAGATGCACCAAAACACATGTCAAAAACAATCATCCTTGTAAACACAAGAAACCTGTTACCATCCTTCCTAAACAGCCTTCACATAGCCAGGCTCCCATTGCTCCCCCACTTGAGCCTGACCAGGCAAAAGCCTATGGCAAAACAAAGAGACCTCCATGGGAAAAAATAAAATGCTGCCCAAAATGAGTTGTCAGCAGGTTGTTCTCTCTGCCAAGGCTTCCCACAGGAGAGCCATGCTGTTGGAGACCTTGGCTTTCAGACCAGAGATAAAGCTGAGAACCACATCACTTCCAGCCACTGAAGATCCTGTGGTCCTGTTTTTCAACAATATTAATAGTGATAAGTGTCAAGGCTAAATTCCAGCTGAGGTGATTACATGCTCCCTGTGTTAATCCCCCCACAGTCCCTCCACAGGTCTGACTGGATGTAGGAATAGTAAGCCAATACTTGCTCAGTAATTTACAGGGGAGGCACAGCAAAAGCAGAAACCAAGCTCAGGGAAGATTCTCTTCAAATGTGTTGGAAGCCAAAGAGATTTTGACAAATGCCAATAAGCAAAAAATGTATTTGAACACTCTACCAGGCAGGATTCTCTTTTCAAAAGCTGATGAGAAATTTAGAGGTTTGTGTGCATGTCTGGTCATATGTCCTATTACTATAGATCCAGTCTTAAAATATTGCTAAGGATGCAGCCTTACAATACATACTTGATGTGAGGACCATTAACAATGACAACTGTGTAAGTACTAGGCTTGACCAGATGGCTGGCAGTTTTTTTGCATTTTCTCATCATACATTTAACAATGGCTCTGCACCATCATCATAATAGCTTTGTCCTCCAGCTGTATAGTCATAATTGCATTTTATTTTTGTATTTCTTTGCAATTTAATCCTGAGCACAGTTCTCAAAATGGCTGCTTTTGTTCCACATAGGACTCTTCCTTCTCTGTGCTGGCTGGCTTTAACTTCTGTTTTGACAATATGTTTGTCTTCTCTAATATTTGTTTACCTTTTATTATTCCATCTATTTTCTTTGACATACATCTTTAATTAGCTGCACTCCTCTGCCTTCACTGCCTACTAAAACATTCATTTAGAAAGTGTGGTGCTCACTCCTGCTGGAAATCTCAGTTGTATGCTTAAAAGGTCAAGTCTATTTCTTGCAATAACCTTTGTCTGGCCAAGTAATCAGTCATATATCAGAGATAAGGTAGCCCCTAAGGAGACAACTTGTATTCAAAATGTATTGAAATATTTTTTCCTTTGGCAACAAAAGATTTGTAAACATGATAGGCAACTATCACGCCAGTACAGTAATAATTATTTTCTGCTTTCAGAGATAATATACCTTTCGAAAGAGACGCTCTTCCTTCTAGACTCATAAAACTTGAAATCTCTGGAGATTTTGTTCAACAGGTTGCCTTTGCCTTTGAACTAACATCCACTGCTGAGCTTCTGAGCCTCCAGTCTTCCTATGGGTAGCAAATTTGCTCACCCCCTGTATCTTTCTCTGGAATTCCTCAGAAGAACTGGAGCCACTTGGTTCAGTGCTCCACCACAGACACTTACCTATTAGTTTTCCCCAAGCTGGTGCCTGGGATGAAGGGCACAAGAGCAAGCAGCAGTGCTGAGAGATGAGCACTTGATCTTCACCTTCCTCCAGCCCTGCAAGTGGGACAGCAGACCACAGCACGGCTGGGGCCCTCCAGAGACAGCTTTAGTTTTGCAAAACAAGGCAGGTACCAGATTTTTCCAGACCACTGGAAAGCATCTGGGGATACAGTGAGCAATACTGACCACAACAGCAGTTTGTCCCTCTCTGCCGCAGCATGGAGAGGTGACATGTCTTTTCCAGGTCAGTGGCAGAGCTGGAACCAGGATTTGGTATGGAACAATCAAGGCAGATTGAATCATGCTTTGCTGATGTCCCGACTTTGCCCACACCTTGGGATGCTGCCTTCACGTCAGCCCCAGCAATTGTGCAGCTCTCTAAAGGGTCACTTCTGGGGTGTGATTGAAAATGCCAGTACAGGGGAAGCAGTGGCAAGTCATGGATGGGGGGCAGAGTGTTGCAGCATGGTCTCAATACAGCTTACATCACCCAGGCCTTGAGCAGCCCTGACTGCCAGCCTTCTGCATGTGCTACCTCCTCAGGTGTACAGCAGCTGGACTCTACCTTCAGCCAAGTAACTGAACCACTTCCAGCAGAAAGCCAGGCTCTCCTCAGCACTGCTTTAGCACAGTAATTAATTCACAAGCTTTTCCCTTTCCCCTCCCTGTGCCAGGTCAGCAAATTCACTGTTATGCCAGTAACTAAAACTGTATCTCGCCCTCTTTGGCAATTTATCAGTTTTATTGGCATGAATGTGTCTTCCCCAGACAGCCAGTGAAGTAAAGGTATGGCAGAGCAAACAACTGAAGTGAGTGCAGCACAGACAGTGAAAAGCTTGCATGATACATGGGGCAAGAGGCTGCCAGGGTGAGGTGAGCCCATGCATGAGGTGGAGAAGAAAGCACACCTGAGCAGAAAGATAAGTCACCCATATCCAAAGAAGCTGTGACACTGCTCCTCTGGAATCAGGGGTGGGCAGGACAGGTGCTGCTGGTGCTCACAGACACACGGTGGTTCACAGGAACCTGAGCAAGCTGTGCAGCCCAGGGCTGGTCTCAGTCAGCCTCTGCAATGTCTCTCAAAACACACAGTTTTGCAGCAAGGCTTTTCTGGTTTCTGGGATGCTGCAGGCAGCCTGGTACAAAGCACAGTGAAATAAGATGCATCCAGGCTGCCTGTGAGTTATCAGGTACAAGTAGCCCTCCTCTATGATAGAAAACAAGTTGGTGAAATAAAGATATCAGCTCTCCAGCTGTGTAACCAGGGGTCCTCTCTGTGAAGGCACACATATACCAGCCTTCACTGCTGTCAAAACACTCCTCAGATTTCACTGTCATCTCAAAGCTGATTATATTTACCCTCCAGGTATTGTCTGCATTGTATTTTAATAATCTGCCCACCTGTTATTATTTCCTCTCTCAAATCTGTAGCTGTTCAGCAGTGCTGTAATTTAACTCCAGTTGAAGGCTGTTTGGGTTTGGATGACAACATTTTCTCCATTAGTATCTGCCAGAAACAAAGCTGAAGCTCATCAAATGATAAATGATCATAACCACCTTCGGCTCTACAAGATTTATTTAGATCACGATACAGAGGAGAAATAAGCTGTTTGGCCATCACAGCTCCACTGTGGGCAAATGTTGGTCCCCAATCATGACAGGAACACCAGTCAGGGATGCCCACTGGCCTCAAAAGGTTCCTAATGACAGTTGTGGCACCAGCATACACGTCCACTGTGATATTACTCCCATCTCTTCTCTCTCAGGAGAAAGTGAAAATCAATACCAGATGCTGTTTTTCTGTTAGTATGGTAAAAAGGAAAAGAGAGATGGTCACCACATGGTCTATCACATCCCCATGGCATCCAGGCTCTAGTAAAAGAGGGCTTCATCATACCTTGTTACACCAAAGTCAGTCTGATCTTGGTGAAAATACAAGACACAGACTGCTCCAGTATCATATATGAACTTACATGGGAGGAGGTGCTAGGGAAAATGTTTTCCTGGACTTTGTGGTTGACCAGCAGAAGCCCCAAAGTATTTGAGTTCCTTTTGCAAAATAAAGTGAACTCTAAACTACTCTGATTCCAGAAAGCCAAGGCTCTGCTATCCTGAAAACTCACATTCAAACTAGCTCTCCTGTGCAGGATGCACATTTTATTTGGCCAGCGTCTCCTCGAAGTGTGCAACATGATATTTTACATACTCAGCAATACCAGTCAAGATCTGTAGCATCTTCTCACTGAGAGAAAAGCAGAGCAAAAAAATAATGAATCACTGCATTAAAGTAATTCTGATCTGGCCTGGGGGTATATTATGACGAGGCTTCACTCGCTGGTATGCTTCCAGACGTTTCCATTTCCTTGCTGTCACTTCCTTTCACATAAGCTTGCCTGCATTGTGTTCCCAGCTGTCAGGCACTCTGGAGATGCCAGGAGACTGACAGCCACTTGCACAAGTGCACTGTCCTACAACACAGCTCTCCACCCTGGCCCCACAGTCCCTGCCAGCACTGCCAGCTCCCTCCAGCATGAGGGACCCAGGCAAGGAGCTGGCTCATCTCCCAGCAGGGAGCAGGTGAAAAGAAGGACTGTCTCTTTGCACAGGTTTGCTCCCTGGTGCAGAGTCAGTCCAGTCTGCTCCCTGCCGGCAGACATGTCCTCAGCACTGTGTGGCCACCCTGACCAATCTCACCAAAGAAGGCAGCCAGTGGCTCCCTGAGTTGACAAGGGATTGGACACAGAGGCAAAAGGCCACTTGTGTTCTGTACCCACATTGTCCCACAAGATCTTGTGAGTTTGGAATGCCTTCAGGGAAGGGTCTTCACCTTTGCCTGGACAAGAAGTTCAGGCTTTTTCAGTGTTCCAGGATCCTTTGCACTTTAGGCAACCACCTGCCTTCTCTCACAGACACAGGATGGCAACGACATGGTGACAGTCAAGCAGCTTTTTGCTTGACCTTGTCAGACAAGGAAGGCAAGACCCAGTAACAAGACCCAGGCAAATTTTGTCCAGGCCAGTTGATTGAGAGGTTCATTAAGCATTGCTGGAGCCAGGACCAGCAGCTCAATCACATCTCCTGAAGCAAATGAGGACCAGGCAGCACCAGAAGTGGGCCATAACACAGAGATGGAGCCTCCCAGCACACCAGTCTAGCTGCAAGTCAGCAAACATTTTAGTGTGTAGCAAGTATGTATTTGTCCTAGGGTGGCTTTATGATGCTTGTATCCCCAGCTGTCTGTTCTGTTTCTGTTGGATATTATGTCCTGCACCTTTAAGACTGGTTCTGAGAGCCAAGGGAGGGAAAGAGAAGCACCGAGTTTGTTTCAGAAACAGCACTCATTCCTCCACATTCTGCTCCTGGACTGTGTTGTCTGCAGCACAGACAGACAGTGGGACAGAGATCTCTGTTGTTGTTTAGTTAGTTTTTAGCTAGCTGAGGCAGAGAAGTTCCCTGGATTGTTTTTTTTCCTTTTTCTTGGAACTGTTTAAACCTGCTCTGGACTGAAAACCCAGAAAAACACCTGGATCTCAAGCCTGCAGCCTGCTGGGGCCCAGGACGGCATTTTCCAGCGCCAGAGGGACTGATAAGAGACTGGGTGAGCTGAGCTACAACCCACAGCAAGGACTTTCTCAATTTTGCCATCACTCTTCAGAACAGCGAGAGGTTTTGTTGTTTCATATTATTCATTCTTTATGCTTATGGGCACTCTGTTTGTTAAATAAATAATTTTTTCCCCTTTTCTCCAAGGAAATTCTTTCCTGGACCAGTTAGGGGAGGGGCCATTTAGGTTTGCTTTCCAGAGTGACCCCATTCAGAAGTTTTCTCCCAAATTTGCCCTAAACCAGGACAGTATTGGCTGTGAAATAGCTGATACAAGTCTTATTGAGAGAAAGATGCCTTCAATTTCTCAAGAAGCCAGGTCTCAAAATTTCTCTATGTCAACATAATGCTACAGACCCCTATTTTCTTCATGTTGTCAAAGACCACAGCTGCTCAGAGTTGCCTGCCTGTGGGGAGGAGGCAAAGCTTCAGTCCTGCAGTTGCAATACCTGATTCTATGGTCAGTGCCTGCCAGTGGCAGAATTTTCCTCTCTAGAGGTATTTGGAAATTTTCCAGGATGAAATCTTCTACCTCTTAGCTGGTGCTGTTACCTCCCTGGAAAGACAAAGATGCACCCCTTTGTTGGTAGTTCCTGAGGTGACAGCAGCTGTCAGACCCTGACAGAGAAGGTGGACTTTACAGCTGAAGGAAACTGGCTATTATTCTGTCAGGGAAAATGTCTGTGTGGATGCTGAAACAGCTTGACTGCTCTCCCGTCAGTCTTGTTAGGAGCTCATTTTATTACGCTTTGTTATTGAAAGTCTGAGTTCATTTTGGGACCTCTTAATTACAATGCTGCCTGCTTTGGAAATGAAACTTGCAACGCTGTCTGCAAGCAGTCACAGAGCAGAGAATTATACCAGGCAAGCTAAAAAAAGATGTTGGAGGCAAACCTTCAGCTGTAAAGGTCTCCAATTTATGGCGAGGCAGGTTACTGCAGGGGCACTCAAGCCGAGTCACTCCGTGTTAGGATGATGAAAATGGGGAGCAGCCGCCCCGGGTAAGAGCCGTGGTGGAGCACGGGCACTACGTCAGCATTTGCCATGCTGGTACCTGGTGTCACAGCCTTTGGGCAGTTGTGAAAAACAGGAACACAATTAGGGGGGTATCCTGCAGGTTTGGAGAGAAAGGCAGGCAGGAGCAGGAGAACAGGTCAGGCGCAAGGTAAGGAATTTGCGTGCATTACAGATAGCACGGGCAGCTGCAAACTTGGTAAACACATTATTTTGGAGATCATTGAGGTGAGATGCTTGAAATGGGAACTCATTCCAGGCAGCGTTTCCTCCCAACAAAAAAACTCTGCAAACTCTGTGGAAAATATGCAGGCAGCTGCAGAGGCAGGGCAGGGAAGGGGGAGGAGGTAGTGAATGTGTAAGCATATGGATCAACTATATGAAGTTTAACAAGGGCAAGTGCCAGAGTCTGGGATGGGGCAACCCTGGTTCTGTGCACAGACTGGGGAACAAGAGGCTGGAGAGAAGCACTTTGGAAAGGGACCTGGGGGTCCTGGCTGATGGAAAGTTGAATCTGAATGAGAAGTGCCCTGGCAACCAGGAGGGCCAACCATGTCCTGGGGGGCATCAAGCAAAGCATTGCCAGCAGGGCAAGGGAGGGGATTGTCCCACTCTGCTCTGAGCTGGGGTGGCCTCACCTCAAGTGCTGGGGGCAGTTTTGGGCACTGTAATATAAAAAAAGACATTGAGCTATTAGAGAGTGTCCAAAGGAGGGCAGTGAGGATGGTGAGGGGTCTGGAGGGGAAGCCGTGTGAGGAGTGGCTGAGGTCACTTGGTTTGTTCAACCTTGACAAGAAGAGATCTCATGGTGGTCTTCAGGATCCTCAGGAGAGGAAGCACAGGGGAAGGTACACATCTCTTCACTCTAGTGACCAGTGACAGGACTCATGGAAATGGCATAAAACTGAGTCAGGGCAGGTTAAGTTTGGATATCAAGGGAAAGATTTTTCACCCAAAGGGTTCTTGGGCGCTGGAACAGGCTCCCCAGAGAAATGTACACAGCACTAAGCCTGACAGAGTTCAAGAAGCATTTGGACAATGCTCTCAGCCACATGGTGCCACTCTGGGGGTGTCCTGTGCAGGGACAGCAGTTGGACTCAATGATCGTGATGGGTCCTTTCCAGCTCAGCATATTCTGTGATTCTATGATTGTATATACAGGAAGCAATCCCTAGTATAATGTATGTCCCAATGTACAGGGAGGCTTACTGGGAGGGGTAGTAGGGTATAATTTCAACGAGTAAGAAAACTGCAGCACAGCCATCACTAGAAGCACTCAAGTAAATGTTTCACCTGTCTGTCAGGAGAGTGATCCTGTCTTTTCTACATGGGCACAATTGTGGGGCAACAAAGGACTAACACATGAGGTTCCTATCATTTGTGCTCCAACCACAGGTCCCCTGAATGCTTCCAAGAGCACAGGGAGGGTTTGCAAACTCCTCATAAGGAAACTGAAATCCTTCATGTCCCAGATAAGGGAGAACCTCCCCACACTCTGCCTGGTCTCTGCCACCCAAAAAGACAGGTCTGCCAGTTTTAAGTCTTAACTGAAAAGCAGAGCACAAGCCCAGCAGTGTGATGGACACACCGATTCGCCAGTGCACACCAAGCAGTACATGCAAAATCAATACAGGCATGGTCTGAGGCTTTTCTATCTCCAAACAACTCGGCACCAGCAGGGCTCCCCCATCAGGGCACCCCCCATTTCACCAGGGACAGCTGCTCTAAGCAGAGTCTGGGGGCGTTGGGTGCTGCTAATGTCCGCCAAGTCCTTCCCAGACCTTATCAAAGAGACGTGAGGACTGGCACCCCACTGCAGCTTGACAGCAGACAGATTTTACAGTGACAGTGTGGGGTAAAGTGTTACTGGAAAATGTAACATTTGCAACATGTCTCCACTGAAAATCGCAAGTGCTGGTGCTGTTTGTTTCCTCCTATATATGTATATATTTGTAAAGAACAAAAAAGATGTGGAGAAGGGGACAAAGCACATATGGACTCAGGCAGTCCAGCCCTTGCTGTACAGGATAATTTACTACTAGAGGGTCCCTCCTCCAGCATTTTTCTGTCTGTATATATGCATCCCCCAAAAAATCGTATCCTTACCTTTGTCACTCATAAGCCAGACCAAAAAATGTAATTAGGAGTTCACTTGATATTCTACCTGCATTTCTTTCCTTGAGCTGTATCACATCACTCCTGCTTATATACCTCCTGCTACCTTTCTGATCAGCTCCTCTACCTCAAGTTCACACCCTTCAAATTACAGGAAGACTGTTCCGTTCCCCCCTTAATCACCAATTTTCCATGATAAACACACTTATTTGCTTTAATCCTTCTTCATACCTCGGCTCCCCTCCAGCACCCTAATCATTCTTGTTATTCTTTGAACTCCTTGTAACTTGCCTGCCTCGGTGCCAGTGAGACGTCTGGAGCTGAGCACCGAGGTGTGGGTGGGATCTGACCAAAGCTGCATGCAAATTTCACCATCAGGAAGGTTTGGTGTCTCCGGCAGCAGGCGGGTGTTTGTTCATTCGCACACCTCATTGCTCCTGGCGGGGCTGTCCTCCAGCCGGCTGCAGTTTCCTACTCCCACTATCATTTGTTGGTTTTATTTAACCAAGGGATTAAAAGCTTCCAGGGCGGTAATTACAATGATGGTTTGAGTGGCATGTCCTCTGGCGAGGGAAGTGCCCGCGGGGTGGGTCAGACAGTGCTCCCACACTCACAGCCCACGCAAGGGATCTCCACCCACAGCAAGCTAAATCCAAGTGCAAAGGCACATGGCCCGAACGCCGTGGCCACAAGCGGAAGAAACGCAGGGGATGTATGGAGGGACTTTGTGTCCTTTGAAACTTGGGGCCCTGCAAAGGAGGACTGCCTGAGCACAAGCCCGATAGCACTATCCACAAACACAGCCTGAATCTAGGGCAGGAAAGGCAGCTAGGGATGCTCCAAAGTGGCAACTGCAATCTTTTACTGTCAAGAAAAATGTAGCATAAAAGCCACCCACACGAGGCTGTAGAGTCACATTAGCTCTAGCATCCTAAGCCAGAATGAAAAGAGTTTCTGGTGATACATGACTACAGTGTGGAACTACAGCCTGTCACTGAACCATTGGTACGGAGCACAGGCTGGGAAGTGTCCTACAGGTAGACGACAAAAGTCATCTGGACAGAAACACGGGGATGTAATATTTTCGATTTGTTAGCTTTCTGCATCTGTTCCAGGAACAAATTTCCATAAACAGAGGTAATGAGTCTTGCCTGGTTTGAGACACAGACCTGAAAAGCCCTCCACATAAGGAACAGGCAGTATTAATAATATATTAGACTTCTCTTCGATACCATTCTCATAGCTGAGAACATACGTGACCCTGCACAAGCTTCATCATCTCTCATCTCTGTGCCTTGGGGGCTTCAGGGTAATTTCAAACTTTGAAAGTCTTCCCCTCCACTTGCTCCAGTTTCTGTTGTTCCTCGAGAGCCGTCTGAATTTCACAACATCACCTGAGCAGCAGATAAGTAAAAATTGCCTCAGCCGTAGAGGAGAAATCTAGGTTAATTATGTTGATAACTTAACCCCCAGGCTAATCTCTAGTCCATTAAGGTAAGCAGATGGTCAGCTCACTGCAGGGGAGAGGAAGGGAGGACAGAGTAGCATGTCTCATTCACAACATGCAGGATCAGACGTGTCCCCGAGAGGATGGGCATTCCCAGCCTGCTCCCTTCCCCCACAGACAGGTTTTGTTTGCGCCATAGCTGGCAGGGCGATACGGAAAGGGGAGAGCAGAACCACGAGCAGGAAAACAAAAAGCCCACACAAGGTGAGAGTTTTTATGATTCAAGTAAGCAGTGCACTGGCACAGATTGAAAACAGGGAGGGAGAGGGAACGGCAAGCGCATATGGATGGGTCTTGCAGGCTGACAGACCAGAAATGGGGTGGTGAAACAAAATACCTGTAAGAAATACAGGTCAGACGCAATGTCATTGCAAGAATGGAGGAGACACATCTGCAAAATAGTCTCCTGACCAAAGCAGACACTGAAAGCCCTCCCAGGAGCATTGCTGCATGGGCTATGTCCCTGCCAAGGTGACAGGGAAGGAGGACCTTTTGGTCAGTGCTATGAATAGGTGTTCCAACTTCTGTCCTCAATTCTTTCAGCAATGAATGGATCAAGCAGCAGCAAGGCATTTTGTCTCAGTTTCTCCATCTGTAAAAAAATTCCTCCCACACCTTGCAGGGGGATTTTGTAAAGCTTAAATGCCTGTACAGTGTTTTTCATCCCTCGGATGAAAAGGAACTGTGACATCTCACATCTCTCTTAGCAGTCAGCCCATTTCTTCAGCAGAGAGACAGGGATGCCAGTAGCTGCTCTGTCTGCTTAAAAGCTCCCTGGCTTCCATTGGAATTGCAGAAGAATCTTTATTTGCTCTCCTCCGTATAAACAGCAAATCCCAGGAGGAGAATAGATGATAGGTTTGTGTGCAAACAACTGCAGTGTATAGAAGGGACTCTCCAAATCAGCAATTTTGGGGAGCATTCCTCAGGGCAAACCCACCCCTTCTGAACTTAGTCCTCCAACCACTGTAGCAAGTGACTTCCCAAACACTGACACTCTGCAGGCCATCTGCTAGGACAACAAAGGTGTCCACAGCATGGAAACATTGAACCTTACAGAGAAACAGAAATTGGAATCTTCAGCCTAACTGTTATTTTTGAAGGTGCAGTTCAAGAATAATGGTCGTGCTGCAGTGTTGCACTGTGATATTTGGAATTCCTGTGGGAACCTCAGCATGATTGTCAAGCTGCTCAGATAATGTAAAACGTGTGCGTTAAACAATTACATTTGAAGGTGATGGGACCAGCTGTGCACATTAGAGCCATTTTACTCATTTAGGGGACAGCCTGAGTAGCCTTCCCTTAAACATGCACTTGCTGGGCTCCAGGTGGGCTGCACTTTGGGAAAAATGGGGGTTATAAGCAGAAGGTGGCACCTGCAAAGCCACGGATACATTTACCTGGAATATTGCAGGCAGAATCACTTGAAGGAGGAACCCTGCTTTGGATCCAGCCAGGATGAAGCTGCACAGCTGTGGTTGGCATGCTGAGATGCAAGGGGCATGAGCCTATACCCAGTGCTGCACTGAAGCAATCTCATGGCTTTCAGACCAGCACTGGCTTTCATCCATGGGCTCAGATAGAAGGTCAAGTGAGCTTACTTCTGCCTGCAGTATCTCATGTAGGCATTGTCCACATCACCTCCCTGTGAGCCTGTAAATCCCCTGCTTCTCATCTTTCCTTTCCCCCTCTCTGTTCCCTTTCCATAGTGCAGGTTCTTTTGGGAGGCTGGGACATATAACACTGAGTGACAACTCAGCACCATTAACACAGGCACACACAGAGGGATGGTTCACAAAAGGAACTGCTGCTTCCCTGAGGAAACTTCACAGAGCTTCACCTCCCAGCAGCACCCTCCAGGCAGTCATCCTTTCTGCACTGCACCTCATGGAACGGCAACAAAAGTGCAGCTTCTGTCAGAAAAACAAGTGCCACTGAAGGACCCCTTCTCACTGCTGAGATGTGCTGCCTCTGTGTGCACCCACACGCCCAGCTTTGCTCACCCAGATACATTTTAATGGCTCCCTATTCCTTCTGGTACTGCATAACCAACTAAGCTGTTCCTCTTCTGGTTCAAATTTCAACATTAATAAAACACAATCTAAAATAATGCCTATAACCAGCAGCACCAGCCCTTTATAGGGTACTGTTGGCTCATGACTGGCATGAGGAAACAGGCATCTCCCTGGGTCCTCCAACTGAGATGGCTCACTGCCTCCTTCCCCACCATCCCAGCCAGCACACTGACTTCTCCAGACTGAGCTGGGCATGTGCTGTGCCCCTTGGCGTGGCAGCACTTCTGTAGGTAGGCAGATGTCAAACCCTCAGTGTCACTGAGAGATGCTTAAGCCACAGGTCCCTGAATACTCTCCCAGATACAAGACACAACAGGGAAACCTCAAGGAAAAGCTAGCAGCACTCACTCTGCTAAAACAGCAGTACCAGCAGTGGGGTAAGAACAAGAAAGATGTCTTATTGTGTTCCAGGGTCCTTCATGCATTTGTGGAACAAAGGCACTAAGTCTGCTCCAGTGCCAGTGACACCAGCAGCATCATGCACCAATCACTCCATACTGAGCCTTACCACCTCATTTTGTGTCCCCTGTGAAAAGGATGCCATGGTGCTGGAAGAAGAGGCAAAATGTTTTAAGCAGCAAGGAAACATCTGACAATGCAACACTGATAACATGGATGTTAGAAATAGTACATGGGAAGGAAGTGTTTTGTCTCACTCCTCAAAATATTTGGGCTTGTAAAAACACGCAGGAAAGATCAATTTCTCCTTTGATTCCAGGATGTCAGACTGATAATGAGCAAGTGCAGGGCTCAGAACTTATTCCACATGTGCACCAGCAATGAGCATGTTAATTAGCAAAGGCCAGACTAGAGGAGAAATAAGCAGTTGTGTTCTTCTCCCAGCACTTGTCCTGCCAAGTCACGAGTGCTATCCCCTCTACCCCTGCACATGGCACGGGAAAATATCAAGACACAGACATAAATCCAGATCTACCATTCCAGGATGCTCCAAGGTGGGCAGGTGTGACCCTGTGGGCCCTGAGGAGGAGGGAGGATACACCACATTTCAGCAAGGCTTTCCTCTCCTCAATCACTTGAAGAAGGAACCCTGCTTTGGATTCAGCCCAGCAGTGCATAGTGATAATTTCTAATCCAGCAGCTGAAGGATTACAGAGAGTTGAAGAAGACAGATGGTGTGGCAAAGATGGAGAAGTCTTATTGCTTGGCTACAGCCTGTACTTGCCAAGGTTAGGTGCAGGATTTCAGAAAGCTCCACCCTCTGTGTAAGGCACCACTTGCCCAGAGCCAGCCAGCCCCAACATACCAGCGAGTTGCTGGAGCAGCAGAGGCTGCTGGCAGGAAAGATTCCAGATGATCTGCAAGGAAAAGGGATCCCTCCTCTGCACAGCCTCACAGGGCTTTTGGGTTGGGACCAGACAGGGAATAAAGACATTTAACATCCATCCAGCACTTTGCAGAGGCACAAGCACATCCCCCACCAATTCACACACTGCCTCCTTTCACTACAAGCAGCAGTCACCCTTCCCAGTTTTATCTACTGGAAAAGTAGGCACTTGAATTTTGTAGCAAGTCAACATCAGAGCCTGGGACAAAGTGATGGGGGCTGCCCTGGCTCCCTGCAGCTGGCTCTGCTCTCCTTCAGGAGCTCCCACACCCCCCTTGCTCTGCCCCTGCCCTCAGCCCAGCTGGAGCACAGTGGTGGCACAGAGAAAGCTCGTGTGCCGGCCAACACCAGCCTTGTTCCCAGCAGGGCTGCAGGAGAAGGATGCTTAGGTCTTTGAATTTTTATTTTTGTGGGTTTGCAATAGTCTGAGGCCTAAGGGAAAATTAATGTATGGATGGGGTATTTTTACACCTGCTCTTTTAGTTGTTTTTAAGATACATTAGAAATATTAAATCTCAGCTTCTTAGTTTTTGCCAAAGACCTCTCCAGTGAGCTAGTGAAATAGTCACATCACAACCAACCAAATAGAAGCTTGAGCAAGGAAACTGAAAGAAAAGCTGAAAACTAACCTTCTGCTGTATGCTAACACTTAATTAAATCAGTTGCCTGACAAATGCTATGCAAAATAGCTCTTTTCCTGAAAGCCAGTGCAATTTTCAGACAAGGATGAAGAAAGCTCATGAAATGTCACACTTTTTTAATCTTCCAGAAACCCTCCAGGGAAACCTGGACATCAGCTTCCTGATATTTCTCATATGAGTAACAAGTGGAGGAAAAAAACAAACATTCTCCAGGAGATTTCAGGCATCCATGGACAACGGCATAGGCATCAGCAGCACTGCAGTAATCTCCCCAAACCAACAATGGATCAGTGAAACATGCAGAAGTCTGACAAAAGAAACTTCTCTGCTCCTAATGGCAGCATATATTTCTTTTTATGGGACACCTTTTAAACAAGGCAAAGCAAATAAACCTGAGTCATGGCATCCAGTTCTACCCTTAGATCTCTGCAGGCTGCATGAACCTTGGCAAAACCTCTCCTGTTCCTACCCCCTAGTCTTGCCTCCTTCCAAACAAGGATCTCAGGGACATTTTTGATGCCTAAAGAGGAAAATTAATTGTGACAGATCCAGGAGGAATAAGTGGCACTTCCCGGATTTGCGCTGGCATAGCCAGGACACAAGTCCCCCTTCCTGCCCCCTGAGTGAAGATTCCAGTCACATCCAGGACAAGGGTGGCACAGGCTTCTTGCACAGCTCCAACCGTTGCAAACTGAACATGCACTCATGCCCTTGATTTAATAAATAAAACATTACAAAGCCCACACAGAGCCTCCTGCCCCACTTTCAAAAAAATCAAAACGAAACAAAAAACAACAACCCAAAACTTAAAGCTCAGTAGACCAAAGTCCCACTGCTGCATCTGAGCGTGGTCTGAGGGCAGACAGTTCTTTGTACCTCCGTCTTCTGCTTCGGTGGAATGTGCTGAGGGCGTTATTTACAGCAGAGGCATTGTTGCACACCAGTTACTCTTTCTTTGGGAGCTGTGGAGGCTGCAGGAATAATGAGATAATTATCCCCATCGTTCCCAGCAATGGTGGGAATGAGACTGCCTTTGTGCCCTGCTCCAGACTGCACAAGCTTGGATGGTTTTGTTCGACCAGCAGAGCCACCTTAGCGGAGGCTCCCAGGACGTTTCAGCTGAGGCAGCACTCGGTTGCTCATGTGGGGGCACAAAGACCACAGCAGACCCTGGATATCCCCACGCAGCAGAAATTCTCTGACTGGGAAATTTCAGCCCACAGAGAGCCCAGCATGTCCCCAGTCCCCTCAAAACACACGCTGTGCCCTACTTGGGCGAGGATCGTCGGGAAATGCAGACAGCAGATGGGAGGGAATTAAACTCAGATTGAGGAGGGACTCAGGCCCCCCAGAATTGAGACTTATTCCTGGCAACACACAGCTGAAAAGCACTTAGATATCAGCAGTCCTTGTTAATTCACCAGAGGGTATTATCCAAGCTTGTTACAAGATTGATGTTCAGTGTGCTACAATCGTTTAATAGTTACCCCCAGCATTTGGCCTGGATAGGCATGCAAAATCTAGTAACCAGAAGTTGTTTCTCTTCCTTGCTTGATCATTTTGCTGATCTCTTGGCCTGAGCATAATAGATCAGATTAGAAGGGTTTGTTTCTTTTTTTTTCTTTTGGCTTCTTAGTCTCCTTAAACTAGATTCACACTTCTGCAGGCCGCTTGTCATCACCGCCAGGAGCATTAATTAGAGCTGATAAGAACCTGCATTACCTGCTGTGGCACAGAAGTGGCATTGTGGAGGAGAAGCTTGAATCAGGAGCTCGACAGAGCAGCCACCCTCCCTTACGACTCAACACGTGCAATGGCGCCACACACATTGAGGCAGTCTAGAGCTCACTGGGAAGCCAGAGAAAGGTTGTGCAGTCGCCAAACCTGACAGCAAAAGTGCAGCTGAAAGTCCTTAATGTAAAGTTACAGGCTGCACTGCTCCGCCTGCGGGTGGACTAGATGGGCCCTTCCACCCTAATTCTTTTCACCAACCTGAATTTCAGGGAAGACACAGGACTGCAGGCTTCACAGACTACAAAGCCACCATCATTAGGTAACACCTTGATGCAGTATTCCTCTTATTTCAGCTAGCAGGACGGCTCGCTGCTCTCCTATGGCTGCAGCCACAGCTACATCTCAGCTACAAGACTGTTTGCAATGGATGGCAAATCACCATCCCTGTGGCAATCCTTTCCCCCCAGCACATCTTCTGGCTTTCACCAGCCCCCAGCTCAGAGGAGCCCCCGTGGGCCTGATGGCTGCCTGGGGACAAGCACAACAGAGCCAGTCATCCCAGGGCTGCACACAACAGCTGCATTTACAGGGACTGTGCCCGTGACTTGTTGAAGCTATTTCAGCTGGAAAACAAAAACCCTTTTTCTGCTCCCCCTTGTTTTTAAGTGGGCATCAGACACAGGAGAATGATGCTGGCTTTGCACACAGCTGTGGCACCCACACGCTGTATCACTGGCAGCAGGAGAGCTGCCTGCTGCAGGACCCACTTCAGCCAGCACTGAGCTCTGGAGGCACACACCCCACTTACATCCTCAGCTCCCCAGGAAAGGGCAACCCTCCCTCAGGGCTCCCAGCTGCTCACCAGGGAAAGCTACCAGGCACCAGGGTCCTCTGCCTCCCTTTTCTGGGGCAGCAGAGGTAGGCAAATGAGGAGGGACTCTGCAGGGCTGTGGAAGGAAAGAAGCTAAATATTTTTGGCAAATAGAGAACACAAGGTGAAAAAAAATTGGACAAATTGTGTAGATGATTCTATGAAACTGATTTAAAAAGAAAAGGCAGGTCTAGTAGATCAGAATTACTTCCCCCAGTACACCCAGGTTTCTCTGTTTGTCTCTTCCAAAGTAACTGAAGAAGAAAATCAAATCAGTTCCTTATAATATCCAGGTGGTAATTAGCTCATGAAGGAAAGACATCTAGATTTTATGGATATAAGGGACAAAACAGGGGTTGAAACTCATAGCTTTGTTTCTGTTCCTCTTTCCACTTCCTGTCAGCAACCAAAGCCTAGGTAAAAGAAAAGCCCACACATCCCTCTCCCAGCCTGCCTTTTGTCTCTTTCAAACTAGGTGAGAGCCATCAGCCCTCCAGCTTGATTCCAGCAGGAAAATCCAGCCCCTGTGCCCAGGAGAGGGTTGTCTGGGACGTCTCTTCCCCACCAAAACTCTCAGTCTCCCCAGCCTATAGCTGTGCGAGCCCTGCAAAGACGGGCTGCTGACCTTTCCCTGGCACAAGCCTCTCCACTTATTTCATGAGGGGATTGTTGTTTTCTCATGGGTTACTCATTTAAGAACATTATATTTGGAGCTGGGATAGAAAGGATCCATTTAACCAGATCTTTTATTCCCTCTCTCACCCACACGTAGACACGCGCCGCTCCCCCATGGCCAGCTGTCTGTGCACACACACACACACACACACACACCACACATGCCTTTTGGCTGCCTCCCATCACACTGAGTTTAATTAAACACCCTGGAGGCTTGTTTCTAAACGCATATTATTGATAGATTTGGGGGTTTGTTTTTTTTTTTAATACCCCGACTGCTGCAATTCTGAACTAAATAAGGTGAACGACAAAATTCAGAGGGGGAAGAGGGAGGGAGGGAGGGAGGGAGGGGGAGCACAGCAGCCCTTAGATCTGAGCAGCTTGAGGACACAGGCTACACTTGGAGCAGGATGCAGGAAAACTTGGTGGCAGTCCCCAAGGAAGCCAGATCCCCAGCACAGATTGCGAGCACCCTGCCAGTCCTTGGATGAATTGCATCCCAATCACTAGGAAGGAAGTATTGGAAACACCATGTAATTGCTGGCAGTCATCCATGGCAATGGGCATTTTGATATGGAAAGGTCCCACAAAGAGAAACTTTAGCCTCCTCTTGGTGTCCTGTGCTGCTGACAGCAATCAAAGCTGTAACTGCAGAGTGCCCAGGGACAGGAAGGCACATAAAGCACTCCAGTGACACCCTGCAATGTTCTGCCTTCACCATCAGGAGGAACTTGTTAGGCAAAAGTGCCCAGAAATTTGAAAAAGTAAAATGTGCCCTGAAGTACTGAGAAGGAAGAAAAACCTAAATAGATTGCAGCAGATCTACCCTGCTGATCAGAGAGAGAAATGTCCTCCTGACCCTGCAGATGACTAACAGACAGTCTGAAACATGAGATTAAAGCATGCACAAGAAAGGCTAAGCTTATGACTATTGTCCAGGTAAACTGAGAAAGCCCAGAAGGAAATCCCTCCAGGGATGCCAGCACTCGGGCTGGAAAGATCCTTTCAGCTCCAGTTGGTGCAGGCTTTCCTGTCCAACTGAGGCTCTGGTTTCCAAGACATCTAGTGCAAATGACACAGTGAGATGAATTGGGTGTATTATTTACTCCAAAAACTCGCCCAGGTTTTATGCTGGCTGCTCATCTTCATGCTGGATCCAAATCCAATGCCCTTACTGTGCCAACACTGAAACAAGAAAAGGTTTTACTTTGTGAGAGGGCAGAAAAAAGAAGTGACAATAAACCACATGTCACTGCTGAATATCTCTGGGAGAACTCACATCATCCCTGAAAAGACAGAGGAACAAGGATACTGGGATGGAGGAGAAAGGGAGAAACTCCACACTAGTTTTGCAGTGCTGGGTATTTGTGTAGCATGAAAAGCATTTCATTCCCATGCAGCAGCTGCTGCTGCTGCACAGGCCATGAGGGCAGGTGAGGGAGAAGCTGCAGATCAGAGTGATGAAACCATTGTGCAACGAATGCTGAGTCTGAATGCTGCCAAGAGAGGGAAACTGCCAGGAGCCTGCCCCTGCTCTGCCCATCCTGTGACTCCACAAGGGTGACTCCACATGCTCCCCCAGCCTGCCCTAGCTTGTAGCACACTTGGCCCACCTCCTGGGTTTGCTGCCAGGCTTAACTCAGCATCTGCAGTAGCCCATGATGAAAAGCACTGTCCAATGCAGTGCAAAGCACTGCGTACACTGGTCTCTGACAACACTTGCCAACTGTTTTGCTGCATCACAGGGCAGACAAAGGCTCACCACACACAGCATTGGGAGTCAGGCTCAGCCTGACCCAGCACCCATGACAAAAGTCCCATGCGTGAGTTGACATTGGGTTTGGTAACACACCACAACCTCCAGTTTATGCTTTTGCTAGGAAAATGAACCTGAGTTCAGCTCTGTTGGTTAGAGCCTGGTGCTAAAAAAACCCAGAACGCCAAGGCTGTGGATTCAATCCCTGTATGGGTCATGCACTTAAGAGCTGGACTTGATGATCCTTGTGGGTCCCTTCCAACTCAGAATATTCTGTGATTCTCATACCAGACTGCACTTTATCCTCAAACAGCCTTCCTATTCCTCCCACTCCTCCAGAGAGCATGCCTCTGCCATTCCAAGTTTTATTCCCTGAAATGAGGAATATAGCTTTGTTGAGCACAGGCACAAGGCAGAAGCAGCACTGACCTATGGTATGGGCTGAGCAGCACCTGTGGGACCTGTGCCAGAGGCAGCATCTCATCTTACCCCTCAAGGGAGGGCACAGGATCTCTCACTGCCGTTGGGACTGCCCAGGGGATTAGCCCACAGTTGTTCCTTTTTGATGAGAGAGGAGGCAGGCATGTGAGCCCAGCTCAATGCGCATGGTACTCTCCATCAATCAAAGGGATGAAAGTTGCAGTAACCAAGGCCAGAAAGTGCCGCAGCTCAGCTGAGCTATAAGTGGTAACCACAAAACTCGGCAACATTCCTGCTCTGTAGTCCTGTACAAGCTCAGAGATATGCAGCTTTACACAGCCACCCCCATCCCAAATACTCAAGGAATCCCTGAGTAGCAGCACTGAAACCTAGATTTCTGCAGCCTGCTGGATTGGATATTCTTATGCCTAATACTCTGTCTAAGTCCACACTATAGACCTCCTTTCCCTCATTAGGGCTTCTTTTCTTAATCTGCCTGTATGATTTGATGACTTCTGGCAAATGCATTATTTTGGAGACTCCTGTCAAACAAGGCTAAAAGTGGCAACAAGGTACAAAGCTATAAAGGTGAAGTAGACAGTGCAACTTCACAATTCTTTCCTCAAAGCAAAACTGGGGTAAAAAAGGATTGTGCAAGTTCACTGTTTAGTTACTGCACCAATAAAAACCCTAGAGCCTCAAGTCCCGTCTGAAAAGTTTGGGCTAAATAGCGGTATCTATTCTTGGCCTAATTTGGGCAATAGATTTTTCATGACTTTGAAATACTTTACACATTTGAAGTGAATTGTATAAGAGAATATTGATGTCCTTTTCTTCATCTGACTTAATTCCTTCCTGCCCATTCCAGGCTACACATTAGGAGGTGGGAGTACAGGCAAAAATGACAGTGCTGCAATGGCAATCCAAAATACTGTTTCTCACCAAAGGGACAAGCCAAGACTGCAAGATGCCTGGGCTGCAATAAGAAGGTCAGAGCTAGACACATCCATGCCTGATTCCACAGGGGTGGATAGAAACCTCACACCATGGCATAAGGGCATCACCCCATGGGACACCAGTGGGGAAAAGGGACAACCTCCTGGAAGGGAGCTTCAGCCCAAGCACTCCCACTGCCCTTTTCCCTTCTGGAGGGCAGGTCTTACAGCACAGGCACCCCAGCACCGTTGCTGTGTAGGCACGGGAGCCGGAGGTGAAGGCAGAGGGCAGAAACTATTTCAGGTTACATGAACCCATCTCCACCAAATAGGATTACCAGACACAATCCAATTGGCCGAGGTGGGTCACAGAGCTGAAAATAGTTTTGTACTCTTGCCCTCTTAGCTGGTAAATAGCTTTCAGCCCCCAAAAGTGCTGAGTTGTGCTACGCATTGGTGGAAACAGCTTGCACAAAAGTGAGATGGCTTGAGGACAAGGAAGGGGAAACCTGGGCACTGGGTGAAATGCTGCTGTGGCATATTCGGGTCAAAAGGACACCCTCAAAGAAGCCATGGGGGAAAAAAAAAAAAAGAAAGAAAAACCAAAAGACAAAATCCAAACAAAAAAACACACACCTACAATATTTGAATTTGCAAACCACTCAGTTTCATCTATGATTTCTATTTATGCACATCCCATACAAAAAGCCTGAATAGTTAATGTGGGACTAGAAATACAGGAAGCAGCACAGAATAGAATCTACTGGCACACAGAGCCTGGCCCTCTTAATACAATCCCCTTCACAGACAGATCAAGACTCATCTTAAAGCCTGTCTAGGAGTTTTGTTCCTGTTGTTCTGCTTGGAATCTGCTCTCCAAACTTCCCCCACCTAACAGAATGAAACTGTGGTTTAATCTCTAGACTAGATTACCACAATTGATTTATAGGAGCCTGTACTCTTGCAAACACCTTCCCTTAGCCTTAAAAACTCTCCCCCTTTCACACTGTTTACCTGCTAACATATTTACAGAGCACTCTCATACTCCCCCTACCAATTTCCTCAGGCCAAACAGTCCAAGCTCTTCTACTCTTCCCTTGTAGGACAATCTTTCCATTGCCTCATCATCCTGACAGGCTCGCTTCAGCACAAGTGCAGCTTCTGCTTAGCAAGATGATTTAAGAGCAAGTCCCTCTGCCAAAAGGAGAAGTCAAGGTTTTGAGAGCCTTCTTTGTTGCTGTTGTTTGGATTTTTTGTTGGTTGCTTGTTTTAAACAAACTTTCTCCCTTTGTTTTGGTCACTAGATTTTTCAGTGTCAGCATTTTAGCCTTTTCTGATCCTAGGGGGTTTGCATTGTTCAACCTTTTTAAAAGCTCCCTGCACTCAGCTATCAGGACAGCCCCAGTACAGCCCATCAATTGACTGTCCCGACACCACGGCCATTGAGTGATGGGAAGGAGGGGCTGAGGCTGGAACAACTTAATTTTTGACCTCTGGCACAAGCAATTCAAACAGGAATGACATCCTAGCTGTCAGCACAAGGCTCACAGCAACCCTGAACAGGAGCCTTTAACCCACCAAACTCACCGGGATGGAGAGGAGAGTGGGGTTCAGCAGGGCTGTCTTTTTCCCCCGTCCCTGCTCTGCCCGGCACTTACAGGATGCTCATGGCACATGCTCACTCCCTCCTGCTCCATTTCCATTAACATGGGATGATGCAACTAGACTTTTACTGCAATTTGCTGAGGAACACTGCTGTCCAAACTGATGAAACAGCAATTCAGCAGAGGACACAGGAGGCACTTTAGAGAAGTGGCAGGGACACCAGACAAGCTTTCACCACATTTATCAAAGTGCCTGCAGTTTCATTTCAAGGCGGCAGCGACAGTTATAAATAATGAGAAGAGCTACTCTGCATCTAGAGCATTTTAATAAATAAAAATGTAAAAAAGAAGCCTAAACAGCACAGTTAGTTGTGCTTCTGCAACCTTTCAGGTTTTCCAGCAATGTATGTATCAATGATTCTCTCCTTTGTAGTCCCTGACAGCACAACTCCCCCTCGATGATGGCCCTTTAGCACAGACATGATCTTTCATATGCAGAGTGCATGTTATTTCACTTTCACTGGCAAATGCAGAGCTCTGTGTTTGTGTGTGTGCACACATGTGTGCACTTGTATGTGATTTCACTCACAGCTGCCTGCTCAGCCTTCAGGCACAGAATAAACCAGATCAGGCACTTTGCTGCACACTCTATGCACACTCCCTTCCAATCACTACTGGTTGGGAGGATGGCATTTTTTGGGGAGGATCCATTTCCTATTTTGTCATCCAATATTGACTCTTCATGAGAAATGGCAAAGGAAAGAGCAGGAAAATACCTCCTGAAACACAGCTCAGCCAACGTCCCCCCTTCCTGCCCAGCAGTATCCCCATTGCCTTCTCATGAGGCAATTTCAAGGACAGATGACACAATGCTTAGCAGTCTTCCAGCACAGGCTCAGAGGGCAACATGAAGCCCACTCAGAGCATCAAAGCAACGTTTCAAATACCACATTTCCTCACACACTGTTAAAACACAGCCTGGCCTCGTGGGACAGCAGGACCATCACACAGGTACGCACAGCAGCACATGCACACTGCCCACACCACATCCTGCTCTGCCAGAGCACTCACACACATCTCTGGAGGTCCAGCACTGTTCTGCTGGTGCAGCCTGTGACCTCACTCATGGAGGTGAACCACTACAAGTGCTGTGCTTTATTCAGCCTTTGCAGGTCTCAGGGAGCTCGGTCCCTCTGCACACCCTGCGGCTCCTGCCCTTTCACGCCCAGCCCCAGTGATGCCCACCATATGGCATGGTAAGTGTGCCCTCTCTGCTAATGTAATCCACAGCCTAATTAAACCCCTGCTGAAAGGAGGCATTTTCTCTGTGACTTGCTGCGAGTTATCTGCACAGACTTGCTGAGATGCAGTAGTGGCTGCTGCCACAACATCCTCTCTGTAAGAGAGACAGGAAGGTGCTGTGGGGAAGGAAACGGCTTCTGCTGGAAAAATTTACTTCACTGATGCATACTTAGAAGTGCCAGTCCACTGGAGCTTCCCAGTCCCCCCTCCATCCTGGCAGGCAGAGTGAGCTGGGAGCCAGCCTGCAGCATCTGCTGCCAGGGTCCTGGGTGTGCTGGAGAAATACAGCTGCTGTGCCAGCGGGAACCCACCTCTCCTTCTCTGGCTGTTCAAACATACCTGGATCTGAAAGAAGCAGCAGACTGTTACCAAAATCAAGACACCCTAACAGGCATAAGCTGTTTGTTCTCCCCTCACCGCCTACTCTCAATGGTAGTCACTGCAGGTCGTGCGATAAAGAGGGATAACAAACAACTCCCAGAGCTCTGCTTCTTTATGGATGTAAAAGACAAAAAAAACCCCAAAACCCCAGGGAATGGAGCAAACCAGATCCTAATGTCACAAAAATAATAATTAAAAAAAAATAAAAGGAAGGAAAAGTAAATAACCTTGAGTCAAAGTACCCAAGTATCACCGTGTATCTGAAGGGTCTGCTCGTCTTGGGAAGGGTTTCTTTTCTTAGTGAATGTGTCCTGCTGAACTGAGCAGAGATGAGAGTGAAGAGATGCTCCCTTCCCAGCAGAGGAAGTGTAAAATCAAAGTTCTAAGAATTCAGAATGCAGCTGTCAAGAGAAAACACTGAGCTGTTTCCAGGATCCTATTTATAGCTGAATATAGAGGGCTTTATATTTAGAGAAACTGCTGGGTTTGGGTTCTCTTGGGGGATGACTTCTGCATTTCCTTTTACTTAATTGAGAGTCACCTAAGTCACTCAGGTGATAACCATGTATAGATTTGTTCATAAAACTAAAATGCAACAAGCGAGCTGAACTATCATTACAGTCTCATAGCTAAAGGCTCCTAATCTGGAAATGAAATGCTGAAGGTTCTCATAGCAACATCATCTCAGGGTTTTATGTGCTCAATACCCAGCAAAACAGTATTCTAAAAATAAAATTAAAAAAGAAAAACACAAAAAATATTCACACTGAAATTATAGTTTTCTCCAAGTGCAAAAAAGACAGGATATTATTACCTAAATGTCACAATTAAGAAACCTATTCATCTGTGACATTTATATTGCAGTAACACAAGCACCTGTATTTTTCTCTTCTTGAGTTCCCAACAAACTCCACTGTGTAAAAAAAAGAAAAAAAGAAAAAAGATCAGCTCAGTTACATATTATCTCTTACACATAACCAGAGCTGCTCGCTCTGAACAAGTTCCAGAAGCTGTACCAGAGTAAACTCTGTAAGAGGGAGTGCAGCATTCAAAAGCTATCTGGTAAGAAGGTCCCCTCATCTACAATTTATACACCCCAGAAATGCAAAGATTTCAACAATTTTTTGGCTGTGTTAAAACTTGCCTGAAGTCTCCATATTGAAAATTGTCACAAGAGCCCAAGAATTCCAGTGGGACTCAAACTTACTTTTCTCTGGGCGCCTTGTACTCCATCGTTTGGTAATATTAATATAAGGTCTGATCCTGCTGAGCTCTGAGCATCCGTGGCACTCCCTAGGGAAGTCTGTGGAGGCTGCCAGCTGAAGTGCTGAGTATAAGAGCACTCCAGCCCCTATGGCCTCAAACAGTACCAAGTGCTGAGCTGCCTCAGAGCATGCCACCACTAACACAAATTTGGAAACATTTTTTAATCAGTTTGTTTTCTATCCGTCTTTTCTTCCTCATGGCAAAGAGCAAGAAGTGCTCTTCTAATAAAGAAGTTGTGACTGACTTTCCACAGCAATTTTCATCTTTTTATATTACAAATAACTCCTCCCACAAGTTCAAAATAAAGGCACCATCCTTCACACCACCACTCAGGGCACCAACCTTCAGAGCGCAGGGAACAGGGAATGCTGGATTTCCAGTGCTTCTGCTGGCAGCAGAGAAACAGTCTCTGATCTGCTCCAAGCCTTCCCCACCAACCTGAATGAGCCTCACACTGCTTGCAGGATTTGGTGCCTCCCCTGCACCATCAGTCCTACCGGGCTGCCAGGATGGGATGGAAGCTGAGGGGGTGAAGGAAGGACCTCCAGGCCCCTGCATATGCACCATCATTTGTGTGCTGCAGAGGGGTGTAGCTCACGTGAGTTAAGGTCATCTTCAAAAAAGGGAAATCAGAACTGCAGGAACTCAGCACCCAAGCAACAAATGAACAGTTCTCAGTGGAAGAACCAAGAAAGCTAAAAAGAGGTGCAGCTACATTAAAATGTGTGTTACCAGAAGCAATGATTACCTTTACTTCTGAGCAATTTACACGCAGAAGAGAAAGGTTTCTCCTTCATGTCTGCTGTGAACTAGCGATTTAACACATTGTAACCGGTTTATTGGGCTTTGTTTGCTGCCAGCCTTGGCAGAGGTCTGCCTGGCCTCATCACTGTCCCCACGCTCCAGCTGGCTCTTCCTACAGCAGCAGAGAGGGAAGCCTGCTCTGCTGCTGCCCCTTCTGTGCCTGCTCCACTGAATTTAAATGTCATCAGTGTGACACTATCTGGGGAAGAACACAAACAAACCTGGAATCCCTTACCTCTGCCCACAGAGGAAAAAAAAACCAAAAACTGATTCACAAAAGCAGCACCCACAGTCAGCCTGGGACATCACAGTGTCTGGAGCCCCTTCATGGCTTGCCAGTTGGGGTTTCTCATGCCACCAAGGGCTCCTGGATGCTAAAAGCAGCAGGAGAAGCAGGCAAGTTATTCCACACCTCGCTGGGAAATGGAAGCTTCCCCATGGTGCAGGGTGGAGACCAATCCATCATGACACCTGCACCAGCATCATCTGGAGGGAAAACTCAAAACAAATTAGCAGAGGGCTGGCAGCTCTCATCCAAATCTGACTGTAGTAATGAGACTCTGGTGCTTCAAACCCAAGCAGCTCACTGTGGAGACAGCCCTGACAAAGGTTCCAAGTGGTGGGATGGGGCAGGAGGCCTTGCCCACTCTCAGCAATCCCAGGACAGGTCGGATGTTGCTCCTCTGTCCTGCCTTTGCCCTGAAACCTTGGAGACGGAGAGATGCACCTGCATGTCTGGAAACAAATGCCAATGCAGAGAGCTTGCTGAGTGGCAGAATGTGGTTTTTCAAAGGGAACTTCAAGAACAAGGCACAGGTCGGCTTTGACCTGAGATGTCAGCACGAACTGAGGAGACAGAAGCCCTGGCCAGGATAGAGGCTCACCCCCACGCACACACCCGCTCATGCTTCAAGCCTTTGGCTAAGGACCCTATCTCATCCTATCCCCTGCTACCACTCCAGTCTGACTTAGCCCTCCCTTCCTTAATACCTCGGTGCCGCACGAAAACCAGCTGCAACTCGAACAAGCCTCGGCTAGACCATAAAGGCAGAAGTGGGAACAGGCTGGGACTGCTTAAAATGAGTGGCATGTTGCCCGGGTCCGGGAGCCTGTCCCCCAGCAGCCCGGCGCCCCGGGCTCCAGCGGAGGGGCTGAAAAGCCGCATTGAGGACAGCGGGGACGGCAGGGCTGGCTGAACATCCCGGCCGGGAACACTGGGCTCCTTGTTCGCTCCGGGGCGCTGGGGAAGCCTCCGCAGAAAGCCTGCTATTCAAATGGAAATCAGGGCCTTGCACCCAGCCGGGAGGAGGAGGAGGGCTGCTGGCTCCTCACAAACAACAAGAAGATGGCTGGGAGGCTTGGGATGGGGAAAAGGATAGGGGGGCACGGGGACGGGGGAGGGGGCCCATCCCCCTCGGCCGCTCTTCGGCACATACACGGCACAAGCGATGCTGGAAGGGGGAGAACAAGGGACAACAAAACCCTTTGCCTGTGAAGGCGAGGCAGCACCCGGTAACTTGCCCCATGAGAAGCAAATGCGGTAAGGCTGGGCATCTAACACGTCCATTGTTATGAATAATGAGCTTGACTCGGCCAATACATCAAGCAGCAATCAATTTATTAATTAATACAGAATGGTAAAGTGTGAGCAAACAGCGCTGGGTACAGTGGGGGTTTCCCCTCCAACTGCACACCGACAGTTGATTTTTCTGCTGGTATTTATTGAGATTTTCCATAAGCAACCTTTTTTTTTTCTAGTTTCCTCCTAATTTCTATTTTTGAAATCTAATTTCTATACCCACTGTGATCAATTTCCATTGGTGATGTTTAATTTTCTATACTTCAAAAGGTACGAAATCAGTGAGGTTAGAAATAACATCTTGTGATGATGAGGTTCTCAGGACATAAATCGGTGGTGGTGGCATCCAGATTTCCTTCTTCAGAAGAAAACACCAGAGATGAGAGATTCAGTCTTCCTTTTAGGACTATAAATCAGTTTTGTTGGTGATGTCCAGCTTCCAGGTGGTGGTCCATCTCCTCTTCCCAGGATCATTAATTTTAGTTTGGAATAGCTCACTTCCTTCTATTTGGGTGATTACAATCCTTTCTATATATATATGCTAAAGCTATAGTTCAAACCTTCTATTAAAAACCTTATAGGCTCACATGATTCACTTATAAGCAAGCAAAATATTACTTAAAAAGCCCTTTTCCATGCTTTTTCTGGTTTGTTCATTAAACAGATGTTTTTATAATTATCCTATGGCCTTTTCCACACATTTCACAACCATAACTACAAAGGCCATCTTTTTCTACCTGACACAAAACACAACCCCACATTTCACACCATGATCCCAAAAACACATCCCAAACTCAAAGAGCCACATGACACATAGAGGAATTGCAGCTCCAAGGAATGAGGCCTTGTGCCCATGGTCTTGTAGCAGGCCTGCTGCAGAGACGTGCTGATAACTCAATGCAAAATGGTTGTCAAGTTCCAAGAAATGTCTTGCTCTTCTTTAAGTATTAGATCCTGTGGATCCACTCCTCCCTCTTCAATTATTTTTCCCCTGGTAGAGGAGTGGAGCAAGGTGAGCGGAGGGGGGTAGTATCATCAGGAACTTGTGTTTGATTATTACATTATAGCACAACTTTCCAGTCTGCAAGGAAATGCAGCAGCTCTTTGCACAAGCCATCTGGGTGAGCAATTCAGCAATGGAATAAATCAAGGCAAACCCTCAATAAATTAAACCAGAATTATATTAATTAAGAGGAGACATTATGACTTCAATCACAGGAAATTCTATGAGCCAACCTGTGGCTTTATTTTCACAGCTGTGCTTGTGTTACTTTGCTGTGCTATCAGGCAAAATTAATTCTAGGTAGAATCACAGAATGGTTCGGTTTGGAAGGGATATTAAAGATCACCTTGTTCCAGTCCCCCTGGCAAGGGCAGGGACACCTTCCTCTAGATCAGGTTGCTCAAAGCCCCATCCAGCCTAGCCTCAAATATTTTCAGGGATGGGGCATCCACAACTTCTCTGGGTAACTTGTGCCAGTGCCTCACCACCCTCACAGTAAAGAATTGCTTCCTAACATCTAATCTCAATCTACTCTCAGTTTGAAGCCATTACCCTTTATCCTATCACCACATACCCTTGTAAAAAATCCTTCCCTGGTTCTCTTGTAGCCCCCTTCAGGTACTAGAAGGTGCTCTAAGGTCCCCCTACAGCCTTTTCTTCTCCAGGGTGAACAACTCCAGCAAGAGCCTGGGAGACAGTAGCTGTCCCACAGAGGCCAAAAACTGAGGTCAACTTCTCTTTTCTCATCCCAGTCTCCATCCTGGATCAGGCTTGGCCAGGAAGAGAAATATCTCCTCCCTCAGTCTCGATGGCATCCCTTTCTCATGCATGATTTGTCTAGCCAGGGCACTGGAAAAAGACAGAACCTAAAAATGACCTTTGGCATATTCCTATCTTGGTCATGACCAAAAAAAAAGTTGGGGTTTGGTATTGGCTTTTGTCTGTGGTGGTGTAGTTTCAGAGTTCACTGGGACTTACTCCAAAGTTCAATTATCACAGGACAAGATCACAGGCCACAAGAAAAAAACAAAATGATACACTGAACTCTGGTTTATAATTGGGCTCAACAGGAACTGCCTATGTCGTTCACAGGGCAGATACTCAAAATGGAAATGTAATAAGAAAGGATTAAAGAAACAAATAAAACAGGTATGTCCTGCCCACCTTCTCCCTTCACTTTAGTTAGTAATTGCTCACTATGTTTCTCATTCACTCTATTTCTTAGCTGTCTAATGGACAACAGGAGCATACTTGGAAATAGAACTTTGGAACAAAGGGAACTTTCCAAACACAGGGAAGCCTCATTTTCCCAGAAGTCTGTCATTCTCCAACTCCGCCAGTAGGTAAGAAAGTTTTTATCTAAGCCATTAAAATAAAGTACAAAGTGCCATGGACAGACAGAACAAAAGTACATCTTTTCAAGGCTCACTGAGGTGGGAGGGAGGTTGCTTTGGTTAAAAAGCTAAGCTTCCACACTGGGAGAGACTAATGTGTTCTGCAGAGAAATGAACACTCCCTCCAGTTGTGTATTCCCCAAGGAATTAAGAGCCATATCAGCCATATATTCAATAGCTGCTTACGTGCAGGTAAAGCACATGTAGATCAGAGAACAGGAAAGGAGAGGAAGATCTCTTGCTGCCATTGATTCTTGTAGAAGAAAGCATTTCAGTTATCTCCAGGCAATGCCTGGTGTCCATTCTAGCCCTTTTACTATCTGTGATTGCTTCACAACACACCATTTAAAAATTATTTACTCTCAATTCATGATCAATTTGAAAATAATTCACTCTTAATTCACTTGGTGAATGATTTAAGGAAGAAAATCCCTTTCCATTTGAGAGAGAGTTAGTCTGCCTGCACCAGCTCTCAATGTGGTCAGTAACCTTGACCACAGGGTGCTGTGTCTTGTCACAGTCTGACAGCAAGAAACCAGGAAAGCTGAACAGAAAATTTTCCTCCTTGCTCCCAGGAATGCCATGCGGCAAATAGACATCTCCCAAACACTTATGCAACTGAACCCACCTGTACAAAGACTTAGGAGCAGGCAGACAAGGACAGCCAGACCCCACAGCTTCCCTGCACAGTAAAGAGTATTTACGGACCCCACTGAGCAGCAGGATCCAGCTCACTGGAGCTGAAAAAGCATGGTGATCTCAGCATATGTTTCACAGGCCTTAGTGCCTTTTCTCCACAGTGGAGGAGTGGGAAGGGAGGGATAATGCCATGCCATCAACTGCAATTAGAACTGTGTTTGATCAGCTTCATCTCTCACCCCCAATCAACCTGCTGCAGCCCCACATGCTGTGAGGGGCAGGAGGAAGGTGCTGTGGGAATTTCACTTTCCCTCATGCTGTACAGGTGGCTCTCTGCCCAACCCCTGAAATGCACCATCTATCTTGTTTCTGAATTATGGATTCTGAGCAAAAGCCTGCTAAGTTACTGTAGATTGGAGGCTCAAGTTCAGGTAGTGGGAGTGATTTCCATGCAAAAAGCTGGGTTAAACAGCTACTACAAAATACACATCACATCCAGGCAAGAAACCATTTTGTCCTCAACTTCCACTCTTTTGAACAAAAACAAAAGCAGGGAAGAGCACTATAGCCCCAAAAGCACTTTTTGACCCCTGCCAAGGTAAGCAGTGTCTCAGCACAGAAGGGACAGCAGACATTTCAGAAATGTAATATACCTGTAGGGAAAGGATGAAAGTGGCAATCTGCTTCACAGAAATTTAAACTATTCTGATCTTAAAAATTCATTGCTGTTTCTTATTACTAATGTAGCAATTATTAATCATCATTACCTTCTTATTATGCTAATTCACCTCCTGTTTAACCTCTGTGGTGCAAGTACCAGCCTTCATCAAGATAGTTTATAAACAAGCTGTTTAATCACTCAAGTATCAACACAGCTCAGGTATTCAGCCCAGATGCTGCCAGAAAAGCAACAGCAACAGATGCCATATCCACTGGCACTGCTAAAATATAGCTGATTATGTAGTAAAACAAACAAACAAATAAATAAATCACGTACTTTTGTTTCTTCCTTATTCTTTCAATCTCCAGGATAGACAGAAACTGAGCCTATATTTAATCCTCTAGTTTACTGGCTTTACAATAAATGTATGACTGTAGGTTATATTTGTGGTACACCTTCAGTTCCCAGCCAGAAGATAGAATTGCTGAGTCCCTGGAGAGGTTTTGAGGGTGTTCAGTTCTTCTAGTTTTTCAGTTCCTCTGGGATGTGACACAGCCAGGCCCAGACTCATCCTGCTCCTCATCAGGCTAAAGGATCCCTCATAAAGACTCCCAGTTTCAATCCCTCTGGGTGACCTGTCTCCCCCAGGAGAAGCTGAGAGAGCTGGTGCAGCCTGAAGCAGAAAAGGCCTGAGGGGCAGCCCATTATTGTGACTCACTCCCAGGCAGTCCTTCTCCATTCAGTGCCATATGGATCCACTTCCTCCCTTCTTCCCCCCACCCTCCAGTGCATTCCCATTCTCACCATGCTCCTCAGTCTGCAGCACCCCTGCCTTGGTCACCTCCCTGACCAGCTCCCCCTCTCCTTGAAGAGGATGGAAGGTGGCTTTCTTCTCCACCACCTCCAAGTATGACAAAGGAAGTCTCCCAAGCAGGTGAGGGAGACACATTCCCTGCTTCTGCTGACAGCTTATGGCATCTGCAGGGGAGCTCTGGGTTTGTCCCAGTCACACAAAGAAGCTGCAAGGGGTGAAAACTGAAGCCTTTTCCTCAAATTCTGTGTTGCCTCTGCTGAGCACATGGTTGATCACATTTGATTTTTCAAAGGCTCTTCATCTAGCCTAATTAGTGTAGATTGTCTCAAAGGCGACAAAAAGCACACAGATCACCCTTCTGCTGCATTTCAAGGCCTGGCTGCACAACATGGTGGCAAGGCAGCATTCAAAAGAAAACATTTCCCTTTTCATATATGCAGGAACCCATTTCCCCCCCAAAACTTAGTCTCAAAAATGGGAGAAAGGAAGGTAAAATTTTCCATGCAAAGTCAGTTTGAGCTAGAATCCAGGGATAGGAAAGTTCCAGGCAATCTCTTTCAATCCTGGCAAGATAGTAAAGTGACTCAAAGCAAAGACAGGATAACAATAATGAAAATCACAGCTGTTCAGGGGGCAACAACTGTAACCAGGGGGACTTTTAACAACATTTATCAAGAGTGAAACTGAGGCACGAAAAGGTAAAAAGCATAAGTAAAAATAACCAGGCATCCTCAAACACCAGCAGCACAACAAGCCTCTGATTGCAGTACCATTATTTTTTTAAATCCCAAAAATGCTGTTTGTGTCCCTAGAGAGGATCTGAGCTGGCTGTGGATTAGCCATGCCCCGGGTGCAGACATACAGCAGTGGCTCCATCAGGGTTAGCACAGCCCGAGGAGCCCTGGCTCCAGCAGCATGGACGGGGCACAGCCACTGCGAGGGACAGACCCAGTGTGCAGTGGCTGGAAGCCTGGGCAAGGCAGCTCTGCCAAGCAGGCAGTGTGCAGAGCCAGCACGGGTGTGCCTGCACCCCTGAGCTGCTGCTGCTCAGGAGCACTCAAGTGCACAGCACGGAGATGCTCGAGTGACCCTGTGCTGTGCCAGCCAGGTTTGATACAGCCACTCGTGAATCAGAGTGAAGAAACCGTGCCAAAGCTCCTCTCCTGCAAAGCCAATTAGGTGCCTCACTGTGATCCCTTCTATGCAGTATCTGTGAGAGCTTATCCTGAGTCCTAAGCAAATGCGTGGAAGCTAGCACAGGTCTGCCACTGCATGCAGGCTGCAAAGCCCTTTTCTGACCCAGGCTCTAGGGGACACAGTGCAAATACTGAGCACAGCCCCAGCTGGGCTCATTATTGGTGGAATGATCCCCATGATGTTAAAAACAAACTGTTTCCAGGGGAAGCTTCCAGATGTATTTATTTGCCTTCGCCTCACTTTTCAGTATCTATAGCATCCGTGGGCTTCACAGTCCAGACAAGCCACTCTGCATGACCCCAGTGTAACAAGAAAAGCACTCTATCCTGAAAAGACAAGGGGTAACAATCCCCTGCACTGCAACCTCAGGAAATCACCAGCTTCATGCTCCTGCCCCAAGGCAGGATCTCCTGCAGTTCTGTCACCCTGCCAGCTGCTGGATGAACTTATTCTTAGAGGCCTTCTTCAACGGTGCAAACTCCGTGCCTTCCTCAGCCAGCCTCCTCTAAAAGCTGTTGACCTCTCCTGCACGTGGGAGACCTCCAAGGAAGATGCAGGTCCTAAAGAACCCAATAGTACGAATGGCACTCTGGCACCTGGGGTTAAGGTTGCAGCTATTTGAGTTTCTGCAGGAGAGCATGAGCACACAAGCAAAATGAGGCCTGTGAGCTTTAATAAACTACTTGCTAGTCTTGCATGGAGAGCAGCCCATAAGATAAGGAACCTCTTCACAGAGTCTCTGAAGTCTTACACATGGTCTATTTGTATATCTGCACTGATGGTAGCACAGATACATCCACAGAGCACAACACACCCTTGTACATAATGACAAAGGAAAAACACTGCAGTTCTGCTTGGCTGGGCCCCAAGTCAGGGCACTTTTGCTCCTAACCTTTATCCTCATTATATATCTTAGTTCATGGTTACAGTGACAACAGTAATGCAGCATCAACATAATGCTTTTCCCAGACAGCATCCCGAAACATCCAGAAAAAAACCTCTTATCATTCATTCCCTTCCTAGAGGTGGGGAAAGCAAGACCCAGGTGTGTGCACTCTCCACTGTGCAAGTGTAGAACAGTGCAAGGATCAGACACAGTCTCACACTCCTCTGCTATGTTGTGCAGGCAGCACCTCCTCCTGCCACCAGCTCTCCAAGACTGGTCAGGGAACAAAAGCCTGGTAACAGGTACAAAATGCAGCCCCTGTGGCAAGAAGTAGCAAAAGTAATCTGAAAGATGAATGAAAAACATAGCATTGGTGGTGTGCTGTGTTTCCCCACTGGAAAAAAAATCAGAATTTTCCTATCCGAGTTCTCAGTATAGCAAAAGAAGTCCAAAAAAATCACACAAAGCACTGCCCTGCTGCTGCTTTGCTGATGTCAACTACTGCAGAACAAAAAAGATGAGGTTGTTCAGGCACAACCACCCTGCTGCCAGAAGACATCCCTCCAATCCCTCTGCATGCTGCAAAAAACCGTGAGTTGAGACGTGATAGAAAGCAGACCCTGCACCTTTCTACCCCACATCTATCAGTGTGCTTGTGCAATGATAACCAAAATAGCTGTGAACTCCTCCAGTGACTCGGAGTACTGCTACCCCATCTACTCACCAAACCATCTGCAGGAGGAGGCAAGGACATGTAGTTCTTAACCATATTCTTTGGCGCTTATTTACTCTGTGTATTTGCATAAGTACTGGCAGAATTTGAAATAAAAGCCTCTTCATGCACACATTCATATCCCCCCACCCCACAGAGAGGACGGCTTCAGCCCCCTATCATTCCCCACACTTCCAAAGGAAAAAATGTGTGTGGGCAGGGTGGGGGATAGTCATGAGCAGAAGCCGCGATCTGACTCTGTCAGCAGATGACTTCTATTTGCACTCGTTAGCACTGCCCTAGCGTGAGCTAACACCACCCCCTCGGGTAATTTAAATTTATAAAAAAAATAGAAAAGAAGGGGGAAAAAAAAGCCTGTATTTCTATATTTAGGAGGCTAGGATAATCGGGGTGGAAGAGCCCATCTGTTTGGCGTTCACTCCAGCTGCTATGGATGCGGAAATTTGTCTGTTTTCTTTCCTTTTGCCTGTTTCGACTTGTCCTGGCTGACTGTGAGAGAGACACAGAGAGCATGATGTATGGCCACAGCCATTTAGGTCTGCAACTGTGCACCATCCCATTGGAGTCACAGCAGAACTACTCGGCCGAGCCAGGGTCTTTCCCATGGGAGTGTAAAATAGTAAATAATAATTATTATAATTGTTTTTATTATTATTTTTATTGTTGTTGTTCTTATATTTTTATTGATACTATTAATAAGTCTATGTTTATAACACTGAAGACAGAACAACACAGAAAGGCACAAGACAAGATAAGACACATCTTAGACCTCGGTAAAAGTCAGCTTTAAGAAGGCAGCCTCCCATCTGCCACATCTTTCTTTTGGGAGATTGCCCCAAATAAAACTGAATTTCTGTGGGATGCCAACTCGTCATCATTGGCACTAGCCACTGGATGGAGACATAGCCACACTTCTTCTCAAACCAACCTCTTCTGCCATTTTTGTCCCAAGACTCTATGAAACTGAGCTAAATTCAGAAGTGGCCTTTGATCTCCCACCTTCCTGAGCTGACCAGGCTCTGATCCCAAAATAATGAGGGTGCAGTCACTTCAAGAAGTCTTTTGATGCCGTTCCTGTCATAGACACGAATGCCACAGCCCCTGTGGGATATAGCATCACTGCTCTTGTAAACCTAATGCAGTGCTACTCCTTTTGCTGCTAAAGGGATCCCTGTGGAGTGTTAGGACATGCGCAGACTGTTGGGACCCTTTGCTGTTTACCTTGTTTGGTACAGGTGATTTCTTTTTAATTTCAATGTTTCAATGTTTTAATGAGGTCATCACTGAGGTCATAAAAGGTACCAGGAACGAGCAATAAGCCTGGATATATTTCATGTGACTAGCATTCTGGAAGCCTTAGAAAGAGAAGAGAAGACTGTCAGTGCAGTATTCAGAATTCCACTGCCAGATTTTCCTATAGGATCCTCTCCAGCCCTGGGGCTGGAATCACAGTACAGTACATGGAGGAGGACAGGTGGGTGAGGGGCATGGATCAATAAATAGGAATGTAGATCAGGGAATGCACGGTCCAGGCACCCTGCAGTCCTCCTTGCAGCCCACACTCCTAGTCCAGATCCAGCCCTCCTTTCTCCTGCCTGACAAACATTCCCTCACCTTCCCAACCACACAAAGCTGAAACTCCCCCACTGATTGCCATGTGTACAAGATTGGGATCTAGACCATCACCTACAGGGCAATAAATGTGTACAGAGGTCTAGAAAGTCTCTCTTTGGAAGCAGCCCTCCTCTCCTGGGTGCAAGTTCCTGGCATACAAGCACCAATGGACATCGATGACCACTTTTGGCAGGCTTGTCTTCGTGATGTGTCTGGCCTGGGGGTTTGGTGCACAGCATGGCCTGGGTGCATTTCTGATCACTGGCATGAGGAACAACACTTTACTCCTTTGACTCTCTGCTCCAAGGAGGTAATTTTAGCTCTTGCAAGTCAGCAGGGACAATTGCTCTTCCTCACCCAAAACTGACTGCCTATTTCTGCAGTTGCATCCCACACATCATCCACCACCCAGAGATGCCTCCTTCTCTTTCCAGCTTCCCAGACTGCCCTCTCCTGAACTGTCTGTGGTCTTCTGTTAGCTACTTCAACTCAATAAGTCCATGGGCCCTGTGGCCCAGAAGCATTTGTTTCCTTGGGACACAAGGCCCTGCACCCACCCCTCCTCTGACAGAAGAGCAAAGGCCTTAAACATGTTAATTTTCTTTTCATCAGGTTCATGACATTAGATGGACAGGTACAGGTGAAGTACTCACTGCCATGCTCCACCCTCTGCTACACAAAAGAGACTCCACACAGGTCAGCCCCAAGGCATGAACAGGAAGGATATGAGGTCTCACTGGTTCACAGACCCAAAAAAACAACTATTTAACTGTGCCTTCAGACGAAGCATCACCTGTCTTACAGAGCTGAAGGGCATCTCACACAGCTTCAAAAGCTGCTTTCCTCAATGTGCACAAATGTTGCTCACAAAAGTGTAGACCTTCAGCAGCTGACATTGTTGTAACTGTTCTTTAAGATGCTAAAGTAACTCACACTCATTCCTTGCAGACACAGAGAAAGTTCTTTCTGTGATGCCTTACTTTTGCCAAGCATTATTTAATATTCCCAAATTAACTTTTTTTTAGAGGGTTGATAAGCCAGTAAAAGGGAAAATGGAAAATATTTGGAAATATTTTGGAAATATTTGGAAATACATGAAAAATATTCTGAAATCTGAGAAATCCTAAAAGATGAAGATATAAATAAAAACTGAAACTAATGGTTGAGATTTTGTTTGTTTGTTTATTTTTCAATTCTTCATGCTATTTCCTCCAATATTTAAGGGGGGGGGGGAAGCAGAGTGACATGCATGAGAAACTTCAGATAAACTGCCTCGTATTTGATGAAATCAGAAATACTGTAACTTAATTCAACATTTATGTCATCACTCCTCCACATTCCCCCATCTGAAAGACGCAGTGCCCTGTAACTGCAGATGAGGAAACAAAATTCTCTTGTATGTTCACTTTCATGAAAGATGAATTTGCTTTGTTCTCTATTTTGGTCCCTAATTCAGAAAACCACTTAAACATATGCTGAAGTTCGTAATTTGCCACTCTACCACTTATGCATCTACTCAGGAATATGCCTGAAGTCAGGCATATGCACAGCACACTGCTGACTGTGGACCTTAGAGCGTTCTGTTCATTTCTGAAGCTATTCTAATTTAGTGACGTAAATGTAGAAGGAAGTAACACATTTTGAGCAATTTTAGCACTCACTGGCAAAAGTAAGTTTTGAACTTGCCTATCCCCACAAATAGTCTGAAAAATTATTAAAAATTACTAGCTAATTCTTGATATCTTTCAGAAACTGCTTAATTCTAGCAATTACTTTGAGCTGTCAGGGTAGTGAAATACTATGGCATGAAATTTTGCTCTGTATCAATGCTGAGCAACCAAACCTGCAGCTGAAATGCTGCTCCCCCTCCCCCTAGGAAATAGTTAAAAAACAAAACAAAACAAAACAAAAACCTTCTTATAAGCATGTGGCATGTCAAATATTATTTGTAGAAGCTATTCAGTAAGTAATTTCAAATAAGTAAAATGCAAAGAAACCGCAGGATGTTCACAAACAATTTTCAAATAGAAATGGAAGAGGAATTCATTAAATAAATTATTTGCTATAAATTATTCACCGACCTCTAATCTTACTACCACTTAGACTATAAAATTCATGCCATAAAAGATACAGGATTCGTGCCATAAATGATACAGGATACATAACAAGGCATCATTAACTTATGCATTTCCCAGTGCTGCTTTATTTTGACTGTACAGTTATATGTGCATTATTATATATTATATATATACACATGCATTAAGACAGCCTTTTGGCTTTAATGGACTTTGAGTGTAATATGTTTCTGTTTTTAAGGCTAAGCTAAGGAGACCTGGTCTGTTTTTAGCCTGTAAGTTGACTTTGAGCTCCAAGGCTGAATAACTCTTCAAATCTGAGAGAACAATCCAAGCTGTACTCTGAGCAAAACCAAAATTAATGGAAGCCTTACACAGTGTGCTAATTTAATGAGATTTCCACAACTTGGGCCCATTTCACACAAATTCACAATGAGAGGTGGACATTCCTTTGTGTCCATCAAGCCACACAGTGAACATTTTCATAAAGGTGAAAGAGGAGAAGCTGGAAGCAGGTCACTGGCAGGAGGCAACAGTGGCCTTCTGGGGCCCACTGGCTCTGCACTGGATCACAGGGTCAGCAGCATCCCCACCTGAATCACTTTCCCCCTCCTGCAGCTGCAAGAGAAGCTGCCAGCTGTGCACTGGCTATATGGCCAGAGGAACAAATTCTGAAAAAAAAAACCCCTAAAATACACTATGAAATTCATTTTAGCCACAAAAACAAAATCCCTGAAAGTGTTTTCACTCATAACCAAGGATGAAGGCAGCTTTTTCTTCTTGTTTGTGTTCTGATTTCTTCTAAGTGACAGCTCTATACCACTACTTGTTTGGTCTCCAGCAGTTGTTTTATTATTTTGTATCATAACTGTTTACTTTTAATTAAAAGTACGTTGATTGTCACTGAATTTCTCCATTTGTGGAAAACTGATATAAGTTGTCATTCTTTGGCTATGGAGAAAGGGAATAGAAAAGGATTCTTGCAGTTGTCAGAAGAATCTCTTAATTATCTCCAAAGCAAATTCTATTGCAGCGAGTTGCAATTAAATGCTACTCTTCACCATCCATGCACATTTTTACCCCTTGGAAAGGAAAGAAGAGTTATTTTGGCAGAGTTTCATCATCCTGGACTGATTCATAGCAGGCTCAGTCCTTGGCCCAGTGGGTGTCAAGTGCATTGTCCAGCCCAGGACAGCACAGAGGCCCTACCCAGGCTGTTATTACACACTGGTATTTCCACAGCAATTATGGGTGCTTGAAAAGACCCCAGAGGAGGCAAGGGCATGGGGTCCACTCACATCAGAGACCCCTTGAAGGCTCCGGTCCCAGGTCCTGACACACAGACCTCAAAGCTAAATAAGCTTTACCACAGCAGTTTCTACATCAAACACAGGGAGAAGAGCTGTGGCTCTGCTGACAGGACTGCTTCCACTCTTGCTTATTGTCAACATAAATTCACATCAGCTAGGCTGTTTAAAAAGAACCTGAGGGAATTCTGTGCTTAATTCCCACAGGTATGTTATAAAATCCCAATTGTAACACACAATGCTCTATTTTTTTTTTTTTCAGGGTGAAGCTACACCATGGGTAGAGAGTGGATAAGGAAGAAGGGCTGCATTAGACCAGATGGAGACCAAGGTTCCCTTAAGCAATGAAGAAAATACTTCACAATGCCTGAGGACCAGACTCACTCTTCTCTATAGGAGCACCCTGGCCAGCACATCTCCACCATGCAGGGCAAAATTCGCACATAAACACAACTTGACTGGCAGGCCAGTCATGCAGCAGACCATCCAGACCTCCCAAACCAGCCCTGATCTGATCCTGATCAACCCTGGCTGATCCTGCAGCAGAATCCAGGGGGGAAAGATTTCCTCCAAATCATCCTCAAGGCACAGACTGTTTAAGATTGCCACCAGTGTTACAGTGCACCCAGCATGTGAACAGGCAGCCAACTGGAGGTGAGGAGGACAGATACCTTGCACACACCAGCCCCTCACCAGTCACCCCAGGGCCCCCCCTCTGGGGGTCCCATGCCCAATATTCATCATGAAGATGATGAATCAAGAAGAACCACATTTGATTCTCATTTGATTCGGTCACTGCAGATTTTCTCTAAAGACTCAGAATCGATAACCACCCATGAGCCACTGCCATGAAAACTCAGGATGAAAAGTATTCAGCAGGCCACTGATTAAATCAGTGGACAGGCAGCAATGTCCAGTGGAGAAGGCACGGGCTGGCAGTCAGGAGATGCAGGCTCCAACCCCAGATTGGCCACAGGAATCCTGCATGACCATGGCAAAGGCACTTCCCATCTCTGGGCCTCAGTTTTCCCCATCAGCTGCATGGTGATCTAGATAACATGGCTGTTACCTGAGTCAGTGAAGAGAAAGATTATACAAGGATTAGCATTAAAAAAGTGGGTGGGCAGAGCGCAGCATAGATATGAAGGGTTCTGAAAAATACATGGGCCTCTGTCTTCATGCTCCTCATCTCTTTCCACAAAGTGGTTCCTAAAAGCAAAAATAGTATGCTCTCCCTACAAAGGCAGCACACAGCAGATACATATATTTAGATCACTGTGAAACAAATACCGATTTTTGTCCAAGGTAGGAAAAAAGCACCCTGTGCTACAGAGAGGGAGAAAGACAAAGACAACGGAAGTCACCCTGAAGCAAGGAAAAGGAAAGAATCTAGACCTCTGGGACAGATTCAGCTGTGGTGTAAACACTGATGTTAGCCATATTCAAGAAGGTCAGGAATAAATGACAAAGCTCTCATGAGCCTGACCTGGAGGTCCATCAGGTGCGAGACGTATACAGGACAAGCACTCATCTTCCTGCATGTCAAACGAGCAATTTCAAACCCCTAAATAAATGGTAGGACACTGCAGCAGAAACAACCCTCAGGAAGGACAGAACAGAACACCTTTCCAGTCATTTTATTTTGCAGCTTTTTCGGCTTGCATAGCTATCCCCCCTTGCCCAGCTGAGGATGTCACATGCTGCTTTTCCTCTCCCAGGAGACATCAATCTGTCACTAGGGCCACTCTCTCGACACCACCCCCTAATATGTGTATTCTACCCCTTCTGCTTGCTCGGAGCACAGAAATGACAGCACAGAAACCCAGTGGCAGCAGGTGGGAATGGAGCCCACATCCCCTAATCCCAGTGCTCACAGCCAAAAATAATAATTAAAAAAAAAATTAAAAAAAAAAAAAAAAAGAAAAAGCAAAAAATAAAGAGCTCCCCCGATCCCTGGTTTGTCCCTTACATGCATAGCATCACTGCTGCTGAATTGCAGCCTCAGAGAAAGGAAAGAAAAAGGCCCAAAAGGCAGCTAGGAAACCCACCGTCCATTGGCTTCCCTCCACACGAGGCGATCGGACTCCTTCTGCTGCAGTGACTTGGCAAGCACACCTCGCTCTGACTCAGCACCTCGCCGGCACCTCCTGTCAATTATTCCCACAAACTGCTGACGCCGGAAGGGCCATTTGCAATTAGGATGCAACACAAGCCGGTGGCGGTGGGATGCCTCAGCTCCCCCTCTTCACCTGCAGCGGTCCCCTCGCTGTGAGCCCTCTGGCTCAGGGCTGGAGCTCCCAGCCAGGGTGAAGCTGTGGGGGACAGGGCACACAGTGCAGGAGGGCTGGAGGATGGGGACCAAGGGGGTGGGGGAAGCCTGCCTGTGCTGTACCTATTCTAAGCATAAACAGACAACTGCTGTCAATGTGGCAGCTGAAATGAAGTCTTGCAAAAGAAAAAAAAAGGCAAAAAAAGGCAAAAAAAAAAGGCAAAACAGCCACTGGGAATAAGGGCGAGAGCAGTGAGAACAGATGAAACTATGCAAAAAAGCTACTGTAGAGCTAGCAGAGAGCATTCCCCAAAGAACAAGCAAAGCTCAGCCTTGCTGCAACTCCGTGCAGCTGAGAAACACAAGCCTGCTCTCCATGTCCAAGGCATTTCCAGCACAGGGGAGAGAGGCGCTGATTGCGGATGAGTCCCGTAATAAGGGCCCAGGGCGCACCAGCTGTTTCAGGGGCAAAAGGAAGGGCTGCCCTTGACAAGCCAAGGACATGACGATTCTGCAGACAGACTGAGGCCATTCTGTCCCTCTGCCAAGTAGCCAAGGTCCTCCCAGCCTCTCCGAGTCACTAGCTCACACAGCCAGAAAGCCAAGCAGGTCTGCACACGAGCAGCTCTACAAACCAATGGTTTGTTCAGACAACAAACCCCATCAAAGAATGAAGATCAGCCACACAGTCATGGAAGCAGCCCAGAAATCACACAAGCTCAGCAGTGCCCTGCAGAAGACTTCCATCACCTTCTGGTTCACTAAAGCAACCCATCTTCCACCCATGCCTGTTTCCTTCCCCAGAGGTCGTGGGGAGTTCCAGGCCCCCTTCACTGGCACGGGCAGTGAGAGGCAGCAGAGTGAGTGATGCATTCCTTGCAGGAGTTCCCAGGGACCTTTTAACCAAGAAGCAGGGCTGCATTTGCTGAGATATCACCTCTAAACCAAACATTTCAGAGTGCAGCTAAGGCTGATAGACCACACGGGAGCACAGGTCAGAGTGGTGTGGAGCTGGAGAAAAAACTCCAAGAATCACTTCAGATTTGATGCAGTGAACCAGTCCCTACAATATGATGCAACAACCCCTTTATACATCCATACCAAGCAACACAGTGTCCCACATGCCTTGCAGTCTGTGTGCCCACAGCTGCAGAATTCATCACAAACTCACGCCCTGCCTGGAAATCACAGTGTGGGTAAAGAGGCAGAGACATCAAACTGCAAGATGAGTGATACACAAATCTCACCGAGATAGCCAAGGCTGAAGAGGGAGAAAAGTTAACTAAAAACCAAATCTCACTAAAGCAACCTGTATTTCCCAGTGGCCTTCTGATCAGGTAAGGAACATCTGCTGCACCGTGTGGAGTGAGAGCAAAGGAACAAAGTCAAAGAAAACAGAAAAAAATAGTGACTTCAGCAACATGTGCAGGAATTAGCTAAGAGTCACAGCAGGTTACAATTCTGCAGCGTCTAAAAGAGCGTAGGTAGGACTTGGAACAACCTGTCCCAGCACACTCAGACGCGAAAACACTGCAATTGATACAAAGATACAAAGCAACAGTGACTGCTACATAGTCAAATTTAACATCCTTATGAGAAAAACTAGCAGAATTTTGCATTGTGCCTCTTACATTTAGAACAACAATTAAAGCAGAAACCGTCAAAACAGCCTAAATTCAAAAGCGGGGGAAGTAAAGTTGTTACTCTGTACAGTGGTGTGTTGAAGCAATCTCAGCATCATTCCTGAAAAGGTACTTGGTGCCCTAGACAAAAAACTGCTGAGAAGCAAGAGAGCACATTGTGTGGCCAAACAAAAGGAATGAGAAGTGATTCAGTCTAGAACAGTTGCTTCATAAAATAACTACGACTGAGAGCAAAACTGAAGGCCAACTGCAAAAAGCCAAAAACCAAACATCTCAGTACATTTAAGGGACAAGTCCAGAAGTGCAGAACAGCTGAAGAAAGAAATTTCCCAAGTGGCTGTAACTGCTAGCAAAGACAAGCAAGCCCTTGGTAGGTCGGATGGTTTTTGAAGTTAGCATGCTTTCCATAGGCAACAGGGCTTGGTTAAACCAGTCCAGTACCCTAAGCCCCTAAAAGTACACAATAGGAGACAAACCAGCTTGATCTCTGCTCAGGGGAACTTGTGGCCCTGCAATCCACTCTAATTTTGGAAGGAAAAGGACAGGACTAAGTAATTAATTTTCTGTCACTTCAAAGTGCACCTGCTAAACTGTTCTGGGCAGGATGCCAGTTCAGTGCCAGACCTGTCCCCTGCTTGCCTGGCGTGGGAACTCCCCCCCTTGCCTTGCCCCCAGTGGGGTTCAGGCCAGCTGAGGTCAGGCTGAGTCCAGAGCTGCTGCCCCACTCTTCAGTGCCCAGGCTCAGAGGCATGGGAGCCCCTCTCCCCCTGTCCTCGCTCTGGCCCTGATTACAAGGGATTACCCCCAGGTTTCTAACCAGTTCTGGGGTGGTTTAATCTATTCCTTAATATCTGGAAGAGAGACAGGAAGCTGGCAAAGTGATTTGGGCTGGCTGAGACAAAAGAAGATTGAGAGAGACTTCCAAGGGATCTGACAAAGCTCAGCAAGTGGGCAGCATAATGCAGGATGAAATTCAACATTACCAAACGGACAGTAATAAGAACTTGAGAGAATAATCTGAACTACTCATATACCATGGGGCTCTAATTCAAATGTAATCGCTTGAGAAAAATATCTTGGTATCACTGTGAACGGCTCAATGAAAACATCTGTTCAACATACAACGGTGGTCAAAGAAGCAAGCAAGCTGTCAGGGTGTCTAAAGGCAGAGGCTGAAAAGAAGGATGCTGGAAGTATTCTAATGCCACCAAGAACACTGAAAGTGCACCCTCAGCTGGAATTGCTGAGGTTACTTCTGCACGGCACATTTGAAAATGCAGAAGGCAAAGAAAGTTTTGTCATTCACCAGTCAAAAACACTTCTTGGTCAAGCACTGTTAAAACTGGGACAATTTAACTTGGAGATGAGTTAAATAGAAAGAAATTATCAAATGAGAATGAGGAAGTGAAACAGGTACTTCTCTGTGGGTTTTGTTTGCTTGTGGGTTATTTGTGTTTGTTTTTTCAAGAGAAAGAAGGAAAGGTTGTTCAGCATAACTGAAAAGCAGAAAACATGACCAGACATAAGGAAAATATTGTCATTTTCCTTTTCTGTTTTTACTTTTTCTGCTTCTAAACAACCAATAATTAACTACCAGGAATGATTAGCCCATGTTACAGTTAAGTCAAGAGCTCAGCAGAAATCACAGAGGCCCATGCATTTATAAGGATATTGGGAACATCCACAGATACGTCAGGTAGAACAAAAAAACCCCAAAAATATAGAATGAAAGAAAGCCTAACATCACTATACCCTCATGCTTCCAGGCGTTAGCCAACTTCTAATTAGTGGGGATTAGGAAGTAATCCCCCCAGTGGGCCTGCAGAGAGGGTGTGCCAACCCACTTGCTCCTGGCAGAGGCTGTCAATGTGCCGGGCAGAGGGAGAGCTGAGCCTGCAGCCCACCCACAGCCCCTCTGCTGGGGAGGCCGAGGGGTTGGTGTCCAGGGCCACTGCACACCCACCCTGCTGCACACCAGCTCAGGGGGACACTGCACAGGGGCCTCCATTAGCCCAGCCCAACCTGGCCCCTGGCAAGGGGGAAGTTTGACATCTCCTGCTTTGGGAGTGGGGGCCTCGCCTGAGGAAGGGGAGGAGATGGATGCTTTATTCTCTCTGCATTGGTAGAAGGAATACATATGACATATTCATTTTATGGCAAGGAAGTGGACAAGGAATGTGGACATACCCTAAAATTAAGAGAAAATTGGCTTGTGTAGGCAGAATACAGAATGCAGAATGACTAGGCTGGAAGAGACCTCCAAGATCTCCAAGTCCAACCCATGCCCTAATACTTCAACTAGACTATGGCACTGAGTGCCACATCCAGTCCTTTTTTAAACACATCCAGGGATGGTGACTCCACCACCTCCCCAGGCAGACCATTCCAATACTTTATTATTCTTTCCATGAAAAACTTTTTCCTAATATCCAGCCTATATTTCCCTTGGTGCTGCTTGAGAGTGTGACCTCTCGTTCTGTCAGTTGCTGCCTGGTGAAAGAGACCAAACCCCACTTGACTACAACCACCTTTCAGGGAGTTGCAGAGGGTGATAAGGTCACCTCTGAGTCTCCTTTTCTCCAGGTTAAACAACCCCAGCCTCCTCAGCCGTTCCTCACAGGGCTTGTGTTCCAAGCCCCTCAACTGGAGTCCAGAGCAATACATACTCCAGCCTACTCCTAGGGCAACCTGTAGCACAGACATGACACCAGACTCCTCTTTGCTAAATGTTTGGCACCAATTTCTCACTGAGGAGGTTTTGGCATCTCCCATTGGAGCATCCAGATTTGGCCATGGCAGCAGAGACCAGCGGGCTGGCCTGGCCCAGGACTGCTTAGACAGGCTGCTGCAGAAATGTACCACAGATTGTAAACAGGGTGTCATTGCCTCCCCACAAACAACACTCCTGGCCTCAGCACTCCTGGTAAAATCAAAGCCCAGAGATAACTAAGTGGAGTTCAGACACTGGCTTTCTCCTACTGATGCTTGTGAAGCAGAAGCTCATGCTCTCATTGCTAGGTTGGCTCATGAGAGTATGAGAAAATAAATGCACAAATTTTTGTCCTTAAGTAAGCGATCTGATCAGCCTAATACCAAAATTACACTTGAAATTAGCTTCATGCAGAGATGCAAATGTACAAGTACTGCTATGCTGCCAGGAGGAGAGCTGTGGCTCTGCACATGCACAAATAAAAAGGGACTGAACTCAACCTGCTAGTCCTGTTCAGTGACTGTTCCAGAAGGGGAAACAAATATTAACAAATATTTGCTGCATTTCTTAAATAAAAACTTGACTGTTTCAGTACAATGCTCTACAGCACAATGAATAAAGACAAGAGCAGTGCCACATAAGAGTGTACATGGTGTTTGCATACATGTCTCAAGATGGCAAAAATAATGGGCAGAGACTGTGCACAGGTAACACCAATTGCTGCAAGTTGGTTTTTGTCACTGTTCTTTTTAAATGCCCCGTAGAAATAAAAAGCAGCAACCACTAAAGTTTTATTGAAGTTGCTTCCACTAAACCAAAACTTATCAAACATGGGATGTTTTGTAAAATCATAACTGTGTTTCAAAAGAAAAAAGTCAAAAATACAGAAAAATCCAACTTGAGCATCTTTGGGATGAAAAATGTTGACTTTTCACATCAAAACACCTTTTTGCTAAGGGTACCTCCTTGTATTTTAACAATACAGCTCCACAAAGAGACAAAATATCAGTGTCCTAAGATGGAATTTCTCTCAAAAATTTCCTTTCAAAACCATCAAAGCATTTGATTCCTACTTCCGTTTAGAATGAAGCCAAATTCCTCAATCCGGATGAAATAGAGCAGCCCAGCTCAAGCAGTGAAAAAAAAAAGGCAGAAGCCAGGACACAAGTGACCTCCAAAACCAAAGAGATGAAAACTTATAAGAAAAAAAAAAACAGAAAAAAAAACCCTTAAAAGTTCACTGTGCATGGTTAAAAATGTTGAGCTTTCTCCCTGGTGCACAAGACATGAAACAGTTGCAAGAATAAAGTGGGGAGGCATATGACCAGAAGCCCTGTAATTGTGACTTCTCTAAAGGAGAGCCTGAGCAAATGTCCTACCTGACAGCAAGAAAATCATTTCATCTCTGCACACATCAGTTTTCCATGCTATAAATCAAACTGACTGCCCGCACAAAGTAAGTTTGGAGACTCTCAATTAGGTAATGCTCATAAATAACTGTGCAAACATAGGGTAGTAATAACCAGAGAACTGTCTTTGTTACACTACTGTCTGTTAAACAACCAGGAGCTAAATTTTTCTCTGAACACTTACAAAAGGGAAGGCAGCATTAATGCTCCACAAGGAGGAAACTACAAAGAACAGATTTTCAGTGCATGCACTTCTCCTTGAAATAAACTGTGTTAAAAGCACTTTACTTAAAAAGCACGATGATAGTAGCATCCTGCTAAATATAGATGACTCACCACAATTTAGTAGTGAACATCCCTAAAGAGGACCATTACATTATTGCTTAACCTGCTGCATAAATTTAAGCATCCTCCTGTGGTTACAGTTTGTTCCAAGACACTCAAGACTACTACCAGCATCCACTGACCTTCAGTGGGTCACGAGGTCCCTCTGAGTCTTGCTTTCTCCATCTGTACTATTGGTACTAGAATAAAAACACTACTCCCCCATGAAGGCAGGAAAAATAATTCTTAAGTTTCCTAAGTTGAAGAGTTGTTTATACCGTACTTTGTATATCCATAATACTACTGAGCAACTAAATATAGCTGCTCCTGAGGCACTCTGAGATCCCTTGAGAACAGAATCTTATAAAAAGAAAATTGCAGTTTAGGCAATACTGAAGAAAGAGAGAGAAAGAATCGGTTTCCAAAACAAGGGAATGATGCCCAGTTCAGAAAGAAGTAGTTAATGCATCTGTGCCTACCGCTGGGGACCAAGGTCAGGTCACGAGCAAAATGATTTATCTACACATCACAAAACCACACAGCTTGACACAAACAGCAATCTGTTCCAAAAAACTGCAAAAGCATGGAAGGGCAAGGGACTGACACAGTACTCCCTTTCTAGGGCTGAGAACCTGGTGCAGGGCTGGGAAGCAGGGGTGTGTAGGACAAGGTACTGCAAGGCCGAAAGAGTTTCAGCTGTGAGAACCTCAGACTGACAGCAGGGCAATTCCAAAATGTCATGTGAGGAGTTGTAGACCTGCTGTTGCATTAATCCACTACAGCCAGGCACACTCACCCCCTGCTCTTGCAAGATCCATCTGCAGTGGACTGTAACACACTGAAATCTCACCTGTTGCAATTGTGTGTCACGGGATCCAAACACCATGCAGTTAAAAAACACGTCAGCTCTGCACTCTGACTGTACCCGATGTGTGATTTCTACCACATTTGACAATTTGCAGGATGCTATTTCTGGAGACATAGGAGGATTGATTAGCAATCCCAGGTTTGGTTTCAAAGCTCTAAAGAGAATTTCCTCCTATCTTTCCCTAAATCTCTCCTGGGAAAATATTATTTCCACAAAAAATTATTACGCTTATAATGTTTTAGAGGGAAAACACAGATGCTGCCCTTGGCCCAAGACCATTAAACACGGATATAACTAGCACCAGCTACAAAGAATCCTTGTTATTCTACAAATTGCAAAACAACAGAAGAAAATGGCACTATAATAACTGACTTAAATATCATTGTGAAGTCTGTTTTTATTTTATTGTAGGTATAAAGTGTGAGAATGATGAAATTATCTCCAAGGTCCTCCCCCCCCCCCCCAAAAAACTTTCATGTTTTTGGCATTAAGTATTTTGCCTGATTACACACTCTTACAGTTTCAGATCCTTTTGCTTTTAAATCTTACTTTTAATTTAGGTATCACTTTGCATATGACCCCTCATTTTTCTTCTATCTTCTAAACCAGTCTAAAATCTCAAAAGGAAAGAAAAATTAAAAAATCACTCTTCCTAACCGTACTTGGCACCCCAGAGCAGGAACACACTTGCTAATCTTCTGCAAATGTTGTTCAGAAAAAACTCTCCCAATTTAATTTCCGCTTTCCTGGGTGTATGTCTGCTGCTTATCCTTTACAGTGTTTTCTTTTCAAACTCAGGAACCACTGAAAATATGGCCATGCTGTGTACCACAGAAATAACTGCGTTCCACAGCTATTTTCATCTACCACCATCTTCTAAAGACTTTTCCTAAGACAAAATGAAAAACGCCAAGCTTGAGACACAGGTGTTTCATTCAGGTAGTCATGAAGTCTTAGAGGAGAGTGCAAGAAAATCCTACATTACACCATTGCAGATAAATATTTCATGGAAAAACGTGTTTCCACACCTAGTTGTCTCCAGTGTCATTGTCCCCATGTGCCCTCAACCAAAAAAAGAACTAAATATTGAGTCAATCTTTCTGCTTAAAAGGATAATTAAATACCCCTTTAATTTTAACCTTATTTCTGATTATTATTGTATGTTTTTGCAGTGATATCACATCAACAGAAGCACTTCACCACTTATATGCTCTAACTGGAGCAAGCCCAGTAACTCTATAGATATTTACAAATGTAGCATTGAGAATCTGAAAATAATTGAACTTGCTTTCCTAACTGGGAAAAGGACAAAAAGCAAAACAATAGTTTGAAGAATGAAAGCTGAGATTATTTCTTTCAAATTATTGCTAGTAAACTTTATATTTTTTCCATAATTCATCTCTTTGAAGTCAGCAGGTGCAATTTCCAGTTAATGCATCAGACTCAGACTCCCAAACATTTTCTGAGGACAGGAAAGCAGGGTGCATTTGAGGCTGAGGTATTTGTGAAAAGTTCATATATCCATCACAAGATTTGTTTCTAAACAGATCCTGGGTAGAGGGGAAAGCCTGCTGTGCCTCGCAGGGCAGTGACGGCTAGGCACAGCGACTCAAGCAGCAGACTCCACCCAGATCCCGACTGTGAGGGATCATTCATCTAGACCTTGCTGAGACATCTCTGGTCTCCTCATGGGAGATCCCGTCATCTCTTACTGTCCTCCTGCTGTCTCAGGGACCTCTTGCAGCAGGTTTCCCAGTTTCCCAGCAGTGAAGGTGGCCCAGCTGTCTTTGCAGAGCTCTGCAAAACTGCTTAGCGAGTATCTGCATTAAAGGGCAGACCTTAAGACAACTGCCATGCGGACCTCTGTAAAGCATAACCGAGCAGGCTGCTCTAAAGTTTAGCATCACTTGAAAGGAGTCATTGCCACCTGATCAACAGATGAGTCTGAACATCTTGCACTTGGTAGTTTCTTCTGCTGCCCTCAATGCAGCACCTCCCGGTGCTCCCCGGCAATGCACTAAGTGATGTGAGTAGCATCTGTCATACGCAATTTGTTTCCTCTCCGCACAGAGACCAGGGAACACACCTTATTTCGGAAGGGCTATAGGGGGCGGGAGGTGGTGGAGTCTCCACGTCCCCGGGGGCAGGCACGTATCTTAGAGCTGAAGCGGTGCGCCGTGTGCCTGGAAGGAGGAGGCAGAGGGGAAGATGGGGGGGACACAGGGGGCTCCCAGCAGCCTGTCACCATCTCTGCGGAAAGTTCCCTGCTGCCTCAGGGCCTGAGGGATAGACCGGAGTTTTCCACACAGGTGAGCTTACCAAGGGGCTAGGCCCAGACAACTGAGCCTAACGGGGAGCCCGGTCTAAAGCAAGTTTTGCCGTAAAGGCCCGTTAAAAAAATAAATAAAATATGTATCTATAAGAATAGTAAGGAAGGATGGTGCAGCGGAGGCAGCAGAAGGAGCCGAGCGGAGCAGCGCTCCTTCCCCACGCCCGCCTGCAAAAGCGCTCGCCCGCCGCCGCATTCCCGAGCATCACCGGCGGGACCGCAATCAAAACTTCCCCGGGCGCGGGGCACCGCCGCGGCACCGGCGGCGGCCACCCCTGGGCCCCGGGGCGATGCCCCGTGCGCGGCGCCGCGCCCCGCTCCGCCCGTGCGGCACTCACCTCTCAGGGCCAGGAGCGCGGCCAGGGCTGCCGGCACCCACCTCCCGCCGTCGCCGGGGCGCCGCCGCGTCATGCCGGGCCGGGCGAGGGGCGCGGAGCGGGCCGCCGAGCCCTGCCTGTCCCCGCCGCCGCCGCAGGTGCCGCCGCCGGTGGTGCCGCCGCCGTCCCGGGACCGCCCGCTCGCGGCGAGGCTCCGCCGTGCCCCAAGCCCCGGTCGCCCGGGGAGGGCGGCAGGCGCGGCGGCCGGACCGAGAGCGCAGCCTGGCGGCCCCGAGCCGCCCCCGCAACCCGCCGGGCTGCGGCTGTCACCCCCCGCGCGGCACCGTCCCGGCGCGCAGCGGCACGTCCCACCACCCTCCTCCTCTCTCCGCGCAAATTGGGGGGTCCCCCCTCCTCCCCTTCCCCGCCAACCCGGCGCCGCTGCATCCGTAGGAATGCTACACGGGCCGGGGTGAGGAGGTGCGGTCCAGCGCAGGGCTGGAGATTGCACCCCCACCGCTCCTCCGGATCAGCGCGGCAGCGCGGGGGCTTCTTCCTTCCAGAGCCTGCCTACAGCTGCATAGAAGGCGGCAGCGGCAGCGCGCAGCAAAATATTTGGGAATGGTCTGCATGGGACTGGTCACCGCTGCAGCGCACAGTATAAACACCGCAAAGGTATGAACCACCCTAACTCCGCCATTCAGGAGCCTGGGAAACACGAGCATTCCGCTCTCCTACAAAACCGACCGAGGTGTCTCTAAAGGATGTGAGGCAGTTCTTGGAGTTGGGGAACTGCAATACTGTGTAACACAGGAATCGCCAACAAGTTGTGTCACAAGCTTAAGTCAGTGCAGCTCTTAAGGCTGCACAGAAAAATGAACCGGTTGAAAATCAGCACACATCAAGTGTGCATGTAGAGGGTAGGAGAGGAGGAAAGGGGCCCTGTTTGAGTTTGGGGTGATCATCTGGGGAAAGGATCTAAGCAGAAAGCTTGCACAGACAAACTCCTCACACACAGCCAGCTCCCTGTCCAAATCTGACCACGGTAGTTCTGCCTTGTGAAAATAAGCAGTTTGAAAAGAAAAACCCTCCATCAATTCTGTCAAATCTCCAACTGCTTCATTCCCCCACCCAAAATTTCCTCCCCACCAAAGCATAGCTTGGCAGCCTTTGCGTCATGCAGGCAGCAAATCCACCTTGTCATGGTTCTCACTCCCTCCTTCCCAGCTGCAGTCCCTGGGAGCATCCCCCTGCCCACACCACCCTACTGCTCAGCACAGTTCAGGTTTCTGCCTCCTCAGTGGCCTCAAAAGGTGCTCTGACCCTTTACATGGCTGCACTACCCCTGTGAAGGGGAGTGGGGGAGAGCTGCACCTGGGAGTGTAGATGGCAAGGAAAAGTCTCAGGGGTAGCAAAGCAAAAATTGCTTTAAGCACCATGAATAAAAGCAAGCTGATACCCATGAAAACAGTATGTGGCAAGCTAACTACCATCTTGCCAGCCTAGGTTAAGCTCTGCCTTGCCCAGCATCTTGGCAAACTTCTATGGGAGAACTAGGTAAAAATGTCACCTCAGCAGTCCAGGTTTACCAATTATCTTGGTTCTGAAATAAAACTACTAACTCTGTTTACAAGGAGCAATGGTTGCCCTACCCTTATCAGGCAGCAAAATTGCTGACTGCCACATGGGCTGGGATTTCATTCAGCAAGTGGTGGCTCAGAGAGGCAAGAAGGCACCACGTGGTGACTCAGGGGTTGTACCCTCTGGTCTCTTTCCAGGTTGGCCTGGTGCCTGCTGCATGTTCTCCAACATGAAACCTGATGATATGGGTGTGCTGACAGTTCTAGCACCCTTGCAAAGCACCCTGCACTCCAGCCCTGCCATGGGCAGGCAGGCTAAAAGAGGGTTTTGCTCTTAAGGAAGGGAGCCAGCTCTTGGCAAAGGCTCAAGCAGCTGAAGCATAACACTTCAGAAAAGCATCGAAGGGAGAGTCGTAGCCCAGCTGTTCCCCTCATTCTGTGGCAATATGGGAACTGAAGTTTTCTCAGACTCTCTCAGACCTCTTCTCTTTCCTTCAGATGACTTGCTGCATTTTTTCATCAAGCAAAAGGACAAAGGAACATGAGGACTTTATGATCAGAAGCAGTTCAAGGAAACTCCCATCCTTGTGCATACACACAGTGACCAGCTTGAGGAATGCAATGCATATGTCCACACGTTTACCTGCAATGAAGGCCCGTGAATGTTTCTTGCCAAACATAAACTCCTTCACCAAAGTCAAGGGCAGAGAGCACAGGGCATGTTGGGCACTGTGGCCTGCCACTGCCCTTACTCCCACAGATCACTTGCAAGAATGAATAGATGCAAAGACAAATGAAGTGAAAACAAGAAAAACTGCATATTCTCCCTAGGACTGCCGCACTGCCTTCCTGGTCTGCCAAGACTTGGAAGCTGTCTTGACCTAATGGAAATAAGTGTGTTTTTCAGTATAAGGACACACTGCATTTAGCAAATGCCATCCCAGCTCACTTTGGACTGTTCCTTGCATCCTGCTGTGCATCAGCTGGCAGGTAAACAGCAAAGATCAGTTCGCCCTGTACAGTAAATGAATTAATGTGCTTCCTAAAAAGTGCAGTGAGCATAATGTGAATTATGCTGGTGGTCAGAGAAAGCATTTCTGCCCAAAATGGACCCAAATGACTCCCTCCTGATGCAAGCTGCTAGGAGCAAGGGGCATTTTAATCAGCTTTCAGATCTGGTCACCATAGCAGATACTATACCATACCTAAAAACCACAGTGACACAGCAAGTGACTTTAGCTGCTTCTTGCAGCAACTGCAAGAACAATCTGTGGCCACACTCCAGAAGGATGGAGCAGCCACAGGGAATAATAATCTTCAGATGTACCAGTCAGTCCTCTCACTCTGGCTCCCTCTTCACCTTATCGCCACTTCCAAAAATAGCTTCCAGATTGTACAGAAAGGACGTGGACGAGGAGATACTGTTCCTGGAACTCTGAATTTCCACTTTAGCTGTCCTTGAGCTCTCCCCAAAATATTAGGCTTATGCCAACCATTTATCCATCAAGGGCAGCACACTCCAGCCAGTTGGATACTAGAGCTATGAGCACAGATATTTGCTGCTCTAGCAGTCTATTTTCCCACCAGTGAGTGTCTATACCTCTTCCTTGCCTTCAATGGAATAGCACATCATGGATGGAGGAGATATGCTTTGCCATATCCCAGGCATCAGATGCTGGCAGATAATCACTGCAGGACTCAGTTGTGGTACATTGCTCAGAAGAACACACACAGGATCCTTAAACTGAATGGCCAAGATACTTCCAAGATTGTGCGTGCTAGCCTGGGCAAGGACAGGGAAAAAAAAAAAAAAAAAAAAAAAAAAAAAAAAAAAAAAAAAAAAAAAAAGAAGAAAGAAAGAAACCACTCCCCCCTTTTTCTTCTGAAAGAATTATGATAAGTAAGTAATGTAATTCTCATGTCTCAATGAAAAACATCTTAGTGAGTCAATTTTGAAAAGAAAGCTTTTCTCCAGGATGATGCTACTTTTTTTTTCCCTTTTTGCCTTAATATGGCTCTGAAAATCCAGTGGTGATGCAGTTGGGTTCAAGGGCTGCAATAGATGCCAGGTCTTACATCACCATTGCTGTCTCCCAGCTTGTTACTGGGTTATCTATTGTCAGATGGGAATTTATTGAAGGTGACATTGCTTACAAATTGATCAAAATCAGCTTCAGTAAGGTGTCCTTCCAGGATATAAAAAGATGGATAAAATTCACTCAGTTGATCATTAATAACTTCAGTCTGTGGAATTGGTTATCTCCCTTTGACAGAGGAAATAGAGTTTGCAGATTGAACTGTTTTAATCCTATCTGAGAATAAATATGACAACCCTTCAAAGATACACCCAATTAACTATGTCTGTACCTTTTCAATAAAACTAATTCAAACAAAACCCTAGATTTACTTTGCTGAACACCTGTGCATACAAAACAGAGGTCACTAAACAGAAGAAGAAACAGTGATAAAACTGTCAACTCATCTATCACAGATTTTTTTTCTACTGGCCACAGGACTGGTTATGTGGGAATACCGTCCCAAGTGTAAAGGTCTGTGGTTTTTAACGCCTGCAAAGTGGAACAAGCAGGAGCCATCAGCACTGGGAGAGATGGGTGTTTACTGGCTTACTCTCCTCACTGTCCAGCACCAGGTGCAGGTGCTGTGACTCCAATGCACTGCCAGCGTGGGCTTTCAGGTGAGCCCCGTCCATGTGTTGGCCAGGATAACCTGATCCCTGTCACAGCAACAGCCTATGCTCCCATGTCAGCCACGTAGAGAGACCTCAGGAATACCCGAGGGAAACCAGCCCTGGAACAACAAGCAAATTTCCACACTCCTTCGATGCCAGATGGCAGGAGAGGATGTGTCCATGGAAACCCGGGTGGATTAGGCATACTTTCAAACTTCTCAGCGCTGAAGTAGGCCACTGCAAAGTTTCTTTCTCCAAGACCACTTTGACCCACACACCAAGAGCCATCTCTCTCTGTCCCCACTTCTGGGCAGGCAGCCACATAGCCCAACTCCAGGAGCTGGGCTGAGACACTGCTTCCCCTAGACCTCTCTACCCTCGTGGTACCCTCAGCCTGGTCTGGCTGCTTTCTTCACCCCGGGCCTGTAGTACCTGTGACATGCTGATTTTGCCCAGTGCACTGCAAGGTGCTCCTTTCCACAGTAGTGTGGGGAATAAATAAATTTCTATGCACCCCATGTATGCAATTTCTGACAATCCTGGAGTACCCCAGTGCACTTTGAGATAATCCACAATCTAATCAACTCTCTGCATGTTTTTATGTCTCCTGAGTTTTCCTTGGCTGCTCCCACAGTAAAAGCAAACCTCCTCAGCTACAAAATCCTCTCGCCTCTTCTCCTGCCCAAAGTCCCCCAGTGTCTTGGTGCCTACAAAACCAAAGCATTTTATTCAACATTTTGAAATTCTTCATCTCTCACTCACTCCCCCAAATCCTGCCCATGCAGATGTTTGAAACAAATTGGTCCCCAAGGCTCTGATTAAATCTTTTCTTTGGATGTGCTGTTCTTGCTATGGTTAACAACTGTCCATTGTACCCTGTCAGACACACGCTGCCACCACTCTCAGGAAATAGGGGATGCTGCATCCACATAAAAGCATTTCATAATGCTGCCATTTACATAACAACTTTCTAAATTGTACATCGACAGATTTCCCCAAATCGTTACAGTAGGTGAATTAAATCTTCCACTAAACACCAGCAAATGGTGGTAATGACAACTCTTCTAAGTAGCACACCCCATAAAGCCCAGAAAATGGAAATCAATCACTCTTCCTTTTTTTTTTCCCAGAACTGCTGAAAGAATTTATTACACACAGCTGTGACAGAAAATAAATAGATGACAAAATTGAGAAGAAATACACTAAAGTTAGGACTCATGTGGATGTATTCCTGCAGTTGTGACACAAATGGGTCTTTGAGAATCTTGTTTAGTAGCAGTGTTGCTGTGGCTGTGATGGTCTAAAGATATGTGAGGTGCAATAACTTCTATGGAGAAGCAATAACTTTTACTAGACCAGCTGATGAAGCTGAAAATACCAACACGCTTTTGGGCACATTGACCTGAAGAAGAGCCTCCATGCTTGAAAACTAATCTGTTTTTTTTCCTTATTACATCTGCTGGTCTAATAAAAGATACTGCAGTTTTCTGTGTTTCTTAACTGATGTTCATTGGCAACTGGTAACCACACATAATGTTTTTTCAGCCACTTACTTGCTTTTCCAATGAGGACTGAAAATGGATAAGGAATCCAGGAAAACAAGAGGCTCATATCCTTGTGCCAGTGGACAGATGGCCATTTCTCTGAATTTTGATATCACTAATGGTATCAATAACTTGCAAAAAACATTTTTAATCCAGTAATTTACCTACAAAGGCCAGAGCTATCCCATGTAATGGTGAAAACCCTGAGGATATAAAGGACAGGAAGATCCACATGGAGCAAACATCAGCTTTCCAAGCTCATAGAGCAATGTAGGTATCTCTCTAACACCTTCATGGCTATTTCCAGTTCCAGATAGTTGCTTTTGCTTGGGACCACAACAGTGTCTGTGTTACTCTGAAGCTGCACAAAGCATCTCTGTTGGACTGATGGAGGAGAGAGTTCAGACCTTTGGTATCCACAGTGCAATGTACCCATGGATGAGACAGGTGACCCGTGCAATGATGAGGGGGATACAGGTTATTGGCCCAGAGGTCAGTTTAGGCAAGGTTTCTCTCCTATAAAGTATGATGGTACCTATTACCATTGCACTGAAGCAGCTGTTATTGCACTGAAGCAGCTCAACCCCCCTCTCAGTGTCTTCACGGGACAGATGTCCAGCATCTTCTGAGTCTGGCTTAATCCTTCAACACAGGGAGCCAATGGCATCCCAAGAGTGACTCCTACAAAATCTTGGCAGCCATGTGGCAGCAAATGTAGTCTTCTGTTTAGAAGCAACATAAAAATGAAGTAATACCAGTACAAAACTAAGCTTGCACTTTGACATGACCTGCTGGCTAACATTTCTAATTTCCCATACTCCACTTCAGGCTCAAACCTCTCCTTGTTGCAGCATTTGCTGGGATGCTGGGAAGCTGCCCAGAGTCCATGCCAGCTGATCTTCCTTTCATCTCTCTTGCAAGAAGTCTAAACCATTCTCTAAATCACTGCTGACAGGAATGCAAGTTCCCAAGCTATTATTGACAGCATTTCTTGATGTTGCCTAGTGCTAGCCATGGGCCACACAGTATTTATGAGAGTATAGGGCACCTGAAGAGTTATTAGTGTCCTGGATGTGCACAAATTTAACTCTGCTGAACATCCTGCATTGGCACAATATGACATGGATGCCTATGCAAGGCAGGGTGTACATAATTCACGTTTGCCTGGGCCAGAAAGGATTTGTTTCACAGCAAAAAAACAGAGAACAGAACTGCCTTCTCCTAGAGACACTACCATGCTCTCTACATAATGAAACAGTCATCAGGTGAGTCCAGGATTTAAGCCAGAGGTAGAAGTCATCAGAGCTGACTTAAGGACAGCAGGAAGGATTAAACTCTGCCCTCACCAGACTTGATAGGCAGGGTGTTCTATGGGACTGAATCAACAGCCGCTGTTGGGGAGTTAGAAAATAGCTTCGTGTATAACATAAGGCAGATCTGCACCTCCCACCACTGTCAGACAATGATAAAAGGGGAATTTTCAAGACGTGTTCACCAATGCTCCTCCTAATGTTCATTTAGGGATTTTAACTCCAGGGTCAATGCCAAGTTAACCAACATGGGTCAGAGTAAAGAGTCTTTCTCCATTTTGCACTAGAGTTTTTAAATAAGTTGGCAAGCAAGACTCTTAAGCACCTTTATGATGCTCACATAAGCAGCACAGACACTGTGGTCCCAAGTAAACACAAATGCCAGAAGGTTTTTTTGCAGAATCTACTCCCAATCAACTTCTGCTTCTCTTTATGTACATAGCAAGGCATTTTCTTCTCCCTCCACTGCACAAAATGGTCATTATAACTAGCAACTACAGAACCAACACTAAAAACACTACAGGGTCACAGAAGGTAGTGTCCTCTCAGTCCAAATCTTGTTTTCTCCAGGACAACACAGGAATGCAGCTAGAGTCCAACCACTTGCCTTTAATTGTGAATGCAGGACTTCAGTCTCCAGAGCAGAGTTGTCAGCCCTGCACCTTCCCTCATGCCTGCCTTCATTTAGTGGTGCTTAAAAAATGCATGCTTAAAAAGCAAAGTTGAGTTGTCTAAGTGCAAAGGAAAGTCTTTTGATTAGAACTCAAATCAGAAGAGGAGGGGGGAAAATGAAGGAAAAGCATAAAGTGATTCAACATTTCCAAGTTAATTTCCCAGACCTTTCCCCCGCTCCCTCCACCTCTTTTTTTTTTTTTTTTTTTTTTTTTTTCTCAGAGTCTAGCAAGACAACAGTCCCTTTTGGGCCAGTTGGACTGAAGAGTGTTGTCTGTAAAGCACTGCCTTGGGACTGCCAGTTCGTTTCAGCCTGGTGGCACTGATTTATACCAGTGCCTGGTCAAGGATTAAGCCCTTCATCAAATTTTAACAGCCCTTGTCCCTTTAACAGTCCGATTTCAAGCAGGAACCCTTCCTAGACCCTGGATGTCTCTATGGTAACACAACAAGATCGTTTTGTTCTAGCTCACAGCATTGTGTGCATATTGAAAAGCACAGTTAAGATATTTTGAAGTGGAGAGTCCAGATCAGCCAATTCTGAAGCCCTGTAAGAAAAAATGATTATGCAAATTAAACTCCTAAAGGTGAATGGTAATGAATGTTTTCAACAGAGATGGTTACAGTATGAGAAATGAGAGCAGCAGTCTCAGCAAGGTGCCTCGCTCAGCAGTACAAAACACACTACACCAGTTGCCTTTCTTTTTGCTTATTTTAGCAAAATGGTCTGGGACAGAACAGGTCACACCAACAAAACTATTTCTGGGTTTTGTAGCTGTTGCTGCAGTACAGCCAAGACTGAGCCTAGCTGCTGCATGCAGAAATCAAGTCTCCAGGAATCATAACAGCGTCCCTCTCACATTAAGAGAAAGGAAATAAAGATGCATCACTGAGTTCAGGACTGGACTAGAAGAAGCAGTAACTTAAAAGTCTGCTTGATTCCTGCCTTAGAGGAAAATCTCCCCTAGTGCCAATTGACTCATGGTCGGCAGCAGCCTGCGGTATCTCTCACTTGCCGGCTTCTCCAGGAAACATCACAAGAGGAGCTTGGCCTTACGGAATACTGCAAGTTGGAAAAGCAGGAGAATGTCTCATGCTAGAGGCCTAAGGAAGTTATTACTTCTTTCATTCATTCGTTCCTTTTTTATTTTTTTTCATGGCTATCACTTGCCTGCTCACAAGGCCGAGTGCCGGGTCCTGCACATTGTCCTCAACAACCCCAGGCAGTGCTACAGGCTGGGGAAGAGCGGCTGGAAAGCTGTCCTGTGGAAAAGGACCTGGGAGTGCTGGTCAACAGTGGCTGCACATGAGCCAACATGTGCCCAAGAAGGCCAATGGCATCCTGGCCTGTGTCAGCAACGGCGTGGCCAGCAGGAGCAGGGCAGGGATTGTCCCCCTGTGCTGGTGATGCCACACCTTAAGTGCTGTGTCCAGTTCTGGGCCCCTCACTGCAAGAAGGACACTGAGGGGCTGGAGAGTGCTGAGAGATGGGCAACGGAGTTTGGGAAGAGAGTGAGTGCTATGAGGAGTGGCTGAGGGAGCTGAGGGTGTTTAGCCTGGAGAAAAGGAGGCTCAGAGGTGACCTTATCACTCTCTACAACTCCCTGAAAGGAGGCTGTAGCCAGGTGGGGGTCAACCTCTTCTCTCAGGCAACCAGTGACAGGAGAGGATGCAGGCTTAAGCTGTGCCATGGGAGGTTCAGGTTGGACATCAGGAAGATGTCCCTTTCACAGGGAGAATCATCGGGGAAAGGGCTATCAAGCATTGGAATGGGCTGCCCAGGGAAGTGGTGGAGTCACCACTCCAGAGGTGTTTTAGAAACAATTGGATGTGGCACTTTGCAGCATGGTTTAGTTGACAAGGTTGTTCAGTCAAAGGTTTGACTCGATGATCTTGGAGGTCCAACCACAAAGATTCCGTGATTCGGCTGAGCGCCACAGTTGCACTCAAACCCTTGCTTACAGATAATAAAGAAACAAGTATTATATGCAAACCTAGGAATTTACTGTTAGTGCAATTGAAATCATAACAGTTTAATTAAGAAATATTATTTACCTAAACCTAATTATTAGAGGCAAAAAAATAAAGACTATTATCTGGAAAAAATCTGAGTAATAATACAATTGAAATCAGTTTCCACGCTTCCTGGCAAACATCCCATCTTTCTCTTTGCAGGGAAGAACATAATGCTGATATATTCTTTCTCCTTCACCTAAGATTCGTATCAAGCAGGGTTTATAAATTTTTTAGCAATATTTTATATTTTACTCCTCTTTCTTTGGCTTGCAAATCTGCACTGCATCCAGATTTACTATGTACAGAGAATTTTTGCATATATTGAATTTTTTTTTCTCTTTGTTTTTCTTTTTTAGTACTTGTTTTGTCTAGTTCTTATGTCCCCATTTCTTTATCTGGTCACTAGTGAGCTGTTTTTAGAGCTGATGTCTCCATTGTTGTCCTCATCTCTTCTGTCATCACCCCTATTCCTCTCCTCTGCACCGCATCCTCTGTCCCTTCTTTCAAGGCCTCTGTTATCAACCATGCCTGCATCAATATGAGGAGCAGGGAGCACATGACCTCATCTGAGTTTGTCATTTGAAAACAGGGCCTCCCAGAAGGATACAAAGTAGTAGCAGTTGCGGGTTGGTCAGCCAGAGAGAGCGTGTTCTGCTGGGGAAGCACACAGCACTTCAAACCCAGCTAGAGGACTACAGAGGATCAGACTTTTAGGAAACCAATTGGAGTTTTCAGTGTGGTAGCACGGATTCAGCTAAAGATTTAATTTAGCTAAATTAAGCCCTTAATAAAAAATTCACTTTTTTCTTCATCTGCCTGTTCTTCAAAGGCACGTGGACCAACCTATGGGGGGCTTCATTACCAGTGGGCCCCTGGGTGCAACTAGAATATGAATATGAAATAATTCTGCAGAGTCCTGTTACTGCCCCCAGTGTTGCTCACTTCGCCTAGACACAGCTGAAAGTAAGCATAGACCTGAACCAAGTTTTTCAACCAAAATTCTACCAAAACTGGTTTTTCCCCATGCTGCATCTTTGTGTTAAGGGATTCCAGTTCAGCTTCTATATTTGAGCTTCACAAATATAGAAGAAGTTTGAGAGGTTTTTTCCTTAAAGCTTTAAATGAAAACTGTTGTCTATGAGGCAACTAAGTTCAGCACAAGTAATCAAAACAAAACCAAACAAAAAAAGAGAAAAAAACCCAAAACAAACAAAAAAAACCACCCACAAATACCCCTCACTTCAAAAAAATAATTAGCAAATTAACAATTTCAGTAGGGTCAGCATTTAATTCAGACTACATTGCTTGGAGCTCTGACCAGTCAATTCTTCCAACTCTACAAGGACACAAACTCCAAAACTTCACTGAGATTCTCCACTAATTATTCTCAGTAAAAAGGGTCTACCTCCATTTTCTTTATGACTTTCACACACATATTGGAGGACAGGTGTCTGTTCCCCTATTCCCTCTCCCCTCCAGGCTGAAGAATCCCAGCTTCCTGAGCTTCTCCTTGTTTTCTTGTGGTAATGGATCAAGGCCTCTATATCCCTGCACCAGTACTTCAGCTCAATCCAATTTAATCAGCAGAGGATGAGAGCAAGCTCATTCTGCTAACAGGGCATGCTAACCAAAGCAAGTGTTCTGCACAAACATAGTTTAACAACTTAAAGTTCCTGTAGGAAAGGTCCAAAAGTCTTCTCTGGACATAGCAGCATTGGAAAGATGATGCAGGTACTACTGAATTTGGGACTGGACTTACACTTGTGTGTAAGGTTGTATTTACTGGTATGTAAAGTTACATTTGAGCACCTCACATGGCCTCCTGATCCTCTCTCTAGTGGTTCAAAGCAGCTTTTTTCCTGAAGTTATCCTCCCCCATCCAATCAACTCCCAGTTTAAGGCGGCACAGATTTCTTCTGAGTATAGAAATATCAGCTCCAGTTACCACGGATACTATTTTCTATAATGATTTCCAGGAGGTGTCATCTCCAAGGATGAGTCCCTCTCCCAAAAGAGAAAAAAAAGCACCTAGCTTTCTCTAGGAAATCAAAGAGCTACAAGCCAGATTTTTCTAAGGCATCTCATAAAATGGATTTTGATGTTATGAAAGAGACAAGAGCACAGTCCTTATCCATACCTGGATCCCAGAGCGACTCAGACAAATTGCACTGTTGATTCTTTCCTCCTTAGCCCCATTTTCATTACTGACATGTTGCTAGTAAGGAAATCAGAGGACTGTACAATAATGTATTCGTGTTGTCGGATTGAAAGTTTAAAAGCTTCCCCATTTGATTAAGTAAATGCAGCAAGTAACGTGCAATCAAGGGCCAAAATATTCCTTGGCCTGCAGCCCAAGAAATGAATCCTTAAGGAGCTGGCATCTCACTTCCACACAAATATAGCTCTCTGCTCATTACCAATCCAGTCTGAAATACTGGGGAAGGCTACAGCAAAACAGACACCTGGCAGAGATGCTAAGTTAGTTTCCTGCATATTGATTTATGCAGCGATACTTCTGAAATCACTAACAAGGGGAGCACAAGCTCTGCAGTGAGCAGCAGCCCCAAGGTGTGACAGAGGTGCACAGCAGAGCTCCTACAACAGCCTTGCAAGCCCTACAGGTAGGACAGTGAGATCTTCAGTCTTGCCATGACAGCACAATGGGGTTTGGACTGATATCCACTTCACAGTCATTGGCAGGGGATCCTCCCCCACAGTGTAAAGGGGCCGGAGTCCATTTTGAGCCTGCTTTCCCTAGGCTGTTGGATGTTGAGAGATGGGCCCACAGCAAGGGCAGCTACTGTCCTTACCAGAAGTTCAGAAGCTTATCAAAGCCTACCTAACTTTCCTCATCACCTGGATCATGTCTACAATGAGGCACATTAACATGTTCCTGCCTGGGATAGACCCCTTCCTTTACAGGCAAATTCCCTTTTCTGCTATAGTTCTGTCTTACAGTTTCATCTCACCAGAAGGCAGGAACCCACACATCCCTCATGAGCAAAACCCTGCCATCCAAACCCCACATCATCTACAGCACCACTAGACATCTATCTTTGCAATGCTTGTCCTGCCCTCTCTGCTTATTTCTCCTTTGAATCAAACTTGGCCTCCATGAAGGCTGCAAAGACAGAAACTGGGACATTATGGAAATAGTCAGGAAGTCATTAAGCATGAAATCTTCAATAGTTCAGTATTTCACTGGTGAACAGGACTGCCTCCCAAAATAGTCTTAACATTATTCAGGTGTGCTCTTTCTCTTTCACAGTGTACCTTTATTTCTGTACTTCTGTTTGCTTGCAGTACCAAGCACACTATGGCTGACATTCAGGTTTGGTATTCCTAGGCTCTACAGTTGTAGAAATAAAGAATGTGATATGCCTAATTGAAGGTGTGATCCAGGCTATAAATTATACAGTCCTGTCAAAACTGAATTAATCATGTACCTTTCACCAGCTCAGCTATACTCTACCCATTAATTCATCTTCACCAAGATGTATTCTAGTGTTACAAGTAACTCATTGGTTTCAAAGGCATTTCTCCCCAAACTATCCCCACTCAGGACAGACAAGATTCAGATTCAGCCTTGGGCGAGTGATGCTTTTCTAGGCACAAAACCCCTGTACAACAAAAACCCTCTCATCTTTAATGCCTGGTGGTTGCGAAGGGAAAGAAATAGGAGCCTCATGCTATTAGGGAAGGGCAATTCCCAGCTGCACAAAGGGGACACATGTCCTGAAAAGACTCGAGATTTTAATGCTATGACTTTCTCTGCATAGAAATGCATTTGAGTAATTTTTAAATGGTTGCACAGCTAATTCCCTTTGAATTCTACACAGTTGGATTCATTGAAATGGAGGCAACTTTGTTCACAGTAGTAGTATTGTTGTAGTTGTGAACTCTTTAGGCTTTAGCTGAGACAACGTTTTTAGGGAAAGGAATTAATTTTTATTAGATCAGCTAAGAGATGAAAAATATATCAGATAATCTTTTGCAAAGCCTTCAAGGAAAAAAAAAAAATCTCTGGATCTGAACACTAGGGAGCCAAGGAGAAAGAATTCTTCCAAACAACATTTTAAATTCACTACATTATTCCAGGGTTGTTTTTTTCTTTCCCAGTAGTTGGCATGCAGTGGGCTAGAATGTTATCAGGGCTTCTTCAGGATGAGCCACATAAACAACTTGTACTTCAGGACACATTAGGAACAACTCCCTTATCAACTCATTCCAAAACAAAGCTTACCTGGCATGCAACTTGCTCCCATCCACACATCACACCACAGCAAAGACTTTCCAGCTGACAGCTAGCACCTGCAGGTCACTCTTAGATGAGAGAACAAGCAGTTACCTCCAAAGAAAACCTTTGCTGCTGGAGTTTTGTTACTTTCTTTAGTTGGTTTGGGTTTTTTTCCTTAGCTGTTTCTAAAAAAAAATAGAAGATAAAAACTAATGCAACAAGTGATGACATGAAGGGAAGTATTATGTACTGAAGAATCTGGAAGAAAAGCTAAAGCAGCAGAATGTCACAGCTTCAGCTGGGAGGAAGCCAGGACTGCCAGCCCTAACTTCCTTCAGCAGTTGGAAAGTTCATAACATACACAGTTTAATGTTTCCCCAAAAGAGAACAAGCTCAGCACTTCCCAGCCTTCAAAAGAAGCAAAATGGGCTGCTTCTTAGGGTTAGTAATGACAGGAAGAGCAGCACTTGTTACAAAAACAATGTGCCATTAGGAGGAAAAGGCAAGAGGGGTTAATTTGGGAAGATCATTTAAGTGTGCCCACAGGCAACCTGAGCCAAAAGTTTCTTGGTCTCTTCATAAGATATTAACAGTCACTGCTAACTTTGCATCCATTGGGCTCTATAGGCATTTTAACACCATAGAGAGGGAAAGAAAATCTCTCATTCATTATCATCGTTGAGCTGAATTAAACTCCAAGAGGCCCACTGGAGACAGACAAAGGTAGAGGCAAAAATCCCCTCCCTCAGTGCTCTAGAGCTCACAAAACTTTTCATGCTGACTGGGAAAGCACTGCTCCAGCTTGGGGCTTAGACAGGTTTGCACAGGCGGGTTCAGATCCGTCACCAGAGAGTGTCAAATAGGCACAGTGAAACAAGGCAAAGTCCTCATCAGCACATTGAGAGAGAAGGCACTTACCCACCCTTTACAGAAGCAGATAGTATAGTAAAGCCTGTCTGGGATGGAAGAACAACAAAACCCATAAGAGTCAAGCCTTTTTTAAATTTATTTTTACTGCTTTTTAAGCAGATTTGCTGTCACAAGAGGATGAACCAACACAGTGTCACAGTTGGTCCTGTTTATATAATAATAACCATCAGCAGGACTGCAAAGGAAAACTTTGAGGCCCTGCCACTTGCCCCTATTGACAGCATTTCCTCATTTAGCTCTCACAAGTTTCCTAGCAACATCCTTGCATTGCACATTAACACATTCATTAGATTTTGCACAAGTACCTGTAGAATAGTCAGAGCTGAAAAACTTTGCTTTCATGTTGACTCAGAGGGGAAATCAATTTGCTTCAAGAAGCAGACCCTTTCAGGGCAGCAAAGGCTACCAACACGCTTATGACATGCTTGTGAAGCCATGCAGCTCCTAGTGAAGGTAGAACCCACTGCATTCAATTTCATTATTGGCATTTTCCGTGTAGGAAAGCAGTGGGTAATCCTCTCCCTGCAGCTTTCAAAGAAGGCAAATGTCAATACACAGCATAAGGCTCTGAATAAAACAGAAAGAAATCCAAGTAGCCAGAGAGGCAGACACTGGACAAAGGGTCAAAATGGGCAATAATTCAAACTCTCCATGTGTCTAATATCTGCCTATTCAGGCAGATGGATGCTACCCTTCTTTCTCTCTGCCTGTGACAGTGACTTTCTTGCCCATAGCAGTTAGTCAATTGATTCACCCTCCCCTGCACCATCTCAGTGAGTCCATAATGAGTCCATAAAGGACTTGTCCCAGTCTGCTAGGTGGGTTCAAACTTCACACTTCATGCACCCATAGTGTCCGCACATCAGGGAGATGGGGATTCACCAAGTGCCCAGAGCAAAATCTCAGTAACTATTGGGAATGAGAAAATCATCCTTGTTAAATCTCACTTGCAGCAGTGACAGAGGGAAAAATAACACCCTGGGCTGGGGCAGGGAAGAAATCATGCCAAGTCCCTCATACCATTAATGTATACAAGCACCTCCCAGGAGTAGTAGCAGCAGCATTTACCTACCACATTTGCTGTGTGAGTAACACAGAGCTGCATGACTGACTGACTTGGCCTGAAATGACTTGGAGGCTCCTAGACAAACAAGGAGCTTTTGGGACATCCCTAAAGGGGATCCGGAGGGCTTGGAGGTCACAATACTCCCAGACCTCCTCACCCTGCACTCCCATTTCCCTTCTCTGCAGCAGTAAGTTGAACTGCAATTTTTCACTTGTCTGAAAAGTGATTTTGGAGCATGCTTTGAAGCCCAAGTGTACCCCACATCTTGCCCTGATGAAGTTTCATGCATTGGAGACACGCACGGTGCGAGAAAATTGCCTTGAGCCAAAATGCACACTTAGGGGAAAGTGCTTTGCTTTTGAGGCAAACACAGCCTCGTCTTGCCTGCTGCCTAAAAAGCAGTCATGGGAAGCATCCCAATATCCTGCTGCCTTTCAAATGGGGTCCCCAGCCCTGGTAAAAGCTGACGCTGGTGAGCTCCCCCAGACTCGGAGGGAAGCTGGTGCCCCACGGGGCCATACCCCACAGCAGGGAAGCGGCAGGGAGTTGGAGGGAAGCCACTGCTGGGAAGTGTGCATCTCTCTGATTAATGCTCTCAGGCTGCCTGTTGACAAAAGCAGCAAGAGGATTTGTAATGCCTAAGCTTATCATCATCACGCTCCAAGAAAATCCTTCTCCAAGAAGCAGTGTAAATAAGTAAAGTTTTACAAGTTAGTGGACTCTCTTAATTGAGTAGCCCTTGTAAATTAATAACATTGAAGTAAATGTGCAAAGACTGCTGACTTTCTAAAAGATGTCTAATAAGGTCCAGGTTTACTAAAGTGCCCAAAGGAGCAGGTCCCCAAACCTTTTTGTAATTTGTTGAGACACTAATGATAGTTAACTTCCAGTGGTTTATTCAAGAACATGAGTATGAGGACAGCAGAACCATCAGTAAATCTTCCCTCCAGACACAGCCAGGTACCAGTCCTTCCATTCCTACTATCTGCAGTCCTACAGGAAAGGGGGTGTATGGGGGTCTCTCCTTCCTTCACGTGGATCCAGTAAAAGCCATCCTTGGAGCAACTTTCAGAGCCAAAGTGAAAAGATACCCCAGGGGTATCTTTGTGTACTGCTGCTCCTGCCTGAGGGCTTCCTATCTCACATCCTCCCATCCTGAGCAAAGGTGTTTAATAGTTTAGTCCCAGTGGCTAAAACATGAAAAAATACTTTGTTTCCATTTCTCTTGCACTTTTTGCTTGGCTTTCTCCCATTCCAGACATTAACAGCTTGTCTTCCCTGAGAAGCTGTGGTTGGGTGAATAACGCAGAGTGAATATGCTTTTTTTAATTTCTTTGAATGGACTTTGTCTGTCTTTTCATGGACACTGATAGCAGTTCCTGCTACTGCATTGACTGAATCTGTTAGGTCACCCACACTGTATTTATTTTGGCTTTAATGGCTGTGAATATTCACATGTCCTCAAGCCATGTTGATCGGAGCTTGCCTACCCATAAAATTGTGCTGATGTAATATGCCTTTGGTTGAAGCGCCTCCCAACTGCACTTGTACTCTACAGGATTGAGAAAAGCTTATGATGATCCAAGTTAAGTCTGTAAGGAAATTATGAATTAAAAAGCAGATGTAAAACACTTTTAGACTAACATGAGAGAGCTCAGGGAGAGGATTGTGATGCTTTAACTAAACCAGGGTAAGGCTGTGAGTGAGAAAGGCCTCGGGCAATGAAGAGGTGCCTTCCCTCAGGTTCAGCCATGCCAGTGGAAAAGCAGATGTACCTCAGTGTCCTCTCCCTGCCTCTGCAGCACAGCACTGCTGGGAGACCAGCCAAATGGAACCTCCCAAATCCAGGCTACGGATTCAACACATTATTGAAGCCATCAGAATGGTTGATGTGAGCTAAGCTTGAGGATTGTGCACAACTTGGTTGAGGGAGGGAAACTTGAACAGCTTCCCCAGCAGATTGTGCAGGGCTGGCAACTTCCAACAGGGCAGAGTGCCAGTGAGTTGGGACAGCCATCCTTTCAGCACCATGGGGGCCTTGTGTGCTTGTGTTAAAATGACTTAACAACCCTTAGCCAACCCTTTCTAAGTTGTGGGCAGTTTTGGTCAGTGACATACACGCGATTTGTGGAAAAAAATACCAGAGCAGCCCTCACATGTGCACCTCCCTCAGCATGAGACAGCCCCAGCTCAGGCAGTGGCCTGATACCTGGCAGAGACCCAGGCAGAAGTGCATTCCCACCTCATGCAGCATGATCAGACCATGTCCACACAGGGCTAGGAGGTTGTTTCCTCATGCTCACAGCTCCTCAAGTTCTCCCAAAAAGGAAATGGATGCTAGGACCCATGGAGCAGTGATGCCTACTGGGTTCTGGTCTCCTATAAATTCACTGGAAACACACCACCCAGAGGGCAGGCAGACCTGCTGTTACCACAGACAGCAAGCATTTTGTGCAGCCTGGTGACACTCAGTTCAGCAATCTCTAGAACTCTAGACTAGGCCCTCTTGAAGGTAGTATAGCAAAGAGAAAATGAATGTCCCTGGGGTCAGGGATTGATATCTGAGCCATGCCTCTCATAGCCCCCAAATCCCATTCCCTTTGCCCTCTTAAACCTTGGATATGTGCAGTAAGCTTCAGATCAAGCCCAAAGCGAGAGAGAAGGGTTTGTGTCCAAAACCCAAGTCTTCTACAGTGCAACAGAACATCCCTCTTTTCCCTGACCATGAGAGAGAGAGAATAAGCAATCCTGTGACTTTTTGAGGAGTATGGAGTAGGATGGGGATGAGGAACAATGCACAAGACCATGGCACTGTTCTCTCAGGGGTCAGCTGAGCTTTGGCAGACACACAGCAAGCATGAGGCACCAATTGCTGCAGATGAGAGGGGCTGTCACTGGCCAACAATAGCCCAGCTTTCTTTTGCACAAATAGGTATAGTGGGCAAGAGACTGTGACTGTCTTGCTGCCTCCAAAACCTCCTGGCCTGGGTAACCCTGTGCCTACACCAACTGCTGAGCTTGGAACTTGCTGGTGCAGTGCAAAGAAGCTGACAGTGCCATCACAGCTACAAAAACATCTGCTGCAGGAAGGCATTTGTCCCTTAAGGAATGGAATGACGCTCACAAAACCATCCTTCTTTTTCTTCCTCTCTGTTCTCCTCTGGTCTCTTCTCTGCCTCTTGGTGCAGCACAGCTCATGATCCACTCCCCGGAGGAGTCCCAGAGGAGCACTCCTGCACTGAGCCCAATGCAGAAATCAGGAGTGAGATCTTCAACACTGCAACAGGATGTGCAATCTGTGTGTTCAAAACAGGAGAAAAATATCCCTTTTATCCTACCAGAAGCCAAACTTATTTCTGAGCTTCTCGAGATAGAGATACCATGCCATGGCAAGGTCTTGTTCTTAATATTTAAATATGAGTAACATGCCCTTGGCAAATAAGCTCCTGTCTGGTAGAACAAAGAGATTTTTTTGCCAATCATCAAGCAGAGGTGAAATTTTACTTGTATGCATCCCCAAGACAGCACAAAAAATGCTCCTGAACTTTGGGCCATATTTAAGTGTTAAAGCCTATTCTCTGCAAGTGCTAATCTATTCCAGGTTTGTGACATCTGCAGACTTACAAACTAATGTGCCACAGGAGAGCACAGAGGAGATGTTCATATGGGGGAAATACACACTCACAACGCATCCACATTGTGCAGCTGCACTGTGTATTATTAGACTGGGTTCTCATTTTATTAAATCAGATCAGAAAGAGCTCAGATGCGATGGTCTAATGAAACATCAAAATATGAAGATTATTTGCTTTAAGGAAAAAAAAAACATGAAAGCTGCTGATAAATCCCACAAAATTGATTGGTATATGAAAACATTCAAGTAAATAGATATAAAGGTGAAGGAAATTGTGAGAAACAGCTGCTAAAGGTGCTCATAGATAGAATAAAAGAAGACAAAGAAGCAACTCAATAGGGTTTGTCTCCTCCCTGAGGAGTTCAACAAAGCCCCGGAGCTCCTCAAAGCCATATGCTTCAGGTAACCAGGACCCTAAGCCAAGCCAAATCCCAGGGCTGTCCTAGTTCTCATAAAAGCCCAGCCATGCCATTTGCTGTGGGTTAGATCGTCTGCTTGGCTTGTTTGGGAAACAGGTCCTTGCTATCCTTTTGCTGGGTCTTGGTGCAAGGCGACTGTGGCAAGAGCAGTTGACACAGGTCAGCCTCTTCTGCTCACAGCCATCCAGTCCCCCACAGCTCCTGCCAGGAAAGCAAATCAAATTTATCCAGAAAAGTGAGGCACCACGCTTCCCCAGTTTTCATACTACCAGCTGGTCTAATTTCTCTTGACGTTTCTTCCGTAACAGCAACTGCAATGTGTCAGGATTAATTAAGCCAAGCAGTGGGCAAGTCTCAAAGGAGAACACACATCTGCCATGACCTACCCCCACCTAAAAGCCAAGGAGTCTATCCTGCCATGGGGATGGAAGGGAAAAGGGAGAAGGAAGCAGGAATGGTGAGGTATCATCCAGTGGAAGAAGCACAGTGAGCAGCCTTGAACTGCCAGGGTTCAGATGCACACCAGCACAGCTACAGCACTCCAGCTCAGAGCAAGCACCTTGGGCCTTGTTATTGAGTCATTCAGATAGACCCCAGTAGATTTTGCAAGGTGTGCATCAGAGGTCTGGCACACAATTAAGGCTATTTCTCCCTAAATCTGAACGTGGGGCAGAGTTTGTTGGAAGATTGCCAGTGAGAGGGTCAGAGATCAGTGTGTGTCTTTGACCTAGAGACAGGGCTGACCTTCCATGCACAGCCCAAATGGTGGCCTAGCAGTGAAGAGCCCAGATATGCTTCCCAGTTTCCAGCTGGGAAGGAAAATGGATCCTCAGTATAACTAAAAACCAACACATCTGATAACAACAACATGAGACATTAAGAGCACAGCAGCTGCTTTCTGTGAAGTCAACTCTCCCTTCCTGGCTGTGGCCAGGAGAGGGGTTTGCACCAGAGCGTGTGCAGCAGTAAAGGATGCTCCTACCTCCGGATAGGTGCAATAGCAAAGCAGTGGCACAATATACAGCCATTTCCCTGGGGCTCCTTTTCCAGCTGGAAGGCAAGACATGGATCAGCCCCTCAGCTTAGCGGGTCTCAGTGGCAGTCATCTTGGCTACTAACAAGAGAAGGTGACAATTGGAAATACTGGGATGTTCTCACTTCCCCTTCTTTTTAGTTGCTTCTTTCAGTTCCAGCCCTGCTGCCACACCTTTCATGCTTCCAGTAGTCATAGCTAGTCTCCTCTGTGCTTTCAGCATTAATTCACACAAGCTGAGCTCTGTCATTTTCATCAAGTGGTAGCTGGCTCAGTAATAAGAGACATTCCCACAATTATCATAATGTTTTCAGGCAGGAAAGGTATATTTTAGTTATAAAAAGAAGCTGTCTCAGTAACTGGCACTACACGTAAGATAGAGATGTCATAACATCCTGTACAGACATAATTACCTAAATACTAGTGTTGGTTGATTATCAAAAATCCTGATCCATGAATCAGCCTTCTGCTCGACTCATTCTGCGTGATGATGTTGTATGTCAGTGTCTGGATAACTGCAGAAATACTGCGCTGAATGTCTTCTAATTTTAGCAAAGATTTACATTTGTCCAAAAGACTTTAACGACAGTATATTTATTATCACAGTCTTAAAATTAATCTTCTCATCACAGACTAAGAGAGACCAAGAGAGATTGCTGCATTAACCAAGGAGGCCAACTACAGATGGGACAATGAAGAATGCATTGCACAACCTGAAACTTATTAGTTAAAATTGTTTATTAATAACTTTCAAGAAAATCTACCAGCAGAAAAACAGGATTGAGACACAATTCATGCAGGGAAAAAAGAGTGTTATATAAGCACTGCACCATTGAGCCCACTTTACTAGGTAGTAATACCAGAACAACAATCTCTAAGCTGTGTTGTACAGATGTTACAATGCAGGGTGTTAAAGGGTTTGACCTTATTTGATATACTCTGGATTCTTCAAGTGATAAGACAAAGTCTCAGATGAGATATTTCTCAGCCATATTTCTGCTACTTTTCTATCAAAATAAGGATAACTATTTGGCAGAAGATACACCAATCAAGCCAGGGTGGGTACAGATAAGGATGGCATTTTTTCTATACATGCTGTTCTTGCAAACATTCAAAGCTATGGATTCTCTCTCTGACACACTCTTGATGTATATTGGCCTATACATTATGAATACAGATATTATAACGGTGTATACAACCCATTCCAGTAAATCTCTGATGCTCAGACATCTCTAGATATACCTGGACTGCAAAATTCAAGCCTGACTCCAAATCTAAGTCCTTTCTTGCCCCACCACTGATGAAGAGCTCCATGTCTGTCAGGGTTCATAATGAAGAGGCACTATATCTCCAGAGACATGGCATACAATTCTCAAGGTCACTGTTTGTCCTTAGGCATACTCCATCTGCATCCACACCCCACAGCTTATTGCACTTTAAGCCTGTCCACATGGTAAGTGGTTTTCTAATACCAGCCATAATTTTGCACCCAGTTGGCATGTGGAAGGCTATATTAAGCCCAGACGATTAATGCTGTCTTTGCTGAGAAGCAAGAAAATAGTCTCTGTGCTATTATACTTTGTCAGCTTTCCCAAACACTTCAGGCAACTAATTCTGAGGACTTTTTGACTGAATTGACATAAAATACATCCTTCCCCTCCAGATGCTTTTTAGATGCTTTAGGTTAATTTTATACTGCAATCTCAGAGGTCATTGGCAAGAGCATGTTCCGCTACCCACCAGGCACTTGAGGAAATTTATGAAGACAGTCAGGTCCCATTTCTTCTGGTCATCCTTGGTGGGTTTACATGCCAGCATAAAGTGTATGAACATCAAATTGCTCTTTGTCATGAGAAGCTCCCTGGATCTGTCCACAGGGAGCTGTTTTGGAGCAGATATAGTGGTCATTGCCTTCAGTAGACACAGGAAGAAAATGTGGTCATCAGTAGATGTGAAACTGGAGAGAGGCCACCTGGAAAGAGCTAAGAAAACTCTGGGAAATCCATCAGAGCAAAGTCAGGAGAAGAAGTCATTTATAAGATAAATGGACAAAAGGTTTCAGAGCAAGACATTTATATATACATTTGCACTTTCTTGACTTCTGGGATTGAATGTTTTGTGAAAATATGCTTCAGAAGACATTCCAACTCAAGACTCAGTTTCCAAATACTTTCTACATCCTTGCAGTGTGAAATAAGGTCGAAGGACTGATCCTAAACACTAAACTGATATTATTCCCAGGGAACTGAAGATTATTCTTTGGCAACCACCTTTTCCAGCTGCTTGCTTTTGTTATTGACTGACACGGTGCACATCAAGGTGAGGTTTCCAGCTCAGGAGTGAGAACTGTGTGTACTCACAGCCAGCGTGAGATGTGGCTGTCTGGACTGTGGGTACCTGCATGTGAACTTGGGGTCAAATGTCTGCTAATAGAAAAAGGGTCAATGCAGGCTGCAGACTCTGGAGAGCCATTCAACCCATCAGCTGTGTCTACTGTGTCTAACAAGAGCAGCACAACTCTCCAATGCACCACCTGCATTGACTGGATCTCTGCTGATCTCTGCAGTGTCAGAGTTTCCACATACCTGAACTTAAGCAATGCAGTTGGAGGTAAATCTTGCTGTCAGTAAGAAATTTTGGAAATTCACTCATTGCCAGATTCTAAGGTGAAACATGCTTCAGTCACTGCATATCCAGTTGGCCTTGCCCTATTGTGTTCTGTTGTGTTCTGCTTTTCTCATAGCTTGCTCTAGCATTAGGTATCTGCCTTCAAAGTGACAACTGCAAACACAAGCCCTGATATCAAATATGTAGGTTATTCTTTTGCAGATTCAGATTGCTTTATAACATCCTAATCAGTGAGACTTTAATTTCTCTGACTCATGTCATCCAGGTAATGGGGCTTCAGCAATTTTGAACAAAAACCAGTCTGAGGGCAATCAATCAGACCATTGATTTCTATGCAGAGAATGAGATGTTGCTCAACTGCAACATTTTGACATCCACTAAGTAGGAGATGCAGTAGTATGGAAGTGAGAATTGAATGTTTAAACTCCTCACTGCAGATAAATTGTCTCAGCTGCATTTCTCCTGTCCACAGAGTTACCATCTCTTAACCAATAAGCACTTTCTGTATGGACACTGCATTTTGCTGGCTGCCTTCCCACGAGATTTGTGAATAGGTAGTTCCAATGGTGCAAGCTCCTCACTTGGAACAGAGAGGGTGTTGATGAAAGCTGCTTTCAAATCAGTTCAGTCCCTCTTGGATCAAATGACATTTGGGAGACAGAAGACCTTCTGTTACATCAGAGAACGAAGTTATCTGTTTTACTGTGGTTTACGATGTCAGCGCAGTCATGTGCAGAACACAACCAACAAAACCACTGCTGTTGTGCACCACCATTTCAACAGGAATACTAGAATCTGTGTTAGTTCCTTGGCACGTGACCTTCAAAAAGGCCAATGAATAGGGAGTTTAAATCTCATCTCTCTGCATCTGCTCTGAAGTTGTTGTTTTTTGTTATGGAGAGACCTAGCAGCATACTTTCTACAGCATCCAAATGACTAAATTTTCCAGTACTGGACAATGTAATCTCTGATTAGGCTGAGTTGCCCATGCAGAAAACAAGAAAAGAGCAGTAAAGATATCATTCTCTTGCTATCCAAGATATCCTAACATCAGAATTGATTGTGTACTCAGTCTTTCTCTTTCCTGACACATTCTGAACTGGCAAAGAAGTCCAGGGATCCATCTCCACTCTTGCTGGATCTTCTCAGCTCAAGACCTTAATGGTGGGAGCTCCTGTGGAATCAGGTATTTCATGCCTGAAGACTATTGCCTTCATATTGCCTTCACCAGTCTCGTAAATAACAGAATAGGAACTTCAATAAGATAGGCTGCATCTTTTTCTCCAGGCAGAAAATCACACACAGTCCCATGATTTCTACAAACACAGAGTAGCCATTTGCCTCGTAAGACAGATTAACATTATGGAGATCTTTTCTCGCATGTTGTTGGAAAGCTGAAAGGGAATCTACTAAACAATTGATAGTAAGGCTTTGGCAAAGAAGGAGGAAATTGTCCTCTATATTCTGACTGGAGAGGGCAATACAGTGACAAGGTGGATAATGAAACACTGGAATAGTTGCTCAGGTGGGGGGGTGTGGAGCCTCTACTACACAGATGCTTTGGGAAGTGGTTTTACATCTGTCAGGAAGGACACCAGTGAAGCTGTTGCTGCCTTTTGAAGAAGAATTGATTAGCATAACTCCTCAAAATCTGTGAAGGCCTACAGTTCGGTAAAAGCTACAGCATACTGTCAGGATCAAGGCCCCACAGACAGGCATTGTTAAGGCAGGCCAGACAAGATGGTTGACACATTAGTATGAGGCCCCCAGCCCACACTGCAGTGACTTCTGCATTGGAAAATATCTGCTGAAGACAACAGGAATTCAGATAACAAGAAAAGCAGGACTTGTCCTTGATATTCAAATAGCAAGAAGCTCCTAGGGTTTGGACAGCAAAGAGCACTCTGTCTCATACAAAGACATTGCAAAACCCTTTATTTGAGTTACTTGATGCCAAATATCTCTGCTCATTCGTGCTGGAGCAGCTAAATTAAGTGTGCTGCTTTCTATAAATCCTTCCTGTTGTCAGTGGGTTGCCTTTTACTTATGGCCATTGTCCCTTTTGTTGCTACCAAGGAAAGAAACATAGCAGAGAGCTTTTGTTTAATGAGCCATCACATTTAAACATCATTTGTCTCAGTTGTTTTCCTTTTCTCATCTACCTTTGCTCATTAAACTCCACCCTGCTTGGCTGTTAACAGCATAATCATGGGGAGCAATAGCATCACGAGATGCCTTGTACCAGCGTGATGCTGCTACCCCTGCTGCTTTCCCCCTATTCACCAGCTCTGATGGGGCTGTGCTTGCCTAGCATTACAGCCAGGGTAGCAGCAGCTTCAGAGCCAGCTTACTTCGAAGGCTGAACAGCTGGAACTGCACTTCCCCATATGGAGCAAGGTTTCAGATGGATTTTCTTGGTGCTGCCTGTGACGTTCAACTTGTCCTTCTGCACGTCTGTTGCAGCCAGTTGCCAGCCCCTTGCCTCTGCAGAGGGCATGGGGCAAGGGAAAGGGCTATCAGTCTGCTCTGTACAGATGGCACGTCAGCTGTGGCAACACTCACTGGGGACAAGGACAAAAAACAGTGAGGGTGAGGAGTGGCATTTGTGCTCGTCTGCAAAGGTGCTGCAGGAGCTTCTCCCGCATAAAGGTTCTCCTGTGCTTCTTCCCCTATCCAGGAACTTCAGCAACCCTAACCCAGGCAACCTAAGCCAAGCAAGCAGAGGAAAAAGCAGCCTCACTAACAGGGCAAGGCTTTGGAATAAGGGAGCTACTTGCTCCAGTCATTCTATGACTGCAGAGATCTTAGCCAGAGCTAGAGTGAGCAAAGACAAATGTCATTTCCAGCATTCTAATCTTCATGTGCATGCTCAAATAAGAGCCAAAAAATTACCCTTGCATCCCTGAACCTCTTGCTTAGTCACTTTTGGGGAGGAAGGGTACACCCCTTGACTCTTAGAATGTCTTGTTTTTAGCATGAAGAACTATAATGAAAGTCGGACTCAGAGTCTGTTATTTACCTCTGTGGCTTACACTGCCATCTCTTCTCAGCTGTCCAGCACAGGAACACTCAGATCCTGATGGATGGCACTTGGTACCTGTGAGGGCAGTGCTAGGACCAGGAAGCTGCAGCAATACACTGCAGTACCTGTTGCTTGTCATGTTACCTGCATGAAGGAACACGTGATGAGTTTAGCCTGCAGTTCACAGCAGCCAAGTCCAGGAACCGGTGGTGGGAGATGCCAACTGTGGAGCTTCTGGCTCATGGGCAAACAGCTGAGTCTGAAATAGCCATGAGTGGGATAATGACCCCCCAGTGCTTACATGGGCCTTGTTAACCCTGTCAGGAAGGCAGGTCCTCAAAGACAGTGGCCATGTCCTTCCATCTGCACCACCATTAGCTGGCTCTGTTACATTTCTTGCCTATACCAGACAGATTGAGGGTTTGCACGGGATCTCATCAGAGGATAAATCAAAGACCCGAAGTTAATTAAAACAGGGAAGACTGGACACAAGGAAGACATTTCTGAGAACACATTGTAGGATCAAATCCCTGCAGAGATGGTCAAATTTGAATATTCTTCCCAGACCATTAGGAATACTCAGTAGACACTGTAAACCCCCCCACCAGTGGGAAGGTTAACATCAACCTCAAATAAAGCCCACATGCCAGTTCTCCAGTCGCTCAACCTTTCTGTGAGCTGAAGGCATCCAAGACAGAAAATATTCACACACTTGGATGCGCATATTCCCATCCTGTACTAAGCCAGTGTGTGCAAGCAACTGCCTTGACCCCTGGGTAACCCTGAGTCCCTTTTTTTAGGCTGAATTGGCCATTGCAACTACCAGGCTCACAAGAAAAAGTATTCCCATGGTATAATGAGGAACCAAGAGGCAGAACTTTTCTAATGGGTGGCAATTGTGCTTCTCTGTCAGCACCCAAACCATGCCACATATACATGGACACACGGTGCTGGGCCCATCTTTTTCAATTAGACAGGCTGTGGCTACTTTCTGCTAACAGCTCAGCCTCAGCAAGTCAGAGCTGAACATCTACATCTTCAAGGCTTAATCCAGTGAGCACTGTGAGTGGGGCTCAACCTTTTTCATTGTTCAACACCACTCTAGACTTACAGAGGGGCAGAAGAGTTGCAACTCCTCCCTACTCACTCAATGTTCCGGATCTTCATCTGTCCTTTTTTCACCCACCCAGCTTGGAAAAAACTCTTCTAGCCTTGTTAATTATTCTGTATACCTTTCCCTCTCAGGAAAAAATGGCACTTTCATAACCTCATATCCAACACTGGCACAGCACAGCTAATTCCACTTTTATGAAGGGTTTGATCCAGAGCCAGTGAAGCTGCTCTTGCTCCTCTTTGATTCTTGTTGTCCAGACCCAACTTATTATTTATTATTATTATAAAGCTAAGCTCCTTATTCAGCAATACCCTCTAGATTTTGTCAGTGCAGGGAAATTTTACCAGTATGAACTAGGTTATGAGATTGAAAACTAAGTAGTTTTACTAGTGAATATATGGATAGAAACTCCTTTGCCCCTTTGTTTTAGTGATGTTTTGGAAGAGGCTTAAATTAAACCAAAAAGTCATTTATTCTAAAAGAATGCCTGCAGGGGACATAAACCAATAGTGCCTTAATTATGCCTGTATGCTCATTTTGATTGCTTTAATGTTTCTAATTACAGTGTTAACACTTCTCCCATTTGACAAGCAGGGAAGACAATTTGGCTCAACCAAGGAAGCTGGAGCATGGGTTATGGGAGATGTACATCACCTTCCAGAATGGCTTGCTCCTGCCAGCTTGGAAAGAAAGGATGCTCTCATTGGCATTCTGTTATTTCAGCTTGTTCTTCCGCTGGGGCACTGATGGGGCAGCATTTTCAATGACAATGTGGTGGCAATGAAAATGCTGCTATTGCCACTTTTGGCAAGAAAATTTTGTGGGCATGTGCAGGCTCAGAGAAAACAAATTTGAAAGAAACTGCAAAGAATGATCTCTGCTTTCCTTGTGGGAGAAGACAAGATTCAGTGTGTTCATCCAAACTTCTATACAGGCAGAAGGCCTCGAGCCATTTATTCCTGTGCTTAATTACTGTACCATTAGTAAAGGCTTCTTAATGTCTAACGAGATCTTCCTTCTGTTTAAGCCAATTACATATTGTCCTATCCCCCTGGAGACACAGCACTGATTATTACTTCAAAGCATGTTAAGGCCAATGCAAATTTAACAGCAAAGGCTGGATTGCGAGTGAGGTATCTCAAGACTGATACTTACATACATTTGGATGAAAGCCATGGCCTCCACAATTTTTAAAGGGTCTCCATAGACAGTATGAATGCTAAAAAACTTCACTACTGAAAATTTTAATCCAATTTGTTTAGATGGAAGAAAAGGAGGGGAGCTTTTAACTATTGCCTGCAAAAACATGCTTCTCTTACATCCAGAAGAATGTTAATTCAGATCCCTTAATAACATAATCCAAACTATAATTTAATTGGTAAGTCATAGATGATATTTATATCATAGTAAATTTAATCAATGTATTGAATGCAGGAAGGGCTTCTAGTCTCTCAGCTCTAAGACTGCAGTGCCCAAGGTTTTGACACATCCTCATGGTTGGACAAGGTTTTTGTCACCATGTCATTCACTGTTGATCCAAGACAGTCCATCTAAAACAGCAACAAGGGCAAGAGAATGAAAAAACCCCATAGACATCAACAGAGTAACGCTTCAGTTAAGTGTATCATTCTCTTTGTAATCAGATCCACCCCATTTTTAGTCTCAGATTTAGCCCCTGAGTGTGCTCAGGGCCAAAAATCTTTTTATTTCCCTCTGAAAACACTGAACCTTTAAAGGTAAGTGGGCCAACTCCCCTGAAGTCAGCACTCCTTTCCTGGTTCATTCTCTAATGCCCTCTTTGACCACATCCCAAGAAAGTTGCTGGTATCCATCCTGCCCCCTTCCACCCATCATCCTAGACAATCACCTGTTTGCAGCGTCGAGCTTCCCCTGCTCCCAGGAGAGCACTTCTGGTCTGATTTCTGTAGCATCAAGACTGCTCTAGGTTTTCCAGGAACAGAAGTTATTCAGGGCCAGGTGGAGCATGCACTTCTCCAGTCCCTGCAGATTAGAACATCCATGAAAGTTAAGGTGAATTACCAAAGATATGAAATGAGTGCAGGTGAAAGCATGTTAAGTCCTGCATGGATATTTGGAGATAAAGTGCCCTTTGCTTTGCTTTTGTTTAATTGTCACCATTGTGAACCATGGCCATTTTCCTTCTGTATCAGAACCCCCACACAGAGGTTAAGTGCACTTCAACTTCTGCATGTTACCTCACACCTCACACTAATTTGTCTTAACTCCCCATGTAAACAAGCCCTCAGAGGACTGGTTTTTTTCCTCCCTCATGTGATGGTTTGCTTTGTCACAAAGTGAATGCATTGGAGAAAACCATTTGCAGTGAATTTTCCCTCAGTTGTGCCTGCAGTGACGTCTTTCTTGTGAATTGCCATAAAACTTCTCCCTCTGCCTAAGCTTATCTGGCTTTTTCCTCTTTCACACACCTATATTGGAACAGCTTATAATTAGTAAAACAGAATCCCTCTACCAGGCAGAGAGGGAACTGCTGGCCTGGTCTACAGGTGAGATACAGAGATGATCTAGGGAGATTAACTGCTGGGCTAAGGATCATACAGGCTGTCTACACCTGAGTATAGAAATCATCTAAACCCAGACCTCTTCTGCCCATAGAAACATGCTTTCTCCTCCTCTCAGGGGATTTTTCCTTATTAGAAATAGTCAATGAGCTGCTTCTAACCTCAGGATCATGCCAGTTTTGTGGGAAAGAAAAAAACAAAAATTACTGCCATCTGCATGACTACCATCAAGGAACAAATCTTTCCCTCTCCTTCTCCCCCTCGTATTCCATCCTCCCTTTTTACTTAAGAGCAGTAGGAGACCTTCACATTAAGATACTGAACCCATCACAGTTGGAATAGACAAAGTGAAAAGGGAGGTGATGGAGGCTGAGACAATGTATTTTTAGTCATTTCGATGAATTATGGAGATGTGAAGCTGATAATTTATTGAAGAAGGGAAACGGGGGACTCTATGTAAATGTTTTCAGATGAATAATTAATGTGCCTTTCTAGCATCAGGGGGTCTTTAATTAAAGCCTCTGTTAAACAAGGGAAAGGCAGAGAGGCCTGGCTCCTTGCAGCAGCTAATTGCACCTTTCCCACGTACAGCTACAATTCAGAGACAAACTACCATTTGCATCAATAAAGAGGGACAGATCCTACCTAGGGTAAATGGTGGGAGGCTGTAGGGGCCTGCTGAGTGACCCCAGGGCTAAGGTGGTCCGCATCATATTTTAAATTAGCTTGGCATACGGGCCAAATAATGGGGTGTGGGGAGGACAGGATGAAGAGGGTACTCTGACCACAAGGCTTTGAAGAATGCAGAAAGCCCCTCACAACCATCTGTGGATTAGAGCCTCTTCAAGAGGGACCTACTGACAGGGTTATCCAGGGTCTTGCTGTCACTGCATGATACATTTGCCTTCCAAAATCCTGTTCCATACCATGCCTGCCTCCCTGTTCCAATGCCAGGGATGACTTCACAGCAGAGGGGAGCACAGCAATGAGGCAGTGTCCGCAGGATGGAGCAAAAAGGCAAACCAGAGTCTTCCCAGTACCCAGCTGTTGTCCTTATGCCCAGCATCCTCCACAGCCACCACTCCCTCAGCTGAACTTCACATCTGAACCCTTCCTTCCTTCAGGGGTTTCACAGCTGATGGAGACAGGATTGGATGAAGGTTCACTGTGGACTTCAGCCAGAACACAGCATCCCTTCCCTCTCATGCCATGTGATGGTGAGACCAAACTTAAGCCTTCTGTCTTACAAGGACTGGGCCTCCCAGAAGGTCTGTGGTTATTTTCCAAGAGAACATATAAAACCATAACAGTTTCAGGAACTAGAATGGGAAAATTAAGGAATGACAAAACCTGTCCTAGTTAATACTGCTGGGGAGCTTCTAATACAATCCCAAATTTGACTTATTTAAATGCCATGGGAACAGCAGGTAAATTTCCAAACAGGGAACAAAGTCTTGTTTTCCTTGAGAATGATGTCTAAACTAGACACAAATTAACTAGTTTTGACACCTTGGCATAGAAACTTTATCCCTCTTTTTCCATTCATCTTTATCTCCAGTAACATTCCTGGTAGCATTCCAAATGAGGGAACAAGAGTCAGCTGAAACTTTATTTTTACAGGAAAGGTTAAATCTAAGGTAGGCTAAACAGGTTCCCAAAGCAAATATTTCCAAACACAGAAGTTAATAACACGTCTCTCTCCTGCATTGCCAAAGACCGGACTGAAGGAGACCTCGGGGGCTTGCTTAGACCGTGCCAGTTATCTTTGAAAGAGGTTTGCTTTTATCCTGTTGCCCCCACTTTCTGAAGCCATACTTGAGGCAAACTTTGAGCAGAAAGACAATTCGGAGAACACCCCTTCAAGAAAGGTCTGATTTCTGCAAATCTTGGTTTTCAGGAAATCCCCGAATCTTTGATACTGAAAGCATGTGTTTTCTGTTTGCCCACACCAATGCTCTTGACAGGCCTGACATGCCTGCGAGCTCAGCGAAGGTTTGCTGCTGTGCTTTGCGGAGGCAAGCGCTGCCAGAAGGTCTCGAAGGCTGCCGCACTCCGGGGCCCTGCGAGCAGCTACGAGGCTCTGCTGCTCTCTGCTGGGAAACGCGGGCAGAGCCCGAGCTGCAGGAAGCGCTGGGGGAAGAGCTGCGTTTGCCAGCACACAAACACTCAGAGCCACCTGTACAAGCGCAGACACCTGGGTACAGCCTCCTCTTCAACATCGCTGCCAGAAGCACACCCTCATCAAAGTTTGCTGGTACAGGAGCAGTCTGGATGCAAATCAGCAGCCCCAGCCACCTCTCTTCCCCTTGCACACCAGCCCTCGACCTCATGCAGGAGCTGGCTTTCTCCACTCTCTTGCACTAGCACCTGCTCTCCTCCCAGCCTGTTCTTTTCTCAAAAACCCTCTGGATCGAGGGCAGAACAATTAGCCCACCACTGAGGTAAGGAACCAATGTGCAGGGCAGCCTCATGACCCCCACAGAGTCACCGGTCAGGACACAGATGAGCAGAGATGTATCTCCAAGGGCCCCAAGCCTCTGCCTCACAGTCTGGGGTCTTTTTTGATCACTGGTCCGTGACCTAAAGCTGCCCTTTGTCCACCAGAGTTCATAAAGACTTTAACTATGTGTGGCTGTGACTGTGCAAAACCACAGGTCAGAGAGTTTTGGGGCTGCAGCGCACAGAGAGCCGCGAGGCCCCGGCTGTGGGTATTGACTGGGCTGCCACAGCTCATGGATCCTGTGGCAGGTGAGCTCCCTGCTCCAGCCACCAACCTCAGCCTGAGGTTTGGAAACCCCAGCTTCGGACAGCAAATCCCACACAAAGGAGGGGGACAAATCCCCCAGCCCGATGCTGACCAGGGCCCTCTACCCCTTTAAGCAATGACATTTAAATTTGCTGATATGTTTCATCCCATGCATCTCATTACGATTTTCAAGTAGCGGATGAGGCGACCGGAATTTGAGATAGGCATTTTAAGGATTTGGCTATTTTATATGTATATTTACAGCTCAATAAAATAAGAAGAAATATTCAAAGTAAACAGACTGTGGAAAGTGATTTCTTCCAACTCTCCACTGCAGACTTGCAAGAAACCAATCAAAGAGGCTCAAGAGTGGTTTGAGCGTAATTTATTAACCCAAAAGGGGCTGCATTGTTAACCAACATTATTTATAGTCAGCAGCTCAACCATCTCTACTGAACAACTGTGCGATACTGCAGGGACAAATGCAGTGAGTTACTACAGAGATAGGACAAAACCAGCAGCAGGTCTTTGTTACAGCTGTTAGAAAAAGCGTCCCCAGGAGACAGACACTGAATCTCTAATGGCTATCTTATTTCTCTGACAATTTATTTAAGTTTTAACTTAACAGCAGGAATGATAGCCACAGTTACACAGTGACTCCCAATAAAGGAGTGTATTGCTAATCTGCAGCTGGTGTTTTCTTATTTATTTCAAAGTCTTTAAGTTCCAGACTTAGCATATGGTGCCATATAAATAATGATATAATAATACGTTTTTGCTTTCCATGTGCCTGTGTAGAAAAAAGCCATGTGATTTATCTTACATGAGCATTGTATTTAAGGCATTATTTTGCTCAGAATTTTTAATGCATTTAAAATGCATCTTCTGCTTTTTTTAATCTGTTCTTTTGAAAGAATAAACAGAGCAGTGATGTTTATTTAATAGAGTCATTCATCTTACTTCCCTGTGCAAAATCCTAGCTTTCCAGAGCCAGCAGCCAGATCCCTGCAGTAGGCAGTGGGGTTGGAAATGGAGATATCTGCTGTTTACCAATGAGGCACAGATGAAAGGAACACATGGGGCTCGAGATTTACCCACAGCATGACACTATTTGCAGCCAGCAGGCAGCTGAGAACTGCTTAGTCCCGTCCAGTGGAGGATAGAGAGGAGAAACCCATGGGAGAAGTCCTGCAGGGAATCATGCTGTGGAGAACACAGCACTGGGATAGCTCAGCGCACAACCACCCTAACACACAACTGATCAAGATGCCTCCTTCAGATAAAACTGTATCAGCAGTTACAAAAAGCCAGCAGTCCCATGCTGTCTGGAACCATCAGTGTCACATGGAGAATTGGGAGATGCAAGTAGTCATCAGAGAGAGAATGACCTGGCGTCCCATGAGTGCAAACAGCAGTGCTCCAGTGCAAGATGATCTGAGTGGTCAGCGTGGCTGAGGATAGGGACAGCACTGTCATGAACCTGGTACTGGAGCAGTGAGGCAGCTGTTTCTCTTAAAAGGCCAATGGCATAACCTGAAAAACACACACAAAGTGAACTGCTCTGAATGAAAGTGACATCTGTAAGTTTAGAACAGCTTTTGAAGTACTGTATCTCCCCTCCTCTCATCCCCACAAGCCCCCATGGCAGTTTCAGCCAGTTGTTTCAAACCCAGCTCTTGTCAGACTGGAGCATGAACCAGAATATGTCAGAAGCTGGTTACTGTGGTAACCCAGCACAGCTTTTATCTTTATCCTTTCATCTCCTCTTTGGGGAAAACTGACAGTCTGTTTATTTGCTTTTTCTGACGAAGTTCATCACGCAGAACACCAACTGTCTGGATCAGTGTAAAACTGAGAACAGGAGAAAGTACCTCTCTCATAAATGTACATGGATATATTTCTCTCAGCACTCTACTACCCTACCTCTTGCTTCTCTGCTTCCCTGTATGAGCTGTTTGACATGTCCTTTTCCAGAACCGAGACTAGAACTAGAACCAAGACCAGAACCAGAGCCAGAGCCAGGACCAGGCACCAGCACCTAGCCACATCCTGGCCTGTATCAGGAATTGTGTGAGCAGCAGGACCAGGGCAGTGATTGGCCCCTTGTACTCAGCACTGGGGAGATGACACCTCAAATCCTGTCTCTTCTGAATCAAGCCCACTTCTGGGCCCCTTCACTACAAGCCATTGAGGTGCTGGAGTGAGTCCAGAAAAGGGCAATGGAGCTGGTGAAGGGTTTGGAGCACAAGTTGTCCAAGCAGCAGCTGAGGGAGCTGGGAGATGTTCAGCCCGGAGGAAAGGAGGCTCAGGGGGAGCCTTATCACTCTCTACAACCGCCTGTAAACACATGTAGCCAGGTGGGGGTTGGTCTCTTCTGCCAGACAACCAGCGATAGGACAAGAGGACACAGTCTTAACATGCACCAAGGGAGGTTAGGTTGGACGTCAGTAAGAATTTCTTCACAGAAAACGTGATTAGACATTGGAATGGGCTGCCCAGGCAGGTGGTGGAGTCACCGTCCCTGGACATGTTCAAGCAAACACTGGACACGGCACTTACTGCCACGGTCCAGGTGCCATGGTGCCGCTCGGTCACCGGCTGGACTCTGTAATCTCGGAGGATTTTTCCCACCGATTAACTCCGGGATTCCCCCCGGCCCCGCCCCGCCCCGCCCCACAATTCCGCCCTCATCCAAGATGGCCGCGCGGCACTCAGCGCCCGCGTGACTCCGGCGGCCCCGCGCGCCGAGGCACGTGACAGCGGTTACCGCGGCAACCGCCACAGCTTCCCGCCCCCACCCCACCTCCCCCGGCTACGGCGAGCGGCGAGCGGCAGAAAGAGCCGGCGCCGGCGGGGGGCGAATCGCCCCCTGCCCTTCCCTTCCCTGCAGAGCCGGGGCCAGGTGAGGGAGAGCCCCGGCCGGGAACCGCTCCCCCCGCTTCCCTGGCTGCACCGCCCCGCCTCGCCCCCTGCCCTTCCCTGCAGGGCCGGGGGCAGGTGAGGGAGAGCCCCGGCCGGGAACCGCTCCCCCCGCTTCCCTGGCTGCACCGCCCCGCCTCACCCCCGAGCGCCCCGTCCCGGCCTCCCACCGCTTCCCTTCTGCACGAAGCGAACCCCGTTGTCAACAACCCGTTGTCCCCAGGAACAGCACCGTCCTTCCCAGTTCCAGGGGGGTGAGCGCAGGTCCTGCTCCCCCTCGGTCCTCCCCCAGTACCCCGCTTCAGGCAACATTGCAGCAGCCGGGACCCGGGATGGGAGGAAGGAACAGGGCAAGGCTGCCCGCACTCAGTCACAGGTCTAGGGATGGGAGTGTGGGGCATGGATGGCATGGACATCACAGTCCACGGCCAACCTGCTCGATGGGTAAAGCCTGCACAATTTCAGCTGGTGCTGTCAGGGGGCAAACCCGGAGCTGCATCAAGCAGGGAATGAGGCAGGAGCTGAGGGCAACCACAGTGCAGGCAGCGTGCACATCTCACCAAAAGTCACGGGCAAGGAAAGGTCATGAGTCGGGTCTGGGATCCATCCAAGGGACTTCCGTAGAGACAAAGCTACTTACAATATCCACTCAGAGTCACCCTAGGAAAACTAGTCAGTAAGTAAGGATCAGGCACAGATAAAACTGCTGCTTAGTTCAGACCAGTTACTGAAGACCTGGGCCAGAGCTTAAGTAGAGTTCCTGTGATCATGCAAAAGGTGCAGGTGGGGGCAGTCACAGAAATAAACTCTATTAGTGCATGCTTTAAGTGCAGCTGCAGCATATTTGCAGAGGATGGAGTAATGTGCTGTGTCTAGCCTGTGGAGATAGATGTTTAAAATACTCTTGTTCTTTATCTGCTGAATATTGTAGCAAGGGTTCAATGACCATTCAGAATCTGAGGTGGAAGAATCTGCGTACCACCAGCTGCTGAACCACTGGAGGGCCACACGCCTATAGCAGAACCCCCACCATCACTGGATGACTAACCTGGCGTGGAAGCACCAACAACTGCAGCCCAGCCATCTGTAGTGGAATTGCCAGTGTCTGCAGACCAGCTGGCTGTCAAGAAACCACCACATTCTGAGCACCACTTCCTGCTCATTGTGTAGTCTGCATCCAGGGAAAGCTCACCTGAGATCAGATCATCTCTGGGTGAACTTCCAGGTTTCAAAGTCAAGATGTACACCTCTGAGTCCACACAGGATGGCAGTAACACCGTTGAGACTGTGTTGTCAGCAGCAGAGATTACATTTGAATCAGTAGAGAATCCAGAGGCTTTTGGAGACCCCTATCAAGCTGCCATGAATTATGTAGAAGAACATAAAATTCTACAGATATTTCAGGTGAAATACGTATTTCTCATCTCCTTCCAGAGGCTTATGTGAGAAGCTTGTCCTAAAGTTAGCTTGAACCAAATTATCCCTTCCCCAGACCCCTCCTTGTCCTGTGCTTTCTTAAGTATAGACTTAAGAAAAAGCAGTAGAAAGGGACCCTTGATCATCTTTGCTGTCTGAAGAGATTATTGCTTTTTAAAATGCAGATGGCATTGGAACAGGAAATGCAGGCACCCATCTATCCAGGGATCAATAATTCTTTTCTTCTGTCTGTCTCTGTTTCAGGATATCACAGAAAAACTGCTGTTCCATAAGCCTGATGACCCCTTGCAGTTCATATTGAAGGAGGTAGGGTGCCTTGCTGGGGCTCTGTGGGGACAGAGTCAGCTCTGCTGAGCACACCAGAATCATGGTCAGCCCAGGACTGTTTCTCTGACTTTGTATCTGCTGTCTTGGGAGAAGGAAAAGCACAGGCAGCAGCAAAGTGCCTGGGGTGCAAGGGACCATGTGTGCTCTGAGAGGGAGGAAAGGTATGGGAGGGTGGAGGAAGAATGGGATGAATGTGCCCTGGAATTACGTGAGAGGTGAGGGAAGCTTAATGACAGAGGTCTCTGTGACCCTTCTCTAGCTGCCTCTATCCCAAACTGGGAGGGAGCACTTTTTCTACCCACACTCCCCTATTCAAGAGAGCTGTCTCTGCTGATCCTGCAGGGTATTAAAACACAGGTAATTCAAAGTCAGTGAAGTGAGACAATAATTTGGGAGTGATTTAGAAGTGTGGATTGCTTCTTGGGAGAAGGAGGAGGTTAAAAGAAAGAAAGCAGACAGAGGAGAAGAGTGTGTGTCTTCCTTCATTGCCCTCTAGTCAATCAGGAGAGGCACCATCTTTGAGGTTTGCTGCTGGGTTCATGGTTTCTTACTAAGCACAAAACCTCCAGAGGAATGGCAAGGTCAGTTCTGGGCATCACTGTGAAAGCAAGTAAGCTCCCAAATGACTTTTTCCTTTTCCTTTTGCCCAGGTGCAGTCTTTGATAGAATCCAGGCAAGCAGAACCAGAGGGACTGTTGGAAGAGAACAAAGATGTGTAGGTGTTTCTAGAAGAGAGCCTGTGCACTCCTTTGGCCCCCATTGACCTTGCTGTTGTGATATTGCCACACCATGCCTTCACAGCACCATGTAGTCATTGCCAACAACTTGGAAATGATCTGCTTGTCTGTCTCTTGCCTGGTTTCTCTGCTTTGTATGCTTGCGCTTTCCCTTGGGTTTAAATCCTGCAACCAAGTTTGGGGTTGGAATCACAGACTGAGATCTAAGTGTGCATGGATCTGCATGCACGTATGGCACATCTTGAAGAGGCAGGTCTGCTGAACTTCTATGCATATAAATGCATAAATCTCATATTTAGGCCACTCTAGACTCTGCCCTTCTGTGCAGAGAAACCTCACAGCTCAGACAATGCAAGGACAAAAGCAAGTAGAGTTAAAAAGCAGCCCTGGACAATTCACAGCCTTCTTTTTTCATGCTGCATTGGTGGCTTACCGTGTCCAGTTATGCAGCAGCAGTAATGCCTATCTAATACTTGGATAGTTCATGTCTGGGCTTTCCCACTGTCCCCAGAGCTCCTCTAATGCAAGAAGCTGTCTTTCTGTCTCTTCCACACACTGGGTACAGCTGTCTCACCCTTAATCATTGCTGCTGGACACTGATCACTCTGCTTTTTGGGGTTGCCGTGCCTGTACCATTGTAAGTACAGTGTATAACCTGAACAGTAAAGCAACAGTTGCACACACCCTTTATGCTTTCAGAAAACATTGTCACTCAGGAATGTGGGAGGTGAATAAAACCAAACAAACCAAAACCAAGCACTGGTAGCCCAGGGAATTAAGAGTCAAGGTACATTTCGCAAACATGTCATTTGAACTGTGTTTGATTTTTGAAACACTTACAATCCTTGTTTTCATACTATCCAAGTGTCTGTTTCTACCCTGTAAAAAAACTTCTTGTATCTTGCCTGACAATTATTGAAAATGTGCAACAGAGCATACTGTTATTTTGGCTTAATAGATTGTCTGTGTGCAGTAGATGCCAGAAAGGGTTTTTGTGTCGCTACAGGCTTTTCTCTTTTTTAGGCAAGTGCTCTAATTTCCTGATGAATGGTGGTGTATTCCCAAATTACTGTCTCTATGGCTATGAAGAAAGCACCATAAAAACTTCCATCTATCTATTTTTAAAAAAACAATGTATGATGATTGCGTTGTGTGATTCTACACAGCACAGCTTGGGCGCCAAAAGTCTGGGAATAATAGAGGGCAAGTATTTGGCATACAAATTCCATGAGTGAGATGAGTTTCCTTTCTATCTGAGTTTCTCAAAAAGGATCAGTTAACTTGTGTGTTTCAAGATTGAAGGCAGGTGAGCACCCCTGTCATTCATAGGACAGAGAGTTTTTCAAGGTTACTGTGAACCTAAAGATGGATCAAGATTCAGATTAAATCTTCATTGGTTCTGTAAGAGTTTTAATGTAGGCTTCGACATCTAGGTCCCACTGCAGCAGTGAGATGCTTTTGAAATCCCTGCTTATCTCCAGCAACTGGAAAAATCTGACACTGAGAATCTGAGATTGATCTGCTTACAAATTCTTGATCAAAAATGAAAAACAATGTATACGTGCCCTGTCCTAATGTATCTCTGGAGAACAGGAAATGTATGGAAGATGAAGATAGTGTTTGAAGCTTTCTCATCTCCATGGTCATTTGTCAGCACATTGTCCCAGGAGATGGAGAAGCTGACATGTCTTTGAATTTTGTTGTAGAACAGGATTAGGGTGCCTTGGGGTACAGCCTTCACTCTGTATTTCCTGCCTTTGTCATTTGGGTATTGCATTTTGTTGTTCTCTTTTACTTACGAAAAGCTTTTGACCTGTAATATGTTCTCAGACTATAAGTATATGCCTTCAACTTCATGTCAGCATTGAGGGAGTTATGCAAGGGAAGATCCCTAATTCCTCTCTCAGGTGGGTTGAAATGAGCTGGAAAGCAGTCTTCTTAGAGGTGACAGAAGTTTTGCAAGAGAGGCCATACCACAGTTTTCCTTTGGTGGCCTGGCCACCTCATCTCATGCTAACAAAGTTGCTGTGTGGTAGCAAGAAGTCCTCCCCAGTACACATAAGAGAGAACCTGTCTTGTCTGCTTCTCAGAAAAGAGAAACAGTGTTTTCTGTTCATTTCTTCCTGCTAAGGAGAGGTCTTTCTCCCTTGAGGAGCAGTTTTCTAGAAATGAATGAGGCTGTACCCAGGACAAGCTCTGTGGGCCTGGAGTTGGCATGTGTAGATGGCGTTCAGGCTGGGGAAGGCAGTGGGCCAAGGACAATCCTTCAGTATTCACAGATTTCTGGGGGGGGTGGGGGGGCAAGGGGTATATCATCTCTGAGCAAAGACTTTGACCAGAAACCTTGGGGAGCTTATCATGAGCTAAGGAGAAATGTCACTTCCTTCACCTCAAGCCTCTCAGATGATTGAATTTAATTTTATGAAAACAAAAATCATCCTCCAAAATGTTTGCAGATTGTGGTGTTTAGGGTAACGTCACACAGCTGTATTTTTTGATCTGCTTCAGAATTATTCTGAAAAATACGCTGTAGCTGTACAAAAAAAATCTACTTAACATTAAGGCACTGCTGTTTGTGTATAAGAAGGCTTTTCTGTGATGAAGAAAAGAAGAAAAGTTAGATTAAAATTGGAAAGTTTTACTGTAGTCTTAATTCCAGAGTGACTGTCCCTTTTCCACAGTTTCTTTCCAAAACCATTGGATCCTTCTTTCTTCTTTGTAAGTGGACATTTATCAACACGACATTTAACTGTCATTAAATTTCTTGCCTTGAGTGCTCAGAAGGAATTAGCAGTTCCTCGTGTGTAACCGAAACTATTCCATATAAGTCCTTATAGCACACTAGTCACAGTGCATTTGAATGCCCTCCAGAGTGCTAAGCAACGTGACTAACATCTGTTGTTTGCTCTTTCTCCTCTCCACAAGGGAAATGGCTGTGCACTCAAGTGCATTCTTTTGGAAAGGGTGGTTTGGGGTTTTTCTTACCACACCTGTGTATTTCTGTATAATTCTAATGGATAAGTCCTGAAGTGGAAGGTGTGGAAGTTGTAGGTAGTTTGTAGTTCCCAAGGATGATTCCTCTGCAGTATGGGCTGGGCACTGAGAAAACGCATTATTTTTAAGGAAGAGATTTTTTTGTTCATCCAGGGACAGGCACAGAGGTGCAACACCCAGTTCATCTGCCAAATGGCATGACCTTATGGTGCCCAGACTGTTTCTGTTGTGAGCTTTGTGCTCCTCCAGAGGCAGGATCCAGAGGAAGCAATCAGGAGGAGTGTAAAATAGGTCGCTTGGACCAAAACATCAGTTTCTTTTTCTGCCATCTCTTGTATGGAACTTGAAAAGACTTAGCTGCCCCAAGTAATACTGAAGTTGCCTGTGTACTGCTTCTAACCAATGGGAAAAAAAAATGTAACAGCTGATTGAAAATCCTTAGAAAAGTTCACACAGCCTCTGCTCTGGTTCTTAGGTGGAGGGCACAGGCAAGATCTCCCTTCAATGGGCAGCTGCTTACAGCATGAGACATTTCATTGTGACTCACTGGATATGAATCACTGCTACATAACACCAACTTTAAGCTAGTTAAATGCCATTGATTTCAAAGTTTCACAATCGTGTGGAACTCATAGTAGGCAGCAGCAACTGCTTTCATGTCTGAAATGGAAGAAAATAACCTCTGGGTAAAATCCAACAAAGAGCTTAGCTAAAGAGAGCTCCGGCTGAAGACTGGAGAATGTGGAAGTGCTTGGAAAGGGAATATACTGTGGCAAATTGATCAAACTCTGTCTGACATGCCTCCTGGTTGTATTCCAGGGAAAGCTTCTCTTGACCGTTCTTTCATCCAGATGAAACGCAGGAGAAAATGAAGGAACATTTCCTTAAGGTCAGGCATTATTATCCATGGCTGCATTCCTTTGTTGGGGACTGTCCTTATGGACAACACTGTTGTAGCAGCATCACCAAAAGCTCACGGCCACAGTTTGACATACAATAATGAAAAGAAGAACTCTGAGTTGTTGAAGAGACATGAATTGGATGAATAGTCATTCATCATCTCCTGGAGAAAGATGGTGGGCTGGAATGTCATTGCAGAACAAATTGATTTAGGCAAAGCAGATGCAGGAGATCTCTGTATGTATAATTCAACACTGGAAACTGACTGTGGACACCCCAGTGTTGGTCTGGTTTAGAAATTCCTGGTATGATTGAATGGAATGGCTCTTCCCCCTCAAGGCTATCATCTCAATTCCCCATGCAACTCCTCTAACAGATGGGAATAGCTCACCCTCCTCTGTCACAGACCTTATTGTTCTCAAGCACTAGGAAGGATGTCTCTGTGGCTTATTCATCCAGGGGTCTGGGGTAAGCTATCTTCCAGGACAGAAAAGAGGAGAAACTGTTGGTGTCATCTCATAAACTGCAGTGAAATAATACCAGGAAAGGAACAAACAATGAGATGGACTCATTTCCCTTTTTACATTGTTACTTTGAGACCAAAATGAGCATCTTTTTCATTATCATTAAAGAGGCAAGAGGTGGAGGAGCATAGGGCTGCACAGAGCCAGACTTATGAAGGTGCACAACTATGTAGTGCAGTTCTCAAAATAAAAGAGGATGCATTGTAGCTAAGGGAGTACAACTCTCATTTTACACTTGCCATGGAAACTTCACTATAAACTTACAAGCCTTTAAGGCAAATGCCTTTTTTAAAATCATATGGTCCAACCTTAAAAATTATTATTAACTGGGAGACAGGGTCGATGTTAGGATTAGGGAGTGTGTAAGGAAAAGAGGTGACCTCTGTCCTTCCTCCTTCCTGTCCCTCAGCTTAACTTCATAAAACAGGAAACGGGTGAATAAAGGCATGTGTAATACTACAGTTGTTTGTTGATGGAAAAAACACGTCATACCAGCCTTTGAACAAAAACAGTTCCCACCTTGAGGAGCTTTTGGAGTTTGGACAGGTGAGTAGACATTAGGGAGAAGGCTGTATTGCATGCAGGCAAATGGTCAGAGCCTCAAAGGTTTTTAACAGTGACTCAAACTTACATAAACATCATGAACACCACAGTCCCTCTGAAGAGCAGATTGATGCCAGCTCTATCCCACTATTGTTTAAGCATACCTTTGGGTCTAATGTAGTATCCTGCCTCCTTGCAAGGAGATTCAGTGAAGAACAGCATTTCCAGTTTGCTGAAACCCCACAGTATTGAAAGCAAGCACTGCCCATTGGAGAACCCGGCTTTTGGCCCTGTTGTCTGAATCCTTGGTAGCATAACAGAGCTGTCTTGAGAGACTCCCTGACAGTGGTGTGATGCCATGATGCCAATATATGTTTACCTTGGAAGGTAGGAGCACATATGGGAGAAGTTTGGCAACAGCTCCCTATGTTTTGCCCCGCTAGATGTTTAAATCTTTGTAAATGAAGAGCAAAGCCCTTTGGAAAGGTAGAAGCTGAGCAGGGTCCAGCACAACTACAGATCGAATAACTTTTCCTAGTTAGCTTCCACAGACCTCTTAGTAGTTGTTCTAAGCCTTCCTGGCTTTTCAGAAATCACATGTGGAAAAACTACGTTAGAGTAGCAGGTTAAAAAGCATCTTGAACTAAAAAACAGAATAAAATGTAGCCTGTCCTATGTGTGCCCATGAGAGGGCAGCACAGACCGGCTGAGCCTTTGCTAAAGGCTTTTCAGAGGCGTGAGTTTGCATCCAGCCATGGAGTAGGTACAAGCAGAGGCGAAAACATCTGTGTAGGAGGGCTAGCTGGCCTGAAGCACAAGCTCATCCGTCATCCACCTGAAACTGAAACCCAGGTACACCTCGGTACAGTCTTGCCTGAGTCAGATCCTAGGTGCACGGCAGGGTCCGAGTCTCACAGATTTCTCAGGGAGTTTTCCAGTTAGGTACTGGAAAGAGTTTCAGTGGAAGAATTTTGGACAGTGCCTACAGTTCTGTTTAAGCAATGAGTCGGTGTGAGACATCAACCACACCCTTGCCAAGGCAGAGGCTGTCACCCCGGGAGCACTATAAACTCACCCGAGGCGGGTGCTATTTATTTCCATTGCGGTGTTGCACCAGCCAACACCCCTCTGCTATTCCCCGTTCCTCCCGCTGCCAAAACTCTTGTGATGCAGCTTTAATTGACTGTCCTCCCTCTTTCTGCTGGGTGTTCCAGCCCTCTGGCAAGGTGAAGGGTGGAAATGCTGAGATAAATGAGACATATGCTTGCAGCAAGTGTGTTGGAAACTGGGTACTGACAGGCAACCATATGTAGATGGCAGTGCTCCACTGCCAGCCCTTTGTGGCCTCCTGCATCAGATGCAGCTAATGCGGAGGAGGCAAGCAGTGGGTTTGGGAGGAATGAGGTATCCCCAAACACCCTTCAATAATAAGCTGGAATCAATGTGAACAAGTTTCTTTGGCCCCTTGCAGACAAGCAGTAAATGTTCCCAAACAAGATCTCTTCTTTGAGGCATGTTGTGGCTCATGACTGACAGAGCGGATTTTGGAGGAGAGGTTTTTAACCATGTAGCAAGAACAATTCAGTCACTAGATCCAGACAGAACAGCTTGTTCCCAGTCTGTTAGGGGAAACACAACTGAACCCACAGTAGTAAAGAACCATCATAGTGCCAAGGCTGTTCGGGAGCTGGGATCACATCCTAATGGCTGTATTGACACTGACATATGCAGTCTTTCAGAGGCCAGGTTTCATAACCAAGAGCAATACAGAGACACTGTCTAGCAGATCTTCCCTGGACAGCCTTTTAAAGAGGCTATCTAAAAGACAAGCAGAAAATTTCTGCCTTTTCAAAAGTCTTTTCTCCTGCCAAAGATCTCTGCAAATCCCAGGTAATTGTTTGCCGAGGCACAATGAGATTTCTATCCTCCTGTGATCCTTCCCTGTGAGCTCCTATCTTATGAAGACAGGCTGTGAGAGGTGAGGTTGTTCAGCTTGGAGAAGAGAAGGCTTAGGGGAAACCTCATTGTAGCCTCCCAGTACCTAAAAGGGGCTTATAAAAGGGAGGGAGATGGACTTTTTATATGAGCAGGTAGTGATAGGACAAAAGGCAATAGCTTTAAACTAAAAGAGGGCAGGTCTAGATTATGTGTTAGGAAAAAAATTCTTTACTCAGAGGGTCATGAAGCGCTGGAACAGGTTGCTCAGAAAAATCGTGGGAGTATTCAAGACCAGGCTGGATGGCGCTCTGAGCAACTTAGTCTAGTGAGTGGCATCCCTGCCCAGGGCAGGAGGGTCAGAACTAGATGATCTTTAAGGTCCCTTCAAACCCAAACCTTTCTATGAGTCTGTGATTCTATGGTTGCCTGTGGCCAGGCTGTTCTTCAGAGTGAGCTGGCCTGCCCTCATCTGAAGATGGGATGCAAGAGAACACCATGTCCCATTTACTGGCCCCTTTATGCCATCAAGGGTGTTGCCTGTGGAGCGTCACTCTTGGGCTTGGCTCCCCTTCCCTGCCAGGAGAAGCTCCTGCTGATGGGAGGGGAGTCAGGGCAGAGCTTGACCTGTGCACTCTCCCATGCTCCTCCGTGCTTATTTTATCTCCTGGTTCTTGTGTGTACAAAAATGTGACCTGTGGTTTTCTGAAAGACCTGGTGAGATCAGCAGCTCTAAGATGCAAATACTTCAGTCTGGATTTTCCTTTGCAGAAATTGGCCTTGGGCATGTGTTGAGGCTCTCCTACAAATTTCCTTCGTAGTCAGCAGAGTAAGAGACATCCTTAGGATCAGATTTAGAGCCCAAATCTCTCTCAGTGAGTACAAGAAGGCACTCTGAGGGTCTCCTTTATTAGCAGTAGTAGCAGCCAATAGAGATTAATCTTTATGAGAATCCACAACTTCTCTAGGCTTTGGGGTTGAGACCACTGAGGAAGGGAGCAAAAGCAGCTGGTCTAATTGTTAGCAGCAGAGTACTGAGATTTAATTTGTTACTCCCTTTACCCACATGTACAAATATCACTATGAGCACTAGCCCAAAACTCCCTGTGGAAGCAGTTCCCTGCCTGACCTCAGTTCTTTACCATACAGAGCAGCTTTCTCCAAGTTGTTTGTCCTTTCTGCTTGCTCACATGTCAGGAGAAACATTCTCTTCTGAAAGGCTGAAAGTACAGATTTTCATGCAATCTCATGATTCCAGTAGGCTGGGCTTTATGCAACCACCCAAAATTGCAAGTTTTAATGACGTCAAAATACAGACATGGTTATAAGCTCATGAATAAAGTACCCTGCAAAATTGGAAAGATAGGGTGCATCCCTCTCCTAACCCAAAATATGAAAAAAACCCAGTCCTTGAGAGTGTGCCCTATAAGCACCCTTCTTAGAAATGAAGAGTGCAATACCATATTCATTGCTAAATGCAAAACCCCAGGATTACCAGCATCCCAAAGGTGCTTCTATCTGTGTTCTCTGTAACGCTCTTTGCCAGGGTAGCTGAGGTTTCAGATGGAAGTTTCTGACTGCATTCCACATCATACTAAATATATACATACAGTTCTGCTTTTCAGCCTATATGTTTGCAGGTTTAGCTGGGGTGGCCAGCCCAGTGGCCCGGTGGTTTATCCAAACCCACTATAATTAGCCCATGGTTGTTGCTCATGGTATGCCATTTGTCTCCCCACACTCAGCACTGTTTAGTAAACAATTTCAGAGACAGAGTTGCTCTCCCCTGATCTCACTAGGTGGTGTTCACTTATTTATTCTCTACATCCCACAGTTATTCCTCTCTCTTGAGGTTGTGAGGTATAGAAGTGGCAAAAAAGGGCAAAAAAATATTGCCTAAAGGGGGAGGCAGCTGTAGCAAAAGACGGGACTCAACTGGGGAGGCGGGAGGCAAGGCTGGCAGGAGGCCAGGCCAGCTGCAAACCCAAGAGGCACAGTGGACATCTGTCCCCACCGCCTGCATCCTCACCCCCTGTGCGGATGCACTGAGATGGGAGAGAAGGCAGCCATTAGGAATTCCCTTCTACTCTGGGAAGGAGCTGGCTCCCAGCCATGGCACGTGGAGGGCTTGGGTGGCAGACACAAGCCTCAAACCCAAATCTGGCCCAGGGAAGGAAGGTCAAACTGCAGACTGGGAAGCAGCTGTTTGCAGCCCTCCCGGGAATGCAGGAGCAAAGCTGGGTGGCAGGAACTGGGGCTGGAGCCACTGGGAGCAGTGCCCTCAAGGAGGAGGTTGCTGACCCAGTTGATGAGGTTGGGACTCTACCAGGAAAGGTGGCAGCCCCTCTAGTGATGGGCAGCCCCTCTGCAGCCTGCTGCAACAGGGATGCTTGGCTTTACTCCCAGCAGTGCTGCCGTGAACTTGCCACCATACACTGGAGGGACAATAATTTAAAAAGTCTCCTCCCTGGGACAAACAGACGGTGCGCGTCAATCTGAACCTGTGCATGGGAGCATGGGCTTGGCCAACACTAAAGCCACACTGGTAGGGACAAGGGATTTCCTAAGCCAGGTCCATCAACCATGAGCTTTGATCTTACCATGCAACACCGCAAATGCAGTCAGGAGCCTCCTCCTCACGGATGGCTGTGGCCCTGTCATGACACTGACATGAGAGGGTCACAGAGATGACTCCTGGGAATCTACTGCTTTCACCACAAACTCCTTTTCTTTTCTATGTGCTTTCTCCCTCCCTAATTCCTCCCTCTCATATTATCTCAGCCTTAAATCATTATTTCCATGCTATGAAGAGAAGAAATTCAAAGGATTCAGGAAGGCGGGAAAGTATTCTTAGAGGTGAAGAGTGGAACCAACACACTGGAACTAACCACAACATCTAATCAGCCCTTTTCAGCAACTTTGGTCATCCTCCAGCATGCCTTCCATGCTAATACTGAATAAACACAGCATACTTTGCGACAGGCATGTTCTAACTCTGTCCTGTCACCCACTGAGCACGTTGCAATAACCAAGTGATAGATCTCCTGAGAAATTTAATTTTCCACCTCCATCTGAAAATAGGCCAGGCTGTGGCCTCAGCATCTGACTGTCCCTGCAGATGAAACCCCAAATGGCAGCATGTCTTCACCCCCAAGTCCCACTTTGCCCCTGACTTACTCGCTGCAGAGGTGTGCAGGTATGTGGACCTGTGGCTGGAGACACAAAGCACACACGTGTAGGGGTTTGTACCTCTGCACGTACACACGAGTGGTTCTGTGCAGGCTGTGCACACTCACGAGTCTGGAGCTTTCACAAGTGCAAGAGCTTGTACAAATGTATGGGTCTGGCTGTATAGAAGTGTTGGTCCATCTGAAGCAGGCCAGCACAGACACAGTCCTACAGGGGAGGCTAAAAAGCTACAGGCACCCCACTGCAGGTACCCCTTTGGGAACAGGGGCTTCCCAACACTGGCTCCTCAGCCCCTCTGTGCTCCCTCCCCAGACAAGGTCTCTGTCTGACCTTCTGCTCTGCACTGGCATCCATGTAAACTCATAGTCTGACCTTGCTGGCACACACCAAAAGAAGTGCAAAGAAACAAAACCCCCATCCCAAGCCTCTCCTTTCCTATATCAAATTTCTCTCTAGAAATCATAAAAATATTCTTACCCAGATTCTCAACCAGATTAACAAACTGTGAGAGCCAAATGGTGATGGCAGCTGAAGGGTGACCAGCACCCAGTCCGGCACAATCCACTCTTCCAGCCCAAACAAGGATTCACTCTAACAGCTTTTTGCAGTGTCCTGGACAGGGCTACAGAGCTGCAAGAGCTCAGCTGCACCAGGGTTCTCTCCCAGCAGCCACTTTCAGTGCTGGTGATTGGCAAGACTATGAACTTAACTACCAGCTTTCCCTTCCCTCTCCTCTCTTTCCTCATCTTGTTTTCCCAAGACAGTATTTCCACAGTTGCAGCCTCTTTTCTCCTCCCAGCTGAGATGTGATGGGATGTTTTACCATGGCAGGCTTTTGTCTAATCACTGCCCCAAGATCAGCTCAGTTGTGGTGCTCAGGAGATGGAAGCACTGCTTCTTCCCTTGCCAGCTGCTCTCAATGTCCAGCAATGATGATGGGGGCCTGCCTTCCTAGAGCCCAGGACACCAGCTGATATGAAACACCTGGTCCCACCAGCATTGCCAAAATATGGGGTGGCAACTGCACCAAAATAGACTGCTTGGGTTGTAGGGAGCAAAATGTAGTGGGCAAGGAGGTCTGAGACATTTAAGTCTAGACAAATCTGCATCTGTATTCTTGAGGACTCAAGGGACTATTTTTTTGTCCCTTTCTACTAGATCAGGCTGGCTGCAATGGCTGGGCCTCCTTTTGCTTATGACTGTGATACCTCATGGGACTGGAAATGCCAAAAGTACTGTCCTTTCTTCAGGGTTAAATCTCACACAGATCTCATGGGAGAGCAGGATCTCTCTTCAGTTGTCTACAAGTACCAAGGGATCCATAAGACTTTAGAACTGTTGCTCACCAATTTCACACAAAATATTTTGGCCAGAATGGCCACCAATAGGACATATACTGTGTTATTTTTGTGTTTATTTTTACTTGTGAAGGGCTCTAATGTCATGGAACTCCCATTAACCTTCCCAAGCCCATTATTTATTTGGCTGGGTTTTGCATCAGCAGATAAAGAACAACGAGTACAACCACCTGTGCTTTTGCCAGAGACATGTTCAAGGCACCAGTAATGTGAATCATAACTTTTGGCAAAATTGTTCTGGAATGAGGGAGGGAGGGGAAGGTGAGAGACATTCCTTTTCTGTCATGTTCCTCAGCCTTAGCTGTTCTCAGTTCATCACAAGCCAATTAATAAATATATATCTGTGCTTGACTTTGCTCCATCTTAATAGGTCTGACTGTGTGAAAAATCCAGAGTGCCCAAGGAAATGGAATATTCTCCCCACTTTCCATGTCATCTACAGTGTCTTGCAGAGTAGCCAACACTTACACTTCTGTTTCCAAAAAAAATCCCAAGCTGAATAAAATGAAAATGGATCCAATCCAAACCACTGGATTTTTCCCATCCTACATAATTAAATGAAAATATTAAAATTAACTTACTTTCTTTTTCTATTTCATACATTCTTCTTATACTTACGTTGAAACAGTGATCCAGCAATCCTTGTATATTTATGTCCTTCCAACTTGCCCATCCTCTTTAAAGTTCAAGTACCTCTATGAGTGACTCACTCATCCACCCTTTTGAGAGTATAATAATAGAAATTCTTTAAAGCTTTGTGTTTTCAGCACAACGACATTCCGATATGATCTAAGAATCAGAGACACCCTCTGGTCCCAGGAGGACTGGGGAACAGGTTTGGCTAGAAAAAAAAAGTTTTCCTCATGTGATGGGCACCCCACCAATCACACAGCACGTTCCTCAAGCAACCTGGGCTCTTTAAAGAGCAGCGGAGTTGGGAGAAAGGGGCCTTGTCAGCTTTGCAGGTGGGCTGGGATTTCTGCTGGGAAGCATCACGAGAAGAGAGCGGTGAGTGCCTTGCTTTGGTCATGGTCCTCCTCTTAAAGAGGCATGTGAGCCCTAAGTATCTATTAGGAGAAAAGACAGCTCTTATGTTTAACGTTTTTTATTTTAGTCCCTGGACTATGTTTGGTATGTGGGAGTCTGGTACCTGGATAAGGTTAACTGCAGGAAATTATTAAGTATTTTCATTTTTCTTACCTCAGGCTGTGTCTTTTCTATGACTCTTTTAATTTGTTTCATATTTTTTCTCCTAAAGACTGGGGAGGAGGGAATGGAAAAATTAATTCTGTTGTAAGTCTGAGTGTTTAAAAAAAAAGAAAAAATTTTTGTAGAGGATGAATCTTGTAGTTCCCCCTCACTTGTGAAAATAGGAAAGTTTAAAAAAACCCCTTGTTTTGGCTGTGCTTAACTAATAAAGGAGAGAGGAAAAACCTACCTCCCAGCTCTACTTCCAAGGTAATTATGCTTGATGATGATTTACCAGCCACACCACTGTTCATACAGGCTTCATTTCATAGCAATCTCTTCAAAAGGAAACTTAATTAGTCTGTGACCCCTGCTTGATGCTGAGCTATGTTTTTGCTTTATTTTTCTCCCCTGGTAGCACAAAATAACTGTCTGCCTCTTCCATTTCTGAGTGTGGTTGACTCGTAGCACACAAGCAGTTTTCTGTCAGAGGTGGCTGCATTTCAGGGGAGCTGGAGAGGTGGAGATTGAGGAAAGTCCTGCCGGGCAGGAGGAGTGCATGGGTTTCTGTCCACTGGAGATGTTTGCTTTAAAATAAGTAAACAAATGAAGAACTGACATTTGTAAAACATTCAGCTTCTTGCAGTGGAGTTCAAGCGATTCATCATTAACGTATTAAATTACATCCTCTTAAAAACTGTGTAATTCTCAAGGTGTCCCAGGCACTTGGAAAATGCTTTCTTTTTAAGCCCCTTAGGGGCTAAATTTTTCATTATAACCAATAATAATAATAAAAACTGAAGTAAGGTTATTGCTTGGTGCAGGGTCCACAGGAGGTCTGGGTGTGGGCAGGTGTGTGGCTGACGGAGGCTTCCCATGGCCCCGGCACTGCCTTGGCACGGCACCTCTGGCAGCGGTCCCGCCCGGATGGCTTCCCTCCATCAGCACCCCAGGGCTAGCCCGGGCATCTCGCTGCTGCCTGTGGAAACACGCTCTCCATCGGGGCTCGGACAGGAGGGGTGGTGCCCCGGCTCCCGCCCCGCGGGGCTGCGCGGGCACGGACCAGGATCCTGGTGCCGAGCGGCCGCGTTTGCTCAGCTGCGCTCGAGTGGTGCAGAGCCCGTGAGTCATTGAACAAACGCATCCCTTTGTCTCTGCCTCCGTGCACCGGGCCATGAGAATGCAACGCCCTGAGCAGGGACGCTGAGGGAAAGGGAGGTAGCAAGGGGTGATGTGAAGCCCCTGCAAGCCCCACCACCATGCTGAGAAACCTCCAGGAGCTGGGTGTAGAAGCAAATGATGCTCACAGGGATCTTTTGGGACGTCCCTTTGCTACAGTGCTTGACAACTAGCACAAAGTGCAAGGCAATCAAAATGCCACCTGGGTCTGTGTTGGGCAATTTGAATTCTTATCCATTGGCTCTTTTGGCTAGAGATGGAGTAGGCTAAGGGGGAATTCATCCGTAAGGCCACTGAAATCCTCTCCCAGCCTATAGAAACAGAGTGTGGAGGCTTCAAAAGATTGACCAGTGTGTGTGAGGGGTGCACAACAGACCCCAAATCCCATTTGAATGCAGGAATTGTTGCCAGAAGAGCATCCTTTCAAAACCTGCGTGAGCTTATCACCTAAAATACAAGGACAGAAGCCAGCCTTCTTCAGAAGCCAGCTTCTCTGAAGAAAAGAGCATCCTTTTCATCTCCCACAGTTGTGCTGAGGGTCTCAGAGATACTGAGAGTAAAGGAAGCAAGGGGAGGTCAAAAAAGCTTCAAGGGCATAGAAATAATAGATTGTGTGGAGCTTGTGAGGTACCAGGGGGAGGCAAGGCTACCACTTCTCCTGGGGTCTGGCAGGCTCAGCTGGACCCCCATGAGTGTAAGGGGTATTTTGGGGGTGTGAGAGGAGAGGAGAGAGGAGAAGTTGCAACCAGTTGTACTGGTTGTGACCAGAATTTCAGGAAGAGTAAGAATTATGTGCCTCAGGAGGGACATAGGGGTTTTTGATACCATGAGAGCAACCGACAACTTTCCAAAGCTGCTTAGAGCACGGAGCAAAATCTGTGGTAGTGATAATTGAATACCTCAGACCTAGATAGGTCACATGTAAACTCCAAGGTTTCTAGGATGTGCCAGGGAGCATCAGGTCAAGGTTGAAATTCCAGGACCTGGCTGCCTTCTTATGTTGAACTTTTGGATAATGGTTGCACCTGGAGCTCCAATTTCCTCAAGGGTTTCCCTGAAGCCCCAGGAAACTGCATTTGGGTCATAAAACTGATTTTAACAAGCCCAGGAAGAAGGCTCCTCTACCAGAGGCTGCTGGCAGCTGTGTGTCTGGGGCTCAGGAGGAGAGCTGCCCACCACTGTCACACCTGGGGTGCCTGTGGGACACATCTGTGCACAGCCAAGTTTGCCTCATGCCTCTGTAGTGGTGTGCCTGTGCCAAGTGCTGTGCAATTCTTGCATTCTTGCTGAATACAGCTCACCTCCGAGGCATGAGGGGCAGGTGGAAAGCTCCTGATCTCCCACAACTTCTCCTCTGGGACATGTTGGAGGATTGGCTCTCCAGCTGCCCAGCTGTTGTCATGGCCTTGAGCACCTGCCTGATCTCCCATTGCTGATGGTGATACTGGACCATCTGCAAGGGAGAAGAGGTCAGACAAGGAGCTGACCCACGTGGCACAGGTCAATAAAGTGGACACCAAGAAATGAACTCTTTTGGCACCAATCGCTTGGAGGTAGAGGGATAATTCACAGAAACATGGCAACACTGGGGTTTTTTAGGTCTAGAGTAAATCCTTTTTTCCTTCCCTTTTCCTCTTCCTGGTCTCTCTGCTTCCCCCTGCACTGCAATCCCACTGAACTTAGTTAAGGTACTGGAGAACCTTAGGCTGTCTGGAAACTTGCCATTTTCCAGCTGATACCTGTGGTGGGGTCAGCTTTCCCCACAACCATGGGAGCCCCCCAAGAGAAGGGGCTTGCTTTCTCCAGGTAATGTGACTGCAATAATACCTGCCCAAGGGGAGACAGGAGTGAGCCAGGTTCTGCCTGCCAAGGAGGAGAAGAAAGCCAGCTCGTGGAGAGGCAAGAGCTCAGGCTGGAGGCACAGCCCATGAACAAGGTGTGAGCGCTGTTGTTACACTGAACAGGGTAACACACTCAACCTTGCTTTATACACTGCAACTGGAGCAGACCTGCTCTTCCATGTAGCAGTCAGAGTTCAAGTACCTGTGCTCAAGCAGGAAAGAGTTCCTCATTTTTTGGACTGCTGCCTGGCTTGTGATGTCCCTTAGATGGCAATAACCAAAGGGTTTTTAACATCTCTGGAGTTTGCAGCACAGAGGTCCATGAGCCAGTGGTCTCTCCAGCTTTCAGATGAGTGGAGGACCAGGATTCATCTTAGCTTTGGCAGACTCTGCAGTGTTATATTATAGAACACATGGCTGGACATTGCTCAGACTCAGATTTGACCTGCAAGACAGCCCCTGGACACTCTGGCTGGTCAGGAAGTTTGGCAGGGACAGAGGTCCAGGTTGACCTCATGAGCCTGCCATTTTCAAATACAGAGCCAAACAGTTTCATGTATACTGGGTCTGGCCTCCAAACACCCAGCTGGGACTAAAAATGTCTTCTCAACTTAAAAATAATGTCCACATATTATTAAAAAATTCCTACACATACTACTATATGAAAATACTTAGGCACTCTGCCGATATAATGGTGAGAGTACTGGAGATGTCTGCATGCCTAACCCTCAAACCACTGCAGAAAGAGTGGCAGGAAGTGCCTGGTTTTCATCTGTCACTGTTGGGAGTCCTTCATACCCCAAAAAGGGCAGCTGCTGAGGTGGCAGGAGGTGGCATTTTTAGGGAGGTCTCACAATGCTTTGTTCCTCAGAAAGCTCCCCTTCATTGACAGCTTTGTCTGCTCGTATTTCCCAACTGCTTCTTTGAAGAATTGTGAAGTCAGTGGCCCCAGCAAAAGAGAGACACAAGTGCAGGTACTCTGGCAGAAGAAGGACGTTCAAGCAGTTTTTCCTGTTGTCTGCTCAAGCTGGGCTCACTGCAGCCTTTCTTTCCTGATTTATATTTTCTTAACCACCTGGTAAATGCAGTTGTCTCAGTGTTGGGGTTTTTCCCCTTACCCTCTCCATGCACACATGCTCCATCCCTTTGAAAGAAAAGCTTGGTGGACTCTGCTGTCCAAGCTTCTTTCTCCAAGAGGTCTCACACCTCTGACTGATGCCTTTGTGCTGCACTCTCTGGAAGGGGGTGAATTTGATGCAGGGCACCCGACTCTGGACTGCAGGATATAGCACTCTCAGGAATTCAGTAGGAACGCTGCTTGGCCTGGCTCCCATGAGCCAACTGTAACCTGAGCTACCCCCTCCCTCCTTCCCTTCCTCCCTCACACCTTACTGGGGGGACTCAGCTCCCGTTCCCAGCACGGGTGGGAGATGGGGCCACTCTTAGCAAAGTCCTGTGCTGTAGGTGTGTGGGGGATACAGCTGGAGCACAGTGATTACCAGTCCAGTCCCATGGTGGTGCTGGTCAAAATGGCCCAGGGTAGCATGCCCTGGAGGAAGGCTGGCTCCTTTGGAATAGGGGTGAGGTGAGGGTGCTGGCCTTGGCCCCTCTCCATCCAGATGTAGCTGGTGTTTCTGGCCAGGTAGAAATGACACACCATGAGCTGAAGTTGTTGTGGGTGCTGCTGTGATGATGAAAATCCTACCCAAAAGGGAGCTGAAGACAACAAAGTGGTCCCAGTCTTCTGTAGCTCAAGTATCAGGGAGAGTTTGAGTTACCAGATTAGTACCTGGGGAGGTCTCCTCTGAAACTACCATAAAGCAAGGGAAGGGACGTGTACAGACAGGCTGGCAAATTCTGTCTGTCCTTCTCCTCATGGATAATTTGTGTTTCTGAGTGAAGCGTATTGAACCAGTGATTTAATTGAAGACTGTATTTGTTTTTTTTCTAGGTTGCATGAAGAATTAAAGATGGCAAAAAGTGATGATTGTGTACACATCTTGCAGGGTCTGTTAGTCTTTGGGAATGTGGTCATTGGGGTAAGTGAAGTGGAACAAGTATGGGTGGAGGCTTCCTTCCAGTATGACGCTTCTTAAAACAGCAGTTCTCCCTCTTCACATGTGAAGTCCACACATAAATAGTGTGAAAGAAGAGGATAAGGAGAGTTCTCCTAGATGATCAGTTGGGTGGGAAAGGGACAGCAGGGGCAGATCCACAATACCAAGATGGGTCCTAGGGGAAAAGCCTTAGAACTGTCAGCAAGAGAAGACCAACATTTTTCCAGCCACCTCCCTCCATAGTGATGCAATTCTTTCTTGGCATCCTCAAGTCCTAGGCCTGACCTCTCAGATCAAGGCTGGGTGAGATTTGAAAGCAAATCTTCTGAGAAGTCCCAATACAAGAGATTGTAGAGCTGGGCAAAGGAGGAGTTGGGTAGCTCCCACTTGTCGGGAAGTTGAATGAAAGGAAAGCAGTCTACACCTGTTTCCATCTTTGCTATTTCTTTGGGTAACCTTGATCTAATGGGTTTCTTGTCCTTCCCAGTTGTGCGGCATTGCCCTGACAGCAGAGTGTATCTACTTTGTGTCTAACCCCGATGGTCTCTACCCTCTGCTGAGCACCACAGAAAACAGTGACATCTACGCTGCTGCCTGGATTGGCATCTTTGTCGGCCTTGCACTCTTTGCTCTGTCTATCCTTGGTATCATTGCAGTCATTAAGGCCAGCAGGACCTTACTGATGGTGGTAAGTGTAGCAAAATTTGCCTTCCTACTGTTGCCAAACTGAACAAACGCTGCCTTAGTGTCCCTGGTCACGTTGGGAATCAACCAGTGAGCAAAGACAGCTTTCATACTGATAAGGAGCCAAAGGTTCTTCTTAATCAGGCTGTGGTGTCCCAGAAGGTGACTCCTGTGAAGGCTCATGCACAAGAAGCTTCCAAACCAGGCTGAGGGAATTCATGGAGGTAGCCACAGTGAAGGTTTGACTGGCTTGACCCTGACCTTGCCCTGAAGCAATGCAGGAGCACTTGTGCAATTGAATATAGCTGGGATGTGGTTTAGAGCCTTGTTTCTCCCCACCCCTTACTGCTTTTCAGCTGTCATACACTATTCAGTTTAGGAGCTGATAAGTAGTGACTTCTGTACAAGGCATTAGTAAGTGTCAGGATAGCAAATATGGGTGCAATCAAGAACATAAGACATCAGCAGACAGGCAGAAATTACAGGGGTGGGGACAGAGATTTGGATAAGCCAAGGACAATGTTAAGATGTGGACAAATCTCTGTACAATGTCTTTACTTAGTAGTTTAGTTCGGCAGTGGCAAAACTTCATTGCTTGCATTAACGAAGGTAGAGATGAAAACTCTGAAATGAGCTCTCTCGTGGATTACTGTGGGGTTGCAGGTTGTCTGTTTTAGACAAGAGGCACTCAGACATCTGAACTCTTGGGCCAGGGAATATGTCAGCAAACAGCTGAGGAAGAAGAATTCCCTTAACTCTGAATTTTGGTGTCTTGGTGTCTGAAACCCAAGGCTCTGGTTTAGGATATATGAGAGGGTACAAGAGACAGAAGCTGGGGTAAGTAGGAAAAAAAATGCCTTAAATCAGAGAAGAACATTATAAAATGTGGGAGGAGGAACAGATACATGAGAACTCCAAAGAAAATATGGAAAATGTCAAAGGGATTATGCTGGAGAGGGAAAAGAAAGAGTGAAAGAGACTATGAGAGGTGACCCTTGGAATCTGTTTTCACAAAGGGTCTTTGCTCACAGTGTAAGACGGTTCTGATGGTGAAAAATCAGGGGGATCTGAATGATGCCCAAGCTGCACATTCCCTTTCCCCAACGTACAATCTCTCCTGCTAGGAGTGAACAGCTTCCTGCTGAAAAGCTTATAGCTGGTAAGTGGAAGTGAAAGGAGGACACATGGCACAAACATAGGTTGCCAATGATACGCAACAAAGAAAAGGACAGTATTTTCCTTGGAGGCAGGGCAATCTTAATGCCATGGGGTTCTGATGAAATCTTGTCTGCGAGATGAAGAACAATTCCAGTCACTCACCTTCAAAAAAAAAACAAAGGCAGATTGCAAATTGAAACAAGCACAGGGAAGGGCTCCGAGAACATTCAGGCTGGGTGAGAGGGAATATGATAGCCTGGCCACCTTTGCTTCAAGCAGGGTTTCCGGCTTAATCTTGAAAAAAATGCTGAACTGTTTCTCCAAGAACTTATCCTGCTCTCTTCCTCCTTCAGTACATCATTCTGATGCTGATCACTTTTGCATTTGAAATGGCTTCTTGCATCACAGCAGCGACTCACCGAGACTCCGTGAGTATTTCTTTCTTTTCTTTTTATTTCTTTCTTTCACGTATTCTTTTAACTGTGCTGGGAAACACAAGTTCTAGGGCACACAGTCATCCACTTCAGTGTAAAATCCTGTACCACACAGTAAATGTGATAATACAGTGTAAACTCACAGGACTACTGCTGAGCAGAAGACAACCCCACAAGGAAAAGCTCCAACGTCATTATTCTAATCAAAGAAATAACTTTGTTCTTTCTAACATAGTTTTGTTATTTTTAACATTTTAAAATGTTTACAACCTTGTACTTAAGGAAATAATAGCGTGGGTTAGTTGAGTCATCAATACAGTGTTTAGTCTTTCAGCTACAGACTGATTAATCTATCATACACAGAGAAGACAAATCTTCAGCATTGCCCCAGGCAGTGTTACTGGTGAGGGAAAGATTACATGGATTATTGGAGATACTGTGGGGAGGGAAATCATTTGCAGTGCTTTAGTTCCAGTGTACCAAATGCAATCCACAGCTTCTGCACAGCTCTTGTGATCTACATCTTGTAGTGCCTGCTTGAGATCTTCATCTTTGCTGTTCCTGCTCCTCAAATCCTCCTCTTTATTCTCATGTGTAAAACCAGAGGAGAAGCAACATTCCTGTTCTCCAGCAGGACATTGAAACAAGAAAAACAAATCCTCCCCAAATTACCCTGTATTTGCTTTACATGGCCACTTATTTACATAGTTTCTGCATTTTTCTCTGTTGGTTTGTTTTCTTTTTTTCCTGTAGCTCACTCCAGAGGTCTTCCTGAAGCAAATGCTGGAGAGATATCAGAAGCCAGAGCCAGCCAGTAACAGTGAGATCACAAAGACATGGGATGAACTCATGCTTCAGGTAATAACACTGAAAAGTCACTAATTAATAAATGCTCTGCGAGCCTGGAATTTCAAGTCCTCCTTGGGGCTGCTGGATAATAAAGATGATGGCATCTGCCTTGAACCTTGAAGAAAGTCCTGACACACTCCCCCTTTAGCTCGTTTATCAGACGGCAGACTGTCAAAGGCAGGCACTTCAAAAAATCTCTCCCATAAATCTGTGATTAGTGCCCAAGCAGTGTCCTGACACGAGCAGGGCGGTGACCTGGGCCCACAAAGACCCTTCCCTTCTCTGTCCCTGCAGAACCATTGCTGTGGGGTGCTGGGCCCCTCCGACTGGCAGGAGTACACGTCTGCCTTCCGCCTTACGCACAACGACGCCGACTACCCCTGGCCACGGGCGTGCTGCGCCCTGGATGCACAAGGGCTTCCCATCAACCTCGATGGCTGCAAACTGGGAGTGCCTGGCTACTACAACAGCAATGTAAGATCATCTCTGCTTTTTCCACTTAGCATATGTCAGTCAAAAGTGCCTTGCTGGAAAGGAAAGAGACCATGAATAGCCTTTCTCCTTTACTGTAAGCTACAGGTGTTCAAAAGCTTTCTGGAGGAGAAGGAATGCCTGTAAAGACCTGGCCATGTTGCTGAACACAGGACAGGAATTTTTTTTAGGATAAAGGCTTTCCTGATGGAGAGAGAAATCTCTCAAGCCACTGGTAAGAAGTGACATTTCTAACACGTAGATGGACAGTAGCTAAATCAAACTTAGCCCAAAGATGAGTGTATACAACATGAGTGAGCAAATCAGCAGTTCTCCTCCTCAAGGAAGAACTTTTCAGTAGACCGTGATGTGCAATACACTAGGTTGCTGGGTCATGAGCATCAGCTTCTGCACTAACTTGCATTTCTAAAAGGCATTCAAGCTTCCAAATTTGCCTGCAGCGTCTTGATTCTGGAGGTCAATTCTGTGTCAACTGCATTTGGTTACCTAAGTGTACTTGGCAAGTGGATGGCACAGCAGGTTGTCCTCAAAGTGTTTGAGATGGTTCTACTTTGTATTTGGAGCCAGAAACAGGGAGGTTATCTGCAAGTTGTCAATAAGCAGTGTAGTTCTGGCTTGGTTTCCCGAGAGCTACCCAAGTAGGAGAGGAGCATGCCACCATGCCACCTCAGTCTCTCTCAGGGGTGGACAAGTTTGTCACCCTGTAGTGCAGGCTCAGCGCTGGTGTTGAGTCATTCCCGGTTGTCTTTCAGGGTTGTTACGACGCTATTTCTGGGCCAGTGAACACACATGCCTGGGGTGTTGCCTGGTTTGGCTTTGCCATCCTCTGTTGGACTGTAAGTACTTAATATTTGCCTTTATTTCCTCCTCTCTTCTCTTGCTATTCCACACCCAGTTGGGTGGAGGTGGATGACAGGACTGACGCATTCAAAATGTCCATGGATTATCGTCATTCATTCATCACAAATCTGCCTGTAGCCTGCTCCACTAAGGGCTACATTTACAAGTTCCCCTCCATTCTGGCTTCCTGAGGTGAGGAACTAGATGGCCTTCCAGCCTGCCATGGCCTGCTGTGACCTGCTGCCATCTTAGCAATACAACACAGCAAACACAACTTGCAGATGCTTCTTTGTGAAGGGTATTGGATCATCATGATAGATAATTCAGTTTGTAGTTCAAAGATTTTGTATGAGTGTGTTCAGTACTCAGGGTTCAGCAGCTTCATGACAGATAATCCCCAGTGAGATGAGTGATACAAATAGTTATGGCTGCTCGTGTCTTGTTTCTTTACTGTGTAGTTTCTGTGCAGAAAAAAAACCCTTTAAGCTTCCTCTGCCTGAACAGGCTTTGCTTTTCAAGAATTTCTGTTGCTCTCTCCTACCAGTAGGTCTGAATGGGGCTGGAGGAGAGGTGGAGAGCAGGAAATGGGGGGCAGAGAAACTTAATAGTGTTGTCATTTCAGTTCTGCGTCCTCATTGGCACCATGTTCTACTGGAGTGGAATTGAATACTGAAGGCCTGGTGTTCTCAGTGCTGTCCTGAAGAGCCATGTGAAACTGCGTTTGTTTGTCTCCCACTCCATTCTCCTCAGGCCATGGAGGATTTGAAGTTTTCCCACTACCTCTCCCATGTATACTTTTGCCCCTCCAAAAACTTGACGCAAAGAACTGATGACTGCAGGAAAGAATCTTCTTGTCCCTGCTCTGCCCCTTGTTCTGCAGCCTTAATGCCTCCTGGCTGAGGCACAATCGTTCTTTCACTGTGCAAGAAATCCTGGAGCATGAGATGAGAAAAAAAGTGATCTGATTTGTTCTCTGATGACATCAGAAAAGAAAATGCCCATATTCACTTGCTCCAGAAAAATGTCTCTCTAAAATTAGTTCGAATTTAAATTATAGTGCTCCAGCAAGGGCTATGTGAGCAAAACTGTAACCTCCTGTGACCAACAGGGATGGATGCTGCAAGGGAGAAGACTGCAGACCTCTCTATTATATTTTACTGTTCAACTTCTCTTGCTGGTCTCTGTTACCCTTGCCTTAGAATAAGGCAGATTCTCTGAGCATTTAAGTGTGTCAGCAATAAAAATAAGTTCACAGAAAAAAAGTCTGTTGCTAGTCAAGCCCAATTTTTGTTGGGCTAGTTCACTCCTCAGCAATATGCTGCCTATATGCAAGCCTACCTCCTGTCGCTGATGAAACTACTGCATGTGCTCCTACCTTCAGAAGTGCCAGTCCAGGAAAAACTCCACTTGCTAACAAGCAACTCCTTCAAAAAAGCTCTTATGTACTTCATACAATATTTCGTACATCTATGGGCTAGAATTCATGCAGAATACAAGGGGTTCTGTGCTGCAGTTGCCTTTGCAAAGGTGGCTCATCCTCCTGGTTTATTGTGCTTCTTGCTTCAGATACCTGTGTGTAAATGGTCACACCCCCTGTGTCATTCCCCTTCCACATCCCTGGATCAGGTAGGACAAAAGGCAAATAATGGCAGTGAGTTAACTCTTGTGAAAGAATTGCAAGCAAGGAGCTAACTGAACCAAACCCAGTCCTTGCATCAGCACTTGCAGTTTTCACTGAGTTCAATAAAAGCTGTTTACTTTGGCCCAGACTGAGCTGGTGTCTTTCCTTGTGAATGCTCCAGTAGTTAAACATTTTGTGAGAAATGTGGTCCTCTATAGAGTGTTTTAAGGTGAAGCTTCTTCCAAAGATGTACTGGTTCATGTCCTGATGCTTGCCATCTGCCTTGATTCTTTGTTTTTTGTATATTCACCAAAATACTAAGTAAAAAGAAACAGAAGTGACTTTTTTCTCTTGTTCAAGATTGTGTCTTTGGGAAGGGTAAATAATAAAGGTCTGTGTCTGGGACGTGGGGCAGGACAATGACTGGTTTTAACATCCTGTAACAGAGATGCTAAAGCACCAAGGTGCTTTACAGAAACTCAGCAGCCAAATAGTTCCTTGCCAGAGTGCTGGGGGAGAGGAGGAGGCAGATACAAGGGTGAAGAGTTTGATGAAGAAGTGGGTCCCTGCAACACAGGAGGAATTTTCTGTATGACTATGCCCTCAGAACTGACTATCCTCATGGATCAGCCACTCCCCTGGTTCAGTGGTGTGGTGACTGTCTTGGAGACTCTGGACTCTGAGAAATTCCATTAGGAAATTAGTCTTCAGCATTTTTGTTGTGAGACTTGAGTCATGGATTGGCCATGTGTGTCAGTGGTTAGAGTTTGGTTTTTGAGGGGGTGAAGGGGAGGTTTGGTGGTAGGGTTGGGTGTTTTTATGTTTATGCTGCTGAAAGCTACAGTAATACCTAAATGTAAAGAAATCTGAAGAGAATCAGCATCTGCCAAAGTTAGGGAGCAATGGCAAAGACTTGGTTCTCTGCTACTTGCCAGAAACTGCAAATCCCTGCCAACTGCAAGAGCAGAGAGGAGAGAAATGGGGCAGGAAGGACAAGGCAGGCACAGAGACTCTGTCCTCAGCCAAACACCTCCAATAACTCTTGGTCGTGGCAGCCATCCTGGATAGCTGCCCTCCTGCATAAGGGCCTGGGTTTTTTCTGAAACTCAAGCAGCTCTGCAAATGGGTGAAACAACTGGCTGTGGGACTTTCTAGAGGCTAGTAAGGCCTTCTGAACATGGATGTCACTGGACATTCTGCCTGGAGAAAACTGTAGGACCACAAAAGCAGGTAAGATCAAACATTGTTTTCCTCCTCTGGTCTTTTGCTTCAGACCTTTCTGCTCCATCTAAATGTGGTATGATTACAGCACTGCATTTAATATAGAGGAAAGCGCAGGATTTTGAAGGAGAAGAGAAACTGAGACTACTTTAAAGAGACTATTGCAGTATTAACTGCTCCAACCAGTTGCAAATGATACCATTGACCTATTACATTAATGGTAGCTCAAGTCAATTCAGTTTGGGTTCTTCAAATTTGCTTTCTGCTTCTTAAGCCTTTCTCTCCTATTACACTTTATGATTTGTGTACTAAAAAAAATAAAAGCTGTGACCAAGTGATCCAGGAAATGGTGGATCTGTGCAGAAGTACCAAACATGCCACAGTGCATCCAGAAAAACCCAGCTTTATCTGCCTGAACTAAGGGGGAAGGAGAGGATTAGACTGCTGACAGAATGATGTTGATCAGGGTAATGAAAAATCCTGCTGAAAAACCAGAAGAAGCTGTGCTTCTGAAGATTGATTCCAGCCTCTAAAATTACCTGGAGTGCCAGGGAAAGGGTGAGGAAGGGATGAAGTCTGTGACAGGAATGGTGGTGAACAGGCTTATGTGTCAGCTGAGACTTGTAAAAAAATCCTGGTCATTCTCAGCTGTTTGGATTGCTTCCTGAAGACATGGATGTATGTGGTTCTCAGAGCAGGCAATATGCATGTGTGCATGAGAACTGCTGGACTAAAACATCCTGCTAAGACAGGATGAAGAAAAAAATGCTGCAGGTGAAAGTAATTTGGTTTGTTTGCAGATTTGCTCTGTGTGTTTATTCTCTGTAGGTGTGAATATTCACAGTTCTCTCTTGGCAATAAAAGCACATTTCAATTCTCCCATGGAGTTACCAAATGTATTTTTAGATTATTAATTTATTGCAATACTCTCAGCTCTGAGAAATCAAGAGTCTCGCTGAGAAGCATCCTCTGTTCGTAGCTGATGGAGTGGTGTGTCCTCCAATCCAAAAAGAATCCCACATCTTCAGCTGCTGCCCTCCCACGCACACAGAAATGTAACCTGGTGTTTTCCACACTGTTGAATGTTTGTTGCTGGCAGTACTGAAGGTGTCTGTTCCTTCAGGCAATGGGGCAATGTGAGGCTGCCTTTGTGTATTTTGTGCCTCAACCCCATTTTTCCAACAAGTTTTCCTACCCCTTCCTCCTTTCCCCTCACTTCTTCTGCATGAGACTTCTTTGCACAGAGCCTTTCAGGCCTTGTTTTTCTTTCCCTTGCTGGTTCAAGTACGACATACAATGGCCATTATGTGCCATACTTGCATCCAGCTACCCACCTTATTGGGAAAAATAGGAACCAGGCTGACAGTGGTGTTCAGTATCTTCTGACTTGGGTGATTTATTCCCTTTCCTCCTCACTGCCCTGGCATCTTAGTTTTTCACATTCCTTACAACAGGGACTCATGCCAAGCACAAGTTTATTGGGACCAATGACCTAAAACTAGCTCATAAATGAATCCTCCAACTCCCAGCCCTTGGCAGCCCTGCCCTCCTTGGCAACTGGGGAAATCCCCTGCAACGTGTGGTATGCTGGGAACCTCCTGCAAGAGCTCTCCCTGTAATCTCAGGCATCTATCTTTAGGAGATCCTGCTTTGGGAGGAGTGGAATATGACTGCTGAGGGCTTGTCCTCGACAGGAAAAAAGGTGAGGGTGTTTCTGACTTGCTTGTGAGGTGAAATTACATCACAGGCAAGGTCATGTGCAGTTCTTGCACGATCACTGGTTGAGATAAACCGTGCAAGAGACACAAATTATGAGCTGTGAGCTGCTCTGGCTTCCCAGGGCTGTTGCTAACTGTGGGCCAATGCAGGACTTCTCTATTTTTCCCAAAGCAATGCTCACCTTTAGCAGGGTACTGTGGCTGGCACAGAGGCTGGAGACTCTAAAGCCAAGTCACTTCGAAAAAATCCCTGTAAATAACCAGCCTAGTCCTTTTACACTCTCTGAGCCTTGGTGTTTTAAGTAAATTTCTCACAGTGCAAAAAAAAGTAAAGCAGTTTGTGAGCACTATTTTTTCTGATTTGTTCTTCCTGAATCCTATGAAGGAAGAGGGAAAGAAAATGTTACCTGATATTCTACAGACTGGTTCAACTCAATCTTATGGCTGTTGGGTGTTGCGTTTTTTTTCCTTTTTGGATTTTACTTATCTAAAAACTTCCTCTGTTGAATAATCATCATGCATGTTATTCTCCTTTCTCCAGTTCTGGTTGTTCCCATGTTTGTGTGCCTTGTGGTTCTTTCTTAAGCAGCTACAAAATTTCTTTTTTTTAAGTCATTTCCTCTCACTGAATTCAAATAATTCCTGGTCTTTTCAGATAAGGGATTTAAATGACAGAGAAATGTACCCTCTGCAGCAGATGTGCCATGGAAGAAAACAGGTCCCATTTTAAGATGGATCTGGACCCAAATTGCAAACATAATTCCTAGGAGTTGTCTAGGTTTGCAAAATGTAGCTCATCTCATGCTGCAGTTTGCTAATACAAAAATACCTACCCTGCTTATTATGGAGTGAGGCAAACATTCACATTTAACACTTACACCTGTGTCTAACTTCTGAGGGCATCAGGACTTGGGCAGGTCTGAGCTTTGCAGATCCCATTCATTTCTAACCCTTAACTCTGAAACTGTTCACCCTTCACCCTTGTGCTGAGGCACATTCTTTGAAAAGTTTATCCTGCCCGGATGGAAAATGAACTCAGAAATCTCACTGCCTTTCTCTATCTTGGCTTTTTATGATTCTGTTCTTTCTGTTGCTGGTGGTGCCTTCTGCCAGTCTCCCTTCCCTGCACTGCCTGCCTCCCCTTTGCTGCCAGCTGACCTTTGGCCCTGTCCAGTGGGATACCAGTGGGATACCAGTGGGATACCAGTGGGATGTCCTGCTGCCCAGAGCTGCTGGACTCCTGCAGTGAGGATGCACGAGACACCAGTGTCAAAAGCCCCTTGGTGCTGGGTAAGGTTGATTCCTGGACAAGAGCCAGGCTGGAAACTTGCTTAATCCCGGTTTTGGCTTAGCTGAAAGTATCCAAAACGTTGTAGCTGTGGCTTCCAATACAACCTACACGGAGCAGGCAAATGAAACTCCCTGAAACAGTGTTCAAGCATTTCCATGTGTTTAAGCACCCTGATTTAGGGCACAGAGCCGACTGGAGCATGAGCAGGTCTGCAGTGTCCCTTTGGCCTAATTTTCATAACCATGGGAATGCTGTGGGGGCAGTCTGAGGTTCTCCCCTTGCCTTATGGCCAAGCCATTGTGAGACTCCATGGCACAAATAGGAAAATACTGGTTCTCATGCAGCACTAATGATTGGCTCTGGCTAACAACAATTCCAGAGTTCAACAAACATGGTTTTCTCTCTCAATTTGTATGCCAGTTGCCATGGTAAGCAGGAAGCACAACCCAGGCATTTTCCTAAAGGGAAACTGAAGTCATGAAGGAGGTAGGAAAGGGAGTCAAGCCCTGAGTTCAGCTGCTGAGTAGGAAAAGAAATATTTCATTTAACCTGATGATTCATCTGCCTTTTAGGGAGAACAGTGAGCAAGCTGCACTGCAGAAATGTCCACTGAGGCTACAAGCACAACAACACCTCTCTTTTTTTTTTTTTTTTTCTTTTTTTTTCTTTTTTTCCTTTTCCTCTCTCTTTGATCCCAGGATGGAATAAGGGACACATAATAACAATATTCACTTCCATGCTACAGCTCAGAAATTGGATCAATGAGAGCCAAGGAACTAAATTCATAATTTGCTTAAGTTCTTGCTTGTCCTTTACAAATCAACAGAAGTGCATACATGATGCACCAGGGGCCTTCCTAGTAACTTCTCCTGTTCCAGCTTGGCTTCTGCTGTACAAGCACTGGGATCACAAAGTTTTTTTCATAAACTGAGTTGCTCTGCATTATCACAGGCACAGCAGAATTCTGCAAGAGATGTGCTAAATGGGAGGAACATGGTTGCACATCACTGAAACTTCAGTCTGGTAGAACTAGCAATGGTAAGAAAAAAGATTATTTTACCCTTGAAAATTTAAAATCATTTCAGATAACAGTAATTCTACACAGATCTCCAAGCCCTCACTTTATTTTCAGAGCTGCAGAGCAACTGCAGTTCCCATAACCTCCAATCAGAAAAGTGTGGTCAGGCCCTAACCTTCAGTCCCCACCATCAAAGCCCACACAAACACAGATCAGTGCCCTGGCCACTCACAAAACAAACGAGGGGCTCAAACTCCATGTCAGAGGATGACAAAAGCATTTGCACTGTATTCATAAACCAAATCCAGAAAAAAAATAAAATGTTCCAAAACATCACTAGGGCACAGATCTGTTTTTATAAAAACTCCAGTTTAATCTCATGGCTGAGACCTGGCAAAACATCTTTCTTTTGTGGCTGTTGTTTTTCTTTCTTTTTTTTTTAAACAATCACGCACAGAGGCAGGCAAGTCCACACGGAGAAAAAAAGCTTAACAAAACTGCAATTCATCAGAGCTAGCAGGAAAAATAATCACAAAACGAGGGCCAGTGGGATGGAGACAGTCCTCTTCATAGTGTCCAGCTTCCAGCCCTTCTCTTGACCTGGCAGCAAATAATATTTCAAAGGGGACTAGTGCCTGCAAGCACAAGATCCAAGGTCTGGACCGCTGTATGGAGCCCTCAGAAAGTTCTTGCCTTCTGCCATCCTTCCTTTCTGGGGCTGGTAAAGTCCTACTCCATCTCCAGCTGAATACAATGGGAAGTTTTCCATTCCTTGCTTGGAGCAGAATCAGTTATCACCAAGCCTTTACATCAGTTATGAGCAAGCAAGGGTTAAACAAAATAGGGATCAGCTGCAGCTTCTCTCCCACCCCTAGAGATTTTTTTTTTTCCTAGAGATGGAGAGAAGCAAAAAGGACAACTGCAAAACCTGGGCATGCCTGAAAGGTAGTATATGCTTCAGTAGATTGTTTGCATTTTCAAGGTCTGGGGAGAAGCTTGTGTGGAAAGCTAAATCAGCCCTTGAACTCTGGTCTCCCCTGATCTTGTCTCTCCTTTCTCAGGACAAGATTCTTCTCAGGAAGGCACATTCAGGCCTTCTGCCCACCACAGATTAACCAGAACTAATTAGCTATTCTGTGGGCAGAAAGCCATTTGATCTCACACTGTCAGTGCTGCAAATGTAGCAGCAGAAAACAGTTCCATGCATCAGCCCAAGTTTCACAGATGTGTAAAATACTATTTAGGCAATTCCTTCACGTTCATTACATTTCCTTTTTTTAATACATTTACATAGAATGATCTTATATATATATATATATAAAATTTAAAAATATCCACCATTACAGGCATTTTAGAATCCATAAAGAAAGAAAAAAGTATTTTGATTGCACCATTTGGACACTGGATGAGGGGAAATGTTGCAGACTTCATGGATGCTCTCTAATACAGACTTAAGTTCCTCTGAAGCTCTAAAGGTAAAAAAACAAGTACTTCAGTCTTCCTACAGTGATAGCATGAGATGGACAACCTAGAGGACTGGGGTTTTAAGGTAAAATATAACCTTCATTTCTGTTTACTCTCCTGCCAGTGAGGCAGCTCCCACACAAGCTAACATTATCCATGTTCCTCCTTTCCATCAGGGATTCTCACCTTTGCCAGCTCGGCCATTTCACTCTGAGCTACATTTAAGGGAACCTGCACCAACTCTCTGACTACATGGGAAGAATAAGTGAAATTTACTCACTTGTCTTCCACTTGTAAAAGCCCATAAGCAACACATGCTTGTGATATTTTGTCATGTCTGATACTGGGGCCATCTGCAAACCGGGGAACAGCCTTTACTTTTCACAGTCTCAGGAGAATTGAAATGTCCTGCAGGGTCCCTCAAGTGATCCTCATGGAGCTGCAGATGATGAGCCAGTCTATTTAGTAAGGTCTTTTCAATAATACTAACAAAAACCAGCTTAGCTCTCCAGGGCCAGACTCATCTCCCATAAATCCAATCTATCCCTCTTCATAATGCTCCACAGATAAACAAAGGAAAAACAAACAAAACCCCCAAACAAACAAAAACAATAAAAACCAAACCCAAAACCAAGGAGAAAAAAAAACACAAGAAAGAAGAAAATCCTTTCTTAAAGAGATCAGGTCTGACATGGGGGATAGCTTAGTAAAGCTGGATCTCAGGAAGCTCCTGCCACCCAGTCAGCACCATTCAGTGGGAGGTGGCATCTGGCTTCTGGCCCTGTCCAGCCCCCAAGCTCTGGTCCTTCAAGCTGACTGAGGTATCAGCATGCATCCATCATCAAGCTCTACAGACTCTGCAGAAGGCTGAGTCTGGAGCTGAGAACAATTACACCTGTGCAACTAAGAACTGTGCTTTCATCTCTGCAGGACCTGGGGCTTTGTTTTAAGTGCTCTGGATACATCAGCTGAAGGCTGGAGGTGAAATTGTAGATAGGAAGTGGGATCAAGCTACAAAATAGAGATATCATTGCAGCATCTCTGCTTAATTAAAATCCAGGACCCAGATCTGAGTTCCAATTCTGAAACACCCTTAAAAAGTATAGCCTGGATACAGATTTTAGTTGAGGCTGATTTTTAATATCAAATAAAGATTTCTAATAATTTTCTCTTGCAGGAGTTTCACCACCTATGCCAAAAGCGCTATTACTTACTGGAATGCTGTTAAGAGTTGAGACAGTGTATTATATACAAATTGCCAGACCTCATTTCTTGTTCATACATCAGCTTATATGAGAATAAAGAGGGGGAGAAAAATAGTTTTAACATGCCAAGGTTTCATCACATTTTCTTTTCCTTCTGATGCATTACTTTGTGAGCCTCTCTAGCTCCTTTCCAGGTGCCTTGGCAGTCAAAACTCCTAGGAACTGAGACACTATAAGTCTTTGTCCAAAGCAAACTACTTTGTTGATGCCAAAAAAACCTGGGCATCATCTTCACAACTTTTACTTTCTCTAAAACCTTACCACAATGCCTCGTATCGCACCTTCCCTTTGTCATTAACCCAGCCATGGTGATTAAAAGCTTTCTCATGAAAGTAAATGCAGTGTGGAGCTGTGCTAACTATGAGGAGCACAAAGGACTGGAACTTCCCTAGTTTAAATAAGAGGCTGCACAGGCATATTATGGTCTGGGAGTAGAATAATACAGTTGTCATGAAGCTGCATATTCTGGGCCTGCTGTCCACAGCCTGCCCAGGTAAAGCTTAGGCTGCTGCCTGTGAAAGAGCACGGACCCAAACAAGAACTCCAGGCTCTCATCTGGTTTAATAATGTCCCTCAACAAAACTGACAGCACAGACTTAGTTCTCTGCTCTGTTCCCATGTGGCACCATACACAAATGAAGAGTGCAGTGGGGAGGATCGAAGACTGCAGCTGGTGATAAGGAAAAGCCCTCATGTTTTTGCACATTCCCTTTGGAAATGGAAGGAGAAAATTCTGCTGAAGGTATATTCCTTGCATTTGTGGACCCATAACTCCAGCATATCTCTCCTTTAGCAATCAAAGAATTCGGAGGAAGCACTGCAGGGGGGCTCAGGGCCCTCCAGCCACAATGGCACCAATAAAGTGACACAGTCAGTACAGACTAGGAGCTCGTGGGCAGAGTTTACTAACCATTGGAAATTGCCAGTACTCCACAAAAAAAAAAGCCCTAAACACTCATCTTTTGGACAATTCTGGCTGACACTCATTTTGGTGGCTATAGCACTTCCTAACAGTTTACTGCTCAAACTATAGCCCATCACACTCATCTGAGGGCCTGCAGACTCAGACATCTCCAGGAATAATGGCCCCTGCAAGCACATTACAGGGACAATCTCAGTGCTGGCAGCAACACCTGTGTTCCTGTCTCCTCTGTAGTCACCAGTGACACTTAAATTGCAGAGACAGCACAGGCTGTACCTGACTTTGCCATCACCCACAGTCATAGATCAGGCAATAGACGAGCCTGGGGTGAATGCAGAGTTAGAGGCTTTATAAAGGAAGCTTTAATTCTATTCCCATGGCAGCTGTTGCATATCTGAACACCTATTTGCCTGTAACATTAATGTTCCCTTCAGGAGAGAGTTTAATTCACTTCAAATCCCCCTCTCAGGACTTGTTCATGATCTGTTCTGCAGTCCCACAAATCATCCTCTTTACCATACTCTTACTCAGTCTGAAAGCACTGAGGTCCAGGGAGGTGGCAACCAGCCACACTCTCACAGAAACAGTGTAAAATCATAGGATATGACATTTAAATGGAGAAGAAGCACCTGGGGACATGCCACACAGTGGCAATGAAAGACCAAGGGTCAAAGATATGTCAGTCAGGGTGCAAGAGGGCAATAGCCCAAGGACACAGAGATAAGAAGATCCTCTTGTTTTTGTCTGCTGTTAGCAGTGTGGAGCTCAGCTGGAGACAGCTGCAGAGGTGTCATCTGGCTTTAAGCAATGATGAAAATAGCTGATACTGGCCTCCTTTATGACCTTGCCTTGGCTTTCACTGCTTTCAGCCTGAGGGGTCTCTACTGCTGGGCAGCCAGCTGCACACTCATTCCTGAGCCACACGGATCTTGTGTGCCCAAGGAAGGAGTGACTGAGCACACAAAACCCGTCAGCAAGACCTGGAAGACTGAAAGAACAACTAGGCATTTTCCTAGCTGCTTTCATTCCAGCCCTTGCACATGCTGGAAAGAGCAAGTCTCTGATGCAAGGGGAGAGCTGGAGGCAGCGTCTTCAGGCTGTATGTTTATCACTGGAACATCCTTGGGTGTCTCACACCCTGTGTGATTTGCTCATGTTCATGCACCTTCCTCTTCAGCTATCCCCAGCCTCTTGCACTGTTTATTTACACTGTGTAAATCAGAAAGTCCTTCACTGGTGCCTGGGAAACAATGGTAGGAGTTCCCAAACATCTAGACTTACCTCCTCGGCAGATGTTGTGCCCCTGCACCCTGAGCCTGCAGTGTTTTGTAACAATGTTTCCTCTCAGCCCTATTTTCTAATTATACAGAGATTTACTTTTCCTTTTTTCCATAGGGAGGATGAGACTTTCACAGGGCTCGTTAGAAAACAGGTGTGGGAAACTCAAGTTCCCTGGGACTGGCTTACCATAAAAAACACAGAGAGTGAGGGACTAGGCAGGAGCAACAAGAGGAATGAAAAGCAAGACAAAGATACTGTGACCTTCCACAGCAAAAGCTTTGCAGGAAACCATGAAGGATTCAGGTCCATCTTGCACAGATTACTTTAACAACAGCAAAATGGCAACAGAGTTGGTCTTGGACACTCCCATTTCCAACCATTACAGGAACAGGAGTGGAACAGAAAGGGAACAGGAGGAGCAGCTGCTACTCAATCTGCCTCCCACTTCGTCCATCCAGAATCACGGAGCGCCTCTGGGGCTGGTAGAAGCAGCTGGTAGAGGTCTCCAGTCTCTGGCCATTCTTGGGGATGGTCATTTTGTTCCGCAGGGTCACCCCCTCGGGCGCTGTCCGCGCAGGCTCGGACAGATCGCCGCAAATGGGGCTCAGAGAGGTGGTCTGGGTGGGGCTCCTGATGGGTGACAACATCACCCTGGAGTCTGCTGAGGACGAGGGGTGGTCCATGATGGGGAAAGGGGGACTGAAGAGAATCAGACTCTGGGGCCTCCCGGGCCTAGATCTGTAGGAGGGTTTGGAGAACCCTGATGGCCTCTCTATCTTTGAAGACTGTGGGTTATCTCCAGTTGTCTCCCCGCCAGAGGTGCGCTTTCGGCGCAGAACGGGGCCATCCACGGCGGGGTGATGGCTGGACTGAGACGGCTCCATTGGAGAGCCCAGGCTGCCGTGCCAAGGACAGGCTGAGTCCTTTTGAGCAGGGTCACTGTTTTCTTTCTCTGCTTTGGCTTTCTTCTCTGTCAGCGGGCTCTTGGGGGCCTCCAGGTGGCTCCACGCCACCCGTGGAGCTTGCCTGGTGGCCTGCTTGGCTTCTGCTTCCTTCTTCTCAGCGGCTGGAGCAGCGTTCTGAGCCTGCAGGGGCTGGGGGATCTGGGTGTACTGAATCTTGGGCGGTATCACGGGCACTGCTCTAGCCTGGCACATCTTAATCATGAAGGAGGTCCTGACTGCTGACACGCTGACAGGGGCAGAGTTACGACGGCCAGTGGTGGCATGGGCCACTGCCAGGTAATCCAAGTCCAGATCCACGGGGGCGTTGAAACGAGACCCCCAGGGAACACCCCTACTGGCAGCAGGGCAGTGCGTCGGCAGGGATGGGACAGAATCACTGCTTTTCACTTCCTTCTGCCCATACAGGAGGTTCCCATGGGCAGATGGCATGGACAGGCTCTCAAATGTGAAGAAATCTGGGGCTGGGAGGAGTGAATCCAAGTTGAGGGATGAAGGCCTGGTCTTTACTTTTCGAGGTGTTTCTTCACCTTTATTACTCAGCTGTGACTCAGTGGCAGGACACAATGCTTGGGTGACAGTCTCTCCTCCCAGGGCAGCGTCCTGAGAGATGGGTAACTCCTCCTTTGTGCTCTTAGTCTGTGAAGAACTGCCTGGGCTATTTTGGTACGGCAAAGACAACTCAGGCTTTGGGATCCAAGGGTTTTCTTTGCTCACATGCACTTTCTTTCCCTCTGTCTCCAAAAGAGGGACTCTGGAGGGTCCTGCTTTCTCACCTGGTGCTCTCTCCCTGATAAGGGGGTACTCAGGTTTTGAAGGTTCTCCTGGAGGGCTCAGGCCATTCTCATCTTGCAGAGCTTTGCCCAAACTAGAGGGGGACACGGGTTGTGTTTTGGACAGCTCACAAGTCACGGAATGCAGAATGTCACCGCACGGCTGCTGCTGGTCAGTGGCATCTATGAAAGAGAATGGGGTAGCCCACAGGCTCAGCACCGTGTCTTTGCTGTCCAGGGAGAGGCTGCGACTGAACCTTGGTCTAAGAGAAAGGCCTGTCTCTGCTCTCTGGCTCTGTGGGTGAAACTCCTGGGTCATCTTCTCCTGAATGTCCTTGAAGGTGGGGGAATGGAGAGGGCTTGTAACCCACTGGTGATCCTCCCAAGGCTCCACAAGTTCTAAGCCCTGCACATTATCTGTCCAGGCGTCCTCATCGTCCTGGTCAGCAGCATCCTGGGTTCTGCTAACAGCATTGCCTTCCTTCCCCTCCTGGATTCCAGCTCCACTCAGTGCCTTGGAGGAGAATGTGTCCCTTTCATCAGTAGTCATGCTTATCTCATGCTTCTCCCTCTGAGTCTGGACTCTGGTAAGACCATCCTTTTCCCTCTGGAGCTGGTAAGTGCCATCTTTTTCTTTCCCTGATTCTGGACATGCTCCTTTGGAACAAGATAATCCATCACTAGTGGCAATCTCACTAAATTCTGATTGAAGCTTCCAGTCCAGGGTAGGAGTGAGACATTCACTCCTGCTCTCCACCATTGAGTGGTGGTTCTTTGGAGGGGCTGAGCTCGTTGGAAGAGTGCCCAGTTTGGGTAGGGCTGAAGCACCACTCTGCTGTGCAACTGCATCAGACTGGCAGCTGGGGAGGCTGTCTTGTTGCTCCATGCCACTGGCACCAAGTAAAGGCACCTGAGTTATCTGTGATGCTCTGCTTTCAGATTTCTGCTCAGCCAGTGTTGGACTCTGCCCTGGGCCAGAGGAAAGACTATCTGTTTGTACTGAAGAGGATTCAGAAATTGGGCTTGTCTTGGGGGCAGCTGCTGGCAAGAGCAAGAGCTCCTCTTCAGGTTCAATAATTTTCAGTTCCTGCTGTATCTCTGGCCACAGTGGTTCTAGAAGGGCATTTGCAGGGTCCTCCTCAGTCTGAAAAACAGAAGAAATGCCATCACCTGGGAGCTCACAACTCACCCATAAATACCCCTCCATTTTCCCCAAACAGCCCTCCTAGAGTAGCCAGGACGAGCACACTCAGGGTACAGAAACGCAGACACACAGACTGCTACCAGTTCAAGGAAGAAAATACATCTATAAACAAGTGGGTTTATGGAGGAGAAGGTCTGAGGTGCAGCCAAAAGAAGGCCTGGACAGGCATACTGAAATAGTGAGCTGAATGAGTAGCTGGAATGTTCCAGCCCATTTCTCAGCAATTCCCATTCAGGCTCACTTGGCCTTGCCAGAGAATATGCATTCCCAAACTGCACACAAACTCGAATGAATAATCTATTCAAGGAGATATGCCAGCAGATCTTTAAATAGCTGTCCAGAGATGAATATCACTGTAAGAAACTTGGTGAAAAGTCTTTGCTAGAGATACAGAGGAGGCAAAAAATAGTAAAAATTATAAAAATAAAATTGTGTGTAGAGAATGGAAGTAAAAAGGACTGTTCAGACTGCCCAGGACAAATGGGACAGCAAAAATAGAAGGGGAATTCAGAGACCATGGGTCAAAATGCTCAGACATCCGGGCAGTCTCACATCTGGAGAGTCTCAAAGCAGACAGATGGTACAGAGTGAAATTGTACAGTTACAGAAAAAGATGACCAAAAGGGGACAGTAGGTAGTTATGTAAAGGTAAATCACCACATGGTGATTTCACAGAAGTGAAATAAATCAGTTCATGGTCAATTATTGCTGCTGCTTTGCCTAAGTTACAGGCTGAGTTTTCACAACTACAGACACACAATGAAACTTTAAACCTCCCAGTCACTACCATGGCATGGTCCCCCACCTTTCTCATGCCTTCTCCCTTACCACATCTCTCAGGCGTGATCCTTCTTCTGTCTTAGCCATCTCCATCTCCTGTTGGTCACAGCTGCCTTCTGAGGAGACATCCTTCACCTTGAGCTGCACTTGCTCTGCTTTGCCTGCTGGGAGTGGTCCCTTATGGAACTCTGAAGCTGGTGTTTGGTCCAAGGTGGGACTCTGCTCTGAGGACTGCTGGGGGCTGCTGGTGCTGCTTGTGCAGCTGCTTTGCCCAAACGTCTCCTGATTTTCTGCTGCTGGCTGAGGTGTTTCTAGGGACTCAGGTTTCCCAGCTGCCACCAGCTCCTCAGGGTGAGAGCCTGGATGAGAAACACAAACAAATATAACTACTTGAGACTGAAAACTCGTGCCCTGGGACCAAGCAGTGCTGCCAAGAGCCAACACCAACTAACAAAGCTAGAGAGCTCCCTCCAGGCACAACCAGATGTTTCTGGGAGGTTGCCCACCTCCCCAGGCTCCTTTCTGCAACAAGCACCACCCTGACCTGCTATCAAGTCAACACCCACCTTGCTATAGGTAGGTTTCTTTCCTGCCACAAGCTCAGGCTGGAGAAACCTCCACACCACCAAGCTGCAGGGCACTCCAAGCAGCCCAGCTGAGGATCCACAACCTGCTCCTTAACACAATTTACCTTTGGATGCTGCCACTGGCAGGGTTGGCACCGGCTGTTTCTCCTTGTGCTCTGCTGCCTGCTCTGTCCTCGTGTGGGCCCCTGCCTCCAGAGCAGAGGGGCTTGTGCTCTCCACCAGAGAAGACAGCTCCTCTAGACTGGAAAGGGAATGCTTCTCCTTGGTGGGCACACGGCAGGGTGTGCTGTTGGCACTGATGACTGCGGATACCCTCAGCGGGACAGAGACAGCGAATGGCTCCGAGATGTTCAGGGCTTTCCTCTGGTGATGAGGAGAGGCCTCCAAGGGAAAGAGGCTGCTTGGGAAGCCTGACTTGGTGGCTGTTTCAGCGGTGTAGAACATGAGCACTCCTTTGGCTGAAGTCTGCTCCTTTTCAGCATCCTCTGCTACCCGGAAAACCTTCAGCTGCTCAGGGGGTGACTTCACCTGCAGTGTCCGGGGAAGGCCTTTCTCCCCACCCAGCTCTGAACTTCCTTTGGCCCCCATGGCAGATCCTTCCCACTCATTCTCCTTTCTGAGGTCATATGAGCTGCCTGGGCCTCCTGTCCGTATCTTGGTGGGAACAAAGAATCCTCCAGTCGTCACTGACCGTTTGAACCTGCTTTTGTCATCCTCCCCTAGAGACGGGAACATAGCAGCAAGTCAGTGGGAAGCAAAGCACGAGCAAACAAACTTCCTCTGTGAGGAGCCCTCCTCAATCCCTCCAGGGATGAGTCCTGCCCTGCTGAACACTCACATTTCCCCAGAGAGATGGAAACAATAGGCACTGAAGACCTTCTATGCTCTAGCCCTAGGGCTTCCTTCAAAACGGGCAGGCAGCACGGGACTGAATGCCCTCCAGTGGAAATCAGCTCAGATTTTATTAGACACCTTTCTCCATCAGATGCAGCCAAGTCTAGGGCTATCACATATTGCACACACCAAGCTTTGTCGGCTTTTTTAAGCCTTTTTCATCTACGAATGGGATTTTTGTGTCCAGAATAACCAAGAAAGAAATCAAAGCAGTCCAACTGCCAATAAAGGCACAGCCAAGCACGGTGGTAACTCCCAGGTGGATGCACTGAGATAAACAACAGAAAAGAGTCAAAAAAGCATGCACACAGAGGCAGGGACACATATCAGCAACCATGGCATTAGAATACAAAGATACACAACATGGTGAGATAGACACAGACTGCTCATCCATTGAGGGTGGTGAGACACTGGAACAGGCTGTCCAAAGAAGCTGTGGATCCCCCAACCCTGGAAGTGTTCAAGGCTTGTTCAAGTAAGTGTTGGTACCACCTGGTGTAGTGAAAGCTGTCCCTGCCCGAGGCAGAGGTGTTGGAACTAGGAGATTTCTGAAGTCCCTTTCAACCCAAACCATTCTGTGATTCTGTGATCCGTGCTGCTGAAAATGCAGAGCTGCAATCCTTCCCCCTTACAGAATAGGCAGGCTATGGATGTCTCACCTTCCACTGGCAGGGAACACAGTGAGTCCATGCTCTTTGCAGGCCGAATAGTTGCTTTTTCTGTGGAAAAAGAGTTTTAGAACCAGGTATCAGATCCTGTTGCTTTGCAGGCCTCAGCCCATAAAGATCAAAGGCTGCATACATATAGACAGGCGTGCCAGGCAGACATTTTCCATTTCCAAGCATTCCCCCATGTATCTACACCACATGGCTTATTACCCACAACACTTGTCCACACAGCTGGGGATCTGCTAGTGCTAACAACAGCTTTGCACCTGCTGGACATGTGGAGAGCTATACTTAACCCAGCCAGTCAACACCACCTCCACTCTGAAGCAGTTAAACATCCCCAAAGCTGTCATGTGCCACTCCCCTCCCCAATTTAGTCAGGCTATTGGTTGTGGGGGACTTTTTAACCAAACTGACATAAATGCCTTCTCACCTCTCATTCCTGATAGCAAATGTTGGGTTATTTTTATGTTGCACTCCCAGCTCTTTTGCTGATGCGAGCATACCCTGCCTCCAGCAAGAACTCTGGGAAATTTCTGAGGGCAGTAAGTGACCTCTTTTGCTGGCCATCCTCACTGAACTTGCTTGTCCAGAAACAAGCTGTCATTTGTTACTATAGACCCTACAGGTCTGTTCCTGAGAAGTTTTGGAAGCTTGCAGCTGTTACTGCTCTGAAAAAGGAAGGGAGGTAGGGAAATGTAGCTGGCAAGGAAGACAAGTTAGTCTCTGGCAGCCCAAAAAGGGTCCATGGAGATCTGGAAAATGTCTGGGAGTAAAGTTTGCTGTTTACAGAGTTGCACAAAGTAGGTAAAGCAGAAAGTCAGCAGGCTTGTTGAATTTCATTTGTTTATATAATTGAGGCTTCTGGCTCTGACTCTCACATGAGCATAGGAGAAACTCCATCTACTTTTTACATTTATTTGGAGCCCTGGTTACTTTTTATGTTCATAAGACGTGATGTCTTGAGCACTGTTTCCGCTTTCCAGGAGGAACAGAATTCAAGCTGGGGAGCTGTGTAAGTCACATTTTATGTGACTTACAGATTTGTGTGCACAGACTCAAGCTGTGTTAAAGCATGTGCTGAGTTTCAGCAGCAACTTCGTCTGTTCCCTCACTTTAGGCTGTAAGCAGAGAGCACGGAAAAATGTAACACAGCAGCACAAAGGTGCTGCTTCTGAAAGGCACTGCTTCAGTGCTGAAAGCTCTGAGCACGGCTGGGCATTTGTGTGTCCTGCTGGTGAAAATGTCCAGCCCCCTGTCACTCAGTACTGTCCTTGGAACAAAGCTCAGCCTCCACGATCACTGGGGCTGCCGTCAATCCTGGGCCTCCTTGGGCTTGTGCTATTTTGAGACAGAGTATTCCTTATCAAGGTGAGAAGGTGATCCCGTGATCAAAATACGATAGAGAGCTAATTTGAAGTCTGGCATGGTCACACCGTGTGAGGCCATCTGTACATGCAAAACATGGAGAAGGCAGGGGTCCAAAAAGAACTGGATCCAGCACTTGGCTTCACACTCATTTCTGATTCAAATACAGCCTCTCTTATACATGGTGGTAGCTCATGTTGCCAATATTAACTATTTTATTTGAAGTCTTGCAATGCTGGGCAGTGGTCCTCCAAACACCACCTCCTGGAGTCATGAGATTATATAAAGAAAAAAATCCACCTTCATCTCCCTATAGAAAGCAAATTCCTTGACTTGGAGATACTAAAAAAAATTAGAACATATAAACCCAAAGCATTTCTTTATGAATTCAAATTTAAAGGGCATGCTTTCTTTTTAAAAATGTGATTACTTTTAAGTCAAGTTCATGATTTTTAGAGCTTGAGTCATCATTTCTTAATACTGGGAACTGGCACTGCCATGTGATTTTCTAGGAAGCAGTGTTAAAGAGATTGCAGCCCAGGAGAGGTTAGAATTTGGGATTACAGCCAGGAGAAAAGACAACTTCTCTCTTGTAAATTCTGCAAAAGCAATGGCTTCTCTCAAAGTGCTGAGAGCCAGAGCTGAAGGTACTCCTAGTGCCTTGTTTTTCACAAAGACACTGAATGCAGTTGTTCTTTAATATCCTTTAGGATATTAGGCTCCTTGGAAGGACAGTCTAGGACAGTCATTCACCCAGTGCCATGTAATGAGCCTTAGGAAACAAGAGACTGGCTGGGCAGGAATAGTGGGCTAATCCAAACCTACATAACATTTTGTAGTCCCCAGCCCTGACAGCTGGACAACAGGAGCCTGTTTATCAGGTCCCAAAATGCAATTTTTACTGCAATGAGTAAAATGAGATGTGCATGAAACCAGGCAACAAGCACAACCCCATTAGACTAGCTCAAGTCCATGGAATTAGTGGCAAGTGGACACCAACAACACAAGAGAAAGCCTCAGAGTGAAACATTCAGCTGAAAAATGTTCTTACTTACCAGAGAGCTTCTGTGCCCTTACAAAGACACTCCCATTTCGACTCAGTTTAGACTTTGATTCTGAGCCAGAGCGGCCCAAATTAAATATTGACTTCCATTTCTTAGACTTGGTGGATAATTTCCTCCTGGAAGGAAAAAAGGCTCAGGTGGTCAGCAAACCTTAGAGACTTTTACCTTTTTAATATCCTCCAAAGGCCTCTGAGCTGTCTCCCCTCAACACTTTCCATTTTTTCCTTCTCACACCTCTTTTAATTCTAAAGCATGTAAGGCATAGCTACACAACCAACCCTTGTTGGCTACATAGGTAGCAATCACACTGTAAGTGATTTATCTGTACTGCTGATTTAACTATTTCATGGATGGAAAGACACCTAAGCCTTCAGATAGTTGTCTCTGGCATCATGCTACAGCAACAGTGATTGAGCAATCAACTATACTTGTCTCCAGAAAGGAGAGGTTTCCAAAGCTCAGACTATCTTGCAATAAAGCAAAGAAAATTTGCCTTTTTAACAGGTTTTAATGACACAATGTATGATAAATTCCAGGGAACTGATGGAACTGGTACCATTTCTCAGTGCACAAAGTTGTGCCTTAAAGACCATGTCTTCAGCAAAAATAAAAGGATTCCTCAATGAAAACTAGCTATTAATGATTCTCAGGCCAACATTAATTTAATCACAAGTGTTACATATTCATATGCAAGTATAATGTACTAATCAAACAGGAGGAGGTTTAAGGGCATTAAATCCATTTCTTGTAACTATCAGAGGAAGTGGGACTCCAATTCCCTGTGTCTCTTTGGAAATCCCAGCTTTTGCAGAAAGAAGCTGCTTGTCCTAATGCATTTTTTTCTTGTATACATATTTCTTCATGAAGTTGTGTTTCACTTCCTTCGTATCATTCAGACTCGTCCTCCAATCTCCCCTCTTTCAGAGCAAGAATTCTCTTATCTCCCTTTCTTGCTCTTCACATTGGGCTTTCTATCCCCATCTTTCTGCATTTCTTTCGGATCAGAGCACAGAGAAGTACAAATCTACAAATCAGTCCTACAAAGGGGATTAATATCTTGGGGACAGGACTTTTCAAATGAGAAAGGAGAAAGCACTCTAGAGGCACAATACATCGTTTTGTCTTGAGCTGGTTATCCTGTTGCCAGGATTCTGTTAGATGACTCCTTTTTGCTTTAATATATCAAGTGCCAATAAATATCTTTGTTCTGGTGCCTTCTGGGTCAGTAGATTAATGAGCCTCCTGCTGCAGAGGCTATAATCTATTAGAACCAGGCAGTAGAGTGGCTATATATTACCAGTTAAATAGACCAATAGATAAATACTTATTCTGGGCAGCTGTGCCAACAACTGCAGCAACCTCAGGTGAAACTGGACTCTTGTCCTGGCATAGACACAGTTGGCATAGGTGCCACTATGTAAATGTCTCTCCATGCTGGGAGTGAAAATGAGCCTTCCTGTTTGGCTGTAATTGCAGAGGAACTAGGAGAATGAAGAAGCTGGAGCTGGTCAGTGGCACCAGGCACGCCCTGGACCAGCCACCAGCAGATGGAACTCGTAGACGAGCTGTGACCCAACCTGCTCCACACTCATCCTGTGTTTAGCCAACTTCCGAGCTGGCACAAGGATGCAAAGACAATTCATTCCTCCTGCAGGAGGACTGTGAGGTTCTGCCCTGATGGAGAGATGAGTACTAGTGAAGCTATGAACCCAGCACCTGCAATACTTCTCAGGAGCAGCTCTGCCTCTTCTGAGAAGGCACAGAATTTTCTTTGGATAGTGGCTGTAGATTCAGATGAGTGCAGATGTGGGGGTACCACATTAACAAAAGAATCATTCCCAATCACACTGAGGAACCTGCACTTTTTTGTTTGTGCTTTACACTCCTCTTGGCACTTACTTGCTGTCAGGAAGATCAACAACTGTGTGGAAGAGGGACCCAATCACAGGCACAATTTCAGGCAAGCTGTTCTCTCTCCTCTCCTTCCGAGCAGGGTGGGATGCAGACAGACTCCGTGCCTGGGCTTCTTCTAGGCTCACCAGTTTCATTGGCAGGGAGGCTGAGGGCAGGGTCAAACTTTTCACAACTGATGCGCTCTCTGAAAAACAAGAAAATACATTCCAGCCTGGGGTGAGGAGAGATGAGAGCAAGTGCTTCATGACTTCATTTGACTGGAACATCTCCTGTGGAGCAGGGAAAGAAGTGGCACGTGCAGGGAGAAAGGCTTTTTGTCAGATAAGCCTTTCAGCTCCCCAGCAACCTTATCCATCTGAGTACATTCCCAGCAGGGGCCATGCTTGCCAGCCAAAGGCTGTGTTGTGTGGATTTGCTTCCTCTGCTGTAGATGCTTCTGTGTGAAGGAGGTGTCTCTGAAAACCACCAGGATTCACACATTCCCTTTACTCCTCCTTCACTCCCTTCCTCCACCTCGCCCCCATCCTCCCCCGATTTTGAAGCAGTTGGATCAGGACTGCCCTGATCCAAATTTGGTGCCTAGTTCTTTCTCTCACTTCCACATCTTTCCCCTTTCTCATTCCAGGACGGGGGATTTTCTAAAAACCAGCATTACTTTAATTACTTTACATTACTTTCTAATCCATTTTAGGGCCACAGAAAGCAGTGTTACTGATAGCCCAGGGAACTGAAAGTTTATGTTTATGGGGGCAGAGGCAAAGCTGTGTTAAGGTCAAGATGGGCAGAATGAGCTGACACAGGGTTGCAAAGCAGAAAGGGATACTGCCTGAGTATTGAAGGTATCAAAAATCTTTTGAGTGTGTAAAATGGAAAGGTGGATATTTCTGCAATTATGTGAGGTCATTATGGATCCATGCCTTCTCACTTCCCATTTTTTTGCCAACAAAACCATCACTAAACAGCAAAATCAGCATCTCTGAAAACTATTCATTCCCAGGGAAAAAATATATCTCTTTTATAAAATGTTCTCTGGAACACGATATAAGTTTTTGGAGCACAAGATTAATTTTTTTTCCCAGGAGTGCCTGGGAGTGTGACCTCTGACTTGGGTGGAAATAGTGGCTGCAGGGCAGGTATTGTTGGTATGAGGAATTGTAACTGGGGGAATCTGAGAGGAGAGCTGAGGCTGTGGCTGGTGGACTTAGAGAGGAAGCTTAGACCAAGACTGAGAATCAATCAGGTGGTCTTCCTTTTGTGGAAAGGGTTAAGCCACATGAGATCATGCAAAATATGAGACATAGGGCAACCTGAGAAAACACTGAAGGAGGTAAGTATTCAAAAACAAAATGTTGAAGAAGACAAGAGTAATGAGATATAGGGCTCAAGGTATCTTTGGGAAGTCTGTGGTGATAGCAAGGGTTACTGTGCTTGTAGTATTAATTGAAGGGAGGGCTAAACTGCATAGCAAGTGACATGAGAAGTGGCTCAGGGAGGTTGCTACCAATGTTCTCTGCAGAGCTGGCTTTCCTGTTGTTGTTGAAGATCTGATCCACGTGGTTCAGGATGAACTCGATCACCAGTTGCTGCACTCGCACCTCCAGGAAAGCTGCATCCCCATTGCAGCCAACTGCCTCAATCTCCTTTGACCTGCATGAGGAAAGAGAGGGATCAGTAGTGAGCATTGCCACACTCAGCCCCTGGCAAGGACAGGTGAGATTTCTTCCTGCAAGCAAGGCAACAGGGATATTTCCCCACTCTTGCTCTACCTCTTCTTCTCCTTCCCTCACAGGCCCTCATCCTCTCTTTGTCTTTTCACTCTTTTAAAAATTATTTTCTCTGTTTTCTTTGCCACCTCTGTCACTTCCTTTCCTGAAGGAATTTTTATTTTCCCCACTCAGCTTTTACATTCTTCAGCAGGTGAAACTGTGACTCTCAACTTCCTTTCTTCTCCCTTTTTCCTATTTCAGCTATTTCAAGGCTGTGCCTGAAAGACAGCACAGGAGCCTTCAAATGCTGCTTCTAGATCCCTGATCAATGCTTCAATCACCTCTCAGTGAAAACCCTTAGACCCTGCTCAGGTCTTTCCCACGCCAATTTCTTCAATACTTTGCCGTGTGCCCCAACAGCCTCTTCTCTGCTCCCCCTTGTGCTCCCACATTCTCAATCTTGCTCTCAGCAAAGGAATATTCCTTATCTTGACATGCCAAAGTGTTGCTGAAGAAATTATCTTTGGGCAATGGATCCTTTGTAAAGTTAATGACTGGTGTGTTAGATAACAGCTTGGGGCATTGCCAAGAGGATAACCCTGTAAGAAGACTGCTGTTGCATTGCTTGCTCCTTTCTCTTCCTCCCTGGGACTTGTACTTATGAAAGATTGCAAAGGAAAAACAGACTTCATTTTTTTTTTTTACAAGGACACATGATAGAATGAAAATGTCTCAGTAGTAAAGGCCCGATTTATGATATTCAATAGAGTCAACGTTTGATTCATTTTCAGAACCTGCTCTGCCATTTTTGGGATTCAGAAGGGTGAGATAATTCTTTAGAGCATGATTTTCAGGCCTGTACCTCTCTAGCCAATATCCTCTGTCAGCCCAGGACTACCCTGACAGCTCTGCCATCATCCTCTCCTGCCCAGCTGCAGTCCTGGACTCTCCCTGCATAGTTCATTCCTCTAAATGCAGAAGTACTGGATGGATAGAAAGGGAATTTTGACAAGATACAAAATATTTAATTCTTTTTCCCAGATGCTATTTTTTCTTGTTCTGCTTAGCTCTACAATATAGCAGCCAAACCCCTGCCTGCATCTAATCCAGGCTTCTTCACAGCAGAGTGCCAGGCATAACAAACATGAAAAACTAGCTGGTGGTCCTGAGATCTGACACTGGCTGCCATTTCAAGCCCAGCAAGCTCATCTCACTTTTGCACAAGCAGATCTGGGAACAGGTCTGTACTATTATTGCCCTGTTTCTCTCCCTTCTGATCCTTGCTGTCTCTCGCTGCCCTGCTGCAGAAGCACTGGCACCATCAAAAATGTCATTAACATTCCCAAGTGATGAGTTAAGTCCATGTTTCTAAATCTATGCTCAACTTGCAAATAGCAACTTGTTTTTAATAAGAAACACACAAACCCACAAGCTTCCTTGGACACTGCTAGTAAAACCTTAGATTATTCAACCTGGAAGAAAAGCTGTTTGCTCTGCTGTGCTCTTCCCTTTAGTTGTTCAGCTTTTCCCTGTCTTGGCATTCCCCCCAGGTGATGGGTCATCAGGCTCAGATGCTGTCACTCCCCTTGGAGCTCAGCAGCTCTGGATTAGAGGAAATCTCTACTGTACCTGAGGAGATTTGGAGCCCACACCAAGGCCAGGTTTCTGGTGTGCATGTTGGTCATGTTGCTGAAGGAGGCCAGGTGAGTCAGGTGCTTGATCAGGTATTCCAATGTTCTGCAGTGGTTTCACACAAAGAAAGAAAAATGTGGCATGTTACCACTGCCTGCCTGCTGGGACAGCAAGGCTCAGAGCCAGCCCTGTCCCCTCCCCAAGTGGCTGCAATGGCATAACAGAGCCCATGGGGCAGAGGGGACACCAGCATTTGCATGGGATGGCAGTGAATACCTGAACAGCTGTGCTCTGGGGTGGCCAAGGGTTGGGCATGAACCAAACTATCCTTAGCATGATGGGAGCAAAGAAGGAGGGAGAAAGGTGGAAGAGGGAATGGGACATTGCAAAGGCTGAGCTCTGAGCTCTTGCTCAAGCACCTCCAGCAGATCATCTCCTTAGCACACCCAGGACACTGCCCAAGGGTGCCACAGTAGTCATACTTGGGGAAGGAGGGTGGTAAGACTGCAGCAAGGAGACCTTGTTCTGTCTCTAACAAAGGTTTGTTCAATGATATTTAAATGCCAGATAAATTGTTGCCAGATTTGGAAACGGTGAGTCAGCTTTTGGAAATTGATTTCTGGAAATGAATCGCAGAGCTATTTCAGGCAACATTCCCTGACAAAGGTGAGGTCACCACGCTGATCCTCTGCACCTCTGTGGACACAATCTTACCTGTAATGTGACGGCGGGAGCTCCTGGATGACATTTTGAATTCGTGCCAGCTGCTCGTCCTCGGGGAAGCGTGACACTGCTTCCTGCAGGGATACAAGGAAACAGTACACCCTGGCTATGGACTCAGGGGAAAAGGAAGAAGGATAAGAAGGGTCACACGAGACACCCTGTTCTCGGCGGGAATGCTCTCTTGTTATCCTACAGAGCTACTGGAAGAAGTTTCTTTGCGTCCCCAACACAGCAGAGATTTCCTGCACTGCTATTCCATGTCTCAGCACACCATGCCCAGATGTTCAGACATGGTGGTCAGTATTTGTGGGAGAGGGGCGTTCAAGGACTTAGATCTCCAATTACAAATTACAGGGGGGGAGTGGCTTGTATTGGTTTGTTTTGCTTTGCTTTTCGTGGGGTATTTTTTTGGTTCTTTTCCCTTTTTTTAATTTGTGTAGTGATGAGTGAAATAGAAAGAGAGGGGAAAGAGAGAAGTGAAAATAAGGGAAAAAGCAAAAAGCAATGACACCCCCCCCAAAAATAACCTGTTAAAAATAAAACATGTTTTTCAAGCTCTGTGTTATTAAAACTTGGATATACATATCCCATATTCTTCAAAATAAGCAATATTTTGACTGTCATAAGAACATAGCTGAGGGGATTGTTTGTGTGGGTTTGCATCTTTCATGATGGAAGAAGCCTTAGCAGAATCCCTGCCCAGCAGATTAATAAATTCTTATACTCAGGGTTAGACAGAATCAAGGTTATACATCTCAGTCTTGGGAAAATCTCTACAGACCAAGAGCTCAGGGGGCCATGAGAAGCTTTTGTCAGCATTCCTAGGAGTTCACTGCATTGGTATTCATCTGTTCAGCTATTCCCTTTCAATATTTGTGCTGGGGGAGGACAAGCCACCAGCCAGTTCAAACAGTGCACGACTGTCTGGGAACCTCCTCCTACCCACCCGGCTGCCTCTGGAGCTTGGAGCGAGTTCAAAGGAAGATGCTGCGACCCACACTGCCAGCACCAGCTCTGCCTCCAGACAGATGTCAGCGCTGCCAGGGAAGGGAAGGAAGGAAACAACCCTTCCCAAGCCACCCATCGCTTAAGCATCATGAACCTGAAATTACCAGCCAAGGCTAGGGAGGCATCTTCTTGCAGCAGTCACTACCACTGGTTTTGCCACTGCCCTTTTCCCTGCAGAACACTTCTCATCTACAGCCATCAGCCAACCAAGCATTGCCAGTTTCCATCTGCCAGAGAAGTGATGGCAGATCAAAACAAGATCAGTGAGATCAGTGAGCTCACTAATTAGGTATATATGAGATGCACATGTATTTGGTTTGCCCAAATTAAATTAAAGGCAGCTTAACTGCTTCTAGTGATTTTACTCATTGCTATGGCTCCTAAAAAAAACCCCTAAAACAAAAACCCCAACAACAACAAAAAACCAACCTAGAAATCCAAAGTATAATCTTGTAATCTTAATACAATGTTTCCAGTTGAATAGCCTTGTCCAAAGATGGAGACTGAGAGAAATAAAAACTTTTAACTGGTGCACCTAAAGCATTACATTTCAACAAGATTGTACACAATATTTTCTCCCCTGGTGCACTTTTCATTCCCATATTCAACCTTCCAGGTCTCAAAGACCTAATGATTAGACAGCAAGTGAATACCAGCTTCTCTGAGGTCATGACCCTTTCAGTCCTCTGAGCCACATGTCTAACCCACACGAGCTGTGCTTTTGAAATCTGAGGAGCCCTCCAAAACTGCAGATTACAGCAGCAGAATACAGAATTCAGGGAAGAACCAATAATTCCATTTATTGCATATCTGTTCATCATGATATGAATTTATGCCACTTAAGGGTTTTTTTTAACTCCACTAGTGATTCTGGGAGTGCACAATTCATGACCCTGGTTAACAAGTGGAATAAAGTCCAGAGTAAGAAGGTAAGCTTGGCCTCCTAGAGCTGATTTGCTCTGAGGGAGTACCTGATCCTTCTATGCCCAGGCTAGAACAGGCCAAGCAGAGTCAACCTATCTCTCCTGGGAAACAACCATCCATCACTAGGATGCAAGATGGCAATCATCTGGCAAAAAATTTATAGCCAGTGAGGTCACGACCGGGATGTTCACACCTGTGAACTTGATATAATGATGACCAAAAGGCCAACCCCTCCCTAGTCATTAAGAATTTGACTTTCCTTAGACAGAAATCTCTGAATCACTGTGGTGACTCAGAGTGCAGCCTATCCCAACTGCAAGACAGCTCTGGCTCAGTCAGGCTGGGATTAGCATGTGTTCTTTATTCCTACCAGCACTCGTCTGCTGAGGTACAGCTGCCACTGCTCCCTGTTCAGACACCCCACGCACACACACGCTCCTAGTGGGTTTTCTGCTCCTTGGGGAATTGGTCTTCTTTCTTTCTTTCTTTCCTCCTGGTATCTGACTGTGCTTCCTGTCAGCTGAGTTACCAATTAGAAATCCCTACTGAGCAGGCTTACATGAATAATGGATTTTGTGGCTAAGTGGAAAAACTGAAAAGCCAGAGATTAAAAAAAAACCCTTTTAGGTCAACCCAAAATGATAACATTTTGGGAAGCTAGGAAGCATAAGATTTTAGAAAACAACTGTTCAAGGTTGACCAAAAGAATCACACTCAGTCATTAGTTACAGAAATTATAATTTAAATTTGGAACTATTTAACCCATTTCTGAAAGACATTTTATGTAAGTTAGATGTGTTGATGTAATGTTGAAATATTTCCTTTAGAAAGTACTTGTAAAAGCAACACTCAGACAGTTACAGAAATGTTCTCCCTTTTGTTTTTGAATAAAGCTATTTACCAAATGTATCTACTGAAAATCTGCAAGTCATCATCCCAAAACTTCACCTTTCAGCAAACATTCTTTCCTAAAAAAGTTTCCATCTAAATCTCAATGTTTCCTGTAGAGCATTTTTTCTTTCATAAATCAGTAGTGATAGCCAGGAAGACACCAGCCAAATAGCTCCAACAAGAATGAGACTCATCAGTTACAGTGAATGGTTGAATGATACCCTGTATTTTCAAGATCCTATTCATCCAGGCTGTCTCCAGCAATGCTACCCCACATCCTCAGAATCCTTATATCCAGATCAATTTTTCAAATCTGCTCAGGATTTTCCCTGAAGATTTGACTATACATCACCTTGAAACAAAGACCAATCTTACTTAAAATCTGGCATTGGAACAGCAAGGCACCTATCATTACTGCCCGTCTGTCAGGCAGCCCAGCGAGCCGCTCCCCACCCCACAATCCCTCCCCAGCAGAGCCGTGTCCCTAACAGCTACCTGACTGCTTACAGCAAGTTCCTGCTTGGCTGCTCCCATCTGGCTTTGCCCCACAGCAAGCACCCCAGGCACTGACAGCTCTTCCCAGAGCAGGCAACAGGGAGTTTTTGGAGAATGTCTCCTTGTGAGGACCCCGAGGATCTCTCCCAGTGCCACAGCAGTGTCACTTGGAAGTGCTTGATTCGGGACAGAAGCAACCCAGACAGCAACACCTGATTTTGCAGAACTTCTTCTCTGCAACTTCTGACATTTTTGGCAATGGCTGCCGCCTCCTCCTCCCAGCAAATGGGAAAGAGTAGGATGACATAAATTCTTAACAAAGGACGGATGTTTCTAACACTGAGAAAACAATCTTTCCCATCCCCCACACCAGTTATCTTACGAAGTTGGAGAATTCTTGTAGCTGAAAGTGCATACCTCCAGCACGCAAGATTTCAGCCTCAGTGATGGGATGTAAATTTGTTGGTGTCATAAAAACCTGAAAGTAGATTTAGAGTGCTAAGAAACAGGCAGCTTTAGTAACAAGCATAGCTTGCTGTGCCACCTTTTAATAAAATATTATCTGTCATCAAAATTAGCCAAGTCTCTTAAAAATTCAGGCTTTGTGGTCTTATATTTCTGCTCCCCCGCAGTCTGCTCCTAAGCTCCAACTGTATCCATGTATAATCTATGGCTGTTTTCCAGAATCAAGTAACTACTCTTTGAATTGTAATCTCTTTAAACAAAGTTAGAGATTTCTGCTTGGCCAGTTGCCACTTCCCTCTGCCATTTGTATTTATAATGTGATCATGATGGACCTGATATGCCGTATCTGGCACAACCGGTATCCTCATCTGCGGTCCTACAAACAGTATGAAAAATGTGACAGATGCAGAAAAGTTGATGCTTTACACACGGGCTGGGCAATCAGTTTGTGCAGGTGTCAGGGACAGTTGGAGGGACAGGGACAAGGAAACCGCACCCCTGTGATTATGATCACACACCCAGGTGACCCAGAAGACTCTCAGTGATGGACAGTAATGAGGAAAAGAAAGAGGATTAGTAGTGTTGGGAGGAGGTGCACATTGGGGAGAAAAAGAGGCAGCAGGGAAGCAATGCAGTGAAAAAAATGAGCAAGATGAAGGGGAGGAAACAGCAGACAAACTGAGAGAAATAAACATGAAATGGTGAAAAGAAACAAGGACAGCGAAAGAGAGCCAACATGAAATGAGAAGGGAAGAGCACTGAGAAGTGTTTATATGGATAGATGCACCAGAAGCCAGGACATTGGAGTGAATCCCAAACAGCTGTCATGGAGGAATCTGCAGCACATCTACACTGCTGGAGAGGAACAAGAACAGCCAAGGGTCTCACCGTGAATTTCTTGTAGAGCTCATAAGTGAGGAGAGGGTTGGGCAGTTCCCTGAAGTACAGCTTGCAGAGTGACCCCACACAGTGGATGTCCTGGAGGTAAACTTCCCTTGTCAGATCTGGGCATTGGTCAGAAACAAACTCTTGTCTGAAACAATATGGAAGCATAACAATATGGGTGAACAAGAGCTGTAGCAGGCCAGTACTCCACCCTAAGTACTCACTTATTAGTGAGCTAGAGAAAAAACAAAGGGAAAAGCAGAGATGTCTCTGCTGGCCGGCTCAGATTGTGTCCCAAGCTCAGGCCCTGAGATTTCAGTTAGTCTCCATTATCCCTAACACAGGGAGTGGACCTCAAACTGATATAAAGAGATTGTTTTGTCCCAAAGTGAGAGAGAGCAACTCAGCCTTTGTGCTGAGACCCTCCATGCCTTTCCCAGTAACAGATGCAGAGGGAGATATAGGGTTTTTTGGGCTAATGCCTGAAATGTTGTCTTCCCCTGTTACCAGTTCCAAAGACAGATTATCTTCTGCATCAGTGTGGAGCTCTGTTGGCCACAATCTGTACCTAAGGGACTAACGCCAAAAAGGCACTGAGCAATGTGCCTGAATCCCTCTGACACTCCCAAACACTGCCCTTACCTCAGCTTCTGTATGTTGGATGTCACTCCTGAGAGCCGGTAGATCCCATCCACGATGCCATGGGTCTCAATGAACTCCGCACAGCTCTTCAGCACGTAAGGGACTACAAGAGGAAAGCAAAGTAAGATGTCCAATGAATATACACTGACAGCTCCCACAAGTCACCACAGAGGAGCCAGTTCCATGAAAAAACAGCAGAGGCTCTCTGTGGATGCACAGAAAGGTACAGCAATGAGAGAAATACAGAACAAATCAAAAAATAACCTCTGCAAAGTGGCTGTGAGGATATGCTGTGGTTGTGCCATGCAATGCTCATTGAGATGTGACAATGACTGACCCTGAAGTCACAGTAACATAGCAGAAAGAAAGGTAGGGTTTCCCTCTCTTCTTTTTCTTCCAAAATAAAACAAAAGAAGCTCTTTCATTCTAATTGAAAGCATGTGGTAAAGCATGAGGTCCTGGGAACCTCCATCCTCCCCAGTACAGAGCTCCAGCCTCGCTGAATTGTGCCAAAAGGTCTCATTGGCTTGGATAAAAATCAGAGAAGCATTCACACTTCCATATAAGCCTACATACCCACAGTTTAGTGCTCATAAATCCCACTGAGGGGGTATAAAGTTCAAATATTGACTAGATCTGCACACTGACAAAACCTGACATTGGCTTCAAAAGAACTCCATCTACATAACTAGACAAAGACTTAAGCAGTCTTAAAGCTGAGAGGAGCCTGAGGCACAACATTTACATCCAGACTTGGACCCAAAGTATATGTTTATTTTTTCCCCATTATATAGGTATAAGAGCCCCCCATTCTCTTGGTCAGATCAAGCCTCCCTGTCCCCAGTACTATAACAACCCAAGCTATAACAATAACAGTAAGAAAGCCCTTCCTTATTAGGTGCTAGAAACTACTGTGTATTTAATGCATTGCTTCACACAGCCATAGGCAGAAAAGTCAGTAAATGCACAAGTCAAAAGTTCCCTGCTGTAATGCTGACTCTGCTGCACTGCACATTTCAAAAGCTGTATGGGGGAAAACCAACTAAGCCATAGATTTGACTGGAAAGCCAGACCATAGCAATTACTGCATCTTTGTGACACCCCGGAGACAATGCCTCTGGCTGGACCTTCCCTGAGTTCTTCTGCTCAAAGTTCAGGACTATAATGACATATTAACGTGTGCTTCATCAGATGGCATCCAAAGACAGCACTCCAGTGATAGCCTGAACAAAAACAGCTAGTACATTATTCATTTTCATTATTTTATTATTTCTCTGAGACCAGAGCCAGCTCATGGGTGGACCTGTCCCTGCCAAGCACTGCAGGGCACAGGCTCTGGTGAGAAGGGCTCCAAGCTTGCACCCACCTCAGTGACACACTACTACTGAGCCAGTCAGTCAGGGAAGTGCTGCCCTTCTGCCTCCTGACTTACTGAGGAAAGTAAAGAAGAAGTCCTTTCATGTGTGTCCCTTCTCTTGTCTTTTGGCCAACCCAAACACAGGAGGACACAAAGTCTCAGTGGTTACTTGGAAGCCTGAACAGTCCAAACAGTCTAATTCTTCTCAGTCAAAGGAGCTTGTCCAAAACAACAGGGAAAATTTGACTTTATGGGTTTTTTGAGCAGGCACTCATAACATGGATGCACTGGTCATGTTGTGTCACACTCAAAGCCCTTGTGCTGATTTCAAGACCCTCAAGTTGTGGGGTGGAGCTCATGGCAGAGGCCCTAAGCCTACAACAGTGTTCACAAAACCATGAAATTGCAAAGAGAACAGGGGAAGTCTACAGAGTCAAAGCTTTGTCCACAACAGTCACAGAGCTATGGTATTCTCTCCTCAAGGACTCTGGAGGGGAAGGCTCATCAGAGCCTTCCAGAATGGAAAGAACCTGGGAAGCATTCCTTTCAGTGCATGCAACTCCTGCTTCCTATATGGGTTAAATGGTGTGGAAGGAGACAGAGCAAAAAAAATAGTAGTACAAAATTTCCTTAATATCCTTCCAAGAAAAGTCCAAGTGACACATCAAAAAAAGAGAACCTCCTATCTCTGAGTAAGTCCTGATTATCTGGAACTGCAGTAGGGAACTCAGATCATATGATGATGAGAATGCTAAAAAATCAAAAAAGGGGAAAGGCAAATTACTTCAGGCCTCATCTCCATTTCTGGAAAATCAGGCTTTAACATCTTTATGGTAGAAGCTATGCATACATGGCATATTAAACTTTCCTTCTTGGCAGGGGTCTTGGAATAAATGACATGTAACCAGCAAAAATGAAAGTTAAGCAGATCCATGTCCACCCCAGATCAATCTGGGTAAGAGAATAGAAACCAGTGAACTCCATGCAACCTGAAAAAAGAAGAATTAATTGAACAGAAAACATATTTGATCACGATAGCCACATGACAAGGTTTGTTTAAAGGTTAACAGTCTTTCATGGAGACAAGCCTCATATGATGGTGCCTGGCTGCCAAAAAATGGGGTCCATGCACAAAGCATCCTTTATTAGATACTTTTTAAGACCTCAGTGTTAAGAATAAGAAAACCAAATAAAAATGCAGATACTGATGTTTGTTGTAACTAACTTGACCTCTTGAAAGTAAGACCTATTAAATCACACAATTTTTTTGGCTGAGTTCTACGTTTCCTTGGAGAAAATTAGGTCAAGAGGCCTCAGGCAGGTAAGCAAACCCCCTATACAGAAGAAGAGAAGGCTAGATCCATCTGTTGAGGACTGGTAAGCAAAAATCAGGGGCCTGAGGGGAACAATCTGTAGCAAATATATAAAATTCAACCCACTTTTAAAAGTGGATGAAAACTCCACAGCAGAGGCAACCTACAGATTGCAAATAGACAATATGTACTGAGCTCTGCCAGTATCTCTTACTGGAGCCCTGCACTTTTCCTTGCTTTTCCAGCTCTGGGCTTCTCACATATCTCTGCCAGTGCCCTTCACTCATCATGTACAAGACTTCCTGCCATACCAGGTCTTTGGCTCATAGGAAGAGAAACAGTCAGTTATACCAAAATTTGTGGCAGTTTTGTGATGTCAAAAAAAAAAATCCACATAGGACACTTTTCACTTGCAACTGAAAATTACAGGCTTTGACCTCAGATCCCTGGAGGAGAATGGACTTCATCGACTTCCTGCAAATCAAGTCCTAAATGCAGCACTTGTATGGAACTGGAGCACAATAAATGTTTTCTTTGAGCAGGACCTGTAGCTCTGGCATTCCTGAGCAGCTCTGATCTCCTACAAAGCTTAGCCTTTTGGGCTTTTGGGGGTGGTGAGGTTAGAGCAGCAGTGAGCAGCTCTCTCCCACTTCCAGGAGTTTCTGAGCTGGTAGGATTATTTCAGACGTGGCTCCTGATGAACTGAGGCTGGGATCAACCCTGACTGCAGGAAGGTACAGGCTCTGGCATGTGCTTTACAACAGGTCTCTATCAGAGTTACAGGGTGTGTAAATCACAGGGCTGGGTCTCTCCCAAAGGAAGATCAGACGTGGATGGGGATTTGCAGCAGGGGCTGTACGTGCAGGCAGAGAGGAGATGGGGGGAGGGAGTCCAATCTTGACACTCCTATAATTAAAACTGTGCTGGAAGCTTAGAAGGTTTAGAAGCTGGAAGGGGCAGCTGGTGTCACACAGACCCCGCTTGTTCTGCCAGACAGCCAAACTGTCCTCATTTAAAACTACAATAGAAACCAGATGGAGGAGGACAAGAGAGCATGGAGCAAGGCATCAGTCAGAAGGGAAATTGAGTTATAAACACACTGCACACAAAAGACAATACTTCTCTTCCCCTAGACAAAAATAAACCACATGGGCAGTCACAGTAACTCGTTCCACTCTCACTGGGTATCACCTCCAAGTTCAGTGTACACAGACATGCACCTTCACCAGGGTCCCTTCCAAGACAACAGCTCATGCCACCTCCGTATCTGCTGCTCTTGCTGGGTCAGGCACCGTGTCATCCTCCTCCTGATCCCTCCAGCTTCCAGTGTTGAGCACTGAGCAATGAGCAATGAGCACTGAAATTCCCACCTCCCAGCACTGCTGCCTCTCCCTTCTCCTGCCTCTTCCCAGCCACGGAGCTGCCACCCACCAAACCTCCCCACCAGCAAGAAAGGTGCCCGTTCTTTGCCTGCCTGACAAAGGCTTCATCTGGCATTCACTGGGCTGAGCATTTTGGATCTGATCTGCAGAGACCTTTAAGCATGTCCCTATTTAAATCCCCAAGCAGCCCAATCAGGAGAGGTGACTAAGAAAAGAGGGAGTGACCCCATCCAGTGACCAGTGGGAGGATGGCCTCCTGGCTTCCCACCAAGGCCACCAAAGAGCAAGGAAGATGCTGGTCCAGCAGGAGATGCAGGCAATATCCTGTGACTTTCAGTGCCACCTTCCAGAAGAAACTTTGAGTCTCCATGGGCTACAGAGGGACCCTAGGGACGAGATTGCTAAGTCAGACACCCTAACCAGTGTGAATAGTGCCCAGTAAGACAGCAAGTTAGCTAATCCATACTAGGCCATGTGTTCAGGGTACACTGCACTGAACTGGACTGAATAGCAGCAGGGTTCATTTTTTACTTTATCCTTCTGTTATTTTCTCAGACTACTCCTTGTAAGGATAAGCACTGGTGACAGAGAGGCTCAGGGCCTCCTTGGTAGTTGGTTTTTGCCACATGGTGGGGGTTTCGTGTCCTCTCTAATTTTATTGTAATTTTAGTTCAGCTATTGGAAGAATAAAAGCAGTTCTTTCATTTTACCTGGAACACCAACTTTTTGATTTTTGACCAGCAGGAAATAGTTCCGTTTTTAAAAAAAAAACAAAACATTTCTCCCTAAAATGAGTCCTACACCATTAAAAAAAAAAAAAAAAAAGTCATAGGCATTTTTATTTCATCATTTTGGTTTTGTTATACATTAGTACTTTTAAAACTGTCTTCAATTACCCTCAATAGCAGCACATGCTTCCTATCATGCTATGTCAATACCACGACAATAAAGGTCAAAAGTCTCCTGTTTCAATTTAAATGACTAAAATAGGAAATATTTCCTTTTAAAAAGTGTTTCAGTCTGTACTAAGCCAGAGCTGTTATTTTGTACCAAAAAGTAACAAAACAGAACAAACTAATATATTCAGTTGGCATCCTAATCACAGGAAAGGAGCAACATTGTACAAATGGCAGCATACTTGATCATCAGTATCTCTGATACGATATTTTTTTGCATTTCCTGACTTTCTACTGTAAATCACGAGTTTTTAAGCTGATTCACTATTTTTTTTCTTTTTTGCTGACAGTGCCTGATTTTTCACTAGGCATAAGGTTTGTCAAGAAACAGATTTGAGAGCAGATCAAACTGTGCTCTCCTCCCTGCAGCTCACCCGAGCCCTGGTGCAGCAAATCAGCCACAACACCAGATTTTCTCCCAGCCCTAACCAGTGGCAGCTAAGGATAAATCCTGCCTTCCCACCACGTAGCATTTCCTTTGCCTTCCACTGTCTCCTTGTCAGCTGCAGCCAGGGATGGAAGGGACCAGAACATTCAAAATCCCTGCAGAGGGTCTCTCCTGCTCGGAGATGAAGTTGGCAGATGAAGGGGATGGTTTGCCCGTCAGGACATAAATGCTACAAGGACAAAGAGCTTCAGTCTCCAGGATGTCTGTGCATACTCTTCACCAGTACTAAATTAATTTTACAGAACAAAAAAGAAAAAAAAAAAAAAAAAAAGGCAAAACCAGTCTCAAATTTCAGTGTTGAATCTGGCTATTGGTTAAGCCGCCACAACCCCTCCATACACACACCCCCCTGAATTTTACCAGCATGAGACAGGTAAACAGCACCAAACAGGCATAAAAACAAACCAACTTGTTTCAATTCACCTTGGCTCTTCTCCCTTAGCTGCCATAAACACAGTTTAAAAGGATGAATGGTTGGCACCAAGGTGATCCCATCCACATGGACAGCACAAATGAGTCACTGTGTAAGTCACACACTTTGTGTATTTTTTCCCCTCTGCTTCTGTGGGAAATGCTCCTGCAATGTCACAAGGGTTATCACAACAGTGCCATTCCCTGCGATGAAAGCACCGTCCTGTGCACAGTTGTGATTTGGCGGGCAAAAATGAAGGAAAAACAGATCTCAAATCTGTCAGATGCTGCGAGCCATCGCCCTCCATGGCCTGCGTGGGAAGTGGAAACACTGAGTGCTGTTTGGGATGTGGCCTTCTGATTTCAAGCACACGCATTTCAACACAACCTGCAGGCTCAGCTGTGAGTTTGAGTGAAGTCAATGGCACCAACCATCAAGGATTGTTTTTTTCCCCATGGATATTATACCCAGCTTACATCTAACATATCTAAATAAGACATGTAGGAACACCTGATTTTCTGAAGCAGATCTGACAACTGTGATGTTTGAAGCAGGAATGAAAAAGCCCGTGGCAGACCTGGCCAGCTCATAGACAGCACACATCAAAGAAAGCCTAAGAGCAAGCACTGCCAAAGCAGACACTGAACGCTGACTCTCAGCCCCGGCGGTCACTGTGCCCCTCTGAAATGTGACTTTACCTTGACATAGCTGGCAAATTCTGTCACGCAGGCACTTTTGAAAGAGGTTGCACTAAATACTAGAATAGTTTTGTTAGGAAAACATCCTGCTGACAATTTCCTGAAAAAAAAAAAAAGACCAGATAACAGAACAGGATATCTCCACTCCTAACTTTTATGACTGTGGTACAACCACCTCGGAAAACAGTGGCTCAGGTTCTGCATGGCAGGTCAATGAGCTGTGCACATCCTCAGCTAACCATTCAAATCCTAAACAGCCTGATCCACAGAAGATTAGGGTGGATATAGTACAGCATTTTTTTTACCACAGCACAAGCAATTGGGATAAAATTCTGAAGACAGAAGTAACTGGACAGTTTATGCTGTGTCTGGAAATGGACTCAGGTGTAAGTATAGAAAACATCAGAATAGTTTTGAAGCTGCATGTAATGAATTGACCTCTGTCTTAGTAAATGCCTAAGTACTGGGATGATCAGCAAGCTGTAATACAGGAATTCTGCCATTGACCTCAGTTCTGGTGACATGTACTAAAACCACTAACAAATCCAAAGGCTGCACCAGCTGATGGAGTGCAGAACTGGGGCGATGCCGATGCTGCAGCTCAAGGGAGCTGGGAGAAGCAGCCTGCCAGGGAAGAGTCCAGGTAAATGTTGGGTGATGGTATGGAAAGCCAGTAATGTAGGCTTCATCTGAAGTCTCTTGAGATCCTGCTGTCTTTCATTCAGATCAATAAACAAGCTTATGGCATGTTTTCTGTATCATGCTTTCCTTTCTTCTTCTGCTCTCCTCTTACGCACAGAATCCAAAGTAAGCCATGCTAACTCAATTACTGGCAACAAAGCAACAAAATTATATGGACTCCTTAAGTTTCTTCCTCTTCTCACCAGATTTTGACCTACATGTTTTCATTTACAAGAGCTTCAGAAGAAAGTTAAAAAATAAATGCAGTCTCCATCTTTTACCTGGGCCTGCCACCTGATGCAGACCTGCTCATTTTCTTACAGTCCCAAAATTACTCTGGAGGCAACTTGTAAGCTTTAATACATACTTCTCAACTGTTATAAGGGTGTAGAAACCAACATCTCCCTTGGCACTTTGAGATTCCTACACAGGATTCTTAGGATCCCAGAATCAGGAGAGCAGCCATTCAAGGGGAGCAGTGCTCCCTACCTGGCTGTCAGTGTTAGTTTGTCCCTTAGTCCTTTTCGACTTGGACTGTAGTGTGCCAGACAACAGGGATTCCAGGTTTCTCTTTAAAAGCCAGACTTTTGGGCTGTTAGAAGGAAATTCTGAGTGCTTAGGTCTTGATGTGCACCTGAAAAATACCAGCGACTACTTAAACAGTTTTGAAGTCCTTTATACTGTGCCCCTCACAAACACCATCTCCATACACTGAAATCTGTAGCAGTCTCTAGAGGACATGGAATCTGCCTGCAGATCCTGTGCTGCTCTGTGATGATCTCTCACCGTTCAACAGATCCTTACTTCACTTTTGTAGTGAAGTAAGGTGGTGACAAAGCAACTAATTCCCAAATAAATGCCATTGGAAAGCTGGGGAAGAGACAGGATGAAGCAAGGAACTGGGTCGTCATCTCACAAATACCCATGCTGCAGCAAAGTGAGCTGCTCTGCAGTTTTTTCTGCTGTTCTTCCCCAGGGAATTTCTGTTGTCCCTGCAAATGTGCAAGGAGAGGATGGAGGTCCACCATTACTGCTGTCCTCTGGAGAGACCACAGCATGTTCTCCTTCCATGCTTGCCACACATTCACAAGCATACATGACAGCCACTCCCAAGCTTTAAGGCACACATCCAGCTGTGCCACCTAAGTCAGGATGGCATTGCCAATGAGCTCAGGTGTGTGAAAGGGAGAACAGGGGCCCATCACCCCACTGAGAGCCCAGGTTATCGTATGGTAGCAAGGTACAAAGTAACAGAGAAGCTGGTCCTGGACCAAGCTCTCATGTGGAAGAAAAGTGGCATGGTTGAATTTCACAGCACTTATTTATATCTTCTCCCTTCTTTTTCTTTTGCCCTCTGTCACACTTATGGACTGATGCAGACTGACACTGGGTTATGCAGCAATGTTCTTTCACTCAGGCCTCTCACTGATCTTGCCTCTAGGACTCTCCTAGTCAAGAGCAGTACAGCCATTTCCAGAGGTTATTCCAAATGGGCTGTTTTACAGACAGTCAACAACTTAGGGCAAAGAGCAGGAAAAATCGCTGAGGATCATTACATATCACAGGCACACAGATGAGGAGCCTAAATGCAAACCCATAACAGCTGCAAATGAGAAGTGAAAGGCAAATGAAAACAGACTTTTGTGAAAAAGTAAATAAGGCTTTACGATGTCAATCTGATTGAAAACAAACATGCAAAGGCACTAGCAATAATCAGTCATTATGATTTGCAGCCAAGCAGCACCAAATCCATTCCATCTTTGCTCACTTGCTGAGCATATATTTAGACTGAGTGCTTTCATTGCCAGGTTGCCTGGGCCTGACCCAAAGAAGCACATTCATAGAAAAAATTCCATTGGACTCAACACTATCTTCCACAAAAGAAAAATAAAATCAAATCAATTTGTTCTCCTCCCTCTTACCTTTTACTGTGATGTGCAAAAGCAAAGGAGGTATATGAATGATAGAAGCATTTTCCCCAGCTTTACAGGGGCACAAAATGATGGTGTAAATTTCAACACAGAGTGGAGAATTGACTTCAGCTGGCAGTGGAAGGTCACCTAGAAATGCTCCCCCCAGTCCTGCCCAGAAGAGGCTGAAAACAGGTCAGTCTTTATTTGAAGAGGATTAAGCTGTGGGTGACTCAGATTGCTGATGTCTTTCTGGTGCTGTTCTACCCATCCTAAGTAGTGCCCAGGGTATATGATCACAACAGTCTGTGGGCTCAGTTTCTGTGTCCAAAAAACATGGAGAAAATTCTGCCAGAAGCAGCACCTGATTAGACACACATAACTTTACACATAAATAAATGTATATATCAGCATATAAATGTGTATGCATACACATACACTTATGAATGCATTTTTTACACATACAACTATATTTGTTTATGTATGTATGTGTGTGCATGTGTGAGGTTTCATGTGCATTACCAGGAAACTCTTCTTAGAGAAATAGCTGGGTTTTAATGAGGTGTCAATCAATGCCTAGCAAAGTCAAAAGATGTGAAAGTCATGCTAGGCCAATGCCATAGGTCTGGGGGATACATCAGGACATGCTGGTGCTCTTGCTTGTAGCATTTCCCTGCTTGTTGCTGCTGAAGGCTTTGCTGGGTGAAGCACTCACAGCCAAGGAAAGCTGTTGGTCTGGGGGGCTGTTCCTCAAGCGTACACGGATATCTGCATCAGCAAGTCCAGCACAAGTCTCAGTGGATTGGTTTCACTCAGTAGTTTAGTTAAGAAGGCAGCCCATGGGATATGGGTCATATTGGCTATACCTTTTCATCTTCAGAGGCTGCAGTAGTCTAAAGTGTACTCTTACAGCCGTGTTCACAAGGATCTTTTTTTTCCTTTCCGTACACCAGGGAGGGTAAAGAGCTCAAGAAGAAGCTGCTGAGCAGCCTGGCTCAAACATCTGGATGTGCTGCTGCTCCTTCAGGGCTTCTTTCAGAAACAGCAGGGAGCACAGCACTGCTCCATCTGCCAGCCTTGTGGCACATCCGTGCTCACATATGTTGCAAGAGGGCAGTTTGCTCGCTCTCCAGAGCCTGGGAGAATGAGCAAGGACAGCAAAGGAGTCAGAATGACATTTGCAGATGGTGTCACAATGCCTCCCATCCTTCTAGAGACTGATGCTGGGCTAGGATTGTTTAGAATGTTTCCTGCCATGCTGTTTCTGTCTATCCACCTCCACCCCAGGATGTCAGCACACAACTACTGAGACGTACCCAGAGCACGAGGAATGGTTTTCCAAGGATAAGCTGCAGGGACTGTACCTCTGCAACTGCCTGCCAGAGGTATAAGGGCATCAGAAACAGAAACTAAATCTGTCAGATGGTCAGTGATGAAAGGAGGCACAATGTTGCTTGTAAAGACATTTACAAAAGAGGAGAAGAAACAAAGCTGAACAAAATATTCAGCATGATGGTACCTCCTTACTTCTCAAGAAGGCTTCTGTCCCCTTACCTAGTAAGCACAAGTCAGGAAAGATATCCATCTATACAATACTGTTCTTTGTACTCCCAAGGCCCTTCTGCTCCCAGTGGTAGCACTGTCCCCATGTCTTTTCTGCAAAAAAATCCTGCCAGTTCCACAGGGGATAAAACCTCTCGCTCCCTTCACCTCTCAATAAATATGCATGCCAGGGGTTATCAAACTGAGGGTCATTCTCAGTGCTAATGATGGGAAAAAAACAATATCAAGCAGTTACTAAAGCAGTAAATCTAATCACTTGGGAATTGTGTTCCCCGGTTTCCAAGCCCCACAAAAGATTCCTGATATATTCCATATTTCACTTTTTATTTGGTTTTCCATTTTGCAAAGGACAGACTCTGAACCAGGATGAAGAAAAACAACTTTCCCGCTCCCCCTCCCCCCCTTTTTTTTCCCCATGCTATCTCTGCTCCAAGTCAGGCCAGGTAGTGCTTATCATTTCCTCTGCACAGCGAACACCAGGGTGCATGCGTTTCCTGCTGGCCAGTCCTAAACTGCGAGCTCACATTGTTTTCAAGGCCCCCCTCTCTCAGAGGCAGGAGCAGCTCTGCTGCACAGCTCTTCCTGTTGATGTCAGGTCCCTCTTCCTCCTAAAGCAAATGGGCTTCCTGACGGCATCTGTGTCCTTTTCCATGAGGACTAGCAGGAACCATTTTCCTACACAGTGGTCGTGAAAGAAAAAAAAAATAGTACTGGAGAAAGGGATGTAATAGGGAGGAGCAGGGTGGATGGGTTTTTTCCAAGTAGTCTTGGAGAACATCTGGGGTCCCTCTCAATGAGGAGGAGAGAGAAGAGATAAGAGGTCAAAACAATACAGTTATGTCTTAGGGATGCTGGTATTTGCAAGTACCAGAAAATCACTTATTAGCAGCTGCTGATTTCCCACTGCTAAGGAATGTAAGCTCACAATAGAAGAGCTACAGCCACAGCCCCTGCGTTCCAGCAGCGCTGTCATAAGCTGTAGGAAATGCCAAGACCTTTACACCAGACTATTGCCTTCTTTTTTATTCTCCCAAATGGAGGAATCACTACCACTGCCAGCGCTGTTTCATCAACAGTGGAGAAAATGGGCGACAAATGTGCAGAACACAGCTGACACCAAGCTGAATAACTTCAGCTCCACAGACTGCCATTGTGTGTGCTACTGCCACAGCAGAGAAGAGGAAACCTAACCAGACATCATTTCAGGCCTCCCCCAGCTCAAGGTATTCAAGGTCTGCATCTGTCCCACTAGAGAAGCTGATGGGCTTGTCCATCTCCCACCAGGAAGCCTCAGTTTGCTGCACATGTGGAGCCTGTGGCTACAGGGACACACAGCAGGGCAGAGGGTGAGGAGCACGGCCAGTCAGGGCAACAGTGCTGCCTGTCCTTCACAAGATTTCAGCCACAAGAGTCCCATGGCCTCCCTCACAGAGCAAGGAGTTGGGTCCCCTTAGGACATGCACCCCAGCAAGAAATGGTCTCCCTTGACTGGGGAAACAGAGCCCCCCAGCATTTTCTGTACCACGTCCATACCACTGTAACCAAACAGGTGGGGAGGGTGTTTACTAAGGGGTGCCCAGCAACAACCAGAACAGGACCTGTCCCTTAGCAGACTGCCTAGAACCACGGCTCCTAATTGTCCTCTGGGATGAGTCACAGGTATATGCCAATAAAATCTGCTGTTATAATGTGATTTTCTCCTCTTTTTTTTCTATCTGTGGCCTAGTCACCTTCCTGTGACACTGTAGTAACTAAGCAAAGGACTATACTTCCAGTTTCTGACCATAAATTACCACAGAGGCCGACAAAATTATTCCAGCTGTATGCAACTGCAGTCAACAGCAGATGTGGCCCCAAGTCTGGCAGAGCCAGCAGAGCTGCAAGAGAGTGAACTGGGGCTCAGTTTTCCTCACCAGAAGAAATTCTTACTCAAGGTGCAATTGCAACATCTTAAGGGCTGGTGAGGGTGGTAAGACGCAAAGGAGAAAAGCCCACCTACGTTCTCCCAGCAGGAGTTGGCCAGGGCTGCTGAAATCTGCAGCACTGACGCTGGAGCAAACATTCCCAAGCAGGGAAGGTGTGTCCCCCATAGCCAGAGCCGTGCCAGTGCTCACACACGACAGTGGGATGGGGGACCACGAGCTGCTCCGGGAGCAAAACCGCCCTTGGATGAAAGGTCGTGCAAGAGAAACAGACCCCACCGAGCCCCCATCTTCCTGTGGCTCTGCCCCCCTCTCTAAGTACTGCCTGCTATTCATGAATGAATTACCTCAATCCCTCTTAAGCAGTGTACTGACCAGGAAAAGGGCGTGGGGATTATTAATGGAAAAATCCTTGAGTCTTTCAGCCCTGCAGTGTGGCTACAGTTACAAGGAAAACAGGATACCATGCGGCATATGGGGAGGAGGAAGAGAAAAGGAGCAGAAAGTCTAATGACCTACAGGGATTAACTAGCAAGGAAGAACAAAAGGGTTGGTGGTAAATAGGCACAGCTGGCCCGAATGACCAGGAGAGAAACGAAGGCACACAGTAGTGGTCTGCACAGGGGAGGGATAACATCCAGGGAAACAGCTGCTTCTGCCTGATCAAGGGCTTGTAGCTATGAGTGAATGAAACTGTGAGAGGATATTAAAGAGTAGGGAAAACCTCCTAAGACTGAGACATAGTATCGTGGTAGAATTGGCGTCTCAGGGAGAGGGTGGGAGGCAGGCTTCCCGGATATTCAAAATCCGTCAGGAGATTATTCTGAACGGAATGGTTCTGCACTGGCCACTGAGACAAAGATAAAACCATCTCACCAGCCTTCCCTTGTCATAATCAGGTGATGCCTTTTAAGCCACAGAAAGATTCCCTGGAAGAGTTTGCTGTGTTAAAGGAAAGCATAAGCGCCAGCACTCGCTACAGCAAGGGACAACCACAACCAGCAGCTGGAGTTTAAATTGGATACTAAAGCATGTGGGAAGAAAGGCCACTTGAAAATCATCCAGCTGAAAGATTTTCCAGTGGGAAAGTGCATTTCACAAAATCAAAATGTTTCACCAGAATGCATGGGTTCTGTTAAATTTTTCAACCATCAAATACACTGTTTCTAGAAGGTGAACTGTGTTCACTCCTTTATCATTATTTTTAACGTAATTAAACCTTTTGGAGAATTTTTATTTAGGAGTAGTTTCTCCTTTTTTTATTCCAATTCTGGATGAAAGGAAGTCTTGTGGTAGGGGAAGATGGAGTACAGTGAAGTGCAAAACAGGAACCAGCTCTAATGGACATAGAGTGATATCATCAATGCCTGCCTAGTGTTTGCTCCTCTCTGTACACTTCTGAGGATGGCAGCACTGTTCCTTGCAAGCTGAAGCCCAGAATATTGCATGTGTTTCTTGTCAGTGAATGAGAAAAAAGGAGGTGAGTGTCCTGTGGTTTGCTTTTCAACCCTCAGGACACAAAAACCCCTCATTTGAAATCTTGCTTGTATGTCACGTCCCCCATTGTGAGGATGAAACTCCAGCATGGTCTCACAAAATAGGCTTTGCCTCTGTCAGCAAAAATCTAAGCCCTCGGCAAGGATTCATGAAGTAACAGAGGATAAAGATCATCCTCACCCCATAGGTGCAAACAGGAGAAACAGAAATGATGTGGCAGCCTGAGTCATGCACTGAGACAGTGGAAGACCTAAGGTTAAGAGCCAGCTTTCTTGTATCTCAACTCCTGGAAAACAGAAACTTACCTTCAAAAATTCAGAAGTTGGTAAACCATGCAGAGATTGCAACTGGTTTGTCAGAATCACTGACGCAGAAAGCTGAGATGAAAATCTCACACAAATGTGTTTTTCTGGAAGAGGATCAAGTTGCCCCAAGCTTCCACCAAACCAGAAAGAATCTCCCTACCAAAACTTCTACCCTAAACCTGAAGATACAGGCTAAAACCTCAGGAGATTTGAATCAGAGATCACTGATCAGATGATCAGAGAAACCTTTCAGATTGTTTGTCCTAGAAGACAGTTTGTGCCAAAAAACCAGACTTCAGTAGCCCTGTGCCTGGGCATGTTTGGAACTGGTCCTGTGCTCTGTGGCTTGGTGTCACTTCTGTAATTCTTTTCTTTTTTTTTGCTCCTGAATGGTTGTCTCACAACAGAATACCACAATAATAGCTAGACACTACCAAGGGGTCATCTAGGGAGAAACTGCAATATTTCTGATCATTTCAGGGAAGGGAGTGTGGGGGTGGGGGATGGGTGAGGAGAGGCCTGAATTCCTTGGAAAAGATGCTCTGTCTGTTTGCACATCAGTTATACCACACTTTTTGCACTCCTTGTCTACTGACTTCCTCTATCTCCTCAGCTACCCATTGTTTTCCTTTTCTACCTTTCATTTTGATTTCACGATGAACTAAGTTTTCAGCATAATTTCCTTTCCCTGGAATTCAGACTCAAGCCCCACCTTTGGGACCTGGATGGAGGTTTAAAATCCTTCCCCAGGAAAAAGGCACTTGGATCTGCCATTTACAATTCAGGCCCATATCTTCCAACTGCAGCTCTAAACTGCATCAAAGACTTTTGTTCCTAGCTTTTGTTCCCTTCTCTGTTCCCTTGAAATGTCAGCAAACATGACGGCTTTGTTGATGCTGTCAGGGTGGTCTGACCGCTTCCCACGCTGGGCATGCGGATTGGGCAGCCGTGGAACAGTCAGCAGTTCACTGGGTGTCTCCTCTAGGATGTTGTTGTTCCTCACACCAAGGCAGTGGCCTGAAGCAGCAGCATTGCCATGAAATCAACAGAAAACAAATCCACCTCCAGCTGCCCCGGCTCGCACAAGGACATGCAGGCTGTTCCAAACCAGCAGCTGCTGATGCTACCAGGCAGAGAGGAAAACCATGCTGGGGGCTCAGGGCTCTCCTTGGATATTGGGATGGATATTCACCCCTTCAGACACATTCCCTTCTTTGTCTGGAGGAAGACTCCAAATAGATGCATTACTGCTGTCTCCTGAGCCAACAGACTGCAGGGCTGTCAGAACTCAGATCTCATGACTGTTCTAGCTCTGCTGATTTCCATGTAGAAATGGCTTCTCTCACATCCAAGTGTATGTGTGTCAGGGTAGGGATGGGATGGCCAGGCATATCCTGCCACAGAGACTTCCTCAGATGCCCCCCTAAGATAACCTGGAACCTTCCTGACCCATGTTGCTCCTTGTAAGGTTGCAGGAGAGTCTGTGCCGAGCCCAGCAGGCTTCGCCTGACCTCTGGGAATTGGCTGTAAAATATGTCTGCCTGCTGTCACAGCATCCCAGGGCGGAGTTCTTGGAAGGAATGGGGAAAATCAGCTGAGTCAACTACCACCCACAGGCCGTATTTTTCTGCCCCATCACAGGAAACATTTTTAGCCTGCACTGCCCAGTAAGGGTTGCCCTAGCATTGTTCCTTGGCCCACCTGAAGCGTTTGTACCAATGGGGATCTTCAGAGCTTCCAGGGCTTTTGTCATGCTCTCTCTCTGCTTTGCCTACCAATATGAGGCAAAATTTTGGTCATGACCTCTCAGTTGTTCTGAAATAATGTTTGGCTTCAGCCTGAGAAGCCTGAGCAAGGCTGCTCTACCACACTTTCCTGGGAAGCATTACAGCAAGGATGTGATCCAATTTAGGAATGAGCTGAGGCTCTTCCTGCTCTCTGCTCTGCATCTCTTAGGTTCAGTTAATCTTTTCCTATCACAATGCTTTTTCCCACTCTTTATTATCAATTAATTTTCTTCAATTACAGCAAAAAGGGACCCTGGCCAAAGAGGAATTCTGCTGCAAGTCTCACAGAAGATCGTATTTGTCTACAGCTTGGTTTCACTCAAGGAAGGTCATTCTGTGTCAAGCACACTCAAAACAGACAAAGCCTTGTCTCCAGATCTCCAAAACCTCCTATCCAGACACTGTCATAGAAGCTTTCAACTAGAGCACTCCTCTGATCCATACCCAGCCTCACCAAGAGTTTCTCAGCAATCTGAGAAGTGCCCTAGGCCAACACCACCCACTTCTCTTGGAGCTGACGGCACCACTGTCTTCGATGTCAACTGCAGCAAATTCCAACAGTCTACCTTCTGTTGACAAACCACCTAAAATTTGGTTCTTTTTTTCATTCTTGGCATCAGCTGAGTTCTGATGCATTCCTTGGACTTGCTTGGAATTAATTCATGGCTCACTCTGGTAGTAACAGGGAAAGTGTGGATGCTGCAGAAACACTTTGTCACAAGAGAGATTTGCAAGTATCCCCATCACACAGAAGTTGCTTTTGATCTGTTGTTTCACTAACCTAAATCATAAGCCCCTTTATGGATGGGAATATTTTCTGTATATTCAGAGCTGAGTACTTCCATACCAGGTGGCTGCAGTATCCCAGATTTATACTAGCATCACTGAGGTCAGAGGCTGGCCCCATGCCACGCAGGCTGTGCTTCTGGAGGAGCTCAGTGGTAAAAGGCAGCATGCTGAGATCGAAGCAAGGAGTCAGAGGGGTGCAAGGTGCTGGAAAAACCTTTCAGAGCCACAGTAACAAAATGAAGACACTCTTTTTCTGACAGCATGAAAATCCCTTGAACTGCTGGTGTCCCACTGTGAGAGACTCTGTGTATGGAGTGCTTGAAAGGACACAAGTGTGACAAGAGCCCCATGCTAGGGAAGGCTTGTGGCACAAGGTACAGACAGACAAGAGGTATGCTCCTAACTGGATTCCTTGGCTTGTACAGCCCTGCTCCATCCAACTTTGCCACACTGCTCTGCACATCCCCTTCCGCTCCACAGCTTCATACACGAGAGGATGCCAGGCAGGGGACATTCAGTGAGGTCAGCTGTGCCTCTGGCCCACCTGAGCAGCAGATGAAAGGAGTTGCAAGGAAACACATCAATACAAATCCTCAAAGTGCAGATACAGCTGCCAAGGTTTAAAGACCAGTGCCCTGGTCCCCTAGGCACAGATGGCCCCATGTAGAGACTGGTTTCACACACAGCATTCAGGTCATCCCAGCCTCTAAGATGGCTCTGAGCAGAGATGGGAGACAGTTGTATGAATCCTACACATAATGCACTTCCCTTGATCTGAAATGCTCGGCATGATGGCATGATTCAGCTGCATAACCTGGTTCATAAACCAGTTGGTTTTGCAAGATGCAAGCAGATATTTGGGTGGATGGTGTCTTGTTGGACTAGGAATGGAAGGGGAGATGGCAAAGCGGGTGGGAGTCACGGTCAGGTGTACACAGGCAAGCTTGCCCTGCTCAAAGAAAATGAAGGAAAAGTTGCAAAAGATAGTGATGTTCTCAGGAAATCCAGTTTTGAATCTGGCTTGCCTCACCCTGACCTGAGACTCTTTTATAAATTGCATCAGGAAGGCAGCACTGGCCAACAGAACACAACAGCTAATCATAAAATGTGAAGAATATCTATTATGTGCTCAGCTAGTGACATTTTAAAGCCTATAATTTTTTGCATCTGCAGTCTCCTGGCCTGTAGTATTTATTCTCCTTTCCCTTGGAGCCAAGCTAGAGACAGTCTCAGATAAAACTGCTGCAGCTGAACACCCTGTATTTCAGGGAAATTGAAGTCAGGCGTCTGTACTTCAAATTCAGCCCTGATGAGAGCAATCTGAGAAGAGTAAGTTCAAGAAATGAACAGGGCTTCAGAGAGGCATCTTCATCTCCAGCTTTGGCTGAGACACAGCAAAGGCCAGTGTGAGAGCTCCAGAGTGTAATCCAACAGGCTTCTGAAATATGCAAAACTCAAGTGCAACTCAAGTCAGCTTTGTGGGCTGTAGACCTTTGTAGACAACAGGCACAGGGTCTGTTTCTTCTGACTTCAGGTTTTCTTGGGGAAATGTCTTTAACTTCAGTTTGGTAGCACATGGGTAACGTCTGTCCTCCCTTACACAAAAGCCTGGGCATTCCTGATAGGAACATTTACAGAGGGTTTGAAAAAAAACCATTGGAAAAACACGAATTCAGGAAACAGGAATGTTATAACCTTGCTAGCGCAAAGGCAAAAGCCATTGTGTGCACACAAATTTAGAAGCAGCAATGGCAAAAAAACTTTGAAAGAAAACAGCAGTGATTTTTATTATTGCCTTATTTGAGTTCAGAATGCCGCAAAGTTAAACAGAGCAATTATAAAGCTGGGTATTTAAAAATACCTAATGTTTCACAGTCTTCTTTGAGATGAATCAGGTATCCAAACATCTGGGGACTGCAACATCCATCAGGAAACACAGACAGATGAGACACATCAAGGCAGGAAGGTTTAGGGCTGCCATTGGAGAGACAAGGAACAGCAGGAGATTCCCGCAGCTTCTTTTGGGTCAGAAATGTTAGTTCTACATAAATGTGTACACTAAACAAAAAGAGGAAGAAAAAGAGAGAGCTAAAAAAGGTTTTTGCAAGTCTCCTGCTGTTCTGTGTCTTTCTCACTTTGCTCTGATCTCTCTGTACATGTCACTGGCTGGCAGGATGACTGCTTCCTGATTCATGATTTCATATTTAATTCTTTCTGTATAAAAGGAATTTAAAGGAAATTATTGCAAATAGTTTGGCCACACTGCATCAAGTCACTGGAAACTATTTCTTTATTCCTGACGTTCTCTTTTTCTTTTTCCCTCCTTTTTTTTTTTCCTTTAAGAGAAAAGTTAGATGCTTTCTTAAACACTTTCCAGACTTCATCTATTCACAGATTGCATGTGGAAGGCAAACACAGCCCAGGCCTGGAAGAAAGACTCTCTCATGCTGGTCACCCCAGTAGCTTGGGGCGTTGCAGGCGGTGTCCTCAGCAGCGTTTCCTTTCAGAGAGCTGTGGCTGCATGAAAATGCTTTGGGTGTAGCAATCCTGTGCTCATCCCACAGGCACTTCATGAAAGAGGCAACTGTTCCGTGTTGGGAATTCAGAGAAACCTCTGGCCAGCAGTGGCTGCTGGAGGCACCCTGATTAAAGCCCCATTGTTTTGCCCACTCCAGCGAAACTGCTCCCTGATGAAGCCCCCGTCTGTCCAGTGGTTTGGGAAGAAGCAAATAAGTAAATAAAGTCGTTGCTGGGAATAACAAAGACTGGAGGAAGCAAGGAAAGAGGAAATAACCAAAGAAAAAATCCTTTAATGCGCTACATTTCTCAAAGGCAAATGTCCAGGAATTGGGTTTCTGGACTGTGTTTCTTTTGTCCTTCTGACTTCTGGATCTTGCTGTACTAAGGGCTTTGAGACACTAACAAACACTTTGCAAACACAACAAGGGGTGTTGCAGGAAAAGGGTGTTGAGATCATACTTAATCAAACTTCCTTACATTTTGATAGCTACAGTACTGCTGTACAAGTCAATCATCTCTTTGCCTTTGCAGTTCTCCACAGCCAACACAGCTGAGCCACACACTTCAGGCCATGACCTGTAGCCTGATTTTAGTACATGGCTGACGTGTTTCAGGGGGAAGAAAACTCCCCCTGGCTAAGTTCATATTCTTGCACAGGTGTGTCTCAAAGGGTGATGAACTGAACGATCTAAAAGCAGGACCTTGCTGGAGACTGTAAAATCAGACAAGTTTTGATTCATAGCACAGGCTTCCAAAGCAAAGGAAGCTGATGCACCGCATCCTTTAGCAGGTGCTGGAGATGACCACCTTTAAAAATTAAGTATTGCAAGCTTATCCAAGGGAGGCAAAGCTGCTCTTGTTCACAGCCATAGACTTTGGAACTAATCAGAGACTGAAGCTCATTTTAACATCAGTTAGGCGCCAAAAGGGGAATGAAAAAATGTTGTTAGCTGATGAAAAAATGTGTCACTTGCAATGTAGTAACTTAATGGTATCTCCTTACACTTCATAAAAACAAGCTTGTTTCAAGGGCTGAAAGGAGTCAGAAATCATTGTTTTACCTCTCGCCCAATCTCAGTTTTGGGTAAAAAATCTGGAAGAGGAGTTTTGGATAAGAAGAGTTCTCGCCACTTTGGGCATGTTCCTTTATCCTGTCTATCCTTAAGCTGTCTGTACCCAGAACAGCATCTCTTGCTCTATTCTACCCCTACTAATAAAGCAGCCAGGATTTTGAAGTCTGTTCTCACTTACAGCCCGCTCTCTTCCACCATTCATTAGCAGTCTCCATGTGTTCCAATACAGTCAGTTTTGCCCTCAGACTAGTTTTTCCAACCTTCACCTCCTCCCTTTCAAGCATGCTTCTCTCCAGTCCACTATTGCCCTTATTCCCTTTTCCCATCCATTTCCTTCGGTGTCCTTTTCCATTTCTCTGCCACACTTCTTTCCTCCCAGCTGTTTCTTTGGATGCATTAACATTAACGTCTATCCATAAATTAAGGTTGGGTCTGGTCCCAAAACTGGAATCAACTGAAGTTGCTGCAGGCAACTTGTAAGGGGCAGTTCTATCCATGAGTCAGTAATGAACCCATCCCATGGTGTGCAAAGAGAAAGCCATGCTATTGCATATTCTCCCTTCTAAATCAGAGACTATAAAATGAAGATTGCAGTCTTGCAGAAATTCTTTGTAGTATTTTTTTTCTGCTTGGTTTCCCTTTTTTTTTTTTTGCAAGATTAGCAGAAGCATCCTGGCCAAGCTCCAATCTAGGGTAATCTCTTCTGCTATTTCAGATCCATGCTGAATTGTTTTTTCCATTTCCTAACCCCAGAGGTTAGATGGTAAATGGCTGTCATGTTCTCTTCAAAGCTAAATTGTCACGTGTTGGGGCAGAAGGCTCACCAAGACAGAACGGAGCACTTTGGGTACATAATGCCACCCTGGTGCTCCTCACACCTCCCTCAGAGGCTCTTGGTATGGAACCTGCTGAGACAGGCAAGCTGGGTGAGCCCCATCCTTTCCTGCCCTCACTCTCACCCAATGTGTCACTCCCCAGAGCTGCAAGAGCCCGCTTTTCAGTACTGGGTGATGAAAACAGCTAGGACTCTTCCCATTTAATAACAACAATAATGGAAACTTCGCACAGAAAAGAAGATACCAGCATCATTTAACCACTGAGGGAGGTAGGATGAGGAAAAAAGAAGAGTGCCCTAAGGTCTCTCTCTCACTGAGCCAGGCAGGAGCAGAGCTTGCCACGGCCTGTGGCGTGCCATGGATGTGACTCCTGCCACCTCCTCCATGCAATTCAAACTCCAACCTGAGCAATTCAGCCTTTACTGGTGCACAAACACTGGAATGCAAAGGGAAAAGTAAAAGGTGTGCTTTTAAGCTGCTTACATCTTCAGCAGGTCACCAAACCAGGTGAGGGATACAGGCGGCCACGCTGAGGCTGCAAAATCCCATTCCACACATGAACACCCACGTTCCCCTGTAGCCACCAGTGCTGCCTCAGCACAGGACATTGCAGTGGGTGGCACTGCCTGGGGAGCACGCGGAGCTCTTCCCAATATTTCGGGCAACTGCGCTGCTGGTAGCTCACGAAAGCACTCAGCCAAAACTGCTGACACGTGTCAAATTCCCCAAGCAGTAATGCTGGCCCAGCCAAGGGAGTTTGAGGAGCCATCTGGCCAGGGACATGGAACCCACGTGTCAGGGAGTGGCCTCTTGCTCCCAGGGCTGGGATAATTGGACATTGTTCAGCCTCTGAATGGCAGCTCTGTTGGGCTGTGGGCTTGTCTCGTAGGGACGAGCTAATTACCATGCAAACTGCCGAGGGGAGGAGGGCGTCAGGGATGGCCCTCATCCTTCTTCTGCCCCATAACAAACAGGAGGGTGTTGTGCCCCCACAGTGCCTCAAGCAGAGAGGGGAGAATGGATGGGCAAGGGAAGGTGAAGGGAGAAGCCTCTTGAACACTTCCCATTCAAACACAACCATGAGACCCCATGGAAGGGTCCTGGGAGTGGATTTTCCTGCATACACTGAGTTTTGTTTGCACTCAGTTCTCTGGGAACCAGCAAGCAGCCCTCAAAGATGCCCAGAGATCTCAACAGCTCATGGTGCCACACTTGCTACCTTCTCTTCCTTGTCCCACATCAGCCAAGGTGCTGTTTTTCACCCACAGCCCAGCCAAAGAGCTGAAAGTACTGCAGACAGGGCTGCATTGAAAGTCTCAATCTCCACCCTGCCTTCACCAGGAGGTAAAGTCAGCAGCACTACTGCTGTCAGCCACTTTTCAAGGAGGCAGGACTGGGGAAAGGGATGGAAATAAGGCACATAACAAGCTAAAAAATCTTTCCTTAAGCACAAGAATTGATGTCAGGTGCACCTGCACTGTTCCTTGAATCACAACTATTCAGAATCTTTTCATACCCTGCAAACATGTTCTGTCAAGAGGCAGGAAAACATTTTTCTAATTTTTCCCATTCTCCTAAAGAAAACACGCATGTGTCTTTCCCCTTTTCCTACCAAAGCTCAATTAGATTTGCTTCACAGGTATATAATGTTGCAAAGAAAAGCCTTGCAGTCACCCTTTGTCCATCTGCTAAATCCTTCCACCATCCTGCAGTGAGTTCAAATCTGTAGTAAGAGATGCATGAAAAATCCCAAGCAGGGAACCATCATTAGGGCAGGGATAAGCCTCTAAAGCCCTTAGGATCCAGAGCTGCAGTTCACATCTGTTTAATGCCCAAGAGCTAACATCAATAATTTAATGAGTGCCTTACATCCTGAAATATGTCACAAACTGCAAAAACAAGACTCACTCCACCCACCTCTAGGCTGGGAGGTGGCAGCTGTTGAGCCAGGCAGAGCAACACTACGTGACAGTTTAGGACACTGGATAAAAAAACAAATACTAGCAGAATCCTCCAGCAGAAATTGCTTCTGCAAAGGAAAAGACACAGCGCAGCATGTGCACGTGTAAAAGAGACCCTATCCTCTAGGAAAGAAAAAGATCAACCAGGGATTTTTTTTAAAATATTAGAGTCCTTGTTCTACCATGTGCCCAAATGGCAACATTTCCCCAAATGATGCCAAGACAGCAACTTGATGGAGCTGGTACTACACTTGCCATCTTCTGAATCACCCACCCAATTCCTGGAGCAGATTTTTTTGGGCCAGTCCCATGCAGGCACCAACCAGACATAAACTTGCTTGGGGTGTAACTGGCAAGCGTGGCTTAAAGCTGAACAGCAGCACACTTACTGAGCTGCCACGCTGAGGGGCCTCAGTAGGACCCAGTTAATCTTCTCCAGTCTCATTATGGCAGCAGAGTGACAGATGGGTATTTTAGCAGGATAGAAATGAGGACTAATTAGGACTCCTAGCCCTCCTCTGTGTTTGTCACATTGCTTCCTCCCCGCCTCAAGCAGGTTTGTGAGCAGTGACTGAGGGCTGCCTCTACCGCCGCGTTCTGCCTGCCACCCCGAGGAGGACAGCAGGCCCTGGGTCACCTGCACCCACCTGATCTACAGACAGGGGATTCCATTCCTTATCTACTTTCTGGCAAGTCTGGAGGGTGACCCCAAATTGAAGTTACTGGGATATGGAACTGGATTTCCTGGCTTGGCCCCTGTTTGTGGCTTTACACAGCGAACCTCAGGCAGCAGTATGTAAGTCACTATCGAGCCAGGAGGGAAGAATGATGGACTCAATGGATCAAGACCAGCTCTTCTCATTTACTGCTCCAAAGCCTGCCTTGGGCACAGAGCTTGATGTATTGACTTTGGCAACATGAGCATACTGCCATCCTGGCAATAAAGTTATCAAAATGGAGGGAGACAGGGAGGGGAGCACAGGGGGAGGTGAAAAAAAAACCCAAACAAACTAAATAGAGGGAACTGAAAACATCTGAGAGAAAGGAAAATCCTCCACACCCCCTCTGCACCCCTGAGCCCTCACCTCAGTCCAAACCCCACGCTCTTCTTAGAGATTCCAGGACATTTGTTTTAACTTTTTTTTTTTTTTTTTTTGCTGCATTCCTCCTTGTTGTACTTCTGGTTTCCAGTCGGGACTGGAATGGAGAGAACAGGATTACAGAAGGAAGTCTGTTGCTCTATTTTTCTGGCTTGATTAGAAGCAGAAGATGCAATAAATCTCACAAGAGAGTTTGTTCTCATTTAGCCTCTCATGTATTTGAAATTACCTGACCAGAACAAGGGTAAGGAAAATGCACTACCAAGTGGAGCACACTGAGAAGATAAAAACGGAAAGAGCAAAATGGTGAAGCTGTTTCCCTCTCTGATTTTGCAGAAAGAAAGTAAACAATTCAGTCCCCCTGACAGCTTATCTATTTCACACAAATTGTAGCACAGATGCAAGGGCTCAAGAAGGAAGCTCACCCTGGCTGATCACACCTCTGAACCTCCTGAGGTGTGACTGCCACCACTAGCAGCAGCACCACAGTGGGAGAGGAACAGAAAAACCAGCACTAGTTGCACATGGAGCTCAGGGTTTTCCACATGCTGGATGGCTCTGCTGTGCTGCCAAGCTGTCTGTCTGCAACAGGACTGACAGTCACATTCACTGCTGAGATGGTAAATGCAGAATGCCAATGGATCAAAAATATCCTAACTGAAATATTCAGCTGCAAATAAACACACACACATACACACCCTTCCTCCCAGTGTTCTGTCTGCTAAATCAGCATTTTTGTATGAGCCAGTGAATATAGACAGGCACAGATCCAGCCTGGATTCTCAGCCTTACATCCTACGTGTATGGAAAGTCTGTGAGCAGGTTCAGCATCTTTCAGGTAAAAAGGCAGTATTGATGCTGCTGTGTTTAGTGAAAACCAGCAGTGGCATCCTTTAAATGAAGTTTGTATTGGAGAAGCTGACCTGGTCTGATGCTCTTCAGGAAATAAAGTGCACAACTTAGTTACATCAGGAATGTCTCCTGGCCATTTGGATGTTCATCTCTATTCTAGAGATAGAGGTATATCTCATCTAACCATTTCCTCATGTAACAGTATCTAATGACATTACAAAACAAAATACATGCACATTTCCAGATTGGAGAGAGCAAAAAAAAGGCATGAGATTTAGAATGAGTTTTGCATTTGGTTTGGCCTTTAATTTTGCTCTTTCTTTAACTCCTCTGTGCTTTATAGAACTAAACAAAGCCTCCTGTTCCAGATGATAAATCTCCATGCTGCTCCTGGCCCCGGAGAGCACAGGAGATAATAGCATTTCCAAAGGCATTTAGTTAGCTGAGCCCTGAGTGTAGAAGAGGGCAGTGAGGAGCTGGAGATAAATTGCTGTGAACCCAAGTCAGCTGCTCAGGGCATATTTCTAAGAGCAGCAGACACAGCTGAGAATCCTGCAAAGGGATGTGAGTTTCCCCTCCCCTTGCTCAATCCCCGTGCTGGAGATGTAACACGGCTTCTGCTCCCCTTGTTCCCAGTGTCTCTCTGCTCTCCCTTGTTACCATAGAGGCTGGTATCTGGGACTGGAAATGTGATGCTCCACTTGTGGGAGTGGGTGGAGAAAAAGCAAGATTTGCATTATTAATAATTTCCCCCACAGTATCCATTTTGGATGAAGCAAAGTTCCTCACTCTCCAGTCTGCTGGACATGCCTTGGCAGAAAGGAGCTTGGCCACAATGCCCTGGTTCTGTGCTCCGTGGCTTTGGGGGAGGAGAGGGGGAGCTCTTACAAGCATCACCTGAGTAAGGTGTGCTGCTTCAAAGCATTTTTTGTAGACTTTCTAATTAAGCCAAGGCTCTGCATGGCTTTCAGAAGATGCAGCATAGGAGTGTATTATATAAATACACTATATATATATAATATTTATAATTATATTATAAATACAATTTATTTGGGCTGACCAGCAGCAAAACTTCAGAAACCATTAAAAAACTGAGGCTCTTTATGAAAAGACAATACCTTTTGAGCATTAACCAGGGCAGAAAGAGCATTAAGCAAGCCAGAAAGGATCCTTTACAACGTCCTGATAGCACATTAGTTATTGATTGAATTGCCAGCAAAAACTGGAATACCAAGGAAAATCTCTGCTAGTAACTGTAGAGATTACTAAGAACATCAGAAGAGTTGGGAGGTGAGTTGCCAGCAGGTTGAGGGAGGTGATCCCCTCTGCTCAGCACTGCTGAGCCCACAGCTGGAGATCTGGACTTCACAGTACAAGAAGGACGTACTGGAGCAAGCTCAAGTTCAGGGCCACAGAGATGATTTAGGGACTGGAGCATCTCCCATATGAGGAGAGGCCAGGACTGTTCAGCTTGTATAGGAGAAGGATCAGGAAGGATCTATCATTGTGAAAGACGAAAAGGGAGCCAGTCTATTCTCAGTTGTGCCTATTGACAATACAAAATACATAAATTAAAAACCATAAGACTCCATCTGAACACAATATTTCTTTACTCTGACGGTAGTCTGAGGCTGGATCAGTTTGCTCACAGAGGTTGTGGAATCTTCATCTGTGGAGATACTGAAAATTCAACTGGACACAGTCCTGAGCAACTGGCTCAAACTGACCCTGTTTGAGTTAATCTCAAGAAGTCCCTGATCATCTCAGTAATTCTGTAATTCTGTGAAATGTAACATTTTCTACTGCTGTTAAGGTAACTCTTCCAATATGGGCATTAATTCATCCAGCCAACCTGGCATTGCCTGGAACTGAGTCTGTCACACACACCATCAGCTGGTGACGGGGGGAAGAAGGCTGGTTTGAGCCTAGGCCAGGTGGCTGCTCCCAAATGGGAACAAAGCAACTGAGGTGGAGGAACTGGAGGCAACTGCAAAAAGCATGAGTTTTGCTCTGCCTCTTTTGGTGCACTGTTCAAATCAAAAGGGCCCCCACTTGGGTGAAAATGGAGAATCTAATCCAGCTGCAGGTTCGTGTTCAAGGCAGGGGGGTGGAACAGAAGAGGACTGGCACTTCCCTGTACACTTACGTGCCAAAAGGCTTGTAACCTTAGGGACTGAGCTCCTCACTCTCACAAACAGGGGGAGCAGAGATCTGGCACTTTAGTGAGGGTGAAGGCTAATATTGGTGTCTATAACTTCATTATATGCAAAGGCCCCAACATCTGACAAAAAGGTAGGTTTTAAGTCCATGGTTAAGCACTTTCGTATCTGCAATCACACTGGTGCAGAGAATCAGAAAGTCTGCTTGTGGTTTCAGATAAATGTAGAAAACAGAGTCTACATTATTGAATTAAGTATGAAAGTTAATAATGCAGTCAGCACAGTTGCACAACATAATTTCATTTAACACTAAATTCAATTTATGTTACACTGTTCTCTATCTGTGTCCATTGTAAACATACTGCAGATTCTTTTTTTGTTTTGGTTTGGTTTTTTTAAGTTGGTTTGGTTTTAGGTTTTTTTGTTGACAATGCAAAACACATTAACTGAAGTTATCAGCAGAGAAGCTGAAGGCGCTGGCATGCAAGCAAAGGACAGCTGAGGCTTGAGGCTTGATGCTCTGGGAATGTATGGAAAGGAGCTGCTAGTAGGCAGCTAGGAACACTAGTTGCCCTTGAAATAACCAGCAGTGCAGCCATTTAGCAGCCATTTAGCAGCCTTTGCATGGCAGTAAGATATCTGTAGGTTTCCATGTCAGAGCTCTAAGTGTATCTGGCACCCTGTTGGTGCTGGACTGGAGGCAGATGCTGGTAGCTCTCCATCCTTTAATCACCCTCCAGATAGAGATCCAGTCCAAGCCATGATGTGGGCAGTCAAGCTGACAGCTATCCCAGTCCTGGCCCTCCAGTGCAGGGCTGGTTATACCAGTACTGCCAGGCTGTTTTCATTTCCCTTATTACCGTTAAAGGAGAAACACTGGAACATAAATTTTTGGCACAACCCTGACTGCCAGCAAATATTGCTGCTGTGGAACTGTGTCATATATGCAAAGCCCAAGTTACAGATGCACGCTTTCTGAGCTCTCCAAACTAGAGCCAGGCCTACACCAAAGCTTGGGACCCAAGCACCTCAGACCAACCAGGGGTCTCCCTGACTTATTCATCACGTCTAGATCAGCCTGTGCTGTACATCCACCCCATGCACTGCCAATGTTTCATCCACTACAGCTGTTTCCCTGAAACTTTGAGAGCTGTGATAACCACAAGCAGTGAAGTCTCTACTCCTTGGTTTCCAAGTTCAGATGAAATCAGCTGCTACCAACAAAGAGAAAACATTTGCTAAATCAAAATATGTGTCCTAATCTAAAATCTGCAGGCAAGATGTGATTCACGCTGTTTGCAGGGGGTGGGGGAGAAGGCAGGATCAAAGTGGGGCTCAGTGCATGCAAACCACACATCTGCCTCCTGCAGTGCTCAGTAAGGGAAATGTAAAGCAGGAGGCAGCATGCAAGAGTTCTCTGCTAATCACACAGTGCTAGCAGTGGAAAGTCAATACAGAACAAGGAGCTGAGCTTGCAACATGAATGTTAAACAACAGTAACACTGTGCCACAGAGACACAAAAATCCAGGTCCCAGGAACCAGAAACAGATTGAGGAAGTAACACAAACATCATCCAAAACAAGAAGGAACAGCAAACTAACAGAAGCAAACAGATGGCTTCTGTTCCCGTTGTTCCCAGTGTCTTTTTGCTCTCACTTGTTGCCATAGAAGCTGGTATCTGGGACTCAAAATGTGATGCTCCACTTCTGAGAGAGGGTGGAGAAAAAGCAAGAATTTACATTATTAATAATTTCCTCCACAGTATCCATTTTGGCAGCAAAGCTTCTCATCTCTTGTCCACCGGACGTGCTTTGGCAGGCACGGAAAGGCCAAGGAGCTGTCTTCCCCTCAAAGCCCAGCCTAGCTCCTCCACCTGCCAATAAATGTACTCAGCTCTCAGGCTCTGCTGCCACAGCTCTCCTCTACTGTACAATAACACAATCCCACTTATTTTCTCCCAGAATTTGAGTTCAACTGTCCCTTTTGCTCCTGTTACAAGGATGCAGCCTTAAATATCCACACAGCCTGCATGACTAGAATAGACCAAGAACAGACCCCACAGAGTGCAGGCCATGTGGCTTCCCAGCATATCAGCAGCGTGAAAATGTAGATCTGACCCCAGCAGCACATCACACAAAAAAAAGAGGACTAAAGCATTTCTGAGCCAGCCCAAGAGGCCATTCCTGTCCTGTTCTCCTCTCAGCCCCTGCCACTTCCTTCCTTGAAAGGAGACAAGTGTTTGCATAGCCACAGAGTAAGGTAGGTCAGGAAAGAGATCTAGATTGAAGGCAATTTGGCTCCACAAAAAGGTTTCTTTTCAGCTTGATCAGTTCTTGAGACAGAAAGCCCCAGTGCCACAGTTTCTAATTTTGAGAGTCCGATTTTGAGCAGCTCTTCATTCTTCTGCAGCAGATTAAATGAGCGTGTGGCATTTTCATTTTTCCAAGGGGACTCCAAAAAAAAAAAGCTTTGTATTTTTCCTCCACTTGGCCTTTAATGACTCTTCAGCAGTTTTCCCAGGACTTCTTGCATGCACCACCAACCAAAAGCACCTACCCAAAAGTATGGGCATGCCTTCACTTCGAAACATCACTACAGGAAAAGCAGCTTAAAAAAATGTCCTCAGTGAACACAAATGAAGCCTTGTGTGGCACACACTTACTTGTGCTATGGACTTGCATGCACCCTCCTGCTCATCCCAGCATGCTCCTATCCCAAAAGGCATGCAAGGCTGAGGGAAGAAAGCCACAGGGCCTAGAAAAGCTGTTTCACATCTGTGTAGCAGGTTTAATGATTGGCTCCCAAGGGAGTCTGTTCTTGAAGCAAGAACATTTTTTTCCTGAGTGACAGGTCTCCTTACCCAGTCATGCACGGACAAGGCAGCTTCACAGTGAAATGCATGATGACAAAATCACGCAGAGGACAGGGAGCTTAAGGGGCTGTACCAAAACAAGCAAGCAGCATCCAAGCCCACCCTCCTTTTGCACCCAGCACATCACTGCTGAATTATTGTTACTGCTTTCCCTCAGAATTACTTGCCTGTGCTACAGCAAAGTCTTCGCCTACTGCAGTTCTCACATGCAATAAGAACCTGGATGTGGAGCCAGGGCTGGCCAGAGCTACCACGTTTTTGAGATCACTAATGCAAAATGAAAACTCTCCTAATTCTTCCATTCAAATGCAGTTGTGACAAGGCAGAAGCAGCCACTGCACAGCCACACAGGACAGAAGAGAGTCATATGGGCTAGCCATGTTGTTGTTGTCTTTCCCATACTACAATCAAGGGACTTGTAAGGGTTTCCTCACATCTCCCTGTCTACAGGGAGCTGTCTCTCTGTCTAACAGCTCCTCTTCCCAGCCTCAGAGAATGCTGCTGGCAGGCCTTGCTCTCTCTGCCATGGCAAGAAGGAGCCTCAAGTGGGGAGAACAAGGCAGTTGGTGGCTTCAAACTTTCTCAAACGAAGTAGCCCCTTTTCTAAAGCAAGTAACAAACAAAGCCAATAAGCTGCACTAGATGGAAGAGATAAGAATTCGTTTTGGGTGCTACAGGCTCAGGATGAGAGCCATTGAGGGAGCTGTGGGGAGTGTGGGAGGGGGTTGAGGGGAAAAGCTGAGCTCATTGCAACCCAACCAGACAACATCAGGCAGGAAACAGATGTGGAAGAAACCACAGAGGGGTACAGCAATAGCAGAATTAACTCTCCAGTAAATGGGGGAATCTCAGACACGCAGAGCTGACCTGCACCATAAGAACAAGGCATCAAGTCTGAGATCTGGCTTTATGCAGACATGGTAACACCTCCTAGCCCAACATCTAGACACCAGCATACCAAAACAACAAAGGAAACAATTCTGCCTTTTTCCAAGTCCTATCTGGCTCTAAGCATATGAAGCAAGGGTCTGGATTGGTAGCGGTTCCTATGCAAAAGACTGGATTATCTTTTACCATCATAATCCAGTTCTTGTAGATGCTGTGTGCATCTCCTTTCTAAAGAGTGGAAGCTGTACCTGGCTGTACACCTGAAATCTCAGCTTAAATCTCCCACAGTTAGAAGCACTAAGAATATTAAAGTCCCTTCTGATTTAGTTGCTCTCACTTTAACAACTTTGACTCTTACAACAGCCTCCTCTTACAACACTTGTGTGATATAACCAGAAGCAACACTGTTCTTTGTGACTGTTTTCTTAAGCAGTTCAGAGTGTCCTGCCTCAGCTAAAGATGGTGCACAAACTCGTGTCTTGTCTTCTCTGCTGGCCCATTTGTCACCAGAAAATTATACTGCTGTTATTACAGGAACTGAGAGCCTGATGTGCAGCTCCCACTGACTTCAGCAGAGGCAGAATGCATTTTTCTCCTCTGGAAACCAAGCTGGTTATTAAGAGGCCAAAACATGACTCTAACGTTAATACTTCAAGACTGTTATCTGTTAGCCCCATTGCACTCATACATTTCAATAAAGTTTGGCACAGTGAAATGTTTTAGTAGAGGGCATTAATAGTCACTTCCTTCTGCATGGATGCCTATCCATGTCCAAAGTCTGGGCATGGACACTGCTTTCTAGTTAAGCTTTTATATTCCGAACGATCACTTTCCTTCAAGCGTGGATTCAGTGCTGGAAGTGACAGAGGAGGGACTCCGTAAAATTAGACAACTTTTCCTCAATGGTATTGCCAGCCATCATTCTTTCATGTCTGATGTGAGCTTGTCCTCATACATGCTTCTGTTTAAGCCATTGTTTGATAATTATGGTGAGGAGAAAGAGAAGTTTATTTTTCCCCAAGCTTCTAGCCCTCTTACCAAAGAAAGACTTGAAAACATAACCCAGATGCACACTGAAGTCTTGGAAAACAGAAAGCGGACAAAGAAGCCAGCATTGATTTTATGTCGTGGTTTTTGTGGCCTGAGTCATGATTTCAAGTGCTTGTGTGCATTGATAGCAGTCTGCCCCCATAAGGAGTGTGACCAATGTCTGTGTAGAGGACTGCCAGCAGGAAAAGGCCAAGTAGGGTCAAATGCGGTACTGACAGGAACTGACTTGAAACACAGTAAATTCAACACATCTGAGTTTCTAACCAGCCACCAGACATCCACATCTGCTCATCAACACTGACCTGTGTCAGATCTGAAGAATCAACTTAGGGCTAAAGGCTTTGTATCACATTTTGGGCTCCTGAGCTGCTTCACTGTACCTGCTGAAGTCTTCCTATGTGATCGTTTTTAAATACTTTGTAGTTCTGCTTCAGCTTTTATTGTATTATCATAAAGTTCTTTCTAACAGAGGCTTAGGTACGTGCATCTGGTAAGGGAGACAGCAGGATCTTTGGCTGTCTCTGAAGCAAACCATAGCAAGTTATTAAAGAGTTAAATGGGAAGAGAGGAAATGCTGATACCTTTAGCAGAATATAATTCTCTCCACTGGAATTTGGCAACAACACAGGGACTAAGGTCCTTGCAGAAAGCACAAGCTGCTCGTCAACAACCACAAGCATGTAGGGACTCAAGTCGTGCCTCTCCTCCACAAAGCATCGCACAAGTAGTGCAGCACCCCCTAACTGCAAAGCTCATGCACTAACCCAGAGGGGAAAATTCCAAATTGAATCGTCTTCGCTAGCCCTGGCCATCCCCTCTGCTCCCTTGGCCAGCACCAGCTAAGCTGGTCTCGGCCTCTCCTTGCCTGTGCAGCTCCGGTCACACACAACGGCACTGCAGGGTGGTGTAAAGCAAACCTGAGCACGGAAAGCACAACCAATATGACTCACGTCCTGCCGGGCCCACAGCATCTTCTTTTCCAGTTAACCCTTCTGGGTGCATTTTAAAACCTGCTTTCAGAAAGGCCCACAACAAAATGTTTGCTGGACAGCAGCCAAAGTGCTCTCCTGCTCCTCATTACTCTCAGATACCAGGAACAGCCTGAGAACTTCGTTGCTTCCTAGTAGGGAACAACCTGATCCTGCATGCCACCAGTTAAACACACAGCACTCCGTAAAGCAGAGAGAGAGCTACAGCTTTATGTCCCTATAAAACGTGCTCATTACAGGAGCACTGACTTGTCACTGGAAATAATTCTTAGCAGGACAATTCAACTCTCCCCAAATCAACCGTCTCTCATACCCTAAATGCTTTTCTAATTTGGTTGCAAGTTTGTGATGTCCTGGTGACATCTCAACCTTCATTTTTTCCTCAACACATCACTTCAGCCTTCTTGGTCATTTCTATTCATCCTGAGAGTCCTACTACCAACAAAATTAATCTCTCTAACACTTTAATTTCTTTTCCCTTGCCCTGATGAATTGAAACTTCTAATCTAACTTACACCCTTACCAATAAACCTATAAAAACTGAGTCCTTCATTTCTGGATCCCACAGCACTGGGAAATGGGATGTGCTACTGAACAAACAGCAGTACTGCATAACGGAAAGGAACTTCCTATTCTTCCCCACTGATCCTCAGCATGGAGAGATAAGTACATTGGAACTGTGAACCATGCCAAAAATGAGATCTGAGAAAATGTCCTTGCTTCTTGTTCTCAAAAGACTATTTAAAAAAAAAAAAAACTTTGGGATTTTAGGTAATGGATTTTGCTCCTCTGGCCTAATTTCAACTGCAGCAACTATGTTTTTTACCTTAAAATTCCCTTTGCTGCTTCAAGTGAATATATTGCCTGTGCCCGCCTTCCCTGTGTTGTTTTCCAGTGCTCCCGTAAACAGCTGTAAATAGTTTCTCCACCACAGAGGTAGCACTGGATGGAATTTGTCTGCACCTCACACTGGGAAAGGAACATCAGCTCATTAAGTCTGTTATTTTTTTGACATTTCAATTCAGTTGCTGTTAAGAGCTATGTAAGTAAAAATATCCGGTACCTGTCACAGACAACCCACAATGCAATTGAAAGGCTAGTTTTCCGCCATACCTAAATAAACATTTTATCTTAGTGATACATTTACTGCCCTCTTCACTGTGCAATGGAAAGTACCCCTGTTATGTAGTCCATCCCTCTGCCAGTGCGGTTCCACACTGCACTTCATCAGCCATGCTCATCAGCAAATGAAAGACCTGATTGTACAGCTCTCCCTGTACAAAGCTGACATTGCTGCTAGAAGTAGTTTTTTTTTCCTTCTTGAAATAACCTGACATTGGGAAAATTGACTAATTCAAACTGGAACACAATGCTAAACCTGGATCATAATGCTAACATCAGGGATGGTAACAGGCATGTATTTATTTTTTCCTCTTGCTAAACTGCAGGTCCTTCTGCTGGCCAAACTCACAACCACCTCTCTTGTCATCCAACCCACTTCAAGAAAAAAACGTTCTGCTCCTTCCCTCATCAAGGACTGACCATTTCAAACTCAGGGCCTCCTTATTTTATTGGAGTTACCTCTTGTCTGAGCAACTGTGTTCTCATTCAATACCTAGGAGGGTATTGGGTCAAGAGGAGAAGGAGTGAAATCCAACAGGCAGGGTGGTGAACATGTTAGTTCAGATGCCTCCTACACCACACACCGTACTCCACCCCATAACCCAGTCTCTGTCCTATCTCCATCCTGCAGTCCAAGGATAACATACGAACTGTACTGGAGTTCAGTTCCTCCCTCGAGTCCTCCAAAATTCTAGCCTCATGGACTTAAGCTGGATTTTGAAATCCTGGAGGAGGTAACACTGAAGCACAGCTCAGATTTCCAAACCTGACTCCCTAAAGCCTGCTACTCCCTTCCACAGCCAGGCAGATGGCAGAGGGCATCACAACCCATGTCGGGCTGTCTTTGTACACACTTAGGCAGCCCGAGAACCCCAGCCCAGTCTTTCCACACACAGAGCACAACTCATGCAAGGGTCATGCAGATGCATCACCAAAGCGATCTTCCGATCGTTCATTCATTGTGAGTAACGGGGCAGTGACTCCACTTCCCGGGGATAAATCAGCTCCAGGTTGTCTAACCCCGAGCTTTTGGAAAGCTCTGGCTCGCAGTCCTACCAGTAAGAACAGGGGGACACGCGTTTGGCTTTTTTTGCAACCAGAGAATAAAGAAGCATTTACCATCCTGCCCAGAGCTCTCCAGATACTCCGTCAGGTCGCAGCCGAACGCGCTCGCGGCTCCCTTCCTCTTGAGTTTCTGTTTGGCTCCCTTGTTCTTCATGAGGTTAGTCCCAAAAGAGGTTCACCCCCCTCCTGCCTTGCCCCCCTCCCCCCGGCCTCACGCTGGGCGACAAAATTCTTGCTCTTCTCCTCAGACCACCGCCCGTGTCCCGCTCCCAGGGAGCAACATCGGGGGTCCCGTACAGCGTCCGGCCAGAGAAGTAAACATTAATCCCCACCAGATGTTGGGTTGCTCCTGTGGCAGAAGAAGGTCAGGGCGAGAGGAGGCTCCACAGCCCGCGGCAGCAGCGATCATAGCCTGAGCCCAGAAAGGTTCTCATCAGAGGCAAGTGGGTGGTGGATGGGTGCCCGCATCAGAGCTGGCAAGTTGGGGCCAGGAGATGGTGGTGGGACGTCTTTTCCCTCAGCGCAAATCCCGGGACCCTCCACAGCCACCTTCTGGGTTTCGTCAGTCGCGCTGTCGCCACTTCCAGCAGAAGGCGTCCCAGCCTGGCCGTCCTCCTGTGGGCTTTCGGAGGAGACTGGAAGTTCAAACGGACTAATGAAACGGGACTGGGGAAGAGTCTGCACAAGGCTCCTCTCTGGCTCCCCCCCTTCCCCTCCTCCTGCTCTAGACAGTTGGAGGAATGAGAAACCAGCTTCCTGTCCTGACTCCCGCTCAGTCGCTCTCTCCTTTCCCCCGTTTTACAAATCCTAGGATTATCCAGCTCAAAAAAAATGCTGAAAGGAAGTTAGCTGAGGAGGGGGGCGGAGGACGGTTTTTGGCAGTAAAGTGCGTGTGTGTGTGTGTGTGTGTGTGCGAGAGAGAGGCTGAGGGGAGGCGAGGAGAGGAGTTGGGGAGCAGGGCTGGGATCGGGGAAGGAAGAGGGAACGCTTGCCGCGGCAGCCGCAGATAACGGGGCTGCCTGCGGGGAAATCCCTGCGGGACGGCGCGGCCCCCGGCGCTTCCTGCGCTGCCAGCCCGCAGCTCGGCAGAGGCCGGGCAGGGTCCGGCGAGGAGCCGGGAGACCAGGAGCCTCTCCAAAAAATCTCTGCCTCTGCTCCCCGAGTCCTTCGCTGCAAGGCGCCTTCCTGCCCTCCAGCATGACTCTGTCACTGCAGGACCTGCCTTCCTCTAGGTGTAGGCTGGAGCTGCTGAAGTGCAAGAAGGGGACAGAGAGTTGGGAAATTAAAGGGAGGGGGAAGGAGGGAAACCTTCAGCTCCCTCTTAAAGGGAGGGGGAAGGAGGGAAACCTTCAGCTCCCTCCTCCCCGGCAAGCAGAAACAGATGCTGCCCGGGCATCTAAGTTCGCATACTTTTGAGTCAACTCCCAAAAAAGGTTCCCCTGACCAACAAAGGGGTTTAGATAAGGAGCTGAAATGACTCAGAACAGCAAGAAGGGAAATGGGACAGGTCTACCTTCAGGCCCTGAACCTTGTCTGTGTCATCACCCCCTTCACCCTGCAAACACTTTTCTGGTCCAGTTTTCAGTACACACGTATGTCAACTCATAAGAGCAGTTCCTTGCACTTCACGTTTTTTTTATCCCAGAAATTCAGATTGCTTTACAGGACTGGGTATCCCCACCAGCATACCCAGGGAGGTAAAATTAACTATCCTAAGGCTTCACTGACTCCTCTTACTCTGTGTCAAATGTAACTGTATGGGTCTGGGTTAAAAAATGAACAAGCGAAAAACAGGATATTGCAGGTTTTCACCAAAAATCATGCCAAAGACAAGGAAGATAGTTTTGGTTTGGAGGAAAACTGGCCAAGAAATGCAGCAAAGGACACTCTTAACCCATCTTCCTTCACAAGCCTTGGCTCTGCACTCTCATGGGGCAGAGGAACCCATCTGCAAACTCACCACCTCACTCACTTGAGAGTAATTTTTCTGAGAAATCAAGCCTCTGCCAAAATCATGTTGGTATGGTGACTATTTTTTCCTTTAGAAGTGTTGGATGTTACCACTTCACACGTAAGAAAAAGACACCAAGGGATCTAGTGAGGGACCTTGTACAATTATAACTCCAATTGTGCAGTTTATCACTGCAATTATCATAATTATCCCCATTTTGCAGCTTGATGCCTGATGGGTTGAGGAGAAAATGATTTGCAGGATGTGTCACAGAGATGTCTGGCCTGTCACCTCCCTGCCTTCTGCTCCCACTCGCAGGCTAAGGAGGAAAACTGAGCTCTCACCACCAGACCAGTGGCTGTTCTCAGGAACCCTCAGTCCTCACAAAACACTTAGAACTTCCTTGAATTTATCTTGGGCTTCTCACAGCACCTTGATGTCGAGTCAGAGCACAGGATCCCTCCCATCACCGGCGTGCCGCCAAAGCCCTCGCGTGCCACAGCGCATCCTGCCTGCCTGCCAAGGGCCACACTTCACACAGCTAGCACAGACAACACGACGCTCAGACCTGCGTGTCTTGCCAGGCCATGCTCCCAACTGTCTGGGTGGCTGCCTGCCTTCTGTAGGAAGATAAAGCCCTGTCCTAGCCCCCTCAGGGAGGAGGCATGTCCTGCTGCAATCACCAGCCCCTTCCCACACGGCTGAGCCCCACACCTGACCAGCAGTGAGAGAGCAGGTTCAACTGGGCGAGTAACCACACCATCTTCTTTGAGGTCCTGAACTCCCCTCTGCAGACCCCTCCCTCCCTGAGCTAAACAAGATGTTTAATCTCACTGTGCCAGTCTCCTCCACTGCTCTACGTCAGATGGAGGTCACATCACTAACAGAGTCTGTGTCCATCTGTGCTTTCATCTGGTGACCCTCTAGATCACACTCCTGCCCCATCTCCATTGCCCTCCCTCATCTCAGATATGGTTTCTCCACTCCTCTCTTGCAAGTTTATCCAGACAGAATGTCTCCAAAAGAGGATGCCTTCATTTTAAACTAAATAAACAAATTCAAAAAATAAAATCACCCCCTGCATGAATAAAGCTTCCTCATGTTACCAGCAAGGGACTTCTGGCCCCAAGGTGGGGGAGAACCCTGTGCAGCATGGACCCCGTCCCCTCCCTTGCACAGCCCTGCTCCAAGGCTCACCGTCCCAGAGCATGGGATTTCAGCAGCACTGATGGGTCAGCACGTCATCCTCACCCCATGGTGTTTATTGCAGGCCAGTAGGCATTTTCAGCTGGAAGCACCATTTCTTGGTGCCATTTTGGAAGCCATGGTGGTGGGTCCTGCTGGCTGATGAACACTGCAGAAATTAAGCACTGCCATCTCATTTTGGTTATTTGGGGTCTGTGGTCTGCTGCCCTGATCCCAGCCAGGACCCAGGGCTCTGAGTGTCCAGTGCCAGGCTGCAGGACCCACCAGCAGCCATCACCACCATGGTACCATAGTGGGGAAAGCAGAGAGGCTGCCACCCCCATGACAAGAAAAAATGGTATTTGAAGCACAAGTACAGGGAAGAGAAGGTAGAAACAAAACAGGGAATATTCCCACTTTATTCACAGAAGCTCTTTCAGATGCTGTAGGCTTGCTGCCCTTCTGCCTTGTGCTGCTGCCCAGCTCCTTGTTCCCATGGAGGGAAGAGAGCTGGAGAAAGGAAATGGCATGGCAAGCAGGGTGAAGGAGGCATGTGCTGCAGCGAGAGAAAGGAGATATGAGGAGTTCTAGGAGAGCTCTTGCCAGGCAGGCTGGGCTACAGGGGTGGCTCTTCCCATGCCAGGATAAGGTTCAGCAAGAGGACAGAGGGGAGGTTGCTACAGGATTGCCCAGGGAGCCTGTGGCCAAGAGGAGGAGAGGAAGAAGGAGGAGGAGGAGAAGGAGAAGAGGGAGGAGGAGGAGGAGGAGGAGAAGGTCAGGCAAGGTAAGCGGGAGCCAAACAAGAGAGGCTTTACAAATAAAGTGCTTCATATCAGAGCCTGAAATCAGTGCTGAGCCGAGGGATTTTTCTGAGGGAAAGGGGCGATGTTCTCCAGAGAGGAAAAAATACAAAGTCTGGATTTGCGCAACCCAGGAGGCAGGGCAAGTCTCTGAACCAGTGTGAGTGAGCAGGGCTAAGGAGTAAGCCAGTGCCTCTCCTTGAAAAGCTTTCACAGACAAGATCAGGCAAACCTGGAGAGGAGAAGTTCTCAGGCAAGAAGTGTGGAAAGCAGAATGGAATTCAAGGTTGAAACAGCTGGAAAAGAAGGGGGAAATTCTCTCCCTCCTAAAAAAAACCAAACAAACAAACAAAAAAAAAACAGAAAAAGGAAAAAGTGAGTGCAGAATAGGAGCAACACCAAGCCAAACCGGGGTTCTCATAGCAGCCATCTTTCCACAGAGATTCCTTCCTCATCTCTGCCAACATAGGCAGAGTGTGATGGCCAGAGGCCCTGCAGTGCCACAGCCCAAGTCTGGAAGCCATGACCCCTGACAATGACTTTAATTCCTTCCCTTTGAGCCTGTAAATATAGGTCAGGGTTTTAAGTCAGTTACAAAGGCCTCCCTGTCAGCGAGGGCCACAGGTTCTGGCAGGAAGGTGGGGCACCTTCCCACCCCGCTTCACTGCTGATCGGCGATGCCTCACCCGCCCTTCGCCCTGAGAACGGATGTGGTGAGCCAGCCTTGTGTGTGAATGAGCACAGCACGGATAATGACTTTACGGTTCTTTACAGTTCTCTCTGTTCTCACAGGCAAGGTATGACATCAGAAGCACTCCGAGAGCCTGGAGAACAAGCTTTGGCCATTAGGTCTGTCTTCCTCTTCCACTAAGAGCTGGGGACTGTGGCTGAGGCATCGCACAGGCTATTTCTGGGCACCCATCTCTCCCCTCCCTGCTGCATTTCCTTCATTGTGTTTGAGCTCTTTCCTATCTGTGGCCTTTAAATCTCCACCAATCTGCCAGACGCCACTCAGCACAGAAGAGAGGGGGAGGCAGACTCAGAGAGGGGGAGATCTGAACCCCTAAAAATAGCCCTGCCGAGTACGTCTGTTTTCCTGACACAGACGGTTCATTGTTAGACTCTGACACGCCAGTTCACCCTCCCTCCCCACCCCTCAGCATACTCTCTTTCCTCTCCTGCCCCTCTCCAGAGAAGTTTCCTGTCTACTCCCATCTCTGTGGCCAAAGCTGGAGTGTATTGTGAAGCCAAAGGCTGGCGTGGAGCCTTTTGTTTCTCTGGGTACATTTTGGACCACAGACTGTGGGGTTGATCCTTGTCACAGAGCACCTACCACACTTGGTTCCTAATTTCACCCATTCCCAGCCACACAAGCCCTGTCTCCTCAGCTCTCACCTCCCTTTTTGCCTTCCACCCTCTTGACCTACACCCTGACATACCTTGTTCTGTGTGTCTCTCTGCCCTGTGGAACTGTTTTGTCAGCTCCTTTGCAGATCCCAGCTCCTTGGGTACAAAGGAAGGAGGCACCCCACACATGCTACCGAGTCTCCTTGCTGCTGGCTGCTTGCCCATGACATGACAGTGTAACAAAGGGTACAGGGTTTAGTGGTGGACTTGGCAGTGCTGGGTTAACAGTTGGACTCAATGATCTTACAGCTCTTTTCCAACCTAAATGACTCTAAGTACCCCAACATAACATGATATTCAGTACTGACCATACAGAGCACAACTACAAAACATGCAACCATGTTTTTAACCAGATTGCCTGCTCTCACTGTTCACAGTCCTTTCAGAGATGACTTAGATTCAGAAAACAGGATGAGGAACATATCTCAATTCCCTTACTCAGAGCACAAACTTGTTTAGCCATGACATTTGCATAATTCTGTGTTTGTCCAGCATCTAGCACAGTGGATCTCTAATTCTTGACTGGGGACTCAAACTGTTTGTTATTTAAACAACATAAAGACCATTATAGGAAGGCTTTATATCTCCTTGTGTAAAACTCTATTGATAGCTCAGTAATATATGACAGTTTTGTAAAACAAACATTCAGAGAAAAAAAATCTATCAGACAAGCCACACAGCTAGCAAAAGCTTCCTTCATCTCAGGGGCATGGTCTGAACCTCCTCCTAGCATCTTACCTCACCATTTGGTGAGGCAGGAAGACCACAAACCTTCCATGATGGAGACATTCCAAAGTCACACAGGCCTTTTTGAGAGCATCCTGCCAGTGAATTTTTGAATAACTTCGAAGAGACATCTGGCAACTTTATGCTGAGTACAACAAGCAAAGTAGTGTGTCACAGAGGTGATTCCTTCAACACTGCCTCACTGAAAATATCAACAATAAGGATTCTCACCAAACCAGGAAATGTTTTTGCCTGCTTTTTTTCTGCCTGATCAGCAAACCAAAGAGGCCTACAGAAATTAAAAAACTTGCTTAAAACTACATTGTGACTCTATAGCCCAGCAAAAAGCCCAATCAGCTACACCTGTGAACATGGGGAATGTCTTAACCATAGGGCCATTTCTTCTCAAGTCTTACCAGCCTGTGAATACAAGTGATAATCAGACTTTTCAAGCACAGATGGAGTCTCTAGGAGCTGAGAAAACTCAGCTGGGGAAGAAAATCCTGACGAGATCGATCGATCGATCTATCTATCTATCTATCTATCCCTTCAGACACCCTTTGCTTTGTCACTCTGTGGGATCTTGACTACCACAGCCCAAGAGACAGAAGGAGAGTTTCAAGTATCAATCTCTTCCTCCACACTTGCAGCCCACTGATTTTGTTGCAGTTTCCCCAGCCGTTTAGCCTATAAACACTGTTCTAACAGTAATGAAAAATCTGTTGAGACAGAAACCTATAATAATAATAAAAAAGGAACTATTTAGTCTCTCCTGTCCTCAGTTCTGCCAAATAAGAGCATTGGAAGTACTCTGTAAAAAACTCCACGAGTATTATTTCTGACTAGCCCAGCTCACCACCATGCAGAGGACTGAAACCAGCACCCACTTCACTGCCTGTATTTCCACTTCCAGATGCACCTCTCTTATCATCCATTCTGCTAATCATGTTGCTGCAGGAGAAGGAAGTTGTGGGTTAACCTGACCGCATAAAAACAGCAGCCTTGCATTATTTTAATGGTGATTCAAGGCTAAGGGCTAAGAATTAATCTCTATTATAAGGACTAAGCTGGGAGGGAGAAAAGAAGTGGGTTTGGGGGTTCACTCCAGCAATCATCCATTTTGGTCACTTTCTGTAGAAGATAAGGGCTGTTTCATAATAATCTTTTGTTGTTGTTGTTGGAAATAAAAACCCCAACAAATAGCTCAGAGGATGCTTACTATTTTAGGGATAAAAGCTAGCCTGTTACATGCTATTTTTACGAGTCACTTAAAACCTGACTTCTTTTATTCTGAGGTCTCCTCTTGATCACTTGCATGAATCATCTTTTGTATGAGAGACTTATATCTCATTTTAGCACAAGCTTTCAACTAGGATTCCTTTTATTGTGCCTGAACATCCATCACAAGGATGAGTTCCTATGAAGAATCACCAGCTATGGTGGTGGTCTTCAGCTAGGACAGTCTGCTGCTTCACACCTTCTCTCTGTCTCTAACAGACCAAAGTGTAATTTGGTGGCAGGAAAGGGGAAGGGAGGAAATACAAATTTGCAAAAGCCACATGTCCTCTTTGCAGACACCTCAGCGAGGGCTGGCAGCTGTGAGGGGCAGAGAGTGCTAGCAGCTGCATCAGGCAAGGCCAGGTGTTCCTGCATGTGGCAGGCTCTGGCACATTTGTTGTTTCTTATTTCTGCTGGCTGAGCTAAATCTCTGTAGGAAATGCTCTGGTGGGTCTGCACAAATGATCTACTATTGTCTTCTCTGCAAGGCTGATCATATTCCCTCTTCCTTCATGTTTTTTCTTCCTGTCTCGCACCACATCTCTCTTCTTGGTCAGGCGTGCCCCTAGGTTAAGTGGAAAAACAACTTGCCTTTCTACTGTGCTCTCAAATGCTGAAGGTACTGAGCAGGAAAATCAGCTCTGTGGGGAGATTCCTTCTGCCTGAAATTTGAGTGTCCCCTCACTCAGGATGTGTAAAATTAAAGCTCTCCATATACTCCCTCAGGAAAAGCCGTGTTTCTCCTTAAACATTTCCTTACCTGTGCCCTGGCTGTTCTAGCAGGATGTGTTTTTTGTGGGGATATGCCAAGTTATGGAGGATGTTTTTAAACTTCTTTAGCACACTTGTTTTCTCTTCTCCTCTGCTTTCTGAAATGTCACCAGCTCTGCTGTGCTGTCAGCAAAATTATTTAGTTTAAGTCCTACTGAGTCTCAACACCTCCAGGCAAAGGTGGCACAAAGTTTTCTTCTTTCCATCACAGGTCAAAAGGGTTTGGCTTGTCTTCATTCTGACACCTCATTGCCTAAATCTGTAGTTCAGATTATTTCCTGACTCATGCTGAAGTTATACAGGGTGTAAATTATAACAGAAAATACTCAGAAGACTTCAGGCTAGAACCAGTGATATTCTTCTCTTTGTGCTTTGCAATTACTTACTCCACTTAAATTGTGCCTGAACAATTTAAGCAGAGTAAGTAATTGCAAAGCACAAAGAGAAGTAAGTAAGGCTGCTTTCAACTTTTATGGCTAGTGTAGCCTGGTTGTAGCTGGCCAAGAGAACTGGGACATCTGGAGAGCCCTCTCCTCTGTAACTGGGGTGCCTACAGCAGAACTGGTGTCTTTTCTGTAGACTAGCAGAGCGGGTTTGTCATCTTTGGAGTAAGCTTTGGCTAAGAAGCCTGGCTCCCTAATGCTGCCCTGCTATATTTAGACCCTCTTCTGGTGTGCCCACCCAGTGCTGTTCCCCTTGTTTGTTTCCTACCAAACAATGAGACCTGAAAGAATTGCTTGGAAAGGGGCCAATGCTCTTGCAAACAAAACTGTCAGGCGGCCAAGCTTTGCAATGGGCCCCTTGTAACATACTGTACTGGGAAATGGGAAGCAATTGTGACTCTTCACTTCAACCTCCACCATGGGCTTTTTGCCTGGCTAAGAGCTCTGTGGTGTGGCCCTGCCCCAGGAACTGTCTTTGAGGAGGTGTCAGAAGACAGGGGAGGAATGCCAAGAGACAACAAATCAGGATGGCAAGGAGCAATGTAAGATCTGCTCTGTGTTCTCCCTCACCCCTAATCCTGTATTCCTGCCAGAGCACATTTTAGCAGCAGGTTGTTCCTGGAAAGCTTTTGCTATCTCTGCCCTGATTGTAGTAGAAGCTGCTCATGTACATATAGGGTTACAGGTGTGGTCAGATGCCCTTCTCCCTCACCCCTCAAATTGTTCTTTTCTGTGCTCTTGTGGTGTTTGGCCACCGTTCTCTGCTACAGCAGCACTGTAAGGGGAGAGAAGAAGCAGCCCCAGCCCTACTGGTGTGCAGAGCAAGAACAAGATTACTTCTGCTTGCTTTAAACAAATGGAGCCAAAGTGAAGAAAAAAAAAATAGAGGGGGGAGAAAACAAACAAACAAACAACGAAAAAGCCATACAGGGAGAAGAGAGAATGAAAGTTTCTATTAAGACAGAGAGGTCTGCCTGATCCACAGCAGCCTAAATGATGAGAGACTGAAAATCACAGGTTTGCATCCAAAATGGATTTGTTCCATTACCTTGAGTTCCAACTTCGCTGCTTCTTTTGGCCCTCTGAGCCAAAATATCTCCAGCCAGAAAAGGGCATGTGTATCCCTGAGGGAGATTCCAGGAACATCCTTCAGCTGGATCAGGTTTGGGTTTTCCTTTAGACCCATAAGCACTAGAGAGGTTTTCTTGATTAAAGAAAAAAAAAAAAAGCCAACGTTTCCAACTGGGTAAGAAAGGTGCTGAGTATCAGAGTGATAGCAAAATTTAGGGAAAGAGAAAGACTAGCTAGAAAAGTATCTGCCTAAACCACACATCTGGTAGTCCTGCCTGAGAAGAGGGGTATAAATCTCTTGTAAGGAGGAGGGCAGGAGTGCATGCGACCCCAGTGCCAGTGTCACGCTCTGACTCCACTGATCATCCCATACACTCAGTTCTCTGGCAAATTTAAGAGATGCTGGCACAAATCCAATGGTTTGAGTTATAGTTATATAGAATCTTTTTGTAACAATACCAAGTATTTCCAACTTGAAAATGGAACCAACTTTTAAGAACAGCTTAGGAGAACGCATGCTGTCAGGAAAATTGCAGCTGGGGCAAAAATAAGTAGATAATAGTATTTTGACACCATGGGCACACAACACTGATTCATGGGCTTTGTAGGACAGAAGTCTCAGGGAGAAACTATAGTTGAATGGAGGGTACAGGGAACTGCTCAAGTGCTACAACTCTTGTTGTACAGGTAAATCAGTAAAAGGGAGAAATTAATGCAGCAAGGAGAGGCTCTATTTCAGACTGACCCCTAGCAGACAGTGTCTATAGGACAGAGCATGCAAGACTCTACAGTGTTGCACTTCAACATATCACAGAAGACAATTTAAGTAAGTCAAAGGCCCCTAATAAAACTGAGTCAACTTGGAATTGCCTTTGTCATAGGAGATAAAGGAGTTATTAGAAAACCCAGTATGTGTTGGGTTTTCTGGGCTGTAATATTATTGTCACACAGCAGCTGCCCTGAAGTCCCAGTTCCTGGTGCCAGGGGGTTTCTTGTAAGACTCTCAGATTTCAGGATAAAGCACTACCAAAAAGCAACAGCAATCATTAGTGTATAGAGAAATTTTAAAGATACAAACCCTAAAAGCTTGGAGAATTTTGGATGTCAAGCTGAGAAACAAATGCATGTCTCTGTAGCAGCTCCTGATTAGTGCACACAGGCTGGACGAGAAATCTGTGATCTTGGTTTGTGTTGCAATAGAGAAGGAGGTTATTTCATACTTGCTGTTTATTGCAGAACACAGATCCACTGTGCTCAGTGACTAAAGATCATTTATGGAGCCTTAACAGTCAACAGGAAATTATATTCGCATTTTGCCAAATCACTTCATCATGATGCCATTTTGAAAAGACTGTTCATCTATTTCAGTGGTTGCTTAGGAGATGTGAGAGGGATTGGTCTGCAGCCACATGTTTTTCTGACTCTCCAAGATAGTGCTGCAGCCCCTTACCTAAAATAAAGCTATTGGGCAACTGCTTGAATGGCCAGGGGGATTTTGTGCTTGAGGTCCTTTTGTGACCTATTGTGGCAGCACAGTCAGGTGCAGGAAGTCCTGGGCTCCAGCTGAACATGAAACAGAAAAGGTTGCCAGCAGGGAGAATCTGGAGGAGAAGGCGGATTAATGACATCCTGAGAAGCTCAGGGATGGCAATGAAATGGCTGCTGAGGTGGTGCTAATTGTTTGAGGAACATGCAACAAAACCCTGCGTTTAGTGATCACAGAATGGGTCCTGTTCTGGGAGGAGCCTCTTGCAGAAACTTCTGTTTAGATGTGAAATTTGTGGGAGCAATGGGAGGACTGCTAGGGGTGCAATCATAGCTGGTTTGGGGTTTTTTAATTGTGTTTTTAGCTTTTAAATTAAATAGACCTTCCTTTTAGAAAATTAGGCTCTTTGAGAAATCAATGGGAAATTTTGTGTACTAAAGGCTTGTTCTCACACCAGCAGTGTGAAGTAAGTCACCAGTGAAAAAACTAGAAAAATCTGCTGAAGTCTGAGAGCTCCTTTCCCTAAAATTTGCAGCCATTTTCTGGAAGTTCTGGGAGGTTTTCTTAAATTTATTCATTATTTATTATTATTTTGATTCAACAACTACTACTATCAGCACTACAAAGTTCATAACAAGTTGGAAAACCAAGGCAGACTAGATTTTCTTCCTTTGTCTCACTATAAGTGAGGCTGGAAAGGCTGAGGTCTTGTAGTACATATGAGCCAAAAAGAAACAATTAAATTCACACCTACAGATACTATTTCCTTTCCTTGCTAAATCAGTTTGATCAGCTTCTGTGTCCTGCACAACTACTGGGTAGCTCCATTATCAAATAAAAAGTAGAATTTAAATGCTTTCTTCATCTTAATTGAATTTCAATTCTTATCTAAAAATAGCTTGACACAAATCAAAGTAAAAAAAATAATTATCACATAAATAAGCAAAGCCATTTGCTATTTTCTAACATAAGTAAATGCAAATTGTGGATTTGAATAAAAGTGAGCAATTAGATTGTTGTATTTACATGTGCAGAGAGCCCAGTCTAGCAAAAAATTACCAAATTTAGAGGAAGGGCTATATTTAGTTTCAAATCAGGATGTTTAAATTACTAGCTAACAGGAAGCAACCTTTTTAGTTCAGTTTAGTTTTGTTTTCTGGTAATTTTTATGGGGTTTTAGAAATAACTACAAATATGAAGCATAATTAAAATAGATTACACCAATCATCCTTTTTTTGCTATCTGATATTTTTAAAGCACACCATCTCAAACAAACATAGTCACATATCAGTCAAGTGGAAACTACAAATGCTTTTCTAAGATACCCCAGTTTGTGCCAACTCACAGTTGTCTCCCTTTTAAACTATCTAGGCTACCCACAAATGAGTTTGAGCAAGATCATCTCTTTTCAGGTTAATCTTTGCAATAAGTAACACAATTTCTTATATGTTTGCTGGCTTTGATCATTCTTTATGGCCAGAGAAGAAATAGATAGCAGTGGAGACCCCCAACACTCAGTATGTGCTTAGCAACCTCCAAACAAAAGAAAAAAAATATTACAAAACATCGCTTTTTCTGTTCACTCCAGGCTAACACTAGCTCCTGCTTATTACAGGCATGTGAAACCACAGCCAGTCAATACCTGAGGGTTAGGAACACTTTTTGAACTCACTGTGAAATGCCACAGCACCTGAGTACAGCTGTTGCATCAGGGACAGTCAGGCGCCGCATTTCCAGAAGACCTTGGAGCCTCTGTCACCCCTATCAGTCCTGCTCTGCCCTTTCCGGGTACAACGTTTCCCATACTTCAGCTTTTCGTGCTGTCCTTGGGTTCCCAGAGCCCCTTTGGAGACTGCAGAACAATAGCAATCGCTGAAAATACGAAATGAGAGAAAAGAAAACATCTTGGTAAAACACTCACACACTGGGAGTAGGATATAAAAATAAGATGTGACAGCTCAGCTCTGGGGCCCCAGGATCTATAGGTTGTGGATGAAAACGGCTTCTATTTTTCTCCTAGAGTCTTACCTCTTGTTGTGCTTCTGAAAAATGCCAATAAGGAGACATCCTCTTGTCATCTCTCCTAGGAAGTACATTCCTCCTGTGCCAATACCATCATACCTTCTATTACCATAAAACATTCTGGATGCTTCTCTCTCCTTTTATTTGGCTTCTAATCTCCGTGAATAATTTTGCCATGAATTGTTTATTCAGCAAATCTCACTTCTTTTTCTACTTTTGGAGTATCCCAGAGCAGATTGAAATTTCCTCAGGTTCTTTATTATCTTAGGCTATCTGGCAAGTTTTCTGCAGTTTCTTCCTCTCCTCCATGGATTGACAGTGGACTTTGACTAGTTGTGGTTTCAGGCATTTGGGCCAGCTGTGACCAGTGAGACTGCATGGCCTGAGAAAAATCCAGAGCACAGTCTCATGCCAATGTTTGATTGTAAAAAGATCATCATTATTACTTTCAGGTGCTGTTAACTTTTACACCTGTATCTTTCACTTAAGGAGGATGCTGAAGGGAGAAAAATTTAAGTGTAAAACTGCATGCCATTGAAGGAGAATAACTTTTCCATTATATTCAGAACAGGATAGAGCCTCAGATATAAAATTCAGAGATAGCAATGATGACTGAGAAATTATATTGTCGAGCTGCCAAAAGCCACTTCATTTCATTGCTATCCTGGGGCACCCTTGTGTTCTCCATGTCCCCATCCCTGCCCCTGATAATTTGTTGTTTGGTTGCTGGAGGCAGCTCTTAAGGCAAGTGGAGCAGGTAGTGACACGGGGATAACCCCAAACTGATCCTTCTTTTAAATACTGTGTGGGTGTGGGTTGCCACAGTGAGGAAATCCCATGAAAGGGTGTCCCACTGTTGATGTAGTAGGAAGGAGGGCCCTTTGAAGGGAAGTGCTTGTCTTGGCTGGCCTCTGCTGTGGTGTGCTGGCCACATCTTGCTCTAATGAGAGCTTTGGTACAAAGCTCAGGCTTGCTGCTTGCTCCTGTCATCCCTGAGCTCCTTCATCCACGTTCTGAGTGAGGGAAGGAGAGGCAGGGGGTGGAGAGGAAAAGTGACATGGTTTCTTTGAACAGTCACTGTCCAAGAGCCAGAGCACTTGGTGGAAAAAGAAGAAAACAAGGAAGCTCCACCCTTTTACCACAGAAACGTCTCAACCACATCCCAAAGCTCGGCTAGCTAGAGATTCCTTCCTTGCATTGAGAAACAGAAAGGGAGCCAGGAGAAGTGGGATGTACAGGGACCCAGAGATATTTTTAAACATGCTGGAGGTCTGATTGCATAGTTTTGGCCCAGTTTTGTTGGCACAAGGCCCTTTCTTTACTGGTTTGGATAGAGCACACTTGCTGAGGAGGCCCTCCCCGTGTGTCAAGATGAAATTTTCTGGCTGGAGAGGCAGCTTTGGGGACGAGTAACCAAACCCAGCAGCTTCCTTAACCATGCTTGTTCTGCAGCCTGCTTTTTGCCCAAGAGACCCTGCTCTCAGACCTGCTGCTCCATGCCAAAGAGGACCTGCTGTAGGCCTTGACACAATGTCTTCAGATAAGGACTTGAGGCCCAGACAGCCTTTACTTCCCAAACAGCTCTTTGGCTGTCCCGGAGCCATTCCCTGTGTGGGAGGCAGCCAGCCACCATGCCATGTTGGACCAGACCCTCTGTCCTTACAGAACTGTGCCTCGGGGCCTCTTACCACCTTGCCAGCCACAAAAGAGGATCACAGGAGGAGGGAATTGAGGAGGAACCAATTAGGGACATGAGCCATGACTAAACTTTGCATGCTGAATGTATGTGGAAAATGGGCAGGGAAAGAACTGAGGCTCTACTCAGGGGGGCACTTGGGTGCCATATGCCTTTCAGAGGTGTAAGACACCACTGCTAAATGAGAATGTCAAAGGCAGATGATGAAATCCCCCCAATTAGGCTATGGAGGGAGGCTGCACCCAGTGTACTTGATCCCTCTTGACCCAGTGGGAGATGATGACAAGGAAGTGGAGGCAGGAGAGGCCCAGACACTTCCCCACACACAGCTGATCTCAGCCCATGTCACACTGTGGTGATGCGGTATGTTGTGGTGATGTGGGACATCCTGTGACACAACTTGTGGCAAAGCCAAGCAAGTTTAAAAGTGCTAAAGAAGAAAAGCTTCGCTGTGTTTATTTTTGGTAGAAACAGGAAGGATGCTGGTGAGGCTAAAAAGAGCCCAATCCATGTCCTTCAGAAGCCTACACCTAACAAACTGTATTTTCCAACACGTGCTAAAGGCAAGATCCCATCCTTTACGTAACAGCTTTCACAGAGAAAGCATTCAGTTAGATGGGAGTTTCTTCACCTCCTGTTGAGAAACAACCCTATCTGGGTAGTAAAAGAGCTGTCATTTAAACCTGGAGGTAACACAGAAGCACACATCTGAGAAATCAAACTCATGGTAGGCAGGAGTTCAAACTTGTCCAGAGTAAGAGTGCCATAGGCCTCTCCTGGGGAAGGAGACACAAGACTTGTAATGAACAGCCTTCATTTGGGCCTTCAGTGTGCAGTTCATCTGCAAGGGAGCACCTCCATCCCTTCCAGATTAAGCTAGTTGGAGGAATAAGCTGCTCTTGTGGGTTTTGTTGCATGCAGGGGAATCCTTGATCCAAATACTGATCATGATTTTTGTGCTTCATGTACAAATGCTGCCCTAAAGTAAGGACTTCTCAGTTTTTCTTACTGATTTTGGTTTTAAAGCAACTAAAACTTGCCAAGATGGAACAAAGGAATAATATAGCCTCACTTGCTGGTAAGTTAACTTTTTCCCCTATCGACCTATATTAATTTTTTCTTTCATTATCAGTGCAAGCCTGTAGATTTAATTTTTGGACAAAATCATCGTTTGTAGCTGTTGGTAACACCTGATCCTGCCTCTCTGGGCAAAGCACCCCTTTAGAAATCCCTGTGTCTGCAGTAACTAAAGCCCCTTAATTCAATCATTCATCTACCATTTTCCTCTGAAATAAAATCTGCTCTGACACGGTTGCTGCAGCAGGAGCAGCACGTAGAGCCCTCCATCACTTGGCACTGGAGGCATTTGTGGGATTTGGGACACAGTTTGACATCTAGTGGTAACGTGTGGTATGATCCCAGAGCTCATACAGGGAGTGCAAGGGTCACAATCCTGCATCAGGAAGCTGAGGTATATGCTTGTGTGCTGCGTGTACAGACACAGATCAGTGTTATGTGTCTTCTTATCCTGCACTCACTTTTGACTAAGGCACAAAAACAGCTAAGAGTAGACCCAGGTCACATTTCATGAAGAAAAGAAACATCTTTTAAGATTCGCGTTTTGATCTCTTTGCTTGTGATCCCTTCGTTCATTATGCAATAGCAGGAAGGTCTTAACACAAGTAAAACAACAGAAGATGTGCAAATAGTTAATTCTGAAGTCTGCCAGGAGGCTGAGTTTAAATAAATTTCAGCTTCAGGTTTGATTGGTGCCATTAATGATTGCAACCAGAAGAGTCTTCTTAGCTGTTCTGCTGCCAGGAACTGAATAATGATGCACTGATAGAAGCACCTTTATTAAAAGAAAATGCAGGGAAGAGCAAAATTATTCAGGTGATTTGAGCAGCAGACCAAAGTAACAGTCCTAGAAGGTTACGAAAAATTGAAATGTGCTATATTTTTTTTATTTCTCCACATTTCCTACAATCAGAATGGGAAAGTATCTTAATCCCTAGAGAAACATGATTTTAGCCCAACCTATACTCAAAATCTCATGGGGAAATTGCTTGCTGTCAAAAGTTTGGCCAGTTCCTCAGCTTGGACTGCAAAGGTGAGCAGCTCCTTTGAGCTTGCAAGATCTGCTTCTTCCCACTGAAGGCAACCTGTGCAGATAGAGAGTGGCCAGGCAGTGTCTCTGTCTGCCTGGAAACATTGTATAATGTATACTGGGATTAGTAACCGTTTACCAGGGATTAATTTGACCCGCTGTCTATAGCTGCTGAAAAAAAAAGGGATTAAATGTTAATTAGAAAATATGTATTATATGTATACATTATATATATTTAAATATATCTAAATATATCAGACTTCTGAAGCATTTTCTCTTCTCTTAACTGCAGTCAAGAGCTCCTCAGGGCAGGAATTATCTCTATCTGCCAGGAGGATGCCACAAGCATTTGTGGCACAAGACAAACAGGGTAGTGTTTCTTCTAGAAACCAGGTACAACCACAGAAACAGAAGAAAATCTAGCAGTGACAGGAGCTTGGCCAGTGGCATCTCTAGTGTTTTCTAGGTGGTGGTGATTATGAAAGAAAATTTCATGGTCAATACTCTTACACATGTGTAATGTGATAGAGGTTTAAAGGAAGACTATCAAACAAGAACAGTGAAAGAGTATTCATAATCAAGATACTACTATCAATATGAAAGTATATCAAATTCTTTTGAAGGGAGGGAGTGAAAAACAGAAGAAATATGGCCATTACTTTATAAAAGACCTTGTAGCTTTCTCCTACATATCCTATCTTTGCCATCAGCCTGTGTAGCTGCATGTCCATCTCCAAGCCTGGGAACAGCCAGTGAAATCCCCATTGAGGACTAATGCAGGAGTACAGACACAGAAAAACTCTAACATTTTTAGACATTCTTTAATGTTAACCCATAGTACTCTTAACAAATTTCCATTAATATATATATATTTTAATACACATGAATATTTTGGAGAGTGGCAACTCAGATGAACACAGAAAAGCCTATATGGGAGAAAGTTGAAAAGATAATGGCCATGTCTTTGGTCTTCCAACACATAACAACTGAATCTTCTTATCTTGTTAGTATGACCTTGATAATGATAATGATAACCAGTGCTGCTCTTGCTTTGTATGGTATTGTTCTCTTAAAGATCTGTTGCATTTTGCTGTGACTTTACATTATGTTAAAACAAAATGACAGGGGAAGCCTTTAGTGAAATTTATAAAATACTGGTGAGGATGTATGCTGCTGTCCTCAAGGTAAGAACTGTTCTGGTCTTGGTCTTCAAAACAGGAGGAAGAAATAGGATTTTTGTCCCTGTGTATGGGAGTTCTTCCTTCCCCTTTCTCCTCCCATTATGTCTCCTCTAGCAGTTCTGCAGTCCTGTCAGCTGGGAAGGTGAAACAGAATACCCAGGTGAGTGCTGGTTTCTGCTGTGCAGAGAGGGGATCCTGGTCCTGGTGTTTTATACCACAAATCTCTCAGCCTTAAGGGCATGCTGTATTCCCTGCACAATATCAGCTTTCTGTTCTCTTGTTCCTCAGCCCCTTGCTCCCATTCCTGCACATTTAAACAAACACCAGTTCATTTGCTGTGGAGAAATGGCTGAAAAAAGTCACATATCTCAATGTATCAGCAGCTCTGATGCCCTTTTGCAGACACAACAGAGCAAGGATTTCTGCAATCTGTTTCTGGGTACTGTTCCTGTTTATCAGGAATGACTCTTAAAGCTTCCTGTTAGTGCCTCGGTCCCTCTGAGCCCACAGAGGCCATGCAAGGCACAGAGCCAGGGTGGCAGAGCACACAGCAGCCAGTGACCTTGACCCACTGTGCTTACAGCAACCAGCAGGAGTCCCAGTATTGCCACAACTTAAACACAAACAGAACAGCCAGGATAGACCTGCCCGTGCATTCCCTGGCAGCAGTTTCCTTCACAACCCGGCTCTCTACACTTACTCTTTGCAGCAGTGCAGCTCAGAGGCAGAGCCCACGCAGAGGCACTGGAGGAGCAGAGCTTTCCCTGCCCTCTGGCAGGTGCCCTCCTTATGCAATGCCTTTGCTGAGCAAGTGCCATTCTTGTGCTGGCTGGGACCTGTGCCCGCCACATGCCTGGCCATCCTTCCCCTGAGGTACCATCCTGCATCCTCTTTAAAGAACTAAACTGCAGCAGCTCCAGGGCTGGAGCTCAAAATATTTTTCCTGACAGATTCTCAAAGGACATGTCAGGAGAGGATTCTTCTCCCCCAGCTGTGCAATGCCTACGTCAGACCTTGACATCTACAATATCTCCTTTTATAATCAGCCACAACTAACGGGCACTTGAAGGGCATGGTTCATTTCTTTTTGATGACTATAAAGGAGGTCCACAATGATGAGCCTGGATGCAAACATCTGCATTCAATCAAGGGAGGGAGATGAATTCCATCCCAGTGCCCAAAATTTTTGGAAGCTCTAAACATTTAACCCCATTGCTTAACATTCAGAAATTATTTCGCATTTTTTAGGCTGGAAGCATTTCTCTCTTTTTTCTGGCAAGCTCAGTCTTTCTCTTCTTGCACGTTTTAAAAAAAAGGAAAATCTTGGCATCATCTCAGACTAAAACTGTGGATGCTAGTTAATTGTCTAACAAAATTGATTGATTAATTTTTTATCTATCTATTTATAAAACTCTCTTAACGCTATGAAGTGCTATAGAAATGCCATGTTGTTGTCAATAATTAATGAAGTAACATCTGGTGGGCACAAAGACGGATCACTGTCCCACAAATAAGGGTACACTGTGTTAACTTGAACGCTATTTTTAGGTAAGTGCAGCTCATTACAAGCCTTCACAGAACAGTTTTGCCTAAAGAATGGCCCTTACCTCAGAGCTTTTATTGTTGTTCTTGCTGCAGCTCAAATAAAATAGTAGCCCAACACTTTGTTTTCATCAGGATTATTATAAATATTCTTCCTGCTTTCTCCATTCTGCTCAGTTTCTGGAGCCATCCCAGCAACTGGGATACCTGGTCTCCTGCCAATGCTCCATCGAGCAGCTGTCCTGTGAGCCTCTCCAGTACCCTCCCCAAGAGGTAACTTCTGTGAGCGTGTGTGTGTGATGCTAATGAGATGCATGTGGCTCCATTTGATAAGTTCAGAGAAATGTGTTGTGCTTTTGGGTTCCAACCGATCCCTCCTTTTCAAGGCTGCAGGAAGTAAATCAGTCATGTTTTAAATGATCCCACGCTCCAGCTGCTGCAGATTTGGAAATTGTTAATGAATGCTGCTCACAGCGTTATCTGCTTGTGGCCATATGGCTCTGTGGGGAGAAACTTCCATCCCAAAGTATTCTGTGCACCTTTCTGCCGTTCTGGCAGCGCGACTGTCACCAGGCTGGAGGGTGACAAACAAATCTTCTTCAGCAGCCAGTGCATTGCAACCGGGCATCAGGGAGAATTTTATTTTTATGGCTTTTACACAGGCCACTGGGGCAAATTTTGTTTCCTGTGCCAGTGTAGAGCAGATCTTAAAAGCCTTGACTCTTAATGATGTGTGGACAGCATCCTGCTTGGCATTATAATGCGTGAAATTAATCCTTTTTGATGCCGTATTCTGACTTGGAAACTCTCTGATTCTCTTCTCAAGGCTCAGCAACCTTTGGAACAAATGTCCATTCCTTATCCCTGCATTCCAGTGCCAGAATTCTATCCCCCAGTGTGTGACTAGTGGGAGGCTTTATCATATTGAATGTAGACTAGTAAAAAAAATATGGGTTAAAAGGGACCTCAAACATTAATTTTACCCATCTTCTGCCCAAAAGAGAATTACCTGTATCTGGGCCATTCCTGGCAGATATTTATTTAACGTTACCATGATGGAAACTCACCCATCCAAGACAATCTACTTCAGTGCATCTGTAGCCTTGAATTCCTCTTGCTGCAGTTCATTACATTTCCTTTCCCCAGCAAAAAGATGAAGAAAAAAAAATTCCCATACTTTTTGCAGTGGCCTTTTATGTGTTGAAGACTGCAACACATCCTCCTCCTCAAACAATGTCATTTTCTCTAGCTTAGGCGGTACTCTGTCTTTTCTCAGACATCTTGTTTTCTCTGCCACTGACCTTTGTTGGCACCCTCCTCCCAGACTGTCCAGTTGATGCACAAACATTTTGAAGTGTGATGCCAGTTGTCTAAATGAGATCATCCCAATCACTGGTGCTGAGGGATTACTACCCAGGCTCTTCTCAGGAGTCTAGCCATACATCTTAGTGTGGTCTTACACGTTTTCACAACAGTGTGACATTGATGATTCACAGTCTTATTTTGATCTGGTGGAAACCCTTCCCACCCACCCTTTTCTCAAACCCCTCTGTACAGGACTGTTACATAGATAGCAACAAACACTTGCTTTTCGGTATCTAAGGGACTTGCTTCTCTTTGAATGTTGCTGATTTTCCCCTGGGAGAGATAAAAAATCCTCTGTGGTTCCCAGATATACCTTAGAGGACCAATCTCCAAATCATTAAAATGATTAGACTGATTTGCAAAGCTAATTAAAAATAGACTTCTCCCCATGTGAGGTCCTTTTAAACCCTACATGAAGCTTTCAGCCTATTTTTGTTGGCACCAACTGAGCCTTGGCCCTCCCTGGCAGCAGGATGGAACTCGCTCCAGCAATGAGAAGGTTGGGAAGGGCTTGGCTTGAACTGCAGCATCCCATGAGTAAGAAAGAGAGTTTTGTCACCTCTCCTGTGTAAGGGAATACTCTTACAGTTTAAAGGGAGGACACTTAGAAGAGCCCTTTGTTAGGAAACCAAGGGCACGGTTAGCATACTCTCTTTTGTTGCTTCCTCATGCAAATGCAGAGCTGCAACAGTCCTTTTGACATTTCACTGCAAGGAAATTTCAAGGAAAGGCCCCCTTAAGTGTTGTTCCAAAGGCTCCAGAGCAGGTCAACAGTAACAGACAGGGATGATTTAACTAGAGACCAGCGGAGGTGAGTTTGACACTGCTGCTGATGTTTAGGTCAGTCAGTGCCTGTTTTCTGTCCAGAGGATTTTCCTTTTGAACAGAGGAGGGTCCAGTCACACAGCTTGCTAGGCTGAAACAGAGAGACTGAGGTCAGAGAGGAGCTCCTCGCTGACCCAGGGGAGGCAGATAACTTCCTAAGGGGCTGCCTCACCATTTTTATGCTGTTAGCATGCATATGTGGCTGGAGGTGAGTGCTGAGGGGAAGGTCCATAGCAAAAGCTGCCTTGTTCCTCTGTGAGGATGACAGGACAATGCTCTGTGCAAAGCAACAGGTGGGTTATTCCTCACACTGTCATGACCCACCAAGAGCTTCCCACCTGCCTGTGGCCCCTTCCCTCTCCTCCTGCTGCCCAAGCCAAGTTCTTTGACCTCCATATTCCCCGCCCAGCGGAGAAGGGAACAGCCCTGCAGCAAAGATGAGGACAAGGCACAATTGTCAGCCTCTGCAGTGTCAGGGTCAGGCCACTGACAGACAAGGAACCGTTTGAGCTCAGGGCTTTGGCAAGGGAAATGAGCAGTGCTGGGATCGATCACACACAGGCCTGTGGATATTCATCATGGGTGAGGGGTGCTGTCCCCAGAGCATGGTGCTTCCCATGAGGGGCATCGCTATCTCAGCCTCTGTAAGAGCTGGAGCTGGGGAGAAGATATGAACTGTATGGAGAAACTTGCAGGGAAGTTAGTGCCCTACTATGTTTAAAAAAAAAAAAAAAAAAGCCAACTTTTTTCTCTCAACAGAAAATCTCTAACTCTTTTAAAATGAAGCTAGTTGCTGATCTAATTCCAAATGCTCTCTGCTTGACTTGAAAGTGATTTCAGCAATGCTTTGATCTACACCCAAAAGCCACTGGGAATAGTACCAACTGCTCAAATAGGCCGAAGCCAAGAAAGAAAAGGATCCCTACACTTAAAAAAAAAAAAAAAAAAAAGAGCATCCTGGTTCTTAGGCCTCCACCAGATCCACCCTGCACCCAGGCAAGCTCACAGGCTCTTAGGAATGCTTCTGTTCAAAACCAGTAATACCCTCTGGAAGGTCATGTGCTGTTGGGAATGATTTCCTTCTCTTTCTAGATCACTCTATCCAGCCTTCTAATTACAGCTGGCTACATTATTTTTACAAATAAATTATCCCACTAATTCAAGCCTTTATCCAGCTCATGAATCATTAGCAAACAGACCTTGCTTTTTGTTGCTCTTGGTAATTATTTCATGAGTGGTTCATGCAAATAGGCTTCATTCAGTGGGGGGTGTCTGCAGTTTGCTCTCTTCTCCCATTCAGGCCGTGTTAAGTGGCTCCCTCTCTGATGTACTGTGCTTTACAGCTCTTGAACTACATGTCAGAATGCTTTTAATTACAAGATTTCTGCTTCCTAATGCAGAAACACACCCCCCCCACCCGCCACAGCTGTGTCCCAAACGTACATGTCAGACAGAACCCCACTCAGACCCGTCCTCATGAATAAGAAACAAAAGACAGTGGGGGAGGAGTGGAGATGAGCAGCTGTGCAGAATCTGAATAAATATTCACTGATTCCCTTTTCTGCAGCATCTGCTGTCTAAGTCTCCTCCTCATGTGCAAATAACACATGAAGTGTGTGCAGGGAGAGCTCAGAGACAGTGGTATGCCACATTTTTCTACGGACTGGCCCAAAGAAGTTAACAAATCCTAACCATGTCTCCAGACAGAAAGATCCTTCTGATCATTATAATCCCCATTGCTACCCCATCTTCACACCTTGTGCTTCAGGCTCCCACAGCCCATCTCCCGGGGGCATGTAGCTTGGCATATCCAAAGGAGCCAGAGGAATAGCAGAAGTTTTCCTGCTAGAGCAGCTCTGTTCATCGTAGTACACTCTCCCAAAAAATGATCCGACAGATGTGTTCTAAGATGTAGTAAAATAGCTGATGACAGGCCTCATGTTTTCATGTGTATTTTGGAAGGAAATGCCTTCCTGACTGTGATCCATTTAGACCTTGACACCCAACAATTGGCAGTGGTGTTTGTTTTCACCTACTGGATTGTGTAAATTCTGTTGGTTTGCACAGGCTAAACTATTCCTTTTCCCCGCCCTTGATTTCTCATTAACATCCCTTGCTTTACTGAGTTGAATCCACAGCTGTTCTGCTGAGTGATGTGTATCCTTTGTGTCTGTGTATTACTGCCTGTATCCCAATGCAAAGAGAAAATACTTTCCACCCTTTAAAAAAAACAAAAACAAAAAACAACACCCAACCAACTTGGAATAATCAGTTCACACACAGCCCTAAGGCAATTGTTCACAAGATGCTATGAGCCAGCTCCCTGTGGTTCAGTGTTCACGTTTTCTGTTTAATGGTGCTCCCCTTTATTTACAACCTTTTATCTGCCATGCCTAGAGGGCACTAACAGACCTGAGCTGCCCTGGCTGGCTTACCTCTGCCCATTAGCCCAGACCTGAGCTTCAATAAATCTCCTGTGTTATGTTGCCTGTGTACCTGTGCTCAGAGCTGTCCTGGTTTAATTAATTCTTTTTCTGGAGATATACTGCATCCACCTTGTAGAAGGCCTGGTTTTGTTCCCTGGTGGGAACCTGGACTTTACTCATCACCTTGCCTTGCCAGGGGCTGTCAGTGGACTCTGCTTCAATCAGCACCCTGCCTGGTGCTGTGGGACTGTGCCTGGTCAATGAGGGCACCGCCTGGGCTGTGATCACCTCTGTGACAATAATTCCTCCTGGTTGCTTTATGCCATGAACATCATACTCCAAGGAGTTGTCGTTTATTCACGGTGTTGCACCAGTTCACAGAGCGGCAAAGATGCATATACATCAAAATGCATACACATAAAAATGTGTGAAGCTTCTGACCTTGAAATAATATGACTGCCTCGAACCTCCTCCACTCAAAAGTAACCACAAGTGACTACCAATGGCTGCCTCTTGTGGACAATCCTCTCCTGCTGCTCTTGAGGAATGGTCGAGGTTAAAGCTATCACCACAGTTGTCCCCCTTATACCCAAGCTCATCAGAAGGGATGAAAAGTTGCTGGAGTCTGTCATATATCTAGAGTTCATTCCACTCTCCTGTGGAAGATGGGGATTTCAGCCTGAGCAGTTGTCAGGGTGACATCTTTCAGTAACGATAAACTTGACAAAGAGAGTGAAGGGCACTATTATAGACAATTAACCTGATTTCAGACTATATATAGCCCCTATATGCACTGCAGACATTAACAGAGAGAATCCTGCCATGGTGCAGGGATTTCTATAGCACAGTAGCTTTAAGCTGGAGGTGGGAAAGTGTCTTGAGGAAGCAAGGTAGGAGCATGCTGTGCCAAGTTCATCAGTCCATAAAAAGCTATCACAGGCAGTTATCTGTTTTAAGAGGCTATTGGGCTCTTTCTGCTTGGAGAGCATTTCATTTATTATCCTGGTTAGAATGAACTGTTAATACGTTCATCAAAGGCTTGCTGTTCTTTTTTTTTTCTCTCTGAACAAAAACTGAGTTTTCAAAGGAACAAATGCTCATGAGAAATGCTTGTTCCCTTAGAGATTTTAATTCTTCAGAATAAAAGAAGCACTTGATTCTTCTCTAATTTTTTGTTTGTTTAGGCTGAGGAAGGGGTATTAAAACAAACAAACATTTTTATATTAGAAATTAAATAGGATGAAATTGCTTAATATGACTGATGAGATATGGTCCACATGAAATGAAACAGAAATTATGATTCAGTGATTGTATCTAAATGAAACAAAGTCGGGGGAGGGGGAAACTATGAAAAAAAAATTGAAAGCTATATATTTGCAAGAAAATGTCATGAGTGGAAAACAGGCACTGTATTTTGCTATTCCTAATGAAACGTAAATGTGTTTGAGGAAAGTTGATGGTAGTTTATAGTTACTGTTCATCAATTTTAACCAGATCTCTGGCTGTGAATTTCACAGCCACAGATTCCCTGTTGATATTCTTTTTCCAGACCTTTGGCTTCATTGAATGCAGAATGTTTTCAAAGTGCTCATTGCAAGGAGTGAAACTAATAGCAAGACTGGAGTCAGCTAAGAAAGCATGACGGACTGAAGAAGCTTTGGCATCAGAGCACTGATTTGGGACCCTGGCAACAGGGTCACAGAGTAATTTAATTCAGATTGAAAGGAAGGGCTTCAGGATATCATCTAGTCTGATCCCCCACTGTAAGCAGGGCCAGCTATGAGATCAGATTGAGTTGCTCAGGGCTTTGTCTATTCTAGTGTTGGAAACATACAAGGATGGGGACTGCACTTGATCCATCAAACTCATGGTTAGTGACCTGAACCTTATCATCCTGAACAATTTAATCTATTTTATGCATCTGTTTATCTCCTCATGTTCCCACCACAGCAGTATCTCTGGTCACAGCAGTAGAGTGTGAACCTAAAAGAGCTGTTTAGAGAGGAGCTGTCTCCAGCCCTGCTGCCTTCCTCTGGGATTTGGGTGCATTCACTGTTAAATATTCAGATTCTTTGGTGATAAACATGAGCAAGATCAAATAACAGACTGAGAAGTTCTCCATGTTGCTTTGAAATGTGTCATGTCTAGCAAACTCTTAAGTCAGAGGTATTCACACGGAGCCCTAACTTCCTTAGACCTTTTTTACATCCCTGTCTGTTAAGCACCTGTGCTGCCTGCTGATAGGTAGGCTGACGTCAAACACATGTTGGCTAAAATTCAGAAGCACAACTGTTCTTAATCCCCAAGATACATTCAGAGTTAAAGATTCATACTTGGTACTTAGAAGTCCATACTAATGGCTCAGTGCTTGTTATAAGCACCCAGAAAAGATCTTTATGTATAGGAGACCTGCTAACAAAAGTGATGTCATGACTAAGCAATAAAGTTCTGCAAATTTCTCGTGTTCATTTCTGTAGTCATGGCTATAATGGAAACTGAGGTTGCTCTCCAGGACTGGATTAGTTCTACACCAATAATGATAACTTCAACTGACTTTCAATGCCAAAAATAGAGTAAATTACTTGTCATTACTCACACAGCTGCCTGTTTTTATTAGGGCTAACTCCTGAACCATTTAGCGGACCATGCAGTGTGGCTGTGCATTGAGAAACTTCAGTATTGGACTCTGGAGAGGACAACAGACAGAAAGGTGGATGCAAAATCATCTTACTGCCTGTTCCATTAGGCATTCTGTGAGACGGGGCTCCTGGTCAGTGAGGGTGTCTGGAAGACACTTGATGATAATGACAACTGTTATGTTTTTCGTTTATTTCTTGTCAATTGGCTCTAGCAGACAGCCTCAGCACGTAGCCATACACTCTTTTATCTACACTGGCATATGCCAAGATAGATAGGGTCAAAGTGCCTGTACGTCTGCGATCTTCATCCTGAAGTCCTTACAGGGGCAGAAAAACCTCGGAGTCAGCAAGAAGGCTGCCAGCATTCAGTCCACAGCTGCCTGTGAGTGTGTCCACACTGCTGCTTTAGGGACACAAGGAAAATGCTCCTTCTACTCTTAAAGTCCAACTGCAGCTATTAGGGATCCTTGAGATGGCTGAGAAGAGCATGCCAGAGGTGGCCAGAAGGAGTCAGTGACTGTTGACTCCCTAAAAGTTCTTGATATTTTTTTTCCACAGGATATGGTGTAAAAGAGGGTCTCCTCTTAAAACTATTTTTTTAGACCTGGTGAACTTTGTTAATGTGTTGCATTCCAGGGGATGGTCTATTCATGGGGGAAATTTCAGAACAAAGGCCCTGAAGAAAAAGAGGTATTTATTACCTAGTCTGAGGGCATCTGTACATATTCTGGATTTCAGAAATTCATTTTAGCTATATATTTTTATGCTATCATATTTATAACTGTTATGAATGACCCATATATTTTATATGAAAAAAGAATACTTTGTTAAAACAGTTACAGATGCCTACAGCTAAAATCCACTCACAGAAATGGTTACTGGCAAAGAAAAGTCCTTTAGTATTCCCTTCTTTAACATATCTCAGCCCAACAAAAGCTATTCACATTTTCAGCTAACTGAATCCCAGTTCTCAGGTACTTTGCAAATGGGCAGTAACACAATAAATACCAACTTTCTCATAAGTCACACTAAAAGTCAAAAGTTCACCTCTCTGAAAATCCAAGATGGATATGCTCTTTCTGCAACAAAGAGGGTGTCAGATGTGTTACTTTTCCAGGGGGAGGAAGAGATTATACTTGAGATTTTCCATTTTAGTGCATTTGAGAGGCATTTTTTATCCATTTACTCCTCTAGCATCAGTAGCAAGAAAGTGTGTGTGAAAGAAATTACTGAAAATATAAAGCTGTTCAATAAATCAATGGTGTGCTTTCACGTGGAATATCGTGTTCATTCCTAGTCACCAGCCATCAGGTGTTAGCAGTAGAAATGCAAGCAGCTCAGAGATGGGTGACATGAATAATTATCTGCTTGGGACAGTCCTGTTAAGGAAAGATTGAGAAGGATGTGATCTCTTAGTTTAAAGAAGATACACATGAGAAGTGCAAGGTTAAGGAAATATATAACCGCAAATAGAAGACCAAAAGTAGGGTTAGCATTTCTTGGGACTCTTCTCAATAACACAAACACTGTGAAAATTCCGGGCCTGGAGCATTTTTGCATGTGTATACTATTATAATATCTAGTGTTTAATACAGCATCTTTCAAAACTGTGAGCTTTATAGACAGACTTAAAGACACAAAGCACCCACTCAGCATTCAGCCTCACCATCCTGTGGAACAGCTGTAACCACTCTCAGTCAGCACAAGCCACCAGAGAATGAAAATTCTACATTTACAAACATAAGTTTCAATAAATATTTCTACCAACAAGTATAGGAGCGCTGTACTGTTCTTCCTTGTCCTCTGTCTGTTTGGTTTGGATTAACATCAGAATGAAGCACAAATTTTCAATAACCTGATTGTTAGGGACAGCAAATTTGGGTTCTGTAACATTTAGGGCTCAGAGAGAAGATTCCCTTGAATGTATCAATGTTCAGCAGTTGAATTTTCTCTGCCACTATGGCAAGTATCTTCTCTTTGTCTATATGCTTCAAAGTCTTTCATAGCCCTTGGTCTTATGTGGCGTCCAAGGGACAGAGGGGTCAAGCCACATGGGGCTGCTGGGGACTTGATCAGTTTATAAGAAACCTTGTGGTACAGTTGCTCTTGTTAGCTGGGACTGGACTGTATCACCTTGGAAAACTCTTGCATTCAGATGTTCCCAAATCACTGCACATCGTAGCAGCAGGATAGTAGCATGTCCATTATGAAAGCCTGCAGGATTTTTGTCCATTGCAAGCTAAACTTCTGGTCATAGTCCTGGTTCTTCCCACTGCAGGCTGAATACATAACCCATAGGACAGTATACACACACAAGTGTTATCTGCTATTTCTTTTATTTATCATGAATATCTTATTACTGCTGGAATAAAGAGAGCCACTAGTGATGGAACGAAGTGGAGCTACAAGCTGGGGGAATTGGTGAAATTTGTGATATCTAGTTGAAGATGCAAATTTGTCATATTATCTCAGAGTCTGATAGAATAAATCCTGACACTTCATGATCTGAAGGCATGGAACACATTTGCACAAGAAGGCTTGGGGTGTAAATCATGCTTTGCTTAGGCAGTAAGCTCTTTGCTAAGAGCTTAGGCAGTAGGATTTGTGGTGCCCATGTCTTAAGCTGGCTTCCTCCAAGAGTGCCCTTTAAGCACCATCAAGGCATGTTGCAATGCAGTGTTGTGATTTTTTTTTTTGTCTGTAGTCTTCACTGGGATGTCAGGGTGCCAGGAAAGGTAAGAGCCACTTGACACCCCTCATCATCCCAGGGTTTCAATCCAGAACCCCCTGCCAGCACAGAGGATCCCTAAGCTGCTGTGACAAATATGCTTCTCTTCACCCACACCACTGCTAAACCTTTTTGCCTGTAGCACCACTGACAATCCAGCCACGATTAATACTGTTCAGATGGAGCTGAGCTCCTCTCCCGTTTTATCATTCAGACACAGATGAAAGGCTGAGGAAACAGCTGATTTTCCCTTTCCTGTGATGTATTGTCTTTTAAATTCTTGACTCAGCAGAGAGGTGACCAAGCATCTCCTGAATGATTTGCATTGCAGCAGGCACCTGGGCTTTTCCTTAGTCTGGAGTGACACAAGTGCTGTCACTTGGTGACTTGACACTCACAGTGTATTGAATGTGGCAGGGGAAGAGATGAAGGCAGGCAGAGAAAATATTTGCTATCTGAGGCAAAGGAAAAAGATACCCATCCTGACCCATGTCCAATGGCAATGGAAACTATGGCTTGCAGAAATCTGGACAACGATATCCCACATGTTTTTGCACAGCAGCTGTGTTGTGAACATACACCGGAAGCAGATTTCAGAGTAATTGCCATTTTAGATAGTGCATTTCCCAGATAAACCTCTCATTGCCCTCATGGGTGTTTGCTGTTTGTTTGTTTATGCTGAACAAGAACAAGCTGAGGCATATGAGCAAATAACATCTCTGTCTGGTGTTGCATTTAGTGATAAAACATTGTGGCTGAGAGTCTAATGATAAGCATGGACCACAAGCAAATTTCTGATAAAGATATGTGTTTTGCTAGGGAGAGTTGTTTTTCCTTGCTTGGGTTGGTTCCCTGTTAGCCATTGTTGGAGTGCAACTGAAGTCTTTCCCCTGCAGAACAGGTGAGGATGCTGGTTGAGTAGATGCTTATCTTGCTTCAGGAAGAACCAAAGCTGGCTCTCTCCCTCTGGCCTGCTCCTTGAGACCCCAACAAGTATGCTATGAACTGGGAATTCACTTGTCAATTGCGTGAACTTCTCTTTCCTGGTGATCCAAGGATTTGAAACTTATGAGTGAGATCACAACACCTGTGGTATTGGGATTTATAAAAACTAGTATTTTTTTCAAGGGATTATAATGAAATTTTAATCCCTATCTATATGTGTATGACTATCAGTAGTTCCAAATCTCCAGTCTCACACTTATTTTTGATGTTTGATGGCCTCTGCTGCAAAGACTTTCTCCCATCTGTCCGTCCCCTGCTCAGGTCAGCAAACAGTCCCTGTAATCCAGGCCCAAGGGAAGCTGCAGATGAAGCATCCTGTTATGATGGGCAGTTGCTCATATGCCTCGGATGCTCCTGCCTGCATGACTTAAAACATTGCCCTCTGAAAACCCTTGGGAAGATGGAGAGATGCCACTGATTCCCAGTCTATTGCCAAACAACTAAGCATGTGACATGGCCAGCACCACTGGCCCCATTTCAACATACCCTGTGATAATTAGTTAGAGGGAAAGCAATTAGACAAGAAAAACATTTAGCTGAAAAGCAGATAGAGAAATATTCTGTCTTGCCTTATGGCTACTATCTAAGGGACTTCCTCCCTCCAGAACAGTTGCACAGATCCAGCTGTGAACTGGACTCTATCCCATCATCTTTGGACCAAAGCACAAGTAGTACCTTTTCCATGAACTCCCACAAAACTCTGCTGCTGTAAATATGAAAAACAAAGACATCTTTGCCTTCCTTTATTTGGTATGTCTTGGCGTTAAATATCTTATCGTGAGCTTACTGAAGACAGACAGACTTGACAGGTGCCAAGTTCCAATGCAGTAATTTTTATGGTTCTTATAGGCAAAAGAGAGTCATCTTAAAAGTTAGCCTCTAGCACTGTTATGAAAGATGGATGTTGATACAATCCTGACACCAGATCACACACTCCACACCCTGTGAGACAAGCCACAAGTGGAGGAGTGAAAAACTGACATTGAACTCAGCTCATCACAGACAAACTGCACTGGGATGGCAGCATATAGGGAAAGAAATGTTTCAGCTGCTCGTGTTGCAGTGCAAAGAGACTCTATAACAAGAAGAAGAATTAGAAATTCTCATTGATATAATTGGCATTGCTGAAACCTGGTGGGACAATTCACACGGCTGGAATGTTAAAATCCATGGGTTTAATCAGTTTAGGGATAAGTGAGCAGAAAAAAGAAGTGGAGGTGGCAGTCTGCATTAAAGATGTCATTGCTTGATTTAGTGTTATTGATAATCCAGAACCAAAGAATGTTGAACGCATATGTTACCTAATAAAACTCAGGGGGCGTGCAGGTACAGGGATGTTCCAGAGTGCTAAATCAAAGCAGAAAATAAGATGAGTTATTCTTTAAGCACCTGTCTCTTCTTCATATGTAATGCAGAAGGGAAAAAAATGAAAGCACTGTTTTACTGAGCTTTGATTATAAGGATATATGCTGGGGCTGACAGAGTTTAAAGGTTTCTAAAATTACAGACGATAATGACTGTGAGATGATTACATTAAATGTGGGCAAACAGGGGGCAGTTGCAACGAGCTAATTTCTCAACAGCAGAAGAAAAATACAAGTGAAATTGATGGGGAAAAATTAGGCATGAAAGATGAATAAAAATTGGCAGGTCTTACAGAAAAGTTTGCTAGAAAAAAAATATGTCTTTTCAATCAACCAAAGGGATGCTTTGCCTTGAGAGCTCATCATCCTTATTCAGCTGCAAAGTCAAAGCAGCAATCAGAAACTGGGAAGACATGTACAATAAATGAGTTATACTGTATCAGAAAACAGATGACAGTCAATATAAATTAGAAGTCATGAATATAGAAAATTGATAAAGGAAACTAAACACAAATTGAAAACAAGTATGCGGTGAGGTTAACGGCAATAAGAAGTTTAAGTGTCTAAGGAATGAAATAAATTCTATCAAGGTTCATAACTAGTGGAGATAATGTTTTATTTTATATTGAAAAAAAGAAGACTGACTGAAGTACTTCTTCTGGTCTGTATTTAAAAACACACAGCAACATTTTAAGAGGATGAAGAAGTGCTTTCCAGTCCATTAGTGTCTTAAGGTATTAAACATCACCCACTAAGGTTAGATATTTTAATGTTTCCAGATCTGAAGGACTTTTACCCAGGAGTCCAAAGGAGTTCACAGTGTCACCTATTGATTAGAGTCAGTAATCTACAGTAAACAAATCTTGGCATGGAGGCAAAATCTCAGAAGACCGAGAGAACTCGAATGCTGTGTCAATGTAGCAAAAAAAATGCAAGCAGCTTGTTCCAATGGTAGGTCAGATGGCCAGATATCCACTGCTGACAAAGTAACGAGCAGAAATATAATTAATGACAATCAACATGTCAAACCTGTTGTGATTTTTTTGGACGTGCAAGTTTAGCTGAAGAAGTTAACCATGCAGCTTTCTCTTCACTTAGTAGTGCATGATATTCTGATTAAAAAGCAGACCTGTGATGATTTTACAACATCCATAAAGCACATCATAAATGGGTTAAGAATAAACAGCTGTAAGGCCTTTAAAAAGAGTTGTCAGGAAGAACAACTCTTCAAATGGGGATGGTGTCTCACACAGCTCAACAATCAGAAATGGGCCTGATGCCTAATGATCTGGAAGTAAATAAAAAAATCACAGCCAGTAAAGTTTATAGAGAGATAAAGTTTGGCAGAGTAGTAAATATAAGGAAAAAAGCCGTCATGGACCCTGAAGTGCATTCAATAGCAAGTGGATGCTTACAGAAAAACTGCATTTTGACATGGTTCAATGAAAAACTAAGAAGAAAGAGCACAAGATATTCCTTCCACAAGTGTCTTGTGACACATCAACTCTGAAGAGGATCTAGTGGCAAAGCCAGACAAGCAATAATCATCTTGTACCACCGTTTGACAAAGAGAGATAATAAGAGCTTTCAATGCAGAAGAAAAATTGTTTCTTTCTTCTCTGTTGTAGAAGGATTATTTTATGTTTGCATGGCAGAATTGCAGAATCACAGGATGTGCTGGGTTGGAAGGGACCCACAAGGATCACTGAGTCCATCTCCTGCCCTGCACAGGACCATCTCCTAGAGTCACACTATGTGCCCGAGAGGATTGTCCAAACACCTCTTGAACTCTGTCAGGCTTGGTGCTGTGGCTGCTTCCCTGGGGTTGGGCACCATCCTCTGGGTGAAAGAACCTTTTTCTAGTACCCAAACTAAACCTCCCCTGACACAACTTCAGACTGTTGATTCGGGTCCTGGTTGCCAGCGAGAAGAGATTAGTATCTGCCCCTCCACCTCCCCTCACACAGAAGCTGTATACTGCAATGGGGTCTCCCCTCATCAATCAGAATAAGTGTAGAATACTGCATTCAGCTCTGGTGTCCATCCTTTAAAGGATGCTGAAAAATCAAAGAGAAAAGCAAATAGCAACTAAAATCTTTAGAGATCTGGAGAAAGCGCCTTTCTATGAGAATGTCAGGGTTGAGTTTGTTTAGTTTATGAATACCAGGATAGAGAAGTGATTTGATTGCTTACAACTTACAAGTACCTTCATGGGGAGAAAATGCCAGCTACTAAAGTGATCTCTCTAATCTAGCAGAAAAGAAGTAGTGCAGGAGTCACTGACTGAAAACTGGACAAATTTGGGCAGGAGACAAAACATGAATTTCAACAAAGAGGATGGTCAGCCAGGAAACAGCACCGACATAAGATGTGGACATACATCCCCTGCTCTCCGTGAATCAAGACTAAATGCTCATCTGAAAAAAAGATGCTTTCATGAAACACAAGTTCTTACTGCCATTATAGTGGCAATGGAATAAGAATAAGAAAAACCTGCAGTGCACAGAAGGTCAGACTATTTGATCAAATTGTGATTCCTTTTAGGCTGAAACGTGGCAGGCCCAGGAATTGCATTTGTGTTCAATTGGTCAAATGAGCCACACTGTAAAAATCTTATCTCCAGAAAAATAAAAAGAGGGTCTTTTTCTGCCACCTGCAAATGTGTTATTCCCCTCTGCTGACCATCCACTGTGGAAGCAGATGGGGACCTAAAAATGAAACCTAACACTGTGCTGCTCCTTCATCTGTCTTCTTCATTGTTGCCTTTAGAGGTTTGAGTAGCAATCCCTAAAAATAAGAAAAACATAAGCACAAGATCACTTGTGGCACAGCATTGTGGAGAGTGTTGAACTCACTCCTCTCATTTGAAAGTCTGTCTTTTGCTAAAACCCTCTGGCATTACTTGCTAGTATTGCGTTGTGCTGTAGTGTAGCAGGGAAAGAATTTGTACAAAGCAGGACCGAGCAAAGGCAGCTGCAGAACCAGGAAAGATCTTTAATCCACAGGACAAAACAGCACTGATAATACTTCCAGGGCATTTGGGGGCTGGTTTAGTCATCGAGCCAGACCATAGGAGGGTAGGAATTGCCAGATTTATGAGGTATCCCCACCAATAACACACCACGTGCTAGTGCCCACTTGCCAGAGGCCACCACAGCACCTCACCTCTTGTTTGAGGTATGAATGCCTGGGCATTGTTTTTCTGCTGCCAGCCCAGGGGCTGGCTCCTGAAGGTCGATCTGGTGAGCTTCTCCTTGCAGTCTGAGTAAAGGCAAAAGAATGGAAAAAGCCAAAAGGAAAAAAATTCAACCCCATCTTGCAGCCAATTATTAATGATATGCGGTTTCCCAGAATTTCCGGAGTAGTTCCTTGATCCCCTCAGGACCACGCGTTAGCCTTGTGAATCAGAAACAAGCTTGTCTCTTTCTTTTGCTGCATAATTGACACATATTTTTTCCATTCTTTTGCCTCTTTTCTCCTCCCCATCATCAGTACACCTTCATTCCTTTCTTTGATCCTTCTTTCCTCAGCTGCCTCTTTGCAGTTTCTGCTCCCTGTATCTCTTCTTCCATCATCTCTTTTGTTCCATACTGTTTTCTCTCATATTCCCTCTCTCATAGCTCTACCACAGCAGTGCCCTGACACAGGGAAAGTGATCTGTTTCTATAAGAACAATACAGCTGCAGCCTCAGCCTATTTAATGAAAGCCTTGAGTTTATGGCAAGAGCAGCTTCTGAGTCCCTGAGGTAGAGGCAATATTTTGTATTAATATTTGATATCTTATTTAGGATGTTAAATCAGATGCATGAAATCTCCCAGGAAGAATTGAAGGCAGAGTTCTGTTTAAATGATATAGTGCTAAGCCAGGCTGATGGACCACCCCTTCTTGTCTTCCTGCCAGGCCTCTCTGAGCTGCCCTGGCTTTAGATGGAGCACAACCTGCTGTCAGTTGGAGAACCAGAGGAACAGTATTTATGAAACCCCTATACGGCTTATGTTAAAATTTCCTGCAACTGTGTCATCTTCCAACTTTTGTCTTTGAGTTAAGACTCCACTCTCTCTGGTGGAGTGCCTAACCCCTAATGCTGAGTCAGATGCCTTCCCACATACCTTAGACCAAGCAAAGAAGATGGCTGTGCATTTTTGTACTCCCTCTTTCTCAGAGACACACACACATGCAGAAGGACATTCCCCCACTGTCTGCATCCATATATGTGGCTGGGGAAATTAAAAAAGACCTTACATTCATTGTTTCAAGATGCATAAAGCCAAAGTGATTTGGACCCTGTTGAAAATTTCCCAGCTTTCCCCTTTAAGCTTCATTCAACTGATGCTTCTCCTTTCTTTCATGTCATCCCCAAAACATGTGTATGCACCCTTGTCTTTTCTGCAGATGTTTTGGAGACCCTCATCTCCAGAGCAACCTCATTCTTCCAGATCTGCTCCTGCAGCCCCTGGCTGAGCCCTTCTCTCTCCTTTCTGAAACTCTGCATCTGAAGGTGGCATTAGCAGTAGCCTGTTTTCCTTCCCAAGCCCAAAAGGTCTTGGTAAAGGTAATTCAAGGCATAATTTGCTCTAGTGGCATTTTTCTGTGCTTGGAGGGGGGGAGGGGGGGAGGAAAAGTAGATGCATTCTTTATTTGTCTCTCATCTTCCTCCTGAGAGAAGATGATGGGATTCACAGAAGGAAGAAAAGAGGGGCAGAGGAAGAATATGCCTCTTTTAAGCCTTCACTGCCTTTTCTGCTCCAGGAGGCAGGCGAGAGTGGGGAAGATCAGTCCTTCATGCCACAGGCATGGCTTGTGCTCAGACAGGCATCAATGCTGCAGGACCTGTAGTCAGACACAAATCATGAGGCTTGGAAAAAAATGATTTCTCTGGCCTGGAGTTTTGGTCTGAAGAGGTCAGAGCTATAAAAAGCTGTGATCTTTGCGTACCGCTTCTTGAAGATAACATTTCCATCTACTCTGCCCCGGGGAAGCCCTGGCACAATGGCTCCTCACTGCATGTCTGCTACCCTTCACAGAGACCCTTTTCAAAGAGCTATACCTGACTGGCTTCCTTTTTTCAGGATGCAGTATCTCAGCATGACAGACACCTCTGCAAATGGGTCAGTGGGAGAAGGCAGGTTACCTGCCCCACAAATGCCCAGAAGGGCAGTAACAGGACTAGCGAGGAGAAAAAGAAAATCAGCTTTTTTCCTCCCTTCTGGGTTTGGGCAGACTGACAGGCACAATAAAATGTGTGGGTGTCACTTGGCAGGTGTGAATCGTTCAGACAAGCTACAGTACACATCTCTAGTTGTTTTAAACTGTCTTCATGCATCAGACCTCACCGCCCTTACACAGATTTATCGCCACAATCTTTCATTGAAAGGATTAATGTCGCCAAGACCTGGCCGCTTTGGACATTTGCATCAGGGCTGCCAGCCTGCTAGTCAACATTTCCTCCGTGGCCGTTTCTTTCCCAAGTTATTTAGGAGAAGATCAATGCAGGGAAAGGGAAATTCTGGCATCCCTCAGGTGAAGCAGTGTCCTGTCAGCAAAATGACTGACCCTCTGCAGCTCCGCTCTGCTAGAGCACAGTGCATTGCCTCACTGAGCAGAGAAATCCCACCCAGGGCCTGGGGGCAGGTTTGGGGAGGAAATATAGCCAGAGGTCTGGGCAAGCATCTGGAAAGTCACACTTTCTCTGGTTAAACTCTGAGGCTGACTCACTGCCTGACCCCCAGGCAAACCACTCCCTTTGCTGAGCTTGTTTTCCTGTGTGAGTTAGGGCCGACGGTAGGGACATAGCCCAGGGAAAGATTGGGGGGTCTAAACTTACTACTGTGAGCAAAAAATCATTGTTGGTGTTGAGCAATTAGGTGTGTGTTTGTGTGTAGTGTTTGGCAGATTCTGGCATTATATCTGGCTTCATGCAATCAGAGGATTATTTCTTTCCTGAGGAACGGTGATCAGCTTTATCTCAATAATAAATCAGAATAGCTTTCCAGTTTTTTTCATTTCCTTATGAAAGCAACACATTTTCCCACCCCAGCTAGCACTTGCTCCTCGCTCTCGCTCACTGCTGGCTACACAGGAGCCCGTGAGCAATTAGATTTCTTTTATCAGGCTGCCTGCCAACACGATTAACCCACCAGCTCCTCAGCAGAACCATTACACTTTTGAAGAAGCAAAAGCCCATTGCCACTACGGACAGACGATCCTGCCTCCCTTGCAACACCCACAGTTGCTCCCTGTATGCATGGATTACATCCTCCCCAGGATTAACCATTTTTTAAATGGCTTTTTAGGGCTTTTTTCACCTCAGGACTGTGAAACCGAGGGGCACCTTGCTCTGTGTGTATCCGTGTCTCTCTGTGTGTTTAAGCAAGCCGGAGGATGCTGGCCTCTCTCTGCAACAAGCACAGACCTGAAAGCTCTGCAGAGCTGCCTTGGTGCCAGGCAGCCTCTCTACAGTACTGTACCATGGCTCCCAAGGGCAAAATTTCTTCCTTATATAAAATACACAGTTCTTCACATCCTTCTTTTGGCTACTGTGACCAGTCTTATTTTGGTCATATACATTTGTGCTATAAATGGTATCCTGAAGTCAGAGCTTATCAACATTGACTCTGGTCTCAGGGCTTCTTTTATTGCATCAAAGGTGCATTGACATTTGTCCATCTAATTTACTTCTCTTATTTTTGGCTTCTTTTTTTTTTTTCAGCAAATTGGTCAGGGAACATGGTAATAAGCAAAAATTCAAAAATAGACATCTGATAATGATCTTCTACCCCTAAAATTGTCTTGCTTTTTGAAGCTAGTAATTCAGCACTTCCCCTACAACTCCATCTTTAGAAACTACTTGGTTTTGATTTTCCCAGTGTCCTTAAGATACTTTAAGTATCAACTCTCTGAACGAGTCAGTGTATGTTTAGCAGTGAATGTAGAAAAGAAAGCTGCTGATAGTTATCCCCACTTTGACTGGTTAGTTTTCAGACTAATTTCACTGAGATTGAACATTGCTGCAGCCGGTTCTGTAAGAGATCATGTCCTTTGGGCTGCTGTATCCCCCACTTGGAGCTGCAGAAATAAATCCATGAGATGCTGGAAGGCCACCTGTGGCCCCAGGAGTCCAGACAGCAGTGTAACCTCGCAGAGGTGGCAAAGCAGATTTCCATTTGCATCCCAGTTCCAGGGCAATCAGCCATACATGCTGCCATACAAGGTCTCATATGGCCATGTACCTGCTTCTGTTTGGCTCACCTAGCAGACCACCTCAGTGAAGCAGAGGGTAGCTGGTGCTTCAAAGGGAAGCACCAGGGAAGCACTGAGTGCTGAGAAGAGACAGCGAAGGCTGGGATTCTGTTCACTGCAGACACCAAGAGCTGTGGGGCTTCCTTCCTTCACCCTACACTTGGAGGAGTGTTTTGTGGAAAGAAGCATGTCTTTTTGATGTCATGCATTGCCCTGCATTGCTGCTTTTGCCTATGTACAAATGTGTTGACAAACTTGCTAAAGATGTCAGCTCTTCCTGCTAGCTGTCCCTTTGCCCTGTTCCCTCCACAACTGTGTGTTTCTACCTACAAAAACAATTTTAAAAGAAGGGTCTTTTTTTTTTCCACATCTGAAGTGCAGTTCAGAGCTTCCTGGGATTTCATTCAGGCCAGAGACATAGTAAATCTTCTTCAAAGATTCTCCTCAGACTGCTCCATCCCATAATCTTCACCACCTCCTTCCCTGCTTAGCCCAAACAGCTCTTGCCATTTTGCCTGTAGTTTATCTTCACTTGCAGGTAGTAACAATAAAGCTCTTCCTCATTGCCAGCCTGATTAATTTTATCAGCCAGCCTGCCTTGCTTTTTTTTTTTTTTGTCTAGGATTTTTCCTTACGCTTCTCTCTCTTATCTCTAAACTGTGATGGAAGTGTTTGGGGTTTAGCTTTGGACTGAAGTCCAGAAGGCTTTAGGCTGTCTGCCATTCAATACATCAAACGGAGAAGGTCCTGCTGAATCGTGTGCAACCTCCCACTGGGCACACAAAATGCAGGACAAAAATCACCTGAGCTCCATTCACCTGCTTACATTTCTTCTTAGGGCCTCATTCATCCTCTTGACTAATTTTTTTCATCCAGTGATGATCAAAAGACCTTCAAATGGCTTTACTTGGGGAGAGGAAAGACTGGAAGTAGTCCTCTACTCCATCAGAGTTTCTCAGCCTACTCAGAAATGTTTAACCAAGCCTTGCACAGCTCTTTCTGCTCTAGTGCTGCGTAGTGGAGCTCCCTCTGGCCATCAGGTCATAATATCAGAGATAATCAGAGCGTATCAGTTTCACACAAAGCTCAGCCAGACAAGCAAGACAAGACAGTCTCCCATGTGCCATGAATCTCTCACTCACATCACACATCATTTTGCTTTTAGCGAGACCACCCTGTCACAACATATGAGGTACAGTCCCCATCTCCTTGGAGGGCAGCAGTGGAAAACAGGTTATAGCTGTAAAATGTTTTATTCTTAAGGCCTATTTATTATTTCTATCCTCATTCTGAATCTGAACATCTCGGTATCTATCTTTCTGTGTTTGTTTTAGCTTTGTTTCACTGTCATGCCTCAGAAAACACTTCCTTCTGCTCAGTAACACCAGGCAACAGTTTTCCAGACTGGAGCAGGGGAGGAACCAGTGTGCCACAGTACTGATGACCACAAGGTGAGGGAACAGGGCCGGGAACCAACATGTTCCATGAAACCAGCAAGAGGTTTCTTACCCAAAGGGAAGTCATATAAAGGGACTGTGTGTACCTTCATCCAGCTTCCTCCCCATCTTCCAGATTGCAATGAGCAAGGAAGGATCATGTGGGATCACAGAGACATGGTAGGATGTTACTCATAACTGGAGGTCATGGATGTTCTTTAGGAAGGACAGGCAGGGGCAAAGAAAGAAACATGAGGAGGTTGCATTGGGGTTCCATCACAAACCCCTTGACCAAGAGGAGGAAGTAAATGAGGCTTTTTAAAAACAGTTAACATAAATCTCCTTTGTGCAGGCCCTGATCCTCACAGGGAATATCAACCATCCAGACATCTGCTGGGAGGGCAACAGGAAACCCCAGTATGTCTTAGGAACCTCAAAACACTGCAGGGATAAAGTAAAGCTCTTCCTGCTCACAAACAGGGGTAATAGCAGTGAATGATGTCACAGAAAGTAGTCTGGACCACAGTGATCATACAATCATTGAGTTTAAGATCTAGAGATAGTTTGGGAAGGTAAACAGCAGTTAATACTCTGGATTTTCCCAGAGCAAATTTTGATTTTTTTAGAGACTTTCTAGGCAGAATCATATGAAAAAGAAGCTGCCGTGAGGAGCTAAGATACCAAGGGGGGCTGACTGATTCTTAAAACAAAAGTATTGACAGCTTAGGAACAAACAATCTTGTTCAGCAGGAAGACTGGGTATTTCAGCATAGGGCCCATTTGGATAAGCAAGGAACTTCTCAACGAATTAAAATGCAAAAGGAAAGGATACAGGCAGCGAGACAAGGATAGACATCAAAGGAGGACTACAGAAACCTTTCGTGGTTCCTTGGGGATGAAATAATGAAGACCAAAGCAAACCAGGAACAGAGCAAGAGAGATTGGAAACCTCAGCAAGAAACATCCAGATGGAATTCATTTTAAAAAGTCAAGGCTATAATATTGCTAGCACATACTCAGCAAATAAAAGATATGTGAAATGTTTCTAGTAACAGCATAGGTCCTAAGGAGAGGAAGCATCAACTAAACAGAAGGTTTTAATATAAAAATGTGCTGAAAATGGTCCTTGTTGCTTTGGGCACCTAAGAAAGAGGGGAGAAATCTAACTGGCAAGAGTTTACATCAGCTGTGTACTTGTGGCACTTCGGGCAATTTCTGGAACTGGAGATCAGAGAAAAATGATGAGACCAGTCAGAGAGCTAGGAGGTCAAATTCACAGCAAGTATTACAGAAGTTAAATCTATATTTGTGGGATGATAGATGACCAAAAGCAAACACAGCTATTCATCAATAGCTAAAGGGCAAGGTTGCTAGAGAGGCAGGAAACAAGCTAGGAGCAAAAGAGAATATTTACAATTCAGTATCAGGTAAATTTTATGGCCAAAGTTCCCTGATGGCAGAGATGGAAGCTCTCTGCTTCATTTCACTTGTACAGAGGCCTCTGTGCTGGGCAGCACAGAGTGATCTGTGCCAGCAGTGGGTGCGAGGTTTTGGAGTCAGTATGTGAGAGGGACAAGGAGAAAATGGTGTCAAGTCCCAAGAAGAGAATGGCGTTATTATGTTTGATTGCCCTGGGTTTCTGCCTACCATATGCTCTTCCACCTTCACCTGAACCAAAACACCCACCAGGGATTGCTGCAGGAAATCAGGATTGGGCTCAGAATATGAACCTAATTTCATGTAGCCCGTATTTTTTGGTCTCACTGCAACAGAACTGACTTATCTCCACCTAGAATGACATAGCAAGAGATTCGAGCATCTCCCATGGACCCATTCCCTCTCTCTACATAAGATTGACAGTGAAGTCTCTCAGTTCCTTTGCAGTAAAGTCCAATTCAGTCAGACAAAAGGGACACAAACAGGATTTGGATTAAGAAGGTGATGGAAAGGAATGGGTAAGAGTGCTGGATATATGGAAGAAATTAATTCTTCCTTACAGGGGCCATTTGGAGAGGACAAATCAGAGACCTTATAGACATAGACCCCAGGAGCTGAGACCTGCACACCAGGTGAACTGAGGGCTGTGTAGGGTAGGGAGAAGCTGCATCATGATTCCCCAATCCTGTCCCCTCTGCCCACCACATACACACTAACCACAAACTTTTTGCATCCTGTTTCCTGGTGCTTTTACTGTGGGCATGCGACTGCAGATTTAACTCTGAGCACACACTTCAGAGAGAAATGGCAGCTCTGGACAATTGCAGTCTGTTTAACTGGAAAGCTGTTCTGTCCATGCAGATGGCAAAAGAGAGGCGATGCCCCCCCCATCCCCGGACCAGCTCACACCTTGCAGTGCCCCAGCCAAGTGCTGAACTGCCAAGAGAGGAATCCCTCACTCGCCCCTGACAGCTGCTGAGCCGCTGGAGGGAAGAGCACTCGGTAATGATGCGTACGCTTTGCTCTGTCAACACGAAGATTTGTCCCCCTGCCACTCCCCCCAGCCTCACCCTGCAGCTGGATCCCAGCCAGTGGAAGTCCTTTAGAAAAGGGAAATGGATGCATCTTTCACAGTCATTAGTGTGGATTGTGCTAATGGGATGTCATGATAAATACTGACAGTTAGCTGAGGGCAGCAGCGTTCACTGAGACTCCAAATGAGAGGGCAGCAGATGCTACAAGCTCCAAGTGCACCCGTGGAGGGGGAGGATGCTCTGGGAAGGCAAAGGCAAGCTGGTGGGCAGGCAGGCTGGTGAGGAGATAACAGAGATTGCTGCTTCAAGGTCACCAGCCCCAGAGCACTCCTGGGTGCTGGCAGTGTTGCAAAGGCAGAGCACGGGGGTAAGGGATGCAGTGGCCGGGGATTTTGCTTGTTTGGAAGGTGAGGGTCTGAGGGAGCCTCAGGGGAATCCCAGCTGTTGGCATATGTGTGGGGAGCCCGGGAAGGGCAGCCCAGGGGGCTGCATGGCAGGATCAGGTAAGTGCTACTGGGCACCACTAGCAAGGGTGGTTTCAGGGAAGAGATGAGATGCCCATGTTCAGGGGAGAGGATTACTCGACTTGCATTATCATTTGAGCTTGCACGCACACGAAGAAATGAGCTTAGAGCTTCAGTACCTCAGGGAACTGACCAGCATTACTATAGTTAGATAATTACAACATTAAATCTATGCTAATACTACTAAGGCTGGTCATGAATTTTTTAACAAACCAGTGTTTCCTTGGAAAATATCAACTGATTTATCAAAGATGAAACTTTTCTCAAGGACAAGGACACTTCAAATTTAAAAAACAAACAAACAAACAAACAAACAAACAAACCACCACCAGACAAGAAGACAATAAGAGTCAGAACACACACTTATTGCAGTGAAGTGTTTTCAGGACATTTCTCTCTAAGCAGGATTTCCAAGTAAATGTCCATCCATGAATCAGAGAGTCAAGGGACCTCAAACCGTGGATTGTCCACCCACAGTGGATACTGATCAGTAGGCTGCTCAGGAGCTCTTTCTGATCTCGCTGATTTATTTTCACTGATAAAAATCTCAAAATAATCTTATTCTGGTGCAAATCAGAAAACAATTTTTGCATCCTAAAGTCTGGTAAGGCAGGAAAAACTAGTTCACACTCTGCTCTCAGTATAATTCACCCTCAGGGAGATGTTGTTCTAGAATAAAAGCATTTGCTTACTTTGGAGTAATTACTCTTATTCCAGAGCAGATTATGCACATGAGGGAGTTAAAATAACATAGCCAAAGCAATAACTGCTATTCTATTGCCACTCGACTCAACTTCCTAGAACATTCAAATCTTAAAGGATACAAAAGTACACATGTAGTCTTCTTCTCATTGAGACTATTAGCTCTTCTTAGGGCAATGTTTCACATAGATGTCCTTGACAAAATCAGTCTTGTCTGACAAAATCAGACCTTCAAAGACAGGTGACAGGTGACAGGTGACAGGTGACCCGTGACTTACTCGAGGAGACATCATTGACTTTATTCTTTGTGCAGCACAGGTACAAACAGACATGCATACACACATACATGGAGCACATGCACATTTGTGTTCATTTCATATCCCTGACCTGATCCTTTGCTGCTTCTGAGATGGAAAGCGAAGAAATAGCAAGGAGGCCTTTCATCACAAATGAAACTGAAATAAAGAGTGGGGTACAAGGTGCATGTGGTATCAGCACATTACATTACATCCACCCATCATCATTTTCTCCCAATATTTCTCACTGGAAGTAGCTCTGAAGACATCAAAATAATGACTATTGGCAGGGTTTGTGTGGGCGAGGTGCTGAGAGCCGAGCAAGCCCAAAGTCTGAATTAACTTTTGAATCTCCCACGCAGAGTGTCCTCTGCAGTGCTGAGATGAGGTCAACAGATGGGGGAGGATGGAGAGGAAGAGACTTCCATATCAGTGTTCATGAGCTCATCCCATTTCTTTGCTCATGGAGTCTTTCTACCTGTTTCAGGTTGGGTGGCACTGCCTCTTGTTCTTAAAGACAGCCCATCAGCAGGAGTACAATCCATTGTCCAGAGGTCTGAAAGCTTTCTGAGCCCTCTTATGTCATTGTCATGTCACACTGGTCTAGCACACTTTGCAATACTCTATTTAAGGACTAAAATAGTTTCATGTTGCAAAAATGATTAACTGGCGAAGCATTACAAGCACTCAAAACTGACAGCTTGGAGGTTTTGAGATGCCTTTAACAAAGAGCCCAGCACACTGGCCTTTCTATTTGCTGGTGTAGCACAATACAGCAATCACCAAGAGTCCTTAGTTCTTCTACAGACACATTTGCAGTCTCTTGTCCTGTTCATGTCCTGGTTTTGCCCATGGACACAGACTTCTTCATTGCTGATTGACACAGAAACAGCCTGTCTTGGCATTCGGCTCAGGCTTGGGCTTTTTTTGCTGTTCCACTCAGCACAGCTGTAATCACCTTGGCCTGAACAGTGCTCAAGAGATTTCCAGAAAGCAAACAATGTTAAATGCACTGAATCTGTAATGTCCAAGCTATCTCCCAAGCAGAAACCTAAGCAGGATTACACTGGAGTAGTGGAGGCTGTTCTTGTTGAGGGAGAGCTTGCAGGCTTAGAGGAAAAGACATTGCAAAGAAAACCGGACACCATGTCCTTCTCTGCCTTGATAAATTCTGCTTTCTCATCAACAGATTCAGCCCTCCTAAGAGGGAAGGCTCTGCCCAGACTTGGCTACCCAGCCTCAGAAGTCTGGCATCAGTAGCTGACGTAGTCAGAGGGCCCCATACGCACTAGAAGGCCGGACGAACAAACATCTAAGTGTTCACCAGCAAAGACCAGCATGCATCTTTCTGTGATGCATAACCTACAGCAGGAGGCAGATTCTGTTCTAGCAGACAATGATCAAAAGCTTCTGTCGCATTTATGAGATGACTTTGCGTGCTTGTGTTGGAGGAGGCATATGGCTGACTTGGAGAATCCATAGGGATTTGTGGCTGCCTCTCATTTAAAGACCAAAAATCACAACTAGAGCTGTTACCCAGATCAGAACATCACCACATCAAGAGAAATTTCCTATCTGACCTCCACATGTAGGTTTTTCACACAGGACTTCACAGCTGTGACTACATGGAACTGCTGGCATGCTCTGACTTGCATTCAAGAATTAATCCAGCAAGTGAGGAACACCAAGCGCAGAAGAGCCCTCCCCAGCCACTGGATGTTGCGTGGATGCAGCACTGGATGTTGCAAAGGGCAACACTGCCCCGACATTCACCTCCTTCCGTGGCTGGATGGACGCATGGACTCTGCCCCCCTGTGTCCAGTGCCAGGAGGGAAGGCCAGCCTCGGGGGCACTTACAACTGACGGTGATTGTGTGTCCCCAGGACAAGCCCATAGTGTGTGAGGCAGGTCCCAGCCTGGGCAGGCGGTGCTATTTGACCCTTGCGCGGACCATTCATTCCCCTCGCACAAAAGAAAGTCTTGTTCGATTCGATGTCGATGAAAGATGTGGAGCAGAGAGAAGCTGGGAAACAGAAGCCACTTTCTCATATAGCCGAGGAGCTGGGTGACAACTGCCCTCTGTTCTCCACCCCCAGCCTCCCTCTGCCTCCCAGAAGGAACAGACAAAGGACGTGTCACGATCGGGTTTTGGAAAAAGGATTTGACATCACTGTCAGTAGGGCGGTTATGGAAAGCAGGGCCGTTCTCATCCTTCTGGATGCAAGTTTAATACTGCAAGTTAGGGATGGCAGTGCAGAGGGATCTGCTGTGGTCAGGGTGTGTTGAGTGGCAACATCTCCTTGTTGAGGTCGGGGTGTCTATGACAGTGCTTTCAAAACTACTCGTGCATCGATTCACTGTAATGGCTTGGAGGATCCATCCATGCTTTCAGCAGATAGCTCACTTAAGATTTAGTTTCTTACAAAAGCAGTTACTTACCTGTAAGGAAAAGCCTTATAGAGTTTAATGGAGACAAGACTGACAGAATGGCATAGAAATAATTCTTAAAGCTGACAGTTTAACAGAGAGCATCTTCCTTTTTTAAGCCATTCTATAGAGGTCAACCCCCAGGATAAAGCTCTTTGCATGACACTCAAGAATGGGTCATAAATCAATCAAATGGTAAATCATCTTTTCCCTTTGCAAAACTTTTCTAGAGGGGCAGAATGCTGAAGTGCCATCTTTGGAATACACACAGAGCTCAATGGTTCAGGGTTTCTTTAAACTTCTCCATCAGTACAACACTCCTTCTCACCTCCCTGCTCCCATCCTGTTCTCTCCCTATCACATGGGAACATTCTGTCCTGCAGGGATGAGACCAAAGCCTGAGACTTTCTTTAGTTCTGCATTTCTTTAGCTGGTAGGCAGGAGGATCTGAGGAAAGGCAGTCACTCAGGCTCTCTCCAGCCTTTCATGGACAGACCCCATCCCTAGGGTGCAAGGTACATGCAGAAGCAGGCAATTTCTCCCCCCACACAGAAGGTGTGTGAGGGCTCTGATCTGCATGCAGCAACCCTTACACATGCTGTGCAACTGGAAGCCAATTCCTGGGGGGTTGCAAGCTCTAAGCCCCTCTGCAGTAACAGTGCCTTGCAGGTGCCAAGGAAGGAGCAGAGAGCACTGGAAGCACCAAGCCAAAGCCCTGTCGGAGGCTGTGAGCAGAGCCCTCACAGTGGCTCCTTGCAGCACCTTAGAGTGGTGCTGCCGAAAGAGCTGCCTCCCAGTTGCAGAATAGCAGATGTGTTTACCACACATCAATCTGTCTCTGTCTGGGTCCTTACCCGGCCCCCATCATCATCCTATTCAAGAGTCTGCAAAGTATTTAAAAATAGCATTAACACTAACAATCTCTCTTTCTTTCCTCCCAAGCTTGTAGCAGAAATAGCTTGATTAGTGTACAGCTCTGGTGCTTCAAGGGGGAGAGAAATTAAATTGCAGAGCTTTGCAGAGTGGCTTTTCAGCCTTCTTCAGGCAGAAACTGCTGGCTGCTTTGCTGAAGCACAGGTTCTTCAAAGGATGGCAGATTTTAGATCAAGGACTGCTTGTTCTGCCACACATATTCTCAGGCAGATTTACAATGAGGGGAGAGAGAGAGCCCCTGCTGCAGCTTTGGACCTTGGAAGAGATGCACCTGACACCCCTCCTCATCCCCTGCCATTACTCTTTAACCACATCCAGAAAGTTGGGAAGGAAAGGAATTGGGAAGGGGGTCTGTCCTGGGGCAGAGGTGTGGACTAGGCAGAAGATAGCTCAGCAAGCTCTCTGAAAACACCATCGGGCTATATGTAGACTGACCAGGGAGGAGCTTGGCAGGCAAGGCTTCTGGTGTCTCATTGCATCCCTCAGATATGGATTTCAGGGGTGACTTTGAGGGAATAACTTGTCTTCTCCAGGGCTTATCCTCCCTCTCAGCAGAAAGGGCGCCACCTTCCCAATCCACAGGGAAGGTTTTACTCACCTTAGTATGTGTGTGCAGTGTTTTGAGATTTTATATACAGAGACTTTGTGATTCCACTACCTAGCAATGCTTCATAGGCCGTGTCAGGTGCGGGCATGACTCTTGACTGACCTTTTCAGTAGGTTTTCCTCCTAAATCCACATCCCCTGTGTGCCTTCTCCAGGGCTGCTGCCAGCTCTCTCTCACCTTTTGTTTGTGAAATACACCATGCCAGCTGGGAATCAGCAATGGCTCTCTCTGCTTCTCCCCTGCCTTGAGGGCACTGAGGAGGCAAGTTCTCAGCACAGCTGCAAGCAGACAGTCCCAACAGCACAGCACCACACACATTCCCACAGCAGAGGACACCAGCAAGGTCCCTGCTGTCCTTGCCACATCACCTGTCAAAAGGAAGGGTGGGAAGCGTGAACAACTTGTTCCCCCAATCCTAATAAGGTGCCTCAGACACACGCTGTACCATGCATTGCTTCTGAGAGCTGCAACAGGAGGGGTGAGTCAGGGGAGTGGGGAGCAGCTGCAGCCACTCAGCCCAGATGGAGTAAGACCTCGGGAGGCTCACAACGCTGCGGCACAGCTTCCTCCTTTGCAGCACGAGTCAGTGAGCATTTTCCACAGTGTTTCCTCTCCTGTGGCTTACTGCTGCAAGATTCAGGGATGTGGTCTGTGGGTCTGCCTCAAGGCTGACACAGCATCAAGCCCCTTAGGGCATGGCAGTGAAAAAGCAAGAAAAGCAAATTGCAGGAATAAATTGCACACAGATTGCCACTGTAAGCTACCCTCTCCAACAGCATCTCTCCCAGGATCTCGAAGCACTTATCACTTGGGAAGGAGCTTAGCTTAGTGGCAACCTCAGGATGGAGGTTTCAAGGAGTTCAACATCAATGTTGTACTTTCAGTGGAGGAAGTGTGGGCAGAGAGAGGGGCAGATGGCCTAGGAAAGTATAGCATGCCAGGGAAGAGCTGCCACTCAGAGCACTGCAGTGTGGATTGCTGCATATGTCTGTGCTGGACAGAGCTGTGGTGGCAGTGGAAGTAGGAAGGTCTTACCAGGGCAGAAATTCCACTGCCATGTAGCTAGGAACACAGACTACCCCAGCCACTGCCTTCAGGAGGGATAAAGAAGACTGTAGCACACTGGATACTCCACTGTCCCCTCCAATAACTCTACTGTGGAAGCTCTATCCAAGAAAAATATCATTGCACAGACCCACTTGCCCCAGAACTGAGTCTCATTGCAGAAGTGTGCAGCTTTTGCCAGGAGCCAGCTCTGACTGCAGCATGAGGGGAAGCATCTTCCTGCACTGCACCCCCAGTCCAACCATAGGACAGACTGAACTAAACTGTGGCTCTGTGTGTAGCAGTGAAACAGCCATGTCAAAGGTTGTGGACATAAAAAGGGACAGCTTGGAGCATGACTAAGCAAAGCCTGAGTGTTTTGGACTTCCAGAGTTTCCAGCAGCCTTGGATCTGATCTCTGCCTCATGCTTTTCCACTCCAGAGAGAACCACAGAAGTCAAAGTCCTTAACCAACCTCTCCTAGAGAAGTCCCAGGGTTAGGGTGTTTGCCCAAGGATTGCCTGCAGCTCACTAAACCACCCAAGATGCCTGTTGTTAATAATCAGTCAATTAACTCCTCCCCAAGTTCTTTCTCCAGACACAGGAGGAGAAAGTCTCTGCCTTATCCCAGGGAATTCTTGCAGGCGTAGGCAATCAATTTCTTTGGTTCGGATTTTCCTAAAATCAAGGTGCTGCAGAGCTGGAACAACCCAGATAACTCATCCTTGGAGCAGGGTAATGCTTCTGCCAGTAGTGCAAGAGGAATCCAGGCTTCTGCTGAGCCATCTGTGGGGAAGCATCTCGCCATTTCCTGACACCCACACGCTGGCTTTCATCCACAAGCACACAGAACCCTTCTGGGCTGACCATGCAACCTGGGGACTTCATGCCTCCAGCACTGAGGATGGATGGGTGGATGGATGGATGGATGGATGGATGGCTACCATTATAAGGGCAGCCTAGGATGCCAGGGCAGAATAAGAGCAGCCCTCAATTCACTTGGTGAATAGCAGCACTTCATGCCCTGCTCAAGCTGGGGGAGAGGTGCAGAAGGGCACAGCCAGTGGGTCTGCACAGCCATAAGCACAGTAGGGGTGAGCATGGCTATAATCCTTCTGGGCACCGACCACAACCGCTTGGAATGTCCCTTTGGAAAAGGGAGAAGCAGGTGAGAAAAGGCACTGGCACTGGCCTGCTGCCTTGCCTGTGTTGGGTTTGCCTCTGTGTTCCACTTGGTAAATGTCATTTGGGCTGTAAAATGTCACTTGATGTCTTTCTTTCCAAGGTGTTTTCAGCAATGCTTGCTCCAGAAACATGGCCAAGACCTGCCAGCTACCCTGAGAAGACAGACTTCTCTTTTTCTCCAAGAGCACTTGCCAGCCAAGGATTTCAAAATATTTTGCCCTGCTTACTGCATCCCATGGCAGCAGCTTCGTTACCTGAAGCCCAACGCGATCAACAAGTCCCCACCTGAGCCTGGGACTGTGCCACCTTCTGTGCCTCATGGTTTGCTGAGAGCTCACTGAAACCTCTTCAGGAGAAACTCCTGGAATATGGCAGTCACTACGCTCAGAAGGGTAAGGGAGGGATAGATGTGTGCTGCACAGCCCAGTGCGAGGAGAAGTCTCCTATAGCACGGCTGAGGTGTGACAGCCCTCACTTCTGCCCTCTGTGCATCCAGCCCCAGCTCCGAGGCTGAAGTAAGAGCTGCTTCTCTCACCCCCTTTCAAGCAGCATGGTGACTTTATTATGGCCGAGAGACAGCTCCTAAGGGAGACAGGAACGGGATAACTGAAGTGGGCCAGCCTTCTGCTCCCACTTAACCTGCTCCGAGGCAGAGGCCACCAGACAAAGCATTGGCTGTGGTTATTCATGTGGCCAGAGCAAGGAATGGCCCAGCGGCTGCTGCAGTGGGAAGTGGTTGCACCAACATCACCATCATCCCACCTCAGGGAAACTGAGGCACGCAGTGGCGATGCCGGCATCAAGCAGAAGCTGGGGGGAGCAAATCCCAGAAGCGCTGTGGCCGCTGGTTCGGGCTGTGACTCCTAGGTTGCCTTATAGATAGCCAACCCTCACGGGCTGTAGCTACGGCAGGTGGCTCTTTCTTAAAGCAGCCGGAGCGGGAAATCACCCCAGCACCGGTCAGCGGCAAAGAGAGACCCTCGGGACGGGCAAAACAAATCCCGCCCCTCGCCTTCGGCGGGAAGAGCAGCGGCCGGCTCGGGGCAGGGAACCCACCCCCGCTGCGGGCGGCGGGGGCAGCGCTGCGGCCGTGCCCGGCCCCGCTCGCCTTTCCCCCTTTTCCCGGCTCCGGTCGCCTCCCCGCCGCTCCTTCCCCCCTCGCTGGCTCCGCGCTCGCCCCTTCCCCGCTTAAGGTGGCCCCGCGGGATGCGCGGCGCGCAGGAGCCGCTGCGGGCGGCCCTGGGCGCTCCCCCCACCCCCGGCACGGGGTGGCCTTAAATCGGCTCCGCGCCGCGCGTAGCCGCATCGCCGGCGCCGTCTGAAGGCGGGCGCCGCCATCCGCCGGCAGCGCCGACGGGCCGGTCCCGGTGCCGGTGCCGGTGCCGTTCCCAGGGCGCAGGGAGGACACGCCTCCGCCCGGCGGCGGGCGATGCTCCCCCGGCAGCCCCCGGCGCGGTGCCGCCCCGCGCCCGGCGCCCCGGCGTCTCTGCCGTGACCGGCCCATCTCGCCAGGTAAGCGGGAGATCCCGCGCTCGGGCACCGGGGCTTTGGGGGTGGGAGCGGCGCCGGGGATACGGCGGTGACCTTGCGGTCCCCCGGCGCTTGGCGCTGGAGGGGTGCCCTGCCCCGCGACCGGCAGCTGCATCCCCGAACTTCATCCCTGCTCAGCGCCCGAACCGGTTCCGCGCTTGACGGGGAGCCCCTGTCCTTGCATCCCCCACAGCTTGGTCCGGACACCTTCCAGGGGAGCGGCATCCCACTCCCAGGCTGGAATTTTCCAGCTGTGGGGAGATGTCCCCATTCCCTGCGTGCGTCCAGCCGGGAATCTCGCCGCCGGGATCTCCGAGCGAGGGTACCCAAACGCGGGTCCCGGACGCGCCGCTGCTCCCGGAGAGGTTTTATTGCGCCTCTTGGTGACAAACACGGAGAAGCCAAACTACAGAAGGGCGACAAAGGGGTTTGTGTGCACACACTGGTGACCTCGCTGGGAGCCGACCCCAACTGGGCGTCCCAGCGAGGGGCTCTGGAGAGGTGGATTGGGAAAGGGCAGGAGTAGGAGGTCTGAGAAAGGGTTTTGCCCGCTTCTACCCCAGCATCGCACACCGGAGTCTACCGAGGGATGCACTTGCTGGTTTTCTGGAGCAGTTTGGGGTGGGTGTTGCTAGGTGAGTTGGAAAGTACTTTTTTTTCGGCCTCCCGCTCCAGCCACTCACCCATCCAGCCTCGGGCCAGGGGAGAAGAGGGGGAGGCTCAGCAGCTAATGCGTGAGAGAGAAGCCCCTTAAGGTGCTGCAAATCTGGAGAGAAGCAGCCAGTTCCTCAGTAACTCCTTCGGGAAACCTGCCAAGGGGCGATTTCAGTGCAGCTGGAGAGAAGGGGTGTTGGGATCAGCAGGGCAGCACCAAGCATCACCAGAGCAGAGCGCTAATGACAAGCTATAAATACCTGTCCGATAACTTGAAGTCCACACAGCTCAGCAAGTGAGCGGGGGAGAGTGAGCAATGCAGCCCTGCAGGTGCTTTCAGCTCATTTTTCGGACCCAGAGGAGGTTTTCTAGTGCAAAGCACATATGCAGAGAGTGTAGCAAGGTACAGCAGCTTCACACATGAGTCTGATCACCCACTTCTGCTGGGGCTTAAATCTCATCAGGTGCAAAAAGAGAAAAATGGGTGTGAAGGTTTGCGCCTTGTACCTCTGGACAGCCAGCAGAAGTGCAAGGCATTGGCCTCACTAGCCTCAGGCAGGAGTAGGAACAGGGGCTATATAGCATTTCCACAAGCTGGGAGACAGGTACACAGAGACAGCAGGATAGGAACCTCACAGAAGGAAGACCGTCATTATTCCAAAATGTGATTCCTCAGTAGGAGATTATGGGGACCTCAGCCTCAGGCAATAGAGAGGGTTACAGGGCAGGAGGAGGCCACTAGCAGAGCTATGTGTGACAGCCTGTGTCACATCTGTTTGCAGCCGTGCATGCTGCCAATCCCCTTTTCTCCGTGCCCTGGAGCAGGATGTGGGGGCTCCATCAGCTTTGGTTGGTGCCTGCTCCATGGTTTCCTGGAATCTCTCTGCTGGCAGGCACACCTGGGATACAGACCGAGCGTGAGCGTCAGTAGCTGAGCACACGCTGTGCCTGCCCGGTGTGAGGCCAGGAGCTCCGTGACTGTGATTCCTGCCCTCCCTCCCCCCGTCCCTCCCAGGAGTGACTTTGGTGTTGCTTTCAGGGCACTTCAGTCTGCATTGAATTAAGGCTCCGCAGAGCTGTTAACGTACAGAGGTAGATGTGCAGCTAACACATCGTATCGGGTGTTTCAGGAGTCTGTGAGACCAAGTTAAAGCTCTTCTTTGGCATTTTCAGTGTAGTAACAATAGCAGTAGTAATAATAATAATGATAATAATAATATTAATAATGATAATAATAGCGAAATCATGTAAGCAACCTTGCAATCCCTAAGCAATTCAACCAGCTGACACAGAGCACAGCTGAGCTGCAGCCACCTTTACAACAAAGGGCCTCAGCCTGGCTTGCAAGACACTTCAGCAGCCATGGGATAGAAAGCAGAGCAGTTGGGCTGAGGAGACTTGCTCCCACGACAAGGGTTTTAATGAGGGAAGCTCCCGCACCTTCGGGCTTTGTTACAGTGTCATCGGGGAAGACTGTTGCCTAGGGAGCTGTACAGAGCTATACAGCAGCTAAATGTACGCAAGAGAGAAAACACTTCCACAATGTACAGCCCTTAAATTCATATTCTCTCCGTGCTTTGGGAATATTTTGGTGCCTAGTGCCTGTGTTCTCTAATGACATCTTCCCTGCAGTGTCCGAGGTTGTACTGGACAGCTCAAGGCTGTGTCCTGTGTACCCAGCATCCTTTCTTCTTGCCTGTGAAGCACTGCTAAAGGTGCTTTTTGGCAGGGAACTTTCCTCTGCTTCAGCAGCAGGCCAGGAGATGTCCTTAGTGTCCGAGATCAAAGTCGTACCTAGCAGGCAGCAGGCTGGCAGGAGCCTGGATTGGATTGACTCCAGTTGTACCCCTGGATGGCTTTCCTCCCCTCTTCACCGAGGTAATCACCTACCAATGACAGTGTGACAAACACATCCCTGTGTTTCTCAGTGCCTTCATAACTCCAGCCTCAGATGCCCCTCTCTCCCAGGGTGCTGGTGCTGCAGGCACAGTCACCTCCTGCTTTCCTCCAATGCCTCAAGAGGCAACGTTCTTGTTCCAATCATAAGAAGCCACCCTGCAACTCCATCCACCTCTTGGAACTGCTTCCAAGGCCTCTTCTTCCTCTCCTTGAGCACTTTCGATGTTCTTTCCTGTTCACAATACTTGGGAGCAATAAGGACGTGTGCTGCAAGCCTTCATATGTATGCCTACAAGGGATGAGATATTTGATAGGCTTCAAAGATGCCCTTTACTGAGCATGCAAAATTGCTCTGAGAAAGCTCTGCAATTATTCTGCAGGATGTACACAGGAAAGATGATATCTGTCCCCTTCCTCCTTGTATCTAATTGTTCCTAATAAAAGAAGAAGCCTAAAAAAGGAGGTAATAAGCCAGACTGGAATCTGGGTCCCAAACACCTCCAGGGCCCTGGAGGAGTATAAAATCACTCTGCCCTTTTTGCTCCTGGCCTTTCTGCCTAATAATAAGCATTATGCTTTTCTGCACCGCTTCCCATCCCGAGATCTCCAAGTACTCGGCATGTGTGATTAAGAGCACTCCCTGCCCACATGCAGAGCTGTTTGTCAGGATGACTACCCCCTCTTTACAAGGGAGACACGGTAGCTCATCACGTCAGAGCTGAGACAGCCCCACATCATCTGTCTCACAGGCGAGAGGCCCCTGCCTTTCTGGGAAGCACTTGCTGGGAAGCAGCTCAGCCTAACGGGACTGTGATTTAAAACCTACCAGCACCACAAAGGACCAATAAATACGGGGCATGGATGAGACCTGTGGCTGTCAGCACCCTCGTCTCGGGTGCACACATGACTGCCTATGGCCAGTTCTTCGAAAGGAGCACTGGTCTGACCCCACTGATTCCTCCAGGCTGGGGTACATCTCCAAACCACACCTCAACCTGTGGTCAGCACACTTAAAAAACTTGGTTCTTTAATCTTTCATGCTGTTTTAGGCTGTGCAGGCTCATAATTAAGAGCTTGAAGTCTCTTCTAGCTTGCTCTCATGCGACATTAGTGCTCCCGAAGGCCTCTCCTTAAAACTCGAATTTATCCACTTTGTTCCCAAGTGTTCAATCAACTGCTTCTTCTACCACGCAGTGTGGGGGGCTGTCTGACATCTTTCTGCCTGAGATGAAAACAGTGCACTCTGCAAATTCCTGAGATTTATAAAACGTGATCTAAGTTTCCTCATGAGACACAGCTTCCCAGGTCTGAGACACAGAACTGGGATCCACAGCTCCAGCACAGGGACCTTCAGATTTTGTTTGCTGTTCATCCCTACTCTGATCAGGTAATCCCATTAATGCCTGGTGCACATAGAGAGATTCCTTAAGATGGGGTTAGTTAGCTCAGGAAGACACATGAAGAGGGACATTGGGGTGAAAAATTAAGCAGTCAACAACACAGAAGAGGGAGAATGCATGCTTCTCTACAGGTCTTTTCTCAGTAGAGGAACTGGACTGCATTCAGAAAAACATGAAAGGTAGCAATTTGATGATAAAAGTAGGAATTTTCCCATGCTGTGCATTGTGACATAAGGAACTCTGTGCTACAAGATGCTGCTTGTAGGATTCAGGAAGAGGAGAAATTGTGATGGATAGTAGGTTGTTCATCACTGGACAGGGCAGTCCACTTGAAATAGATCTAAATCTTCAAGGTTGAACCTCTCACATCCTCTAGCATGGGATTTTTTTATACCTTCTAAAACCCACACCACCGATCAATGTAAGACAAAGGACAAAAGGACGCAGACATGTTCAAGTGAAGATCACTGGGGCGTATTTTAATTTCCAGGCAGAAGCAAAAAAACCCTTATTTTCCAGCCTGTGTGCTGACACTTATGTCTTGTAGGTTTGGGTTTTGTCAGCTGGAGCGGGTTCAGGTTAACTTCTGCTGAGATTTGAGCTGGTCCAGTGGTGCTTACGCTGCCACTTCCCCATGTTGTGGATTTTAGCAGACTGCCAGCGTCCTGGCAACTTTATGTGGTGCTGGTCTGTGAATAATGCTGCATTGCAAAAGAAAATGGTTTTCTTTGGATGTTACCCCTTGTCAATGAGAGCAAGGGCATTTATTCCCAGTACAGCCAACCTCTAGCCAAGCAAAGTGCTGGGATTACTTGGAGCTGAACAGGGTTAGCAGTCGGGCAGTCTCAGCTCTGGATAAAAGATTTTAGAGCAGCAGTGTTGTCTTGTTCTGTAAGTTCACGGTGGGTCTGTGTGGGGGAGTACAGGGCACATGGGAACTGTGATTTGCTAAGCAAAGCAGGATTGCTCCTCGGCAATCCTTGTGTGGGAGAACTTGGAGGAAAAGCCAAGGGCCAGGCAGGCAGCAGCAACTTGCAGACCCTGCCTCCCCTGAGGTGATGTTCCCCTGGGGCGTTGCAGGGCAGCCTGGCTTCTTAAGACACTGTCCTTAAGGGCAGGGCTTTAGCAAGGTCCTCTGCTCCCAGCAAAAATCTCCCAGTGCCTCTTGATAGAAACAGCACAGTTGATCCTTGCCTGGCAGGAGTAGAGGTTGCTGGCTCCTCTCGCCCTTCATGCCCCAGTTGTTAAAGTAGGATAGTTAACATTCATCTTGCCTTGACCCTCCCTCATTCTGAAAGCTAAAAAACAGCTGTAAAGGGGTATTTCTCCTATGACTGGCAGATTTAATTTATTTTTATGGTTATGTTCATAGCTATAGGTTAGGCAACAGTGCCAGGCCTCATGAAAGCCCTGACTGTGACCACAGAAATGGGAGTGACATTCATTGGGGTAATGCTGCACAAAGTGCCAAAGTGCTGGGGGAGCCTGGGTGGCAGCAAGGGATCTTGTCCTCTCTGCCATGCTGGGGTGCCTTCCTCACTGGTCCAGCCATTGTGCCTCCCCTACACTTTCTCCAGCACAAATGCCAGGGTGATCTTAACTTTCTCCCTGCTGATACCTCATTCCCTGGATCCTTCTTCTCTCCCGAGGCCCTTCCCCCAGCCCAGATCCATACAAAGGTGAAAAGGAAGGAGGAGACGATGACTTTCCTGTATCTGCCAGCTTCTCTCTCCACCTCTGACGTGAATGAGGCCCTTCATGGTTTTCTCTTGAGCAAACACAGATGCTTTTGTTTTATGGGCTTGTGGGACGGGATGGAATTAATAAATCAGAGCGCCAGTGCTGTGCCGCCACATTCCTGCAATTTTAAGGCAAGATCACACACACAAAAAAGGCAGAAACAAAATAGGCAATCTCTTCAGAGAGAACTCAGATGATTTGACTGTGCCTCCTGCTTGCTGTCCCACTTGGTCTCCTGCTCCCTCACCCTTGTTCATTCCTCCTCCTCCTTTCTCCGACTTTCACATTCCCATTAACCTCATTTCTTCTGTTCCCTTTCCCTTCCTCAGGAATCACTTTCAGTCGCACCTTAGTTTCTCACCTACACCTATTTTTCTTCCCTTGTCTTCCTTTCATTTATGTTTCTTTTATCCTTACCCTGAACTAAGGTGTGACCAAGGCTTTTGCATCCAGGTATGAAGTTCAATGTCCTGCATGTAAGCCAAAGAATCAGGAATGCTGCAGCTTTTTCACCATGGACTGAAATGTCTGCTCTTACACCTGCTTCCTCCACCCCTCTTCTGTTTTTCCTCCTAAGAATGTTGCTGCCTGAGAGATTCAGTGAATGACTCTGGGAATAAAACACAAAGTATCACTGTTCTCCTCTCAGATGTGGTATTTAACAGTGTTCCTTCGAGCAAAATTAGATCCTGCCCCAGAACTGGCAGACCCTTTCCTTCCTCGAAGGATAACCAGAAATGCTTTGCCTAAAATTAATTCTTTTGAGCCAAAAGACAAGTCTTAACATCTGTGCTTGGCTACCACCAGGTGGTAAGGAGCTAGGAGAAGATCTTTTTTCTCCCCTGTAATTAGCTAACTGGATGTGGGGCTTCAGGAGGACAAAGTGAACAGTGTGGTTAGTACAAACTACCAGCAAGGGGCTGAGACAGTTTTATTCACTGCACTGGTTGTTTTTTTCTCTAATGAGCTTAGGCACTTGAAAGTCATTTCCCCAGAGTGCTTATACATTGTTGTGCTTATCTTACCTGTGGGGGAACTGAGGCACTGAAGCAGGTGAAATGATTTGCCCAGATCCTCATACTGACGCATAGTTGAAGCCAGAAAAAGAACCAAGAAATCTTGTTTCACAGTTGACTGCTTTATCCTCTGGCCTCAGAGGAGGCCAGCAAAGACCTTTATCTTGTTTAGATGAGTGGATAGTCATTCCGAGAGGGCGCTGGGCAGGGATATCTTTCTGTACTAATATGTGACTTAATGAGTCCTGTTGCTAAGCGGCTTCAATGATAGATCATGCATCTTCTTCACTAAGCAATGAAATAATTTTTTAATCATTAAAGTTAATACAGAATCCTCAGAAACATCCAAATCTCACAGCAGGGGCTGAAATTAGCTAGCAAACAGAAACCAAATCCTGATTATCCCTGTGCACCTCTACAAAGCCCACAAGCAGTGTCTGCTGAAGTCAAACATGAGCCCAGCTGAGCTGTATCTCAGGGCTGGGCTGGGCAGTCAGAGGCAGCTGGCAAATCCTGCTGCTCCACGGTCCACAGCAAGGTTTTTTCCTCCCTCAGACATGTGTGCCAGCTCCTCATCTCTGTGGAGTAATAGGAAAGGAGGTAGGAGTGTTAATCACTGACCCCAGATAGCTGAGGCATCCCCTGGCAGATCTTTAGGAAGGAGAAATTATTTGCATTTTGTCAAGTGTTATTAAGTGGCAGATCTCAGCCTGGCCAACATTGTTCCCCCAGCTTATTTCTGTTTTCTTTTTGCCCTTGGAACCACCTCCTCCATCCTACTCCCACCAACATCTTACATTTTCTGGTTTGTGAACAATTAGTTATTTCAGGTGTTCTCTCCAGTGCAGTCCCCTGCTCTGCCTTAACTCGTGTGGCTGCCCTCCAGCATGGGATACCAGCACCTCTTGAACTGTAGCAGCCCACAGGATTCTCCATAACTCCTCCAGTAATCCCAGTGTGTTTCCCATTCTGGTTAGCAACTCTCATACTGTTTCCTATTTTCCTCAAACCTACAGTGTTCAGCAGCATGTCATCCAATTATAACAGGAGGGGTTTTTACAGCCAAAGTGAGGTTTCTAACTTCCTTGTTAGAATAGGACTCTTGGAGCATTAAGGAAAACACAATAAATCCCTTATTACTCGATATGCATCAGCAGCTCCATTACAAGGGAAGTCACAGGACACTGATAAGTATTCTGCTAAGATCATCACTGCTGACCTCTGTGCTGACTTCTAGGCGTGAATATTGTTTACCCCAAAGGATTCTCTGAGAAAGGATAATTTAAAATTGCTCTTACCGCCTCAAAGAGCCTCTCTTGTCACCCTGTTGAAAATAAATTCAAGCCTGTTCCTGCATCATGACCAGTCTCTTCACTTGTGCTCCTAGTCATGTCAGCCTGCTAGACAAACTCTGTATACTTCTTCCCACCTAGCAGCCTCTTCTGGAGGTGCTGCAGAGGATGCTTGTGGCCCTTTTGTCAACACCAGCTCCAGTTCAGTGGTAGATAAGCTGCCATCTCAGCAAGTTTTATTCATAGTCCATCAAGCCATGCCGAGCCAAGCCAAGCCACACTTGGACTGTAGTTCTCCTGAAGTCAAACCAAGTCCTGGAACTGTTAAACAGTGGTGCAAAATAGGCAAGATTTCTGTTCTTGTGTACTCCCTTCTGCACTGCACTTACCAGACTGATAAAATTTGATAGCAAGTATTTCTTTCCTAACCCAAACATGGGTCCTGACCCAAGCACCAGAACAAACACAAATGGCCTAGAAATTAGTTACAGCAGCAGAAGCAAAAATCCAGTTTCTTCCTTCTTCCTTCCCAAGCAGTTTTTGAATGTTTCCTCTGCCTAGAAGATGTTGCTGGCCCTTCAGGGGTATTTTTTGCGGAGCTGGTAATGGATGGAGATAGTTCACGTGTGCATGTATGAAGCTAGAAGTACCTAATCTGGCTTGTTGACCTCCACAAATGTCCTCATAACCAGAGAGAACTTTCCTTCCCCAAGCACAAGGAGGGAGCCAGATTCATCCCCAGAATCAGGAGATTCAAATCCACCTCTTAGAACTATAGCAGCAGACCATTTTTAACAAGAAACCACTCTTTGTCTGCCCTGATCTTCCAGGCCAACTTGGTCTGCCTTTGAAGCTCCAAGGGCTCTCAAACTGCAGAGAAAGGTTCAAAAAAAGCCCAGTTCATCTTCCCTCTCCAGCCAGAAGTATCTATTCATCAGTTATTCTCTCCAAGGCCAACTGGCAGCCCATGAATGAGGAAGTAAGGTGGGAAGGACAGCATTGCCCAGCCCAGCCTGAGTGCAGGAGTGTAAGAGCTGGGGGGGACACATCTCCCAGGGTTATCGTGGTTGTATTTGTGCAAAGACGCTCAGGAAACAGCTTGAGCAGGCAACTCACCAGCCTGGGGGTGATGGTATCAACCCCCTTTTTCATCCAGGCCTGGGGCAGCCTGAAGCACACAATTTCACAGATAAGCCCATGAGTACAATACAGCACAGGCTGACCTCCCTCCCAAGGGAAGGTTTATAAACACTACATACAAAGACACTCTCAGACCAGGCTGCTTTCATGTGCAATTAAGGAGTATGGCAGAGAGCAATCCCTCTACAAGCAAGCCCTATGGCAAGCCCCATGCACTTTAGGAGAGAGAGCAGTTTGTTTCTCATGCTGTGAGTTCGTCTGCCCTCAATTCCCTCACAGCTTTCCCCGCCCTCCTAACAGACTCTTCCATTTTAACTGTGCAAGACATCGAAAAACAGAAACCAAAACCCACATCTTTTTTTTTTTTCTGATAGGCTTGGGTTGTTGTTAGAAAGGGGCATTTGACTTTTGCTACTCCTCAGCTCCGTCTGTTCACCCAAATGCATCCATGGCTTACTTTTTCTACAAAATAAAACTTACTCTAATCATGATGCAGGGATATATACTAACAGCTGCTGCCAGTGCCCAAGTTAGATATTGCTCCTCTGGCATTCCCAGAAGATGGGAATTGCACATGGGTCTCTTGCTCTCAAACACTTTGGCACGTGTCTCAAACAATTTGAACGTGGCCTGTAGTCCAGAGTCAGGGAAGGACAGCAGGACAGTCCTAGCAGGACACTGACCATCAACTTCCTGCCCCTTCCTTCTTTTGCTCTCTTCTTCCCTTTTTATTTTACATGCAGAAGGCAGAAAAATAAACACTGTCTGCTGACTCTAATTTTCATTTTAGTGTTTCTTTTAATCAAGCCCAAGCTATACAGATCAGCAGTGGCATTTAAGGTATAAATCAAGCAGTGGACCATAACATATATCTATTGCAAAAGACAATTCTCTAGAGGCCAATTTATCCATTCTACGTTTGTTTCTAAAAGTGTCTGCATGACACTTGGATGCTGCACAGCAAGTGGCAAATATAATGAGTGCTGATGATTTATTTGGGGGAAGAAATCAGAATTAGCATTTAGGACCATCTCAGCCAGTTACAAAGTGAGCGCATTTCACACAGCTCAGAGAGCTGCAACAGCAAAAATGTCCATCAAAGACACCAGAGTGGTGTTTTTCCTCTCTCTAATCTCACACAACTAATACCTGCACAATGTGGCATCAGTGCTGCCCAGTGTCCTCTCTGTGTTAATCTATATGGAACAGCCACCCACAAGAACATTCCGCACCAAGTTGCTGTTTGCACGATGCTTTTATTGATCACATAATTCAGCCAGCATTCCCAAATAAAAACTCTGAGGGATTCTTGCCTTTACACTGCACTCATTCTCTGCCCACAGGTCTTTCCATGCAATAACAGATCAGGGCTCTGATTCTTCAGGGGGCCAGCACACACATGTAACCATTAAAATTCGAGTATTTCCACAGATTTTAGGAAGACAGTAGACATATTTAGCTACACTGGTGTTTTAAATGGCATAACTGCTGCCCCACTCATTTGCACTGTGATTTCAGCCAGAGCAGTTTCTCCTTTGCTTTCTTTTGCCATCCCTGGGAGTAATGGGGAAGTCCAGCAGGGAAGAGCATTTCAGCATCGCCTTTGAAAGCAGGAGGAAAACAAGCTGTCTAAATCAATCAAGAGCGTGCATTAGTGATAGCATGTTCCTCTGGAGGTCTGCATTTGATGTCATATTGACACATAGCTAAGATCAAAGCCTGCCTCTGTATCCTGGCTGCTACCAGAGGAACAGCATTGGCCTTTGGGCCCTATGTCTTTACAAGGAGCTCGTGATCAATGTGATTTCTTCCCCCCCCCCCCCCCCCCCCTAACAAGCACCTGTGAAATGTAATTATCCATCAAATAGTGCCTAATGCCTTTTTCTCTGAAAAAGCAATTCCTCTCCATCTTTGAAAATGTTCTGGAAGGAAATACTATAGGTTTTTCCTTTCTGCTTTTGTAAAAAAGCTGTAAAATGACAGCTCCCACTCCTGCTGAACAGGCATCAGCTGTTAACTCAGTAGGGAAAGCTCTGAATGAGATATACAGAAACTTTGGAACAATCCACTATTGTTTTTGCTTCCTTAGAATTATTTTGCCTCCTTGGAAAAAAAAAAAGGAGCTTTTTTTTTTTGTTGGCTAATGCAGATATTGGGCTGATTCATGCTGATACGTTTGGAATTATTATTCTGTAATAGTCATCAGCATCTAAAAAGGACCTCAGTTCTGCCAGAGCTCTGCAGCAGAGAAGAGAAGCTGACGTCTGAATAAGCCCCTGAGTTCCCTTTCAAGAGAGGATAACTCCAAGCTTAGAGGTCTTTCAGGAGAGAGCTAGCTTTCTCAGGAGACATCTGGTACCCCCTGCTTCTCTTCGGGCCTGAGCTGCTAATCTTTCTCCGGGTATTTCTGGCACCCCTGGATTATGGCTCTGCAGTGCAGGGAAACTGTGATGGGGCAGAGGGCTGTGTCCCTCTGAGTCACAGCCCACCCTCACTTATGCTCAGAGGGCAGGAATGTGGTGACGGGTTATATGGATCACTTGTGAAGGACATTTGGGTCTGGGCTGATTAAAAATAGCCTGGCTTAGACCTCCTTTTTCAGGCTCCGGAAGGCTCCCTGCAAGGACGGGCTTTGCAGCCAAGTTCAAGGACTAGTCTCTATTCAAACTGGGTTATCTCCATTCCTGCTGATAGCCCAGATAGTGCCTGGATACCCTTGATCTACCTGGGGATAGCAGGCTGAGCCACGTGCTGTCTCCAAAGTATTGGTTCCCGTGGGACCTAGCCAGCAGATTTAATTAGCTCCATCAACGTTTCTTTTTTTTTTTTTTTCTGTTGCGTTGGGGTTTTTTTGACTTGGAAGAAATCCCTGTATAAAGCATCACCCTCCACCAGTCCATGCTCCCACACACAAGCCACATGTCTAGGACAAGGATGCTCTTCAGAAAGGTGCTGTGTCAAGCTGTTTATGGACTAAGCTTTGAGGAATGCTTAACTTGGCTTCATGTGGGCAGAGGAGGGACGGAGGTTGTGCGCAGTGTATTCCTGAGGAACAAGCCTGGTTTATGGGCTGAAGTAACTCTGCTTCCTTATGGTGAAGGGATCAGGGCTGGCAGGAGAGGATGAAGCCTTACTTTGCATCTGAGAGGTGCAGGGGCTTGGGAAGGGCAGCTGTTTCGTTGGGAGTGACTCACTTCCTGGGGAAGTTGTCCCCACAGGAGCCTGCACACCAAGGGACAGAGTATTGATGGGGCTGAGCCTTGAAACTAAACAGCTGCTGGTAGTTCTGCTCTTCCTGCTGTGGGGAAGGACCTGGCCATCCTTCCCTGTATTGTTTTATTATTTGTAGCTCCCTGGGTTTTGTCTCTCCAGGGGACTCGGTTAATTTTCCTTTGCCCTCTCTCCCCATGAGCGGTAGGGGAGTGCTCACCTCATTCAGATTGCAGGTGTCACTTGCCTGCAGCCCCTCACCAGGTCTGCAGCAGAGGGGTGATTAAAACCCCCAGCAGATAAGCACTCACACCTTGGGGCAGAACTGCAGTTCCCTCCTATTGCCTGGGCTACTGGGAGGTCAAGATCCCATTTGTAGGATCAGAGCCTTTCTCTTCCCTATTCCATCCACCTCTCCTATGAAGACAGGCTGAAAGAGTTGGGGCTGTTCAGCCTGAAGAAGAGAAGGCTCTGGCGACACCTCAGAGCACTTTCAAACACCTAAAAGGGGCTACAAGAGAGCTGGAGAGGGACTCTTTACAAAGGCATGTAGTGAAAGGATAAGGGGGAATGGGTTCAAACTGAAAGAGGGTGGGATTAGGTTAAGTATTAGGAAGACATTCTTCACTTTGAGGGTGGAGAGGTGCTGGCCCAGGTTGCCCAGTTATTGTGGATAGCTCATCCCTGGAAGTGCTCAAGGCCAGGTTGGATGGGGCTCTGAGAAACCTGGTCTTGTGGAAGGTATCCCTACCCACAGAAGAGGGGTTGGAACGAGATGATCATTAAGGTCCCTTCCCATCCAGAACAGTCCATGATTGTATGATTAACAGTTCCCTTCCTAGAAAAACTACTTCTTTTTTTTTTTTTCCCCTTTGCTTTTCAGTTACCTAGTTCCAGCAGAGTTTAGGGGAGAAACTGCTACTTTCTGAGCAGAAAACCAAAATTGCCTTTTCCCTTCTTTTTCCCACCCCCACAAGAAATACAGCTGGATGTGAACCCTCAGGCACCATCCTTTAGATCCAGCCTATCCTTTCTGTCCTACAACGATGCCATTCCTGAAGACCTGTCTGGGGGTCGGAGGAGTCTCGCTACACAGAAATGCCCTGTTTTGGCTGTGTTTGCACAGTAATTACCCGTGCTTATCCCAGAGCAATAACCCGTTCCACCCACTTCTCTGGTTCCTTGAATCCATCCTCCCACTTTATCGTGCACATTTCAAACAGGCAGGCAGCTGCCTGGTGAGGGGAAGCGCTGCAGCATCTTGGCCCCTGTCTCAATTTTTAGCACTATTGTAGTTTCAGCTGAAGGCTCTGGTGGACCCAAGGGAATGGGGGGAGAGGGGACAGCAGCTTCCTGTGCATTTCAGCAAGGCAGAGACTGAGCCGGTGCTGCTCACCACAAATGCCGGCGCTGCCATGAATTATGCATTCCTTGTTTAAAGAGAGGTCGCTCTCATCAATAATTGAAAGCTCCCTGCTCTGCCTTCAGCATCACATCTCCCACACCGGGAGTTAGGGAACTCATGAAATCTGCATGGACTTCCTCAAGGTGGCTAGGGGCTGGTGGAGAGAGGCAGAAAAATGCAGGTAAAACAAACCAAAAACCCTGCTGACAGCCTTGGGGTGTGAAATTAAGAGTCATCTGCAGCTACTTGCAGGTCTGCTCCGGCCCTGCTCCTCACACCCCTTTCTCCTCCCCTCTCCACACCTGTCTCCTCCCAGGGTACACACAGAACAGTAGGCTTGCAAGCATGGCTCAAAACAAGATTAGGGAGCATTTCTTCAAAATTTTGGCTCAGTTACCTGAGAGTAGTTTGCTTTGGGTGCTTGCCTAGAAAATCATTACATTGGATGGTGGGATGCTCCCAAAGGGACAGTCTGAACTGTGAAATTTGTCCCTCTGGGAAGGTAAGGATCTTTAGAGCCTGTGTGTCTGACTAGAACTGTACCGTTCTGGGCTGGGGTTGGTCCAGCATTCAAAGTCTTGTAAGCCTGAATCAGACAGGCCAGCTGCCCTGAACCAGAGGCTGGGAAATCACCTTTCTTCCAAAGCAAACTTTTTGAAAGGTGTGATTCTCATTCTGGGTCAGGCAGGCAGAGGGCAGAACCAAAACCACAGATGAGAACTACCAAAGCCCATGTGATCCTAACCATTCCTGAGATATAAAAAGGATGTAAATTGAGCAGCTTCTCAACGGGGCTGTAGGAAAATCAGAAGTACTGGAAGGTGCCAGCCTTATAATCCCCAGTCAGCTGTGTCTCTCCCTAACTTTCACCTTTCTCCCATTCACTCAGCATGTCCTTTCAAACACTCTGCAGCTCAGGGAGAAAGTCACTGCCCTAGGTAATTTTGCAGCCTGGAATCCTTATCCCTCTCAACATCTGGGTTGTCCTGCCTGTAACAAATTGTGCCCTGTTGGTAATTAGTCAACAACAGATGAAGGGATTGGTCACATGCAACGGTCTGAGCCTCAGCCAGATCTTGCTTCTGTTCAGCATCATTCTGGGGCATCCAGCTCTTCCCCCTGTGTGCTTCTCTCATTGTCTTCTCCTGAATCCTTTCAGAATAAAGCCCTTTGTGTCAGCACAGGAGCTTAAATGGAGACTGAGTGGTGTTGCATCCCAGGAGCTGAGAAGTCTGACAAAGCAGCGTGAAGCCAGAGTGGTACGAGAAACTTTCTGTCCCTATCATACTCAGCTTTGTGCTCTGTGTGTTTGTTTATTTTTTAATGGAGAACAGAAGATTGATGGATGAAATTAAGAAGAGGGATATGTAATTGGAAAACAGCTCAAGAAGGTTACATTCAGCATATTGAAGGCATCCATCAAACATTCAGCTAATGTTGTTAAGGGTGTGTAACACAAACAAGGGCTGCAGGAGACACTAGGGAAAAAAAAGAAAAGGAAAGAGAACGGGGAATAGGCTGGACAGGAGAAATAGCAAAGGAGGAGAAGAGCCAGTGAGAGAATACAATCAATAATATTTGTATTGCAATCACATCCAAAGGCTCCCGTTGGGATCAGTGCCGGACTGTACAACCACATTAAGAGATGGTCCCTGCCCTCTACAGATTAAACCCAGGAATTACCAGATGAAGACAGGAGATGGGTTTAGATGATCACAAAATTTTCTTCTGATCTTGAATCTCATTTGATAGGATCTACTCTGAGAGGGCAGAAGGAAGGTAGCTGTTTGTGCCAAGAATACACACTGTAATGTTTGCCAGCAGGCATGCAATTAATCCGAGCCACTTAGGAGACTTTGGTTTTAATTATAAAAAGTAGGTAAAAATATGTGCAGTAAACCTCTGTAAGCCCCACTGGGGCCATCAGCAAGCTACCCAGAGGCATCAATATGTGACTGGATTTTGATGTTGTGTTTTCAAAAGGATGGACTGATGCTTTAATGGGCCACTTTGTGGGAAATATTCCATGAGGGGTGGACATTAAGAGAATGCAAAGGGCCTTTGTGTGGGTAAGGACAGAAGACAAAGGCTAAAATTATTAGTAAGCCAGAGGATTCCTGTAGTCCTGGAAACAGGGAAGAAAAGAGACTCTGAAGGACTGAGAAAAAGCAGGTGAAAGAAATAAAGCAACAGAGAAGAGCACGCGTGATGGATGCAGGGGGAGACAGTGGGGGAGAGAAGGTAACATTTTTAAAAGAAAAATAAAGTATTCCAATAGAGATTTTTTGAAATGGGGTTGAAGTCAGCTCCTCTGTGACGTTCACAAGTTACCTGGGCCTCTATGCAGGATTTAACTTCTTCAGCCTTGCTTGCTTTGGAAAAGCAATAGAGAGAAGGTGCATGCAGAAATAAATGAGCTTGGAGCACCAGGGGAGTTGCACACACTGACAGCATCTCCACCTGTTTGCAGCGTTTGGGCAGCATGAACAGGGCTGCCTGGAAGAGGGAGGAGGAGAAAGAACTAGAAAGAGAATTTCTTAAAAATTCTTCTAACTCTGATCCACTCTCCTCTGTGCTCTATTTGTAACACACCTGCCATGGCTGCCTCCTCCTCTCTTCCCCTCCAGAAGCCACCTGAGTTTGCAGCAGTAGCAGGTCTGCTGCACAGAAACTGTCTCTGTATAATTAAGGCCTTTTATTAAAGGGAAGAAGCACTGCCTGCCTGACTCTGGTGCAGGGACTTTTGTAGTTGCAAGCACACTAGAGGATGCAAGGAGCTGTGATGACCCTGAGCCAGGGCCTGGGTGGGCCTAGGTATCTGCAGTTGTTAATAGCAATCCTTGGCTTTCTTTTGTGGCTCTGTCTGTTCTCATAGCCATGAGTGATGGGAAGGCTACGTTGGTAAGAGAAAATATTTCCTGTGGAGAAAGTAGTCCCTGGTGTGGGTAACACCATCCTGCCTTGTGTCTGGCCTGGATCTGTAGCTTACCAAATACCTGTGCCTTTTTGGTACTAAAGCTTGAAAGACACTCTTGTACCTACCCCAGAATGAAGTTAAGCAGAGCCAGCATGTTTGCTGCACAAGGCTCCTGCTCACATCACCAAAACACTCCAGTGTGCCCCTGGCCACACAGCTTCCTTGGTCCACTTCTTCATCAGGTTTTTGTAGCTTGAAAGTAGTGAAATGGGCACCATGGTGTTTCCTGAGTGAGGGGGCAAGAAACATTAGATATTAACACCATTAATGGCTGGGTTGGGGAGCAGTCAGGAGGAGCAGTCAGTGGGAATATTCTTCCCTAAAGGACTGCTCCAGTGTTGGTACCACTGGTTTCTAACAAGGAATGAGCTTGTGTTGCAGTAATTTCCTTAACAGGGCTTAAGAACACCCACTTGCCCACCACAGGACTTGCTGAGACAGGCTAGTGTTCTGTCAGATGTGGCTGAAATAGCATTGACAGTTATTGGTGGTAGGGCACTGATGAGACCTGCAATTGCATAATCCTTGATTTTTTCAGGACACCAAGGTAAAATGTCAGAGAAACAATTAAAGACAGATTCTAAGAGGTCCCAGAGGATGAATTTAGAATAGCATCTCCTCATACCTTTCAGGAGTACCCTGTGGCTGCTGTCACTGCAGAGCTCTTTTAGACCAGTTGTCATATTTCTTCTCACACAACTCTCTAAGGCTGAAGCAAGGCAATCCTTCCCCTCTGGACAGATGAGGCAGTGGGACCCTCATCTGGGCATTGGGACCCTTTGCTGGACCCAAATCCTCAGCAAAGAGTTGCTTTTGAACAAAATGTGCCTGTGTCTCTTTGAGGATCTTGGTTTTAGCTGACTGGCCTTCAGTACACTTAAAAATCCCTGGCAGAGCAGGAATTTAGAGCCAACCAATTTGAACCTTCTTTCAAGTTTTGTATCAGAATGATTCCATCATGCTCTTCTCTCAGAATGCCTTCAGCCTAGGAGTGCAGGAGGACCTGGTAGGGCCTGGTGGGTACTCCAAAATCTGTGATTTCAACTAAATGTTGCAATGGCTAAACACTGCAAATCAGAAGTAGAAAGGGATGTGGGATAATTAAACATTCAGCAGGCATCACCAGCACTCTGGAATGGCCAAGGCAGGGATTTCATGGAACACTTAGTAGGTGATAGCATGCGTGCCTGATTGCCTCAATGCATCTGCCTAAGGAGGATGAATTAACACTGCAGAAGGGTTAAGAGGTGCTGGCTGTCTAGAGGATACCTGACTGTTTTGTCCAGTTGCATATTCAGGCACACAAATCTTGCACACAGTTCTAAAAGGTTGTACAAAAGAAGCAAATTAAATGGTCAGCACAAAGGAATGAACACAAGTCTCAAAGAGGGGGCAAGTAGCAGTCCTCTCCAGCTTCAGAATGTTCAGCAATATGAACAACCCTAACTCAAGGACAGTGGTTTCATCATGGGATAATGGGAGGTTCTTTAGAGCAACAGAAATAGCTAAAAGCTTCTTTTCAATAGCACCAGAGTTGGCCAAGTTGGATAATGGTTTGGACCTGTAACATTAATGGAGTTCCTTGTAAACTTAGACAACACTTGGCTGGATTAGGGCCAAACATTTGTCATGCCTCCCTGCATTTTTGGTGACTGGTATTTTGGAGGCCTTACTTTTTTTTCTTTTCTGAAAGGTAGAGAGATGCCTGGGCATTGGAAGCTCCCTGCAGCATGCTGAGGAGACGTAACCTTCTTACCACGCTCCTGATTGCCTTGCCATGGGCTCTTCTCCTAACCTTGTGGCACCAGTACCCAACCACCCACTACCTCAGCCTGCTGAGAAGTAAGTGCAGAAGTTCCGCTGTCAGTGTGTTGGTGGCTGTGATGATTTCTGTTGCAAACCCTCAGCAGGGATGCTTCTTCTCACAGGAAGAGTTAAACGGACAGACTTGCCTGAAGGCCTCCTTGGGGTTTGCTGGCAGCAGGATCATAAACTGTTCTTAAGAGCGTGTTAGACATGCACCTTAGGCTGGCTTTGGAGAGAGGATGCAGCACTAACTCCAGATAGATGTGTGCCTCCCTGGACAGGAGGCAGCCTGTTAGTATTAGTCCTCTGACATCTTCTTGTTTTCTCCTCCTTCTTCCTTTGTTTTGTCCCAGAAGAGACAGACGAGAACGTGACCTCTAAAGCTCTCCTTAATGGTACCTCTGCACTGAGAGAAGAAGGCTTCCCCTCATGCACTCGGCAGCAGCAAAGCATAGGGGCAACACCTAAAATCATCCAGAATTACGTGTACTCCAGGCCTCCCCCATGGTCAGACACCCTGCCAACCATCTTCGTTATCACCCCTACGTACACCCGGCCAGTGCAAAAAGCTGAGCTGACCCGTCTGGCCAACACCTTCCTCCACGTACAGAACCTGCACTGGGTGGTGGTGGAGGACTCTCCGCGGAGGACCAACCTTGTCTCCAACCTGCTGGAGAAGGCTGGGCTCAACTTCACCCACCTCAACGTGGAGACACCCAAGAGCCTGAAGCTGGGTCTGTCCTGGATCCCATCCCACACCCCAAGGGGGACACTACAGAGGAACCTGGGGCTGCACTGGCTGAGGGACAGCTTCAGCAACACCGCACCACCAGAAGGTGTAGTCTATTTTGCTGATGATGATAACACCTACAGCCTGGAGCTCTTTGAGGAGGTAAGAGACATAAAATTACATGGGACAGAAAAGCAGAATAGAGCCGCAGAGCCTCTTAAGCTGAGTTGCACTTGCAAAGACCTTGCCCACTCTGCATGCAGTGGCAGCTGGGTATAGGGCAGATGCAAGCTGAAAGGGCAAAGAACACGTTTGCCATGCTAAAGGCTGCAGATGTGAATGGCCACTCACACACCATTGCACCAGCTAGAGTTCCTCTTGCCAAGGATCACAGATGTGTACATCAGAATTTATACCTCTCCTCAGGGAGACCTGACCTAATTTAAATAAGCACCAAAGACAAACTTCTGGCACGGCATAAATCTGCACGCCTAGGGGTGCGATGGGTGGGGGATGACAGAAAAGTTTTCTGACTTTCTATCCACTTTTATTCCTTGGCTGCCCTTCAATTCTCCAAGTTCCAGCCACCACAACAGGGCTGTGTCTCTAGGATCACCGAAGCTTGCCCAGACTTCTGCTGGAGACCTGGCTTTTGTGAGATGCTAAGCCTGTTGTAAACTTGCAAGAATCCAGTAAACTCTCTCGTCACCAATTTAAGCCAAACTGTACGAAGCCACTTGAAGAGCAGAATTATGCATCAGAACATATTTCCAGTTTTCAGAGTTGTTAGGTCTCTGTTAAGCTCGTCCTTTCTTCCTTCCTTCCAGGTCCTTTCTGACAATTTCAATAAACCCCCACACTTCTAGGCAGTAGCCATGGATGGAAAAACGAGGCAGGAGGTAGGGGTAGAAATTGGAATAGATGAGGACAAAGATGAATCAGTCAGGGAGATTACTTGCCTGAGTGTAAAGCTGGAGTGAGTGGAGTAGATAATACAGAGCTAGAGGCCAAGTAAAAGTAGTATTTGGCATTTACAAAAATGATAAAATTCTACCATAACAAAAAGGTAAAAGTTCAAATGGGATGAGAAAACCAGAGGTTTTCATTCTTCTGAGGGACTCAGTGTGGCCACAGAAAGGCAGTGAGTTTGTTGTTCAGAGAATAACGTGCTAAGAATTTGCTTTGTGGCTGTGGAAGCTGTAGCTCTTCAAGCAGCAGCGCAGGTGAACTGGAGCTTGTGCTGCCAAGAGCAATGGGATTGCGTAGGAAGTCAGTGGGGGAGGACAGGTGCCAATGAAAGCAGAGCAGGGTGCACTGATGGGTTGGGACAAACGTGGCAAGGCTGAATTCTCACAGCACTGTCTCCTTCTGGCACACAGATGCGCTACACAAGGCGGGTCTCAGTCTGGCCAGTGGCTTTCGTCGGGGGGCTGCGATATGAATCCCCAAAAGTGAGCCCAGCAGGGAAGGTGGTGGGCTGGAAAACCGTCTTTGACCCTAACCGTCCCTTTGCTATTGACATGGCCGGATTTGCTATCAGCATCAAGTTGATTTTGGAGAAGCCTCACGCCAGTTTCAAGCTGGAGGGGGTTAAAGGAGGCTACCAGGAAACCAGTCTCCTGAAGGATTTAGTGACTATGGACGGGCTGGAGCCCAAAGCAGCTAACTGCACAAAGGTGAGTAGTACCAGAAATCTCAAAGATACGAGCTCCTTGCTGAGTCCTGGCTGCCCTTACAGCCTCCTGCCACACTCTCCCACCTTGCAGTGTGCCTGCCCTGTGCTGGCACATGTCAGTGCCAAATGATGCTGGGACAGACAGATGGACAAAGCCTGCTAAATTCTTCACAGATGTTAAGCTCAGAGAGAGCTGAGGAGCAGCGCTAGGCATTCTGTGTTAATAAAGCATCTCAGATGTACAATTTGTGCCCAGATTTCTTCTCCAAAATCCAGGAGGATTGGCAGAGGGTTGAGTCTGGAATTTTGCTCTAGAATGGTCCCTCCTCCTTGTCACTGTTTCCTAGGATCAACCCCATTGAATCACATGCTTCAAACAGCTGTGAGCCTCACTTTTCTGAGATCCCACCCAATGGGTGCAGTACCCTCATAGCTTTCATGCTATTCAGAACACCTGAACTCTTTGTGCTTCCCTCTAGGTGTTGGTCTGGCACACAAGAACTGAGAGGCCCACTCTGGTTAATGAAGGCAAGCGTGGGTTTACAGACCCCAGAGTAGAGGTGTAAGCAGAGAGCCAGCTCCAGGGTGTGAGTATCTTTGTCTTTATTGTTTTTAGCAAGGCAAATAATCTGTACCTGTTTCCTTATTTCTGCTATTATTTCCTCAAAAACTGCATATGTGACTGCTCCAGTAATTCACTGTGCCACCCTTTGGACAAGAAGTAGATTCTCATCTTTATCCACGTATGCTCTGTATTTCTTACTCATTCAAGCCTCCTCGCAGACCATATGGGAGTTTTGCCTGACAGAGAGAAAAGTGACAGCAGAATCCCCCGGTTTCACTCAGTATTAATGACAAGCCAAATTCCTTTCCCCTGGACTCTTTCATCCAGCTCCAAACTCCCATTGGTGTGGGAGTTGTCCTACAGCTTGGAACGAGATCACACTCCTGCAGGCAACCTTTTGTCCTGGCAGCCCATGCCACCCGTGCAGTGCTTCATGCAACCCCCTTCAGCTTTTATCCTGCATGAGCAGCTGTGGTGTGGGTGCAGCAGGGAAAGGCTGATGGAATGCTTGGAGCACCTCAGAACAGGAACCAGCAAAGCACAACCTACACAGACTCTCTCAGTCTGAGGTGCTTGGTACCAATGCTACCAGAGCTAGGAGTACATCTGCTGCTGAGGAGAAATAGTGAAGGCACTTTGAAGTGTTTTTGCAGTTCAGTACCAGGTTCAGCAGCAGGATGGGGGATTATGGCAATCACCATGGGTGATGGCAGGAATGTATCAGAGATCATTAATAGGTTCTTAGAAAGAGAATGATGATGAAGAAGATATATCCATATATGTCATGCCCTCTCAATGGCAGACTCCTGCCTCAAAAGTCCCAAAAGAATAAAAGTATCCCAATTTCGAAGTACCCAGCTCTTTCTGAAATGACTCATATCTGTGTCAGGACACAGGATGCTGAATGATTTAGTCCTGCTTTGGAAGATATTCCAGGAGTGCTTTTAGTTTTGACCCCAATATACACCTCAGCTCAGCTCTACCAGTGGAAATAAAACTGACAGCTTTTATACAGTCATGAGTATTTCAACTCCTGCACTGATCTCCTGTGTGCATCACTAGTAGCTGCACTCAGCATTGCCACAGCACCTCATCATCTCTGTGACAGCCACACAAATAGTGCAAAGCAATCCCAGTGCCTGCACACCCAGCAGCAGATGGAAGGGACTGGAGTTAGTTAGCTAAACAGAGACACCTGGTGCCACCATAGCGACCCTGGGGTAGCCTACCTGTCCCTCCTACAGGGCACAAACCCTGTGCCATTTCTGACAGCTTTTATTAATATTACAGATATCCTAGAAACCCATAAATTATGCAAGATACCCGTGCTTGCAGCTCCTCTTTTCACCAAAGCTTTTGTGAGATCCACTAGCAGCAACAGGCTCATTTTGCACACTCACCCATGCTGAGTCTGCAGTTGCCTAAAGCTATGAGTGCCCAAACTCAACTCATAAGGATTCACAGTCCAGTTAACTGCTCTGGAGGAATCACTTTGTACAGGATGAGCAGGCCTATAAAAACTCAGACAGATTAGACCCTCCCTGCCTACTTGCCAGAGGAGGGGCTGACTGCTCTCCATTGGAGATGCACAGTGTGGACATGATGTTTTCACAAATGTCCATTTATGAATGGGCACTTTCGTCCTCACCTCTCTCCCTGGCCAAACACTCAGCCATCCTCCATAAGGAATGCAATGCACCAGCTATGGAGTCTCATGAGAATGGCTTCCCATGAGTCGTTTGTTGTGGGAAAGGACAGCAACCAGTCTGAAAGATCAGGACACTGCCACTGATTCACCAGCAGGACTTGCACCTTTATCCAAGCCATATGGTTTCTCTGCATGAATCCAATAGTTTCAAGCAGATTGTTGGCTGGATCAGCCCTGCAGAATTTTAAGGATCTTTCCACTGGCATTAGCAGTCAGTTTGACCACAATCCCCTCTGCACCATTGTCTGTCATGTGGGGCAGCTGCTCTGACATGTCAAGCTGGCAGGTGGCATCTACTCCAGGAGACACATGCAAGGCAAATTGCTTGACAATCAAGGGCAATCAAGCAAAATCATTAGATTGCATCTCTTAAAATTTTAAATTGAGATCTCTGCTGAAGGCTACATTGGAGGTTTTTACTATCAAGGCTGCTGAGCTTCAAAACCTTGATAGACATGATCTAGATAAGCCAGTGCTGAGAAAAAAAAAGAGGCAAAATTGCTCCCCTGAGGATCTTCTGTTCTTAGACACAATAGGAAGAATGTTTCCATCTTTCCCTCCTGCCAATTAGTCTCCTTGAGGATCAGATCAAGCCAGTTAAGTCCAAGACCTCCCAGAGCCCTCCTTCCCTTTAAATCCTGCAGATGTGAGTCAGACAGGCATTGCTTGGTGTGGGATTTGGTACTCTCCTGTCTCTAATTGGACCACTTGCATGGCTGCTTGCCACAGAGCAGCCAAAAGCTATCACAGCACACATCCCTGCCAACTGTATTGAAACACCCTTGAAACACAGGCTTTGCCTTCTGAGAACAGGAGATGGAGATTAATTTTACCTCGTATTTTTCTTTGTTAAAGTCCTGAAAACTATCACAGAAGACTGGTGTTATAAAAACTACCTATTCTTATTGCTAATTTTTATTTACAGGCATCCAAAAGAGAAGAGTGTACTTAGGTTAGCATAGGACTCCTGCTATAATGAAATTTGGAAACAGAGAAGGTTCATCTGCATTTCACAGCTTCCAGACAGACTGAATAGAGATCCTCACATCTCATCCTCCTACTCTTTCTTTAAAAAAAGTATCAAAGAAGTTAAAGTAATGACTTTAAGTGCAGACAAAAAAAAATAAATCTGTCAGAAACTTTCTCTAATTCATAAATAAAATCTCCCAGCTAAGACTCTAGTGCACATAGAACAAGCAGCTCTTCAGCCATATCCCAGCCCAAAGCCATGCACAGTGTGGTGGAGGAAATTGTTCACCGATGCCTGCAAGGTGTTTGCCTGAGCCAGGGGGATAGCCCTGTTACACTGGATGTTGTATTTACACCTTCTTACCTCACCTTGTGTTTGTTTTGACAGAGGCAGAGGGCTGTGATTGTTCCTGAAGTTCATCAGCAGCCATAGCAACTGTGCACCCTGCCTGTCCTGCCCAGCGCTCTGCTCCACTGCTGGAGGATGATAAACACCCCAAAATGTCACCACTCCAAACAGCTCCCATTGCCCAAAGAGGTGGTAATAAGGAGGGACAGAGCTGAGGTGATGCCCTGAGATCCTCCCCACCCAGGAGAGGAGCGCTTCCCTTCCCCACCAGGCCCTGTACTTTTAACTTGTAATTTGTTAAAACTTACTAGATGTGGTCTTCATTCTCAGCTGTGCCAGCAGAGAGGCTGAAATCCAGGATGGGTGGAGGTGCCTCCAAAGGTCTCTCCTGGCATATTGTAAAACCTGAGCTTCAGTACAGCAACTGTGAACTGCAGTAGTTCAAGGACAGGAGATGTCACTAAAGCACAAACATGGACTTGTTGGCCTGAGGCTGGTGTGCTCTCAAAACAGCTTTAATGCAAAGCTGGCATGAGAGTCTCTCCCCCTGAGGGATGCACTCCAATATGTGCACACAGATCAGGCTTCAGTGTTGGAGAGGAAGCTGTGCTGATGAGCCTCATTTGGGGTTTGGGAGTTCAGAAGGGATCTGGTGCCCATCCCTCAGCTCAGATCTTGAACTGTCCTTGCTTAAGGTTGTTTTGGAAAATGCCATCTGAGATTCCCAGGCACAGACCCCTCTGGATGAAGTTCCTCTCCTGCTCCAGGAGACACGGCAGGTAGTGTACCTCAGAGACCATGCCTCCATGTCTTGCTGCAGAGAGCAGAAAGCAGGGGCAAAGATGGGTGCACTTGAACGTCTTCAAGGCCTGGAAGCCTGCTGCAGCACCATCAGGTGCTTCAGGAGCCTCAAATCATGTGCATGGACTTGCTTCCTAGACCTCCAGAGAGGAAGACAGCTCTCTGAGAGGGAGGTGGGTGAGAAGTGCTCAGAGAAGAGGAACCCTCAGCCTGCACCCATCTGCTGTGAGAACATCAAGGAATGTGGAGACATCATCGGGAAACCTATCTTGAGCACATACATGACAACAGAAATAACAAATGTGGCAAGGTTTTCCAGCTGAACTTTGAAAGGAGTGTGTGGTGCTGTGAAGAGAGAGGAGTCAGTGTCATGTGGAAGGGTTTCCCTTTCCCTCACTAAAACAGGAAGACAGCCAGGTGGGAGGCAGCCTACAAAACAGGAGGTGCAAATGAGGACTGAAGGAAGGATGCACTGGATTAAAAGCACAAGTGTTGGTACCATGTGTGCGTGGGGAGTGGTGTCACTGTGACTTTTCCAGGAAGATTCCTTGAATGACCCAGAAACCCTTCTGAGCAGATCTTTAAAACCTCTTCACTCAGGCCATGAGAAACAAGGCTTAAGGCATACAAAACACATCAAGGATTTCACAGCTGGGAGAAAGTTATAAGCAACTGAGTGATCCCTTGCCCAAGAAATTCAGGGCTAGCAGGAAACTTATTTATTTGTTGATTTATTTATACTAGAATTCTTCTCTGCCTATTCCTTGTTTAGTTTTGGTTTTTAGCTTAGGTCACATGGCATTCATGAAGAAAGAATATTTTCCCCCTTGCCTCAGAACAGTAGAGCTTGGTGTTCACCAATGAATGTCATATGTTCTGTGCTCCCTGGGGTTTCCTTACAATGGTATCTTAAACTGGCAAAATAATCAGAAACACAGCAAGGGGGGCAGTACAGTGAAGGAAATTACAGTTCTTTTATGCAACAAACGTGGGTGGCACTAAGTTTCTGGCTCCCAAGCAATCACAGTGAGGTAAAAACATGAGCAAAGGTCTGCCTCACTCAGCAGACAGTCCCTGTGGGATCTCAGGAAGCCTCCAGGAAGGGGGGGGTCTTTGAAGGGTATCTGAGAGAGGGAGTTGGTCCATATTCCCTCAATGGAGAAGGAGCAGCCATGCATCCTGCTATAGGATAGGGCCAAAGTATAGAAGGGGAAGAGGGGATGAGATGCCTCCTTTCAGAGAGAGAGACAGGAGAAATCAAAGAATAGGCAACAACTAGAGAGATGGAGACTGCATTTAGTGAGGCTAAGGCCAGGGTCTGTCTGGATGAACACACCAGCAGTGCAAGGCCACCCTGCCAGCTGTCTCAGCATGAAGAAAATACTGAATGTGCTAAAAAAGCAATGTATTCTCTGGACTGTAGAAAGGTCCTTACAGGGCCTACTGGCACCGGATAGCATGAAGCAAGTCCAGCATCCACAGAATGCTTTTCACTCTGCATTTGTCAGAGCTTTCTGTACTGCCCTTTGCAGAAAGTAGCAGGGCTTGCACTCCAGTGGGCTTTGCCAGCCCATCCTGCCACTAAGCAGGTGGGCTCAGTGCTTCTACCCAGCATTAACCCCTAGATTAAATCCCCTTCTTTGTGGTTTCAATGAATGAGCAAGAGCGAGGGAATAAAGGAGTTGATTTATGATCCTCCATTTTCTCCTCTGAGATGGGCAAGGTTTCTGCCCGTATGAACAGGAGAGATGTGGTGATTAATTCTCTGGCCTTTAATCTCACACAGGTCCTACACAGGGTTTAGGCACTGACAGTGAGTGTTTGTAGCAAGGATCTCTTGCCATTGCAACAGATCCCACCACATACATGTTTCTAGAGAGTTGTTCTCTCTACATCCTTACAAGAAAGCAAAATTACTTTCTGTATGTACTACACTGTCAGTTCAGTCTTGGTCAGAGTGCGCTCTCACAGACCAGCCCTATTGCTCCATCTTCATTCTTGACCCAGCCTGGCCCTGTGGAGCAGACCTGTGAATCAAGAAGTTCTGTCAGTCACTACTTTGTGCAGAACCAAGACCTTGTACGGACAGCATGAATGTACACAGCTGATATTCCAGGCTAGCAGACAGATGGCCCTGTTCAGCACAAATACTCTTTCCCCTGTAGAGCAGCCTGAGGACAGCAAGGACTGCTGCTGGCCAAGGCATATCAGCTAAGGGCGGGTGAGTAACAGGCACCACAAGTTAAGATGGTTGTTCACCAGCAGAGCAGGATGGGAGAGCTCAGGGCAGAAGCAGCTGTCAGGGTTACAGGCTTCAGGGGAAGTGAGTGCAGTAAGGAGGGAAGCTGCAGATCAAGCCTGAAGTATTTAAACAAGAGAAGGCATCCCAGCGCCTGGTTTTTACTAGCATATTAGCACCTGATATTCATGTTCTCTGAGATTCATCCAGCTCACCAACCAATGAATATTACTAACTTTTCCTGTTGCAGAAAATACTATTGATGAACAAAAGAGAATGTTGAGAAAGTACTTTTTAATGGTTATTTATTTATATTGAATGGTACTAGAGCATTATTAAATATGATGTGAATAGTATGATATTGCATTGTCTTGTCTGGAGCCTAAGTGCTTACTCCTTTTCCAGGAAATCACAGTGGAATCTATAATGGGAAAAGTATCTATTTTAGGTGTTCTCATTTCAAAGCTACTCATTTCACTCTTCCCCTGACCTAAATGTTACAAGAGAAAATCAAGCAAAAACATTTCAGGTCCCTGAGACCAGTGCCTGCATTATGGAGATAAAGGAAATAGGAGATAGGAGAATATAGCCTAAACTCCATAGTCTCATGGCATCTCTAGCAGTCATTTTGGGCATGGTGCCCATCCCTACTGAGATTGCTCTGTAAAGGCACTGACCATGACTCAAAAGTGAGTGGTGGTCAAAACATAGGGCAGGCTGTCAGTTCTCCATCCCAAGGGGAAGGATGCCACAAGCTGTATTAGACACTGAAATGTATGTTTGACAGGAGCCCACTGTTGGCTATTCCACAAGCCTGGGAGAAGCTTGGGTATCCGGGTCCTGTTTCTAAAGCACTCACTAATTTACTTTATCACTGGTCCAAGGTACGTGACATCAGCTATCCGGGTTTTTTAACAGCAGGGCATCCACATCTCAGAAACATGGAAGCAGTTTTAAAACTCTTCCAAGGAAGCCTTGCTGAAAGTTTAGCATACTAGAGAACAAGCCAATTTCATACCTGTGTAATAAAAAAATCACATTTACAAAGGTGTTGCTAAAAGAACAACGTGAAGTTTACAAGCCAAGATCCTGCAAAAGGCTGGGAAAGAACCACTGTGGCCAAAGTACTTGAAACATCCACCTCACTAGAAAACACAGTATCATGGTTTAAAACCACCTTACTCCCCAAAAATGAGGGACAGCTCTGCTTGGCTGCAAGCATCCACCTGTAGAAGGACTAATGCTACCTTCCTCTTGCCTTAATGGAAACCCTGGAGACTGAGAGGGCACTGGATAATGCACATTGACCAGCACTGTATGAGCACCCAGCCTGGTATCAACCACTCTGTTACACCAGCTGTTCCTTCCCCGCTCCCGCATTTTCAAGGCAAAGCATCCCAAAGTCACTTTGCTGCACTTTCAATAGGGATCTAGTGCAGCCCCCAAGAGACAGGGCATGGAGGAGAAAGGGAGAGAAAAAGAGCAAGCAAGAATGAATCTTGCTAAACAGAGTAAGGCACTTCTCTCAGTCTCTCATCATGTTCAGGCCTGATTGGAGGTGAAACTGCATTTGGAGGGAGGGAAAGCCCCCTCCCTTGGGACAATCCAGAGGCTCTCGCACAAACTTAATTTCAAGCTCTGTTGAAGATGGTGTTTGGTTTGGGTTTGTTTGGATTTTTTTTTTTTTGTATGCATTCAATTTAATTTCCCAGGGAGCTGTGTGGAAATGAGAAAGGCAGACCTTTGACTGTGAAGCCAGCCCAGTGCCTGGTTCTTACAGATCCAGTCTCACATTGTTTTCCTCCATCACTGCCCTCAATAAATCTCTGCGCAAAGGTTGCTAAAATGCCTGCCACCTCCCTTCCATGCTTCAGTGGAGACAGTTACATTATTTTTTTTGCATTTAAGCAATCCAATTCATTTTTAATTCAAAACACACCCTAGTTTCCACAGCTCTGTTTAAAACAGGAGCACTGTGACCTTGAAAAGGCTCAGACCTGCTGGCACCATGAAGTTCTGACCTGTACTTTGCTCTCCGGTCCCAGCTTGCTTGCTTTCTGGTGAGGAAAAGGCTCGTGGTTGGGTTTATGATCCACTCATTTCAGTGTTGATGGCTGAAAGGGAAGGAAAGGAACTGCAGTTAGTTTGGAAGGTTCCTGAGGGAGACAGTCCTGGAGATTCAGCTCTTCAAGCCCGCACAGAAACCTGTGCTGGCTGGCTCCTCTGCAGGCAGCTGGTCTGCCTAGCTGTATTTAGTTTTCCAGTCTGGAGAACAAATATACACACAGGAGAAAATACAGATTGAGGTAGGCTGTTTCCATCTGACCTGCTTCTTCTGCCCAAGAACTTGGCACAGGGTGGCAAGTTTTACAACTAAGCCCTGACTGCAAGGAAGATAGCAGAGCCACTGATGTGGGGCAGCTCTAATGGGTCCAGCTGCTCCTTCTCCAAGACAGAGGGAGGCAGACATTCTTTGCCCAAATCCTTCCTACACTGAGATTTTCTACTGTGACCCAAGGAGGGATTGCAAGAGAAACATAAAGCACTACTGGCCCTGAAACAATTGCCATCTGCAGCCCCGGGTCATACCATGAAAATCTTGATTCCTTTCTTTGTTTCACAGCTGATGCAGAGATTAATTCTTTCCTGTCCTTGGCATTGTACTTGCTGGGCCTATCAGCAGAACAGTGAGTGTTGCTTTGTTTTATGGAGGGGAAGGCAAGCAGGGTGGGTTTGCCATGATTGTAGAGGGAATGGCACAAGGAGAATGTAAACAGTAGAGGCTCATTGTGGTGTACCAAAAAAGCAACCTTTGTGGCAGCAGCATTGCGTGGATTTCAGTAAAGCAAGACTGCCCGGGGAAAAGAAATGTTCTCTACATTTTTTATTTTAAAACCCAATTAAGTTAAAATTAAATGTGAAATTACGACAATTTGCAGCCAGGCCTTAAGCAATCCACTTTAATTGAATAATGGGTTGTTCTGCGCAGGAGAATGACTGAGATCAAGTTTCCCATAGATGTGTCCCATACATCTCAGTCCAACTCTGAAGCAAGAGTACTCCCAGCTCCTCATAACTGTGATATCACTCTCTCTCTCCCCCCATCTTCTTCCCATGCCATCCCATTTGGAAGGCAAACAGCAGCACATGCTTCACAAATCACAGAACAGATAAGACTGGAAGGGATGCTGGCGATCATCTGGTCCAACCCTCCAGCTCAAGCAGGGTCCCCTAGAGCACATTCCTCACGACTGTGTCCAGACAGCTCATGAATATCTCCAGGGAAGGGGACTCGCAGTCTGTCTGGGCAGCCTGTCCAGTGCTCAGTGCTGTGCCTGGTCTGGGCCAGCACACATGGGCTGGCTGCCTGGTCAGTGCTATGCCCTGGAGCAGGATGCTGAGCTCAGGGAGCCTGCTCCCCCTCACGGGTACAGATTTCCTTTTAACTCTCTCCCCAGTGCAAACGCAGCCGATGTCAACTCTTCTTTGAAGCTGTGTAGGAATTTAATATCTGTAAAACGTCTTTTCCTCTCCCGCATTTAAGCAAAAGCAGGCACACGAGAGCAGGCAGATGACTGACAGCACAATCTAAGCCCCATCTTTTTACAAAATCAGCCAGAGAAGAGAGGGGCATAAAAGCTGAAATTTTGGGGGACAGCATAGCCGTGGCAGGAGGCCTCTCACAGTGGCCAGGCTGCTGTGGTCCCTTTAGGCAAGGGCTGAGGTGTATCCATTCCACAGAATCACATAATCAATCAGTTTGGACAAGACCTCTGAGATTATCGAGTCTGACCCATGACCGAGCACCACTATCGCAACTAGCCCATGGCACTGAGCGCCATGTCCAGTCTTTCCTTATACACCTCCAGGGACGGAGACTCCAGCACCTCCCTGGGCAGCCCCACGTCTAAATTTCTATTCATCTCTCCCTGACCAGTTTAATAACCAATTTAAAGTGGAGACAACAGTCGGGTGTAGACCGAGGAGACAACATGAGGCGCAGCTCAGCAGCCAGCTCATCCTCCTCGCCCACAGCGGCGGCCGCTGAGGGGAAGGGAGCGAGGACTGCATCTCCCAGCATGCCGCGCGGCAGCACGCCCCCCGCCGGGGCCCGCCCTGCCCCGCCCTGCATCCTGGGAGCTGTAGTCTCGCCGGAAGGCGGGCGGGGGAGGGCGGGTGCTGCGCCTGTGCCACAGCGAGCCCGTGCCGCTGCCCCGGGGCTCTGAGCGGGGTGGCCCCGCACGGCTCGTTCCCTCCTGCCGCCCGCCTGGCAACAGCTCGCACCGGGGAGGGGAGGTCTGCCTCTCGGCGTCCTGATGAAGCCCAGCTAGGGGAGCACGCTGCCGCCTCAGAAAGTTGGAGGAGAAGGAGAAGGAGGGGGAGGAGAAGGAGAAGGTCTGCACGGCGATGTAGCCCAGAACGTGGAACGGCAGCCCGTGGAAGGCAGTTCAGCTCCTCACCGCCCTGATCCTGGAGCATGGGCTAAAAACTATGTTCCTCTCCCGTGTGGAAAACCATTGTTTCCTGCTGTTTGTGTTTGTCTTCCAAGCAGTGTTTATCCTGATCCTCTACCGAGGCGGACCTTCGAGTGTGTTTCGCGGGTTTTTAGAGTCGCCTCAGGTGGTGGACTACTCGAAGCGCCACGATGTGTACACAAACCTCAGCCTGTTCACCCGGGCTCCCAGTGAGGACACGATGCCGTACTGCTCAGCGCAGTCCCCGGTCCTGGGTAGGTATGAACCTTCCAACACCGTGCCAAGGTGGTTTGAAAGAACCTCTTTGGTGTGTCATAACCCTGAACGTGTCGTAAATGTAAGTTGTGTCTTCTTCAAACTTTGAAACAGGTGCGCTGATGTACGTACGCTGAAAACACCTTCTCAAACAGCTCGTGTTGTTTTTATTGCTTATGTGAGGAAAAGTATTTTACTGACCTACACATTTCCAGTATTAAGAGTTTGGTTACATAGATATCAAGATTGTAGAGCAAGAGTGAAAACAGTGCATGGTAATAATATCAAGTTAGTAGTGCCTTTTTTTTTTTTTTTTCTTGGCAGTCCTGTGTAAAATGACTCAACTATTCAGAAACTGCATAATATTGACCTCTGACTTTAACTCCTGGGTTCTTTGTCTTAGCCTTATATCAAGCCTGTAGTTCAACATAAATTGATTAAGTTGACTCGAAGTCAGCTTAAGGAGTATGTATGAAAATGTAGCTTGGCACCTTGGTCTTACTGGTGATATTTTAGTCTATGATTGTTACACATCCTTTAGGCTTAGAAACTTCTCTGTTAGACCATAAAGTCTGGTCACAGATTAATTTGAATTCACAGTAGGACCGAACTAGAGCTGATCTTAGAAGGAGCATTCATCCAGATGTTGCACTACTAAAACAGTTGAGAAATTTTAAGTCAGTACAAAGTCAAACCTATAAAGCTGGTGTCTTGCTAGTAAAGTGGTGGTGCTGCTCAGGCAGTAGTGAATCCCTTTGACTCAGCCAGCCATGAATGGATTAAGCTCCATCAGCATGCACTTAGAGCTGGTTTGGGGCCATCACCTTCTTAGAGTACTGTGTAGTAACTTACTTAAAACTTGTCAGGTTTTTCCATACTGCACAGGCTTCTGCATGTCTAGAAGTTGTAAACACCTTCCCTTGGACCGCTGTCAGTAGTGGCCCTGCTGTTCTAGGAAAGCTGATGACTGCACATGGAGCCCATTAGGAGCAAATGGTTGACCTTGGTTCACGTGGAAGTTCTGTGGGAAGCCAGTGCTCTTCTGTCAAGTTGCTTACTGGGGTTGGAGAACTCTGCTGGGACCCTCTGGATAAGCCAGCTCAGACTGCAATCTTTGTAATGATGCTTGTTCTTTTGAGATGTTTTCTTCCTCCCCCTGTTGCTTGCAATTAAATTAAATACACACAGTATGTATGATGAAATTGTAGGATAGCTTTGGGTGTGTGTTTCAGCATTTCCCTCAGAAATGCCTCTACTAAATCCTCAAATCCTGATAGCACAGAGCCTTTTTGCACAGGTGCCAGGTATCATGGCCTCGGTGTGCTGCAGCCCATTCAGTTCTGGGAAGCTACAATTCCTTGTTCAAGGCTGAATTGTTTTATTTGAAAAAGCACAGCAGAAACGTGGCTGTGCCTAATTTGTCTCCACTACTGATGAAAATCCTCTGTCCTAAAGAGTCAAATGAGACAGCGTTAGTGTCAAAAAGAAAGAACCGAACAATTCTGCAGCTTGCTGCAAACCATCAGATAAGTAAAAGTAGTGATGTATATGCAGGAGGCAGATGCAGAGTAAAATTACACTAATCTGTGCTCTTAGAGCTGCAAAATCTTTTTAAGAATTCTTCTGGCCATCACTGAGAGTGCTGAGAGCAGGGATGGTCCTGCAGGCAGTACTTTGGAGCTAAAATGGGAATAATAATGTTACTCATAGACAGAAACAAACAGTAAGCTGGCTGGGAGGAAAAAAAAGCAAACTATGAGGCAAAGTAATTGTGTAAGCTTTGCTGTATGAAAATACTGAGTTGAGCATATGGGCCATTGTTGAGGTGAAACACAAGTAATTTGAAGCACTGGTAAAAATTCAGCTTAAGAAAAATGAGGTCTCTGCTATAACTTAACTTTTACTCTGTGATATTTCCCTGTTAACATAGGATGTAAATTATTACTTTTATCACTGCATGCCAACCTCTTCTGGGTGTTTTGCTTTTTTCTTAACTGAGAAGCGTGCTGTTTTGTGAGGGAGTTGTCCTTTGTTTTGTATGTGATGGGCACATATGAATTGAGATATAAATACTTTATAAATGTCTTGAATAGTTGTTGCCATCATCTCTCATGAGACTGATATTTCTTGGAAGCATTATATTGGAGAGAGCAATGTCTTTTAATATTAATTTCATAAACTGTATTAAATGAGATTTGAAATCAATTCTTGAGGACTCAGCCTCCAGTTCAGAGCTGGTAATAAGTCACTGTGCCCACTCTAAAGCGTGTTAAAGTGCCTGGAAGTATGCCAAATGGCTTAAATGGTTTCTGCATCAGGGCTTTTATGAAGTGCAGCACTTTTTTCCATTTATATATGTAGTAGATCATTTTGATAACTGTTTGAATGTAGATCAGCTTGCAGCTCATCTATTTCCTGTCTCCTGAATCTGCAGCAACTTGGTTCTTCCAGGGCTATGAAGTAAGAATTAAAGCATAATTGTTAATCATCTCTGCCTTAGAGGAACAAGACTCCTGCTGACTGGTGGTACTTTTTAAACACCTAGTGGTGTCCACTGAATGTTTTGTGACCAACAATTTCAAAAGCATTGCAGGTATTCAGTGTCTTCACTAATATTGTGAATAAATTACTTGAGTTCTCTCAAAGGTTGAAGTTTCTACACAAATAACCTGTTGCCTGCTTCTTCCTCCTCTGTTTTTAGAAAAAATGAAGTGCTTATATGCCAGGGTTATACTTCATTAACTGTAACTAAGTAGCATTTAAATTCAAAATATTACTTTCTTACATTGCATACAAGATATCTTGTTTCAGTTCATCTTTTCCTCTCACCAGGAAGAATTTGGTGCTAGAAGACTTGGCTTTATTTTATTATTTCTGGTTTGGTTTAAAGGGGTACCTTCCTTCATGCATGGTATGTGCTGAACAAGTTGGTTTGGCCCTTGAGGACTTTAATAATTGAAAGTTCTGTCTGTAACTCTGCTGTTTATAACTTGCTCATGCTATGGAAGGATTTTTTTTCCAAGCCCTTCTTATAGTAGTTACTGCCTTTCACTCCCATCTGTCATAACCTTTTCATGAGCAGGACCATCTGTTGTATTAAGTAGCTCCTGCTACATTTTCTGATGCTGCCAAAGTTTCTTCTCTTGGTTTGAAAGAGAAATAAAAAGGTGGCAGTGCTAAATGCTGAGATTTATTTTCAGGTGCCATTGAGGCAGCCTTGTATTCTATCATTAGAAACTGATGCTTAAATGAAAGCTGTTGGTCTGATTTTTAAATTTTTTTTCCCCAAGCACTGGTAGAATTACACAAATAGGACTCTGTTAATGTTGTGTGGTGCTGCAGTATCTGAGTGCAGCATTCACTCATGCTACTGTTCCTGTTTGTTCATCTTGTGTAAGTTCTGATTATTCTGATTGGACTTGGTAATTACAGCTGAAAACTCTAAATGTATGGCAAGGAGTTCAGAAGTCCTGGTGGTGCTTTCATAAGGTGGGATAGATATGGTCAAAGTCAATAGATCCCCTGACAGGCAAATGTTGCCTAGAAAGTGAAGCAAGCAGGGAGGGTGCTGTCACTGGCACCAGCCAACACAGACAGGGAATTGTGAGAGTCTATACACTGAAGTTTCATATTCATTAAACACCCTCTGTGTGATGGTACAGGCACAGAAACATCCTAGGAGCCAGGCCATGGAAAAATTGCTTGGACACTTTGGGATGTTGATTCTGTACCCTGCCTCAGTAGGGATCCTGTGCTTCCTAGTACATGTAACATGGGTGTTTTCCTCCTTTTCCAAGGCTGTGCTTTGGCAGTTTTATTTATCCCTCTTTGGTCCAGCCTGCAACTGCTCTGTTCACATTTGAGATTTAATTGGATTAGATTGCATTAGCCTTTTGTTAGTTGGACAGCAGGGAGACATGAGAGCCAGAATGTAGCTTGTAGCCAAGGAGTGTAGAGCAGCCAGAGGTTTTGGGGATATAAGTCACTCAGATTAAATTTTTTTTTTCTTCCCTTGGCATATTCTAGATTGAGTTTCTGAGATGATCTGTTTGAGGTATGGAGCCAAGTGGCATGGGGGAACACGATATCTTGAAAAACCTGGAAAATGCAAGCATTATGTTCCTAAATGGTATGCTTGGATATGGAAGAAGAGAACAGGAATGAAGCTGTTCACATTATCTTGCTCATACCCTTACGTTCAAACTAGGATCTTATTTTTTCTGGAATTTAGGGATTACTGCTGCAGAATCTTACTCTGCAGTACAGAGTCCCAATTGTTTTACAGAAAATAAACCCCTGCCTTTATGGGAGAATAAAAGGGATTAATTCCCTTTCTTATATTTTCCTTAGAGCAATGATCTATACTTGAAATCCCTGAATGTAATACTTCTTTAGCAAGCTTCAGTTGTCATCAAAGCAGTTGTTAATGGTGCTTTAGGTTGAAAGATCTGATAACCGGCGAGTCCATAAATCTAAACAGCAACATAAACTACAAGTTGATAACATTGTTGGACTGAAAGCTGGGGGTCTTAATGGTGGAAAGGGAAACTGCATGCACAGAAGTAGGAAATAACATCATGAATTTTTCACTGTAAATGTGACCTAGGTTCACAGCCCACAGAATGATTCTCTGAAGAGCCACCCTTCTGTTTCGGGTACAAATATACAGCAATGTACTCTGCCTTCCTGCTGCGGGTAATGCAGTGAAAGTCAAATTCTCCTGTATTTTAAATAGTTGGAGAAGGACTGAAAAGTGATATTTAAGAGTCAGCTATTGCAAAATCTTGCTGACAAGCAAAAGTCAGACTTTCTTTTTAAAAACAAACAAACAGAAACCAACGAGCAAAACCCATGCTGTGAGATTCAGACCAGACATTTTTGACAGCATGAGAAATGGAATCGGTGGCACTTCAGACTGACCTTCAGGAAATGCCATTTGTGCATTGCTTGAGGAAGGAAAGGAGATACTTATCAAATACAGGTTTGCCCATCAGAAATGTGAGGTGTACCAACTTCCTCATAGTAGCAAAATGTTCCCCAGTTCTGAATGGGCACTTTGAATTTTATGGCAAATTTAGTCCTTAAGCCTTGTTACTGCTCTAAAAAACCTACAACCAACCCAAAACCAACCAAGCAAAACCCAAAAAAGCCAAAGTCCCAAAATCAGTGGAGGGATGTTGCTTCCTTCTGTGTCAGTTAAACAGGATGTGGGTGTGGGCAGGCTCACTTTTTTTTGTTTGTTTTTGTTAGAATTGTAGCAGAGACTTGAATATAGGATGGACTGGAAGAAGCATATTCTGGACTCACTTGCTCATTTAGTCTTAAAACACACCTCTACCTTCTCATGCTCAAATGAAAGCTTCCAAACACCAGGCCTAAATATTTGCTCTCTTTCAGGCTTCATTATCAGAAGGTTTCTGAGATAATTATTTATTTTCAGTGGTTTAAGAGGGAGTCTGACTTATAAGATACTGAAAACCTGATTTAGGACAGCCATAGTGTTAATTATCAGCTTGGAAAGAAAAGAAAATCTTGTTTATAGCTATTTAAAAAAAAACCTACTACCACCAACAAACTTGCCTTACAGACTTCTGGTGCAAAAATACATTTTGCCTTTCGTAGCATGACCTGCAAAGAATTTTTGAATAGAACTCTTGTTTGAAATTGCCACCTTCTAATTGTGATTTGGGTGAAAGGTTTTCCCTAGATCATTTAAGCACTGGATGTTAATCTTGTTCTGCATCTGTGTTTTAATTCCTTAAAAGTTCACAGTTGTAGGAAACCGTTAAGACACACTGATTTGTGTATAAATACAAGTCTTCTGCTCCTTCTGGAAGCTTTTCTCACTACCCAGGAGAACAGGCATTTAGCTAATTGTAGAATTTGTTTATTCATATTGTAACAATGAGATTTGTGTTAAAATGGGTATTGACACTTTATATGGATTTTTTCACTTATGACTTGTCAGTATTTTTCCATCTTAAGAATGGAAGAGTTCATGTAAAAATGCAGATTTTTTTAAAAAAATTAGGCAAAAACTCTTGAACATATCCAGTATATTTTGTATTTAAAAATGAAGTGCTGAGTAGAGGAACAATCATATATAGTTTCTTTTGCTATCCTGTGCCTGTTCCTGATATAACATCTTTCTTCTTTCTCAGTTGTGTCAATCTGCTTCTCCCAACATTTTGAAGTACTGCCTGCTTATCACAGTATATAAAATGAAATAATATAGTAAATTCAGCCATTGTGGCATGTGATTATAACATCAAATTGAACTTGAAATGCTTTTAAAGGTAGAGCTGACATTTCCTAAAGCATTTGTATTCATCCAGGCTTTAAACTGTTTCTCCCCTCACCTGCTGAATATCCACTTGCACATCTTTGTCCTTGAATCTCTTCTGAAAGAGACTTAGAGAAATTTTCCAAGTGGGTAGCAAAAGCAGATGTGTCTGTTCATCTTGAATAATTTTCAACGCAGTTTCTTCCAGTGAATTCATTTATTCAAGGATCTCATCTCAGGCAGCCAGTCCCAGGGAGAGGCAGCTGTGCAGCAGCCCAGTGAGACTTGCTGGCCGTGCCAGGACTGGGGGTGCCTGGCAGGCTGTGTGCCCTCCTGCTGCTGAGCCAGGCACCCCTCGGTGTGGAGCAGGGAGAGGTGACCAGCAGGCAGCAGTGAGATTTATCTCACTGAGCCACATCTGCATGGGTGTTGTTAACTCTGCTCTGGTGGGGCTGCTGTCTGAAGGAGCAAACGTGGGTAGCTGATCTGGTGGGTCTGAGAAAAGGTGGAGAAACATCACTTGATCTTACTTGTTCTTTTTTTCTGTCTCTCCTTCCAGTTGGTCCATTAACCATCACCTTCAGGGTGCTCCCTAGTGAAAGGATGATCATGAAAAGAAACCCTTTTGTTCAGTCTGGTGGCCACTACAGGCCGCCCCACTGCTTTGCCCGCTACAAGTCCGCCATCCTTGTGGCCTACAGGAACCAGGAGAAGTACCTTCGCCATCTGCTCTACTATCTGCATCCCTTCCTGCAGCGCCAGCAGCTCACTTACACTATCTACCTGATTCAGCAGGTAAATCTAAGTTACCTGGGCCTGCTGGGAAGCTCAGCTACACCACTTAAGGGTTGGGTTCTGAGCAAGAAATGTGACTCTTCTGATGTGGAAATACTGGTTTATGCATGGCCTGAGAGGAAGTCAGATATGCTGTCCCAGCTCCATGACTGCTGATGATTAAAATACCATACCACTTGTCAAAATCATCATTCTACTATTAATTGGTTCTGTTGTGCTTTTTTTTCCTGGGGTTATAAATTTGTCACTAAGTGGTTGTGCTGGTTTGAAAGTAAACCAGCAGGAGAAATGAACTCCCACACAATCACCTTGAGAAAGATTTAAGGTCAGAAGCACAACTAAATAGAAAGATTACAATAAATGCATTAATACAGAAACACTGGCTTAAAGTGACAGAGTATAGCCTGTCACCCTGTTGGTCAGGATGGTGGTCACTGTCTAATGAAGTGATGGTTGCAGTGTCAAAAACCGTGGTCTTGTAGAAGGTCTGGTCCTCCTCTGGGGTGGTGATGTCCTGAGTGCCCAGATCAAGATTATATGCAGTCAGGTTCAGGTGGTATTTCCTCCAGGGCAGGGAGTTTCACAGTGGAGTGATGTGGTCCTATGAAGGACAGAATATTTTTGGAGTCCTTGGTGCAGCCGGCTGTTCTGCTGGTTCCGTTGAGTTCATGATGGCCCCTTAGCAGAGACCCTCCAGGATGGGTGGGACTGCTGCTTCACAGGAGGGAGTTACCGCAGCTGAGTCACTGGTGTGGAGAAAAGGAAACACCATCCTGCCTCGCAGGGCTGCCTCTTCTCTCCTTATCTCATTCAACACCCAGCTGTAGCCTGAGGGGTGGCTCTGCACTGGGCAGCTGCTGCAAACAACCCATCATTAAGAGTGTCCGAAAATGATGTAGAGGAAAGTAGAATACAGAGTTTAGTTACACCCTACAGTAGCACTTTCCTTTTGTAACCCAGGACAGTGGTAACTTGTATTTTTCTCTTTTAGAGATTTTTATGTGGTTTTTTTGGTAGCTTGTCAGTGTGACTACTGAGCAAAACCTGGAGACTAAATGCTTAAGTGAAGCTGGATATTTTTGGTCTGTATCAAATACAAAAATGTGGCTTGGCCCTGCAGGTCAAACAGCCTTTTGTACCTGACATGAACTGGTGTTGCAAAAGATCAGTGGCAAGGGAGCAAGTTTTGGATTCATCAATTGAAACCAATAGTTTATTGGGAGGGCAATGAAGCTTTTTTCTTTGACCAAGATCATCTTCTCATTTGTAAGTTTTAGTAAACAGTAGTCAGGGCAAAAGTGTTGCTGTGCAAATGTGCACCTGAGGATTGGCTTATGGGTCTCTTGAAAGTCAGCCTTCTTCAGGTGCCAACAGTGCACAGCCCCTGACACAGCAAAGCTGACAATTGTTGAGAATGTTGTGAAGAGGATGGGTGACATTTTCAAAGCTGGGAGCATGGAATTTGCAGCCAGTATTGATTCATTCCACTGAGTAAGGCTTTTTGACTAAAACAAATTTTAACTGAGTTATCATCTTTGTTGTTTTGATGAAAAAATGTAGGTTTTCTTTTCCAGGTAGGGACTGGTTCATTTAACCGAGCAAAGCTGCTTAATGTTGGTGTCCGGGAGGCCATGAAGGACGAAGAGTGGGACTGCCTTGTCCTGCATGATGTTGACCTGGTGCCTGAGAATGACTATAACCTGTACATTTGTGATGAATATTATCCCAAGCACATGGCCAGTGCCATGGATAAGTTTCAGTACACGTAAGTGCCTCCATTTGCTTTCTGTGGATATATTCCAGTTGGGTCACTTTCTGTTAGAGTATGCGTGGGAACAGTGAAAGACACGACCTTTAAGGGGTTTTCTGTGTGTTAGTTTTGCAGTAGTGGCTTCCTAGAAAAGGATATTTTTGACCTAAGCGTGCAATCTTGAATGTTTCCTTGCCTGTAGTTCCCTGTTTCACAGTTAGCTCAGCTTGGCAAATGACTGGCAGGTTTCTGTTTCACTTTCCTTCGAGGGAAAAAGTGTGGGGTGGGAATATTGGATATGTGGAATATGATGTGGTGGGATACAGGTACTTTAAACTGATGCAAGATAGGAATTTTGAAACCACCTTTACTCTGGTGAGTTTTGGGGGAAGGTGGTGGGAAACAATGAGGGGAATGGAACATGATGGGAATTACACTGGGTTTACTGTTTGGGGTTTGGCATTGTCATGACAATGCCTGCAAGTATGCAATTAATGTATGTGTGACCTGCATCACACTGTTAATTGTGGAGGACAGGCATTAGGCTTCAGTAGTCAACTCTGGGTTTTGTTGGTTGGGTTTTTTCAGAGGGTGATATTTGTTTGCCTGTTTGTTCTCTCTTTTAGTCTGCCATACAAGTCCTTTTTTGGGGGCGTGTCTGCTCTGACTCCAGAACATTACATGAAGATAAATGGGTTTCCCAACACGTACTGGGGCGATGGTGGTGAAAACGATGACATTGCTACAAGGTACCAATGCACAGGACAGGCTTGAAATGGAGCTAAGCTGGCAAGTGAAGCATAGCAGCACCCTAGGAAAGGAACCAAAGACATTGTTCCTTAATGTGCTTGCAGTGTCATAATCCCAAATGCTGTTGGTATTGGGAATGCCTAATGTCAGAAGATGCTCAGAACCTACAAATCCAATCACTGGGTGCTGGGAAAACAAAGCTTTCTCATTTCTGGGGAGCAGAGTGTTATTTCACATCCTTGTGCCTTCAATGCAAGGGGTTATAACCACTTGTAGTTGACAAGTGCCTCCACTGATGCTGACAGCCCCAAGGGAGGGAAGGAATCTGCAGGCTTGACGAATAAGAAGGTACTTAACTAATTCTCAGACAGTTGGGAATTTAAGTTAAGTGCATTAGGTTGCTCCAAGTGTTACCTAATCGCTGATACTTGGCATTAAGGAGCACAAGGAATTCTGTCTTTTGTCTGCAGTGCTGGGTGATGGAGGAGCCTGTGTACCAGTGTGAGTCAGTGACAGCAAGAGTTGATGGTTTTTCTTGTACTTTGGTTGCCATGGCAGCAGCATTCTATAGATGAGTTTAGTTCCAGGTGCTCTGCCTGATGCGAATTCTTCAAGTACAGAATCATGGCTGCAGCTTCTCTATTCAGCTTTGGAATTGCACCGTGCACCTTTATGATCCAGCACTGAGGCAGGCTCATGGGGAGTTTATAAAACTAAACTGACCATGGAAGCCTTTGTTATTTTTGTCTTGCGTAACGTGATGAGTTGCACGGGTTTTTTTCCAAAGCAGTATTCATTTGGGAATTGAAAGCCAGATTTTCTAACACAGAATTCCTCCTTTGCCTTTCAGAGAAAGCCAGCCTGAAAGGTTGTATGGTTGTTTAGAGAGTCAGCGTTTATGAAAGGAACAGAATGCCAGGAAAATAGATCTTTACATCAAGTACTACAATGCTGGGTCTATTCAGCTGTTCTTAGTATAGCTTAGGCATCTAATTTGGGTTTTGGTATCCAGGGTAGAGTCATGCCAGTTATGCATAGGAGTGCACTTCTTTGAAGAGAATCCTGGAAGGAAAGTGAATTATATAGCTCCCAAAATAACCCTTTCTGGAAGGGAATTAGAGCCTATGTTTTCAGAGAAAACTTACACTAATGATTAGCAATGTTTTGGCCCAGAGATACATGGAGGCCATGGACAATGCCTGTTAATGATTTATTCACATTCTGAAGTCTCAGCCTACAGAAGTTAGGAATGAACTGGCTGTTCTTCAATGACCAGCTGGGATCTGCATTTTAGGAGGTGCTCAAGTACTTCTTACCATGTAGCAAAAAAATTAATGAATCTCTTTTTTTGACATTTCAATGTCCAATTTTAAAAAATTCTGTGCAAAGATGATTTTTTTTTTCTGGGATACTGCTTATTAAAAGCAAAGTTATTGAAAAAAACCTGCCAGCTGCTACTTACAATTGACACACTGCAGTACTCTATTATACAAGTTGTAGCAAATACCAGGATCTACCTTTTATTAGAAGAAAACACTATTCTAATTGGAGCCACTAATGTGTTAACATTTTCAACTACAGGAAAGTCTGTTGGGCTCTTCTTAACAGTAAATGAATGTATTAATGGTTCAGTTTTAGTCTTATTTGCAATGCAGAAAACTCTATCAGCAAAGATTTCGTGTTCTTGCTTTTTTGTCTTTTTATGATTGAGTATGCCATAAGCTTATGTTCAGAAAACAAAAAACTTTGTCTAAAACTCCATCTGAAATAATAGAACTATAACACTGCCAGTGAAGTGTTAAAATCATCTGATGGTTCTAGCCTAACAAATATTTTCAGTTCTGTAGCCCTTCAGCTTTATAACATTCCTGCTGTATCAGATCCCGACAGAACGCAGTCAAATGCTGCAAACACGCCAGTTAGATAACCTCAGTTGAGCAAACATTCGTTCTTACATTCACAGGAATTTTCTCTGCCTAAGGGCTGTCCTGTGATAACAGAAGATTGGTAGCCCTAGGACTATTGAAGGCACTTTTTATTGGCAAAGTATCATAAACGCTATCGGCAGTGGGTTGTACATTGATTGAAAGTCACCCAAAATGCTGGGTTTAGAAGCTCTGTTCTGGAATTCTGAACCTTCAGTTCCTCTTTTCTTATCTAACTGTCCTGCAGCTGAGTTTACATATGTTTGTCTGGTGCCTGTATTTATCCCTAATCTTTTATGAACCAGTCTAATCAGGCCATCTGAATGAATGGCACTTCTCAAAGAACAGAGAGGCTTAATCTGGTTTTGAAACTCAGGGCTGGCTTCCTTTCAGAAACTGGAAGTTTGAGGGTTTGGTTTTTTTTTTCCTCCCCTTAAAGTTTAGGTGATGGTCCTCTAGGCTGCAAAAGTTCTGCTCTTAGGACGAAGTGGAATAATGCTCATTTGTCAGACTCAGGGGAACTGCTCTTGAATGCTCTGTATGTTGAAGTTCATTCCCTGCTTGCTGTAATCCCCTTGTGCCCTGTCAAAGTGCACTGCAGCTGGGAGCTTTCTAGCCCAAGCCTGGCCTAGAGCCTGCTAGAGAAGCTCATGTGGCCCTGCGCTGCTTCTGCACTTTGTTTTTATTGCATTAGCACTGAAAATCATCTCTGACTGTAAGGCAGGAAGTGGCATCTCTGTGCCTGAGCAAACACTTTTCTGTGGTGTTTTAAAGGATTCACTTAGCGGGAATGAAAATAGTCCGGACATCACCTCACCTTGGACACTACCGAGTGATGGACTACAATGAGGAGACAGAGATCCCAGAGCCTTGGAGGAGGTACCTGCTGGGGCTGGGGGCTACTCTGGGCCTGGTGGCAGGTTGGCTGTTGCTGCCATCTTCCTCAGCACAAGCTACACATGCCTCATGTCACTGCTGCTTTTTCTGCTTTATTTAAAAGCAGCCCCCAGTCAGTTTCAACTGAATCATTTGGCTCCTGTCTTCACTCTCCTAGTTTCCTGCCTTTTCTTCCTATTGTGAAGGACACATGCCAGCTAGGAAGCTAACACATCAGCTAAACATGAAATTATACAGGAAGTAAAACTTAAAGAAAAAAATACTGCCTGTCTCATAAATAGGGAGATTTCAGTTTGAAGAGGCACTGTGTTACATTCCCAATATTAAAAGCTTGCTGTTCAGTCTGTGTGGAGTTACAACGTGCCATTAAAATAGTGGAAAGCAATATTCCAGTTCAAAGACGTCAGGAAGGTGCTATGAGAGACTTTCTCAAAGACTGTTTTATATAGAAGAGCTGGAGGAGGGTGTTGGGTCAAGTGTGGTGGAGGCTTCTCATACCGACAGTGCAGATTCCTCTTTATCATCTCAAAACTCAGGTTTCCATAACAACCCTGTCAAAAACCTACCTACAGCAGCCTATGTACACCGTGGCTGCAAACTTCTGTGTTGCACCCCCAGGTCTCTCTAAGCTGCTGACAGCTTCTTGGCTTTTGGAGACTGTAGCTGCCACCTCGCTGGTCTCCCTCTCTGATGAGGGTCCAGACCGAATTGTCCTCCTTGTTTGGAGTGCTCAGTGTGAACTCACTCTAATCTGTTCAGTCTGTATCATGGGAAGAATTGTCTCAGGGCTTTTCTGCCCTCTGGAAGACTCTTTCTTCTGCAGCCTGAGCTGCAAATGTTGCCCTCTTTCTTCTAACTGAGGTGTTCTTCCTCCCTCAGGCCTCCTGCCCGACACAACACCAGAAAAACATGGAAGGCTGATGGAATGAATACGCTACAGTTCAGGCTCCTTTCCAGGACTAAACATCCTCTTTATACCAAGATCACTGTGGACATTGGATATGTTCCCCCATTTTCTTAAGAGACTGAAAACAAAAGCAGAGCTTGGGTGCCACATGGGCATTCAGCCGATACCTCCCGTTTTCCTGTGGAGTCTGCCCCACCTGAGATGAACTCTTTTGCCTTTCGCTTTTCTTCAAACTGTTTCAGATTTAGAAGAGGCTCCAGGAATAGGGTATGATGGCTACTAAACAGTCTGTGGCTTACTGTAAAAATCATCCAAGTCACTGTAAAGCTGACTCCTGAGCCATGTCTCTGGGACACTAAGCTGATCCAAGCCTGCTGGAACCTTTGTGCAGTAGCTGGATCGCTCTGTCCTGCTTTGTACTTAAGTGTTAATTGGGATGCAAGCCATTCTGTTGGATTGGCCTCTGATGTGTTGTGTTTTGAGAAGGTGTTGAAGCCATTTACAGTTCTATAAATATCTTCTGTGAATTTGTGTAAAATAAATGGAGTTATGTGTTTGGCTTAAGAGTTTTATAGAATACTGAATAAGAGTGTAATAAAAGAGAAAGTTGCCTTGAAACCAGACAAGCCAGAGTTTAAATCCCTGATTGATTTTTTTTTTTCCTGACCCAAACCACCACTGTTTAAATGGTTTTATTTTAGCTGCAAGTAATGCAGACTGAATGGAACTTGAGGCTGTCACCTAGTCTAACCCCCTGCCCAGGGCAGGGAGATTAATCTACTACTACAGCTGTTGCTCAGACATTAAGTATCATTCAAGGCTGAGCTGTCTTCAATATAAAATGCTTCTGAGAAATTAAATACTAGTTTTTCCTCCAAGTCAAACATGTCAACAGTGGAGCTGTGACCCTGGCAGGAATGTATTTGTACTTACCTGACTGTGAGACTGACAGTCTGCCCAAACCCTTGCCCTTGCTGTAAACTTTCTTTCTCTGCCAACTCAGTCTGTAACGCTGCCTGCCAGGGCCAGTTATTTTGAGAGTGTGACACAGGGTATTTTGGCTTGTTACTTGAAGATATGAAAATTCCTTCATCACTGAGAAGCTGCATCTATGCAACTATACTTAAAAACATTTAGTTTCAGTCTTCTCCACATTAAAATATGTGGAGAGGAATTTCTCCTGCTCCAACACAGCTGGCTACTGCCTTTGCTTCCTGATCCTTCGAGAGTAACAGGCATCCTGCTGCAGAATGAGACTGATCACTGCCACGGGACATGGGGACACTGGTGTGAAGGATGAGACACACTGGAGTTCAGTGAACTGCATTTATTGAGAAATTTTCCTAACATCTCCTTGCCCATTACCATTACTGCCCTTCCCTTACACATAAGCAGTTTTTCCTTAGACTAGAAAAAATTAACTTTTCTCATCAAGTTTGTAGTTCTTGAAGAATTATTGTGCTTTTAACGAGACCACAAATAACTTCAGAAATATTTGCAAAACCAAATTTTTTTTCAGGGACTTGAACCAAGTCCTTCCACTGGACCAGCCCAAACAAGGACACTTTTTCCAAGGTCCCAGCAAAAAGTGCATAGAAGAACACGAGGACTTGTGGCTTGGGTCAGCTCGTAACTCCAGTCCTCACAAAAGGAAACCCCCAACCTCTCAATGAGATGCTGTGAAGGAGCACTTTACTTTCTCCTGTGCTCCTGAAGGACTCTTCCAAGCAGGTGCTGGAAGTCATCTGCTCTAACAGCAGCCACAAAGGAGATCTGTTGCCATTTCCTGTAACCTGGGAGGTGCTGGCCCCTATGAGACCTTGGGCTGCACACTGAAGTCCACTGTGATGTTGATGTACAGCGGGTTGTGTTCCACGGAGAGCAGTTTATAGGAACAGGAATTCAGCCCGTCTGTCTTCCATGTTCTAGAGACCTGACGGAGAAGCTTCATCCTGAGGACAAAGAGGAGAAAAATGTTCACTGACATGCACAGGAGAGGAGTTTTGAGCTCTTTCCAAATGGTAGTAAATTTGGAAGCAAAGCTACTGCCACTTTCTATTTACTGGGTATGCAAAATCCTGCTTCTCCTATTTTCAGCACAATCACCTATGGGGAGAAAAATCCTTCGGCTCAATCTCTGAAATCATGCATAAATCATACCTGTGTATGTGTAATTTTGGAAGTTTCTAGGAACAACACCCAGTCAGTTCTAGAAAGGGCTCATGTAGAGAAAACAGCTGGCAGCTGTGAACAGTGTTGTCACAGGGGTGTCCCCCAGAGCCTCTGGGTACCACAAAAAGCCTTTTTGGCCTAGAGCAAAGAACTTGTCTCCCAGGTGCCTGGCTCAGCACAGGCCAAGACAATGCAAGGTAGGAGCCTGTTCTGGACCCACCTCTCTCGATTCTCCTCGTTACCGTGGTCACGGTTGTGGAAGATCATCGTGTACCTGGCCACATCAGCAGGAGGCCTCACCACTTTCATCTTCTGCATCTCAACCCTGCAAGAAGCAATAAGAAGTGTTGTGAGGAAGACAACAACTGTAAACCAACTGTTAATGAAAAAAAACCCAACAATTGGAGACTTCATCTCTTGTAGATGCTGTGGAAGCAAATACAGAGAGTTGTAAAAGCTCATCTGCATCTCTTCCACAATCCATTTTGTCAGAGAAATGAGGCTCAGAGTTGCATTCCTGGAGAACAGGTCTGGGGGGGTGTGACAGATACACCGTTCTTTTGAACAGAAGCAGGTAGCTACTACAGTAGAGATGTAGAGCTTTAAGCACACATTATTCAACAGAGCACATTTATATCAGTATTGACTGGACTACTCTGTACTGCCCTGTAGCAAATCTCCACATGTTCTGCAACAAGTTCATCTCAACCCCAGCAATAAAACCCCTATACTTGATAGTTCTCCACTTATAAAAAAAATTTAAAGAATTAAAAGCTTGTTTTCTTTTTTAACAACTGGCAGACAGCTGCAAAACTTTTATTTGTTCACATGAAGAAAATTTCTCTGAGAACAACGCCAGAAGCACTGAGCCTTATGCACAGATTTAAATGTCTGACATCAGGCACTTAGTTAGAGCTTTTGACCTTACACATTATCTGTGGAGCACAACTTTGCCCTGATAGGAGAAAGAAAGAAACTTTATGACAAGAGAATTAAGGAATCTTAAGGACTTTGCTAGTCACTCATCAGCTGAAAGAAAAATAGGAAACCATGATTTGAAAAAGCCTGAGCCCCTTACAGATTTCCCTGACTTTCTAGCAGTACATTATTAAACAACAACAAATGATCTGAAGAATCTCTCTGTGATACACGCCTTAGGAGGGAGCCCAAAAGAGACCACCACGTTTGTTCCAGAGACAGAACAGCAGAACGTGAGAGTCCCCGGCCCTGAATTCTGAGGGCACCGAAGGGATGCTGCCATCTGCTGACTTCCCTCGGGAAGGCTCCAAGGATCTCTGCACAACAACCCACCAGACAGCAAGCTTGCCATTTCCTACCCCTGCAAACTCGGTCACCAGCCCAAGAGGAAAGGCACAAGCCAAGTCCAGTTGCAGAGCACACTCTGAGTCCTGACTTGGTTTCCCCACCAAGACATCAAGAGCTGCAAAGTTACAAAGTGCCACACAAAACCACCACTGTTTCCAACCCCTTGCAAACATCCCTTAGTAAATCCTGCTGTCCTGCTGCTTCTCTGCTGCCCACTATCACCCATGGGAAGCCAGGGAATAAAACAGCACCACGCCACCCCCTAAACTATAAAAGTCAGCTCCCAGGAGGTCACAGAGAAGTTGGTGTGTCTAGGCAGGAGTAAGAAGGAAAAAATAGTTGTGCTTCAGGGAGAGAAATCCATTCCTCCAGCAGACATTTCAGATTTCAGGACAGAGCTGACCCATCTGCTGAACTGACACCGAGAAACACTTTCATTTGGAAGTTCCTAACTTTTAACACACTTAATCCCCTGTATATTTACATAACATCACCAGGATATAAATTTTATGTCCCCAAAATGTTTGTTTGCATATTTAAGCAACTGAAAAGCATAACAACTTAAAAATGACAGAGTATAAGCCAAGTTTACACAAACTGACAAGCTCTACCAGCAGAGCTTGTGGAATTGTGGGTTCTTATCTGTTGTTTGTTTGTGGCTTTTTCTCCATTTACTAATAGTAATGTAGGATTAGAGGTTTATTCCTAGGCAAAGGGCAAAAGATCCACATAAAAGTTTGGTTGACCTCTTTGTCCCACTAAACCTCTCCAGCCAACAGGTTTCTCCTACTTTGACAGGCACAGCTGCAAAATGAGTTTTCACAAGAGCAAAGGGCATATGCATATATATGTAGCCTTTTTACAATTCAAGTTATTTGCTATCTTCACTGTAATAAACACCACACAAATACAAACTAAGCCCTGCTTGGAGCAAATCCAGTCATCAATGAATGCAAAACACCCACTTCCACCAAAACACTCCCACATCCTAGCAAAGCACTGGAACTCAATACGTTTGTGTGTCTCTGGCAAACCACACTCCAGACTTCAATTATAACCAATTTCCCAGCAGGAATACAAATGCTGTGTGTCTGAGACAAAACCAAACCAACCCAACCAAACAACCCACACCCAGCCAACAGTGCTGTGAGGAAGAGGATTAGGCATGGGACACACCTAACCCTTGCAAAGAGAAAACTGCTCACAGAACTGCATCTTGCACTTCACATCTCCACTGCAATACTGTTCAGTGCTGTTTTGAATGATGGCCCCTGGGGTGCTGTGCTCTTGGAGGCTAAGTGTGAAGTTGGACCAGCTTTAAAAACTTTTTATTAAAACTGATTCCTCATTTTTTACCTGATTCGAAGGTCATCATCTTCTCCACCCCAACCCCAGTAGTTGTTAGAGAATCCATTCACTTTGGAAAACTGATCTCTTGTAAGAGCAGTTACACCTCCAAAATATCCCTGGTACCGTAACCTAGACATACAAGAAGAGAGAACAAAAAATTAAAAGTCAAATTCTATCAACAATTAAAACATCACCCTGATACTCTGGACCTAGACTTGTCTTTCACAGAGTTAAGGGTGCACAAATCCTTAAAAGCTGGTGATGTTCTCTTCCTCTTTTCACAAAAAGATGGTGATTTGCTTTAGGCCAGAAAAAATTACCTCTCCAACTGAGAGAACAGAGTCCTATTCAGAAGCTTCTCTCTCTTGACACAATTCCCCTTTCCAACCAAACAGGTATCTCATTTCAGGGACTCTGAGGTATAGAAAAGCAACAAAGCTAGGCACTAATGTGGTGGAAGCTCTGCAATAACAACAGCGAGCCATTGATTATCGTAGAGCTCAATCTGAAAAACTTGGAAAGAAATCAGCTCACAGCAAGGGGACATGTGCTACTGGATATTGCAATAACAATTCCAAGGTAAGGTACAGTGCAAGTTACTTAGTAACCCAAGGTAATGGAGCTCAGCTCTGAAGGAAATTAATTTTTAACTTTTACCTTCCTCGTAAAGTAGAAAAATGCATCTACTTTAAAAAAATGTTTACATATCATGTTTATTTATCTTCTTAGGCCATTCTGCTAATTGCTTTTTATGATGCCCTCCTTTGTCTTAGCCCTTAAGGTAACATTACAAAAGCTTCTACTGCAGCTTCTACTGCCTTGCCCCAGCCCATTCAGAGGTGATGGGCAAATGGCTCCAGATTGCATTTGTACACATATATGAATCTAAACAGATGAACAAATTGCCAGGGCTAGAAAGTACTCATTATGGCATTTGACATGCCAGACAATGCTTATTATTATTTCTGGTTTACCATGAATATCATTTAAAAAACAACAAAGGAGAAAATAAACCAGTGTAAGACCCTCAACACAACCTCCCTCAAGACTATTTTTCCTGGCTGATTTTTGCTCACAGCATCACAGAGGAATTGTGAATGTCAAAGGGACCCCTGGAGATCATGTAATCCAACCCCTCTGCTCAGAGCAGGGTCTGCTAGAGCAACTTGCTGAGGAACATGTTCAGTCAGGTTCTAAGCATCTCCAAGGATGGAGACGCCACAATCCCTCTGGGAAGCCTGTTCCAGTATTTGACTGTCCTCACGGTAAAAAGACACATCCTCACTTTTTCATATGTTTAAGTGGAAATTCCTGTATTTCGGTTTGTGCCCATTATCTCTTGCCTTTCACTGAGAAGGGTCTGGCTCCACAGTCTCTACTCCTGTCCATCAGGTATGTATACACATTTTCAAGATCCCCCTCAGCCTTCCCTCTGCTAAACAGTCCCAGCATCCTCAGCCTCCCTCACATGTCAGAGGGGATTTCCATCAATGCAAATAAATATCTGCAAGGTGGGTGCCAAGGGGATGGTGCCAGACCCTTGAATGGTTTCCACTGACAGGATAAAGAGCAATGGCCATAAACTAAAACACAAGAAGTTCCACCTCAACATGAGGAAGAAATTCTTTCCAAGGAGGGTGGCAGAGCACTGGAACAGGCTACCTAGGGAGGCTGTGGACTCTCCCTCTCTGGAGACATTCCAAACCCATGGATGAGTTCCTGTGTCACCTGCTCTAGGTGACCCTGCCCTGGCAGAGGGGTTGGACTGGATCATTCCCAGAGGTCCCTTCCAACCCCATCCATTCTGTGATCTTCTAATCAGGACAGTGCTGCCCACTCAACCCTCCTCAGGCAGCACAGAACTGGCAGGGCCCAGGCATAACTTGCTCCCAGCTGACATCACCTGCAAAAACTCATCTCTGTAACAACCCCTGTAAGCACACCTTCCCTGAGGACAAGAGAACACCAGTTCCTTTGGAATTTTTAAAATTGGACTGAAGAACACATACAATAGGAATGGTCAGGAGGAAAAGATGTTGTGCTGGTCTCAAGGAAAAACCTTAATTAAAATAAAAGAGCTTTCCCAACCTTATCTTCAAAGCTTTAATACATAATTCTTCTGTCTAAAAGAATCCAAAACTGAGCTGTATTTTATGTAGCTAAAGATAAGGCACTGGATCTCCAAAGGCACATGGCTGCTGAGATTACTGCACACTGCATCACAATAGAATAAAGCCTCCTGCAAGAAAAATAATTCCCCCCACCCCAGGTAACTAATAAAACCCCAAAACTAAACAAACAAACAAAACCCCCACCTCCCCTAAAAGCAGCCCCCCCTAAAAAAAATCCCACAAAACACAAACAAACCAACCTGCATTTCTGCTCTGGACATTTTGTGTTAATACAGAACATGGATGGGTTCAGTTTTCTCTACCTCATCTGAGCAACCTCAGATGTCTCAGTATGCTCACCTCAGCTGCAGCAAAACACTGAGGTCACCCAACTGGGATTTAACCTGTGGTATCAGCTCAGTTCAAGCATCATTCTTGAGCTCAGAGTCTGAATTCCTTCAGACATGCCTTGGAAGCAGAACATTATTAACCCCACTTCATGGATGTGTAAACACAGGCAGTGACACAGAAAAAGTATTAATTATCAATTCAAGTTGAATTATCAAATTCAAGCCACCAGCATTCCAGTGGAATACTCTGCAAGGCTCTGCAGGTGCTCCAAAAGCCTGTCACAAGCCTAGTATGTATGTACTTGTTCCAGTTTTCACTAAATGACTGGAAAGTGAATATTATTCTGTGTCAGTATTGGCACATCCCATCTCTCTCATATATTTAATAAAGGAAATGCAGAAGCAAAGCAGAGCTTTATTTCAAAGTACTTTGAGATCAGCTTTTGAAAAGCACACTTCTAATCAATATTTAGAGTGATGTGACATGAACTGAATCTTGAAAGAAAAAGTTCAATGAAAACACTTTTAGTCATTAAATTCACCAAGCTCAGGAGCCTTTTCTCTTTGAGGTGGACTGAACCTGACTTTTCACTTTAAACTATTTATATCACATAAGCACTTAGGGGACTCATTTAAAAATCCAAATGATCCTGTGTTATACACTGTTCAGTAAAATAATTAAAGGACAGCCCTATCCCTGGGCAAATTCCCACACTTGAGCTCTCAATATCAGACATTACCTCTTCAACAGCACAAGTAAGTGGCAAGTTCTGCTACAGTAAGATCACACCTTCAAATCACAGGATCACTGAAAATGTGTATCTAGCTTTTCAGGAGGTCTCTACACAACCTCTGGCACATTGCTTTCCTCTTGAAACACCCCTTAATCCAACTCCAGAAACCAGAACAATGACAATGATCATTTGTGCAGGTGACCACAGGGCTGACTGCAGAGGTGTCTGTCCAGTTCTGTACTCCAGAGAGGTGAAATGTTATCACCAGAGACCTGGTGTCAGGAGGAAGGGTAGATACCAGCACACAGCTCCATCAGAAGAGGAACATTATCAGTAGCATGGCATTTCCCTGTTGGTATTCTTTTTGTATTCCTGGTTTCCTACCTGTATCCTGTATTGTTCCTGCCAACTACAAGGTGCTTTGGTTGTGTGTCACACATGTAAATGTTGAAGTCATTTTCTGGCACCAGATCCACATCATGGAAAATGAAACAGTCCCAGTTTGCTTCTTTTAGGGCCTCTAGGTAGCCAACATTCAGCAGTTTGGCTCGATTAAATTTGGTGTTGCCAGCCTGTGGAAAAGAATGGAAAGAAACAACTCTGAAGAAGGTGCCACAGCCTTTGAACCAGAACTGCTCCCGGGCATTTGTTCCGATGCATGGTTTGCAACCACACCCGTGTGGCTTTTCCAGCACCTCCAGGGCAGCAACTGCACAGAGTGCCCCGTAACACTGGGCACAGCATCAGAGTGGCCAAGGGTGCAAAGTGTTTCTCCAGTCTCTATTCATCACAAATACACCCAGCCTGGCCCAGGAAAGCCTCTGCTTAGCTGGGCACCACGAGTGTGAGTGCTCCACGGCTTAACCACCCTTCTGCCCCCAGCCCTGGAGTTACCATCAGGCTCCACAACAGAAGAGGTATCAGTACAGTCTAGAAACTCGTGTTCCATACAGTAAGGCTCATGGAAGTTCTTTTTAAAAAAAGCAGAACCAAACCAAACCGCCATGTTAATCCCATGCTAATTAATCTCTAGATGTCAGAGCCCTTGCCATGAACTATTTATGCCTATCCCCCCAGCTTGGAGGCCAGCAATGCTGAAAGAGTTCCCTGTATTTCCTCAGCTCACACACAGGTGGCAGAGTGGGAGTGAAAAGCAGGGCTCTTCATTTTCGCCTCCTACCTATAACCTGTTTATGCTGCTGCAGGGGGCACGCTCCTAGCACAGAGCTTCTCCTTTTTACTAGTCTTCATCGTTTGCTTTTGCTGTAAGTCACTTAGTATTCGCTTTTCAAAAATCAAATTTTTCACCTCTGAGGTACAAGTATATCCACACACACCTGGCAGTTTTGTAAGCTTATCATGTCAACGTTCACTTTGGAGCAAGATGTGTGCTTATCTTGCTATTTTCACTTTTTTACCAGGCTGCACACTGTACCAGTCTGCAGAAGGCTTTCTGCTCTTGAGGACAAAGCGAGGATTTGCCTCAAGTTCCCACTAGGGAACCAGAGGGCCAACCCCTGCCCTCCCAGAAAAAGACAAGACAGTCATTTTCCAGAGCAAGGAATCTGTGTACTTGGAAGAATTTAAAAAAAAAAAATCAAGAGAAACTGCTTAGAATTCTAGCAAATTTTCTAGAAGGTGCCTGAACAGAAAGAGGGCCCATGGAAAATGAGAAATAATCTGGCCTCCTCAGGCTGAGAGAAGGTAAGCTGTAGGGAAAAGCTGTTGTATACAAAGCATGTTTTATTGTTCTAAAAAGTAACACTTGGCTCTAAAGCAGGATTTGTCCACTAAAACAACCATCTGCTCTGGAATGAAGATTTATGGGATTTATGACTCCATACCTGCAGTCTGAAAAATACAATACACTGCTCATTCTGAGAAATTATGAGATGGATAATCAATTGCATCCATCCTCTGGAGAGAAATTTTCCAGTAAAAAATTTAGATACAATTCACTCAAAATCAGGATGTCAAATTTCTGAATGGGGCTTTTTTGGTGTGTTTTGTTTTTCTTAAAATGTCCCATATATAAAAATACCCATGAGACAGTCTCCTCCTGAGGATGAAAACATAGCTTATTGAGTGAACAGAACAGATCAGATGTCTGGTAGGGTACACTTGGAGAACATCACTTGTCTTGAGTATCAAACCCAGCTTAGTTCAGGACAGCCTCTTCCATCTGCTGAAGTTTTATCTTTATCTTCAGTGCAAGCCACCACAGCAGCCAAATGCCAGCTAACACTGTTTTCCAGGAAGGGCAGTTTTCCATGTCAGACCACATAGTGAACAAATAGCAAAATTTACTCATCTTTTATCAAGGATAGAATTGTCTCCCCTTGTTTCTATGGAAGAATAACACTGACCACAAGACAAACTTATGTTGGGAAAGAAATTATTCGCCCTTTAGGGATTACAAACTCACGTTGTTTTGAGCACAGCATTCATGTGTGCACACATTTAGAGAAGCATGACATTAGAGATGTTAAAAGCAGCCCATAAAGAAGAAATCTGGAGTAAGCCCTTCAGTGGCTTACAGAAAAAAATACAAAAGGCCCATTTAATCTACCTCCAAAGCAGACTGCGTATTTTAACAGTTAAATCCTGTTTGTCTTTCCTCAAAAGAGACTTAGAACAACATCACAAATCGAGAGTGAAAATGGATTTGCCCCAGAAGAGTTTTGTTAGACCCACTTTCCAGTCTTTGGGCATGCCTATCTACATGGAAAAGCTATGTGAAAGCTTCCAACCTTCCAAGCACAATCTCTGACAGAACAAGTTCAGACCTGACACTGCTGCAATCATCAGACAAAACTTCCATAATTCTGTATTACTTTTTGCTAACATGACAACAGCAGTTCTCCACATATTTCAATAAATTAAAAAGATATGTCCTTTCTCCCAATAATTTATTCCCAACCACTGCTTCCTGCTAGAATGAGCCAGTAAATGTATGATTATAGTACACATTAATGCAGGCAAAACAACCCTCACTTTTCCACTCCAGAGGCCACATGATGACTCTAAACAATCAAAGAACAGTTCACTCTGAGTAAAAATATCATGCCATGACTTTTATTGCAGTTCTGCTGAGACACTAAGCTGAGCAGAAGTGTAAGAGTGGAGGCTTTCACCTAGAAAGCACTGCCTCATACTGATAATTGACTCTAGGCTCTTTAATCAGGAGGGAAGAGAAACTGTATTAATTTATCACCTTTTTCTTCTGCTCTCTCAAACGACTTTTTTGAGCCAAAGCAGAACATATAAGTAAACAACAGTAAAAGAAATCAAACATAACAGAAGATCAAGAAAAAACCAACATATTACAAAAGAGAAATATATAATGCTTTTAGCACATGCAATTAGAACATAAGCACCTTGATGAAAGACAATGTGGCACAAGGCTGCTTAAGTTTTAGCCACTGAAACAGCATTGCTAGAAAGAAGACAAATAAAGAGATTAATAAATCTTTCAGGAACCAAATGCTCTTCTATGATGACTACTTCACACCGCACTTGCTGGGTAAATAAAGCAGCTACGAGCAGAAGCTGTCGTGTTAAGTTTGAGAAAACAAAAGTAAAACCACACAACACACACAACTGACTAAGCACAAGAGCCTGATGGGACAGAAGGGCTAGAGACAAAGTGGGGCCTTCTATCCAAATGACTCCAAATGTGAAGAGAGAACAGGCCAGCCTAGTTACATGTGTAGATACTGCAGGAGAAGTGAGTTGTGTTTGCAGTGCAAAAGATGCTTACCTTGCAAGCTAACTCAGAAGCACCAAGTTACTTAGACTGAGAACTGAACACCAGTCAAAGACATTGCCAATACTCGCCAGCCCTGAGATCCAGGAGTGCCACCAGCAGTGGCTGCAGGCACCGTTGCAGCATACCTCAGCCAGCAGAATTATTGGAAGCAGGCTTGGAGGAGTGATGTCAGCCAGCAGAGGCAGCAGAAGCCTCTCCTCAGGCTGCAGGGCACAGCCATCACCCTCACATAACAGTTCTGCACAGCTGCCTGTGAGAACGAAGGTTGGACAGGATGGTGATGGGACGAATGGAGACCAGAGATCTCTGGAGTCAAGCCTGCTTTTGGAGCATGCAGTTTATTACACAGGGCGTGGACGAAGGGACCCTGCTACAAGCTGCCAGCCGCAGCTCAGAGCAGGTCTGAGAGAGCGAAAAGAGAGAGCGAAGAAGAAGAGGAGCAAGAGAAGAGCAAAGAAGAGAGCGAAGTTTCCATTACAATACATTAAATCTTCTTCTATACTGAATATTCTAATTTACACCAACCAATCTAGTACAAGATACAAATCCTATAGCATTTACGTACAGCCTATAGGAATCATTACATTACTATACTTATATGATATATTTTAAACCCTAAAAACTACTCTTTGGACCCCTCCTGCCATGCTAGTAGGGTCTGCTCTGACCCTTGGACTCTTGGTAAGGAGAAAGGCATTGATTCATCAAGGGGGGATTACCTTCAGCTGGTCATACCATTGTTTTCCAGTTGTTCAGTAACTAAAGCTTGGCATCTTAGACATCGAAACTTGCCTTCAACTCTATTTCACTTATATGTTTCATATTCTCTAAAAATAAGCAGTCATATTAATAAGGCTTTCCTGTTTCATCTTCCCCAACAGCTGCCTCACCTGGTGAATGACGTAGATGCCATAATCCAGCTGCTGCCTTTGCAGGAAGGGGTGAAGGTGCTGCAGGAGGTAGAGCAGGTGCTTCTCTCGGTTGCGGTGTGGGATAAGGATGGCCACGTGCTGCAGGGCTGAGCACTCCACAGGGTGGTACCGGCCCTTGGCTACCTGAGGGTTCTCCTTCTGCACTTCTTCCAGTGTAACGGATGGTTTGAAGGAGAGCTTGCTGGCACCTCCTGTAAGAGGAGCACAAGAACCTTTCCTGAGCCCTTTCAGGTTGTGGCCGGTCCAGTCACTTAATGAGGCACTATGTAACCAGTGTAAGAAACCCAGGTTCAAGCCCCAAATGGCTTCCCTCCCTTCCAAGAGAAAAGTAGTACTACAAGGATTTTATGCAGGCAGTGGAAGGGTGTCAAGCATGTAGTTGCTTAAACTGACTATGAAGTAGTGGCAATAAAATAAAAATTAAAAACCCAAGAGAAGTTCTAAGCTACTGCAGAAAGACTGGACAGAAATGGCTGCCAGGGCAAAGCAGAGGAGAAGAAAGTGGAAAGAGACATAGGACTATGGCTATAAGAAGTAATTTGTTCCTAAAGCACAAAAAAAAGCATGACAGGCTTAAGGCTATAAATTAGTAAGATAAAACACACCAAGGCTTTCTGTAGCCAAATGAAATTTTCATCCCTTCTCTTGCACTGAGCTATCATCCCAGCTCCTCTGGACTCAGCAAGCCCATGAAAAAGTACGATACAGGCAACTGTGATGGCTACAGCCATTGCTGCATTTACTTAATCAAATGTGTCTTGGGGTCAGGGTGAGGGTACGCAGGGAGACAGAAGCTTTTTGGACTACATCAGGGAAGAAGGAAGAATTCAGCTTCCCAAACAAATCCCTAATCAGGTTCACAATAAAGAAGAGAAAGAAGATAATGGCATGATACTGCAAAGCAGGAGCCTGGTGCTGCTAGCAGTACCAAGCCAAGGAAACAGTAGAATATAAAAATGACCAAGCCAAGGAAAAAGTAGAATAAAAAAATGCCCAAACCAAGAAAACAGTCACCCATTTGAACCTTCATCACAATTAGTGTTAACTCCAGCAGAATTGTGAAGTCCTTCAGTTGTCAACACAGAGACACTAAAGTATATTTAGTAATGAAAAGGCAAAAAATTGAGGAAAGATGAAAACACTTGTGGTTAAAACAAAAATAATTTAATTTTTACATAAAGCAAAAGATGCACGCATAAGCAAGGAAAAAAGAAAAATCCCTTCATTAATTCCCATTGGCAGGCAGGTGTCTGGCCACGTCTAGGGAAGCAGGGCTTCAGTACATACAGCAGTTGTTGGGAAGACAAATGCTGCCACCATGAACATCCCTCCTTCCTCCTTTCCCTGAGCTTTTACTGCTGAGCATGATGAATGGCACAATCACAGGGTATGCAGTCAGCTGAGGTCAGCAGTCCAGACTGTGTCCACTCCCAGCCTCCTGCCCACCCCACTGGACTTTAGGAGGCCAGGACAGACAGAGACAAAGCCTCATCAGAGTGCAAATACTGCTCAGAGTAGCCAGGTTACTGGTGTGTTACCAAAGCTGTTTTATCAACAAATAAATAAACAAATAAAAATCAACAAATAAATCAATCAACAAATGCAAAAATCAACAAAACCAGGTGGAGCCAATCAACCAATGCAGAGCCCAGCACCAGCTGCTTTCCCAGCCAGACCCAGCACTGGCACTGGGTGCCACAAGACACTCCCTCACCCAGGAGGGCTTTCTGCAACTGGTTGTATTGGTTTCACTGGAAAGGTATCCAACTGGAATAGGACATGAAAGAAACCCAAGTGAGCAGCACTACAGCAGATTAACTTGTCAGAGAGGAGAGGAAAACACCATCACTTACGCAGGTACGGAGACAGAGCTGGGCAGGGACCCTGAAATGACTTCACCACGGGAACGTCTGCAGTGGATTCAATCTTCTCTTCCTTTTGACTGTGCTCCAGGCTAGTTACCTTCCTGAAAAACTCCACCATGCTCTTAGCTTTAGGAATTTTTTGCCTGGTGTCCACTAAGTAACTGAATGTGGTCCATAGCACCATCATAAATAAAGCAACAAGCACCAACACTTTGAACTTATAGAAGAGGTTAAAAACATTCAAGCCCAAGGCCATGGCTTTCCCTGATCCACAAACAGCCTCCTCTGCTCTGATGCCAAGGCAGGTCACTGCATATCCAGTGGGGATGAAACCACAGCTCCCACTAAGAACGTCACAGTAGGGAAGTAAAGCTGGAGGTAGGAGAGGCTGCCGCACTTCCTGCAGTTTTAAATTTCATGGAGCCATAGTATTTTTTGCTCTTCAAATGTCACTAAATATGACTTCAACCTGGACCACAAAAAAGAAAGAAGGAAGGAGAGAATTAGTTTCGACCATCTCCACAGCTACACCTTCACAGATTTCATGAAAACAGATTGTGACAATACACAAAAGGAACAGCAAGTATGAACAACTGGTCAGAAACAAAGACACTAAACTTTGATCTCAGTTCAGCCACAAACCAGCTGCATTATTTTATGTAAACCACTTCCTGTTTTGTTGTTCTTTCTCAATCTTTCTTTTTTTTTTTTTCAGATCAGAAAGTGCAATCACTACCTCATTTAATGTCCATATACAGTGCCTGGCAATACACAGGTTTTACTACTTCTGTTCCTACCAAAATTACAAACAGCTGCAAAGCAAGAGATTCTGCTGGCTATGAGTAAAGCCCATCCAAAATGAAAACCACATGAATCTCTGCAGAAATAAACTGTTTTCTTCTGAAAGACAGTATTATTGATGCTGCGTTGCTCTGCACAATTCAGTATGAAGCCCACAACATCTGACTGGTATCAGAAATCGTTTTTCTTTATCTGCTGCCTGTCAATACCACCTTTTGAGTCTTTGTCCAGTATTCCCCCTTTCCCATGCAATTGAAGGAGGAAAATCTTCCTGCTTTTTAAGAGAAAGGTTCCGTTTTTCAAAGGTGTTGCATCTGTGAGGAGCCAATCCTTTTTTCTACTTCCTGCCCTCTTTCAAGGGCTCCATTTTCATACAGCCTTTCACTGCCATCATACTGTAGTTATCACTCTACTTCTTTTGGCTGTTATTATCATCTCACAGCAGAGAAAGAATGAAATTTTAATAAAAGAGAGCTGTGCTATAGAAAACACACAAGAAAACTGCCACCTCTGAGAACAACAAGGACTGAGGCTAAGTGATTAAAGTCAATGCAAATGAAACAGGCTAGATCAAAGAGAAGAAACACAAAAACATGGAAAAGGTTATTTTATACCAGCCTCTAAAGTACATGAGACCTGGAGAGACATCACAGGCACAAGGAGTACAGTAACTGCACATTTCCACTAGTTTAGGCCTGGTGTCTTCTGGGGAATTTTGCTGATGCATAGGAATGTGTATGGGAGTCTGACCCAGGATGACCAAGATGAATGCCCAAGATTTTAGAGTTCACTGGGAATTACCAGCTGCTGTCCCTCCTGCCAGGCACCTCATGGAAGAGCCAACCTGCTCTCCCCATTCACATGTAACACACAGCAATGCTCTAAGGAAGTAAAGGGACTCAAAAGAAAGTGTCCACCCTCTCCCATCAGTTTACACCCTGCAATAATTGCATAAAGGAAATCATTGATAAGCTCTATTAATGTCTTGGGTTGCAATATGTAACCAAAAATGTGTATTCTATTTTCCATCTGTTGAAACCAGCTGGGGAGGTGTTTTCTTTATCTCTTATATGTATGATACTTTGATACTTTACTATGTATCAAAGTACAACCTATTCCTCATAACTGCAAGAGAAGGGGGTGGATGCCTTCTGCTAATGGGCCAGCTGTTAAAACCAGGTGGAGCCAAGTTCCTTATCTCTTCCACATCCATCCTCCCTCCAGGGGGATATCTTCTGTTAGTGGGCCATTAACGCTCACCACATGACTGATACAATTACATCATCTCATTGTGAGATGCTCCACCCTGTGGATGGAGCCAACTGTTCCTACCTGGATAAAAACTGAGAATCAGATACACCAAGGCAGCCTGTTTTCCACTGGATTCCCAGAGGAGGACCAGACTCATCTCACCACCATTGGACCCTTCTACAGGATCATCTCTACCCCAGCAGAATCACATCTGTCACTCCAGGAGGACTTATCTGGACTGCTTCCAGCACTCTGACCAACAGGGTGTCAGGTCGTATTCTGACTCTGTCAGGGTTTCTAGGATTTTTATTTGTTCGCTTGGTTTTTTGTACTACTACATCTGTATTTTTAATATTCCTAGTAAAGAACTGTTATTCCTATTCCCATATCTTTGCCTGAAAGTCCCTAATGGCAAAATTATAATAATTTGGAGGCAGGGGGTTTATATTCTCCATTCCAAGGGAAGCTCCAGCTTTCCCTGGCAGACACCTGTCTTTCCAAACTGAGACAATGAATCATCTTAGAGCAGTGTGGACCCCATGGGTAATATTAGCCTGTAATTATTAAATCAAAGACCTTAGAATTAGCTTATCTAAACTCTACCTACAAGTTTCTATGGAATAATCTAAATTGGGGCCTTTCCTGCCTCTCAGCTACTATGCAGCATTCATCAGGTGAAGTACTTCGTGTAAAGGGTGTAATTTTCTCAAAAAAACCCCTGAAGGTCTCTCTGCACAAAGTGCATGCACAAGGAGGGAATCTCCTTCTCCATCACCCAATCCAAGTGCACCCCAGATCAACCTGGGCTGAAAAGGACAATATAAAAGTTAAGATACTGAACTTAACATGCAGCAAATGACTATCAAAAAGTGTTTATTATATTCACAGCTTCCCACTTTCCAAGAAATAGACTACAATTCAAAAGAGTTAAAACAGTTGCTCACCACTGGTACTCAGGTTAGTGCAAATGGGCTGTCCCCCATAAGAAAATCTTTTGTTAATAAATGAAGTCAAAAATTAACTATCCATGGGAAAAGACATAAAGTAACACCAGGAGGCAGCCAGCAGTATTAGTCAGAAGCAGCAGCTTCTGAAATATTTTGTTGTTTTTGTTAAAATATCAGGAAAAGCATGCAGATGTAAAATTGCTAAGGTACTAGGATGTTAAAATTATGGACATAAACTATGAACTTACTGCACGAACCTTATTTCTACTCTCCTCCACTCCTAGTCCAAATCTCACACATACCAATTTCCTTTGTCAGCTTTGCAAGATTCTATAAGCAGCTGCTACTAAAAGTTCACATTGCTTGTCTCTGACAAATATTCACACTATACTACTGTCAGTGTGAATAATTTCCCATAATAACTACACTCCCATCTCCACTGGCTTCTATGGCAGCAACAGAATGCTGCTCCTGCTTAAAATACACCTGAGCCCTTCAACAGGGCAGCATAAATATGCACGCACGATCACAACCATTAGTCACCCTCAGCTCATAACAACAGTCATGCAGAAGGGCAATAATTCATATTTCAGAAACCTTCAGCTTGATTTTTTGGTGTTATTTACACAGAGAATACAGCATGTATTTCAAAATGCAGACACACAAAGGTATTTTGGTATTTTAAATGGAAAACCACAAATGAATCAACTTACCCACCAATTTACCTTACATTATTACTTCAGAGGTTAAAAGGTTGTTTGTCTGGCTTTTTTTCCCCTGAAACATGAGAATGGCATGTACACAGAAAGGCAAACGTGATTTGCCAACAGAGGAGGAAGAACTGTACCCTTGTGAATGAAGATGACAGTGAAGAGCTGTCACTTGTATGACTCCTGCCAAAGACTGAGAACTTGGGAACTTAAGAGGACAATAATTGAGAAAAAAAGGACAAGCAAGAAGTTAAGCCTCAATAAGAATCTGCCTGTCAGAGAAACAACAAAAAATCCCCCTGCACATTGCCCCTCTGGAATTCGTTGTGTTACCATTTCACACTAAGGACTCTTCAGTTTAAAAAGTCATCTTTCACCTGCAAGCCTAGAGTACCTTGGTTGCTAAGTCGAGCAGCTAACCTGAAGTCAAGAAGACCAGAGCTTGGACCTTGTTAAAAAAAAAAAAGAAAAAGTTAGGCTCAGGGCCTGCTGCTAAAAAGCCATACTTGGAGAAGTAGTATAAACACCAGAATTATAATACATGACATAAAATTATTATTAAGGGAATAGTCTTAATCAAATACTCACTGAAATAGTAATAAAAAAATCTACTCCATGCTTAATAATCTTGACAGTAACAACTGAGGCAGAAGAGACATTAAGTAGGCTGAGTCCTTTCCACATCCTGACCAACCAAGTCCCCTGTCCCACTGATCAATTTCCCATCTTCCTTTTGTTCCCTATGTAGTTAATGAAATACATATTTTCATCTTTGATATCCCTGGATTATGGCTGATATATTGGTGAAAAAAGCCACCTAGTCATACATTATACCATATGCAAACAATAATTCAATACTAAACAAATCTTGCTATAAACAATAGTATCTCAGAAGCTGGAAACATGGTTCTTTTTTCTCCTGTACTTCGTAACTCAGGGTGACCAACCCTCAAACATGGGTGGGAGAATACTTGTGGTGCAACTAAACTCTTCTCATAGCTCTGAAACCTGACTCTAGTTGTATGTGAACTTCATAAAACAGATCAAAGAAACTTTCGTAGTTTCACATAGGAAACAAAGTGCAACTTTCTTGTGAAAAAAAATTCTCAGTGAAGCATAACCAAACCTAGTTTAGAAAGTTACAGCTGCCTAGAAGGGTACAGCCCTTCAGACCACAAGGTCAAAATTACCACAGTACCCATTTCAAAATGCATAATTAAAAAAAATTAAACAAAACAAAGCCACAGTTATGCAAATATGATATCAGTCAGAATTCTAAAATCAATAGAAAAGGTAAAAGGTCTCCATATACATGTCAAGGTACTCGTATCTAAACAGATGCTGTAACACAATTCTAAAGAGCTCCCTGGTCATGTTGAGGCACAAAAAGAGTGCATGTTCTGCCTTCCCCAATATCACATCTGTACCAACAACTGTCCCTGTGCTCTGAAGCTCGTAGGACAACTCAAGGTCTATAGCCTGCTATGTGTTTTGAATCACATGCTAAACCCTGCTTCCTTTTTGGAAGGTTTCTGGCTCATAAGAGATTTATCTGCAGGAACCCATCCAGAACACAGATCTGTATGACTACTCCAGGAACAGGGGCATTCAGCTGCCATCCCTGAGCCTGATGCCACAAACATGAAGCCCTAACCTGCCCTTTTCCATCCAGGTAGTCCAAAATAGTAAGTAAAGTTCCAGCATGGGCAAGACTTCTGCTGAAGCAAACCAAGAAGAAGGTTTTCCCAGCAGGAACACACATGGAGTCTGACACACCGTGCAAGCACAGAACGAGCAAGCAACACACGTACAAGCTGGTTCCCCACGTAAGGGCTGCAGGGTCAGCCTGTGCATTTGCCTCCTGATTGAAGCCAGTAGCACTACCAAGCTCAGAAATGCCCAGGAATACTGGAATAAAGGCTTTTCTTTTTCATTGAAGCAGAATTCCTAGACAAAGTCAGTATCAGCCAGAAGACTGAGAAAGTGGTTGCCCTGGTCTAGGTATTAGTGAAGGAAAGTAACTTTACAAACAAAGTTGGTAAGTACTCGAAGTTGATAAAACTCATAATGTTCCAAACAGTGATTTTTCCCTGATACATTTTTAGATAAAAACTGTCATTATGATAATTATGCTAAAGCCTAGATTCACATGATTACTTATTAAAAAAAAAAAAAAGTTATGCTTAACAGCATAAATAATCAGTGAGAACATAGTGCCTAAATTTTACTTTTCACATGTTCACATTTAAAACAATTCACCCTGTAGGGAACATCTGCAAGACAGCTCCAGAAAGATATTTTCATCTGATGAAAGGAATATTAATTTTTAATTTACACGAACCAAGTTTCTTACTACCTGTTTCACATGGTCGAGTAAGGACAGATTTCCCACGCAGGATTTTCTAGAAGCCCCTCCAAGCTCCTCAAGCTCACACACAAATTCCAAAGGCAGCAGAACAGGTTCGGCAGCAATGAGCATTCACTTCAATCGAACTCTAACAACTGTACGAAGTTCAAGCAGGAAATGAAGCATGGAAGAGTTCCCCGAGAGTGCATTTAATCAGCTCTGTACTAAACAGACATTTATTATTTTATCTAGGCCAAAATCAAAAGCAGCAATGGGTTAGCTCTGGGTACATCAGGAAGTGTAGCAGTCTTCATCATGAAATCCACCTCGAAGGAATTAAAATTTCTGACAACTGGCAAGGTAGAAAGATCACTGCACAGCATCAGCTTTTCTATGCAGGACAGTTCAAGTCTTCAAGTTTTACAAGAGTGTATACCTGCTCCTTTCACAGGCACTTCCTTCTTTTCAACAGATTAGTTTCTCAGTAGGGCGTTAAGCCAATAGCTTTTAACACCTCTTTTACGCAACACTTTCATAATCCTATTATCCCTTCCTATTTAAAACCCACCAACCGAACTGAGAAATGGTGCTATTTCAAAAGAAAAAGGAAAAAAAAATCCTCAAACAAACTCCCCTCCCAGTTCTCAGAATTTCAAGCCAAATGAAGAAAGCACATTAAACCACTCACTGCTGCTGCCACATCCCTCCTTCCTGTCGAACACTCACTCCAAGAACTATGGAGAGCACTTCACAAGCAGCACACACTTTTCATCCAGGAAACCCCACACCATAAAGAGACCTCTGTTACCTCTCACAGGCTGCAGGAAAGAATCAGCTCATATCACAGGATGGGAAAAAAAATAACGAGAAAGGAAAAAAAAAAAAAAAAAAAAAAGGCAAACATCCCACTTTTCCTCAGGCCAAAGAGGCTTCGTGGTGCTATCCCACATGCCCCTCCCTCAGCTCACGAATCAGCCGGGATGGCAGCCAGCCTCCCTCCTTTCCTCCTAGCACAGCAGAACCAGCCCGCAGGCACTCAGGCATACCGGGACAGAAGCAATACTGCTCAGAAATAACTCCCACAACAAACCATTCCATTAGAAACAAAGGCTCAAGCCTTTGCTCCTAAAAGCAATCCACAATCTATCAGTGCCTTTTTGGCTTCTTCTCCATTTGGAGATTTTAAACATCAGAGATGTCATTCTTCTTACAGGCACCAAGCTGCCCACCCTCTTGTCTGTATCTATGGAGAAGTCCCAGTGCTCCCACTACACTCCCCTCTGTTATCACCCAGACACACCTCTTGATGACAGTCCCACCACGAACCAAAGCATCTACTTTATGCAAACAGCCTGGCTCACTGACCCTTTTCATGAAAAGCCACTTCCTATTACTAGGTTGTCCCTCACTGGTGCTTTTTCTACCACTCTGACCTATAAAACTCCTCTAGCAACCCCACAGCATCAGCTGGATGAAAACAGAAGTGTGACTTTGTCATCTGGGGCTCCCTCAGGCTACCAGGGATGCGGCATTGCAAGGACCTGAGTAGACACAGGGTTTTGGACTGCAGCCAAGGACAGGAGAGAAAGTATAGGTACGTGACAAGTGTTAAATCTCTTGTAACCCAAACCTGTTGGAACTCTTTGTGCAATACAGGCATTCCAAGCAGGTAGGAATCAAGGCTTCCCCAGTCAGTGGCACCTCCTCTGTACCACAATGGTCTTAGCTATTTTCAGGACTGCACAAGAATTTCGGGGAAAAGCTTCCTCATTTCAGACACTCAGTAGTGCAGAAAGAACCTTTAGCACTACCGCATGTTTCAACTGATCACTCACAAAGCCAGACAAGTCTGGGTGTCAGTTGTCACCATCTCATCTTTCTCTCTGGTCCAGTCCCCAAACTATAATTTCTCTGCATCAGAACAAGCTCTCATGAAAACATGGAGCTAGCTGGATTAGGAAGCAAGCAGAATCTCTAGAATCCTTTGTCTACACTTCCCACTGAAAAATGTCAGAAAACCTGATATGACAATCAGCAGAAAATCAGTAGTTCAGCTTTCAGTTGACTTGGAATGGTTATTTTAGGAGAATGACAACAGATATTCCCAGGCAACAACTGGTAACATTCTACAAACTGGCTGGAAGCAGGCAATTTTAAAGAGGAAACATATGAGTTAAAAAGAAATAGACCAAGGTGCACTTGTGGGGCCTGATTACAGTAACAGCCACTGCCACCTAAAATATTCCAGTTATGTCAAGAATACAAAGAGATACACAAATGGGCTGGCTCCACACTCTTTACTACTTGATAACTGCTTGATACTCAATATAAAAGAACAAAGGTATTGGCAGCTCCAACTCCCTGAATTGCAAATTTAAAAAAAAAAGATAAAAGAATACGTAATACACCAGGAAATAACTGCTGTGGTTTACCCCAGCTGGCAACTCAACACCACACAGCCACTCCCTCAACTCCCCACCAGCAGTGGGATGGGGGAGAGAATCAGGAAAGTAAAAATGAGAAAACTCACAGACTGAGATAAAAACAGTTTAATAGGGCAGATAAGGAAGAAAATAATAATTAGAATAACTGTGACAATAATGATAATTAGAATATACAATGGACATGATGCAATTGCTCACCAATGCCCAGCCAGACCCTGAGCAGCTGCCCCTGGCCAGCCTACCCCTCAGCTGATACACTGAGCATGATGCCCTTTGGTATGGAATATTCCTTTGGCCATTTTGGGTCAGCTGTTCTGGCTGTGGCCCCTCACAAATTCTTGTGCCACTCCAGCATTTTCACTGGCAGAACATGGGAAACTGAAGTTATAAGTCTGTTACTTGGGTAAACACTACTCAGCAACAACCAAAACATAGGTGTGTTATCAACCTTATACTTAATAAAAACCACACCACTGTATCAGCTACTGTATCAGAAAGAAAATTAATCCTATCCCTGCAACAGCCTGGATATTTTAGCTTACACAACTTACTGTCTCCAGGAGTGTGGGCAACACAGAAGAAGCAATTGAATGAGGAAATTGAATGAGGAAAGGCTTGGCAGAAAAATACAATAAATTCATTTCATAAAAAGAAAACATCACAGCAGAAAAGCACTGAAAAAGAACTTTCCACACATTTTTAACTCTGACATGTAGGACAGAGGAGAAAACAGGAGTGTCTCATTATCTTGCATATACCTAACAGGGACACCATTGCTCTTCCACTCAACGTTACCCTGAACAAGGTGTGCTATTCCCATGTTCCAGCCTGCTCTGGTTTATGATCAATAAACTGAACAACTGTCTCCATAGGGAATGCATTAGACAAATGCAGCAGTCCCTGGGCACTGGTATGCGTGAAATCCATTGTCCTCTGAACGTATATTCCTGATTTTTTGGCTGCTAGACTCACTTTACCACTCCTGAACAAAAGAGGAGTGTAAAGACTCAGAGGTCACTTACCAACTGACAAGGCAGACTCAACTTGGGAAAAATTAATTTATTGTCAATTAAAATTTGAGTAGGATAGTGAGAGACAAAAAGTACACTTCCTCTCCACTTCCTTATTCCCAGGCTCAACTTCACTCATTCATCCCCACCTTATCCAGAACAGTGCAGGGGGAGAAGGAATGCAGGTCACAGAATTATAGAATCATCTGGGTTGGAAAAAACCTCTATGATCTTTCATAGAGGTTCTTTCATCAAGTCCAACTGTTAACCCAGCATTGCCAAGCCCACCACTAAACCATGTCCCTAAGCACCACATCTACAAGTCATGGAAATACTTCCAGGAACAGTGACTCAATCACTTCAAAGGGCAGCCTGCTCCAGGGCTTGGCAATCCTTTCCATAAAGAAATGTTTCCCAATATCCAATCTAAACCTCCCTTGGTGCAACTTGAGGCTATTTCCTCTTGTCCTGTTGCTTGTTACTTGGGAGAAGAGACCAACCCTTTCCAGGTAGTTGTAAAGAGAGGTAAGGTCTCTCCTGAGTCTCCCTTTCTCCAGGCTAAACAACCTCCCTCCAGTTGTTCCTCACTGGACTTTTGCTCCAGACCCTTCACCAGCTCTGCTGCCCTTGTCTGGACTTGTTTCAGCACCTCAATGTCCTTCTTGCAGTGAGGGGCCCAGAACTGGACACAGGATTCAAGGTGTGGCCTCACCAGTGCCGAATACAGGGGAACAATCCCTGCCCTGGTCCTGTTGGCCACATCACTGCTGACACAGGCCAGATGCCACAGGCTGCAGCTTCTCTCAAGGCATCTCCTCCTGCTACAGCATGAGACTGACTACTGTACACTCAGGTGAGAGTTCTCCCCAGCCATAGCAAAAGACCAACCCTGCAGTACAGTTTTCACTTTCCTGAGGCACAGTGAACTCTGATGCTACACTAGGAAATGCAGTCTCGTGTCTCTGGGCCAAGGAACACATTTATGAATGGCCCCTCTTGTTACACAAGTACAGCTGAGGCACTGACCTCACTGTAAGACACGGCACTGTCAGCCTGAGCCCGGCCAAAGCGACGGGGTGAGGGATACAGCAAACAGTTCTGGCACAGCCCAGCGCTCCCTAACGCTTACCACGGAAATATTTTTTAACAAATACAGCACTTTTTAAAAACACCTTCCCGTCCAAGATGAGTGGAATATCCTGAAAAAACACATGATAAAACAGATTTCTGTGAGCACAGGAACCTCGTGTGTAATGGAATGCTCAGGTCACGACTCAACTCAGCAATACCCTATCTTTTTCTGGCAGCTGCTGCCTTGATGGAGTGGCATCAGTCAGTAGAGATGACAGATGTCAGAGGCCTTGACACTTTACAAAAACACTTCAACACATTCCTGGTCAAATTCTTCACTCAACTCTCTCCTGAAAAATAAAATAACATCTGAGAAAACCATTATGTTACAATACCGCATATTCTTATTTCGGCTTCACAATACATTTTTTTAAATGAAAGTGTCAACCACAGATAGCTAAAGCAATACAGAAGTAGTATAGACCTGTGGCTACTTCATACATTTATAATTTTCAGTTTACAAGTATCTACAAACAAAATTGTAAAAAAAAAAAAAGAAAATTAATAGAATTGAATATGTATTATGAAAGGATAACTGAGAACAGAATCCCATTATTTGTTTCTCATGAAGGTGCTTCAGCATGAGAAATGCACCAAAAACATTCCAGCTAAAGCTTCCTTAGGCAAGAACAGATTTATTTTTTATTATTTTTGCAGTCTTATCCAAGTAAGGATTACAAATTCTCAGGGCCTACTGCAAAGGCATCTATCAAAAAGCTGTACAGATGGCATGACTTGGTTAAGCTATTAAATGTACGTGACATTTTCCATGTTAAAAGACAATTTTCACCTATGCTAGTTTTCAACCAATCTGCAGATGGATTTTTATGCAGTAGAAAAGTTTCAAACATACAATTTAAGAGCTCTAACTCAAACCCTTTGGAAGTGATATGGCCTAGAACAACATTTTAGAGCTCAGCAACATGAAATTTTAATCAAATGTTTGAAGAAGTAATTTGAAAAATATACTCGTGAGAGTCAGGATATTATTAAACCTTTTGGACCAGGTGCTCAGTAAAACTTCAGGCAGAGGGAGACAGCTTATCACTCTTACACTCAGCTACTAATTTCCTTCCCCCACCTAATCAGATCCTGATTGGGAGTCTGGAGAATTAAGGGAGATGTGATTGGGCTCCTCCTCTCCTACCCTCCCAGGACTAAAGAGCTCCTGTCTCTCCAACCCTGCTCACCCAAGCAGCAGACGGGCTCTCTCTTTCCAGGAACAGGAGATAAGGTCGAGAGGGATGATACTTAACTCAGAAGCAGAGCAAGGGAAAGTGGCTCCTTTCCAACCCTTCATTTCTCAGTACTGTGCAGGCCTTACCCCTTCCCATCTCACTGATGAATAAAATTAGATGCAAGAGTTCAGAAATTAACTAAAGGACTGAAGGCTCGGGGGAAGCACAAGATTCTGTGCTGATGATGCCCCACCAACATCAGATCCAAATGCATTGCTATTACTTGTAACTGCACACATTTACAATCACCATTGTATCAGTTTAAAAGGATTATCTGAATTATAATGCATGATAATGTAATAAGTATAATAGATAAATTCGTGTATGTAATATGGATTTGAGCTACTAATAAGAAGCTACCCAAGGGTGTCTCCAAGATTCCAAAGTTCCAAAACATATTTACAACTGTAACGACGAGGCAGAGCAAGAAGATGGCCCATCCATCAAGGGTGGACCCTCACTTCACAGCTCTTCAACATCCGATACCGATCTTGGTAGAGATCCTGGACGATCAGATCACCCCTCCCAAGACGAATTCCGGAAGAACTATCAAGCAACCTTTTCATGCAGACAGGACTCTTTTGGGAAAATTAAGAAACACAGCATACCTGGACTTTCAATAGACTGGGCCTTAGGGTAAAAAAACTGTATAAAACCCACAGGCTGAAACATAGCAGGGTGGCAGAATTCGGAGGGTACCCTTGTACCGCCACTCTGTCCACCCAACTCTCGATCGATTGTTGTCCCGTTTTTATTGTGGCTTTAATTCGGTATTGGAGATTTCGCTAAATAAACCCTGTTATTTTTGAATTGGCTTCTAATCATTTATAACAACTTTATCCCACAATTCACTGCCTGACAAATATTTACCCAGCTGCTGCTCTCAGGACACCAAGATGACCCAATAGTAGCTGTAAGGCATGCTACTTGTAGGCATGCCAAAGCACTTCAAACAAAAGACAGAATACTCATAAAGCACCCTAAATATATTGAAAACCATAAAGAAAAAAAAGTGGAGGAAGCTCTCTCACATCATTTTACAATATTTTCAAGGTCCCATTTATATGCAGGGCAAAACCTCCAGTCTCTGAAGCAAAAAAACCCCCAGCTATCCCAGCTGCAGACCTGCTGGGTGACTTTTGAACTATGCATTTGCCAAAAAAAACCACCCCAGGTTTTTAACCAAATTCGCGCGTCATTCAACCAGGCTACAGAATCTCCAGGCACATCTCCTTCAAACTAACAAAAGCCAAGTTCACCAAACTCATACAGGTAACTTAGACTTAAGATCATATAACAGAAAGCCAGCAATCAAGCACCCCTTAATTTCTATTTTTCTCCTACATATTATTTAAAAGAGAAGGACGTGCAAACTCAAACCAAAGAGAAAAACAAAAACCCAAGCTCTCCAAAGTTGAAGCAGCAAATGCCTTACTTCTAACTGAAACATATTTGTGAAAATGAAACACAGCTTTGAAAAAGATGACAAGGAAATACCCACATGAATCAAAACCAAGATTAATCATACCTAAAGGAAGTGCTTATCAAGAAAACTTAATCACAGTAACATTATCTTGGATGAAAGATGATACTTCACACTATTAAAGTTCACGAAACATTATCCAAGTCGAACAGTGAGAGAATAATACAAAACTCCGAAGTTCTGCTTTTAAGTACTCTCAATTTAATCAGTGTTTGTAATTAACAAGAGGACCTACACAATCATCACTGAGTTTGCAAAGAAAAAAAATATTTAGAGAAAGAGCATCTCGCATAGCTACCAACTTTACTGACAAAAAGTGTAAATATTTCAGTTGAAGACTCTGAACTGCTCCCAAAGTTTATTTCTTCGGGTTCTTTTAATAGTAGCTGTCTCAAACACATCAAACTTTCACCTTCCTTTTATCTAAACCTCTCTGTTGAAAACTGTCTTGTAAATTGCCTCAGCTGTCCCTTGGGAACTTCCACAGCTGTTAAATGAAGGGGTAGAAAAAATGTTAAATCCACAAGAGATATTCATTGTTAACTCTTTGAGACAAGCAAGCATTAGTAAGAAACTGAATATACATATTCTCCTTTTTGACTATTACTACCAAAATGCTGTGAAAATCTTAAAGTCTGCAAGGTTTCAAATCTTATCAGAGCTCTACTTTAAAAGCATTTATATTGTGATTCAGAGATAAAACCTTCTTGAATACTCGTGCTAGTAGCCCCACTTCTGCTTCCCCTCAACACCTGCAAACACATTTCACAGAATCACAGAATTAGCTGGGTTGGAAAAGACTTTTGAGATCATCAAGTCCAAGCTATGACCTAACACCACCTTATAAAATAAAACATGGCACTAAGCACAACATCCAGTTTGTCTTTAAACACCCCCAGGGACAGAGACTCCATCACCTCCCCGGCAGCCCATTCCAATGCCCAATTACTCTTTCTATGAAGGATTTTTTTCATAATGTCTAGCCTAAACTTGCCCTGGCACAGCTTAAGACTGTGTCCTCTTGTCCTGTCATTGGTTTCCTGGGAGACCGACCCCCACCTGGCTACAAGCTCCTCTCAGGTAGTTGTTTCCATCATCACCTGGAGTATTTTTGTCAAATTACAGTCTCCGTGAACCTGTACAAGTCTTCTTTCAAGTCCACTGACCGCTATTCTGGCTCTTCCAAATTAACATCTGGAGCAGCAAATGAAATAATTTATGTCCTGAGAAAATGTTTCGCGAAGAGCACCACTTGCCTGTGCTCTGGTTTACACGTGTGAAATGGAGAAAATAACACCCAGCACAGCATTTACTTTAACACAAAACCATCCAAAGCCGTACTTAAAATGCAAAAATTGCATACGTCCTCCTGACTTACAGTCCCCGAGCCCAAGTACAGTAAGTACTTCCACCGAGTACGTAATTTTTAAGTATGTAAGTATTGCCGATTATTTCAGTAAAGCTATACACTATGACGAACATTATGTCCCGGCAGACCTACTTTTACGATCACGGCCTCAAGTCCTGCCCGTGATGTCCATGAGAGGTTCCCCGCACGCACAGGGACCGACTCCCTGGAAGTCCTGAGCTGCACAAGACGCCCCAGTTTCGGCCACGTACCAGGCGCTCCAAGTCCGAGGAGGTGCAATCAAACCCCCTCCGTCCATTCGCTAAGGATCCCAAACCGAGACACCGGCCGGCCGTTGGCTGCCCTCAGCGCTCATTCCCACACCCGCCCCCGCTGTTCCACCGCTCGCCCTCAGGACGGACGGGCGGGCAGCTCCTCACCGCGCTGCCCCGCTCTGCAGACGGAGCTCGTACTTACGCGGCCCGCGCCTCCCACCGCTGCCGGGGTCGCAGGGGCACGGCCGCGCTGCCGGCGCGGTTCCCGGTGCCGCAGGGACAGGGACACGCTCCCGGTGCCGCAGGGACACGGCCGCGCTCCCGCCGCGGCCCCCGGCCCGCCGCCCACCCTCCGGCTCGCGCAGGCGCCCTGGCGCCGCGCCGCCCCTCCCCGCGCTCCCCTCAGCGCCCCTCCCGCTCCCGCCGCCGCCGGCGCGGCCGGGCCATCCCGGGAATAGCGGGCCCGCGGGCCGCCGCCGCTTGTTTGCGTTGGGCTTCCCGAGCAAACGCGGCAGGCGCGGCTCTGTCAGCGCCGGCTCGGTGCCAGCGGCTCGGCACGCCCGGAGCGCTGGTGGCCGCGATAGAACTCTGCCGGCTCTTGCCATTTACGGGAGTGCTGAACCGCCTGGGTTTGGGGGTTTTTTTGGAGCTGCGGGGGAGCTCCGAGAGTTTGGGCATCACGGCGTTTGCGTGGCTGGTGCTCCTCAGAAGCTGAGTCTCACTTCCTCTCAAAATGCATCTATTGGAAGATGTCCCTGCCTGTGGCAGGGGGTGGAGCCGGGGAATCTTTAAGGTCTTTTCCGACCCGAACCGTTCCGTGATTCTGCGGTTCTGTGATATTCAGCACTTCTTTACGGTGAAAATTAAGCGGGGCTGCGCAGGAGTTCTTAGCGATAAGAACTTAAAATGCCTGCTTCCAAAAACTAATTGCTCAGGAACGAGAATGGTGTTTCCCTTCCTTAAATGAAATCACAACAGGGCTTTTGGTGTCGAACTCTAAGAGTACAAAAAACCCCTTCAAGTTTGTGTGCCCACATCAGATGGCTGAAGGTAGGAATTTGTCTGTCGCTAGAAAGTTAGTATTTGAAAAAAGCCTGAAAATCAAAGGTGTCATTACCTGCAGTACACATTAGATCACCGTATGGATTAACTAAAGTTCTTATTGCTGTAACTTCACATTTATTGTTTAATCATGCAAACTTTTTCATCCTAACCACCCCTACCTGCCAAAAAGGCCAATTCTTTTAAATTGTGTGCTCAGATAACAAAGCAGTTTCGCTGATCATAGCAAAGAAAGCAAAATGGGAGTAGTGGGGATGACCATGGTGCTACCCCTGCTCTTGAGCGAGCCTGCATATGTGCCTGTCAGGAGCTGGAATATACCCCCCAGACCTCATACAGCTGCACCCACGGGGAATCTGCTGTGAAGCACTACAAAAGTACTTCACGAAAAGGGCAAATCTCATTTTCTTTTGTGGAGAGAAATTACTTCTGCTGAAAGAAACAGAGAGGAGAAAGTTTCTCTTTAAAAGTGTAGGAAGTCAACTAAAGGCAAAACAATAAAATTGTCAAAAATTAGATCTGAGGGAGAATGAAGGATAGTATTACATTACTTCTGTTTGTAAATAGTAAAAAATATTGATAATCCAAAATTAAAAGAGATATGAGTAGTTGCTGTATGAGTGACCCCTTTTCTAGTGGCATCAGTCATACCTATCGATAGTTTTAGTCAAGTTTAATGATGTTATGTAATTGTCAGATCTAGACACTACTTCCTGATTGTAAACAAATTTGCCAGAGTGCATAGGTCTCAAATATAGTATATTTTTTGTTAGTGCTGTGAGTCAGAACTGTAGATACAGAGGACACTCTACAGAGTGACCCACAGCGTTAGTCATTATTTGACCCATCAAGAGTGCATTGGCATTATCAGCTTGTCAGTCCACCCTCCTACCACAGATTTAACCAACATGTATCTTAAATCCCAGTGCACACAGCAAATCACTTGTCCTACAGTCCAACAAAGAGATGGAAGTAAAGAGTGAGACCTGAAATTACTGTGGTGGTGGTCTCATCAGATAGGGAAGGGACAGATGAAATGGCCAAAGGTATATGTGAAGATGCTAGAAACGAAATGCATTATGCAGAGGATCTAAAAGCATTGTGTGGACTTGCAGTCATCAGGAATACTGTGCTGCAGCGGTCTAAAGGATGTATGGGAAACTTGGGCTATGGCAGTGATCACAGGGAATGTGGGAAACATTCTGAGAACAGCAATTAACTCTGTTTATGGCCCATGGAACACTGCGTTTCTATAAAAGTCTCTCTGTGTGTTTTCCTCCACAAACATTCTTATCTTGCAAACTTAACATTTGTCTAACTTTGTTTAACCAGGTTTCTTTTCTCTGGATTACATGTTATGCTTGTTCCAAAAATAAATCCTTGTGGATCTCACGGGAACAGTCTTGAGAAAGGCCCTGAGTCTGGGGTCTCCTTCAGTGATCTGTCTTTACTCTTTTATTAAGCAAACCTTACATTTTCCCCTGCCTCAAATATTCAGGTTGTCCTGTGTGTGCTCTTTAGCTGCTGATTTTAATCTCACTTGTAGAATATGACAAGGACTGAACTTAACCCACGCAGAATATCAACCATTGTTGAGCTCCACACCACATGCAAATGTAGTACAAGACAGGTTTTCCTCAAATGTCCCAGTGACTCAAGGTTTCCAAGGTGTAAAATAATAATTTTTAAATTTTTGGAAAGAGACAAAGGTCATTAGTTGTGGAAATAATACCATCCAATAAATAATTATCTGTACATTTAGCAGTAGGTATTTCAGTGGAATGCTACATCTCCAGTTCGGAGAAGGACACACAGTACATGCCATGCTGAGCAACATTATTACATTGAGGTGATGAAAAGAATTTTTTTTCCAGCCCGGAAGTAGCAATGATATTAACAGCAAACCTGATACCTCATCAACTTGCTTAGCATAACATAAAAGGTTTCCCTAAGAAATCAAATCCTTCTCAGCAGGTTGTTAATGCTACAAGTTTATCCCAATACTGCACCATAGAAATGGCAGAATTTCTGAGCAAACAGAATTGGATCTTAGGTCATTTGGGTCTGATTGTGTTAATGCTGCTATTTGTTGAGTTGCAGTAGATTTTGAAGCCCTGCAGATTAGTTTCCTACTCACATAGACATCAATTACTTGAAATTAATTTGTTTATAACACATAATTTTAGAAGATACTTAGAAGCCTTGTTTTCTTGGACACAAAGTCCACATTGGGCACTCTTCCCTGCTGCATTTGAAAATAACTTTTCATCTCTGTTCTTCAGTCTCACAGTTTAAACACAGGGATTTTTACCTGATAAATTGGATGAAAGCTGGTGCCATGTGGCCTGGAAAAGTGACCAAGGTGACCCTTTTTTGCATGCAGATATGGTACAGAGAGATCTTCAAAAGTCATCCCAAATTGTTGGACATTACAGCAATTAGTTCATGCTGAATTTCATGTCACTAAAATTACACTGTCAGTGGTACCCAACCTCTTCTGAATATGTGTACACAAAACTCAAGTTATGTCTTTGCTTTATCAAGGTAAGGCTTTGAGAAAAACGACAGCTGTATCCTAGGGTAAATTTAAAGGAGTGTTCCTGTTCAGGATAACACCTGTTTACGTCCCAGAGTTTGTGGAACAGTAGCCCTGGAGTGAAAGGATAGAGGGAGTGTTTGATAAAATGAAAAACTGAGGAACCAGTAAGACAGGAAAAGGATTTGAAACAGGAGGGAGAGTGAGTGGCAAAAAGGGCTCTATCTTTTCTCAGGGACAGCAGAAAAGAGACATGAAGCATAGCAGAAGCCAGAAGTAGCTGAAAAGGGCATTAGCCTAAATAACAAAAAGGAAATGAGAGTTGGGAACAGATAGGAACAGATGGAACGGATAGGAAAATCAAATATGCTTAGAGCGTAAAAAGTTTTATACTGTTAGTGTCTGCTGGGGACAGACTGATGTTACATGACTCAGTAGCAGTGTTTTATCTAAGACCCTGCAGCAGTTACACATGTAATCAAAGAAAGGTCTTTTTGAGCCTGGGCCTCTGCACTTTGATGGTCTTCTCACATATGTAATCCAATGATTGATGATAAAGTCCCAAGAAAGGATAAGTTAGAAGACTGATAACTAAGGGGGATTTCACAAAACCTAGCAAGGAGGGTCTCATCTTTCCCATTCTGCCTGACCTGATCCTTGTTCCTCAGTACTAGGTTCCCTGGCTCAGTTTGGATTACAGTTTCCTTGCAAATATGAGGAAAGCAAGTACCCAAACATTCATGCAGCTCTCTGGTGAATTCAGTGATAAAAATACAACATGCCATGGATTGTACCAAGGACCCTGGCAGACAAATGCAAATTACTTCTGAAATATCATTATCAAGGGTAGATGGGCATAAATTGTCACTCCATGATTGCTCTGGCCACATTAACATTTCCATGTGAAAATGAGAAAGGAAAAGATGATACACCTAAGTCTCCATACCATTTTATTAAATTCTGTAGGCATAACAATTAGTACATAATATGCTAGGGAGGAAACCTTGTGTGTAAACCTTTAAAGCATCCAACCAAAGTTGCACTCAAGTCATTAGCCTAACTTTCATAAATAGCACAAAGTTACTTCTTTGAGTCAAAATGCACAGCAGCTGTAAGGCTCATCTGCATGTTTACAGACTTGAACTGCTGTTCAGATTTGTGACTGAGAAGGAATTTCACCCCTGTTGAATTAGCACAGATCTGTCTCCTACCTTACTGTAGTTTGTTGAACAGTTCCACCAGCTAAGATCTCCTGGACATACTTCACACGAAGAGCAGGTATCTCAAGCCTCAGAGACATCTGGACTGAGGATAAGAACAATTTATCTTCTTAAATATTTCACTGTTTTGTGTTGGTTTTGTTTGTTTGTTTTTGCAACTGCTCTGGAGCAATAGAATTCTTTGGCAGATTTCCTATTACAAGGTGTGTATTACAGAGGTTCAGACACAGAACTACAGCCACAGTCTGCTGGTACAGCTGTGCTGTCAGTGGTCATTCTTGTGGCTAAAGGGGAAGGATCAGCAAAGTTGAGGCATGAGGGCAGTGAGGCAGACACAATCAGTCTGTTCACAGAGCAGCAGCTGTGATCCAGTTTGCAGACATGGAAATTATGTGAGGATGATGCTGAGGCAGAAGGCAGGAAACTGAATGTGTGAGGCACAGACCCTGATCTGCTGGCAGGGAATTAAGAGGGAGAATTCTCTACTAGAAACAAGCCCAATCACACCGATAAGCCAATAAGACTTTACCAGAGCCCCTTCCAGACATTTCTTTTAAAAGTAAAACAGAACAGCTGTCCTGGTTTTGGCTGGGATAGCAGTGATTTTCTTCCTAGTAGCTGGTACAGTGCTGCACTTTGAATTTAGTATAAGAATAATGTTGATTATACAATGATGTTGTCATTGTTGCTAAGTACTCCTTACCCTAAGTGAAGGATTTTTCAGCTTCCCATGCTCTGCCAGGGAGCAGGTGCACAAGAATCTGGGAGGGAGCATGGCCAGGACAGCTGTCCCAGGCTGGCCAAAGGGGTATTCCATACCATAAAATGTCATGCTCAGTATATAAACTGGAAGAAGCTGATAAGGAGTCACTGCTGGCTTCTAGGAGACAGGCTGGGCATCAGTCAGTGGGTGGTATGCAATTATACTGTGCATGACTGTTGGCTTGTTGACTTTTCTTATATTGACTTTTATTTCTCTCTCTCTTTCCGTTATCTCTGTTTTCATTGCAATTATTAGTAGTTGTATTAATATTATATTTTACTTTATGTCAATTATTAAATCGTTCCTATCTCAACCCACAGATTTACCTCCTCCCCATCGCTCTGTGGAGTGGGTGAGGCAGTGAGTCTGGGTGGTACTTAGTTGCCAGCTGGTGTTAGGCTGTGTCAATATCCTTCCTGGCACCCAACATGAAGCACTGAGGGTTATGATAAGGACAGATCTGACCAGAGCATGTTAAAACAAATTTGTTATAAGCATTTGCTGCATTGGTTTAATGATCACTGGTCACAACATTGATTTATTTGCTCCCAGAGTCATTGCACTTGTTCTCAGGGCTGTATTATGCAGCACTTTACTTGCAGCATGTCCTCCCTGCCTTGGCTTTATCGCCTCTGAGGTCTGGGCTTAGGTTATCGTTTTATTGTACTTTGTAATGCTGGCTTGTGATATGATAGAATTACTGGTTGCAAGACTAATCTGGTGTGTGTACTCAGCATTGCTCACCTCTGTTCTTCGAGAGCCATCTGTTGGGAACTACCAACAATCACACCTTTTGTCTTTCCTCCTCTGAGAGACAACCTATGGAGAAGACATCCTTCCACACTTTCCCCTTTCCTGCCAGGCTAATTACAGTAGTGTTTGAGGATTTTGAAAATTGTGAATGTCCTTGGGATGTTGAAACCAGCACAGTCCTATTTCCAGGAATGTTGAATGTGTTCTAGGTCTTGTTTATGTTTAAACAACTATTTAAGAGTAAGACCAAGAGAATTCCCTGAGTTTGGATAGTTACAAGTAGCAGGATGTGTGGGATAGCATGTGCGAAGTACCTAGGACAGTGGGCACCTCCAGTGTTTTGGAACCTCCTCCCTGAACAAGGGCAGAATAAATATTTGGGAAAAGTATGCTGTTACCCTGTCAATTCCGAGAGGCACAAGTCACTGAGATGTGCTGGGGCCTGGCCCATGCCTGCTGATGCCTGTTCAACACTCTTCAGTACTCCAAGGGGACGAGACAGTCTGGATCTGATGGCAAAGGATTAGGCACTTCAGCTACTCCAACCCTGGTGACAGGGACTGTGGCTGAACCAGAGACCCAACGCATGCCAGTGTCAGTTACCCCACAGGCAAGAAGAAAGGGACATGAAAGTCTCCTCATTTAGTAAAGGGGAACAAAGTGGGGCCATTACAAGAAAAGGAGAGAGAACCAGAACAAAAGGTAAGCACCACTTGATCCCTATCACTGAGTGAGTTATGGATTATGGGAAAAGATTTCATCTATTTTCCAGGTGAACGCATTATCACTTTGCTGCTAAAATGCTGGGATAATGGGACTAGCAGCCTGGAATTAGAAGGTAGGGAAGCCAAGAATTTGGGGTCGCTCTCTAGGGAAAGGGGCATTGACAAGCTTGTTGGAAAAGGGATACAAGTCCTCAGCCTTTGGAGGTGATTTCTGTCAAGCATGAAAGAAAAGTATCCCTTCAAGGAAGATTTTATGTGTCACCCATGCAAGATGAACATTATTGGATCCCAGTAGGTGTGATCAGCAAAACAGCCACATGTCCAGCATCTAGCAAGAAAGAAACATAGGTGTTATGGGTTTTTGGAGAATGCACATTCCAAATTACAGTCCTCTTTATCAAGTGACCCAGCAGACTAGTGGTACTGAATGGGACCCGGAGCAGCAACAAGCCTTTGAACAAATTAAACAGGAGCCCTTGGGCCAGTCTGGGCAGGGCAAGATGTTAGAAATGTGCTCTATGCCCCAGCCAGGGAGATTGACCCCACGTGGAACCTCTGGCAGAAAGCACCATGGGAGACAAGGTTAACCCAGTGGCTTTTGGAGCCAGGGATACAGAGGATCTAAGGCTTGCAACATTCCAGCTGAAAAAGAGATAACCTTATGAAGGGGTTCGAGCTGCTTTGGAAGTGATTGGCACTGAAGCAGAGCTGCTCCTGGCACCCCAGTTAGCTCTGCTGGACTGGATGTTCAAAGGGAGAGTCTCCTCTGCACTTCAGACAACTGATGCTACATGGAATAAGTGGGATACCGCTGATCACACAATGAGCTCGAATAGGAAAACCCAGACATGCAGGAATCTTGAAAGTGATCATGAACTGGCCAGAAGGTAAAGATTTCAGAATATGGTCAGAGGAGGCGGTGACATGTGCCGAAGAGGCTGCACAGTACAACAAATTATCAGAAAGTGAGAAGAAATATGCCCTGTTTATTGCTGGGTCCTGATGTATTGTAGGAAAGCATTGGAGGTGGAAGGCAGGATGGGGTTTCCTATGACAAGTCGCAGAAACTGCTGAAGGAGAAGGTGAGTCCAGTCAGTTTGCAGAGGTGAAAGCCATCCAGCTGGCTGTAGATATTGTTGAATGGGAAAAATGGCCAATACTTTACCTCTCTACTGACTCAGGGATGATGACATGCTCTGTGGAGGTGGTTGCAGTGATGGAAGCAGAGTAACTGGCAGTGCAGAAGTAAACCCACTTGGGCTTCTGCTTTGTGGCTGGATATTGCTGCCTGTGTGGAAAACATGGCTGGGAAGGAGCATCATATAAATGTGAGTTGGGCCACTGCAGAACAACCAGTAGGTGGCTCAGGTGGATCTAGACTGGCAACATAAAGGTGAATTATTTATAGCTCAGTGGGCCCATGACACCTCAGGCCATCAAGAAAGCGATGCAGCAATAGACAGGATCATGACTGAGGGGTAGATTTGACAATGGACACTGTCACACAGGTTATCCATGAATGGGAAGCATGCTGCAATTAAGGAAGTCAAGTGATTAAAGACTCTCTAGTATGAAGGACAGTGGCTGAAATATAAGTACAAGGAGGCCTGGCAGAGTGAATATATCACACTCCCACAAATCCACCATGGGCTCACTGGAGGGCTGGAAACATATTCTGGGCCCCATACCACCACTCAGAAAACTATCCTGGACCTTGAAAAGCAAGTCTTCTGGGGACCTGGTAGGCCAGAAACAACTGAATCACGCAATGGGACTCCCTTCCAAAACAACCTTGTAAACAACTGGGCCAAAAACAGAGTACTAAGTGGATATAACACACCCTTATTGCACACCAGCCTCCAGGAAAAAATCAGCAGTACAATGAACTAAAAGACTGCACTGAGAGCAATGGCTGGTGGAATCTTCAAACATTTAGCAAAAGCCACCTGGTTAGTCAGCAGTAGGGAATCTGTTGGTCAGGCTGGCACTGCTTAATCAAAACTTTTACATACTAGAGAATGGGGTAAATTTCCAGTAGTGCACATGAAAGATATGCTGGGGGAAAAAGTCTGGGTTATTCCTACCTCAGGCAAAGGCAAAAGCAATCTATAGCATTGCTTCTGTTCAAGGACTTGGGTGCACTTTGATGAGAAACCCAGAAGGATGGGGAAGTCTGGTGTGTGCCTCAAGAGGATTTGATTATGGGTGGGAATTACAATTCATTAAACTGTTTGATGTAATTGCTGTATAAGACTGTGTGTTATCACTTATATGGTGGTGATATGCTCATCAGCGCATTGGGCACTTTGCAGCATCTGTCTCCACCAACTCTGGATTTGGGGGTTTGAACCCAGCTCCCTTTTGATTACCACATTAATAGAGAATGAACTGTGATAAATATGGACAAGTGTAATTGTGATGTAATCAGAACTGGCTTCACCATGCAGTAGTCCAACAACACACACCGTTTCCTCTGCCCTGAAAGACTGTAATGGCAAATGAAGCTCAAGGTCATGGACAAAATGAACTCAATGGACATTTTATAGAGACAGACTGAGGGCATGATGTCTGTGTGTATACACCAAGGGACAGGAAGGATGATGGGATATTTGAAAGTGTGGCAGCTGCCATGATGTAAACAGTGTAGAATAAGGGCTGAATACTGTGCTGGTTTCAAATGGGAACATAGCCTTCTCCACCTCAGCTGAGGGTGGCAATGGCAGCAGGGCTTTTCAGCTGCTGATGTTCAGCCATGGGATAAATAGACGTGCTTGCTGTAATGAAGCAGTTCATTATGATTTATGGTTTTGTTTTAAAAGGCATCTCATGATGCAAAACATGGCTACCCTTGAGTCCTGTGGGTTAAAAAGGGCTGATGTCCTCTGCCTTTAGCATCCTGTGAAACTGAGCTGAGCCAGCCCAGTCCCATCCTTGAGTCCTGCATCCAGTTCTGGGCCCCTCACTACAAGAAAGGCTTTGAGATGCTGGAGTGAGTCCAGAGAAGGGCAATGGAGCCAGTGAAGGGTCTGGAGCACAGGTCTGATAAGGAGCAGCTGGGGGAGCTGGGGTTTAGCCTGGAGAAGAGAAAGCTCGAGGGGACCTTATATCATCCTCTTGGTCTCTTCTCCCAGCAACAAGCAACAGGACAAGAGGACACAGTCTTAATCTGTGCCAGAGGAGGTTTGGATTGGACTTTAGGAGGAATTTCTTCGACTACAATGATGGTTAGACATTGGAATGGGCTGTCCAGAGAGGTGGCAGAGTCACAGTCCCTGTTTAAGGAAAAGACTGGACGTGGCACTCGGTGCCATGGTCTGGTTGACAAGGTGGTGATCAGTCACAGTTTGGTCTCCACGATCTCAGAGGTCTTTTCCAACCTGATTGACTGTGTATTCGGTGTGGAGCTTGCTGTCTCTATTTTAACCTGTGATTCCGGAGCAAACGAGGAGACGAGCACCTGCCTGATGAGTCTCAGCAGCGAGGCCGAGCCGACGGCGGCGCCGGAGCTCTGGCTGCCACCACCAAGATGGCGGCGCGGCGCGGCCGCCGCCCCGCCCCGCGGCTCCTGCCCTCCCTGGGCCGGCCGCGGCCGCCGGGGGCCGCCGCCGCTGTCGCCGTGTGATGAGAGCATCAGCCCTCACTGCCACGTCTCCCGGGCAGCCGGCGCTGTGCAGGGCCGCGCCGGGGCGCCGAGGCCGGACCCGCCCGCCTGTCTCCTCTTCCCCTCCTTTCCCTTCCCCTGCTCCTGCCCCGCCGCGGGGCAGCGGCGAGGTGGGTCTGCCCGGCGGGAGGAGGGACGCTCCGCGGGGCTCCCACCGCCGCCGCCGCGTTCCGCCCGGGCGGTCCGGGGGTTGCGGGGGCCGGGGCTCGCCGCCGGGCCGCTGCCGCCGGAGGGGACCCCGCTGCCGGCTGATGTCCGAGCCGCGCCGCCGCCCGCGCTTGGATGTGTGAGTACCGGGCCCGCCGCGAAAGCCCCCTCCGAAACTCGGTGTGTGTCGGTGTGGGAGGGAGTGGTGGGGAGGCTTCTGCAGCGTTTGTTCCGTCCTGCTGGTAAGTTACGGCATTTGGTCCCGGGCTTCTCCTTTGAGACGTTTCCTGCTGTGTTTGGGTTAAAGCAGGAGGACGGCGCACGCTGCTGGGAGCCGGGTGCTCGGTGGTAGGAGCGTTGAGGATTAAAGGCGAGGAAGTTGGGTTGGGGTCACGGGAGCCTGTGCTGTGGGATTTTAAAGCGCTGTCCCGACGTAACCAGTCCTGCAGGGGCACTGTCCTGTGGAAGAGGAAGAGCTGAGGCAGTGTTCTGTAAGTCCAGGCAAATCCGACCCGCCATAAGGTACCGTTTCCAGAATGGATGTACATATTTCTGTCGCTGTTCTTTTTTTTTTTGTACCGCAGAGAAAGCAGCGTATCGATCATCTTCTCTTATATAGGGTAGTAGTTGTGCACATGATTTTCCCTATTATGTGAGGCAGCTTCTTCACTACTCCAGCATCATTTTAACTTGTGAACGTACAGCAGAAACAGAGGCAGCTTTGTTTGCAATCTCTGGTTGCTCTCATGCATGCTTTCCATTGTGAGTAAGGGGCCCCTCGTGTCCCTGTCGTCTGTTACAACTTTAAGTGAGGAAACGAGATGTCTGAGTTACAAAGGGGTGAGTTACGAAATTTTTGGAGACAAGGCATCCCTTCTGTAACCATCCCTTCTATCTGTTAACTCACTGTAACCAGAGGAGATTTTCTGGCAGAGGGATTCAGTAGTACAGGGATGGGACTGGGCTGGCTCAGCTCAGTTTCACAGGATGCTGAAGGCAGAGGACATCAGCCCTTTTTAACCCACAGTCTGCTCCATGGCTCACCTCCTGGCACTCCTGCTGTTGGACTGTTTCTGACACTCATTTCTCCTTCCAACTGCACCTCTTGGAGTGCAGGCTCCTTCAGCTTGGATGATACTCTGCTGGTCAAATCTGTGCTCAGTGGTGTGTAGCCAGGCAATGCTGACTCTTCTAGGGATTGGGCTGAAACTTCACCTGCTCCTTGTTGTCCCTTATCTGACTGGAAGTTCTTCAGGTGTAGATGCAGCTACTCCTTCTTTCTGTTCTTAAGTTTCTTTGCCTCAGGTTTTGCTGTACAAACCAGCACATCAGGTGGTAATGTTTTCCAGGTTTGATTTATTTGGAACAACATGGAAGCTCAGATGATATCACTGACACAGTGACCTGTGCTCAGCGTGTCCTCCTGATCTCAAGACCACAGAACACCTGCATGCCTCCTGTACAACTCATTCTTGGCTGCGTCTTTGCAGACTTGCAGGCATTTGAGACCTGACTTCTAGAAGCTCTGGGTGCCCACATTCCTGGTAATAGAGTTGTCTATACTGCCTCAACCAGAGTATTCAAAATCATTAATAATTTCAGAAATGCAGGCCTTTTATTTCTTACTTTTATATTTAGACTTTCTGATTGTAAAGTGGGGGTAAAACATTTTGCTTCCTACTTTGCAGAGCATGTTTCTATTCTGCTTGTAAGATGATAACTTTTTATTAAAACTTTCTGCATGATACAGATTAGCACCCTGCTGAATTTTTTGTCTTTCAGAAACACTAATGGCATTTACCACAGTAAATTCTATGGTAGCAAAGGAAATAAAGCGATTCTCATCTTACTGGCCTGCCTGTATTAGCAACATTTGTGCTGATCTAGCATTGCCAATATAGGTATACTGTTAAGTAGTACTCAAAAGCAGACAGGCCTAATGACTTTTTTTGTCTATACATTCTTCAGACATTTCTCTTTGTTCTGAAATTTTAGATTAAAAAAATAATTTATGTATGTAGTATTTGAAGGGGAAGCTCCACACCTTTCTGCTGGTTCTGAAACTGAGTAGCACTGAACACAAATCTTCTCTGAAAGGATATGTAATGCAGATTACAAACCTGGTTGTAAAAAAAATGAAACTTAACACTTTCTTTCTTTCTGTAGGCACCAAATCTGGCTGTTTGAAAATTCAGCCAAGAGCAAATGTACTAGAAATATTTGTTAAGGTGGCTTCCAGTTGCCATGAGCATTCAATTCAGAAACCAGTTGGGCCACTCAGTACTCCTCAGTAGAGTTACAGTTCCTAAAGATGGATGTGGTGGAAAGCAACAAGGTTGTAGTAATTCTGAGACTATCCTGCTCTTTAGTGTCAGTGCATTCCCTGTGCCTCAGAATCATTAAATCCTGGAAGAAGTTTTCTTCTGGAGGTTAAGATTGGATCTTTAGTCCATTTATTTCTAACCCTATCACGGTTAGGTAAGTGGCATAGCTGTTAGCAGGTGGATTTTTAAAATCAGAGGTAGATCTGTAGTAGCTGTGTGACTTGGGAAAACAGCTCATTAGCTTTCACAAACTGTCCTGGAAGATTTCAAGCAATTCTTTGGGGGACGTTGTCATTTGTCAGTTATTTCCAACCTTTTCTTGACTTTTTTGGGTATTGCAAGTGAAAACAAGACTTCTGGTGAGACGTGGGTATTGTACAACCTGGTCAGGAGAGCTGTCCTGGGAGACAGGGTGCAGTGACATCCATGTATACTGGGGGGTTTGGAATTAATGGTTTAAAACAAAATTATCAGTAGACATCTGCAGCCCAGAAATACATCCAAGGGAGCATGGATGGAGATTCAGACAGCTGGATTAGTCTTAGTATAATTACTTATACAAGGGATTAATGTATCCTATTGCATTTTCTCAATCTGCTGGATTAGTTGCTCTATAAACAGTCATACAAAGTTCTGAGTCCTGCCTAGCAAAGCAATGGAGGTTGAAGACCTACTGTTTTGTGGGGAATATTTATATCTCCTGAACCTGTGTTTAAGAGGCAAATAGAGGAGAATTGATGCATTCTCACATGTGGTTTATATTTTAATGCAAATTTATGATTTATACAAATTACAATTTGTTTAAAATTCCCTGCAATATTGTTGCTTTTCTGCAGTGTCAGGGATGTGCAAAGCATTACCTCACTGATGCTTTCTGCTGTGAATCCCAGTGTGATGACTTGGTGTAAGGCTCAAGGAAATGGTTTTTAACTTGTGTTCTTCTTCATGCCTTCAAGCTCATTGCTATGGAGGGCAGATGCCTGCCTTATTTTTAGCTATTTGAGGACAAAATAGAAAAGTCCTAGTGACTCCCCATGATTTGTCATCATGGCTGATCTCCATTAAATTAAACATAGGGATTGGCAGAGGAGCAAAACCAGCAGGAAAGCTGCTTCTGTTTGTTTTTAAAAAGGTTGTCTAAAGCGCTAAAATAATACTGTAAAAAATATCCACTACTACATACTGAGACCCTTGGGAGGAGAAGTACTTGCTGAATAGTTTATCCTGTTTTGGATAAGGAAACTGAGGTCAGAATTGGTAAAACAAGTTCCCTGGAAGTCAGTTGAAGAGGAAGATTAAAAAGCAAAAGATGTCCTGGCCTGTGCTCTTAGGCCCTTAGACTGCGAGTTTGTGTTCAAGGTTGGGAGGAGAATGCATATTTTGGTGGCTTGCTTGATGGAAAATTTTAAGATGGGCTCTAAAAGCATGAGCATCTTCTATTTTTTTTCCCCTTCTTTTTCCCCCTCAGTAGGGATCTGTTTTGTTGTACATTTGCCTTGATGTCTTGGGGAAAAAAAATATTTCAGTGGCCATACCTAAAATTCCTTGCCTTTCCCAGTTACTGCACATGGCATGTATAATGGAGAGTGATCTGTAGCTGTGTTTTAGCAGAGCTGTCTCCCTGCGTAATGTTTACTGCAGAGCTCTGGTGCAAGCTGTACTCAGGAGTGAGTGCGTGTTGATAAATTGTATTAATGGCCAGATTTGATAGCTTTGCCTGTGTTGTGTCTGCTGAAACACTGCCTTTGTGATTCACTTCCCAACCAGTGTCCCCTTCTAAACAGAACTTGAGTTTCTATCAGTAATGTGGAGTTGGAGTGGTGTGTTGTTATGTACTCAGAGAACTGTCTGGCTCAGTACTTCCCTCCAGCTCTTTAGTTTGGGAATCTCATTCTGTGTGAGGCTGGGCTTGCTGTCCCTTTCCCCACACAATGCAGAAGCATGGGAACTCTAGGACCAAAATAGACTGTGATCCAACTGGTCAGGCCTGCATTTCCCCCTGCTGCTGGAAAAGCTCAACTTTGCAATTCTGGCTTGTTCTCACACAAGAACAAGCCAGTGCTTTCTTTATTCCCAGATTCAGTGTTTGGCTGTGAGTGTTGCTGTATACATCAGAGGAAGCCAATGAAAATGTTAATGTCTTGCTAGCTGTGTAATACTTGTTGGCTTGGAGAGGAGTGTTATTGGCCACTCGGAGCTGCTGAGCCTTGAGCATCTTGCATTGTGGGTTTGTTTTGGTTTTTTTCACTTTCTTTTGGAATATAAATTCTCTTGTCTTCATTCATAAAATTATTGCTATCATTCATTAAAGTCTTCCTAAGCTGTTTGCTTTGACCTGCTGCAGCAGTTAGTTGCACAAGGTAATTATATGGTAATAAAAGGTAATACTTTTTTATTACCAGGAATTGTGGCTTTGTTCTTGTACTCGCCAGAGGTTTGTTTAGAGCACTTAATGTGTGTCTCAACTTTCCTCCGATTCACAAAATCTTGAACTCATCTGTATTCTGAAGAGGACACTATTGCCTGCATACCTCTGGAAATTTCTTCCTTGCATCATCTAAAGTAAGGACTTTAAGTGGGTTTTTAGGGAATGTATAGGATTTCTCTGTTTTTAAAAATGGCTTCTTCAGTATCTTGGATAATTTTGTTTATCTAGAGTACTAAGAACTTAAATCTATGTCCCATCCTTAAGCATGTGTGCAAAATGAGCTGACTGAGCTTACTGCACTTTAACTTTGAGAAGATTTTCTTGAAAAACTTTTCTTTCCTGTTCCCAGTTTTGTATGTGGGTATTTGAAGTACTGTGACAGCTACAAATGGCAGGTGCTGCCTTCCCCTTGCCTTTTAGCTAAAACTTTTATTTTTTCCCACTTTCTGCGTAGCTCTAGTCTTCCTCGCTGAAATAAAGCTTGAAATAATATGACTTGAAATAAGTCATACAGTATATATGCAGCTTGTTAATGCTTGCCTTAATCTTGCTACTTTGAACCTTTGATTTTTGGCATCTGTGTAGAGGACTGAGAGATGGAGCCTCTTCAGCCAGAGTTGTGCTGTATCAGAAAAGCCTACACTGACAGGGTCTTGATGGGTTGGTTTTGTTTTTACAGAGCAGGTTCTTGCTTCTTAGTCACTGAGCAAAAATTAGTCTTGCTGGTGCACCATCAGCTCTCCTGTTTGATGGTGTTTGGGCTGCACTTCAGGGGGGTTTCTGTCTCTCTCTGTGCCAAATCCCCCTCTTAATCCATCGCTCTGTATGGCATGAGGACTTGGAAAATGTGCTGACTTGGAGACCTCCCTCCTAACCGGTTTTGCCTCCCAGCTCTGGGCCAGGTGGCGGGTGTGTGCCTTTGGATCCAGCCAGAGTTGAAAGGTTGTGTTGACTTAGCACTGGGGCAGCTCGGTGCAAGCCAAATATTTAGCTTTCCATCTGATAACCTGTCGGTTGTTTCCTCCCTTGCAACAACCAAAAGCTTATTTTATTCCCAGACCAGTTGGGGCTTTCACAGAAGTTTTGTGTCTTTCTGGCTTCCGGTGTGGCAGATGTCAGGGTGCTGACAAGGTGGCCTTGTGACCAAGGCTTGGGTGCAGCCATCGCTGCTCCTTGGCTCTCTGGTGATTTTTCTTCTTTTTTTGTTATGTTAGGTGAGTCAATCACTAGCTTTGTGTCTGTTTTTCCAGCTGTCACAATGGAGTTTTGTTTTGGTTTTTTTTATTTAAATTTAAATAAATAAATAAGAGGTTCACGCTAAAGGGAAGTAAAAATTACTCATTGTAACTAGGACTCGCAAAGTTCAAAGGAAAACTTTGTGATAATTTGCAAAGATATTAAGATTGCTGGACAACTGCAAGTTTAAGGTTAGGCTGACCAGCTGCAGTGAGCTGAATTGAGGACATTAACAACCAAGAGAGCATTTTCAGTTTCAGAAGCGAATCGTGCTTTGTGTCAGTGCTCTGCAGCCATGCCGTGGGGGTGGCTGGCTGCGCTTCCCTGCGAGGGAGCACTGCACACGTGGCAGGTGTGTTTCCTTAAAGCAGGGACACCCTGAATAGAAAGCCTTCTTGGGAGTGTCTGTTGCTGTGGAGGAGGCAGAGTCCCTCACCACAGAGGCCATGTATTGCTTCACCCCTAGCTGTCACATGCTTCCTCAGCAGGAAGAAGGTTGCTTTAATGGAGATGGTGAGTTGTGGCGAGACACCTGTGGTCTTCTTGAGCCTCACTGTACCAAGTGAGGATGGTCACGTTTCCCTTTCTGCTCTTGCAAGTAACTGGTTGTAGGACTTGTGGAGCCTAGGAGAGCCACTTGAATGTTTTCCAGCCTCTGAGAGTTCTCATGTCTCAGTGCAGCAAGCTTCCTGAGAGGACTGGAGAGGCTCAGAGTTTTCTCCAATTAAAAAATGTTAATGCCATCAAGATAACTGACTGATCTTTGTAGCATTTCCAGCAAGGAGATGGGGAACCAGGGACACTTTCTATTCTGATGAGTCACTGACTCTCTCCTGATTTTCCTGTTGAAAGAGCTGTTTGGGCAGCTGCTGATGCAAGATCATGATTCTGAGTGATGGTCCTTGGGGAGCAGGACAGGGCTGCACAGTGCTTCACCTCTGAATTGGTGAATAATTTGTCTGCCTTGCTTGTTATCAGTAAAGTCTTGAACACAGCTGTGGTTCGTGCCTGTCTTGAATCTGCCTTGGCAGGATAGCTGGGGAGCTGATGGGCAGGAGGGGTATTGTGGCACAGGAAAAAAAAATGCTTTCTGTAGTCCTAAAAGCAGGAACTGGAAATCAGAGCATCTGATACCTTCTGTTTCTGGATTTTCTTGTAACTGTGTCACAAATGAAGGTTTTGTCTCTGTCCTGAGGCATGGTCTGCCCTAGGGCCCAGGAGCTGTGCATACGCACATCCATTCCCTGTGCATGGGCAGGACCACAGTCTGCTGTTCTGTAGCTGCTCTCCAGATCCTGCCTGTGTGTTTTCATGATGCCCACATCTGCCTCAGAGAGGAGATCTTGGACACTAGGTAGTATTAATTCTGAGGATTTGAGGATGAAGGGACTACAAGCATGTGACTTAATTTTTTGAGAGAAATTGTAGGTGAACTGGAAAGAACAGTGTGGAATCACATTAATGGACTGAAGAGTCTTGTCAGGAGAAGCTTTTATCTTTCATTACTCACTTTTACTGCATGACTCTAAAAAATAAGATCACTGATGGGGTGGGGAATACAAACAGAGAAGGGAGCAGGGTGGACTCTTCATTAATACGTAATATGACTTGGAATATTATCTGTTGGAGTAAGGGCTTTATGGACACCTTTTTTTCTTATTCACATATTTTTCAAAGTAGAATCATGCCTTTGTTTCTTAATTGAAAGTTATAAAAAGGCATTTCCCCATGTCTTTCTCCTCAAAAAGGAGGGCTGTTGATTGGTTCAAGGCCAGAAAAAGCAGACTTAGAGTCAATCTGATCTCTAATCTCACTGCTTTGTTTAGCTTTATCTGTGGAGCTTCAGTTTTGTGTGGCTAGTTTTAGAAAATAAAAGCAAACAAAAAAGGAATGGTTCTTAGGCAGAATTCACTCCAACAAATGCCTACCTAATTTGATCTAACTCCAGCAAAGTAAAGTTATATAAAGCTTGGCTTGAGGAACTACCCAGTCTATACGTTCATGAATCACTGTGAAAGGGCTTATTCAAGTGCATTTAAAATATGTGCACTGACGTTAAGGATGGCTTCTTTCCATGGGCCGTTGTTTTTACTGGTAGAAACCTGCAATTTACTGGTTTGCAAAGCCAGGGGCTGGAATTGAGATTACTTCGTGTCCAAGTGTCTGTATTGGCGAGCGTGTGAGGCATACTAATGGGGTGATACTAATGAGACCTGTTAAATTATTTACATGAATTATTGAATGTGGTATAAAATACCTTCCACTGTTAATAGCATTAATTAGACCACCAACATATTGCATCCATTATCATAAATATCCTGTAGGTCGAATCAGACCAATTGTTTCAGCTACCACAGGCCCTGCGGTAGCTAAAATTGGCTTAAAATGGCATTCAAGTTTGTTCTTTTTGGGGTTTTTTTTCTCATTTTTTTCCTTCACTTTAGCTGCTTTTCAAAAGGGTCTGAATGCCCTAAGTGAATTCTGCATTGTTTGTTGCTGCCCCTGCTCATCTTACACTTGCAGGAGAATTTTCTTGCTTATATTTAATTCCTGAAATATAAATATTCCCAAATAAAACTCTAGAACATCCTAGGGAAAATTGTCTGAAAGCTTTGAAGTCTTGCTTGACTAGAAAGGTAAGGAAGGCTTCAATCTCTGTTGTGTTGTTATTGGAGATATGAGAGTTTTAAAGTCTGCCAAAGCACACTATTTACCTCAAAACCAAAATTCTCCAACTTTTGCTCACCTTTCATGCATTTTCACATCTCCTTTTTCTTTTTTCTTTTTTTTTTTCTCTCCTGAATCTCTGGGTTTTGGTGTGGGTTTTTTTTTTGTGTTTGGTTTGTTTTGATTGTTCCAAGTGACTTTCATGTGGATATGCAGAAAGCATTCATCCTTTGAAACATCTTGATTTTTGTTGGAAGTTTGAGAATTGGTATCCTGGTTTCAATCATGACAATTGTTTATCGGAGTAGAGATGAAGGATGGGAAATTTTAATACAAAGGGCAATTCTTCGAGGGAATTTTTTAGAGAAGTACTCCTGCACACTGTGTTCATGGTGACAGTCCTGTGACTCACTGAGAAAACTTCTGGCATTTCTGCCAGCTGTGATTTCTCAGGATTTTAAAGGAGGTGATGACTGAATTATAAATAGACCATAGGTTCCATCTGTACATTTCAAAGCTACATCTAGAGTTTCCCAGAAGGTGGGTGTACTTTTTTGGCCGCTGGGTTGGTTCTGGCTATGGTATTTTTCCAAAAGGGCAGCTGATTTAGACTCCAGGCACACAGACACACCAAAGTGCTTGGAGTGAGATGCTCACACAGTGTCTTGTTCCTGTACAGCACACGTGCACTCCAGTTCAGTCCTTTGCTCCCTTATGTTTCCATTGGAAACTTTCCTGACTGCCAAAATCCTTGCAGTGTCACATGGGAGACCAGTGAAATAGAAGAAAAATTGTATGGGAAATGATAAAGTCTGTGCCAGAAACTACACCATTGTTTCTGATGTTCTGAGTTGTCCAGCCTCTCTCATAGTAGTTCATTTTAAGGAATCAATAGATTTAAGTGTGTCATTAAAAATAAATAGATAAATAAGTATGTACAAGTTTACTTCTGCATTATTTTTCTTTTCAGGGCTGGGTTATGTGATTGCCCATATGCGCATTTGAAGTACATGCATACATGTGTGTTTTGCTGCACTTCTCTGCTAACTAAACCCACTTTTAAATGGATGTATTACCTTGGTGTCACTTGGGCATTCTTAGCACAGAAGGGAGCTGAACTATGCAGTTTCCTTCAAGGACACCAGTCTGTCTGTTCAGAGCTCTACCAGAGTGTGTCCAAATTACCTACCAGCATCAGAGCCTGGCAAGTAACGTGCTGGGTGCCTAAAAAGAGCTGTGAAGCTCTACTAGCTCAACCAACAACATGGAGAGGGCTCTTCCCAGGCTTGCTTTTGAAATAAAGCACGTTTATATTGTCTCCAGTTCTGGAGATGCTCAGTGGTGTTTTCCAGCCAGCAATAAGTGCTGTCAGTCATTGATGGCACTTTTTAGAGACATGGTGTCAGTGGTGTTCACTCTGGGTGTGCAGACACTGACCTGCTGCCACTGAAGTATTTTAGAGTGGTGATGGCTGTCCCACAGGGCTCTGAGTGTATGACAGTGCCTTCCTTCTGCATGAATTTGCTTGGCTGCAGTGTGAACTGGGTGAGCGTGACCAGCAGGTAAAAGCTTGTGATGTTTCTGCCTCCATTGCAGATTTGGGAAGGCTTTGGGATCGTTGTCTGGGTGTCAGGGCACAGCCTGCTGGAGGCACTGGAAGTGGACTGGTTCCTGGTCATGCCCGGTGGAAGGAGGGGACCCAGCCGGCAGCAGCTAAGCCGTTCAGCTTTGCCTTCTCTGCAGACCCTGGTTGGCGGGAGCTGTGGAAACGGTACTGGTTTGAGAAACAGGTGAGGACAAAGGCTGGGTTGTTGAGACATCTGTGGCTGGGACAGCACTGAAAGCAAGGAGCCTTGATCCACCCTAAACCCTGCAGGGGGCATGGCTTTGTGGTGAAAGTGAGGGATTGGGAGAAGGGAACCTTGAGCCCTCCACTGTGGCATTATGAGATGGCTCATCCAAGAGGGAACAAGTCCTGCATGACAAACCTCTTCCAGCTTCTCTTCTCAGCTCTGCTGTGGGACATGCTTCCCTCTGCAGCCCCTTTTGACTTCATGCCAGCCCTATGGAGGGGACTGTGGAAGTTGTCTCAGCCCTCCTTCACCACTCACTGTGGTCACAACAGCCAGGGGTGGAAATCACACAATGCTCTATTTGTCTTTCCTGCAGCAGTTCCCAGAGCAGTGAGTCCTAGCAAATGATGAGTCCTTGTCTCACTCACTTGCCTTCACTGCCCTGGGGAATTAGTGTGACACATCAGAGCACAGCTGTGACCTCTCCTCCTACATAACAGAAAGGCAGGGCAAGAGGATGCCCATATTCTGTTTTAGACCTGCTGGTTGCAGATGAAACTAATTGTCATAGTTGGTAAAGATTAGCTGCATTTTCTGGGGAAGTTGGGAGCTGAAACAGGAACACACACACTGACGTTGAGATTACCACATTTGGTATAAAAACTGAAAGGGCCCAGCATTACTTCTTTCCATAGAAAAGTTGGCAGACTAGAGAAGCTATTTGCTGCATGCTGGGGCCCTGGTATAGGTTCATTCTTACAGAGTAGAGCAATCCAAGCCGTTTAGCTTTGGCCTTTACAGACTTCTCTGTCTAGGGCAGAGGGACAGGTAGCACAGTTTGAGGTTCTTGAGGAGCAAGTGACTGTCGAGACTCTGGAGTCAGGGCCCCAGGGTCCTTGGGAGAGCGTTGCTTATCTGGTTTCAGTCAAACACAGCATAGTTCCTCCACCAGTTCAGTATGCCAGAGCTTTTGGTTGTCCTAGCCTGCTAGAAAAGAAGGAAGTGTAAGAACACTTGAGAGGTTAGCCTCTAGGAAGTGGCTGAACTACTCCATTCCATTTTTAGTTACTCCTCTTTTAAAAAGAGGAACTATGAACAGAAAGACAATGGGTGCTTTGCCATGCTGGAGAAGGAGGCTGTATGCTACTGTAATGTCCTGATGATGGGTGGAAAGAGCCGATATTAGGTGTTGGGTGTAACATTAAGGACAGAGTCCTTAATGATTTTTGCACTGTATCTCTCTTCCTCAGTCTGCAAGTTTACTGAAATTTTGCTTGGCATGTCACAGCACTTCTGACAGATCAGGCTATTGTCCAGAGAAGATTCTGGATAAGGGTTTTGTCTGAGCTAAGATGATAGATCTCACCACCAACCTCATGTCAAAAATATGAATGCATACTGCTGTCATCTCTCCCCTAGTAATGCCCAGTCTCAAATTCACAACCTCAAGCCCTCTATCCTGGAAAATGCCAGAGTTGATGTAGAATGCTTACCAAGTAAGTGCTGTCCATCTGCTTCAGGAATGGTAGTGCCATCAGCCTCTCGGCACCTCCGATCACAGCGCTGATTACTCCAGAGCCAGTGCGTCACTGCCGGATCCCTGAACTGCCATTGGATGGGAGCCTTCTCTTTGAATTCCTGTTCTTCATCTACCTTCTGGTAGCCCTCTTCATTCAGTACATCAACATCTACAAGACTGTCTGGTGGTACCCATACAATCACCCTGCTTCCTGCACCTCACTGGTGAGTTCCCCAGCAAGTGCCATCACTTGGGCTTTTTTCATTCCACAGCTTCTTTTCATGCTTCCTCAGTCCAGGAATCACCAACCATTTGACATAAAGGGAGTGAATGAGAGTTCACATGCATCCCCATCAGTCAGGGCCATGTCATCCCCCATTTTACAGGGGGGAAAATACATGGCAGATTGAGAGAGAGGAGTCAGCAGGACTCCTTCAGGGTAAATTTCTTGCACATGTTTGCATGGTCTAGCTAGCCCCTAGTGTTTGACACAGAGTTGAGACTCCAGGAGCTGTCTCCTGCTGTGAGTGCCCCTTGCCAGTCGAAACAACAGAGCCTGAGAGAAGGAAGATGTGCAGATTTTTGTTAGGATCCCACAGCAGGTCAGCAGCACAGTTGGGGAGGGGGTCAGGTCCTCAGCTTACATAAAGCTCTCAACCTCCTCAGTTTCAGTGTTCTTGCTGTCCCAATAAGCTGCCTGTGAGCAAAACCAGCCTGTGCAGCTGGAACCGTGTCCTGAAGGCTGCTTGGAAGCACGAGGTGGTCCCTCAGTTACCTGTGCCGACAGGTGGTGCTGGTGTTCCAGTCAGCAGCCTCCTGCTCAGCTCTGCCGTGCTGGACACAGCTGGCTTAGAAGTAAAAGCATTCTCTTTGGGGCTCCCTACCCGGCAGGATTTAACAGCCATTTGTTTATTCCCATCACAACTTAAGCATTCTTTTTTACCCAAAATGTCCTTGAAGTACCAAACAGTAGTATTCAGAGTCTACTAACTCTTCTGGCCAGAATATATTGGATGTCTTCACTGAAAAGCTGTAAGAGCTCTATCTAACTTGATGAAGCTAGAGAACTTCTTCATGGCTAATGAAGATGAGGTTTCTCAGGTCAGCTTGGTTTCATCAGGAAGCACTGGTTGCTACAGACCATTTTTGAGACCAAGAGGGAAAGTGAGCTGGTGTGTTCACTCTGGACTCTGGTTTGGCTGCCCTTCATCTGGTTCCTCAGGGGTTTTTCTGTGGAGAACCTGCAATCTGTTCTCCATGGTGAGATTCTGGTTCTAGATGTCCCTTTAACCCCCAAAACTGCCTGAAGAGTGGATTTGTTTTATTTTCTGTGGAAGCCTCTGGGAAGGAATCTCCCTGTGCAAGGTGATCTTGCTTCTGGAGACATTCCTGTGTTACTAATGTTTATTGCTTTTCCCTCATCCCTAATAGAGAGATTTGGGGAATGCTTATGTGAGGTCCTAATGTGCTCTCCAGCAGCCAGCTTTCTAATCACACCCCATCTGGGTGGTTTCAGAGTCCCTTTTCCTGGTGAAGACCTTTTTTCTTTCCTCCTTCAGAATTTTCACCTCATTGACTACCACCTGGCGGCGTTCATCACAGTGATGCTGGCACGGAGGCTGGTGTGGGCCATTATCTCTGAGGTAACATTCCCACTGTTCCCTCTCCTGCCTGTAGAACTTGCTGCAGGACATGGTCATCCATGGCCTAAGGAAATTCTGCAGATTGGAGGGTTTCTTCCCTCAGAAGAGTCTGGGTGTGAAGGACTAAGATTTTGAGGATGCCCTTCCACCTTGGAGTTTTCTCCTTGACACCAGTCATGTCCTGTAGTATTGGGTAGCTCTGTTGGCTCTGCACCTAGGAGGAGATTAAATGGTCCCACTTGCTTATTTATCTCTGCAGGTACAATACTGTACCCCACTATCTCATGCTAGAGAAGTGGCTGAGAGAATTGCAAGTCAGGTAGCAAAAAGGCAAAGAGGGATGTTGGCCAACACAAGCAGAATGAACAGGAGATCAGAGGGGGAAAGGTCGGGAGGAGGATGTCTGACTACACTGAAGTGAAATAGGAATACTGCTAGAACTGCTTTTCCAGTCCTGGTTACTCAGTAACTTAGACTCTGGTCATGCCACCACAGATTTTGAGACCTTCTCTGTGTTTGTGGGAACAGGCCACAGAACCAGGCCAAATTAGGTCTCCATAAAAGGTTATTTTCAGGAAAATAGAAGTTTTGTCCACTGAAATGGTTAATACAACTCTAGGCTAAGTAACTAAGCAGTGTTTAAATAAGGAAATTAAATAAAGGAACAGTTATGTCCTGTTGAATAGATGAATGGAGAAGGTGGGAACTCTGAAGGTCTCTTTTCATCTGATTCCTTCCATTTTCATTTATGTTCACATGCTCCATAAAACTTCCCATAGACTGAAATTTCTGCATTGAAATCTTCCATGCAGGTTCTTTTGCATCCCACGTATTGGCTCTAAACCTTAAGAATCTTTTCATAGTTCAGTTCCCTTCTCTCCTCTGGAGATTGGATCAGGCTTTCTTGCTATGGTGCCTTCTCACTACACTGCAGCCTGCACATCCAATAGAGTTAAATTATGGAAATCTGGATTGACAAGGTGCACATCTTCTCTTCCCTCAGCTGTGAACTGTGACCTTTCAAAATGCTGAGACCCGATCCTTCTAAAGAAAAGAGGGAGAGGAAATGGGTTTCAGGCCATCCTGAACTATCATCAGAGCACCAAGAGACTTGAGCAAAAATACTTTTCAACTTTGCAGCTCTGAATTTTTCATCAAAAGCCCTATTTTAGTCATGCCCCACAACCTGTGATTATTTGACTCTCTTGGATTCTGTCAATCATTAATAAAATCAAAGGCATTTACATTTGTAGGAGGATCAGTTTTCTGCTTCTGGGAGGAAGGGGGCAGCTATCCCTCTCCTAGTAGCTCCTGGCACCCCTCTCCCTGCTCCTCCTCCACAGGCATCCCTTGTTCTCATCTTCTAGCAGTGGTTGTTACAGACTGCTGAGTGTTTCCTCTCCATTTGCAGGCCTCTCAGGTGGGTGCAACATCACTGATCCGCTACATGGTGCGCCTGGTGCTGCTCACCCTCTGTGGATGGGTGCTCTGCTGGACTCTGGTCAACCTCTTCCGCAGCCATTCTGTTCTCAACCTTCTCTTCCTGGGCTACCCGTGAGTGACACCACTTTGAACCTTCTGGGCAGGGGGGCCACAGCTGCTTGGGGGGGCCATTAGCCACCGTGAGGAGCAGAGCTGTTGGCTGTAATGTCTCCTCGATTTAGGATTAAAAAGGAAGCAGGAGTGGCTGGGGGATAGTGCAAGGTGCCACTGAGCTGATGAAGTGAATTGTGTCAGCTGCTGTTTGTGTGAGGGGCCTTTACTGCCACTTGAAAACCGAGCCTTTGGGATTGTTGGTTCTACAAATGGGATTTTAAAAAGCTTCTCTGCACAGGTGTTGAAGCTGCAGCCTCTGGCCTTTTAGTGGGGAGAAGAGTTGGCTGTTAGCTTCTGGAGTGAGCGTTCCTATGTGCTGTCACTCTTGTCAGAGCCAGTATCTGTTGAGGAGAGGTGCCCCCGGCTCTCCCTGTTGGGATGGCTGCTATTTCAGCCATTGTTTTCTTTCTTTCACGGCAGGTTTGGTGTCTACGTCCCTCTGTGCTGCTTCCACCAGGACAGCAGAGCACAGCCTCTACCTGCAGACTGTGGTTACTTGGTACAGGACCAGGCGGCAGATGATGGGACTTCAGCTGTCAGCAGCCTGGTCAAGGACTTCTTCTCGCTTCTGTGGGAATCCCTGAGAGAACAGTTCAATAATCCTACGTCTATCCCCACCCACAGCTGCCCCCTTTCCCCAGATCTCATCCGCAATGAGGTGGAGTGCCTAAAAGCAGACTTCAACCGCAGGATCAAGGAAGTTCTCTTCAACTCTCTCTTCAGTGCCTACTACGTGGCATTCCTGCCACTGTGCTTTGTGAAGGTAGCTGTCGTCTGGCTCTCTCTGTGCCCCTGCCCGCCGTCTCCTTCTGAATGTTGTGTGAACTGCTGCCAGGCCAGATTCCTGGTTAATTCCCCTTTTCTCTGTCTCCCCTTTGGCAGCCCGGATAGCGGAGCATGGCTGCATCCGGAGTGCACTAGTACTGCTCCTGGTTGGCAGATAGGTATTGCCATAAATGTGATGCACCTCTAGTCCCATCACCCCACTTACTAACTCCCCTTCTCCCACCCGCTGTCCTAGGCAGATGGATAGCTGTGTTCTTCCTAGAAAAGAGAACCTGTTGTTACCTGTCTCGGATCCAACATTGTGACTTTTGAGTGCTTGGATCAGAGGCTTTGGTGGTTAGCCTGTTAGAGCCAACTAGGATGCTTGGCAAACTAAATCCAAGAACCTCTTGTCAATGTGGGGGTTGTATTTTTTCATGTGTCATTTCTCTAACTTGAACAAGCTCCAGTTGGTGCAGAGAAATGGGCAGGGCTCCACAATCCATGTAGCAGTCTTGGTGCAATTGGTGTTCCTGGGGCAGTTCTGTGGCAAGTAAACTGCCTTGTTACCCGCTGCTGGAGGAGGAGATGCACCAGCTGCAGCATCATCCCCTGCCCTTTCTCCTTCAGCTCAAGGAGAAGGGAGCCTTGAGTGTCTCCTAAGCTGTAACCCTCCGAAATCACCGGTCCAAAAGCGCATGCCTGTAACATGTGGTGTGGGTCTGCTGGATGCACATGCACTATGTCCCTTGTCATTCCTCCTTCTCTTTCGTGACAGTGGTGCCAAGTTCTTGTCTGGTCTCTTACAGAGCACGCAGTACTATGACATGCGCTGGTCCTGCGAGCACCTCATCATGGTGTGGATCAACGCCTTTGTCATGCTCACCACGCAGCTGCTGCCTCCCAAGTACTGTGACCTGCTCCACAGGTCTGCCGCCCACCTCGGCAAGTGGCAGAAGCTAGAACATGGCTCCTACAGCAATGCTCCACAGCACATGTGAGTGTGGGGATGGGCACGGCTTGGCACGCCTAGCAAGGGGCTGAGATGTTCCAGTGGATGAGCAAATACCAGCAGTGTTTATCTACTGGGGTCATGTCTCCACTCCCCATGCAACTCTACTGGCCTCGTTCACTGAAAACAGGAATGGCTGCTCTAGAAAGCTGTCTGAGCTCCTCCAGTCACTGCTCGTTCCTTCCCAGAAAGAAATGCTGAGATTCTTCTTGGCCACTGGAGAGTATCTTGAGCAGAGGCAGGGGGTGGCCCTCTCCATTGCAGTGGACAAGGTTCTTGTACTGGGAGCCATTTGTTCCTATTACTCAGAGTCAATTGAATTGGCTTTTGCTCACCCCTCTGTTCTTTTCCAGTGGGAGCTAGGACATGTCATTGAGGCAGAGGCTTTGGTATTTTTCAAGATGCAGTCTATTCCCATGAACCCTCGTTCAGGGATTGGGAGCACAGATGGTAACACTCTGCCATTGTTTCCCCACAGCTGGTCAGAAAACACAATATGGCCACAGGGAGTTCTGGTGCGACGGAGCCGGTGCCTGTATAAAGCAGTTGGGCCTTACAACGTAGCAGTGCCTTCAGACGTGTCCCACGCCCGCTTTTATGCAAGTACCCCTTCTCTTGCTTGGTGCCTTAGGACTGTGGGAGGGAGGAGAGCCTCAAACCCAGCTGCAGCAGAGCAGACCATGCATGCAGAATCAGTGTTACGTGACAGGCTGGGGCTGCTGAGCAAAATACATACTGGCAGCAGTGGGGCTTTCCCATTCTGTCTTACAGTGACCTCTGGGCAAGATGGACAACCACGGCTGCCTTGTCAGTGCTTTCTCATCGAGGTGGCACAGCTCTCCCACCAGGCAATGGCATTCCCCTGCGAGGGTTCTAGTTAACACCTTTCAGGGAAATGGGAAAGTGTCAGCAGGCCAACAGGTTTATTTCACCTGTTTGCCCTTCTCCAGCAAAATGCCACTTCTACATGCCTTGTTTCTTACTGTTTTCCCTAAGTAGCAGCTAATGGTGGCTGGAGCACAAGCATTGCTTCTGCCCCACCGTGGTCCCTGACAGCATTATGTCCATATTCCTCCTCCCTTCAACCCAGCAATAAATGACAGAAATCTCTTCTTTTCAACTCTTTCCCTGCAGTTCCTCTTTCACCGTCCCTTACGGCTGCTCAACCTGCTGATTCTGATCGAAGGCAGTGTGGTCTGCTACCAGCTCTACTCCCTGCTGCGCTCAGAGAAGTGGAACCACACCCTCTCCATGGCCCTCATCCTTTTCTGCAATTATTATGTCTTATTTAAGCTCCTCCGGGACCGGATAGTATTAGGCAGGGCATACTCCTACCCACTTAACAACTATGGACTCAAGGCACACTAGGCAGGCCAGACGTGTACCCCCTCTCTTCCCCTTCCCACAGGGCAGGGAGGGAACCTCAGAAAAAAAAAAAATATTTTCGTACAGTTCTATTTTTTTCTTGCGACGTTTATAAATATTTAAAATATTTTATATTTTCTATACTATTGTTTTTGTGGGGCGGGAAGGGAACCAGTGGCAATTAAATGTCGCTTTATAAACAAGGTGTTATTTTATATATATATAAAAAAAAATCCATGTGTATATACCGTATATCTATACCCATACATATATCTATGTGAAGCAACAGGATTGTGTGTGTGGTCACTGTGTCTGCTTTGCTCACAGAACTACTGGTAATTAGGAACTGGTCTGCTGTAGAATTTGGATAAACTAACAGCCAGGGGAAAAAAGGAAACACAGGGCCCTTCACCAGGATGAGTAAAGTTTATTTTAGTGACCTCAGTACTAGGAAAGTCTTGCACTGGAAATGTGCATTGATGAGATATGTTCAGGCAAAAGGAGGAAGCAGTGTGTGAAAAGAGAGGCCAAGTTACTGTCAGTCAGTAAAAACTCAGTTCTTTCTTCTTCCCACTGTTAGCAGGATGCAGGTATTTTTAAAAAATAACTGTTTACTTCAGCCTCTCTCCTGTCAACCTCCTCCCTCACTATACTAGACTCCAGTGAAAAAAAAGTTGTGGCAGTATCCCACAGAGGAATTCAAGATAAAAAGCATTAATAACTGTACAATTAACTGGTGACAGCTGATGGTAGGAGTTGATGTTTTAACTCAGGTAATTTAAGGGACAGCAGTGTGATGTTCTTGCATTCAGATGCCATCTGACAACTTCAGCCATTAGTAATAGTGCAAGCTTTGGTTAAGGAGTATGTAGGTATGGGAAAAAAAACCAAACCAAAACTACTGAGTTTGAGAGAAACTGCAACTACTCTGTTTCTTCTTTCCTTCCAAACTACATAAGAATACAGTGATCTGTGCTGTCTGTAGGACAGCTGCTCCAGCAGCCTGATCACAAGTCCAGGATGCCTGATAAGGTAGGCAACAGGAAATGCCTCTGAGCATTCACCCCAAAACAAACACAAATGCTTAGGTTTAGTTACTCCTAAGCCTTTCCTTTCACATGGCCATAATGTTGCTGGCAGGACAAAGGTACTATGGAATTTACAGTATAGAGCCTTTCAATAAAACAATACAATGGCTTACAGCCATGTCATGCTGCATGTAGTAATCTATGTCTACCTTGATTACTTTAGGAAGTAATTTAAAGATAAGAGAAGGTTGCCTTCTTATCTAGAGCAGGCTCTTTGCTCCATATGGGTTTGTGCAACACCTTTCTTGCATCCAGCTTTAATTTCTGCAGTAGCTCAGTCGCATTTCCTACAAATTCCAGCTGTTTCTAATGGCTGGCTCAGAACCCCTTAAACAGTATTTCATAGCATTATCCAGTGATTTCTTCCATTTGAACAGCTAGATGATAGTTGGCTTATATATAAGCAACCAGCAGGAGAAAAGAGGCTCTCCAAGGCCTAGCTTGGGAAATGGAGATGTGCAAAAGAAAGCTGGAACACTGCACCAGGGCTTTGGGGCAGAGTCAAGGAGGGTTGATGGTGGGGCTTTCCCCCCCTTGCATGCCAGGCTGAAGGCAGGCAGGACTCTGGGGCAGTGAGCACACCCAGAGGCGTGCAGCTGTTGGGCTGACCTTGCACGGTTGGCAGCACGAGGGACAGAGGCACAGCAACACCTCCTTAGCTACAGGCTTTATGGTTTGCTCCCAGTACCTGAGTACAGGGCCAAAACAAACACTGCCTAAGTGCAGGTGGGTTAAGATCCTCCTCATTCCCAGGGTGCTAGGCAGTGTTTGCTGCCTTTCCCCTTCAGAAACTGTACCTTTGTTCTGTCCTGGAGGAGGAGGAGTTCTGTGAGAAGGTTAAGGTTGTACCTTGCCATGTACAGTAGTATGAACTGCCTGCTTGCACCCTGCAGATGCAACTGCCTTCCACCCATACACAGGACCCCTACATGGGAAGAAATTGTAGAAGATAGTTGCAGCTTCCCCTGTTGGCAAAACCCCAACTAGCTAGCACAGTTAGTCTCCCTAGTATAAACTGGACCATTCCCCAAGCAGGGAGCAGAATTTATGTCTGCTCAGCCCCAGTGCCTGATTGTATCAGTGGTTTGTCCCCATTCCTCAGATGGGCCTGCTACTAAGCCTTATTCTGATGATCACTGAAAACAAGTTCACTCTAATATTTGGTCGTCAGACTAGGAAAAAAAACAGACTCGTTCCTCATCTTGGTTGCTCCATCATGCAAGGATGTCATAATAAATGGATGGTTTTTTGGTCTGGTCACGGAACTGCTCTAGCTTTAGGCCGATCCTCAGAAGAATCGCTTCATCCCACCATTTTGCCATGACCTGGGAGAAGATGAGAGGCAGAAGGAGAAGGATGAATGAAAAAAAGTAGCATCATACAGATGCTCCCGAAAGCCTTGGAAACAATTTTCCCCCCCTCAATATCCTCAAAAGATGTTTTCTCCTTTTACCCCAGTAAGTATGGCATCACTGTACTTGGGATAAAGGCAGCTGTGTGACTTTGAATTGCAAGACACAGATCTTTCCTTTACGTCAGACCTGTTTCAAGGGAAAAGGATTTAAAGAAGTTACAGAAATGAGAAATAAGAGAGGAAAGGGCAGTAACCAATACTGGGTATTGATACAAGTAGAAAGGGAGACAGAGAAATCTTTCTCAAAGATACCCAAGGAGACCTCTGCCATTTAGGAGTGAGGCAACTCACCCCCAAATTAAAGCTTTTATTTCCAGTACCTGCTAGCTCCTCAAGTGAGCTGTGTGGAACAGCAGGGACCTGGTTGTGGATGCTTCAGGACAAACACAGCTGGAGATTTTGTGCCCCAGCATTCACAAAGAGCAAATACTCACCTGGAGGCTAATCGGAAGTCTAGCAGTAGAATATCCAATGGGGACCACAAGGCCTGGAATCCCAGTGAAGTTACCAAGCTGCATGAACCTAGGGAGAAAAAGCTGTCATCAGTATTCCTGGGGACAGCAGCAAATTCATCCTTTTTGCTAAGGGTAGCTATGTTTAATCTCTCCCGCTGTACAGTCTGAGGTTCTTTTCCAGCTGTTCCCACACTTTTGTTTCTGTAGCACAAGTAGCACTTCCCTTACCTCATGGACCTCACTGTGAAGGACATATCGCTGCTCCCAGTCAAGAGGTCAGATTCATAAATTCTTGGGGCAGTGCAAGGAATACCTGTGGAGGAATCACAAAATGACTGAACTTGAAAGGGACTTCAGGAAGTCATCTTGTCTAACCTTCTGGCTCAGGAATGGTCAGCTACTGCAAGGCCATGTGACCATATCCAAACAGCTTTTGGACATTCCCAGGGATGAAGATCCCACAGGCTCTCTGCGCAACCTGATGCAGTGCCATGGATACAACCAGTAAGTCTAGAAATACACAGCAGTCTTTCTAATCAGGCTGCATTATCCTCTAAGAGTGCAAGGCACAGCAAAGTGCACAAAAGTCATACTCTTAAAATTGAGGCGGGAAAGTTAATGAAGTGACTGTTCTTAAAAGGCACCACACAGCTGTTGAGGACTGGCTCTTTAGCCAAGAGTGCCAATACCTGGTGTAAGGATACAGTCCACAGTGCTGAAGATCTCTTGCAAAAATCTCATGGTCCGAGTTCTCTGTCGATTTGCCTGCAAGCAGAGAGAATACTGTCTGATGGGCCCTCTTGGCTCACAAAATTCATGTCTGATGTTGGCAGACTCTCCTCATCAGCATCTCTGCCATTGCAAAAGGAGACACCATTCCTGCAGTTTGGAATCAGGGTACAGGACAGGTGGCATGTCCTCTGTGGTGCCCATGCTTTCACAGCAGAGGACAGCTAAAGCTAGGTGACATCTTCCCATGGGTATGGGGAGGCTAAGAGAAGCCCCTACCCCACCTTTACAGTTTCACCAAGCGCCTCCCTTCAGCCTTCATCCCAGTATGTTCCTTACCTTAATATAATCCAGAGCTGTGAACTGGGAAGCCAAAGCCAGGCTAGCCCGAGTTTCCAAATTCTGAAATAATAAAAAAAACCAACTGATCGAGGCTCTGCTTGTAGGAAACTGAACTGTGACAGCCCAGGAGTTCTCTTCCAGGTCTGCTCTTCTGTACTAGTAGTCATCCAACAGGATGATTGTCATAGAAGAAGCAGGAGGACCTCAGGTTTCTCACTGACATGACGTTTGTTCTGTATCAGCCAGAACAACTACTGACACTGCTCCAAGCTGCTGCTACTTACCATTTCATGGAAATGTTTATTGAAGTCAGGTTGCAGGAAGTCCCTCATCTCACTGAGAATGCAGATCACATGTGCCACTCGCGCTTCCTCCATCTCTGGAAGAGAGACTTCAACCACACTGGCTCCCAAACCCTGCAGGTGCTTCACCGCTGTGTACGGGACAGGTAAAGCACAGACAGCATCCCTGAGTTCACCAGACTTCACAGAAAGGCTGCAAATCCCCAAACCCTGCAGAGTGAGAGACCCCATATGCCATTGCAGGGCAAGCATCTTCAGTGCCCTGCGTGGCAAGCATGGCTGCAGCTGCTTCCCCTAGGGAAATGCTTTCAACCCAACTACATCTCAGTATTCCAACAGGGCAGGGGCTTGCAGAGAGGTTCCTAACTTACCTGCTGTATTTCAGGCAAATTCATCTTGCTCCTCTAGCCTCCCAGTTAAGCCAAAGAGTAAAAGGACTGACAATGTTTCCCTGAGCACTTCACATGACCAATGTTCTATCAGCACGAAGTGATTATTTAGCATCAAGAAATTCCCATTCAAAGCCTCTTCTCAACCATAATGGTAAAGGAACCAGGAAATACTCAAGAGACCAGGTAACAACACAGGGCCACTAAATCTCAATGCACTTTAACAAGGCTGAACACCAAGACTTTGGGAAAAGTGAATCTTTTGCAGTCTGAAAAGAATCCTTTCTGTGACCCCAGCTTCTTCATAAATACCCAAGCTTGCCTATGGTCCATCTCTCCTAAGAAAACTCTATAAATGTGTGTCTATGGAAATAATGAGGGTGAAGAAAATCCAGGCAAAGCCTGAATACTGTGAACTATCTCAGCTCCAATGCAACTACCATACCAGGCATTGTAGAGGTTTTCTCCCCCGCCCCCAAATACCCACCAGGGTCAATTTTGCTTAGTCTAAACTCTGACAAAGGCACCACTTGGCTGATTTCAAGGAAATACCAGAGGACTGGATGTATCACAAAGACCTAGCACTGTATTACTAGTGAGCATTATGTTGTGAAACAAGGCCTTCCCTTAAAAGTCTTTTACCATTAAAGCTTGCAGAGTAAGTATTACCAAGCACAGATCTGTCTTTATACACACAGAGGCTGAGCACACTGGACTGCATTCTTCCATTGTAATCTGACAAGGCTACAACTGCTGAGCTTTTTAACCCTCAGCAGTCAGGGGGGCTTCTCTAATACAAAGTTACTGCTGTTTATCCAGCCAGATCCCTTTAAGCAACTGCCTTTAAGGACCTCAGGCAAGAGCTATTTAATGCATACATAAGAGGAGCACCAAGTGACACCATAACATCAGGCACAATAAGAGATTTACAGACTTTCCCTCTTTACCTTTCTCACAGGCAGACAGGACTTCAGCATCACATGCCTAAAAAATAAGAGGAAAGAACTTTAGTAACTGCTCTCCTCCTCTTGGTGAGCACACTCAGCAGGACATCAGTCCTCATGGTGCTTTCCTTGTTCCTGTCCCTAACAGCAGTGAAACACAGTCCTACAGGATTTAGGTCACATGCTGCAAGAGAACAGCTTGCAGGTCATACCCCTAATGGAAAGGTCACCTTTCCCAGAACAGAGAATATTCCTCTTCTGCACTGTGCCAGAGCCAGTAAGAGTCTTTTTTGTACCCCCAGGGAGAAATCCTGAGCACATCTGTGGGGCTGCGTTACAATTCTCAAGCAGTACTAGCTTGCAAGCCCAATTTCAACATTGAAATAATGAAATAACACTCAGCAGCTACAGCACTGTCACTAAGTGAATACAATCCTTTTCCTCATTTGATTTTAAACTAACTGCCTTTTGTAATCAGTTCAGAAGCATTGCTTCCAATAGAATCAGCAGTAGTCATGCCTTTCCTCACACCTCCAACAGACTCTTACTCTAAAGGCTGCCTTAGAAAAAATATCTCCATGTTGATGTTTTCACACAGGCTGTTATTATCTTCCAACTGAAGGACTAAATATGAGAAGCTCTAATGATGACAGGACAAGAGAACAATGAATGCATTGGGTTCCTTTAAAATCTTATTTTGCAAAGCAGCAGAAAGATAGAGATAAACCAAGCACCTTAAAAAATGTCCAGTCCACTCCCAGTTTTAAGCCTTTCAGGTCAGGAGCACAGATATCAGATAGGGTTGCTTTGGGCTGTTTTAGTCCTGCAGGGAACAAAGAAGAGTTCCTCCTTTTATTCTAGGATGCCTCTAGGAAGGGAGAGCATCTGGGCTCAGGGAGGGAGAGGGTTCACCTACCATATGGATAGAGCAGATCTGGCTCAGCAAGGATGCTGTAAACAATGGCTGCATCTGCCACTGATGTACAGATAGGGCCTGTAAAGGAGACCAGTTATAAAAAAGTGACAAGAGGTAAATAGTACCTTCCTCCCCAGGTCTTTTCTAGGCAGAGATTGCCTCCCCTCTGAGAGAAGCACACAGCAAGGTCCCTGAAGTGGAGCACAAGTTCCCTTACCTACACTGACTGTGGAGTAGGAGAGTGGCAAGCAGCCATGACAACTGATGCGCCCAAATGTACCTGAAGAAAGAAGAAATGGGACTTAGCTGGGTATCAGCAGTCACTGGGAAGAGCCACCTAGATGGCTCTGGTGCACCCAGGGTAAACAACAAACCCCTGCCAGTCACTTTTATGTCTGCTGTTTCAGAGCCCAGTCTCTCATCCTTCAATACCCTGTTCTGCTGACCCCGATCCATCTCACCAGTGAAACACGTGAATAGTGAAATTGGTTCTTCCCCTTGGAAATTATTTAGTTGAGGGGAAGTATGTGCAGGGACATTTTGGAATATTTGTATTTGAATATGCAGAAGCAGCACTTGTGGTGTAGAGGATGGAGAGGCAGGAGCAGGATTATCAAGAGCAGGAGACAGCACCACATGGGAGGTCTCACCCACCTCACTGGTGAGACTTCATGCCTAACACCAGCTGTCTTCTGCAAGTACTCAAACCACCCTTCTGACCAGTTGCATTTTGTCATCATCATCTCCCTCAGATGAATCAAGATTTGTCAAGTTGACTATATGTGAAGGATGGAAAGAGAGTAGTGGCTGAGTATCTGGTCTCAGATGAAAGGTAGAAAGGAAAGGCAGCACACACAGTTTGTTTAGTATTTGATGTAAGTTAGGTTTTTTGAATATCTGTTCAACAGAGAGTAGAGAATACTTCCATGCTGCCAGTCTAACCCTCGTGACTCTCAGGGTGTTGTATTTCAGAGTTTCTCTGGTCAAATTTTACCTCACAGGGATTAATAAGTGTCTATTTTGTTTGTGGCATTCTACATGGAACAGCAAACAAGACAAACACACCCCTCTAAGATAAAAGGACTCTACCTTTCAGCCCCACCACACCACAGAACGAAGCAGGAATCCTCACAGAGCCTCCTCCATCTGTGCCAATAGCCACAGGGCAGAGACCTACAAAAAACCCACACATTGGCCTGTGATCAGAGACACATCATGTTGCCCTGTCCATTCTACCAGCAGCTGTATCCAAGACAGCACACAGAGCTCTCTGTTTAGCTAGAAGTTCCCTCCAGCTACTAAACCCAAACCCCCCACAAAAACTAAATGCCTGAGGTACTCTGGCTCAGGACCTTCCTCCCACCAACTCCATTTAAGACCACCTACCTGCTGCTACGGCTGCTGCTGACCCACTGGAGCTCCCACCTGTGAAGTGGTTAGGATTGTAGGGATTCCTAGGGATCTTGTGGTACCTGAAGCAGACAAAGATTGTTTAACCTTTTCTTAGGAGGACTGTGTGCACTACAGGGCAGGAAAGATCCAGAAACACAGCTCAGGGATTCTGATCTCTTGGTAAGGAGATGCCATTTGATCTCAGAGAGTGCCATGTCCCTAGAAAACAGCATGCAAAAGAGACTTCTGCCTCAGAGTCCAACCTCCTGTGAGCATAAGCAGCCCATCCAAAAGAGCCCAAAGCAAGAGAAAAGACACCGCTTCAGCTCTTCTGTTGGCAATGGCACCATGCCATTACTGCCTGCGACAGTGCATGATGCAATTCCAAAAGGTGGAGCAGTTGGTGGCCAGCAATCCTTGCAGACAAGCAAGTCAGTTCTGCCCTTTATCCCCAAGCAGCAGCTCCCCAAATCTCCAGCCTGGCCACAGCCCCTGCCAAGCCGCGGGGTATCCAGCCACCCTCCCACGGTGAGGAAATGCTGGAAGTGCTGGCACGCTGCTGCAGCCGAGGGGGAGCTGTAGTTCCACCCAGCTGCACATGCACCAAGTGTGGTTCTTCACAAGGCTTATCAAGGCTGTGAGCACCACCGCTCTGGAACTGAGTTCTCAGCTTGGCTACAGCTGCAGAATTCACCACAGTAAAGCAAATTCAGTGAACCTGTTTTAGCTAGGAAGTAAAACCACTATGTTCTCCTGAGATGACTGTACCTTTTTCTCACTGTTCTAGCCTTCAGCCATCACTGAGGCTGAGCATGACTATTTATTTGTTTTCTGTCACAGCTTTTGTCTACCACTCATCCCATAAACATTCACACCTCCAGGCCTGTAAGGCCTGACAAACCAAGTTCCTTACTCAGCAGACAACACTTGGAGCCTCTCTCCTTCCTATGGTTTCAGGAGCCTTCAGGCTTCCACAGCTACTCTAACCCTCAAATCTACAGTACTGGGTTTTCATACCCCCAAGGTTCTGTCATGCTTCCCCTTATTTTTGTACCCTTCCCTGTGAGTTCTGGACAGTCATAGGTATTTCTAGACTCGGAGAAGAGAGAGGAAAGAGATTTTTACCTATTAGGGTTGCATCCAGTTGTTCCAGTCCCTAGCTCATGCATGTTTGAGACCCCAATAATGATAGCCCCAGCCTCTCGCAGCTTCTTGGCCACAGTAGCATCTTCTGTTTCTGGCTCGGTCCCAAGATACACTGTTCCCACTCGGTGATGGTAAGGTACCTTAGCAAGAAGATACCTAATTAATTATTCATTCTAAAACCCTGGCAATGGAGCACATGCACACTTCAACATCACAACAGATCCCAGACATTAGGACCCATGGAGATAAGGGGAAGCACCACTCTTCAACTTGCCCTGTGTTGGTCTCTGTCAGAAGGGATACTTAACCCTTCAATATTTGGTCCTTCTCCCTTGCAGAGAGGTTCTTTTCACACCATGATGCAGAAGAGCAGAAACATGTGAAATGGGCAAAGCCTGCCTCCCTTGCAGCAATGCAATTGCTGTGCCCAGAGGCTGAAGATCACCTTGGCCCCACAGCACACAGCTCTGTGTTCCATCTTTCTGTGGACAGAGCTACAACATTTCAGATCTGCATGCTTTGAAGCCTAGCATGAAGATTAGTCAAATGCCAAAATAACAGATGGACTTATTTTCAGGGTATGCTAAGTAGTCCTTACTTCGAGGCAGCAACAGAAGAATCTGTACATAAACAGGACTCCCACCATAGGGGTAGGTCTCTGCAGAGCCTACAACAGCCTGATGGCACTGCCACAAGTATTTACTGCTAGCTGTTGTTAGGCCACAGCTAAAAACCTTTGTCAGTAGGGATTTTCAAAGTAACTTGTGCACTTCTGGCACGTGTATTTGAAGGTAAGGAGAGAGAGATGCTTTGCCAGCGGAGCAGAGTCAGTGCCTGAGAAATACAGACACTTACACCCACTGTACAGATGCTTTTATACATTCTCATTTCATCATAAGAGACCGTTTCCCACACCCACCCTCTGCTCCCCGTGGATTAAAGAGATCTGTACAAGATATGGAACACGTCTGCTTTATGCAAGATCTGTCTTCACCTTGCAAAACTTGTTAATCCTACTCACGACAAACCCACATACAACCCCTCATTACAAACATTTTCCCAGGTTTCTGCTGAGAGGTTGGTCTTAAAACCCTGTCACAGTGAGTTATCCAGGTTAACCACCTGCAGCAGGAGCTGGCAGCTAGACAAGGAAACTCACCACTTTGAACTCTTCTTTCAGGCACACTGGGATGCCATCCAGACAAGACAGGGTACACTTATTCCTGTAACGAGTAGTGGAGGCCTCAGCCATCTGCACAGAGAAAAAGGAAAAGCATAAAGCATATGTTATATATATTTAGCTGAGCTGAAGGTCATCACCAGTATTGGAATGGATATGAAAAATGGCTTTCTTGGCCAGTCTAGAAGTTTCCTTCTTCCACCATATGCTGGTGGGAAATTACAACTTGGAACCATTTACACTAATGAATGCCACATAAGCACAGAAGTCCTATTACAAACAGTCATCCAGCAGAAAACAGATTGCTTTAATGCTACCTCTCTTTGCAAAAAGGAAAGCAAACTTGTTTGTAGTCCTCTAAACACAGAGGAAGGAAAAATGTACTTATTTTTCTGTGCATATTGGCCCTTCTAATGGATGCTACTGCTCTTGGGGTGGCAGAGGCCCCTGTCCTACCAGAGGCAGACGTTACCAGCATTATTTGCTCCCGGTCCCATTGCACTATGGCTCTGAGTGGTGGCGTAGATTTATCGCAGTCCTCCAACATGGCAATGATGTTCTTGGCTACTTGGGATGGCGTCAGCTTCCCACTCCTACAGGACAGGAGAAGTTGAGAGTTTGTTACAAGACCTCCCCTCACCACATCCACTCACAGGGTTTGCCTCCCATGCAGCAAGATGGCAGCTGTCACAGCTTTAAGCAAGGATTAGGTAAGAATCTCTGTGTGGTGATGATCTGAACACTGCTGACACCATCAAGACAGGAGATTCTCTTCCTCAAGGGGAGAAGTTGCCTACAGAGAACGCTCTTTTAGAGAAGGGCAAAAGCTAGGAGAGTTACCCAAATATTCCTGAACCACCAGACAGATAAACAGGGACAAACAGCTGACAGCTACACTGAGAGTCCTCAAGCTCCTGAAAGCTTGGAAGCTATGAAACTCCCAGCATAATGAGCTAAGACCAAGAGGTCAGACCCCTTTATGCAGGCCTCCCTTTACAGAGAAGGGGCTCTCAGCAGTACTGTCATAACCCACCTTCAACAAACCTTCCCTCCCTCCTGGCAAAGGCTGTGTTACACCACACCATCTCTGGCTGACACAAAAGGCTCACAGCCAAGATGCACCTGTAACACCAGACTGCAGGAGTCAGCCCTTTGCTCCAATGCCACAGCCTGCAGGCAGAGGTGGCCCTTTAGGAACAAGTTTTAGAAGTGCAGGAATATTTATCCAAGGGCTCCACATCTGGCACATGTCCTAGAGGCAACTAGGATTACCAGACAGCCAACAGCTCACTGAACTCCAGAGTCAACAGGGTGTTTTCAGCTCTTTCCAAGCTGGACATGTTTACTAGGTGAAAGCAGGTGTCATGCTCAGAGAAGCACAAGGAGCTGGGGAACCAAGGGATTCATCAGAGACCCACAGTACGCACAACTTTCATTATCCAGATCAACCTTCATCTACTTTTCACTTGTGTTTGAGCAAACAAGATATGTAGAAATCTTTCTCAGACAAGACTGACGATAAGCCAAAGAAAACGGCATTTAAAAATCCTTGCAGGGCTTGTAAAGTTGTGCCAGCTCTCCCAGAAGACTTTCCTTTGTTATTCTACTAAAGGGAAAGAACAGCAGGAGGTGATGATAAACAATGGCACCTCAAGGACAAAGATGCCTGAGAGCCTGTGGAACAGTGGCAGCCCACAACAGAGGAACATGTGGGACAGGTTGTTTCCACACCATAACTTCACCTACCGGTAGCATTCCAGGAAGTCTTTGATCCCTTTGAAGCTAAACCCGTTCCTAGCAGAATCAGACCTGCAAAAGAAAGGATTAAAAGGTGCAACTGTGAGCCACCAAAGCCAGGTTTTAGACCTGTAGACCTCAGCACCACTGTCCAATGCAGATTTGGGCATCACTCACAGCAAACCATGTGGATTGCCAGCCCCTGCATTGCAGCTCACACTCTGTCAGACTCCTTGCACACAAACCAGGCAACAGGTGCACTATGGATGCCACAGAAATAAGGGATCAGTTTTGCCAGTATGATCTAGTTTCTTCATATTCCTACTGAAATACAGCAGTCATTAAACTGTTCAAAATGTATTCCAGATTTACATTTACTACTCACCACTGCAACATTATAGCCTAGCTAGAATATACTTGTGAACCTACTCCCAGGACTTCTGTCCAAAGTTCAATCCAGAGACAGCCAGCAGCACATCTGGGTGTGTAGTGCAGGAGTGGGAAAAGGCACCATGCAGCACACACAAGGATACACATAAACAAACTGCTTCAACACCAAGTCAATGGCTCTAGAACATAAGCAGTAGACCATTTCTCATCACTAACAAAACTAATTTTTTGGCATCATTTTCTTGAAAACCTGTGTTCCTTCTCTCCTCCAAGCAAACTTGGTGTTCTCTTTGAGATTCCCTGCAGGCTAGAAACAGCACTCCTGTGAAGTCACTTAGAGGAATCTATTTACTGACTAGCCAAACACTAAGTGTACCTGCCCTAATAGTGCAACCAGAGCCCTGGTAAGGGCAGAATTTGGTCTCTCCCCAACAGGCAGACTCCCTTAAGCTTTTCCCTTTCACATTGCTTGTAATTACGGTGATTTATAAGATACAAAAGACAAGATGACTGACAGCACTATTTGTTTTGTGAAGTGGCTGGGCATGGAAACAAGAATTCAATCTAAACTGCTGACAATGACAGCTTCCCACTAACCTAACAGTGCCAGCACGTGTGTTCTTCCACTTCTCTCTTACACATCACATACTGACCTTGCATCTGTCAGCTGCTTGATAACATCTGAAGGGCTTTTAGCCTCCGACTTGTCTTCTGTAACCCCTGCAGCAACCTCTGGGATAAACGTGGGATCTTCATGAATGTTGAGGGAACGCATAAGCGAGAAGTTGTTCATTCTGAATAAGAGAGAGTCATTGCTGGAGTTTTCAACCTCGATGATGACTAATTTTTCCGACTGTTCAGAAGGAACTTTACCCAAGAACATTCTGTCTTAGCAGTCTGCTTTCGCAGCAGGGAGTTGCAACAGTTACAAGCTAATCTCTCTCATGTATTTCCTAAAGGCAGCCATCAAATCTATTCTGCCTGCTTAACAAAGCCTCCTACCTCTTAACATAAGGCCAGCCTCTGTAAACCCGAGCTGGGAAAGAAAAGGTGGAAGTTTTTGATTAATTTTAATTAGACCTCTCATACACAGGCCAAACAATACAGGAATGGAGAGGAAAATAAAAGGAGAATGTAGTGTAAGCCATACATTCAATCACTAATCCTGTTAAAGCATGCACCTCTTCAGACTTTTCCATGACCTGCTTCAACGCAGTTTGTTTGCAATCAAATACAACAAGGATTGCAGCATAAATCCATAACTTGGACCACATAAAGGAGGGAAATCAAAACCCTGTCAACAGAAACCCAGGAATGATCTGCAGTGTAACAGCAGTGACACCTGCCTGGGTTTGATTTGCTCAAAAAGCCCACATCCCAAGTCACATTCAGAGGTGACACAGTTCTCAGTGTCCTCATATCTGCACAGATGACCCTTCAAATGATGGGCAAACGATACAAAAAAAAAGCATGAAGAGGTTCCTGAACCTCTTACCCAAGCATCTCCTAGTGCAATGTATACTTGAAATCGGTTTCTGAACAAAAACACATGTGAGAGAAAGAAGAAAGGCTGACCTAAAATAGAGAATGTAATTAGAACATACCAAAACCTCTGAACTTTATGTCTGGCCTCACTTCCCCACTACTACTATTCTTTTAACCCTTATCACAACATATTTGCACATCCATCAGCCTTGAAAAGAAGATTTAATGAAAGACCAAAGGCAAAGAGACACAAAGGCAAACAAAGAGCAAAAAGAAAAGCTGGTGAATACAATTTCTGTGCACCTGCCTGAGTGTAAAAAAAGGTTAATTTCTTCTCATAGAGACCCACCCAAATGACAGTAGTTAAAAAATAATCTAGCAAGCATCTATGAAATAATCTTCCTCTCCAATCAAATTATGCAGCTTTTCTCTTTAAAAAATATAATTTCAGATAGCCTACAAGCAGTGTGCAATGCAAGTACCTTAAACCTAAAAAAAAAGAAATCAAAGAAACTCTGACTGGGAGAAAACTCCCCACGCTTACCTCATTAAGAACGGCAGTAAGCAGATCTGTCCAAAAGCCTAGGAAAAAAGCAAGCAAAAATGTTGGTTTGCAGCAACTTTGACCTGAACACCTTCTTTCACTAGACAAGGAATGCTGAATATGCTCATGTTTGCTGCAGGCTCAGAGCACCCTAGAGAGCATGCAACGCTATGCAGTAAGAAACAGCACAAACACTTGTATTTTATACCACAAAAATAGCCTGAAATGCTTTTCCCCCACATCTCATATTTATATAATTATAAAAACAGTATTCTTCTGATTCTTCTGCCTTTGTCTTTCCCTGACTCACACAGAAAGCCTGCAGCTGCAACACTGTTAAGAAGCATCTATGTAGCTCCCATCTGTTATTTTCTTCGTGTTCCACAGATCATGCAAACACTGAATAAGGTAGGAGCTTATTGTTTTATTTACTATTAGGACCTGACCTTTCTCAACCAGCTCCCACAGTAAAATGTGTCAGCTTAGGAAAGTGTGAGAAATTTAGAGACTCTGTGGTAGTAGACAGCTGAAAATACTCTTTCAATACCCTGGCTCCTAGTGTAGCAACATCGGCAGTCCCAAAGAGACCAGCTTTGTTCTGGCCTGTCTTAATATCTTAACAATGGACTTCAGAAACATGCTGTGGGATGTACAAATACAGTACAAGTCTGAGGCAAGGCTCACATGCTAGTCCCACAAAGCAGCATGTTACCTCACACATTGCATAAGAATTACAGCACCTTTTTGAAAACACAGGGCTCCTAATCTACATCTAATCTATCATAGCACAATCCAGTAGGAGACTGAGAATCTCACATCCCCCTTCCAAGGGAGATACCGGGAAAGGAAAGAAGCCCTTTGCCATGGCACCAGAAGCAGCCACAAAGCAAAAGATAACAAAGTATTCTGGCTACTGCATCTTGACAGAAAGCTTCTGCTTAAGATATTCTCACAAATAAACACAGCCCATCAAGCTGTTTCATTCCAGGCCCAGCTGGACACCAAGTTTTGTAACAGGTGACAGGGCTGAAAAGAAACTTTTGTGCCTACCTTGCTCAAAAGGAAAGGCCAAGGAACAGCAGCAGCATTCAGACTCAGCTGCTTCCAGCAGAAGCTGGTGCGAGGTGGGCAGTGCCCAGGGGATGCAGGCTTTTGTCCCCCGAGCGGTCCCAGTGATCCCACGGCGGGATCAGCCCGCAGGCTCCCACACACGCTGGACCGCGCCCGCGGGGAGCACCGGCCGCACAGCTGCCTTCAGCACCCTGCGGGAACCCCTCTCCGAGGGCTGAGCCCTCCTCCCCAGGTCCTTTAACGTCCAAGGAAAGCTGCTGGCAGCTGAATTTCGAGGTTCATGACAGCTTTGGGCTCTCACCCCCGAAGACACACAGGACAGCCTCAGCCAGAGGCCAGCGCTCTCAGTGCCCGCTGCATCACACCTGGGGGCCGGATGAACCCGAGAGCACGCAGAGAGCCACAGCCTCCCCGCCGAGCCCCGCTCCCTCCGGACCCCCGCCCTGCTTTCCCCGCGCAGCCCCGCGTTTCACTGCCCCGTCTGCCGGCCCGCACTCACCGTGTTGGCCACATGCACGAAGAGGCGCAGCCCGGCGCCGCACAGCCTCGGAGCCCACTGCGGAGAGAAGGCGAGAAGTGAGGTGAGCGCCGGCCCCGCCGCCCGGCGCCCGCCGCCCCCCGCCCGGCCCGGCGCTCACGGTTTCCCGGGGCGGGCCCGACGGCCCGGCCTGGCGCGGCCCGCGGCGGTGCAGCACGGCCGCCGCGCTGCCCGTGTGCCGCCGCCCGCAGCACAGGTAGGCGGCGGCGGCCACGGGCAGCAGCGACAGGAGCAGCAGCAGCAGCGGCGCCATCGCGGTGCTGCCTTCCCAGCGAGCCCTCCCGCTGCCGGGGCGGTGCTGGGGCTGGCCCCGCCCGCGGCCGGCCGCAGGCGGCGGGAACTGCGCGGTGGTGCTGGTGACTGACGTCCCGCCATGTCCCGCTTCTTCCAGGCGCTCCGCCGCGCCGGCGGCGCCCGGGCCGGGGGTCCGGGCGTGCAGGAGGCGGACGTGCAGCGGTGGGGGCTGACAGGTCAGCGGGGAGCCCGGGGGAAGGGTCGGCAGGGAGCCTTAGGGGTGTGGGTGCTGTCAGAGATGGCGGGAGGCGGCAGAGGGGCCCCGCGCTGCCTGGTGCCGCCCAGCTCATCGAATAGCTTGGCTTGGAAGGGAGCCTTGAAAATTATCCAGTTCCAACCCCCCCTGCCACGGGCAGGGACGCCTCCTTCTAGACCAGGTTGCCCAAAGCCCCACCCGACTTGGCCTTGAACACCTCCAGGGATGGGACATCCTCAACTTCCCTGAGCAACCTCTTCCTGTGGCTCACCATCCTCACAGTAAAGAATTTTTTTCTAATATCTAATCTAAATATACTCTCTTTCAATTTGAACACATTCCTCCCTCTCGTCCTGACGCTGCGGGCTCCTGTGAAGAGTCTTGCCGCATCTTTCCTGTAAGTTCCCTTCAGGCATTGAAAGGCCTCAGTTAGGTCACCCCGAAGCCGCCTCTTTTCCAGCCTGGACAACCTCAGTTCTCTCAGCTGTAGTTGTCTGGGCTCTGTACTAAGACCCTCCAGGCAAGAAATAAATAAATAATAAATAAAGAAATAAAGCAGATGAAGTGGCTCCCGGGCCTGTCAAAGTGAGCTGCAGCTGCTGCAGAGATGGCACTGCTGCCATGCTCTGCACTCCGTGCGAGCCTTCCCCAGCTGCTGCAGTCCCTGTCCGTGGCTTTGTGGTCAGGTGGGTGTTTGGGCCAGGCCTGAGCTCGGCTTCAACCCCCATAGTGCCTCAGCACAGCCCCAGACAGCTCTGTGCTTCGGGACACCATGAACAAGGGCTGGCCTGTCTAGTGGCCTCCAAATGGGCTGATGTTGAGCTTGAATTAAAGCGCTTTCCACTGCCCGGAGGGTGATATTAAAGGGGAGCAACTGGGCAATCCATCCTGCCCGCACATTTCCTTACTGCTGGAAGTCCTCACCTCAGTCTCCGGGCTGGTTTGGGTTTGTGTATCCTGCAGGCTGGCGAGTTACTTCATGCACTCAGTGTGCACATTTTCCCAGGGAGGAGAGGGTAGCTATGGCAGAATACACAGCACTTGAGTCCAAGTACAAGGAAAGGTCTTGCCAACACCTTTGTGACTTATTTATTCATTTTTGACGTATCGTGCCCCATAATAAGGATTGCAATGGTGGTAGTAGTCACAGTGGCCTATAGTGGAGATCTGCCTTAGCTTTAAGTACAGAAAGACTGGAAAACATCTTGTTGAGAAATTATTATACAATAATAGATTGTGACAAACATTTCTGGTAGCCTAAAGTGTGCCCCTGGCTTTAGTACTTACATATTTAAAAAAGTGACTCAAGCTGAAAATCAAGCTGTCTTTTAGGAATGCAAAGTACCATCCTAATTATTAGATCAGGTTCCTTGTACAGTCTGTTGCAATCACTCAGGGCAATTTTGTGTTTGTAAGTTTCTTTATATGCTTTAATTTAATGGAATTGCTATAACATCGAGGTCTTTGCTGTCCAGGAGGGTAAACCAGCTTCTGCTGAAGCCTGCTGAGCTTTTCTTGGAAGGCAGATGTTTGGGAAGGCCTGTTCTGGGCAGGACCTGTTTCTAGTGTGTGTATAGAGTGCATTGGGTGACTGTAAGTGTAACAAATCATTTTTATTTCCAGGCATTAAACTTCGTCCCTACCAATTAGAAGGTGTAAACTGGCTGGTGCAATGCTATGAAGTCCAGCATGGCTGTATCCTGGGTGATGAGATGGGCCTCGGGAAGACTTGTCAGGTGTGTCTTCTTCTTCTTCTGGAAAATGATCTTTGCTTAAATTTTTGGTTTTTTAGCCCAGTGCTTCTGCAGAATGAAAAAGAAAAAGCACCCTAATGATTCCCTCCCACCCCTTCAGAATTCCGTAATCAAGTAAGAGCTCATTGTCTCTCTCAGTCCTTAACCACTTAAAACAAGTCCTAAGTTAAGTCCTGAGTAACTCAAAATAGGTTTCAGGGTTTTGTAAAAAGATGAGTGGCCATTTTATCAAAACACCTTAATGCATAATTTGTGATGTGCAGAGTTGAAGGCACAGTACACAGCCAGTACAGGGAAAATAATGTCCTTTTAATGTACCTGCTCCAAGGGGATTTTTGTGTTTGTCAACACATGGATTAAAATTTTTTGGTCTAATTTTTTCAGAGGTTTGTTGGATTTTTTTTTAAGTTTTTCAGTGTGTTTAAGTTTTGTTGGAAAATGACTGTGCTTTGGATCAGCTGATTTTATTCAATAGGTCTTAAATTGCAAATAGTTTTAGAAAGTGGTACGTGGTAGACCTGGTTTGTGACTGTGCAAGAAAGGCCTTTGGAAAGGGGTTTCATATATTGAGATCATGCTTTAAGATCTAAGCCTTTTTGTCTGTATCCCACTTGGTATTCTGTTAACTCTGATTTGTGATTATGAACCTCTGGAAACTAGCTGCAAAACTCAGCAAGGAGACAGCTTATGTAGGATCAGGCTACTGGGTTGAACTCTTCCCTTGTTATAAAAAAATATTTTCCTTGCCTTTTAGACCATTTCTCTACTTCTTTATTTGACAAAAAAATTATCCAACAAAGAGAGATTTCTGATACTTTGTCCTCTGTCAGTTCTGAGCAACTGGAAGGAAGAACTGGAGAGGTAAGTTTCAACAGTTGTCTGGTTTACTATATTTTTGCTTAGACTTGCAATTACAAAGTTTGCAAGTTGCAAGATTACAAAGATTGTTTTCAAATATGCTCACTACAACACTTTCTTTTTATCCTTTCAAAGGGATAAAAAGTAAAAAGGGAAGCTGCTACTAGACCAACAAATCAATGCAGACTATGCAGTTAATGCATACTCTTTACAATGCTGTGGTATACATGAATCCATCCATCCTATATTGGCTGACTTTCAGTCCAAATGCCTGCACTAGCTCCTTGCTTTTTATTGATTTGTAACCCTCCCTACTCAGCCTCCCTTAGGCAAAATCTGCTGAAGACAGCCAGGAATGAAATTATTACCTTCATAATGAAAGGTAAGACCCAAGCTCACATATGCACACAAAATACATCACACCTGTGCATGCAGCCCATCCTCATTGGGGTGACTGTGTTGATGGTGTATCTGCTGAAATATGTACACTTGTGGTCTGTAGCCCACAGATACGTTTTAAGAGGAAGGGCTAGAAGTTAAAGGTTAGAACAGAAGTCTGTCTGTGTGGCTGTCAGCCGATGCTGTCTCTCAGAGAAGGTTACATTCTGAAGTGAGCTGGCCTGATTTGGATAGACTTTGGGTTGGAATAGTTGGGAGAAAGTGCATTCCTTCATAGACCAGCAGTGCAGCTTTCCAGAAGGAATATTAGGTAAATAACAGTGGTGGGATTAAATGAGGAAGAATTTTATTGTCCCAACAATTGGAACTGGTTTATCTGCTTTTTACTGAGAGAATGTATATTTGTGGCCCTGACTTGGACCTGTTTGCTGCAGACGTTTTTTTGTATTTATTTTAGTATGATTCGGGCCAATTCTTTGGCCTCATCTGGGCCAACGGTGTTCATTAACCTGCTTCTTATGAACTTTTTTCAGTTCAGAATAGCAGTTAGGTCATGAGACTGGTTTTCAGTCATCTGCCTTGGACTCTTACACCTAGAAGAATGCAGGTTTGTTTAGGATTTGTCCAAACCAGAGCCAGTGGCTGCAGTGCCAACCTGAGGTGATAATTATGATGGAGTGAGATTCAAAAGCTGAGATCCAGATGCTTCTCACAGGAGTGTAGGCTGTTTGGATAGGAATTCTCATTATCTGTGCAGTGGCTGTGTTTGATAATGGGGTCATAAACACATGAAAAGACTTAGCTTGGCTCAGTGTTTTTGCTCTGTCTTTCTCTTAACAACAGGTTTGCTCCAGGTCTTTCTTTCATAACATATGTAGGCAGCAAGGAAGAGAGACCCAAACTGCAGGAGAGTCTGAAGGAGGGCTCTCACTTCCGTGCACTCCTGACAACGTATGAGGTACATGATGTCTTTGTCACTTGAAAGGGGGGCTCAAGTTTTCCTCGCCTTTCCTGGCCCTCTGTGCCACCCAGTTCATGCCTTGTCAGCCCACAGGCTTTCTCACTTTTACCTTTCCAATTCTCTTCCCCCTCTCCCTGGGTGGAGTGTGAGTGAGAGGGTGTGTGGAGTTAAACCATGACATGCTGAAGGTGTCATGTAGCTGTCATGTTTTTTTTCCTCAGGTAGTAAGTGCCTTCATTCCATTCTGCTCCATTTTACCATAGTTTGCAAGCAGACAGGAAAATGCTCTGTTTCTTAACTGATGTATTTACTTAAATCATAAATCACAGTTCATTGTCTTTCATTGCAGATTTGCCTGAAAGATGCGGCATTTCTAAAGTCGTAAGTCTAGTTTTAATTTCTTCAAATTTAAGTCTGCATATCTGTCAACGACTTCTTAAGTGGATATTTGTATGTGCAAGATTATGTGTTGTTTCACAAGAGACAGGGATGTTCTTGGCTTGTGATTAGAACTTTGCCTTTTCCAACTTTCAGTCTTTAATGTCAGCTAAAATATATGTGAACTTCCCCCAAGGACAGTTTTCAAGCCAGTTAACTCAAAGCAATATGAAACATAGTGACTTACAGCAGTACATTAAGTATCAGCCCAGCAGAGGACATCCTCAAGAGCTTCAGGTTATAAAGGTATTAGTTTTCACTGAAACTGACCTGCATTATATAACAGTGATGATGTGCTAATACCCTGTCCTGAAGTTTATTGCCTCCAGTCAGAACTGTGGAGGGCTTATGAAGCATTATGCCTTCTACAAAGACTGATTATTCAGCTGAAATTCTGCCTGTAGGAGGTACTGTCATGGTCACGCAGAATTCCACCGGAGTTGAAATGGGGAGGAGTTTTCCTTTTATCTTAGCAGTGCCTTGCAATGGTGTTGTGACCAATGCTGGGGGCAGCTATACACAATGAATGTCTCCGTATCTTTGTAGAAGCAGAAATCCAGTGGCCCCCACTGGCACAATTTTGTGTTTGTCAGGACTAGTCAGGTCCACAATGGGCACCCTCCTGTCTTTCAGCAAAGCACCTGTCCTTGGCCACTGCTGGAAGTAGCAGGCTGTGCTGCACATCATGGTAGAAAGGTCTAATGAAAGGCAGCCATGACTGTATTGTCCTTACAGTTTCATATCATGTTCTGCATTGCTGCATATTATTCTGTTTATTTTGAAGTGTAGCCCTGTGGGAACTGACAGTGGTCAGAAAATAAATGTTTAGGCTTCAGGCACTAGCTTGAGGCCTGTGGGAGAAGCCAAGCACATAGCTCTCTCAACTCTGGCCTGGGAGATCATAAGGAGGAACCCAAACAATCCTTGTAGATATTTTTTCCTGACACCTGGTGTTTCTTCCAACTTGTTTACTGGCAGAGATGTTTAGAAAGAGGTGTAGGCTCTAATGACCAATCATATTGATTGTACCAAAACAGTGTATAAAAGAATGTCTTTCAATAAACTTTTGCTATATGCTCTCCGATGAAGTCTCAGAGTGTCACACTGTTATGTCTGCTGTCCCAAATCGTAACAATATAGCCCAGGTGTCTAGCACCCAGGGAGAGCAAGTAGCCAGCCCTAGTATCTCAGAAATGCCAGCTCCAGAGTAATTTCCTACTTCTAAAGCAAACAAATAACCTCAAAGCTACGTCACTCAAATTTAGGGTTTTGCCCTTTAGTCTTCCTTCTGAAAAAAAAGAAAAAAAAGTGGTTGCTAATCATTTGTACCTTGTCCTGTGTGGGAGCATTTGGAGCACTTTGCAAAGGTGGGTCAGAGTTATCAGATGTCTCCTCACCACTACTCCTTACAAGCAGTGTAACAGCACAAAGTAGAGCCATGCTCTAATGGAATAGATGAGGGATCAGACTCTGCTCTGCACATGAGCTTCTGCAATGCTTCACAGTGCAGAGTCCTGCAATTCAGCTCCTGAGCTCGTAGATTCAGAGTAATGACATTGATTGTTCTGGCAATGGAGAACCTCTCCATATAGCAGAGAGGGAAATCAAGGCAAACAAAAAGGCTTTTTTGAAGAATGTAGGTCACTGTGATGTCAGATGTTGTATTCCACTGGGAAGGGAAGTGTGTGGGTGAGAAAAGATGGAGGTTCATGCTTTCCCTCCCCTGGAAATGACTCTGATGTGGAAGTTGAAACCTTAGTGATAAGGAGGCACAAACACTGAGGGTTTAGAAGATGTGGGGTTTCAATTAAGCCTAGTGGATCTACTGGATCACCAGGGATTCTGCAGCCTCCTTGAGGACACTGCATAGAGCTGTATGAGCACAGAATAAGTTAAAGCTCCTGTCTTGGGTGATTTTTGCAAAAGCCTTGGGATCACTCTTCTGTCACTGCCTCATGATGGTTGCTGGGTTTTTGCACAGGTACTAGGGCCTAGTGTCATGTCTCCTTTTCCAAATCAGAGACCTCCTTGAATGTTCAATGAGGTTGTGTTTATGTCATTTTCCTGATAGTAACGGGGGTGGAGAGAGAAGCAAGAAATTCAAGTGGATTTTGGTTGTCTTGATTTCAGAAAAAACTCACCCAGACTATAGTTAAAAACCTGTGTTGGATCTTCAAAAACAGTATCTGTGAATTCCACCCCACTTTTGGTGTTTGCTTGTTGTTCATGAGGTGGGACCCCACCTCAAGTTGAGCCAAGCAGAGCCACCACTTCCTTTGGTCTTTTTGTACTTAGAAGAATGAATTGTCAGCCCCTAACTGAAGATGCTGTTTTTTGCTTGTTCAGCTTTAACTGGGCTGCCTTGGTTGTAGATGAAGCTCACAGACTGAAAAATCAAAATTCTCTGCTTTACAAGACACTTTCTGAGGTAAAGTAACTCACTTCTCTTCTAGTGTCTTAAGGCTTTTTTTTCCCTTTTCAGATTCTCTGTTTGTTCCCAGAGCATTAAGCTCTGAACTATCACTTATTTCCATCAGAGCTGGTGAACAGATTCCCATATTTAGTGGCAAAGAGATAAAGGCCTTGTTGGCTTTGCGTGGCAGTGCAAAGTATTTGGAGCTTCCCTGTCATTCTGCTTCATGTTTGGGCTTGCCATGTTGGAGCAATTTGAAAGACTTGAAAAAGTAAAAGTTCAGACATGGTGCTGAACCACAGCTGTGCTACTGCAGAAGTAGAAGTCTGGCTGACCTAAACAACAAGAGGCCATCTCCAGCTCTGGCAGAGTAAAGGAACCCTTGCCTAGCTCATGAGACCTCAAGTCTTGAACTACTGACTTCCACTGTCCCATTTAATGGAGCCACCCTTGTTTACAGAGACTAGGAGAATTGTTCCAGCTTCCAAAGCAGCACAAATGTCTTAGTGAAGGCTGCACTTCTTGTCATGGCAGTGAAACATTGGCATTTGGTGTGTGCTGGCATCAGCAGCAATGTACTACAATATACCTTGGAAAGTAGGGTTGTTTTTTTTTTAATTCCTGAAAGTGTTATGTATTCTGAACATATTGTCCATGATGTCTATAATTCAGGGGCTTTGGTTATAATCACAAAAAAATAGATGTGACTCACCTCATCTCTCCTCCTAGCCCATTTCCTATTACCAAACTTGAGAGAAATTTGTATCTTTCCAAAGGTAAACGTATTTCCCAAGTCTCTTCGTGGGGATTACTGTAAGCAACATGGACCAGATAGTGTTGCTGTGTTTGTCAGAGTTACCCAGCAAACAGAAATGGAACTTAGTCTGATGCAGTTTCATTTCACTGTCCTATTCCAACTGCATTTTCCAGTTATCCGTCCTTATCTAATATCTAGTATGCAGTATTAGACTGTAGACTGCATGGACTTAAGCATTTTAATGGAGTCAGTTTTGCACTTAGTTCTTATTTTGCTTACACTGAATTCCTTGCACTGGTGCCAGCCTAGTTCAGTTTGGAGCTGTTTGTCACACCATACCTCATGTTTGGATGGTTTTGGCAAATCTGCAGCATTCTGCAAGCAGTTCTGTGCTGCCTCTCATCTTTTAAGTTTAAGAGTGGTGTGGGTGGACTTGTGTCTTAACTAACTTTTCCTTACAGATACTTTTTCCTAATAATTTTGTTTTATTGTTGTTTTTTTTAAGTTCTCAATAGGCTTCAGCCTGCTACTCACAGGCACTCCAGTCCAGAACAGCCTCCAGGAACTGTACTCCTTACTCAGCCTTATTGAGCCTGACATCTTTCCCCAGGAGCAAGTGAAAGAGTTTGTTGAGTATTACCAAGTTATTGAAAAGGAGAAAGAGCCAGGTCAGTAATAAGCAACATTGTACTTCAGTCAGAACCAGCTTTTATCTTGACTAAGAAACAACCATGTTGTGTCCGCTTTATTTGCTTTCTTTTAATGGCAATAAACTTTAAAACAAAGCCACAAAAAATGATTACTTTTAAGGCAAGAGCTATCTTAATGTAGCTCCGAAGTGTTGCAGGTATGCAGCTGTGTTTTGGTTTCTCTGTTTGTAAAATGTGGCTTGAATGATTTCACTAATAGATGTGAGATTCCTTTTACATTTATTTTGAAAGTGTACTTCTGAAGGTATTGTATAAATTCCTTACCTTTAACAGTATTCTCCTCTGCTTTTGTTTGTTTGTTTGTTTGTTTGTTTGTTTTAATTTCTCCCTGCCTCTGCATAGCCAAAGAATTGCACAGTCTTCTGCAGCCATTTCTGCTTCGGAGAGTCAAATCTGAGGTGGCTGCAGAGCTGCCAAAGAAGGTGGAAGTGGTTCTGTACCATGGAATGTCAGCTCTGCAGAAGAAGTACTACAAGGCCATTTTGACAAAAGATCTAGGTAACTGGGTGTTTTGAAGTCTTTAAATTATTTTTAAAAACAAAACTAATTCCTGTTGTACGTGCATGCTCTGTTGTAAAGAAGCAGAAGTTACTTTGGTCTGCAGAATAAATATGCCAAATTTGGGCTGGTTAATTTTTGGTTTTCGCTTCTGGCAAAATAAGAAACATATGTATTGATCTATTGCTCAGGTATTGTGAGCTAGGAGGGGTCAGCTTGAGGATCTGCTTTGGGCCAGTCTCAAAGTAATTAAAGTAATTTAAAATACTTATCACAAGGTAAGCCTGCTCCTATTGCATGTTTTTGTATTCAAACAAAAGGGTGGTACAAGAAATTTTGGATCTATTATTTTCTAATGGTAGCACAGATGCCATAGAGCAGATTTCAACTTACTGGATGCAGATAGGAGTTTTTTTGGAAACTGCAGGATTATGTAGACAATGCAACCACTGCCATCATGTCGTTTGTGAGTGCTTATTTGTCATAGGGAAATTAAAACTGGGGAGTTGGAGATCCTTTGTTCCTCAAGGGCTTTCTAGCACTTTGCATGAACATACCTGGAAATCCAAAACTGCATCTTCTACTGTAGTCAGTATATATGCATACATTTTTTTTCTGCTCCTCACAAAAAATGTAGCTCTTCTTAATGTCCTGGTTGCCCAGGAGATCTTGACTGTGCTGTATTTTTTTTTTTTTTTGAAAATGCAAATGAACTGCACCAAAATTCTTTTACTTATTTTGATGATTCAGAAAAATTACAGTGACATTTTCCAGGGAGTTCAGAAAGTTCAGTGAGTTTGTCAAGGCAAAGTGGTGCTTATGAGGGTCTTATTTCTAAAAGCTTGTCCAAAAAGTGCGAGGGAATTTTTTATTTTGGTCCATGAAAATAGATGTATTAGTCTTGAGATAGGAAATTCAAATCTAGATGTGATACACAGAGAGAAATACTCCAGTGCTGAAGCACTTCAGAGCAGTGCTTAGTGCTTCCCAGTCACGACCATTAATGGAGCATGGGCTTCCCTGCTCTCTTCTTTTCTCTGCTCTTTGTTCCAGATGCATTTGAAAATGAAATGGGAAGGAAGGTTACACTCCAGAATGTCTTAATTCAGCTTCGGAAGTGTGTTGTCCACCCATACCTCTTCAATGGTAGGAAGGCACTGTTCTCTTTTGAAAGAGGAAAAATAACTTTCTTGATTTACACAGTGGTTTTCTATTATTAGTGTAATGCTTAGAAGAAGCAAGTAATAAACACTCTGGTGCTTGAATCAGTAGCAGCTGTGACTCTGTGACCAGTTCCAACACGACAGTTCATCAATAATGACAAATAAAGTGGGAGACTGTGTGAAGTCTGAGTTTCTGACTGCAGCTTTCTATTTCTATGTCTTCTCTCATCTAAAAGAAATCACAATGCTTTGTGAACTACTGAGGCTGTCATTTAAAGATAGAGAAGGACCATCACTTCTCAAGAAAGCATCATGTGGCTTTGCTCAGCAAAAGTGGCAGTGCAGACACACTGAGGTTGACCACAGAATTGTTGTTTGTGGTATTAACTCTGCTTTTGAAACTCCTTTCTGTTCCAGGTGTTGAGCCAGAACCCTTTGAGATTGGAGACCATATTGTTGAAGCCAGTGGCAAGATGTGTTTGTTGGATAAACTCCTTTCATTCTTGTATGCTGGGTATGTCATGTTGAGTTGGGGTTGACATAGGGAGAAAAAGTGAACTAGGAAAACAAACTACTTTATCTAGCCATAGATTGAGCAGTTATTCATCACAACACAAGCACTGACCTATTTATTGCACATTACTCACTACCTGAAAGAAGTAAAAAAAGCTGTATTGGAGATGGTAGGGGAATCTTGAAGATTTTTTTTTAGCTTCCTTTAAGCATTTCTCAAAGCACTTGACTAGCTCTCTCACATGCTCTCATATTTGCCATATTTGAGAACCTGGGACAATAACCATGTGACTTGCTATTCAGCATATCTGCTTGGATTGTGAGTTTCCTGAGAGTGGTTTCTAATGCCTCCGTTGAGTTCCTTTGTGCTAGCATGCCTGTGTTAGCCTGGGAGGCACAATCCGTGGCAAATGTGAGAAAGAAAAACCCAAGAATAAGCTGAAACTTCAGAAGTTTTGGAATTGATGTTCAGAACCCCTTATTTTGTGCTCTGGTGAGTTCAGAACCTGGAATCCAAAGACTAAAAGACAGAGCTTCAACAGCCCTTGTGAAGTTCTGATATGATTTTCTTGTCTTTGTTCTGCTGTGTAGCACCTTGTGAGTTGCTGCCTCTCCACTGAATGTCTTTTCTGCAGGACCAGCCCTGTGCAAATTCTGGACTTGAAAATGTCTGTGTTCGCTAGGGTGAAGTCTGATTTAAACAGAGCACTGTCTGAGGCCTAGGGCTGGGAGGGAGGAGAGCTGATTTCTAACACACCTTTGTAGGCAGAGCTTGAGGGTCATTTGCTGGAGAAGGAAATGTTCTGCTGTCATAGAGATGCAGATACTACATTTTCCCAGTATTTCAGATGCATTGTAGTGTGTGATTTGAGAGTAGTCACGTGGTGAAGAAGACCTCATCATACTAGGCTGAAGCTGGGGGTCCTTTTAGACAGGCTTCTCACCAGCCTGTGTCCAGCCAGCAGCAGAGCTGTGCCAGAGCCCTGTTTCTTCTCTCTGACTCCACACCCTGGACAGGGCAAATGATGATGGCAGATAAAGACTAACTAAGTGCTTTTACATGTGGAGCTGAAAATGTGGTGAGGGAATGGGCCATGATTCTGGGAGGCCTTGCTGTGTAACAGGGACTCATAATGATTGGTTAAGCTATTGTGACCCCCCAGCAGGCTGTAAAATGCTGTCTCAGTATGCTGAGGATCACAGGGTTTCTTGTGCTTCTTGCAGTGGCCACCGTGTGTTGCTCTTTTCTCAGATGACTCAACTGCTCGATATCCTGCAGGACTACATGGACTACAGAGGTATGTTCTGCACACTTTGATAGGAGAGGGCTTATCCTAATGATCTCTGCCAGATATTGTTCCTGTGATTTTGGTTGATCTGCCTGGGATGGAGAAAGGAATGTGAGGAAGTTTTTTTTGTTCTTAGTAGATAGAGACCATATTCTCTGTGAGTTGGAAGGTCTTGAGTTTAGCTCTTTGCTGTTACCAGCTTCCCGAAATGAGCTGGCAGTTAAGTGTTTTTCTTCAAAGTAGCTTCATTTTTTGTGTCTTGATAAAATGGAGCTAACAAATGGCAGGGTAGCAATGTCTCATTAAATATCTGTGTTCAGTTGTGTACCTGTGTCCTGAAGTAATTGCAGTAAAGGCAACAGGCTTGCTCTAGATTCACTTTGTCCAGGACAAAACACAAACTGAGCCACAGTTATACCAGGAAATTAATTTTTGATTAAAACAGTTGTTGACAGTGGGGCCCCAACATGTCTGTGAGGGCAGGTTGGATCAGACCATTTTTGGCAAGGTTAGCAATGTGTTCTTGGGACATTTTCTTTTGTTTCAATCCACATGGCTCTATGCCTACTTAGGATTTCCCATGAAAGAGGCTTTTGTTTGGTGTTTATGGTTTTGGACGACTAATAACGTAGGATAAAGCCAAATGTAGTGCCATATCCCATACTGCTTGCTCACAGCAAAGCACACACTGAAGGCCGTGAGAGTTTGGATAAGGAGGATCTGATGGTTGTTGGCCTGCTTTGTGGGGCCAACAGCCAGCACAGCATAGTCTGAAATGGGACTGTGTGCTAATGTTCTTTTACTTGGGCTCTGAATTTTCCTGTTGTGCTTCCAAGCAGTAAATTTAACGCTAAGATCTCTGCTTCAGACTCAGCTAAATTACTCTTTACCAACAGTCAATCTGGAAGTCAGGGTCATTACCTCAGTTTATATGAGGTTTAACTGGGAAAAAATGAAGGAGTTGAAATCAATAAAATGAGACCCAAGTCAGGAGGATTTGGCACAAAAGGATTCAGGACAACAGTGAGACAATAGAGAATGAGGTAAGAGGGTAAGAGCAAAGGCAAAATTTCAGAAACATTCACATTGTTTGCTTGGAAAGGCTACAGCTACGAGCGGCTGGACGGCTCTGTTAGGGGTGAGGAGAGACACCTTGCCATCAAGAACTTTGGTCAACAGCCCATCTTTATCTTCCTGTTGAGCACCAGAGCAGGTAAGTAAGGAGAGACAAACAACCCATCTTGCTTCTGCACTCTTTATTTTATTCTCTCTGGCAAGGTTTCAGGGAATTCTGAATCCTGCAGAGCCTGCTTGTGTGGGGGATTTTTGAGGGAGACAGGACACATCCTGAACTTGGGTCTCTCATCTAGGACATCTGGTTTCTGTGCTTTCCTTTTGGCAGCTGATGCCAAGATCCTTTTCATATTGCAGCCTCTTGAGTTTATTTTATTCCAAGTTCCATAATGCCTGTCTCTGTGCCAGTTTGAGCTTAAGGAATCTCGCTACCATTTTATTTCTGCAAGCATCAGACTTTAGGCAGGAATAGACTTCCTTTAAGTAAGCTGGTGGAATTGCTTCTCAAGTTTGCTGAAAATGGACGTGTCTTTAGCTGGCAGACAGACTGAAACGAGAGCATTTGCTGTCCTGAGGCTGCAGAGAACTCCATGGGACTGCCATCTGTGCTGCTTCCCCTCTTCGCTCCTTGGGCAGATCTGTGTCTTCTACACAGTTTCAAACCTCCTTGTCTCTGTTCAAACAAGCACAGAGCCAGGCTTCTGCTTGTCTCCAGAGAAGGAATCCTCACTACTTGGTCTCAAACATCAGACTGGAACCAAGCCTTCCTTTGGGCTTCTGGTTAGACTTGTCTCGATGAGCCTCCACCACAGCACATGGAGGGGAGCACACAGGGCTGGTGAAGGGGAGTCTCTAATGCTGGATGTGTGTCTGTCAGGAGTATGTGTGTCCCTCACCACAGTGCCTGAGCTTTCCCTCCCATGCTAGCCAGTGCTAGGGTTGTTTTTGTTTTTTGCTGCACACTGCACTGTCTGGCCAAAGCTTCTTGTATTTAGCTGGGAGCAGGTGTGCTAACAGTATTGCCATTGCTGTTGTATTATGGACAAAGATTTTCAAGTGCATGACTGTCTCCACTTGCAGGATATTCTGATTACAGGGAAGGTGTCTTGTCAAGAGCTGGGGGAAATGAAAGGCAGCAGGCTTTCCCCTCTTTAACTACAATATGTGGTCACAGTAGAGGTATTTTAAAATGTAAAATTAACTGGGTTTTTTTATCTTTTTATCTCACGTGGGCCCAAGTTCTAACCTCAAAACCTTTAAGTTGTATGAACACCTGGGCTCTGGTTATTGTATAGTTTGGCTTGGTGTTTTCCACTGTTGCAGTGGTGTATTTACAGCTGGTTCTGTGCTGCAGCCAAGTGATGACTTGGACAGTCCCTTGTGGCTTCAGGGTTGCCATTCCTTGCAGGGATAATCTGCCTGCCAGCAGAAGAGTTATGTCTACGTTCATCAGTCTTGACAATCAGTCCCCTTTGCATTGGTTCACTCACACCTTGTGTTTTTTGATTACATTGCTTTGTACAGCTTCTTTTTTGGACTGTTGCAGAAAGCTGGAAGCTGGAAATGGAAGGCTTACCCATCTGTGTAGATCCTTATGAGACTTAGATTTGGGTTTGAGAGATGGATTGGATTAGATACAGTTGATCAGATCTGACAGAACTTTGCACAGCATAAATTCTCCAGCTTCTCCCTTATTTTCTGTTGGTGACATATTTTATGACCTTCCTCTTTTGTTTGTAGGTGGAGTTGGCATGAATCTGACTGCAGCAGATACAGTTATTTTTACTGACAGTGATTTTAACCCACAAAATGACTTGCAAGCAATAGCAAGAGCTCACCGGATTGGGCAGCACAAGTGAGAAATGTCCCTATTTGTGGTTTGGTTGCTGACTCTCTTGGCCTCGCAGTATTACTTTCCCCTTCCATAGGCAGTGGAAAGTTAAAGTATGAGGATAGATTAAAGATCAAAGGGGAGCAGAGAGGATTTTGTGCCTTCATTTTCCCGCTGCAGCCTCATACAGTCTTGTCCTTGTCATGTATCCAGGGTGGGAACTTTGTAAATTTGGAGTAGGAGATGGAGGGTAGAGGTTTGCTTGCACTTTTGCAGTGAGCATTTCTTCTGTGTCAAGCAGAATTATATCACATTTCTGCTGATTATTTTTGCTCATTTTGTTCTTGCCTTCTTTACCTACCAAAGGGGTGGATGAGGGAATAGTAAATACATGAGTGCACCTCAAAACAAAGTAAGTAATAAGAATTTCCTTAAACTTTTCAAGGCCTGTAAAAATTATCCGTTTGATTGGGCGAGATACAGTTGAAGAAATAATCTACCGAAGAGCTGCCTCGAAGCTCCGGCTGACCAATGCCGTTGTAGAAGGGGGGCAGTTTGCCCTGGGAGCACCCAAGCCTCAGGGAACAGCAGAGTTACAGGTAAACCAGAGTTATAGCCTCAATTTGACTCCAGTAACCACCTTAGAAATGTCCCAGGACATTTCTGTGTTTACGTCAGATTTGAACCTCTGCAAACAGTTGTGCATTGACGCGACAGTTTTTGTACGTAGGAACCAAAATGGCATCCCAGGTCCAGACAGCTGATGTTTGAAGACAGTTTTTGCAATTCTGAAGTGCCTTCATTGTGGGAAAAGGGTGTGTTGTCTTGGAGAAGAGGGGAAGACAGAACCTTTCTTTGTCTTACTTGTTCTTTTTAATTATAATTAGTGGAAATTATAAAAAGTGGAAGCTGACTCATTGTTTCTTGAACTGATCTGTCTCTGGTGCTTTTCTCTCACAAACAGAGCTGATAAGAAGTCAGGTGATAACCTAGTCAGCTTTTGTTTGTTAGTCTGAAACTTGGTGAACCTTCTTTTGGCCTCTTGGCAAATACAGCGTCTCAGGAGTCAGGGCATGATTTATAATTCTGACCTGAAAGCTGAGGTTTGTGTTGAGAACTTGGCTTCAGAACATCAAGCGAAGTGACATTTAAGGGAATATATCCCTTCTGTGCAGCTAAACCTAGGAGAGGTTTGGATTTAGTGTATCCTTTCCCCCTCTGGCTGCCCTCCCTGCCCCATTTGTATGTATCTCAGCAATTACAGTTTCTGTGGGAGAAGTGGAACTGAGCCCATAGGAAATTCCAGGCTGATATTTTTCTCCCCCTGGATTTTTATGGTATTTAGGCTCTTGTTTTAAAGGAGTTGAGGGCAAAAGCAAGCCTGGCCTTTCTGCTTATGAAGAAAGCTGCTTGAATGCACTCAGTACAGTGCTATTTTGTCATTTAGCCCTGAAGAAAAACGACTGTTCAAGTCTGGATGAGATATGATTGAGGGAGATATGTTGTTGGGGCTTGTCCTGTCAGGTGTTGGGAGAATGGGGCATGTTAAAGAATAAGTATTCTGACAGGCAGCATTAAAGCTCAGGTTCCTCCACTCATACATCCTTTGCATTTAAGCCTGAGAATCTCGAGACACTGGGATTGACATGGAATTAGAGTATAATAATACTGAACTTCCCCTTCTCTTTGTTAAAGCTGAGTGAAATCTTGAAATTTGGCCTGGATAAATTGCTCTCCTCTGAGGGAAGTACTATACAGGATGTGGAGCTGGAAAACATCCTTGGAGAGACAAAAGGAGGGCAGTGGATAATGGACACTGTGCTGCCACAAAAGGAAGAGAATGAAGAGGAGGATACAGAGAGTAAGTTAAGAATCTAAACAGCTGTGTCACTTGTGTGCTGGTAGAGAAGGCTTCCCAGGTAGGAGTGGCATTTTTCAGGCAATAAGAAGAAAAGCAGAACTGTAATTAAGTTACTTGATTTTGTTTGCAGCCTATCCACAAACTTTTGTTTCTGAGTCTTTTTTGGTATTTTTGTTCTTGTTTTGTGTCCTTATTTGCCTGTTTGTAAGATAATGTTAGCAATACTTGCCCAGTTTTGGTGGCTGAGAGTTGAATTCCTTTTCATTTTTTAATACCTTAGATGGAAATTCCTGAGAAATGGGGAAATATTCATATTGTAGCTACTACTTTTCCCACAGAGAACCATTCAGATAGATCTGCAGTTTTGAAGATGTAATAGTAACTTAAGGAAAGGCTGTGTAGCAGGTGTTTCATTTTTTTAATCTCCAAATAAAGGATTATTTGCTATGAAAACGCAAAAGGTGAGATAAGAAATGCAGAACCGTGGTGTCAATAGAAATAAAACAAACCTACTCTGTCTTCAAAACTCTGCTTTGCAGCCCAAATGTCACCCAATTGTGGTTAGTTTTTCATAGCCCCATAATATATGAAAATAAATTTTAAGGATACTTCCCTGTTCCAGTGCCTTCTTTCCCAGAGAAAGACTGAATTTTTGTCTGGACACACAGTAGCATTTAAATACAGATTTGTGACTGAAGCTGAAATGTGGCTCTGCAGGACAGTTATTGTCCATCCAGCAGCAGTTGCCAGCAATGAGTAATTATTTGCTGAGAGTTAGCAAAGAGTAGTATTTTCTGGCAGTGACTTAAAAGAGGGGCAGTGGTACCACACTGTGTAATGGGTATAGTGAAAATAACTCACGTGGTGAGGAGCAACCCTGGGCTGCCAGAGTTTCTGTTTTCATTTCATTGGGGAAGTCAAAAGCAAAAATTTGCTGTCCCTTTTCAAGAGCTGCCTGTAACTACACAGCAGAGCTGAATGAATTCTCCACTGGCAGAGATGGAATGACCAAAGAGAACAGCAATGGAACCACAATTTAAAATAATTAATTAACTGAAATAGGAAGAAAGCTTCTTTGCCAGTCTAAACATCTTAAATGATCTTAAATTAAAAGCTTTTGTCAGAGGAAGCAAACCTTGATTCTCTTGTTTCTACATGATACTGGCTTTGGTCATACCAAAAAATTGTGGGAGTGAAAATCTTTCTCTGCTGAGGGTAGAACAATGTCACAGAAGAGCCAGATTTTTTTTGATCTCATTGTACATTTTAGGTGTTAGTAGGTTTCAGTTCCTTTTCACACTTCTTAATTATTTTTTAAAGATCACATGTACGTGTATGAAGGCAAAGATTATTCAAAAGAACCCAGCAGAGAAGACAAAAAAGCATTTGATCAGCTTTTGGATCTTCAGAACGCATTGATTGAAGAGACCAGTAAGGAAGGGAGAGCTCTCCGGAACAAAGCAAACGTAAGGCGGATGTGACAAGGAACATGATGCTCTTTCATTTGCTTGTAGAAAATGAAACTTAGCAGTTTTCTCTCTTTACCTACAGCTTTCAGAAGGCATGTTAAAATATTTGGATGTCAGTGTACTAAGTTGGCTCTGGGATCAGGGCTTGACAGTTCAGCAGTTCTGGTTACAGACCTGAGATGTGCTGTACAGAACACTTCTATAAATCAAGTCACAAAACCACATATTATGTGACAATCGAGATCTGATGATTAAGACTTGTGGACAAGTAAACAAATGGGAAAGGAATGTATGTTAAGGAGGGCATCAGGCATGGCTTTAAGATGAGCAATTTGTTTCTGTGATACCTCTTTCTTTCTCAAGGCCCTTCTCACAGGCCTTCAGGAACAGTCCAGGAGGAAGCACTTGCTGAGTGAAGAGGAGCTGGAGGCTCGGAGGAAGAAGCGCCAAGAAGCAGCAGCAAAGAGAGCAAGGCTCATGGAGGAAAAGAAGGCAGCAAAAGCAGAGGCAGAACACAAGAAAAAGTATGGTTTGTAGTTTGCAAAAGTTTGCATCTACTGCTTGTAAACTGATGTCTGTTGCACTGTACTCTTGGAATGTGTCTGAGTGATGGAAATAATATGTTCAAACAGCATAACATGGGGATGTGAAGGTGGAAAAATGGCTTGAGTCCCTAGCAAAGGTTCTTTCCTCCTGAATACCTTGCCTGACTTCTACTTTAATTCATGGAGAGTGGACTGAATAAGAGCCCCATGTCTGACTGTACAATCAGTGAGCATTCGGGAGAAGCTTTCTGAAATGTCACAGTTGGCCCCTATAAATTGGTCTGACATCTGTGACTCTTTGGCATGTCTTTACTTTCTCCTTGTTTCCCAGGTGTTCCCAGGTGTTATTCCTTTTCACCACTCCAAGTAGCTCCTTGCCTTCTGTTATGTGCTCACTTTTTCCATCCCTGCAATTGGCTTATCACATTGGCATGTGGCTGCTAATATTATAAATAAGAACTTTGGTAACCGTTGTTCTGGCCTAAAATGGGGAGGGAACAGAGGGAATGCAGGTCTAGGTCTCCTCTGTTTCACTGCAATGATTTAAACCATGCTGTGTGCCCCCACGTTTGATTTTCATTGAACATCCTCTTCTCTTGGTTTCAGGATGGCCTGGTGGGAGGCCAACCATTACACATCTCCCTGCCTTCCTTCAGAGGAAAGTGGCTCTGAGGAGGAGTTTGAGAAGGATGAGTTGGGGCCAAATGTGGATTTAGATTACAAAGATGGAGACCAGAACTGTATCAAGTACGTCATGGGAGATGTAACCCACCCCCAAGCAGAAGAGGAAGATGCCATCATTGTCCATTGCCTAGGTGGGACTTGTGAACAACAGGAGTATTGTTGGGTGGGGTGAACAAGGGAGCTGAATTGTCCCTAATGATTTGTTTGATAGTTTCTAATGCTGAAATAATTTGGATTTGAGTCTGACTTAATCTCAAGTGGTGCAGAGGCAATACAGCCTTTACTCCAGCATGTATAACCCACATAAGTACTAGCAAGGTGTGCAAGAGTCTTTGCATGCCCACTCTGGATTTATGGGTAAACCTCTTCAAAGGTGCCTGTAGGGTTTGAAATTTTATATCTGTGGCTAAATGATGACAGTTCCTGAGAGGAGGGCCTTTTGTTTATCCTGTGGAAGCTGTAGGGATCAAACTGAGATACTGAAATCCATCTTCTTTTTCTGGTCAGCAGAGAGAGACACTTCCAGAGGCTGAGGTCAGAGTTTCCTGATAGTTGTCTCTCAACACTGACAGTACAGAGGCTCTCAGCTAGTCTTCTAATTTAAGGCCCTCTTTTAAGACATTAAAGCTGAGGGAGATAAAAGTCACATTACAGAGTTCCTCCTGAAGCAGTGTTCGAGCTGCTCTCTGTCCAGGGCTACAGCAGAACATCATCATCTGCTTTGTCTTCTGTTACACTCTGCACAAAAGCTCATGTTTGAAGTGCAAATGCCAAGCAGAAGTGAAAGACTGCAAATATCAAACACCTGTTTGGGTGTGGGAAGCCCAAGGCACCAATCTGGAGACATACTACATGCATGCTCTGTGTACCTATATGTATGTATGTGAGGATACTGTCAGATCTGTATGCTCAATGCTATGGTTAGTGCTTGTTTCAGCATTCTTGGTGGACAGGAAGGAAATTTTCTGCGGAGTTTTCCAGGGAACTGTGATAAGTTTGTTTTTCTCCAGGGCTGAGGTTTATCCTTTAGCATAGTCCTTTGAATAGTGGTTGACTTAAGTTTGTATGTGGTTCCCATAGCTGGTTTTAAAAATCATTCATTGTCTGTGTACAGAGCAGGTGCCTTTCCTGCAGGGGTGGTCGCAACCTCACTTCTAAAAGGAATCTAACTTGTTCTTCCATTCTAGATGACTCTGGACGCTGGGGAAGAGGTGGTTTATTCACTGCTCTAGAGGCTCGTTCTGATCAGCCAAGGAAAATATATGAGATGGCAGGAAAGATGAAAGGTAAGAGATTAAAAAAGGTCCTGAGGCCAAGATACTTAAAAGAGGTGAAACCCCACTGACACTGCAGGAGTGAAGCCTGGATACCTTGATACTCATGCGTTTTCCTCTGGATATGTACATCCCTAGCTCTGAAAGTAGTACTTCATCAGGTGCTTTGACTTGGCTTGTTTGGAGTGTGAGAACTCTGTGTAGAGGTTGATCATTCCAATCCATCCTGCAAGTCATAAAAAAAGGGAAAAAACTCCAAACTTGTACATTATTCACAGAATGTTTTTCACTAAATAAGACAGAGCGCTGCATCTTCTGTCAAAGTGCTTTCAAGAACGATGAAAGCCACCTCAGTCACCATTCAGCTGAGCCTTTGCTTCCCTCCAAGCACTAATCTTTTCCTGAGCACATGGTAACAGGTATGAGATACCTGCAACTGGTTAGGAATGAACATCTGGCCATAAGATGGACATGTGGATCTTTCTAATTTCCTGGGAGATTCTTTCCTCTCACTTCAGTGTCTCTCTTTGCATCTGTTGTCTTTAAGTGTTATATGTGTGTGTGTGACTGTGTGGCTCAGAGGGGAAAATGTTTGTCTTGCTTCCCTGGGCAAAGGATCTGACTGCTGAAACCATCATGAGGACATAGTCTCAGAGAATAATACAGAATATGACAGTGAAAGCACTGCTTCATTGACTGCTTGTTTACTCTTCAGGACTGATTTTTTATTGTTGTCCTGTTCTTTTTTTCTGAATAGACCTGGAGTTAGGAGGAACCCTGCTATTCCCTATTGATGATAAAAAATCCAGGAAAAAAGGACAAGATTTGGTGAGAATGAGAAGCTCTTTCCTGTTTTGCTCTATCCATATGTTTTTGAAGCTGTATGAAATGAACCTTATGTCTTTTTCACAGTAATGGCACTGATTACTGAACATAGCTAAATTGCAGTTAAATATAGAGATAATGAGTTCTTTCCTTCAGTTATTAAAGCTAAAAGTTAGTAATGCAGTTTTCCAGCACTGTCACTGTGTCTCTTAGTACTGTATAGAGATTCTATTTCATTTTTTTGTGTTTTCTCCTTAGCTGGCCTTGATTGTAGCTCAGCACCGGGATCGGTCCAACAACCTGTCTGGCATTAAGCTGTCAGCTTTGGAAAAGGGCCTGAAGAAGATTTATTTAGCAGCCAAGAAAAGGAATGGTAAGTGTCTGTGCAGTAGAGCAGCAAATCCATACATGTGTGGTTGCACCTAAAGATGATGACCAATTTCCACCTCTCTGCTGTTTTTTTTCTGAAGTGAAGCGAGATCTCCATAGCAGATAGGTTGCTCAAAAGTATTTCTTCTGTTCTTTGTTGGGTAGCTTGAGGTCTTTTTCTAGATTGCTTTCTGTATGTGTATCTTCTGCTGAAGAGTGTGCACTCTCTGTTCCCTCCTCAGCAACAGTGCATCTTCCACGGATCGGGTATGCAACAAAAGGCTTCAACTGGTACGGCACCGAGCGGCTCATCCGAAAGCACCTGGCAGCTCGGGGTGTGCCCACTCTTATGTATCCTTTGGGAGTGTGTCTCTTCTGTTCACCATTTAGTACTGAAATCATCCTGTAAATTTCTTGGTAAAAGCAAAGCAAGGCACAGATGCCACAGTCCAGCTAAAAAAGCTGGTTTCTCTCACTTTGCTGTCAGCATCCGGCATTTCTGACAGCATCCAGGTACTCGTTCCACAGCGAAGACTTAGCATTCTGGGTGATAATGACAGATGAGTGTGATTCAGCGTGCCTGTCAGAATTTGTTAGAACTAGGTGCTAGTCTTCTGTTGACAGCATGGACTTACCTGTATATGCCACATCTGTGGGAGACATGACTGGAATTTCAGATTAACGAAAGTGACTCAGAAAGCGGCAAAAGTGAGAATATAAAAAAACATTACAGTGTTCCAAACAGGTGATAGCCTGCTTCCTTGGCTGAACATGATGAAAGTTGGTGTGTTAGGACAGGCTTAGGAAGGCTTTCACCTTCCAAGAAAGGAAGCAGGTTTACAAGGAGGCTCTGTTTTGTCCCTTCTCTTGGAAGACATGCATTTGCTATACTGACACTGTCAGCAATTCTGTGAAACCAAAAACCTGAAACAAAGACAAAAGTATTCAGAGCATTCTGGCTCTCGTCCTTGGTAAATCTGTTAATGGACATGTTGTCTGTTATTTGTTGACACTTGACAGCATTTCCTTGACATTTTATTAGATACTACTTCTCTAGGAATAAAGGTTCTTCCTCTGCTTCACAGCCATATTCATCTTCAACAACAGTCTCAAAGCCATGAAGATGCAGTAACTTCACCAAGAACATGCACAAAAAGTGACCATCACTCAGGCATCCATGTGCATTCATGTCAGAAACATGGGTTGCACAGCCATTATTCATACCTGTACCTCTCTGCTGTGACTGGCTCCAATATTTGCATGTTGTCAGTGGCTCTGGAGTGGAATGAGACTCTCTCTGGCTTTAGAGTTCAAAGAGGAAGGATCTTGGCTCAATCCCAGATCTCTTTTGGAGATGGAAAATTAAACTTTTAACTGATGGTCCATTGTTATCCCTTACATTAAGTTATTGTTGGGGCTTGGAATAGAGTATTGTTTAGCTGTGTTTCCCTGCCTCCTCCCTCCCTCTCAAATTTCATACCTTATCTCACTATAGCTCTTTTCAATTAGTTTTTTAGTGGTTACCTGGCAGTCAGTCTACATGTCCACATATAACTCAGCAGAAAGGAACCTGCCAGCTGTATGACAACCACCCAGGATAAACTGTTTATACTCTTCTAATTTCTCAGAAATCCATTTGACTTGCCTTTGTTCAAATATAAAATTTAGCTACCTGATCATGTGGTTATAATCTAGCAAAATACTGACCAGTACCCTTGGCAAAGATATGCAAGGCTGCCAAAATTTGGGACTGACTATACAAGGCTGCCAAAATTTGGGACGGTCTATAAAACGATACCTTTCCTTCTCCCACAACTCTTATTTCATTACACAGCTTTTTGTTGCAGCTGTAGGGCAAAACCAGCTCCTTACTGCTGTCTAAAAAACTGTGTGAAAGGTTCCATGACCCTTTGATTCACATTTTAGGGCAGAGTTTTTGATGTTGGCTTTGCTCTACTGCAAGAGAATTTTCCTGGTTTTCCCACTGTTGACACTATTTTTAGCCAACATATTTTTAGGTTATTTTTTACATATATTTAGGGTGTTTTTGTACAACCAGGCAATGGTAGCTCTCCTAATTAGTGCTGTGACCAGGGAGAGTGTGAGGTGCCAAACTTAATTCAATATTAAGTTCATCTTCCAGTAGGAAATCACCCCAAAGTGGTGGAAAGTATGTCCCTAAACCTCATTGCCAACATAAATCTCGCTGGCTGCATTTACGCTGCCCCTGTGGCACCATCTGGTTATTTAATAATTCCAGGCCTGCCATGGCTCATCATGCTGACTGGTGTGCTCCACACGAGGAGAAGCCCTCCTGAGCTGGATACTCTGTCCTTCTCTCTTGGCTGTAGCAAACAACCCCGTGGGATTCGTTACCTCCTTTGACCCTGCTGCAGCTGAGGGCAGCCAGTGCTGCACAGCACCTCTGTGGGTAAGACCTTTCTTGCAGCTGTTCCCAGGAACAGCCCCCTCTGCATTTGGCAAAGTGCCTGCAGGATCAGAGTCCGACTGTGAGGACTTGGAGGGGTGAGGGGTGGTGAGTGGACGTACCTTGTTTTCCCCAGCCTCTCAAACTGGCTCTCTTCCAGCAGGCCGGCTGGTGGCACTGTTAATCAGCTGCAAGCAGCTCACAGTGCTTCTCCAGCCTGGAAAAACGCTCCCTCTTTCCCAGAATTAAAACACCAATTACGCTTTTTTCTTTGGCAGCTTGACTGAACACATAATTTCAGTCTGCAGACTCGGGGCTCTGTTCCTCCACCTCTTCTTTTTCCTGCATGTTTATTGCCCTTCGTTAAAAGCTTTGGTTCCCAAGTATTCCAGTGCGTGCATTCTTGTTCCTCAGCTTCATGCACACCTACAGGTTCTCTGGGCACCAGTTGCACATGAGCAGAGGATTTGTCCTGTGGCTGGGTCCCCCAGAACAGACTGAAGTAGTGTGTCTGCCCCCACTATGGCCATGTATTCCTTTTAGAAGCCTCATGCTTTCCTTTGTTTTAGCCTCTGTCCTGTGCCCCCCACCCTGCTATGACTGACTAGAGTTACAGGGGAGAGGAGGGCTGACTGTTGATGTCCCTTACCCCTTAAGGTCTAAGGAGCTAAAAGGTACCTGTATCACAGAGGAGAAAGATCATGGTATGCAACAGATTCTAGCCCTCAAACTCAGGGGCAAGTAAATAAATCAGGTTCTTTTTCTCTCTCGTCTTTTTCAACTGTACAGATGAAATCTACCTTATTTTGTTCCCTTTAACTATACTTAGGAAATGCTTCTGGAGTGTGGGAGATTTATTGTGAGTTTTTTGCTTTCTCTTTTTTTTAAAACAATATTCTTTAGTATTCTTTAAATCTGCTGAACCCAAAGAAAAGCTCTACCTCTGTCTGCTTTGAAATGGAAGTGAGATTTCAGCTGAATCCTGAATTGGGTTTTGCAGAATCTCAGCCAAGTGAAGTTTTTCTAGTGTTGCTACCCACCACCATTTCTCTTTATTTGGGCAGAAATCATGTATTTCAGATAATTAATTCCATAAAGGGCTCAGCAGCTTTTATACAAGTTGCTATACAAAATAAATGTGTCATGCTGTTTCTTCAGCTGTGCAGTACTATGCATTTTCCCTTTCTAAACAGCAACCACCCCAAAAGGGAAGGAAAGAGTTCTTTTGTAGTCATGTCCCTCCATGCCTCTCTCTCTCTCTCTCTCTCTCTTCTTCCAAATAAGATTTTTGCAGCAGAAGAGCTGAAAAGTGGCACCTTGTGCATTTCTGTCATTGCACGTTTACTTAAACTTTGATGCAAGCCGCTGGGGTGAGGTCAGCAGCTGAGCACAATTGTGCACAGCTCAGATTGGCTGTATGAGCAGTTCTATCAGATAGGACCTATGAAGTGACATCCAGTCTCAGGAAAAAACTTTGTACCCCATGCTGGAGGCTCCAGTTGATGCTATATAAAAGCAAGCTGTAATTCAGAGTGACATTTATCCTTGAGCTGGCTCAGCTCATGCTTGTGTTTCTTGACAAAGCATTGCCTTTGATTCTCAGGGCATTATGCACGCAAATTTTGTCTTTAGTGGCTTGTAACTTGAGAATGATCTTTCCTTTCTATTCAGGAAGTAGTAAAAACACTACCAAGCTCAGAAATGAATCAGGTTTTATGGACATATGTAGATATGTGATTTTTGTCACTGAATTTTGTCAGAGACAGAAATTATCTGGATATGTCACTGTGTATTGGGGAAGGTGGAGCCTGGATTTTGAAGAAGACTGGTTTCCAAGGTGATGGAGAAAAATCTACACCAAATTCAACCTCAGTATCTTAACAAAAATATTGTACGTGTGTATCTCCAAACAGCAGAATCCGACCCACCAAAATGATCAATAGAAAAATAAAAGGATAAGGAGATTGATTCATTTAAAAATAAGTGAAGCCAAGGTCCTGGAGGAAAAAAAAAGCAAACTTTGGAGCTGAGAGATGACTTGAAAGTGTAACATACATGTCAAGTTGTGTGAAAACTCCCACCACTTCACAATACATGATCCTGGAAGAGAGAATGTAGACCTTTATTCAGACCATTTCAGTGAATAGCAGTGTTGCTCATGCACTGTGATTAGCAAATTAAAGTGTAAGACAGAATGATTCAAAACCCTCATGGATTTGCCATAGCAAAGGATAATGTCCACATTTCAGAAAGTGCCTCATCTCTTCTGGTTTTCTGTCCAACTTATGCTTTTTATAATGAAAAGTCCAAGCCTGAGGAATGCAGTAGATGGATTAATAGAATTACATATGAGTGTCTTCTCTAGAATGCAGATCTCTGTATCATTTTGAATTTCCTGCAAGTGTGTGTATTTCATGTTGGACTATAGCATCCACCCATCTTGGCCCTGGTCAGATGGTACTGCATTGGTGGGGAGGCATGTAGACCCTTCAGAAAATGTGATGAAGACAGGAACTGTTTGGATCCTCATGTTTCAGGCAGGAAGAGAATGTTCCTGCTTGCACTTGTAACATTTTCCTGTGTGTTTCTTCAAAGCTAAGGATAGAAACAACCCCCTCAAGGAGCTGTATGAAATGAGAATGCTAATCATGTTGCTGTTGAAAAAAAAACAACAAATAGTTAAGGAAAGACAGAAGTTGCATTTTGTAAAATCTGAAAAAGGCTTGGGTTTTGGTGGCTTAAGCAGAAAAGAATTATTTTATTAACTTACTTGCTGAAATAAGTGCAGGGCATCTACTAGCCTTTCTCTGCTGCTTCCAGTGAATTTGAGGTTGCAGCATTGACATTCACATGATAAGGATTGCTTTCTTTTCCAGTGAAGAGAGACAAATTTGGATCAAAGGTATTTATGATCTCATAAATTTCATTAAATGATCTCAAGTCTGCTGTGAAGAGGGATGAAGAATCTGAAATCATATTCCTTTCTTGTGTGCCACTTCATGAAACAGTGTTGACCTGGCTTCATATGAGTGCCCTAGCTCCTCACCTATCTGTGTGTGCATCTAAGATCATGCCATAAAGCAGTGCCATATCATATGCTTGATCACTTACAAATCCTTCCTAAAACATCTCCTGGCCGCTGTTCCAGCAGGAACAGAAAGAGATCAAAGCAGAGAAGAATGGAACAGTCGAAGTGTCTTGCATTACAAACACACTCTGGACCAGAGACCAGCTTTGTTTGACATGGACATACTGGAGTCCACTAACATGATTCAGGGATTGGTGCATCTGACACACCAGGAGCCGGGATTTTTAACCTTTGAGAAGAGGTTTCAGAGTGGAGTTGATGTGTGTAAATGTGTATCAATATGTATAAATATCAGTTGGAAGGGAGTAAAAAAGTGGAGCCAGACTTTTCTCAGTGGGACCTAGTGAAAGGAGAAGAGGGAACAGATGCAAACTGAGATGCACAAAATTACATTTAAATGTGAGAAAAACCCCATTTTTACTATGCATGTGTTAAACACGAACACATTGCTCAAGGAGCTTGTGGACTCTCTGTCTTTGGAGATGTTCAAAACCCTGCCTGGCACAGCCCTGAGCAACCTGCTTTAGTTGACCCTGTTCTGAATGGGGAGACTGGACCTCCAGAGGCCCATTTCAACTGAAACTATTCTGTGAATCTATGAGATCCATTCAGGTGCCTTAAAGAAAATCCTAATCAATTCTAATTTTACCTATTCAGTGTATAGGAGCAGAGCAGTTCACAAATTTTTGAACTATGACCCTACTATACAGATAGCTTGACTCATACAAAACATTTCCTCATGTCTCAGAGGTTTAAACAGATGATGAGAGATAAGCATGTAACAATATCTCAGAATCTGCCCCTGGGCCCATCTTCAGTGTATTCCTCCTTTGCTGGTCTTCTGTGTAACACCGTGACCTGGTTAGGTGTGAGGGGCTTCTCTGCTGGGTCTAACAGGTATCTGCACCAGGTCTGGGCAGGGCATCTACATCTGGGTGCTGGTGCTCACTGAGGTTTGTATACATCCCTAGCTTAGATCTCTTAGCAATCTCCTTTCCATGGGGTGCAACTGCAACAAGTCCTGCTGCTCTAACCATGAAACGGCTTTTGAGGAATCCTCTAAATCTTGAGCAGCTACTGGGCCAGCATGGTAGGAAAATAAATAGATTTATTTTGATGCTTTCAAAGAAGTCTAGTTAAAGACCTTTGGTAAAGGCCTCTTTCCCTTGTTAACGTTTTCCCCTGAGTTTCCATTGCCTTTGCTCCTTGTACTGAGTCTCTCCCCTGCCCCAGAGGTGTGTCCTGGGTAAGCTCAAGCCCGTTGTCTTTTGTCACATTTCGCCCACCTCTGAGCAGGAAGCACACAAGCTCATGAGCAGTGGAGAGCCCTTAGGAGGCAGTGAGACTGAGGCAGGCTTTCAGCAGGGTGTCAGATGCTTTTCAGGGAAGAGACAGTCCCTGGAATGCAGCAGAGCACTCAGGCCTTGGGCAAGTTTAGACACATGTTGATGCATAATACAAGATGGAGCCTATCAGTTGATATCAGACTCTTCCAGTCAGTCACAGGGTTGGGTAAGCATGTATGCCATGCAAAATAGGAGGTAATGTAACTACCAAATCAGAGTGATATGGAAAGGTTTCTTGTCATTCCTGGTTGACTGTTTCATTGTGAAGTCATTCTGTGGGCTATGGGTGTTGATAGGGGGCAAGCACCACAAATAAAACCGTGGCATTATTTTGGAAAAAGGGAGTGAAGGTGAAGTGGAGGGGAAAAATAAAAGATGCCATCTGCAGAAGCCACAACAATGCAAAACATACACTGTCTAATAGGAATAACTTCAGTTTCTTGTGCATTTGTTCCATTTGTGGCCTGGGTCATTCCTGCGCAGTTCAAAGTGCAGGACTGGAATCTAGGAGGTCAAGATTTTCTTCATACATTCCCAGTTGCTAGCTCATTGTATGTCCTGAAAACTTAAATATTTTTAAAGAGTAAGACAACCCAAAGGTGAAATGAAATAGGAGCAACATTTACATGTAGAAAAGTGACTTGTGCTAACATAGGACTCCGGTTTCCTTCCCACCTGCCCAGAGCAAGTGGTGCCAGGAATTTGATGCCCAAGGCAGGCTTCAGGCAAACCAGGCCCTTGTCCCTGGGCGGCAGGAGGTCCTTCCTCATGGCAGTCCCCCTGTGACCAGGGGCACAGGGCGCTGCAGCTGCAGGCTTTGGGTGGAGAAACAGACCAAGCCGTCCCGAAAGCGAGACATTAGAGTGCATGGCAATACACTTAGCCTTGGAGGAAACCCAAGGACACCCTTGTCTGGGATGGGATGGGATAGCTCCAAGGGACTGATCTTTCTCCTGGAGGATGATGGCATAGGACAGGCGAGGAGCATGGCCGGGTGGAGAAGAGCTGCAGAGCCTGTGGGGCTCATGGGCTGAGCACCAGGAGCACGGAGGGGGGCGATGGGGAAAGCAGCGGCAGGAGATGTGAAGGAGCGTGTTACGCCCCGAGGTGCAGAGGAGGCTGAACGACGAGGAGAGGTTCAGACGTCAGATCAGGCCTCGGGGGCTGGGTAGCCGGCCCCGCCGCACAGCCCCACCAGCGCCGGCTGCAACAGGGCCCGGATCCGGCGGGATTTAGGGACCAGAATCCCAGGGAACGTGAGGGCGGCCGCTTCCCGAGCGGGGAAGCCTCGCCCGGGGGCGGTGGCTCCGGCGGGGGAGGGACGGGGTGCGGGGCGGTGCCGGGCACAGGAAGCGGAAAGCGGCAGCAGCGACGGCGGCCGCCGCCGGGGAAGGTGGCGGGGAGCGGCGCGGCGGCGGAGGGTCGGGTCGGTGCCGGCAGCGGCATGGGACGGCCGCGGGAGGGAGGTGAGTCCGTCCATCTGCCCCTCCGTCTGTGCGGGGCCGGCCGCGGTGCGGGGGGCGATGCCGCTGCCCCCACCACGCCCTCCCGCCCTCCCGGCACCGGGGTCCCGGCGGCGGGAGCGGCGGTGTGGCAGCCTGCGGCTCCCGCGCCTGGCCGCAGGGCCCGTGCCCGGCGGGGCGGTGCGGCCGGGAGCCCCGGGGGTGCCCGCTGCGGGGCCAGCCCGCCGCGTCCCGCCGCCCTGCCCGGCGCTTTCCGGGCTGCGCGCTGGTTCCCGTGCCTGGGCGGAGGTGGAAGGCGGGCGGGGGCCTCCCTCCTGCCGGCCGGGGCTCTGCCTGCCCGCCGGGAGGCTGCTGGGGCGGCGGGTCCGCGATCGCGGCATCCCGAGATAAGCCCCGCGATGCCGGCGAGGGCCGCGGGCGCAGCCCCGCACGGCGAGCGGCGCCGTGGCTGCCGAAGCTCGCATTGCAAGGAAGCCGTGCGATGTTCGTGCGAGAGGCTCCGCGCTGGTGTGAATGCTCTGCTGATGGTGCCCTGCCTGCCCACGCCGTGTAAAACAAACTGCTCCGTGTCTGGGCTCATCCCGCTGGGCAGCACGGGACGGGCATGCAGAAGTGCTGCGAAATAACACAGGGAGTTTGGTTTTTTATTCAGAAGGTTGTCAAGGTGGTGAACTAACTCTCTTGTGCCAAGGGTTGAACTCTTTGAATTGCAGAGTCTGTGACTTGATGGCAGGGCTTTCGATCTGCGGAGGCAGGTGGGCGATTCTGTGGCTGTTTGGAGCAGTGGGATTTTTTTGACCCTGGGTTTGTCAGAAATGAACTGCCCGCAAGATCTGTGCAGCTATAAAGAGTTAAGAAATGGAGTCATGCTGACTGGAAGTGCAAATTAGGATGTTATGAACCATGTTCTGTGATATCATTGCCTGTGAGCTCAGCTTGACTTGAAGGAGGAGAGTTGTGGAGAAGGGAGCTTCAGTAGTGCTTTGCCGCCTTTGAAAAGCTTCGTTTTGACCGTGCTTGGCTCTTTTCCCCCACTGGGGTTTGGCTATTTAGCTGGCCACAGCTACAAGGCCAATGTTGGCTCTGTGATCACTACAGTGTTAATTTTGAAAACTAAATGTAAATGGAGTCCTGTAGAAAGCCCGCTTTAAAAATGTTCCCTATAGCTGAAATGCTGGAATAATCCCAGGCTGTCCTGGAACCCGCCAGGCAAATATCTAACTGCTCACAGCCACTGACCAGCAGCTCCCAGTGGTTGCTTCTGGCCTTTTGGTTTTGGTTAGTAGTGGCAGTTGTTCCTGGTGGCTGTTATTTTAAGGACATATGCACCTGGAGAGGACTTACTGACATTGCGAGACTGGGATACAGTACTGGGAAAACACCACCAAACCACTGCGGTTGTCCTAGCAGAACTGCATGTTGTGTTGTTGTAGCCTGCCTTCCTTACACCCCCACCTTGCAGCCGAAGCAAAGGACGGTATCAGAGGTGTGGCTTTGCTGCCACAGGCCTTGTGCTGCTGTGTGAGGACCTGAGTGGAGGACTGTGATGTCCAGTTCTGCTGGTGGGAAGCAGTAAACTCATGTTTCTCCATGTCTGGTACGGTCACTCAGAAGAAAATGAACCCGCGTAAAAACTGTCTTAGTACTTCTTTTAATTCTTCATCAGCCTGTATGTCAGAATTTTCTGACTTGGGTCAAGCTAAAAATCAGTGGTTATTTCCTCAGGGGTCAACACCTTTGCCCTCTTTCATTGCGAGGACACAATGGCATTGGACTTGTACAGATTTGAGCACGAGAGAGATAAAGACTCCATACTGTGGAGTCCCACTGTGCTGTGTACTGCGGATTTGCTTAGGGTCTGTAGACTTCTGTTTTCGTTCTAAATTTAAATAGAAAATGCTGGCAGATATGCAGTGTCTTAAAGGAGGGGATGCTCTTTCAGTAGAGAAACTTTTTGCAGTTCATACCTTGTAATGGTAACTCAGTATCTAAGTGCTATGGCTAAAAGTAGATATTGAAAATGAGGTACAGGTGCTGCCTGCTGGGATAGGCAGTGGTATCTTGTGAAACTCTTTTTGTTTCAATACAGTTTTAAATGTCAGAATGGAAAACTGTATTCCTATGCCCACTCCCAGGTGCTCTGGTGTCGTGGGGCTGAGGCCACAATACCTTGTGCCACGTTGCATGGCTCTGGGGTTAGGAGGAGCACTGGAAGTCTGGCAGCACAGAACAGACCCACGAATGAGGAAGCACAAGCTTTCACCAGTCTGACAGGATGGCGCTGAGGTGTAGTTTGCATGATAGTCTTGAATGCTCATTGTGCTTCAGAAGCTTGGACAGCACAGATGTGGCTCTTGGAGTGGGCAAAGGACATCCTCCCGGGAAGTGCTTCACAGATGGGCCCCATGCAGAGAGCTTCCAGCTGTGTAATAGGGGAACAAGAGGCTGGGGGGTTACTGCTTGGAAACACCACTCACTTGGGTGGTGGTTTTGCCTGGATATTTCTCTCAGTTGCTGTGTTTTCAGACCTGTGTTGTTGCATGTTCTGATTAAACAGTGGATTGCTAAAATAAACCAAGTGGCTTTTATTTCAGAAATACCCGTGTCATGGACTAATGGTTTTTGGCTTTGGGGCTGGAAATTCCAGGGGATCTGTGAAATCTTTCTGAGGAGCCTCTGAGAAGCAAAGGAAAAGAGAACCTATTGTTAGAGGGCTTGAATTTGCTGACTACTAAATGGGGTTTTTTTAGAATGGGGGACTTGCAAATCAAGAGCCACCATCATAGAGTAAAAGTCCTAGTTTAGTTATATATATATATTGAAGGCCAAAATTGACCTTATTTAATGACATGCAAAAATAAATACAAATATTTTCAAAAAACCTTATTTCCCAAAGCTCATTGCCCCTTAAAACTGGAAGTCTTGGCTCTGCGAGTAGATTAGCATGGATGAACTTCTGTGCTCACAGATCAAGTTGCTGGATTGGGGCCTGCTCAGGAAATTCAAAAGCAAGAGGTTCCTGTGGCATTGCTCATAGGTCTTACTATGTCTGCAGTTGAACACAGCAAGTTACGCAACTTTTCCTGAAGTGAATAATGGGAATGTGCTGCAGCAGTGCTGTGCAGCCAAGCCAGTGCCAGAGTTGGAAAAGCTTCCTCACTGCTTAGCCTTAATTGCTTTTACTTTTGAACCCTCAGCGCTTGAGGTTCGGTGTGTTTGATTTGCAAAGCTCTTCGTTTCACTAAATGAAGGAAAAAAGATTTCTCAGTGCAATAGCTCGTGGGCATCCATTACCCCACAGACAGCTGGGGCTGTTTAACAAGTGAGGCTGACGGCGTTTGGAGCCGAGTTGTGCGCACATCCTCACGGACACTTGCGGCTGCTTGCGCTCCAGATGGCACTTCCAAATACATATAACTTCATGAACTGGCTGGTAAACCAACTCTAATTGATTGCAAGTTTTAAACAGAGCAAGATTGAAACTGTGCAAAGATTTCAAAGATGAGCTGCTCTGGAGTTATTTGCCTCAACTTCACAGGGGAAAATTCATTGGGAAAGCATGGGATGTAAAAGGGAGCTGTTGTTTGCATTTGCCCTCTTTGATTTAAAGATGTAACTTGCTCTTTTAAATTTCTGTTGGGCTGGGAGCCAAACTGAGCTCCCTTGAAGACGATCACAAAGAAAACTTCATTGGAAATAGGATTGAGCTTCCAGTGTGGAAAATAGCAATTCAAAAGAACTCTTTTTGAGATTTATGAGCATATGAAAAGAGGGCGTTACAATGAGTTGTGTAGCTGCGTAGAAACTGTAATCACAGTGATATCTGCAGTGTTCAGGGGTAACTACATTTCTTCACTGTCATGCAGGGTGCGGCAGTCCTCCTTGCCGGCACAGGGTCCCAAAATTTACTTTGGGGTGCCCTTGCCATTGTTTTCCATCTAGTACTTGGCTTCTTTCGGCCATCAGTGAGTAAGGGAAAAGCAAAGTGAGAGTGCTGGCGCTACAGGAGCAAAGTTCTGGGTGTACAGTTTATACAATTGTCATGGTGGAGCAGAGGAGGCATTCCCATCTCCCCTCTAGCTGTTCGCTTGTGCTGCTATTCACCCTGATGTTGGTTTTGATGTTTTGAGCTGTGCTGTGAACTAGGTCACGGAAAGGATCCAAGACAAAAGCGTGGCAGGGGGGAGAAAAGGGATTTTTTGTTTTGTTTTCCAGCAGTGCTGTTTGCTTGCTGAGAATTGTGTTGACACAACCGAGAGTGGTGAACCGTGGTGCGGAGGTGGAAGCTACTTACACCAGCTTTCTTGTCAACGCTGAAATACAGTGCAACTGTACCCTCAGGCCAACAGAGCTTTGTTTCATGCAGGGCCAGAAGCTCTGCAAACAGACCATGCCTTCAGCAGAGTCCTGCGAGATGTAATGATCTTTTGTGAAGCTGTTTCGACTGGCTACATTGGACTCTGAATTCACGCTTTTTTGTGAAGGGATGAGGCCCCAAATGATGGGGCTGCTGCTTTAAGCAGAGCAGTTGTTCTTGCCCAGAGGGGTGGGGTAGGAATCACCATGAACAGTGATTTAGTAGTGAAGGTGTGTAAAGACTGTGCTTGGTTTGCATATGGTTGTGTTATGAAGGACACACGTACGGTTTGTCTTCTCTAGGTCTCCTCAGGCTCCCTTGGAGTGGTGGCTAATCCAGGGTTGACTTCTGTCTATGCCATTGGAATAGCTCCAACCCAGAGATGTAATTTAGCATGTTAATTGTCTTTTGGTCCCTTCCTTACCTCTTCCACAGTAGTTTCAAGAAGCTTTTCTGGTGTAAGGCTGCCCTGCCTTCCTGCTATGAAATACACCAGGAGGTGGGTAAGTGGCTTGGCATGGCTTTGAGGAGGAGTGTGTGTTTGGACTGTTCTTCTCCCTCCTTGACTGGGAGTGGTGTCTGTCTAGCAATCCAGGCTACCCTCTTATTGGACAGATCTAGGAAGCTTTCTTGACAGTCAGTCTCAATTGGGCACCAGGCAAAACCAGTGGTCTTCTGCTTTTTCCAGCTGAGGTTGTGCAGATATATTTTGTTCCTGACTGCCCTGTGAGTGCCTTGACCAGAAGATCTATTTAACCACTGGTGTATCCTGCAGCTGGGGCAAGGAGGAGGTGCAGAATCCCTGAGTTCATCATAGAATCATTTAGGTTGGAAAATACCTCTAAGAGTACTGCTTTTGATGGCGATCCAAGAGACTTAATGTTTTTTGGGGGCCACTTTGTTGACTTTTCACAGAGCTGTGTCAAAACCGTTGCTCTTGCTTACACAGAAAAGGAAATTTGGCATGATCCAGCCTGCCCTGATGTTCCTGTGTTGGTCTTTTCTGCCTGGTGCCCAGCACTGCCTTGCTTCACTCACCATCAAATGGGCACTGCTTGTTCATGGTTCCTGCCCAAGCAGCCTGTGCATTTCCACAGCAGCCTCTACCTGCAGCAATGTTCCCAGAGGCCTTCCAGAGAAGTATGATCCTGTGCTGATGGGGTGAGAGGGATCAAAACAGGACCTCTATTCCCAGTCCCTGTCTCAGCTGATTCTTTTACCTGGGATTTGGGGGAAAATTATTTTATGTGGTTAGAGGAAAAGGTTGAGAGTTTATACTTTCTTAGAGGGCTGGGAAAAATTCGTAACCCTTACTGATGTATGCCAGCAGCTCCTTGCTTTTCCTATTCCTGTAATACAGTGGTATGTATCTGCTGTGAAGGTGATGGTTGTTCTCAAAGGGACTCCAGTAACATCACAAACAGTGGTTTAAGACTACAATAACTTGTCACCTTTTGTTCAGCTGAGGGTGTTTCTGGTCTGTGGTGCCTAATGACTGCAAAGTCCTGTGTAGCCATCTCCTCACAGTGCTTTTTGAACGTAGGGGGGTCGTGGCCTCACACCCATTTATCAGAGGAAGACAAACACAGAGAAAGGATTTTTCTGTGGTTGCCTAGCAGGACAGTAGGGGTAAAAATCAGCTTTAATGAGTCACAGCCTATTGCTCGAGCTGTAAGGTACAGGCTGTGTGCAAATCTAGGGAATTAATGAGTGTTAACATCACATTCTAGGCTGGGGGATTTTTATTCTTGTTACAGTAATGATGCCATTTTCCAAACCATGCTGTGCCTTGGCTTTATGTTTTACTGTGTTTAAATCCATCCTCATTCCTTTCCTCCTGAAATCGATCCTGAATGATCCCATCCTTATTTGTCCTTTCTGTATTCTCTGATGCCTTAAAGTTTTCTGGAGGCACACTATGCCCTTAGAGCTTGGGACTCCTGTACACAAAAGGTCCCACGCCTTTCTGCTTTCCAGCAGCCCTGGAAAGCCCAAGTGTTGTGCAAATACCTGCAGCTCTGGATGCAGTGGGGGTGCTGCTTTACTTTGTTGCAGATTGCATGGCCAGCCGAGGAACCCTGTGGGGAAGAGGCTTCATTCTTTGGCACCGCTTGCATGTGGTAGAGCTCTCTGCTATGCAACCAGCTTTTCTGGAGGTGTTAGTGGAGGAATCTTATGGCTGGCAAGAATAGTTGGCCAGAGCAGTGTTTCTGTTGTTGTCCCTCTGTCTTTGGGGAAGGAGAGGGCTGAAAGCAGTGATTGCCTGTTTTATTGCTGACAGCTTTGAAAACTGCTGTGAGCAGAAAATTGCGGAGGGATCTAATTTAATTTTAAAGTGGTCTTTTTCCCATTCCGAAGGCACGGCATGGCTTTAGTCCTGTGTTGGCTGGAGGCAGCAGTTGCCTGGGCAGAAGGCATGTGAGAGTGCTCCTGTGTGCCACAGGAGCTGGGCTGTGCCAAGATACCTCTGTCCATAGCTGCAACCCTTCCCTCTTCCCTATTTGCATGTGTTTCCCCAAACCGGTGATTAGCTCTTTAACTCTCTCCTTTCCATTTCTCTTCTCACCTAATGTGGGATGTGGATTTGGAAAGTGGGATGATGTCTACCCTTCCTTCCCACAGGGCTCAGGGGTTTTGGCACGTTACTGTCAGGAATTGCTCTAATGTTGCCCTGCTCCTGTTCCAAAAAACATGACCCTCTTCTGCCCTTTATGGATGTGACTTCAGCTGCTGTTCCAAATGGAAGTACATTGTAAGAAGCGTTGGCCCACATAAGCTAGACGTGATCTCTAATCAACTCTCCCCAGTGTTATTAGCATGTGTATATATAGAGATGATTTTTAATAAAATTCAATTCTTCGAGGCCCAAATTAGCTTCTGGAGGCAAAGGTTACAAAGAGAGGGAGGTGTTCGTAGTGGCATTGATTGTACAGTAACTAATGCCTGTATAATGGGCACACCTTGCAGTTGTGAAAACAAAGCAGGTTCAGACATGGTGGGCTGATTCTCTCCAGCATTTCTCCTAGGGAAGTTGCCCTCACCCCCACCTCTTCCCCCTGTAAATGGGCTATAATGCTGCTGTTCTGAATCTGAGTTTTTTTGGGCTGTGTGCCACACAGGAGATGTGGTGTCAAAGCCAAGCCTGGTCCTTTTTCTGTGGGTGGCTTTCGGTATGCAAGGCTGCTGAGCCTTCTCCAAGTCACTGTCTCTACCAGGTGACCTAGACTGTCTCTTCCAGATTTTTGGATGAATGGGTTAAACTCTGCAAAACAGATGCATTGAGTTCATTTAAAGCTCTTCAAATGCATGTATTTCACTAGATCAGAAAGAGAGATACTGACCAGGACAGGCTTTTGATGAGTGTGATATGTGGCTAGAGTGAGGGAATTCCTGCAGTAGGAATGATGTCTTGCTTTGCTTAGACTGCACTTCCATGTCTGTTTCTGTTTCTTAGGTCGATCGTGAGAAGCCAAGCACCCTCCCTCCCCTCCCCTCTGATCAGATTCCTTTTAAATGAAACTCACTCAGTCTCTGAGGACCAGATCTCACCGATGACTGGGAAGCAAAGAGTACCCGGGAAAGCACTTTTACCACGGACTTCACCTCAGGAGCACCAGGAACTCATCTTCTAAATAAAATCTGTGCCCCTTCCGTGCAGACCCTATGTCTGCTGCAATGGATACAGAATCAACATATTCGGGATACTCCCACTACTCAGGTCACTCCAAAAAAGCTCACAGACAAGGGTAAGGAAATGTTTGTTATTAATTACTTACTGCTCTGAGTTAGGACATGTCTTATGGGAAAAAAACTGTAAGCCAGGATAAAATCAGTGGGCCCCCGTTTCTGGAGGAGATGCACGTGGAAAGTCCTCATGGGGAACACAGTGAGGAGACTTGAAGCTGATAATTCAGTGATATTCAACCTGTTGGATGCATGCTGGGGTTATATGTGGCCAAAAAGATGTGTGTAGTGCCAGCAGAAAGAAAAGATCACCTAACTCCCCTCTTAAAGAGCAAGGCATGAGTACAATATCTGGGGAGAAGACTGTTAGACTTCCTAAACTGATAATTGCTCATTGTCTTCTGATGCTGTTTCTTTTTTCTATAATAATAATGTTTCCTGCCTCTCCCCACCCTCCTCCAAGCTACTCTGTTAATGGTGTGTTGAGGTTTTTTTAAATAGAATTTGAGTGGTACTTGAGTCGGCAACAGGTCCTTTATCAGCGTTGATTGGATTAGAAGTCAGGCTTTTCTGAACTTGAATAGCAAGTCCTCTCTGTTGTGGTAGTTCAACAGCCTGAAAACCCATCTGCTCTGAAACTTCTGATGATTTGGAAACATTTTCTTTCCTTTTTTTTCCTACATCATGCTTAGTTTTGCGTGTAAAATATGTGCCACTTAGTCTTTGCAACTTATTACTGAGCTGGTCCAAAATAATTTTGCAATTCGGAAGCAATTATCCTGTGTGGTTGGAAAGACTTCTTCCATGAAGTCTCTTTGCTCACAGTCCAGTTATTGAGCAAAACATCCCTTGTTTGCCCTTTTTTCCCTTCTTTAGCATCCAACCGCCAATACAGATTGCCCTTTTAAACTTTGAATGCTGTGTGGAAAGATGCCTTCAGAGTTCCAAAAACAACATAAAAATCCTAGAGCCGTTAAACTGGAAAAAGTGTCATCCCATGAAACCTTTGGGCTTTGGCAATTCCAAGAGAGAGGCAGAGCTGGGATACTCATGAGGGTTAAGCCAGTCCCTGAGCACAGTGAAGGTTTCCAGTGTAAAGGCTGCTTTCCCATCTATGTGGGAACGGGGAGGAAAACATTGGTGAGCAGATTGGTAGGGTTTAATTCATCTTGAGACTTTCTCAGATGAGAAGCTGTGAGGTCTGCAAGGGTGCTCTGGAAATAAAGACTGGCCTTGTACCCTTGATGTTCTTGCTTTCTTTGTGAGAGGTTAACTTGAGGTTATTAACCAGTGGAAATAAACTTCACCAATTATCCTACAGCGTTAAGGTCAGAGATGACAAGACTGCTTTGCAGGAACTAAAGCTCTATTGATTAATTCCTTGTGTTAACTGGGCATGTCCCTGCAAGGCACTTTCTTGTAGGTGGAGAACTGTGTAGACCAGTAAATTCCAAATGGAATTGCCAGTTCTTTGGAGAATACAGGCTCTGCTTTTAAGTACAGCACTGATGGAAGCTGTTTTAAGAGAACATGAGGTGGTGGGTATGGATCCCTGTCCTCCCCCCTGCTGTCACTGGTGGTCTGTCCCAGCCTCCAGGCTGTCAGATTGTCTGGGCAAGGTCCCTTTCTGCCTCCTCCAGAGCTTGTTTTGTCACAGCCTGCGTCCGTGTTGGTCAAGAGATGGACAAACGTGACTGATGTAATGCTTGGGGCACCTGTTGCAGGTAGAGCTGCAGCACTTTTCAGGCCCTGCTCCACAGAATAACTGGTAACATTGTCCTCCTCCTCCTCTGTTTGAAAAAGGAGCCGGGACAGACACAAATCTCCCCGAAGCAAAGATGGCAGCCGGTCTGAGAAGTCCGTCACTATCCAGACACCTCCTGCAGAGCCGCTGCTCGGGAATGACGCCTCTAGGGCAGAGGAGGGCCAGGTAAGGAGGGCATGGAAACAAACATGGAGAGTGTGGTGTGGAACAGAGCGTGTGGCTTACTGGCTCACTAGCAGGGAGAAAGAATTGTTTGCATGCTGTTTAGTAAAGATTCATGGCTCATAGGTGCCCTTTATTTGTGCATACAGCAAGGTCTCAATCACTTCTGTCTTGTTCTGAGGGTCTTACTTCTGACAGCACCAGTGATGTGCTGATACGACAACTCCTTGGGCACTAATTTGGCTCTCTCTCCAGAGTGTCATCTGCCAAGCTCTATGGAAATGATGCCTTAAGTTTTAGCTTTCATGTTTTTCAGATTCTGTACTACCTAGGTGTGTAGTTCTGGGTCTCATATTAAGTGTTAGCAAGCTCTCTTCACAGAGTAGGTAGACAAAACAAATCCTTTTCCTGCTGGAGACCGAGGACAACTGTTACAGGTTTTCAGGCCCCAAGGCATAAACGACGGGGACTGAAGAGAGAAAACAAGAAGGATTGGACTTCATAATCTGAAGCTGTAATTGGACAATTAACCCCAATATGCAAGTAGACCAAAACTTATAAAAGTGTGAAACCTCATGACTGGTCATCCATTTTGTGACCATTTTGGGCCCACCTTGGGTGTAGCCCTGGCCAGGCTCTCATACTGCCCAAGGTGTATCCTTAAAGGCCTTTTAATAAACACCTACTTTATTCTTTTAGCTCTGTCTAGTCTCTGTTCCAGATCAGCCTTCTCAAGGCATGAGAAACATCTGTTTCCATCATCTCACTATGTATTATTCAGGTCAGCCCTTTTACCTCTATTTGTATTTCAGTTTTTAGTCAGGATTTGCTCCAGGTAATCATGTAAAGTACATTAGAATCAGGATTCCAATAGGGAAAGGAGTCAAGAAATGTAGAACTAGTGTGAAATAGCTGTGAAGGAGGGTGAACTCAGAGAAAGCTTGTAATAACAATGGATTAAGTAAAAACTAGAATAATGCTGCATTTGGGTTGTACCAGTGCCCTCTCTGCTCTAGCAGGTGATGTGAAGGTGCATATTCATTTTAAAAGAATGGCTGATGCCACAAGGTATAGAATCTAGGATGCTTCAGTACTTCCTGGGCTGGATTTGGGGTTTGTTAATCCATGGCTGTGGGGCTCCACTTCTGCCCTTACAAAAATTTAAAAAAAAAAAAAAAAAATCAGTGCACAGTTTCCAGCCAAACTGTATGGTGGTACTTGTACCAGTTTTTGTGTAGCTACTGGTATGCTCATTTCATGTCCTGTAATTTGGTATTTTGTAATCAGGTGCTTGTTTTCATGAGTCCTGGCTATTATTTCAAATAGTTCTAAAGCTGCTGGTGAATTCCTAAGTCCTTGTTTTCATGCAGACCTCCTCAATTAAAGCCAAAGCTAAATAAGTTGATGTGTGAGCCAGACTTTTCTCCTAGGGAACAGTGTCCTCAGTTAGGTCCAACAACTGTGTGCCACTACAGATTTAGCGTTATATTTCCTCTCCTCTGAGGAAAGGCTGAGACAGGTGGGGTTGTTCAGCCTGGAGAAGAGAAGGCTCTGAGGTGACCTTATTTTGTGGCCTTTCAGTATCTGACAGGAGCCTACAAGAGAGCCAGAGAGAGGCATTTTACTAGGGCATGCAGTGACAGAACAAGGAGGAATGGCTTTAAACTGAAAGGGGTAGGTTGGATATTAGGAAGCAATTATTTGCTGTGAGGGTGGTGAGGCACTGGAACAGATTGCTCAGAGAGGTTGTGGATGCCCCAACCCTGGAAATGATTTAAGGCTGGATTAGATAGGGCTTTGAGCAACCTGGTCTGGTGGAAGGTATCCCTGTCCATGGCAGGAAGGTTGGAACTGGATGATCTTTCAAGTCCCTTTCAACCCAAAGCATTGTTTGAATCTATGGTTCCATATAAATGCACATTTTTTTGCATAAGGCTGTAGTCCAGTTTTTCAAGTGAAAAGAGTTGTAAGGGCTAAACTGTGACTAGGGTTGTATGTTGTCTTCTGGAATGTAGCCTTAAGCTGCTCTGGTGTTCCTGTCCCTTCTCTTTTCTGTACAATTTTGCAGCTCATCAAATGGAGGAAACTATGCAAAACTATTTAATGCATAAACATAAAATAGTTGAGATGCTTAAATTGTGGAGACGCTGTTAAAGAGGGCAGTATGTAGGAATATGCTGCCTTTCAGGACATACTGCAATGCAGATATCTCTTCTGGGGCCTCTGCTTTGGTGAGAAGTGACTCAAAAAAACCCTCATATTAATTCAAGATGCTGACTATTTGTGGTTGGTCTGTCTCAAAACCCTACTGCTCTAGGCATGGGAGGCATTCATGTCTTGGAGTGCATTAGAAGTTAAATCCCTGGAGTTGGGAGTTGTTCAAAGTAGTTGTGCTGCTTCAGTCTACTCCTTTCCCAAAGACTCTTTCCTCTAGCTCTTAAAAAGAAGTGACTAAAGGTTTAAAATTATGCCTGTCTCTTTCAAATGAGTTGTTTTGGTCAGCATGTGCAGTTGGAGAAGTCTGAGGGAAGTTGTAAATCCTATTAATGACACGGGCTGCAGGAGGATATTCTCAGGAGGAAAAGCAAAAATGCGGTTCCGAATGTGCATTGTGGCTACAAAGGTGCCAGGTGCCAAGCAGCAGAGCCACATGCACTGCCTCTCTTTGGCATGCACTTGTGGGAAGCATCAGGAGCCTCCATGTGCATGAGTCACTCCAGCAGCAGCTGTGAGTCAAATCCGTACATGTCAGTGTAACTCTTTGGCTGTGCCAGCACCTGGAAGGAGCAATTGGAGGCTTTGTAGCATGGGAGAACCAATGCAGACATTGTCTGATGTTAGCTGGGGAAGAAATGGGACTTTCAGAACACGTAATGTAATCTGAGACTTGCCTGTATGGTGACTGTATTTCAGGTAAGCCTCTTTGTGAGTAAGTGGCTTCTGACAATGGGCTGGATTGTAATACCAGAGCTGCCTGGCAGTCTAGGATCCTCTAAACTTGAAAGCCCCATACCTGAAAATATCCTCTCTGATCACCTGTAATGTGTTGGTTTAGCTAAACTTTTATTAGATTGTCAGCTACTGAGGGCAGTGCTGCTCTAGAGGACAATAAAAGACAATGAAGTGGAGGAACTTGCTGGAGGTGTGGTTGCTTCTGTTACGGATGGAAAAATAATGTGTGAACATGTTTTTGATTGTGTAACAACAACAACTGGCTTGAAACGCTGAAATGAAAATTTCCCTTCCAGGTGCTTTTGTGGTGCAGTTGCACTGCAGAACTTGTGGGTTGGAAGAATACTAGTCCTTGCCCTGGACATGGGAACTGGTGATTACTACAGTTTCCAAGACTTATGTCATGGTACTCGTTAAATGTGCTGGAAGAAGAACCTCTGGGGGTACAGTGAGTGGCACAGCAAGCTGAGCTACCTGCTCTGCATTTATAGTCTTTTAGCACCTAATGTTTATAGTCACTGGTTTGGACAAGTTGCTGTTGTTTCCAAAGCTTTACTAATTGTCAGGGTTGATTATTCATTCTGTTTAAGGTGTTGCTTTTGCTGTATATTTTTTCTGGAACATAAGGCTGTCATAGCAATCTTTCCAGGCAAGAAAAATAGAACATCTGGAAGGAACAGCCTGATGGTTTCAATGTTATTCCTATTTATCTCTTCCTCCATCAGGATGACAACTGGGGTGAGACCACAACGGCGATCACAGGCACCTCTGAGCACAGTATTTCCCAGGAGGACATTGCCCGGATCAGTAAGGATCTGGAAGACAGCGTTGGGTTGGACTGCAAACGTTACCTGGGCTTAACAGTGGCAGCTGTTCTCGGACTCCTAGTCTTCCTTACCCCCATTGCCTTCATTCTGTTACCCCAGATCCTGTGGCGAGATGATCTGGAGCCGTGTGGTACTGTCTGTGAGGGACTGTTCATCTCTGTGGCGTTCAAACTCATCATTCTCCTGATCGGGACCTGGGCTCTTTTTTTCCGCCAACCCAAGGCAGACCTACCAAGGGTGTTTGTGTTTCGGGCCCTTCTGCTGGTCCTCATATTCCTCTTTGTGTTTTCCTACTGGCTCTTTTACGGCGTTCGCATCTTGGACTCGAAGGACACCAACTACCAAGGGATAGTGCAGTACGCCGTGTCCCTGGTGGATGCCCTGCTCTTCATCCACTACCTGGCCATCGTGCTGCTGGAGCTGCGGCAGCTGCAGCCCATGTTCACCGTCAAGGTGGTGCGCTCCACGGACGGAGAGTCGCGATACTACAGCTTGGGACACCTGAGGTAGGTGCCTGCAAGCCCTTGGAGTGTCCGCTGGTGTAGATAAGTGTGGCTCTGCTGTGGTGTGAAACGTCAGCTGCCTCTGAGTATGCGTTATTGCTGGTTCCTGAATCTGCCCCCAGAAGACTTCCTAGAGTCCCTCCAAAGTTGCCAAACTGAATCTCCCTGCCCACTCTCTGAGAGTGAGAGAGGCTGTACCTACCTCAGAGGAGTCCTGCGCATTTCAGTAAATGAAAAAAAGCTGATGTCATAACTTTGGGATGGTCAATGGGCGATGCCTGATGAGATCTTTAAGATCTTTCTCTGGGCTTCTTTCCCTGTCTCCTGACTGGAGGAAAACGGGGAGCTCCCCCTGTATGGTTGGGGCTGCCTTGTGTGTTTTGATTTTACGGGCCAGGCGCTGCTTTGGGAGCAGCCCTTCAGGCCGTGCAGAGCATAACTGCACAGAGACTCCTGACAGCAGGCCAGGCCATGTGGCAGCAGCTGAAGGTTTTTGTGCCATGATGTTCTTTTTGCCATTAGGTATGGATCAGTTTCCTGGGTTGGATGTATCTGGGAGTATCTGGGAACTGTAGGTATGACACATGCATGCTGCTTCCACCCTCTGGTTGGCATTAGTGCTTCCCTCAGCAACGGTACGAAAAGGGACAGGTGTCTGAATTGCCTTAGTTCCTGTGTCCTGCAAAGCTCTCCAGAAATCCCTTAGTTCCTGTGTCCTGTGAAGCTAGCAGCTGAGCTTTGGAGATGATTCCCCAGGCTGAATGTGCACTTAAACATCTGTTCAGCTTATCCTGTCCAGACCCCAATGGCATGTGTATCTGTGGCAGATGAAGAGATTAGCATCTGCTGGTTTAAGTGGATGTAGGAACAGTCTCCTGCAGCCCTCATCTTAGCAGTGGAATTGCTTTGAAGCAGATTTAGTGGTTGAAGCTGAAGTCCGTGAGTTTTCTCTTGGATAAAGAAGAAGTTGAGGCCTGTTGGGTAAATAAGTCTGGACTCTGCTTTGTTTTCCTTCTCTGTAAACTGTGAAGGGGAGAGCCTCTCCTCTGTAATGGAAGTGCGCCCATTGACTTAATTAAATGTCTCTTTCAGGATTTCAAGAAATGTACAAATATCTATTTGTTTTCTTGTGAAATCAATTTTTTGACCCTAATTGCCGTGTAGTCACTGATCCAGCATAACCTATATGATGAGAGAGATGGAAACATGACTACCAGAGAGTTTCCCTGTGCCATGATATTGTGCCTTGAGGTGTGATCAGGCAATTCAATCATAAGTGAATTCTGCAGAGAAAGTTTGGTACATGTCTGTGTTTACCCATATATATACACGCAGCAGATTTGTTTTGAGAGAGTTTGCTTGGTGGTACATTGTGAGTTTGTGTTCAGAGGAATTGAGATCCTGCACCTGCCAAAGTCTGCATGTCGAACTTCCCATTGGAGGCAAAGAATTTGCTTGAGAATCAAGACCTGAATATTTAATAGCATATGTGTTAGAAACAATGTTTTCCCCAATTCTGTTTTGCAGCAGGGTTTTGAAATGTCTTGGGTGATGCTAAGGCAGCAAAGAGTTGTAAAACCTGAGATGTATGAAAACTTGTAACTTCTCGTTTGTTGGCAAGCTGATTTCAGTTTGATTCGGTACATTGAATGCAAGCCATGCAGCACATGGGTGCTGCAGTGTCTTGTGTTACAGAGGAGTCTCATCAAGCGTGTCTGATAATGCAAATTAGTGTTGCTTTTTCCTTAGTTTGACAGATGAGCATAATGTGTATTGACATGTGTTTTGAAACCTGTGTGTCTTTCCCTATTTACTGCTGCAAAGGTAAAGCTGTAGGTTTGATTAGAGGCTGGGTGTCTCCCAGCCAAGGGAGAGTTTGTCTTCTCTGTGTGTTACTTGTATGTAAGTGGTAAGAGCTTCTGATCTTAATAAAGAGTGTGGCTCCAATGTGACAAACTGTAAAACGTGAACATAGTTAATATCTCCATCTTCTAAGGGCTTAGGATTGTGAGATATTTGTGAAACATGAAAAAAAAAGAGTATTTGATCATCTTCACAGCATAATTTTGCAGAGTTTTCATTAAGGTCTTGTCATGCTTTTCGATAAAATGTAGGTCGGGATTACGAGATGTTGCCTTCTGCCCCTGATTCTCTGGCTAAGGCATGGGTCTGGAGTGGGAGGTCGGTTGATGGGAGAATGTGAAGACATGCAAGGACAGTCTGGATTTCAGGAAGGCTGGAGAAGAAGCCTTGTGGGTGTGCTGGAGACATGGTTCCAACTGTGATGGAGTAGGCATATATCACTTGCTGCTGCCTTTGGGCTCTGCTTGCCACCATGCATGCTTGCCTCATCCTAACACTTTTGAAGGGGTCTTGGAGAGGTTCTGAGCTGCCACCTGGAAGGAAGCAGCTTGCTTTAACAGATATAGCAATGTGACTGTCAACCTAAAATCAAAACCTTTTGTTTCTTTACGCTCTCAAATATCTTAAAAGTTTTGATCACAAACAATTCATGGAGTCTGTCTTCTTCAGCAATCTAGTGTGCTCTGGAGAAGCTGGTGGTAAGAAGGGACTTGAGACATCTTATATTGTTCATTGTTGCTTCTTGGAGGAGTTCTGGGGTTTTTTCTTCACAGCAAAATTGTTGATATCGCTCTTTTTAATCCAAGATGGAAGCTTTCCAATTCTAGGGCTTTTCTGGTGAGGCAGAGAGAGCTGCTATGTAAGTATGAGAGCAGTTTGTTTTCTGGGGGAGAAGGGAAGAAAACAATAGCTCAGCCACCCTCCTGGCAAACCGTGTTTTTGCAAGGCAGGGTACAGACAGGATTTTCCACCCTCCTTGGCTCCAGATGCAGTAAAGAAGTTGAAAGTGCTGAGTTAGGTATTCCACTCCACCCCTGAGAGCCCTAGGTCCAGGAGGGTAAGCATATTTGGGAGTAGTTCCCCAAATTCATATTCTAATCAGCCTATTAATAGGCTGGCTTGGTCCCACCCCCGGCACTTTGGCTATAACTTTTCTTCTGGGAGACTTGACTGCCAAAATGAACGTTCCCTTTGGCATTGATTCAGGAGCTTGGAGGGGGGAGGTAAAAATTAAATAGGAGTCTAGATGAGTGTGGTGCCAAGTCTCAGCTCACTGACTGCTCTGCTGCTCCTGGTAGGAAGGGTTGCCTCACAGGGCAAAAGCTTTCTGGTTGTATGTATGGGTCAAGAGCAGGGAGCAGCAGAGATGCAATGCAGGAAAGGTCAAGCCTGGGAAAATGCAGGAGGTTGGGTGGGAATGGTGGTGAGACTTTGAAAGGGAAACAGAGGTGGGGGAGCACAAAAGTAGGTAACTTTTCAATTGAAAGGCCAGTACTTTTGCCAGTGGAGGCTTGGATTTGCAGCTTTGGTTTTTCCCTATAAACAGGGATGCTGATGACACTTGTCATCCAGAGTTCAGTATTGTCTTTATGGCTCAGAAACTGTGTAGGAAGGATCTTGCTGGAGAAACCCCTCCTTTGCTAACCATATTGCCTTCCTATCCAGTGAATATTCTTTCCCACCCTAGAGCTTTGCCAGTCTAGACAGCTCAAGAAAATGAATGTCTTGTAATACACGTGGTAATTACTGATCTTTCACACAGGCTGAATGTTGGGCTGCAGTATAGTTAGTCTTGGTGTTCAGAGGTTAGAAATGTTTGAGAGTGGCTCCTTCTCCTCCGTTTTGCTCATCCTTGCAGCAAGTATATGAGGAGCAGGACTGTGATAGTTCATCTTGTGTCGGGCTGTTTAAAGGAGTAGGAGTTTCAGTCTTCTTTTCTGTCTGTTGTTGTTCAGCCCCTCACTCACACCTCTCTCTGCAGGATGGGGATGAGAATCAGAAAAAAGGTAAAATCTGTGGCTTGAGATAAGAACAGATTAATATTTTAATTAATGTAGAATATAATACTAATTATAATGACAGTGATAATAGTAGTTGTAATGAAGAGGAGAGAGAGAGGGAAATAAAACCCAAGGAAGGCAAGTAATGCTCAATACAGTTGTTCTCCACCCACTGACTGATGCCCAGCCCGTTCCCAGGCAGTGATTGGTGGCTCCTGGCCAGCTGTCCTCAGTTGATACACTGAGCATGATGTTCTGTGGTATGGAATATCCCTTTGGCCAGTTTGGGTCAGCTATCCTGGCTGTGCTCCCTCCCAGCTTCTTGTGCAACTCGTCACTGAATGGCAGAGCATGGGAAACTGAAAAGTTCTTGACTTAGAGTAAGCAGTACTTAGCAACAACCCAAACATCAGTTTACTAGGAAGAAAAGTAACGCAATCCTGGAGAAAACCAGGACACTGTCCTTTCTGGTGTGGGCTTGCCTTCATGAGCTAGGTGGCTAGGAAGCTGGTGGGGAAGCCTGTGTACACCTTTGGAATCAGGGTTCAGGTTTTGCAGATGGCTGTGAGCTGGTCAGTGTTCTTTTATCCATCTAATCAAGAGAAGCTCAGTACTCAGAAATAGCAGTTCTGTATGATTAAAGTGTGCTTGAACATTCCCTGTACCCCTGTTACCCATCTCCATTTGCATGGATGTTTGCTGAACTGTGGTTTAAAAATTCAGGAAGAGAACAGCTGCTTCTTCAAAACAAGTACCTGTCTCTGAAAACCCTGTACCTTCCCTGCAGGAATTATCAATACCTTACTGAGAGACCTGTTGTGTACAAGCCACTTAGACCTGAGTGGTTTACACACACTCACAAAAGAAAGTAGATACACACGTGTTCTGTGGAAGGGGAACACATTCAGCCTGTCTCCCAGTGCTTTGGGTATTTGTTGGACCTGTTGCTCATAAAGCTGATTTCTAGATTGTCAATATTTACTGATTAATCTGATGAGTGCTCTCTGGTCAGGCATCTTTTGATGTCCCTGCCAGTTTGTTCACTGTTGAAGGAGTGTGTGGAGGGCTAAGGAGTGGGAATAGGCTTCTCCATATTCCAGCCTGCATTTGTAAGCCTTGACACTTGATCTTGTTGCTCAAATATGCCTCCCCATATCAAGGGTGCTAATGAAGAGCATGTGCTCAGCATTTGAACTGTACAGATTGCTCTTGCCTGGAGTTGTGTCAGCACTTATGCTGTTTTAAAATCTTTCTACTTCTCAGAAGGAAAGCTCCCATGGAATATAGACACCTTGGTTTCTGTTTCTAGCATGGTTGTAACCATGGGTTTAGGCAGTTTGATCTCTTCCCTGAGCAAGAGCTGCTGAAATCTTGCTGGTTTCTGGTGAAGGAACTTCATAATGTGTGTCTAATTGCATCGTTCCTTCATAGCATGACTGAGCCCACACATACACTTCTGGGATATTTCTGTTTCCAGTAGGGCAGCCAGAAGGGACTGCAGGACAAGCACTGGTGCACCATAGTGCAGTGCTGTACCTGCCGAGCTAAATCCTGCTGGAGACACTCCAGGCTTCTCCTTCTCCTCTGTGTGCAATTTGTTTGCTCTGTGTTCCCAGGGACTTGAGGAATTATACTCACCCTCCTTTCTCCTTGGGGTTTCTTCAACCTCACTATCTTCTGTAGTGATGCACACTGATGAAACAGATTGAGCTGGTGAGTTTTTACCTTGTTCTGTAGCAAAACATATTATTAACTGTCTTGCTGCTTTGATTACAGGAACCTGCTAGAACAGCATGTTATACAGACTTTGCAGACGAGCTCTGTTGCCAGAGCCTCCAGCCTGTGTGACATTAGCCTTGTTCATGAATACATTTTCCCTGCCCTGAAATCTGTCCAAGGTGTCCTGATGCCCGTTTGTGTGAGTTTCTCCTGTCCATCACCAAACGGGATGAGCACGGGTGTTGATCAATCTCCCCTCCCAAGAAGTTCTGGGATAGCCAGCTAAATGGGTGCTAATTGCATCTGCAAGTGTGAAGCTCCTGGGGAAACTGAGGGGTCTCCTCTGGAGCAGTTTCTTTACCACTGAGAGGTGTCAGACTTGTGACCCCCAGCCCAGTGTCTCTCCAGCAGCACTTCACAAAACTGCATTTACAACCACCTTTTTACAACTCATCATCTCTGCATCTTCTTGCAACTCATCTGGACTGCTTTTCCATGCTCCCAGTCTTAAACTTGCAGAACTTGTTCACAGTGGGCAGCTGAGCATTAACACCTTTCAAACACCCCGTGCCATGAAGTAGTCATGGAATAGGGAAGGAAGCTCTGACTTGTGGATAAACTGATAATGACTTATATGGGAAGAGATTTTCAGCCACATTCTTAACCATTTTTAGTCACAGGCCATACTTCTCCCCCTCCCCGCCTGTGCCTGCTGCCTCACCTCTGGAGGATCGTGCTGCAGAGATAGGTACCCGTGGAATTGCAGAAAGGAATTTTTCCAGTAGCCTCTGAAAAAAAAAAAGTGCTGTTCCCTGCCGAGTAGGGAGCAGTCTCTCCTTTGATGTTCCAGATGAGTTATAGGAATGGTGCCTTGTTCTGTTTTACAAGGGTCTGTTTGGTGGTGCGAGGGGTGTGTTGCCAGCAAAGTTCAGCTAGGACTTATGACACGGGTCAGAGCAACACCTCATTAAGAGGCTGCTTGTTTGTGACAGAAGTGAACAGCAGGCTCCAGGAATGCCAGGTACTCCTCGTTAGAGGTGAGGGGAAAGTCTAGGATGGACCATCAGTATTGACAACATGCACAGCTTGTCTGGGAGTTTCTGATCCGAAGCCTTGGAGGGTGTGCTTTTCTGAAAGGAGCATGTTTTCCTAGCCTCTTACCTTTCTGCATACAGTTTCCAGATTTTACATATGGCTTTTCATATGGAACTGCTCCTCCTGTTGATAAAAGGGACAGAACTGGGGGAACTGAAGTGTCTTTCTACCCTTCTCTACTCCGTTCCTTGATCTTGATCCCTGATCACCCCCAGCACCCTCTGTGCACACACCATCTTCTCCTCTCCTCCTCACGTGGAGGAGCGTGAGCTGAGTGCACCACACACCAGGTCAGGTACCAGACTTATTTGCCTTCTGCAGATGCACTAGGCAGCAAAGGCAAGTGGTGCAGGCTGATTGTTATACCCTGGAGCAGTCTTGCATTTTTGGAATACTTAATACTTTAAAAGTTTACAAGCCTACTTGCAGGTGAAGTGCCCGCTGTCAATTATTAACCCACAGGGCCAGTACAGTGTTACTTGCTCCCTGCTGAGGAGCTGCTGGGCTTCATCTTTCTGAAAGAAATGGTGTGGAGGAAATGCCATTGGGTTCATCTGCAGGGATTTCCTTTCTTGTTGGCTTGTCTTTGAAAACCAACTCTGCCCAGAAGTCCCAGAACGGTATGCGCTGCAGCCTACCCTGTACTTAGGGGCTTTGTCATGGAATTTCTGTTCCTCTGCTGTCCGTGCCCTCTGGAGTGCCTGTGTGTACCACCCACAGAGACAGATGGCCTCCCTAAGCCACCGAACAAATTTTGTGGCCATGAAGGTACTTTTATCTTTGAATGCTGCAAAAGAAAAATCCACCTCCTCAACCTTTGGCATGTGTTTCATGTGGTGAGTGATGGAGTACAAATATTCTGCAAAGAAGTGAGCTGTGTGTCCTTTGGGGGAAAAGAAGAGGCTCACGTTTTGCTAAGAGGACAAGGAATTGTGAATTTACAGTTCTCATATAGCACAACAAGTAAAGTCCAATAAATATGGAAGTTAATCCCTGACTCTACCCTGAAGAAATAAGGGAAAGTTAATAGGGAGCTGAGTGGTAGTAATAGAATTTTAATTTTTTTAAAATTTATTAATGGCTATAAAATTGAGTCAACATTTTCACTTATAACTTGATTGCCTCTCCAGTAGGTGCTTAAATGAACTACAGTGTTTAAATTTCTTTTGTTTAGTGTAGGTCAAGTAGGGACATCAGCTGACAGTGTGGGGAGAGCTATTCCCTGGCTGACAGGAAAACAGATTCCTGGCACAGCAGAAAGGACCTTGGCCGTGGTTTGGAGCTTCAGGGTGCTGACTCTGGCTTGCATTCCTCTAGTCCTGGTAGAGCGTTATCTGCATCCTTGCCGGGGCTGCATTTTTTTTCAACTTGTAACTGCAGGTCATGTCCTTGTGGCCCCAGACTTGTTCGTAGGGTTGCTGAGTTCTGGTTATAAAATCAGGTGGCTCTTGCTTGTGCAGAGCTTGCTGGGGTGGAGTCTGTGAGGCGTGCTGTGTGGTGGAGGGATGCTGTGCAGGGAGGACTGGGCTGTAGTTTGAGAGCTGATACCCTCTCTGTGTTCAAAGGTCTGCTAGCATGGATGCTGCCTCTTCAGGCCTCCTTCGTAGGCTTGCAGAACAGCAATCCCAGGTGTTTTGAGAGGAATCCTAGAACAAGTTAAAGCTGCTCTATTGACTCAAAAGACAACCTCATTCAAAGTCTTGCCACCTGGGAGTCAAATAAGAGATGGTCCTCTTTCCTGAGAGAGCATCTGACCAGGCAGCTGTAGGATCAAGAGCTGAATGCTGATGTTTGTGGCTGCAGCATCTAAATGTAAATCCTATTACAGCACTGGAGTTCCGCTGCCAGTAGAAGCTTTGAACACTTTGTTATTTCCTTGGAATTAAAGCTGTACTTCTTAGCTTTGACTTAAAAGAAATACCCTAAATCAGCAACTAACCTCTTCTCCCACCCTCAAAAAAAGTACTAACAAAAAGCCTCACCCTTAGTTACTTCATAACTATTAATGTGGCTTGAAGAATTCCTTGGCTTAAGAGTGGCTTAATTTGAAGCATGAACAGGCTTTAAATTCTCTCATGTAACTGCAGACTCTTACAAACTTCTTGCCATACCTGCCAGCTCCTGCATATACTTTTTTTTTCGTTTGAGGCTCAGACTAATCAGAGGCATAGCATGCATGTGTGCAGGGAAGAGGAAATCATCACTGTTGTGGATTATGCTGCTCCCAGGAACTGGAAATGATAATCCAGAGTCCCATATGTTGCCGACTTCTGCAGGATACCTGAGTGCTTGAGCAGGACACAAGCTTGAGCTGGAAGCTGATGGGTGCCCTGTAGCTCAGGGCTTGGGGGTGCCTGGTATTTCATCCCTTGTCTGCCCTAAGTGCCTGTCTCACCTCACCCTTGCATGCAGGGGAAGCTCATGATCTTGCTCCTAACTCCTGTGTTCAGAAGGTAAAGCACACCTTGGTATTGTTCTGTCCCCCTGACTTGTTTGAAACTCCCTAAATCCTACATACAACCTCAAGTGTGTAGAAACTTTTGAAAGAGGTTACACCTCCCTCAGAAATACTCAGTACATCCCTCAATTATATAAATGTTTGATCATAGTTCCGCATCACTTCTTAAGCTAATGCTGCTCCAGAAAAAAATCCTGTCAGCAGCCTGATCCCTTCCTCACCCCTCCCAAAGAAATATGGTCTAGTTGCACAGCAATACAGTGGTGGAATTGGGGAACTGGTAATTTATATCTCTATTACCCATGTAGCTTTGCAGTTTGTATGTGTATCTTTCTGCCTGGATTATTTTACTCAGCTTAATTTCTGCAGTCTTCTTAACTACCCTTGTGGTGTTTAATGGTTACAAAGGCTTGTGGTGGCAGAGGAAAGGTTTAGTGGAGCTGAGGGAAAGATGCAGGATAGAATTCTCTCATGGCCGTGGACTGATATTCAACTTGGCATTGACCAGGACCCCCAGGTCCCTTTCTGTGGCATTGCTTTCCAGCATCTCATTCCCCAGTCTGTCTTTACATCCAGAATTGCCCCATCCCAGGTGCAGAATCTGTCACTTTCCCTTGTTGAAACCCTTCACATGGCTGGTAATTGCCAAACCCTGTCATTTGTCCAGGTCTCTCTGCAAGACCTCCCTGCCTTCAAGGGCATCAGCTGTTCCTCCCAGTTTTGTATCATCTGCAAAATTGCTTAGTATCCCTTCCAATCGTGTGTCCTAGGCATTTATGAAGATACTGAGGAGCACAGGGCTGAGGATGGAGCCCTGTGGAACCCCACTAGTGTCAGGCCTCCAGTCTGATATCACACCATTCACTGGAACCCTTTGTGCCTGATCCCATTGCTCACATGATGTGTTTATCCAGCTGAATGCTGGGCATCTTGTCCAGTAGGATCCTGTGAGAGACAGTATCAAAAGCGTCACTGAAATCCAAAAAGATGACACCAACTGGCTTCCCTTGATCAACTAGCTGGGTTACCTTGTCATGAAAGGAAATGAGCTTTGATAAGCAGAACTTCTCTCATGAAGCTTTGCTGGCTGTGAGTGATGACTGTGTTGTCATCACACTTTCAAGTGTTTTTCAATACCTCCCGGAATAATCTTCATCACTTTACCAGGCACTGAAGTGACACTGACAGGCCTGTAGTATCTGGGATCCTCCTTCTTGCCCTTCTTGAAAATCGGGACAGTGACTGCTCAAAAATCCTCAAGAGAGGCATCAGCCAGCTCTTTGAGGAGTATTGCGTGAATCCCATCAGGCCCCATAGATTCCTGCAGCCTGCGGGAGCCTCCTTGGTGGAGCAGGGCTCTGTCTGCAGAAGTTTACTCCCCTGCTGAGCCTTGGGGAAAGGAGAGCCTCCAGATCTTACTTCTCCTCAGTCCTTCTGACCTATAGGGGACCAACCTTGGCCCAAGTATGAAGGATTGATCTTGAGCACCTCAGGTCATGTCTTTGGAGAGTCAGAGCTGGACATGGTGCACAAATGGATGGCAGCTTACTTCTGTGGATTTGGTTTACAGTCGTATCCCCAGGTGTGAGACTGGACTTTGTAAATTATTGTCTTGCATCATGCAGGTCTCCTTGCACAGGGCCCATTGGCCTCAATAATCTGCTCAGCTGTGCAAATGCTAACTGTAAGGTTGACTTCAGCAGTGTCTCTGGCTCTCTCAAATTGGTCATGGGCCTGTGGCAAATTTGGTGTGGACAAGTGGATCCCTTTGGACTGCTGGCAGCTGGATGCAACACCCACAGTGCCTGGGGAAGCCACCTTGTCCCTGCTTTGTCAACACCCACGTATTTCTGGGTTGCTGTGTCTACCACGCTGTGCAGGTTTGTGAGGAAAGCTCAGCAGCAGCTTCTTCCCATCACTTTTTCACTTAAGTTGTCCCCTTTGTGTTCTTCTCTCACTGCTTTCCTTCCCAAACTGCCAATTTGCTCAATAGATGAAGAAAGCCTTTCACAGCTTTAGCTTTGCTTCAGTGTGAGCAGACGATAGTTGGTGGTTTGCTTGTGGATTTTTTTTTTCTCATGAATAAGCAAGTTAGTATTCTTATTAGCTCCGTTGAGGATACCCCCACCACTTGGCAAAACCATATCATGGAGACAAATGCTTGGTGTGTTAGTAGTGCCCTTGGAAAACCCCTTTCCAAGCTCTAGCTCCTGGATCCATTAGCTGCTGCTCTCCAGGTCCAGGTAAGCTACTAGTGGCTCCTGAGGGTGCTGGGTTGGGCTTGAGGTGTGGATGTCTGGCCAGGTGTTGTTTCAGTTCACTGCAGGTGTCTGGGACATGGCAGATACACAGCAGGGCACGGGCAGCTCCTTTGCCTCTCATGCTTCTTGTCTGTGTTGCAGCAGACCCTGGAGCAATGAGGTGCTGGTAGCAAATGTTCTCTTTCTGTTTGATGGGAAGGTAGCCTGTTTGAATGTGCTGTATGGCATGAAAGGGAAGTGAGTGTCTAGTTTGAGAGCTGTTGGGGCATCTGCATGTGGTTATTGGTGTCTGAGGAACTGGCTGAAATGCAGCCCAAGCTGTGAGTGCCTGAAAGCTGCTTTTGTGCCCTGGCTAATCCATGAGCTATACCATTTGGATTTACTAGTTCTGCTAGGTATCTGGATGGTGAGCAAGTACTTGACAACACCTCCCCACACATGCTGCTTCCCTTGGAGAGGTGGTCTTGGCTTTTAAGAGGATGTGGGCAGTTTGATTTGGAGCCTGCTCTCCTGGCATTTGGCTTCCTCAGCCTGAGGGGGAAGTTTGTTGCACCATGTGTTCAGGCTTCCACAAGCGTCTCTTGTACACTCACCCATCCTCATGGATGGGTTGAAGCAACTGGAGCCAAGTGGCTTTGCCACATGTTTAACTCCCTTTGTTATTCTGTGAGGGGCTGAAAGGCAACCTTCCCAGTTACCTAGGCTGACCTGCTGCAATAAAGCTTCCTAGAATTGTATAAAAGGAACCTGGCAAGAAGCTTAGTCTCAGTAAGGGATTAAATCTTGGGTTTCTTCAAAGAGAGTCCTCTGCCTTCCATAGGAAGCTCTTCTGGTGCTGCAGAACCTCCATTGTTTCTAAAACGCATGTTGGACTTTTACAGCTTATTTCATGTTCTATCTGTTGAATATGATGTTGGAGGTAACAAGCATCCTTATGATCTTCATGTCCCTTGGCACTGCATACTGTGAAACAAGATGTTCAGTGGGTTACTGAGGAGGTATGGTGCTGTCACAGCATCTGACCTCAATACAGTGACTGTCCTTTCCTGGCAAATCATACTATTGGACCTTTTGGACCACTCCTTAAGTGTGAGGACTGTTCTCTCCTCTTCCTCCTCACTACATATTACCTCACTACATATTACATTACTACTATATACTGGTAATATGTACAGAGAAGAAAAAACTGTTCTGGGGATTTTTCTTAGTCTATTATGCTAGCTGCCACCTTCAGCTATTGGAAGTGGAAGGAAAGGTAGTGCAGCTGTTGGGAAAGCAATCATCAAGTTTTGAGGTTCCACCAATAAAGGTGACTGGGGAAAACATTCAAGCTGTGTGCTGGTACCCTAAAGACCAGTTAACTTCCTGAGGTATCAGGCTTGGAAGTTTCTCAAAGGAGAACTGCAGTGGGAGCATGCCATTGGGTTTGCTGGGGTTTTATAGCTGCTGACTAAAACTTCATGCTCTGTACTTCTGTAGCAGCATCTTTTTAGTGCTAGCCTGGGAGTGCTTTTATAGGATTCCTCAGGAAGGCTTAAGTAAGTAGCTTGTTTGGTTTGTATGAGGTAAAGGAGTTGATTTCCCCCCAGCCCCCAAGTTTGGTCATACCCTCCTGTAAAATCCTGGTTTTTAAAAATACTCACAGCTTCCCTTCAAAATAAAAACACTCAAATGTAACAGGAAAATTAGTAGTAGACTTGCAGGGATCTTTTTCACCAGTACTGGAGGGTTTTGACTAGACTGCTTTTGAGGTTTGAGGAAAACAAACCAAAAACCCAACCTGAAAACAAATTCTACTCCTTCTCTCAGTTAGAAAAATTCTTTGTTGAAATCCCTTCTACATCAGCAGTGAACTATTGTATTGCTCAGCTGGTGTGTTGATTCTGATTTTTGTCTTGCAAAAGATGAGACTTACAATGTCTGTTGGAAAGCAATGTGTCTTGGACTGCACAGGGCAGGAAAGGGGAGATCTGCAGTTAGAAACTGGGCTGGTGCTCTCCTTAAATGTACAGCAGTGACGTGTTGTGTAGATATCCAATATTGGATATAGATGGGGGCTCACTTTAAATTCCAGTTCTTTTCTTTCCATGTTGTTAGAAAAGGCTGTGAGGGGAGAGAAAAGATGGAGATGGGTCACTGCAAAACTGGGGCATACCTTTTGTGTGTTTGGGTTCCATAAAAATTACATCATTAATGGATGGATGTTGGCTTCCTTGGGGGCAGCGGCTGTGCTGCCATGATGCTGACAACCTGCTGCTATGATGAGGTTTTCTTCCCTTCCCTGATAAAGGTTTTACCTTGCAAATTCTTTTCCTTGCCTCACCAAATGCCAGAAGTTGGGTATCTAAAACAAACTTGCTGTGTCCCGGTTGCCCGGTGTCTGTTCCAGGGAGGGCAAGGATTGCACTTGCCTGCCTTAGCCAAGTGGAGATCTCAGTTGTGGCTGTCTGACAAGAAAATGTGGTTTTCCTTTTCCTAGGAACTGCAGTCTTGTTCTCTTGACTGTACCAAACTGAAATGCTCTTGTAGTTATGACGATCAAAAGGCATTTTTCTGCTCTGCTTGTTTGGCCACAGCTGCTGGAGAAGTTCCTTGTCTTGGCATCTCTGCCGAGATCTGACTCGGGCTCTGTTTACTGGAGAGGACAAAACCGTAGCCAAGGCATTTGTGCTTCTGCCAGTGCTGCAAAGTGCTTCTGCACGACCTTTGTCTTCTCAGGACCCTTGCTCTGAGGTGTTGCTTGGGAAGGACAGAGAGCACCAAATCCCTTGCGTCTTGCCAGCTCATGGCCCCTGGTGTGGTAGTGCTGCTCAGGATCATCTATCTGGGCAGCCTGTGCTGGCCTCACCTGTACCTATGATAGGCAGAGAGGCATAGAGGATGGTGGCAATCCCTTCTGTAATCATCTTCAGCAGGGATGTTGGTGTGGGAAGCGTTTTGACTTCAATTGTCTGTTTCCAGTTTTGTTTCTAGTTCTGGTGACTTTGCTCTGGGGAGACAGGCCAGCACGGTGAAGGATCAGGAGCTTGAGCCCTAGCTCTGTGCCCTGGCAAAAGTGTATGAGAAAGGAAAAAAAGGGAGTTTTCTGGGAAGGAGATGTGATTGTACGGCAAGGGAGGGCAGAGCAAACCTCAGCCTGTTGGGTGTGAGCTGGCAGCACTGCTAGAGAGTACAGAGTGCTGTGGATGAGCAGCTTCAGTGCCCCAGGAGACCTCAGTATCTCTTGCAGTAGGCGAGCTGGATGCAGTTGTAGGCTGGAGACATCTGGTAAGACAAAGTTGACTCTCCTGGAAGGCTGTGTTGTGGAATCTTTTCTTAGCTTTTCTTGGAGGTGCCAAACTTCCCAATTGGCTGTGGCGAGTGTTTTATATGCCCAGAGACCTTAGTTTGTTTTGATACTGTGTCTGTTTTGAAGAATGTTTAAAAAATGTTGTTTGGAGGAGAGGAGTCTGTGCGGGGAACCATTTGATTAAATAACCCCAGGCTTCCTCAGCCCTCAATTAGCACAGCAGTCATCAAACCTCTGACTATCCCTGTGTATTTTAGGTGTGTGTGGCTCACTCTAAACCCTGATGCTGCAAGATCTGGATCCATAGCAAGAATGCTCTGGTAGCAAACAGCTCAGCTCTTTCTGGATGTGTACATAGATCTGTTGCAAAAGTATGGGGCACTCCTCTGCCCTCGATGATTCTCAGTGTCTGCTGATATTTGGTACAGTACCATGACAGGCTACATTTCTAGCTTAGTAGGAAAGCACAAAACTGCTAATACCGTGTGAGTGACAGATGCATAGAGGTGTGGCTTCAATTTTTAATCTTTTTTCCCTCTCCTTATTTTTTATTTTCACCAACCTTCTCCCACCACTTCATAAAATTCAAACCCCTTTTCCTAGAAACCACCTGTGTCCAAAACCAGTACTTTGATGATATAAACAGGCTTCTTTCCTTGTGCTTTGCTTCAGTATAGTACTGGCCTGTTTTCCTTGAAATCCACTAAGAAAAGCCAATTTCAGTATTGGTGTAGTTGTGTCACAGGAGGCAAATACAAAGTCAAAATGGCCTCGGAGGTGCACTGTATGGCAAGACTGCAAGTATTCAAATGTTTTGCTGCAGCAAGTACTCAGGCAAAACTTCTCCTGATTTTACCCTTTTGAGAGAAAAAAATAGTTGCTACCTTTGTGTCACACAGTCCCCTCCTCCACTTCTTTGGATGCCCTGTAAAAGTTAATTCATTACTGTTAGTAAAGGGCTCTGCATTTCTCTGCTGCCAAATGCCACCGAGGTACCCTGTGCTTCTGCTGGGTTTGCTTGTTTGCTTTCCCTCTTGGCAGCATGCTGTGACATGGCCTTCTTCAGCGGAGTAAAAATAATAATTGGAAACAAGCAGCCCTCCAACTGCACAAAACGCAAAGCAGCAAAGCGTAGAGCCTCGCTGACACTGCCTGCGAGGAAAACCGTGTCTCCAGTAGGCTGCTGGGTTGTGCAAGGGGTTTTCCTCTTGTACCGTAAGTTTTGAATCGGAACTGTTGCATGGAGATACTTTTTGTGTCCTGATTTTTGTACTCTGCCCATGCCGGGGGTGGGGTTAGAACTAGATAATCTTTGAGGTCCCTTCCAACCCAAGCCTTTCTACGATGATTTCTGTGTTTCTGTGCGATGCTTTTTCTGCGTTCTGGTGGTTTGCTACAAAGCCTGGAATATACTGGGCTGCCAGACCCTCTCGATGGGACGATCCTCACCCTGACCTCTTTCATACGGGCGATTAAGTATCGAAACTTTCTGTTCGTTTTCTTCCTGCCCCTCCCCATTCTTTCAGAGCGCTGAACAAAAGGAAAGCCTCGGCGCGGCTGGCTGAGATGCGGGGTGAATGAATGCAGTGACCGACATGGTGCTGAACTCTGCAAGGAAGCAAGCCGCCCCTCCAGACGTGGCCTGCAGGAAGGCCGCCAGTTCCCATTCCCGCTGGAGCTGCCGTGTGGGTGGAGAGGCGGCGTCCTGCAGCCGCTTCACCTTGCTCGCAGGGCGGCAGAGGGTCTGCCCCGCAGTGGGAAGCCCAAAAAAGCCGGGATTGCTGTCGGGAGGCAGCGGACTTCCTTGGTGTTCGCTTTGCTGGTGCTCTGGGTGCTCCCATGCCTGGGGTTGGCCTCCTCCTGGCGTGTGGTGTTGCACAGGGGCGTGGGGTGCCCTTGTGCCGTGCTTGGGGCGCGGGTTCTTGTTGCTCTGCAGCGCCCGTGTGGGGCAGGCCTGGCCGTCCTGCGCAGGGCAGGGTGAGGCTTCCCCTTGATGTGGGTGAAGAGGTTGGGCAACACAGCCCAGGAGGCTCTGATTCAGCCTTTTCCTTGCTCTTGCAAATTATTGTGACCCTTTTAATTTACTCGTCTGCAGCTTCTAATTTTTTCTCTTATTATCCTGTAACAGAGAATTTGAGGAGTTCTAGATGTAGTTGTCTTCCTAACCTGCCATGCTTAGAATGGACTTCATGTGAGACAGAAATGAGCTGGTAGAAATCCAGGAAACTGGTGTTTATTACGTTTCTCTTGCAGAGAGCAGACCCCTCTGTGTGACTGGAGTATCTCCTATGTAGGATTGAGCCTATACTGGATTTGCATCAGCAACAAATACTTGGGCTTTAATTTTCAGGGCAATGATCGTTGCTTGCTGCAATGTAAAAGCTTTGTTGTGTTTGGATTTTAAGTGCACGTGCCAACGAATTGGTGGGGAAGGTTATTTAATGAGGGGATGGAAGGGATATTAGGTGTGGAAAGCTGGCATCCTGATGATAATGCTGTCGGTGGGGTCCAGGGAAAATGTGTACGTATAAAAATAAACTATTCTCTGCTGTGATGCTTTGTGTTTTGTCCTAATAGAACTAGTTGGTCAGTGGAGCTCCTAAACATTTCCCACTGCTGAGATGGAAGTTCCAGTGATGTTTGAAACGAGTACAGTATATTAACAGAGAATAACTGTTCATTTCTATCTTCCTGTTTTGAGTTGGTCCTAGTTTTCCAAACATTGTTTTGTGATGAAACTCTATAGAGTTTTATCTTCCTGGGAAGCAGAGATGGAAAAACTTGATCATGTTTGCAGTCAGAAGGGGGAATATGTGCTGCTGCCATGATTACTTTTATGAAATTTTGTTTATAGGCTGCAGCAAATACACAGTAGAACTCAGAAGCATGGCAGGGAGAAATAAAATGGCTTTCACCTGTTCTGTGTCAGCATCTGTGTATGTCTGGCAGTGGCTCAGTCTGTACTACTTTATCAAAGGAAAATTGCTTACTTGGTTAACTAGTGGCTCTTTATCACAGATCAGTAGCTGAGTGCATAAGTGGAGTTGCTTTTACCAAATATAAGGTGAGGAATTATGAAGGAGTGGCACCTGAAAGGTAAAGCTTCTTTTAGACACTCTAGCTGGATCCAAAAGACCCCTCCAAACAATCTTAAGGATGGAATTTGCTTTGAAAGCTAAATTCATCATCTCAAAGGTACACAGCAAATGAATGGTGATGTACTGACTGATGAAGCTACTGAGTGAACAAGTCTGGGTTTGTTCTTCTTTCTCAGAATCTCTCAATGGGCTGGCATCTGTGCTTAATTCAGTGATCAGTGGGAGTGTGGCAGCTGTAGAGTGAGGATGGTAGGGGGTGTGTGTGTGTGTTTAAATTACTTGGGTGTGATGCAGAAGTTTAATATTAGCACAAAGCACAGGAAAATTGAAATTGCTCCTCAGGGAACACAGGCGGAATCTGTGGTAGTGCTGAATTTAGGGCTAAATTTGTTAATGTCTTATTTTCCCACGTTACAGTCCTTGTAATGTTTTCTTCCTATGTTGTAACATGTGTGAGAACACTTAGTTGCTTTCCTTCGGAGAGGCCTTGTTGGTAAGTGTGACCTTTCCAATTAACTGGCAACAAATGTGTTGGCAGTTACACTTCAATTTTGAACGCACAAAAATTATTTTTAGTATGGGTCCTTGGCAAACTGCACTTTGGCTGAATGGGTGATCTTGGTGATTTGCTGAGAGAGCCGCTGCTAGTCGGGTGCCACGCTGAGGCACAGAGCCAGAGCAGCATGGAGAGAGCTGTGTCCTGCTCCCGCATTTTTAAACACTAGAGCTCAGACTTGTTTTGAAATGCTGTCCTATTTGTCGGTAATAGTGCCTACAGACATCTCTCTCTCTCCGTTGTCAAAATGATGGCAAAGGGAGATACCTCTGGGTTGAGCCTTTCCTGCTGCTGGCGCGTGTGTTTGTTTTGCTCCCATGTGTCATCGTTTTATGTAGAGGCATCCCTTCAAAGGGGTGGAGGGAGTGCCACTGCTCCTCATTCTGTCCCTAGCCGGGGATTTAACAAGCAATACTGAGGTAATCCTGGCAGCCCTACTCCTCAGGCAGCGATCTTATCTTGCTGTGAAAGCTGAAGAGATCACTGTCTTGTCAGTGCTGGGATGGAGGAGGTCTGAGGAGCTGCGAGGTGCGTCTGGAAATGACACAGAAGGAAAAGCATGCATCCTGGGCTGGTCCCTCCATCCAGACTGGCCAGCTACAGCAAAACCCGTGGGGTATTCTGGTCTTCAGCCTGAGCAAGGTCTCTGCAGCACAGTGGTTGTACTGCCGAACTGAGCTGAGCTCTTGTTCTGCAATTTCCCGTGCTGCAGGCAGCCTAGTGCTTCACTTGATGTGCTGCCCTTGTTTAGGGATTTCCTGACATCCTCCTATTGAGCTGAGGGCAGAGATACTTATCTTGCATCTCAAATGAAATTTCAGGTCCTAGAGAGAGTAATTAATATTCTGTGTATTGTACGGTCCTATAGGCGTGACAGCTCTGTTCCGGGTAGTATCTCTATGCTTCCTTCCTTTCTTTTTTGTTTTTTAATATTTTATGGAAACAAGAGAGCTTGTTTCGATCTGAGAGTATTTGTCTTATTTTGTTTTTTCTTCTTTCTCCAGCATCCAACGAGCTGCACTGGTGGTTCTGGAAAATTACTACCGAGATTTCACAGTCTACAACCCAGCCTTGTTAACAGCCTCCAAATCCCGAGCAGCCAAGCACATGGCTGGCCTGAAAGTCTACAATGTTGATGGTAGGTGAGGTAAAATGTAGTCTCTGAGACTGAGTGGGATGGGGAAGGGCTGGGTTTGCTTTATGCTTTGTTATGCACACATTCTCACCTTTTTGCTTTGCCAAATCCTTGTCTCTCGCTGGATATCTTCCTAGCAGTGCAGAGTTTGCCAGTTCCAGATGACTTTACAGATGTGTTTAGCCCTCAGTAAGTCTTTTGTCTTTGCCAGGTGGAATGGCCACGTTTTGGGTCGGGCTTAATTGTTATGTGGCTTGACACTTTTCAGCGCCACTGCTTGTGTCAAGCAGCCTCTGCTTTTTGTCACCCTTGGGTCATGTCTGTAGTTGTGATAGTACAATAAACACAACTTTTAACTTAAATGAGTTCCCCAGTCGTTTATTGTGCTGCTTTCACATGCAGCCTTCAAGGAAAGTGAAGGAGCCACGGTTTAAGCAGCAGTAAAGTGATGCTTATCAGCCTGCAGCCTCAGCACTAAATGAGCTATGACTGGCTCACCCATGGCCATGGAAATTCAAACACAGATAACGATCCCCATTGAGCTTTGCTGTTCTACAAACCGTTTTCAAGCTTTGGGGCTTTAGAAAAGTGGATGGATGGACTGACTGATGGATATAGGGATGCTCAAAGCAGTGAAAACTGGACTTAATAATTTGACACTCTTAAACCCCATCAGTGAAAGCCGGCTTGTTAAGCAGGGCGTGCCCAGCAGCCTTTACAGGGGTGCACATTCCTTTGGGAGACTCAAAGTTGAGTAGCAAAGCTTTTATGGTGAAGTTGTGTGGTAAAGGCACGTCCTGCCCTTGAATTTGTTAGTATTGAAAGGCTTTGAGAGCTGTGAAGAGGAGACTGAAGGGACTTAGATGGGCAAGGTGGCTCTGTGTGCATGGTGTGAAGACTGAAATATGAAGAATATCTGTCTCATGGAAAAACATGAGACATGATTGTTTTGCTTTCAACAAAGTTTCCGTGCCTAATGGGAGTGGAATATTTTATTTTCCTTTTTGGTTGGTTGGTTTGTTTGGTTTTTTTTCAATTTTGGTGAGTTTCAAAGACCTTATCCTAAAGGTTTCTCCAACCTCATGCAGCACTCCTGAGTCCATAACATTAATTGGAGGTTTAGATGCTTACAGTGAGATATTCCCATCCTGACAGAGGAAAGTGGAAGTGAGGGAAGGGGAAGGACAGGTTGCCCATCATGTGTCTTTTGCTGCCTGGATTGATGCTTTTGGTTGCGTAGTGTTGGAGAGGGGAAGCAATCAGACATGCAAAGAGAAATGCTCTGTGTATTTCTAGAGGTGAAATCACTTGTTCCAGCTGCTTGCTCTCAGTGAGGCCTGGTGTAGGGAGGGTGAGGGCCTTCTGATCCCACAGGTGTTTGCACACTATTCAGACCTCACAGCCTGCCAGGCTGGCTGCAGGGTGTGCCATTCTGATTACTGGCTTGTCTTTTCCTGCACTGCAGTATCTCTTCAGGAGTTGGCGTGCTCTCTTTTCCTGCAGCACCTGCTGGGACAGTGGGACTCCCAGGCTCAGAGAAAAGACTGTCAGTCTGGTAGTGTGAGTGCCTCAGAAGCTGCTAGCTCATGAGGCTTTGTTAGAAGAGAAGGAACCAGAAGCAAGCTGCAGATGTGGCTGGCAGGCCTTTCCAAGTGTCAGGCTTGTGAGCCTGCCAGGGCCTGGAAACTCCTGCCTTCCCTTCTGGGGCAGTACTGGTTGCCTGGGCTGTTCTGTGTGCAGTGCTGCTGCCTTTGTGGACATGGAAATCTCAGGCTTAGAGGCATGTCCTTAAGAAGATTCCATCCATCTTACAAAGCAGAGTGTAGCTCTGGCTGCAGCTTACCCTGGCAGCCTGACAGTCTCTTATACCCTTCTTATAAAGAGACAGTAATGCTATTAAGGCAGCCTAATTTGTTGTCAGCTTTTGTATTTGATACTGCAGCATCCAGGAAAAAAACCATATTGCTGTAATCTCTCTTATGCAGTAGTGGGGAGGTTCACCTTCAAAACCAGGATTTTCATTGCCAGGCATAGTCAACGAGGCAAATTACAGATGCAGCCCAAATTTGGGAGCTAGTGTCTCCCTTGAGTCATATCCTCCATTTCAGGGCTGTCAAACAAAGTCTTAAATGTTTAAACTCTTTAAGAAGCTATTTGTGTGAGTGCTTGTTCTTCCCACTCCTTAGTTTCAGGCTTCTGTCTTGGAATCTGGTTTGGGCTTTTTAGGAAAAAAATTAAAAAGAGTTGCCCTTGCTTGAGCAGAACAATTTTGAGCGTGTCTGTGCAGTTGATTTGCCTTAACCACTGCCAGCTGAGATTGTGGGCTTTCAGAGCAGTTTGGCACAAATCAGCTCTTGGTGGCTTGGAGGCAGTCCTAGGCTACCTCTTCCCTCTGGGTAGACCCACTTCTGCCCTCTACCTGGATAGAAGAATTTGTAAACTCTTCTGGGGCAACCGTTTTCTTCTCCCTACCTTAAAAGCCAGAGCTGAGGGCTTCATGGGAGAGTTGCAGAACTTGGCACTGTATTTTAAGGTCACTAGTTAAGGTCTTGTTGCAGACAGCTCTGTGGACTGACTGGGTGTTACACAGCAGATTGCAGCTTCCCTGTTCCTGCGGCTGTGTAGGATCTGTTAACAGCACCAGAAGCTCTGGTGCAAGCAGCAAGTGCTTCTCAGAGTGCCACGAGAAGCTACTACACATATAGACCCCCTCTTACTCGATTGTGGGATTGCTGCTCTGACAGCATCTGCCCTTCTGGGAAACCCTATGCTTTTGTCTGAAGGTGACCCTGCTGTCCTCTGCGTCCTGTTTCCCCTTCCTGTGAATAACTGTCTGGAGTTTGGCTTTCATTTATTCATCTCCATGTCTCATTATGTTCTTGTGTTTGTCTCTTTCCTCTTTCCAACTTCTCACTTTTTGTGCTCTCACACTGTCTTGGTGCTGAAATGTGATATGCTCCAGCTGCCCTTGCCTTCAAACTGAAAGCATATATAATGGGGGGTAAGTTGCATCCTTGGCATGTTCACCTCACTCAGCCTTTGTGTATATTGTGTGAGACCCTCCATCCCAACTAACCTCCCTCGTCCATGTGGCAGAACACTCTCTCTAAGCCTGTGCTGCCTTGCAGGGTTTCTACCGGAGCTCCCGAGGACCGGGGAAGGGTTTATAGGGTCGGCTGGGAAGGCTGGAGCCCCAGAGCACGTGTGACAGCTGCCGTGGGGTGCTGGTCTGTCCCAGCCCCAGCCCTGTGGCACTGACACGGCCTTTCTGTCTCCCCTGTGCCCGTGCTTGCCCCGCAGGCCCAGGTAACAACGCGTCGGGGCAGTCCCGGGCCATGATCGCGGCCGCCGCGCGGCGCAGGGACTCCAGCCACAACGAGCTCTACTACGAGGAGGCCGACCACGAGCGCCGCGTGAGGAAACGCCGGGCCAGGTAAGGCCACCCCGTCCTGGGGGCTGCTCTGAGGCTCAGCCACGTGGGGCTTGCCCAGCCTGAGGGTGCCCCAACCCACCATGGAGGGTTGGCTGTAAATCTGCCGCAGGGAGGAAGCTTACGGAGCCCAGATGCACAAGGGACGGTGACAGCTTGCAAATGGAATTATCCGAAGAACATGCATGCAGCTGAGCTCGTGTATATGAGGCAGATAAGCTAATGCAGTGTCGTGGATTAGGGAACAGTCCAGTGCTTGACGAGTCTGTAGTTACTTGCTGTAGGAAATCCCATTATTTTTGCCCATGCCCAGGCTTGTCAGCTGAAGTAATCCTGGGACAGGATCAGTGGAGTGCTTGGTGTTGCCCATTCATGGATGAGGAGAATATTTGTGCTTGCAGGCTAGTCAAAGAGAAAATCTGACTGGCTTTCAATGAATTGAGGAGGAAAGACTTGACCACAAGCAGTTACATTTTATTTGGGAACATGGATATGTCTTCTGCCAGTCATGCTTAGGCTGCAGAGTTGATGATGCTTTGTTGAGGTGACCCGAGACAGTGCCTCTGCTCAGGAGCCTAATTGCAGTCTGTAGTTAGCATACCTAACAGTTTGAGGCAAGTTGCTTATGGGCAGGCTCCCCTGAACTGAGCTGTGTTTGGAAGGAATGTGTCATAACTGGAAGGAGCTGGCTTGTTTTGAGTTTCCTTTTGGCAGTTTGTTTCACTGGGAAGGTGCTGGCACTATGTCCCCTCCTTGCCTGCTTCAGTCTGACCTATGCTCTATAGCCTCTGCCTTTTAGGCCCTCTTCCAGCCTCAGAGCAATAGGGATTTAAACTTGCCCTTCTGTGAGGTGTAGCATCTGTGCTTGCTGAGTTTGGTTAGAACAACTGCTTAGTTAGGGGGAAGCCATCAGTCGCTAGATAAGGCCAGATGTTTCAGGCCAGGAGTTTAAAACTGATTTCCACCCCCACCTCCCCCATGTCAAATATAACAAAATGGGCAAGGGTGAGGACTTCTTGTGCTCTTCCTCATTGACAGCCTGAATGCAGTATGCTATACCTCTGCTTGTGGTGAGGCAGCTGTGAGGCTTTAAGGTGCATTGGACATTGAGGTCATTATGGACAGTCACTGGTGACTTGAGAGGAAATTAAGTATAAAACAAGTCCTATCTAAAGGGGCTGAAGAGCTCTGTTGGGTGGCTCTTCCATTATTGTTTTCCCCTCAGTATTGCAGCCCCTCACTTGCAAGTTAGCCCAGTACTAAGTAAGGAGTGTCATAAGACATCTGTTCCCCTTTTATGGTGTGGTCTTGGTGTTTGCTCACCTGTGCCAACACAGGAAGGGTTTGCAGAGGATGCCTTTAGCTACAGTGTTGGGAGTGAAGACAGAGGAGTGATTTCACCCTTGCTGCTCAGTGGAGGGGTGCAGGGCAGTCATTGGGCAGCAGGAGCTCTGCACCCAGCTGGTAGAAATGGGAGCAGACTGCAGCTTGTGAGCACAGAGCGTCTCGGAGCAGGCTGGGTCACACTGGGGCATGCTCAGCCTCCCCCTGAGCGTTTGCCTGTCCTGTGCTTGGTGCTGCAGTCCTGTGTGCTGGGGCCATTGCACTCAGACATGCATTAAACACAAGAGCAGCTGTGCCTTGTTTGAGTCATGCAGCTGATGTTTATGCTGCGCTGGCAGAACCAAGTGCAGTGCTCAGGGCTTTACAATCTTAATCCTGGTTTATGGCCCTCAGTTGCTGGATGGCTTGGGCAAGGAAGGAAAAGCTGCTGTCTACCCCTCAGACTGTCAGTAGAGAAGATTTTGTGTCAATTGCTGGTGGCAGGCAGTGACTTGACGGCAGGTGGGAATAGGAGGCTTGTAAATCCTGACTCCCAGGCTCTGCCTTAACCACAGACCCATCCTACTTCTTGTTATGACTCTTGCTGTCCTGATTTTTTTGCCACAGGCTTGTGGTTGCAGTGGAAGAGGCTTTCACTCACATCAAACGCCTCCAGGCAGAGGAACAGCAGAAAGCTCCAGGAGAGATGATGGACCCCCGAGAGGCAGCCCAGGCCATCTTCCCCTCCATGGCAAGAGCTCTGCAGAAGTACCTTCGCACCACCCGCCAGCAGCAGTACCACAGCATGGAGAGCATCTTGCAACACTTGTCCTTCTGCATCACCAACAACATGACACCAAAGGTAACGAAGAATGCTTTCTCTAACGCTGCTGCAGAGGGAGGGAGAAGGGGATGGCACATCTGTGTGTGCAAGCAGAACAGAAAGTTGTCGAGGGAGGTGAGTGAAGGCTTTCATAGTTGTTGCTCCCTGTGAATTGACCTGTGTGGTGTAGGTTGCATCAGGTCTTGAAGGGAAGTAGTATTTCCTCCGCAGCATCTTCTGTCTCTTCTTATTTGAAAGTACCTGGGAGGTATTTGTTCTTGAGTCCAATTCAGCAAAGGGAATGCTTAATAAACGTTACAAAGGGTGACTTTGAGGAGTTTTCCCAGCTGGCTTGTGGTAGCAGGATGATGCAGGTGGCAACCTGCAAAGGATCTTTTTTGGTTTTCTGCCCCCTCTGCCTTGCTGCATTTTGGACTGCAAATTATTGCCTAAATCTCTGTCTTTCTGACAGTGTTTCTAATTCATGAGCTGCTTGATCTAATGTAGTTTGCTGCTTCATGCCCAGACTGTGACTGTTGATTTGCAGACACAGGGAGGGACTGAATGATAAGGGAAACAGGTCACACGATTTCTCTCCCACTCTCTACCTTCCCTTCTAAGAACACCCCAGAGCCCTAGGGAAGGGTTATTCTTGGACATTCACCCAGGACTTACTGCAGTGAGAGCAGAAATGCTGTCAAGAGATGAGGCTTTGCACCCACTCATTGTGAGCCACCCGGGACCTTGCTCAGGTATGCAAGGGGATTTCTGCTGCCATTAAGATTGCAGAGAGACTTTAAAATACAAGCAAGGTCAAATGGCATTTTGCATTCTGTTTTCAGTTTTGCACCCTCAGGCTGAAAACATGGAGACATCTGTTTACCACCTTAGCTTTGCCTGAAGGAGAGAGCCAGCTATCCTGTCTGACTGTCTGGGACTGTAGTTTTGGGATCGATTATGGGGCTGGTAGGGGAGAAATGACCTCTGCTCTACTGAACTGCTCCCGGATGGCTGTGCTCATGGCAGAAGTCAGGGCTATAACTTTGCAAGCTTGCTGGGATGGACTGAAAGAGGATCTCCTGATGTTTGTGTCTACTTCTGGGTCTGAAAAGCTGAGAGGGACTGAAGAGAAGATATCTTCTGAAGTGTGAAAGCTGAAACGATTTGCAGCATGGCAAGCCTGTGCTCGTGGAGCTGTATTTGGGAATGGGAAGAGGGTGAGCTGTGGGGCTGGTGCTAACGTGTGTCCCGCTCTTGGCAGGCATTCCTGGAGCGTTACCTCAACCCAGGCCCAACCCTCCAGTACGACAGGGATCGCTGGTTCTCCAAGCAGTGGACGCTGGTCAGCGAGGAAGCGGTCACAAGCGGGTTACAAGACGGCGTGGTGTTTGTCCTCAAGTGCTTGGACTTCAGCCTTGTTGTTAATGTGAAAAAAATCCCCTTCATCAAACTCTCAGAAGAGTTCATAGACCCTAAATCTCATAAATTTGTCCTCCGCTTACAGTCTGAGACTTCAGTCTAAGGGATTTTGAGGGTGGGTTGTTGGGAGATTTTTTTTTTTTCAATATTGTGCTTTTGGGTTTGATTTCCCCAATGCTGACTGAAACTGGCAGATGATGGACCAGTAATATTTGACCATCTGCACTTTATTTGGAAAGGGGAGGGGAAGTTGGGGTATCTTATCTAGAAAGAAGTATCTTAAGAGGCAACAGGGCAACTTGGCTCAGTTAGCTCAGCCTTGGAGACAGAACAGGTTTTTTCTTTGCCCCTCTTTTCAGGCATTCTGTAAGTCTCACGCTCTCTTTCTCTGCACGGCTGCAGTGTCAGAGTTGTTGGAATGCTGCCTTACACCATGCAGGCCTGTGCCCTTGTGTCTCTGCTTTGCCACTTGTGGCTGCTCCTGAGGGCTCATTGCTCACCTGTCCCCCACAGAAATCTCCTGGCACAGGGTGCCACAGTCCCTGCTCACCTGGGGAGGAGGGAATAGCAAAGGGTGGGGTTGTGAGAGGACTTTTATTCTTTACTCTTCTTCTCCTCCTCTCCATGTGCCTCTTCTGTCAGTGCTGGACCTCTATGGGCATAATAGGATGGTTTCACCCTCTGTGAAATTGCATGTCTTGAACTGGATCAGCCCATTTGCAGCTCCTCAATTTTTTTTTTCCTTAATCAGTGCTTGTTAGTGAAGTTGTTCTTCATGTCAGAGCTCCCTGTTATCTCTCCCCTGTGTCCCTCTGTCCTGCTTGTCAGCATCTTTCTCAGGCACACCCAAGGCTTCCTGTTTCTGTCTCCTCTGTCTGGCTTTCTGAATGTGTTTCTCCAGGCACTGCCGCTTCCTTTTGCTCCTGCAAGGGCTGTGTATTTGCACTGGGACAGGGTCAGTAAGTAGCTGGCTCCTCCTCAGATAAATCACAGCCCCTCCCTACGTCTGACAGCCTCTTTGAGGGGAAGGGGGTGCAGGCAGGAATGTGCCCCTCCCTCTCTAGCCAGCTTCAAGTGCGTCTGGAGAAAAGACGGGCAAAAACACTTCCCTCCTTCAGGAGAGGAGCCAGGGAAAGGCTGACCTCTGCCCCATTCACTTGCTTTGGAGAACTGTTGTGCTCTGGAAACACTGCAGTGAGTCCTTCCCCACCGTACGCCTTCAGCTGTAGCTAAGAAATACCAAACAATGCCTGAATGTTTAAAATCTGCCTGCCTTTCTTGGCCTTGCTGTGCTGTGGGAGTTTCTGCTCAGCGTTGGGATTTGCTTTTGAGAGATGCGTTTTGCAGTTTGTGAGGCTGCCTTTGCCCACCAGTGCAGCTTTCATGTGTGAATTAGTCATCTGAGTTTGGAAGGTTTGTTTTTAATAGTGAGCCTAAATCGGTGTCTGAAGTCTGATTGCCAGCACAGAGCATGGAGTGACTGGAGCCAGCTGCAAGGCTGGCATCGACCTGAAGGTCCCTTGAGATCCGTGTGAATGTAAATGATCAATTCATTCTGTGCAGTCTTTTGCCACGCAAATATTCCTTATCGGGCAGGATCTGGCCTGCTCTCCATGTGGATGTCTTAACCAAGAAGGCCCTAATTCCAGCAGTGTGTAAGTCAGTGCCTTTCATTGCCGGCCTGCACAGTCTTCTGAGGAGGGCTGTGACAGCCCCTCCTGTCCCTTTTGGCCTTTCCCAGCCCTTCCCACGGCAGGCCTGGGCTGGCTGGTGCCCACCACAACAGGGATGCTGGGAACAGGGCAGTAGGGTCCATCCTCTTCCAGCTTCAGCAGCAGTGGAGATACATGTCCGACAGCACTTGTGGATAGTCGTCTTGGGATCAAGGGAGAACCCTGCTGAGTGAAGGTCCAAAGTGATAATTCCCCGTCCAAGTGACACCTGCAGTTTCCTGTGCCTTTATTACAAAAGGATCCACTACATGTAGTAGTCTCCTGGATCCTTTTGAGTCCATGTAATGTACCAGATGTGGTTGTAAAGAAACCGGATGGCATGGCACGTGATGGGATTATGCCCTTTGCCCTTAAAGGATGGGAAGTAGGTAGTGTTTTCCCTTCTCTAAGCTCAGTGTTTGAGTTTTTTTGCAGATCAGGCTTTCTGGTAGTCTGTATGGGGGACTCTTTTATTGACTGTGGCCTTCACAGTGTTTTACTTTGAAAAAATAGGTTGGTTTATTCCTTTAAAAGAAAAAAAAAATAAGGAGAACATACAGTATCTTACACTTGGCTCTCCTGAAGATGTCTGCACCTGGCTTTTATGATGTGCATAACCAGCAGGGTGGGAGAGACTGGGAGTAGCTTGGGAGCCTGTGGAGTACTTAATAGCTGTGTGGAGGCTACTGCCTGTGGCTGAATTGGCTCATTTCTGTGAAGCCAGAACAAGACCCACCTTGCCAGGGGCTTGGTGTGCCATGCATGTGAGATCACCTTGTCACCGGCACATCTGCAAAACATTTTTACTTTCCCAGGATTTCCTTCCCCTTTCCTTTTCCCTGCCCCATGAGGAGGGGTTGTCTGACAGTATCTGCTCAGGAAACTCATGTCTTAATTTTGTTAAATCCTTTAGCACATGTAGAACCAGACGGAAGCAGCGTACGCTCAGTCTGGGTCTGCTTCTTCATCTTTGTGCTGTGGTTCAACACTGCCTTTTCTGCCTGCTGCCAAAAAGGGGCCAGCTGTCAACAGGGGCCAGCTCCTACATTTAAATGCTCTTCTCCATATCAGCAGCATGAATGCTTTGCCTGATAAAATCTGAAGGAGAGGACTCTCTCAAATGGTCTCTTTAGAGATGCAGCCTGCTTAGAGGTGAGGACAGACTGAAAGGGGAATCATGATTCCTGGATATTCCCTGTTCTGGTATTTTTAGTGACATGTTTCAGGGTCTCTTGCTTCCCTTCTCCATGCAAAATCAGGGGACCACTGTCATACCTACCTCACTGGAGTGTTGTGAGGCTAAACTCAACTTGCTTTCAAGTGCTTTGAGATCCACAGTTGGACCTGTGGCATCTGTAGGAATTCAAACTGTAAAAAATACTGAGCGGTGAGTGCGGACTGGTTTGTTTAACTCTGTTTATAGCCAGCTAATGAGTAAGAATGGAGTCATAGGGAACGAAGCTCTGATCCAATTCCTGCAGCCCTTACTTCTGCCGAGCTTGCCAAGAGCTGAGCATAAATACAACTTGTAGGGTTTGCCAGCCAAGTGCAGGCTCTTCCTCCGAATGCCTCTCCTATCCTGCACTGTCTCCTTGCACATATTTTCCTTTCTCTCTCCTGGTCTGGATGTTTGTACCTGGTTGGGAATTGTGGGGAGTTTATTAGAATTCAAATGGTTTTTTAAGACAACCTTGTTGGTTATGGAGTGGTCTGTGTCCCCCTTGGAGATGATCCTTGCACTGGACATCCTTCACTGGAAGCTGAACCATTGGATAGGGTTGTGTTGCCCAGCCAGGAGTGGTGATGCCCCACTCCTCTCTTCCACGTTTCCTGTAACTCAAGTATGCTGCTCAGATACTTTAAAGGCTTTGGGTTTGCTGCTCTCAGATTTGCTACAGCCTAAATCCAAAGCCACGCTGAGATCTTACAAAACCAGATGCAGCTCAGACTTTCAAGTGTTCTAGAGCAGATGGAAATGGCTGTGGGTTTCCATGAAGGCTGGCTTTCTCTTTCCTGGCTATAAATTGAAAGATCTGAATTTCTGGCAGCTTCCAGGAGTGTAGGGACAAATACTCCTCTTAACACTTTGCCAGTCCTGTAACTGGGCATGGGCAGGTGGTGTTGTCACATCTGTTGGCCTCTCACTGCCATGTGGCTTCAGCCGTGGGTGCAGACTTTGTGAGGCTGCCCCGGATCTCGGTGTTCTTTTCCCACACCTGGAAGCTGAGCAGGCAGCACTCTTGGAAGTGTAAGCATTGTAGCACTCCCCTCCATAGTGTATCTGCAGGACTGGGAAGTGCTGAGGCTGCACTAGGGAGCTTGGAGGCAATGCACAGTAAGGCTCAAATTTGGAGATCTGAACAATTCCCAACCCTTATTGAAGCCTCCAAACCTTTTCCTTTGGGATGGGGCTCTCTGTGCAATGCCTTGGGAATCTGCTGTTGCTGAGTACAGCCAAAAGCTGTAGGGAGAGAATATCTGGAGCTGGTGCTGCCCCACGTAAGTAGCTTTGAAAGGTCTCATTTGAGATGTGCTCCCTTCCAACACTTGCTGCTGAAGAAACTGAAAAGATCCATAACTTGCTAAACATGGAAACCTATTCAAGCCAATTTCATCTTGCTCACCAAAAGTTGTAATTCTGCCCTTTTCAAAGGATAAACAAAAGTCTTGCGGTCTTCTGCAGCAGTGCTGTAGTCTGGTCCCAAGCTGGCTCCTCACTTGGGCTCAGTGCTGCCCAGCCGTGTGAGAGCTGCTCACGAGGTGTGTGTGCAGGTGTTTTCTCATTCAGCTTGTGTGTGTCTGTGTGCTTTTCCCCCTCTAGTGTGCACATTATACGTGTTTAAAGCCTCGAGCCAGACATGGTGGCTCAGTGCTTCAGCTGTCCTTAAGAAGGAAGTGCTCTTGGAATTGAGCTGGTTTTAGAAAACGAGCAAAAAATAGAAAAGGAAACCCCCCAAATTTCTGTTCTGAAAGAGATGGCTTTGGGCCATGATGTCTCCTACAGGAGTGTGCATCCTCCTGCTGCTGCCTCCCATGGATGATGACCAAAAGTTGCCGTTTCCGACAGCTGTGAGCGGTGCGGATCGCTTTGGGCCAGTCCTGTCTGCATCCCTCCGACAGACTGCATTTTTTATCCCTGGTGCACACGGGGCCCTGTGGGCAGCAGGCAGCCGGCCCTGCCCTGGGTGTGCTCTGCCCAGGGAGGGGGGAGGGGATCCTTCCTTTCCTCTGGCTGCTTCCTGGGCACCTCTCACCAGCACTAACGATGCTTGGCAGTATCTCCTGTGTGCCCAGTGGGGAGATGCTGTGGCCACTACCTGAACAGGCATAACTGTGAAGGAATCTTACACTCTTCTGTGCCTGTTTCTTTGATTCAGCATTATTGTGTCTTGGGGAAGGGGGTGGGAGGGTGCCCTTCCCCCACCCTCCTTTATCACTGTGTAATACTTTTTCTACACACACTGTGTATAGTAAGAAGGGTTTTGCCAAGGTTTTCTAATTAATAGACACTAACCAGCATTTCTTTCTTTTTTTCTCTTCTTTGCACATGTGACTTTAACTGCAGTGGTACATGGTCTTTCTGTTCTTTTCTAATTGTGAAGTTAAGTAAGCAAATTCCTGTTGTCTGTGACATTAATGCACTGTGGGTTTAGCCTTGTAAATTGTTCTGTTCCAAGCTGGGTTCTCTTAAGTTATAGCTGGATGGGGTTTTGTTGTTTTTTTAAACTGAAACATAAAACCGTTTTACACTTTGCATATTTTGTACAGTAAAATTCTGGAAATAAACTGAAACCAGATTTGATTGTCCCACTCCTTTCTCTTACCCATTCAGATGAAAAAGCTCTTCTGGTTTTCAAGCAGTCCTTTAGCTGTGGACAGGAGGGGCCCTGCAAACATGTGGTTTAGCTTTTTTGAGGTTGTCTTTTTGTCACCCTCATTCTAGGCCTTTCTAGTCTGCCCTGCCACAGTAAAATGCAAACTCATTTATCACTCCTGAAGGAAGACTGGTAAAAGACTGCTTTGAACACCTGAAATCTCAAATGATGGGGAGCAAATGCAGCTGGGGAAGGGGGGGTGCATGACTGGAGTGGGAACAGGTTTTTCTGCCTCCTGTGTTCTCATAGTTTGCACACAAATTATGAAGTGCAGGATTCACTGCCGAGTTCCTTATTTGGCTCTGGTGGGGAGGAGGAGTGGCAAGAGGCAGAAAAGCCAGTGCTCCTTGTTTGTGTGGATGCAAGCCTGTGCTCTGCTAAAAAAAGGTGCAGGGATCTCAGATCTCACCTCAACAGCATCTCTGGGTGTGGCTCTCCCCAGCATCAGTTTCCATCTCCAGCACACCAGGAGCTCCGAAAGATTAAGCAGCTGTGCCCAAGGAAATGTGGGAGCAGTTTTTTTGTCTCGGGGTTCTTTGGTGCCCACTCTTCAGGCAAGCCCAGCCCAGCTGATCTCCTTGGTGGCTTCAGCTGCTGGAAAAATCCATAGGATGCTGCTCTTCAGTGAAAAAGAGTGCACCAGTTGTGAAGATAAGCAGCACAGACATAAATGCCTGTGGAGAGAGACAGCCACGTGGGTAAATCTCTGCTTGTGGGCAGACAGGTGTATTTGGGCTAGAGAGAGCTGAACTAAGGCCTGGGAGGAAGCAGGAAGGGTGGGATGGGGGTGTGCTCTCTTCTGCCTCCTGCCCTCCCTTGATCTCTGCTTTTGATCTGTCCCCCTCATCCTGCTGGTGCTTTGGCAGTGCCCAGCCCTGCACTGTTTGCAAGGTCAGCTCCCAGAGGTGGCCAGGGAAAGGGAAGAGCACTGCTGCTGCCCTGCAGAGCCTGAAGTAGGGGTGCTGGTCCCCACCTGCCCATCAGAGGAAGACCTGACTTGTTGGACTGGAGCTGTGGAGGGAAAGGCTCTGTGGGAGTTGGCCGCAGGTGTGTCATGGGAAGGTGCAAGCAGCAGGAATTTGGCATAAACAACATACTGGGCTTGTCAGGCTCGTTCCAGGCTCTTAGCCTGGAGAGCTGTGTCTTTACATGTGAGTTCAGCATGCTCTGTTTCATTTCTGGGGTAGTGCTGATACCAAATCCACACCTGACTGCTGCCAATTGTGGCACTTTCTGTCCTGCTGTGGGCTGTGGAAGCTGATGGAAGGAACAGGCTTTGCTAGAGGGACTAGTTCCCTTGGCCTTCACCCAGAGCTCACATATCTGAATCATAAAGGGCTGTGCTATGTAGCTCAGCAGAAATTAGAGCTGAGGGAGCTGATCTGGTTTGGTCAAGTCTTTTCACTGAAGTTGCACAGACCTTTGAGGTGTGATGGAGCCTCAGGTGCAATGTTGGGTTATGTGTTACAGACCCAAACCTCTGACAGAAAGGGGATGGAGCTTTTTACTGGAAAAAACAACCACTTAGAGGGATCTGGCATCCAAACCAGAGGTAAGCACCTTTTGCCTGAGGGACATACTGGACTTGAGGAGGACATGCCTCTCCTGCAGTGCCCTTCTTGACCATATGGGCATAGGACACTGACTGCCCTGAGACAGCACATCACCAATCACTGCTGTGGGTATTTAGTGGCTGAGCTGTGGCTGAATTCATATGAAGATTGTTTGGCTCTGGTAGGTGATGGGACCAGGCCTCACAGTTGTGGACACTGAGAAAGCATCACCTGTGGGGAATGAAGTGGAAATCCGTGGGGCAAAGGGGCCACATGTAGCCCAGGGCATAACAAATGGGGTAAGAAAGGGATTTGTCACCTTCAGCGACTGGGTCCAGAGCCTTGCTTGAAGCACAAGCAGCACCTCGCTGTGTGATACTGTTAGCTAAATCAATAGTTCAGTAGACATCTAGCTGTGGAGCTCCACGGGCCTTCAAACCCCAAAACATCTCTTGGTGCAATGAACTGGCTCTGCAGTTTCAGCCCTGGGTCCCCAGTCCTGGGAAGTACAGGAGGGGTTGAACTTAAGGGCTTCCAAGGGGTCCTGGAGCTCAGGACAGGTGGGGTAGGTGCAAGGGAAGGCGATCTCTCAGCAGGACATGGTGTCTCACAACAGTGTCCAGGAAGGGAAAGGGTATTGGGACTTGGCCAAGCAGAGTGCTTTGATTTGTCTTTCAACAGCACTCCTGAGTTTATGTTGGATTGGGAAGGGGATGGGTTTAGGTTACAGGCCTTTCCGGTACTGACAGATAATCCACTGGGGCAAGGGCATCCATTCCCTTTTCATGTGTGCATCCATGGACTGCTGGGTCAGGAGGTGCTGAGAGAAAGGAGAGCACTGAGCACAATGTGTCTGCAGAAGCAGGGATGGTGTAGTGGGGTGATGGCATATGCATAAATCATTAGTTGTGAACAAGGTTACCCGAGTTGCTTTGAAAAGCTGTAACAAGTTTTACAGCCCAGCTGTGAGCTTGTGTGCTAGTCTGACATGGTGCTAGGAAAGCAGGGAGTACCTCAAACGGGAAGAAAGCTGTTTTCCTGTTTGTCTCCATCTCCCTGTCCCTCTCCTTAATGAATCTGTAAAAGGATGTGGGTTGTTCAGGTTTTCCCCCCTGACTACTGCTCACGTCGTAGTCTGTGTTCAGGTTGAGGTGCGTTGCAAAACTGCCAGGCTACCCCAAAGCCCAGAGCTGATCTTCCCTTCCTCCAGAACCTGGGGACATGATTGAAGACATCTGTACAGGACTTGGGGCTTGCTCTGGTTCCAGCTCAGTTAAAGTGAACAACCTGGGGACCCCAGGAGCCCTCCCACAGAGGCACTGCTGCTTGTCGGTCTCCCAAAGCTTGTGGGTCCTGCTGGCAGGAGAAGTAGAGCAGGTGTTTGCTGCAGAGACCACAGCCAGGACAGAGGGAACAATCAGTCCTTGGCCTCTGCGTGGGCAGCACTAAGTACAACGTGAAAGAGCAAGGAGGAATATGACTTTTACCTTGTGGATGTGCATTTGAGGTGGCTCAATGCATTCACCTTGCTTATGTATAAAAATATGGAGCGAAGAGCAAAGCCTTAAGAGAGGCAGTAACACAAGAATATGTGAAGTCAGTGGAAGAGACCTTAGAGATTAGGGTGTGGGTTTTCCCTCCAGCATCCTTAGGAACATGAAGGCACAGAGATTTGAAAAACCTGAGACACCACAAATTGCTCTAGGCATGAAGCTACTCTATAAATTGAGACGTTTTAAGTCTCTTCCAAAGGCAAGGATCAGGTCTACAAATGCTTAAACATCCACCTAGTCTTGGTTGCCTTTCTTTTTTCCTTTTTATTTTTTTTTTCTTATTATTTAAAAAGGTAGCAGAAATGAAAAGTGGACGCATGGGGAGAAGGGAGATGTGTTTGACCAAACCCATTTGATTCAGCCTCTTTGAAAGTTTTAAGAGACACTCAGAATGTTATGGCTCTTTGGACCTCACTTCAGCACAAGTCAGATGCTGTGGGCATGCTTTAGAAGAGGGAACAAGAAGGAGCTGATTATATCTGGGCCACAGATGTGAAATAGATCTGCAAACCTTTTAGCTTCTATTTTGTAAAAGCTCATTCTTGACTACTCATAATACCAGATCCTACAGCTGATTATAATTTTGCTTTGTAAGTGGTTGTGAGAAACTGGTTTAGTAATTCAGTAACTAGACTGTGGGAAGCTGCACAAATTCCTTCAGCAACTTCATTTTGTAGGGACTAAAATGTTCCTCAAACATTTAGCTACTTTTGTTGTTCAATAACCTCTCTCTTGGTCACTAGCAGGAGCAGGACTTTGAATGTTGAATTGAATTTTAAAGCAAAAATCAAAATCTAACGCCAGGAAAATTTCAGGGCTGCTCTCTGGTCAAACACCACTTTAATTTTCAACTGTGTTACTGAGGGAGGGACCTGATTCAAGCTGGGCTTTCTCCAAATCCAAAAGCACATGAGGTTGCCCGTGGCTATTTAAGTGATTTACCACCCACGACCAAGGGAGGGCTCAGTCAGGACAGCCACTGGCAGTCTCTGGCAGGGAGGTGGCTCTCTGGGGCTGCTGAATGTGAGATACCCCCTCCAGCAAACTCGGCTCGTTTAACCCTCAAGGCTTATTTCTTGTCTTCTGCTCCGATGGTGTGGTGGTGGGATTGCTGGTGGCACTGGGTGTTACTGGACTCTCCCCACAGTGACAGCAGTCAGGGCTTGGTTGCAGGGTGGTGGTTCCTCATCTAGATTTTGGGACAGTGGGAAAAGAGGTCTACCAAAAAATTCTGCTGCTTCACACCACATAAAGCTGGTGAAATGGCTTTTCCTTGAGTGTGTCCCACCTGTCCCCCCTCAGAATAAAAGCCAGTGACAGCCTTGTCAGGACATCTTTCTCCTCAGAAAGGAAATGTCCCTCCTCGTGTTCAGAGCTATGGAGATCCAGCACAGGCAGTTTGTGGCAGTGGTGTGAGGGAGGCTGCTGTCTCCCTGGGCTGGGGAAGGGGCAGCAGGGGCAGGGAAGGGCTCTGTCTTTCAGAGACCCTCAGTACCATATACTGTGGGGATGGGCTGAGAAGAAGAGGAAGATGGGCTGCATAGAAATGGAGAGAGAAAATAAATTCAGGGAGCCAGTGAGGATCCGAAGAGTAGTAAGTCAGGAGGCATGGAAAGAAGGTGAAAAGGCTGTTTTCTTGTTTTCCATAGCATTAGGGACAATGCCTTTTGAGTGCTTTGCTGATCCCCTTTATCACAGGGGCTTGGCAGGAGAAAGCACAAGGGGGGAGGGAGGCACCGGAAGGATCTTTGCTTCCATCCCAAAGGCAGTTTGTAATCTGATTCCTGAAATGGGTCTTCAAGCTGCAAGGAAGCTCTGTAGCAATTTTTTTTTTTTTCCCTTTAAATAGCTTAGCACCTTTTAAACCTGGCAGAGTGTTCTGGGAGCTGGGCCAAGACTCTGCTCTGAGCCCTGCCCCACGGTCCCCATTGTCATCAGATGTCACCTTCTGTCAAAGAGGTGTGAAAGTCATCCCACGGCTGTCCCCCAGGGGTACTGACCAGCCAAGGGCTGCTTTGCTAGAGGTCAGTGGTACAAGGGAGTGGGGAGAAGGCAGGGGATGCTGCAGTGCAGTGGGTTGACCCAGAGTCTTGGGTCTCAGGTAGGACACAGTCCCGCTGGCACAGCCTCATTACCGAGGTCAGTTATCCATCCTGCTGTCCTCTGCTGTTTCCAGTTTCTAGCAGCTGGTCTTGCATGGCATGGATGTACCTGGGGTGTGAAAGCAGCCAGGAGGCAGTGAGCTTTGCCTCAGAGGGCTGGGGTGCTTCTTGCCTGTTTGCCCGTCCTCCTCTTCAGCCCCCCAAGTCCAGGCACCGGTGTGCAATTGGCTGTTTGTGGGACTTCCTCAAAGCCTTTGCTGCAGAGGAGAGGAATCCAGATGCATTCTTGGCCTCATCTCACAAGACTGTAAGTCAGTGGCAGCTGGGAAGTGATATGTTCCTGCCTAAATAATTATTTTCCTGGGAATAAAAGGCGATGTTTTGTGTTTGGTCTCTGTAATGAATCAATCATTTCTTTAGGTATGATGTGCAGACAGACATGGAGAAGCAGCCGGTGTCCTCAGCTCTGTTAACATTGGTGTCTGGCTGAGCAGCTTCATTCTGTGATGGGAAGCAGCTGAGATCTCTGGTTTCACTATGGAGCTGTTCCTTTCCCAAGGGAGACAGGAGACTCATCACTTCTCAGAAACATCACAAAAACTGCTGACCCTGAAAACACGGAGTAATCTGCGATTTCCAGAGCGCCTCCCTTGTCCTTTCCTCCTACAGCTGTTTCCCAAAGAGTTGACATAAACTCAGAGCGCTTTTGGGTTCACAGAGCCTCTACATCAGCAACTGCTGCACAGGCAGAAACTTTCCCCTCCATGCTGCAGTATGAGAGCTGAGAGCTGTTGCTCCTGATGGGTTTTCTTCTCCCTTGATTGTTGCCCATGAGCAGCGCAGGATGGGCTGTGGTGCACATCCCAAATAAACCCCTTGGCTGTGCCCTCCAGCCCTGTGTCTGGGGACTGGGAGGAGGTGCTGCATAACTTGGTGTTCTTGCCACATATCACATGTTAGGAGGATCCTCACTGTCACTGGGGACAGACAAGACCAGGTTTTGGAGTACTTTGGTATTAATTTGACAGTGGTGGGTTAATGGTCAGACTCAATTATCTTAGGGGTGTTTTCCAACCAAAATGATTGGACGAGGGCAAAATACAATTCCTGTCTTTATCTGTATCAAGACCTTTCCATTATGTCTAGTTAGCATGCTGGAGCAAAAGAACCATTTGTGAAGAGAGACATGCTTGTTAAGCACTCAGTGCTGCCCACGTACACAAATTTATAATTTTTAACAAAGGGTTTTTTTGCAGGTTCCTCATCCAAATTTTGCTGAGTTTTTCTTCTCAGTGTGTAGTGGGCAGGGTTAGGCTGGCTTTGCTCCTCAGGGCCACCAGTGCCTTTCAAATGGCAGATGTTCTTAGTTTTGACAGAGGAACCCAGGAGCACCCGGGCCTGAGATCCTGTGTGTCATCCCCATACCACTGTCTTACCTGTTCCTGCAAGCAAAACACTCAAACTCAAGCTGCCATCTCCTTCACAAGGGGCATTGCATCATTCAGCAGTTCAGTTATTAGGATCTTGGGGCAGACGGGGTGTTATGGGTAAATGGGAAAGGCTTTGCTGCCTACCCATCCTTATTGCTGCAATCCTTCCTCTGTGGCAATGCTTTCCTAACTTTTTATGTGATTGTCCCAAAAGCCTGGCAATAAACAATTCCTGTTTGTGGGCAAAGACAATGATGAGAACTGTAATGGTGGACTGAGGGAAGAAAGAAAGGGCTGCCCCATCCCTGGCACCATGAAGGAGTGGCAGCTGTAGGATTAGCTCTTTCTTGCATAACTCAAGGGAAACTTTCTATAAACCACTGGCACCACTCCCCAGTATGAGTTCAGCCTCTACACTTCTACATTAATGATTTCTTTTCCCCCTAGAGGTCTGTTGCTTTGAAGTGTTTAAGTGCCTGTGAAACACCTGTGCACTTGAACATGTCCCTGGCGCTGTTTGCAGGGTCTGCCTGCTCTGCTGGGGTAATCTGCCTCTCAGAGCATCTAGAGTGGGGCACTTCAGAACAGAGGGGCATCCACTGTGAGAGAGGAGCACACAGAAAGCACTCAGGCAATCAGCATGTCTGGACATTGTGCCAGTTAGGAAAGGCAGTAGAGGAACTTTTCATTATTCTTCATGTTTGGAGTGACTGATGAGGAGGTGCAGGGCCAGTGCAGACAGTTACCTTATGCAGGGTGAAACTGTGCATGTTTTGCTCCTTGGGAATAGCCCAAAGGTAAAGATAAGCTAGTTCTTTTCTCAGGTCAGTAGCTGTCCCTTAATCACAGGCCAGGAGACTACCACAGGGCTACTTCTGCCTCTTCTTGCTCCTTACTAGTGGGGGTGAATGAGACCTTAAGTCCTGCTCACTCCCTGTCTGAGCTGAGGTCCTCCAGCAAAGCTCTTGAGGAAAAAGCAGAAGGAGAGTGCTGGGCACCCTGTTGGCCAGCAGAGAGTAGGGTGTGAGTGGAAGAGAGGAGAAGACCTCCATGCTGAGAGCACTCTGAATTTCAAAACTTCTGAAAGTTGGTCATCACACCAGAGCAACCAGTTGATTGCTCTCCCTAAACAAACTTGGTTCATCCTCCAGGCAATCACAAGGAAGTCCAGAAGATCGAATGGTTGAACTGGGGGCTTTGCTGCCTTGTCAATTCTTCTAATAGGTTGTATCTGAAAAGCACATGTTGATGGTTTGATGCTCAACAAGGAGCTAACTTGGCCTACAGTCATCTACCATGTTAGCACAGTATCCATTCAAGTGCATAGAGACAAAGAGAAATCCAGCTCTGTGGTGTTCATACTGGCATTTTCCACCAAGGGGATATGGCACACATGGGGACATATCAATACTTCAGCTTTTTTATACCAGTAGTTTCAAATTGCTATTTCAGCTAATGTAGAGAGAGTAAAAAAAACTGATCAACAGGCTGGGGAAAAAAAAAAACCAACTGTAAAATCTTGCTTTGCAATTCATCTGAAAAAGGAAATATATAGTGTGTAAACCTTGTTTCTCATCAGGCTGATTCACGTTTGTGTAACTGATTCTTCTGTCCCTCACACTGTTATTTCACCTCCCATCATGTGCCTCTGTCCTAAGCCAGTATAAGAATGGTCAGAACCATGGTTTTTGTTTGTAGGAAGAGAAGAGATGTGTATGCTACCTGTGCTAGCAACTCTGAACAACTGGAGAACATCTTTATAAATGTATTTATAAAGATAGAACCATCTCTGAACTCTCCATTCATTGCACTATTGCCAAACATAAGAAGCTAAGACAATTGAAATCTGCCAGCGTGGGAAAGCAGGGAGAACTAATGCTGCCACAGTGACCTGCACATGGATGGTGCTGCACTCACCAGGGCTGTAGTATGCACCCTTGGCTTTGTGAGTGACCCCCTTGACTGCAAACTGGTACCCTGAGCTCCTTCTCAGCCTGCAGTCAAAAGAGGCTTCTCACATGGGATATCTGAGTCTCTAAGCAGGGAGTAACTGTACAACTAAATACTCAAAAGCCAAACAGCTTGAATCCCTCTGCTGCTCACACCCCAACGCACCTCATCCACTATCTGTTTGGATAGATGTGTTCCCTCCCAACATCTTGATCACGGGAAAAGATACAACACGGGCTTTGGGTGAAGAGTCAGCAAAAGCTGGAAGGTCATGGGGAATGGGAATGCTTCAGGGTGGGCCCCTATGGATGTTTCCATTGGCTTGGCTCAGTGCCATGATCTTCAGACTCACATTGGGCTCAGAGCTGGTCCAGCCCATCCAGCAGTTCAGGAACTGGTGAGCTCTGTGTCTCATATCAGGCCTCCTGCAGTGACTCCAGCTGTGGCCTGAGCTTTCACGAAGAGGTTCAGACAGGGGACCCGGTGTTTGGTTTTGCATTGCACTGCCAGACAAGAATATCCTGTCATTATGTGGAATCACTGAAAACTTTAATAGCATCCCTAAAACCTCCCTCCCCTCCCAAAGCATTCTTCTGGCTCTTAGCATGTTAGGGAGTAGCTGCAGACTCCCGCAGCAGAACTTGCAGGATTGAGTGGTCTTGGCAGAGTAGCTGCAAAGGGCATTGTGTTTAATAAAAGGGCTAAACTTTACAGTTAGGGTTTTCCCTATGTCTTGAAGTGAGATTTGGTCTTTGGATGTTAAGTGCTGGGCTGATGAACACAGAAAATACAAACTGGCTCCCTGCGTCCCTCTGGCAGCAAGCAGGCAGGCACTTTTCTCCTGCCCTGGGACACTCGGGGCAGATTCCCTGCAGATTCCTACTGTCCTTACTAAGGAGGCATGATTGGCAGCGGTGCTGGGTGCCTGCAGGTGCTGCCCTCCGCAGGGGCAGTCCCGGTGGCTCAGCACCGCTGGGAATCAGGCGAGGGGGTCCCGGCGAGGGCGAGGGTAGGGGGAGCGGGGCCGGGGGAAGGAGGAGCAGCGGTGCTTGCTGATGCTCAAACATAGGTCTTCCAATGGAGGGACCTGCCGCAGGGCCAGGGCTCTCGGGCCCCACAAGTCAAACGGCACAGAGTCACAGTTAGTCATCATCGTCATCGTCATCATCATCATCATCGTCATCATCATCATCGTCATCATCGTCATCATCATCGTCATCATCGTCATCTTCATCATCATCATCATCTTCAGTATTTATCTTCCCAGAAAGCACATCCTCTATCCAGTCCTCCAGCTCCTCGGCTGTGGGCAGGTCGTCATCATCCCTGATGTCCATCCAGATGCTGTCAGCCTGTGGGGACAGGTGAGGAGGGGTTAGCTGTCCTCAGGGACACGGGGTACACAGCTACTGGGGGGGTGAGGGTTGGAGCACGGGTGGGATGCAGGGCACTGGCTCCCTCTTTCTACAGCCTGTGGACAGGCTCAGCCAGAGCGTCTCTGCCCATGCATTGGGATCCCCACTTCCCCCTGGAGTGCTGCTGAGTCTGACCAGGGGCAGTGGGACTGGTCAGCAGGTTTACAGGGCTGTGTGCTGCTGTGTGCCCTGAGGAGATGTGTGCCCACTGCCTACACCTGTGAGCAGGAATGCTGCCCACTGATTCATTCCTCACTCTATCTGGACAGTTCTGCAGCCTCCAAGTCTATGTAAAGAGATATCAAAGAGACGTCTGCCAGCACCTGCTGCATCACCCCAGTTTGCAGGACATCACAGTGTTTCCCTCCTTCCATCCAGAGCCCTTCTCTCCTCCTTGCAGCCTTCACAACCCCCTGCCAGCACCCTTTCTCCCCAGCCTCTTTCACAATCACCTTTGCCTCAGGACCTTGCTCTGGACTCTCCATGTGTGATAATGGTTCCTGTTCTTGGAAGACCCTTCCCTTAGGCCAATGCTCCCATGCATGGCTGAGATGGCACAGCATGCATCTCAGCTGAAGAGTGGTGAGAAACACCAATGCCCTGGGCTGCAGGTGCCCCTGCTTTTTCCCTCCAGCTGTCATTACTTCCATAAACCAGAGGAGATGGGAGAATTCAGTAAGAAGACAACAACAAATTTGTGACTGTTACCCAGGCACAGCAAGCTTATTTGGTCTCTGAGGTCTAGAATTGAAAGTTTTCCTGTCTGCTTTGCTAGATTCCTTGGGTAAATGCCTGGATATGTTCCTTTCCATTCACTGTCTCCCTTCCATAAAACAGGATCAGCCTCCTGTTTTGCTGAGGCATTGTGAGGTTCTCTCATTCAGCATTTGATGTTGCAGAAGCATCTTCACATATCAGAAGATAACTACCAGCCTTTGCAAATGCATCCAACTCCTTTCCCTGTCTGTGGTACTTAATTCTCTTTGATTTATGGCTTGTTAAAAATCCAGACCAATTTCTGTTCAAGGAAAGCTGTGTCTCCCCTACAATGTTTTCCTCCTAAATCACCAAAACTGTAATAAAAAAGAACCCTGGAGAGGGATGCAGCTCTTGCTTCACTCAAATGTTCATGTCCCTAACCTCAGGACTGTTTTTGTGGCAAAAAAGTGACACTTTTAAATAATGGGAAGAGGAGTGGCTCCATTTCACCTTGAGAAGGTGCTGTGCAAATAAAGCAGTGATATTTTGCCGGGCATCATGGCCCTGGTCCCGAGTCACAGTCACCACAATGTGATGAGCCAGTTGGGGCTGCTGGGAGCTCTGGTGTTTGCATTGGCAGGTTTTTACAGAAGTGATGGGGTCATGAGGGTTATGTCCACTGAAGCCAACAGCAGTGTTTATTTTCACTCTGTTGTGTAAGTCCCACTTTGTACCTGTGTAACTTGGCTGAATGCAGTGGTGTAACACTGAAATAACAAAATGAGCTCAATGTTTGTTTTAGATATCACCTGCCAACCTAGAACTCCCCTAAATCTCTTTTGAGAAATAAAAAAAGGACTTAAGAGGAATGAAATAAAACCTGAAAATACTGTAATCAACAATCGGAAATATTTACTATATCAAAACCAGATAATGCATGAGTTTTTACAGGTCTCTGAGTAGCTGCTGAATAATAAGGCATATGTTCTTACCTAATCCTGCTTTCTATATGATTCTCATGCTGCTGGCAAAACAACTTCCATGAATTTCCATTGATTGCTGTTTAATGTAGCTTTGACATGACTTAAACACAACCACTCACAGTAAATACAATGAACGGAGATAATGTATTAAGGGCATAAGGGTGGAAGACTTGGGCTCTCTTTCTGGCTTGTCCATTCATTTCTCTCATGATCTTAGGTGACAGGTGCTATTTTGGCCTTTTTCCCTTTTGTCTCTCCCTTAACAATTCTGCTAAGGAGCATCAACTCACTGGGTCTTCACTCTCTATGTGTCTGCCCCATGGTCTGGTGGAGTACTGCTCTATTACAGGCAAAAAGCTCACATGCAGCCAGGGCTGAAACTACTCTGTGACTCCCAAGTCAGCCTCTCAACCCCCTCAATGGCATGGGTGAGATCCAGGGGCTCTGCTTTCTTCACGACACCATTGCCTTGCCTTCCCCACCACGTCTCCCATGCCATAGCCTTGCAGCATCTGTTATAACAGGAAGCACAACCATCCAGTTGCACAACCTTTGCTGTCCCTCTTTTTTCTGGGGTGATACAGGAGAGAGGATGTGGAGGCTGGAAGCAAGGTCAGCGTTGAGCCAAACCAGCAGCCAGCCCCACACACTTGTCCCAGTTTTAAGTCCCTCACTGCTGTCTTCTGATGAAACATCAAGTTCACTTATGACTCAAATTTCAAACATGAAGTCAAGCACCAATTTACAAACACTTCTGCAGTGGAGAGATTTCTGCTTCCAGAGACACTTACATACCCACACAGGTTCACTTTAAAGAGATTAAAAAAAACACCCAGCACTTAAACATTAAAAATAAACTAAGGTAATAGGTGAGCCAGGCAGGAGCATGCTGCATTACGGGCTCTCTTATCATCTGGACTGTCATTGTCAGAAAGAGGAAAGAAAGGTTTCTCTCTGTGTCAGAGCTGTAAGGGATGTTACACTGCACTCAGCAGCTCTCCTGAGATCTCTACTGGTGAGGGTCAGACAGGTCCCTCTCCCACCTGCCTTAAAAGCTCAGATTGTGTGGGCAACACCAGATCAGTCCCATGGCTTTCTGGCTTGAAGGCAACCACAGTGAAAACAGAAGCTGCTAGAAAGTTGTCCCAATAGCATAGCTGTGGCTGCTGTGGGTACTGTTGCTCCCTCAGCTGTGCCAAAGCAGCACCTGCCTCTGCAGGTCTCCCTCTGCAGCTGCTGCCTGTGGGATGGTGTGGAAACCTTCACTGCCACCAGGTGTGGGGCAGGCAGGTCTCCTCTTCCCACCCAAATCCCTCCAGCACTACCTGCACAGCAGTGGCTGAAGGGGACGAGGGCCTGGCTGAACCCCAGTGCACCCTCTTTACCACAGCGGGATCCCTTGATTACCAGTTTATGCTGTACTTCTGTGAAAGCTGTGTATTTATTTAGCTTTTTTCAAGCTGTGCAGTTTCTCCCTGTCATCTGTTGGGGACAATCTTTTCCTCCTACACTCAAGCTGTGCCCTTTTGCTTCTGTAGAAAAACACAAACTCCTTTTTCTCCTCTTCTCCTCCCCTAAGCATGGCTTTCTTTTCTCCCTACACACACTTTTTCTCCACAAAGCCACCAAGCTGCCAGAGCAGGGAATGGACAAAGGTGCATGCTGTGAGTTGGGGTGGAAATGCAAGACTAGAAACAAAACTGGGCAAAGCCCTGAATCCTAGGCCACAGAGGCAGATGCTGTCCTCAGCAGATGTGGTTTGAGTGTGATTTGGCAGCAGAAACACTCTCAGATTAAAGTCCTCAAGCCCAGCCTTGGAGGTGTTAGAAACTCTGTAGCAGGTGTTACACACTGCTGCTGAGTTCTTCATATTTTTTCCCCAGGGGAAAAGCCTGTTCTACCTGCACTTAACAGTGAAAATCCCACTGATTCCAGTGTACCTCAAGACACCAGCACCCTAATTTTGGGTAGCACTGAATTTTCATGCTACTCACGTCCGTGACGTTCACCACTCCGATCTGTGGTCTGAACAGGTCGATCTTGAAGGTCTTCTCCCAGTACGTGATGAGCTGCAGGAGTGAGACACAAGGCTCAGACAGGGGTGTTTGCAAGGCCCTGTTGCATTAGCTCAGTCAGCTGGGCTGTGGAGCGAGGATGTGCACCCATGTGTGCATGGGAGAGAGGAGAGGCTGAACACAAGCTTGGGCTGCCACACATGGCAAAGGGAAGTGCCCACTCCGGGGGTGTTCCCAAGACAACGCCTGCTTGGGAGGCAGACCCAAACAAGCAGCTTCCAAGGGGGATGGCCTGTGGTCCAGTTTCCCATCCTTCCCTGTCCCAGATTCCCTGGAGCAATTCCTGCACGCGTGTGTGCACATGCACACCCTCCCACACCACCCTCCCGAATGCCCATCCCATCCATGAATTAAACCAAGGAAGGCGAAGAGCCTCTGCCACTCACCAGAGGAAAGTCGTCAGGGTCAATCCAGACAATGCTCAGGTCGGGATTATCGGTGTTGTCCCTGGCAACCTGCTTCAGGATTTCCAGGAACTCAAAACCATCTGAAATGATAAATGAACCAACTCTCCTGCAAATGCACAGGCATTTTTTGCTTGTGGGGTTCCCAGCTTCCCTGGCTCCCCTATGCACACAGGAGTTGTTTATAGTTCTCATTAAAATGCTGTCTCCCAGCGCTTTCTTTTGATAATAAGGCTTTTAATTTCAAGCATCCTCCTCGGGTATTGAAATTAGTTACACATGAATTAAGCCCCATAATCCTTCCGTGGAGTGGAACAATGTCACTATTTTCTTGTGGTGAGGGAGGAACTGAGCCCCCAAGAGGCCAAAGCTTTCCAATTTGCTGATGGCTCTGAGAAGCACCGATGCCACGGCTTTTCAGGAGTTGGTGGCTTTGGGTTTCCTGCATGCCTATCCCACAGCCAGCCCTCAGCACTCTCCCAGAGCCACACAGCAAGATGGATGCAGAGTTAGGGAGTGAATCCTGGTACTGGGGTGGAGGGAATTACTTTTTTTCCCCCATGCAATTACCCACATCTATCCAAAATTTGAGTCCTGGCTAGCACACCTGCTAGCATAAACACCCAGAAGCATCCTGACTCCCACCCCAGTAGGCTGAGGCTCCCCATCCTGGCCAGGGTGCTAGGCTCCACAGTCAAAGCACATGAAAATACACTTGCTTGAAGGATGGATAGTCACATAAAGAAGAAATTGGCCTCCTACCTGGGTCATCTTCTTCAGCAAAGGCTACAATGTGGATACCTTCCATGTCATCCTCCTAGAAAAGACACAACTATTACTGATGGGCCAGGAAGGAGGGCAGAGTCTGGGTAGTTCCTGGAGATGAGGAGCAGTGGGATGCCTTCAAAAAGGACAATTACAAAGGGAGGGTTGACTAGAGCCCCACTGAGAAACCAGAAATGGGAGCTGAGGTGAGGCTGATACATGAAGGTATTTAGTGCTGAAGGGTAGTTCGGGTAGTGTTGCTGAAACTCTTCAGATAAAAATGAGATGGGCATCATGATGGCAATGGCAAGAGAGCTTCTGATGCTGTGAGGCAAAAGCTTCTCTGCAGAAAAGGTCAAGGGCTCTCTAGCACAAGAACAGAGGTTCCCCCTTCATGCCTGAGGTCACCTACCCTCATAAATTTTCAGCTCCCATGGGATGGTTTGCAAGGAAAACAAATATCCGCCGCCAAGCTCAGCCCCAAAACATGCTCCTTTGGGGCTCATAAGTGCCACACAATATAAGAGGCAAGGTGGCTCATTTGGGCGCTTTTTTGGAGGTGAAGGGTCTCTGCTTTTGGTGAGGGTCTCCATGAGCAGTGAGGGAGATTGAGTGGGGGGCTCATTTCAGGGCTCCAATGAGTGGAGGACAAAAATTACAGCCTGGTGGATTACTTTTCTCCATGAAACACACGAGGAATGATATTGGCAAAGGCCAATGGATCTGCTGGCCAGTTCATCATCTGCCTGCTATGAATGTCATCTCTGAATTATCCCATGGATCGGTTTCGCCTTCCTCACCCGCTGTCGGTCCCAGTTTCCATTTCAATTGGTTTTAATGCAAGAAAAAAATTCCCATCTAAATGCTAATTTCTTTTCCCTCCTGAGCCCAGAGGTGACAAAGCCACCATCAAATACTGAAAGGGAAAAAGCCCCCTGAAAGATTAAGTGGAAAACATTATCTTTAAAAACAATAGCGGATGCTCAGCCTTTGTGGACGTCTTCAGGGAATATGTTTTCACCGGGACATTCTAGGCAGATTTACTTGGGATCCAGACCACTTACAGCTGGCATAATTTACACTGGTGCTTTTTCTTCGTATTTGTCAGCAGCATTGTCAGACAGCAAAATAAAAATATGTATCTATATGCCGTATATAATTACATGTATATATACCTATATAATGCAGCTCTATTCTGGCCTACAAGGCAGCAAAAAAACCTGGACTAACTCCAGTGAAGGCAGTGAGGATGTTGTGAATTTGCAGTGAGATCAGAATCCAGCCCCTTATCTTCTGTAGTTATGAGCCCACTGCTCATAGAAGAGGCAAGCTCTGTATTCCCAGGTTGCTGGTTGAGCAAGCATCCCACCACTGGGAATTCACACTTTTCGTGAGGCTATTTTAGAATATGGTCAGTATGAATGTGAAACCCACTGCATGTGACATTTGGGTCTCGTTGAAGCTCTATTAAAAACCTTGGAGGGGCTTTGGTGGATCTTGGAAGCTGCGTTCTATACAGAATCTGTATTTCAAAACAAAATGAAAAGCTATTTTGCCTAAGTGACTCATAACTCCTGGTTCAGTTTTATTACCTCTTGCCTTGCTGTATTAAAGACTCCCAAGGTTTTTGCCACTTGGAGTCCCTGGTGTTTCATGTTACACAGCCAATAAGGGGATATCTGAGTGCTGTTATAAATGTGTCGAGCCTTTTGGAAGAATGACTGCATCTTCCTTAGTGTCTGTAAAGCACCTGTTCAGCTTTGTTTTTCAGCATTCATCTGGCACTTGAGAGCCCCTGACTAGCTTTTAACACCGTATTCACTCACAGTGAAGGGATAATTTGTTATACACAATTTTTCTTTAATTTTCACCCTTCTCTTCTTCCCTACCCCTGCAGACCATGAGAGTCCTCTCTGTGTGATAGGGGCCAAAATGTGGATTAGTTCTTCACAGTTGCTGATTTGCATTTTGCTTGCACTGTGAGAAGTGCAGTCAATGCATGATCTGCTTTGAAATCTGTATAATTAACTGTACTGCCTGCCTTCACTTCCATTTTGAATTGTACTACTGTTCTGGTACTTTTACAAGGACATGTAGTGACAGGATGGCAGGGAATGGCTTTAAACTGAAAGAGGATGGATTTAGACTGGATGTTAGGAAGCAATTCTTTACTGTGAGGGTAGTAAGGCACTAGAACAGTGCCAACAGAACCAAACCACTCTATGAGTCTGTGAGTTTCCATGAGACATCTACACACTCTCCATAGCTCACCCAGCGAGCAGGCCACAAAAATGACCCCACCAGCAGCACTGATGTCCCTTAGCTGAGATGGAGCATCCTTGGGCAGGATCACTACACAGGCCCCACACCTGCCTGGCACAATGCTGAGCTTTCCCTCTTCCTTCTGTGAAGCAAGCAGGAGCCAGCCCAGCTCTCCATCACTGCTGTGCAAAGCATTTGGGCACCCTGTTTGAACTGAGGCACTAGGCATCGCAGCCAAGGCTTTCCCACCTTCCCAGAAGAGAAGGAGTAGCTTTGCAAGGAAGGAAAGGTAATGTTTTGCCCAGCTGGAGGCTAGAGCTCTTGAGCAGCAGTTTCTTGTTGGAAGCTGACACAATGGTTCCCACCACACGTGCTTACCCACGTCTCAAACATGTCCTCTGGGCGCAGCTTCCTCAAGGTGGCCCTGAAAGGAAGACAGAAACGCTCCTTGAGGACATATCCAGCACTGCCACACATGACACTGTCAGCATCACGGGAAAGGTCACCATGGCACACTTGGCTGGTGGCTGGAGTCAGCCACCACGTTTTGAATACAAGAATGGGGGCACTGTAGTTCAAATTATGCCTTTATTTGTGGTGATAAACCCCTGCCCATGGCCCCATTGGAGTCACTGCAGCCACTATCTCTGCTTGGGAAGATGAGACGCCTCTCTGTGCTGGGATGTGCTGATGAATTAGTCCCACACATGGCAGACTGTTCTGTCTGTGCTGAGAGCATGAGACAACATTCACTTTTGTTTTGGAGTCCCTGGGACATGCCTAATAGGCTCTGTCCCTTCTTTCTCCTGGTTTTATGCTGGCATAATTTCAGCACAGAAATCCTTCCCACCTCTGCTGAAGCAAAGAAGACAGAATAAACTCTGGGAAGGAAATTTGTATCTTAACAACCACTGACAAGAAAATTTAAACCTCAAGATTGGTCAAAGCAAAATTTTTTGAGAAGCAGTTCATAAAGGAAAAAAGATTCATAGCAAATATATTCAGACACATCTGTAGCAGGAAACATGTCGGAGAGCCTGGCAGGCTAAGAGTTGACTGGGGTGTTAGAGGGGCACCCAAAGAACACAAAGCCACAGAAGACAAATACAAATCATCCTTTGCACATCTGCTTGCTGTGGTATCAGCTGTTTGGGGAGGATGCCCTAGCAGAGCAGGTCTCCCAGGGTGACCTGGCCCAGGACCTGCTGCAAAGGGAAGTGTCAGTCTGTGAGGTTTTAGAACAGATTGGTAGGAGTGGCAGCGTGCTACCAGAACCAGGTGGAATCAGTGAGATGTGTAACCTATTGCTTCAGTTTGCCTCACAAACAGAGCAATGGAAACAAGAGAACATTTTTTAGAGGTTCCTAAAGGACCTGAGGAGCCATGGAACTGAGTTCCAGTTAGATCAGAGGAGGGGAATCTCCTGTGGATTAATAACATTGAATATCATGGAAATGAATGGCCAGTTTTCATGACAGAGGAAATTACCCAATTAAGATTCATAGCATATTCTTTGGCATGATAATATGCATAACATATCCTCATATAATTTGAAAAAGATGGGAAATAGGAATATGGCAGCATTTGCTTATCATATCCAATTCTTTGGCAACCGACAAAGGCCTGACTATGAGTTGGTACAGAGGATCTCCTGAGACTTGTCTGCATGATAGACAGACACAGAGCAAGTAACACACTTGCAGAAAACCAACCCTGATTGTACAGGTGCAGCAATTGGTTCTAAATTAGTTGTAATTAATTATTGCCTCTCAGGAAAGGAGGCCAGGTGTCACAAATTGAGAAAGAATCAGCTCCAAAGGAAAAAGGCCAAAAGAAGGTTGCAAACAGTTGGGAAATGGCCAAGGAGTAAAACATACCATTATGGCAGTGGACAGCTACACCGTGAGCCTCTACAATGAAGTTATGTGTAGTTCTGGTCATTCCATCCCAGGAATGATATGGACAACTGAAAAGGCACTTGGAAAAGTGGGAGTGGTGAGTGAAGGTATGGAATGGCCATAGATAAGAATTCATTATTTTGTGAAAGAGGTGACTGAAGAGGGTTTAGGCAGGTATTCTGAAAAATTTGGAATGGTAAAGAAAATGTAAATAGCTTAGAACATGGCCAAGGTTCTAATAACATCAAGGTTGCAGATTTGATTTCTGCACAGGCCATTCACTTAAGAGTTGGACTTGATGATCCTTGTGGGTCCCTTCCAACTCAGAATATTCTGTGATTCTTTCCCCTTAATTACCTTAAGCATTAATCATTGTTCCTTTTATGACAAGAGGTAGCAGGTGTCCAGGGAAATTACTAAATAGCAGGTATAAACTAAACAAATAAGAATGGTTTTTTGGTAAAATGCATATTTTAGCTGCTGAACTCATGAACAATTTGGTACATTCAACATCAAAACAGAAACAAGGTAAAAATAGCTATAGAAATTGAAGAAATAGCCACTAAACACAAGATCAGGGATATAAATTTTGAACCAGGAAGTTCTTTCATTTTTGATGGTCCAAAACCAGAGATTAAATCAAGTGAATACATATTATGTATTTTGGCATACTTGTACTTGGCTTTTAAGACACTTTCCCTAGCTGTTCTCTGGGGAAAGCTCTTGGAGAAAGGAAACTCAGTGGGAAGGATCTGGCTACACCCACGTGTAGTGATTGCTGTGCTGACTCTGGATACTTCCCTGTGTTGGAGGAGCGAGGCAAGTGGGGTTTGGGTAAGTAAGAGAGAACAGAATTCAGCCCCCATGTCACTACACCGCAATTGCAAAGAAGTGGGCGTCCAACCCCAGCACGTGAAAGAGGCATCAACCCAGAGAACTGCACCATGTAATTTGTATTTGTGCAACTGAGAGTGAAACCTGGGCTGAGACCTTGGAGTGGCAGTGACCACCATGCCCACATGGGCCCCCATCTGTGCAGCCATGGATGAGTCAGCCCACAATGCTGAGCACTGGCTTCCTGACCTTCGGTGGAGAGGATGAACTTTCCCACCACAGCCTGCAGCTGCAAAGGAAAGCCTCAGTGGGAGGCTGTGCATGAGCTCCTCCTGGACACCTGCTTCAGCTCCTGTCTCGGGGTTGCAGTGAAAGCTCAGCAAATCCCAGTTTCTGAACAGGGTTGGAGGAGGTGGTAGTGGACCCTGCCTGGGCACAGTAGTGGGAAAGCTTGTTTTGGAAGGGCTGTTTAAGGCATGCCAGAGTCTGGGTACCGCTGACCAGTGGCAGCTCTTCCCAGGGATGTGGTGGGGCTCCTTCAGTGGGATGGAGAAATGGCAGTGGGGCTTTGCATGTCCAAGGAGGGATAGTCCATGTCTATGAAGAAAGTCTGCTGTGTGAGGGGGAGAGAGCCACTGGTCCTCTATACCCTCCTGCAGGAAATATCCTCCTGAGCTGTCTATAGGGAACCAGCACATGGCAGCTGCTGAGGTTGCTTCATTTTAATCTACAGGTCGTCTCCATGTCTGACTAATTTCAGCCTGTGGCTTTAGGTCCTTTACTGGTGGCAAGGCAGGATGAAGCACTTTGGCTCTGAGAAGCTCAGCATGAACTACTGAGAACGTATCACTGTCACTCCAGGCTTCTTCCCCTGCCATGGCAGCACCTTGGCAGGTTTGGGATTTCAGACATGTGGTTTTATGGACCCCTTTAAATTATTTTCTGAGCTTTAGCACTTGGAAAATACATGGCCCACTCCCTTGCTTCTACCAAGCACCACAAAACATCTTGAAATATCTAAGACTTGGGGAAATTCCACTGCAATTTTGTGCTGGTGAAGAGTTTGCCTTATTAGGATAGCATTTAGATGGCTGTGTTTAATCAGCCTTCTGATGCTGCTGCTTGACAGCAGGAGCTTGGGGAAAAGAAAATGGGAAGGACTAAGGCCCAGAAGCCTAGAAGGTCAGCAAAGTGAATTGTAGGTACATGGAAGATAGAGGAACCCTTCTTATTTCAGAAAAAGCAGAGAACTGTTTCTTGTGAGTCTCAAATTCTGGAGATCTCCTGTGTGAACACAGATCTCCAGCTGAGCCTGATTTGAGATCCCTCCTCTATATATATGGCCCTGCTTTCCTCAAACTCGTCTGGTCCCTTGATTGTCTGCTGAGAAATGCAGTTGCAGGAGCAGCAGCTAGCCTGTGCCACTCTCCTGAGAGGTGTTTCTAAGGGTATAAAAGTACAGCACCTCTGGGAAGTTGTGCCCCTATACTTAACTCTGTGCTTTTACACAGGATCAGCCTCTCTGGTGACTTCCAAACTATTTTTGTAGCTGAGTCCCTAAACAACTGTGCAATAAACCTGATTGCAAAAAGCACAAGCCTCCACAGCTCCTGCTGAGTTGATCAAACACTGTAGGTGCTCAGCATCATTCTCCCATGAGCTTCAACACAGCTGTAACAGCTGTGGCTTCTCTGTGCCTGTGGTCAGCAGGAGCCTCTTAGCCCCTTGTGGTTCCTCTGAGCTTGGTCTGAGCTCAGAGACTGCCTTTAGGCATATCTGACATCAGGAGAGGGATACACCCATTTGTAAAGCTGTTTTTGGGAAGAAGGGGATTGGACAGGATTTGGATTTGGCTTGAGAGGCCTTGGAGAGGGTCATCTTCTGTACAGACCTAAATTAAAAGCATGGGCAATTAGGGCAAGGATTTCACTCTCCACTGCCTTCCAGCCTCACTGCTTTTTGAGAGAGGACTAACCAGGCAGGAGAAAGAGCAGGAGGAGGGAAGCTGTGGTATCACAGCTCCACTGTAGTGAAATATGACTGCTGTGCAGATACTTGCACCTCTGGGAGTAGGAAAACCCCAGCAATTTCACAATTTCAAACCTGGGTGGGAAAAGCATCAGAAGTGGTTATCATCCTAATTTTTTTGAGAGCGATGCCCTAGAGAGGCAAAGTCATAATGACAGACACCTTAACCCACCTCCCTTGTCCAGGAGCAATCATGCTACATACCTTCTGTGCTCTTTCACAAATTCAACCAGCTCCTCTTCTGAGTAAGGCTTATCTGGGATGTGAACAGGCTCATCCATAAAGGGTTCATAGAAGTCCACCTCATTCATCTTTAGGCCGAGCTTCTTGGCAACCTGTTGCAGTGCAGAGGTCACAGGTGAGAGAGCTTGATGTGCCTCTTTGCCTACCCAGAGTCTTTGCTGGTGGCAGAGCTGAGATCAAGGTGCTTGCTCTGTCTCTCTCAGAGCATGCACTGCTTGAGGTGGCCCTCAAAGTAGAATGGATCCTTCCTTGTTTAAAAACCTACTGATGCCCCCCTACACTACTGGTGTCAAGCAGTGAGGTAGAGCAAAGCCACAGCCCAGGGCCTGAAGATGTAGAGGGGCTGGGTTCCAAATCCACATCAGGACTTGCCTCCATGCTGCAGAAATGGCCTTTTATTTTGTGACAGGGACAAAATATCAATGCAGACACCAACACCACAAAATCCAGGAATGCTGAAAATGAGAAGCTGAAACCAGACAATAAATCTGGGAACATCCTGAGCTCTCAGAAAACAGGTGGTGGCATATGTGAGCTACCATGAAGATGTGTGGATGCTTACCCCTTTGTCAAAGGTGGCAAAGAACTTGACGTAGGGCTGGAATTGTTCAGCAGCTTCTTCAAATGCCTTGAAATCTGGAAGGAGAAAAGGAGAATGAAGAAGATGTTTCACAGACAGCTGGCCACACTCTGATCAGCCCAGAAGGTATTGGGGAAGAACAAATACAAATTACTGCAAACTCCATCAGATGATGCCCGATGTTTCTTCCACCCTTCTGGAATTTACAAAGGATGATGATTTCATGTGCAGCAACATGCTGAGTTCGGGAAAGCAGCAGAGCCCAGCATGCCACACTTAACTGGGGCTGAAATCAGCAGCTCTGTGGAGCAGGTCTAGGGGTAGTTCAGACTGGGAAATACATGGAGTTGCTCCAGCATTAAGGATTGCTGCCATTCCCTAAACAGTCACCAAGTGTGATTAGGCATGCTTCTCCCTCTGAAGGAGGATGAGGTGGGAACCAGGTAGGTTTCTACTGTAACTGCTACCAGGTCCTCCTGAACCTCAGGGCTCAGGAAAGATGCTCTCAGCCCAGCAGATTTTACAACAGGCATTTCCCACCTTTCTTCCAGGTAGTTATTACTGAACAGTGTTAGGATCGAAGCCCTGCCCAAGCTGCCCTGCAGTCCAATTTGAGAAAGATGAAGGGAGAGTGGGGTGGGCTGTTGCATTGCAGACCTGGTGATAAATGGCTTGTATGTGTAGGAATGCCTGTCTTTCTGCTAAAGGCAGGACATGCTGGGGTGGGATGCATACTGCCAGCACTGCCCAGATACCAGGGAGAGCACTTGGAGCTGGCAGAGGACACTGCAGGGCTTGACAGGGAAATTCTCATGTGAGGATTTTTCTAGGCTGGTGAAATTTGGGGTTGCCCAGAATGGTCCCTGAGTTGCACATCCCTCAGGGAATGGGACCAGCCTCTTCCCAGTCTTGGGGGTCAGCAAGGAGGAACAGGTCAGTGCCTCTGCCAGGCTGCCCCAAAGAGCCCTGCTTACTGCTGCTGTATGTTTGCCACAGCAGTATTTAATGTGTGTCCCCCTATCCCTTCCCCACCCCCTTCCCTCCTTCCTTCTTTGATCCTTTGGGCTCACTGCTCACAAGAAGGGGCAGCTTTTAGTTACTCTCTCAGTGTAACTGTAACCTCAGCTGATTTTTGGGTGAGGTAAACTCACTTTACTGCAGGAGCCCTTGCATTATGGCCCTCTTCTCTTGCCAGCAGACACCTTACAGAAGGGTCACCAGTGCTGATGTAGGGCTGGGCTCATGCATTACTCCAGCAGAAACTTGCCTGCAAATGCACTCATCCTCCAGCAATTTTCACTCTGTCACAGGCTGCCATGTACCACAACACCCTTCATGCTCATGCAGAACAACCAGTGCCCAGCCCCTACAGCTCCCAGGCAGGCTCCAAGGCCCACGAGGAACACGTTTATCTTACGTTCTGAGTCTTCTCCCTTGAAGTAGCCGATGAGTTTGATTTCATCATCGATCTGGTCAAAGGCCTGAAGCTCCAGCTTGCTGTTTATGACCTCCACGGGGTCTTCTAGCAACTGCCATGACAAATGCATGTGGTAATGCAGTGATTTGCAGCACCAACCTATGCCTGGCTGGGTGTGTGACAAGCAGCCTAAGCAGGGAGAAAGAGGTCACCCAGTTTCTCTGCTGTTGGAAGCCCTGCTTAGTGCTCTCTGCCTTAGCGTGAGGAGCTGAGAGAAGGTCACCTTCAAAGGGAGATGTTAGTAGGTTCACTGCAGAGGTGGAAGCATTGAGAGGGACGCTGATAGAGGACTGGGTAACCCAGATGAGTGCTGAGGGACCTACTGTGATGAGGGATAAGGAGCAGCAATTGCAGCTGGCTTTAAGGAGGCCAAGAAGAAAGGAGAGCAGTTGAAAGGAGCTGGTAAGATCATTGTGAACATCTGTGAATGATACCCGTGTATCTAAATCTATATATACTTTTTTTCAAGTGTCATTTGCTGGAAGAGGTCATTGCAAAGATCTTGCTTTGGAAAAACATTAAAACCAGCATGCTAGAGGGTGGTTTGGAGCAATAGAAAGTCTGAATGTGAATTTTCCTGGCTGATCCTCCTCCTATGCAAAATAGTTTAAACCTATTCTTTGGTCCTACACACATAACAATGTTATTGAGGAAGTTGGACCTGTCTGGCACTTTAGACTGTCATTGATCTAGACTTTGTTTGTCTTTTCTTAACTAGTCACTGCTGGTGAAAAGGTTTGGTCAGATTATTTTGCCCAGCAATAGTGATATAAATCAAGTGTGTTTTCACTAGAAGAAAAAAAAAGCAGGCAAGCCACTGCCTACAGAGGAGTAGAGAGCTCTGGGTTTCTTTTACTTTTCAGATCAGGCTGATGAGGCACCACAGACGTGTCTGGTTTTACTTCCTTGCTTTGCCAGGTATTTTTCTTCCTGAGTGGAAAACACAAAACCAGAAACCCTTTCTCTCTTTCTTGTCTCACAGAAGATGATTTTTCAGTGACACACCACATGGCATAGCAAGCAAAACTCCATGAAGTGCCTTAAAGCATCCTTGAGAGTGATGCTCCAGTGTGAGGCTGTCTCTCTGCTGTGCCTGCAGCAGTATGTGGAGTTTCCTGCTGCCACAGTGGCCTGAGCCATGGGAACCTGGGATTGCACTGTTGTAGGGTCATGGCAAAGCTCTGCCCTGTCTGTGGCCCTTATGTGGCCCTTCATTTCTGTCCCTGAAGCCACATGAATGTGTTTTGGTCACAATACCCAAAGCACACAGCCACAGACATTGTCATGGGAGAGCTGAGGTCCCAGGGATCTGTATTAATTCCCTGGCTATGCCTCTCCTCACCAGCAGTCCTGAGCCACAGGTGACCAAGTAGGCAACCTGCCACCCTGGGAAAAAAACCTGCCAGCTCTGCTGCTCACCTTACCTCCCTTATCTGCATTACTGCATGGCCACTTACAAAGAAAGCCTCACTTCAAAGGAAAGCCAAGCCACTGCAAAATGTTTTCATTTATAAAAGAAGGACCGTGGTTTTGGTCTGTTGGCCCTCCTAGGAATAAAATGTAAATAAAGAGAAGTGCAACATGTAGATGTGGGATTCAGCATCACTTTTGCATTTAGGCACAAAGGTGAGCACATCACGGTGCCCATGCACAAAATGACCCACAACTGTTTAGTTCTAGGACCCTGATCTTCTCTCACTCATGGCAGTGCAATTTGGCAAGTTCACTGAAGAGATGCTATGTTGCTTATGTCTAGAAAAGGGCAAATAGTTCACAACATAAGCATTTTTCAATGCACTGAGCTCTTTTTAGTTGCTTTATGAGAATCCTTGTTCTTGGATATTCTTTTTTTTGAAAATAGCTCTTTTTTAAAAAAAAGAAAAAGCGTGAATAATTTTGCAAATGGAAAAGTGTTTGTACACAAGCTTGCTAACTCAGGTGGGTGAACAGCAGTCAGTTATATGGATTGTATCTGACTTACATTCAAATATTCTGTAAATAGGAAAGAGGGGGAGGATGTCTCTAAGATATAAAGTGTTTGGTGACATATAAGGGTACCATCTTTCCTGGGAACTCATAGTCAGACAGGTATTGGGGAGATGCCAAATGCCATCTCTACCAGTGAGTAGCAAACAGGGATGAAATTTCAAACAAAAGTACACTGGTTTTTTAGCAAACTAAGTATTTGCAAGGTCTTCTCTGAGGGGTTTTATCTAGCTCTGAGCTTATCTGTGCTTACATCCAAGAGGAATTCCACCAAGACATCTGCAGACAATTCTCCATCAAATTCAACCAACCGCTCATCCTTAAAGACATAGAGACTTCCCTCTTCAAGCAAGCCTGAAAGAAGAAGACAGGAAACAATAAGTGGTTAACATGTTGTTAAAAGCATGTTTAGTGCAGAGTGTCTTGCTTGTTATCCTAGCAATTCCTTCTGGGAAAATGCAATTGCCAGTTTGCTGTATTGGTCTAGTTGGAAACAACCTGAGTAATCCCCTGACTGATGTTTCATGACACAGGGAGCAGACTTCAGCCAGAACTGGTGCTAACTGCTTCCCAAATGTTGAACTTCTCATTCAGGTCACAGTTTGGTCTCAGCTGGAAAAATTCTGCACCAGGAACTTGTTTTAGCTTGGCTGTCTATCTTGCAGTAAATACTGGGCTCTAACTGACAGCTCAGATTTTAACAACCTATCACTATATGGAAAATGGATTTTGATTTGGGTTGTGCTCACTGTCCAGAGAAGGCTGAACTATGTGAGCGTCACCAGTGACCTGAAAGTGAGCTTCAAACTGTCTGAGGCTTAGCTGGCCTTGGCAAAAGGGTTAGAAACCAATGATAGGGATACCACAGACCGCAGGGTGACAGATTTCAATGCTGTATCACTGGACTGAGGACTGAGTGCCACAGAACCTTGTTGGACGCTCCAAAGTCAACAGCACTGGCCTCCTGCAATGTAGGTTGGCAGGGTACCACTGGCCAAGGATGTTGGTGGTTTGTTCCTTCTTAGAGAGGCAGAAGCTCTTGTCTTTAGTTTAGCTCCTATTAGCACTCACAGCCTCTAATTTAGGGAAGAAAATTACAGTCCAGTATGCTTAAACCTTAGGTTTAGTGGTATATTTGTGGTGTACTGTTATATTAATGGGACACAGTATTTCCATATTGCTTTGTGGGCTGAAATATGAAGGGACTGCCAGCCCCTGGAAGGCAGCTGTGTCCAGGGGTGGGCAATGCAGCAGATTTCCTTTGAGCAGATTTCCTCTTTCACTCTGGGGAACAAACCAGAATGACTGGCACCTGGCTGCCAAGCCACTGCAGGGCTGTGGCTGCCCCATTTGTTGACAGGCATCACTGTGTCATGGGGCTGATGACATTTGGGGGACTAAGTGTTTTCCCCTATGTTCTGGTTCTGTAGTACTGTATTGGTCCTGTCTCTGTGTAGGAAGAGCAGGAAGTTGCTCCATGGCACCTGTTTACTATATCTGCACAGAAAGCTGTGCACTTACACCCTGTCATCATTACAGCATGAATTGCCTTTCTTTTTTGCTTGCTTTGTGTTTTTTTTGGCAGACAGACCCTTTTTCTGGGAGGGTCTCGGCTTGTCTCTCTCATCCTCACCCCCACCCCTGATCCTGCCCCTGTTGGGGTGGGCAGGTGGTCAGTGTGCAAGCGCCACCATCATCCTCCCCATCCTGGTAACAAGGATTTGGCTGTCCTCTATGGGGCTGCCTGTTGGACATCACCCCCAGAGATGGGACTCACCTAACTTTTTGGCAAGCTTGGCATCCTTCTTGGAGTCCACCATCCCAAAGCCAATGCTCCTGGGCTCCAGGACCTGAGCTGCCAGCTGTGGGAGGAAGCAGAGAGCCCAACATTAGTAATGTTAACACCCACAGGGTAGCTAAAGGGCATCATGCCGCGCTAGCATGACATGACAGACACAAGTGACCCATATTCTGCTGTTGAACAGCACCAATGGGTGGGATGTGTCACATGCTGCCTCTCTGCTGAGATAACCCAGAGGTCACAAGGGTTGGGCTTCTTCCCATTGTGTTGCAGAAGGGAGTTTGTTGGCACTACCGTGTGCCGTTCACTGCTGTTTGACACTGGCCTCAGGACAGGGCTCCTGAGTGAGCTGGGGACACCAAAGCAGGGGGGATGGCTGGAAGAAAGCCCTGTACCACCAGCACAAAGCAAAAACCTCTTTCCTCTGTAGTGCCTTGGTGGCCTCCTGCAGGGGAGTGTGATGTGGGCACCATGGACACATCACACTTTAACTCTGGAAGTGCATGGTGCCAGGCAGCAATGAGTGCAGGACTCTGCAGCATCATGTTTTCTTTATGCATGTGATGGGGTGGCCAAAGCAGGCTCCTTTTCCTATGAAGTGTTTGAAGTCATGCCTCCTGTCCAGGCTTCAGTAAGCCCCCAGATCCTGGTCCCCTGATTTTACTAAAGAAATGCATCTAAGCCCAGCCATGCTCATGTTCACCTTCTCACAGCTTTGCAAAACCACTGCACCCTGTTCCCACCATCTTTGATGAAGGGGCCTCTTCAAGATATCAAATTCCTGCCTGTTTTGTGAAAATAGATATGTGAGGAAAGGAGAGACGCTCTGCAAGGGCCCTGTGGATGAGAGCGACCCTGGGTGAGACCCTGTGAATTCTAAATTGGCTCCTAGAGATGCAGTGACCCTGGTAAATGGATCCACTTATGCACTGGATGACTGACAGCCCCACCAGAAGCATACTAGAGACCCTACAAGGTAGTAATGATGCTCTGAGAATGCAGCTATAAGAGCCTCCTCCTCCTCCTCCCTCTCCCTTCCTGCTGCACAAATGCCTCTGATGCTATGGTCTTCTTGCTGTTCCTCCTCCCAGCCCTGCCGGATGGCGTGGGGATGATGGAGATGAGGGGTCAGGAGCCTCTGGGACAGGAATGTCCCTATTAGGGCACAGCTGTCAGTGCTTGGCAGCAGGAGGCTGGAGGGGGGCAGAAGAAAGCCCTGGGCAGAGAGATGGTGGGTTGATTTATGAGGAAGCTCTCCCCTTGCCCTGGCTCATTTTGGCTCCCTCCCCCAGACTCAAAGCCAGTCTGAATGTCACCCAGTGGTGCTGCCACCATGGCCACGTGGCCCCTTGGCTCCCCTGCTATAAATAGCTTCTGCCTGTGCCAGGCCTCTGTGAGAGTGAGCAGTAATTAGAGGCACTGGGGAGAAAAAGTGGTGGGGCAGCCACCTCGCCTGTGCAACGGGGTACCATGGGGCCAGCCAGCTCCCTGTGCTGTCAGCACACAGCCTGTCCCTGAAATTCTAGGGGAAGGGTGGCAGGCACCCTGGTGATCATGGCTCATTTTGCTTGAGCAAAAGGGAGAGATGGAGAATGTTGTTGTTTTCTCCCGTCCACCAATTACACATCCTCAGGCCTTTCCCAAAGCCCTCTAGGAGAACATAGGCTCCACCAACCACCACAGCATTGCTGCAACTTTGATCCTCCTTCAGCCACCTGCCCCTCATCTTTAGGGGCAAATGCCACCCTGGGAGGCAACAGGGGTGCCTATGTTACACAGGAAACAGGGGTGTCAATGCTCTTTCCTTGCTCTTTGCCAGTTCTTTGAAATGAAGGTAAGGCTGGATGTTCAGGGCTTGTGCTTACAATGGACTCTGCCTGAAAGGGACAGAGCACTGGTTTGCATTTGCACATCCATTGATTAGGTTGATAAGACACTGGTCTGGTTTGGTGTCCCCACCTGGTGGCTCAGGCCACCTTAGAGCACTTGAGAGCAGCTGGAGCCCCCATATTTGCAATGAGAGATGGACAGCTCTCGTGAGCTCTCTAGATATCTGCAAATAAGCAGTGGTAAGAGAAGAGATTTTCTGTTTCCCATTATGGGGATCTGCCCTGACTGGACAAAAGGATGGAGGCTGTAGGATCATCAGCCTTCTGGGACATTGTCAGCACATCCCTGCTTGCTGGTGGTTGTGTACACCAGCAAGAAGTTCCTGGGAATCACTACTTGAGATTCTGGCTGCTCTGTGACCAGAGGAAAACACAGAATGGCCAAGGGAAGAAGACTTGTTCAGGCATGTCCAGTCCATCCATACATGATTTAGTTACTAACAGTTATGTCAACCATGTGCCAGACAAAGTCAGGGCAGTTTAAGCCCAGTAGTTCTTGACTGCTGCACACAGGAGATGGTTAGGGTTTCTTGTGGATGTAGAAGGTCAGAAATATGCAGAAAATCTGCGACACCTGCTACAGACAAGTGGTTGGATGTGAGCAGGGAGGGGTGCAAGAGAGAAGGCATTGGTCAGGAGTCATGTATGTCAGCATGCAGCACACATGAGGTAGCTCTTTGGAGAGGTGTGGGTGCAGCTCTGTAGCTGTGAGCATGGAAGCTTGCTGGAAAAGAGTAAAAGTGTCAAGAAAATGTGAGTGATGTCATGAAAGCCTCTTTGTGTGAGACTGTGGGAGTGCTCACAAGTCAAAAATGGTCTCAGTAGTGCTGGAGGTGTCCCACTGGGCAGGGTTTGTGTGACTGTGTCTAGAAAGACTGTCTCCTGGAGGTGTATTTATGGTGGGTGTGAGTGTTTGGGGTGTTCCTCTGAAGAGGCTTATGCCCAGAGATGTGCAACAGTTTGGGCATGTAGGAGAGTGCTTGTGTGTGGTGTGTGAGTGTGCCTGAGGGGACAGAGCTGGGAGCTCAGTGGGCAGCCTGCCTCCTCTGTGGAGACCTTCATGCCAATGAGACAATGAGAACAGTACAGCCTGAGCTCCTCTCCAGAGCAGTCTCATAACAGGGAGGTCTTTGTGCAACATGAGACTTTTGGGAGCCATTCCCACTGTGGCAGAGCCTGGAGGCAGGAGAATTTGCAGGATGTTTATGGTGGCTTTTGCAAGTGCAAGCTATGTAGGGGCTGGGCATTGCTCCTGGCCTTGCTTTCCCTGCTTTCCACTGCAGCAGTGAGTCTAACCTGTGCATAGATGATGATACATTTCCACATCTATATTTGAACCCCAAAAGGCAGCAAAATATGGAGTATGCCAGAGGCGCAGCAGTTTGGCTAATTGCCCCCTACTCATTACAGTATCAAGCATTTATATATCCCCTTACAGTATTTTCTGATTCCATAATGCTAGTGGGATTTGAATGCAGATAATGTTTCTAATCTTGACAATCCTCTTGGCTCAGGACCTTGGGACAGAGGCATCTGTAATCTAAGAGCACAGCCCCTCCTCCTCCTCCTGCCTTTAAATTCATATTGCTCGAAGTTTTGGCCAGCCAGAGCCCTTGCCTTCATGTCAGCCTCTATCTCTATAGCATGTAATTTAGCTTCAACAGCTGCACGGAGACATGGAGGGTAGAAACTGCTCCGGAAGAACTGGACATAACAGACCATGCAGTCCCTGAGGTAGAGCAGGAGCTTTGGGCTGTCAGAGTTGGCTGAGAGCATGAGCAAAGAGCCCAGTAGGTTGTAAGTTCAGGTCCCATGCACATTTTGCAGACTTATTCTCATGTAAACTGTAAAAGTACCATAAGCAACAACATACAGACTAAAATACATGAAGTCTTCACAATGCGTACTTTCTACCTCTAGGATCCCAAGCTGTGCCCTGTGCAGCACTGGGAAAAGGAGGTGTAAGTTGGGCAGCATTCCTCCTCTCCCCCATATCCCTCAGGTAATAACCTTGACTTTGGGTGAGCGTGAGGGAGTGAATGGCCCTCTGGGATGTGTGAGAGGTCCAGCCCAAAGTAAAGTTTGAGTACTACCAAGTATGCAAGAACCCTCTCATCCTGAATGGCGTCAGCAGTTACAGGCACTCAGAATAATGGATATAGAAAAGCACAACTCCCTGCCCAACATCTCATCTTCACATCCACTATACCTGTCTGAGCCTAGGGATGAGGCTGGAAGATTTAAGAAGTCCCATAGGGTCATTCTGAAATTCTAGGTTATACAGCAGCAGCAATGTCACTATCTGCCTGACCATACTCCTATTCCAGCTGCAGGCAGCACTGATTGTCCCAAACCTTGCATTTGTTGTCAGTTTTGCTGCTAAATGGCAGAAAAAGTCCCTCACAGAAGGTTAAAAATGGGAGTGGGAGGAGTGGCTGTCTCAGCATGGTCAATTTTCACTGTGAAGTGACATTATGGCATTCTGGCCTGGATTTTTTTCCCACTTCTCTAGCACCTGCCCAGAGCTCCCACAGACAGTAAGGCTCATCTTCCTCAGCTGCTCAGGCTGGGAGGAAGGGGGCTGGGGGCATTTGGGCATCTCTGAATGCCATCATGATTACACTTCCCTTAACCATGGAGAGCTTTCTGTTCTACTCTTTAGCAGTGGAGGAAGAACAAAACTCCAGCAATGCAGGGAGAAGAGCAACAGGAGATGATGAGGAAAACTCCCCCAAGCAATCTACACTCCTCTGCTGCTTCTCTCCTACTCTTTTAATGCTGCAGTTGATGCTGATGGTCAGAACCTGGTTGATGAAATGATAATGATTGTATATCCCAAAATGTTAGGGTTTTATTTTCAGAAACAGCAGGAGGAGATGGCAAGTTTTTAGTGTATTTCCCCAGAAGTTTTGAATCCTTACGCAGGACTCCTGCCTACACGCTATAGTTGGCTACTCTTTTGAGACATCGGGCAGTTTCTTGGAGAACAGAGGCCATTACTTCTCTTTCCTAATGCTGTGCTGTTCCCACTAGCACCCCCTTGCATACTACACTAGCAATGTCTTAGGCTCTTCCATAATTCAGGCTGTCCTGAAGCACTGTGTTGATCAAAGAACAGGGCCAGAAGCCTGCTGAGCAGCTGCCACTGGAAAAGTCACTTTGCTGGCAGTGGGCACCGAAGGAAAGTATGTTGGTCCCACCTTACCACAATTTTCCACCACCTGAGCTGCTTGGAGATGCTGAACCTCCCCCCCTAGTGATCACCACTCCTTGGACTAAAAGGCAAGTCCTCAAATATGGAAAATGCAAAGGTCACTCCCTCAGAGCTGGCTTTCACAGGTAATGCTTCAAAAATGCTGCCCTGGAGCTTTAATTGTTGCGCAGCCGCCCAGTGGGGTCAGACATACGGCAACGTGCTCTTTGGCTGCCTCTCTAAAGGTTTCACATAGCTAGGGCTGTATTTTTATCTGCTCCTGGCATCCCTAATTTTAGCCAGCTGCAAGCCAAAGCACAGCCTCCCCAGCCGTGAGCTAACCGAGGTTAGTGCCCGTGCCACTGAGCACCCATGGGCGCATGGACCACCTGCCACTGCTCCCAGCCAGTCCCTGCTGGCACTGCATCGAAGATGTTTTGACAACTCAGCTGTGCAACTTGCATGTCAAGGGCAGACAGGGACGTGTGTGTAGTGTGTGTGCTGCCCCATGGGTCTGGGACTGGGCAGGGGCCACACTGCCAAGATGCCCTTTCCAAAACAGAGACCGACAGTGTAGTTTGGGTGCTGTCCTTGATGAAAGTGAGGCTGTCGCTTCCTGGTTCTCTTTCTGGCATCAGAAAAGCTGCTTTGAAATGGAAGGCTGGATGTTGCTGTGAAGCCCATGCAGGGCAGAAAGCTGGGTGCTTTTAGTGGGTGCTGGAGGAGGGAGGCATGCTTGGTATTAAGACTGTTCACCTACACATGCCCATGTCATTCCTATGCTTCTGGCTCTCAGGAACAAGCCAGATTTCTCCAGTTTCTGATCCGAGTGAGTGTAAGCCAGCACCTCTGAAATCCCAGAGGGTCCAGGGTGCTGCAGGCGAGAGCTGGGAGCTCTCATTCTGTGTCCACAGGAAGGATCAGTGAGGCAGGGCCCTGGGGGAACAGAGTGGTCTTTGAGACAAGAAAGACCTTTTCCCCAAGGAGTGAGCAGAGAGAAATAAGAACTGAGGAAAGCTTTAAATATACACAGCCCTCCTTGCGCTGGGTTCGAGGTGTCAGAGGTCTGCTAGCTGATGGCAGTGTCTCCTGCCAGGGCCAGACAGGGTTCCCAGAAAAAGAACATATGTAGAGCAGCTGGCCTTCACCGGAGCTGTGTCAGAGAGCACGCAGGAATGAGCACCATCAGCACTGCTCAGGAGGGAGCGCTGACCCTCCAGGGTGCCGGGGAGGGGAGGAGTGACTGCCTGGGAATTGAGTTCTTGGTTGCTGCTAGCTCTATTTCCTTGGGCAAGTTTTTTTCTCATGTATGTAGGTAAATCCCAATGTGCAAAGGGGAAAAAAAAAAAGAGGGGAACCTGGACCTTGCTAAGTCACTTCTTTCCTAGGCCATGGATTTCATGCATGGTTCCCTGTTATTTAGGGACAGAGGCTGCAAAAGGACATCTTTGGTCATCAAGACTCAGAATCGTGTCATTCAATCTCTGTCACAAAGCAGTCAGTGTCCATTTAAAACTCACTGGACTGTTCTCCCCTTCTCCTCTGGTGATTAGAGACTTTGTAGTTCCAGACTTGTTTTATTCATAGCCCATTTGTCCTTAGGCTTTGCGCTTAAATAGCTCTTCTCCCTCCCGGGTGTTTAAAAAGAATTATCATATCCCCTTTCCATCCTTCCCACAAATGAAGCTCAGGCACGAAGGAAGGGCAGTCATGGGCTTTGATTAGTTTAGTTTTAGGTGAAGGGCACTGGCAGACCAGGCTCTGAAGTAATGTCAGGGTGGGCGAGCACGGTATGGCCACCCCTACCCAGTCTGCCTCACAGAGCAACAGCTGACCCAGCCTGTGGTCAGCTCCTGAGGAATGTCAGGGTCCAGGGCAGAGAACTTGGAATGGTAACTACAAACACCACACATGTCCACTGAGTAGGTGAGTGTGAGCTCAAGCTAGCCCTTCTTGGGCCCCTCACTCAGGATATGGCCAAGAAAAAATTCTCTGTTGTGAGCCTGATGAGACACTGGAACAGATTGCCCTGAGAAAACGTGGATGCCCCATCCCTGGAAGTTGTCAAGGCCAGGCTGGAGGGGCCTGTGAGCAACCTGGTGTGATGACCCACCCTGAAGAGGAAGTCACACCTCATCTAGTGGAAGGTGTCCCTCCCCATGGCAGGAGGGTTCGAACTAGGTAATCTCTAAAGTCCCTTCAAATCCAAACTATTCTGCATTTGTATGGAAGGCATTTCATTATACAAAAGTGAGACCCTTCCTCCTGAGACCCAGCCCAGCACAAAGACACTGGGAACCCTTGCTGGCACTTTTAGGGGAACCTGACTAGCATGGCAGGATGACAAGACCAAAGAGGATGGGCTTTCCCACATTTTTCCTCAATTGCATTTCTGAAGGGAGAAGTGACTCAGAATTTTCTGAGTCTCCATGCAGCTCAAGGTCTTACATAGCAGTGGCCTCAAATGGCACCAAGGGAAGTTTAGGTTGGATATTAGGGCAAATTCCTTCATTGAAAGAGTGGTCAAGCCCTGGGACAGCTGCTCTGGGAAGTGGAGTCGCCATCCCCAGAAGTATTTAAAAGACATGTAGATGTGGCACTCAGAGATATGGTTTAGTGGTGGGCTGTGCTGGGTTAATGGTTAGACTCAATGATCTTAGAGGTGTTTTCCAATCTAAATTATTCCATGATTCTATCACACCTACAGAGATTGTCTGCAACAGCTGGACTGTGATAAGAACTCCACACTTCAGGGCCAAGAAAGGCCACAAAACCTGAGCAGACTTGGCCTTGTGCTCTGCCAGCAAAGCAAACCCAAGCTCACAGGGGTCTGCCATGTCTCCAGGAGACATTTGTATTCTTTAGATCCTGGGATTACAGCTGGTTTCTTCTCATTTCAGAAGAACTCATGTCAGTAGAATTCTGTCCCCAATCATAATTTAGCAGATGAGAAAGGTGCCTTTCAAAGTACAGTTATGGCTGTGAAAGTGGGGTCTTAGGAGAGATGCTGCTTATGCAGCCAGTCCAAAGTCACTACTGGGAACTGACAGAGGGACTTCAAAGATAAACATGGCAATAATAGGTAATTCAGCCTTGGAAATTATTTTTGCCACACTTATACAGAGAGATCAAGGCACACAGTAGACCCTAGATGTCAATGTGCTCATCTGTGACACAGGGAGTTTTCTGTAACCTGTTTTTGTGACTGGCATATCAGTGAGTGAAATCCCCCTGGGTGCTGCTGCTAAAAAACAGTACTCTGCTGGCTGTTGGTGAGTTGAGACCTGCTTACATGGCCTCAAAGGGGAAGTAATCAATGTGTACCTTTTTATTTTCCTTTTCTTCCTCCTTTCCTTATTTTTTACATTAACCTATTTGTAGTGGAAGCCACTTCTTTTGTAGACATAGAAGCCAAAACACCACTTTTGTTACAGGCTTTTGCACTGTAAGCTTCTGCAGATACCTATCCAGCCAGATGCCCCTCATCTCTCACCTTGAGGACTTGTTCTGTAGGGACCCAGAGAACTGAGAATTTCTGTGACATTGAACATGTCTTGTATGTCCATATTTATACTCATACCTTGGCACTAAATTATGTTGAGGCACTGTCCCATAAACATGGCCATTTTCAAAGAAAATATCTGAAATCTGAGTTTGAGAAACAAACAGAAAAGGATACTTAAAGAAAGGGCTTGGGTTTATTTTTCTATTTTTGCTGATATTTTATATTTTTTAAAGATTTTATATTTATATACCTAGAGATGGGGATAAAGTAGAATCTCGCCTCCTGGTTCCTATGGATTTTTGGGACAAAGTATACAGACCTAAAGTGGTAAAATGTTAATCTGCATTACATCAGAAGCAGAGAGAGACTTTTTGCTATGTATTACATGACACTGACCTCTTACAGGAATATCTGCTCTCAAGAGAGTTCAAGAACATATGAGTGAAACTACCTCCAAACCAGCTGATCTTGTACTACTTTTTCCATACTGAGTTGGGAGCTGCAGTAGTTTCACTACTTGGAAATAAATTAATTACAAGGTGGAGCTTACACACAGGTTAATCCTTGCCTTTTACTGGACTCAAAATCCTTCTTTCCCTTTCACACCACAGGGAGATACTGGCTGTGTTTCCATATGTTACAGAATTGGCCAGATATGTTCAGGAGTTTCACTTTGTTCTGCCATTTATTGCTAGAGGCTGGACTGATCCTAGGCCTCATCTGGCAAGAGGAGTTCCACATCCCTCTCCTCTTTCCTCTTATCAGGCTGGTTTGTGCTAGGGCAGTTCTCCATGAACTTTCAGTCCAGGGGCACTGTTGCATTGAAGGAACTAAAATATCTGGGCTTGATGAGCCTGTCTTTTTTAAGGATATTACACATGCACACAGATGGCAAGGGAAGAATGGCAGGGGAGCTGGGACTGAGGGAGTTTCAGCAGAAAGAAGATACCAGAGTGCATTGCAGGCAGCCTGCTATGATAGTGAGAACACCTCAGCTGCTGGAGAGAGCTTCTCAAGTGCAAAAGGAAAGCCCCTAACACCAATGCTCATTTATTCTTGCTACATGATTCCTAGAGACAGGGCCTGGCCCAGTGGAAGGCCAAACTCCCTATTTAGGAGATTCAGAGATGAGAAGGGAGAAGGTCTTAGAAGTGATGGTATGAGACAAGATGAAATATGGTAGAGGAGATAAAGAGGAGAAGAAAAGCAGAACAGGTATTTCTCAGCTTCACTGCATTGATTTTTTCCCCTCTTAATCCTTCCTCATTAAAATTGAGACCATTTAGGACAACTAGCTTTTTCTTTTACTTGTCTGTTAAACAATTATTGTGATTGCTTGGCTGTTTCATCCTCTTCAATGTGCTCACCTCATGGAGAGGGCAGAGTTCTTGCAAACATCACCACAGGGTAGAAATGCTACTCTTATCTCTGGGACTGCTTGGATCAAACTCTGCATTGCCCTGTATGGAGGCTTTTCCCTACTCAAGGTGCAGGTTCTTTCCAGTAGCCAGTGGTGCAGAGTGGAGTCAGAGGAGAAAGGTACACAAAGGAAAGGAACCCTTTAACCTGAGCTGCAAAACAGCCTGTGCTTGTGATATCTCTGTCCTGGGTTGTCTTCCCCAACTCTTTCCCATCCTATCCAGAAAGCAGTAGGTATCTCAAATCATTCCTTTGGCTATTTTTCCTGGCAGACCAAACCAACAGCCCCCATCTTTCCAATGTGGACCTGAGGGGCTGGCACCGCCACACTGGAGCTGTTGTCATGAACAAATGATGGTCCAAAGAAGCTGCTTTTGCTCCCAGAGAGGTTCAGTTGTCCCTGGACCCTGTTGTCACCAGGTGGCACCCAGCAGTGTAGGTCGTAAGAGCTGTTAGGCTCACTTCATAATGATCATCACTTCCATTCCCCCTCTAAACTGGAAAGTGACCCTGGGCTGCGTGGGAATTTGTTGATCCAGTACACCTGGATACAAAGAGCTGAACACTCCATGTGCTGTGCCAAATGCAATATCAGCTTGATGACATCATCCCTTTTCTGGTGATAGTGGGTGTACGCCCTCAGCTTTCAATAGTGTCAGTCAGTCCTAAATGCTACTCTTTTTCCTTGGGAAGGAAATTTTTCTTATCATATCATTTCTTGGTCTGCTGTACATAGTTATTGTTTAGTAGAGTCCTTAAATAAGTGCTTAACTTATGTGCTATCAGGTTGTCAGTTTGATTTCCTAAGTAAATGAGAGCCTTGTGATTCTCTTCTCTCTCTCCTATCAGCTGCCTTCCCTAATTAGATTTCTAGCTATTGGCCCTTTTCAACCAAATTTTCCAGAGTCAGTGATCTCAAACATAATGAAGCTATTGCAAGTCTTGTGAAGAGCAGAGACTTGGAAGGGAAAAGGCTGAAGTGCCCTGAAAGAAGGAAATGTTGCCATATGAGCTCAACCCCCATGGAATTTCAAAGGACCCAGTTAAGAGAGAGTCTTTTTCACTCCTTGGAGAGGCCCCAGTCAGAGTATATTATTCATGAGCTACATATTTCAAGGAGCCGTGGTGGATCTCTCTTGCTCTTTTCTTTGGTGTCTGAGGTAATTCTTTATGACTTTGATCTTTGGAATTGTACATTTCTCATAAGGCACATGTGAGAGAAGCAGAAAGGGTGGACTGTTTGGAGGTTTTCTGGACATAAATTCATTAAGCCCATGTGCTCACCCATGCATGTTCATGAGACAATCTGATGTAACAACCCTTAACCACCAGCTCAGACCTTTGCTTTGCTTCACACCAGCCTGTGTGTTGGATGGAGGCTCACTTTTAGTCCTAAGGATGGAGACTAATGACATTGTATGGAAGGGGGCTAAAGACACAATGTATTGCCAGGCTGTGAAAGCTGCATGTCTCAGTGTGAAACAGCAGGAAAATTGTCAGTAAAGTAAGATGGAAAAACATGAGGTACTCTAGAAAGGACCATCTAATCACAGGCAGCAGCCTGTGCTGGGAACCTCCCAAGCCAGCTGGCAGGGAATAGTGAGGGCTGGAGTATTTACCTCTTAGATACCTCATTTCAGGTGTGAAGGACCTTCAGCACTCAAACTCCTGATCCCTCTACTGAAATTAGATATGTAAAGCCTTCCTGAGTGAACTTTTCTCAGGTCTGGCTGGAAGGAGAGCCCTGTCACTGCTCCAGTGTCTCTACAGAGCAGCTCTACTCTAAGACTTGCTCAAATTACAAGAGAGCTGGGTTCAGCTGCTGATTGCTTCCAGGAATAGTGATCCCAGGCAGTTCATCTCACAGGCAAACAGCTCCACATCTCACTCAAGGAGCCACTGCAGACATTTCTTTCCTTCTCCTGTGCTAGTGAACATGCAGTGAAGTCCAGCAGCTGAATGAGCACTGACAGGGGAAATTAAGTGACCCCCTATGGCACAACATATTATGGCTTGAACTGAGGGAATTAAATGCTCTCACAAGAAGGAGCAGATTACAACCTGGTTTGCCCACTCCTTTAATGAGTCCTCCCATGGCTGAGTTAGTACAGAAATTTGGAACAGTAGCACCATGCTGGCCTGTGTCCTGTGTAGTATAAACATATCTTCTCTGTTGCATTCTGAGACCCTCTCCCCTTCGGATTCCCTCTGAGTGACAGAAGCAAAGAAGTGCTCAGTCTGCGGATTTCTCTTGTGCCTGGGCTGTCAGATTACTGCTGCTGCAGTTCCCAGTCCAGGGGAAGGACTGTCCTGAAACTGTGATACATGCACTGAATCAGCACTGCAAGTGCTTTGGAAATTTTGAGGTCAAAGCCACAAGTGCCAGTTGATTTGTGGCACAGTTAGCTGGAAGCTGAGCACTAGGGGACTGGAGCACTACAATTATGTAAAGTCTGCTGCAGGTCTAACCCTCAGTCTCTTGCCCAAGGTCACATAAGAAGTCCATAGCAGAGAGCAATTGGAAACCAAATAAATCATCAGAATCCTAAGCTAATGTACTCATGGCTGAATCCAATCCTGAAAAATAAAAGCTTAAAGCCAGATTGTATTGCAGCTGTCGTACCCTTGATATGGGTCATTGTTAGGACGGGTAATGGTGTCATGAGGACTCAGAGTGATGGTAGACATCACACCATAGAGTCATGAAACACAGAATGGCCTGGGTGGAAGGGATCTTGAAGATAATGTAGTTCCAAGCCCCTGCCATGGACAGGGACACCTTCCAGTATGCCAGGCTGCCCAGTACTCCATCCAACATGGCCTTGAACATTTCCAGGGATGGGACATGCTTCTGTCAGGTTTCTATAAATATGTATCTAGTAACTGTTTGACACCTATCAAGCACAAAATAGCTATCCTATTCAACAATAATGTGATTATACTACCAACAATACTCATTTCAGCTGGAGTTCAAGCATTAATTTTTTCTTTTCTTTGCCAAAAGTTCACCTCACCTGCAGAAAGTAACCATTGCCTGACAGGTGAGTAAAATCTGCTTGGTTTCTGGATCTTTCTTTCTGGCAGTCATCAGGCTTGCTGAGGAGGTCAGCAGACCTTGAACTTGACAGTGGACTTTTTTGGGTCCTAGCCCTCAGCAAGCATATTTTCTTATTCACATTTCCTACACTCTCAGGGGTGCAATGCATTTTCTCTCTGTATCTGATAAATAAAGCTGAAGTGTTACTTCTGCAATTCTGAATTCACTTTCTTTTCAAATATGTCTTTTAGTTAAGAGGGAATATTTGCAAGCCCCTGGTAAGAAACATGCACCTAACAATCAAGGCTTGCAGCTGTATGACTCCCTAGATTACAGCAACACTACAAGAAAGAATGCTACAAATCTACATTGTCACTTTTGCCATGATTTATTTTACTGAGGATTAATGAATCATTCGTTCACACAAGAATTAACAACATTCTTTTTCCAGCACAGAAGTGAATGGTTGCATTAACAAGCAGCTATAGACTGATTCCAAGCAGGCAACCAAGTGTCAGAAAGACAAAAAGGGATTTAATGCTGCACCAACAGCGAGCTTTTGAGATGGGGAGCTAGGAGACCTGTTTGCTGCACAGCTTGATAAGGTTCCTTGGCTGACTGCTCCAAGTGGGATAAAAAATGGGACTCAATCCAAAATACAAGTGGGATACTGGCTTGCACAGAATGAGAAAGGATCAAAAAATTTCAAGCTACAGACTCAGGTGCTGAGATTTGGGAAAGCTCAACTGAGCTGAGTTCATGTTTCTGAGGTTCGCAAGGTTACTTGCTATAGTCCGAGTTTCTGACAGACAATCCAGAAAATCTATTTCCCAGCAAACCGAGAAGAGCACAAAAGAGGCTTTTTCCTGGGATTTGCAGAATTCAGGCAGGGGCTAACTGAAATCCAACTAAAACTTTTTGGTGCCCAACCTCCCCTGCATGAGAGCATTTGACTGTCCTCTCTTGTGGCTGCTCTCCATGACTCTGAGCAGCACTGTGGTACTGACCCCGACTGGGACATGCAGCAGCACTTACCTCCAGGACCATCTCTGTCATCTGGAACTGCTTCTGGGACACCTTGTCAGAGCTCACAGGCTCATGGAAGAGCAGGCAGAGCATGTCATACTTCTTCAGTGCCTGCTTGTAATTCTTCTCGTTCAGGTCGATCACTCGGTCTTTCCCATCGTAAGTAGGGAAGTTCAGTCCCTCTTCTGCCTTGCAGCAGAAAAGCAGGTAAAAACCTGCCAGGATCCAGCAAATTGCCTTCATAGGGGCACCCTTGGAGTGCAGCAAAGGGTGGGTAAATGTCCCCCTCTTTCTTAATTTGAGAAGAGAGGGAGACCAAAGACTCCAGGTGAAGTTTGAACTAAGTTTCTCTTAGTTTCTCTAAGTTTCTATCTGCTGCTTTCCTAGTGTTGAGCCCAAACACTGCAAGGCTGGTGGGGAGCAGCAAACTTTGCTGTCCTGTACTCACAACAAAGAGAGAGACAGACGGGAGAAGCTGTCAGGCCAAGCCCTGGATACCTTACATAGCTGTGTCCAGCTCCCGTGTCATTAGGAACTCCATTTTTAGGAAGCAGTTGTTTCAGGCTAAAAATAAACCCTGCAATGAATAAAAAGGACAGATATGACACCATTGAGGGACTTGCTGGCACTCTGCATCATCTGAGAGAGAGGGAGTGGGCAAGAGGGAGGGAGTGGAAGATGTCAGTCCTTGGGAATATGCAGGCAGGGTTTGAGAAGGGACAGACTTCACTCGTACAGAGAACCAAGGCACAGGCTGTCCTACTAGGAATTGACAAAAATAGAAGGTATTTACTGCAATTTATAATAAGGGTATCTCTCTTTACATCCCTTTGGGCATCACAGTGATTAGGCTTTTGATAACAGATTTCAGGTTAAAGAGTTTCAGAGCCTCATCTGCACCACTAGAGGAAAAGTCCTGTTTCCTCAGCAGCAAAGGAGGTGAACACTCCTGGGACTTCTTTCTCCTGCCTAGAGCACTGTTTGGAGCTGCTAGCTGACATTCAAGGTGTTTTCTGAAGCACATTCTCAGCTTGTGGGGCAGCAGGAGAATTGCTGGCCCTTGGACCTGTAATCCAAAAGCCGAGGGAAGCTTATGTTGCAGCCTCCATTTCCACAGCAATTCCCAAGCCACATACATTACTGATGAGTGGTCAAACCTTGTTGTGCTAAGGGGGCTGATGGGTGGGAGGTGTGTGCCCAAGCCAGTGTCTTGGGGCAGGAGGCAGGGCTCTCCTCAGGAGGATGGTCAGATGGTACCATCACTGCCAGCCACCCTTTCTGGCACCTGCCTGTTGGACTGGAGCAGGTTTTTCACACAACTCTCTTGCATTTCCCAGCAAGCTGTCCTGCATATTCCTCCTCCTTCATGTCCCAGGGATGGTGGCCAGTTCCTCCTTCTGCAGGAGCTCAGCACCAGCTGCTGCTTTGCTGTATCACAGCACTGCTGGGGGAGAACAGTTCAGAGGCACAGTCCCTCCGCTCTTCCCCTCCTCTGACCACGGTGTCACCTCTGACCCATGACTGGCAGCAACAGGCAGGTGGAGGCAAGCCAGCTGGCCACAAGCCAGCCCTGGGGCTGGCAGGGATCCACTGGAAAAGGCCTGCTGAGGGGCTGGCAGAGAAGAGCTTGACAGGGGGCACGGCTCCCTTCCCCCTGCCAAAGTGATGTGCAGACAAGTGGCCTTATCAGGACTTTTCCTTGCATGCTGCTCCATCACAGCTTTGCTCCATCCACACCAGGGAAGAGACAATATCTCTTCTTAATGCAGTTGTTTCCATTTAATTGTATGTCTGGGATTATTTCAACATTTGGGGCAAAAGGTGAGCATTACTTAGCAATTAGGAATCGTGGAATCATTTAGGTTGTAAAAGACTCTTAAGATCATTGAGTCCAGCCATTAATCAAACACTGCCAAGTCCACCACTAAACCATGTCTCTAAGCATCACATCTACATGTCTTTTAAATACCCCCAGGAGTGGTGACTAGAATACTTTCCTGGGCAGATTAATACATCTCCTGGGTGACATAGGAGCACACATCCTTTCACTTCTATGTCAGCTTTCACTTCCCACCTGAACAGCCCACAACATACTGACTGAAACCCTCTGGGTAATAGTTTCCAAATCTGTCTTATTTCTAAAGCCTTTTCAGAAGTTCAACATTTGCTGGCAAATTAAAATCCTAGTGACAAAGCCTGAGGAATCTGGGTAAAAGCCAAAGCAAGACAGCCTTCAAAATACACATCTTAGAGGCAGCCTTCAGGGGCAGTCATTTTTAGAGGGAGAGGTAAGTCTGAATAAGTCTGATTGCTTTTAGTGGGAGACACAAGGCTTGTGTCACAGTGGGTGGCAATGGCTGGTTACTTCTATGCTGAGTGCTTAGGGTGTAAAACACAAAACCAGGTTTGTGGGATGATTAGGCATACTTAGGCTGGTTGCTTGCCTTTGAAGGACCCCCATGGATCTGGGGTCCAGGAGCAGGCTTCACTGGCATCCCAATGTGTTTTAAAGCAGGAGCACATTAGACAGGGTGTGAAAACGAAACGTTCACAGCTACTTCAAAAATTGGCTTATGAGGCTCCTGACCTCCTTTATTCTTGTAGATCTTCAGCAATTGCTCCACTTTGATATTGTTCAAGCTATTTTTGATGCGCTTTTTCTCTAGTCTGAATAACTTTTTAATCTGCCTAAAAATAGATATAATCAAATTTTCATTTTCTCCTCTCTTTTTTTTCTATCAAAAAAGGAACAAAAATGCTTCTTGTTCACAAAAATTATTGCTTTGTTAGCCCCACATGAATCTCGTTTATCTGCTTGTGGCATAAGTAGCAAATATTTGTGATTGTTAGGCTTCATCTCTGCAAGGGAAGAGGAATTCTTCCAGCAGACCAGTCTTAGGTGCCATGATCACTAGAGAGTCCACCTCTTTATGGCTCCACTCAGAACCTCAGTGGGGCTGCTAGGGCTAAATCTAGTGGATATTTTCTGTGGTCTTCTAGCTCTAGCTGCATCTATATGAAATTCAAGACATCTTGTTCACCAAGGCAGAAGTAATGGTGAATTCCTCAAAGTCAGAACAACAGCCTCAATCACCTGAAATTCCTAATTCCAAAAAGCTTTAGTCAAAGCAGATGTTCTCCTTGCAGTCCTGCCAATACAGATCTGAAATCCTGGATTCATGTGTTTTGGGATGTTCAGAACAGCAGTTAAATACTTGAATCTGAGCAGAGCTGCATTGTTTTTTCCCCTGGGGAACAGCAGAGCTGGAACTGAAGCAGATGCTCCCACAACCTGACAAAGTCCATAAGTATTGTGTCTTTCTCTTTATCATCTCTCTTGGTGCTAACAGCAGCAAACTGAAATGTGCTCATCTCAATCCCAAAAGCAAAACTCCTTGGAATTTCAAAGTATGTCCATCCACTCTCAGATAATGTTTTAAATTTGGAATTTTGGGCCAGGCTCACTGTCAAGAAAAGTGCAGCATGCAGACCCCATGCATTTGGAGAACTTGAGTTTTGTTGAAGGCCCATTTCTACAGGACACTGACATAAGTTTTCTTTGTGTGTTAGATCCCCTTTCATAGGGTAGGAGCAATAGAAGTTCCCCATGGGAGGAAAGGATGAGAAGAGCAAAGAAATTTCACTGGCTTCTCTGTGAAATTTCAGATTTTGCGCTCCTTTGTTCACTGCAAGTATTTCGTGCTATCTTCCTGCATAGTCTAGTGTCTTCCTGATCCCATTTAACTGCCTGTGGTTTCAACACACATGTTTCTGTGGGCAGTGTCACACGAGGGAATGATATAGTCTGAACTAAATCCTGGGACACTTGCCTTTCAGCTCAGATATCTCATTTCCTGGCAAAGCTGGCATCTGTTAGTCTCTGATATAAGCTGACAGCAAGGTTCAACCTCCCAGCTCTGATTACTACCATTGACTCCTTCATCCATTCTCTCGCTGCATCTCTTAGCCCTGCCTCAAGAAATCAGTACAATGCTTTCCCCCAGCTAACCATCCCAGAGATGTTTCCCTGAAAGTTTTCTGAGGAATGAGCTGGTAGGGCTCACTGCCTGTCCACCCTCACAGGTGCCCATGTTGTTCAAACAACCTTCAGAACTGGCCCAAAACTTGAGGCAAAGAAAGAGATAATTAATAGGAAACGTTGTTGGTTTATTCACTACTATTGGCTTTCTGGGTTCATCCATCAAGCAAAATCCTAGTTCCAGGGATTTAGGTTGCAAAACCACCCCTGACGTTCATTGAGGTAGGATTTTACTTTATTTCTTCCAATTTTGTGAGGATAGGTAGTCAGTAACAGACCTCAAAACAGTACAACCTTATCCCTTCAATTCAGGCTTGCAGAAATGCAGGGTGGGGACGTAGGATAAATAAAAATCTCCTTCTTGATTTTTTTCTCCCTACCTGCATTATAAGTTAGGGATATACACTTGCTGTTCCTCCCTCCTGGCCACTGCAGCCACACTCCATGCTGCATTTCTCACCTTCACTGTCCTTTCTATCTCACACAGTTAAAGACGTCCCCAGCCACTGCTGATCCAAATGCTTCAGTGAGCCTTTTTTCCAGGGCTTCAGGATTTAAGGTTCTGCTTTAGCTAATCTCTTTTCAAGCTTCTAAGACCTTGTATGTTTTGCAAGATAGGAGTATTCAGAAAATATGCCTTTTGCCATCAGCAAGCCAAGCAAGGTCACAGTGGGTAATAGCTTGCAGCGTACTGCTGTGACCAGGGTGGGGGCCTCAGAGGCACACTGAAACCTTTTTAAAGAGACCAAGGGGAACACTGTCATGTTCTTTTTTCTCACTGCACCTGAGAAAAGCTCTGCAGTGTAAAAAAAACCTAGTTCTCTCTCCCTTCCCTTCAGCCCTGAAAAGTGATAGGTCTTTCATGGTGCTTTACATTGCCTGTACTCCAATGCAGTCATGCCAGTGATGGCAGGCAAGTACAAGGCAGAGGAGCTGTATCATTGGCACTCCCTTCCTTTTTTACCTGTTGCAAACTGCCAGAGATCTTTGTAGTACCTGACAGTACTGTGGTGTCTTGAGACCTGCTGTGTGATAAGAAGATGCTATAAACCCTTTCTGACTCACAAGACACTGACTTTGGTGAGGAAATGCAAGTACAGGACAGACAAAAGCACTTCTATGACATTATATAGAAGTTGTAAAGGGAAGGCCAAGAAGATAATCCAAGTGTCTTAACTCATTCTCAGAACATAGGCATCTCAAAAACATCTTGTGTTTTTTAGGCATTGTGTCTCCCACAGCCAAGCTGCTCTGTGCCATCTTAGGGGGATCATTGCACCTCTCTGCCTTTGGGACTTCGTCTGGCACCTGTGACTTGTACATGTCAAAAAGTAATTTAGAAGGTCAAAACTGGGACTATCCCAGAAGGATTGGGATAGTTACCTCTTAATGAGCTAATAATCCCTACACAGCAAGAAAGGATTTAACTAAGACATCACTGTGGCCAAATGGAAACATGCCCATTGGCATGTATCGAAATGGGAGGGAAAGAGAAAGAAATTAATTAAAAATGAAAAGTGTTAAGAGAAATTCTGGAAGGGGACAAGGCTGCTGCTTCAGGCAGAGGTCTGACAAGGGACACCTGAGAGCAACCTGTTGTGGTGGTTGGGGAACCCATCAGGTGGACTGGAAAAGGTGGCAGAGTTTGCAACAGGACACAGAGGCATGACCTGCCTACCCCTCCCAGCTGGGCCGCGAGCTCTGCCAGCCTGTGGGAGTAGGGTTGTATTTGTCCACAAGCAACTCACCCTGGAAAAGGTGGAGAGGCTCCCTGGAGGGCTTCCTGCTTGTAGCAGCGGGATGGGAGAATTTTGTGCATGTGACAGCCATAGGCTGGTTAGTAAAAATCTTTGCTTTGCTGGTAATCACAATGAGTTGGGGCCCTCCAGCTGTGACTCAGAACTATTCCAGTCATGCTGAACAAAGCAGGCAACACAGAGCCCTGGCCACAGTGTTGCCTGCAGTGGGCTCCTGCTCATCTTCTCTTCTGCAGGACCTGGGAGCAAGAAGGGGTCTGGCACACATCTGGTCCTGGGACCCTCAGCCTTTGTTTGATGTATAAACTCCTAAAATATGCAGTGTCAGTGCAGATCCCTGCACAGCAATTTTAAGCTGACTGATGAGAGGCAATTTTTTTTCCCCAGATACCTCTAATGCACCCTACTTCAGAAAAACCACCACACCATTTCACTGCCACCCTGCTCTGTTTAATGCCACTTTCTTCTGCCGAGATATCACAACTGATGAGTTAAAGCAGTTGCCCCTGAGATAATGGCATCATCTCCCCTAGAGGGGAAAGGTGTGGGTAGGTGCTTCACGAGGGACAGGAAGTGGCTGTGGGTAGGAGATGGATGTTCAAGTTTTCCACAGTCACAGGCTTCCCACAGGGCATTGGAAAGCCCTTTCCATGCCTCAGTTCTCCGTGTGAACTGTGCCAGCAGGGTCCAGGGATATGATAGACAGACTCATAGGGATTAGTGCTTTAGGCATGCAGGGAGCCTGGGGCAGGTCTGGGCTCCTGAAGGTTTTGGCATCATGGAGAGCTGGAGAAGGAGATGCAACTGCTGCTGACCATGTTTTCAGGAGACCTGGCTCAGAAACCAGGTCAGGTATGTTCCTGTGAGAGGTGCTGAGATGTCTGTGAAAGTCCAGTGATCCACAGCCAAGCCATGAGCCAGTGTGAAACTTTGGCCTAAAGGTGGTGCACCAAGAACTGGGATGTGAATGGTGCAGACTGAGCTCTGACCCAGGGACCTCAGCAATTGCAAATAATATCATAATAATTTAATCATTATTAATAAAGTAAAAGAAATAAACCACATGATCTGATGCAGCATGTTCCCTTCTGAAAAACCTCAGGGTACATACAGCCTGGCCATTTCCATCAGTCCTCTGCCTTTTTCTTGGAGAAGATGGGATCACTGGACTCTTGCCCAGCCTTGGCCATGATCAGTATGTCCGAGCATGTGTCCATGTGTCTGTCTGCATGTACCCATGCACATGTGCATTAACCACTGGCACTGCTTCCACCCAGCTCTGCAGGGCTAGACTCTAAAAGAAGGATCCCACACGGAGCACACCCATTTGGGGTGGACAGGTCTGGGGTGACACCTGCACCTCAGGTTTCTCCTAGCCATGAGAGCATCAGCATATTGAATAACATCTTGATGATTGGAGGGGTGTTTAATTTAGTGGCATGGCGCCTGCTGCTGCTGACGGAGCTGTTCCCAGCAGATTTACACCTGTTTCAGTGGAGTGGCTGCTCAGCTCTCCTCTGCTCCCGGCCTCTTGTGCTGCCCCTCAGAAGCTTCCTCCTCCCCTGCCTGGACAGTGATGCCTGTTGGGGCACAGCTGATGGGCTGGAAAGCGTTGGGGTGAGCTCACTGTGCCACCAGGAACCTCATTCCTTTTGAATGATGAGCCAGATAAGCTTAGCACACTCTTTAGTTTTGTAAGGAGACAGAGAGGATTTGCTGCTCTTGAATTTCTGCTCCATTTTTACCTTCTTTGTCTCCTCTAACTGGGTTTTATACTGTCTGGGATGGCCCTGAGTCTCTCTAAAAAGTTAATTCATCAGGCACTTGCATTTCTGGGGCAAATAAGTTTCCAGGCAGTCCAGATGTCTTTCAGGCAGTCGAGATGTCTTCCAGGCAGTCCATTATGCATGCCCTAGGCATGCTTTTTTTTTTTTTTTTTTTGTGCCAGCAATTTTGCAGCTTCTTCTGAATCTTTTTGCCCCGCCCCTTAGAAATGGCCATCCACTCTTGAAGAAACATTGGCTTGCCTTGGTGAAGAGTCTCTTCATCCTGGACAGAGCACTGGCTGTGTCTGCTGTGGGAGGCTGGGAAGCTGAGGCTCCACCTGGGTAGGCTGGATGCTCAGAAGAGCCCTGCTAGAAGGAAGACACCTCAGCAGCAGCCTCCTGCACCAGCTCTGTGCTGAGAAAGAAAGAAAAAAAGCCTAGCACCCCAAAAAGATGCAGCCAATGCTTTCCTGGAGGAAAAAGCAGTAGCTGTGTCTCTCCAAGCCTGGGGCTAGCAGGGTGTCATGCCAGAGCATGGTTTGGCTTTTCTTTCTAACCTGAGGTTCCTAGTTAAGTACCACCTAGCAGCACCCCTGAGCTGCAGCCTGGGTCGTGGTTTCCATAAAGGGCTGCTGGGTTCACTCATATTTATAACACTTGCCCCTGGCACAGCGTGTCAGCTTGCAGAGGTCAGTTCTCCCCTGGGAGCGGGGATTCATTCCACAGGCTGTGCTCCTCTTTCCATCCCGGCCTGCCAAGGGGCCTCTCACCCCCTGGCAGATGGGATCTGGGGGTGGCTGGCTGAGGGGCAAGGCAGAACGGTCTGAGGGGTGAAGAGCAGGAGGAAAAAGGGTGCACAGGAGATACAGTGCCTGGTTTCTAGTGTAAACTCTAGGAAGTAGGTGTGTGGCTTTCTCTGTTGCTCCAGGGAAAGTGGGAACCACCACATCCCTGTGGGAGACAGGCTGTCTGCAGGCAGGTGAAGAGTTTTCTTCTTCAGGTACATTTTAGTAGGTACTGTGGGTAAGCAGGATCACAAAACACTAAGGCATGGCTCCAGCTTGGTCCCTTCTTATCTGAGCTCATCAAAGATGGCTTCAGACTGACTCTCAGAGCTGCCAGCTGTACCACATGGTACACTCCAAATGCAATCGTACCAAAGAGAACATCAGACCACCAGATGCCAGCCTGTGGCCAACATTCAGACATTCCTCATGGCTTGGCAGCAAGCCAAGACATTGCTCTCAACAGGTCCCTTGCTGGGTGCCATGGTCCCTGTGAATGCTGCAGATCCCTGACTGGGGGACATTCTGATGGGCAGGAGACAAAAGCCAGCTTGGAGGATGTGACAGGTTTTAGAAGTCAGGCTGTACACTGATGGTGTTCTTCATCCTCTTGTGTCTCAGAGCACGTGCGTGGGGTGAGGAACCAGCACGGCCAGCTCGGCTCTTCCGCCTCTCAGGAGCCACACGTCACAGCTGTGTGTGGCACCCGCACGCTGACGGCTGCAACTAAGCTCCTACAAAGCTCCCTGGATTAGCAGGTGGGGATATACGGGGCAGGGATGCAGTAATTTGAGCTGGAGTAGTTAGTGCAGTCAGGCAAATGTCATATGTAAAAAGAGGATCTAAAATGATCTAGCACAGCAGTTTGTGCTCAGTTCTTACTGGCCAGTAGCAGAAACCAAGACAGCTTTATTTTAGTAAATATAAGAGATACTCCTTCATCCTTGGTCAATGTATTTTTCTTGTTGGGGTTTTTCTGTTATCTTTTTTTTTTTCCCTATGTGTTTTTTTTCTTTCTTTCCATTTCAATCCAGTATAGAGGGAAAGATTTCCAGGAGGATTACAGAGCTTTCATTATGCTCTCTGGGATGTTTTGACAGAAATAGAAATACCCACCTCACCATAAAGTGGTGTTTTCTGGACTTACTATTTTGCCAGAGTTAAAGCCTACAGATTTATGAACACAATGCCCTTTTAAACACCAATTTCAAACTGCAGTCATTTCAGGACCATTATTTCATTTGCAAGTAGCAGATTTTTGGGGTTTAAACAGCCAATTAGATAATATAGGCTAGTCCTGTGAAGATGTGAAACTGGGATGTGTTTTTCCTGCTCCTCAGAGTTTGTTCTGATTGCTATTTGTCCAGATCAGACCCACAGAGGAGAGATTTAGGCAGCTAAATAAATCAGAACAGGGCCTGAGTCACTGATGCATTTACAATTTTTCAAATCTGATGAAGACCATGAATATTTAAGACTTAAGTTAGTCCTTTCGACTTCCGTGTGCTGTGATCATATACAGAACTATGTGGCTGAACAGAATCATTTATCCTGACAGTGTCAACCCAAATAACTGCACAAGCTTAAAAAGGGAAAGACTACCCAGCAATCATCTTAGGCAGGCTTTCAATGACATTAATTGAGGTGCTAATTGAAAAAACCCAGCTAAAACTCTCCAGTGGCAGAAAGAACAGATCCTGCAACATAAAGGACTTTAAAAGTGTGGTTTAATTTGACAGAATGGTTTGGAGTGAAAGTATGTCTTTTGACATTTTAAACTGCAATATTTTCATTTTTATCCAAAATTCCCTTCCTGTACCTAAACTGTGTCTCAGATGAGAGCTGGGAGACCACAACTTGAGGATCAGGCCCTAACACGTGTACACACACACACACACACGCACACATTTACTGCAAATATTTTGAAGCAAACCTGGAGAGCCTAATACTCAGGAAGAGATTGCAGGGGCGGCCAAGCCTGCCCAGAGTTATCCAGCCCTGAGAGACTTCACTTATTAAACTCTAGCAAACCAAACACTATGACCAGCTGCTGTCTTATGGCTATCCAATGACAGTAACTTGGCTTTTTTTTTTGGCCTGTAAATTACTGTACACAGGTGGGGAATTTATTAGCATAAGTAAAATTAGGAAGCAGCACTCCATCTATCTCCCCACTGACACTGACAGGCTGTGAGATGTTGACCTTCTCTGAAGTGTTAGTCTGTATGGCCCTGAACCCAGGGAAAACACTTAGGCCTGTGCTTAATTTTGCATCCCATTAGATCTGCCCTTGTGCTAGAAGTTAAGTATGTGGGTCACTGTTTTCCTGGATCAGAGCCCAACTCCTGAAGGTCCTTCAAGATTTAGCTAGATAGAGCTTCTTAAATGATATGATGCAATTAATGTAATGAGATTCTGCTCTCTTTTCTGTTGGTGGCTGACTTGTGATAGGGAGGCTGGGCTGCACAGAAGTATACAGCTAGCCATCAACAGTTTTCTCACAAACTATCAACTATAAACACATTAATAATTTTTAATTATCAAAGTCTCTGGGAGATCAGCCTTTTTGTAGCTGATCAAGGCTGTCCCTCCTTGCAGACCCAGCAGCCACGTGCCAAGGTTCAAATTAAGAGCCAAACTCTGAAGCTCAGAAGTGACTTTGCTTTAGCTAGGAGCTGTCAGAAGACTGAAAGCAGCTACTGGAGGATGATCAGGCCTTCAGACTGAGCTGGTGCCTCTTGAGTCTCCTTGGTGGTATGATATAGCCCCCTGTGTCCCATGTATGGTGGTGTGCCTGGCATGGCAGGAGACAGGGACTGATCTTTCTTTCCCTCTCCTCCAACACAGGCAAAGGAGGTAACCGTGACCTAGAACACAGAATCACAGAATATTTTGGGTTGGAAGGGACCTTAAAGATCATCTAGTTCTAGGGATCTGAGAAGCGTCTTGCTCATGATATTTCTCCAGCATGACAACTTCAGGGTGCCTCTGCTCAAGCTTTTACCTGCAGTCACAGAAGAGAGGAAAGCTTCTCTATTAAAGCATCTCTGTTCGAAAATGAAAGTGGAAATATTTGGGTAATAGCATGAAACTCACCATGAAGAGCCACAGAAGGATCTGAAAATCACAAACTGCAGGATGATTGGTGGAAGTTTAGCAAAAAGTTGGAGACCTTGCCCCCCTCCTTAGGCATGGCTGAAAACTGCTGCTGAAGCTGATGGTGGGAGGAAGCATGTCATAGGATCACAGAGTCATAGAGTAGTTTGGGCTGGAAAGGACCTCTAAGACCATCTGGTTCCAACCCTCCTGCCATGGGGCAGGAACATTTTCCACTAGACCAGGTTGCTCAGAGCCCCATCCAGCCTGGATTTGAGCACTTCCAGAGACAGTGCACCTAGAGCGTCTCTGGGCAACCCTTTCCAGCGTCATGTTTTTGAGACCCTCAGCTTTTCCTCAGCTTTAGATTCCTGCGTGCAGCCAGGCCCTGCTTTCCCCCTCCTCCTTGGCGGCCGCCTCACGGGGAGCCGCCAGGTGGCGCTGCCGCCCCGCGCGTGGCGCCGCGCGCCGCGCCCGCCTTGTCCCGGCAGCCGCGCGCCGGGCCTGAGGGGCGGCCCGGGAGGGGAGACGGGGACGGACCGAGGAACCAGGGACAGCCCAAGGGAGCAGGGACAGCCCGTCATGGGACAGCAGGGCAACCCGCGCCTGGTGCCTCATGTGCCGTGCCGTGGCCTGCCTCGCTTGCTCGGTGCTTCCTGACCCCTCCGCAACCCGGTTCAGAGAGCGGGTCCGGCTCCAGAAGCACCTTCGCCGTGTTTCGCTGATGGCGCCAGCAGTGTGCGCTTATGGCCGGGAAGTCCAGCAGCGTCCTGGGGTGCTTTAGGGAGAGCAATGCCAGCAGGGCGAGGGGGGTGATCCTATCCCTCTGCTCAGCCCTGGCGAGGCTGCATCTGCAGTGCTGTGTCCAGTTCTGGGCTCCTTAGGACAAGAGAGACATGGACCTCCTGGAGCAGGTCCAGTGGAAAGTTGATTAGATGATTAAAGGACTAGGAGCATCTGCCTAGTAAAGGATGGCTGAGGGAAGTGCACCTGTTCAGCCTCAAGAAGAGAAGACAGAGAGAACCTTATCAATGTATTCAAATATCAGAAGGGAGGATGCCGAGAGGATGGAGCCAAACTCCTGTCGGTAGTGCCCAGCAACAGGACAAAGGGCAACAAACAGAAATTGGAACACAGGAAGCTCCACCTGAACATGAGGAAGAACTTCTTTACTGTACAGGTTACTAAGCACTGGGACAGATTGCCCAGAAAGGATGTGGAAATCTTCCATGGAAATATTCAAGAACTGTCTGGACACAATCCTGTCTACTGTGCTCCCCACCCTGCTTGACTGGGGAGGTTGCACCAGATGATCTACAAAGATCCCTTCCAGCCTTAAATATTATGAAATTTGATGGTTTAACTAGGAGGTATACAGAGATCTGGGCTCCAGAGTGTCCATGGACATTGTTTGCACAGCTGACAGAATATCTGCAATGTGAGGAGTGGCAGGGAGTCACAGGACTTTGGAGGTAACTGCTAGAGTAAAATTCAGGTCTTGGCTTTTCACTCTCTAAATTCTGAGGCTCCGCCTGGCCCCCAGAGTTGTAAAGGGCAGCTTGAAGCCAAGACCTATAGCAGGGTTTTAAAGGGTCAGAAACCAAAATGTAAAAAAAGCTCACCCCTTCCCAACCAAATACACACATAAAAGTCTATTTATCTAAATTAAAGCTCATGATTTAAAAATGGCCATGTAACTTTGACAGCTGCGATTTTTGAACACATAAAGATGGGTCTGCTGCATTTTAGGGGTGTGATAAACCCTTCGCCCAAGGCTGAATCCAGCACCAAGGCACACCCCCGCCATCCCCACGGTGGGATGCTTTTTATACGTTCTTCCAGCGCTGATGGAAACAAAGCTACACGGCCAGTTGGGCTCAGGTTTAGCCTTGTCTGCTGGGGCCCCTTTTCACACCAATTCAGACAGCCTGGCATCAGTCTCCCTCTTTGTACACCGGAGAGAGGGGCAGGTCGGGGCACACAGCGCAGCGAGGAGCGGCAGGGTCTCCAGGCAGCGCTCGGCGAGCGCTGGCGGGCACAGATGGTGTTATTTCCCCCCGAGGGCCGCGGGGTGCCCGCAGCGATGCTGGTGCGCGGCTGAGCAGGGCGCTGGGATTTGCATGTGCCCTTTGCACGCCAGGCGCCGGCTATTTAAATGACAATGGGGCGAGGGGCAGGTTAGGTATATATATAGACAGAGAGATATTTCTCTGTCTGCATGGGCTGCTGCTGGCAGCTGCAGTCCAGCAGCCATCCTCGCCTCCCCTATCAATATCCTTTCCCCTGAGCTGGAAGGACTAAGGGATAATTTAGTCTTTATGCTAGTTTGGACTTTGTCTGATTACCAGCTGAGCCTGATTACACAGGCCTTGCTGTCCCTTCTGGGAAATAGTCCAGACAGCACAGAGGGGCCACTGCTCCTCCTGCCAGTTTTGCCATTGCCAATCCCTCTGATTTTATTTTGGATTGCAGGAGGGGTGGCTTGTTCTCTCTGCTGTCCTCCCTGTGCACCCACTGTCAGGGACCAAAGGACCTAATTTTTCTTGAGGACCATAAATCACCTTCAAACACAGGGCTTGAATACGAACATGTAGAGCCAGCTGGTGCGGAGCTGAGCTCTTGTGACTACTGATGACATGGAGCTGGGTCCTGCAGCAAGGGGCAAAGTGGGGCCCATCTTCAAGTGGGCCTCCTTACCCACCCCAGTTTCCCTTTTCTTTCACAGTTTGGCACCTCAGTATGTGTCACTGGGTGCCTTGGGCATGTGTGTAACTGGGAGCAAAAGTGAGCTGGAGGTAGAAACCAGTCAAAGTGGCAATGCTGAAGATCTGTTCCAGCTGAGCATCCCAGCTCCAGCTATTTCACTGAGAACAGAGCGAGTGTCAGGCCAGGCATCGTTGAAGTACTGGGAACTGACAGCAGCCAGCAGTTGCAGTCCAGCAGCCAGCCCATCCTCCCCCACAACTTGCCACTTAGGAACACTTGGATCAGCCAGACACAAGATTCAGATCTCCATCCATATCTACAGTTCTAACAGAGTTCAGAGGAAGTGAAGTTTTGGCTTTGGACTTAGGCAATTTTCAAAGCTAATGAACAGATGGTGTTTTACTTGCTGTCTCCATCCCCTTTGTATTAGCTGTGATCCAAGTCTAAACACCATAGATGAATTAGGATGGTCATGTTCCCACATTCACTTGGAGAGGAATTATGTGGGAAGATGGAGGGACATAATGCAAAAAGTCCTAGAGCCAGGACCAGTTTAAAAACACCTCTGCACAGCTGGAGCTGTGTGTGTTGCACAAAAGAGTTACCACAACTTCTGAAGCTCAATGAAAACACTTGACCCTTGACTTGACCTGAGATCTGTGGTTATTGATCCCAGGAAAACTTTAGAGAGTGGGCAGTTGCATTCTGGCTGCAGCAGCTCTGGCTCCTGAATGGCTCCTCCTGTTTTTAGGAACTGTCACACCGAGCTGTCCCTTCAGCCTCTCTGCACTGTCTCCACACCTTGTGGGTGACTAGGACTGCATGAGAGTTTGGCTCCATCATCTCTGGGGCTCCGTTTGAAATAAGTGTAGGCTGCTCTTATATTGTCTGGTACCTTCTCTTCACCAGAGTACAAGCCCAGGTCCTAAAACCTTTTCTCACAGGTCATGTGTTCCAGGCTCCTCAGCATCTCGATTGATTCTTCCATGTTTTTCAACATCCTTCTGGAACCTGGGAGGTCCAAACAGAAAAGAATATCTAGGCACAGTCTCACCAGCACTTAGGAGCAGATTAGGATAATTTCTCTCAATCTGCTGGCTACCTTCTTTCTGATGTAATCTAGAATGTGGATGGCATTATTTGCAATGACAACACTGTCCTTGGCCTCCACTTGTAATCCCCTGGTCCTTTTCAGATGGGTATAAACAGCTATATCTTCACTGACAGATCATGCAGGCCCAAGGAATGTTCCTGGTAGCATTAGTCACGGGTCTAGGTGGCATTTGGGATTGGACCCCCTGAGTCCCAGTGCTGGTGGCACCCTGGCCATTTTTCTGTGTCCTGTTCCAGGAATCTGAGACAATATGAGGGCTTGGGCAACAGCAGGATGCATCCAGCTGCTGAAAACTGATGCAAGCAAGTGTCAGAGCCTGGAGTTCAAGCAGTGGTTTGTCTGGTGGCACCAGGGGTGCTGAGCTCTCCTGAGGCACTGCAGGCTGCAGTGCTGTCCTGTGCTCTGAGGCACAGATGGTCTGAAAGAGACTCTCTTGTACATGGTGGAGCAAAACATCACACGCAATGTTGTCACAACTCTATTGGAGCAAAGAGCTGTCTGTCAGCATCCTGTTTCCAAGCCGACTAGCAGCAGCTGTGTAGGGAAAAGGTATAGCTACCAGGAAGAGGATCACTGTCAGGCCTATCTTTGTAGCTTTGGGACATTTTGGAAATATCCACAGCGAGGAGTTTGATCAATCTTTCCATGACACAACCTGAATGAAGCTAGATAACTCACAGCCCAAGACATTTTCTGATTTTGTAGTGGCACTCTGAGCCCCTTTTCATTGTACATAGGCACTTGTGCCTCATAGGTAATTTAAAGGTGGAACATCTCCAAATTATTGAAATGTTCTGTATTAATTGTTCATTTTCAAGCAGCTTCTTGCTTAGGCTTTATTTAAGGTGAAGCAAAATGTTTTCATGGATTTGAAACTCACTTCTTTGCAGAGTTTTTTCTAGATATGTAATTTCAAATTCCAGGCTGCTTTTCTGGTATGGGTTGAACACAAGAGTTGAATTTTTAAAATTCCCTCTGCTGAAGAGACAGAGGAAAACTGTGGAACCTTGATACTCCTAGACATGAGTTGACCCTTCTGCTAAGTTTAGGGGGATGGGTTTGTTGTTGTAGTGGTCTGGGTGAAAACACTGCCATTTCTTGCTAAGAAGAGTGCAAGCTGCTGAGCTGTGTCATGTTTGCCAAGCCCAAACTTAAAGTGTTTTGCTTTGAAGGGCTCGGGGGCCTGTGTTCCTTAGTTGCCTACTTGGGATTTTAGGAATAGAATCTATTTTCGATAAATGATGCCATGTAGACATGCTAATGGGCAAAGTGTCATTCTCCAGATAACAATACTGTTCTTACAGTCTGCTGAAAATGGTGCTTGGTGGTTTGGTCTCTCCTGCTAACCATTGCTTGCCTAAAGTGCAATTAAAGCCGATGCAAAGTCCAGTCCTGGGCTGGGAGCATTGGGAGGTGTGCTGCAAAAGTCTAGGAGTTTCTCCTGAACATTGTGTTGTTCTAAGATGTGCCCTGGCTCCTTTTGCCATGCTATTTGTGCTGCCATCACTGAGGAGAGCAGTGCTACCCCTGCTTGCTGCTGGTGTGGGCCCCTCCAGGTTCATTAGCTGTGCTCTGCACCATGCTGAAGTGATGCTGCTGCAGGACACGAGCTGTACTGCAGCTGCTGAGAGCAGTTGTGCCTGAGGTGCAGTGCCATGGGGCAGCGCAGGGCCTCCACCTGCATGGTGCAGCTCATGTGCAGCCTGGACCCACTGCCTGCAAGCCTTTAGCTTGCTCTGTGCCAGTCTGTGGTTGGGTAGCAGGGGGCTGCATTTGGGCTCTGCCCCTGGCTGGTGTTATTTATGGAAACTGGGCAACTGTTTGTGGAAAAAAGCTAGCAGAGGGTGCCTTGCCAACCCCTCTTCTGCTGGCAGTAACCTGCAGAGCACGTGTGTGTGCAGTGGTGTTCAAAGGAGGTGTGCGGCTATGGAAACCTGCCTCTGCATGTCCAGAGAGTGTGTGAGAGCCTGCGAACAGAGGTACTAATGCTCCTCTGCCTTGGCTCCCCTGTGATCTTCTGCAAACAGCCCTGCGGGGAAAACCACTTCATTTTCTGCTCTGCATTCCCTATGCTCACAATACCTGGGGAAAAAATGACAGCTCTCTTTTCCTGAGACTACATGTCAAATGCCCGGGGCTGTAATGAAATATAGATCTGCCTGATGCTGGACATAATACACGGGTGTTTCATTCTTACACTTGAGGAAAGAACCTGCCATGTCTCACTGCAGCCTACTGCAGCTGGAGGAGAGCCATTCTCTAGCTTCATTTTGCTACCAGACACCTAAAGTAAAATGTGGTGCTCTTTAAGCTGTAGCGAGGCTCCTTGGGAAATATGATCAACTACAAAGATCAGTCAGGGGCTTTAACCAAAGACCCTATTTGAGGAATTGGCTCCTGACTACTCATTTCACCACTGCTTGTTTCAGAGCCACCTGGGGTGTCTGTCGTGCTTCTGATCTGGGAGGCCCTTGTTAAACAACTGCAGATGTCTGGCACATCTTCCTTTCAGGCCTGACCCCTTTAATGCTGGGGAGGACAGGTGAGCACAAGCTGAGCCAAAGCTGACCTTCGGAGGAAGGAAGAGGTAGGGAGACCTGAGTTGCCCAGAAATGCTTTCTGCACTGCAGTGATGGTCACCACCCAGAAAGAGGAGCAGAGGAAACTCTGTATCTGGAAGAGTCTGCCATGCTCAGACAGGGACCCATTCTGCTGCAGCTCCAAGCGTGGTTTGAGGCCAGTGTGTGGCTGCAGTACAGCAGCTTAATGAGTTGCCACATGTCAGCCACACTGCGGTAGCCATCTGTGTGTGATGGATGTGTGGCGTGCAGTGGGGTGCTGACGAAGCTGCCTCACCTCCCCATCTTTGCTATTTCAAGTGGCTTTGAGTTTGTCACAGGCTGTAGGCATTGATCTCTGCTCAGCTGCCATGGGGTGGTGAGCCACCAGGCTGCAGAGCTTGGAGCTGCTTGCCCTTTTCCAAAGTGAGGAGTCAAGCTTTGCTGGAAGGACTCATTTCCTCACATACTGCCCATGAACGCATTCACTGTGACAGGAGATCACTGAGGCCAATGACTATGCCCAATTCAAAAAAAGCATCAAATATTTATTTAAGTGAGCCTTCCTAGTGATCTATCAGTAAATATGCAAAAATATGCAAGAGCCATGAGGGAAATGGAAGAACCCAGCTTTGAAGTGTTACAGCCCACCCTGGCCACAGTGTTCATGAGATATTTTCAATGGACAGGTAGTCCATCATGGAGGACAGCAGGTTTTTGAGCACCTTTTCCAGATGAGGCAGCCTAGGCCCATGCTAGGAGACTGAGCTACACCAACCTTGTCCTTAGTCTGGCAAGTTCAGCCTGAAACCTCTTTACATAGCACACATCAGAACGAAGACAAAACAAATGCTCCCAGCTCAGGTGTTAGGCTGATTTAATGACAATCTTCCTTTTAAAACAACCTCAACACCAGATCAGTGTACATGTTATTTTTAAAATTGGATGGCTTAAAAAAGAAAAGGAATTACCTATAAGGATGTCTATTAAAAACCATTTTTTTAAATAGTTGGTGAGGAGTCATCTTTGGTAAATGCCTAGTAGCTGGCTCGATGTGGGTCTTCTGTCTGCCTTTGTGTGCGGGTACATATGGTCTCGGTGGATATGTGTGGAGTGGAAGCAGTCCTGTTCTGTAGGTCCCCTGTGCTCAGGTTTGTGTTTGTGTACTGGGAGCGTTAATGAGAACAGACTGCCTTTCTTTCCCTTCGTTCCCCAATCCCATCTGTTCAAACAAAAGGCTGAAAGGGAGAGAGAGCCGAGACCCTGCTGGTCAAGAGGGGATGGATAATAACACATATCCTTGGGCTACATTTCAGCACATGCAACCCTTTCAAGCTGTGCTAAAGCTTTTATTCAGGCAAGAGAAAGAACAACCAATATAAAATAAGGATTTTTTTCTTCTTTTTAGAAAAGCTGCATCAGGCCTGAAGGATGCTACATTCCGTTCTTTCCTTCTAACATTTTATAATGCTGGATTATCAAAAAAAAGGGTCTAAACCCATACTGATTATATATTTGTGTGTGTACAGACAGAGCATGATACTGGGCTAGAGCGAGTGACATATGCAGAGGGGCCAGGGATGGCTTAGAAAGTCAATTTTCACTCTGTTTGCACATGGTAACAGTTCCAGATTCGTGTAATTAACTATACATCAAAAGGGTGTGAAGGAAGATATATTCCTCTCCACCTTGGGGATTTGATAGGTACTTTGCAATTCATGGTTAACCCCCCATTCACATATTTGTCATTATGGCCGTGCCAAACAACTCATCTGAAGATCAAAACAGCTTTCTTGGGGGCTGTTACAGCGAGAGCAGCACAGGAGATGGCACCTCGAGTCCCAGAGCGGGTACCGAGTGGCAGGGAGGGATGCAGCCCTGGATGGCGGCGCTGGTGTTCAGCCCTCTGCCAGCCGTTCCAGGGACGTCATAATGGTTTACGGGAGAAAAATGGTCTCAAATGCCATTAGTTTAATGCTTCATAATGTCGTTGTGTCTGTTTTAAATGCAATCACCAAGCTCAGGGGACACCCAGGACTAAAATAAAAAAAAAGAGGAAAAGCGCTTCCACAAATGTAACGGTGGAAAAGGAGGCAGGGAAATCTTTGGCGAGTGAGGAAATGAGATTCACTGGTTCTTTTCCACTGAGCAGGTAGCACATGAGTAATTTGTATAGGACGGCTAAAGGGATATTCATCATGAGAACTGATTGCACCCAGGTTGTAATAAATACACCAAAGTAACATAATCGGTCTGGAGGCAGAGGAGAGTTTTGCAAAACACAAGACCTGATCTTGGCCAAGATTTTGAGAAAGAGTAATTTCAAGTGAGATTTCTAGTGCTATGTTACTGTCTTTGCCTTATTTTCAGAAGCGGTGCACAATGGATCGCACCGAATGCGTCATCCCCTACCCTTCCAGCAAGTTTATTGATGTGTATGTGGGTGCCTAACTCCAGGGTGCACTGTCTCAAAGAGAGGGAGCCAGAAAAAATGAGACCTATCAAAACCAGTGAACAAGCTGAATCTGATCTGTTCACACTAGGAGAAATGCAGATAAATAAATCGGAAAAGCAATGAGTACAAGCAAACAGTGGTTGTGCTCATGCAAGCCTTAGAAATCTTTCTAAGTGTCTCATATCTTATTTCAATCACACAGGTGGAGCTGTTTCCTTAGGGATGAAATCCTCCCTTGTTGACATCTCCCACTCCAAGTGAGGCAGGTATATGTTCCTTTCAGACAGGAGCTGTTCGGTTTCAGCAGTCATCAGTTATTCTTCTCCAGGGAGGGATTAAACAAGGTGAAGGGATCATAGGACCATCTAGCACTGCTCCTTTGTGTCCTTTTCCTTTGGAATCCTAGCAAATGGGAGCAACCTGCTTCTATGCCTTGATGCTGGCAGCTAATCTAATGTAGAAAATTTAAATGAGCAGCACATCCCCTCTCATCTCTACACCTCTCCTCACAGGGCATCCATCTCACACGTAGGTTGCACACTGTGGCTGCCCTCATGTCTATCATTAGAAAGCAGACCCTTGAGCCTGGCCTAACTGTGCACCATTGATGTATTGCAGGACAGGCCTCTGCTGAATTCATCCATCAAGCAACCGCAAGAAGTGATTTCTGCGGATTAATGTGCTGGTGGGTGCATGCAGAGGTTGAAAGAGGAAAGGTTCATGGTAGTAGCTGGCTTACTGAAAAGACAGAGAAATGAATGTGGCAGAAATAGGGTCCTTAGCATTGCAGATAGGTACAGATCAATAGGTTGTTGCTTTCAGCTCTTGTATTTGCTTTCTGCTACAGCTATTGGTAGAAAACAAGAAAAAGGAGTTTTTGACAATGCCTTCTACAAGGCTGGTTTTAAGAGTCTGTTCCCAGAGTCTTACAACCCAGCCAAATGTAACCGTGGAGGCTGAGATCCACCATGGTGGATGTCTCTGGTGGTTTGGGTTGAGGGAGCTGAGTATAATCTTGGAAAGAGGTTAGAGAAAAAGAAACAGATGTATCTGTAGTCTAAAATTGACTAGCAGTGCCTTTCTTTGAGAAGATCCAAAGTTTCTGTGGAGCGGAGATTAGAAATTTGGCTTGAAAGGAGCTCCACTGCAGGGGATATGACTTCTGTCATACCCTGAAAAACTGCCCAAAGTTTGGCCAGATTGTGAGTCTCCAAAGAAAACCAGATAAAGTCTCACTGGCACTTGGCAATAGAGTTTTGTCAGAGTTTAACAGCCGAACTGCTGGTCCATCCTTGTCTGCATGTATGACCACAGTGCCTGACCCATCCCTGCGGAGCACAGCCCTGAGCTGCGTTTTCCTTGGAATGCACTTAACCATGTGGGACTGCCTTGGTGATGGGTACTACAAGTGCAGACTGGGAATACAGCCAAGAGGAGCACACAGAAAAGTTTCTTTTGCATTTCATCAATGACTAAAGGTGTAGCCAGATGGACTTAGAGGACCAGGAATACCTGAGTAAGAAGAAAAGTCAATGAAGTAGCTTTTTGCTGTAATAGATGAAATGGATAAAATTCTTCCATTAGTTCCTGATGTGAAACAAATAAACTGAGGGGAATGTTTTTCACTGCAGGCCATCAGAGACACTTTTTGTTATCCTCAAATATATTCCCTGGATGTATCAGCAACAAGGCTTTAGAAAAAAGGAGTTTGTTGGCAATGTGTTCAACACCCTTTCTAGGAAACATCCTTTCCTTCTTCTGACATTCAGGTTGTGTTTCATATCTTACCCTGCTTCCTAGGAAAATAACAGCAAGATTGGTAATACTAAGATACTTAGATCAGTAGAGGTGATATTTGGATATGGGAAACATCATATGAATAGCATGACTGATGACTTGGAGTAACTTTGGAAAAAGCTGGAGGTTCCAGATGAACTAGCAAAACTGTTTGTTTCTTATGATGGAAATGGTGTGCCTGAAAGACAAGTTAATACAGCCAGGTAGGCAAGAAAAATATGTTCAAAGAGTTACACCAAAGGTGTTCAGGAACTGAAAAAATCAAAGAGAGGGGCCAAAGAAGTTTCATCAGAAGGTCAGTGGCATCAAGGAAGCTGATGAAGTTTGTCAAATATCTAGGGATACATAACAGAAATAGTAGGGACACCATGATTGAAGTAGTAACATTACTGTAAATGAAACATGAACAAAAATACTAGTTTGTAACCAGAAGAAGCAAAAAATAGAGTAAGGGTTGTTAGGCTGGTCTGTATTGAGCATCAAGGGAGTGACTTCAGCAATCGAACTGTAGACACTGGGGGAGATGCTGTTTATGTCAGGCCTGGACAGGGCCTCTGTTTACACAGACAATTCTTCAGCAGGTACTGGCTCTGATAAACAGGAGGATGGTAGCAAGGTTGCAGCACATTGAATGTGCCATTGTTCTTCCCATTATCCCAAAAGGAAGGCAGGCAAGTAACCATGAGATGCTCAAAATTAGAATTCAGAGATGTTGTGTGCCAGCTGTGCCTAGGGTTTATGGAGGCTGAAGTGAACAAGACTGTGAAGCAAAATCTATGCTCCCATAGATTCTGCTGACTCTGAAAAAGTATAAAAGACCCATTCCAAAGCCAGGTAATTGTCAGCCAGCAAGAGGTTTCCAAATGCATGGAAGCAATTTTTCCTGGATACAATATAACTGATACCAAAGTATCTGTACTCCACAATCTATTGGACTGGGCACTAAAGTACCTACTGAGGATGGACACAGACCCAAATTCAGACAGATGATTAACACTGCTACAGTTCAGAGTAGCACCTCAGCAGTGTGGGTTGTCACATGATCAGTAGAAAACTGAAGAACAAGAAAAATCCTGACAAGAGCACTGGGAATCAGTGAACCTGGTGACTCTAAGATAGAAAAAGCCAAGATAAAAAAAAGCAATATGTGATTCATGGACCCAGGAGCTGCTGTTATGCATCCTTATGATCAGAGGTCAAGATGCAAATGGTGAGTTTAGCCCTGCTACTATGGAAGACAGGTAAATACATCCAGTGAAGAAATAAGGAGCAGCTTCTCACAACACGAGTGAAAATGAAGCTGGAATGATGCCCTCTCCGTTCTGGAAGGGCCTCAGACAAAGTCAGCAGGATCACAAGGAGACAGTTGATGTTACGTGACCACAAGCAGGCTTACTGCTGCTTGCCAGCCGTGCCATTGCTCTCTCAAAGGAGACATTAAGATTCAATAGACTCAGCTTTGTTGAATCAGCTAATCCAGAGGCTCACTGGATATTTCTGCTTTTTGTAGGTTTTTTTTTCAAAGTTCTGTGCAGCAGGGATGTCAAGCAGGGATCCCATTATATGGTGAAGCACATCAGTAACTGGCTTTTGTGACAATCAGCTGTGGTGCAGCACATATGGAGACTAAGGTCATGCTGTACCAGTCCTTCTAGGAGAAAATGATGGTAACCTCCTTGCTTCTGAGTGCTTGCTGAAGGATGTAGCCTTTTACTCACACTCCATAATTAGAGACAGTTTCTGCTCTCATAAAGCAGTAACCAGCAATAAAGCATGGCTAACCCACAGCTCTGGATCAAAACAGCCTGGGATGTTGATCTGTTTGAAAGCTGGCTCCTAGTTTGGTGGATGAATCTAGTGCCTTAACAAACTGGCTGACTGCAGATGGGCATACACAGGCTGCTCAGCTCCCTTTTTTATCTCTTTCAGATGTCACTGCTAGGAACAGTGATTAAATCCCCATGTGACTACTCTCAATCAGTAAGAGCAGGTCTTGTTTCTCCAGAGGCGTGTATCAGAGTGGCTCAGTCACCTCATGGCACTGAGAGCACCTGGGTTTGCCAAGGATTTAGATACTTCTCATGGTGGGTTGAAGCTAGATGGGAATGGTCAGCTTCACAGGCAGGGTGGGACTGGGCAGGTTGCAAATTCTCCTGCTGTGTGGGTCAGGTCCTTATACTGCTGACAGAGCATTTGCAGTCTAAACACGTAAAGGGTGGAAAAGGGAAGCATATGTTGTCTCCCAGGAGGATGTGAGACACAGAGAAATACCAGACTGGCTGTGAGATTCAGAGATGTAGAGAAATGGCTTTACTGGTGTCAGTCAAGCCAGAAGCTGCAACTCTTAGAGAAACTCAAGGAGCCACCATGCAAAGGAAGAAGGAGCCAATCTGGTGTGGACACTTCTCTGTGTGTAACTGTAGTATAACTTCCACATGACAGAAATTCCCCAGCTGAAGATGCTGTTGTTTTGAACGCAATTATTTTTCACAAGGTTCTTCCAATCCACCTAATCATCTTTATCTTAATGTGCTTTTCCTTTCTACATTATAACGTAAAATCCATTTCCTTTCAATTTATTTCAGCTCTATCTGCATCCAGATTACTGTAAGTTGGACGCTCGGTAATTAAATGCGGTTTGTCTGACTAGACAGGCAGTGAATGCTATTACAGCTTGTTTATGCTAGCAAGCAATGCAGGTTTCTCTGAGCCATCCCACCAGCATGGTTTATCCCTACCCTAGAGAGCCTGTGTGCTAGGCCATGTGCAAGCTTCACCATGCATTTGGTCCTTGGTTCATGGAGTGACTTCGGTGATTAATGCTCCTTGGGTTTCAGATTCTGAGATTTCAAAATATCCATCCCACTAGGATCTGCTTCAAAGGTTCATCCTGTGTCAGCTCTCACCTGAACCTCTCTTTCTGGTAGGGGCATTTAAGAGACTGCTGACAATATCTGCATGTTTACAAAAAGATTACAAGGGTTCTACCCTTTGGCTCTACAATGCAGCCTTGTGCTAGAATCCCCCTGCAACTGACAGGATTTGACCCCGGCCTTGGCCCCATATAACACTCTGTATTCTGGGAGCTTGTTAAATATGTACTCTGAATCACATTTCATGTTGTACTTTCACCTTTTGGATGCTACTGAGAAGCAAATTGTGTGGTAGCAAGAGTCCTGGATGTCTTGAAATGATACAGAGGAGGTATTATGAGTGTCTGTAGTTCAAGCATGCACTGTAAATGCACCACTGAGAGGTGCTTTAAGAATGATTCAAGAAAAGGTCAAGTGAGGTAAATTCACCTTTACAGAGTAAGGTTCAAATCAGTTAAAATCTCAGATACTGTTACAAGACAAATGGAGTAGGAAAGTTTTGTGCTAATTTACTTTGCACGTTGTTGGAATATACTTCATGGGCCAAGAAAGCTGGGAGATCTCCCTTAGAAGTCCTTTGACACTCTGAGCCTTGTGTGGGGAGCACTGAACTGGGAGAGACAAGGGGGCTGCTCTACAGTTTTTAAAGACACTTCCTTTGAAAGCAATGCTTTCTCTGATAGAGCCTTTGAGACAGTCATGTGATTACGTACAGCAAAGTGACTTTAGCTTTTAAAGATAATTTCTGAATCTCTGGATCCTTTTTGTGTTCTGTGTCCCCATTAAGAAAATGAGGTGAGTGCCCCCAAACCACTTTTTAAGACTCCATTCCTAGCTGGTCAGCAAGACCTGGCTCCTACTGGAGGTGGCCTCTGTCCACAAGATCTATGCTGGTTTGTACTGGGATTTTCTGAATGACTGCATATGGGGTTTGAGACTGGTTGGTTGTCGGAGACACCTTTGATCACCCAAAAAAGCCCCAGTGGGATGAGCTTAGAAGATGATTGTCCCTTCCCCCCACAGTTCATGTGAACCACTATTTCCACTCTTCCTCTCTTTGTTACCGTTTTAAATTTCCCTTCATTTTCCTTGTTTCTTCCTCATTTTTGAGGCTTGAATCTAAAGTACGTCAACATTTACTAGATTTTGATGACCACAATGGCTGAATCTAAACTCTTCCAGTCTCTCGGCACTCCTTTCTTCTTTGAAACACTTTTTTAGATCAGTATTATTTAAGGTCTCCAGAGCTTAGATCTTCTTGGGGCAATTCAAGCAAGATAAGAAGTTGTGACCCTGACTAATAGGAGCTACCTGCTCAGAAGGCAGTCCTGTCAAAGTAAAGTCTGAAAAATATGTCAGGACAAGGAGACTGGGACCAAATTCAAAGCAGACCCCATCCTACATTTGACCATCCTACCATACCATGATTATCTTCAGGATCCTTCTTAGGATTGTTACTCTGGTGACAATCATAAGTAACTCCTTTGAGATCATGGAACTGCTGTAAGCTTACCTTTATGTGTTTGACATCAAACTCCAACCCTTTGACTTTCAGGAAAACCATATTTGTTATACTTATTGCTCCAGGGAACAAGTCCTCCTCCCTCCCTGTCTAAAAGATCATATTCGTCTTGTCACACTGATCCACTGAGGACTCACTGAGAGCTTTTGTGGACAGCTTTTGTGTTCAGGTCCAAAGAGACCAAGGCTTGAAAGATGTTTGCATCTGTCATAGATCTATTTCCTTCAGATCATGAAGATGTAGGCTGAGCCAGACTAAAAATCCATCTATCCCAGCATCCCAGTGCAAATAGGAGCCAAAGCAGATGCCTGGGGAATATCACAATAGCAGAGGTATATATGTGGTGCTTCCTGCTGAAGGTCTGCTGCCCTTCAGCCATTTGTAGTTTGAGGAGAGCCTGAGTTGGGAGGAACTTCTACACATTTAAAAATCCTCAGCAGATTTCTATTTTGTGAGCTTCTGTCCTTGAACTTGTATAATATTTTTGCTTTCACAACATCCTGAGGAAGGAGTTCCACTGCACATGGTGTGACAAGACACCTCCTTTTGTTTGTTTTGAGCCTGGCATCCAACAGTTTCATTTGATGCCTCCTAGTATTGGATGAGACAGGGAACAACTGATCCCTCTCCACCATCCCCTTGTTAACCAGGATATGACAGCTTTCTGTAAAATCACTGCTGGTTCAGTCCTTTTCACGTAGTCATTTGCTGTATGGAAGCTACTCCATGCTTTGTATTACCTTTGCTGCCATTCTCAGATTCTTTTGGACTGTAACTTTGTTCTTATTGAGACTGAACTAGAGCTGCACATGGAATTCAGGATGTAGACTTGCTTTGGTTTTATGCAATGGCAGAACGATGCTCTCTGCCTTGCTCTCTACCTGTTCTGTTCTATTCTCTCAACGGTGATAGTAATATCTTACATTTCATTTTCTTTTTCCTTGACACAAACACCCAAGCTGATGTTATCATGAAGCAATATATCATAGCTACACGATCTTGCTTCTATGCTTGGGTTAGGATTGATCAGTTATATGTGAAGTTAGAAATGTTCTTCTCTGCATGCATCACCTTATCACTTTATTTAGATTGAATTTCTTGTGCTATTTTATCAGTCTCACGCAGTCCTTCTGCAATTTTTCATGGTCAGTCCTTGTCTTTATTATCTTGAATAACGAAAGTCCAATACAGCTTTGTGTCTCTATCCTATAAGGGATCATTTCTGGGATAGTCTTGAAGCCTGTCTTAAATTTTGAAATTGCTTAAATGGTAAGAAGACCCTTGGTATTGGCAATATTGGGTCTGATATGTGGGAAAGAGTTGTCTTTGAATGCTGTGACTGCACACAGTGGAATTCTGCTTTCTCCTGCTCTGCTCTGTTCTGCATTTCTTTTCTTTCTTTCTTTGTTTTTACCTTGTCTATGAGCCCTTGCTGAGCTCTAGCCCTAGGGTTTGCAAATCTTTCTGCCACTTCTATGCACAGAATCGTTTTGAGCAAGGAGACAGAGAATTTCTCTGGAGGATAGATGTTATATGACAAACCTCTTGTCTTTTGGTTCTTGAAAAAATGTTACTGTGCTAGTCCATCCCTCTGGCCATGACTAAAGTTGTGGTGATCTCTTCTGAGTAGTTTTGAATGTCTAGTTAACAACTCCTTCCAGTTCCCTTCCTTCCTGGTTCCTGTCTGTTCCTGGACTGAACTTGCTTTTTACCCTCGAGCAAGCTGCTCCCTCTGACTTTGCCAGAGCATCTTCTCCCCATCCATTCATACCAGCAGCTCTACCCAGCCACTCATATTCTTATCCTTCCTCACACTTCCTGCTGCCATCTTTTCTTATGTTTGCTGCCTGCCTTTTCAGATGCCTGCTGTTCCTCATTATGCCCTGGTGTAGACGTCAGGTTCATATGTACACCCCACTATCCTCATGGAAAATCCTTCATGTTATGCCCAGTAGCTGATTGATGAGGCCCTCCACCTATGTGACCTGGCTTCTTCTGCCATTCATTCACTCCATGCTGCTTTTGCTTTGATTTAAGCATTCCTAATGGCACCTTTTTTCATGCCTTCTTCCGAATCTTCTTTGAATTCTCCACAGATTTCTTCTCTGATCCTCTTCTTGTTTTGGTGAGGAACAGCAGAACTGTTACCTGTTGCTTTCCAAGTGACTCTGTGCCCAGCCACTCCAAGAGCAATCATTGCATACATCAATGTGTGTGTGCACTCATATCTAGGAAAGTTTGGGAGAAAAAAACCACCAAAACCAAGGTGGAGGGTCGGGTAGGGTAGTTGGGGTCCTTTATGAGTTTGCTAAGAATGTCTTAAGCAAATAAATAGGTTTGAGAAGTGTAAGTTCTGTGACATCACCTTTCTCAGATCAGTTGAGTAGAAGTCTGCACGGGTGAGAAGTGAGACGCCAGCCCTGAGCTGGAGCACCAAGCAGCTCCCTGTGGGAGCAAGGACTGGCTGCACTGTAGGGCATGGGCTGGTGGGGTGGCAGAGGAGCAGAACCACCTCGGCACAGTTGTGCCACTCTCAGGGACCTTGAAGGGAAGAGTGGCTATGGGAAGGCCAAAAGGAGCAGCTGGAGTGAGGGGCGCAGGAGCTGCTGTGAAAGCTGGGCTGTGAGGACTTGGTGCAGAGTAGTGGTGGGCAGAGGAGCCTGCTCTGAAAGGACAGAGGAGGTGACATCAAAGAGCACAGCTGTAAGCTGAGAAAAACAGCAACTTTGTGCCTGCACTTGTGTCTGAAAGTGGACAGGGTCTGAGCTCTCTTTCATTTTGATCCTGAGTTATTCCAGCCCAGTGACTCAATTTATTTCTGTCTCTGCTCCTGACATTTCTCTTTCAGGTGGCTGCTGCATGGTTTTGGGTGGGGCCGTGGGCTGGGGCGACTCGTGTTTTCAAGCTCTTATCGGCATCAGTATGATGTTCTGCTTTTCTTTTCTGTCATACGGCATCCCGCTCCCCTCCCCTTCCTCCCCTCCCTCTGCCGGCTCCCAGAGGAGGCGACAGACGGTCCTGTAATTTGGTTCCATTCGCTCGACTGGAGCAACACCTGCCCCCCTCTCTGGGGACAGGAGGGTCTCATCCCAAACCGTGCAAGGAGCCAAAGATGAATCTGAAGCTCACATGCAAATAGAGCCCAGGATAAAACAACACGGCCATTCTGGGCACGAAAGGCAAAATCCGTCACCAGGGAAAGAGGCAGGAAAAACGAAATCGGCTCTGAAGAAATAAATAAGAAGCGCCAGGAGATTGCCTTTTCCTTTTGGGTCGGTTGCTATTGTGGTTATTGATCTGTCCCACCCTGGAGAATAAACTGAGAGTACAGAAAAATAATGGCTGATATTAGAACACATTTATTCACCCTAAAAGAACTGGGTTAATTGGGTTACAGGATGGCTAGATGGATAGATATGTGAAGAGATAGATAGAATGTCTCTGCTATTTCTTCACAGCTATATAATGGAAAAGATCCATTTCTTTGTTGAGTTTCATGTACAACATCCTCTTCAGCTTGCCACCCCCCCAGCTCTCTCTCACACACACACTGCCTTTGCTAGAAATGCAGCAAAGATATCAAATCACATCGAAGACCCTCAGAATTTATCTGATGTAAGTATCAGTGGTCAAATCCTACCTGGCTCACACACTTTTTAACACAAACAGTAAGACATGACTTTGTGGCTGGGGAGTAATGTGATCCTGAATGCAGAGTACCACGCACTTTGCTGGACAGTAATGGTCTGTGCCTAGAAATCCTTCCTTTTGTATGTGCATATGTAATAGCAGCATAAATTCAAGTCTATATTTTGGAATATTTTGTACTCGAGATCTTTTAATCTCTTAGGAAACTGTATGATACTCAGATACAGTTCCCCCTTGGCTGTACAGTGCTGTCAAAACCATTATGTTTATTTGGAGGAGTTACTTTTGGCTTGCTGTCTATCCTCGTTTGCTGTATCAGGGTCAGGATCTGTTTCCAGGGTTCAGATGAACGCATTAGCTGCCCTGCTTCCTAATGATACCATGTGAGTGTGTATTGCACCGTGTCCCTGTGAGTCCATACAGGCCTGAAAATTTGTCTTAATAGGTGTTATAACCTGATGTTAGCATGCATTTGATATCCCTTGTACTGGAATATTCTAGATTTATCCATTAGACTTACTTGCTCTCTGTGAGTACTGGAGGTTTCCATTCAGTGTTTTATATATTTTATATGATGTTTTAAATGTTTTATAGATTGTATTGAGTTCAGGCCTAAAGTCCCTCTTTTAGTTTCAGCTAAAGGTCCAGATGTAGTGCTTTGCCTTCTCTGTCTTTGAGTGCACTTTCTTTCGTGGTTTGTGGGATGAGCTCCTCTTCAGTTGTGAAAGAAAGGTATCTGAATGTAGTTAAAATACCAGGAAATATTAACTGTGTTTCTTCCCTGCCCATTGTTTTAATGGCTGAGTGTGGTATAAACTTCCATTCAGAACTTCCAACCCCGTTCCTCCTATAGTATAGTATTATTATTCAAGGTCATTCATTCCTTTATTGCTGAGAGAATATAGACATAGGCAAACTTTGATTGTACAATTAGATTTTATTGCCAGCTAACCCAGACTTGCAATGAGATGGAGTTAAATTTGTTTACTCATTCTTCATAAATCCAGACTTCAGAGCCCTTAGCCATGCAGCCTTTTTTTTTTTTTTTTTTTTTTTGCATAGGCCTTGTAGCGTGTGCATACTACTCAGCTCCTTAAGAATTAAAAAAAAGGTGTGTAATATGGGAGCAATTCTGTTTTCAATGCTCATCAACTGCTAGATGAGAATGAGTTTCCTTCTTGGTGCCAGCAGAAAAAATAGAAGTAGTTGGGGTGGTGTTACGGTGGGTACAGGATTTAAACAAGGTGGTGAGTGTATGGAAGTGAGACAGGACTTGTAGGAAGAAGCAATTTCTTCCATCAGATAAAACTTGGGAAGAAAAGGACATCTCTTCAGGTCAAGTGCCCTGACTCTTTTGCAGGTTAAACTTGAGATTTGACCCTTTGGATACCACCAAGAGCAAAGCCCTTGCTGCTCTGTGTCTGAGTGCAGACAGGCTCTCTGTTGTCTCAGGGATGGTAAGGATGGAATAGCTCGCAAGATTTTCTGACTTTCTGAGCCTGTTCCCACACATCTCCACGCTGTACTCTTCTTTGCTCACAACACAGGAGCCTTTCTAGCTTATCACTTGGGCACAGGATCACATGGCTGGGAACCTGAGACTCGAGTATTATCTCAACCTGTGCCTCTGACATGTGTGTGAGACCCCCAGACGGGGAAGTGAGGCCAGGGGGAATGTGGGGTTCACACCTACAACTGCCAGGGACTGCAGCCATCATACTTTACAGTCAGGTGTTGCAGAGCACTTTCTTCCCCTAAAACATGCATTCCCAATGGTCAAGAAGGAAATTATATGTTCATCTTTTTATTAACCAAGTCTTCCCAAATGTTGGTAGCATGAAGGCTTTCTGAATGGCAGGCTTTATAATATCACTCAGGCAATAACATCAAACTCAACACAGCGCTCTGATATTGAACTTAAGGAACAAAACTGTCCCAAAGGAAGCCAGCTCCAAAGTTGGTGGAGTTATTTCAGCCCTGAAATGCAGGATTTGAAACCTGTGCGTTGAACTACCAAACCAGTGTGTGCTCCCTTGGGACATGGCAAGCACGTATTTGTAGGAAATGGAATTAACAGTCTCTCTGACAGGTTTTCTGCATGGAGCTTTTCAGCTGGTCAAGACCACACTTAATTAAATCACTGTGCAAAGTGTCAGCCAGAAAAATGGGGTGGAGGGGAGGGTTTTATCTCTCCAGCAAGCAAGAATGGATGACCAAGCCACCAGAGTCAATGGCAGTATTCAAATTATAGGCAGAATTAACCCCTTGTGGTAAACGAGAAAAGGGTTTAATAAATGAGATAGTCTCACATTACTCTGGTAGTAACCTGTCTGCCAGTGAGTCTGTATCTGTTCCATGCTTCAAATGACAAGATTTGCCAATGAAGCCTCATATAGAGGATTATGGTTGAGGTTTTCGAAAGTAGGGAAAGGGCAAGAGATTTTTCCTTGGTTTCAGTAGAATAAGACCTGGCCAGAGAGGGATCAAAGCTTAATTTAAACAAGAGAAAGAAAACCCAGCTTACTCAGGCGGGACAAAACACATACATTTGGGTGGCAAAGCCAGACATTTCAAAGAGTGAGGTAGCCAAACAGGTGCTTGCAAGCATCAGATTGGATTGTACAGCTTGGACTTTGGAACATGTGACCAGATGCCAGTCATGATGAGGCTGGGAGAAAGTGACAGCAAGGGTCCTGTGTCTCCTTTGCATTTGGGCAGGGCAGCCAGCTGAGAGCGGCTGGAGCAGGGGAGCTGTGGTGCAGGGACTGCAGTCTGAGTCTCCCTAGGAAGAGGCAGGTAACCTGTTGAAGCTTCCCATGCACGACTTGAGAAGCCTTTCCAATCCTTATTCATAAAGACATCTCATGTCTCTCTTACAGAAGGACCAACAGGGAAAAATAATTAGGAAAAAACAGCTTTTATTTGATACTTTTATTTATATGCAAAACAGCTCACCATTCATGAGAGATATGAAAAACGCATCAGATAGAAACCAGATTTATCTATTTTCACTACAAAATATTGCATTATATAAAGCAACATAGACACACAAAAAAACCCTGAAAAAGACTAAAATCTTTGGATAGCAGATGTGGTTTTTTTTCTTTTTCTCTTTTTTTCCCTAAAATGCGCTTCTTGTTTTAAGAGATTCACAGCAAAGAACATGAAACATTTTCAGGTTATAGAATTTTTTTGGTTGTCACAAAGGAAAGCAGTCCTGGATTTACTTTTCTTTCTTTTTTTTTTCTTTTTTTTTTAGGAAAAAAATGTCCTTTCCTAAAAATATACCACACACATACACACCCACGCTCACTCCCACACACATGCATGTATACGCACACGCACATATACACCCACAAAGAAACTACTTCCCTTATAAACGATTTGCAAAGTACTTTTCAGACGCAACTATAGATCGGAATAACAACAAGTTTTTTTTTTTTTAAAAAAAAAAAAAAAACCTCTCCTAGTTAAGTGCTAGTGGTTGTTGATCCCACACAAGGAAAGAAAGAAAAAAAGTCAAGAGCAAATGCCTTGATATATATAAAATATACTTATAAACGGGGGGGGGGGGGGGGGGGGAAGGGGAGGTTTGTGGTACACAAGTGCAATATAATTGGAGGGAAAAAATAAATTAAAAAGAAAAGAAAATGAACACTGTATTGATCCCAACAAACACTCATAAAGTCAAACATAATATTCCACAGGAGAAAGTGTAAACACCCGACTATAGAAACCAATTGGCACGAAGTATCCAAAGTAAAATTGCCACCACTCTGAAAAATAAATAAATCTTGAAAAAAATAAATTGTCAACTCCTTCTACCATAAATAAAAAATAGTTATTTTTAACTGCACCCATGGGTCACACGTTTAAGGTCACAAGTAGATGTTTTTGGATATATATAAAGGGGCACTTGACAGCCTGAAGAGACAATCCGGTTTTACACTTCTCTTCGAAAAGCGGGCTCTCGATCAGTCGGGAGCCGTCCGGGGGGGAGCACAAGCAGCGGGGACCCCCCGCCCCGCCGCCCGCCCCGGGGAAGGCGCTGCCCGCCGCGGCCGGACCCGGGGCGGCGGGGCTGGGGGTCCCGGGGCTCCGGGCGTCTGTCGGGCGCCACACGTCCAGGACGTGGTTCAGGTAGGAGATGTAGCAGATGGCCAGGCGCAGGATCTCGATCTTGGACAGTTTCTTGTCGGGGGGCAGGGTGGGGAGCAGCTTGCGCAGCTCGGCGAAGGCCAGGTTGAAGGCCTCCACGCGGATCCGCTCACGCGTGGCGTGGGCCGAGCGGTACTTGGCCGTGGCGCGGCGCCGCCGGCGCTTCTCCTCCCGGCTCAGCGGCGGCGGGTGCAGCCCGGGCCGGACCCCGCCGCGGCCCTCCCCGCCGCCGCCGCCGCCCCGGCCCTCGCCGCCGCCGCCCTCGGCGGGCTCCGGGTCGGAGACGCAGCAGCTGAGCGCCTGGGCGTCCGCGCCGCCCAGGGACTCCGGGTCGGAGGGCGCCGAGGAGGGGTGGTCGGAGTCGGCAGCTTGGTCCGGGCTAAGCATCATCTTGGAGGGGGCGGAGGAGCCTTCCCGAGACAGAGAAGCAGAGAGAGCGTGTCAGGGCCCCGGGATACAGGAGCAAGGCGGGGAGCAGGGATACGGGCAGGGACAGGAGGGACATGCCGGCCCCCGCGCCCTGCCACTGGCGCCGGTACCGTCCGACCGGGGCGGGGGGAGAGCCGGGTGGACTAGTCGCGGCTCCTTCAGGGAGTACTAATGGGAGCAGTATCCGGGATAAACGATACCCCGTCATTTAACCATCCCTTCTCTAGCGTTTGACTTCAGCTTCAGCGGAATATACACTTCCTGCCGTTATTCCCTGCGCTTCCTTGGGTGTTGAAACAGGCCCAGAGAGCAAAAGAGGAATTATTTTTTTCAAGCAAGCTAATATCCAGTGTTTCAATATAATGGTGATTCCTCCCGCCCCCTCTCCCTTCCAGGCCCCCAATTTTAATATTGTCCTTTCTGGCCTGCCAGTCTCTGCTTAACCGTTTCTCTTTCGGCAACGCTCTGTGGGATCCAGGCTACAGACATGATACTTTTAAATACACAGCTCAAGGCTCCACAAATATAACAAGGCCAGCGGGGAGATTTATTTCCCCAATCTCTACGGGACCCGGTGTATCTGCTAGGCTCTCCCCTCCGCTCTTTCCTCTTTGCTCCTTCTTTTTTTTTTTCTTTTTCTTTTTCTTTCTTTCTTTCCTTTCCTGCTGCTAATCGTGCAGATAGCGACTTGCTAGCGATCAAATAGGAATGTTTGGAGAGTTTCCGTTTCCTAAGCGTGGGATTCAAAAAGAAACAAAACCCCAAAACAGAGGCTGAACTTTTCCATCCCTTTAAATTTTCCCTCCTCTCCCCTCCCTGCGCGAAAAGAGGGGGAGGCTAAATAAATAAATAAATAAATGCGGACGTGCCTTTCAAAAGAAAATTGAATCGTATCTTCTTGCGGCCTCACAGAGCACCATCTGTCATGTAGACAGCAATACAAATCCGAGCGCGTCCGTGGACATGCCGGCATGTAATAAAACAATACATCAGGCTACTAGTGAATAACCTTGGACACAAATGTGTGTGTGTGTGTGTGTGTCTGTGCAGCTGGGGTGTCGAGCGAGGTGGGGAGCGAGCCCGACGGAGGAGGGAACTTCCCCCGAATTAAGATTGCAAAGTATTTCCACATAAAGTTTCCAGGGAAAGTCCCAGTCGGGCCTCAGACCCGGCTGGGAAAAATAAACGATTATTATTGTTGTTAACGACAATAATAATAATAACCGCACGGGCAGGGGGAATTCTTCCCAGGCAGGGCTAGAGCCAAGCCTCCCCCAACGGGGCGAGACGCGGGGCACGCGTGGCGGGGCGGAGGGGCTCCGCCGGGGGCCGAGGCTCAGCGCTCCCCGGGGTGCGCAGGGAGCCGGGACTGCGGAGTGGGAGAGAAGAGCCCTTCCTTCCCTGGGAAAGGGCCGTCTCTGGCCAGGGCCGTCGGAAACTCTCTCTCTTCGATTTTTAATAAGGGGTGTTAATCAGGCCCACAGGGCAGGGGTAGGGAAAAAACCCATTAGCGCGCAAGTCAGGTATCAGTGATCTCGTGAGGCAAAAAGATAAAGAGCAAAGGTTTAAAATCACCTTTCAACTGGCATCCCAGCGAGGAGGCTTATGCAAAAAGCACGCTAGAGAGGCAGGAGTTGCAGGGCGGTTGTACGAAAATGGGCAGTTAAAGCTGCGGTTCCTGAGAAAGTTGCTTAGAGATTTCTCTAAGGTGTGTGTTGAATATTTTGCTTTGATTTGGATTTATATGTACGATGGGGTTTGGAGAGCTGATCCAGAAAGAGGCTTCCCTCCCTCCCTATTTTTTTTATTTATTATTATTGTTATTGTTATTATTACAGTAAACCCATGCCCCGTGCTACCTGCAAAAGGGAAAGATATTGTTAAGGCTGCTTACCTCGGTGGAGTCGTTTGGATAGCTTCTCTTTCCAGGTCCCCTCGCCCCCTCGGCGATTCCTTTACAGTTCAAATGACCCTTCGGGAGCGGAGCATGGAAAAATTAAAAAATCAAAATCAAATAAAATTAATTACGAGCGAAAAAGTGTCCTGCTCGAACGGGGAAAGGCAGATCTCATCCCTCGCCGCGGCCTCCAGCGCTCCAGAGATGGGAGATGTTATACTGTCGTGTTTGTTTGCGGAGTATAAATAACAACTTAAGTTACTTACGATGCATCAGGGGAGAAAAAGCGTTTCCCCATCAAAGTCCTCCTCCGCCCGTTTGTCCGGGGCAGCGGCTGTAGCGCACCGGCGGCTTCGGCCGGTCGGTTTCAGAGGGGGAAAGTGCCCTCTCCCCCGCTTTTCTTCCTCCTCTTCCCCGACCGCGATAAATAACAAAAGGGATGCGGCGACAGCACCGGCACCGTCCGGGATTATTCCCTCTCTCCCGCCCCCTCAGCCTCTCCTTCCCTGCGGCAGCCCCGCCGCTCCCGGGCCGGGCCGAGCGCGGGGCCCGGGGCGCGGAGCCCGGAGCCCGGGGCGCGGAGCCCGGCGCGGCGCTGCCGGCTTTGTTCCGCCGCGGCCCGACGCACAGGCACGCCGCGGGTCGGGGTAACAATGCGTCGCTCCCTCCTTTCTTCTCTATTCTTTTTTTTTTTTAGGGGGGGTGGGGGGGTTGTAACGTGAGGTTTTGTTAATTCACCGGTCCGGTGGAGAGGGGCAGGAGCGGGGGAGACGCCGTCGGAAAATGAATGTTTGGTTTAGTTCTTCTTCTGGTCCTTCAAGAACTGGCGAGGGGAGAAAAAAAAGGGTAAACGAAACCCCCATCCGTCCCTGAGCTTCCTAACTCCTCCTGCATCTTTCGAGTGAAAAATAAAGGAAAAAATGCGAACGCTGAAAAAGAAAAACAAAACGAAATAAACGAAAATCTCGGCGCGGGTTCGGAGCGGCTGCGAGAGATAACGGCGGTGCAGGACAAGGTACGCTCACATGCACAAAAAGAAAGTGCAGTTCCTCCTCCTACCCCTCCCGGAGTGGCAAAGAAGCCAAGGAGGGGTGCGGAAGGTGGCAGGGGCGAGACAGACAGACGGAGCGGAGATGCGTGTGGATCCACTTCTGGTACCAAAGGGTTTCGCCTAGAGATGGTCGGAAGAGATAAAGGCTCGGAGAAAAGGGGGCGGCATTTTTTCCCTCTTAAATTGGTATTTAATGGGAAAGCCTATTGGACAGAAACCTGGACACGAGTCACTTAATTGGACTTGACATCTGTCACAGTGTGGGAGTTTTCACAGCCCAAATATTTTCAGCAGATCAGATTCTCGCTGAATCTGTGCCACAAATTATAACAGTCGAGAGCAGCCCATGATATAAACCCTAGCCTCTGGATATACAGTCTCTAGCCATGCTCGCTCCTGCTGCCGTCGTCTCCCCCCCGCCCAAATATTGGATACCCACTGATCTAGAAAAACACCGCTGGCATTTCACATGTAAGCTAATAAATAAGCTTTAAACATCAATTTGCATCATGTATACCAAGCTTGTGGAGAATCATCAGACTGGTTTCTTAGTTCATTTATTTTGGCGGTCCCCCTGCCTTGTCTCCCCCCCACCCCAGTCCCACTGTGTGGCAGGCGTGGACCTGTCAGAGCCAGGGGGACAGAAAGTCTCCCCCACTCCCTCTGCCTCCTGCCCTCCCTGCTCCAGTGCACAGACAATGAGGCGAGGGAGTCAGCCATGAGTCTGTGGCTTTTCTGCTCTCAAGAGACTGGATGGAGGCAGGCCCCTTCGTGCCTGAGTCAGGGGATGCCTGTGACCAAAGTGACTCCTCCTGCTGTCACCGTGCTCCAGCCCCTGCCAGATGGCAGTGCCTTCTCTACTCTGATCCCCATTACCCTCCCTGCAGATCCCAATGGGTGCCATAGTCACTTTTCTGGGTGTAATCATCTTCTTCCGTGGGGATTTTTCTGTGCCAGGAGCCTGTACTGGTAGGCTCCCTTTGGAGCCCTCAAAAAGGGACAATGGGAGGGTGGGTAAGAGAGAACAGAACATCTGATTCTGCTGCTCGCCAGCAGCTCAGTGGGTGGTTCTGGGTCCCATCAGCAGGAAACATGGGGGTGGCAGGAAAAACTTTCAGGGATCCCTAAGGGTCGTCCATATGCAACAGGCTGGAAGATCTCTGAAAGGGGAGAGATTCTGTACTTAATATGATTTACAGGACCTTAACAAGAATGAGTAGCATGCTTGAATAATTTTGGGGTTTGTCTATTTTTTTTAAATGGTAGATACTGTTGCAAAGAATATAACTCCCCTGCATGACACCTGTCCCACTAGGGAAAGAAATGCCTGGAAGTGGATCCTAATGAGCATGCCTCCCAGAGAAATTTGGGGGTTTATCTCTCTTCTCCTACCCATAACAAGTCTCCAAGGCAGTAGGAGGCTATCACTTGCTGGCAGTGGTTCCATGGATATCCAACATGATCCAAGCAGGGCTTCTGGAGATGCTTGTCTAAGCTGTCCTTGTCTGCAGCAGGACATGTCAGGAAGATTCAGATGCAAGTGTCTGAGGCTGTAGCACACCCCCATTCAGTTCACCTTACCAGTAACCTTCACAGGGGCTCTTTGGAGATCAGGATCTGAACAGTTCAAGGTCACTGTGCTCCACATCCCAAGACCCAAGATCCCATTCCATCCAATGACCAGCATCCCAGACTTCAAGGAGAAAGCTGTGGAGGAGACCATCTCCAGCTCTTTTTTGACTGTGGCTCAGTGCTGGGGGCTTTGGCTTGCAGTGCTCCCCAAGGTGTAAGTCTGAGGCCTCAGCCCACAGAAGCTGCAGGTGATGGAATAAGTAGCTGGCTAAGGCTGCCACAGATAACAGCCAGGAAGCTGCTAATTCATGCAAGCCACCCTGCTCTCTGCTACAGATGCTGTCATCATATGGCTTGCTTTTTAGTTTTAATTTTCAGGAAAAGACCAAACAGTTGCTTCACAACGCTGTTCAGTTATGATGGACATTTTTGACACCTCATAAAGCACTGGTTACTGCCCCTGGGATTCGATCACCCCACTGCTCCACTACCAGATGTGTTAAATCTAGAGGATCCCAGTTTGCCCTGGGCATGCCAGGCCTGGGGTGTCTACCCAAACCTCTCTGCTGGGATACTGCAAATCTTCTCACATCAACTGCAAGACACAGGGCGTAGTCTCTGTATCTTTAGCCTTAAAAAGCCAGTCAGAAATGCTGGAACTGAAAGCCTGGCTCTTCTCTGACCAAGTAAAGCCCCAAAGCCTAGAAGCAGGGCCAAATTCTCCCAGCAAAGAGCTCTCCTGTCTCTCACCACTCACACCTGGAGCAAGAGGCTGTTTTGAGAACTCAACATACATGGGGCCAACTGGCCCAGGCATGGAAGTCACCAGAAACAGTCAGAAATTGAGGGACAAAAGTGCATTTGATGGAAACTTAAAGTTCCACTTTGACAAAGGAAGGATGGCTACAGGTCTCCCTCAAGCTCTTTTTGCCTTTTCCTTAGAAAATAGCTCACAGCAATTGGAGACCTTCATGTTGGCATTCAGTGTGGTCCCAAAGGAAACTGCATACGTGCAAAGCCACCTTATGATTTATATCCCCAAATACACACAGAGCAAGCCACAAGTCTCTGGTTGGCCTCTTCTCTAAGCTAGCACCTCACTGGCATCAGGGCAAGCTAAGATTCCCACACAGTTTCAAAGATGCCCTCAATGGCATGATCAGCATTGATTTGGCTTCTCCATAAAAGGTGGAACTGCATCCTACAAGCTGCACCTGCTGAAGAGAAAGTGAATAGGAAAAACAGTGGCACAAGTAGGGTCTCCAGTCTGTACAATGGGCATCCCAGGGGTATTGTATGGCTGTGGCCATACTGCAGACTAAATCCAGGATAATGGGCCTTGCAGCACAGGTGGACATGAATCTCCTGAAGAAGAATTTGGGATTTCATTTTGCCATGCTGGAGGGCTGTAAGGGAGTCATAAACACCTCTTCTTCTTTACCTGGCTTGAGATGTTGCCTGGCTGGGGGTACAGGAGAAGGGGAGGAGGTTTCCTGTGGACAGCATTGCAGATCACACTGCTCCTTCCCAGCGACCTCTTAAGTTTAATGAGAGTGAAAGAAGTCTAGAGAAAGACTCAGTATGAACAAAGCCACACCCCATCTTTGCCATCTCACTGAAAAGCAAGATGAAAATCATTCTATTTTGACTTCCACGGTTTGCTGACAAGCCAATAAAACCTTATGAACCAGACTGCTCCCTAGGTAAGTCCTAACACAGAACTAATATTAGTCAATTCATTAATGATAGCCAATAAAAGTTGCCTGTTCTCGTGAGAATTAAAGTGAAGTGTCACAGGCCACCAAACAATATCAAGTCATAGGTGATACTGAACTTGTGACAGAGACTCACAATTCAGGGTTTTTTCAGGTTTCAGGGGGATCAGACTGGAAAGGCAAGATTCAGAGGAGGATTGTCTTCAGGATATAGTACGAAGAGACAATGCTGAAAACAGTGCTGCTGTGTGATGGTGTTTTATGGAAAGAGGGCACTTTCTTGTGTGAACATCTCATATTCACATCACACAATGATTTGAAGGTGATGTCACTTGTGAGAATAGTCTGGGTTGGTGCGTAGCCCCTGAAAGTCTGAAAGGGTGAAGCACTAACACCCTGAGGTGGCCATATGTCCCAAGGAGATGTCCTTCTGGCCTGGAAAAGTAGAATAATGAAAGAATCCACCTGTCTCTCCAGCACTGGGCCAGGTATTAGGTAATAATTTTTCAATTTCAGCTTGAGCAAATCTCTTAGGTCTGCTGTGGGGAGACATCAAACATGAGAACCCACGATGCTGCTTTTATGGTGCTGCTTGTCAGAGCAGAGCTGCACTTCCATTACCTACATGTCCTCTGTCTGCCGAAAGGACAGCTTTCTCGGATGCTTGAGAACATCCATTCTCTTTTATAGCATACGCCATTCACGTTGCTGGCATATGCTGCCCATTGAAATAAATGGAGCTTGTCACTCTTGGATGTGTTCCTTGGAAATAAACGGTCAAACAAATTAGAACGCTGAGCCATGAAAATCCTTGTCCTTTTGAAAAATCTGTGCTGGATGTAGCTCATGGTTTCCTTAGACATTTGGGTGATATTTTTTGTTTTTCCATTGGCCATGGTTACTTTCTCTGAGGGTGTTTTAATAACAGGTCAGGAGCTTTGAGTGCTGGCAGGAACAGCCTGAAACTGGGTAAGGGGAAAAAATAGAGTCCCATGAACAGAGGTATTAGGACGACCAGGTCTGGATGTGAGTTCACCCTGGCTGAGGTCTGCCAGTGTTTGTGGGACAGGCAGGACCCCCAGTTGCTCCACTGCAAATATGAGTGTGACTTCCCTGCAGTGGCTGCTATGTTTAAACCAGTAGTGTCCAGTTGAAATATATGGCTTTTGGACAAAATCCTAATTTTTTTTTTTTTTGTCTGATTGCAGCCTTTGGCTTCTGAACCTTGGTCTCCAGTTCTAGTCTTTTCCTTTGCTTGTTGGACTAGAGGAGACATGGCATTAAGATCCAGCTGCCACTGTAAAGAGCCAGGTGTGCTTATGAGAGTGGTCATGCCCCTTCACTGCCACATTGTCTTGACCTCTCCAAAGATCGTCCTTGTGATGTCAGTGAGTATTCACAGCTCTCCTGAAAGAAGGGTATTTTGAGAAATGGAGGATGATGATGAATTTTTAAAGGCAGAAGGGATCACTGTGAGCATGCAGGCTGCAGGTTGAAGGCCACAGGACTTTACTCTTCATTTCCTTTATAAGCATTTTTCAGAAATAATTCCCATTCATCGTTTTAACATTGATGATGGTGGGGGATTCCCAATGATGCCTGGCAAGTTACTCCACCAGCTGTTTCTCTCCACCGTTGAAAACATTGATGTGAAAGATGAGTATGCACACCTTCAGCATCCAGGTGTGGGATTGTTTTATATCCTGGTCCCTGGATTAAAAGTTCTCTTTTATTATGTTATCAAGTTTAGGTGGGATTTTGTAAACAGGTATGTGCATGTGTGCTGTACTGCTGATATGCCTGCATGCACCAGTTATTAGCTTGGGCTTTCTGGTCATGCAGAGTATAGTTACAGCCATTGCTGCTGCTCAGGTCAAATGTCTGGAAATTCTGGACAAATGGGAAAATTCCACCTGGGCAAACATTTCAGACAGAAAGAGAAGACATGCCTGAGCAAATCCAGACATCTGTTGGTCCTTCCTAGGTCAGTATCCATTAGTAGTGGCCATATCAATTCTGCAGCCTTCTTTTTGTTAAAATAACAGGATTTAATGCCTTGTCATTATGGAGAAGAGACCAAGTCTGTTTTATTTCTAAGATTGTTCTGATCATGGGATATTTTCCATTCTTCCTGTTCATCTTCCTAGACCAGAAATGTGATGCTTAGCATGCCAAGCTCTGAATGTAGAACAAGAAATACTGTGCTCTATAGTGTAAGACCCTAATGCAGCCTGGATGCTCCTGGAATGGGTTTATTAGGAAATCAAATCACACTAAAATTATGGAAAACATATGGAAAAACCTAAGAATGTTCACAGTGGGTTAGACCAAAGGTATCTTGTTTTCAGCATTACCAAAAGAGGAAAACCTGTAAGAATAACATAAATCTACAGTGATACTGCCCTCAAATATTCCCCTGACATCCAGTTAATTAAAGTTTAATGCACTGGATGAGGTTTCCTTTTCTGAATTTGTCAGGTTGTGGTTTGAATGCATGCGACTTTTCAGCATCCATAATTTCCCATGGAAATGACTTCTCTGTGAGCCGTGTGATTTAGGTAAGTGCATAAAGAGATGCTTGTAAACATGTTTGCAAATAAAATAGCCAAGTTTGCTGAATTACTGTGGCTTCTACTGCTGATGAGCACATGAAGAGTAGCATTGAGTATGTGGGCAGTAGTGCCTTATGTTTTCAATGAATGCATTTGGTTGGAAGCATAAACAGTGGGTGGATTAAAGCCAGTTAAGAAAAAGAGGAGGAATCTCCTGCGGTCTGGGTAAGAGAAAGGAACCAAGACCAAGACCTGTTCCTTGAAATTGATCACCTTTAATTGACTGGGCCAGGGTCTGAAAGTGAGACCAGTCATGCACAAGCACACACAATCATTATATAGGTTGGAGCCGTGGAAAGTGTCCATGTGGATCAGGCACTAAAGGAGTTAACAAAACAAGCCAGAAACAGAGCTGTGTTAACCTTTGCAAGGAACTCGATAGCATTCCCCACACATAAATGACTAGTGAGGAATTTGTGAATGAAGCAGGACAAATAGGAGGAACTTGGTGATTTTTTTAAGCAGGCCTGATGCACTAAATGTGGGTTTATATGGCTCCCAGACACACACAGCTGGCAGGCAGCAGTCAGTGAATTGAGGGGGAGGCAGACTCTGTGTGCTTTGCCACCGAGGACCTTACCTGTGCACATGTGTGCAACTGCTGGCTGCCAGGGTGAGGAAAGAAAAAGTAGATGTCAAGTCTAGCTGGCAGCCAATGCATCTGTCTTCTGTCTTTCACTCACCCACAGTCGAGGTGGAACTTGGCTATTTTTAAATCTGATGTCTGTGTGTGTAGCCATGGGGAATGCTCTTTCCTATGAAAAAGAAAAAAAATAGAAAAAGAAAAAAATTAAGATTTTGCAGCCACCTGCATTCTATAAGCAGATGTTTCTCCCTCTACGGATGCCAAGCACCCCAGCCCATAGGCTTCCTTCTTCACTAGGAAGTAGAACTTGTAAAACAAAGCCCAGTCATCGTTACTGGAGTGCTCAGGCCATCTGACCAGGGAAGAAAACCTGCCATGCTTTTCTTACCTTACATGCAGGGTAAGAATGGCCTCACAGGAGGTACCAGGTACTCTGCCCAGTTCAGTGTCTTTTTCCCAGCCATGGCCAGTATCAGAATCTCCTGGAATGAGCAGAAAGGTTTTCCTCAGCATGTAGAGTGTTCAAGACCATTTTATTTCTACTTGTATAGTTTCGGCCAGCTGTAACTGGCTTTGTGTTGGCTTCGTGTTGGCTTCTGTGAGTTGTATGGTCATTCCTGGTAAAGAAGGCAAATTGATTTTTTCCAACAAGTCATTCAGGCCTAACGAATTGTTTTGCCTATCAAAATGTTTCCATGGAATACAATCAGGTGTCTGAAAAGCCATTCCTTTCCCACAGAGCCGTACACCTTATCCTAGGCTCCATCCTTGTTGGAGGCTCCAACAGCTGCTTCTCCTTCAACTTCCAGACCTCTGGTTCTCCATTCCTGATCATGTGGAAAATGGTGTTGGGTTTTCTGTGCCTTCAGTCATTTCCATTGACCACCTTCTCTATTTCACTGAGGCTATGTAGCACAGGTGTCCTGATTTTTGAGATTCTCTCTGAACTTAAACCAGATGTTTAAGTTCAGAGAGAATGATTATTATGTTTAAGGCTGGATGTTCCTCTCCTTCTATTCCCATAATTTTTAACTCTGTCTTCTGGTGTGGGCTCTAGAGTTGGTTTTGCATCCTCCTCTTGGACATGTTTTCTCATATCTTTCTCAATATGAAATTTGTCCATTGGACACTGTTATCCTTCCTGCCTGGACCCCTTATTTTCCCTTTTGTTTCCCCATGCTTTTGTTATTCTTCATCATAAACTGTTCTCAAACTACCTATTTGGATGGCCCCTTGTTTGAAGGGGAGAAGTCTTAACAAGAAGACTGGCTGGTCAGGATTCAGTCCAAATGAAGAACACAGCCTCCCTGAAGGATAAAATAACCTCTGTTATCTTTTCAGGATTTCCTCATGAACTCAGACCATTTTTATTTGTATCTATGACAATGCTTGATGCTTATAGGAGCTCTACTGAAACATCCTAGGGCAGTAACTCCTTATATATATGTATACATATGAATTCAGATAAGGACATTTCTAAGGCAGCTTCTTTAGATTCTCCTCAGTTTCCAGATTTTCTGCTTGTCTTCTCAAGAAAAGTCCACTTTAGGGCTACAATTAAAGATGAAATAAAAAGTAAAACAATTGATGACTAGGAAATTTCATGTTATAATTCACATTCTAATTTACTCCTTCTTCTGTGGCCTCTGTGTTCATGTCTGCAGGGTTACTATGAGACATATGAGTCTGGATTTTTTCTGGAGTCATGATTATGTAAAATTACAGCATCCCCTTACAAAAGTGCTTCTAGCCCTCATGGTGTTGAGATGAATTTGAAACTGTGCCTGGAGAGTGTCAGACACAGAGAAGTATGAATGTGTATGAAGAGTACTGAGGTCAAAATTCTATGAGATATGAACTATCTTGCATCATTTTGATGGGGCACAATTTCGTCATTCACAGTTACTGACAAGATTTTTAATAAGACTAGAGATGTAGTAGGATGCTGTAAAGTACTTGAAAGCCCATATGGCTTAGCAAGTGTATGAATTTCTAGGAGGTGAAGAGTGCCTGATGCTGAAGGCTGTGGAATGGAAGATGTTTCCATTTCTGCGTATTGTAGTTAAATGTTCAGCTCTGTGTAGCTCCACTTCAGCAGTCTTTCTTATCCCTGTCAGGGCTGTGCCTGTTGCCCCAAGAAACTCTCACTGGATGACTGGAAAGGGACTTTTTACTAGGGTGTGTAGTGACAGGACAAGGGGGAATGGCTTCAAAATGAAAGAGGGTGGGTTTAGATTAGTCATTAGGAAGCAATTCTTTACTCTGAGGGCGGTGAGGCACTGGCACAGGTTGCCCAGAGAAGCTGTGGATGCCCCATCCCTGGAAATGTTCAGGGTCAGGTTGGATGGGGCTTTTAGCAACCTGGTCCAGTGGAAGGTGTTCCTGCCCGTGGTGGGGGCATTGGAACTAGGAGATCTTTAAGGTCCCTTCCAACCCAAACCATTCTATGATTCTAGAGCCAATTCAAACCTTTTTTCACGAAGACTCAGATGTCAGGAGTTTTTATGCAGGAGAACAGTCTCTTGCCTACTTCCATGAAGTGGCTTAGTATAGACCAGTAATTAATGGTGCTCTGCTAAACCAAATAAGCTCACACTCTCAGGTCTGCTGATGCTGTCATTCTCTGATCCCAGTGTTGGGAGAACATTCCCAAGGGAATTACTCCACAGACTGGTGGTAGCTATAGTCTCCATAGGGTCATTTACAAAGCATGGCATCTCTGGTCCTTGGTTCCAGAAAAAATGAAACCTCTGAGCTGGTTTTAGACTGTAAATGCTCTTGCTTGTTGTTGACCATAGTTTGCTTGTATTCAGGGCCCAGGTTTAAAGAAATAAAGTTAAATGTTAGACTGTCTTGAATTCCTTTTCTGGTTTTCTCAGGTAAGGTCTCTCCACTGCTCACTTTCTCCAGAGTTTCTTAGAATGAGGACTTCGTTTTGAGTTTGTCCCCCTCTGTGTAGTGGGTATGAACTTCCTGACAACTGCTGCTCTGCAGTATTGAGCTGAAGCTAATGCAGTTTGATTCACCACTCACTTAGGGCTGACAGAAGAACTGGCCAGTCTTTTTGTGGCAGTTTAGGCTACTTTCATATCCAGCTGTCTGCCTCCTCTACCAGCCACAAGTTATTGCCCCTGTGACAGAAAGTCTCAGCAGCTCCAGTTCATCATCTGGTGTCTCAGTGCTTTTAAGCTAATGCACCAAACTTCACCGTGGCAGAGCCACAGGAGAATGCACATTCCCATCTGCCAATTCTGCAAAGGGAGTAATGGGAGGAGGGTCACCAGGAAGTTCTTAAACTGCTGCTATGGGGCTCATCAGAGCTCATCTGTTGGAGCACTAGAGTGAATCAAGTTACTGGTAATTGAGATCAGTATCACTGCTCTGTGCCTGAGCAGACTGCAGCTTGCAGGGTATGGAGGCTCCAGCCCAGCCCTGGGTCCTTAGAGCCTTAGGTCCTAAAAGGAAAACTCTCTGCTTTTTTGATGGATTCAAGATTTCATGACCATATCCATATTTTATATGCTATAGCTGGAAAATGAGTACGCTTTTCATTCAGAGCTTGTCATCTCAAGGAAAATTACAGGATGGGTCACAGAAGGAAGCAAATTATGGACTGCAGCTAATAAATGGCCATTTACTAGGGCTGCAAAGACTGGGGAGATGGAGGGTCTTCCAAGGCTGCAGTTTCACAAGCAAAATTAACATTTTGCTGCATGGAGCTTGACAAGTATATTCAGGCTTTTTATACAAATCCCTCAAGAGAAAAGAGATCTCCCTTTTTGTGAAATGGGGAGCATGGGCAGGTAGCTGGGGAGGAGACAAAGATTAAAGGCTACAGGTTGAGTCAGGGAAGGCTTGTTTTTGTCCCTGCTCAGAAAGTTTGAAGGGAGACTACTTTAAGGAATGTAGCCTGGCTCTGGAAACATGCCTTCCCGAAAAGCTCAGCCTGGCACATGTTCCATTTGCAGGAAAGCAGGAGGTGAGCCTGCACCCGCTGCAAGCATCAAGCAAGGGCACCAATGTGGCAGCTGGCTCCGGTCCCTCTTATGGCTGCTCAGGCATTTCCCTGTGGCATATCCCTGTAAAACCCAGAGGCATCCCAGAGCCTCAGCAGAGACTGAGACTTTGCCATGGTGCAGACATTGGTGCTGGGCTCCCCCTCACCAGCTGGACTGCTCTTCCAGCAGCCAGGAAAAGCAATCATTGGCAAAGGTAATGAGATGGAGTCAGGCACGCTATGTAAATACTGTTTGGGCTACATTCATAATCCCACACCATGAGCCACGTTTCCATGAGAGAGGCAGTCTGGCCCCCTTGGATAATTTTAATCATTTCTGACACGAAGACGACTTCTCCTATTTCATGACTTATTTCCCCAGTATCATTTAAATGTATTAAAACACTGTTAGTGTAGAAAGTAGGCATCATGTTAGCATAATATCTAATCAGAACTAGTCTGCCTGTCCCCGCAGGGTTTATTTATTTATTTATTTAGTGTCTGTTTGTGCTGTTTTCTTGTTAGATTGGAAAGCCCTTCCTTGACATACTCATTTGTTCTGCTGTGTAATAGAATAGGATCCTTCAGAGCTGCTGACATCTGCTTTATTTTTGAGATCTGCAACTCTCAGCCCACAAAGCAACAATGATAATAATAATAGCGATAATAATAATCATGGGGCAAGGAAGCCTGAGAAGTGAAGTTAAGCATGAAGAGAAGACAAAAATGGATGAGGAAAAAAATGGGCTGGCAAAGAATGTTTTGATCACTGGGAGTGTATTTTTATCGGTCCTGATTCTCCACTCATTTACTCATGCTTTATGATTGCACTGCCCTGTGGACTGCAATTAATTTCTTTGTGACTTGCAATATTGCATGGGAGAGGGGATCAGGGATCACACACACCGTGGTGTGTGTGATCAGGACACTTGTTCTTGGGTATATTCAGCTCTGGTCTTACTCAAGTTCATTGCTTTGATTTCTCAATGGCATTGCAGTATTGATTTTGAAGGGAATTAGTTTCTTCAGAGCTCCTGAAGATCTGGCCACTGTGATTTCTCAGGGATTTATTCAGCCTCCTCCCCCACAACTTTATCCTCACATGTCACAGCTGAAATAATTGGCATTGCACTATATCAAACTGGCAGGATGCAGTCCTCAAGGCTGGGGGGAATCAAATCCAGAGCAAGGCTTGACAAAAAGCTGCATCAGGAAGAGAGTTGTTGGGCTAAGCGCTGTCTGAAAGAGGCCTGGTAGCCATGACTGCCCACTCCAGCTCATCTTGTCTGAATCCTGCTCTGTACAGGGCTTTGTACTAAGGAGAGGAGACTGTATACTGCAAGGAGGTAAATGCTAAGAAAAGGTACAAAAAGGAAGGAAAGAAGAAAGGAGTAGGAAAAGAGGAAGGAGAAATTATAAAAAAGAAAAGGAAAAAGAAAAAAGGTTTCTAGCAGTAAGATCAGGTCATGCTGAGCTTTGAGCATCCTTGAGGGTGGTGAACCCGAGTGTGTTAATCTAAGTAGTTGCCACATCATCCATTAATGTAAATTATTCACACTTAGGAATTCTGCATGATTTTTGACTTGAGATGGAAACAAAACTTAGGACTTGTTGTATTGAAAAGTTAGGTTCTGATGACAAGTTTCATGGCCGAATCTCAATAGTTGTGGCCAGTCAATAGGTAAATAAACCTAGAAGGGCTTGAAATTGGTGAATTTATCTCATCCTGAGCAGCTGAGAGAGTGGATCTCTTGCTCTTTAGCCTAAGGCCTTCTGGAGTAAAAACAGGGTGGCTGAGCAAGTACAGAGAACTAAAGAAGCCTAAACAGCTTCTTTGGCAAGGACACAAAACCACCCAGGCCCAGAAGCAAATCTCAGGCTCCAGCATTTGTTGCCCTCTCTCTTTCAGAAGGACAGTCTGGGCTGAAGACTCTCACTCATAATGATTTTACCATGTCCCACTTCTTCTGGCCCAGAGCTTGGGTGTTCTCAGAGCCCCCAATGCACACTATTAGCAGCACTGGTGTCATTATTTTTTACACCAGACATAGGTGTGACATCTTACAAATATTGGTAGGGTCACCCTTCTGCCAAGTTCCTTATGTATATGACATGCAGACATAGGGTAATACAAAATAGGAAGTGGGCTTATGAAACCAGAGATGGAAAAGATTTTTGAGGTCCTGTATGCTCCCTTTTTCTCTTGTCATATGCTTATAAAGGATTGTACCTCTATTACTGTTTTGCCTGGTTTTTAATACTCTAGCCACAGGATTTCTGTGTCCCATGGAAGGCTTTTCCATCTACCAGCAGCTCTCAAGAGGTGCTTCAGGAGACCTTCTCCAGCACTTCACTATGTGTCAGACCCACAGAGGATATGCATGTTCTACAGCTTGTCTGATTTGCCACTATTTGATATACATACACCTGTGGCATCCCTCAGACACTTAGAAGCATTTTAGTACCATTCCATTCCATTCCATTCCATTCCATTCCATTCCATTCCATTCCATTCCATGTGACCATTTTCTTTCAGGAAGCACTAGCAGGAGTGGTTTTTCTAGGAAGCTAATGGATTCTTACACTTCTTATGAGTGACACTGTGCCACTAAGCTGTATGGGCCAGCAGAGTCCTTCACTGGCATCGGACTGTGCTCACCACTCTCTCACACATCGTGATTCAGGTCTGTGGGAGTGGCCACAGACTTGCTGGTAAGCTCTGTCTTTACAGGCCCAGATCACTTTTTCCTTCTGCTATGTCCTGTCCTGTGCCTTCCTGTTTTGCTCCTTAATGCAGTCCCACAATACTTTGCTTGCTCTTGTGAATAATTGCTGTCTCTCCTCTCCACTGGTTGCTGCCAAGAGCTGCTCTTCCCATGCTCTTTCCTCAAAATAAAACTGTTCCACCCCAATTTAGGGTTATTTCTACTGTTCTTCAGTTTGTCCTTGTAGCTTGCTCTTGTGTCTGTGGAAATCAGGTATTTAAAATCAGTTCACTAGGCAAAAAAGGCATTTTGGATTTATTTAAATTGCATCTGCACTTGTACTCCTTAGTGAGCCAATTCTTTTGAGTTGAAGAGCCAGAGGATGAAGTAATAATAGTTTTCTTGCCTTGTTGGTTAAATAAGACTTAAAAAAGCTCTGAGAAATTTGAATATGCCAGTGGTATTTGGCAAAGGAGAGGCTGGAGTGGACCACAGTCTCTTGAGGTAGGTGGGCTAAGTGTGCAGACAGAAAATGAGCTGCAAGTTCAGGATGCAAATTTATGGGAAAACATTGAATTCAGCTGCAATGAAAAAAAAAAAGAAAAAAAAGAAGAAAAAAGAAATAAAAGTGGAAGGTGTATTACCTCCACTGAAGGGAGGAGAAGCCTTATGGCTTACAGGCTGGCTTATAGGACTCTTGGAAATGAGGGCAGGTGATAACAGGCTGTAGGGAAGTACTTTCTTGTGAGAGAAATCTGCTACCTTTCCCAGTTTAACCAATGGGAAAATATTATCTAAAGTGCAAGAACAGTGAGCTCTGTTTGATGAGGGCCATCGTGGATGTAATTTCAAGAAGAATCCTCACAAGCACTGTTAATTACCTATCCAACTACAGTGGCTCATATTTTTATACCTGAGTGAATAAAATTAATCTCAGATCTTAACATCTAAATAAAAGTGTCATTTATCTCCCACAGCAGCTAAGGCTAGAGAATTTATGATGTACAGGGGCTTTGAAGATAAGGCCCTATTTGTTCCCCTATTTTTGGAAACTTAACTATGGTCACACAAACCAAGATGTTCTGTGCTCTGTTCCTATGGATATGATTACGTAATCCACAGCAATTTAGCCAAAATAGAGAAATCAACTACTCAGAATTTCTCTCAGACACCAAACATGCCAGTTTTCTTGTACTCCTGTGTCACCTCATTATGGGATATTGATTTCCATTACCATGTATTTCAGAAAATTCCCTGGGTAATGCTCTGATGATTTGCTCCAAACAGTGCACCTCAGTAATCTTTCGGCAGGCAGGAGAAACTGTCAAGCAAAACCCTGTCAACCCAACAGACCAAATTCAGCCCACTCCCCAGTTCCTGTTCCTCTTGCAGTACCTCTGAGGTAGAATTGAGCCGGTTTTCATATTTGTTCACTAATCAAGTGAGATTCAGGATCATTTGCTTAAAAATGCTGTATCACATGTTGCCACCTCTCAGTGTGATAGCCCAGTGAGAAAACACTGCAGTAATAATGTTGCCCTCTAGCCCTGAGGATAACAAATACCCAGTTCTGCTGGGAGATGCATTGGTAATTAGCAAATGTTTGAACATGCTGAACCCTGCCAACTTATACCCAACCTGATGCTACGCTTCCCATTTACATCTTACATCTATCCTTGCTGCTGGTGAGGAGCCCTTAAGTATCTCTTACTGTATGATCAATGTCAGTAAAGCTGTGGTACTTTTCTTAAGCTACATCAGTTGACACAATATGGGAAAGGTAGTGAAGAGCTAGGAAGTTTGATATGAGCTCCTGGTGGACTCTTAACAGAACCAGAATAATCAATTCTGTCATAGGTTTTGGACTTGTTATCCTAGAAAAAAATGTCATGGAAGCTGGCCATGAGTACCAAACTTGTTTAAACACCAAACACTAATCAAACCCTTGCAGGAGAACAGGAAGACTGAAAAGTAGACAGAGACACTGATGTTTAGGGGGGTTGTCATTCATTCAATACAAGGTCATAGAACATTCTGCTTTTAATCGAGTAAATAGAACAAATTTTATCTGAAACAATACTTGCCTTTAGATATGACACTGCTCTAACAGTCCTGGAACTCAGTCCTTTCTGCATGTGTGATCCAGTTGCCACTCATTTCAACAATCCCACACATGATAGCTGGACTCTTAGCCTTCTTAGGGCAATTTTGTCCCTCAGCTAGTGACACTAATCCAGTGTCACTGCCTTACACTCAGTGATATGCAAGATACTGCTGGTGAATGACTAAGATTCAGAAGAATAACCAGCGTGGTCAGGGCGATTACATCAGACCTGATCAGACTGCCATGAGCTGACTTCTTATGTTGCCTTTTCAGTTTCTTCATTGCAAATCAGAGCAACTTTATCATTGCAGAAATACTCCATGTGACTTTTTACAGGGGTGGCTCAGAATAGAAGATGACTTTGTGCCTTCATCTTCCTTAAAGGCATCTAGAAAAAAAATACTTTCAGAGCTGTAGTTCACCATCTCCAGCATCTTCTTGTCTTTCTGATTTGCTTCTTTTCTATGCTTCCTTGAGGACAGGTAAATAAACTTTTCTTTTAAAAGGATTTATTCAGAGAAGAAACCAGGAAATCTGACATTTCTGAAAAGAAGGTTTTGGGCTGTAGGCCATCTTCAGGACTTGCAGATCTATTCTCTGAATTTGATAATGCTCATGGTTATTTTTCTTCACTGAAGTTTGGATTGTTGTGTCAACTAGAGTAAGGGTCAATCTGTGAAGTAATGTTAGATATTAGTGGGGTCAATATCCTGTTTCAGATGTTTCACAGAACTCCAGGAAAGAGAGATCATGCACATGACTAATCTTTATGGAGCATGATTACAGATCTGATCCTCTCTACCCACTCCTTAAAGTAGAGGCAGATAGCCACCTTCTTGACAGCTGGTCTCAAAGAAGCCCCACTTCAGACATCCATCAGTCCCCTGCCTTCTCCTGCCTCCCCCAACATCAGATAGGTACCATATTTAGGAAAGGATGATTATCCTTTTTCTATTTAAACTAGATACAGTTAACTTCAGATGGTGGCAGTTACCAGATTTTCAAGTTGTCCATTGTTCCTGAGAGCAATTTTCAAGGTCACCTGAGTCCCCATGTTTTGAACATGAGCCATTTTCCTCACGTGACAATGTCTTCACAGTGAGGGTGTATCATCCTCACCATCCTTGACAGGCATCCTGGGAAGGGATCCCCAGGGACCAGCTCCCATTTGCTGAGATGTGATTTCATGTGTGTCTGTAAAAGAACGATGGAAGGATAAAGATGAGCTATTTAGCAGGAGTCTTGGTGCCACTGACATGCCTGGAGGGGGATTTATCTCTGTTAACTTCTTATGTCCCCAGTTCATCTGAGATAGTTCCTCCTGGCTCCCTTTACACCCACTGGAGAAAAGAATGATGATGATGTGACACATCTTGCCTATTTTAGATATTTGTGGTAGAGGGAGGTGAAATACTCACCAGAAGAACCTGTTTCTCCCCAGTAAGAGTAGTTCAGACTGACGACTGGAGAAGGAGATGCTCAGCACTGATCACATAAATCTCACCCCCAGCTTCCAGAGAGGCCCATGCAAGCCACGTACATAGGTCTGGCTTTCTCCCCAGCTGAGAGTCTGCACCTTGCTTCTCCATGTGGGCCTATTCATTTTCAAATCAGCTCATATTGAAAAGGAATTTCCATTTCTTCTATGACTGACAGCAGCAGAAGAAATGGACACCCTTGCTGTAAGATTTCAGAGAGGCTCTAACTTGTCTCGTTTTGGTATCGGTATCTCCCTACCAAAGTCATGGTCCAAACACCAATTTTTTTTCTGAGACGCTGTTGGGATCTTAATCCAATAATTTGTCCTAAAATTCCAAGACCTCTTTGTGATTTCTTTGGTTATTTGGCATTTCCACAGGGGCCTTCAGCAGAAAGAGAGACCCAGTTTTTGTAAGTGATGTACAGACATAGGAGTTCCTGCTGTGAAGGATTTCAGCAGTTTTGCTTCTCCCAGTCACCTCCAGGCTAGTGAGAACGTCCAGACAATGCACAGGTTCTCAGAGGTAAGCTGCAGGTGAGGCAGCTCCTCTGGCTCCATCTCTGACGTTCCCATAGGATGTCCAGAGGATAGGTGCAACCCTCTTGGTGGCATGGAGCTGGTGCTGGAGATCTCAGATTGTACCCACTCTGGCCTGGGGCGGGGTGAGAAGCTCTGATCTCTGCTTAGAGCCCTTCTCACATCCTTCAGAGAGGCCTTGTTTGGCCTCACCAATTGCGAGGAGGGGTTGGCTGTTGATGGGGCAGAGCGTGCAAAGGCGCGCTTACCGCACTTCCGTGGGCCTTCCCTTGGATTTGACCTGCTATTTTTATATTTCTCTTTCCTGATCTCTCTCAGCCTCAATCTGTACCCTCAGAACAAGACAGACTTGCAGGCAGTGTAAATGGTCACCGCTCCACCCAAGGCAGTCCCCCAGAAATCACAGCAGCTGCGGACCCTCTTTTCACCTTTCCCTCTTTCCTTTCTTTCTCCTGATCTCTTCACTTCTTTGTCTCCCTCCTGCCCACTTTTCCTGTCTTTGTTTTTTTTACCCTGTTCCCTCATGATCTCCCTCCGCCTGTGTCTCTCAGTCCCTCTCCCCGGCTTGCTCTCTCTGGAGACAGGTCTAGTGGCCTGGTTGCCATCTGCTGCCTGGGCTGTTTTTTGTGTGAGTGCGTACGCGTATGCGCGCGCGCGGGTGCACGTGGGGCTTTTTTTATGAGGTTGAGATCAGATGGCATCTAATCGATCGTCATGGTCTCCATGGTTACCTGGGTGACAGAGTAGTTGGGAGAGACACATACTCCAGCCTGGGGCTGTCAGACCATTCCTGAGAGAAATAATAAAAAAAAAAAAAAAAGAGGAAGAACAAAAAAAAAAAAGAAAAAAAAGAAAAAAAAGAGAAAGAATAAAAATCAAAGCTCTTCCATCACATTTTACGCATTTACATCTTCCTCAGAGCCATGAAAATGTAGTCTGCACTTCTGTTTTACATTGTCACCCTTTGACTTGGCTCGAGGAGGAACAAAGCAGACTTGTTTTTCTTCCTGCATGGCACAGGCACAAAAGTGAGCCACATCTTTGGGAGAAGCTTCCCTTTCCTCTTCTGCTACTCTGAAAGGTTTGATTTTTTACTTTTTTTTTTTTATCCCCCTGGTCAATGTTGTATCCGTAATGATTATTTTTATTCTTCTAAATTGGTTAGTCTCTTGAATTGACTAAAGGCAATTTCCCAGGTATTCTCTGGGAAAAAAAATACAGTTTATTAGTCTGAGCAGTATCTTTTTCTTCCTGGCTTCAGTCCCTAACACTAGACCATCTTCAGCTCTTGTTGTAAGAGATCAATCAATCTGTATGTGATTCTATGTTGGGAAGCAAGTGGAGTGTGATCCTAAGAATGAATTATGGAATTAGGTGAGTTTCTTCTACTTAAAAGCAGATTGAATTGGGCATGGCAACATCTCTGACCATGGCAATTAGTGTGTCAGAAGCATGGGAACTAAAACCACACAGTGCAGAATATGAACCTGCATGAATCAGGGGAGGAGAATACTGCTGCATTTCAAACAATCTCATTGTGGCAGACACCCTTCAATAATCCAAGAATTTCACAAAGTTTGCTTACAGTGCACCACTCAGGTACACCCTGTCTGGTTCCCCGATAGCCATATTCTGCCTGGTGCAACACAAATTTATGTTTGATTTGACCTCAGCATGGCCCCCAAAAGGCAATCAGGTTACATCTTCTGTTGTCTGGCTGCAGCCAGGGCATTACTGCTCATCAAAGCTCACCCATTGCAGTGCTGGGGCAGCTGCTGCCTGGCCATGTTCCTGCTCATGGTAGCACACAGGGCTTTGGAAATGGCAAATGTAAACACAGGCAAAGGGAGATAACAGCAGCAATGAGCACGGCTGTGATGGGCTGAGAGGCTGGTGACCCATCAGAGTTCTCCAGAGATCTAGAAGTGCTGACTTAATGCAGCTAACTATGAAATACATCAGATCAGAGCACCCCTTGTGGGTGTATCCACAAGCAAAGGTGGATATGTCTTTACTTTTCTCTTCTCCAGTTCTGAAATAAACTGATTTTTAGTTGGAGCCTGTGGTCTTGCTTTGGTTTTTTGCCTTCCTGGCAGAAGCACAAGGTATCCAAGTTGAGTCGCTCAGTTCAGGCTGCAGATAGGCACTGAGGGTGGTATTAAGTTGTCTAAGGGGTGTCATTGCAGGTGACATTCTATCCAGTGTGCATGCACCACCCCCAAAAGGCACAGGTCTTAAACTGTGCTTATGTGTGATCTGCCAAACTCCTTTGTTTAAAAAAAAAAATCCATGATCACGCCTGTTTGAATTCTGATTCTGCTCCCTCCCAGCAGCATAACATCCCTGCTTATAACCAGCAGGGTGGGAAATCCTCTGCTCTTCAATATTCCCTAATGTTAAATAACATGGGCCTCCTAGATTTTCATACTGTACAAACACAAACTAATTAAGGTCGTACAAATACATCCAGGCAGAGAATGAGAATCTGCTCACTTGAGGGAAGACCGCTGGCTTCCACATCCCAGGGAAAGCTCCCTCACAGTTTACATTGTTCTTCTTGCAAGGGATAATTTATGGTAAAGCCAGTTTCTACTGAAACAGCAGACGTGAACAGAGAGGGGAAAAAAATGTAAACACAACAGCATCTTTGTGAATGCAGCAAGGTGCTGGTGCCTGCCTCTGCATGCTCCATAATATATTAATACACACTGGCTGGCCAATCCCACTGGAGCATTCAATCATGCCACATTATAATAGAATTTAATGGAGTTGACAGCTAAGACCTAGTTGCTGGAGACATGTGAAAGACCTTTGCAATGAGGATAACAATTAATAAAGGAAAGAGCCATAGATTTTTGGAGAACCTCATAAAAAAGTAAAATATCGACATTGATCACGGCATGCAAGGATATTAGACACGTAAATCGAGCTATTGCCTTTATTTATTTATTTGCACATCTTTAATATTATAGGCACAGGTTTCCCCAAGGCCAAAATGCAATTTCTCTCTCCATTTCTCAGCAGGAGCTTTTCATCTCCCTATTCACCAGGTTTTGAATTGCACATTTAATAAGCGATAAAGAATTCCTGTCTCTTTTCCTTGGGCTTTCAGCCTACGGTTTTTCCCTCCCTTCTGTCTTGTGATGGAAACAACAATCCCCTTTACCTGGCAGTAGGTTGCTTAAGGATGTGGGGGTGGTGTAAAAGGGGACCTGGAGCCCACAGGGAGTGTCTGGACTTCAGTAGCTGCTGATGTGCTTTGTATGCCAGGTTGCAGTGGGTAAGGCAAAGAGTCCATGGGATCAACATAAAAAGAGGGAGAAAGAATCTACAAATACTGTAAACTGGCATTTCCCCATCTGCCTCACCAGATATTTTTGGTAGGAGGAACAACTTATGTCTTCACTGCCTTCATCCCTGTCTGGGGGGAGACACTCTTCACCCTTCATGGAATACTGTAGTCATTTTAAAGAATCAATCCTGTGGGTAAACTGCACCTAGCTCAATCCTCTCCCTGATGGAGGCGGCAAAAATTTCATCAGCCTGCAGCTGGGAGCATTGCTGGGCTCCCACAGGCTCAAATCTCTATGGATTTCCTTGGCTGTGCTCAGTTAACACACTCCTGAATCAGGGCTGGCTCCTTGCCTCAGAGAAGTCCTGAACAGCATTTCCAAGAGTATTTAGGTGTGAATTGGTACCTGGTGGGATATTTGGAAACACACAGGCTCCTCACTGCCCAGAGGTGCTGCCCAAGCCCCTGATGCTCACTGTCCCTGCGTCTCTAAATGCCTGTGTAGCACTGGAGAGCTGCCCTCACAAAATGACAGCCTTCAGTTCCTTCTGGCTTCAACTTTACACCACTACAAGCCCGCTCATCTCACTGGGTTTCCTCTTAATCTCCTCTGATGAACACTGAGGACAGGATCAGCCCCAAATGAACCCAAGCTTCTGGTAATGTAAAGGTCCAGCTCCCTTAAGTTAGACTCAGTGATCCTTGTGGGATCCTTCCACCTCACGATTGCTTCATATGATTCTATGAGTCCAGCTGTGCAACGTCAGCTGCCCTGCTGCTTGGGGCATTGAGCTCACATCAAAGCCATTTGGAGCAGTCAGGAAAAAAACTGAGGGGTCAAATCCATCCCTGGTTTAGGACTGTAGAGACTGATGGTGTTATAAAAGGGATGGCTTTAGCATCGTGTTAAGAAATTAAAAACAACTGGATGGATACTTGAATGGGTATGGTGCAATTCTAAAAAAGGAACTAAATAATTAGATACTTCCATTTTACAAGCAGCTGCAGTAGGTTAATTTCTTGTCAGGTAAATCAACCTTGTTTTTCTTTCACTTACCTATGCACAGACGTACTTCCTCAGGACAGGTGACGTCTTGCTTGGAACAAAAGAGGCCATTTGTCCATATCACAGCAGCAGCGACTGCACCATGTCATCTCACGCTCTCCTCCAGCAAATTGAGTTTGTCAGTGCTCAGCCACGCAGCTGAGTGGAGTGCTTCGTGATGCCTCACCTCTCCTGGGAGAGAGAAGTTGGCATAAGCCATATCGTAGTGGGATCCAGAAACAAAGAAGCGTGAATGAAGTGCTAATTGCATTCATAAAGACATTAACAAAGGAATTAAAATGGCAGAAGCTTCCTTTTCCCCTCAAGGTTCATATAAACAACCGAAAATATATTAATAATCACTGAGGTTTACACTGCTTTGAAGGGATTATACAGAGATAGGGCATCAGGGCTTGGAAAGACAAGTTCAGTGGTCTTTTTTATGGGATTCTGTATCAGAGATGAGACACTCCACTGCTTCCATTTATCCAGTTTTGTTCTTTCCTTTCTGTCTTTTCTCTTGTCTTTATGCTACCTTCAGAGAACAGTAAGACTGCTCATTTTCCCCTGAAACTTTTAATATGCTGTTAGAATAATGATATCATATTAAAACCTGTAAGTTTTCCTAAAAATTCCCCAAAACAAAATTACTTCAGGAGTTTGGCCAATGGCACTATGGAAGTTTCTTGTACAAAATGGCCCGAAACATCCTGCCTGGGTTTTTAATCTCATTTAGTTCTGCTTACCTTTCCATGGAAAAGGGGGGAAAAAGTCATGCTTTCTGCTTTTTTCTCAGTCAGTTTCTACATGATTTCATCCTTCTATTACCAAACTCTAACACTCTGTTCTTATTTGCATTGCTACTACTGAGAAAAAACATTTCCTGTTAAAATTCTCTCCTATCAATGGGGTCTTTTTCCCCCCATGAGAATAGTACTACTAGCCTTAAACACGGAAAGAGCTCATTTCACAGATCTTAAATTCCAAGGCTACTTTAAATTGCTTGTATCAGCAAAATGATAGCTCTTGCTTTTTCAACTACTTTGCTGTATTTATCACACCTCTCCAACTCCTGCACTCACCTCCTTTCCACCTGCTGATGTGGGTGTTGTGCTAGTGACAGCTACAGCTAAAGTCAGCTAAACAGTTTGTTCTGTTCACTAATCTTCAGTCACTCATAACTTTCTAAAATATTTGTTCTGGAGGCTGCAATCTGCCAGTTTCTAATGACAACTCAAAGGTGGATTTCTCTAGGAAAGATGAGTCCAAGCCATTCAGCAGTTCTGTAGAACGAGACACTTCTATCACCTCAGTGCTGAGGCTGAGGTGCCTGCAGAGGCACCGTGCATGGAGAAGTGGACCCTGAACTGACACAGGGAGGTTGCCAGCCCTGTGTCTCTATGTGTGCTCCATCCTCAGCTGAGACTCAGGACTTGTGAGTGCCAGGATTGGTGTTTCCAGCTCTGGAGGGCAGAAGGCAGGGAGAAGTAGGGAGCACATCCAGGGAGACGAGATGGGATATGCCACAAACACCTGCAGGAATGAAGCTCAGACCTTCATGCACATGGGAGATGTGTGGGAGCATGGGGATGGGGTCTAGGATGGCGTTTCTGACTGGAGGAGGGGAAAGGCACTAACCAAGGGGAAGGGGTTGTATAACGTGGGACAGGGTAGGCTGGGAGAGCAGAGGGGCACAATCCCTCCAGTATTCTCTGCCCTCAGGAAGGGGGTCTTCTCCAAGCAATGTTGGGACATGAGCAAACAAGAGAAGCCTTACCCAAAACATTTTGAAAGAAGAATGAGAAGAAAATAGACACCTTTGTGCTGCATGGAGTATAGAGGGAGAGATTTTAATATCCCAGCCCCTTTAGAGGATCTGAACCATTCAGGGAAGTGTCCTTGTTTCAAGAGCATACCTCTTTCCATGGTGTGCACAGTCCTTTCCATGAAAGCCAGATTTGGGATTGCTAAGACAATGAGGACTATTGGAGCTCAAGCACAAACAATGGTGGGGTAGTTGATATTAAATCCTAAATCTGAGGTGGATTTAAAGCCTGTAGACCCTCCCACACTAACATGACATCTCCCACTCCTCACTTCTCCATCTTTGCTTCCCTTCTTTACTCCTGTACACAACAAAATCCTTCAGAAATACATTCATAGCCCATCCTTTCTCCTTTGTCCCTGTCCTGGCAACACCTCAGTGGAATCTCCAACTTTGGTGATCTCCTGGCACTACTGCACTGCATCAAGAGCTCCTTAGGTCATGTGCTAAAAGCATCATGGAAGGAGTGAGAAAAAGAGTTGGTGCTAGGATGAAGAATGAGCAATTCTCCCACATTAAATGCAAAAACTGAAATTTAAGCAATTTTTCATGTTACAGACAGCTGCAGGAAAACTGGTTGCCAGTTAGCAGCAGCAGGAATTTTCAGGAGGTGCTGGGAGTCAGGATGGGGCTCAGCTATTCTTCTCATCTCAGTATTCCCAGTTCAGGAAGGAAACATATCCCTGGCTGTGACTTCAGTGCAGCTGAATGGAATGCAAGGGCAGTCTCAGCCCAAGTCTTGTTTCTGAATAAATGAAATGTGTATCTTCCATGTTTTCAGCTGGGAAGGAGAAGCCTATCTCAGGAGTGATGGCAGGTGCTGCTGAGCTATTTCCATTTTCCAGCTCTGCAACCCCAGGAACCTCTTTAATCCAAACCACCCGCCAAGCTCCATTCACTGGCCCTGAAGATCAGCCAGTGGATTTGGATTCATTTTTAAGGCTGTCTTTAATTTTTTTGAGGTATCTTGCTGGCAGATTTTTGGTCTCACCTGTGACTCAAGAAGAGATTTGCAAATCTCATTCTCACATTTTTAGTCATTTAAAGGGGCACATCACACCAAGAATTTAGGCTCTGCTTTCAACAGAAGAAACAGGAGGGTAAAGGTATATGAAAAGAAAACCAGGAGGTACAGAAGTGCTTTGACAGATTTGTTAGAGATGAAAACATTCTTTATTTGATTTCTGCATTCCCTGGGGCAGTGAGGGGAACCCATATGCAATTGCATTGAACTAAAGTATGAAAATCAGAGAGCGAATTTGACAAGAAGCTCCACCAAACCCACCCAGAAGCTCAGTGAAGTGCAAAATGTAAAGCTAACAGAGGAAAGAGTGGCGTAGCTCAGGGGCAGGATTTCAGTTACCGTGTTCTAAGGCATTGGTAACAGGAACGGAGGTAGGAAAATACACAGAAGGTACAACCCAGTGTGATCTTACTTGGGGGTTATTCTTCACAGTGCTGACAACTATTGAGAGATGTCAAAGGTAGGCAGTAATTTTTTAGTCACTCATGCAATTTTTTAGTCAATTCTCAGAAGGAAATATGCACACATGGACATGTGTGTGCTGCTACTGTCCAAGCGCCTTTTGGTGTCTAGCTTGCTGAAATGCTTTCAATTAGGGTTTGGAAACGGTTGCCTCAGTCAGCCTATGTGACACTTGCCAAAGACAAAATTAGTTTCAGTCATTGATGTTTTCCTTCCAAAAAACCAAAGCATCACTCTCCCTTTCTCTCTTTCCCTTTTGTTGTGGGAGACTATTTCTCAGGTAGGTGTTTAGCGGACTTTTAATGTCATGGAAACTTCATCTGCAAATTCGTTAGAAACTCTTTAGTAAAGCAGCCTAGTAAAACAGATGATTAATATTGGTAAGCTCCTCATTTGCATATTAATTAGTCTCTGTACTCAACTAATTAAAACAGGTCTGCCTGTTTGTACTTTCTGAATTCCAGATTGTTGCTATTGCTCCCATGTAAGTGCATTTAGTGCGACTAAGGCAGGCCATTGATATTACACACCAGGCACCCTAAGCAGCAGTAGCAATATTTTAAGACATTTAAGTCTATAAGGGAAGTACTTTCAGTGTTTTCTTTAAAAAAAACAAAATCAAGACTGATGCTTGAAATGGCAGGATGTAATGACTAAGCAGTGCTTCTACTTCCCTGTGATGCTCCCGCAGAGCAGGACAATTCCAGAAACCAGACAAATCCAAGGCCACAGGGAGAACAGCACTGCAGGGCACAAAGAAGCCCAGGCTGAGCTGCCCTTAAGTCTAAAGTACTCACTTTTCTCCAGAGATGCAGCCTAAAATTAAGCTCACGCTGATGACTCAAAACACGAAAATTCAAGGTTAATTCTGACCTGTGTTGCTCTGCAGAATTCTGTTCAGTCTTCCAAGGCCGGCGATGGAACAGGGACTTGGAGTCCTTGCATGTCAGCTGGATTTGCCCTTGCAAGCCTAGCTCATGGCCCCACACGCTCAGCAGAGATGCTGCGGCGGCCAGGCACTGGCTGAACTTTTATAGGTAAAGAGCTGCATTTTCCCCATTCCACATTTCCCTGCTGGCTATGTGGATGGAACAACAAAGAAATTCCGCTGTTGATTCCTTGCCTTCAAGCTTTAGCACACAAAATGCAGCCCTCCCATCAACCACAAACCTCCTCCATTCCAGAGCCAGACAGTGCTGCCCTCTCCAACAGGATCCTGCCTCCTCCTCCCTTTGCCTGCCTTGAGTATACACCATTTCCTCCTCTGCCATCCAGGCCAACAGGCAGCCCCTTTGTGTTTCTCAGCCAACACACCTGCTGGTGGCCATGACACTCCTCTGTCTTCCTACTACCCCTTCTAGCTCCTCCTGCTGTTCTTGCTTCTGGACCTTGGCTCTTTATCTTCTTCACCTTCTCATGCACCTGTTTTTTGTTCCTCCCAGCTGTTAGCATTCCCTGCTTTCCGGTCCCCACAGTTGTGCTGGACTCCTGTAGAACTTCAGGGACTGAGGATAAAATACCCAGGGCTGAGAGGCACTTTATGATGTATATTTAATGCCATAAAATATTTTGCATGGCAGTGACAAGTAGGTTTTCTCAAACTGTCTGTGCACTGAGACTTTTCCTCACCCTAGCTGCCAATAGCAGTTTGACAGGTTTTATTATACTCCATTATTCACAACAAGCCAGGTCGCTGTGCCATATGCTGTCCAGTCCTGCTAAAGCTAACCATGTGCCCATGTTGGCTGCAAACCAAGGCTGGTTAAAACCTGCTCCATTTTTGCATGCTATTTGTTTTGAAAGAATTGGAGACAGGCTTCGTGTCAGATGTTCCAGTGTGTCTTATCACACCACTTTGCTCACTCTCAGTAGCCTAAACACCAAAACAATTGGAAAATCAGGGATCCTGGTACGGTTTGGACCTGGAGTTCTTCTAGAAACATGCACTGTTCTGGAGCTGACAAAGTATAAGGCAGGAGAGGAGCCTTAAATATCTCTGGGGCCACTGGCAGTGTGTTCAGCTTGCAGTGTAGCTTTAGATATGGCCTCATGCACTGCTTAGTAGGACCCACGGCAAAGAAAAGTGCAATGTTTCTAAGATGAAACCTGTGCTTCACCAACAACAGCTGTTTTAGAGGCATTGCAGCTACAGCAGTCATTGTGTCTGCATGTGGCTGGACAGACTTCCAAGTGCATTCTCCAAAGCCCAGCCTCCTCCAAGCCTGCACCCACAGCTCCATGGCCCACACAACTTCCTGTTTCTTGCTTTTTAGCTGCTTTTGTTGGTCTGTTTTGTTTGAATGTTTGCTGACTTGCCAAACCCTGCAGTTACCAACACACAGCCCCATCTAGAAAGAACATTCATTGCTGCCTTTCAAGTCTGCCAGACTTTGGATCCCTCTCCTACTCATTGTTTACACTGTTCCTGTTCTCAGATGGATGTTTTCCTTCCTCTTGCTGCATCCATTTTGCTGATCCTTCTTGCTGTTCCCACAGCTTTTTCTTTCCAACTCCCCATCAAATAAGCTGATGGCAGAGGCTACTTACAAGTTCACCCATTTCTGGGCATAGCTCTTGTTTCTTTGGGTGTGCTGTCTGCTGGTTCTCTTGCATTGCCTTTGATGGTATTTTCCGTTTCAGGAAATGAGCAAAACCTGAAAGCTTTTGCAAAGTGGTGCATTCCTTTCACCCTGCTCCATGTCCATTAGCAGCCTGTGATTTCTCTGATCACAATTACCAGGGACTCTTGGGATGTGTGGCACTGTAAGGACCAAGCAGAGTCTTATCTGCCCAACACTGTCCAGGTAGTGTCACTGTGATGGTACATGTGAATCATGGTGGCAGCCTCAGGCTGGAAAACGTCTCCCATTGCCCACAGTGAAGGCAGACTTAGGTCTGTACTGATGACATGAAGTATGTTTGATTTTAATGATATACCCAGATTCGCACTTGAAACACAGTGTGAGGCCTGGTTCTTGCATCTTCTCATAAGGTCCTTGATTTCCATCACATCCTTAATCTATCTCAATTTCTAAGAGTCCAGCCATTTGCAAAAATTATTTTAATGCTGTGTAGGATCATGAATCTAACTTAATTTTAGTCTTGAAGGGCTTTCACCTTCTTTAAGTATTTTGGTGTAGAGCTGGATAAGATCTACAATAACCTCTTCATCCTTACATATGACAAGGATGTTCTGGCATTCCACCATGATGCCATACAATAAACTGAGTACTGGCATCTCACACAGCCTTTGTTAGGCTACCATAGGCCCAGGATAAGCTCAGGGCACAGATGCCCAGATCTAGACTGAGCTTTACCTCTCCCTTATCCTGCCTTACTGGCTGGTTTTCCAGACCTGTGTTGTAACCAGCTTTGTGCTAGCTCTGACCTCATCTCTTACAGCTTCTAATTAAGTTCTCTGACCTCACTTCATCTTGTCTAGGACAGTCAGTGGACTGTCATTGCTCTGTCTTGCTCCAGAACTGTGAGACCATGTGGGTGAAGGTGCTGTTCTGCCTGTGCTGGGGTCACCCCAGCTTCCTATCAGCCCTCCCTAGCAGAGCAGCCATCATGCTGCTCCTGGACAGGTATTGTGTTGGTGTTGTCAGGCACGTCCTGTTTGGTCAACTCCATAGCAATAAAAAGCAGCCAGCTTTCCAGTTATTATCAGGAGAAATGGCCCAACGTTGTTGTAGTAGATCTAGAGAGACAATTAAGTCATGATGTCTATAACCTTCAGGGAGATGTTGGCACCCAGGTAACCTTGCTTTAGTACACTGCACACAACAGCACTGAAATTCTGCCTGCTGTTGTGGGTCTGCTCTTGACTCTTCTAAAGCATGTTTGTTGCTTTCTTTGAATCTTTCCTGAGATCAGGATGTGTTTAGCTGTTTCAGGCACATAATAAGTTGCTGTTTCTTGTACAGAATAATGCATTTTAATGCATTTTCTACTATGAATGGCATTTACCTTCCACTGGCCAATACATAATCAGCACATGGATGTATTTCTCCCAGCTCATTTTCCTGCTTATCATTTTTGTAAGTATTGCATGGCAGCTGGGTCAGCAGTCCAGCAGAAATCAAATTGGTCATTGATCTTAGAGCAGAGTTACTACAATGGTAGCTGAATGGCAGCCTTCAGAGACGTGCCTTGCATATGTGAATCTCCCTGGCTCTGTTGTCACACTAGAGAAATCCTTTGCACTGGAAGTCTGTGTCATGTACCTTACCATCCATTATACAGCTGTGCTCTCCTTCTGCAGAAGAGATCCCACTGGGAAGTGAAATGGTGCTGTTTCTCCAGCATCTTCCACACCTGCTCATGACCTGTATGTTATCCACCTTGTCTCTTGAATTGTTTCTGTGGGATGTGTCCTGGATTATGATTTATTATTTGGCTTTCCTGCTTTATGAAAAGTGTTGGCTCTGGCAAATACACATGTTCTTCTACATCAGCCATTGTTTTGATGCTGCTTTTTGTTCGGTTCAGCAGCCTATGCTACTCTTTCCCTGAGTTTTCCCTGTGTTTGTGTCTTTGGGCAAGCTGGAGTTCTCTGAGGCCACGGGTAGGATCGCTTGCAGGGATTTTTAGTGAGGCTCACTAAACTGATGATGTTTCTTCTCTGCCCATGTTTATTATGCATGGTATGTTTGTATAAGCACCAATGCATTGTAACTTCCCTAAAAGCGGCTCAACACTTATTGCACTGGGGTTACTGTACTCACCAGATATATTGCAGGCTTCCCCATATCATGGGGGTATGGTGTGTTTACCCACAACAAATGTATCTCACTCACTACTTAACCTTTTACTCCAGTGAGATATGAAATATAGGATAGCTTTGACTTCTGTGCCCATGTGCCCCATAACCAATGATGATAAAAAAAACAAAGCAGGAACACTTCCTTGCAGGCTAGGGCACATAATTTTGAGACTTGAAGCAGACTACCCCTGCACCATTTCTGCAAGTTGCCTTCTTTCCATGTAGTCTCATTCTTGCTGTAGATCTCACAGGATTGCAGGCAGTCATCCTCTTCTATATTGCCACAAGCTCACTGGGTAAGAACCAGAAAGGTTCCAGCTATAAAAGAGAAGAAGTCTCCTTAGGGATGAAGATGTCTTTTTACAAATAGCATTAAAATACATGTGTAAACTGACTTAGCAGTTCCTCCAATATTTCCTTCCCACTTCGACACAGACTGCTACATCAGAAAACATGTCTTTTGCTGGATCCTCAATATCACTCCAAATGCTGCCCAAGGAACTGTGAGCCCTCAGCCCCAAACAACAGATGGATAGGTTTCAAAGGCTGGAGTCTCCACTTTGTCTAGCAGCTATTTTATTAGTGCCAAACAGATGTGTGTGCAAATGCCTCCTGCTGGAAGCAATGCCTTTGATCCCTGATATCTAAACTATTCACTGGTGGAAGGAGTCAACAGCCCAGGTTTAATAATGAGTAATTGTTACCCCTTTCTTTCTTATTCCCTGGATCCTCTCCAAGATGAACTGATGGCTTTGGTAGATCACTTGACAGACAGAAATAAGACATTGGCAGCTCCTACAAAATATCCCAGGCTACAGAAACTGAAATCTTCAACCTCTGCCCTTCAACCCTCAAGGAAGCATGATGCAACACACTATTGTAAAAGGATCTGAAGATGATCTTGCTTATTAACAGATCACAGAAATTGATTTCTGACCTTTATCTGTACATAAATGCTGCCCCTCTTGCCCAGCCCTGGAAAACACCTTGAGGAGTGGCATGATTGACCTTCCCTGCTTATCCACCTGACACGGTGCACTTGCATGACCTTACACAGGATTCTCTGCCTGTGACACCACTTCTAGGCCAGAAAGAAATGTCTGCTGTGTATTGTGTGACTCCAGAGTGGCAATTCAGACTTGGGAACTCCTACCTCTGTCTTGCTTTGACAAGCAATATTACAGGGCAAGCGATCCAAAGAGCTTGCTGAGTCTCACATACAGGTCAGTGCCTTTGTTTAAACATTCAACACACTTCTTCCAACTGCCTGGCAAAAGGAATGTGTTTGGAGGTGTAAATGATTTTGACAATTCAAGTGTTGTGTGTTAATACACTGATCAAAACGCTGAGAATTTTCAGGTCAGGGCACATCTGTTCATCTCGGCGATCTTGTTAAGAGGTAAACCCTTATAGCCTGGGAGACACCGAGGAAGCATTGCAGGATTTCTGTGTCTGGCAGAATTCCTTTCCAGTATTAACTAGTGCTGGATCTTCACCACGGAAAGATTCCTGTCAGGGCCTTAAGCACTAAACAGAGACCTCAGCAGATCAGTGTTAAACCAAACGGGACTGAAAAGGCCAGAAGCGCCTCCACGCTGTTTCCCAGCCTCAGCACTGATGAATGGCGAAAGTCGACATCCATTCATCAACATGGCTAAATGAATGCAAGGAGTTTAGACAATGCTAAAAGAAAGAGCAGAGTCATGGGGCCAATCTGCAGAGTGATTCTTGCTTATGTGAGCTTTGGGTCAGTTCCCTGCCTGTGCTGCCGATTCATTAGATAAATCTGGGCACTTCTGAGGCTAACGGGAGGTTTCCTGTTGTCTGACAGCAGTTTGGCTTTAAACTGTCATTGCCTTCCCTGCTTAGGAAATATGGATACTTCTGCTCACTAGGGAAGCTCCCTTTCAGCTTGCACCACTGAGGATGTAACAAAAAGCTAAATCTCCCCGCCTGGGTGCAATGCAGCTTGTCTATCAAGAAATATCCCTGAGAATAAACACTTCTGTTGAGTTGCTGCACTTCATTCCTAACAAAGCAGAACAATTTGCATTACAACTCAGTTGTTTTAGAAGACAATGGGTGAAATCTGGAGCTTGACACTTGGCTTTCACTCAGTCTGTCTTCTGTGGGACTATCGCCAGCTAAAGAAGGGACAGAAGACAGTGTAAGATGCAGTAGTACCAACAGTGCATTTTTATAGTGCTATTTGTCCAAAGGCTGAAGAGTGAGTATATTTATAAACTCAGGTAAAGCTCAGGGAAATCAGTTGAAATCTTTGCATTGACCTTAAGTAGCTTTTGGAGCAGTGACAAAATAAGGAAATATGTGGATTCTGGAAAATCCTGGCGTGTAGGCAAGAAGAATACTCTGGTTCCTCTAGGAGGGTATGGGGAGGAATGGAGGCACACAGGTGAAATGGCTTGTCTGGTGCTGCTTGGATAATCTGAGAGTGACACTAGATAAATGCACAGATCTTAGAAGTACTGAGCATGGAGTGAGGATGTTCAGTTGATGTGAAATGGGATAGACTTCAAAATGCAAATTCAAATTGCTTCAAGAAACTTTTCAATCTAAAAAATCCCAATATGGATTTGGTGTAGCATGAATTAAGGAAAAACTTCTTTTAATTGAATCTAAAAATCTCTCTTGACTATTCTCTCTTCCACTTCTGCTTTTCCCCTCCTTTAGTGTCTTTGTAGCTGTTATGTTTTATTTACAGATAACTGGAAATGGAACATAAATGATCCCAACTGGAACTCCAATGAAATCAGCAATTTATTAGTGTATTAAAAATAGTCTTGCTTAGAGGCATTAACGATGGATGGATGGGTGGATGAATGGATGGATGGATGGATGGATGGATGGATGGATGGATGGATGGATGGAGTGGCAAAAGGTATGTTCTGGCACGTGGGGTGAAAATATCTTAGATTATCCAGATCTGGCCCCAGATTTTCCTGGTTTAGAGAAAAGCTAAATCCCCAGACCTAAAATCTAGGAACCGATTTCCTCGAGTGTTTTGGTTTCTATATAAGATTGACCTGCCTCTAAACACAGCTCTCAATTGACTCAATTGACAAGTCTTCATTGACTTCCAAATAGCTGAAAATATAGATCCTTGTCTGAATTATGGAGCGTGTTTCCTTCTTTTGGTATTAGGAATATCACTTAACTGATCTCATATAATGTAACTGGTAATATAATTTAAGTGGTCATGATGGGCCAGAACATGACAGAGGAGAGCATAGGACTCTGGTCAGATGACTAAAGTTACAGCAAGTTTTGAAAAAGGGGGTGTTGCATTTTACCTCAGCTGTTGCATTCCCTTTCCTGGAGGTGTTTCCTCCATGCTGGGTGATCGCTAAGTTTCCTGTCCTCCCCATGAGCAAATCTGTGGTTCTCACCTCTTGACTATTTGCTTGTAGGTTTAGCAGTGCACCTCTGCCAAAAAAACCCGTCTCAATTTCCATTTTTGCTTTTTCCCTTTCAGTCTATATAGACATAGATGTAACTTTTCTCACTTAACTTCTTTCTGTTGATTTCTTTATTAGCAAGTATTAAACTATAGAAAAGTTTGCATTGAAGTCCATATGGCACATATGATAAAGTTGTTTCAAGTGGCACTGTGGACTAATCACTTCCCAACTGTTCTCCACTCACGAAGAGCAAAAGCAGCTCTGCCTGTATTCTTAGCAAATCTTTCCTTGCTTTTATTGGCAATGCTTCTGTTTTGGCAGCAACCTGTCAAGTTTAGAGCTGGCAACCACAGTTTTTTCGCATTCTCAGATGAAACGTAGGCAACATGTTTTCTATGAAAACACCCTTCCTACTCTTCATTAGTGCTTCCAACATTATTGTTCTTGGTACAGAAAGCAAACATTGGTAGCTTTCCCTCTTCCAACACTGTAACTTGAATGAAACAGGGATGAAGTGACAAGAAGTTTTTGACTGAGAAAAAAATGTTCAGTCAAGAAACAACAATCAAAGTCCCGCTTAGCAAGGCCAGAATGGCTGAGTCTGTTATGCAAGTGCATACCAAGCCTAAGAGTTGTAAGCTGGTTTTGAATGAACTGCCAGGTCCACACTTTGCCATGCAGAGATACTCAATTCTGAGTACTGAAAATGTTACAGTGTATTTGCTTCACTGCACCATGTTCCATTCATGTCCCATGCATCTCTTTCAGCTCCACAAACTGATCCTTAGAAACACATTTCACAGGAAGGAAAGCACGTCAAGTCCAAGAAGTCGGGTTTCTTTTTCCACTTGGTATAAAAAATGTAGCACACATCTGAAGCAGCAACAGGATCAGATACTCTTTGATTGAGAATTGAGCTTGTCCCTACAATCTTTGTTTAAAACCCATCTGGCTCCCTGTACATCTCACAATTATTTAAAATCCAAATCCCTGTAGGGACTTTATTTTATCCTCCTAGATCTCTGTTGTCCTAATGTGTCTACCCTTACTGTGAGTTTTCTACCTTTGGTTCCCTCATGGCAGGAATGTTGCCAGCCCAGTCTTTGCAAAAAGACCTGGGATAGTGGCAGTCCACAGCTGTATCTGGAAAAAGATCTCATAACATCTTGCAGCACTGCTGCTGACTCCCTGTGCATCTCACAGAGCTTACAAAAATCAGCTTTGCTCACGGCCTCCATTTCCCTAAGAGTCCTAAAACTGACTTTTGAATTCTTGCTCCACTCTAGCCCCTAGGGCATCTGGTAATTTAGGGTGGGATTCAGTTCCCCATACTCACACATGAGGATTTTAAAAATAAACTGGGAGGGCAGTGAGGAAGTTAATCTCTACTGAGAAGCTTGGAGCCCTTTCTCTTGCCCACCCTGGGGTCAGGATGGATATTCCAGCCCCAGTGAAGAGTAACGCAGCTGTTCACACTTGTGCTTCCTTTATCCCTCCAAATGGAGCCTTTGCCCCCTCGACACAACGCACTTCAGTGACTGCAATCATTGAAGGCGTTGGAAATAGGGTCTGAGACTTATGCAAACTCCTGCCTCAGGTGTTGTGACCAACGAACCGATCAAAAATGCCAGCTCCTCTTAGAATGCCATCCCTGAATTCACACCCCACGGCAGATCTGTCACACAGTAGCCAAACATGTTAATACAGCTGAAGCCTTTAGGTACACTTGTACCCTCAAAACTCAGTGGAGTTGCTGTCATTCTCCAACTGTTCAGTGGCCTAGATGAAATTAGTTAGAAGTCTAAGTGCAGCTGCTAATAAAGACACTGTATTTCCACCTCAGAAAAAGCACCAGCTCCCTTTACTACCAGATGTCCTCCTTGGCAGTTTGAGTCAATAAGGAGCTAAGTGATGGAGACTGAACCCAGTCTCCAAGAGGAGTCCTCAGGCCCTGAATGTCAGTTGTGGAAACTGAAGAAGGGAAGCTCTCTATTGCTGCTCACTACTGGGGCTTGAAGTTGATGCCAGTTCCTACTGATGTTGTTTGTCACCAGAATCTAATATAGTTGCTTGTGTGAACTGTCCCCTGCTCAGAAAACTTCTTTCCTTGGCTCCACACAAGTCTCCTGGAGATCAGTCTGGAGGTGGATCAGCAGAGCAATCCCATCAAGAATTGCAGGGTCTGAGGCCAACTGGCAAGTACAGCTTGTGGATAACCAGATTTTGGGGAGAAGAAATGCGTATCCCACCTTCTCTGCCTGCTTATTACTACCAGAAAGAATGAGGTGGGGAGACCAAACTCAGCTGGCTGGATTGTTCTCACAGGCCAGAGTTCCTACAGGAGGAGGAAATCAAGCAAGAACATTGCCTGCAACCTTTTTCTGAGTAGTCTGTAGATATGAAGGCTCTGCATAGCTTGAATTCAGCACCACCGCCACCTTTGGCAGCAAAAATGCTCTCCAGCTTTTACCTCATTTATATCAACAGTCCTAAATCAGATTGCTCCAAACAGCCAGCTCTGGACTGAAAGAAGTGCTTTGGGAGCTGGTTACAGAAAATCACACATCTGAGAAACGTTTATGCACTTTCCCCCTGCAGTTCCAGCTGAGGAGCTTTCCCAGGTAGTTCTTCCTCTGTGCACTGTCCCAAAAGAATAGCAGATGTAACGAAGTAGACAATATTAAAGAGTTGGGGCTGTTCAGCCTGGAGAGGAAAATGCTTTGGGGAGACCTCTGAGCACCTTCCAGTACCTAATGAAGGGGGTCTAAAAGAGAGCCAGAGAGGGACATTTCACAAGGGCATGCTGTGAAAAGCCAAGGGAGAATGGCTTTAGACTGAAAGAAGAGAGATTTAGATTGGATATTAGGAAGCAATTCTTTACTCTCAGGGTGGTGAGGCACAGGAACAGCTTGCCCAGAGAAGCTGTGGATGCCCCATCCCTGCAAGTTTTCAAGGTCAGGTTGGGTGAAGCTCTGAGCACCCTGGTCTAGTGGAAGACCACAATGGGGGGATTGGAACTAGGCGATCTCTAAGGTCCTTTCCAACTCAAACCATTCTATGATTCTGTGGAAGTTTACAGAACTACAAGTGGCATGGAAGATGCAAAATCTCCTCCAATTTCACCAAATGAAGAAAAAGGCATTGGCAGGTGGTGGGTGTCAGGATAACAACATGAGGTCCTCTTTGAAAGAACATGCAGTTACACAGCAGAAATCCTTGCTACAATGCACAGTGAACAAAAGAGTGGGCAGGACTTCCAAAGGGGACTGGACAATGGAAGAGAATCTATCCAGACCTACTAGTCATGAAGGCATCAGCTATGGCTGAATCAACCACACATTGCAAGAAGATTGGTAAAGGGGCCTGGGAAATTGGGGGTATATTTTCCACCTTCCCTGTAGTCTTCCCTTGATATCTGCAACTCGTCAGTGGTAGAGACAGGACTGATCTTTGTTGAGACACACTACAGCTACTTCTATATGAGATGCATACTAATGATACTGGCAAGGGTCAATGGGACTAGTCAGGTCTTAGAACGAGCTCATTTCAAAGTCAGACAGCCCACGCTGGCATAGGTAGAGTGGGCTTTCCCTGTGGCCATAAGACACTTACAGGAACTGAAGTGCAGACATCCATGGCGTTTGACTCTGGATTGGAGAAGACATCCAAACCCACTCCCACAGAGCTGTGTAACAACTTTTACTGAAATCCACCCAGAACAGCAACATGATGTTTTGGAGAGGCATCCACATTTCCAACAGACCTACAGAGTGCAGAAACTGTCCTGGAATGAGTGCAGCAGAGTCACCAGGTTTGTTCAGGGAATCACCCATAGTTTTTCAGGATAGAAATACTAGTGGAAATAAGATCTCCCATTTCCTTTATCATACAAATCCAGAAAGACCAGAAATGTGGTTGCCTCTTGCTGAATGTATTTTGAATTTCTCTAGAACACATTGATTCAGAAGATCATGTATTTTTAATGCGGAGAAATCCTTCTCTATTTGGAGGACAAGGATGACTCTCAGATTTTAGTATCATCCAGATTTTCTAAAAAGTCTTTGAGTTTGCTGCATAAGACTTGGATTCTACCATTTCAGTTTTCTAAAAGGATTTCTCCCATTCAGCCTATGCTAACTCAAGACAAATTTGTTTCTGTGCAGTAGCCCAGAGACTTAAAAATGTATAAAACTGCCATATGCATTTACCTCCAGGAATTCAGCTATGTGATTTAGATTTGGGAAGGGCCTCATTCTGCCCTTCTCCTAGGTTTTGCCAACATACACGATTTTTTCAGCTACTCTGTGCCTATTATGGCAATTTAAAACACCCCAGCAGTCTGGAAAATGTGACCATCATGGCCAAGAGAGAATATACCGGTAAGACTGGTACTTATCATTGCCATGTTGAGGAAGTCAACCCTTTGTAGAGCAGCTGCTGCTCTCACCTCTGGTAGAAAAATGTTCTTTGGCTTTTGTTGTGTATTACAGCTCCATGCTGGTATAGTGTGATGTAGTGATGGGCACAGTGACTAATAGTCATAGCAATTAAGGACTAGATCTTTACAAGTCTGAATGGCAAATTTGCATATCTTTTGCCAGAAACATCCAACGAGACCGCTTTCACATTCTGACAAAGATTAATCCAGGCTACAGCATCCAACCCCAGATTTCAGCCGTGCCTTATTTAAATAGCACATTTAAGCAGCAAGATGTGCAAGTTGCCGTCATGCCCTATGCTTCAGGAGGCACGCCAAGAGGGCTGATGGTCGAGTGCCGCCCCGCACAAGCGGCTCGCACGGAGCTAATTAGCAGCGATGCTTGGCCCCGCGCAGCGCTCCGCGGCCCCTCCGCCGCTCCGCCCGGCGCGGCAGCGCTCGGCCGCCCCCTGCGGGCCCCCGCCGGCGCCGCAGCCGCTCTTTGTTCCCGGCGCGCAGGGAACCTCCGCCAGCTGTTCATTTATTGATGCGTTTTGTCCCGTCCTGAAAAGAGATTTAGGCATCTTCCTCGGTTCCGGCCTTCTGTTGGGTGGAAGGGCTCCGCCCTCCCGTTTGTTCCGCTCGCGTCGGGCCAGAGTTGGGGGCCGGGAGGGAGCATCTGACTACAGAGGAGCTCGCTTTTGCTTTCTGCCCACCCTGCTCTTTTCCCCTAAGGGCCGGTTGCCGAGGGTGCCCAGCAGAAACACGAGAAACGTGGCACCAGGGTAGGTTTAGATTGGATATTAGGAAAAATTTCTTCATTGAAAGGGTGGTCAGGCATTGGAACAGGCTGCCCAGGGACCTGGAAGCGTTCAAAATCATCTAGAAGTGGCACTTGGGGACATGGCCTTGTGGTGAAGATGGCGGTGCTGGGCTAATGGTTGGACTCAATGATCTTAGAGGTCTTCTTCAACCTTAACAATTCTACGATGCTATGAAACCGTGTCCTGTGTGTCTTTCTTAACCCATAAATAAACTGCAATGTCAGAACACAAGGATGACTTGAAACTTCCTTTTTCCTTGGGTAATGGGAAGCACCTGGGATTCTCTTTTTCCACAGCCTCACTGCATAAGTTTCAAAAGGGTTCTTTGCTGCAAAGCCCAGATTGTGTCTCTGTCCCTTCCTGGTATTATTGAGTGAGGGTCTTCCCTTGCAGACATCTTTTGTATATGCTCAACAAGATCACTTTGAGAACTACAGTTCTTTGGAGAAACAAAGTCACAAGTCTTTGGAGACACAAGGACCTTTGTGACTTTGGAATTCTCCCAAGGTGCAAATCTGTTTGCTGGAGAAATGCTCTACTACTGCTTATAAAAAACCTCTTTGTGGAATTCTGGTTATTCACATGACGAATATCTCCCACCTCCCATGTCTAGAACTATATATACAGAATCCCATCATCCATGGCTGCTTCCTCTGTTTTGTGCACGAGCCTAAGGTACATCTACAGGGTTCCTTAGATCATACTTCGGATAGCCCTGAGCTAGTGCCAACCAGAGCCTGCAAGTCCATATAGCACAGTCTGTGCCTGCCCATCAGGTCCAAAAAGCACGGCTTCATCTTCAGACTTTCCATGGTGCTACCACAGTGCTCCTAGGTCTCCAAACTTCGGATAATTTTGATTTTTAGCTTCTACCTCATACTCAGTAGCACTTGCCTGGTGTTGGGCTGTCTTCACACCTTCCTTTTTGAGGGGTGTTCCTAAATTATCACACTTCTTTTGCAAGAGCAGGACAGGAACAAAAGCCTTATTTTTCAGTTTGGAGTTGCTGTTTAAAGATAAGTTACTCCTGTGATAACCTGCAGCAGTGGTGATTAGGAAATTTAATGGGGGAGTCGAACATACTGAGCAGAATATCAGTACTGCACTACATGGCACACTCAGAATAGAAATAGCTGCTGAAATCCATGAGGTTATCCTTACTTTTTGCATTTTGAGGAAATTGTGGAAAAGCTATCCCTTGCTGAATGCCCCCTCTGCCTCCAAATCCAGAGTGCTGTTGCCTCTGCCAGACAAACCACCTGTAAGTGCTTCTGCTTACTTCTGTGGGATCTTCACCAGTCTCCAGAGCAAGAGACATGGTCCAAACAAGTCTTTTGCATGCTGGTGATATGGCAGAGGATAAATGGTGTAAATGTCAAGATTATGAGCAGTACTGCAGCCAAATGATGACTGCTTGGAAAGAAAAGAGCCTACAGAGAACATATGGGTTCTCTCAAAGGCAGTGTGGTTCAACTGTTCAAGAGAGCCATTTAGAGGTACAAGGATTCACCTTTATGTTCAGCATTGTTATCTCTGTCCCAGTCACTGCTGGGAGGCCACAGAGGCCAATCCTGCTTCTTAAGGCTACCCTGTTTTTACTTTTTTTTTAATGTCTATGATTTTAGTATGTTTAGGCACAGAGGTGTGCTTCATAAACTCCTTTGCACAACCTGAAACCCCTGTTTGTGATGAAAGCAGAGCTCCCACCCCAGGATGGACACTGCAGGCAATGTTCAAGTGATGGGAAACTGAGCAGGATTGAGAGTTACAGAGGCTCGTGGCCAAGAAGGTGTTGGTCACAGATGTGCACTTTGGGGCGTGACCAGGGGAGACATCCTGAGAGCAACTATCCACAGCCAGAGATACATGATATGTGAGCAAGCTCAGATTTCTTAGGAACCTGTACTGGATCAGTTTTGCAACAGACAACTGTCCATCTAGCAAGGGATAGGGAATCAGCTTTTAACATCATTCACAGTTCAGACAGAAATTCAGTATCCCCAAGCCTCATCTAAAATTGAAAAGTGCCTCCAAAGGAATTGTTTGTTGCTTTGTTTGCAAAAAGTGCAAACAACACATCAGAGAAGCAAAAATGCCTTGGTGGATTGTTTGGCTGCACACTTAGTCAGGGTATATTGTAATGAGCCATATGCTAGCTTTGCATAGTATTATGGGGTAAGCCAGCTGCAACGAGCAGCTGATTAGTCTGGTTGGAAAAAATCTTCATTTTCCATAACGGGGCCAGCAAAGGCAAGCATTCTGGCAGATACTGTCAAGCCTCTGCTTCTGTCACTGTGCTGTGGACCAGATGAAGTTAAGAGATCAAGAGAACCTCTGCTTTATTTTCATCCTAAAGGAGGGACCCCTTCTTAGCCCTGGGCTTGTTTAATAGAAACAGATTTTATGAACTACAACCCTTTTATGTTCTTGTGGAAGAGATTTCCACCACTCTTCCCACAGCTGCCATTCTCACTGCCACAGTCAGACCTCAGTCTTTTGCCATTCAGTGTTCAGCATTCAGCTCAGCTGATGTGGTGGAAACCTCCTGTGAGGTAGGGGAGTGGAGGCCACAAGGCGATGGGAATCTGATGAAGTCCAAGATCACAAAAGTGGCAACAGGACTGCAAATGTCCTTTCCAGCCCAAATACCATCTCTTGCTGTGGCCAAAAGCTAATGCCTACACAGGAGTATCACAAGAGACGGTAAATATTTCCTTCAGATACCAGCTTTGAGCAATTTGTTTTCGGGGGACTTTTCAGAGTCAGAGGTGTTTCTTTTATTAGATAAACTTCAGAGGAATTTTGTATTTGTTAGTACTTGTTGGTCCTTCACTTGGACCCACTTATCTTCTGTCATCTACAGCAGCCTGGCTACAGTTTCATATCTAACTCACAATATTCACTCATGGATGACCTGAACCTTCCTCCATCAGGAACAGAACTTCTTTAAATCTCATCTGTGCCAACTGCTGAATCAACAATTTGTGTGGACACCTTTGAATGGGTAAGAAATCCCCAGCCAGAAGGTGGGAACATCAAAAGTTCTTTTAAGGTCTTTTTTAAAATTACTATTGCTTGTGTTTCCAAAGAAAAATTACTGGCCATTATCAGAAGCTACTACAAATATATATAGCAAATCTGAAAACACAACATCAGTGAACCAGAATGAGGTTTTAGCTCTAAAGTGCTAAGATATCTGATTTTGCTTTTGTTTGTTAGGGTTTTTGTTGGTGTTTGTTTGTTTATTTATTCCCCAAATAGGAACATAGCTTAAGGTTATCCATTTGCACTTACATGTATCTAGTACTTTGAAAGCTCTGGGTCATCATTATATATAGACAGCAAAGGGCAGAATGTATCTGGAACTATTATTTCAGAAAGGCTGAAAAAGAAGCCATGCAGCTGTCTCAGTTTTGGGTTGCCCAGACGAATTTAATGTGTAAGCCTCCAATGGCAACAAACCCATGAAGCAGTAGTAACAGAGCAAGGGTTGGGAGCGATGTGGAAAAACCTAGGGGGCACCACATTTATGGCTGAGTAAGAAGCCTGATTTGCTCTCATTAAAAGAAAAAAATCCCCAAAGACAGGATTATTAAGAGTATTCTTATTTAACATGGTTATTAATAAGGAGGAGGGGGGAAATTGTACATTAATGAACTTCACAGACAATAATTCTCTGGGAAGATCTGAAGGCTCCAGCAAGGATAACCGGAGTGCAGTGCGATTGCTGACTGAAACCGCTAAACATTGTATCCAATCCTCTCCAAAAACACTCGCCTCATGGGACAGTGGCTTTTCATTGCCAGTGAGGTTGTTTTAACTTGTCCCGATTGCCTCTTGTCCTGTTGGAAGGCAGCACTGAGAAGAGCCTGGGCTCCTCCTCTTCATTCCTTTCCATCAGGTTATTTACACACATTGTGAAGTTCTTCCCTGAGCCTTCTTAGCTTTAGGCTAGACAGTCCCAGCTCTTAGCCCTTCCTAACACAACAGATGCTCCAGTCCCTTAATCACCCTCACGGTTCTCTGCTGGACTCAGTTTGGGAAGCAGCAGCATAAGAGCAGACAGCTCCCTGACAGCTGTTTTCCCCAGGCACAGGGCATTGTTGCATGATGTTGATACGTATAAGGCCAAGGCTGTAGCTTCACTGTGGTCTGGAAGCTGCAGGAGTCAGAGTGTTATCTCAGCAGAGGCGTGGCAGGAGCAGAGCAGAAGCATCATCTGGAAGGCAGCACCCCATGGAGGTAAATACAGAAAGCTGACAGTTCTTAATTGCTGCCCATATAGCAGACAGAGCCTGGAGCTTGGGTGGCTGTAAGCAAGCAGGGACCATAAGGAGGAAAACCCCCAGGCAGGAGTGCTGGAGGTCCCAAGTCACACAGAGATGAGAAATGCCTGGGGAATGCAGGATGCACACAGCAATTTGGTAGGCAGTACAACCCTGACAGAGAGCCATGCACCACCTCCTTCCCTAGGGTCTGTTCACCTTTGCTCCAGAGTCAAGGAGGAGCTGGGTGTTGATGGTAAAGCTCCCTGTTGTTGGACAAGCTGGAATAAAGCTGTGGTTGCCACAGAGTGTGGCTGAACTGGGGAGAGTGGGAAGGATGCAGGGGAGATGAGTGCAGAGCTCCCAAACACAAGGACATGTCCTCCACATCTTAGCTGAGCAATAAAATGAGACAAGTGCAGTTGGGTGAACAGCAGAAAGGTCCTGACATTTCAGAAATCCTTTGCTGTTTTGCCTTTAATCAATCTGTACTAAGCCTCAAATATGAAAAGAAGTGCTTAGACCAAAGGTGAATTTCATTTTAAGAGTAAATTGCTTTGATGATTGTCGGTTTGCCAAGATTTTTTCAGCACAGAAATGGTATTATTTCCCAGGCTCCTGGCATGGCCCTAAAGGTCATAGCTCAAGACAACTCTCTTCCTTTCTATTGTTCATACAATAAAAGCTACAAGCGTAAAGATGTTGCTGCTGCTTCTCAGTACCACTAGGTAAAAAAAGTCTTAGCAATCTAAGTTGTTTCATGTTCCTGGAGCTTTTTTGTAAAGGTGTAGTGAAAATGGACCATGAAAAGCTCGTTGCCATTTTGCAAGATGACTATTTCACTTGTATTTATCTCCCTTCCCTTCTCTATGCAGTAGAGTTCATGCTCCTTCCCAAACAATTCCCATTACTTCTAAGTGACAACTTCTACCCCATGTTCACAATGAAGGCTCTCAAAATCTTTTTCATAAAATACGCTACAACTACAGTTTTGTGGACACTGGTGTAATGGAAAGAGGCGTGTCCTCATCAGGCATTAAATCAAGAACCGTAAGGTTTGTGTGGGTACAGAACTGACCTCTAGTGGCACCTACACAGCAACCTTATGTCAGATTCGGCTTTTTTTTTTTTTTTCCCCAACTATCGGCAGGTAGGCTATGAAGTATCATTACAGAATATTCCACAGCTGAGGTGCGTCAGCATTTTGACGGAACTTAGGCAGCGTGCACTATGTGGTACAGCTTCCCAGGCAGAGGGCCAGCCCTGTTCAGTACGGCGCAAACCCGCTGAGCGCACAGTGACCCCACCGTGCTTTGCTGGATGAAACGGGACGATGGGAGCCCAGCTGCCGCATGGACAATGCCATAAAACCCAGAACACCTCGCCAGCATGGACCCAGCGCAGCCTTCCCGCCCAGCCCGCAGGGCCAGCGTGCTGCCCTGCTCTAACCAAGGGTCCAGAGGCAACACCTCTGTGCCCCTTCCCCTTCCCAAGGGCTGTGCCCAGGTGTGACCTCAGGAGGCACATCCCCCTGCACCTCGCACACACCTCCCCAGCGCCGAGCCCGCTCACTGTAAGGGACCCTTAGCGCTGCCTGCCCGACAGCGCTCTCACACAGCCACACAGCCCCACACGCCCCATCCCAAACCGCGGAATCCCGGGCCCTGCGCCTGCGCTGAGCCCCAGCGCGTTTCCGCTTCCCCGGCGGCCGCCCGGGAAGGAGAGAGGCGGCTGCATCCCGGCTGCTCTCCCCGGAGCCTGCGCAAGAGCACCGCATCGCGCCTGCCTCCCGCCCTTCCCTTCCCCCCTCCTCCTCCTCCTCCTCCTCCACCTCCTCCACCCTCTCCTTCTGCTCCAGCTCGGCGAGGGCCCGGCCGCCGCTCCGCGCCCCGCCCCGCCCCGCGCCGGGGATGCGCTGCTCGGCGGCCGCTCGCAGGAGCTGCGCGGCGGGCGGGGAGCGGGATGGAGGTGGAGGAGGCGTTCCCGCTGGTGGGGCAGATGGGCCCTTACCAGGTGTACCTGTGCGTCCTGCTGGCCGTGCTCCTCCAGGTGAGAGGCCGCCCTTCCCGCCCGCTCTTGTCCCCAGGGGGAAGCAGTGCGGGGAGGGGGATGCTGTGGGTGCGGTGGACAGCTGTTCCCAAAGTGTTGGGTGGATGTCCCCGCGGTGAGTGCTGCCCAGGGCGAAGGCAGGTGTGGGAGGGCTTCTGCTGAGGGCTGCTGGTGGCACTGACAAGTCTTCCCCTCTGGGTCTATCCTGCAGCAGCGTGCTGCGCCTCTGGGACACAGGTGACCTCTGCTCAAAGGCAGCGCTCAGTTCTGCAGAGTGAATTTGGGGCAAGCAGCTGATGCTCCCTGTGCCGCACTGCCTGAGCGGTCACACCTTGTGACACTCGTGGAGCACATCAGGAGCTGCTCAGGTGAAGGGCTGGCTGAGGTTGAACTGAGGTTTCCATGACCTGAACTGGAAGACGTGGACTTCTGTGAGAGGCTCTGCTGGGAATCCTACGCAACCTAGAGTTAATGGGCTGGACTGGGAGTTTCTAGGTTGCATGTGGCTTGATTGTCACTGATAAAGTGACAGGTGGCCACTGATACCTCTGTGTGCAAAGCTCTCATGTAACCAGCTGACAGGTGATGATTGCTTATGGTGCTTTGATTTGCCCCGACTTAACTCGTAGAATACAGGGGCGGTGTCTCTCCACTAGGTATTTGGATGAGGCCTTACATTTTGGGTAGTCAGGTTTGTGAGATACAAAGCTGGAACTCGCTTAAGTTTTGTGATAAAAGTGGAGTCCAAAATAACAGTAGAGTGCTAGAAAGGAACACTCTTCTAGTGCTCTAGAAGAGACAGACTTTCTCTGGAGAGAGTTTCAGAAACTGCATGAGCAAGTGATGTGCTCTGTGGCCATGTTTGTCCTTTTCAATTTTGCTTCATCTTTGTGCAGATTCCTATGAGGACAGGGAAGGAAGACAAGAATAATACATATACTGTCTCAGTCAGGCGTAGGACTGAGGTATGGTTTGAATGTGACAGAAGTCTGGTTTACCCCATGTTAGCATCAAAAACTTCATTGTCATGAATTCAGCTAGGCTGACAAGTGCTGAGTTACTTCCACTGTGGAAATTTAATAGTTGCAGGAAGGAAGAGGGGAACTTAAATATCCTCCCTCCTCTACTGACCCATGTTTTGTACTAATCAAGAACTTCCAGTCATGAGCTGTGAGAATGAAGATGTCTTCTCCTGGCAACCCATACTTCCCCTAGACTGAGTGAAATATTAAGCTTTATGAGATGACCAAAGAAAATCCAGATGCCCAGTCCTGTTGGATGGGAACTCTATATTTGGTTGCAAAGTTATGATGATAAACAGCAAAAGCTCCTTGTACTGTTTTTTCTCTTTTTTTATATTGACTTAGCTGTTCAATTCCTTAAAATTAGATATTGCTTGTTCTGCTGGCCAGCTGGCTAGAAAATGTATATATTCACTGAAGATTAAGAATTAAGGAGGCAATAGTTACTTCTTCTTCCAGTGCTGGTCATGTTCTGGAATGAACTGCAAACCCTGACAAGGGCTCTGTGTTTCCAGAACTTTTAGTATGGGTCACCTGTTCTGTAATGTTTGTGTTGTTTGTTTTGTTTTTAATGGATTAACTTGTGTTTCTCATGGGAGAAGTAAACAGAGGGATCTTTGCAAATCCTGGAATTAATTCAGAATAACTAAAGAAGGAATGATAGCAGGTTTACAGGTCTGCTTTTTTTCTTCTCATATTATGTTTAATTCTTGAACTGTACCAATGAGTATCATCTTCTCACTGGTAGGTTTTCTTTACTTCAGATCATGCAGGCACAGGAGTCTGTAAGGAGTTCAAAAGTGAAGCTTGTTGTCTTTCAGTTCATGAGTAGATGTGGACTTATTCAGCTGGTTCCTGCTTGGGTGGTTGATTGCTTTTTGTGTTCCTTTACTGGTGCCAAGTTACATAATGTGTCACTGGGATGTGCGAGAGCAAGACTGAAGGCAGGTTCCACGACTGGTGTTAGTCTTTTGTCTGGTTTATCATCAACCTTTGGAGGATGGACCCAAAGGTAAGTTATGTATCTTGTGTGTGTGATGTAGAATGTAGACCTAGGTAATTGTGGGCTCCTGTAGTGGATTACATGCAGCACATGGCAGCAGAATGAGAACTCATGGTAGTTTATATCACTGGCTGTGCCATGATTATTCCATTTTATTGCTAGTTCACCTGTCCCTTTCCATGTGCTCCCTCAGCTGGCCTATATTTTTGTGTTGGGCCTATTGGTATAAAAAATATTTCTACATTCTTAAAGGTAAGAATACCTGATGTGTAAAAAATGTTTGTCTGCTGTGTCAAGTCCCTTCATCTCTGTTGCTAATATCCAGAGCCTAGACTCTGTGCTTTCCCTTCCCAGTAAGATTCCCAGCAGGTGCGCTTTCTTTCCTTGTAGGCTTTTATGCTTTTTCATCTCTGCATATTACTAATCTCTGAGTTTCATACTTTGTAAGTACTTTCCTTCATTCTAGTGTCATTTTTTTTAATATAAATTTCTACAGTGAGCTACTTCCACCATGTAGCCTTAGTAATACGCCAGTGTATCTGGTCTCTGAATTCTGGTTACAAACACAGTTTAGCTCACAGACCTTCTTTGAGTCAAGCTCTAGGAAGCACTTCTGTCTACAGGGGTGAGACTTTCCACATGAGCCAGTTTTCAGGTGGGCTTGAGTGAACTGGTACTTGATATGTGGAATGAGCTTACTGGCATTCTGGCAAAAACCTCCAGGTTGTTTGTAATTAGAAAAATGTTTTTCTATGTTACCAGTGTAAAACTAGATTAAGTATAGGTCTTGTGGGCTCCTTCTTTCATCTTCCCTGATTTCTATTATTCTTCCGCTACCTGCTGCTGTTATTCATTAACCTGCTGAGCTGTTACTGTATCAAGGTATGCCTGGCTTATTCACTACCAAGTTAATAGGAATTTGGAAGATTTTTAGGCGTGTTCTGGAGCAATGGTTGCTACCTTCATAATGAACTGACTACAGCTAATGTAGTAAAATGTTTTTGCAAATGACATGGAATTACAGAAAGACCTGTAGGTCTTACCTGAAGGACTTACCTGAAGAATGTGAAGATTGACTAATAATGTGAAATAAGGGTTGGATTAGTCTTGCATTTCTAGTATATCTTTGAGAAAGTGAGGAAGAAACAAAAGGAGCTGATAACTCTTAAAATACTTAGGACTTTCTTTTGAGCTGAAAGTAAGTACTTCATACCTGTTCATTGCTGGAAAGGTTGTCGCAACCTTTTGAAATTATACGGAAGTATTATTAAAGAATACTCTTTTGTTTAGTGTGTGTAGCAATGTGAGACAAAATCACATACCTTGATCAGATGCTTGAGGGCACACAGGCATACTTAAAAATAAAAAGTTTCTTTGTCTCTTGCGGTTCAACATACGTGGTTGAACAAGTCTGGCCTGTGTCAGTGAATTGGAGCTACAGGATTGCCCAAGTCCAAACTGAGAATGGAAATATGCTCTTACTGTATCTCTACTGAAAGGCTTTAGAAAACATAGTAAAATTTAAAAGGGAGCTCTTGTTTGCACAGCTGGAAAAGGCTTTGCCTTAAGATGAGTAATGTGCATTGCACAGTAATATGGATAATTACCAAGGGTGGTTGTTCCCATCCATCTTAGGAACCCCTTACTGACTGAAAGGAGGATGTAAAAACAGTTAAGATAGTTACATCAAGTTGCTTGAATTATACCTTTGCCTTAAACTGTTTGTAATGCAGTGCAGCTGTAATGAGTGGTGTTGCCAACATCACATTACTGTTGAAAACAATATCATGTATGACTTCTGTCATTGCAATATCCCAGTGCAGAAAGATGGTTTTTAATCATCCCATCTGCACAAGTGTTTTGAGGGAAAGCACATTCTGGGGCATGTGGCTTAAGTAAGGCAGGCTCATTTCAAATCTCTAGAAATAATTCAGAAGAAATAGTGTCTGACAGGATGCAGATGTGATCCTCTATGTAGCCTTGCTTAACTGTTTCTTGACATTTCTTGTGTATGCCCTGTATGTACTCCACCTCTTTTAATGGCATGAGACATCACTCTGTAGTTCCAGTGACAGTAAAGAAATACTTTGTCAGTGACTCTTCTTTTAATACTTATATTTGCTTGAATCTTTAAAACTGTCCTTTGAACCAGCCAGAATTGATCGTACATTGAACAACTTATTCCCAGTCCTGGATGATGTATACTATTTGGACTTTATCTGAATAGGAAGAGCAAAACAAATTGGAAATGTAATGAACAATTTAAAATTAGGAAAGAAGAGGGATATTTCACAAATTGCATTACAACTCTGGTATAATGTTCTGCAGTTGTTCCAGGGGCATCATGACAGGTGTGGTGTTTACCCAAAGTTACTTGCACTGTAACATGTGCAGCTCAAGTACAAGTGTCTGTAAGGTAAGTGAGCAAGGCGGCAGATATAAAAAGGATTTTCAGAATTTCTGTGTAATCTTTTTTGAGTTTGATTACCTCAGTGTTTGATTTTTTTTCTGTATGTGGGAGAAGCATGAGTTTTAAGTCTCTCTGATTCTCAATAAAGCAGTTGCAGAATGTGTGTCAGAGGTGCAGCCACTTCCGTGGAGGAGACTTTTCAAACGTGGCATGAATACAAACATAAAAAGTAGGGATCCAAATGTTTTTCTTGAGGAAAACTTTGTATTCCAACATATTTTTGTGCATTGTGTCTTACCCAGAACATGCTTATGCTGAAGGATGGTGTTGCTTTCCATGTAAATATGATGAAGGCTTTTGATGAGTACTTGTGTCACTGAATATAAATCCTTGTTCTGGTATAGCATACTCCTGTTTGGAGCACAAATTAATGAGGTGGGGGTATGAGTATGTAAGCTATTGATGCATAAAGATGTGCTGCTCATTCAGCTAAGAATATTTCCATCTGAAAGCTGATGGAACTTCTAAGTGAAGACAAATCCTAGCATTTACCTCAACTAGGTAGGGGAAATCTGTCAAGAAAAAAGGTGGTTCTTTGTTCGTGTGACATTTGATTTCAGTGGTGCTAACCAACAATCTCTTAGGCCTTCTTTCAGATCTATAACTAACTTCCTTAAGAGAGACAATCACCTGCCTTTAATGGTATTACATCTATAACCTTAAAAACCTGAATGCAGCCGATGCAGACATTGTGGTATTTTCTGCAGAAAAACTGAAGTAACAGTGCTGGGCTGTGACATGCCTTACTAGCAGTGCAGTCCTTAATTTTCAGATATAGCACAGAAGTCTGGATGCTAACAATTATTTCCTTACTGATTAATTTAAAAAAGCTAACTTGCTTCTGTTTGTTTTTTTCAAAAAGAATCCCTAGGGGAGGAAAGTTAGGAATACGTAATCAGCTGCCTACGTTTTCATCTTGCCTTAAAGTTATGTTGGGTCTTAATCAAACCAGTGCATCATTCACATACCTTATCTGGAAGAGTATGGTCAGAGCAAGCTTGAGGTAGAGAAGAAATGTGAGCTGTAACTTCAAGACCTTCCCTTCTTTAGCTATATCTGAACTGCAAAGCACATGCAATTGAGCTCACATTTAGGTGTTTTTAAATGCCGTTTACAGTTTCTGGATGTTCTTGCTCTTCTAATGATCACAACATTCACTCTGACACTAAACCACACATTCTGTGCATGTCTATCTGTGTAAACACCTCTACTCAGCGTCTGCAATTTAACTTACGAGGCTGACTTCAACTTCTGTGCAGTTCAGTCCAAGAAGATGCCTGTTCAATGTGCTATTGTAAAGACCTTAACAGAACTCCTGCTGATGGGCATAGCAGGAAGCATGAGGTTTGAGAGAGGCACAGAGTAGACATTCTGAAGACGTACCAACAGAGGGAAGGTAGCAGAGTATTCTGGCTGTTAAGAAAAAAAAAAAAAAAAAAAAAAAAGCAACCCCAAAAGCAAACCAAAACCCAATTTTCTTTTTTTTTTTTTAAAAAAAAAAAGGTGGCTGCATGGTGTGTAGAGTGAAGATGTCAGAAGGAACTTGCTCTGGGGCTCTTTACTGGAGCTGTGGCTGAATGTCTTGATTTTTGCAAAGTTTTTAACAACAGGGAATGGAAGGTGCCTGCAGGCACTGTGTCAGTAGTGATTGTCATCTTTGTATGGGCTGTGGGTAAAACATATGGGGAAATGTTTTCAGATTATTAATAATAAAGTTGTTACATAGAATATCTGGTGCAATGGGATGATATTTGGGCTCGGTGGGAGCTGAAGCAATCCCATCTTCTGCTGTTTGCCTTTCAGTGTGGCAAACAACAATCCATCTAGCCAATCTGTCCTCTGAGCACCCTTGAAGAGCAGCCTGGGAGTTAACAGGCATAATTCTACTGCGTAGCAAACACTATGGGTTGAAAATATTTGTATCATGACACGTTATCTCCCCTTCCTTCTTTCCTGCTCCTGTGTACTCACAGTCTCTAACTTCCCATGTTTTGTAGGCAATAAATTACCTGTATTTTTCCACTAGCAATAACAAGGCACTCCTCACTGACACATCTCCATTTTAGAGGCTCTAAATTCCTTTCCTCTTGGGTGAGAGAATTAGTAGGTGTGTAATTGATCTCAGAATAGTTGTTTCCCACTTGCATGAGATAGTTGCTCTTTATTTCTGACATAGATAAAGTTTAATGTTCTGAAATGCTTTTTTATTTTAACTGGTGTAGTTAATATAACTACTTCTTTATGATAGCGCTTCTTGTGTATTGTTTGCATTAAGCAAAACCTGTTTGCTTTTTCCAAGTGTTAGCCCAGTGGGACTGGAGTCCCTCTGGAGCAATAACATCTGTTTTCTAGGTCTTGTCTGTTTACAGTATGATCTCTAAGTTTGCAGTTTAACCTGGTTAAACATTCCGTTCACCGGGTCATTTTCCTAATCGTGGTGGGCTCAGGATGAAAGGGTGTTAAGAATCTGCCTTGGAAGGCTCAGTGAATGTTTTGAGATCCTCATATGAGGAAAGATGGAGAGAATTGTGTGTATAGCTTACAAAACTTTGTGGTGTGATATTTAGTTACTGGTCTTAAAAATATATAAATACCAGAGTTCTTTAATATCTTTCAATTTGTAGACCCCTGACAGACTTCTTCCTGAAGAGGTTTTGCCCTTTAACAGTAAATTTAAGAGTGCTGAAACAGTTTTGTAATTCTTAATTCTTTTTCTGAGCACTTTTAAGATACTTCAGGGAATTCTGAGGCCTGTAAGCTGAAAATCAGTGGTTTAGCAAATTCCATGATGAAACTGGAAAGACATATTTTTTCAGTTCTGGAGCATCATGTTGCTCTGAAATAAACAGAAGAAATTTTTCAGTTTAAAAAGCCCCATAAACAAAACACAAGTAGATCTAATTGCTTACCCTCAGACAGGTCCTTAAAATGAATAAATAAATGAAAGTAGCTTATACAAATGTCAGTGTTGTCTTTTAGTCTGGATACTTAAACAAAAACTTTGGAAGTAATCAGTAAATTACCAAGTTAAATGCTCTAGCCAAGAATATGCTTTTCTTACAGTCTTAGCAGAACTGCCTCTCTGATACCAAGATGCTCACCCAGTGTTCCTTGGCAGTGTCCCAAAATGTCATGCAAAAGTGAGGACTTTGATCCCTTAAAATTCTGCCTGTGACTCAGGCAAGTTTATAGCCAACACAGGCTGGAAAGTACGGAGAGAAAGAGGGGCAAACATGAAACACAGACAAAAGAATAATCATGCTTGTGGAAGCAGGACTAAACCCTGCCTGATACTTGTCAGCCCACAGTTCCTGCTCTTTTTTGTCAGCAGTTGCTGACTTTTTTTCATCATACCCTATAACACCATTGGGATGATCCACTCCTGGGCTGCTTTGCATTATGTTCCTGAACTGGAATAGGGACTTACAGCACTTCTTTGCTTTATTCTTTTCAAATCCTTTTCCTCATAAGAAGAGTGGAGTGGCACTTTTGATATGATATTGGTGAAACTATGTAGCTGGTATTTGACTGAGGAGTTGTGGCACTTGATTGCATTGCATTAATGTAGTTTGACTTCCTTGAATATTCCTATTGTAGCAGAGGTAGTATTGATAGTTGTTGATTTGGTTCATGTGTGTTGCCTTAGTTCAACTTAGCAGTCCAAGCTTTCTTTTTGCCCTGTGTTTTTAAAGGCCAAAAAATAACACTTCCAACTCCATTATTCGTGTTCAGAGGCCTGCCAACCTGCGATGTGAGTGAGGGTGCTGTGTCCCGTGGCCCTGTCAGACACAGGTGTGTACACAGGAGTCACTTGGACGGGTGTTGCAGAAAGCTTGTACAATGAAGGTATTTGCTCTTCAGATGCCAGTGTTTGCCTGTGGAGAGTAAAGCAGCCCTTGCCGGAGTATGGCAGCAGTCACCTGACTCATGGGCAGCCAGCCTGAGCAGGAGCAACAAACCCTGCTGCTGCCACTGCCCACCAAAATAACACTGAGCGTGAAACAGAGCTGAGAGGTGTGTGCTTGGATATTTGGAGCAGGAGGGGGAAGCTAGAGGGGCGTTTTCCACAAACCTGTAGGAGGCGAGGCTCTAAGAGTTGTGGTGCTGTGCAGTGTTTTTCTTCATTGTAGATATTAAAGAATTTCTAGAATGAAGTCATGTAAGATTTTGGAGAAATTTTGGACTTTTTGCTGTGGATTTTGGAAGCCAGCAGTTTTAGGCGTAAAAACTCTAAACTGTGTAGGTTTTCTCTGTTTCTCTGCAGAAACCCTAAGTTCATTCGAAACATGTGTCCACTCTGTCCTTGATAAGTCACAGGTAATAACCAACAGTGGTTACATTCTGCATGGGAAGTATTTCCTGTCAGAGTGGGTCTGGGCTCTGTAGGTAACTGAGATGTCATGCTCTTCTTCACATGGTGATTCTTCACTTTAACTGCAACAGCTTTTCCTTCTGTCGTATGGTGTTCTCCCTCTTACCGTGCCACCAGGAAAGGAAGGATACTTTCACAGAGGAATGTGTTAATAATTAATGTTAAAAGCAGCAAATAATAATTTTGCAGCAAGAAGACATTGTAGGGCTTTTCTGCACAGGAGTTATTGAGGAGAAAAAATAATGTGAATTTAAAGCCAAATTGCCCTTTGGAGATGACTTGGAGCAGATGAGATCATCGGATTTTAAAAAATTAGGTTGCCCTCCAGCTTTTCAGCTGCTTGTCATGGGTTCAGAAGAAATTACTCTAATCCTGAACTGTAACCATCTCTTTATCAAAAACTTCTGCGAGAGCAAGGTCATTCATTGTTCTTCCTTAATTTCTGTCTTTCCTCAGGGTGCAGTTTTAATGTTTCTGTATTCGAAAGGTCAGAAGTTACTGTCTTACTCATTATTTTGTTCGGCAATGAGTGCTTCAGCTGATTCTTGTCTAGAATGACCAGACTAGTTGGGAATTGCTGATGAGCTGACTAAAAAATGTTGAAAACACCTCTTTCTAGAATTAAAGTCTTGCTTTTGTTTTTTCATTTGTGCTTCATAATGGGTAAACTGTGAGGTCTAAAAGAGTTTCTTAAATTATTTTTGTGTTCATTTCACTATACACAAATGAAACTTTAAATTCATTCTCCCCCTTCCTTGCTAGTCTTGTTAGAGGTTCTGCATCTTTTTTGGATGTAATTTATTATGAAAATGAACATCCAGAAAGCTGGTCAAGACATGGCAGGCACTTCTATTAAGTTAATTTCAAAATCTGTTAGTGAAGTAGCTTTAACTGGCTAACTAAAATCCCTTCTACTTAGCAGAGAACGTGAAAGTTTACAGGTCATTAGGGCATTGCCCTTTAATAAGTTCCCTTACACCACAGTCTTCTAATATAGGCAGACTATAAAATTTTAACCTAAAGAGCATATTAACAAACAGGAGAAACCTCAGCTAACAGAACTCTAAGCATCTCATCACCTCAGCTCTCAGTGACTGGGAGCTGGTGCCTTGTCCCCCTGTGCTTGGTATTCTTCTTGATTAATACAGATCAGTGCAAGGAATTTGGTAGGGAACTGTTAACATCCATATAGAGCCAATTAAAATGTTTTATGAACTGGAACTATACACTAAATGACATATATTTGACTTGACTTGGGTTGTAGAACAAATGAGAAATGAAGCACTTTGTTTGCCACAGTGAATATAATGTAGCCATTTTATACATTTGTTATATAACATTTCTATTTGATTTGTTACTGTTTTATGTTGTTCATCAGTCTGTACAACTATGTTACTGTTAAGTGCAAAGCATTTAGAATTCTAAAGGGAGAAATCTTCAGATACATAAACACAACTCTTACTTAAATGAAAACTTTATTTTGTAATTAAATCTAGAGTTTCCCTCATCATGCTTTTAAAATCACTTCTAGAAAATGTTTCTGACCTTCAGAATTGTCAGTGAATTTTGGGGGGGGTGTTTTGTGGGCTTTGTTTTGTTTCCTCTATTAAATTAATAGGGTTTACTGTACCACTTACCCAAAATACAAGGCAGGTGTTCACTAGGAAGGAGAGTTTTGTGTCAGCAGTGACTCAGTGAACTTGAGTATAGAACAATACTATTTGATAATGTGAAAACACATCTCCATCTTCATATGGTTTGCTGAGTGCACAAATCAATTGAAAGTGTTTCTATCTTTGTGATATCCTTGGTTGCTGCACCCACTAGGATCCTAAAGGCTGATTGTTGGGGGGGGGGGTTATTGTAAAAACCCTGTAGTGTTTCTCGATGTACCTGCAATCACTTATTTTTCTATTCAGTTTTCTGTAGCTAGTTTCACCTAGTGCAAAAATGGTAAGTGTTATGTTTTCCTTCTTGAAACCAAACACCTTGAGAATTTCGTTACTTGATCTACTTCAAAAATATGTTTATTTCACAAGACAAAAGCAATATTATCACTTACTCCTGACACATAATAGTCTGAGTGAGTCAGAGTAGAGGGATGCACCACAGGTCATGACCTGTAATTCTTATTTCTCAGTAATTTCAAGCTGTTCTTGAGAGTACTTTACACATCCCTAGCAACATGGCCACTCAGCTTTTTAAAACCTCTTTTCCCATGTGATCTTAGTCATTGCCTTCTTCTTTTGCTTTTCGTTGCTGTTGATCTAGAAGTTGTTCTTTAGCTTAAATAATAACAGTTAACTGTATTTTTCAAAATTTCTTCTGATGTTTGATAATTTTAATGGAAAATGGAAAGAGAATTATTTAAAAAAAAAAATCTATCTACTTCCTGCCACTAAAGTGGCAGTTGATTGTGTAGAATACAAATAGGAGCTGATGTTGCTGAGTTGCAGTTCCTCAGTGAGGGCTTGAGATGAAGCAGTTTTATTTGGAGGGTATGTGAGGTTGTTACTAGCAATCCCTTTTGTCTCCCTGAAGACTTTATGGTCCATCTTCTCTTGGAGAATTTGTGCCATTTCTATGTTCAAACAGGTCTCAAACCATGGGGTTTTAAGCTGTAGTTGTAGTGTGACCTTCTGAGCAAGCAGTAGCAGCTCTAGACCAGGCTTGAAATGTCTGAGTTTCCAGCAGTTTTTTTTAATCTTTCCTAAACAAAAGCAGCTGTTGATCACTATTTAGGCCTTGTGTGTATCTGTAAATATGTAGGCGTATAAAAAAATGCATGTGTGTGTTCGCATGGTTGTCCCTGTCTCTTCTAAGAGTAAAACAGGTCCACAGAAGGGAGAAAGCCAGCAAAGAATTTTATCCAAACTGGGAAAGATTAGATATGAAACCATGAGGAGGAGATCTAGTCCAAATACCAAGTTAGAGGTGTGAACAGCACAGGTGGAAGGAGAGGATGTAAGAGTAATATACTTGCATTAAAGAATGGAGGTTTTCTCCTCCTTAGTATGTCTAATAACTTCCTCCATCCACGATCTGTACCTGCTATGGGTGGGAGTTTGGGGCCGTCTGACTTAGGGAAATGTGTCGGGAGGGAAACTTCTTTTCTCTCAAATATCCGACATAAAAAGTGCAAGAACCACTTTGTTGAAGTTGTGGTTCTTCAGTGTGTGCTGTTTGGTAGACAGGGGCTATACATGACATCTCATACTAGTAGAAGGCAAATATAAAAATAGGAATATTTTTAATACTGATTCAATCCCGCTGTGAAGGAGACATTGCTTGGATTCAAGCTGAGCATCTCTGATGTTTTTTGTCTTTCATGCCAGCTCTATGTGGCCACTGAAGCCATCCTCATTGCATTGGTGGGTGCAACTCCTCCCTACCACTGGGATCTCCAAGGGCTCTCAGCTAATCAGAGCCATGGCAACCATTCAGTGAGTGAGCAGAGAGCTTTTGGGGAATGGCTTCTGACTGCCAATGGCAGCGAGGTACATAAGCACATACACTTTGGCAGCAGCTTCACGTCCATAGTCTCTGAGGTAAGTCTGAAATGTGTTTTGCAGCCTCATGTGTGAGTAGTAAATCTTACTGAGATGGTTTGGGGGCTCTCCTTGTACTGCTTTTTCCTTGCATACTAATGCATGTTTTGATTAGCAAATGAAACGTGCTACCTCCAGTTAGAGCACAGGTAATGTGCTCATGTCTTTACTGGCAACAAAAGCTAGCTTTATTTTGCTGTGCAGATTTTGACCAATGTTGTGCTCCAAAACTTCCCACCTTTTCCTTGTGGAGGTTACATACTGCATCCTGCAGCCTGGTTCCACATTTGAGCTGGAATTGCAACATTCATTTTACTAATTTGCTCAAAATCCTTTATGGACTATGAGCTCTTCCTGGCCATCTCCTTGCTAAGCTGCAGTGTATGTAGTGCATCCATCAGGCAGTTAGCAAGCACTGGAGGAACTGGAGAGGAGGTGATTCCTGCAGCCTTTGTAACTCCAGATACAAGAACATGGGCAGTAGGGAGTCAGGTGGACAAAGCAGCTCCCTGACATTCTATTCCAAAACAAGCTTTGGCTTCGTTGGCACAGCCTCTGTGTTTTTAAAGTGATTTCTTTCATGGTCTAGCCACAGTCCCTACAGGAATGATTCCAGACTCTGCATTGATGTGTGCAACACCTGCCCTTCCTGGGTCTGTCAGTATCTGTTAATGTCAAAGTGTTCTTTACAAGAACCCTGAGTGCATTGGTTATGAGGCCTGAATGTAGAGCTGAACTGTGGAGTCAAGTGTAGCACCACTTGATAGTTCATGGCTATTGTCCAGAGGTATTAATGCTATCCAAATTACTTCTGTAAAGCAGTTTATTGGTTAGGAGCATATTAATAAAAATGGCCAGCTTTGGAATACTACCAAGCCATTGTGTACAAAAGGCATTGCTTCTTATTCTGGCAATAAAGAGGATATGAGTACTTATGATACCATTTAAATTAAAATTTTAATGGATGGTGGATTTCTTAAGCATTATTTAAAAGTCAGTAAGGTTTCTGAATTTTCTCTGGGGTTTTCTTCTTTTTTTTTTTTTCAACTTGCCCGAGAATCTTTTGCTTTCTTAAACTTGACAAGTCAGACATGCTTGTAGAGCCTAGTGTATGACATAGATTTTATATAGATCTTTACACATTTTGGTTGTATAAATAAGAAATGCAGGTAAAGAACAGAGCCTGCTTGAGCAGTAAAAAACCCTAAAAAAACTCCCTAACCAAAACAAATAAAAAACCCCAACCCCAAGGCAACTTGTGTAGATTCTGCTTAACTTTGAGCATATGTTTCAGTAGAGGCCCATTTGAATAATATCTTCTTGGCTCTTCTGTTTCACTCTACTGAAATACAGTTTTTATGTTTTTGTTAGCTGAATATTTAGTGGTTGTGTGCTAAACACAAACATTTTGAGAGAGAACTTACATATCTGGAGAACATTTCACTACTAATTCATTATTAATCTAATTTCATGATTGATTGTAAAGAAGTTTTTTCCTACATATTTAAAGAGGATATGTCAATATGTCAATTTAAATATGTCCTCATATTTAAAGAGGATATGGCATCACTGATAACATGACCATTACAAATATATTCTGAAAAATATTCTGATGTAAAAAGCTTGATTTGCGAATAAACATATATGTAGCATGTTTTTATGTAGAAAAGCCTTGAGCACTCTAAAGGGCTTAGACATTGAGATAAATTGTGAGAACAAATTTTGCTTTGCAACCAAGTTATCCCTTAATCCCTGAATGAGATGAGAAAGCATCTCATGTCAACAGTTTTCATGTTGGCAGCTTTTTAAATTTTTATACCAAAGGTTATTGCATGATTCTTGTAGCTGTTATAAAACAAACTGACCATGTTATTTCAGGATAAAATTAATCTCACTTGCAATTATTCTACAAATGTATTTTACTGGGAATTGTTTTTGAAGTCTGCAGAAGCTTCAAAAGCTGATTTATGGTCATGCGGTTGGTTTCAGTTGAATTTTGTCAGTCTTGACACTTTATGCACGCATTTCCTACTATTATCAGTAACCACCTCCCTGTTAATGTAACAATTCGAAATGAGGCAGATATAGAAAGTAAGCAAGTTATTTTCTTGGAGCTTATGAATGATGTTTTGTTAGCATCCTAATCTTTGTGAGGTTTAATTGCATGGCTCTGTTATCATGATGAGGTAGTTTATAACTGAGCTTTGAAATAATATAAGCTTTGCTAGAAAGGATATTTAATGAGATTTTGGTAGGGGAAGAGGAGATTATGAGGAGAAGATTAGAGAGTTATTGCAGGGATAATGACATAATCACCAGCTTACCAGCACAGGAAGAAGAGTTGGTTGTCACTAAAAGGAAACATTATCTCAAGGTGCAAGAGGAATAGAAAAAGAAAAGAACAGAAGATGTGGAGTGTTTAGAATACAAAAGGAAATAACTTCTGAACATTGAGAGCATGGCATATTTTCACTCTGCACTTCTGTGGGGCAAAGAATTTTGTCAGGTTCAACTTGAGACAGTAAGTCTGTTAGAATCAAACATTTCAAGATCAGCTTTGTATTTGGAATTGAAAAGAACTGGAAATTATGAAGTACACTGTAAAAAAGATGAGTGTGTACAGAAAACCTGACTAACCTGTGTGATGGTACCAAATTATTGCTCAGGGACAAGACAGTTCATAAAGGGGAGCATGTGCAGGAGTATCTTCAGACATAAACCACAATTTTTTTTTCGCAGTGTGTGTTCTACACGCTGCAGTGACACATGTCAGTAGGTAGAACTGAGTCTATTTAGGTTAACAGCTTTATGTGAAAGAAGGCAGAAAAAGAGAAAGTGGAAGAAAGCTGCAAAAATTAGAGTATTGCGGGGAGTCTGTTCTTGATTTCGGAATCAAAGACTGCATTTGATTTGGGAGAACTGCAATTGTTAGTATCCTGTGATAAGTTTGGGAGACAGCAGTGGGGACTGGTGATTTACTGAATGTGATGCTTAGGAGATTTATGAAGAGTTTTGTCTTCTTTAAAATATGTAACGTTCCCTCCAGCTATTAGCTGTTGGTGAACTGTTCGGATTCTGATTAATTTACCTTTCTGCTGGTTTGTTGTTTCTGTTTCTTTCTTCCCCCTCCATCCAGTGGTTTTTAATAGGCAATGCATCGTACAAAGTCAGTGCTGCCAGCTCATCCTACTTCAGTGGTGTGTTTGTTGGAGCCATCTCCTTTGGCCAGCTGTCCGATCGCTTCGGGAGGAAGAAAGTCTATCTCACAGGTAAGCCCTCGACAGAATGAGTGACATGGGGGTGTCATGTCCCTGAGGATCAGTGGCAACAGCCCAGTTTCTGCTGAGAGCTTGATATGCAGCTGTAAATCACGTGCTGTGATTTTGTCGATTTGTTTTGGCATTCCAATATACTTGTGCCATAGAAGTTGAGACAAGGAATTAATATTTCACTGTGCAGTCACCATTTGAATTTCTGCAAGGTGTTCTGGGTTTTTGAGTCGTACCATAAAGGCTTTCACTCGTGCAACGTTGTGCGCATGGGACCTCTGCAAGTTGCAGTTAGTATTTTTAGTACTTTTGTAACAGCATTCTTACCTGTATAACCTATTAGGAATTCGTTGCACCTTTTATCCCCTTTTTGCATGATTTAATTTTTATGTATCTGTGATCTTCATACTGTTTTGAAGCTCATAAGCTTTCTAACTGTCCCTGGATCAAACAGCATTTGAAATTGCATGTTTTGTGTTTGTTTAAAGGTGTGTGTCAATAGATGAGCATGTAGAGTTTAAAGAAATCTTTTATGCTTTTTGTTTTTCTTTTAAGGAACAGCACTCATTCAAAGCACATAAAGGTGGGCCTGCTCTGCATGGCCATGTATTGTCCCCTGGCAACGTTTTTCTTCTCTGGTTTCTATAAACTACTCTCTAAAAATGAGGAGAGATATTTGGTCATATATTTAACCTGTGGCTTCTGTATCAGGGATAAATATAAAGCCATCTTAAAAGGAGTCAGACAATGGTTCTGAGTGTCTAAAAATATTGTCTGCTATGAACTGAATTTAAAGGTTCAAACTGCAAACTGTGTATCAAAAAACCACTCCTTCTGTGTCCATTCCTTTTTGATATTGACTCTAGGTATTTAAATTTCTTTCCAGACCTGTGGTGGTGGTGTTGACTGTCATGTTTTAGGACAGATGCCAGTGGGCATCAAGTAAAGATACCAGTAAATGCTTCTGCTTCTTTAGGTATCCTCCTAAAATGAAACTTCTTGCCTTATTTTCCAGGTTTTGCACTTGACATCTTGTTTGCTGTTGCAAATGGATTCTCACCCTCGTATGAATTCTTTGCTGTTTCCCGATTCTTGGTAGGGATGATGAATGGTGGGATGTCACTGGTAGCCTTTGTTCTGCTGAATGAGTGTGTGGGTACAGCCTACTGGGCATTAGCAGGTAAACTGCCTTTATTGTCAGAATTCATAGATTGCAATCTCACACACCACTTGAGGCACACAAAGCAGCTGCAAATTTAGCTCCACTTGAGCATATCTGTGATCACAGTCTTTGAACTCTCCTTGTTTAATATGAACCTTGGACAAGCAGGGTAGATGACTTGGAGCCATTCAGGTCTCTACATCACACAAGTTGACAAAGATCCAGCTGAAACATCTCCCATGAGTGTCACCAGCTAAATACTCATCCAAGGTTTGTCACAAGTGAGCTCTATTAATCAGAATGTTGGACTCTGCTAAACAGAGCCAAGTGTTTGTATGCTAAATATAAATTCTTTCCTTCCTGGCAGTTCTTAGAAAGAAATCAAAAATGTTTTTATATCATAGGAGGATGAGAAAACTGTTGCTTATATGTTATTAAAAGTTGTCCCATGTAGTAATTACCTTTAGAATTTAGAAGATACAGACACCCTTAACTGTCCTGATTGCTAGTGTTGGACTTGTCCTTCAGAAATGTGTGTGACCTGTACTGCTACGGCTCTAGGGCCTGACTTACAAAGCCCAAGAAGTGCCATGCTGAGACTGTTTTAAAATAGGGTGTCTTACAGGTCATGGGAGCTGCAAATGAATACTACATATTCCTAAAACTACCAGTTTTTCTATGTTTTGTAGTATTTATTTTTACACATGCTGCATACATACACATACTTATATTTGGAATTAGAAGACTTCATTGTTCACAGGGCTTTGTTGGGTATGGAGGATGTAGAAGAGCACTTTTGGGGCTTTTATTAGTCTTTGCAATTAGATGTAATACTCCTGCTCTGCATGAATGAAGGACAGGGTGATTCTTTGGCCAAAGAGCTGCGTTTCTGCCTGAATTGCTGAATGAATTTTTGCTAATGAAGAGTTAATGAACTAGTTAGTTAGTCTGATCCCGTTTGTTGAGGTTTACTAATGTTTCTTACAGAAGTGATAATGTTTTGTTTTGTTTTTAACTGTATGTTAGGTTCTATTGGTGGCTTGTTCTTTGCTGTGGGAATTGCCCAGTATGCTTTATTAGGGTATTTAATTCGTTCCTGGAGGACTCTGGCTGTTGTGGTTAATCTGGAAGGAGCAATCGTCTTTCTCCTCTCTCTGTAAGTTGTTTTTCAAACTGAGTTTCATAATGAAAGATGTCCAAAAAAAAAAAAAAACCAACAAATTGAGTACCCAAGCTACTAAGTCAAGTTGCCTTTCTAGGATGGCATGAAATGGTGTAAATAAGGTATTTCTCTCAACTTGTACCCTCCCCCCCACATGGTCAGTGGTTTCTTCAAATAGTAGTGCTGCAATATTTGAGCCTGTAAGTCTACACTGTACTGTGTGTGCAGTATTACTGTGGATGGGAACAGTCTCCAGGGTGCTAGAGAGGCACATCCTGTTCTTCAGCTGGTGTATATAGATGACCTAAACTGGTGTACTGCAAGCACTATAAATACATGTTAAAAGATACAGGAATAGTTTTGTATTTATGTAATAACATGATGCTTCTCTTGTGTTTACACAGAAGGAACAGTATCAAAATTGCTTGCCTGTCCAGTTGTAAAAGTAATATGCAAAATAAAAAATGGGCAGCTCCCTTTAGTTTTTCAAATGTGATCTTTTTGGAGCCAGTTGGGACTTGTGAATTTCAGCACTGAAACCTCTGTGATGCAGTGTGGTGTTCTTTTCTGACGTGCTTTCTGACATCTAAATCTCAGTAACTAAAAGAGCAAAATTACTTTAGCTGCTATTTAAACTAGAAGTCGTTGCCTTTCCAACATCTATTTCACTTCAGTAACTCTTTGAAAAAATCTTTTGCTCCTCAAAAAATCCACACACTCTTTCAAAGGAAGCATCAGAACTCAGGGAAGGGTCTTTGAGGCTGTTCATGAGGTGAAAGGCAGAGATGACACTTTGGTTATTTCAAAACCTTGTGGTGATAGGGACCCTTGGGGAAAACAATTAACTTTGAGATTGACAGGTACAACTTTTTTAAGTGAGTTATGCTTGTAACTTGAGAGCTGTGCTCAGAAGCCTATCTTTTCTGTAGGGAAAGGGGTTTTTTTAATTCCAAATTTCACACTGCCTTCCTGCCACATTGCTTAAAAATTACTCAATGTAGAAAATACTCTCAAATTTTTATCCTGGGGAAGAAGATACGTTCCTTTCTAAGCCTTTTTTTGGGTGAAAACACAGAATCACATTCTTTTAGACTTAGAGGAAAAATACAATTTTTGGTCTGAGGCAAAAATCTTAAAAAGCTTCTGGCAAAAGGCTAAAGTTTAAATTGGTTCTGGAAGCCTGAAAATAATAGAGGATTTGTGTAGTAGACAATGTTGGAGTTACAGACCTGTCAAGTGAACAGTGCATGTGAGGAGCATGAGTTTCTACCTTCTTGTCTACAGGAGAGAATTTGGCAAAAAAGCTGAAAAATGGGAAGTGGAAGTTGGTCTTGTGGAAAATGAGAAATGGAACTAATGGGTCTTACAAAAGCACACGTGGTGTGCTACGTGTAGTAATGTGTGCCTCCTTAATTATGAATTTTCCAAAGACAGGATCCTAATCATACTGTCACTTTTAATGCTATTCTTTCTGTGTGTGTTTATATGTATACACTTAGTGTAATTTCTTGGTATCTAAATTATGTATGGCCTACGTTTCCTTTCAGCATACTTTGTTTCTGTTTTGGTAAGTGAATTCTATACCTGAAGGGTTGTTTGAAAACTCTTTATTGTACTGAAGTGCATTTCAGCCTTATTCCTTTAAGCAAGTCCAGCATCATAGAGAAGAAAATCCTAAAGGTGTCTGTGTGTGTGTTTCAGATTCATCCCCGAGTCCCCGCGCTGGCTCTATTCCCAGGGCCGTCTGAACGAGGCGGAAGATGCCCTCTACCTCATTGCAAAGAGGAACCGCAAGCAGAAATGCACTTTTTCGTTAAAACTCCCAGCTGACAGGAGCTCCAGAGAGGCTGGCAGCTTCCTGGACCTGTTCCGATACAGGATTCTCCTGGGACGCACCTTGATCATGATGTTCACATGGTACTGGAAATACTTTGTAGGCCCAGCTGTGCTGCTGTGACCTCTTTAAGTCTTTGAGAGAATATGGTGCTGAGAATTGCCTTATCTTACAGATTGTTAGGGACACTGTACCTAAAAAGGATCCTTTATAGTATTTAAGTATCTATTACAGTATTTCCTTAGTGCATTTCTTGCACAAAGCCATTTTTACAGCCCAGTTCTGAGGTGTTTTATCTCTGCATTTCTATCTCGTGTGTTGAGTCTCAAAATAGTTGAGAACTGCCCCTTCTGTTCTGACCCACAAGGCTGCTGAGATTAGTCACAGCATCCTCCTCTTAGGCCCAGAGCTGTCAGTATCTCTTCACGTGGATAATTCCTTGTTTAGTGTATAAGGAGCCCATTAGCAGGTGGGTGGCCTACCTTGTCTAATGAGTAGACATTATAGGCAGCAGTTCTTTAGAAATAAGTACTGGCTCTTGCTGTAGTGAGGAGCAGGAGCCTGTGATGCTCCCTCTAGTCACTAGCAGAAATTTAACTCCAGAAGTGCCTGTTTTTTTTCAGATATCTTGCTAGCCCTGAGGTCTTTTGCTGCTACTTTAATAAAACCTTATGTGTGACATGGTATATACATGTCTGCAGGCATTACTACTCGTATAGCTGCTTTTATACTGCATATATTTGGGAAAAGTGTATCAGTTAAGAATAAAACAAATGGTTTTGTCAGCATACAGCACTGGGCTGTTTTCCTGTTGCTTTTCCAAGTGCTTACTGCAGAATAAATAGTTGATTGTTCTGTTCCTTAAATGAGAATTGCTGATTTGCTGCAGAATGAATTAATGACCAATTTCTTTCCTCTCTGTAAAAACAGCTCCCTTTACAAGGGTTAACATGACAGTAGGGTTACAAAGGAAAAATTAAACAGAGTTGAAGAATGAATGAATAAAAATAGATGAGGAAATTAAAAGAAGGTTGAAGTGTTGTTTGAACTACTTGAGAAATTTGGTTTACACACAATTGGAAAAAGTGTGGATGATAGTGTAACCTGATAAAAACAAAAGGGACAAAGACATGTCTGAAGTTCAATAAAATAGTCGTGATTGTATTCTAACTTTATACTGGTTTATGCACATTGTTTGTAAGTGCAGTCTTAAGTTTTACTCAGTAGTAAGTCAGGAATTGAGTCTTTGCTGAGACAAAAAGGTTTATTTGCCTAGAAGGCAGTGTAAGCTTACAGAGAAACATTTTAGACATATCTGCTGAAATACTAAATATAGTTTGTAGTGTATTCTGCCAGACCAGTGCTTCGATTTGGCAGGCAAAGTGTCTGCTCTGATTTCACTTTTTTTTCTCCTGTCTTTTGCAGGTTTGTGTGCAGCTTGGTTTACTACGGTCTTACCCTAAATGTGGGTGACTTAGGTGGAAGTATTTATGCCAATTTAGCCCTGTCAGGCTTGATAGAAATCCCAGCATATCCAATCTGTATTTACTTGATTAACCAAAAATGGTAAGTATGGAATTTATTAACCCACTCAGGGTTTCCTCATAACTTTTCTCAAAGATAGGTTTTCTGTGTATCGCATCTGTTGTGTGGGGCTTCCCGCTTCAATGTGAAAGTGCCATTGGTTTATCTCTACCTCAGATATCAATTTAACTTGTTTTCAGTCACTCACCTAATGTGAGCCGTCCCTCTGGCTCAGGTGGGGTTGATGTAGCTGGGAGGAACCTGCGCTGCCTGCAGGCTAACACTAGATAGCGTCCTTCCCACCGCTGCCCCGTGATCCCATTCTCCCTGCTGGGACAGAGCCATCCCGACTCCACTCTGCTGGGGCCGTCCTGTGGTATCCTGCAGTAGCAGTACCTGTGTGAGCTACTGTGTGAGCAGAGCAGATATTCAGCCTTTTCCTGAGCCACGATACTCTGGACAATGTCTCTCAGTTTTTGTAGAATTTCCTCCCAGCCTCTCCTCTGCGTCTCCTGAGGAGGTTTACAAATGTCACACAACGGCAGGAAGCAACCCCAAATCCTAGAAATTGTCAGCCGCTGTATAAAGTTGGTGCTCATTTTGTTAAGTGTGCAGCAGAAGCTTGTTTAAAAACGGTGTGAGAGGAAGCGTTGGTGGAAGGTGGTATTCAGAAGTCCCAACTGCAAATAAAAGAGTCAGTATTAATTCAGAGGATTCATTACTTTGCAACCCACAAACCTAATGCAGAATATAAGCCTTTGTTATCTTTGCGTATCAGGTTTGGTCGGAAGCGAACGTTGAGTGCATTTCTGTTCCTGGGAGGATTGGCTTGTCTTATTGTCATGTTTCTGCCTAAGAAGAGAGGCAAGTATTTCTTTGTTTCTGGAGTATGTGGTAAGAACTGGTAAAAGCAGCATCCTACAATATAACAATTTGATGGCTGCTGGAAGATTAGGCTCATGCTTCTTTTTGAAGCCGGAGAAGCCAACTCAATAAAAGAATAAGCAGTAACCTCTCTAAGACCCTAGAGAGAACTTATTAGTAAGGTTTGGATTTGAATTTTTGCCTTTGGATTCTGCCCTTTACTTTTGTTCACATCAGTTGCTCCTTTCCAGTGTTTTTGACATAATGTGATATTTCTGGTGGTATCTCCAATAGCTAGATGATAGGTTAGTATAAGTAACATGCAACTTGGATGTATCTCTCCAAGTGGAAGATCAGTGTCAGAAGATCTGAAGAACTGAGTGATGGAGCAAGTTTCCATCTTTCCTACACTTCTGTGTAATGTTCAAGAGTAGTGTGGTTGTGGTAGGAGTAATGTGGCCACATACAGCTCAGAGAGCATTCTGATAAACTTCTGAATTAGGGGGTCTTTAAGAAATGTGAAATTAAACATCTTTTGTGTAAAGATGTGTTTTACTAGTGTCAATTTTCAGATTACATAGCAAATTTTCTTTTTAAAACCGGATAAATTCACCTTGCTTGTAAGATCTATGGATGTATATTACCTTTCATAAAGTGAGAGAATGTTTCAAATGCTTGAAGAGTGATTCAAGAAATTAAACATCTATGACAGAGTACAGAATTTGCTCTAGATGGCAGTGGGTCTAATAGGTAAAGCTTTTTTAAAGGGGTGCAACTCAAGTTTTCAGAATTATTCCAGGTGCTAGAGCATGGACACTTAGAAATGTTCTGGTTTGGCTGGTACCAGTCGTCAAGTATTTTTTGCATATCATTCCAAACATAAGCTATGAAAAGAAAGGACAGAATTGTGGGACCCCAGGAAATCAGCTGTGTACTGAACTGCCCAAGTCAGGCAAGGGTGAAGTGCCTTGGGAAGTGAAAGGGCTCACTGGCCACGAGGGAGCACCTGTGTTCACTGGGAATGAGCTCTGATTTGCCTGTTAAAAGCAAATAAGCAATGGCTGTTCTGACAAACTAAGCTGGATGGGAAATTTGGTATGATTCTTTACAGCATCTTCCTTTCAAAGTAATAACGTTAGAAGAATACTATCATACTATAGAAATAACAATGAATAGGACTCTTGTTTAAAAAAATGTGCTCACTTTTGGAAAATGTGTCTGTTATACCCTTCTTCAACTTTCTGATAGAACTAATTTAGTATTTAATTAGTGGTAGACTGCGTTGTAGGTTCAGCTTTTAGATTCTTCACTAGATTCCTTTTCACACCATACTATTGGATGATTGAAATGATTAGATATGTATTGGAGAGTTCAAAAGCCTTACAAGGGTCACATTTTCTCTCTCAGATACTGGAGTGTTTGCAGTGGTGAATAGTCGCTCTCTGTCTTTGCTGGGAAAACTGACAATCAGTGCTGCTTTTAACATTGTCTACATCTACACTTCAGAACTTTATCCCACAGTCATCAGGTAACACAAGTTAATTTTAAGTCTTCATTTTTTCTGGTTCTCTTACATGATCATCTTTTATTTCTCTTATTTTTTCTATTAACTATAGTTTTTTATTTGAATTTTTCAGTTACATATAATGATTAGATGTAGTTTTACACCTGAAATTTCTTCCCTTATCATCTTCTCACTCCCTCTTCCATCAAATTTGCAGTGTTCTCTTCAGACTGACCATATTTTTATGTAACAGTAAAATAGACCTTTAGCTGCTTGGCCTGCTTACAACTCCCCTTCTGCTAACGAGGATAACTATAGCACTGCTGATATTTCTTTTAATGAGTGCTTTATAAAACCAGACAGCTCTATCATTGTACATGCTTAACCAGGAACGTTGAAGCTGACTGGTCAGTAAGCTTTGTAGAAGTAACTTGATGCTTCACAGGCTGTGTGTGAGCAACAGTAAGGTTTCACTCACTAGGGGCAAAACACCCTAGTGCTGCTTGTGCTGACAGAGCAGACAGAGGCTTCTGCCATATGGGTGCATATGATGGTCAGCCACCAGTGAAACTGTACCGTGGTGTTTTATGAGTGGGTACATCTGATGATACATAGGAATTGAATAAATGAATTTGGCCAGAGTTTCAGACAGAGGCAATATGCATGAACTGGGATCACACTTGTTTTGCCTATGTGTGTATGTAAAAATTCTGAATATAAAGGGTATTTTTGCTTTGTTTTAATCACAAAAACATATTTCATTCCTGTCTTGGGATGCTTTCAGTTATATTTGACTTTCCTTTGCCAGTTAATGTGCTCAGGGTCATGACTGATGAGTCTTTTTCCTTGCTCAATAACACTTTTTAAAGATTAATCATGTTTGATTTTTTTTTTTTTGTAGGAATGTCGGAATGGGTGCCTGCTCCATGTTTTCCCGTGTTGGTGGAATCATTGCGCCTTTTGTCCCTTCATTGGTTTGTCTGAACTTCTGTTACATATATTTTTGTTTTGTGGCTCTGGTGTACCAGAGGCTTACAGAGATGGGAATGTTTGGGATAAATTTCATATATGAATTAAGATACCTAAATTGCCCATCTTAACAGTATTGTGGTAGGCCAAAGGCATTGCAGTATCATCTATACAAAACCTCAGCATTATTTAATTTAGAAGATACTTTAGCTCTGTAGGAATTTTGGGACCTAGCTAGTGGACCTTAAAATATAATCATTTCAAATCACCAAGATGGTGATACCAAATTTTAAACCCTGCACAAGCAATAGCAAAAGACCCATGTGTTTAAAAAAACTGCTGCATCAAAATTAAGCATATGGGCCCAGTAACTCATATTTTTGAGAAAAAATTTTATGTTACTGTCAGTGCACTTTATTAAATATCCATGGGTTACAAATATCAGCAAAGCAGTTCGTCATTCAGTAAGTGAGGGTGATGTGGAGCTCTGATACACCAGCAAGGCAAAGAAAGATTCTGAGGAACAGGGCATGGGGATGATACTGGTACTTTACTGTGCTTAGAGTGTTACATGTATGCAGGTAAAAAGTGTGCCAGTTTTCCCCAGATGTCTGCTGAGGCCCAATGACAATTCCTTTAATGTGACAGATTTCATCTCAGGTAATTTTCCTCTCTTCCATTTGCCATTTTACACGTGAGGCAGAAGGTTAGCAAAAGGACAGGTGAGCACAGGGAGCCTTTTAATCTGCAGAATGAAGCACTGAGCAGGTGAGAGCGTGAGCATCTCTGGGGAGCAATAGGCAAAGCCAGGACTGCTGCCAGTCTACCAGGTGGATTTAATAGGCAGCTTTTATGTAGCAGTTGGGGCATCCATTATATTGTCTGCCAGAGATTTGATACTGCATGAGACACAAATCTTGGATCATAATGTTTGAAGGGGTTCCATGAAAATGAAGGTAGTTCTGGTTGAATAACAAATGACCCGTGATTTGAGAAAATAGTAAATTATTTTTGTGTTTCATAATTTCTTCCACTATTTTAACGCATTTTCAGTGTCTTTTGTCTGGAGATCTCCTAACAGTAAAACTAGGAGAAGTTAACTGCTGGGATAAGAGGTGAAATGTTGGTCATTGATTTGATCACAGCTTGTTATTTTTCTCAATTTAGAATTGCTCTCTACAATGTGAGTTTTTGAAAGAAAGAGCTGAACTTTTTCCCTTTTTTAAAATAAGCCTTCTTTACTGTGAAAAGAGGGACAGGCATCAGAGGAGGAGTATAAATATTGCTTGGGCTGTCACAGGTGATACCAGAAATGCCAAAGCTCAGTTGAAGCTAAAACTAGCAAGGAGCATAATAGGGATTCTGTCAGCTAAAAGAAATTCAGTGAAAATGCCTGTTGATGAATGGGATGGGCATCCCATTGGTGGGTGACATGGAATAAGCTGAAATACTTGTGCTTCAGTCTTGAGAGACGAAGCTTGACTCAAATACTCTGCTTATCAGCACAGCTGAGGAAGCAGAAGGCCAGCAAACAGTAGGAGGAGCAATAGGTTCAAGAACACTTAGGGCCTGAAAGTTTTCCATTCCATGGGGTAAGATTCTGTAAGAGTGGTTGTGATAGTGAAGCAAGTGTTCATCATCTGTGATAAACCACTGTGGTAGTGAAGGATCACTGGTAGTTGTGGGAGGAAAAAGGCTGATCCTCTGGGTGTCTTCAATATCAGAAAGTGGAACCTGCATATTACAGGCTGAGCACCTCTAACTTAGTCTGTGGGAGGATTGAGACATGACCTCCCAGAGTCTGTTTATAAGCATGTGAAGGTAGGAAGGGTAATTGGGATCAGTGAACATGGATTTAGTAAAGACAATTCCTTCTTAGCCAACTTGATTTGATTTGATAGTCAGCCACTTCATCACAGAAGGCAATATGGATGAGGAAAGGGAGGAGAGCAGGTAAGGCTTTTATAAGGCTCTTGACACTATCCCACATTGTTAGCATACGTTTATCACAAGTTTTGGCTTGGAGGTTAGATAGGAAATTTGGAAAATAATGGTTTTGAGAGGCTTAAGGCAACCTGGAAAAATCTACTTGAAGGGGAAATCTCCATCCTTGGAGACTTTTTGATATTTGATTATGTGAAGCAGTGATCGACTTGATCTAATTGAGGTTGTAATTGTGCTTAGAGTAGGTGGTTGGCCTAGATGATCTTGAGATCCCCAAGCAGCATGTCTATGTTTCTGGGGTATCTATTCCCTACTATAAAGGGTTGTTGCATTTGTTAAAAAGTATGTATGTTAGAGGCAAGAATTAGTTCAAATTCAGCAGGCGTTTCTTTTAAAGTTCATGACAAAATCTGTGGGGTTCTAATAGTATTGACAAGATACAATTGACAATACTGGTAAAAAACCCAACCAACCAACCAAAAAAATCCACAGCAGAAGGATTGGTGACTTCTGTGCTAAGTAGGAACACTTAACACTGCCAGAGGGAATGGTTATAAATGCTAGGTCCTTTAATATGCAACATGAAGTAAAAGGAACCAATCTGAACCTAAATTTGTTATTTTTTTCCAGAAATCTGTACAGTGGTCTCTGCCTTACATTGTGTTTGGAGCAACTGGTCTGTTGTCTGGGCTCTTAAGCTTATTGTTGCCAGAGACCTTAAACAGCCCTTTGCTAGAAACTATTTCAGACCTGCAGGTGTGCACCTACTGGAGGCTGGGTGATGAAGCCATGTCACTGCAAGCCCTGGATGGCTCACAGGTATACTAGTTCTTTTCCTAGTGCTTTTCTGTTGTGTTTGTTTCAGCTGTCAGCTTGAATCTGCCACTCTAAATAGATTAGGATAGTGATTCTTGGCCTGTGGAGAATAGGCCCCAAGGAGAGGATAGTGTAGCAACCCTACCATCATGTCTGAAATGTTTTCTGGAAATGCAGGCTGAAATATAGCTGGATTAATTCATCCCTTCAAGGCCACAAGCTTACAGCATTTCCCTTTGGGTTAAAGTGATGTCTGTACATCTCTAATCCCTAAGACTGACTGCTGCAGTGTGCTTCAGCCAAAGCTGGACACTGAAGCTTGAGAAGCCTTGCATGTTAACAAAACCAGAAGCCTGTTTGTGAAAGGCTACTCTCAAAGGCAGCACACTGCTTCTGACCTGCCCCAGCTGTTCTGCAGTGCCAGTTACCAGGTCTGTCCTAGACAGGTTCTGAATGGGTTAAAGCCAGACTAACCTCTGCTATCTCTCCCACTATTGACTCTGGGAAATGAGATTCATTGAAAACATTGGAACTAACTCACTGAAAACTTCCAGGTATAAGTGTAAATAAATGTGGCAGCAGGATGTTTTTCAATGAGGTTTCCTTGAATTGTGTTTTTCAGATCACTTTATTTTGTTAAACTCCTAGACACCTCTCTAGGTGTCTATCGTCCAGTCATGTGGTGGTTTTTTGGCATGGTTACTTCTTTGTGAATGAAGTGGGGTTAGAAAAATGTAGCTAGAGAGCCGGGAGTGGGTTTGAATTTGAATAAAGTTCTAAAGTTTAAATCCTGATCCCTAAACTTTAGGTATAGAGGGACATACAGAAATAGACTAAGTGGTCAGAGGTCTTGAAGGGAAACTCCTAACAAAAAATGTTAGTTGTCGCATTAGGCTGAGATGAGACAGGATCCTTTTAACACCTTTATTTTCATTTGAATAATTGTTGGTCGAGCACTCTGAGATTCACAGGTAGTCATAGTTATTTTCACAGAAATTATGTACTTGTAGGATAGGGACATTTGCTTCCTATCAGAAGCTTCAGAATGTTGCCTCGTTTACCAAGTTTAGCTGTAATAGTTCTTGATAGGACAGCAGAATTTGGTGACAAAAGCACCCTTGAAGAAAGGCTGAAAAAGACAGCCCTTTAAACCATTAATTTTATACTTTAGCTACTTTACATGCTTAATTTAATATTAAGCTTAATATAGACATTTTCAACCATACTGGATAATGTGTTGTGGCACCACATTCTTGCTGACCACACAAATCCATCATATATGTTAACATCAGCTGTTATTTTGGTAATTACATTATTACTATGTCTTAATTGTGCAGATGGTTTACCAACGAAAGCAATTTTTGTAAGCAGTGCAGGTGTTACAGCTTAGAGGTGGGAAGTCACATTTTTATTTTCTTCTTTAACCAACTACAGTTGGTATTACCCTCTGAGGTGAAAAGTATTGTCTGTTAGTACTCCCACAAACTGGTTTGCTTATGTCAATCCTCTCAGGTTTAAATCTTCTTTGCTTGTGCTTCTGTAGGCTTCTTAAAAATCCTGAACAGGACCCCAAAAGGGGCTGTTGTTCCAAATGTTCTTCAGGAACATTTTGCCCAGATGGATTAAAATTACAGGATCCAAATGAAAAAGTCATTGGTTCAGGCCTTAACTAATCCTGTAACTTCAGTGAAGTTATATCTGGAATGTCTGTGACACATTAGGGATTTATTTTAAAGCTCACAAAGAAAGTGCAGATAAAATGGAAAGCTGTTAAACATTAACCCTATTTGACAAGGCCATGAGAGGTCTTATGAAGCTGTTGTGAGAAAGATTTAGAATCTGTTTGGCATACCCTGAATTCCCCCTGTGGAATCCATTGTCCTTTTGTACCATTTTCAAGATAACATGTGTTCTGATTGCCCAGAACGGAGGTTTTGTTCCTGTTAACATACATGAATGTGATATTCAAGTTGGACAGCATCCAGTGATAGCCTGACTTTCCTCAAATAGTTTTAGAAGTCTAGGAAAAAAAAAAAGCCTAACATGATTCCCTTTACATCTTTATGACAGGTCGTAGTGCTCAAACTGCTTGAAATTCCATTGCCGTTAACGCACATTGCTGTAGCAAATCTCCTCTGAAGAGAGATCTAAAGCTACAGATTTTGCTTGCATGGTGCTGTCAGTCAGGAGCACTATTTCCATTTCTCTATTTTTCAACCTCTCTCTCACTGTTCTTAGCATATGACTAGGCAGGCAGAGGTCTTAGGATGGATGAAAGCATACTGGGGAAAAAATCCTAAATAATCAAACTAGATGGAGTTTAGCAGGAGAACCTTTTTAACTGGAATCATTTGTGTCAGTTCCATGGAAAAATGCTACACTGGCCAAATAAAAATCAATTAGCTGTAACAGCTGACTTTACTTTGGGTATGTGGTATAAGTTATGTTGGGAAAATGACTCTGGCTTGACTAGGTATGCTTATAATAGGGATTTTACCTTCTGTACGTACAGCGTGGCAATGGTTTTTCCCTTTGCTGTAACACTTCCATTTAGTATTGCAGGGGGATCTTTTTAATTCAACTTGCACAGTAAAATATCTGTGCTACCCAAGGAAAAGTGTTAATTCTAGATGGAGAAGCTCTACCTAAACAAAGTAATATGTGTGTTCTGAGCTGTGGTGAGCTACTATGTTTCCAGTAGCTCTCCTCAGAGTAGGCACTGTAGACTAAATTTAAGAAAGTTTAGTAGATTACCATTTCAGAATCACTCTAGCCAGTCTCTCCTACATATATTCTCTAGTGTACTGGAGAGAAAGTCCATCCACTACAACTATGTCTTTTAAAGATACTTTGAAGAACAAAGGATTTAAATCTAAATTCATATAATGTCTTTTACTAAGTTTTAACACAGTGGTTTGACCTATGTTTTCTTACTTTTTCTCTACCAGCATTCCACAGAAGCGTAATGGTTCGTGCTCATGTATGTTGAGGTTGATTTAGTGGCTTCACTCTAACTAATGACTTCCTTTTTGCTTCTAGTCTGGAGACAAAGACAGCTCTACAGGGAGTGGAAGTGAAGATGAGGAGTTCTATGATGCTGATGAAGAGACTCACATGATCAAGTAATGAAAAGAAGAAAGGCTGGCCTATTCTATGCCTCTTCTTGCCCAGTCAGTCCAGCTGTATGACATTGCCAGGCAATGTAATTGGGCAAGTGCCTGTGGTTTTCCTTACTAGGAGAGGGATTTGAGGACTGTTCAGATTGATCACATCACTGATGTTCTCCACTCGAGGCAGCCATTCCAATTCTTGTGCTTCAGAATGACAGTGCATGGACTGCATTTGAAGCCAGGTGAGACAGCAAGAGTGGGATGATGTATTTCAGAAGCCCAGGAAATAACCTAGCCTTAGACAGATTTGGACAGATCATCAGTGCACGTGTGTTAGTATTTTGTTTTCAAGGTGGTGGATTTTGTTTCAGTACAAATTGGTAAACTTGGAAACAACCACTGTATTTTTCCATAAGGGTGAAAGTGGTCAGAGAATGTGCTGTCTGCTACTCCAATGGGAACAATTTGCTGAAATTGTATGTTAAAATGGCTTTTGTATATTCAGTGGAGGAGAGGCAGCTGTGAACAAAAGGTTTCTCTGTGTGCACACCTGTGCAGAGCTACAGGTGCAGCTGGTTACTCATGAGCTGGGCTTTAACTTAGTGATAATGGAAGGCTGAGAGGAAGGACTACACAAAAGAGCAGCCACAAAGCCTATGAACATTACTGACTTTTTTCCTTCTTTTCATACACAAGGCTTTTTCTTGGTCTGTCTTGTGCATATGTTTGCCACATGTTCCTCACATCTCAGCACGGCTGTTTACAGCCTTGCCTACTTTTACCTTGTCCTCACTTTGCCATAACTATTGAAGCTCAGCAACTTCTCTGTGGAGTGAAATAATTCTGTGTTGGATATCATTTCCTGGGTGCAACAAAGGTGAGGTATTTATCACATACTGTATGTGTGGTGTGTTAGAATGTATAGCTCACTTTTGTGGACCTATCTGGGTCTTTATTTCTGGAAAAGGCTTAACTCTGAAGTGGTAAGAGGAACTGTGGGATGCTGTTATATTTCGGGTGTTATTTTCAGGAAGCTGGTAGTGGTTTTTTTAAAATCTTGTGTGTAGCTAAGGCTTTCATTTAAAGAGAAAGAAAATATCTTTGGACCTTTTTGGTTACTTGATGTTTTTTAACCAGTGCTTGCTCAAGCACTTGGTTATTTGACCTTGCTAAGGAAAACAGCTTCACTTTCCTGTTTTCACTGAACTTTCTGTTAGTGCTTCATTAGAGGGATATGGAATTCTGAAATATGGAACATGAACATGTGAAATGTTCCAACTACAAAAATGAAGCCTTACAAAGATTCAGTTTTCTTGATGACATTGTCCTCTTCATCCTCTAATCTGTGGCTTTCTCTTTGTTAAGATTGGTTTCCATAAAATGTTAGTCTTCCTACTTTGAGTTCCCTAGCAAAGTGCCACACAATGGCAGCAAATACATTTTCAGGCTCACAAGCCATTTTTGCAGATCTTAGAATTAATAAAGGTGGGTCTAAAAATACCAAAAAGCTGCTGAATATTTCCTGGTTAAACTGGGAAGTTCCTTTACTCTGCAAAGAAGTGAAAGTAAACAGCATCTGAAGTTTGCAGGTAGCTGCTTGAACTTTGTTCACTGGGAACTGTAATGCTGAGCAAAGTGCAACTGCCCTGGCTGGTGCAGAGGGCAGCCCAGAGTCTGTGGTATTGCAGTTGGATCTGAACTTGATCCAGGTGTTGACTGTGAGCAAAGCTGGGAACTTCAGTCCCTGTGGACAGTCTGTCAATATTGTTGTGATTTTTGCCTGTATTATGAGTGTCACTGGAAGAATTCTCACTCATAGTCTTCACTGGTTTTTTTCCCCCCAGACTACTGAGTAGTTGTTGTAGATGTGGCACTTATAAACCCAGCTGGGTAGTCTTTCTGCCTTATTTGGCCCTTTTGTGCATAAGAAAATTAAAGAATAAGAAAAACCAAATAAGGTACTCAGAAATAGTTGGAAAAGTTGAATCTATTCAAATATTTTAAATTTTTTACTCACACTTTAATTTATGGGGAGCTGGGAAAATGATTTTTTATTGCTGATTGCAAACAGCAGTAAGCATGGCAGTATTAACATGTTGCCAAGAGCCAACAGTTGTTTTTCAGTGTTTGTTGCCTCTGTCCCTCTTTGGATGTTGGGTGGAATAAGTCAGGAACTGTCATTATCTGCTCCTGGCAACCCTGTGTAATGCCACGAGACTCTCAACAGAATTTTCATTAACAGTAGGATGCTGTAAGGTTCTAGTGGAGAAGATTACTCTTTGCAGGACCTGGGCTAGATTTTGTGAGTCTTCAACTAAAAATTAAATTTACCTCTCCACTGATGCACTTTTATATCATTGGTATACATATGTAAAATTGCAAAAAACAAGAGTGAAGACAAAATTAGCAAATTTTTTGCATAGGAAATGCTGCTCTTTTTGTAACCTTAAATCTGTCCCATGTTTTCACCTTTGGAATTTTGAAGGGAATATTTTAAAAGGAATTTTACATCTTCCATTGTTATTTTCCCATATCAGTTAATTCGGAAGTTTAGAGGAGAGAATTCCTGCAGGAGGAGCTCAGCAATGTAGCATCAGACTTTGCTCTCCAGCTTTGTGTTCTGAAGTTCAAATCCATTAGGTGCATTAAGTTTCCTTTCTGAGGCTGTTTTTAGTTTGAGCTGGCCGTTCAGTACAGAAACTTGTAGGATCACTTTTCTTCTTTTACATGATATGTAATGCTTTACAATATTGAGATAGTTGTATCTCAGTGTCTAGCTAGTAAGTTTGCCATGAGGAGCTACTGGAAAGCAGAGGATGATGCAGCACTGGATACATCAGTTCCCTGCATCTTGTAGTGCCAAGAATCTGAGACCAAGGTTCTTGCTATAGTTTAGTGCAGTATGATAATCTTCTACTGTGCTTTTTGCTAGAGTAGCCAGTACTGTTAGCTATTTTTGTGTTGTGCAGGCACTAAGATACCACTTCTCCCAAGATGGAATTTCTTCTCTGGGTTCCTTTGGCTGTGGGTTTTTTTTTGTTGTTGTTGTTGTTGGTGGGGTTTTTGGTGGGTTTTTTTGTTTTGTTTTTTTTCTTTTCCCAGGTAGCTCACTTAGTGGGATTATACTAGAGAGAAGAGAGCCTTTCCCATGGTGCTGATTACTCAGGTCTCAGCAGAATCCCAAACATACCTCACCTACCTGGGGAGCTCACAAGTGATAAGTGAATACAGCTAAGAGTGAAGGAGAGTGACAGGTCATGTGGGGCAGCGTGGAGGAGAATGAGCTGGAAGAAGTAAAAAAACAAATGGAGGATTCAACTGAAACACTTTAGGGCAAGGGTAAGTGAAAGCACAAAATAGTGGCTGTTGGGTGGAAATACCCTTCCTACTCCTTGTTTTGACTTGAAGCTTCTACTTTCAGAGCTAGTATTGGTTCCAGGATGTCATATTGGGGGTATCAGTTTCATAATTTCCTTTTTAATGTCCGCTGCGTCCAGCACTGCCTCTTCAGTGATGAAACATTTCTTTGGATCAAGATAAAATGTGGCCTGTCTCTTTTCTTTAGGACTCAGCTTCTTTATGAAAGGGCATTGCACCAAAATAATTAAAATTGGAAAGCCCTGTTTTGGAGATTGTTGTATAACTGGTCATTATGGCTTAATTTGCCAGCTTGCCCTTAGGACAGGAATGTTAGAATTATTTGTTGTGTTTGTCATACAACCTCTTGTGAAATTATACTTCAGCCTTCTAAAAAAATTTTACTACCTGGCTTCTTTTGGTAGGCTGAAGAGAATACAACACAAAAGTGTTGACAAGTTTATTTTTTAAAAATTTCTTCTGAAAACAAAGCTAGTACTCTCTATTTAGGATTTGGGAAAGTGCTGTTCAGAGACCCCTGACACACCAGAAACTTAGAAGCTCTGTGTTAAAGGAGAGCCAGAGAGTTGACTGTGTGTTCAGGTCAGGATGCTGAGTGAAGAACCTCTCCAGAGACAGCTAACTAACATGGAGCAGGTTGTAGCCTTGTTTGCACTGCAGTTACAGTCAAGGCTTTAAGGATGGGAGCCACATGCTCATCAGCTCAAAGTGTGCAATCCGTGCCAGCATTTCCAAACTGTGTGGATGTTCTCAGGTTAGTAGGATATCATTTACAGAACCATGGGGAATACAGCTGAGACATACATTTTACAATGTATTTCACCTAAGCACATAAAAGCAGTTTGCAAGAGAATGTTTTCCTTGTACTGAGGAAAAGGGGAAAGTGAGGAATTTTTCCTGGAGTGTGTTAAAGGGAACGTTTGAGCTAAAACTCTTGTTCCTGAGTCTTCTGAATGCAGATAATAATCACTGAATGCAGATTGGGTTAGTAGTAGTTTGTTTTAGCTGAAGGTTGGTGTGCTATTGATCCCTTTTCCTACCCTGTGAGAGCTTCTCTGGTACGTGCTCTTTGACACAGCTGAAAACTGTGGCTGCAAACTGTGAGTCTTGCAGTAAAGCTGTCAGAAAAGCCCAAGAGCAGTGCTGTCATTTGATGGTGGAAGTTAGTCTGGCCTGACACAACGCTTGTATCAGAAATGTCTATATTCAGCTGTTTACCAAGCAGGAGACTTAGGATATAGCTGTATTTTGAGTCTCATTCATCGTATCTTACTGCAAGATACATGGTAGAAAGATGCCTAGGTACAAAAACCTCTCTGGCAGATCTAAATGTAGAATTGGAGGGTGAACAAATTTATCCATAATTTTTCCATGCTGTGTATTTTAATGTATTTTAATTTTGTCTAGTCTGTTGTAGCCTTCAGATTTTCCAGGTGCTACTGTTATTTAAGGCTAGTAAAGCTGGGTAAAGCTTTTACCCAGGTAGTCTGAATTTACTGAACTTTCTCATCTTAATTTTGGTACGATTCTCTGTTTCTGTCATTCTGAAAAATGCTCCTGTATTGCCTAATAGGTAACCATTTTTTTTGTTCTATTTTGAAGTGCCTGTTTTATAAAAGTTGTCTTTAATTTGCTCACTCACTTTTATCTGTGACTATGTGTAAAGTAGCATCATAGAATTGGATTATATAAGTGCCAAAGACAGTTTTTTCTGGAAAGCAATAGTCCAAAACTAGTTCTAGCTGCCTTCATTTAGAATTTATCCATGCAGCCTGCCAGAACTGGTATTTACAAGCATCCCTGAAACTATAGGGACAGAGAGTTACCTTTGTTTGCTTGTCTTTCATTGCTCAGTTCACTTAAGTAGCTTTTGTTTCTGAGAAACCAAAGAAATTAAATGAAGGATTAAAGTGTTTGTTTTGTAGAACATTCAGAATTTATACCGTGTAGCCACTACAGAGAAATTGCAGAACCTGTTTGATCATGAGTTGCAAATATCAAATTTTACTCTAAGACTGATAAAACCTGGTTAAAAACTGCACACTGGAATTTGTTAGTTCATTCATCAACCTTACAAATTAAGCAAGAGTAAACCATTTGCCTGGAGCTTCATGGGATCTGGCAGATTTTTATAAAATACACACTCTCTTTGAGGCATTGCTAAATAATAATGTTTGGATTTAAAATCCGTATTACAACTAATATTCACTGCAAGTCAGCCTTGCCATGGCTCCATGTCTGTCAGCAAAAAAAAGCAGGTGGATAAAATTTTGTGCAGCAAAGGCTGATTAGGCCCAAAAGAAAGATTGTCTTTCAAGCCATTCTCTGCCATGTGTACAGAAAAAAGGGTGACCATGGGGTGTATACAGCGAGATTGTAGGATGGAGTATGTTTAAATACTTGCCTGCCCTTACTCGTTAAAGGTTTCTAGAGGAAATGTCTTTATTGGGCATGTTACTGTTTCCCACCAACACATCTGAGGTGCTCATATTATACCTACTTTGTCAGGAGCCAGGCAAGAAGTATGGTGGTAAGAAAACCTTTGCCAATATTGAAAGTTGTATTTACTTAAAAATATCCTGGGAGAAGTATCTGTTACATTATCTGGTGCATCTGTTTTCAAACAAAATGTTTTTAAATTCTGGAAGCCTGACTGGGAGACAGGCATTTCTGATGTTAGTCTGTAGGAAAAATCAGTTTTGCAGATACTGATGAAAGTTGTTATAGAGCAAACAACTGCTGGGTGATTTGTGATGAGAATTAAGTATGCTTTGATTTCAAGTATGCCTCTAAAATACTGATTTCTGGTATTTGATCCCTTTCACTCCTCAAAATCCAACTCAAACTTTATTTTGTTCTTGTTAAAATTAGAGTAACGTGGAAATGAGAAGTACATTTTTCATATGGATACTTTTATTGCACTACCTTTGCTTCCTGAATCAAATAGTATTTTGACTTTTTAAGCTACCTCTTTTATGTTGAGCTTTTTTTGGTCACTTTTGTATTTAATTGATCTTGGGGGAACTACAAAATATTTCCTTTTTTTATTTGTGCGGGAGTCCATGACTTAAAATCCTCAAGTCATCCTTCTGTTTTAAAGGTTTTGTCAAAGGCCTTTTAAATTTAGGTAAAAGACTTAAAACTTCCAAGAAGCATCATAATTACACAGATAGAACATGGCTTCCCTGTATGTATTGTTTGCCTTTAAAAGGGACAGAAAGCCCTTAATTTTCTACTAATGTCAGCTGAAGACATGACTCTTCAGGGGCAATAAGTTTTGAGTAGGGGGGCTTTAATCAATTTAATTTATTGCCAATTAGAGTTTTTTGTTACTGCTTTGGTATTGGAATTAAAAATAATGAAAACACTTAAGGAAAATGCTGCTGCTTTTCTCCAGACACTGGTTCTTCCTGCTCTCTCCCCATGCCATCCTCCAATTCCTTGGCTGCTTGTCATGTTCAGTCCCTTCAGCAAGGCAATAGGCAGCACAGGAGACTGGGATCAGTCTGTTGTGCTCCTGTTTATTCACTCCTCTTTGTTTCTTGTTCTGCTGCTCTCTTGTGGGTTTCATCACCAGCCACAGTCCCTTTAGAGTTGTAGCTCCTTTTGAGTCTACTCTCAGCCTCTGCTCAGGCTGATTTTCCTTTGGTGTTTCTCCTGCTCAGCTGTCTCTCACTTTCTCTTGTGCTGGCATGGGTTTATCCTTTTTCCTCGTCCTGTTGTAGCACTGTAATCTCTTTTTCTTGGCATTTACAGCCCTGTCTTAGGTCAAGTAACTGAAACTCCTAAGGACATAAAAAGACATTTATAGCCAAGCTCTGTGTCTGTGTGCATTTACATCCTTGCTGCTTTCAGAAGACAAAACTTAGACCTCCTCTTGACCAGAGGACCAGCCAAAGGGGTAAACTACTTTTTTTGCTGCTCCACCTTTCATCATCATGAAAGCAAATCTTTGTGTAGTCTCTGCATCCTGCAGACTTCTGCATTGTTTTCTCATTCCTGTTTAATTTGAACTAACAATCAAAAGTCCCTGCCAGTTGAGAGCTGAGTAACAAGAAATTGGTAACGGGGGCAGGGGGAGCAGATTCAGTTCAAAACTGAAGTTGTATATAGTTGATGTGTGTGCTGTTGAATATTTAATTTGGATTAATGGAATACTGAGTGTTATGAGCCTTCCCATGTTAAAATGAGGACTGATATAATTCAGAAGTACTTTCTCTCCTTTAACTGTATTAGTGTGCTGTTATTAACTCAGAGCTGTACTGCTGGAAAGTCTCTTTGTAGAATACTTCATCTGAGAAGTCACAACTGAAGACAGCGTAAACTTTTCCACAGTAGACCTTTTATGGTGATATATTCATATGTTCTGTGAACAGCTGTTGGATCCATCTTTTTAAGATGTTCTTTGCCATAGCAAATGTTGAAATATTCAGAATAATTGCACTTACCTATTCTGTTTTCTTAATGTGTTTCCTATGCATACTGCCTTACCTGTATGTATTGTACTTCACTGGAGGTACGAAAAGTAAATATCAGGTTCTTAATTTACAACATGTTAATGAGTTTTTAAAATAATTCTGTAATACTAAATATTTTCCAATGATCTCTGTCTACTAAGAGAGAGTGATGATGGGTAAACCCAGGTGAATTTAGTAAAAAGTCAATATTTGTGGTCTTTACTTTCTCTTTTAATTTCTGAATTATTTCAATAATTTTAAATACATCTTTTAAGAATTTTGTAGAGGCTAACATATGTTAGTAAGCCAACTTTTAGGTGATTTGTAACAGCTCTGATACTGCCTCCGACTCGTACAGTTCATCCAATGTCTTTGTAACTTATTTTGTGCCTTTTCTTCCCCTGACACAAAATGTCTCAATAAAAACAACTTCTTTTGCAACACCACAAATCTATTTTATTGCACTGATTTTTTTTTTACTTGCCTGACCCTTTTGTTTTGTTTTCTGGAGGGACGTGAAGCTCTCGGAATAGAATAGATATTTCTAATGGACTCTGCAGAAGAAAATTGACAAGGTGGAAAGCAGGTCATTTTGGAAAGGCAGTGCAACAAAGCGCCTGGGAAACTGGGACTGTCAGTACTAATCAATATATTCCACCATATCTATCACAAATCATTTCTAACAAAAACTGGCACCAGTGGAATGTGAGAATCAATTTACTACTGGCTTCAGTTGTGTTGATTGATGTTGAAAGACTGGAAACACTTTGGGGGGTTTAGCATAGCAAAATGTCCGTGGTGGTGTTACTAACATGTACTGGGGGAGTTCCCATGAGCTCTAGTTGTCTCTTAAACACCCTTTCTTAAAGTGGGATGCAAATGCACGAGGCCATAGTCCCTGTCCTCAGGGCTCCTGCCAAAACAGCTCGTCAGGGAATGGCAAAATTTGGACATTTGTCTTCATTACCTGGCAATGAGGTAATAAATAGCTTGACTGTATTTCCTGTCCCCTGTCCAGTGGCAAAGAAAATATTGACAGAATCTGGGAAAAATGTCTGTGGGGAATAAGGATCAGTGCTCTGTTCTAAACTGCCATTTGATTGTGTTCTCTGCCAGCCTTTGCTTTGTGAGAGAGCAGTTCATGGAGTCCCTGGCAGCAGAAACTGAATAACCCTGTGCTCCTGTGAATGCTGTTCTTCCCTCCTGACCCAAACCGTCCCTCTCCCACCAGACTGGTAGCATTATTCACCTCATTTTCCATTTGAAGCACATCTGCCCATTTCCCTCCCTCCATGCAAACCCAAGGAGCAAGAGAGATGGCTTGCTCCCTCATGCACTAGCCTGGCAAAGCAACTTGCTCTGCATATTCCCAGTGGTTTTATTCCACTATTGTTTCTCCTCCCCCACTCCCACTTTCAGTGCCCTTAATCTGCATTTAACTAGTTCTAGCCCTGAATATCTAACCCGTGGTCTGTCACTGCCTGGAGCAGATGCAGCACAAACGATTGACCCTCTCCCTTTGGCGGTTTGGCTTTGACTGCACAAAACAGCCAATAAAGTGGAAAGGGCTGGGCAGCTGATTATGGGAATTAGCTTGATGCTGCATAGTTTTATGGGTCTGAGATGAAGGAGGAAGTGTTTGCTCAAGAATGAAATTGCTTGCTTGCTTTCTCCTGCTGCCTGCTCTTGAGGATGACAAATTTTCAGAAGTTATAGACTAAAAGAATAGCCTATGTATTAGCCAGACATAGCTTGGACTGGAGGCTGTTAGCTCATCTTCCAGTGACTGAAGCTGGAGTGTGTAGCTATGCAGGTCATTATCTGATCTGTCTAGAAATTGTCTGAAAAAAATTAACTGATGCATCTGTGGAGATTCTGACAAGGCTTGTTCTCACTAGTTTGTTGATTATCTTGGTCTGCTTTGTGGTACATACATCATACTTCTAATAAAAAGCAAATTATTTCTCACTTCTGCTGGTGCTCTCGCTGTACAGTAATTGTTCCCTCATGGCAATTGTTTCCCTCTGGGCCCATGCATTGCAGAGTCACAGTGACTCTCCTCCCCTGCTTTTTTCCCACACAAAGCATCTAATTGTCTGGGCCTTCCCTTGTGCTTTTCTTGAGGCACTCCTACAGGTATATTGGCAAAATCTTCCCTTAATCCTGATTGCTTCTTCAGCTTCTCCTTTCCATCCTCTCCACAGTACCATGTTATCCCTGGGACACAACGGTGTCCAAGTTGACATTTCCTAAGGATCACCTGGGAAGTTTGGTGTCTTTGACCTTTGTGTATAGGGTGGGAAGCTGAGGAGTTTGATCAGAGAGCTTTTATAGTAGATTGGCAGTACTGCTAACCAAGGTCATACAAATACACATCTGCTTTTCATGTGGTTCAGACAGAATGTGTTGTCAGCTGTCTTCACTCTGTTAGGGGCTTTTTGTGGATTTTTGTTTCTTTTGGGTGGGAGGGGATGGGGATTTTTTGCTTCTTTTTTGTTGTTGTTGTGAATTTTTGTTGTTTTGTTTGTTTGGTTTAGCTTTTTTTTTTTTAATCTCACTCTCCTCCCACACAAGTATTTTTTCCAGCACTCTAAAATAGCTCCTGGGGACCAGATTTTTTTGGGTCTGGAGACCTTTCTCAGTTTCCTGGCCCAGGCTGACCTGTTTGTTCTGCAGTAATTGTATTTTGATCAAGAGAAGGCAATAGATGTTATGGGTATGTAACTGTTACTGGCCTGTGATATATGAGACCTAGTTTCTAGCTCTGGCTCCAGTGAACTCTTGTACATTTTTTATTATTCAGTGACTGGATGAAGCACATAAACAGGGATGCCAGTCTGAGTCTTCTGTCTCCCAAGTGGGTTTGTGTTGGAGTGACTGTTCTCACTTAGCACTGGTAATTTACTCAATTTGCTTCAAACTGCCGTGGACTCAAGCCATAAGTTCTGAATTGGGTCAATTTGGACACAACAGCAAAGTGTAAAAATAATACAAGCTAACATTGTGCTCTGAGAGCAGTCATGAAAAAAAATACCAGCTCCTGGAAATGCAGTGATCAAGTCTCATTCAGACCCTCTTGTTGACAGAGCATCATTGCAAGCATGCTTCTTGGTTTGGCTCTTTTAAATCTTGGCCTTGGTCTGTCTGTCCCAAGTTACTGTGCCTCTAAATTTAAAATCCTTTTCTTGACACCTGAAAAGAACCAGCAAACCCATGCTGAGATCAAAAGTGAGGCAGCTTTTTCTCACCTGAAAAGACGTCCAGTGCTAAAAGTTTTTCCAGTTGCACTGTGCTCTGCCAAACACGTTTTTTCCAGATGCTGTTTTTCTAACCATGTGTTTAAATCAGTGTTATCAAGTATTTCCTTTTTGGCATGCAGGCTATTTACCTAGGCATATAAATAAAAGTGCTGGAAGGCTCTCATTTTTGTGGATGTTGGCTGCAGGTAGGTTTTCAAGATGGTGGGACATCCTGACTGAAACAGTAGAACAGTAGTTGTAGTTTAGTGATGGATAAAACATGGAGGAAAAATATCCTTGGAAATGGTCTAGTGGAATGTTTTATGTTTAAGTTACGATGCACCGAACTTGCACTGTTTCAGTGAACTTTAGAGGACAGTACATGGATTCAGAACTCAAAATACCAGTTTTCCTGCCCAACATCTCAGTAAACTCTCCTGGAAGCCTCTCAGCTGATGCAGCCAGGGCTCCCAGCTTCCTGCCTCTCCTGCCGTCTTCTGAGCTGACCATTTTAAACGTGGAAATTTCCAGACCCTGAATGCATCACCACATTGGGTCCCAGTGATGCTGGCAATACTGGAAGCACTGCTGTATGATTTATGTTTGCTGCCCAGTGGCTTGATGCTTAGCAGCAGCTGCAAAGTGGACTGGATTCTGATGAATTTCCCAGTTGAGGCTGGTTGGTGGTGGGTAACAGCATTATAATCTCAGCCTTTTTCAGAATTCCCCGCATCCTCAGCTGGTGATCCTGGAATGATCACTTTCTTTGGAAATACTACACTGTAGACCGAAAAGATTCAGGTTGTAAATAAGTTTGGGTTTCAAATCTCTTCCCAGGTTAAGACAGCTCATTTCTAGCAAAAACTTCCTGCCTTTTTCTGACGTGTCTGGTATGACCACAAATGGAAAAAAGATACGAGGTTTTACAAACCACTGGACCTGATCCAGTGCTGTGCTTAGTTTGGAAAGGATATAAACCTTTAACTTGCATGATATGAAGTGCAGGCCCAAGGCTAATGTGAGAACGTGTGGCAGTGAGAACAAGCAGCATAGGCATTCGGAGCATTTCTGAGCCTGCCAAGTATTGATTGGTAACAGAGGGAATGAGTGGAGAAGCATTTCAATTTGGCACCCATATGTGATTCTGGTGCTGTCACAGTGAATTAGCAGGACTTTATTTTCCCTGTAGTCCATCCCAGGCTTTTGTCATTGAAGTATCCCCTTTGCTCATATCAACTTGTTAATAGACAAAGTGGAAAAAGACCCAAATAAATTCCCAGAACTTTTGCCCCCAAAAAGCCTGATTATGTTATGCTGCTATCCTCTGAATGGAGGCTGAACAGCACTAACGACTGTCACAGCATAAATGTTATAGGGGATTCAAGCTACAATTACTCATTTTGCACAGTCACTTAATCCACTAATGGGGAGAAATGGGACAACAGTTTAAAAAGGCAAGAGAACTGTCAGAGATTATTAAATCTGTTGGGATCATTTGGTTTAGTAGTCTGTCTTGACCCAAGTAAATGCTTCAGCTAATGCAACAGACTTAATGCCTCCGGTAATTAGAGCAAGAAGAGATGGGTCATCATTAGCAACTAGAAATTCGGAGTTGTATTTCATCTGGAAGGCAGCATCTTCAACAGGGCTTATTTGTTGCCACTGCAGATCATCTGTGAGTCACAAGTGGTACATTGGACTGACTCATTTGTGTGATTTAGCAGAGGCTTTTTAATACATGCTCACTGTTCCGTATGAATAGTTTTTCTAAATAGTTGCCCAACAGAAAAAGGCACAATATTGGACAACCCTGTGCAGTTAATACTACTGCTCTTATTTACAAGATGTTGGTGATTTCTTTATTGTTGTGCAGTTCACAGTTCAGATTAGTTTTGATTGTAGGTTTGAAATGTCTTTGTCATATCTGTGAAATTGAAGAGTGAAGAAAGGAAAGCCAAACACGCATGGAAGGCATCAGTAATTGGCATCTTCAGAAGATACAAGAGCCAATCCAATACCATTCAAGGCATATACTCACAGAATACTTTTACAAGGGTTTCACAGATCCAAAATCATATTCAATCCTGCATATTGCCAACAGCATGAATGAAAATTATATACCACAGATCCAGTGTTTTTGCAGATACTAGGAAATTTCTAAATCCTCTTCAAAGAGTACTGATAAGTAAATGAAGATGCAGGTACAAAGGAAATTAGCCACAATCTGAACTCCATTACAAGGCACTATGAAGTGGGAACTAAAATAATATATATGGGGTGATGTAATATGATCTTATGCAGATCAGCAGGCAGGGAACTGTGACTTGAAAAGACCAAAGTATTGAAGTGTGGCATGAAAATTCTTGAGAGAAACTGTATAAATAAATGGATACTCATCAAGCAGAATTTGGGTGTCTGTGGTTGGCTAATTAGGTATGTGATGCTGAAAACCTCCTCAGGAACACCACCAAAGAGGGAAGAAAGGTTGCAGTGCTTCACCAAGAACTGTCTAGAGAAACTGTCTCTCAAAAATATACCCTCTCCCCAGCGGGGGCTTAAGGCACTTGTGACAATCACTAGAAGAGAAAGGGATTCAGAGGTGTCAAAAAGATAGCCATTCTCAGTAGATGGGAATCTCCTTAGAAACAAGTATACTTGGGAGTTTAATTTGCCAAATTAATCAAGTTCAAAAGCTCTCAACAGTGCTCATGTGCATGATATCTGATGGATTGTGAGCTAACTAGAACTGAAGAGACCTTTTGTGGTTCACATGGTTGCCTGGCTTCAGCAGAGTGCTTTTTATCTCCATGGAGCTGTTGTGAGCTTTTCACAAAAGAATGGGTCATCTGGTCCAACCTCCCTGCTCAAGCAGGGTCATCCCAGAGCACGTGGCACAGGATTGCATACAGACAGTTGTGGAATATTTCCAGGGTTGCTCCACAACCTCTGTGGGCAACCTGTTCCAGTGCTTGATCAGCCCCACATTTAAGAAGTTCTTTCTCATGTTCAGGTGGAACTTTCTGTGCATCATTTTCTGCCCATTGTCTCTTGTCCTGATGCTTGAAGCCACTAAGAGGCTTCAACCCCTTGATGCCCTCCTTCTTTCCTTCTGTGCTTCTTCAAGAGTGAGAAAAAAGAAATAGCCATTCTTCACTCCCTCTTGCTGGTGTGCCTGGGGAATTGAGTTGTTGTAGGCTCAGAGGAAATATTTTCTCAGGAGATTGTGTTTATCAGCCTTTGGAGCTTGGATCCGTCTCAGATTTTCTCCACCTCAGTCTTACTTTACACAAGCACTCTCATGGTAGAAGGTTCCTGAAAAGGACCAGTCTGATGGAGGTTTCTCTGCAATAACACTACATCAGCTCAGTAGACCTCACTGAAGAAGCCGGGATTCTTCTCACTTTGTGTCTACATCCTCGTTTATCTATGCAAATGTTTTGATTTCTGCACTGTTCCTTCTCTTTACTCTTTCCTACCAATGCAAGTTTTCCCCATATTAACATTCCCTCTTCACACATGGCCATTGTCTGCCTCTACTTTTCTGCTGTGTTTTGTGCTATCTGGTCCTCATGTGACAAACACAAGTTCTTGTGAGGTCAAGACAGGCTGCTGCCTCCCATACCACTCTAATCTATATTTTGCTGGTGGTGTAAAGGTCTTTATCAGTTACAGTATTTACTGTCAGCCAAATAGCACTCTTCCCATCCTATAAGTAGCATAATGTGTGCTAATGGATTGGATGGAAATAATGGACGGATTATAATAATAAGGATTATGAACATAAGGTATGTTTTTATATAAAATAAAAATGACCAAAAGCACTTCATCTCTCTGCCAGCACCATGTCTCTAGACGGCTGTCATGAGGAGAGACCTTATAGGTGCCAGAAAGAGAGACCCTTAATCTCTCCTTGCTTCATAATACATGTCTGAGGTTCTGAGTATTAAAGTAATGTGTGGTGTGTCAAGAGTGTTAAGGAAATTGTCTGCTGTATGTGCAGCTGACTGTCTGAGGGGGCACAAGGGACTTCATGTTTTAGGGGCAGCCTTTTAATGGAATCTGACCATTTAAAAGGCTAATTCTTCTCTCTTGTACACTCTGCTTGGATATAATCCCATCCAACCTGCCCCCCCTACAAGTTCCATTCCAACCTATTGTTCCACTTGCCTTCTTTCAGACCCTGCCTTTTATCTGGCTTCCCTAGCAGAGCTCATATAAGCTGCTGGCCCCTCAGAGGAAAGATGGCCAGTAAGTCTTGAAGGGAGCAAAAATGTGCTATGAGTCCCTGAACACTGGGGAACCAAGAAAATCTTTTTCAGTGCCCAATTCTAGTGGAAGCTGGTTTGGGAAGTAAATGCCTACATGTCTTTGTGAAGGAGTCCTCGAGTCCCTCAGCAAAAAGACAATGGCAGCTGTCTGGCAGAGAAAGGTTTGCTTTGTAGGTGCTGGGGAAGCAGATGTCCTGCAGGTATTTGTGCTCCAATTAATTACTTAAATTAATGTACTTTGTATGTGACTTAATGAAGGACATAATGAAGAATAACTAGCAACAACAGTGCCTGTCCTGAGGTAGCACCCAGTGCCCACCCAAGTACTGCCTTTTGCCAGCTGCTGCAGAGGCAGTAAATCAGTCAAGGGATGTCAAAGTTCATTTTCCAGGGGGAAACAGTGATTTTACTCAAAAGTGGAGTGTGCCTTCCTTAATAAGGAATGCTTAGCAGCATGGGATCTTATCTCTGTACTCTGTCACTCCCTTCCATGTGCTGATGTCCCCTTCTTTCTAAAAGCCACCAAGCTTCACTGGATCAATGAGGCCTGATCAATTGTTTTTGCCTCTGAATCATCTATATGGGGTTGTTAGCTGAGCTGCTGGCAGAAAACGAGAGGCAGCTTTCTGTCTGTTTACTGTAAAGAAAGCGAAGCAAGCTACAGGGGGGGACAGGCTGCACAGTATTTACTGTCAATACAGCTGGAGAGAGAGAGGAGATATAAGGAGAGGGGAGGAGAGGGGAGCAGGGGCTGCAGACTGCAACCCCAGTGAATGACCTGAGTGTAAAAATACCCATGCATTTTCAGATGGGAAGAGAGTGGATTAGTCAACAAGGAATAACTGAGAGCATTTAAGAAAGGGTGTAGTGAAGGTCTAGCGAGGCAGGGACGTACTAGTGGCATGCAGAGTAATAATGCTGTGCATGAATGTACTGAAGCTGCACTGCAATCTGAAAAGCACTTCCAGATCTGCCCTGAGACAGAGCAGTTGCTGGGATAGTTTTGTGTATGCCTGCATGCAAGATCCACCGTTTAAAAGTAGTAAGATGAATAATAACAATTGAACTTAGAGAATAATATTTGGAGCTAGTTTTCTGAATGAGCTGGATGTCACCATTGTAGCTCAGACCAGAAAAAGAAAATTATTAAAAAGAGGCATACTTCCTTGCTTCTCTTTCCTCTTCATCTACAGAGGTATTAGGTGACCTGAGCTTCACAGGGCAAGAAGGCTCTGAGCAGCTCTCTCTGAGTGTTCCTCTACTTCCAGAGGCAGGTGAACGAGTGAAGAGTGAATTCACACTTTAAAGAGCAGCGAAGACCATCTTGCCATGAAACCATTCACAGATGAAGATGTAGAAATCTACATCCAGAGCAAGGTAAGACTTCATCTGACCAGATTTTCTGTCTCCCACAGTAGGTGTTGATTCTGAAGGGTGCCAAATTTGACAGTTAGTTGCTCGCCTGCTGTCTTCATTTCTGAGACAAGATTGGGTGAAGTTTCGTGAGAACTGTATTTCTAATGAGATTTCTAGGTTTCTATTGCAGAATCTTATCTGCTGGTAGCCTAATTTTTCAAGGTGCTTGTCCTCTTCGTCTAGGTATCTTGAATTTTTGTTTCTTATCTGGAATTCCAGATGTAAGACTAGCTGTAATTGCCAGCATTTAAATCTAAGGGAAAGGTCCTTGCCTCTCTCCCTGTCTGGTGGTCTTGGTTTGACCAAAACAAGACCGACACCAGGCGTTGCCTCTAAGAAAGATGTAGGAACTGCAAAGACAGACCAATATTGTTAGAATTCAGTCATCAGTCTGTCACCTCAGCTTAGGATACTTCTCTATATACCATGATTAAAATAACATGTCTCATTAGCACATGCAGACTGGAATCTCATTTTCTATTTTATAACATATTCCAGCACTCAATTTTTCCCCCATTATGAAATGAAATAAAACAGAATAAAATCCTCTGCAAAACAATACTGTTTAATAAAAGCTCTAAGTGAGCCATAACATTTTTTAAAGCTGGCACATTTCATGGCATTACTGAGCAAGATCCTGTTTTATAGTCTACTTTCCCCAACAAAATGCAAGATACCAAATTGACAAATAATTTCAAAATCAGAAAGTGTAAGGCTTTATTTTCTGTTAAGGAACACATATTCTAGTGCAATGAAGGTGCTGGTGAGAAAGGCCATTCTCTATTTGTTTTCTCTATGGAAATGTTTTGATGGCAAGTATGAAAGTTCTCACAGAAATATACCTTCTGCAGGCGTGCAGTGTTGTGCACAGGAAAATCATTCCATGGGAATCTGTTCAGTGAGCTATTAACAGCGAATGCTTCTCTGAAGATTTAAAAAGCAGAGCTACAAAGGAGGGAACAGAGCGAAGCCATGCACAGGAAGATGCTCATATGACAGCCATAAGTACAAGGAACAGGAGCAGACTGTAGTTCAGTGAGGCTCATAGTTGCCAGTATTTTAGGTTATACTGGAAGTCTGTTTTCTAGCAGCCCTCCAGCTCTTAGTTTCTGCCTGCTCCTGAGTCTCTTGTCCAAGAGATGCTGCCTAACCTTCAGGCAGTTCAGCTTGTCAAATGCTGCCTGTTTTTGGAAGTAGGTCAACCACCTGGTGCAATGAATCTCTGTAATACCAGAGATTTCATTCTTAAGCCACTCATCAAAGGAAAAATTAGAATGAGTATGGAGTGGATGTGGCTGGCTAAATAAGAGAAAACCCAAATGTTCCTAACTTTTCCTAGTAAATCCCAATCCTGCTTCCTTCCCCCTTAATAAAACCTTAATTGACCTTGTTATTCAGGTTTTGTGCATTTGTTTTGGCACAACTCCCCAAGTTAAGACCTGGTAAGGGGAATACCAGTTGGTCACAGAGGTGACTGTCCAGCAAAGACCTTACAATGTCTCTTCTCCCAATATGTCTGTGCTGGTACTAGAAGTGTCTGAGATAAATGCCTTGGCTCTTCAGACTCACGTTCTGTTTTCTGATTTTTTGCCCTCCCTTCTGTAGGAAGGTTGTATTTTCCAACAGGATGATTAGGGAGCTAATTATGGTTAGCTAATTATAGTGAGCACACTGTCAGTCACATGCCCATTGTTTTTTTATCCCTGCTCCAGTGATGGGGTGTACACATTGAAATAAGTGTTTAGTGGTACTCCCTCAGCTGTTTTTTTGAATGTGTACTCTTATAAAGAATTCATGACAACTGCTGTAGCCTAGCCAGTAGATGATGAAGGCAGAATTAAATGAGGCCAGGCTGGGTTGAATGGATTCTCCCTGGATACTGGAAGTGGCAAAAAAATGTTTCCAGCAGGTACCCCTTAGAGAAAACAGAGCATGAACAATGCATACAGAAGGCACTCTAGATCTCCATTTGAGCTGACCCACTGTGAGATTGTATACTTTTTATACTTTTCAGTTTAAAAAAATCAATTTTTTTGTCTAAAAGCTCTTAGAGATGGACAACTTTCTCTGCTGCTCACCATTCACTTGCAGGAGAAGCCATTAGGTGTCTTGTTGAGTAAGACGAACTTATAGGACTGTTCTAAGGAGTTGTTCTGGATGAACAAAAATAAGGTGGAGAAAATAGATACAGTATAGATACAGATGGAGAAGTGCCAAAAATGAAAGCTGAGATGGGGAGGTGAAAATGAACATGGGCTAAAATCTTTCAGTGTGGGGTTTGGGGTTTTTTAAGTACATGTAAGTAAAGCTAAAGCTGTTTTTAGAGGAAAGGATGAATTGGAATGAGGAGGAGGGTGAATTACTAGGGAAATTAAAGGACATTACATAAACATAAAGGACTACGTGGTGTTAAGATAGCAAAGAAACAGGATGTCTAGGGTGCATGAGAGCCCAGTGAATGGAATATGGTGCTGCTGTCTGATGTATTTCTCACTTCCAAAAGCTATTTAGACTTAGTAAAAGTACTGTTAACTTTGTTATCTGAGGGAGGAAGGTATTCAAACTCTGCTCATCTTCAAGTTCAATATTAGTCAATTGCTTTGTTCATTGGTTAATGTATGTGAGGCAAGCACTAGTCCACTTTAGTCCATTGAATGGCCCCTTGTTGTGAAGAAGTGAATCTATTTGGCTCCCTCCAGGGTCTGGGGACACATTTCAACACACTTGAGTGTCTTTGGCTGATAGTTCAACATTCGACATAAAGGTGTCCAAAAGGACTTTTAAAGAAGTACTTGTCAATGATATCTTTAAAAGAGAAAAGAGAGTTGTTTAAATGCTGAAGAAGATGCTGAGTAAATAGGACACAGGAATTTTAGAAAGCCATAGGCTGGTTTGGCTTGGAAGGCATCTTTAAAGATCCTATAGTGCAATTTCCCTACCATGGATTATGACACCTTCCACTAGACCAGGGCTGAAAGCCACATCCAGCCTGGCCTTGAGCACTTCCAGGGATGGGGCATCCACAGCTTCTCTGGGCAGCCTGTGCTAGGGCCTCACCACCCTCACAACACAGAATTTTTAACTTATGCTTTTGCTTCCTTTTCGTCTTCGATAATAACAAAACACTGTAGCAATTATGTTTGGCTGTGGCAATTATGCTTTATCATTCATTTTAGCCAAGTGATAACTCTGTTTCTGATTTTTATTTTCTTGCCTGAGAACAATAAGATTTAGTAGAATATGGTGAGGAAAAAAGAGGAATCAAGAAGAAAGCAAAAGCTGCAACCAAATGAGATGAAGCATAGGATCCAAAAAAGAACAGTAAACAGTATTAATATTTCACTCTGCATAAGTAATTCTGATTGTATAAGTAATGACAAATGTGTTTATGAACTTCATTAACAGTAGCTGAATCTCCTCACTTTGGTAAATATGTAAAGATATTTGGGAAATGTTAAATGTCCTTCACTAACATGGTTCCTTCATGTTCCTTCTGCTGAATCTCCTTGTTGAATCTCTACTGAATCAGATTGTGACAGTCCCCTTATGCTCCCTTAATTTTTAGTAATAAGCAAAGGTTCAGGTTCATCTTACATTTTTCTGAGTTGTCCATCCCTCACCTCAGTCCTTCCAAGACTCAGACATTTCACTGATACAATTTTCAATAATTCATTATGCTACTACTTCTTGAACTGAGGAACTACCCTTTAAGCTACACAAACACCTAGTTCCCAATGAGACCAGCTTTGGAAAGATGCTTTCACACTATCTAGGAGTAGTGTCTCATCTGTACTTCAGCCATAAAGACTGTGGATACTTTCAGTATATAAGGTGGACATCTAAATGATGCCACATACATCTACCACCTGACTAATGGACAGATCTGTAACTCTTGATGTCCTGCCAGTTCTTGGAATGAAACATATCCTGGCTTTGAGAATGGCTACCATATGCAGGGGAGTAACTGGTATTCTGCATGAAATGGATAAAGAATTGAGACTGTAGCTGTAGTTGATAACAAATTTATCTGTGTGATGAGCCCCTTTCCTTCCATCCAATGGTGTTGGCATGGAAATATCAATTAATGCTCAATAGTCTTGAATATTGACCCTTTGGTGTTCACAGCTCTGTCTCATGGTAAATTGATTGCAATACACAGGGAACAATTTTTATTCCCAGTGCAGCACAGGCACAAATGTTTCAGGATGCTTTAAGCTGATTTGTCTGCTCCCCACCGGAGACAAAGACTGCAATTACCTGTAATGTGAAGTGTGTTTCCTGGAACTGACAGGTGGAACCTCGGCATCACCTGGTGTCCAAAGCTGTGGAGGAGGTGCAGAAAATCATCCAGCAGCTGACCGCAGAAATCAGCTACAAGGCCGTGCGATTCCAGGCTATCTCCAACTCTGGCATTCACAATGAGAACATTAAGGTATGAACAAGAGCTCTAATGCACTCTCTGGCAGCCTGTAGGCAACCAGAAAGTGATTTCTCCATTATGTAGGTGTTTGTATGGGCAGGTACCTCACCCAAAACACCACAGACGATGTGCTGACACTTCACTGTGGAGTTCTAGTGACTGGGTCATTGGCACTCACTCATGGACATCTCACAGCCAGAGGAGCATTGAAGAGAGATGGGTAAATCAGGCAGAGCCTCTTCTTACAGCTGCTGTGTTTACAAAGAGCATCTGCTTCCAGAGCTGTCAATCCACAAGCAGAAGCCAAAGTTCTTTGGGAGACAGAAAGAAAAACTTGTGCAGCAGTAACGTAAGAAAAACATGCTCATGCCTTCATGAGCTATGACTCATAATTTTCACAGGTCGAAAAGCTGTCAACTCACTAAAAAAAAAAAGGAAGAAAATTAAAAGTCCTTCTTCTGCTATGAACATTAGAAAGCTCCTTCTGAAAATATGTTTCTTCATTGTCATGGATCGGAATGTCTTTTTTATTGGGAAAAAAATGCTTATTAGTGGGAGAAGTGAAATGCCTCCTCATTTTAGACCTTCAGACATGGAAATAATAATGCCCTGTCCCAGCTGTGACAGAAGAAGGCTGCTTATTTCTTGTGACTCCATTACACAAAAGTAACTAGTAAAGACACAAGAAACAATCACAGCAATGGCAATGTCAGATGAGAACAGTATTTTTCATCTGAATGAGTTAAATACTAATGTCAACCGTTATATTAAACCACAGCCATTTACAGATCAAAACACAGCAAATACATAAAAGTATGAGGCAACTTCTGCAGCTCTCTGGGACTGAAAGGGAAGAAGTCTTTGTATGAAGCAGTGGGAAGGGTATGGAGGTGGAAGCAAAATATAATCACCCAGTCTGAAATGTGGCTACTACCCTGGGGACAAAGACATGCAGATTCATAGCTTTTCTGGAATTTTATGTATCCCAGAGCATGTGGTCTTGTCAATAAGTATGGCCACAGTGTCATAAAACAGTGCCACATCCTGGTACACGAGTTCCTTGGTGCCAGAGTCTGCCAGCCACCTCCTGTGCTGGAACAAACCTGCTTGGCTAATGAGGTCTGACAGGACCAGGGTCAGGGTAAAATTGCTGCTCTGGAAAGCAAAGCAGAACAAAACCACCAAGGCAGTCTATTATGAGCAGTAACTTGGTGTTACAGTATGCAGATCTGAACAAATTCTGCTTGAAAGAAATCCTCAAAATCTGTTTCCTTAAAAGTGGCAGATCTGTTGTTCATGCCTAATTGGACCCAGTGTTACAAATCCATGGAAGTAACACTAGGAGGACCTGACTAACTGTCCTGTACTATGGGGCAGCAAAGAATGGGTTGATGAGAAAGTGTTTTAGTCTGGGCTATCTACTTCCAAAAATTGGAAACTTTAATGCCGTTGCTGACATACTTCAACATAGAGGAGACTTGTGTCCAGGGAAAGTCAATGTATTCATTATTATGTTTAATTTCGCAACATCTTTTTTTCTGACAGTTAAATCTACAGTGATTTTTCAGAACTTTCAGCTTCTGGCAAAAAGGAATCAATTTAAGATGGTGAGAGATCTAGATTTGTTGAGAAGCCCCAGGCTCCCTTCTAAATAGGAAGAGCTGAGTGGAGAATAGTTAAGAAAAGTCCTTAGGTATTCAGTGTTTTCCTGTGACCCATGTAGCAAAAAGTCACACTTTAATGAAAAACCTGAAATAAAATTCAAATGAACAAGACAGATTATTTAATTTTTCAAAGTTTTAAGTGTTATTTTTTGTTGTGGCCCACCATTTTTGGAGCTGTCAACTGTGCAGGGCTGATGCAAAAGCTGTGGAGGCTTCAGTAAGGTTATAATGAAGATGTCCAGAGTAATCACTGGTACTGCACTGCCCAATGGCATTGCCAAGTGTTAAATCAAGGTGGGGGCAATGGGGGTGGTTTCCTTTAACAAACTCCAAGTGTCCAAGGAAGCTTGCAGCTTTGCTCTCTGAATGAATGACCTAGCACATGCTTTCTCTCTGTTCTGTGTACTTCTTGTCTTCCTTTCTGCTTCTCTCAGGATCAGCCAGCTTTGCTGGCCAAGTGGTCAGCTATGCTTCGGAGGAAGCGCCCATTCCACCCATCCATCCAGGTACAAAGCCTTCCTGGTGCCTGACAACCCCTGTGCTTGCTTCTTCCTTGCACACCCTCTTCTCCAGACAGCTTCACCCACCAGACTGATTCCTCCATGACTGTTTTGTCCTCTGCACAAGAGACTTCCCTTTTTTTTTTTTTTTTTAATTTATTTTTTATTTTTTCTCAAAGCATAATTATTTTCTTTCTAACCTAATGTTTCTGCCTCCCTGGAACAGCCTGTCAAGGTTCACAAGAATGAGGTTGTATTTAATTTGCCCAGCATACTCTAGACAGGATTCTAATGCAGCAGAACTGGCCACAAGTTACACCCCCCAAAACTGGAGGCTCTTGCTCGAGTCTGTGGCTTTCTGGGGCCCATGGCCTGCACATAGACAGTTGTGTGGCAGAGCATGGATGTGGGACTGGGATTTGTTTAGGCCAAGAAGACACCAACAGCCCAGCTTTGCAGTGCTATTCCCAGCCGTGTGTATTCTGATGTTTTCTGGTAAGCCCCAGGTGGAGGACCCCTGTGGTTTGCATTTGCAGGCACTCACATAACATGTGCAGCTCTTTGCTTTACAATCTATTGGGTGCCAGTGCATACAAAACAACATTTTGGTATGGGAGGGAATGGTTGTTTATCTGCAAATGTGGCTGAGGCAGTGAGAGGAGCAGTAACTGCATGACAACCATTGTATCTTTTCCTTATGAACCTACTGCTCAGTTTCTGAGCTGCCCACAGGATTTCTCAGCCCCACCAAACCTGATGTGTGCAGGTCAGCTAGATCTATAATGTCATCCTTTCAGCATCCTCCTGCCTTTATGGTTCATATTTGACAAAAGAGCAGCTTCCTGCTGTTTTCTGTGCTATTTCTGTGCTTCTGGCTGGCCATCTTTTGTTTTCCAAATCTCTTGCCAGGGAGCAGAGAAGACCAGCTGCTCCCTGTGAAAGAGAGAGAGACAGGAGGTGAGCGTAGCAAGGCACCCCCTGCCCTATGGTCCCTGAGTGAGACAGACACAAGGAGGGCAGCTGGGTCAGCCAAGAGTCTGGATCATCAGGAAAGCCTGATGGTAAGTCAGGTCTGAGGTCAAGCCACTCCCCCACTCACTGGAGCCCAGGGCTAACCTGAAATGAGGGTCCCAGACCCATGGGCAGAAGGTGTGGGTAGAAGCCCCAGAAAGGCTGCTTAGGGACAGTAAAGCCTGTTAGTGCCCTCAGGGCCTGGGCACCTCTGTGGTAATACTTAAAATCAGCTGAGCTGAGCTGAGCTGAGCTGAGGAAGGCTACCAGAGTGTTTTGGATTATTACAGGAGACTGACAAGTGTGTTTCGTTCACCATGGGTGTAACCACCTCGCAGCAGTGGCTGTCACTTCACATCCTGCTCATGCAGGAGCTTCACCTTACTTATGCCAGTGTAAGTTAGGCTTGGTAGCAAGTGGACTTGAAAAGCTCCTGAGCCAACATGGTAAAAATCTGAAGGAATTTGAACACCCCTTCTGGAGCCAAAACTGCCAGATGCTTCCAAAGTAGCATTTGGACATGCCTGGCTATGCCCTGGGCCAGACAGATGATGTTCTGTGGTATTTGTCACCTTATTCTTTCCTTGCAAATACTATCTCAGAACTGGTTTTTATTGGAAAATGGTTGTTCCCCAAGTGAGGCAAATTACCTGGCTTGCAAACAAGCCTGTTTAAGGCTTCCTTGTCCATTAGTTGCTGCCTCCATCCTTACACTGCTTCTGTCATGCTCATCAGGAGATGCAGTTCCATACATTACAGCTGGCCAAGACCTGACTTATTTCTGAGAGTGACACTGCCTCTGTAGGCTCAGGCATGTCACTTGCCTTATGTCTCTGTCCCTTTAAAGGCCAGTCAGAGTGAAACACTTGTAAAATTAATGGGCCATAGCCTTATATTGCAAATGTCTGTAGTGGACTTTGAAAGAGATCAGAAAGGTGCACTTTTTGCCATAGTTATTACTAGTATTGGACTCTGGGCTTATCTCAAGTAACAATTCTGAGATAATGACTAGCACTATTTGGGTTTCCCTTGGCTGGATCTCAAAACATATTCTCTCATGCTTTCCTGCTCCTTGGAAGCTGCTGGTTATTACATCCCGTGCAATTGCAGACTAGAAATAACAAAAAATGGTGGAAACCGTGGCAGGTGTGGTGGCAAATCTGCCAGTGAGCTCTTATCTTCTAAGAGCTTCACATCAGAGACCTTCTAAGACAATTTCCTTTTAGTCTGCATGCCTCCAAGGTAACCCTTAGACAGGTCCTGGCTGTGTTCAGTTAGTCCCATCATACCATGGTTTTTCCTTTTTTTTCAAATCCCCCAGTTTTACCTAGTACTTCCTCAACCCTGTTCTCCTTATTTTAGCTCACAGATCTGCCCTTGTCTCCTCTCTCAACCTCTCTGAACTCTCCCAGGTCTTAGCACCCAGCCAGTTCCTCATCACAGTTCCTCTGCGTGGCCTGACGGGTTACAGGGAATGCCAGGTACGGCACTGGCGCTATTACACCGTGAACGGAACCAAGCTCCTCTCCTCCGTGCGGGACCCTGAGGAATTGCATCAGTGGCTGGAGGTGGAGCAGTTCTCAAAAAGCCTCCAGCAGTGGCATGAAGAGGATGTGAACATCGAAGGTGATCTGGTTCCAGCCAAAGTGCTTATCATCTTCCGGGAGCTGGTGGAGAAGTCGATCGTCTCCTGTAACCTCTCCAGTGAGTTTGGTGGGGACAGTGTCAGGGAAACCATCACACACACAAAGTGTTTGCCTTCAGAAGCTGAGCAAAACCCTCCAAAACCAGGAAGCCTTCAAGTGATTGCAGTGACATACACAGACCTGCACTGAAGATAGAATTCAGTAGCTCTTGGGCTCCTTGTGCCCAAGATGTTACTCCTTCCTTAGGAATTTGGGTAGGGTCTCCAGCAACATCACCCTTGCAGTTCAGCTAAGAGGCAGCCTAGATTTTTAAAACGTTTAGGAATTTTTTTGGGGAAAAAAAAAACCTTTCTCTACTACAGCACCTGCAATATATTTGGATTTTCAAGAAAGGTAGTATGAGAAAATTGGATACCAGAAAGTCATGTAAGTCTTAGGAGAACGTGTTTGAAGATATTTATAGGGCAGATAATGCTCTGGGGAAACTTTAGCTGCCCACAGCTTTCCAGCATGGGATGGTGGGAACTAAGTGGAAGGACTTCTACTGAGGCAAAGTATGTTGGACAAGTGCTCTTTTCCCCAATTCTCCAGGCTACTCCTTTGGTCCCTCTTCCATAGCATGTTTCCAGGATGACTTTCCTCATCAGTAACCTAATGAGTCTTCTGCATTTCAGGGCAATAGAAGCTATTTCTGCTCATCTGATTGCACTCTAAATTGCAGTCACAGGAAAAAAAGCATGTTAAAGTCAAGCTCTGCTAGATAATGGCATTTTTTTCAGAAAATACTTGTTATCATAGGAATAGAAAGATGGATAGGAATGAAATTTCACCATTGAGGCTCACAAGAAAGACCAGCTGGAACAGGCTTGCTTCTGAGGCTTTACTTATGTGAAAATTACTGTGTTGGGCAGCAGTCACATCAAGTTTTTGAGGGAAAGTTGAGTGTTGAGGGAAAGGTACTTGCAAGGACCTCAGAGAGTGATGTTTGGATTGATGATTCTGATGCCAAGGTCTATTGGGAGGAGATGAGCTAAGATGATGTCAGGAGAAGCAATTACCATTTTGTTTGTTTCTGTGAAGGATGGACTTCCTTCATCCCACAGTATGGCTGAAGTTACAGAAGAATTTCACTGATTTCTTTGCTTCCCTGTTTTTTAATTCTTTCAGCACCAGCAAAATCAGTTTTTGAGGTGTCTCACTTTTCCTTAGTGGAAAAATAGGTACAAGCATTGCAATGCTTTTGGAAATGCCAAAAATGAACATATTTACATGCTGACACAGTGGTTGCTCTAACACTTTTCAGCTGCTAGGGGCCCTTGTTGGGAGCTTGGGAACAGAACAGTTCCTATTTGGATGCCAGGCTTGGCTCAGCAGGGAAATAGCACACAGGTTTTCTGAGGTTTCTGAAGTTCTGGTTGGGATGGACTCTACTCTTTGCAAGGTAATTCACCCCATGAATTGCTTCTTAGCCCATACCAGTCAAAATGAGGTGGGATAACACACTGCTCATTAAACTACTTATGTTCATCTGCTCAGGCTCTCACTTCAGTGGGTTAGAGGATGAACACGCAATTGGCTCAGATGGCAGAGCTGAAGGGACAGTGATCCTGCCAGAGTGACCAGGACAGAAACTTTTTCCATGAACTCAGCTGCATCGACAGGAAACATCCCACAAAGTCCATTGGTTGCTGTTTTCTTTCCTTTCTGTACTCTTAAATCACGTTGTTCCTGGAGACGAGCCACTCTTCTTTCACACTGAGGAAACTTCTTTCCTCCAAATCACCTTGGAACTAACTCTTCTTAACACTCAGCACTTGCAGTGATATAGCAGTTAGCCTTTTCTGTGACTGCTCTGCATATGAACTCTGGTATTGTCTTCTGTGCAAACAGAAGCAAACCTTACAGATACCCCACAAAACATTCTGAATGACTGGCAGTAGTAAGTGTGATCTGGCAAGGGTCTGATCTCAGGTTCTCTGAAGGAAGAAGAACATCTTTAGATAGGAAATGGTTCATCTGGTCCTCTCCAATCTGCAGTGATCTCCTTGTAGTGTACCATTAGAAATGTTATGTTGTACCACTTGTCTAGCTTTATTTTTAAGAATCTGATCCTAGGGTTTAAGGACCCACAAAGAAAAAAAAAAGCATGCTAATTGAGTGTAAAGTTAAGAACTTTGTTCTTTCATCTTCCTGTTCTCATTCTTCAGGATAGACTTATATAGATTTATGTTTTTCCTATATTCTTCATGTGTTATTGAAGAGAAACCATTAAGACAGACCAAGAGAACTGCAAGGTCCTAGACAGCCTCTTGTTTGGCTTATGGAAAAGGACTTTTTTAATCTATATTTTCTTCTCTTGTTGTTCTTTCACAGGTAAAGTGACAGTGCTGGAGAGCTTCAGCTCAGTAGTCCGGGTGGCTGTGGAGACATCAGAATCCCAGGTTGAGGTGGAGCTGGTCCCTGCTGTGGAGATTCCAACTTGCTGGCCTGAGAAAGCCCGGTGGCCTCGCTGCCTTAAGCGTTGGCCTTCTCAGGAGAAAGTGCAATGCATCAAGGTAAACAGTGTGAAAAAAACCCTTAACTCTGGGATGGAATTTACCTCTCAGGTGTCTGACAGTGTTTTCCCAAAGGAAGAACTGCATGGTGATGGGGGTAGGGTTAGAAGATGTATTCTCTAAAGAGAGAAGCAATGTTTCAAAATACTCTGTCAGATTTTATTTGGATTTTGTTTCCCCCCCCTTACAGTGATGAATTCCATAGAAAAAATCTGAGTTAGCTTTTTATTGTGTGACTCTCTAGCAAACAGTTCTGCCTGCATCACACAGCTCTGACGTGCATCATTCTTGCTCTGCCTCATGTAGGACTTCAGCAAACGGGCTGCTGTCTTGCAGTTTTCCCTCCAGCTCAATCCCATCTTTCCCTACAACACTCAAGGCTGGATTCTGGCACTTCAGCTCATCCCCAGCTGCCATGTTCCTGCAGGTTGCATTCCACCTTCCAGTCCTGCTCCCTTCTAATGCACAACCTCCTGCTCCACAGCAAAGTGCCTGCACCTCTGCTTTAGTGGCACTGCTGGTGCTGTGCCTGATGGCTCTAGAACAGGATCTCCCTGCAGTAACTGATACCAGCACACAAGGAAACAACACAAAAAGCGTGTTTATTCAACTAAGAATTAAGATGGGAGCACGCCTCATGTTTGCTGCCTCTGCTAACCCTGTTTAGAACAGGCTTCAAGAGATGTCACAGATGCTTTTGTAACCTCTCTCTGCATTGCTGGGAGAAGTTTGCCTCTGATGTGCTGTCACACTTCCCCTGTTGTTCACAGTCGCTGGGTTTCGACCTCCTGGCCCGCTCTAATTATCACTGGCAGCTGTGCTTCTCCCGTGCTGAGCACATCCTCATGGAGGGACTTGATGAAGATGGTGGCTGTCGCATGAAGTGCTTCAGGGTCATGAGGCAGATGAAGGAAGATGTCTGGTGTGCTGGAAATAAGCCTGTCATCACAGCTTATCACCTTCAGGTAGGCATCACCCTGATACCAACACACAGTCGTGGGATCTGTTGCAGTGGTTTCCATCCAGTAATGTCAGACTGTTGTGGTGTACATCAGTGTAGCATCTGTGTAATTTCCAAGGTAACTGTCAAAACTGCTGTACCTTTTCATTGCTTTATGGTGGCAAAGAGTTCACTAAATATGTGTTCCAAACTTCAGTAACTAAGGCCAGTAGGAACATTATGAGTGCAGCAACATAAATAGAGCCCCTGCTCTGTTTCGACTTCACATTGTACTGTTTTCTATACTTGCACACTTACTTCCTGCTTCTTGACTATCCCAGCCATCTATATCCATCTGTGTCTCTGGTGGAAGATGGTGCTTTTTTCCTTTGTGGATATGCACCAAACAAAACTGTCTATAATGAATTAGGTGCAAACTACAGTTCTGGTGGTGTTTTACCTTGGGTAGGAAGAGAAGAAATAGTTAAAGGGCTGGTAGCATCCTCCCTGCACCTATTTCAGAGTCCAAGATGGCTTCAAACAAGATTTGTGAAGAAGAAAGAGAAGACTCTGCTGTGACTGTGTCCCCACATCTGACAGCTGCAGACACCAATGGGCCACAGGCAGCACCATTTGTTAGATTATAGATTAAAAATCCTGTTTTCTGGGACTTCATCCTCCTGGAGTTGCCAGGGATAGGCTGTACTTTTCCTACCTTGAAGCCTCAAGCCATTAGGTTCCTACAGTAGTTACTGATCTTTTGGTGTCCAAAACCAGATGCAATGCTAAGATTTCTCCTAAAGAAAAATCTGCTGACCATTAAATGCTGTTACAGTCATGGCACTACTCGAAGTCAAGATGGAGTAAAAAAAAAATTGATGAAGCTGATTACAGCTTAGCTGAATGCAAAACTCCTCAGTGCCTGTAAGAACAACCTGGTGGGAAAACTGTCATACACAAGACAAAGTAGAAAATCATTTAACCATTAGGAACAATGTTTTTCCCTGGCTCAAGGAGCAGATGTGCAAGAAGTGCTGTTACATGGACTCTTGATCAAAGTAAGAAACTATTTAGAAGCTCTTCAGCTCTTTACTGTAACTGTACTTCTGGCTTTTATTGCAAGAGAGGATTGATTTACCAGACAGAAAGAACTTTTCAAAATTACTCACATTAAAAAGAAAAAGAAAAGAAAGGTGAAAAAAGAAAAGAAAGGGGGGAAAAAAGAAAAGAAAAATGAGAGAAACAGTCAGTGGATAAACCAGCAGCTGAACAGAAGCTTAGTTTTAGATTTCTCCACATTCTCAGGTTTCCCCTGTCAGAGGTATCCAACAATTAGGTTTAAACAAGATCCTCCGTCACAGAGGAAATCTGCATCCCAGAAGCTCTGAAAGCCAGAGGGAACCATGTAACTGCCCTTCTTTTGCTTACCTGCATAGGAATAAAGTCCAAGATCTGGAATTTCAACCAGGTCTAGGTATATTCTGAAAGCCAACTCTTTGCTGTTGGTAGAGAGCTGGCAGTTGGGGACATAAATGCTGGGGATAGGTCACTTGTTTGGGCACCTGACTGAAAAAGCAGCACTGTTTTCCTTGCCTCCAGAAACTTCATTGCAATTGCTGCCTGCTGAAGTAGTTTTAGTGTGTCAGAAGGTAACTGCTCTGCAAGTGTTCAAGGAGCAGCTCTCAGAGAGTTATAGCTTGAATTCCTCACCATGTCTTTGTTCACTGGTGACATTCAAGAAAAGGCTTTGTGGTTATTGCAGCTGTGAACAACAAAAAAATTCACATTTGAAAAACTGTTTGAGGAGAAATTTGTCAGGAGTAGAACTAGAGATGAAATTCTACCTCTGTAGAAACAGGCAAGTTGAAGGCTGTGGTTCTGCCACCTCTCACAATGTCTGTGAGTCTCTTTTTGGGTAGCTGAATTTGCAAAATAAAATGTGGATTCAGAGGACAGTTAAGGGACTTAGCAGAATTATTGAACAAAGGATAGGTGATTTCATACTTTAAAAAGTCATTTCAGGCTGACCAAGGCAATCAGTACAGCTTTTTTGTAAAGTAAGTTAAGTTTGTTGAGAAAATTCTTCTCAGTCATGGGTAAGTCTGAGAAAATGCAACATGGGCAGTGTAAAAAATAATACTATAAGAGCAATAATCATGTGCATTTTGTTATTTTAACTATGTATTTCTCAAATGTTAAATTGTATAAAATAATTTTGGAGGAATAGAATGTAAGACATGCAGTAAGTATCACGTCAGAAAAAAACAGGCAGCATTTGACCAGAATGCAAGTCTTGCACCTGCAATAGTTTCTTGGAATCTCAGTCTGTTTAGGATGCAGATCTTTGTGTGTATCTTCAGCACAAATACAGCTGAGGCTAACAAATAATTATGTTAATCTCATTATGCTCTGTCCCTCCTTGCATCTACTGGCTTCTACCCTTGCATAATAGGCCCTTTTCTACAGCCTAAAATGCCTGGCATTTCTACAGAGGCTCCTGCTGGAGGATGGCAAATAGGCCAAGATTATTTTAGCAAGATCATTTTCCTTGGGCTGCTGGCTCAGTCAGGGGAGAGTGGCTCCTCTGGGGAGATATCCTAACCAGGCACCTCCAAGCTGCTCTTCCTGGTCCCCAGAGGAGACTTTAGCTGGGATCCCTCCATTGCAACGTTAGCACAGGGAGGTAGCAGCGCCAGTCTCTGTAATTTCCAATGCTGTCAGCCATTCACCAGCACTAAAAGTGCCTTAGTAAGCTGTGTGAGCCCTCGACAGAACCTCTAACACATCTTCTCTCCCATCTGCTTCTTGCAGACAGTGCTATTCTGGACGTGTGAAAAATACCCACGCACCAAGGATTGGCGCTGCTTCCCTGAAGCCTTTCTGAGGCTGGTACAGAAGCTGCACAAGTGTGTAAGCCAGCACTTCCTCAAGCATTACTTTCTCAAGAACACCAACCTGCTCAAATATGCCAACACCAGTGACCTGGACCTGGTGGCCAGTAAGCTCGCAGTCTTCTTGGAGAACCCCGTTTTCTGCCTGGACTAAGGCAGGCAAAGGTCTCGCCCCAACCCTGAGTCAGTCCCCCAGCTCCTGTCCCCACCTGTGGCTGCTCTCCGTGTCCTTCCAGTAGATGCTGCAGCTGGCTCTGTGAGACAGTTGGCACATGCAGCGCGAAAGAGAAGTGTCGAGCTGGCAGCGGTGGGCGGTGAAAACTGATGGGAGGTATCACTTGATGCCCAGCTGATCTAATTTGCTTTCAACAGTGACAGCCTGCCTGGAAGCTACAGCCAGTGAAACCCAACTCTGTGTGTCAGTCAGAGCAGGCAACTGCCTTGTTCTGTGTCTCCAGTCTTGTGGCACCTAAGCTGAGAGGCAGCGCAAAGGAGTCTGGCTCTGCTGCCTCTGTAACCTAGCACACGTATTGTTGCTGCAATCACTTTTCTCACAAGGACAGCAGGTTTCATTGCCTGCTTATCTCACAGGCCAGCTCTGCAGAGGGGCAGAGGGACATTTCCAAGGTGTTCTGAAGCTGGAAGCTTTCTCAGAGGAAATTCAGTTCAGTGAGATGCTGCTCTAGTAGGGTCCAGTAGGAATTTAACCATGCTGCTAGTGTTGAAGAGCTCAGTAGAAGCAAAAAGAGGAACAGTGGGTTTGCCTCTTAGTTTTTCTCTCCTCCAATGACATTTTTCTTCCAATTGCTTCAAGTATGTCTTTTTCAAGTTTGCCTTTGCCAGTTGTGTTAGTGCTATACAGTCAGGGGGCTTTGGCAGGGCAGATTTCACTTCCATCCCTGGCTCTATCCAGCAGGCTGGACGACGAGCAGGTCTTTCCCTAGCTGTTAGCACCCATGAATTTTTGGGTGCAGTGCAGAAGGAGAATATTTTTCAAAGGCTCTTAGCTCCAGGATCCCCAGTGCTTTTAATTTTGTGGATGTTTCAAAAGAAAATGGATTTTAGTATTTCAAAAGAACAGAGCTTTAGAATTAATATAAAGAATACTGGGTTTAATGTTGTTAAATTGCAGAGAGTTAAGAGACTAAACTAAGATGTGGGGATTTAGGGTCTGGTTTGGTGGGCTTTTTTTGTCACATCTGTGCAGGAAAGGAGGTAAGTCCTTTGCCAAGGGGGCTGGCAGAGGTGGGATTTGCATCCTGCGCTCCAGGGAGCTGCACAAGGCACATCCGCGGTGCGGCGTCTCCCCGTCGTGGCAGACTGCGGTACAACCACGCGTCTCCAGCGCAGCCTCTGCCTCTGGAGCAGCATGTCTTCTACAGCTTTTGAGCAGAGTAGATATGCGTCAGGAAGGATCCCAGCCGTGTGGTCCTGGTCTGGTCGTGGTCCTGTGTCTTCTGCATCAGATCTCACCAAATATAGACCTGATCCAACCATGTCAGTTGCCACCCTCGTTGCTCAGATCCTTGGAATTGACGCTCCAGGTCGCCGTTCCACATGGGTAACTGCATTGCATGGAACTTTTTGAACTTCTCTTGCTAAACCTTTGTTCTCCAGGCTCCCTAAATGGGACACAAGTGTCAGTTTCACGATGACACCTCCTGTTCAAGTTTGGCTTTCCTGTTTCCTGTGAGCTGAGCTGTTTCAGTAAAGTGCAAGGAGATGCCAATCTGCCAGGCAGAGTCAGGCAGCTGTGGCAATGAAGTAAGGTCTCCTGTTTCATCTTGGGTTTGTCTTGTGGTTGAAGGGCTGGCTTCTGAAGTTAGAGGAGGGCAAAACCAGTTCAAACTGTTTGAGGAGAGTGCAAAACATTCAGAGCTGTTAATCCCAAATTTGATATTTTACTGCTTTGATGTACGGTCTTTTGGGGATTTAGTTGTGGCTGTTGAAGAATTTGTCTCCCTTTATAGCTGGGTGAAAAAAAAAGTTTTGGTGGCAATACCTTAACTTGGATGCAGCTGTGTATCAGAGGCCTCAGCTGCTGGGGTTCACAGCCTGCTGTGAAGCGAAACCATGGGCATGCACCGTGTGCTGCGCAGCCGTGGCATGGAATGTTCCACTGCTCTGCCAGAGTGGCAGCCTCTTACAGCCAGGAATGACTCAGCAAAGCCAGGAAATAAGCACAGAGTGATGGACCCCTGCTTTGAGCCAAGTCTGATCAGTTTTTGCTCTATTTTCTTCTTGTTTACTCAAGCAAATGCATCAGCCAGCATATGCTGCTGCAGAAAGTATCCTTGTCACCACTGGAACATGGAAGGTACATTGCTATTGACCACAAAGACACAGGAACAATCAATCCCACAGCTTTTTCTCCAGAGCAGCAAGATGTGACACAGCTGGCCACTGGCAAAGGGAAAAGGCTCTGAGGAAAGGACTAACGTGTTCATGGAAGCAGTTGAATACAAGGATTGATTCCTTTCAGAGACATCTTTGAGATATTATCTTACATCATCTTGTGCAGGTCTGCTTGGGTGTGTGGGGTTTTGTTGTGAGGCAGTTTTTTGTGGTTGTGGGAGAGTTGTGCAGGAGGTCTCTTATCAAAAAAAAACCAAACTTGCCAAATATATTTATCGCATTTCTTACCACAGTAAACTTTCTGCAAATAGCTTTCCACTTATAAGCCTGACTGCATAATCATGGCCTCATCCCAAGATTTTTCTCCAAAAAGAGATACCACATTGTGTTTTGGCTACACAGTAAGTTTTATGTTTCATATTTATAGTTTTTCTTTCTTAAAAGTGACCATCTAGACAAATACAGACTTTCTTGAAATAGGTTTAATCAAAAGTTCTTTGTTCAAAACATCAGGAAGGAATGTGGTGAGCATTTTCTCTCCCTCTCTTTTTCATTGCTTTCACGAGTATTTGCTGCATTCTCAGCCCTCACCACAGTCACCATCACTCTGTCAGAAATTTCAATGGAATGTGTTGCTCTGCCATATAAAACCGTACAAAACCCATGACGTTTTTAGTATTTTTATGCAACCTGCCTTCTAGGCACTAGAGGGCATTGTCTCTCTGAAGCACAGACACCGATCCAGGATCTTGCTCTTAAAATCAGCATCTTGTTATCATCATCGAGCTGAGACAAATGAGCTCGATTAATTTAATGCTGAATTCTGTTGCCAAAAAGGAAAGAAGAGACCACGGGAGAGCTTTCTAATAAATAGCAAGACTTGGGTAAAAAGCCTCTAAACTCTGGAAGCCACTCTTAGAGCCAGAATATTGATTTATTGTTTCTGATGGTCTTGCAGTAATTCCCAACAGCCTTCGATTGGGAAAGCACCAACAAGCAAAATGCAAGCAGGGTTCTGGGAAGGAGGGAACTTGCAGGAATAGCCACTGCCCTGCTCCATTAGGGTCCTGCCCTCCCTCCATGGGGCCAGGCCATGACTCTCATGTGTGCCAACCCCTCAGGCTCCTCTGTCTCCGTGTTTTTTTCTCCCTCCTCCAGGGGGAAAAAAAAATAAAATAAAAATTCTCGGAACAAGTTTTCTGATGCCACCCCTTTGGCTCTGGTGGGAATGGTAATTTTTCAGTGCACATCAACTTTCTTTTAGTTCATGGGACCCAGGTGTACACAGAGGCCATTACAGACCATCTACTCACCCTCACTTACACTCCATCTTTAGTTTGAAATGGTGCCCAGCAATGAAGTTAGATCACCTTGCAAACTGCGTTCCCAGTGGGAGCAGCCTGGCCTCTCTGAGCAAAGCTTGGACATGGACAGTGATAGGCAGGATAATTCTGCCTTCACACGAAATATTTTTCTGCTTACCAATGCTAGGACTTCTGGTTTTGAGGAGAAACATATTTTTTATTATTATGCCCCACCCCCAACACACATCTGAGGGCCTTGCAATGTCATGTGAGAGAGTGACACAGCAGCCAGTGCTCAAATCATGGTGAGAGATCCCACTCACCCTGTCAGGCCAACCTGTGCCGTTACTGTAGGAGGCTGTGGTGCCCTTGACCCCTTTGAGGTCTGACTTTTCTGGCTGGAATAATACACACAATTTCAAAGGAAATGAAACAGCTGCAGGTAGCAAATGTATTTTAGCCTGTTCTGACCCAGACCATTGCAGCACAAAGAAATGGACAACACTTTCATCACGTTACATGTACCTGTCAGTTCTGCTCCACGCAACATCTTTGAACTGAAAGGAAGGACAGGATCAGCACCTGGCTTTGAAAGCATTTCCTGGATGGGTGATGAAGAATGCACAGATGCCACCAGAGACCAAGCTATGGAGAGTGCAGAATGTATTTTTCACAGGAAAGATTGTCTAATTTACCATTAGCATTTTCACAAATACAAATTACAAGGAAATGCATTAAGGAAAGAATTAATCAGATTGAAAGGCTTTGTAGTAATTAGAAAAAAGAATGGCATCTTCCTAGGCTCCCCTAGGGTGGTGGTAATTACCAGCTGCACAACTGTGGCTTGTGCCACTTAGAGATTTCTGGACTAAAAATCTTAATATCTTTTTGTTTCCATTCTTAGAGAAGCCACTCTTGGAATCAGGCAGCAACACAGGCCAGCAGCTCTGAAAAGCATGAACTGAGCCTGCTTCAGCCTGGGAGGGCACCACTTTATATGCAGGGTGGTCCAGAGCTTGATCCCAAGCCATGGCTCAGTTGCATCTGGCCCAGCACATTTTTCCTGTTGCCTTGGAGGAGATGGATACCATTTGTTATCCAGGAACTTGAACAGCCAAACCTCTTCTGCCACAACTGCAGGCAGCCTTACACCCATCTGCTTCTGCAGCACATCCCAGCAGCAGAGGGCAGGCCATAGCCCCTTCTGGTGACAGTGTTGTCACCAACACAGCTGGGGGACCTGAAGGGCAAGGCTGCATGCACTGCAGCTCCAGGAGGCCAGCTAATGCATTCCAGGGAAAAAGTTTGGTTAATTCAGGAGAGCTTAAAAAAGTCCAGCTTCAAGCTAATGGTGAACCAACACAATAATGCAGCCCAGAGAAAAATTTTAAAAATCCATGGTAAAAATTACTAAGAAAATGAACATCCATGTTGAATTCCTGGGATCCCATCTTTAAAGGGTCAGGACACGTAGCTGCGAGGAATGCCATCAGCCACTGAATCCATCTGCTGCTCTTCATGGTTCTTTCCCCCAAATTAACCAAGAGCTGTTTCAAAGGTAGGTGGATACTTTGCCCCGGCTCCCGAGGCAGGCAGATTATTTCAGACCCACACAGATCATTAGGAGCTTTCTTTGAACTTTCAGCCTGGATGTGTTCACAGCCAGTGCAGTCTGGTTTGTACCAGAGCAAGCTGCTGCTCACCCTCCGTGGGGTTTGCTGTCTGTGCAACCATCACAAGGGTAATCATAAGCTCCCTTGCCTTTAGCTGAGTGTGACTAGATGTGCCAAGCTCTGTGGTCTCTTTTTCTCTGATAAAACCTCTGTTCCAGTCTTGATCTACACCGAGTGTAATTCATCTCTGCACAGATAACCAGGCTGGTTTGCAGCCTTCCAGATGGAGTCCCATCAGTATCTCCTGTAATGGCATGTCACACTGATAATACTAATCCATGCTGTATATCCCCTTGTGCTGAAGAGGAAAGAACACACAGAGGTCAAGTTCCCTTAAAAAACAATTGCAACTTCAAAAGAGGAGCGACTATCATCAGTGATTTCCTTGGCAAACCAGGTTAGGCTGGTTGAAAGCCTTGCCGTGGTCTGGTTGTCTTGGAAGTGAACCATATTCCCGAGGCCGTGGGCCAACAGTTTCATCATCTCCATAAGACCTGAGTTCAGGCCAAAATCAATGAGTTTGCTCCAGCCTGTTCCCCTCTGCCTTTCCCAGACAACAATTGGCTCTGGCCTGTAATTCTCCCACACTTCTTCCTGTTGAGTTAATGGTAGACACCATTCCTCCTTGTAACACATATCCAGCTTTTACCACTAAGCTGAAGAGTTTGGCTGTTTTCTAGCTGTGTCATTAAAATGCCAGGGACTGGAGAGGCAACAGATCAGTGACCAGAGCTAATAGCAGCAAAAAGGATTAAATGAACAATGGATTCTGAGCATAATTTATGAATGCCATTAGCCACTGCGAGGGAATTATGTTTTGGCTACAGTTCTGAGGGGGAAGGGCGGGTCTTATCTAGGCAGGAAGAAAAAAGTGCCTGATTGCATTTGGATTAACAAACAACTATAATGATTTGCCATGTGATACATCTTGGGCTTTTATGTTTAGATCAGATGTAATAACATCTGACCAAAGACAAACTTGGTCTTTGGTATTTTCTCTATCTCGTATTCAGACCCTCATGCCCAGACAATGTTGTGGTCACATCTCACAACATCTGCCAGTCACAGAGCATCTGCCACCCTGCCTGATAGAGCACAATTCTCCATCAAAACTCTTGCAGAAAGGTGGGTCTTCTCCTCTTAGGGAAGAGACACAGCATCAATTGCATGAGTATTTCCTTGTAGCCAGTGCCCCACATCCTGGGGATGGGACTGAGCAAGCAATGCCTTTGTCTGCAGTGTCTCTTCTGCCTTTCATTTGGTAACCAACGCAGTATCTCATTAAACTGCTTAGCTTGGCAGCTGGGGCCATTTGTTAGAGTGTGATATGAAGGATCATAATCAGATTAAACCTCAGGATCATATTGTAGAGACAGAGATTAGACTGGAGAATAAAGAGAAAGTTTAATTTTGTATGACAGTGCAGAGTTGCCTCTGCTTGGGATGGTAAGGAGGGTTAAAAGTGATTGTGGAGGTTTGAGCCTGAGGGGGTTTGTTTCAATGTTTTCCTGCTCAGTTTTGAGCAGAAGGGTTTTACCACCCACTTTGAAATAGGGAGTAGCTCTGCAGCCACCAGCCCCTCACTACTTTCCTTTCCCAGATGACAGCAGGTTGGGAAAGGCAGCATACAGATGGATTTCTGGCATCTGTGCCACCAGAGAGAAATTACCACAGGTCAGAGCAGCTTGGTCTCTGTTGTGAGCACATTTAATAGCTAAGTGTCAGGAAACACCCCAGCTACCACCAGCTTTAGAATCAAACTCAGACCTCTGCAGCTCTCTCCATGGACATTATCCAGTCACAGGATCACTTGCACATCCCATCATGAACAGTGAAAGCAGTGGGAACATATAAATACACTCATTTTCAAAAATGGTGTCTAGGCCTAGTCCTATCCCAAATGAAGTAAACAGATATCAAAATAGGAGATAAAAATGGATATATAAATTTTTTACAACTGTACCTAAGGCCATTGTAAATTCTGTTCCCGCACTCCCTCTGTTATTTGTTCTGGAGATATACTTAATGAATAATATATTCTCTCACTGGCTTGATCTTTTGCTCAGATACTGTACCCTCTTTCTTCTCTTTTGTCTGCCCTCTATTCCCTGGAGACTAAGTAGTTTAGCATACAAAGATCTTCAGTTTCTTTGTGCTTCCTGAAACTTAACACAATGCAAACCCTTAGCAAAACCTCAGAGTAACAAAGGAGATGCTGATCTGAACAGCTGGAAAGACAACAGAGCGTTTCCAGCCACCCAAGATAACTCCTGGGGTGGTAAGGAGGTACTTGGGGACGAGCAGATGGATGAGTGCTCCTTGCAGTGCCACAGCCATGCAGATCGCTAATGACATCCCCTGGTTTAGGATGATGGAGTGGCAGCATTCAGGGGATGGCGGTGCCAGATGCTCGGTATATGGCTTGGGGGAACTCACACCCGATATTGACAACCAAAAAAAGACGGCAGCAGACTGTCTTCCCCTCCTGGTGCCTCACAGAGACTGCAGAAGGGGACTCGCACAGTGGGAAACCACACACCTAGCTGTGACACTCCTCAGCCTTGCAGCAGGGTGGAGTGATTCTCTCTGCTCCCTCTGGGCCAGACATAGTCCTGGGCTGTTCCCAGGACTTCTGCACAGCCTGGTGACTTTGGACAAGCACCTGGACCCTCGAGGAGCCTGGGAAGCTGCTCAGGAGGCAGAGCCTTTTAACAACACTTGGAGGATTTCTGCTCAGCCTGCAGCCATGTTGGGAGTGGGGCAGGGGCAGAAATCCTGCTCTGGCTGGTCAAGCCCACCTTGGGTGTAGTTTCAGCTCGAGACAGTGTTGTACAGGATGGCAGCAACTGTGTGCCCCCACGAGCTGCTCCCCCTTTGGCTCCACATGCTCCCAAAAACATCCCTGATGATGAAAGAGGCTGCTTCCAGCAATGGCACGTCAAATCTTGATGAAGATTTTAATAAGTGATGATGATCATATGCAATATGCATACAACAGATATTCTATAATGTATGCACCAAGCTAGCCAGACCAAGGCTGTATTTTCCTGCATCACTCTCTAGAGGTACATGGGCACCATCAGTTTGGGGCAGAGCCCAAGCTCTCTCTGCCTGTGCTTCCAGCTGGAACTGAAGGCAGCTGCCCCTGTAAGTACAGTGCAAGATGAGCTGCCCAGAGGAGCAGACTGGTCAAATGTTGTCCTCCTGTCACCCTGGTGACTCTGTCAGCTAAGGCAGCCTGTGCTCAGGCACTGTCCTTATGTTAAAGGCTCCAAAATGCAGTGATCCTGCTCAGCCCCCATGCAGGGAGACCTCAGTCCATTGTGCCTCTTGGAGCTGGTATACCATAGGAACTGATTTTGGAAGTGTTTTCAATTAGGTTCCTCCAGGCACTGAGAGAGGGGAATCTGAAGCACGGTGCTGAGACATCAGAGCTGACAAAGTCAAACCACATGATACACATGGATTTGGGACCTATAGCAAGGGAACACCTAAAAACATGGGTACTAACCCTCTGGCAAATTGAAATACTTCAAGAGCTGTCAAAGAAACCTCAAAACATGATCAAAGACCTAAGATGATCACTGCTCTTCCTGCTGTATGTGAAACAGCCACATGGCAAGCTGTACTGATGGAGGTTGGGATGTGACAGAGTTCAGGATGTGGGGATGGGTGGGATTTGGAAGTGGCAGCAGCCTCATCGTGCAGCCTGGGCAAAGCCCCTTAATGTGATCCCAGCATGGAGAGGCTGTAGCAACTGGTTGCTTTCATTTGCTAGGATTTAACAAGAGGAAAGTTTTTCCATTCAAAGTGGAGGACCACTTCCCTGTTTGTGTTCCAGTACTTAACATTCCCCCTTCTCTTAGGAAACCACAGCAAAGGCTACTTTTAGTGTTCTAAAATTTAATCTCTTTGAACCTTCAACCTACAGTCAAAACAAGAAAATAGTAAACAACTTTTCAACAAATAGTCACTGTTTACATCCAAAATATATGTAATTTATTAAAAACATGCTAGCATCCAAACCCATGTTTGCTTCCTGAGCTCTGTGTAGCACCTGCTTAGTGAATAGGAGGGCACTGGGGGCTTGGGATGTTTTTCTAAACAGGAAACATATCAGAAAACAAATAGAAGTTTTGGCAATACTGAGTAGTTGTTGAAAAACAGCCTAAGGCAATCTGGGAGAGCCCTAATACTCATTTCTGTTTTACCCAGGGCACTTCAGGCATAGTTCCTTGAGAGGCTGGTCAGGTACCCACAAAGTTGCTGTGCTAAACCTTCACTGAAATTTCACACAAAACTCGTGGGTGTGAACAGGTGCATCCCTTAATTCACACACAGACTGACCTGGTCTGTGACCAACAATAAAGGAAAACTGTAATATGTGCCCAAGTCTAGGGCTTAGCAGGGAGAAGCACCAATGTCAGCCCAGCAAGCATCTTGTAATGCTGACAGCAGGGCTGTATGGCAACAATACAATGGTTCTCACCTATATACACTGGACAACAGCTCAATCTAAACCTCATTTTATTAGAGGCTGCAGTTCAAGCTTAGCTTTTATTGATTATTTTTTTCCAGTGGTCTGCTCTTACAAGCTGGAAAATCCTGGTCAAATGAAGTGCAGGTGCTGGGGTCTCATTTGAAACACTTTTAAGGCAGACACAGGGTAGTGCTTTGCAAGACGACCATTAAAATCAACAGGATTTGATTTTTGAACAGCACCTCTTTTTCTTTCTTCAATTTATTCCTACAACACCCTCAAAAGTATCTTCAGACCCTCTCCCTGGCCTGGACAAGACAGGAACCGAAGCCACATCAGACCATCTTGAGAACCTGGAAGAAGTGGGTAACACTTGAGCTGGATTTAGCAGGATTTTTAAGGTGAGGGATCTGAATTTTCTCCTTCCAAGTATGACATTTGGCACAGGTAGAACTGTGCACCATTTTGGGAGGAGGGAGGGAGGTATGATTGTGGTGGTGCATATTCCAGGCTTCTCCTTACTTGTATTGGTGCATAGGGCAAAAGGCTGGCCTGTGACTTTTCCAAGGTGATGCAGCAGAGGGTGGTACACAGACCTGGACCCAGCTCTCCCAGCCTTCTGGCCTGACTCCTTAACGTGTGCTGAGCTATGAAAGTCATCTGGCTGCTCTATAGGCAGAAAAGCTGCTGCTGCTGCTGCTAGTGAGGCTGTGTTGTTTTTCTCTCTGTTGATATTTGATATCATTAATGGTAGGGTTTCCTTTCTGTTTGTTTGCTTGTTTAAATCCTTCTTGGTGATTATAGAGCCTCTCTTGCCAAATTGCAGTGCTCCATCTGCACATTTTTTGTGCCTTGGGTGTAAATATTATTTACAATAGTTTCTGGCTGTAAATGCAGGATTCATCATGAGGAGAGCATTTTTTATGCCACTGCCTTGGCCTCTGCTTCAAAAATGGTCCCTGCAACAGGGCAGGGCTGACTGGCAAGGTCATGTTCCTCAGACTGGCCAGAAATAGCAGTATTTGCAGTAATTCTGTTCCTCTGCCTTGGGCAGGAAGCTGTTCTAGAGTCTGGACTACTGTCAGTATCTGCCCAGGAGCACAGGGGCAGGGTGTGAGTGGGTGCTGTTGCACTGTCCTGCTGCTGGGAGGCGACACTTCTCTGTCCTCCCTTCTGCTGTCTGATCCAGCCAGCTCAGGTGGGAGCCCTGCCGTGGGTTGTCTGTGTCCCAGCTCCACAAAAACACCAGCTGTATTTGGGAACAGTTTCTGCACTGCAGCTGCACCTCCAGGTGAAGGGGGCATTTATTTCGCCCCCCTCCACGCCCCCCATCAGGGGCAGGGCTTCACTCTGGCCCTGCTGCTGGCAGCTGGGTGCTCTGGTGCCCATCAGGGTGACACTGGGTGTGCAGCTTCAAGCTCTGCTCACAGCCTTCCGGGGAGGGCCCTTCTTGCTCTCCTGCCGTGCTCCTGAGCTTGTGGGGTCTGGTGTGTGCGAGCTGGCGAGGGCGCAGCTCGTGCCCTACATCCAATGCCTGCCAGCTGGTCCCCTCTAGGGTGTCACAGGGCCATCCCCCTGCTTCTTCCCCTGGAAGAGCTGCAAACACTAGAAAGAAGGGGCTGGGAGGCTCCAGGTTGCCTTGGCTGTGCTCTCCCTGGTGCTCCATGTCTCTTTGCTGTGATAGGGAAGAAGATGCTGCCAAGGGTCCTGCTCTGTTCACTTATTTTACTCGTGTGTTCCTGTATCTGCTGCAAGCAGCCCCAGCTCCCCAAACCCTGTGCCACAGTCCTTGGACAAGCTTTTCCTCTGGCTGCAGTGGCCAGAGGGAAGACTGGGACAGAGGGGAAGCAGGATAACAGGAGTCACTAAAGTGGCTGTAATATTAAAAACGTCTTTGTGACAGAGAGGCGCTGGGGAGGGCTAGGAGCTGTGGCAGAGGGAAGGCTGAGGATGGTCTGAGGGATGTGGAGGGAGCCCGAAGGATCCCTTTTCCCAGCAGGAATTCTGCTTGCGGGAGCTCGGCGGCCGCTGGAGTGCAGTGCAGCCCCGCCATCCGCCCGCGGCGGGGCTCCGGCACCCGCCTGGCTGCGCACTCAGGTCCCCTCCATGAAGCCATCGAGGTGGCCCAGGGCCGCTTGAAAATAGCAGTCCGGGCACATATAAGCCTCCTCCTTTCCCCTCAAAACCTGATGTGGGGGGCGTGGTCCTCTGTGAAGCGTGCCTTAGGAACGAGCCCCACTCGTAGGGAGTGGCAGAAGGAGCTGGGGCAGGTAGAGCTAATCCTCGAACCCGTTTTAAGCAGGGCACTCCTGGATTTGGGACAGTCCAGCACCAGAGCCATCCCTGGTGGGCAAGGCAGCCTTCCTGGGCTGAAGCCAGGGGTGATCATGTCTGCACCCCAGGGCAGAGTTTGTTTTCACAGTCAGGTAGTGCAGAGCATCGCTTCAGATATGGGCACCTCCTTATTAATTTTCCTAAAAAATTTCTCATGCAATTTAATTTTATCTGAAGGTGCACAGGTTTGGGGGTTTTGTTCTCACCTGCTCTGATCCAAGCCTAAGTTTTTCTCTGCATTATCTATGCCAGCATGACTGAGCAGGCCCTCCCTGGGCAGCAAATGTGCCCATTGCTCCATTGCCTGCCCCGTGTCCCTCCTTGGCCCTAGCCTGGGCCAAGAACATTATGTACCTGCTGGTGGGTGGTGCTTCTCTGTGACTCTGCTGCACTGCTATGCTCCTCAAGCCAACACCAAAAGTTGTCCATTTCTTTTTTTTTTTTTTTTTCCTTTTAAATGAATGCACTAGATTTATTGAGTAATGGAAACTTTCCATTCCAAATGACTCGAGTTACACTGGAAACTGAAATATTTAAATATTTCTCATCAGCCCTCTGCACAGCACAGCTCCCTCATGTTCCTTCTCTCTGGAAGGGCTTTTAAACCCACAGATGAGCTGAGAACACTCACTGCCCCCTGCTTTACCCGACCACGCACAGCAGCCCCCTTGCTGGGATCGAGGTGCCCTCAGGCAGCATAGGGTCCAGATTGAGCCAGGCACTTTGGATGCAGTCGCTAGTCCTAAAGCCAGATTTTCAGCCTGAGATGACTGCACGTGCCTCCTTAACAGTGCTGGCAGTCAGATCCACTGGGTCCAAATTCCTTCCCACCCACCCAGATACCAGCTCAGGAAGGCAGTGGGTGCTGTGCCAGCCCGAAGGAAAGTCCAGGCACGCAGGTAGCTGGTGTGGGGGGATGGGGGTGTCCTTTAATTGTTTAGCATGGTGCTTCTACCCTCCCACTCTGATTTGGGGCACTTCATGGCTTCTCTGGACACGCACAGCAGTCCAAGAAAGGATGATACTGCGTAGAAACTGTAGGCAGTACCTTGGATCTGCTTGGAGCTTCATGCATCTCAAAAAGCTTGTCTCTAAATGGAGTTATTTCAGAGCAGAGGAAAAGCACTCACACTTCATACCACATATGGTGTTACTTAGGCAGAGTAGTTATCATGCAAATTCTACTTGCATCCAAATTAATTGCTGGGCAAGGGCATGCCCTGTGTCAGCAAGTCAGCCCTACCCTGGGTTATGTGATTTTTGAGGATAGCGCTTCCTGGGACAGGCAGCCAGGGCACAAAGGGCATTGGGCTGTTGGTGTGACTTCCTGCTGGCACTCAGCACAGCTTGGCTCAGCGCTGGGGACAGCACCTGTGCCCTGTCAGCACTCCCCCTCCCTGCCACCATCCCCAAACCTGCAGCAGCCCCTGGGTGCAGCTGGAAAGGGGTGGCCCGAGCAGGGATACCTCTCCTCCTGCACACCCTCGCAGGACAGCAGCCAGCCCTGCCCAGTGTGTAAGGGGATGGGGTGTGGGAAATAGGATGCCAAGGGGGCCTGCCCCCCCCCCCAAGTGCCTCCCAGACCAAAGAGTCACAGTAAAAATCATGCTCCCCTGCTTTGGACAGGACCTCTTGTGAGCATGATGATGTGCCCCTGGAACACACACCTTCTCTCCCAAGAGGCAGATTTCCACAACCTAAATGGGGCTTACAGGAAAGAGGAAGAGAACTTTTTGCAAGGGCGTATAGTGATAGGATGAGGGGGAATGGCTTCAAATGGAAACAGGGTAGGTTGAGGTTCTATATTAGGAAGCAATTCTTTACCCTGATGATGGTGGGGCACTGGAACAGGTTACCCAAAGAAATTGTGGATGCTTCATCCCTGGAAAAGTTCAAGACCAGGCTGGACAGCGTTTTGAGCAAACTGGTCCAGTGGAAGGTGTCCCTGGCCATGGCAGGGGGCTTGGAACACGATGATCCTTAGGATGCCTTCCAACCCAAACCATTCTATGGTTTTATGTGTCCCCATGTCACAGGCAGGTGCTTTCAGCTGCAGCCCTGAGGACCACAGAGTTATGATAAGCGTGGCTCCATTGCAGCCAGCAGGCTGAGGATGGTCCGTGCAGCTGAGCCAGCTGCGGGGAGTCCAAAGTGTTTGGCCTCGTCCTGCTGTGACCAGATGACTCATGTCACCCTGGTCTTCTGAAGCGTAACAGGCGGCATTGGGCCGCCTGGGTGAGGCTGAATCATTGCGGGCAGAGCAGCTGTATGCAAAGTGCAGCCGGCCATCTCGGCTCGGTCCGCAGTGGGAGCGCTGCTGCAGTCAAATCCCGACGGCCGTGGGCTGGGTGGGAGCGGGAGCAGGAGCGGGAGCGGGGGCTGGAGCTGTGCCGCAGCAGGAACAGCATCGCAGCAGCGGGCTGCCTGTTGCAGCGCGGCTGGACACTTGGCTCTGCCCGAGAGGTTAAAACAATCCCCCCCTGTCCTTCGGGGGGGTTGGATTTCCGCTGTGAGAAACGTCGGCTTGGACGGGAGGTTTCTGACCCAAGTGCTGCTTTGCCGCAGTTCCACAGGCGATGGGGAGAGCGAGTCATGGTGATTTATTTCCTAGCCCCTCCTTCTGAGCCCAGGCTCTGTGTATGCCATGCGCTGACTTCCCTTTACTCTGCGCCCAGACCACCTTCTGCATCCTGCTGGGGTTTTATTTGCATTACGTACAAGGCAGCGTTTAAATCTGGGTAGTTTCCCTCTCGATAGTAATAGTTTAAAAAGACAAAACAACCCCAAACTCTTCGATTTCAGCTGTTCAGTGCATCAAACCTGTATCAACCATCACAGTTGTTTGTAAATCACTTCTAGGGGTTTCATGTAAATATTACCTCTCAAAGCCTGAAAGAGAGGATGAGAGACCCTGCTCTTCATCTTAAATCTAATAGAAACCTTGATTTTTCTGCGTGGGTGGCTGCACTGGGCAGCACTGAAGAACACCCACAGTTACTAGTTATTCCAGTAAAGCTCCATATTTTCATTTAAAAATAATAAAGTAACTTTCCAGGCCTGGGCTGTGCGTGGGGGAAAGTGTGAAAAATGAACCTACAAGCTTCACATTTTTCATACTAAGCAGCAAATAAACCCCCTACAGATCAATTTTAAAATAAAATCTCAACTTTTTTTTTAATCCACCTTCATGACACTTCAAAATTTCACATATGGGGTTTTTTTATTAGTTATTTTTCTCCTTCCTGCCTCCACCCCACCCTGAAAGCTGGGGAGCTGGCAATAAAAAGGCAGCCATTAATCCACCCATCAAGTGGTTCTGAAAATGTGACCTGTGGCCATGGAGCTGAGATGGATGGTGGTGCCGGGCTGGCTGTGTACATAGCCAGGGAGGAGCCTTCTATATTTAAAAGGCTCATATGGTGGTCAGAGCAGAAAATAAGACAAGTGAGTCTGTTAATTAGGAATAGAAAGCAGCTCTGGTACACATCACACTTTCCTCTAGCCCTTGACTTCCTCTCCACCCTGGTTATTCCACCTTTCTTGTTTGTCTTATATTTGATGATGAGGTCTTGGAGCAAAGGCTTACTTGTCACAGCAGAGCAGAGTTTTCAGCTGTAATGGCCTTTTCTACTCTTCAGGTCACCCAGAGAATTACTCAGTGCTTGATTCCCGACTCACGTGGATGGAGAGCTAAGAAGAGTGTTCTGAAAGCTCTGGTCAGCTCCTCTGTCCCTAAGAGCAGCTTCCCAGGGGATCTCATCCACTAATTTTTAAACAGATAGAAGTTCACTCTGCTCCCCATGAGACCCATGTTCCTCAAGATCATGGACTCATCCAGGGCCCGGCTGCTGCAGTCCAGACAGCCTCCACTTAACTTCTCTGATGAGCTCACCAGCACATGTGAGCACCAGGCCCAGCAACACTTCTCTGGCTGGTTAGTCCAATGCCTGGATCAGTAGGTTGTCCTCCAGGCACTCCAGGAATCTCCTGGATTGTTCTCAGCCAGCTCTACTGCTTTCCCAGCAGATGTGTGGATGGTTGAAAGCCTCCATCTGGATAAAAACGTGTGGGTGTGAGGCTTCTGTAGCTGAAGCAAGAAGCTTTATCAACTGGTCAGGCACCTGGAGCAGACCCCACCCACAAGCTGTCCTTTGGTGGTCCCATCCTCGATTTTCATCCACAAGTTCTCAACCTGTCTGTGGCTGTGTCTCAGAGGCAATTCTCCACAATCCATCCATTCCTTAACCTAGAGCACAGCAACCCTCCCTCATTCCCAGCCTGTCTCTTCTGGAAAGCTCATAGCCCTCAGCTGTAGAGTTCCAGTTGTGCTACTCATCCCACTCTGGGATAGCAATTAGGCAATCGTTTTCTAATTGCAGCATGGTTTCCAGCTCCTCTTGCTTGTTTCCCATGCTATGTTCATTGCTGCAGAGACACTTCAGCTGGGCTATCACCATCCTTACCTTTTGGGAAGAGCCCTCTCTAATTCCTTTGGGATGATTGACAGATATTTCCCTGCTGCTTCCTAAAGTGTTGGTGTTTCATGATTCCTCTCTGACACGTTGATAAATGAATTTTGTAATTTGTGGCTCCATGTGAGACTTTTTTAGAGTCATATTAAAACTGGGGACAGCAAGCATTGCTGTGTTGTGTTTGGCCTGGTATTCTAAGCAGGAAGTGCCTGAGGTCTCGGGAACCTAGTTTCCACAAATCCAGACTAATTTTGGCAAATTCAGTATGCTTGGAAACAACAGCCAGCTCTTATATGACCTTAATCACACGTAAGTGTGCACTGGTGAAACAGGGAAAGGCTGTTTTGGGCTCATCCAGAAAAAGCAAAGGCTGGATCGTGAATATTTCAGAGAATGGGGTGGGAGGGAGTATCTCTCCATCATAGGCTCACTGTAATACTCCAAAATGCTGCAAAGGACTACCAAACCCAGTCATTCCCTGGGGCAATAATGGTCTGTACCACACTCACTCCAGCTGCTTGGGTTTGCTCCACAGCTGAGAAACCATTCTGTGGCAATCAGGTGGTTTTCCATTAGAGGTCCATTACATTTAATATCATCCATCCATAAAGCTCTCTGCTTCACCTGCAGCCCTAAGAGATCTCCTTAATAATTCAGTGCCTTTAGATACACACAGTAACAATTTGGCTCCTTTCAGTGGGGCTTTTACCTCCCAAGCAGCAAGCAGAGGTCTCTCAGTGTGGTAATGCTGCCATTTTCCCTCCGGGATTGGCTTCCCTCAGCAGATACTGGCGGCAGAAATGCAGCTTTCCCTTGGCGCTGGAGAGCTGCCATGCCCATCTGCCTTGCTGGAAAAGCCAATTTTAGCAAAGCTGTAGCCCTCCAAAATTGCTGTCTTGCTGTGATTGCTGGTAGACTCCAACCTGGGACATCCCAGGGCATCCCAACAACAGCTGATGTAGGGCTGTGCCGTTAGCCTGGGCTTCCCATGGCTGGTGGAGCTGAGCTGATTTATCAGCTGTTGTTCCCTCTGTCCCACAGCTGCTCCTGGCTGTGCCAGGGCCCGGAATGAAAGAGCCTGCTGTTCCCCACAAGGGGTACAGTCTTGCCAGGTATACCATGTCCTCATTAAGGGAGGGCTGCTTATCTCCTAACCTGCAGTGGCGATTGCAGTGCTCCCTTTGTTATGTCTCCATTACAGAGCAGCCAGGGACAGAGCCTGGACACAGGGAACATGGGGGTGCACACACCCCCACTCCTTCCCTGCAGCTGGCCAGGGACTGGGAGACCTGCACACCCCCCACGCCAGCCTTCTGCCCTGGAACACGGTCATCTGAGGAAATTTAATCAGATAGCAAGGAACAAGCGGAAGGCGTGGGGAGCTAAATGGGTAGTTTAGGGAAGGAAAAGTAATGAGATTTATTCTTTTTAACTTTCTCCGATGGGCAGTGAAGATGTCCCCTCCTGCCGCTGTACCTGAGAGTGCTGGCAGCTGCAGACATCGCTCTCAAGACCTTTAGCTGTGGCTGCACTGATTTTTTAAAAAATTTCTCTTAAGTTAACTGCTATCTATATGCTTTGCCCCAGCAAAAGGAAGCCAAGAGGATGAAAGGGAGTAGAGTTGTCTCTGCCCAAGGGCTTGTAGCTCTTCTTTGCAAGGTAACTTGGAGTCAGACCACCTGGCCCAGAAAACATTGCATGCCTATGTCAGGGACATCCACCTGCAGTCCCCATTTTCATTTCAATTAAGGTTTTGGAGGGGAGTCTCTTTGTCAAGAGCATTCCTGGGAGCTCACTTCTGCAGGTGAGGTTTGGTCTTGGTGTGTTTGCTCAGGCCTCACTGAGCTGGGTGGTGAGGACAAAGCCTGGGCTTGCTGGCTGGGTGATGTGGCTCTGGTGGCTGTGACATCATGGAGGATGTGTCACAGTGGGAGGAGTCACCAGGGGCATCAGTAGGCAGCCCCAGTTCCACCATAGCCGCACTCATGTAGGACTTAGGTGTTGGTGAGTGCTCATGCAGGGAGAAGGCTGGGCTGGATGGAGGACAGGGCAGATGCCACGGGGCTCTGCAACAGAGTGAGAGCCAAGGCCCTCAGGACAGGCACTACTGCCTTTGGGTCTGGGCAAAGAAGAGAGGCTCGGGGCTCCCAGAGGTGGCAGGTGCCTCAGGAGGCTTTGGGAATGTGCTGGGCACCCCCTGCTCCCTACTCTCTCCCACGCAGACCTGATGAGCCCCTTTTCCTCCTACCTCCTCCAGGCCATGGCTGCAGCAAATGCTCTCCTCCTAGCTTCGTTGGCCAGAGAAATCATCCAGCCTGGCGAGAAGCACCACCACATCAGCAAAGCCGCGGCCAAACAGATGCTGGAGCGTGAGGTGTATCTGCACCAGGAGCTGGTTCATTTGCTGAAGGAGATTGAGAATAGCAAGAATGCAGAGGAAGGACTCTTTTCTGGGTGGCTCTTTTGGACCGCTGCAGTTGGCCTGGTCCTGCTTGCTGTCATCTGCTGGCTGGCCAGGCGAAGAAGGAAGCGCCAGGAGTCTCCTCAGTCATTTAGAGTCTTCTGGCCTGATCTCCCGGAAGACATCGCTGAGATTGAAATTGGATTAAGTGTTTATGAGAACAATCGTGCAAGGCGCAACAACTTGGCCTTGGATTTGCCCAGATCTTAAGTTTGCCCGGGTTGTCTGGATGGCATCCCCTGCTTCCATTGTGGCAACTGCTTCATTAAGCTTTCATATAGGACTAAAGGAGTCATATTAAAATTTGGGAAAGCAAGCACTGCTGTGTTGGTCTTGGCACGGTATTCAAAGCAGGACTTGCGTTGGTAACTTCTGCTGCAGTAGTTTTCCATTGAGGCTGGGTATTTTCCAGAAAGTGAGACAGAAATGTTGACATCTTCCAGGACGCCCCCTAGTCATCAGCTGGTACAGCTGACTCATCTTGTGCCTGCCTCTGTGCCTCTTCCTGTCTCCCCACCCCTGCATCTCCCTGCACATGTGTACACTGCCAGCATTGCCGCTGCTCCAGGGTGGCTCTGACCACTTGTGTGGCACATGCCATGCAAGAAGCAAGAGCCAACCTGCTCCATCCCTCCTCCTAGTTATATCTCCAGAAACCTCTAGTCCCTCCTCTTCCAGGGTTTCTCACCTGACCTCTCTGCTTCTTGTAATTTGGCCCAGCAGGGTCCTCTGCACTCTTCAAAGCCCACAACAGCCACAGTTCCCCCGCCCTTTGCAAACTCTTTTGGAAAGTCTCAACATTCTCTTGCTGCAGCATCCTTCCCCTGCACCACCACACCCATGGACACAGCACAGAAGCTCCTCATGCAGGTGGCAGTTCATCTGGTGTGATGTGGTGCCCAGTGTGTAGGGAATAAACTTTTAAGCAAGGCTCTGAGCAGGTATTTCCAAGCTATGTCATGCAGGGCCAGCTGCCCTTTCTCTGAGGGAGGGGTGTAACATCATTTCTATTTTAAACAGCCTTAATTGCACAACCTGCATTTTTCTGAAGTTGGAGGATTTTTGCCTTGAGTCTTGCCTTTTCCAACTGCCTTGCAGTCCTCCCCTTTTGCCTGAGCTCTGATGTGCATCTGTGCCCCCCACCCTTGACCCCCATTAGCCCAAGAGGCAGCTGCCTTGGTTCATACTTGTCCTTTCTTGCCTTGGAGGATGAAGGAGAGCTCTTCACCTCCAGCCTGGTGGCTTGCAGGCACTAGGTCGTTATCATAGTGAGCAGGCTTATCTGAGGATCTTTTCCATGAGAGCAATGCAACACAGCAACAAGAAGCTGGGTTGTCCCCTAGGCCTTTTCCAATAGCCCTTTCGCTCCCCTTCACTTCCCCCGTCCCTCCTCCTCTTCCCTGTCCTTTGTCTTGGCTCTCAGCCGGTGCAATTCCAGCCAACTTGGGCGCACGGGGCTTGGATGCACGTGCCTGTCCTGTTTACCGGGATAAAAAGGGCCAGGGGAGGGAGATGCAAGCAGAGACGCAGGCAGGCGCTGGAAGGCGGACGCAGGGAGAGGCACACGAGCGTAACTGAGCAGAAAAACACAGATGGACGTGGATGTGCCGGCAGCCCCGGGCAACCTGAGCCTTTACTGAGAGCGAGACAAGCAGACAGGGCTGCACGTGCAGGCAGGCACATGGGGACAGCACACTGGCACATGCCGAGGAGGAGACAGATGAGCAGACAAGCAGAGAAATACCAGGCAGGTAATGAGGGACCAGGACAGGAGGAGCTGCAGAGGCCTGTGGTGAGGGGGAGCAGCAGGAGGTGCTGTGCAGGGCGTGTGCCCTGGTGTGTGCCACAGCCCCTCTTCCCAGGAGAAGGGGTGAGCAGCTGGATGAGTCTGGCCTTCTCGTTCCTCTCTCCACTCTGGCTGGATCCAGACCTTAGGCAGCAGCTGCCTCCAGTGCTGGGACCCCACCCGGAGCAGTTGTCCTCATTTATAGACAGTTTCCTACCCTTGGCTGCCTCACAGACTTGTAGGGAAAATTATGGTGAAGGAGGTTTCTTCAATGTTGAATGCTGACCTGCACAAGAAATGTGGGCTCATTAATGCTACCATGCATAATGAACAGAGAAAGTAAAATCCCTTCCCAGTCAGGAAACTTTGAGACTGTCTCCTGGCTGGAATACTTGCTTGGCAACCCCAGCCTCTTGCTATAGACTTGACACAAATAATCCTTTTCCTCTTGGCTCCTTGATCTCCCTGACCTGTCTCCCCTCCCTCCACCAAGGAGAACAATAATGTTCCAGTCTTCAACAAGATGGTTTATGGAGCTCCCTTGTAGCAGGGGCTCCAGACCATGTGAGAGGTTCAAGGGGGGCTGCCCAGAAGTGCCCTGCCCAGAGCCTGCCTCACACTCCTCCTCCTCCTCCTCTTGCTGCTCTGGCACTGCAGATGGGAAACCAAATCCCCGTCACTCGCTCTGAGCCACCAGAGTCTGCTGCAGGTCACTTCCTGGAGACAATGGCTTTATTCCTTGGACCACTGGACGGCTTTTGGCACGGGAGCCAAATCAGTGAATGGAAATCTCCTCCCTGCGAGCTGCAGTGACATCCTGCTATTGTTGGCACCCCTTGGCAGGTTTGTTCAGCTGCTTTGTACCAGTTGACATCTCCGGGCTTTCATCAGTGCATCAGCATCACCCTCAGGCACATGGGCTTCCTGACCTAGTGCCCAAGGAAAGCCCTCTTCTCCTGTTTACGGTCAGGATGCGAAAGTAAAGGAAGCTGAAATGCTACTCAGGAATCCACTCCAGGCTTTAATCACCACTGTCACTGCTAGAAGACATGGGGAACGTTGAAAAATAATCACCATGCTGTGTAATAGGATGCAGATGTTCAGGTTATGATCTGTGCAGACACTGTGACCTCCTGGCTACTGGAAGACAAGCCCTAATCAAAACTCTGGAACTGAAAAAAAAATTTTCCTGCAAGCTTCCAAGAAATCTGGAAGACCTTTGTGTGTGATCAGTAGAAATACAATGGCTCTGAACGCAACTTCGGTTAGGCTAGCACGGATCTCTCTGTGGACAGCACAAGAGAGCAGCACAGGGTAGACAGGGTTAACTCTGTGTGGAGCTGGTTTGGAAAGGCCCTTGCCGGACAAGAAAATTAAAATTACGAGTGTCTTGTAAGCTGTAGGGTATTAAGGTACATACACACGTGTATGCATACAATATGCATTCATGCACACAATATGTGTGCACTCACACCTCCCTGGGGAGGACTGTGGGCTGATGAAGTCCTTTCCTTTCTGTTCCTGGCTGGCCACATTTGGCCCATGCTGCTCTTTCCTACACAAGAGCTGGCTGCCTGGGAGTTGTCAGGGCAGTTTTGGGAAAAGCAGAGGAAGTAAACTGCCTTTTCTTATGGAGCATCACAGTCCTGCCATGCACCTGGGAGGCAAAACTGTGCATGATGAATTTTCCTGTAGCTATGAGAGCACTGGCATGGGAGAAGAGGTCCAACTGCAGCCAGTTGTGCCATCCATCCCAGTCTCCTTCTCCCCTCTCCTCCATCCCTCGGCACACCCAGAGGCATCTATGCTGGGGACTGCTGAGCCACTGTGGGCATCAATGCTCTCAGAAGAGGAAGAGGAGGCAGAGAGATGAGGGGATCAGAGCTGCATCTTCCTATGGTACCTAGGTTCCCAGAAATGAGCTCTGCACTGGCCAAAAATATCAGCCAAGCAGCACAGACACTCTCCCTTCCACATACACCTCATTGGTGCAGACAGTTACGGCAAATCCCAAAATAGCAGAGTTAGATAAATACAGAGAAAAGGGTTTACAAATTTCCGAGAGGCTGACAAACAGCAGTGCTTGCTAAGGAGGGGAGCTCTTTTTAATTTAAGGGCTTTTTCTTTCTGAAGATTCTTTCCCCACATAGAATAAAAGATAACGTACTTTTCAAGAAAAGTGCCCTGTAACTTGAAGACTGACTGATAGGAAGTGATACTGGGGGCTGCACTGAAGCAGAGAGGAAATTTTTGGCAAATACATGCCTGCAAGACAGAGAATAGCCTGAGCCTCAAGTTTACTTTTTCACAGCTCCAGTACTTTCTGCCTGCTCAAAGCCTGAGAGAGTAGCTATTTAGGAAGCATGTAGGAAAATAAGTATGTGATGCAACTGGATCTGGGAAGTAAGCTGCCTGCTTTTTCACCCAGCTCTGCTGAATGCTTCCTGCATCGCCTAGCTTCAATGTACTTGCATGGATGCAGATCATGGTACCAATTTCACTGAAGTCAGTGAAGCACGTTCACCTGCCATTTAAAGGCAGCAGCTCATGGAAAAACCTTCCCACACTGGAAGTGACCTATTTTAAAATCAGAATTTTTGATCATATCTGCTCCTCATGCCATACCTGATGAGGATGAGGAGAACCTACGGCTGTATGTTACCTGCTGGGGATGCACCATCCTCTACCAGCGCTCCCAGAAGGCACGGGGGTGCCACTGAGGTTGGGGTGAGGGGTGAAAGGGACTGGACACCATCCTCATTTTACTGTCAAATAGGCACTGAGTGCTTGTGAACACCCCAGCAGAGAAACCAACACTTCTTGCTGCACTTCCTGTGACGGGGCACTGGGACAGCAGCTGCTGCAACGTGTAGAGGGCAGCCCAGGGGATGCTCGCCAGGCTGAGCTGCAGCTGGGCTTTCAAACCAGACTGGGAGCACTGGGAGTAACGGAGACCCTGCCGGTGCCCCTTTCTGAAAGGAGCATTGTTATTCCACGGAAATGACCTTTGGAGTGCAAATGTCTTTATTTAAAATGAAGCAAAACCAACCCTAACTGCTCTTCAGGCAAAAACAAATTAGCTGCTATTGCTGCACATCTTTAAATACACTCGGGTGATCTTCCACACTTCTCAGTGTCTGCCTGGTCAGAGAATACACGGTGCTGCCTTAACTCCCAGCTCCTGGTGCTCCCACGCAGGTGAGAATGGCAGGAAAACCGTCAGGTCTCCTCCCGCGCCTCGTACTTAATTTCACCTCAGTGAAAAGATCTTAAAATTACCAGAATATGAGGAAAGCAGCTGGGTTGGCTTAAAACTGTTGATCAGGAAGCAAAAACCACTGCAAGTCTGAAGTATATTATTTTATATTTTAAAAAAACCACTGTTGGTTCACCAGGGCTCTCCTCTTTCTTCTGTGTCTGCCAGGAGTTGAGATGAGGTTTTTTTCAAGCATCTCCCTTTTCTGTTACTTCCGCAGAAGTTTGCAGGAGCTCTGCTTTATCTGCCTCTTGGCTGGGTGGTGAAAATGAGTTGTAAAAAGCAAATTTGGAAATCAGTTTCTCTGGCTGCATGACTAGTTTGTTTTCTTTTAAAAGCACCCAACTCTTTTCTTGGACCTTTATGTCCAGAGAGAGCGAAGCACAACGAGTTTCCCAGCCAAGTTTGCGGTAGCAAAAATGGTGTGTGCTCATATTCCTCCTCTACCTCCCTCCTCTTTTACAGCCCCAGCCAAACATGGCTTGTGCTAAAAGTTTGTGACCCTTGCATGGTATTTTCTGAGCCTTTTCAAGCCAAACCCAGAGACTGTTTCCAAACAAACTTGAATTTTCCATTGGGAGCTAGAATAATCGCAGTGCAGAGGAGGACACTAAAACCAGAGCTTGTGCTCTGGAGTTGCATATTCCATAGCATCCTTCATCCAGGAAAATTCCAGAAGCCTACTGAAAGGTGCTAGCTGTGAGAGGTGAGTGGGCAAGGAACTTGCTTGTCTAGAGGGCATTGGTATTTGATTAGCTGGTTTAGGAGGCAGGAGGGGGCTGCCCAGGGCAGCCAGAGGAGGAGGGCTGACCCAGGGAAGGGAGCCTGGTATGACCGTGCCACTGCACTGCAAGCACAAAGCAACCCAGACATCTCATGCCGGGGCTGGGGAGCAAAGCCCCTGCACCTCGGAGCCACGGGTACTGCCAGTGTCTGCCCCTGGGGCTTCTGCCCCCCTCGGGGTGCCAGTCGAAGGGGAGCTGTGTGCCTGCTGTGAGCAGGCAGGGGGGTTCTGCCCCAGCCCTTGCACGACCCTGCATCCATGGCAAGAGATTTCCCAGCCTGGGCAGACACGCTGTCTCCTCTCTCTAATTGCAGCCGTGTGCCTGTCCCAGAGTGGGAGCTGGCTCCTTCCCCTCCATTGCATTGTCTCTTCCCACAGCCCAGCTCCCACGGGGCTCACGGCTTTTCCTCTCCGGCTCTGAGCCCAGCTCTGTCTCGCTGGCTCTGCCTTGCCCCTTGCATCTCAGTGTCATCTGCTCTCCCTTCCCCCTCCTATTCATTCACGTTTTCCTTTTTATAGCCTCCACCTTACTGTGCTCCCCTATATCATCTTTTGCACTGAAGTCCAAAAAGCAGTGGGGCTTCACCATGGAGACACAAAGGTGGGCTGCCTGCTCCAGAGGCTTCCATCCATCCCCTTCACCTTGTTGTCTGTGCTGCTGGGCTGCAGAGGTCCTGGCTGTGCCTGCCTGGTGGGGATGAGAGGGGCCAGAGCCCAGCTGGACAATGGCAGCACTGTGCTGCAGAAAGCAGCTCTGTCCAGCTGCCACTGCAGTCTGCATCCGCTGAGCACAAGGGAGGGGAAGGGTGTCCCTCCGTGCCCCTGCATGCCCCTCACTGGGCAAAATCAGGGAGAAGATGGAGGGATTGATGCCTGAGAGCAGCTTCACCCCACTCCCCCAGGCACTGTGAAGGCTGATGCAGGGACTAAAGTCACTCTGCTTTCAGCAGGCACTGCTTGGGTCACAGAGCTCGGACCTTTGCTGTGCTGCAGACTCCCAGGGGAGCCTTGGGAGGTCCCTTGGGCCACACTGGTGCTTTGTGATCCCTGCAGGGCATGGAGGCTGCCTGGCCCAGCTGCACGGCTGGGTGCCTGCACCTCCACACTGGAGGTGTGGGCTGGGAGCCCCAGGCATGGAGCCACACCGGTGTGCCCCCAGCCCCAGACCAGCACTGCACACAGGGCTATGAGATGCACCAGCTCAGGGGTCTCTGAGGCAGCCTCATGCTGTGTGGCTTGGGAAGACACACAGACTCTCCCTGTGTCCCTTGCCCAGGTGGCACTGGGGGGGCACGGTAGCACAGCTCTGCTTACGGGGGGCATCAGACCTTCTTCAGATCCTGGATGCGCTTCCGGCGTCACTGCTGGGCTGCTGTGAAAAGTGACTTTCTCACTCCTGTCCTAATCCATCAGCAGCAGCTCCCAAAGCAATGAGCTACCAAAAAGGAGTGATTGCAGCATCAAAATAACATTGCTGCCACTGGCAAAGCTGTGGTGGCAGACAACACCCCTGAAGAGGGCAGGAAGAGGGATGCCCAGCTGCAAGCCAGAGAGGAAAGCTTCTAGTCATGATGTGGTGGCAGTGGGGGCTGGCTGCTTTGCTCTGGGCCCTTCCTGAAGCCCTGAGAGGGACAGGAGTGGGGAGCAGTGCCCACATGAAGGCTTTGCTATGCCTCACCTAGAGAAAGAAAAAGCAGCTCTTTCCAAGCTTACCAGTGCACTGCCTGGTAAGCATCAGTGCGGAAGAAATCACAACTTGCTTCCTTCTGAGCTGTCTCTAAAGTGTAGTTTGTGCTGAGACAGGTGCAACCTTGAACAGAGACTTTCCCATCAGAACTATAAACCCCCTTTGAACTCTGACTTGGAAAACACACATCTTTGTTTCTTCCTCTAAGGTTGTCACCATAAAAAGAACCACAAAGGGCTCTGCAAGCCCATGGCAAGAATGAAGGGCCTCTTTGGGTTTCCCTCCATGCCACAATTCCTTCCATGCACATTTGTGCTCATACATGCCATGGGCAACATCCCTGTTAGAAAGCCTCCCTGCAGGATTTCTTTTAGCTCTTAGAAAAAAGAGGACATTTCCTTTGCTTCAATTCATTCACTGCATGGAAACTGGGACTTCCTGCTTCTGCCCTGCAGGGATTAGAAGATCAGGCTGGGAGTTAGGGACCAGGAGGAAGTTGGGGGTCCTGGGTGTTCCATCCTATCCATGGGGGTTGTGGTGGATCCATCCCCTTGCAGCCAGAGGTATGCAGGGAAGCTCCCACATGCAGGATGAGCACAGCTCATACTGGGACATCCCAGGGCCATGCCCTCCTTTGGCCTCATCAAAATGGGCCCAAATCCAGCTGGCTTCCCAGTAGCAGAGCCAGGAAAGGTCTGAGCAAGTACCAGGCTGCAAGCCAGTCACTTTGTGATGGGGACACCTGAAAAGCCTGGTTCCTCAGCTCCTCTGTCTGGGACAAAAGCCCTGAAACAATAGTCTGGCTCCCCAGCAGCCGGTGAGCCAAAGGATGCCGTGTGCTGAGGTCGCCGAGCCCACAAGGATTAATGAGAGCTAGAGGAAACCGCTCTGCAGACGCCTTGCCGTGGGATTTGGCAATACAATAGCCAGAAGGAGCATGCAGGCTCCTCAACTTTTTCTCAGGGCCTAGGTAAATAATCCCCTTCCATGGGAGCTGTATGGATTCCCATAACGCTGAATAATAGAAGCAGTTCCCAGGCTTATGGTTAACAATAATTTTTTCCAGGCCACATAATTATTATTATCTTGAGAGTCAGGAACCTGGGAGAGAATGCACAGAGAATATTTTCCCAATCAGCTCAGAGTGAGCATTTTGATTTCGCTTAGAAAGAGACAGCTGTGAAACAGTAAGTACCCCTTGACCCTCAGGAAAGGAGCACAGTGGGTGCCCTCATGCTTGTGGACCCACTGCCCCTGCACTAGCCCAGACTCATAGCTGAGAGCACATGACAGAAACCACATCTCTACAGCTCATGAATTTGTCTCTGGGTCTTGTATGCCACAAAAATGCTTTGGAAATTGCTGCGGGGCAGAGTGAAGAAGGGAGAGAGGAAGGAATGTGCTTGATCAGGCAGGGGAAAGCAAGGCAACTTCTTGCAAGACTTAGAAAGGAAACCGGGTGCAAGACCTTCTGCAGCCAAAATCCAAATATTTTGCATGGCTCTTGCAGGAGAATGCAGCAAAAAACTGGTGGACATTCATTTACAGCTGAACTGGCAGCGTCAGAAGCCAGGTCTCTCTGGATGAGAGTGGGAGGGCAGCTCCATGGAGCTGGCAATTTGAGGGCTTTCAGCAGGGAGAAAAGGAGGACAGAAATACCAGCAACTCCGACACAGGTAGATAGTGAAGAGCACTGGTTAGATCCCACTTCTTCATTAGTTCCAAATTAATTTGCATGGCTGGAGAAAAACATGCTGTGGGCAAAATCCTGTCTTTACAGGTTGGAGCAGCTGCCCTGGCAGCAGGGGTGAGATCAGCCTCAGACTTCACCTGAGGAGACAGGGCAGCTCGAGCCTGTACAGCCCCAGAACACAGTGCAGCACATGCCAGTGCAAGGAAACGGGATCCATGCCCTGCTGCTCACACGTGCCACAGCCCGTCTGCCTCAGCCAAACCCTGCCCTTGGGAGCAGCGGGGCCCAGCTGGTGGAGGAGTATGGCATGGCATGGCATGGCATGGCATGGCATGGCATGGCATGGCATGGCATGGCATGGCATGGCATGGCATGGCATGGCATGGCATGGCACGGCACACTTACCAGGGCAACAGGTGGGGCGGGCTGCACCCTGCGGGAGTGCCCAGCACCTTCCCAGCTCTGCCTCAGGAGCCTCCTGTGTTTGCATGCTCCAGGGTAGCGTTGGGAGAGGGAAGCCAAGGTACAGTTCAGTGAACATGTGGCTGATTTGACAGCCACACAAAACCACAGAAAGGTGATATTTGAAACGTGTTCACAAGGGTGAACAGCGTCTGCACAGGCCTCCTGTCTATTGGCTTTTCAGATTCAGACTGCTGCTTTTTCCAGCAGTGTCTTCACCTTGTTGTCCAGATCTTTCCACCCTTCATGGCAGAGATGGTCTGGGAGAACAACAGTCACTAGAGTGGGGGTTGGAACTAAATGATCCTAAAGGTCCCTTCCAATCCAAACCATTTTATGATTCTATGACATGTGTATCTCCCCTCTCCCAGCCTTTTCGTGGGACATGGCATTCACCTCAGCAACTGGAGCCTCCCACTTGTATCTCCTTTCACGTGCCCCTGCCAGGAGGGTTTTACCTCCTCCATATTGCATAACTGCTTTCCAGTGCCAGCACCAATTTTGTCTGCTCAGGTTACAGGAGGTTTACAAGAGCCATTTGAAATACAGGAGCAGCAATTAAAGGGCCCAGGCCGCAGCTCCAGAGGGTCTACTTGGCCAGCTAAGTGTGGAGATTTGTACGTGCTGGGCTTGCAGAGGAATTCATGTTCTTGGAGAGTTAAAGAAAGACCAGGAAAGGTCACTTTTAACAGGTTAGAGGTGCAGGCAACCATGGCAGTGCCTTGCCTGAGGCTACACTCAGAGGCAGGGTGTACACACAGCCTCCTCCCTGGCATTAGGAAGAACGTCCTAACTTTGGGAGCCTGCTTTTGGCTGCTATCTGGTTTCAAGGCAGTTCATGGTACCTATGGTTCTCAGAGACATGCTATGGAGTGAAGAAATGTTGGCTTTTCTGTTTCCAGATATGAGTAAAGAGTCCTCCAGCTTCAAAACTTTTCTTGTAAGCAAGCACACGGTTGCTCTGAGGCTTTGAGAGCTGCGATTCCCTCAGCCACTGCAGCTCTGCCAGCGAATGGGGAGCCAAGTTCAGGGGTCTACCTTGTGCCCATTGCCAGTCAAATGCATAAAAATAAATACCTTTTCCCTGTATTCAGTTCTAGGACAGATCAGTTGTCATGAGTCCTGTGGGTGAGGTTGTGGTTTAAAAGGGAAGCTTCTCTACGTAGACCTTCTCCAGGGACTTTCCTGGCATTGTGCCCTCTGTAAACCTTTCTCTGCAGCCCGTGACGCTGTCATGGAAATGGGCAGTTGAAGTTGCCAGAGTGTTGGTGTGGAGCACGGATAACCCCTTGTCCTCTGGCTCTCCTGCTGCCTGGGGATGGATAGAGACAGGTGGTGCAGGAGACATGCGAGCAGGGAAGGGTGAAGCAGATTTCCTGAGGGACACATGGTGTGCCTGAGCCCAACACTGCATGCTTTGCCTTGGGGAGGTAGGGCACAGCCCAGAGGGTGGCAGAACAACCCTTCCCCATGGCAGTTCCTTTGCAGGACAGGACCTGCCTGGACCACTCACTCCTTGGACGTTCAGCTGAGCCAGCCAGAAGAGGGCCTATGTTGGACCAGGTGGCAAGGGACAGGTTTCTCTCTCTTCCAGTGAGATTCATCTTCTGCCAGAGGTGGTTTGGAGATGGTGCTGCAGGAGGCCAGCACCCTCTATACAGTTTGAGCTTTGAGGTCAATACTTCACCAGGACACTCGGCCCCTCTGAGCAGCCAGAGGCTGCTCCCAGCAGCTCAGGTGACAATGATATTCTTGCCACCTTCAAGGGCTGTCGTATTTGAGCCATTGTATCTGTTGACAGTATGCTGGAGGGAGAGCTGAGGTGCTTTCAAAAATGTCTCTTCAGGGCCAGTCTGTGAGTGGTATAATTCCTTGGTACCCTGTCAAAGCACCAGTGCAAGCATCAGCTCAGCACCCTGAGAGGCAGTGGTGGTGGGATGCTGGAGAGAATGCGAGACAGGGAGGGAAAAGACAGAGAAGGAGGTGAGTGTAAGGATGGGGACTATAACCCAGACCTTCTTTTCAACAATGCTCCCTGCTGTAGCACTTACAGTGACAGAACCCTTTTTTTTTCTTTTTTTTCTGTTCTGTTTCTCTCTTTGGGCTTGATAGAAAAAACAAAACAAAACAAAAAACCAACCAAAAAACCAGCAGATGCAATGGAAAAATGAAGTGAGAACTGCAATCCTCCCAGGTCACCCTCTTTTTCCTTTCCACTGTGCTTGCCAAGCACAACCCATTCCAGTCTCTGCTGACAATGCTCCGTGCTGCAATATGGTGTGTTCCAGCCCTCCGGGGCATGAACTGAAAGAGAAACTCCTGGCAGCCCCCAGGAAGTGCAGCAATGAGGAACCCACATAACCTCCACAAGGCTCCTACCCTGCCACCAAAGCTGTGCAGTGTCACTGTCCTGAGATGTGTGTCTCAGGGAACTTTGTGAGGGTTGCAAATGGCTTAGGAAGACACCATGTCCCGTGTCTGAGCAAAGGCCCAGCTACTTCCCTGAGTGCGTGAGAAATGGCAGGGCAGCCTGTGATGAGGTTGCTGATAAGCCCCAGGGGGGTTATAGACCAGTCTGTCGCTGTTAATCAAAAAGATTTTTTTTTTCCCTCTGCCTGTGCACAGCCCCCTTGACACAGAACTGCTGTTTTTAGGTCTGTCCCAAAGAAGAGCTCCAAAATACAAAATGCTCCCTGGGAGCGTAACCCAAGGCAGAGCCCCAGGCATTACCATGCTCAGATGCCTGATCCCTTGCACTTGGTTTTGAAGAGCCTAACTCTGAACTCTCTTCAACAAAGTGCCCTTTGACCTGTGGCCTGCAGACCAATTCTGAAAGGAATTAAGTGCTGGCCACTTTAAATTCACTGTATGGGGCCTGCATCTTCAAAGGGAGAAAATCATAGGAAGATCTATAGTCAGAGAAGTTGAAAGCCACCAGTCCAAGAAACTGGAGGCACTTACAGGAGAGATTGCTGTGCTGGCTGTGGTTTATCTTTTTGTTCCCACAGGACAAGTTTTGCCTACATTTAGAAAGCACTGCAGGACCTGGTTCCTCTCACAGTCCTCCCTTAAGCATTGACTACGGAATAAATAGAGGATGTTTTCCTTCCCTGAATATCTATTTCCTTCCTAAATAAACCATGGGTGAGTCTGTTTGGTTTTTTTGAGTTTTTTATTTCGTTGTTGTTGTTGTGTTTTTTAATGGAAGAAACACAAACCAATAGGGATCTTATGAAGCTTTTAATAGCTGTATTTGGCTCTTCAGTACCACGAGGAATGGAGAAATCACTGAACATAGAATAAGACTTTGGGATCAGCTAACTCATCCTCCTTTCTGAGGCAGCATTAACTAAACCTAGCCCATGCCTGACAGATGCTTTTTGACATGTATTTAACAGCTCTACAACCCTCCAGCCAACTCAGGAAGTGATTCACTCACCTTATTATTTAGAGAATGTTAATGGCATTGATGTGGGCCTTCTTAGTGTGTTTAAGGCACATGAGCTTGGTTTTTCCCCTGTGGGAAAAGAGAACAGGTTCTTTTTTCTCCCCTTGCCTTTTGCAGTGACCTTTCACCTGATTGAAGCCTGCTGCAGTGGCTCCTCACAGTCTCCTCCAGGCTGGATGAAAACACAGCACATGCTTTCTCACCTCCCACCACCAGTCAGAGTGGGGGAGGCAGCTGGGCAACCCTTTGTGCAATTCTTCCACTTCTGTGATGGTAGTGATACAGAGGGAGTGGATAAAACCAGAATTGGTCAAATACCACCCGTGCTGTCTACTCAGAGAGCTCAGCTGAGAGCAGTTCACATGCATCAGCACTGAGGTGCCTTCCTCAAACCATCCAAAGGCCTGAAGCTGTGACTGCAAAACTGCCCTCATCCTCATGAGTCACTGGACAAAGGAGCTGCTGGGTTTGGACTCTGATACCTGTTTTCAAGCCTCTGCTGATATGAACCCTGGGATCTCTTCTGCTCTGACTCTTAACCTCTTACACCTCTGAGCTTCCAAGAAGGCTTGGACTGAGACCCAAACACCCATTCTGCGTGGGCAAGTTCAGAGACAGGTTTTTGCAAGCCGGTTTTTGCAAGCCAGTCTTTGCTTCACCTATGGACAATTTTCATTTGGATGGTTTTCCTCCAGCCCCATCTGTTGTGGCCTCACAGAAACAGTTCATGGCTTGTTCTTGCCTCCTACTCCTCGTCCTGCCAAAGTCCCATCCCTGTTGCAGATACCACAGCCCTGAAGCAGCCAGGTACAGTATTCCCCTCGTGGTACTGGAAAAATCAATCCTTTTCATCCACAGAGAACTGGAACTGCATTTCACTATTTTCTGAGTTAGCACCACTCTTGAAGCTAGTGAAATGTCAGGATGAATTCTGCAAGGCTGTGATATGGTAAACTTAGGCTGATCCCTTCTGTGCAGATGAGGTCAAACTCTGTTTATGACAGGACATTGTTCCATATCTAACCTATTGCACAGGCACACTTCCTATCTTTACTGTTATTGTCTAACCCTCTTACACTTAAAACCCAGGTCACTCCAATATTGCAGTGGAGTGCAATATTGTCTTGCTGTATTCAGCAGGACAAAATCATGTTTGCAGGTAACATTTCAACAGCTCTCCTTAGAGCTGAAGCCCGGGGCATTTTTAGGGAGGTTCTGGTTGTGGAAGGCTCTACAAAGCCAGTACGAGGCCCCTGCTGGGGCTTTTTCTGGGATACAGGTGTCATTGCACAGGAGAACTTTGTGATTTGCCTCAGTGAATGTGCTCACAGACACTTTTGAGAGCAGGTGAACCTGCCATGTCCTCACCAACCAGCAGAGCAGTGCCTCTGGCAGCTCGGCAGTGCTGTGCTCAGCACTGAACAGCTTCACCTCCTTCCCCAGAGCAACTCTGTCACTGACCTTGGAGGTGTGGTCACATCAACCTCACAGGTCCCCACTCAGGCTGCATGCAGGGGAAACATCCTCAAAATCATAATTTCTCACTTATCCCTTCTGCTGAGGACACAGCTCAGAATTCCTGCCCTGAGCTGGGGGTTTTCCAGTGGAGACCAGTGAGAAGAGATAGAGTCTGTGGAAATTCCTGTGATGGGTTTGCTTTCTACATGGGGTGGAAAAAGCCACATCTTATGAGTCACACCTCTATTGCAGGAATGCAATAGAAATTGTCCACTTGGGAAATTTTAGGGACATAACTTCTTTGACTGTGTGAAACATGCTGGCATAGCTGAACAGACAATAGATATGACCACCTATGACATGTCATTCCTTAGCTAATACCATGCAAAGACTGCTCGCTGTGGGCAATACCCTGTTTTGATGTCTCTGGCCTGCATCAACTGTAGCTTCCTCAGATTGTAATCAATTCCCAAGATTGCACAAAGGTTATGGACTGCCTCCAAACTTCCAGTTTGAGGCCACTGCTGTCTGCAGGGGTATAGTAATAGCTAAACTATATAATTACATCTGGTTGCATTCACATCAGAGACTGCAGAACCTTTGCTACATCTGCTACCAGTCAGGGCTGTGCAAAAGCAGGATCTTTGGCTTGCTGAGCTGTGTCAGCAAGGCCCTGCTGTGTTGTACATGGAGGAGCTGAAATAAACTACAACTGGTACTTGCTGTAAACCCCTCATGTTTTGCTGTACAATGTAGCAGTGAGCGTCATTGAGAAGGAGTTTCTTAATACAGACTTTGGGAGAGAGTAGCCAGCCAAGAGAATTTTGGAGCTGCCAGCCTGCAATCAGTCTGCATAAAGAAAGGACAGGGGTTTGGGGGTCTGAAAGGCAGTAAGGCCCAAAGCAACTGCATCCCACAAATCCAAGCAGTGCTCAGATCCATGCAGTGATGACAGCAAAGCCTAACAACCATTGTATCCTGCCTGGTCCTCCCTGCCTATGGACACCTTGCTAGCTTCACTACCTGCTGGGGGAAGCAAGAAAGAGGTTGTCCTCTTCCACCCTGCCTAGCCCCACATCACTTAGCCTGGCCAGCCCCATCAGGATCCCAATAGCTCTGAAGATGGGCAAGACACAAACACTAAAATTCTACTAAAGCAGAAATGTCAGACATCTCTTTTTTTTTTCTTTTCTGCAGCGAACAAGTAGAATCCAGTCTTTATCATTTGCTTATGCATGAGGGATGATTAGGACAGGGCAAAGCTGGGAGGCTGAGCAGCCTAGGTGTAATGGAGATGCATGTTATGCTAACACAGAGCCCTGCACACACGGTGCCATTTGTTGTGCCGCTGTTTGGCCGGGCTCCTGCAGCTCAGGCGGTCACGCAACAACCTCTCCCTCTCATTAATGCCAGATTGGGTTCCTGCCGCTGCTCCCCCGCTGCTTTTAATTATGTGGCCACCAGCCAAGGACTGCTGGGGAAAACCCTACCCCTCAGTTTGGGTGTCAGCTGATCCTAACTAAAACATATGGCTCTTGGAGGGGGAGAGGGCATAAAGGAAAACAACAGAAATGTGAACAATTCAGGGGAGAAAAAGGATGAAGGTCAGAGGTTAAAAGTGCAAGAATAGGGAGCCAGGAGGGGACACAGAGCAGAACCCCACGATTTCTGCCTACCTCTCCCTATAAGCATACAAAGTGCTGAGAGACAAATAGCCACTGTGGTCCCCTCTCTTCATCCTCCTTTTCCTGGGGCTGCAGATGGTCAGTCTGACCAAGGCAAAGAGGATACCAAGGTCTTGTGGCATAGTGGGCCTAGAGGTGGAGAAGGTGCTGGTACAAAGGCCGTGAGAAAAATAGGCAGCCCTTGGGTAAGATGGGAGAGGCAGTGGGGCATGCCAGGTGCACGTGTGCCAGGTTCTGTCTCATGCTGCAGAAGGGATTTGTTTCCAGGAACCCGATAAAGCATGCTGTGACCGTGCCTGTGCCTGCTGCTTCTGCAGGGAGTGGAGTTGGCCCATGGAACTATCAGTCCCATTGGTGTCCTTCAACATCTTCTGAGGGCAAGGGTTTACTCCACTTAGGGGTTGGAAAAAGGAAGCAAGTGGAGACTAATCACTTGTAGTTCAGAAAAGCTCCAATTTTGGTGACACCTGCCAGGACTGTTCTCTGGAGAACTTGGGTCTCTCTGCCACTTGGACAGAAGATGTGGAAGATATACAATGGGGACTGATCAAGGGCATCCCTACTCTGCCGCTTATGGTTGCAGGAGACCTGGCTGCTCTGAGCTGGAAAGAAATCAGCAGCAGAGACAGTCCTGGGCACCCTGGTGTCCTGGGATAGCACAGAGCACAAGCAAAGAGGCACAGGTGGCTGGTGCTCTGAGCTGCACTGATGTGGGCAAGGGTCTCCCACACGTCCCAGCTCTGCTCTTCAGCACATGCCGGGAGCAGCACCCCCAAGCTCCCTCTCAGCAGCCTCCTTGCCTCGCTGCACAGAGAGGCAGTGGTCCCTGGCAATTCAGAAATCCCAGTCTGGCAAGGCCAGCCCAGAGGCACTTGCTGTACTGGGATATAGCACCAGTACTGGGTGATATTTTCAGGGCAATGACAGCTGTGTTCCCAGGCATTCAGACACAAGGTCAGTCTGACCCTGGTACTCCTTCCTATTCCCCAGCCCCAGGCAGTTCCCCACACAGGCCCTCTGAATTGCTTACCAGCCTCCAAAGAATCTAAAAAATCCTTACAAAGTCCCTAAAAATCTCTACTGTCTGCACACAGGGTCTTGGGAATGAGGCAGGCCACCTGAATGACAGGACAGTGGTGGACTGACCATGACCAGCTGCCAGATGCCCACTCAGCCACTCTCATTCCCCGCACCTCAATAGGTCAGGGGGAGAAAAAAAAATCCCCTTGTGGTCAAGATAATTACAGTTTAACAAGAAAAGCAAAAGCTGCACATGGAAGCAAAGCAAAACAAGGAATTCATTCACCACTTCCCTTTTGGGAGGCGGATGCACTACATGGGCTGCTGTGAAAAAAGTTAACTTCCTAACTCCATTCCTGACAGACCCAGCACAGATGTAGACATGTCTTGTGTATTTTGTGTACACACTTGCAAGTGCTCACCTTTTTTTTTCCATTTTTTTCATTCCTGCCATCTCACTTGGACCTGGGTCTGTCTCCCACGTGACACCCAGTTCTTAAATGCCATCATGCCAGCTTCATCATCTATACAACGAATGATTCATCCTCAGATATCCTCAAGAACCTCACGAGTGCTCCCACTCACAAATGCCCATTTCCCCTGTGCCCGTTACCACAAACACCTGCAAATGGGCCATTAGACAGTTCTGTGCTCGTACACACCCATTTGTTCCTACCACAAATACAGCTCGGACATGAAGCTGAACCCCTGTGCTGGCAAGCTACTTGGCAACATGAACCCTTAACATAAATGAGGCTGACTGCACCGGTGAGCAGCTCTTACAATAAAAATCACGTTACCTTCCCCTCTGGCTTCCCATCCAGACAATGTGGCAGCCCGGGAGTCATGTTAGGTCAAGAGATGTAGAAGTCTGAACTAGCTGCAGCTGCCTCAAACAGCTCTGGAAGGATCTTTTCCTCTTTGTTCATTTTTGATCCTGTTTTAATAGGCAAGAGTAACTGGTTTAAAGCAGCACACAGAGTCCCTGGGAAACCCACGGCTAGAGCAGACACTTGGCTTTGTCCGGTGCCTGGGCACCTCATGCAGAATGGGGACTTTGTATTTGCTTTTAGAAGATAACCAATTCATATAGGAGGTTCATGAATATTCAGCTTGTGCTTAGGGTTGGGGAGAACAATCCCTAAAACAAAGAGGCAAATTCTTTTACCCTTCATTTGGGGGAATGTGTTTTTCAGCCTAAGGGCTGCAAGTACCCTGCGATCCCTTTCTGTGCAGGATCCATTAATGACCAGTGTTTTTCCAAGCCTGAGCATGCATCGCCGCTGAAAAATAGATGTAGTCAGCTAGAGTTTGGGGTTAATGTTTCAGGATGAAGGAGAATTTGGAGGTGAGTCCAAGAGCATAAGGAGCCAGGCTGAAGTCAGTCAATCTTGCTGTTGTAGCCTCTGTGGATTTGTCCCTTTTCTACGGCTGTACCTGCCTGGGAATCTCTAGCAGAGAAGTCTCCCAGCAGTGGGAAGACATGCAGACATGCCTTTTGCTGCATAGCTCCTGCAGTTATTCCTCTATGCAATGAAAAACAACCAGTGAAGGTTCTGTCTTCCCCGAAGAGGTTTGTCAGTTGCATGCTATTCCCAAAGTTGCATTTAGCCTCCTCCCTCATTTTCCTTGCACAGCACACATTTTAGTGCTTAGAGACACTGTCTAGGTGTGGTAAGAAACTACCAGTAAATAATGGTTGTAGCTTGTTTGTCGATCTGCAATGCCCCCGTGTGTGTTGTGAACTCAGATGTTCCACCCCAGGCAACATGCAGCTGATGAGCAGGAATTTGCCATAGCACAGTGACCTGGGTGCATTTCTAGGCTCTTTTATACATACTTCTCCACACAAAACACTTGTTAGTGTTGTTTACAGAAATTTCCAAGTGAAACAGGCTTTCCTCAAAAAGTTAAATAAGCTTTCCTATTAAAAGTGCTCCTTTGCAGTGTAACTGTACCCATACTTGGGTTGTGGCTGCTCTGACTGACTGCTGTCTTCCCTCCCCTTCCCAACCCCCTTCCAAAATGATTACACTGGTAACACTTAAATACAGCCTTGTTTTCCTTGTCTTCATCTTCATGGGAACTCTCCTGTAACTGTTCCGTATTGTCCAACCAAAGCAGCAGAACAAGTTGGGTGACCGGCCTGTGACTGATCACTACCCTGCCATGAGGAAATCAAACAGTCAGGGCTGGAGCTGGGCAAAGTGGGCACTGTTTGTACCAAATGAAGGGGGTGTTACTTTTGTGGATCTCTGGCCTGGTCCCAAAACTGTTCCAGCGGTGCCAGGTGAAGTTGGTTGCTAACTGTGAGTGCTGGGAAAGAGCCTCTGTGTGATCTCTCATCTTTTCCCACTTGCCAGGAAATGTGTGCAACACCAGCTCCTACTGACAGGCCCTCCCCCATGCTTCCACCTGCTGTCCTTCTTTTGCAACCATGTCTGTGTGCTCCTTTCTCCCCTTCCAGCTTTTACCTCGGGACCTCCATTTTTTCCTTCTGTTCAGCTCCAGATTTTCCCCCTGCTGCAACCCTCCATTCCCCCTGCCTCCCTCCAGCCTTGTCCTTCCCTCTATCACCATTCCTCTTCTGTTTTCCCCAGGTGGGAGGCTGCTCAAGCTGTCCACCTGCTGACCAAGGGGGAGGAACAGGGATTGAGGAGAGACACGGCCCGTGGCCAGCAGGACTTGGTGCAGCAGAGCTCCTTTAGCCCCCAGCGGTGATGGAGAGGGCTGTCAACGTTATTGTTGCGTTGGCATGGCAAAAGGTGGGAGGAAGGAGGCAGGGGATGGGGGGAAGGGATTTGAAACTTCAACTGCCCCTTTGTATTTTCACCTCCTCCAGTTTATCTGGTGCCCCGTGGAATTTATGATCCTCCCCCCTGCAAAGAGCTGTTGTATTTCAAGTCACAGAGTGCCTTCCAGCCGGCTGACAGACCAGCTAGCCTGCTCTTCAACAACCTCAAAGGGCAGAATGAGCAAAGCCAAACTTTCTCCCAGCAACAGTTTTAGGAAGACTGATTATCTCTCTTTTGCAAGTGGGAAAACAGTGTCAGTCCATTCCAAATCCCCGTGGTGGAGCTGAGCAATGGATACAGCCCATGATTTATATGCTATTCTAAGGCTGCTAACAACCTCTTTTCCTTTCTCCCTCTCCATGCTCAGCTGGACATTTGCCCGACTTAGGGAGAATAAGGAGACTTCCCCTTGTCATTAGAAGAGGTAGAGAACAGGTAAAGCAGAGGAGAAGGGAGCAAATACAGAAGTCAGACAGAAAACTCCCATCTCAGCACAGGAGTTGCCATCTAGGTGCTGCTTTTCCGGCACCCCAGGGGAGGGACTTCAGGAGCCTCAGCCTTGTCTGTTTCTCACCTCATTGCTTTGGTGTGTTGTGAAGAGGACAGGAGGCACGTTTTGAGAGGATGCAGCCCATGTGACAGGCAATTAGAGAACCACAGCTCCCACAGCAGCTCTGCCAGTGATGGATTATCCAAACAGAGCAGTCCCTCAGTAAAGCCCCAGTGCTAGCAAGCATAAGGGGAAGCCCCTCAGTCCATTCCCTGTCAGATCACTGTTCAGGGTCCACCCTTCCCTCTCCTCCAGCAAGTTCACTGTGGGATGGGCCCCAGGTCAGCCCTGGCAGAGACTCCTTCGGAGCACCTGTGGCTTTTTCTGATTAAAGGGCACACAGCTAAGAGGTACTGGGAATTAGAGATAAGCTCCAGCACTGGGGGCACTTCTGACAGCCCCGTAGCACCGTTGGAGAGACAGATGAGTGCAGAGATGTGGATTTCAAAACCCTGCACAAGGCTTGAGGCACACCAAGCTCTGGAGGATGGAGTTGAACCCTGAGTACCTGGGGATGTGGCAGGCTGGCCAGAAGCCCCCCGAGGAAGGTGCTGATGCAGACACCTGCACACTGAGTGAAGTACCAAGTGCCCCAGCTCTTGGAGCAGGTGCACAGTTGCAAGGTATCACATGTTTGTGGTGGCTCCATGCCCTTTGCCAGCTCAGCCAGGGCTGGAAGGACACAGACCTCAGACAAGCAGGATGCCTGGCAGGTATTGCTTTCTCCAAACATCACCAGCCCAGTCTGCTTTGCCCACGCACCTGGGGTAGCTTTACTGCAGTGGTACAAAATGCAGCTGCACCAGTGCTGCTGTGTGCAGCCTGAGAGCCCTTTGCTTCCACAGGTCACCCCAGACACCCTGCAACCCTCCCTTTCTGTATGCAGCCTGAGGGCCCATCAATCCACCCCTCCTCTCTGCCTGGGCACGTCCTGTGCCTTCAGGCTGGAGTAGGAAGCTACAAGACTGTTAACGCCCTCCTCCCTGTCCCAAGAGATAAATGCACAGATGCATTTGTGCCAGGCAAAGCCTCCTGGCAGCTGAGATCCACACTGGCTGCTCACAAAAATGGTCTCCTCTGTGTATTACCTGGCACTCCAGATGTGTGAGTCTTCCTCCTGGATGCTACAGAGGTCAAGCTGCTACCTGTGGGATTCAGCTCTTGCTGTCACTTTCTTACACATGCCCTCTCAGGTTCTCAGTTACTATGACAGGGACACATAATATGGAAACTTATTTCATTTGCATTCATTTTTTGTATTTATAATTATAAAACGTGAAAGGCTTATTCTTCCATAATCTCTGATACAGCAGTACTGACATCCTCTCAATGGGATTTGCAACAGGATAGGCTGGTGGACTGCACGTTTATTGGATCAATTTCAGCTTGCCTTCTTCATGGCTCTGCCACAGCTTCTCTGGTTACCACAGGTAGATGTGCTGAAATCCAGAGCAGTAATGCACACCATGCCTTCTGCTGTCCTTGCTGGTGGGACAGGGAGAAGGAATGCCACCTGGAAAGGCTCCTCCACCTCTGCTGTCATAGAGAAGTCACGCAGGCCTTGGTGCTGAGACCTGCAACTCAATCTGTGGACACGACCTTTTGGTAAATCAATCTAAGTGTCCCAAGTTTCTAATTCTTGTGCATTATTAATGTCTTGCTCAGGAATTAATGTGGGTCAGGATCTGCTTATGGGCCCATGTGTGCATTTCAAGTGTAAGCTTATCCAGAGTTCAGAGATGGCTAAAGGCAGGATTTTGGCTCAGTCTTTTTTTAAAAAAGACTCTATGAAGAAATGACCCAGTGACAAATATCCTCTTTGCTTTTGTTTCTATTCCCTCACCAGGGAAATTGTTCACTTAGGGCCACAGCAAGTTTTATGTAGGGGCCAGGATTCAGACTTATGTTTGCACTATATCAGGATAAAGGCTTGGAGAGGTGAGCAAAAACTTTAAGAGAAAGCAGCAAGCTGGGCAGAGGGCTCAGAAAACATGACGTCCAAGGAAGATGTGGTAGACTCCATCATGTTTTCTTCTAGGCACAACTGTAAAAGTTGTGATGCATTATTCTGCATGTCCATGGATGCAAGGCAGGCCTGACTTGATTTACAATAAAGGTGATTTATGGTAGGCATAGGGGCAATATATTCAAGTTTTTAAGGACTGCTAGTCTTCCAGTAAGTACCCACAGACAGTGGTGCTGGGCTACCACTCATCCATCTTTAAAAACCTGTCTCCACAGTTGGGGGAGGGTGAGGTATCCTGGATCCTGCCTCAGAGCAATGAGAGGCTTAGATCACCATGAGCTAATCAGTGAGGCAATTGGGCATGGCCCATGGCCTTTCTGGAAGAAGATTTTTAGGAATGCATTCAATCAGCATCCCCTTCATTCAGCTGGGTGGGGCTGGGTGAAAAGAGCCAGAGATCTCACAGCTAAACTGCAGGAGAAAATGCAGAGGGCACCTTGTATAGAAGTGCATGGTGCAGTGGGGAACTCCAGTTTTCCACTTAGGATATAGCTGGAGTTTCCTAGGCTCCGTGATGAATCCTCATCAATTAGTACATGGCATTAGAGACTTAAGTATGGCTAGAAGCAGGGCAATGCTTGTGAAGTTTACAGCTTGATCTCCTTCACAGTTCAGGCCTAAACCCGAATCAAACTTTTCCTAAACCTTTGAATCAAACTTTTCTTTCTCTTTCAGGCTTTGGGTAGAAATCTAGTCTTGCAATCTAACTGGTGTAAGGGTCTAGTAAGAGTGAGTAACATTGCAGCTACACAGTGCTAAGCACAAAATTAGGTTCAGTACTTGGATTACCTTTTTTTATTACACTACAATGTTCCTTTAAGGCATTCCCTTTTATAGAGGCAAACCCAGTCCCTACTCATTAACTCAGATGGACTGACAGCAAGGAGCTTGGCTTTCCTGTCCCAAGCACATCAGACAAACAAAAAATAATCCTGCATCAACAGAGACACAACAGGAACCAGAGGTGTAACCTGCATCCACTTGCATGGTTGTTTTCCACCCCGGCCTTCCCTGACCATTACATTTGCTAACAGCATTGCATCTGCAAGAGACATTTTGCAATCTACTGCCCTGCACCTGAGCAGAGAAATGAGGATCCACACGGCGTAACAGGAGAGTAGAAATTTAAAGAGTTAACAGCACAAGATTGAATACCAGACATGGCTGGGTCCCTCTGCAGTCCTGAAGACCTTCAGGTGAAGAAAGGGAGCTGACATCTTTTAACTATATTCTAGCTTGCCACACCTGCCTCATGGCACCCTGCCTGGTGGCAGCCTTCCCATATCTGATCACACACACCCTTCCTTTTTTTTCCTTTTTTTTTTTTTTTCCTTGCCATATTTTAGGCTGATTTCAGGATAGCTAAATGTCCACAGAGCACCTGTGTTTTGCTGTCAGGGACTCTGGAAGTGCTGCTAGAATCTAGCTGAACCCCCCCACTGCTGCCTGTGTTGGCAATATTAACAAAAAGTTATTTCCAAAACTGAAGTGAAGAGCCAACTCCCTGATTGGAAGAGCAATAAAAAAAATCTCACTCCTCTTTACCCACACATTTTTTTCTTTTTTTTCCTCCCTCCTACTTCTCAGGGGGTTATACCCTTTTATCACCATGTCTGTTCTCTGTCTCCTGGGAGAGGTAAAAACCCCAGCATGACAAATCCATCTTTCTTAGGGTGGAAGCTCTCCCAAAAGCCTCAGCACACTGATGAAATCCTATACCTCAGAGAACCACCCACCTCACTCATGCTAAAACCATTTCTTGAAAGATCACATAAAACAATCTGTTACGCAACTCTCAGAACATCAAATAACCCCCTTATTTATAGTATATACACTTGCAACAATAAACCTCCCTTTTGAACTGCATTGGTCAATATAGATTTAATAGGCTTTTCCTATTTCAGTCAACATCTCAATTTGTTGTTTAAGCGTTCAGTGCTTTGGCTTGAGAGGAGCTGGTTGCATGACTTCCTGTAGGACTAAGTGATTAGGTTTGCAAAAACTCCTCTAGTGTGGCTCTCTGGGAGGTGGTGCTGCTCCATTTTTTTTAATGCCAGCTTCTTGCTCTATACATTCAGCCTACATCAGGAAGCCTATGTTTTGGGTTTGGAACTATACCTGGAAAATGTTGCCCCAAAGATTAAAGAAGAGGATAAATGTTACTTCTTCAAGCTGCTAAGCAAGATTTAAAAAGTATCTGTAACATTTGAAAGGCCCTTTCTGCAACAGGTCCAGCCTGTAAAGGCCAGCAGCAGAGCACCAACCACTTGCAAGCAAGCCCCTCCATGCCCATCACATCTCCTTTTGTCAGTCAGCAGAAGTAATGTTCTTCTGCAGTGCCCTGGGCACTACATCAGCTCCCAGAAGCCACAGATTTCCCTGAGTTCCCTCCCTGATGACCAAGAAAGCCAGACAAGCTCAAGCTGGGCAGGTGCAGCATCTGAGCCACCCCAGTCCTGCCAGACAGCAGCAGCCTGAGCTCCTCCAAGGGCCACCACAGCTGCTCAGCTCAGGGTGGACTGAGCCCTCTGCCCCATTCCCCAGCCCTGCTGGTCAGTGTGGAGGTTTTGGCTTCTCCATCACCCAGCTTCATGGAATCACAGGATGTGCTGAGTTGCAAGGGACCCACAAGGATCATGGAGTCCAACTCCTGGCCCTGCCCCAAGAGCATTGTCCAAACCTTCCTTCAACTCTATCAAGCTTGGTGTGATAACCACTTCCCAGGGGAGCCTGTTCCAGTGCTCAGCCACGCTCAGGGTGAAGAACCTTTTCCAAATATCCAACCTAAACCTCCCCTGACACAGCTTCAGGCCATTCCCTGGGGCACTATCACTGGTCACACCAGAGAACAGATCAGTGCTCCTTATTGCAGTGACCAAAAGTGCACACAATATTCCAGGTCAGCCCCCTGTTATTTCAGTTAGAGAAGAGCCGACCCCCTCTAGATCTTCCCCAGTCTCTTCCATCTCTTTATTGCTGCTGACTTCCTCAGGGCAAGGAAATACTTTCTTTTCCTCCTCGGTACAACACTTAGCGAGTGATTTGCATACTTTTATGGGCCCGTTCGAGCCCTTGCCTGGAGATGCAGGAAAAGAGGATTGCATGGGTGTGACAGGCATTAGCTCTTCAGAATGTACCTCGGGGAGGCTGTCTGGTGAGTTGGGCAATACCCTTGGAGAGGTTTGTGTGCACATTGTAAGGGTAAGCTTCAAAGAATGAAGGCAAGGCTGGCAGTGTTTGTTACTGTTGTCTTCCTACTCACTGGGGCATAAATAAGAGACAGGAAGCTCCCTCTGTTTATGTAGGAACTGGAAGCTTTCTCATCTGTACATTGGGATAGACTGGGGATTACTCAGGCTGTTTTCTTCACCACCTCTTTGCAATACATATATATTTCTATGTATTTACTTCAGTGATGTCTTAGTCTGAAAATTTCCAGGTGTAAGTATTCCAGAAGAGCTATCCAAGCAAATCTTCCTTGTGGGAGTACCACTTTTGCTGTCACAACGCAGTTCTCTTGGTTTAACTGATTTCGATAAGTGAAACAAAAAATGATTACATATTGGCAAAAAGACTTTTAAGTGGATTCAACTGCATTGCACTAAGGTTCTTGTCATTATGGAAATTTCAACTTCTCTGCCAAAGGCGAAAAAAAAAGATGAAGTAAAAAAAAAAGCTGTTCCTTAACAATATTGTTATTCTGGCACAAAAAAACTGTCACAGGCATGCCTTAAAATTAGTTTTCCCAGATATTCACTGAATTCATGATTATCCTCTCCCACTAAACATTTCCAATTTAGGTGAAGACCAAGCTTGGAACAAGATAATGCATCCAGCAGTCCATCTGAACATTCATATATATATGAGAACAAGATCTGAACTCTGACACAGCCCTCAAACCAAATAAATTCCTCAGGCTTTTTAGAAGTGGGAAAATTCAGCTTTGAAAATGCTGGGTTTGGTCGGGGTTTTGGGCTGTTTGTTTTTATCTGCAAGAGAGGAATCTGCTGGATTTGAGCACTAGATCAGAAGATCTTGAGGCTTAAGGGTGGATCTCAATTATGCAGCCCAGGTCTATCACTAACCATAATGGGCTTTTTTGCATCGTTTCTTGAGGACATGCCCATGCAGACAATAGCTATGTGCTGGCAAGCCAAGGTCTAAATGTATCTAAATACCACACAATCATTAAAAAAAAACCACACCGGGGGATGGGGAACTGGGCTGCTGTACTGCATGTACTTGGCAGATACCTGTGCACAGCGCAGAGCAGTGTCATGGGAGGAGCAAAGCACGTCCTCCTGGGACATGCTGCTCCTCAGAGCTGCTCCCCCGCTCTGCCGTCTCCACTGTAATTGCCTCTTGGAGTGCTAGATGTTAACGCTACGGCCCCAGGGAATGCTGCTTTTTCAGCAGCCTGTGGAAAAGAACAAAGAGGACAACAAGAGAGCGCCTGGAGCAAAGCACACGCGTAGACATCTCGCACTCCATCAGGGGAAAACCCAAGCTCCAAGTCAGCAGATTGACCACAATTTCAGGTGCTGTTAACAAAATGCTACATATGTGGTACACATGTGAGTATCATGGAAGTAAATCTGCACTTGCCCAAAAGCAGCCAGTGCCAGAAGGACATAGAAAAGAAGCACCAACGTTCTGGTGAAGAGCTGATGATATTCCACTAAACAGAGGCTGGGCTTTCAGGTTTGCCTGGAACTGTGTGATCCTAATCAGAACATGGGCAGATCTTCCCCATGAACTTTCCAAAGAGCTGAGCCAAGACAAGTTTTTGTGCAATTCACTGCCCCTAACTTTAGCTTATTGAAAAGTTTATGTCTTTGAACAGGGCCAGGATTAGTGGGGAAACATGGGGTCTTCCAGAGCGACACCTCACTCTAGGATCAGTGGTGGATATCAATAGAACGAGTTGCTCTTTGGAGAGTTGCTCTCGTGTGAGTTTGGAAAGCACACATATTAACCCTGGCCCCTTTGTGCTGTGTTTCTCTCTCCCTCCTGTACTATGTAGACAACGACATGATGAGGCTTTTAGTATGGGATTACAACTGGAGAGTCAGTTTGCCAGCTGGGTAAATCCAACAGTGGCTAATGCAGTGCATCAGAGCAGCTAGGAGAGCACAAGAGAGCTCTCAGAAGGGTGTACCATGTGCACTTCTTCGTACTCATGGCAAATGGGCAGCATCCTGTCCTCAGCCTTGGGCAGCCACAGGAATGGATGCATTATAATCCACATGATCTTCCCTGGCAATAATTTGTTCCCATGTGCGTGGTATGTGCCTCTATCAGCAGCCAGCTTACACTTTTACTAATTTGATCAAATACAGGACCAATTTTTCCTAATCTGGGTGTAATCCCTCAGGCAGAGCTATCACTGCCTCTGGTCTATGTGCAACTCTTATCTAGGGCAGCCAGCAGAGTGTGACAGCTGCATGATAGTCTGCCTGGTACCATGGGCGGCCCCGGGAAGAAAGGACCTGCCACCCTGTGCCCCTCAGATGCACAGAGGGACCGCTGAGGTGCCTTGATGGTGCAGGGGAGTGCCTGGAGCAGCCTGAAAGCTATAACTCACCAGCATATCAGGATATGTCACTTGGAGTGGCCTTGTAGCCCTCTCAGGACAGGCTGAGGGCTGTAAATCCCCTTGGCCTGCAAAGCCCTCCAAGGCCAAACAGGGTGGAGGAAGCCATGGAGCAGCATCCTCCCCAGACCTTGCCCTTGGCACCTGGCTCTGCCCCACCAACACAGACTCTGTGACCTGCAAGCCCAGAGGAGATAAGGCAGGTCCTTCTCTGGTTTTAGCCAGTGCCATCACTGCTCTGCAGGAACTTTTGGAAAGGTGAAGAGCTCCCTACTGCTCTGCTCTGCGGTGGGGCCATGGCCATGCTCAGCACATGGCCACGAAGGGGTGCTGGCTTGGCAGTGTCCAGCCATGCTCCTGGGAGTGTGGTATACACCAGTGCCCCTGGCTCATTCAAACCCTCTCTTTGCAACGCATGCTGAGGCTGATTAAAGTGTGAGAGCCTCTGTGTCCTCTGGTCTTTATGCAGAGTAAGCAGCAATAGAGACAACACTTGCTAGGACTTTGCTCTAATTTTTACGGATCCAGTGAACTTCATCCACAGTACAGGTGAAACTGCAGGTTTATGCAGGTTGTTTTCAATGTTAGTTGAGACTACTTTTAAGGTCTCTTGTTTGGATTCTGAACATGCAGGCACAAAAAAATGACACTTTTGTAAAAGCTGGTGACCTTGTCAACTATGCCTGTCATCTGAGTTCTCTCTCTCACTCAGCAATTCTTTTCTTCTAATTAATTTTCTTACTTTTTTTCCATGGGGTAATATTACATTGTGTTGATAAGCAGCTCTTTTCTTTTGCCCCAGAACAGTGATGAGTGCAAAATTTTAAAACCTTGAGGAGAAAGATTTTCTGCAAACAGGACTTGTTACAGAATTAAATTGTTAGAGAATTAAAATTCTGTTGCAGATAAGGAAGACTTGAAGCAAAAATCTATAGCTGGTCAGTGTTTTGCTTGCTCATGCCTATTTGAGTTGCTCTGGGCAGTGAGTACTGGGAATGTAACACATCCTTGGGCTACAGCCCATCATCACAGAACAATTTTGCTGCTGAATATGCACTTCTTAATAAGGGTAGCTGCTCATCTCAAGACTACAATGATACCAATGCACTCATGCCATGGACTGCAACCTACTGTTCTGGCAGTTCTCTTGTTTTATTTACCCACCGCAAGAGCTGGAATGAAATATATTTGTTGGTGAAGATTATTTTTGCTGGCTTTTCATCTCAGGCAGTGGAAGATTTTATGGAGCTATCTTGTCCATTTCAAAACCTTCTTTTAATCATCCTTTCCCCCAAGTTACATTGTCCTGAAATAGCCCTGTATTTAAACATCAATCATGCAAATGTGCTGCGTGTTTCCCAGGGTACAAAACTGCCTCTGCAAACACAGAGGAGAACTGCTGTGAGCCTGCACTTTCTAACCACCAGCTTGGCTGGCTCTGGCTGGTGTAGGTGACATTCTTGGTCTTTCCTAGATTCTTGTGCATCTCAGCTAAGATGACAACCAATTTATCTGCACATAAATTCCAGGAGTAAGGAGTACTTCAGAGTGTCAGGGATTAGGATGACATACTCAGAATGTCCCAAACCCAGACTGGGGTGAGACTTGTGTGTTTCACAGCCCCTTCCCCGGCTCTGTCACTTCTGCAGGACCCCAGGGGGATCCTACTCGAGGCCCTGCCTCTGTTCCTCAGGAAGACAAGAGCATTTCCTTAGTAATTCCAGGGGGGCAGGATGCTTTTCCTAACAGTGAAAGACTTGGCCATTATAAGCTATAGGAACTATAGCTGATTTCCAGCAAACCCAGGGGCTCCTGCCTTCCACACTGTGGTGGCAATACCTGTCTATGACAATGCTGCCTTGTGCTGGCAGTGTTGTTTGTGTGGGCCTGGTGTAAGAGCAGATCTCCAAATAAGACTCCATGGAAAAAAAAAAGGGGGGGATGCTTTCTGCATGTTTGTTTCAAGTGGGACCGGTTCTCCAACCTGTTTCAGTGTTTGTCCACAGCACTTGACCCCACATAGCTGCTGGGAGAGATGGAGAGTGCCAGGGCAGCAAAAGGAAAGGCCAGGGGATTGTGGTGGTGAGACAAAGCTTTTGCCCTGCAAATGCTGATGGATGTTTTGGGGACATCCCGGCAAGTCTCAAGCTCCTGAAAGATGAGGTTACCCTCTCTCTTTCTTATTGAAGCATGTACCTGGGGGATACACCTTTTATCACTTTGGTTTCTTCTTACCACATGGTGCTTTTTAGACTATTACACTTCAGGCTCTACTAAAATATCTGCTCTGTACTATTTGCCTTATCACAATACTTGGCTTTGTTACTTTTGCAAAAATCTTAACAGGGTCTGGATTCTTACAAAAGTGAACCTGCGTAACGAGTGACTCCATTTCAGAGCCCAATACTATCAAAATTTCCTCTCTTATCCTGAGGTTGTAAAGAAGAATTTCCCTGATTCAAAGAAAGAAAATCTGCAACAAATCAGTGTTAAACAACCAGTGCCTTTCCAAAGCTCAAGCACTGCCATGAGAGTTTGATAACCAGCTGAAAAATGTGTCTGGTGGAAGATCCAGAGTGGGACTGTGGGCCTTAAAAACAGGATCCTAATCCATAATGAATTACTGTGGGCAACACTTGTCCAGAGAGCCCACACAGTGAGGTAAGGTTGCACCATGCTCTCTCTCCTGTCTTGAATAAAAAGTGCCTGCTCTAATGAGAGGCAAGTCCCTGATTCAGCAAAGCACTTAAGTGTTTTGATGAACTGGGGCCAAACTGAACATCTTGTGCAGAGCTCAGTTGTCTAGTGAACAATATCAAATATTTTATTCATGGATGCAGACTTAAATGAAAATTAAAGACATGGCTATTTAAGGCCTTAGGTGCCCAAACTCATATTGTTCATTTTTTATTATCTTGAAGTAATCATTTGTACGGGAAAAGAAGCAGCCACCTCCAGAAAATCCACCCCTGTCATGCTGGGAAGAATATTCTCAGTTCTCCCCCAGCACCCTGTCAACTTGATGGCTTATGTAGCTTGCTTAGAAACTTGTCACATTCAGAGTTCCCATTTCAGATCAACAAGTTCCAGCCAGTATCCTCTCTTTTCCTACCAGGAACACCGAGCTTTAGTACCCTTATTGGCTGCATAAGGTGTGGGCAAGCAAGGCACAGCCTGCACAGTAGGCCAGATCAGGTATTAGAAGGGTCTTAATATTGTGCCATCACCCTTACTTGGCCATCAGTCCCCAGACAAGGCAGTGAGCTCCGTGCTGACCTCACCCTCTGAGGCTGCAGCCAGCAAGGGTCCCTGTCAGGCTGCTCTCCTCACTCCAGCAACCTCGGGCTGTCCTGCTGAAAGGGTCTCTCCAACTGGGAGAACACCAGCCTTGGAAAAGGAAGCGTTATGGCAGGTGAACACAAACCTCAGTCTGTGAAAGCTTTCACTGAGCAGTGTTTCACCTGAAATGCTGGATGCAGCAGCATGCTGCAGCTGAAGGCTGCACCACAGGCAGGTGGAGAGAGCAGAGCTTGGACTTTGGCACATCCTGACTTCGGGGTGTTTTTCCTTAGAAACATCACTTTTTTCTAATGAAAATTTTCAGTAGAACATTATCTATGCCTTTGGTATGTTTGAAAACATTTCCATAGATAGTAAAGTGCCAAAGAGAGCTGTTTCTAGTATGGCAACACATACTTTATTTTTTTCTCCTTGTCCGCCCTACAGCAACAATCTTCAACTCCCTTTTACTTATCAATACACCCACTTGTCCTCTCAGTTAGGCAGAAAACAGTCAAAGTATGGATTAAAACAAAAATCTGGCATTTTTCACCAGCTTGTCTATACTTAGATGGAACCACCTCCCTGCCATGGAATATAGGCAGATGCAAATGGGAAGAAAATGGGGGAAAAAAAGAAAAAGAGTACATGCTGACTTTTTTGGCTAAACCTTATGCTCTCTAAGATTTATTCCCATACAGCTACTAGTGCTCAAATGATTTCCAGAGCACGCGTAAGTTACATGGCACTCAGTTTATCTGCTCTGGAATGGCAAAGTGCACACACAGATATACACTGTGGTTCCAGGGAGTCTAGGGATTTCAAAGGTGCTTTATCTCCCAGATAACTCACTGGCCAAGAAGGGTGAATTAATAACACTGTTGGTAACTAAAACCGGAATGATAGGTTATGAGTATGGGCTTTAAAAAAGAAGCGTCACTTAAATGCATGTTACAGATTTGTTCAGAGCAAGACATTAATCCTTTATTTTCTTTTTTTGGTTTGTGGATTCCAAAGCATTTTTCCTGGAGGAGCACAAATCCTTGAATTGTGTATTTTAATCTACTGGCAATGGCTTTTTTTTCCTGTGCTCTCACAGCATCGCCCCCCTCCAAGTAGTCTTTGGGGATCTGTGAACCAGAAGTAAAACCCCATCTCTGAGCAGTCAGACAGGAACTACGCTCCCCTAAATCCCACACATTGATCTGATTCACTGCATGACTCTTGTAAGCCTCCATCCACCTCCTCTCTGGGAAAACACAAAAGAGCCACAGTTTTTAAGTTCTCGGGCTGAGGCACTTTGAGCTTAGTACAGAGAAAGGCCGAGCGGCCAGAGTTCCCACTTACGGAAGTGCCAAGTGCACAGGAATTTTGTACAGGCATAGCACTGAGGCACTTGAAATGACGGGAATGCAGTGTACTTGTGCCCTTTGCCTCTGCAGCCCGGGACACCATCGCTCTAAAGGAAGGTGAATCTATTTATGTGCCCTGGTAGAGGCTGGAGCCCTCGTTTTCACCGGGCCTTTGAGGAGCCTTTGTCATGTTTTGCAACACTATTAGAATGACTTGGAAGGCTTCAGAAAAATACCAAATACTGTCAAAAATGCAAAATGTTTATATCTCTCAGCCAGGGGGAAGGAAAAACGTGCCGGAAGCTCAGCCAAGCCTGACGAGGTATAGTGGATCTTGATCTTTGCTCACCCCATAGTTAGATATTGTTACCCCTGACCCCCCCCTTTTAATGGAGTCACTGCCTTATCTCTTAAAGTGATCTCATAAAGGCAGGGGACAAGACAGCAGAGGGTATGAGGCCTGTAATTACAGATGGAAGGTCGATAGAAATACCATTTCGTACACCTTGTCTTCAATGTTTCCCGTCTGAAGGGGAGTGGTCTTCAAAAAAGCATGAACGCTTTTTGACCACTTCTCTGAACCACACCACCAGAGAACTCGTGGTGGAGATGTCACAGAAAGAAAAACCAGATGAGAGATGGCATTCTTTCTTATTCTGGGGACTATCCACTGCTGGGATCCTAGTTTTCCCAGCAAATGCAGCCCTAGGCTGCGGCAGCTGTGAAGGAGTAAAGATTTGCTTCTCTGTGTCAAACTACACGTACTCTATTACTGGAAGCAGGAATATGTTTGAGAGCAAGCCATCATACCTAGCAGCAGGAGCAAAGAGCTTTCAGACTCTTAACTGGAACCTGCTAAAGCTTTTCTGCATGCTGGCCTTCCCTCACTGTGACTGTTCTCCCGTTCTGAAAATGGCCATAATAAAACTCCCTGCCGCAAAACAATCCCTGCTTCTCAAAGTAAAAAATGGCAGAAGGGCCTTGTGATGTCCACAGCAGCAGGCATTCACATAATGCCCTGCACTGCTTAGCTACAGCTCATCCTTCTCCTTTCAATGCATCCCATGCTACCTACCCTTGGAATTCGACTGCTGTGCAGCAGCCCATAACCACACCACAGCTGCTGTCTGAGGGGAAAACTATGTATGGTTGCAGATCTGCAAACTAACAATTCAAGATTACTCCTGGGATGACCTGGAGTGGGACGCACAAGACAAAGAGCAGGAATTTTCAGGTATCAAAGCCTGACTGGGATTTCACCTGCTGGCAGGAGTGAAGTTCCTTGTATGTTATCTTTGGTTCTCTCAGTCACCCTGCCAAGGTCTCAAAGAGTTTGTAATTGCTTGTAGATACTGAAAACAGAGCTCTCCTAATTTTTTTTAAACTAATCTCACTGATACCTATTATGGAAAGAGAACACAAGCATTTCCAATACAGAACATTACTATCCCTGCCTGGTTTGATGTAATAAAATTTCCTTTGATCTGTATGGATTTGTCCTCCGTTTAAATCACTGACAGTGATACTGAGACACTAATCCAGGTTTACAGCACCACAGCTGCATGCCATGGTTTCGTATTATGCAGAAATGACAACGCATCAAGTACCCCAAGGAAAAGATGGGTCAAACTCATAGTGTGCCAAATCAACTGGTTAGATAGCACTCCAAGGGGCAATACAGAGCAGAAGTGGTCTGGAGGTCTTCTTTTAGTGTCCTATTGATGATGCTTCTTCAATGCCACAGAGAAAGAAAGCCAAGTTTGGCATGGTATACTGATGATCAGGAGTAAAATGCTGTTAAGGAGTGAAAACGAAACGAACAGGTGATTTCAGGCAATGGAATTTTGACCCAGTTCCTAATGCCTATCCCCTTCTCCCCACCCACAGGCAAGAGCCAAGCCTTTCCTCAGAAATTTCAGAAGACAATCTCAAAGGTAAGTAATGAAAGTTATCTGAGTGTCACCCCAGGGTCAGGTTGGTGCAGCTTGCTATGGAGACAGCTATCCAGGTATCTTCTAGGTAAACCAAAAGCTTCAGCCTCCCAGTTTGTCAACACAGTGCCAGATCTAATCATGACCATGAGAGGCTCCAAAACAGAGCTTATGCAGACAACTAAAAAGTGTCTCTGAAATGCTGGCCTGCTGTCTAAAATTGCACCTGATCTCACTGCTGGGTTTTGCTTTCATGTTCGGTATGTTGTGTTGCAGAAGCACCTCAGAACTGAGCGATCATGATGTTGCTGCATCCAGCTGGAGTCACAATGATGGAGCATCCCCCACATCTGCAAACAGCAGATCCATCAGAAGTTCTAAAAGCAGATTTAGGGAGCAGTGACAGGGCCAAGCCCCACCACCGGTGTGGTGCCTCTACACGATTGTTTAAATAAACATGATGGTTGCTGTGGCAGATCTTCCCCTAACAGACCACGGGCAGTTTGATGAACAAGCTCTTTGTGCAGGATGTTTAAAGGCTTGAATTCAGTTCTCTGTGGAAGGGTTTCAAGTCATGCTAAGCAGGGAAGTGCTGTAACTATGTTCCTCCTTCCTAAGAAAGTTCACAGCTATTTTTGGAACCCTCAGCAGGTGAAGCCTCCTGAAACACTTTCTCATTTCCAAGTTTAAACAGGGTTCCAGGGCTTCTACTAAGCCATCGAGAATAAGAAAAGAGCATCAGCTCATTTTCTTTGCCAGAAAATCTAGACAGAAGTAACAGCAAAGTCAACAAACTTCGTCAAAAAAGCTCCCAAACCAAACAAAGTGAACAAACACAGTCATAATTTCTGCATCTGTCTTTCCCAGAATTTGAAGCATAAGGGAAGGATGACCATAGCCAAACTTGGTCCCCTAGCCAGGCTCCCTGAGCAGCGCAGGGCACAGAAAGCTGCCCGCTAACTCTTCACCGAGTCCTGAATCCCCTGAAGTAGTTTCCGGCAAGAGCTCGCACATCTCCCACGGATCGGACCGCGCTGAGGCTCCGGCAGGCTGGCGGCACGGCAGGGACCATGCCCAGCAGGAAGCGTGTGGGCGGAAAGGGAGCACCGGCGGTCCTGAGCCCGTCAGCGAGCGGCGGCAAAACCCGCGGGGAAGCGGCACCGGGGGGCTCCGGGCGGCCACAGGGCCGAGCCCCCGCAGGGGCGGCGGGCAAGGCGCCCGGGGAGCCCCGGCCGGGCGGCGGCGCCGCACACCAGACGGGTGCCGCGGAGGGGGCGAGGCGCGGCCGGGGCAGCCCGGGTGAACCTCACGGCGAGCCCCCCGTCCCAAGATGCACCCGGCACGGCGGAAGGGCCCGCGGGCGCTGCTCCCGCCCAGCCCCGGCCGCAGCCACCGTCCCCTCCCCAGGCCCGCCCCGCGTTCACGCCCTCCGCCGGGGGTGGTGCCACAACGGGCTGGGCGTGGCGCTGGAGCGAGGCTCTTTATGCGGCGGGAAGCCGGCGGCCGCCCGAGCTGCGCGCGGTTGCGGCATCAGAGAGGAACGACCCGGGCGGGGGCAGAGGGGGGCGAGGCGAAGAGCCGAGGAGGAGGAGAAAGAAGAGGAAGGCGAGAGCCGGCCGGGGTGCTCCTATTGTTCCCACCTGCGCCGGCCGGGACACGTGGCGCCGCTGAGCCCCGCTCCTCGCCCCCCGCCACTTGACCCGCACGCAGTCGCCCGGCACCATGGGCAAGGGGGTGAGCGGCGGGGCCGGGCCGGGGCGGGAAATGGGAAATTCAAGCAGCCGGACCGTGGCCGGTGCCCCTTTCCCTTCGAGGGGGCCGCGCTTTGTCTGTGCCGGGCCGGGGCGGCCACGTCGGGGCGGGTGCGAGGGCGGCCGCGGCCGTTGGCGAGCGGCGCCGGTGCCGCCGGCCCCAGCAACGTGCGAGGGCGGCCGCCGCCGCCGCCCGCGGGAAGGAAGAGCCGGGCTGAGGGCGTGGCGGAGCCCGGGGCAAGGAACCGGCGTCCCAAAGCCCCCGGCTCCTCCTTGAGGCCGTGTCTCCCCGACTGGGGGCCTCCCGCCCGGCCGCAGCCCCCGGGGCTGGTGTTATCTGGTGGCCTTGCGGGGCTGGGGAGGGAGCGCGGCTGCTCCCCGGGCTCCTGAGAGTACTTTAGACTTTCCTTGAGACACGAGGGCCCGGCGTGGGGGGGCGGGAGAAGGGGAGCCGCCAGCGTTATTAGGGCTCATTTGCCTGTTGGTGGCGGTGAGGGTGTGATGGGAGATGGTGGCAGGAGGGAGGCGGGCACCCCAGAGGTCTCCTGTTCTTTGGGGTGATAAATTCTCGCAGGGGGCTGTGCAGCGGTTTCTGCCCTGTATCAGCATTGTTTCTACCTTACAGCCCCTTACAGGGCTGTAGGGAGGAGAAGTCTTTAATTCAGATCGTATCTTTTAACTAAAGAAAAATGTATGTGAAGGCTGTTGGAAGGAAACAGTGGTGGAAGGCTGTTGGGGGGTGTTGTGCTCAAGCACCCATGTGTGGAGCAGAAACACCTTTTGGCTTGCTCTGATTTTGTTTTATGTCAAAAAAACTAGAGACCAGTTTCTGGGTTTTGTTGCTTGGATGGGTTGGGTTTTTTTTTCCCTTCGAATGCTTCCCTGTATATTTTGTGTTGTTGGAGGTGTGTAGATTTGTGTTTGCTTTTGGTTTAGACACATTCCAGTAAAATTCCCAGATTTCTCTGCTTCCTGAGGAGAGGGTGACCGCGCAGGGCCATGGCAGCGGTGGTAGCATGTTCCCTGCCAACAGGTGTTCTGTGCTTCCCAAGCGCTGTTCAAACATTGACTTGACTTTGTATTGTCCTCATCGGTGCAGTACAGCAGCAGCAATGTTGACATAACTGCTTGAGTAGTGGGGAGAGCTGCAAGAACATGGCTGAATGGACAGCTGCTTGGAAAAGGGGGCTGAGGAGTGTGTGGGGTGGGCTTTCAGCATTTGTTCTGTGTATGGGGCTTCTTTTTCTTTTCCTAAGGAAAGAGTTACTTGGCAGCGTAGCCTGTTGTATTTACGTCCAGTAGGCAGCAGGCGGTGTGGAGAGTAAAAGTTCATCTAGGAGATAAAACACTGAGGAGAGATTTGGCAGTGTGGGCAGTATTCTGAATCTTGTTTTATATCATCAGAGCAGCCTTTGAGTTGTGTGTGTATGTAGGACTGCGGTGCAAAAGGCTTTGGGGGCTTAGCCTGCTTTGGAGGGACTAATAAAAGGTACAAATGCTTTGCAGTGTAGAAAGCTGTCTTGCTCCCCTTCAGATTTCATAGGTTGCATGGATAATAAAGCAATTAGCCTGCAACTGAAGCGCCGCCACAAGGGATAATTCAGCAGGGTTAGTACGGCTGCCTCATGCTTGCTGGTAGCAAGTCACAAGATTTGCCCCTTCAGCAGTGAGAATGCAAGCGGATAATTGGGGACCCCCTGAAAAATGGGCATGTGAGAGAGCGAGGCAGTGGAAAAGGCGGAGTGCGGATGCAACACTGAACAGCGTGTGCCTGCCCTGAGTTAGGGTGCCCAAAAAGGAAACTTCTTTCCCATGGGAGTATGGGATGGAAGAGCAAAAAAGAGCCTAAGTGTGAGAAAACAAGTTTCTTCTCTCTGTGGCTGTGAGAAGAAGCTGAGCGGAGCGTCTGTTTTACTTTAAATGGTAATGGGGCAAGGGGAGGGCCGTCGGCTGCTGCTATGCAGCCCAAAAAGCAGATTATCCAACAGGGGGGTGTGTGGCAGAGGAAAGCACTCTGGATTTCATTCCCGTTCAGAGCTGACTGGAAGCAGTTCGTAGACAGCAGCATGCTTCACTCCGTCTCGCTCGCTGCACAGGCATAGCATGGAGTCAGTGGTGTGTGCTTTGAGTGGTTTCTGGAGGTCAGCTCTGCCTTAAAGGCCATGGGGAGGAGACGTCCTTATAACTCAAAAAAAAATGTGTATAGGCTGTTGGAACCAGTAGTGAAGAGTTTTTGAAGCGGGATGCTGTGATCGAGCACCTGTGTGTGGAGCAGAAACACCTCTTGCCTAGCTTGGATTTCCTTGAACCCCAGTTAAGTTTTTTTCCCCCTGTCAGAAACTAGGAAGGTTTATTGCATAATGGGACCAGCTGAGGGGAAATCATGCAAATCAAAGCAATCCTTATCTGATGCAATTAAAAAAATCTTAATATATTACCTTCCTCTTCCCCCATCTTCATTCCTTTATTACTATGGCTATTGTATGACAGTTCACTTTTTATTACTATGGCTAGAGGATAGTCCTTTTGCCAAAGAAAACCCTGGGCCTGGTCAACACATGTTTCTGGAAGAATGAAGGAGCAGGGGCAGGAGTCTCTGGCAAGTGAGGTGAGCTGTACAACCCACTCTGATCCTGACCTGCTGAAAACTGCAGCTCATCCTTCACCCAGGCCTTTCCAAGGGATAGCCTTCACCAGCTAATCTAGGGAAAAATTGTGTCCAATCCACTCATCTTGATGTGTTTGTCAACTGCTAGAGATGTCTGGAGTTATGGTGACTATTACAGGCGAAGAAGTGAAGAAGGTGACTCTTTGTAGTTGGCACAGCACCAAAAAAGCCAGGATAGGCTGCTCAGCTGTGCAGCGATGACATTTGGAAAGCCCTCTCTGCTCTTGGGTCTTCGCACAACTCCAGAGCAGTAGAGATGTTTGTCCCAGAGAGGGCTTAAGGTGTGTGGGTGGTCCTTGTTTTATCCCGATGATTAAAAGCCTGATTAGGTTTACATCTCTTCTCATGGGAGAAGAGCTTGTCCTTTCATAATTTGGGAAGCAGCAGTCTGTGCACAATTAGCAATTACTAGCTGTTGAGTAAAAACTGCCTTGTACTGTCCTAGATGCTGAGAGTGATCAATTGATGCAGCTTAAATTTTTGATTCAAGATAGATTGATCACAGCTCTTGGCAGGGACTAAGAAGGATCCAAAGAAGCAATTCCATCCTTTGCTAGGATTACATAGGGTCATGGAACAGAATTTTCAGTCCAATAGGCGGAGTTATTTTATGACTCATCTGGTTAATATATTTACTGTCTCATAAGGCAGCAGGACAGTAACTTTTCTGTTTTTTCTGCACAATTGATTATAATGACATAAGCAGTAAAACAGACCAGGCCTCCAGAGACTGCATAATTTGTTTTGGCTCTTACTTGACATTTCTTGTTGGATTAGGTGATCTTAGAACAGGGTACTTCTGAGCTTGTCTGCTCATTTGTACCCCTCCTGTTTCCTGGTCAATCATGGCTTGTATTGAGAACATCAGCCATGAATGGCTCAATTAGTCCAGAGCGGAAAATCATCAGCTGTATCTGAAAGACAATAGGATTTTCTGGGGGATGTATAAAACTTCTTACGCTGGTGTATACAAATGTTGTGCTTAAGCCAGTGGAAAAAAAATAAATCTTGCATGGAAAAAAAAGAAGCTGCATTGTTTTTTTCTGAGGCAGTTTTGATGAGTCAGTTCTTGGGCTAAGTCAAGGAACAGGGGTGACATTTCTGATGAGACAGACCTTCCTTTGTGTTCAGGCCATGTGATTAAATCGTGATAAGATGTGGATGTCGAGTACCACAGGCCTTCTTCTCTTTGTACTGCAGGAAAAGAAGGGGAGAGCAGGGAAATCCTACAGCGCCGAGGTGGGATGGAAACCTCTCCCCCTGGCAGCCCAGCCAGCACAAGCCTTTGTTGAACAGGCTGGGCTCATCTTGCAGGAAGGGAGGCAATGGCCCCGGAGGCACAGAACAGGGGCAGGACTTGGACTCTGATGTGTGTGTCAAGTTCAGATTTGAATGATGGAGCAGGAAGTTCAGATTCTGCATGAAATGATCCTGTAACAAGAGCTGAAGCTGATTCTCCTGACTTTCCTACTTACCTTTTCAGTAAGAGTGGGATGTAGTACTAAAGCAACAGAAAGGAAGGTATTGAGCTTTTTTTCTTTTAGCTGAAGAATTGCTGAGCTTCTCTGTAAGATGGACTCCATTAAGACCCAAATACTTGGGTGCTTAAAGAAACAAGTAACTCTATCCACTCTTTGTTCTGACTGCAGTTGATCACTGGGTTTTCTGAGTTTGTTTTTTTTTTAAAGGAAATCATGCTTGAACAAGGGCAATGAACCTTTCATGTTTGCCCACTTGTAGATTGTTTCAGCTGCAGCTGAAAAAGCTTAAGCACTCCTATATTCCTGGATTATTCACTGCCCCCAATGAGCTGAGTAACTATTTCTCACCGAAGTTTCAAAGAACCAGGAGGCTTTTAGATCACCTGCAAGAGCTTGCCAAGCTTTTCCTGGGGACAAGGGGTGAAGCTGAAGGTGATGGAGTGGTAGTCAGACAAGGCACTAGCTCCTTCACTTCTGCAAGGAATCATTTCTCATCTCAAGCAGTAATCAAGAGGCATGCGTTTTGTGCAGGGCCGTGTTTGGACTTGTCTGCCATAGCTCCAGCAGAAGTCAAAGTTGTTTCCTTCAAAGGCTGAAGGAGAGAGATGCTTCACGGTGGCTTTTTTTGAATTGCCTTGAGGCAAATTCCTGTGATGCTGGAATGCAAGGACCTTGCTGGTTTAAGTACTGTGGCTTTCACTTTTTTAAGAAGGGAAATAGGAGTTTAGGTGCAGGGAAGAGAATGTCAGGAATGCTGACAGTCTGTGTCCTTTTCCTGGATCAGTGGAGGCAAATAGCTCGGCTCTGCTCCACTTACTAAAAACTGTTTCCATTGCACAGCTCCTTAGTGGCATGCAAAGCTTGCCTTTCCTGAGCAGGGCAAGGGGAGACTTCTGTGCATGGGAAATGTGACTGTGGCTGCAGAGTGTTGCACACAGTGCTTTCTCAGCACAGCAAAAACCCTTGTCTGCATGCAACTGACTGATTCTTTCAGAAAAGTAATGATATTTCTTCTTTTCCGTGCAGTTTCACTTTTGGTTTCAATTTCTACTTCTCTCAAAATAGATAATAAAAATTTCCTGTTCTAGCTGCTCATCAGGACAGGTCTTGGATCCAAACAATAGTTCCTGTGTCCAGATCACTCTCAGGAGTCCAGTTCATGCAAAGAACAAGCAAGGCATTGCCTTTGAAACCTTTTCTTAATCTTGTTAAAGATTTGACTCTGGTGCCACTAAATGCTGTTTCATCTTAAAGCTCTTCTCGGGGATCTCATTAGGTAAAAATCTCATCACATAAAACTTGGCAGAGTGTAGGGATGTAATGGTCCTACACAGAAGGGAACAGAAGATTGTCTTTTAAGTGATGTTTATGTGCACTAACTCATGATTTGTTTGTCCTTAGATGCTTGGTTGCCCCATTATGACTAGATCTAAATCTTTGCATGATTTCGTGTAGAATTAACCATAATAAAAGTGAATAAAAATCCTACTGAATAAAGAGGCTTTAAGCGAATCATCTGCTCTGTGAAGTGTAAGCAGGACTAAGCACAGATTGAATCTGCAAAAGTGTACTGCTGCTTTGTATACCATTCTTGCTGCTCAAACTGCCATAAATTGAAAGCAGATTTCTGTTGCGTAAACTGGCCAGATAGTTTGCCAAACTGAGAATGAAAGTGTTGGAACTTAGCCCCCAGAATCGACCAGCCAGAGGTACCACCTCTTATTTATCTTCAGTTGATAGGCTGCTCCTCCTCACCAGAGGATGTGGAAGGCTGGGAGTGGAGAGGAGGAGTTAATGCCTTGAAGGAAACATACGTTTGCTCTCAGGAATTGGTTTCTTCTGCTCTTCATCACTTTTTCAGCTTCAGCCGGGGCTCACACGTCAAGACTGCCTGAATAGTGTGTAGCTTGCTTTCCTCCTTGATAGGCTTGTACAATGTCTGGCTCTAATCTGTGTATTGGGGATGATACTGAGCAGACTTCTCTGTTCACTAGCTCATTTTTATTATTTATGGTAGTGGCATAACTCTCATAGAATTGTGTAGGTTAGAAAAGACCATTAGAACAGAGTCCAACCGCTAATCCAGCATTGCCAAGTCCAGCACTAAACCATCTCTCCAAGTGCCACATGTACACATCTTTTAAATACTGCTGGGGATAGTGACTCAACCAGTTCCCTGGGCATCCTGTTCCAGGGCTTGACAGCCCTTTCCGTGAAGAAATTTTTCCTAATAGCCAATCTAAACCTCTCCTGGCACAACTGGAGGTAGTTTCCTCTTGGCCTGTTGCTTCTTGGGAGAATAAACCAGCCCCCACCTGGCTACAGCCTCCTTTCTGGGAGTTGTGGAGAGCGATAAGGTCTCCCCTGAGCCTCCTTTTCTCCAGGCTCAACACCCCCAGCTCCCTCAGCTGCTCCTCATCAGATTTATCCTCCAGACCCTTCCCCAGCTCTGTTGCCCTTCTCTGGACATGCTCCAGCCCTTCAATGTCCTGCTTGCAGTGAGGGGCCCAGAACTGTGAGGGGCCCACACTTAAAGTGTGACATCACCAGTGCCAAGCACAGGGGTATAAACCCTGCCCTGGCCCTGCTGGCCACACCATTGCTGACACAGGCCAGGATGCCATTGGCCTTCTTGGGCACATGGAGGCTCATGTGCAGCCACTGTTGACCAGCACTCGCAGGTCCTTTTCCACTGAACAGCTTTCCAGCCACTCTTGCCCAGCCTGTAGTGCTGCATGGAGTTCTTGTGACCCAAGGGCAGGACTTGGCACTTTGCTTTATTAAACCTTGTATTGTTGGTCTCAGCCCATCAATCCAGCCTGTCGAGATCCCTCTGCAAAGCCTTCCTGCCCTCCTGCCCAGCTTACTGTTACCTGCAAACTGACTGAGGGTGCACTCGATCTGCTTGTCCAGATCACTGATAAAGATGTTGAACAGGACTGGCCTCCTTACTGGGGCCTGGAGAACTCCACTGGTGGCCAGGTGCCAGCTGGATACAACTCTGTTCACCATCACTTTCCTGGTCCAGCCCTCTAGCTGTTTTTTTACCCAGCACACAGTGTACCTGTCCAAGCCACAAGCAGCCTGTTTCTCCAAGAGAATGCTGTTGGAAACAGTGTTAAAGGCTTAACTAAAGTTTAGGTAGACAACTTTAAAAAACTGTAATAATTTTGTCTGCCTGGCAGTCTTGTGTATATAGTTCATGTCTACTGCTGTGGAATTTGACTGTAAGATGTTTCTAATAATGCTGTGTCTTCCCTTGCAGGCTGGAAGAGACAAGTATGAGCCCACTGCTACATCAGAGCATGGCGGGAAGAAGAAGGGGAAGAAGGAGAGGGACATGGATGAGCTTAAAAAGGAAGTTGTGATGGTAAGAGTGTAGGGCACAGAAAGAGCAGCTTTAGGAATGTGTGCTATGCCCAAAGCCCTGTGCCTAATCTGACTAAAAGAGAAACGAGCTAGTGTGCTGACAGCATGGTGTGACTGAAGGCACTGATCTCCCTTTTCCTCCCCTCTGTCCACAAGCCAGATGTGCTGTAAATGTTTCAGCATCAAGATGAGCACACAATAGACCCTGGCAACATCACTTCTCAAAAGGCACTTGACACAGAACCTAAGTCTGTGCTTGCCTGCATTACCCATAGCGCAGTATAGATGTATTTCCTCAGCACACTCTGCATAGCAGCATTACAGGCTTTATTGTGCTGTCATGTGAGTGGCACCGCTGTTTTCATTCCAGCTGAGGAGTTGAGGCTGTACAGCTCCATTTACTGCTGGCCTCTGCTCAGACTGACCTCAGTACTATTCCTTCTAATCATGTTTGAGGCTGGAGGGAGTGTCTCCCATCTCCATCTGTGAAAGATGGATGATGCTCTATCTGTCTGTGAGCATCCTCTGGCTTAGATCTGCTGTCCTTGAAGGTGATGCAGATTTTGGTTCGGTTCCGTGGGTTTGAGACTGGACTTCAACATTTTTGACCCCTGTGTTAGAAAGAGGGGATTCTAAAGATTGCTGAAATATTACATTCTGTGTTCAGTAGTGATGTGTACTTACAGCATCTACTCCTCCAGTACAGCCACTTAAGTGAGGCACTGCTCTGAACCAACTTGATCCAACTGAAAAATAGCCTGGCTGTGAAAAGAAGCCTCTTTGGGGAAAGAAACACTTCCCCCAAAGTAGTGCTTAATATAGCAACACTACTTAAAAATGTGTGAAATTACAGGTTTAATCTTCTGTACATTCATACCTTCCTTCCCAACTCCCTTTCTTTCCATTCCTCTCTCAACCTCCGAAAAAAACCCACCCACTGAGGTTTCACAGAATCTGCTGGGGGTGTAAGGACTGCTCTGAGAGAAAGTCAGATTTTTTCAGAAAAGCTTTCAAGTACCCAAATAGTCACAAGAATGCTAAAGATAAGACTGTGCTGAACTCCAGAATGAGTTTGAGATTTCTCTTCACAGAGAGGATGAACTAGAGTCCTGCTATCTCACCAGCTGTTGCAGATAGGAAACCTGGGGTGGAGGGTGGAATTGCTGAGTTCCTTTCTCAGATTCTTTTCTCTTCCAACTATTTCTTGTCTTTCAGGATGACCACAAGCTGAGCCTTGATGAACTTCATCGTAAATACGGAACAGACTTGAGTCGGGTAGGTAGACGTTGTATTCCTTCCCTCTTTGCCCTGAAAAGAAACAGCTGCAGCTCAAAGCTTTTCACAAAGGGAGATCTGGGTGGTCTGATTTTCGTATGGGATTTTTTTTTCTTCTTTTTGTGTTTAATCTCCCCTCCTCCAGTTAAGTTTCTCAGGCTTTGGGAGAACTGTTGAATTCACAAGTACTTCTCTTTATCCTCCCACTGTACAGCTTGACCGCAATACTTGAGCGACTTTGCTTCTGACAAAGTCACTGTTACCTGCCTCTGAGTTGTTCAAGGTCAAGCTGATTCTTGGTGTTTTTTCCGGAGGAGCGTGTGATGAAGACAAGTGTTTGTTGTGTTGCAAATGTAGTCTAAAGAGCTAGCACATGCCCAGAGACTTAATGATGGCTAGTAGCAGTTAAAATTTTGCCTTTCTGCAGCAAGAGGTATGCAAATGTCCAAGGCTACGTTAGAGTCCAGTGCAGAAGCACTGCAGTGGTTTTACACTTCTGCTGTTGTTTGCTTTGCTTAATGCATTTCTTGCATGATGGCAGATAACATCAAGTCTATATATAGAGTTGATATGTGTATAGACTGCTCTTTATGGTACAGAGATTTGCATTTTTGTGTCCAAGACATTGGCTTCTGAAAGCTAAACTTCCTGGAAGGTTGTTCCAACAAGTCATCAGTTTTATGGCCTCCAGCTTTCACTTGTTCCATGATTTGATATGGGTGGATGGCACTGTGCTGTTCCTCAGAGCTCAAAGTTTGTGGCTGTAGCATTTTTGTCCTGCCCTTCTTCAGTGTTCGTAGGCCCATGGCCTGCAGGCTCCTCAAGTATCATTCAGCTTCCTGTAGCTCCTGTTTTAGCATTCAGCTTTCACATCCTGCACCTGTGTTGTGGAACCCTGGCAGGTTTGGACATCTCCATGACCTGTTAGCAACTGCTTGTTGCTGCAGTAGGACTTGAACAAATTCAGACCTACCTCCGGCAGCTGGTCTTGCCACAATGCCTAAAAAAGCAACCTCTCTTGTAGGGTTTGACTTCTGCACGTGCAGCTGAGATCCTGGCTCGTGATGGCCCAAATGCCCTCACGCCCCCACCCACCACTCCTGAATGGGTAAAGTTCTGTCGGCAGCTCTTTGGAGGATTCTCACTCCTGCTGTGGATTGGTGCTATTCTGTGTTTTCTGGCTTATGGCATACAGAGCTTGATGGAGGAGGAGCCCAACAATGATAACGTAAGTAAAAATGTCTGGTTTACCTCAAAGGCAGGCCAAGCAGCCTGTTGGGCTCAAGGCAGATTAACTTCCTTTAAGCATTCGGTCCAGAAGCTTTTCCCATAAGCACGGGAAATTCAGTGTGTGAGCTTAACATGTTTTGGAGTGCTTCCACATAATGAAATGAACAGGCAACTTCCTTTGTGTTGTATTAACAACACTAGCTTGTGGACAGCTTTTGTGTTCAAAATGTACAGAGACTGCAAGTACCTTCATGCTTGTAATGGGCCACTTAAATGCCAGGCAATTTATTTGACAGACTGGAAGCCTTTCAGGCAGATTGTCCTCTGACTCACTTTCTCTGCTTTTTGTAGCTGTACCTGGGTATTGTCTTGGCAGCTGTGGTTATCATTACTGGCTGTTTCTCTTATTACCAAGAAGCAAAAAGTTCCAAGATCATGGAGTCCTTCAAGAACTTGGTGCCTCAGGTATGGAATAAATGATTTCCTTGAGGTCTGGCAAGCCATAGCTTGTTCAAAGATATTAATGGTTTTAAACCATCTCCAATTGCAAGGGCCTGGCTGTTAATGTGGGTTACTAGCTCTTAATTTTGAGGGATCTGTGAGACTGCTCCAAGTAACTATGCTTATGGGCCAAGGTAGTTCCTGAAAACCTGTGGGTTCCACCAGTTTTTAACAATCATAGGACACTTTCTCCATAGTCTAGGGAGTTCAGTAACTGGTGTGATAAGCACTAAAATTTGGATTCCTTCATGGACAATCTGGATCATACGTAATTATCACACTGTCACCTTGGTAACAAAGCTTTAATATCAAGAATAAAACCTTATTTTTCTTAAATAACATACATATCAGATATAAACATCTTAGTACAAGTAGAAACCTTGTAGAAGCATAGCGTAACTATTTTAAGATTCTCAAATCTTTTGAGCCTTGTCTTAAGAGTTGCTTTTGACATAGATTGTTTCTTCATTGTCTTTCAGCAAGCACTTGTAGTCAGAAATGGTGAGAAGATGAGCATAAATGCTGAAGGTGTTGTAGTAGGAGATCTAGTTGAGGTAAAAGGAGGAGACAGAATTCCAGCTGACCTTCGGATCATATCTGCACATGGTTGCAAGGTACAGTAGTGACAGGCTGTTGGGAAACTTCACTCTGAAGGAGGATGAATTACTCTTCTATGCTGTGAATGGGGGCTGGAGTGGAGGAGAATGATGGGGAAGTACCTGGTAGGCATCTGTCTGCTCATGTATGACAGTACTCTCTTTCATGTAGGTGGATAACTCCTCACTTACTGGTGAATCAGAGCCTCAAACCAGGTCTCCAGACTTCTCCCATGAGAACCCACTGGAGACCAGGAACATTGCCTTCTTTTCCACCAACTGTGTGGAAGGTACGTGTGTCTCCTGCTTCCCTGAAGTATGAGTGATGATACTGAGCTGTATAGATAAGCAGTGTGAATACACCATGAGCCTACTTCTACCGTGAAAGAGCAGGGTGAAAGTTCCCATCAAAGTCCTGGCCCATTCCAACTGCAGTACTGTAGAATGGGAAAAGACTCCACAGCACTACTGGGTCTTTTGTTCTTGCTACTTTTAGAGGAGCAGCTATGTGGTGTGTCTTACAGCCTGCCTGTTTTATTACAAGTAAAAAGTGTTGAAGTGCAGATAACATAATGCAAACCATGAGGCAGAGCTGTATGAAGTACTACAGCTGCTGCAGGGAGCAGGAACCCTCTGGCAGGACTTCTGTTGCAGCTCTGAATATGGGGTAGGCACTCTTTGTGCTGAAGTCCACCCAGAACATCTCTTCCACCTACAGGATATTAAGCTGTGGTTTTCTGAAACCCATCTCTCCTCCAGGCACTGCCCGTGGCATTGTCATTAGCACTGGGGATCGCACTGTGATGGGCCGTATTGCCAGTTTGGCTTCTGGACTGGAAGGGGGTAAAACCCCAATTGCCATGGAGATTGAGCACTTTATCCACCTCATCACTGGAGTGGCTGTTTTCCTGGGTGTGTCCTTCTTCATCCTTTCCCTCATCCTTGAGTACACATGGCTGGAGGCTGTTATCTTCCTCATCGGGATCATTGTGGCCAATGTCCCTGAGGGGCTGCTTGCAACGGTTACGGTGAGTGAAATTGGAAAAAGGATGGAATTTGCTACATCTGTGGTCCTTAAGGAAGTGGAGTGCTTTATCTCAGTGTGCACTCAGAGGTGAACACTAAAGTAATACAAGGTGTGTAGGGTTGGGCTTTATAAGTTCAGTGTATTTTAACTTAATTGCCTGAATCAACATCAATTTCTGCAGCAATTTGTCTCATAAAGATGGGTCCCTAAATTAGACCTGCACAGAGGCTTGCAATCATACAGCTGAAGTGAGCAAGACTAGGAATTCTAGTCCTGCCTTTTTTCGTGGCAAGAAATGGTTTTCCTGCTACAGCCATCAGGGTTTCTACACCCACATGCACACCAGCCCTTCCAACCCTTTAGGGCTGGCAGAGCATCCCACAAACTTCACTCTAGCCCCAGCTTTTGGTCTGGGATGTCGGAGGTTTTTGTAAGGTTTCCTGAAGAGGTGGTGAGAGCATCTAGGTGTTCTTAGGTGTGTGTAGAGTGGTGGTGGACAGGAGAAAATGCTTCCATGCTGCCTTAAGAAGCAGAGGAGCAACCAAGCCAGGGAATGAACAGTTGGGAACTGGAACCAGATAAGAGCCTCTAGCAAGAAAGTGAGGTGGTGCTGCTCACTCTCTACCCCAGCAACTTGCAAGCCCTATCACCAGAGCTAATTTGGGCCATCTCATATGTGGCTTGCCTTCACCTATTTTGAGAGCTCCTGTGATTAGGAGGTGGCAACTTGGACTGAAATGTTAGTCTGAGGCATGTTATTTCCTTCCTAATGCGCTGAGAAGCAGGAGGCTGAAGCCTTTTCTGGAGGTTTTGTAATGAGGAAAGTGTCATTTAAACCTAGCACCTGGGCTGAAGAGTTGCTCTTTGTTTTACACTGGCAGGGTGAGCAGGAGTTAGGGAATCACTGCAGGGCATGGAAGCTGGTTGTCATTCCCTGTGCAGATTGAGTTGGACATCAGTGTTATTACTGCACAAGTGCATCTAACCTGACATCTTATTTCTTGTTCCCCAGGTGTGTCTGACACTAACAGCCAAGCGTATGGCTCGTAAGAACTGCTTGGTGAAGAACCTGGAGGCCGTGGAGACCCTGGGTTCCACATCCACCATCTGTTCTGACAAAACAGGCACTCTGACACAGAATCGCATGACAGTTGCCCACATGTGGTTTGACAATCAGATTCATGAGGCTGACACTACAGAGAACCAGAGTGGTAAGACTGCTTCTCTGTGCTTGAGGCATTTCATTAAAAAATGGCTTTTTCTGGGCCTTCCTGGACACTGGTACTTCTAAGAACCTGTGTTTGTAGCTCTCCAGTCCAAATGATGTTAAAAATGCAAAGACTTCTAATGTACAGTCTAGAATGAGCATAAAAAAAATTGAAATGACACATAGAAAGCTTTGCACTGTACCATGATTCTGTTTAATCCTTAAACTCTGTATTGCCTGCCTTTTGTGCAGAATTACTCTATTGGAATTTGAGCCTCTTGAACGTTCAGTCCCGTATGTTTGTCCTGTACATAGAAGTATTTGCAAAATACCTGATTATCTTTCCTAAAATATATCTTGATGAAATTGCTCAGTCTTAAGTCTGTTGAAAGTATGGACAGTAGAAGTGTTTGCCCCAGTAATAATTACTTGAGGCTGGACATAGATGGAAAGTTCTCATGTGGAACTAGATGGTTGCCTTTAGACAGGGGTTTTCCCAGAACATCCAGGTTGTGTTTGCATGGTGCCACCAATGAATGTAAGACTTTAGGAGCAAGTTTCTCCTAGTTGATAAGAATCTGAAATCCCGGTGTGCTGTGCAACTGAGAGAAATGCTTATCTCTCCAGAGCTGTTCAATACAATCAGACTCAGGAGATTCCTAGCTGTTGTCTACCTTGTGAAATGCTGTGCTTGCAACACGTTATTAACATAAACATTTTTCCAGTGGTGCTGCTGCACCCTGCCCCGAACCAGTCCAAAACATTGTACTTGTCTGCACTGCTTAAAAAAGCCACTCTGTTTAACACTACTGCAAAGTAATGAGCTATAAATAGATTTTTTGGAAGCCCTAGGACTGGCAATGGTTGGCTTGGCTGCAGTGGAAATAAACCTAGAGGATTTCACTTCATGGAAAGTATGTTAGGTTATCAGTTAACTGTCTCTTCAATTCATCTCCTTTAAAGCCAGCTTAAGAGCCAGATTGAGAGAGTATCTTTATTTAAGCATTGTTCCTTTGGGAGCTATTTCATCCAGTTCCTGGGTTGATGGATAAAGTGAGACAACCTGGAGGTAGAAGCCAGCATCCCTTACTTAAGCCCTCTGTATGAATGTTTTCTGTCCAGAATTCCTTGGCTTTGTCAGGTTGTCCCTCTGTTGCCGCTGGATACGGCCATTACTGGAATCTTGAAAGCAGAGGTGCTCTCTTGCACTGCTGCTGTTCCACCCTCTGATCTTAAAATAATTAGTTGCTTATCAAATATCTGGGAAGGGAGGAGCAGTGAAAGATGTAGTGATGTTCTGAGTGTTTCCTGTTTCTGAGATAAAGGTTTCTTGCTCTTAAACCTGTGGGATTTTGAGGTTATGTGACTTTTTTGAGGGGTGGCTTTTTGACATTCTTCCTCTGCTATCAGGTGCTTCCTTTGACAAGAGCTCAGCCACTTGGTCTGCTTTGTCCAGAATTGCAGGTCTCTGTAACCGTGCTGTGTTTCAGGCTGGCCAGGAGAATGTACCAATTCTCAAGGTGAGTTCCCAAAAAAAAGGTGTTGGTCTTGTTCCTCACCACCATCCTTTCATAATGATAGTGAGATTACATCCTGTGGTTCACATGAACCTGCAGAGTAGAGGTAGCTGCCACTCTTAATCTTTTTTGCAGTCTGGCACTGTTAGAGGAAGTGTACTGTGGCCAGGGGAGATGGGATTGAAGAGATATTTTTCCCACAACAGAATTTCTGCCATCCACTGCCATCTACACTCAGTTTGGGAGGCTAGATATTTCAGACAAGGCTAGGAAAAGACCAGAAAGCTTTCCTAGGCATTTCCCAGTATCTGGCTGTTCCAGGAATTGCTATCTCTGGTATTTGTACACTTCAAAGCTACAAATACCTGGTGCTGGGGGAAGTAAGCATCAGAGCTGGGGGAGAGTGGTTGTGGGGGACTGGCTAGAGACAGTCTGCTCTCACTGGCAGGTCTTAAGCTTTCAGTGCTGGTGCAAGTGCTGGCATAGCACCAGTTCACATTCCTCCTTCTGAACTGTGACCCACCAGGGCTGAAATTAACCGTGCTTATAATCTGTCAAGTATTAGTCATGTTGCTTAGTGAACTTATTCCCAAGGGTGTTCTGATGCAGTGGTAGTAGAGGTGATGGAACAAACTATTTTTCCCCAGCACTCCTCTGACTGTATCTTAAGTCTACAAAACGTGAGTTCTTCCTGTTTAAGGAAGGCTTGGGAGAGCAGAGTTTTGAGAAGTCTTTAGATACCAAAGAGTAGTACAGGAATGAAAAAAATAAAGTCTCACAGACAAAGAGACCAGAAGGGCAAGAAATACGTGGTTTCAATTGCAGCAAAGGAAAACTCCACCAGGACATTGAGCACATACATATCTCCTGTGCTGAGAATCCCCATCTCCCATATCTACCAGTGCCAGCCTTTATAGGGAAGGGAGACATGGACAGGTCAAATTTCTCCCCAAGGCTTGATAAACTGGTATTATTGGAATGGGAGAGCCCATGAAAGTGTTTCTGTATGCATGTTGTCTCTCATCATCTCACATTAGCTGTTCTTCATGGCAAGCAGCTTACAACAGTTCTTCTCAAAGTTTACCCCCCAGCATTGCTTGGTCTGACTGTACCTGGTTATCTGCCTTTTTCTAACCTGTTAAAAGGGCTTCTTGACTTTGTCACAAGAAGGCTGCTGCTCTCTCAAGATGGGAGGCCTGGCTTTCTGAAATGCTGTATTTGTCAGTACTAGATAATAGAACTATTTATTCTTTGTTTTCATATAATGTTATGTAGAAGCTGAGACTGGGCTGTGATGAATTCACTCTTAAAATCTGTTTTAAATATCCAATCTTCTGTGGTTGTATGTTTTGATAGTTGTCTTTTTTCCTCAGCGAGCAGTGGCAGGAGATGCCTCTGAGTCTGCACTTCTGAAATGCATTGAGTTGTGCTGTGGTTCTGTCAAGGAGATGAGAGAAAGGTATCCCAAAGTGGTGGAAATACCATTTAACTCTACCAACAAGTACCAGGTAAGCAAGTGTCCTCTTGAAAGGAGAGCTGCTGTGTGAAGTACTTGTGTAAATTTGCACACAGTGCACCTCAAAATTTGTTCTGGCACCCAAATCTTGTCTAGCCATTACTTGCTTGAAGACTGCTCTGTAAATCTAAGTTAACAGACCACTGTAGGAACTGCACTGACACTAAGGTGTCAGCTGCTAGCAAAGGATCAGACATACTCTCTCTCAACCTGTGTAGCAGTCATGCACAGAGCATGGAGTAACTCAAATCTGGGAGTAGGAATGAACTGCTGGGAGGTGACCTTAACAGGTGGCACTTGGATACAGAAAAGGTCATTGCAACACCTGCAGTTATATGCTAATGCTAAAGAATGCACAAATTCCTTAGTTTGTAAGGAAACAACGCTTGTAGTTTACCCACGCTTTAAAGTGTGAGTAAATGAAAACTAGAGCAGAATATCACAAATGGCCCTGAGCTGCCATAGCTGCAAAACATTGATGTTTATTACTCGTGTCCTTCACAGTACATGTTTATAGAACAGATTCATTTCTTCCACCCTTAGCTGTCTATCCACAAAAATGCAAATCCATCGGAATCGCGTTACTTGCTGGTGATGAAGGGAGCTCCAGAGAGGATCTTGGATCGCTGCAGCACCATTCTTATTCATGGCAAAGAGCAACCACTGGATGAGGAAATGAAAGATGCTTTTCAGAATGCCTACCTTGAGTTGGGAGGCCTCGGGGAGAGAGTGTTAGGTAAGGAAAAACAGCCTTATGACACTGGAAAAGATTTGTCCTTCGTGTTCCCATGCAGTCCTCGCAGATTAAGTGAAGGGTCGCTCTGTTCCTGCAGTGTAACCATAGTATTAAGGTCACTTGAGCAATTCATGTAGGGACAGTCCTGCCTTTAATCTAAAAGGCAGCCTGCAGGGTCTGGTCTCTCCCGGCAGCAAAGTCACATAGATCAAAATGCAGCAAAGCATTGGGGACCATCCGTGGGAGCACACGGATTATTTCACTGTTTATTTCACTGCACCAAGAGCCAGGCTGTGTCTGGGCACCTAGCAACAGCTGGTAGTTAGCAGAACAGGAGCATGGCTCCTGTCTCAGCAGCCCTGGCTAAACCTCTGCCTAAGCTGCCCTGTTATTCTTGTGTAGCTGCTTGCAGAAGCAATAAGTGTTCACTCTCTCTGCCTCCTGATGTGTAGCAACAGAGTAAATGTGGGTTTGATGTGTTACAGGATTCTGCCACTTGGCTCTGCCTGATGATCAGTTCCCTGATGGCTTCCAGTTTGATACAGATGATCTGAACTTCCCTGTAGACAAACTCTGCTTTGTTGGACTGATGTCTATGATTGACCCACCTCGTGCTGCTGTGCCAGATGCTGTTGGCAAATGCAGAAGTGCTGGGATCAAGGTAATTTATTCCTGGGTTGAAAATCTCCTCACTTTATACCTGTGGAAATAAAAGGCTTCCTTGACTTCCTGTATTACTGTAATATGAGTGGATGAAGTAATTGATCAGGATTTAACTACTACAGGCTTAATTTCTAAGTTAAATACAAATGGTTGTGTGTTCATGAACTGAAAAATAAGTGAAACTCCAAACTGCTAGGGCACAGGCAGGTGCTCAGAGCATGGTGTCCCAAAGCACATGATTTGGCTCAGGGTGAGTTCTGCATGTTCCACAATACTGACTAAAACAATAGGGAAGTGCAGGCTGGAAACTGAACTGGCATCATTAGTTCAACATAAACAATGTTTTGTCTTCCATCCACCTCAATCCCTGGCATACTGGTAGCAGGTTACTGCCTGTACCTCAGACTTGCTCTGTGCATGGGCTCACGAGTAGAACAAAAGACATGTGGCTTTTCAGTGTTAGGGACCCTGCCTTTCTGGCAGCATTGCTCTGCAGTACAGGCAAGGCTTTCATGGCAGTGTGTTTGCATTTCAGGTTATCATGGTTACTGGAGACCACCCGATCACAGCCAAGGCCATTGCCAAGGGTGTCGGCATCATCTCCGAGGGCAATGAAACTGTAGAAGATATTGCTGCTCGACTCAACATTCCTGTCAGCCAGGTCAACCCTAGGTAATGTCTGCTGGGAAGGGCCAGAGCTGTTCAAAGAATCAAGCATTTGCCTCTCTCCTTGCCTTGCATAATTCCTCATCATCTCCCCCCTGGGCATGAAAAGCTTCACATTTGCTTAGCTCAGCATATTGTGGCTCTTCAATATGTATCATGAGTTATGTGAAGAATGCACAAGACTGTCTTAAATGTGCATGTCTTGTGTTTGGGAAGTACTTAAGAGTTAAGATTGTAGGAGAGCAAAGCAAGCAGGGCTTATGCCAGGTACAGGAGTTGACACTAGTGCATGGCTACAAGCAGAGTAAACCCTTCCTCTTAAGGGTTAATGCTTGCCTTAATAGCCTAGCTGGGACTGAGGCATCCTCAGAAAATGTGCTTTGGCATAAGCAGGCTGTTTGCAGAATGGCTGGGCTGTCTACATTGCTTAGCTTGACCCAGCCTGTGTTTGGGCTGGAGGACAGCCATGTAGCTTATGAACTGTGAATAGAGACACCCTGTGAAATGAAATTGCTTGGGATTTTTTTTGGTTGGGAATTTTTTTTTTAATTTTTTTTTTTTTTTTAGATTTTGAGGTAACTTCAAAAACCCAGCAATGCAGGCTGGGGTTGGCTGGGTTGTATGACTGAGCAAGTCAGCAGCTGGCTCTAAGGGTGGGGAAGGAATTTCCCTGTCTAAACTGGGTGATGTCAAGAGCAGTGTGGATAGTCCCCTAGACCTATAAGGGATGGTATGCTGGGCTGGAGAGATGGTATTTTGCTGCAGCATGTAGGGTACCAAACCAGTCTAAATATAACATTGCATGCTTTTGTGGCCAAAGGGTGTAAATTAGTTGGAACTGGCATGGTGTGAACACTCTGTGAAGAACCATGTGTCATCAGTCTATTGCAAAAAGGATTGCCTGCAGGAGACAGCAGCATCTCTTGAAACCTTGGAAGCTAACTACCTGAGCCAGGGGTTCGTTTTTTTCAGAGAGGCCAAGATTTGTGGAAACAACTAGTCTTTGTCTTGATGTGCTTTAGAAAGCTATGGAAAGAATTAATCTGCTCATGAGGTTTTTTTTGTCCATTGCTTGGTTCTGTTTTGTTGTCTTTTTCTTGTTATTCCCCATCTGCCTCTCAAATTTTGAGCATCAAACCTCTGTGCAGAGGCTGCCTGGATTAGTATCTAGTCATAGCAGAAGTTGTTCTTTCCCAGGAGCACTGGAGAGCCCTATTTTTATGGGACAAGTACAGCTAACAAGAAATTTATTGTGAAGTAAAACATACTTTCTCTTGCTTGCAGGGATGCCAAAGCTTGTGTGGTTCATGGCTCAGATTTGAAGGACATGACTAGTGAGCAATTGGATGACATCCTGCTTCACCATACAGAAATTGTCTTTGCCAGGACATCTCCTCAGCAGAAGCTTATCATTGTGGAAGGCTGTCAGCGACAGGTGAGGAGAATAAGGATGTCATATTAGAGAAATGCCCAGACATATGTATGTAAACTACCAGGCAGCTCTGCTGTTGAAGTGGTAGGCTACATCTCCTCAGTGCCCTCATGTGAAGGGCCAGTCTGTCAGACTAATTAGATGTCAGGCTGCTCTACAATACATAAATCTAATGTATCTGACAGGAGAACATCTTCAGTTTGTTATTGAGGCTTTCTTCTGATCCTAGGATGTTCATTAGTAAACTTAATTCCTAGATGCTCTGGATGTGCTTGGGAGAGGAGGATCCAACATGTTCATGTGTTGTCCAGTGTCTCCTTTGGAGAGAGCAGCAGCATGGTTCTCTGGATGAGCCTGATCAGAGCAGGGGAAGGGTGAGGGGAGGGCAAGGAAGAACTGATGTCTCTTAACACCAAAGTGAAATAGTTTTTTGAGCTTCATCTAAAAGGTAGGAGAAAGCTTTTCTGCCCAAAACATCTTACATGATGATTTCAGTCTTGCTGTTCCTCTCTTTGTGCCTAGGGTGCCATTGTAGCAGTCACAGGTGATGGTGTGAATGATTCCCCAGCCCTGAAGAAGGCTGACATTGGTGTTGCTATGGGTATTGCTGGCTCAGATGTCTCCAAGCAGGCAGCTGACATGATTCTTCTGGATGACAACTTTGCCTCCATTGTCACTGGGGTTGAAGAAGGTGAGATTATAACTTGTGTGCAGTGGTGGTAGAGTAACATGCTCCAGCATCCCCTCTGAAATAGAGGCATCTGGAGGGCTCTTCTTTAAGCTTGCCTCCAAGAGTTTTCAAGGAGAGCAGCACTTTTCCTCCTCCCTTCAAAGTTTTGTTCCTTTCCATGGGTGCTAAGCATAACCCTTTGGGATGGGTAAGAGTAGGAAGCAGCTGAGTAACAAAAGCTACTTTGTGCTGTTGCCTAACACGTGTCCTTACAGTCATCTTTGCCAACTGAGTGTGACATTTTCCTCCCTGATGGAGAAGTAGCTCTCAAACAGGAGCGCAACAGAGGGTCCCTCCATGGGTTCTTGATGATGTCCAGCAACCAAGGCTTAGTATCCTAGTGCTGTATGCAGTGAGCCCTGATTGCTGTGACCAGAAGTGTCACTCTCCACAGGTGTTGCTGTGCATGGAGCAGTCTCACCCTCACATACAGGAGAACCCTTTTGTTGGCTGCACTAGCACTTTGCCATTTGGTGTTAGCAGTGAGGCTGCCTGTGAGTGCTTGCCTGCCTTCTGCTGACACATGAGAGTTACTCTGTTCTCTCTTCCTTGCCCCAGGGCGTCTGATCTTTGATAACCTGAAGAAGTCTATTGCCTATACCTTGACCAGTAACATTCCTGAAATCACGCCGTTCCTGATCTTCATCATTGCAAACATACCCCTTCCTCTGGGAACAGTCACCATCCTCTGCATTGACTTGGGCACTGACATGGTGAATGTGGTTTTTTTGTCTCAAGAAAAAATGTGGATGTTCTTAGGTACCCTAAAGAAGGGACAGGTGGAAGGAAAATGCTTAAATACAGTTTTTTCTAGTGTTCTGATTTAAAGTAAATGGCCATCTGATACTCCTTTTATTCACGTTCATCTCATGGCTCTTGAGTCTGAGGGTCTTTCAGCTCCCTGTAAGGACAAACTGGGGATGGGGAGGGGGTAAGATCCTTTTGGAATATCACAGCTAGGGCCTTTGGGGCGTGCTGTTTCTCGTACTGAATACATGGGACAGGGAAGATTCTACACCGTGGAGAGTTGAAACTCTTCTAACAGCAGTCCTGCCACCCTCAGGTCCCTGCTATCTCCCTGGCATATGAGCAAGCAGAGAGTGACATCATGAAGAGGCAGCCCAGAAATCCCAAAACAGACAAGCTGGTGAATGAACGGCTGATCAGCATGGCCTATGGGCAGATTGGTAAGCTGCTCAGTTTTCTCTGGCACTGGTTTGAACTTGGTGGTAGCACGGGTTGTACACTATCTTGAGTCAGTGACTGCTCTGCTTATTTTGGTAGGGTTGAGGTTTGGGGTGTGTAAACCAGAACCTCAGGCTGTAAAGTACTTGCCATGATTCTTCCCCCACGGCTTATGGTGGTGGCTTGTGCAGCTTGATCCATTGAATCGCTTTCACAGTAATTTTGTTTAATTGCACAGTGCTGTAAAGGAACTGGCTGACAACCAGCTCTCCTCTGGTTCAGACTTGTTCAGCAAGAACATAGATCCCATTGTTAGTTTAATTAGAAGTAAAGGATTCTCTCCAGCGTATCCCTAAATGCACAGCATTAGGAGCCTTGATTAAAGGCAGCTACAGAGATGTGCCCAGTTCACAGGATGGGAGCTCATGCTTAATTGCAGCAGACCTTGGGAATCTTCTTGACTGTATTTTGCAAGGGTTGGGGGTGGGCAAGGCACAATGAGAATACAAAGGAAGTTTTATCTTGTGTCCTTGAGTACAGTGCCATCACAGCACAGGGCAGAACAGAAGTAACTCTGTACAAAGTTGGAGGCAGAAGCTGCTCAGCAAAAGGGCTGCAGCTGAATTTGATGTTAGCTGCTTCTTGGGACACTGAGCCCCACAAGGGTTAATTTTTGAGTTGGTTAGGGTTTCTTGCAAACTGTTGTTCTCTGTTATAATTGCTCTGCACAGTAGCTTTATCAGTTTTATCATCCTTTCTTACCTGTTTAGGTATGATCCAGGCCCTTGGAGGCTTCTTCACCTATTTTGTAATCATGGCAGAGAATGGGTTTTGGCCTTCTGGCTTGCTAGGGATCAGAGTTCAGTGGGATGACCGATGGATTAACGATGTGGAAGACAGCTATGGGCAGCAATGGGTAAGTTTTGAGGCACAGCTTAGAGGCTGCCGGCCAAAATATTAACGCCTGCTGAACTTGGTATGAGCAGAGGAGAGCAAAGGCAGCAGGTCTGAATGAATGCTCTCTGCTTTGTCTGCATCCTAGACCTACGAACAGAGGAAGATAGTGGAGTTCACTTGCCACACAGCCTTCTTTGTCAGCATTGTGGTCGTGCAGTGGGCAGACTTGATCATTTGTAAGACCCGAAGAAACTCTGTCTTCCAGCAGGGGATGAAGTAAGTCAGCCTGTCCATGGAGGATTTAGATGTGCACTCTGTGTTCTCCAGCACACAGCGTTCTAGTCCTTCATCCCAGCAGGTGTTTTGGCAAAAGTCTTGACCAGACTGCCTTGATAGTGGGTAAAAGAAGACTGGGTGCTCTCTTCCTTGTAGTACTTGCTTGTAGACTTGCAGTTGCCAGGCTGAGACAAAGAAATGGTGGCTTCTGTTGGCATTGTCTGTGGGAGCTGGCCCACCTCAAAGGACACTGACACTCCAGCACACAGCCTTGATCTCTTGATCTTGTACATCAAGAGATCTTGTGGCATGAACCCCAGCCACCTCCTGAACTTGTGATGAAAGCTGAAAGTTGCTGGTTGACTTAATCATGAACTGTCTCTGAAGAGACTTAAAATACCATCATGGCAACTCTACTGTCGCCTTGGATGGATGGCCTGGTAGTCCCCACCTGATGAGCTTCTGGGCTGGACTGGAATGTCTGTTTCCATTCACTGCCATGTGGCAGCTAGGTGTTTTTTAGTATGTCGTCTCTGAAAGTACTTTGTCCCTGACTTCTTTCCTGTCTCTTTTAGGAACAAGATCTTAATATTTGGTCTCTTTGAGGAGACTGCTCTGGCTGCATTCCTGTCCTACTGCCCTGGGATGGATGTTGCTCTAAGGATGTATCCTCTGAAGTAAGTTGCATCGTGCTTTTTGGGTAACAGATCGTACCACAGAACAGTAGTGCTTGGGTGGGGAAATGGATAAGAGTAGTTGTGAACTAGTGGATCATCAAACAGTCTTAAGAGTTCAGGCTAGAGGATGTCAGTGATGCATTGCTGTCTTGTGGCACACCAGGGTTTTCTTCACTGTGTGTGGAATGTTTATGAGGAGCCTCCTGTTCAGTGCCTCACTAAAAATCAGTGATACTACTTCAGTGTCACACAACTGCCAGTGTGCTCTAGTGCAGCTGCCTCTTGCACTTATTTGTGTGGAGTATTGTTATGGGTAGGGTACTGCACCTCCAAAGAAAGCCAGTTGTATTGCGGGAAGTCATAGGCCAGATGACTCTTGGGTGCTAAAGAGCTGCTGATGACGTCTTGTGCCTTTTTCCTATGTTCCTTGGGAAGAGAACAAGTAGTAAAGTCTTTTAGAAGCTGCTACGTAGATGCAGATGACCAGTTGATGCACAGTAACTTTCCTAATGGTTGGGAAGGTGCCAACATCTTAAGTGTTGCTCAACAGCATTGCAACACTTCATGGCAGGCTTTAGTCTTAAGCCAGAGGACTGCTCAAAGTTTTAAGTGTCATGAAATCTTCATGGAAAAAAAGAAATCCTGGTACATCTTGCATTCCATTCAAAGCATTGCCTGGAGTTGGGTGCTGAAGTGTGAGCATTTCCTTACAAGAAATCTGGCCTCTGCCCAGTGCCTGCAGTAGCTGGATGTTAGTAAATCACGAGGGAAATAATACAGTTCCAGAGAGCAAGGCTCTGGGCACAAAGGTTGTGTACTTAGAGGAAATATTGCTTGATTGTACCAGAGATGAGCAAAGGTGCTATGACACACCTTGTGTTGGAATTACTGTCCAAAAGTGGATTAATCTATTGTAGCAGAAAACCTGGTAGTAATTCTTGGCCTGGAGGATTCTTGACTGAACCCCAGCCAGAGTGAACTGGCAAGCTGGGTCATGCCAGCCTTCAAGTCAGAGCTGTGCCAGGCAAAGAGCATCTCCACAGCCTGTGTTCTCACTGTCTCCTCTCCCCAACAGGCCAACCTGGTGGTTCTGTGCTTTCCCATACTCCCTCCTCATTTTCGTGTATGATGAAGTCAGAAAGCTCATTATCAGACGCAACCCTGGCGGTAAGAATATGCTGCTCATCTGTGTGTTTCCTTCCCCACCTCTTCCTGCTGCTGAGTTCTCCAGATACCCCAGCAAAGCTTGGGGACCCCAAGCAGTTTTGGGGGCTGTATTTTGCTGTGTTTCCCGCTTCTTCAACATTGTGCAGTTAGTTCAAATTAGGGACTTCTTGCTGTCCCTACATTCTCTCCCGTTATATAAAAGTACAGACACACTGAAGTAGATGGAAAAGACTGATTAATGCTTGGATAGTTCTAGAAAGCTGGAAGAGGTCCTGAAAGCTGAACATCATTTTGGCAAGATTTTCCCATTGTGACAGGTCACGTATTAGCTCAAATGCTACAGTGCAAGTTTTCAAGAACCTAAAGGAACTCTCATGAACCTTATATTTGGTTTGCCTTGAGACTAAGTCTGCTTTCTCCCTTCTTTTCCTTTAGGCTGGGTGGAAAGAGAGACCTACTACTAAAAAGTACCTGTAAAACATTCCACGCACAGCCCATGCCACCTCTCCACCATCTCCCCTGTGTGCATACTTCATCTTTGCAAGAGCAGAACTGTGCCTGAGCAGAAGTGAGCTGAAACTAAAGGAAACATGAAGAAACATGGACTGGAGGAGAGAGCAAGGGGGAGGTTGGGGTGGGGGGAGTGTCCGACCATCAGTCCAGGGGGATGAGAGTTTGAGTAGTTTTATGTGCCTTTATGTTTTTGTAAAAGGAACTGAAGATTTTATATGTGGATTTTTACAAATAAAGATGGATTATAAGAGGATGCCCCCACATGGTCTTAGGTGGATGTTTTTCTCAAGGCAAAAACTGGTTCAGGGCAGTGTCCCCACCCTGGCTTAGGGTGGGGTGGTGAGTGCAAGGGTTAGTGTCTGGCTTCCTGTTTTTGTAATAGGGAAGCAGAGCTGCTTGACCCACAGACAACAGCATGTGTAAAAGCCCCAGTGCACCTTAATCTGGCTCAGTGCTTAATGTGACAAACTGTTTGCCAGCACCTGCATCTCGCAGCCTAAAGCTCAGGAACCTTCCTGGCCTCTGTGCATCTTGGCTTCTTTGAGCTAATGGAGCATTGAGTGAAGAGCTGGCCTGCCTTAAGGGGCTCTTTGCTGGGTTCTGAGTGAGAACTGGCTTCCACTGACTGGCACTTGGATCCAAGCAGCCCAGTTCTCAAAATTGACTCTGATTTTCCTGCTTGCTTAGCCAAGCAAGGGATAGTGTTTCCCTGTGTCCTCTGTGCATGGCACTTGCCCCATCCTGATACTGGCTCATGCCTCCTGTGGAATGAGGGCAGGGGCTGATCATGGATTCTGCATCCTCCACTTTTGAGGAAGGCGTTGCTGTTGTCTGGGGTCTGAGCTGTCTCTGTGAGCTGAAGAGAGTCATGCTGCATCCCTCTGAGTATCTAACCTTTTTCTGTATGCTTTGATTTACTGTTAATGCCTGTATGGCTCACTTCTGTGAGAACTCTGTGAGAGAGCTGGCCTTTTGCATGTGGGCAGTCACCATGAAGTCCTAACTATTCATTGCTCCTAGTGCTGTTGTGCTAAAGCGAGCTGGAGATGCTTCAAGCCCTGTTCCTGAACTACTGGTCTGTGCCCCTCTTAGATATGTGTCTACCTCTGCAAAGGATCACTGAACCACAGCACTTAAATGCTCTGCAATTAAAACTCCACGTTGTCATCCCTTCTTCCTCATAACTTTTTGGTTTTTTAAGGTGGTGTTTTAAAGCTGGGTCGCTTACCTCATGTACTGAACAATATAAACTCAGCACTAGGGAGGGAAAAAATGAGAAGTTGAGGGTGGCAACTGTTTCAATTTGTCTTGGACACTCTACTGTGGAACCCCTGGTTGGAGATGATTAAAAACATAATAAAGTCTTCCAATTGTTGGAGTCGGCCCATGCTAACAGTTGAATTCATGCAACTGGGCGTGAGGTGATCCTAGTTGGGGAGATGATGAGCTGCACTAAGGGAGGAAGAAGAAAAGGTGGGTTGTATGTTACTGGATCTGATGATGACTGAGAAGTGATGCAGAAATGACACTCAGTCCACCCAGGCGTGACCCTTCCTTGACTCGGGCATTACACTTCCTTAAACATTTTGGTCAGTGCCCGAGACCCGCTGCAGTGAAGTTGCAAAATTAGTGTTGGTTGTCAGATGCTGGCAAAAAAAAAAAAAGGCCCTAATACTCTCCCTGGCATTTCAGGCTTTTAACAGCCTTAGCAGTGAGCTTCTCGCTAATACTCCAAGGTGTAGGTGAGGAGGGACCCCTGAAGGTCCAGCTGCTGCTCAGAACATCGAGGCCAGAACTGACCCCCTGCCCTGTGGCTCCCAGGGCTCCTTGCAGGGCTGTCCTTGTAGTTGAGGCTCCTTTCCAGACAGGTCCAACCACATCTTGCAGGAATGCTTTTTTCTGGTTTTGGTTTTGCAGCAACTCCTGAGTTGCTGCTCAGGAGTTCCACCTCACCTGGACATCTCGCACCAGTCCAAGAGCATTTCTTGCACTTCATGCTGTGACTCACCAGTTCAGTTGCCACCTTCCAAAAGAAAACTACTCTGAAGCCAAGGCTGGACAAGCACTGACTCACGTTCAAGGAAAGCCTCACCCTGCTGTGACTCTGACTTCCTTGCCTGGGTAAGGGTCTGAGGGAGCTGTGACTGGGGTGAATGGGGCTCCAATGCTTGGGGAAGCGAGCAGGTAACCAGGACGGGGTGGTAGAGAGGGCAATGGAGGATGTTTAATATTGGCCCTAGATGCTGGTCAATACTCACAAGCTAAGTAATGAGCAGTAATTAGAGACAGCATTTACAGCAGCTTCCCTTTAGCACGCTGAGCTCACCCTGACTTTTTTCCCACCCTCAAAGGGCAGGATGTGCTTATGATGGCAACACCATCTCCTTTAGCCTAAAGTGTCATGGAAGATTTTGCATGAGATGCCCATGACTCACCACCCAGAAAGGAACCTGAAATAGTATCAGTGCCTGAGTGGATGGACACCAGATGTCTGTGCCAGAATCATGCATATCCTTTGCTGGGGGCAGGGGTCTAAGGCAGAAGGATGAGGGCAGGGCATAGGGCCAGCTGGGAACGGTACCCACCAAGATGTGGGAGCCTCAGCAGACCTCTACAGAGCAGTTACCTCACTCAGTGCTAGGCTCTTGCAGAGGTGTTTTTTTTTCCCCAGTAATCCTTCGTTTTCACAAGATCTGCCAATTAGCAAGAAGAAAGGCACTAGTCCCTCCTGGGGACCTGCTCCCCAGCACCATTCCTCAAGGGATAAAGCACTTTCCTGGCAGACTTGAAAGCAGGCAGCTCTGAGCCCCTCCACGGTGCTTGTTTGCCCCTGACTCCACGGCCTTGAAAACAGGAGGAGGGCGAGACATCTCCCTCCAACCTATTAGGCCTCTGAACCAGCTGATTAGCCAAAGTAGAAAGCAGATTAACCCCAATTAGGTGAAAATGTATAAACAATTATATTCAGTAAAGCTCTGTGGATAGGCTTCCCAGGAGTCTGGCTTTGAACATGCATCCCAGGGACCTTCCATAGCTTACAGTCACAGCTCTAGAGACTCCATCAGCTCCTAAATTGTACCAATGCTTGGAGCCCCTTCTGTGCTCTCCCACAGCTCACTGCTGTAGGCTTGCTCAAATCCTGCCTGCACTTGCTTCAGATGTTGCTTTGTTCCTCTTCCTCTCCTCTTCTCCAATCTCTGCAGCCTTCCTTCTCTTTCCCCGTCATTCCACGTGCCACCCCAAGGGCCTCTGGACTCCCAGGCTTTGCTGACAAAAAGTATGGCAGAAGGTCTGTATCTGTGGAAAGTTTTTACTCCCTGTACAGAAGGATAGAAATCCCTCTCATCACACTCATCTTTGCTCTCATGAGATCATCTATCTCTCTGCTTCTTGCATCTGGCTTTCCAAGCATAGTAACATCTTCACTTGCGTGAGCCTTTAAGCTCTCTGACTCTTCAGAAGGCTGGAAAGAAAATATGGCTGATTTGCCCAGCTCTGATAACAGCAGCTGTAGAATCTTGCATTTATGTGCTTCCTTTCACTTTAGGAGGCCCCATATTTTCCTGCATGGTACACAAAACCTTCCCTCTGCCTCTGGGAGGCTTATGCTGCTGTCCGGCAAACAGCCAGTTCAAACAGCCCGGAGGGGAGATCTGATCAGGGAGGAGATACTGAAAAACCCTCCGGTGAAATGCCACTAGAACTTTCCAACTATAGCTGGAAAACAGCTGTGCTTCCTAAGCATGCCTGGGAAGGCTGGTGTCACCTCCCAGAGGTTTGCCTAGCCAGTACCCCCATGTCCTGTGTTCTTGTTTAACTGGATCCCTGATGTGCTGAAATAAGCCAGAAAGTCAGGGAATGGTTAGAAAATCATCAGCCATGAGGAATGGGAAATCTCTCCATAGGCACAGCAGCTCAGCTTTTCCCTTCACTGTGGCAGAGGACATTGAACAGCCAGCAGAAGAAAACCCCAGAGCTGTTTTTTCAAATGCTAAAGGGCAAAAAGACAGGATTCTTGACAGCATGTCACACTCATGGACTGGGACCCACAGCTGACCGGAATCAGGGCTAAAAATAGACATCAGTGCTAATGGGCTCGGAGCAGCCTTCGGCGAATAAGTCCCAAGGTGAATTATGAAATCTAACACGAGTTCTGTCCCTAACAAGTGTGGTTTCTATTGAGGCTTATTTACTTTGGTCTTCATACCTGCTGGACATAGGATACGAGTGTCGGGTTTCACAACTAAACAGAGCTGGGTCTGATGGGGCCACAGCCAAGAAGTCAACAGGAGCTTTGTTGTGGAGGATGCAGCTCCACACAACAACAGCACTGGCCAAAGGAGTTCTGTTGGTGGCCCTTGCCCAGACAAACTGACCCAGCTCAGTTGTGACTCCCCTTGGTGATTTGGCTTTCACATAACCTCCTGAAACCTTTCATTCATACAACGCCTGCCAGTCTATCCACACATGTCTTTGGTGATAGGTACTCTGTGGTGACAATCTGATAGTTTCCATCCAACAAATGCCCTCCTGCACTACCCATCCTGATAAATCTGGTCTGGCTGAGGCACAGTGGCACAGATCCTTTCTGTTGTGAAAGTTCTTGACAGCTTCGTCCCATGTGTGGAAGAATGAGCAGCCCCTGATCCAGAGAAAAAACCAGCAGCACAGGCATGAAACTTTGCTGTGCAAGAGCTATTGTCTCTAAAACTCAAGAAGTATTTTGAACCAACAAGTTTATACTTATCTGCCCTGCGTATGGCATGGCTGGGGTGTGTTTGATTTGATGGCAGGAGGTTTACCACATTGTCAAGCTACAACCTGAAATGGCTGAGAATAGTCTTCCCACAGCTCCGTGCTGCCCCAGCAGACAAAGCTGGGCCCACAGGCAGAGGAGAAGGGAAAGGGAGTGCTCAGCAGACAGCTGGGCTTTTTCTTTTCAGTTAGAGTATTTTCTGCTGGTTTTTTAAAGTTGTATCTAAAGCTAATCATCCAGGGACCTTTTTTTGCTCCTTTTTACTGTTTTCTCCCTTTTACAAAATACTTTCTAAAAGCAAATCTGTATAACAGCCAGTCTGAAACATGGTTGTTCCCAGCCTATCCTTATCACATGTGTTTGCCTGCATGCTCTTACTTCTCTGCTCTTCCAGGTTTTTTTTAGGAGGCAATTAATCCCCAGAGAGATTAAAATAGAAATGAAGGGAGTTTTTCCTTGGAGCGAACATTTCCGAGTGACCTTCCTTCTCCTCCACAGTGAAAATTGACCATCTTGGACAAATCACTCCCAAAGCAACAGATACCACTTGAAGGCTTCCAGCAAAGCCTTCTAATTACCATAGGCCAGGGGTCAGGAACAGCTCAGCTGCACTGCTGGCAGTCACAGCAAGCTACGGGGAACAGTGTGATCACCTGGAAATAACAAAGGTATGATAGGAAAGAAAACTTAATACTGGGATGACCACCCTCAGGATCTGCTGGGGAAGGTCTATTTTGATCACAGACAGAGCAGACAGGGCAGAGTCCTCACTACCTCCTCTGGAAGCAGTCAGATAGCTACAGTTTGCCTTCCTCTTTTTCATTCTGGATTTCAGTGTGCTTTTGTTACCAGCTGCCTGAACTCATACACATCTTCAAACCCCCACGCGTCATTATGGGAATCAAGGAACTTGCACTGGTGTCAGCAGGGTCCCTTGTCATGCCACGGGTGAAATCCCCAAATTACAACCAAATTTGGAAGAAGCACCCAGAACATCTTCTTGCTCTCAGTGCCTCATCCTTGAGTTACTCCCCACATGAATCCCTCCACTCAGCGCTGCATGCACGTGGTTGCTGGATTCTCAGACAACACCCACGAGCCCCCCTCCCCAGAGCATGAACACGAGGTGTGCAACAACCATGTCAGGACTTTTCTGTTTGTGTTGTCCTTAAGGATTGTCCTGTAGTCACTCATATCAGAGGAATATTGACACCTGAACACTCAGGCAAGATCTAGCTGCTTAAATACATGCCGACAGATGTCTTACAGCTACAGCTGTATAAATACAGCTACATAAATTCTCTTTTGCCTGATCACCTTTCAGGCTTGAATAGGCTTGTCCTGCTGTCCAGGAAGAGCTCACCCATGCTATTGCTCCCAGGGTGTCACTGGGGCTTAAGCCCCAGAAGCTCAGCATCCCAGCTGTGCCCTAAGGGAGATCAGGGAGCTGGCTCTGGATACCGTCCAGCAGCAGTCTGGGAAGGGTGCAGCAGTCCCCAGGGACAGGGATTGCATGGTATGTCCAGCAACACAGGGAGAGACATGTATTCTACCCAGAGTTTCACAGAAATTAACTGAATTCCCAGCAGATGTGAGCAGCAGTTTAGGACATGCCTTGTCGGGCCATAAGTATGTGATGGTTCACAAGGGGTGGGGGAAGCAAAGCCTCTCAAGCCAGTCTTGAGAAAGACACCCTGCTATAGTCAAGCTTGAGAAAGGAAGGAGTAAAGAAAAGCCTTTTCTTTCACAGCTTCATGCCTATCAAATCTTGAGCAGGAAAAGGGAGGTCTGTCCCTCTTTGAATTTCAGGCTAACATTAGTGATTCCACCCTAACAAGGCCTGTCCCACCTTACTGAAGAGCAAAAGTGTCTTCAGATGCCATGTGTGTGTTACTGTTAGAAAAACAGCTCTTCACACGCCTGTGGGATGTGCTTCTGCACCCACTGAGTGTGCTGGTGACACAGCTCTACAGCCTCACAGAGGTGAGGGATAGATTTGATGGAAGGAGACGTGGCATGGGCAGGAGAGGAAAAGCCCTTGAGCTTCTGGACAGTGTGTCCCACCTCAGTCCATTGGTTCCCCCTGAAGCTGTTCCTCCTCTTGGTGCCTGTTCCTGGCACCTCCTGTGTACTCTGGACAGTCATGGTGTAGGCTGAGGCTGTTCAGCAACCCACAGCTCGTATCCCCTTTCTTGCCAAAATAAGTGAGGAAGGGGATTTTTGCTTTGCTTTGCTGTGAAGAACTTGGGAGAAGATAGATTTTGCCATAAATGGCAACCTTTTTCTGCTCTGTGGGAAAAGCTATGTCACCCTTGGCACAGGAGTACAGAGCTAGCCAAATTAGAGGTATTCCTCTGTACTCACTTCATTCCCAGCTCCCCAGACCTCCCATCAGCAGCCAAGGCCATGCATTAGGGAACACAGGTCGGGGTGAAAGGCAGGAGGGCAAGGGTTCTTAGAAGAAGATCAAATCTCAAACCATCATATTTGCATTCATTAGCAGGCAGTAAAGAAGCTAGGCAAGCAGGGCAAATAAAGTTAAGGGTGAGCAACACAGTGTTCCCAGACCAATGTCCTGCCTGCTGGTAAAAGTGGGGGTGCAGTGCAATGCATTCTTGACATTTTGTTCTCCCAGCTGATGCCAGCTCAGTTCTTATCAGATATCTCCACGGCCAATGATTTTTCACAGTGGATAACACAACTGAGCTGCATAGGAAATAATCATAAACCTCTGTCCAGGCAGCTGAGCAGAATGTTCTCTTCCTGGCCTTTAAATATTTGTGGCTTTACCTTTTCCACTCTTCCTCACTTAATCTCTTTCCTGCCCTGCACATTCAAGGCTCTGACCCACCCTGAGTTACATGAAGGTAATGAACTTCAGACCAGATCTTTCCTCCACTCCTTGGATCCAGTCTGACCTCTTCCACAAACAATACAGACTTGTCTTTATCTTGAACACGCTCTTTGGTGGTTCCCTGCTGGTCAAACAAAATTTAACCTTAAATTGCAGGGACAGTACAGCCAGCATGCAGACTTGGAGCTGGGGCAGAAGCAAGAGCAAGGCTGCCATCAGTGACCAGCAAGGCAACAGGAGAGGCCATGTTTTCCTCCTGAATCCTCAACTCTCCACAGCAAAAGAATGGTCCCATCCACCTTCTATACTGAGGAAAGCTATCTCCATGTTCAGAGATGCTGCCAGCTTGATAGTTTCCATGAGAAAAAATTCCACAGTCTTGACAGTGCTGGACAAGGTGGAAGTGCATCCGCTGCCCACCACCGCCATTTCAGACTCATCATGGAGATCATCTTGCAGCCAGCAGAGCCGCCTCTGACAGGACTCTGACCTTGGGCACACTGGCCTGACCTCCCAGCAGAAGTGGCACCTGAAGTTCCCTCTCAGATAGATATTAGCCGAGGCTCAAGGATGCTTTTGCTGCTATTCTTCCTCTATTCTTCCTCTTGAACCTCGTGAAGCTGGGCTTGGTGTCACCACGCTGGGCAAGAGAGTCACCCTCCTTGTTCTGCTCTGTGTCCAGCTCTCTGCTAAAGCAATGGGGAGCTCAGTTATGTGTGCCAAAGCCAGGGGAGCTGAGCATGCAATCCAACTGCTTCCCTTTAGATTCTGCACTCCAGGATAAGGGAGCTTTCCAGTAAGCACTCACACCCTGGTGATAACGGTGACAAAAGCACACTCCTGCCTAGGTTAACACGTGATGGTACTGTTAACTCAAGCAAGGTACTGCTCTGCCCTCCACACGTGCACACCACAGCTCGAGATTTTTTCAGATCTCCCTGGGAAGAGTCCTACAGATTAGGCAACAAGGAGCATGTTAATTTTGGCCAAGCAGTGCTGGCTTCAGTTTACCCTGGGCTGCTCTGCCCTTGGCTATGTGCCCCAGGGGCTCCCCTTTTGCAATGCCCTCACTCCCAGGGCACAGAACACACCCCTCTGGGGCTGTCAGTGATTCTGGGGCTGTTCAGAGCCTCAGGCTCTGAGATTTCTGTGTGCCACACATACATGCATACATATGCAAACATACACATTCATACAGACATATGTAAATCTCTGTAATCTCTGTAGTCTGTGTCTGTATTCACACACATGACATTACACTGTCACATCATAGGTGCCCTGCACTGGAAAGCTTCTTGACACTGTGATAGCAGGGTTTCTGAGAGATGGGCTGAGTAGTAAGTTTCTGAGTCAGTTTAGGCCCTTTTGGGGGTGTTTTTCAGAATAAGCAGGATAATTTCCCATTTTGTCCATTCCTCCATTTTACTGGCAATGATAGGCATCAGCAGCCATCAAACTGAATCTCTTCTGTGCTGTGTGCTCCACCACAGCCCGCTAAACTGGAGCCAGTCTCCTGCACTATCATATTACAGCATCAGCTGTTATCCAGCCACGTTCAGATTTTTGTGGCTTGTGTGGCTTGTGCAGGCCCCACAGGTCTGTGTGCAGTCATCCTTCATCCACACACTGCTCTGCAGGTCCTAGCTCCCTTTCTTGCAGTGCTGTGCATTCCCAGCTCTGCAAACAGTTTCAGGACACTATTCACCCCAGCATAGCCATGTTTTTTGGGGGGGATGCACTGTGTTGCTTGGCACAGCCAGGGTTAGTTCTGGCTCTCCAGCAGTTCTTGTTTTCAGTCCCAGCCATGGGCTGGTCTCCTGTAAGGGAGCTGGCTATGCTCCTCTTTTCCTTTCTCCTCCCCTAAAACTACCAAACCTATCAAGCACATCAGAGCCAGCCAATGTAAGATATAGGACTATTTCTCAAGATCTTTTTATTTGCTCACACTTTCTGCAGGCACTGTTAAACAGTCTTTGACCTTCCTCTGCTGCTTCCCATAGACCCAGAGCTCCTCTGGAGCTTTAAGACCTCCAGCCTTCTGCTCTGATGTTTTCTTGGTATGTCTGGCCATCAGAGATTACTCAATAATTCAGTTATTAATTTGCAGGACAGAGGCTGCCTGTGGTCAATAAGGAGGCACCTTCATGTTTATTACATGCAAACTCTGCCCCTTCTCTCTCCCAATAAATCCTTCCCAGCACCTCTAACTGATGGGAATTTTTCCAAACAAAAGCCTGTAAGCACTGCAGTGCCAGTTCCCAGCTCCTTGCAATAGCAGTACTATATCTGCCAGATGAAATCCTGGGCAACCAAGTCACATTCCCACAATTCTTCCCTACCTGACCAAAACAAAGATTTTTTTTCCTGGCTTCAGTCTGGACACTGGTTTACCCTTGAACTCATGAACAAGAGAGATCCTTGACAGGCTTCCCAGCTCAAGCTGTACACATCCCAGCTCATCTCTCTATCTGTGGCCAATCTCTAGAACTTCAGAGAGTCAGCCAGAACTGCCCTGATCTTACAGGAATATGCACCAATGGGAAGCAGTTGAGCAAGTGGCTTGCAGACAGAGACAAAACCTAGGCCAACAGCCATGCAGACAGTAGGCACCTGAGAGGGAGAGGAAGATTCAGAGAGTGATCTTCACACCTGGATAGCAGCTCAATAGAAAAGGGAAGCTGTAGCTCAGCACCTGCTCCTGTGCACCAAGCATGCGCTGCTACAGGTGCCACAAGGACACTGACAGTCACATGACTGTGACCTGTCCCCTCTCCCTCACTCCACCAGCCACCTGGGCCCCTGTGAGGTGGCATCCACAGGACCAGGACTGCATTTTTCAGCAGACAGGGGAAGGCACCCTTTTGCCCAGTGTGGATGGGTGGCAAGGGCAGGGACAGCTCCCCTCAGCTAGCTCCTGCACACGGAGCTCCTGGCTGGCTCTTGTTCCAGGGGTTATCTAATGGCAACACAAGGTCACCAGCCAGCAACCAAGCGTCACTCCACAGCCTGGCTTCCTTGTTTGTGTTCCCTGCCAAGACCAGCCCTTGGCAGGGACTGGCTGTGGCCTCTCTCCCAACCCCAGAGGAAACTTACTGGAAGACCCTGATCCAGTGTCTACCCAAGATCCTGGCAGCCTGAAAGAGCAAGGTGCACTGTCCCACTCATTTGGGTGGACAAGACACAGCTGATGCACACCAGTGGTGGCTTCGGTAGTTAACATTGTTTGTTTCCCTGAGAGCTGTGTTGGCAAAAACATTTGATCTCTCTAGCAATATAAATAGGCAGCTGTTTCCTCCAAAACAGGAGGTAAATGGAAGGGAGAGGAGTGAAAGTGTGTGTGTGTGCATTTGTGATGCTCATGCTACTGAGAAAAAGGGAGAGGAAATGAGGCTTAGTGCAAAATACAGGAAGTGGAAGAAAAACAGCACAAAGCAAACGTTGCATCCATTGAACGGGGGATTTGAATTGGTATCTTGGCTGCTGTTTGACTAACTTATGGTATCACTAAATCCCATTCTCCTCACAGGGAAAGAAACCCTGCAACTGTGCATTGTCAGTGTGACGGAAGAAACAGCGGCAGCTGATGCTGGTTGGGTCAGGATTACTCTCGGGCTCACAGACCAGCCTTTGTTCCCAGCACGGTGACAAAGGGCTCCCTTCTTCTTCCCTTCACCTCCAGCAAGCTGTCCATAGGCCAGTTGGAACAGTGCACGTTTTAAGGCTATATCAGCTATGGCTAACACGCCTTGGCCAGGTCCCATCAGGACCTTGGCCACCCCTGCCCCATGGGAGGTGTCCCTCTCGTGCCCAGGAGCCCTCCGTGGAGTGTGCAGCCAAAGGCTCATTTCCTTATCACTTGGTGGAGCTGCATGCTCCCGAGAGGCTGTTGGTACTAACCATGACCACAAGCCCTGAGGCAGACAGACCTCCAGCAGGTCCACAGGATATCAGGAACACACAGAGTGCTCCTATCACTTTCTTGCTCACCTCTCCAGTCACCCCCATCAGCCCCAGGCATGTCCCTTGGGCACTCTGCTCCCTCATCTTCCTTGGCAGATGAGCGCTGGGGAAAGGGAGCTGGTGTTGGTGGGTCTTAGCTGGCGTTCATCAGTGTGACTTCCTTCTCCCTCCACATGGAAGAAGAGACTTTAGAAGGCTTGGCCAGTGCCTGAAAAGGGGCAAGTTCTGGCTGTTAGTGTAACTCTAGCCTGTGGTGCATGCTTTTTCTAGAAGAGGTAGCCTCTCAGCCAGTGATTTTTGGCAAGTGGCTGTGCCCAACATCTGGCAGAAGGAAGGATGCAAGGCATTGTGCTGGGTGGCAGAGCTCTCCCGGACAAGGAACTCAGCTGGAAAACACACTTCCCACATTCAGCCACCCTCTGACTGGTGGGCTCTCTGCCACCCCACTGCCCGGGTGTGAAGGTCTCCACTCCCAGCATCTGCAAAGGGAGAGCATGCACAGTGGTGCAATACCTGAAGACTTGAGATGTGATCTTGCACTTGCAAGACCATTTGATGTGATCCCAGCAATCCCCATCTGTGCACTCTGAACAGGTCTAGTCTGAGCTATTAGAGTGGCAGGATTATTCCAGTCACATTTCTAGCGCTCTTTAACTTGTCAGCATAAGGATCTCACCCTCATTATCTTTCCCATGTCCTTGGTACAGAGGGTTGAAGTTGCACAGAGACACACAGAGATACAAAATAGGACCCATGCCCTGATGCACACAGGTCCTGACATACAAAAAGACACATTTAGAGGCAGATACACAGACACCCTCTTGCAAAGTGATTCTGTGATCTTGCATGGACAAGCAGAATAGTACATGGAAATAATGACACAGGCAGACATCTTCTAGTGCCCCACAAGAAACCCGGAGTGTCATTGTCCCCTAAGTGAACCTGGAAAAAGCAGTATAGTACATTAGTTTAGAAGCTGAGGTTTCAGTGTCTCCCTTTCAGAAAACAGGGAAATAATTTTCAGCTTCTGAGAGCATCAAACAGCAGCCTACGGAGAAGTCAATATAGGAGCCACTGCTTCAGCTGTAGTTTTGGTGCAAGAAAAGGCCTCACAGGAGCACCACATGCTGGCCACCATGTCTGCACACAGGCCACACCACTGGGAGATGCCTGCAGTCGCGTGATTCCAAATCTCTTTTTGGAAGTTGTGTTTCCAGGTCATGTTTGTACAAGCTAGCACAACCACAAGGAGCAGTTCTTTGAGCAAAAGAAGAATATTTCTGAGTAGAAGCTGAACAGGTGGAGTTGACCACATCAGTCACAAAATGGGGCTTGTGACCAATGTTGTCCTCTATCCTTATCCTTCCTGGGAGCTTATTTTTCCCCTTAGGGCTTTGTTTGATGCCAGGCAACAGAACTCTGTCATGAGGCCTCCACAGGCAGCCCAGAAACACAGCTCAGACTCTCCTCTGGGGTTTGGATCCTGGAGTGCTGTTTTTTGACAGTAGGGATGAGCCAGCTGACTCCATATATAGGTAGTGTAATTTCAGGAAAAAAATGAAAAGGGAAGATAAAAGATGTTTAGGGGTGCAAGACATCCTGCTTAACCCTTATGTGTTTATTTTCTTTACCCCATGTAATACTGTCTGGAGGAGCTGTGGTAACATCCCCACCTGTATCAGGGAGTGCACCGTGGTGAAAGCTGTGCCAAATATGCACATTTTTGAGAAAGTCAGCACAGAAGCTTCTTCAGTATGCTAGCAGGAGCCACCTATGCATTCAGATCCCGGGAGCAATGAGACCAGGGACTGTACTTCAAAGCTCATGTGAAGCTGGGCAAAAAACCATGACCTTGAATCCGTGATGTTTGGAGAGGAGGCAGGGATTGACCTGCAGCAGGAATTAAGAGTTGCCTACAGCTTGACTTAGCTTACATTTCCCACAACAGAGCAGAGGGAAGGGCTTAAGCCTGTTTGAGATTGTTCGAGGGAGAGAGAGAGAGAGCTTGTCTCCAGAGCTGGTTTTTTATGGCATATATCTGAAAACAGTTTACATGTGGCTAGAAGGGAGCTTTTTTGTTATTGTGGTTCAAATGACCTCTTAGTATCTAGCCTCTATTTTAAGCAGGTGATGCATATATGTTCTCATGCCAGTACTCTTCAGTCTTTTAGCTGAAATAGCAGTTCCCTTTCATTGGGATTTACCCATCTGATGTATTAATAGGCAGCAATCATATGCCCTCTTAACATTCCTTTTGCTAGGCTAAAAAAAGCAAAGACAGTCTAGACTTCTACCATCACCTCTCTTTTTGTCCAGATCACCCTAGTGCCATGCTTTCCACTTGTTAGAAATTTCTCTCTCCTTTTCCAACTCTTGGAAGGTATTTTTCCCTTTCTCTGTATCAGCGATTCTTCTTTGTTTTGTCTCTTCAGTTAACATTGACATTTTTTATCCAAGGTCATCAGTGAAGATATGAGATTAGCTGGTGCCAAAGCCAGTTCCTAAGGAATTTCATTAGCAATTGCCCACACCTTTATGTTTCAGGATCTCTTCATTAAGCAATTTGTTACCCTGTTTTGAGTTCAAGTGTGTATCCCTGCACTCCCCTGCTTTCACAACTTCCCAAACACCCTTTGTGAAACCCAGATATCTTTCATATACCACATAATCAGTGTTTTAAAAATTATTCATTATCCTACCCAAACATAAAAATAATAAAAAATACTCTACCTTGCATACAGCCACATCAAATTTTGTCTTGTTTTGTTCTAGGATAAAAACAAAAGCTGTTCTAAGCTATTGAGTCTGTCAGTAACTACCTCCCTTTTTTTGTTCCTTAATTAAATTTAGGTAAAATTGTTGGTACTAGGCAACTGTCTGGTCCCCATCCAACCTCCATCTGCACAGGTTGATTGTATATCAGTGCTATTGGATTTAACACTTGATCTGTCTCCAGGAACTTTCTGATCTGAACAAACCTTGCAAATTTTGCCTTGACCTCTGATTGTTTGTGTTTCCAGAAACTTTTAACCATCAACTTGTTATCCCCTTCTTCTGCACCATCTTTCCAGCAAAATGAAGCAAAACTTGTGGTTTCTGAAGCAGGCCTTGATCTTACCTGCACTGCACAGAGATCTGATGCCTTGCCCGTTCTTTTTACCTCTACAAAGAACTTCATTCAACTACTCTGCCAGGTATATCTCACCTGGGTTTCTGCTGACTGACGTGTCTTTTTCTCTAAACTTTGTGACCTCTGCAATGTAGATTTCTTTGATGACCACTCCCACTTTTCACTGACGAATTTTTTTCACCAGTCAGCCACATTTTCTATACAGTCTCCTCCTGCTCTTTGTTTGGGAAAGGAAGTTAGCTATTGCCATAGTGAGCCTGAATGCCTTCCACATACAAATACTTAAGAATTTTAACTCAAATTGCTTCATCACTTCAGTCTTATAACTTCTCTGACCATTTATGTTTGGAGGCTGAAAAATCTTAGCTGTGGCCCCACGATATTTACTCTTCCATTTAATTAAAACAGAATCAGCCTGTGCACAGTCAAGGTTAAAAGTTATCTTCTGCCACATTGTTCTGCAATGTCTCACTGGCTGTCAAGACCAGGTCAAACACAACAGCTGCTGTGGTTACTTTGCTGCCTCTTTAGTGAAGGAATGTCAGGCAGTACATCCTAGAAATCCAGGGCCCAGCGTAGCAATTTTTTCTCCATGTACGAAGTTAAAACTTGTAATAATGGCAATCTCTGGTTCTGCAAATCATTCTAAAAACATAAGAGATCATCGTCAATATCCAGACACAACCTTGGATAACAGCAGCAGAACTACAGCTGTCTTTCCTCAAGGTGATTTGAACCCAAACAAAATCTGTTTTATCACCTCTTCTCCTGCTTTCGCCTTCACACTCAACAATACCACGCACAGGCAATACTACCACATGCTCCACGGGTCTTTGCTCCTCTGAGCAGCACAGATCTTTCAGTCTCAGAGGTCCAGCCATGCCAGCTGTCCATCCAGCCCCTGAAAGTCCTGGCATACACAGTCTGCATATTGCTCCTGAGGTCCTTGTCTCAGCATTCAAGCACTTCCTAGTGAATTGTTTCCCCCAGCTTCCCATGTACATTGGTTATATAATCTTGGATAGAGTATTGGTTTCCCGCTCAAGTTAGTATTACACTCCTGCTCTCATATGTTCCTTTAGTCATCACTGTATCTTAATATCTATCCTCCTCCTTCAACTAAACATCAAAAGCCAGGATGGAAACCACACAAGTCCCATCTAAAAAGCCCAGACACAATCCCAAGCCCTCCTCCTTATGTCTTAGTCTAAAGCCTGTCTCAGGTGTCTCGCTCCCGGCGGTCTGCGTTCTTCCACATGCACACTTGAGCTGCCAAGGAGGGTCCTCTTTCTCTGGATGACTTCAAAGAGAAAACACACTGCTGGCAGGAGTTCCCAAAGAATCTGTAATGTCTGGGCCATGGATTTGCTCTTCTTCTCTTAGGACATGGTTCACTGAGGTATGTAAAGCGCCTTGAGCAGTATCTGCAGTCATCCTTCTTCCATTTCAGTGGGAATCTAGCTCCCTCATTTGTCTCAACATGAAAGGAATCACTGGGTTATTCTCTTTTCCTGACAAATGCCTTTCAATTCCAGATCCCCTTTGTAACAGGATTTGTCTTAAAGTGTTCCCACTCACACAGACCTATTTTCCCTGCTGCTCCTGCTGGTCTCTATAGCTTCATTTTCTTTTCCCCTTGCCCTTTGCAGTCCTTCCCGCAGCCTCTTCTTCTTTCCAGGTTTATGAACTCATGCTTCCCTGTCACCTCAAGCCATCCCTATCTCTTTTTTTCATTTTCTTCTAGGTTCAGTTTTTCTCTGCTTCTTATTGCTACTCCAGAAGCTTTTTCTTGAACTCAAAATGAAAGAATTGCAGGGAATAACTTGCATGTGCCTGATAAACTCTGCTTTGTTTGCTCAGAAAGTATGCTAGGGATGAGCTGAGTGCATTCCTCTCTACACTGAAAACCTGAAATCTTGAAAAGAGATCTGAGATTTCAGCAGCACAGAAGCTGTAATCCTAATTTAGATTTACCCAGATCCCAGCTCTGAAGTGGCCTGCAGATTTAAAGCAGCAAAGCAGGCTGTAGCAGCACAGGGCCAGAACATACAACAGCCTTTACTTCAAGGCTGCAATTACAAGTTTGAATTAGGAATCTCATTTCTCCAGGAGAGAGGCAGCTACTACTGCTTGCATCGTACAATCACAGGGACAGAGGTTAAATAACCTGCTTCTTGTTGTTGACAGAATCCAGCTCCCAGACACCTCTGTTGCCTGCCCCTTGGCACTACTTGAGGGCTGCCAGGAAGGTGGGGAGCTCAGTCAATGTGCCTCCATTGTAGATATCTCAGCATAACCATGCTGCTTTAGACAACACAGGTGGAAGCAGAAATGATGGACATATCTTCAGCACTGTCATCCAAGTGTTTGGGCCTCCCATCTGAACCACAGTCCTGCCCACAGCTTGGGCCCAGCACTCTTAGGCACACTGGGGAGCACTCCTTAGGTGGAAAATGTGTGCTTCCTCCACAAAGTTTCCATCCCAGATAGATAGGGTTGTGTTGTCCAAGGTGAGTGATGATGCTCCCTCTTGCTGGGCCCAGGGGCAAATTGTCACAGCACAGTAAAGGACATTCTTGTCACAGGACCATCTCCCCTCACCTCCCCTCGGCCTTGCTCAAGGTCATGCTGCATGGCAGCAACAGGAATAGAGCCTGTGAATTCCAGCTCCTTATCCCACTTGACCCAGAGCCAGGCTCAGCTGGGAAAAAGCAATATCCGTCCAGGCGCAGCGGCAGTGCCAGGGTGTTGTTGTGCAGCTCGGGAACAGGTTAACATTCGTGCTGAAACCCCTGCCGTGCACACAATAGGCAGTGAGAGGTGCCAGCTCTGGAAGCTGCAGACCTGGGGACACGCTGTGCTGGAAGCGCTGGGGCCCCATCCAGCTGCACCAGCACTCCCTTGCCCGTGGGACTGCGAGTTCCTCCCTGGGAAAGCAGCAACGCCCAGCTGACTGCACTCCAGCCCTGGCAGGAAAACGCCGATTTTACAGACAATGCCCAGATGGGGTGATTAAACCTGTTCAGCAATGCGTGATCCCACGAGTGAGCCGTGTGCCCACCTCGGAGCACACCTGCACTCCGGGATGCTTTTTGTGCTTCTTTTTCACTATGTTCTGTGTGCTAGGGATGCTTCTTCCTAGAGAGGCAAGGGAGTAGCAGAGTGTTCCCCCCATTACCCACCAAGCAGCTTCAGCTCTGCTCCAGAGGCCTCCTGGAGGAAGATGTGGGGTTGTTTACCCTCCATGAGAACTATCAAATCTGTTAGTGTGGACCTTGGAGAACCTGAAGGATTTGGGCACCCAACCACTAGGGAGTAAAATGTGCTGCTTTGACTTCGGTGGAAAAGGTCACGCATCACAGGCTACTGCCAGCTAATGAGAAATGAGTCTGGACAATTAATCAATACACAATCTCCTCCGCTAATCATATTGATGGAAGATGAGCTCCATCCCCCAGGAAGGGCAAAGGCCATTGAGCTAAGTCATTTAGCAGCATTTATTTATATCCTTGGTGGTTCAATAATTTGAGTCTTGCCCAATAGCATCAGGCCCCTGAGGGCTGGGTAGTATTGTCCAGCTGGAAAAAAACCACAACACAACAGGTATTACTTAGCAGAAAAATAGCCTTTTAATGGAAACGAACACTTTTAAGGGAAAATACATTCCTTTTCTCTACATTTCAACCACACATGTATGTACAAAAAAATTCCGAAATATTCCATGTAAATGGTCATAAAAATATTTTCTAGGGGGAGTACTTAGAAGAGTTGTCAAGGTCTCAGAACATATATTAGTCTCATTTGCACCAGAATGCCTTTCTGTAGAAGCCTACCTATTCTATTTGAATAGAATTTGCCCCCACTCATTCATCCTAAAACCATGCCTTTCCTCGGGCAGGCACAACCCATTTTGTAAGAATGCTGGCCTCGTAGGTAAGGTGAGCTCACACTTGTGTAATTAAAGCCTGTGTTGAAACACATACACACCAAGGGACAAAGATGATGTCACGGCACAGCTGTTTCTGCGACGCAGCTGGTTTCCCGGCTTCCTGATACAAATCCTGCTCTTTCTGAGCTGCAGCAAAGCACGTGGTAAAACTGTCAGTTGGAAGTTGCAGATTGTCCCTGCCTGGTGTGTGGTGCTTAGGCTGTCCCTGCAAAAGCTAACAGAGCCCTTCCGCTGCACTACGTAAACTGTGGAGAAAGGCACTGGTGCTCCCAAAGAAGCTGTTTACTTACACGGTTGCCTGCTGGTACTTATTTACAGAGTACTACTGACAGCCACCAAATCTGCTTGTATAGCTCTGGAGACAGTTCAAACTCTCTGTTCCCAGACAAGTGATTAATGGTGTATGGAGAGAAGTTGGGACTGAGGATAAAACCGAGCTTTCAAAACAAGAGCCTCTGATCTCAAACTGAACAAACATTTCCCCTTGCCTGTGTCAGCTAGTTTGATTTCCAACAAAAGAGCAGATTGCTTGGGAAACCACAGCCACGCCAATGAATTACTTTCCTACTAGCCAGAGAGAGCTCTCTGAAACACCCTGTCCGGCTCTCTCAAATCAGGTTGAAGGCAGAGCTCCCTCTGCAAGCAGCTAGTGCAAATGAAGCTCAGAGGTGGGTGTCCCAGCTCAGACCATGTAAGGAACAAGACAAAAACTCTTCAGAGCCCCACCTCCTTATCAACCCTTACTTATAAATAGCCATGGGGCCAACTAGTGCTCAGAAGGTGCACCCAATCTTGCCTGCAGCAGATCCAAACATGAAGGCATCAAGGGAACAGTTAACTCACCCGTTGAGAGGATTACAGAAGCCAGATGAGTATTTAGTCACAGTTTGAATGCATCTCTGAACAGGAAAAGAATTAAAGGCATTGGCAAAGAGGTGCTCCCTGCAAACAGGTCTGTGGCAGCAACACAGAGAGAATTGCTATAGCAGCAGCCCAGGGCACAGTGTCTGGATGGCATGGACAGACAAGACCAGTGCCCTGTTCAAAGAACAGTGAAATGAAATGTGCTGGGTGATTGTTAATGGCTCTGAAAGCCCGTGGGGTTTAGCCTACATGTACAGAACACACGTGCAAGCACAGACTCACAGAAGTGCATGCATGCACATACCATTGTTCACATACTTGTGCTGTGGAAAGGGCATCCAGCCCGAAGCCGTTGCCTCAGGCTCTGCCAGTAACTGATGGGATCTTGCTGAAAAGTGCTCTAAGCACAGGTTTAACTCTGTGTGAGCCTCTTCCAGCTGAGCCCACGGAGAACACCGCTATTGTGAGCGCCAGAGCCCTCCTGCCATGCCAGCACACGCAAAGGCTGACGTTTCATAAGCTGCCTGCCATCGGGAGGACAAAGTCCCGTTGAGTGGACACTGGCTCTGCCTTCCCTTGCAGATAGCAAGGGATCAGCTGAACTCGAGTTTGGCAGCCTCCCACGGTATGGCACAAGGCTAGCCAAGCATGTGAGGCAGAGCCATTATCAGTGCCCCGCTCCTAACAAAGTGAAGACATTCTCTTTCATCTCAAACTAATATTTGTCCCTGTTCTTTCCAAGTAGAGGAAAAAAGACGAACACTGTGCCAGATCTCCTGCTGTGATACGTATCTCCTAATCTCTGGCTTGTGTGGTTACAGGGAGGCTGCAGGCATGGGAAAACACTTAAACATCCGAATCCAGGATAACATCCTGAAATCAAGGTGTAAAGTAGAAACAATAAATAAAGGTTCTTTGGGAAGGAGGGAAGACAAAATCACTTAGTTCCATGTGTTTTCCCACCATAATGGCTAAGGAAGCTAAGGTTTACGGAGGGAAAGTAAAGAGGGTTGGTCCAGTCCCTTTTAGGAGAATAAAGGTGCTGACTGCCCAGATTCCATATCCTGCTATCTCCTCAGTAGCCTTTATCACCAGAGGCAGGAAAGATGAAGTTCTAGGACTTTTCTGAGCACTTTAGTCCTAATTTAGGGTGCAGACAGGTCAGCATGAGTTAGCAAGATACTGAGCACTGAAGGAACTTCTTTCTGCAGAGAGTAATCCTAATTCTGCATGACCTTTGTGTATTTTCTTTATAACTTGAACCTATCCATGAACTAGATTCACTTGCATTTCTACTTAAAAATAATCCACCTGTAAACACTAACTTAGAGCTAAGCTGAACCTAAGTGATGTGACGTACTGGAGACACCATGCTCCTGCTAGGATGCTGAATATTTTACACAGAGCTCTTCTGGAAAGCTGCTTGCATGTCTATTGACCATGACGTAGTGGAGATGCTGAGAGTCCACAAAGGACTGAGCTGCAAGGTTCTGGTTCTAGGCAGGCAAAACAGGATGCCTGGTTACAGAGGAGTGCCTGTTCCTCTGCAAAGGTTAGACCAAGGCTCTAACAAGCAGGGAGGCAGAGGAGAGACAGCCCGGGGGCTCACTAGCAACTGGTACAGAATGACCTGAGGACCACCAGATTGCCCTCATATCTTCAATCATGTGAGCTCTCAAGAAATCCCAATGGAGAAGGCACTAGAGAGGATTTTGTTCTGTGTGCTTGCAGCTCCCTGAGTCAGCCAGTTTTGGAAATACAGGACTAACACTTATTTAACACATTTTGCAGTTAGGTCTTGTTCAGAACCACGTGGCCTCTCAACTGCTCAGAGAGGCAGGGAGGAAAAAGAGAGGAAAGCTCCTGTACGACTCATGCCAGCAGTAAACATGCAGAAGTGGAAAGCAGGTGGACTACAGATACCAAGACGTAGGTTTCAAATCAGCCTCAGGTCTTTTGCAGCTATGTCTCCCCTGAACTGGAGCTATTTCACATCTAGCCAACTCAGAGCACAGGCAAGGAGGTGGTGGGCTTTGCCCCCACTCCCTTTGGAAGGATGTGCCCTTGCTTGCTTCAGGAAGGAATGAGGAAGTGCAGTGAGCCTGAAGCAGGCCAGACTTTCAGCTGTGCCTTTTATTCATGTCCAGGCTTTCCCCAGTCTTTGCAGATACGGGCCCCTTCATACCATCTCCCTGTGATGCTGTCTGGAGGAGGGGACGGGAGCAGAGTGAAGGAAAGCTGGTCATAAAATGGACCACACCACCCTGGAGTGCCAGGTGTCCTTTAGTCACCAGCTTTCCTTTCCCTTAACAGCCTGCTGAACATTCTTTGCAGGTTACTGCAGCACCTGGGCCCCTGAAGCAAAGGCAATGTTTGGCTGGGTGATTCTGGAGGTGTGAGCAGGTGCCTCATCAAAAGGATACGTCAGGAATGCAGAGATGCCCAGCAGCACACAGGAGATGAAGCCCCACATCACAGCCAAGAGGTTACAGGGCAGGCTGGGCAGGTGTGTGCAGCCCGTGGGGTCACGGGTGAGGGAGGTGACCACAGCACAGCACTGCTGGGGTGTGTGATACATGACAGGGGGTGGGACAGGCCCTCATCACATGCCTCACATCCAGCTATGGCTGGGCATCAGCAGGCCTGCAAAACACAGCTAGCCAACCTTGGAGCATGCACATTTCTTGACTCCTCAGTCTATTCCAGGCACTCCTTCTGCATCCAGGGGACTAGGGTCACTGCAGTCCTTTCAGAGGGTGCCAGTGAAGCAGTAGGGAAAGAGCCAAGGTAAACCCTTGAAGAAAAGCAAGAGCCACCACAAACACAACTGACTGAACCCAGCAGGAGCAGGCGTGTGCTCTGTGTTGTCCCTTTAAATAACATTCAGCGAAGTAGTATTATAAGCCAGTGCCTACCTCCCAGGAGGCAGGAGTCCTGGCTGCCATGGCCAGCCCTGCCAATCCCTTCACTTTTTGGCTTTGCCTAGGCCACCTGACCTCTGTGTTTCTCTTTCCCTGCTATTACAGCATGTGGCAAAGCAGAGGGACTGCTTCCAAAACCTTTGCCCTCTTTGAGAGGGCAGCAAAGGACCAACTCAGCTTGGCACTGGCCAGCAAAGACAGGGACAGCAAAACGCCTGCATCAAGTACAGAGGCTGCCTGCAGGAGTGCTTGGAGCACAGATCCTCAGGAATTAAATCCCCAGGGAAACAGCCACTGTTGCCCAACTATTTACTTCCAGCCACAGTGCTCTGCCTCCACAGGGCCACTATGCTGAGTGGTGAAAGCCAGAGACTTGGGCATCTGTTTCTACATGGTACCTGGACATTATGGACACAAGCCAAACATCTAAAATACACCTGAGTCCCATGGTCTGACCTATCCCCTGCCAGTATCTCAGCTCCTACGCCTCAGCCAGGGCCCTCCTGGAGCCATGGATCCCCATCTGCTGGGATCTCAGCCCATGCACCCTTTTTACCATATCAGATGCCCTTCACGGGCCTCCCTTCTCTGCCAGGTTGAGCAGGCACTGAGGAGAGAGACCCCTTCCCCTCTGTGTGAGAGAAAAGGCTTCAGAAAGGCATCACAGCAGAAGGCTTCACAGAGACTGGCTCTTTTCTATCCCCTCCCAGAGCTGAGAAGATGGGCTGTTCCAGCTAAGGGGACCCTTCCCTGGGTGGCATCTGGGAATCTCACCTGTAAGTCTTAATTTCTTCCTGTGTGTCAGTCAAACTAATCACAGTGAAACTAATCACAGATGCTTTTGAAAATATTGGATGCTATCTCACCAGAGACTGTCTCCTTAATTGTGTTGCTGGTTGACAGCCTGCCAGGGCCTCCGCACCTCGTCCAGGAGTTAATATTTTATCTAGAAGTTCAAGGGAAGCTCGGTGGAAATGGTGCTAGCCTTGAAATGCCAAAGGTAACTTGTAAATATTTCCTTCCGGACCCTGAAATGTTGCTAGTAGCGATGTATTTTCTGAAAGGAAATGGCTCCAGACCTAGGCTAACAGCTGGGGAGGTTATTCATGGAAATCAGTGTCCTGAGGCTCTGTATCACTTTCATTTGTCTTTCCAAAGCCCCCCACCTTTATGGAGACCAAACACATCAGTCTTCCAGGGAGGTGAAGTGAGAGCAGCTCTCCAGCAGAGGAAAATGTGCTCATCCTGAAAAGGTTTCTTTGTTCTCATTGCACGGGATCGTTTTTCTACTGTGCAGCAGATTTATGTGAGGAACAGCAGCGGCACAGGGCATAATGACTCCATTTTGTTTAATAATTAACTCACATGGTCTCCGGGTGCCACACGTTCCAGCAGATGCCGCAAGGCAGTCAGGCTGTGCCAGTGAGAGAGCAAAGCAGCAGGTGGGCAACAAGGAAAAACCCATTTCTCCTCCTGCTCACTGATGTCATGCCCTGAGCACTTCTGGGGTCTTCTTACCTGAAGTGTGCTGTCCCAACAGCTCTTAGAACTCTGCAGGCTCAGAGGAGTTTACCAAAACAACCGATACTGAGGTGACTTTTTAAAATGGGGAACATATAGCAACTATTTCAAAGAGCAAAGCCAAACTATGCAGCAAGAGTGAACGGAAGCCAAAATTCATCTCACTGCGTTTTCCAGATGCCATCAAGAAGCTCTGTCTTTCAACCCATCACTGCTTGGTTTACAAATGGCCAGGAAATGCTTTACAGTGAAAAGTTACATGTTTCAGGAGAATTTGCTGGAAACTTTTCACCAAACTTTTCTCAAATTTATTGCCGGTTCCTCAGAACCAGATAATTTTTGGAGAAAAAATGTTTTCAAAGAACTTGTCAGCTTGAAATACTGCTGAGGGAATCCCTTTTCTAGGTATCATAACATTTAGACATTTTTTTAAAGAAAAAAAAATTCACTACAGGTCTACAATACTTAGCTGTTAAAAACCAGAAGGCTAGATATTGTAAAATGGTTCTAAAAAGACCATTTTAAGGTTACTGAAATAAAATATTTCAAAAAGGGCTTCCTTTCCCCTAGCAAAATATCAATTATTTGAAAGGTTAGAGATTTAAAATTTTTCTCCAAATATGAGATAGACCTCTTTCCACAATATCTCAAACCTTTGGGAATGGGGAAATCTATTTCCCGCTCAGCTTGGCTTTTTGAAAAAGCAGAAAACAATAAAGTAGAACAGAATTTGGCTGAAAAAAGCCCAAAAATCTTTTCCTTGAGTGAAACCAACTCTAGGGTTATCAGAGACACTTGCAGTCAAGGCTGAGGCAGCTGTAGTTTTAGCAGCACTTCCCTTCCTGACCAAACGCCTGAGATGCCATCAAGTCCACATTGCCTGGGACCTGAATTCTGTTCCTATATCTCTGTCTATTTTAAGGCATATCCCATACATGGTCCTTTCAGCTCCTCACAGTCAGGAATGTGGCTCTTCCTGGAAACCACCTGCTCAGGGAGACAGCTGGGCTTTCACCGAGGGCCGAATCTACGCCGCAGCCCCTCCCTGATGGGTTAAGGTGTCCTCCTCGAAAGGTTCCACAACCTCAGCACTTAGGGCAGAGCAGCAAATGTGGGAGGCACTTTGGTTTACACAATTACAACTTATTATCAGCCCTCAGGCACCAGATCATGGTTTGGGTACAACCTGACACCCACATTCTCCGCACATGCCCGACACGAGTTTCCTTTGCAGGCCTCCTCTGCCCTCTGCACTCATCAGGCCGTGAGTCCTGCTGATAGCTGGTGCCAGGTGACTGCTGCTCCATGTCCTGTGGAGGCTGCCAGCCAAGCTTCGTCACCCTGCCTCTCCAGTGGTCTGAAATGACCTTCAGGAGATTGGCTGCAAGGTGAAAGTACACTAGCAGGTTGAAGCCGGTCACTCAACATCCAGGGATTAGAGCAAATGAGCAAACAAAGCTGGTTTGATTTGTCTGCAAGACATCCTTGTCTAAAAATCAGATCTGCAAGCCCCAAAGCAGAAGCTAAGAAGAGCCAAGGGCCGAGGTAACTCAAATTCAGAGGACTGGAGGACTCTCACCTGGGCTGCCTGGGACAAGGATGAGAGCTGGTGAGAAGTGGAAGAATATTATTGCAGACCGTGTAAAACTGGGTATTAAAGTGTGGATGCCAGTCAGTGCCCTATCTTCTCTTCTACAGTCAGTCCCACAGGAGTTCTCTATCATCATCCTTGGTTCAAAGAGGGAGAGAAAATTCCAAACCACTTCAGTTATGGACAGAAGAGATCCTTAAAAATCCTCCCGCAGCTGAATGTCCTAGAGATGTTCTAGTGATTCCTGAGAGCCCTAATACAGATTTTGTGTGCCCTGTGACTGCTGAATTGTATCATGTTCTTTTACTTACCCTTTGAGTACCTGAAGAACAGACTGGCTAGGGGGATGCACAACTGCACAGTGGTATCCCAAGATCATCAGGTGGTTGCTTAATTCCTTCAGAGAAGGCTTGAGTGATCTGGGAAGAGAAAAGTTTGGAGGATCTCAACAGACCTCAACTCCCTGCTTTTTTGCTTAGCAGCACCACATGCCTCATGCAATGCCAGGTCTGTAAGTTTGGTGCCCAAGCCCAGGGCATAGTGAGGAATTGTAGCTAAAGTTCTCCCTCTTCAGTCCTTGAATATGCAATGGGTGGCTCCACAATTCCTCCCAGGGCCATCCAGCTCAATGATGTGTGACTAACTCTTTCATTGACCAAAGACCAACCACTTCCCTCATGTGACCTTACATAACTGTTCATCTATTCCGTTAATGAATGGAGCTTGAGAAAATTTCCATTGCCTAAGGCCCTTAGGGGAAAATGCGCGAGCACCATCTCCACCTTTTGTGTCCCCATGTGGGATTTTCCTATGGATTAACTGAGTACAGTAGTATTATTTTTTGGTTGCTGTCATTGGTGACTGAAATGGTGAGCTAACTGTCGGGTGCCAAGGGAGTGGGGAAAAAAAAAAAGAGTCTCTGCCTGAGCCAGAGGAAACAGGAGACTCCCCCTGCCAGGAGGAGCAACAGGGACGTCATTGCGTCACCAGTGTGGTCAGGGACTGCACCTATTCCCAGGCAAAAGCTGCTCTGTTTACTCAGCCCTGAAAGGAGCCAAAACACTTCCCAGCTTCTCCTCACTCCCTGCACAGATCCAGCAGTGCCAAATTGCTGGTATACTGGGGGCCAGACCCATTCCCGGGGCTGGCAAACAGCTCTCTCCGGCCTGCCATGGTCAGGATGGAACAGTCTGATAGTAGGCAGCAGCAGAGAGGGGTGATCTGCTCCTCTTGGGTATATTGGCATGTCAGAGGCACCCATCCCAGCATTTACAGCAGGTAGGAACTGGAAGGAAGATAGGAATACCCCAGTATTTCTGAAAGCCCCTACCAATGTTTCAGATTTTTCCATTTTTACCACTTCACTGTGGCGCTGCCCAAGATAGAAATTATTTCTATCGTAGAAGTCCTTCTGCCAGTGGAAGACTGGGTAGGGGAGAGCTCAACCTCTCCCCAGGCAATGTCATGCAAAGATGCTTGCAAGTGCCAGAGACACACGATTTTCAGAAATAGGATTCATGTTGTTCTCTGACGATGTACTTTGGAACCAAGGAGTATTTTGGATGTGCAATGTGGGCTGCCCATGGTGTGGGCTACATATTTTATGGTTTAGGAATGTTGCTGAAGCTAATAAGACAGCTAGGTTGAACAGGACATGACTGGACTACCAGATGGATGGAAGTGGCAGCACTGAAATAATGGAGGATGCTCCTTTTTCAGTTTATGGGGAGAAAATGCAAATGTTGCTCAGGCTTCTGTAATGCCTGGTCCATGCCATGGATAAGTAAATATTTAACTGCATAAAGAACATTCCCTTCCAGAGACTGAAGCAGCCAAGTTAATCAGTTCCAGACTATATTCAAGTCACAGGTGTCAAGAGGACACTACAAGTTCAAAAACCTTGAGGATGTTCAAAGTCTGCTATTACACCTCAGTAGTTGTCATATCTTCCCTGGATGCTAAAAAGGAGGATATTTTCACCTGCTGAGAAAGCAGGATGATGAACTCACTCAAAGACATGCTTTGTAGGGTGGGGAAAGGGCTGAAGATGTGGCAAACAGGAGTTTGAAGATCCTCTTGTTGCGTCCAGATAGTGCTTCAGAAACTTGTTGCAGCAGCTGGACTGGGAAAGCCCTCAGGCAGGTCTGGAGACATTCCCTGCCCTGGCAGCCCATGGGACATTCACTATCAGGGTTGATGACAGAAGCTGCCACTGGTAGGAGTTCTCAGGCTTTGAAAAGTGCTCTGTTTCTGCCAGACCCTCCTCTTATACAACATATTTCCAGTTGTTCTTTTATCCAAGTATAGTTTGTCCTCATCTGTCTCTCCCTTACAAAGCCAGTCTGTTCCCTTCAGAGATTATGCAGACAAGGTTGTTAGCACTCATGTCTCTAATAAAAGAAGTTCCTACAGATATGATGTGGTTCATATTTTCATATACTGTCTGTAGGGCTTGTGCTGCACTCCTGGAGCATTGGAAAGAGGCTTGGCTTTCAGCATACTTTCTCCCACCAGTATGAGGAGCTGGGATCTTGGCTGCTCTTGCCTGCTAATTCACCTCTGACTTCTGCTGCTGCTTTGGAGTTGAGACATCTCTCTATGGAGAAAAAAACACTCCAAGAATATAGTTATCTTTAGGTCCATCTGTCCTCTGATGTCTTCCCCACAAAACCCCCCTGAGATTCAAGGCACATATTTTCAGTTCCCTGCTACAGACACTATTCTCTAGAGCCCATTTTGCTTTAAAGGGCCTCATTTAAAGTTGGGAGGAGAAAGGAGGGAAGGGATTCAGTGTCTTAATCCATTTGGATGACTGAATATCTCTTAAGTGCTTTAGCCAAAGCACTCAACATTTACAATTTGGGGTGCTTTTTTGTTAACAGTCAGGAGTCAAATATTTTATCATGAAATTGCACTCTTCCTGTATTATTCAAAGCTCAACTCCTCCTAGAGAAATGACAAATCAGAATAATGGTAAACTGAATTCTGGCTACAAAATAAAAAAGCAAAAGTCTGTGTTGCTATTTCTCACTTTGGATTTAAATCCTCTGGACTGAACAGCCCTTACCAGGCACTGTGTAAAGTTTTTTCCTAAAATAAGTTGACAGGGGTCAGGGGCCCAAGCTAAGCTGATTAGCACAGCCAAAGCTGTATCACATTGCTACAATGGGGTCATATGATTGATCACTGGGATAAATATTTAGGAAGCTTCCCAAGGGAAGGGGAATAGATGGGACTGGCCACAGAAACTAGGCAAAATGGGTGACTGGATTGTAGCTAACAATGGGTCTGATACCATGATCAAAAAAGCAGGGGTAGCTCTGCGATGGGCATTACCTCTGGCATCAGCTTCCCCTTTGAACAAGTGCTCTGCCCCACAGGACTCTCCATCACCTTCACTGACAGGCAGGTTTTTCAGCAGGTGGGACAGAGCCATGTCCCTCTGCAGCCACACACCCCATTGTGCCAGGCTTTGCTGGCTCAGCTGGGCCGTGCCCCCTTTCCCTGTGCCAGGGACAGCACCGTGCCCACTGTGGAAGGGCAGCACGCCCATCAGCAGCTCAAATGGCCTTTCTGGGGGCTTTGACTTTCCTGGGACCCTCCGTGAAGGGCAGTGGCTCTAAAGTTTTAAAGGGGCTCTGACAGCCCCCAAACCGTGACAGTCTGTGAGCAGTATGTGAGGGAGAGTGGTGCTCAGCTCAACTCAGCCCCCAGGTCCTCCTCAGGGCCAGCTTGTGCCTCTTGTAGTGCTGGGCCTCTGTTAGGAGGGTGCTGACTGGCCTCAGGGACCAGAGAGGCCTCTGGGCCCCCTCTTTTGACCATAAATGATGGGCAACCTCCTGGCCTGAGGTCAGGCCTTCATAAGCACAGCCAGGGTCTGACTCAGCCATCAACTCACTCACCATGAGGCACTCAGAGTCCTGACATGGAGAGTTTCCCGAGCTCCCTGCATAACTCACAGCGACCAAAGTGATCACGGGGGGAGCTGAAAGGCAGGAGGGAGGGAGGCTCTGCCCCAGGGACCACCTTGGAGCCCTGCTGCAGCCCTCAGGGAGGCTCCTTCATCCTGCTGAGACCTGGGTACCTAAAAGACACAGGAGCAAAGGCAAGGCATGGGAATTTAGAAGGATAAACATGACGAGAAGGAGATTGTGGATAATGGAAAGGGAGCACACAGCCATGCTGGAGAACCTGTATTATTAAATAGGTGTGAATGCCAGCTGCCAGCTGCCCCGGAGGGGATGAAGGGTGTTTGTTTCCCACACATGTAGTGCTTTTACAAAACCTTGCCCCCATCAAACTTAAAAAAAATAAGCCACCAGGAGTTAACCTTCTCCTCTAACTCCAGTTTTACCAGCTCTCATTTCTTCACTGTATGCCTTTCCTGCCTTGTTGCAGACTGAGGTTGTTTGCCAGAAAATAAGACAAAGGCTCGTTGCTGCCAGAATCTGCCCTTCCAACAACAAGGAATAGCAGTAAGTGAGCAAGTAGGAACACACAGAGCTGTACAGAGAGCAGAAGAGAATGGCTCCTATTATTTTGGTAAGTTGCTGTTGACTTTGAGGCAGGACTCTCAGGGAAAGGTAACAGCTGGTGTTAGACAAATGATACAGCTAGAAAAAACAGAAGGGCTTTTAGACACACAAATCCTTCTTCTGAGCTGAAGCAAAAGGCTGTAAACGTCAGCCTAAGCACAGATTAGCAGAGTTTCCTCTAAGTGTCTCTCTCTGGGGAAAAAGGAGGCTTCACAGGGAAAGAACTTGCCTTTCTTCAGGGAGCAAAATGGAATGGATCCTCGATCTTAGCTCTTCTGCATTGGGATGGTGCTTCCCACCTGTAAGAACCATGGCTGTTGCTGAATCCACCAAACAAAACCTGTTACACTACTGCAGTAGCACCCCCAGTACTTGTGAAGCATTGGCAGGTGCTCTGCCCCACTGCCTCGCTGCACATGAGCAGTTTGCAAGTGCCACTCAGACACAGACTTGTGAAGTTGAGCTGTGATTTACACTGGCCCCAGAGATTTCAGGTCAGCCTATGCAATTACTTAATTCAGTCTTTGGTGCAAACATTCATTGTATTTTACAAAAAAAAAAAAAAAAGAAAAGAGCAGTTTGTAGGGAGAAGGGTTGAGCAGAGCTCAGGAACATTATTAGCACTAGAAGAAGCAGGTGAATTAGAGAAGGCACAGCAGGAAAATGATTTTGAGCTGAGACATGATGGTGGTCAATGAAGCAAACTGTGCTCTGCTGGGTTGCAGGGTCAAGCAGCAGCAGTATATTGACTAATGATGTCAACATGGCCAAAGGACTGGTCTCAGGTACAGCAGACAGTTCTGGGACCTGTACATCTGCTTGATTTGAACTGCAGCACCATTTGTCCTTGGGCACATGCCTTGGCTTTGATATAGCGTGGTGGGGTTCACACAGGAGACTGCACTCAAGTATAATCACGTTGTGTGTCACAGGAGGAGCCCACCAGCCTGTGGGTGGCAAACTCTGTCCCTGGGACTGGTGCTCAGCCACACAATTTTCCTATTGCACAGCATGGACACTGGCTTTCTGTCTCAGACCTGCCTCACCCTCTGCCTTCCTTCTGTTGTGAAACTCTAGAGGTGCTTCTCCAGCGGCAGCACTCTTTTGTTCAGGAGGGAAAAACCCAGGGCTGATCCACCCTGCTATCAACAAGCAGGTGTCTCAGATAGTAACAAAAGAACCAGCATCAATAATGGAGAGAGAGATAGAGGTGCAATGAAGTGGAGGGAGGAAAGCCAATCAACCTAATGAAATAAGGTACAAGGTTAGTGAAGGGCTATTTATAGACTCCAACTGGTTCAGCCTCGTGCACTTAGAGGCTGGTTCAAACTGGCTCCTTAACAGCAGTAATAATCATTACCGAAAAGAAAAAGAGAAAAAAAGTGAAAGCTTGGAAAATTCACTGCCGGAGGTAAAGCTTTAGAGCTGGGTCTGGCTGGAGTCAGAAGTAACTGCATTACTGAGAGATTGAAAGGTTAATAGGAAACCAGCTGACACTGAAAGGGAACAATTAGAGAGGTTAAGGGGCTTAATATTAGATTAATGGTTGCCTGGAGGAGCAAAAGCAGAGATTTCAGGAAAATGGGAGAATGGTGTGCAGAAGACTGTTTTTTTCATGGATGAAGAGCCCCAGGTCTGCTCCTGCTACTCCCTGGATAAACTGGAAGAAGGTGGCTCTGCCATTCCTTGCCTGTCTTGCTCAGTCTCCTGTTTTCATCTTTCTTCCTCTTTTCCTATCTATTTGTCTCTTGAAGTCTCTTTGGGTTTGTTCTCCTCAACGTAAGCACTGTCTGTGTGGTCTTACCATAGTGTTTTCCTTGTGTTCCTCCTCCATCCTCCCACTGTCTCCATAATAAAATAATGCTTAGTATTCCCATGTCCCTTTGTACCTCTCCAGTGTGCTGCTCTGCAGAGGCAGGGGTGGTGGGAATGGGCACTTTTATCTGCATTGCCTGTAACCAGGGCTCAATGCTTCATAAGAGCAAAAAAAAAAAAAAAGAAAGGGGGGGGTTGACAAAGATCAGATGACATATCTGCTCCCCAGCATATTCTCCACAACTAGATGGACAATAATGACATTGGTGAGGTCCCTGACTACATAAGACAAGCTGTTCTCCCTTCTGCCACATTATGAGATGAGTAGCAAAGGATTTGGGATGGACTCATTGCATCTGTTCAGTGCAGACTCCCAAGCATGTCCTGTCCCATTTCCCCATGGTCACTGCAGGGACACAATCAGTGCCCTGAGAGTCCCTGTACCTCAGTGCCATGAGAGCCTTGTCACACAGCACCACCAGCTGCTGCTTAGGACAATGAACTCCCTGCACCACCCTGAGGGACTCCTGAGGCCCAGGGAGAGATCCTTCCCTCCTGCACCTTTGGTGGCTGCTGCATTCAAGGACCTCCCCAAATGCGTGTGCTCCTCCCACAGGACAGGGAGAACTTTCCCCAGGTGCCTGGCCATTGATGGCTGCTTCTGTAGTCAAACAAGTGCAAGCTGACTGGATCCATTTTAATCTTACACGGCTTCCCGTAAGTAAGTAAGTAAGTACAGCCTCCCCTTTGAAAATCTCCACTGCAAGATTAGAAAGCAATGCTCTCAGCACTTCCTTCTAGGGCTGTAAAAGCCAGGCTGGCACTCCAACACTTTGCAGGCACCCAACAGAAAAGTTTCCTCATTTGTGATAACAACAGAAAATGTCCCAGCCTAAAGAAGTTATGGTCATTCATGGAATATTAGCCCCCCCAAATTGAAATGCAGTGTTCTGGCTTAATGCAAACCTCTGAAGTTCACCCATGGGGTCCTGAGGAGAAAAGACCAAGGAAGCTCTGGTTGGCATCAGAAGGCAACTCAAGCTGTTTGCTTCTTATATCCAAGACAGTTGACCACTGACTTCTTCTTGTCAGCTGGGACGCTGCTAATCAACAGAAAGACAAGAAAGATAGCTAGAGAAGCATTCACTGAATGTGTTTATCCTCTAGTCTCTCTTTCAAGCAGCCTCATCTGCTTGAAAGAAAAGAGTTTGAAGGGACAGGTCCTCCCTGTCACTTTCCCATTCCACATAGGAGCACTTCCCAGATCTAAAATAAACCTCCTCTATGAGCCTGGCCAGCCACATCCCTGGAGCTGCATGTCTGCTTCAAAAGACCTGATATACTCTGAGTGCTGGCCTCTGCCAGAGCCTGGGGGTACCCATCACCTGCAGCCTGAAATGCTCCAGAGTTCAAAGTAGATTTCAGCTAAGGATCTCAAAGTGCTGTACAAACAGCCATTAATCCTCAAACCATCCCTGGGAGCCAGGCCTGTAATTATTTAGCTCACCATTTATCTCTGGAACTCTCTGTGCCCGTTCTCCCAGCCTGGGGATGAAGAGAGGTAAAACAATACCTACCATTTCATAACAAACTGCAAATTAAATCGACTGCAGCTCAGCCGTTAAGGGAAATGTTACCTTTCCCATAATCACCTCCTGCAGGCAAGTACAACAGCTATTCTTTAACAGCTAGGTAAACTTTGACAAAAAAAAATTACAAGCTCTGAGTGAGACAGCCAACAAGTGGAAAAAGATTTCCAAGAGCAGAATTCAGGAATCCTATCTCTTGGTTTCTTGATTTATCAACTGAATTGTCTTTGCTCCACCCTTCACCTCCCTTAAAGATGACTGCCAAAGAAAAAGAAATGCCGCCTATGCCCTTTATGTGACTTTGTAATAGATTAAGGAGCCTGTAGGATTTCAGTCCAATGGAAAAAGATTAAGCGTTTTTCCACTTGTTTTCGTACATTAGAAATGCAGGTCTTCTGGAGCCTAGAAGTCTCCAGTCTGTCTAGATCATGACAAAACTAGGACCAAAGAAAGACAAGAGGGCAAGAATGGGGTGGAGAAGAGGGAAGACGAGATCGAGCCAAACTCACAACGTGCTGTTTGCAAGCAACAACTGCATAAACAGAGTAACAAAATGACGCACAAAATATCAGTAAGAAATTATGTGCTATTCAAGAGTTGATTTTCCTGCAGCTCCAGACAGGGTGTGAGAATCCACAGAGGTCAAACTCTGAGTACCCCAGGAGATCTGCAGAGCAAGAGGAAGAGGAAAAAAGAAAGTAATCCTCATACCTTTTTTTTTTCGTTCTCAAACAGAAGCCTTAAGTGGCCTGAGATATCAAAGAAGACAGACCCAACATACAGGAATGAGGAGAACTGGGTAATAAGAGCAGAGCAATGGCTGTCCTTTCTTTGCCTCCTGTGTTGGCCAGATTCATGCAGAGGAATCCCTGGAGAGGAGATGTTGAAGGGAAGGAGCATGGGGATGGGGTGGAGTAAACCAGTAAAACAAAAGGCAATTACAAAGTAAAGCGGAGATGAAGAAAGCGACAGAAGGACAGGGCTGGAGCAAATGTCAGCACACAGAGGAAATGGTCCCACTTCAGTCCAAAAAGCAGAAAGGTCACTCAGATGGTGACAAAGCTGTCCCTTCTCTGCCCTCTTCCTACAGCTCCCTCCCCTACCTGTTCCAGGGAGGCAGCAAGATCCCTGTTCTGGTCTAAGCCCAGAAGGCAGTAAAGAAAAAAATTCAGTCAGTTCCAGCTGTACCTGTTTAAACTACCTCTGTGGCTGGGAGGTTTAATTAGAGCTGGTCTGCAATACTGAGGCTTTGCACTGCTTTAATAGCCTGGGATCAAAACCTGTATGACCAGAGGATGGAGGGAAGGGCAGTGGGGGGGGGGGGACAGGGGGCAGGGGGTGTTGCAGCTGTATTGAAAGAAGTGCAGTTGAACAGGTCCTGTCTAGATGTGGCTGAGGAGTACACAGATCAAGTTTGCACAAGGGTATTTGGTTGCAAGTACTTCAAGGGCTAAAATCCAATTCAGTAAGCAGAAGCCTTTCCTCAGGAAATCCATTTTTCTAGTTCTTTTGTGGGTAGCTCCTCCAGAAACCCTCAAGCACAGAGCATTAAATAATCATCTGTTAAAATTACCTCCCTCCTGTCCAACTACCTGCTAGCAATGCTTCATTGCTATCTCCATGTATCCTGAAACCCAGGAGAAGTCCAAGAACTGCCAGCAGTAACCAAGTGTAAATATCGTGGCAACCCCTTCCCTGTGTCAGGAAGCAGGTAAATACACTCCAGACTGGTGCCTTGAGCTATAAGGACACCATTCCTCCATAAAAGGAAACTGGAAGGGATTGTGATGAGCTTTGTCAAATGCCACAGCAGCCGCCAAGCCATTGCTGATCTTAGAGCGGTGCCTGCTGGCCGGTCATATCAGAAGCACTTGGAAATATTTCCACAGTGGACAGAGTTGCAGTCAAGTTCAGGAAAACATTTCTAGGGAAGAGGTGTGTGTCCAGCTCTGCTGTGCTTCTGCCAGAATTCTGCCATACCAAGTTCCCACCTGCTGCAAACAAGCTGTCCTAATTTTGTGAATTAGTCTGGTATTTACTTCTATCAGATCTCCAGCCCCACACTGCTTCTTGTCATTAAGGTTCTATGATTTTCAAGCCAATCACAAGGTAATTTATGACTTTATTATTTTGGTATAACCGATGTTGTCTTTATAATGCAATTCCCTGTAAAAGTTCAGTTTCTCAACAGTGTCATCCCAACAAGATCCTTAACCTGTTTGATGTTGGATGCTGAGAATATAAGACACTTCACATCACTTGGGGCTTTTGAAAAGTCTGACATTTTACATAACTTTGCCATATAGAAACATGCTCAAAACGCAGGCTGGGTGAAACAGCTGCCAAAGCCACTGTTCTTTTACTGTCCTTACATGCTGGGCAAAAAAATAATGTTATGGGTGAAACAGCTCTGATCACAGAGGCAGTGTCTTGCATGCTTACAAATAGAAAAATACAAAAAAATGAAATTACAAAGTAATTACCTCCAGAGATACAATGTAGCATTCTTATGCCATCATGACACATGTATAACAAGGTATTAAATTGGAATTCATCCTCAGCCTGGAGATCTGGAGACAATTTAGATATGAACAAAAGAAAACAGGTAGTGTATCTTGTAATTCCTGAACTTATATTATGAGGGAAAATAGAGTTCTATCAGAAGGTTGGAATTATGTCCCCAATCCCACAGTTCTTCTAGGTAATGACACACACCTCACCATACAAAAACACACACAGACACAGAATTCTACTCCTTGGGCAGGAGTTTAAATGGCTAAGACTGGTAATGGCAGAGGGTTGCATCCATCCTCAGGGGTCTTCCAGAGGCTGAGACAGTACAGCAAACTCTCTCTCAGACCCATGTTTTCTCACTGACGGCAGGTGGGGCAGCCTCAGGTAGAGATTTCCCATTTCTCACATTTGTTTGCTGTTTTGCTGCACTTGAACTGTCAGTTTGACATTTTACACCCTCAACATGAGCAGGGCAGATGTAGGTGGGAGGTGGGCAGGCAGACAAAATCAATGATGAGGCTGCTAAATGCCTTTCTAAAGAACTGGATGTTATCTGGTCATCTGTTTGAGCTCCCCCATGCTGTACATAAACCAAAACATTCAGCAGAATATGTATTTAAGGTAAACACCAGCCAAATGTCTGTGTTGAACCGGCAACTGCACAGATTTCAGCTGTCCTACTGTCTCAGAAGATGAAAGGACCCTCTCCCCACATCCACTCCAGCTTGGGAAATGGTCAGATGCAATGATGTGAACATTATAACTTAAAATCATCTGAAAGAAAGTGAATTACTTAAAAGTACACCTCGGGTTATGCACAAAAGCCTGTGGGCTACACAAGGTTAATGCAAAAAAATCAAATAAAATGTTGAAGCAGATCATTTTTCTACCAACAACAGAAATCTGCTGAAAATAAAAGTTTATTTTCAGAATTGGGGGAATAAGGGAAGTCTGCAGAAAATACTGAATTCAGCCATCTCTAGTCTTTCAGTGTTTGACTTTCCAGTGTTTGCCCCTGCAATGAATTTCTGTCCTAATTTATTTGGTTTCAGAAAGATAGAACTGAAAAACAACCAGATGATAAATAATTATTAATGTGGAGCACATCACTAGTGATTACAATGTTCCAGATCACCATATGCATGTTACCACTGTGATACCATAGTGATTAGAAAAAGCATATTATGAGTTCTGGTTAATATACTCCAGAGTTGACCAGAGGACTCTCATATTTAATCAGTGCTGTTCAGCAAAACCCATGATTCAGAGCCATGATGGAGCCCGGGAACTGTAGTTTGGCTGCATTCCATGCAGTTATTTATTGGAGGTCTTATAACAGCAATCCCAAATTAAGTATTGTTTCCCATGACCTTTTTGACCTTTTTGCTAGGTTGGCCATAGGAACCAACCAGGTCCACACCACTGGAAGCTAGTGCAACTTTTCTCAGAGTCCTAGCACACTTCAGAGTAGATGTAAAGGGAGATGTGACCTGCAGCATCCCTGAGTCACATCTTTTCACAGGGAACGAGTCGCCCATTGTCAAGATTTTGGCACATCTTCACTGAAGACTAAAAGCTGGGTAGTTGTAAAAGTGAAGTCCTTTATTGCATGCCTGAATCAATCTCATGAAGGCAAAGTTATGAGAGAACACAGCAGTATGCAGAAGTCTTCTAACATAAAGTTTCTAAAGTCTCAAGCAGAAGCAGCAACAGCAGCAGTAGAGGCGTCCGTAGTCTGTGTTCGTGAGTAGCAGTCACAGCAGTAGCAACAAGAACAGCATTTGTGATGTTTTGTGAGTCTCCATTTGTGTGTTAGCATTCTCAAAGTAGTGCATTTTTATTCTATTTTTAGCTAATCAGGCATAAACACGAATTTCCTACAATAGTGTTGGACCTATCCTAAGCTAAAATTGATATGCAAGAATTTTTGTAAATTCTTACACAAATTCTACACAAAGAATTCTATCTGTTCCATCCAGGAATGTTCAGCAAGATTATATTATTTTCATTATATCTAGTTTATCTATCTTTGCAAAAGGCAAAGCTACTGAGTTTTAAACTAGGCTTTAGGTCCTTTTCTTACTAGCTACTTCAGTCTCTATTTAAAACTAAACTTGCATTTCTACCTCAAGTCTGTGTGGATTTATGTATCTAAGTTTCACTGAAGGTTCTAATTCAATCCTCACATTTCTGGGCACTCCTGGGCCTGTATGGATTTAGGGCAGGGGGATTCATACTCCAACACCCCCACCCCCATGGGCTGGCTCTTAATCACAAAGGCCTTCAACCTCAAAGTCCCACAGCCAGTTCTGTGAGATTTCATCCTCCCTAACACAGTTCCTTATAGTTTTCTTATTAAATCCAAGCTTTGGCCCATCCTGCCTGCTGGCTTTGCCTTACACTAAATCCTAATGATATTGGTGAGATAATTTCCCCAAGGGTCCAGGCCCCTCTTTCAGATGTCCTAAAGATAAGTTAAAATATTGAATGTCTTCACTAATTTCTTATTTCTCTAGGAAAAAACCAGCTATATTGGCCCTTGAAAACATCTACAACAAACCATCCCACATGGCAAATCACCCCCACACTCACCATATGCCCACTGAGTAAGTGGGAAACAACCTGCCTCCTACAGCTCTTAATGCAAAGCAGCTGATCCATAGGTGATTAATCTCAAGGAACCTTTTTCTCTCCCTCTGAATCAATGGCCTTCCTTGGGAAGCTTCACACTCCAGACAGCAGAGGGAAGCTGGGAATAATTTCCTACACTGCTGGGTCTAAGTCCTGCCCCAGCAGAGCAATGTCACCTGGATACACAGAGCTTCAGGCTGCCATTCTGGCACTAAACACTTCTTGCCTCTTTTTCAAGTGTTGTCTCTCTGAGACAATCCTCTGGCTTAAGTGAGAGAAACCACCACCATCAAGGTAATCAGTTTAGTTAAATTAGTTGTTTTGTTTAGGTTAACATTTACTTAAAACTGAGAATTTTCACCTGGAAGTGAAACATCTGAAAATGTAATTCTCAACCAGTCCTAGAGGAAAACGCTGATATAAGTGGAAAGGCATGGCTCCTCTATACACAGCTTACTGCAGTATAAGGCCAGCATTTCAAAAGGTTATTTTGGGATTAATTTATCTTTGTAGCCCTAAAATAGTCTGTTTTGCAGTACTCTGCACAGAATTTCTGGACCTTCTTTGCACTTACCCCCACCAATCACTGATTGTTCCGTTCACTTACGTTCCATCTTCCTAGTGCAACTCTACACTCTCTTCTCCCCTCTCTTCCCCAGGAAGCAAAAAAGGATCCAAACTGCATCCTTGAAGCTCACCCAGTGAAAAGGAATGGTAAACAAATATAACTGGATATGATAGAAGATGAAAACACATTCTAAATTGGAAAGAAACTTGCCATTTATAAGGCTAGGATTTTTTTTTTCCTAGGTAGAGAGGCACAGCTGCTAGAAAAAATTGATAAGCTTTGTCACCCTCAAGCCTATCCTCAGATATCCATCAGGGATGAAGAAGCAGCTGCATTTTACCCAAGTTTTATATTTGGGTGATATAAAACCTCACAGATTAGAAACTTAAATGTGTCCTTGAGCACAGGATACACTGATTTCTCCCATGACTGCACTTGTTAAGCCACACTGGCCAACAGGATGCCCCTCAATCAACCCTAGTCACCACCATTTAAGGAGGCAAATTCCCTAAGGCAAAGTTCCTCAGAATTTTGCTACATGCTCATTAGGGTCACTAGAAATGTTTGATGTCCTTGTACCTACCCCACAGTTCAAACTGCACCCAGAGATGGTCAAGCAGACCCACTCACCTCACCTCTTTTGCTTTGGGTGTCCTTAAATTACCCTGCAGCTGCCTGCACCTGTGTTCCAGCAGCAGGATGCTACACAGGGTGTGTGTCACCTCCTTGCAGTCTGCCAGGAATAATCGGTCCCTGGTTTTAAGGCACAGATACAAGTCTGCTCATAAGGCAACTATGCTGTCTGCTGGTATTCCTGCAGGCAGTCCTGAGCTTTTGCTGCAGTCCTGCTCCTGGAAGCCAATCCTCTCACCTCTGCTTGTGTAACTCCATATGAAGGTAGCTCTTAGGCACCGATGAAGGCTGTCTCAACTCACAGGACTGCTTTCAGACTGGAAACTGTTAGAGATTGTTCCCAACAGCAGCCCAGCCAGCACTAATGAGTGGAAGGTGCAACTCTTCAACCAGCACGGGGAGATCCAGCACAGCATGTTTGCAAACAACTGGAAGCTGGGCACGTCAGCACAACACAGAGCTGCCTGCACAACTGTGGGTTAAGTTTTGCGACCAAAATCCACACTTTCAGCTCTACAGCAGATATCGAGCTCTGATCTCATTTATTCTGGGATTAATTATAGAAACATCTCCTGTAGGCACTGCTTTCATAGGTTAAAGCTAGTATAAAGCAAGGAGAGTCAGGATCAAGGAATCAATCAGGCTGTGTCTTGTGAGCACAAGTACGTAGCACCAGCTTCTACCCATTGTGAGTTTGCTTATTAGCAAAAATAGGTCTTACCACCAGCATCAGGGATGTTGGAGGGCAGGCTCACTTCCTGGAATACAGTCAACATTTCCTGGACTTGAGTTTTTCACAAGTCAAAAATAACTGCATTTCAAGTGAGCTTCTACTCTGCTATTGAAAACTGCCTATTTTTCCATTCACTGCAAAGTAAGATTGGACACAAGCTTTTCATAGAAAAAAAAATTTACTCTTCTTTATTACTGAGGAAACATTTGAAGAGAAGGACATAGGGAATGGCACTGCAAATACCGTCACCAAAATTGGCAGGAAGTCAGGTGAATTTATTCTCCCAAATGTCTGACTTCACATCCTTATAGGAAGAAAACCCCAAAATCTATTCCTTGTAATATCCAAAGAAACAATCAATACCAATAAAAAAAAGCTTCACTGTTGTTTTGAAAACTGTGGTTTGCACTTCTACCAGAAATTTCTCATGCACAGAAGAAACTGTGCAAGGTGAAAGGGTGAAAGCCAGCAGTGAGACTGTAGAGCCTCTAGTTCTTGGTCTGATGTCAGCCTGCCATGTAAATGGCTTCTTCTACTTCTGATCAAGCTCCAAAATTCCACAAACTATTCTGAAGACTTCCAGCAACTGTGGTTAATTAACCACAACTGCTTACTATTTTTGAAGGCTTTTGCTTCTTGCGTTGGAAACAATGTCACTTATACCCAAGTGTCAAAGAATTTTCAAAACCACACTGTATGAGACCTCTCTGTTTTGTTTAGTATTAAATTGCATGGGATAAATGGAGACCATTAGACAAAGTGGTTTAGTTTCTGAGAGCAATTTCAGCCAGTTCCACCAAACATTTTTTTACTTTTATTTTTCACGTTAATAACAGAAAATAAGACTTTGCCTGAGAAGAAAAACAAGCTACAGGTTTACTTTTACCACAATAACCATGACAAAGGATATCTTTGTGTGAAGACTTGTTAATAAGTTATTAAGAAGCAGATAGCATTATCCTGATAAATTCATTGAAGGTAGAATGAAGAAGGACACTTGGGTCAGGAATACTAACCCCCAAAAAACAACAAACAAAACAAACAAATAAAAACCCATATAAAATACATCACTTTGGATTGTTTTGAGGATCAGTTATAAATTTTTAAGGTTAAATAAAAGTTGCATGTATATGTTACAAAAAGTGAAGTTTTTTACATTTTTAATAAATTATAAATATTTACAGACAACAGTAGAGGTAAAAGGTCAAGTGCTACCAAAAGCGACTTTTGAACTTTCGCATACTCTACAGTGCACAAGCTGTACACTCAGGCAGTACAGCTGCAAACAGCAGAAGAAATTGTGGGAGTAGAAAAGGCATAATTTGAAACAAGGGGAAACTGGAAGCTTCTTATCTTTGGTTACCAGTGTCAAACCTTCATGATTCCTTACATATAACAAGTTCAAAATGAACTAAATTGGCTTTCAACTTTCATGAACAACCAGCATGTAAACATAATGAAAAACACTCCATAGCTTGATGTTCTGAAAATATTAATGCATGGAGTTTTTGATTCTTTTTGTGCTTCATTATATACATGACCTCAGTTTTCAGGTTTTTGTTCTAGTCTCTTAAAAGTTGCTTTTGTTCAAGCAACTTAAAAACATACTATTATTTCCTAGTAACAAGTAGAAGTGAACTGACAGTCTTAGAAAAATGTCAAGAGCTAAGGCTTAAAAAGTCATGAAAGTTCAAAAAATATAAAAAGCTTTAGGAAAAGCCCAAACCTGCCGTTAATAGCAGCCTTATTCCAGTGCAACAAGCTGAAACGTAGTTTCATCACAGAAAGAACCACTGTCAGGAGAAGATCAGTTTGCCAACTCTGGGACATAGCATTGTCAAGAACCAAGACCATAAAATGCAAACGTCCACCCATCTGGGCCTGCTGAAGGGTGAAGCTTTTTTCTGGCTGTAAGAAGGCACTGATAAAAAAGTGCATAGACAGCTGATAAGTTTTTGATTTGTCCACATTCATGCAAATACATAAAACTTTGTAAAGCTCTAAATATCAACTACAAAGAAGCTTTGGTGTGTTAGTAGGGCACCGTTTGTTAAAATCATATGCAAAACACTTCAAAATATTTTGTCCATGATTTGGCCTATTTGTCTTCACATAGTAGCACCAGAAAAGGAGGCTGGTTTCCTGAGGAAAGAAAAATAGGCACTGGAAACAGTTCAGCCAGTCTCCAAAGTTGAGACAACTTCATTGCTTGTGGAAGCCCTTCAAGGAAGAAGGTAGCACCTCCTTCATCACTGAATTCCACTGCTTCTCTTCCATATTTTTTGGGCAACAAAGCGATTATTTACTTATGCTTTAAGATCTGAAACAAAAGAATAAGAAAAGCACACAGGTAAATTACTCTGTCTTTTCATCTAGAAATTGAACTAGCTACATGAGAATACTGCAAGCTTTAAATACCAATGAGATGTTGGGAAGATGCACCAAGACACTGTCACATGACTTATAAAAATCCAGTTAGATCAGGTACATGACTGATGGTATCTGATAGCCACTACACATTTTACCTGAATTATTTGTTTATGATTAGGCACATTCCTCTGCAACTGGGCCACATTTAGAACATTTATTACTTACTGCTAGCCACCTGCTAAGCAGCTGGGAACCTGTGAAGTTGTTCTGACTCCATGACTTTGGATCACATAATCAGGCAATTAAGACATCACTTCTATTCAAATGTTTTATGTCTGTAATCTCAATATCAGCTGTGAATCACACATGCATGTGTTGCTGCTGCTATTTCTTCTACACAATAATGCCAGGTGCTTTTGGAGTTTTCTGTTTTGAGAATTGAAAATATAGCTCTTATTTGACAAGCAAGGAGACTGAAAGCAAAGGGAAGTTACAGTGCAGGAAGTTCAGTACTATGTGCCTAGCCTAACTCACCACATGCAACATGCATCAGCCTCTAACCTGGCTGATTTCCAACAATGCACACACAAGCCCACTTACATTGGTGTTTCCATCTTGTTGCACACATAGCAACTCCGTAAGGGGAGCCACCTGGATGTGCCAGGGCACCATGCTCTTTGGTCTTTGCTCCCATTTTGATAGCACTACCCATCCCTTCCACTAATCTCTAGCTCAGCATCACTCCAACCTAGGATAAGACGTCAGGGGAGAGTCTAGGAGAGCAGCATATGATGACATATGGTACTCAGCTCTGTAGACAATGAGAAAGTTGTCCCTAGTCTGGCTCTCACAAGGTTCCTGGATAGGCCTGAAGCATTTTTATGATTTGTGGGTTTAAAATCCAAGCAGGTTTACTGCTTTACCCTAGTGATGATACTAAAGAGCACAATCAAAAAGCCAGTCGTGTGTGTTTGTGTGCTACCTCCTCATGTCTGTGCAGTGAGAGGGTCTGAATAGGAAATAGGGTTTTGTCACTTCACAGCTTCAGGGATAAGCATAAGGTTTCATCCCCCCTCCCCAAAACACACAAAATGTTCTGTTCTCACATGGTTTGCAAACAGCACCAAAGCAAGCACAGATGCATCTGGTGCCCCAGCATGACATAACAACAGACCAGCTTCAGATGCTACACCTTTAAGGGTGATGCAGGAGCACAGTTTAGCCCAGCAAGGCAGCACGTCATGTGGAGCAGGAATAATACATGGAGTCACTTCATTTGGCTTTCAGTATTACTCATTGTTAACTAACAGGATCTGACTCAGTTATTACGACACACCACAGCTTCCTCTGCAGCTCCACAGCCTGTTCAAATCTGTTTCCTGGTTTCATGGCAGGTTCATCAGCAGTTTTGTCTCCATCACAGAGTCAGGTTTTTTATACCCAGTCCTAACCCCCTCTCACCCTCCCATTCATCCATGTTTCCTCACATTTGGAGATTTTTTCACCCCTCTTTTCATAATGTCTTCAGCAAATACCAGAATTTATAGATGTGATTGCTTGGCTGGTAATTCAACAGAAGTATCAAATCTGGCAGAACAAAAAACTCTGCAGCAGTAAGATGTCACTTGCTTTCACACTGCTGTGCATTTTGAGAATGTTTAAATGGATTATCTGCACCAGCAGACTCCAAAGTAGGTGTGCACAAGGCAATCCATTGTGGTGCAGGAAAAAAGTATTTTTGCACCAGTAATAAAATTTAAAAAATAAAAATATTATTTACCTCATCATTATAATATTTTTATTTTTATTTTGTGCATGTTTTATAATGTATGGAATACTTCAGTAAGGTAATAATTGTGTATAAATAATAATTATTAAAAATAAATAATTATGTATAAATATACATAAATTGGGTGTGCACGTTCAAAGTATTTTACTGATGTGGTAGACAATAACAAAAAGTTTGGTGACCACTCACCTACAATACAAAAAGCAGAAACTAGTATGAGATGCCCACAGTCACACCACTCAAGTAAGGACCAAATGATAGACAAAATGACATTTTTCCTTTTTTTTTTTTTTTTTCCCAAGAAAGGAAAATTATTCACAGTCAACCTCTGTGTCAGTCAGCACACTCTCCCAGGACAGAGAGCTTCACCCTCACGTACCTTCTTTACTGCAGCTGGAAGAGTTGTTCAGGTGCTCTGCATTTCCACCTTCTGCATCCTGGGTCACTTCTGCAAGGACAAAGGCAATACTCAGTCAATCCTGGACCTCACAACACTCTGCCTCTCTGCCCCAGATGGATCAAGAATAATCTGACTGAGATTTGGGCCATTTGTTTGGCAACAACAGTAACCCTGGCCAACCCCACTCCCACCATCCAACACCTCCCTTCTTTCCTCCATTCCTGACTCTGCACTGTCTTCACAATCCCTCACACACTACCACTCCCCAGGAAAGTGGTCGCAGCACCAAGCCTGAAAGAGTTCAAGAAACATCTGAACAACACTCTCAGGGATATGGTGTTATTATTGGGGTGTCATCTGCAGGGCCAGGGGCTGGAGTCAATCCTGATGTGTCCCTTCCAACTCTCCAGATTCTATGAAGTGATCATGGCCAGTTTGCTTACTGGGTCAGTAGCACTGACTGCTCCATAGAACGGGCACTTACCTTCCTGATTTACACCTTTCTTAACTATCTGCTTGCCTTTCAGGGCACTGTCATCCTCATTCAATGTTCTGTCTGCAAAGAGATCAGAGAACAAGTGCTCAGGAGCACACTCCATTGCTTCTGCCCCTCCCCAGCACAGGCCACTGCTCTGTGCAGCCCAGGGCTCAGAGCACACCTTCTCCTCTGCAAGTGCTGCTGTGCTATCAGCAAAGCCATACTTGAAATTGCTTTGAACACACATTTCAGAGAACATCACAGCCTTGCCTACTATTTCCCATCCACAGAGCAGTGACTGCCTGTTCCCCAGGTGCTGCTGGGTGTACTGCACAGAGGTGCACTGACTCCCTTCCTGATGCTCCCCTTCTATTCTGCAACAAAATAAAGGATTTTATTTTCTGCATCTCGTGTCCAAACTGCCAACCCTTATCTATGGACCCGATTTCTCTCTTGCCTCAACTGTGTGTTTCCCTCCTTTCTACTTTAAGACAGGCATAAAATAAGCCTCCTTTTCCTGTACCCATGTCTTTGTATATGGAAATTGTTACACAAGTGATAACACAATCCCACAGTGCACCACACCATCATCAGCTACACAATCCCTATTTCTTCAGATGAAAGAAAGCTGTTCTATACCCATTCCAATACATGCAGAAAGAATGTATTCTTCCAGGGGCTTCTGAATTTTTCCGAGTTTCCTTTTCCTTATTGTCATCATTGTGATTTTTTTTCCTTTATAGGAAAGACTTCTGCCTTTTCTGTCCCTTTATTATCAGCCACTTGTGGCAAATGGTGGAAGAGTTAGTGAGTGAATGAATCACTAGTGCAACAGACTGGGGAAAAACCTGACATTTTTTCTTGAGTTGAACAATAATGTTCAATTTCACTAGGCCTTTGGAGTTAAAAGAACTTCTAGAAAAAATACAGGTCTCAGAACTTCCTTGAAATTTACATTGACTGGCCTAAGAAAACAAAACTGGAGCTTTGCTTAACTGCCTGATGAATGCAGTCAAAAGACTTTCCTAAAGCATAAAGCAAGTGGAGGATACAGCAGGCTTTATTCCTTAGAGAGGCACATTTCTGGAAGAAGTATCTCCCAAATACAAATTTTGCATGCTGGTAAGCATCCCATCTCTAAACTGGTGTGCTGAGGCTCTTTCTTAGTTCTTTTTCCCATAGATGGTAAAACAGTTTGCAAACCCAGCAAAAGCAGCATTGTCTCATCATACCAAAAGGGAAGGTGAAGCTCCAAGAAGGTGTTTGCTCTGTGCTGTTTACCAAACACAGCCTCCAGGTCTTTCTGATTTCTCTACTAGTGATCTAACCATCCATATTTACTGTTCCTAAGGCAACTGGTTCTTCTAGGCCAACAGGGGTGCTAATATGGCTTGGACTACAAAAGGCCATGTGCAAAATTACTTTCCCCCTTCATGTTCCTCTGTTTTAGGGTTCTATCTCACTTGTTACCTGCTTCAGGCTCTTCATCCTCACAACGAACAGCATGTGAAAATGCAGCTGCAAGAAAACAGAAATCCTTTTCCAGAAACTTGTATGGAGGTAGCACAATAGTCTGCAAAATATGCAACTCAGCCTAAAGTGACAGCTTCATTATAACACTTTTAACAGATATTCCTGAGAACCACGATGTTATGCCACCTCAAGGAATCACAATTAATTTCAACTTCAACTTCCCTTCAGCAACCACTTAAGGTCCCAGACCATGACCAACATTGTTTATATTTATGCCTACAACTTTACAAAAGTCTTGCTGACATAGATCTATTGGTAAAGCTGCACAGATCTGTCATAAAAAGCCAGAGATAGCTGAGAAGAGAATCTGCATCTGCTTTTTTTACTTCATCTTTGTGTTGCACTAACACTTATCTTTAAACCCTTCCTCTTTGCAGACCTTAAAGAATCTTTAATAGAAACATCCTAAAGCAAATTTAAGTGCAGTACCAAAGTGAGGGGGTTTAGGGGGGTTATTGGTTTTTTTTCCTACCCATCCTTCTCCTTTTCTCACTTTCAGGTTCATCCATAGTCTCAACTTCAGTGGTCTCTGAACCATGGGCTAGAGCCACAGCTTTAACAAATGTAAGGTGCCAGACTGAGCACCCCACATGAAGGCACTGTGAGCTCAACATCAGAACACTCCAAGAGGGCACTGAGCCTGCCACCTGATGGCAGGACCTTTGGCCATTCCCCACTGGAACACTCTTTGGTCTGGTAACAACGTTTTTTAAGAATCTTCCCCTGCTCTCCCAAGTCTGCTTGACTGCCCTGGGGATTAATTTCGTTTGGTTCCTAAAAACAGACCACAGTCCTGGCAACAAAACCCATATATGCTAAAGCTAGAACGTGATAGCCAAATTCACCCTTATCAAAGGGGCACAGACTAAAGGAGTTGTCCCCTTCCTTAGCTGCTCACTAAATAGAGTGATTTCCACACCCCAACACACAAGAAGCCAGAAACCAGCACAATCTTGCTGCAAATTAAGGAAGTAAAAAAAACCCAAAACCACTTCAACAAAACACTAAGAAAAAACAAAGCAAAATCCATAATCAAACAAAAAGTCCCCAAACACCAAAAAAAAAAAACCTCAATGCAGATTAGCATGGACAGCAGAAGCCCAGGTGGGGATCTGGACAGGAAGAGAAGAATGACAGACTGCCCTACAGTGTGCACTTTTCCAGCCCTCATCCTGAGGCCAGCCCCAGTTCTCCATTGTTAGAAAGGTAATCAACCTCCAAAGACAGCTGTTGACCAGGAAAATCTCAGGCCATTCACTGTCAGTAACTTTTCCAGCCCCACTAAGACATTCACTAGGTGCAGGTCCCTATAATCATCCAATATTTGACCTCAGCTTAGACTTTGATTCTGCATGTGCACACTTTGAAAACCAATTCAAAAACTTAGACGCTGCAAAAAAGGAAAGAGCAAATCAGACTCCCTGCTCCAACCAAGAGCAGGTGTTTAGAATCATTAATACCCCAATACAGGTTTCTTACCTCCCTCTGAGTTAGGCTGTTGTTGGCTGTTCCCAGGGAAAAGTTGCTCAGCTTCTCCTATAAAGAAATTTATTTGTTTTAGAAAGTATGTGTTAATGACCTGGAAAAAATAACAACATTCAAAGAAAACTTACTCCTTTACCTCTCCAATGAAAGACTACACTGACATAGAATAAAAACTGACAAGCCCAGACCAAGCACCAGTCCCATTTCCACACATTTCTGACACTATCTTACCTGAGCCATTCACTGGACTGTTATTCTGGGCAGTCCTTCCTGGTATAAGATTAATTTTACCTGCACAAAAACAAATAGAATATTTGAAGAAATTACTCAGAAATAAAGTTTTGTGCCTTTGGAAACTTGTTGATAGCCTCCATCCATTCAATTCCCCTCTCCAACCCCCAAACCAAAAAAAAAAAATACACTTCACAGAGAGCATGCAACTGAATAGTTGACTTGGAGGAAGAACAAAGAATGAAATACTGTTTTGAGGGAAAGACAGTCAGTGAGAGATCAACAGAATGGGTCTCCTGTGACAGCATGTCAGAACACATGTAATCAAATCTAAGATGGAGCTAAACAATTTCTGGTTATATGTCTTGTACTTAAAATAGCAAACTTCTGGTGTTTGATCATACCCGTGCAATGCTTATCCTACCGAAGTATAACAGGTTTATTTTCTTGCATGTTCAAACCCTCATTGTTTCAAGGCAAGTAACTGAATTGTTTTGATTCCAACTGATGGTCAGTTTTGAGTGACATTCTTCGTGTGTTAACACCAAGAGCAGCGTTGTTTCATGTTCACCAACATGAACAAGGACACAGAAGGCACTTCCAGAAAGTTTGCAGATGGCATCAAACTGGGGAGAGCAGGGGACATGCTGGGAAGCAGGGCTGCCACTCAAACTGACTTCAACAACCTGGAGAAAAATGCTGGCAGAAAAGATGTGATTTTCAAAGGCAAACAAAGTCCTGAATCTTATAAGTCACCCCATGCACCACTGCAGGCTGGGCTCTGTCGGGCTAGGAAACAGCTCTGCAGGAAAGAACCTGAAAGCATGAACAAGCTCAACATCACACAGAAAAATGTGCCCTTGCAGCAGAAAGCTTCCAAACACTGGGCTGTGTTATCAGAAATTAAGTAGCCCATCAACACAAATAATTCCTCCTCCCTATTCAATATTTGGGACACCACATGTGGAGTGCTCTCTGTAGTTTTAGTCTCCCAGTTAATGTAAAAACACCATCTTCCTGAAGTTAGTCCAACAAATGTCCACCAAGATGTCTAGGGGCAGGAGCTGTGCAAGGAGGTGCTGAGAGAATTGGGTTGTTCACCCTCAAGGAGGATAAGAGGATGATGGCTAACTGCAGTCTACAACTAACTACAGGAAACAAAGGAAACCTCTCTCTCAGAAATACAGAACAAAAAAAAACAGGAGACAAGGGCTACCAGTTGCAAAAGGGCAATCCCTGACAGAAAAAAGGAGAATATCCTTCCCTGCAAGAGTGATTCAGCACTTAAACACGTGCTGAAAGAGGCTGGGAAATTCCCACCCTTGGAACTATTCAAAGTTTTGACTGGACAAGGCCTTAAGCAACCTGATCTAGCTCTGAAGTTGGTCATGCTTTGAGCAGCAAGTTGGATGAAACTTCCAGAGATGTCTTCCCACCCAGTTTATTTTATGATTCCATGCCAACAGAAACTAAATGGACAATGAACAGGAAAGCAAAAGGTCCACATGCAATATGTATCAATTTATGTCCTGATCAGAATATAATATTATATATGAATATCACCAATTAGTCCTTCCCAGATGAAAGATGCACCCAGAACTCTTCACCCTGCAGCCATCTCCAAGTGGTGACCCCATCTGGAAGTCTACATGAATCTTCCATGCAGAGCATGCATAGGATGAAGAAATGTCCCTGTTTGGGACCCTCTCCATCACAAAGAGAAAAGATGGTGTGCCCATCTTTTTCAAATCAGAAGACAATTTAACACAGAAATCCAAAAATGTGGCAGAAAAAAGATACACAATGATAGCCTATAATTACTATTTCTGATTAAACTGTCAGATTTACAAAAAAGATACTTGAATTCAGTGTAGGAATGGATTGAAAAACAAACACAGAACTCCAAGATGATGGCAATACAGGCTGCCAGGAGGCACAGAAAGTCCCATTTATCAGTTGACTACACTGAGTTGTCAGTTTAGACTCAGCATATGATATTCAGATCTGGTATAAGCCTGTCCCAACAGTAAATATGATCTTCAGGGCAGCTTTAGAATGCTCTCAAAAAAAAAGGCTGTGAAACCACACTTAGGTAGGAACAGGAGAGGCTACCAATACTTGGTAAGTAGAAACACACTGTAAATCAAACACCCAGTCTGAAGGAAAACTATGCAAATGCAAACTGCAGTGTTTCCTAGGACTTGGAGCCCAGTGTCAGAGTGCAAGAAAGTTCAGTGCATTATTTCCTTCAAATCTATTAATTTTTGCCTAAATTGGACTTGTTTCTTCTGCTGTTTTTACAAAACACTTGATGGTCAGAAAATTTCATAGATTCTACAGAACCTTAGATGAGTATAATCTGGAAGCACATAAAGCTCAGTTAGGAAGTGTTATACATACCTTTCTTGTGCAGGAATACTACTATTATTAGGATAACAGCTGCAAGAAGGAAACTTAAAATAAGAGCACCTCTGCTTCGTTCGGAAGAACCATCTCCTTTAGAAAAATCTAAAAAAAAGAAAGACTGGTTAGTTAAAAAGGAACTGTATGATACACTAGTTCAGTAGAGATACAGCCTCAAATATGTTTTACAGGTATCTTTTAAAAAGTAACCTCAATAAATGAATGCACCAGAGTCAGTTATTAGCAAAACCCTAAGCCATCTCCAGGACAGTTACATGGCAAGTACCTAATTTCAGTGAAGGCACAACACCACTGGAAAGGCAATGACTACTCCAGTTCCTGGCCTATGAAAGGCTGAGCCAGATTTCAAACAAATGAAACTTCAGCAAGTATCCTCTATCGGGTTTGCACTACAATGCTTTGGTGGTTTCTGTGAGAAGATGCCAGAAGCTGCCTCTGTTTCAGATAGAGCTAATGCCAGCTGGCTCCAAGTTGGATCTGCTGCTGGCCAAGGCAGAGCCCATCAGTGACTGTGGTAGTGTCTCTGGGGTAACACTTCTAAGAAAGGGGAAAAACTGCTGGACAACAACAGCAAGGGTGAGAGGGGAGTGACAACATGTGAGAGAATCTGCCCAACAGACACCAAGGCCAGTGCAGAAGGAGGTGCAGGTGCTGGAGCAGAGATTCCCCAGCAGCCCATGGAAGACCACACATCAGAACAGGTGGATGCCTGAAGGAGGCTGTGACCCCATGGGAAGCCCACACTGGAGCAGCCTCCTGGCAGACCTGTGGCCCCGTGGAGAGAGGAGTCCACACTGGAGCAGGTTTGCTTGCAGGACTTGAGACCCTGTGGGGAACCTGCAATGGAGCAGTTCATGAAGAACTGTGGCCTGTGGGAAGAACTCATGTTGGAGAAGTTCATGGAGGCTGTCTCCCATGGGAGGAAACCCACACTGGTTCAGGGGAGAGTGTGAGGAGTCCTGCCCCTGAGGAGGAAGGACAACATGCAATGAGCTGACTGCTGACTGCAAACCCCATTCTCCATCCCCCTGCGCTGCTCAGGGAGAGCAGGTCATGATATCAGGAGCAAAGCTGAGTCTGGAAGAAAGGAGGGGTTTCAGGGAGGTGTTTTAGATTTGCTCTTGTTTCTCATTATCCTGCTCTGATTTTGACTGGCAATAAATTAAACTCATTGTCCCGAAGTCAAGTCTGTTTTGCCTGCGACAGTAATGGCTGAATGGCCTCTCTCTGTCCTTCCCTCAGCCCATGAGGGTTTTGTCACATTTTCTCCTCCCTGCCCCACAGAGGAGGGGGAGTGACATCAGACTGAAGGGCACCTGGCAGCCAGCCAAGGTCAACCCACCACATACCTCATTTTTACCAAGTTTCTTCAATACAGGAACAATTCTATACTAGTAAACCATGACAATTACCTTTGCACAAAAATGAAAAATTTTGTCAGTTAGGGACTGCCTTATGCACCCTACAAACCAGATGGTTCCAAACATGTTCTCATTCTATGTTTAAAAAAAACCCTAAAAATGCAAGCCTCAAGCTGAAAGCTGTCCCAAAGCAAGAAGCAACAGGAGGAAAACTCCATTTTCTATTTTATACCTCACTATGAAGGAGGATTGAACTATGCTCATTGACTCAAGTACATGCTAGATGAGAAATTATTTTATCTTATGGCAGCTGCTAGATGACTCACTTGGAATGGCTGAATAGTTTCACTCCAATTCATAGAGAGCAGTACAAAGAGGAGAGGTTGTTAGCATTAATTACATAAGGCCAGAAGGTTCAGAGACATCTTCTAAGACCTTCAAATCTTTATTATTACTCAATCAAGTCACAGCTAAAGGTTTCATTCTGTGGAGATCCCTGCAAAAAGTATCTTTCCAGGGGGATCAAACTGTCATCCTCATACTTTTCACAAACTTTATACACACTTTTAGCAGACAAATCACTTCTGATGCTTTTTACACTTTAAATTCAACTTCCTGGGAAGTCAGGAGAAAACTTACAAAGGCCATGCTGTTTCCCAAACAAGCCTCTCAGACCTGTGTTTGCAACATGACACATTTATTACCTTTTCCTTCCTGAAAGCATTGACTCAAAGAGATTTCAGAGCTCCTTTCTATTTGTGAAAATTTAATGATACATGTAGCTTTGGTGGTATCATCAACATTCTCCAAAGGGATGGAATGCTCCTGGTTCGGATAACTGTGTGGATCATTACTCAGCTTCCAAGTGTAATTCAGAGGGTGCTGGTATTGTGCTATACAGTTTAATACAAGTTCGCTGTCAGTGGCGTTGCAACTTATTTTAGGTTCTGGAAGGGAATCTAGAAGGAGAGAAAACATTCTGTATTACTTTAGTTATAAACTATATAGAATTTCAGCACAGGACAAGGGCTGGAGCAACAAAAGCAGCAGCAGAGTGCATAGACAAAAGTGTGGGGGCGTGTGCACACGTGCATGAGAGAGAAGTGTGTTTCTGAAAGTGACCTGTAAACCACCTCTTAGTGGTCCTCCCAGGCCCAAGAGTCCTCATTGTCCACCATCCACAGGACACACTAATGGACACACTGGTCATATATATTTCCCAAAGACTGCTAGTGAGGCTGAGTAAATCTGCACAGGATGATGCCACAGATATTCAGGCATGTATAACATGCCTGCAGGAATATCTTTAATAGATACACAATGCCTGGGATTACCTGGTCAGGTTGCTCAAAATGTTTGGCAGTCTCCTTGAAAGTGCAGTGTGCCATCTACACACATTCTCAAAGTCACCCCAAGGTGAGTAATGATGGGCACACAAATGAGATGCCACCCTTGAAAATTTGTTCAAACTGCCTAAGCAACTTAAAAATAGAGACAAAGAACAACCCCCTCTGTTTCTGTTTGCTTCCCTGACAAATATAAAATGCCCTTTCTAGACATTTTAAAATGAATAGTGGTTCACATTCTTTATGCAGCTCTTCCAGTACTTACCCAACACAATGAGTACAAAGTCTAAGGAGTGATCTCTCATAGTATCCCAGTACTGGAATTCATATTGCCCAGCATCATCCATCTCCAAGTTAACTATAGTCAAGGATCCATTCTCCATAAGTACACTCCTGTTGTAGAGAGGACCAAAATATGTCGGTTCGCCTTGCCCTTCCCATTCAGCCACTTTATCCTTGTTTTTCTTCCAGACAGTTTCCAGTATTTTTTTGTCTATTTTTACTGGAAAAGTAACATTTTCTCCCACGATGCCAACTACATCCTTACAGTAGATGTGTGCTACAGGGGGGAGAAGAAAAGAAAAAGTTATTTCAACAATTGTTTTATAAAACACTGCTTGATTAATGCCGTATGCAATATCATAAACATTCAAATTTAGGTTAGAAGCACATCATAAAGTTACAAACTAAGGTACACCTCTTAAGTGTACCTTAAGTTAAGAATTACCCAAACCCAGGCTGCCAGCACATTTGTATGACAGACATGGCAAAGAAATCCAGTCTCCACATTCTGGTCCCAGGCAGAATAGCTGTCTGGATGATCTTCCCTATCCTAAGCCTCTCTATCCTCAGTACTTTCCCTCTGTTCACTTGAATTAGGCCTCCTGCCCATGATCTGGTGAAAAATATTAAATGGAGAATTGTCACCACCAAAATCTGTTTTAGTATCTTGTTACAGAACACCCAGACTGAAGTTCCTGCTGATAAAACAAACTGCAATTTTTCCAGTATGAATATTCACAGTTAGCAAAAAGCACACCTCTGATGCAAAACTGCTACTGAGTTCAAAGCACCTGCTCTGATGTCATGAGGGTATTAGGGATTTCCCTTGAAATGTCACTTAAGCAAGTTTATTTCACAGCCAATATATGTGAAACAGCATCCCATCCTCTGAGATCTAGCAGAGCTGTCAGCAAGAATGAAGCTCCTCAGAAACCTCCACTGCTCTCAGTTTTTGCTCTTATTTTCTGCCTAAAATGCCCAGACATTCAATATAAATAAACAAACCACAACAGAAGAAAGATAAGAGATTTTCCCTAACTTTCATTGAAAACAGCTACATTTGTGAGAAAAAAACCCTACTGATCTAACAGACAAAAACCTGCTGTGGGGAAGAGACCACAACGTTTAAATCATCAGCATCTCTGTGTCTCTGCTTCAGTCTTCAGCAATCACCTTCCACTTCCAAATAGCTCCAAATGGCTCTAAAACAATTGCAAGATCACTGCCATGGCAGACAGGAACACAGAAGAAACCACTTTGGTATCAAGTTCAAGTGACACTTGCATTTAGGAATTTATTTTGGTCCACAGTAGCTGGTAACTTTTTATTTGTACGTTGAAGGAAGGGCATCATTAAGATACAAATGAGGTCTCATATTAAGGCAGGATTCCCAATCTGCACCATGTAAAACTTCCCTTTAAACAGTAACTATTCATGGTGAAAGAAATATTTCATATGTCTACTCCTCAAGCCAACTGGTTCCAAGTGACAGCTAGTATTCTGGGTTTTATCTTTTTTTATTTATTCCTAAATGGCATCAGTTTAAGGACCCACCAATTCCTATATCCTGACAAACAGAAGGTCAGCTAGGCCTTCCTTTCCCACAAAGGACAGCGCTCGTCAACTGTTCTGCCACACCATAGAAACACAGACTTTCTCTGACAGGACAATGAACACAAGCAGTAAAAACACTCCCATGTACTTGGCTAGAGAACTGCACACATGTCTTCTCCATGCCTTACTTTTTATGGAATATCCAATCTGTTTGCAATTTACCCACGAAAGCACTCTTCTGGCCAAGACTGGAACTGGCCAAGTTGCAATTGGAGTTGCAACTTCTTGTTGTCTGCACTTACACAGTCGCCTTTTCCAGGCACAGGAATTGTAGAAGTAATCAGGGTAAGCTATCAACCCCCACATCTTGTCAACACAAGATGCTTTCTTTGTATTCTACCCTGTTCAGGCAGATTTAAACATTTTACTTGAGCATCTCTTTCCACCCATCTCAATTAATGATTTCCAGAAGAAAAAGGAACTCAGACTCCAGACTTTGTGGCCGGAGACCACAAGATTGCAAGATGTTGGGTAGGGTGGAATGCTATTTTGATCTGACAAAGCCTGGAGTCTTGTTAGAGACCTTTGTTTCATAAAGACAATTTCCAGGAGTGCATATTCCTCAAGAAGTCATCCCTCACTGCCTAAGAACCTATGGTATTCCTAGTACGGAGAAAAACTCCCTTCTCTTCCCACTGTGAAATTCTATCTCTCAGTAGCTTTGGCTCACAGGCACAACCAGGCTGTGGTGGCTTGACATCAGCATAAGCCAAACCACAGTGGCTGTTGACAAGAGCCTTGAGCAAGGACAGCAGCTGCTTGCTGGGCACTAAGAACATGAGCAAGGGCAGCCACCATTTATAACTTCCTCCATTTGGGTGTTTATCCAGGTAAATGCTTCATGTCTTTACTCTCTTTCAGTTAGTCCTAAGTGCTAGGCTGCAGTTATGAGAGCAAAATTGCTGCTTCCTCAAGCCCAGGAGTGAGACTGAAGGAAAGCAGAGCTGAGAAAAACCCAGATTTTCTCTCCATGGGTTCTACATGGTACAGGAGGGCACTGCTGTCTTCAGCACACTCTCTTCTTGCTGGCAGGTCCAGCAGTCGGACAAGAAAAGGTTATTCCTCAAGGATAACAGTCATCTCCTCCCACCTTAAAATATCCAATCTCTGGGTTTATTTCCCTGCTTCACCAGTCTAGTGAAAATGTGAAGAAGTCTCCCAGTCAGTGCCATCAGTTTCCTTTTTTCAAAGAAATCATACAGAAATGTTGCATAAGGTCATAACCACGCACCTCTGAGCTTCTGAAAAAGGCATATGGCATCATGTTCTCTAAATTCCTAAGAAATCCTTCCCCATCTTTTCTACTTCATTTTATATGAAAACATATTTCCTATTTCACAGTGGTGAGCAAAGAGGGAGAAGTGACAACCAAACACTCTCTCACACACTCTTTTTGGAAAGCTAGAAGTGCCTTTTCTTTCATTTCTCTGCTTTCTCCCTCTCTTCTTATTGTAGCCTATTATTCCAAGATGAAGTTCACACAACAAAATAGTGCTGTGCTAAGGCTTCCAGTAGCCTCTACAGAAACCATCAGGTAGGTACAGACTACCTGCTCCTGCACCTCCTAAAACCCACTCCAAATTCCTTCTTATGCCAAATCTTCGTGCTTCCTTCCAGTCAAATCACATGCTCAAAGCAGCACAGGTAAAGAGGAGCTAACATTGTGTGGGCAAAACCTCTTCTGCAAACCCACCACCTCACCTTGTCTACATCATCTTCTGCTCCCACTCCTCCAGCAGCCAGACCCACACAACTCAATGCTGTACTCGAGTTTTAATACTCCCCAGACTAATTCTGACTCTTTCAGCATGGCTAAAGGTATCCATATTCAGTTCAGACAAAGTAGAACTTAGTACTTCATTTACCAGCATAAATGCTTCATTACTGTATTTGTCTACCTGTCTTAATTACCATTAAGACACTAACATTCCACCTGCTGAAACTGGGTGGAAAAGTCCTTACTAATTAGTTTATGGCAAGGAACTATTTGCTTCAGGAGCAGGGCTTTCTAAAGAGTAGATTTTTCTTTTATTTGTTGTAACTTCCCAAATACCCCTCTCTTCTGCCTTTTTAAAATTTTGAATTCCCCCAGCAACTGTAATCAGCAGACAATTATGTTTCTTCCTAACCCTCAAAACCACCAGGTGCAGAAAAAACCTGACATAAATGTTCAGACCAGAAGGACTATGAGAACATTCACCAACCATTGTCCTCTTAATTGCCCCACAGGCCACAAACACAACCCACTTCCTAAACTTCAGTAAGAAAACACTTAGACCCACGGTGTAAAAGCACAGGCAAAAGCTACAGCCAGGAGAGAGAGAACAAATGACAATAAGATGTAGCAGCAGCCCAGGCTGTTGCAAGACAAAAATCAGATTTGTGCAGGAATGAATGCAAATCCTACATGTAACATCCAAAGCAGGGGTGTTCTCCTGCATACTGCAGCACACTCACAGACGTGTGTGTTGTTCCCCTGAACAATATGGGGCTGCACCTACAGAGCTCTACACATCAGCAAAGGCAGGACCCAAGGGTGGCACCTACCAACAGGCCTGGGTCTCTCCCCACCACAAATTCCATACCTTCAGTCATACCCCTCAGCAAGGGCCCAACAACAGGCAGCATTTCCATGCAGAGGCTTGGCCCAGTCATTTTTAAACTATGCTGGTGACCAAAAGCATGGGAATGGCTTACCTATTCTTCCTTCTCCTTTTTTTTGTCTGCCTGTTCCTGCAGTGAAATAGGCACGCAGAGAGTGCAATCTGCTGACAGATTGTACTTGACACACCCCCCACTCCAATTAAAGAAACCACATAACCAGAAGGACTGCAGTTCTCAGATGTGACTCGGTGGGAACACCAGCGTTCGTGCATGGAATGGAGCAGAAGTGAGCAAAATGTGGAAGAACGAGGGTAAGAGCACAGAGGAGGGGCAGGCACTGATCTCTTCTCTGTGGTGACCAGTGACAGGACCCAAGAGAATGGCCTGAAGTTGTGTCAGGGGAGGTTTAGGTTGGATATTAGAAAAAGGTTCTTCACCCAGAGGGTGGTTGGGCACTGGAACAGGCCAGGGAGGGAGAGGGCTGGGAATCACCACTTTTAGCAGTGGTAAACTATTACAGAGGATTGTTGTGTCCTGCAGATTATTGATAATTTACAGTCTCTAGGCTTTGCTTAGGGACAGAACTGACTTGCATTTAAGCTTGCCTTGAACTATGAAAAAAGCAGCAGTTTGAAAGCAGTCCAGAGACGCTGGAACAGGTTGCCCAGAGAATGGATGCCCCATCCCTGGCTGTGTTCACGGCCAGCCTGGATGGGGCTCTGAGCAATCTGGTTTAGTGGAAGGTACCCCTGCCCATGGTAAGGGTTGGAACTGGATGATCATTAAAGTCTCCTCCAACCCAAACCATTCTATGATTCCAAATCCTCTAGTCACTTTTTCCCAGCATCCTGACAGCACTTCCTATGCTGTACAAGCACAGTCTTCATGTAGGCTCCATGATCAACAGCACTGAGAAAATAATCTGTCTTAGTAACTCTTTTCCTTCACTTGGGTTCGTTCTCAGCCAGATCATCTTTGCAGTTCTACTTACAAAGGATGGCACAAACTGACACTATAGACAGGAACTGTTCTCAACCTGTGGCAACACCAGCTTAAACAGACTCCAAATTACAACCTCTGTCTCTTACAAACCCTGTATCACCCAGCCAGCCCAAAGCCACACTACCCTGAACACGGACAATTGCCTCTCCTGAGGCTGTAAACAGAAAGGAGGACCAATAAGGAAAAAAACAACAAAAAAACCAAACCTAAACCCACTTTTTTTTTTTTAATGACACCTCTAACACACTCAGGATCAAAGGAGTCTGTGTATGCAATCCAGCGATATCTTGACTTTCTAAAGTCTAAGGTCATTGATTACATTAAGGCAAGAAACTATCAGAAAATTTTTTCACTGTGTTCATCCTGTAGTGTTAAATAGCAATAGCAAATTATTGTTTAGTTTTCATTTTAATATGGCATAACATCCTCAGCTCTTATCAAGAGTTTTTAAGCAGAGGACAAAGGTTTGATTATTTTTTTCCTCTCTGAGGAATTTAGAACTTCCTCTGTTTATTCAGGAAGATTCAAGAGTAAGGGACAGGACAACACAAGCAAGTGTCAACTTCACAGTGCTAATGACTGGTTTTTCCATTTATACTATTTAATATTGTGTTTGACATTTCTATTAGCAACACACAAAATAACCACATTCCACAAAGAACCTGAACTTGTTAGGAGTCCAGGTTGTCCCACATTCTCACAATGCCTTATAGTGTAGTTCCTACAACAACCCTTATGGAGTGGAAAGACACAGAAGAAACATTGAGCAATTCCAGTGTGTTTCTGATGAATAAAAATGTAGAAAGGAGCATATATTTGTGTGTACAGAGAAAAAAAAAATACAGGAAATTTTAAAATAATAATAAGAAGAAGACAGCCCAAACTTGTTGATTTGCCTAATGACACAGACACAAGAAGCCACATTGAAGGAAGTTTGGTTTCTATGCTGGTCACTCTCAGAAGAAGTCTGAAAGAAAAATCATTAATATCAGCTCTCGGGTTGTCAGTCTATGCTCAGTACTGGAGATGGCAACTTCTGCTTTTAGGTGAACCAGGTTTTCTCAGTTTAACTCAATTTTTATAAAGAAGTTAAATTGAGAAATGAAGCAACCATTAATGCAAACATACAATGAAAATGGCATTAAGGAATCCATCTAAATATGCAAGAACTGGAAGGCAGTAACACTGCATAAAAAAAGAGTTGATGCTCAGAACACGGAAAGAGCTCTGTGGCTTTCAGATGAGCCTTACTACAGATGCAGAATCCTTCTAGGTGCTCTAGTTCACATACCCAACTTACTTCCCATATCCCCTCTGCTTTTGGGGCAGGATCCTGATGCAGCTAAAGCAAGTAGAAGTTTGACTGCCATCTGCAGTGCAACAGAACTGCATCCCCATTGGGGTGGTGTTGGAGTCCAGGGCACATGGAAAACCCCTCAAACTGCCCCAGGGGTGTCCGAGGCCCTGGCAGAGACCCCAGGAAAGCATTGCCTTTGACCTTAGTCCATGGGAAAAACTTTCAACACTTATAGATGAGTTAAAAATAACAAAGATGTGAAATAAATGATAGTTAATTTATCACTGGGTGTAAATGTAGAATTTTGGGGTTTCTAATGGGGGCTCAAGAAGGCAAAATGGAGGAATTTGTGTGTGTCTCTGTCCTTCCTCTCCTTCTTCTTGTCCTCCATCTTCTGCTGTGATGGTGGCACTTTTGGATTGGATTAGAGTAGAAATGTACTGTCTAACATAGATAATAGGTATTGGTATTTAACTATAAACATGGAACACATAATACTTAGTATAAAGAGTTAAGACCGCCTTGGGCGTGCCCAGTTGGCCACGACCAGGACTGCAGCAAGAACCCAAGCAGGATAGAGACTGACTGTACTAGATAAGAAATAATAAACAACCTTGAGAAACTGAGCCAATGCATCTCAACCTCTTCTTCTGGCACGGGGCTTGAGAGAAGGACTTTTACTAATATCTCGGATCATCCCAACAAGAAACCCGAGAGGGTGGCTTGCACTGTGATCCTCCTGATGGTGTGGTATTATTTATCACCTCCTCCCCAGGGAGGACACAAAGATCTCTCTGTGGGTTCCTTCATCAAACCAGGCCACAGATACCACACTGACTGTCTTTTCACCCACATACAACATCCAGGATTCCAAATCTGAACAGTTTCATCTTGAACCTCCAGCAACTGAAGGAGCATGTTCATGGTAGGTCTAAAATCAGTCCTTCCATAGCCTTGAGGCGAGGCTTTGTGTTGTAATTGACAAGTCCGAGGTTTCATCAAAAAACTGACTTGGCCTGGCATTGTGAAAAGCAGGAATCTCTATGTGGTGAGTAGGAATTCTGAAGACACCAAAGCTACACTGCAGATTCAGGCCTCCACAGGGGAATGAAGAAGGACATCTTCTCCCCTACTCCAGACATTCAGCAATGTGACTGGGGTAAGTGCAGTGCTTTGAATTTGGATGGAGAAAGGATTCTGGAGGGGAAGGCTGACAAAGGATGAGGATCTACCAACAGCATCCTGGTGTTTAGAACAGATGTTTGCAAGGCTAGAAACTTGCATGTCAAGTTGAACATGCACTTGGGGCAGATCAGTCTGACTTTCAGGGTCTTGATTTTCATACAGAGAGATGATGGATTCTTTTACCTTGTTAAAATTAACGTGAAACATTTACACGTAGTCAGAACACGTATAACAGCAATAATGCAAGCATACAAACAAAAACATGGTGTGAAACCATGCCTATTTAGTTTAGTGAGCAACAATAAGGTGTTTGCATTCCCTATCTCCTGCCCTAATCAACCACTTTAGAATCAAAGTCTTACAGAGAAGACAACAGAACTAGCTAAGTTTTCCATTAAAGGAGGATGTTATGATACTTGCAGCCACAACTACTCTCTCCAGTTGTCCAAGCACCATCACCTCTTCCTTTCAATTGCATGCTCTTTGGAACCTGGAATCTTTTTTTTTTAGGTAAGTCTTTAGTGGGTGGACTGAGACCTGCCAGCAGCAGCAGCAGGGCAACTTACATAACACAAGGTAACAAAGTGTGTTGACTCACGGAAAAAGTTATAAGAAGATACTCAGTTAATCATAAATTAGTCACACACCTTTAAAACTCCGCAAAAGCATTGCAGGCGAGATAAGAAATTGCAGCAAAGGCTTAAGGTGGGCAGACTCATGCAGGTCTGCAGTGTCCTGGCTTCTCTGCTGGTCCTCCCTGCACTCCTGGATCCCCAACGCTCTCTTACAGAACAGGATTTCTCCATATCAGTTAAACAAATCAAGTTGAACACCTCTGGAATAGTATGAGGAGGAAATCACAGGGAGTTGCTCTGAACTCCCAGCAGCAGGTAAGTTCCTTTTTTAACAGGGGGATATAATAGCTCCTATTTTAGGCACATTCAGGAAACTCCCCCAAAAAACTCCCCAAAACCCAAAGTCAGAAGAAATCCCTTAGATTGGAGGAATGATAAGATCTTCATAGATTAAAACATGCTTTTTGGCATCTAGCAATAGCAGCTCACTCTGATGACAACAAGAAAGCTTGTACATCCATCTTAAAATTACAAAAATAAACAAATTTTGTTTGCATTTCTCATGTTCACAGCCCAGTGCAAGGGCTATGCGTGTAAGGATTATGCTCCTAAGGCACAGTGGTGGCATTTGGATTAAGGCCTTTGATTAGTATTTCAACAGCAGTTCATAGTGATAGCTTACTTTACAAACAAAACCAGAAACAATCAGCAACAACAAACAACCAACAACAAAAACCAAACCAAACACACTCAACTGCTAAAAAACCCCCGAATCAGCACAAAACGATTGAGAATTTTGTCCACGAGCAGGAACGAACAGTGAATACAAAACAGACAGCATATTCACGTTTAGGGAAGACAAGAATTTTTCTACAATAAAAGTTGGTTTCCCGACTTCCTTAACACCTCAGGACCCGGAAAGAAAAGGCGCGCAGTGGCACGACGAGGAGGAGGAGGCTGCGCTTGTGCTGTGGGGCTGATTCCTTCGCAGGGCGGGATAACCTCGCGGTAGGAATCGGCGCCCCGTGCGCGGGTACCACAAAAATAGCACAGCATCCCCACCCCGAGCTTCCCGTTAGCACAAGCTTGAAACAAGCGGGGCACAGGCACCTGCCGAGAAGAGGGTGGGGAGCTCCTGAACGTGCTGATGGCCCACATGTAACTCTTAGTTTTAGGCACAGGAGGGAAGCAGCCGCCCGGATGTGCCCGCCGCCCCCGGTCAGGGCAGGGCAGCGAGCGGCCCGGGACGCCCGCCCCGCCCAGGGAGCCACTGCCATGAGGGGATGGCGGCGGCTGGGGCAGCTCCCCGGGCACCTCAGAACCCCCCGCCGCCCCCAAATCCCTGCCGCGTCCGCCCGGCGGCTGGAGCAGCTCCCCGAGCACCTCCCCGGGTACCTCAGAACCCCCCGGCGCCCCCAGATCCCTGCTGCGCCCGCCCAGCGGCTGGAGCAGCTCCCCGGGTACCTCAGAACCCCCCGCCGCCCCCAAATCCCAGCCGCGCCCTCCCGGCGGCTGGGGCAGCTCCCCGAGCACCTCCCCGGGTACCTCAGAACCCCCCGGCGCCCCCAGATCCCTGCTGCGCCCGCCCAGCGGCTGGAGCAGCTCCCGGAGCACCTCAGAACCCCCCGGCGCCCCCAGATCCCAGCCCGCCCGCCCCACACCCCCCGCGCTCCCCGGGGCGGAACACGCCGGTCCGAATGCCCGGCCCAGGGCGCCCCGCTCCCGCTGCCCCGGAGAGAGGGAGGGAGAGAGGGAGAAAAGCGAAGGAGTCGGGAAGGGTCCCCACCGCCCACTGACAGCTTACCCAGCAGGGGCGTAAGGTACAAGAGCGGAGCCAGCGCCCGCATGGCCGCGGCAGCGCTGAGCGCTCAGACTGAGCCGGCCGGCAGTGGCGCCCCACCCCACAGCGCCGGCGGCTCCTCCCCGCTGGGAGTCCCCCGTGGGCGCTTTTTCTGGGCACGCCGGGACGGTGGGGAAAGGGGGTTTCAGCCGCGGAGGCCGCCTCCGGTACCCTGTGCGGTGTCGGATGCCACACAGGGCCTTGGAGTGCCAGGTGGTTTGTGCTTCGTGGGACGCAGCTCCAGCAAGTGCTGGCGACAGAAGTTGTCGTGTTGCTCTTATGTCAGGGAGGTTCAGCTCTGAGAATTACTGAAAACCTGAGAGTAAATCAATTTAGTGTGGCGTGGCAGCCGCGCAGGTTAGGTGAAGAACGAATTTCAGCAAGCATCACGCAGCTCGCTGCCTCAGAAAATGATCACGGAATAGTTTGGGTCAGTTACAACCCCTCTGCCATGGGCAGGGACACCTCCAGCTCCTAATACTCCCTGGAACTTGGAGTTTGATACCAGTGCTCCCAAAATGTCCACTGTTCTCTTCGAGGGACACCTGCTAATACCTCCTTTTGAGGGCTGAGCTCAAGGCTAAGCCTGGCCATGCTCTCCTGTTGCACCCAAGGTGAGGTTGGTCTCTGGGGGTGGTGAGTGAAGGAAAAGATATAGAACAGAAACCAACTCTGACTTCTAGGGGTTTTCTTTGACACCAGTTGCTCAGCAGCCCATTCACAAAACTCAAACACACTTAGATTCTGTTTCATCGATGACCAGCCTCTTGACACTACTTACTGAGTGGTTTTGAGGAAGAAAGGGAAAATACCACAACAGTTTGGAAAAAAAAACTACTCAGCAGCAACTGAAAAATTGCTACTCTGACAAATATTCCAGTGGCAGCTGTGAGTTAGCTTTCCTCTCATGGCAGTGAGTTGCTGTGAGTGGATGCTTCAACCTCCTTCACCTGCATCCCACTCCCAGTGCAATACCCTGGCAGAGAACAGCCCAGGTGCAGACCTTACAGCCCCAAAGCATGCTCCCAGCAGCTTGTCTGTCTGTCCTGGGGAACACCAGCACAGCACAGTGCTGTGAAGGAGGCTCTCCACAGGTTTATCTCTCAGTCGGATCTCTCCCAGTACTCCTGCCCCCACCACTCACTCGCGAGCAGCTGTGTCAGGCTATTCACCACCCCTTTGAGAGACTTCAGCTTTGCACTTCACTCAACAGAATCAGAAAAAAAATCGGCAGCCATGGATATCTCTAAGCAGAAGTCCTTCCAGATTAAACACTGAAGTTATTCCAGCTCTGGGGGATTTTTTCCCCCTCCTTCTAGGAGTTACTGTAAGCTCCTTTAACTCATCGCTGAAGGCTGCAGCATGAGTTGGAATGATGCTGCATCTTGAGCTGAGTGATGCTGTTTCATTCAGTTCTTACAAAAACAGAATAATACTGATCCTTTTTTCATAGCTGTGTTGGAATGTCATGACACATAACTCACAAATGGACACAGGCCCATCCCATAAATTCCTTTTGCTCAGTGACAGAAACCCACATGGAGCTTTTCTGTCCCTCAGTTACCTTTTCCCCTCTGTTCTTAATCTCTGACAAGTGTCCAAGAGTGCTCCTAAAAAGCCCCAAGTGACAGTGTTTACACCAGAAATGTGACATGGCTATCTTCCTCAGCACTCTCATGGCAGGAGCACATGTTCTCTGCTGCTGACTCATCCTCTTGTCAGGTAAAATGTCCTCCCAAGATGTCAGAGGCTTTTGATTGAATCTTGTTTCTTGCACCTTACAACCTTCATGTAGGTCATGAAATATTTCAGAGAGAAATCTGAAGCAGACAGTTTCACTTTTAAACAGGTTATTTTAGGGTGGAAGGAGCCACAGGAGGGCACCCACATGCACTCCAGGCAGGCCTATGTTCTTCCTACTGAGCTGCTCCACATTGTAGAAGATGATTAGGGCTTCATAGGGCTGAGAAACTGAGGGAGAAATTTGAACCTGGAGGCTGCTGCCCTCACCTAGGCTCTTCTACTTTGTAATACATGGTAAGGATGCATTCTGCCTTATGCATACTCATACAGGCATACCAGGTGGAAGATCTATAAAGTATTCAAAAAAGGCTCAGATGGCTGATTTTCCTCCTTTCCTGACAGAGTACCCAAGCAGACTTGCCCATGTTTTCCCTTCCTCAGTTGCCAAGGTAATCTTTAATGTTTACCTCCTGCTCTGTCATTGCTGGGGCATACTTCTGAAAGCCGGGAGTTCAAATTGCTTCTTGTTGAGATCCCAGCTCCTCTGTCAGTCCTAGGAACAACACACAGGAGTCTACGTGCTTAACACAGAGCCATGGTTTCTACTTCACAGGCAAATGACAGAAAATACAGAAGCTCTGAGACCAAGCATTCCAGCACTAGGGGGAATCCAGAACTTAGCAAACAGTGAGCTAAGCTCTGGGTGTATTTCATGCCCTTCTTCAAGTCAAAGGCCACAGGGAGAAGTTTTAAATAGCCATCATTTGCTTAGCTCATACTTGGCTTCCCCAAAGGTCTGTGCTGCTACCCCAACTGCACTGTTTCCAGTATCAAAAATTAGTTTTCCAGGCTAAGTGAATTTTCCTGTGATAAGAGTTCCACTTGACCACTGGGTGTTTGCAGTGCTTATACGCCTCTTCCAGCTGTTGCTTTGTGGGTGGGGACTCCACACTTTCCGCTGAGTTGGGCACTTTCAGCATTTGCTTAAATGCACAGACAGCACATTTTTAAAATATTCTTTTTAATTAAAAGAATTTGTGCATAAAATCAAGTTTGTTTGCTTTCACTGACATTCTCAAGCAAATCACACTATGCTTCATGATTGTGCTATGTAAGGGACTGTTAAAAGAAATCCAAAGTGGTTTGAAAGTCTTTGCAACAGTGCTCCCATTGCCATTATAATCATTCCCACTGGGAAGCAAAATAAGTGGCATTAATTTTCTGAAATAATATAACTGTAATTACTCTGTAATTAAGTTCACAAGCAATAAAAAGAAAACCCTTCATACCAAAATAGTTTTACTAGTAAGAGCATTTTAAGCACAGAGCAACTTGAGTGGCTTTTGCTGTTTGCATAAAGAATCGTCACAATGTGCTGCTATTAAAAAAAAAATCCAGGAATTACTAAATCTGAGAATTCAGAAAAAAATACTGCTCAGGAAACAGAATTTTCAATTTCATTAAGACATTTCTTTATAAAAAAACACCAGTTTTGTGCATTTGCAGAATTGTTGAACACCAGGATGTTGTTTAACAGCTCTGCAAATACACAAAATAAAACCAGATCTGCCCATCTTGGCCAAAGATTTGTTTAACTCTAGGGCTGTAATACTGGTGCCTGCTTTATATTACATGGCATTTCAAAATTTCCATAGGACTTGGAAAAGAAGGAATTGGCCCATTGGAATGCCCAGGCTTTATCTTACAATCTGAGAAATGTAAGATAAAATAGGATTAATCTGGTGCTGGGGATGGAAAGACAGAGAGTGGGCTGGAATCCAGGAGCTGGCTATTGGCATTGCAGTTTTCAATCTTGGAAAATTGTTTGAGTTGACAAACTCAATCACATATTTGTGAGACATTGAGGACCTGCTTCTTTGACAATAAACCAGCTTGATCCTGGAGGCAAGTACTTCACAGTCAGAAGGATGCAGTTGGGGTGTGGCTTCATAGTCTTTCAGGCCAGGCAGCTGAGGCTGCCTGGCTTTTAGTGAAAACTGGAGAAATTTATCTCAGAAGACTTGGAAATATAATGATCTTCTGCCTAAAACAGCCCCAAAGCCTTCAGCTGGAACAAACTGGGGTAAGGAAATTACTGCTATCACCAATAGTCCTAGAGAAAAGTAATGTCTGATACTTTTTTGAAATGTCTTTGGTCATCTTCGTGATCAGACTGAAGAGATTTCTTCATTTTGTTTTTCAGCTAAGCCACTGTAGATTAGTACCTGGACAGGGAACTTTACTTTGCTTGTTACCTTTCCTGCTATTTAGCACAGACGAGGGCATAGCTGCCTTGTCCAGCATGATGGACCCACACAGAGGATACAGGTGTGTCCTTACCTGAAAGTCCATCTCAGCCAGGGATATGGTACCTCCACATCATGAATGTCATGTTACACGTTTGGGTGTGCACATATTGTTCTCCATCTGTATATATCAAAGTAGTAAAGTTTTTTTTTTTATTCAAAGGCCTTTTTTAAGTATTTGCATACTTATGATGCTAGTGCATTACTGAAGGGTGCCCTCACCCTAAAAAATGTAGTCGGGGCATATTATGGTGATTTGACCACCAGTTACATTTTAGCTGCCTTTCCCCTCACTCTTCAGATGTAATCCACTCTTTTGCCTTATTTAGACTGTTACGGGTATCTGACCAAAAGTAGAAATACAGGAAAGACAGCAATGCAGTAGGAAAATACGATACAAGGCTGATATGAATCTTCCTGGCAGGGACTTACTGTGAAGCCTTGTGATAAACCAGCATCCCTAGTCAGAATTTGGCAGAAAGGTAGCAAGGATAAAGCACTGTAACTCTATCACTTGCTGGGACTGGTTTCACTGGCTGATTTCTGTAGTGAGAGGTTTCCCTTGAGGAAAGGGAGGTAGGGAGGAAACGAAGGGCAACATCTCCTTTAACCAAAAAGACAGTAAAGCCTCTGCTTCAAATTTGGACTAATGGTTAAATAAGAGCAGACGTAATTGCTCCAAATCTGGTCATTTTCCCAAAAGTGCACAGGCTGATTGATCATTACAGAGTCAAGCTGATCATTAACCACAGCTGTTTTTCCCCTGTACAATCCTTATACTTGAATTCCTTATACTTGAACTGGATGAACAAGAAGATGGTTGAGGATCTGAAGAGAAAACTGCTCATTGTTCTTGCTGTCCTCTCGCTGCCCAGCTCAGCACAAACAGGTAAGAAAAACATGAGTGCCTGGCAAGGGATTGAAGGTTTTACACAGAAGGATCTGAATTCAATTCTCCCTAAACAAGCTGTATGTCAAGAGGTCCTTGCAATAATCATGTTTGGTGCCAGGGAGAAAAAGTAGTGCAAGAATGGTTCTTCTCTTATGCTTTGATTCAATCACTCTCAGTGATTTAATTCTACTAACCTGATTTACAAGAATGATCCAGGTTTACCTAGAGGTGTAAGGACACAGAAAAGGGATCACTTGGCTCTGGCAGTGGCATCTCCTGCTTCAAAAGCTCAGCAAGTGTGATCTGCAGTAGATGAGAGAAAATAAACAAATGCCACAGTTCCATTTCTTTCTTTCTTTAATTGTACTGTCAATGAGACTGCCTTAATGATCATATCTAAGTCCCACATCACCTGTGCCTTCACTGCAGTGCACCTCCTGCTTTGCCTTTACTCATCATACCCCTCATCTTCTGCCATTTCTGACACTCACCGTGCTGGCACTGGACCCACTTTTGCTACTCAGACTGGCTCATGACCTACATTTGTTCCAAGCTGATCCCTAAAAATATCTCTTTTTTCCTTGTCAGTTCACAGGAAGACCAAAATAAACAACACTAAGGGATAGTCACCTCCTTCTAGGGGAATCTGAATATTGAATCTCACCCCTTTCTGCTGTCCTGTAGGCCATGTTTTGTCTAGCTTGTGTAAAGTATCTTCTGAGGGAAACTGGGAAGCTGGTCGTTTGATTCAAAAATACATAAATGAATAATTATTTTATTGTATGTCAGATTCAAGGCAGTTTCACTTCCTCCAGTCCAGAACGGGAAGGTGCACGTATTGTCATTGCAGCAGGATGTCACTACACCAGCTCTTAAAGTAACACTGCTAGTGACACAAACTGCTGAACTGTTTTTTGGGCTTGCTGTCTAGCCTAAATTTGTTCAGGTGTTTTACTAGCTACAGGTCGGATGTTTATTTTTTTCTGTCTAGGTCAAAGTGCAGCAGCAGCCTTTTCCTTCTCATAAAGCATTTTCATCCAGTAAATGAATCAATTGTGAAATTATCATTGACCTTTTTTTTTTAAATCAGCATTCTCATACTTATTTCTGGATTTTTGATGCAATTGTCAGTTAGACTTGTACCTTCTACTAAGCTTACTAGAATCTGAACAGAAATATCCCCATTCAGTGGTGACTACCTCTTGGCAACCATTTTTTAAAAGATCTAACAGCCACCTTATAAATGTACTTAGTAGCTGGTGTAGGTGGTCAATTTGCTAAAAAAAACCCAGCAAAATATCACTCACCTCATGGTAAAACAACTCTCAGAAGTCAAACCTGGTATGACATTCATGGTTATTTTCCCAGACAGAGCTGGAATTCCATCAAAGGACAGAAATAACTTTATCAGTCGGGTAAAGTTTTCAGAATTGTCTCATTTTAATTTATGCTCTATACTTTTAATCTTTATCAATAGAAGTGAAATTGCTACCTTCGTTTTCCTAATGAATTAGAATGAGGGATTTTTTTTTCCCATAACACAGGCACAGACTAAATGTGCCACTCCCTCCCTCCTGTGCAGGGAATATAAACAGACTCTCAAGGCATCACTGCACTGACTTCCAGACAGCCAATATCCTACGTGGCAGCAAACTTAAGGTCCAATTTCTTCTGTTCACCTCCTCGAGCCCCAGCTGCGGAGAGCTGATTTCAGCTGATGATGGCATCAAGAACTGCAGCTTCAACAGCAGCCTGGAAACCAAAATCATTATCCATGGCTTCAGGTGAGAGAAAGAAGAGCACTGTGACTAAGTTTTCACTGGTAAATTAAATACTGCTGGGGCATTCCCAAGCACTGGCTGGGCTGGCATGCAACTCTCCTGCTTGTGTGACCTTCTTATCTCCCCAGCAGAGTGGCTGCATGCAAAACAACTGCTAAGAACAGGCTGGGATTCTCATCCTCAAACTGGAACTAGGAATTTTCTGGGACGCCATTGATGGAAAATGCTGCTGACACCCCCCATTACAACACAACTTGAAGTCCTTTAATTTGTGACCAGTTAGAATAATCCTTCCTTCCTTCCTTCCTTCCTTCCTTCCTTCCTTCCTTCCTTCCTTCCTTCCTTCCTTCCTTCCTTCCTTCCTTCCTTCCTTCCTTCCTTCCTTCCTTCCTTCCTTCCTTCCTTCCTTCCTTCCTTCCTTCCTTCCTTCCTTCCTTCCTTCCTTCCTTCCTTCCTTCCTTCCTTCCTTCCTTCCTTCCTTCCTTCCTTCCTTCCTTCCTTCCTTCCTTCCTTCCTTCCTTCCTTCCTTCCTTCCTTCCTTCCTTCCTTCCTTCCTTCCTTCCTTCCTTCCTTCCTTCCTTTTCTCACTCTTCCTTCACATCTTTCTATTTCTTTCCTTTTTTCGATAGTTTTAGTTAAGAAGCCTTTTAAGATTCTTGTCCCTTTAAATTGTCTTCTTGGATTTCATGCCCAATAGCCTGGATTAATGAGCCATTTAGAACGCCAAGCAGACAGATTATCCTTCTATTCTTGAAAGTGTTGTGATTGGAGCTGGTTTGGTTTTTTTTTAATTATCATAATTCTGCAAGCTTCTGTGCCATTTTTGAGTCAGGTGTGACCATACAATATTATTTGTTTTGAAGCGCAAAAACCTGAATAGAAAGTGCATAGAAAACCAGGATGAGACCACAGCAGATGTTGCAGAGTCTTCTCAGAAAACTAGCTGTTGTCTTCAAGTGAGATAGAACACTCTTCACCAGATGGCATTAGGGAAACTGGGTAGAATAGAGCCTCCTCAGTTTTCCTGGAATTCTTTGGTATAGATTTTTTTTTTTTTTGATTGTCTGGAGATGATGAAATGAGAGATGAGAAAATGTAGTGGTGAAAGACCAGGTGATCTGGCCAAGGACTTCCTGCCAGTGGCAGCAGAGAGGGATCCAGGTGTTCCCAGTCACCTCACTTACTCCAGGTGGGCTCTGTGGTGGCTAAATGAGCCACCACAGAGAGAGATCTCAGCCTGAGCCCTACAAATGTTATCTCATTCATTAAAATAACTGGTTCCCTCCTGAATCAGAGCATTCTGGAAAGTGTTATTACACCACCGCAAAAAAAAAAATATCCAGGTGTGGGTATCTGGCACCAAAAATAACTTTCAGCCACTGTCTGGCAGCCTCCTCTGAGCCATGTGAAGCTCCAACACCAGTGAACAACACAGTGGCACATGCCCTGCTTGGGGAACACCTAACATCCTTGTCTCTGGTGACTCCACAGGGCTTTGGGTACCAAGCCTTCCTGGATTGAAGGGCTTGTCCAAGCCATACTGCACAGCAGCCAGGTGAATGTGATCGCAGTAGACTGGGTTTATGGGTCTACAGGAGCCTACCCCTCCGCAGTGGAAAATGTCACACAGCTGGCCCTTGCCATCTCACAGTTCATCAGCAAGCTCCTGGTAAGCTACTGTGCATTTCCAGTGCAGGGAGCATGGCCAGGGAGCTGCTCCCAACCTGATGTATCCAGCAGTTGGACAAGTGGATTTTTTTATTCAGATTTTCCCTTTTTCCCTCTTTCAATCCAGGCTTGAGCATGCCACCATTTCTCTTCTTCCTTTTGAGTTCTGACATTTTCTGGAAAAAATCCCAGTTGTCAGCTGCCTCTCCAGTTCAAAACAAACCTAAAGCCTGCCTTGAGTTTTCTCAGATCCATAGTCACTGGACAGTCTTCTTCTGCTGATGAGAAATTTTGTCCAGGAAGCTGGAGGGAAGGAGATTTGAGGCTATATTATATTTGCTCTTGGCTTCAGATATACTTCCCAGTATGTGGAAATACCCAGAAATACCCATTCTGTTCATGCAAAGCACAGCTGAACAAGACTTTTGCAATCAGAGTGATGGATCCTTGAGTTAACCAGCTACATGTAAACTCCCCATGAAATGTTAGCAGTGCTGACCAACCTGCTTAGGGCTGGGTTTGCATCTGTAGACCTGAAGAAAGGCTCTGAAAACCAGAAAGGGCAATACCCATAATTTCCTTAAATATTTGGTTTTCCACTGTACACCTTAAAAGCAATCCTACATTAGGAGGGTTATAGAGCTGCTGTGTGGGCTGGAACAGGGTATTTCACCTTTCACCTTTCTGCTACAGAAACTACAATTTGTATTATTGTCACCCTGCAGGCCCTGGGAGTCTCAGGGACATCTATCCACATCATTGGGGTAAGCCTTGGAGCACATGTCGGGGGCCTGGTGGGGCACTTCCATGATGGCCGCCTGGGACGGATAACAGGTACCATCAAACTGAGTCTGGGGGCCTCACCTGTCCTTCAAGAGAGACAATGAAAGAGCAAGAAAGCAGAGTCATTCAGGGGGGTCTTTGAATTTCATAAGGGCTCACTAGATCCAAGCTTATAGGTTTCTTCCTAGATTCTGACAGTGCCTTTCCAACATCAGTCCCCTCCACACTGCCAAAAGAACACAAGTATTTGGAAAAAGGTCCTTCCACCTCTGCTACACTCTTAAAATTGATGCCAGCTTAGCAAAGTATGAGCCCTCACGACTAGTGAAAGCCCACAACACCCAGAAGTTTGCTTCCAAATTACAGCATGTACATGTGTTTCTTAGAATTAAAGGCCACAATGCAATTGCTGGGGGAGCAGCAGGCGTGAGCTGCTCTGCAGGAAAACGTGAGCTGAGAGCCAAGGGGACAATAAGGTGGGCAGTGGCCTCACAGACAAGGGACACAGTCCTACTGTGTCTGGGCAAGAGGAGTAGAGCAGGTCCAGTGACAGGAACCAGGGTCATCCACAGTCCGGTGATCACCAGGCAAGTTTGTAGAGATAAGGCAAGCCCAAGATCAAGCTGGGAAGTCAAGTCAGGACCAAGCAGGACCAACAAGGCAGAGGCCAGGGCATGGCATCCCTACCACACAGCTCAGGCAAGGAGCAAAGGCAAGAGCCTGAGCCAATGTTGGGAGGACACAGATGAGGCTCCTTGCTGTTCTCCCCCACAAGTTGGCTGTTTTCACAGCAGGCTGGTCTAATGCCACCTAACTGTACCAACTCAGAGCTGACCTTAAACACAGCCAGACTCCTGGGTGTGAGGAAGAGGCTCTGTTGCAGCGGGGTGCAACAGTGTTCATTGGTCTAGGAAGGTTACAGTACCAGCAGGGAAGCAGACAAGACAAGTCTCTGTTCTGTAGGCTCAGGGATCCATTTATTTCCCCCCTCCCCGGGCCGAGGAGGGGGAGAGGGCAAGGAGGCCAAGAGGCCAAGAAGGCAGAGAGGCAAGAGAGGGCAGGAACGGGATCGCGGGATTTTATGGGGTATTGTAGGGGCGGGGTTTCCAGAGGAGGGGTTAACAAAGGTAGGATCAGGTTAAACCAGAAGCACTCACAAGGCTCCACTGGGGGAATTGAAGAGCAAAATGGTTATAGGCTGATCCTGTCATTTAGAGTTTTTGGTACACTCAGGACCTGTTCAGCCTTTAGGTGTGGAGCATGAATAAAGTCACAAAATCATTTAAGTAGGAAGAAATTTTGGAAGGTCTTTAGTTCACACACCACCACTAGCATCACCCCTCCTCAAAGTAGGGCTGCACTGAATGTCATATCAGACTGTCAAGAGTTTTACTAAATTGTGGGAATCCCCAATGACAGAGATTCATTTTGATAGGAGGGGAATACCACTAAGAAGGAACAGACATAAAGTCTCCAGCAGTGTGACCTCAGCTCCCAGTCTGCCTCAGCCCATGCTGGTCTGTCTCACAGAGGTATCCTCAGGAAGGATCTCACTGCACTCTTGGCAGGGCAGTCCAGAGAAATGTTGGTTCGGTTTCCACAGCTACCCATGCTGCATGAAATACAGGCATTTCTTAACAGGAAGTGAATTTCACGTTGAGCCCTTGTTCAAGCTGTGAATCAAAGTTTACATTAGGAGAAAATTGGAGTAGTCTCTGTCCTGCACCAGAATTTTATGATCAGTGATGTTTTCATATGAGTAGAAGCAGACACATTTCCATGAAACCATGGTAATTAATTTCAGAGTTAAGCACTCTTCCTCTTTATGTTGCCCATATGTAATAGAAGCTCTGTAGGTTTATTTATTCCATTTTTAACTCTGCTAGAATACAATCCATTTTCCATATTCCTGTTTATCCTATAAATTTTATAGGCACACTGGGCATTGCAGATTCTAGTTCAGATTTAGGAACCTGAAGACAGGTTGGGTTAGACCTAAGATATGCCTGATCTCATCCCCTGCCTCCTCACACACATGCATACACTCACACAGAAATTTGATCCCAGAGCCACAATTTACTGAAGTATTTTCAATTGCCTAAGAAGAGCTATGTGGAGCAAAACCAGAGGGAGTCTTGGAGATCAGAGCACAGACTTTATTTTTCCAAACTGAGTTTCTTTCATCCATGCCTGTTCCAGTGGATACCTCCCTGCGCAGGAGAGAAACTGGAATGAACAGCATTTATCGAAGTCAGAAAAGAACACTTTGTTTCAATACTTGCAGAGGAAATGAAAAAGCTTAAAGGAATTAATTTGCATGTAGAGCTCCAGTGAATAGTTTCCTCAGCAAAGATGTACATCTCAATGGAGTTTATGCAGCTTGTGGTTGGAAAAGGAAGGGACGGAGGAGAGAGGATAGAAACATGCTTGCCTTGGAGCTGTGCTAGAATTGACTGCAGTTCATATTAGGTTTCTGCCTCCTCACTAAGAACTTTATGCCACACTAAATAACAATTTTCAGTATCTTTTAAAGCTTTTAACTACCGCTTGGTCTGAAGAAGTGGGTGGGGAACCTCCTAGCTTTTTGTGCATATCAAGATAAAAGAGAATTAAAGTCTTATTTTTAGCTTTTGTTTACAGAAAGAACAGGAAAGGTTTTTTCCTTCTTTTCCTCCTTCCCTTCCCTCACAAATGCAGACATGCCCATTTGTATACTGTTGATATTGCTCTCTCCATAGAGAATTAATGAGACTGAGTCCAAAGCTGTGAAACCAGCCGAGGTAAAGTGGCATGTGGAGCAGACCTGCTTGCTAAACTATTGTTGCCTGTGGAGTGAAAAAAATCTTGTGAGGTTACTTTTCTATAAAATGAGAACAAGCTAAACCTCAGATTTTTTTTTTTTTTAATCTGCATCTTGGTATTGCCAAAGATACTTGCCTGTGTTCCTCTGAGTCCACAGAAATTGCTCTAGGAGCAAGTTTTAAGCAAAAATGTAGATGATTGCTAAAGAATCAATTTTACTTGTGGGGAAAGGACTCAGAAGCCTCTAGTTTAAAACTGTTAGGTAGTATGAAACTTTTGTAATTCCCAAGTTGGTTAATGCCTGGGGTGCTGAATTCGCCACCTAACTGGTGATCTCCAGTGACATTTCTCAGACGGTAGTGCTAATACACACAACAGTACAATTTGGGAAGGCATTAAAAAGTTTGATTCTCTTTCACCAAAACTCCAAGAGACGCTATGCAACCATTTTGTCAGAGCTATTTAAAGCTCAGTCATGGCTTTACAGCCTAGAACCTTCAGTCAGAACTCTGCTAAAAGGGTGTGGAACAGCGAGGACAATGCAAGGAAGCTGTAGTGGAAGCTGATGCTGGCAGAAACTATTCTGGAATTTAATCGCTGAGACCTGGGAATAATTTATTATTTCTGCCTAGCACTGAAGTTTTAGATAAAATAACTGGTCCAGAAATAAGAAAGAGAGGGGCTGAAGAGTACTTGCTGTTGAGGTGTCTGATTTTGTTACAGCCCTGGATCCTGCAGGCCCGAAGTACACCAGAGCCAGCCCTGAGGAACGCCTGGATCCTGGGGATGCCCTCTTCGTGGAAGCCATTCATACTGATACTGACAGTAAGCTGGCCTCCCTCTTCCTCAGCCTGGGCTTCTGTTCCTCCTGACATCATCATTGGCAAGGAGTCTGTAGGTCATTGTCCCTTTTTGCCAGACTACCATGAGTTCAAGTTCTCCCTGAGGAAGTTTCTTGTTAGGAAAGGCTCTGATGATGAATTCATGCCCCAGAGCACTTCAAACAACACACATACAGAGATTGCTACAGCAGAGTGAGTTTATGCAGAACCAGCTCAGCACGACATTTACTGCCTGAAGGGAATTTATAGATCTAATCTCATTTTGTTTTTTCCCACCTGATATAAGAAAGGTGCACCGAGAGTGCTGTTCTCTAAAGCGCTGAGGATCTACATAGGCAGAACAAGTGCTACAGAATAATGTGGTGCCTTTGAGTCACACCTTTTGCCTGGAGACCATGGGAACCTCTACCAACACAACTCTCAATTATCCTTCATAATCCCACATTAACGCTGTGGTCAGTTTAGTTCTCCTTTACATGTAATCAAGAACCAGAGTCACTGAGGTGGTGGTGAAGACACAGTTTCCAGTCGTTTTGATGACAAGGTCTGGGGCATTTTCTGCTCCATGCATCAAACCTGCACATGTAGAAGCAGGAAATCTGGCCTTGATGTCTCCAGCATTAGGGCTGGCTCCAGTACTACTAATGCTCAACCAATTATTGGGACCTGCTATCAACAAGTAGGGTAAAGCCTACAGAAAAGCCAAGCCTGAGAATGAAGTGGCATTTCACCTCCTTTCAGATTTTGGGATCCGGATTCCTGTAGGCCACATTGATTATTTTGTCAATGGAGGCAAAGATCAGCCAGGATGCCCCCGATTCATCTCTGCAGGTAAGAACACTCTCTGGCCAAGCAAAGAGCTTTCATGGCCATTTAGCAGACTGTGAAAATGCTGTTTGACAAGCAGCTCTTGTTACAGCCAGGGCAGTCAGCAAAGTGAGACAAACATATTCACAGCCCACATCTCTTCTCAGCAGTACAAGAAGCATGGGAAATTAAAATCACATACATATCAAGTATCTCAGCAGCACCACTGTCAAGAGATGCGATTTTGGTGATGCTTCTCTGTGACACAAAACCCTAGCTTCAGTAGAGATGACCCTTTGCTAGAAAGGTTCTTAGGTAGCACTAACAAAAGCTGCTTTCTGTTTTCATGCTGGAAGTTGTGGCTACTTAGAGAGACAGTTCATACAATTACTGTCCTTTTTTTCTAGAGGAGAGGATTTTCCACAGTAAACAGTGTGGATTCATTAACATTCAAATATGTTCTGTATGAGTCAGCTGCATTGAGGGTCAGCTTACCTGGGATACCTATGGTACCTCATTTCCCATAGCTGGGGTTTCAGTGCAGGTGGGAGTCAAAGCTGCTGCACCCCCTTACAGAGAGCTTGATTGATGACCTGACTGATGGGACACTGACAGGAACATGACTGCCCTGTGGTCCCTCTCTTCTAAGGGACTCTGTCTGAGAGATAGATAACACTTCTAAATTCCTGCAGAACTTTCCTTGCAGTGGCATCTGGACTTGTAGCCACAGAAATGTCCTGCAAAATGTTATTAATGAGAAGGTGATCACTGCAGTAAGACTGTTCCTTCACTCCCAGTTCCTTGGGAATGAGCAAAAAGCCTGAAGCTGACAGGAAGGCTCATGGCTGCTTTTCTCTGGTTGATTTTTCCTTTGCAGGCTATAACTTCCTGATCTGTGATCACATGCGGGCAGTACATCTCTACATCAGTGCCTTGACCAATCCCTGTCCCATCGTGGGGTTCCCCTGTGCAAGTCATCAAGATTTTCTAAATGGTCATTGTCTGGATTGTGCAGAACCCTTCCTGTCCTCCTGTCCCAGAATAGGTACAGTACCAGCATGAGACCTTCCTGGAGCAGATGACAATACATTCCTGATGGTGTCAGTGAAGAACACAGGATGCAGCCCAGATTGCTCTGAGCAGGATTTGCTTTGGATATGTTTTTGGGAAGAGCGAGAAGCTGTTTTGTTTTTAGGCTTCTATTGATACATTATAGAAGCTCATATATTGCCCAAGGTAGAACAGCAAAATCTTCAACATTTCTGATCTTTAAATATTTCCTAGGGCCCAGATATGTGCTGAAAGAGAGTTTTGAGAATCACCTGCCAGAATCAGTAGGCAATCAGCTCAAAAAAATGTCTTGTTTACAGAAGCAGCTGGAAATTTTAGCTCAAGCTAGAAGTCCCATTCTTCTACACCACTCAGTGTTGCTGAGTCACCTCCTTTTCATAAATGTCTGCCATGGTGACTCCAGAGATGATGGGATTCAGTCCAGATGATGACCAGTTTTTGGACTGAGAGAATGTAATAGATACCTCTTTTAGGCTTCTGAAACTGGTCTGTGGTATGAGGAAAGGAAGTGTCCTCTGCTGCAGTATGGTACCAGAGGAACATAAAGAGAGACCTTTTTTGGTATAGGTTCTCCCAAATCAGACACCTCTTCCCCATCTGTCCAAACCATTTTGCCAGCTATTCAATGATACAGCCCACGAGTTATGGTGGTTTCCTCATTTGACCAACGAATTCAATTTCCCTTGTGTTTGCATTGTCATTTACATCTGCACTACCAAGTTTCCTGACTTGGTAGTCTTCAGTCTTGCTCATTTTGCACAGATGCAACTGATAGCACAGCTTGTTAGCAGAGGAATGAAAAGAAAGCCACCAAGAGGTTCTCTGTTGATAATTACGAGGGGTAGCCAGAGGAGGTTTCCTGAGGGAATGTTAACCTGTCAAACAGACACCACAAACTTGTACTTGCTCTGATTTGCACTGGTATCGGAAAGGGACCTGCTCTCCAAGACAGAGAGACAGGGTGGAAGAAGGTGACTGATTATATTTCTGTTCTGTCATTCATGGCTTTCCCTGCACTGACTTTATTTCCTCCCGCAGGCCTGCTGGAGCAGGCAGGTGTCAACATGAGCAGGCTGCCCCAGGAAGTGAAAGTTTTTTTAATGACCAGTGCTTCAGCCCCATTCTGTGGTAAGTAGCATGAGAGAAAAAGGAGCCAGAAGGGTGTTGGCCAAAAAGGCAGATCCTTTGTGGAGCCCAGGTGGTTACAGCACACTGCCCCAACAGAGTCAGCTGCTGTGGGCCATGGGGTCTGAGACACACCACTGAAGAGCAATAACCGGGCACGTCTCCTCCATAAAGACCTTCCCAACAGGTTTGTTAGTGTGGGCACAGCCCTGAACTAACACAGCCACATGGTTTCAGGGCTGAAGTAAAAGGGATTGAAATGCCTGTCCGTTCACACTGGGCTATACAGACATGCCCCCTGTGCCTTACATAGCACAGAGACTTGCTTCTTTCTTATGTCTGTTTAATCTTTTTTACTGGTGGGGCAAGAGAATGAGTGCCTCTTTTTTTTTTTTTTTTTCTTTTTTTTTTTTTTGTCATGGGTAGGTCCTACAGTTAGTACATGTCCTCACTCCCACATTCTTTGCTTTTTGCTCAGTCCACCACAGCCTGGTTGAGTTCCGCTTGCAGAAGAAAAGAAACAGAGTCACCAGCATTGAGATCAGTTTCAGCAGCAACAGCACCAAGGACACAGCAAAGATCACCATGTGAGTGACAGTGCATGCTTCTGGCCTGTTTTTTCCCAGCTCCATGAGTAAGGATGTTTATCCTTGTCCAGAAAAAACAGTATATTTCCCTGAGTGATGAACCACAACCTTGTTTCTTGAGTCCCTCCACATTTTCCTTAAATGCCCTCAAGAGTCAGGCATGTGTTACCATTACTCAGTAACCCTGACCGGGTCCGTGTCTTTCCCAAGTGCACAAAGCAGTAGGAACACCCTGGGAGCTCCAGATTTGCATCCTTTTGTGTGGCTATGCTGGTTCCTTTTCCACACCATACCCTGACCTGGCACCACTTCAAACTGCAATCACTGTCAATAGTTGTTAGCCCTGCTCTGGCAGACAGGGGTGGCTTACAGCAAGATCCCAATCCACCAGAGGCTCCAGATGGATGGACTTGGTGGCTTAGACATTTCTCTTGATGCCCAAGAGGACAGCAGTTGCAAAGAGGAGACAAGTGCACCTCAGCATAGCCAGAAATGTGTTAGTAGCTTGTTGCAGTAATGCTCTCACTCCCATTGCAGGCAAAAGCAAGGGGCAGGGGACCAAGATCCACTGTGTAGACAGAAAAATGCCTCTTGAAAGCACCGCCCTTTGCCAGACCGTGTCTGAATTAAAAGATCAGACTCCACAGCTTCCACAGCTCTTGCCACCAGGGGATGTCCCCACCACAAGTTCCCCAGAGCCTTCCTCACTTCTTCCTACTCCTCGCGCATTGCTCTGGACTGTGAATCGCAATGCAGCCAGCTCATGCTGCTGGCATCCTCAGGAAGCAGGAAAGCAGCCTGCTAAAGAGTCCCAGCCAGCTCTACCGGGATCACAGGGGTTCCAGTGCTGTCTCTCACACAGTCCTTACTGCTAAGCCAAAAGACTGTGACCTGGAGCTAATTGTGTTGCTTATTCAGTCGTGGGCACCAGGAGGTAGTGGGGAGAAATGGGGAAGGGGAAGCCACACTCTTAGGGTACTCTCCAGGGTGACACAGATGCTTGGTCACAGATTTCCAGCCAGGCACCACAATTTGGGTTTGTACTCCAGCCTCGTGGAGCTCAGTCTGTTCAGCTCCTCCTGGTTTGGAAGCCAAGTCTGCCTTTTCCACAGATGCAGAGGGGAAGAAATAGTAATACCCAGGTCAGACCAGGAGCCGTGCAGCCCTTCCATCGGCAGTTGTCGGACACTAGGTTTGGTGGGAGTCCAGCAGGAGGCATGTGAGCGCTGGAGGAAAAGGCTGCCCGGGGAAGTGAGCCAGGCAGGCAATCCCGAGGCTTTGCTGTACCCTCCGGTTCTAATGAGACGGTGGAGTTAGAGCAGGGTAACCTATCCAGAGATGCCCGGCGGGGGAGAACAGCAGCTGTGTTTCTTTTAAATGCCTTTCTTAGAAGCACAAGGCTAAACTGAAAAGATTGCTTACAGCAAGAAACCTACAGATTTGAGAGTAAAAAATTGAAGATATCCCTTTTATTTCCCACTAGTAGCAAAGGGCAAATTTCCCTGCCCTAGGCAAAGCTCAGCCTTCCAGTGCAGTCAAGCTCAGAGTATCAAATGGGCATCTAAACATAGATCCTCACATCACAGTTCAGACACTGATCGATCAGTGACTTATCTCAGATGATCTGTCATGTATATCATCCTGCAGTTTCCCAGAAGTGCAGAGGCACTTACTTGGGAGTGTTCAGCCAGCCTCAGACCTTCAGCAAAGGACTCACATGGTTGTGTCTTGCCTCACACTGCCCTTCTCATCTCCTCTCCCAAATACCCATTCCAATCTTGCTCCTCCCCACATGTTGCTCAGAATGTCCCAAGGGACACATCCCCAAGCTTCAGTAGCTGACATGGGCCTGATGAATGAGGAGTTTGTTACACAGGACACTTCCCAGCTGCACTGCTGTGTGCTTACACATCACTGGACATCATCCCCCATATCCAAGAAAACATACCTCTGAAGCCAGCCAAGTCTCCTAAATCCATCCAAAGGTTGTGCAGGATTGGACCAAGTGTCAGTCCCAGGAGTGGCTCTTTTGACATGGTTAACTGTACTGTGTTCCTCTGTCCATGGACAATATGCCATAGAGATATGGCCTCCGTTTGCTGTCCATTATTCACTTTTATAACCCAAATTTTGCCATGCTTCTTATTTTTAGCAGCTTCAAGCCAGACACAGACCCAGCAGCTAGAGCTGCAGTCTAAGGGAGGGACTGGGTGTGCTGGTGTGGGTTGGCTGCTGTGAGTGCTGCTGCCAGCCCGTACCTGAGTTACATTGGTTAGCAGAATTGTAGGCTCTTCCTGACCCTTTTGTCACCTCTCCCCCCGCCCTGCCATCATGTTTCTGATCAGTCAACCAGGTGGTTCTGGGATTGTGCCAAGCCAGCTGCACATATATCATTCTTCATGAGCACAAGGAAATCCTTGATTTCCATGCTCTAGGAGGTGCCAAGTAGATCAAGTGTAAGGCCCACTGGATGGACTCCATAGAAGGGACTTAAAATACCTGGGCAGCACAGATCTGTGGCACACAACTCATTGGGCTCTGGTCATTGGCTCGTTACCAAATCTCTGTCATTTCTCAGTTCATATTGCCTGGGCAAAAGCATAACAATGGACAAAGCTCCCCCTATCCAAGCATTCCACCTTCAACATGATGAAAAGCAAGTAGCTAGAGAAGAGTATTAAAAAATCTGTGTAAGCATGTAGCAATTCTTCCCCCAAGAGTTTCCCTGTGTCTAGTTACATCTCAGGGACTTTCAGAGCCAAAAATGAGATCCTTATCCTTACTCGCTTTTGTATTCCACAAACCTGCCCAGTCCCCTTCCCTTGACTCATACAGTCATGTAAACTTCCTGGTATTCACAACATCCCAAGGCAAGGATTTTAACAGCTCAAAAGGAGTGGTATTCTGTGCAGTGTGCATTCTTTTTGAGACTGCCACCTCTTAGCTTTCTTTGAGGACCCCAGCTTGTGTACTGGAAGAAATTATGAACAGCTGATCCCCATCCATGCCATTCATCATTTCATAGATGTTGACTTATCTACTACTTACCTCTCTGTGGCAAGCTGAGCAGTGTTTCAATCAATATGCAACAGTAAGAAGAGTTGGTGATGGAAGGAAGGATATTTATACAGAAATATTCCTGAATACAGAGATAAAACATGGAAAGACAGTTTGTAAGACGCTCATGTGATGCCTTGTTTTGACAGATGAGTCTTCTCACTCAATTTTATTACATGAGGGTTTCACAATAATACTGCAAACTTCTCCAGTGTTTCCATGGATCTGCACGTGGACTGTATCTGCAGGCTGACTGAACACATCCCTCACATCTCTCATCCTGCCTTGCAGACCTAAGGACGAGGAGACAGGCAAACATCTGCTGGCCCACCAAGTTCCCCTCTGCCAGATAAACAGTGTGACCCTGAAGTATATCCCCAAGAATCGTTTCTGGAGCAAGGATGAGCCATCTGTTGTTGGCAAGTTCTGTGTAGCACCACTGCCTCTCAGTAGCAGGTAAGCCTCAGGAATGTCATACAGGAATGCACTGAGTCTATGGATGCAGCCTGTGGTTTGAAGCAATGCAGTTTTCCTCCCATTTAGGGAAACACATAAAGAGGCCTTTCCCATCACATAAGGGATCATGTGTCCCAATGTAACTCATTTTGTATTTGTGAAAGAGAAAAGCTACAAAGTAGCTTTCTAGGAGTTTTCTAAAATTCTTCCCCCAGGAAATAGTGTTGTGCCATGGAAGGAATAGGGCTGCAACTCACATCACCTTGAGGTCACAAACCATGGCAAAAGCTTGTACTAACTCGAATTTATTTGTCCTTGCTTGCCCTCTCCATCTTCCCCATCTTACAATGGGCCCCCATCTAAAACATGACAGGTGAACATTTTTCAGGATGAGACAACAGTAGATCAATAAAATATTTCTGTGTCTTATACAGCGAGGTTTATAAAGCACTAAGGCTATAGACAACCATTTTGGCATTTTCTAGGTCAGTCATGGTAGAGTAAATACCTTCAGCCATAGTTACCTTTCCTGGAGCAAAAGCAGCCAAGTCCTTCTCATCCTGAGAGAGATAATTGTCTTCTCCATAATACAATATTCCTGACTGGAGTTTTGCAGATCCAAAGTTCTTGCAGGCAGGACAAAACAGCTGGGTCTATACTGACACATTAAACTGTCCATCCACATTGCTTCTGAAACGCTGGCTCAAGGCTGAAGCAAGCCAGTGGATACTCCAAAGCAGGCTCAAATTCCATTTTGATGGACAGTAAGGAGGCTGAAGTTCAAGGCAGTAAAAATATAGCCAGCAGGCCCAGATAGGGGAAGAAAAAAGGCATTCCTATATAAATACCAGGTACTCCCTTAAGTGCAAGGCCTATTCCTCACTAGAATGTTTTGCACTCCAGAGTTGGGATTGATGTGTTTTTATCACTTACGAATGGGACAGGAAGGCACATTGCCTGAAAAAGGTGCTAACCTGCAGCCCTAGAAGCACTGGACTTGGCTTTGATACAGATAGAAAGCTGTAGAGTTGCACAGGCTCACAACTGTGCTCCTGTCACTGTGCTGGGAGCGCTCAGAACAACAGTGGTGCTGCTGAGATCAAGGGGAAGGTGAAGGACACCAGCCCATATATGCCCTTCCAGCCAGTTCATCCCAGCCAGGGCACAGCAACCCATTCACTATTCCTTGCAAAGCAGTGCAAGGTCCAGCACTCTGCTTCTGTGTTAGGATAGCAACCTCCACCTGCCAATGCCCAGCCTGATTTCTCTGTGCTCTTCTCACAGCAGGACAATGTCATGTCTGCCCTGGAGCATCATCCTCCCCAGCAAAACAGACATCTCGTATGACCTGCCTACAGCTTGTGCCTAGCTCTGCCTTCAGGATACACAGAACCAGAAAGGAGTCCTAAACATATGCTCTCTGCTCCCAGATGATACTTTCACCATAAAACTGGATGGGTTTTTTTAGTCCCTGCATTAGGGGCAAGATGTCAAGGAAAAGAAGTACGTGGCAAATTAACAAATCCAAGGTTAACTGGTTACAGCGAAGTCTTCCAGTTAAAAGACTGGATTGACACTTTTGTCTCACAGGTTCTGTACTCAGCTCTCAAAGTGAAACAGGAAATTCATTCAGTCTCATAGTTTAAATCTGTATGAAAGAAGGAGTAGATAATATCACTCTTTTTATAGTAGGAGTATTAGTATAATTCACTAGTGTTTTATATTAAACTGTCCTGAAATCTTCATACTAAAGGTGAGAGGTATTATTTTTCCTCAGCAAGGGGAAACGGTGTGGTCCAAGTTTGGCACAGGAGGGAGTCATTCTTAGCCAGAGCTCCAATGGGAAACTCACTAGTCCCATCTACAAGATGCTCTCAGAGGGAGACCCTATTGATTTCATAGCACATAATTCTTTCTGAAGCTCACATGAAGTGAAGCAGACACCAGGAGCAGCACAGAGCTCTCACATCCAATTTTCCACTGCCTTCACCATCTGCCCAGAACAGAAGGTAGTAGGAGAATGGAGCATTGCAGCCACAGGGCCACCTAACACAAATTAGCCCCAGGAACTCAGCACAAGCAAGTCTGGAAATAATTAGTGAAAGTGGGATGCATGACCACAGAAACAACACACCCACACCTTTTGCAAACCATGCAAAATAAAGAGGTGACAAGTCTTTAATCATTTCTGCTCACAAATCACATCTTCTGTTGACCATTTTCTCTGGTTCCCTGTACTGGCTTCACTGAGCGCCAGAACAGTGCACGAGGAATTCCATGATCAGGAGTGAGGGACATGCTAAAAGTACTTTTTCCATGAAGAATTGTCTGAAGTCATTTGCCACGAGCTGTCACTCCTGCTCCACTAGACAGTGTCACAGCAGGATTAGCTCTTGCTTTCAGTTCACATCCAAGATTTTGGGCCCTGCCTTATGGCTGTTTGGAAAGACAGCTAACAAACTCCATCTCCAGCACACACTTGGGAGGGGGATAGAGCTGGACTCTGACAACCTGAGAGAGATCCATGTTAGTTGGCACCACAATTGAAGAGTTTCCCAGGAGCTTTGGTTGAAGACTGGAATATAATTCCAGCAGACACCTGCGAAGGGCAGTGTGTAATTCAGCCCAGCCTAGTCCACTGCTCCAGGCAGGTGCACAAAGCACCTCGACAGATGGACCCAGTTCCACTGCACATTTTGGTTCCTTTGCAGAAGAGGCCCTGGCAGCTCTCATGTCAATCTGCTGCAGACATTTCCGAGCTGTGAAAGGCAGTGGGGTCAGGCTGAAGCACTGATGTATTGACAGAGCGTGGTAACAACCATGAGCAGGGTGATTCCCAGGCCTGGGGCAGCCCCATTCTCCTGCCCTGGTGTGGGAGCAAGGGCGAGCAGTGCAAGGAGCTGTGTCCATCACAGATCCCACATACCCACCACTCCAAAGGCCCTCGGCAAGAGTGCCAGATCCCAAGGGCACAGGTTTTGCCCAGCTGAGACTTCCAAGACAGACCAAACCAAACACTGGGCTGCAGCCCCTGTGTGAGCAGGGCAGGACAAGGCAGGTGGGGCTGCCTCCACCAGCCCAGGGCTGACACAAAGCCAGCCCCACAGGCAGAATGGCTGTGCCCCAGCATGTCTGTGCCAAGAGGTACTGAAGGACACTCTTCCCTGTGCTGACAGAAGGACCAACATTCCTTGCTCTTTACCTGAATACCTGCCCTGGAGAGGCTCCTACTCCCATTGCTCAACTTGATTGCACCAGGCTCTGTGAGACAGAGGATTCCTCCACAGAGACTTCCAGTTCCCTTACTGAGGAAATGGCTGGGGAAGCTCATGAGACAAATCCTGTTGCAGCTGAACTTGGAAGAGGCCTTCCATCTCTATACTGTTTTCATTAAGGCACTGTCCTTCCTACCAATGGCTGCTCTCTTCACAGATGTTTTGTATCCATTCCTTTCTTTATTTGATGTTTGTGCACCCTGAAGTCACACCTGCCCTTGAGTACACAAAAAAAAGGGTTCTTGCCTACACCTGTTCCAAAACTCAACTCCTTCTCGTTCTTATTTCAAGAATCAATGCAAACAACTAATCAGAAGTCTTTTTTCACCAGCCTCTTTGAGAAGTTGTGCTGGTCATAAATGAGAAATCCTAACTCCTGGAAAAATAATTTCTGGTCTTACTAGAGTGGATGCCCAGTGAGAGGCATATCATCAAACTCTCCATTGCAAGCCCTGTACCAAAGCTGTCAGGTGGCCCATTTCCCCTTGCCCTATCCACACTGTGCCTTGAGATCACCTCAAGTGATCTCCCTCTTCAAATCCTCCCTCCCTCCAGCTGTTTTCTCCCTCTTCAAATCCTCAAACACCAGTAGTTTCATCTCTGACTTTAATGGGAATCATTGAACCAGAGGGAATACAGATTCTGCAAGCAGGCTGGTATTGCTTGCAGGATATTGGTGCGCTTTGGTGACAGAGCTGCTGACAACCTCAGAGAGGCAGGACTAGAAAACAAACCGTGGAAGCACGCTGGGGAAGGCAGCTCTGGTGAACAACCATGGGGTGGGAGGGGCTGGAGTGTCACACTGCAGTCTTAAGCATGTGCTTCATGTGCTCCTGAGTGTAGATATCTGCTAGCAGACGTCTCTGCATGCTAAAGAGTGTCTCTGGTCAAAAACCTGTGTGAGCATCTGCTCCCTTGGAGGGGCTTCGGGATCAAACCAGCCTGTTGTTCCCTAGAGTTCAGGGGTCTGAGTGGGAGCCAGAGGGGCTCGTCCTTTGCAGAGAGGGTGAGAACTCTGGAGATGGTTTTCAGAGGCTGCAGAAGGAACACAGTGGAGGAGGGAGGAAAAGGGGGCCGGGGAAGAGAGGGGGTGGGAGGGGGAGAGAGAGAGAAAGAGAGTGCACCATTACTATCATACTTTCAAACTTTTCCAAGACACAAACCTCATGGAGCCCACCATTACCTGTTCTTCTCCCCTCCCCTCCTAAATGAGCATGCAAAACTACGTAATTCTTCAACAACTGATAAATCAGGAAACAGGGTTATGCCCCCATTTTGAGATGGCAAAAACAAACTCTTCCAGAGTGCCTTCTGTGATACTGGTTAAACAAAGCCCACAGCTCCTTTGCTTTTGCTCTCAAAGCAGGTACAAAATGTTAACTACTAACTTAGATACCAAATTGCAGACCATCAAGCATCCATCCACCTGTTTCTCCCATCAACTAGAAAGACAGCCCCAAGATGTTACTTGTAAAAAAAAACAGGTAACAGCAGCTACACATCCTGCAAGAACAGTATGTTGCTCAATAGCAACAAACTAGAACAAATTCAATATCAACAGGAGAAAAAGCAGGTTGCTCTTGGTTGTTTAAATTTCCATACAAGGAATAAAGCTTAGTTTCCTCTGGAGCATGGAGCTATACAGAAGTACACTGCTAAAGCAAGTACTGTGTAGAACCTTTGAACCTGCCTCCTTCGAACAGGCAGCATCCTCCTTAGAGAAAGAATGTGCTCATCAGTGAGACATCACAGTCCATCTTACTCATAAGCAGATTAGAAATGCTTTCAAGGAACTAGATGACATGAATAGTAGGCCAATATATCTTCCATGAATATTTTCTTGTGTATGACCTTTGTAGCACTTTGGGCATTCAAGGATTGCCCTCCTGAACCGTAGTGCTGCAAGGTGGCTGTTGTAGTGACAGAAAAGGAAAAGGAACGTGACCCACAGAAGCACTTCAGCACCGGGAATTTAGAGAGCTGCAAAGTGATTACCCACACTGGGAATTACCCGGGGAAGGAGATGAGAGCACAGACCAGGGGAAAGTCCCAGGGGAGCTCCGACCCTAGAGACTTACTTTTAACAATGACACTGCAGGGGATTTCCCTGTTCACCACAGATGTAGGGAAAAGTTATGAAAGTGCTTTACCTGAGCCATGGCAGACCTGCTCAGATTATTTGCTGAGCTGTGACAAGTGTTTGGACAGAGGGAAAACCTGCAGCCCGTCTGTATCACTAGTTTTTGTGGTGAGGCACTCAAGCTGCTGTGGAATGTTGTCCAGATGTGACAACTGCTGTTGTGCTGCTGGGATTTGGGATGTGATGGGATGTGCTGGGATGTGATGTGGTTAGGATACACAAGTGCCAACTAGGGTAACAGAGAAGCTCTCATTCAACTATTATGAACACACTAAACAAAGTTTTTGATTACTTCTCTAATTACCTTAAAATACCACACTGTCTACTGTCTCCAGACTGACAGACAAGGAAGATCATCTTCCTCTCCCACCTCAAATACAAGCCTCTAAACATCTTTGCTTTTATTCCCAGTAGCAGCACTCCTTGATACTGTCTCAGTCATAAGATCTAGAAAGACAAAAGCTCCCAGCTCACAACAGGACTGTGTGAAAGAAAGAATAGCTTTTCACTGTGTAGCAAAGTTTTGCTCAACACACACACCTCTTGTGTGTATGTTCACAGTATTGCCTCACTGCCAAAAATGGGTGGAAATTTTTCAAAAAAAGCTACAACATTACTTGCTTCCTTCCTTATTTAATTGCATTTGAAATTCTGGTTTTATTGAGCTTGATCAAATAGGAGAATTCTACCTGATCTGAGAATGGATATCCTCCTTCTGAGAAGGCAAAACAGAACCAAAGCACAGGAAAAGTGACTTTACCATGTCCATAACACTACTTGCATTCACTTGTGATTGCATGTTTTCACAGACACTCCCACAGCTAGGAGGATGGATGTCTCAGAAGTGATTCAGTGTTCCTGCCTCTCCAAGTAAGGACTGAAAAAGCTGCAAATTCATATCTCCAGCAGCCTACCAGCAAAACCAGGGGCTTCACATTCCTAGCACAAATGTGGATTTACTTTTTTTTCTTCTCTGTGCCTCCTTTAAAAAAAGAAAACAAAACCAACCACACAAAGGCAAACAAACAACCCCAACAATAATACTCTAATCAAAGCTCTTGCTAACTCTTTATCTGATTCAGCCAAACCCAAATACACTTGTTCTTTCCCTGGCCACGTTCTTCGCATCCCCGATAATATGAAGAATACTGCAGACTTGTCAGGGCCCATGCCAGGAGCCAATGCACAGGTAGAAGTAGAGCCAAGCAGGCACAGAGAAGAGCAGGGTGCAATGTTGCTCTGTGTTCAAGGCTGCCTGACGGAAGAGAGCCACCCCAGCTGCAGCCCAGCACTGCAACTTCGTCCCTGCTGTGCAGACCCAACTGAGACACATGCAGGGGTCACTTCTAGGACAGAAATCCCAGTCCCAAGCTTGGTGCCTGGCAGCTGGATTATTGTGGGAGGCAGCAGGAATGCACATTTTGGGATCTGCAGCTGGTGTGTAGCAGCTGACATGCAGTGGCTAGCTAAAAGTAGCTCAGGGTGGAATTTCTTTCTTGGCCACTTGGACTTGAATTTCAAGCACAAGCCACTCTCCCATCTATTTCTTTTTGCCTGCATTGTTCCTCTGCCCCAACAGCCACAGGCAAAAGGATGCTTTCCCTTGTGGAATAAGGAGCTGGCATTTTGGAAGAGAGCATCTCATTCCCACTCACTGGAAGGCAGGGTTTGGGGCATCTTAAAACAAAGTTTAGCCTGTCAGTCCACCCAGGGTGACTGGAGGCAAGACCTGTACCACCCAGGGCAGAGTTTTCAACACCCTAATGATCTGGAAGAGATGAATCTCAGCAGAAATAAGGAGGACAGATCAAATGCTGGGATGAGCTGTGGTGGGCAGGGAGAGGAAGGACTCTGAGCTTTATCCCCCTGCCCAGACTGAGCATTTGTGTGGTTTATAATAACTCCTTGCTACCAATCTGCTATAAACCCTGGAGCTCTTTCTATTCTATTCCTATTGGCATCTCCTGGGATGTGGGCTCTCTCACCTGCAGAGCTCTTATTCAGCTCAGTACTGGAGTATCTCCTGGCATAGCTCTACCTCATGGTCTCTGTGACCACTTGCATACCACCTGCCAGCCTGGACACCATTTTAGTGTTTCTGCCTCTCTTCAGGGATGGGGAGAGAACTGGGCAGGGAAGAGCTTTCTATGGCCAGGTTATTGGCCCTTCTACACTACAGTACAGCTGGTGCCTGGAGTCAAGCTTCTGCCCTGCTGCATTTCCTTAGGAAAACCACGTAGCTTGAGCCCACCTTCTGGGGTTCCTTGGGCAGCAGGCCAAAAAGCACTGCAGAGGTGCAAACCCATGGCAAATGGGGGCCAGTGCTCTGTCCAGGCAGAGGCATCACGGGAACGACTTGCTCTGCAAGTGGGTACTTACTCGAGGGTCCCACACAGGGTGAGGTGTGCCCGTGCCAGGAGTGCCCTCACTTCATATACTCCCCTTCGCTCACATAGTCCATAAAAGACCCCGGCAACTCAGCAAAATCTTCCAAGACAAGACTGGTGGAGTCCTCACCCAGCAGGTCACTGTCGGGCCGGGATGCCCGGGGGCGCGGAGCCGGCGGCGGCGGCGGCGGCTGCGGCGGTGGCTCAGAGACGCTGGGCTGGCCAGAGCCAGGCAGCAGCTCCTCACAGTCCTCCGACTCCCCCTCCGAGGAGGCCGGCCCAAGGACGTGGTAGAGGCTGGGCAAGCGGATGTCGAAGCGGAGGCCAAACTTGGCGAAGAGCTTCTCGTTGAGGGAGTAGAGCTTCTCCGAGATGTCGTAGCCCAGATGGGAGGAGAAGAGCCGGGCGATGTAGCGGTCCTTCCTCAGCAGGAGGTACAGCTTCCTCCTCGGCCAGGTGATGTAGCTGCAATCGGTCTCGGCTGTCAGCGTGACCTGTGGGGCAGGGAGCGAGTGGAGTAAGTCCCACTGCCTGGGCGGGGGTCACCCACCTTGGAGCCATGTGCTTCACTCCCGGGAATGCCCTCAGCCCCTTTGAATCCTATTCTCCTTGGATATGGTGGGGCTGGAGAGCCAGAGTGTCCTGGTTGAATGACTGGATAAATCCTTACCTGCTGCTGTTTGCTCTCCCTAAGGAGGCAAAGACCCCATTTTCCTATGCAATTAGTAGTGTGTCCTCATTTAACCCAGCCACATGGATGGCTACAATTCACTCCATTGCTTTCAGATGATGCTCCCTATTGACATTTGGGGGATGACTGAAATGAACAGGGCAGCACAGACACCCCTATTCCTCCACAAAATGCTACAGAGAGGGATACTTTTGCACGCCCAGTCAGTCTGAGTTGCCAGCGAGTAGCCCTGGGGGAAGCTGCTGACCCATTCTGCTGCTGGATTGCACAGCCCCACAGGGCCTGCTCCAAGAAGGCCCTGAGTGTTGGAAGGGCCACCTGAAAGGCTTGCCTGGTCATCCTGTGCCCGAGGGACATCCTGTCTTAGCAGTTCTGCTGGACTCTGAAAGGCTGAATGGCCTTGAAGGACATTGCAGCACAGTTCAGCGAGAGAGGAAATAAAAAGGTTTTATTGTGTTCATGTATATGTAGAAAACTCATGAGGGTTTATTGGATTGATTTGAGAACCTTTCCTTTTGCCAATGTAAAGAGAGACTTTTTCCCCCTAGGCATAGGACAAGAACAATTTCAGTCAAAAACATTATATGATATGTAAGTGTGTATTATAAAAAGTAATAATAATAATAATAAAGGCCACAAATGCAGGAATGGTCAAACTGCCCTGGGCCACAGAAGAACATCCGAGTGTAATGGAGACACTGGCATGCGAACAAGTGCCGGAGCCAAAATATCCCGGGGGCTCCCTTTCACTCTTTGCCCAGGGGTCTCCTTGGTCAGCCGCCATGGCAGAGGGCCACTGGGAAGCTGAACATGGCTTGGCTGCATGTGTGTGTCCTTGGGTTTGATATTTAATGCCACTGCCCTGCAAACAGCTGTCTGATGAAAGAAATATAGGAGATAAAACCCGAGAGCTTTCCCAGGCCAGGCAAGCAAAAAGAAGGGTCACACAGAAATTGAAATGACCGGAATCTCATTTTCCTAATCAACTTCTGGCACAGTGATCAAAAGTGATCCCTTCTTGTGAGGGATTGAGATGCAATAAGCAAACCTGCCACCAAACCAGGACAGCAAGACAGATTTCACTCTTGAATCCCCCCTGACACAAGTGCTCCGCCATCAGCAAGAGCCTGTAATTCAGCCTTCTGGGGGAAAGTGCCAGCCCTGAAACCAAACTCCCTCAGGCATTGGGACCCAACAGTCCTGTGGGAAGCAGACAGCCAAAGCAGAAAGCTCAAGGAAACTAGCTATTCTCATAGATTAAGTCATGCTTCTGCCATTTTTCAGTGGGCTCAGAATTGCAATTGTTCAATCCAGAGAGCCATGGGGCAAGAAAAACCTTCCACGCCCTCCTCCAGCAAAGACCCAGAGTTAAACATGCACTTTTTAAACCAAATTATTGTGTTGCAAGGAATAAGGTTGAGATAAGTTACAGAGTTTTATTAACTGCTCAGGTGAGAGGGAGTAGTGGGTTAAACAGCTGCCAAAAGCAGCACATCACCATGGTCACCAAGCATGGCCACCAAGAGTAAGGTCCTTCCAGGTACATGGATGGGTCAAGTGGCACCTGATGACTGCTGGTCTCACACAGCTGCTACTTCTTCATGCTCCTCTGTAAGCACACGTGGGGTTTAGGCATTTCCAGCACATGGCCTTCCCTGCCTAGGGCTCTACCCCATCCTGATGCCAGGCACAGCTGACCTCACTGACCAGCCCTCTCTTGCAGAGCAGGAGAGGTGCCAGAGCGTGGTGCTGGCAGGGCTGGTGCAGCCTGGCACCAGCCTGCTCCCAAGCGGTCTCACACACCACAGATAAAGACCCTCAGGAGGTCTGGGAACATTCAGTTCCATGGAAATCAGCTCAGAAAATGCTGTGGATGTCTTTGCAGGTTGCATGCCTGCAGTCAGCCATTGCAGGCAGCCATTTCCCTGCTCGTAACGCTGGGCAGCCATCACTCTCCCTGCTGGATTCTTGGGCAAATAGAGCCCAGGAGCTAGCAGCAGTCTGCTGCCAGATTGAAGACTGTGCAAAACATGAGATATCACCTGCCCTAGCACAGCCATGCTGTTGTTGCCTTTTCTACTTCATTACCTTGGTCCAACATCCCTATTTCTGCTCACAGTCTGTAGCTCTGTACCACTGTCACAGAGACAGCTATCTCCTGCAACCACAATCACTGGTGATGGCACTGTTTTCAGGAGCAATCACCATGACTCTTTCACACATGAGCCAAATCCAGACCCTAGGAAAGCAGATTTAGAGAGCTGCTCTGGTTTAACCAAGTCTGCCTGGGGCTACCCTCATGAGAAAGCGTCATTCCCTCATGACCATCCCACGCTCCCAAGGGATTAGCAAAATCCCTCCCCACATGCCCTAATCAGGATTGACATCCTGACAGGTATCAGGCCATCCTGGGATGTGCGTTAAAGACAAAGGGATGTAGGCTTAAGTAATCTTCTCCAGAAGGAAAGAAACACTGGGGGGTGTTGACAGCAAGGCCAAAATCCTTTCAGTTACTGCAAATGAGAATTGGTCTGGCCTCTCTGCAGGGGATGCTTCTGCTCAGAAAGAACCATATTCGGATGTGAATCATCCTTTCTGCTTCTCCACCCAAAACACATGACCATCAGAAACGTCTGTGAGGAACAGGATGTTTATGGATTTACATCACTGCTGCATATTGCCACGGCTGCCATCCTGATGCTAGGACAATGCACCCAGCAGCGTGCAGGGCAAATACATCACCACAGGTACTAGAGAACACCATAAGGGAAGAGAGCTGGCAATCTGACACCTCAACTCCCTGATAAATTGGAAGGAGCACCATGCTCCACCCTCCTTGCTATAAGCAGGTAGTAGGAGCATGCCCCAAGGTCTTCAGAAAAAGGTAGAAAAAAAGGTTAAACAACTGATCACACAATCCTCTGCTGGCTAAACCACCAGGAAGGGGAGGAAAGTATTCCTGGTCAGCTTTGAATGGCATAATGAGGCCTCTCTACCCCTTCTCAGACATGCAACAAAGCACCAAGGAGTGAAGCTGAGCTGGGGTTACCTGGAAAGTTCCTTCCTCAGAGGGTCGCAGTGACTCCCATTCTGGAGAGTCCAGGAACTGGTATGGAAAGATGTAATGAAGGAATTGTCCATCCTGGCACACTCGGATCCTGCAGAGGACAGGTGAGGCAGACAGGCTTAGGCCACAAAACAGATGTCACACAAACCTGGTAGCTCAAACAGTGTGTCCCACCAGGGAGGAAAGAAACACTTGTCTCACACATGTCTTGTACCCTCTTGGGACAGCTGCAGGTGCTTTAGTGATGAGGCTATCCCTCCTTTCTCTGTGGGAAACTATTTGATGCCACTTCCCATACTCCATCTGTTTTCTGTTTCTTGCTACAAAGACAGCCCTCACAGGTCCAATGCTTGGTCCTATCCCAGGACTTCTCAGCCCACAGGAATGCTGCTCCTTTCTAGGTACTTCTAAGCCAGCCCGTGGCTCTTTGTACTGGTATCTTCCTCCTGTCCCCAGGACTGCACAAGGGCATTCCCAGTCTTGGTACTGGGAAGTCATTACACTCAGGATCCCCCAAAATCCCACTGCCCAAGGTTCCTCACAGATCGCCCTGAGAGCTCACAGTTTACTGCATATTACCGCTCACTTTCTCTTGGCCTTCTAAGTATTTCACTTCTAAGTGGCCTTTCACTTACTTCTGCTACAATTTCCTGCCAGGGTCAAGGTCAATTGTGCACTCAGCTCTGCTGTAGGAATAGAAAAGGACCTGCACAGGCCTGAAGCAAGGACAATGCCAGGGCACTCTGGAGTTCTATTCATAGCTCTGCATCACCAGACTTGGGGCCTCTTGCTTTCCTGTCACCATGTACCCCTGTTGTACGATGCACAAAGGCAATTCTTGCCTTCAGGAGTTACAAGACTGTTCACCTTTGGCTTCTGATCAGCTGGCAGTGCTGCCTGGAAGGGTCAGGGATTGTGAGGCACAATCGTGATCCAGGCATATTCTGCATTTCCAAGACCTTACTTGCTCAGTTTAAGAGAGAGCACCATAACAGCAATGCTCTGCTGGGTCAGCAAGGACCTCATAAGGCAATAGAGTGGATAGTAAGAAGTGTAAATCCATTCCCATCTCCATGGAGCATCCTTTACCAGCCAAGATGCATATTTCCCACTGCAAAAGAGAGTCTAACAACTACCCACCATCACCATCTTACTGTCTGTCGCAGCACTTTCATGCCCACAGAGTAGCATCACATTATCCAGTGCAGGTCAAGACAGCACAGGCTCTTCCCCATCAATATTATTTGCAGACACAGTAAACTTCAGAGCCAGCTGCTCATCAGAGATGTTTGGTAAGGGGAAGAGCTACTGGAAACACACACCAAATTTCCCTCCAGTGCTTTGCCATTCAAGATCCTGGTAGACCCAGGGTACTCTTAACACATCTTAGGAAAGGGACCAACACCAAAAAAAGGAAGGTCAGCCATTCTTCTTTGCACACTCCCTCACCAGAGAGGATTGGCCACTGCAGTAAAACAGGAGCCCCAGGTGATGCTTTGTATTCCCAAAGGAAAATCCTTATGAGACACACCTCCTGCAGCTCAGCACAGCTCCTATTTAGAGATCTTCTTCCTTTCCCATTCTTATGTAACATTAGTGCCAAGTTCCTGGCAGCAGACTGGAAGCCAACACTATTGCTATTTGTATGCATCTGGATTTTGCAAATCGTTAAGTGGATATGCTGCTAAAGGCATGCCACAGGATCTCAGGTGAACAAATGCCAGTACTTGATGGCACTGTTTGAATTGAATCACAATTCAAAGCACAGCTCATTCAATCAAATCTCCAGTGCAACTGTCTAGAGGTCCCTGAGGTTCTCCTTGGTGATCCAGAAGAAGGAATACCACAAATGCTTGACAGCACAGGGAAAGAAAGGGATCCACCACAGGAGAATACCCTCTCTTTTGATGAAATGATGCTCAAAGTGAAAAGTGAGGGCTGGGGTGTTGGGAACTGGAACTTCTTCCTGAACACTGCTGGCCAGGGAGAGCAGGTGAACTGAGGCCTCAGCACACTCAGCACACAGCTCTTCACATCACAGAGGTGTGCGTGGTACCCCCAGAGACCACAGGTCCAGACACACTGCTCTCCTGCCTTGAGAAACACATTCTCACAGCCAGTCTGCTCCCATCAGAAATAAGATCACTTCAAAATGACAGGCAAAGGGGTAAGGATTCATCAAAAGTATCACAGGTAAGCTGAGCTGGCCACTTAATTGCCCACAGCTTGAGTCTGCAAGCCCTTCCCTGAAATACTCTGAAGTTAGAGAAACAAAACAAAACTAACGCCCCAAAAAGCAAGTTTCCCCCTTCCCCAACAAACTGATGCATATCTCAGATCCTTTTCAGAGGAAGGAAACAATCCTCACCCCAGTTTCTACCAAAGGTGATAATACAACAATAAGGCACAGCAGTTTGCTGTCAGACTTTGTTCAGAAATGGAGGAGCCTTTACCTGCCGGACAGCAGCAACGAGAGGCGGTCAATGGGCGTCTTGCCCTCCACAGCATAATTCTGGTCTCTGACTAGTGACTGGACCTGCTCTTCACAGCACTTCACGATTTCTTTGTAGACTTCCAGGGGCACCTGCAAGGGCAGGTACATGGTCTTGTAGAGGAGGTCAAACTCTTCTGGGATGGTGTTTCTGCGGAGCCGGTAAGCCAGGTGAGCCAGCTGAAGCAAGCAGGCGAGGACCAGCAGCATGTTCCAGACGAAGATATCCAGCCCACAAGCGCTCAGCCAGCCCCACAGAGCATAGCAGAAGTAGCCTGGGGCCAGGAGGCCAAAGATATAGAGGGACCCAAAGATGCCACTTCCCCCCATGTAACCCAGGAGGACAATGCAGCTGGCCAGCTGGTAGGCTGCTTCCTCCGTAATCTCCTTCCAGGCATCACACACAGGAGGCCGGAGAACAGCCTGGTCCCAAGAGGGGCTGTTTGCGCTCATCCTTCCCCACTCCCCACCCTCCCCAGCCGTCCTGCGCTCAAAGTGAGTTGTCATACACAAAGGGTGCTGCAGAGGTTGGAAACCAGAGCTGCTGGGTAGCTGTTCCTCCTCCTCCTCCTCCTTCTCTTGAGCGCCGTCTGGTCCCACAGCAGCGCTTCAGAGCAACATGCTAAAAAAGTGCTGCCGAATGTTTTTGCACCCGAAAAATTCCAAAAGTGTTCGCTTCTCCTCTTTGTGGCTCACAAAGCGTCGGCTGGCCCCCTTCTTAACCACAACAGTGAGAAAAGAAGCTGGCAAACGTGAGGCCAAAAGAGCTCAGTCAAAAAAAGAGTCGAGGCCATTAGCTGGAAAACTCACAGACAGGACAGAGATCTCCTCGCACTGCCTGTCTCGCCTGTGCTGCGGCAAATGGAATAGCGACTGTGAGAGAGCAGCAGAGGGAGCTGGTGTTGAGTGTGGAATGTGGATCTCTTGGCAGTGGAACGGAGAGAGACCCCAAATGGATAACCATGTTTGGAATTGAAATCCAAGGAGCAAAAGCAGCGAGGAGAACAGAGAGCAAGCATGCACCCGCTACTTAACATAACTCAGGCGGACAGATAAGCCCAGCGCGGTGCGAGGAGGGGAAAGGAGAAGGGAAAAAAACCTGCTTATCGCGGCCAGCTCCAGTCACACATCGGGCTCTCCACCGCTCTGTGCTCCTGCGAGAGAGTGACTTTCACCCAGCAGAAAAAAGGAAAAAGGTCACCCTCTTTTCACCCCCTTTTCCCACTGCAGCTCGTAACTGTGGCAGGGACTTAGCAAAAGAAGAGAGGCTGGCTCTCAATTAATGCTTTCCAGGTCTGCTACAGTCTCCCCTTACTCCAGGGAGCTCCCTCTCGTGGGGTGTTTTAGATCAAGGGCACAAGGAAAAGATTTGCACAGCCAGAGAACTGTGAATGCAAGGGATAAAACTAGAGCAAACAAGCCTCTGGCACGCAGCTTCATCTATCATGAAGATGAGACTATCCTGCCAAAAGCTTTGTCAGTGTGTAACGCTTGGAAGCACATTTTGTGGGGAAATCCTAGTTGACGGATTACAGGCTCTGTTGGGAAGCACCCTTGAGAAACATCATCTCACATTCTCATTTCTTTTAATAGCTGTTTAGAAGCTGCCCCAGACCTTCATTTAGCCCAAAGAGGACAGCCAACACTTCCCATTCAGGTAACCCAGGACACAGGCACAAGAGGGAGCCTTTGAGGTCAGTCCTCCATGGTCAGCTACACAAAACATGCATAAATGCAATTCCTCCCCTGCTTCAAGTAACACATTATCAGTCACACAGGCAGGATCTGCCCCACTGCCAGGATGCAGCTACATTTCAGGCATTGACGCAACCCACGTGGTCTCCCAACACAGTCTGAAGTCAGCCTGCATGGGTCAGTGGGGTAGAGATAGGGTTTCAAGGGTGGTCGTGTTTCAGGAGGAGCTTGCAGCTGCCCTGCCTAACATACCATTCCCATTGGCACCATTCAGTTAAAGACACACTAATCGTCTCTCCTAACTAACAGTGCTCTGGAATAACGCTGTCTCCTGGGCAAGGCTGCAGCAAAGCTTTATGGCAACCTTAAAGAATTCATTGTGATCTTGGCCAGTACAATCTTATTTCTGCAATGATGAGGCCACGGGCAATACAGAGCTGCATGGCTCCTAAGAGCCATCCTGGCAGGCTGACACGTGGGAAGGAAAGAAGACAAATTAAGCTTTGCACAGAGTGAGTACAGTCCATTCAGAAAGGTGCTTTCTGTTCAGGGTAAAGTGAGAGAACCTGGTCTTCAGAGGCCACTTAAGGGAAGAAATAAATCCTAACTACTGAAGCAGAACAACACTCATCTGCAAGAGTTATGGGGAAATTAAGAACTTTCTCTCGGCCTTCTCTGCAAAGCAGGACAGATGACCTTATAGCTAAAGCACCACAATAAAAATCTTGGGATCCAGGTTCTGGTTTTTATACCATTGCCATATACTCACTGTATGATCCTGACAACAACTTGTCTACCTTTAGGCCTCTGCAAAAAATCTCTAAGGAGCTTTCTTTCCAAGATAGGCTGACATCTGATAAAATGGGGAGTTGGGATATCAAGATTGTGAACACTTAGGAGAAAGATACTTTACATAAGATCTGTGAGACAAAACTGAACTGCTATGAATAGAAACATAGAACTACATTAGAGGAAGCATCCTGAGAAGCATTGCAATTTCTCCTACCTTTTTATACTACCAAAACCCTTTTGCAGGAAAGGGTGGAAAGAAAGTGGAAAAAAAGGAAGTTAATAATTTCATTCTTCAGTTAGGTAAATTCCCGAGTAAAAAATAAACTGGAACACGGTGTTAATGACTCATTAGGACAAAGAAAGTCCTTCAGCTGACATCTTCCAGAACATAAACAGTGGTGTTGCAGTGATGCTGAAACCAGCACCGTGGGTCAGGATGAGCTGTGAAAGGCAGACAGGAAGCTTTCAACTCACAGCAATAACAGCACAAAGCTCTCATTGGAAGCTACACAACTTTTCAGCTGGGTCCCAATGTGACATTGTAGAGAGAAAAATACAGCACTTTAAAAGGTAGATCTCGAAACACACACTAGAGATTAACTTATTGTTTTCAGATTCAAATTTCTAAAATGAAGATTTGTAAAGTGATTGAACCATCCAGACTAAATCTTCCTTTCTCCCTTGTCAGTACCATGGCTATACAGATAGTTTTCACAGCACTTTCAGTTTTCCACCCAGCAAAAGTAAAAAAACCCTCTTATTACCAAAGAGACATTTTATTTTCATGCCTTGCTTTGGATTATATTAAGTGCCCTTCATCCAGGGATGCTGGTTCATCCCAGATGAGTGTTGAAAAGCCAATACTGATTCAATGGGAAAGGGGCATAATAAAGTTGAAAACGATTTGGAATGAAGATGCTAAGTTCACAGAAAACAGCTGAGCAGTATTAAGACCCTTCTCTGATAGTAAACACATTAGCATTACTAAAAAATGTGTTTGTGATGAAGAAAAACAGACATGTCAATCTTTTCAGCACTGAAACAGGCAGTTGGAAACAGGTACTTCACTGATTTCCCCACTTAAAATGGACTCAAGCAGTAGCACTCAATATTGAGCTGCATGTGATGATGCAATGCAGGTGCAGCCTGCACTATGTTTGGCAAATAAATCCTCTGTCCTGGAGAGCCACACAACACAGAGATTATCAGTCCCAAATCTCACAGCAGCTGAATGACTGGTTATTTTGCCCATCCCTTAGGAAGTCAACAGGTTCACTACTGATCCCATAAGCTGAAAACTAGCTCAATCACCTGTTTTGAGGACACTTAGACCTTGGTGGCTTGAAGTCAGAGAGGGCATAATCAAACACCTCTTTTTTGCTTTATTATATAGTGCATTGCTGGCATTAGTCTGCAAAAATGTTACTGACACATGAATAAACCCTGCGGCTCCAAAATATACACATCTGGTTTACAACTATCGGGGAAGGTCTCAAGCCTACTCCAGACAGGCTCACAGTGAATTACAAAGGTTCAAAGATGGCATGCACTGTATCTAGTTGTGCTGCTCTGTAGTTTAGTCAAGTTTCCTGCTACTGCCATGTTTCATACCCTGAAGATACACACCACCCTGTGCAGGGCAGTGTCACCAACACTGTCAGTAAGTACTAACACAGGAAGTCCCACTCCCTGAATGAAGCCCTGAATCCACTCCACAGGAACAGCATAGTAGGAAATGAAGCTGCTCAGCAAGGAATTTGATTTGACTACAAGGTTCTTCTATTGCTAAGTACAGAGTTGTCCAGTATCCTTTGTGTACCTGTTGCACACAGGTACATCAGCATCCCACCCATTTCCAAAAACTTTCTAAAGTACTTGCCATGCTTTTATCCTCATGGAGGTCTAAACATCCCAATTCTTAAGTGAATAGAATTTGTGTAAAGTTGTGCAGGAATGTGTTTTTTTCTTTGCTTGACCTGATATAAACAGCACTCCACTCTCACTTGGCCACTCCCTGTCCTGCTCTATTCTGTGGCACCATTTCCACATTACCCAGACCATGCTACCACAAAGCTGGTGCTCATCCACCTTTTAGCATTCTCTTCAGTTCATGCTCTGACACACAATGGTTCAACAAGAAATTATCTTAATGAAGTTTCTACCTCAAGGCAATAAACACCACGATGAGCACCAGGTCCTGCTCCTCAAACAAGTGCCACAGGCAGCTTTGAATGCTTTCTGCCAGAGCCACACCTGCATCCCTACTCTGAGGCTGAAAGCCAGCACGGACACAACTCTTGCCTCAAGACAGGATCTTCAGAAAACATTCCCAGAGGGAGAGTCTAAACCCTCCTCACACAACTTTTGAGTCTCAGCAGGGACAGCACCAAGTGTCTCAGGCTAAATGTTCACAGTTAAAAGCCATTGCTAGATCAGGATATGCAGGGCCCAGCAGGCAGAGAAAACAATAATGACTGCATCCACCCCTCCCACAGGATCAAAACCAGGAGAAAAATCAAAACAAAGCACAGATTTTGTATCTTTAGTTTCTGAAGACAAAACTCATCTGGAGAAAAAGTAATTAGCGATACCATCTTCAGGAAAGTCAATTCACCACAGGAAGAGTAACATTAGGGTTGCACAATTACATTGTATGAAGCCAGAAAAGCCCCACCTGTAATAAATCAGAAATTGCACCTAATGTTTCTCTAGATTTGTAAGGAATCAAAGGCAACAACCACCCTCCCACTATCATCTCGTACAAGTGAAAAAAGCCAGAAAACAAAAGCCCATGCATGCATAGCACAAGACCAACACAACAAAAACTCAGTATAAAAAAGCGCTTTACTTTCAGACAAGGAACCTGTACATACAAGTCACTTGCACTGACAGGAAGCAATCCTCTGTTCCCTTTCCCCTGAAGAACTACTGGCTCAAGTGAGTTTGAGATGGGAAGTACCTAAATTTCTTTATAGAGAATGAAGCTCGGGTAACAGTATTCAAAAACTGTTGGAAGAATTCAAACACGGGGAAATCAAATACAGTTTTGACTCTAAGGAAGTTCATTTCATAAGACTGTGGTCACCTTTGTACAAACATAGTTACAGCTACTGTCACGAACAGCACTACAAGCTTCAGCATGACTGCTGAAAGCCGCAAGACTGCAATGCTACTAACCATGATTTCACGATTTGCATCAGTGGGAAAACCCAGCAAAGTCCTCTCTGCTCAACCACACCACCATAGGAGCACAGTAATCAGTGCTCCTATGTTAATGATTAAGCAGGCTTTTCTCATTCTCTCATTCCTGCAGCAAGGAGGGCACTGTCATTTCTTTACTTGAAAAGAAACAGAAGTCAGGAACATGGGTCATTTTCAGGCTTTTATTAAGAGGAAAAATATATTTTCTATAGCAGTGGTCAAGAGCAAACAGTGGAAAAGCTATAGATGTTATGCACACTCTTAAAGACTCTTTACATATAGATTCTTTGTTTATATTAGTTCTTTGAAGTAACTTGCAGAAATAATTTATTTTGCAGCTTTCCAGAACACAGTCACACCGAAGACATCATCTAGAAGAGAAGGAAACACAAAACATGGATTTCCACTGGATACTGAGCAACAGCTCAACAATCAACAAAAAAAACCCTAGCACAAACCCACAAAAACCAACTCCCATGTGCCCTAGCACCAGAAATCTAAACTGATATTTGGACCTCTTAGAAGACAACAGAGGCAGCACCATTCTCTACTGCTAAAGAGTGAACTCACAGAGGCTGTGCACTGCCAAGGGCTTCACCACCCTCACAGAACAGCAACGCTGGCTGTAATGCCAATGAGGATTGCTCTGCCTTCTCTCTCATAAGGGCAACACCATCATGAACAGTACTCTGGGCCTTCCAGTGGCACCAGCTGAGGTGCCAGGGCACTTCAGAGGCAGAGGTCCCAAAGGCTGTACTCACCCCACTCAGTCCTGCTCATCTCACTCATATCTTGAAGCCCAGAGCTCTCATACACTCCTTGTGAGCTTCAATTAGGTGCCTACAATTTTCTTCTCCCTTCTCAAGAATGCTGCAAAACAAAAAAAATTTCCAGGGTTCAGCAATAAAATGTTCACTTACTTTTAGTCAAAGAAGCAGAACTGACAAACTGTTGGGGACAATTCAAAATCCCTATTAGGATCCAGAGATTTTTTTCTTTTTGTCTGTCCTGTCTAGGGTAGTGCTGATTTGGAGAGTATAAAACTATCCCAAAAGGTTACCCTAGTCTGGAGCTGTGCACCTAAAGCTCTAAAAACAGGCATAACAGAACTTCCTATTAACAGGCCAGAGTCTATTCTGGGCAAGTCCGGATGGGGATTTGTTATACAACACAAGGGTGTCACATCATCAAGTATGCTTGCCAGTTTCAAATTATTCAGTAGAGAAGCAATAAAATTTCTCCAATAAGAGACCAATACAGAACAGATTAATCAGTAAATGATATTTTAGTCCAACTTCAGTTGCAATTTAAGGACCCTGAAGCAAAAAGCAAAACAAAACACAACACCTGTCCAGCTATTGTTGAAAATTATTCACCATATATGGTAACTTTTGATGTTAATCATCAATCCAAGCAAAAGCCTCTCGTTGGTATACCACAAAAGCAGTTCAGACTTGCTTTCTGACTGAATGACAGAGCTGTTTAGTTTTCTTCTTAAGTTTTATTACAATGAGCATGGACACGTCCCCTGGCTGGCCAGGGTGACCCCATCTGACCAGTAACATCCATCCTACACCCTTTTCTTAGGGGGCCCTGGATTCACCTTCACTCTACCACGTAATTAGATATGCTCCCCTAAATTTAGCAAAACCAGCACTCAGTATTATGTCACCTACCAAACACCATCTATACCACTAGCAGGGTAAAAAAAAGAGACAACCTGGTCACCAGATTAAAGTTTTTTAAACTTTAAAGATTCACTGTCAAAGACAAAGGAGCTCCATTTTGAGGGTGCACTTCATACTATTTTACAGTCCTATGATCATGACAAAGCCTATAATTACCAACGCAGGTATACAAGTCACTGTCAAATTTTGAACTTCTATGAGAAATGTCACGCTCTGAGACCCAAAAAACCAGGGTATTTTGCTTTATTTAAAAGAGAACGTAATTTATACTCAGGTGAACACTAAAGACGTCATCACCAGCTGGTAGGTGTTGCTTCAATCAACAATAGCGAGGATTTACAAGCAGCATTAAGAGCTGATCTTTGAAACCTGTTTTAAACATGGGCTATGAGGTTTTAACCTCTTCATTTCTAAATTATCCTTTTAAGACAGTTTCCTTTCCTTCTCTACATTCTCCCTCCTCCCTCGGATGCTCCAGCACCCTCGGTCCGGAGTGGGGAGAGCTCCCAAAACCCCCGGCGCACGCTGGCGGGAGCACAAACTGATGGAAGGGAGGCGCGGGAGGGAACCCGGCGGGGCAGGGCGCACACGCCGGGGAAGGGGGAACGCCCGGGAGCGGGGATCTCGGGGCCGGGTCCCTACCAGGCATCCCGCGCCTTCTTGGTCTCGGGGCAGGCGCAGCAGGGCTTCAGCGGCTTCTTCGCCTCCCCCGCCTCCCCCGCGCCCTTGCCGTCGCAGCTGGCGGCGGCCACCGAGGACATGGCGGGCAGTTTCCGGCACCCTCAGCCCGCGGCGAGAAGGCGCCGATGGCGGCCGTGCGAGCCCGCCTGGTTCCGGAAAACGCTCGCCCGCCCGCCCCTTCCCGGCCCGCGGCCTGCTGGGAGGGGAAGGTGCGGAGCTCTTCTCCCGCCGGCTCCCCCGCCTCTTCCTGGCCGGCACCCCAAGGCGAGGGCGGGAGCGGCGGGGCGAAAATGACATTTCTCGGGGACACTCGGTAGTGAAGGAGCCAGGAGGGGAAGGAGGCAGCGCGCAGCGGGGAGGAGAAATGGCGTCGTCAGGAGCCAGCAGCTGGCACCCGCCGCAGCCAGCAAGAGCAGCAAGTGACGCCCTCGGCTCTGCCAGCGCCGGGCTCCACGCCGAAAGCTGCGGCCAGCCACCTAAACCTCTTTCTTCCTACTCAGCTAGTGGGGTAAACAGAGGATCAGTTCTTTGTGCGGGTGGCTACACGGATATAGCGCAGTGACCATCACTGGGAACATTAATGTCGCGGTTTCACGGCAGCGGTCCAGCCGGCCCGGCCCTTGGCATTGCTGCAAAAGGATGTGCTCTGATGTGCTCTTGATCTTTTATGCTTTCAAGCCTAAGCAACAAGAAGGGATATTTAGTCTGTGAAACAGTGAGCAACTAACAAGCTCCAAGTGCTGTCCATCCTTGACATGCTTCAGTGATCTCAGACCTGGGGGAGAGTAACAAATCTTGGAAAGAAGGATGTGCACTGATACTGGACACAGATGGTGTAGAATTTGCAGGTCACAGGGACGTCAGGTAGAACTCTCTGATAAGGAAGCAAGTAATAAAGCCAACTCAGCAATTGCAATAGCTCCAGCTGGGTAAAAGTTCTGGTAGGGGGAGATGGTGACCAACTCATGTACCACTGACTCAAGTAGAACACTGAGCATGCAGACTATTTAGCATGAAAAGTGAGAAAATCATCAACCAATAGAAGATAGAATACTAATTAATAAGAGAACTATGTCACTTGTAGCAAATGAACACGAATTCCTTTGTTTACTAAAATGTGTAAACAGTAAAAAGCTTTGGTAGTTGGTGTGCTTGTTCTGTGGAATACCACAGAACACCTAGGCTTGCACAACTCTAATAAATAATCAATGGCTCTCTTGAATGTGTAATTAATGTGTGGGTTGTTGCACACCAGGTAATGAATCTTGACTTTTGTGGACAACAGCATGGGCAGTAAGGGAGAAGATAGCCGCTTTTCCTTTGAAGTCTGTCCCAAACTAAGGCATCAGTAGCCACTCTTGCCTTTTAGGTATCTGCCACATACAAGGCACAGCTTGACTCTTAGTCTGTCACCTCCCAGTGCTACATTTGTGTTTGCCACCAGTCCTGACGACTCCAGCACAACACACATACTAGACTGGCAGGCACACTGCAGACCAAAGGGATGCCCTACACAAGTAATGGGGGAAGGGCAGGACAGCAGTGGATGTGACACTGCTGAGACCTTGCAAAGGGAAAAGATTAATATGCCCACTGGCATGTAGCTGCTATGCCTTTTAGTGGGGTGTTGCAAGAGTCAAAAAAGAACTGTCAGTTTGTATTGTGTACTAAGGGGATCCAAAATCGTAGGAACACTGACAAAAACAAGGAGGACCAGAAAGTGTCATGTAATACCCACTCACTCACCTAATCAGCCACCTACTGAATTATCCATGGATCTCTGCTCAGCAGCCTGTTCCCCACTGTGCCATTTCTCTGGTAAGGTCGTTCAGGTGACCTGCACTCACACAGCCTCCTGGTTCAGCACATGTGCATTGTGAGGCCACGCAGCCAGATGTGATGATCTGGAACATGTACAGGTTGCACTTGTTGACCAAAATATGATTTTCCCAAATTCACACAAACATGCAGCAAGATAAAAGCCAGGATTGACACATGTATCAAAAGCACACATCAGTTCTCCAAAGCAGTGCCTTGTTCCTAGTTTGTTAAACATACTAAGCATGTTTTCCTTTAAAAATTAAATAGCTTTGTATTTTCTTCCTAAAGCTTTATCTGCTGGCCACTTTCCAAAGGCCTAGATAGAGCTGTTGACAGCAACACCAGCTCTGAGGGAAAGACTGTAATAAAATTTCCAAGAGGGTTTCTCAGGTTTGCAGTTGAACGGTATCTTTTATTTAGCTTTTTTTATATTAAGAAGAAAGTTTGAAAGACATTGATTTGGTCTGTAGAGACCAGGAAGACACAAACCAAAATACATTTTATACTACAGCCCAAGTTATGGAATACCAAGGGCAGAGGGAGGTTAAAATTTAGTCATCTTGAGAGATTACTTCAGATGGGTTTGCACAAAGGTACGGCCTCTGAAGACTAAAAATCTCTGGAAGCAGCATTCCACTCTAGCAGCCTTTCCAAACAGATTAGGGAGGAGCACGGCTACTTTGGCCATGCTCCCTGCAGGGTAAGAGTTTGTAACAGAATTGCCCCAGAAGAAGGAATTGTTTCTTGGTGGGATGAAAGCACAGAGGCTGGAAGGGAGGAGAAGGAAGAGACTAGGCATTAAAGCATGGTTAACACAGTTTGATACTGATTGCACCAATTTGGAGTACAATGCAGAGGGGAGACCACAGCCATTTCTCTTCTGACATTGCATTGTGCATAAGAATTGACAGTTAACTCAGTGATTTTTGTTTTCTATTTGTCCTCTGCCTGCTGACAGTGTCAGAATGAACAGATTTATCTACCAGTCAATGAGGAATAGCTAAGGGCAGGCTACTGAGATGAGACTGTGAGAAAATTGTCAATACAAGTACCCAAGAAAAAAGATCCAGTGAAAATCTTGGTCTCTAAAAGAGATATTGAGAAAAGACCCTCCCTCAAGCTGCCATGTCATTTTGCAGCCTGGTGCCACATGTGAGAGTACAAGGACTGCAGGTGGCACTGGACATTTACAGCTCTTGATTTAGAGGAGTAATGGATGAAATAGGGAGAGACTGCCCAGCTGTCATGGGTTTCCAAATTATTTCCCCTGTACAGTCCTTTATCAGAATTGAAGAACATACAGCAGTGGCTCATAATGTGTAAACATCACAACAGCACTGCAGTCATTGTCGTTGGCTTCTTGTGTCTTCAGTTTCACCCACTAAAAGAATGGTTGTCCAAAAAAATATGTACTTGTCTCCAACGGACAGATTTTTCAAGGAACCTCAAAAATGTATTTACATTCATTGTTCCTGTTAGGTTGGCTAAGCCCTTATCAGTGTCAGTTGAAAGTAACAGTCTGGGGTTTTCCAGATTTCTTATATTTACAATGTATATGATAGAAGGTAAATTAGGCTGTGGAAATTTTGTGTGATGAAACTGAGCTGAAGCTATTTTGATATTTTTCATAAGTGCCTATTCTAGGAATTATTTTATCATCTTGAAAAAAGAAACCTGTTCAATTTAGTCTAAAGAAGTATTTTTGGTTTTGACTGAGTATAAACATAAGACAGTCAATGCTCCACCCATGCTCCAGCAGCCCAGTCAACCATAAGCTGTGTTTTATTGTCAAAAACTTGTTTGTGTTTTGTGTCAATGCTTAGATAACATGAAAATGAAGGATTTCAAAGCTCTGACAAGATGTCTTGTCAGGACCCTGTTGCCTCTTACATCAACTGCCCAAGAACAATACAGAGTTTCTCTTTCTGATCAGAGTTGCAGACCTGCAACTACCAAATGCTATCACTCAGCAGTGGGACCAGAGAGAGAATGAATGCTGGGATAGAAGGACTTGTGCTCCAGTCTAGTACAATCAAAGAGACTCTAAGGTGATTATTTACACCTCCTCTAAGCCTCAAACTCCACCTTTAGGTGAAGGTAAGGGGTTTGAACACTGGGCTGATATCACCCAGAAGTAATGCACCAGTCCCTTCCCAGACTGAAGAGGCAAATCCTCATGTCTCAAGACTACAGCATAAATTCTGTACACAGGGATTCTGTACCACAGGACTGAACCACTCCCTTCCTGGGAGTCCACCTTGGAAGTTAGTATGGAGGAAGTCTCCTTGCATACTGGCAGGAAGCCCTTAAAAACACAAGAGCAGAATCAAGATTACTTTAAAGGCTTTTGTGTCTTTTGAATCATCTACAAAGCCAGCACTGCAACAGATCATCTCTTGCCAGAAACACAGCCAAATCTTCAGAACATGAGTCTGGAGGTGGAAGATAGTTTGGAAGAATGAAGTCATTTTCCAGTTTAAAACCAGAACTGCTGTCTCTAACAGCAAGACTTGGCCCACAGCATCCCAGACATTCTGGGGTCTCATGCTGGCCCACCCAGGATCTGACCCCACCCTCCCCAGTGAAGAAGATGGCAACCCTCCTACAAGTCTTGGTATAAACTTAAAAGGTATTGATTAATGCCTTCCTCACATTATTTTCTGCACATCTCTCACCACTTTGTGCTAGGATTAGGACTATCATCACTTTCATATTATGTCTCTCCCTTTTTGTCACTGTCCATTGAAAGCATATCCAAACATATTAGTAAAGATTAGGAATTTGTCATGCATGCAACATTACAAAATCCGAATCAGCAAGTTCAGTCTGCAGTCTCTCTAGTAATAAGGCAAAAGAAGGAAGGTGGTGTTTTGTACTGTGCCACAAAATAACCTGCCTGTCCCACATATGTTAGAAGCAGGAACTATGAGCCTTTAGACACAAGACATGTGGCAGCTTTTCCATAATGCAGATATGCAGCAGCTGATACTCAATGTGCCTTTAAAGGCCAGTCAGGGTTATTTCAGTGCTTACTGGGGTGACTGACCAGCTGTTCCCTTTTGTGGAGAGAACACTCATGAAAATCTGAGCATTTTAGAATAAATCCCATTGCACAGATTCATTGGAAGGACAGGTGTTTACACTCAAGTGGCTGCATGTGTTACCAACACAACAAAAGAGCATGACAGAAGAAGAAAACTGTCCGTTTTTGGATAGCCTCTACACTTGGTAACTTAGAAAATTTTAACCTGCATTTGGGAAATAACATCATTAGTCCTCCAAAAGACATGAATCTGCAAATCTGCCCCTACACTCCAGTCAGACTTGCTGTTTTCAGGTAAAAATCAGAAGAAAAGAGAACAGGTTTAAAAGCACTTGGGCATGAAGCAGATACTCATTTGTCACCCATGGGGATTTTTTTTCCCCCAATATTGCAGAGTTACCCGAGACAGCAGCCTATAAAGATCTTTCCAAAGAGGAAAACTCTTCCATTCCCAGTTCTCATGACTTGAAAGAGCAAGATTATCAGACTTCTGCAAAAAGACCTATATGAATTGTCAGAACTGACCAGAATCAGACAGCTGAGCCACTGTTAATATAAACCACCACATGCATGCATCTCCAATTAGGCACCCCACAAAAAAACAAATGCTGCCTAAGTTCTGTGCTTGTATATCACAGGAAACCTCACTCAGAGCTCAAGTCCAGGAGCCTGTGTATTGAAGGAAAAAACATCTCACTGTAGTTCCATAAAATCCTTCCTAATATAAACTTCCAACCTTGATCAGTTCTGCTGCAAACCAGCCAGTGTTTCTGCAACTCTTGTGAATGGTGTTAAGCTGTCAACTGAGAAGCAGTGAAAGTGTAGGTCCACTTCTTTTCCACTGTACACATTCCACTTGTCCTCTTTCTTCCTGTAAGTGTTGCTGCTATTAATAATTTCATTCTGCTTTAATGGCATGCCATTTTGATGGCTGTGTCAGTGGCAAAACTGGCTTGTTTGAATCTATTCAAGTCTCTCATTATCATATTTTATGAAATGTGAAGCTCCACTACAGAAAATGGTTTAACATTCTCAATGAAATGCAGGACCTAACTGGAAGCCTGGAAGGTATCATTAGTATTTACAAATACATGAGTCATTCCATATTTGAGATGTCACTGACTACAGCTGCATAGTTCTATGTACTCACAGTCCAGCACCTCACTTCTTTTAAATATTGAATCAAGACATATGCTGTGCAGTGCTGCAAGCTGCTTATAAACGAGCCTGCAGCATCACATAACTTCTGAATCCATTCAAAATCCCCACAGCTGTTTTTCACAAAGTTGCCAGATAATTTACAAAGTTCAGTCACTCTGAAGCCATTTCTTTCACATCAGAGGTCATTCCAGATTTCAGCTTTGAACACCTAACTCATTTGCATTTGTTTTCTGCTTTTCCTCTTGCTGATCTTCTTCTCAAGGATCTTTAGAATACTGGCTCCTACCAAAATCAATGGCACTTGACTATCAAGTACTTAATGGTCAGATTTTAAGAAGCATTAGGATGTCTCTATATGCAGGTAGAGAGATTCTCAAGAGAGCCTACTTACATTGACATCTTCCATAATTTCAGTACAATGATTTTTTAAAAAGTGACATGGGAACGTATGTCATCTACATGGCAGAAAATTTCATCTAAACGCTCAGCTCAAGCACACATCCTGACTATTTTGCCCTGACTTTCAATATGCTGTGCAGTATTTTATCTGAGTACTGTCTTAGGTTGGTACTTACTCTGTATAACTACATTTTACTCCCTGCTTCCTGTATGGTCTGGCATTAACTGCTCTAGTCCCTTATTTAAAATGAGAATGGATTCTTCAACGTCTGGTTCTCTCCTAGGGGTGTATGCATACAAAGACTTAGCATCAAAGAGAGGATGTTTCCAGATTAACAAACTAGAGGCTGAGTTGTTATCATGTTCTCACAGTCGGTATGTCAAGACAATGGTGATGTGCTCTAGATCCTGCTTGGTTCAGTCTCCACCATGGGAGACTGGGAAGTGATGTGGTGTAGTGGTTTCACTCAGACCACCCACTGTGTGGGTGCAGGCAAAGATAGAGGGGAAAGATATGGGAACTTTCAAGACTGAAGAGACTGCAGGCTGTGTTCTCTTACATGAGGGAAGTGAAACTTCTACATCCTTCCCCAGTGCTTGAAAGGGCTCTGCTGAGACCCCATCTGATTCTAGCTTTTTTCCTCCAATGGCCTCAGTGTCCTGTCACTGCTTCCTCATCTTTTTATCTCTGGTAGGCCTGGACCCCTTGATGTGTGCTAGCCCTCACCTGACATTCATCTGGTGGATTGCAATTAAAGGATGATAAGAACATGCTGAAAGTTTTAATAGATTGTATTAAGATTATGTTGCACTAATTGTTTAAGAGTAAATAGGAGTGTAATATATGGAAGTTATACAGTGTCACAATAAGCTAAAATTAATCTCTTCGGCATTCTGTCCAGATATTTCTGTGAAGGGAGGGGGTAAAATAGTCACAGAAAATCAGGAGATTCTAATGCTCGCTTCAGATCAGGCAAGCATGAAATTCAGTCACCAGAAAAGTGTCTTAACACACTGAAACTTGAAACCTGCAAGCTAAGACAATGGTATTGGCATTTATTTTTCTGAATATTACATGAGAGGAGAAAGAATATTAGGAATTCACTAGTTCCCTAAGGAGTTCAATCCAAGATCCTTTTCCTCCTGAGGCAAGACAACATGCCTGACTACAGCCCTGCAAATCATCCAAGTGTCAGCTCTGTTCTTTAGGAATCATCATTTAAGGTGACCCAATCCAAGTGAAGTATATGCGTGTCCTCCAGATGACGCCTGAAATATTGGTAAAATTTGGGGTTTGTCACAATTTGAACCACAGGCTGAAAATGTCCTTAATTCTGCCTTCTTTTTAAATTTTTTAAGTGCTAATCAAAATCATTACAGAATTCTTTTAGCAGGATTTGAAGTGAATTCTTCAACTGTGATCACAAAGTACTACTACTTTATTTCCTTTGAATTTTGACTTTTTGGGCTAGCTTCACGTGTATATTGCTTTTATTACAGGAAATGTACCCAGAGTCATACTAAGAAAAAGAAGGCAAGAGAAAACAGGTCTCCTATAAACCACTTTCATCTGGTTTGGTTTTTTTTTTCCATTTCAGCTGTTGTATGAGAAAATGCCTCTCTTAGCAAGGCTCTTAGTAGAAACAGCACAAATTAACCACAGATTTCACCTCAGTGAAGCTCCCTTTACCACGATCAGTACTCTAAAGCCAATTTTACAAAAGATGTCACAAGTTACAAGTGAGGTATTCCACAGTGGTTACCATGCCTTACTATAGCCAAAGTTCAACACAAAGACAAGGTCTCAATTCACAAAGCAGCTGATTTCACAGCATCTGTCTCCTCACATCTTTTTGAGACTTACCTCTGCTTTCTAATGGGAATAGTGATTGCATCTTCATCCTCCTTTTTGCTGTCTGGAAGGAAGCCCCCCTTCTGGATTAAAAACTTAGCAATGACACTGCAGCCTTGTGCTGCTGCTTTCCTTTTGAATCACACACCTGGAAAATATGTTTATTATACACACAGTGTAAATTGTGTGGAACGGACAGTGAACAAAGAGGAATCCAAAGGATTACCTTGGATGAGTCCGAATCCGTTTTATATCACTTCACATTCGGATGCAAGAGCTGAACTGGTGGCACGCAGGTTAGAGCCTGTGATGGGCAGGACCATACATGGAGGAATTGTGACATCCTGTGGCAAAAATGGGAAATGGCACACTAACGGTTACCTATTTTAAATACATTACTTTCGGAACTTACGGATATCAAAGCCTCAACAGTGCTTTTAACGCTAGAATTTTGTTGCCTGTAGCTTAGGGGTTTTTTTTAATAACTAGAAAAAGTCACCACACAGTGTCACAGGCATCCAGCACCATGACATGACACATGCTGTCATCTGACCCCTGCTAAGAGCAGGAGATGACCATCTACCGAATGAAACTTAAAGCCAGATGGATGACATCTTGCCTGGGGTTTCACAGATCATCATGGATTGCAGGATAAAAGTCACATTCAAGAAACCCAGTTCCCTCTCAGGCTTTGGAGGACAGAAGGAAAACAGACTAGAGACTCATCATGAGTTTAGCTCAACTTCTTTGCTTTATCCTCCCTAATCCTGCCTTTCCACACCCTTCCTCACTTTTTTCAGCTCCTTACCTGTGTCTCCCATTTTGTTGTCCAAACCTCTTCAGTTCTGCTGTACTGGCTGCTCACCCTGTCTCTCCCTCCTCCCCGTGCCACACTGATTCTCCCCTCACCACCCCACTCTCCTGCTATTTCTTCTTGGCTCAGCCAGCCAAGTTTCTCCTCTAAAATCATGCATTCATGTCCAATCCATCTTGTCTTTGTTCAGCTACTGCTCTGCTCCCAGTTAGTGCCTAATCCTACCCTGCTAAATTTTCTACTTCCCCCATCTTATTTTACAGTTCAAACACATCAGCAAGTCATCACAGCATAACAAGTCCATCAACAGAGTAGCAGTAATTCATCTTGCAGCAAATTACACCATCTTATCTCAAGGTTAATGTGAGGTAAAATTAATTTTGCTCAGCCTTTGTCACAGGCAGCTAAACTACTGCACTTTTCTGCCATTTTGCCACATGTAAAGTTAATCCTCTCAGACATTGTGCAGTAACTCTCAAGGGTGTGGACAGTTTACTCATACATCTGAGCACCTGGTGTGCCCTACAGCCAAGTGGCTGTAAAAAAAAATCCAGATAGACAACATCCCAGCTCACCAACACAGTCTTGTTCTGGAAAAGTTATTAATAAAAAAAAACCCACCAAAACCCAACCCTATGGCCCACAGATCTAAGCAGAAAGCTCATCAGTGAAGTTTTTTTGTAGGAAATAGGAATCTTTTTTGATTGCTTACAGTTAGTTGACTGCAGCTCACTTTCACTAGAGCAACAGGATATGTCCTTGACATACACAGATCAACCTACCAGATAAGCTTTGAGTCCTGTTTCTGAAGTACTGATCATAGACAAGATTGCCAAAGTTTAATGCCTGGGATCAAATATTTCCTCAGTCTTGTGTATTTTGGGATCTTCTTATTTGGAAATGTGTGGTTCATATTTAAAACAAACAAACAAACAAACATCCATTCAGACCAAACCTCACCACTTTGCCCTCACAGTACATTCCACAGCACACAACAGTGTGCTACGAGCCCTAGCCAGATCTCACACAGCTTCAGGTCCACAAGAATATGGAGATTACAGTCAAAGAACACTCAATGTAATACTAATCAACACAACTTTTAATACTTGTAAGGCTGTGCACTGTTTATATCTGTAGTTCACAGAGATTTCTTAGAAATATAGTTAAAAATTAGCCAATATTTTACCCCCCCCACACACATTCTAATCAAATCAACTTCCATGAACCTGAACCTTGAGCTTTTTCACTCAGCCACCCATACCTGTCACCTCCCATGAGTGAGTACCGATCTTCAGGCAGCTATGCAGTGACCTGAAAACTTTTATCTTTTATTTTTTGACAAGTTAGTTTTCAGCCACATCAGTCTCCAGAGTTGGTTCCCTACACAGTCTTTCAGGTGCCAACACTTGCCAGATCAGGCAGCAGGGCAAGGCAGCTCACGGTGAACAAAGGAAAACATGGGAACATCTGACATTTAGTCCAATCTAATGCAGTTAAAGTTAATAGTGGGACTGCACCTTTTTGGTTGTACATGACTCTAGAGAGTACTTACCTGTTAGGCTATGCCCTGGCACCTTGTAGTACTCTCAAGAACCCATTTAGTTATTCCATTGTTGCTTCTCAACTTGGTTTCCAGCTGGATTCATTCCACATAAGAAAAAAAAGAGGTCCAGGCCACCTGTATTTAGTCATCTCTGAAAACCTTAAAGTGGAAAAATATCAGAGGGTGGAGTCAACAAAGAATAATTTTTTGGCCAAAGTGCAGTTTACACACTCCATTACCCCAAGGCAGATGTTCAGTATGGAAAAAATTTAGCATGGAAATCATGAAGCTTTAATGAAATAAGATACAAGAAAGGAAAGCTGAACTTGATCATGAGAAATGCCAGGGAACTCTCTTAAAAAGTGGCTTTTGTTGCCACATCAATAATTAAAAGGTATCACATTGTAATGGTCTTTAGTAAAATGAGGGTCTTTACAGCCTGCTGGGTATCTTTAGGGCATGAATCAGTCCATTGTGGGAAGTCATATCCTAGAGACGCACAGATGTAGATGACATCTGTCCGAAAAAAAACCCCTGTGACAGCATTTCTTAGTTCAGACACATCTTCAGTTGACCCACTAACCTAAAAAAGTTGTTGCTTCAGGCAAGGGATGGGCCTTTAAGAAAGTAAACCAGCATTCAAAGTTGAATTGTCTATAAGTAAATTCAGAGCCAAAGAATTTGGAACTACAGTCCTAAAGTTGCTTTCCTGTGATGAGGTACTGAGGGGCCTGTATTTTATGTCAGACTTGACAAGGTATGAATAACCCTTTAATATACAGTTTTATACACAAAGTAACTAACATAAGGGACTCGCTTCAAGATTATAGACAGAGGAGAGGGCCCATTTGCTCTGCTTTTTGTGTCCTATTCCAAGGCGGCATTGCCTGCAAATCTTCTTATGTTCACAGAAGCATTAGCCCTTTCTAGTTTTAACATTTAGCATGAAGCTTCCAACTTTGTTTCTTATAGAAAAGGATGGCCTCCTCCTTGAGGAAACAGCAATGTTTTGCAAAGCATGATGTTTATTTGTAATGCTTTGTACACGCCTCTTGAGATGCTGTACAGATGAAAAAAACCCCGCAGCCTCTCTGGGCAGTATGTGCCAAGCCTATTTTCACAAAACCAGAGAAGCAATTAGGTTGGAAAAGACCTCTGTGATCACTGAGTTCAACCTATGACCAAACACCACGGTGTCAAACAGACCATGGCATTGAGTGCCACATCCAGTCTTTCCTTAAACACCTCCACCGATGGCGACACCACCACCTCCCCAGGCAGTCCATCCCCATGTCCAATTCCTCCTGATGTCCAATCTAAACCTCCTGTGGCACATCTTAAGACTATATCCTCTAGTCTTGTCACTGGTTGCCTGGGAGAACAGGCCAACCTCCTCCTGGCTATACCTTCCTTTCAGGGAATTCTAGAGACAGATAAGGTCACTGAGCCTCCTTTTCCCCAGGCTAAACAACCCCAGCTCCCTCAGACATTCCTCCTAGGACTTGGGCTCCAGACCCTTCATCAGCTCCCTCGCCCTTCTCTAGACTCACTTTCACCACTTTATAGCTGCAGAAGTCCCAAGTGACAACAAGCAAAGCCAAGAATTAGAATATCCACGCCTGAATCCTGTCCCTAACTGTATCTGCTAAACCAGATTTCCTAAGCGCTAAGCGAGGGTCCCTGGGAGCATGACATGAAACAACTCCAGCAGCAGCTGCTGAAAAGCAAAACCACTCCTGTCCTTCCTTTCCCGGCCTCGCTCCGTGCCCTGCCCTCTCAAGGTGCAGCCACAGCGCCGCCAGCGCCGCTCGCCCGGAGGCGGCACAAGATGGAGGCGGCAGGGCCAAGCCTTAGGGCTCTGCGGAAAGCGGGCGCGGGGTGCTGCAGGGAGCAGCAGGACAGCCAGCACCACGCCGGGAGCAGCCGGGGAAAACCCCGAGGGGCGCGGCTGCCGCCGGGAAGAGTCACGATCACCCGCCCACAGGCCCGGGCAGGGCCGGGTCCGGCCCGCAGCAGCGCCCGGCCGCAGGGGCGGGACATTCCCGGCCCCGCCCGCCCGCCCGCCCGCCGTGGCCATGGGAACGGCGGCCGTGCCAGAGCCACTCGGCGGAGACGGGCTGCCGGCGGGACCTGCGGCTGCTCCTTCGGTACCGGGCCCGGCCGGGACGGCAGCGCCCTGCCCGCGGCCCCGCCCCGCTGCAGCTCCGGGTGGCGGCACCGGTACGGCCGGGGCCGAGCCCTTCGGCGGGCGAGAGGGTCCCCCTTCCCCAGGGGCCCTCCCTTCCCCAGGGCCTTCCCTGCCGCAGGGACCCCCTGCCCCGGGCTCTCCCACCCCAGGGACCCGCCCTGCCCCGGGCTCTCCCTCCCCAGGGACCCCCCCCTGCCCTAGGGTCCTCCCTCCCCAGGGAGCCCCCCCCCGCCCTAGGGCCCTCTCTGCCCCGGGGCTGTCGCCGGGCTCGGCACGACGTGGGTGCCGCCCGAGCAGCGGGCAGGCGATAGGGCTGACGGCTCCAAGGAAGCTGGGACCATGAAACATTTGCTGGAGCAAAGGCAGCTCTGTGTCCCAGAGGGATGCAGCATGTACAGTATGGTATTTCCACTGATTACCATTGCACCATGCCTTCCTTGTAGTGTTTCATGTCATCACGTTTTCTGTTTGAGTTGACGAGGCCTCCGAAGAAAGCAGATTTTTCTAATAGATTTTTCACCTGTATCTTACACAGAACCGTAGGGTTTCAGCTCGGAGGCTCATTTACATGATGGTGACATCTGTTTGATACAGAGACATATATTCCGGTTCTTTCTTGCTAGTTTGTTTTATACTCTTATAGACAGACTTTTAAAGATGGACGTGGAGCGTGATGATTCACGCTGATTCCTCAAATATGTAACTAGTTCCATTTGTTCACTTGTCTTTCAGACCCTCACTGTGAAGTGAGAAGGGCCCTCCAAAGTCAAATATCCACGCTCAACTTGGTGATAGAGTGGTAGGTGTTGGCCGAAGAGACCTCACATGTTCACCTTGTCTTTTTCTGCATACACATGGTTGGAAACTCTGTCTCAGTCCTAAGCTGCTCCCTTAAAACAGCAAAATACAAAGCAGAGAAAGAAATTTTGTCTAAACAACAGAGGGAATAGCCATGATTACTGTGACTCTGTAACAGCAGCCTAGAAATACCCAGCTTCATGTTCTGAGTAATTTCCTAAGCTGTGTGTCAGTATTTTTAATAGACTATTTTCAAATGCTGTTAACTATAGCTTGTATATGTTACTTAGATCTAATAAAATAAGTGGGCAGCTGCTGGCTGTTGTTCAAGCAGAACTGTCGTTTCACACAGTTCCTTACTTACCTTGGGATATATTTATACTAGAGATCAGTGTAGCCTACTTAGACTAAAATGAAATGTCTAGCGACATCTAAGCAGCCAATAAAGACTGCAAATCCATGCTTCATGGGTTCTTCATAGCAGAGTTGAACTTCCTAGCTAATCCTTAGCTAGTTAGCCCATGCTTAGCTTCCGACTGTGTTTGCTCCCCTGCTGTCAGTATTCCCCTTAGCTAGTTGAAAACCAGCTAGGGCATGTCTGTGGGGTTGCAGTCACACCTTCAGACAGCAGTGATTGATAGCTGCACGGGATGCATACAGGTAGAATGCCAGAGGAAAACAGATTGGGTGCAACTGCACAATGAATTGGATTTTAAACAGTCCTCCTGAAGGTTGGCATGTGACTGATGCTGCAAGGCAGATACTCTGAACTCAGACTTCATTGCCATACAGCAAGGAGAAAAGCCCTGAGTAGATTTCCAGCAATGGAGTCAAGGAGCATTTTTTTTTGAAGAAGAATGTTGCTCTTACTCCATTTTCTCAGAATATTTCGTATATCTACATGAAAACAAAGAAGTATTTGTCTGTCTCTCCGTAGAGAGAGACATGCACAGAGAGCTGGGAACATTGCCTGTCATCAGAGAGACCCTTGCAACAATATGGCTGTGGTAACAGTTCAGGCCAGATGAAGTAAACAGGCATCCTGTCACTAAAGTTGTCATGTCACAGGTGTAATGGTGCAGATGGGTGTGGTGGCAGACTCTTGCATAAAACATGTTTTAGAATCAATCAGCAAGTGCATAATGTGCAATTCAAAACCCTACATCCTTGAATTCTTAATCTGTATCTTCATAACTTGGGATGGACAGAGGTTGTGGTACTATTAGTTCACAGGGTATTCCAAACTCTCAAAAGTTGAACTCATTTTGAAGAGAAATGGAACAAAAATGCAATTTCATGCACAGCAAGCAGCTACTCATAGTAGGGTGCCTAGATCTTCATCAACTGACACTGTCTTAAATTCTGGTGAGTACTTGAAATGTCACCTGTATGCATTTGAGTTAGCACCTGCTGAAATCAAAGGGGCAATTCACAACTCAGTTCTGATTTCAGTCTTTACAGAAGCTCAAGCCAATAGAGCTACATCACTTATGATTGCAAAGATTTATTGGCAACCATAAATTTAGCAATTTAAGGCATATCTACCCAGGGAAATTAGTCCTTAAAAGGAAGGGTGTAGATGTTTAATGGGATTTCTGTATGCTAGCTCCCTTTGAGTTATTTTTAACAAATGCTAAAATTGTTCCAGTATAAAATAATGTAACTTTACCCTGCAAGTAGAATATGTTACTTAATTTCTAGAGCACTAGAAATAGGAAGGAGTTACATGGGGTAATGTGCTAGAAGTTCGCACTGCTGCACATTCACAGTTACCGCACACTAACTCCTTTATGTAACAAACCGTTAGACCTTTCGGTTTTCAGTGTAAGTTTAGCACTGGAAAACAGCCAGAAGACAAATCTGTGCATCTGCTGCTAGTCTGGTATGCTCCACATCTTGAGAAGAACCATCTAACTAGCTGACATCATTAGCATACGTATGCCGCCTTCTTTCCCCATCCCAAATGTGCAGTGCTGTAAATCACAGCAGGCTGGAATTCTGATCTCTTTAATGCTGTTTGAAGTGAGTGGCTAAATTACAGCCTCTCTTCTTTGTGTCCACACAAATGCTAGGTGAAGGCACCGATATTCTGAAGCATGGCTACTGGACTGATTCATTTCCCAGGCTGCAGTTTGTGCGTCAAGGGCAGAGATCCCATGCCTGCATATATTGGTCGAAGATGGAGGGCTCAGCAGCGCCTGGAGGCTCTTCAGCAGCTTGCTGTGTAAGTGTTCCATGGTTGGATAATTTAAAATGAACATACAAACAAAACCAACAAAAAGCCATGCACGCTGAAGTGGAGATGACTGCAATTTGCTCCTACTTATATTTCCCTTGAAATTAAGAGATTGCAGCTGTTGTGGAGTATGGTTACCCATCTGTTTCTTACGGGGTGGATGTTGCACATTCCTTCATCCCTGTGCTATCTGCTTTGCAGTGGTTGCCATGAAAAAGAAGTGAGTTATTTCAATCTCTTACAGATCAGATGAGTTATGAAGACTTCAGTGACTCATGTGTGTTACTTCAGTGGGAGCTCCTTGATTTTAATCCCGTGCAATTGCAGCTGGTTAGATTGCTTTTGCTGGTCCTTCCAGGGTCCTTGGGGCCTGAACCAGGGCACCACATTTTTAGAGCAGGGGTTTCTTAGTTGAGCTTTCTCCTGGTGTCACAATGTGGGTTCTGATTCAGCAGATAATAAAAAAAAGTTTGTGTTTTGCCACACTACAAGTTTTTTTAGAGTCCTCTTGTAGCTGTATTCAAGACTGCAAGCGTTAGCCTAGGTTTTTGTTTTCAAAGGTTCTTTCTGCTTTAAGCAACTAATTTTAGACCATGGTCTTTTCAGATGGTGCTTGCTCTGGAGTTGCTCGTAACTGAGCTCTACCACATGCCAGACAATAATCAAAGATGCTCAAGAGTGATACAGTGGATTTCACACCTGGTTTTGCTCAAAGACATATTCTTCTCATTTTCATAATTAAAAAAATAAATTGGAGTATTTTTTTCTTAATACTATTTTCAGTGTTTCAAACTGTCCCCAGCACATGAACACTTCAGTGGCTTCTTATATTTTCCCTGCAATTCTGTAACAACTTGACACCTGCACTGCTTTAAAGTTGATTTACATTTCGACAACATGTATTTGCAAAATGTCTTGCAATTAACAAAACCCGAGAAATACATCCCCTCTGTTTCAATCTGCACTGATTGACAGTGCTGCTGATATGGAAGACAGAATATTTCCCAGCTGTCTTCTCAGTAGTTGCATTGCCTCTGCAAGGTTACTGGGAATAAATGCTCATTTATTTTAGCAAAGTCAGCAAATATAAGTCAAGGACATGCAAGAGGCAGGATCTGTGGAATAAAAAGGGCTATTTCCCTGGGTTCCCATTGTGCCTATAACTATACCATAATAGGATGAACGGTTTATGCTAATAAAGTTAGATCATAAGAATAAGTGCCCACCTGTGCTGAATGAAACACAAATCCATCTGGATGGAGCAACAGTCTGATATATAAACAGTCAGCTAGTGGAACTAGCCATTGGCTCCATTAACTCATTTGAATTACAAACACAACTTCACAATAATACGTTGATTAGTGCTGAGCAAGTGTATCAGGTTACGACATTGCATCTCAAAATATTGCCTTCTCTTTTCTTATGTGATGTGACTGAAAGCCTTGGGAAGAGATGACTTTAAACTTACCTTGGCAGTAAATTGTGTGTCACGGGAGGTTAATGAAGCATCTCTCTCTAAGCTTTCCTGTGGCAGGTAGCCATACTGTGCCTCCCCAGATTCCACAGCAGAATTTGCAGGAATTACACGAGGGCTTGGAAGACAACTGATCTCAGCACGTAATCCTCTGTGTTGATTGCAGCTGTCAGCAATGTTATGTATTGTTAATTGTATCTCTGTACATATACCTTCGTAATTAAAATTAGGCATCAGCAACCAATCCCAGCACCCTAAGCCCCTACATCTTGAGGTTAGAATTTGTATAAGTTGCCAAAAATGGTCTTATAGAAAACGTGGCCTTTAGGACTTGGCATATCTATAGCTCAAAGAAATAAAAGCATCATAGAATCATAGAATGGCCGGGGGTGAAAGGGACCCTAAAGATCATGTGGTTGCAGTCCCCTTGCCATGGGCAGGGACACCTTTCCCTCAAACCTCCATCCAACCTGGTCTCAAACACTTCCAAGGATGAGGCATCCACAATTTCTCTGGGAAGAACTTCTATTTTTTGTCTTTAACAACTGTGCAGGTTGAGAAGAATAAGTAGTTGTGAAATCAAGTAGCAACCCTGATGAATAACTTTCAAATTTCTCAGTTCTACCCATTATCTCACTGACTGCCTTAATGAGGTTTTCCACATAATCTTCCGAAGCCTTAAAGAAAACTCTTCAAGATGTTATAGTGAAAAATTTAAACAGTCTGCCTAATTTAAATTCAAAATGGGGAAAAAAAAAATGAAGTGTTCTTGCGAAAGATATAGTTGTTCCAGCATAGATTTTGAAACATTCTCACGATTGTCCTAATTTTTCTCCTTTACTGGAGAACTCAAATTGAAATTGCTGATTCTAAATTTTTAAACATTTGCTCAAAATCTCTTTACCTACTTTTCAGAGGTAGAAAGTGTCTTCTCCTTTGCTCATTCTGTATCTTTGCACATATTTGGAAACTGTTCCACTCTTAAGATAATAAGCTTGCTCCCCCCACTTCCAATAAAAATAGTTTTCTGTACAAAGTCAAGCATGTACAAGTGGTTAATCTTTCTCATAACAAGCTCATAAGAAAGTTTTAATAAAGGCAGCAAGACCATTTCTTGACCACATGTAGTGGGAAATGCACATAAAGTGTCAAACTGTCTTGCTATATAGGTAAATATGAAAAAACCAAGATACAATTGCTTGTATAAATGTGAGGCTTGGAGGGAATTTGTAGTGTGCGTGTTGGATAGTGCAGCCAGAGGGGAGAGAGAAAAAAAAAGCGTAAGGAAAAAAAGATAACTGCTCTGAATGTACTTCCTAAATGATATCCTGTATTTTGGCTTTCAGAGGTCAGTCTTCTCCTCAGATACCTCGGATTGTGTATGAAGATCCTGAAGTTGATGGAAGGAATCGCTACAAGTATTTTGGACGGTAATGAGCAAACTGATTTGTAACAGGGTTCAGCTTGTTTCTGTGCAGTTTAAAGAGCACCTAAGTAAAGGCCAGAGCATTTTTTTTCTGTATTTTCTTTCAGTTCTTTGATCACTGATATGGAAAATTTTAATAGAAACCAGATCTTAAACCAGAAGATCTTTTTAAATTCACATTATGACAGAATTTTCAGTTATAAGTTACCATATAAGCAAATATATCAGACATTCTGTACTTAATAATAAAGCCTTGGGCTGTAGATCATCCTGTGGAAAGGAAGAAGATATTTACAAAGCCAGTGTGGTTCTCCAGATCCCTAGAAAGGTGTTTTTTTAAGAAGGAACCTTTTAACTCCTAGTTTCTGCCAGGAGCAGAAAGAGAGGAAAGGGAAGCCTTGATTAACTTTTCATCCATATTCTCCACTGCAGGACTGCTCTGCTCCTTCCAGAAAGACACTGAAGGTCAGCAATGGACTCAAGATCTGAACTAACAGCTACTATATAAATACTCTTGACTTAGTCACGTACACTTTGAATTGCATTCACTATTGTACTCAGCAGCTATGCCACTATGTCCACTTTAAATACAAAAAATTTGCCAAGTTTAATAAATTGAAGTCTATTATGGCTCCTTTATCAACAGTTTTAAAAGAACAAAGAGGATGTTATCTCCTGCAATATGAAGTTAAGCTTCAAAAAGTCTCCCAAATGCTAAGGGAAATCGATAGAGAACTGCAATATGCAAACTATAAGAATGCCTAGGAAGGAATTATTAATATTTAGTTGAGCCCATATCACTTTCAAGATACCTCATAAAGTATTGCAAAAAAGAGAACAATAAAATTAGATAAATCCAACTTATCAGCTGATTGTAGGAATGAATTTCAGGATTTCAAGCAGTTATTAAAAAAAAACACAACTCTTTCAAAAAAGTGAAAGTGAAGTGAAAAAATGAAGCTAATTAGTGAAACATACACAAAAAGTTGGGAACACACTCAAAACTAACTTTAATAATTGTCTTGTTTTGCAACTCCACTTTCTGCTTTGACTTAAGAATAACACTCAGTCCTACTGGTGAAACTTCCTCTGTTTCTCTTAGCTGTGAAAGAGTTCTTTATTATTTAGGCACAATTCTTAAACATGCAACTAACAGAACCACAGTTGTGGAAAATCAGTATTAACTCCATTGAATTTAGTAGACTGCAGTTTTTCTGAACCATAATGATCTTTTAGGCTCATCCGTGTTGTCTTACTTTCATTCTCTCTTTTCAGACCTCTCAGCTCTTCTAAGCTGCCTCCAGCAGGTGCTCCAGAAGATGTTGCTTATACAAAGACAGAGTAAGTAGTGGCTTGTGGAGAATCACTGTTGTAATGGGTAACATGTCACCAGAAAAAGATCAGGAAACTGTTTAGCTAGTGACCACTCTTTTTCATAATGAAACAACAGGAAAAGCTTGTTAAGAGGTAAGGTGTTGTTCTCATCATTGAGAGTTCTTGAGGAAGCAGGTGATGGACTGTTTCAGAATTTGCTTGCAGTGTACAAGTAGTGCTTTGTGAATAAAAGACGTGCCTCTAGTGTGTTAAGACTGTGAGGCTTGAAACAGAAAGCTAGGTGTCTCTGAATTCCAGAAGAGATACCATTGCAAAGAAGATTCTCTAGTAGAGCAATATTGTTGGAAAATCTTCTGATACTTTATTACAGTCTCTGTGATAGATGCAATGCTGTTCAGAGATGTAGAGCATCCATGATGCAGTCTAATGTGGTTTTCAGTGAGAATCAAATTTCACATAATAATACCCAGTTCCTAGTAGACTCAGCGGAAATTGCACGTGCTTGTATCAGAATTAAATTTTTATTCTGGAATTGTTGGAAAGAGGAACATGTAAACTAAATTGAAGCAGTCCTACTCCATGTAACTTCAACGATTTTGTGTCCATTAAAGGCAATGCTTTAAAATGGATACATAGGGAAGATTTGTATGTAATAATCATGAGAGCTGAAACGAGAAGATTTCTGGATTATTTACTTAAGGAGGGTGTTTCAGACTCAGTGTAGCCTCGGTCTGCTTTTACTAAAGATAATGGAGTTAACATCAATGGGAGTAACGTTAAGATAAACCGAAACACATTTCAGACTCCCACCTTTGACTGACGTGTTTCTGGTTTGTTTGCTTGGAGGTTTTTTTAATGAATGTGACCAGTCTTCTTCCATCTTGCACCTCTTTTTAGGACAGAGCCGCATGTCCAGTCAGGACGTGCAGAAGACAGCCAGGTCTTTCGTCTCATCTTACGAACCCTGGGGACACAGACAGATTACAGGGATGGTGAAGCACAGACAGATCCCTATTCCCCTGAATATATCGTTCGCAGTGGCTCAGTCCCTGAAATTCTGGCACTTGCTACACTCACTTGGGGTGAGTTGTGAAATTAAGATGAATTATAATAATCATGTCGCCTCTTTAGCAGCAAGTTCTTTTCTTTTCAATGTCAAGTTTCAAGTCTATTGCCAGCTTTGGTGGTCCTTTTTTGTGTGCATCTGGGGAAATTATTTTACCTTTTTCTAAAGTAAGTATGATATTTCCCTACGTAATGGTGCTGTTCTGGGGCATTTCATGAAGTTTTGAAGACCATTCAATATAAAAAGGTCATGTTTCACAAATGTGAACTAGGAGCAGTTTTTCCACTTACCCACTGTTCTTCAGCTGCTATGAGTTGAGCATTGTTTAAAAAAAAAACAGTATGAAGACTGCTGCCCCGGAATATACCTGTGATCCTCATCTTCCAGTGTCTCACCTGTAACGATGATGGACACTGCACATGCCAAAGAAGGTGCTCATTCTCAGAAAGTATCTTCCTAGAAAAGCTTTTCTCCCTTTGCAGCCTGCAGTAGAAGAATGAAGTGCCAATATTAATGTGCACTGAACTGTAGCAACTGCAGGTCCCACCATGCCTCATACTGTAGAATCTCACTGGCCGTAGAAGTATTTCCTTCTGGCTTTTGACAGTTCTGCTTGCGTTTAACACATGGGCCTGTGCCCATCCAGCCCTTTTGTACTTTTAGATGGTGGCTATTTGTAGGATCTGCCAATCTCCCAAAGAGCTAATGCTTCTTGTCCTTGTAAGGTCGGGGGCTGCCAGCAGGACAAGCCGAGATGGAGATCATTGACCGCATCCGGGAAAAACGCGCTTGGGAAGCAGCTCTGCCACCCATGGACAGTCCCTCAAACGTTGCAAAGAGGTTGAAGATGATGGAGGCTATGGAAAGGAAGGAGTGGGCCTATAGAGAAGAGGAGATAGAAAAGTAGGAGTCCACTTATTATTTAATTATTGGCTGAATAGAGGAGGAGCAAGAAGGTTTAGGGGATTGGCTGAAGGGTACAATAAGACTTCTATTTCTGTGAAAATACACTTATTTTGGGAGGGGATGTTTTCCTTAAATTTAATCTACAAGTCTGCTGCCACAATACATTTTACCAGTGCTTAACTACCTTTTTAAAATGAAAGATTGAATATGAGATATGCAATATGAGCTATTTGTAAAGGTATGTAGGATTTGATGGTGACAGCATTGCACAGAACGCTGCAGAGTACACTCAATACTGCCTGACCTTTTCTTTCCTTGCAGGTTGCAGAAGGTTAAAATGGAAGTCTTTAAGAAGCTGCTGCAGAGGCGAGAGGAGAATCAGAATAGGCTGGATGTCATGCGCCTGAAAAACCACTGGCAAAATCATCAGAAGGCTAAAGAAGAGAAAATGAGAAAGGTTCAGCATGACTGTGCATTGAGTAAGTCTGAAAGACAGAAGAGAGGGGTATGAGACAGTTTTCAGACAAGCCATTCCTATTTTCACAAGTTTACCATCTATTCAAAACAAAATAGGTTGCATCCGCAATACTGATGTGCATGGCCAGCCCTTGGTCTGTCATGTTTTCATTTTATCTAGCAAAGGCTCTTGTGAATGCACAAAGGTACAGCTTTTATAGAACTATTTGTGTGAACCGTCTCACATTTGTATCTCCTTTTCAGTGCTCAGGAAACTGATAGCTAAGAGGAAGAATTGCATGGGAAAGCTGGCGAGACGAGATATCATCAGAGAGTATAATGACTTTTCATCACAAACATATGCCCCTTTGTCTCGAATTGGTGTTTTCCCAGACAACCATTCTGACTACTATGCAGTAAAAACCTTCTATCTTGACACCTTTACAGGTAAGCCATTTTGGAAGACTTAGCTGTGGGAGATACTTACTTGAGATACTAACAAAACTCAAGTTTCTCCCCCCATCACTGCACTACTTAATCACTGTTTGTATTAAAATCCTTGTATGTATTATAATCTTTCTTTATATTATAATCTTAGGATTGTGTGAACTGGAAGAATCTGTCCAGCATTCTGTCTTGCAGATCAAGACTAAAGCTCCAAAACCTACATACACTGAGACTGGCTATATTAGAAAGTCAGGAAGACTAGAAGCAGTCCTATTAGAAGTTCACCAGGTATGAAGCTGCATCCAGCAGCATATCAGTTCCTCTTACATTTGAACTGCTCATAAATGCAATTGAGAAGATGTGTAAGCTTCTTCCCAATTTCCTGTGCTGAATTCTTATTGTGTGAAACAGCTTCTAGGACAGAATGGATCAAACATGCAGACTGTTGTAGGCTTGACCAGTACTGCTCTGATACTCAGCCCATCATACTCTCACTCCTGAATCCTATAGAAAACAAGCACAAAGAAATCTGTCTTCATACAGACCAGGTATTTCGATTGGAACATGTTATGTCAATTTGAAATTCTCACTCTTTTCTCATTCTCATTACTCCATTTTATAATATACTACTGGCTACACTATCAAGCTTCCAATAATTACAGAAAGTGAATCTGGATTGATATTCTAAAAATTTTGTACATTATTTAAAAAGTACATTTTAAGTACATGTTGTAAAACCATCTGCAGCAAAGCATGATTAAAATGACCCCACTCATAAAATCAGGTCACCATGGTGGATGCATATCACTGTTGTTCCCTAAGAACAGCATCTGATTTGCAAACATGCTAATAGCATTTTGCATATCTTAATTTATCACAACCATTCATGCAGATGAGGTGTCCCTATATGCAATTAACCACCAAGGAAAGAAGTGCCTCATTTGCATCTGCAATCACAATATTTGTAAATTATATGTACTTTTAGGTACACTTCTTGTGATGCTGTTGAGGGTTACCTTCATGTAAAATCAGGAATATTCTTGGCTGGCTGCTGTATCTTTGGAAAATAGTGACTCTAATTTGTAAAGCTTGGCAAGTTTTGCTTACATTTATATATATTATATATATGTATGTATGTATGTATAGCCCTTTTGGTTTAGTATCATGTAATAATAATTTCAAAGCAGACAGTAACCTGCTATTGCTGAATTTTAAATTGAAATCTTGCTCTGAAAAATCAATCATATTATCTCAAATTTAAATTCTGCTGGATCTTGTAAAGATGAAATATTGCATCTCATTATAAACCAGAAAGAAAATTTTCAAAGAAAATCTTGAGTGCTACAGGAATCATTCAAAAGTAAGGACAAAACTTGGAGATTTAAAGACACAGAAGTGTTGAAGTGGTTTGAGTTTGGATGGGTTTGCATAAAATTCAAGAAGTAATTGTGTAATCTGCATCATAACATGGTTCTCATTGTCAGCAGAATGATAGTCCAAGCTTTTGGAGATGAATTCCAGTTACAAGCAATTGTATTCTGCTTGTTTAAAATATGCCTTATGGTTTGAAAGACTGTGGTCAAGTGTCCAAACTGTAGCCACAGAGAAGTGTGAGCAGCTGAATGCTGGCTGCTCACACAATAATGTCTCTTCAAAAAAAACCTGGTGGACAAAGGAAGATGGAATACAGAACAAATGCAGACAATTCTGCACAGTTTCTTTCTTAAATTGGTGTATATCACTTGGTCTGCATAGATTTATAGCAACTGAGAGGCTAACATAAGTAATACTCGTTTCCCCACCACAAAAACGCCAAATGTGTATTCTTTTAAAATCATGAACTGTTTCCTTTGCAGGCAAAAATGATAAAATAAATCCATTATGCAAAATTTAACTGCTGCTTTTAGATATACAGAAATGGACACCAGACTGGTTGGTCCAGACAAGCAGAAAGTACTGACACTGAAACACCCAGACTGCCTCAGCTACCGCTAGATTTAAACAAACTTTCTGTTCAGAGAATCAAGAAATGACTGCCCTAATTAGCTCTTGAGCTCTGTGGTGCTGTTCTTGATCACTTCTCCCATCAGAGGCTTTTGCTTCTGAAGTTTGATGGCTGTAGCATGTTCTGACTTAGCAGAGCCTTGCTGACAGGTCCACCTCAAATGCTGCTGTAGCTGTCAAAAACAGAGCAGTAAAGTGTGCAGAGTACTTGCATTAATAGGATTTAGGAGAATCCTCCCTGAGAGTAGTTCTCTGACCACTTGGAATAAGCAGTCCCAATTGTGCCAACAAACCTCCCATCACACACAGTAGAAAAGAAGTTTAAAGCAGGTAATTAGGGATCATCTTACCCGGGCATTGTGTTGCTTTGCCCTATTTCTATAGCTGAGTAGCCATATCAGTTTTCTATTCTAAAGCTTTATTTTAGTGCTGTCCTAGCACACTTAATCTATAATTTCTCTCCCATAATCCTAGAAATAAGGTGGGATCCTAGAAAATTCAGAAAGTACATGGAGAGCTAGCTCTACAATGAGGTTTTTTTTAATTTTTCCTGGATTATCTGGAAGCAAGTGACAAATATAGGAGGAATGCTATATATTGGCCTCAGAAGTAAGTAGTTTTAATAAAGGAAGTTTCCAAGGCTTTCTTCTCTGGCCAAACATGAGGAAAGATGGATGAGTTCTCCTCATTATATTCCTTTTTGTTTGCCTTATTGAGGGTATTCCTAAGCCTAAAGCTTTTTAGAAGGGATAAACAATAATCCAAGTAACTACAGAAAGGATCTCTGTCCTCCTAAGAATGAGAGCTGCTTCTTTCAGACATGAAACTAAGCCAAAAAGAAGTGATTTTAGAAGCAGACTTTTTTTAGGACCATCCTGAAACTTTTGCAGAAGTATTATGTACACACAGTAGTCTTTGAATAATTCTCCAAAATAAGAGAATATGGCAGAAACAGGAGTGACCCAAAATTTACAGTAAAAACAAAAATCTTTATCTTAAGCCAGATCAGTAAAAGGACAAAAAAGATAGTTCCTAGCCAGCACAGATAACAGTGCTTTAAGGAATGCAAGTGAGCAAGACAGCCTAGTATAAAAATCCAAGGCATTAAGGACATAACATACCAATACAGATGACTACTGCAGGGAGTAAATGCAGCTAGGTAAGTGAATACACCAAGGAGTGGAGGAGGTGATAGAAGGCATCCCAATGCAGAACAATACATGACTTTAGGCAGACCCTCTATGCTCTGGTGACTCAGGAGGGATGAAGTGTCAGATGGTTTCAGAGTGTTGGATCAAGATGAGGTCAGAACCAGAAACTTCTCACCTCAGCATTAAGTACAATTCTCACCATGTCTGTTTTCCTTTATCCGGTTGCTGGGAAGAGGTAGAGAAGTAGAGGGGCCAAGAATGTCTCTGGAGAAAATCTCTGCCAACTTCAAAGTGTAGGAAAGGCTGTTTAAGCAGTTATTTCTTCAAGAACAGATCTCCACACAGTGTAAGTTGGCTCATGCTCAGACAGGCTCTGAGAGCTTTTATGTCAGTCTTGATCAGCCAAGATGCAGCAGCCGTGCTGCACTGCTAAGCAGGTTGGCAGCCTGTCCTCGGTGATCCTACCTGAAATGGGGCTGTAGCCAGGTGGAGGTTGGCCTCTTCTCCCAGGCAACCAGTGATGAGAGGGCACAGTCTTAAACTTAAACTTAAACCACCAGGGGAGGTTTAGATTGGAATTAAGAGGAATTTCTTCAGAGATTTGACATTGGAATTGGCTGCTCAGGGAAGTGGTAGAGTCATGGTCCCTGGACGTGTTCAGAGAAAGACTGGTCATGAAGAAATAGACAGACTCTGTGCCATGGTCTTGTTGCCATAGTGGTGTTCAGTCATAGGTTGGACTCGATGATCTCAGAGATCTTTTCCAACCTCATTGATTCCGTGATTCTGTAATCCCACAGTTATCAGTTACCTTTTGTGAGCAAAAGGGAAGAAAGAGAACCATGACTGCATACTTTGTGCTGTACACAAAAATCAAATTCACCTAGGATCTTGTGGAATGGAGAAGATCACAGAGAAGATAAGGGAGGAATCTAAAGAATGGATTGAATGATTTCTTTGAATGGAGAGTTGCTTCTTAAGCCATTATCCTATCAAGAGTTCTGCTTCTCAGAGGGTGGCTGAGAAGCCAAGGTGTGTGGTGAAAAGCATGAGTGCCATTTGCTGTTCACTGCATTTGCCAGGAGAATGGAAAAGAGATGACTTATGTTCTTTCACTGTCCAATCCAATCAGATTCTACCTTGACTCTGAACGTACTACCTGAATAAAGGAATGTAGTCTGTATCAGGAAAATTGGAGTATGATATGTAGGCAGTAACATTTGGTGTATGTTGCTCAGAAATTTAGCACTTTTATCTTTTAAAATCAAGTATTTTTGTAGTGATTCTTGAGTCCTGGTGTCCCTGTTTCCAAAAATGAGAACTTGTTAAGTTAGGCAGAACCTAACTTAATAGAGGTAAAGGTTTTGCCTTAACCTCTATTTTTTTCTTTTCTTGTATTAAAATCTTAAAATAATTTAAAGCACCAGATAAGAGAAAGAAAATGGTAAGCAATTTTTTTATTTAGTAAAGATAGCCAGGCAGGCACTAGATAGTGCTGACATGAAAACATAAAGCCACTTCTAAGAACTGCAATATATCTCAAATCTACATTAATAAAGATTCCCTCTTGTCCAAATTAATTATAGATTTTTCTGTCTTTAAAAGTTGTTAGTCTGGTTATATTTTGTTATTCTGGTTAGCAGGAAATGTTTTTGGAGGCCACGGTTTTATTAGAAAAATTCTTATGAATGCGAGATTGTACTAACAAACATAGTAGCCATTGTTTTCCAGAGTCACAACTACAGCAGCTTTTCTTTCTTCTTCCCTTGCCCTGCCATGCAAATCTCCTTATAAATCATAGCCAGCACTGTTATAATCTTCATGCTAGAGAGCTCTAAGGTCTTCACGTACAAAACACAGGTCAGAAAATCTCTCAACATTTTTGAGCTATAACCATTTCACATGGCTGAAAAGCAGTTTATAGGCTCTGATTCCTGCATTATTAACATGGACCATTTAAGAAGCTTTCAGTAATAAAGTATTTTATTCCCTCCACCTAGAAACCTTTCTCCTTTTCTGGAGCAATTCATTATCCTGACCTAAAAGATCTGATCCTACATGCAAGAAGGGTTTTTGTACAATGACTACTGGAGTTTCAAAACTTCATTAATTTCACAATTTAATTCTGTGCAAATGCCATCAGTTTCCTGTTACTGGAGAGATAAATTCAGCATTGAACTTTTTTCTAAAGTTTTTCTTTTGATTTCCCTCCCTGTTGAAATACTGTGTTTGAATGTTTCAAAGAGAGAGAGTGAAAAAAGGAAAAGGTACACTTCCCCTTGCTGGAATATGATCTTTCAATAATAAAGACTAAAGATCCGACACATACAGTAGTAGGATTGTAGTTTTGAAGGAGCTTTAAATGGATATACTCCCTTCCCTTTCTTTGCAAGCCAAAGTGTGATGTCCAGCAGCAGGCAAGCATTGTCATGCAGTTGGAAATGCTTATCTGAATATCTATTTCTAAGGGGCTGGCAGTGGGAAATTGGCAGGATTTGGGCTTTTTAAACAGTTTGAAAAGGTCTTTAAAGACCTGAGGCTGTGATGCCACTTCACTGTAGTCTGCTTACAAAGGTGGCATCTGCCACCAATCGACTGCAGGCAAGATAAACCCACACTTAATGGGCTTTTGCATTTTCTTGGTGGAAGGAAGTTTTTGGACAAGACAATTTCTCTTTTGCCCCCAGTCCACCTCTACAGTGGCTGTGGGGGCCACTGGGCTGCTGGGCAGTTGTAGATAAGCAGAGCAGAGTTCCAAAACATATTTGGCTAGGAAGGGGTCATTTGGTTCAATCTTTTGCGATAATAGCCTATCATACAAAGACATTTCACTGTCACAGAACAGTGACAATACCCTCTTCAAGTGACCCCTTCATGAAATCTCCCAGCTGCATAACATTTCTGAACCACAGTCACAAGCATTACCTGTTGTTAAAGGCAAAGAGTTATAGCATTCTTAGAAAATTAATTGAGAATTAGAGATGAAGTTCATACCCATTTTAGATTCATTTTAGGTGACTGACAAGTGCTGATGACTTATTAGTAAATACAGTAAAATAACTCCTGCTTCCTTCTTACATATGATTTTGACATTCCCATCAATGTCTTCAGACCTCATCTACTGACCATACTCAGTTTTTCAGTTGATGTGCAGTAAGAAATAGAAGCCACAAGCCTGCAAAGCTTTCAGCCCCCTGTAGTCAGTGTGGTCAGCAACAGTCAGCATCTAGAGGACTGGTCTTGTTATGTTGTTCTGTCCAACCATGTTCTTGTTAAATTGGGTGTCTTTTGCAGGCACTGCTGGAGAAGAAGAATAAAGGCAAGGAGCCAAAGAAGCCTCCCCCTGTCTGTGAAAAAGTAGAAATCCCTGTTCCTAAGCCACCCACTCTAATCCTGGAAAAACCATCAATTGTAAGTGAGCTGGTTTTAGCACTTTTTTCCCCTGTTGATCCCTGATTGTTTCCTACACAGTTGTTAAAGGAATGCCCAGGGAATGAAAGAAGGGAGCTTTATCTTTTTTGTGTGCATCCATGTTAAAAATAGCCATCGTTATTTCTTAAGGCTCTCTTAGTCTCTATTCTATAGGGATACTAGCAGCCAAAGATTTGAAAATAATTTACAGTATCTATTGGCCAAACTCTTAAGTAAACTTTATTTTATAAAGACAGAAATTAGCAGACATGCTATTCTCTTGTTCTTGGGGAACAAAATGATCATCATCATCTTCATTATTATTATTATTATCATTATTATTCAGTAGCTTCCAGCCTTCTGATCTGACAACACTGTCATAATCCAGTGAGGCAATTAAGTTTAGACTTACTGAAGTCGGAGAGACATTGGCTACTTAGCACTGAGTGTGCACTTCATTAATTTTCTGGAGTGAAGCTCTTGTCATCATGCAGGATGCGGTGTTTGATGAGCATGCACCAGTTCACAGGTGATGATTCTCCTGCAGAGATTGAAATAGCAGTAGTGATGTGTCGTGGGGGCTGTGATATGCTGTAGGAAAAAACTACTTTTTAGGGGAGCTGCAACTTCCTTTTCTTTCTTAAAGTAACATACTTAAGAGCTGGTTGCCCCAGTGGACTGTTCTGTCTTCTTACTAACATCATTTTCATGATGTACTAAGAATTAGACAGAATTACCATTTAGACTTGTGAATTTAAGAGTCACACAACCATGAAAGTGAAGAGAGAAAGTCTTATTAAATCATATGTGCTGCTGTGTTCCTTTGTGCAGTATGATATTCTATGTTTTATGCATTCTATTTTAAGATGACTGGAACAAGAATTTCTTATCTCCTTGGGGAGAGATTTCCACAGCTTTACCAACTTCTTAGCATTAGATACTGTATTGCAGTGGTGGGTTTACATTGTTTGGGTTTTCTAGTTTGGCAGATTTGTAAGCACTTTGAGGTAACATGTAAAGAAATCAGAAATCTTTTTCTAGCACTTGTAGTCATTCTTCAGTGTGTTTACAGATTATAGTTGCGGTTTTTTTAAGATTTCCAGTACAACATAATTCCATCTTCATTAATTTTGTCAACATTTGGTTTAGTTTCAAGAATCTTTATGGGTGAACACATAAAAGATTGAGCTCTCCAGTAAAGCTCCATCTGTAAAATCAGGCCACTTGAGCCACTGAAGAGCAGCACTAATATCTCCTGCCTTGCCAAATCCAAGTGAGATTTCTCCTACCAGGCTGTGAGGAGCAGTGAAAACAAGGCTCTTCTCTGTTTTTAATGCTTCTCTTCCTGCCACACACGCATAGGAGTACCAACTGCTAAGTGCTTCCCACTGGAACTGAAGATCTTGGAAAGAAACTGTGCCAGAAGAAAGTGGAGAGAATGGAGGCACTACTGCAAGCATCCTCAGCTTCTCTCCCCCAGTCATTTCTAATGGACTTAAGAGCCACAACAAGCTCACAGAGCACCTCTGAATTCCTTCATTACTTTATGACTTTCTTCCAACCTTCTCTAGTCTGCAACCATTTCCTAGATTCTTCTATATCCTTTTTTTTTTTTTTTTCCTGCAGGGCATGATAGGCTTTTCACCTCCCCTCATTCTTTCCTGCTGGTCTGTAACAGGCAGATGGACAAGCTGATGATTACACTTGCTAAGGCATCATTTGCAGCATTCAAAAACAGAAGTACAGAAGAAATGCTCCTCATAAAAATTCAAACCTAATCTTAGTTAATATCACACCAAGCAGTTTGGCTTACCAGTATGTGTGCCATCACCATTTCCAAAACTGTCCTGAAGGGATTTCACACTGTAGCCAGGTGATGTGGTAGAGTTTAGCTCTCAAGGATTGGAAATGCATCCCTTTTTTCCAGAGAAGAAGAACATACCAAATCACAAGTCCTCTCACTACTTCTGCTTTGCTCCTCCTGGGTGCTGGTGTGGAAAGGCAGAAATGCTTCCTTTTGAGTTTGGAAAACTCCATCTTCAACACCTAAGAAAAAACACATAACTAAGATTCAAGCCCACACAACTTCTCTCATCCCACACTCTTCCCTGTTTTTCCAGCACTTCTTAAATACCACATGTCAATGCAGACCTCATAGGTTCTTTATTAAAAAAAGTGCTTCCAATTTTAAGATTTCTTTTTATCTTTCCCAGGCAGCCAGTGGACTTTTTCCTTTTCCTGCTGTCAACTCCAAACTAGAAAACCCCTCACCTAGAAAAAATGATGCCATCTGTGCTTCATCTACTTCTTCTATTTAAATTAGGCCTTTTTTTTTTTAACCTTCTGTGGTCATGTTCCCTTTCCTACCATGCTCCATCTTCCAATGCTACGCCAGTAAAGGTCTCAAAGACACAAATCACAATGGACTGTGGTTAGTTTTACTTCCAAACTATCACTTTCTGGGTCTTAAATTTACTGAGTAAGTCTAATAAAGATCACCACTGGAATAAATATCAAAAGAAAAATTGTATGTGTTCTGTTTTAATTTAAAACCCTTTTTTATGGGTTGGACATATTCTGTCCTCTTAGTGTCTTGAACTGTTAAATTAATGTAGCTGATGCTCATTTTGCAAACTTAGATTCAGTCAAGCTACAAATAGCACTTAAAATGCATACAGTAATTTTCTCCATCAACATCTCCTTATCATTAAGTTCTCATCTCTAAAGACCCTGTAAAATCTCAAATAGAATCTAATTATACAACCTTTCTTCCCCATCCCTTGTAAAACATGGAAGTACATGTTATTCTTACTCACCTTCCTTTCTCTAGAAATTAGAAGAAAGGTGTTCAGAAGCAACCAAGAAAAGACAGGATATGAGTTAGACTGTTTAATAGTTAGGCAGATAATCTACAGAAATCCCAGTCTCCAAAGCAATACTTAATCATTGTGTGGATATTTGTTGTGTCTTGGCAGGAGGAAGAGGAAATAGACCTGGCAGTGATCTGTCTGCAGAAGTTGCTCCGAGGCAGGGCTCTTCAGAACATGGTATTCTGTCTCTTTGTTTATGTCAGTCTTCAGAATGATGGTGGGAATGAGTGATTGCAAAGGGTGTTTGCAATCTTTCTTCCACAGGGGTAGTGAGGCTCTTCATAGCACAGTTACTCAGATGGCAAATTCTAAACTAGATCTGGGCCATGAGTACATTTTGCCATGATTATGCCAAGGTCCCAGGCACAAGAAACCTCCCACATCCCAGCAGGGTAGCTTGTATTTCATACCATCTTTCTGGTTTCCACTGGTGGTGAGCTGGACCCCAGATGAGGAGCAACTGAAGCCTACCATTGTGATGTGCAGCACCCATCTTTCTGCTTCCAAGGGAACAGAAGGAGGTCTAATTAAAAATCAATTCAGTAGCCATGCCGTGGGCAATATATTAAGCAAGTCTGTCACTTGTCATGAGACCAGTCCTGAAGGTTTGTTTTCCACAAAGAGTACAATTGATACTCTCTCTTGCAGTAACTATTTAATGTTTTGAAGTGTTCCTGCACAGGACCCTGAGCTTTAGGAAACAATATGATACCATGAAAGTGGCTTGAGGTGGAATATAGACTTCCCAAGTGTTCTCCAGTTGCGTGTTGATCTGTGAGAAGGATGGTTGAGGCCACTGAAGGATTTTTGACTTTCAGAGCATGAAATATCCCACCATTTTAGGAATCTTCTTCCAGCTACTGCTGGATCAGAAATTTATTACTGAGTTGGAGAATGACACAAGCAGGGTTGAGTGATCTTTTGTTGCTCTTGGAAGACCTGTTGGAAGAGAGTGGGATTGAAAGTAAAACAGTTGTCAGGGAGGGCTGGGCCACATAACTCCATAACAGGGATGGCAGCAGTTTCAGCAACCTCCCCAGCAATTTATGGCTTTGGGCTGTTGCTGGGCTCACTCAAAATGAAGGTCAGAGGACAGGAGATGTTGAAACACTGTGAAGCTTTGACATTGAGGCTGATATAACAAGGTATGCAGAAGACTATTACCCTTTTGACATAGGTGGTGGAGTTCCACATTCCAGTGGTTTGAGTTTGGGTAAAGCCAAACAGAATAATAATAATTAAAAAAAAAAAAAAGAAAAAGAAAAGGAAAAAAAAGTAGCAGATTTACCTAGCAGCTGTAGTGTTTGCCTAAATGCAACCACAAATTTGTTACAGAGAACTAGGTCTTGGTAACAGCTGACCTTGCAACTTTGAGAAAAAGGGTGTGCCCTGCTGGCAAAACCACGTTGCTCTCTATTCTCCATCTAATATGCTCGGTTGTTTACCTTTATTTTAAAGATGTTTGAAGGGAAGGAGAAGCGCCTGGATCTGATCCAAGAGCTGCGCACTGCTCACGCGCTGGAGGAGGACGGGCAGCTGCGCTTGAAGGCTCAGAAGCAAATGGTGCTGTCCTTACAGCGACAGCAGGACTCACAAATGCGCCAGGTTTGCTCGCATAGGTGGCAAGGTTGATTCGCTTCTCTGTCCTCACCAGACGCTCTGCTTGCAGTACCACAACACTTTCACTTTTAATTTTTTATGTTTTCTATTATCCACAGCACAGAAGGCACCCCAATAGCAATAAAGCTCTCCTAGCACAGGCCAAGCACTGAATGCCTGAGGGGCTGAAATTGCTCTCTCACTGCTCTGGAGGCTCTGGGGAAACTCAGAAACAGACTGAGGCACCCTGACCACAGCTGCTATGCAGGCTGTGTTTGCTTTGTTTGCAGACAGAGCACTTATTTATATTTACAGGGCTTTGAACAAACTGCAGTGTCAGATGACCCTCAGTTTTCCCACATTTCAATCCCTTTCACTGCTACTGTGACCTGGTATCACAATACGTGCTTGTCACTCACATCTGTCAGATGTTTTCCTGAGTGTTTGTTACTGCTCTGTCATTTCCCTGTCCCTTTTCTAGCTTGGCACCCTCTCAGGCTCCTCCTCATGCATAAAACCTCACAAAGGAAGCCAAAGCCAACTTACTTTGTAAATCCTGCTGGGCTTAAAACTTACAGAACTCTAGAATGGTGATGCATTGAGGTACCTGCCACTGTATGCAGAGCAAAGAAATTTTGGGCTTCATCCTCTGCCAAGGATCTAGTGAGAGCCAGGGATGCAAATTCCCATCTTGTTTCCTTACAGTGCCACAACCTTCCAGGGCAAAGTGAATGAAATGGCAGATGCTGGTCAGGAGTGGATCATAAAGAAATTTTGTCCAGAGTTCACTACATTTCAGAGAATACAGTATCAATCACGTTCCTGCAAGTTTTCTTGTAGTTTTTACTACTATGCTGTTTTTTCAATGACCACTTGGGAGGCAATTTGGCAGCTTCCATATTATAATGGCAGCATCCATTGGCCAGTTGACCTGGTGGAGATGAAGCCAGACCACTTTCCTGATCAGCAACAAAATTTCCCCTTAGATCTCAGTAGAAATCGAACCAGGTGACTGTGTTTTACCATTTACCATTCAGCATTTCCAGATACTCCCTCATGCACAGGAAGCCAGGTGTAGAATGCAGGAATACAGAATATTTCTGGTGAGGAATTAAGAGAAAAATAAAAGCCTTAGGCATTAGAAACTTGCAGTGCTATATTACTTCTGGAAGCCCAGGTAAGAGTGAAGGATAAAACAGTTCCAACACCATGATGACATTCATAGAGAAGGAGAGAGAGTGGTAATGGTAAAGAACAGTAAATGGTAAAAAAATTGACCTTTGATCTCAGAATTTCCTTCTTGGAGAGCCACTATCCCCCTCTGCTGGTATTGGCCTCCTCTACTCTCACCTTTTTTTTTTTTTTTTTTTTACTGTCTCTGAAGTCCAAGGCTCAGGTTTTTGAACATTTTGAACTTCAAAACTCTCTGGATTGCATGTGCAAGAGTTTTCTATGAGTGAGGCTATTTCTGAAAGTCACTGGTGACTCTCAGTTCTGTATGGTTGGTGGTCACAGGTTTTTTTCAGGTTTTTGACTATTTCAGTGTAAAAGAAGTGCTTCCTGCCAAAAGAGGATGGAAACTCCACATAAAACGGTCAAAGATGAGGATTTGAAAATTTTTGACTCATATATAACAAAAATGTAACACAAGAGTGTTCCTGAATTGTTTTCCTCCATTTCACACCAGTTTTATGTACAGCACCTGGAGCAATGAAGAGGAGGGAGCACTTTAGTTCCATGCTATCCTTTCCTGTGGGGTGGTGCAGTTACTGCATCACCATCTTCCATCTGAAACACCTGTGGGCTAAGTGCTGTCACTTCTAGATGTGTGCAACATTGACAATCTCAGTTTCTTTGAAACACTGCCTGGGCAAATGGCACAGCTGCGTTAGAAAGCTGATTTATTATTACTTGTCTGGGATATTTCAGCTCCACTTCAACTTTTATGTTTAGGTCTATTCTGTAATTGCCTGTTTATTTCAACAGAACACAGCATCCCAGCCAGTTCCAGACATTGCCTCCTGCCAAGGCCTGTGGCTTCAGAGTCCGTTCTGGAGATAATGAACTCCCCATAGATCTTGTCTCTTTCTGTACTGCAATCACACATACCCAGCCCATAAAACAGGATGTGCTTGGAACAAGGAGTGAATGGCACAGTAATGCTGAACACCTGGAATCTTGTCTCAACTCTGTCACACACTTTCTGATTTTCCATTACCTGGAATTTTAAGGTCTCATTTGCACTTCTGCAAACTTAATATAATTACTGTCAATTTGAATTTGTCAGCAGTTAGTAACCTGTACAATTTTAGTTCAATGCCTGAAGCTGCAGGTACTCATGGCTGCACTGTGCAGAAACCATTCAGGGCATGTAACACATGAAGAGTGCCAAGCTCCTGGGACTGTCCCATGGCTGGTGTGAGTGGATGCTGCAGAGCTGTCTCACATGCCTGTGGTAGTCCTGGGACTTCGTACAACGTTCCTGGGGTTTGTAACACAATTCTTTGCATTTTTCATTTGAAAGCTGTCAGCGCTGGAAAGAGACTTGGCCACAGTAGAAGGAAGGGCACTGGCGAACATGCTTGATTTTCTGTCCAAAGAGCTGGTGAGGCTGCAAGAAGAGCAGAAGTTCCATGCTTTGATCATGCTGGCTGAGAGGCAGAGGCGGATGCGGGAAGCAGAGGAGAGCGGCCGGCGGCAGCTGGAAGAGAGCCGGCGGGAGGAGGAAGATGCGCTTTTCAAACAGGCAAGAGAGGGAGACTGGTGGGACTGTAGGCAGTCTGTAGGAGCTGCCTCCTTGTGGGAAGGTCCAGTTGGAAGGGAGCTGCTTCAGTGCTGACTTTGGTGATGGCTTGTTTTAAACTTGAGGGGGAAAACTTAGCGAAGAGAGGGTGATTCCTTCCTCAGAGAGTCATGCCTATTAAACTGAGGGTGATCTGAATACCCATACAGATAGTCCTCTTGGGCCTGTCATGAATGAGTGTAGGTTTCTAAATTTCTCTTATAATCACCTGTGGAGAACAGATGTACCTAGATCATCTCTGGGGATAATGTTTTGTCAGCGCTTGTTCTGCCCAGCAAAACTATTAGATGCTTTTCCAGGAAGGATGCCTTTAAGCAAGGGTGTGGAATGATTTTGCCCCCACCTAGGGCCCAAGTGGACTGCAAATAACAAGAAGTACAACATTTATTTTGAAGTAATGATAATAGATAAAATAGCCTTGAAATCAAGAAAAAAAAATACTGAATTACCATATTCCATAACTATTCTATAGTCCTGTTCTTATTTCCTAGCTCTTGACTGCATGAAGCATACTTTTCCCCATTGAAAGACTGGAAGTCTAATTGTCTAAACCAATAATTTTCAAACGTTATGGGAGGTGGTTAATACCAAAAGGGTCTGGCTTCATGTTTGTTTTTTCTTTTAATTTTAGCTTCTCATCTTTTCTGTACTTCTGAGTGGTAAGCAGGTAAGGCCAAGGTGCCATAAACTTATGCCCTTCAGATTAGCAGAAGGAAAACACCCATTTCTAGAATCTCAACTCTACAACCATTATAAGGAAACTGATAATTTTATCTTGGTTTTTGACTGTCTTGATGAAACTTTCTCCTTCAGGGTTTGCTTGAATGAAAACTGATTTATTTACTGAAGTCAATACCCATGATTATTACTTGGCAATTGTTGCTCAGGGGACCGTGAGAACGGAGGGAACAACTGCCATTGCCTTCACAGGACTAACCTGCTGCACCAGAATTACATCTGGGAATTGGTTTTCTTTCACCTGCACTTGTTCAATCAGTTCTCAGGAAGAATTACTAGAAAATAATTTTTTACAGAAAGCATCTCTGAAAAGAAGTCTCAGGTTGGCCTGCCTGAAACAAAGAGTCTTGTGAAAATCTGTTGCTCATGCTTCTCTGGAAATCTTCCTGAGACTATGCTCCTGGCATAGCAATAGGCAGAGGAACAATATCTTGGTGTTTTGTTCTAGGTGGTGAATGTTCAGGACAGAACTATTGACACCTACTTGGAAGACATTATCTTGAGTAGCATGGAGAGGACAGCTGAAGAGCAAGCCAGGGAAGAGATTCAGAAAATGGCTGTAGAGATCAATGACATTGCTTACGAAATGGAAAGTCGGTAGGTTATTAAACAGCGTGTGAGGGGCTGTTCCCAGCAGTTTAGAACCTGCCTGGCCATGTGCATCTGTGGCTGTGTGCACCATCCAAGCCATGGGAAGGGCAGAGCAATGCTGCTCGTGGTCACTTCATTAGTGTGGCTGCTGTATGGGAACCACGCTGTTCCTACCTGCTACACACATATAAATCCATCAGAGCCTTCTTTCCATACAGCGTGTGCCAGGCTCCCTCTGCAAATCACTTGTGTGATCTGTGAATCACCCTTTTTAGATTTCTCCACGCCAGTATGAGGCTGTGACTGAGCTTTAAGTGAATCTGGGAACTGCCTAAAGCAATGCCCATTCATACCGATCTTTTCATTTATTTACACTACTACAGAAAATCCATTTGAAAGAGATCCTAAAAGATACAGCTATACACAGCCTTTCATTCTGGGGTGGCTGTTCTTTAAGGAACTGCCAATTTCCGTGGAGGTCACTCATATTGATGGCTGCCTGACAAGGCACTTGGAGTAAAGTAAGTTGTTGGGAACACCACAGTCTGTGTTTGCCTGGGGCATCAGCAGGGAATACTTTTTAGGACCTGCCAAACCCCCGGTTCAGTTTCTGTGCTCTTTTTTTGGAGTTGAGCCATAAAAATCCCAATGACACAGTGACTCTCCTATGGTAGAGCAGCTGTGTATTTTGTATCTAGATGAATACAAGCAGAACGTTGGAATCCTTGGGGGAATGAAGCGTAGATAATGCATGCAGCCCCTGGGCCAACTGGGAACCCACCAAACACTGGCATGGAAAAGAGCATGGGGGCCAGCCAAGTGCAGAGTCACAAAAGGGAAGAATTTAGCAAACTCAGCAATGGACCAAAGACTAAATTGACAAAGACACAAATCCTCAGTGATATCTGTGTGTCTAACTCTGTTCTAAATCAGAGGGAGCCGAGCTTCTCGGTACCTTTGAGGATAAGGAATGTAGGGTGATCTTGCTTTCCAATGCACTGTTGAACACGTTGGGGGAAAGAACACAAGGGGAATAGTCACACTGTCACCTGTTTGTAGGATAGAGACCCAGCTGACAACTGCTGCCATGACAATACACTCCCTTGGAAAGAGTGAGGGTATTTACAAGGGAGACCTGTTTTTGCAGAGGTGGTCTGGAGGGAAAATTAAAATACTAATACCACTGTGCATCTGTCCTGTAGTCGAACTCGCCTACAGTCAGAAGAGATTGTAGCAGAGCTGGTTTATAATTTCCTGATCCCAGAAGCTGAGAAAAGCTTTATGAGAGAAAGAGGTAAGGTGTCCAGTAACTGTTTCACTCCCCTTTTTCAAGCTCCTTGAATGGAACAATGCAGCCAAAAGTTGTCTCAGTTCCCTCTGATTCCTTTTTGGCACTCTGCAGGTAGAAAGTTAAGCTCTTTCACCCTTTTTTCACCAGTTTCTCATGAGCTTTAAATAGTGGCTAGAATTCAGACCTGCTGTAAGATCTGGCCTGTGCCTTTGCCAAGAAAGGTTGGATCAAATAATTCTTGAGTTATCTTCCAACCTGGTTTGCTGTGATAAATTTGGTGTATCTGCAACAATAAAACGGCATGAAAAGAAGCAGCTCATTGCACATTCAGAAACAAACTGCTAAAACTCTTTAAGTAGAACAGCTGTGAATTGTGTTATTATATGGCAATTTCTAAAACTGCGGAAGACTTTACGAGCAAATTACTTAAATGTATGTCATACATGGAAGGAAGGTTACACACTTTGCTGTGCTTCCCTCTCCCTCCCAGTTGCCTGAGAGTGAGAGGTAAAGACAAAGTTTGAAGGTTGGCTGTAGTGGCATCATGTTGTAAGAAGATAACCTTGCAGTTGTAAAGGATGTTTCTATTTAGCAAAAAAGGAATGGCATCTGTCAAAATACAGAGGGGAAGACACTGGAAACCTGTGTATTGCATTAATAATGTCATGAATAAGTGGCTGTTCCTAACTGAGATGTTTCCACGGACCAGCACAGGTGGAAGACCGTGACTAAACCAGTCACCCACAGAAAGTGAATATGACTTAAGCAAAGCAATTGCATCACAATAGAGCTTGAAGGGGTCCTTGCCGCAGTGCACTTCTCTGCCTTGAGAACAAAGGCACTTAGTTCATTGCCTCTTTTATTGCTTCGTGAGTGAAAACACAAACCCTGAGTATGCATTTTGTGGTCTCTGAATTGTGCAAACTTTCTTCTTCCTGGCTTGTGTATTGCCACAACAACAGGACCTGTTCTGCAGCTGGCAGTTCTGCATAAGCTTAAATCAGCTCCCTTCACTCCAGCAGTGCTTCTGCCAGCCTTCCAGAGCAGGTGATGTAATTGTAGTCGGTGAAGCCTGCAGCTCAGGCACTAACATACACAGGTTAGCCTGTCTCAGAAAGGAGAGCAGAAAGAAGACCTGGAGATGGCTTAGGATTCTGGACACGCTGAGGACATACATCAAGGCTCAAAATACCTACTGGGCTTAAATGCAACAGCAGCTAATGAACAAAGCACCTCAGAAGCACTCCCAAACAACAGAAGAAAAAAATCTTCAGAATCTGTGATAGCTACAGTGAGTTTGCCTGGAAAGCAGAGCTAGATCCAATTAAAAATTATAGTGGATGCTGGTGGAATAGAGCAGTAGGCAGTTAAGTAAGAGAGCTCCTTCAAATGGGATCAGGAGAAATTTCTTTCTTTTGCAATATTGTTGTGACGGCAGAAATCCAACATCAGGAAGAGACCTGGCTCATACTCTCTTCTGCTATTGCTGCATGGGGTGGAGGGGACTCCATTCACTTCAGACTGTTGAATTCAACCAGATGTACACTATGATGAACACACCCTGCTGTAAGCCTCCTGCACAGTGATACTTTCAGTATCATTAACTATTCCATGGAAATCCAAAGGAAATAGTGTCAAAGAATGGCATTAGATCTCATAAACACATTAGTGTGTTGCATTTCTGTGGTGGCTTTTAAAGCCTTCCCTATAGTGAGCCAAATTATTCATTATGAAACTGTGTTTTAGCAACCTGGCCCATGCTTGAGCATTTACCTTCCTTGAAACTATCAGGAAGTGATCTAAGAGCACAGTTATCTGGCCTGTCAAAGGAGCAAATCCATTTGTAGAACAAAGATTTGAGGGCTGCAGATTCAGTCTTTGCCTACACTTTAGCTTCCCCTTAAACACGTCTGTTTTGCCATTACCTAGTTTGGGAATTTTTTTCTTCCCAATTTTGTTGCATTTTGATGCATAAAAGCAGGGAATAGCTAATACTGGCTCACCCTGAAAAACCTCTGCCCCTCGATTCTAAACTCTGCCTCAGTGGAAGTGGAAGTCACTGTGCTGATATGAAAAAACTTCACTTAGAAAAGGACAGTCACTCACCAATTTCAGCATGCTGTCCTTTAGATGGAATTCACGGTGGATGGAGAAGGGGACTGCAGCAATTCCAGGGGAGTATTCCCAGTATAGTTGATGCAGTTGGTGCAAACACAATTGAAGCCAAAATGCCTTGGGTAGAGAAATCTCTCCTGGGAGTGAGGGCTGGCTGGTGAAGGTCAGCTTTTCAAATGCAAGTGAGATCCAGCTGCATTCACTGTTGACAAAGTGGAGCTGGGAGATGGATAAACATAAACAGGGTGGGTTGGTAATACTGAGTGACTGAGACAGGGACAGCAGAACTGGGTGCCAGCATGCAGGACACCAGTGCTTCAGCTTCACACTCTTAGCACAGCTCAGCCTTGAAACAGGCCAACGTTTTGCTGTAGGGAAGTGATGGGATGAGAGCCACCCCTTGTTCCTGCATCATTCCTCACACCCTCCATAGAACACACAGTACTTCAATCCCTGTGAGTGAAATAAAGAGGGAACAAAGAATAGTGAAGAGCAATAAAGAGAGCTGCAGGGTGAACACTTAGGCTTGGATAATTATTTCCCAGGAGGTGGGTTGGAAATACATACAAATGACTTTGGATGAAAGGAGGCAATCCTGCAGTAGCTGAGGGGAGGTGACAAGGTAGGCAGGTGACTTAACGTGTTACTTGTAGCTCAGAGTCTTACTTTGAACTCAGTCAGAGTTTCTCAGTGCAGGTCAAATCCTGGCACAGGAGATGGAAGATTTCAGCTTGATTCTTCCAGAGGCTTGCTGCAATTAACAGACACTGAAGGAGAAGTTATTTTAGAGCCTGATTATATATCCTGGGCAGTTGTTCCCAAAGCTGGAAAGGAGAGCACTTTGGCTGTGATTCCCACTGTGGGGGCCAGTCTTCAAAGTGAAATGCAAAGTTGGTTGCTGCTATTAGGTGGCAGTAGAACGCTTTCAGCCAAAGTTAGAAGGGCATGATTTTTTTTCCTGAGACAGACTTTTCCACAGCAGGATTGCTAAAAGCTATTCCTCCCTTCTCCCCTACAGAGAACACTTTGCTGTACATTTCCAAGTAAAAGCCTTACCTCTTTTTATGCACAGTGAGGCAGTCCCAAAGAAAACACATGTACGCTGCTCATCGGATCATCCACGGGGACACAGAGAGAGCTCTGGCTGAGCTGGCAGCGCATCAGGAGGCATCTGCCGCCGAGGGAAAGGAGGATTCTCCTGCTGGGACAGCCAGCACGGCCCTGAGCGGGACAGCTGCTGCACCAAGTGCAGCTGACAGCACTCACCCTGCCACAGATGCACGTGAACTTGGACAAGGCTTCCACAAGGATCCCACAGAAGATGAGTGAGGTGAGTTTCCCTTTCCCTCTGTGATTGGAGTTCGGAGCATGGCGAGGGAAAGGGAAGCACATTGTATTTACCTTTTCAGGGCACCCTGAATGGAAAACCCTCCCTCTCCCTTGGGCTGTCCCTCCTGCTGCCTGCCAGCAGTGTTGTCCTGGAACCATTCTGTATACATTTTGGTGTGGCAGCTCCCTCCATTCCCTCCCCAACTTGCTTTGGACTTTATTAGCTAATTTTTCTCTTCTGATTACTTAGAGAAGCTTGAGTGAGAAAGCAGTGTTAGCATTCTTTGTTTGTTTTCCTGGCACAGACCAATAAAAATCTGCACCTGGGCTTTTGGTGGTATTTCCTTGCTTCAATAACATTAAATTAAAAAATACTCCATAAGTGGGAAATTTTGAGTTGAGGCCATCCACAGACAAGTGTGTCCCACTGATGTCCTTAGTGGTGTAAGGCCCAGTGGCTTCCTGTATTGGCACTGCTATACTGGAGCTGAACAAAACCAGGCAGATTTTGCATCACCTTTTCACATCATTAGTCCTTGGAGAAAGAAGAGATGCCCCTGACCTCAGCAGGGTGGTTTCTGACAAGCAGGCAGTGTCTGGCACAAACCTAGGTGATAGCAGGATGACACAGGCATGGAAGGGCTGATTCATTTTCCAGAAACGTTACTCTTCAGGCTGACCACTTCTTACTTTTTATCACTGCGAAGAGCAGTTCTGGAAAGAATCTTATTTTTCTTGGAACAGTGGTAGTCACGGTGGCTCTCCAGCTCCCAGGGCTACACAGAAAGGGTGCTGGCTTTGCCCGGTGCTGGCTTTGCCCGGTGCTGGCTTTGCCGTGTTTGCAGGCACGGGGGTGCTCCAGCTCCGGATGTCGGGAAGCAGCGGGCTCAGACAGGCGCAGTGCATCTGTCACAGAGCTCAAGGCTTGCTCAGCTCTCCGGCACTCACGTGTCAGAATTCCCCAGGGCTGTGGCCTTAGCGAATAAAGGGACATTTATACCAAGCGCCGCACTTTGGAAGGGCGGGCACAGCCACGCCACCACACCCAAAATGCTCATTCATTGATGGCTACAGCTTACACGGCCAACAGCAGTACTGGCCCTCAGTGCTACAGTGGTAGTGGGCTGATCTCCCCCTGCTTCCATCATTTCTCCCTGTGGATGATCTTTTCCTTCTGCTGGGTCTGTAAAGCTCAGGTGTGGTTTGGCTAATCCCGACCTTAGTGCCTCTCCTACATAACACGAACCAGCAGCTGGTCAAAAATGGTGCTCATTAATGCATTCCTGTAAAAATTCTGCTTCGGGTCTTTGTTTTGTGGGTTAGGCTGGGGCAAGGTACAGGGAAAGGAATTTAAAGGGAGGGGAGAGGGAGGAAAAAGGAGTCTGGATACCCCTGTATTCCATTGGGGAGTAAATAACAGCTGGAGAGAGTCAAAAGAGCTGCACCAAATCACTGCTGGTCTCCAGGTTGCTGAACTGGGAACCTGGCCCAGCACCAGGGCACTGCTGGGGCCAGGCAGCCTCTGTAAGTGCTGCAACTTCTGGCAGGAGTCAGAGAGGGGTGACCAGTTTTGGTTAGGACTCTGTGAGGATGATCCCATTAGGGACTGGGGATTTGAGACTATTCTCATGGTATTCATAGCTAGTCAGTAAAAGGGAAGGTTGCAAATACAAAAATATAGAATGAAACTCTCCACAGTGTGGGAGGAGAAGCTGTGCAGGGATCGGCTCTGTAGCCTCAGGCCACCTTGGACAAATTTAGCCTTGTTAAAAGGAGGGGGGATAACATGAATCATAAGATCCAATGTAATAGGAGAGACATGGAAAACTTGATGCTGCAGAACAGTAGAACGGGAAGACTCATCCATTGAGGCATTTGCTTTATTTCTGAAGATGGTCTGTCAAAATAAACATTCAGCATGTGGCTCACTGTACAATTTGATGTGGTTTTAAAAAGATAAGTATTCCAACAGGTGTGGGAATGGACGGAGGTTGCAGCGCTTTGGTCTTCTGTAGAGATACAGCTCTGCATGGCAGTGAGGGGGCAGGGGACTCCAGATGCTGTGCAAAGGCTGAGCTATAAATGTCTCAGCTTCTATTATGATTTAAGGGACACCATCAGGGTAAAGCCATCTTTTCCACATGACATTGCCTAGCATGTAAACTGAAGGCCACGGCAGGATTCCTGCAGGAAACTCTTTGGCAGAAACTGCTTTCAATTGTCATGTGGGATTTTTTTCTCAAGCTTTGCAGAATGTACTTTGAGAAAGAAAATGAGCACAGTGAGAGGGAATTGGGATCATAAATCAACAGCATAAGAATGCACCATTCCCTCTCTTAGCAGGAGACAGAACAACCCTGGGGAGGAGCCCATACCCGAAACAAACACAGCAGATGCTTCCAGGGCTGCACCAATGCAGTGGAAACACGGGGAAAATTCAGCTTGTCCTGCTTTTCTTTCACCAGCTGCCCACAGGGAGGGAGCCTGGCTGTGCCACTCTGCTGGCTCCTGTCTCCTGGCAGGTGGGGGAGACAGGCTGAGCCAAACGGGCCTCTGGGGTCACTGCGCCCTGAGAATGGTGAGAAATTGGTCTCTGCAGTAAATGAATAAATGCAAATTGTCCCAGGGCTTCCCTGCCAATATGGCTCTGGTGGTGTGGGAGGAGAAAATCCTATGGTACCAAGTGCAGTTCAGCAAAAAGGACTTTGGGTCCTTCTGTACTGGAAACATACAGTGTCTGCATTTCTGTCAACAGAAAAGCACACCAAACCCACACTCCCCCATCTCTCCTGCCTCCCTTAAAAGCAACATGACCATCGCAAAAGCTGCTGCCATAGACCTGGGTGTGGTGCTGTTAAAAGAGTTCCTGCCACTTTCTGAGCACAGCTGTTCCCTCTGCTCCTGCAAGTGTGGAGGATTTGCCTGATACTTCATTGGGCTCAATTCAGCCCTCACACAACTTTTTTTTAGGAGACTGGGATTAATTCTACAAGTATGGTCCTCACGTGCTCAAGGCTTTTAACAAGGCCCAGTTACACTGTTGCTGTCTCCTCCAAGTCCTGTTTCCCTGCTTTCACCAAAGTCCTGTTCATGCAACTTCTCCTGTGTTTTTATGATTGGTGAATCAGTATCACACTGGCGTCCAGCCTCCTCACCACAGCGCCCTCCAGAATCGGGCTTGGGCTTGGATGGGGAGCTGTTGTTTCCTGTACCTGCCTTCCACCCCACCAGAGAGGCAGGAATTGGTTTGAACACCTGCCAAAACTGCCAACTCCCCGAGACAGAATGTGTACACCTGGATTAGTAAATCCAATTTTCCCGGGACCACCCTGGACCAAGGCTCCCACTTCTCCTCCCAGCCACTGCCTGGAGCAGAACTGGCAAGGAAGGCATCTCAACAGGCACTGTTTGCATGAGACAGAAAAGGCCAGCAGGCCGAGGGCAAGGGTGTACACTGAAACCCGTGGAGCAGGGCAGCTCCGGCTCTCTGCTCTGATCGTATCGTTCATTCCCTCTCATTCCTCCTTTTCTCCCACACGCTGCGTCAACCCCACACACCTTTTCCTCCACTTCTGGCTGGAGTCAAGGCCACTTCTCATGGCCTCCTCCCCTGTGCCACATCCCAATCCTTCAAGTAGCACTTGGAAGGGATGTCCTGTTCCCCATTGCGTCCTGCAGGGCTGCTTACCTGTATCCACGTGCGCTGCCTGGCTCAGCACACCAGCCCCAATGAACCTGAGAGCTGTGGCTGCTTCTGCCAACACTCACTGTTGCAGCTGCCCACTGCTCTACAGTGGCTTGGACCCACTGCAGAGCCCAGCCAGATGAGATTCATCCCATCCAGTTCCCCCAGCAGGAGCTTGCATGGCAGCCTGTATTCCTGGCCCGTCCTGGAGCTCCTCAGTCAGTGCTGGGGATGTTGGTCCTTGTCCTTGGGAGCAGCTGGGAGTGTGTGGTGCCCCTGTGGTGCCGATTGCAGTGAGATAAAGGTGGTAGAGACTTAAAAGCTGCATTTGCTGCTCTCTCCCTGGGCTGCTGCAGGATTGATCCTAAGAATCTCCCTTTTGTTTGTTACTGAGCCAGTAACAGCCTCTTGCAAACACCGTGGTGGTTCCTTACCAGTTGAATTGCCTGCCAACATAATTTTTCTGCCTCCAGCCAAATGCAAACCATTTTTCCATTGCTGTGTGGGCCCCAAATCTGTTGTCTCCAGCAGAAACAGCTTCCATTGACCTACCTCTTGCTAGGCCTGGTGCTGTGAAACAAAAATCTTAAAAGAGGTGTAACTGAGATGGTCCAAAGAGTCCCCAGCTGGGCAGTCCCTTTTCCCAAGTCTGCTAACTTATGGCAGCATTCCAAACAACATCAATGATCTCCTTGAGTAAAAACACTCTCAAACCACCTGGGTTTTTCCAGTAAGCACCATCTTCCTCCTGAGCACTCTGGCCTGGCAAAGGATTTGGTTACAGGAATGAGCTGCAGAAGGGAGGAGGAGGGCACGGCTGCTGTTATGCCAGAGGAAACAATCATAAAATTGTTTAGGTGGTAGAGGACCTCTAAAGTCGCCAAGCCCAACCATTAACTCAACACTGCCAGTCCATCACTAAACCATGTCCCCAAGTGCCACATCTTTTAAATATCTCCAAGCATGGTGGGTGGCTCCACCACTTCCCTGGGTAGTCTGCTCCAACACTTGACAACCCTTTCCATGAAGAATTTTTTTCCTAATATCCAATGTAAACCTTTCCTGGTGCAACTTGAGGCCATTTCCTCTTGTCCTCTCACTTTTTACCTTGGAGAAGAGACCGACCCCTACCTGGCTGCAGCCTGCTCTTGGGGAGTTGTGGGGAGTGATAACAGGGATCTGGTGAGAGGGGGATGGATGCCCTCTGCTTCCTCCCCAGCTCCCGTGCTGCTCCCACCACACAGCTGACCCTGCCTCGCTCCCTGCAGCCCCTGGCTCCCTCTGGCAGGACCTGCACACGTCCCTCTGTCAGCAGCAGGTGTCTGGCCCCTGTGACTGCTCAGCCCTTGCAGGAGAGGTAAAGCACAGGGAGGTCAAGCAGCCAGGGACAATGAACAGTCCTGCTCTAACTCCTGCCTTCCACCAGTTTGTATAAACTTTGCTTAAGGAAAAAATACCAACAAAAAAAGCCCAAACCCTTCAATCTCTCTGCTCAGCAATCCATTTCATTCTCAGTTCCCTGGGCCTGCGGCTCGTCTGCCGGGACAGGTGCTTGTGCTCTGCCAGGCAGCTCTTCCTGGGGACAAGGGATTGTTTGCCCACAGTTTCTCACTCTGCAGCAAGCAAGGGGCTCTGCAGACAGCTCTGGGCTTGGGCAGACTGCCCCACTGCAGCTCTGGGGGCAGAGCACCCCGGTCAGAAATGCCCTGCTGCAGCCACTCACAAGCCTGTTTGTGGGAGGGAGGAGGCTGTTCATTCCCCATTTGTCCTGGAGGACCCAGCCTTACCTGTGGAGTAGGTCAGCAGAGATAAGTGATGCAGAGAGCAGAAAATTCCTGGAAGAGAAGGTTTTAACTCCACTGACTGCATGGGACACCTACCCAACTGCATGCAGACTCAGGGAACAATAGGATACCTGCACCAAGAAAATACCTGTGCTAGGGCATCAGGAATTAGCTGGGTGTGCAGCAAGATCCAGGGCTGCATTCCTGCATGGACCAAAGGCAGGTGTTTGCTGTGAAGTCCCAGTCTCCCTTACAGCCCTGAGCACTCACCTGTACTGTCACCTGAGATGAGCTCCAGCAGGAGTTGTTTTGGGGGTCTGGTCTCTGCTCCAAAGCCTCACATTGTACAACACTCACACCCAGACAGAGCCTGGCTTTTCTGATGTGCTCTGTGGAGCACTGACACCTACACACCTTCCTTTCCTACCAGAGCTTGGATTTGGGAGCAGTTGGGTCTTGCAGCCTTTGTGCACAGCTGGTTTAGCAAAGCCAGTCCTTTGCTAAAGGACAGAACACCACCCTTCAAGACTGGCAAGGGAGGACAAGGGCCCAGCCGTGCCCTTCCCAGAGCCCAGGGAGGGAAGCGAGGTTCCAGGCTGGCTGATGAGGTTGTTACCATCTGCTAGGCTCACCGTCTCCAAGCAACTGGACGTGGTGCCTCAGACAAACTGCAATGCTCCCCTCTCCCCTCTGCAGTTTGTGGCTCGCTTCCCTCCTCCTCCTTCTTTGTGGCTCTTGTTCTTCTCCCACAGAAAGCCACTTGGACCAGCAGCCCAAAAGCTGCCACCTTCCAAATAACAAATGGTGCCCGTAGCCTTGACACTGACTTTTAATTCCAATGCAGATGGCCGGCAGCTCGCTCGATAAAGACAAAGCACATCAGTGGAGCAGACTCTTGTACTGCATTCAGCTTGGTGCTGCTTTACCCTCGGATTAGCGTTTTAAATCATCCCAAGGCGTTGGTGACCGACAGCTAAGTGGATTTGACACTGGTTTGCAGATGGATCTCAAAAAGTATTTTCTCACAGAATGATGTTCCCTGGAAGGTTGTGCAAGGACTGGCTCTTGATGCTAAGGTGTTTCATCTTTTAAATGGGTAAAGGGAATATAAACACGATATGAAATGGTAACAGTCTCACTGGCAATGCATGCAGGAGTTACAATGGGAGGGAATGCTGGATAAACTGGACAGCTGCAGCATCTGTGCAGAAGGGTGAATGCAATCCTCAGGTAAGGAGACAGACAGGCAGCAGCTACAAGATGCTCTCCAGTGCCTTCAGTGACACTGTAAGGAACCTCTGGCTGCTTTTGGTACTCACAACTTAGGGAGGGTGTTTGAAACAACTGTAGAGGAGATAAAATTGGAAACATTACAAAGATGTGAAGGAGCTGAAGATCTCCTTCCAGTCAGCTTAGCAAGAAGTTATGAGGTGCTTGAGTCCTGTTCATTTGGCTCTGGCATTCAGAAGACAGACCTGAGACTGGAGCTGAGAGTTCCTATGCAAAGACAGCGCATAGAGCCCACAACTTGCATTCCAGGTGAGGGAAGTTCAGAAGAGACAGGAGGCCCCAGTGCACGTTCATCCAGAAGTGCCCAAGGATGACTGACCACCACCCCAAATCACTGAGGATTGCAATGAACTCCCACCAGAAGCAAGATTAAATATATAAACTCACCCAGAGAGGTGCTGTAGTTTCAGCAGCGATGAGTTTGCAGTTTAAGTGGCCACCCTTAATGCCAGGGCCAGACTGGCTGAGCAGAGCAGTCCCAGTCTCAGTACGAGTTGGATGCATCCAGAATCCTGGTGACCTTATGGGACAGAGGTGAGTGAAGGGACAGCAGGCTCCACTCACCATGTTGCTTCTGGGGCAGCCAGGCTGTGGGTGGGCGCCTGGCCCTGTCACCCCCGTGCCCCAGAGCAGCACAAACCAAGCCCCGAGCCCGCTCAAGGAGCCTGGGCGGGCTGGCACCTGCTCTGAGGGGCACAGCCCAGCAGCCAGGGGGGCCAGAACAGCTCCCAGACACACATTTGGCAGCCAGGAGAGGATCAAGGGGATCCTGACTCAACATTCATGGCATGGACCCATCAAAGGCCCCTTCCCACCCTGCTCCCACTTGTCCTGGAGGGCCTCTGGAATGGAGGCTCCAGCCTGGAACCCAGCCGAGGTTTCACGGGAACAACCGCGGCTCGTGGCACGCAAACAAAGCGAGAGGAGTCTCTGTGCAATATAAATTTGTTTTTATTGAAGCAGCAGTCACATGACCTCGCATCTAGCCTTTAGGATAGCGACAGAATGGATTCGGCCAGGTCAGCCAGCCCAAAAAAGGATTTTTATTTTTTTTTTCTTTTTTCTTTTTGCGCTAATAGACATGTCATGTTTAATACATACATTATCCAGTACCGGAAACCCAACTCAGAGATAGCTACGTGCTGATTTGCTGGAGGAACGGTCCACTGGACGTGGTCTCGACAAACTTTACAGATCACCACCAAATAACATTACTAATGGGATCCAATGATTAAAAAAAAAAACAACCCAAACAACCATGAGTGCAGGATTCAAAGCCAGCAGTTTACACAGGTTCTTAAGTTTGTATCTATAGGTGGACGGTAAAGGAAGATTGGTTGGTTTCAATTTGAAATATTTATGTCCCAGGGTTCCTCTCTCCATCAAATCAAACGGTATCATAGACAAGCTGGCATCTCTTTAAAAATAGCATGGAATAACACAGCTCATTTAAGAAAACATGCTCATTTCTTGAGGTTTTTCTTTATTATTACAAAGATTCACGTCCACCTATTCTCGCAGAGTGGAAAGAGGCAAGAGGGTGAGGAACAAGGGTCAGAGAAGGGAGAGAGGAGGGAAGAATAGGGCAATTTTTTGAAATAAAGACCACACACTTGGTATTTTTTAAATTTCATTTCCAGGCTAACCTACTTTTTATTTAATGCAAATTACAGTACCAGTTAACTATTTCCGAACCGAGTCACACAGAACAAAACGTATTTACAAGGGGAACGGGGCGGGGGAAATAATAAAACATTAAGCATACTTTCCACAAAAAAAGTTTATATTTAAAATGAAAAAAAAAAAAAATCAGTCACAGAGGCATTCAAGTAGTAATAATGTTATACAGGTTTTGCTTTTCCTTTAAATCAAGACAGATTTGCACAAGTGTATGCAATAGTTTGTATACAACCCACAGTCCTTAATATATATATATTTAGATTTCTGTTTTTAAGATGGAAGTGGTCACGCTAATTGGTGTGTACAGGCCCAAGTGATCCATCAGCAACACATTAATGAACGCAAATTTTACAGGCAAGCAAATTATATATATATAAATATATTTTATATATATATATTAAAAATAAATTGAGAAAGACCAACACAAGGAAGCTACTTTTCTCGAGCTAACCCCTTAGGTACTGTTTTCCTTTCCTGTCGTTTTGCCATTATTGCAGTGTTGCAAAACGAAGCCAACTACGACCAGAACCGGCCGAGAGCCCCGTGGAAATCAGCTGCCACCCCAGGGGTACCCGCTGGCAGTCTCCGGAAGGCAGAGCCCGGACCGAATACCCTACTGTGCTTTTCCTCATCAGCTTTTCCTTTTTCTCCGCGGTGGCTGAGGTTCCTAGTACAGGAGTACGAGTCTGACAGGCTGCTTGACTTCTGCTTTTCCAAGTACTGAAAACTGGGGGGGAATTTTAGGTTGCAAGTCGCAGGCACCTGCCATTATTTTAGGTAAAGCTTGGCTTCGAAATAAGGGGACAGAGTGTTCAGGGGTCTTCTACCAGTCAATCTGCTTTTGCAGGTAATTTTTTTTCTTTTTCCCTAGCAAGGTAGATAAGTTTAATAGTAAAGAACACCAGTGTCTTGATTGAGCGTCCATTGGGGGAGACAGACTTAGATCCAGCCCAGCTCAGGGACCCACTACAGCAGGGCTGACGTAAAGGACACATCAAGACCACACTGGGTTAAAAAAGAATGCCGAAAGAGCGTAAAAGAAGAGAGGGACAGCTCTGAACAGACTGTCGCCAACAGCTTGGCATCACTGACCTTCGTGTCACCAGAAAGAAAGTGCAGCCTCTGCTTCACTGGAATGAACACGAGATGCTTCGAAATAAAACAGCAACCTTTGGTTTGGTAAAGAGTTACGTGTTTTCCCATTCAAGACAATCTTATGTGGAATACTAACAAGGTAGTAAAACACAAGCAAACTAGTTTTAGAAACAAGGCCTTCGTGCTGGGCACAAGAAATCAAGAGTCATGTTAAACTTATCTCAAGAAAACAAAAGTGACTTCGGGGAAAGATATGGGGGAAAAAATAGGGAGAAGAAAGGGAACAGAAAGTCCTCCCGGCAGAAAAAACCACCGCAGTCTCCTACAGCGCTGCCCCCGCTCCCACCGCAGCCAAATGGCTCCGAGCGCAGCAACCCTGCGGGATGTGGGGATTTCCCTCCCTGGGGGCCTTTCTGCTCGCCGCTGCCCCGGCACAGCCGCAGGGAGGGTGGGAAGGCCAAGCCTCCGGGAAGCTGCTGCTGCCCAGACTCTCCTGGGCGCAGGGTTGAGGGGAGAGACAAGCAAAATCTAAATGGGCTGCTAGGGCAAGGGTCCGAACGAAATCAGCTGCTGCTGCTAGCGGAGGAGGAGGGCAGGGCGGGCACCTTGGAGACTCCCAGAACAAAGCCACGGCTCCAATGAAGTAAATGACGGTGGAGACGGTTTCTTTTCGTTCAGCTACTGATCAGGGTATCACCGAAACCTTACAGCACTCAAAGAGTTAGAAAGCGGGGCGGGGAGGGGGGGAGCAAAGATGTGGGTTTGGGGTGGGAGACACTGTTAATAAAGAAGAAGGAGAAAAAAATAAAAGGGAAATAAAATTCAAAAAATCATGGAAGCGAAGGCACTCCAAACTATATAGATACACTATACATCGCTAGAGTTATTGTTACAATAATACAGGCCGGTACCTACTGTACAGAGTTAAAACTATATGGCTTTAAAAAGCTCGTCTACATTTTGTCTGATTATTAAACAGAATCACTGCCCTGAACGGTAACTTTTTGCTCATTAATAACAGTTCCTGGGTCCACATATTTACATACAAAACAATAAAACTCAAAAATTCAAAAACAACCAAAAATAATGTACAAGCTTGAATTTGGTGAGGAGCTTTGTTTTTTGTTGCTATTTTTACTGTGTTTTTTTTCTTTTTTTTTTTTTCTTATTTACAAAAAAAGGTTGTTCAAAGACCTGGATCTAACTTGTATAAAAGAGTGTGTGATCCTGCTATGATCCTTGAAAACAGAAATAAAACCAGAGGGGCACCCCTGACCCTCCCCCCCCCCGCCTAACACACACACGAGACACACACAGACGCCGGCACAGTCACAAAACCAGAGAGAAATGCTCTGACTCCCCTCCACCAGTCTTTAACAAAAAATGAAAAAGAAAAGCCACATGTTCCTGGCACAAGCAGCAATTTTTCTGTGATATTTTTATTACTTTTTTTTTTTTAAAGACTCGGTAATTTTCTGCCTCCAAATAACAGCGCCTGTGGCCAATGCTTCAGCAGTCTTGTCTATACAGCAGATCCATACCCTGCCACTGTCCTACTTTTTGAGTCTCCTGCATGGATTTGGATCACTGGGTCAACCAAGCCCCTTCACTTACCTTTCAGGACACTGACTAGCCGAGCGCATGCGTTAAGACGCTCTTCAGCCCTTTCTATTAAGTTGCAGGTAAGGATTTGGAAAGCCTTCTGTTTCTCAACGTGGGTGTGCTTTCCTTTGCAGCCAGCCAGAATGCAAAAAAGCTTTAAAACCTTTTTTTTTAATGTGTGTGCCCAACAGCAAATCGCCGAGGGGTATAACATGAGGGTTTATCGGTTTCACGGTAGGTGGTCACTCACCTCTTCAGTCAAGCTCCCGCGTCCCCAAACCCACCGCGTGCCAGGCAGGAGGGAGAGGGCAGAGCTTTTATCAGTTCCGGGGCTGCTAAGAGACAGTTTCCAAAAAATCCCACGTCAACAGCATAAAAGGTACAAGAAGAAACACACCGAGCTCGTGACCAAGCCCCTGCCGCCCCTGCGGCGGCCGAGCTTCCAAAGCCGCTACTGCCGGTTCCCCCCGGGCCACACGAAGGTTCCGCGTGTTCCCGAAAAGCAACTGCTTGCCTTAGAGATCCGCAGGTCGAGGAACGGCTCGGTAAGCACCAAAGGCGACTACAGTTTCTCTGAAGAAGGATAAGGCTGGAGCGGACACCAACCGCAAGCCTACCACGAGATCAGGTCTCCAAAAGTCTCGTTTCCGTGCCGGGGCTGCATCCGGCCGCTCACCTGACCCTTTCGCAAGGAATATTGCTTTGACTTCAGGAAGAGAGACGTGGATGCTCACACCACACGCCGTCGCAGGGAGGAAACCTGGACCCTGAACTGATGGACTAGAACAAGCATTCACCTCACGCTTCAGTCAGACTGATTCGAGATCGTAGACAAAATAAAAAAAGCAGTATTGTATCTATGTATACATGTATATATTTATATAATATATATACACACACACTCATATAGAGCCAGCTTTCCTACAAGTCAGCAGGTACAAATTACCGTCAAGAGCATTCGGATGTGTATTTTAATATTCTACCAATGTAAAAACATAATGGCGACGTGGCAACACGCATCAATAAATAGAGATCAAAAAGAAAAAAAAAAGAAAAAGCGAGAGGTTAAAAAAGATGAAAATTAAATACAGATTCTAGCTGTGGATTTAAAATCAGAACTATTGGAGAATGTGGCATCCTGCAAGTTAAAACTGCAGTTAAAAGAAAAAAGTATTACAAAATAAACCAGTAGCCTGTTACAGTTCACATTATAAACCCTGGTGTCCTTTTCCTGTACGCACCTTAGGAAAGGGAAGCCTGTTCAAATCAAGAGCCAAGGAGGGGTGGGGAGAGAAAAAACCCAACCAAACACACTTTCACAGTGGCCACTTCCCAAAAGGTCCCTTAACATTCATCCACCAGCTGGGCCCCTGCCCCTGCCGAGGATTTTGTTCGTCCGCTCTTCTCTGCTGAAGCTGGGAGCCAGCCCAAGACAGGGAAAGCAGGAGCTCCGGCTGGGCAAAGGGGATGCCTCGGCAGAGCTGACCGCTGCTGTTCGTGCATGTGTGTGTATTATATTATATAGCACCCACTCGGGCAAGACTTTTCCCACATGAAGCTGTAGATTTCCTCATCACTAGCACTGATTTGTAAATTGAAGGCTTCCGCTAGCGGTTCAAGCCTTAGACACACGGCAAACCCTCCCCCCCACCCCATGGCAACCTATTTTCCTACCACGTCGCCCGCTCCCCGTGCTGAGCCAGGGCACTTCTTCAGATAACCTGGGATATGGATTTGCTGACAAGAAACGCTGAACTCTGTTGAATGACCCCTGCTAAGCTCCCGACCAAATTCAAGCTGTGCACTACATCAAAGTCCAAAACTTCACTTAAAAAGAAAATAAAAAAAGAGGGTAAAAAAAAAAAGAACTTCAGCAGAGAATGAGGTTTGGGATTTGTTTGTTTCGTTTTTTTCCTTCTTTCTGTTGTGGGAGGGGGTATGAGGCAAGAGTCCTGGTTCTGAAGTACACAACAGCAAACTTCCAACATGAAGAGATTGTCGAGGGGAGACATTGGTGTGTTGTATTGCTCCGCTTTCCCTCCTCCCCCCACCTAGTCCCCTGCCCCGGACACCCTGCAGAGTGAGAATACAATGAAACTGGTTTGTATTTATAGATATTTTACAAGGTTAAATAAGAACAACAATAATAATAATAAAAAATTGAACACTAAAATGAACAGGTTGGTTGGTTTGTTGTTTTGTTGGATTTTTTTTTTCCTCTTTTTAATTTTCTTTCCAAATGTGACCAGTGTTGCTGAGCAAGACTCAAATTACTGGTGATTTTTCCTGTGCAGCTGGCTGCTTGGTACTGGTTCAGGTGGAGTTGGAGGCTGATGCTGTAGCTACACTATTGGTCTGAACTCGTTCTCCTGCGTTAACATCTGCAAACAAGAGATGAGAAGGGGAGAGAGAAAAAACAACCAGCATTACCTCCAAAACAGAGACACATTGGAAACAACAGCTATGACATTCTCTACAAGGGGAAACCCACAACTCCCACCAAGACGGTATTTGGTTAGGATGCTCTTCTGACTTCAGGGCATGCAGATGGAACAATCCAATCTGGGGAAAGATGGAAGATGGCCTTTAGGCAGGGCAAAAGCAACCTGGAGGACTGAGCTCCAGCAGGTTTTGCAGTCTGTAACACTGGCTGTGCAGTGCGAAGTCACCCGTGTTACATCCCATAACCGCAGGAACAAGGCACACTGGCATTGCCAAAGCCAACACCGGTGTCTGTGGTCACTATGAGGTTTCACAATGGTGCTGAAGTTTCACATTGTTAGTTCTTGTAATAAATCTGCCAGTTAGTTGTGTGAATGAGCGCAGACAAGGAACGTGACAAGCCTGCTCCCCTGCCAGAAAGAGCTGATGTGCCAATGTGCAATTCATGCACTTGTTGCCTGAAAAAGTCTTTCAAGTCTGCTGCTGTATTCAGTGTTGCTCAACCCAAGTTGAATCTGCCACCCTCTGAATTGCTGAAGCAGATTAACATCAAGGCTTGATGCCAGTAATGAGGTTTATGCAAGCACATGATACGTTAGAGGATCGGATCTCTGCAGTAAATGCCTCCAACATCTCAGAGAGGGACAGTGCTTCACAGAGACAAGTCCCAGGATCAAGGGCATGTGTCAAAGTGCATTCCAAGAAAATGGAGGGTTTGCAAAGAAATACCAAAAGGAAATACATTGTATCTCTGTTTTCACAGGCTGCATGCATCAGGTATTTCCTCTAAAAAAAAAATCTTAGTATTAGTAGAGTTGGTAGGGGAAAAAAATGCATCAATTTCTGGAACCATTCTATATAATATCTAATTAGCCAGTCAGAAAGACTATAATATACTTATAGATAAGTGGGTGAACACCTCAATGCATAAAATACAGGATAGGAAAAAGGTATCAAATGAGGTTTTCTCCAAGAGACTGTCATGCATTTCACCCACTTAATTTATGTAAGATTAACTGCAAAGCTATTGATACTGCAACAGGAAAAAATATCAGAGAGACTTATTATCTTGGTACAGAAGAGGGCAGACTGGGCAAACTGTGTATTCAAAAAGACACATGGAAAGCGTTAATAAAAAGAAAGAACAAATTTGGTGACCTCAGCCTGAAGGGCTGTGTGACTAGCAGGAATGCCAGACATGCCAAAACACACTGGTGGGTGGGTGTGCAGTAACATTTCTCCATTGCAGAGGAGCTGGGCAATGCTCTACTGTCACCTGTTAGCAAAACCCTCTCCTCTCCTCTTCAGCCACACTTACCTGAGCACAGCCATGAACAAAGGCAGTGAACTCAATGATGGGATGTTTTGGGTTGGAAGAGACCTTAAAGAACACCCAGTTCCAATTTCCCTGCCATGACCAGGGACACCACCCACTAGAGCAGGTTTTGCAAAAGCCCCATCCAGCCTGGCCTTGAACAGTTCCAGGGGCACTCACAACTTTTCTGGGCAACCTGTGACAGTGTCTCATCACCCTCACAGCAAAGAATTTTTTCCTAATATCTAATCCCAACCTACCCTGTTTCAGTGTGAACCCATTTCCCTTGTCCTAACACTTGATGCCCTTGTAAAAAATCCCTTTCTGGCTCTCTTGTAGGCCCCCTTTAGGTCCTGGAAGTTTGCTATATGGTTTTCCCAGAGCCTTCTCTTCTCTGGGCTGAACAGTCCCATCTCTCTCAAGGGAGAGGTGCTCCAGGCCCTGATAATCACATCCTTATGCTGCTTGCCCCAGAGCTGGGCACAGAACTTCGGGTAGGGTGTCACAGATGAGAGTCGAGGGGCAGAATCACCTCTCCTGACCTGCTGCCCAACCTGCTTTTGATGCAGCCCAGGATACATTTGGCTTTCTGGGCTAGAAGTGCATCTTGTCAATTCATGTCCAACCTCTCAACCAATGCCCTCAAATCCTCCTCCTCAGGGCTACTCTCAATCCGTTCTCTGCCCAGCCTGTATTTGTGCCTGGGGTGCCCTGACCCAGGGGCAGGACCTTGCTCTTGGTCCCATGGAACTCAGTGAGTTTTGCACAGGCCCCCCTAAAGCCTTCCACAGTCCCTGTGGATGGCATCCCTTCCCTCCAGTCTGTCAACCACACTGCACATGCTGGCTAGAAATGGGCAGCACTTGCTGAGTCACAAATTAGGTAACATCGACAACAGCGACAAAAATAGGAAATCAAACAACTGGCAGCATCCAGAAACCCAACCGACAAGTGGGAAGAGAGGGTGATGCCTATTTGAAAAGGAAATGCTGCAAGGAATGTGTGGGAAGAAAGACAAATCGTCCTGTGGGCAGAGGACGCCGGATGATTGCCCTGGGAGTTTCTCATTCCCTTTCATCTCACCCCAAATTAATTGCATACCCTCCTTTACAAAGGAATGACCACCATGACAAAAAAAAAAGCTCATACAATTAAAGCACCAATGCAGCATGACAACAGTATCAATGTTATGTGGGAAGCTGGCCTTGCAGGAGAGAGATGCCCTCCTCCTATGAGGAGAATTTCCCTGAAGGAGCAACTCCCAAATCCCACATGCAAGCAGACCATAAAATGACCACAGAAATCAGAAGTGACCCAGCCAGCCAGATAATAGTTTCTACACTTTGAACTCTCACTATGCCTGTTCTAGATTAATTTTCAATATGGATAAACTCCAGTTAATGCAACATCTGCTGGCAGTGCCTGATGCGAGCAGTCCAGCTGGAGTCTATACTGTTGGCAGAGGATTTCTCTGTATGTGTACAAAAAGTGCTTGTATTTCATTTGCTGAAATGAAACATGTCTTTTGATGTCAATTTCCTGAAGACAGCAGAGGCTGAAATTGTTATCATTACATTGCTACTACACAGAGATAAAGAAAAAAAAAAAGAAGAGGGGCTGGAGCTACTTCATGTAACATATGTTCCTTTTCTATCATCACTGTAACAGGGGAGCTCCTGAGAAATATATATGCCACATGTTAAAGAAAATAAATCAGGTGATGCGGGCCAAGAACATTTTCTTGGGGCTTTTCACAACAATATATGGAAGTCCCCCCAGGCTGGGACAGAGCACAGAGCAAGCTCAAGGCTGCCCTGGCTCCCAGCCTGCAAGAAAATGCAGTATTTTAAGATTTCAGCTCATTTGTTGACTCTGCATCAACAGGACATTTGAGGAACAAAGAGGTGCTTATTCCAGCATTGCCTTGCTGAAGCACCAGAAGAAGAGCACAACTGGAGTATGAGGTTCTCTGGACATTCACTTTTCCCCATGAAAAATCAGTATTTGGGCCTAAGAGAAGGAAATCTAGGCCCTCAGCAATGCTGACAGAAGACAGCAAAGCCCTGCTGGGGAGCACAGCTAGGAGCTGGCACACAGCTTTGTGGCAAAGGACAGACAAGTGCCCAGCTCGAGGTCAGGGCAGCCTCTTTGTCCTGAACCACTGGCTGACACCTCTGCCTGTGCAGGCAAATAAGCATCATCAGGGTTTAAGTGCCAGCTGCTTCCAAAAGTTCTTTCAAACAGAGGGCAAAAGCATCTCTCATCATTATAGAGAACTTCCTCTAATTCAGCTTTTCCCTCTAAGAAGTGCCTCAGCTTTCCTGGAGGGTACGTGACACTCCTTAAAAACCTCCTGAAAGGCAAAGACAGGGCTGCAGTTCAGAGAGCGACACAGCCGCCAGCTCAGACTGAGAAAAAAGCCCATTAGCACTGCTGACTGCATTAGCTGGGCGCATTTGTGATGCTCACAGGCTGTGCTGTTCATCTGCAAAGATACAGAAACAAAGCTACCACCAGCCTGGGAAACCTCACAGGACAGCTGAGGAGACAAGTGGAAGGAGAAGGATAGCCTGGTTTTCCTACTGTGCTTGCCTACGGATGTAGAAATCCAGGCTCTGAGCAAACCTGGCAAAATGTGCAAGTTTTACTTCTCTTGTCACGGATACATCCTTGTTCTGAGCTTGTAGAAGCCTGAGAGAATTGCTTGTCCATCTTCTCCTGGTTAAGGAATTCAAGTTTTTCAAAATTCATTCAATGTGAATACCACAAATGCACTAAATCTTATTTCATGGAGCACTGTGGCGTTTTTCAACTACCACACACTGGCAGGTAACACCAGCTCTAATCTGTTTTGTTGCTGAAAGTTCAGGCACACCATTGCATTTGGGATTACATGGGATCAACACAGCAGGATGCCTAAGACGATGACCCCAGAATCCCTGCTGGCACAACTTCCCTGCAGATGGCAATTACACTCTTCCCATCTTAACGGTGACTAACAGAGGCAACAACTACTGCTGGCTGATCCAGGAAGAAAAACGTAGTCCCACAAGCAGATATGCAGTGCACTCAGCTTGGTCTGCACGCTCCCCTCTCAGATGCTGTGGCTGCACAGTTATGAAACCATCCTCTTCCTCCTCCAGCCATCCCCAGGAATACGACTGCACTGGCATTTTTAATCAATGGCCAGTATAAATTACAGAGAGCTAGCACATAATTTCAAGCAGGGGCCAATAAATCTCATCTTTCTTTACCTCCACTTTGCTTTAGGTGTGCCACTATGCCAAGAGTTTCTCATAAATGTTTAGGAGAATTTACTAATGCCAGAGCAGCAATGCTACATACTCCCACTGCAAAGCCAGGTTCCATTACTAGAGCAAGCACAGCTTTTTGCCTCAAGAAAAGAAGAAATTGACAACAAATGTGGTTTTTTTAATGCTGCTTGCTAGAGAGAGGCACAAGTTATACACTAATAATGTGAATTAGTTACGGATTTGCTCCTCCCTTTACTGCTTTGAGAGCTACATTTTGCTGCATCATTGCCACTCAGAAAGCAGTTTCTGAACCTGTACTGCTTAGTCACCCAGGCAAACATTTTGCAGAAAAGTCTCCTGCCTATCAGGATGTCCTGGGTTAGGTGGGAGACTTGTTCCCACACTGCTTTAGCAGTTACTGAGGAACTTAACATTTACTGCTCTGGGACGTGCAGGGGGTATAGAGAAAGAAGGGACCCCTTGTATGAAAATCTCTTGCTAAGGGTAGCCTCAGCATGCAAAGCACAATAGATTAAAATAACCTCAACAGAACCTAATCCTAAACATGATAACACTGATGACATTCCCACCACCTGCTGTGAGAAACCCACATGAGTAAGAAATGACCAACTGCAGAAATCCAAAGCTGTCCAATATTGAACTTAATTTCACAGTTTCTTTCCTATCAGCAGGGATATTATTTTTGGTTTTGAACCACAAATAGGAGGACATATCCCAACTCAGTGCAGTGCTTGCAAACAGAAGCCTTAAAACTGTTGACATCAATAATATGTGATGGGTTGGGTTTTTTTGGGTTTTTTTAATACTTCACATTTAAGACTTGGCCTAATGCATTTTCTCCCTTTACAAGGAGTGCTGAGCGAAAACAGATTTCTTAACCCATTAATTCCTCAAGACTTGTGTCTTTGTGGAAAGAACTAGTTAAAAGGCATGAAAGGGACATTAGGTGAAACAATATTATTCAGAAAGGCTTAAAATAATTTTCCACATTTGTATTTTGTAGTTTTTAAATCACTTTTACTACTTTTTCTGTTTTCCCACTTGTTGTTGAGAAACAGATGCACGTAAGAGGGAAACAGAGAACATGACTGTTTGCAAAATACTGCCAAGTGTATGAAACAAACATATTAAATTTGAAAAGAGCAGTTTTGCTTTCTCCTAAATTCAGAGTACATAAATGGTACAAGTTGTGCCCTTAATCTACTGCTACTACAATTTCAGAGAGAAATCTCATCTTTAAAACCTGGGTGCATCTGTCCCAGAGTATGAAAATGCTCTCTGTACTGCACTGGCTGGACCAAGCGCATCAAATATCAGGTAACTGTCCAGCACATCAACCAGAAAACGCTTTCCTGCACGCTTCAAGAGCAGCCTTTGAATCAGGCCTTCTCCTCATCAGCTATCCTATGCTAAGGAAGCGTCCTGCACTGCAAAAGGGCTGACAGCCCTTGTGGGCTGGGGCTGATGTGCATGCAGGACATGTGGAAGCACACCTGCTTTGCAGCCTGCCTTTGGTCGCCCAAGCCCCAAGACAGCCTCTGGTGTGCTGACTCAGGGCTGACTCAGAGGAAGAATGCTGTGTACTGAATCACCTCTGCCACATCCTGCAGCACCTGTGAGTTTCTTCGGGACTCTCCCAACTGGTAATATCTTAAACTGGCTTAAAGCTTTCACTGGAAACAGAATACAAGATGAGGTGGCTAAAGGCCAACAGTGAGCTTTTAAAAGGTTTCTGACAGAAACCTGACAGAGCAGGAGGCAAACAAAAAATTCACTCAGTGCTGGCCAAAACCCAAAAACATCTGCCTTGTGCCTGAAGATGACAGAAGCAAACTCAGCAGGAAGCAACTACAATTACTAAGATGAGGCAGTGAGCACGCTGACTGAACTCCCTAACTAGACTTTTAGATGCCAATGCCCTTAGGGAAAAAAACCTCTCCATCCACACTACACAGAGGCCACATGCTCTGAGATAGCCGTTTCTTTTCTTTCTAGGCATCACAAACTCATGCACCAACTCAGTGTTAATTTCAGGATTGCTGAGAGTACAGAAATTAGGTGCAAACCAATCCACAAGGATTGCTAAAAGATAGGTGAGATAATGACCTTTTTTTTTTAAGAGTGAAAGTCCAACTGAGAAGGACTAACACATTAAGCAATCAAATACAAGTGTGAGTGCCCTGGGCTTGGTGAGTGCCCTGGGATTTGGCTTGGTGACCACAGCTAGCACCCAAATGACCACCTAGCAAGACCAAGGTTCAGGTGATACTGAAACAATCCCTTCCTCCCTGTTCACTCTGAGGTGGCTCGTGGGTCTCAGCAGAGGGAAGGTGCCTGGGCAGCGGGAGCGAGGGTGGAGAGGGAGGCAGTTGCACGTTCTCACCTGAGGCCGCTGTAGCATTTGTAGGGGTTGAAGCAGCTGCTTGGTTCCGGGCATGAGCAGGGATGAGGATCGAAGCCAGAGATGGGTTACTTGACAGTTCTGGAGGGGAGGTGGAACAAACAGAGTTAGCTCATCATCCACAAAGTGCTCCATATGCAGGATCAGCTCCTAGGATTTCCCCCTGTAACGGCACCTCAGGTGAAACACATGCCCTTACAGCCCAAGGTCACGTTACATTTTCTTCTTTGCCAGCCAGCGAGAGGAAACCACAGTGATATTTAGCAAGGCAGTCTCCAGAGCAAGACTGCCAAAACTGCAGATAGTGGTGCAAAGGAGTAATTTCCTAGAGAAAGACAGTGGCTTGGGAGTGAGCAAAGAACCAGCCAAGCCTGTACCTTGTCAATGGCCTGATAATGCTGTTTCCTTCTGAGCACTGGAGAAGGATCCCCTTCTTCACAAGCCCACCTGCAATCAGTCTCAGGGAGAAGGCTGATAACAGTGGTGCTGCTTTGGGCACTGGTTCAGCAAGCAAGCAGCTGCAACAGTTGCTCCAAGAGCTTCAGGGATTAGTTCTTTGGCTCACTCAAGCATCATTTTTTCTCAAGGACCCAGGAACCCAAGACCAATCTCTCACAGCAGTCTCCTTGAGCGAGGCCAAGAAGAGGTAATGTATCCTTTAAAAGGACAGGGAAAGGCAAAGGGAATTGGTCAGCTGGGCAATTTAAATGGACAACAAAATGATGCAATCATTAGAGGACATTAACCAGGGAAAAATAGTCATGTCTTTTAGGCTCCAAATCTAAAATAGCTTCAGTGTGTATCAGAATGAGAAATAGGCATCTTACAGCCACAACTGTGGGAGGATTAAGGGCAACACATTGCCAACAAATGACAATCTTCTGGCACCCTTTCAAGAGAATCTAGTGCCTCACAGAAGGTGGGACTGAGCCGAGACAAGACAGGTCCTGTTTATTTCAGAAACAGGAGTGACTGGCTGTCTCCTGAGAAAGCAACATCCGCTAAAAAGGATGTGAACAGTCACCTCATGGAAGGAGACTGATGCCTTTTGGAGCTCCAGGAGGTCATCTGGAGGAGAAATGAGAACGGGAGAATAGGCAGCTTTTTACGCAAGACCTCCAGATAGCACAGGCTGTACAGAAACCCAGCCAAATCACGGCATGGGTTCAGTAAGGGGGTTTTGGATGCAGCTGCTAATTATTTGGGCTCATTTTTAAGAGACTACTGCTTTTCTTTAATGCTAGCCTTAAACTCAGGGCCTAAAAGGAGGAGCAGTCCACTTGCTGACTTTTTTTTTTCTCTGCTAACTGTTACATTAAGTTTCCTTACTTCTGGGAGGGCAAGGGGCAGAAGACTCCCCTGATTACAAGCCTCTTATTACTAGACATTTTGAGACTGTGTTTCAGCACTTAAAAATGCAAGCAGGTTGCTACACTACCTCCAACCCATCTACCTTGTAATACTCCATTCGGGTCTAAGCAGACCTAGCAAGTCCTTCCAGAAAGCCTCAGTATTCACAGCACTTGTACAAATACAGAATCCTCAGTTCATACATGAGTTCATACATTCATAATGTTATGCAGAATTTGTGAATCTCCACTTAAAATGGAAAAATAAACTGAAGGAACATGAATCCCTAAGTGTCAAAGTGGAACACCAGTTATAAACCTACACTTCAATAATATCCTGGGTTACTATTAGCTGCTTTGTGCTAGAAAATATTGCTCCCTTAGTATTTTTTCCAAATCTGTTTCCCAAATCTGCTATTACTTGAAGCCTACCCTTTATGTTGCTCTTTTGAAAGTTTCTATCACCCCTGCCTTATTTTCTGCACATCACTCGAAACAACATGGGGCTGTGATCCAAACAAAAGCAGAACTAAAACAAGGAAACCCCAAAACACTTGCCACCTTCTGGTGCTGCACAGTGCCTCGAGGTGCAGCTACACACTGTGTTGTTGCTCAAGAACCAGTTGATCAGACAGAACAACCCTTGCAGGGCTTCAACCTCCTTCTCATTCCTCCCTCATCTAATGTTATCAGAACACCTCCTTTTGTATTGTGGCAATAATAATGGCTTCTTGTTGTGTTTACTGCAAGTGCAACCATTTCTCTGAAGCCACCTTAAGTAACTTTCAAAGAGGCTAGAAGACTGTCCTTGTTCCCTTCTCAAACCTCATCTTTCTTGGTATGAAGTTTCTTAAATAATAATCTACATAATCTACATGTCTTGAATTTAAGAGGAGCAGGCCATCAGAGGAGACACAAACAAAGTAAAGTGGACTCTCTTAGTTGAAGTTTAATAGCAGTTTTGCTTGAGAACTTGTTTGAATTTTTGCTATTATGTATTTTCGCACCTATCCCATCTGTAAGGATGAGACATGGCAATACTGTGGAGAAAGCTTGACCTGTGATTGTCTGCAGTCTACAAAATACTGAGGATCTCTGTCCTTAGTGATTTTCCCCACAGTATTTGGGCAGGGTGTTCAACTGTAGCCTGGTTATGGAAACCAAATGTGCAACTCAAGGCTGGGTTAATTACAACCAATACAGCTGCAAGAAGCTATTGTGGTCAAGGCAATCCAGACAAAGTTTGCAATACCTTGATGTGAACAGATGCTATCACAATTCATTTATAAGACTGAGCTCCCATCCACATCAGCTGGGAGAATCAGCTTTCTGCTGATCCAACCAAACCATTTGCAGCCACTTAACGTCTCCAAGAAGGAGCAGGAATGAAAATATCCAGTTTTAGTATAAGACCAGATCACCTTCATTCCCCAAACACAAGAAAATGCCAGGTGTTGGGAAACAGTGCAGTGCTCTTTTTCAGTATTAACATACTTGATACATCAATACTCCAAGAATTCCCGGAAAAAATTACTCTTGTACCATGGGGTTTTTTTTGCCACAATAACAAACTTTGCATTATATATACACATAAACATATACATATATATCTCTCTCAAAAAGAATTAAAGGTCACAGGTTAGGGTCATTAAAAATATAAACAAACAAAAATCCCAATGCACCCCCCCTTCAGTAAAAAAGTAATTTATCTTTGAGAAGCAAGATAACCATTCCTAAGTGCTGAACCACTGAAAGAATTTTAGTCTTCAATGGCCAACACGGAGTAACATTAACTTTTGTGACAAAGCACAATTGCTGGCATGTTACAAATAGTTTAGGAAATGGCACTCATTTCACAGACTATTTAAAAATTTGGCTTCTAGGGGAAAAATTGCTTTTTGTCTTGCAGATCTAAAAGCCTAACTGAATTGCAGCTCTGTGGCTAGTAGAGATACTTCCTTAGCATTAACTTTTTCAAAACCCAATTAGCGTATAATATTCGTTTAAATTAAGAGAAACTTACAGGCAAGACATTACAAATGACCAGACAATGCTCTCCTCAACAGAGTTAAACTCTAAGATTAACACCCACACGCTCCACAACTACAGCTGGCTGCCAAAGACCATGATCTTGATCTTCCATATACCCTCACTGCTCCTTTTCTAGACTCCATCTGAGCAGCATCAGTGCCCAGGTCAGCAGATTTGGTATGATATTTCATTTCTTTTTGAAAACCAATCCAATGTCTTAATGGTCAGATTTATCTTGTAATTTCTAACAGTTTTGCCTTCAAGCCCTTGGCAGTCACCTCCTACTTCATGGGTTTCAGGCAACTGGATACAGCCAAATCAAACACTTCTAGAACTTAATATTGCCTGTTGAAAACAATGCTATTTAAAACAAAATTGTCTGTCATTACTTTTTAAATTACCATAGATTACTTAAGATGACTCATTATCCATCTAATGATCTGATATGTTTCCCAGCTGGGATTTCTGCTCTGGAGCAGCCAATTTGCTGGAACCTTGCACAGTAAAGACCAGAGAACAAAGACTGAACAGTAATCACAAGAGGAGCAAAAGCTTCTTGTATATCTTGAGTTCATAGTCAGGACTGCTGTACATTTATCAGCTACAAAGTTCTTCAAATCACTGCACTAAGCAATGTATTTAGGTATTTAAAAACAACTCTGGTTTGGGTTTTTTTGAGTTTGACTGGTTATCTGCAACAGAGCTTTTTTGGAAACGTACTAATGATCAACCTGTGTCCTGCCTTCCCCTTATAGATGGTAAAACTGGCACCTGTAGATGACAGACAGAAATTTGATTTTTTTATCTTAAGGAAATTGCTCCACAGGAACTCTTTTCTCTCTTACCATTCCCAGGACTCGCTGTTGAGAGAGGGCACATCAGCTCCTCAGGATGGCAAAAGAGGAGCTTTAAACTTACTTGAGCATTAGGGTAGCTTATCCAGCAGCTTCCACATTACCTGAGGGCAATCAGGGACACACTCCCAATACATATATATGTTTTTCCCCTAAGGAAAACATTTTCGAATTGACTCACTATAGAGCTTTCCAACTCTTTTTAAAAACCTTGTTTCCATGAAGTAGATAAGTTCAGTCTTAATGTCATCATGAAACAATTAACCAATACTTTCAAAAAGAATGGGGTGAAATTGTTTTAAGATACGAGGATCAAAACTATTTTAGCTACATAAGATGGCCTTAGAGGGGCAAAACAAAAGGCAATCAAGGAGTACAAGGAAGCACTTCTAACATAACTACTAAATTTCTAACAACAGATGCAGAAATCAGCACAGAGGACAGTGACCGGGAAGCACAAGCTATTTACTTCACCACTCTAATGTGTTTATGCTTCATAAATGGCTTTTTTATAGAAAAATTAAAAAGCTCCACAAGTTGAAGGAGAGAGCTGTTTCACATTTTGGCAGAGGGGCATGGCATGCACTGAAGAGTTTGAAAAATGACACTGATGCTAACTGGGTTGAAAGGTGTTTTGGACTTTAAACAGAAAATGCATACCAAGCCAAAGGGTGAGAGAGTTGGCAGCTAATCACTTAAAGAAAAACAACAGAAAAGGTACTCCAAAATTAATTACTAGCATATTTGTATGCCATACTTCTCACATGTTCTGCCTTGGCAGGCAAAACTATTCTGGAGGATATCAATTTTACATTTCTGACTTCTACAGAAAAAACCAGATGAATGGTCTTAAAATCTGATACCAGCCTGGCTTCAAATAAGAAAGTTAGTTGTACATTTACTTTTACAGTTTCTGAATGTCTGAGTCAGTGTAATGCCAGATGAACTATACAGTATTTAAATTCTGGACAGTAAAGCATCTGTATTTATCTTGCATCCAGAACCAAAATGGACAGCGACACTACAAACCTCCAGCCAAACCTAACATGCATTACACTACTTGGCCATGGTGTTGCAGGTAAGAAGCAGCAGGACCATCTCCAAATGATATTCTAACCTGTATGGTCCACTGACTGCGATATTTCACACAAAGCAGACTCTGAGCTATTCGCATTCATACTCTGCAGACATGTGCTATAAGCATGTAATCCTTCCTGATGCAATCCAGCAACAACCACCCTCAGCACCTCAGCAAAACTGAATTGGAGGAACCAAGACTCTGAAAATCCTGTAACTTCAAGACCCTTTCCTCTCTTTTTGAAATGGACAGCTGGTTATGCATCTACTCAATAAACTTAGTACCATTCAGAGATTTTTACCGAGGGAGTAACATCTGCACTACAACCAACATTTATCCCGCTGCCTCCTCCTCAAGAAGGGATCCTTCAACGCTCTCAGGCTACCTTGAGTGGTGAAATTGAAGAGTGCAGGTTTATCTCGCCCGTTGGGTAACTTGACGTTTGGGTCCCGTAGTTCATCGAAGAAAGAGTGCGCGCAGGCCTCCAGGGGAGTCAGGCGGGCCGTGGGGGTGTACTCCAGCAGGCGGCTACATAGCGCAATTGCTTCGGGGGGAGTGCGGGGCCGGAAGACCTGCGGGGACAACAAGAAAACAAGCAAGGAGAAACAGGTTGTCTGGCTAGGTCTCGTCTCTTTGTCCACCAGAAGCAAGTCAGAGCAATTAAACCTCTCATTGCCCAGCAAGCTGAAACAAACAAACTTTCCGTTTGTGCTAATCAAAGTCCTGCAGTAAGTGTGGGAAAATCCATTCCTGGGGTTGAGAAAGGGTTAATTGCAACGCCTTGCGCTAGAGTGAAGGTGCAATGCCAGCAAAAGACTTCATGAGAGCGCACTCAGAAAAACAACTTTGAGAATGAAGGGGAAACTCATCCAAAAACCATGACAAACACACACAGGTGCTACCAGCCATGCATATGGGGTGGAGTGAAGGTGGGGAAGAAGGTTCAAATGAGCAGGATTCACCGAATGTAGAAATACAATACGGCCCCCGCTACGGTTTTGGGTTGGGGTTTTTCTGGCTAGTGAAGTCTTACTAACATGGACTTTTGCAGGCAGGCAGGTCAGACTGTTGCTATGGAGGCTGCTGTTCAGCTTTGGAGAACAACAAGGAAAGCACGGGTGGGGTGCAGGAAATGTCTAGCTCCAATTTGCAAGTTACTCCTTCTGTGACCTTATTCTGGCAAGCTACTCCCATAAGTTTACAGGGATAATTCCTGCACATTTGGTATTTGTAAGGACAGCTGAAAATTGCATCAAGAAAACCAACTATTTTAGTCTAACAGATTTTTACTTTGAGCGATTACAAAAAGCAGTTCTTCACTGCAACTTTGTTTTAAACCTCTGCCCACTGCTAACCACACTCTCCATACTCCTTTCTCATTTCTTTATAAGCAAAATAGGAGCTAATCGTGTACATGACCTGGATGGCCTCCTCAAGAACTTCTCTCTTGCTATGCTGCAGGTAAAATGCAGTCTGGGGTAAAGGGAGTAGGGTGGGCGCAAGTGTTAAGTTCTGATGCCAGCATTTTTGGTTAAAAACTGAGGTAATCCAAAATGCCTTTGTACCAGTGCAGGTGAACACAAGCCACACAGCACCACGGAGGGGAAAAAAAAAAAAATCAGTGCATGACATGCTAGTTAATCACAGATGAGAAACTTGCACAGGCACTCCTTTAGTAGGTTTTAAACCAGGCATATATGCTCTCTTGAATGAGAATCAAACACAAAAGTCAAGTTCTGCAGGGACTGAAATTTCCTGCCCTTGGTACCCAGCTGGGCCAGCAGCACTGGGTTTGCTGCAGTGTGTGCTGTGCTAAGTTATGTGGCAAGGAATCCTGACTAGGGGAGTCAAGAAGCCATGTACAGGAAGACCTGACTTTATCCCTACACTACCAGGTTATTGCAAAACAAACTGCAAAAGTTTTTACACAAGGCCTATAATGACAAAAAGAAAGGCTTTAGCTTAACACTGCTGGCAGAGAACCTGTACTGACCACTGTGTTACCAGTGTAGGGCCACCTGAAGAGGCAGCAGAAGCTGCTTTGTGCCCACTGCCTGCAGAGCTTGGATTGCTGACCACAGCACACAGTGGATGCAATTATTACTCCCAAGTCACAGACCAGAACAAAATCCAAGACTGTCTCCAGTTTAAAAAACAAAAAAGCCTTCTGGCTTCCCCCACCTCCCCGTGGTAAGTAGCACAAATGTGTATGTCTTGAGGTAAACCCACAGAAGTGAAGTTGTTCTGAATTTAATGTGAGGTAAAATTACTGAGGTCTCCCTCATGCACCTTCACAGTGATATTTTAGTAAGTTTGATTTATCACAGCTTGAAACCTTAGTACTTCACTCTTAGCTGTGTTTTTCTCCTCAGTACAGCTCACATATAAGCCACTACACATATTGTAAAAAGAAACCCATTTTATTTCCTTAAGGTAAAGATGACAAGCCCTTATATTGAGAAAATTAGTAGGTAGACAGTCACAAATCTGACATATGTAAAAGGAGCACTTGCTTGTCCACTCAAACTCCTCATTTTCAAGTCTTTGAAACCCTAACATGTTTCCAAAACCCTGTAAGGAACTGCTCAGCCTGCCTTTGGATCTGGAATTAGTCATTTAGGGTAGGCAGTTCCCAAAGTCTGCCCTAACTGCTTGAAACCAGGAAGGGGGAAAAAAAAAAAAAAAAAATATATATATATATATATATATATATATACTAGGAGGCCTCACATGGCCTTCCCCTGCAACAAGTGGCAACTAACACATGAAACAAGTTACAGGTCTGTACCCATCTCATCTCTATCAGCTTGTGTTACATTCACCTGGCTGCTGCCTCAAGGATGGAGTTTGAACTCAGTTATTGCACTTCTAGCATTTCTCTCCTTTTTTTTTCAAGGCTAGGCCTAGTAATTTGAAAAAATGTTTAAGTACATACCCGTACTCCTGAGGTGAAATGTCCTGTTCCTGACGAGTCCTAAAGATGATAATGCAGTGAAATAATCCAAACAGGGGGAGTCAATCCAAAAGAGAATAGTCCAGCAAGGAAAAATATAGCCAATATTATAAGAAATCCATGGTGTGGGGGACATAGTAAATGTTTATACAATTAGAAACTTTAAACATCAGTCTCCATAGCAGCAAGTCCAACTTCACCACAGAGTATGCCAAAAAATCGATTGTGCAATGGTGAGGCATAGTATAGAAACATTTCTATATGAAATTTATGTTCCAATGCCAGTGCATTTACTAAAAAAATAAAAAAAATTGAAATCAAAACTCTAACTTGAACTAAAAGGGTAATTGAAATTCCCATAATAAAGAATTTTCAGTCCTCGGTCCTGGATATAAACGTCCACAGAACCAAGTGGCCAGATTAGTTTGTCTCCAAAGATGCATCCCACTTGTAAATCTGTCCCAGACACACAGCGTAAACTTTTGGATGGTTTGGGGTTTTTCTCAAAAAAACCCCAAATCCCTAGCAATTTGTAATTTGTGCTGAAGACGAAGTAAAAATCTGAGATCTATACTTTAAATTTGGATACTTTTAATTTGTGTGCACTACGAGTACCTCAGGCCGCCGCGGATTATTCTCCATTTTGGATTGACTTCCCCCTCCACTGGATTTTGTTTGCTGGCATTATCTCTTTAGGATTCTTCAGGAACTGGACGTATCACCTCAGGAGTGCGGGTATGGACTGAATTTCTCTCTATTGCGGGTTTATTCCCCCTCATACCCGTCGCACCCATTACTTAAGAAATTTTTTTCTCCTCAATTTGTCCCTTCCCACGTCCCTTTTGAATAATGCCCTAAGAAATAAAAGCAAAGCCCTCTACGGTCTTTTAGCTCTTCCCATTCAGCAAAGTTCCCCTGGGAAAGCTGCCCAATTCACCCACCGAGAACTACACGAGCAGCTGCCGCCCACGGCAATGGCTACGCCAGCACTTCCATGCCACGGGGCACCGACGCCAAGGCAATGCCGGGCTGATGCTCCGTGGTGGGAAGGGGCAGGAGGATGGACAGACAGTGGGACTTGTGAGCCGTGAAGCCCCTCGCACATACGTCTCAGCAGGAGTTTAAAGTCTCTGTAGTTCTCAGTGAGGGAATCAATTTAGTAAATAATCCGCGGATTATTTTTAGTCTGCGGACTAAAATTTAGTGCACGGACTAAAATCCGGCCCATCGGAGCAAAGTCTGTCTCGGTCTAAAATACATTTGGGTGAAAGCAAAAGAAAAAAAAAAAACAAAAAAAGAAAAAAAAAAGGAAAGAAAAAAAGAGAAAGAAAAAAAAGGAAAAAAAGCTAAGTGCACAAAGTGTTTGGATAGACTAACATTTAGTATGCAGACTAAATACGGCCGGGCAAAAGGCACAGCAAGTCCACAAACAAAATAAAAACCAAAAATAAAACACTGACAGGAACTTTTAAAGCAATCAGATACTACCCCACCGGCGCAGCAATTCATTTTTCTAAAATGAAACAAGACCTTGTGTAAGGCTATTTGTCCACAGGAGGGACCGAAGGCTCAAGTTTTCATTTTAAAAAATGAACCTGTTTTGGAGATAAACAAATGCAAAAAAAAGGCTTTACATACAATATTCTTCAATAAAAATTTGCACTTGAATAACTCAAAACCTCTTGTTTCTGCAAAGCAAATGAATTTCAGGCTGAGACCCAGGCTGCTGGTTTTGTATTTTGGGTTTCTTTTGGATGAGTTACAAAAATCTCTGATGATCATGTCAATGGAAATGCTGACTCATCCAAAGCCACAGCTTTTGGTGATTTTGTTGGTTTTTCCCTCCCCCTTTCAGTTCCCAATAAATCTATACCTCACCAAAAAGCTGAGGGACCAGTGTGAGTTGTTTCTTTGTTCAGGCATGCTAGTGATGCTCAAATACCGACAGACCATAAGAGCGAGTCAGCGGGGCCTGACACATTCCTCTCTCCTTCTTAAGCTGAGCAGCTATCAATGCAAATTTTTTTTTTTATGTTACGCCCCCTTCATTTTCCTGGAACTATCACCTTCTTCAACATTTCAGGCTTAAGTGCCCCTGGTGCATACACAGCTCTCATCCCCAAGAGACTTCAGTTCAGAGAAGGCTTTGTGCACCAGCGGAGCAGTTACATTTTATTTTACTAATTTGAAATCATTCCTACCAGTGTAGCGGAGTTTACACCCCTTCTGAATTTTATTTTTCTGCACATATGGAAAGATGAAAGAAAAAGGATGGAAAGCACAGAATTCTCCTATTTCACTTCACTCACATCAGCATTCAGCTCTCAAATAAAACCACATGGGGCAAGAGCTAAGTATTGTTTTAACAGAATGGTTGCTCTGACTTTCAATTCATTGACATTCCTCAAACAAACTTTCCATGCACAACACGAGCTCCATCGTCTTGGCATAATTAAGCCCCAAAGCCAAAGCTTCACAATGTGACACCAAGGTGCTCTTCTAGCCAGGGTGTATTAAAAGACATGATTTCATGCCATCAACCGCTGTGTGTTTTGCATGCAGACTGTGAATACTGCCCGCATGCTGTGCTACCTAAGAGAGCAGAGGCTTAGGAAAATGACATCTGTTGCTAACGCATCAAGTTTGTGACACCATGGTTAAAAATTTCCTCACCAGCTTCAGACTCACACGCTTTGCCAAGAACCACCCACACCACCGATTCAAGGCTGACAGGCTGTGCACATCCTTTTGGTTTGTAAGCACATTTTTTATTGCACATGAACATTAGGTAAGAGAGAAAGCTCCTCCCTTCAACCAAAAGCTTGTACTGTTTACAAGCCAAGTAATCAATGTAGAACACAACCCTCAAATCAACTTTTAAAAAATGCTATCATACATTTAATACATATATTTAAAAATACAATCACTATGAAGCAATATTTTGATCACCCAAGTTTAACACAGTAAGTCTCATGAGAAATGCAACACATTCACAAACAAAAGGAGAGGGAAGAGACACATGCAAGATAGCAATGTATGCACTGAGCTCTACCTGACACAAAAAAACCCAAGGCTGCATCTGAAGCTCTTGGGACTAGTCTTGTTCCAAATGCCTGAGAATTTCAGCATGGGATTTCTGAAATATGCCATGTGGCTATTTGGAAGTGCATAAAACTCATGTGATAAAAAATGGAGGTTAAAAGATGTCCACAAAAGAGGCACTGGTGTTAGGAGATATTTTAAAATATATATAAGCCCCCCAACTTCTTTTTCCGATTAAGTCCCTCTACGTTTTTTCTAAAATCACCTCAGAAATAGTAAATGCCTGATTAGTCAAGAATTCCTGTCTGATGGCACTTAGACAGGGAAAAATGAAGTAAAGACAGAAGGGTTAAGTGGCTTACAAATGAGCCAACACAGAACTGGGAACAGGACCAGGAACCTGTCTTCAAAGCTACTTCTTGAGACCACACACTTTTTACTGGGCTCCTTCAATTGAGGACCCTGTGGAAACAGAACAAGCTCGTGTTTATTACCCAGTGCATGTGCTCTGCTTCTGTCGAGCTCCAAAGGAAAGCAACAAAGCTAAGAGGAACAAAACAGCCCCCCTTCTTCTGAGATCCCCCAAAAATGTACCTCAGTGCTCTCAACCTTGCTGGGACGGCTGCTATAAAAACCTAGACAGATGTGTTGCAGTGGGATGGCACTGCAGAAGATGGTATACTGCAGAAGACATGATGAACTTAGCATTTGATTTCTGTAGTTGCACTGATGGAAATTCTTTCTTAATGTTGCATTAGTGCTCGCTCATTTACTGTTAGGCAGTACTTTCTTTACTGCATATGAATTGGGCAGAGGCAGGGCAATTTATCATCCAGCAAACCTGGCTTCTTTTCTCAGCCATACAAGATAAGAGATTTACACTATCAAAAATCATTGCTGCTACAGAAGGAGCTGCCAAATATGAACTTGCCAGGAAAACTTTTTTTTTCTTTTAAGTTAGTCTCCAGCAGAGCTGTTTTCACTCTTTGCTTGTAAAGTCATTACACATCAAGTGAAAAACAGAGCTGTACTCTTTAGAAAGAGGTCAGGGCACAGTTTCGCAACAGGCATAAATCAAATCCAGCTCATGAGGGAAATGAAAGTTCTGCCCTTTTGGACATGCAGGTCTGCCCTGGTCCCTTGTGCCAACATCTGCATTCTGGGCAGAATGGTCAGTCAGGTAAAGAAAATTGATTCCAATCCTGACCATGTGTTGTTCAAGAGGTTTTTACTACCACACAAAGCATAATGCATTCCAGGAATATGCAGGTGGGAGGTGGAGAACTGACCTGGCTCTGTGATGACCTTAATGCCAACTACAGAACTGCAACCAAAGAAACATCTCATCCTCACTGTATCTTTGTTCCTCTACAAAACAGCAGACTTAAATCTCAGAAAGAAGAGTTTGCATTTTCATCTTAAATCCAAATCCACTTACAAGATTTCTGACAAAAGAGTTTTCACTTTCTTTTGTCATCAGTTATAATTAGAAGTGACAAAACGAGCTGTCTGTTTATCCATTTACTGTTTGGTCTTCTTCCTTGAATCTACAGTATGAGCAGTCACTTTGGAAGCATTACAAGCAAAACAATCTGCTTAAAAACTAGACAAGAACAAGGAGAGCAGGAGTAGGACAGGATGAAGACATAAAACCAATTCTGGAGGGTGGAAAAACATGCTCATGAGAGAGACCAGGCTCAACATCCCAGTCCCACAGTGTGGGAATGACAAGAGGACTGTGCTACAAGCACAGAAATAGTCAACATTCAAGGTAAAGTGATTAGTATGGAAAAACATCTACACAGAACACACATGCATATCAAGACTAAAATATTAGGCAAGTACTTTATAGTATTAGCAGAAATTACTTCATAATATGGGCAGAAATATGAATTCTTAAGTCAATATCCAAAGCTACTCTGTAGCACAACCAACTGTGGTTCTGCACAATTTCAGATGCAGCCAGAATTGGCCAATAGTTTTGGAAAAGTGCCAGAAGGGATGAGCTGGAGTCTGAAAATTCATCTTAGACACTGTTTTCCTATGCTATAACCATTTGGCTTAAAGACACAGATGAAAAACCAACTTGAACAGTACAAATAATGAAAAAGCCCCTAAAACAAAAAGGAAATGCTTATGAAAATTGGGTGGGATCCTGTCCGAATCTCCCACAAGTTTATTATGAAGGCAAAGTGATGTAGAGGAAAGTCCTCATGTACTCATCCACAAGAGTACACAACAGTGGGAAAGAGATGCTCAAACTAATCTAGAAACGACAGTTTCTATCCCTGTCTCTTCCACTGTCAGGCAAATGACTCCTGTCTTTTTCCAACTCAACACTGACTTGGAAATTATTATTCAGGTGCCAGCTAAGTATAAATTTGGGGATGGTGAATAAAGCCATTCTCTTGAGTATACTCAAATTTATCTCACCTAAAGCATATTTTAAAAATGCCTGCATGTTTGAAAAATCTTGCAAGTACTTTCAGAACAGGAGAAACAAAGGTCACCAAACCATAGCACACTGAAGAGACTCACTTGTCCATTTTTAAGAGCTGCCTGCAGTAGAAACTGTTTCCATGTCTGTACAATGGAGACAAGGCAGAGGTTATGGTTAAGTAAAGAAAACTGCCTTTGCTGTTACAACTTGTATTGTTCTGCCACCACGAAACATGGGCATATATATGCATACATATATTTCATTATCCTAACATTATACTGGCAAACATGTGGCAGTATCCTTGGGTGGGGAAAAGAAAAAATCCCAGAGAGTAATTTTCCCCACACAGAAAGGGCTTAAACTACATAATTCTATTAGATTTTCTGCAATCTTAATGAGATCCTTTACTAGCTAGATGCAAGAGGAAAGATAGACTGTCACAGTTGGACATTTTACATATTTCTGGAAGTTATCACAGCACTGCCTTTGTTTTTGATTACCCTAGGGATCTGAGACTTGAAGGTAGCATCTGAGTAATTCCAGGATAAAAAGGGCAGCTGTAATGGGGCCATGGTAAGCAACACCAATCTACATGAGCTTATGAAGAATGCCTTAAGACCTTTTGTTGGCTGTCCTACTGTCCTTCCCCCCTTCCAAAAGGGCCAAAAGATTCACAGGAAACTAATCACCAAAGCTGAACTTCAACAGCCCTGTGGATTTACAGCCTTGCACTTGATCCTGGATTTCCTCCTTGGCTTTCCAGTCACAGTTTTACATGGTATAGATGAAGCTTACTCAGAAGAACAGAAACAAGTATAAAGATTAGTAGCACAGATCAGCCTGCACTTCTGAGAGGAAAAAAGGCTCAAGGAGCTGAGGTGGCTGAAAGACAGAGAAGCAAAGATATGACCCAGTAAAAACAACAGCAGCAAATATCCAGAAAGGGTAGTAACTTTTATTTTATGAGCTGACAACCATTGGAAAAAATGGACCTGTTTCCAACCCAAGATGTACCTGAAGACATAACTGTGTTTAAAAGCCTGCCTATTATTTTCTGACTGTTTTAAGTAAGCCATATGCACACCCCTGCAAAACACTGCTTCTCTTTTAACAGGATGCCACTTACTTCACAGACCAAGGTAGACAAGCTGTAGGATACACCACCATGAATACAAAATATTCTACATGAAGTGAAAATAAAGAGAATTTTGGATGTAAAGAACATTAAAGTTACTAAACACACTGGTATTCTGAAAAGGACTCCCCCTGCCAAAGCACCAAGATATCCTGGATTCCTCCTGTTGAGGCTAGGGTTGTAAGGACAGGTGACAGAGGAAAAGAAGAGGGAAGCCCTGTTTCTGAAGAATGGTTTGAGAGATTCCTGCAAAGTTCAGATTCTCTTTTCTTTTGCTAGCCAGGGACATGTTGAACTTCCATCCTCAGGTGCCTCACGCATGTAAACTGGTATAAAACCACACACATGCTTGGCCAACACAAAACTATGTTGGAGATGAGAGAGAAGCCTCTGCAAGTTTTATGATAGGAGACTCCAACTCTTAAATTACAGATTTACTTCAATCTCAAATTGTCAACAAATGGAAAAATCAGTCTGAGAAGAGTTTGCACTGCAAACTCATATTATTGCTGCAGCATAGAAAAATACTTTTTAGAGTGTTAGTTAGACTTTTCTCATAATTTAGGAAGAAAGATATCCATACTGTATTAGGATAATACCAATCCATTTCTACTGAAAAGCCTAAGATACATCTATGAAGTTAGGCTTCAAATATCCATAAAAACTTGTGCTCAAAATTCCAATTTTAGCCCAAGATGAATTGAATCTGAAAAACAATATTCCTTCATAGGAATGTCTTCAGAGTCAAACAATTTCTCTGTCTCTTTAAAAAACCCAGAATATATTACATTGCACTACAGCACCAGCCATTATTCTTCTTCACAAGCAGGTAACAGCAAGTGTATCAGATTACACATCATCACAGCAATACTGAGTAGGAAAGTAACATATCTGCACCTCCCAGAAATGCCTAAGAGAGCAGACCAGAACCAGATACATCCAATGCAAGTCAGCACCACAGAATTTCAGATGCAACCTATAGGTACTACAGCTTCCAAAGAGAATTCTTGATTACCATCTACGCACACTTTTGCAGACCAAGGAAGTTCCCTGAAAACAAGACCTTGTTTTTGTATAGATTACTGGCCTGGAAACAACCAGTTCCAGACTGCATAGAAACATGCACTGGGCACCTCACCTGCATAAAACTAACTCTAGGCAGGGCCTACAAACCCAACTTTGACAAATACCCATGTTCTATTAAACAGCACAAAACAAGGGGAATGCTTTTGTGTTTAAGAGCTTACAGCAGGGAGTGACTATGTTCTCAGCAATTCCCTTTCAAACATGCTGAAAGTAGCTGCCTAGAAGTTATTTCACACATACAAAAAAATCCTTCTGTCTGCCGAGTCCTCTGGTCATAACGATTCAACAAAAATAACCACCTTCTATCTATTGTCATCTTCAGTAATTTTTCAGTTTAGATGGCAAAGATTTGTGCTTCTGAAGCTGCAAGTTCAAGTCCTGTTGGCAACTAGCTATTGCAGTCTAGTTACATAGACAGTTGTAACAAAAAACCACAAACAGGCGACAACATTATCACTTTCACTTCTTCAGTCACTCCTGTTTTTTCAAAGCCAAAGCTCTGAAGAGGTTTTTGTCACTATTCAATTCTAAGATAGAGAAGCTCTGATAGGATTGACTATGCCCACTGGCATGTCATCAGATGTTATATCAATATAACTGGGTAAGAACCAATTCTCTGTAATACTACTACTTAAATCTATCACAGCTCAACATGCTCAAAACGTTTAAAAGAATTGATCTTGAGAAGTAATACAACAAGATAAGATAAGCATCATTACCAGCATCATGCTGGGTAATCCATTTTTCAAATTTAGCATTTGTATAATAAATACAGATCTCATAAATGAAGTGTCACGTAACCCAATTGTAATAAACTGGTTTAAATGCTATTCTACACCCATCAACTGACATCAGCAAGGGCTGTGTGCAGAATGACTTGAGAATGAAAAGCTATGCTGCAAGCAATACTCTCCAAAACTAATTGTGACCTAACGGAGAATGCAAATTTCATCTTCTGGCAAGTTGTCTCACTTCTTAATTTCACCTGTGACCCCCTACAACAACAAAAAAACCATTCTTTATAAAGAGAAGGAAGTTTCAGTCTTTTCATGAAGCTTCCATTTGCTAAAAGTCATCAAAAGTTGTTGGGGGTTAGGCTTGTTTCTCCTTTTTTTACCTATAGAATTTTTTCCCAAGAGTTGCTAGGAAACTAACTACTGGATACTTATAGATACCCAAGCAGGACAAAAGGGGCCAAAGGATAGGAATTGTAGCACCTGGCTACACTTCTTTTGTCTCCGGGAGTTTCTCTCGGAAGGGGGAGATAACTCAAGTTTTGGGGCAGGTAAAGGACGGGGCTGGAGGCAGCTTCACCCTCCCTCTATGCTCTCGGCATCGAAGAGAGGACAGTCAGGCTGCTGCTTGCTGCAGGAGAAGTTTTCACTGTCACCACCAGGTCCGATCCTGAGAAATCTACCATCGTTCTGCTCGTGTGCCCCAGAATTCCGAGCTCTCCTCCTGCTGCCCTGCTGGAGCTGGGCCGGCCCTGCCCCACTGCCGCCGCTTCTTCGGGGCTGCTTTGAAGCTTTTCACTACGGTGGCCCTGCACTGCCCCGTCCTGCTGGGACATGCCTGCCCTTCCAGCTACCACTGCAGAGCTTCTGATCACATCCACCAGCCCTGGATCCTCCACCGTTCCAGCTTGGTGCTCTCAGAGTCCCAAGAGATCAGACTGTCCTGGGCTTTGTGAAACAAAGCCCCTTAAGGTCCCTGGTTCTGTTTACTGTTAATGCTGTAGTTGTTGTTTGTTTGTCTTGTAATACATACTAGTAAAGAACTGATATTCCTATCCCCATACCTCTGCCTGAAAGCTCCCCTTAATTTTCTAAATTAAAATAATTTGGAGGGAGGGGTTTGAATTCTCCATTCCAAGGGAGGTCCTGCCCTCCCTAGCAGATACCTGTCTTTCAAACCAAGACAAAAGTGCATTCAGATGATTCTTAAGACTGTTCAAGCTACGATAAGCATTTAAGCTAACTATGCAACTCAACTCCATGTCCTACAGTACAGCCCTGCACTTCTACTCCACTATATATTAATTTAACCTTCCCCAATCCAAACACCTTCAAATGCAAGAATTCAGATGTGAGCCTGATATTCAATACTATAAAGTTTTTGGGCTTATTCTTGTGATTTTTACCAGGATACAATTCACAACTGAAGAGATCACTCCCAGGGACTTCATTTGCTCTAATTTTTTCCCTCAGTAACATAAAGTATTAAAAAGCCTTGCTGGATTTACTAGCCTCCCATACTATTATACATCACTTAACCAACACACAGAAAATAAGTGTGATATGGAAATGCAAAACATGGATAAGTGGGAAAAAGCTAGATAACTCATTGAAGAATCTATCACAAAAACAGCAATGTGTAGTACTACCCTGGCGTGTACCTGTCAGGTAAATGGCCTGCTATCAATTAGCTCTAATTAGTTTATTCAGTATTTCTACTGCCATAGAGTACTTGGTCCAAAACAATCTGCCCTGGACATGTGCTCCACTAGGCATGCAACCCTTCTACACACAGATAATACTTTTTTAGCAGAAGGAAACCAGAGTGCTGATATAGGATGGAAATACACTGTGACTGTAATAGGCATTTCTCAAGCAGCAAGAGGAAATGTTAACTACCCAGGCTTCAATTGTTTGAGACTCAATATTTAACTTATTCCACACCCAAGAGGCTGACTAAATGATTGCTACTCTGTCCCAAGTCAAATATTCATCACTGATATGTGGAAGACCAATTAATTGTGCAGCAATGTATTTGTTTCATTGGTAGCAGTTTCCTCCTTGGTCATGGAGGTCATAATATTGCCTGTGTGTACTGCATTGGTGTCTCCCTATGAAAGCTAGATAGCAAGAAATCTTAAGAAGTAACTCCAAGAAAAAAACATCTCCACTCAACAGCACACCTACAGAAGTAAAAACAGGATATTATCTATGAGATAAGCATTTCTGGAAGTGACTGTCAGGCTTCATCACATTATTTAACAGCACTACAAAAGTGCCACGTACACACTGGAACACTTTCCTCATTTCAATGTGACTTTTGTGCATATCAGCTGATGGCATGACAGTATGTAAAATATTGCAATCTGCTACTACACACACACTGTTATCAAAAAAACAAATCAAAACAAAACACAATCCACCTATAGGCAACCCCCAGACCAACAGATATTACAGTGTACTGCTTCAGTATCTCCTTCTCCTCAGCTACATCAAAAGTCTGCAGGTCCCCAGCTTAGTTAAAGGCACCCAGTTTAGACTGAAAGCCACCAACCAAATCACTGAACAAACTGAGCAACTTGAATTTTTACTTTCAGCCCACATCTTTATTATTCAGATCATATAGACTCACCTTAGTCCATGGATGTGCCTTAATCTGAGGAAATTTGAATTCAGTATAGTTTGGATTCATTTCTCTAATTTGCTCCCTTGTAGGCGTTCCCAGAACCTATACAGGAGAGAAAGAAAAAGGCAAATTGCTTAGATATGCTTCACATGGAATTAAGACTGGAGTATAACCTATCAGACACTGAGACAATTTAAGTCAATCTGTGTAACTAGTAAGTTAATATAGTGTCGAGAGTAAAACTAAACTTTTGCACCCAGGAAAGGGAAGCCCTCTCTTTGGGCACCTTTCTCCAGTCTTTGACCACTGTCCAGAGTAAAAAATGTGCCACTTGCCCAGTCAGTGGGCAACGCTAAGAAGAGCCTGGTTGTTTCTTCATTCCCCCACACCACAAGGCTTTTATACACACTGATGAGACCCCCCCCCCCCCACTCCCCACCCCAGCCAAGCCTTCTCTGCTTCAGGCTGAACAGTGCCGGTTTTTGCAACCTCTCCTCATACGACAGATGCTCCAGTGCCTTAATCACCTGGCTCCAACATCAGTGGTCTCTTGCTGGCTATTCAGTTCATGCTACGAGCCCAGTATCAAAAATTTAATTATCTTATAGAGTTTTTCACAAAATTAAAGCATCTCTCTCAAAGATAGCGATATTTTGGTGGGGTAGAGAGTTCACTTAAATTAGGTTTATATAAAACATTACTATCAAACACATTGCAGTTCACTGCATATGGTTGATTAAGGATCAGACAAGCAGCACAGACCGTATTTTACAAGTCACAAACAACAGTCCTCTGACAAGCTTAAAAGATCATCCAGTTACTGCTGAGTGTCTCCTGCTCTCCTCACAAACAAAACCATGTGGGTTTGGGTGGTGCTTCCTCATCTCAGTATTTCCACATGGAGGACAGACTTAGTTTAAATCTAACTTGGAAGTATCTAAAAGGCATAGCACCTCTGGTTTACCTTCACCAAGTTGTATTTGTCATTCCCAGAACCTGCACAATGTTATTTATGGATGCAAATTAGTTGTATGAGAAATAGCAAACAATTGCACATCTCTTTGCAGGGGTGGGTACATTTGGAAAGGATTTCAGAAATCCCTTGAGGGAATGAGCCTGACAATATGGCATTAGTGCTTTCTTTTCAGTTAGCACCAAGTGTGAGACAGCCATTGTCTTCTAGCTATATATATAAAAATTGCAAAGTATCTTCAAGAAATCCCATTGTTTTCTGCTTGCACCCAGTTCTGGGCACCTTTTTGCTCTGCCAAGAGAAGGGGAGATGGCAGGAGGCAGGAGTCACTCCTCTATGCTGGGCTCAGCCTCATCTGTAGGAAACCTGTAGTGGCACTATTTTGGCCCCATGACAAACCCCTCCACACAGCTTAGTGTAATGCTATCACCTAATCTCATCAGACTGCACTGTCACCATCAGGCAACAACTGATCACACGATGCTGGCAGTCTAACTTGCTGCTTGATAAAGAAATATCTGGTTACAAATTCTGGTATCTGTGTACGTTTCCACTCTATTAGAAGAATGGAAATTACAAAAATGCACTCCAGAAAGTCAGGTAAGGAGGTAAAAGAGCAAGGTAATTGCTGTTTGAGTAATTTGTGGAACAGAGAAACTATCATCAGGTATTATGAACAAAACTCGGTATTTCTTTGCTTTTTAAAATAAGAGTTGCACAACACAAAAAAATCCTATCCACAAGGCAACCTTTTAAAGAGCAGCAGCAGAGGAAATAAACTCTGCAACTTGTCCAGGCAGTTGCTTCTTGGATAACAAATGTGACCGACAATTTGTATAAAATGAACAATAATGTTTCACAGATCACATCACTCATGAGGATTTAAAACCCACCTAATTCTAAAAGCCAAGGGTTACTCTCAGAGACGCCAGCAGATTTTTTTTTTTGTGCATGTCTGAAAACACTGTTTTTGCTTAGGGGGTAAAAAAAGAGAATGTTTGCAGATTCCATATATTTTCCTCAACTTTCAAAGGGAAAAAGAATTGAAAGGGAAGTGTGCCCTTCCCCTGCTGGTTTTCTGTCTGGCACCCACCAGAGCATCAGCCAGCTGCCAGCACTGCCAGGTGCTGCTGTCAAAGCTTTGATGACCATAACTCTCAAACCTTTCCAGTTCTAAAAGATGGGGGGATTTCACACCCCTAAATATTATTTTCATCCCAATTCATGATAAAAGTAATTTTTTAAACTTTGGAAGTTTTTTTGATTACTTAAATTAACTTTCTGAAAAATGATGGGCACCTTCTATTGCTCTCTCATCTTTTCTGAAAGTTTTCAGGCCTCCCTAGTATAAACAATACTTTTTAAAAAGCGTGTTTACCTTCTTTACCCTTTTTCTCCTCAAAGAATTCGTTCAATAGCTTTTCTAAGAAGCAGTGAGTAGATTTATTTTTAATATAGCCCAAATATATCAAACTGGCTCGGTTGCCAAGGCTGCTCAGAACAGGAGCCTACACAGTGCAAGTGTATTTAAAGACCACCTATAGCATCAGAGAACTCAGATTAGATAAGCAAGGGCAATTTCATAGAAGAACCCACAGACAATGTCTATTCATACATTTCACTAAAAGCACAGCTGTAACTCCAGATGATGGGAGAGGGCAACTCCTAAGCTCAAGCACAGGCATCTAAGCAACAGCACTTAAGGTTTCATGAATGCTTAGAAAAGAAGGTACTGAAGAAGGATCATGGTAGCTGAAAGAAGGGATTGTCTGACCTTTCAGCTACATAGCAGCCTTAGACACATGAAATAACTGTACAAAAAGAAAAAGTGACTACCAGTAGCTACACAGTGTATTTATATTTACTCTGTTCCCTTGAGACTGTAAAACCAGATTGCACTTTCAATTTGTACTGAAAGCGGATTAAAGGAAAAAAAATACAACCAACAACAAAACAACATACCACAAAATCCAACCAAAAACTGAAAAAGAGAAGAGTTTGGAAGGGAGAACAGAAGTTTTAAAGACTGTGTCAAATTCAAGTTAAAAATTAGAACAGTGGGATGCATAAAGTGATAAACTGTAAAACTGTACCAGTACTTGACATATCTTGAAGAGGTCCTGTAGTTGATATCTCCTCACCCCCCAACATACCAATTCTGTTTGCTGCATGATTTGAAATTGTACCTCACTGATTCATACCAAACTTTCAGTATATTAGGAATACCTTCAAGTAACCTTGGTAACAGCAATCACTTAAGCTGCTGCAAACACTGGTCAAAATTCTTCTTATTTTGAGAAAGAAGCATAAATTACTGTGCTCACTTTTGGCAGAATTACTCCATGAAACAGCTGCTCTCGGTGTATCAGCTCTGAAAATACTACGGAGCAGATGTTCCTTGGAGAGCTTTCACAGAATCACAGAATGGTTGAGACTGGGAGGGATCTCTGGAGGTCATCTGTTCCAAATCCCCTGCACAAGCAGCATTGTCAAAAGCCAGTTGCTCAAGACCATTTCCAGACAGATCCTGAGTATCTCCAAGGATGGAGACTCTACAACCTCTCTGGGCAAACTGTTCCAGTGTTTGACTGCCTTCACAGCAAAAATTGGTTTGTGTTCAGATTGAATTTCATGTGTTTTAATTTGTGCCCATTCTTCTTGTCCTGCCATGGGATGCCAAAGAAAAGAGGCTGGCTCCCTCTTTGAACCTTCCCTTCACATAGTCTGTACACTGGTAAGATCCCCACCGATCCTGTAAAAGGCAGAGAGCTCTTAGGAGATACAGGGTCCAATACTGAATTATTCAGGTCAATGCAGATTGGCACATACTATTCTACTTCCTGGGGAGCCTTATGGAAAGTGATTTAATCAAGGAAAAAGTTGAATTTTTTTTTCTATTTAACACTTGAAAAACAAAAAGAGAACCAAAGTAAGTACTGTAATAATAAAAATGCATTTGTCTGATAGAATCAACTGTAACTAGAATGAAGACTCAATTTTCAAATGAATGAAGAGGAGGTCTATGTGAGACTACAAAGCATCTTCCTGCAAGTGAAAATGCCAGGTCAACTAGTTTTGCTCTTCATTCCCGACTGTAATCATCATCTCCTAAATAAAAATAATGAAGCATTATCTAAGAGTAACTAAAGAATACACTTGCTGAGAAGCAGACACTGCTCTGATTCTCCTAGGACAAAAATTGAACACAACAGGTTTCACGGCATATTCTGTCAAGTTTTTCCCTTGACAGAAAGCTGTAATGGATGAAGCTCCCCAAAACATTTTTATTCCACAAACAGGGTTCGTGAAGATAGGGTAATGGTATGTACCTGCTGCAGTTAAAGAAAAGCTATGATAAAGAAAGGCTCACAAGAATGTCATCCTTACCAAACAAGAAGGGGGGACTTACGAACCTGGAATAAGTCCTGAACTTGAATAAAGATTTTCAGTTTATGTTCTTACAATCAACTTTTACAGGAGGAAAAGATGGATTATTCAGCTCCAAAAGACACTTCAGTTACACCTCAGTACCAAGACAGCTGCTGCCCACACCTGCTTCACTATGCAAAACTGCACTGAGTCATTTATGACCAAACCCACACTGTTGCAACAGCAGAGGAAAAGGAAACTGCAAGAGTTTCAACAAATCCCAGTGGAATAAAGGCCCTTTATGACAGCCATTGTTACTGCTGAACACTTGCCAAAATGTAATCAGTTAAAAGCATAGGGACCTTGGTTAGAACGAAGGGTTCAGAAGCTCCAGCTGGTAGTAACTAAACTAAAGAGGGGAGAATGTGATAATTTAAATCAGAATCCTCTAGAAAGCCATGGTTGCAGCGGTATAGTAGTCTTCCCTGGGAAAACTGTGAAAGTTTATGAGGAAACGTATTCCTAAAAATCTGATGTTTATGGCTTACCAGATGGCATAATTAATACTTCTGCAAACACGACTGCACCTCTTCAGAAAGTTGTGAGAGGTGTGCCAGTAGTTATTTAAAAAATTCATAGTGTAGCATCTCAAGCAGTTAACATGGCTTGAGATAATACTTCAAGAGGTCTGTGGTAGAAAGTAAAATAAACTTATCCACTTTATATACACTTCCTTTCAAAAACACTTTCTTGTCAAACAATGAAAGCCAACTAAATATAGGGTTTTTTCCTATTTATAACACGAAAGGAGCGATACATCAGGAATAGGAAGAAACCCATTGTCACCACTGACATGAATATAATTGCCCATCAACTTTTTATACTGCCTGCCTGCAAGCACTGGAAGTGATGAATTAAGTGAGGCACAGGAACAGCCAAGTTGTGATGTGGGGGGACATCAGGGAAAAAAATGCCGGGAGACTTCCCTTAGGGTTGAGGAGAGAACCCATGTGAAAGCCCATGTCAGACGCAGGCAGGTCGTCAGCACAGGACCACATCCAATAAAATGAAACTCTCCTACAGCTTACTCTCCCGGAAGAGAAGGCTCCTCTCTGCCCATTAACTACTCTGACTAGATTTACTTTATTTCAAAAACTGAGCCCAAAATAGTACCTTGACATTTGAGCATGAGCCATATATTATAATTGCAGTCTATACTTAGCATTAGGCGCAGTAAAACTGTCAAGAGCCCAAAAAGTTACACATGAATAGGATTCCTGATACTATTGAGCTTGCTTTTTCATACTTTTTCCCCCCTTGCTCCCCCTTCCCCAGCGACTATGAGAAGAAGATTTTATTATTCCTCTTAAATTACCATAAAATGCCAGTTTTGGTGCAAGGAATAATCACAGTGCAGTAGCAATGAAAAAACTCAAAGCAAACACCACCCCCACCCCATAACCCCCACTTCTTTCCTGCAGTTTTCACAAGTTGGTTGATTCATCTCATACTCTAAATAGCAGCATACGGAAAAAATATTTCCGGTAAAGAAAACACCAGGCAGATTGGCTGATGCTGTCCTCCCCATGTTCCAGGGCTGCTCTGACAATTATTGCTGCTTCATTCTTTTGACAGATAATTTTTTTTTTCTGCTTTTGAGTGGAGGGAAAGTACTAAACAGAACCTTTGAGAAGATAATTATCTTAGAAACAAACCCATTACCCTTCTAAGATTCACTTCCTGCAAGAGAAGTAAAGTGCAACCACTGTCTGCAGGAATTGCACTTCAAGCCGTTTTAGTTTGGAAAGCATATGTCAGCCAGTTTTACCTTGACAGTTCTGGGATGCTCTGAAGCTTGTGGGGCCAGGAATGTCAACAAACTCCCAGGCTTTCACAGGGAGCACAGCAGTCCTGCAGCCACCACCACTGCAGGGCAAGCTGTGCACCAAAGATTGGAGATTTACAAAGGAGTCTGTGCTGACTGTATCTCAAAGAAAAATCACTTTTGTGGTCTAAGTGCTCCTTCTTTAAAACTGTATTCAGCAGGATCCCACTTGCACATTGGATTTTAAATAGTGAAGTGGCAACTGCAACCTTCCTGGGCTCCTGGAAGAATCCATCAGGTACAAGGCTGCATGACTGCTCTGAGGCATAGTGTTTACTTGTACATAATTTCTTTATGGGATCACTGATAAAATCCACAGTACCACCACTGTGACTGTTTCAGAAACTGAGCACATTTCTGAAGGAGATGTCACTTGAAAGCCAGTAGGGTCATGAATTTTAATGAGTATATTGGGTTACCCCCTTGAGATATTCCCAGTGATGGGACAACCTAACATTTGGAATAGAAAGCAAGAGCTAAAAATAAGAAGTAAGAGTCACCATTCAAGATCAGAATTTGGTAAAAGCACAGCACATGATTTCTCTCCTATAATAGTGTAAGTATTCAAGAAGAGTATACTTGGGTTAAGCTATTTCTTCAGCTGGAGCTCCAAGACAGTATTCCCCTATATCAAATATCATTTTGTCAGGGGTAAGTGGTCAAAGTTCTCTCCCAGCCAGACTGAGAACATGTGGAAAGACCATATTTAAAGAAATAGGAACAAGAGGAAAAAATTTAAAAGAGGACTATCTTTTGATGCAATTGAACACGAGTGGCACAGTTTTTCAGAGCAGTTTGCAACTATGCAGTAGGTCTGGAAAAACTCCAGGTGCAACTATATGGAGATCTTGCAAGACTGCTTGAAATGAAGCTACATGGAGACTGTTGAAAGTGTATCAAAATCTGTCAAAAGCCAAAAATGCTTGTGATGCAGCAAGAGACTGCGGATGTTGAACATACGGCCTGCAGGAAGGGCAAGCTGTGCCAACTGATATATCACCACGAACACAGCTAAAGGGGGGATGTCATCAAGAACTGCATGAGAAAGGAGAACTAATTTAATGTGATGGCATTTTGAAGTCATTATCCAGTCTAATGCAAAAAACTTCACAGCCAGGTGTAGCATTCACTTGCTGTGTTGGGAAATAAACTCTGAATAATCACAGCTGAGTAAGCAACTGAAGAGAAAACTGAAAAGTTTATCTTGGCTCTAAAAAATGCCTCTAGTGTGACTGTGACTCAATCATCTTGAATTGATAAGAACCAGCAGTAAAGTTTCTAAGCTGACCTCTTCCTCCAGTGGAATCAATCAAATATAAAGGATGAAAGTCTGACGTATTTCCAAACGTGTGGGTAAGTTATTTTCTTACCATAGCCCATTTTTGGGAGTTTAAGATACACCATTTTCCCTGCCCCTAAGTTTCATACACACAGTTCCAATGAAGCTATCTGAAAAGCAGGACCCCAAACAGTGAAACAGCAGCTCCCAGGTCCCAGCCTGCAAGCTTCTACCAAGCTCACTGCTATTCTACAACTGTCAGATCCCACAGCTCTGCTTCTCCCACAGTCAGCTAATATTAAAATAAGTATGTATTACAATGAAAGCTTTAAATACTAGTTTTCTATGGCAGCAAATGGAAGAGGTGGATGCCATCTGTCAAATTTTTTTTAATGAATCCTACCCTAAAAGAAACTTTATACAACATCACGTTTTGCACGTTGTGCCAAGATTTAACATTTCTGGTAATTTTTATGCTGCAGAATTGCATGTCCTCAACTGTACTGAGGCTACGAAACTTAAACTCACTCATGTGGTTGCTTCTTTTATATCATCCTTTCAAATCTAAGTTGAATTTAAGCATCATTCTGGAAGTGCATAAGAGCAGAATGTTTCCTGCCTTCTTTGCAGAGGAAAAACCAAATCTGCTTAGTTCAATTATTGGTCATTTTTAAAGGCTACAAAGTAGGTGGGACAGATCCCTCCCAACAGCTGGCAGAATGGAAAAAAATTTACCTCACTTTATACTTTTTCCCCATTTTCAAGGTGAGGAAAAATTTGAGGTAAACACACTTTCTCCCTCTACTTCCACCATGAGAATGGTGTAATTGTAAGTGAATACAGCATTACAAGGGAAGCACCTTGTTATCCTGTTCCTAGACAATTTCTCGTGGCTTGATCTTGAACACAATATTCTCAATTATAACTCTTCTCTGTATTCCCACCTTCACCTTCTGCTAAGGCTTTTCTGAATAGTTTTTACAAAACTTCACAACAGAAGATTAGGGAGACAAGTGCACTCAAAAGCAACCCATTTCTCCTGTTTTCACTCAGCTTCTCTTCCAGTCTTGTCTTCAAAATACATACTGCATAGGTAACAAATACTGTCAGAAGAACACGGTACCCACCCATTCAGGCTCACATTTTACATTAGACTTTCTTCAAGTTTCAGTGAACACCCTTTTTTGTGATTACTCCTGTAAGAGTTATAGTATTTTTCTGCCAGACTTTCCTGAAACATACTGCCTCGGTACATTTTGTTTCCTTTTACTTCTATCTATGTGTAGTGGACTACATAGGTAACAGAAGGTGAGAAAACCCCAGCACAACATAGGTGTGAATGATCATTAAATATCCCTCTTTCTATATTTAAAGAAATTAGTCAGAAGTTTGTCTCTGTGAGGATGAATATCATAATTTCAACCTGTAATTTACTGAAATACCCGTTACACTGGGTACTCCTTCAGTTGCCTTGAGAAATAACATCAGTTTGTCAGCACTATGTATCGTCACTACGAGTTAGTCAAGAAAAGTTACCACCACAGATGGTACAAAGGCTATCAGCAATTTTACTGAAGTACTCCTCTGCTTCAGTACAACTGAAGTGTAAAAAAATAAATGCCACAACTGGAGCACATATGTGCTATGAAATTACAGGTTCACAGATGTTTTCTTCAGCAGTGCAGAACTGATGTTAACAGCTTCTTAGCGAACTTTCAACCAAACCACGAATTTCTGCTTGCCAAGCATTTCAATAATAAGAGATCGTCTATCTCCCGATTATTTTACTTTCACATTGTGAAATCAACACAACAGTAGGGCACAGCACTATGGTTTTGCCAGTAAGGCCTCCCTACACTCAGATCAGATTTTTGATCAAGCCATGGACAGTCACCATGATATAAAGTTCTATTAACAAAAGTTCAGGTGGAGGTTGGGCTCTTCTCGTGGACAAGTAAAAGGACCAGAGGACATTGTCTTAAGCTGCACCAGGGAAAGTTTAGGCTGGACATTAGAAGGCATTTCTTCACAGAAAGGGTGATTAGATATTGGAATGGACTGCCCAGGGAGGTAATGAAGTCACTGTTCCTGGAGGGGTTTAAGGAAAGACTGGATGTGTCATTTAGTGCCATGGTCTAGTTGATATGGCAGTGTTGGCTCATAGGTTGGACTTGATCTCGGAGGTATTTTTCAATCTTACTGATTCTTTGATTAGCTTTAGTTTTTCAGGATTTTAGGCATTAATCAAGAAACAAACCAGGACTTTTCAGAAATGTCTAAAGGCAAACACCACACACAATCCTGAGGAGGTCTGGTCATCTGATGTGGACCCCTTCACATGTCACAAAAGCAGTGTAGCAAAAAGCAGCACACCACTCCGAAACATTTCTTGAAAGTTAAAAATATTTTCACTTGTACCATCATCAGCCCTACATCTGAAAGCAACTCTGGTTTTTCATTAGTGTTTCCTATGCAAACTGACCCAACTTGGATAAACTGAGTTTGAAATACACTGGGCAGAAAGACAGTAAGAAGATGTTAAGAAAGCCATAGGAAAAGTATGTGCGAGACATGAAGTCTCCAGAGGGAAGCTGCTGAGTGGAGGATATTCAGCAGGAGAGACAGAAACTCACTGTAACAGGAGCCAGGTTTACATGGTCAAAACCTGGAAGAGATGGGGTGACAGTCTAGAAATGCCACAGCACACCCCCAAGCCTCACTAGCCCATGTCCTTCAGGCAGGAGAATGAATGACCAGTCAGTGTTGGTTCATGCCATACACTCTCCTAGGACAGGGACAAAGACACTGGCAGCTCTTCTAGTCAATGACACAGACAAACAGGAAGTTCTCCTTTTTCATTTGGGTTTGAGGGGCTTGCCACACAAATATTTATGCCTCAAGGTAGTGGCAAAATCATGGAGGAAATTATCTTCATACAATCCCCTCATGGTGATGAAATCAATAAAGCTGAACAGTATGTGTACATCTTATCCTCTGTAATAATGCCATCATCTTATGTGCAAAGTATAGATTCAGAGGAAAATTATACTGCTCTCTCTGGAAATCTTGTTTCCTTCACTGCAGAAGTTGAAAAAGGTAGACAAGGGTGCTGGGAAATCAGACACCAATCTATGAAGTATTCTTCCATGCCTCTAATTTGAGAACCACAGTTCAGTCACAGCTTTCCAAATGAAAGCAATCAAGATGTGCTTGGATGTGATATGTAAGTGTTACATATTCTGGCACATTAGTTATTTTGTCTTGAAAAACAAGATTCTTCAGGTGGAAGGTACCTTTGCCCTACATGTCCTGATTCTCTATCTGCAAAAAGAAGTGCCCTTTCCCACCTTTCATTTTAAAAGAGTTAGGAGGAAGGGAAAAGGCAACTACGTAAGAATCTGGCATAAGGAATTTAACAACGTTGTTTTCAAAACCAAGTACTAACTGTGTGCAACAAAGGAACAACAGACTCTTAAAGAATGAAAATTATACATTAATAAATATTGGCTCAGTATGTAAGCAGTTTTTCCAAGTACACTGGAAGTGCAATCCTTTATGAGGGGAAAAAGCCCCAATATATCATTATGCATGACTGCAACAAGAGAAAGTAAAGCTCATCAGGTTCTCAAAATAGCATAAGAAGTGTTTTCAAACACTGTTTACATGCAAAACCCTGTACAATCATGCCAGAATATATGTATGTTCACTAGTTTATAACAGTGCATGTTTTCATATTGATTCCCAAGTAATAATGCAGTCAAAACAACACTTAGCATTCCATACCTTGATTATTTCCACCAACTGATCCACACCACTGTCACCTGGAAAGATCGGTTGTCCTAGTAACAGTTCAGCCAATACACAGCCTGCTGACCACACATCTAAAAAGGGAAAGGTGGAGGACAGGGAAAGGTATCAGTAAAATATACATATTAAACCATTCATAAAAAACCCAGCCATTTAAAGCTACTTACTTTATCCTTTGCCATGTTCAATAGTGTATGCAACACAGCTAAAAATAAACAATATTCCTATCCTAATGTTACCAGATACCTGCTATAAAACAACAGTGTGCAGACAGTATTAGAAGTCAAACTGTGAGATAATGAGAACTGGAAAATCATGTTAAGTGCCATAATATATTGACATTAAAACTTACATGTGCAGGGAAAAGACCATAGAGTGCTTGCCACTTGTAAATTGGGAATTTCCCCAAATCCTGTGTTGGTTTAAATCACACTGATGATGAACTATGCATAGGTATCATCCAACACAATGGCTGATGTTTCTACTGTTTCCAAGTATTGAACAGACTCAGTTTTTCACACATATATTGAAAGTATACATGCACTGACAGATGAACCAGTACTGCAAGTATTACTGGTCTCCTGAAGTACATGATGAATAAGGGATCTGGGAGGCATCCTCCCTAACCAGTCACTTTAAGATCTAATCTTTATCCCAATTCCATTTGCCAGCTTGGATGAGAAACAGAACTGCAAGTCATAGGTCAACATGTCAACAGCATCTGTAGAAGAATCCTTTAACTAATTTTTGTATGTATACCAAAAGCCTCAAGCAGTCCTTAGGTTCTATTCCTCCTACATGAAAAAATTTCTTACAAACTATTACAGGTATATCTTCTTAAATAATTAGGCAATTGAATATTACAGAAGTAACTTAGGAATGTATCTAAGTGTACTACAGAATATACCATTTTATTTTTGGAATGTAATTAACTAAAATAAAAAATCTAACAAAGCAAATGCAGTAAACACAGTTTATCAAGTGTTTGTGAGAATCTAATGTAATTGCACAGCAAATAAGTGGGATTTTAAGCTGCTCAACACAGTAAAAGTACTGTACTTGGATGCAGAAAACTGCTTCTCCCCCAAAAAGAGATTCACTATAAGGTTTTCTAGAAAGACATCAGTTGCTGAATGAATAACTGAAACCTTACACTAAAAATCCAATCTCAAACAAGCAATCAGCAACAGAAGATCTCTAAAGCCTATAATATAAAGAAACACCCCAGAAGGGAAAACCAGTCCCCTTCCACCCATATTTCTTTAACTCTCACCTACTTTTATGAGCTAGCCTTATCCTCTAGGAGAATTTATCTCCTGAGGCCTTTTCCACCTGAGATAATCTATGCTATGGCAGAAATCCTTATTCCCTCATGTCTTTAAACTATGTCCCATCCCTGGATGTGTTTGAGGCCAGCCTGGATGGGGCTCTGAGCAACCTGGTCTAGTGGAAGGTGCCCCTGCCCATGGAAAGGGGTTGGAGCAAGGTGATCTTTAAGGTCTCTTCCAACCTAAGCCATTCTGTGACTCCATGGTTCTCTGAAGCAGGACATACACAACCTGCCAGTTATAGCTAAAGGTCTGAGTAAGGAAAACATCTGATAGTTCTCCAAGCCATCTATTATTGCTTTGTCACAACCACTACAGAGTGGTGCAAAATAAAATTTAAAAAAAAAAAAAGCTTTCAGGAATTTAAGCTTTGTAACAAAATAATCTGCATGTTAAAACACAGTTTTCCTTCCTCCATTTCTAAAGGAAAGAGTGAGAAGGCTATGCAAAAATACTTCCCCCTCCTCTTCTCAAGACCATGGTTCCATTGGAACACACAGCAGACAAACAGCACTGTCATTACGTCAGCTTTTGAAATTATTCACTTCCAAATCAAATGGATCCACTTACTTATGTCTTGGTACAAACACTGTATCAGAGTTTATACTAAAAAGTGTAAAAACTATCCAAAAAAACTACTTACAAGATAAACAGTAACCAGAAATAATATGAAGTTTGAGTCTAGAATTTCAACAAGCAAACATACAGGATGATGCTTTTTAATTTTTCAGTCACATTTAATAAATGCTGATACAGCTACCGAGGTGCTAAGAACTCCTTTGGACAAGAAACTAAGAAGGACTCACGTGAAGAATATTTAACTGCATCTAACTGCTAATCAGTGTCTCTCTCTTACAGCTCCTGCTGTTGGACCAACAGCAAAACCATGATGCAAAGCATCACTTTTTTTTTTGTGTCTCCCATGCATACTGGGTATAGAGGAATTACGTAACAGTTCAACAGATAGCATAAATTTCTTCAGAAGTATTGAAGAGATGGATTAAATGTACTAAGCAGTCAGACCACTAACTTAAAAGTCTGTTTAAAGATACCTTAAAAAGGTTTTAAGTAAGCAGAGTCCTTTACACTATCCTTTACAAAACAAGTAGTTAGACCAAATATGTAGTCATTATTTACAACTCAAATCCTTATTTTGCACTGAAAAGGTTATATATGGCAAGGGAAAATATTTGACAGAATATATATAAACACAAAGCTGACAGAAGAAAAAGTCATCAATGACAATTCACTTCCTTTTAAGATTTTGAAACTATACTAGCATTATTTTTTTTAGATTAGACTGTGGCTTTTTTAAACTGTTTTAAATAACCTTCTGGTCTGGCCACTCCATGAAGTTGGTTTTGTGCTTGTTTTGCTTTTCCTAGTTTCCCTAAATGCTTTTGCACTCCACCAGCCTATTTCAGACAAGTCTGTAGGGCAGAAGTCTCAAATCCAACACAAAAATTTTATAAAAACAGCGGGGAGCATCAGTGTTGCTGCCAAGGTGAGGAGGGCTCAGTCCCTTGGGGAAGTGCTGGGCTTGCTCCAGCCTTGCCAAACTGCAGCTGCAAACAAGTCAAACAATGAGCAGATCCTTGCCCAAGAAGGCCAAGCACAAACAGCAGAGGGCACATGAGAAAGCTAAGGGCATCACATGGGAACAGAAGGAAAAAAGCAAGGATGTAGGTCATGAGGAAATAGGTGGCAATGGCTGAGGAATACTTGCTGCACTCATGCTGGGTTTAATCCCTCAAACATACAACAAATCCATCAGAAACCTATGTAGTAGCTCCTTATGCACTGAAATCTTCCAAACTAGACAATTTAATGTCTTGTTAAAAAGTCTATTTACTTTTCCTTTATTCTACATGCTAACACTTTAAATACACAATGAAGTAAAACACAGGCATTTTAAAATTCCCATCTTTTTTCCAGGCATGTAATTTCACCAACTTCTAAATTAGGACTTGGGCAATGTTCCCTGCGCAAGGAAGTCAACAAATCCTTGAAGCACCCTCAACAAAATCCAGAGAGCAGAGGCTACCTTAAGCAGCTCCAAGGAGGGACAGAAACATAACACAGTATACACAGGTTTATTTATACAACTCTTGATAAGCTACGTACAATAAGGAATAAACTAAGAAATTTCATCTCTGCTGAAACTTGATGGAATTTATGCACTGACTAAAATTTGGTTCCAGGATAGTCTGCTCTTTTTTCCCCCACCCCCTTTATGTCTTGCATTTTAAAATTTATCTACCACATCAGGATGGTAACATTTTTCCTCAAGCCTGAAATAAACAAGTACTAATTTCTGTATTGAAAGACATGATACTTAAAGGAAGTGATTCGTTTTGGATAGCTCCTTCCCAGACACTCTTCTGTCTTAGTACAGTCAGAGCTAAGTGCTACAGATTAATATGTGGTGTAACTACCTGCTCCCACGGGAGAAGAAGCATTTTCTGAACTATTTCTTTTCAGTATGTGCAAGTTAATTAAAGCAAACTGGGACTCTCATTCACATGCTTTAACTTAGCTAATAAACAAGGTAAGAGAGAATCTTAAAAGAAAATATGTCAACAGATGGTCCTTACACCAAACTAGTTGGGACAATGTGAAATTTTAGGAGAAAATACTGAAAGCTATTCATTTTAAGAAAGCAGGCAAGGGTGCTTTCTTCATACCTTCAGTGAAATGTAGTCTACACAATAAATAAATACAACTGCCAGGCAACAGCAATCTTCAAATAAGCTTATTTCAGATAGTTTTCACACATTATAATGGTAACTAATGCTGTATCCTTCCTAGACTAAAGAACACTTGGACAAATACCATTACCACCTAACCTACCTCTGCTAATTTAAACACACAAAAAAATTATATAGCCTCTACCTCCATTAATTTAAACACAAAAATTCATATAGCCTCTTGTACTACAAAACTTTTCTTAAATTAAGTTTCTACTACTTAATGATCTTCAGAACTGTTAGATGGACATTGTCTAATAATATAATCTCCATAATGCTTTTGATTTTGAATGCATTCTAGCATTACAGAAGGTAAGAAAACAAGTATTTCTCTTTAAATCAGGAAAAGGCATCTGGGAGGACCACCTGCAAAATACACTCCTTAGCTTTAATTCTATAATGTGCAATGGCTATTTTGAGTTGGAAATTAATACCCAGTCCACAAATTTCACTTTTTCTGATCTCAAACTCTGCCTTTCCAAGCTGAAAAGCTGGCCCTCTTCTTCACAGTTCATTGTATTACACTCAAGTTCCTCTAACTTCAGAGGACATGGAAGAGGAAGGGGAAAAATAAAAGGTTTCTCTCATCCACTTACTAAAAATTAAGAACTTCCATTTATCTGATGCTTTATGGGGCATATTTACCTTCCTACTTTTTTATTACCCTCATCTATTCATGTCTGCCTCACTATCCCTTCATCTTGATGGACTTCCTCCATCTTGGAGGTGATTCAAAGTTTCTGCTGTGGAAACAAATCAAGAGTCAGAAAAGCAGCCCTGGGAAGTCATAAAATCAACAGCTTCTAGTTGCCAAATGCCAGACCCCAAAGTGCTTTTCACTGCTGCTTGTTTGAAACAATATTTGGGATGTCAGAACAAGAGCAAAATTCAAGATTACAGGCAGGCATGCTATGTTGGTGGAAGTTTTGCACATCAAGCCACCACAGATCCATGGATTGAGGAGAAAGAGTAAGGCTGAAACATGAAAATGCTTGAAAAGACATGTTTGTTCCAGTATTTTGAATGAAAACTAAACACAGGTATCTTTATTCTTTTGCAATAAAGAGATAAAACGACAATGACAGGAGGTAGAGTAGTTCACTAAATTAAACACACCTGCTTATTTTCAGCATTGGAAGTTGCCATCTGAGAAAGCAGCAAAGCCTTCTCACTGTTTGGCAACAGTTCTGGGACACACCTGGTGGCGGTTCTTCCCCAAGAAACTCTGAGACAGGCCAACTACACAGGCCTGCAGAAGAGCTCCTGCTCCAGGCTGCTGAGGCGAAACACTCGCGCTTGCTAGGAAAGTGAATGAACACTTCATGACACTTATTTTCGGACACCCCAAGAGAGGCCAGCGAGGGTCATGCAGATCAATCTTTCCCTGCCAGTGGCTATAAATGTTCCCTCTGGAATGCTCCCAACTCCTGCCAGTGCAGCAGTGGAGCAAACACAGACCAGCAGCCCCCTCGTTGTGCAGAAGCACCACCAGGATCTGGTGAACCCTCCCCTGCCCTGCCACCTCACCTAGGCAAAAACCACGAGATTGAGGCAAAGCTCAGCTGCACAGCTTCTTCCCATACAAAAGGAGCACCTGGCAACAGAAACATCTGCACCCACCCACACTCCAGTGCCTGTCCCAGGACAATGTAGGGCAATGTGGGCAGCCATCCCAGGGTTTTTCAGCACCAGCATCACCCATATGACCAGCACAGCCAGAACTCTGCCATCAACATACTCTGGGATGCTGTAACACACAGACTGGCAAGGAAGAAGCCTCAGCCAAAACATTGTCAAGGCATAGCTGAAGGGCTCGGTTTGGGAAAAAAACAACAAACAACCCAGCCCCTCATTTCCCTCTTTTCCCCTCAAAAAAACCCAAATAACCAAAAATAACAAACTCTTGCAAATTAGCTGCAGGAAGCAAAGGATGTCCATTCTCATCAAGCTTTAGGGACACACACAAACACACGTTTGCAGAATTCATAGCCATAGGTGCACAAAGGCCCAAATTGTACAAGCTATGAAGGCACTCAATTGACATGAATATTTGTGCCTAACCACTGAAAAATCCTGTAAAGATGTAAGGCAGGCACAGAACAGAGCTATTATGGGTACGGATTTGTAGCTATTTGGCAACAGTGACTATTTAAAAACTCGAATAGGTCATTTCCCAGGTCATTATTTTAAAAATAGAGTCCCAGGTCTGCTGGAGGCACTAACTGCAGTAAACGTGATTTGATGCTACTCTTACTATGGTATATATTTAAATGCAGCACTAATGTGATACTTTACAGAAGTGTAACAAACATCACACCCCCGGCTCAGTTATTTTTAAAGGGACCTTTTGGGTTAGAATTGAAGCCATGCACTTCAATGAAACAATCAAGATCCTAAGACGTTAAATGCCAGTTTACAGTTTGTTGTGACATCCAGGATGAAAAGACACATCCTAGAACCAACTGTTACACTGAAGAGCAAGTAATGTCACGAGGACAAATTGATGTGTTCAAAGACAACCTGGACGAAGCCAGACAGCCTAATGCAACTCCTGGTTACAAAGCTAAACAAGATGACTAACAACTGACATGGTCATAATGCAGCTGGCTGTGCTGTCAAGTCTGGGGCCACCAATCTTAAAAAGCACTTCTTGCTCAGAAATATTTCCAGTAATTATCCTATTCCACCACATTATAATCAAAAGCCCTGTTGTAACATTAACGAACAACAAAATACTTCACCAAAAAAGCTGGAAGCCTTGAAGATAATGTAGGAAAAATTCTACTTAGAACACTTTTTGGCTTTGTAATCTTCACTGATTTAACTTTTACCATAGTTTTACTAGAGGATATTTAACGAAGGGAATAAAGATCCCTGCCTTACATGTAGAGCTCACTTTTTGTTACCCCCCACACACAAGTGATTCTTATAGAGTGATAAAGACTACAGCAGGAAAAGTTGTTATGCCAATAACTCCCCAGGAAAATAAGAACTAAAAAAACCAAACATGCCAACATATCAGCTTAAAAGGCAGTATTACAATACTGAACCATTTCACAGTTCCCTATACTCTGAGCTACAGATAAAGAACTAATAATCACAAGCTCTTTACCTTCCTTTAATAAATCTCTCAATGCTTGTTGATTGGTTTTCCAACAAGCTGGATGAGTTTGGATAAACAATCTCATGTGAAATAATGAAGAGTTCTCACTATGCACCATTGCTGCCTACCCAGCGAGAACTACAGAATATGTACAAACAGCAGCACCACAAAATTAACCCTCAGAATTTCTAGCGTATTGCAAAACACTGGGAAACTGTAAAGCCTGTAAGAGCATTTTATTCCTGCTCATCTCCCAAATCCAAAGACTGCTGAGGAGTATTAACCTAATTTTCAAGCAATTCAGTGAAATTTCGAAGAAAGGACTTGGAGGGACAGGTGGGGTTTTTTGCACAAGAAAGTCAGAACAATGACTGAAATTCAAGATATTTTTGGAGGCAAGTGAAAAATTGCACTTCAGAATGGAATTTTTATTAGAACTATTTTAGAGACCAGCAGGTAAAACAACAAAAATGGAAAGCGCAACTTGAAAAAGGGTCTGCAGCTGGAACAAGAGACACTTCACAGGCTTATCTATAAAGCAGTTTCTCTTGCTGACACATAAAATACTTGTTTTATGCAGTTATCCTCTGGAACAAGAGGTCTCAGTGCACTCTGATAATGCAGCTCAGCCAATCTATTAGCTCTCAGCTGGCAAAAAGATGTCAAATGGGATCAGCCACCTTCCTCTCACTCATGAGCTCACAACACTTTGCTTTTACCTGGGCTCTGCTGCTTACTGGATTGCACAATAATGCTGATTGCACTCACACAGCAGGAAGTTAACCTGCCAAAATCTCTAGTCAGCTGATGCCGAATCAGCAAATTAAACAGCAAACTGTGAGAGCCAGAGTATCCAGGGGCGAGAGCAGGGGTGGGGCTGCCACTTTTGGCAGCAGCCAACAGTAAGTTCTGCCCTTTTATCTTTATTGTACCATTATTTTCTCCAGACTGCTCTTGGTTCTGCCTCTTTTTCCTAACAGGAAGATATGCAGGAGTTGCTACAATACATACTGAAAAGAACCTAATGGGGAAAAAAATTAGTTACAGCAGGCAAGTCTTCAGGAATGTGTTGAGGTGGGGTTTTTTGTTCCTTTTTAAGAACTTCAGAGTTAAAACAAGCCAGCCAGCCACTGAGTTTCACACTAATTCAAACATAATAAGTTTAAATATACTGGTTATAAACATAGTCTGCCAAGAGTTGATCATGATCTCCAAATCCTTCTGCAAACATTAAACCTTGCCTAAGTGACTCAAGTCTATAGCAAGGTAAAAGGTTCCCCAGCTTTGTGCTGAGAGCCAAATCTACTCTCTTTTGCACTAGAACTCAGAAGGAGCCCAGGTAGTATCTTGACGGAAAAACTGAAGTAGTTACCAACAACCAGCCAACACACTGTTATTCATTTCCAAGATTTTCAATCTGCTGTTCATTTTTAGTTCTCTACTGCACAAAAACTTGGCTATTCCCTGATCTCCATCAAACCTCCAGCTTCCCTAGTATTTCCATGACACAGCTATGTGTCAGGTATATAGATCAAAATTAATGACTAAAGGACAGCAAAAGCTAGCAGAATTAGTTGAATTAGGAGGACTGCTGTACACAATATATTAAAGTTGTAAACAGAATTTAAAGTCAATCATTAGGCCACACTTACCACCCCCTATAAACTCTTCACTAAAAGCCAAGTAAATAAATTACAGATTTATGTCTAAGCCACAGCAGATCAGAAGCAGTAGCTGATTTTCTACAGACATTCTTTACAGTTACTTCAAGTTATTAAAATGCTTTTCTGGCTTGAGGTCTCATACCTACTTTTAAACTAAATGGCAACATTACATGGATTTTATTTTTTTTTTACTTGTAATCAGATTTCCCCCTCTACATTGAAAAAGCCCCTTTCCTAGTGTAATTGATGCTGAAATCTCAAAAGGTGTAGAAAGCACATCTACAAAACAGCTGTATTTCTTAAAAAAATGGTACCTAATAATTTACAACCAAATTCAGCCTCTAGGGATTATATTTAAGATCTCTGGGAACCTTTACACTTCAGTAGAGGATAAAAACTGAGGCAGTTGGTACAGATTTCAACCAACTGCACACACCTACCTATACTGGAGGTATAATCGGTGGCTCCAAAGATCAACTCTGGCGCCCTGTAGTACCGAGAGCAGATGTACGACACATTGGGTTCTCCACGAACCAGCTGTTTTGCACTGGAAAGGAAACAACAGTATTTCAGTCATGAACACTTTTACAATATTGCTGTGCAGACCAGCTTTGGCACTCTTCACCCACTCCCAACTCCCAAATGTTAAGGTACAATGTTCTTCTAAGCTGATCAAAACTGACTCCTTGATTCACTGTGAAATCAGTCCAAACCATCACGCATCTACCTTGTACTGGCAACAGCAAAGGAAATTCTGACTACAATCTAGGTGAAAAATGGGGTCAAAGTTTTGGCTGCCTTTTGTCATTTGCCAGATACAAAGGCTTGTTTACAGTGGAAAAGAGAACAGAAAACAGTTCAGTCAAATGCAGTCACCATTTCAGGTTCAAAAGCTCTGGATACTCACAAGGACTGAGTGGGGTATTTTTGTTTGTTTGGGTATTCGGTTTGTTGGTTTGCTTTTTTGTTTGGTTGATTTTTAATTTCCATCACAATATTCTGCCTCTCTGCTAGGGAGTGTGGTATGAGGTGACAAAGAAAAAGAAAGCCTTTGCCGTTGTATTCACATGTTAATGGTCCACGATTAACATGAGGGTTCTATAATCGATCAGCCACAAAGGATTTAACCTACAGTATTGTCTCAATACTTCTCTTTGAAAGAATCCAAGAAAAGAATGGACCACAAGAACACATTACTTTGGGAACATGAGTCTATGGGCATACTACATTTCTTTCTTAATTAACAAGCGCTAGACAAAGAGGAGCTGGAAGACAAAATTTCCCTTCTGGAAATATGACATTCACCTAAATAGCACCAAACACTGCAGAGTGGCAAGCCAGCCAAATCCTGTGTTTAGCTCTCCAGACACTTCTCTCAGTCTTCAGCAAAGAAGAACTTCCATCACTCATTTAAAAAAGTCTCAGTTTTCAGTTTTCTATATAGAAACTACAGTTAACAATTTCCCACTGATAAAAATTAGTAAGTATTCCCTTTTTATGCATTGTCAGTTTTGAGTTTCAGCGTGATTCCTACTTTGCTCCAGCACTGGTGAGGTAGAGCTGAGGAGCAGATCCCGAGGCACCAGCCATGACGATGCTCTGCTTGAAAAACCCCCATCTGACATTCCCACTCACTATGGGCAAGCAAATTTAGCAACAGCAGCTTCCATGACCTCTCACACATATACCCCAACTATTTTAGTCTGCAAAGTTACAGCACAATCTAAAGACTGAACTTTCCAAGAGAGAAATCTATGTCCTGGCTCACTGCAGATGGCCAGAATTTCTGTATCAGTTCTAAGATGGGGCTGGACTCTAAATATCTGAGTGGATATTGGAAATAAGTGTGCCTTTGGAAACTAGAACATAGATGCCCACTATCCAAGACCTTCAAATGGAAGTGCTGCTTCTGATTTTGAGCCTCTATAGTATTTGCAACATTAAGTGAATTATTATGCATGCAAGTAGACTGACTAGTTTAACATCAGCCTTTTTAAGTTATAGTGCCACCACGCCTGTCCTCTCTTGCCCAAACACATTCACTGCAATACATGGTTCTGTTTTTCCATGGTGCAGTATTTTCCCTATGTCATGGTGCATTTATTTTATTTTTCTAATACCTGCAAAAAAGAAAGAGGCATGAAGTTTAATTCCCTCCCTCTTAACATGCTTTTCCAGCTCTTCCTTGCCACTCCTTTGAACTCACTTTGGAGAGAAAACAGAGTATCAGTAATTCCTCTTTTAAGCTACAAATAAAGACCTTCTATGGGACACAGAGAATTTCTTGGCAAAGTTGCATCAAGGTTCACTTTGAAGGAAGATCTTTTCACCAGGTTTCAGGCCACAAATGTGCTTACCTTCCAAAGTCGCAGAGTTTTAGAACAGCTGTATCAGGGTCCAGCAAGAGGTTCTGTGGTTTTATATCCCGGTGGCAGATCCCAAAGGAATGGATATAGGCTAAACTCCGGAACAGCTGATACATGTACAACTGGAACACAAAAACGGCAGTCAAATCAGGCTAAACAATCAGTTTAGCACAAACTCTTATTAGAAGAAAAACAAATCCGCTGAGAAGAAGACCATAGTGAATGCCTGTTAGGGCTATGAAGGTGGCCAAGCTATTTGCATACCTTCCCAACACACCCTTTGCTACATACACACATGTGGTTCAAATCTTTTTATGTGTCCTTTGAGATAGCATAATAAGCATAATTCCAAAGAAATAATTGTGCCGGTTTTGCAACATTTGTAAATAATGGCAATCATAAAAAGCATACACAAAATAAAGGTGTTTCAGTTTGCTCTACAAATCAGCCTCTTCACAGAGTTATTCCAGGTTATTAAAAAAATCCAAAACAAACAAACAACTAAAAAAAAATGTAGTTGATGAAGCTATATTAAATGTTGCTCAAAGACAAGGATAGTGTCTCAGCCTGTCACTGAAGTGAATCTCCCAGTGTCTCTTGCTGAGGGGACAGAGTCATTTTAATTTCAAATTCTGGACAAAAACAGAAGGCAAAGAAAACCAACTGTTCAGAATAATTTTATGCAAGGCACAACAAACAAGTATGCTGAGGGAGTGTTTTCTCTGTCCACTTTCCACGGCTGGCTAACCCCTTAGCAAGGAAGAACACAGCAAGGGGAGATATTACGAAGCCAAGAACTTCACAGGACAAGCTTACAGGGCAAGGGTAGGATGTCCAGCTTTTGAAGCTACACACTTTTGGTTATAGATAATAAAAAGCTGCTGGATACAATTAAGGATGTCTAGCACATACCCATCATAAAGGCATGGAAAGCCCTGTTTTAAGGCTGACAAAAGGCTGCCAGGTTATTTTTTATTTTTGCTGTGTCCCCACAAGTTTCCACTTAAAATCAAGCTACAGGCAGGACACTATACCAGAGATGCATCTCCACACTATTCTTTTACAAGCACATTTTCCACAGTTCACCTTTAACAGTCTATATAACAAGGAGCAATTACTTGATATTGATATCAGGTCATGTTTGCCTCTCTTTCACCACTATCTTTGTCATCACACTTTCTCTCCCCCTTGTTCTTTGTTATTTGTTTGGCAGGAAAGTAGGAGAGGGAAGAGAATTGCCTGAATTTTGGCTCTAGGCCTCTGGTTTTCATACTTGTTTCTGAAAACCACAACTCTGCACAAAGAAAAGCAAACAAACATTTTTTCCGAATTGCCTGTTCTAGTCCCTTAAGTATGTATTGTGCAAGTGTATTGCAAAATAATGCAAAAGACTGCTGTAACTTGAGGGGTCAAGTCAACACATGTGGGATTTAGAAAGTATGCCTTTCATCTCCACACAGCAAACACAAAATTTTCAAGGACGCCTTACAACAGGTTAGAAATTACAAATAAAAATTAACCAGAAGATTACTAGAACAGCTTCTGTTCAGCTTTAGGTTTCTTTGTTACCCGGGAAAAAGCAGCTCTCTGCTGCCTAGTTACCCATCAGAAGTGAACAAATAGGTATGATCTGACCTTTGTGTAGCCAAGATGCCTGGAAAATTGCAAAATCCTTAATGACATTAAGGTAACAAGATCTTTGTAAATACAGGATTCTATAAAAGCCTTGCCTTGCCAGAAAAATAAGAACAGCTTTCCTGGGTACCTGGAACAGGAAGTCCCAGGCATCCTCCAAGATGAAAGAGTTGAAGCAGATTTTTTCTCTAAAAGTGTAAGGAAGAACAATTTTCTCAAGTTCCCATAACAGAGAAAAATTAGGGCAAGAATACTGACGAAAGATTTATAAACAATTTATCAAAGGTCAAGCCTACCGATTTAAGGGAGCATATAACCCGAAGACATGCTGCTCCGCCAACAGAATGACCTTGAACTCTGCCAGATAAAATTCTCTGCTGTCTTAAAAATCAGGCAAAAGTGATGCCTATTGCAGAGACATGCCATTTACAATTTATGCATATTGTTATGGCACAAAACTTCATTATTGAAATAATTACAATTTGTAGCTTTCACCTTTGAAACTTTCATCTTCTTTCAACCAAATTGAAGTTTTTCTTAAGCCAACCCTTACATTAAAGCATTATACTTTTAAAGAGGAGTCTGAAGAAATCAATATGCATCAGGAAAACTTGTTGGTAATTTCCATTAAATATTGCCTGTATGGCATGTTAGCATAAGTTAATGCCATGTGAAAACATCATCATTCACTAGTGTGTGGATTGTGGTCACCACAATATATGAAATAGAACAATGAGGCCCCAGATGAGTCCCATGTTTGACAGCAAATGAGAAATTTTATTTATTTTAAGCCCTGTGTAAAAGATGTAGACAACTTGAGCAAGGTTTTGAAACTACAATGTGCATACAAGCACCTTACCCCATGTAGCTTTTGAAGACATAAGCCAATGAGCTTCAAGTGGAGACAAAAATGTGCCTTTCATGACCACAACAAAAGCACATGAACTCTTACTCATATGCCAGGAAAAGGGGAAGATAACAGATTAGAGAACATCCTCTTGACATCCTCTTTCAGTTCCTGACCTTTGTTCTATTATGTCTTCACCATCTCAGGAAACTGAAAGCTGCTAATCTGGCTGGGGTCAGTCTCAGTCTAAGCTGCCTCAAAAACAAAACACTCCCTCCCCACACTCAGTCTCCCCGACCCATTCCAAGATTTCTGTAACGTCAGAAATTGGGAGTGTTTGTTTAAGTCTCAACCTTCTACTCTTCCTTCGCCATAACAAGTAACTCTAAATTTTTTGCCTTGCCTCAAGATCTATTTGCTTCTAAAAATTTCTGGAAATTTATTATTATGTCAGAAAAGAGTATCCACAGCGTATTTCTGTAGTATCTTTCTTCACCTAAGCACGTATGTCAGTTACCTACCTTGACATAAATCATAGGGAGTGTCTGTTTGGCCCGACTATAATGTCTGGCAACTCTGTATACTGTTTCAGGAACATAATCCAGCACCAAGTTGAGGTACACCTCATCCTTCTGAAAGAGAACAGAGAAGAAAAACAAATCAGCCCTACATCTGAGACATGAAGTACAATTGAAGTATTCAGAGAAACCGAAAAGATGAGAAAGCTGTGGACAATTTAAGTCCCATCTTTAGTATGTGAACTGCCACCAAACCATTTCGGCTTTGCACTCGTGCATTAATACTTTTGTCAAACTTACGTTTGTCATGTTAATTGTTCTGGTCTCCAATGTAAGATACTTTCTGATTATAAATGGAGACAAGGATATAATTGCTCTGCCCAGTCAATATTTTCATTAGGAGAGTATTTCAAGGTAACGTGCATAATTAGTTAAAACAGCCTATTAACTCATTAGTCCCTTACCTGCCAAAACCCAAGAAGTGCAAATTTAAAAGTTCAAAACTCAGCTCCCAACAACAATACATCAAAAAAAGTTCAAACAACCTTCATCTTTTAGAAATGTTACTTTGATCTTACTGAATTCCCAGCTATTAAGAGATTAATACATATTAACCATTTGTATACAGTAAGCCAGTGTTAACATTAGTAACCATTCTGTTTATAGGTGTTTCGATGTCCTAGTTATCTCCAACTTACACGTATGAACTTACTCATGACAAAAGAGAACAAGGCAAAACCAAACTCTCAATATCTTTAATATCTAGGATTAAGTTAGAGGTTCATGTGAACATAACACAGAGAAACCACAGAAGTAGCTTTATAATAAGGTACTTTGTTACATTACAAAGTACCTTATTATACATGAGCAAAGGAAAGAAGGAACAAAGAGGGCTGAAATGACAAAGTACTATAAACTTCTAAAGCCTAACTGCAAACCAGAATTTTTAGCAGTAAAACAAGTCTTAAAGAGACTTCTGATATTTTAATGCAGTCTTCAGTGCAAATCTTATCAGGATGATGAATACTTTTAATGTTGTGGGGTGGGTATAATTAACTATATTAGCATAGAAGATTATTTTGAACGCTAGTGAATTAACAGAAGTAACTTCTCCTGCACCTGCTATTTTATCAGTTAGAACTTTCTATAGAGAAAGACAATACATAGACAATTTACATGGATGGAAACAGCACAGAGCTCAAGTCTTCGACTGGAGGCCCTTGTCAGAAGATCTACTGGCTATCTATATCTTAACACCTAAACCCAAACCTCATTTAGCTACAGCAATTTAATACTACTACTGTACTGTGACTTGACCCATCCCTTCAAGCACAGAGTGAGCTGTGTTTCTCTCACAGTGCTCTGCTGTCCTGACACAGAAAAGAGCAGCAGTCTGGTACATGGTAACACACAAAGAATACACACCTTGAATACATATGCTGGCTTTGTGTGTTTTTAAAGGCTCAGAATTCAAGCTCTCTGTTCACCATGATGTGACAACAAAGGCTTGTATTTTCAGGACATTTTAACAGCTCTTACAATACCTCCTAATAGACCAAGTCACCTTGCATGGCCCTGCCTATGTCATTCCTCCCTACAAAAAAATAGCTCTTTCTTAATATCGTTGCTTAAATAAGTGGCAATAGCACAGCACCAAGCAAATGACAATGGCCCATCAACTTATATCTCTCTGGTCTTATCATACTTCTCAAACACAGACAAGGAGCAGCCTCCAAAGCTGTGCCTATGCTGGTGCTTCTTCCAGTGCCATCCCAGGAACTGGGAACAATGTGAAGGATTCTGGGGGACCAAGCTGGGGAGAAGAAAGTTTTTGAAATGGATGAGAGGGGACAACTACCAGCAGTGCAGAGGAAATACCAGACAGCTCTGGAACTCCACAGATGTGCAAATGTATGCAAGAAAAAAAACCCCAAAACTTGTATTTTAGTACTTTCCCTGCAACAAGAAAAGTTCTTCTTTCCTTGACTCTCGCTTCAAGCCAATAAAATTCATCCACCACCTCTTCTTAGGTCAGAGCTTTCAAGGTTTAATTATAAAATACCAAAAATAAATGTCCTAAAAAATTCAGAAGTTAGCTTATGCCTGGTAAGGCAATCTGTAAACCATGAGAGAAAACAGTTTCATGAATATGAATACTGTTTGCTTCAGTGTAGATACAACCTGATGAATATGCTAAATGTCTGCCTCTCAGAGGATGGGAAAGTCTTACTGTTGACAAATCACTTCACCAAGTACTGTTACTGAGGTTGGTGACTTTGATCCAAGGATTCATGTTTCATGCATGAAAAAGATTTACATGAGAGATTAGAGGAAAGAATTGAGTAAAAATTAAATTATAGTGATTTTATAATCCTATCATAATACAAACAAAAGGACATACGTAAAACAGTAAAACATATGATCAGTAAACCCTGTCTACACTACTTCACAGCAGTGAGTTTTGAGAATTACAGAGCTACTCTCTAGTTCATATAGTCTGCTTTGCTTTTAGTGCCTCCATTTTTATTTCTAATTTTACATTCTGTTAAAAATGGGACCAATTCAATAGCATGACATAATACAAGCATAAAAAACCTTGAGGCATTTGCATCTGTAGAGATGGAGGCTTCACTTCTGAGTTTTGATGCCAACCACAGTACCTGAACAAACCGCCCAGGTTTTGTGTGGTACTGCTCCTGTGCAAATGTATGTCACACCGAACACAAAGGCATGTGAGCACCTTTCCCCCCCTCACCAACTTTTAAGTTTTGCTGTACCACTTGAGGGACCCACAACTCCAATATGCAGCTAGAAAGGCAAGGCTTATGCCATTGGCCATGCAAGTAGTGGCATATTCCACTCCTACCACATGCAACCGACTCCAGAAGTTCTCTTAATGGCTGTTATAATGAATTAAAGATTATTCAAGTGTTTTGAGTGACACCCTCCTGATGTCATCTGGCACTGGTCTGATAAATATACAGGAAGGAGTTTTCATGAGCCCTGATCCTTCTCAGTGAGCATGAGCTGGATGAAAATAATATCCAAGTTACCTGGATTCCCCTGAACAAGATTCAGGACAAGCTAGGAAGCAGTCATGGCCTGACAAGCTCTGAGCATGATGTAACCTGGTTTGCCTACCTCATGCATTCCTCCTAAACACATATTTTTCCAGTGACCCAGATATATTGCAATAGGAAACAGGGTTAGCTCAAAGAGCTTGCCAAATGAGGGCAACTGCTCGAGGATCAACTGGGACGATCAAGGCTTATCTTTCCATTACAGGAAACCTCACCACATATTCCACAAGTGACTCGTTTCCACACTGCTGTTTCAAAATTGCTGGTCTGGGAACAAACCAAGGTAACCTGACTGTCACAAGCATGTCTGAAATCTCTCTACAGAGAACAGAAAAGTCCAGAGGAACCTGCAGCATATGAAATACATATAGCAAACACAAGATGTCATTAAATAATTCTCCTTAAAGACCTTGGGCTTACTAGCTTTCTGCTGCAGGTCAAATGTTTATGTGTATTTATATTCTCCTGTGCTTGCTGCTAAGGTTATGACCATGTACAGTTCAAAATAAAAAAGGGGAAGGGCAGAAAGCCAGATCCTGAAACCCAGGATCAAAGTATTTCATTAGGATTTTGACTTCAGCAATGCAGCTCATGTACCAGCAACTGCACCAAGTGCTAGAAGCTGCTTTTTGTCACATGGCAGATAAATCCTCAGTTAACAAATGCTGCTCCAAAAAGAGCCACAGGAAAATAATCATTGCTTTGCCATCAAATTGCTCTGCACCTTTCAAGAACCACCAATTCAGGTACTGCTTCACTTTAGTGGGAAATACTTAATGCAAGTAAATACTCACACAACCTGTACCATAATAAGAGGCATGAGAAAGACTAGGACACAAGAGCCAAAACATTTTAGCAACTTAATTTTTTTTCTTGTGCCAGAAACTGGAGACAAAACAGGATGAAAGTACGTGAGCATTACACACAATGTGGCTGAAGACTGAGTGAAATTGAAAACATTGCCTTACTGACAAAGGAAAGGCTGAATGGTGGTCTCAAATTCCCCTTTAAAACTCTTCTCTCTTTCAGTCCATAGTCCATCTGTTTACAGCACCCTCCAGTTGTGCTTAATTGAGGCCAATATAAAGAAACAGCTATTTAATTAAAATAAAACAACGGCTATTGAATTCAAAGATTCACTTTTCTAGATTGCTCCTTGCAGTGATAGTTAAAATATTGCTTCTCTGTGATCGTCACCTACCTCAACAAACCTCAAATTGATCCTGAGTGGTTCCTACAAGCTTTTGTTAGCTTTTGTTCTCATGTATCAGACACACTACATTTACAACATGCACATATAAAGCAGCAACCACTATTAAGCCAGTCACAGTCCAACTATTTGCCCTATTTATCACCATGATGATAAAAGCCAGGGAGGTCATACATGCCAAACACCGGATTGACAGCAAAAGGAAAATTCTTTCTCTGAAAATACGTCAGCATCTAATACGACATTGGAAGTATTCCTGAACTGTCAAGGCCTATGTGGAATCTAAAGAAAACTTCTCTGAACATCAAGTAATAAGATAAAAAGGTTAAGAAACTATTCTGGGTGCTCTTTCTTCTAGGGTGATCATATTTACTGCTCAGCATTTGCAAAAAGTGATGAACATGGTCATTTCAGTTTGTATCTCCTCGCAGATCAGTAACAATGTGACAGTGGTTCTGGTGTTGTTCAGGATGGGTCTTCTATGGACTCCGCCTGATCAGCTACATGAGCACAACTGAGAGGAGAGGAACAATTCAGGAGTTTCTTAAACTAACTTTGCATTAGGAGAAATAAATGTGGAATTGCACTCTGAAGAAACTTGCTTTACATGCCTATTCCAGCTAAATGCACACAGACAAGCAATATGCCTAAAATTAAGTAATATGCCTCCAAAATGTACTTCTGGTTATTAAAATTACCCCAACCCTAATACCCTTCAGTATTAGGGCTGTATGAGGTAAGTAAATGAATCAGTTTACTCAAGAGGATTTTTTTTACCATATGACAGCACCCCACTGATGATGCTTCAGAGGTAGGTGCTGCTCAGAGCAGTTACTGACAGGATGCAGCTATGCAAGAGTTCTCTCAAGAAGTGCCTGAGGGATTTACCTTTGAGTTGGAAAGCAAGAAAATGTCTTTCAGCATTTCATGCAGACTATGCCTTTTTTGAGAGTGAATTGTTTGAACACTAGAGTGTCAGCATGATGTAAAATATGCCCTTTGCCCCGACTTAGGCATCTAGATTTAGACAACACACAAGGTTCAAAGTCACAGTTTCTGCCCTAGATTAAAAAAAAAAGTTATTTTATTTTTCTTAAAGCTACAACCAGCACACACCTCACATCCTTTTATCAAGCACCATGCGAGACCCGCCTTCCTTCTCTTATCTTGAAGGCTGACACTGTACATTAAAGATACAAAGACTTTGGACACACTTTCAAAGACAAAGCAAAAACTTGTAACCTTCCTATTCTAACTAATGGGTTACACAAGAAAAATTTGAAAATGCAAAATATCTGCTAGCTGACCTTATTTGTATGAAGGAATGGTGACATCCAGTGGCCACGTGTGCCTGTTTTTATTTGCAGTTTACAGCCACATCTATTTCAAAACAGAGCTTTGGCTGCCACTAAAATAAAGGGAATGTAAAGCCTACAAATACAGTTGCAGTTTCACACAAATAAATCAAGGGTTGTAAGAACAGTTGAAGACTCAACTTCAGCGTTCAGAAAGATACCAATAATTTTTAATAGTACTGCAAATGTTGGGCAAAGTACCTCCTTTCCTAATCCCTCACTCTTTATGACTGAGGTTGGGAACTGAGATCTGTCCCAAAACTTCTATTCCTATGCCTACTTGTCAAAACTTACCAAATTGCTGTGTAATGCTCATTACTCTTCAGCAAAACACAGCCATGTTATGTAGGTGGGAACTGCCAAGTGGGTCACTGTGATGGCACCATAAGGCCAGAAGTCAACCCTCCCAATAAAATTAGTTTTTAAGAACTTTCTTGGGTCTTGTCTGAAGCCAGCTGGTTTACATTATTTACCTTTGATCACTGAAAGGGTAGAGGTTCTTAGGTGATGCACTAAGACATTCTCTGTCAGAAAAAGAAGAAAAAAGGACATTTCCTGACCTAGTCTTAGTGAAGTCCTTAAGCTTATAGATGTACTTCCAAGGAGAATTTCTATGAAGTTGGAAACATCTGCCCAACATCTAAAAGGCAGGACTGAGCTATCATCTTTGACATAAGTGATCTGTGGATATTTGAACTGGCCATAAGTCGGTTGGAAGATGAAAATTAACAGATGATGTTCAGATCACTGGACTGTCCTGCACACCTTGTAAAGAAACAAAAAGCAGCTTTGAGAGATCCACTGTCTTCTTGACTGTTCACTACCTTCCAGAGGGAGCAGTAATTTCTGAATCACGATATATCCATGACAAAAAGCTAGGCAAGACAATAGACAATAATGGTTCTAGCTACATGCCTGCCTCAGGACAAACATCACAAGCTGCCTTCCTAATGGCAATCCAACACTGGGAAGATGTGAGCAGGAGCTAGAGCTGGCAGACAAATGACTTGAGAACAGAAGAGCAACCAAGCAAATGTACTGGATGGCTCACTGGCCTAGAGAGAAATATCTGAGCTTCCTATTTTCACTGCATACACCTCCCACACTAAGGATCTAGCCACTGCTGCCTACTCTGCTCTTGTGAAGCCCTACCACAGGCAGACAAAACTGCTATTTCTAATAACAAAACCTACTCAAAACCAGAGACTGCTGACAACTACAACTAAGGAAATTCCCAGCCTGTTCCGAACCCCAACAGCAGTAACTGATAATCATTATATGATGACTGGTGCCCTTTGTGAAATGAGCTTGGCAGGCCTCAGGCAAGGACTACAGAGATACCAACATCACAAAACTCCTCATAATTGGCATTAATTGCCTCTTTGTTGACAACACACAAGATCTGCCAGAGACTGAATCAATGGTAGTTACTAAATTCATCTCTAGTGATGGCCCTTCAGCACATTACTAGGCTGGTGCAAAACATTCACATAGACTATCAGTGCAAAATCAGGCTCAAGGCTCTGTTAATTGCCCTTTTTATGCAGCAACTTCTATTTCTTTTTTTTTTTTCAAGTTCAGTTAAGAAACCAAATGGTTCCCATTGTAACTGGAAACAGAATGGATGGTTGTTACATGAGGACTCATCTGAACACTCCTGCAAGAAATAATGGTGATGTCCACGCCCCTCTGAAGGTGGAGGATTGAACAGGGATGTAACGTGCAAATCAGACATTTGCACCCTTCTTCCAAATTTCTTCACTGCCGTTTAATCCAGTGCTGCCAAAGCACACGAGATAGTTCACATGCAGCTCAGCATGTATCTCCTGCATGTTTATTTTAAACTTCAGCCTAAGTCTATGGGAGTGAATTTCCATCCTGAGTCTTCATGGACTTTTGGCTACATGCCCTTATAGCTAAGGCTAAATAAGACCTGACATCAATTAGAGCATGCAGAAGAGCCAGCTCAGCCTCCAAAAAAGCAGCAGCATATTGCCTATTTGTGATCTCCTTCCATTTTGCTTTGACTCCTCTTAATATCAAGCCACCTTAAGGAGGAAAAACTAAAGGACATAACCATAAGTGCAATCACACAACAAAAATTGTATTTAGTTTTACTTTGATTTGATGCAGAAACAAATCCCTCCAGTAACTTCCCATCTTCTTTTGGACACAGGTATGGATCAATCAGTCTATTCAACACTCTAAAGTATCCATACAAAAAAACCTGACAGTTATGAAATGCCACAAAGATCTAACCAGAAATAAAGAAGGATAAAAAAGGCAGAATTAGAAACTCATTTCAGATTTTACACAGCTGAGTAAGTTTACTTGACAGCCACTGATTTAAGAAGTTAGGTCATTCTATAAAACCTCAGGGAATACTCTTAGTAAAGGAGTCAGAGGAGTTATTTCCTATATTAATGTTTGACCTGCCTTGGAACATACCTTGAAAGGTTCTCAGCAGAATTAGGCTAGAAAGGAGAGGCAGCAAGACCATCTCCCCCTGCAAAAGTAAATCAAGACCTACATTGTTGTATCATGCTAAATGCAAAAAAATCCTGAAATAAAGGAAATGTAGCAAAAATCAACACTGAAGTATATGCCTTCCTAACACAGTCTGATCTGCAGTGGAAAGCTGACAGGCAAACCAGGCATCTTGTTCAAGATCTTATCCTAAGGCATAATACCGAAGCTATCAAACAGTGAAGCTGGCTAGTCCTAAAATCCTACTCATTTTCTCCAAGAATTACCTAGAAAACCATACATCACAGGAATAGAGGATGGAAAATCTTTCACCAGGAGAAGCTTTCATACACAATTCAACCTATTATTTGGTTGTTTTTTCTTTCCCTCTGGCTCATTCCACTACAAATAATTACGTATTTTAGATTACTGAAAAGCGTATTACAGCTATGAAAGTCAATGCCCTGCTATCAGATACCTCATACAGCCTCAAAAGAAGAAAAAAGCAGAAACTACTCTGGCAAATTCATTAAGAAAGAGGCTTTTGAAAAAACTGGGTTATCCAATAGGTCTGACAAATGTCTGTAAACTTCCAAAAAGAATGAATCAAGGAGGAAATAGTTATAGAAGCAACTTGAATGCCAAGCCTGTCAACTGTCATCTTAATATAAATTACATACCTTCTTTGAGCTCTTTTAGACTAGAAATCATTAGTCAAACATGATTAATACTTAGTACTCAGAACAACTTTTTATATCTATATATAAAGGTATAAATATGTGTGTATATATACACACACACTTTGCTATATAGAGGCAATATAAATTCAAAGATGCTCAGACAAGAGGGAGTCAGTCACAGAAAAGAAAGGAGAAGAAATCAGTCAAAACCATGTTTGATACACGACTTTCATGCTGCTAAGGCTTGATGTCTTTTGTCAAAAGCAGGAAAGAAGTTTAAGCAAATGGAAGACATAAAAAGGAGAGCTCATCACAAGGTAAAAGAAAAGAAAGGGAGCTCAAACCCTTCAACCAGTTCCACATAGCCTGCAGAAACAGCTAATGGAGAGCTCCAAATCTCTACAAACTAGCACTACAACTTGGATGTGGCTAAGGAATGGTCTTGCTAGCAAGTGTTTTTTAGACTTGTTTTTCTATTTGATACTTTTCCAGTTTTCCAGTCAAGAATGAAACCTCCTGTTTTGCTAGAATGAAGCCAGTTTAGAGGTTTCCCAGTGTCTAAAAATACCTAGCAATTGAAATGAACTAAAGTGACTGTTGGGCACATGGCTTTCAAAGAGTGCCAGTTTGATTAGATATGGAGAAATCCTTTGAGGTATCTCTAAATCAAGACACATTTAAGCTGTTTGGACACTGGCAAAAAAACCAACACAAGAAAACCAAACCAACAAAAAAACCCCAAAACCAAACCAAACCAAAATTTTAAAAAACTCCAAAAACCCTGAAGTCTCCAGGCTTAGAGGTGCTGGTGTCAAGCACCAGGGAAGAAGTCCAAGCAACAGGAACAGGTGGAGTAAATACAGTGGCATGAAAATCTTTATGCAAAAGAATGCTTGATATGTAAGTATCAAAATTTCATTTAAGAGGTCAACAGTACAAGAGTTACCTCTGACACTTTCCCATCACTGCTAGACTTGAGTTAATTATCACAAACACAGATTAATGGCAGAGGAACATCAAGTTCTTCACAAAGACAAGTCAACAACTGCAAGCCCAACTAATCACTACACCACCACATTTTCTGCTATACAATTCTTGGATTTTTATATTACTCTTCCCATTGGATTTGGCTTCAATAATCCGTTTATATAAACCTGTGGGGACATATCATATATCTGCAACTGCTCCCTACATATCCTTCCTAGCTACCAGATGGGACATTCCACTTTTCTCCCTTCTCCACTCCCCAAACAGACACTTTGATTATGAGGGTAATATGAAGAAAAAGATGTTATTGCTTCCCAAAACTGACAAATGCATGGTAAGAAACATTCTCCTTCCCTGCCATATGAACTTCAGAACCAACTTGCTGCTGTCTAGAGATTTTACCAAACAGCAGACAAACTCCAGCCCCTTTTCCTCCTAGTGGAGTACCAGTCTGCCACAAGACAAGGACAACAACCTGCTATACCCCACAGTCCATGGAGGAAAAGCTGTGACCAGCTGCTGTGCTAACACTCAGCTTGTGTTTGCTACAGCTTCTTTGGCAGGTGTTTCCTGAGAGCTGCAAGAATGGGCAGGAGTCATGCATGCCATCACACAGTTATCTTCACATGCTGCCACCTACGTGGGAATACTTGCAAGCCAATTATGTGTCATTCCGTACTGAACTGCAAGAGACCTTGCAACCTGAACTGCAGCATTACACTGCTGATGTTCTGCTGGGTGTGTGCTGGCCCCAGGGACTACTTCCCATTTGTCCTATTTTGCAACAAGGTAGCAGTGGAAATCTCAAAGGCACAGAGCATGAGGACCAAAACAGCAGAAAGCATTGTCAAAGAAAACTTCTCACTGAAGCATAAAGATTCATTGGACATGGATAGAGACATTTTTAAAAGCAACATCAGTGCTGTCAAAAATCAGCCAAGAGGAGTTGAAACAGCAGAATGGAAAATCCAGTCTCAAGCTCAACATCATTTAAAGATTTCCAAAAGAGTTTTTTTCAAGTTACTGTTACACAAAAGCTCCTGGGACAGTGCTCTGAGTAGTTTTTAAACTCCACTGTTTGTAGAAGGTTTTTGAAAGCCATTAGATAAGGCAGCTGTCTTCTGTTCGTCCAGGAAATTCTACTCCAGTCAAGTTACAAGCTGTTTTAAAAAACCCAACCAAACAACCAACAAAAAAATCCCAAACCCAAGCTCTCCTTCACAGTATTTTCCTTTTTGTACTCATGCTGCTTGACGAATTTCTGTTTATGAACAAAATACAGCTTAAAAAAATGACACTGCACTACCAACAAAACAGACACAACTGCAAATGCTTGTTAATACAAGCCATGGGCAAGGAAGGAATGGGGAGGTTGATCAAAAAAATAATTTAAAACCCCTAAATTATATTTCTTCTTGAATGATGTAGTTTTGCAAGCTTTCTATAGGCACAGGCAAGGTACAGGGGCAAGTCCCCCACAAAACACCTCTTGGAGAGAGAACAGCAGATCTCCAATTACCCCCCTGTACACTGCATAAGACAAAAGCAACTTATCGTGGAGATGCCAGCTCCTTTTCTGGCTCCAAAGACCATGAAATGGGTGGGCTGCCTCTCCCAGTCTGCTGACCCACTTCACGAACCTGCAGTTAACAGCCTGCCAGTAGCTAACAGCTCTCATATACAGCCCTTTATAGCACTGTGGACAAGCGTATCAGCATCTGAAGACAACTAAGGATGCAATCTGTCTTAAAAAGTGAAAAAAAATTGGCAGCATATATATAAATTATCTTGAAATTATACAGATATTTGTAACAATATATAGAAAGATCAAAGAAAATTCAGAAGGTCATCTAGCTCATTTCCCGACCTCACAACTTACATTAACTCCCACACAGACCACAATGACTTTGTTTTTACTCCATGGATGATCTTGCTTTAAGGATAAGGTTGGATCAGATGCCATCTTGAAGCTGATGCCATTTCATCCTGAATTTTCCTATGTTTTGTAAAATGCTGATACATACTTAGATAAGGAACACATTATAATTTCACATTAAAACTAAACCTTGCAACCCTTTCTTAAAAAAGCCAAGAAACTTTTAAGCCTGGACTGAACGAAAACAAATGTCAGTATCTACTTCTTGAGAGTTATTAAATCCAGCTATTTGCTCTTTCTGCTGGAGCACAAACATTCTGACAAATGTTACAACCACATGATCATATATTATTCTTTCCTCTGGGCTCTGAAACTCAGCCTGCATCTGAAACAGATGCACAAGGAAGGGGGACAGAAGCATACAAAGACTAGTTCTGGGAAAAGTCACATAAATACTTTAAACCTAAAATGCTTAACACTGAATCCTAGAAAACACATATATCTGCACATATAGAAAGGTAGTGCTAGAACACATAAACAAAGCCCAGCTGTGATCCACTAAACTAAGAAAGAGGCAATGCATATGCAAATCTACTGCAGTCTTGTTGTATTTTTAGTGTAACACTACTCCTTATGGACCACACACTTCTATACTGAAAAACATCTGTTCCAGTAAGACCTGTTGGGCACCATTACAGCATTTGCTCAGTGTTACATGTCTAATATCTTCACACTTCTGTCTCCAGACATTGAGACAGCCCACACGGTTACCAGGACACATTCCTTTGTTTCTCGTTCTTACCTTCTCTCCACTAGAGTAGAAGAAATAACGCAATCGGACAATGTTACAGTGATCCAACTTTCTCATAATCTGGAGCTCTCTGTTCTGAAACAAGAGAAAAGCAAACAATTAGAAAAACTTTCTGTGGAAAAAGGTATGGTACCATTGTGAACACTTTAACATACAGATACAGAAATCAACAAACCAAAGAACAACTAAGCTGTAAAGAGGCAACAGCTTTCACATGTTTATTAGTATTTACTGTAATTCCTTTATTATTGAGAATATTGCCAACTTTGACTACATTTTCTCTCTAAAATAAACATCCACAAATCCATCACGTAATTCAAGCATTACCTATTTGCATTATCAAAGGGTCAGTGGTGTAAGGCAAGAAGACATTACCTTTTCATTTTTATTTTCTTATAATAATACAATGTATCAACCAGAAGGATAGGAAGCCTATCCCCTTTGAATAGTATATAAATAATGCAAACATTGTGAAAGCAAACATTTCCACCTACATGCCCACCCTTTTCTACAATGTAACAGGTTTGTAACAAAAGATCTTTTCCTCTACCATTCTTTTTGCAATACCAACAAAGGCACCTGAAATTGATTAGATAACTCAATTTCCACTTTCGTTCAACCAAGGTTAAACCAGTTTAGACAGACAGAATAAAAGCATTATTTTCCCATTTTGTATCAACCTGAGAAAGCTGTTAAAATAAAATCAGTTCATCACATGCATGATAAACTGGGAACTTTACTGCAATATCCGTTGCATAAATGAGGCCTGAATAAATGTAGGATCTTACAGCCTAGCAGGTAAAAACAAATGAAGTTTTGAAATGCAGGTATGAGTAAAAACAAGCAAGTAAAATTAGCACAGCTATGTTTGTCACACTTCACTCCACAGCTGTTGCTACAATACTTTTTTCCTCTAGTCACATTTACACATTGCTGTTTTTCCTTTCTCAATTAATACACAATCTGCAGCTACAAAAATAGAAGGTATTCCACTTTTTACTTTGTTCATGGGATTGCTAATCATATATCCTAAACTAGCAAGAACTAATATACTAGACTAATCCACTGGTCTTTACTAGCATCATTAACTCTAGCCAAGTTCAGGAATATTTGGGAAGACAACTCTTTAGCCACCACACATTCTCTCACTTAAATGCACAAAGCTAACACCCACTTTGTGCAGTGCTGCTGTCAAAACAATGATTTCACATTCTCTGTTATCAGAGGGTCACATACGGTGTCTGTCACTACAATTAATTGTTAAGGAACTCCACAAGAACCACTCAGAGCTTCTAATGTGAACATGGCTACAAACTCTGTTTTTAATTCCTCTAAGCCATGTAGCCTCAAAAAAAAGAGGTGCTACATAAGATGCAGTATCACTAATCCTATCAACCCTGCCACCCGCTGACTGAAAAAATACTTCAGTATTAGCCAGCTCTTTACAAACACGAGTGACATCTCACACAGTTATCAGCTGGCAATTACCCAGCCAATAGTTAAGGAGAAAGCAAGTCCCTCCCTGAGCCTGCCTGGCCTCTGAACAGATTAAAGCCTAAGACCATTTGGTGTATACCAAGACAGGCCTATTCAATACTGCAAGATGTAGAGAGAAAGTAAGAGAAAGCAAGGAGAGACCTGCGAGGCTTTCCTGTAGCTCCTGAAATCCTATGGAGTAAATTTGTGAAAAAGGAATACAGACTTCACCACATAACCTCGTCAATATGCCCTACATCTCACAGAGTAAAACATTCTCTTAGTACGAACAGGCTCACGTATTCTCCACTTACTCATTCTTTATTAAATCCAATAAAGAAGGTCAATTTTGAGAGTCATGGCTGGGGTTCCTGCACTGCATAGCACAACTCAAATTTCACATCAACAGAATCCCATCCTCTTGTCTTGTCCAAACCACTGCCGGCCATGAGGTATCCCCCTGGACCTTACAACTGGGGCAGATTTCAACCAGCGAGTCAAAGCAGGGATGGCTCTAGATTGCACTGGTTACAGGATCACCTATTATGACAGAAAAGTAATTTCTCCTGTTGGCTTTTACAGCATTTAACAGTGTTACTATAGAACGAAACACTGTAGGCTCTAGCACCTCAACCGAATCCCACCAGCATTTCATAGCCCAACTTATAGCAAGTAAGTGCTTCCTCCCTTTCTCCTACTGACTGTGAGATGGGAATAATACTTTTTATCTCATGGATTTACTGGAAGAAACATGAATACGCTAAGCATTAATGTGCAAATATTATTTTGGTAATATCTCTACTAGCTTCTTAAAATACCCGTATGTACTCTAAGTCAGGTTATCGCTTCGTGTTCTTTAGATAGCCTGTGCATGCTGATTGGATACACTGGAAAAAAGAAATCAGCAAAAGTTATTCTAATGCTAGGCTGAAGTTATATTTATACTCTGGTATCTCATCCTAGCACAAGCACAGTTTCTGCCTACTGTGATGCCTTCCACTTTGATCCATCTCCTTCAGCTCTCATCCTGACCATCTGCTGCAGCTGCACAAAGAGTGTTTCAAGAGGTGCTAATATCAGGGATAAGTCATAAACCAGTTACACAGTAACCTATATCTTGCATCCTGTGACTAGGCAGAAGGAAATATATCTAAACTGCAATCTTAGCCGAATAGTCACCTCAGCTATCTTAAAACCAAGCTGATTTCTAATCACCGCTCCCTGGTGGAGTTAAAACTGGAAATACTTGAATAGTTGCAAAGCTCAAATTGGATATGGCCGGGGAACAGCTATTGATGTTCATGCTCAAGAATTACTTCTTTCTCAGATGAATACTTCTAGTAGTCTCAGTTTACCATATACTTCCCTGTATATATCTTAAGTAACAACCTTTTCACATTATAATGTGGGCTATCAAATACTAGTGTAGCACTGCATGGAGGAGAAGGGGAAATATCAGATTATAACGAGGGAACCTTTAGTGAAATGAACAGTGACAGATGTCATGCACCAAGTGCAAGAGACAAAATGCATGTCTAAAGATAATGCAAACTAAAATCATTACAAAACATACTGATGACAAAGGCTGACAGTGCACATTCAAAATACAGGACAGATGAAAACCTAAGGCTCATGCTTATCCTTATCATTTTTGTCTTCTGAGAAACATGGATGCAAAGTCAAAGACTTGAAGAGAAGGAAGTTGTTTTACTTTCCTGTTCTCCCACCCATTCAACATGAAGGAAAGGGTTGAGTTTTCTATCTGAACGAGTGTACCAGGTCTGGTAAGCACCAGAGAAAGCAATACCCTTCAGCACCAGCCTTGCCACAGGAGAGGGCCCAGCAGACATCTGTTCCCACCAAAACGTGCTGCTGCGGCACATGTTCCTTTGAGGAGCCGCAAACCAATGGGACTATGAACAGATTACTCAGCAAATTTTCTGCAGTTTGATTTCTTTATCTAAAGTAGATTTCTTTATTCAGAAGGCAAAGGCTGCTGATGCAGACTGCTTTACAATCAGCGCATTTAAGCTCTTCACTAACTACTGAAGCAAATGCCATGTAACAAAACCCTGTTCATCACTTATGAAGACAACTTTCCTAGACCAGACTGCCTCTTATCTATTCATTATACTGAAGAAAACTGGTTGCTTATCAAGGTTAAAGATTTGGTTAAAGATTGCCAAGACATCAGATTTACAACTTCAAAGCACAGCCAATAAAGCTCATGCATGAAGATTCATGCCTTCTCTCCAAAGTTACATTCCCAATCCCTGAGCTGTGCTAATGCTGCAGGTGATATGATACCACCAAAGCAAGGTCATTTCTGCCTCAGTGCTGTAATCTGCTATTGCAGACTAGGATAACCATCACTCCCTGCCACACACACTCCCTTTCCTCCCCATCCAGAGATTTCTAGAGCTAAACCAGTTTGCATTCATCATTCCCAGTCTGATTCTTTGCCTTCTCCCTACCTCACACCCTACCCACTCCCCTTCTCCCTCCCCTTCTTACAGCAGGGGATAAAATGACTGGTTCATCAGAGATAAGGCTTTATGGACTTGCAAGTTCCTGAACTGGAGTAGAGTAAATGAAGGTGAAAGGTTTTTTACAGCTCGTGTCAGCATGACATTGTCAATATACAACCAATGAAGTGGAGAAATATAACCTCGACCCAGTTCAGAAAAGAATTCCTATTTCCTTAGCTGAAGGGCATGATGGGTTCTGATTTTTGTTTTTCTTCTGAATTGCCTTTTTGAAGTCTCAGCAAGGTCCTTTAAGGATTATGTTCAGTGCAGATGAAATGGGAGAAATTAGGAATTTATATTTTTGCTTTGTGTCACACAAATGACATGACGTGGTTATTTTAAACAGATGAAATTATGTATGTCTTGAACTTCTAGAGAAGACATCTTTTAGACAGAAAGGCAGGATAAGCTACCAGTCTAACTCAACAAGTACCTTCAGCATCAGACTTCCTACTTAAATCAAGTAGGACCAGCAACTAAGGTTAATGCTCATTTTCACACTTTTTAAAGTAATTGTTATTATTCTTGGTGTAATACCTGCAAATCATGAAGCTCAGTACCTTGTGTTCTTCTATCAGATTGAAAAAACAGGAAATGGAGCATAATTGCATGAACTGTGGCATTATAGATAGATGGCATCAGCACAGGTAGATCCAAATTTCTCAGTATAGACACTATTCCTGGTCTTGTATAAGTAATGTTTACTATTTCCTCCTCTTCTCTGCTTCCACCATAATCATCTCCATTCTACTACACTACTTATCCTTCATATAGGTTTTCCCACAATAAAGAGCACAAAGAAAAAGCAATAGGTAAACTGAGGAAGAAACCAGTTTCCAGCAGGAAGCATGAAGATAGTGATGAGGCAGAAGGGCTTGCTTCTTTCCTCCCCCTGCTTCTTCCCACTTCTACATCCAGAATGACTCATCACATCCACTCACCTTCCCCTGCTGCACTGCTGAGCCTGCCCTGAGAACAAGCTCAGGATGAAACCTTGAGAGATCTGAAGTATTTTTCATCCAGCAGCAAAAAACTCTCTCTATTCTGACCCTCTCCCACCACAAGAAATGGCTGGACTCTAAGCACAGGGCAGCAGGCTCATGCTGAGAGGACTTTCGGTGTGATCCTAGCCAGCTACGCTTGATGCCTTGCAGAAACAGCTGCTTGCACAACAACGAAGCCATCCCTCCTAAACTAAGCTTTGCAAAACTTACCCAAACAAAAAGACTCAAGACCACAGAGGATGTCATTGAAATAGCACCTTGCAGGTTACCTGGGGTAGTGGGATCACAAATCCCAGCATATTTAGCCCATTTTCACTAATATTGTTACTAAAGCACCAATCCTAGTATGTGTGGTTTGTCCTAAGCTTAGTAGTCAGTCCACAAAATAAAGGCTGTACCATATCTTCTCTAAAAACTCCTGAAGTTGCCGGACCCATTCCTCCAGAGACAGATTTCAAACTCCATTAATCACAAAAATACCTATGACAGTGTCCTGCTGTCAGCAAAAGTATTACAGAAACTACTCTCACAAAACTGACTTCAACAGATATATGCTAATTCAGGCATTTTACAGAATAAAGGCCAACTCCTACATTCGTCTTGCCCCAATATATCACAAATACATCAGTGCTTGGAGGAAAAAGTAGTGCAAAAGGGGCTTAACTACAGAAGCCTGGGCTGGGAATGTGTCCATGCTGGTCATCACTAGCTACCCACCCATGTTAAGTCCACTTTTTAGGCAAGCAATTTAAAGCAGAGATAAATGTCAACAGGGATCACAGTTTTCCTCATTTATGTTTGAGGCGTGGATTAGGACAAAGCCCCCGTCTCCCCCTCCTGTCAGTCACAGCATATTTACAGCAACAGATCTAATTTGGGGTGGTCTCCATTTTTATCACACCTGTTAGTCTCAAACTCATGCAATCATCACCTTTAATCCAAAAACAGAGGACAATGCCAACAAACAAATACTATCTATTAAACATCTGCACCAATGACGTACCAAGAGTGGTAATGCCACAACACCCACCGCCCGGTTCCTGCCGTCCCGTCGGTGACTGTTAAATATTTGGAGCCCACCAGGTCAGAAAATCCACATACTCTGTCCTGCTGCAACCTCTACCAATGTGTAACATATGCACGTGCACAGAAGCAGTTTTAAGGGTTAGCAATTGTAGAAACACTTCAATTCATAACCCAGAAAGTCCCAGAAACATAGATCAAATACTAATTTATGTATTACTGACGTTTTCAGATTCCCTAAGGAAAACAAAAAGCAAAGAAACAAAACCAAACAAACAAATTGGTGATAGCCATCAGCAGTTTACAGTTCAAATATAGAACTGCTGCTTTAAATACCCTCACCCTCCACCCCTTCCTTGTATCTCTTCCTGCTTGCCATTCACAGGAATCCCAAAGGGAAAACCCAGAGGCTCAAGTACCTATACAACATGAGAATAAGGAGTGTGTGTGCACTGTGCCACGCAAGGGGCAGGAGCAGAGGAAGCTGCCAGGGGGTCCAAGATACAAAATGCTTGGGTGTGCACTTCTGCGCAGCTCGGCGCATTGTGGTTGCATCATGCTCTATTTTACTACACAACCAGAGAGAATCAAAGGCTCCAAACCCAGCTACATCTTGCTACCAAGATCCACAACGCTGCCGCACTTTTCACTGTTTTTCATCCCATAAAAATCTCATAATTAAGATCCTGAAGCACCAAATGACGGAGGTGCAAGCCAGGCTGCACCGCAAAGCGTTCCTGATACGCTGGCCTGCAAACACCCAGAACGAGTCACTGGCACAAAACGCTTGTGTCAGCTGTATTCTGTCCAAAATTTATTACTGAGCACAGCGACCTTCAGCCTTGGCATGGGTACAGACAGGGCAAAAAGTGTCAGCTCTGAATGCGGCAGCAGCAGGCAGGACCTGCCTGAAGAAGCCAGTGGGCAGAGTGTGCTGGGCTGGAGCTGGAGCCAGGCCAGGGCAAGCTGAAGGCACAGGGTTCAGGCAAGCGTAGGTGGGGCCACCAGCACACTCCCAACCTGAAAACCTGTGATTTATTAACAGTTCGACTGAAATTAAAGAGCAGGCAGGGGCTGCAGGAGTCAAAAATCTGCTTTAAACTAAAGATCTAGAATAATGAGTGAAAGAAAAAGTCACACAGCTACCACATAGGTGGGCTAGATTTCATTAGCCCCTTCAGAACTAGACGGATTTGAACTACAACCACGCAGTAATGAGTGAGCTTAGAGGCGTACTGGATGAAAATCTGAGCTACTAACACACACCTTGTTTTCACCCTATTAATTCCTTCTCTTCTATTACTGCTCCCAATAAACTCGGGCGTTACATCCCCTCTCAGGAGGAGACCACATGCTCTCCAGTTCCTAACTCTTCCTGCAGGCAGTCAGCAATGGCAAGTGCCATATTATGTCATCTCCAGGCTGCTCTTTCCAACGCAGAACACAGTCTTTTAGCAGACAACTTGATCTTCATACAGCTATTGCTCATAGTTTCCTATAACTGGAAACAGAAATCACTTATTTGTTGTTCTTAAGAGATAAAACAAGCCTTGCTCTCTCCTGGAAGAACAGAAGAAAAAAATCTGACTTTTCTTTCATTTTCTTCCTGTATCTCAGCAGTTAATTGAACAGTGGAAGACAAATTCATTAGCTCACTGTTGCCTCTTTGGATGGAAGTGGATTTTAAGAGCCTCTCAGAGACTTAATACCATCTCTAAATTCCTTCCAGCTTTGGAAGCTTGAGACTAAACTTGGAAGACAAACTGATTTCCAGCATCACATTGCTTCTAGACCACAATCTGAAATTCACTAAATCATTTTTAAGTGTTTCTTTCAAATACTGTGACCCCATGAACAGCTCAGTTCTACACTTCCATTCTACTGCATCTGCTGTGCTCTGCCAGCAGCAAGTCCAGATGCAGGAGGAATTGCAGTGTACCCAAGATAAAAGTTAAAAAATCAGAACTAAGTCTGAAACTCAGAGAGATTGTTCAAGTCCATTATAAGATTGAAATAAAGTGCAGTAGAAGAACTGAAAGGAAAAGTATTTTGTAAAAGGCAGCCCTACGCTTTCAGAGATAATAATAGCCATTCTTTTTCAGTGGAAGCATAGAGGATCTCTGTTAAAACACTCCTACAGTAAAAATCCTTTTCCTTTCATAGAAATAGCAGTCAGATTTTTCCTCATGTTTTGATTTTTAACTCTTCAACTAAGAAGAAAGTAAGTATAGAAATGTCTTTAACATCAGTCCTCAGAGAGTCTGCAACATCCATAGAACGTTACACCTGCAATCGTAACCAGAACAGGTTGCAATTAATCTACTAATCAAATAAGTTCCAATCTCCCACGGGCATAAGACATTTGCTGGGTTGCTAATCACTATGTTACTAAACACTAATGAAATGTTTTATTACTCTTGGCCTTCTCTTCTTACATATGATGTAGCAGATGTTTCATGTAAACAGATTCCAAAGGACTTGCAAAACAAAAATAATTTCTCCTCACTGTCAAAAAAATTATTTATTTAGGGATCAGGTAAGTGCTGCTTCCAATGTTTGTTCTTCCATTGTCTCAAGCCTATTCCTACATGACATGAAAATGCCTGATGTTACAAGTCATGAGGGGCTTTTATTTCAATCCAAACGCCTCCCTTAGACCTGAGAGTCAAGGTTCAAATTAGAAAACAAGAAAAGGGGAAACAGCAGGCAAAGACTGAGCAGGGAGTAAAGGCAGAGTGGAACTGGCAAGTGGAATTAGCCTGCAGATTATTATTTGCCAAGCAGAATTAAATTTTCAAGAAGTAAAATTTCTTAATAATGAGCTTCCAGATAACTAAGCTTTTAAAAGGTTAAGCATTCCCTGCTGAATTCAGAGGGGGGTTGGGCAGCTCCTCCTCTGGGGCTGGGGGAATGGGAGAGGAAATTGGCTCAACTCTAACAGTGAAGTTAGAATTGGAACTTACACTTCTTACCTTATGCACATACACAATAAGCTATTCTCCCCAAATTCATGTTGGGTTCCCCACCCCCTGGTTTGCTAAGTTTGTCATGAGCAGGTAACAGAATTTATGAGCTACTGCTGTAACTAAGAAAACCACCACATGTGAATACCAGGTCTAAGATAAACCTAAAATAATAAATACCCTAACCAAATTTCAGATGATAGCCCCACATATAAGAAAGTTTCAACACTCCTTCATAGTTTTATGTATAAAACCAATTCAAGCTTCCCTAAATACATATTGTCATATTTAATAGGAGGCAGCACATTTTTCCCAGAGCTGCAGAAAAATTTCACCAGTTGACCTTTGCTAGATACAAACAACCTATCATACACTTGGAAAGGGAAAGCCAGCTGTGTCAAAGTACAAATTTACTATAAGCTGTTGAAGAATTAGTGTTCCAAGTTTGATAAAACAGTTTATCAGACTTCGTGCTTGAGGGTTTTTTCCTTAGTCAGCATTAGCGCTTCTCAAACATTGTCCCATTTTTCAAGAAATCATTTCCTTTGGCAAAAGGGTGTCACAGCACTAAAATGAAAAGATTAGAAATCTTCACATTCACTTCTAGCCTAAATTGCCCCAAAAGAAAAAGTACAGAGAAAAGCAAGTTTTAGTAACTTTGCATAACAAGGTGTTTTTTAAAGACAAATTTAAGAGCAGACACAACACTATGATTAGATTCACAACTTAGTCACACTAAAAAGTATTTGAACAGAGATCTCCAATAAAAAGAAAGGCACAGAAAGAAATTATTTCATATGTCAGGTGAGCATCATGAATTTAAAGTAGCACACTTTTAGCAAATTTTAAAAGGCTACACTACCACCTCATGAACTTCCAGTTTCAGAGTGTCCCAAGCACCAGGTCCAGCTGGACCAACAAAGGGCAGGGGCAACCTAACTACCACAAAGCCCAGTCCTTCTTCCCCCACCATGTGCAAAAATCATAGAATCACAGGATGGCTTGGGTCAGGAGGGACCTTTGAGATCATCTAGGTCCAACTTCTCTGCCATGGGCAGGGACATCTCCCCCTAGACCAGGTTGCTCAGAGCCCCATCCAACCCAGCCTTGACTATTTCCAGGAATGAGGCATCCAGTTTCTCTGGGCAGCCTGTTCTAGTGTCTAACCACTTGCACAATGAAGAATTTAACATCTAACTTAAACCATAACCTCTTTCAGTTTAAATCCATTCCCCCATATCCTATCATATGTGCTCTTGTAAAAAGTCCCTCTCCAGGTCTATTATAATCTCCTTCAGGTGCTGGTAAGCTGCTCTAGGATCTCCTTGGAGCCTTCTCCAGGCTGAACAGCCCCAACTCTCCCAGCCTGTTTTCATAGAAGAGCTGCTCCAGGTAGCTTTGTGAGCAACCTGACTTCCATCTTGCTTCCAGAATAAAATGAGAACTTGCACATAACCTTGTAGCAAGTAAACAGAAGAGAACTGCTGAAAACAAGAGACTGAGGGAACAAAGATGACTTGGTCAGACCAATCATCTTGGCGCCACGTCATCCAAAGATTCGTCAGCAGCCATCACTAGATGCTTCCAAGGATGTTCCTAGTCATCTAGGACCCTAAAACCTGAAGACATTGACATTTAACGTCTCTTTACTGAACCTGTAAGTTGTTTCCAAAAATACAATTGCAGAAGATAAGAGGCTCAATGCAGGTCCATCACAAATTATGTCAGAAATTGTTTCCTACACCACCTATTACCTTTTCAACGGACTATGCATTCTTTTGTGTTTAACACACAGTGCTAGAGAGGATTCTCATAAGCTAATTCATTAAAACATCCGCTGTTAATAATAATGCAAGTAGCAAAACCTTCCCTGACCTTGCCAAATATTTCCCACTACAAGATCTTATTTTCATTGTTTAAGATCTCCCACTACACACATCATGCAGAACAGACATGCTGTGGAGATGACCTGGAGTTGAGTAATGATCCTGGCCTGTCTACTCAGCTTCGCTAAGGCCACAATTGGAGTGTTGTTCTGTTCTGGGCTCCTCAGTCCAAGAGAGACATGGAACTCCTGGAGTGGGTTCAGCAGAGGGCAACAAAAATTATGAAGGTACTGGAGCATCTCACTTATGAGGAATGGCTGAGGGGTGTGGGCCTGTTCAGCCTAGAGAAGAGACGACTAAGAGAGGACCTCATCAATTTTTGTAAGTACCTGAAGGGAGGGTGTCAAGAGGATGGAGCCAGCCTTTTCTTGGTGGTGCCAAACCATGAGACAAGAGACAATTGAGTAGAAACTGATGCATAGGAAGTTCCACCTGAATATGAGGGAAGAACTTCTTTACTGTGCTGTTAACCAGGCACTGAAACAGGCTGCCCAGAGAGGCTGTGGAGTCTCCCTAACTGGAGATACTCAAGAACCATTTGGAAGCAATCCCATGCCATGTGGTCTGGGATGACATTTCTTGAGCAGGGATGCTGGAACAGATGACCCACTGTGGTCCCTTACAACCTTGCCCATTTTGTGATTCTGTGAATCAATTTCCTTGCCCCATACTTAATCAGTGAAAATATCTTTTTCACATTTTGTTGAAATCAAACTCTCTACAAAGGGTGCTGAGCCCCCTTTGCACTCAAAATCCCAACAGTATGAAATAATGAAGATTATTGTCTGCTGAGGATATGATACTGCCTGCCTTGCTTATGTAAGCAAGACCATATTAGTCCCTACACATTCTGCACACAAGGTTAGGTTAAAACAAGAATCACCGTATCTTGTGCTCATTGTATACTTACATTCAGGAAAATTCAAATAAATTTTAAAGGTGAATCAGTTAAAACTTTCTACATTGTTGAATTGGACAGCTGAATTCAGAAAGATCTCAGACACATTTATTTCTCTTGGAAAGTTCATTATCTACTCAAGAAGTCAGGTAGAGCACTATCACTCACAAGCAGACCCATGCAGACAAGCCAGTAGGACAGCATGCCACAGCTCAGTGCTCCACCACAAAGGGACTTTCTACTACCACCTGCACACGGCGTTGTGCTTTTGGACTGTGTACAGGCTGTTCCCACTAGCAAGGAGGATTCTTTCCAAGAGATATTCATCACTTTAAATCCAAACAAGAGCCCTTGCACTGTTTATCCTTCCTGTTAATTGATGGCCTTCATGCTGCCACAGAAATTGTTCAATGAATACACTGACTCTGTTATGCCTCCAACACTCCAGGCAATCCTCAACATGCCCTAGTTTTTCCTGTGTCTCATACTACTTTCTTGTCCTACTAGATCTGTTAGCCCTGCGTGAGAGCAGATAACCTTTATGCCTGTTATGCAGTTACAGAAACAGTCATTGCCTACCAGGAAATCCAGCATACTATCTGCAAACCCTGTCCTTTCTTGCCCTTATGTTGACTTAATTAAAAAAACAAAAAACAAAAAATGAAAAAAGAAGATAGCACCAAGTTCTTGACTGTTTGCTGTGGCTCTTCAAATGCTGACTCAAATCAACCTGTTGTGGTTTCCTGCACACTGGGAAAAAAAATTTCCATTTCATACATTCTCATCCTGCTGCTTTTGCAGGTATCTAAATGACAAGTAGATAGAGTTAATAAATCCACTATAATCAAGGAAGCTCCGGGTCTCACAGACAGGCAATTCTAGTACAGGTTACTGTGATGTTGCACTACTAGAAGAATCTAACCTAGAAAGAATATAGAACTAATTTTTAAAAAACTACAGAGCTTCTAATACCATTGCCTCAACTAAAGATTATTATCTGTTTTTATAAGCTGTTACTACATTCTAATTTTATAACTCAGAATTGCTCACTATTTATAAAATATGTTCAGCAAAGCACTACAAAGGAAAAAAGTATTATCTTCGATTTTAGGAATTCTTCAGAAATCTGCTCACTTTAGTTCTCCTGCTCTACGTCCTGTTACACCTGCCAGACTTCATCTGAAACATGCTTACAAAGTTGCTCAGCATCACAAAACAAAGCAAGTCCATCCACGTAAGATACTGAACTGAATCTTCCTCATGGTCTCTAGCCCATACACTACATTTTGGAGTATCAAACTGCTATGTCCTCATTTCCACACTGCACACTTATTATTAATTCCCATGGTAGTCAGCAAAACATCTTTTTAAAGGTTCCTCTATTATTTAACAGCAAACCTGCCTGAATTTTCCACTTAAGTGCCCACAGGCAATGTCAACATCCACTATGAAGTTTTACTCTAAAAAGGAAAAATTAAAAGAAAGGAAAAAACCTTCTTCTGTCCATTTGCAGCGAGCAGTGCAATCAGTGGACAGCACAGCAAGCAGTATTCATGTCTCACCACAACAATGAGATAAGTTGCAATGTCCCACGTCAGGGACTAAGCAGCCTGCAACAAATTGTTTCATTTATAATCAATCAACATGCTTACACTGTTAAACTCATCTGGTATAAATGAGATGCCTGTGTTCAAGCCCAAAAATCCTGGTACAACCTTCATGACTCAATGTGCCTGCTGAGATTAAAGGAAGATGAATGCAAAAGGGCCTGCAAACTCAGTCTGATAAGCAGATCCTTGGACAAATCTTTGAATGAAAAAAAAGAAGAGGATGAATCTTTAAAACACATCGAATTATAGATTTTGTCTTCATCACTTGATAAAGCGTAGGAGAGAAAGCAAGGAGCTTTTTGTGACAGGGTGATTTTTGAAATTAAAAAAAAAACCCTGAAATTAAATCCAGCTGTTGTTTTCCACATGCATTGCTATGCTTCAGTGATTCAGACTGGATGTTTGTATTTTGACTAGTTAGCTCAGGACCTAAGCAGTCTAATCAACATGGCCGGGCTTTCAAAGGAGCAGCACAAATGAAGATGTGAAATGAGCACCTTTGCTGAGCCTCTAACAATTAGACCTGGCTTCAAATCTTAGAAGAACTGGAGAATACAGATGTCTGTAGTCTGCTTATTTGCATCATGACACATATAAGAGCCTCCATTACTCATCTTAGTTCACTGCACTAAGCACTACATAAACAAAAACCCACCCTGAAGAAAGCAGACTGCCCTCTCCTTAGTTAAAAGTCTGTAACATATATTTAAAAATATGATAAACATCACACCTCACATTTCACCTTAAAGGAGAGTGAGTCCCTTCTTTGCTCCTGGCCAAAAAAACATTACAAATGCTCAACGACCACTTCTTTGACATCACTCATTATATTTTAAAATAAGTATCAACACCATGCCCAATCATCAAGGACTGTAATTAAAATGTTCCTTAAAAGATTAAGTTTCTCATTACCTTTCCAGAAATATTTCTTATTTGGGGTTATTAATGATACAACTCCTACAAAACCACTTAAATAAAAATCAGATTTATTTTTATTTCCTGTGGTAGATCATACAGGAGACTCTCGGTCATCCAACAAAACCTCAGTCCACATTATCCTTCAAATTTAATCCTCCAGTGTTCCAAATGGGGTACATTTCACTGCATAATGCAGACAGAAAATGTGATGGAAAAACCGAAGTGGAACAAAAATCCCAAACAAGCTTTCCTCAAAAACATGCAAAGTAAAGTAGAAGAAAAGTAATTCTTTGTATTGTGTAGGCTGGAAATAATTGTTGGTCACAAACAACCATCTCAGTCTTCTCACCTTCTCAGTCTTGTCACCTTCTCAGTCATCAGGGACCAGGAAGTATCCAAGTCACATGAAAAAAAATGGCAGCATTGCTAATTTTAGAATATGCCCAACAGTCTGAACTGCCTCTGTACTTTAGATGCTTGACAAAATATTTTAAACAGCTTCCTTTTACTATTGCCCCATGTCTTGGTACTATTTCCCAAGAAGCAATGGGTGGTGCAAATATTGCCTTAGCAGCAAAGAACACAAGCCATTACATGGCTCTCAAAGTTTTGAACACTTCTCAGAAGGAGCATGCCATTTGGTTATAAAGTGTCAGGGCTACTCAAGGAAACAACTGGAAAACAAAAATTATTCCCATTTTCACATTTACTTAAACCTTCCTCATTTTGTTTGCTGACTTTGAGTTAATCCTCTTCAAGGAAGAGTCACAAATTAAAAAGCCCCTCAACTACAGCTCAATTAAAAGGTTTTAAACAAAGCCAGAAGGGCTGAACTACAGCACAGCGCTGGAGGGTAGGGCACCGCTGTCTTGGTGACACATAAATGAGATCTGTCCCTCTTTTTTGCTTCAAGAAGCCTCCACGAAGCAGCAGGTGGATCTCTGTCTTTTCTGTGACTAGCATTTTATAGGTTATCCCTTCTTTCTCCTCAAGCATAATAGCTGTCACAGCAGGATATTTGAATAACAAATACTGAGTTCAAAAAGGACACAGAGTTTGCCACTGCCTGATTTAGCAGCCATCAATTTTAAAGACAAAAAAGCCCAGTGTTCCCTGGCAAAAACTGACGACAAATTATTTAATGATATATTCCAATCATGCTCCAAGACTGGAATGTTGCACCAAAGATAATTTAACCAAGTAAGAATTCAGTAAGCAAGAGCCACAGTAGGTAATGTTACTAGATATAAAGACTGTTTATGCTAAATCTTCCATAGCCAGGCAAGTTCATACAATGGGACTTGCAAAGAGAATACCTAATGGTACAACCAAGAGCCCTGAAGTATCTGCACGCACCAAACATCCAACTAGTCTCAAAAGCATCATTTGTATCCCATCAAGCCAATCTTCTATTTATACTCTACACTAATACTCTTCCTTAACTGGGAGATAGGTGTGGAAGTTTCCTCCTGGGACACCATTTCCACCCAACACCTGCATTAATGCCCAAGCTCTCTACAGCAGCAGTATTACCAAGCTCTCCAGAGCATTAGATGAGCCTGCTCTCAGCCTGAGCATCTCAGCTTCTATTTCAACATGAAAAAAGATAAAACTAGCTTAGAATTTATATACAGCCTCATTCACAGTCGACCACTAAATCCCTGAGCTGCAGAAGGACTTCAGGTATTTTATTGTGACATTTTAAATGACCAAGTTCAGCCTCCATTCATAAAGCAAAGACTGCCCTCGATTCTCCACTTGCACTGGGTTGCACACTTAGAAAGTCTACTCCATTGCCACACTTAGACTATCACCATTAAATACTTTATTTTTAGATAAGAATGAGAAAACTCAAATCTGCTCCACCAGCCTGTAATCTGCCAGTCTCAGAAATGTAAAGATATAGTCTCCATGGTAGCAATCCTGAAAGGCTACCAAAGATCTCTCCATAAAACACTACAAGATGAATACCATTAGAATTAATTTTTACCTTTGGTACTCAGATCTACAAATTCATGCCATAATCAAGGCCTCCTTTAAGCAGCAGGTGTGACCCAGACATAAAACTGATTTATAAATATAAAATGGAGAGGTTATCCCTACTGCATGAAGGGTCACTGTTTTTCTGTGCCAGTCCTTCCCAAGCATTTAGAGGGAGCAATGTTAGAAAGTCAAACAACAGGAAATTATCTTTAAAAATGGAACTTAAATTGACCACAATTAGGAGTTCTGCAATGTCCAAGTACACTCTTACAGTTATAATATGCTATATAATATAATAATATGTCAGTATGTGTCAGAGTTACAGCTATTCATGTGCTTTAAACTATGCATTTCCATACCTTGATGGGTTTGCAATTCTTTTAAACTGCGCTCTCCACTCTGAATGACACTATTTCAGAATAGCATCCATTTAACCTGGGTCTCTCAAAACAGTCTCTAGCTAATTTAGGAACGTATATATACAGAATATATATTTCCTACACTATATATAAATATATGTATTTTATGAAAATCAGACACATGAACTCACTTCCTTTAGAAGACCTGAGAGACAACAGGAAATAAACCAGTTATTGGAGCAGCTGTATCTGCTGTTATCTGGACTAGTGGGGCAGAAGACTTTATAAATGTAATGTATCTTCTGGTTCTTTTTTTGTTGGTCAGTAAATTCACATAGGACAGACTGGATTAATTTTAGTCTCAAGTTATACACTAGAAGTGAGCAAGAAGAGAAAAAACTGACAAAACAGGTATCTTGTTTTAAAGTTCCATCTTGGTCGTAGTCTAGGAAGTACCACAGAAAAACTCATGGAAATAGAAAAGCTCAAAACCCAAAATAAATGCACGACCTTAACTGTGGCATGGATCTGTGAAAGGCCTCATGCAAATATCCACAAGGTAGGAGCAGAAAAAGCCCTTAAGAGCTCTTTTGACTCCTCCCTTCACAAAGAACACATTCCTAGGGTCTATTTCCCTACTCGTGTGGGTTTCCACATGGCAGCATGTGGAAACACATTTCTAAACACGCACAAAGCCATGTCTGCAGGTTAAGAGCATTTCCTTCTCTTTCCTAGGCCAACTGCGGCTGGATGACACTGCCATTCCCTGGACATTAATTATCAGTCCAAACTCCCCAGCTAAAAAGGAGAAAACTGAAATGTTCACAGTACAAACTACATGTCATCTCACATGCCAAACTGAAGACCTTTTTTGCACCAACAGCTATTATGCATCCAATTCAGTTGTCAGATTTGAAAACATCTGCAGGAGCAGGCATAACTACAAATAATTTTATTATACAGAATTTAAAATAATACAAAGTTAGAAACATGATTCTTAGAGTTCTTGACCTTCTAGGCCACTGAAGTATGTACAGGGAGGTTACAGTTGATACAATGAATAGTACACTGCTTTCTTCAAAGACTGTCAAAAGCAAAGGTAAACAGATTTTTTTATCCATTAGGACAGTTTCAGAAAATTGGAAAATGGAATTAAATACATGGTTGTGAGTGAGAATTCAGATCTCTACCCAACCTTTTTGGTTGCTGCAAATAGACAGGCACTGCAATTGCAATTACAGCCAAATGACAGAATTGGCTCCAATAAGCTTCTAGGAGACAGCCAGATCAAGTACTGCTGTAAAAAAAGCTATTATCTTGGTAAATGCCCCTGATAATCTGGCTAAACTAAGTTGGACCAGAGCTACAAATCTAGCCTCTATACAAGATTTAAAGCATAGACTAGGAAAAAACTCTCTGAAAGCAAACATAGCCCCCCAGCTGTTTAGAAGATGGAAAAACAACCTGAGCACATGCCCAGGCATCTCTCATTCTGGAAATCTTACCTGATTGCCTCAGTCTTAAAGAGGGACTGTATCCCCTTAGATGAGGACAGCTAGGAGTAAAAGGGCAGTTTTCATCAGGCTCAATTATCTTTCTACTGCTGGTTTTACAAATGTTCACAGTATTTGCTGAAGTCACTGAAAAATATTTTCAGCCTTCCATCCCCACTTGCAATGCAAACACCAACCATCTCATTCGTCAGAAGACAGATCTATTGCTCTGCACGCTCCTTCTAGCTTTTTAACAATAAAATTAAGGCATTCTTTAGAGAGTAACACCTCCATGATAGTCTCATGAACAGTGATTCACTATTCCTCAGATCTTCAAAGCAGCTATGATGTGCAAGTCCTCAAAGACTTTAAAGAAAGGTGCTTAAATGTTACTAATTCTCATCACCATGTTTTTCCTTTGTGACTTTTTATCCCATGGGTGCTTCCAACTCAGCTGAGATACAGTAAATAAAGGCATTCTTCTAAGGGAAGGCCTTAGAGATTAATGTTTGAATATTCAATGATCCTTAGATGGAGATATGAGAGAACTCAGCTAGCTCACACACAGATTAAATTAAAAAAGGAAGTTCAGTCCTTAGTTCAGAGGAAACCTGTGCAGATAACAAGAGGTCACAGTGAAAGATAATCACAAATACATCAGAGCAAATCCAACCTCCACACTGTATTCAAGACTTTAAACACCGACTTAAGATGAAGATAGCATTCATTCTGAACCTGTGTCATAACTTTCAATTCCCTTCTAGAAAAGAGTGATGTAGGAGGGAAAAGGAGGATCTGGAGTGACCTTATTGCTCTCTGTAACTACCAGAAAGGACGTTGTAGTAAACTGGGGGTTGGTCTCTTCTTCCAAGCAAGCAGCACACAGGATGAGAGGACACAGCCTCAAGCTGAACCAGGGGAGGTTTAGGCTGGACATCAGGAGAAATCTCTTCACAGAACAGTTATTTAACTTCAGAATGGACTACCCAGGAAAGTGGCAGTCACCATCCCTTATAAGTGTCAGGAAACAACTGGATGTGGCACTTAGTGCCATGGTCTTGTTGATAAGGTGGTGATCAGTACAAGGTTGGAATCAATCTTGGAGGTCTTTTCCGTGACTTCAAAATCCATTTGTCTGCTTGAAAGGAAGGGTCCACAACTCAGGCACATACAAAGGAAGTCGAGGCTTCTAGGAGATATCAAGCAGTAACAATGGCTTCTCTTCAACTGTACCTTTAACATTCTCATGACAAAGCTATTTACATAGAAATAGGAGTCCGGAAGATGGATCGGCTAAAACATTAAAAAGCAAGATGATGCACACATCCTGTCTGAACTCAGGAAAGGGAAACCAAAACTTGCACAGAAGAGACAGTGATACCACTTCCCTTAAAGCTTTACAGCTGGGTTCCCCAACACATATCAAGAGGCTGGGTGTCAAACTCCTGTCTGCTTGTCAGTATAGATATGACTATTCATAGCCCAAGCTTACAGACTGCAAAACAAAACTTGTTTTAACTCTTCTTTCAGTCAGGTAACCCTGGTAACTTGAGTACATCCCTCCTCAAAACAGCTCAGATACACCGACAGTGGCCTTAACAGACTGAAGTCTGAAAATGGAGCCTTTCTTTCCTGTGTAACACTACTATCTGTTCTATCTTTACTGGCCATGGATAACCAAGAGCTAAAAAACAAGCAGGGGGAAGTCAGCAAAAGTGAAACTAATTCAACCCAATTTGAATTCATATTCTCACAGTGGTCTATTAACCACTGAGATTATGAGAGCAAAAGATGCAAATCATTAATCAGTAGGTTCACTTTTTCACATGCATATTTACAGAATTACACCTTCAACCATGAGCAGAGACACAAAACCTATTAACAAATAAACTGGGTCAGCTCTAGATTTCTGAATGCTTTTAACAGAAAAGTCTCTTGAAAAGTTAACAGAATGTAAAAACCTAAACACCTAGTCATTTTTCAATAGAAATTCTTCCTTGTGGTTTTACATTTTTCATTGGAGCTGCTATGATCAAAGTTGCTGTAAATAAGTTAACACAAACAGCAGATATGGGCTACTTTGAAAAGGATCCTTTTATACTTAGCAGCTTGATGTATCTGAGGCAGGAACTGAAGGAAAGCTGTTGCTTTCAGAAGCATTTCAAACAGCTCACAAAAGTACACACACCGGCAGAGAAAGAAAGAAACCAGAACCTCAACACAGACTAATTTTTCCATCCTGCTGCTTTATTGGGCTTTAAGGCTCAAATTAAAACTAAGACTCTACATACTAAAAAACAAACAAACCAACAAACCAAAGCAAAGCAACAATAAACATGCAAATACTCACAACACCTATTCCTTCTGTAACTAAAAATAGGAACGAGCACTGCCTACTATTCAGTGGCCTCAGCTTTAGCAATGCAGTGCTTCACATTTATAGACCATCAGGGCCCTAGTTTGACATCCTCTCACACTCCAGAAGATCTGCCTATTTAAATAATTCAGGCAACTCAGCCAAGGGCACACACGGTTGGGTGGCTAAACCAAGGCAGTCCCTGAATGATTTGACAGACTGGATGGCATGAATGGTTCCCATTACGGAATTTGGCTTTCTCTTGCTGCACACTTTATGTCTGTGTGAGCCATTAACAAGAAATGTGATGCCCAATCTAGACTATTTGAAAAGGTGCAGGAGGAATACAGACTCCCTTCATCATTTAGATTTCAACAGCCCAGTGCTAAAAGCAGAAACATCAAGTACTGCAATTCAGATACAAGAAATTAACTACTTATATTTCATAGCTGACTGAGAATTTCTAGCATTTCACACATTCATTCCATTAGGATTTCTTAAAAACCTTAATGGAATGACAGAAATAAGAAAAAATAACTATTTATGCTAACATGCCTCTTTTCTTACTATTGCTTCTCGCATGATTAGACAGCAACATGACAGACTCTTAATCCGAAGAATATTCCAATGAAAATGCTAAGAAAAACAGTGCAAGATTTTTTATGCTACCAGTATTTTCTTTTCAAGCATCACACTTAGGCTGTGTCACTTGAGGGCCTGCACAGACACATGGATGAAAATAATTGAAAATACTATGATTCTTTTAACTGCACCTATTGATGCTTTGCATAAGAACCTATTATTATGCTTTTGTGGGACAGAAGCAGAAACACAGTATAGATCTGTGAAAGGTCATTGTCTTTTGGAAATTTTGCCATTTGAAAGCACTTTGGCCCAAAAGTTTGTGAACAGCTGACTTACAATATTTTTCAAAGAGAAACATTCCCCTCACCACTGTAAAACTTTTTAACTGAAAAAAATTCCAAAACCTACCACCCCAAAAATACAACCTTCCATAAAAGATGGTTAGTTAAATTAAACAAATTAAATTGTTTCACAGATTAATGACAAAAAGCACATAGTTTGTGAACTACTCATTCAACTATCAGGTAATTGCCCAAAATTAAATTACTTCATTTCTCACACTTAGTATGGAGAACTAGCTTACTGAAGATAGAACTACAAACTGAAAAAAGCCATAAATCTCCAGCTAGTATTTTATTTATTCCCTTCAATGACTTACCACTATTCCTACCAATACTGTTGCTGTACATTATGCTGAACTCTCCACATACACATTCTAAAATCCAGAACAATTCAGAGACCACATTCTAAACATAGTCATGCAGGAACTGCAATGTCAAACTGAAGAACCACTGAACTGCAACAAAGGAGTAGAAAGAAGAAGGAGTATTGCAAACTATCTTTACCATCACAGAAACTGTAAGATTCAACTCTTCAGCACAGATTTAATACTCAACTTCTTTCTAGTCTGGACCAATGCTAGAAGGCTGACTTGTCATAGTAATGGAAAAGGAAAAAAGAAAAAAAGGCAACCCCCCTCTGATAATTCCAGCTTTCAAGCCAGCTTTAAACCTGGACAAAAGCATCTCAGCTTCCTGACAGAGATCTAAAATTGGCAACTGAGGCGCATATAGACATACACAATAACCAACTTCCACTTTCACAAAATGCAGCAAGAGCCTGGAAGTTACACTTTTTTGGGACTTCCTAGTTTCTGAACCATGCCCTTTCAGTTTTAAGACTATCTGCTGGCTCTTCTCAAAGCACTTTTTTGAAGAAATCATGACTTAGGAATTATACTGCATGTACCAAGATAAATACATCATGATACACAAGCACAAGGATAAGAAGGCACCAACCAGAAGCATACAGCTGAAAATTTCGTTCAGGCATATCAGGAAGCAACTTTCATACATCACTTTCCTCTTGTTGCTTATCCACCACTGGGATCAGGGCAGACTGGTATTTCTAAAGTGGCCCCTTCCTCTCTTCCCTCAGAAAGTGCTAATAAATCAAACAAGCTACCACCACCTTTGGCTGCCTACACTAAGGTTGGCTTTTTCCCCTCAATCACTGCTGAAGTGGGAGTATGCATTAATGAGAGGGGAGTGGCAGATTTCTTAAGGAACTCCACTGACCAGGTGTTGGATCTGGACTCAGGCAGCCGAGCAGGGATGGCAACAGCCCAGCTGAGCTGCTTCCACAGCTCAATTCTCTGAACACAAGAGCTGGTCTGCTCCTACACTGCACTCAAGCCATTCAGCCAACAGACTTTCAAAGTTCCCTCTTTAACTGGTAAATTATGTGATCCCATCATTTACTACCTAGATCAGGCATTCTCGAAGAGTAGCATACCATGAAGTAATTGTATGCTATTCTTAACTTAAGATACATCTGTCTAGCTTCCAAATCTGTCCAGGCAGAGGCTTCCATCCAGCCTGCAAAAACTTACACCTCCTGCCAACATAGCATACACTTCTAGATCAGAATGTGAAAAAAATGGGATGACTAAACTGACAAATAATGGGAAAAACTACGGAGTTTAGATCAAAGGTAGATGATGCTGTACAATTGAGATAAAAGTTTGGGATAAGAATATGAAAAAATGCATAACCTGGATACTACTGCAAATCTACCCATGGACTTAACTGTTAATTACACCTGGTTTAGTGATATTAAAGCCTCCAGGTATTGGATATTCTCAGTTTGTATTATCAAATGTAGACAATTAATTCTGAGTCCAAACTGGAAACACCCTACTTTTCAGTTTAGCAGTTTTGCTTTAACAAAGAAAGGGCTAATATTCAAAAGATGTAATGGTTTTTTTAATTATTGAAAGAAACACTCCAAAATAAAAAGATATAGTCAGATAACAAAAAATCATTGAACCAAATACTAAAACAAAAAGCAATCAAAGACCAACATTTAACTCTAGATTCCCATGAGAGATTCATTAAAAAAAAAACTAGATGTCACAAACTATTAATATCTGGTGGTCAGGAACTAAAATGCTTGGCCAAGTTTTCATTTTACATACTGCAAAACTCCAGAGTTATGAGACTAAAAAAATCAAAGATTCTTGTCAAAAGCACTAGCTGACATCTACCAAGCATGACAGGGTATAGGAAATATCCTGACCCTCCCCCTTAAACCTATGCAATGGGAAGAGACCAAAAAGCTCTTTTTAAGTACTAGGTTTAGAATTCGGTTTTCTTTTTCTGTTTCACCTCTTCTTTATTCTCCTAAAATAAGGCACTCTTACATCATATCCCATGCTTCACAAGTACTAATTACCTTCAACCCATAATACAGTCCAGAAATAACTCAGATGTAAGAACTATGTAAGAACTTTATATGCCTTCCTCAATTAGAAGTAAACAATTCTGTTTTACTTTAATTTAAACATCTTTCCCGTTTTTCATCTAATGCATCTGTGATATACTGATGCCTGTGGTGATGATAGCATAAAATTTGAAGACTCAAGAAGACATACACTAGTTCCTTTGTAAAACTTCAAAACAATGTTTTTGCTACCAAAAAACGACACAAATTACAAATATTACCAGTGAAACTAGCTGCGCACGAGGTCTTACTGTGAAAACAAGAAATGTTAAAACCAGTACCTCTGCTATCATGTACTGCTTGCAAGTACAAGCACAAGCTGATCTGCAGGCCACCTGATTATAAGGGAAAGCAGTCAAGTACATTAAGTACCAAGCTGAGGACTAACAGAAGTGATGAGGTGGCTTATGGTTCTTAACTTTAATTAGGTTTAAAAATCCCTAGATAAAAAGATTTCTCTTTGGAAGGCTACTAGGCTAGAAGAAAGGACCACTAGTCTATTAAAACCACCAGGATAGAAAACACATTTATAAAGCAGATAACAAGAGAAGTAAGGGATCTTCAGCCCAAACTGCCCTGGGCTCAGTATTTGTTATCTTCTTGCTTGTCCTTCACAATTTCTGATTTACTGAAATATAGCCTTCAACTTTATAGGTGCAGCAACTAAGAACAAAGCCCAAAAGCTTCTATTCCTTCCAGCAGTTTAATCACTAATGATTGGAGAAGAGTTTATGCTAGAATAAAGTAACCTTAAGACAAGCTTTTCCCTTGTTTCCACAGCTCACTGTCTGAGAAATCTGGTCTGCAATCTGGAAACAGCACATCAAATCAGGATTTTTAGCTTCCTGATTCGCACTAATACAAATAATCATAGTGACTCACTGATCTTCAAGTTAAACTACTGCTTTATCATAATTCATCTGTTTAATCTTAAATCCCAAAATTTTTTATGTGTATTTATGTGCTCCAATGAAAATAAATTAAGAAAATCAAAAACACTGCCATCCAAGACATGGAAAAGGAGATAACATTCACGAAAATACTATGAACTTATGCATAGGCTCACCTTAAATCTTTTATCCTGCAGGACTTTCTTAATGGCCACAAGCTCTCCTGAATCACAGAGTTTGGCTTGATACACAACACCAAAAGATCCATTTCCAATCACCTTGGTGTCTGTGTAGCTGACTTCTTGTGGTCGGTCTGGACCTTGTCCAGGAGTTGCCACTACTGTAGTCACCTTGCTGCCATCTTTGTCTCCTGCAAAGCAAGAGATACACAAATAATCAAAATACATGCGTAAACAAGATAACCAACAAGACCAAAACAGAGGAGGGTAAGACAAAGACTTAGATCAGTATATGTACTTCAATATTATAGAGAAAAATAGAAAACCTCTGACAAAATACGAAGCAAACACTGAGCATGTGTTTTACCAATATATATTAAGTGGTGACAATTTTTCATTTAGATTATTGCTAACAAAAATTTGCTCTCCTGAAGCAAATAATTGAGCAATAAAATGTAATGCACAAAGAAGCCAAGTACTTATCCCTACATCTGATTATCAAGTAAGTGATATTAAACACAGTGTTGTTTGCATTATCAAAATGAAGCATTTTCCCATATTTTTCATATAACTGGGGAAACCAAACTGCCTGTATGACCTCAGATCAACACTCTGATCTTTACAGGCATTTATCTGGCAACAAAAACCAGGAGCACTTTAGGTTTGTTACAAATCCACCCACATGTAAAGCTTCAGCTTGCAGCACTATGAAGCATAACCTTTGCCAAACCTGGCTGTGTGCACCTGAAGTAAAACCTAGGCTGCATCAAATGTTCCTCCCATCTTCCACATCTGGACTTCCTTGCAAAGAAGGGAGGCACTTGCTGGGGCAGGGGAAGAAAGGGAAGAAAGATGACAACAGCAGGCACTTAGCTGGTATCTCAACATAAACCAGAGCACAGCCAGGGACAGTGCTCAGGATGCAAGATTGCAGTGGAGGCTGCACAGGTGAGTGTGCTTTGGTGCAGATGGAGCAGCTCTGGGTTTCACAGGCACTTGCCCAGCCACTTTCCCATCAAAAGACCCAAGCCACTACCACCTACTCTCAGCCCCACTGTTACTATCAACAGTGCTTCGCCCTGCTCAAAGTCTGATTTTGTTCATAATAGGAGCAAAGCTTTAGGCATTTTACAAGCACACTCTGGGCATTTCTTGCCCTTCAGCTGCAATAAAGAGCCCTTCAGATCCGGGTTACAAAACCAAATAGGGTTGCAAGAAAAAACAGAACCTGCTGTTCCACAGCAGTCACCACAATTCTACAGAAACTGTTCTCAAGAAATGCTCATCACATCTGCTTATTAACAAACAACTCCCTGACTTTCTCCAGGTATTCTCTTCACTTCTCATGCATTTAGAAAAATCTTTCCAACAGATAGCTTGATCGATAGCTTTAGTGCAGTTTAGGCAAAATGCCCCTTGTTCTGCTCCAAAAGGGCATGGAAAAAAAACGGCACAGCTCATCTCTGCTCTCTTTCCTCCCAGTGCCTCCTTCAAATATGAGGGTTGTTGCAAATAAAGTTATTATGATGAAGAAGTTGTTTCTCTTTGGGGAAGCTCTCCCCTCACTGCTAAAAACGAGTGCTCAGGTACAGCACCTAAAACCAGACTCTGCAAAGGAGGCTTATCTCAGCTCTCCCCAGCATGCTGGTGACTTCTTGTGTCCCACTTACAACACACTTGTTTGTATAGCCCAGCACAATGTTTGCAGCTTGTGCAATGCTGCAACCTCATGATCACTTGTGTACCAAACTCTCCTCTGTGGAGCTGCTGCCTGTCCAATCCTCATCCACTTTCCACTTACATACCTGACTGCTCTTATCAAAGCCTAATATTCTGCATTTGTCCTGACTGAACTGCATCCAAGGTTACTGAACTCTCTTGCCAGTTTATCGCATCTTTCAAACAGAGTCACTATCCAGAGATCCATTCCTTGATGCTACATTAAATTTACCTAAGAAATTGGTGAAAACTGGTGAATCCTATGAGACTGCCTAAGAGCCCTGCAAAAACCCATGAAATATCTCATCCTATTTTTTTCTTGAACCTCCTGTTATGCTCAAACAAAATAATCAAATAAATTTGTATGCCTTTCATAGGATTTCCCGTAGCCCATTGTTTTCCTAGATTTCCCATGAGAAAATCAGTTTGAAAACTTCAGTCAGGATACCCACATCTACTATTGCTTCTTCTGCACCTGTAAGATTCAGAAGAAAAGCAGGTGGCTTAACTCCTGAAAAATTCACATCAACTACTATTCATCTTCTATATTGCCTTTGAGGTTTTTATAAATTGTTTCCTTTTATGATTGCAAGTACTCCATGAACCAAATTAACAAATCAAATATAAATAAAGCACACTAGTGCTAAGGGTGCCAATTACTTGCCAAGCAATACAGAGCAGGCATAGCCCTTCCCCATAATAGCCACAAGAAGCTGAGATGTGGATTTATAGATTTGGACAGAAAATGGGGCAGGGGGTAGAAAGGAACACTAGACACATAAATGTCTTCTTACAGGGAGAGAGAGAAGCATAAACAGCAGCATCCTAGCTGCATGGAAAATTCACTCTCCTCTTTGGTAACTGTAAGAAATAAAAGGAAGGAAGCCACAAATACAAAGAAATGCTTTTTTTTTTTTGGTAAACAAGTTGAAAGTGTAACTCTCATAGCAGCAATGCCTTTTATTTGCCCAACTATTTTATGATTAGCATTCTAACTCATCAAATATACAAATAAATTACATCTGCTTTACTACAGCAATCCTCATCAAATAAAAGGCAATTCCCTACCTGCTCAATTTTGAGGGGCATTTTTTTTCCTTTTTGGCAGAGTTCACTAGACCAGAGTATTGAGATTACTGTTAAGGAGTTTTGTTCTCCATTTTTCCAAAAATCAAGACTAATGAACTCTTAGAGATAAAAATAATTGTCCTTGGCAATACTGGTTGAGATTTGAACTACTTGATATCAAGAGATCTGCTCTAAGGCCTTTCTTCAGAGCTGCAACTCTCTCAGGGACCTCCTTGTCCACAAAAGCAAACCCTGAATTTCAGGCCACTTCAAGTGTTTCATCCCAATGTGCAGCCCACAAACTGCAGTCACCCAGACAACTTTTCCAGAGCTCAAATGATAAACCAATCAGCTTTAGACACTTTCCTTTAAGTCCACAGGAAAATAGCTCCTAACTAAACTTGCTGAAATCACCAGTGCTTAGAAGGGTATGCGTTGACACTTTAAATACTACACCAAGAATTACTTTGTTTCTTTACCAGAATTTACCCAGCATTAAGTCTCACAGAACTTTCCCTCAGCTTCCAGCTTTCAGGAAACAACAGCTTTTGCAAACCATCCACAAAACACACCGTAAGGACTCCAATCTTTAAGAAGTTAGCATTTCAGTTATATTCTACTTCAGTACTGTTGAACCTGAGGGACTATAGGGGTAAAATTCACCTTGACAGCTTTGATCTCCAAGAATAAAACATCTCAGTGCTGCTCAAGGTACACAAATAATGTGTTTGTATTGCAGCAGCATTCAGAGGCCCCAAGCCCATTTTGCCACTCCTTGCACTATGCAGATGTAGGTACTGCTCACAAGATCATACACAGTTCAGAATGGTTATCTCAGTTTTAATTGTCTGCACAGCAAGTGCTGACTTGCCAGCCAAACAGCACATAAAGCAGTTCACTAAACAGCTTTCAGAAATGCTGGGTTTAGCCTCAGCATGATGGAAGACAGCAGAGAGGAAGCAGCCCTGCCCAGCAATCTTCAGTACCACCAAACAGATTCCTAACAGCAAACACCAAGAAGCATTATACCACAGCAAGTCTTAAAGAGAAGCCTAGACAGTTCTCATCTCATTCCCTTCACCTCTTACTTTGTTTAGGACTGTCAGACTCTGTGTCCCCAGTGCACAGGCAGGCACTGCCAAACACTGAATACCCTCAACACCTTTGACTGTAAGGTCTACAACAGAACCAGGACATTAAATAGAAAAACTAAAGAAGGAAGGAAGGACTAAATAGCAAAACACTAAACAGCTCTTATAGCAGAGTTCACATGAAAAGCACCACTAGTATATGTCCAGAAGCTGCTGCTTTCTAGGGCCAACAGCAATATGACCTTGCTTTACTGTAACCAAGAAACAAATTCATGTGACTGTGTAACCATCATCTGCCAACCACCTTTATAACATGCAGGGTAATGCATAAGGAAAAATAAATAGTTATCACACTAGAATACACTTGCACTTGGTATGTTTCATGGAAACCCTTAAAGCATTTCCTCACACAGTACTGATGTTTAACATCCACAACGTGGTATTTGGGTTTGGGGTTTTTTGATGAAGAGCTTTTTCCACAATTCTGATGTGAAACTGAAAAGAAAATGCAGGTATTTCAGTTTCCCAGTGCTTTTACTGATCTAGTTCACTTTCTACCTTTAGCACATAATGAACACGTGGGACAAATCACAAACATTAGGTAAAATCAGTGAAAGCACTGTTGAAAGCAGAGAATACTCATCAGTTTGTGGGAAGAAATAAGCATACTCTACTTAGAAGACCACAGACCATCAGTGCAAACTACAACCCTATTTTTGCATCTCAAAAAAACCCCAAAAAAACCAACCCACATGGTGGCAGATGTTTAGTTTTTACCCAGGTAAGAGTAGGGATCCTGCTATTGGGCAAGCATTTTGTAACATATATACCCTATCAGCTGCAGATTCCTAGTATTAAGCTCAAAGGTGACCATCTGTAAGTGTACTGCATGTATACTTTTGGCCTGTGCCAAATGAGGTGTCATTCAATAAAATTCACTTCAGTCCTCAGGGACCATGAAAGGCATCCTTTGCTATTGATCACCCACACATACCTTCCACTGAATGGGCCTGGAGAAAGTCCAAAATTATGTGTGCCCTACATCCCTTTAGCTGTTTAGTGTCTGACTGAGCAGTAAAAACACACTTTAATGCACATACAGAGATCTAAGATTCCTTTTTTTCCTCTCAACTATATATGTGTGCCCTCTTTCTCCTCTTCCATGTGTTTTACAGTTGAAGAAAAAATGTATTAGTACAATGATTACAGCAGCTTTACTCCTGCTTCAAATGCAACCTTGATCCTTTGCACTGTCTACAAACTCCACCTTTTCCTGTCTTTTGACTTTACCTATTTCCTCTTGCTTCCCTCCTCCAGCTGCTACATTCCTCCTCTCTAGAACCCTCACAGGCTTTTCCATTAGATATTACTTAGGTTGTTTTGAAGTCTTAAATGAAAACTTCACAGACCTGCAACACACTCCGTACAATGTCTGAGGTCCTGTAACTGGGTTCACTTAAACATCTTCACTGATTTGTTTCAAATCTCAGTGCCACCTCCCTATTAAGATATGGCTCAATATTAAGTCACTTCAATACTTCTCCCCTTCATAAGGCTTCGCTGCACTGTTTCATCTTCATTTGCTCAATGCTCAATACAGTCAAGGAGCCCCTTCAACAGAAACCTGACACGGCTGGATCCAGCCTCTGTCAAAAGGATTGGGTTACAACCAGCAGCTGACACAAGTACCTAGAAAGAAATGAGCAACCAGAGGGGGACGGAAGTTTATCAGAACTGCAGTGGCTCCTCTCAGTCACATATAACTGGATGGTCAACAGATCTGACTACTTTTTGAAGCTAATTTTTTAAGAGAAAACTTTTCTTGAGCTATCTGCTAGAATATAGTGATCATCAGATAAGGCTATGGAATAAAACACCTGACTTTGCAGATAACTATTCACGGCATGTGAAGGAAGAAGGTCAGCAGCTGCTCTGAAAGTCTTTAACATGGCCAACGTATGCTTGAGGAAAGACACTGTCAGCAGTAGAAATCACTACTAATTTTCTTTTTCTAATTAATTTTTCCTTCTACATTTCTTAAAATGTTAGTTTCACTAAGAGCTGATTAGTTTGAGTCAGTACAGAAGAGAAAGTATTAAAATGGTATTTATGAACTGTTTTCCTAGACAACTTCCTTTCTTCATCAGTGAACTGCATGAATGTTATCTAGTGGGAAACAGTACAAGATAAAAATCCTGGAACCATACAGAATCATAGAATGGTTTGGGTTTGAAGGGACCTTAAAGCTCATCCAGTTCCAACCCTCACATGCATCAGCAGAGAGCCTCCACTTGACCAAGCTATTCTAAGTCCCATGCAATCTGGCCTTGAACACTTTCAGGGATAGGGCATCCACAGCTTCTCTGGGCAACATTTTCCAGTGTCTCAACACTCTTACAGCAAAGAATTTCTATGTATAATCTCAAGTTTTCAGTTTGAATCCATTCCCCCTTGCCCTATCACTGTATGCCCTTGCAAAAAGTCCCTCTCCAGCTTTCTTAAAATGAACATTCATGGACCAAATCAAAAAAACTCAAGGAATCAAAGAAAGGAGACTTTGAATACAACGTGGTTTGGTTTTTCAATTTACTCAGAACAAAAGGAGTCCTTGGAATTCCAAAAATAGTTTGGGTCAAACATTGAACAAAAACCTGTAAGTGTGCCAATCATCATCCAGATATGGCAGATGCATTCACTAAATATATATATACACACACACTTGTTTTAGCACAGAAAATGTCACTTGACTTCCTGACTGTAACTGAATACTGCAATAAAAGAGAGGCCATTAGACATTACTTAAGATCAGAAGAATCTCATGATTTGTACCCAATGATTTTGGAAGAGCTAACTAACAAGTCTGAGAAGTGATTTTTGAAAGGAATCAGAACACTCAGAGAACTTCAAAGACTGATGCGATGATTCATACAATCCTGTTATTTTGACAACACTTTTGGCTTAAGTACCAGACCAGTTACTTTGATAACGAGTAAAGAAGCAGTAAGGTACTTCACAGAGACCAGATTGTTGGATTCTATGCTGCTAGAGACTACAGGTTCATTTGTAAAAAAAAACCAAAAAAACCCAAAAAACCACTGATGCACAAGCACTGTGACTTCTGTAGGGTTTCTGACTTAGTATCACATCCCAAATTAATGAAGAAACACATATAAAGAAAGAAAAGTGATTATTAATAAAATTATAATACACTAGCCCATAAGTTCAACATAAAATATAACAGGAGGTGCCACCAGCATTAACTTCTGCCCTCACACTTACTGCTTTTACCAACAACCTGAAAGAAAAGCCATGAAGTACTAAGACACAAGATTTAGAGTTATGCACAGGGTAGGGATCAGTGAAAAAGCAGCTGACCTTCCTTAGTAACCCAGGCACAAACTAAGCAGAGGGACCAAGAACCCAAGATCACAAGCCATGCAGCCAAGTCAAGTCATCCAAAGAGTGCAGTCATCAACTCTGACTTGCAAGACATCTCAGCATAGACAGAAGCACACATTGCTACTGAGACCTAAAGCAATCCTTAAATGTATATGCAGAAGTACATCAGACAGACCCAAAAAAAAAAAATCTCTTTGCTATTTCACACCCATTGAACAGCTACTGGAATGGTGTGCTCAATCCTGATAGCTGAAATTCAGCAGTGATGATTCAAAACACTAGAGGTTCAGAAAGAAGCCTCAGACATCATAAGGTCAGCAAAAATACATTACTTTGACTGAGACTTAAGAGTGCAAACAATTGAAGTCAAAGAAAAAGCTGAAGGATTATCTCTAAAAGGAAGAAGGAACAGACATTTCAGAGAGAGCTCTGATCTGCAGGTGGAGGACATATTGCAAATAATGACTAGAAACAGAAACTGTAAGAGTTTGAGACAGAACTGTAGGTGGGCAAACTGTAGAAAAAAAACAATTTCCTTACTAAAAACTCTGAAAGGTAGGGTTATTTTTGCAACACAGACTTTTATTTTAGACTGGAATCTTTTCTTATACAAAAAATATTGCTGAACTGCAACAGCTAGGCTTAAAATACGAAAACATGTACAGGATGAACGTGATGTCTCCTCAGGTCTTAAGAAGGTTACAAAAGTTCAATGCCCACATAAATAATTTCTTTCAACTCAGCACTAATGAAATGGTATCATAACTCAATATTAAATATGCTGCTTTCCACAACAGTCAAAATCCAAAATCTGCATTCAATTTAAGCAAAAACACAGTAAAGTGATAAATAATGAAAATGTGAAGCATGACAGGTCATTCTTTGGCTTTATTGCTAATGATCAGATGATAGGCACAGTTTATTATGTGTCAATTCACTTCAGCTCAATCCCAAGACAAATAATCAGGACAAATTTCAGCAACAACTGCCAAGTCAAAGATCACCAAGGGAAAAAGGCTTCTAAAACACCCTGAAATCAAAGCTGCCATTGCCTTTAGCTGGACACAAAGGGAGGAAGTAAAAGGAAAATGTTCATTCCACTTGTACCAAACAACAAAGCTTTTTACATGTCAATCATTTGAAAAAATAGTATTTTTTTAAAAAAAAAATTACCTTGCAGAAGTCAAAACCTGTAACTTCAAAAAACTGTAGCTCTACATTTTGCTCAACATTTTGTAAAATGGCAAATTCAAAGCACTAAGTGTTAAGTTTATGGAGGAAAGAACTGAAAAATGGAGCAAAAAGTAAACAGAATACCAGTGACTGACTTCTGTCTAGAGAAATAAACTATCCTATCACTACAAAATAAAAAGTAAACAGTTTAGAAAGGTGATATAACTTTATTATAAAAATGAAACTGTGTAGCTCAAGTGATCTCTTTTTGAGGTCATTGTGTCACTAAAAAAGAAAAAAACCCCTAAACGTACTTCCAGCAGACTGTGACAAGTAATGGCATGCCTCATATGCCTATAATTGATGTAATAAACACATAAAATTACATCAAGAGGCAGGGACATTTACTCCCTATTATTTATCTGTTGAAAAAAACGAAAAACTAAAATTTAGCAGAAGGAACAGCCTCTGCATTTACTGCATCCCAGCTCAGACACTTAAAATGCCATTGGGACTTTCAAGTTTCTCTTTAGAGGTAATCACAGACTTTTGGAGGCGGCATTTAATTCACTCCCTTTGAAAGCTTAATGCTAGAGACTGTAAACAAACCTTTAAAGAATAAGCAGGGCAGTAAGCAGGTCCCAGAACATTCACATGGTAACCTTGTTAAAATGTCCATTGAAAAGGTCACATGAAGTTCTAAGGCGTTGACTCTCTACAGGTTTTTATCTCTTAGTCACGGAAGTCAAAGTGAGCACAGCATGGTACTGGCCACGCAGTTGTGCTTCTCTACTCCAGCACAAACTTTATTCTGAACAGTTTAAAAAACAAAATAAAAAACACAAGAGGAAAAAGGATGGGAAGAGTCCTACTGATCTAGCCCAGATGTCTATCACATTGGCCATCAGATGACCTCCCTGGATCCAACTGTGGCAGATGGGATTCCAACAATCAGCTGCTTACATCGGCCACCACGAAATCCCAGCAAGTTAACACCCCACTGATTTATAAACCAAACAGCTGAATCCTGAAGGGATGTTTACTTGCAGTGCCTGAAAAAAATTCATTTTGCAATAAGCCGTCCCTCCACAGCCGTCCACTGCGTTAAGGTGGTGCCCACACCCTTTCCAGGCACATTTAAGGTCTGTGTTAACCGTCTCATTAACACAGAGCTTGCTTCAAGTACTCTTTCTGTCGCAGCAAACATGGACCAAAACCATAAATTTCTAAAGAAGAGAAGCTGCAGTTAACACTCAGGTGGAGAAAAAATTCTACACAATTACCTTACAGAGTACCATAAAAAGAATTTTTTTCTGCGACTAAACAAAATATCCACAAGAATGCTTACACTTATATTTCTGCTTTGGAAAAAAACACAGAAACATACAATTAAGGTAATCTAAACACTGGCTGCCAGTGGGGTTTCATAAGCCGTCTCATGCTTGTTAACAAGTTATTTTTAGCAGGCACTCTTTCTGTTCCCCTCTCTCTCCACCCACATGCAGAAGAACCCACCCCACAAAAGCTATTTAGCTATATAAATCAACTTTAAATTTAGATAAGGTGATTCCACAGATTAGGAAGCAAGTACCAAAGCGATCATAACAGATTTTGCTTTTATAATTTTAGATCAGGCCATTTCAGCCCCAAAAAGCTTACAGGTTAAATGCAGCACAGGAGACAAGGACAGAGATAGGGAATGAACAGAAACAGTATGACATCATTTTAGCGTAAGATTCTGGCCTCGGTAGTATTCTCCTTTCCTTTTTAGGTCCGAATTAATTGCTAGCTGAGAAAATCAGCCTGTACAGTACCAGGATTTCTTATTTGAAGTTTCCTTCAGTTATTTGTCCTTTTACATCATCAGGGAACATGATTTAGCAAATATTTGCCAAAGACAGCTACAGCAGCTCAGCTGACACAGAGTAACTGATAAACCCCTGTAACTGAGCCCTGACACGCAGAACCCCGAGTTACAAACAGATCGTGTTTATCCACTTGTTAGTGCCATTCAACAGCTGACCCTGAACGAGTCTATCGGTGTCTTCTAGCAGGGCTGCTGAGTGAATCCATTGTTGGTCACCTACTGACACGCCTACTTTAAGACCACTGTCAGAGACTCCAGAACTCTCACCCCTCGAAGGATACCAAATAATAAACAGCTCATCTGGGGAATTCCCAGGTGACCTACAATCTTCCCATCAAAATATCTGGTATGACCTGAAAACTTCTTACTAAAGTAGTTTCTTGCCAACTGCTTAAGTAGTTCCTGTCTACTTGCTGGAGACCTCCCTGGCTCAGCTCTAACTGCACTTGTTTGAGTTTTTGAATCCAGTTAAATGTACATGTCACTGAGACAAGCACATCTCTTGACCCCTGAAAACAGACATCACCACTGTTTTTGCCTTTTCATTCTCTCTTTGCATCCACCAAGAGGCTTCAAACGCGTAAGACTGCACCATGAAGCAAAACCCACAGAAAGCCACCTGCAGTAGCTGCAAGTTGCCAAGACCCCCCCTACCACACACTTGCACAAATTAAGAACATCTTAATAAATCTTAGAGGGAGTCTCTATTCTCCTACTGGAGGTTTAAATAAAACATTTTTCAATTGTGGTAATTACAGCAGTGCTTAAGTATGAAGTGTGAATAGGACCCCACTGCGCTAGGCACAGCACCAGGAATAAGAGACAGCTCCTGCCCCCGCTGGGAGGGAGGAAACAAAAAGGAAATAGGCTAAAGAAAAAAAGAAAATAAAGCAAAGGTAAAGAACAGCAAGAACACAGGTGAAAAAACCCCAAAAAGTCCCAAACCCCCAAAATGCTAAGATCGAAAAGTGCAGAGAAGCAGAGCAAGAGCAGAGAATCAAGGAGAGAATTTAGAGCATGACTGTAAGCATATTAACACTGAGCTGAGAGAACCCACAAGTAAGTTCTCCAGGGGTGTGAAACACTTGCTGTCACCACTTCCACAGGCAGCCCAGGCCAGCAGAGCCTCTGGGTAGCTCCCAGTGGCCTCTGCAAGCCTTGCCAGACTGTGGAGAAAGAAGCAGGGCATGAAGCGAGCAGTTCCACATCTGCTGGAGACTCCTTGAAGCCAATCCTTATCACAAAGGTGCACTTTCAAACATTGAAATTTTTGTCTAAAAAATGAAGAGCAATTTCTGTATTTATGGGTATCATAGGTGGACTTGGAAATGCAGGTACAATGAACAGTAACACCCATTTAACCTGCAAAGTCTTCCTGGCAGGGCAAAGGACCAAGCTCTCCCCTTGTAAGAGCCTTGGATTCTAATACGTTTTTCTGCTCTCTAGAATATCACAGGACTCTCCTTCCATTTGCAATTTCTCCTTTCTGTCAAGTACTCCATAATTATCTTGTCCAATTAGGACCTGACATGTTTTCTTACTCTTCAGCTTCACTGAATGCATCACAGAAATACAGTAGGTACATGTCATGCTATTCTCTCTACGACCAAGAAAAAGCATCTTGGACCCAGAGTCCAACCCAGACAGTGAACGAGACAGATCAAAATCACAGTGAGAAACAGATTGTTTGGAATCTGAGACAGCAACCAAATCCCAAAGAGAAAGACAGATGAAGCTAATTATGAAAATGCATTTGGTGACTATGTTTTAAGATTAGAGAAGGAGTAAGAGAAGTGCCAGCTGTTCAGAACCAACATCCACCTTGGATAGGAAGTACAGTGAACAAAATAGTCAAAAATTAGTAGCAGCCAATCTGAATCCCTAAGATGACCGTGAGCTGAGGTTGAACACCATTCTAAGACTGAAAGAGGCATTGCAATTGCTTCTCCAGAGAGCAAAATCAAGTTTTGTGCTACAATGTTTAATTCATGCTGCAGAGCACAGACCACCGTTAAGAGACTCCACAGCCTCCCCATCCATCTCGAATTACTGCTTTAGATTGTGCCACAGAACAGCACAGGAATGGAACAAGTCCGTTTAGGATAAAGATGTTTTTGAATTCAAGGAGAACGTTATCTCAATTAACATTAAGAAACTGTAGGCATGCCATCAGTGCAATGCAGATACTCTCCATGGCAGAAGTAGCTATCTTGGTGAAAGAGCTATTATTACAGATGAGGCAGCATTTTAGAAGCCAGATGCATAAGCTATTCACCACTGGCAAGTCCTGCTTTAGAAATTTATTTATTTTTTAAAGTAATAAAAATAGTAGATCAGGAAGAGCAAGAGAACTAGGTGTTGGACATCTCTAAAGCTATTTAAGGTAACCAGAGAAACTACAGCTCATTTTCACATTATACATAATCTGATCAAAGTGGGGGCTACTGCCAAAAAAAGATGGTCTTACTTCCCACTTTCATGTTCCTGCCATAGCAAATCTGGCAATCTTGTAGCCTGAGGATGAGTCAGTTTAGCCTACTGATCTGACAAACTAATCCATGTCCAAAATAAAGCAAAGCCTCAAATCAGCAAGCTGAACTGACTCATCTTGAGGACAGGCAGTTGTTAGATCTGAGGAAAGAAGAACTGGGAACAAGCCCGTTCCTCACTGCCTGCACTCCCAGGAAAGCCACGCTAAGTGTAACACAAACCCACACCCAATGGCACTGCGGAGCTGCAGCCTTTGGAGTAGGCTGCCTCCAGAGGGGCAATCCTGGCCCTCCTGTCCTGACAACTTCCTGCCCCTCCTACCAGGTATTAAATGATTGCTTCTGAAGGTGAACTGCATCCCAGCTGCTTCCGGAGGAACACAACTGCCTGCCCAAAGCAATATGAGCACTAGGGCTGGCAGAGGAAGGAGATGGAAGCAGCCGAAGCAATTCCTTGCGATGACAGCCTGTGCCAAGGGCAGGCTGAATCAGCCAGGCTGTGGGCTTGGGTGAACGAAAGTGGGAGCACCTGGGCACCACATCCTCTGCCTTCTCAAAGCAAAACACAAGCTCATACTGTCAAACAACTGAAAAATATTTCTACTATGGTTTGAAAAACCCAACAACCAAGTTACACTACACCAGCACAGACCTTTATTCTGGAGAGTAACTATATTACCTTAAAATGCATGTTTTAGATAACAGCAAGTATCATTTTCTCCTATGGCTTCTTAAACCTACTAAGAAGTTTGTTTTTCCTCTCTCAAAAACAATAAACCTACTTCAATATGAATTTTTCCCCAGTGAAAGGACAATAATATAACTCAAACTACAGAAGATGTCTCCAAATATTTTATTGCAATATACTCTCTTATTAAGTAAAATAAAATCCTACAAAATGGCAGTAAGTTTTCTCCAGAAAGAAAAACATGAACAAAAGTAATACTTCTCTTAAGAATGAGCCCAGGCATCTGGGGATTTAATTCCCTTCTGCCAGCATATGAGCAGACAGAGGCTTTCAGGGAAAAACACACATACAGCTGAAATTATCAAACTGTTCCTGTAATTGTTTGTTAAGGAAGACTGCTGAGGCTTGAAATCCTAAAATAGATACAGGTATCTGGAAACAGGGAGAAGAGAGCACCGCTTTTTTAAGCAAAAATTCCTCTCAATTATGCCAGTAAGAGAAAAAATAAGTAACAAAATTAGACCTTTCCCAAATTCTGTCGCCTTCCATACCGGACAAAGGCAGTATCACTCTTGAAGATATCACAAAGCAGAAAACAAGTGATAGTAAGCAAGAGATAAGCCTAAAAACACAGGAACAATTTTAAAGGCAGCAAACTGTTGTTATATGTGTCTATTCATCTATCAATATATATATTGTCGTGTACCTATCCAGAAGGGGAAGTTTTTCAAGGACTGCTGTCCCAAATCCATAGGTTTTGAAGGCATCTAGGCTTTGTTTGCCAGCAATGCAGCAAGTTTGCTTAATTACAAGCTCGATTGTCTTGGAGGGAAAACAGACTCAGGTCTCAACACTGTTAGCTTTTCCTTCTCTTCTTGTATATACCCTCATGCCAGGAATCTCAGGCAAGATAAACCAGGTATTATGAAGCCAGGACTGAGTACATGCAAAAGATTTCCATTTCTAGAGGGAAACAATGGAGCCTAATATTTCTCTACTGCTGTTATAGCTGGAGAATAATGGCAATGCTTTATCTTGGTCCAGGTAAGGAGGCTACTTTCAACACAATAACAGACATCCATCTCAGAGGAGAGTAAATACAAAGGAACAATCTAATGTTCTTGCAGACAAAGGTTTCATTACCTACCTCAGAAGACTATAACCAACAAAGCGCTTTGAAGAATACAATTTCTTTATTATAAGGGCTTATATTAAAAAAAAATACTCAAATATTATATTGATCAAGATAAAGAAAGCACGTAACAGAGAAAGCATGGCTTTATCTACCCCATTTTCCCTTGTCTTACAGCAGCAAGTAGTATTTAAGGAAGAGTATAAAACAGGACAAACTTGCAGGGATAGCTACCCCAGCACACTCTCCCAGACCTCAGCTATAGGTGGCTTGGGAACTTCCTAAGCCAGAGGCAGTATCTCTGGATTTTTCTTCCTGAGTTTGCAAACCCAGCCCAGGATCTGAAGGTAATACACACAGTAAGCCAACCAACCATTTCTACACAGGCATAAGGAGAAGGGACATCTCTAAAGCATATCAGTGTCAAGACTATCCAATAGAAAGCTGAAATCTTATCTCAACATCTACAGTAGCAAGTAGTGACAATTCTGTTCAAAGACCAGGATGGCTAAGGCATGTGCCAGCTAAGGCATATTACCCAGCATTCAGGCATTTTTTATTATATGGGATTAGTCTTCATCTTGCTCAAAAATTTATCTTTCATCTTCCAATTGGAAAAAACCAATATAATCTAAATCAGTGTCTTTAAATAGACTAAATAAATTAAGATCAAAAGCACTTAGCATGAATTTGGGAACAGGAGAGGGTCACAACAACATAAAATAAAGATCAAGTAGCAGTAACTTCAGAGTTAAGAAGAAAGTATTCTTGAAGAGGAGCATACAGAATATGCTTGAATGCTTGCATTTTGGCTGAGACAGGAAGTCTTGAACAGAAATTATTTTCCACAGTAGCAGCCACTCAACCACAAACCCACAATGAAATTTCATTAAGACATTACAGCCTGGCACTGAAGGAGAGATAATGAATGCATAAATCAAACTTATCAGAGAAGGATTTTGGCAAAGGCAAGATGAGACTCATCTTCTTAAAAAGCTATGTCAAAACCCAACAAAATGCAGCAAAAATTGCTCATGTTTCGGCTTAGAGAAAGTTATGACAAAGTGAACTCTTTTTCTTCTAGCAGAAACATTCTTCTGAATAAACATGTTTTTATGACAATCAAATCAATAATTGTCCTTTATCTGCCAAGAAATGAACCTGGGATTCTGTTTTTCTTTATACTTTATATAAGAAAACATCTAATATTTCACTTTGGATCCTTGATAAAATCAAACAGCCCTACAATTCAATGTGCAATTAAAAGAGCCAACTCTTTTTTCCCAGTATCTTCCTTGAAGCATGTAATTGAGTCGGTACATAATTTTGTAATTAGTGATAATGTTTGCAAAATACTTATTTTCTCTGTAAGATGACCTGAAAATACAATCTACTTTTTAATCCAAATACTGCTCCTTCTAGCTTGTCACATCCAAAGATCCTGACAGCTAACACGGCAGATACAACCTACTGGATGTAATGCCTGCTGCCTGCATTACAAACGAAGCAACAAAGAAAAACCTTCAGATACTTACAGGTACTGCTCTTGATCAGAGGTGGTCCATGTGTGGGTTCATCAAAAGTAGATGGATGGGAAATATTCAAACCCAAATTCACCCCATTTCCAACACCATAGATTATGGGAATAATGACACTACTCAAAGTTGGGGTTTTTAGTTAAACAGTTGATTGCAATCTATCCCAACAAGAGATCTTCATCTACCTCTACTCTTAGCACGTTTGCCAGGGCAGCAGAATTATTCTGCAGAAAACTAGGATCAGATGAATAAACGGACATGAGGTATCATATTTGTATGGGATGAATAAAAATTGGCTTCCTCCACAATTCCAAGTACTTCAGAAGGTCTCTTCATCACCAAAGAATCTAGACACAAAATTAGGCCTCAAGAGCAGACAGGGCATTCTATTACAGAATTAGAAATTGTATCCAGAGGAGAAAAATGCCCTTGGTCATTACATGACCTGTGGCCTTTAAGGCTTGGAAGCACAATGTGGCTTATGCACCAAGAAAGCTCTGTCAAATTAACTATACAGCCATTTCTTAAAACCAAGAAGTTCATTATTTCCCTGATATATTAAAACAGAAAGATCTACAGCTAAGATAGGAACACATTCCCCAAACACAGGCTTTGAAAACTGTGAACAAAAGCATAAAGTATCTTGGGTCTTCATGGTCATCATTAGGTTAAAAAAAAAAAAAATCACCAGAACAAACAAGGATAGCATTCACAGATTTCCGCACAATTAAAATAACATCCTAAGAATACCACTGCAGATTAGATACATACTGGTTTTTAATAGTTCCAAGTTATTCCTTTAAATTTCACAATACATCCTTCTACCACTTATCTATCAGATATAGAAGTCCCCACAGAATCCACACAGGACAGATCAATGCAACATTGTCTACAAAATACATTTAGTTTAATCTGTGGCCATGATCAACACAACACAGACAATCCATCTCTCAAAAAATCACCTTAAGCCAGTCCAATTATGAGAAACAAAACATTTAACAGGAATTTTCCCTTTCAACAAAAATTGGTGAATGTACAGATGCTTGTAAGCTTCCAACAGACAAGTTGAGCTCCACGGCTTTGCAGCCATCATTCCCATCTCTAAAATGATGGTTGAGCTTTGGCACTAGAACTTGCCTTGTAAGTAGGTAATCACACACTGGTACAATATATTGCAGTTCTACACGTGTGTTCTTTCACATTCTATTACTTCAGCTTCACCATGAATGAGAGCAATCTTAATTCAACATAAAGGTTAATTCAAGCAGAAAAGCAATTTGCTGTCTTCCATATTTCCTATCAGAATTCAATAATGACTCACTGTCACCAACACAAGTCTTTCTAGATGAAAGCAATGCTACAGGAGTTCAATATTCTATTACCATACCCTATGGCCACAAGTCAACATTTACTGCATATTACGAATTTGCACATAAACAATGACACCGTACCAGAAAAAGGCAGCAGTGAACTTCATGAAAATAATATCACAATCATCACAGCAGCCACAACTGCAAAGCAATTTTTTATGAAGAACAGGATTAGAACTTCTAACTTGATGGGTTTTACATAAGAACTTACTGGTTGATATTGTAGTTGCATGTGGCTTTTGTCTGGTAGCTAAAAATCAGATTAAAAAGTCTCTCACACATGCAGCAGCTTTCCCCTCTACCATAATTCATCACACATGAATGAAACCATGCTGATGAAAATGTTTGTGTGGCTACGCTATAAATATCAATGAAGAAAAGGAAAGTAACCTATGTTTTTCAATTAAAAAAAATACATTTGCAAGTCTGGATCATCTCACTACTTAGTTTCACAGCACAGCTGTGAAAAAAAAAAACTAGCATGGGGGATTGAACAGGTCAGGGTCAAAGAGCCTTCCCCACTAGGTAAACTAATGTAAATCTGTACCAAAAAAAAAAAAAAGGCAGCAAGAGGCAAGGGGTGTGTTAGTCTTAACACAGATAATTCTTGTCATTATCAGAAAAGACCTGTAACGCAAGTGGCTAGGAATGGCTCAGCAATTGTCTTAATTTTTTCTTAATTTCACCAGAATTAATGTACTAGAACTGTAAGTCACATACATATTTACATGTAGCCACCTGCCCAGTTTGGGTCTAATACGCCCTGTAACACAGTGTACTTAAAAACCTACAGGACTGCTCTAATTATAACTGAGTTTTCACTTCACATTATCCAAGCCTATGCTTCTGGGCACACTGAGTCAGAAGAGGAAACATCTCATTACTTGCAAGTTTTTCTCAAGTTCTTCAACTGGCTCTCCAAAAAAATTCTCCAGGAGTCTCTAGGGGTGCAGATGGGTAATAAATGCAATCTCCATCCATGACAAGCTTGCCAATACTAGGAGCATAGCAAACAACCCGCTGAAACAAGTTGAATATGTTGTTGGCTAAGAGAAATACAGTCAGCACGCCAAGCAAACAGGTAAAAGAAATCCAAGGAAAACACATACTTGGACTTTCAAAAAGTTCAGACTGCTCCTTTAACAGCCTATGGCAAAAAGTCAAGGCTATAGAGGAAAGATCCAATTATAGGCAAAAAGCTGGCTAAAGACTAGGAAGCAATGGTGAGACTTAATAGTCAACTTTCCACTATAGAGAAGAGTCAATAGTGGAGCTGACCTGGCAGCATTGCTAGGAATCATTCTATTCAACATCTTCACTGACCTAGATTGAAGCGCACAGTGAAATCCTCCAAGTCTGCAGATAAAGCTAAGCTTTTTCAGGTCAGCCAGCTGCAATGGCAGGAACTGTGAACTCTGGAAGGCCCTCACTAAACTGAGTAAGTAAAGTCTGGGAGATGAGCTTCAATGCAGAATGCAAACAGATCTACAAAAATAAATGGGGCGGAAATCATATTATGCTTCCATACTGAATTTATAGTTGGGAGTTTACAATTCAAAGAAGTGATCCTGAAGTCATCACTGACAGTGCTGAAATTACAGGCTCACTGTGCAACATGGACTAAAATGTCACCTAGATATTGGACATGACCAGTTCTGGAAGAACTCAGAACAAGGTAGAAAGTAATTGTGCTGCTATGTAAAAACTTAGTGCACTGCAGTCTTAAGAACCAAGATGTGGAGACAAGAATAGCATATGAGCAGGGCAAAGCAAAATTTTAAAAGGCACAGAAATGGTCAATTAAAGGATTAAAGATAGAGCAGCTGCTTTGGAAGAAACGACTGAAGAGGCTGGGGCTCTTCAATCTGAATGCAAAATGATGGGGGTGGGAGGGTGTAAATATTCAAAGCTTACTTGAATGGCAGTAAATACTTGATGGCAGTAGGGAAGATCAACATAGCTGGTAAAGAACTCTGGAAATCTATTATCTCAGGATTGTGAGCAGATACTAAGGGAGCAGACAAGGATGTAGCCTTTAATGTTCCCAGTCTGATGACTGGATCCTAGAAGAGTGGGAGGACAGTGAGTCACAGAACGGCCATGCTCACCTGTACTCCTTAAACAGCAATGTGACTGTCACAGTTGAAGACCTCATACTGGGCTATACAAACACCAAATACCTGACTCAGTATGGTACTTCTTACCTTCTAAATCAAAACTGGAAAAGAAAATGTTAATACTAAATATTCAAACTGGCTTAATATACGAGGAAAACTTATTAAAATACAATTTCATGATCTAATTTTCATTGTATTCTTACAAGCCTCAAAAAAGTACGTATTCTAAAGATGTGGTGAGCAGCCTGGTTTTCAGGGTAGAGAAGAATGAGAAGGAAGATATAAGAAGTTCAGTTATTTCAATTACAATTGAAATACAATAACTTGACTCTGGATACTTCAGAGTCAAGAAAAGCTTGCTTCCAAAGCAGCTACACACCTCTGTGCCACAGGCTCCATCTCTGAGAGCTTCAACATCAGCAAAGGCAGCCCAGGTTAGAAGTGGGCTGCCTGCTCCCAGCTGTGTGATCAACCATAGTTATTGCTCCTTGATATCATCTCAAGGGAATTCTACCCGGAATAAAACACACCTTTAAAAGGTATCTGTTTCTTCATGAATGCCAATCCTCTCCAGGTAAATCTTAAATTAGGAGGAACAGAAATAACAAGCTCAAAACACTGAGTCACTGGCCAGTATCTCAGCTACAGAAGTTTCTTCAAAAGAGACAAGGCCACATCAAGCATCTGCACATGGCTGGATTCAAGTACCAACAAACAAAGCAGCTTCACTGGTATTCCCCTCTAGCCTTGGAAATGAGCACCACAGAGCAGGAACATAGTGAGGCTCTCATCCTAATTTCTGCTTCTGAACACATCCACAGCCTGCTCGTCTGACCCAAACCTCTATTACTGGGTTCACTGCAGCAGGGCAGAGCTGTCTCCTCCTCTGGACTGAGTTTCAGGGCAGCAGTACAGGGCCAGTACACCTTAATATTACTTTTATTTTAATCTTTACAAGATGGCCTGAAAACATACTACATGATGCTGTGATGGGTAACATAGAAGACAGGCCTGGAGCACACAACCTCTTTTTCCCTTGAGACAAGAGCTTGCATAGAATAAAACTTTTACCCAGTGGTCAGGCAATGGACTGAGCTGAGACCTGGCAGCACAGATCCTGAACGAGTACCTGCTCTGGTCAGCCATGCTGGATGTGAAAACAGCTGCACCTGTAGGACCAAGCAATCCAGTGCAATTCTTGCCTTGGGTCAGCACCCTGAGCCCTGCTGGAAATGGATTTCAGGGACACCTTCCAGGTCTTGGGAAGCTGTGGGGAGACCAAACCATCTACCAGCAGAATCTGCTACAAGACCATGCCCTCTCTCCATTTGAAGGCCATGAGGAACAAACATCCACGTCAACAACAGAGAAACGGTAAGAAAAATTATCTGGGGCTTTTCCATGTCTTTAGATTCTAGTGGAAAAAATTATCCATTTAAGTAGCAACAGAAGAAGTAAGCCTGAAGCTCTATAACCGCAAAGAACCACTTGCTTAGGAATAACAGCACTTGTGAATATCCCAAACACTACAAAGCTACTAAAGACCAAGGGTTTCATCCCCACTTAAACACTTCACAATTGTCATTTTAAGCAGTTAACAACAACACATCCACACATTTAGCAACAAGTAGGTATGAAAGCAACACGTTCTGTTTTACTAATGAATTACATTAGGAAGTGGGTTTTTTTAAGTCTGGTTTTGTCCATGTATTTAAACTAGGGTACCCTGGAAGTCCACAATTCTCAGATATTACACTTCATATAACTATGATAAACATCCTTTCTAATGTCTTTGCTCACCTTATACTTGGGTTGGAAAAGAAACAAACACCAAACCAAAATAAGAAAAAGTCAACCTGACTATAAAAGAAAAATCCTAGATGACAATACACTAAAATCCACTAAATGATTTACTAACTGGTATCAATTTCATTTGTTTTGCCCCAACACTGCTGCAAAATTTAGATTTACAACTTTCTGAAAGAGTATTACAAGTCCAAGCATAAAAAGAAGTTCAGCCATGTTAAGAGTCTTGTGACACAAGATGCAATCTTCCCAACTCCTTCAAAAAGATACGGATGGAACTGCCATGTTGCAAAGGCATGATGGAGAGAATACACTGTCCAAAATCCAATTTGAAATCATTATGTGCACACAATTTAAATCCTTATCACTGATCACAATAAAAGCACCTTGAAGAAATTATGAATTTTTGTTTGCTCCACAAGTTACACAGTTCTTCCAATTCACAGGACATTAAAAACCTCAGTGTTTTGATGGATGGGTGTTGAGAACAATGTTAAGATTATGGGGTTTTGCAATATATCCTAGCCATTCTAAGTATATAACTTAGGATTTTCCACGTACTAACATTAAATGCTGACTTGTTAATGCTTTACTACACACACTGCACATTTTTATTCTTCAAAAGTAAGCAGTTTCCTGAAGATAATGTTTATGATATCACAGTACAAAAGTCACTGAACCTGTTACCAGAGGCCACCTACATCTTCTGCTTGCATGACTTCAGCTCATTTTAGTTTGTCTTGTGTTACTTATGCCTGACCACATACCCTTTAACAGTTTAACAGGGTAACTTCAGTGATTAACTCCAACACTTAAATCATGTTCTTTTTTTAATAAAGTGAGATAAGTGTATCAAAAATAAAAATATTACAACTCCAAATGAAACAGTAGTTTTGTTCTGTGACAAGACCAACAGCCTTCCAGCAAACAGAAATCAGCAAGATTATCAATTTCTGCATTATTTTTATGATCACATATTCGACTGGAGGAACTGAGAAGGCTTCCCATGGTTAAGCTGTATGGCAGCCTATCTACAGAATCCTCTATTCAGTGAAGTTTAGCATACTGTTTGGAGAAACATTTTAAGTGGTAATTTGGGGGCTTTTCCAAACACAAATTACAGCAATAAAAATAGAAAGGAAAACACCAAGAATTACTTATCATTGTAATGGGTAGAGACAACACACAACAGCAAAGAAGCCCAGGAATTAATATAAACACTGAGATTCTGTTGATTAACTAATAGAGATAAGAAAAAAAAGTGACAAAATCCCTTGAAGTTAAAAAGGCTACAAAGCCCTATGTTTATTACTACTACCTGGAACAGGCAGCATTCTTTTTTATAGAGTCTGAAGTTACTTGATCACGCCATAAACTCAGCTCTCCTTAAAAGCAACCCACATATAATAATTAAGCAAGAACCCTGGGGAATACAAAGAGGCTTAACCTTAAAGACAAAAACTTCCTTGTCCCATCTCAAACCTACAGCATGTTGCAATTTTGTTTGTGAACAGTTGACAATTACAACAGTAGGTACAACAGGCTGTTTCTGATTGTTTTGCTGCAAAACACGGCCAACTAGAGCTCAGCACATTCAGGTTTACTCAGAGGGCAAGCACAAGTTCAAATTCCTATAAAACTGCACTAGGTTTGTTTCACGAATCTGGTGGGCTTACTGAACCTAGATTAAAACAAATGTTTCAAACACACCTGCATAATGTTCAAGACTAGTTATGTCACCTAAACCTTATTCTACCCAGTTTCATTATATCTCTTCCCTAATTTGTATTCCCATATTCTTTCTCCATTTACTCAAATTGCTCTTCAGATCTATTTTGCTCCTTTCAGCTCTTCTCCTGCCCTGCTTCTTCCCTACCTGTGACTCGGAATTACAGTGCCAGCCTCTAGTTTGCTCCTTTTAATTCCCCCAAATGGAAAGTGTATCTCTTCTCATACCCAGCCTTATACTCCATCTCAAGAGGTGAGTGACGGTCACCGACATTATTTAAGCCTTCTTTGCAGCTATACAGCCTCCCTGTGATTAAAGGCAAATTTGAATTTGTGTACAAATCACCACTGTCCAGATATATGCACAATCAAAAGCTGGTCTACAGAGTGTTTATCCTGAAGCTGGGAAAGAACCCATCACAACTCATACTCCCCAACTTCTGCAGAGGTGTGCAAAGAGCATGATCCTATTTCCCAGCAGAGCTGCTGAACATCTACCCTGCTCTACTGCAAATTCATCAAGCAATCAGGAATATCCTATGTCATGAGAACAATAATTATTCATTTTAGGCTTTAAAATCTCCCAGATATAAACTCATCCCAGCTAAAGGCCAGGGTGCAAAAAATCAGTTCCCAAACTGTAAAGCACTACAGACTAAGGGGCACACACAGTTGCTGTCCCCTCACCAGCTCTGGCACCCCTGAAACACAGGAGCCAGAGATAACAGACCATACCTGCAGTAACCAGTCTGATGCCAGGACCAGACAAGGTTACCAGCTAGCAAGCTGGAAACTGTTTTCACAGACCTAATTATTAGACTGCCATTACATCAAAATCCAAGTCAATTTTAGCCTCTGGCTAGCTTTAAAAGGTGCTTCCAACCCCTGAAGGCAAACTACCTGGCAGGCAACAACCCATTCAGACTGGTAAGATTGGTAAGATCCTCTCCATTTGGTGCTATCTCCTGGTACATCACCTACTGTGCCACTTCAGTACTTGCATGTATATATGCCTCAAGAGAACACCTCCTTTTTGCAACATATTCTTCTTCTTTCAGAAGTTGAGCAAGTGCTTGTAAAGCTTCCAGAACTCATAGGGAAGTTGAAAGCTCCTAATCCAAGTTTATTGGAGCAATTATAGTAGCTTTTGAGTGTTATTTTTAATGCCTTCGGCATAGGTGCATTTTGAAAGGATGGACTAGAAAGCACAGAGTAAACTGTATTTCTGTACATCAGAAACAAAGCAACTCAAAACATTTTTATTTCTTGTAGAGCGAAACACATTATCTTCTCCCAAAAGGGATACTTAATTCTACAACTATTTCTTAAGTACCCCTCCTCTCATACAGTTTTCATTTCATCCTGTAATTCACCTAGCTGTTAAAAATGTCTTTGTAATACAGACAAGTTTGCAGAAAAAGGCTCATGCACTGTACTGTCATATGAAAATTGCACATCTGCCTTCCACTTATCACAGCATTCAACATCACATAAATATCATATAAACACACCAACATGAATTATACACACTTAAGAATATCAGGAGAATGAAGCATGAAGTGAGAAAGAGTACTACCCTGCACTACCTCCTCACTCTCCAGATACTTGCATGGAACAAATGCTACTGCTTACAGAAGACTCTTAACTTCTGTGTGTGCATCTAAACTAAGACAGCTTTGCACTTCTAATTGGATTGCCACATCTCCAAATGCCAGTTTGGAAGAGAGAAGCTGTTTACTTTGATGATGGCAAACAGCAGAACTGATTGTGCATCATTTTTGGAACTGCTTGCTTAATTTCAGAAAGCAGCTTCTTTTGACTGATTTTTTCAAACTGAGTGTAGGTACAAGAAATGCAACATCACCACTATCACAGGCTGACGAACGCGAGCTTTCAGCAAGAGCTTTCCAATTCTTCCCTTGAAGTACAAGTTTCAGCACGAGGTGAATGCCTCGTGCATAAAGTTACTTTAAATGCTAACTTTCAGCTGATCTCTGCTAGGCTTGATATCCACCTTGCAAAGGAGAAAGCTGAAAATCTGAATGCCCCTGAACACCAAAATCATTTCCTTCATAAAAATCACTCCCAAGAATTATTTGCGGTTATTAAAAGAATTAACTTAATATTGCTGCACCAAAAGTCTATCAGACTTTGAAAGGTTGTTAATTCCACCTTTAAACTAGTCACAAAATATGACTAGCACATACAAAATATGAACCACATATTTTAATTAGGTCATAGACAGACAGCAGTATCTGACTAGGCATGATGTCTGTATTTAAGACAATCCCTAAATATAAAACCTGACCAGAAGTTTCTACACTCAGCAAGTCAATTGGTGCACTAGAGTAACTGCTCTTCCAAGAAAACTCCAGGTACAAGTAACCAGCTGCCAAGTACAGCTCACCACATACCAGGGCTTGTCTGAAGCCTGTTTACCTATTCCATTATCTTAAAAAGCAATGGTAATGCCAACAGAGACCTCTAGGTACTGCCAGGATTTCTTTGGCAAATACACCCATCTTCCATCCCCCTCCTTTCCTTATAATGGACATAACTTGTAATCCAAGTGCAATCTTCACTGGTACCTGAAACAAGCACTTCACACCCTCCTTCGTTCGTTGCTAGAGGAGAGAGGGGTGGTAAGAACATACAGAAAAAAGTAAGAAGAAAGCATTTTTAACTGAATGAAGCTGAAGCCTTGCTGTTTCAAGTCATTACTACAGACACTGACTTGCAAAAAAAACCCCAATCTTTGCTGTCTCTGTTTTTTTAAACTATCAGTATGAATGCAACATGAAAAACTGTTTCAACAGTGTTTTCCAGCCCTTGCCATGATAAACGTCAGCTCTAAGCAGTTTTAACCTACTGTCACCATCATAAGAGGCAAACGATCTGCACACAGATCTGCATCTGAAAATCTGACTGCAGGTTTCCATCTAAGGAAGGAAACTGCTACTCAAGGAAGGATGTCTGCCAGCCCTCCTGGACAAACCTGCAAGTCCTTAACGATGTTGTTATGGGTGTGGTTGAACAAGGCTGCTAAGGTGACCTAATACTTAATACTTTGCTGTCATCAGAAGCGACACTCCTTTGTGCCCTCCCTCTCCCCCCAGCCATACAGTCTGTCCCATCCCTTGTCATCACAGCTACAAAAATAAGCCAATTCAACTGCTACCCTGGCAGAAAACTGTTAAATCTCAGAGTTAACTTTCTGGTGAATATGCAAGTTCAAGCAGCTCACTGCATGGGCATTTAAGCTCTGGTGAGACCATATAGGAAGGAGTAGGAATATGGCCAGTAGCAGAAGTCCATTTTGATAGCATGAGAAAAATCTGCAAATATAAATACATATCATTTACTTCAAAGGGTTCAACAACAAATGAGGGCATTTTTTTTACCTACCATGCAAATTACTGCTAGTATTTGTTGTTCATGAAAAATAACTGAACAGAAAACCAGGAAGCTGGCTCAGAACCTGTTACATAATGTCATTGATTTAGAAGACTTTCAGGGGTAAACTCAAGTAGGCTTTGGCCTGAGCAGTTCTCCTGGAAAAGTAATTTCTAGGCCTAAGATACACCAGAGGTGTGCACTGTGAGTAGAGAAAACATTACAATAGAGACTTGTAATTTTAATACCCTCTTGAGGGCATCCACTTATTTGGTCACCACTTCTCAGAAAAATAGAAAGGCTTAGAAGAACAATCTGCTGGCTCTCTCCTGTCTCATGAACAAGGTGCTGACAAAGAAGTAGCTAATTATTTTGTTGTTGTAATTTATTTCATTATAAGTCACTGATTCCAGTGGCAGCTGGCTCGTCAAAACTGACTTTATCAGAAGTTTCACATCAGGTGTTTTGTTACAGATACTGTGACCAAAGTTCATTTGTTCAAGTGATGAAAAACTAGCCTTCTATTATGTGTGAGTATGACTCATCCTCAAGTCAGGATAGACACCATTTTTCATAATCTTTACTTGAAGTGGTAAACAAGTAGTGACAAAAACAAGAGTTACAGCCAATGTATCACACAGACTGCACTGAAAGAATGGCATCCCACACGCTTTACAAATAGAAACAAGAAAGGAAACTTCATTAGTAACAACAGAAGCTGATGTGCAAGATGCCAAGTCAACAAAGGAAAGCTCAGTAGCCACAGAAGTAGTGATACCCAGAGAGAAAAAGGAACATGTTTTGTAGAAGGCAGACAGAGAACAATAAAGGAAAACTAAGAGAGCAAATGTGCCAAAAAAGAAAATGAGAATATGCTTATAAAAGGAAAAGGAGAAAAATAAAATGCCACATCCCTTATTAAAATTTTAAAACACAATAATAAAATTACTTTCAATCAACTGGTAAGAAATGGTTATTTAGACAAGGAAGACAAAGGGAAAACTGCCATGAAAACTACTGGCAAGACTGAAAACACAGAACAGATGAAAGGGTCTAAGCAGTCAGGCTTCAAGTTCAGATTGTTGATTCAGTTCAGATTGAGTTATATCGGCAGATCTGAGTAGGGAAGACCTCTGGCTTGAAAGGAAGTCACCCAGACTTCTCAGAAGTACACTCAAAAGATTTCTTCTCTCCCATAAACAGATTAAAACTAACAAACGTGGAAGAGAAGAGGGGAGGAGACCGCAGACATAGAATATGAAGTAACTGTACTCAGCAGGGATTCAGGAGCAAGGAAAGGAAGAGGATGTTTAGTCACTACCTTCCAAAAGTACTGAGATGAAGCCGCCCTACCTCTTCCTACCTAAATTACTTCAAACTTGTATAGAACAATGCATATTGGATTACAGTGCCTCAGTACTTAACCAAAAGACAGAAAAAATTGTTATCACACACTATTTATGAACTATTTTCCAGCTATATGATGACTTATTAGTATAAATTTTAAGCAGTCCTCAGTAAGTCCCCTTGGCTGTAGAGAGAAGTCCTATACAGCTATGCACACTGCAACCCGTACCTCTGACCTCAAGGGGAAGGACTGAAGCATGGCCCCAGAAAAGATTAGATCCTGGCAGCATCCTCCTGTCTTGGTACAAGAGACTTCTTACTCCCCCCACACGTTACCACAGAAACTGGGTCCTTACTATAAAACACTTATAATCTATGCTACAATTCCCTTCCCAAAATCTTATAAGAAGGAATAGTCTTAGGTGGACTGTGACTCTCTCCTTCAGAAAATGGAATGTAAACAACCCACCGTGTAGAAATTAGGTGATTGAACTTACTATAGAATAGTGGGCTAGAGCTTCCCATCTGCACAGTCACCCTGAGATAGTTTCACTGCCCTTCATTTACTTTCTTTTTCTGTGGCTCTGAATGAACACACACAGCTATTGAAATGTAGCATTTCACTCAGTTGACCTGCAATGTTTAGTCATGTGTCCATACCCTTGGGTTCCTATCACAGCAATACACAAGGGCTTCATAAACTGTAACTGGCCTCAGAATATCTGATAATGTAGGAAAAGGCCATTAATCACTTGTTTGAGCTGAGGCACTGGACAAACACTATTTGCCTGCATCAGACAGCAGTATTGCCTGAACAGTAAGAACCCTACCATGGATAAGATCATAAGGTTATAAAGGCATTCTTTCATTGGTATAGCCAGTTCCACACAGAATGAGAAATTGCATGTGAGATCAAGTTTCTCTATACTGGCACACTCCAGCCACACCAGAGCTTTCCACAGCATAGGCACCACTTCTTTAAAAGTCAGAGCTAGCAGGATGCCCGCCAGGCACACACAGTTTGCTCAGGGTCCCAGGACAGCAGCAGCAGGAGGTGGCAAATCAACCTAGACTTCCCAGCTTCCACGTTTTCTTCACCTGTAAAATATTGCTGATGCTCTTCACCTTGTTCTCATTATTTTCTTCACTGTCAGGATGACAAGAACCAAAGCTTGCAGAAGCTCTGCAACCAAGCACTTGTTTAAAGTTCACCTCACAACAGGCCATACAGGAGTACTATGAATCAACTTTTGTCTCCTCACTATCAATGAAAAACTGTCCTGTGACGTAAAGCAAAACTAAAAACTGGGATAAAAACAGCAAAGAAAACTGGGGGAGACCTTGGGACTGAACTGAACGTCTCATACGGTGAGCCGGTCTTTCTGGCTGACAGCTTCTTTAGGAAGCAATGATCCACCATAGATTCATTAGGAAATGCTTGCAAGGCACTCAGTGTAATGATAGGGATTAAAATACAACTTGCAAATTGATATGTTGGGTAAAAAAATTAAACTTTTGCCTTAAGGGACAAATTATAAGCAAAGCTCATCTCTGCTTTTCTGGGTTTTGTATTCTACTCTGGTTTTTTCTGTAGATTCAGATTCTTGGTTACCCCACTGCTCTTAAATTTGTGCCCTGAGGCAATTAAGCTTATTTGGTCACTAGTTTGCCCATCTGTTTTTCCTCCCCACCACAAAAAGACCTGTACCTCCTTGGTTATTATCAGCCTAGTCTGATAGAGCAGAAATCTCAGAGATATTTTGGATCCCCTGTCAATCAGCAAACCAGGAATACTCCCCTATCTCTTTCGTCCTGGTTGGCAGCAGGGAGCCAACTGATCAGCACACACATACCAGGCACCAGCAAAAACATGCTCTGCTCCAAACAAGCCAAGGTCCATGCCTTCTCTGCCTATGAGAGGATGAAACCAAGGTCGCCAAGTTACAGCATATAAATAAATAAGACTGGGCAAATCCTTATAAAGGTGGCATCACTAGTTCCAGCGCTGTGGTGGGTTGACTCCGGCTGGATATCAGGTGCCTACCTACAAAGGCTGCTCTATAACTCCCCTTTCTCAGCTGGACAAGAGAGACAAAAAATATAACTAAAAGCTGACAATTTGAGATAAGGACAGGGAGAGGTCACTCCCCCATTACTGTCACAGACATGATAAACTCAATTTGGTGAAAAATTAGTTTAATTTATTACAAATCAAACCAGAGTAAGATAATGAGAAATAAAAATGAATCTCATAATCACCTTCTCCCTACACTCCCTTCTTTATGGGCTTAACTTTACTCCCAATATTCTCTACCTCTTACCCCACAGCAGTGCAGGGAGACAGGAAATGGTGGAAGCAGTTGTGTCATCACCTGTTGTCTCTGCCATTCCTCCCTCCTCAGGGAAGGGAGCCTCACACTCTTCCCCTGCTCCAGCATGGTGTCCCTCTCACTGGAAACAGTCCTCCATGAAGTTCTTCAATGCCAGTACTGCCCACAGGCTGCAGTTCTTCACAAACTGCTCCACTGTGGGTACCCCGCGGGTCACAAATCCTGCCAGCAAACCTACTTCAGCTGGATTCCTCTCTCCACAGGTCCTGCCAGGAGCCTGCTTAAATGCAGGCTTCCTACAGGACCACAGCCTCCTTTGGGCATCCAGCTATTCCAGCATGGGCTCCTCCATGGGCTGCAGGTGGATCTCTGCTCGCACATGGACCTCAGTGGGGACCATCTGCCTCATGGTCTTCATCACCAGCTGCAGGCAAATCTCTGCTCCAGTAACCCAGAGTACCTCCTCCCCCTCCTTCTGCACTGATCTTGGTCTGCAGGGCTGATTCTCACTCCACTCTACCATTCCTATTGCACAGGTATTTTTCCCCTTCTTAAAAATGTCATCACAGAGCTGCTATCACATCGCTGAAGGCCTTGGCTGGTCTGTTTTGAAGCCAGCTGGCATTGGCTCCGTTGGACATGGGAGAAACTTCTGGCAGGTTCTCACAGAAGCCACCCCTGCAGCCTCCCTGCTACCAAAACATAACCACACAAACCCAATACAACTGCTCAGAAATCTGTGCCATACAAAACTTCTGCCCACAAACTCCTCAACTTTTGCTCTGAAGGATTGCAGGACTGTTTCCACCTACATTTGATTTAAATTTCTTTACCTGTCCTGTCTCATGCCACATGTTTTAATATCTTGACAACACACCCCTAAAAATCTCCTAACAGTGAGAGCTATGTCTTTGGCAGTACAGTCACTCCATGTTTGCACCTCTTTGTGTATGAAGTAGTTATTCAGACTGCAAACTGAATTATAACTGCAAGCCAGGTGTGGTTTTTTATACCAGTGGACATCTCTGCCACCAATTGCTACCTACATCTATGCATGACAGGCCATAATAAAAGTAGTGACAGAAAAATATTACAAAACCATCTGAGGCTATAAATAAATGTAACTCTAACATGAGAGCTTATTTCCAAACCATAACCTCTATAAAGTGGTATAGTAATCTTTGGGTTTTAATTTTTTTTTTTTTTGGCAACAAAGCAAAACAGACTTAAAGCAGACCCATCTACATTAAAGAGATACTTGACCAATCTACCTCAATTTTACACCCTATGGAGAATTCCAAACTGCTGAGGACTGACTACTTTCATTTTCTTAATTCTACTGCCACCTAACAGATTTCAACAGCAAAGCCACCAACCCACATGTGCTCAAGGTTTTCTGGGAGAAAACTTCAGACAGGCAGGAACCAACCTACACACAGCCTGGGAAATTAGTATTCACACATGCTCTAGCTGAACACATCACTAAATGGGAAATAGCTCTAAATGAAACAAGGCAATCTTTAGCAGAAAAAAAAGAAAAAAATCTCAAAAAAAGTCAATTTCTCCTAATCAAGAGGACAGCAAGCAGAACAAGTAATTTCCTAACCTTTACATTTAGAACAGATTGCTGCTTTAAGCATACAAAAGCTAAGCCAACATGTTTCAAAGTGTTCAAGATCTACAGAACTGACAATTTGGTTTTCTATTTCTGTCTGCTTACCCTGCTGCTTCTGCCTGTAAACATTTTGTAGGAGGATGTGAAATTCAACAGAGAGGACTCTGAACTATGAATGACTCCACAGTGGCACATTCTTAGAAGTGCGTGGTGGTGCCTATGAGCTCACTCACACATGATAACGTCACCGGTTAGGGTCAATTCAAGGCAGCTACAGCTCTACTTACAGCTGAATGTCGGTTCATTAATGTCAAAGTGCCCTGTCCCCACCTCCAGAGGTAATTTGAAGACAGAAGAAAAAAAGAGAAAGAAGGAAAAAAAAAAAAGGGGAAAAAATATGTCAATGTTTATGGGGTAAAATTAAGTTACGAGGACACCTGGTAATACCTTCGATTCCTTGCTACTCTTGAACTTCTGGTAAAAACACGCACTGGACTCTGATCTCTTATCTCATTAGGCCTAGTTTGATTTGCCACCCTCATTTTGTCCAACTTGATGACTTGAAGACCTCTGTATATGTTGCATAATTTACTCTGAATGCCTAAATTCTGGATACTTCACCTTGTGAGGTACCCACATAGTAAGTATTTGCATCCTGGTCTGTATTAACAACATAACCAGCTGCCTGAACTAGTAAATCATAATACCAAAAACATCCCAAGGTCTTATCTACACAGGGTTGAGGAAAGAGTAAATTAGGTAAGATTAAAGTAAGATATATTACACACAGACATTCTCATTTCAAATTAGCTATACAAAACTCACCTTAAAATATACCTTGACCTGATCAGCCAAGGTCTATGCAACTGCTTTATCTCCTCAACAAGGAAAAGGTTGGCTTTATAATCACAGTTAAAAGATACAACCTAATAGTTGAGCAGAACACTGTCTACACAGATCAGAACAACTACTCATTTCAGAAACACATTATTAAAGAACTCCTCATTGCTTCTTCAAATCACAGCCTTTGCTGATTCAATCATCAACGTATATCATATCTAAGACTTCTACCAAAAGAACTTGCTATACGTGGCACACCACATCATTAAGGATCTGAGAAAAAGAATAGATGTAGGTTTCTCCACCAACAGTTTTTCCATCAGCTGAAGACAATGTACAGGACTGCTGGCTGCAGAACATGAACTGTAAAAACAAGGGACTTGGAACCTCAACATCTGAAAAAACAGCATAATTTCATCTTCTGTTTTACAGATGCACATGTGAACAGATGGAGGGAAAAAATTACGAACCAAAAGAGGAACCTGCTTTTAAATAAAGATCCCATTTTACCCAACATATTGCAGTTTTAAGTCAATTAAAGCACTAAAAAAGAGAGTAACACCTAATCTTTTTAATTCCAAAAACTAGCATTTTAACAACTTTTGTATGCCTTGAGTTTAGGATAAGGCACATCATATACATCCCACATATCTGTTATACCATTTCTGTAAAACCAATATAAAAATGTACACCACACGGAATGAGAGGATGAAAAGCCATACAAAACACAGCATCTCAGAAAACCTTGGTGTCTCTTGCTCATCAGAAATGTGCATGCTCAGCCAGGGAAGCTGAAAATTTCAACATTGCCCATCTATAACATCAAATCAAGCTAGAATATAAAAAGCTACCACAACACCACAAACTGATTTTACCACAAACTCAGGCAAAACACTGGATAGTAGTTCCCATCATTACCACAAGGTAAAAGAGTTTGTAACCATGCAGAGATTTACTGGAGCTGGAGCCTTCCCAGCACACAGTACCCTGCCAACCACAGATCAATCCATTTGGTGACCCAAATTCAGGAACAGCTGGTTTAGACTAAACATCTCAAAGTCCAACAACTTTTCCTCTGCCTACATGTAGCAGAGCTTGACTGCAATGAAATAACATTGTCACTGCTGAAGTAAAGCACGGTTGTATGATAAAAATAAAATCATGAGACCAGAGCCTCTTCAGAAGACATGAATTTCCACAATATATAAATAAGGTGTTTTGGTGTCTACACAGCTTCCAACTTCTATAAACTCCTTCAGCTTCAAAGTATGTACTACTGCAGTGAAGTAACACTAATTTCTGCCAAAAGAGAGCATATTTCCACCAGCTCCATGGCAATGAGCAACAATGTGACTCAAGTGCCCTGCAAAAGGCTTGAAGCTACTGTACCGCAATCCTAGAGATGAAAATCAAGTTTTGCATTTATTCATCATGTCATAGGAGAACTCTTTGAAGAAAAAGTGTGTATTTTACCTTTTCTGGACCTCACACTTCCACATACAGGGAATTAAATCATGAGACAGAGCTGACAAAGCAGGGACTTGAATGGAAGTCAAGATTTTGTTAACAACTAGATTTGGTATGTAGTTGCCATACAGAGGCTCAAAGATAATTGTTTAATACTCTGGTAACTCCAAAGGTAACATCTTTAGAGCTATTACCACAACATAAGAAACAACTTTTAAAAAGTAATAAACACATACTTTACAACTCTTTCCATAGCAGGAAATTCAGTGCACCATTATTTCAATATTCCAAAGTAACAGAAACTCTCCACACTTCTTGTTGGAATAAAGCTTCCTAAAGACAAGCTAAATATACAGAATATATTTTTAAAGTTTGAACAAAAAACCATAAGTGTACAGCAATTTTTACCATTACACAAGGATTCAACTACTCTGCTGTGTAAATAATCTAGTGTTGCCTCAACAAATCAGCAGTGACTTTCCCTAAGCACACTGCACGTTCTGAGATTTTTTAAGTGGATATATATTATAAATATTAAAGTAATTGAGTCCTCTGAGATGACTCAAAAAGCCCAATATTTCACATGAGCCAGAGATCCCAGTATCATGGTTGTTTAAGAAAGTTTACGAAGTTCAAATATATTCGCATTCTTTCTGAGTTACACTGAAACACATGAAACCCTTCAACACTCAAATTATGGCCATCACTTCAGACACCAGCATATCAAACAAAAATCTATTATCCTATAGATAATCACTGACTTTCAGAATCACTGTTTTTTTCCAGTAATACTGTCCCACAATGAAGAATGCTTGTTATAGCATTCTGACTATACTTCCTTTGGAAAAAGAGAAAAATAGGAAAATTTGAAGGCAGGCATTTTTACTTTTGTACAGTTTTAGCCTCATATTCAAAACAATGGACTGCAGCCAGATTATGTTTCAAGGAATTCTGTGTAGAAACACGTTATTTTTTTTCTGGAAAACAGTAAATCCTGAGCCCTGAATCACAGCCAGAAACAACAACTCTAATTTGGGTGTATACTGGGAGAAGTATGGAGGCGAAACAATGAGTTTGAGCACACAAGGAAACATGAAGGCCAAGATTTGGAGGCAGAGGGATGTACAGTCCATGTGCTCTGTACCGCTTCCAACCAAGATCAAGCAGCAAGCTAGCTCTTACTGGAAATTATTCAAAGAATAAAATGTTTATCTAAAAGGGTTTTTTTTCAAATATCACCCAATAATATTAGAGTTTTTATTTCTTTGGCTACAACTTTTTACATAAAAATCAGATTGAGAGCCCAGTTTGTCAGCAAATAAAAAGCAAAGCATACTTGCAAAATTCGGCCAACATAAACAGTTCCATTCCTAGAGTGTAGATGATCATTTAAGCTGAATTCACATTTTAAAAGTTGACACAGGCAAAATTACCTCAATTCCTCTTTCTAGAGACACCAGCAGGAAATGTACTAGCAGTCAGAGGAAACCAAGGAGAGCCACCATTGGCCACACACAAAATTCAAATGCAAAATTTCTCACCTTCATAGTAACTGTGGTTATTTTATGGCCTCACTACAAGGTGGAACATCACCTTCAGATATATGCAGCAACTTGAATGCCTCAGCACCTCAGATTACACCTGCAGGTTTGGTGAAGTAAACCAGATGGTTCTACATCAAAAAGGCTAAGCATTTTGGTTTTCCCCAAAAAAAAAGAACAAAATAAACCTATATATATATAAAAACCCACAACAAACAAGAAGCCTTTAAGCCAGAGTTTAGAAGTTCAAGGCTGTTTACATCCAGTTATAAACTATATGTGACAGCACTGGAAGAGGCTGACACCTCATAACCAGAAGACACGACTTGCCAGGCTTCATAGAAGTTTTTGCTGGGTTCTGCCAAGAGGTGAGCAAACTTCTCCTCAACCCTGCAGTGATCAAGCTACTTCAAATGACCAATTTGTAAATACAATTAATTTCACTGCCTGCAGTCTTGAAGCTTCACAATAACCAAGAGAGCAGAAACATCCTCCACGAGCGTATTAAACTGGTGCTTCATTCGTATGTATCCCAGCTTCTTTTTATCTGCTGGAAACAAAGCGCACACAACTCCGGACACTACTCTATAGGAACAAAAAAGTATGTTATTTTCATGGAACAGGCAGATTTACAGCAAGAGCTCAGTGTGCCCATGGTAGGTCTTCCCAGTGCTGCATAGCTGGTAGCATCCTGTAGGATCAGAGGCAGGTGTCTGTTCCAGCAACAACAACACTGTCACCACACTGGTTGAGGCACTGAGCTCAACCACCCAAGGACAACATGCTCCACATTACCAAAGGAACGTAACAGCAACAGAAATTCCTTGTAATGATTCCTCTGATGCTGTGCTTATCCATTTAAGAAATGCCACTTGGAGAAAGAAAAACCACAACAAAACTAACAACCATGAGTTTAGCCAAAATGTTCTTCAATACAAAAGAACCATGGCAGGAAGAGTCAACAGAGAGAAGAAAAAGCTGCATAATAAAAACTGGCACATCTCTACACTGCATTAAAATAAATAAAACATGATAAGCAGACACTTGCATGCACTTTTATCTAAGTCCAACAGAACTTGAAATAAAGAAAAGTTTAGTGAGCCATTATCCAAACAAAAGCTCATCAAGGCTACCTATGCTTGGAAATAGCACAAACTGTAGTGATGTTTTACTACTTGATTATAGAGTTAAGACCCTGCAAAAATTAATTTTTATTGCTCTTGTCTGGGCAATATATTACACTGAACCTTCTCACCTGCAGAAGCATTAGGAAACAAATTTTTATAATCAAACCACATTGAACACTAACAATCTCAACTTGTCTAAGATTTTTAGCTAATGCCTTGAAAAAAAAAGCTTTCTAGAAATGGTTTTTCTGTTAGTAGGTCAGGGATGTGAGAACAGTAAGTGGAAATAGGTGAGTATTCTGACCAAAACCAGTTTTGGTTTCAATTTTTTTCCTTTCACAAAACTCTTTGAGAAAACAGGTCAAGAAGATCAGAGAAAGAACTCTTCTATCCACATCTAGAATATATTGTTTCACTAAAAGCAAGAAGAGGCACTTAAGATTTTATTACAAACAAGAAGAAAAAAACAAAACCAAACAAACAAAAAACTACTACAGAAAAAATTGGATGGAGAAGTAAAATTTTGTTTAAAATAGATTTTAAGTAAGTTTATCCAACTGCCTTCATTTATAAGGCTTACAATTGTGATAAGAATATTCTGCACAAAACCTGACACGTACTTTCCAATAACCAACCAATCAAAACTTAATTATGACCTTTAAGTATTCTCCCCCAATTTTCTCCAATACGTTGAATTTGTACATAAGTACCCTAAACACTGAATTTAAAAGTCCAAGCTGTCACACTGATGGCTTTAGCTGTTAGAACATTAGGCTGTTCTAACAGTATAACTCCATCTATGTCAGAAATTCCACAGAAAATTAACTGTAATACCCTAAGATTCAGAAGCATGCCTATAGTACTTTCAAATCAAACTACTTTCCACTACATTTTAACATGCAGTACCAGCCAGTACATTCTCTCATGTCAGACACTACAACTAACTCCCCTTTAAATGTCAAATAATCCAAGTTCAAACCAGGCTGCACAAACAGTGACAGTGAAAGGCAACTTAGACTTAAGTGATCTAAGTTCCTTGCATAATACTCATTCAGTTCCTAACTTGGATAACAACCAGAACATTGGTCGTTATGGACTTGAAAATGAGAAGGGGATTAGCCTAAATTATCTGTGAGCATTCCTAATATGCTAGAGGCAATGGCAAAAAATATTAATGCCTCTTCAAGAATGGCAGAAAAGTTGAACAAATCAGACAAATTCAATACAGGGTAGAGTTTATTTTATTTTCTCCTAATGGGAAAAAAACAGGAGAAAATTTGATATTATCCTACAGACAAAATGCTTTTTTGTACAGGTCTCAAATCCTAAACAGAAAACTGGAAAACAAGTCTGCTGGTTTAGAAAATTCCTAAACTCAATGCAAGTCAAGACAATTCAACATCTGATAAAGCTACATGGCTGCTCTAGTTACTACTAGCCACAAAGAAACATTTCATATATGTTCATGAATAACTAGATTAGAATGTTTCTATTTATTCACTTTAGCTTTATTCCAGCCACTTTAGTGGTCTGGATGAAGGCACACAATTGTTCTTTAACAGGAGCAACCAAGGCTTTCTCCTCAAGCCACAACAAAGGATGTCTCCATATATGACAGAACGTCCCCCTCAGCACATCTGAGGTTGGTTTTTCGAGTTTATGTTGTTAGTGTTATAAAATCGTGAAAACTTATCAGCTTTAACTTCTCATATATATTTTACAATAATTGGAAAAGTAAAAAATATCTTTTAGGTTCTCAAGTCCAGCAACTTCTTATTGAAGGATGCTATATTGTATAGCCCTGGGTATACACTTAGTCAAGACAAGTCTTTAAGATGCATAGTTTTTCTTGAGGAAAGACATTCTAAAAAATCTTTTCCATTGGGTGGGGAGAATAGAAAATAGAGACATTTCAGCAGAAAATACATCCTTTTGTAACTTCAGTGCCGTTATTTTTACACAGGCAGTGTACTTGAGGGAAGTAAAAGCAGCAATTAATGTTTGCTCACTCTGCCCTCATAGTACTTACAAAGAAAAAAATACCATTTACATCTGACTATTTTGCTAAAGATAAGACAAAGTTCATCAGTTTCACTTCCCAATTTGCCTTTCCCCTGATATCCCAGCTCATGCTTCAGACTGAACATCCTCTTCTGTGAAGTCCAAGTGATTGGGTGGGTGTTTAGTTCTCCTGAGCTGCAGCTACTCCAACTCTGCTCATTTGCCTGTCTCCCCTGCAGAACACCCACCACAATCACTTATCACCCTGACAGCTACACTGCTCACCTGTGCCACTCATACCAGCATCCCTGTGCAGAACCCTGTCCATGCTTTCAGCGTATGGGCTCTCCACAGCATGCTATTTCTAAGACATCTGGATTCATGGCCACTGAAGTACTCCCGTTGAGATTGGCAAAAGTAAGAATTTGTCCCATATTAAAGGCTGTTTAAAAACAGAAAAGGGCAAGATGCAGCAAAATAAAAGTATCAATTTTGCTGCTGTACTCAAATTTTCTTGAGTGACTTAAGACTCCATATTTTCTTCCCACTGGCAGGAGTTAGAGTGGCTCAACAAAGTATTTCTCCTTCATTTGCTGCCAAGAAAACCATTCTCCCCTGTAATAAAGCACTGCTTTTGGGTACACCACATGACTTAATTAGCATGCTTAATTAAAAACTTCCCAGCTGAATCCACTGATCTGCACATCAAATTTAGTCCAAATCTAGAAATTTAGCCCACTTACATATGCTTCTACCACCATCTCTAAAAAGGTACAAAGACAGTATCCAAAAAGTTCTGTTCAAAAAACATATTTAAGACATTGGTAGGATATGAAACTTTAAATTCTCACTGCTTTCTTTATTTAAACCAAAGGTGCATTGCTGCATTCTTTAAACCAGAGCCATTTTCAAGCTTGCTGTTCCACTTACTCTTTTCCCTCAAAAAAACATTCTTGTATTTATAAAACAGATTTGCCCAGAACTGAAACTCACAAAAAATACCCTTCTTGTGAGTGTAACATCAGCTAAACTCTGGCACTGCAAACATTAAAATCAACGATTTCCAGAGAACGCCATTCAAGAGTTCTGGTTTACTGAAGTTTCAACAGATACTGAGTACAACAAAGGTAAAGGACCAAGAAAGTGACATGTGACCATTTAAGCCAGAGGAGACTTTAAACACAAAGACAAATTACTAGTATTTTACAAAAATGGAAGGGTAGGCATGAGTACTCTTCATGAGAAAGGTACTTTAATGATAAGAACTGCATTAACTTAAAATTTCAGTTAGTTCATCAACTGCCTCATACTCGTCTAATGCATCTTAAACTCACAACCACGTTCAGGGAAGAGAGGAGATTTAGGCATTTAATTTTATTGTTATTATTTACTTTGACGCCTCATTTTCAGAAAATTCAATCTGAATGGTTCCCATAATCCAAAAAGACCACTTGGCTAGGCTCTACCTTACTTCTTTCCTTGTTGCCTTTTCTGATGCCAGGTTACTTTGTTGACTTCTTGTTGCTGTCACAGCACTGAAGCTGAAGAATGTCAGCAGAAGCATCCCAGTCTCTCACAGCTATCAACAGGGAAGGGGAACAAGTTTTCCACAATACACAAGTTGTAAACTCTTCCATCATTCAGATAATAACAGCTGCAGACAAAAAAAGAACTGTACGCCCCGGCAGTTTAAGCCATCTAAGAGATGGGACTATTTTGTGCATGTTGAAGTCAGATCAAACACTCAAGCACAGCCTTAAGCCAAGCACTGCCTAGAAATTGCCTTGTCTCCAGCAAGAGCCTCGCCTACAGCCAACCTTCTAATCCTTTCATCAGCCAAAGATTTCAAATGGAAAAAATTAAAGGCATTTAGGACTACTACTGTACCTTAGGAGGACTTCGGCATAAGGTTAGTGAGTTATCATTTCTTCTCTTCTATTTGAGCAGAATAAAAGGAAAAAACACTAATTTGACATCTATTAACTTTTTCACATTCAAAATCACATGGAATATGGAAGCAAGGACTCAACAGAATTTTACAATTCAGTTATATTACAGTTCAGGACTCCAACCTTCCACAGTAACTTCACAAAATAAACTAAAGCTTTGTGAGGCACAGAAAAAGCATTTGTTTAGTTCTAGTTGAAGTTTCTGCATCAAAAGGGAAACCATGTACTGGTACAGATGATCATTTCTGCTCTTAAGTATCTTTATGGTTTCTCATGTGACAACTCTAGACTTAATAGTTTCACACATACATCTTACTTGCCAGAAAGCTACATATAAGTCAATTAAAATCCCTAAAAAGTTTAAATAATAAAGTGGCAAAAGGCAACACTTAAAGATCCTCTTCAAATCTTTGAATTTTGAACTGAAATAATGAAATGAAAATAATATAACAACTATCTACACTCCACAAATGTACAAGACCAAGAATGTGTCCTCTTTCTTGGTTCATGTTCTGTGCAACATCTGGTTTCTACACGCAATCTTCAAACACTTATCCCTCTATTAAATTAAAACTAAAGCAATTGCTGTGAATAGACAGCAGTTATACATTAATGGATGAATAGTCCTCTTGCATTGGCATTATACACCAAAGCGATGCACTCTAAGTTGTTTGGAGCAGACAGACACCCCTAACATAAGCTTGGTACCTGTGCAGCTAGTGGAGTTTGGTCCTGGCCTCTGCATGAAGCTCTGAGCAGTTCTTGACTTGTGCTAAATTCCTTTGTGTTGAAGCAAGAACCACAGGATGAAAATTTGAAGGAAAGCATTGCCTTTCTCAGGACCCACACGAAGCAAGATCTAGAAAACCCCCACAGAAAGTCTGTGGTTCTCAACTGCAGTACAGGACTACCAAAGAGCAAACTTTTATTTGAACAACACTTGTACAAAAAAATGAAATTTAGAGCATAAACCTCCAACTAAAAAACCTCCCCGAGTGCTCTTCCAAATACAGTACATTTACCTAAACTCCAACACTAAGGAAGCTCTATGAGTCTAGATATTAGGAAGATTTTTTTTTTTCAATGAGGGTGGTGAAACACTGGAACAGAAAGATGGTGGGTGCCCCATTTCTAGAAACTTCTGAAGTCAGATTGGACAGGACTGTGAGCAGCCTGATGTGGCTGAAGACGCCCCTGCTCATTGCAGGGGGACTGGACTAGATGACTTCGCTAAGACAATCTACCTTCCTTTAAGTGTTAAAGCTGTGGCCAGTTTCACAAATCCTTATCTCCACATTCACTAACTGCCAGCAAGCTGCCAGTAACACAAGGCTACCTCATCCCAAAGGGAGAAGCAAGAAGATCAGTGTGCTGTAACTGAAATTCATCCCAAGACCATGCAGAAATAACTGGAATGGCATAAAGTAATACCATAAGGGACTACAGGCTGTCTTAATTAAAACCTCTCCCAACTTCTATATATAAACTACCTGGCAAGCATCTTCATTTTTCAAACAGGCACTACTGGGAATCTGACAGCCTTCCTAATCTATTCCAGTGCTCCTGTTCTTAAGAGTTGACTCAACTAGCTTAATAGGTGCTTGCTACAGTTTAAGCCCACAAATAGTTTCAACTCCAGTAGGGAAGACAACACCTTTGTCTTTTCTTTCCAGCTGCTTTTTATGTATTGAAAGAACATTATCCAAAAAAATCTTTCTTCCACCTCCTCTAAAAAAAAAATCATCCAAAGTGTTTTCAGTTTTCCCCTAAAGCACTTTTTTAGACCTCTGACCATTTTCCTTTGCCTGCAACTATTCTTCTCCCAGTAAAATACCAAAACCAGGTGCTGTATTTTAGCTCATTAGCATGCCAAGAAATGGGAAGGCTAACTCCATGAATTTTATATGACATTACCATCAATAAACACAGTAAAAGATTTGCTGGTTCTCCAGCATTGGTTGCCTCATGGCCACTATGCAAATATCTGACCCCAGATTCTGTGCAGATCTCCTAACGTCCCAGTTACCCCCAAACCTGTTATCAGCACAGTCAAATCTGCACAGTCAAACCTTATTGAAAAGTAACAGATGACATCAGCCCCTCCTACATTTCATCCTACTTAGGGTACCACTTGGTTAAGATAATTTTGAACACGTGCTCCTTAATCTTAGGAGCGCCTCTGATAGTGCAATCCACAAGTCTAGAAATTTTATTTACAACAGTTACAGAAGAACATTCCTACTACACTAAACAAAACAGCAGAAGTCTTGATTCTGCACATCCTTCTGATTTGACACAAATCCTGACTTCAGAGAACATTTATTTTATAATGGCTGCAGACCTGTTCTTAGACAAATGAAAGTCCTATTTTCTGCCATGATATATAAGATAGTTAACACTGTGAAAGTGAGCATATACAATATAGACATATGTCATTTGTAAGAACAGACATACTGGGTCAGATCAAGGCATTGCCTAATCCACTTTCCTGTCTCTGACAGCTGCCATAAGGAAACACCCAAAAGAATAACATCCAAGCCATTAACAGGAGGTATGAATATAGACATTTACCTTGAATTATGTATATATATTTAAAGCCATCTATTTTAAGCACGTTCAGTCATTTTACCTAACTGCGTGTTGTTGCCCATATCCAACATCATTTTAAGAGAACTAAGAGTTCTTAGCTGTATAAAGCCAAAGAAATGAAAACAATGCAGCAACAAAATTACTTCAGGAAAAAATTAACAGTATTCCATAAAAGTAGACATCTGAAGGTTTTAGTGGATGATGTGTTGTTAAACAAGCACTTTCATGCCACATAGCTGACTCTGTTTACCAGCACGATCCATGGCTGATCTCCTTTCAAGAGGTTTCATTTATGTGGTCTACATATCCTCTTCTTCAAAGAACAGCCATGGGATGGGTCACTTTGTAAGAATTTGAAGAGCATCATATTTTTTAAAAGGGCATTTTTGGACAACTTCTGGAGGTTTACAGCTATTTATGCTAGTAGTACAAAAGAGTATTTTTTTTTCTTAAATCTATGCTAAGTTGAAGCAAAAGTGATTCGTAACTGCTCCAGCCTACTACTCTGTGTCTTCCAGAAGAAAATACACTCTTGAACCTTCTGTAGGAACACCAACTCTCAAGTCAGACTGCCCAGCTTCCAACAGTGTCACTATAGCTTCACTCCATTTTTCCCGTTTGAAGAATTACACTCTATCTAGTCTACCCTCAGACATTGAAAGAGGTGCACTTCACAAGGGAGAACATTCCAGATATAATTTACAAATCTGGTAGAATGCTAGAATTATTGCACTAGCTCTTTGTATCTTCATTTTAAAATGGGGGAAAGGTACTTCGAGGTAGTTGTATATTTAATGTTTAATGACTTACTTCCCACCTAAGCACGAAAACTAGTAATATATATGGCAAAGCTGTTTCCACACACAGAATAACTCCAAGTTAGGGTTGAAGAAGTTGTAGAAAACAAAAATTGTCAAATAACAGCTATTTGACTCACTGGATGTTTCCTAAGTATGAAATGGCTTCATATTAACACAGACAAAATAAGAAACGAAAGTTAAAGAGCACAAGAGATGGCCAGAGAAATTCAATGGATTTCAATGAACAAATCTCCAGGAGTTCAGGAATACCTGCTCTCTTCAGTGTCAGATGAAAGCTAATTATTCCTCTCCCATCTACAGACAAATTCCCTATCCCTTTATTAACCACTTTTCCTGACAGAATCCTGGACATTACCCGAATTTTCAGAAATACTTGCCTTTATTCTCTACTATACTTAGAAATCACAGAGCAGCAGTCTTTGAGAAAGCTGTCCTACCCATCAACTTTCTGTTCTCCTTACTTCATAAACATCCTGCATCAGTTCTATAATTTAACAGGCTACTGATATGTTTTCCATACATTTCTTCCTCGTATTTCCCAGAAAAATATTTTGCACACCAGACAGAGATGCCACCCCTAGCAGCCTTGGCTCTGGGGCTTCCCCCCTCACTAGCATATCTCAAGTCTGAAAGGTGTAAGGTGTACCTGTAAAGGACTAGGTGAGGGCAGATCACCTCTGCAGCAAACCCCAGTGCACCACAACTTCGGAACTCTTCGAGTTCTTGTGCAGCAGGGCACAAGAACACTGGGAGAGGTGAAAGCACCACAGCACAGAAGATTGCACAGGAAGTGTGAGTAACCAGAGCAAGCAAAGTAAAACCTACATCTTACCAGTCATCCCAGATACTCAGACAAGAATACCATGAGCATCTTTGCATGTAAAGATAAACTTTTGCAATCAGACATGTAGAGCAGTCTGTAAAGGCTTTAAAGCAGAAGCCTTCACATGTGGCCTAGGTTTAAATTCCAGATTTCAGAACTCTAGATCATCTCCTCCCCTCCATATCATATTTCTAACCATGCATATGTGTGTGCCTCTCTACATTCAAATACAAGTAAAAAGTAATAGAGCAAAAGGTGCTGCTAGAGGAAAATTTAACATGACTTTTTTCAGTTAGAATCTACTGATTTTGAAATAGTCTGCCAGGAACTCCTTCATAATTCCACTTGCTCTTCACTTAAAAGAGAAACAGACAAAATAAACAAAAAAACCCACCCCAGAATGCCTGAATACACTAAAAAACCTAACAGGCATATGCAGATACTGTATGTTTTAAACTAATGCCAGGAAAAATTTACGTTTTGCAATTATGCCACAATATAAGAATAAAAATTAAGCTTTCACCACGTATTTTGAAATGCAGGCAGTGTCATTGTTTCAGCAAGTATTTCTGAAATATCATACTTATTAAAAGTTACGGATACAACATAAACATTTCTGCACTACTTCCTTTTAGAATTGGCCCACTGTAATAAATATTTACAGTCAACCATGAACTGCTCAAATATTACCATTGAAAAAATAACCCAGGTTAGTAGAGAAAAAAAAATCCACAAGCTATTGCTTAAAACCAAGGCATTGACACCAAACAGAAAATGTTGCCTGTTGCCTCATGAATATCTCTACCTGTCTCCAAAATCTCACAGGCATTTCAAATGTGGCACCTGGGAAAACAGCTGCTGTTCTTTTGCTGTCAGAGATCCCATGGCACTTGTCATGCTTGAACCTTGTCAGCTTTCCTGGACACTGAAAGCCAGCTACACTAGCTGAAGGGAAGCTTCAGTCCACTGAAGTTGAATCTATCACAAAATAGAAGAGACTTGCAGATTTGGCAGCATTCATTCCCTAAGATGATCTTCCATTAAGCCCAATACATTTGTGAAACATGCTCTGATTGCTTGAATGACATTCAGACATTCCTGCTGGTGAACTTCACTCACACACATGAGGAGTCCATCGAACTCAACTGCCATCCCATGTCACTTAAATAAGAACCTATACACAATCCCAAACCAACTCATGCTCACTGCACTGATCAAGGAAAAGCAAGTTTAAAGTTCAACTCAATCTAAAATTGACAGTAACCTTTTTTTTGGGAGTTGCAATTAAAGCTCTCCCTGCCCTCTGACTGACCAAGATCATCTGAAGTTAGGGGCCACAATTTCTGGAATAGTAAAGTTCTCCCACTCTGGGCAAACCTTATGTTTTTGTCTCTAGTACATTCAATAGATGTTCCACTAGAAAACCCAGACAAACAGAAAAAAAATCACCTAGCTTTCCATGGACCTCTAAAACATTTCCCCAACTCTCAGATCAGCTCTGCAATCCATTGTGGTTACTAAAACATATTGGTAAATCTATTCCAAAGTCTCTAAACCTGGAATTTGATTAGGCAGGTTCTATTCTTCGAGGAACAAAGGAAAAAGCATTGACTTGCAACTGCTATGGTGCATGACAATACAGACCCATGGCTCCCAAGGCAGTACACACAACCACAAGATGGGTAAAAGTGAAATGATCAACAGATACATTCTTCTCAAGGAGAACACCATTTTCCACTTCTTTAGGTTTCAATTGAGCAATTGTATATATAAAGAAAATAAAACATTCCATCTACTCACCTGCAGAGAGACTGCCCTGCCAGAAAGCTTTTGTTCTCTAAGCAAGGCACAAAACATTTTTTCTGATGCTGATACTGAGGCCCATAGATTGAGGAAATGCATTTATGGCTATGGGCTTCACTCATGGGGATACAGATCTGCGCCAAATGAGTCACGTTGACTTGGCCAACATCCAAATACTCAGTTTATTTAGGCTGATGAATTTGTGACCCCTTTCTCCCTCTAGGAAACCCACTCAAACAGGTCAATTCATTGTGCTACTTTTTTTTAAATAGATACTTAAAACAACTAAGCAGATGAGATGGGGTACAAATAGCATTGTATGCCCTATATAAATGTTTACAGGAGGGTGTGAATCAAAAAAAAAAAAACCAGATTGGCACTATCAGCTGTGACTAAATAGTTTTCCTCTTTCTACACAGCAAGAAAAATCAAATTCTTCTCTGCAGCAACAGTCACAGTTTATCTTTCTGCAAAACATATTCTTGGCCTGTCTGAAAATTAAACAATTGCCTGCATTCCTGGCAAAAGATATTACTATGAACTACAGGGCTTGTATCTGACAAGAATTATATTCCTACTAAACAAGTCAAAAGAGATGATGTGGCTGTAAGAAGTCTGCCTTGGTTGGAAAAATTCAGCTGCTGCTCCCCTCCTGGTTATAACTTCAGAGCCAACACCCAACTTTTCTCCTCCAAACTGCTCTGACCCAAAAGACTAGCAATTTTTGAAGCTGCATTTAAACTTTCATCCTCATGCACAAACAACAGCACAGTGCAGGGCCTGTTTTTAAGTCCTGTATACCCTCCACAGCATTGTTTATCCAGTGGCATCAATGAGAAATATCCTCTCTTTTCCTTTTGATCAGCAGGTCTCTTGTTATGATCATGTACTGTCAGGCACTTGGACTACTACTTAACTGCCTGAAAAGACACGTCAAGCAATCTAACTATATCACTACACATTTTTGTGATATATCAAGTTTAAGAGACATTTTTCAGACACAAAAATATTTTCACCAATGCTACGCTGGTCATTATACCCTTCAAAGAAAGAGACACTCAGGCCTATTCAGACACATTACAAAGCCATAAAGCTGTATTTTTCTTAGTTGTGTGTTCTCACTTCTGTGCAAGCTAAAGTGAATTTCCTGTGGCAGGCACCAAGGCCCACTGCAGCCCCACAGCACTGATCCTTTGGGTAACCTGACTCTGTATCACCCACACAAACCCTGGAAACCATCTAGAAATTAATCAACACAGAAGATAACTGGCAGCCCACTTTCACCTGTGCAGGAAGCACTGGCACTGATGAGGCCAAGCCAGAAAATACACAGTCATTGCTACAGAGACACAGCAAAGCTCCTGGCAAGGACTGGAGCCGTCCCTTCAGAAGGAGCTGTTGCTGTATGGCTTTTGTGGAAAAAAAAAAAAAAGCCCCGAGTTCTTGACATTGACAAGCTATCTTACCACCTTCCTTTCTTCATTATAAGACAGACTAGGTGAGAACACAAATTGCCTTAAATGTTTAGATCTACTTCCCGTCTGCAAGAGATAAAAGTACAGAGTGAACTGCTTTGCTTTATTTCCTTTTCTGAACAACAGACAAGTCATCTGTGGCAAGAGCACCTAATGAAAAGATTCTTTGATAGCACTGAACATACAAGAAAAATCATTGTCCACTTCTTTTAGAGGCACAGCAGTATGACTTCTGGGCATCCCCATTTTTGACAGTTCTCAGAGAGTGATACAGGACTGCTTTTAGAAAGGTCTCCAACACGGATTTCTATTGAAATACCATCATCTCACCTCTCTCACTGCCCTGACAAAACATCACACAGCAACACCTATAGGATACAGGATTGAGTCAAATATGCACTGTTTTCATGGACAACACCTAAATAAGGACCCTCTCTCTATTGCATGGTAAGCCATTAGCTATGGGGGCAGGAAGGATTCCCAAGAGGTGGCGAAAGCAAATCGTTGTTATCCAAATCCAGTTTGCAAAAGCTTCAGGTAGAGATTCATTTTAGGCTTCTGTTTAATGAGATACAGCAGCACAGACCAGGAACAATTGTCTGAGCATGACTATGATGTTGTAGCCATTTCTCAGAGACCTGCATCTTGCTACCACATCTCACACCTTTCTCACCTCAAGATCCGACTGCTACAGTGCACTCAAGCAGTTACATTTTAAATCAATTCAAAAAATATCAAGTGGCATAGACCATTATGCCTCCAAACTTCCACCTCCACCAATGGCAGCATGCAGCACTTTGGAGACAATCTCTATGGGATGAGAAGTGACAAGGGGGTTTCTGGTTTTGCATCTGAAGAAAGTGGGTCTGACCTGTAGAGCACACTATGGGGTTTGAGTCTTTATGGCTGAAAGAGTATCTTTTCTTGTCACATTTTAAATATTGTAACTGGCATTTATTTTCAACATACATAAATAGAAGAGCATCTATTTGTGCACCTTTCTGAAAGAAATTCTGAAATGACAAATTTTTGAATTTCACATGGACTTGGGTATTCTGTGAGGCATTCAAACTTTCAATAATCTCTTTTTCCGATTGCTTGACTTAAAAAGTTTTGTTTGTCTTTCAAGGCTGCTCCAGGCTGATGCTCATTAAATTCAGAAAGCAGCCAAGTAACTCCACCAGCCATACCGCTGCTGCAGGAGACAGCCACTTTAGCACTTCCCACACTAGCTATGGGTGACTAAAAGTCCTCAGAGTAAAGTCAATTTTTAAATTTTTTTTAACAAAATCAAAAGGGAGAGAACTCCAGAAAAATATTCAAATTTTAAGTTGTCTACAGAAATTTCTGGAAATTCAGAGGTAACAGACTTTTCAATTTAAAATCGGACTCAGTAATTTAAAACAAGAATACTCCTATAGCTTGAACCAAGAGGCTTCAAGTGTTCTCCAAGCACCAGGCACAGTTTAGCTACCATGTTCAAATAACCAAGGAGTTTAGCATTAATTCACTTCAGAAAATGCAAGAGCTGATTGCAGCACAAAGCTTTAACTGCAAGCTTTTTGCACACAGATACCCTGTAGACTTTCAGAATCTTCTTTACCCATACCCATCCATCCACTTTAAGAGAGAGCATGGGGTGAGGGAACAGCGACAGCCAATATCCCACAGATTCATATCATTGTGAAGATCTGTGATGAATAAACTGAGCACCAATATTGGAAAATTTTTATTTTATCTAAAACAGTTCTTAAAGGTAGAATTCAATGAAATGAAAGAACTCTCTTGGGGCAATAGAGGGAAATTCTTCAGGCTGACGGGTGGTCTTCATCTTCTCTCATCTTCCTGCCACTGCCTGTGATACCTACAAGGCCCTAACAAGTTAAGAGATGATACAACAACTTCCAGAGCCAGGATGCATGCAGGCAAGGAACACACTCCATAAGCTATAGCTGTGTAAACAGGTGAACAAGACAGTTCCAATATTGCTAGGAAATACAGAAGGTGAATCAAGAGGTAGTACAAGAGGGGATCACCTCCAAGAAGCAGAGTAGGGAAGAGGAAATGTGCAGAACACAAATGGAATACTCAACTAGCTAATGGTACAAATTAAGAGGAAAGAGTCTGTCAGCATCAGAATTAAGTACAGCCGACAGTTTTATTCCTTTTCAGACTGCAAGGCACAACTTTGGGGCACTGTAACATGAAACACTTTCCACTCTGACACACGTGTTTATTAGCTGACCCCCTCAGTGCGTTTTTTTTCCAATCTAGGAATGAGGAAAGCTGCTCACCCAGCAGCAGTCAGAAAGCTGGACAGGGCTAGGATGAGCGACGGCCAGACACATAACACTCAGCAGGCTTCTGGAAGGGAGTGATTTTCCTCTCTCCAGCAAGGAAAGCAGGATGGGCAGCTTTCAGTTTCAGAAACCAATTAGGTAGAAACTGCTATCAAAGCAATAGAGAGGGCCCTACCCTAGCGGTGTTGAGAAACACCAGGTGGTATTATCTCAATCGTTTTGCCAGTTTCAACAGCCCCACTCATTCCTTCTTGCTGAAGGCACCCAGGGTGCTTTTTCCAAGGCTCTTCCCACACACCTACCTGGACACCACACAGCATTAAACTAAACTGTCACCTAGACACCACTGCTACCTAAAAAGCAGCCACTTTTATGTAGTGGCTTGTGGCATAGCTACTAAAAGAGAACAAACTCACAGACTTTATTCCTTCATACGAACCAGTTTTAAAGAGCCATCACACTGTGTGAACAATACACAGCAATATAGGCTTACCAAGCTATTGTGCTTTCAGGAGATTTTACAATACAGAAAAAACCCAGTGAGTCTAAGAAGAAAAGAAAAACTTCAACAAACCCCAAGTTTGGCACCACTGTAGCATTCTTCCACAGAGTCCAAAATGAATTACTACAAGATTGTCCTTTAGATTTTGCAACCAAGAGTGTGGTCAACATCAGAATTAGCTAAAGCAAATAAAATCGCCTTCCTCACCCTCCAAGCTGACAAATCCTGCATAACCAATTACAGATCCATGACACTCACATATGGAGCAAAAAACTCTTCATGGCAAGTGTTAGCCAAGACATTATTTACTGCAGACCATCAAAACAATTGGCTACAGTTACAATAAGTACTGCTGTCTGCAAGGACTTGATGTTACTTGAAACACGTATTTCCCAGCAGCTCAGAGAAGGAAAAAAATCAATTCTACAGTCATTAGATGAAAATTCTCAAACTGCAAACTTTGAGACTTCTATTTTTATACTAATATTTTTGGTCATGTGTTGCACGACTACCCTTTATATTTCAGGCTTATTTTTGTCCCACTTGAAAAACAATGTACATCCATAAGCAGTGCAAGAGCAACTAGTTGAATAACTAAAGAAAACTTCAAGCTCCTATCTCTTCTTGTACTATAATGAGCAGGTTGATAGTATCAGCAAGTGGAAAACCAGAAGCTTAGCTCCCTCCTTTTGAGGGACAGGCTTAACACAAGGAGTACAGACACTATTTTTTTGTTTGGGGAAAGCCTACAAACCCAGCAACACAGACCTGCACAAAGAATATCCTATTTGAGAACTATTTCAATGTAGAAATCTATATGGTTGAGTGATTTCACAACCACCAAAATACAAATAGAGAAATAAAAATAGTCAAATTTCAGAAGACAGATGTATGGCTTGAAAGAGGTTTGTAAAGGCCACAGAGTTCCTCCTGTTGCAGAGATGTTAAAGCCCTTGTAACATCCATGACAGAGCAAAGAGAGCAGCATGCATGAGAAGTCATCTTTCGCAACAGCCAAAGGAGAAGCAGCTGTTGGTAATCTCCCATCCTTCCATTGAAGGCTTCATTCAGTTACTAACTTCTGAGAACAAAGTATCATAAATTTAATCTAATTAATTGCACGGCAAAGAGATGAAAAATTCTTGCTCACTCTTCCCCCCCCACACACCTTGAGAAGAAGGGCAATCACAGTATGGTTCTAGTTCTGCTCCTCTCAAGAAAACACAAGGAACAATGAACCCTCCACCAATATTTTATTAATCCTTTTTTCATCCTTAGATCTGTCCTTCCTAGGTAACTGTTGCAGCGCTCAACCAGGAGAAGCAAGACACTCAGAGCAAGAGTGACTTCATCATTTGATTTCACCCCTCCTTACAAATGAGAGCAAAAGGCTGACAACAAACAAGTCAAGTTTCGCTTCAAAATGACCCACAACAAGACAGGCACTAAAGATGTCCCCGACACTCAGAAGATACCAATCCATCAATTTTCAGTGTCCTCACAAGGACTCTTTTGTCCCAGCTTTAACTCAAACTGGCTCAGAGTGTAACTAAGTATCAGCCTATAAATACATATCAAAATGAAAGAGCCAACCTAACTCTGTTCACCATACAAGCACTCCACACTGGCAATACACAGCTTGCTACATCATGAGATAAGATGTTACCAAGACTCAGCTAACCAGAAAAATAAAACCTTTTTTGACATCCTGGAATTTTACTCACTTAAAAAACAAAAAAAAAAGGGGAAAAAAAAAGGAAAAAACCTTAACTTCCCAGGCTGTCTTACACGGCTGGATTAACCGAAAATAGAAACTGCACTTCCCACAGAATCCTTGAATGTGGTTCTCTTGCTTTGTTCTGACATTTTTTTCCAGACAGCAGAAGGACCAGGAGCACATGACTAGAGCGACTGGGGGGGTTATCACAAGTGCATGCGCTTTATGTTACGGCCTTTGTTTCTCCCTCAGTGTTATACACTTGGGATTGAATCATATTTGCAAACTTGTTAGTCTGCATCAGTTAGCACCCTCTTCACAGGCAAGCATCTGTCTAGTCTTTGACCTCAAATAAACGGGAAAGGAGCATCAATGACCTTTCAAGAATCAAGCTGTAGAGCCTGAATAAGACAAATTTAGTTGCTGAGTACGACAGGTTGAGGTCTCGCTTGGTTTAGACAGCCACCTGCAGAAATACAGATCAACAAGACCTGCTTTCCATTCCACAGGCACATAAAGTAAGCCAGTAAATTAAAATGGAGTCACCAACAGTTCTCCTCCGTACAGATCAACAATCCTTAATAAATACTAATGCTGGACCTGATCAAACCTACGCTGTCGTGCTGCTAATATGGGTTAACTGCCCGTGGTTTTTGGAGTGCTGCTGGCACACTGATCATCCAGATACAAGGTGAACTACAGCCCCCGAGCCAAACGCTCTCTTCAAGGCTTCAAACATAGCGGAAGGCATTTCGGTGCAAAAAAACTATCGAAATTTCCCATCTGTCAAAAAGCTCACAATCTCCCGGTGCTTTGGCATGAAACACACAAGCCCCTGCGACGGATGCAGGCATGCACCCACAGAGCCACGTCAGGTGTGGCTTTACACGAATATCAAATAGATCAATCGAATGGGAATGCATATTAAGCATTCCTAGTCCCATAAAGATGCCATTCTGCATTTCCGTAAGAAAAAAGAAAATATGTCTAAAAACTACTCTGTTCCTATGAATCTGGAAGAACAATTCAGTTCTTAATGTGAACGTATTCAAATCAGGAGTAACGAAATTCCATATGACAAGCATATAGCTGATCTATAGCAACTCAGAACTGGGCCTTTTTGTATCAGCACTGTACATTTGTTCAGGTTTAATTCATATTTTTAATTCACATGAACCAGCTAACCCCAATGGCTAGAATACGAAGAATGGGCACACATTAAGCACGATTTCTGACATGTCTGTGCAGAATAAAGCACAGGCCTCATTCTTAAAAATATTCCTCTGATCAGAAAATTGAAAAGGAATGCCAAGCGTGACATGTGAGTCCACAGTCTAGTTATTTTAAAATAAGCATTTTCTTATGCCTTCTCCTGAGCATTTTACCAGAGCCTGGAGGATATTAGAGACACCTTTTGTAAGCTCCCCTCCCCCTCCTTTTTTTTTTTTTTTTTTTAAATGGGCTGGACTAAAAGGTGCTCACACCCGATCTACGGGTGCATGGAAAAACCTTCCATGCTCTCTTCCCTTCACAGCCAGGAGTGCTTAAAAAACCTCAAAAAAACACATAATGAACGTGAATGTCACGGTCATACCTGTGTGCCCGCAATTCGTTTCCTCCTTTCGGTGGGAGGAGGGGTGGGAATGAAAAGGAAATACAGGCTACAGAGCTCTCAATCCGTTTCACAAAGGGGGTTAAAATGGCTTTTTAATGAGCCAGAGGCCGCTGGCAGCGACCAGGAGCTAAGGACGAGGACAAACCCACCGGGATTTTCCGTCCAGCAGGCCCCGAACGGAGCGGCGGCGTGCGCCTATTCAAGGTTAATGGGGAGGGGGGGGGGAAGGGGAGAGAAAGGAGCTGCCGAGGCCGGGGCTGGGGCCGGGCTCCCTGCGCCGCTCCCCGCCTGGGCGAAGGGCGGGGGCAGCCTCCCCGGCCCTCACCCCACCACCCGAGGGGGGCAGGATACTCACGGCTGACTTTCATGCTGCCGAAGGCCGAGGGCTGCTGCACCGGCTTGCAGCTCTCCGCGAAGGAGGTGGTCCTGGGCCGCCCGGACATGGTCTCTCCCGCTCTGCCCCAACGGCGATCACCTCTCTCCTCTTCCTGCCTTCGCCCTCCGCCTCGCCCCGGCGGGCCCGCCTGCCGCTCCCTCGCTCGCTCAGCTGCAGGAGACGGGTGGGACGCGCCACATGAAACGCCGGGACCCCCCCTTCCCCCCCCGGGGAAGCCCCCTCCCCTCTCGGTCTCTGTCGCCCGGCGGCTGCTGCTTCTTCTTCTCTCGCCTCCTCCTGCTCCTCCTCACGCCGCCCGCTCCTCACACGACCATCCTTCCCGGCCGCGCCGGTGGGTCCGAGAGCCGCCTCCCCCCGGCGCCGCTCCCGAGCGAGGGGGGTTCGCTGGGCCTCGCTGCCCCCACCCCGGGCGCCAGTCACATGGGGCGGAGGCTCGCGGCCCGGCTCCTCCGATCCCGCCGCCGCCGAGTTTCTCTCCTTTTATTTGCTTTATCTCTTTGTTTTTCCTTCTCTTCTTTTTCTTCCTTCTCTTCCTTCCCCCCTCCCCGTTCCTCTCCTTCCCCCTCGCCTCTGAGGGAGGCGGCAGGCAACGGGACTATTTTTTTCCCCGGCGGAGGGATCTCGGGGCACCGCCGAGCGGAGGCGATGCGGCAACGAGTCGCAATAGGATCCGGTGGTTGGCGGCGGGATCCGCGGCGCGCGGAGGGGGGTGAGGCGGCCGGGTGGCCTCGCTGCTCGCTGACGCTGCTGCTCAGTGCGGCGCTGAAGCGGCGGCGGCTCCGGCGGCGCGGCCGCTCATTGCGCCCGCACGGGCAGCTGGCGGCGGTTCAGGCTGGGCACGCTGCACTGCGGGCGGTGGCCGGCGGCGACGGCACGGGCCATGACGGCGGTGGCTTCCCTGCTCGTCCTCAGCCTGGCTTCAGAGCGCTGGCGGCGGTTGCTGCTTTTGCTGCTGTTTCCCCAGGCGCCCAAGGCACGCAGGACTCGTCCGCCCGGCTGAAGTCTCCCGCCGGGCCCCCCCTCCCCGTTCCTGCCGATCAGTCCCTTTGTCCCTGCTGCTCCCTCCGCTGCGTGCCGGGCTCCCGCCGCTGCGCTCTGTGCGTGCGCTAAAGCCGCGCAGCCGCCCGTGCCCGCCGCCGCCCCACGCTGCGGAGCAGCCGTAAGCGCCGTCTGTGAATACCCGGCCGAAGAACCCGGCGCGCCCGCGAGCCCCCGGCCCGAGGCCGTTACGGAAACGCCCGAGCTTTCTCGGGGCCAATCCTGAGGCCGTTACAAGAATGCCTGTAACTGGCCGGAACCAATCACGGAACCACCGCGGGCGCGACCGATTCTCCCCGAAGCGAAGCGGAGACCCAATCGGAGCACGCCGCCGCCGCCCTAGCAGCGCGGGCGGGCGGCCAATGGGAAGGAGCGCTCTCTTCCGGCCATCGCCGGGCCAACCCGAGTGGAGCCGAGGAGGGAGAGCCAATCAGGGGGCGCGCTGCCTCCGTCACCCAGCCCTGGGACGTCTTCAAGCCGCAGCCCTAGGCGGAGAGCGGCCGCGGGCTGCGATTGGCTGGCGGCGATGGGGCTGCCTGCAGGGGACCAATCGCGAGGCGCAGGGCCACGGGCGCGCCCGCTCCCGACGGGGCACGGCCGCTCACCTCTGTGGGGGCCGGGGAGGGCAGTGCGCATGCGCAGTGTGGCCGGGCACCGCCCCTCAGGCGCGCCCCCGGGGCCCATCCCGGCGGGAGCGCGCTTGGGGCAGAGCGAAAGGACGCCCGAAATTGCGGGGTTTGTGCCTAAAACCCGTCAGGCACAGACGTGTTGCGGCTCTGCTTCATTGAGCCGTGAAAGAGATGGCGCTGACGCGCACAGTGCTGTCATAGAATCACAGAATGGTTTGTGTTGGAACGGATCTGAAAGACCCTTCAGTTCCCACGCCCCTGCCACGGGCAGGGACACCTTCCACTAGACCAGGTTGCTCCAAGCCCATCCAGCCTAGCCTTGAACGTTTCCAGGGGTGGGCCATCCACAACTCTTCCCGGTACCCTGTTCCAGTGTCTCACCATCCTCATGGTAAAGAATTTCTTCCGAATATCTAATCTAACCCTACCGTCTTTCAGTTTGCAGCCATTCCCCTTTGCCTGGTCACGACAAGCTCTTGTAAACAGTCCCTCTCCACTTTCGGGCAGGAACAGTCGTGGATGTGGTTCATGAAGTGATGGGGAACCCATTCTGCACAAACTGGGCCAAGCAGGGGAAAGAAGATGTTGCCTCTCATAGCAAGTCCTCCCAATTCAGCTGGTAATAGCGAGGCTTCCTCACAGGAAACACAGTTTGTACTGAGGCACTAAACACCCTCATAGTTAGGTCCCAATCTACCGTAGGTAGATTGAGCTTGGCCCTGGCCAGAGTTCCAGGCACTGTTCTGGAAGAACTTGTCCTTCCTCAGAGCTCTGGAGCATCCCTGGGGGCAGCAGCTCCCAGCCCTGGCACAGCCAGCACTGGAGCACTGCTGCCTGCTTTGACCTCAGTGAAATTACTCGGCAGACATCAGCAAAAACTGAGCACCGCTTGCTTATGCCATTAAAAAAAAAAGAAGTGCTCTTGCCAGAATAGTGTATACCACAAACAAAATAACTTGGACTAGCAGAAACATATTTTGCCAGTGTTAGAGACTAACTTAAGAGCTGCTGTTTTCTTTTCAAGGCATCAAAATATTGCCAGATTTACTTTTTTTGCAGCCCTGTTCCAAACACCATTGCTATGTGACCAAACAAGGGCCTGGCCAAAGGCAGCTAAAATTTATCCTTTGCAAGAGCTGTTTTCCAAAGCAAAAACCAAACCCAGTCTCTTAAAATGGTCCTGTTCAGCACTTTGCTCGCCCCGGGGTGCTTGGCTTGCTGGAAGCCTTTTTTACTGCCTGATAAATGATGAATGGTTTTACCTACTACAAAGGCCATGGGACTGTTTAAGGTTTGATTCTTCAGGATCTACCTGTGCAGCTCTGCTCAGCTGGGAACATGACAGGTGAGAGAGGTGTGCCCTAGCAAGGGCTAAGAGACACTCAAGTCACAGCGTAGGAGTGGTACTGCAGCCACCCCAAGCCACCCTACCATAGTCATTGTTCCAACTCCCCTCTGAGACACCACTGTGTCAAATGTTGCTTAGACACAGCTTCAATGAGCTGCCAACAGAGAAAATGACATTTTCTCTCCTGTTTGGCAGAGCAGTTGTCAAAAATTAGAGTTACAGATTGGGTTAGCTCTCTGAAGAGCATTCTTACATAAAACAACAAAGTAAATATGCCACCAGACAGTGGCCAGTTTTCTTCTACCTGAAACATACCACCAGGCATTCCAGTCATTATTTTTCCTGGCTTTGGGCATCAAAATGGTAATACAAATCACATTTTCTTCTTTTCTGACAAAGTTCTTTCAAATTACTACATAAACAGGAGAACTGACTTAGGAGAGACAGCTGAGCTTTGTTTCTTGAAAAAGTTGGCAGTCTGAAAAACAGCAGGTGGGGGAGGGTGAGCTCTTTGCTTTTCAGCATTTGCTGTTACTCATGATAGTGGTAAATAAAAATCAGGCAGATGCATAATTTATACTGATGGTGCCCATTTGAAAAATGTCCCTTAAAGCTTTGTAATGAGTCTACAACCTGATAATAAAAATGGGAAATCAACTTCATTTACTTGCCGAGAACAAGATACTTCATGAAAATAACTTTGTGCTTGTCTTCCTTTATCTGGTATAGCCATTCTCTAAAATCACCCTGTTTCCTCTTCAATACCAAAGTAATCTATATCAAAACCACAACTTGGTTGCTACTTATAACACTTTTCTGAATACCAAGCCTATCCATCCATGGGGGGAATGCATTTTACAAAAAACCCAGCTGCAGTATTTCATACTTGGCAATCCTGTACATATTTCCATTCATAATTAAGCAACCAAGTCTCCAAAGCCTGTCCATTCAAGTTGTAGCATCTTCTCATCCACCAGGAAACCACAAGTGTGTTTTAAAGGAAAATTTTGATGTATTTGAGGGGATGAAAAAGCATAAAGCACCTCCAATTTCTGTTAGTCTTTTCACAGATTCTTTCCTTAGCTAAGACGACTCTCAGAAAAACCCTAAACACACAATAAGGGCATCTGTTAAGCTTTCATCCTCAATTTCAAAAATGGACTGACAATTAAAACCATTTGTGAGAGTCATGAGTGAGCTAGTTGCTTTTTTAGACTGAAAGATTCTCTTTTGACAACATTGCAAAGTCCATATTTATTTTTGGCCCCTTGGCTGATGAAATGACCTCCCTTTAGAATCTGCAAATATAAATAGAATTGACGTTTTAATGATCAGTTTTCACAAGCTATTATAATCCAGCATCTCAAGCATCAATATTGTTCCAAGTCTGGATGCAAAGGGCAGTTTTACAGCTCCCAAGTCTCTGTAATGTGCAAGTGCCCAGGGAGGTTGCCTGAATACGTGAAGAGTCCGAGAGAAATTACTGAGGTGTTATCTCTGAAATGCCATAAGGTGGCAGTGAATTGGAAAATTGCTACAACTTCTGGGTAGAACAAAGCTCTAATGAGTTCAGGAGAAGAGTAGGGGAGGGGTTTTGTTTGCTTGTTTAGGGGTTTTCATTTGTCTGTTTGCATTTCATGTATCAACAATAAAACTATAATCATTCTAATCAGACACTGAATAGGCCTGCTCCAACAGGAACCAGTAGACGTGTTCCTGCACAGGAACTCCTGCTTTTTTCTTTCTCCATTGCTTCCTTTTCAGGTGATCAGCAGGAAGATTTTCTGTTTGCTTACCTTGCAGCTCCAGCTGGGTCATTCCACCAGAAGGCATGGTGAGAGGCCTACCTCTTGCTAGTCTGATTAGGATGCAGTTATTCAAGGCTGTTTTGAACCTTGCTATGCTGGAGAATCGAAATTATATTAATGGATCTACCAGTCTTGTATCTAACTCCCTAATATTGCCAAGGCAATTATCCAGGGAACAATTTAGTGAGACGTTGTAATGGCTTGTCTCTTGTTTGATTGGCATGGGCAAACTCAATAGTTATGGTTGAACTTTAACTTTGCTTTTTTTTTTTTTTCCAGTGGAAATTCAGAGATTGTAACAGTAAGAAATTTACCGATTGCCCAGGCGTTAATGATTAAAGAATAAATCCTGAAAAGTGGTTTTGATTTTTGTCCCAGAATAAAACCCAAAGGAATTTATGTTTAGAACATACTAGTTGCATTCATGTTTCTGAGCAAGACACAAGTTTTTAATCCTCAGAACCCACTATTTTGCAATCACTTCCTGTCACAAAATATGTCATCACTAACAATTGCCTCAGCTGATGTTTTGCTGATCTGGATGTGTGTGGGTGCTCCTAGTCCGTGCAAGACTCCAGGTAAGTTTGCTGGAACCGATAAAGCCGGGTGGTCGAAACAGTTCAATGTAACAGAAGCTACAGACAACTTCTGTATTCCAAATTTGTAGTGGAGGTGAATGAGCAGAGACACCAAATACAGGTTCATGGCAATATTGCAACATGTGGAAAACATCAGTGACTCAGTACGCAGGCAGACGCATCCTTCTGTGGAATTAAGTTCTCCCTGCCCATGTTCTGCACGGGTTTAAGGTTAGTTTTATCCACTAGCTCTTGACAAAATCATCCGGTTTCCCATCGTGCCAGAACATCTTGTTCAGTCGGACAGTTGCCTTTGCCCCAGAATTTGTCTGACCACACTGTCTTCATAGAGAACCCTGGAAAACAGCAATGTCCAGAGCCAGAGAAGCTCTATCAGTCTAATGTGCTTTTTGACAAGCCTTCCAGATTCTTGCTTTCTGGAAAGCAACATCTGTGTCCATTTCCTCAGGAATCTGAAAGGGTTCAAATCTAGAAAAAAATTTGGTCTCTTCTGTGTGTGTCATCTCACTCACGTTAGATTCAGTCAAGCAGCCCAAGACTGACATCCCTTTGGTCTCTCTGTACCACAGTTTTGGTGGAAGGCCCCGTGAATGTCCAATGCTCACAATTTCCCTGCTTCCCCAATCAGCTTCCAAACTGGCTGTTGAGGAGACTTTCAAAGTAAAGAGAGTTAAAGCCAGCCTGATTCCTGAGGCCTTCAGTTCTTTTGAGAAAATCTTGGAGGGATAGAGAGCCTTAAGTACAGCCCCAGGATTAGGACAATTCTTTAGCTGGATCTTGGTAGACGTATGGAAGAAGCATGTGCAGGGGAGAAGAGCCAGGCTGGCTTTCCAAATCATCACAGTGACCTAGAAGTTGTACAGGGAGCCAGGCACAACAGCCAACAAAGGAGATTTTTCTCCGCTTCCTCCTTCAGACAGCTGGGGGATGTTGCACCAGGGTGATGAGGTTTATTGTGCCTTCTCACAAACGCAGGAAGAGGATTTGCTAGTTCCTATTGAAATAGTTTTTGGAAAGAAAGCAGTGCACACGGTGAAAGGTGCCAACAGGAGAAAAGGCTGTTGAGAATAGATGTTTGCATCACCAAAGAAGCAAAGCAAGCAGCGATAGGCCTGATGAAGCCTGCCTGGGATGCTGTCCTTGACGGAAGGGCTCTCTGCAGAACAAAATTACAGTCCTTAACTGCAGTGAAATGCTCATCCAGCTCTTGCTGTTGCAGCTGTTTTTACCCTGGCTGAAAATAACTGCATGGGTACAGGTCTCCCCAGGACAGCCAGCTCTGCGAGGGAGAAAGAGGACAATTGAGTTTGGTGGATTAGAGCCATTCTTGATATCCACAAGGCAAACGGTGCTATAGTACATCTGCAGAGGGAAATGATTGCTCGGCAGTAGACAACACCTAGCAAAATGGTTGAATAGAGCCATCAAATCTTGGTCATACATCAGCTACAACTGTGTCCTTGCACTGTTGTATGCCTTGCCTATGAACTGGGATCTCTAGTTTGCAGCCCTGAATTAAAAGTGGTGATTCTCTTCAGAACCTGGGAGAAAATGCACAGCTAATTATGAAGTGGCCAAAAATGTAACAGTATTTTCATTTAGTTCATTGAGTTTTTGCCAAGCACTCTAATTGATTTAATGATCCCTGTCCCCGGCTGCACACTAATCACCATCTCACACTACTTCCATCATCTTTGGCTGGCAAATGGTTACTAATTGTTGCTGCATCTTGCATTGTCCATCTGGTGTTGACAGCTGTCCTTGCCCTGAGATGGAGAGACAGCTGTTTTTAAATGGAGAGCTCTCTCTCAAATCTCTAAAACATCTGGGAAGATATGGCACTGAAACTGAGCTATCAAATATAAAAAGTTAGCAAATATGTGAATAGGCTAGAGGGTCTGAAAATACTAAACTTAAAAGTAGGCACAGGAATCAGAACAGAGAAGACTCTCTGCTGTGTCTTTAAAACACAAATCCTGGGTGTTTCCCATAAAACATGACTCTTTCCCCTAATTCCCTGTAGACTGCTTGACATCATAAAATCTTTTACACTCTGCACACCTCCTGACTTGATCAGGCTAACAACCCATGTTGCTTTTATTTCAGCCTATTAGACATAACTCTAAAGGCTTTCTAAAAGGCGGGATTCAGGATCAGGCAGCAAGATCTAACTGGCTGGAAACAAGAAACCAGTAGCATGAAAGCACCAAAAAGCCCTAGAAATCAATGGAAACAACTGCGTTCCTTAAAAAAAAAAAAAAAAAAAAAAAAAAAAAGCCAACCAATCTTTTCCAGAATCTCCTTTCCTCCTGAACATTTTGTGACCGTGATTGTTAGGAGGAACCTATTTTTCTCCTCTCCCTGTTTATTTTGTGTATTTAGCAGCACTGAGCGTACAGTCCATTGTTTTGCTAATGGTCAGCAAAGCTTATCTCCTGATCGAGCCCGGCCGCTATTGCTCACATGCTGTTCTGCAAGACTTGGATGAGCACTCCTCTCAGACCCTGCAGAGGCTGCAAGCCAGCAGCGTGAGCACGGCTGAGCTCAACAGGCAACAATGAGCAGGCATGTAAGGACACAGAAAGGAAATGGGTGAGTTTAAACCAGGTTAGCGTGATTGGAGCAGGAGACACTACAAATGACCCCTAAGAAAAGAGTCTGCAAACAGAAAAGGCCTGGCAGAATTAACAACGCCTTTTTATAAAGGAGTCATTTCAGGACATCTGACTTAAGGGAAGTGCCACATTTATGTATTTTTAATTGGGCTGGATTTAAGCCATATCAAGCTGATGATGCCATTCTGAGTTCAAAAGGATATTCTCTTTGCCTCACAGCACGGGAACAAGGGCACAATGCAATTAACAGGAAAGGCGGCACTTTCAAAAACAGTAGAAGGGAGTATTTTTAAATTAAGCAGTTATTGTATATTTCAGGCACTTAAAGTAGAAGTTTGTTCTAGTCACTGGATGGTGAGACACTTCTCTGGGAGATTATTCTAATTCTCAAGTGTGGTTGCTTTTAAACTGCCCCTAGAGGTCCAGTCTGTTCTCTACCCCATGGAAGGATTCTAGAAAGACTCCTGCCTGGTAAGTGGTCTCTGGAGTTAGAAACCTCCCACGATGACGTGACAGGAAGACAGTTACATTTCTAACTGGACTCTGAAAGTCACTGATGCAGGATATCAGTGATGGACAAGAACCTGGATAACACTGATCCCTTTTTTTGGTGAAGAGTGCTGTTTGGAAACATGCTGTTTGAATTCAAATCATTCTCTAAGTGTGGATGTATGGGAACATTTATAAAATGCACTGAAACATCTTGCTCTGGCCACAATAGAGATCAAAATCTTGAACTAGAAACCAAGGCTTGAGGTGTTTAATCATCCCCTTAAACCTCAAGAGTGGTTCATTCTAACAAGAAGAAAATCAAGCAACGGTGGCAGGAGGCTTGTGTGGATGAGCAAAGAGGTCATGACTAAGCTCTGACATAAAAAGGAAATGCACAAAAGGTGGAAGCAGGGGTAGGGGGCCCAGGAGGAAGCCTTACTGGTGTCAGTGTCCTTCAGCAATCCCAGGCCCCTGAGCAAGGGGGCCAAAAGTGCTGAGGAAACTAGATAATGTAATTGAAAGGCCACTCTTTGAAAGATCACACTGATCAGGAGAGGTTCCTGAGGCCTGGAAGAAAGCCAAAAGCCACTCCTATCTTCAACAAGGACAAGAAGGAGCATCTGGGAAATTAGAGTCTAGTCACCCTCACCTCAATCCCTGAAAACACAATGGAGCAAGAAATCATGGGAACCATTTCCATACACACAAAGAACAAGGAGGTGATCAAATGAGGTCAGCATGGGTTACAAAAGGGAAATCAGACCTAACCAACCTGACAGCCTTCCACAGCACAATGAGCAGTCTTGGTGAATGAGAGGAGAGCAATGATGTTGTCTGCATTGATTTCAGTAAGGCTTTTGACACTGTCTCCCATAACATCCCCACAGACAAAGTATGAGTTACCTAAGTTGGCAGTGAGGTGGATCAAAAAAAGACTGAATGGATGGACCCAGAGTGCCATGGTCAGTGGCACAAAGTCCAGCTAGAGGTCAGTCACTAGAGGTATATTCTGTTACCAGGTCTTATACTTTTTGGCATCATCATTAATGAGCTGGATCATGTGACAGAGTACATCTTTGGCAGTTTTACATATTACACAAAGCTGGGAGGAGCTGACACACCAGATGATGTGCTGCCATCCAGAGCAACCTGGACAGGCTGGGGAATTGACCAGAGAGGAATCACATGAAGATCAACAAAGGGAAATGCAAAGTCCTGCACCTGGGGAAGAATAACCCCATGCACCTGTGTAGGCTGGAGACTCTGCAGAGAAGGACCTGAGGGGTTCTGGAGGACACCAAGCTGGCCATGAGCCAGCAGTGTTCCCTCACAGCAAGGACAAACAGCAACATCCTAAGTTACATTAGGAAAAGCATTGTCAGTAGGTCAAGACAAGTGATCTTTCCCCTCTACTCAACACTGGTGAGGCCACACCTGGAGTCCTGTGCCCAGTTCTGGCCTCCTCAGTACAAGAAGGACAGGGACTTACTGGAATGACTCCAGCAAAGGGCACAAAGGTGATTAAGGGACTGAAACACATCTCCTGTGAGGGAAGACAGAGAGCTGGGAATTCATCCCAGAGAACAAAAGGCTTAGGGGGAATCTCATCAATGTGTATAAATATCTAGTGGGAAGGAATGAAGGAGAGGGAGATAGGTGCCTGCTGACAGGACAAGAAGCAATAGGCATTATTTAAAACATGAAACTCCACCTAAACACCAGAAAACATCCTTTTACTCTGCAGGTCATCAAAGACCTGGAGAGGTCATGGAGTCTCATCTTTACTGTATATCCAGTTCTTTACCGTGAGGGTGTTGAGGCACTGAAAGAGGTTGCCCAGAGAAGCTGTGGAGGAAGCATTCAAGGCCAGGTTGGATGTGGCATTGAGCATGTTGGTGTAGTGGGAGGTGTCCCTGCCACAGCAGGGGATTTGGAACGAGGTGATCTTTAAGGTTCCTTCCAGCTCAAACCATTCTATGATTCCATCTATGGAAATGTACAAAACCTGACTGGCCCCAATCCTGGATAACCAGCTGTAGCTGACCCACCTTGAATAAGAGGGGGTTGAACTAGATGGTCTCCAAAGGTCACTTCCATCCTCCACATTCCTGTGATGATTCTGTGAGCCATTACAATAGTTCCCATTGTTCTGTATGCTCTTGGTTCTTGTGCATTTTGCTGATTTTTCCTGAGGTAATTAATTATTGGTGTAATTAATTGCACTGAATGCATGTACCTCTAAGGATGAGGTGGTTGTGGAGAAACCTGAACTTAACAAAATACAAGAAGAATTGTCCATTTTAAAAAAAAATAGAGGCTCTGGGAATCATGTTCATGACTGTGAGGTTCTGCACACACGCTTTCATCAGAGTAAGGGAGGTCCAGGGGGAGGGAAGCTGATGAAGTGCACAGGGCAGGGTCAGATGAGAACTGGGAGAAGAGTGACTTATGACAGTCAGCACAGAGTAGGGCACACAGGAACTTTGGTTTTATTTCCCAGTCTAAGAGAACCAATCCCACAAGGTCTGGGCAGTCTGGGTGGTGGTGGTAAAATTAAAGCCCTAAGACTATATCGAAACAGGGCACCAAGCCCTATTTATGGACAAATAAATCAGAGTCAGAATTTTCAAACTGTGCACCCAGAAAATGGAGAAAACACAATTAATGATTGCCTGGGAGAAGCTGGATTTCCATGACCACCCAGGAACTCTGAAGCACAGACAGTTCTCCAGGGCAGCAGTCCACAAGCTGAACCATGAGCTTGTCCTTTCTCCAGCTGTGTTCCCAGTCTCCTTCACAGCATGGTCCCAGTAGATTTTATGCACTAAGGCAGGATGCCATGAAGAAAAAATATGTGATCCTGTAATTAATGTCTGTCTCACAAAAGAAGATTAGAGAAACATTTGTCAAGAATGGTCTAGGAATAATTGTTTCTGCCTTGGGAGAAAGAGATGGACTGAGTCCCCAGATGGCTCCTTGAGGTCCCTTCCAGGGCTCTTTTCCACAAAGTCATACATGCCAAAGTTAAGCCAAATTAGGTTTGTGCACATTGTTTTAATTCCAGTTTTCTGTAACTTCTGAATGGTTGATTTCAGAGCTATTTTGGCACAGACTACAGTGTCCTGCTTTTCAGGATCCTGGTCAGTTTGTTTTAAAGCCAACCCAGCTCAGCAAGGATGCCGTGATATGCACATGCACCCCTTGTAAGAGCCCCCAGACAAAGACCCCTGCCAGGAACTGGCAGAGAAAACCAAGGTGACTGTGATCTCTTCAATTAACAAAGGTTAGGGTGGCAGTGGGAGGGGAAGACCAGAAGCTTGCCTTTCAGATCCACATGCTGGGAGCAGATGAAATGAAAATCTAAGGATGCCTTGGTTCCATCCCAAACTCTGGAGAGCAATATGTACCACCAGGAGCTTTTTGCTTCTTGCCATCCATGTTCTCTCCAATCCTATTCTTTTTTGAGACCTATGAAAGCAAACAGTTCCTTTGCTACCTCCTCTGCTCCCTGTCCCACCACTGAGAAGTTAGGGTCTTTCCTCTCCTCCCCAGTCTTGCCTCCACTAATTGCATCCCGCCTCAAGTCATGCCCACACCCTACACCTCTGGCCCCCTCCCAGTCAAGTGGCTTGTCCTGCCATCCCTTTTTTTTTTCACCTCTGCTCTTTTCCCTACTCCCTCACTTTCTTTTTTACCCAACAGCTGCTCCCAAACCCTGAATCCTCCATGGCTTAATCCTTCTCTCTGTCCTCATTGCTGTTCATTGTTGATTCAGAAAATCAGCCTCCCCCATTCCTGCCTCTGCCCCAGTCATACCATCTTACCCTCTTACACCACCTCCTCCCCCAGCTATTCCAGCCCCAGTCACAGCAGATTTAAATCAAACAGATTTACCTCTTTCCCCCATATCTGCCTTTCACAACCACTTCTCCTGCTTCACAGCCAGTGTGGTGGTCATCACTTAATGAATAAACCCCACTTTGCTCTCAGCTCAGTGCAGCCTCCCACTGCAATGCCTGGCAGGCGGGGGTGGGCTTGGCCACCTCCTCTGCACAGCTCAGGTGAGGGTGCTCCAGAATATACTCAGCCAAGACTTCCCAGCGATGATTTGGGGATGGCTTTTTGTCCAGTAAGTGCCAATAAGCCTCCACAGACCTATGTGGTCTATGACTTTTTGAAGTCATGAAGTGTGGTTCAGTTTGGATAGCTTTTGTCAAGACGCATAAAAGCTAAATTTCAAGTTTGTATGGTGTGAGGAAATGTCTCAGACAAGAAACTAAGACATGTTTGAAATGGGGCAAGTGCATTTCTTTTAGCCTTCTTCTTGGAAATGTCCTGAATCACTTTCATTTTAACTTTTCATCACTCTGAAAATTATAAGCGAGTGAATCCAAGATATTTTTATAGGAAATGCTGTGCAGCCTTAATATGCAGGGGATATTATGCACCCCTATGCATAGGAATGTTAATTGTTAGATAATGCAATCACAAAGTATTTCACTTTTTTTCACCTTTGTTTTTCTCATTTCCATTCTCACCAATTATCAAAATTTGCTAATGGCTGCATACTCTGGGTCTCTAATATTTTACTCTTCATTGGAGACCTTTTTGCTGCAGGACAAACTCCTCATTATCTGGAACATCCCCTGAATTAATTTATTCCACTGGTGACTGCTGAGTCATAAAAGTAGTGGTATTATACTGAGGACTTAAGTCGTAAGCAGTGTTAAAGGTGCAATCTGCTTGAGCAGCTGAATTAGTCTGAGCAACATCCTTTTCAGCAGTGTCATGAACTTCCCTTACACTGATCACATTTTTTTTTTACAAAGATGATATTCAGGTTTATTAAAGGTATTTCTGTTATCATGGGCTTGGGCATGCTTGCTGAGTTGCTAAAAAAAAGCCACAAGGTTTATGTCAAAAGTGGAAGTCACTGTGCTCTTTCCCACAGACACAGACATCAGCAGAATAGCTCTTGCTGCGTGAATGGCAGGAGCAAATCGATTTCTTACATCTGTTTTGGTCAGCCCAGCCTTTCTTTTATAGTCTACAGGTAGGTTGCAAACTTGCAAATCCAAGGAGTGGAAATTTTTCTGTGAGGAAAGGGAAGGAAGTGTCTCTCAACGCTTCCAGGCATGTTGCGGCAGAACAAAGCTGTGACCCATTCTTTCATCTGCCACCCTAAGGGTAGGAAGATCTTTAGAAGTCAATGTCTCATTTATGACTGTGCATTAGAACGGCCTAATCTGGTCATGGAGAGAAATTATTTTACAATAATCCTGTAAAAGGAGAGACAGAATCTCTGTAGCTCAGCTGTTGGCTGCACAGGGCTTGGCACCGATCTTGAAATCCGATGAAAAACGTTGGAAACGATATTGTTCCTAGATTTCCAGCTGTACCGGAAGGTAGGTGGTCAGTGCAAAACCTACCCTACCTCCTGCTGCTGCTGCAAGATTGATGCTGTCTGGATCAGGGGGAGGATAGCCCAATTCTGTAAAATCAACAGGCCCCTGCTGTGTCCAGCACAGAGGTGTCATCTCTCCTTGTAGGAGTGTGGCTCCCCTGCAGCCCAGGGTCTGATTGTGTTTCAGGGCATTCATTTTTCCCAGTGGAAAGCTGCAAGACAGTTTTTTTTATTTAAGTGCTTTACCAGACATGCCTCACATGCTTGTGGAGTTGTTTCTGATACTGTCATTATCTAGAAAAATCTTTGCCTTGTGGTTGAAATCACATACTTGTTGATGGAGAGCAGGGTTCTTCTCTATTTCTAATTGATGATTGTCAAATTCCAATTTTTCCAGACAGTGGGATGATCCTGAGAAAGTGGGATGTTTTTCCTCCATGTAAAGACACAAATATATGCATGAACATGCAGAGAAATATTATTCAATTCACTAAAACCAGCTGTTGTGAACAAACCACCCACATATAGCAACTACTCAACAGCAAAAACATTGGTCTCCCCTGTTAATACTCCAGACTGTTGTTTGAACTCCATCTTCTCTGGCCTCTCACTCACTTTTCCAAGAGGACATTTGGGATTTTCACTGCCATCCAAAACCTGCTGTTTAGAGAAGTTAAAAAGGACCCACCTGGGAGCATCAGTTCTTGTTTTCCAGTTCTTTCATAGGTCCTACTGGTCACTCAGGCCTTGCTGGTGAAACACTCAGACCCAGTTTTGCAAACATATTAGTGAAGAAACCTTGGTGCAGCTCAGGGAGGTGGCACTTGAATGCCAGGTGCCAGTGAGAGACAGAAGAGACCATGTTTTTTCTCTCTGAGATGAGCATAACAGCCAGTACAAGAGACAAGGCTGTTGACTCCCAAGTTTCCTCCATGAGAAAATTAGACCCCATGTCATCCTTGGATACACTTTGTGGTTGTTGGGTTTGTCTGCTTTAAAGGCTTAATTCAGATGCCCTCAGGCAGCTGTGGCTGAAGGCAGTGGGGGTGGGAGCTTTTTCCACGAGAAGGCAGTGAGTATTTAGCCCAAAGGTGTTGTACTGAGGCACAGCAGGTACTCAGTCATGCTGGGCTTCCAGGGATGGGAGAGCCTGGCTCCCCCACGGACTGCAGCACACTCCTATCAGTTATTTGCAGAACTAGGAAAAAGACCTCACCATTGGAGGGTTGGAAAGAATGGACTGCAGAAGCAGGAGAGCTCTAAATGTGTTTTTGTTACTGGCATGAAAAAGGCTGTAATAGCAAGGAAATTAACTGATACTTGCCAAAGTGTAGTTCACCATCAATGTAAAATTCACCTGTCGGAGGAAAGGAAGTCTTTATCCACCACCTCTGTTTGGGGGACTGTTAAAAAATACCCAACCAAAACCCAGCAGCTTTCAAACAAGGGATTGAATTTGCTGTAATCATGTACAGAGTATCCCACTGTTCATGCATCTGCCTAGCACTGCTGTAAATTCAAGGTGCGATTGCATCAGCTAATATTATTCCTGCCGTTCTCTTTGGTTTGAAATATCACCCGACTCATTTGGGTTAGATACGAGATGCAATTGCCTGGAAACCAGTGCACAGCTCCAGAAGGGTGCCTTGCTCATTATATTCACCTTTTCCAATAAAATATCCATGTTATTCCTATGCTGGATCATGTCACCAGGACACTGCAGAGGGGTGTGCTTTCACTTTCCCCTTCTGTGAACCCCTTGAGAGGTACCAGGGGCTTTCTAAGGAACTCAGGTCCTTATGGATTTTCTAAACCATGGGAAACTCCAAGAAATAAAAGCTCTTCATGGTTTCTGCACTCACCAGGCATAGGTGCATCTCTCAGCAATTGCAGGAGGTGTTGAAAGAAAACATGAGATTATTTACATACTGGTGGTAAATCTAGGACCCAGTGGGTGCTGGGAACCCCAGGGCCATTGCAGACTTGCAAAGAAAATGTCAGCTTCTTGATGACCCACAGGAATTTTGCCTTCTTCTGGGCTGCCTTTCTGATGCTCTAATTCCCAATGAGCGTTTCTTCTCTCTTTTCAAAGGTGAGCATGATCCTGTCCCAGCATCCTGGGCCTCCTGTGCTGCTGGAGGCAGGGAACAGTGTATACTGCCATCCTCGCATGGCTGCCAAGGCAAGGGTGTGACCTGGTAGCAATAAAACCAGGGCTCTCCCTCAAAGCCTCCCTGCAGACTGAAAGAGGGATCGGTATGAGCTGCTAGAGGGAACTAAAAATAGACAGTGTCTTCTTTGAGTAGACCAGGGATCCTGGGAAGAAGAGGCCACATTCTTCATTGGCATGTAAGAGAGTAGGCTGGAGAACGGGAAGGAAGAACAGCTACTAACTTGAAGGCAGCACTGGCATGAGAACAAGTAGACAAAAATAGGCTATGAAAAAATGTGGGCTGCAGATCAGAAACAAGTTTCCTTCTGTCAAAATGAAGTTCTTGAATAACCTGCCAAGAAAATTCCCAATGACTTAAGATGGACTGCGATAAATTAACAAGAGGGACTTTATGACTCACTGTTTGTCATTGCTGGGAAATATGATGATGACTAGGAGATCCCTTCTAGCCCCACATTCCTGCTGGTATGATAACAGAGGAATCTGCGTAGGGTGCAATAAATGCTGAATCACTGAGTGCTTTATCTAGCTGCCTGGCAGGACAAAGTCCCTCATACCCATCCTGTCTGCAAGAACCTCCAGGACAAAAAAAAACTAACTCCAACCAACCAAAAAAAAGAACCCAAAACAACAAACCAAACCAAAAAACCAAAAAAAAGCCAAACGAACAAAAAACCACCAAAAACCCCACACCCAAACTTTACGTAAATGATTGTGCTCTGGCAGCACAAAGCATGCAGCTACGGATGCCTGAGTTAGAAGAAAACCAGCTCAGCAGCTCAGCTTCAGGCACCTCTACCCAGGGGAAAGGTGGTGGCGTGGGTGTGAAAGCAAGCAACCCCACTGTAAACACTGAGGTACACATTCCAAAGTGAATGCGCTCCAGTAGCTTCAATACACAATCCTAATGAGAGAAAGAAACCCTTGGAACCATGTGGCAGTGTCCCATGCATTTGCTCAGCCAGGTGTGTGCAGGGATCGATCAGGTCCATAGGGCATGACTGTGTCATGTAGCAGAAAGTTCCTGCAATCAGCATCAACCACTGAGCCATCCACAGTTCTCCTGCCATGCCAGGATCACAAATTCTTTTGATGGTATTTTTTCCCTGTCCCCATGGAGTTCCCCAAGCACTTTCTGCCTGAGCACAAGGCCAGCAATCAGGATGCAGCTCACACTGATGGGTTTGGTGCCTCACAACTGGACGTCCACAGCTTTGCTGCTCTGGCTGCAAGTGCAGACCTTGGGGTAACAGCGGCAGCTGGCAATTCAGCAGTGCAGAGCTGGAAGCAGAGGCCTAGAAGACAGCCCTGAGAAACTGGACAAGGTAAGAGATAGGCCTGGTTTCTTGGCTCAGGAGAGCAACATTGCTCAGGAGGAGAGTGCTTCTCCACAGCTCTCGTGGCTGCCAGACTCAAGGAAGACTTTTCTGGAGCTTCTTCCAGACCTGTGGAGGTCATGTACAGATGTGGGTGCTCCCTCACCTCCTCAAAACCTTCAGCACAGCCTAGTTGGAGTCGTAAGGCCCCTGACTCCTGCTCCCCACTTCACCACAGGAATGTCTCCACACAGATGTGGCACCGCTGTACAGCCACAGTGTCCAGGGATTGCACGGTCTGGTTGCTCTAGGCAAAGGACACCAGAAGGTTCCCTCTCTTGCAGTACTTCCAAATATTCATTATTTCTCATAACTACACCCAGTATCAAAGAGCAGAGCAAGAGGTTCCCAGAGATCCCAGGTGCTAATGCCAACACAAGGCAGTGGGGAAACTTCCACACCAATTGTCAGCACTCCCATGCCAGAGAGCCTGTCATAATCCCTCCCTGCCATAGCTAACAAAGTTCTTTTCATCTTTTTTCCCTTTTATTTTCTTTTGTTTTTAACCAGGCAGCTGAATCACAGTCAAGATGATTTTTTTTATTTCCTGAGCAGTGGCAAGCTAGGGGTAACAGAGGCAGACTGAGCCATGGCAGGTGGTTGTGGCACAAGAGCCTCAAGGCTTCCTTGCCTTCCTGCCTCTGGCCACGGCTCACCAAGCAGGCATGGAGAGAGATCTCATCCTGGCTGTGACGTGACCCTTCCCCTAAACAGCCATCAGCAAGAAAAGGGCCCAAAACTGAACACAAGATTCAAGGTGTCACCTCACCAGTGCTGAATACAGGGGGATGATCGCTGCCCTGGTGCTGCTGGGCACACGATTTATGACACAAAACACAATGCCCTTGGCCTCCTTAGTAGGTGCATCCATCCACAGGCTATGCAGTTTTCAGGTGGTGGCTGCTGGTCACTGCACAGAAAAGCAACGACCTCAAATTCCAGCAGTGAGTTTCCAAACAAACCCCTAGGTTCAAAGTCCTCTGGAGGGTTTTTCTGCATTCACTAGTGGATTTAAAGTTAATTTTTATATCAGCCTCTTCCAGATGGGTTCATGGTTGATGATTTTCTTTGACTGTGCTGCAGTATTTCCCAGCCCCAGAGCAAAGTGTTATTCTAAACACGTTTGGGGGTGGGGAGAGGTTCTGACCCATATTTAATGGGGTCCCTAGAGAGTGCTTGTCTTCCCCCTTGTCCCAGCGTGGCGATGCCGTGGGATGGGCTTGGTGTTTGCCGGCACACCCGGCGTGGCAGCAGCAGCACCTGCTGCGAGCGCGGCAGAACTGCAGGCGGCTGGGGACAGAGATCCCGAGTCCCGCTGCAGGGAGCCGCCGGGATCCCGGGTTTGCCCTGCACAGGCAGGGGACCCTCCCAGTCAGTGCACTTCTCCCAGGCCAGAGCCGTAAGTCCTCAAACAGCTGTAAAAGAAAAACTGAAAGAGAACGGTTTCTACTAGCAAAAAGTGACGAAAAAAAAACCAAACCAAAAAAGGATTACACTCTGTCTGGGGTGTTTCCTTTTTATAAGCAAATAGGGGCTGTGGGAATATTGCTCCCACAATATAAGATTACTGAGTTTGGTGATTTGCTCTAGCTGTAAGCTTGGAAAACTGCAAAGGCAACAGGGGCAAAAATGGTGACACCAGTGAAGGGAGAGAGAAGTGAGGGATTTCACCATCATAAAGGGTAATGGAGAAGGCAGAGCAAACATGCTTTGGTCAAAACCAGGTCTGGGATTCCTCTTACGCCTGCTCTTTTAATCAAGCCTTTCTCCAGAAAGTTTATATTGCACTGGGCATCAGGTCTCAGCATCCTGAACTCCTGTGGAGGCAACAATAAGCTCAAATGCAATGATAAATATCCCCAAAAAGGCATACACACTGGATTTACTGTTCTTGGTGTTTCTATGATAAAAATTAAACAGAGCATATTAATTTAAACAAACCTTATTCCAGACTACGTCATCCATACAAATACAGACAGAAGGGCACAAGACCCAGAAATCAAGGTAAAAAAAGAAACCCCTTTTCAGATCCTCCTTTACAATGGCTAGCTTGTCTTTCCCTTCCCTCTGACCTGAGTCTCACCTACAACGATGCACCTGAAAAACACAAAATGCAAAGACACCTCCACGGACACCACCTTTGGACTCCATTTTCTCATTCAGATGCTACAAAAAACCCACCAAAACCCAAAAGTTTCCTGTGCACATCCCATTCCAAAGTCCTTGCTTTGCCTGGAAGCAGCACACCCCGGGTGAGTGGCAGCCTGCAACTGCTTCTGGCATCTGTCTCCCCTCCCCAGCTGGGGGTGATGCCAGTGGGATGCTCTGCTCGGGCAGACTGTAGGGAAGGAGTCCTCTGCTGGTCCACATGGAGTGATGTCCAAGAAGCAATGGCTATTTCTGAGGCAGGATACTGCTCCCTGCCACTGCGAATCACACAGGGAAGGCTCTCTGAGATGAAGTTTGGGCTCTCACAGACCCCCAGACCCGGTTTCTCCACTGCTGGCACCAGGGTGGACAGAACTGCTGGCTACTTGTGGGACACAGGCAGCTGCCCAGAGTAGCCAGGACAAGGCCACCACCACCTCCCCGAGTGCTGCCAACCCCCTCGTGGCCAAACTCAGGCTGCAGTCACAGCTGACCAGGCTGGGGCTGACACTGCAAATCGGAATGAGGCAAGGTTTATTCCCAATCCCCAAATTCCAGAACAAGGCACATTCCCCAGAGGGATGCGTGGCTTTAGCATTGCTGAAAAGACGCAGTGTTTCGGGGGTGGGAGGGCACTTGCCTTCGGGGCAGGGGTGCTCCCAGTCACACAAAAGTGGGTTTCAGATCGTCTTTGAAATTCACCACAGGCTGGGGCTCTGTCTGGTGATCCTCGCAGTCACTGGGCTCAGTGTCCGTGGTGCTGCTGTCCAGGGAGCCACGCGGGCTCTGGAAGCAAACCTCGCAGCAGGGTCGGTGGCAGCCATGAAACATCTCCTCAGAGCTGCTGCTGCTGCTGGAGTCAGAGTCTGGGTAATAGTACAGCGAGCGCAGGGAGGGCTCAGCGGGTCCCCTCGGGGTGCCCCGGCGCCGCCGCCGCTCCTGCGGGACGCACGATGAAGCGCCCTGGGACTCCGGCCACCCCAGCCACCCCTCTGGCTGCCGGCTGGCCTCCCTTGGGATGGCTGGAGGGGATGGTGCTGGGGGCTGAAGGAGCCCTCTGCCAGCCACGTCCCCTCCCGTTCCCTGGGAGCTGTGTGCTGACTCCCCACGGCCCCAGCTGCCCGCCTCCTTCACCCTGCAGCTGGCACCAGGGGATACGTGTCCAGGGAAGCGTGTGGGGGCAGGGGGCAACGGGATCCTCCGACGATGCCTTGCCAGGAAGGGGCTGAGGGGTGTATGGATGCCTGGGTAGCCCTCCTGGACCACCCGTGTTTCTCCGTGCTTGCCTGAGGTGCCCCGGTCGCCAAGGGGGGGTCCTGCAGATAAGGCGGGGCTGTAGATTTTGCCATCCAGGCTTAACTCTTGCAAGATTTCCCACAGCTTCTCGCTGTTTACGTAGCTGATTTTGGGGGACGACTCCCAGGCTACACCAGCTGAGTTGTCCTGGTCTGGCAGCTGCTCCAGAGGCTGCCCCTGCACTGCAGGTGTCCCACACTCCTGGACATCTTTCAGGCCACGTTCAATGCTGTCCCCTGTGTTAAAAAGCAGCACCTGAGAGCAAACAGGCTCCTGGGTTGCATGTTGCTGGAGGGCCTGAGCATTGCTGCCAAGAGGTGATGCACCCAGCAAGCAGGGGGGCTGCCACCCATCCCTCTCCGGATCCGGGGGGCAGCAGTCCCCTGGCGCATCCCCAGGCTGCCCTGAGCCCCAGGTGCAGGGAGCTGCTGGCAGCGCCCCGGGGTCGCAGCGGCTCTCCGCAGACATCAGCCTCATCAGCTTCTCCTTGGCGCTGCTCACTTGCTCCTGCAGGCTTTCGATCACGGCGTTTTTCTGTGTCAAACAAATAAGCCTGTCAAGCGCGGGGCGGGCAGGGCGGAGGAAAAACGCTGCCAATTTGGAAGCAGGCACTGGCAGAAAACAAATCACCCCTCTCTGCATGGCAAGAGCCGGACCAGCAGCACGTGTGACCTCAGCCCCCCCTGCAGCCGCCCAGACGTGTGTGTGGGAAGGGGCTCACTGGGCAGGCAGCTCCCCAGGCTGGGCTGTTCCTGCCCATGCAGTGCAGGTGAGGGAGCTGGGGGCTGGTCTGAGACAGAGCATCTCCCCTCTAAATTAACCATGTTTGACAAGGCTGTGGGAACCAGGCTCTCTTGCACGCCTCCCAGAGATTTTCTGAACCTTCCATATTATGTCTACATTGTGGCGCTTTGGAGTGCGACAAAACAAAGCAGCTCTTCCCCTCAGGTAGGAAGAGGCTGGTGAGGGATCACCGGTGTGGACAGGGGTGTAAAGAAGGGCTTCCCACCCGGCAAAGCCTTCAGCCCACAAAAGGGAAGGGGAGAAGCTGGAGGAGGGGGGCCGGCAGAGCCCCGTACCTCGGTGAGCAGCCGCTTCATTGAGTTTTTCTCCCCTATGAGCTGGTAGAGCTGCTCCTCGCTGTACACGGAGCGGCAGCTCCTGCTCGGGCTGGTGAAATATTTTGCCATGTGGCTCATGGTTTGGCTTTCTTCTTCAAAGGCTTTCCACTGCTTGAGCTGGAGAGTAGAAGAGGGTGTTATCCACAGAGCCCCAGCCGGCACAGCGGGAGGCAGGCACAGCTCAAGCGCGAAGGAGACAAAGGGATGGAGAGGGGGAGACAAAGGCAGGGTGTGACGGGGGAGCGGAGACAGCCAGCCAGAGATGGCTGGGCGAGGGGCTGCAGTGTCACTTGGAGCCTCCCACCCATCTGAGCCCTACCCTGTTCCTTGCTCCAGCTTTTAATGCAGGAGAGGGTCAGTGCCTGCCTGCACTGAGACTGCCGAGCATACTGTAAAAGCCCCCTCCCTCTTCTCCCCACTCCCTGACTCCATGACAGACAAAGACAGTGTCATGCATGCCCCCTTATCCCTGAATCACTGGTGACAAGCTGAAAACCAGCAATGTTTAATATCTGTTTTCTCATCTAGTGCCTGCCTGGAAGCCTTGTGCAGCCCAGCTCCAGCTGTTTATCGATCTCAGATGAGCCATAGAAAAGCAAGCCCATTAGGAAAAACAAGGTAATGAATTAAAAGATCCAAGTTAAATAAAATGCTCAAGGGCCCCAGGCTCCCACAGAAAGATGGTACAGGCAGAGTGCAAGTACAGCTCATCAGCTTCTCCACCCTCAGTCTAAGAGACCTGGTGCTTGGCAGAGCATGGCCAGCAGGCCTGGTGCTCACCAGAGGAAGTTTGGATCCTTGCTCCCAAAGGCTGCTGCTCATCTAAGGGCTGGGGGCTCTGCAATTAACACTGAGGCAGGAGGGGACCTCTGGAAATCATCCCAACTGCCCTGCTCAAGCAATGTCAGATGGAGCAACCTTGTCACGACTGTGTCCAACTGGGCCTTGAGTGTCTCCAAGGAAGGAGACTCCACAACCTCTCTGGACATTCTGCTCCAGTGCTTTTACAGCTTTGACAAAAAAACCTCCAGCCTTTTCCTTATGTTTAAATAGAATTTCCTGTGTTTCGTTTTGTGCCCATTGTCCCCTGTCCTGTCCGTGGATACCACTGAGAGGAGCCTCACTGCCCCTTCCCTATTCCACCCCCATTGATATTTATACACATTGCTGAGATCCCCTGAGCCTTCCCTTGCACAGATGTGCTTTCCTCAGCTTCACCTCTTCCTCCTTTTCTCACCTCATGTCCTTGAGCCCAAACATCCCTCCAAACATTCAACTGAGTAAATAACTGTTTCCTCTCCCTCTAACAATGGGAGCATTATTCCCACTAAGGGGGTGACCAGGCACACCAGGCTGCTCCTGGAGGACACAGGAAGCAGAAGTGCCTCACCTCACCACAAAAGGCTTCCTTTAAACACCTCCTCCTCCTCCTCACTTGTGGCAAAGCCCAGCTTCCTTCTCCGAAAGTGCAGAGGAGGACAGCCTCCTCTGGAAACCACCAGCAGCAAAGAAGTCTGTGAGAGTGGCTGGGCCATCTGGATGGTCTGTGCCCAGCATCTCCCATCCCTGCCAGTGGCAGAAGCTCCTGGTGTGAGTGGGCACGTGAGGTATGAGGAAAGGACAACTGCACAAGGGACAGATCCCACCACCTACATGGAGCAGGAGGAGGAGGCCAGTGGCTGCCTCGCCTCATGTTTGCTGTCTGTGTGGCTGTCACCTGTGGCACGTTCCTGCAGGAGGGTTTCTGAGCAGCAGTGCTGCACTCCCTGGAGACTTTCCAGGACATAAAGGGGACAAGGGAGAAGAAAGCTGGAGATGGACATTTTACAAGGACACAGTGGTAGGACAAAGGAGAATGCCTTTAGAATGAAAGAGGGTAGGTTTAGATTAGATATAAGGAAGAAATTCTTTGCTATGAGAGTGGTGAGACCCTGGAACAGGCTTGCCCAGGGAAGTTGTGGATGGCCCAGTCCCTGGAAATGTTTAAGGTCAGGCTGAATGGCACTTTGAGCAACCTGGTCTGGTGGAAGCTTCCCTGCCCACAGCAGGGGTGTTGGAACTACATGATCTTTAGGTCCCTTCCAATACAAACAATTCTGTGATTCTTTGAGACTCAGGGAACTTGCTTGGGGAAGCAGAACCACCAGGGTGGGGTGGGGTGGAGCTTGGAGAACAAGCTGTGCAGGTGAGTCCAAACATTTGGGGGGAAAAAAGCAAGAAAATGAGGGCATTGACATCCATGGCTGCTGTCAAACTCCGAAAATGTGCCCATTTCCAGCCAAATGGCAGGACAGAGGTGGCAGCATACCTGTGGGACAAAGATGAAGCAGTTGATGGTGGTTGTACACACAAAGATGCCTCCAGAGGTAAAACCAAACAGCAAATTGTGCCAAGTACGGAAGAAACGGTGAACTAGGCAGATAGTGCCAGCAGCCAGGAAAACGAGGTTGACCCCGACGATGAGTGTCAGGGACTGGTTGACTGGTGAGGAGCTGACATTGTCGGTCAGACCGGCCAAGTAGGTCCCATACAGCAGCAGGATACTCTGGAAGCAGAAAAAAGAGGTTCCCAGAGTGTGGAAAATTACAGCCTGATGGTGTCAGCCCCCAGCTCGCACCAAGCCTGGTGAGCTCAGATACACTCAGCACAGCCCTAATTAACGCTCTTTGATCTATAATGCAGACCTGCAGCGTGCGGTGGTGACGCCGCAGCAAGCACCTGGCACGCTGCTGCAGGCCAGCAGTGGGGCTGGGGACACAGGGCAGGAGTGAGGGCATGGGGGGTCCCAACCAAAGGGCCTGAAGAGCCAAGAGTCAGAGGTCGTCAGCAGGTGCTGCCACAGAGCAGGGGATGGCTGGGAGAAATTGAGAAAACCGCCCCTTGGGCAGCCTGGAGCAGGAGAAGCAAAGGCAGACAGACATGAGGCAGAGGTCTCTGAAGGGATGCAGCAGTGGGTGCCATGAAGGAGCAACAGCATAGCTCTGATGGAGCAGGAAAGATATCCAGAAGGAATTCAAAGAAGAAGGCAGGGGGAAATGGAGGTTTAGACTGGAGGGAAGAGGATGTACTTGGTGCCTCTTTAAATAGCAATAATCCAGGAAACTACCAGGTGCAATTCTTTTTCCCTTCCCTTTGCTGTTTCCTGACTCCAACAGCAGGGAAGGGCACTACAGAAATGGTCTGTACACAGAGGCTCTCCCTCCCCCTGAGCAGAGCAGTTGTTTCAGAGCAGGCTGTCTCACCACCCGCCTCATCAAGGGTCTTATGCATGCATTTTTCCAGTGTGCTCAGGATAAAACTACCCACTAGGATAAGCCTCTCCTTCCATAGGTGACACTAGCAGGAAACACCAAGTGTTTTTTGCCTGCCTCCATAGAGCTGAGCATGGTCTGCCTTTAGGATCATTTGGAAATACCATCTAACAAAGTCCCAGCTCCTGCAAGTACCTGGAATACAGGGAATATGACCTACATTATTCCTGTGCTACCCAGAAAGTGTCAGCCTTTTACTGAGGGTCATTGTTATTTGGGCATCAAGAAGTGCTTTGTGACGAGAGGTGGAGAGGTTTTTTAGACCCTTCTGAACCCCTCTGTGCTGTGGCTGGTTGATGACTGTGATGGCCACTGCCAGGGTTAAGGTCTGGAGGGACACAAGCAAGAGAGGTTCACGTCCAGATCTCTGGTGAGACTCACAACTTCAGAGCAGCACGAGGTCTCAGGGTGGGGTTGTAAGAGTGAAACCTGCCTTGCTGGGAACTGGGCTGGCGCCTGACCCTGCTTTGTAGAATCTGCACTGGATCGTAACTGTGACCACCATGGGGCACCTCCAAACAGCCCAAAGGCAAGCCAACCCTTAATCCCTGAGTAGGAAAAAACCAGCACCAAAGTCCCATTTAAATTCATACAGTCTATCTGGGACACAGACAACAGCGCTGCCTTCTCATAAACTAGGACTCTCAGTTAGCACAGGAATAAGTGGCTTGTTTGTTTGTTTGTTTGTTTTAAACTTGAGCAAAGGACTTTGCTCCTAATTCCAGGCATGTCCTTGGCAAGTCATTTCTGTTCATTGCTCTGTGCCAGTAAAACCAGGATAGTACACTGTGTCTTCCCAAAGGGCTGAGCACATTAATGCTGTGGATGCTAAGAAGTGCTATGTATGCAGAGATAAAGCCTACTCTCATGTTAGAGTAAATCCAGACTAACTCCAGAGAAACCGCCAAGGAAGTACTCCATGACCCCCAGTAAGTAGGAAGGAACAGGGCCAGATCCAATGCAACATTAAAAAGATTACCTGGAACGGATAATGGGGATGTTCTGTTTCCAAAAGGATTTTGTAAGGGCTGTAGGCAGAAACATTACCTCTCTAAAACCTAACACAAACTGCAGACAAAATCAGAGGTGGACACACAGTACTGAAAGCCCACGTAATGCCTACATTCCCTGACACCAAAGGACTTTTAAGGACAGTCTAGATTAATGTCTTTGAAATTAAGTGTAGAAGGACTTGGCTGTGTTGTGAGGTCCCTTTCTGCTCTTTTTCCTATGATTCTGGGTAGATGGTCAGTGAGTATTACATTACAGTGAATCACAAAGGAAGTGCCTGTGCTGCACGCAAAGATTAGGCCAGTCCCAAAAAAAGGCTGTGATCTCACAAGCTTCATCAACATCAGCTTTCTGAAATGTGTCCAGCCTCTGCCATACCAGAGACACATGAGACCACAGATAATTACAGTGATAATTATACCCACATAGTTACATCAGTATAACTAACACTGCTGGAAAAAGCCTGGCCATGTGCAGAGATTCACCAGTGAAAGTGCACCTCAGAGGTATAATTAACCTGATAAGCATCCTGTAAAGGTGGGGACCAAGCACTTGTCATCAGCACCTCCTTGGTTTGAAGTCACAGGACTCAAGGGCTGAGCCACCTGGTGTGCCTTGGCAGTGGCCATTCCCTGGAGTCTTTAGGTAAGGAGTGTGACATAAAGAACAGCAAGATATAAGTTTCAAGAAGTGAGATGGATGGAAGCTCAGGGTGTTGCCAGGAGAGATCTTGAGAGACTGACTCTATGTGCACAGTGTTCATAAAGGAGATGGTGAGGCAAGGAGAAAGCAACTAGCAGGGCTTTCACTCTTCTCAAGATGGGAAGGGCTGGAAACAGGAGGGCTTACGAGACAAGCAGGAGTAGCTGGAATCTGCAATGGGCATGTAGGTTGGGAGGGCAGCGAAGTGACAAGTGCTGCGAAAGTTTACGCTGAAAGACAGGGAGGAGGTGAGATACAGTGCAAGAGGTTACATACCTTAAAGCCTAAAATGAGAACGAGCCAGAGGTCAGAATAGAGCGATGCGCAGGACTGCACCCGGCTCACGGAGCACGTCATGCCTTTCTCTGTCGCCTGCAAGGCAAGGGAAAGGCAGAAGTGAAGGCTGCAGCCTGCCACAGACCAATGGCAAGATGCATCTAAGCTGATCTCCTCTGTAAATTTCTGAAAGGAGAGGTCAAAGCTGGTGCTACCAGGGGCAGAGGCTTAATGCAAGATGATTTTGGCCTTCTGCTGCCAACAGGGCTGGTTAAACACTTCGCTAAAGCAGATGCCTTGGAGCCCTCCTGTGTCATGCAGGTGATCTGCACAGACATGGGAATTTTGCAGTGGACTCTTGCCTCTGTAATAAATGAGACGTAAACCAAATCCAGAGTGCCCAGAAGGTTTTCTGCCTAGTTTTTCTTTCTGTTGTTTCTCAAAGACCACCTCCAAATGCCTGGTCACCCACCAACTCTATCCACAGAGTTCAGATAGGGCACAGCAAAACCCTGCCCCACCCCTCCTCATCCCTTTACCCGCAGTGAGATGCTGAGGCTCCGGAAGCACTGGACTGGGTCAGAGAACACCCATGTCAAGAGCAAGACAGTGTCTGCCAGCACCAACGCTGCCACCATGGCCAGCAACTGCAGGTCTTTGATAATCTGCAAACATGTAAGAAGTAAAAGTTACTATGGGGAGCAAATGGACACCAATGACCTCAATCCCCCCCGGGTCCCTTTTTGTGGTTTCTTTCAAGTAACACATCCATCCCACTACTTCACCCAGAGAGGTATCCAGCACCTACATTCGAGTTGGACACAAGATCTCCGTCTTCAACTCCCAAATTCTTGGAGACCTAATCAGGCTTGAGGCCAGGTATAAACCCTGCCTGGTGGCGTGGATAGCAGGTAAATGCTATGAGAGAAAACAGTTCTTCCAAAACACTATTAAACCTTATGACTATATCACCAGCAGAGACAAAAAGGGTGGAGAAAAACACTTGGTAGGATCCTAATTTTGCAAGTTTAACACAGATCCCAGTGTGAAACAGGAGTCCTTAGTGGTACCCTGTTCCCCTGCAAATCCTTTTGTCCCATCTTTCACCTGAGACCTACTTTTTTCACTGCTGGAAAGCGACCACTAAAAGTGCATTTTTTGTGCACAGATTTCCCATTTCCCTCCCAGTTGCTGCATCCCTGTCCTTAAGTGCTGCAGAGGAGTGCCCAGGGCTCCCTTCCTGCCTTCAAGAGCAGATCAGATCCATCTGGGGATGGCCCTACATCAGAAGCTTCTGAGGACACCTGGTTTATTGCAATCCCACCAAAACAATCAGCCCAGACCTGAACACAAACACTGGTGTGTAATGAAGGCATGTGGCCAATGTAAAACGAGAACATTGCTCAGTGATGGGGCTGGGACTCCACTGGGGGAGAGTGCCTGGCAGGGCACCCACTTGCCTGTAGAGTGGAAAAGCTCCTGCCTCATTGTGCAGGAACAAATGAAGGACCCACGTTTAGCCAGGTGTGAAACCAGACCTGTGATTGTGGCATCCATCCCTGCCACGTGACTGTTTTATCTGCTGTCCCACACTGTTTTGGGACTCGCTGGTGTTTCCCCTTGTGGGAAGCCAGCCGCGCTCCCTTCCCGCCCCAGGGCCGGGTACTCACCACGCGCTTGTCCGGCACGCGCTGGGTGAACACCTTGTAGAGCCGCCAGCTCTTCCCCAGCACGGGCCCCAACACCAGGGAGGTCCCCACGCACAGCAGGCACAGCCTCACCTGCAGGGTCACAGCGAGGGGGCTGAAAGGGGCTCACACGGGCACCACACACCCTCCCACCCTGGGGTGCAGTAGGGATGGCTGGGGACATGTCTACACTCTTCTGACTTCTTCTGGGTGGTATCAGATACTAGAAAGCTGACCACAGGGTGAAATAAATTCAAAGGCAAGTACTCCTCTGTAGGCATGCCTGCTGCCTACTTTTCCTCCCCATCCCTAGAGATTGGAAGGGCAGGCAGGGAGAGACAGGCAGCTTGTGAACAGCAGGGGCACAGAAAGTCCCAGCACCCATAAATCACTTGCTGGCACCTCTGTTAAATTATCCTCAGCCCAGTTGGCTGAGCAGGATGCAGGCATGCAGGGTATGCACAGTCCCAAGTCCTACTCCCCCACATGGGTGCATGCCCAGTCCTCAATCTGGCAGGGTGGCTGCCTGAGGCCAGGACATGGAGGTTTGTCACACAGGTGAGTGTTTTGAGGAAGATCTGCTCTGCAGCCAAAAAACACCCACAGCCTCACAGCACCTGTGCTGTGTCAGGCAGTGGTGGCTGTGTAGAGAATCTCATCTCCCTTTGTGCTCCCCTCTGCCTGCTGCACTTCTACAAACCCAGCAGCCTGCCTGCCTGCAGGACCTGTCCCTTGGGGACCTGTCTCGAATCCCTTCCTCGGTGCAGATGTGGTTGGCAAAACAGCAAAGGCCATTCAGACAGAAAGTGTCTGGTTGCCTTTTGTGTATGTGAAAGCCACAGCCCAGCTGAGCAACGTGGTGGTGACAAGCTGTGGCTGGGACAGAGCATGTACAGGTGACAGCTGGTTGGGAGAGAGCACGTACAAACAGGCCTGTACATGTGTCAAGGTGCCCATCCCAGCAAAACCCCACTCACCTGAATAAGCTTTTCCATTGAGTCTCCAGATGGCAGGCTCTGCTCCTGAATCCCAAAGAGGTAAGCACTTGCGTAAGTCAAGCCACTGCCCAGCAGGGTCACAATGTTGAGATTGGGGCTGGACATCTTCACAATCCTCCAGGAAACAAAGCAGGGAATTTGGTGACAGTTACTGAGCATCATGACCTGGCAGCACAGGGGTGAGGTCCCCTTACAGGGATGATGACAGTCATAAGGGATGCTGACACTCTGTCCACCCACAGCCTGTGTGCTCACCACTGCTCCAAAAGTTCAGCCATTACTCTGTGGTCCCCTCCTCGCCCCTTTGTTGCTGGACTGCTTCACAATCCTTCAAGTATTCATTTATCCCTATGCCAACACTTCTGCTGCAGAAGGGCAGAGGTGGAAAACCACACCAACACAGCCCGGGGTGAGTGTCCCCAGCAGTAAGCTTTGGGCACAAGAGCTATGTGTGCCCCCAGGAACAGGCATTTCCCACTGCTCCTTCCTCTGAGGAGATACCTCCACACTCAGCACAGTCTCAACTTCAGGAAGCTGCCAGCAACGTTCAGGTTACAGTCTCCCCTCTGTAATTTCACCTCATCACTCATAATCCTGTAACTGTATTCAGGGAGGGGAGAATCAACCCACTGATCTCTCATGACCTGTCATCATTCCCCAGCAAGCCAATCGAGTGAAAATTGTACCTCCTGCCATCCCCCCCCAACAGCTCTGCCCCTTTGACCGGCTGCCAAGTCATGACTTTTCTCTCTCCTTGAGCTCCTTCCTAGCTTGCTGTCTTGCAGTCACAAAGCCTGGGGTTCAACCTGTCTCTCTCCCTCCCTGCCTTCCTCAGCATGTCTCAGCCCTTCAAGAAAGACATTCACCAGCTCATACTCTCAGCTGCAGAGGAGAAAGGTCTCCTGTGCCCTCCCTGGTTCAGGAGGCAGACCAGTATTTATTTACTGCAGAGCAAATAAATAACGCACATGCATTACAGCACGTTCTGAGAACATCAATTCAAGTGGCTGTGGAACTCCACACCACTCAGTACATGACGTGCTTCAGACTGGGATGCAGTTGGGATGCAGGTCATGCAGCTGCAGCAGCCACGGGGCTCTCAACACAAACCCTTATGAGCAGGACCCTCCCGACTGCACAGTGGTTGTCAGGAGCATTAAATTCCTTAAAGACACCAGAGAAGTCAAACAACATCACTCCAGGCTGCACTCAGATGTACGCCTCTGTGTGAAACAATGGCACATGGAGAGGGCACTTTGCCAGGGAGAAGGATGTATCCCTGGAGGAGGAAGAAGTTGAGATAGCAAGAGACCAATGAGTCTGAGGAGAAGGTGGCAAAGAGGCAGCAGAGACATCCAGAATTGCTGAGGAAGGCTCAGCACTGGCTGAGACACGTTGAATTATGAGGAACTGCCGAGCCTTCTGCTGGATTTATGCTGCCTTAAGGGGAGCAGGACTTTTTATCTTCTCTGTGCAGACTGAACAGCACCAAAAAAAGTCTACATTTCACCACCAGCTTCTCTCACCAATGAAGATCATGTTCCCCACCAATATGAGCAACCATCAAGAACAAAAAGGGTTATCAATATCTTCCAGGTATGAGTGGCCCAACAGCAGGAAGGACATGGCACACTGTGGGTAGTATGATGGCCTTGCTATGGAGCTGTGCTGCTCAGAGTGATGCTGTCAAGCACGTGGAGCAGAAATGAGCTCTCCTTTTGCCCACTCCTGTTGATGGTTTTATTGAGTAGCCCCTCCAGGAGGAGACCATGCATCACTGTCTGTGCCAGAGAGCACCCATAGTCACAGAATCATTAAGGTTGCACTTGATCCAAGACCATCAAGTGCAACCTCTGCCAAAACACCACCACGAGAACTAAACCACAGCACTAAGTGCCACATCCAGTCTTGAACACTTCCAGAGACGGTTACTCCACCACTTCTCTGGGCAGCCTGTTCCAATGCTTGACAATCCTTTTGGTGAAAAAATTATTCCTGGTGTCCAACCTGAACCTCCACTGATGCCATGTCCTTTCATCCTGTCTACAGCTCCCTGCCTTGAGGAGGAAAGGAGCGCTCCAAACAGGACTGTCTCCACCAGTGATCAAAACTCTGTGTGATGGAAAAAGCTGCAACATCCCTGGCATTACCCTTGCTTGCCTGTGCTGCTCCCTCAGGCTTACACCCTCCTGATCCTTAGCTGGTCACCAGCTCAGAGCTCGGTCCTGAAGGAACCTGACTCCGCTACTCCAGCTCAGGGGAAATCTCCCAGGAGAAGAGGGCTGCCCTTACCTGTTTTTCCTGAAGCGAATTGTGAAGATGAGAAAGAAGAGTGCTAGCAGGACTCCTCCAGTCAGGAATGTCCACACAACTCCCAGGAGACCAGCAGAGAAGGATGGGGAGCTCTTCATACTACGGTCAAAAGATGTCTGCGGGAAGCAAAAGGGATAAGGAAGAAGAGGACATTGCTGAGGTTCTTAGAAAAGGAGGTCTCTGCTCCAGCATGATCACTCCCACAGTTATCCTGCTCAGCCAGAAACCACAGCTCCCAGTAGGAAGACACTCCGGCACCAGACCAAGTCCTGCAGGCACGGCCACTGAGATGTGTGTGGACAGGACTTGTGCTCTGTCACTTGCTGAGTACGCAGGAGGACACAGCAGTCCAGGAGCCCTCTTCTTATGGCCAACTAGCAAAATCCATAATGAAGCTGTACAAGTGATTCATAAACCTCAGGCAGCCCGGCCTCTGGGACACGGGAACATGGACAACAGTTCCCCACTGCCTTTTGGAAAGAAATCTTAGGAGAAAGGCCCTGTGGTGCCCCAGCTGGTATCATGCTTCTTTAGATGCTTCTTGGCTCCCACCCCTACCCCTCCCTGCAGCAGACAACTGATCAGCTGGTGGACGTGACTGGGAGCCAGCAGCAGAGCTGCCAGTCGTGCAGGAGCACAGCAAAGGGAGTGTGACAACGCTTTTCAGAGGCGGTGACACACCGAGCTGGAATCCACCTGTCTCCCAGCCGCTGGAAACTAACTTGGTCCCAGGCAGACATCAGCTGAGAACTGGCTTTTGAGGGACACTCCCAAAGCGGGTATGATGGAGGCACCTCTCTCCTTATACACAAACCACCTCACGGGTTTAGATCTCCATTTAAAAATATTCTCTGCTATCTCCTTATTAACATACAACGGATAAAATGATCCTACGTGAAACAAGAAACCTTCTTCCACTGCTGATCTAAAATGCCCCAGCATTTTTAACAGGGTGTGCATGTGTGGGTTACCGACTTTTTTTTTCCCCTTAAAACAAGCATCACTTTTATTAAAGGGCTGGCACACCCCCTTTAAGGGGGGAGGGAGGAGAGCAGAGATCACACACCTTTGAGCTGGAATCACACACCTCCTCACTGACCTCTCTGCTGCTGAGTTTTTTCTCAGGTGTTCCTCCATCCAATTTCTATTGCAGACTACTTTTCCTGACAGTTGACACTGCCCCAAACTCCCAGTTTTTACTTCAAGGTCTGAGCTGTTTCTGCTTCCAACCTTGCTGGAATAAATCTTCAGGCAGAAGAAAGGCATTTGTTTAGAGCCAGTGCCTCATGTCCCTCTACCCCAGCCAGGCTTCATCTCCTCTGGGTGAGCAAGAACGAGGCACAGCTTGCAGAATTAAAGCCACCACATAATTCTTGAAACAAAAACGTGTCACTGCCACATGAGCACGGCTGATCTGCAGGCTCCTGGCAGCTCACATGCTGGTGCCACGCTGGTCACAGGGCAACTGGGAAAGGCAAACCCCTGCCTGGGAGAGAAATCCAGCTGAGAGCTGCTGCTGCTGGGATACAGCTGCATGCACATCTCAGCCTTGCTTTGCAGCAGCATGGAGGGATCCCTGGGGGGATACTCATCTCTGTCCTGAAAACCGCTTCCCACCTCCTCTTCCCTCTTGCTATTCCCTGAGGAGTCTTTTGCCTCTCTGGGAAATGAAGACCACACCAGATGGTGGAGACGGTCAGCCAGGTCAGTCCCCCATTTACACCAGGACTCTCTGTGTAAAACCCCATCACTCAGCACAGATCAGGCCCATTCTCCCTCCTGCCTGGAGCTGACAGGGCTGGTACAAGGCTGTAATGCCATTCTATTTCTGTGTCCTGCCTGCTCGAGCCCAAGGGTAACACCTGGCTTTTGTCACTCAGGTGAGCAGGGCAAACTCAGCATTCTGGGGCTTCTTCACTTCGCTTCCAGATGCACCCACCAACAAAATCCTTTCACCTCTGGCTGCTGCCAAAAGTATTACTGCACCCTATTTCCAGCAACCACCCAGGGATCAGAAACACCCCTATGATCTCCACTTTTTCTCTCCCACACACCCTCCCACCTGACTGCTGTTTCCCTGGATGTTGATGCTACTTGAAGTTGATGGAGCGCTTTGTTGGCTGCTGAGCGGAGTAAATCCTGGTCCTGGCAGGGGGAATATTAATTGTAAGCTGGCTGCCAGAGCCAGAGGAGCCAAGCAGCTTACAGTCTTTTAATTAAAGGCCCATGGTCGTGCAGGACGTGATGGAGAGCCGAGTGGGACAAGCCTTGCTGCTCCATGCAGCAGCCTCACGCGGTCTCAGCTGCAGTGGAGTGCAGCCCGGTGTCATTTCTACCCCCTTACTGGTGGGGAGGGGAAGTACCATTTATTACAGATGATGACTTTTAATTAAATCCTGCTCTACTCATATTTGAAAAGCACTTTGAAGTTATAGGGGACAGGAAAGGTCAAGGGCAGATAGGGCCACCTCAGGCCAGTCCTGAGCAGCTGGCTGACACATGGGAGGGCTGCTTGACATGACTTGGCTGTCATGGATGCTTTCTCTCCTTCTGGATAACTGCTGGGTGTCATGTCACCTAGACTCATGTGTCTTGGAGGCCAACCAGGTGACAGTGCGCTGCCTTCAGCTGGACTGGGATTGCTCAGCAGCTGCAAGCCCCTCTTCGTCCCTCCCCCAAATCTACTTGTGCAGAGCAAACCTCATGCCCCAGAGCACTCCCCAGCATGGATACATCCCACTGCACCACACATCCCACTGCTCCCATACGTACCACTGTCACGGTGCAGAGCTCGTGCAGCGCCCGCTGCTGCTGCTCCTGGCTGCCAAAACTGGAGCTGCCATCGCAGAGCTCAGAGCAGTTGAATCCCGGCTCCATAGCACATCCTCAGCCGTTATCCCGCCCTTCCTTTGCCCTGCTGGAAGGATGAGTGTTGGCTTTCTCCAGCGAGAAGAAGCCTCTGGCACACACCACATCCACCCTGTCAGTGGGGAAGGGTCTGAGGGCAGCCTGGGGCTGAGCTTACCCAAACTGATGTGATGCACATCCAGAGCCAGCACAGGGAGTGCCCCCTGCCGGTGTCCCTCGGGGTGTCCTCTGCAGGGAGGAGGGTCAGCTCGGGACCTGGGCTCCCACAGAGCACGGTGGCATCTCGGGCACTGCTACACCACCCTGCAAAACAACACCTGTGGAGGGTCACAGTGGCCCCAGCCCCTATATCCCAGCTGGGAGCTGAAATGAGGTGCTGTGCTGGTCCAAGAAAGAGCATGGCACCCTGAACCCGCTGCATCTATCCTTTGTAAATGCATTTTCCTGCACTGGAGCAATTTCAGGGTCATTTTGCAAGTACCTTCCTTGCGCTGGCAGTGACTGCTGGTTTCATGGAACATCCCTTTCTTCCAGCAAAGAACCAGCGAGTGAAAACAACAACAAACAGCAACAAGTGTTGCCATTGCTTAACAGGACCTACACCCAGGCCTGGGTGAGCAGAGGGGAAGGTGCTTGAACCCAGTGTTTTGGCTGACTCGGCCCGAGGTGCAGCCTGGCTACCTGAAGAGCTGGCTGTTCATTAAGGAGATTTAGAAGCCTGACACCTCCATGCTCTGCGTCCCTCCCGGTGCTCTGGCTGCCAGGTATTGTCCCTGCTTGCTCCTGCTCCCTTTGCACCACCTTTGCCTCTGTTCCCCCTTTCATTTCTCTTTTTGGTGTGGATTTTAATAGGCCTCATTACCATTTTAGACATGAGGTCATACTTATCCTCAAGCATCCTTACTCAATTACCATTGTCACCAAGTTTAATTAGCTTCCAGCGCACGACCATAAGCAAGTCTCCCGTCGTTAGCAGCTGGGGAGGAGGCACAATTGCTCGCTCCCTATTTGCTCCTAACAACAGGTGGGAGGGAAAAATTATCCCTATCGTGCTCCTCGGGGCTGCTCCCTGGCTGAGCATCCCCTGTGCCTGGCCGATGCTCCATCCTTCCCCGTCACTGCTCCTGACACTTTGATGCTCTCTCCTCCCAAGAGTTTTTTCCTTACTTTGGAAAAAACTCCTGTCATTATGTGAGCAAAGAAAGAGTAAATTAAAAAGAAGCATGGTCACCAGGACCTGGTCTGAAACCTGATGTTCGTCATGGGGCATAATTGGGATTCAAGTGCCAGAAAAGCTACAGGTGTTGTTCTCAGCTCGAGTGCAAACTGATTTTTCAGCTTTAGAGCAGCTGCTTAGAAGTCCCAGCCTGAGCACTTCAAGGTAAGTGGGCTACTTGTCCAAAATTAGCAGACCCACCTCTAAAGCAATAACCACAGCTCTCCTGCTGGCAGAAGCCTTCGTGTACTGCAGGTCTGGGCACCGTCCTGCCCCTGCCAGAACTTCCCCCAGCGTGAGATCAGCTCGCTGTGTCCTACAAACACAGTATCACACATCAGCCAGACTGAAGATTTTACACACATGGTGTGTAAAGACATGTTTTTCAAGAGTGCTGAAGCCACCCAGCTCCATCAAGCCTCCTTCTCTCTAGCTTGTAGCAAACCATGGTGGTGTTTGCCCTCTCCAGCAGGATCATCCTGTGGGAGATTTCATACCCTCCATAGCTCAGGCTGAGTGACTGGAAAAGAGCCATGGCTGCAGGAGATATCCAGCTGCTGCAGTGAATGCCAGGGTTGCTACAGTGCTGGAAGTGCAGTGGAGAGGAGGAGACAGGCTCCAGCTGAACAATTCAGAGACCAATGGACAGCGTGGAGGGACTGGGTGGGGATAGGGGAAGGAGAGGGGCACTGAACCTTCAACTCTGAGAAGACCTGAAGGAGAGCACTGCCCAGCCTCCAAGGGGCTCAGCCCCTCCCCATGCCCCCAGGTGGGTTTAAAGACAAAACCCCCTATAATTCCTTTTTAAGCTTCTGCCATGGCAGAGGGGGAACACACCTGGCAGGTGGACCACTACCAAGGCTGGCATGAGGCCAGCAGGCACAGCCTTCCTGTGGCTCACAAACGGAGATGTTACCACAAGGAGCACCAGTTCAGCCCTCACCCACCCAGCAGGCCACTCCCTGGAGGAGGGCAGAAGCCCCTTGGGGTCTCCCCAGCCCCCACCCCTGCATTCTGCAAACGACTCCCACACAATGTTGATAACAAGCCGAGGCCAATTAGCGTTCATTAGTATGCAACAAAGCAAGCACTAGTGCAGTTGTCGCTGAAAGGCAACAGGCATTTCCAGCCCAGCTCCTGCTTCTTGTAAGAGCTGGCAGGAATGCTTCTCTGTAGCCTGGAGAGGATCCAAGGGGGACCAGCACTTTGGGGGGGGTCACTGACCTTCAGGGTGAGGCTGGGCAATGGTTGTCAGGACAGACAACAACACAGGTAAAACCCCACATCTTTAAAATGTAAGGATCTGTTGAGAACAGAGGTTTGTGGGTTTGGTTTTGTAGGGTTTTTAAGACCAAAATGCCAACCAATTCCAATGGATGACTTGCAGAGCAGAATCACAGAATGACTGTGGTTGGAAGCAACCTGACAGCTCTGCTTGCCTTGCTCTGCCCTTGCTGCTCTCAGTCTCTGTGGCCTTGCACCTGCCAGCTGTCTGAGACATGGTGGAGAGCATCTGACCACAGAGGAGCATCAGCTTGCACACAGACATGATCCAAAAAGCCAAAAGTCGATAGGAAAGAAGTGACTGGACCACATGAAAAATATTAGCACCATCATCTTCTAAGATAAAAGGGAAACAGTGACTGCTAGAAACGGTATTTGGATAAAAGCAGTTTGTGGTCACCTCAATGGTTGATCTCCAGACCTGGAAAACCTGTTTCCTTAGATCTGTTGAGACCCAGGAATACTTAGCATAAAATCATTTAGGTTGGAAAAGAGCTCTTAGATCATCAAGTGTAACAATTAATCCAGCAGTGCCAACTCCTCCACTAAACCATGTCCTTAAGCACGACATCTACATGTTTGTTGAACACTTCCAGGGACAGATACAGAATCATAGAATCACTAAGGTTGGAAAACACCTCAAAGATCACTGAGTCCAATATCTAACAATGCTGAGTAACCATAAACTAACGCATAAATAGCCCTCAAAATAGATGCTGTTGATGTCATCTAAATGCACATCTTGACTCTCTCAAAGTTTCTTCTTTCCTTTCAAAGCATTTCTTTTGGAAAAAAAAAAACCCAAAAAAACCAGAGGAAAAAAACCTTTAAAGAAGCTGAAAAATCAGCACAGCATGTATAGACCCAGAGCAAGCAGAAGGAACTTTTCACCCCAACAGGTTCATTTTGATGTAGTGTTGAAACAGAGGCTTCCTCCCAAGGGTGACATCACTGCTCGGTGAATCAAAAGGTGGAAAACCAAAGATGTCAAATCACAGACAACAGAACAATCACATTCAGAAATGTGCCAGTCCTCATGAACTCTGCAATCCCATCCGGTCACACCAGCCCTGACAGAGAAATGGTACATGCACACCTCTGCAAGGAGCACATCTGGAGAAACATCTGCTGAGAAGAACTTTTGGGAAGGTGGCTGTGTGGCCAGAGGCAGAGAAGAACAAGTGGGGAGAAGGAGCAATGTGCAAAGGGCAGAGCCACTCCTGCTGCCTTAAGAGGGGAGCAGGAGATCTTGGCTCACCCCTGATGGGTCTGTGCTGGTACTGCCAGTCCTGGTGGGAGATGGAGCTGTGCTGGTGAGGAGCAGCCTCGGCTGGCAGGACACCAGCCTGCACACTGACAGCAGGAAATCATCCGGATAACTGTTCCGGTAACATGAACACCTCGGGATGGGGTTTTGCAATTCAGAAATCTGGCACTTCCAAGACAGGCTCCTGCTTTTTTCTTCTGCTCTTCTTGTCCAACAAGATCCCTTCTTGTTTGGCCTGAGAAACCTGCAATATTGCCATCCCCAGGGTGATCAGAAAAAGTCACAAGCCAGACTTACTGCAACACCCCCCGCAATGGAGCTACTTAAAAACCGTGAGTTAAAACACACAGCGTATCTGAAGATTATTTTTAATTTATATTTAAAACTTCAGCACCTACATTTTCATGTTTTTCCCTGCAAACACAAAGGGAAAAAGAAAGAAAACCAAGAAACCCTGCTTATCACATCACCCTAAAATCTGGGTTACAAAGGCTCAGTCCCCAGGAACACGGGGAAGCTACAAACTTGTCACTCTTCTCAGGAACTGTCCTGAGCTCATGCTTCATTCTGCTCCTGTCCCTGGGATTTCCAGAGCCACTTCCAAGCCCCTCAGATATCTCCATACCTCACTGATAGACAGCAAGCTCAGTGAGGATAACCACCAGGAGCTGCAGGACCCACTGCACACAAAGGAGGGAGATGCAGGACAAGGTGCTTCTGACTCTGCGTGCATGGGGAGCTCGCTGTCTGACTGAAACCTGAAATTTTGTGTTGACTGAAGCTAGGTGTGATTTTCAAGCCTCCTACTATTTTGGAAAGCATGTCCCAATATCACAAAGGCAATAACTTCTGAATGTTGATCTTACTGCTTCTCCATCCACTGTAGCTCCCTCAGCTTGGGAGCATGGCATGAGGTTGGCACATTTAGCTCTGCAGCTAGACTTTTTAACTTTATAACAGCAGGTTGAATACCCACATGGATTTTTTCAGGTCTGTGGTTTACATTTTGAATTAAAGAAACCTCCATGCAAAAAAAAACCAACTCTAAAGAAACCACATTACTTTTTTTTTGAACCACCACACAGTCCTGCGAGGAGCTGACTCACACTTCTCCCACTAAGGAGCTGATAAGGCTTTTAACTCTCTAACCATAATTGCTATACAATGACAGGCATGTGAGAAACAGAGACAGAATAGATTGGAGATGCTCAATGGAAGGAAAATTAGGAGGGAATACCAAGAGGCATAGGGAGCATGCCACAGATGAGACCAATATGACCAGAGCTGATGGGGAGGTAACCCAAATCCTTGGAGCTCCCAAGGAGCAACTTTGTGCCACTTGAAGATCTGAACCCTCCCTCCTGTCCTGAAGCTGCTGAGCAGCATGTGGATGAAATGAGCAGAAACCTCCAGGTTTTGCCCCCCCAAAGTGGCTGGGAGTCCTGGGGTCAGGACTCCACCACCCCTTGTGCTGAGCTCATCCCTGCTTGGCCCAGTGGCCTGGCAGGCTCCTCACACAGAGCTGAGTGACAGCAGGAAACAGCCAGAGAAGTCCTTCCAGCAGAATTTTAGTGACACCATGGTACCCCCAGGTGGAAGTTCACCTTCCTGCAGCCAGTGAGGGAGGTACTGGGATGTCTGCTGCGAGACAGCAGCCTCACCACTTGGGGCCAAGGAAGGCACAGCTGCCTCCCCCAGAAACGGGCAGGGGACATCCCCCAAGCACCGCTCTGAGAAGGGGCAGTGCTGCTCCCATGCCTTTCCCATGCCCAATACTTTGCCCACAGCCAGGAGCTGGGGTGCATAATGGCCCAGCAACTGTGCTGCAAGGACAGGAAGGACACGCAGAGGCTTTTCACCACTTCGGGAAAAATCCTGGGTTTTCATTACTCCGTAACAACTTCATTAATAATTTCATTTATTAGTGGGAGACCACATCTGTAGGTGCTGTTCTGCCTCCACGGGATAACCTCCCTGCTGGTTCCCAAGCCCTGGGTCAGGAGGGTCTCCATCCCAAGTGGAGATGTGCCACATCCCATGTGGCAGATGACCTGAAAGTGGGATGGCAGGGGCTGCCTCTCCAGAAACACACAGCAAATTTCATGCTGCACTGCACCTTCACCATGAAGAGGCAGAAGTGGCCAGGGCTGGCTACAGGGACAAACTGCATGGCCACCATGCCCACAGAAACGCAGCTCCTGCCTGCCACTCTGCCAGGCACAGCCAAAGAGAAGAAATGTTGGAGGTGTGCAAATATACCCAATCTGCTTCACCATTTGCCCTGGTAGTTGCTGCAGGCAAACCATGAGTACCCTCGTCTGCCAGGCTGGTCAATCCTGAATCCCTGGAACGGATCACACCCATATCCCTGCCCCAGAGAGGCTGGCACCTTGTCACAGGACAAGGAGGCTGCAGGACTCCACTGTGGCTGTGTGACACGCACACTTTTCCACCAGGACACTGATTCAAGGCGCTGTGACTGGTGCAGCATTACCAGGTCTCAGGGCTCTGTGCCCATTCCTGTTGCCTTTATAGCTGCTCCCATCCATCCACATGCATGACCTGCCCCAGAAAGCTGCCTTTTCCCAGGCCATTCCCATCAAATGCTACTACTTTCTCCTTTGGGCATGTGCCCCAATATGCTGCTCTGAGGCACAGCTCAGCCCCAAGCACTGCTGCTGGAGGCTCCAACATCCCTTCCTTCCATCAGGTCCCTCTGCCTTCGGGGTGTTAGCACCAGCCTAACAAACGGAAACATGCCAAACAGCCTTACATGAAAATGTAGCCTGTGATTTTTTTCTGTCTTAACTGTACCATCTTTAGAGAGCCACCATGAATAAGAGGTAAAAAAGCCTGATGATTTAGAATTTTGATTTACAAGGGAGATCTACCTTGTGGTTGAGGTGTGTATGACTTAATTAAAAGCAGAAGCTCACCCCCACTGAAGCTGTTTGCTGCCGAGATACCAAATGCAGAGGAGGAAGAGACCTCAGAAGGAATATTTCCATAAAGTTATGTTTCACATTAAGCATATGCCTTCCAGAGCTCTCCCTTTCCAAAGCTGGCAGAAAGCTTCAGCTGTTCCTTCATGCAATCAGACACCATCCCCTCTCACAGCCCTGGCAGCACCAGCACACCTGTGTTTTCACAAACAGGGCTAGGATGGCCAGGCTGCAAAGCCACACAGCCCCAACATGGGGACAGCTTCTAGTGCTAACAAGGTCAGCATGGTTTTTTCTCTAGTTAACCTTTTTTTTTCTTTCAAATTTGGCAGGATTTGGGAAATCAGGTGACACATTTAGTCCTTAAAGAGGCAGGAAAACAGAGCACTACAAGCTCTTTCACCTTACCCCTGATGACCGAGCAGCAGGGAATATTTTCCCCTACGAGACAGAATTGACTTAAGGCTCTGAAAGCCAGAGATGTCCAGGGCTCCTCTGGCTCCCCTCCCGGGTACCACAGGCTGCCAAGCTGCACCCAGTGCTGCCCCGCTCAGCCTCTTTGCTGGGCAAAACAAGCCCCCCACCAAGGGGCAGGGCCGCATCAAGGTTTCCACGAGGTCTGCCAGCCTGGCTCCCTGCAGGCAGCGCTGAGGCTTGTTCAGGGGTGGAGAGGGGCAGCTCTGAAGCTGGAGGCACCACCAAACCCGTGTGGAAAGTGCTGCTTGCAAACTGTGCCAGCACAGGGTCGGCAGTGAGAGCGGAGCGAGCAGGCCCCGGCCCCAGGTGGGTGAGGGGAGGCGGCGGCCGCGCCAAGGCCGCGTTGGAAATGCCAGCTGCAACTCAACACGGGCAGCTCCCGCTGACCCGGGATCTGGTTCCCTCGGCCTCCTCCCTGCCCCTCTGGGGATGCAGAGCACCTGCGGGGCGGTGGAAAATCCAGCTCTGGGTCCGTGAGCCACCCCTCCCCGAGAGGTGACCAAGTCCCTGGGAATTGTGTCATGATCAACTCTGGCGGCCAAGGAGAAGCGAACAAGCTGGGTCCTGGAGTGTTTCCTGGGTGGGGGGTGTCACCCCTCAGCAGCGCTGTGAATCCAGGGCACACGGATCCCCCTCTCTCCCTCTCCACACAGCAGGTTGCTGCACTGTGGAGTTGGTTGCAACTTTTCTTCTCCCCATTCTGAACTCCGCAAGGCACACGGCTCGCCCAGGTATCAGCAGTGTGGTTAGCACAAACTGACCTAGCGCCGCAGCTTCACATCTTTGCATCCTGCAAGGCAGCCCTTTCCCATGGCCAGGTGCCGGCAGGCTCCGCTCCCACAGGCACCTTCCGGGGGCTGCCTGTAACCTTCGGTATTTTCTGGAGAGCTACAAAACACCGGCCCAAGCCAGCCCCGTTTCGAGCCCAGGGGTGCATCCCGGGCACAGCCAAACCAGCGAAGGGCGGACGAAGAGCTCTGCATCCCCCAGAAGCGCGCCCGGAGCTCGGCTCCGTGCGGGAGCGCTCGGGAGCTGCCAGTCCATCCCGCGGCCCCGCCGCGCTGGGCTCCGGCCGCTGCCCCCGCGGGCTGCGGGGAAAGGGGCGCGGGGAGCACAACCCCCAAAGCCAACAGCGCCAGGGCAGGAAAGCAACTCGTCAGGTAACCTGGGCGCCCCGGTCTCAGCCATCCCGCTCGCAGCCCCAGCCACGGCTGCCAGCCCCTCTCTCCCCACAGCGCGCCCGGCGGAGCCCCCGACCCACCTGCGGGACGGCACCCGTACCCAGCCTGCGGGAACCTGCGGGAACTGCGGGAGCCTGGCAGGAGCGGCACGGCCGGGGCGGGAGCAGCCCCGCAGCCGCCGCGCGGGACGCGGAGCTCGGCGCCGGCGGCCGCCCCTCAGCGCCCCGGCTCCGCCCGGCCCGGCCCGGCCCGGCCCGGGAGGCGGGCGGCAGGAGGGGCCCGGGCGGCCGCGCTCCTCCGCCGGGGCGGTGGCGCCGGCCCCGCTCCCGTCTGACCCGGGACAAAACTTCTCAGCAGCGGGGAAAAAGCCCAGGGGCCGGGGATGTCCCGGCAGGGCTGGACTCCGTTTCACGCCGGGTCCCTCCAGACAAGCGCAGCATCGAACCCTCCCCAGAACAGCCCCGGGGCCGGGAGAGCGGGACCCCGGCACAGCCCCCGGCTGACCTGGCCCCGTTAGCGCCGCGCTCCCGCGGCTGAGCTCATCCCCGGCCCCAGTCCCGCTGCTGCCGCCGGGATGCCCCGCCTGGGAACGGGCCGCCTCGCCCGGGTGCTCCTGGCAGCTGAGGCAGCACAAAGCCCCGCGTCTGTGGCAAAACCGGCCCGAGAAGGTGAGTAAACCCGAGGGCGGCCAACCTCGTGCTCCGTGACCTGCTTGTGCCGCCCCATGGCTAGTGGTAGCCAGCGTGACTCCTGCAACAGGTATGGATGTCTGTGGGAGCAGCACTCGGTGCCTTGTGGATAGACCCACTGTCACTCTCAGCATCCCCGCGCTGACCATTTCCCTGTCTTGCCTCCCACGGTCCTGCAGCTCGCCTCATCAACTCCGTGCTCTCTCCCGCCAAGACATCCACTCCATTTTACTGGAATTTTTCCCCAACTCTGAAAGTCAAAAGCTCTGCTCCAGCACTGTAGTTTCTCTCCCAGCCTGCAGCAAAGTGCCAGGTGCTGCTGGAAAGGGCTGTTTGCAGACAGGTGTAAGGCTGTGCAGCTCTTCTGTCTGCACACTGTTCTGTTTACCCCGTTTACCCAACTCTGTTAGACCTTGGCATGAACAGCACCAATTTTTCACTCCTGCCCATTCCCAGACCTGCAGAGCCATGGACCAGAGGGAGCTGTGGTCTGAATGGGGCTGGAGAGGTTTGCACAGCACTGTTGGTCACACTGTGCCCCACAGCACCATTGGAAACAAACAGTGACCTGTTACTTCCCAAACCTGGTAAAAACATCCAGTTTGCAGCCTTTCGTTCTGGCAGCAGCTCCCATTCCCCTTTACTAGATTTGACTGATGTCCCAGAGGAGAAGCTGCCATAGGACCTCTCCATTCCCTTTTCCCATCCTCCTCAGAGGCAAAACAGAGGCACATACCTTGCCCAGGGATCCTAACAGCACCCTCCAGAAGGTGTTTTCTAGCCTGGGCAGTGATGGGCGATGAAGGCTCCGTGGGACCAAGAGTCACATCCAGAGCAGGTGGAGGAGGTGGAAGCCTTGTTACTGCCACATACAAAGGAGAATGAAAAAGCCTCTTGGAAAGCCTTGGGAGACCAAGGTCCAGCGATTTAAAATTAATTCTGAATTTTGGCACTGAAAGCAGCCCTCCAATTTGCAGAGGTGCAGATTATCTGCAGTGGCTATAAGAAAGGTCCCCATATTTCAGTATCTCTGGAAATCTGATCTCTTTTAGAACACACAGGCTCTTAGACTGAACTTAACAATCTGGTCTCCACGTCCATAAAACTAGGACCGTAAGTAGGAACATCTCTGAGCAGGAAGTGAAGGGAGAGGAGTGAGACTCTGACTGTTCACACAGGAACAGGAGTGAAGTGCCTTATTTCTGGTCCCTCCCAAAGCTAGCAGAGAGCATTCCTGTTGCCCACTCACTTATGCTTATTACTAAAGCACTTTGTAAACTCTGATAATGAGAAATGGACGCTTTATATGTGCTTCAGTTTTGCTCCTGGGTTTTGATCTCAAAAAAAAAAAAAAAAAAAAAGTCAAAACTCTGGGGTATGGACAGTCCCTTGGCAACTGTCACAGACACGTGGATATGCATTGCCTCTTATTCCTCGCCCAGCAGAAGTGGGACCACAACCTCATCCCAGTGAGCTCTGCAGCCCTACAAGAACTGGGGCATCCTTCTGGGTGTCACTTGGCATTTTCAGAGAACATGCAGTTGCAGCCAGGATGTTGGGGAGTCGGGGAAAAATGCCTGGGTGTTTTGTCTGGAGGCAGGAAAGTGCCTGCTGCACTACAGGTATGCACCAAAAGGATTGGTGCTGCCAAGCAGGAAGGAATGGAGGTCTGGAAAGGCACAAGTGAGGGCAGAAAGCCCATAGTTAAGGTGAGTTGTGTTACAAACTCTGCAGGGACAAGGCCCCTTTTGTGCCAAAGGGTCCTGCTGTGCTTAAATCATGGTCAGTAACCCCGTGTTGGGAATGCATCACCTCATGCCAGAGAATAACTGGAGCCCAGCAGCAGCATGGCTCAGCCAGAGGCTGCGTCCTAGGAAGGGAAAGCAAAAGCTGAACTCATTTGAAACTGTTGAGGGAGGCAGGATGCAATTTTCTCCATCTGTCTTCTGTGTCTTTTCTCAGTCCTTGCTCTTTTTAAACATCCTGTTGAAGAGTTGGACTGCAGAGCTCCCTGGAGGGGTTCAGTATCCATCACAACACTGCCTGATAAGAGGGATAAACCCTCTCTCATGCCTCTTCACTGCTGCTCTGGCTCTTCATCCTTAGCATCTTGTTCATCCTGCATGGAGCTACTTGCACGTTACAGCTGCTGGATGCCTTGTGGGAGTTGTGATCACCTGGGACACACACCTCCTTTTGGAAGTCTGGCCCATGTCATTTGCTCCAAGACATACACAACGGTTGGATGCTTGTTTCAAGTTTACTGTTGGAATAAGTGGGCTTGGAGCTGATTTTTGTGGACTGAGACCCCTCTGCTTGCCAGTAATTAGCAATAACACTTCTCTTCTGGGGTCAGGCTCAGGGTTTTAGCCCATTTAACAGTTAATGCTTTGGCCATCCTCAGGGTGTCACGCAGAAACATCAAAAATACCCTCTACTTTAACTGCAGCTTTTGGTCATCTGCTAAACTCTTCTTAAGCAACTCACATTGCAGTCAAATTTCTCTAAATTTGTCTGAGTTTTCTTTAGGATGAATTGCATTCAGTTTTTGCTTCATCTTGGGGAAAATTAGCATTTTGGAAAAGCCAAATTCATATATGACTACCTGTAATTGTCCTGACTTTACTCAAGTCCATTGCAACTGCTCAGCTGCACTGTGTCCACCCATCATGATGAATCCAAAAGGGAGACAGGGTGTGCTGGATGGACGCATCCTCTGCTGGGAAATTATCATCCAGCACACTTGGAAACTCTCATGAGACTTGACTGTGGCCTGCAGGCAATCTCCACAGATGTGTCCCAGAATTAAATTATCTATGCAAATACAGTTTTCTTTTCACACATTGCAAACGAGCCTGTAGAGAGAGATCCGTGCTGGGCCTCGTTTGGTGAGGCAGTCAGGTACACACAGGCTTGCACACGGTGCTCCCTCTCCCTCTCGGGCTTTCCTGATCTGCATAGTCTGCTCGAGTCCCCGCTGTAGAACGGCTCATGTTGCCATTAGCGTGAAGCACCACCCTTCTCTCTTTGAGGCTCTCTCTCCTTTGTCAGCATGTGGCAGCCAGCAGTTGTAACATCCCCCTTCAAAAAAACATGTAGCCACACTTAGGCAAGAGAGGTTTTGTCCAATTCATTCCTAAAAGGGAAACTTCTTCACGTTTTCCTCTTACAAAGTTTCTTATTTCTGAGTTTAAACAAGAGATTATTTTCTTTTCACATACCCACCTAGTCTATGGTCTCTTGGGTGTAAATAGTTTAAGTTTTACCTGTTTGAAGGTTCATTAAAGCCATCCTGCCTTTTCCAGCCCATTTCCAGGCCATGAGGTTGGCCACTGGACTTTTGACAGGCAGGCATCCAGGGAACCCCTCTGCAAGAACTGGAGCTAAGTGCCCACACATTGAAGCCTCTCAGCAAACACCAGCCACTTCTTCAGCCTTCAGGAGTTTCTATTCTCTTCTCCAGCTCTCAGGAGCAGGACTTTGGACTTTTTTCTACTTTCCTGAGATTTCTGAAGGCTTGAACAATCTTTTGCTGTTCCCACACCATCCTGTTGGCTTTCTGACACTTTCCAATCTCTTCTCAACTCCTCTTCATTCCCCTTGACAGATATTCCCCATTATAACCACCTACCTTGATAAGGCAACTGGGAACATGTGTGGACTATTCTCACACGAAGAACTGCCCTCAGGGAGGTTCCCAATGCTCACTCTGTCCCTCCCAGTACATCCTGGAAGAGTGTCCATTCAGATGGGGAAGTCTCTGCCAGGAGTAGCCAGGTGCAGCTGAGGACATGAGTATGAACCGGGTCACATTCCCTTTAATGCCCATTTTCCATGGCTCTGTGAACTGCTTTAAGATAACTTTGTAACTCACTCGTGCCACAAAAAATTTTGAGCCCAGTTAACTTGCCTCTCCATCCAGGGCAAGTTCAAAAACCTTCCTTTGTAGTACAAGGCTCTGCATCTTCCCAGACTTGAAACAGTCTCTCAGAAAGATGATCTTTGTTGATGTGGACCCCACTGTTGCTAGACAGACAAGCCAAGATCTTAGGAGTGACCCTGGTGGAAAAAAGAAATAGGAAAGAGTGGGGAAAAACCAGAGGGATCAAGAATATGGTAGAAGAAAAGCACCATGTGAAGAACAGTGACATGTGACCCACACCCCCTTGTAGCAGAAACTACAGCACTTTGAACTTGTTTAGGGCAGGAAGATCAGCTCCAGCGTGGTTTCCACCATGCTTAGAACTGCAGCTCACTCCCACCCCTGAAAACTGGTTTGTTAGCAACACCCTGCTCATCCTGCCTGTCTCTTATGCAAAGTAAGGCTAATCCCAGAATCACCTGACAGGGGGCCAGGTCAGAAAGTCACAGAGGGCTTGGGCCTGAGACATGACCTCCTTCAAGCTGCCATTTGGCAACTCCCTGTAAAGCAGAGCTGGTGCTCACTGCTGGAAGAAAGGCTGGTCTGCTTCGACTCTCCCTAACCCTTTCTGCTCCATCCATGAAGCCAATCTGTGGGGTGTTAGAAACTCTCTGTGTGAAGAATTTTTCCTCCTGCCAGTGGCAATGCTGGATGGGGACCAGCTGGATGGAGAAAACCCTCAGTCAGTCTGTCGGATGTGGGAGAGAGGCTGACAACCTTTTGTAAGCTGGTTTCCCACATGCTTTCTAATTATTGTTTTTTTGGGGGATAGCATCAAGGGGAAAACACGAGGTTATGAGAAGGGAGCCAGGATAGAGCTTCTGAGAAAGCAGCAGGATAATCCTACGCTGCAGTGTGTAGCCAGAGTGTGTGGGAATCAAGTGAGGCTGTGACCAAGCTTTCTGGTGGAGGAGGCACCAAGCAGCTCTCTGGCTCTGACAGACAAGGATGTTCATACAGATTTGGTCCTGGTCCTGGGACTCGGAGACAAATGGCCTCATCTTTGATGAGATCCTTTCCAAACAGTTAGGACTGTTGCTCCAAATGTTCTCCCATTCCTCTTTCTTCCCTCCAGTTTACATACTGAGCATGATGTCATAAGGTGTTGAATATCTCTGCTCAGTTGGGGTCACCTGTCCTGCCTGGTCCCAGCTCCCCAGGACCTCCTCCCCAGCGTGGCAGCAGGAAAAGCAGAAAAGGCCTTGGCTCTGTGTAAGATCTGCTCAGCAATAACAAGAACATCTCCATATTATCAACACCGTGGACAGCACAAATTCAAAATGCAGCCCCATACCAGTCTGTGAAGAAACTTAACTGTACCCCAGCCAAAACCAGCACAAATGGGAGAGAGAAACTTGGTGGGTCGTTCCCTCTCCCACATGGGGTAGGAGCACATGTACAGCTTTTATTAAACCTCAGCAAATCCCTCTCACAGGAATGGGATTGGGTAAAATCATACTTTATGGCAAAGCACAGGTTCTGCCAGTGGGAGGACAGGACATCCTTGACTGAGCTGTCCAGAGGTTGACACATTTTATTTATCATAATATAAGAAATAGTGTGGGAGGGTGGGCAGGTGGCGTGGAGGGGGGCAGAAGAAGAACCACATAGTTGTCTTCTTGGGGTTTTTTTCCACTTGTATTTTCCTTTGGAGATTTGATTTTCATCAGTCCCTGGTTTTGGTGAGGGAACAGCAAATGCCCTCCAAGGTTAGATGGTGCTTCAGAGAAAGGCCATGCCTGGTACCACACTTCAGAAAAGCCTGCAGAGGTCCAAGCTCCTGAAGGACCAGCCAGGCTCTGCCCCAGCTCTAGTGCATGCTGACATAGGAGAGCAGAGTTCAGCTGATTCTAAGGAAGGGACTGGTCATGCCAGATGCAGTCAGTAAAGCTTGCCCACTCTTTCCTTTCATACTGAGTCTTAATGTAGGATTTTTATTAAACGTTTAGCATGACCTGGAACCCAGAGGAAGCATTCAGCCTTTTTGATGCTAATCTGAACCACCAAAGCTTTTAAGGTTCACTTCATGCTGCCAGCAACACCCAGTGCCAGCAGTGATTAGTGGTCTCCTGGGAGGTATCTCAGCCTCTTAGGATTTGACAGGGAAACAAAAAAAGTCTGCAGTGGAGCCCAGTTTCAGCTGTGCCCATCTGCTAAATAACAAGTGGTAAATGATAGTTTCCTTCAATTGTAGCAGTCCATGACTACTCATGAAGTCATATAATGATCTCATCTCAGTTATTCACCATGTTCTTTCTTCTACCTGACACAGTGAAGATGTTTCTCTTTGTAACAGTAGCGAGTGAAACCAAACCCAAATCCCCATTAATACAGATCTAATACACACGCAGTGCACAACAGAAGCATCTCTTTTTTCTGGCTCTAGCTGCCACATCTGAAGTATTTTTCCATTTAAGAGCTGGAAAGACAGGCCACTGCCTTCTTTTTAAGGGGCCTGGCACTTGTTTCCCTGGATGGTAAGCACTCTGCTGCCAGGTAAGGGCTGCACATCCCTGTTTCCAAATCCTCACAGACAATGCCCTCTTGCTCATGGCAGTCTTTAGAAACAAAGACCTCAGGCTGAGGCTGAGAACCACACGGCACAGAGGGCATTAGTGGGAGATGTTCATTGCTCAAAATTAGTTCCTGATGCTGGTGGGAACGTGTTGAGAAGGTTCCCACATCCATCCTGAATGGGCCATCCTGGAGCAAGGAAAGTAGAGCAGGAACAGAAGGGATGACAACTGAGAAACAAGGCAAACACAAGCCTGGCATGCAAGGAAATGATTGTTTCTTATTCTCTGTAAAAGCTAGTACAAACAAATTTTAGAAGCAGAACTATTTTTTTCCAATAAAGCTTTCCCTGGATGTGCAACACCCAATTTAACAACCACTAAAGTACACCTTACCCTTGGTGCATGCTGATCTAAGTATGCCCACATTTTACAAGTCACACAACAGATTTTTTTATGGCCTTTAAAGCTATTTTGAGTCAAGGACATCTACCTTTAATACAGAATTTTTAACTAAGCTGTGAAGCACTTTGATCAATAAGCTCACTGCTTTGTTGCCACTAAGAAATTCAAAGCAGCAACTGCTGATTTGCTTTACCCCATCATTTACAAACTGAGATGGGAAAATTTTGTACAACTCACAAGAGTTTTTGCTTACTGTCCTTTAAAGGGATTATAATCACAGGCTTCATAGGATGACACACACCTGAAGTTGTGAATTCCTGAAGTTGTGAACTCCTCAGTCTCTCTGAAGGTTCTGAAAGCCTATTCATCATGAGCTGCTTTAAAAAGAAAAGAAACACACCTTTCTTTTCTTAAAAAGAAATTGAAAAAATGGATGTCTTTGAAAAGGTTTGACTAGATGTTTGCCAATGAAATTTGCATGAAGAAGACACTTGTTGCTGAATAAAAGATTGTGAAGACAAGACATTTGTCAGCTTTATTCACCCTGGAGAATTTTGAAGAAAAGTTCATGACAAAAGCAACAGGACTTGCAAGTATGAAAAGGTTGTTACTGTAAAAAGAAATGAGAGAAGAGGGGAGGAAATGACTGGGCTGCCATGTACAACTCAACAGTCATATGGAAAACTCAGATCTGGGATGTTCAAGCACATTATGACAAGGAGAAAATGCAGGCAAGGGAGGATGTTTTTATCACTGTAGCCAAGAGTGCCAGCATTGATGTCTTCTCATGAAGTAGCAACTCAGCTTCTGCAATGGTTAGTTAAACCCAAGGATGTACCAGGTTTCTGGGAAGCAGGCTTGGGAAAATACATTACGCTGGCACCTGGAGCAGCAGTAAAAGATGACTGGAACAGCCTTTTCAAATGTCATTCCAGCCTTTCTGTTGCCAGGTTATTACTCTGGACTTCAGGACTGAATGAGCAAAGTTACTGCAGACCCATGCACAACTCCTGTGGTTGCCTGGACCAAGACTATAACCAACCTAAATTTGTCTGCAGAGCCTGTGGAAGGACAAAAATCTTTTCTGCTGGTGATGAACCAGCCATCACCTTAAAGATTTGCTAGGTCATATTAACCATGAATCTCCTCATTCATCCCAGATATCACTGGAGGATTAATCTGTTGATGTATTAATGAATGTGAAAGAATTATTTGTGGGGCATATTTCCATATTCCTACATCCCTATCCATGGAAAAAGCAACATGTTACCTTTACATGTGATGAAATATGTTCTGCTCTATCCAAAGGCCCTTTGTCACACCACTGTTGCCACTTAGTCATGTCAGACCAGGGCCTCATTTTGTCATGTCAAATTATCCTCAGGCTTCACCTTTGGCCACAGAAATCTGGGAACACCATCATGATGGTTTAAAAAGCATCATGTGAGACATCCTCACTAAACACTTGTGACAAGTGGAATGGTGTAGAAGGCATATTTATTTGTCTGCAGAGGGAGTGACATTCAGAAAATGTCATTAAAGAGGATGTTTCCTTCTCACTCACCTGGTACAGAAGCCACCCCACCATCAGAGCCCGTGATGGATGGCACGGATCACCCCTGGTGTTCTCCTTTTGCCAGGAGACCACAAATGATGTTGGAAGGTGTTCTCTGTCAGGACACCCTTGGTTCAGAAGCTGGTGTTGTGTTACTTCATAACATGAATCCCCAAAAAACTCAGGTAACTGCCAGTGTGACAGAGAAGTGTGACACTTTCGCCACACATTTTCAATACACTTCTCAAAGGGAGTCACCTTGGAGGGGCAGATCTGTGACTGTGGGAGCAAAGCTCCTGTGACAACCCAGAGCAGAAGCAGGCAGCCACTGGTGAACCTCTTTCTCCAAGAGAAATGACCTTTTGGATGCAAAAACTCAACTGTATAATGGCAGAGGCATCTGACATTTCCCAGTCCTAGGGGGGCACCTTACATGAGCCTCCTTTGGACCATGCCCTTGGATGGGCCCTTTTGACATCCTCACCAGCAGCCAGGCCATCTCTCAGAATTGGTTTTGGGCCAGCCAGCTGCAGCATCAGCAGCAATTACAGTAACACCCCCTCTCCCTGCAGATGCCCTTTTCCAGGCTGTTGGTGGAAGACAAGCCCTGCTAATCCCTCCTGTGCAAATGGCATTTTTGTGCAACTGGTGCAGGTAAACAAGCACAAGCTCAGGCTCCTCCTTGCTGCTGGAACTCGCTGGCATGGGGAGACGCCCTGCCTTTGCCCTCTTTCCTGTGGGGAATTCACTAGCCACAATGCCCTGCTTGAAGTGGGGATCACAGGAGCAGGAATATACTCCATCAGGGCTTTGCCAGCCACCATTAATGCAGTCCATATTTATAGCAATAAACCAAAGCAGATACCTTATTCACACAGAGTTTAAATGTAACATGCCCACAGCCCTCTCTCAAGAGGTGTGGAAGCAAACAAGATGCTCCTGGACATGCTGCACGGTGGTTTTCTTCCTCATGGCCCACAGCTGTAGGGGCCTCTGAGCACAGGGATGAAAATAGCTGCTGCCACGACACGCCTGGCATATGCCAGCTGTCAGCATTCAGTCAAGGGCAGTTTTTGCCTCCCAAGGCCATACTTCTCCCCTCCACATACACACCAAACAAATCTGTTTTCCTAGAAGCGCTATGAAGTGCTTCTAGGCAGGATTCTAGGCAGGAGGGCTGTGCATGGGACTAGGGACGAGCCATGGCCAGGCACCACAGTGTGGGCTTTCCCTACAAACCATGGCAAAGGGTCATCTCTGAACAGGTTTTCAAAGTGCAAGGCAGCCAGATGGGGTTGCAAGTTGTGAAAGACCAACAAAGTTTCAGACATTCCTGGACCATTTCAAAACGTGTTTTGACGAGCCCAGTTGCATGGGGTTTTCTGCAAGGCCTTTTATGATTATATCTCTCAGCAGAAGGCTCAGGACTGCTTTAAAGAAAGAAAAACAAACAAAAAGATGCAATTTAACTCCAAATACCTGAAGAGAGTAAGTAGGGAACCCAACTTTGGAAAACACACTGCAGTGTTTATTTGAAGATAAAAACCACTGCTGCAAACCACTCGGGTCTGATTTAGATTACAAAGGGTGTTTGTTTATATAAATGCAAGAGATGTTTCAAAGTCTTCCAGCAAGACCCTTTCAGCATTGCTACTCACAACAGAAACAAAGTGCTGGGTTAGGCCAGTGCTTTCACCAGGCCCCCTGTGCCTGTGGGGAGGTTTTATGAGCAGGGTTGAGTTCAGGGCCCTCTGAAGGAGAGCAGGACAATCCATAGGGAAACAAAATGCTGTCCTGATCCAGGGGGATCCTCTGCCAAGGAAGTACAAGACTTGCAGTGGCCCATTAACCTGATGCAAAGGATGTCCCCAAAAGGACAGATTTACCCCAGCCTTCTAAGGATGTTTAAAGCAGAGGTTATTGTTAAGGGAAATGCAAGATCCCTGCTTCCTAGCATCCAGGTCCCCATCCATATTCCGCCCCATTCCCATGAAATGCCAGTTTGGTCAAGATTTGTCCAGTGCTACCCTGCTCAAAAGATGAATCCCTTAGGTCACCTACACCCATCACATGGCTGTTCCTGAGGAACCACAGGCTGCCCTCCAAGTCTACAAACAGCATTTGCAATGCAAGGCTTCAGAGCAACCACATAACACTGGCTGGCAAAAAGGGCATTGCTCAATATTTTGCATGTGTGTTACACTTTTACTACGGATGCCAGGAATTACTGAAAAACATTTTTCCACAATGGCATTTTCCTATTCATTTTCAAAGTCCTAAGGCTGCAATTTACTCCTTCAGGGACAATTCCCAAACAAAGCAATACTGTGCCTTTCATACATGTCCTTTCACCAGCAATAAATGTCTGTGTCCTTGCAGATGCAAAGGGTGACATGCTGACCTGCTGGGCTCACTCTGTGACCCCCTGGCCCCAGCTAAGCTATCACCCAGATGAAGGGTTTGTTTGCCCTCCCAACTCACCTGTTCATCAGTCAAGCTCAGGCAAGGACCCTGGAACTCTCTGGTCTCTCTCATTCCCTTATACAAGGAGAGACAGAGCTTGATGAAGTAATTTATTTGCCAACACAATGGTCTTCAGAGGTGTGTAAAATGGCAGCCAGCCTTTTGACGCTCTGGTGAAAGGGAAATATTTTGGATAAATACACAACTCACCAGTACTAACTCTGGGTCCTGCTTTTTCCATGGAGTCAAGAAGGGGTTACAGAGCACTTGGACAACACTCTGAAGATACATTAATCCTTTACCACTCTGAGAGTAGCTCTTAGTTGCTACCAGTAAGTCCCAGGCCAGAACAAAGAGAAGGCCCTGCCCTTCTTCAAAGCAGCACTTGGACTTTCTCCCCAAATTCCTTTTTTTAAAGGTGAGCAACTGCAACTCACAACCTTAGTGCAGAGAAAAAGGTGCACACATTCAGCTCTAGCTGTCTTGATCACCTAAGGCAGCATATCTGAGTAAGAGAAGTACAGCTCTGCTTTATGATGACACACTTCCAATGCATCAACATAACATTTCCCTTTAGATCTGTGCAAACTGCATGAGCCTAAAATGTCAATTTGACATTCTGAGCATCTGGTTCAGCCATCTACGTCACTCACATTTCCTCTGCTCTCTTCCTGTTGTTTTACTGCTAAAGGCAGAGGTGAGGGTCTGAGAGCCAAGATTTGCTCCCAAAGACTAAAACGTGGACAACTCTTGTCAGGAATCATCACTTCAAGGATTTTGTTTCCAAATATAAGGTAGGCATTAAGAAGGCAAAGAAAAGGGTATTCTTAAATTAGTTAAAAAGAAATAAGAATATTCTCAGACTGGTTATTACTGCAAGGTCACTGCACTCCTCTGTACTTCATGTTACTCAAAATGGAGCTGCTGCATAATTTGAAAGGTTTTTCCTTACATATGAAGTTGAACCATCTCTGAAATAGTTCCTGCTGCAGTTATATCAAGTCATTCTTGTTTCCCACCATTCTATTTTCCAATACACCACACTTCTGCACTGACAACTGGTAATTGCATGGCAGGATGTGAAACATTTTGGCAATAGATCACAAAACTCTTCAGGATGCAGGAGGAAACATGGGATTACTCAAGAAATGGGAACACATTAGCCAGTTAACACGATCAGAAAATTAGCATTCAAAAAGTCATTTACAGGTTTCAAGGTTAGTGTATTAAGAGGGAAACAATTCACAAAGTCTAGAAGTGTTGTTTCATACTGCTGGAAAAGTCCCCCATGACACCACCTGCTCTTGTTCAGGTCTTTATCCTGTCTGTGAGTTACTTCTGCCTTTGAACTGTGGAGCAAATCTCTGCAACACTCTTCCAGCAGTAAAACAGAGTCTTGTTCTGTAACACACACTGGTCTGTCACAAGTGGGGCCCCAGAGCCAGGAGTTTCAGCAGTCCCTTTGGAAGTCTCACCTACTCTTGATTTTACACAGACCAGGTCAAATCCCATCCACTCCCCGACCATGTACAGCCCCATTTTAATGCTTCCAATCCTACAAGAGTTCTGTCTGCAGAAACACCAGAACTGAGACGTTGGAAAATAATGGACAGACAACAGTAGAAATAACATTTTTGTAGGTTTAGTGTTTGCATTTTGTTTTACAGCTTATAATGAAATACTGTAAGAGATAGTCTACATTCATATGTTTCAGGCAAAATACAGTTTAAAAATCATAAGGCACTTTAAGATGTCTTAAAACAAATGCTTATATAAAAATTCAACAAGAGGGCTGGATGAGAACCCTTAGTGTTCTGGTCAGTAAATGATCAATTCTCTAGTCAGCCAAGCAAGTGAAATAATCAATAGAAAGGTTTCCAAGACAGAGTTACTGCTGTACTAGTGTGCACTCTGGAGCAATTTATTTGAAGTGTCTTCAGCTGGGGAGGGAGGGCATGGTGTGAATAAGATGTATTAAAATAGTTCTTTGAACTGGGCAACAAAGATGCATTGCAAGGATTAAGTTTCATTACTTTCATTGGATTAAATTCCTTCCATTCATTATTGCCAACAAGAGTAAGGAACAAAAAGGAGTTGGTTCTGCCCTCCCTCTCCCCAGTCCCATTATAATTCAACACAAGATTTCAAAGACTTAAAATGACCAGGACAGAAGCCCTGAAAAACTGCATCTGGCCACTTCAGAGTATGTTTAAATATTCATTACTGACTTCCTCAGGTCTCACCTCTTCTTAAAGAAGGAGAAGCATAAAAGAATTGGCAACTAAGTTGCTTCCCAACAAATTGATATTTTGCTCCTTTTTAACACGACCCACAGTTCCCATCAAGTACCTGCATTGAGAAGCACACCAGCAGCTCTCCCTGGCAGAGGCCTGGTGGGGCAGGGGATGAATGCAGGCAGGGCCCCAGGCCCCACGGGCAAGAAGGAAGGAGCAACTTTGCCTAACACACTTGTGTCACAGCTTAAGAACAGCTTCAAAGCTGGTCATGCTGGGCTGCTGTAGCAACAAGGGCACTGATACTAAAACACTGACTGAAGACTTCACTTGAAGATGCATCTTTAGGAGCTGAAATCTGCTAAAAACTGACAGAAAACAAACAAACAGACAGTGGCAAAAACACTGCCTACTTCTCAGGGCCCCTGAGAAGGGGATGGTAGAAACAAGTGCCTATTATCCATCTGTGTACTTTCAAGTTGTGTCTCACCTATTTTATTGCCCAGTACATTTTCAAGTCTTTGGGGGCCAACAATTGCTGAAAAACGACTCACAGGGGCTCAATGTGTTAGGCACTACAGTATATATCTGCGTCCCTAGTTCTCTCAAAACTACCTGAGGCAAAAAACCTCAAATCCAACCAACCAATAGTTTGTTTTTCCTACAAGTTCTTGATCGTTTTAAATTCTGACTTACTGGAATTGCACTTTAAAGCCCAGCAGCAAAAAGAAAACTTGGTAGCTATATTCAGGAATATATATATATATAAAAGTTTTAAGAGACATTTTATCAAGTCTAAAAATGCATAGATATCAACTGCATAAGCTGTCAAATTTTGACCTGGCTACAGTGAAGAATCTGTGAAAAAAAAAAGATTAATAGACCATATGATATTTGGGCAGAAGTGGGATGCCTGTTCAGTTAGGAAAGAAACTGCAGTTAAGGATCAAGCTAAATTAGAACCAGCCACCACTGGTCTGAACTCATCGCACACAGAGGTGCTACTGTGCAAACAGGAACTCTGATGAAATCTAGCTTTGTGAAGTGAAAAAATGCATGACTTCAAGGCAGCTGCTGCTAAAGACAAGAAAGGAAGGTGGTACCTCATGGCCCTGAGCTCAAAAGATCTTGAGATCTCAACTTGTGTGGCTCACTTTTGCTGGCAGGAGAGTCACCTCTAGATCACCCAGTTGATTGCTATGGTTATACCAGCAGGCAAGTTAAAATTGTGGCTCTGGAATCATCTTGCTGTCATTCAGCATTGCTGTGACTGTGTTCACTTGGGACAGCAAGAAGCATCTGAAAGAGGAGATGAATAAAACAGGCCACTCACTGGTTGCAATTTCACTAACAGCATGCAGTTGGTTTCTCTCAAAACCTATAGATTCTTCTTCCCAAGCAAACTTCACAGAATTTGCTAAAGTGACATCCAGTTGCTTGGCACATATACCTCATTGTGTCTTAAACATATACTTTAAAAAACTATTTGGAAAGGCACAGAGCACATGCAATTAATTCCTTGTGGATCAATGCACACAGGGAATCACATGTGCGTGTGGGAACCAAGCTGCAATGATTTAATAATGGACAGGGTACTATTTTACTATCAGATAATTTCTTTCAAATTCCAGTTCTTTCCAAGGGAAACTGGGGAAATAAAGAGCTCTGTCAAGGAAATGCAAGGCAAAAACTTCAACCTGCACACTGAGACGGACTGGAACAAACTAAGTTTCACAGACCTTGTTCTTCAGGTCACATGAAAGCAAAAATTGTAGTCTAATTTAAAAAAAAAAATCACTAAAGCTAGTTATAAAGAGCAGAATTATCAAAGTGCTTTAATACATAAAGTGTCAAACATAATTAAACAGGACTATTAACACAGAGCTGCCATAAGATGTTCAAATAGGTACATGTGTTTTCTAAATGCAGGAGAGAACCACAGGTTTTTAAATTACCCCGTAGGGCCAAAGTGGGTTAAGGAAGTTTTTCTTGTTCATTTCAGCTTCGTAATATGATGGTTTTGCTCTGTTCATGAATTCAAAGGCACAGTTGGATTTGCTCTATCAGAAACTGCATCAAAAGGACAGTCTACCATGAAATATTAATAAAGGGATAGCTCTCACTGACTGAAGCACACAACAGCTTCATAAAGATTTATAGGTACCTGTCAATTTGTAATATTAATTTTATAAGGTATTTCTTGATGCTTAAAAATTTTGAGCTATTTTCTGCAGCTTTCCTTTAAACATAGTTTAAGATAACTGAGTGTGTTACTTGAACCACCAACAGACTGCCAAAGCTATTGCAATGAGAGCAAACAAATAAATAAGGAAGACGTTTCAAAAGCACCTCGTGCAAGAAGCTCAGATAACATGCCTTTGCCTCCCTAACGGCTTTTCCTCTCCTGTTAGGAATCTGGAAAAAAGAATTCTCCACAGCACTTCTTTGGGTACTTTCAATTCACTGAGCTGCTATGTACTTTAGGCACACGACCTTAAAGATGGGAAGTAACTCTGCCAAGCACAGCAGAGCAAACTGCAGTGGGGAAATGTGGCTGTTTACAAGCAAAAAATGTCAATCGAGACCTTTCCTGTAATTCACAGCTGTAAAGGCAGATTTGCTCCAGTAAGCTGAGACTCAAAAGTATGACACAGAGCATCACACCTGGTCCCTTGCACAGGCCACAAGTCTGAAGTAATACCAATTATAACAGCACAACCTGTCTGTTTTCTGAAGGCACCATAAAGACAGCAACACTTCAGGTGTAATGGGAAGAGGGAGGAGGAGGAAAAACAACAAATACTGTTGGAAGGAGGCACTAGTAGCAGCTTAGTAGAACAAGGGAAAAAAAAAGGTGGCTCAGTTCTATGATGGCTATAACACCTGTAACACTACAGAAACCCTACACCTCTAGGCAAAGGAAGAGTAACCAGTTTGGAAAAATCTAGTCCTGAATAAAAAAAAAATTCAATTTTCATTTTCAGTGGATGGGTGTAAAATCTGTAACTGAGATCAAAGGAGACAGAAAGGAATCAAACTGCAATATAAAACACCGGGGTCCATACACACTCACATGGCATCATTAGCCTGTTTCTGATTTACCACAGTGTTAAAGGATCTGGACAGTCTCCTTTGCTCTGCAGGATGACTGAGGCCCAGTCAAGTTTCATATATTAAAACCCTTCTGAATCCGCCAGTGAGAACAAATGCCTTTCCCAGCCCGTCTGAGGGAGGGGGATGGTGCCTCCCAGCCAGGAGACATTTCTAACAACCCCAGGCAACCTACAGGCAGCACGATACTGAGTTAAATCTCCTTAAGCAGCACTGCACCAAGCAAGTCCAGGCTTGCTAAGATGTTCTGTCCCTGCATGGACTTGAGGACAATTTCTCATGAGCCCTTTAGGCCAGTGGCTCACGCTTCACCATTCCATTATTGCTTTTCAAATCCATTTTCCATCCCGTCTTCCCCTCTGGCTCCCCGTTATCCCAGAAGGACTTTCTGCATCCTGTGTGCGGCGACGCTGGCCTCATCCTCAGAGTCAGACTCGCTCTGGGAAGTGGAGCTCTGGGAGGCAGAGCTGAAGGGAGAGGAGCACTCTGGGGAGCACAGGTAGTGCATCAGCGGGAGCCGATACTTCCCACAGAAGTCAACGAACTTGATCTGTCTGACGCAGCTGTCAAAGTACACACCTGCGAGGGAGAGGGAACAGAACAACATGAGACCCTGTGCCCAGAGACCTGCAAATTCAGGGCTCTTGTGCCTGGAGCAAATGCCTTCAGTTAGGATTTCATTGGCACTGCACTGGATGGAGGAGCATAAGGGATACTGGTGGAAGGGAAGGGACCAGGATACCTCTGAAAATGTGAAATTTCTTTTCTTAGTAAAAAACTCCTGTAAAACTGTATTTGGTAGGTGATTCAGAACAGCACACTCTTCATGTAAAGACACGGGGCAGTTACTTCCAAATAACGCGGCAACTTCTTCTAACCATTAGGGGGAAAACTCAGGCTGGGAATTTGCAAACTTCTTAAATGTCAAATGAATTAATGCACTCTATTTTCAAACTTGTAAAACCTCTTCTACCAGCTAGTAAAAATGCTCTCACAAATAGACCTTCACAGCTCTACTTTTCTTCTGCTTGAGTGAAGCCACCATGCTGAGCTTGGATGCTACTTTCCATGGCAACAGTCTTGCTGTAACACACAATTACGTTCTCTTCCTGTCACAGCAAGTGATTTTAGACTCCGACATTTTCAGAAGTTTCCAGCAGTGTTTTAAGTCCTAGCTGGTCAGGAGTAAGTTTTTCTCCTGCAGTGCTAGAGCAATGCTGCAGTACTGTGAGAGTTCATAAGGCACAGTGAAAAAGCAAAAAACCAATTCAGTGTTACCCAAGCTGTGCAAAACTCTTAAAAAAAGAAACTTTTTTTCCCCTCTCAGTGTAAGTCCCAGCCCTTCCATCTTTGCTTACGGAGCATCCTTTGATATTGTCCTGTAAGAAGATAACAGCTTGCATTATGACTGCAGGGTAGAAAGTAATTAATGATTTTTTTCCCCTTAATCTTCTAAATGTTAAATGTGCCGATCATTTACTCTGGTTAAAGATTAAGCATTGAGCGAAATTAAGCCCCCAAGCATTCCGGGCTGTTTTATGAAGTCCTCTCCTTCCAAGAACTACAGGCTAGTGGTCCCAAGCTAGAGCTAAACAAGCTGGCTGCTGTTGGTAACTGCTAAGCACTAGAGCCACTCTCCTCTTTTCCACCCAGAAAAGATGTTCACCATTCAGCAAGAGTGTGTGCTAAAGTTCTGCTGTCCATTACTTGCTCTGAGCTATTTCAGGGCAAATGGATCAGAAACTTCAGATCATAAAGCCATAGTGGAGTGCTGGGATGAGCTACAAAGACTCTGACAGAAGTGCTGTCAATTACATTCCCATGCAAATCCAGTAAACCAGCACTACAACTCTGAATACTGTTCCTAAGTGAACAAGGCTCCTTGAAGACAAATTTCCAGGAGACCTGGAGCCAGGGAAATAAAGTCAGAACGTGGCTGCAGTAAGTAACACTTTGAACCTGAGCGAGCTTATAAAGTCACAGCAAGTCAGAGGGAAAGGAAACCACCAGGCAAGAGCAGGAAGCAGAGCTGTAAAGGTGAACTTACCCCCACATTTAGGATTGGGGCAGTTGCTGGCCAGGCTCAGGTAGCGGACAAGGCTGTCGGGGAGGTCGCTGGGGGCGTAGGGAACGTTGCGAGTTTTAACCGTGCGTCCGGCCAGCTCCTGGAGGCTCGGCGGGTTGTAGGTCAGGTCACGCACAAACCGCACCACCAGCGGGTTCCCACGCAAGCTCAGCTCCTCCAGGTGAACCAGGTTAAGGATCTCTCGGGGAAGGTAAGTCAGCAGGTTATTGTGCAGGCTAAGGGAACGCAGGGAATGCAGCCTAAGGATGGAGATGGATACCCTGTCAAGATGTGCAAGCAAAATTGCCCCATAGCTGCATGAAGCAGACCTAATTACTCTCCCCGCTCCCACCAATTTCTTTTTCATTGGCTCTTCTCCCTTTGAAAACATAAATTCACGCTACAAGAACTGCTCTTACTCCAGTACACACAATGCACTAGAAAACTCAGCTCAGCACCAGAATACCTGCTAAAGAAACAGAGTCTTAAACATGCTGCTATCCCTCTCAGTATTCCCCACACACACCCCCCAAAAAAGGTAGAAAAAACGTGTACAAACTGAGTGCTTTCAGGGGACAGAGCATTTCCTTGTACCCAGTGCATGCACCAAGAACAGTGCCACGCAGAGCTCTGAATAAGTCACCTGCTCTGTCTCATGCATTAAAGATGATTGCTGGGAGGCAGCCAGCCCTGGAAAGCCCCATGTTTTCACTGCTTGCGGCTGCACCACCTTGCACTGATACCACCAGATCTGAGCGAGGTCAGGCCAGGCCAGCAGCGGCAGAGGGGACAAGCAGTTTTTTTGCTTTTGGATGAGGCTTTCCCCTCTCAGGAAGCACAAAGCAATGCTCCAGCACAGCATCCCAGGCTGCTCCCAAACTTGTAAAAGTTACAAGACATTGTACTTTAAGAATAGTCCCACTACACTATCAAATTTCAACTTGGAGAACTCCGTGCTGCCATTCAGTTGTTTTTAGGGTTACAGCTATACCTCCCATCTTAGGCTACACATCCAGAACTGCAGTGTCCTCTTCACCCCCCTTACAAAGAGATAAAGCTGTAACCTAGCCACTAGAACTGTGCTGTACAATTACAGGAACACTCTGAGATCCTAAGGTAAGGAATGCCAAGGGAACACAAGGAATGGTACAAGACAAAAGTACACACAAAAAGGATTTTGGTGAAAAGCAAAACCCATCAAGCATTCCTTACTAATAAAACAGTACCATTCTTACTTCTTAAGGTAGCAATTTATCTTTTCTTAGTTGCCCAGGTACTTTTCAGAGTCCTCTACACAAATCTATTAATTCACTGTGAGGTGCAATCTTGGAGATGGTTTTTTAACATAACCCTTTCATTGAGTTTTCCAGATCATATATTCATAGTCTGCCTTCAGTGCACCCTGCCAAGGATGTTCTTTTTCAAATCCAGTCACATTAACAAACTGAAGGACAAGTAGGTCCTCCCAGGTACTTTTATCCACACACACAGAAGAAAAAGTTCAAAGAGTTAATTACAGCTGGTGGCTGATGACAGCAAGTACTCACTGTGCCAGCTGAGGTGGAATGCTCTGGATCTTGTTGTCACACAGAACTAGATACCTCAGAGATGGCAGTTTTGCTAATTCAGGTGGAATTGCTGCAATGAAATTCCCTCCAAGGTACAGAAACTCTAAACTGAAAAACAGAAGAGAAAAGAGTGCATTATTTCATTAATTTCAAGTTTTCTTTAACATCTAGGTTTTCACAGCTACTGCATTTCTTAAAAAAAACTGACAGATGACTACCTATGAGATAATTTGCTGAGAGCAAGAAAAAAAAAGCTGAGTTGCACATCCAAATTACAACAGAGCTGCTGTTTCACAATAGGTAATGTTGAGATTTTACCTCCAGACTCCTGCACACCTGCAGGTAGGCACCACACAACTGTGTATTCCTACTACAACCCCTTATGCAAAGCTCCTGCTCCTATTTCCAAGGATGTGCAGCCTGCACACACAGGGTCTGCAGCACTGCCACAGATCCTGTTGCAGCCAGTGGGAGCTCTCAGTTTCAGCAGGAGCGAAGCACAAGTGCAGTTTCTCTCCCTGGAAATCCTGGCCCTGCACCAGCACTAGCTGCCCTTTGTGGAATCATCTGACTCCTCGATGACTAACTGGAACCTTTCAGCATTAGTCAGAGGCAGCCAGTTCCCCTTTCATACAATTCACATACTAACACCACAGCTGCAACAAACAGCACGGAGTGCACCTAAGTCACACAAGTACATGCACACAATTTCTCAGAGAGATTGATTTCACTGCTCTGAAGCCATGAAGCCCAAAGTTACCAGAAACCATAGCTGGGCTTCACTGCAGTTTGGGCTCAAATAAAAGAATCACTGGATGTCCTGTGAAAACAGGAAAAGTGGACTGGCAACAAGAACAGAGAGAGGCACTAGATCCCTTCTGCCAGGTGGGAGTAGCCAGTATCTGCTGTATAACTCTGCACTTCTAGGAAAAAAAATTGGAAAGCATTTCTCTCTGACATAATAGCTTTAAGTCCCCATCCCATGCTTTCTTTCCCTGTTCTCGGATGTTTTCTGAAAGAGAAACAAATGCAGGCTAAATTTGGGTACTTCTTGCTAATCACAGTCCAGCCAAGATTTTTTCCCATGTTTGAAAAAGGTGGATCCCACAGTCCTGGTTCAGTATCTCCAACACATGCTCAGGTTGCCTAACTACAATGCACCTTGGCCTTCTCTGATCCAGCAGGCATTGCCCACAGGCCAGGGAAAGTGAACTCATCCAGGCTCCATCAGCCTTTCTTTAAGAATAGGTTATAACTTCCCTGGAGTAGGAGAGACACCTTCATCTCACTCCAGCAACTGAGAAATGCTATGGATACAACTGGCACAGAAACACAGGAACAGAGCACCCAAGGGTCACAGGGTCCACCCAGACAAGGTCTGAGCCCTGAAACTCTGTGCCACAGCATATGTCAGGCAGAGAGAAGCTCCCTCCTGAGACTTCCCCTGGGATAGAGCAGGAGAACAGCAGAGAGAGTTTATTTCACTCAGTTCTTGCAAGAAACTTGAACCCCAGAGATCCAATGACAGCATCTGCTTGGGCTACAGAGGCCACTACTGCAGCACAAGAACACATGACCAGCAGCAAAGGACAGAATGACAGACCTTTGCAACATACCAGGAGATGCTTGCAGGGCTCAGCTTTCCTGGGATTCCCTTGTATTTTTGGAATATGTCAAAGGCAAGCTAAATAATTGAAATTGGACAAAGTGGGCAGAAAATTAAGGCTTAAACTGAATTTGATTATATGGAAGGCAGTAACTACAGAGCAAGTGGGACAGCACATTTGGAGGTTACTCTGAACTTGCAAGAAAGCGCACAGCCAAAAACCACCACCAACTGCCACTGCTTCAAAGTAACCTTTACCTCTCTTCTACTCAGACAACCTGTATGTTGAGGAGTGGGGATAGGAGGAAGGCTGCTGTGCAAAGACTATGTCAAGGAGAGATTATTTTTAATTAACTTTTGATTCCCTAACAAAATCCTGAGTTTAAACCAAAATTCCTCCTTCAAACCTCCACTGTTGCCCGAGGTGGATTTAGGCTGCTTGGCTCTCACTAGGGACTTAACTGCTGAGTATACAATTCCATACAATTTCTAACTCCATACCATTGCTGGAGCCCACACCAAAAGCTGTTGGGCAAGGGAATTCTAGCAATGTGGATTTCAATATTTAAACAAGGTTTGGATGTGTACAAGTTTGCACTTCCTAGGGAAAGTGAATAATTAACTCCTCATCCTTTGTGGACACTAATGCCTGTAAAGTGACATGGCATAAAAACACCTCCAACCAGGGAAGGAGGAGAGGGCACAAGTTATACAGTAAAAATGTTTTGGGAATTCATTTCAAGGCATAAAATGCATATGTTTTAAGAGTAGCCTACTGTACAAACAGTAGTGTGCAAAACCACTGGCTACAAACTTCTTACAGCTTCAAATCTGTTCTTTGTAAAGTCTGTAATGAGAACACTCAGTCATACCAGGAAGGATATAAAGACCTAACATCAGAATGCAAACTGTCTCTAACTAAAAAGAGATAAGATAAATAAGATAATATATCTAAATAAGATAACTTCTTCATTGGCAACAAAATGCTTCTTAAAAAATGTTTTGTTTTTACTCATCTTCTGAATCACCTTTTCGGGGTCAGTAGATTAAAAACTCACAGGGCTCAGTCTGGTACAGCAAATTCAGAATTTCTACCTCAATTTATGGTATTAATTAGATGATTAACTTATTAAAAAACCACAGGGAGGAAGTTTTGAAACTACAAAGAAACTTATTTAAAACGTAGGAAAGATATTCTTATAGCTTCCACTGAAACACTGCTCAGCGGGAAAACAAAATCCGTAACTCCCATCCCTCAAAGTACAATTTGCTAGGAAGAAAGATCTAGCCTAGTCTTGGCTAAGCAAGGTGAAGGAATCATCAACAGCCATTTCTGCATCAAACTGAAGTGTCAAGAATAGTCTAAGCAAAGCTAATCATGACACAGGAAAGGATTTTCAAGAGGCACGACCCTTTTATCAAGAGCACTGACCACAGCACTGGGATGCAGTTTGTTCCCAGCTCATCTGCTCCTGGCCTGATTTTCATGTCACGCTCATACTAAGTGACTGTATGTGGAGGCAAAGGTGATGCTGGCTCTCCAGCTGTCCTACTCAGGGAAAGGCAGTTTGCTGCTTGGTAAGACAAGCAAAAGCACTGCTCAGCTCTGCCCTCTTCACACAAGAGCCTGCAGTGAGGCAGTCCACAACATTCACGCCAGGTTTTTGCACAAAGACCACAGCAGGGGTGGGTGGCACTGAGCTTAGTGAATGCTTCTAACTAACCTTTCACACTTGGACCTAGCCCTTCTGACAATCATTAATCTGTACAGTCATTCTGATTGATCAGCTAAGGTCTTGTGAACTGCTGTGTACACAGAGGTAGAACTGGATTTTTTTTGCACTTTCAAATGTCAAGAATCTTCAAAAAGCCAGAGATCCACTATCATCAAACAAACATAAGCTCAGTTCCAATTTTCGAAGCTAGAATGAGTGATGATTTACTTCCAACCTGCCACACAGACTCTGGCTGAATGAGTTTCAAGAGGGGACAAACAGTAACAAAATCAGTCTCAACAGAATCTGAAAAAAACCCCAACAGCCATGTGACAGAGTTACTAATGAGGGTTGACACTTTCTCTCCTGCCTTTTAGGAATGTTGACAAATACACTTCTAAAAGGCCAGAGTCCCTTCCAGCCTCACACCCAGCAGCCCCTTGCTCAGCACAACCAGTCCTAATTGCTGCCAAGCACAGCCAGCACGATGAGCCCATCATGTGGTGCTCCTCTCTAGCAGCATATTTCACACCACTGGGCTGTAGGGTGGCAATGAAAATACTTTTACCTGCTAGGAAAGGAGTGGAGAAATGCTCAAACAACTATGATCAATTCAGGGAGTGGCAGCGAAATTTAACATGCAATGAGACTGTACCTTTTTGCTTGAGTATGTCTTTGATGTTTTCAGGTCATCATATAGCACAAATCAAATCCAAAAGCCCCCAAACACTCAGTAAATAAGAAGAGCCACTCTGAGCACTACAGGTATTTTTTATACCCTATCAATTACCACAGCACTCCCATAGTCATGTTTCAAGGGGATAATGTCTTCAGGCATAAGAGATACTCAAATTTTCCATCCACCCTGTTTCCCCACAGATGCTCCTTCGGATAAAATTTAACAGCTGACATCAAACAGATGCATCTAAATAGGTAATATAAAAAAAGCCCAAACCAACAATGGTGCCTGAAATAGCTCCAGGTCTTTTTAAGATAAACTTTTTAGCAAGAAATTTCCAGGGCAGTTTTGAGGCTCATGCAAGGGAGGAATTTCAAAGCAGCCCACAATACACTCCTGTTAACCCTGTTCTACGATTTGCTAATTCCTGAGAGAACTGCATAGCCTTTGCTGACACGCAAATTTAAGATCAAACAGTCGTCTGAACATTATTTGCAAAACGTTTGAAGAGGGGAAGAAGAAGGGAGACAGCAAGTAGATTTCCTAATGCTGTATCTTTATCAAAGCTCTGCTTGCCCTTTTTCCCACACTAACAGCCGTCCTTTTAGCGTATGCTTGTCTAACATGCTTAATACTACCCACGAATGAAAGCAAACGTTCTGGTTTTTAAAGCATCTAAGCCTTTACACAAGCCTTGGATGAATCCAGTTAGGCCTTTGAGGTCTTTGATCCCAGCCCTCGCACAACCAGGCTTTATTAGAGGAATATCAGCAAGAAGGAGAACATGCACGGGTCTCTTCCAAGCTCTGCCTGCTCCCGGTGCTCTACAGAGTATGAGAGTATTCACTAGGAGAGTATGACTAAACTCAAAATTCCCATGGGAGACTTGAAGTATCAGCTGCATTTCACTAAGCTCTTGAGAATTATTCATTTTACAGGACACTTGCAGGACATTTCCCCAGGCCTGCACACTGATCAGGGCAAACCTTGCACCCTTTAAGCCAAAACTCACAGCTGCACTGTGAAGATCAGAGCTATGTTTTACCAGATTTGCCCTACAAATTTTGTTCCAGGATGGGCACAAGTAGATGGCCACATCTCTAGCTCACCAACTGTAATACACCTTGTCCCAAAGTGCATCCCCAGTTGGATCAGCAGAGGGAGGATATGCAGAACCAATGCAGCAGTGGGATCTCTATGCAGATTGCAGTTCAGGAGCTGCTGAGGGCTGTGAATTGAGTCTGAGAGAGAGTGACTGACCGTAACATCTCCCACTGAAAACACAGCAAGGTCAGCAGGGAGAACTACAGAGAAGATAACACTTGTGTCTGCCTATGCTAAGCTCGTATTTTATCTGGCAACAAACAGGAGAGCAATGCAAAGGCGGCTGTTCACACACATCTGGTGCATTCCTCACTCTAAATTCATGGCAAGAGCCAATGCTCAGGTCTTGCACTGTACTGACACACCAGGTGACAGGAACTGGGGATGCTGGGCATACAGAAGGACCTGGCACAGCCTAAACATGATCAAGAAAAGGCCCTCAGCAGGGGGCCTGCACCTACAATTCTCAGAAACACACAAGGCTGTTGCTGGTCACACTCGATGCTTACAGTGAAACTGATGAAAGAGCACTGAATTTTCCTTATAGAAAACATGAAGTAAAGATTATTCATCCCTGGTGCCAGCTTGCTATGATCAGCATCATCCTACTGCCATCATCAGAGCAATCATGATCATAGACTCACAAAGGCATGCAAAGGAAGCTTCAAACATATTGGTGGTCCCTCCACAACAGCCTAAGAGATAACCAATAATCAGGAACACAGCACTCACTTTCCATGCAGGATCTTGCACTGCACACAAAACATTTGTGTGGGCAAGGATGGGGCAGATGGCTGAGGCCAGAAGGAGCAAGGCATGACAGCAGCAGGACTGGCCATGGTTCTGTCCTGGGGTGACTTTGTGATGCCTGTATCCCCAGTTGTCTGTTCTGTTCATGATGGATATTAAGTTTGGCTTATTACCCTTTAAGGCTGGTTCTGAGAGCGAAGAGGGGGAAAGAAGAAGCGTGGTTTGTTTGCAGAAACTGCACTCATGCCTCCACATTCCGCTCCTGGACTGTGCTGTCTATGGACAGACAGCGAGAGAGAGCTCTCCTTTGCTGTTTAGTTAGTTTATACCTAGCTGAGGCAGAGAAGTTCCCTGGATTGGTTTTTTTCCTTTTTTCTTGGAACTGTTTAAACCTGCTCTGGACTGAAAACCCAGAAAAACACCTGGATCTCAAGCCTGCAGCCTGCTGGGGCCCAGGATGGCATTTTCCAGCGCCGGAGGGACTGATAAGAGACTGGGTGAGCTGAGCTACAACCCACAGCAAGGACTTTCTCAATTTTGCAATTGCTCTTCAGAACAGCGAGAGGTTTTGTTGTTTGATGTGTTTCATTGTTTTTGTGCTTGTGGGTACTTTGTTTGTTGAATAAACAGGGGGCTTTTCACTCTTCTCTGAAGAAGTTTTTCCTGGACCAGTTTGGGGAGGGGCTGCTTGAATTTGCTTCCTAGAGGAAACCTATTTGGAGGTTTCCTCCCAAATTTGCCCTAAACCAGGACGGGTTCTTATCACCAAGTTCATTAACTTGCCAAGTCACCAGGAACATGCCAGGGAAAAGTTTCTGCAAAATACCCCTGACCCAAATACATTTTGTGTGAAGTGATGGGTTTGTTATCTTCCTGTGAGTAACAACACATGGCACACACTTCCCATTCCAGGGCCTTTGCATTTTTAGTCACCAGCATGCTCCTTCTCATTTGGTAGCTCAGACCCATCAGCTTTTTATACTTCCAACTTTATCACATACACAGACTCCTTACCTGCTATATTCCTGGCCCTCACTAAAACTGACATGCTGTCCCTTCAAAAACTAAAACAGGAAACTATGGGGTGCAGAGGACAGACATGAAGCTTAGTTATCAAGAGTACTTAAAAAAAAAAAAAAATCTCATCACAGCTCAGACACTTCCCTGGAAATCTAAGAAGCATTTCTAGATTTTTGTAACTCTGATCTGCTCTATAACCAGTGACTGGAGCAAATGGGAAGCTGCCAGGGTCATGGGAAGGGAAGAACTGCTGGTCTCAGGAACTCTAGTAGCAGCAGTAGAAACTTGATCAGTAAGAGTGCAGCCTGCATTCCCCTGTGGTCTCAAAGCCCCTAAGATAAAAGCAAAATTTCTTTTTATGAGATATTGCACATGGCAAAAGGGTCAAGGTCTTGACTTGTCAGCAACAGCAAGACCGGCATTTGCAGACTGAGCTGTGAGGTTAATAAAAGCCACAACACCAGGTCCCACCTCCAACTTCTAGAGCTCAGAAACTAACAGAGGTCTCTGTGCTGCTGTGATGTAACAGCTGGCTCTGCTCTGTCCTTGCTCAGGCTCATTTTATCCACTTCCACAACATGCACACTCACGCTGAGGACACCTCTCTTGTCAGCAGGCAGAAGCAAAGTCTGGCAGCAGTTTCTCTCCAGAATGTACTTTCTATGTTTTTGGCAAGGGTCACTGGTTATCTGGGTCCCAATAAACAGATTCAAGATTCCCTCTGGAGGAACAGCACATTACACAGTGTTGTTTTCTCCCAGCACTGGCAAAGCTGTGCGCAGCTCCCTTTCGTTACTTGAGCATTCCCAGATACAGAAGTCACTGATGGCAGAATGGTAAAGAAGCTGACAGTCCTGGTGGGGCACAGATTTGCTATCTTGAGCTAAAGTTCAATTATATTATGCTGACATGTTAGCAGAAGTTCAATGAGGTAGCATTGGTGATGTGGACAGCAGACAGAAGCTGTGTCTAAAGTGTAACTTTTCCACCCGACACGTCACTTTGCAATGATGAACACAGTTCAAGAGCTTCGTCTGCATTTGCTCTCTCTGAATTCTCCTTCTGGGGGTTCGAGCATGAGCAGTCCAAGAAAAGCTGCAGGACAATAAGGAGCACTGCTTCAGGGCAGGTCAGAGTGATGCCTTGGGAAGCCTGATCTGGAACAGAGACTAGACAGAGCTAAGAGAATAAAGTAGATATTTATTAAAAGGCCTTTAAGGGTATACTTTGGGCAGTACAAGAGCCTGGCCAGGGCTACACCCAAGGTGGACCCAAAATGGTCACAAAATGGATGACTGGTCACAAGGTCTCACACTTTTATAAGTTTTGGTCCATTTGCATATTGGGGTTAATTGTCCAATTACAGCTTCAGATTATGGAGTCCCATCCTTCTTGTTTTCTCTCTTCAGTCCCCCATCGTTTATGCTTTGGGGCCTGAAAACCTGTAACAGTTGTCCCTGGTCTCCAGCAGGAAAAGGATTTGTTTTGTCTACCTACTCTGTGAAGAGAGCTTACTAACACCTAATATGAGACCCAGAACTACACACCTAGGCAGCAGAGGACCTGAAAAACATGAAAGCTAAAACTTAAGGCATCAAGAGGACCAAGGCAGAGTGACAGAGGTACAGCGTGGAGCACAGGTCACAGCCTGCTGGGGCACCATGTGCAGTGCTACACAGCCCAGCACCTTCCTGGGGACATCACAGAAGAAAAGCAGGGCTGAGGTTTGCTTTCTTGAGAGAAAAGAAAAAAAAAAAAAAGGAGAAAAAACCCACAACCCTCAGAGACCATGTAAACAGCAGCTGGGAGCCTCTGACTCAGAGGTGGGAACAGTCAGATCCCAACCACATCCTGGATGCTATCAAACATGCTGACGGAGACAATGTGGATCATCTTCCTCACACAACTGCCCTCCTCCATTGGCCTCCTCTCCCTTGCCTCATTTCCTTTTTCATTCCTGAAGCATCTGTTCCCAGACAGAAAAAAAGCTGAGCTTCCTCTTCCTCATGACAGCCCCAACCCAGGATGTATCACAACTCTGCCAAGAAGGATGGGCATCCTCCATCACTCAAAATGTTTCATAGTATCTCTCAACCCAGAGAGCTTAACTCAGAATTGCTCTAAATCCTTAATGGGTGCATGCTATGCCACATGGACAAAAGCCACAAACCCAATTGTATTATACTGCAGCAGACAAAACCATTCCCCAGCATCACTCAGTCAGTTCTGGTTCCTCCCACCTACACCCCAGAGACACAGAACAGCCTATGCTTCCACTGGATGCAGCTCTGCTGAACCATCAGAGCGAATCCAGGTATTTAGGGTCAGGGGTGCTGGAATTCGTGTAAGAGAGGCTGCCTCTGGCAAGTCCCTAGGCAATGATCAGGAACAAACAAAGTTCAGATCCAAAGTCTTAGCAGAGGCCAGCCTGAAGCTTGGGAATCCAGCAGAACACACTGAGGTGCCTGTGCCATAACAAGCATCCTGCTTGCCCAGGAGGACACCAGGCTTCAGGAGTACCCAGTCCAGGCCAATGCAGGCAGCCAAGGCCCAGTGCTGCCTCAGGTCTGTTCCCATTCCATCACTGTTCCCAGCTGCTGTGATTGAGCCATAAGTTTCTGTATGACTGGCCTGCTGTGGTTGGATACAGCCCCACAGCCAGATGTACCACCAAACCTGAGCATAGCCTGGGGCTCCTTGCTTCAGGTCTGTGTCTGTCAGATCTAAACGACTCGATGGCTTGAGAGAAACACCACAAAGCCCCATCCCTGACAGCAAGCCCCCAGTGAGACCACAGCTATATGGGCAGAAAGGCCCTGTTGTTTGAGCGAGCCACAAACACATCTTTATCCTCCTGGGCAACCCATCGTGCAGCCATGAGCTGCAGGACACATGGGGTTTATCTCACTGTCACCCAAAGATGTGCATGAGAGCAAAACCACAGAGAGCCTTCCTCACACAAACCACACCATCAGCAGGGGAGCACCCCTGGCACCAGGGTAGCCCAGGGACCAGGCAGTGCCAAGAGCCACCCAGTTTGTGAGCACAGAAGGCCCATCGTTGCCTGAGGAGTGCACAGGGTGGGTTGGGTTGGAAGGGACCACAGCAGGCCATTTGTTCCAACCTCCCTGCTCAAGCAGGGTCACCCTAGAGCACATGGCACAGAATTGTGTCCACTGGAACACCTTCAGTGAGGGAGACTCCACAACCACTCTGGGCAACCTGTTCCAGTGGTTGGTCACCCCCACAGTAAAGTTCTCCCTCATGTTCAGGAGGAACTTCCTGTGCATCATCATTTTCTGCCTGCTGCCTCTTGTCCTATTGCTTGGCACCAACAAGAAGAGCCTGCCTTCATCCTCAACACCCACCCTTTAGATACTTATATATATATGTGGATGAGGTAAAGAACGTCCTGGAGTTTTGGCAACTCGACGAAGAGGAAGAGCCACATTAGCAGTAGCAGTGCTTGGAGACACCTGAGGCTGTAGAGAACTGACCCCCCGCGGGGGAGCGTGGCAGAAAACCCGGCCGGGCTCGCCGAGGCTGTTCCCGTTCCCGCGGGGCCCGTCCCTCACCTGTGGAGCTCCTGGATGTCGGGCGGGATGCTGTGGAGCCGGTTGCCGCCGAGGCTGAGGCTGCGCAGCCCGCGGAGCTGCAGCAGCGCGGGCGGCACCTCGGAGAAGCGGTTCCCGCTGAGGTTGAGGACGCGGAGGGAGCGGGCGAGCGGCGCCTGCTCCAGCCCCTTGGGCAGCGAGCCGGGCCCGCCAAGCCGGTTGTTCTTGGCCAGCAACGTGTGGAGGCACGGCAGGGACAGCAGCTCCGTGCCCATCTCCGTCAGCCCCGTCCCGCTCACGTCCAGCACCTCCAGCGCCGGGAACCACTGCGACAGCCCGGCAGGCAGCGGGCCCGACAGCCGCCGCGGCGACAGCACCAGCCGCCGCGCCTCCGCGCTGCGCCGCGCCGCCAGCTCCGCCGCCAGCGCCGCCTCGGGCTCGGGCTCCGACTCCGGCTCTGGCTCCATCGCCAGCTCCGGTCCCAGCTCCAGCTCGGGGCCCTCCCCGCCCGCCGCCGCCATCCCGCCCGCACTGACCGACGGCCCCGCGCGTCGCCCCGGAGGCTTCCGCGCCTCGCCCCGCCCCGGCCCGCCCCGGAACCTGCATAGCCCCTCCGCCCGCCGCGTCATGCTCGATCCCGGGCGCGCCGCCAGCCGAGACCACAGCGGCCGCAGAGAGGCGCGCGCTCTTATGCAGGTTGCGGGGCGCCTGCGGGTGGGCGGCGGAGGGCGAGGGAGCGTTCGGCGGCCCCGGAACGAGCATGGGAGGGCCCCGCGGCGGTGGCCGCGCGGGGCCGTCCCTGCCCCGGTCCCGCTGCTCGCTGCCGATCCCGCTGCTCGCTGCCGGTCCGCCGCAGTCCGCACTCGGCGGGCCTGGCCTGCCGGGCTGATGCGGAACGGCCGGCTGGAAATGCCACCTGCTCCCTGCCAAGTGTTCCGCACCAACAGATAGCTCGGGACAGCAGAGCTGCTAAGTGTAGAATTAAACCATACCCTTTGCTGTGCCATCCAAAATGTGACCATTTTGGTCATCCTCGGAGGCCGAAGGAGAGGTGCTGCCTGAGCCCGTGTGCCCCATGGCCTCTCCGTTGTGGCAGCTGGTGGAGGAGCCTGGCCCAGCATCCCTGGTCAGCGTGTGTTTTGTCCAAGGGTTAATCTGCTTTGGTCCCTGCAGAACAGGGAGGTTGGAACTGAGCGGTCTTTGAGGTCCCTTCCAGCCCAAAACATTCTGGGGTTCTGTGAGCTGCTGCCGTGGAGCCCCAAAACGGAGGTACTCCCAGAGGTACCTCAGTGCCTGTCCTTGCCTGGATGTTAAAAGCCAGCTTTGGTCTTGAGCCGTGGCATTGGCAGGAGTTAATCCGTGACACACGAGTCCGTCAGGCGAAGCGGTCTGATGCTGGTCACTGATTGACAGGGAGCTGACCCCTGTTGTACCACACATAGACAAACAGGCGAGTCGGCATCTGTGATTTCAGGTCATTGCTCTTTGAACACAGGCTAACACCAGTGTAGTCACTAATCAGAAGAAGAAGCAGCAGCTATGTGTGATAACAATGAGAAGATTCCCAACCCAAGGGAACTTTTGCCTCGACTAAGTCCAGGCTTAAGAAGCAGACTTGCTTCCTTGTAATGCATAGAGAAGCCAAAAAGAAGGGAATAGCAACCTCCCACCTGCTCGAAACACTGCATGTACACAGAAGTCTCTGTCATCTTACACTGGAAGAAACACAAACAAAATCATAGTTTGCGTGTACCAGCACAGAGTTTAAAACAATGTGTGAACTCAGCAACAATGCTGAGTTCAAAGGTGTCCAGAATAACGTGGACGAAACCCATGGTCCACTTGTCCTTCCTTTGGTGCTCTTATGAACTCTGGATTTTACCACTATAGATATTTTGATGTGGCAGCTCCCATTGCTGAGGAGGAAGTTGTCAGGGCTATGCCCATCCTTCAAGAAAGTGTTTTATAGTGGGTAGGAATGAACAGGTCTGTTTCTATCGGACTTGTTTAATTTGTTTTGCAAGAGTGGATTCACAAATATAAGCCCTGATGTGAACGACCGAGATAGCTGCAGAACAGACACTTCACCAGTATTGTTAACTTCTTATCAACATAATTTTTTCCACTCCACAAACATTGTGCTGTTCCAGGACAGTTTTAGAAGAGTTTATGTAAGCACAAGAGCAAGGTCATCTGGATTTTGCTCTGGTCTTCTGCAGTGCTTTAAGCCTAGTTCTCCTCAAAGTTTGTCCTATGACATGGTTCAGGAACTGAGTCGTCTTACAGATGTCTGTTCCTGTTTTCAGAATTGAAGTTAATAAATACCTTACAAATGCAGTTCAGAGTCTTGATCATCCATGTAAATAGCCTATTTCTCAACCTGAAGCTTAACAGCACTGGAGAATTGTGATTAAGGGTATATAACTATAGTGCAGCAATTTAATACTCAGATGTGCTTAACTCCATAAACAGGTCAGAGCTTTCCCCAGGCCTCTACAAGCAGCAGGAAATAGAATTTTTGCTTTACTGCTCTCCCACCTCAAAACCACTTTGCTTCAGTAAATATGCATGGAGCACAAGGCAAAGTATTTGTAGTGCCACCTTGCTAAATTTGTCATTGCTGCTTCCATTCATTTCTTCTTAAAATCCTGGGAAATTCTCGCAGTAGAAATTGCAGTAATAAAGCAGCCTCACTTTGCAGTTGAGCACTGAATGGGCAGGGAATGCCACAGAAAAGACTGCATGTGCAGCAGCTGGTACATGCTAAAGAGGCCCTTTGGTGTGAAAAATAACATGGAAGAGCCAATGTTTGTGAGCTGTTCGGGGTTTTTTTCTAAACAGCTTTGGAAGGAGCACACCAAGTGGAACAAAGCAAGGCAGCTTTCTCTTCTGTCAGACCATCATCTGCATAGAAACACTCACAGCAGTGGCATTACACTTAGAGGGGAGATGAATAGTAGGACACTTCCTCATGTCATACAATACCATTGAGGGCTATTTCACCATTCAGTCACATTTTCAAGGCCTTCAGTTATTGTTTTTACTTGCCTGAGGGTTCTTTCCACCTGATTCCCCAACTATGAAACAAACAGCCATGTCTCACATTTGTCCAACAGACTGAGATCTGTGTATGAATGTGCAAAGACAAATGATTTTTTGTTTTGAAAACAAGTGTGGCTTGTGAAAAATAAACCAAACAAGTTTTATTTTTTAAATTTTGTTTCATTTATTTGGCAGTAATATCCAAACCCCCCTGCTTCAAAAAATTACAAAATCAAGTAAAATAAGTGCACTAAGGAAACCTACAGAATACTGATAAACTTCACACACGTACAGGAGGGAATATAGAGGGAGGAGTGGGACTTTTTTGTTTGTTGCTTAAATTTGGTTTTTTTTGGGAAAAACAAAACAAAACAAAACACATTCCCTGCCCCTTGTAGTCTGTACAGCAATCGTCCCAGAGGGCAATGGCTGAAATTCAGCACTTCCTTCCCCAGCAGCCAGGTCACCCTGCAGGAGTTAGTGACTGACCAGCCTGCAGAAGCCTGAGCATTGCTCAGTCTGGGCTGCCCTTCCCCTCTGTGCAGGGAGCCGAGATGTTTTGGTCTCCTTTGAGAACTGCTGCCCTTCGAACAGGCCCTGCTTTCCACCACATCCCTTTGTGGGGGCACAGGGAGGAAGAGGCTCCACAGGCAGCAGCCCTTTCCAGAGGCACTATTGCTGCACTCCCAGCCTGCTGCCCGAGGCTACCCTGGGATCTGTTGTATGGCTTCTCGGAGAGCTCGGCTTGCCGGAGACTGCAGCCCGTCCCTCTGCCCTCAGTGCAAGAGCAAGCTCTGTAAACCTCAGCTGCCAGCACACGCCCCAGCAGCCACCCCCATCCACACGGCACAGCCACAGCAGGCAGGAGGGGACAGAGAACACATCACAGTGCAGCCTACAGAAGCCCTGAAGCCGTGCATTCGCTTCCCCTTCCTGCACGTGCTCTGGTTTTCACAGTTGGAGATATTCCTGACTGAACAAGATGTTATCCCCATCCAGGGAAAGCCTTTAAGGCAAGCTGTTGTGTTTTCTCTAAGGCACTTTAACAGTCCAAGCTGGAAGGAAGTGATCTGGGAGGCACTAACTACCTTTTAGAGCAGGGCTGAAATAAAGTAAGACGTTTATTAACGATGTTCCTGTGACTCCAGATCCAGCACATGAAGCCCTTTTTCTCATACTCTTGGGAAGGAGCAAGTCTATGTTTAATGGGTGCTCTTATTCCACCAACCATTTCTTCCAGTGCCACCAGAACACAAACAATGACTCTGTCCCAGTGTAGCATTGTCCACATTACCCTCAGCTCATATGGACTCATTCCTCTCACCTTCACAGGTGACAGCTGCTCAAATCCTGGCCCTCACAAAGGAAAAAAACCCAATTTCCTTCTGTATTTATGATGCCAAAACCTCCATGGCTGGGTACATTACAGCTCTCACTGGAAATGTGGCACTATGCCAAAGTCAGTGGAAGTCCTCTGGCTTCACATCAGGACAACAGCTCAAAGATCAGATAGCCTTTAACACATCTGGCTCATGGGGAAGAGCACAGGCGGGACCAAGCTTTCTTCTTTTCCTATACTTCTAGGTACCAGCTCATTCCTCCTCTCCAAGGAAAGCACTGTGCAAAAAGGGGAAGCTTGGGGCAAAAGTCCTGCTGATCTTCACTCAAACTGGACATGCTTTTGCAGATGCAAGTGGAATTTTGCTTGAGTAAGCAATAGGGACTGCAAGATACACAGCAACAACTGCTGAAGTTGCTCACAAACAGAAAGATGGAAGTCACAAGCAATCAATCAGGGCACATGCAGCTGCTTGGGAAGCACAGCACAGGCATGAAGGCAACATGGATGTTCAGGTGTGCATTAAGTACATTTGACAACTGCATAAGAAAATCAGCTGGGCTTCAGGCTACAGAGGTGACTATCAACAAAACAGCATTTCATTTACATCTAGGACCAATGCTCTGAGAAACGTGTGGGATGAAACTGACCCATGAAGAAATGTGAGAGTGGTCAAAGGTGGTCTGATCAACGACACTGAGAATGCGTCAGTAACGAGGCTTCCAGCCCTGACTCCAAACTCATTCCTGGAATCAAAATAATGCTGCTGCCTCACCCCAGAGGAAGACGAAAAGCCCAAGACGATGCCAACAGCAAAACTAAACAACATAGTTAAGCTACATAGTTAAGCTTTTTAAGATACTGTACTGATGGAATTGCCTGGTCCCTCTGTCTCTAGAGTGCTTTGAGCAATTTAGAGAGGCACAAGCACAGACTTTGAGCACATGGTCAACGCTAGCTAAGGGAGCAAGAGCTAGAGAGCTGCAGTGGCAATCTGTGTCTGGTGAAACTAATTACATCCAGCCCTGTCTCTTCTTCCCACGAGGGACACTGCTATCCCCAGCTGGGAAATACCCTGTAGTGCAAGGCTCACAATTGGCCTGTGGTGTTTGTGGCAGCTGAGCGCAGTGCGGTACAAACTGTGCATGGGCATTACAGCACTGTCAACAACAAAAACCCACACGCTGGGTTTTCTTGAAAGATCTAGAGCTACAAAACATACAAAAGCTGAATCACTACCATAGGAAATAAAATAATAAAAAACCCAAAACAAAACAAAACAAAAAAGGGGAGTCAGCATGTGAATGTGATAAGAAAAAAATTCGATAGCACCTCTAAGGAGGGGGCAGGGAGAGTAAGAGTGAGATGAGGTCAAAAGGAACCATGTTGTGTTGGAGCCCACAATGTACTGGAGGAGCTGCTGAGGACAGTCTGGTGGAAAGCAAGGAGGAATGTGCTGGACTCATGCCAGCTGCATGGCACCATGACTCCCAGGTGCCACACCAGGCTGACCAGCTTTGAGGAGCTTGAAGCAAAGGGTAAGGTCCTTGGATAATGATGCCCTGCAGCACACGTGTTCAGCCACAAAACTGCCAGGCCTGTATTTCTGCAGCCAAGGCTGGTGCTGACAACTGTATTGACTGAAGACCCCCTTTTCTATCCAGCACTGACCTCCATCCTTTCCCCAGATCCAGGGGAACAAGAAATCCCTGTTAGTTCTTGGAGGGAGCATCTGTCTGCTCTGGGGAAGGGTCCCAGAGATTGCTGTAAGTTCCTCCCAGCCTTCCAAGGTCCCAGCAATGAACCTCCCTGAACAGGTGGGCTCTGCTCCCCTTTCCAGGCCCCATTCTTTGTGTATTACAAAACATATAACCCATCGCTATACATGTAAATATCTGTGACTGGGCAACTGTAGCAGACACTTGTGCATACTGAGATCAGCACTGGAGGACAGGGTGGCAGGTTGGGCCCATCCTCCTGGGCTCCTCCGCTGTGGAGGCCCCTTACATCTCCTTGGTGCTCATTCTCTTGGTCTTCTCAGCCGTCTCCTAGAAGAAGAGAGCACAGAAGTGAAGCTCTGCGCTGATACAGGAATTGGGAGCACTCTGAAGTCTTTGGTCCATCCACAGGCAGTGCCAACACAGGCTTATATCTGAAAGCCCCACGCCTGTCTTTGTCCCCACAGGCAAGAGATCTGCTCTGCTCCCCCTTCCACCAGAAGTCTCCAAGTGACAGAAACAGAAGGAACCCATCTGGCAAGGGGAGGCTTAGTGCAAGCAGACCTTCCCAGCCTCATGCTAACCTGATGCTTCTGCAGTTCCTGAACGTATCTGGCCATCTCCTCCTCAGTCAAGTCTTGATCAGGTCGGTGTCTCTGAGCAGGCACCTTCTCATTCCTCCCTGGAAGCAGAAATGGAGTTTAGTGTTTCACAAACAGGGGATACAAATTTCTGAAGCATGAAGAACAAAGAGAGACAGGTCAGCCACAGCATCCCTCAAGCTTAGGAAGCCTTTGCTGGAGGATGGTATGGATTGGCTTCTTAGAAGGAGAACAGGCCTTGTGGCTGCCTGGGACTTCACAACTTGGGTATGCAATCTGTCCCTGTCTCTCCTTCCCATGTGACTGATAATAAAGCCACATGGAAGAGGCTGCATATTATTCAAAAGAAACATCAATAATTAGTTCAAACATCTTGGCCTCTTGTAGGGAACAAATGGAAGCTCAGTGCTACCCAAGTAAAATAACTGACATCTAATGAAGAGGTAATTTTGCTCAATGAAGATGTAACTTGCTGATGTGTTTGATCTGATTCTTTGGTTTCATTATTCCTCTAACAATAGCCTCTAACCCCTCTGCTGCTCTGACATGGGCAGAAAGTCAAGGAATTGTTATCCCATTGCATGCTTCTGTCATGGATGCAGGGAACAAAGCAGGCAGCAAGAACAGGTGTTGCATAGCAACTTTGAAGAATTTTTCTGGGGAGGCAACAAAAAGTCTCTCATTCTGTTGCTTAATCTATGACACCTACACACAGCTCCTCTGGCAGCTCTATTAATACTACAGTTGTCTTTTCTCAGGTGAGTTCCTGCTGCTACAGCTAAGTCTGAGCTGAGGTGATCCTGAAGCCTCTGCTGCAGAAGATAAGACAAACATGAAGAACTCCATACACACTGGTGCTGTTTCCCTCACTCCTACTCTGCCCAAGGTACTGACTATAGATCTGAACCAGTGTACCCCTGGCAGGTCCCACACAGCACTGAAACAAAGCTCCTGCAAGGGCCTGGTTTCTAGGGAGGAAGGCCAGAAAGATGCAGCACCATGCTGGGAGGATGGATGTGGCTCCTTGGGAAGGATGCATACATTTGCAAACACAGGGAGAAAGAAGGTGGCCCTGGACTGTGTGTGAGAAGTCGAAACAGAGAGCTGTTGTTCACAACTGCACCAGGACCTCTCACAGTTCTGCTGTGGCTGTGCAAGTTTAAGGGCTTTCCAAAGGAGGAACAAACAACCCTGCCTTACTATGAGCACCACCTGCCTTCATCATCATTATTCTACAGCTTTTGTGGCAAGAAGCTAAAGTGCTTTTTTGGCATTGGATGAAGGTTCCTATATACCCTCTTGATCAAGACAGGATCGGAGATCCTGTTTTACAAATTCCATAAACACAGATACAGTGAGGATATGGACACATATACAGGAAAGCTGACTTGCCCACACCTACATGTACAGTAGCAGCCAGTGACCTATTTGGTCTGCACCAGCTGGATGCAGAGTAGCTCTGGTCTGGAAGATTTAGTGCTGAATTTTCATGACACCAAATCCAAACTACAAACCCCAGCAGCATTGCCCCGAGCCCAGTTAAACACCTTCTGGCCTCTGGAACAGTACAAGCTTGGGTTTGACTAACATGGAACATGCAGAAACCACCCACGGAGAAGCTGAGGAAAAGCTGGAGAGAGAAGAACCCTGGCTAGCTGGTGCCTTTGGAAAGACAGAGAGTGAGAATTCCCTTTGTCCAAACCCAAACCCAGTAACTTTGTGGAGAGCATACGGACCCTCGCACGTCATTGCGGTGCACACCCAGTTCCCACAGGCACAGACGCAGCGGTTGCACTCCACCTGGGTCTCTGCTCCGTCCTCATAGGTCTCATCTTCCAGGGCACACTCTGAAGAGGCACAAAACAAGGGCAGTGCTTGTGAGAGAGCAAGCAGGCTAAAGACTACTTTGGAGATGCCTTGAGAGAGAACATGAGGTTTAAGGGGAAGCCTTCCTTCCCCCAACCACCTGAAGTTTCCTCATGCCTAAAATATTCATGCTGAATTTTGTGAATGAAATCAGCCAAAATATCATTTGGGAAAGTCAAACCCTTTGTTTTTCTTCCTCAGAAGAACACATTTCAATTTCTCAGTTCCAAATGAAATTTCAACGTTGGATTTGTTTGAATTACCTTATCTGTTATACAAAGAAAAGAATCCCCAAAATGAAAGCTTGGGTTATTCTGATCCAGGTGGGGATAAGTCGGGGAAATTATTTGGAAGGATAGTGAAGTTTGAGATAGTAATCAGGAAGGCTTTTTATGTGAAAGGCAGAGCATAGCAGGACTTTGGTCTGGTCTGACTTTCCTAAGTTATCCAGCCATGAACTCCTCACATGATTGACCTCTGCACTGTTAAATACATGCCTTGACCTTACAGGCGTACCATACCCATTCAACCTACGTCATTGCTTCTAAAATCCAACCCTTTCTCATCACAAGAGCTGCAGGAGCTCTGGGACAGTAAAAGCAGTATTTTCAACAATGCAGGGACAAAGGGTGCTGTTGGATGAGAGACAGGCAATATATAAAATTATCTCTAGCAGTGGAGTTACAGCACCCAACGTCTGGCCTGAAGCTGATCTCTTTTCTTTCCTCCCTTCCCAGGACCCCTGTTGTTCCCCAAGAGAAGTGAGGAGTTCCTACTTTTCTCTGGTGGGTTGAAGGATGGGCTGAGGCACTTGAGAAATTCATTGAAGCTGAGCTTCCAGTCAGCATTTTCATCTGACAGCTCGATGAGAGCATCTACGCAGAGTCCCCTGAAAGGAAACACAGAGGCTTGTTCTGCACAGGGCTGTGCTAGGCTGGTCCCTGCCCACTGTCCTCAGAGTGCAACACAGTAAAGTAAAACAGAGTAAAAACAGTAATGACTAGGGAGACTCCAGGATGTCTGGGAGAAGTGGCTTCTCTAAGGAAACCTCATGGGATACAGAGAAAAGAAAACCAGTCCCAAAATACTCTCTGTCTGCCAGTGGCCTGGGCAGTGGGGGGATATTCAGAACAGCAGGAATGGGACATCCACATTTGTTGACATCTACATGCTGTCACACAGGTAGAGATGCAAGCACAGAATAACCACAAGCAATCTTTCTGCACACAGTGGCAAAGAAAGAGGGAAACCTCTCAAACTATAGGCTGCATATGAATGGTGTTTTCCCACCATCTTCCTTGCACTGGATCTAGCTATTAGGCAAAAGGTGAGGGGAGTCTCCAGGAAAGTTAATTTATTAGGAAATAGAAAGAAGATGACAAATCTTCCGTTACCCAACTCCCTTCTGGCTGCACAAGTGCTAGATTAAAGGAAAAAGGGGGCTGGAACATGTGCCTAACATGAAGGGTAGAGATAGGACTGCTCCTCTTGTGGTGTTCACACTTATTTAAGTAAGAAGCCAGTTCATACACAGTTAACTCTGCCAGTGCAAGCCCTAACTGATATTTACCATGAGTGAATTTCCATGTTCCATTCTACCACATCTGCCCCCCTGGCCCTCCCTCTGGCATCCTGTCCACTGCCCACCTGAGCAACTTGTTGGTCTCCCGGTCCATGTAGGTGGTGATGTTGATGGCAGTTTCATTCTGCTCCACAAACTTCAGGAATTCAGTGGAGTCCAAGCGAGAATCACCATCATCAAAGCTCTGTAGGGGAATATGGGAAGATGTGAGAGGCTCTCATTTATCAAAGTAGCCCTTCCTTCTTCCTCTTCCATATGTACATAGCATTTTGAAGCTTTAGTGAGACAAGTTCCATTATCCTTGTTTTTCACAAAGAAAGAGGCTCAGAAAAAGCAGCAACATATCCACATTAGTCTCAGAATGAGAGAGATATGATCCTAGCCTTGTTCTCACAGATAAGCTACACTGCCTCTCATTCACCTCCTGCTGCTTGATTTATTGCTCTAACCCTATTTCTTCTCTTTGTTTCAGCCAGCTCTTAGCTTTCTTATATACCTCCTGCCTTAAAGCAGACCAGCTGCATTCAAGGAGGTGTCAGCTTTCCAATATGGGTAAATCCAAAGCTGTGCCTGGACTCTGACAGTGACAAAAGGGAAAAATCACAGGAAGCAATTTTCTGCTGATACCAGGGAAAAAATTTAATGCAATAGCACAACATCTCACCATCAACTTCTTAAGGTCTTGACAAGACTCCTGGCCCTGAAGAGCAGCATTTTTAGCCCCAAAATCCTGGCTGTACTCCCAAAGAAGTAATTGCATTTTGCTTTCCTGTTTGGAGAGGTGACACCGCAGTGCTGGGCACTCAACAGGAATTGCTGTGCCCCCTCAGAGACAGCTGCATGGCTGTGAGTGGAAAATTAATCCTGCACACAGACTGCTGCCACCTAATTTTGCTTTTTGATTGGGGCAGGTCGCTGTGGCTCCTTGTGTAGTGCTCTCAGGAATGCTGGAATAGACACTGCTTGTTGTTACCTCTATGTGTTTCAGGAGAGACATCTAGGGCTAGGGAAATTATCCTGCATAACTGCTCCACATGTCAACTTCCACTAGACTTTGAAGCCTTTTGTCCTGCTTTTTTTTTGTGCAAATGACTGCAGTTCTCTTAATGATCCAGACTGTTAAGTGAGTTTTCTTGTCTTTCAAAGCTAAGGTCTATATGAAGGCATTCCCACAGAGATCCTCCCAAATGGACCAGCTGCCCACTACTGGCCTTGCTCCCCTTAAAATAATGTCCTTCAAGGTCATGGCCTGCTTGACAAACAAAGCACATCCCAGTGAGCCCCACAAGCCAGGCTTCCAGGAGGGAAATAGCTTCATGCCACATCTACAAACTTCCCCATCAAGGAGAAAAGGGAAAAGCTTCATTTCAACTATGCCTCCAGTGTTTTCTACATGCAGGACAGGAATCAGGTCATTTGCTGGAATGCAGGGCACGAAGAGCCCCACAGCTTGGCATGACATAATTCCTCCAGTAACAGCAGACACTCGTTGCTGACACAAATTTCTGTGTGTTTGAAGCAATTTAGTTTTCTTTGCCTTGATTTGTCTCAAGTTGTTCCAAACTCTGAATTCTGCTTTAAAAACATTTCACAGCTGTAAGAATAAGGTAGTTGAAAAGGTGGATTACCACCTGACAGAGAATCACAGAATCATTAATGTGGGAAAAGACCTCCAAGATCATCGAGTCCAATCTCTGATTGAACACCCCCTTATCAACTAAACCACAGCACCAAGTGCCACATCCAGTTGTTTCTTGAACCCTTCCAGGGATGGTGACTCCACCACCTCCCTTGGCAGCCACTCTTTCCCCAGCCTGTAGTGCTGCCTGGGATTGTTGTGACCCAGATGCAGAGCCCGGCACTTGGCCTTACTGAACCTCATGCTGTTGACCTTGGCCATGGAAATTCTCCCTTTGGTACAAGCAGAGGTATTTCTTTGCCATAAGAACTCTCACCCAGTAGCTGGGATCAGTGCTCCAGAGAAAGTGGGACAGTAAAGAGAACACGAGGCTGCCTGCCTCTGAGCTGCAGCCTCAGGATATCACCAGCACACTGACAGGCGTGGGGACAGCGGGTGTGAACGGCTTGTGCGGTGACAGTGGAACAAGCCTGTGGCTGCCTTATGCATTTCAGCAAAGTCCACGACCTGGGGAGACCCTGCAAAAGTGACTAGGGACAGCACATTTGCAGGGGAGAGGGACTGGCACAGGACACTGCTGCTTTTGGTTGCTGGCAGGCACTGACAGGAGTGCCCGGGGCAGTGGATTTCCACAGACAGAGCGGCATGAAAGGCTGCAAATATGAGGATGCTCTGTGAAGCGAGGGGACCAGCTCCTCTGTCTCACCAGGGGGTGCCATTGCCATGGCAAATTTGCTTGCAGTGCTAACTCCTGTCAGGCACCATTAATCTCTTGCTGTCAACAGCTCATGATTTAAACGCTCTCTCCTCTTCCCCACCTGCTCCTCCAGCTCCATCCTGAATGCTTTGAAGTCTCTGTCAGGAGCCAGGCGTGAGGGGGAGTGACATAGCAGTGCATGTGGCAGGAGCATGGGAGAAGCTTGGGATCTGCTGGTTACAGAGGGACAGACTGACAGGGAAGAGGGAGGAACAGGATTATTGCAAGGCCCAAGACTCAAGTGGCCCCTTTCACTCTGCAGAGTAATATGGAAGTGCCAGCTCTCAGCCACAACTGGGACATATTCCTTGAAGCCCCCAAATGTCCCCTATATCCATCTCAGCATGGCCTTGGGACTATCTGGAACAAAGGATCAGCAGCCCTTGCCATAGCTTCCTGCATTTCCACTTTCACCTTTTTTCCTTTGGCTTTTTACCCCGAGATTAGTTTTCTACTCTTACAGGCATATGTGGCTTGCCCTCCTCCTTTTCCCCAGGGCAAGTCAGACACCAGGAGCCAGAGATGCTCCACATCTGCTTGTCACAAGCTGTGTCAGTGGCTGCTGCAGGCAGCCCATAACACACCAGGCTGTAGGACTTATCAGACCCCTCTGGTCCCCAGTTCCACAGGCACATCACTCACTGGAGCCTCTCAGCTGGGGGCACAGCAGTTGTTATGCAGTGACCAGGCAAGAAATGTTGTCTGGGCTCTGAGGAAGGTGCTGCTCTACTTGCCTTGAAATATTTGTCCAGGACTTCACTGTAGTTACTGCCCTTGGAGAACCACCCATCTGGGATAATCTCAGCTTCCAGCCACTGGATGACCCGGCGACGAAGCTCGTCCCTGTCCGATTGGTAGCAGACAACTGTAATGGGAGACAGTGCAGCAGAAGGCAAAACAAGAGTGAGAGAAGTCAAGCTGGCAGGGAGATCACAGAGAGAGGACTGGAAATAAAAGCCAGCAGCCCGCACTGATGGCAGCTCGCAGCCCCTCGGTCCGGTCCTTGGAGTTACATCATTGCCAGATCCAAGCAGGTGTGTCATGCGCTGAATAGTGGATGGGCTGTTAGTGACACCATGTGGCAAGGCCGGAAAACAACACTCCTGCCAAAGCTCTTCCTTCCCATTCCTCAAGCTTGGGGAAGAACAACCCGGAGCTGATTCATCTTGGTGTGAAGAGTCCCAGACTGAGGGAGGAAGGTAACTGACAATGTCCCCAGGCTTCCCGACACTGTGTAGAATTGTCATTCAGCTGTCAACTCTAAATTACCAAAACCTCTATCCTCTGCAAGGGTGAAGACTAGACTGAGCAAGCCTTTCTACCACTCTGTCTCCAAGACTTGAATTTTAGGGCCTACTATCTCAGGAAATATTGTTTCTTCAAAGCTCTGATTTGTCCACTCTCACTGGAAACGAGAGGGGGTCAAGCTGGGCCTGTTCACTCACAGTGCTTGCCAGTGTCACAGGTTTCTCCAGGGGGGTTATCACTTTGTGTGCTAGTACAAACTGTGCATTTAGAAACAAAACTGAATGCCTAGCTGTGAATTGTCACACCTGCCCAGTGGCCAGCGAAGCCAGAAAAGGAATCAGTGTGCATTCCCATCACTTACACACACTAAGGATCTTCTGAATCCAGTGACTACTATCACAACCAGATGGAGAGATGGAAAAACCCCAGGTCTGTAGGGATTCTGCATGTTTAATTTTGTACTTCTTTAAAACTGCTTTAGGGTGGCGGCCGTGCTCTGACATGGCCCTTCCTCTTCAGTTTGTATGAGGCTTTGCTCTCATCTGTCCTAGGATGTTAAAGCTGATGATTATACAGCTCCAGTACTTAGGAGATCATAAATGGGAAAAGGCTCTCTTGATGACAAGACATGGCCCTAAAATACAGCGTTAAATACACATGGCAATACATAAGGGGAGAAACCAAGCACAGGGAATTAAAGAGACTTATAATTTAGGTGATCATAGAATCATTTAGGTTAGAAGAGACTCTTAAGATCATCTTGTTGGCTGATGGCAGAGGAAGTTCAGCTGTACCTTCGGACTCTCTGCCTCTGCACCCATTGGTTCATCACTCCTAAAGCAAAGTTTCCTTTTAAAAGAGTGCTCTTGGTGTTGGGGACAACAGCTCCACAGTTATGGTCTTAGATACCCAATGACGGAGGTGAAAGAATACTCCATCCCTCAGTCTGGGTCATGAGCATAGTTTGAGTCCCTGGGGAAAACTGGGTTTCATTGCACCTCGTCTGTGCCGAGTCCCAGAGACATCCCAGCACAGTGAAAAGCCCAGGAGATGTATGAGCTCGGAAAGGTTACCCAAGAGTGAAGAGCTGGGCCATCACATTTCAGCTGATTTATCATCTCAGGCTCTTTTACAGCCCATGCAGGATATGACTTTTACACAGAGCTCTGCACTCCCCCAGCACACCCTCCTGCCCATTTCCCAGAGCATACAAATTCATACAGAGGCTTCAGCCAAACAGGAGACAGCTTCTTACCTGGACTTGCAGCTGGATTCTCAGACTTCTTCTCTGTTCATGGAAAGACAGAAGAAGACATTTTTGATGCAGTGTGAAGCATCAATACAAATACAAATCTCTTCCCACCAGGGGTAAAAGCAGAGGAACCTGGGAGTCTTTGGGTATAGGAGGGCCACATACATGATTGAGGGGCTGGAATCCCCTGGACCCTGAGGAGATACTGAAGACAATTTAGACCAAAGAATTGAAGGCTCAGGGACAATCTCATCCATGTATATAAATCTGATGGAAGGAAATGAGGAAGATTGCACCAGACCAGATCCATGGTATCCAGTAACAGGGCAAGAGATAGTGGGCACACATTTAAACACATGAAACTCTGTCTGAACACAAGAAAACCATGCAGCTAGTATGTGTATTTGGGGGGGAGTTAAACAGCCCCACGGATGAGGCAAAATCCTTGGTCCTAATGTTAGTGAGGTTCCTTATGAACATAGATGATAGGATTGGTTTTAGGAGTTTATCCTCAGAGCATGACTTTTCCTCAGCAGTTAAATTGAGACATTTACTTGGCTGAATCCAAAAGCTTAGAGTGAAGCAGCAGGAGCAAAAGGTTGCTCTGCTCTCCTGAGTGCCACACTCTCAGAAGCTTAGGCAGACAATAGCTCCAAGGTCTCCCCACAGTCAAGGTGTCAGGGTTTTGAGTGCACTAATGACCCTGCTGGCCTCACCTCGAGCCTCCATCCAAACTCTGTGAGCCATGAGGCTCCATTTCATATCTGATGCCTCAACTCCCAATCCTTGCCTGTGATTATTATGTTGTAGCCACGCCTGTCTCTGGCTTTGCTGCAACCACTCTCTTCCACAGACTGTTGGTCCAGGCCCTGACCTGGTGACTGTGTTCCCACCTTGATCTCAGTCCTGCTACAGACTGCATCACTATGAGCACATCTGGCTGTTTGATCCTGGTTACTGGAATCACCAGCCCTGACTTCACGCCTTGATTTCAGGCCTACTTCATCACCGCCAGCTTGCCTGGTCATGGACTCTTGCGTGACTCTGGCTACTGTTCAGAGGCTTGCTCTCTTTACCCCCCTCAGCAACTGTGGGGCAAGGTCTTGGCTGGTGAGGCCCCTGCCTTGCCTTGTTATCATGCTTCCCTTCCAACTCTTTGTCTCTCAGAGTGTAGCCAACCCTCCTTGCCAGGGTTACCTTTGCAGTGGCCATCGTAATCCACCTGGATCTTGGAGCCAGTGAGGCAGGCGTCACGGTGCAGCTCACAGTGGTTCAGGTATGTCTTGCCATTGCTCCCACACACAGGCCTCTTGTGAGGTTTGCATTTCTGGGGGAGAGCCAGAGAACACAGCATTTCACCTCCCTCCTTGGGACAGCCAGAGGGAGGCAGGCAAGTCCAACCATCAGCCCAGCTCAAGAGAAGTCCTTGGCATAGTCCCCTCGGCCCTGTGGTTGGAACAGGCTAATTCACTGTCATTACTCCAGAAAAACCCACACAGGGAAGTCTGTGGGTGTGAGTTCAAAGGCCTCACTTCATCCCAGTTTCCATCACCACCAGCATGACAGGAGTTTTTCTGAAAGCAGAGAAACACCTGCAGAGTAATCAGTGCTCAGCATAAATATGGAGCATAATTCTGCAACTGCTGCTCCATGCCATGGCCATGCCTGCCCAGAGGTGTTTCTGTGCCTCTGGTCTAAGCACCTGCACTTGCTTGGCTCCATTGCATCTCTCTGTAGACTCTGCTCCACCCTTCTGCAACCAAAGGGCAGAATAAGCCATCAGCCACGAACGAACAGCACAGCTTGCAGCAAAAAGAGAGTTCACCAGTGCCACTGTTCAGGCTATGAGCTTCTTTCTTCTGTCCCTGTTGGTCTGGCCAAGCCTACCCAGAGTGAGAGACTCTCTTCCTACTAACAGGGCATTTCACTCTCCAGTGCCCAGGCTGGTCATGCCAGAGCTGTGAGCTCTGAGGGAAGGGGGAACAAAGAGCCACATGGCCATTCCCAGGAGCCAGGCAGAAATGTTTTGAAGGCATGGGGCAGAGCGGAGTAGGGAGACACCGTGTCTCTACAGCTGGGAAAGGCTCTTCTAATCATCCCTGACTCCCTGCTGGATAAAGCTATTCATCCTTACAGCACTCTAACACAATTATTTCCATCTTACAAAAGCTGATTTTTAGTAGGGTGCTTGTAACGTCCTCAAACAAGATGCCAGTGAGGGCAGGCTGTCTTGGAGCTCACAGACCACTCCTTAGAGTGCCCTTCAAAGCCAGCTGCATATCCATACCCCACTGGGCTTTCCTAACAAAAGACCTCCAGTCAAGTCTCCTATGCATGTAAAGACCCTAGGCAGTCCTGCAAGCAGCACAGCTGCGAGTCCCAGACTATATCTACCCTACAGGGCTCTTCCCCCACACAACACTGGAAACAGGCCTGCTGTTTGAAAGCCACTCTGAATTTGCAGCTACTTCAAAACAGCCACAGCCTTATTCCATCATGGGATCCTTCCAGCGACAGAAGCCCATCAGGGGGTGATGGGTGATGGTGGTGACACTTGTCCCAGACACAGAATCTGTGCTGCTCCCGTACCTCAATGCACAGGCAGGTTGGCTCTCCCTTCTCCGTCACTGCACACTCACGCCCGGCTCCACAGAAAACATTGGCACAGATCTTAGATTTGCTCCTTGGCTCTTCCTGCAAGACACAAAGTCAGAGACATAAAATACATCATTACTCAGAAGAGTTACAACACAGTAAAAAAACCCCCACATTTAACTGGCATCAGGACAAAAGGTACCGTGGTGTTAAGGTGAGGATGACAGAACAAGAGAGACATGACTTCAACAGATGGACAGCTCAGACAATAAGAAGAAGCAGACACAAGAACAAGGGCTACAGTCCCAAGAATACAGGGTTTCTTTCAGGTCATTCCTGGAAAATCACCTGGGAGAATTGGAGCAAACATGAGCAAGAGGAAGTCTAGCAAGAATGGCAAGAATAATTTGCTCATGTCAAGGACTGCTGTCTTTAAAATTTCTTTTCATGGAGGGTAGGGAGCAGAAATATCTTTGCTTGAGACCCTTAGAAAGAAGGTGAACGTATCCCTAGAGAAAAGTACAATACAAACAGGCAGAAGAAATTGCCATCAGGCACCAGATAATGTCCTTGTCACAAAACTACATGACCCATTATCTTGCTTTCACTGGTCAAGATAAACACTTTAAAGGAAGAACACTGTCATGGATGAGATAATTATCCAGTAATCCTCCCATAATGAAAATTCCTTCCTGGTTCCTGACAGCCTGCAGTTGACTTATGCCCTGCAGCACAATTTACATGCTTTACAGTTTCCTCTTAGCCAAAGTCATCACAAGTATTGTTGTTCACATAACTGTCAAATATTTTCTCTTTTTTTTTTTTTCTTGGAGTCCCACAGCATTCCTAAACTGGTGACATCTACCATGGAATATTTCCATAGTTTAATCATGTTTTTGATACAACTACCACTTATTTCTATCCATTTAATGCCTTTTTAAACAGGCTTTTAAAAGAGAAGGTAGTTCCAGGGGTTCAGACTTTGAAGAACCTGGCTTGATTCCCTGCTTTGTCATTAATTTCCTTTGTTACTCTCATTTCATCTAACATTCCCCACCTGTATGTTGAATATCTGGTTTATGCCAGTCAACTGCAACAGTTTTGCATCAGAAAGAAGACTGAGGAATGAAAAATAATCAGTGAGATAAGTCAATCACATCTGTTGTGTTTCTTCCGTCTAATTCAAAGATTTTCACCTTCTCGTTTGAGTATTATTCTTATACTCTGCTGATTTGTGGCATCTTTGTACCTCCATCACATATTTTTGAAAATAGGTGATGAAAAAGGAACAGAATTTGTCAGAAGAGCAAGCATTATTGACAAATGCTGAACACATTTTTTCCTCCTGTTTCTTCTTTATCCTAATTTTTTGTTTGTTTTGCCTTTAAACCACAATTTCACAGAGAGTTGCTGTCTTCACTGAACAGCCCACAGAGACAGCCGGATCATTTTCTGAATAACCTTGCCCTGGCCTTCAGAATAGTTTGTTTGCTGGCCTACTGCACAATTCATCAAACCTGAGAAGGTCTTTTCAAAGCACTGCAGGAATCCCTCCAGGTTCACATAGTGACAAACACCTTTCGTACTCTGCAGGTGTTCCTATTTTGCTGCTTATTCTGTCAGATACAGTATTTGAACATGCCAGTCTTAGCTGAGAAATGTATCCCATGTCCCAGGCCTGTTCTCCCCATGAAGACAGCATTCTCCCTCTGCCTTTTCATCTCCTTTCACATATTGTTTCCGAGCAACATCCACCTCTCTCTAGTCACCTTCCAGTGGAGGGCTGGGGTAAATGAACTTCTGGGGTGGGACGGAACAGTGGGAGTACTTCACTGCACAAAGTAACCTCCTGCCACTCAGGGCAGGGAAGAAAGAATAGCTCATTTTGCAAAATGCACAAAGGAAAACCCAAATTGGCCAAGGCTGGAGTCTGACTTTGGGCACTCACACACCTAAAATGCACTGTAGCTACCAAAGTGCTGATCCATTTGAGGGGTTTTGAACAACTTGTCAATCCCTTCAAGCAGTCAAAGACAGAAAAAAACAGCTGGTCATGGCTTTGAATGGCCACTTAGTGAGGTTTGTAATCCAGGTGCCTGGCAATAGATGGCAGTACTCTGCCTCTCCCATGGACAGGCAGGACTGCCAGCAGCCACCTCCCATCCATGCCCACCAATGCCAAACCTGGCTTTTGATTCCTGGCTGGGACTCAAGGCACTGCTACAATGCAGCCGGCCTCAACAAGCACCCGCAGTGCCCAAGCACAGGTTGCAGGACTCATCTCCCCACAGGAGCTCACTTGGAAACCCGGTCTCTACTGTGGCTGTCCACAGCTCCCTCCCTGGTAATGCTAAAGCCCAGGAACCATCCCACAGCTTTTCCATTTGAACCTGGGCTGGGGATGCTGGCAGAGTGACACCACCAGAACAGCTTCTGAAGACACCCTGCCACCTGCCAGGCTAGAAGGCCACATTACTCTGTTCTTATTAATCAAAGCAATACAATTTTCTGGTTGCTTCTTCTTATTGCTTTAAGTTGCCCTAGTCTGGCAGGGGCTTGGAGCTGATTGCCACATTCCAGCATGGCTTTCTCCACCTCAGGATTCAGCCAGAGGAAGAAAGGAAGCAAGCTGCTCTGCCTGCCTGCCCTCTCACTCTGGCACAGGGTTTCTCAAACTCAGTTGTGGCATACCACAGGGTGGGAGCTCCTTCTAGCAGCTCTTGGCTGCCTTCCCAGCAAGTGTGGGAGTCTCCTATGCACAACTGAGAGTGTAACAGGGCCAGAGGTGGATGTCTGGATGAGCACAGTGGGGATCTGCGAATGAGGCTTTTAATCTCCCCATTCTCTGGTGATCTCCCAGAAGCTACCAGCCAAACTGGTTTCTTTTGACAGATACTCTGATCTTACCTTGGACCTTGTCAGGTTTGCTCTTTATAAAGCTTCACCTGCTAGAGTTATGTGAGTGAGGATGGCAGCTGCCACTTTAATATTAAATAGCTCATCCTTGCACTTGCCTTGTAAAAGCTTGAAAATATGAACTGCAAATTTTAAAATTTTAATTTTTAACAAAAGACTCCACAGTGTTTCAACATCATTGCCCTTAAATTAATTAATATCAGGATTTGGGGTCTGGAATCACAGCTTTTACACTGCTTTGTCCCTGAGAGCTGCCACTGCCTTTTCTGTCATCCTGTGCTTGGGAAGTGTTCCCGTTCCAGTCCACGGCGCGCTCAGGCAGGCGGAAGGGAAAGGGCAGAGAGTCGTTATTAATTGCTGCATGGTGGCATTTCCACTGCAAGCCTTGGCAAGGCAGCTCCTCTCCTCTGCCTCGAGTGAGGTGCTCAAGCTCTCTCTCTCTGGGCAATGCTTTTCTGTACTCTTCTGCTGCCCAGAAAGCAAGCAGGAAGGGGTAAAAGCAGCGAGGATGAAGCCACGGCAGGAGTGCCTGTGCCTTTGGAATGTCTGACACAACACAGGGGCACTCTGACTCTTCACCCTGCAGGGGCACAACCCTCCCAGACATCCTCTCTGGCAAAGACCATGGAGAAAGCTGCTGCCAACAACTCAAGGGCCAGAAGTTCAGGGCAGTTGGACAGCGTCATGAATGCACAGCCCAGCTTGTCTACTGAATGGGGATGGGAATGCACAATGCTTTTGGAGGGCTGGAAAGCGTAACCCTGTGGATGAAGGTTCTTGCATATTAACAGGCAAACACTGAGCAGAAGACCTGAGCTGACAGTGCAGAGAGTCACATGCAATGCCTCTGCCTCAGCTGTTCCCTCCTGAGTAGCAAGGAGGAAAAAGACATTTCCAAGGCACCCGCAGGCAAGAAAGCCAGAGGCATTGCCAGTGGTGAAGGATCACCATGGCAACCAGCAATGCAAGGCCTCAAGGTGGAAAGCTAAAATTAGGAAATTAGACAGTGGAAAGGGCTGTTTCTCATCTCTGGCAGCATCTGGTGCTGAGGAGTTGGACCCCCAACACACAATAAGCACAGATGTCCGGAGCATTTCCGAGTCCCTGTCTGTGCCTGGATGTGCAGGACTGAGTGTGACTCGACACACCAACGCCGTGCCACGTGCAGGTCTGCACAGGATCCCAAGGTGCTGCAAGGTGCTGTGCCTGCTCTGCACTGGTGGGACTGCATGGAAAGAATGCAGTGTCTGCAGTGAGGTATCAGCAATTGTACACATGACAGAAAAGAGGTATCATGCACGGCTCCTTGCCTTTGCAAGGGAACTGCCCACTGCAGCTCTCCCTTGGCTGCCTCCTCCCCTGGCCCCTGTTGAGCCACGACTGTCTAGTATCCCTTGGTGGGAACTGGGACTTTCCCAACCAGCCTGTTAAAGTTGAAACCATGAAAAATTCAGTGACAAAACACCTCTGTAAGGAAGAACAAGCTTCCACCTGCGGAGAAGAGCTGTGCATGCAGCTCCATGTCCACAGTACCCCGCTGCCTGAGGAGAGCAGCAGGGATTACTGCCATTACACACATTCTGGGAAATAAGCAGAAAGATTGCCTTGCTACTAGGTGGGGAGTGTTAATGTGCTTCACAACAACCCCTCATACTGCCTTGTTTCCTGCATATCTTTCCATACAAAATCTCCTTTTTGAGGCCTCAAAAGTCATCAGCCCACACAGCGTTGGAGAAATACTACCTACTGTCCTGTTCCTATTGATACAAGTAACAACCTTTTCTGCTATCAGCAGTGAGGGCAGGTCTTTTCTTCATTTGGCATGACTTTCTGAAAATCCATAAAATTACTTGACCCTCACATAATGCTCTGTGCTGTTCGCTGTAAAATCAAGGCTGTGGTTTTGCCTTGCGTGATGTGCAAGGAAATCAAAGTGCTCTAAAGCTGGAGCACTAAAAGCTCCTATGGGAGGCAATCCCATGTATTACACAAACTTGAGTATTACACAGATAAGGCAAGACTAAAGGGCACCAAAATGATGTCTGGGATGGCAAGACATGCACAGATTCTCATGCCTCAGGGAAGGCAGCAGCAAAAGCTGGGTGCAAGTTTTGAGATAAAATCAGTATAATTCACAATAGACTCCCCTCCATGCAGTCAGAGAGAAATCTGCTGTGCAGCTTTGTATTTCTGCCAGTCCTCCCTACATCTTACCATCCACATCCCTTCTACTGTGTTCCCTGCCACAGCTAACATGGGAGTAGGGATGTAAGGGATCTCTGAACGTGCCAAGGTGCCACCTATAAACTGCATAGCCTGCACAATTTCTAAACCAACTCAACATGCAGCCATGAAATCTAATGCCTTGTCTTGGCAATGTTTGCTTCTGACTGCAGAAAGATTTGGAAACACAAGGCAGTAGGTCAACAGTGCAGAAAGCTGAGATAAGCTATGTCTGCTGACTCCCAAACCTCCCTCCTCTCCAGGAGCAAGGAGGGAGAAGCACCACATTGTGCTGCAACATTCAAAAAGAGAGGACTGGGCAGCAGAGCTCAGAGGGGAGTCAGGAAAAATTAGCAACTCCTGTGCAGTGATGCACTGAGAAAGCATTTGGCTTGTGCATTTCATCCTATTACCCAAGTGTTTCTCCAGGCTGAACAGCTCTTTCAGCAGCAGTGTCCTCCTGCAGAGCTCCAGGGAGAGCAGATCTCATGTTCACTGGAGGGCATGAAGGGGCAGCCAGCTTGTCACCTCTGGTCATTTGTGCAGCTGGCTCTGGCAGCACATTTGTCCCGTTGTTCTGGTTTGCAACTAACAAGGAAAGCACTCATTCCTCCCTGCAAACGTGACCCAATTCTTGTGGCACTCCCTGGATCCACTAACACTCTGATGTGATGGTGTGGAAATTTGGCAGCAGCACAGACAGGGCAGATTAGTGTGAAACAAGCAGGCACCCCTGACACTGGGTTTGCTATAAATAGGTAGGGTGACCATTGCAGTTTTCCTTCCTTTGGGCTGCTACTTCAGGTTGGAAGAAATTCCACACAAATTATCTTAAATTCTTGCTTGGAAGGCTTGAGTTTTATTTAGCAAAAATAAGATGGAGATAAGCCCAGCAAGTGGGGATTGAATCATGTGATTCCAAGTTCAGCTCTCCAGTAAAACCAGACATCATCAGGACAATCCCAGGACATCATTACTATTGGGATGGTACAGTAGGATGTGGAATAATACATTCTCTACTCTGGAAGGAAACCTGCTGCCAGAGGTTACTGTACACACTGATGCAGGGTCCTCTCATGCACACTCCTTTTGGTCTGGTGTTACCTGGACTCAAAGTGGCACCCTCTGGAACTCCTCCATCCTCTGCTGCAGGAGTTCCCCACCCATCCCTGGGGGGCACATGGTACTTGTCCTGCTGCTCACACCAGCCAAGGTCTTGCTGGGCAGCTGAAAAGGCTCAAACCCAGGCTATCCCCCAGCTAGTTAGTTAAAAAAGAAGAGATGTTTGTCAGGCAAACTCTGGACCACGGCTGGATTCCCCAAGGGACTGTGACCAGCTGCATTTGACAATGTTCCCGATGCTAACAATATCCTATTCGAAGGGTGTCAATATGGGGTCCACGCTGGATGCAGAGGGGTCTAGTGCCACTTAAACCGCAGGATTGCTCCTCCCCCAGATCCTAAAGCCATCATGCAAGCGGCAGAACTAATGAAGGCCAGTTTCCAACAGCTCTCTGCATGGCCTGTCTGTCAGCTAGTTACAGGGCAGCTCATGGACTCCTTCCTCAGGGGAGGTCTTCGCAGGCCCCTCTCATTAAGGCAGTCACCTAGAGTCACAGAACCAGCTGGATCCCATTATCTCGGAGGCCTCCACCACTTTATCAGCTGTGCCGGAAACAGGCCCATAGATTCAAGGCTCACTGGAGGCCAGAGACAGGCAGGCAGACACAGACAGCCTGCTGACATAGCTTTGCTTCCTTAGGGAACCAGGCAGGAATTCCTTTGCAGAGCCCCACAAAACACTTCTCTGGCTCAGCCTCTCCTCTTGACAGACTCAACGTCACTGTTGCTTGCAGTCCTGAGGACAGATCCTCACTCCAGCCCCCTGCCATGAATCCAGGCCCCCTGCTGTCTCCCTGCCACTGGCCCTTGTGCTTCCTCTACAGCATTTTCTTTGTGTTGGAGGACAGACCCCATCTCACTTCTGCCCCCTCAGAGCTCCCATCACTAGGGCATTCCAGCATCAATCAAGGGCTGTGAACAGCGATCTGGACACAGTGTCAGGAGCTACTGCACTCCCTGTGGGATGACTGCTATGGAGGAGCATGTGCCCCAATCCACCAATCCACACACCTAGACATCAGCCAACCCCTCCTTCCAACACTTTGCCTGTGTCTCTTTCTATTCTCAACTGACGTCTAGGACTGGCTCTCTTAAAACATCACACCAAGTGCAACCCCTTAAAGGCTTTTGAATGCTTGTGAGATGAATATTTCATGGCAGCTGACTTTCACTAATGGGAAACAAGCCAGACCATACATCTCTGCACATGCTGGGAATCAGGGCGTGTTCCCAGAAAATCTGGACGCAGAGAAAAGAAGGCAACAGAGGAAAGGAACTGCAACTCCCAGAGCTCAGAGGAGGTTCCCTCTCTGCAAACCCGTACCTCACCCACTTGTGTGAGACCCTCCCTGACTTGCTGGCTGCTCAGTCCACGATCCATGGATCAGAGGTGTCCATCATATGAGCATTGAGCAGGAGAGTGGCTGAGGCTCTGAGTGACCTCAGTGATAAAGGGGGCCCATCAGGTCAGTGACCTCTACGTGAGGCCATGGAAAACCAACATGGCTTGTGAAACCCTGCTTGTAGGAATTCATCCATGACTCTGTCATGGAAATGAAGATGTCTGATGTCTGCTATTGAAAAAGACTGCCTGGGCAGCATTGCCTTGCAGACATTGGCAGGATGGATACAGAGCTCTTCCTCCCCAGTGACCCCTGTGGAGACATGGCGTGGAGTGCTGGCAGGGACAGCAGCCCTCACACGCCAGCCATGGCTTTCTCATGTCCCACAGTGAGCAGGAAGAAGTTGGTGCCTGCACAGAAAGGGAAGCAAGAACTGGGAAGAAGGAGGGCTTTCTCCCCACAACCTAATCAAGAGCAGAAAGGCATCTGCCAAACAGCTGATGTCTCTTACAGCGTGATGCTGCTAAAACAGTTATGGAGCCAGGCACACCTCTCAGGGACTCCGCTGCACAAGGATTCTGTTTTCCCTTTTAAGCTGGAAGGAATGTCTGTGCTCTGGCCCCCACCACCTCATATTTTCCACCACAAGGCAATGACCGGTGAGGCCCCATTAGGGGAACAATGACATGAGAGTCTGGGGAAGAGGAAATCTCTCCCTGCAAACAAGTCTGGAAAATGGCTGCTAGAAGGAAGGGAGCTTGCATCTGGCAGCACTCTCACTCCTGCAGCCTCACTCTGCTGCTCAGGCAAAAACACTCCTTATACTCACAGCTTCCAAGGCATCACGGCCCAAAACTGCACTGTCTCTCAGCATTACTCCCTCCACCTATCCCTACTGTACCTCTGGAAGAAGGAGCTTGATTCTCTTCTGCTGCATCATGTGGTGAAATTGCCAGCTTTTCTGCAACCACCAGGATCTTTCTCGCTAGTGCTGGCTCTCAGCAAGGCATGGAGGCAGGAGTTCAGATATGATTTGTGCATACCAAACCAGCTGAAGAGGCTTCAGCTGTAGGCAGGGCAGAATTAGTCCCACAGGATGAGAGAACATGATGCTCTGCTGCACCATGGTTCTTAGGAGGAATCAAGTTAATCACTTTGTATTTGGATAGAAAAATAATTCTCATGCACAGGGAAGCATTTTGGTGCACATGAAAGATCCTAACTGAAGTTAGTCCCACAGGGCCTTAGGGATGAGCTTGGTGTCATCCTCTCATGTGACAAGACTGGAAAAGGAAGGCCCAAGGGCCAAGACTTGCTCAAGAATGACCAGAAGACAGCAGCTCAGCTCCCTCTGCTCTCGAGCCAGGACCACTTCACTGTGTGATACACAAGTCATACTCCTCACTGGGGCATCATTCTTCTTCCTGGATCCTGAGCTCCTAGGAATCATAATTCTCCATCCTATTTTGTTTAAAACAAAAATAAGAACAAGACCAGCATTGACTCCTGACTTCCAACAGGAGGGTGATGTTCTGTATGGGGGTAGCACATGAGACAGGTCACAGCACTTAAGAGCGGTCAGAGGAAGCCCTTGACAACAGGAGGATGAAGGAGGAGAATGAGGAGTTCACCCTCAGGGCCTCCACACCAGAGAAGAGCTCTGCACCACAAACTGTTGCTAGCAACTAACATAGGTGCCATCACCTCTCTCTCTCTAAGCACACCAATGCTCAACTGTAAGAGGGAGGTTTCTCTGTCAGATGGCATTTCCCCAAAGGTGTATGCTCCTTCCTTCATCTGCCCCATTCTGAGGTGCACTCACACAGCTGCCCGCCCCCACACCCATTACCCAGTCTGAGGCAGTTTGTGCCATATACAACCTCAAATGTTCCCTTTTCAGCCCCTAAATCTGTGTTGACTTACAGCTCTTTCTGTCTCATGGCAGTCCCTCCTTTTTCATCCTTCATTCCCCTAATTTCCCACACTCTGAAGTCCTGCAGATTTTACTGGTCCTGCCAGTAAGTTTTGTTGCCTCTTTTTTCTGACCAGGGATGACTTATTTCTGAATGGAATCCAAATCTGGCACATTTCTCTGCCATCACCTGGCTCCAACAGAGAGAAGGAAAGAGTGAGCTAAGCAGTGGGAGGCAAGTTAGAATTTACAACCCTATGGCACATCCACACCCCTTCCAGTAACTGGATACACAGGAGGAATGTAGATTGCAGGAAATGCTGAGGTTTACCAGCAGCCTCCAGCTTCTTGAGCAAGAATCCTCAGTGGTTTTATTCCCCTCACTGGGATGGGAATCCAACTGCAATGGATTTGATGATCCCTCTTCCCAGTTCTGTCCCTTAGTCCTTCTTTACTCACCTTCTACCACAGCCCATTGCAAAAAAAGCAATAGAAATCACTATGTGATTGGGGGGAAACACTGAGTCAGCCTCAGTGTGGGAGAGTGAGAACAGAGTTGGACATAAGCCAGTTCTGCACTTCCCATTTCCTAGCCTTGCTGAAGGATTTGCTCAGCTCCTTGTTAATGCAGAGCAGCTTCGGGTCTGCTCCACCCAATGGCTCTGCCGGAGGCAGCTCTGGAAGAGTGAATCCCCAAGGGACAGTGCTTTGTGCTCTCCTTTGAAGCTTCTCTACTTCATGCAGTCATGAAATCCCCTTCACACAGTGAGAAACAATGAGGAAGGCTCAGAAAACCCCTCATTATTAGACATTTTTTTGTGCAGACAACTTTTCTTGGTCTGTGCTATTAAGGGAGCATCCATCCCCTTCCTGAAATCATATAACTGGGAATGATCATCAGACTAACAGGAACATAGAAAATAGAAGTGAAGTAAGGCAAACCTGCAAGAGAGGAAGGGTTCAAGTAGGCTGCAGAAGTAACCTGGAGTCTGCTCATCAGTGGTACCTCTGCCAAAAAGGCACAGCTCCATCCAAGGTTAAACCGTGTCCCTGTATCCAGAGGGAGCTGAAGGCAAGTCTGCCAAAGCTCTATCATACTGCAAAATGTGAGCTAGGATTTCAGGAGATGACCTGACAACTGACAGGTGTGTGCACTTACTGATTAGTATTGGAAAGAGGAGAGAAAAAACTGCAGTAAAAACTAAGTGAAAATCCTGGCTGCAGCTGGGACATTGGGAAGGCTGCAGAGGTACACAGGGAGAGATGTGCCTGTGTTCACTGCTCTCAGAAACATCACACCAGCAACAAGCAAATCCTATTAAACTGCAAGGGCACGCACCCCACAGCCCCACACTGAGATCAGGGAGTAGCAATGTTGGGCCATGTGGGACCCAGCACAAGGGGAACTATGTGACCCAAGCTATGATCAGCATGTTCTTTTCAACTTCTGCTGTCCCTGTTATCCTTCAGAAAGCCTCCAGTCAAGCCAGCAGCACCGGAAACCATCCCTGTGCAGTGCTAACACCATTTTATGCCTATCCTCAAGAGACTTCCTTCTGTGGCAGGGAAAGGTCTGTAAGTCTCTCTGACTTGCACTTAATGACTGACCTCTTCACTGAGACAGCCAGGAGGAAGCTCTGATAAGGCAAGAAGGCCATGAGAAAACTGGCAGCATCACTATGAAATAGGTTATAAAATACAGTCACTATGGAAACTGTCACAGTTGGAAGGACAGAAAAAAAACTTCTAAAGTCCGAGGGTTTCCAGCCTTCCCATGGATGCCCCAAGGATGGATGTCTCTCCAGGCTATCAGCACCACAGCCAACAGTGGCCCTTTTGCCCCTGCACTGCTCCCTGCAGCTTCTGCTGGACCTGATGTCACACGAGAAGATTGGTCAAACACAGAGGCTTTTTCTCAGGCAAGCTGCCTGTGATTACACTGGTGTGTCCTTGTGGGTCCCCTGCCTCATTTCTGATTTAACACAGCCTAAACAGAAGTGGAACAAGAGATGTTCCCCTGTGTTGTGTGGACTGTCAGTGAGGAAATTGGATGGTATTTCCCCCAACACCCCCCCAACCTGTTAGCTTATGATGTGTTGATTGGAAGATATACCTGTCACAACCACAATCCTCCTCCCAGCAGTGGAGCAGTATATAAAATGAAGGGGAAAATGAAACAAATAACCTCTGCTGTGCTCATTAGAAATGGCACACCCTGTACCCACAAGAGTAGTCTTGGGGAACCAGACTCAGTCACCACCAATTCTGCCAGAGCAGAGCTTCCCTTATGTCTCCGTGGCTGACAGCACAGACTTGCCAGCAGCAGATTTGCAGCCCAAAGGCAATACTGTGATTAAGAAACAAGAGAAGCGACCATTGATTTCCTATAACTCCTAAATAACGCTGGGTAACATTTTTCAGACAGAGACCTAATTCACTAGAAAACGCAATTTGAGGTAGACCAAAACTACTTGGAAATTTGTGCCCAGGGAACAGCTTTGATTCCAAAATGATTTCTAAGATGAAGTGAACTGTTCCCCCTTTCTTATTTTTAAATATATTTCATGAGGTTATGTATGTAAGCTTACAGGTCAAAGAAAGTAAAATAAAAACATGTTTTGCTAAGCTTAGCAACTTTGTTTGCCCAGTTATTTTTTTCTGTTGGAAATAAAACATGAATTTCAACTGACCTAAAATGCAATTTTTGGGTTGACTCTCTGATTCAGCTAGGAAATTAAAAAAAACAAACCCAGTAAGTTATTCCAATGGCTTTATTTGTATAACGTTGTTATTTGGTGTCTAAAGCAACCTATTCTTCTAATTCTTTCATCTCCTTCCATCTGGCCATTTGTGACTGTGTCTGGAAATAACAAAGAACTGTTGCAGACATCTCTCTCCCCCTCTCTCTGCAACCATGGAATTTTCTCCTGTCTAGTTGGGAAGACTTTGGATACTGACTCCCATGGCTTGACTTTCAAAAACAAACAAACAGAAAAATCAAGCCACATCTCCATTTGGTGGTTATGAGAACCCAGAGAGATGCTGCTTCAGGGAACGCATCCTCTCCTCTGAGTCACTCCAGCAAAACCATGATTTAATGAGGCAGCTCCCAGTCCAAATTGTACCAGGGCTGCAAACACTGTTCCAGCTCTGCTCTGGTCCCCTTCAAACACTTGGTCCTGTTTCACTGCTTCCTATCCTTCAGACCCTCATGTCTGCCTCCTGAGACACACAGGGAGTGCTGCAGCTGCCAGCAGAGGAGGAGATCATTGCCCTGCTGGCACCATCCCAACCCAGCTGGTCAAGCTAATGGGCATCGGGAGGTTTGCGTGCAGGAACTTACATGGGAGGCTGATATGTGTACCACAGAGATATGCAGGCTTGCCTGGAGAAGCAGAGTGCACCTAGGACTCATGCAGGGACAACATGGCACTGCCTCCAGCTGCAGAGCTGGTGCCTGGGTCTTCCAAGCTCTCTTCCCCAGATGGGTAACTTCAAGAGACACTGCCATCACCTCTACACACACCCAGAGGTGGCTTAACTTACAGAGACATAAAAGACCTGAGTACATCACTGCAGTTACTTAAACACAGGGCTTTTGAAATCCACTAGCCTATCTGGTCCCAAACCAGTAAGGGCAAGCAACCAGTGCCAGCCACATGCAATGAGGACAATCACATGATTGAGTGCTTGCCCATCTCACCTTTCTCCCCACCCTGGAGACAGTGACGAGGCATCAGGGACTTGCTGTGAGCTTCAGTAATGCCCTGGGCTAGAAGAAGAGGGCTCCAAGTCCTGCTAGTGACCCTGAGGCTCTCCACGCCTGCTGCAGCCTGCGTTCCTAGAAGAGGGATCACTGCTTGAATCACCTCCAACAGCATGAACTATTCTCTAATACTTCCTGAGCCCTTCCCAGGACGTTTTGCTTTCTGCCCTGTGGCCTGGCTGGGCCGCATTTCAGAGATGAAAGGCTGTGAGCGCACACAGATGCCGGCATCCTTACGCATTCCTGACTCGAAAGCTTTCCTCGAAGCAGCTGCAGCTGCACTGCCAGGGAGGAGCAGCTGCCTCCCGGCCCAGAGAGAGGGCTGCAAACCACAGCTTGCCAGGTATGCTGCAAGATCCCAGCACAAACCCCTCTGGCTTTGAGACCAGCTGTGATCCTCTTGGGTCCTCAACTAGCCCAGCAGAAACCAAGGCAGCCTTCTTGCTTTCCATAAGAGTTACAACTGCCTTAAGGAGACATGGTGCAAAACATAGAGGCCATGCAATGCCATCAGCACGCAAACTTGCTCAATAAAAACATGTGTTTCTCATCTGTTTTGTCCTCATGGTTCCCAGAGCTCGTCACAGATCAAGCACGTGAAGCACCACTGCCCACAGCTGGGAAATGTGTGCTATGGGGAGGGAACCCAAAGAGCACTTGAGGTCTTGGGCAGAAAATTCAAGATTTGTGCAACACCAAAGCAGTCAGTAGGGCAGGCACTTGAGTGGCTGCAATACAGACATCTGCATGCATCCATCTCCCCTACCCAGCTCTAGCACAAGCCAAACCAAATTCTCAACCCCTAACGCTGAAGGGAAGCTTTTTCATAGTCTCAGCGTGCAGCTCAGCCCCGTCACAATGTTACAGGGACGCTCTGCCAGCAGCCTGGCAGAATTTCAGCCCAACATACTGTCCCCGCAGTGGTTCCCACTTAAATTCAGCATTGGTGCAGGAGCTCAGCCTTGACCCTCCACAACCAGGTAGAAAAGGTGTCTCCCTGAATGATGGCCTCCTCTGTACCCCTCCAAATCCAGCCCTTCGCTCTGACAGGATGAAGCTGCCACAGCTCAGGAGATTGGAAGGGAGCTCTCAAGGATCACATCAGCCTGTGGCACCAGCTGCTGGCAGAGATAAGCTCGGAGCCTGGGTGGAAGCTGCAGCCCTCTCTCTCTCACATAACCAAGATAGGGAATTATAAACACAACCCTGCCAAAAAAAAAAAACAAAACCACAAACCCAGCAGAATCTCTGAAAGAGTAACCACTAAACCAGTTGGATCCAATGCTGTGGGGAGATCTTGATGCCCTCATGCTTTGTGCGTGCAAATCAGAGGCACACCAACAGACTTGGGGCAGAGACCTCTTAGAAAATCCATGGTATTCCCTCAGCTGGCCACTCGGCACGTTCCTTCGTGCAAGAGGGTACCTGTCATAGGGGCTGGCCTGTCCCTGTAGTGAATGCTCTGAAAAGCAATGTCCTTGCAGTTGCTGTGTATCATGTAGTTTATCATATAGTTTGAGGCAAGTGCTCCCCTATTTCCCTCCCCATCATGTCTCAGAGGTGGGCTGAATTAATTGCATGTGCTATTTCTGTCAGTGTATAAACTGCACCACTGCCATAAGCAGACAAGACAGATGATAGCCAGAGTAAAGAAGTGGCTCTTTTTGTGTGTCCTGTGTTACACAGGTCCTTTCTCCTAATACTTCCCCAAGATAATTATTTTTTTCATACCACACAGGCAGTGAAATGGCCCCATTCCCACACCACCTTACTGAAACCACAAGGCAAGAAAAGGTGGCTCTGTGCAACCCAACTGATAACTAAAACCACTCATGGCTGCTGTAAGAACTGTGGCTGGTACAGCTCTGTCCCTGCATCCCAGTGCTGGTACTGTCATTTCCACCCTCAGCCTTGCCCTGGTCAAGGGAACCTCAGGCGGGAACAGCAAAAGGACCATTCCAGAGGAGAAATGTGTTGTTTCCTTCACGCCACCACTGCAGCGTGGGGTTTTCAGCAAGGATGCTCCTGGTAATACACTCAATCACCTGGAGTGTCTCTCTGCTACACAACCCTTTCTGCTGTCCACAGGCTGTTTAATTTCTCTCTTGAGTGCCAGACCTTCTGTTCATTAGCACTGAACTTTCTCCAGTTGCCAGCAGCTCCCATTGCTCTGTGTTGTCAAACTGTAGACTGCTTCCTGTCCTGTGTCATCCCCTCTCATGACTGATTTTTACTCCTGTAACTTTGTCCTTGTGAAATTTCATTTCCTCAAGGTGTTTGGGCAGTCCCAGTCTTTGATATCTTTCTGATGCTTTGGAGTAAGATGAACTTCAGCTCCCCACTCCCTGCCTGTCCAGATGACTTTCCTTGCCTGCTTTCCCAGCACACTGGTCCTCCTGCCCTCCAGCATTAGTCCCTATCACCAACTCTTCCCTTCAATGGGATCACACAGTTGGGAAGTCAGCAGGGCTGGGAGGCTGCTGGTGAGTCACCAAGTCCATCTCCGTGTTACCTGTGCTCCCTCTTTGTGCAACTCCATTTACATGACACTGATCACAGGCTGTTATTTTTGGCTGTCTCACACCCACAGAAAGCCTGGTCTCAAAACTGTCTTGCAGTTATAAGCCAAAGTCAAGGCTGACTGTATTCATGGCTGATTCATACATATTTATTCACACTGGCATAGGAATAAATTCTATGCTTTAGCTACTCCAAGCATATGACTTCTATACTTTAACTCAAACAACATATTTCCCTCCCTGGCATTTCATTCCCTTGTCTTGCTCAGCATAAGGGAGGAGAAGAGAAAGCAAAAACAGATGTCTGACTTAATAAATAATGCTCTTTTATAAAAGTAATCTCTGTTTTGATTGTTATCAACAATACTTTTAAAGAAGCATGAGATCCAAAACTCTTCTATTGCATTGAAATTTGGGGGACAGGCCTAATCAAAGGTGAAAATATGCAGTTTAACACCATTTTATGGCCAGAAGTAGGCAAAGAAAGGTCACAAACCTCAATTTAATATTTTCACTAAGTGCAAGTTTAGCTAAGGTTCTAATCAGGACAGTAAGCCATGATCATCAAATTCCTGTTCCTTCCAGGGAAAAAGAATCCTCTGTATAAGATGTGACATGCAAGATTAGGGATGGAGACAAAGTAGAATGGATTTACTCATGGTTACAATAGTCTGGGAACAAACAGAACAACATGAGGCAGCTTTAGTTTTGTTTCAGAGAGGGAACAGCCACCTCCAGAACGAAATCCCCTACTGTTTTGGAGCTGATATCCATTATTGGCCATGCTGTTACCTCAATGGGTAGCTGAGAGACAAAAGACAGCATTTTCCCCACACTGTAAACCTTCTCCAATAAACCAGGGCTATGTTTCAAATGATTTGTAATTGCCTCTAAACCTGCAATTAAAAATACCATGCTACAGGCAACAATTGCCACAGATGCTTGGGATCTCTGCAGGTATCTAAGTGCCCACCCACCACAGATAGAGCATGCAGAGATTCCAGGAACAATTCCTGGGATCCAGGGAGGAGGAGGAGGGTAGAGAGGCTGCCACAGACCAGCTCATATCTGGCTCTCTCACTTTTCCCCCCTAGCTTTAATTCCCATAGACAGAAACAATTCTTTTGTGCAGGCTTTTGCAAAATCTCTTCAGCAGGACCACAGTTCATCCTCCTTGTTCCTCGAACAACCCTTGTGATCCTGCTTCCCAGAAGACTGGTTAAGCACAGATGGATTCAGACACCCTTGCCAGCCCTTTGCCTCCCACAGTCCGGGCAGGCATCCCACACTTCTCCCCAGCACGGGGACCTGACCCTGAGGAACTGGAGACCTCCAGCAAATCCTCTGCTGGCATGTCCAACAGAAGGCAACAGACCACACAGACTTAGTTGTCCTCTCTTCGATGAAGAATACTCCCTTCTGGGCAAATTTGAGGATTGTTTTGGGAAAGCAGGAGGGATGCAGAGGATAGAGAAAAAGGGAGGGAGGAAAGCTGCATTGTTGTCTCTCCATTCTTGGCTGCTCTTTGGATAAATAATGGACTTCTGTATCCAGGGCCTCTAATCAGCTCTAAATGCCCTCAAAGAAAGCAAACAACAGCACAATAGGAAAGCCCAGAAATAAATCCATTTCATTATAAATTCATTTTGTTTTCATTCCATTTTTCTTGCTAGCAAGAAATTTAGGTTAAGCTAAGCACTTTCTTTTCCCAGCAATCTCTGCTAGCTGTTGGCTAATGCAACAGAAAATTAGGCTTTTGACAGTATAATGGCTTTGTTATGAAAAAAAATGCAATTATATTATTTCCCAAGACAAATTCTACAGTATTAAGTATCTGAGCAATACAGCATTGTCCTTGAAGCTGTTGGTGAAGGAATTTTACATGAAGAAATAGTGGGACGAGCAGCCTTCATGGGAGACTCATTTTACTGCACAGCTCTCCATTGCTCAGAAATACAGACAAGACTTCATAGCAGGGACACAACCCATATGTGAGATAACTGTGTTACACAAGTTTTTGCCTCTATGCTACTTGCAGCTGTGTCACCAGAACTGGAGATTGTAACCACCTGAAGACTCCTCCAAGGCACACAATCAACTACGTCAATTCATCAGTGTCGGCTCATCTCCATGCTGCTGTTTCCCACAAAACCATTAACAATAGCTAAGGCTGATAATCCAGGAGTAAGGAGGAAGAGTCTAGAGCACTAAATGGAGTGAATTCGTAACAGATATCACAGATATTTCAGTAATCCTCCATGTCTAGGCTAATCCCAGCAAAGCTGCTTGAAGTTCAGCTGTGGACAGGAATACCCCAAGGCAGCAAGAGAAGCCACCAGGGGCTGACAGAGCACAGTCCACTCCTGAACACCACAAAGGGAAAAACTGAGGAACTGTATGGTTTTGGGATGGGCACAGAGCACCAATGCTCAGAGGCTGTGCTTACCTTGGGAAATTCAAGAGAGCCAGGCACTACCAGGAAAATTCCAGGCATCCAAACACAGAGAATAGGGCCAATGGTATGGTGTGGTCTGCAAGTTCTCAGACATGGTTTAGAGGTTAGCACAGACCCCAGTAACCAAGAAGTAATTCACATGCAGCATCTCTACGTAAGAGCTAAGACAGTCTAACAGCAGCATAGATGTTGGCCATTTGGTCTCCCTTGGCCCCACAGTTGGCAAACAATCCTGTGCATGTTTAATTTAATAATGCAGATATTGCCAAAGCCATGGCAGAAATCTCAGCCACAGCCTGTAAGAAGTCAAGTATCATGATGGGAAATGTAGTAAAGGCCAAGGTAAAGTCATAATTTTCCACACATCTGGTACTTGCAAGACATCCTTGTGACTGGAAAATACAAACACATGCCAAGCTGTGTATATGAAACAGCAGCTCTGATCTCCCTCCAACTTTACTTGGGTTTGTACTTCACAGCCTGACCTCCTCTAAAGGTCCTCTGAGGAATGGAGAGCAGCTGAGCCAGCAGATTGACAGAATTCAAGGTGTCACCCACTGTTATGGGTGTAACAGGTAGCACCCTAATGCTTAAAAGCAGCCTGACACTTTCTCTTATGGAAACATCTTTTCCACTGCTGAGAACTTTGCCAGCACTGAACTGCTCAGGTTGAAATGTTTCCATGTCAGAAGTTTGCCTCAGGGTGACTTTTCCTTTTAAGGTGTCAACAGAAAAAGGTCAATGGTTTCTAAGAACAAGATTAAGTTGTTTTGTTCATGTTCGAGGAATTGTTAAAGTTGTGCTCAGAACACAGAGCAGACCTCAGCACCTCTGCAAGAGCCTGAACTTGGTGGGAGAGTCACCCTGGTGCCTCTTGCTTGTGGGGAGGCAGTCACATCTCTCAAGGACTATAGCAATTTAGTGTGTGTTTGTGGAAATCACCAATTTACATACAGTAACCATTCTAGCACCTTTTTACTTTTGAAACTTCAGTCTCTGCTGAGAACAATCTTTCTCCTTACACCTCACGGATCCAAATTATGTCACTCAAACACAAGCCAAATAGGAATGCCAAACAAGCACTCTTCTGGGATTGCAGGATTTCACAGGCATCTGCTGCTTGGGATACAGCATGGAGCAATGAAATGAAAGGCAGGGGGGACACATCTCCCTTTCAGGTCATCCATCATTACAGCCAGCAAGGCTGAGGCCAGAAGAAAACAGGACAAATAGTACAAGGGTGAAGAACTGAATCAGTAAATGGTTTTCATAGAAGAGGCAGGCTCAGGACATGACTGAGAGCACAGAGGAGAGGCAGGGCAAGTAGGATATGACCATCCTCTGGAGCTAGAGTCCCCCTGGGACCTGGATTGTGTGGCAGCAGATCCCAGTGTGTACTTTTATGTTCCCTCATCAAGCAACCACATAGTGGGATGAAGCTCAGGGCCTGAATGAGTACAGCAGCAGTCTGAGTTCACAGGTACTACAAACCCTTTACCTGTGAAGGTGGCTGAGCTACTGCTGCTCCACTCATGAAAATTCCCTCTTAGTTACTGGGTAAGCAAGCACTGTGGAGCCAAGCACATAAGCAGCTCACACCTTCATATTTTCTTATTTATATTTTCTCAAAAGAGAAGCATAGCCCTGTGCTTTTAACAGTAGAGTCAGTGGTTGCCACCACATCTCTGGACAGAGGATGAAAAGCACCTGGATGGGATGACTTTATTTGCTTGTCTTTGGTTAAAGCAAGAAAGATGTAGTAACAGCCTACCTTACAGAGGTTTGACAGCTGCTCAAGTAATTAAGCAGCAAATCAAGCAGCAAAAAGTCTGCTTACTAGTGATAGCACCTGAGGGAATGGCATGAAAATGTGTCAGGGAAGGTTAAGGTTAGATATTTGGAAAAGGTTTTTCACCCAGAGGGTGGTTGGGCACTGGAACAGGCTCCCCAGGGAAGCAGTCACAGCACCAAGCCTGACAGAGTTCAAGAAGTGTTTGGACAATGCTCTCAGGCACATGGTGTGACTCTTGGGGTGTCCTGTGCAGGGTCAGGAGCTGGACCCCATGATCCTTGTGGGTCCCTTCCAGCTCAGAGTATTCTACGATTTTAAATGCTCTAATGGGCTCAGATAGATGATGCAGCAGACAGCAAAATAAAATTATAGATGCTCTGTACCACAGAAGAAAAAAACACTGAGGAATAATAAACCAACTGCAGCCGGAGCTCAGCACTGTAGGTCCCAGGTGTCTCCCTCCCCAGTACCAAAACAGCACTTACCTACAGTAAATCACTCCTAGAAGGGCCAGGGTCCTTCTGGGCAGTCAGGTCTTGCCAACACAAGGCATCACCTTCAAGTGCCATTTGCCCTGAACACACAAACAGCAGCCACACAAGCAGCACATATCTCCCCCACAAAAAATTAATTTTTCACAGCAGCTGGAGCTGCAGCTCAGCAGATTCACACCTTGGAGCTCAGGAATATCAGATAGGGGGGTATTCAAGGCAAACTGAAGGTGGTAGAAAAAGATACATGTCAAGGCAATGGCCCCCACAGATGTGAAGGGTACCTGCACAGCAACAATTCCTCCCTGAGCAATGGAGATGATTGTGCCAGACTTTGGGAAAGGTCCCAGAAACCTAGAAGTTTATAGCAGCAGCGGAAGCCAAGATGTCTACACAGGCAACAGATCTCCAATTCCCAAAGCCAGGTCAGTTGGCTTAACGACAGGTTATTTCCATGGGTTTTTTTTGCTTGCTCATTTAATGGTAACATTTTTTATGTGTCTCTGTTTTCCCACACAACAGCAAGAAGCCAGACATTGTGAATTTTTGGTAGCCTCCCTAATCAGAGGGAGTGTCTGTGGTGCAACTTGCAAACACAACCCTACCCATGCTTTTGACCACTGGGGCCCCCAACTGCTACTCCTTGAATCAGAGGTGACACCACTGATGATCTGAGCTTGGCTTTCCATCCTCCTGGGAACCATACTACAGAAGATTGACATTCCCCTTTTTACCTTTTGTATCCAGCCCTGCATGCCTCCCTTTAACCTCCTCCCTCAAAGAGAAAATCATCTGATCTGCTTCAGTTCTTCTACCAGGGGAGAACATTCCTCCAAACAGCCTGACATTCACAGATGTTAGAAACGCTTAGTGATACAGAAAGGAAACAAAAGCCTTCAACCTCGATGGAATCCCAGCCCACAGCACCAGCCTAACACTGCCTGAAAATATCTCTTCTGATCTGAAAAGCTCAGCTCCACAAAGCGAGGGCAGTGGCCATGCTCTCCCTTTGCAACAATGCAGAAATGGCCAAGTTCATGTTTCTCCACAAACCTCCTTGTTTGTGGAACTATATAGGCATCAGAGAAATGTGTGTGGCAGGCTGAAACTTGGTGTTTTTCATGCTTTATGTCAAAATCAAATCAAAGGCAGGGAAGTGCTCTTAGTTTGGACATATTTTAAGTTAAACAAGCATAAAATATTTGGCAAACTTCCCTTGCTTAATGCAGTATAAACAATTTTGGTATTCCACAGAAAATTTCCCATTTAATGAATGCAGTGAGTAACTAAAGAGAAGGTCACACTATTCTTGCAGTCTTCATTAAGCACGGGACAGCCCCAGCTTCTGCCACTACTGTAGCAAAGTCCATGTATGACATTAAGTGGGTCATTTGCAGCCAGGGCTGTGCAGGGAGGTGAGAGGAAATATCTCTGTAGGATGGTAGGTTCTGCAGAACCCAAATGAAGGCAAACCAATTTTTGCCTTCACTTTCTGAGAGGAAAAAATAAACGCTGATAGAGACAAAGCAGAGGCAGACTTAAGGTTTCAGAAGGCAGCCTCTGGCAAATCCAACTGCAGCAGTTTAAGACATTAGCTTGCACAGCTGTCTGCCAGCCTTGGCTGTCCACCTTGTTGGCCAGCCAGAATTTATTGCTCCTCTAATAAAGTCAGCAGAAAGAAATACATGCTTGTGCCTCAGCCACTACAGTTTGCAGCCCAGCGTATCAGACTGCATTGCTGACGATTGGTGGGATCCCAGACTGTATATGGAAGAAGGGAAAGAACAGATAAGAACAGAACAAAATGTCTTCCTTGCCATGAAAGGCTTAGAAGAGACCTGAAAGAAAAGAGGCAAATAAAGGGGCTAAAGAACTAATGAAAGATGTTTATTCTACAGAAATTGATGCAGCATTCTTTGCTGTTGGAAAAGCTGGTTTGGCAATCTACTGCTCCCTATGGGAGCAGGGAGCTGTAGGTGCAAAAGATAAAGCCAGGTCTGCCAGAATTATCAGCACTGCTCATGCTCCCACTAGCTCAGAGCCCACTGTAAAAGCAGGAGCACCCTCCACTGTCTAACTGGTTATAAGGAAGCCCTCCTGACCCTAATCCCTGCACTACTGACACCACTCCCCCCTTCCAGGGCTCCACTCCAGGAATGACATCACCTGAATGTATGAGCAGTCTATTTTTACAATTCCTAATGCAACCAGGCCCTCTGCTCCTATGTAGAGCAGATTTCAGACGTAAAATGCAATGTGTTGAAAGAAATTAAGATAGGAAATTTAAACGGACAATAGGTTTTCTTTTTTGACAAAGATTTATGAAAACCCAGGAAATTCACACACCCAGAGCATTTATTAAAATATGTCCCTAGAGCCAGCTTTGACTTAAGCACTCCAGGAAATCACTGGTAGCCTTTGAATACTGAGAAAAAAACCCTTAAAAGTACATATCATTGTGTATTGTAGACGTAAATCTCATGTACTGGATGTCCCACTTACTTTGTTAAACAAAGCTACACTAGACACTACCTGTACTAATGTGCAGGCTGTAGGAAATCTATTAAGATGACATGATCGGTTTTACCCAAATTGATTTTAGAAATAGCTTGTGATACTGTAGCAATGTACTGAGCCACAATTCACCAATGTAAGAAGCTGCAGGCCATTGGGAAGTTTTGCAATTACTTAAAGTCTAATACTGTGCAACAAAAGGTTCAGGAACTCAACACAGAACTTTTGGAGCTCTTGGTTTGTTTTGCAAAGAAAGTCAATCTTACTTTTCAGCTCCCCAGTAACTTGGGTTAGCTCAGCTTGAAATAACCTAAAAACAAACAAACAAAGCCAAAAATACCCACTCAAAAAATCCCACTACCCAAAGAAGTCCCAAAAGTTCCTTACTGAAGGTCTAACAGCACTTCTAGAATAGAACTTGCAAAGTTTGCCCCAGTCCTTCCCTGCCAAACACCCAGACCCTCTGAGGGTGTAGGCACTTCAGGTCAGACACAGGTAAGATATCAGCCCTAGAAAGCTGTCTCACCAAGCTGAATGGAGGGGGGTGTGTGTGCTCCTTTAGTCTTGGCAAAAGCAAGATATGGTAAATAATCTTAGCCTATAATGAAAGATTTACTGCTATCACAACACCCTACAACTTCATCACAGCCTAGGCAAATCCAGCTGCTGGCTCCATGTTCCTCCTTGTGTTTTAAGTGCTCCAGCACTTCTAATTCCTGAGCCACTTCAATACAGTAACTCAGAAGGAAACAGACCTCACCAAAGAGAAGCTAAGTATCTTACTGTGAACATGAATGTCTTCCACATTTGTGCTGATATTTAAGAGCCTGTCACTCATGAGGCCTTGACACCAATTCTCACTTACTGGGTGAACCACAACCCCCTTACCCATGCATGTATTACTTGCTCTTGCCCTTGGCAAGCCTGACACTGTGAAACATGTACACACATTCTACTCCCAGAAGTGAGCCTTTATACAAGAAGCCTTTAATGTTTCAGCCAGCAACATTAATCCAGGCTGTAGATGAAAATCAAGTCTCTAAAAGGGAGTCTGTTTGCAGCTGCTTCCTTCTCCCCTTCAGCAATGAATACGTGCTCTACAGCAAAGGGATCCCAACTGGCTGTGGGGCAGTTCCTGCTGAGGTGTGCCAGCTCACTGCTTCATCTCCCATGGTAAAGCTGCCCCACGTTCAGTTACCAGTGCACACTGTGCCATAAGCACTGCAGGACCTGCTCCATGACCTGTCCATTCATCCCTGCTGCGTGATGGCAATCTCAGGCAAAGGCTGCCCCAGGTGGCCAGGCCACACTGCACTTCAGCTCTCCAAGCCTAATCCTCCAAGTCCTTTGTTACAGCAAAACACAATTGACTTTTCTGAGCCTCATATCCCCCAAAATGCCAGGATGCCAGCACAGCCCTGCTATAAGGGATGCTGTTCTTCCAGTCACATCAATGTTCCATTAAATCTTGTTCCTTCACCTTCTCATATGTCATCAAACACACCAAGCAATAGCTTGTGAAACACATGCTTTACACCTCTGCATACTCCATGCATGGACTACACCATGCTTCTTCATCTTACCTAAGTTTTGTGTCTTCATCTGAACCAAGACATTTTAATTCCTCCTCTCCTCACTTCTCTGTCAGAAACCATTCAACTGCAGAGAGATCAGACTACACTAACACTGGGACAGCAGCCAGCAGTATGCAGTGTGCCTGGCTTTTAACAGCTAAATCCTATAAAAAATAATGATGCAAATATGGGCACTCCTCCCCAAGACACCCTAATGCTTTCAACAACCTCTTAGGAACACATAATGCTGCTGGATGGGACGTAGGCTGAAAGGAACTAATTTGGGACTCCTGGTACTTACTGTGTGAGCACCTGCTGGCTAAACAAACAGGCCTAGGTAGGAAAGCTGAGATGGCTGTATGCACACTCTCCACTGCTGTATCAGATAGCTGCTTCCTGAAAGCAGGCATGAACTGCACTGCATTATCACCTAAATGTGGTCATGGGGTAGAAAGCTCTCCTTTAAGAATCTTACATGCTGACACAGGACCAGGAGAATTCTACCAAAACACCCACCTTTAAATACTTAGGCTCAGACCATTATTGTCATTTAGGAGATTAACTCCCCTGTTCTCCAGGAATGTTAGATACATTATCTGGCTTCAGCACTAATCCAATACCACATGGGAAGTCTGTGGGAAGCCTTGCAAGCCCTGCCAGGTAAGGCCATCCTCACCTTCCCCCAACAACTGCAGTTATTCCATGACACTATCCTGCCATGCACTGCAGGAGTATGAGCAAGGACACAAAGCCCTTCTGATACAGAATTAAGCTGATGAATGCTGCTGCATCCACCCTTCAGTCATGGTACCTTGTGTCCTTGAGTACATCACCTAGTGCCCTCTGGAATTTGCCTCTGCAATAAATGAACACCTGACAGGTTCCCCATTCCAGCAGGGGACCATGGGCAAATGTACTGTGGGGAGGTGGAAATCCTCCTCACCTGTATGCTGCTGGAAGCTCTGAAGGAGAGGTTTTATGTGAGAGGAACCATGGGCACAGACCACAGCTTCTCTGAAAAAGCATTAATGCTCTCCTGCACCCAAAAGACAGAGCAGTCAGCAAAGGACTTCTGTCACAGGGGCTGTAGGGAATGTGATGGGGCAGAGAGGGAGAGCACCTCTTTTGCACTCCCTGTGCTCTGTTTTCCAATGTTTTCTCTCATGCCTGTAAAGATAAAAAAAATTTAAAAATATGTTCACCCTCATCCCCATCATCCAGAGTTATTCTGGGGGCAGAGTTCTGTTTTCAGCTGCCTAAGGGCAGAGGAAAAAGAAGAGGGAGCACAAAGATGAAGCAGCACAGGAGATGCTCACCTTTCTTCAGGGCAGCTCACAGGCAGAGCAACTCACATGCTCTGTAACCACTCCTTTAGATGCATGTCTGAAGGAAGTTTGGCTACAAGTCTAAAAGTCACAGCCCTGAGAAACAGGGTTTTGTTGCCTCTTGCCAGACATTTATTAAAAATGAGTTTCAAGCTTGCAGCAGAGCACAGGGTGAAAGCACCAGCTCAGGACAGGGAACTACCTCCTTTCACCTCTCATCACTGACAAAAAAAGACTTCCAACTAGCTTGCCCACAGAAAAAGTGCATGAGCTTTCTTTATCTGAATGCCTCTGCTGCCCAATAAAGGCTGCCGTGCAGGAAGATGCCTTAAAGCTATGAAAGCACAAACCTTCAGCCTCGCCCATTTAGTCTTTCCAAGATGTGAACTGGAAGGGACCTGAGGCCAAGAAACACAGATAGCCTTCTACTTTCTCTCAGAGGAGAAAAAAAAAATCCAACATCCCTACTTAAAGACAAAGGTTATTGAAGACAAAGGGACAGCATGCTCAGGGCACTGGCTGGGGAGCACAGGAGCCCCAGGAAGCTTCAGCTGAGGCTGCCTGAGGACAGGCTCCAGCTGGCTGAAGTGCTGCAGTTCAGCTGCTTGCCTCCTACAGGACACAAGCTGTGCTGAACACACCTCCTGGCCCCCAGACCAGTCAAATCTCACCTGTGAAGTCAAGAGGGTCAGAAAGCCTCCAAATATTGACCTTTAACTTAAGCATGTACTTTAGGAAACTCAAAACCAAGGCTTTAGCTGGTAACAACAAGAGCACATTTGTGTACTAGGGGAACACCCCATTGTGAAAACTTCACCAGCTGTGCTTCCTGATGGTGTGTGTGTTAATGTGCATAAACTCCCTAGTAGTAAATTATTGCTCGTAGTGGTTTTGGCTTTCTTCTTTTCACAATTTATGTTGCCCAATATTTATGGATTCCCAGTAACAAGCACATGGAGGTACCCTGTCATCACAGAGCCAGGGAGCACTAACACACTGGCAAAGGGCATGCTTGGAGATCCAGCACTGAGCAAGAGATTAGGAAACTCACCTTGCCAGGGGATGGCTTGAGGAGCTCAGACTGTTCAGTTTGCCAAAGACAAAACTGGGAGCAGTCCTTGTGTGGACCACAGTTACAGCAGCAGGGAATAGACACACTGGACTAAAGGCTTCTTCTGTTTAGTGGACTAAACACAAGATTCAGCATCTGCAGATCAAGACTAGACAAATGCAAGCCAGAAATGAGGTGTAACAGCATGTGGGTAATTAACCACTGCAGCAACATACCAAACACAGTGGTATTTTCCATTTGTAGTAATTACTTAATCAAGACTAGATGTTTTGAAGACACATTGTAGAGTCCAGAGCAAATGGAATGAATAAAAAAAACTAGACATATGGGCTGTATTATGCAAGAGGGCAGAACTAAGCCACAATAGCTCCTTCTGGCCTCACCATCTACTAATCTATGGGGGAATTGCCCCTTTTAGTGTCAGTGGAGTTGGTAGACAGACATATTTTTAGCAACCAGACATGCTGATGTTTACATGAAATAATAATAATACGCTGTGTTATACCCACACCTCTAATCTGAAATTCTCTAAGCTCTTTACCATCACTATGTCAGCAAGCCTGACAACTCACTTGCTGATAAATTGGCATTATCATTCCCCTTTCATCCAGCTTGTGCTTTTTCAGAGTAGCTAATCATCTGCTTACCATTTACATGGGAAACAGAACACTCAGGCTACCTGCCATCTTACTTTTAAACCTTTTGGTGAGAAAATGGTCACATGGGTACCTTGCAGAAGCTGTCAGGGTGGAAGGTGGCTCAGCGCACAGAACTGCCCAGCAGCTGCCCTACTTCAGATGCTCATCCCCAATACAAACTTTATAGCATTCAAAAAATGTATACAAACTTCCCTAGGAAAATTCTGCCAACAAAATGCTTTTGAAGAGCAGAAGTCAGCAATTAAAGTGTTAAAAACAAAACAGAGAGAAAAGGAAAGAATGCTTCCTAGTTGTTTTAACAAAATCTTCCTATAGACAGACAGACAAAAGAAAAAAAAAGAAGAGTAATTTCCATTAGTTTCCATGACAACCAATGGAAATCGCTAACCCATCTTTGCTCCCTTGTCAACCTCTGGCAGACCTGCCAGGGAAAGCAAGGGACTATGCCCTGCGTAAGGTTCTCTATTTAACCAGAACACTGGGAAATCTACATTGCCATAATGTCAAGTGCTCCCCTTACAGCACAACTCTAGCTTTTTTCCTCTGGGATACTAGGGAATGGAGAGGTACTTACTGCTTTCCTGCAAGAGCAAATGCACCCCCAGAAGTACAAATCCCTCTGAGATACCCCAGCTCTCCCACTTTATGACCTGCTTCTTTCTCTCTCTGGCTTCATCAAAACATTAAACCACCTCTTTTCCATCTGTGAGCCATTGGCTCACACCTTGAGGTTGGCCCATATTAAGCCCTTTTTGTACCTCTTTACTGGCTGGCAAGAAATTGCTGTACCACCCACTAACTCTGGTCTACATATTGTCTCCACTTTTCTTACTATTGTTACCATTGCTGGCAAGGAAAATTATCCTCTGCAATGCCTGCTGCACCTTCTACCTGAGAGCTTTTAAATTTTTCTTAACAGGAATGCATTCAGCTTTACAAATCCTGCTGTGAGGCACAGCACCACCATTATCCTTGTTTTACAGATGTGAACACCACATCTTAGAGGAATAAGGCACCTTGCCCAAAGCCTACATACAAATGATGGCATCATGCTAAGAGTGAGGACAAATTGGTCTGCAAAGAGTCTGTTTGCATTTTCTTGATGCCCACAGGCTCTGAAAGTGTTTGAACTACAGATGCTCAGAGTCTGCTGTAGTCCTTCTACCCTGCCAAAACCCCACAGCAAATAAATACTAGCCTGAAACAAAACCAAAACACCCAAACCTCAAATAGTTGTCTCTGTTTAATGCTGGTTTACTGTTGACCTTGCATCTGCAGCCAGGATGGCCTAACTCACCCCAGCATCTGGATGTGTGCTGCTGCACTGCAGAAGAGCTTGGCAGTGATTTGTGAGGAGGTGTTAACATCCAGCTGTTCTCCCGTCTCTTTTGGTTTGGTTTTCACATGCACAAAGCCAGGAGTGGCCCAGGCACGGTGCTGGCACTGTGTGAGTTCAAACTTTTCACATACCACAGTGAGATTTAACACTCACCCAGCAAGACAGGAAATCCACAAATAATCCACATTGACTGCAAATTTTGCTACATCCTCCATTCTCCCATCCCAGGTCTGGGTTGCAGGAGTTACTGGCAAGTAACAGGACTGAGCAGAGTGGCTCTGTGTGGGTGGGTGAGGGTGCACACGAGGTGTAACAAACCACGTTTTGTGCCCCCTGATTAGCTATGCTTTGGCTCAGTTTCCTCCATGACACCCTCCTGGGAGACTGCACACAGCTCTGAGCACCAAAGAGGAGAAGACAAAGCACTGAGTTCAAAGTTAGGAACAATAAGTTGTTTTACAAACTGCTTCCCACAGATTGCTGTCTTGAGGCTGATAGCATTTAGTGGCTATGAAGGTATGAAATACAATCACTGGGGAATGCTCATAAATTGCTTCTTTGGCCTGGAGTAGAAGCTGATCTCACACTCAAGCTTTTCCCTCTGGTAAGGCAGTAAGTACTGTATCACTGCATCAACTTTTACAAAACTTAGAGCAACATTGTATCCTGTAGGAAATTAATATGCTTCACTAAACATGGCTGAAACTGGCTTTTTGGTTTAAAAATTGTTTGAGAAGGTTCAGAGGTAACACCAAACAGGGAATAAGATCACATACATCTCTGTTTCCTTTCCTGCACTGACAGGAGGAAGGGAGCTGCAAGGAGATTAAAAGAGGTGTGCTAAGCACTGCGCTGAGGGGTCCCATAAACTGGCTACGTGTACAAGGTGGAGATAATGGCGTGGGGGAGGCACTGATTATCATTGAACACAGGCGTGTAATTAGGACTGTTGGGGCAGAATAAAAAGATTAATGGTCTACTTGCTCACAGAAGAGGACTGTGAAGATAAACTTACTAACTCTGAGTTATTCCAGAGCATGGTATCATTTTTCATAGAACAGGAAGAGGGCATCACTTATCATGGATGTGTAAAACTGGATTTGACAAGACACTAATGGCTATGGTTTGTAGAAGCAGCTACTAATCCCAGGGCATGCAGTGATACCTTGTAGAAAAAAGAGTCTGTTTTTCTGAACAAGTAAAGAATAAAAAAGTATTCCCTTCTTCACCTGCTCCTCCTTACCCTTACACATCACCCTCTACAAATGGGTCCAAGCCACAGTCCTGGGGATGACAGAAAAAAGCTTTGTGAGAAACTGAGCCTCTGCTGCAACCTGATTTCTCCATCATCCAGCCATAGGGCAATTGGAGAGGTAGAGCAGTGCCTGAAGATTAGGCTGACACTACTCATGTGGCATTCATTGTCTTAGGACTGGAATACCCCAGAGCTTGCATCATGTGGAGCAAACACGCTGTCCTCAGACAGGAACACCGCAGCTTTTCTGCCAAGCTGAGGGCGATGCCTCCAACATGAATGCTTGGTCCCTTGCCACCTTAATCTTCCAGAGCCCTGGGTTTGAATGCACGAACTGCAGACCAGAGCTCGGTCACAACCTTTAGAGTTATCCCTGAGGAATTTTACTCACCCAGACAACTAAATGATTCAGACATTGCAAAAATTCCCCAATGAAATTGCTTCCTCCTACATATAGGAAACGAGACAACAATTCCAATCCCTCATACTTAAGCTTCCTTGAACATAAACATGAAAAAGCAGCCAAAACCGGGAGGGGAAAGAAAGTCCCAGAGCAGCAAGAAGTACATATGCAAGGAGTTACATCATGCAGAAGGAAAGCTCTTGGCTTCAGGCTAAAATTACCAATGCTTAAACGGCAGAGGCTGCTCTAGCATGAGGGGCACCTTCCCAGGAACAATCCTCCAGATCAATTCATCGTCGGGGAAACAGCAACAGGCTCTGCTGTCAAATCATCCCTGGACAACACAGCACTGGAGGCCAACTTATCCGCTGGCCAGTGCTTGCCAAAGCCCATCCTGGTGGATGGACAGAAATTCCTTGTTCTGCCTCTCTGACACTCAAGCCCCAAAATATCTCAGCAGCAGGGTGACAGCAGGCAGCAGGGTGACAAGGAAAAGGCAGACAAGGATAGCATTTCTGATGGCAGGAAGTACACCCAGGCCCTGGGCTCCTTCATTAGGACAAGCTTCACCAGTACATCTCTCCATCAGAGGCAGGTACCTTTGGCAGTCCACTCCTGTCACCCTACTCTTGCTTCCCTCTTATCGAAGACTTTAACATCCTCTGTTATCCTCCTGTGACTTGGAAGACTTAAGAGCCTTTCAGGTTTGAGTCATACCACTGCCATGGGTACCTCCACAGTAAGTCTTTCCATGACCTCCCTAGGTCTCCTCACAGATATAAAATGAAAGAACTTGTTTCTGGCTAAAAAAAAAAAATCTTCAAATCACTGTTTCTTTGAAAAGTTTCATTGTTGGGAAAAAGTTGATTAAGCACTGGAAGCTCCACCAGCATTCATATTCCCAAGATCTCTTGATCCTGTCTCAGGACTCTGAGCAAGAAGCAGGGATGGGATCAGAAGGAACATGTACTGGGTAGGGACAACCAGTAGTGGATAACAAATAGCTGTCCAAACAGCCCTTCTATGCTTGGAGCATTAGGTGTGCAAATCCTCTCCTCCTGCAAATGAAATGCAGTGGTTCTGGCTTGGTGTTTTTATGTTTCTCTCCATTGTTTCTTCAAGCTAGTTTGCTGCTCTTTGCAGTGCCAAAGGGAAGGACTAAAGAAAAGGAACAAGAAAAGCTGGGTTCTATGGGGTCCATTACACAGCATGGAAGTGAATCCAAATATGGGATTCACTTCCAGCTGAAGTTAACAAGATACTAAACTCCTCCCCAGTCATCCACCCCAAATTCTTTGCTCTTTCCAATGTATTTGTCCAAGAGGAGCCTCCAATTTGTTTTTAGTTTGTAGGCCTCCTGATGCACTCCAAACGAGGTACAGATGCCTGCAAGAAATTCCACATTTGCAGACTGGAGCATGAATTTGCTTTTCTTAGCCTACATCTAAACCACTGTCCCAAGCAACCACATGGCCCAAGCCAAAACCAAAAGGTACACTGTAACAAGTGACAAAACTACAGCACAGCAGTAAAATTTCACAGCAGCTTATATGAACTTCACTTCTGGGTAGCTAGTTTGCAAGGCAGAGAAGGGACGGCCACTCATTACTGCTGCCTGGTGTCTTCAGCCCAGTTGAGCACTGAAGCACACTTGAGAAAAAGTGGCAAGAAAATGCCACACAGTCACTGCTTGTGCTATAGTTATCTGTGCTTTAACAGAACATTGAAGCCTCCAGACTTACCTGCCATTTGTTTATTTACTGCTGAGTAGCTGTAATCAGAACCCCACCATTGAGAGCAAATACACCTCTGCTCTAACCAGCTCACACCTAAAATGCAGTTGTGACAAAACCTACAACCCCTGGTAAAAGTCCAGACATACATAACCCCTTGTCTACCACCCAGATGCAGCTGTAGAAGGAATTACGCCTCACAGCACAACAGCAGGCAGCTCTTTTTGCTTGCTAAACTCAGAGACAACGCTGCGAGAGATAAATCTCTCCAAGGAAATGCTGCTTATTCGCATTTCAGCATAGCTATCACAGCAGAGCAGAAGCCAACCTCCCTGCAAAGATAGATGCAGCCCAGGTAAACAAGGGATTTCTGGGAACCGATCTCATCTAGCTCACAGGATATGTGGCGGAAGCACAGCCTGCTTAATGGGAGTCTCATCAGTCTGGGAAGAGACATCTGGCCGAGATTTGTGACAAACTCTCTTCTGTACAAAGAGAAACACTCCCCAGCTCGTGTAACACCACACAAGAAAGATCAAAGGTGCCCCGGAGCCTCCCGATGGGTAAGCAGCTGTACCAATAACAGCAGCTGGAAAATGCAACAGGACTCAGCCAGTCCCTTCCTCCTGTGCTGGGAGCAGAGCTGCCTCCTCGGCAGCCCCCAGCAGCAGCCCCCTGTTAATTACCGGCAAGGAATTTGCACTCTGGCAGATAAAGTCATTCACTCAGCCACTGGCGCGTTTGCACAAAGCAGCTCGGCTCTGACAGCAGCTCCATCTGAGCAGCAACATTTGGGTGCCACGCACATGTGAGTGCTACACGACATCGCGTCTGCTGCAGAGCTTGTGCCACATATGCTGCTGCTCAGAGGTTTCAGCCCCTTCAGAACAGCAGGGGAGGTTGTTTAAATACTCCTACACGGGGCGTTTGGCCAGTGACTTCAGCACAATGAGGTGCCTTGGACAGAACCCCTTGGTCCATCTCCCAGACTCCAACTCCTGGGAGTGCCGCAGCTGCCTGGTGGCACAGCACGCACCTTAAAAAACAGGCTTTGCACAGATGAGCCTTTGCTGTGCTCCCAGGGAAAAATCACTTCTTCCCTGTCTCCTCATTTAAAAGGTGCTTATTGTCTTGAGATGCAACTCCAGCAACACCTGCTCTGGCACTCAAGGGAAGGATTTCAAGAAGGAAGACAACTATCACTCCAAAACCAGCTCAAGGAGAAAAAATGGATGCAATCTTTCCTTCCACTGAAGATGTGCTTGCTACACTAGACCTGGGAAGTAACTTTTATTAAATTATTTTATGAATGTGTTACTGCTGGGTTTTATTGCACAAAGCCAGTGCATATTAAAACCAGCCTGAGTTACCCACACAATTGGCATCATGCTGCCTTTTCTGTCCACTGTCCTGGCTAAATTATCAGTGAAAGCAGGGCTGAACTATTCATAAAGTCTCTATCATTTAATTTCAAAGGCAAATTTCTTAAAATGATGGCTTCAGGGCCAAATACAGCTATACAATTACATAAGGATCTCAATTTAAATTTAATCTGTTTCATTTTTTAAACCATCAGTTTTTAGGTTTTGTCCATGGCAAAAATGTGGGAAAAGTTTGACCAAGGCAAGCTCCCGATGCTGGCCACACTGTGTGAACAGCCCAGTGGGAGGAAGTACACCAAGTCCTGTGAAGACTGTCTGAATTCCCAGCTCCAAATCCCCTGGTGCATACAAGTACTCAGCTGCCAAAGGGCACAAATCTTGGAAAGGGCGAAGAATTGCTCTCCTTACATGAAAAAGCAGCCAAGTCAGATCAAGAGGAAGCACTTAGGTCAGTTAAGCAAACAGAAACCTCAGCCTTTTCTCTCCCCCTTAACATCCCTTTTCAGCTTTTCATATTGCAAAATTACACTGAGGGAAACGGAGGTCAGGTGAAAAAAAAAAAATCATCCCACGGTTACAACAGAGGTAGATACTGAAAACACCATGCTTTTAGAAAAGATTATAACTCTGCCTCCAGATATTTGTCACCACTGTGTTGCTCAGGAGTTATAGTGCCTCAGATCTGTCTGTACTTCTCCTCACAAGGGGGGAGTCGCTGGCCTTCCTCTGCTTGCCCTTTTTAGCCAAAATGAGACAAGTCGGATTAAACCATTTACACATAACTCTTTCCAAAGGCTGGCTCATTTGGCCAGACATGGGTTAAGGATAGTTAACCCAGAAGAACAGCTACAGGCCCCAGAGATTATTCTGAATGGCCAGAAAACTCGCAAGGAGCAGAAGGCAGGCCGGGTCAGTGACCTCTCCTCTTGGCAGGGCTGGATTCAAGAAAGGACTTGTATCCACAGATCACATCAATATATTCATGCTGGCATAAACCTCTTTGCTAACATCTAAAACTCATGGTGAAAATAACTATCTCAAAAATTCTGAATGAGGTTTAAGCAAAAATGAAAACAAGAAAACCCCTCATTCTTATTGTGAAACAAGTATCCTGGTAGGACACAGAATGATGCTGGTATGGAGGTGGTCCCACACACCACCCTTCAGACCTCAATGGGCAGTCAAATAGCAACTGGACTTCTCTCCAGTGTTAACTAGGTAATTTACTCCAGCAGGATGTGAACAACTGATTGACTTTTAATACATTCAACAGACATTTCAAGCCTCTCCCATTTCCTCTATGGTGATGGATGCTTCCCAAAAATCACTCCATATGCTTTGGAGTGAGAATATGAGTAACTTCATGCCTGCAGCATCCCTGTTAATATGAGTGAACAGCCACCTCATTGAGTCTGACCCAGGAAGAGAGAGATAAAAGGGGCTGTCTGAAGCTGGTGGCTGGCCTCCATCCGAGGAGTACAGTTCACCGTCTATTGCTCTTGTGACTATTACTGAACCAGGCCAAGAAAAGCTCCCAACTTCTGGCATGCCTCAGATTTTCCAGTCTGCATGAAGTTATGCCAGGAACATTTACTGAAGCAATTTCTTTCTTTCTTTCAAGACTCTAATTATGCACCTAACAATGTTGTAGAAATGAATGTTGTACAAGAACCCCGGTACAACTCAGATACAGTTTTGCTAACAAAAGGATTAGAAGCTTAAAGCTCAGTGTTAATATTCCAAATGTACTGAAAGGGATAAAGTGCAAGCTGCAGCAGAAACAGAAGGCATAGTGAGGGTTATCGCTTCCAAAATCTGGAAAGGGAAAACCACACAGGAAAATGCCACACTAATCTTACTGAATGCCAGTGATGCAGCAGAGTAGTAACAAGAAACATTTAGAAGTGGGCAACCATCAAAGCTGTCTCTGAATTACAAGCAGCTCACCTTCAAGCACAGCCCACTCCCTAGAAAATGAGAAGGTCTAAATATCCCAGAGGGTGGGATGCTACCCATGACTGAACTGATATTCACTGCTTGGCAGCTACTGGCAAAGAGGAATCGAACTGAACCCCAAAACAAAAGTTGCCTGAAGTGTCCATTTTCCCTGAAACCAGACCCAGACCTCAGTCATCAGTCTCAAGTTTTGCTGAACTTAGACTGGAATCAAACCAAAACGTTCACTGGTTTGCCACTTGGACCATAGGACTCTGAAGCCAGTCATAATAATTCATTTATTCACTCAAGCACGAACTAGCCTTTAAAACCAAGTTTTGAACATGAGGGCTGTACATTTTTTCTTACTTTCAGTTTGCAGGTGAGACACAGGGACATGCCAGTACTTACATCTGGGAAGCTATCCAGGTACTACAAATTAGAGAACATTAGGCAAAAAGCAGGATTTAGCACTTTGACAATGTTAGTGACACCAATGAAATCACAAATGCAGGGCCAAACATATTTTGGCTGTTTCTCTGGGTTACTGATCCCAGAAGGCTTTACTCACACCAGTGTCATCATTATTTAGCCGTTGTTATAATTTTTCTTATGGATACTGTGCACCTCCTTCCTACAGAGGTGCTGGTGTATGTTGAGCAGAACTGGTTAAGGTTTATATTTAGGGTTCCTAAGAAAATGAATAAACACGATTTGGCTTTTTCAGGACAGTGCTGGAGAGGATGCAGGCAAATGCTCACTGCATAAGTATGTCACGCTTTGGGAAGAATGTGTATTGCAATATTATCATGTACAGGCAGATGTGAAATTCTGGTCCATACTACAGCTCAGTCCCACTCCCCTTCCTTTTCATGACAGCAGCGACCAGAGCTCAACAGTGTTGGCTATCAACCACCCTGTCTCACTTCTGCTCCTCACCTGGCCGTTGCAGGGAGTTCTCAAAGAGCTTTGCTCAGGGAGAGAGAGCAACAGCGATGAGCTCCATCCTAAACCCCGCTCTTTACCTTAACCCGGGCAGCACAGTCCACGGGTGGGAGGCAGAAAAAGAGGGAACCAGACGTGTTTATGCCTTTTTGTTGTTGTTTTTTTGGTGGGGTTTTTTGTTTGTTTTGGTTTGGGTTTTTTGGGGGGGTTTTTTGGTTTGGTTTTTTTTTTGTTTGTTTTTTTTTTTTTTTTTTTTTTTTTGTGGAGCCAAATTGCGATGCTCTAGGGTGGGTCTCGGCATCTGGGAGAAATATTCAGGGAGAAAAAATGCAGGGAGCGAGGACGAGCTGCCCCCCGGAGCGGGACCGCTCTCCTCCGAAGGCAGGCTCGGCCTCCCTTCCGAGCCCAGCTTGAGTTCATTTTCCTCAAATCACTTCCACATTTCCCCTGCCGTAATTATCAAATATTTTGTTTCTGACTTCACTTTTTAGGGAGGCCGCCGCAGCCGGGAATGCAGGCACCGTTTGTTTTCTGTCAACAGAGCTGGGGGGGTTGCAGCTGGGGGCTTTCAAAGGTTTTCAATGTCATTGCAATGAAAGAAAGGAAGAAAAGAAGAGCGAGGGAAAGAGCGCGCGGGAGAGAGGGAGGGAGGGATGGAGAAAAGGAAAGAGGGAGGGAAGGAGGGAGGGAAGGGGGCCGCCCCGGCGAGCCCGTCCCGGCGGCGGGATGCAGGGCTCCGGCCCCGGCGCGGACACAGCCCCTCGCCCCCACCGAGGCGCCCGTCGGCCCCGCAACTTCCCTCTCCGCCCCGGCCGCCACTTTCCCCGGTCCCGGCTGCTCCCCCGCGGGCGCCGAGGCGCCTCCGCTGTCCCCAGCCCGTCCCGTCCCGTTCCCCGTCCCGCCGCCGGGGCCCCGCGCCTACCTCGGCTCGCAGGCGGGCGGCGGCCAGCAGGGCGCAGAGCAGCGGGAGAGTTTTCCAGATCTGCAAGAGAGGGAGCGGGCAGGCGGTGAGCGCGGGCCGGGCCGGGGCCGGCGGGGCGGCCGCCGCCGCCGAACTTCCCGCCCGGCGACCCCTCTCACCATGCTGCGGGCGGCGGGCGGCACCGGCGGGGCAGGAGGAGTTGCGGAGGCGCCTTCCCCGGCTCCGGCTCGCTCGCGAAGGGAAGGGGAGGGCTCCCCCTCGCCCCGACCCGCCAGCCCGCGGCTCCACCCCCGGCCCGGCCCGACCCCCGCCCCGGGGCCGACTCCTCCCCGGCCCCCGCCCGCTCCCCGCCGCCCCTCGGCGGTGCCCCCCTCCCTCCCGCCGCCGGCCCCTCGGCGCCCCACGGCGACCTCGGCGGCCTTTGAAGGCAGCGGGAGGCTGAGGGGCGTCCAGGGGACTCGGTTGCCGCCCCACGCCGCCCGGCTTCACATCCCCGCCGGGCAGAGCGCGGGTCCGCGGAGGCTCCCCGAGCCCTGCCCCGGTGGGGGTCCAGGAGGAGCGGCGACAGCCGTGCCGGGGCGCGGATGCCCGCCAGCCGGGTCAAGAGCATCCCGCCGAGGGGTCGCAGCCTCTCCTCACATTGGCACAAAAATGGGGAAACTGAGGCACTTGGTGGTTCTGCACAGGCGGGACTCACTCCCCGGCTCAACCCACTGTACCGCCACGCTCCAGCCCTGAGGCCACTGAAGTGCTGGCCACAGCTACAGGTGTCACTCCTGTCGGGATGTGGGCAGGTTTAAAAATAAGGGTTTAGACCCGTATATGTTAGGATCCAAATGTTCTCTGAGCAAAACAGGCAGCCAGGACTTCATGCCAAGCATAGGGGCTCAAAATCCCACCTGAAATGCCTGGTGGTGCTCATTTGTGTAATAAATACTTGTGATCCTCTTGTTTTATCTCTTCATCTCCGAATTTCAGTAGCCTCCAGCAGCTAGAAGGAAGGATCTGACAATGCAAAGAGACCCATTGCCTTGGGCACATACAGAAATCTGTGTCATAGCAAGCAGCACTACGACACCAGTTGTCAAAGGCGTTTTCTCGAGTTTTGAGGTTTGTTGTAACCAAAAATGACACCTCTGGCTTTAAAATATCATCTCACTCTGACCGAGCATGCCCACAAACTGCCTTCATCCTTTATTCTGTGCCCTCAATGCAGGCAGGCACCAAGGGAGATGCTGGCATGTGTACCCTCATTCACAAAGACCAAAGAGTATTCCAGCATCCTGCTGGAAGGAGAAAACTCTGGGAAGAGTTACCCTAGATCAGCCCTCATCTGGTCTGTTCATGGCAGCTGTGCCATTTTTCTGTGCTTCCTCAGCTTCTGCTTCCTTACTCAGTTTTGGTTTTAGGACTACAGTTACTAATTTTGCATTTATAAAGCATCCTCCCCAGCAAGTTGTGCTTCTGCCTGTGAATGGTGCTAGTCTATAAGTCCATCCTGAAGAGATGTCTAATTATTTCACTGTGGATGCTGAGCAATGTGGTTTTCATTGCTTGCTTTTGGTTTTTTTATACTCACCTTTCATGATGTACCTCTTTGTTTTGGAGTCATCAATTGCCCTGTCTCATGATACAGCACAGGCATAGTTATGGCTGAAATCAGCTGGCCTCTAGTTTGCAGCAGCTCACCCTGAGTCACCCCGAAGTGAATGCCACAATAGGAAAAAACAAATGGCAAATGATAACTACATTTTAAAAGATTCATCACTTTCTGTGCCCTTGATACTCAGCTCTGTGGAAGCTGTGTTACATGAGGAGGCTCTCTGTTTCCAGAGAGTAAAAGTGGCTCATATCAGTCTCCAGAGAGGGCACTAGCAGGGGTCTCCCTGTGCCCGCATTCCCTCCCTGATACCACGGGCAGCCTCCTCATGTAGGTGTGATTAGGCACTGCGCTGGATTATGTAGGTCACCGTGAGCATGGGTTTTTCTTCTCTGTACTCAAAGGACTAAATATGGAACAGAAAGTAAAGGACTAAATCTCCCATTCTGTGTTGACATTCAGGTACACGAAAATGTATTTCTTCAAGTTAGTTTCTATCATGTTGAAATGGGTAGAAGTAAAAACCAAAAAGCATCTCTGATACAAGCATAGGAAAGGGTGAGCACAAGACGAAAAAATTTCAGTGCAGACACCAGAGCCTTACTGCTGTGTATAAAGGCACACATTTTATAACCAAATACAGGATATCTGACAAACTTTTCACTTTTGTTCCAAACTTTCACCATTTAAAACCATAAACTGCAAAGGAACAGTTTGTACAACTGAGTGCATGACAAATAAATCTGATGGGAATCTTTGCTCTTTTGTGATGGGCCCAAAACACGCAGCTTGAATCAGAAGTAGTGGAATAAGGGGAAAGCAAATGCATTTACGGTTGTGTTTTCAAGCTGTGGCCATAATGGATAAGGTAATTCATCATTGCTGGCTACACAACCAAAGTATCATAAAAATGCTTTCAGCTAAAAGCTTCATTATAAGGGTGAACGATGTTTGCCTGAAATTTTGAAGGCTGCAATGCTCTGGTGGGCCAAAGAAATTGGGAATCATAGCTCTACAGAGAAGGTGTTGTTCTATTACATATATCAGTATTTCATTTCTGCTGATGCTTACTTTCCAGTCACTGGTATTTCTAAAACAAACATTTTGTTATACATATGGGATTGCAAATTTTGAGATACATACTTATCCCCAAGTGGCTGCATAAGTGAAATTCAGTAACAAGTTGTTGCCTGAGAAGCAGATCAAGGGAAGCCTGGACACATGCAAGTGTACATCTCATGGGTGGATACATTCTCCTGTGTTTAATAAAATGCAGGCTTCAACAGAGGCTTTCTCCATTCTTGGGGCACTGTCAAGATCACTCCCCTGGATCTCTGGCGCCTCATGAGGGTTACTCTGAATGATCAGCCTCTCCCTGATTACAGCATGTGCACACACATACACCCAAAATGATACTGTAAGCCTTGTTTCCCAGGGAAATTAGGCTAAACACGCCAAAAATTACTTCTTAAGCCCTCACTCAACTCTTGTGGCTGTACCATGATATCACTCTCTCCACATTACCTCACTCCTATCCACCACCCACATCCTTCATGTCTCCCCATTTCCCCTGCCATATGAAACATCTGCCCTAAGGGATGGGGTTGTGCTCACCCTGCTGTGATGAAGTCAGTGATTGCCCTGCCTGCACTGCATTTTGAGTTACAATTCAAGACACCAAGTTGTTTGGCAAGTGGCCTTCATGATGGGACAACTGTTACCTGCATGACAGGACAACAGTCTGTCCTACTGAAGAGTAGGAAACTTGCAGCAACATTATTTGGTGGAATTCGGAAGCAGGGTATTATTTTTGAGTAGCAAAATAATAACCTGTTAAGGTTGTAGCTGAGAAGGCTCAGCTCGTGTGGCACCGGGGACATCTGTGTTGCCTTTTAGCTACATGAGCAGTGACTCCTCATGCACCAGACTGCCAGCACCTGAGGAAGGGCCAAGGGATGCCTGGGTTTTCACAGCAGACATAGGCTGGACTGCAAGACATGAGGGGAAAGCCTGGAGCAGGGTTATACCCTCAAAGATGTGAGCATCAGACCAAAATGAACTTTAGGATGGCTGCAAGACCAGCACGAGGGTCCCCAGAGCTGTAACACCTGGATCACACGGACACCTCATCACCTTCTTTGAGAACTCAGGCCTGCAGCAGCCTTCTCCAAGTGTCCCCCTGACCTGGCAGTGCTGACTCGAGTCCATAACTACTTTTCTGGAGTTTGGTTACTTTGCAGACTGCACTTTGTTAAATACAGATTTTTTTTTCTATTCTTCTGTCCTTTTTTTTTCTTCATTCCCTTGCTTTTGTAATTTTCTTTCTCATTGTGATTTCCTCATTTCTTGCTCCTGCTCCAGCTGCAGTATTTGTACTAATCATTATTCCTTAAAGCTCTATTTCAGACCTGATGTAATAAAGTGCTATACCTTCTCTTCTTTTTCTTCACTTGTAGATGCCTTTATTTTGCAAGTAATGCTGGGGACATTGCTGACCAAAGGGCAGACATGTCTGTCACTAGCAGGCTATGTGATTTGTATAAAATGCATTCTTTAATGGTTAATACATTTGATAGGCTTTTGGATATTCCATTAGCTAGAGCAGTAAAATGCCTAAATACTTTGACAACTTGGCCCTTAAACTTTAACCTTGATATCCCTTATTCAAGGTAAGCTTTTCTAAATTCAGACAAGCTCCCAAAGGCAGCTTTTTCTCACAGAGTTCATCCAGCCCCAGCACCCAGGTGCAAAAACTCTGGTAAGCCATGCCCATCAGGAGTGGGCACAGAGCTGCACCCACATCCAGTCAGTGTAGCCATATCCACTCTGCATTTGCCACAGCCTGGCCAAAGCTACCTTCATGTTCACAGTACCTCACAGGCTTGAGCTACACTCAGATCCCAGTCATGGTGTAAGAAAGAAAAATCAGTCTCAAAGTCTCAGTGTGGAAACAGTCAATCTATCTTCAGAAGAGTGGCATGCTTCCGTCTCAGCATATTCCTTGTGCCAGTTTACTCCACTGTTGCCAGGCCAGGATGCAGCACAAATAAATTAAATACTCTTGGTTTTGACTCTGCTCCTGCATGTGTCCTTTGTAAAGAGGCTGAGGGCACAAGGCTTGTTCATTCTGTTTGGAGCAGGAGGATAGATTGAGGTGTCTTCCAACCTGAATTATTCAATGAACTTGTTTGGTCCTTTAAGTTTGGCACAACCTTCAAACTAAAAGCACTCTCACAAAAGAAGTCCTACCTATCCAAAAGCAGTTTGATACAATTCCCTGAAAGTGCTCCCTAGGATGATGCTTGTCCATGGCCAAACTGCTCAGAACTGCCAAGTCCACAAGCTGTGATCTGGAGATATGGGCCTGTAAGAATTACCGTGATTCTTTATGGACAAAGAACATCTCAAGCATCTGGAGCACCAGCTAGCATGAAGGAAACAGTGTTCCCAGGCAGTCCAATATCATCTACAAGGCTGCCCCCCAGCCTGATGGGGAGTAAGAGCTATCCCAGCTGCCAGAGGTGTGCTTCACCATTGTGTAGATGACAACTGGTCACAGAGATTGGCTCATAGAGACTGTCTGGCACATCCATCCTGGCGCAGAGGAGATGTGGCTTATCACTTAGATGAGCAAAACCCTTCTTTCATCCAAACGAGGCAGTCACTAGCAAGGTATTTGTACCCAGTTATTTTGTGGGCTCCTAGCCTATGTGCTACTGCCTCAGTTTGTTGGATTTGAATCTGACCCCAAAAGCCCCTCAGAGACAGTTTGATAATGCAACAGGCAATTGCAGAAGCCTAGCAAATTAAGTCTTGAGACTAATATCAAGGTAAGGTGAGTTGTCAATTCTATAGGCAGCTGAATGGGCCTGTCCAATTCATAATATGGATTTCCTCATGTATGATGCTACATCACAAAGCAGGATGCAGGTACGCACTGCCATGAAGAAACACTGCCAGGCAGAGTCCCAGCTTGACTCCACACCCGCTAACGTCACATGCACTTCACAGCACAAACTGTTACATATGATACTATTCTTCAAAAGCGAGGAAATAAACATCACTGCCTTCCACTTCCTTCCCCATTATCTCCCTCATTTTGCAGACACATTCACTAAGCAGTTGCTAAGGTCATTTTTGTCAGAGCATAGAGTCAAACCCAGTCTTCTGTGTCTGGATGAAATTTCAGCTACTTTCTCTTTCTGCATCATTGAGCTGTGAAGATGTCCTCGGCCCTGCCATATTCCATACCATAACCCAGGCACCCTATCCCCAACAGACTACTGCTGAGGAGTGAGTGGTTATCTGCCACCAGCAAATCCTGATTCACACAATTAAGAGCACTTTCTCCATTAGCTGAAACAGTAGGGGCTTTGTGCTCATGAATGTAGCAGGAAATCAACCCAGGATGTCTTGAACTCAGGCACAGGCCGTTATAATCTATCAATTATATCGCAACAAAACACAAGTGTTCCACATGCCGCTCACTTGTCTCACCTCTCAATTGCTGCTGTCATGCAGGGGCAAGCTTAACCTTTGAATGAGACATCCAGAAAAAAATCCAGGAGGTGTGCTAGCACCTGCCATCCTGCTGTAAAAAAGCAGGCACACTCTCTTCAGCAGCTCATCACATGTGGCTTGGCTGTGGGACCTACAGATCCTGGCTACCAAGTCAGAGTGCCAAATGCCGGAAGAGCCAGCGGGCATTTCAAGGATTAACATGAACATCACAGGAGGTGCTGGGGTGTGTGCAGCCAGCACCTTCTCGGGAAGGGCAGGGACACAGAGCTAATGAGCCTACTGAGAAGATTTGGTGTAGAGGCTTTTGTGTGCCTCAACACCACACCACCCATCTACCAGATATGGGACCTCAGAGACCGCTGAGGTGACCCTCCACTGAGCAGCTCTGCCTAAGGTTGTCTCCTAATCTGCATAATCTATCCATAGCTGTAGTAGCAGATAATAGATATTGAGTGCACCCCAAGATGCCACCAATCCATTCAAACAGTTGCCACAGCAGCAGATCCTCTCTCTTAGCAATGCTACAAGACTGTCAGAGTACACCAAACTCAGGTCTTGTAGCTTCCTTCTCCTTACCCTTACATTATACGTATACAGAAACCTCACGGACTGCACCAGTCACTTCTGTGGTCTGGAGGACAGAGGTTCTCAGGTTCTCCCACCCACCCTGAATGATTTTGCTATTCTCATCCTCTAAGGATGGGCAACCTGCAAGCATAGAACATGATCACAAGCACATAGCTATCTGTCCCAGCCCATGGCAGAGCCTGGGATGCTTGCTAGAAGGCGTTCAGGAATTTGCTGCCCAAAATGCATTGGAGCTGTGTGAGTCGTGCCTGGGTCAGTGGGGACTGGGTGTGGAACAGCAGCTCTGTGAGTCACCAGGGGTCTGTGAGACCTGAAGGAGAGGTCAATACAGCCTTTTTCAAGTACAGACTGCTGTAATGTTCTGTACACAGATTCAGGATGTCTGTTCTGATGGTGTATATGAGAAAGCTTGGGAGTTGGCCATGGAAGTTTGGACAGCTGACCTAAAACATAAACACAAGTTCAGGGACTCTTATAAAATGAGAAATTATGCTGCTAAGCAAGAAAATGTGCAATGTGTTAGTAAACACAGCTCACCCTAGAGATTAGCTCTTGTCATTGCTTAGCAATGCTATGAAATCATATATTCCCCTCCCAGCCCTGGGCTAGACAGTGGAAACCAAGGGAGTTTAGTTTTCCTTCATACAGAGGTGCAATGCCTGTCTTTAACTAGAGCTATTACCCTAGGAGATGCTAAGCACCCTCAGCCCCACTACAAGGGCTGGCAAGTGCAGTTGCTGAGTTGAAAATACAATTGTTGCAGTAGGTGGTAAGCATGGACAAAGTGTCTGACCTTAGACATCCATATTTGAACATGCTGGCCTTTAATCGCTGCAGTCAAGCTGACCCAGTGGGTCGGGATTTATGCTAGACCTTTTACGTGTAAGAAGAGGATAAATAGCTGTAAACAAAGCCAATCCAAAGGAAAAGGTCACTGCTTTCAACCTGTGTGAGAGAAAGCTTTTGAATTGGAAATGTTAGTGATAGGAGGCAAAGTGGATAAGAAGTTGTGATTACAAACTGAATGAGTTGTCCCAGGAGAATGGGAACTGGGAGAGCTGGATGGGCAAGCTCAAATGCCATACTACTCTGGGCCAGTGCAGCACTGCAGTGACCATTGAACTGTGCTGGAAAGCAAAGCAAAGGAGGTGGGAGACACCTTTCTGGTAGAACAACAGAGTGGAGGAAATGAGCAAAACAAGCCGTAAGCAAAAAGGAAGGATGAACACACCATCGGAGGGCTTGGAAAGAGGGACAGGTTCAAGCTGAATGGCACAGATTTGGAGGGGCCTGCCTGGCTTTGAAAGGCTGAGGGAGGGAATAAATTTGTTCTGGAAGAGTGACATCTTCCCAAATCCCGTCTGGACATCCAACACTCACAAGTTCATTGACTTTAACAGTAGCACAATCCTACCTTTAGAAAAGGAGTGTGTTCACTGGGTCTGAACTTCTGACTCTTTTAAAATGTCTATATTCATGACTTCCCACAGCAAGAGGTATGGCTGTTTAACACAGCATTGGTAGAGACCAAAATGCTGAATAAAATCTGTCCACTGAACCCAGATCTCCAGTATCTTTTACAAGCTTGCCTGTATCTTCCTTTAGTGAGGTATGAGGTCATCTGTTCCAAACAAAATAACTGGCTTGGCAGTTTTGGCTCCTGTGGGTACCTATCCCTTTTTGGTGGTAGTAACTTAATGGCCAGGTGACACAGGCAGGACTGGATGGAACCGTGCTTTGTAACTCTGTGCCCATGCAAATCTATACGTGATGCACACAACATCTGTCCAGATGCTCTGGGACAGGGCTTTTAGAGGCCTTTTCCATCATCCCACTCCCCAGGAAGTGCAAACCTGGGAATGCCATGGCTCTGAGTTAGTGTGGAGCCTGGAAATGACAAATTAACATAAGCTGTGAGTTTACATACTTCTTGCAGCCATTTATGGCCTTGTCTGAGCTTAAATAAAAGCCATGGTCCCTGGAAAATTTGGGCCTGTCTGTCAGTGAGGCATTCCAGAGAAAACATCACGTGCTCATTTCATGAAGTGAAATAAGATCTTTGTTCTGCATGCTTTCCTTCCCCCCCTCCCCTTTTTCTGAATGAGGCAGTTTTGTCCAAGGATTACAAGCCAATGTTCCAATCCCTCGCAGACGTTTTCCATTATCAGAGCTGCCTCTTGTCCTTCAAATCATTTTCCACAGAACTCCTGTAACTGGGGCTTGGAAACGAAGCCAAAAGCTCAGAAGAAAGGACCCTATTCCAGGCTGCTGACAAGACTGAAAAATGCTTTGGGGTGTTGCTTGGACCACCCAGACTGAAACATCCTCAGCAGGGGAGCAGCTGAAAAAGATGCTAGTGGTGAGAGGAGGCTCACTGTGCTATACAGGCATTTAAACAGCTTGGTAAATTAACTTTGATGAGGTACAATCACATTGTGTGGAACTGACTATAGAGACTGGTGGTAGACAACAGTGACTGATGATTAACTCCACAGCGTACAGTACAAAGGGCCTTTGTGTTGCCCCCCCTGAGAGTTACTCATATTTTGTGAGCTGCCTCTGTCTGGGAGTCAAATTGCCCCTGCTATAGAAAACTACCAAACTGGGCTGGAGGAAGGGAGGGGAAACTCAAGGGAGGTTTTCTGTTTGGATTATTCTTCCTGGGGGTCCCACACGTATGGAGCTGGGCCACCTACTTACTGCACAGAGCTAAGCAGCTTCCTTCCTGCAAACAGGAACCTGCTACTGGAATGGCATCAGGCTCTGCTCTGCAGATTCCATTTTCCACTGAGCTCAGCTGCAGAGGAGGTCACCAAGCTGGAAGGATCCATCTGAAGAACCCACAAAGCCCTTTTCTGCATCCTCACATAACTTTGCCATTCTGGCCCTTGGAGATGTCTGCTGAAGTTCCTCCAACCATCATGATCTCATCTGCCTTGAGAAGGAAAATCTCCAATTCCTTATTTCATGTTTGCAAGAAAGTTAAGGTGGCACTTGATGAGAACCATCCATAAATGAAATTAGGTTGCCTACATGGCCCCTTCCTTCCAACTCAGCACTAGGAAGTGAAATAAAGCTACAGCAGAGATGTCAAACAGGTACTCACAACCACAGCTTACATTGCTGCAGGAAGATTTGCCAGGACTCTTCTCTCAGCATCCTAATGTAAAAGAATTCTGCTGCTTCTTGAGCAGGGACTGCCCTAGGACAAGGGAGGTCTGAGCAGTGGTACTGTACTCCCAATGGCTGTATTCTGTATTTTATCAGAATGTTTTGGGAAGCAAAACACATAGGCAGGCCTGGCTTCTGTGATCAGATCCATGACCAGAGCCCTCATGACCTCTACCTTCTGGACCAGACCTCATTTCAACTGGCTTGATGAGTTTGACTTTTTCTCACTTGCAAGCCCCAAGATTTCAACAAAAGTGTTGCATAATTCCTGGTGTCTCCCTTTTTGCCATCCTAAGCCTAGATGCATGTCTCAGCAACTCCATGTAAGCTCCCAGCACCTGGTTAGATGGTGAAAGATGGAGAGAAACTTTTGCCTATTTGCAGAGTCGAACTGACTATCAAAGGGGAGAGGATATGAGCTGAGCACCTCAGCCAGGCTGGGACCATATGTGGGTTTGAGCAGTCCTGCAGAATCACAGAAATGCTGGCCTGGAGGGAACCTTGGTGGCTGTGTGGTTCAGCCTCCTACCTGAAGCAGGGCTATGGCCAACGCTCATTTGGTTGGCTGTGCCTCTGTCTTGCCAAATCTTGAAGATCTCTGCAGATGGAGACTCCAGCATCTCCCTGGGCACTTGTTACAGTGACACACTGGGAACCTGTACCAGGAACCTGTAAGTGTCTATTCTCCCTAAACTTACCCTCACCCTTTCTCACGTCCCCAGACGTGGGGTTCCTCAACATCTGTAGGGGTCTCCATATGTGGGAGATCAGTGGTCTGAAATGGAGCTGTTGACTGCTCTGAGAAATCTCCTGGACCTGGACAGATCTTGGCCATAGACAACCTGAGTCATTGATGAAGTCACGCTGGCATTACACTCTACTTTACATCAGGAATTAGTTTGAATTTAGGCTGTGGCTACAAATTAGGAATTATGGTAATTATATAATTTTTATTAATACAAATATTATTATGTAATAATAATATGTATTAATACACACTAACAGTGTAAACTCACTACAAACCTAAAAATAATGTAAAATGCTGACTGAAAATGCATAACTACATTAATCCTTTTCTACAAGCTCTTCCACTTGCATTTCCTTTGTTGGTAGTGGGTAAATAGGCATTCAACTGCACACAGTCACCTTCTGCTCCTGGTCTCCTGCTCTGATCAGTCATAAGGTTGGTTAAAGGCCTTTGGTTTTTTGAGCACAGATACAGCAACAGCAGGAAAACCTGGCAAATTTAGCTGAGACTAATGGTATACTGCTTCACCTAGCTGATTCTCTCTCCCCTTTGGGGGTCATGCCTCGTTCATTCTTTTCTTGCATACATTATACTGCAGTGGTAAGGTAAACAAAATTAAAACCAACTCGGTTACATTGTTCGGTCAGAGCAAAGATCAAGACATTTCCCCCAAAGCAATGCTGACTTTTTCTTGTCTGCCAAGAAATGCTGCAGCTCCCTCAGCTGAGGCGGTACAAGGGCAGGGGGTCACAGCTGGTTTTGCTTCTGGGCAGAGACTGAGCCTCTGTAATTCTCAGAAGCTCCGGACTACTTGCGGATAGCAAGACAGCAGAGGGCACACTGCAATCACTGCAGGTACGGGGGCGCGGGAGCAGCCCGTGGCTCCACCAGACAGTCAGCACACACAGATGTCTCTGATGTGCCTGTGCAAGGAAAAAGGACAGCGTGCCATCCAGACGAGACAGAGCCCAGAAAAAGGGTAGGGAAGAGAAAGGGAAGTGGGAAGCAGCAGTGCCCCAGCTGAGATGATAGCACACAGACTGGCAGAGGCCATGTATGGAGCTCCTGAAGAGCAACTGGTGTATGGAGATCACTTGGGGTTTCACTGCAATGCAAGGGACAATATGAAATAACTTCCCATGTCCTGCCGGTTCAAAGCAAACTTGGCAAGGCTCTCATCTGTCCCATCTTCCAAAACAATAAAATAAAAAACCCCCAAATCAACAGCAACAATCCCAAACCCCCATGGTGTGATATCAGATGGATCACTCCAAAACAATAGTGGGGTTCAAGCCATTTCTAAGAGGGAGCCTCTGTAAATGGATCAGCTGGAGGAGAGGCTGCTGCCTGTATGCAGACAGGACATCCCACTGAGGTTGGTGGGCAGCAGATGGGTGTCTGCTGCTCAGCCACTGCTGGTGACATTGTGACCCAGCCTAACCTCCCAGTCTGATTCCTACATTCCTACCTTGTCCCAGTCCTTCCTGTACTCAGAGCTGTTTTCCCATTCCAGTCCTCTTTGCTCTCCAGTCACTGCCTCCCCTCCTCATAATTGCTCCCTGCTTGCTTTCTTTACTTACCTTCATCTTTGAGGCTCAGCCTCCTATTTCTCACCACTATTCCCCCAAACATCCATCTCCTGATCCTAGGCAACTTCCTCCACCTCTTTGTCCAGTCACCCACCCTTCCCAGTCTTCTCCCTCAGACTGTCCACAGCCCCCCTACCTCAGCTGCTTCTGGCTGTGTCTCCCCACTCTCAGTCTCATCTCCCTCATTGCTCCAGATCCTACAGTTCCTGTCATGTTCCTGGTCACTCTTTGCTACCCACAATCACTGCCTTTTCCCTGTTTCAGGTGCTGGAGCTTGTCCCAGCATAATCCATTTTCTTCCCTTCTGGTCCTTCCCCACTCTGCATTGCAGGTAAATATCTTCCCTTCCCTGAGCTGCTTGGGCAACTGGCAAGGGCATCAGAACAGCACAGAAATAACGGATTTCCTGCCTCCAGTTAGGAAACAAATGGGCAAACTTATCCATCCTGAGAACAAACTCATGCTGCTGCCCTCACCCAAACCTAGGAAGATCAAAGCAGGTACCCACACACCCATCAGCATGTGGGAAGTGTGGGGGCCATGGCAATGGCTTTCAAGTGATGTGATGACATGGAGATAAGGACATCGTGCCCTCCTCAGACACAGCTCCATTTTACCTTCTCATGGCTGATTATCTTTCAAACAGAAGTACTGCTCTGTAGTGGAAATGCCTCATTTTAGTGTTTGTGTATGGAAACACACTAAAGCAAAGCCCTCGTAAGACAGCCAGATTTGTACCCTTGGGAAAAGCAATATATGCTCTGTGGAGAATTGTACAACCTTGGGTCATTTCCTGATGGGAGATGAGAAAGACCATGAAACCTGGCAGCTGCAGTCCTGCATTCTTAATAGTGGTAATTAACTTCAAGTTGACCTTCCTGATGGACAGATAAGATTGCACCAAATCTTTCCATCATTTCACAGAGTGAAGAAAACACAAGATAAAGCCATTTGTTTGCCTTTCCATGCTGCTGGCACGGCTGAGCTCAGTAAAGTAAAGGCAGAAGGAAATAGACTGGAGCTGGGAAGGCTGAGTACAGCAGGAGGGGAAAAAAAACTTGTGGCTAAAATGTTTGGCCAAGGCTGGGACAAGGTAAAGGAAGAGAAAGAGAGGAGAGACATTTTTTGGGGAACATACTGGACTCCATCTGAAAAAATACCTGCTATTTCTCCACCATAGCAGCCTTTTGGAGCATTTTCTGTAAAAGAAAAAACATTCCAACAGGCACATTCTTTTCTTTCCTTAGAAATCTGACCACTGGTAGAGCCAACAAGACAACCTCTCTCTAACACTGTATTACAAAACTTTGTCCTGGCTGCCAAACATTCACCGTTTATTTGTACTGAAATTTTCCATTCTTGCTTTCCGTCTCAGACATGTATTTCCTTTTAAATTTTTACAGAAATAGCATCCTTGTGTTCTGAAAGGGGCTTGGGAAAAGAATAGTTTTAACAGTGCAGATTTGTTTTTTCAACCATTCCAGAAAGGGGTAGAAATTCAAGGAGCTGAAGCAAGAACTTAGATGAGAGAGAGGACACAGTCCCTTTTTTTTCCCCCTCACCAGATCCTTAGCTGACCTTATCAGACCCCTCAGGAAGCTGTTTGAATTTATCAGCACAAATACCAGTCTTTCTAGGCTACAGCTAACTGATTCCTGTGGTCAACTCATAGAAATAACCAGCAAAACTTGGTTGAAAACTGGATCCTGATTTCTTTGATTTTACAGAGGAGCTCACACTCCTGAAACTTGGCAGCCTGGTACATTCCTTAAGATAAAAAAGAAATAAAAAAGCTCTCCTCCTAGCCTTTCATGACTTTCCTCTTTCTTGCAATACTTGCAGTGTTGTAGCAAGACTATGAAATGTGGTAGGGTACATAAGTCAGGAAAAGACAACTTTTTGTAATATGGTCTCATGAAAATCTGTTCTGATTTTGGGCTTAAGTACAAAATGTCACAAATTTCCATTTCCCATCTGTGACTGGCATAGCACAGCTTGTGGTGCTGGCCACCTGCCACAACTGCATGACAGTTTTATTGCCATGTGTAAGTTCTGGCCCTGTGTCCTGCCACTTTCCAGAGAACTTTGGTCCAGCTGATCTATTGCCAGCTGAGAAGATGTGGCCAAATGTGATACAGGAAAATTCTTTGATTACTGATGTCTAGGTGCATGCATATTTCTCCCTCAAATGAAGTGTTGGATTACTAGAACACTGGCCCACAGTATTCTTGTAGCAAGAACAAGGTGACATGGACTAGATGAGGGGACTACAAAGTGAGTAAAAAGCAGGCTGGACAGGTGAACTCAAAGTGTAGAGATCAACATTCCAAAGTCTAATAGGAAAATGGGAAACTACTTGGGAGCAACATTTCTCAAGGGATTAATACCATTTAACATCCACAACTACGGGAGAAAAAGGAGGCAGAGAACACCTTGAAGAGTTCACAGATGATACAAACTCGGAGTAGTCGTGGGTGTTCTTGAGGTCAGTGCTGCCATTCAGAAGGACCTAAATAAGCTGGAGAAAAGGGCTGGAAGACACCTCACCAAGTTCAACAGCAACAAGGGCAAAGTTTTGCAGTGCTTGCCAGTGCAGGCTGGCTGTTGACTGCCCAGGAAACACCTCTGCAGAAAGGCTTTAGTGTCCCAAAAGACTTCTGATTGAAATCAGAAGCGCACTCAGCAGCTATGTAGGCCAAGGGCATGCTGGACTGCAGAAACAAGAGAGCAAGTCAAGGAAAGGGATTATTTCCCTCTGTTCAGCACTCATGAGGCTGCATCTGGAGCATTCTTTCCTGTTCTTTTCTTCCCAGATTATGAATGATGTTCATATACTAAGTGGGGTACACCAAGTAAACAAGGAGTCTGAAGCACATAAAGCATAAGGAAAGATTCAGGAACCTGGGTTTGCCCATACTGGAGTAAAGAGAGTTGTTGGGAACTTACTTGCTGTCTTTGACTTAAAGGGAGGGTTATGGGAGTCAGACTCTTCACAGGGGTCCAAGCTGAGGATGAGGATGAGAAACAATGGACACAGTTGCAGCAAAGGAAGTTCCACAGTTTATAATCTGGAGTGACAAGTGCATATTCCCAAACTCATTCCCCTTGTGTGACAACCATTCTGGGATGACATCCTAGACTCTTTCATCTTGGTGACATCCACCCTGTGGACCCTCTTTTCCACCAAATCTGTTCCCTAAAACCAGTACCTCTCCCTTCCTGAGACTCTCTGGGAGCTCAGCCTGCCAATACCTTTTGGCTCAATGCTCCAAAGACAGCACAGCAGGACTGAAAGCAACATAAGTTTCAGGGAAGAATTATTTGATCTCACTGAACCATTTACATTCCTCAGTGTCCTAAAATGTAAAAATTACAGACCCTCGAAAACATCTTAAATCCCATGAGATGCTGGTATTTTTGATGAGCCTGGAACTTTTGGGTGAGCCTGGACTGATTTGTCTTCTTTTGCAAATGCATATTGGTATCATGTTGGTTAGTCCACCTACAAAATTAACTCTTTTCTCCTCCCTGCATGCTCTGGTTGGAGAAGGCAATCACATAGTCCTGCTATCCATCTTTCTGCCACTGCAAAAGTGTTGCATTTTTGTTCTGATGGGCCAAAAATTTGTTGACAGCTGGGACCAACGCAAAATATCATGTGGTGTTCAAAGAGCAGATAAAGACATTACCTCTTCTGACACCTGTTGTAGATGATGAGCTATTCTTGCTTCAGTGCTTCTTTGTCACTAGTAGTCACTGGTCTTTGACACTTGGTACCATATCAAATGCCAAAATTCTTGCACATACCTGTACCCAAACAAAAGGAAACAGGATCCCAGAATATCCTGCTGAATGTCTCCTAAAATTCACCTCCCCATTTTACATCCCATCTACAAGCTGGAAAAGCTCAGAGCATGACATATGTTGTTGCCATTTGGTTCAAATAAGGGCAGCTGCAGAGGGCAGTGGACAGAAGAGGAAGAGCTTGACATTGCATTTGAAATCTGTTGTGTCTTCCAATGAGCACAGCCCTTGTGGTGTGAATGGCCTCCCTGCTGGTGACAATGTTTCTAAGGTCAGAAAACTACAGATGATAACAATTAAGAATACAACTCTGGGTCTCCACTGATAGCTGGCTCCCAGCTTCTCACCATGTGCCCCTACCCTCCCAACACAGTAATCACACCGACAGCACTTGATATCCCAAGGACTTCTCCTGGACCCTCTCACTCCACTGTCTTTATGTGATGAGCTGCAGGCATCACTGTATGCTGAGTGAATGCTGCTTTTGTGGGATTCCACACACTGCCATAGAATTTGTTAAGTAATGGTATAGCTAAACAAAAGCTACCTTTTCACAATAATTTACAATGAGTGTGGTATCTCTTCTAGAGAATACATCAATCGTCAGTTTCTGCCAATAACACAAACTCTGATTCATCTCTCACAGTACTCTTTCTGGTCTGAGCACCAATGTCCATTTTTCCTTCTACCTGTGATTTCACACCATGTCAAAAACATATGCTTCCTTTTCTATTTTTTTATAAAGCATTATAGCAAAAACCCCCTTTACCTATTTTTTTTTCAGATCCATTTTTCTATGAATCACTCTTTCTCCTTATGTTTCATCCTTAGTCTTTTCTCTGCAGACAATGTTTTGCTCATCCCAAAAGTCTGCAATAGCCAAGGGAGCTTGTTATTCTTGTGCAGGTCACTCTGCTCTCTTTGCTTCCTTTTAAAACACAGCACATTCCACACTCTGCTTTTCTTGCTATTTCTGATAAGTTAAATGTAGGCCTTGTTAAGTGTTGGACTACCAATATGGATTGCTTTCTCAAACTCTTATTTTTTCCTTTTCTGTATGAAATTTCATGCAGGATATATCAGAAGAACTTGTCATTGCCTGATTATACTTTCCCTTTTAATTTGAATCTTTTGAGTTTTAGAGCTACATGTGACTTACTTGGTTGTACAGGAGCATGAGGCTTGTGAAGAACATCTCCTGAGACTGCGAATTTCTTTCAATGTTAGCCTGCGGTCCAGCATTGTGCAAGAGAAAACTCTGCCATCCAGACAAAGGCAAACAAGGACTTTTCCAGGAATTTAATTTTGCAGTATTGGTTTCAGTTCATCCATAAACTACAAGAAGTCCTTCCTCCTACTTTAACTGTCTGATGTAGTTTTTTCCTTGCTTTTGCTGATGTAGCCTGATTTCAAAGCAACTGCTTTGGAAGTGTTGTTCAAGGTTTTCTTGCCACTATCCTCTTAGTCTTCCTCATTTATATCCTTCCCCAGTTCGTGAGCCATGCATTTATGCTACTCATGGTATAAATCTTGATAGGTATGTCAATATTCCTTGTGCAGTTGCTGACTTTGAGAGAGAAGTTGCTGTTCATTAGCTGCTTTCTTTACTTTGAATCAAATCGGATGTCACCTCTTTCTGCAGCATGGACAAAATAATTCAGTTCCTTTGCAAGGATTTGCATTTTGCTGTGATTCAATTTTAGGCTGCACGCCCTGCTACTTGTAGGTAATGCTGTTAGTTTTGGGGGGTTTTGTAATGTTTTTCTCTGGGTCTGTCATTCATAAGAATGTCATCAAAAGTGACTCCCGCCCTTAATCAGCTCCATGTTATTTCAGGAATATTTTGGGAAATATCTCCAGCATAGGCAGCATTTTAAGAGGCTCAAAATTGAAATGCTGTCTTCTTAAAGTCATTAACATTCTGCTTTATTGGTCCAGCCTGAACTGCCTGTGCCGAGATGGAACATTTAGTACATGTAGTATATTTTGTGTAGAAAGCAGATAGGTGATCTCATCTTGGGTGTGTAAAGTGCAATGTTTTATTGCTTTCTTTCTGTCTCGATAGCCTTTGCAGCTACAGATTATAATGCTATTTCTCTCTTTCCCCGTGATTATTGTGAAAAATCATTCCAGTGCTTTCTCCATTGGCTCAATTGTCTTTAGCTGCAGCACAGGCTCTGCTCCCCAGTCCCTTCTGAGTCTTGCTGCTGGTGGATGCCATGGTGTGTACTCATAATTTTAGGCAGTAGCTGCTCTCTTGCAGGGAGGGGTTGTGTTTGAATCCCAAGGGAGCCTGGGATGTCATCCTCAACGATTCCTGCCGATTCACTTCTCCTGCAGCAGTGGAGAAATCATCCATCATTCTCTGCTGCAGCACAGCTCCACTGCTGGAAAAGTTCCCCAGCCCAGCCTGGCAGGCACAATGAAACCACAGCAGGGAGCAGCAACGCCCAAGTGAAGAGGCAAGCCTGAGGTTCAGACGGGAAATTGAGAGCCCGTGGCAGGGTCAGGGCTCCCATCAGCGGGATACCAGCCTGGCAGGAACACGGCCATACTGCAGCTCAGGCAGGAGCCAAGCATGAGAGAGCTGTGACTTCAAGCAGTTCCCAGGATAAGGAGGAGGGTCACTCATGGAAATATCTCAGCAGAGCTTCGCAGGGAACCTCCACAAAAGCTTCTCCCAGCTCTTCTTTCCTCACCAGCTCTGACCAGCCAGCTGGTCTGAAGCTACCAACCAAAATCCTAGGAGAGGGAGAGTGCACTCAGGGCCCTGACAAACTCTGCATCCCATGTCTTCAAATTCTAGGAAAGCATTTGGTTTTCTCTTCTGTTAGGCAGACTTGGAAAATTTTTAATCAAATTTCAGGGACTTAAGGGTTTTTTTGTCCCAGGATCAGTTTTCCTGGCATTTTTATATCACAGCACTGGAGATACTTGACACCTTGATGTATGTGTGTATGAAACACTGCATTTCCCTGCTGTGCCAAATGCAGGTCTCTGCATCCTGCCAGCCTCACAATGATGTTCATGGGACAGCTCAGGCTGTGCTTCTCCTTTACTCTGTCCTAGGGTGGTAAATGGCCTGTAGAGCCATGAGAAGATCCAGTGTCACTAGTGTGTCTCCTAGGCCCTACATGTCATGGAATTTCATACAGTCATGGAATATGCTAAGTTGGAAGGGACCCATCAGGATCATCAAGTCCAACTCCTGGCCCTACGGGAAGAGTGCAATGTCACTGCTTCTGAACTGCTGCCCTTGGAGGTGTTCAGCAGTCCCACCTGTGGGTGTGGCCAGCTACCGTTCCATGTGCTCAAATGAGAAGCTCTCACCTGGACTGTAGAGAGCTGCTACAGTTCTGTCTGCTTTGTCTTGGCTGAGGTCAGGATGAAAGAGAGATGGGAGATGTAAAGTCGAGTCCAGTCATGGTTTTTTATTATATCTTATTTATTTACAGTCTCACCAAGCATGAGCTCCAACTTGCAAGTTAGAGAAATGAGACAAAATGGAGTGCTTCTAACTCTTACCAAGGCTATTTAAGAGAGAATTACCCAATACCAAGGTGACACTTATATTATTTTTACTTTTGACCCAATAATGACCACCCAAGGCCTGCAATGTGGACCTTTTTCATCCAATTAGAGAAAACCACCCAAATCCGTGAGGAAGGAAGAAGGAGGTGAAGAAGAAGGACAAAGACAACACACCAAATCCTCCATCTTAACTCATATGTATTACTATACACTAAAACCCCAAATCCTAAGTTTCCAGGACTCCAACAAAGAGCTAGGTCTGCTTGTTGCTTTGCACAGTGCAATGCATCACACCAATGTGCTGCTGATGTGGCTCTGCTGCTTGCTGCACTTTAACTGCTGGGTGTGGCTCAGGGCCTCTGCTGCCTCCCTCCCCTCCCAGCATTGCCTGTGGCACTCTGTTGTCCTTGTCTCTTCACCTTATGAGGTAGCACCACCCCAACGTCCTCTAGATGATACCTGTGCTCTCTGAGCTTCCTCTGTGCAGTTCTGAAATGGGTCTTCACTGCTCATTTTCCTTGTGCCCCTTTCTGGTTTGACCCTGTTAAAACTCTCCTTCAGTACATCATTCCTCTCCGTCAAAGCAGAATTTTCCTTAAAGCCTCAATTCTCCACTCACTACTGGACTCTTCCTGTCTAGGTTTGGGTTTTTTCCTTGATAATTAGTGTTTGTGCAGAAATGTTTTCCTTTGCTGAGCTTTATGTTAGTTCATTTGCCTTGAGATTCTCACCAGTCACCACAAAGCATCCAGCTCCAGCCCATCTCCTTTGCTTTCTTTCCAGAAGTCCCTCATGCCCCTGCTCTGCTCCCATCTGCTCCTTCCCTCATGTCCTGCTCTCCTCTTAAGCAATGCTTGCATTTCTGCCCACTCCAAGGAGGGAACCAACATCTTACCAGCCACTAGTCACCAGACATTTAAGTGTGGGTTGCCAGCAACTGAAACCATCCTGCTCCTGCATCTCCCCATCAATGCATGGCTGGGCAGTCACTCAGATCAGCACACTCATCCCACAGACATTTTCCTGGGGTGATTTCCAGCCAAATAACTCAGGTCATCTGATCCAGATCACAAAATCTCATGCCAGGTCCAAGGTGATAAGAGGTAACCAAAAGCCCCCAGGGGAGCAGAAAAAACAGGGGACAGCCCCTCTTGTCAGCACTGCAGCATCAGGATAGCTAAACAGGACCATGAATCATGCCCTGGAACAAATCAGTGACAAGGAGATGCTATTTGGCTTCTTTGAGCAGCCTGATGACTATCATAGGTCTTTTTGCCTTGCAGGAAGAGGTTTAGACATTTTTCTTACTAAGTAACACCATCAGGGGACCAGAAAATGCCATATAGAGGTAATTATGCTCAAAAGCACAATCAGAAGAAAAAATGTGCCCACTGGCTCTGCAGGAATGAAGTCCAGTGTCAGCAACAGTAACACAGACCCTGAGCTGTAATAAAAGTAATAAATAACAGCAGCAATGAGGACTGCTTTTCTTTTGTTAATCTGGGGGAACTCTGATGGGCCACTGCATTGGTGGGGGTATAAAATGGGTGTAAAGTCAGAGCAAAATGAAGCATATGGCTCTTACTCCATGCAGGACAGGCTGTTCAAGAACTCTCTAAAATCAGAGGAAAGTCATTGTATTGCTTGGCACCCACCCAAAGTGATTTCATCTTCTGTTCAGGATTAAGATGCATTAATAGCCTGAGGGCAGCAGTTTCCTTGCCAAAAAATGCCTTTCTTCCTCCCCACCTCCCATCTTGTTTTAAATATGAGGGCTTGCAGGTCAGGAGTGAACACTCAGCGAGTATTACTTGAATTATCAAATGAAAGTGCAGCAATATCATTTTCTTTCAAGCAAACACTGACTTAATTAAAATGTGCACTCTGAACTTGGCAAATTTCACATTATTCATGAGAAAGGTATGGGTTTGTCTCTTGCAAAGGCAAGCTAAAAATAATCAGAGATACAGGACCAGAAGGGCAGCTGTTGAAAGTGAGGCACTAGAACTTTTTCTGGCAAAGCTCTATCTCCAAGAGTATCATTTACTCAGACCATTCTCTAGTCCCAACCAATATAGCAAAGGTGGGAAAAGCCTTCATGTAAATGCGATTATGATGGCCACAAAATCCTTTTGGCCAGAAAGATGTTCTCTCTTTGATGAAACAGCATAACCTGTATGGGCCAAGGCACTCCTGCTGACCAAATTGTGCCCTAGGAGGGAATAAGGCTGGAAAGTTAGGTGAAGGCAGCATTCAAATGTTGCAGTGAGAAAAGATTCCAGCTCTAAGACACCCAGTCCAGCAAATGAGAGCTACCAGGCTTCTGCCACAACCTTGTAGACTCGTGTTCTTCCACTGAGTGGTTCTCTCCATAGCAGGGCTATGATAGCAGGAGGCACATCTGCCATTGCCTACATCTCTGTACCACTGTGGGTATCTGAGTAGGTTTCCCTTTGGGTTTCAACAGGAAATCAAGGACCCAGACAGCCAGAATGTGCAGTGGGACTGGACAGATGTGAGGCCAAAAGGCACCTGGAGTGCTCAGCAGCCCCAGTGCTGAGGCAGAGCAAAAGTGGCAGCAATTTTCACATTAACAGAACCAAAGCATTTTTACCTTAAGGTTTTGTTCAAAGGACACTGAAAAGGAGGAGGAGAGTTAGAACTTATCTTGCATATCATATTAATAAAAGTCTGTACAAAGACATGACAAAAGAGAGACAAAAGACCAAAGAGATGACTTACCCTTTCTCCTCCTTCCAAACTCCTTTCTATTGCTTTGCTTTTGGACTGGAGATCAACTGATCCATGAAGTGACATCCCAATATAAAATTTGCTTTCTCCCCTCTCCACCTGTCATTCTCTGGCAGGTTGATCTGAAAACACAAAGTCAGGTTAGTCATCTGAAAATCCTAAGCAAGATGTTTCCTGTCTTACCTGTATAAATTTGGGTCAACCTTATCTGCTTCAACACACCCCTTTGATTGCTGGTGGAAGCCAAATATCTAAAAAGTATGTGGGCAGTGGAGGTTGGCCAGTTTGCAGTACATCCAAGTCATGCAGTTCAAGAGCAAAGGCTTTCTTCTGAGATGACGTTGTCTGCAATCCTCCATGCAGCTAAAGCAGGATAGAAATCTCCTGGCAGTAGATGAAAACTGGTCTGCTTGCTTCAATTATGCCCTTATCCCTAGCTTGGAAGAACTGGAGGAATTCTTATAAAAGATGCTCTGAGAGAATCTGGTAGGTTGGGGCAGGATGACCAGCAGCACACTGCATCCATCCCGGACGCCCTGCCAAAAAACACTGAAGCTGTAGCAGCCCTGGGGGGACAGGGGAACTGTTGCTGCACAAATGCTGCACTGCAGAGACTGCCTGGGACAGCAGAAAGTATTTCTGACCTAGGGCTGAGTGTAAGAGCATGGCCAGTGGTTGACATCAGGTCTATACCAGGAGACAGGCAAGGATTCCTTCCTCATCTTTCAGAACAGGAGCTCCAGGAACAGCTTCTGCAAAACGGGCTGGGTACCACACAGGCACTGTGCAGCCCTGCTACAACATCCTGGTGTGCTGGGAAGCATCCATTCATCCCCAGAGAGATGTTCTCTTTCATCTGCCTGCCCCTTCACAAAAGAAATGGGAGTGTGTGAAGAACTTGGTGCATCTATTCTGTGTTGAGTTGAATAAAGAGGAGCATTTGTCTCTCCTCTGAAATAACCATCTGCAATGGATGCCACTCTCAAAGACACTGTAAGACTTTAGGAGGTGTTTTGGAAGAAGTATGGCCATTAAGCAGAATAAAGTATTTTCATTGTAAGGAAGATTTCAACAAAAAGGAAGGTACAAAATAAGAACAAGGTAAAACATGACTAGGAAAAGAGACAAATTTTATGTCTAAAGATATCCAGAAGGAGAGGAATTCAGACTGTGCTTTGAAATCCCTGAAGGCTCATCCCAGGAGCAGATTAGTATAGGTACCCTTGTAAAATGAGAATAGAATAGCTCTTCAAGTGCTTGCTGAAATAACATGCAGATAATAGCTCTCTTGGGGCACCCGGGTTTCAACATAATGCTTATCTTGATTGAGGAAGAATCTGAAGGTATGAATGGGCAGAGTACCATGCTTTTATGGAGGACTCCATATCTGATCCTGACAGCCTGGAACAGCTGGAGGCAAGAGAGATAACATTGTGGTTGTAGCTACAACTTTGAAACTCAAAAAACTGAGTAGCATAGGCAAAGATCAGAGCAATGGACTACTCCATGGGCAGGATGTGAAAGAAGAAACCAGTAAGAAACCAATTCTGAGTCTTTCAAATATCTAATTTCATAGAAGACAGATAAAGAAAGGTCTGGTTATGTGTCACCAGCATCTCAGAAATGCAGTTGAGAACCAGGATCCTGTTGGGCTGGATGCTGCTCAGAGGACAGAACCCCTGCTATGGGTTTCTAGGAGCTGAGAGCATCCACTCTGTGCCAAGAAAGCCTATGGCCAATGTGTCCCTATATTGTGGATGGGGAACAATTCCACCTCATTTATTGGAAGCTTTGTACCATTCATTGAGCTGTGACTGTCACTTCAGCAGCTATCCCAGGGACTTTTGAGGGCTAATTTTGTGAAGCAGTATCAGACTGCCATAGCTGGATTTGCTACGGAAAGCTCTGTGAAGAGCAGATGGGGCCATTAACTGCAAGTCCAAAACCAACAGTGAGTCCAAAAAAAGACAGGGGCAGGAGAAAGAAAGAACCTTTTTAGAGCAGCAGTTCACCCCTGGCTCTCCTCCTGCCTGCCTTCCTACCACAGTCAGAGACATCCAGCTTTGGCTCTAGGGCTGGCAGGCCCCTGACTACAGCACCTGACTGCTCCTTGCCACCAGCCTCTTCTCCAGGCTGTGCTACTTGTTAAGGTTGTAAGAGAGCTGGGACCAGTAAGAATGTTTACTATGCTTGAGTGCTCTGCCATCCTTGCAGGTTTGCCTGCCGTGATTTTTCCAGTTGGGTGAAGCAGATGTTTACATAATCTGATCTCCATTTTCTCTTTTTACCCATTTTTCTCATTGAAAAGCTCATCGGCCCTTGTTGCCTTCAGGGTGAAGGCTAATCCTCTAATCTGCTGCAGATTCTGTTTGTGTTGAAATGTCACCTGTGTAAACTTATTCTGCTCAGACCATGCAGAGTTTGGCTCATGGAGACTTGCATCTGTACTGGGGAGGCCAAAGGGTTATCAAAATAGAAGTATCTTCCAACAACCACCACAACAGATGGCAGCCAGTGGCACTACAGAGTGAAAGGAGACTCGCTGGAAGCTGCTGCATGGCAGGCAGATGAGTCTCCTGCCTTGACCCCAGCATTGCCTCTGTGATGGTGAACAAAGGCCATCACTGTCCCTCTGTGCATGGGAGGGTTGTGTCTCTCTCAGCAGCAGAACTGCCTGTTGTCCTCACCAACACTTTAGCCAAGCAATGGTCCACTCCAGGTCAGGTTATTAAATAAAACAGAATGAAAGATTCAAGGGCTGTGGTATATGGGCATCAGTCATGTCAAGCCACTTAAATTCTCTACCAGAACAGGGTGGCTGTGTCCAAACCCCTCTTGCCTGTTGGTACATCTGTAGACCTAGAGGTGCTGCCAAACACCAGGAAAGGTGCTACCTATATTCATGGAATAAGTTCTTCAGAGCCTTAAAAGTGAACCCTGAGCTTGATCCCAGACTTGTCCATGGGGCTCTGATGTGAATAGAAACTGACACCAGGCTCAGGGTTAATCAGTTCATAAGGAAGTAATTGGGAACTGCTCCTCCCCAAGTCCTCATTTAAATGGTATCCAGCCCTTTTCTAGGCTGGAGCTGACTGGCACAGGCCAAAAAGGTGGCCAGGGAACGTAATCATTAAGTGATACAGAGACTGAGCTTTGCCAGTATAAACAAAGCCTCTGCCAAAACAGCTGGCCAAACCTGGTGCACTTTTGCAAGAGTTCTGACTGACTGGTAGCCCAGTTCAATCAGGGCAGGGCAAACCATGCCCCCGGAAGCAAGCCATAACAATGAACAGAAAACATGTTTAAAAGAAAACTAACTCAATTTGAAACTTAGAATGTAGGGCTCTGGGTGTGTCAACCAGGATCACTCAGCACAGAGAAGGCACAACAAATATCCCTGGCTGAGGTGCCATGAGATCTCCTGGAAGCCCGAAGCTCATTTCATTTCATTCATTCTGTGTGCAGCAGCAAAACCACATGCCAAGCACTAGCTGCAAACTGAAGTGTCTAAGCTTCCTCCTGGGCAAGGGAAATGTCCTAGCTTTGTGAACAAAGGCATTGTTTAAGACTGGAAGCGGGATGGAACATTTGAAATAAGGAACAACTCCAAAAATATGTCTTTTTCCTTCAAATTTTATCTTTCCCCTCACAGTCAGTGCAGGCTTGGGAAACAAAAGAAGTGCTTCTGCCATACTCAGGCAGTACTCACACTTCTCCTCTGAGGGATGTGAAGAGCTGCTCATGCAGAGGCATAGGAGAGGTGGACCTTTTGCAGACTCCTTCACCAACCTCTGCTGAGGCATTTGGTCCTTCAGCTGTGCTAAGCCCACTCCTCCAGCAGAGAGGCAGATGAAACATGGGAGCACACTGGTACTGCTGAGACTCGTGTCAGTGCATTAGTCCCAACTTTTATCTTTCCTCCAGCCAAGCAGTCTGGGAGATGGAGGCACTTGCAGTGGGGCTCTCTAGGCACTGCACAGCTCTCATCACCATTCTGTTACACTGCAGAAGACACTGCTTGAAGAGCTACTTCACCCTTAGGATCACAGTATCATAGAATGGTTCAGGTCTCAAGACCATCCAGTTCCAACACCTCTGCTATGAGAGGGACACCTTCCACTAGACCAGGGTTCCTAAAGGACCATGAAGGGAATTTACATAGTGCAAAGGACTAAAGCTGATGTGCAATATTTGCCTTTTTGCAGCTGAAGCATGTGAAAATGGCTAGACTGTTGTGTGAAGATTCTTTGAAAAGCTGAGGGTGTTTTCTGAGAATGAGAACATGATATTGTAACATCCACTAAATAACAAGGATTTAAAGCTGCCTGAGATGAGTACTTTTGCATTTTGTTCTTGTCTAATGAGGACACAATAAAATATAGGAGTTTTATAGGAGCCTATAGTCTATCAGACACTATAGGAAATACAGGAATCTTTCCTGAAGGGTGGATATTGTTTACTAAGCCACATTCTGATAAACAATAAACTGCCCATGAGTGACTAGTCTGGCACCAAAATGAGTGGTTTAGTGTGGCTGAAGTGGGAGCTACAAATAAACGAATTCTAAGATATTAAAACCCTCAGCCATGTCACCTCTCAGACAGAAAAACCTCCCAGCATCAGGCTGCTGCCTGTGGTCCTCCACTGCATAGAAAAGAAGCATCTTTCACAAAACCATGTTTCCCCATCAGCTGCAGAGAAACAGAATTTCCATATCTTTTGCTACTGCGTTGTTGCTATGATCATACAGGGACCAATGAACTGAGACAGTATTTTAATATATAGTTATAAAAAATCCCTTTGCAAGTTGACTCTACATAGGCCAGATGTCTATTTGGGTTAAAAAGGCTAGCTTTAAATATATAATAAAATAAATAATTTAAGGGATTAAAATACTGAGTGCACATCACAAAAATACAGTCTCCAAACAAGAAACATTTATGGAAAAATGAAGAATAGGCTAGAAATGGAGAATACTCTTTTCTACTAGTAATTTAGAATCCATAAAAGTTGCTGCCAAATGGCAAGAATAGCTTTTGCTTCTAGTGCAAAAAGAAAAGCTGAAAGTCCTCTTCCAAACAGCATTTCTTTTTGTCCTGCTAGTGCTTACATGATTCTGAATTTCCTAATTTTTGATTTCTTGAAATTTCTGTGAGCAACAGAAAAATTAGCAGTACTATCATACAGGTAATACACAAGTGAGCACAAATTTCAATTGCAAAGTCATTTCTATTGCTATTAATTTGTTAAAATAATTTTTGTTCACTTGCTGTTAAAAAAGTTTTGTTTGAACGGTAAACAAACAATTAGGGGAATATAAGTTTTCTGGTTTTTCAGTTTGGATCTGACAACATTCCTATTTCACTGCTGGAAATCCTTTATGAATCTGATGAAACTTCAGGCTTTGCATTCCCACTTGAAAGCAAAAATAAAGAGGAAAAAAGCCCATTAAGACAACAAGCCAACAGTTTTAAGCTCTTAGCATATTTGTGAAGAAATAAAATTCCCGTGATTGTGCACTCTGTTACTGTTCCTGGCACACTTATAAAATAAATCTCAATTTATTCTTTTATCATTTGAAACCAATGTTTCCAGGTCCAGTTGGTTTAGTGAACTGAGCATCCTGCTATGCATAGAGCTAAAGAAATCATTTCTTAACCAACAGACTGTTGCACCAGCCTTCCTTGGTAAATCATTTTAGGTGTGACTAACCATAGAGTCTCCTCATAGAAACTGTTTTAATTGTTTCAAAGATTGCTATACATATATCTAAGCTCTCCTGAGCCCTCCACAACAGGAAATCCTCATAAGCACCTAAATATACTATCCAAGCACAGACAGGTCAATTTGGTGAGATATCTTTGCAACCACAGTCATATGCAAGCTTTCTCAGCTATCTACAGACATGTTCTGTGTTACTCCAGCATCAATAGAAAGAGTTACGCCAAGTACCAAACTCTGGGCTCGTTTTGGTAGAAAATGGATGCCCAGGCAGAGAGATACCTCCTGATGAAAGTGTCCTTGCCCTAATGCTCCATTCTGCTGAAGGCTGAGGTGAGGCAGAAAGGGGGAACCTGTGTGAAGTTTTTACTTGGAAAGTCCTCTTAAAGGTGGCGGGTTTTAAGGTATTGAACTGCAGCTAATGGTAACTTGCCACTGTATGGATAAGGAAACAGGTCTGGAGACCTAATGTTCAGGAATTACTTTCCTCTCTCTATCTCTTCCTAACTCCACACACTGATTCCTGGCATGACCTTGTGTGGCAGGCACCCAATCATGTGCACAGGAAGATACAGGAGGGGAGAGTCCAGCAAAGGGTGTTGCTCACCTCCTCTTCAGTGGCAAAGCTTATTAGGAATGAGAAGTTAGCAGGATTTTTGTGAAGGCTGTGTGTGCCTAGGAGCAGCAACATCATTTTATTCAGGATTCAAGAAGCCTGCAAAGTGAGGATCCCCTAAAAAATTAGGGAAAAATTTTGGCTGCAAGATTGCTTCAGCAGGGGAGGATGTGCCTGTGCTGTTCTGCATCTGTAGCATGGTGGAAAGGGAGGGTCAGTTGCTCAAGCATCATACAGGTGCTATGCTGAGGTAGCTCACATAAAGTGTTTTTGCCACACTCCTCTAGGTGAAAAGCAACTGTAAGAAATTCATTGTTCAAGGACAAAACATTCACAGTTTGATTAATCGCTCACTCACCCAAATCACAGGTGTTTTTGTCAAAATCTATTTGGACTGTGCTCTCCCTGCAAGCAGAATAACTCTTCTGCTTGCTTTTCTCCCACATCTGAATCTGAATCAAGCTAATCTTTCAGTATGAACTATTAGGAGCTTCCTAATTCTCCCTTGTGATGGACTTGTTATAAAGCTCTGAGAGACAGATCGGGTATTGAAGCACTCAAAAGCCCTGGCTGCATACTTTGAGCTGCAATAGCTGTGCTTGGCAGGGAACATGCTGTCATTGAGTAGCTGGAGCACTCCTCCAAAATCTGCCATCCCACCTGGACAATGGCATTCCCAGCACAGGCGAGCCTCTGACTGCAGCAAGGAAATCCTGACTGCAATGAGAGACCCCACCTCACACGGGAGGTGTTTGAATTTCAGGGGCAGTACAAGCCTAATCAGAGGCCGAATATTTTGGCAGGGATCAGAGCGTAGAGACTGCTTTGGTGTCCTTGGACTGGATATTAGAAAAGGTTTAAAACTTCTCCCTCTCCTGTTCTGCCACCAGAGGGCACGGCTCCCCGCTCTGCCAGGAGACGCATCAACCTGCAAGGACAACAACCTGCTGGAGAAGTTTGATGTCCTTTTTCTAGCACCTTCCCTACACCTGCATTTCACGCTCTTGGCTGGACCTGAAGCCCTGTCTAAGAAGATAATACCCGCCTGGCTTGAGAAAGCATCTGACACGTCTCGTTCCTACGTTGAGCCCATTCAGAGGCAGCTCTGCCAACACGCCGTTTCCTATTTCAGCTCTGCCTCGTTTGCACTGTGCTAGAGATTTGTGCAGCAGCCGCAGCCCTGCCTCAGAGCCGCTGAGGCATCAGACAAAGCCTGGGCACGACGGTGAGGCTTCTGCAGCTCCTGACCTGTGGGAAGCAGCTCTTGACCAGCATCTGGTAGCGAAGCAGATGCTCACTCCTCCTTCACAGCCATTTCAGAACTACAAGATGCAGGGCAGAGAGTAATAGGACAGTGACCTTTTTCTGCAATGACCATTCAATAAACAGCACATTCTATTTTATTTCTTCTCCAACAGTCACTGCCAACAGTGTGACAACTGCATATCCTCTCCTTTGATGTTATAATAGAAATCTAACCAGAGCAGCCACAGATTTGAACCTTTTTCATCTTATTATTTTTTTTTACCATAAATAAAATATGGCTAAAATATTAGGATATTAGTGATGCCTTTGAGAAATCAGAGTAAGGCAAATTCAGGAACACTGACAGCAAAACAAAGAAGAAATGCATGGTAATTTGCACTAGGCTGAGGTTCAGACCTGCAGCAAGGAAATTTACTCAAGTTACAGTGAGGCTTTCCCACAGCCATTGGGAAGCGAAAAAAAATTAGCTTTCAGAAAAGCTGCTAACCTTTTATCTATGAAAAGCACCTCCAAACCAGCATGGCCTTTTTGATGCTGTATGAGGACTCAGGACTTATTTCCTAGAGGTGTTTCTCACTGATGAGTGTTCATTCAGGAACTTCTGCAAATGTATTTTAGGTTGTGAAGTGCTGGGGAATTGCTTGTGCTTCCTCATTAAGACACACGTGCCTGGTCTTCAACAGTGGTATCTTTTCTGGCTTGGTGAGTAGAATAACCAAACTCTGGTTTTGGACATTAAAAGTCAGAAGAAACAAAAACTGAATTAGTGAAACTTTTTGGTTTGGTTTGATGAACTAAGATTTTGTTTCTCCTTAGTTAATGCTAGAACAAGATGCATACAACTGTTCAGATGCAAATATGTATGTAGTTATAAACAACTGCAATTTTCCATCCATATGAACCAAAGTCCATGCAAAATAGGCAAACATGATTTTACCAAAGCAGCCACATATTATTAAGGAAGAAATATAGTAAAACTTATTTTAATTTTTTAAGATATAAATGGATATTGGAAGATACTGTGAATTGGAGTCTAGCAATTCAGCAGTCAAAGCAAAAATGAAAGACAGCCTAAGATATTGCTGTGTGTAAATGCCAAGTATCAGCACCTGTTGTGTTGGAAAAGGTTAGGAGTTTGAAAGCAGTGATATAGGATATATAATTTTCCCAAGCAACCAAGACTGTATTCTTATGCAAATGATTAGGCTACTAAAAATACCAGGCAATTGAAAGAACAAGCTTTATATAAGCAGAAATACATACAAATCAGCATTCCATAAGGCTCACCAGCAGGCACCAGCAGGTCTTTTATGGGTGTTTTAAACATCTGCTTTCACCCTCTCTCCCTGACAAATTGTCTCTCTACATGCACCAGATGCTTCCAAGGCTGTGGAGTTGCCAGGGAGTCAGCCCAGGAGATTCAGAAAGGGAAAGGCAATTATCATCAGTGAAGAGAAGCACAACGTGGATGAGGTGTGCCTTCCCAGGAGAGTGGTGGAGCTCCTCCCACAGGACACAAAAAATTTGGGCACTAAGACTGTGGGCTGCAAAAGCCCAATGCCAGGTCTCCAAGGAAATGGTGGGCAGGTGCCCATGGTGCAATAGAGCTACCACTCTTCCTCCAGGCTTGATCTCCAGCCTGGCAGCAACAGTCCTGCCACAAGAAGCAAGAACAATGAGAACACATCATCATCATCACAGCAAAACCCCTGTGATGTGATCTGTGATTTCTTTCAGTATCTCCAGCCCAGCATAAAGCAACTAAAAAAGTTTGCTCTGTCCCTTCCGAAACCTATGTCCTTCAGTTGCTAAATGGCTCTTAGTCTTCTCTGCCAATGGCACAATATTGTGGTACTGAGGGACTCTGATCTGGCAGCACTGCGGCACCACTGCATTGATCTTGGGTGAAAATGTGCTATAAATGCTTCTGTATGTATTCCCAAATAATAGGTAACGTAAGCAATCTGTAGCATCCCTAGGCAAAACTTCGGAATTAGGTACTCAGAAAAAGCTGGACTAACTCCTGACCTTGTGCACTAAGGACCTAGATAACTCAGATGTCAAACTCTCTTTTTACCCAGAATTTTAGCTTATGAGAATCTTTGTCGCCCTTTTGCAGTGACCAGAGAGGAATCTTAACTGAACTTCCCATGATAAGTTAGTTTTTGCTTCAGTCCAGAGCTCTTCTTCACCCTTTCGTAGCATGACATGTTGTGCATGGACCTCTTGAAGCAGCCCTAAGAATGAGTTTTGATCCCATCATCAGATGGCAAGGTGTTTTGACTTTTAATAATCCACCACGACTTGGGCCTGGCAGTGTATTTTCTTCTCTTTCCAGCCCTCCCACACATTTTATCTTTTTAACCTGTGTTGGCTACCAGACTAAGCAGGGGAAAATTGCTTTTGTCCTTCCTCCTTTGTGCCTTTGTGGAGGGCCATCACATCAGCTTGTCCTTTCTGGGGAAGAGTCTTTAATTTCACTCCCAATGAGACATCTGAGAGCCCTCTGACAGGGATTCCTCTGGACAGATCCCTGAAGCTTTCTGTCATCTGGGCTTGAGATCTTAATTATTCAGTGTTGCTACACTGGGCTCTGTGCAAATAAGGCTTGTGTGTTTTAATTTTCCCCCTATGTTGTTTTCTTTGACAAAGTTAACAACACCTGGAAGAGTTCTATTGCAACCCCAGTATTATTTTCTGAACCATGATGCTTTTTTCAACACTGTACCCAGAAACAACAGGAAGTTTCTCTAGATGTGATGGCATTGCAGCTTCTCTAAAGCAACTAGTATTTTTGGCAGCAGTTATTTTTACCCACAGAATGCAGCTCAGGGTTAAGAATGAAGGTGTAAAAGAAGCATTACTTATCACAGCTCCATTTTGCTCAGTGTAGTCTTTATAAACTTTATTTTTTTCCCTTTAGAAATTTTTCTTTGGGCTGAACCCCAGCATACTAGTGAGAATTACTTCTGATCCTATCTACTTTACTGCTGCAGCCAAGATGAATCTTGAAAACATGATATCAAGTTTTGAATTAGATCAGACATCCCTTCTTTTTTGAATTCTTTGCTATTTTACTAGTTTGGGACTGCATTGCTCAAACCTCCTTCCCCATTCAGCTGAGCATAATTGTTGGCTACCTAGTGGAAAAGTAGCCTAGAACTCAATAAAGAGCATCAGTTTTGCTAAAATATGTTTGATATTGCCTAAAAGTGTGCAGAACTTGTTTTGACTCCTTTGGTCTCTGCAGAGCAGTGTGAACCCTTGTAGAAAAGATTTTTTCCTAGGAAACAGTTTTGCTGCATCACTGCTATTCATCTCCTGCTTTCTGCAGAGCTTCACTGATTTCAGCTCAAGAACGGCAGCTGAAGTTTCCCAATAATAATAATAATAATAATAATAATAATAATAATAATAATAATAATAATGCTCTCAGATCAGGACTCCAGCACACCTGCAGCACACCTACCAGACCAGCATGTGCAGTTTCAGGAGGCTGGTGCAGAAAGGAGTAACTTAAAGTTACTTGCAATGTGAAGCAGCAGCTATGGGTAATTATTAAGAAAACACATAAGATTTGCTGCTTACCATTGCAGTTCTGCAGTTCTAAAACTGAACCAACCATGTTGTCAGGAGCCAGCATCTTCTGGATACCTCATGTAGTCTTTGCTACACTCAGGGGGACACAATGCAGTAGGAATTGATTTAAGAAAGCACAGAGAACCAGCAGCTTTTGCGGAAAGGAGGTTTCTTGTATTTATATCACGGTGATGTATCTGGGTTTGGTTGAAAAAATGTATTCAAAATAACAAAACCTGAATCGTTTCCCTTTCCTTTATCCCTCTCACTTTTCCCCTCTTGTTTACTTCTCTGTTTCCCTTAGCAACTGGTATAAAGAGGAGAATAGGAGGTAAAAAATAAACAAACCAATTTTTTTTTAATGGAAGGATGAGGAAACATTCCTGTTTCTGTCAAGAAACAGAGATGTTTCATCAAAACAGCAAATATGTGAAAAAGGTTGTTGAGGGAAATTTTGTCAGACTATTTTTACTGTTTTTTTATCACCATCATCATTAACCCTCTCTGCTTTCAGCACTACCTCTTACTGCTGGGAAAGACTGATGACTTCTTCAGAAATCCTGGACTGGATCCCAAGATTTGAAATCCTGAGACAGGGTCAAGCCATAAGAGCAGGAGGGTGCCAAGCAAAGTTGCAAATGCAGTTCCAGCTGTTGGGTGGTTGATTCACTTCTGTCCTAAACTAAGGGTCACCTTTTCCTCATCACATACTGGACAGAACACAAACAACAAGCAACTCTAAAGCAAGAAAGTAATCTTTACCAGAAGAAATCACCTCGAAATATCTGTGCTCTGATCAACTAATGTTCTGTCCAAGGGATACCCAACCCTGACTTTTCCTTTCTTTCAAGAATAAGGTATTAGGCAAGGACAAGCCAATGCTAACAACATCGTCAGCCCTTAACTCCTGGGGACATCCCTCTGCATGCTGTGCCCCAAGGTCACCCTAGGACCATGAGCATGGCCCTTTGTAGGAAATGTAGGAAATTGTTTAAATTCAGTCCTGATCAAACCTGTGACTGTCTAGACTCTGGGACCAAGAAATACTTTTGCACCTTTGCTTCTCAACAAGGTCAAGATAATGCAGTAAGTGACAGCTTCTCCCTCCAAGAGGTCTCAGGGAAGAGACCTCTCACCACAATGTCACATCTTGCAGTTGTGTTCCTGTGCACCATGCACAGCACATCTAAAAAGTCTGTGTCAGCAGTGTGCTACATGATAGGCAAGTCAGAAGAATTTGTCCCAAACACAGTCAAAAATCGACACAAAGCTGGTGCCAGATGCACTATAGGTGCACTTACAGAAGAGAGAGATGCTGGTATTTGGAAGAGGTTGTGCTGCAAGAAAATAGGATAAAAATCCATAAGCTGTCAAGTGAAGTTGTCAACTGCCTGAAAAATGTCAGAGGTGGGACGATACAGCCAGAGGTAACTCTGCTCTGAGACTGCTCTGCAGGTCAGAAAGACCTTTTCTATCACTGCCTGAAAAAAAAGGCAGCATTGCAGTCAGGAACAGATCTCACCCCTGTGACGCCTCTGCAAAAACTATGTCTAAGAACAAGGAAACCAAAGCTTTGTAATTTCACTTAAAAATATGCAGAAGATTTTTAAGATTAGGGGTTCAGTGTTCCTGCTTTGTTCAAGCTCTTTCTACAGTGAAGTAAAACAAGGAAGGGTCAAGGAGTCAACACAGCCTCACAAAGCAAAAAAAAGAGATGGGAAATGGGGTCTTGCTCTGTGCTGGGGAGAAGTTATATAACTATAAAGAAAAAGCACTTTAACTTTGGTGACTGTTGTGCTGCGAGTGTTTTATCATATTTCAAATTTTCATTTGGATTTGAGACAGATTTTAGCATATTAGTTTGTCTCACAAGCATATCCCAGACATTCTCAATTCTTCATTAGAAGGACTATCCTGGAAAGAATTAAGCAGGTCAAGAGGTGAGTCACCACCCTTTCTCTTTCAGTTGCTGAGATGTGTTCAGTCCTCAGGGAAATTATGGAGAAATGCAACCTCCCTATTAATTGGTCCAGCAGATGAGGCATCTCAGCCAGCTGTGAAAGACTGATACAGACATAACAGCACCAGGCTTTGCAATTTCCCTTGGAGTCATTCTGTTTGTGACTTTGTGCTGTGGGCAGCTCTGGTCACTGCAGTGACTGGTGGACTATGTTGGGAACAAGAGGGCTGCCTCCCTGGAGCTTGCAGCAAGACCAACACAGCAACAGAAGGTGGGGATAGCATGCCTGTGCCTGAGTCAGGACAAACTCTCCTGACAGTATGTTGCACACAAAGGAAGGAAGGATTCACCACGAAAAGCATTAGTACAGAGATGGATGGGCCATTCTCCATAGCCTTCACCATGACACCGGTCTGAAAAATAAAAGGCTGGTTGTAGAAACTGAGTTTGATCAGCCCCCCTGTGCTGAGGAGAACCAGCAAGCAGTATGATGGCTGTTTGAACTTCCCTTAGCTTCAGGCCTAGGAAGATTCTGAAGTAATTCAAAGCAAAGGAGGAAGAACTTTGAATGCTCCTGCTCCCAATGTGCTGTGTACACATTGCTTGGTTAAGGAAGATGAGAAGAATCAGGGAGCAGAGTACCAAGAAGTCATCAGTTGCCATCTGTCAAGCATTTTGCAAGTGGCTGCCACCACAAAAGATGTTTGGATGAAAGTGAGCGACATATGTCCAGTAGAGAGCAGGGAAAATTCTGAGAAGCAAGTGAAGGAGGCCGAGGAAGTCAAAGTAGGTTGAGGGAGTAAAGAGCCCTCAGCAGTGCTGAGAGTGTGGGAGAACAGGATTGGGTAGGGCTAAAACATATGCAGGTGAGTAGGAAGGAAGCAGATGCCTGTAAGGGGATGGAGTGGAGGCAGTAGGAGAGCAGGAAAAGCACTGTGTCTAAAGAGTCCTGCAAGGGTCACACCACAAGTAGAAATCTTCCCTTTAGGGACTGAAATCTCAAATACACCGGTTGAATTAGGGAGTTATGGCATTGTAGATAGAAGTGATTTACACAAAGGGCAAATTCCTCTGCTAAGAGGTTATCTAGAGAAGTATGGAAACATTAATTTAGGAAGCAATTTTTAACCTTGGCAGCTGCCTTACCCCATCTCCCCAAAAAGGCAGATGAAATCTGATGGATACAGGGTTCTGCAATGCTAAGGCATATTTCTTGTTTAGTAAATGTTCCTGATTTATACAATGATAACGAGAGTCCAGGGACACCACTGCTCTGCCTTTCTATCTCTATGGGTCAGAAGTTTAAAGTTCTAGTATTGCCATAATTTTTTTTAAAACACTGAAATACCCAGTCTGGACATGGTGTATCTTTCCTGCTAGCTGGCATTCTGCAGCAACAGCCTCATTTGTATTCTGTCTTTTACTTGAGCAAAGAAAAAACCACTCTGCATTGCCACAACTAAGTCCTTCCCCACTGCAATACAGAGATTGCCAAACAGTCATACTAAATTCAACATGTTCCTACTAACATATTTTATTCATACTGATGGTCTCCCTCACAGTGTGTTCCCAAAGACTTGATTTAAAATTTAAGCTCCAGACTTCTAACAAAATATATAAAGCAAAACAAAGTGAGTATCTTTTTCTACATAGCAGTACAATAGAGCTGCTTCTCCTTCAAGGCTCATCTATCACAGATTTTAGGCAGGAAGTTTTTCCCTCACACAGGGTTGGAGTATCTTCCTGTAGAAAGGAGAAATTTGTGACTTCTAAAAGAGACATTGTCTTTAAAGTTCTACTTCTTTTTTAGTTAAAAATTAATTTCAGGCTGTGGAAAAGTTTTGGACCTGAGGATACCACAAAGTGAGGTTTCCTCCAAGATAATGTTCTTAAGTGGATTCCACCTTGACAGGCAAAGTCCCTAACACCAAACCAACAGTTGGGGCACTGTATTTCCATCTTTTCAAGCAGGAGTGGCCATGTCTGTTGGGGATGAAAGTTTTCCTGGCCCCTCCTGGTTGGATCTTCACACAGCAGGCTTTTCTTTACACTCTGACTCTGTGAAAGAAAGTCCAGCTAAACGCATCAGGTAATTTCAAGTAAGACATTGCAGGGAACCTGAAAGCTTTGTGGGCCAAGGCCATTTTTCATAGGGCTCTCCTTTGCTGTCAGCAAGTCCAGCATTTCACCCGTGGGTCTGGGAAGAACTTACAGGAACATCCTCCATGTGCAAAAAAAGGCTGTGTAACATTTTGCTCCAAGCTACACAAGCCATGGCACTCTGTCACACAGTGGACACTCAGAGATCTGGAAAGTATCTGGGCTACACTAAACTCTTTCCACAACTCATGGAGAAAAAATGAATCTCCAAGGGATGGTTCACAGTCTCTCAGACATGTTTTGGGATAAGAGGATTCACCATCTGAAACTCTACCCATCATGTCAGAGAGAAGGAGGCAGAGTTCACAGCAGGCACCACCACTTTTCTGATACCCAAACTGAATGAGGAAGATCTGTCATCACATCTATCTTCCTGAATGAGGAAGATCTTTTGTGGGCAGAGCAAAACCCCTGCAGAGAAATGGGGTAAAAAACCAAACATCAGCTTCTGGTGATGGTCTGTGTCTGGAGCAGCAGGCCAGAAAAGGTGCCTCCTCTTATGCTGTGTGAGCCATTTCCTGCCACACTTGACTTTCTTCTCACTGACTCCTGTTAGCAACAGCTTTGTGAATTTTACTGGCAGTCGTCTGACTTCACCCTTGGCACCACATACAATCCCCACAGCCAGGAGGCTGAGCACTGCTCCATGAGTGACAGTGCAGTCCAGGAAAGGCAAGACTGGGCTGAGCTGGGAGCCAGACAAGGTGATGAGGGCAGGACCAGTGGCAATAACCAGGACCAACTGCAGCCCAGCATTGTCCAGGCAAAGCCAAAGTAATAAGGAAGGCCTGAGATTAAGCTAGGAACTTGAGCCAAGCCTAGATACAACACACATTTCACACAGCTCAGGCCAGCTCTAAGGCAAGGATCTCAGCTTTATGCTGGCCCGGGTGGAAGGTGGTTAGAGCAACGACAGCGTGCTGGAGTACTCCAGTTCCTGACAGCCATTGTGAGGGGAAGTCTAGGAACAGTGTTAACCCTCAACTGGCTAAGCACTTCTAACACTTAACCAACAACAGGACTTACCCTCAGACATGCAGGGTATGTTTCAAATTCCCACCCTACTCCAAGACCTCTTCCTCTCCCACTCTTCATTGATGCATAACTATTAATAGTTTCTCGTGCGAGGAGCTGGAAGCAGAGGAGAGCTAAGAATATAACAATACGAAATGCTACAATCAATGACCTGCAAAGGAGTGGAGAAGAGATGCTGGCTGCCAGCTTATCCTTCTCTCACCAGGGCCGCCCAGGCGGCACCAGCTCCCTGGCTGAGGCAGCTCAGCCACGGCTATAATTCAGTGTGAGTCAAAAGTTTTATTTTGACAGGAAGAGCTGAAACAGCAGAGGGCTGCTTGCCATCATCTCTGGACAAGCCAAGGAGAGGCAGGAATGGCTTGTTTAATGCCATGTCTCATAATTCCTGGCACTTCATGACTCATTAAATGTCCTAGTTTTGTAACTAACTCCTGCTGAGCTCAACATTTGATACACATTTATGGGTGGTCTGTTGGCCGTACTAACAATTCATAATTCTCCTAACCATCTTAACTCCTTCCTTTGCATGCTATGCTTCCTTTAAACAACTATAAGATAAAGATACTGGAGACTTCAGTTCTTAACACAGAATGAATTACATGCATCTGGACAATTTATTGGTATAGTTATATGCTGCAGTTAGATACACTCATTCTGAGTTCAAATAAAACTTTGCTGAATCCTAATGCTTCTTACACTGCTCCCCTTCTGTATCCTTTTGGCTTTTACCATGGATATATCCACGCACATGGATGCTTGATATTGATGCTCCTTCAAAAGAAGGTCAGCAGCACACTTAGCAGTATTTATTCACTTGTACAGAATGGGAACAGGAGCCAAATGACCCTTCTTGGCCATTACATGTGGGAATTAGAAGTAAGGGGCCTCTGTTCAGGAACCTTCTTGTGATATGAGTAATTTTGTCATCTTCCCCCGTTTTCCAGCTTGCTTTCTTTGCAAAATGTCAGTGAGAATTCATAACAGAGACCAGAGACATGTTGACCCAGCCTGACAACTGTTTCAAACAGGGCAACTGCAAGCACTCAGCACAAGTTTGACAGACACCAGTGTTTTTGGAATTGATAGCATATTAAACCTGTCTCTTCTGAAAGCATCATGCATGGTCACCTTGGAGGTAGATAGACAGGTCTGTGATTTAGGTTAATTTTTCTCTCATTCACTTGGAGCACAGAATCACTTAGTCTGGTCACACTGAAAAGAGTGACTTTGTGTATAGAGTCAAAAAAATCCAGTCTGTATTTCAGGGCATGACTGAAAAGCCACCAGCAAAATCACACTGTTCTAAACTGAAGGTATCTTGAGTTACTTTAAACTCAAGGTGGAAGTTATTTGCAGCTTCAGTCAAAGAGTGCCACAGAAGTGTGTCTGATTTCAGGCTACCTTGCATGAGAATGGTCTGAAATTCAGTGCTGTCAGATGCCTTTCAAACTGCCTTTGTACTGGGTTTGGTTGGGATGGACTTTCTTCACAGCACCCTAAAGGGGCTGTGCCTTTTGTCTATGGTTAAAATAGCAGTGGTAGCACATGGGTTTGGGTATTGCTGAGCAGTGCTAGCAGTGTCAGGGCTTTCTCTCCAAGACCCCACCAACAACTTGGAAGGTCTGTAGGCTGGAGATGGGCAAGAGATTGGGAGGGGGAATAACTGGGACAGCTGACCCAAATAACCAAAGGGATATCCCATGTCATATGATGTCCTCCTTAAAAATAAAAGTTGAAGGAAAGGAGAATGATGAGAGGACATTTGTGGTGATGTCATCTGTCTTCAAAAGCAACTGCTATGCCTGTTGAGGCATTGCTGCCCAAAAAATGGCTGGACATCTGCCTGCTTATGGGTTGTAGTGAATGAATTCCTCTTTTTACTTTGCTTTCATGTGCAGCTTTTGCTTTTCTGAACAACTGCACTTTTATCAAATCATGAGATTTTTTTATGTCATTTTCTCCCCCAGCCCTTTCAAGGAGATGAGTGAGAAAGCAGCTGGGTGGATGTCTGGCAGTCAGTCAAGGCCAAGCCTCCATGGGGTTCTGGACATAGATTAATTTTCTTGACTGTTCTTTCCATTTTGATTACTGCTGATGGCAAAGAAAACAGATGATATAAACTTCAAAGGCATTTTCATAGGAGAATTGTCTATTTCACTGAATACTGCCAACTTTGAACATTCAATAAACATCAGTCCTGATAAAAAAAGAAGGAAAACCACTTGGGGTCTTACCAGTTAAGCCATGGTGTGTGAGCCCACGAGGATGAGGTTTTATGACCAGCATATTCTAGCAGAAGCCTGTGCTGCCCTACTGAGACTGGCCCCACCCTTACTAGAGCCTATTTTATATTCCTGCTGCTTGCCTTAGGTCAACACTAGCAGTCAGGAGGAGAGTCAAATGAGCTTCAAGATCTGGCTGACAAAACAGGGACAAGAAGGGTCTTGTTCATTCTTGCAAAATCTTTTGTTTCAGAGGTGGTTTGCAGTAAGGAGCAGCTAGACTGCATTCAGAGGCTGCCATAGGGTGGTCCAGGAGGAGCAGATGATGCAGGAAGTCTGCACAGAAGGACAGTTTGTCACCACAGCATTTCTCCTGTGTGCAGCAGTTCCTGTCAGCGGGAGAAAAAGCAATCACTGATTTCAGTCAAGCGCTTTGTCTGCAGCGTTTCTGTCTTTGTCCTGCATTGCTTTATGCAAGGTTTAGACACTGACTATTGGTGACTCAGGCTTTTGCTGAAAGATGTGTTTTAAAGTTAGAAACAAGGCTGTTACAAAACAAAGAAAGCGCACAAATTCACCCCTGGAGGAGTGAAAACAACAAATTGCAATGCACAGGCTTCAGTGTCAGAGAATATGTTTCTCTGGAAGGGATTTAGTTATTTTCTTACCCCACGAAACAAGTGCCATCTCTCAGAAAAGACTCCCTGTGAGGATTTGGATCCTTTGGGAAGGAGGATGAGTTAGCGGTTAGAGATGAAATGCAAAGGTGTTTTCAGTCTAGCAGCTGGCTGCTCGGTTTTCTAATACAGTACATTACATTGTTAATGGAAATGTTGCTTTGTACCTTCTGTTTTTCTCCCAGTAGAATTAATTCCAGCACTGTTTGCATGCCAAGCATGCACACTCACAGCTATGAGCTCTGGGGAGAGGGAGAAGACACAGCTTGGACCTGCACTGATAAGATCACAAAGATTCTGCAGCAGGGCTGGGAGCTGAACCTGCTGCCTTTGCCAAGTGACTTCACCACAAGACCATCTCTGCTCCTGCCCACAGGAACTGTTGCACCCCACTACAGACAGGCCTCGGGAGTCAGCAGATCGGGACAAAGGCATCTGGCTGTTCTGAAGTCCTCTGGGAGATCTGCAGGAACAGGAGTCTTCTGTTCCACTCTGTGATGCAGCAAAGAGGGAAAAAAATCCCCCACCATTTCCCACAGAGCAGCTAACCCTTCCCAGTTTGCTAATCCAATCTGCACTCCTGCTTCTGCCAGGAATCAATCTGTTTCAAGGCTGCACGTGTCATTTTATTAAGAAATAAGAGAGAGCAGGGAGGAGCAGCTTTAAAAGCAGCAAGCTGTGCAGGGGCTGGGAGACAAAGGCTGCCAAGTCTTTGGGAACACTCAGAGATGAAAGTACCACAGGAGTGCCACTTGGTAGTGCTGCTGGTATAGGTACCGTGCTTCTAAAGCAGATCTCTACATGCCAGTTATGAAGAGACACAAATCGTGGAGCTGGAGACACAGAGCTCACTAAATCCAGTGGTCACAAAATGGAAAGGTAAAGGGAGTGTATTTTTCCATGCTATAGGAGCCACTGACCCAAGCTGAAAGCCCTGGGAGAACAAGCAACAGGGCATATAAGTACTTACCTGGGAGCTGACTGTGAATGAAGCAGCTTGGTTTTCACTTGGATTTGCAGACACATGTTTGTGAAGAAAATGAGGGTGGAAAAGCTGGAGAGATTTCTGAGAGGACTATAGGCTTGTACTTGAGAGAGGGAAATGTACCTAATGCTGCGTGTTGTGGTGGGGGTACTCAAGGTACACAAACTGTAAAAACATCCAACTTGTATTTCATCCTGCTGAAAGCAAGTCACAACTCCTAATTAGCTGTTCAGACCAAAAGAAGGTCAAAAAAGGTAGGAAAGGAAAAGGTAGGATGTGAGGAAGAGCTTTTGCTCTATTTTTGCAGTGCCAAAGCACATCATCTTAAATAGAGTCAGCAGTATTATTTTGTGTATGCTTAGGAGGAAACTGTAATCCCTCATCCAACATTACCTGAGTCTGCAGTTACCACAGTGTAAATCAAGCCATAACTATATATGCACAGCCATTAACTTACTGGGTCCCAATCAGCATAACTATCACTGTTTTGTATATTGGAAGAAGAAAACACAACAGTAAACTTGTTTACTGGCTACTTTGTTTCTAGAAAGACAACTTGCATATATATTTCTTTACATCACTGGAGACCAAAGTTCTTAAAACAAGATAAAAACTTCTTCAAGCCATAGCCTAAGCATCATTAAGGTTGCAAAATAACCCTAAGATCATCAGGTCCAGTAATTAACCCAGTACTGCCAAGTCTATCACTAAACAGTGTCACCACATGCCATATCTTTTGAATATCTATGGAGAAGGTGACTTGACTGCAGCACTTCCTGGAGCAGCTTGTTCCAGTGCTGGATCATTCTTTCAGTGAAAAGGATCAGGTACTGATCTCTTCTCTCTGGCAAACAGTGACAGGACCCAAGGGAATGGCCTAAAGTTGAGCATGGGGAGGTTCAGGTTGGATATCAGGAAAAGGTTCTCCACCCAGAGGGTGGTTGGGCACTGGAACAGGCTCCCCAGGGAAGTGGTTGCAGCACCAAGCCTGACAGAGTCCAAGAAGTGCTTGGACAATGCTCTCAGGCATATGGTGTGACTCTTGGGGATGCTTCTGTGCAGGGCTAAGTTGGACTCGATGATCCTTGTAGGTCATTTCCAACACAGAATATTCTGTGATTCCATAATCCATGACATACATGAACTACACATGTACATTTCTAAAATATAGAAATACTGTTCAAAAGGGCAGTAAACACCCACACCAATGGCATCCCCTTGTCCCAGCAGACTCAAAGAGGTCAACACTCCTGACCTGTGACTCATCCTGAAGGCCATTTTAATTGCAGGTGAAAGGAAAATTTGATCTGCTGGGACTGTTGTTATTGTGAGACCAAAACCTTCTCCTGGCATGCCCTGAGCCAGCCTAAGCCACAGCAGGTGAGGCCAGGTAAGGCCAAGACAGGCTGGAGAAGTGGGCACCTGAAAATCTCATGAGATTTAACAAGACCAAGTGCAAGATGCTGACCCTGGGTTGGGGCAGCAACCAATAACCCCAATATCAACACAGGCTGGTGGACGAACAGATGAAGAGCAACTCTGACCAGAAGGACTTGGGGGTGCTGGTGGATGAGAGGCTGGATATGCTCAGGCCACAGGCACTCACGGCCCAGAAAGCCAAATGTGTCCTGGGCTGCATCCAAAGCAGGGCAAGGGAGTGGATTCTGTCCCTCTGCTCTGCAAGACCCCACCTGGAACACCGCATCCAGCTCTGGGGCCCCCAGCACAGGAAGGACATCAATCTGTTGGAGCAAGTCCAGAGGAGGCCAACAAGATGATCACAGGGATGGAGCACCTCTCCCACCAGGAAAGGCTGAGAGAATTGGGTTTGTTCAGCCTGGGAAAGAAAAGGCTTTGAGGTGACCTAACTGTGGTCTTCCAGTACCTGAGGGGAACTCACAGTAAAGATGGGGAAAGGTTATTTACGAGAGAATGTAGTGATAGGAGGAGGGGGAATGGGTTCCAATCGAAAGAGTAGGTTTAGGTTAGATATCATGGAAAAAAATCCTTTACCCTGAGTGTGGTAAAGCACTGGCACAGGTTCCCCAGGGAAGCTGTGGATGCCCCATCCCTTGGAGACATCCAAGGCCAGGCTGGATCGGGCTCTGATAAACCTGGTCTAGTGAAAGTTGTCCCTGCCCACGGCACCGGGGGTGGAACAGGACGAGCTTTACCGTCCCTTCAGCCCAAACCCATTCCGTGACTCCGGTTCTGTGAGGGGAGGTCGCTGCTCCCTCAGAAAGGCACCGGGGTTGGAACAGGATGAGCTTTGCCGCCCCTCCAGCCCAAACCCATTCCGTGACTCCGGTTCTGTGAGGGGAGGTCGCTGCTCCCGCTGAGGGGCAGCGGGGTTGGAACAGGACGAGCTTTACCGCCCCTCCACCCCAAACCCACTCCGCGGCTCCGGTTCTGTGAGGGGAGGTCGCTGCTCCCGCTGAGGGGCAGCGGGGGTGGAACAGGACGAGCTTTACCGCCCCTCCACCCCAAACCCACTCCGCGGCTCCGGTTCTGTGAGGGGAGGTCGCTGCTCCCGCTGAGGGCGCGGCGGGGGCGGAGCCGCCACCGCCCCCCGCGGGCGGTAGGGCCGGCTCTCCAAGATGGCGTCGGCACCGCCTCCATCGCCGGCCAAGCTGTACAGGCCGAACCGCTACGTCTCGCTGCCCGCCGAGCTCGACCCCGACACCTACGACCCATCGCCGGAGAAGCGCCGCGCCGAGGCCGAGCGCCTGGCGATCCGCTCGCGGCTCAAGCGGCAGTACCTGCTGCAGCTCAACAACCCCAGCCCGCCCGCCGTCATCGTGAGTGGGCACGGAGAGGGGCACGGAGAGGGGCGAGGGGGCGGCGGGGGAAGCGCGGGGCTCGCCCGCCTCACCCGGCGGCGTCCCGGAGCGGGGCCCGTGGCCGCTCTTAGGGCCGGGGCCGCGCCGGCGGGACGCTGCCCGCCCTCCCCGTGACCTTGGTACCCTTCCCGGTGTGCCTTGGCCTCAGTGCCCGGGTGGAGGGGCCGCCGCAGAGCCCCGCGGGCCTCACCGCCGTTCTCTTTGCACCCCAGGAAAATCCCGCCTTGGTCCGCTGGGCCTATGCGAAGTCCCAGAACGTCTACCCTACTTTCCGCCCGACACCCAGGACGTCATTTCTAGGAGCTGTTTATGGGTTAGGCCCCCTCCTCTTCTGGTTCTTTGTCTTAAAAGCTGACAGGGTAAGTCGGCCGACAGCGCTGAACATCAGCGAACACCACAAACACCAGCTTGTAAAATGTAGATCTGCTTGGAGTCTCAGTTTGTGGGATCCTTATGCGCCTAAGAATGATTAATACCACTCAAGTAGTGAGGGGAGGAAGGCTGATAGCGAGCCTGCTGTCTCAAAGCCTGTTACTGGTTGCAGAGTCTTGGTTTTCCGAGAACCCTTGGAGGTATGGCCAGTCACAGTGTGCCTGATCGGGCTGTTTTGCAGTCGCAAAGCTCTGTGTAGCACTGAGTGAAAATTAATCCTAAATTATTCTTGTTTTCAGCAGTTGACATGCATTAACTATGCTCTTTGAACTTAAAATACACAGGAAGCTTATGGATGACAGACTTAGCACTACCTCTGTGCAATTGCTTGACCATTTCTCTAATTTAGTGAAGCAAATGGGGAGGAGTAATTATGCTAATTGCAGTGTCTGATCTCAGCTGGACAGTTTAATATTTTGGAAGGTTTATCTTGCTTCCATTCTAATTCCTAAACTATGAGTGTCAGAATCTGAGCAATGGTAGATCATTATGAAAAAAACAGCTATATACATAGATTAAAAAATGCAGACAGGCACACAGTGGCTGTTTTTAGTGGCGAATTTGTGGCTGTTGTAAAACACTTTTATTTCCCTCTTTTGCACAGAAGTAGCATTTTAGATTAAGTCATAAACCACAAAGCACTAACATAAATTAATAGAATATTTGTAGGGAATGTTGTTTGCTGGGGTGAATTGAAAATTCAGGTTTTAGGAAACATGCTTAGCATGTTGATGTAAGTGTTCTTGAGACTTCAGTACCTCTGCAGTATTTTGCCATGCTGAAGTCTTTAATTAGTGTCCAGGATAATCCACTTTCCTTTATTGCAGTTCCGTTAGTGATGTTTGGGGATTTTTCTCGTTTTCCTGGTAGTACATGAGGCACAATAGTCATAGCCTTTTCTCTTAGGAATATTCGCTGTGTTTCTGGGAAAGCAAGAGATAAATTACCAGGTTTTGAGTAAATCTTCTGGTTTTATCCAGCAGAAGGAATCTGGCCATTATCTGCAGCGCCTGTGTACTGTAATGGTAGCTGTAAGAAAGGTACATGACTGCAAGAGTGAGGTACAAATGGGAAGAAAGTGAGCACAGGCACTTTTAGGCAAGTTATTAAGAAGTTTCTCCATAATTAGATCTCTAAGCTGGATTATTCAGCCAGAAGGAGGAGGTAGAAACTAAGGTACAAATTATAAGACACAACTAGTTTGGTGAAAAATGCCTTACAGGAAGCAGTCTCTGCTGGCCTGTGAGAGTACCTAGAAGTGAGGTCAATCTGAGCAGGTCTTTAGTAGCTGAAGCTGAGTGCCTTGTTTTACTTTTGAACAGCTTGTGCTCGTAGAATCATTTAGGGTGGAGAGGACCCTTAAAATCCTATATGGTGCTACCTTCATGTAGTCTGTGCTGAAATACTAGAACTGCTGTTCTGTTACCCCAGGCTGCTTGAAAGTCCTTTTCTAGCAGGATAATGATAAATGTTCTCTTTCTTCCACAGGATCGTAAACAGAAGCGTATCCAGGAAGGTAAATACAAGCAGTCGCCATTGAGTGTATTCTTCTAAGTTCCTGGAATTGCACTGATGTTCATGGGATATAAATAAAATAAGATGCATTATGTGGTGACATTTCTCTGTCACAAGAATAAATCTTAATTGCTTGTTGGTTGTCTTGCATCTTTAAAAATCATAGGAAGTGCAAAAATGTAGGATCTTTATATCTAAACCAGATGGATACAGAGAGGGTGTCTGGAACTCAGCCATTGTACTCTTTTGGTGTACATACAGATGATTCTTTTAAACCATGGAAGTTGCTGCTGTCCAAGAAGGCTGAAGTTTAAAATTACTAGCAGGTTAAAATGCTAACTAAGCAAGACCAAAGCAGTTTCCTAAAGGAACTACTGCTTGCCTTCCAGATGTTTCTTCTTGGTGTCACTTGGCTGTGGGTGTCACTTTGGCTGTGTGGTTTGCCCTAACTGGATAATAGGCAAGTTCTATGATACATTTTTAAGAACTTAGGAGTCTGCCTGACTGCTCTCAATAAGTTGAGTTAATTTTTCTTTTCCCTAATGAACTATAAGCCTAAACCATGTGTTTGTTTATTGCAATAAACTTATATTTTTTTATTAGTACTAGATTTGGAAATAGTGAACTGAATATTGTCATGCCATGTGTAACTAGAATTTCCACTAATTCTGTGGTTCCTGTGAATGAGAGACAAGAAGTGTAAGATAAGGATTTTTACTTAGACACTATCTCGTAGTATAGAAGAATTCATCCCTGTGAGGGGCTGTGTTCCAAAAAAAAAAAAAAAAATTCTATCACCAAGCATAACTGAATCTTACACCTGCAAAGATGCCTTTTCTATTTATTCTTGAAAGAACACAAGTTTTTCCTGCCCAGGTCAACTGGAATAGTGTACTCAGGAATTGGTACTGCCAGTGTACTGAGGTGTGAGTGCAAAGAAAAGATTTTTGACGCATACTTGAATTTTTATGTGGCCTGTAGGTGCCATCATGATCCAAACAACCCTCATTCTTCAGAGGCTGTGGGAGTGGTTTCTTCCCAGGCACTGGGGTTCATGCCAGAAGCTCAGTCTGATACAATAGTTGAAAACTTCCCTTTGCCTGCTGGGAAAGCAGCCAATGTGAAGTCAACAAAAACAGGTCTGCTGTATCCTTTCTTTTCCTGCATGTTGAAGGTGTAAATACGGGCCATTTGCAGTCACTCTCCAGCAGAGTGAGTTGATGAGCTTTTCCACATAATTACAAAGTGGCTGAGGTTGGAAGGGACCTTTAGAGGTCATCTGGGTCCTACCCTCTGCTCAAGTAGGGCTGTCCAAAGTGGATTGTTCAGGACCATGTATGTACAAGTGGTTTTTGAGTATTTCTAGAGATGAAGACTCCACTACTTCCCTGGGCAACCTGTGCTCATGCTCAGTCACCCTCACAATAAAATCACTCTTTCTGAGTGGTTTTTTTGATGGTGTTCTGTTGTTGTTGTTTTGGGGGGTTTTAAATATTTTTTAAAGTGTTTCCTGTTGTAGCTCTTCCTGTGTGGGCCATGAAACATTCAGGGTGTGTGGAGCTTGGTACTAATGCTGTGTACAGAAAGTGCTCTGGTTTTGCAATCACATGTGCTTCCAGCAACCCTTTTGCACCAGTTTCTGCAGCTTGTTCTGCTAGTTTAACTAAAGCAAACCCGTATTATTCTCTGCAGAATAGCTCCTAAAAGACTGTCACAAATGATATTACAAGATAGGGCTGTGGATCAGTGCAGAGAGGCATCAGTGCATGGAGAGAGTGGTATTTAGGGAAAGAAATAATTGCTTGTCTGAGCATGCTAAATTAGCTATTCTTGCTGCCACAAACTAATTTGATCTCCCAGGACCCATTTCCTCAGCTAATTGGAACTTGAGTTGCCACACATGTAAATTCTCCCTTGCAGCTGTATTTGTTTCAGGCCAGCTGAGCAAATGCTTCAGGATGGGTTGTGGATGAGCACAGCACCTCTGGTCTTTTAAGCCAGCCTTGGATTGATGCTTGCAGCAGCTGCCACAGCCCTTTCCTTTCCAGCCCTTTCCAGACCTTTCCAGCCCTGAGAGTCTGATGCTACATCCCTGCAGATTTGAGCATGGTGCTTGGGGAAAGGCTGCCCTACTTTTCTCTCTTGTTATTCCCAGAACTCTCCAGGCTGTCTTCTTGCTAGGAATGAGCATGCCATGCTGCTGGAGGTAGGGTTGGTGTTTAAAGCAGTGGTGCTGGATGCAGTGAGGAAGGAAAGGGAAGTTTTCCTTCAGATATCTGGGGTGGATGTAGGAAAGTGAATGTGCCTTGTGGAATTTTACCCTTGATGTGTTACCACACGTATATGCTTTGGTGATGTGTCTGTACGAGAGAAATTCAAGCCTGTAGGTCACTGGATGACAATTTAGGTGCCAAGCAGAAAGCAAGCTCTCCCCCTCTGCCTGTGAAACATTTAGACCTCATTTATCCCTGGATCAGTCTGATTAAATCCGCTTCTCTGGCAGATTGATTCTCCCAAATGTCCTTTTCTGAATTGGCTATTTTAGAGTAAATGTCTCTGTTTAGATTTTATAATACTTTGCTCAAAGCTGATGCCTTTTTTTTTCCCCAAGGACCTGGTGCAGATGCAAAACTGATGATGGATGTAACTGACTGATAACTGTGTGTCACAGGTCTACATTTCCTTTTCTTTGGGAAAATTGCTTCTCTGGGGAAGTAGAAAGAAGTAGGAAGAAGAAAGAAACACAGATCTGGTGGCACCAAGTTTAGAAATTTCCACATGGGTATGTGCTAAAGTACAGGCCTTAAGTGGGAGGTGCCTGGGTTGTGCTCCTGGTTCCCACTCTACTTGGGGCTTTGCTTGCTGCCTCCAGCCTGTGGAATTCACCAGCTGGGGGTTAGGCTTGCATACTCCAATCAATGTTGAGGTCCCCCATCGTGTCTGCGGTTGAGCTTTTTTCCAGGTACCTTCCCAGGAACAAATGCTTGGACTGGCCAGAGAAACCCTTTCACATTTGCTATGCTGCAGTTTAGCACAGAACTAGGGAGAGAATTTGTCAAGTGCTGACAAGTCAATATTGCAGGATGGCCAGAGCATGGAATAGAAACTTCCCCTCACTTAGCAGTGAGTGAAGTGCTTTGGATTCTCCAACCTTTTTTCATTTGTGGTCTACTTTTCTGACAACCAAGCCTTTCCTTGCCAGCCCTCCATGGATGAGCAGGTTGAAGTGGCTTGCTCTGATAGTGGGCTTAGGCCTGGTAGAGCCTTCAGCTCTGTTTGTAAAGCTCTTCCCATACAGACAGCATATAGTGCTTTGGCAGTCCCTAACTTTTCCCTGGGAAAGACACACTGGCTTGTATTTTCAGGAGGCCCTGTGAACAAGAGCTAGCTGTCACCTCGTGTCCACACAAGGTGCAGCTTTCACACCAGCTCCATGTGGTGAGAGCCACACAAGTACTTCAGCTTCAACATGTCACCAGGAAAGCTTTAATTAGATACTTGAAAGTTAAGAATAATGATGGGTTTTACTGCATTTCCCATGTTACTTAGGGATGATGGTTTTCATGGCTGGTGGAAGTGCAGTTCTGTGCTGGAGCATTCTGCACTGCCCCAGTTGACTGTGCCATCACACGTAGGTATGCTGGATTTCCATGCCTTCACTCATGTTGTATGCAGCAAGCACTTCCCTTTACTTGCATTTAGGGTTGAAATGGCTTTTCAGAGGTTCCCAGCACTTGTAGTAGTTTTTATCTAGGCGATTTGAGGTCTGGAGGCCCCATTTGGTCACTGCAAGGCTGAGGGATGATTCAAACATGAAGGCCTGTTGGGAAGAGAAAAGGTAGGTTAAGTAAAAGAGGAAAAATTTAAATCCAGGCAAGGTGTCTGCTCTACCACACACAGGATTTGTATACGTGGTACAGTATTTCCAAGTTCTGTCTTCAGCCTGACCAACTCAGGGAGAATGCTCTTCAGATCTGGCAATGCAATGCTGGAATTAGTCAGGTCTCAGGAGTGACTTTGGACTCCCTGCCTGCCCAGGAAAGCCACGTTATTCCAAAAGCTCTAGTTCAAGGTCTGTTGATGATCATGATTAGATTTTAGGGGGTAGAGACAGGAGGACAGCCAGGGTGTTTGCTTCTTTGCCCATAGGCTAAGACAAAAATGAAATTCCCAGCTTCCTGCTCAGGCAGCAGTTTACGTGGGCAGATAATCAAAGCTGCCTGGCATCGGATGTCTCCAGGGGAGCTCTTGGGAGTTGAGCAGTGCTCATTGGTGAGGGAGCTGAATGCTGCCGCAGTTGGGACTAAGTACTTTTCCAACTTGCCAGCAAGAAGCGACAGTACTAGGCTTTAGTTTACAAGTGGGCTGTTTGGACTATGCCATGCTGTACTCCAACTTCTTTGGAGCTCCCTTGGCTCCTTACCATAGTCCCATCTGCAACCCGCTCTGGCTCCAGCTTGGCTTTGCTGGCCTTCTCGAAGCAGTCAGCATCTGGCCCGTGAGGGGTCATCATGCTGTGCAAGCTGCCGCCTCCCGGCTGGAAACCTTCCTCCTTTGCTTCGTAGTGGCCTTTGATGAGCCCCATGAACTCGCTCATACAGTTCCCTGCAGGAGGCAAAGAGAAGAGGTTACAAAGAAGGATAGTTGGGAGGGATCACAGACAGGCTGTGAAACTTGAAGCTCATGAGCTAAGCTGGGCCAAGCCGAGGGCAGAGTGGAAGCTTCTAGACAGGGTATCATGCCTGGGGACATCAGGGATCCTACAGGCAGTGCTTGTAGAGTTGAACAGGATTTTATTACCTGGATTCAGAAACAGAGCTCCCTGATGAAGGACATTCATTAGAAATCACCTTAATGAAGGTGGTTTCATCAATCCCTAAATGACATTGGTAGACCTGTGCTTTTCCTACCATCTTGAGCTGTGTAAGTAATACACCTGCATATGGACTGCATGGTGTAACCAGATTATACAGACTTGGATTAGGGATTGGGAAGCATTGTAAAGGAAGTTCTGTATAATCATCCCTGTGTTATAGACACAATATACCTGACCAACAGCCTTATGAGAGAGCTTGCTCTGCTGTTCAGGTTATAAGAGGAAATTATTTTGATACTCTTCTACCACCTCTAGTGCAGTCAGGCACTTCATTACCTTACACTTTTAATTCCTACATTTTCTGCTTATTTCTCTACAGCTGCTGTATGCCCATAGACAAGGAGCCAAGTTCTGTCCTTTCCTGAGGAAGGATACTTTCAGTAGACCCTCTGAAACCACTAGAGTAACATACCACTAACTTAGGCAAGAATGGATATATCTAAACATTAGTACTTGCTGAGTTATGCTCCCTGTAAGGAAGGTACTTTAACAGCTGTCATCCAAGCTTTCAGCTTTCCTGCACCTGATGTGACTAAACAATATGGCAACTTTCTGCTCAGCAGTTAGTTTTGGCAAAACCAGGACATGCTTCTGTAGGTATTTTATATATAGCCCTTTTTAACCACTAGTTCTGTCTTTGTTAAATACAATCCAGGGTCTGAAATGTTTAACAGCAAAACTAATTTAGCTCAAAGCAGGGTTGGCCTATATATGTATGCAAACATTCATTAATTTTCATTCCGAGTTGTCAGTGTCTCATGTAAGACTGGATAGTTACAAGCTTTTCATTGAACCCGCTCATGTACTGCACTTGGCACATTTAAACTGCAGTACATACTCTGAGAGCTGGATAGCCAATTTGTCTGCAACAGGAATTTTAATATCTCTTAGAAAGACTGAGCAGGTAAGTAGGAAACCAGCCTGGAACTTAGGACATGAGCAGAGTCCAGTCTCTTTTTCGCTTGCAGATTTCATATGTGAACCCAAACAACTTAGGTGTGCCTCCCTTCTCTGTTAGTTAAATAGTGTTGTTTACAAGCAGAATGTTGTGAAGTTAAAATCTATCAGTGGCCAGTAGGTGTTAAGGACCCACCATCATGAGAATCACATGAGAAGCACTGTCAGAATTATGATATGCCCATGGTATAAAAAGTGTATCAGAGATTTTCAGTCTAAGTTCAAAAGTCCTTAGGAGTAATTCACAGCCTCTAAGGACGTAAATGTAGCCAGGAGAAGTCACTATTTACAAGCTGCACAGCCTCCTTAGTATGTGAAATTGTTATGGTGTCTTAAGAAGAATATTTTTGAAACACTATTGCTATACTTGGTGCAAAGTTTATGAAATATGAAAACCACAACTCTTGAGTGCATCAGAATTCTCTGAACACAAGCTTTCCACTGCACCTGAGGAGAAGAGGCAACAGAGGGATTCTGGCAAGCAAAATAAGCCTCTTGTGAAATACTTGGAGAGAAGGGAGTTCAGCAGAACTGAATTTGTTGAAATCAATATGGTACTTCCATCAGAGTTGCTCAGTCCTGCTATACCTTTCTTAATGCAACAAGATTCTTGTCACAGCACTAATTTCAGAAGGAATTAACATGTGCAGTGTCTTGGTAGTTGACTATCACAATGTCTGCCTTACTCAAGCTCTTCCCCTCCATGGCTGGGGTAGAGAAGACAACCAACCTGTTCATCATGAATTTAGTGCTCAAGCTTATAGCTGGGGTGCTGTGGTCAAGTGAGTAGCTGTGGCAGCCACAGCTGTCCTCATCGGTACTCTTGGATCATCACAACATGGACAAGAGAAGGAGAGTTCTTCCTGTGCTTTAGCACAGACAAAGCAAGGTTGAACAACCTCATATTTGTTATGGCTCACAATGCATCCGTGTAAGCTTAGCACAGCTCTGCTGATGAGCAGGAACTTCATTGTAATTAACCAGCAGTGTGTCTCACCTCTTAGGGTCTAGAAAAAGTGTCTTGGCACTATCCCAACCAGTCAGGAGACGTGTTTTCACGTCACCCTCATTATTGCAAATGAAAGCAGAATGACAGGGCAGGACTTTGCCTGTGGGATTCACTCAGATGACTGCAGAGCTGCTTGCTATGCTTGCAAGTGCCACTAATTCTGCTGGCCTCCAAGGTGCTTGGAAATTATCTAAGTAGCAGAAGGAACTGGCTGTTAAACTGTGGTAAGTAAGAGTGCAGAAAGCCTCTCAGCACTTGGAAGTGACCACAGCGTGGTCACTTAATAGCTTCTGAGATGGAGCCTCTTAGCTGTTGATGTAAGGGGTGCAGGACGGCCAAGCTTTCCCCTCCATCTCACAGAGCAGGGTGTCTCATCCTATCCCTGGAAGGGCAGTCCCAAGTCAGGAACTGGATTTCTAGCATCCATTCAATGCAACACATTGCCATGTTCTGCCAACACGATGCCAAAAAACTGCCAAAAAGAAATCAGCTCGGCAGATGGCAACCAAATCCAAAAAATATCAACCAACTCCCTGCTTGAGAAGCCAATTCCTCATCACTGGCTTCTTAAATGCGAGCAGTACCTCTGTCACTGTGCGGGTGGTGAAGAAGGGCTGAGGAGAGCCAATTCCCTCTGATCTCACCATACAAGTGCCAGCTCTACAACCCTCTGTGCTTCTCACCACTTGTAATATGATATTTCCCTTTCTCCTGTTCTTTATCTATGTACCCTAATGAGGTATTAAGTGATTCATGGCTGGGTGACAGGACAATATCTGACTCATTTGTACAATGCCAAGTTCAATATGCACCCAGGCTCTGTGGGAGCCCCTCGAGTACAGACACATCCATCTATGCAGAAGCAATGAGCCCATCACCTCTGAGTTTTCATGAGATGCTTTAAATAGGATCATCTTTGGATTTGTCCATTTTCCAGGGAGGACTGACTGACTAACTCCAAGAAGCTGCCTAACTGAGCCAAGGACAGCAAAGCAGACTGCTGCTTCCCTGCGCATGCTCTCAAATAAATGAGACTTGTTTCTTTTCTGCAGCCCTGGGCTCAGGCACAGCCGAGAAAGCGCAGACGTACGGTGGTAGTAAGGTGGGCGGAAGGTGTTGTTTGCTACCCCCCATCGCGGGGGGAATATGACAAAGTCAGCGAGTGCCACTCCAGCACGGGTCGTCTTGGCTGTCAGGACAGTGAAGATGGAAGGATCCTGGAAACAAACAAAGTGAAAAAGCATGACACAGCAGGGCTCAGAGCTGTCTGCTTAGGTCATCAGGTGGTAAACCTGACTGATACAGCCTCTCCCTTGCCTAAACTCTTTTGTCCCCCGCACCTGATAGCGTGGGTGAGATTTGGGACCTTGGGGGACAGCACTCAGCATCCTAATTCCGTGCTGTACAGAGGGGATAAGAAATGGGTCTGGATGGTTCTTCCTTTGAGCAGCTTCAGTGATCCTTCCCCATCCTGGCCCTTGTAGCTGGCAGCATAGATGAGGAGGATGGACAACACTGCAAGATGAGGTACTGCAATTCCAGGAGCAGTCTCCAACACTCCTACCACAAAACCACACCTTTTCCTTAGCCAGTTACGGAGGACGGGAACATCCTGCTAGAGGCATTTAGCCTCATGGCCCCGTTAGTTTACAAATGGAGAAGAAATTGCAGAGAAATTGTGGCTTGTTTGAAATCTCTAGTCCAGTAAAATTATTTTCTGGGCTTTGATCCCAAACCTGTCCTTCTCCTGGCAGATTTTTCTGGAGTTTTAAACAATACTTTTTGTTGGTTTTCTCACTAGAAATGCTCCAGTCTCCCTTGCATACCCACTTGCATTGCTGTGGGCACCTCTCCTACTGGACTGGTTTCCTTTTTAGATGAGTTGCTCACATTAGTTTTGGCTCTAGTTATTTTCCATAAAATCTGAAATTATTACAATGAAAGCTGCCAGCTCTTCAAAATGAAATTCAGTGCTGGACTCAGAGGAACCAGAGGAAGGAGTCTGTCCAATAGCAAGAAATAAATCAAGGCAAGAATTTGAAGCAACAGTGTTTTTGCTGAGTTGCACGGTGTATGTTGGCATCAGTATTCATTCCTCCTCCAGGACACAGAAATTCTATACTAAGCTGCACAGAGCTGTTTAAGAAGCTGATCAACCCCCAGTTATGTCTTTGAACCACAAAGGAGGACGTCTTGTCCTATGAAACCTTGGTTTGGACCCAGGGAAAGCAGCACAAAAGATTCCACACTGTTTCTTAGAGCAGAACATATTTTTTAAGAGGCACACAGCCCCTGGAATTCAGGGTGGGTTTGGATGGTATGGTAGCCACAAAATTTTGCTTTTTCTTGCCCAGTTCCAGAACTTACCGCGTGGTCAAAAGCAACAGCATTAATGACCATGAATTTTTCCAGGTGGTATTTGTACGGTGTGTAGTTCCCATGCCAAGCTACAACATTGTAGGGGGAGTAATCCTAGCAAAGCAAAGAGACAGAGGATTACCACATACAGCCTTCCAACATGCTGCTCATGTGCAGGATGCTGCTCTTTCCCGAGTGAAAAGTGGATTTAGTACTGGTTAGAGGTACACTGGCAGCTCTTTAAGCGCAGCCCAGTGTTGTGAGGATGAGGTTTTTCCTCAGCACTTCTGCTTGGTGAGCCTCAGCCTTCCCTCTGAGGTTTGGTCTCTAAGAGCTTTTGAGTGCTCAGGCAGTGTTTGGACAAGGCCAGCTGCAACACCAGCTCTCTGGTAAGGAAACTCCGGATTTTCACAGTAGCACCAGCTCCTCATTTCTACATTGTTACTATAAACATATGGAGACAAAGACCGCTGTTGAGTTTTTGGACAACCAAGCCTTCACAAACACTTTTTTCCCAGACTGAGGATCCTCAGCTAGGAAGATGAATGACCCAAGAAAACAAGGGCTCAGTTCTGCTCCACATAACTGAACAGGACTTCATGAGACGAGATCCATGCTACTGAGCTGCGTATCCCAGGCCATGCACTGGCAGTCACTGTGCTTCAGTGTTACCTGTTCTCCCAGGGCATCCTCACCTGCTGGGCTGCAAACAGCTTGCCCTGGTATTTGCTGATCACTGTGTATCCCCCTGGCACTTGGCGGTCCTCGTACCATGCCACGGGCACCAAGAAGTCACGTGGGTTGGCCAGGCCATTGGCTCCTGGGAAAGAAGGAGAGGTGACAAAGCTTTTTGGGCAATCTGCTAGTGAGGTGAGAGGCTGATGCAATTTCCTCGCTTTGAGGATGCCATTTTGTGCTATGAATGACCCAACTGGTTCTTGGCCCACCATGAAACCTGAAATAGTCATGTACATCTCGTGCTCCTATGAGTAGGAGTAATTGTCATTCATCCTAGCACTCAAGTCCATGCTCCCTTTGTGACTAAGATAGGTCTCCACTAGTTGCCTTCAGAACAAGATTAGTACATCATCCTCAATTAAAAGCATGTAACAACCAGGAATTAAGTGAAAAATAAAGGATGAATTGCTCTCTCTTGCTGGACATTCTGCTGACAGGATGCTTAGCCATGCAGAAGTTACGAGGCATGTCACAAGGGGGCCAAATACATTTCTGAATGCTAACAGCACAATAAAATAGTGATACTTATAGACTTGGGGCATACTGAGGTGTTGCTTAATGTGAAGAATGCATTTTCAAAGTGAAAAGCACCATGTGGGTGCTGGAGCATTCTTCTCCTTGTTAGTATTATTGTTACAAAGTGGTTTTGAATTTCTTGGATAAAAATGCAGACATTACTACCTGCTGCTAAGGTTTAACAGTCACTGCTTTTCTCCAGCTGTCACTTCTTTTCAAGTGAAAAGCGAAGTTAAAATAAAGTAAGACTGAAGTACAAAGGGTCTTGGGTCTCTGAGGGGAAGGCAGGTAGGTGGTGAAGAGGAGCTCTTATAATTACCACCTCCTGAAAAGGTTTACAGGCAAGTGCACTCTTTTCCTTTTCTCCAGAAAGTAAGCCTTATAATAGATTCCTGCCTTCTGGAGACAAAAAAAAAACCCCAAACCAAAATCCCAAAGAAAGTCTAACTGTGTCTGAAAAACTAGCTAATGGGAAAACTTATTACAAACAGGCTGGGCAACCATATCAATTATCTAGTGGAGCAGGCACAGGGTAGGATAAATGGGGGATGGCAGAAAGCTGCAGCTGGCTAAAAGGCAAGCTGTTGAAAAATCACTGTATGCTCCATGTGGAAAATGATGTGTCCAGCATGTCATACAGAGAAGATGCTCAAATGAGGTTCCATTGAACAGCTGCAGATTGGATTGGTTCTCCACTGAAAGAAGGACAAACTTCACTTTCACCATGGCCATGAGATACAAATGTCCCTGAATGCAGTTGTGCCACACCAAGCTTATTACTGATAATACCTGCTAATTTGCTTGAAGCGTGGCCAGTCCTTTAGATCATGCTGAGAGCTAAAAATATCTAGTGGAAAAAAAAAACCCCAATCCAACCTAAAACAAAACAACCAACCCCAAAATACCAGTCAAAAAGTGGAGAACTGTTGGCACTGGTTTTGTAGTTATTTTAGCTGTTACAAGAGGAGTTTCACTTCCCTTCCCTGAGACAATCTTAGTAGCAGTAACCAGAAGGTGTTTTTCTCAGCAAGATAAATTTGGAGGCAAGTACCCAAAGGATAAGGAAGGTGACATAACCTGAGCTGAGCACTGCCAGAAAGCTGACTTGGGAAATCATGATGTGGGCAGCAGGCCTTCAGATGCTGTGTCTCTTTTCAATATCTCTGACATGGCAGCAAGAGACTGTGCCTTCACGATCTGTGACTCTGCACAGAGCAGGAGGCATCTGGCACAGAGGATCTGTGATTTATGAGAGCTAGACCTGCACTGAGTGAAAGCAGATCCTCCCCAGCAGCACCACACAGAGATGTGAATGTGTTGCTGATGCAAGTCCTGTGCTGCTCATTTTATTGGTTTCTAATTCTCCAGAGGAAGCAGTTTCTAACACTACAGCACTCCAATGTTCCTCTGTTAACAGAAGTAGGGGGGGAAAAACCACTTGATTAAATCTAAAATGGGCCTTCAGGCCTTCAGGAATACCTCTTTTTCAGTTGCCTCTGAAATCTGCCCTTCCTTTTACCAGGAAAATTCTCTCCTATCACTCCAGTTTATGCCATATCTGTAAGTATGAGGCATCAGTGGTGATGGCCTTTTGGGTTTCTTTTGGTAGGAACAGGTTCAGAGCCAGCAGATGGGGGCACACTGACCAGAACTGAAAAGCAAATAGAAAAGAGGGTGGGAGATAAGTGGTCCCTTCAGTGCCAGGGGAATCTCTGGATAATTGCTCTGTCACATTTTTTGGGGCAGATGCTTGTTCTTCTGGGGAATAACAGTGCTGGAATGGGAAGCATCTTTGTGAAGGAGCAGGTGCATGGGAGGATGTGGTGCATTTGGGCTTGCAATTCATGCCTGTCCCTGTAAAATTCACTGTAGGTCTAACAGGAGATCATTACCAATGGGTCCCAGGTCAGGCAGCTCGAAGTGTGCCCCATACACCTCCAGGATGTAGCCTCTGGTCTCTCCAAACACCTCCACACTGAAACGCATTCCTTGCTGGAAAATAAAGAAAGATACTAGGATCTTTCCAGGACTTTGCTGACAAACCATGAGCAGCTGAGTGCAGGAGTTGGCTTGCTCCAACATCTGGCTCTGAGCCACAGGCAAGGTGCATTCAGCCCTTACCTGGATGACACAGATTTCATTGGGCTCCACTAGCATCTTTCCAAACTCAGTTGTGATGAGCAATTTTCCTTGCTGGGGCACTGTGGAAACAAAATGCAGGCAGAGGAGCTGGAGTAGTGTGAACATTGCCACCTTCTCTGTCCCTGTCAGAGCATCCAGGCTCCAAGGAAGAGCAATGGGCCCTTTCTGACAAAGTTACACAGGGAGTCTGGGCTCCCATGCAGACTCTTGCAGCAGAGACACCTGCACTGGAGTGAAGCTTCCTGACCAGCCCCATCATCCCCATGTCACAGAAGGTACTTGTATGGGCCAAAGTTTTGTGCCCCCTTGGTGTAAGGTTTGCACCACAGTCCAAATAAATGGGATTTGATACATTTGGGTCCATACCTCTCTGTCTCACAATCTTCATATGAAACAGCGCATGTACCCATCTTTGTCATGACTGTGGCAATGTGAGATGTCTGGGAATAACTGCTTCCTGAGGGTAGAAGCAATACTCTGCTAACATCTGCATTGTTTTCCATGACAGTCCTGGCACAGGAGAGCTCACATTTTGACTTGAAAAACTAGCAGATTTACAAAACCTGCCCTGGCACTTTTACTTCACAGTAGTGAGGGAGGCGAGTGAGAACAATTTAATAGCTATTTGATGGGACAAATGTTCCTGTTGGTGTCCCGAAGGCATTCCTGTTCCTTACTCAAGAAAGATACAAGCAAATATCTGGCTTCTGATACCACTCAGAATATTTTTCAGCCTGTGTGGACTTTATGTGTCAACCTCCACACTCACTGTGGTTGCCTGAGGCTGGCACAGCGCGGGAGCTAAGCTGCTATGCCAAATAATCTTGGGCTAAAGCAACAAAGGCATCTAACTGTAAGCTGTTCAGAAATCCTGAGGTTTATGATTTCCAAAAAACCTCTGCCTGTGGTGTGTCTAATACCAGTCTGGGGAGCACTGGGAAATGATCCCTGAGCACCATGGCAAGGAAGCTGGGTCACTGTTTAAAGAGTTGAGGTCTGGCACAGGAGCAGTGCAACTCGCCCAACAGCCAAGCTGGTGCCGGACCACCAAATCTGCATGGCATGGGGGTGAAGCCAACTCTCTATTCCAAATCCTAGTTGTAGAGCCCCAGGCTCTGGAAGAACAAAGAAGCAGGCAGGTGGTACCCCAGGTAGAACCACCTGGAGGAAAAAGGAAGGCAAAGCATCAACTCACCAATCAGGAAGTCACCATCAGAATTATAAAGGCATCTAAAGAAAAAGGGAAACAGTAAGGTTAAGGTGCTGTAAGCCCCATGCATTTGTGCACACCGCAGCCACAGCTGGGGAGTTTTGAGCTGGAAGACAGACATGGCAGAGTTTCAAAAACTCAGAGAATATTCTGAGTTGGAAGGGACCCACCAGGATCATCAAGTCCAACTCTTAAGTAAATGGACCAGCTGGGAAGCAGGATGTTCTCTGACCTCTGCCAGGTCCCTGCCTTTGTATTGATGGGCACATCAGCTATTGTAAGCTGGGGAGTGGGGCTGATTTCCCTCCGCTTCAGGGAGCAGCAACGCCTGCTGCATGTGTGTTGAATTCTGAGGAGCAGCTAGAGGACCTAAATCCAACATATCTCCTCTTGCTGCAACCCCATATCCAGCTCCCTGCTTCTCTTGGTGGTTCCTCACCCACTCCTCCAGTGTTTGACCACAGAGCACAACCTGCTGTGGACAGGGAGAACATGCTTGCCTGTGCACACAGGATGTACAGGGATGCTGGGGGCTGGACTCAGGTTGGTGGCAGACAGACAGCCTGAGCCACCAGCATAGCAGGCACTGACCTGTCGATCATGGAGGTGTTGCAGACAAAAATATGGACGGCGATGCCATTGCGTCCTCTGGGCTCACCGGCGCCACACAAGGTGTGCAGTCCCTGCAGGCAAACCCAAAGAACCAGGAGTGAGCAGAAGGCAAGGAAGCAGGGGCAGCCCTCTTTCCTCCCCTCACCCCACCCTCTTGCTGGCTCTCACCTCCTCTCTCACTTCCTGCACTGCTAGCAGCCTTTCTCTGTGTGGCCTTTTGTCAAATGTGTTGGATTCTCTTTGATATAGTAAGGGTTTCTAAAAATCCATGTAAGCTAGTGTTTTACAGCCAAGGGTCTGGGGAAAACTGAGGGTTGGGGCTTTTTTTTTTCTTTTCTTTAAGAGTTCCTTGGAAGTCAATGAAGAAAATTGAGCCCACTAACAGCTGCTTGAAATCTGCATTCCTCTCCCTCTATGTGAGCATAGATGCTCTGCAAGTCCAGTGATTTCAAAACTGCCAATATTACCCCAATTCTGAGCATCTTGTGTGCCCTGCCACCCCCTGAGGGGAGACAGAGAGGCAGGATTCCCAGATGCCCTGGTTCCCCAACTTACGCTCACAAAGTCCATCTTATTCTGAGGAGCTTTTGGAATCTCAAAAGGTTTCCATCGCAGCTAGATTGCAGTAAACAAAAGACAAGAAAGAGGTGCCAGTGATCAGAACACAAATGGTGGTAATTCAGAAAGAAAGTAGACCCCTGTCTTCCCCCTGCTTCTCCTTGCTGACATAGTTCTCTCTTTCCTCATTTCCTTGATCATCTGGTTTACATGTGGTTGGTTTTCTTTATGGTTTAGTTTTTTGTGGGTCTTTTTTTTTGGAGGGGAGGAGGAGTTGGGTTGGGGGGGGGGGCTTTTAAAAATTTTTATTATAATTTTGTAAAGTAATTCGCAGGCCTGTGTAGTGCCAAGGTTAAAAAAAATCCTATTTAAAATCTATCTCTATTAATAACAACACTTTTGAGAGCAAAGAAATTCAGATAAGCCAGCTTTCCACAGTCACATTTTTATGGTCCTGTGCTCCACGCTGAATGATTCAGTCCTTCCATGACCCAAACATGACATTCTTGTTTGCTCCACCTCATTTTCCCCACATCCAAAGCAAAAATAGCTCTGCCTGCATGAGCAGGAGCCATGAGTAGCACTAATTATTTCTTGCAAAGCCTATCGAGGTCCTCAGGCAGAAGGTGCCAGAGGAGTCCAAAATATTTGCTGGATTTGAATCCACCTGCATCCTCTCACAAGAAGTTCCACAGTTCATGTTTCTCGGGGGTTTTTTGGTTTGATTGGTGTTTTTTTGCTTGTTTGGTTTGGGCTTTTTTACTGTGACATTTGTTATTGGTATTTGTTTTCTTGTTGCCTCTCAATCATAGCTTCCCTTTGTCATCTCTGCTCCAGTCTAGAGAGCTTTCTTCTATTTCAGCATTTCTTGCTTAGATGCCACCCCATATTTTTTCATCACGTTTGACTCCTTTTCAGTTTTGTCATCTGTGTCTTCTATAATTCTGCCATTGTCCTTGGGTAATTTTAAGGTGTCATTTTTCCCATTGACTTCAATGGGCTTTGCATAAGGTGCCTCCATATGGCCATCTTTTTAGATGGATGAGGACTGGTGAAGCACAAAGCATCACAGGGAAGAGTAGGTGTTGTCCAACAAACTGAACCTTGTCTCTGGCTCTGCTTCAGAGAGGATAAGAATGAAAGCAGGAAGGTGGCTCCCACTTCCTGCCAGGAAAAAACCCTTCTGGGTTTGGTGGCAAGAGAGGGAGGGGGCAGGAGCTTTGCTGCTGTCTCCTTAGACAAAAAAGGTACTACACGTAAATGGTTTCACATGCCTGAGAGCTGAGCATCTTGGAATTACTGTAATCATAAATAATCATAAAGGTAGATGTAAGGAGCAGAAGGGCATCAAGGATGGATGAGGTGATAACAGAAGTCATTGGAGCTTCATCTGGGAAGGAGCAACAAAGGCATGTAAATATGAGCCTGTCACTACTCCTTGGTCAATGGCTGGAAAACATATTCCAGCAGACCTGGGAAATTATTTAGACAAATGGTGAGGCTGCCAGGAGGCTGGAAATTAGCTAATCATGATGCATCAAAGGGCAAAACCTGAGAGAAGTGAAAACCAATGACCGTGAGATGATGTTGAGAGGAGAATGGCAACAGATTAGCAAAACCAAATGTTCTGAGGCTGGCAGGGAAGAAATCATGATTAAAGACAATGGCAAGGCCATAAGAGAGGAAGACAAATGCCATCTCTCTGTGTGACTCTCCAGAATGAAGCAAGATTTCCCACAAGGGCTGCAGAGAAATGGGCTGACAGCCAGTAGCCTCTCCAAAAACACAGGGAAGGAGAGGATGAATGGCAGAGACATGCAGCTGCTCTGCCAGCTGAGCTGGGCCATGAGAATTTGATGGGGGACACTGAAGGAGAAGAGAGAGCAGATTAAAAGGTGGCAAACAGGAGCCCCCAGGGGAGATGCCAGGTGGCACTGTAGCCGTGCTGGGAAGCAGCACAAGGATCTGTCAAGATGGGAAGCAACAAGCACTGAGGGCTGTCCTTCCTTGGGTGACCATGGTGAGGAACAATGAACAGGTGGCAGACAAGACCCTGCTTCTGAATTGGTCAGATCCCCAGGAACCCATGGCTCCCCTCAGACCTCTTGCAACTCAGTGCCTTTGCACTTTTGATTAATTTGACATTTGACTGTTCTCCTGGCAGGACCAGGGCTCCTTCCAGCACGGTTACCTGGTTGGGGTCAGGCTCAATTTCATCCCAGTCGTGTGTCAAGTGGCCCTCCTCAAGAGGTTTGAAGGGTTTGTGGCAGACTGAAGGTAGGATTCGATACAGCCAGCTACAAAGAAGGAAAACACCTGGATTAGCCTGGGGAAGAGGTTAAACCCTCTGGGTAGCTGCTGGCTGATTGAATTCCTAGAGTAACATTTACATGGGTGGCAACTGGAACAAAATGTTTTTTAAATATCAAATTAATAATATTAATATTAAAATTAGATAGCAAACAACAGCTCACAGCCAGAGGTTTACGGAGAGATGGCTTTTATTATAGGCTCTAATTACTAACATGTCCTGCTTTATTTAGGTAAATGTCTATATGTGTATTTACGTGTAATTACTTATGTCTACATTCACACATATGCATGTAAAAAATAAAGATACAGCTTTTTCTGTTGCTGAAATACAGCAATCTCACAGCTGGAAGAAGAAGCCTGTTTAAACACAGCTACAAAGCAGTTCAGACAAGACAGGGATGAGCAGTGTCCAGTGGAAAGAACAGAGGAGCTCTCTGGAGACAGCCTGTATCTGAATTTGGATGGATTACAAAAAGCAGCATGCAATGCTTGGTTGCCCATGCCCGTGCAGCAAAGCCCAGAGTTTTCTGTGATGCTTCCTGCTGCTGCAGGAGGTCCCCCATGCCTCTGTCACTGCCTGGGACTGTCGCTCTCCCTCCTTGCTGCCTGCTGTGGCTGTGGGCCCTGCCAGCACTGCCACTCCGACATCCACACACCCTGCATGGTGCAGCCAAACCCGAAGCTGGGTTTTCAGTCACGTGTGAGAGCAGAGGTGATCAGAAAAGCCTGAGCCAGGCAGAGCAGCCAATGCTTTTGATGTGTTAACAGTGGTGGTTGCAGTTTGGGCAACTGGGAGAGGGGAGGAGGGAGCTCTCCCTTGAGAGCTGGAAAAATTCCATCAAGGACAACTTCGTGCAGCAAACAATGATTCATCCCTTTCCCACGCACACTGAGAGCTGGCACCAGCCTGGAGAGCAGAGGCATCTCAGATGATGCATTTGCCTTTCATTTGAACAAGCAGCAAAAGGGACAGAAGAGCCACAGTGGGAGAAGCAAAAAGAGAAACCCATCTTCTGCAATCTGGTTGTGGCTGGAGCATGACAGCCGGGACAGAGCTCTGGGAAGCTTGCTGCTGGCTGGAACAAGCTGTTCCCAGCACTGCTGAGGTGTTAAAGATCATGCTGGGTACCTGGCACTTTTCTGAGGCCCTGAGAAGCCCCAAAATGGGAACAGACTGAGCTAGCAGCTCACTGGCCCCAACCAGTGTGCAGGAACATCCCTTAGGAGGAAAGATTCTTCCTCAGAGGCTTGGCTTTGACGCTGTCCATCATCAGGTACTTACCAGTGCCAGTGGTGACCTTTACATAGAAGCATCAGGGCTGAAACCCCATAGTTGTTTCACACAGCACACATAACTCATTCAGGACCATGGGGTCCCTGTGAATGTCACCCCCCTTCCTCATCTTGCTCCGAAAACCACTTTCTTTCCCACCCAAATCACTCCTTTCTCAACATTTTCTTAATTCGATTGCCCCACCAAAGCCTTTTCTCTCCCTCTCCCGTGGTCTTCTGTCTTTGTCCCTCTCCCAGTGCACAGCAGAGGTGTTTTACCCTTCTAGGCTTGCAGAAAGCACTGGTGGCACTGAGGCAGCCTCTCCACCGCTGCCCAGCGCTCACCCCGAGTGCCACATCCCCCTTCCACTGCCAGGGGTCAGGGTACCTGCGCTTGTTGGTGGACCGGGGGCAGGTGAAGGCAGAGCCCGAGAGCTGTTCCGCGTACAGGCCGTAGGGGCAGACTTGAGGGTTGTTCTGGATGGGAGGAGAAGGAAAAACAAGGGGTGAGAGGCAATGGCATGGAACTGGGCTCTGAAGCCTCCAGCAGAGCACTGACCTGGGCACCCAGCACCCTGATGCTGTAGGGTGCTATGCTCTCCTGAGGCTGTGCTTCAGCTCCAGTACTTGTGTGTTCTTGCTCCTCTGAGGCACCAGCCAGACCCCAAACAGCATTCCCACGTGCCATAAAAGTGCCCTAAGGAGTCAGCACAGCCACTGAGGCAGCAATAGAGTAAGCTGCAAGGGGCAGTGCTGCACAGGGTCAGAAATAGGAGTATCAGGGAAAAGGAAACAATTCCCAGTGAATACAGACTGAAAAGAACACCAGTATTGAGCACAAACTTTTCTCAGACCAAGTGTTCAGAACGGTTACCCAGAGCATCATGTCTGGCTGGCTTTCCAGAAGGCTAATAAAGACTTACAGAAGCTGAGTGCACTGAATTCCCCCTTCTCCTCCTGCCCTCTGCCTATGGAACTGGTGCCCAGAGCAGGAATTTTGGTGTCTTACTGCTTCCTCCTGACAGTGCTGCTTGCTGCCCAAAAGTATCAGTGACCTGCGTAGGAGCCTTTGCTTTCCTGCAGGGTTTCTGCACAGTGAGAGTCCTCCTTTGGAGTACAAAGAGGCCACTTCCCCCTCTGCAGAGCTGTGGGTACAACTAGCACAGGTTTTAGCAACCCTTATGAGTTCATAACTGGAGGACAGATTTCTCCTTTTCAGAGAACAGAAACTAAGCATTTTGATCTAAGTAGGCCACCATCTATCTGTTTGAGATCAGCAAGAAGCAAAGACATCCAAGAACTGCAGGAAACACCCCAGTGGGTGTCATACACCATTTGCTATCCCATCTCCTTCCTGCAAGGTCTACTATAGCATCTTGTATCCTGCTGCTGAGCAGACCATCCATCCATATGGTATCAAACCCTGCCCTGAGAGGTGGGCAGAGGGGAGAGCTAAAGCTCTCTGAGTGCATGTAGCTTCCAGCCCTCCAGCTCCATCTTGTCAGTACGGGTATGCAGTGAAGCAGGGGGATCAATAACCCTTGGAATTTTTATTTTAGCCAGCACTACTGCAGATGCCAATCTTATAAATATTGCATCAGAGAAAGGATCCACTCCCAGGACTGAAGGTCTTTTTTGTCTAACTTGTTTTCAGATTTTTCTATTAACTCTTTTGATACAGAGTCCGCACTCTGTCCAGATGAGAGCACCTCAGCCAGGACACGGAGGAGTCTGCTCTGGAAAGTGGTGTTTCTGTGGAAATCCTCAAAGAGCACATCTACTCTCTACATCCCACTGCCTTTTCAGACCAGCAGCTACCAGTATTGATCTTCCAGTTTTAAGATGCCTCTAGCTTACATTTTTTCTAGCCAGCCTCAGTAACAAGACACTGCACGAGCCAAACTACCAGCCTGAACCAGCACAGCAGTTTGTCTTTCTGGTGAGCACACCATGGGCTGCCATGCAGACCTAAGGGACATTTCCATTTAATGTGTCCCTGTGTTGTGTGTTAGTGTCCTCACTGGCACATAACATGTAAAATATCAGAACTGGGGGATCCATAAAACTCAGGAAAAGCAAAAGTTGAAAAAGTCTCCATTTGACCTTGATTTTACTGGCCTCTTTGCATAGTTGGGGAGGAAGAGCACCAAGGGATGTAATTGGCTAAGCACCAAGTCATAGAATCCTAGAATGGTTTGGATTGGAAGGGACCCTAAAGATCATCTAGTTCCAACCTCCCTGCCATGGACAGGGTCACCTCCCACTTGACCAGCTTGTTTAAAGCCATCCAACCAGACCTAGAACATTTCCAGGGATGGGCTATCCACAGCTTCTCTGGGCAATCTGTGCCATTGTTGCACCATTCTCATAGTAAAGAATTTCTTCTTAATATCTAATTTAAACCTGCCTTCTTTTGGTTTAAAGCCATTCTGCCTTGTCCTATCCACTACATGCCCTTGTGAAAAGTGTCCCTGCAGATCCCTTGTTTTGCAGGGGTATCTGGCTATTTGGGTGCTGGAAGGTTCTATAAAGTCTCCCTGGAGCCTTCTCTTCTCCAGGCTGAGCAACCCCAACCCTCTAAGCCTGTCTTCATAGGAGATGTGCTGCCATCCAAGTCCAAAGGATTATAGGAGATCCAAGGGAAGCCACAGGCAGCCTCAGAGTGTGTGCTGGTGTAAAGGAGATCAGCACAAGAGGAGATGAGAGAGATTTAATTCTTCAGGGTTTCATTCTTGCCTCTAGGCACCAAAAGAGTAGCACCACGAGGGTTGCAATTCCTTTCCTTTAAACAGAACGACCCCACATAACTTGTTATTTTCATCCAATGCTCAGAAGTTACTTTTAAAAATGAATGTCACTTTATTACTACAGGCATTCAGGTCCCCTCCCTACCAAGAAGCTTCTCCCCTGCCAAAGACTCATATGTCAGCTTCATTGAACCCCATTCCTACAGAAGTTCTGAAATCTGCCTCTCCTGCATGAGCATATCTCTCTGCCAATCTTCAAACTTCTGCTCTGGTTCAATCCAGGGCTGGTGGCTTCCTTCTCAATGTGGCTGAGCCACTTGTATTGCAGGCTCCTTTAGGAAAAAACCCTGTTGCTGAGCAGAGGTAATTTAGGCAAGTCTTAACATCCAAGGTGAAACTTGGAAGCTCACAAATAACTTAAAAATAGAAAGTATGAATGGAAATCTTCAGTTCTGACTTTTTTCCAGCATCTTATTATTCCAGTCTTGTGTAAAGAAGGTTTCTGGAGATATTCATGGTGGCAGAGAGAAAGGAAACATGTTAAGATGAAAAGAAGCCAAGGGATTAGATATTCACTCAAGAGTGCATTTTGATAAAGCACTTAAAAAAGCCTCAGTACCTGTCCCTCTGGTAAAGCTCCTGGACAGCGTGGATCCTCAGAAACATGTTCATTTCCAAATCCCGACATGTACTGTAAAATAAACAACACAGCTCATCACTTGTTTGAAAACACAGTCAAAACCTCTCCAAACAGCCCACCCATTGCTTTCCCATGCATTTTCCAGGCCCTTTGTATGCATTAAACCTTTCTCAAGTGATCTGCTTGCATGTTGCCACAGACCACTTTCACAGCTCCTGGATTTGCTTCATTAGCTAACCATGTGGTGGGCTGGGAAGCACAACAGGAATTGCTCTCCTAGGTCTGCATGTCCATTTTGGCTACATTCTGCTCCATCAAGGCACGTGTGAAATAACCCAAGTATCACATATACTGTCAGACTCAAGGACAACAGGGGGGTAGATAGGAAGAACTGTGCACCACCAATGTTAAGGATGAGTGCCAGCCCAATTCATGCTCAATCTGACTTTGCTTCAATCATGGGTGTTCCAAAATCTGCAGACTGCCTTGCAAATTTGTTCACTGGGTCCTCAGATTCTTAGGGAATGAAACTGGGAATCATTTGGTTGACATGCCTTGTGATAAATCCCCATGCTCAAAGATGAGGTAAGGACGTAGATGGGAGGAGGGAGGAAGGGAAACAAATCCCAGTTAAACTGTGCCACTGATCTGCCCTAAATAAGTGTCCTGTTGGGCAGGAGCTGTCCACCATGGTAGTAAGCAGGAATGAATCCATTACTGGGTGATTGTTTGGGTGTCTAGAGCAGTGAATTCCCTAGAGACCCACGGATGGAACAGACCTACACATCCTCCCATACCTGCCCTGCCTACAGCTGCCATGGTCTGAGCATGACTAAAAGCCACAGGATAGAAGGGATGCAGATCCCAACTTTGCAGCACTGGGAAAAGCCCCGCAGCAAGCCTGAGACATATAAGGGAAGCAGAATAACAGAGACCTTAGCTTTGCACTGTCAGATATGTAAATACAGTCCCTTCAGATGCTACAGGAAGCCACAAAGCAGCTCTGTTGAACTCTGTTTGAACGCAGAGGTGTTTTTTGGCAGCGACCAGCGGTTCATCCCCATGGCCTGGGGAGGGAGTTAAATATTCATGCTGCCCTCTAACAACTGCAAGAGTAGCAGGGCTGCTCATCAGCCTTCAGACAGCAGTGCCAGGACGGCAAAGCCCAGGAGCCCTAAGGCTTGGCTGTCACACACCCTGGCTGTGACCAGCACTGAGCAGCCCTGGCAGGAGCAGGGATCATCCATGACACCCCCAGGAGGCACAGGTCTGAGATTAAAGTGGGTTGATGAAGCCCCTATACCTGGTATATTTTATATATAGTATTACAGCACCTGGATTATTCCCCCCAGGGATGCTCAACCTTGGGCAATTTGCAGCCCCCTTATCATTTTCCCAGTGTAGCAGAGACTCAGAGAGCAAGCCTGAAACCTCCTGAGAAATCATGTATTTTCCTCAGGCTCCTTTCAGCGACCTGTAAGAGAAGACCATTCCCAGGGGGCCCAGGCTGGCTGGAAGCCCTGCTCAGCCTGAACCTGAAAACATCCTGGTTTCCATCGGTTCAGGGAGGATATTTCTCTCCTCTTGCAAATGAATATACATTGCTTGGAGCTGCTCTCCACTGGGTTCTGCAAGAAGCATATTGATATGCAAAGCAGTAGGTCACCTAAGCAGCCTTGGCAAATGTATTGTACTGTAGCATCCTCCCCCCTCCCTCCGGTTTGTTCCCCCCACCCCTCCCTTCTTTTAAACGGAAATGCAGCAATATCTGATGGGACTGCAGCAGTTCCAGAATTAACTGAGACTTCCACACTGCATCCTCCTTTACCGGTAACATAAAGGTGGTCTGAGCATTTGCCTTCGGGGCAGCCCTGGTGAAAAGGGGAGGAAAGGGGGAAGAGGATCAAGAGGGAACAAGTTGATTCTTCTGGAAGCATAGCCAGCAAGATTTCTCCATCTGCTGAATGCTGATGGAGAGCTGGGAGGGGACAGTCAGTGGTTCTTTGGAGGGTTTGTGTACCTGGCAAGCATCGTGTGCTCCCCAGCAGCCCCGTGCCACATTGCTGGGTGAGGGGGAAAGGAGGCACGGAGATTTTGCTGTGACAAATCCATCTCTTGTCCTTCAGGCTAAAAGGCTGGCGACCTGCACATTTGAACTACCCATTCACATCCCCAAAAGTCCTTTTGCCTCTGCTTGCTGGGCCAGAGGAAAGAAAGAAAACCAACTCAGCAGCAAGCATCTTGTGGCAGCAGCTGCTCTGTGCCCGCGCTGGTGCTGCACTGCACCTTGCCCGAGCGCAGCAATGCAGGGGGCACTTTCCCACTGGGCTGCATGCAGAGCTGCTGCCTTCCCCAGCTGCACCAGGGGCTGCAGAGGGTGGCACTGCCCCGCTGCCTCGAGAGCGGCGGCAGAAGCTGCTGCATCATTGTTTGGTCAAATAAATTCTTTTTTGCCAAGGAAAAAAAAAAAAAAGAATTCTCAGGTAACTGCATCGAGGGCTGAAAAAAAGACATTGGCAGGACTGCAGCCGCTGGAGGGGAGACGCCTTGCTGGTCATTTATCACCCTGAGTGTGGCTCCAAGACTTTTGCCTAGAGATTGGATGTGGCTTTTCTTATTCCATGTTTCATTTTCTCTTTCCCTGTGGCATATCTCAGAGAGGCTTCTCTCCTCTACATGCCCATAAGAGGGTTGGTGTCAAACATCATTTGGGCTCCCAAAAAGCTGTGCCACATGTGCTCCCTCCATGCCTTGGAATCATCATGCTCCAGGGCTCTGGGGCACCATGCAGGGACCCTGCTGCTTCTTGATTTGTATTGCACAAAGTGCCCCCAAGCCAAGGGAAATGACCACCTTCTGCCTGCCCAGCGGCAGAGCATCCTTCCTGGGCTGAAAAATCTGTGAAAATGGAACCCAACCCTTCTCTGTGAAGTGGCACCATGATTTGAGTCCAAGAGTATCTCCCCCATGGTCTCTGCCTGGCCTCTACAGTTCCTAGATAAGTTATAGATATCTCCAGGTTGGGTAAGTTGATGGGCACTATTGTAATTGAGCAGCTGGTTTCTGTGTTACACAAAATAGTCTCTGTGGCTCTTTGTTTTCAGTCCTGCTTTTAACTGCTGATGTTATTTTGTTCAAGATCCTGTAGATTTTTATGCCAATAGGACCTTAGAAATTCATCTGACTCCACTTTGGTTTTTGTTTTGTAGTTTTTCGATAAAATGAGAGCGATAAAAGCCCAGCACAGCATAAAAAATTCAGCAAAGCTCATTGATTGGAATAACTGGGATGTAAAGCAGAGTGCTCGCAATGGGTGTCAGGCTCTGACCTATAAACCATAACCTTTTGTTCTCCAGATTAGACAGCAGGCATGGGAAAAACGCATTTGAAGTCTGAACACATAGTCTGCAAAATAATTAAGACCCTTCTTCAAACACTGCATAATATATTTCCCTATTAGCTCCTGCTGCAGGACACAGGGAAACAACATTTCTTTCTTGACAAGAAGCATGGCACTTTTTATCAGCTCAGCCCAGTCAGCACTGGAGTGTTTAACACAAATGCAGAAACATTATGAGCATTTGGGGCAATGAGCAGAGCAGGTCTCTCACCCTTCAGCCTCCTTGCAGGCTGAATCCAAAGCACACAAACCAGAGCTCTGCCCTGGTGCTGCAGGTTCAATATCCGCAAAAGAAGCTGCCACCTCCCCTGACATTTCAACATCCCTCTGCTCCAAAAGTGCTGGAGATGGTCCAGGGCCAGACCTTTCCTGAAAAGACCTGCTCAGCTCTAGGCTGGGACATGACACTTTGTGGACAATAGAAGAGAGGGATGGATGCCAGGGGAGTGGAGAGGAAGGGTAAACCAACAGTTTTGGAGGAGAGATGCCAAGAGAAGGTGGAGCAGGTGAGGTGATGATGACATAGGGACACGAGTGACGTCTTGGAGAGGAGCTGCTGGCAGAGCAGCCTGTTCCCATGAGCAGTTCCAGGCAGACCCACACTCAGCCTGCAGCCACAGCCACAATGGCCAACAAGGTGTTAGGGGCTGCTGGGAGGGAGTCAAAGATGGACATGGAAGATGCAGTCACAGCCATGAACCAGCTGGACCCCTATCTGGAACAGTACAGGGGCAAGGCTGCCCTGCTACTGAAAGGATAGTGAGAGCTGGGAAGTGTCATGGACAGGCAGGGAAGAAGCACGGTGAATTCTTACTGTCTGAGGAGACAGGACTCCTCAGAGGTGAATGAGACCTGTAAGAACACTGTGTAAAATAGTGAGCAGCATTACAGAAGGGGCTGAAGGAGCACACACATGTATGTCCAGGACTAGGAACTTAGTAACAATGACATCTCGAAAGTTCAGGGAGAAATATGATTTTGCACAAGCTCTTGAGACTCACCATGTCCTGGGGTGAGGCCCTGTCACTCCTGCCTGCTGCAGCAGCTCATGCACCCCAATGGCCCTGGGGCAGCTGGCCCCCCACGACAGTGGTGAGATTCAGAGTTGCAAGTCCCATGTTCCTATGCTTGAGCCACGAACCCGTGGCTCCCAAAGCTCCCCCGTGCTCTGGCAAATCGTGCAGGGAAAGCTCCTGCCAGCTGCCCTGCTGGGGCTTGGAGAGGAGGGCATGGCCACAGCCTTGCTGTTCCAGGGTGCCCTGCAAGGGGTACTGAGAAACAGCCCTGAATGGAGCCGCTCCCCGGGGTTGCTGGGGAAGATGGCGGCCAGGGTTGCAACATCTGGGCAGATGTTACCAGCCAGATTTCATAGGCTGAGGGGGAAACACCCCCTGGCAGCCAGGATGGGAGGAGGGGTGCATGCCGAGGGTGGGGAAAGGACAACTCCCACCATGAAGAGGTCCTGACCAAGAATGATTTCCAAAGGAGGTGAAGAGGGAGAGAAAATGCTTATTTATAGATGAAACACAGCAAAGTACTTCACCTCAAGAGAGCTTTAAAAAAACACCCTGACACACGAAAGAGGGGCACAATAAAATGAAACAGAGCCCAAAACTCAGTGTGAGCAGAAAAAGGGTGTCTACAGCCAGCACTGGTGGGTTGCAGGCACCCAACCTCTTACCTGCAGGCCCGTCATCCTCCTCCTGGTTATCCTCCTCTTGGAGCAGACACAAACCCCGAGCAGGTATCTGGCCAAAGCAGCCTGCCAAGCAAAGCCTGCTCACTGATCAACTGAGCTGGGCTGGAGGCAGGCTGACAGTGCTGGGAGTGAGAAAGTCCAAGGGAATTTTCAACCTGTTTGCTCAGCCCAGTCTGTGTTTAACCAAACGCCCTTCTCTGCAGAACCAACCCCAGGATCGATCTGAATAAACAGGGGGTGAGAGGGACTGGGTTTCCTCATCACCCCTGTTCCCCCTTAGATGTTAAAAAAGGGGTTATAGTTCCCACACATGGGGAGGGGGAAAGAACAAGGTGTTTAGAGCCAAGAAAAGCCATTTTGCAACTGTTTTATAAGCTTCTTTCGTAAATTGTAACTCTAGCAATTTTCATAGACGATCCTCTAAATGTGTAACAAATACTTGTTCATTAATTCTTCTGAGCTGTGTTACTTTGGGGATAGAAGAGATCACATCTTCATCATGGTGAAGGCAGTGATATTTGTGAAACACTGTGTGGCAACATTACACAGCGTTTTGGGGCCAAAAGCAGGGGAGGATTTTGTATTCCTGTGATTAGAGTTAGTAAGGGGAACTTACAAATTCTGAAATATTAATATTCTTCAAGAAAGCTGTTGCTGGGGAAGAAATGGCAGCAAGCATTTAGCTACAGAATACTAATGAAAGTAGCTCTGCACTCCAGAAGTTGCAGGGGAAAAACACAATTGATTTTATTTGATTTTTTTTTTTACTTTGAATTCTCAACCCCCCTGTAAAAAAAAAAGCAGCATTTTTCCATTTCCATCGCCTGCTCTGCTTATATACCCTGCCAGGAGGAAATTTCTAGGAGGCACACACACACTGAAATATGAACCTGAATTAATGTCTCTTTCTCTCCTAGAGCATCCTGAAAGCCTTCCCTCCCCAAAGCAGTTACCAGCCCCTGTCACCCCCAGAGCAGTAATTGAGAGCTTGGGCTGCAAGAGGGGCAGGTCTTAAATCACCTTTGCTTCTCTGAAAACTGGTAGCTCCTCACACCATTCTGAGTTACACATTTGAGCCACTGAGAGCTGCCACTTTTAGGAGCTGGCAAAATAGGCTGGCTGCCCTGAGGGAGAAGATGGGCTGTATGAAGAGACACTGGTTCTGGATGGGGGAGAGGGAGAGAGATTTTTCCTTGGCTCTAGAAGAATACAGACTGAGTAATCTCCAAGTTATAAGTCTTCTTCAGGTCTCTGTTTCTGCACACCAGGAAGGCTCTCTCCATACCATGGCCTCTCCCAGCTTTGCCATAAAAAAAACCCTCCAGTAGAGAAGAATTCTCCAGGACAAGGCAGAGATTGTGAATATGTTAGCTCACCCTGAACAGTGATCCATCATTGCCAAAGAAATGAAGTACCTGGCACTTGTCACCTACCCTTGAGACTCCTTTCCTACCAGACAAGATTTAAGAGTAAAAAGTTCACCTCACTTATTTTCTGACAGTGAAGAATTACACATTTGACTACAGTTTAGCTCTGCAACTGGAGTTGCAGAGTTTCAGGGGTTTCAAAGATCCCCTTTTACTGAGACACACAGCAGGAGAGAGAATATCACATTTTAGCTTACATTTCCCTTTGAGAACCTACTTTTCACCTTGCTGTCATCTCTTTACAGGCTCCATTCTTCTGTTTTCTTCTCAAGGGACAGGTAAAAATAAAGGTGTTGCTTTTTAATTATCTGTAGGCCTACTTCCTGGTTGTTCTTGTTTCCTAAAAAACGGACAAGGTATTGTCACTTTACTCACTTGATGGCCATGTAATGTTTTAAAGCTGATTAGGCTGCCTAACCTTGCCATTCCGTTCCATTTTGTCCCATTCCAAACATTATTTAGTAAGATTCTGTTGAAATGCCACTTAATTAATTGATCTCCAAATTATATGAAATACAGAAAAAAAAATCTTAACACATGTTGTGTTTCTGTCCTAGCCCCTACCATTCAAGAGGGAAATCATAAATCCATGCTGATCACTCCAAATCATCTTCATGTGTGTGAAAATGTTTTCCAGCATTAGTTGCCTTGAAGCATCCCTTCTCAGGGATGGAGGTGAGGCTGACTGGCCTGTAATTCTGTGGACTTCCCCTCTTGCCCACAAATGTGAATATTAAGTGGTGGTCAAACACTGGAATAGACTGCACAGAGAGGTTGTGCATTCTTCACCAGTGAAGACATTTGAAACCCATCTGGATATGGTCCTGGCCAACCTTCTCCAGCTGACCCTGCTTGGGCAAGGGATTGGATGAGATACCTCCAAAGGCCACTTCCAGGCTCACTGATTCTGTGATTTAGCCTAAACAACCCCTTTAGTTAGTGGCAGTATAAATCTTCACTATTAATCTTATGTAACATGAAGTATAGATGTACTTCATTAATATTCTAGCAACTGTATTCATTACCATGTAAATATGAAACACAGAAACACGATGAATTGTTACTGCATAAACATGGGGCATAAACACAACAAATTAAACCTGGAAGAATGAGCATTAAAAGTATTCATTGTTCTCAGCTACCTTTTTGGGTTCATGACATTATCCAGTGCATGTCTGGCCTTTATTCCAAGGAGATTCCAGCTGAAAGACATAACAAGACCCAGAAGAAATATGTCAAAAAGAAAAAGACATCAATACCACTGTATTTGCTACATGATGCATGTACAATTGAATGGTACCTGCATACCAGCAGCTTATTACTTGTGAATTGTTCTCAGAGGCATCTGAAGAGGTGTTCAAAGAGCTCACCTACTTCAGAGAGGCAGCATGAAAATATCAAGGGGCTTGCTTGAAAATTTAGCAGCAAGTGTTCAACATCCTGGTGATGAATGAAGGATGAGGAGGAAAATGGAAGATATCCTTTCAATGAGAAGGCGAAGCAGCTTGTATTTGATCCAATAAAAAAAAGGGACTAAAAAAATTTGAATTCACAGCATATGCATTAAAAGGCATTTTGTTTCCTGCTGATTCAGGTAGTGGGGCCATGGTGTGAACTATTATTGGATCACAGCTCACCACTGCTTCCTGCAGCAAGGCACTTTCTGGTCCCAAAAGTCAAGCTCTTCTGCCCTGTGAGCAAAAGACATCACAGGTGACTGAGGCAGATCCTTTCTGATGCATTTGTGCCCCTTCTGTTGCAACAACCTGTTGCTTTTCACAGTGATGCACCCTGTTTCTAAAAGGACTGACTTCTCCTATCTTCATCAGCTAAAATGCATCTATGATGTTTATATTAATAAATATCCTCATTCACTCCTGTCTCTTCGATCCCAACCTCCCCAACTTGCATCTGTTCTTTAACCCTTTACACACTGCTAAATGGGACAGGAGCTCTTTAGAGCAGCTGTCTTTGTTTATCTGAGAGTGTGCTACTTAGTACCAGGAGGATTTAATCTCTTTTTTGAACCTTTCATCACAATATAGCAAAATAAAGCAATAATGTTTATACTTTTTTTTTTTTAAATCACTGCCAACAGCATTGTATTAAAAAAAGGCTCTTTTTAATAACATGTACTTTCCTGTAGAGTGGATCTTATGAAATATGTCCTTGTCATTTTTCTGGGACTGTTCAGCAGGAGAAGCCAGACAGGTTAATTATTATCATTTATTTGTTCAGGAAAGATCATAAAAGTTGTCTGCAGCAGAAAGCACACAGTCCTTGTTGCCAAAAAGCAGATGCTGCACGAACAGAAGCTGGAGAAGCCACATGCTCACGTTACTGTGATGCTTCTGCCTGCAAGCTAGAACCACCACTCTTAGAAGTCAGCAGAAAATTTAGTCACATTGCTTTGCTCTGTCCTTCCCCACTCTGGTGCTAATTTTGGACAGCCACTGAATTTGCAATCTGACCTTTTATTCAGCAAGGGTAGGACAGTCCATCAAACCCACATAAGCCCCAGCAGAACAAGCCTCAGGAAGAGCAGATGGTATCAGACAGAAAGATAAAAGCTCTGACCAGAGTCGTAGCCTTCACAGCTACTAGGCATGCTTGTCCTTTAAACAATCTCTAACCCAAAGCCAGCAGTGCATTTCCACTGTGTAAACATTAACTTTCAGGTCAAAGGGAACGTAGATGTGCATGGGTTAATCACCCACTATTTCACTTCCTGCTCTTCCTATTCAAAAATATGACTGAATTTTAAGTTGGCTTGCTCACACAGTCCAAACTTCTTTTGATCTAGTCAAGAAAGAGCATGTGTTTTTATTTATGAGCTTGTCTTCTGTTCAACATCTTTTTGAGAGAAGTCCATGGTGGTAAGCTGAGAACAAATTTCCCTGAGCAATTTCAGTAGGTACCGAACCAGCATTTCTGCGCGCTGAAAAGGCCAAGGGGCACAACTAGCTGTACCTTGGTGATACAATGCCAAAGCAGGGAAAATAAAACACATTTCTGTATTTAATGGTACTTGCAGCAAGTGTTGACTAAGCAGCTGAACTGCCAAAGTTAGATTTCACAGTTTCTTTGCTGCCACAGAGAGCTCTGAACATTAAAACCACCTTCCGTACACGGTATGCTGGGGACTTGTCCTCAAAGCTGTCCTAAAGCACACCTTTCCCAAAGCAACTAATGCTACTCTAAAAAACCCTAAACATTGACAAATCTGCTTTTTTTTCCATTAACTGTTTCAGGCATCATTACTCTCACTGTTAGGGAGCTACACCTCATTTCAAGATCTGTTTCGAGTCAGGTCCTGAGAATTGCTGTTCATTGCTGCTTTGCCTGCACAACTGGAAATCACTTATGCTGCTCACATGGCCACTGCTAGTGACAGAGACTATTCTTAATTTCTGCTTTGTGTCCTCATGTACCATACAGAAATATATTTTCCACACTTACTGATCAGATGTCAGAATAAAAACAGTAGCACAAGTGGGTAATAAATACTAAAAATAATACTTCTGGCTACACGTCACAGGCCCTCACTAGGTGGGAGAGCTTTGCCATTCATACTTGAAATTAATGATTGGAACTGATTTTATTTTTCTTCCCCTCTTACAGGTGTAATATATACATAATCACATAAATAACTGTGTGATTTTTTTTCCTAAAATCCCTATGTGTCTGAGGACCTAACACAGAGTGCTGCAGCAAAGCACACCCTAAGGAAAGCTTTACGTCTGCACACTTCCTGGTAACTTGCCAGCCAGTGACAGGTTCATCAATAATGATAATGGCTTTTTGTCAAAGCAAACCAGTGCACTAAGCCACACACTTGCTCAACTCTACAAAGGAATCAAAGTAACCAGCACCCTTGTAAGGAAAGTGAGACAGAAACATGACTTCTAACAAGAGGAGCTGACTAACAAAAGAAATAGAAGGATTAAGCTCCCTTTGCTGAAAAGCAGAAGCAGGTTTTCAATCAGTGAAAACTGTCACCTTGTTATCCACTGAGAAATGAGAACCCAACTTCACCACAGCTGACTGATACTGACTGCAGGCTACTACACAGCAGTTCATCTCTCATTTGTGACAAATGGAGCATAATGCAGCTATCTCTGCAAATATAATCAATAATGAAAATTTGTATTAAAATTGCACCCAAAAGCCCATTACTGAATAGGTTTCACATGCTTAAAAAGCCAGTGGCATCCTTGCTAAATTTTCCATGTTAAGAACATACTCATACTCATTCTGACTATCCCCCCAAACATCAAAGTGGTCATAAATCAACCAGAAAGCTCTGCCAAACCCCTTGGGAACAGGGAAGGCTCATGGTCTGTTAGCTCTGTATTTCACCTGCGTGTGCATGGGAGGTCCAACACATCTCACATGTACCTGCATGAGCCACCTTCACTGACACCTCTGCAACACAGCACCTGGGCACAAACTTCTGCCTGGGAAATTAAGAATTTAATGGACTGGGTAACAATGTTTTGCTGTGAAATGTGTGTGCACGTAACAGAAACCAGAGACAGAAAAAACCAGAGACAAAGGGAAACAGAATTTCAGTGGTACAGCAAGAGAGACAATGCATGGCAGAGAGAAAAAGAGAGGAAAAAAGGGGAAACCAGAGAGCAGAGAAGGAAGCACAAAGAGGAGTCTTTGTGACTTCTTGTGATAGAGAGGGGTCAAACGGATGGGGCAAATGGGGAGAGAAAGAGGGATAGTAATTGTGAGAAAGGGAGCTGCAGGAACAGAGAATGAGATATAGGCAGGGGCAAGACAGACAGAAGGGTCACAGGACATGGAAGGGGGGTGTGTGTGTGCAGAGAAAAGAAAGGTAAAACACATAAAACAAGTGTGACACAGAAAAATCGTCTGGTATCACATCCCTAAGCTTGCAAGGGAACGATTTTTGGGCAGCTGAAACAGGTAAGGTAGAAAAGCAATGAACTAACTCCAGCTGCTCACATACTCCTGGTTCTGACAAGAATCTGGAACTTCCTGCAAAAATAAATGCAACATCATCAACATGCTTAACTCCCGTTACACATCACCTTGTCCTAAGAAGGAAAAAAATATACCTAATTGTGGTTACCTGCTGAGATCTAAACAAACAAGGTATTTATTCTGGGCTAGAGGCCTACTTTAAAACACACAGACAGGTGAGCTGCAGCCAGGGATCTGGGCACTCAAAAGACGCCACAGGGTGAAGGAGGAAATAGCACTACTACAGAAGCTTGCTTCTTCTGTTCTGCAGCTCCTTAGAAACCTGAGGGAACCCAGTCTGGTTACCCCAAGACTGCACCTGATCTTGAGAAAACAATTCCAGCTTTCATTGTCAAAGGATCAGAGACAGACATTGGTGCTGTCACGAGCTACACAGCTCAGACACGCATTCTCCTAATGAATATTCTGGTACCTTGTTCTTTCTGGTTGTAAACTAACAGTGAACTAACAACCTATTTCACACAAGCATCTAAGAACTTACTGCACTCATGTTTACAACTGCTCCCAGACCTTTCTGGAAATGGCCTAAGGAAAAGCACAGCATCCGTATTTTTAGTAAGTTTGACTGGTGCCCCCAGCTGTCACTTTTGTGCCTGATTAGTGGCAGTAGGCAGCTTTCCATTTATTTCCAAGCAGCTGCCAGAAGAGCTGCAGGCAGAGGTAATCCAGAGACTGCAGAACTCTGCTCCCTGTCAATTTCACACCGGCATTTTACATTCTTCTATCCCCATTTATTATTAATCTCTACTTATATCTAACTCCAGCTCTTAGTTAGCCTTTGCCAGAGGCTTAACCATTAAAGGTGACTGTGAGGAAGGACTGGAAAGAAGGAACTGCCATAAATCAGGCTTTTACCATTCCATGGAATTCTAGCAAGGTGAGAAACTGTGCAAAGCTTGGGAAAACAAGACCCTGTACAGGAGATCAGACCAGATCAAGTCTCCTTTATCCCTAGTGCTAACATTGTAAAGGAAACATCTATATCACAGAACTCTCCTCCTGATCATGCTCAGTTTCTACTTTTTACACAGCTTTCTATCCCTTCTAAATTTCTATCCATTCTAACTCAGAGGATGTTCTTACATTTCATGTTTTCTGAATCCACTAAGTCCTCAGGCTCAGTAGGACCATGTCACATTTGTTCCAAATAAGCACTGTATAAAAACATACTTTTCCCATCAGTTTTCAATGAATTGTCTTTTAATTTCATATAAAAAACACGACCACAATCAATTATGAAAAGATAAACAGGAGAACCTGATTTACTTTGCCCTCTCCAAGATAAACAATTTTAATTTCAGCAGCAGAACTAACACCCATTGTTTTCTACCAATGATTTTCTTTTTAAGGCTTCAAATCTTTTTTCCTATCTTGCCTATTGCTTTTATCCCTTTTGAACAGGGATGAACAGTGTGTTCTAGGTGAAACAGCGCACTGTTCATTTAATGAAGTCATTCTATTATTTTCCAGACCCCTCCTTACCCATCATTATGTTTTGCTCACTTGTTTTGGTCACTTTACTGTACATGAGAGGCCCACTTGGTGTCATCTTTCCTTTGGAGGTAAAATGAATGCAAAACATTGCAAAGACTGTCCATAACTTTTCCAAATGGAGACAAGGATGTCACATATACGTGCTGTGTATGATGAAGTTTCCCACTGGAGTGTGAGAGGCATTCAACTTATTGCACACTTTCCCCAGAAGTTCCCACAAATCCAGATGGTCTGCAATCCTAAGAAATACTCCAGGCTCCAGATAAGGTTTTTGTAAAACCTTTCCCAAGTCTTTTCCAACAACAGAAGCTTCAGCAGGCTAGCCAGCTGTAGTATCATTTTACTCTGCTTGACAGAGGCATTAGTGTCTTTGAGCACCCAGCTGGAATGGGAGTGTCATTAGGACAGAGAAAAGTCGTCTTCCACCTCTTCAGTGCTCAGTCATAATGAAGGCTCTTCAGCGTTCCTCCTCCAAACCTCTTCCTTTCAGAGAAGCCAGCAATCTAGAGGCAGGGAAGACAAGTTGTCATGTCAGAATCAGCAGGAGCTCCCTCTAGCCCACACTGTTACCAAGCCAACTGCAACATCTTCCACACCATCTCCAGAACCAGGGCCACAGTGCTTCAGCTGACTGCTAGAGCAGCACCACTAATTAAACACTGCACAATTCACTATGGCTCATCTCTTCTGTGGAGCTCCTTTAAGACTTTTTGGCAAGGGAAATCGAAAGCCTCAATCCTAACCCAGTTAATGACAGATTTCAAAGCCTGTATTTCCCCCCCAGATTGAAGTGCATACAAGAATTTCTCTTCCATTCATTTTTAAAACTATAAAACAATATAAACCAAGTTCTATCAAAGAGCTGTTGAGGCTTTATGCCTTCAAACCCGGGCAGCAGCACTTCACTGGCAGTTGAAGGTACAGTTTCATCAATGGCTGAGAGCTTAAAGAAAACCACTGGGACAGAAATGGCTGCAACAATACAAAGGATTAGCACTCCTGCACTTGCAGCCCATCTGCAGACACTGCTTACACAGTGACAATGGATGTTTACAAAGAAAATCGACTTGAAACCATCAGAAGCTTCTCTGCTTTAACAGTATCTCAGCCAGATTTTCAATCCAATGCATCCCCAAAAGAAAGTGATGCACTGCTTTCTATTACTGCGTATCTGCCCCACTGGCATCATAAAACTATTAGATTACAGGCCAGAGTAACTTTTACCTTACTCACTACACACAAGCAGAAACAGCAGACCCAGTAGACACAACCTCCCAAAACAATTCCACACTTTCACAGGAAATACAATCTATTAAAATGGAGGGAGTCAACCAAGCCCTGCAAGTCATGCCACAAGAAAGTGGGCATGTAGGATGGTGTGGGATGAAAACATAATCTACAATTCACAGCAGATTGCTCAGGTTACACACTTCACTTGTAAGCAGAGAGCTAAAGAGCTTTCCCAAAATAGAGGTCCATAAAAACTCCACAGATTAAATTTACTTGGGGTTTTCAGGCCCAAAAACTCACACAGATATGCAAGGTATTCACTAGGGTACTGGTTTATTCACCTCTGAAAAGCAATCATCTCTAAGGATAAAATCAGGCAGATTTTGTACAAAGGTTCACCTCATGAAAATTGCTTTGGGAGTTTAAAGAAGAAAAATGCAATCATTATAACTAAGAAGTACCTGAACACCATAGGTAAAAAGTTATCTGCTTTAGCATTTTTTACATCAAAGTCACTAATTAAGAGTAACAATTATTTATTTATCACCAATCTGATTCAAGTCATAGCTATGAGCAATTTGAAATGTATCATTCTTTTCATCCTCAAGAAGTTTATAACTGAAATACCTCAAAACAGAAATGATCATAGCATTTACAGAAAACCCACCAACACGGTAGGAGTTACATTTAGAAGATAACCTCAATGGATAACATTAGGAGGTTGGATTGAAGTCTCCACTTCCAGTTTGGATTTTGCCTCTCTAAACATGACTGTTTGCTATTTAAGATTTGTTTTAAGCTTTTGAGCTCCTGTCAGGAAAGTAGATAGTCATCAGCATGCTGCAATCTTTGGCACCCAGCCAAAAGGAATGTATAGTTAATCCCTGGCTAGTCACTAAATAGGATCAAATAATAAAAATAAAAATCTTACATCATGCATCAAAGACAACCAGCACACAAGCAGGTTTCTGCATTAAGGTATTATTCCCATGAAAGGAAAACCTCCTTTCACCAGAATGTGGGGAGGAGAGGGGGAGAGGGGAAGAAAAAAAGGCATCATGCAAAACTAAAAGAGGCAAAAGCGAATTCTATTTTTAAAAGGCACTACAAAAGTGCTCAAAGAAAGGAAGCATTTTGTAATCTGTGACCATTTTCCCTTGCTCTCCCCAAGGGGCTTTCAGCACAGCTACCTCTAAGGAAGTACAGGTGTGACTGTACTTCAGAAATGTTTTTCTGAAAGGTAGTTTGAGACACCTTTACATATGGTAAATGCAACTTCACTGCTCCCTGTACGATAGACTGCACATGGGGAGGTGGGGGATACAAAAGCTGAAGTGGCCTGCCCAAACCAGAAGTCATTTTACTAGTATTTCCCCAGCTGGCTGAAAACAGTTAATTCAGTCCTTTAGGAATTAATTACAAGCAGCTATCATACTGCCATTTTCCTTGTGGCTCCACTGAGTCTCTGGAAACTACCTGTATTGAACATAAAATCTACTTCCAGCTGTGCAAAAAAAAGGCCTTTTCATTGACCTTCAGGATAGCATCTATGGCCTAAATCTGCAACCAAGCAGCCTGAAGATGACAGAGCTGGAAGAAATCATATTTGCTCATTTTACCTCATTCTTCCAACTATCTACTGTGTTAGCATACTTAAGTATTTCACTGCCAATCACTTTATAGACAAATACTTCAGCTGACAGAAGTCAGCCATTCTTCTGTCTAGCCTTAACAGCTGTGCACCCACAGATATAAGAATTCAATCACCAGCACAGATCCTCATTTAGGCTGCATGAAGCTCGTGTTTTAAAGAGGACTGTGTCAGCAGTTCACATTACACAGGGAGAAATGAAAAAAAAGAGGAGGAAATGTGACAAACCTGATTGCCATCTCTTAAGAAGTATCTCTTCTCTATGACCTGGCAACAACAGAGAATGATGTTAGCTTGCACAGCACATGCATAACCTCGGATTGCAACCAACACTTCTGAGCACTGAAACTCATGGCTAACTGAGACGAGGTCTGACCCCACATCTCTGCTCCAGGCCCACTGCTTTAGTGCATCTAGCACACACAGCAGCTGCCACCTACAGCCATTCTTAGACAAGCTGTCTAATTATCCTCAGCTTCAACACACTTAATTTAGTTAGCCCTCCTGTGCAATGGAGGTGATGATTTGTGTGTCTCCTGCTTTAGAGTCAGTTACTCCCATTCCCTTAGGGACAGTGGTTCCTACTACTGCACAGTAGCCACACTATGCCATCTTTGCTCAGGGGATGCTTAAAACAGAGCATTCCTTCTCTCATTTGCACAGTGGACCTTAATGATCTCTTTTTCAGGAAGGGAGAGTAATATTCTTAATTAATTTCTTAATTCCTAAAGGTTGCTTCAACTAGGATCAACAGAGCTAACCAGTCTTGTATCACTCCACATTACTGCCTCAGAATGCTGCAACCCCTCTGGCCTGCCAGACAACTTCAAAAGCATAAGCAGAGTGTCTTTGCACATTTGTGAGTTCTTTTTCACTGCTCTATGCAGATTAGGAACTAAATCTTCAAGCAGATCAGCTATCTCCTGTAGGGTTCCAAAAGCAGATCAATCTTTGGCCTCCTCACACCTGGCTTGAACCAGCTCAGAGAGTGGAATATGAAAGGAGCAGCTTAAACTGTTGTTCATGCTCAAATCCCAGACAGCATTTGATGCACAGGATAATAAAACATTATTTCACTGACTTACCTTATCAAAAAACCGGCTTAGTTTGACAGCATTGGAAGAACCTGCAGCAAGGTAACGAGGATTGGTGCAGTCCTAGAACACCCAAAAAACAGTAACAAACCAAGCACAAGGAAATCAGTGCAAGGAAGCCAAACACAAGGAAATGAACATACCCTTTCCCCTGACACACACCATCAAAGAGGGAAAACAATGGATCTGCTGATATCTATTCCACAGTCACTTCAGAGAAAAGACAAACTGTCCTGTGAATCAACTGCAGAATTCCATGCAACCCCCCAAATGCCCCACATCTTCCTTCCACCACCAGCTATACAGTCAGGCAGTCATTTGTACAGGCTACACCTGAGATTGGGAGTGTGTATACAAGCATTCACACAGCGCATGTGTATTTTTATATCCATAGATCTATATAAAATCATCTTCGTGTTTCATTCAAAAACAGTCCATGTCAGAGCTATGAATAAGAAAATTTAACTCCCAGCCAACAGTTCTAAACAATTCAGCCAACAATTCTTAAGTGATCTTATCTAATACCCCTTACATCTCCCTACAGTGAAACAAAAATATCTGTTTCATCAAGCAAGGGGCAGAGCCAACCAAAATGTGAATGACTGGCACTACCAGAAAAATCTCCAAAAGCCAAATTTTTCTTACAACATCTTTACTTACTAAAAATTGGACTCACTCCCATATAAAAGAAAAACAACAGTGATGACAAGGATACTAACCAAATTTATTTCTTCAGCATTGAAATCCTCAGCCAAGAATGCTGTTCTGGTCAAAACTTCATTCCTCTTAGTTTCTGGGATCTGATCCAGTTTAGTTCCTATTACCAGCAGTGGGATCTGGTTATCACCAAACTGTTCATGGTCATAGTCACTGATGAGGGAAACAAATACAATCCTGATTGAGGCAATGGCCGTGTAAATGGGCACAGGTACAACATCACCTCCCATGTGCCTCTCAAAAAACCAGTAATTTATTTATTATTGGTCCATTTATCTAAGTTAAAATGTGCAGTACCTTTAAATTAAGGAAGGGCTTCTGCATCTAAGTCACTACATAGGAATCCAAGCTTCAATCATTATCCCTAGCTAGGGTAATCACTTGACTGTCATTTTTACCTAAACCAAGCTTTCTAGCAAGTAATTTTACAACCAAAAGCAACAACTTGAGCAAGGAATTGCTGGTGGCTGAACATCTGTCTTTGACAGAAGTTAAGAAACTTCTGAAAATTAAACAATTGTGAAGAACCTGTCTTCTCCAGAACCTGGAGACACTGGAGAATTTTGCAGTCTGTACAATGCAAATCCTCTTTCCCATTTCCTGAGTTTCTACAGATACACCTCTGTACCAGAACAGACAGATAAACAATTGATATTCTCCCCACAAAAAGCAACTCCTTGTTATTGCCTTTCTGCTCATGTGTGAGGGTTTAGCAATGATTTTAAAAACCTCCTTGACTAGATGGATGACAGGAGCACAGAGGTACAGGAGGAAATCCTTGACAAGGTGTTGGAGAACTAATTATGAACATGCTGTTTAAGCAGAGTTTTCTAAGCTCTTTTAGCCACACTCTGAAAATAATTCCATGACCCAAACCAAAAATGTATGAAGTGAACTTCCTCAGTCTTGGTGCATGAAGGGAATGCCTCTTTGCCCAGACACATCATCCCACAACATTTCCTGTACAATGGCATCTCTCAGTACAGACAATGAAATCTTGAGTTAACAAGAACTGGACCCACTCTCACAGAGGCCTCAGACAAATAAAAGATGCAATAAATATCTTTTCCCTTAAAGCAAAGTCTCTGCTACCCAGTTTGGGAATCTGCTGTCAGAATCACCTAACTGGCAGTATAAAAGAAAAAGAACAATCAACTTTCTTTGATATTCCCCATTTCTTTATTTCTTTCTTTCCTCCAAGTCTAACCACATCTGCTTTCCTGAGGAGACCAAGTAGCCTTAGAGATGAACAAAGACTTCTACAACTGCTTGGAATTCCCATGTCTGAGCTCTGCATGTATGCATTTCACTCACCCGTTTGTCACGAGAACTCCTGTTGGAGCAACATCCCTGTTGAGTGCTTCCAAAGACCAGCGATACAAATTCTGGGATGATTTCTTGTTGGTCAAGTCATGCACTAAAATTATCCCTAGAGTGAAAGACAAGACAGCAAGATGCCATTTAAAGATACATATTCTCTTCCTTATCTTACCAAAATGACACCCGCAGGTTCCCAGATATCTGAGAATTAAGTAAGGGATGTATAACCAGCTCAGTCACAGTGAATAAGTAAGGCTGAAAGTATCAGGATGCAACAGGTTTTTTAAAGCTGCTTAGCAAGATTTGGCTAAGAACATGAAAGCAGGAAACAAACAGCCACCTCAGGGTTTAATCTGCAAAAGGCTCACAGGCATTCACTGATTCTGTCTACATCTCATGATACTGAAATTCTGTATTACTGCAGCAGAAAATTTATACTTTCTCTGGTAAACATAATTTTTTTTTGTCACACCATCTATAAAGTCTAAAAGCTTTTTCTTTGTTTCAAAAGAGTTCAGAGAGAACTACTGCTGTCCTCCATTTTCAAGAATTAATATACTTAGGGAGGTATCTAAAGGGGAAACAGACACTGATAAAATTTCACAGTCCACCAAATGGCTGGTAGAAGCATGAATTAATAAGACTTATTGTACTTAAGTTTCTAGCATTTTTCATTACCATGAGCCTTCAAAATATAAATTCTGAGACAGAGTCAGGCTTCCTAGCTGTGCTATTAACAGACACCCACTTCTGATAACCACAGTTCCTAACTCAATTACCAACTCCTGCTAGCAAATTTCTTCTATTTATTCACACCTTCTGCAATATGTGGAATGTTCCCACTTCCTCCAGACTTCAAACTATCATCAATTCAAGGGACAAAATGGAATGATACCCCTTATCTGCATCAGGATTCATTCTCAAAACATTTCACAGCCTACAGGTGGAAAAAACTTACTAATTTAGTCTTTCACCTTAACTCCCAGAGGTGCCACCCACTGTACACACTATGAACAAACCACATTTCCACAAACATTTCCCACTACCCCCCATGACTATGCACAGACTCTCCCACGAGAGTTCCCAGCATATCACAGCTATAGCCCTATTTCAAAGCATTTATCTCACTAACAGTATAAAAAGGCAACTCTGCTGTGTGTCCACCCCCAGTGTAGAGAGAAAATGCCTGATACAACAGAACTTGGCCTACAGCAACAGATCCAGAGGCGCTGCTGCACAAGCTGTGAGAAACACTCACCACCTCCGCACACTCTCCCTCAGTTATATCCTTGATTGGTCAGTTCCCTTACCTGCTTCACCTAAAACCTGCATGGTTAGTTGCACCAGCAGAAAAAGACAGTCAACATCCAAAAAGAGGAGGCAGGACCAATGACTACTCAAGGAAATGCTCCTCCCACAACAAGGTCTGCAAGCCAAAGCTTTACTGCCCAGTCACTGTCCTCAGCTATCACAGTCCCCACACCAGGTGGAGAGTCAGCAAAAAAAAGATCTGTGGATAATCCAAAACCAAACTGTACCCAGTCCTGTCAACAGCCTGGCAGCTGCTGCCACAACCAAGCACTGACTGGTTCTCAGACCACTGCAAGCCCAGAAAGCAGAAGCAGTCAGGCAGAAGGAATGCATTCATCTTCTCTTCTTAAATCAGGTCAAGCAGAGGCAATTTGTGAGACAAGCTCTAATGGAGAAATTAATCTAATGAAAGAAACAAGGCCCAAGGTTAACTACCAAAGTCAACACTCTTCACATGCAAGCTGTCTAATTAGTATCTTTTGGGCAGTGGAGATAAATAACTCTTTTTTTAATGTCATCAATTATAATTCAGATGCATGAGTCCAAGATCTCATTTCCTAATGGGCTGTTCTAAGGTATTTCCAAGTCTGACCCACACTCCCTGGCACACTGTAGGTTTGGTAGCAAAAAGAAATACCAAAGAGACTTGCTTTGTGGGCACAACTCAAGCCTTATATACAGAAATCTGGTTAACAGTATAAGCAAGAGGTACCTAACAGAGTTTTCCCCCTGAGAAAGGAGGAAGAAACAACTAGTTAATCACAGACCAAAAATGTTTATTGTATGGTTTAACATGTCATTGAAAGGCCTTCAAATGAGTGGGAATAAGCAAAGAGAATCAAACAGAACACTTGAGCCAGATTTTCAGAAGCAGTTGTTAGTCTGATTTATTTTTAGTGAACTATCCTGGGATGACAAAAAGTAACAATTGAAATACTGCACTGTTATGTTTATAATCTATTATTTGCTCTTGTCAGAGATCCAGATGAACCACGAGGCCTTTAAGACAGTATCTCAACAGGAGGCACAGAATACTATTTTCTACATATGCAGCATGTTGCAAGAGTCAACTCTTAAAAATAAGTTGGTAAGCTAAATGAGCAGAGGCAAGATGGTTATCAGCATATGGCAATTTTATGGGAAGGAGACAGTTCAAATTTGCCAGGGTAGGATGTAACTATCAAAGCTCATAAAAATTTAAATAATCATTTCTCTGCTGTAGGTTTTACAGCTGAACAGACAGGAAAGTATTAATTGTAAAAAAATCTTTAAAATATGTAAGTCATATTTGTGCAGCATGTCAGACCTGGAAAGGTGAAGGCAACCACTGGACCTTCAAAGCCTCCCTGCTGTGCCAGCTGCACAAGACTGAAGGGAAAGGCTGATAGAGCTCATCTGCACAGGTTTGCCTGAAATACCTGCCCTTCACAACTGAATCCATAAGATTCTGCCTACAAATAGTATCAGGTTTTTTTCCTGTATAAATCAGAAAGGAGAACAATGTAGCCCTCAGCCAGGCTGCCTGGAACTCTGCTCCAGAACAAGGGACAGCTCTGAAAGAGACAGGAGTAAAATCATATTTACACCAAGCAAACTCACCATTCAGCAAATTATAGAACACTGCTCTTGTGCTTTTCACACTGGTGGCACTGCCCACGGAGCCTCCAACATCCCACAGCTCAATGTAATAGGTCTTCTCTTCTGGAGTTCCCTCTTTGTAGTCATGGATCTGACGGAAAATTCACATCGTACATAACCACAGCCCCATGTCACAGAGTTAATCCACAGGACACCTACACTTTCAGCTGGAAGGATTATTGCACTTGGATAGAAATTTGGAAATTCTCATGCTGACACTATTTCAAATCTCTCAAGAGAGATGAAATGAGTCGAGCAGCAGATGGAGATCACCATCTCATGCGAGATGGAGCCTGGTGAATAAACAGGGAGCATCCTTTGCATCTCAGTATTAACAAACCCAACATCTCATGATGTGCTCGGGCACGGCGTTTTCCTAAAGCAAATGGAAAAATTAAGGTCTTGGCTTCTTACAGTTGTTAAAACCCACAAGGCAGCACTGCAAGAATATTAACACAGGTGACAGGTAATCCACAGATCTGGATTCCAACTGACCACATCTTTTTCCTACCCAAATTCTGACATCTTAACTGAATTAATCAACAACTTTTGCCCCCAAATCTGCTGAGTAGTTTTGGTCCACAATCAAACAGGACTGCCATATTCCTCTCCTCAGATTTTGGAAATATGTTCCTAACCTAGGGCAATGCATTTCAAGGAGAATGCAGCAAAGAGTGATGTAGGAAAAAGCATTTATCAATGTCCCATGAGGGCTGTAGGCTGGGCCAAAGAATTAGAGGATGAACATCCTCATTCTTCCCACAGCAGATCCTGCAGCAAGTAGTCAGGAGGAGAAGCAACCCCGTGGTCACAATTGTCACCAAAAACCAGGAAATAAACTCTCTAACCCACTAAGGTTAGAAAATTAACACCAATTTATTCAGCACTGAGATACCTGAGCAGCACCTCACCACACATGTTTGTCAGTCACCAAAACTTACAAGTATTTATACATTTGGGGAAACAAAGGAATTAGTGCTCACTGGCTTACAAGTTACACAATTCTCTTCAATAATTACTATTCAATCTTCTATTGGTTATTGATTTCTCACTTCTCATGCTAACTAGCCCACATTTTCAGCCTTTTTATTATCATTTTCCCAGATAGGGAGAATCTTATTAATTGTCTTTGTTAGTTTCTTCTTCAGCTCTGCTTTCTGTAACACATCTTTGTGGTTTATAAATTCTGCCTTCCTGGTGTTGAGGTCTCAACAATAAATTTCTCCTGTTAATTTCCTCACCCAGATCTACAAGCACTGAAGCCGGTCAGGCCTTAAATTTTGTTTTTCTAACACACGAATGTCATCCAGAGCTTTCCTGTGTTCCCACAACCTAAAGGGGCAAACTGTTTTTCCCCACTGTGTCTGGCTGACAACTTGGCTGCTCCTTGCCTGTTTCTCAAGGAAGGGGCCACCCTGTGACTTGTAACACGCCGGTGGCCACTGCAGCAGGGAGAGGAGCTACGAGTGACAAATGTCCTGTTTCATTGTGACAACCTTGGAAAGTCAAAACTTGCTTACACAAGTGCTTGGCTCACATTTGACGCTACTTGCATCAGAAAATTAAGCCCTCAGCAAAACACATGATCAAAGTACACCTCCTTCTGGGGAGGTAAGTAATTAAAATACAAAATCAAGGCCATTCCCTTACACGTTAGGCTCAGGGCCACCAAGAGGCCGTGCATGTCACCTACTCGCACATCCACGGAGCAGCCCACCGTCCAGGACGGGTTTCCCAGCACCTGGTTGTGGCACAAGAGGTGAACGAGCGACGATTTTCCGACACCTGCAAGTGCACAGAGAGAGAACAACTCCTGGGAGGCGGTGCCAGGGTTACAGGTGGCGAGGCCGGGAGCAGCACTGAGTGAACGCGGCCGGTCCCGGCCCCTCAGCGGGTAACGGGGAGGGAGGCGAGGAGCAGATCCCCAAGGAGCGGCCCCAGGACACACGGCCTGGGGGCACGGACTCACCAGAGTCGCCCAGCACCAGCACCTTGACCCTGTCCAGAGCCGCCATCTTTACCCAGCCTAGCAACAACGCCCGGCCACCGGGGCGCCCGCCAATCGCGGCGCGCGTTCTTGCCGCTTCTCTCAGCCTATTGGCTGCCTTCTAGAGCGGCCGACGCGCTTCTCACTTCTGATTGGTTTATCCCGGTGAGGGCGGGAAGGCGAGGTGCGGTACGAGCAGGCGATTGGCTCGCTTCCCTGTCGCTTTCCCCGCCGGGCGGCGCGCGGGGCGCGGGAAGGGAGGGGGCGGTGCGGCGCACGCGCCGCCGGCGCGGCTGACGGCAGAGGCGCGCGCGGCGGTGACGCGGGTGGCGGGGCCGCTGGAAGCGCCGCCCGGAGCCGGGAAGAGCTGGAAGCGGCGCCAGGTCAGTGCCGGCCCCGGGGAGCGGGGTGGTGCCTGCGGCCCGCGGAGGCCCCCGGCCCGGCGCTTGGGTGCCGCAGAGCGGCCCGCGGGGCCCGTGCTCCCCGCAGGTTGTGCCCGTCTGGGCCCCGTCCTCGCCTTGGCTCCATTCCTCCTGCGGTGTTTGTTGAGGCTTCTTTGTTTTGTCTTTTTTTCCTTTTTTTTTCTCTTTTTTTGTAAGGAGGTACTGCTGACCTCCTCTTGTCCTACAGAAACCTACACAGTTCGATGTTTAAACCTCGCCACATAAGAGTGGGTAGGGAATGGGAAGCTGTGCAGACGACATAGGGACACCACCACCACTCGCCTCTGACTGGCGTTAAAGCTTGGTCTGCTATTATAGTCCGGGAGGTGTATAGTCTGTGTACTTTGTAATTTGAAGGGAGATGCAGAGTTATGGGCATCTGAGGAATAGCTGACTGGCAAAGCGAGCTCATTCCTGTTTGCCAGGTTTGAGCCAACTAGCCAGCAGTGTAACCATTCAGTTTTCCAGGCCAACAAGGTGAGGTTTATGAGTTTCTTTTTCCTTCTTCTTTTTGGTTGTTTGGTGATTTGGGAGTTTTTTGTTTGTTTGCTTGTTTTTTGTGTATTACAGTTCTTCTGGCCTCAGAGGCGTGCTGGTTCTCTGAGAAGAAGGCAAACATCACATTTCAGAGTGGCACCGAGTTGTTGGTAAATAGGTCCAGCTGTCAGGCTTGTGCCATTCCAAGCGGCTCAGAATGAGCAAGGAAGAGCAGCATTCTGAAAAGGGTGTTCAGCCGTGCACAGCTAAGGTGTATTTTCATGAAGTCTAGGTAGCTCAGTATTTTTCATCCACAAAAGGTGGAGTTTTTTCTTTCATCTTTTCCAGTGCAGTGACATCCTCTCTTACTGCTGGTTCTGTTGCTCTTCAGAGTTCACCACCAGCTCATTAAACTGTTGAAAAACATAGCAAAAAGGAAAAAAAAAGTATTTTTCTACCTTTAAGGGATCAGTTTGGTGCATGGGATGGGCAGATCCATGTGCCTGGGAGGGGAGCACATGCCTTTCTGGCAGGAATGAGGCTTGATGGGAATTGCATTCCTGCCTTCCACTTCCTGTGACATACAGCTCACTTTCTCACAGGATACTTTAGGGGATTCTTCTGAAGAAGAAACTATGTTAATTAAAGCTAATCTGATGTCTTGTTATTTAGTTTCTTTGTTTCTTTAATTGCCTATATCCACGGTATATACCTCCTTGCTTGCACTCTGATGCACTAAAACTGTACTGAACCCAGTACCTACTAATTTTTCATTGTCTTTCTGGAATTTCCAAAAGGCAATGCTGCTCACATTAGCTATCAAGATGAAAAATGTGGTGTTCCAGGTCTTACTGAATCCATAACGTGAAAAGCAGTTTTTGCTTTTATTGCTGTCAGAAAAGTAGAAAGAAATGCTGGGGTTAAGCCCACTTAACACTTCCTTGTAATCATGACTTCCTAGGCTTGATATGTGAGAGAAATGATCTTACTTTTTTCCCTTTAAACAAACCCCCAGAACCTTACAGCTAACAACCCTACAGTTGAGGGCCAATGCTCACATCTCTCCAGAACAGCACATATTCTCCTGGTAGGTTCAGATCAGAATGTAAATTGTAATAGGATTTGGTATCCATAATTAAAGTTTTCTAGGGCCTCACATTACAGTTAGGTCAATTTTGCCACCATGTGGGGAAAGCTCCCTGCTCATCTACATCCTGAGCCATGCATTCTTTTTTCTGTTTTGTGTTGGCTCTAGTCTGGTAACATAAATGATTCAATTCTTGAACTGTTCCCCTTTGCCCTTTCTGAAATGTCCCACTTTTTTATTTCACTTTTTCACTTTCAACTTGTTTCACATTGCTACATGAATAGTGAATTGCCAGAATTAGGACAGAAGGGTGGGGATTGTGGCTAAAGACAAGGAAGGAAAATAAAGACGTCCTTAGGGGAAGGAAGGTGTAATTTGACTTAAGCTTCAACAGGAAATTTCATCCATTTGTGTACATGCACACAGGTGGTCCTTTAATTTCCTGACACCTTACTATTGTGTATGCTGGGTTAAGATTATAAAAGTGATTGAGAATTACATCCTGAGCCTGCATTGTTCAGTTTCTGCCTGGTGTGGTCAAACCTTGTGGCCTTACTACATCTGGCTCCATGCATTTTCACTTGTGAAATTAGGGGGAAACGCCCTCATTTCAGCCAGGCCCCTCAGCCTTTCTGTGGCAGCTGCAGCACAACTGCTCATCCTGAGTGAAGAAAACCCTTGGATACCTGTGGCCTCCTGGTTTCTGTTTATGGAAAGCCAACAAGAAGATGGGATTTCAGTGAAAGCAGATTGTTCTTTTCTGCTCTCATACTTCATGGCAGGTCTTGCAATGAAAATTTCTTATCAAGATGTAGTGCAGGAGGAAGGCTGAGCAGCTGTGCTCATGAACTCTCCAGGGAATGAAACTCAGTAAGCTCTTGATAAAATGTCAGAAGGCTTTATTTTGCAACTGTTGTGGGATAAGGGCAGTTCTGGGCTCACTACAAAGAAATGCAAGTAAAAACAAGACTTGAAAGTGGAGGATTCTGTGCCCTTTTCTGGAAAGGATGACTAGTGTCTGAAGTTACATTGTACCGATATTGAAAATCTTCATGGCATGTTTTCCCACTGTAGTTCTGAAATTTATGCCTTCCCTTCCTGTTCTCAGAAAGATTCAGGATTGCCTCTCTTAGCTTAACCTCATCATCTTCTGAAAGGCAGAATTTTAAATCTGGTTAGAGTGAGAGACTACAAAACTGGGATGTGGTGTTTGCCAGTGACAGCTGGAGCAGAATATGGCATGCACTGGCTCCATAGAGGGAAGCCTCTTGTACCTGCCACATTTGTGGCTGAGGAGATTCCCTTCTTATAACCTGATTTGGATTTCACCTGAAGAAACTGTCAGTGGTGTAAACAAGTAACCTTTTTTCCCCTTTCTTAAAAATGTTGTGTCAGAAGCTTGCAGAAACATTTTCCAAGCAAATCAGCAAAAGCTGGTTTCAAAGGTTTAGTGGAAAAGAGCATTAACTAAATAAATGTGGGGGAAAATAGGAAGCACCTGTGCAAGTGCTGACAGTGTATCTGATAGCCTAGGTTCACAGCCAAACCTGCAACTCCCAAGTTTCCCTCCAAAGGAGATCTGGGGTGTCACAAAAGGTTTGTATATCCAGATGAGTCTGAAGAGCAGTCTGCTTCCTTTTTTAAGACCCTTCCTTTTAAAATCCTCCATCAAATATATGAATAGTGAGACCATTGAATTTTCTGGGTAAAATTAATGTGAGTTTCAAAAGTTATATGTTGAAACAGGATGATCTACATTTGCAGTATTGGATAAAAATTCAGATTAATTCACTGGCTGATGTAGGTTTTCATATTTTCTAGTACTATTTTCATCTACATAGTGGCTTCTAGGTTATCACCCTTCTGACACTTTTTTGTCTCAGTTTTAGTCAGGAAAAGCAGGAAGCAAATCAGATCTAACTTCATTAGCACAATTCCTCTTAGAGTTCTTTGAAATTGAAAACTCTTGAAATTGTTGTATGTGGAGAAGAAGAATTCAGTTGCTTTGATGTTACATCAGGAAAGACTTAAAAGTGGAGGTGTTTGCTCAGTTCAGTTTCTGGTTTTTCTGTGGTCTTTGATCCCATCATACTGAAGGGGTTTTTTGCAGTCACTTGTTCTCCCCCTGACATCCTTTCTGGTTAGGAGGGCTCACACATTTTGCTCATCCTTAGGTACAATCTTGCAGAAAGTACCCCAATTTTCTTCACCCAGCAGATCTGACTGTGTTGTGTAGCTGTAAGTCTCTTTTTCCAGTGTTGCCTTTTATAGGCACATCAGTATTAATTCTTTCAATTACAGCAATTTTAAAAACCCAACAGATGTGTATTTAGGTTTGCTGTCCTACTGTGTTAACACAGACAGGTCTGCTTTCCTCCTGTACCCATAATACTGAATTGTATTAGTGTAATTACCCAGAACAATTCCCCACCAACTGTCTCTTTTAATAAAGTCCATGTTTAAATTTGGAAATTCTTCTTTTGGCTGTTTCTGAATATGATGCTGTCTGGTGTGCCTTATTATTGATGCTGTGGGTGCTTACTGGCATAGCTGAGTATATTGGCCATTGAATTTTTTTTCCCCTGAAAATGTTCCTTGATGTTCATAAATTATTAAGGTCAGTTCAGACATTATTATGGAACAGATGCACGTCCATTAAAACCTTGTTAAAAGGTGTTATCATATTTCTTTGCACATGTAATTAATTCAGGTTTGACTTACTGCTTCAGGGGAAGGTGAAATCATTGCTAAAGGATGCAGTGGTAAAATCCCCTGGGTTTGAATTTTGTGAGCTGAATCAGTGTCTTTTTTGCCTGGTGAAAGTTGGTATGAATTTGCAGTTTAGGGATTAAAATCCCTGGATTCTTCATGGACCAGATATTGGCTTGGCCTGGTGAGATCTGGCAGTGGTATTCACTTGCTTTTTTTTTTTCCCTTTTTTTTTTCTTTCTTTTTTTTTTCCCCTCAAAGATGGCACTAGTTAGTGGTTTGTTTCACCCAAAGACTGTCTTCTGCAGGATTTAGAACTTAAAATGTGTTAATTCACTTTTTGAAGTGGAGTGTAACAGGAAAGAATGATTTCTGGTGCTTCCAGAATGCTTGTGTTTCCATATATCCCCACCTGGAAGAAAACAGTATCACAGTCAAGATGCCCTCTATTACCTAAGGACACAGAAGATTTGGACATCACTCAAAATCTCCAGCAGAGTAGAAGAAATTGTGTTAAAACTCCTAGTCCCACTAGATGAAAAAGAATATTTTTTAGTGATTGACACTAAGAAATATTATTAAATCTCTTGACTGTTGCTGAAAACTCTTAGAGTTGGTTTTATTTATTGGTCCCTTATAGGTCTCTGTTTAAGCTGTTTGAGTGCATTATTCAGGAAATTGTACTTTAAACCTGTTTTGGAAGTATCTGTGGAAATCTGCAGCTGTCTTATCAATGCAGAGAAAGTGCTTTCCATCAGCTCTCAGATGAGGTGTCCAGAGTGAGATGTGCTTATTTAAAAGCACTTTTCTCATTTTTTTTTTTTGTTTCAGCTGATGTCTGAAGGTCACTGTACCCCTGCAAGTTGCATCACCAACTTTTTCTGCAAGGAAGTTTTAGGGAAAGTGGATTGTTGAGGAGAGAAAATTGTCTGCTCTTCAGATCAGCACTTAACAAGCTTTTGACTTTAAAAATTTGACTTTTTAACTCTCCTGAGGTGCCAGGTTTTATTTAAAATTGATCTTTGCATTTATTCTTTACTGTGCTTTAACTCTGAATAAGATTTAATCAATTTGAATAAATCAAGGCTTCCCTCCAGCTTCTGCATTGACATTGTTTTATAGTGTCAGTAGGTTGCTGACAGATGCAGTCAAAACCAAGATTTATCTTTAAGTGACTGAAAGATTGAAAAAATACCAGCAGAATGACATTGATCTTTAAAGACAATATCCTGTGACAGTATTTAGATTTGGTCTGACTTAGAGGTTCCAAAACACTGCATGGCTAACTCTTGGTGGGACATCATTTATTGCTAACACTTTTGCCTTCAATGCAAAGCTCTATAAAGCTCTCCTTTGTGTGAGATAAATCACTGTGTCTCTGGCATGCAAGAGAAAGCTGGCTGACTCTAGAAGTACTTGTTTCATGGTTAATTCGTGGTGTGATAGATGTGTTTTAATTGAATTTCCTTAAAGGGAAGCTGTAGCTGGACATCCAGGCATTGTTTGCTGTGAGCTATTCTCAGCCTGCACACCAGCAGTCAACAAATGTGGTTCAGTTAATTTCAATTTGAGCACTGTGAATACCATTTGGCCCTAAGTTAGGGGAAAAGAAAAGCTCAAGCAAGGAAGTGTTTTAAAAGAAAAACACAAAGTGGTGTTTTTCTTATCTCAGAGGCAGAAAAGACAGGATGGTCTTAATTTACTTACTGTTAAGCTTCACATTCCACAGCCTAATTGCTTTGCAGTTGTACTGGCCATAACCTTTGAGAGGAACATCCCTCCTCAGTGGCAGCAGAGGGTAGGGCTGGAAGAGGAGTGGGTAATGCTGCATTTTTTTGAAAGCACGCTGTTTCTCATAAGAAAAAAAAATCCAAGCAGGCTTTAGCTGATGGAAGTGAGTCAGCAGCTGTTTGCTTACATACAGAGTTGGTGATCTCAGAGGGATGTCTTAGTGTAGGGAGTGGATAAAAGTTGTGTAATGGTGTTTGTGAAAAGGCCTATCACAGGTTTTATGATAGTGATGAAAAAAATAGGATACTTCAGGATCATCCAGATCCTTTCTTCTACTGTCACTTCTGGCTTTATTTGATAGGCTTGAATACTAGGGAGATATATAGATCAGAATGGAAGTGAAAATTGGGATTGACAGACTTCTGCAATTTAATATAGTACTTCACAGTAAAAATTGCATAGCAATGATGAAAAAACCAGAAATAAGGGTGAGGGGGGTTTTCTTCAGTGGAAGGAACCTTTTGCTTAAGAAATGGTTACTCATGTCCTAAACTAGCACAGAAAACTCATAACGAAAAAGATAATTCAGAGTCTTATTTGATGTTAGCTGAAGTGCCACCTTCTGAATGGGTGTTTCAGAAGCACCTCTAATACTTTGTTCTTCCCTTGAATCACTGCTGTTGTCTGTGAGCTAAATCTGGCAGGGGTGACAATGTGAGGAATTCCTTGCATGTTATCTTATATGTGTTGCCATGTATGTCACAGAAGCTGTTAATAGTCTTGACCATTGGTGCCATTTGATGTTATGGTGAAGATAAGTGAAGTGAAAACAGAGTACTTAGAAATTATTGTCCTGTCACAGACAGCCTGGTAAGTGGTGGTAAGTAACTTAAGGGACACTTCATGGAATACTTTCTTCTTTTTAAACATACCATCACTTCGTATTTGGTATGTCTTGATTTTTGCTTTATTTATTATGCTATATTATTCATGGGCTTTAAGACCTGAATGTGGGACTTCAAATGAAGGTCCAATCCTTTGTAAGGACTTACTTGCTCATATAAGACCAAGGCTGAAGCAGTTTGTGGTGTAGGAGTTGGTAGTGCTAATGGTTTTCAGGCTGCAGAGAGTTGACTGAGGTCTGTTTATGAGCAAGGATCTGTTCTTGTGGTACAGCTGGGAGCTTTTGCTTGGATGCATACCAGCCTGTGCAGCAAGCTGTCCTCATGGTGCATCTCTGCCCAGGGATGGCCGAGGTGTTAAACCACACTGGGCTGCTTACAATGGGAGCAAGCGATGTCAGCTGAGGCCCTCGGACTCCACTCGTGGCTGTCTTAGGACCTTTCTTGCTGTAGCCATTTTCTGTGTTTCCCAATTTACAGGTCTCAGCTATCCCAAAGCTGTCTTTTGGAGCTCAGCTTCAAGACAGCTTTCTTACTTGAGCTCTGTTGGCTGTGACTAAGTACAAATGAAATCTACTGTATGTTTTGGTACTCATTTCTTGAGTGCTTTATAAAAGTTTTACATCTTTTTGCTTTGAATGAGAGGTATAATTTCCTTTTTCTGTAGCATTACTGACACCTAAGGACATAGTACAAGGCTTAGGAAAGGGAAATGGAAAACACCCCGTCCTTTTCTTATCTCTAAGTGAGATAAATAAGAACTTTGGAAGTTAGAAGACTAGCTAAGAATCCATCTGCCTTTTTTTCGTTGCAGTATACATGAAGCTCACGATCTGAACCTGCTATGACTGACCCGGACGTCCTCACTGAGGTCCCAGCAGCTCTCAAACGCCTTGCCAAATATGTGGTGCGTGGCTTTTATGGCATCGAGCATGCTTTGGCTCTGGACATCCTCATCAGGAACCCCTGTGTGAAGGAGGAGGACATGCTGGAGCTCCTGAAGTTCGACAGGAAGCAGCTGAGGGCTGTCCTCAACACCCTCAAGGGTGACAAGTTCATCAAATGCAGGATGAGGGTCGAGACAGCTCCCGACGGCAAGACCACGCGCCACAACTATTACTTCATCAACTACCCCCTGCTGGTCAACGTGGTCAAGTACAAGCTGGACCACATGCGCCGCCGGATCGAGACCGACGAGAGAGACTCCACCAACCGCGCCTCTTTTAAATGCCCCATCTGCTTCAGCACTTTCACAGACTTGGAGGCCAACCAGCTGTTCGACCCCAGGACAGGTAAGGGTACAGCTAGCAGAGTGCTCTTGCTGTCTCCCGTGGCTCTAAGTGCTGGACTTCAAGGAGACAGAGCCTTAGGAAAATTCTCTCTGAGTTTGGCCAGAGCTAGAAGGCACTGTTTCTGCAGGTGGTAAATATTTGAACAAAATTGAGTGACAGGCAGTAGAGAAATGGAAGTCTTATTGAAGTCACACTCAAGGGCGAATAAGGCAATCTGTCCTTGTTGGAAGCTGATGGTTTTTCAGTGTAATCTGGTCTTGCCAGTAAACTGTAAGACTTACAGGTAGTTTGCAGGGAGGGCATATGTAGAGTTGATTTTAGTTGGTCATGCAAGAAGTGAGTTGTTACTGTTTAATATTCTCTAGCCTAGTGCATTATACTGCACAACCTTTTCCTGGTGCAAGGCAGTCTCTCACAAAAGTTAAAAGAAATTAATTACAGACTTGTCTGTGGTTGGGAGTAAACAAGATTTCTATTCATGTATAAGTCTCAGTGGAAGTGTGTATCTGTCTCATGCATATGAAATGAGAGTCTTTCTTGGGTGTCATTGTCTACTTTGTGCTTCTGTGCCAGGAAATAAAAGGAAGAACACCTGCACCTGATGAGATTCTGTTTTGCTAGTCTAATCTGGGATTATTTGGGGCGAAGGCAAGGGGGGGTTAGGTGTTCATTTACTTTTTAATTTTTTCCTTTTGAATTCTCTGTCCTGATTTTACTTTTTCAGAAAAGTAAGAGAACAAAAGTCAGGAGACCTCTGGCATACATTGAAGTGTGATGTTTTGTGTCAGTTAACATAATGAGAAACTGTAAATTTGACTGTTTAGCAACACTGAAGCTTTTAATCTGGGGTTACTGATGTTTAATCTGCCAAGTAAAAACACCCAGGAAACGTTCAGCCTATCATTTTCCCTTTTTCCTGCCTCCAAAGTTAAAAAGCTGTGAAACTCCTTTTACTTGAGCAACCATGAAGATGTTACTTAGTACTAGAGAAGCAGAATCCACTAAGTCAAGTAACAGTTGTTGATGAAGTCCAGCACAGCTCACTGAGTAGAAATTTCCTCCTTGTGGAGCACCAAACCAGCAGTGCCAGCATAGAATTTCTGTGCACACCACTGAGTGTAGAAACTCTACATGCCCTCCACAGTTAATGATCATCTGAGGTAGCTATGGTTGTGTGTGTTGGGCTGAAGGGAAATGGTGCTTTTGCGGGTTGCATTGGTAAGGAGAGAGTAGGGAACCTGTGCAGAGACCACATGCAGTGGGGAATGTGAGACACTGATCCCAAGGGGATCTGTAGCACTTAGCAAAGGCTGGGGTCATTGCCTCCCAGCCTGTGTGGGCAGTGAGTTCTGGGAGCAAAGTACTGCCTGTCAAGGAGTTGCTGAAAATAATAATGCTGGGATTTGGCTTTGATACCAAGGCCTGTGCTCCAGGTACTGATAAGGTCAACCAAGGGTCTGCCTGTAGTACAGGCACTGGCTGTGTCCACAATGCGAAGTCGTTCACTGGCACATGGAGTGTTTTATATTCTGATGGAGGAAAAGGCTGAGTGTTGTTTCCTCAGCAATTCCCGGGAGTTTTGTCAGTATTAGTGCAAATAACAAGATGGTCAGTTTACCTCCACTTACTTCCAGTAAGAACATACCTGCCTAGAATTTATGTATATTGTTTCTCTTGATACTATGTTTAAGTAAATGGTAGTTTTATCTATGTAGTGCACAATGATACTGTTGTATGTCTGCTTTATATTGCAGTGGAATGTGTTGTCTGCATGTTTCCTGCTGCTCTGGAATTCTGTATTAGAAAAGACCTGAGAGACGCCTAGATCTTTCACAGAGGAAGCTCATGAGGTCAAGGCATGCAGAGAAACAAGGTTTATTAGACAGTGAAGAGCCATCCTTTTCCAGGAATGTCTTTAGCTCCTGTCAGTGCTAAAGATAGACCTCTCCCACTCATGGAAACTTGTGGCAGTACAACTGCTGAAGGGTAGCTGAAAGCCACACAGCTTCAGTCACAGCTGACCTGAGCTGCTCTTAGACTGCAGCTATGTTGATAAAGCTTGGTGAATTAAAAGGCCTGCAGGGCCAAAATCTGTTAATCCATGGAGCAGGTAGGACATGGAAGGCATCCTCTGCACCAGTCTGGACCAAGCTGCACTTCAATTGAGAGTTTTTTATTAAAAGATATCCTCTTTCACTGCCTGCCTTTTGTCCTTGTCATTCAGAGATAGGTGTGATGTAGGTGTCCTGTGTTTTCTTCTGCTTTGCTTTCCTCTTTCCCACCTACAACTCAAATGCAAACTCTGAGCAATTGCTGTAGAATTAGAAGAGTTGCTCTTACCCTTCCTTATTAGTGAGGGTGAAGAGGTTTCCAGAGCCACTCCATGACTGTGGTCATTATACTGGAATTTGTGAATTAAGAGTGCTTATGAAGAGCCTGTTCATAATTTGAATCTGTAGAGCCCTTTAATTTATACCACAGCATCTGTGTCTACCTCTTGGATTTAGCAGACCTTTGTTTCTTATGGGTCAAGTAGCTCTCTTTTGGCTCTGTTCTTTACTCCATCTCTGAATAATGTTGAAATAAACCGAAGTGTTTATTTTTCATCAGAAGATGTGATTCTTGATGGTTTTGGAGGATAGACACAAGTCTGGTGGGAGAAAATAATTGATAATGAGTAGGGTATGTATTCAGGGCATGTAGGTACAGATGTGCTTTGACTGCTGTTCAGTTAACTTGGAAAAAATATTTTGAACAGAGCAGCATGTTTGCCACTCAAGTGATTTTAAATGTAGATTTTAAATAGTAGAAGTGTTACTTTGAGAGTATGTTCTCTCTGTTTTTAAAAGCATTATAAGATTTTTTTTCTCCATCCCTTTTTCTGCCATTAAATGTCTCAACCCAAAAAAGCTCCAAGGCCTTTCTATGCTGTCAAAGGTTGAACAACTCTTACGTGGTACTTGAGGGAAGTTCAAGGAAGGGATGTGAGACAGTGGAAGTCAAGATGATGCCAAAACCTGGAGTTTTTCTGCTGCTTCAACTCAAGGAGATCTTTTGCAAAGTGAAAAGAATGCATGCTGTGTTGAAAGGAGTTGCTTGGTTGTATGACCAGTGAGTGAGTGCCTGTTACCTCTGAGCACGGCATGCCCAGGTCAGGAGTAGCCCCGCCTGTTCCACAGGAGGAGCTTGAAGGGATCTCCAGCTGTCACACTTTCTACTCAATGGTGTTTTTTACTGTTGCCTCCAAAGAAGCAACATCAGTAACCCCTGGTTTTAGAGGCAAACGGTGAACACAGCATGATTTTGTAGTGCAAAAGTTTGCAATGGAAACTGTAGCAAACCTTAGAAAAACTTTCTGATCGAAGAGTTTGCCTATGGGTGGGAATTGGTGCAGACTGGGTTGTTACAGGCTGAGCAGCCACTTTTGTGTTTTGTAATCTTCGGGAGGGAAAACAGTGCTGGTGAATGAAAAGTGTTACTTCTAGCTCTGCTTTTCAGATAAGATGACTGATAAAGGAAAAAGATGGTTGTCTTCCTGGAATATGCTAGTATGAGCACTTGATCCTTGCCTTTCCCTTGTGCTATCATCTGCTGTCCGACTTAACTGTGGTATTTCATTCTGCACATGAGCAATAGTTTGCAGCTGCTGCTGTGATGAAGCCTTATGCAGGTAGAAAGTTTCAGCTGTTCCCCTGAAAAAGGTAAGGGCTGTCTCTTGAGGCAGGGGGTGTACAAGGAAAGAGTTTAGTTGAGGAGCAGTAAGAAAAGCCATCTGTGAGATGTGTGATGTGAATAATACTGCTGAACTCGGTCTACTGCCAGAGCTGAGCCAACAATGGACACTGGCATAAGGGAGCACTGGGTTTTCCAGTTTTACCTAGAAACAGAACACTACATTAGTCAAATCTATGGGAAGAATGCTCTTCTCTGTGCTTTTAGATGTAGGAACTGCAGAAATTTGGCTTCTGCAGGCCAATCCCATGAATCGCAGATCAGTTGAAACAACTTGATACCATTTTGTGGACTGGATGCTTGGAGAATTAAATCCGCCCACGTGTGTTCAGCGGAGTGCGGGGGAAGGACAGGAGGAGCTGCATTTCTCACCCAGTAGAGGGCTCTGTCTTTTCTCTCTACAGATGGGCTTGGCTTGCTTAATCTATGGAATGTCACAACACTGGAAATTATGTTCATGGATGTGTATTTCTGTAGTGTGATTAATTGGATCTGGCTGGAGAAGGTCTCTAATGTATCCTATTCTCATACCCTAATCATATTTGTAAATCTAGTGTAGTGTTGGAGTTCTGTCAAATTCAAGGTCAGTGTGAAAGGAAGTATGTGACTAGAAACTGCAAAAGGGAGAGTGAGGTGGAAGTGAAGGAGTGGCAGAAGTGAGATTTTGCTGTGCCTCACACTGGTATTCAGTCCTAGATTTCCTCAGGTATTCTGAATACCAAACTGTGTTAGGATACTCACCAGTGCAGCAAGTGAATTTGATGTTAGAAAGTGTAAGGCTAGATGAAGTTGTTTTTCCACTGTTCTCTTCCACTCTTTGCAATATAATTTTTACCCAGTCGTGTGTTTCTTTCACTTCTGTTACTTTGAAGAAAAATATTGATGTCACCAGTACATTGTAATTACAGTTGATCTCTCATGTCCAGCTATACATTGTGTCCTCACCATAATATTCAGTTAGATAAGGTGTGAATAGTAGTGGAAAGAAAAGGATGGAAGACAGGTGGGTAATGTGAGTCAGAAAGGTGATGCTTGTTGGGATGTTCTTAATCCCAGTTGCAATCAGTGAAGTATTTTGTTGCCTTTGGAAATCACAGCAGTTAATTACTTGTCTGCTCTTCATCCTCCCACAGTTTGCTTTTGGTTTGGTGAATGATTTTGTGGGGATGTCTTGGTGTTCCTATAAATGTACTGTAATGGTAACATACTGTGTATCTGGATGCCTTTCTTATTCTGTGTACTGATAAGAAATTTAATTTGGGAAGAACAAATTGAAGGTGACAACATCAGTTTTATAGAAGGAAAGACAACACCTTGATTATCATTTTAACCCACTTGTTCTACTGTCAGCCTCTCACATGTCCTTTGTGTACTTCCTAACAGAATTGCACATATCACATTCAGAGACTGGTTTTCTGTACCTGTCACAAGGCACTTAATATCCCATTCAGGCAGCCTGTGTGCAGCTGAGCGCTTGTATGGTTTAAGCCCTGTTTCTGAGATTAGAAATTTGACTAGTCTTTCATTTTTTTTGCTTTGGTCTTATGTGCTGACTTCTGGAGCTACTGGCTTTTCTCCTGAGTGCTCAGCTCCTCACTTGATCCCCAGTGAGCTGCTCAGAGCACATCTGTCTTCTCATCTTCTTTTGAATTCCCACTTCCTCAGGCAAGTTCTGCGTTAGCTTCAAAACTTCCTCATCTGATTCAAATTACTTTTGAGTCTGTCCTATCTATTTTGTTAATTTTTTATTATGCTTCCCCTTTTCCCTGCTTTTTTGCCATAACCTTTCTTGGGAAGCTCTTGTGTCCATTTTTCATACATCTGTTTTTGTATTCTGTCCCTTCCAGCCACCAGAAAAAAATAAATCACATGGAGCTATTCATTCTATATATTCACACAATATAGCCAGTCCTGTCTGATCTTTATGCTTTTGTTTCTTGTCCTTTGAGTTCAATGATTTTCAGACATTCTGGATAGCTTTGTCTGCCATGTAGTGCCATGTATGTGCTAGATGATGCTACTACTAAAGCAATTTTAACCAGCTTTTAACCAGCCAAAATGAGGACTTGGCAAGTCTTAATGTAAATGGCATATTAAAACTTCCCTTGAAAAAGAAAGCATTCAGAACAGTTCTGCTTTGAAAAACTTCATTTTCTGTGAAGTTGTGTGTTTTTGTTATCATTGTTAGTTTTCCAAGTGCATGAAAACCCATCAGTGTGATTTTCCTTGATTCTACAAGCACATTTTCTTTGTCTGTGCTGCTACTGAGAGCTTTTGGCAACTACCAGCAGAAGGAAAGTGTCCATGCTCTGCTTAGTTTTTCTATTTCTATTCAAATTCCTGGCAAAATCTCCAAGAGTATTCCTGTCAGCTTCACTCTGCTTCAGCTTGATAAGGTTTGGAGCCACAGGGAAAGGAAAACTGAGAAAAACATATCAGAATTAATGCATGTTTTCATCAAAGTAAGAATACTCTGTAGAGTGACTTAAGGGTTGCATCTATAACTCGAGCCCGTTCCCTGTGGGTTGGGCACCCTGTCTGGAAAATAACCAGCTGGTCTAACCACAGATCTTTCAACTAGATGGAGAAATAGGTGAAGGTAGGTTGGAACCTGTGCTATGCAGAACATCAGCCAAGAGGATAAGCTGCTGCCTCCTCTGGCAATAGAATGCTGGCTAGACCAGTAGAATTCTGGCTGGTCACTTCCATGTGTTCCTCACTGGGGACCTCTGGCTGGAATGCTGTGTCTCTTAGATTAAGAAATCTTATCTGATAAATGCATGCCATGACTTTCAGCACTGATGCCTTTTTTTTGTTTGTTTTATCTGTGATGGGCATTTTATTATTTGAAGTACAAGGAGTAATTGCCCTTCAAGTAAAGGTTATCAGTTTAAGTTCTCTTAGCTTTGCAAATTGAAATAGATTGCAGCAAGAAGATCTCTGTAAAATCTGTGAATATTGCATCATTTATAGTGATGAAAGCTGAACTTCAACATTCCTTTCTTTTATTCTAGTGACTTGTTCTTTGCAGACATTACCAAGGATGCAGTTTCCAAAGGGTATTGCTCTTTCAGGCATGGGCATCTGTATGTCAGATCAAGATCTCATGGAGAATCCTGTAATTTGTATTGCAGTCTTTCTGCTATTGGATGCAATTCAAGGATATAGTATGTTGGCTCAGTTGGTATTTTGGTCTAGTTTTCTTGACTGAAAGGAAAAATACTTATCTGTGGTTCCCACTGGGCTTCCTTTGGATAGTCCCTCTGTCCCATTGTGTTTTTCTCAGCTTAGTGTCTGGCTTAATTTATCCACAGTAGGACCAAAGCTCTTTCAGCTCAGAGCTGCTGAGGCTGTGGATTTTAGCTGGAGCAGAAATAGCTTCTGGAGAGGAGGAAAGGATTCCTCTCTTCCAGTTTACATTGAATACATATTAAATCATCTGAGGCTTCTGAATTACCAATAATTTGATGTGTGTCTCATGCAGTCCAATTTTCGACTGTTTAATTTACCTTTTCAAGAGAAATGTCTTTGCTTAAAAATTGTGTTACAGTAATTTTAATTTAGTTGAGCTAAAAATGATCTGCACACTGAGATGAGTGAGCAATGTGGTGTTCCTCTAGATAATATAAAGTTGTTCTTAAGGTGCTTTAAAGGTTAAATTGTTCCCCTTCTCTAATTGCAAATCCAGCTCATCAGGAAGGGGAAACTGTAGCATGAAGTGTAGGTTAATGTTGTTGTGAAATGCTGAAGGAAATTTGGTTGATATCTTAAATTTTCAATTTGCTGCCTAAACTATAGTCAAGAAATAAATACATATAGGGGCAGTTCCATATACACATTGCAATCTGTGATCAAGTTGCTATTTCACAGCTGAGTTACAGCCCTGGTTTGCCCTTAGAGCACCTTGCATGCCTCATTCTCCACTGATAACCTGCTGTGGCCCCCTGGCAGAGCTTATTAACTTGTATCCTGTACAGTGCTCTAGAGAAATTTATTTTAAACTGCTGACTGCGCCCCTGGACTGTCTTTGTATAGCTGTACTTGGTTCTTGGCCAGAAAAAAAAGCTGGTGTCTTTTTGGCTTTCAGTTTAAGATCAGAGTGATACAGCTGGGTGTGTTTTCTCCCAAAGTGCTGTCAGGTTGCAAGATGGAGGCTCAAGTGTGCCCATCCTGTACAGTTATGTGTCTTCCAGAGCACATTTCAGGTCAGGCATGGAGCTTGAGGAAGGAAAATCTGTTGACCCACGTTGAGGTAAGCGATTCTGCCGCTTGAGGAATGAGCTTTTTTGCAATCTAGAGTTATCAAGGTTTTTTTGCTTGAGCAATGTGACATTTGGGAATACAGAAAGAGGGGAGTGGAAGTGCAGACAGAGATCATGGAATCTCAAGTACAAGGCAAGAAGCATTTTAGAAGGTAAGTAAACAGTCCAGTGTTCAGTGTTCCACCTAAACTGTGCTCTTCTGAGAGAGGCAACAATAACAAGAGGCATGAAACCTACTTGGTGAAGATTTGCACTTCAAAAGGATTGGCAAGGCTTTTAATTCTCTCTACCAGGGATGGCCAGGAAGGGCATTTCATCAGAACACAGCATCCTGTCTTCAATGATTAAAAGAAATCTGGGTGTCAGAAGGAAACAGGCAGCTGCTTTGACGGAACAGGAAAAAGCTCAATAATATAAAACTGTACTGAAAATGCCAGTCTAAAATTGCATCATGGAAGCATTTTCTCTCTTCACAGTCAAAATTTTTCTTCCTCTTGGGCTGTTTAATAGTTTTATTCTTACTTTCTTGTTTCTTCATGGGGACTTCACATGAGTTAACACTAGTGGCTAATAATAATCAAGTTCTTTGGTTGTGCTTACAGGTAGAGCTAAGGCAGACTGTCTTTTCTGGATTCCATTTGCTGTTACTCTGAAACAGTATGATCCAGTTTGCTGACTTCAGGCTAGGGAAAAGAGTTAAACTACACTGCTTCTGAAAACAATCCTGTTGACAAGTAGATAAATGTGTCTAGTAGTTTTACTGCATGACTGGAGTATATAAACTCCTAATGTCCATGATTATGGGAATACTTGAATACTGTAGTTTTAAGTTGCAAAGGGATTAGCAACTTCTGAATGTAATTCAATGGAGTTGAAAAAAGAGATACCTTTTTAATTTCCATGATAATTGCATTGAGCTGCTGAAACAGATTAAAAAGGGCTTTGCTTATCTACCCTCAAGCCTAAAAAGCACGAGGGTAGGACAAGGATGTAACTTGACCATAAAAGACAAAGGATTAGGTGATTTGTGAATCTTCACTCAAGCTGTAATGGAGAGATGGCAGTCTCTGTGGTTCTTCCTGCTTTGTGAACAAGATCACATGAATATATGATTGTTGTTGGGAACAGACCACATCAATTTTAAAAACAAACAAAACTCAACATTCTTTACATATAAGAAAACAGCAAGATCTGTAATTAAATTGGCTGATCTGTATGTCTGTGTAAAAATCTTAAAGCTGATGAAGGAAGAAGCAATAATTCTCTCCAGCTGTATGTGATGCTCTGTCAGCTAAAACTTTGGGCTGGTTCTGTGCTTGACTTGATAATTTTTTGCATTTTAAAGAATTTAACTCAAGGAAATTTGTGTGTTCTCAAGACACCGTTGAGCTGCTTACTATCAGCCAAATATTTTTATGTGATAGCTGAACATGGGATGTCTAGACTGGAATGTTTTTGTTGAGGATTGAGTTCCTCAGCCCTGCCTGTGGTCCTCCATCTTGGCCAAGGGTCTTGCCACTGGTAAATGCTTTGGTGATTCATCTTAATCTGCCTGGAGCTGGAAGTTAATGACCCACAAAAGCAGTGAGTTGTAAAGCTGACAGGAACTTGCTGCTTTCAGGCAACGAAGGCTGCTGTGCTTCTCAGCAGTTTAGTATTTGCTTCCAAAACATGATCCTGGTCTTCCTCATCCAAATCTGTAGTACTCATTCAGCAATTGAGTGTTAAGGATCTGCCACCTTGTGTATTCTCAAGACTGCAGTGGCTACAGTCTAGTGAAGGGAAAACAGCTACAGTTGTGGAACCAGAGATATCACTGAGCCTGAATGTGACCTGTGCCCATCAGCGAGCAGCTTTTAGCTCCTCCTAAATGCTCCTTGGGTGACTGTGTTGTTTAGATACCACAGCCTAAACTGGGCACGAGCTCCAGAGATCCCCCTTTTATCATATCCTTACATGGCTTTATCACTTATTTACTTAGGTTCTCTGTCTTCCAAATGGGAAACATGTAACGCTTTTTCCTCACACTTGCTTGATTTGCCTGGTTAGACTGACAGTTTTTGAAGCAGAATTTTTTTCTACCAAATATTTTTTGCAGGACTCAAATTCTGTGCAACTCTGAGCTTCTGTATCCCATGTTAGTAGGACCAATGCCTCGTAAATACCAATGAGTCTCTGCTGGTCTTCAGCACTGTTCTGAAATTTTATCTTTATATTTAACTAGATGACAAAATGATAAACAAATGTTTACAAATCTCTGAGGTTCTTCTGTCTTTCGCTGCTCTCTTGGGTTGAAAGAGACTTTGTTACCTTGTTAAATGAATCATTTATACCCTCCTTCTCCCTTTTCAGAGTACAGGTAATGAGTTATATCTCAGACTCAAGATCATTGGAGCACTGCTGCTCTTGCCCCTGTAAAAGAAAGGAATAAGAGCTTGCTTCTCTTAATCCCTTTTTATTTGAATTTTAATTTATTAGCTCACTTCTGTCAACTCTGGTGCATTTCTAATAGCAAGATGGCAATTGCCCTTGGAGTTGTGCCAATTCCGCTTGCTCTGATGGAAGCATTTGTGGCACCAAGCATGAGTGCGTGCTTAAGGAGAGGGAAAGCAAATGCAAGTAAACAGCACAGCGGGCCTGCTCTTTGAAACTCCCCGTGAGGGCTCAAAGATTTGCAATTAATGTCCGTATGTTTGTTTATAATCAGTTTTGAAAGAGCATTAAGACCCTGTAAGCTACTGAATGCTGAAAGACGGGAAATCGGGTTTGGAAATCGGAGAATTAATTTCTTGTAGTTGTCGTTTGTTTTCTTCTCAGATCACTGCCTGCATCAGAATTTGTGCAATAAAAAATGTTTAGTATATATTTACTGATTTTTTTATTAGGGCTATATAAAGTCTCTAATGGCAGTGTTTGCTTACAAGTATGCTGTGCAATTTCATGGTGTCAAAACATTGATTCCTCAACTTGTGATGACTCTTCACATAAGGTCTGCTGTCAGCTGTGATGCAAAATCCTTTAATATAATTTGTGATATGCCTTTTCACGTTACAGCAGTTAAAACTTGGAATTGATCTCTTAGTCAGAAGTTACTTTGTTTGAGAATATCCTGTGTGATATAGTTGCAGGCATAAGCGCTCACTTGGATCATCTGCATCAGTCTTTGTTGGTGCCCCAATATTGCAGAGTCTGAATGGTGATAGGGGATATTGTTTTTATACCTATTCTGCCAATCCAAAGGTGCCTTATAAGGCCCACAGCCATCATCTGTAGGCAGTATAGAAAGTAAAATACAGGTATGGAAAAATAAATAGATGCTTTGGACTTTACAAAACATCATTGTGTTGACAAATGACAATTTGTGTAATTCATAAAGACAGTTTTTCATTCCAGTTGTGTTTTCTATCAAGGGTTTGCCACCTTTTCCAGTTTTGTCTTGTTAGTATATAGCATATGCACCTAAGAGTCTACGTTCAGAATCTTTAGGAGAAAGTATGAAATTGAAGTGAACCAGGGTAGACTCTTGAAATGCCCTCTAAGGCTAGCAGTAAGCAATGATTTTTTTTCAAGAAGTGGTGTTCTCTACCAGGTGTGCAGTCATGTTGTAATTAATTTATCTGGACGACATTTTTTTAGTTTACTGCTAAGCATCCAGAACAGTTGAAGATTGTCTCTTCTCCCAACCAAAATAGATTGCTTCCCATTTTTCTCATTATCCTTTATCTTATCTCATTATCCTTCTCTAAAACTTAAACTTTAGCTCACTATTTTTTTCTCTAATAGCTCATACTGCTGATCAGTTCCCTCCTTATGAGTAAATTCTCTTCCATGGTTTAGCCTCTACCAATATCCAGTTTTCCTGAATGTGTTACGGAGTATAACCCCTAACAAGATGGGCTGAGTCTCAGCTGTCCTCCACCCTTCCCCAGTCCTGAATTCCAGTTCCTGGATCACTGCCATCATAGTTGTTATTTTTCTCTGCATTAACCCAAGGTAAATGCTATTCCTCACTGAGCTGCAAAAGATTAGATAATATCCTTGGAAGTAGGAAGGGGGAGAAAAGGCCATCTGCAGCAGTCTCCAAAGTGGGATGCATGCAGAACAATCCATCAGCATGGGAGGAATACTAAGAATATTTTTGTAACATCAATAAAAATCTTCTAAACCAGTTTTTCACCTTTATTTGGTTCCTAATTCTATTTTTTTGTATGCTTTATAATATATAGCATATTATTGCAGTACTACATATATAATTTATGAGTAAATACCCTTACAATTTACTCAAAAGATTTTTTACTGATGGGATTTGCAATCAAAAAAGTGATCTGGAGCTTCAGATTTCCTCTTTTCTCTCCCAAAGACAACTTCGAGTCTCTTGCCCCTGTCAGGATTTTTTTTTTTGAAGTTTTTTAATTCTTTTTTTTTTAATCCAGAGCATTATGATTTTGTTATTTGAGGGTTAAATCAGACTCTGGGTTTGTTTATAAATTTGAAAGGCAGTATTTTGTGCTCTTGAGAAGACTTGCGTGGATTTTAATAAAGCAGCTTGATCTCCTGCTGACTGCTTTTGTCAAAAATCTGAATGTTTCTTCTTCCTTCCACTGGAATCTTTTGTCTGGTTTTCCTTGACCCTGAAGTAAACTCTTTATATGCACTGAATACACTGTTGTGAAATTGAGATTTCTCTGGCATCTTTAACCTGTCTCACGTGTTTCTGTGCATCCCTTTGGATGTGCATCAGATAAAAAGGATTGCTGTGACTCTTACATGATGAACTACTGAAAGGTAGTCCTTGGAGGACACAGAAGAAGATGCCACTACCTTTATAGTGCTGTTCTTCATCTTCTGCCCAAGGAGAATTGAGACTATTCCAGTCTGGGATTGCAGTGATAACAGGTGGTTGCTTTTGTGCCTGCTTCCCATTAAAAGCTCTTCTCTTGTTAACACTGCAGGTTGCAGCTGAGCGAGGTTATGTGGTTTGAGGTTTTGCTTTTGTTTTTATTCTCTGTTACCTTACTTTGTCATAGCTCTGAGGCAAAACATCCCTGTGTGTTCAAATGGAACCAGAACAAATTGCTTCATTCCTCAGGTTATGAGTGAGGCAAAATTATTTTAGAAATATTTAGGAAAGTTGGAGCTTTTTGTTTAAAGAAAAGCCAACAAAAGTGATAGGATCTTGGATTGTGCCAATAAGGAAAGATACTTATCTGTGTGGGAAGATAATTTTTGATGGAAACTTGCTCTGCAAAAAAGTGTATTTAATATAGGAATAGAGAAGTACTCAGTATACTGTTTCTTAGATTTTTCAAAAATACATACATTCAGAAATTTATTCAGGATGCAAGGCAGAATGGGAAGTCTACTGACATTGGATTCTAGAAGTTACTGCAGTGATGAACATGAAATATCTAAATGGACCTTTCTGGCTTGGGTATAAAAGAGTGAAAAACTGATACTAAAAAAATTAGAAAATCATTGTTAAGATAGATTTGCAACTTTATTTCTTCTATACATAAGCATTTGACACAGTCTGCATGTGCTCTTTCTTCTCAGAAGAAATGCAATATATTGTTTTCTGCAAATGAGTTTGTTGCCTTGTATGCTGTATCAGATAGTGTATGCTTGCACTAAGCTGCTTTTTCATGTACAATGTTAAAATGTGCTGGCATTACTGGCAGCTAAATTAATTAATTAAAAAGAACTGGTAATTGTATCAGTAATGTTCTTCTCAGATGGCAATAATTGACAGTGTTACAGTGAGGTCTTGTGAAAGCATATATAAATGTAAATAAATTGTATGGGTAGGTGTATGATGTGTTCCTAATTGGAAATAACTTGGTGACAAACCTAGAAGGAGACTCTGAGTTCAGACTTTAAATTACCATCCTCATAGAAAACCTGAAAGGCTGGGATATTGTTATTTTCTTTCTGATGTCACTGTCTGAAAACGTAGAACCTTTCATCTGCCTTTCTGTGCTGCAAAATATGATATTTAGAATGGCGCTATTCATTAGTTAATTCTGCTAAAATAAAAGTAAAATGCAGCTCAGGAAACTGATGCAGATAACTCTTGTATTCTTTTGAAGACTTTGGAAGGAAGCCAAAATGAGCGTCAACAATGGTTTTGTTTAAAAAAAATGTATTTTCAGAACATTAGAAAAGGTTCCAGTAATACAATTCAATAAATTTGAGAGAGGGAAAGAGTCTTCCCAAGCATGGGCACTGACACTAGACAAGGTATTAATCTTCCTAATTTTAGGCATTTACAGAGCTGTCATGGACATTTGAGGCAGAAGAAGACTGTAAACGGAGCACCTTTCTCTCTGCTGCCAGTGAAGGGAGCCCTGCAGACCAGTAGCCCCAATGTTCTTGTCTGGTTTTAAGTGTCCTAGGTTCAGTGGAAGTTCTTTCTACCTGTCATGTGCACCATAGGAATGCCAGTTTCATTCTGTGACTCTGAAACACCAATTAAACTGGCACGAGGTAAAGCTAAGCTCACATACGGTCTGGTGTATATTAAGCTCCTGTGCAGAACAATTCAGGAGAGATACTGAGCTGTCCTACAAAAATAACAGGGTTTGGGTTTCTTCAAGAAAACTATTCATTAATAAAACTTCTTGTTTGTGAAACCAAACTCTGTCACTTAGGATAGTTTTTGTGCTAGTCATTATTATTTGGCTGTGCTTTATATTTTGATTTGCTAAAACCACGAATGGCAAACAGATCACAAATATCTTGGCTCAGATTCTGTACAGTGTTTCAAGTATGAAGGCAAAATTCATCATGTGTACTTTTTTGTCTTCACTCCTGAAAATGCTTTAAAGTGTGAAGGATCAAGCATGTTACAGGTTTGGGATTTTTAGTGATCACGGCTTAAATTAGTTCAAGTTGGATTAAGCTCCCTTCCAGCTTTGAAATCAGCAAGTTCACTCTATGCAGTCTCTCAAGGGATGAGTGTGTGCCTCACAGCATACCTTGTCAGGGGTGTGCTAGGAGCAAGAGAAAAGAAATGTGAGGATCAAGAATTTGTCGTAGGAATCAACCTGCAATCTTCTACTCTTCTTTCAGCCTACATGTGTTGGGAAGATAGGACAAGATCATCAAGAGATGTTCAGTGCTAAGTCAGACATAAAATAACCTGTTAAAGTCAAACACACAGCTGGGACTTTCACTTGAACAGGTTAGCAGATGGTCTGTCAGTCCATGTATAAGGCACTGGTGCAAGTGTTTGCTCCAGTCCCAGCAAGAAAGGCATTCAGGCTCTGTGGGGTATTGATTAAAATATCAGTTATTAGAACTAACAAGAAGGCAAGGGAGAATGGATAATCATACAGGCCTCCAGAGGGGTGTGCTTTCTGGTGCCTTTCAATTACTGTGACCCTGGCTCACTGGCTTCCAGCATAAACATAGTGGAAAAACATAATCTAAAACTGGCAATCTGATTAAAATGTACAGAAGAAAGCCTGAAACAAGAGATACAGCATTTGTGAAGCAGAATGATGATGCAGAAACAAATTTTCCAAGGAAAGGTGTTGTTAACAATTCTGTTTATTAAACAGCGCTCAGTGGTGGGAGGGAAGTTCTGTTTTAATTTTTCATACTTGGTTGTCAATTTTATGTTTGTGGCTTTAAAAACATTGTGTGTTTCTGCTTTGAAAAGTAGATACAAAATAGGGAATGAGTATACAGTAAAAGTATCTGCATTTCGGAATATGCTGAAGGTTATTTTCAGATACAGTGCAGGGCTAGAAGAGATAGCCATATCATCATCCTTCTTTGAAGCAGGGTAAATTTAACCTCCATGGCTAGCATATTCCAGGCTTCTTATCCTCAGTTTTTCATAACACCCTAACCTAAAGGGGTTTTTTACCCCAAATTAAAGCTGTGAGTAATCTTTCTATTGAGATGTGTGAAATGAAAGAACAGTTTGTCACTGTTTTAATAACTGTAATACCCAAAATTTGCTGTTTTCTACCACCACCTTCTTAAAACTAAACAAGTCTGCCTTTCCAATTTTTCCCTAATGAAACATGTGCTAAGCTATGTCATTTTGTTCATTTGGAATTTTTACAGTTGGTCCCTATCTTCCAGTATGGGATCTGAAGCTGCACCTGGTTTATCAGGAGGAGATATTCATAGGGAAGAATAAAGGAGGGTAACATACTGTGGAGAGTAACAGTCATAGTCATGCATGACATAGTTATTAATATACATAGCAGCCAGATTTTCTCTTACTTTCCTTGCAGCACAGCAATTTTGGTTCCTGGCTTTGTCCTCTGTTATAAACCTGAGGTTCTTTGCAGTGTGCTGCCCCTTCTGGTCGCCCCCCCTTCCTTTTTTTTTCTTTTTTTTTCCTTTTTTTCTTTTTCTTTCTTTTTTTTTTTTCCCTAATCCAAGTGCTGTGTTTTCTACCAATCTCTACTGAATTTCTTTATACTTATTCCAAGCATTTCTCCATTTGGAATTGCAGTCCTGTCTCCTAAAGCATTGATAAGCCCTACCCTTTAAATTGTGAGCTAAATTTACAAAACTTAGTTATCTGACACTCACTATAAAATACTAACTGTGATCAGAGCCTCGCTTTGTTCCCGCCTGATACCAAATTATTGATGCCTACTCAGAATACTGAGAATATTTTTCACTTGTGCATCCTCCTTATTGTCAGTTCACCTGTAGCCTTTCTTCCTGGTGAGGATGTTTTCCAGGACATCCTCATCAGATAGCATCACATCTAATAAATACCATGTTCTTCAGCATTTATAATTATGAGATCTCCATGAAGACAGAGCCAGGATATTCAGAGTGATGCCAGGTTGGAGGACAAGAGGGTCTAAACCTTTTCACTTTCAGCGAGACTTCCCAGAGATGATGTGCAGTCTCCACCCTTGGGAGGTTTCAGTAGATAAAGTCTTGAGCAGTCAGGTCTGATTGCCCTCATTTGTGCAAGAGGCTGGACTGGAGACATGCTAAGGTCCGTTTATGTTTCTGTTCTTTCCCAGATCGAATCTTTTTACTCTTTATGCTTGTCCTTCTGAGATTTAGACAGTTCCCTGTTTTGTCTGGGGGAATCATCATCAGATCTTGCTGATGGTGTATCAGAGATGTGTAACTTGTTTTACCAGCTGTACAAAGCTTTAGGTTTCACCTGATTTCCTTCTTTTCTCTGTTACAACGTACCAGTTCCCACATATGACTTTGTCTATAGGCAGTTTGCTGGTGACAGCAACACTTGTGAGCAGTGACACAGCCACAGTGACCCTGTAATTGCCACGTTCTGGACTGTGCTTCTGCACCTGAAGAGTGGTGAGCAGGGCCATGCAGTTACAAAAGGAACCTCCTCACTGGCCTGTGCCTTCATCCAGCCTGTGTTCATGTCTTTCTCCCACCCCCCAGCTACCTTCCCCAAGAGATGTAACATCTTGGTGCTCCTTCTCAAAGGAAATGATTGAATCTAGTCTGTGCTACACCAGGGATGTTGTACACTGCCTGGCACAGCAGCACAGCTCACTTGGGGCAGTGTCTATCTGTGAACGCTGCATAGTTTTAACTTTCAGAGGTGAACTGAAGTGATCCAAAAAGCTCTTACATTGAAATTTCAAATGGACCTCAGAAAAAGTAGGCATGCATATTCCCATCAGTAACTGGTCCACATCCATCACTTTCCCCTAGTTCTCTTACCACCTTGGCCTGTTCATTTAACCTTATCTAACTTGCCCATGGAACTGAAAAACCAGCAGGTGTTCCCTCTCTGCTGGAGGAGAGCAGGCAGTTGCTAGCCCCTCTGGTGCAGAAGGCCTTTTGCCTTCCTGGGATGCTGCATTTATCCATCTGTTTCCCATCCACTGTGGTGCTCAGGGGTGTGTGACTGGACAGTCCCCCCTTGGCCCCTGACACCACCTCCCAGCACAGCACTTCCAGGGGAAGGCTGCCCTTCCTGCCACGCTCTCCACACTGGAGGGAGCAGGGCCTGGTTAAAAATAAATTTGGGAGCAGATGGTGAGGCAGATTATTGTTCATCCTAGGGCGATGATGATGATGTGCCAGCTAACTGCTGGTTGTCTATCAGAATTAATCAGGAGCTGTTGTGGCACATGATCAGTGAAGCCACTGCTCCCCCTGGGATAAGCTCCCCCTGGGATAAGGGAAGGAAGAGCAGAGAAACAGATCTGTAAAATAAATTCTTGGAAAAGCACTCATTTTGAAGATACAAAAAGTTTCTGTTTGAGAAAAGATTCTAATAAGAAAAACAGGAATGTTTTTAGGATTTGGGATTTTTTTGATGTACTGATGCTCTTTTATATATCTGCAGGTATGCTTCGCTTCTGAAAAGCAACTGGGAAAACTTGGTCACTTTGTTCTTGCATTTGTTTCACTAGAATTGTAGATCATCTGAAGTAAAAAGATTTAAGAGGTTTATAGGACCCTTACAAGCACTATCTCTATTGCCAGCATGAAACGTTATCCATGAATGCACCTGTTTTGGATTTGTGATCAGTGTCAGAGGAAAGGACTTGACACTTGCTGTGCTCAAAACATTTCAAAATGTTAAATCTCTACACTCACAAAACAGACAAGGCAAAAGCTGACTCAACCCACTGAGCTGAAAGGCAGTATCAGTTCTGATGCTTTAGCAATCAGAGGGGTAGTTATCTATGTTACCTTCTTTTTCACTGAAGGGATTAATGAAATGGTTTGAGAATGATGGATCAGATTAATCAAATGATGGATCAAATTAATCAGTGATGGATCAAATTAAGAAATAAAACAGGAAGTACATTTTTGGTTATTGTTTTGTAATGAAAAATAGCAGTAATTTTTGATCATTTAGTCCACTTGAGTAACCTGTCAGTTATTTTGTTAAGCTACTAATATGTGTTAAACCAGATGTCTTATTTTGTGTATTCAGCTTCTCTTGTCCAGGCTATGTCATGGCATCTCCTTTCAGAGTCTACCCAAGCTGATGTCCAAAGATACATTTTGCTGGTGTGTAGTTTGTGGAAAATTTATGTTTTATTTTGGAAGATGATACACTAAGGATTTTTTATCTAAGACTGTCAAGTCTACACAGTCTATCTTAAATAGCACATTCTCCACAAATATACAGTATAAAGTACAAAAATTTGGATGAAATTTGTTACTCCTTCACATTTTTAATCTGTTCTTCTTTTATACTTTATATTAAGAAGGTAGTGCTGTTTTAGGTTATACCATAATCTGAGGGCTCTGTATGTAACAGGGAGTGTTAAGGCAGGGCTGAATTCAACTGCTTCAGCTTTTGTTTTTCAGGGGGTCTAATTCAATATGTTAGAAATAAGATAGAATGGCATAAAGAAAGGTGGTACCTCTGTAGTCAAAATTTGCAGGTGTTGGGGAGACTTTCTGTTGCTTTGTGTGGCATTACTGTGAGCTTCATCAGTCTCTGTCTTTAACAGTTCCACGAGTGAAATGGCAGATCACTGGTGGGTTATCTGCAACAATGGTAATCTGTAGATCAGGAACCCTGTTAAAATATTCCTGATACTAACAAGTCATTTTCTCTTGCTTGGTGTAGAAAACGACGAAAATTAAAACAATTTTTTTTACTGGGGTATTTCTTGTTGTGCATAGGTCAGGCTAAACTGGAAAACCAGTCTCACTGGCTTTGTTTCTGATCAATTCTGTGTGCTGCTGCTGGAAGATCAGGCTCTTACTATTTGTCATCTGTAGCACCTGAAACATCCTTTGTTATTTATTTTTTTATAAGTGAAATAATCTCAGGAACCTGTTTATTTCTTTGCCCTTCCAAACTCTGTGCATGTTGCTGGAATGAGAGGATGGTTGTGTTGCTCTTTAAATCTTTTGAAGTGCTTGGATGCTGGTAAGGTGAGGTTTTGTACAAACCCTGCAGTGCGGAGGCGCCTGGCTCCATGGGTGAGCATTACTCAGTTTTACCATTAAACCCGTGATGAGAGACTGCAGTACAGAAGGCAAAAATTGCCCTGAGCTGTAGAGATATTTCTTCTCTAAGGAGAACAGTAATTGAAAACAGCACCTTCTTTCCAAGCAGGTAGTAGAAGTGAGAGTGCTGGGAATTTGGTCTTTGAAGTGGTGTTAGCAGAAATCCTGTTTATTAACACGAGCTTGTGGCACCTGTGACTGTTTCACCAGGCCATGCTGTTGTTTTAGTCCCTCTCACCTCTGTAGGCCCATGTGGCTCCCATTGCATGAGTCAAAAGTAAAGGAGAGAGAGGGTAAAAAATACACCTCCTCTATTCTTTTCCTTAGGCAGTGTGGGAGAGAGGTACTCGGGCTTCACAAGAGATCCTGCCCGGTATAATGGGCCAACATTTGAGCAGCCTCAGCTATTTCTCCTGCATGTTTCACCTGGTGCCCTGTTACTCCCTCCTAATTTCTTTTTTCAACATTTTTGTAGTCCTCTTAGTCTGTGTTAGTTTCCCTTTATGCCCCAGGTTCCCTCTTGGCATCTGTGTGATTATTTCAAGTAGAAACTGCCAACTTATTTCTGTCCATGGCAATTCTGGCACCGTCCTGCAGTTTGGAGCTTAGCTCAGTCCCGAGGAGCCTCTCTTTCCATTTATTCTCCCTTACATTTAATGAGAAAATGGGATCCTCCCTGGCAGCCTCTGGGAAGCACTGCCCAAGCTTTTAGGGCTTCTCCCATTACTCTAATGACTCTGCATGGACAGAGGGAGGAAGGGTAGTTAAGCACTAAGTGCTGTCTTTGGAGGAAGCTTTTCCATCACACTTCCTTGGACTTCTTTTCACTCTCATCTGCCAGCTCTGGCCTGAGGCCCAGGTTGTGTGCAGGGGGTCCTGCAGGTGGGAGCTGGCTGGGCTGTAATCCTTCCCCAGCCAGGAGAGGTGGCCCTTCATGGAACAGTACTGAGACTGGTTTCATGTGGCATGTAGTTTTCACAAGAACAGGGGAAAGGTATTTCCTTTGAGAGTAAAGAAGAAAGAACTTCTGCACAAAGGAGCTTCTAAAAGGCATAACATTAAGGAGAAAAGAGAACAGTGGGTGGCATGACTATCCAGAAGAAAGTCTGAAGGAACAAAAAAGAATTAGTGGATATTTCTGTTTCCTTGATGGCAGGTAAGAAGTGAGGCTTCATGTGCTAAAATGTGTGAAATACAGAATGGATCAATAGATTGATAAAAATACTGTGTAATGCACCTGTTAAAAGGTGGCACTTGCAGGCACAGAGTATATGCAGAAGTTTCTTAAGGGGATCTGTTACCTTAGGTATGGCTGAGAATCCAAGTTAGTTGAGTAGAAGATGATGCCTTGCCTCACCCTTCACATTACCAGCAGAAAGTCAGCTGAAAAGCAGCATTCATTCTTATCACATACTGATGTATATTTTTGCAGTGCTGGGGCACCTTCAAAAGCTGCAGGCTAGGAGCATGATCTCTTCCACTGGTAAATAGTTGGTGAATATTGCTCATAAGTTGTTTCAGACCTTGAGAAAGAGGGTATTGTGATGTCTGTTCTGATAATAGTCTGTCCTCCTTCTTAAGTAACCAACGTCAGTAAAACCTGCTTTGTTTGTTGTGAAGGGCCTCCAAAACCTTATGGAAAACAAAAAGTAAAAGGTCAACTTAGGAGCAGCTTGTCCTCTTGGTGTTGGCCCATTCCATTATGTGATGCTGTTGAAAATAAGGCTGGAAACAACATGCTGGCTTGGAGCTCCTGCTTTAATTCCTCTCTCTAGCCATTTTCAGCTGCTGCCATCCCAAGAGCTGGTATGGAAACACATGCTTCTGATATTGGCCCTGTTAGCCTTTCAAACAGTGCCTTGGGACCATGGTTTAAGGATTTTGTTCTTGCTCTTTGTTCTTAAATAGATTTCTGGTGTGTACATGAGCAGCTTTGCACGAAATGCAAAGTCTCAGCATCCACTGTGTGTTCCCTTGGGTGCCCTTCTTTTTAACTGGAGTTTATTATAATGAGGAGAAAATGACATTTACTTTTTTTTTATTAATCTGTATTGTTCTCTGTTGGTGGCCCTGGGTGCTGATGCAGGAGATTTTTCTTGCTACACATTAACTCTGATTCTGAATGCTTTGAGGAGAATTTGAAAGTAAAGGATTTAAGTTGTTGCCATTTCTGAGCAGTGGAATTTGAAGCCCTTTTGGACTATGAGTAGCATAGTAGGTGTGCCCGAGTTCTGAGGTTCTCCTCAGGGAATGTGTTGCATGATACTAAAGGGATTTGGTAGTGGCAATGAACATGGAAGAAAAGATCTCTCTGAGCAAATGAGAAGTGCTGGTGTAGTTTAACAAGTGGATCTCAGGCATGGGGAAAGTATTTAACATTTGCCATTGCCAGAGCAATCTAGAAGAAGCCTCTGAAACCTTCTGTTTCCCTGTCCCCAAACACTTGAGATTTTCAAGGGAGAAAAAATGCTGGCCTTATGTATTTGAAGGTGTTGCCAAGGGTGTCTTATCTTGGCAATTCCTCCTTCTATTGTTAACAGCAGGGCTCATTTTGTGCCGAGAGGGTCCGAAATGAGTGCTGGACACTATTCTTAGCCATCTGTAATAACGTTCTAGCACCACCATTTTTCCAAATTATACCTAGGATAATGTAACTGCTGAAGTAAAATCTGCTCTGCAGCTTAACAGAAGGACCTCCTGTTTCCAGGACTGCCAGTCCCTCAATTTTTATACATTTACACAGTCCTCTCAGGAAGAATAAATAATACATGAACTTATGCATTGGCTAAGTGAAATTTCCTTCTGATTATAGTGAGACACTGTTTAATGGCAATTATAAAATATGTTTCTTTCATCTTTTGCTATTCCTGCTGTGTGCCTTTATATCTTTTGTTGTTGTTAAGTTACCATCTTGTTTTTATTTTTTAAACAAATTGATCATTTTTTATATGTTAGCGAGTTGCAGTTTCAAAACCTCCTGAACACATTTCTGGCAGAATTACCTCATCTGAATCAGAAATAGTGCTACTGCATGAGTGCCCTTAAATGAGGTGGCTGCTACATCTATATTACAAGAATAGAAGCTTTGAAAGGAAACTGATTGACATTTATCCCAAATGAAATGTTTACTCTGTGTTTAATACCTGGTGGGCAATTCAATACTCTGAATCTGTATTAAACATGTTTAATATTAAAATGTTTAAGAAGCATTATTAAGGCTCAAAATAGGTATTCAAAAGTCAGAGCTGTATCTTGATATGTATGTATGAAATGGTGTTGAATTGTATGGTGAAACACTGGGTTTTCTACTTAGTAAATTCATAGAATAAGCTATTTTCAATCACGCATTTTCAAAGGCTGATTTGGAGGGTAGGAGTATATATGACTCCTTCCCAAACCTGTAGGCTAGGGAGTTGAATGCTGTTCCAGGAACCTGGATTTTTTTTCTCCTGTCTCCACTGTACAGTCCCATTTCATATTGAACAGCAGGTCAGTGAAGACAAGCTGTTGGAAGGTGAACAGTCATTGCTCATGCTCTAATTCACAGAAACCTATCTTAAAACCTTATGGTCTGATACTGAGAAGGATCAATCTCATAGCTGTTGTCTCAGTAGGATTTATGCTAGAATATGTATAGACCTGAGAAAAACTGCACTGAGATTTGGGGCACATAAAGTTAAAAGAAGGGTTTTTTTTTACTTCATTGTGGAGTCTTGATCCCATTTGTAAACAGTAGATTACACAACTTTCTTAATTCAGATATTGTGGAAAAAATAATAAAGAGATTAAAATCTTTCTTCAGATAATAGTATTGGTTTTACATTATTTGTTCCTAGCCCCATTTTTAGCTGAAGTGCTGTGCTTGACATTTTCTAACATGCACTCCACATGCTTCCTCACTCATCTGAGGCAGAATTGTGATAGAAAAGATGTTTTAGCAAATTTCTGTCTAGGATCTGACAATAGGATATGTCCAGCAGTGTATAGTATTGGTATTTATTATACCATATAATAATGGTAATTGTATGTACCCGCTATTAGGTCTTCAGAAAAGGAAGAGGGAAATAGAGAAGATGCTGTAGTTCATGAGCCTGTTACTAGGAGAGTTGCCAGTTTTTGGGGGCAGGATCTGTGTTTAGCAGTCTGCATCTGCTCAGGCCTCATGCAGCGAGCGTGGCAATTTGGGTGCAGTGCTGTTGGAGGAGTGCTGTGTGCTTGGCTCCAAACTGCAGCCACTGCACTGATCTTTGGGCAGCTCTGGCTCATGGACTTTTCAGTTCTCTGCTTTCAAGTATCACCCACATGTTCTGGATTTGCCCTGTCACCATCTCTGACCAAAGCTACTCATCTCAGTTGCAATATCCCATATCTTCTTTGTAGTTGGAAATTATAAAGCAAATTGGCTGAAGCCTGATGCATTTTGGATTTCAATGGCAAAACTGGATGTTTTTTTACAGAAGTGGGTCAGTGAGTCTTCCCCAAATGCTGACATTTTCTACACATGGTCCAGTGTTTGTTTTCATGCTGTGAGTTCTGACAACAGCGTCTGTTCCAGGCTATCCCAAACAGGACTAATATAAGAAGTTAAACTTTCTGTGTCACATTTCAAGAGAGAGTACTGCAATCAGCCCTGGGCTGTGGAGTGGCCCCAGGAGCTTAAGATCCAGTGGACCATGAAACCTGTCTCAGAAAGATGAGATGTGGCGCTACATTTTATGTAACACACTGTGCTCTGTAACTGGCTCTTTTATTGCATGTGTAGAATCACTGAATTACTTGAAAGAGAGAATGGTGTATTGCAGTGGTGTTCAGGAGACAGCTTTTATTGGTGGATTTCTCTTGGTTTTTTCCTAAAGCGGCTGCGTTTTTGGAACTCACATGTGTATAGAAATGTACTAGGGACTGTGGTACAGTACAGTGAGAAAAGAGGGATGGGGCCAGAGAAGGCTACGTGATGAAATTAACAGCAGACTCATCTTTCTGTGTGGCAGGAGTGCATTTCCCACTCAGACACACTGGATTGCTTTCTCACTGAGAAGGTGAGAACAGTTTGATGAGGGCTGAGAAGTCTGTTTAAGTTTGGGAGTCACTAAAGGACAACAGCTGCCATCAGTCTAATCTGCATGATGATTAATCCAGTTAACAATCAGCTGTTTTACCAATTAGCTCTGTTACCAGATCAGTCCATTAAGGTCATTAAAACTCTCTTTACTTTCATTTAACCCCTCAGCTTGCCACTTCTAGTAGGTTGAAGCCTAATGCATAGCCTAATGCAGAGTGTGTTGTTGTAACTGATGATCCTGGTCTGTTGTAGCCACTTGGCCTACTATTTGTGTCTTTAATGATTCAGCAGAGATATGCCTTTAGGTGCTGCTGTAAACAGTCCTCTAAGTCTTAAAAATCAATGATAAATGAAAGGAACTTAATTATAATTTGTACTGACAGCACTGCCTATTACTTAGGTTGCTAAGTATTTTCATTACATGAGATTGGCTTTTTGGTGGAGGGCAGGCATAGGAATTGCTCTGTGATTTTTGTTCTGTTCAAAGCTTTGTCAAACACTTACTGTAGGCTGAGTTTTCCCCATTCTGTGCATCTGACTATGTTTAAATTGCTTAGGAAAATTTAATTAAAAACAGTTTGGCTGTATTGAAGAATGGACTGATGAGAAAATGGAAGGAGAGACCAGAAAAATGTATATTCTTTTGCCTGTGTAATATTGTTCTGAATGACAGGTTGTGCTGGGAAAGGATCTTCCGTCTCTCTGGCTTGAAACAGGAAATGAGTTTGATGACCAGGGCTCAAATCAAGGGGCAGAATTAGTAGATCTAAGAGTGTGGGGCAGAGAGGCACAGGAATGAGGAGAGGCTGAAATTGGAAAAAGATGTCCAGGAAAAGAAGAATGGACAGAGAAGTGTGAGAAGTGAGTGAAGCCCAGGCTGAAAAATCAGGACAGATAGACCAAGACTTGCTAGCAAGGAGAATAGGACCATCAGAGAAGGAAAAGCCCAGAACTGGGGTGGGAAGCAGGTGGGAAGAGCTGGATAGGAACCTTTAGGCATGGGGAATAGCAGATTCTCACAAATCACCTCTCTTTCAAGAAGCAAGAGCAGCACCCAAGGTGTTTCCTTCTCATCCTCCCTTTGCTACAGGAAGCAGGCTGGCACAGCATCCTGCTCCCCTGCAGCACTGGCAGGTTGTTGTCTTGCCTTTGGCGAGTCAAGCGGCAGAGGCCTGTGCGGAGCTGAGGGCTCCAGGTCTGCAGATGAACCATATGGCTGTTGGCACAGCATCCCATGGTGGGAGGCATTTGTCTGCCTTCCTGGTGGTAGGAACCTTGGAAACCCCTGTCCTTTCCTTGGGGTCTTTATTCTCTCATTTTATCATCAGGTGAAGCACTCAGGGTTAAGGAGTGCTGAACTAAAGCTGCCCGTGCATCCTGTAACTTTTTCCTCTGTAAGATAATTCCCCCCTCTGCCAAAACCTGCTTTGCTCAATGAGAGAGAGGAGTTATGCTTGTAGAATGCACTTTTTGTCTGGCTTGGTGCAGAAGAACGAAAAATGCAGTGTAAGAGTCAGGGAATTACTTGAAGAAAGTGGCTGTAGAAGCCACAGGAACATGATCTGATCCTCCAGGCCAGCTGAGTTTGTGTATTGTTGAACTAGTCCTTTTAGGCTTTTCAGAGGCTGTCATTAGCCACTGTATCTAACTCATTGGAGGTGCCCAATCCTAGAGCCTGAAAGAAGAGTGGTAAGAATACTGCACGTTCTGTTCTGAAAAAGAAGTTTCAGAAAAGCATCTTAAATCAAGTACTGCTCAAATCAGCAGATACTTCTGAAATTGTGCCATCTGTGCCTCAGCTCACTCACCATGTAATGGTAATAATGCTACTTCTAAAAGAAGGTTGTGGGAGACTTTGAAAATAAATTAGCTTAATGTTTTGTGATGCAGTCAAGAATAAAGAATTGGATGAGGGTGAAGGCTGGAGGAATATAAAGGAGCTGAAAGATTATACTGGGAAGTACAGTGTCATGCACCTACCATCTAATGCAAATGTCTGCAATAAACATGGAGTTCATCAACTGGAAACTACAAAGGAGAGGGAAAGATCTGGGAACATTGCTAGGTCTTATGGTAACTGAGGCAGCACTTTTATGGTCTCTTACAATGTGATCTTAAAAGGTCTCAGTGGCTATCAGAAGCACTAATGCCTTTGAGCTTTTGGGAGAGCTCATCTGGACACTTGTCTATACTTCCATCTTCACAGCAGAAAGATGAGAGCAAACTGGGGAAAGGGCTAGTGAGGCTGTTAGCAAGGTCAGAGGAACGGATGGCCAGTTTTAAAATGTAAAGAAGACTATATGGCCTTGCAAAGTGAAGACTGAGGGTTGAGTAAGACAGTGTAAATACACCTGAAGGATTAACAGCAAGATGGAAACCGGATGAGATGAGGTACAGTTCTTAGCAAAACAGTCATTAGGTTTGAGATGAATGGGAATAAGTTAAGGTTGAAAATCAAATAGTTTCTTAAGAGAGTGGTGAGAGTCTTTGGCAACATCCCAAAGGACAGAGTGGAAGACCCCTTGTTGGGCTGGAGGTGAGGCTTGAACCCTTTGACAAGGGTGTAAGCAGGGCCTGGGTTCAGACTCAGGAGTCTATAGCCAGTTAAATGTGTTAACTGTAGCAGATGCAGCATGCACACTTGGACATCCTGCCTTCAGTGCGTGTGGGTGGTTGACCTTTTCCTTCTCTCAAGTGAAATCAAGTCATTAGGAATTATCTCTAAATATTCTGGCCCCATACATGAGAGCTTGAGCTGCTTTAATCTTAGTAAGCCTTGGGGAGCCAGATTACCAGTGTATCTGCCCCACAGAGTCTGGGAGCATATGAGATCTCTTTCAGATGGCTGGTTTTTAACGTGCAGCCAGAGAGGTCTGTTGACTGCCTGAGCATGTGTTCAAAGAAGGGGATGTATGTGCTCTCAGTTAGCATTTCCAAGATGCAGAAAAGCCTCGTGTCTGTTTGCTCCAGGATATCTGTTAGTCCTGGTTTCTGCAGCATTTTGGAATTGAAAAACTCTGTTGTGTAAGGGCTGAAGGAAAAAATACATTGTTGCAGTGGAAACATTGCCATTCTCAGCCTTTGGATGGCCTCCACTTCATGTTTGTCACATGCAGTTCATATCTGAAAGGAACATGTGTCACTGCTGATGTGATGTGCCATGTCATAAAAGCTTTGATGACATTTTCTGACCTCTTAAAAACTAACGAAAGAGGTTTGCAACTTGCAAATGCCATCTGCCATGGCAAAGCAGCTTCCCAGTTCTCTAATCACATATGCCTCTTGTGAAATGCTGCATCACCTTGAAAAAAATCAGCATATTAATGGAGGAAGCTTGTCTTTTCACTCTTTCCCAAATTCTTTACATAATTCATCTATTAACTTTTTTTGCTTATTAAGAACCCTGAGGGGTGGAAGTTGCAGCAAATCCATGATAGCTTTAGGAGTTCTGTTTCATTAGAGCTGTATTTATTTTCTGATTTTTTGGTACTCTGAATTGGAACCGTTCTCCCTATGATCTTAATCTTTTGCAGATACTCACGGGGTTCACAGATGGAAGTGTGGAAAGTCTGAGCTGTCTCAGGAACATGTAACAGGACTTTTGGGGGCCGTGTAAAAAGAGGGGAGTGTTCTTTATTAACCTGTGTTTGTTCCCGTAGTCCATTATGGGAATTGAGATGTGCTAATTACTTTAAATTGATTCAACTTATGTCGCACCGATAGCCTCAGATGTGGGATAAGGAGACTGAATGTTGGATTCAGTTTTTTGCTGGGCTGACAGCTTATATAATGAACAGTTTTGAATCAGTAGGGACAGTTTTTACAGCCTGGAAAAAAATAAGCAAAGTGTTTCATGCTTGGATAGGAGAGAAGAGCACTTTATCCACTTATCTTTTACTTCGCATAGTGCTGTTTGTTGGCTGCTGTGGCTTTTGCATGTCAATAAGACAAACTTTCTAAAGGGAGGATTTATTGCAGGAAATGTGTCCATATTACAGGCCACATACACAACGTGCATTAATTTCTGAGTAACAATGAGGAAAAGCTACCTCAGATGGTGCCAGGGTACAAAACTGCATCTCTGCAGACTGCTGGTGAGAGGCAACAGATCTCTCTTCTGTCATAAACAGTGCTTTTTGTGTTTGCTGAGACGAGTGTGAGCATTGTCTAGCCCTCACAACCAGCACTGAAGAAGTTAGGTCTGTTTTTATCGCTGTATTACAGGCAGGGAAGGAGGTGTGCTGAAAAATGAAGTGACAACACTAGCAAATCTGAGTAAGCAGCAAACCAAGACACCAGAAACCCTGGCTTGCCAGCCTGTCTCATTACATCATGCCCAAGCGCCCTGGGCAAACCCTGTTCTTTTGACTGTGTTTGTACATAGCATTGGTGACAGAGCAGACTTCAATACTGATTCTAATTCTGATTTTTATACATAAGACTATCATTTCTGTGGCAGGACCTGTCCTCAGGCTCCTTATTGATAAAAAGATCTTGTCATTTCTTCATTGGGGTATTGAGAGGTGAGGCTAGATGTGCACGGGTGTTGCAGAATGGATAAATAAATACCACCCAGGGACAAGAGAAATCAAGAAGCCTGTGAGCATCACTCTGGATGTCATGTTCTGAGGTGGCAGGGGTATGTTCTCAGTCCAGCACTTGCAAGACAAAGTCATTACAGTGTGCTGCTCCCTCCTAGCAGACCAGATGGAAAGGTCCCACTGTGCATGTACCGCCCCAAGGGTCCTGCTCACAGATGGAGTGATGAAACCCAAAAGCTGCTGTGCAGGAGTTCAGTGGGTTTTTTGTAGCTGCTTTGCCATGTAGCCATTTCAGTCTGACCTGTTTTTAGAGATCCTGACGAGGTCTGCAAAACAAACTTATTTTTAACTGCTATCCACATGATTCTTATCTTACCATTCGTAATTTTAAGAAGCTAATATGGGAGTTGGGTGGGATAGGTTTTTGCATTGGCTGCTCTGCAGTGATGACTTTTTTGCCTGGTTTGGCCCTGAAACAGAAGGAGAAGCCATCTTTTTTTTGCAGTAGCTGCAAAATGACAACGGTTAGATTAGCAGTTACTGCAGGCTGGTTGGTGCAGTGTAAAACTACCCTGGTTTATTGTGAAGTCAGCCTATTGGTGTGGCCTGGGAGATACCAGCACAGGCACCTGAAACGGAGGATATTTGAACTCCTTAGAGGATACTGTGTAGCTTTTTATCACAGCCCAGTCATAGCTGACATTTAAAATGTGCTGCAAGGAGGGAGGGAGATTAGGAGATGTCTCAGTAGAGGTATTGCAGCCCATCTGGGTTTTTCAGAGCGAAAAACTGTACCCAGCTGGGTATCACTGGATGGTATCAAAATGCTTGCTTTGTTGTCTGCTTGAATAATAACCAGGTACACCGTGTGTGGGAAGGGATATTCGGGGCAGAAAAACTCCTTAGCATCCAGCTAAGGGAACAGCAAGGCACTGCTGTTGGGAAGGCTCCATGAGGAGCCAGGCCTGCTGCTTTCCTTCCAACGCTGAGCAACTTCTCTCGTTTTAGGAACTTTCCGCTGTACGTTCTGTGAGACTGAGGTGGAGGAAGATGAGTCGGCAATGCCCAAAAAGGATGCAAGGACGCTCGTTGCGAGGTTTAATGAGCAGATTGAGCCCATCTACGCCCTGCTTCGTGAGACAGAAGATGTTAACTTAGCCTATGAAATCCTGGAGCCGGAACCCACAGAGATTCCTGCCCTGAAGCAGAGGTGGGAGCACGCCTGGTCTTTCCTCACTGTACTCCTTCCTTGTAGAGTGTTCCTCTGCTTTGTGGGCCTTTCCCAAACCTTGTGCAGGACTTACCTGTGCAGCACCAACTATGCAAGCAACTGACAGATTGCTCCAGGGATGTGTGGTTTACAGGGAGACAGAGTGCATTTTGTACTAAACAAGGCAAATGATTGTTCTTCTGGTCAGCCCTCTTGCATGTATTTTTCTGTGAGGTGGGATTCTTGAATTGCCTGCTGCTTGCCATGCTGCAGCTGGTATGCACACCAAGCCCTTGGCCCCATATTTAAAAAATGCAAACTGCAGCTGCTTGACAAAGCTCTGAAGGTGCCACCTATGCTGTCTTCTATCTCTCAAATACCTATCTTTCATCTGTTCCTTTTATTTCTCCCCAGCTTTTGAAACGAAGCTATCTGCAATCCTCACCTTGTATTTCAAATCCTCATATTACAACTTTCTAGTTTGAAGACATACTTCTAATAAGCAGGTTCTTTTCTTCTGATTTTGCCCAACTTGTTACACACCTCTTCTTTTCAGGAAAAGACCACGTTGAAATCAAAAACTCCTTAAAATGTTCTTACCCATGGGAAATGACACTTTCTTTCAGAACATTCCTAGCTTTACAAAAACAGATGATGTTTAAATAATGCAAAAAGATGTGGGGAGCTGTCAGTTTTGTCAGCTGTGGTGAAATGTGATGCACTTCTCTGTATTTAAAAAAAATTAATTATACACACGGGGGAAAAGAACTGTACCATGAGGGGAAGCATTCCCACAGTGCCTTGGGGTGCTTGCTTGGCTTTAGTTAATAGGAGAGCAAGCTAGATACTCTTTTTTTTCTCTCAGGCTAACCTTGAGAAAGAATGTTCCTCATATATTCATGCTAGACAGCTTCTAATTAATTTAATAAAAATTCTTTGTCTATTCATGGTCTTATTCTAGCCAAGAAGGTAGGGTTTTTTCCTCATCATTCTGATAGAAAAACAGAAGCAATATAAAGAGCAGAAAAGATTTTTCCAAGGTCACTCAACGTGTCTTTGGTGATATGGGGAATTCTTTGAAGCCTGTATACTCAAGCTGAATCACTATACTGCTTTAAAATCCCTTTTCAGTAGTCTAAGTAGTAGAACTGGGCTAACCCTACCAAAAAGACAGTAATATTTCAGTCTTCCCTTTTTGTGTACAGGAAATTATCACAGCAGAGGCCTGGTGCAGTCCCATGATTAAATAGCAACGCCCACTTACTTGACTCCTAAATACTTAAAAAACATTGTAAATGATTAATTACTCTGTGCAAGGAATGACAAAATAAATAGGCAGCTTTTTAAATGCTTACTTGAACAGAACTTGCTTCAGCACATACAGGGATTTAATTATTTATTAACTCTTATTAATTCAAAGCAGTTAATTCCATGAAAGCACTGCTGTGAGATTTTTTTAAAGTGCCAAACCCTGGGTTATTTATTCTCTCTGCTTTTATGGAGTCTTGAGTGTCTGAAATCATTGACAAAACTGACATTTGGTGATTCTGAAACAAACCGAAAAGGTCACAAAATGCCTGCATCTTCTCTTTGCAGTAACTTGGGCAACTTCACGTTTTCAGGAGAATTACAGCTCTAAGTGGCCCCACTGGCATTGCATAACTGTTGTTCACCTGCCCTGGGAAACTGGGTAGATCTTCATTTATGTTTTCCTAAGAGGTTGTTAATTTTCTTAATCGTGGGAGAGCATGAATTAGCCCCACAGGTTTCAAAATAAACCTGCTTTACTTAAACTCTGTGGTTTTTGAAAAATTATGGATTTTAATAACCCTTCTATTTCCTTGTGTCAAAATAGCATGAATTCAATTAACAAAAAATCTTCACAGAATTAATTTTCTGTGGTCATGCTGTCAAGAACCATGGGTTGTCTATTGTGAAGTTGAAGCTCTTAAGAGCAGCGCAGTGAAAATGTGCCACATCTCAAATGTGGCAAAAAAGAGAGAGTTATCCCCATTATCTTTCTTAATAGTCTGGGCAGGATTGAGATGAAATTTTCAAGTTGTTTGCCCACTGCACAGTGTGGTTTCTGTGGGCCATACCTCAGCTGTGTCTAGGGCTATTTATGTTGCCTTTAAAGGCAGCTAAACCACTCATTAAGGGATTTCCATCAGGGCGAATGAAACAGACTAAATGTAGTCACTGAGCTGCCACAGTTCCTGCCTGCAGGGTGGCCATGTGAAGTCTAGAGTAAGGTGGGGAAAAAGTAGTTTGTGGATCTAAGAGAGAAAGAGAGATTTAAGAGATCCATTCATCTGCTCTGTGCTGCCTGTAAGGCAGCTCCCACTCCTGGCCTTTTGTTGCTGCCTGCTCCAATGGCATCTAATTCTGTACTTTGGAACAGGTTGCTGAACAGTAAGTTCTCTTCTTGCAGAAAGAAGTGTTCCCCTGCTCAGGTAGTCTTGGGGTGGTGCTCACACTACCAACGGTGTCACTGAAGATAAAAAGACATAAATTGAGGCACATTTGCAAAGCTCACTGGGGTCCAAAATTAGACAGAAAATGTCTAGATAGCTCCAGCTCAGTGTGGGACATTGCAGTAGATCACGTGAAGTAATTAGTGCTGTAGGTGTCTCTTGGAAGTGTTACTTTCATTATTGAAACGTTCCTGACGTCATGGAATAAGTGTTTGGTGGCTAAATGGTTCTGTGTAGGAAAGAAGTCAATTTCAGGCACACGTAGAGGGGCTTCTGTGCAAAAGTATTATTAGGTAGTTCCTGGCACTGCTGAGGGTTTTAGTGTCACGCTGTAGTCATGGGGAGGGAGAGCTTGGGTGAGAGCTGCATTGTGCATCCTGTGAGGAAAGTGGATTACATAAAATCGTCAGGGAAACGCTAGTTAAGAGATTTCTATTGTGTGGGAAGCAGAGTGGTGCTTTTCACAGCACACACGCCTGTCTTGGAGAGCTGAAAGGTACCAACACTTGAAATAACACGCCGGGAAGAAGGTCTCTGTGTGGTTCCTTAGGTTACATAAGAAATACATGCGCATGAGCCTTCTGCCCCAAAATTCAAGGCTGCTGTGAAGCTCTCCTAGCAGAGCTGGCTGCAGGATTGCTAAGGACACCAGACATGCAAACACGGATGCTGTGAAGTATTTTGTTAACAGATCCCAGCCATTCCACTACTGAGAGGCTGTGAGTAGCCCTTGATCAACACTGTGGCTGAACACAACAGTATTTTTTATCTGGGGAAGAGCGATGTTCACCTACCTGTGTCATTTCCCCTCACTGTTGCACACCTAAAAATCCAGCAGAATTAGCTTATCAAACAGTGCTAATGTCCTTGCTGAACTAAAAAAACCCCTTCGTATTAGTCAGGTCTTCTCCAAGTGCAACTTTATTTTAAGCTTCTTGGTTGGAGAAAAGGTCATTGGGTAGACAGCAGCAACTGAACCATGCTCACTGATGACAACTGTCAGCTCAGCTGGCATTGTGGAGTATCCCTGATGGATTTACTCTGGATAAGAGGAGGAGTCAAGGCAGGGCTGTTCCTCATGAAAAGCTGTAGTTCCCCCAGGCAGTCAGATGACTGAAATTATATGGCTGAGGGCGAGTGTGGTCTGCAGCGGATTTGTTTCTCTGAAAAGATAAAATCTCATTCTGAAGTAGAGGAACAGTCACATAGTTTGGCTTTCCCCACTCTATGCATATGTAGCAGCACAGGCCAGGGTGTATTTTAGGCTCATTGCCATCATCAGTGTGCAGAAAATATTTCACCTGATATCCTCTCTTGATCAGATCCAAGCAGGAATGTTTTTCTCCCATCAGTCTCCTGAGCTAGAAGGGGCCCTGGAGGGAGATATGCTGAGGGCAAAGGAGGGCTCGGCTTTGACTGCCATACCCTTCACATGGATCAGCACCTTTATTTCTCCAGCTTTTCCACAGTGAAGACAGTTCTTCTGTCTCCTGCTCTCCATCAGCACTCAAAGCCTTTTGTCCAGCCCTCATCCTCTGGTTTGAGGGTGCTCGCTCTTCTTTTTTCTCTGCCTGGACTCCCCAGTCCTCCCAAGGCTGCATCTGTGGATGGTGCAGATCTCCTGTGTAACACAGGAGAGGTGACTTCTCATGTACATTGTCACTCACAATTCAAGCAAAGGTGTGAACTGTGTTCTTCATGGTGAGTTAACTCCTTCAGGAGTCCTGTGATTAATAACAGTTCACAGCTCCAAGCATGCTGAGTCCCTGGGCCTACTATCTACCTTGGTTAAACTCAGTGCTTTTTTAATGCAGTCTTTGGTTGCTGTGTGAAGGCCAAAAAGAGGCTTTTGCAAATACCACACTACTGTTTGACTGTGTTTTGCTGCTGTGGCTTTTGTTTCAGGGAATTCTGGAATTTAAGTGACTCTGCATCTCTAGTGCTGCCTCTTCTTTTCAGTGTCTGTGGTGGATGTTGCCCTGGCCCTATGAAGGGTTTCCCACTAGAGATCCACAGGTTTCCCAAACCAGCAAGCTGGCACAGAAATTCCTGGCAGCACGTGTTAGAACTGAGAATGAAAATTGTCAGTGCAGATCACGGGAGATAACTAATCATAATTTAAGTGGTTTTGTCTGAGGAGGGGCTTGTTCTGAGAGCTCTGTTTTTCTCTCTTTAACTTCCATGTAGCAAGGAGCGTGCAGCTGGTGCTGGTTCAGGGGCAGCAGCTGGCCTTGCAGGTGGACACCATCGGGAAGCATGGACTACAAAAGGACCATCATATGAGGACTTGTATACCCAGAACGTCGTCATCAGCATGGAGGACCAGGAGGATCTGAACCGGTCTGCAAGTGAAGGAAAACCAGCCAGAGAGAGACCCATTTGGCTGCGTGAGAGCACGGTGCAGGGGGCTTATGACCCTGATGAAATCAAAGATGGTAAGAAATTCACAGAGCAGAAGTACTGCTCTGCTTTTACAAGGCCTTTACAGTGCTGTCAAAAACGTGGTCTGCGGTGTTTGTGTACAGCTGCTGCTCCCAACACTGGAGTGTCTGCTCTCCTCTGCTGTGCAAAGCACCTGTGTGTAGGCAGATGTAAAAATTCCTTAGATCCAGGATTGAAATCTAGGTCAGTAAAGCTGAGCTGTCCATGAAATTTTGTGGGGGCTTCTCAAATGTTAATTAACTGTTATGTCTTCCACCTTGAGAGCTTATTGCTTCTAGATGAAGGTCTTTCAGTTTCATCTAGAAAGCTGTCTCCCTAATAGGTCACTGCTGAAAAATAACATTTATTAATGTTCAGTGACTCTGAACTCTACTAAATCTACCAGCAGCATTTATATGCTCCCAGCCTTCTTGCCAGTTGTTTCTCAAAACTTGTTATATATGAAGAATACTCAGAAATAGAGCCTCTGGAAGTACAGTAGGAAGGTCTGTCACCATGACAGGTGAGTCTTTATTCCCTTCTGTTTGTTTCTCATTATCTCTGCCTTTATTTTCATTCATCTTGGGGTCAGGTTGTCCACAGACCATAGTCAAGGTCTTACAACCATTAGTAAAAATATTCTGCTTTGGCATGTGTGCTGTTTAAGCTTCCATGCCAAAATTGGAAATGGAGATTTTTACAAGAATGAGTCAATAGATATAATCTTTAGAGTAATTTTAGGATTATGGACTGAAACTGTTGATGACCTAGGAAGAAAAGACGGCAAAAGGGAGTCATGTGTGTAAGTATGTGACCCTGGAACTTGTGCCATGTTCAGGAGAGGAGTGGAGTATTTAGGTGTAACAGAAGTGAAGAAAATAGATGTGATATAATGGTCAGAAGATACCTAAAGAACTTATTCACATATAATGCCTTTCAAGTGTATTATGGATCCCAAAACATTTTTCAAATAGATTAAGCAAACTGAGATGATTGAACATCCTGCTCCTGCAGTATGTAGCAGATGTTGTTACTCACCAGCCATGGCGAGTTCTCACTCCATTTTTCTGCTAGACATTCAATTCACCTGTAGTTTTAAATCAACTCCTTGAGACAGCTTTTGATGTACACAGCATAAATGTTTCTCAAGAAGTCACTGAGGGACATGAAGGTGGAGTATCTCCTTACAGGATGGTGGCATCACTGCTTAACCTCCTCAGCTACTGGAGATCAAAGCGGGAGCTTGTGGAAATAGCCTGAACTTGCTGCTGCAACACATAAACAGGAGGGACAGAAACTTGGGATCATTGACAGAAAAGAGTCACTGCTTGGATCTGGCAGAAACAGTTCTTGCAAGCAGGAGACAGCCCCTCTGAGCTACAAAGTCAGCCTTTGTGGAGCAGTCTCTGGCTGTTGTAGTTTCAGGGCTCTCAGTGTGATGAGCTATGATATTATTTCACAGAGGTGCTCTCCTACAGCCTCTTATGCTCCACAGTCACACAAGAATGAGTTGAGCACACGACTGCCAACACGATGACTTTATTCTTCCTTTCTTTCAGGAATTTGGCAGTGCTCTAGTATTAGTAGTTGTAGCCATCACCCATTACTACGACTTTATTTACAATGAAAACAGAATTCTGGTGAAATTAGGTATGGTTCTTTTGGCCTTTATTTTACCACAGCGAAGGAGTGACCACAAACTGCCCTGGCTTTTAGTGCTAAATGCAGAGCTTACTTCCTTCACATTTTTTAATCTCAAGTTGAAAAATGTAACCAGCACATTTCTGACTGGGGAAAACTTGGGAGCCGCCTGCTTGGATGTGGTGCTGAAACCATGAGGGTCTGTCTCTTGGAGTGGGCAAGTGGCTGCCTGTATGAAGGCAGAATGCCAACACTTCAGCTCCAGCAATTGTTCATAGGCAGCATCTTTTTGGTGTAAGACAGAAAGTTTGCCACAGGGAGCCTGTCCTACTTTTTAGGCCGTATTTTTTTCTTCCATATTTGATTTTTGTTCTGGTTTTTTTTTTTTTTTCCATACTGCCTGTAGTTCTTCTGGTGCTAGGTGGACTCACAGCCTTCTCACCAAATGTAAGCTTAGGAGAGGTTTTCTGTGGGATGCTACTTATTGAGCAGAATTTTACCTTTTGAATCCATGAACTGCAGGCATCCTGCCTACCAGAGCCATATTGAACCCTCCCAGCTGTTGTACAGCCAAGTTTACTGAAAGAGGAGCACAGGCCAGGTGTGTCAGCTGGGACACTGCAGTCCCCTTCAAACAAGAGGTGCAAGTAGGGAGCCACAGGGCCTGTCCAGGCTGTGTTTCAGCTTGGAGAGCAGGCACTGGTTAGTGCTGTGCTGCACAGCTGGGCTGCAGGCTGTCAGCTGCATCTGTTCCGTGCCACCACCATCTCTCTGTAAGGAGCTTTTCCCCTTCCTGCCTGGTGCACCTCTGAGATCACCAGGCATGGCTGCTCTAAATGTTGTTTTATAACACGTGGTTTCCACATATTCTTTGTCTGCCTGGATCCATTTCTTCTCTGTGTTAATCCTTACAGGCAGAGAGCTCAGCAGGATAGGGCCTGGGCTTGGAGTCTGTATTTTAAGGACTGCTCTGATTTCTGCTCCACTGTAATGCCTGAGTTGGACACCTCCCTGGGGAGGTCTTTTCCAGGTGCCTGCCCATCCTGCATATGTTGTCTTCACTTGCAATGTTCTCCTGGTCGAGGTTTCCGTCTGGGAGCCACAGTGACTCTAGGCCTCCCAGCCCCTAGGAAATGTCAGTACTTGCTCTGCCATTAGGAGACAAAACTGTCTCTGCATTTCCAGGGAAAGGAGGAGTTGGCATAGAGAAAGGGAGTGGCTTGGCCAGCTGAGCTCAGTGGCAGTGATTAATGAAGGTTAAGAAAACTTTCAGGGCCATCACACAGATCTCTGTGAGGAAATGCTCATTCCCTCGTGTCCCTTTGCAGGGGGCCGGGATCTGGATGCGTTCCAGGAGCGTGAGGAGAGCCGGGCAGCCCTGGATGACAATGAGGAGGTGATGCGTGCCCTGCTCATCCACGAGAAGAAGACACCTTCCGCTTCCACCGTCACCGTCAGCGGCGCCGCCCCTCTCTCCGGCGGCAACGCCAGTGACTCCGAGAGCGAGACCAGCGAGTCGGAGGAGGAGTCCCCTCCCCGCCCTGCCGCCACGGCCACCACAACGTACGGGCTGGAGGAGGAGGAGGAGGACGAAGAGTTCGAGGTGGTGGCAGAAGATCCCACTGTCACAGTGGCTGGGCGTCCACATTCTTACAGCCAAGTGAGCCAGCGCCCCGAGCTGGTGGCCCAGATGACGCCGGAGGAAAAAGAGGTTTACATAGCCATGGGGCAACGCATGTTTGAGGACATGTTTGATTAACTGGTGCCTGCCATGGCATTTTTTAAAGGGTGACTTTTTAAGGCAGAGACTCTTCAGCAGAGCAGAAGACTGGAGCGCATCTTCCCTCCCCTGCGCACAGGCAGGGTCACTGCGGCTCAGCACTGCTAATCTCAGGCATCCTGCTCCCCATGAGAGGGGGAGCAGCAGAGCTGCATGTGCCAAAACACATAGGGGAGGACGAGTCTCAGAAGTGAGGATGCTTGCAAGGTAAAGTCTGCTTCAGGGTGCCCTGCACAGGCACTGCTTTCACCTTCTCCAAGGCCCTAGCAGCTCTTTCTCCCGATGGCTTTAAGTTGATTTTTGTTGCAGATCCCAGTGAAATCCTCATCCCTGCTCTCAGGGCACATAAGGGCTCCGTAGTCTGAGCAGAGCACTCTGCAGAGGAGGGCCTGTGTAACATACAGCTGCCTGTGCTCAGCGAGAGGAGAGGGAAGCACTTGTCTGCTGATGGCAACCTTGGACAGGGCTTGTAGCTGACCCTCTGCCAGCAGCCACTGGCCACCAGAGTGGCTCTTTGTAAGCAGGCCTGTAGGCAGCAACCTTTTCTTGCCCCCATTCGCTCCCTACTGGGACTCAGCACCTCAAGGTCAGGTGTAACTTGAAACAGGCAGAGCGAAAGCCTTGGCAAGCACATGCAGTCAGTCCCTTTTTGTCAGTGTAACAAATGCCCTCCATGGATCTGAGCTGCCAGTGCTCTGACTTGCCGGGAGATACCTTCATTTTCCAATATTGCTGCCTGTTGCTTCTGCCTAGCCCCGTCCATGAGGACATGCAGACAGTTCACAGTGGGCAGAGCTGCTGTCTGGCAGTGCCAGAGAAGTAGCATAGCTAAGTTTTATTTACAATCTCACCAGGGCTGTATGATTTTAAGAGGAGTTATACAATTTTGAATTCTGCTTGGCACACTCTTTTACCACAGAAAGACATTTATCAGTGCCTACAGAGCAATATAATGTTTTTAATGTTTTTCTCTTTCAACTGAAAATGTTGCTTTTTTAAAATTGTTGTGTTTTCCTACATAGTACTACAATAAAACAAAATTATAAAAGAGTTCTGTGTTCCAGAGAGTAGGGGCAGCATTATGTGCTGTTCCATTTATATGGGCGGTACAAATTTGCTGTTCACTGAGACTGTAAATCTGTTTTATACTAACTATGCTTTCTATGTTCTGCTAACCTTGTAATGCCTCCTTTGTGGTTTGATTTTCAGTTTCTCAATACTCTGAATCCTCTCTTTCTTAAATAGTGTTTTAAATTTTCTTTTAAGTCATTTTAAAGAGGAATAAATAAACAGAAACTTCTCCCCTTTGTCATCTTTCAGTTTATCTTGTGCCCAGTTGGGAATGTTGTTTGCTTATAATTTTGATTTATTGGATTCAAGAAAAAAACAATTTGAGCTCTCCTTTGAGAGGAACATTTGAAATCCCATTGTACATTGTTTCTCCTTAGCAGAGCTTCCTTGAATGCCTGCTGGAATCTCCTGCACTTCCAGGATGGATGCTCCATTACATCAGTGCTATGTGAAAAAACAGAGACTGGTTTTGATCAGCACTTCCATTTCTTTCTTCCTTCCTCAAGGGAAGCGTAGGCTGATGGTAGAGGACTTGCAGACATCGTACTGCTGGTTAAAATGGTGTTCTTGTGTAGACAGGCTTCCAAGATCTTGTATCAAGCTTCCAGATATCAAGTCACAGAGCTGATAAGTCAGATTCAGTGATCAGCTAGCAGAAAAAAACGTGCTGTACCCATTCTGTCTAGATTTAATCTAGCTGAATTCAGTATTAACACTGAGAAAAGCAGGTAGATTTACAAGGAGCCAAAAGCAGAAACTGAGAACTAATCCTGAATACAGAAAGCTGCTCATGCGCTGAACTCATCAGAACTGTATACTGAGTTTTCAGTTTGCAAAATCAAGCTGTAGGTTTAGTAAAGATGCAGTGAAGAAATACCCAGCGTAAAAATCTGTTAAGTAGTGGTTTTCTTAGTAAACACATTTAATTGTGGTTTGTGCAGCAGTTGCAGTTACTGTCATTCAGCAAGGAACGTCCTGCACATGGGGACATCAGAGCGGTGGTTGTGGGGTTTGCCTTCCATCTCTCATCTACCACATGCAGCCCTCGGGAGGACTGGAAAAGTCAAAGGTGCATGAGCAGATGCCATCATTGTTTCCTGCCCTCTCCAACAGTTCCTGGCATTAGAAAGGATGGCTGCTCTGCTCTGTTCCTGCCAGTTGGGGCTGTTGAAGGACAGCTGCTTCGCTGTCATGACAAGCCCGGCTTGAATGAACAGGAGACACAGTTGATAGTGCCCTCTTTCTCTTCCCGCAGCTGAACAGAGCTTTGCATGCATGCCAGGAGGGAAAAACAGCCCCTGCAAGCAAAGCCAGGCACTGCCAGAAGGTTGGTGCTAATGCAAGGGATAAAGCCATCAATTCTGAGGAAGGCCCAGCCATTTCCCCTGCCTGCTGGACCACATGTGCTGCATTAACACTAACCCAATAACGCTGTCAAGCCTTCCTGGGTGGATGTTCTGTCTAGCCCCATTCAAACCAGTTTCTGCATCTGCTTCCGGCCTAAAGCACTTTTTATCTGATGAGTGATATCTGAGAGTTCAAGAAGCATTTGGACAACACTCTCAGGCATATGGTGTGATTCTTGGGGGTGTCCTGTGCAGGGCCAAGTGTTGGACTTTGATGCTTGGGGGTCCCTTCCAACACAGAGTATTCTATGGCTCTATGGATGTACATGAGGGCAGGGCACTGGAGCTCTCTCTGGAAAGAGAACTGTGTTCCTCAGGCTGCTCGTGCTCCTCTTCCCAATGGTCAGAAGTGCCTCTCCCAGCTGGATGTGACCTGCCTCTGTTCCTGCTCCCACTGCAGGTCAACAAAACTGCAGTGGAGTTATGTGTTCCCCGGCCCACTGCAGAGCAGGCCAGAGCAGATTAGCTAAGCTGTTGATGGAGGGAATGTGCACTGTCAACCCTGAACAACAGAAACATTACAATCTTTTCTACTGGGCGACCAAAAACTGTCTTCCTCCATCCAGCTCTTCCTGTGCTGCTGCCTCCTTCAGACTTGGAATAAACAGATTTGCTCTGTGAGAGTCAAGGGATTTGAAGATCCCCTGGAGGAATCCTAGAGGGCAGAAAAATAGCACCATCTCCTTCCTGAGACATCTGAGGAGCTGTGCCTCAGTGATGCCTGCAGTGCCAAGACATGCTGTGAAGTTTAAGAGGGCCTGGTGGGGGAAGGAGCCTGCTGTGCTTGGGTCTCTGTCTCCCACTGTGCCTCCCCAGGAGGAGAGAGAAAATTGTCTCAGGAATCAAATGCAAGACAAAGCCTTCATGGAAGCAGAAAGGTTATGAGCAGGTGGAAGGACATGTCAGCAGCAGGGTGAGCCAGCAGGCTGTCCAGGGGCAGGCTGTGGGGGCAGAGCAGCAGCAGCCCCGTTCCTCTGGTGTGTGTCAGAATAAATGAGGCAGGCTTTGGGCCCTGTCCTTTGGAGCAGGGGTGTGTCACACAGTGCTCCAGGTAATTGCTCTGGGCTGTCCAGGACTGGTACTGCTTTATCCCACTGGGTAACCATGCCCCAGGCTTGCTCACAGGAGGCTTGGGAATATTGACCTAAGCAGGGACAGCCAAGCATCACAATACACTCCAGTTTAAAGTGTATTGACTGTGGGACAAGTCTCCTCCAGCAGCAGAGGAGCTGGGGCTGAAGAGTAGCTTCTTTGCTGAGCTGCTTCCAGAATAATGATCAATATTTACAAAGTCCAAGGAGATCATCACTGGTACAGCCTTGATAGGAGGCGTAGCCAGATGCTTGAACCTGTTTAAGATGTGAATCCACAGAGAGTCATGGAGAGGCCACTGCTAAAAGGGGCAGCAGCCCAAAGCGTGGGGAGTGATGTCTGAGTGCTGGTGCTCTTGGAAACCTGCCTGCCTGCCTGCCTGCTCCCTGCTAGCACACGGAGAGCAGAGCACTGGCAGTGCTGGGCTGTTTGGGACTACAGTCCTGTCCCTGTGGCAGAGCTATTTTATCTCTCTTTCAAAGTTATCCAGGGAAATCTGGGGGTTTGCCTGTTTGGGATACCTAAATGAGCTGCCCGAAAGCAGTTTCTTATTTACCAGCATTTAGATTGAGAGAGAGAGAGAGAGAGAATGAACCTAATTTATATTCAAACAAAAATCAGACTTTGGAAGCACCTGGTATCTCATTAAAAAACATTAAGGACAGCGAGTATTAGTGCAACCATCCTGAAGCAGCAGACAGTCTCAGAACAAGATGCTTTAAATATAATAGGTATTTTTGCTTAAAATATGTTTGTGACCTAAATATAATTCAATTTCCATGCCTTTGAACGGTGTGTGATGCTAATGAAGCAGGCAGGGATGGCAGGGAGGAGGCTGAGGCAGCCGCATGGGAAGCGGCTCCACTGCAGTGCGTTAGAGCCCCTGCGTGCGCTCGGCCCGGCCGTCACCGCCACCAATGCGCCAGCCCTGCCCAGGGCTGCCCAGGCAGCAGGAGGAAACCTTGGGCTGCTCAGCCAGGGAAACGGGCAGGGATCCAGCCGGAAAATAAGGCTGATCAAGTGCTGTTCCACGAGCATTAATGTCTGTGTACAAAAAAAGGTACATCTGGCAAGGAGGAAAAATCACATCTCATATAGATGCGATTAAAGCCCTGGCATACTGCTTGTGCTTATTTTTCACCTGGAATCTGTATCGCCAGCCTCTGCCATCCCGTTACTTGCTGGAAGAAGGAGGGTGAGCAGCAGTAATTTTGCAGTGAGCTAAAATTGTGCATAGAGCTGAGAAGCCTGGCTCAGTTCCTCCTGGTAAGGAGATCCTCCTAGTCTTAAGCATTTATTCTCTGCACTTCTGACAATGGAAATCTGCCTGAGCCAATAGCAAATTTGCCAGGCTCTGGTAGCACAGTCCATGCTTTTGCTATTTTCTCATGACATGCATTGTGGGGGGACAAGTATGTCAGACCTCACTAATATTTGTGACCAGCTTACCTTGGTGTGCTTTAGGTTGTAGTGTCTGAACCCGCCCTGGCCTGTGTGAGGCAATGATTGCTTGGGTCACTTTGGATTATCAATACCTGCTCTTTGCAAAGGTGCTGGTGGTTGTTCTCCCAGCCAGTGCTGATGGGCTGCCATAAATTTAATTGCCATCTGCAATCACACAGGTGTCAATTTAAAATTAAGTTTCAAACCTTTCACATCCACCAGCATCAATCAGCTCCAGCTTGTGGCATGTCCACTCCTGGGACATGTGGCTCTCTCATGCCAGGTGCACCGTGCAGGTCTTGGCCATGACTGCCTCAGCCTGTGCCACATCTCAGTGAAGAGGTTTAATGAATGGTAGGTTTGTGTTTTCTCCAGAAGTGAGGTCTGGTTGGGCTCAGGGCCCCAAAATTCCTGCAGTGGATAGGAAACAGGCATCAGCCCCAGGCTGGTCACGCATTCTTTGCTGCTTGAACTAAATGTGATTTGGTAGGAGTGGGTTTGATTTTTATTTTTTTAAACCTTTTTCTTTTTGTTCCTTGGGAATATTTTGAGTTTCTGAATTCATCGTGTTTCCCTGCTGCTTCTAACAAGAAAAAAACCCATTTTTTTAACATAAATGAGGCCGTAAAATCTTGGTAGAGACATATCTGCTCTCCCTGCCCTGTCACCACAGTTATTCTTCCATTGCCACACAGTGCTTTCTTCCAAGGAGATGTAGGCTTTCAACATCTCTCAGCCCTTCTGGTGATGTCAGGAGATGAAAACTATTCCCAGTACGACACAGAAGAGTAGAGGGAAATGGAGTTAGAGGGAAATTGGGCCTTAAGAAAATGGTGCATCATGAGAGAATTTTCACTCTAGCATCCTCTCCCAGGCCACATGGGTGCTGTATCCAAGCAAAGAAAAATACAATGTGATGAAAAAGGACTTGGCTTATGGTGCGTTTACCCGGGTGTATTCCCTTGCCTCTGAGCCCATTAGGAAGGGTAATATTCTCCAAGTGTGCCAATCTCTTGTAAGTTATATAAAGGCATCAGGAAGGTCCCAAGTTAGCAACCAGCTTCATGAGGAGCTTGCAGGTCCATTTGAATGATCTGACTCCTGCTTTCCCCAGGCTGAAAGGTTTGATGCAAAGATACCTCACAGCAATTACGAAACTGAGCTCAATTGTGACATTGAGAAGTATCTTTTTCCTCAAATATTTCACCAGAATTTGTGCTCGTAAGTCTGTGTATGAGAAGCAAAAATAAAGGCCTGTAGGGGGCTGCCCAGCCCTCCTCAGACATGTCCCCCTTTGGGAATGTTAACAGATAAGGACTTTTGTATGGTTTAGGTAGAAGCTACTGCCAAGAGCAGCAAATGATAACTGGAGTTTTTGTTAACTAGACAGACACATCACTGCAGCTGTCTGAAGTGTGTACTAAAAGTGCTGATGTCCACAGACAGCAGACACTGGTTCTTACAGCTGAACATATGTCAAAATGCCACACTTTCAGCTTTTCCAGTGTTGGGTTTGTTCTTCTTTAATTCTTTGCATTTTTTGCTTCTCATGCAGCAGGCTTGAGCACCTTTTTGGTGCACGCAGGTGCTACCACAAACTAAAGACTTCCGTGAGGCATTGCTAATTCACATGCTAATGGTATCTGTGCTAGGAAAGGTGTGAGTCAAGCCATTATAAACATGGAAGACAGGCCAGATGAATATTGTGAGCAGCAGTGCATTTTGTTCAGGTGGTCAAAGCCAGTGAACAGGAGATGAACAGCTCCCTGGTTGCAGAAAGTCTGTAGGGCACTCCCAAGTCTGCAGTAAACATAAAAATTGCTTTATGCCTAAGTCAGTAATAAAAAGAGCAGCAGGACTGGAAGTCCATGTTGTGAGGGAAATAAACTGTGCATTACTGAGGGATTATTTATGTTTGTTGAGTAGAAAGGGGCGGTGAACCAGAACTTTTCTGTGCCATATGCAAGACCCTTTGGCACCTGGGGATGTTACAGAGAAGCAGAAATGGGAACCATTCTGACCTCACAGCTGCCAATGGATTGATCTGCACAGAAAATCCAGCACTTTTTAGCACTAGAAGAAACCCAAGTGTTCAGTGAGACCAATGCAGCCTTTACTGTAGCAGTGACAGCTGCACAGAGAGAGCTGTAGGGATTCAATACTCATGCTTGTCCTCTCTGGTTTTTACAGGAGTCATGGCCATGCTGCAGGATTCATGGAGCATATTACCAGAAAGAACTCTATGTAGAATGTGGTCTACTGGAGATGGTTACTTTCCTTTCTTCCTGACCTGGCCACTTTCTGCTGCCTTTCTCTTGTATTTTGAAAAGGAAAAAATATGAAAAATATTGGATTTTCCCTTTAAACTGAGATAACAAAACAAATGATACTCAAGCTTGCAGCTTAATGGCAAGGAATCAGGGAGAAAAAGTGGTTGCAGATGACTCTCAGTCCATTTTGCTGATAACTTTTCCTCACACCAAGGGCTGTAACTCCATAAAATCACAGAATCTCAGAGGGCCTTACAGAAGAGGAGGAGCTGTATTGCTGGAGTGTGGGTGGACTCTCCAACCCATCCCAAGGGGACAGAGCAGGGGGCTCCCGTGCCCATTTCCAAGGCACTGCATGACTGTAGGATGAAAACTGTGAAAGTGTGTAGGAAAGTGAAGAGGTATCAGGAGAGCAATAAACAGGGCACTTATCTCCTCCTTAATCACAGCCCAGCCTTCAGGAGGTCTGCAGGGAGAACTAATGGATTAAATACAGGTATTAAATGAAATCTTGGAAACATTTCCCTCACCTGGCAGGACTGAGAAGCTGATGGTTATGAGGGAGTGTTCCCAGTACATTTGAGCTGTGAGAGGCAACCAAAGGAGCTGGGGCCATGGTTGACCCTATACAGCCACGGGTTTGAATAACCCTGGATTTTTCTGTTGCTAGGAAAAACCTTGAAGTTTCCTGAATATATCCTTCAGCAATTCCCAGGTGGACTAAATGAGGTGCTCCTTCTCAAATTGCTTTCTGCCTGAGGAGGAGGTCAGTCTGTCTTTTATTTCACTCTCTGCAGTGCTTGACCATCTCCAGATTATGGGGCACGCAAGCAAAGAGCCGCAGCTTTTCTGCAGCTAAAGACTACAGCAGCATCCCAAGAGATGCCTTGTTCACTTACTGATGTGACCTGCCCAAAACCTTGCATGGGTGTCCTCAAAATGCTTCTCTGGGTCTCCAGGTGCCCTTCTGGGGCAGGAGGAAGGCTCCAGAATGTGTGGCTGAAGATGAGGGGTGATTTCTGTCCCAGTGTCATGGAAGGCTGAGTGCAGATGGGAGCTCACCAGGAAGGTTTCAGTGAGTACAAGCACCCTTCACAACTGGGAAGTGGAGGTGGAACAACGTATTTATTGTTAATTATAAATCTTAGTGCAGTGGGGTTTAATGCTGGCTGCATTCCCAGGCCATAAGATCTCACCTTGCTTTCAGCAAGGATTCAGTAATCTTTCCTCCTCCGTCCTCTCCTAGGAACTCCTTTGCCTTAAAAATAGTAGGAGAAGCAGTGCTTTTCGTAACTCCAGGGGTTTATCCAGAATTTGGGAAATAGATCAGGGTGAACTGTTTGCCCCTCAGGTGACTGTAGCTCAGCAGGGTATGAGGGGTTATCTGCTGTCTCCTTTACTAAGTGGATGGGATAGTTGGAGTGTCTGCATGACCAGGTGGTTTGTGAGCAAGTGCTCACAGAGAGGGCATCTCTGCCCACAGCTGGAACCAGCACTGTGAACTCCACTCCAAAAATTAAGCTTCTAGTGCTGGGCAAAGCTAACACATCTGTTGGGAGAAAGCAAATCAACTTTAATAAATGGTATCATAATTCAAAGTGTTTTTTGAATATAAGGCTCAATTAAAGTAATACACTTCTTAGGGACAAATCAATGCCAATCAGGCTAATCAAACTGTCATTTAAAATAATCCAACACAAGTAGAAAATCCTGTTCAGCTCAGTGATGATGCCAGTCATTTTATTCAGTCACTTTCAGAGTATAAAGAGAATCCTTCATCTTTGGAGTCAGTAACATTGCTTTCTCCAGCTCATCTTCCCTTTCCTAGCACACCTCCCCTTGCTTTTGGAGGGTCACTGGCTGGGACACCTGTCTCCCACAGTCCTCATGCCACCACTACCTGAGTACAACCTCAGCAGAAGGGATGCTTCAGCAACACACACCAGGCAGGTGCTGAATTGTCATTAGGGGTTGCTTGAGCATTACTGACAGTAGAGATTCCCCTTTACATTTTAGACCAAACTCGCTGCTGGCACTGTACTGGCAGTGGGGAAAGGGCAGGTCAGTGAGGTGTAGCCAAGATCAGGGTCCAGGCCAGGTCTGCAAGGAGCTGTGCTGGGTGGCTGTTGTGGGACCATGGGTGACAGTGACAACACCCCAGTGGCACTGCCACTCAGAGCTAATGTCATAATTCAAGCAACAGTAATTAAAACAAAGCTGCAGGGTACTATTTGCATAACAAGTCCCCCCTTTAAATGAGTGTCTGTACTCAGACCCCTGAGCTAACTCAGCCCACTGGTGCCACTGACAAAGCTGTATCAGAACTGTGCCTCCCTGAGAGGCAGCCCCAGGTGAAAACTGGATGGGAGGAGATGGGTGTGGAAATTAAGAATTAACAGCTAGTTCATTCATCAGGTACACACAGGCTTTGCCATCTCCTCACCAGCATGTAACACACATACAGTCCCACCACTGAACTCACTACGCAATTTTAGGTCCTTGGCATCTTTTGAATGCAAGTAACTTTTAGCTGTCTACTTATTTCCCTCCTTTCATCATTTTATTTCTGAAATTAAGAATTGACATTTCCTCTTTTTGTGCTCCTGAGAGGCAATTACACCTTTGCAACATACACCTTTGATCTACCTCCTATGACTTCTGGAACCATTTTCTTCCTGCCCAGGAATCTCCAAACTCCAGAAGTGTTTTTGATCCATTTCTTTTGCTCCATTACCTCCGTTCTCCTGATGTCAAGGAGAAGTCCATACACAGGAACCTTCTTCAGAAACTCTCCAATGACCTGAGTTGCTTTTCTCCAGCTCTGGAGAAAAATGGACATCCCTCATCTGTTATGTGATCTGTCATCTGGAGAGACTATCCCTCAAACAGAGGGATTTAACATGAGCTGAGGGATTCCAGCACATCTCAAAAGTTTTATCATATGTTAACCTTCAAAAAGGATTAGATGCAAAAAATATCACCATGCCTTTCCAGCGCCAGGGGCACTGGAGATGTAAATTTAAGGATGCAGTCAGTATAACTACCTGAGATACAGCTTCCCAGGGGCACCATGTCTCCTCTCCCTTTCCACAGTCTGGATGCTGGAAATTCATCCAAGGGCTCAGCTACTCAGGTGAGCAGAAAAATCTCAATAACATGGAACATAACAGATAACAAAGAGCAAAGGTACTGCAGGGGCTCTGGAGAGTGGGAACATGGACCTGGAAACATTCTTCCCTGTTCCTCTTGTTTCCACCAGCTTCTGTACACCCCAGTTCCCAGTTAGCAGAGGCCTGTCCCAGTGCCACCACACAGCACTGCTCCCAGGCACGAGGCAGTGTGGCACAGAGGTACTTGGGTTGCTCTGGAGTAGCAGGAGTGCCATCAAACCAGATGCCTTGGGAGTTCATCTGGCTTTACACAGAGAATTGTTTCAAAAGCACTCTCATGTGCACCCTGCACAGAGCTCACTGGCCTCGTGGTTTAATTGCTGTGGCTCTGTGCTGTCCCAAAGCTGCCAAAGGGCTTCTGGAGCACAGCAGGCAACGGCAGCAATGGATGAGCTTGCAGGGTAGGGCATCCAATCCATAACTAGCCTGGATGTGAAGTGGCACAGCAAGAGCCAGCTCCCATGTCTCCATTTGCAGAGCAGCACACTCACAGCCTGGACAAACAACTTGTGAGAAGCTGGGATTTTACTGTGTATTCAAATAAGTGTGTCTCCATGACACCTGCTGTCCCACCTGGGTGACAGGCTTGGTCACCACCAGGGTGGCACTGTCAGGAATAGACAGGGTTGCTGTAGGCTGCTCCATGGGGACATCGATCCTGTGAGCTCAGGGGAGGAGCAGTTCCTCAGGGAAATATGGGAAATCACCACTCAAAGGTGCGGCGTCACCTCTGGAGCCACACAATCAAGCGAGAAAAAAACCCTTTTTGTATGGCAGACCTTCTTCTTCATGCAGCTGCCAAGAAGTATCAGCTGTGATTTTTTTTCCAGCTGTGCTGGTGGCAGATGCCTGTGGGTGGATTTTGAACTGGAGGGTTTAGCTGCACCAGTGCAAAATCCCTGCTGTAAACAAGGCTGACGTCTGTATCTGCCTTTCATTCCTGCAGCAGCCCTTTCCTCTCTCCCCCTTCTCCTCTCTAATAAAGACATCCTGGCAAGCTTCCTGTTTTTCAAGAAGGCTCATAGCTGCCAGTTGCCCTGGCTTTGGCTTCATGCAGGCCTCTTCCTCTGCCCCTATTAATTCCCCTGTAAATCGGATCATGATGAAAGGCAAACGGCAGTGTAATTTAATTGTCCTGCGAGCACAGCGCGCTGGAGAGGGATGCTGGCGAGGATAAGTCCTACTCATGAGACGCCCTTTTTTCCCTGTATTTCACTTTTCAGGGAAAGGGGAGCACTCAGCATCAGCTTCCTCTCGCTATGAGACTTCTCGTAATGCCCAGGAGTGAATCATGGAAGTTCGCTGAGCTGTGGCTTCCCCTCACTGGGAGAATAAGAAAATTGAGATGTCCCCACTCCGTACTGGATATAGAGGAGGGGGATGGGAATTAATCAGGCAATTGTTGGACAGAGCTCTAAAATATAATGTGCTCCCTCATTGGCTGTGAGGCAGCCCCATAACTTGGCAGAGCGCTGTTGGATCCCGTCTCCAGCGCGTGGGATCTGGGAGTGGAAAAGGGATGGGGAGCAGAGAGATCGGTGTCAGAAGTGTTTCTGCAGAGACAGGTCCCCCAGCAGACAGCAGGGGCAGCAGCGGGTGTCCCGCGGCTGTTGTGGGTTGTGAAATGGCTCTGGAACTTAAAGCAGCAAAGGCTCGGGCACACAAACAAACCACACTGGGAGGAGGGCACAGCACATGAACCGAGCCCCAATGCCTCTGTGTCACTGAGCTCTTTCCCCCAGGCAAGCTCATGGTAGCACGGATTATGGTACAGTTTCCATCGGGGCTTGCTGGGATGCCTGCTTTCCTAGGCAGGGTGGTAGAGGGGAGATGGACAGCTCCTCTGCTCTGGCTGAGGCACAGTGATGTGTTTGCCATCTCATCCTGAGCTTTTCCTTGGGGACAGCATTGGCTCGTTTCTTCCTCTTAACTTCTTAGCATTCCACTAAAACTTTCACCAGTTTCTAATCCTTTAGGGAACAGTCTCTAGCAATTAGGAAACTGCATTAAAGTGATGTTTTCCTGGGGATCTGCTAGCTGTTACAATGGGAACACTCCAGAAAGGTGCTGAGCTGGAGTCAAGGGGCACTGGAGCTTTGCTCTGAGGTGAATTATTCCCAGAGACTGATACTCTGACATGTGAGCACATGTATGATGGAGAGATCAGCAGCAAGTGCCTCCTGCATGGAGGCAGAGGATCCTGTACATCTTTCCTTGCTCAAATGGCAGGAGCAAGATGGGGGAGGAGAGTGGGGCAACCTTGAGCCTCTTCACAGAAGCTGTGACTATTAATTGCTGCCATCACCAGATTTGTCACCAAAAGGGGTCTGCTGTTAATAACAAGCAACCTGAAACAGTCGCCTGTACAATGTGCAGCACCAGTGGAACCTCAGCCCTTCAACTGTTGCTGGACACCAGAGACCATCAGCTGCATCAGGTGGTAGCTGCAATTACATGCACTTACATTTTCATGGTTTGGGTTCTTTTGCCTCTCTGCCCTGAAATTCCCAAGCTGGTCTTCAATTCCTCTCCCCCATCAAGACCAAAAGGTCTTGCTGGTAAAATATTCCTTTTTCCACACTTTAAAATGTCTGATGTAGAAAATGTAGATGCTTCTGACTTGCCCTCCAGGTGTCTTGAGATTTAATTAATCCCCAGTCACATTTGAATATCTTCTGAGACAGAGGCATAACACGAATCCACTTGCAGGGGAAAAGGCATGCAGATAATTGCTTCTGTGTCTCTTAGTATGGGGAGAATGTCTGCCAGATGGAGAGTCGCTTCCTTACATATTTCTGATGAATTACTGTTTTCATTTAAATCCTATAAAATAATTATGTAACTTGGTGTGCTCTTGAGAATGTTGGCCCCAGAATTATTTCTGGATCAGATACTTATTGCTGAACAGTGTTCAGCCTTCTGCAGGTTGCCTGTCTCTGCAGCTGAAAGAGGCCAGGTCTAGATTAGATATTAGAAAGAGATTCTTCACTGTCAGACTGTTGAGGCATTGGCCCAGGTTGCCCAGAGAAGCTGTGGATGCCCCATCTCTGGAAGTGTTCAAGACCAGGTTGGATGGGACTTGGAGCAGCCTGGTCTAGTGGAAGGTGTCCCTGCCCATGGCAGGAGGGTTGGAATAAGATGACCCAAACCATTTTGTTAACATCAAGGTGAGATGGAAAGATCTCCCATGTGAAGACTGGCCCTCACCTGCCTGGATTTGGCTGTTCTTCTGTGATAGGAAAAGTGATAGGAAATGCTTTGCTGGACACAGCCATTCTGAAATCCAGAATCAGATAAGGAGCAAGGATGTACCAAGTTCATTAAGTGACTTCCTCTGCTCTGAGACTGAGCCCTGGTTCCCTGTGACTTCTCAATAGCTGTGTGCTCATGGCCACCACTTCCCTGGCTCCTCACCAGACCTTCTGCAGTAACTTTTTCTCATTTGGAGTTGAACGTCCACCTGCTAGGCAGCTCTAATTGGTTAAACCCAAACCTGTGTCTAAATCAGATTCCAGTTCAAACAGTCATCACCAAGGACACAGCTGCTGAACAGGCAGAGTAAGAAAGAGATGCAAACCAGAATGGTAGGCAAATGCACTCAGACTTTGACACCTGAGATGTTTATAACCCAGGCTATTTACAGTGAGATGTCAAACATAATTTGAAGATTACAAAGTTGTCTTGCAATGAAACAAGCAGGAGAAAAAAGAGCAGCAAAACCAGGTGTGAGATGCCTCTGAGCCCGTTCACCTGAAGGATGGTTTAGAAAGGATGACACAGGTCTGACAAACCCCTTCAGTTTCCATGTCATAAGGAACTGCAGCATCAGTTAAAAATACATATTAAAAATACAACCTGATTTCTGGTGCACGCAAGACTAAATCCATTGGTCTGCCCCATTTGGCCTGCAGGATGTCCCAGTCTGCCACAGCTTCTGTTTTCCTTGTAAGTAAATTTGTTTAAAGAACTTGCCACGTAGAAGTCTCTGCTGGGAAATGCTAGATAATGACAGCAAGCACCACAACCTTGAAAGCTTAATGAGTAACTCTTTCTGTATATCCTACACAAAGAGGAGGATATCTTTGAGTAGGCCAAATTGAAAATACCGTATCTCATTTTGTTTGAGCTCACAGCACTATTCTCTAGTGCTGTGTGAATGACAAATCTCTGGAAAAACACTCTCAAGGTGAGGATGTAATACATGTGCCTGTGTTTGCATGAATATACATTTATTTAGAGAGACTGTTGAAGTACTTGTACCAGAAAGAAAGATGTGACTTGTCTCTAAGGTGTTCTCCTCTGCACAGGAGGCAAGGTGTGGAATACAGGTGAGGTTGTCTTATCTCATGTATTTATGTACAATTAAGTTTTCTCAAGGCTTACCTGATTTTAGACCTTGTACAAAGCTGTTGGGCCCAGTGTTCCAGCTTTGTGCCTTCGACTTGATAGTGCTGGAATCTATGTGTCTCCTTGAGTCTAAGTGATTTTGCTGGGATTTGGTGATAAAGTGCATGGGGTTTCTAGTGCTTGCTGGCCAAAGGGGTTCACCTATTCTGCATAGAAATACGCACATTTTAATTTCTTGTCCTCATTTCTTGATGAATAGGCAGCCTCGAAAGGCGATCAGAGCATCTCTGTTTGTGCCACTCTTGGCCTGCCAAGTCTGGAGTAGGGAGCAGAAGTGAGCCTGTGATCATGCACTTGGCAGTATAGCACAGACTTACAGCCCAGATACCAGAGCAGCAGCAGGAAACAAGTGTGTCCAATTTCTGTACAGGATGTGATTTCCATGCTCATCAGATAGTGGAAACTGGAATAAATAGAACTAATGATCTCTTGGGACCACTGCAGACAGTGCGAGTGGAAGTTCTTCGGCAGAGAGCTGCACTTTCCCACTCTAAGTGCCCTGAAATGCCCTCACCAGGTATACAGAGAAGGAAAATCCTGCTGTTATCCCACACTTTCTCCAACCATCTTCCACATCAAATGCTCACAAATGAACGAAGGATGAGATTGGAAGCAAAGGTGGGAAGAAAAGTTCAGCACTCCCACTGGAGAGAGGATTGTCTGGAAGAATCACTGCTGAGCCTGGTGCTGCTCCTGAAGAATGATCAATATGCAGAGTAGCAAAGGGGCCCAGAAACCTGGCAATTACTTAGAGAGGAGCAATGTGCACAGCAGGACCTTGTAATAGCTTGATACACCCAAAGCTTGGAATATGTGCTGCTGTGCTCCAAGTTACAGCATCCTTGAAGGGATGTATTAGCACGATAGGGTGACAATCTCCACAAGAGTACTGCCACTTAAGCATCCTGTTTCCCTGATTGTCCATTTTTAGTCCCCAAACTCAGGGCAGTCTAGGGGAGTAGGATGTGCTGAGGTCACCCCTCTTCCTTGCTGAGGGACAGTGATGGAGTTGGGAGGACTCAGACCTGGGAGCCCAGCAGCACTGCCAGGTCCTAGAATTAGACAGGGGGGAGATAGGGAACAGCCTCTCTAGGAGGAGAGACTTAATACATTAAGGCTCTGTCCTTTTCCAGTCTTGCCTTCCTGGGAGCTGGGCAGATCCTTTGAGAGGTAGCTTTGAGTGCTGGAGTGCTCCTGGGACTGTGGATCATGACTTACCACAAGGTCTGGTGTTCTCTGCTGATTACAGAGCCTTTGTAATTCTGACACCACCATGCCCCTCTCCTCAGGATCCCACATGTGTATCTCCTCCTACAAATTCTAGCCCTGATTCTAAAAAGACCCACTGCTGAGATGGCAGCCACTTATTAAAAATCCATTCTTCACAGTAGAAAAGAACTGGAAAAGAAATGAAAATTTTAATTAATGTTACTGATGGTTTATAGAAGAAAAGCAGTAAGAAACACCTTTGGTGTGAGACTGATATTAAACTATGTTTAAAATTACTTTTCCTCCTATGAAAGCAAAAAATAATTAACTGTGAAGTGCTGGCAATGTAATTCCAGCTCTGAGTACTGGTGCACATATTTAGTGCTTTAGTTGTCCAGTTCTGAGAGATCCCAGGGGATAGGGTTTATAACAAGTATATTATCTCCTCATCAAAGAGGTATTTTTTTCATTTTAGAGGAAAAGCATAGCTCAATAAATGATGTTCACCAAACCCCAAACTAATTGAAGTCAGGAAGTTAGGGGCCCTCCAGCTGAAGGCTCCACTAGAGCAGGTCCAATTAAAGCTGGTTATTTATGGCTCTGTCCAGCAGAGCCATGAATAGCTCCAAGAAGAGAGATTTCCTAATTTTTCTGGACTCTATTTCAATGTTTATGACCCTTATAAGGATAAAGGAGCTTTTCCCATACCACATCCAAATTGCTCACGTCCCACCTCACAGCTGTTATATCTGCTACAGTGCATCTCCAAGAAAAATCTGGCTCCATTTTCCCTGTGCCTTCCCATTGCAGATAACATCAAGATCTCCCCATGCCTTCTCTTACATCTGAACAAACCCAATTCACCCAGCTTCTCTGCATATGTCACACGCTGTCCTTCCCTAACCATCTTTAAAACCTGCTGCTGAAGTCTGTGTTAACATGTTTCCTCACTGGGGAACCCCAAAATGGAGAAGATATTCCAGGTACCTTTTTAGGTTGGGTGAAACAAACTGATTCTGCAATTGAATGTCCCAAATTTAATGTTAGCAATATCCCTGGCCTCAGGATAAGAAGTTTCCATCTCGTCTGCTGTCAGTACATGCTCATAACCAGACTGGGGATTTTGCAGTGTGGCAGAAATGCTTTAAGGAAAAAAAAAAAAATTAGGGTTTCAGCAGGTAATTAAAAATAAAAATAGGTATAGGTGTCAGATCAGCCATGAGTCCAAACTGTCACAGGTCCAAGCTCTAAATATCCTTTGAAATGCACACCCCAGTAAAGAAGGCAGCTGGACACACAGTTTGGATGCATCCTGATCCAGTTCTGCTAGTGTGGGAGCACAGCCCACTCCCATTCTGCAGGGTGACCAAGGCAGCAGCAGCTCATGGGGCGAGAGGAGAAGCAGGTCTGGGACCCTGCAGCTGCACTCAGTGCAGGAGGGGTTGTTGAGGTAAAGCTGCTGCAGAAATCACATCACACAAGAGCTGCAGGACTACATGTGCACAGCCCCTGGTGTTCCACACCTCTTGCAGGTAGAAGAGAAAGACATGGGGACAGATGCATCCAGGCTGCAGGGAGCCATTGGGGATCCTTTTCCTGCAGGCTGTTCTTTTTTCTCAGCAGTGATGAGAGTTCAGGAGATCCCTTCTCTGGAGTGTGGGTGACAGGGGGGAAGTCATGGAGCGAACACAGGGGCTTTTAAGAAGCTGAGCATATGGACTTGGAGGCACAAAGAACTGCCAAAGGAAAATGAGGGATAGTGGAGTGCTCCCTCCCTGCCACCATGCTGCCGTGATGCTGCTGCTGCTGTTGGCTGGCAGCAGGGTTAAGTCTTTGTGTGGCTTGAAACAGCTCGTAAAATGCTGTTAAATGGCTTGAAATTCTCAAGGTGATTTGGATCAAAGTACAGACTTTCACTACTTTTATTATTTGTATTTGTAAGTTGATGGGGGTTTTTTTTCCTTTCTTTTAATCAGGCTGTGACTTCCCATGTATTTCTGTGATAAATCACTCAGTTTAATTATTGCGTCATTTAGAAATAATCAAAGGGTTGGCAGCAAGAGAGGATTTTGCTATATTATGCATGTATAATACATATTCCATTTTACTCTAAAGGATTGTTCCAGGTATGTGAAAGGCCCAGGACACTGAGAGGCAGATGCCAACACAGGGAATGTGTTTTTACAGCAAAACCTGTTGTTAAAGCCAAGTTGCCATGTCCAGAAGACTGAATTATCCGGAGCACTTTCCATCCCATTGCTCACGGCATGTGCATGGAGGATGCTTCTCTACACAGCCATCTCTCATCCTCCGGTATTCACTCACTCAGAGTTATAGCTCTGCCATTTTACAACGTCAGAAATCCTCCTGAGAAGCTATTTGCAATGCATATGAGTGTTTTTTAATTTAACATTTGTTTTCAGGAGCAAATAGGCGATTGCCTCGAAAGAGGAGAACTAACAAACCCCACAAAACTCGCATTGGCCTCACATAACTCATCAGCGTTAGAAGACGCCCCGCACGGTGCTGACAATGTTGTTAAAATGTCACCTGTTATTTATGCCACTGCAGCCAAACGTGACATTTATGGCTGTAAATGAGCAGCAGGCTTAACGAACAAGTGGAGAGGCCGAGTCCCCCGTGCCTGTCGCTGCCCTTGGGCTGCACTGCCGGCTGCAGCCCAGCCCAGGGACACCCGGCATCTCCCGCACTGCTGCCGCAGTCTCACGTCTCATAAAGTTGGTGGCTAATTGAAAAGTGCTTACTCCTCTTTCACTCCAGCACTTAGTGCTGCCTCTGTGGTTTTCTGGAGGGAGGAGCAGCCAATGACCCCGCTGCTAATGAAGAGTTGAAGTTCGAACATAAAGAGGCAATTCACCGTAGGTCATGTATGGAAAATGCCTCTGCCTGCCCGGAGCTGTTGTCTTTCTCCAGTGCACAGCTTGGTTTTTTTTAATATACCCTGCCAGCAGGGTATAAACTCAAGGGGATTCAATTACAGCCTGTCTACTCTTCATCAGGAGTGCCCAGGTTTACCTGCAAGCCACATATCATCCCCCCCAGACAGTCCTGTGCTGCTCTGCACAGAACTGCTGACATCCCTGGGTGCTGTCCCCCGGTGAGCAATGACCCATCTGCATGCCCTGCCTCACCTCCCAGCCCTCCACTGGCACTTCCAGGCTTGGAAGTGGCTCTTGGATGCCCAGCTCCTCAGGATTGCCAGACCTGGCAGCCCACCCTGGTAGCTAGGGCTTGGCTGAACATCAAAGTCCCAACAAAGGAGCTGGATCCTACAGGTTTGAAGCCAGCACTGTGGAAATAACCTTATATTGCTGGGAATAATGGATATATTTTCATTCAGGATGGGTAAAAACAAGTCCCTCAGAGCTGGTTCCCTCTGTGGAAGCACCTGACAAACTCCTCTGGGTGCAGACAGACCTCTTCTGAGCCTGCAGGAGTCTATTTGGTTCTTTCCAAGGACAATTTCTAGAGGTCAGCTACAGTCAAATAGTTGTTGCAAGGAAAAATTTTAGCATAGAAATAAGAACATCATGTTTGAAAAAAACAATTAGATTCCTCCCAAACCCACAACCTGTCATTCTGTGAGAGGCTTTCTGGTCTCAAATCCATCTTTCACAAGAAGTGAAAGTGACAATCAACAATGATTATTGCAAACCTTATTATACGTAACAAATGAGAATAACAGAAAGTCTGGTGGCTGTGCAAACAAGTCACCAGCTAGGAAAGAGACAGCTGATGGAAGAAGATAAAAAAAAATCCTGAAAAAATCCTGGGTTTAAAGATTAAGGGCAAGAAGGCATTATTTAAGTATACTAAGACCCAACAAAATCCTTGCAATCATACAGGAGGATAGGATTCATAGGGACCTCTTGGACCACCAAATCCTCATGCTATCTGTATTGCCATATCAAACAATCTGCTCCATGGAAGTAGTAGTATTAAAGTAGTTATTTTTGTCCCCAGATCCCAAGGGATGGAGAAGAGTGTGGAAAGCATTTTAGAACCTGGTATTTTGGTTGGTTATAACCTCCTTGTGACTTCATACTTAAATCTTTCGTTGGCATTTCACACCCATTCTCTCTGACAAAAATGCCACTCATCAAGTTCAGTAATATCTCTTCCCATTGTTAGCCCCTGTAGCTCCAATGTTAAAGGTGGAGGAATTGCCAATTGTGATAACACAGAAAGGAGAAATATTCATTGAATATTTATGTTGTGTATTTGGAAAGAAATGGGATGTGCTTACTTCATAGGAAGGAAGAAATACTTTCTATCTCATCCGCAGCAAGGGAGGTTGTAAGCAGCCATCACAGCAGTGCACTGAAGTAGCATCAGAAAGTTGTGACCAAGAATACTGAATGAAGTGTCTGAGGAGAAACACTGCCTTCCTGAAACACTGACAGTATTTGCAGAATATATTGAAAGACAGGGGAAGCTACAAAGGGCCAGAGAAGTGACTGTTGGTTAAACAGAGTGACCCAGGGTTGTCCCCAGAAATGAGGGCATTACATACTGGGCACTGCTCCCCTGCATGTGCAGGAGATTTGGTTGCAAACCTGTCTGGTACCCCCACAGGTACCCCAACTGGGCACCTGTGCAGCTGGTACTGCATGCCTGGCATCACGCTGATCATGTGCCAGCCAGCAGCATGCCAGCCCTTCAAACTGTGAGTCCATACCTGAATTTCCCAAGTCAAATCAGTTGGTCACTAGTCCCAGGCAAAATTATTGCTAAGCACATATGGGAGTTGAATAAAGCATTAATGAATGAGAGCATACTCAATGCCAGAAAATGCTGAAACCTATTTTCTTAAAAGCAATCAATGAAACCTCTTATAAAAATGAGATTTTTTTTATTTATCTGATTAAAGTTATCTTTATAGATCGCTGGAAATAAGAGATGTCTATTTGACAGTTGCATGTGTCCTTCTCATTAAGAAAAAGACAATTAAAAAATCAGTGTAGCAAGTACTGCAATGGTGAAATTAAAGACTGGCTCATAAGATGTCCAAGTAAATGTCAAAAAAAAAAAAGAGCTCAGTCAGTATTTTTCATGACAACTTCAAGTTTGGTCCAGAGAAGATCAAGAACTGACTTTGGTTGTGATCTATAAATACTCACAAGGGCAGCACTTTCTGGCAGTAGATAGATCTGTCATCTAGCTAAGCTAGATTTGTAAAACAGTGCAGCTAAGAACAATCATACACAAGGTCCAGGCAGGAAGAAGAAAAGATTTGAACAGGGAACAGTTGATTATTAGCCCAGCTCATTAGGCAAGTAGTGGATTTACACCTGTTTGAAACCTTGTATTAGCCCAGACCAACTGTGTGCAGGCAGCCCCAGAGAGTGCTGGTGGCCACCGAGTCTGACTCAGGGCAACACCCTGTCCCTTGCCATTTCAGATGGCAGTGTTTCAGAGGGCCTGTCACTGCATCAAGCTTTGTCTCTCTCTTCTCTTGGTTGCAGATGTGCAGGGCAGCCACCAAAGGCAGAGCTAACAACGCCCATCTGTGACACCTCTTGCAGGAGCAATCATCTGATTGTTGCCTGCGTGCGCTGTTTCCAAACAGCCGCCCGGGCTGTTTTCAGGCAGCTGCTTGCAAACACTGCAGACAGACACTTGAATTTCATTATCCCCTGTTGCACAGGAATCACTCAGCTAGATATCTGAGGTCATATCACATTACTTCTGGCACTGCAATGGCTGTGAAGTTACCTTGGGGAGGAAGGATGCTGCATAACTACCTCCCTAAGCATCAGATCTCAGTAAAAAACCACCACTGGGCAACCTGAAAAGCACAAAACGATGGGTCACGGATTAATTAACTAAGACAGACTTGGCTGACCAGTAATGCCCATAGGACTCCCAAATGAGAACAAATGCTTTCCTGGTAGGAAGATCATCTTTGCCCTGGCAGAGACATCAAGGCCACGTGGGACCTTGCTGCGCCTCATGGTTGCTGCTCAGTGGATAAACAGATCTCTGCTTTAAAAACAAAAAGATGAACAAAGGGCTAACTTGGAGTAGTGTAGTAATGCTATCTCAGGCATGTTTTCATAAGCAAGAGGTGAAGGTGCATCAGAGCAGACCTGTGCAGTGAAACCATTTGGGGTGGGGGGCTGGTTCAGACTGGCTCCGGTTTGGACCTGTGGACTGAACCACCATTAGCAGCTTTAAGGCTGCTCCACTCTGCAAGCCAAAGCAGGAGATGGGGCACAACCAGGAAAGTCTCATCAAAAGCACTCAGGTAATCCAAACTAAAATGCTGAGTCTGAGATACCTCCAGGTGCTCACAGTGCAGTATGCAGGGGAATAATGGAGATGGATATTGGCACATCTTTTACTTACGAAGAAGTTGCTTAACAGGGAAAGCTTTTTTCCCTTCAAGCCATCACAGACGGTCGTCTGACTTTGTGAGGGTGCCAGACTCTCACGTCTGCTGTTCGAGTAATGGCACTTCTGTTCCTAATCACACCATGGCTGATAATTACATGGGAAGGACAATTTTGCTTATTCTCGTTTTTCCTCTCCTTTAAGCAGGTACCTTGAACAAAATGCATTTATGTAGTACACAGCATCCTCATGTCATTGGAAGAAAATATAAATGCCATGAGTACCTTTCTTCCTCTCTGGAAATTATGAATCTCAGCCTATAGAAGTGATAGCTTAATGGAAAATCAGTGTTGAGCATATTCTGCAGAATCTGATCCAAAGCCTGAGGAAGTCTATGGAACCTTTTTTTTTTAATCTATGACAGGGCTCTGAACAGACTCACAGAGCAGTTTCCTACAGTGTCAAGCAGATTGGCTTAAATGTACTGTGATTGTAGGTTCCTCTACAATGTCCACAAAATTAAGGCATTCAGAGTGAGAGACACACAGCATGTAGGAGAGATCTACCTACCTGTCCTAAGATCTCAAAACAAATCAAAACCTCTTCAAAACACAGAAGATTGAGTCTACAGAGCTCTAAGCACTCTTTGAGGTGATGCTCTTGCCTCTCATTGAGCTCTTTGAAGAACCAAGAAAAGTGTCAAATCCTGAGGTTTAGTGAGGCAGGAAGTCCTTTACTTTTTTCCTGTGGACATCATTGGCTTTGTTGTGCTTTCCCCTATTCTGGTTTTCGGAGCAGGCAGGGAGGACAAATGACCAAAGAATGAATGCCCAGACATTTTCAGTTGGCTTATGACAGGGCATGAATTTGCTGTAATGGCAGGAGTTTGTATTCATCATCAGAGTTTCATTTCAATTCTTGTTCTTTATCTGCCTGTCTTTCCTAATACTCAGAAGATACAAGGAAATGACACTGCCATAGCCAATTATATTTTAGGTAGGGGATAGTTACTGATGATCAAAGGCTGACACACTGCTTTTCACACGTATGGAAAAAACCATTTTAGTAATTCAGAAGCAGCACTGAAAAATCTACATCCCAATTAATGTTGAACTGTGTTTGCAAGGTGCAGGGAAATGGTTACAAGTCCCCTCTGTGGAGATTGCTTGAGAAATTGCAGAAATGGACATTGTAAGAGCAAAGGAGGGAGAAAACATCACAAATATGAATGGAATGGGACTAAGCGATACCTCTCCACCCATCTGTGTGTATTTGTCTGTGGCTGTAGGGGTGGCAATGGTAAAATCCCCTAGATTTTTGTTGCCTATAAGCAAGGCTTGCTGCTAACCACCTGTAGGTACCCCAGGAAGCATGACTATGGCCCCTTGTAGCTAGCTCCCCATGTGCTGTGAGATACAAAGCAATGATCCCTTCTTGTCCAATGGTCAGTCACAAGTGCTCATCTGTCCCTCCATCTTTTTCTAATATCAGCTGAAAACATCACTGGTGTTCCTGTCATGCAGTCTCTCAACATCCTTCGTTTGTACACTACTATTTATTATTTAAAGCAGTGCCTGTATTATTTAACTCACTGAGCATTTCTGCACTATGGTTTCTGTGAAAGAGGCTGTGCAGCACCACTCTGTTGAAGTGTGAAATAGCAACATCCTTCTCTGTTGGAACAAACACCACCCATAGTTATTCTCAGGTGGTTTAATAAACCTGGTCCATAAACATACACAAACATGCATAGCATGCATACATTTGTGTCTGTGCACATACTTTCATGTGTCTGTGGTATGTGTCAGAAGAATGTGATAACCTGCCAGATATTCTGGAAAGCCTTTGCTCAGCTGCAGCTTTCTGCACTCTGTGCTGTTTATCCTACATCTTTGGCTACTCCATCACCACACCAGACTGTTTTCCAAAGAGCTTTTGTTTGTGGTGCTGTGTCTCAGATCCCAGCCATGGCTTTTCTCCTTTCCACATGTAAATTGGCCACTTTCTCCTAAGCTGCAGGTTTTTGATAGCAATCATGCCCAAAGGATGAAACAAACTGGCCAACCAATTCACAAACACTGTCTCTCTTCTTCAGCCCCAAAGACACTTGGTTTTCACTATAATTTTTATATATAAAAATACCAGTACTTCTAGTTTGGGTAAGATTGAGTCTGTTATTTCTACATGCCTACTATTCTTTCTGCTGATCCACCACAGGACACATTCCAGCTGAATTTTCAGTCTCAGGGATCACGGGCTGTTGTGTAGTTTATTTATTTTTTGGCTGTGATTTGTCAGTCTCTCTCTGACTTCTCTCCATGCCACTCCTCTTCCTCTCATTCAGCCATAGGTTTGCAGAGCCCTGGGCTATGCATGCTGTGCAGATCTGTTTTAGTTCCCTGTCAATTATTCCCCTCTGTTTACGGTAACAGCTCATATCACATTTTATTACTGTGGCTCATGTGCCTTTCACATCATTGCTTTTGAAACACTGAATTTATTCTGAAATGCATCTGGTTTTCAGTCTAGCTCCTCACTGTTTCCTAATCCCAGAAGGATTTTGTTGTCGGTTTTGCATCTTCTTTGCGGGCTGCAGCTGTGTCCGTGTTCCAGGATTATTGCTCAGGTTGCTGTGGGAAACATGGAAATGTTTTTCCTTCTCTTCTCTGACCTTCCAAGCCCTTTAGCTACTTCTGCCCCTACCTGCTCTCCCTTCTGAGCCTTAAGTGCTGTGCTCCCTTCCCGGCCATTGTGTCGGACACAAAGACGAAATGACCGGGGTGTGTGAAAGCGCTTGACAACGCTTCAATATTATCTTCTCCTGCAGGATATCACAGTTAACCCTGGGTCTCCACTTCTCTTTACAACGGCCTTATTTTCATTTTGAGGGAACTCGGCGCTCGCAGCAGCTCGGAATTAATATCTCAGCTGCTGCTACGCTCAGGCACAGAGCCAGCTTCCTCTCCCAGTCAGTCGCCCAAGTGTCTCGCACTTGAGCACCTGCATCCCTGCGTGGGTAAGGGCAGCTCGGAGCTGTTTATCCCTCTTGCTGCTCCTCCATGATGTCAGTGTGCCCTTATGTCAGGGCCTGATTCCACCTGTGAAGCTGAATTTTCTAGAGGGCAAACAGGATCGTTTTAGAGAAGATCTTGCTACCCCCGAAGGAGTGGAGCTGATGTTTTTGATAGGCACTTTTTAAAAACCCAGTGTGGCTGATCTGGAGTGGGGAATGGGAGCAATGTACTCTGTTTGTAATGTAAACAGGTTTTAAAACTTCCCCAGACACTTGTACTTTTGCCAGCTCCAAATGATAAAAAAGCAGACGTCAGGTCTCAAAACACAAGATTGTCTTTAAAATTCATTACATTTAAGAATATAAATTTTGAATGTTTATTCACTCTTCCCCCTCCAGGCCTGGAATTGTATTTGATAGAACCTTCCTTCTTTGAGAAAGGAAGCTTTTACCTCAGACACTGGAGCATGGAAAATGGGAAATGCACAGGGAGGTTATAGCTCAGGAACAGCTAAATGCCTCAGTGACTTTGGCAAAACTTAATTTTACTACTCCAGGGTTTAGGGTTTTGGGAAAAAGAGGGAGAAAAGAAGATAGGCCTGGATGGAAGAAGTAGGAGAAACCCCTGGAGAGACTGATGCTGAGAAAAGAGATTAGCTACTTCTATCTCCAAGACTCGCTGTCCCCCACCAATTCAAAAAACTCGGGCTCCTCTTTCATCAGCACAATGTAACTTTTCTTGCCACAGCTTGGGCAAAGTAGGCTGAAAAAGTATGACTTTTCTATCCCTAAGAGCCTATTGTCCTGGGTGACAAGGTCTTCCCTACCTCCAGAACCCTCTCCTTCTAATATCCTGGCAGAAGGCTCTCTAGGAAAGGATTTCAAGGTGATGAGGATACAAGCTGCATCCAGAAGTGGGGGAGGCTGCCAGACCCACATGTTTTTTCTTGTGGGTGGCAAAAACAACCAGAGAAATTGGAGAGCGTTTCACCCAAAGTGTGTATCTGGCTATTGCAGGAAGAGAGAGCATCCAGATAAGTGAGGACTCCACTGAGATATCAGTGTCTTACAGATCTGAGGAAGGTGGTTCTGAGCAGCTTTTGTACTACACATAGCCCAGTGTAGCTATTCAAGGCAGGCGCTAGAGATTTTAATCACAGTTTGTGGTTCTCAGTGAACTTGGAGCAATCCACACCCTTTCTGGACCCCAGTTTGCCTTTTCTAAGAGATAGCAAGAGTGATATCCTTCTGCTACAGAGGAGCCATTGAGAATGTATTAGTTCATGTTAATAAAGCAGGTGGATACCCTTCAGTTACAGTTTTTCCTGTCTAACAGGAAAGACATGCAGAGCATTTTGATTTATTGTGGTTATATGAAGACTGAAACTCTTGCCTTGTTTCTACCAAAAAGCATAATACCTCTAGAAAGCCTTTCCTGACAGCAGGAATGAAGCAAAAAGCCAAATCACAAAACAAATCTATGAAGTTCAACATGAAGACACAGAAAACTTAAATGCAGGCTATTACTCAATGTAGCACCACTAAAAGTAAACTGGGTAACCAGCTGAATAATCACAACTGCTGGTGATTACTTATGAGCACTCCTGAAAGCAAAGTGTGACCCTAAATGTTATCTGCTGGGAAAGAATATAAGCCAACTTTTCCTTCCAAGAAATGAGATAGCTTCCCATCTATATAGGTAATGGAAGACAGGGAACTAGAACACAAACTGCATCAATTGCTAAAAAATAGGTAAGGAATTAATAACGTAGTTGTTGTGTGAGCAGCTACAGCAAAATAAGGTGATAAATAGCAGACAACTGGGGCTTATAGCGCATCTGAGAAGCCAATTTAATTATATTCTTTGACAGGATAACAAGCCTAGTGGACAAAAAATACTCCACAGCAGCTACGTCTATCGTTCCCTGAGATGACCTTGTATGTGGATTACTGAAATCTGAATGGTACTTCTCAAACCCCAGCTCTTCCAGCACGTGCCAAATGCAGGGAAGTGTGTCCCACCATGCAGTGTTTTGCAGCCAACACACTCATTTTAAACTCCATGGCTGTTCTAAGTATGTTTTCTTACCCTCCACATCTATGAAAGCCACTGAATGAAAAGTGGATTACATCACATCCTTTTTTATATGAAGGATCTGAACCCTAAACTTCAAACTACCAGAGGGGCTCAGGACCACAGCTATGCAGATGTTTTGCTGCTAGAGCGAGCGGTAGAGGCGTAGCATGCAGTTTTGGTTTATTTTGCCATCAGATGGTAGTCAGCAGTTTTCTGGAGGTGGAAAAATCATTGGAGCTGTAAACAAACACCCTCATCCAAATACATCACGAAGGCTATTGCTCAAAGGTGAATTCTTCCCTCCTCCTTGTCACCCACTCGCCTGCCTCATCTCCCAAGCTCGGAAACGGCGTTGTTCAAGTACCCTGACTTGTTTCAGCCAGCATGGGAGGAGTTCTTTCCTTGGCTCTGTGTCAGGTAACTAGAAAGGGCTCCAGGAGAGGTATAGAAGGGTGTAAATTTAAGACAGATGCTCTCTGAAGAGGATTTCCATTTGGAACACCAGCCATGGTCAGTATATTGGCATTAGTGTAATGAAAGGTGTTTGTTCCCTGTGTCCTGGGTTTGGACCTATAAACACCATGGGCTCCAGTGGTTAAAAATAGCATGGTTAGTACAAGGACTTTGTTAGTATCAATGCTAGGAGCTTAAAACATGATCCAAGTGTGGAATGGGTGACATGGATCAGATCTGCTAACACACTGGTATTAGAAAATTCATGAACCTCACTGTGGTCTTGCTACTGGAGGAGGACGGAAGTCCATCTTCTTGGGAGAGGTCACACAACAACAGAGTTTGGTCCATTTCTACTGAGATCTGAAGCAAGTATTTGACTTCCCTATCCCCTCCTGGTTTTTGCAGTCAGTTGCATTCTACATGACTTTGTGCTCTGTCAGCCAGGTGGGTGGCATCTGTGCTCTGGTGGGGGAGCTGGAACCAGATGACCTTTAAGGTCTCTTCCAACCAAAACCATTCTGTGATTCTATGATTTGATGAGTCCTCTCTTATCTTTATGTTGAATGACAAGGAAACAAGAGAAGCTATTTCTTTGAGAAATTGCAAACGAGTCTCTGCTGTAGGAGTGTCAACTGATGATACCTCTGCCTTGTACAAAACCTGATGAAAAACAGCCAAACACCCAGGATAAGTGTTAGTGGTGGAGAATTAATCAAGGAGGTCTCCTGTCATGCCCAAGCAACCCCTCTCAGCTTGAGAGCCTGCCCATACCTGCAGAATAGAAAGAGAGAAGCATGTACCTAGCTCTGGAAGGTGAGACTACACCAAGTGCAAGCTAGATGAATGAGCTGAAATCAATTAATTGAAGTTCAGCCCCAACAAATAAAGGAAAGGATGAATAAACATGAGTACAGAGAAATAAAGAGATCACAGAAAAGAGTCCTAGGGTTAATGAGAACATAGTCAAGGGGGAATTGCTAGATGAGGCTGGCACAAATGCACATAATGTATTATCAGATGGATATTGGGATTAATAGGTGTCATGACTTTAAACAAGTAATGTAGCTGGAGAGTACTGAAGCATGTTTTGATCAGCACAATTCAAAAAAATGGATAGGAACAAGATGAAAGAATGAAAGATTCAGCAACTTGGAGCCTATTTTGTTTGTTTAAAATACCCCAACACTCAGTGTAAAGCTTTCTTAATGTTGATATGAGTAAGTCTCCTGACTATAGAGCTTAGAAGAATAGGACCTTGGTTCCCCTCATGAGGGAAAATGGAATTGGCCATCAAATTTGCCACATTTTCAGGAATTACTTACTCATGCTGTGGTTTCACGTGCTGCTTCTGCTTTATTCCCAAGCAGAACAACTCCTAACTAATAATATGTTATTGCTGTGGCTGTGCCCATTGGAGGGCACAGGGAACATACACAGAAACTTTAGAGAGGGTGAAGCACAGCTATGTGGTAACTTTCTGGACTGGGGACAGGGATGCAAAAGTATTAAAAAAGGGAAAACAGCTCTGCCTACCAGCCTCTAAATCATTGTCAGGAAGCCCCCATTCTCCAGACTCAGACCAGGTCCTGGATGATCCTTGTACCTCCCAAGGCTGGCCTGGTGACTGTAAGGTGACTTCACAGCAAAGATCAAGTCAGACCATTTGCAAAAGTGCACAGGTGATGTGTGATACGTGACTGAAGCAGCACCAGTGATGTCAGGTTTTAGACAGATGTTGCCAAACTCAGAAGGAGGACAAAGCCAAAAGTGATGAGCCACACCAGAAGGCAGAGATTTAACTGAATTGAAGAAGCAGATGTCCCTCTGATACCTGTGAGTAAGTGGCAGTAACAGTCTGTTCTTCCACTTACACAGTAGCAGCTGCTATACAAGATACCCACTACAGTTTCATTTTAGGATGGAGGTGAGCATGGAATAGCGCCTCACAAAGGAACAGAGTGGAATGGAAGAGGAAAGAAAAAAATCCCAAGGGACAAATAAATAAATTTAAAGATAAGACACAACCAGGATATCTTACAGGTCAGGATAGGCACTGTAAACATGACAGAAAATTTTTCATCTTTATTTTAAAATTAGCTTGTTGCATTTGTCACTGCAGAGAAACTGAACACAAGCTGAACATAAACCACTGGCTTCTGTTCTGAAACAAATGCAACAGCAACAGCCCAAAGCAAAGTTGACTATGGAAACAAATTACTTCTGGGCTTTGGTACCTCAGCTCCTGGGAACTTGTTAACTCTTTCATTGATGGTCCTTAGTGGAGAAATACCCTGTTAGCACAGCTACACCTACACTACTAAGGGCCATCCACCTTAAGAGATGCTTACTCTCTTTTCCAAGCCACGTCTTGTATTGAAGCAGTCTCCTGGTTGGTGCTAGTTCCCTCTAGAGAATGTCTACATGCTTGCCCTGAGCATCCTCCCAACTCCCCACAGAGTGCCCAGGGCCTAGGGACAAAACCCTTTCCTTCTTTCCTTTTCTTTCCTTCTTTCTCAGTTCAGTGTGTTAAAACAAAAGCCTGGCTGTTTTTAAGTGGGTGCATGCCATAAAGGTTGGTGAAGGCATTTAATTCTCCAGTCCCAGCTCTGTTTGCCTAGATAGTGACTCACCTCACATGTTTCAGATCAGCTCCTTTTGAGGAGAGGAGGTGTGATACAGGTCCCACAGCCGTGCGGAAGATGAGGCTCTGTTATGCTTGCAAGACAGGTCTTAATTACAAAGTGAGAATTGTTATTTCATGTTAAAGTGGTGGGAGAAGAGATATGAAAGCAGAGGAAATATTCAGTAACTGCTGAAAAGGACACACAACACCCAGACACAACGAGATGTCTCATTAATTACTTGCTTTAGTCCCCTTTGGGCTCAGAACACAGCAGCACTAGAATTACTTTTGTTAGCAGCTGTGGATTCTGTTTTGACTAAGATACGTGTTTTCTATTTATAAATTAATGGCTTTTGACATGTTTCTTTTTGGTGTGGGAATTAATTACCTAGAATTTATCTAGAGACTGTACTTAATCCACATGCCAATCATTCATATTTCGTGGTGTTTCACAGACAGCAGCAGAAATAAGGACTACTGAGAACAGAGCAATCTTGCCAGCATATGTGGAGTCATTCAGGGCTACAGCTGTTAGTTACCAGCCCAAGTAGGTATGTGATATTCAACAACTGAATTTCACACCAAAAAGAAAGCACAATGAAGCAGTAGCTGTCACTGACTGAATTCCAGAGAAAATCTCTTCCTAGAGACCAGCTTTGTCATTCTATTTCACTTGTCCACTATTTTCTACTGCAAGTCTTGAAGAAATCTCAGAGAGAAAAATAATGGGAGTTAGTGAGGGGCTAAGTTACTTAGATGTTGTAAAGTAAGCTGTGTCTTTCCCATGGATAAAGCACAGCTACTTCAGATTGGCAAGAGGGCCTAAGCTGTGATATTACCTCCTAACCCCAGTCAAAATGCATGACCACAGCTCTCAAGTGCTGCTTTGTGAGAGCAGGAAAGCACTGAAGTTTGAACTGATGTCTGTTTCCTGGAATTTGAAAGGTACTGTGGTCCAAGGGACTTGTTTCAGAACTGCTCCTTGTTAAATGGAGTCTGTAACTCTCCTGAAAACAGCTAGGCCCTAAGAATCATCTACAGCCATAACTTTTTGCCAGGGAAGGAGGGTCAGGAGGGAGCATCAGCAATTTTAGCTGCTCTGGAGCTAGGGCCCAGAATGCAGGTCTGCCTGCTTTATCCTCTTGCTCCTTCCCACCTCATTCCCAAAAATAATGGAACGGAGTAATTTGGTCACCTCTCCATCGTGCTTTGTCAGCGCTACCCATGATCTTGGCAATTTATATTTATCCAGGGAGAGAGGAGGCGAAACAAAAAAACCGAAGGAAAGATGGAGGAGTGGATGAGAAACTAACAATTTCTGAGACTGTAAAACCCGGCAGGCTTTGGTTTTATGGCATCATGGTGGATGGCTGCACAATGAAGAGCTGGCTTCTGTTGATAGCAACACTATCAGCAATTTCCCATCCAGCTGGGAAAGGTTTTTTGTTAATACACATCATGATTTTAATAGCGTGTGTGTAGGTGGTGAAGAATTGGATTTTTTTTAAACTTTATAATCAAGGTGAGAGGAGGCAAGCACAGTACATGAGAGAGAAACATGCAGTGTCAAAATACTCTTATCTATTATCCTCCAGGTCACACGGGCAGATCTGTCCCACCTCCCACCTACTGACTGGTCTTAAAGTCGAGAAATGTACCTTGCTCAAAGCACTTGGGTTTTTGATTTATTTATTGTAAAAACTGAGCTAAAGTGATGACAAAATACCACTGAGTATATCTGTTCATCTCAGAGGTTAAAAATGATTGCTCACACTTTGTATCCAAAAAAGTGTCTACATGCAGACCTCAATGTAAAGTCTGCCTATAGAAAGGAATTAGAACAGTGTTTGTTTAGTACAAGATGAAGGGCAATGTGCAAAAAACCAAAACCCAGCAAGACAAGGCAATTAGTAGTTTTACTCTTAATACATGTAAATGCAATAGAAAACTTGAGCTTTGCACTCTGGTGACTTGGGTTTAAAATACCGCCTGCTTCATTTTCACAAGGACATTTTCTCCCTACCCTAATGGACAGGGACACCAGCTCCAGTGAAGTTTTTTGTTGTGCCTTGCCCAGTGGCTGCAGAAACCAGAGTACATTCCCTGTCCTAGCCATACACTCCTGTGCTGCCCCTGCATTACCTTTAAGCTCTAGAGGTTCTGCAACAGCAGGGTGAGCTGAGTGAACAAGCTATCTGGCAGAAAACTGACATTGCCAAAAAGCAAAGTTTCAGCACGTTGATCTGACTTACACATGTGACCTCACAAGTTTTGGTACAAGGGATGGAGCACAAGGCAAGGGACAGATGGCTGGTGTAAGGGAAGTCAGGCCAAGACTGACCTGTCATCACCAACACAGAGCCCAGGTCAGTAGTCACCCCAGACAACTTTGAGACACTCAGGGCACTAGTCTGGTTGTTTGGGGTTCTTTAACTCTTTATTTTAAAAAAAAGGAAGATTTTTTGAAAATCAGCGTAGTTGGCCTGGTGCCACTCCCATAAATAATATCAAACCAGCCCTGTACTAAGCTTGCTGCCCCACAGAGATGGACACAGATGTGCTAAGGACTCCTCTGCACTCACCATTGGGAAGGACAGAGAGCCTTATCCTGCTAATAATCCACTGTACACCTCCAAATACAACTCAGCATGTACTATCTCCAAGGATGGCACAGTATCCTGGTTTCTGTGCTTCTGATCAGCCACATTTGGTTAGGATGCCATAAACTTTCCAACCTTTCAATGTGGCTTTTATGTCTGAAGTGTTTTGTGATGGTTCTATATCCTTGGCCCTAAAACTCTTTCTCTCCTCTGCACATTCCCTGTGGAATTTCATCCACACAGATTAAACAAGCATCCTGACAAACACAGTACTGACTGGTGTCACTCTCCTGTCCAAACTAACATTTCAGATTTCATCTGACATAATTTAAGGGCTAAATAGCTGTCAACTCCAATTCAGTATAACCAAAACAGAAAGCTGATTTTGATTTTTCCCATTCTCCCCCCCTTATGTTTTTTCCCCTCCTTTTCTGTTAGTCCCTGTTCTCTTCCTAAAAATGTTGAAAACCTATGGCCTTGTCCTAACATCAGTATCTAGTCTGGATCAGCTTTTTCCCCAGTCTCTCACCCTGTTTTTTTTAGAGCCTTGCTGCCTTGTATCGCATGTTCTAAAATCCACCCTGTCCCATTCATTGATTCAACTACGTCTGTCAAATGCAATCAGTTTGTCAGCTCCTGTTTCTACCACACCAGTGAGAACAGAGATTTTACTACATTATTACCACAGCAATATCTTTCTACTTACAAGCCAAAGCAGTTTGTGCAGCAGAAGAAGAAAACGTGGCCCAAACAAGACATTTCCAAAAACATCTGTGATGCTGCCAGGAAAAAAAAGCACAAGAGCTTCTTGCTTCATGAATTCTTTATCTGTGAGATTACAGCAGGCAAAAACTGAGATTCAGTATGTGTTTATACTTGAAATTGTCAAAGCTTACTTAGAGTTAATGCAATATCTTCGTTTCATCATGATAGCAAGGGGTTGAAAATATGATGTTTTGTATTCAGACGTGATTTTAATGTAGTACCAGAAAGATTGTTTTGGAGGGCCTTACCTATCTCCAGGTGTAATTGTGTAATGGTTCCTAACAGTTGGAAAAACTTCAAAATCAAGTTGAGGTCAGCTTAATTTGGCTACCTTTCCCAAGGTAAAAGAGCATCTAAATAAAATATAATGACCCCTTTCTTCCAGGAATGATTTTGTGAGGTAGGGTTCTCCCAGAGCTCAATGAAGAGCCTTTGGGGATTTCCTTGCTGGATGAGTCTAGTGAGGAGGCTGTGTGAGCAAATGCCTCAGAGGAAGTGAGAACAGAATAGCTGCTTAAGAAGATTAATGAGTGGATTCCTTAAGCTACTTATGGGAAAGGTGATCTCTTATGTGTGAGCCAAAGACAATTAATTAAAATGGGTCAATTAGCCTGTCAAATACAACATGTATCCAGAGTTCAAGCTTTAATGTATTCACACCAGAACCAAAATCAAGGGAGAGGGAAGACCTTCTGAAACTCTACAGGGCAGAAGATGAATATGAGTTGGTGAAGAGAGAGAATACTTCCCACAGTTTCCAGAAGCTCCACACTCGTGAGCAGGTAAATGCTGATGTGTTGAGTCCTGTCGTTGGTGTACAGGGCAGCGTTTGCCTGCATCTGCAGCGTCCTTCAGTGTAACAGAGCCAGAACAAACTACTGAGCCAGGAAAATTTGCAATTGAACACTTGTGGTGTTTTAACCCTGGTTGGTTGCCAGTGCCCACGAAAGCTCTATCAGTCCCCTCCTAAACTGGAGAGAGCAGGGAAGAGCAAATATAATGAAAGCCTATAATTTGAGATAAGGATGGGGAGAGATCACTCACTGATTACTGTAATGAGCAAAACAGGCTCGATTTGGAGAGATTAATTGAATTTATTACAAATCAAGTCAGAGCAGGATAATGAGAAGTAAAACAAATCTTAAAAACACTTCTTCCCCACCCCTTCTTCCTTCCCAGGTTTAGCTTTATTCCCAAATCTCTATCTCTTGCTGCCCAGCAGCACAGGGAGAAGGGAACGGGGCTTACAATCATGTGTTGTTTTTGCTGCTGCTTTCTCCTCAGGGAGAAGAGTCCTTCACCTTCTCCAGCACTGGGTCCCTTGCACAGGAGATAGTTCTCCATAAATTTCTCCAGCATGACTCCTTCCCATGGATTACAGTCCTTCACAAACTGCTCCAGTGCAAGGCCCCTGCAGGGTCACAAGTCCTACCAGCAAACCTGCTCCAATGTGGGCTCTTCTCCCCACAGAGCCAAGGTCCTGCTGATGCCTTGGGAAGGCAGATCTGGAACAGAGACTGGACAGAGCTAGAGAATAAAGTAGGTATTTATTAAAAGGCCTTTAAGGATACACAAGAGCCTGGCCAGGGCTACAACCAAGGTGGACCCAAAATGGTCACAAAATGGATGACCAGTCACAAGGTTTCACACTTTTGTAAGTTTTGGTCCATTTGCATATTGGGGTTAATTGTCCAATTACAGCTTCAGGTTATGAAGTCCCATCCTTCTTGTTTTCTCTCTTCAGTCCCCATTGTTTATGCTTTTGGGCCTGAAAACCTGTAACTGTTGTCCTTGGTCTCCAGCAGGAAAAGGATTTGTTTTGTCTACCTACCCTGTGAAGAGAGCTTACTAACACTTAATATAAGACCCAGAACTACACACCTAGGCAGCATAGAATCTAAAAAACATGAAAGCTAAAACTTAGGCGTCACTGCCAGGACTCTGCCCCACTGTGGGCTTCCGCTGGGGTCACAGCCTCCTTCAGGCATCCACCTGCTTCAGCATGAAGTCCTCCATGGGCTGCAGGTGGATCTCTGCTACACCATGGACCTCCATGGGCTGCAGGGGACAGCACGTCTCACCATGGTCTGCACCACGGGCTGCAGGGGAATCTGCTCTGGCACCTGGAGCACCTCCTGCCCTTCCTTCTGCACTGACCTTGGTGTCTGCAGGGCTGTTCCTCTCACATATTCTCGCTTGTCTCTTCTCTGGCCACAATGACTTCTTCATTTTTTTCCCTTCTTAAGTAAGTTATCCCAGAAGCCTGGTGGGCTCAGCCTTGGTGAATGGCAGGTCTATCTTGAAGCCAACTGTCTTTGGCTCTGTCAGACATGGGGGAAGTTTCTGGCAGCTTCTCAAAGAAGCTGCTCCTGTATTCCCCACCCTGTTGCCAAAATCTTGTCACACAAACCCCAGTCCAACACTGAAACAAAACCATTTCTTATGTGGAGGAGTCAAATCCCAACTATGTGAGCAAAGAAGATGTGAGGACTATGCCCTTTTTTTAGTTCCTTTGTAAAGAACTAAAGCCTTTTTTCCTTCTAAATAAATACAGTAGCATCAGTAGCATCAAAATAGAAAATCCTTAAAACATTGAGGATGCAGAACAGATTAGATTTTAGCACAAATCTTTGGAAAAACAAACCCGCCTTGACAGAATGAGTTTTGGTGAGCCTAAACTAAATGCAGTGATCAAAATACTAAGTCAGTGATATATTTTAAAGAATAGTCGGACGAGAAATAGAAACATTCTTTGTTCCATCAGTCACTCGAAACACATTTCCTTCCAAATGTGTCTAGAACCTGTCCAAGCATCAGTGTATGTAAATTCAGAGATGAAAGCAATAATTCATAGTGGTAGGAAAGCATAAGGCATTTCTAGTATGAATGCCAATCATTCTCCATAGGTTATGTTGCTGAGTGCTGAATAGGATGTGAACATGCACTTGATCAAAACCAAGGATTTCAGAAGGCACACAATCCATAAAACGTCTGGGGAACTTAATATTCAAAATATGAGTGAGAACTTTGGTTTTACAACTTGTCTGTGAGCACTTGGTAGATGCAAAGCACGGGCTGGGATGTTGTGTTCATGTTAAGCAAGAATGGAAAGCTTAGACACGCCTCCTCCTGGTTTTTCAAAAAGTGCTGGGCTTGTAATGAAACAGAGTCTGTGCTGTCTGGAGGACAAGAGCCTTTGATGAATCACCCAAATTCCTACAGCCCAGGCACTACTAAGCAAACTTAAATACCAAATAAATTACTGTTTGTATCCCTTATACCTATTCACCTTCAAACCTGCCAACAGATGAAACAAATGACTAAAATATGTGACAAATGAGTTAGAGGTACAATACTTCGTTTTGGCTGCATGTTATTTAATAACTGCCAGATTCCTGGTGTTATCCTTTAGACCAGGATTTATAGTCTTATTTATTTTACAGAGATGAGAAAATAATTCTCAAAAATACAGAAAACTGAATTCTATTAGGAAGAAACTATCAGAATGCTCCATATGATTTATCACTTTGAACACTTCCCTAACACTGGAGCCAAAGATTAAAAGTGATTTTCCTTGTGATAGAGATGAGCATGATGTGACGTACATGAGTGGGCTATGCAATTATTTGCTACTCACTTAGTAGAACAATAGAGAGAATGATTTTTTAATTCTTTGCCTGGATTTGGGTAATAAAGCATGGCTTGATGACACAGTTGGGATAAGCAAGCACATCAGTCTGGTGCATTCCACCTACAAGGTGGTGGGTCTGCCTGAGAGAGACTTGAATTTGTAATGGGGGATCATGGTCTCTACCAAGTATTTCAGAATCTCCTCCCGCAGTTCCTTGGGAAACTGCATTGATTCAATGGTCATTACACAGAACTTGAGATGTAGGATAGCTGTGTCTAATACTCCACTGACAAATGCAACAAAAATCAATAAAGGACAGAAGTGGAAGTCAGTGACAGCTATTTTGGACTAGGGTGAGTTGATGGGAAGACTGAAGAAGTATGTCAGGTTAAGAAGATGATTCTAGTAGAAATAAAATGCAAGCAACATCTGGAAAAAATAATTCTGGTATTTTCATAGCAGACATTACCTTTTTAAATTTACATTTGGATATTTACTCCAATATATTTTAAATATATTAGCACTGTTTTTAGCTTCTAAACTGGAAAACAAATGATTCCGGTAATTTTAAATACTGATTTTACATTGAAGAATTAAGCTCAGATCTGTCCTGAGGTGGATTCTCATTTCCTCCAGGTTTCAAGAAATGGCCATTAATAGGACTGCACACACAGAGATTGCAGAGGGACAGACTTTGTGTTCAGCATTGTGTTGCAGATCAGCACTGCACTAACTTCTTAGCTGGAAAAGCGCTCTGCAAATATCCACTACCTGAAGGATGCAGATGGGACAGCAAGGATGCCAATCCCCTAAGACAACTCAATCCAACCCAACACAGGCACTACACACCAAATTCCTACTTGATATATCACACTGGCATAAAGAAAATCCCTGACTGTGAGACAGAACAAGGGCTGAGGAATAATACAGCTGTCATTTCTGGCATGAAGAAACATTTTTTAAACTTTTAGGACTGATTGGATTTTCACTGCTAACATTTCTGCCAGACTTCCTTTCAACAAAGTATTGAGACTAAGATGGAATATTTCATAGAATACTTGCAGAGGAGACAGAATGGTCGGATCTGCCTTCACTTTGCTCTTAAATTAAGATTAAAGGAGGGGAAAGGAAGGCATAAGAGCCATTTCAGTGATTAGATTCACCCATAGAATAGCTCAACAGGACATTAATTCTTAGACAGTTGATTAGGTGGTGTGCAGTCCTGTGCTGAAGGACCTGGCTGTGGTCAGCCTGTGGTTCAGGTTTGGGGGATGGTTTGGGAGACGGAAGTGATCCTATAGAGCAGCAGCAAGGGTTTTTTTCGTAAACGTCAAAAGAAGATTGGAAGTCAGACTGCAGGTGGCATTTGTTCCCTGGAGTCTTCTGGTTAGGCTGTTTAGTATGAAGAATCGTTTAGTCAAAAAGAGACAAGGGTATTGGTCTTGCAGGTCAACAGCAATTTGCAGAATATATCAACTGTTAAAAATGAAAGGTGCAGACATAAAACTGAATGCTCTTAATACCAAAAGGATTGAAATACTGGAATGTGGGCTCCATTTTAGCTTTGCTTTTCTTCTCTCTCTCTACTTTGATCTTTCCAACTATTTTTAATGCAAATACCTACATTATTAAGGGCAACCCATACAAAACGCAGTCCCATGCTCTTGGACCAAGACTTTTCTATGAAGGTTTTTCACAAATAGGCCAGAAATGTGATATCTGATGTTTTGTGAACTGATGCATTATATTTTTGGTTCCTATGATTCATCAAAATAGTTTGAGTGAATGGACATTTTTACCCTGTAATTTAAACTGAAGGATATTGAAGGACAGCTGAAATTGTCCCCAACTAATAAGAAGTCTCTTTTCTGTGAACATTGGAAGAAACCTGCCCAAAAATGCAAACTGTGCTTATGGCTTTTCTATAGAGTAAGTGCAGACTCATTAAACTTTTTTTTTTTTTGCTTTCAAACTCCTTATGCTTTTAAATGAATTCAAAGATTATGTTTCAAACTTGCAAGACTGTGTGGGTTTGAAAGCAACCAAGACAAGTAGCCCAGTCCTAACGGAGACCTCTGTTAGGGCAGAATCTAGTAAAGTGAGCTAACAATTTGCAATACATTGGCTGTCACTTCAAATGTCAGTGATAATTTGCAAAACACTCAGAGCAATAATGGAAAAAGGCATAAAATGTCAAATTTGTAGCAAAGCTGACAACAAAAAGAATATTCACAGTGAATTACAGTCTTCCTGGCTTGCTAAAGCTCTTACTGATTTTGCTTTAATAGAGGATATTCTCCTCTCAAGGGATTTAAATACAGTAGATTATCTAACATGCTTAACTGATGCTTGAAGTTCTCTATCTGAAAGCTTATCCTTAATGACTGGGAAATCTGTGATCTCTTGCAAACATGTTTGGGAGGGCAACTGGTCAGTTTGGTGGATCTGTTACCTGGATAGGTACACATTTGGTCAAGGATCCCAACATTCCCTTGTATTGAAAAGCTAGTGGCTATTCCATTTTCATAGATGTCTTCTTTTGGAAAGCTGTTCTGTGAACCATTAACAACTGGCTTTGAAAAAGCATCAGCTCCTGCTTTTTTTCAGCTCCTAGAGGAGATGAAAATGTTCAGAATGGAAAACATCCACAAAAAAATTCAGAAATGTATATATTGATCAAAAGTCAGACATATGCTTAGTGGAAGTTAAAACTGCAGAGTACAAAAATAACAACTCTCTGCTTTCTGAAAACCTGTGCCAGTTACTAAAAATATTTTAATGAACCATTACACCTTCAGATACATCAGATGTGCACAGGTTGGATTGCAAGCCCAGGTCATTAGGAGTTCAAATAGCCTGGCTCACAGCAGGACCTGGGAAAGCCAGACAGTTTTATCTAATCCTTATTGAAGGGGGAAGAGGGGAAAGAGGGAGCTAAACTATATGACAGACAGGGATCTATAAAATGAAGTGTTAGGCAAAGGGATTAACAGGAAGAACTAGAAAACTGTGCATGGAATACAATGCAAGTTGGATGCAGAGAGTATACCAAAAAGTCAGTCTGAGAACTACAATAAAGGTGGATAAGAAATCTCTGGCAACATGGTACTTGGCATATATTAACTACCCTAGAATTTATCAAGCCTCTTAGACTAGTTGTGTCTCCCAGGCAAGGCCCCATATTGTCTTGACTAGAACCCAAGTTATCTCAATTTGACATCCCAGAGATCTGCAGACTTGCTATAGTAAAAAAGCAAGTTACTGCTGTGCAATCACCGAGGCTTCTGCTCCTCTGTGGCTTCTGTAACACCTTGGGCCCCACAACCTCTTAGAAAAGGACCCCTGCTTCAGAGCAACCAAATCTAGGCTGAATCCCAGAGCCTTGGGAGAACCCCTGCAAAAACCCCATCGCTCTGTCGCAACAGGGAAGTTCTTTGCCCCCAGCTGCTGTTGAGGTGGCTTGGGACAGCTCTTCACTGAGATATGCAGCCCTTCCCAAGCAGGGCATGCATTTGGAATACAGCTCAATAGGCCACCATCACAATGAATGTTTAGTGTACACCTGAGCTGAAACACATTTAACAAAAGTGGGGCTACCCTCATCTTTCTCTCCAGGTCTGTGGCTCTGACTTTCTTTGCACTGGCTCTAGGGCTTGTCTGACTCTGTGCAGAGCTAATCCAGCTCATTAACCCAAAACAAAACTATTGACTTTCCTAGCAAATTAATGCATTGCTGAAGGGACAAAATCCCCCAAGGGCTCAAATGGATGCAGGACCTTCCTTTTCAACAGCAACAAGAACAGATCACCTCAAGCTGAGGTGATTTATCCATGCAGGAGTCTACCCATGGGCTAATTTATACCTGTACTTTGCCTACTGCACAAAATGGAGTTCTTATTACAAAATTACATTCTCGGTTTTGTACAGACACATTCGACAGCTTCCTCATTAAGAAATCTGGTCTCAGAGCATGCATAAAAGATCTCATTTTTATGGTAAATATTTCCATCCTGTACTTGTGAAGAGAAAGAAAAATTATGATGTATTAATATTACATGAGGATGATGAATTATCTTTCTATCCATTGACACCTCTGTAGGATAAGAATGGCGCTGCTGTTTTTCAATCAGCAGTCTCTATGGCACCTGAGTATCCAAAGATCCTTAAAGAGTAGGAGATTTCCAGCCTTCTTATGTTAATTTTTAACAGCTCTCTTTACAGCTAACATTCAAAGAGCAAAAGGAAAACCCACGTTATTCCAAGAATCAAGCAGAATGACCAAGGTAATAACAGACCTGGCATCCTTCGTAATCCTAGACAAAACAGTGATGTTTGGTGAATTAAAGAAGTCTTGCTATGTGTGATTCCATCAATAAGGAGTTAAAGGTAGGAATGTAATGAAAGCAAGTCCACATGGCTTTATGGAAACAAGACTTGACAAGCAGGCCTGACTTCAGTTTTTGATGAGATTACAGGTTTGTTTGATCAAGGTAACCACATGGATGTGATAGACTTGGACCTTCCTAATGAATCTGATTTAGTACTGCTTGACATTTTGATTAAAACATTAGCATTATATAGCCTTAATAAAACACATTAAATAGATTAAGATCTGGCTAATTGATAGAGTTCAGCAAGCTGTTCTAACCAGATATTCAGCACCGACTGGGGATATTTTTAGTGGAGCTCTGCAGGCAGGAACACTATGCTTGCTGCCATTCGATGTTCTGGAATTACACAGAAACATGGGTAATACTGGCAAATGTCCCACAGTGTAATGAGGAATAGGTAGCTGTGCAAAGTCACAGTTTTGCCTGCATTGGCATAAATGTGCTTCTGGTATTTGATTACAGCTTTTTCCTTCGTTTCTCTACAGGCACAGAAGTTCTTTGTCACAGTGTAGTTGCAAGGCTGTGGTCAAGTCCGCTGCTGGTGGGCCTACAGTGATTCCTCTCAAGGGTCACTGCTTTTAAGTGCTAGCACATGGATTATCAAAGGGACTCACATGAATCACTTAAAAAGTGTCAACTGTGAAACCATCACTTATTGCACACTTCTGCATGTATTTTGGTTTTTTAACTACCAAAAATATAACCTGAGATTAAAATATGATTGCAAAGCCAGAGAACTGACCAGAACATTAATGATCAGTTATACACAAAACATACAATCTCTAATATTATCCCTTTCTGTTCAGCTGATCTAAGCACATCTTTCCTGATTCTTTGTTTTCTTGGTCAGTTCTGAATCAGACTGAGAGAAGACTGAATTAATATTACTCTCTTTTGCCTAGCTAATCTTTTTATATTACTGCACATAATCACAAGCTTCCTTAAGCAAAAATCAGGATGGAAGTTCATATGAATTTTGATGGTGTGGACTGTTAAAGATCCTCTTTCTCAGCAAAATCTTTGTAGCAAACTGTTATCCTTTTAACATTTGGTTTCTGTTTGACCTTGCAGACTACTAAATGACTACTAAATGTAAAAGATACTATTCAGAAAAAAAATTGAAGAGAATACCCTCTCATTGCTATCTAAAATACAGATTCAGACACATATTTCCCACAATGCACAGGCATGTCTTATTTAACTTCGTTTATGTATCCATTTAACATCTAAAATCTTTCCACATTTTCCTAATTTTATCAACTTTTATTAAAACTCGTGGTGGCAATTTCATAAGTGTCCTATGAAACACCAATACCATCTAAACCAGTACAAGCTGGCAACAGAATGCCTCGTGTGTCTAGTGCTTGTTTCTCCACCGAAAGAGAAACAATAGTTTTTACTGCATCAAAACCAAATTGTTCCCTTTTTTGTTGTTGGTATACAACAAAAATTCTCAGCAATGTGGTCATTCAATGGGGCTCCTTTCTGCGCCTGTCAAAACTGTTACTGAGTTTGCCTGTGTCCTACACTCTCCTGTCTGCCTCTGCACCATCCCACAACTCTCATTTCCATCATCCTGTTTCTGGATTTGTGTCCAGCTTAGAGAAAAACTTTGAAAAGGGACATATATGCCTTACATGCACCAGTACTGAAATGAAGTTTCTTTTTCTCAGTTGGTGTTTATAAGCAGGACTGATTATATTTTATTGGTCAGTCTGGTTTTGTTTTAGATTTTTTTTCCTACAAGTCAGTTTTTCTAACAGCACACTGGCAGTGTGAGGATCCTTGCTTGCCCTTTTGGATACTCTGAGGTAGTATCTAATCATCAATACCCAGCTCTCCATAGTGATTCTCTGGAAGAGAAATGTTGTTGGTATTCAAAAAATGTCTGCACCTTATTCCAACTCCAAAGTTATCATTCATTCTTCTAATTTTCCTCCTTTTCTTGACTTAAAACAGTCTTATCTCTGTGCTCCCTAGAACTGTAAAACTCTTGTATTATCAGATTTTCTTCTAGTACCCCCTGACTCCCAGACTGACTTTTTGCAAGTCTCTGTGACATTTTCTTCATCCTAATTATTTCATTTTTAACCTTATCTTTTCCTTTCCTATTTACAATTCAGGTTGTTATCTTTCTTTGGGGTTTTGTTAGCCTTTTTTAAAAAACTTGCCTTACCTCTGGTGAACATAGTATCAGTAAGACATGACATTCTTCAAATAGCTTCAACTGGGTTTTGACTTTTCCTCATTCTCCAAAACTGTACTTTTATCTTTACAGATTTGCTTACTCAGTTCCATGCCCTTTTTCATTTGTCTCCTTGCCATAGTCCTCATATATTTTGTTTCCCATACAAAGTTATGTTCCTTTTTTCCTGGCTACGGAAACCTATCAACCTTTCCAGTTTCATCAGCAATGTACCCTTTATTTTTCATGAGGGCATTAAGTGAAGCTACAGTTATCCTTTGAACTTTACTGCAATCTTTTTATCATTTAGATGGGGAGCACCTGTGAACACAAAAGGATGAGCTAAAGTGGAAAAAAAAGCATGGATCTCAGTGTAAGATGCTGAAATAAAAACTATTATCCTGCTCCACAGAATTCTAAGGTTCATAAAAACCAAATTAGGGCTTAGAATGGGTCTCCGAACTACACTAGGCACCCCTAAAACACCTCTGAAAAATGGGGTGACCAGTGTGCACTCATTGGTCACCTCAAGTGTGAGGAATGGGCAACACTTCGGTGAGGTGTTACAGATTAATTCCTATACAGGAGAGGTGTTAGGTGTTTATTCCTTACACCATCTTATTCAATTCTCGGCTTCCAACCACGTTGACAGCGCTGTGCCATGAGTCACTTTTAATCGCTGCCTCATTTGTTCCTGACCTGAATAACCTTTTTATAGAGGCTTGTGTGCAGTGTAACACCTCCTGTGCCGGATCGCGCTTCAGAGGCCACAGAGATGTCCCGAGCGATTTGCACGGCTTCGGAGTGAGCCTCGGGAAGGGCTGCCCTGAGTCCTCTGTATTCCTCCTGGGAAGGAAAAAGGGATTTGCCCCCGAGAAGGCAATGCCTGTGCGCGGGTCGATCACCGACCCGCACAGACCCGGCAATGCCACGGCGAGAAATGGGGGCTCCTCACTCAGGGCCCCTCTCTGCCACCGCCAAGACCGTCACCTCCCGAGACATTTTCACAGAATCACAGAATATCCTGGGATGGAAGCGACCCACAAGGATCACTGAGTCCATCTCCTGCCCTGCACAGGACCGTCCCCTAGAGTCACACCATGTGCCTGAGAGGATTGTCGAAACATTTCTTGAACTCTGCCAGGCTTGGTGCTGTGGCTGCTTCCCTGGGGAGCCAGTTCCAGTGCCCAAACACCCTCTGGGTGAAAGAACCTTTTCCTAATATCCAACCCAAATTTCCCCTGACACAACTTCATGCCGAATTTTGGGTCTGTTCGACCTCCCGCACGCAGCTGAGGCTGCGACACCAACTTTCAGTCCTCCCCACTGCCATAAACCCTGATTCCCGCCAGCCCGGCTGCCCCCGGGGGCTGCTCCCCCTCAGCAGCTCCGGGACCGCTGCCGCTCCCGCCGCAGTGGGGCGGGGGCTCACCTGGCCCCGCCCACCCCGCTGAGCTGGGGGCGGGGCGTCACCAAGCAGCGCTTCTATTGGTGGGAGCGGGTGCCCATTCTCGTAGCGCTCCAATCAGAGGCTGCGGATCGCGAGCACCGTCAGACACTGTTTGTTCCCTATGTGTAGGCGGCCGCCCGCGAGACGCCGCGCGCAGTCACCGCCCCTTCTGTCCTCTCCGCCAGTCACGTCCGACCGGCCCGACCGCAGTAGGGAATAGGGCCCCGCGGGTGCCTGTCAATCACTGGCCTCTTCCCGCCTCTCCCCCTCCCCGCCCGCAGCGGAGCCGGGAGCGGGGGGCGGGGCGCCGGCGCCGGCTGCGCGCTGGTGCGGCAGGCGGGGCCTGGCGGACGTGGGAGGGAGGCAGGGAGGGAGAGGAGGAGGAGCTGCGGCTGAAGCCGGCGGAGCTTTCAGTACCTCGGAGAACGGCTGCGAGCGCGCCGGGCGGGCAGGAGCCGCCACCGCCGCCCTCCGCTTCCCGCTCACCTGCCCCGCTCCGCTCCTCTCCCGCCCCTCCCCGCCCCGCGTCCCCCCGGCGCCGGAGGGAGCCCGGTCCAGCCGGAGCGGCTCCGGGGGGAGAGCACGGCAGCGGCACAGGCTCGGTGATCGGGACGGGCGGGGGGTCCGTCAGCGCAGGGACGGGACGGGTGGTCAGCCCGGGACGGCCGGTCTGGCTTAGGGGGTCGCTCGCTGCCGTCGCTCCTCACGGAGCGGCGGTCGGGGCGGCGAGGAGAGCGAGGGGGCTCGCACCCCGCACCTCGCATCTCGCACCCCGCATCTCGCACCCCGCCGTGGAGCCCGAGGGGAGAGAGAGGAGCACCGAGTGCGGCAGCGGCTGCCGGCATTTGCTGGGGTGGGCAGGGGACCAGAAACAGGAGTCGCTCCAGCGGCTGGGAACGGGGAATCTGCTCCTCGGAAACCTCTGGGGCAAAGATACCCCTGGCTCAAAGGGGTTTTGAGGGGAAGGGGAAATTGAACGTAGACGCATTTTGGTAGTTTTGCTGAAATTATCAAGTGCCGAAGGCAGATCTTAGGCAGATAAGGTAGAGGGATGGATCCCACTGTTTTGGATGCCGGCTTGAATTTTTTATTTACTTTTCTGTTTTGACCACTGCTAAATGTGGATTTTGTGAGCGAACCCGATGGCGGTTGTTCCATTGTTCCTTGTTTGAACGTAAATCTTAGTCCTGCTGCTTGTGGATTTTTTATTTATTTATTTAGTTATTTAATTATTTATTTTTGGAAAGGACCTTTCCAGGTAGCTTTTGCGTCTGACAAAATGAAGCCTTTGTATTTTTCGATCAATCATACCTAATATTGACATTCTGTTTGGTACAAGAGACTTAAAGTGCTGCCTCACTCAGAGGACCATTAAAGACTTTCTCGGTCGCTACATGTAGCTGAATGTGTTACGACACATCCTCTCTCTCCCCCCAAATCTTCCGAAAGATTTTTCCAAAATGAAGAAATTTAATTTTCGCAAAGTTTTGGATGGTTTAACTGCCGCATCCCCTGTTGGAAGCAGTGGCGGTGGCAGTGGAAGTGGGGCTGGTGGTGGCTCCGTGCACCCAGGAGGGACTGCGGGAGCTGCAGGGACACCCAGAGAGGAGATCCAGGAGACGCTCACTTCAGATTATTTTCAGATCTGTAAGGTAAAGGCTGTATTTTTTTTTATTTTCTATGGAAATAATAAAAGCTGCCCTGGGTTGGGGGTTGGGGGGTAGTAATATGATACCAATAAGCGTTTTACTTGAGAACTGCAGTGGTTGTATAAGGACTTTGGAATGAAAAAACAGAGATCCAGTGGATGCTCTTTTCTTCCTGCTGCAGAGTTGGGGTGGTCAGTAAATTCGTAGAAATCTTTATTTCAGCACTCAGGGCCGAATTCCAAGTTCACACTTGGACCCCAGACTGCTGACAGGATTGTGGACAGGAAAGCAAATCAAATGGTGTTAGTACCGATAATATTTACAAGTCATTAGAAATTGAAGATTGTATGCATCTACTTCCCCTCCTCACCCTTCTCATCCTCCCCGCCTTTCCTAATCTATTTTAAGAAAAAGGCACAAGCTAGAAATAAAAGACAGTGCAGTGACTACTGAACCCAGGACTTCAATTGTTTGTGAGGAGCTGGATGTAGATTCAGGGTGGCTGTTTACCATTTGTACTGAAGTTTCTCACTGCATGATAGCAAACTTGATGGGACAGCATAAATACCAAAAGTTGCCAAATCTGTTCTGGTTTTTATGTGTTGATCACCTCAAGTGGGCATTTTCTATGAGTAGAAAGCATAAGATATCCCTGTATGTATTTTGGTTTTTTATCTGTTTTCTGCAACAAAGCTTTTAGTGGTGGTCTTAAATACTTGCAGCTGTAAAACAGTTCAAACTATTTGGTACTTCTGACTAACTCTGGAATATGAAAATCCTACTTTCGTAAAGGAGACCAAACACGAGAGGAGATTATGGTCTTCTACTATTGCCTGTCAGTTTTATGGGAATTCTGGTGGCTTTACAAAGTTTTGTTTGCTTATTTGTTTTGATTAGAAGCTTCAAAACCAGAATTTTAAATTAGTGCAATTTGCATTACTAGGAGTAAATGGACTCCACCTATTAAGTATACTTTGCTTTTATTAATCAGATACAAATTGATCTGAAATTTAGATTACAGTTGACTCCAGCACATCATTATTTCTTTATGTGTTTTGGAAAGAAGAAAGAAATATAAACAACCAAGACAAGCCTATGAGACATTTTGTGTGCAGATCTGGTCCTTGTGAAACACACAGCTTCCCTGATCTCAGATACCATGTTTCTAACTCTGTTGGCTTTCAGCTGCAGCTGGTGTCAAAACTCTTGCAGACTTCAAGGGGAGAAGGATGAGCCTCCATGGCTTAAAGGCTGAGAGTCCTTTAGATAGGTTCTACAAAATTCTAATTTTTTTTTTTTTTCTATAGTTCTTTGCCATCCTGAACGACAACAGGTTCCGGCCTTTCTGACTCAAATGATTCTGTAGTTTAATAGAGGGTCAGTGATGAGTGCATTAGAATTATAACTGCTTCCCAGGCTTAGGTTTGACTATCTTTGCTTATGTACACTGTAATTTAGCATTTTGTGACACTCCAGGTATTCAGTACAGTGATTTCCCTTTTTTGTCACATCAGTAAAAAGATAATACGAACAATCAAGGTACATTAAAATATCATTAAAAGGTCTGACATTTAAAGATTTCTAAGTAAGGCTTAAACTCAGCATGGTTTTTCATGTTTAAGTCATGTGATGGGGACAAAGATCTGTATTTAGTGAGGTATATTCTTATTTTGTATGGCATATTTGTGAAAATAAGCAACATAAGATGAAACCAGTATTTTTTTCTGATCTCCATTATTTCCCTTGTTTGCTTTGATATTACTTGAAGACAGTTCGTGTTTCGTCCTGATAGATGTACTTGGAATATGTGTAAAGGAATATGTCATTTGAAGAGGATTTCAGTAGCCAATATTTGCCTGTCTTAGCTCTCAGGTTAAAATGTTCTCAACAAAGTAAATACTTGTGTAGGAAACCTTTTGGTTGCTTGCAGCAGCACTTGCTTATGAACGCACGTTACTGCAGAAGTCTACGGTACACAAAATACCGGCTTCCTTCTTCCAAGACACAAAGGTATGCCGAAAGCAAACTTCCAAAACACTCGGTGATCATGTGCTCCTGACACTCCGCAGTGTTTATTCCACGGGCTGCACTTGAGCAGCTCTGGAGCGCTCCAGGAACGTGTTCGGAGGAAGCCCCAGAAGCTGTGAGGGCCCTGCGCTGTTGCAAGGGGACCGAGGGCAGTGGGGCCTGGCGCAGGCGCAGCTTCCCCCGCCTGCTCCGGGGGGCCCGGGCCCGGCCAGAATCTGTGCCTCGGTCACTCGGCATCCAATTAAAAACACACCGACACGCGCATAACCTGAATTCCGTCCTCCCCGAGCTTTTGTTGGGCAGCACTTCTGGTATTTCAGTCGGGTATTTGCATGTTGAGTTACATAAGTTACACGGGCTGCATATTTAAGGATCCGAGTGTGTGATGCTGCTGCACGCAGGACTGAGGAAAGCTCATGGCAGTTCTGGTTTCTTACCTGCAGGGTCGAGGCCGTCTGGGCTAACAGCCCAAGTAGCACCTCAGACTGGTTTTCCTTTCTTTTCTGATTATAAAAATCCTCATTTAGAAGTGAAACATAAAAGCTGACTCACACTTAAGAATTAAAGGGCCTTTCCCTGCAGTTTTTATGTGAATAAATTGCCTTTCTGAAGTTTGTGGGAGGTCTGCTTGACTGAAAACACAGATCCAATCCTCTAGCAGAACACTGTTTCGAATGGTAACACACCTGATTTCATTTGTAACACACCTGAAAGCCAGCTCTCCATTTTGTGGCCTTTTTGGGTTATGACCACAGTGCCTTTTTGAGATACAGATTAGAGTTTAACAGAAGTAAACTGAGTATTTTACGCCGAGATGTTCTCTATGAGTTACTTTTGGCATTTATCTTTAAATCATTTATGTGATCTTCTGTATTGAAAGAAGGAAATATTCTTGAAACTATTACATCTGAAATAGCGACGTCCTGTTTTAAGCATGATAAATTTATATGCTGGTAGCTGTAATAAAGAATCAGTGGCACCATTTTCAAAGTACTCAAGCAATGTGAAATATTGTCATACCTATTGTGTGACAGTAGGAAGCTGAGGTGCAGTTTAGGCTGCATCTAGGGGCTGCTCTTGGGATTTGGGTATCCAAGTGGAAATCATGAAAGTATTGATTATAGTTCACATTAGTTGAATTGAATGTGTGAGATAGCATCATCCTAAAACTAGGCATGATCCAGTAGAATAAGCTACTAAAGTCTATGTTAATTTTAGTTGGGATTAATTTCCTTGGGTTTGCTTCTTTGTATTTTCCCTCTTGTATATGTGTTGGTTTTTTTCTCTCTGGCAAGGATTTTTAGGCTCACCTGTGTTTGTCCAGACCATCTAGAAACTAGAATATGGCACTGGGGAGCGATCTGCTATTAATAAAGGAAGTGAGAAGCTCACAGTAAGGATGTTTTAAATCATTTGAGTAGAACTTCGAGCAGAGGGAACATAAAAGGAGAAAACAGTGATTTTATTACTTTTTCAGAAGGTTGTTTGTTAGGGGATGACGCAGTTGGGAAAATCTGAATAAGAATGAAGGTGTACATTTTTATTGTATGTGAAGTACTTGTTCCCCATGAAAATAAGTCTTCCATGTAGAAGTACTCAGGGTTTTGTTGGACAGCAATCATAGAGTTGAATTGAATTTGTAGAGCATGAGGTTAATAACTTTGAAATCAAGACCTCAGTTAAGAGCACAGTAACAGTTGTACTTTACCAGGTATACAATTAATCTACTCTAACATGTTTTCTTTTGCGGTGGGTAGCAACTGGATACCCACGAAAAGGTCCAATAACTGAAAATTTATTCTTCTCAAAGAATTGCTTCCCAAATGGTTATGGACTGCCTTTACACACCAAAGAATTAGATTTCTGTTCTTTTCCAAAGTGGTCTTCAGTGTTATTACTAGGTAGTCTTGCAACCCAATAAACATCCTTTAACTCTTGTTATATTGTTTATATTGATAGTGTAGTCATAGTTTCAGTATGTTCATTACCCACTGCAAAACCCGTGGAGGCCAGGACAGTTTTAGGCTTTTATTAAAACTGATATGGAATCCCATGGCCAATTGCAATTGTGCCTTCCTAATCTTGCTTATGTTTTGCAGAAACAGGCCTTCAAGATACAGTCAATGAGTAGCTAAGTTAAATACCTTAATTATCTGGACTTCCTATCAGGTGGTCTGAAATTTTAATTCCCAGAGTTTATAGATGGTAATACCTTATTTTGTCAACCTATGAAGATAAACATTTAATCTTTCTGGCAACAGCCAAGTAGGTATTTTAACTGCAAATGCAACCATGACACTACAGTTCAGTGATAACAGAGAGAAGATGAATTTTGGAATGGCAATTTAAGCACAATGCTGCACGAGCACATTTTTGGTTATGAAGAATTAAAAAGAAAAAAAATCCTTGCTATAAGCTATCCACAGTGTTTTAGTCAGTTTGAGCTGTTTGGTTAATCTGTCTTATTTCCTTGCTAAGATCATACAGGGAACAAAAAATAAAATGTTTGCAAAGTGCTACATTTCTGTGAAAACCCATTTTAAAATTAGTAGGAACTCTTACTTGTAAGTTCTCAGAGTTCATTTAATACTTAAATGGTAAATAAGATAATTTTGGGAAGGATTTTTTTTCTATATACCAGAGTTTGGACCTAAAGTTAGATGCAGAACCCTATTCTGTTTAAAACTACAGAGTCATAAATAACACTTCTAAATTAGATTATAGCAATTTCATGAGATTTGTGATGAGCATAATGTATTCTTCTTTTTTAAGTGTTTGTATTAATTAGAAATAGGATTTATCCATGGGAAAGGGCATAGCATATTAAAAGCTTATTTTGAAAGAATTTTGAAGATTTTAAGGTACCTGTAGTAGTATAACTGGATTCACTTCTTTGGAGTTTTTGTGCAAATATCTGTCTTTTTGCATTATTAATCCTAAATGAAGTGATGCACACCCTTCATGGCCAACACATGCAATTGCATCTTCAAAATTATTTCCAGACCTTTAAGGTTGCTGAGTAAAGCACTCAAAAAGTTCCACATTCTTAAATAACTTTGTTTGAACAGATAACTTTTAATTACATGATCCCATATTTCTTCTATAGGTTTAATTTAGTAGAACAAATAGTGTTTGCTCATAGAAAAGTACTTCAATATTTCTTTGCATACTTAAAACTCAGAGCATGCTTGAATATTAAGTTCCCCATGGACTTTTCCAACAGAAGTGCTCACCACTGTAGTTCTGAAAGCTTTATAAACATTAATGAATTGACCTTCATAATATTTCTGTGAGATGGAAATGATATTATCCCTGCAGTATAGACGCCATAGAAAATCCAAAATGTTCAGGGTCCATTGTTTTGAGTCTCCAGCTTGACCTGCTTTACATCTGTTTTTCTTTTAGCATATTTAACTTATCCCACGTCTTCCCATTGAGCCTCCCATTGTTTTCACATTCTGTTGCACATATTCTGCACAGCTGCAGAGTGATCTTTAAGTTAGTTGTTCAGTTTATATTCCCACCTTAGATAGCCAGAATGACTCTGAATTTCCTTTCTGTCTCAAATGACTACAGATGTGTGTCTGGCTCCATTGTACTATGGCAGAAAAAGATAGTTTAACTAATCCCTGCAAGAGGAGAACAAATTCATAGCACATAGATTAACTTATTTAATGTATTTTTTAATTTTTTGCTTTTTATGATTGACCTTGCATTTTAACAATATAAGGATCATAGAATAATCTGAGCTGGAAGGGATCCTTGAGGATCGCTTAGTTCAACTCTTGATTTCACAAAGGGAAACATAAAGGTTAAGATATTTGCTCTAATTTTGTGTGCCATTTCAGGTGGGGGTTTTTTTGGTTGTTGGTTTGGGAGTTTGGGGGCTTTTTTTCTTAATCTATGGTATCATAGATGTTGGAAGATCATCTAGTCCCAACCCCACTGCCATGGGCACAGACACTTTCCACTAAACCAGGCTGCTCAAAGCATCATCCAACCTGTCCTTGATCACTTTTAAGAATGGGACATTGACAGTTTCTCCAGGCAAGTGCCAGTGCCTCACCACCCTCATAGTAAAGAATTTTTTCCCCAATATCTAATCTGAATCTGCTCTCTTCTAGTTTGAAGCCATTGCCCCTTGTCCTATCACTACATACCCTGGTAAAAAGTCCCTCTCCAACTTTATTTTAGCCCCCTTTAGGTACAGGAAGGTGCTCTAAGGTGTTGCTGGAGCCTCCTCTTCTCCAGGCTGAACAACTCCAACTCTAGTGGGACACTGGCTATATTATTCCTCACCTGTGGGTCACCAGGTAGTTAATGAGAATTTTTCTCACTATTGCAGTGGGAAAAGCAATTTTTAATCTCATGTAGGAGGATGGAGGCAATTCAGCCTGGTTGGCTCACAGTGTTCTGATTGAGGAGCTGTCACATAAAAAGTTGGTTGCATAAGCAACTTTGCCCCCAACTTACTTCTGAAAGAAAAATACTTACACTTATTTTTTTAAAGAAATGACCAAGAAATTACTTAGAGTTTCACGGCTAAAAAGACAAAGTTTTTTTTTTTTCCAGATAGAAATGCATATTCTGTGTAAAACATGCAGCTGTCCTCAGTGAAACTGGACTAAATCCAAGACAGACCCCATTCTCACTTCGTTTAGATGAATATCCATTCATATCTGCTTCCTATTCTGAGACATGTGATACTCCCTGGGGTATGATTTATGCCCAAAATACTTTTTAAAGCCTGTGTGAAAATAGTGTGAAAAGTTAGTATATTCTTTATAAACCGAGAAAAGGATGCAGTAGAGACTGAACTAATATACCTTCCTAAACTACATTAATATAGTGGTCCTTTGGCTATTCTAAGAAAAAAGTGCTCATAAAAGCAGCTTATGGAGTATATTAATTTGTCACAATGTGTGTTAGAATCATTATAGGGGAAGATTAGAGGACTGTAGGATTAGAAATACAAGTAATGTGCATCTGTGGAGAGGAGAGAAAGCAATATTATTAGGTACAGATGGCTGGCAAGTATGCTCAAATGTAATAAGATGTTATCTTTGTGCAGTGCTGTGTCCATTCCTAACAGATCACCAGCAAAGACTATGAATAATAAAAACTACTAGAGACAATCTGTCACCTGTAGCTAGGGCCAAAGTCTGAGGAGGTGCACTCTTTTATGGTTCCTTTGAAGTTAAGTTGTACATAGTACTGAAAAAACCCAACCTCAGTATTCAAGGCCTTGAGTTGATGAATTCATGGACTCAGAAGGAGCCTTACTGAATTCTGTGGTGTATATAAGTAGATGCATGTGTGTATGGTAGCATGTCTTTCTGCAGAATTTGAATCCAATAAATTAAAAATAATTGCTTCTGTTTCATTTAAAAATCTGTTATATAAGAGTGCTGTGAATTCAGACACTCAGAAGTCAGGTCCCTTATTCAGCTATTATCCAGTTATGTCTGTATGTGAGGCAATCTAGTCTTCATTGCATCTTTTTATTTTCTCAAAGTGTCTGCTTATATTTTGTTCCTGTCCTCCCTCACATATGTTTTGAACTGTATACAATGTGTGAGGAGGATGAATGCTGTTCTGTTTGTGTTCTTTGCAACAGTTCCTGTGAGAAGATCTCTGTGTTATCCACTGGACATCACCATATTAGTAAATAATAATAAATTAATGAATGCTCATCTCTGCTTTGTTCATCCTGTTCCATCTATTGTCAATATCCCTTCAGGGTGGAGATGTGCTCTCAGTTATAGCTGTCCATCATCACTTGTGTTACAGGTGCATTCCGTTGTAGCTGTGGATGAAACTTAATTTTACTGAGCCCACAGACCCTTGCTTAATTCATTGTTTCTCCTACATATGTTTTGAAATGCTCCCTGAATGAGGCAAAGGCAGGAAAAGTGGCCTGTGGTTATGTAAACAGAGATCTGATTCTTACAGTCCTTGGCTGTACTGTCTTCATTTGTGTCTGTGAGCTTGGTGGCTTCATAGGCAATGCAGAGGGGGACAGTGATGTGCAAGATCTGCTGGATTTCACTGCTGTGAGAGGGTAAAAACCTGCCAATACCTGCATTTCATTTGGAATATATCTTCACCCTGTGTGAGGTGAGATGCTGGCCTTTATTTTCAGGTTAAATTCTCAATTCATCATCAGAAAAAAAATGTTCAGCATGTATACAGCATGTATACAGAGAGAAGGTAGGAGAAGATTAATTATGAATTAGTATTAAATAGTAAACAACGTTGTAAATGCTAGTAATGAAATCTGGTAATGGCATTTGTATACAAGAATGCCAAATTACATTGCAGAACAGATTTTCACAGGAATAAACCAAATAATACTGATTATCTCTGCATCAAAGTAGTGTTTCTCTAGCTTCCTTTCCTGCCATTCCCCAGCCCAAAATCTCCACCCTTCAAGAACTTCATCACAGCAGTAACATTTTTTCAATCCTCCAGCATGGCTGATTTTTTTAAAAAAACTAAAATATTTTGAAAGCAGCAACCAAAGCATTTCTTTTAGAACAGAAACCACAATCAACCATAACAGAACAGAACATAATTAGTCTAAAGTGGTGAAGTTTCAGAAAATCCAAAAATGGGAAATCATGCAAAATTAATTAGAGTTATTGTTATGTTGGTCTGATGTAAACTTAATAAAAACAATTTTGTTTTTAATTTCTCAGTAAAGTTATGGAATTATCTTACTCTCTGTATCCACAGGCATAGTGAAGACAAAAATATTTTCCTTTCAGGGCTATCAGATAAGTTGAATGATTTTCAATTCTTGTATATGCCCCTAAAGCAGATCTCCATCAGGCAGATGATATTCTGAACCAGCCTGTCTCAAATTCCAGAGTAATACAGTTAAATGATGCAACAACAAAATCAATGGAACTGCTATTTGAATTACTTTGGTTATAAAGATTTTCCATTTGAACTGAAGTCTTGCTTAAGTAGGTAGGCCAAAATGAACGTTGCAATCAGTAGTTTAGGGTTGGGGTTTTTTTATAATTCTACCTGAAAGACAAGGGTAGATACAGTTTTATGAACGATCAAGACATTTCTCCATATGCTGGTGCCCTATTTCTTCTTGCCAGTTTAAATGGCAATAGTGGGAAGTACATTACACCCTATTTACTGTGCAGTGGGTACAATTCCTTCATTTTGGTCTCATTTTTTCTTCCCTTTTTTGTATATTTTCCTGGGGGTTATTGGGATTTTTTTGTTTGGTTGTTTGTTTTTGGACTTGGGAGAGTTCTTTTAGAAAGAAAAGAAAGGGAAGAGGTGAAAGAATTTTGCACACATCATTCTCACTTGGACTTGGGATTTCTCCAAAGGGCATAATGCCTCCCTTGAGATGGTTATATTCATGTATTACCCTGTAACTTATAATGCTGTAACTCAGTGCTGTGGTGGATGTAGCAGGATGTTGTAGTTGCCAAGCAGTTGTTTGGCCATGGCTACACCGATTTAAATAGATCCAGAAAGTGATATTAAAATTCAACCCTTTTAGCTTTAGGCAGGAGGAGTTGGACCAGACGGTCTGCAGAGTTCCCTTCCAACCTCACCTGAGCTGGGGATAATAAAGCTTATGGATCAACGTCATTTTGTTTATTTGTGGATTTTCCTGTTTAAATTAAATTATTTTGTATTTTCAATACACTACAGTGTATTTCAAGGGACAAGTATGAGGAGAATGCTTTTTGAAATTCAGAAGGCCTTATTTTTCCCCTGTGGTTTGCTTAGCTTGGCTGTTTGTATCTATATGAATCACATCTTAATAGGACCATCCTTATTTAATAGTCTTTAACATCTAGCTTGCAGAACTGAAAACGACAGTGGAAAAACACCTCTCTGAAGTATCTGCAGAGATCTTTGTTACAGAAAAAAAATTTGTATGTTCATTGTACAAAAATGTATAATATTTAAGGCAGTTAATTTCAAATACTCTAAAATCTTTCTTATTTTTCATATAATTATCAGTGTGTAATATTAGTGAAACCAAACATTTAAAATTCAGGCTGTATTTGAAGTCTGCTTTATGTCCAGGACAGCTACTTTCTCAAAATTCTACCATAGCTAATTAAGTGACCTTTTATAACAAAGTAAGTTCCATAATTTAAAAATTAAACAACAAACCAAATTTGCCTACTGCTAAAAGTATTATTCTTCTACGCCAGCAGTTTTTGTAGGGAAATATTATGAAATTCTGCTTGTTTTTTACACATAGCTTTTCTTCCTGCCCCAGTATTCCTATTTTACTAACACTTCTCTTTTGTGCTCACATTTTCCATGTTTTTTTCTTTACTGTATTTTTCTCCACCAATAGTGATCTCCTTTTTCTTCCTCTCTGTTTCACTGCTACTGGCGAGGATAATAAGCTCCTAAGAAATAGCCTGCTGAGACAAACCCATGGTCCATATCTCCCAGCAGTCAGTCTCTGACAGTGGCAGCGGAATTGTCACTTAGGGAGGGCAATAAGTTACATCACTTTCTGCAGTCCACTCCCTTTCCAATCTCCCATCATTCACCGTCACTGGATTTGCTATGTCAGAGGGTATATCTCTAGCTGGTCCTTTTAAAATCCATTTATCAATCAGGTCAATGAGTTTATCCCATTTCCCCCCCCATTTTAAACTAATCTTTAATTTCCTTCGAATGCCCCCGTGGCTTTGCCCAATAAGTTTAGCTTACCCACTCACTTGTTTATGTAATTCTTAGTCATATCCCCCCACATACAGCTCTCAAGTAATGGGCTCACACAGGTTTTCTGTAGCAACAGAATGATGCCCTCTGTGTTGGTCCTTTCTGTGTTCTTCCTCATGATGTCCAATATTACTTGGCTTTTTGGGGTTGCTGTTGAACATTAAACCAAATATTTCAGAGGAATGACAGCCATGCCCAAAAATTACTTTGCTGAGTTGCAAATGCTAGTTCCAAATGCAGCATTGTGCAGATCTAGTTAAGATTTTTTTTTCTTCTAGGTATTTTACATCTATCCATACTGAAGCTCATTTATCAACTTCTTGCCCACTTAAGTCGCTTTAATGAAGTCTTCAGGAGCTGGTCACCGGTAGCACTGAATTTCACTGTCCAAAGGAGATTGCTGTTAGCTATGATCTCAGAGACTTCAGGGTTCATTAGCTTTTATAGTTCATTAAAGACAATGAATAGAATTGGTCCAAGCATGGAGAACTCTACTTGTGAATTTTCTTCATGGTAAAAAATCCATTAAACTCTGTCCTTTGTTTTCTGTGATGTAACCAGCTTTCAGTCCACAAAAATTTTTTTTTCAGTCCCATGACGGTTCTCTTTCTCTAATAACATTGCTGTGGAATGTTATTGGAAGGCTTTTGGAAAACTTATGTATATTTATATCTCCTTTATTTACTTCCATGCTGACAGCTTCATAGAATTAGAACTAGTCAGACATGATTTCCCATTGAAGAAACTCTGCTGACTTCTGCAACAATCTTTATCTGTGTGCTCTGTTAGTCTTTATTTTACCATCTTGTCAGGGACAGCAATCAGCTTTCCCAGTCTACAGGTCCAGAGTCCCTTTTGTAAATGGCTTTTTCCAGATGACTGTTTCTCGCTTTACACCAAGGAAAAGAACTATCTGTGGGTATCTTTACCTTTAAAAAAAAAAAAAAAAGGTAGTTTTTTAGAATATTCTTTGAACCTGCTCAGAAGCCCTTGTTCCTGTTAGAGGTTGAGAGCTAGATGGAATCAATAACTTGCGTTGAAAAGTTATAGCTAAGCTGTGATTTTTACAAAAAGCATTACTTCGAAAACTAAAAATTTAACTTATGAAAAATTTATCTCTCCTGTGTTGTTTACTTTGGTTGGAAGCCTGCTGATACCTTGTCCTCTTTCCATTTTTCATCAGAAGGGATCAGTCTTACCAATCAGAGATTACAGACAAAGAGAGTCATAGATGAGTGATGTCATGGTCTTGTAGTGATGTAATACATGGCAGGTCATTGGTATAAGCACTCATTTTTGTCACTACAGTCTTGGAGAACCCCAATACCAAAAATGGTATTGAAGTGGTGAAAATGCTGTCATCATTGACATTTTTTAATTTTCTACATAGCTGAGCAAGAGGCTGGAGAGGTTTCAGTCAACACTTCATCCTCTACTCTGTAAACCAATCAATTATTCTTCAGTGACAAATTTGCATGTGGTGTGTTGGTGACAATTTGGGTTATTGGAAGGCTTTTGGAGAACTTATGTATATTCATATCCCCTTTATTTACTTGCATGCTGACAGCTTCATAGAATTAGAGAGAACTAGTCAGACATGATTTCCTATTGAAGAAACTGCTGACTTCTGCAACAAGTAGACAGATTGGAAGTAGACAGATTTAGACTATGTAGTTAAATTTTAGCAAATGTACATATTCTCAAAAATTATTTACCTAAGTAAATCACTTTTGCTGTCATGTGTTAAATGAAGCAGGGTGTCTATAAAATATTAGTAGAAAAGTTACAAATTTTAAGTTTATGCAAATTGTCAGAAATATTTTTGACTATAAACCCTATTTATTAGTTGATACAGTTTGAAATTTGATCTAGTTTTGTGTTTTCTGGAGCTATTTAGAGAATGTTATAATCACTTTTATTAAAAAGGTGTCTTTGAAGTCTGATATAAACTACCACAGAATAAAAGATGAGAAAACTCTTATACTGAACAATTGAATTATGCACTATGTGAACAATTATACTGGATATTGCATATTAGTACTAGTGCAATTTTTTTTTTCAGTTAATGAAATATATCATGGTATCTTGGACTGAAAAAGACCATTATGTTCTGTACAGGATATTAAAATGTTCATTGGTAAATTGCTAGCAAGCCCAAATAATCGATTTCCTATATTAATTTAGGTAAATTGTTTGTATAAAGATTATTTTAATGATATATTCATGCAATTCACTGCTTAAAATTATTTAAAGAGAATTTAAGAGAAAATAACTGAGCTGAACACAGATTTATACTGAAATTATATCTGCATTTGTAATTGTTCTGTTTCAAGTAAATTATTTTGCATATTGCACGGAAACTGTATGTCCTAGGGTGCACAGACTGCCTCTAGAGACAGCGTGCTCAAAAAGGAGACGTAAAAGGAAGCTGGATAATATGGAGAAAAGCAGTCTTGGCTCCATCTGCTGTCTGTTTTTTTCTCTCCCTTTTTTTTTTTTCTTGGCAGCTTCTTTCTTGGGGTATTTGGGGTAGTTAGGCCCCCCTATATTTCTTTGAACATAGACTGATTTTTAACCATACTTCTGCTTTTGTCTGCTATTGACCCCAACTACTTTGTTTTGTGTTTTCTAAGAACCATGGATAGTTTTGTTCTTTGTTTTTTCTACTGGACACTACTCAGGTAAAATAGGAATGTACTTTTTTTTTTTTGGTCACCCTAGGATCAAGTTAATTTTGTGGTCTTTTCTTCTTTTTCATCTGTATTAGTAAATGCTGTAAGGAAGCTCAGGCACAGTTCTGGAACTGTTACTCATCCTTATGCTCATGTTCACTCAAGCTGTATCAATGCACAACTGAAAAGTCTACTCCAAGTGCTGACTTTTCATGTCAATTTTTCTCATAGTCCTTGGAAAAAGAAGGGACCAAAAAGCTTTTGTTGGACCAAAGCTGAGGACAAGAACACGGGAGTTTGGAGTGTTACAGCTTTTCCATCTTCTTTTGTTGAATAGGTTTAACCTTCAGAATAATTCTGAGGCTGCTCTAATTTGGGCCAAACCCTCAGTTACAGAGACATCTTTTTCTGCCCTAACTTTGTACTGTATGACTTGGCTTTCCTTCCAAAATTATTTTGTTCTTTTGGAGTCCTAATGAATATAAATATTTTACTTGAAAAGTGTAATTTACTTGGATGTTCAATAGATTTCAACAACTTCTAAAAAATACTTTACAAATGGCAGAATTTTGCATTCGCAAAACCTTCCCAACTGGAATTTGTGTAAGTAGTCAAATTTGGAAAATTGCTGCAAAATAGAAAGAGCACTTTTGAGTCAGTCCTAGAGTTCAAAAATTGCACTGAACTACGACCCTGAAAAGACGTACATCACTGTTCTTTTAAAACATAGTTCTATCTCAAATACAGGACCCAATTAAAATTTCCAAATGGGAAGTCTGACTCTAGATTGCAGAAATACTGAAAATACAATGCAGATCCTAAATACGTAGGTAATGATAAGTCTTTAAAAATATTTATCTTTACATTCTTAGATCTTAAAAATAGTACTGAAAACTCCAGTGGTGGCTAAACATCAGAGAAGTGTACTGTGACTGGGACTGATAAGAATTCAAATTTTAGTATAGAGAGCCTTTCTAAAATCAATAATTAAAAAAGTCCAAGATAATTGGTAAAATATATCGTTTTTTTCAGATAAGGAAAAACATTTGTTCACTGGAATACAGAAATTTCAAATATGAAAGCAGATTAGTAATGCTGCATGCTCAACACACTAGCAAATTCTACAATCCATGATTCCTGATGTTTTTGTGACATGAGAAGTAAGACCATTTCTAGGGTGTGTAAGTCTGGTCCCAGGTTAGATATCAGAATAAAGAACTTTATATTTGAGTAATCCTAACACTTAAGAAGATAAAGTTAAAAAACCCCCAAACACAAAGCAAACCAAACCAGAAACAGAACTGAGATCTTTGATAAATGCCTACATTAACATAAAAAGTGAGTTACTTTTCTACAGCTTAGTGAAGTAGCATATGCTTCTGGGTTTTTTCACCCTAGAAACTAATAATTAGACATTCTTTAAACAACTTCCCTTATCAGCAGTAATTAAGATATGAGACAAGTAAGATCTCTTTTAAGGAAGTGGTTATTTGCTGAAAAACATACATTTGGTTGTTCCCAAACTGCTTGTGAATATCAGTTCAAGTGTTTCCAGCTGTAATGGAGGAGTTGGAGTGATACAGCTGTGGAATCATCAGCTGCCTTTTACTCAACAGGTCTGCAATTAAGGAGTCCCTTTTGTTGAAGTTGTTCCATAGGGACTGCTGAATGCTTCAGCAGACATAGTTCTTGAGCTAGATTATTTCAAGGAAGAGGAAAATAGCTTAAAAAGTTAGATTTTATTCAGCTCAAAGTACTTCCTCTCCAACCCCAACCACTTACTAAAAAAAGAGTCAGTCCTGGAGTTCAAGATTTTATTTTGTTAAATAATATAAACCCTTATTATTATACTAAAAACCAGCATTTTGGGCCCATTTTAGGTAAGCAGCCCCACACACAAATTTAATTATAGTTCACTTTTATGTGTATTTTTATAGTCTAGTCTTGTTAATTTCAATTTTACTCTTATGTTAGTGTTCTCCTCATCAGATTCTTCCTCATAAGAATTGGGCAAGTCATGTTGGTCATAACATTCAGGTTAAGGTAACTTAAAATACTGAGACGGTCTTCAAGGATGTGTTGTATCATGCTCAGTTTATTTATTCCCCAAAGTATCTCAGCAAAAATTAGAATTAAAAGTATAGTATTATAAATAAAGATTAAAGAAAGGGTGAGTGGTTCAGTTGCTCATTTTGAGAACATCTTCTCTGGCGTCTTTGTTTTTTAAATTGATATTAAGGGGTTTTACCTCATAGACTCGATTCAGTTTATTGGTTTATTGGATCTTTTCCCCTGGACATATTCCATTTCTTTCTGCTGGAGCTCTTCTGTTGAGGCTGAGGTTGTTTCTGACAGTGTTCTGAAAGCATATTAAGTGTCTTTTTTGAGTTTACAGTTCAGCTGCCCTGCATATTAAGGTTATCTTTTAGTATACCACTTCAGCAATATATACCAGTTGTATAATAACATACTCTCTTGACAATCTACTTTGTTGCAATAAAACCATTTAAAATATTACTGAGTGAAAAGCATAACTAGAAATTCATGTGAACAGAATTCACCTCTGTATTCACAATACTGTATCTTTTCAAATATTTCTCGTGAAATGTATTGAAAATGCTACAACATACAGAAGAACATAAGCACAAAATGTTCATGCTGTTGCTCTGTGGTTGCAGTTCAGTCACTTTGCTCTTTTGCTCTGTTTCAGACGGTTCGCCATGGTTTTCCTTACCTACCCACTGCCTTAGCTTTCGACCCAGTTCAGAAAATTCTGGCAATTGGAACAAGAACAGGAGCCATACGAATGTATCCTTTCTCATTCAGAATTTGCACCATTTCTATGTATTTGTAATACAGGGATGGGAGTTATCTTCTGCAAGCACTCAGGTAAGGCTACAGTTGTTATGTTCTACTTCATTTTGCTTTATGGGACGGACTGGAAAAGGATGTGATGTTGAGGAATTAGCCAAGTCCCTGAGGGGTTCAAAGAACAATTTCTGATTGAGTTTTTAACATATGGTTTTGGCATATATTGGTTAAGATAAAACAGAATTCATCTTTTTCAGTGTGAAAAGTAAGAGTGGACAGCAAATTGGTAATGAGCAAGTTGTGAATGTTGTGCTAGCAATAAATAAATTCATTGCTGCAATGCAGTTAGCCAATGTTAGATTGCAGTTAGATGGTTATGTATGAAATTATTTAGACTCTTCCATGTGAATGGTGGGAAATAAGTGATTTTAGGACAGAATTCATCTCTTCCCGGAGGAGAAGGTGAAGCACTGTAAAAGTGCCTATTTATTTTTGGTAATTATACAGGTACTTCAGTGCCAGTAAATTATATGTTGTTTTTAATACAGTAGGATTTTTTAGTTAGAAGCTTATACAGAATAAATTTAATTAAAAGGTAATTAAAAATTGAAGACTTAAATTAAAGAAAAAAAATAGAATATTTAAATGTTATGTATTTCAAAATGTTTCTCTACATAATTTTCTTAGTTTGGCATGGTTCCAATGTTTTCCACTTCAGTGAAAATACATATAAAGCAAGGGAAAAAAGAAGAAGGACTATTACAGGAAGGTTTAAAAGTTACAGAATACAGAACAATGGTTTTTACAAAGTTTTTATAGCCAAATAAATTAAATGTTTAAAGTAGGGGGCAATGCTGTATGAAACAGCAATATAGTATTTTCTGGTTCTTTTGCTATCCCCGTTCCCAAAGTAACTATAAATGTAATGAACCTACAGCAGGTTACAAGTAAAGAAAAATCTCCTTGTGGAAAACAAGCCTGTGCCTCATGTATCATTACTAAAACTTTGGTTCCTCCAATTTTGGGTTCTCTTGGTCTGAACAGTTGCATTTTCGTCAGCCTCAGTTTCTATCTGATCCAGAATTTCTCACAACACTCAACGAAACCTCAAGTTATGTGACGAGCTTTGCTTTGATAGTTCTACTCTGTATTTCCTACCTATGTGAAGTAGATTGGCTATATTCTGTTCAAATGCAAAGAAGAAAGTGTCCATGAATTTGTGCACTTCTGGGAAGTGCAAGTCTAGTAGTCATTGTTTCTTCTTCTTTTTAGAGGTATGAAAGGTTAAAAATCTGGGGCTTTGTCCCTGGAAACTTCACTGATATCCTCTGAGTTGAGAGTATTGGGAATTTCATGGTAGCAGGAGGTAGATTGGCTCCTGAGCTCACCTTTTCTGTCCATCTCAGCACTGTGGCTTCTCTAGGAGCAGTGCTGTCACAGGCTAGGCATCCTGTATCTCTACAAATCCCTCCTTCGAAGAAAGTTCAGGTAGAGAGCCTGAATTAATACAGGTTCATGCAGGATTAATTTAAACCTGCATGTCTCCTGCCACAAGAGTTCCATGCCACAGGAATGGAACATGAAGTGGAAAAATAGCTATATCCCTAAGATTATATAAAATTCTCTATATGTTTTCTATAAAATAGATTATGAAGAGTTGGCAAAAGGGAAAAGAATGTGTTTCAGTGTCCTTCCTTTTAACATCTCTTCTGTTTGCTAACAAACTCCTACCTCATTCATGGAAAAACTTCTACCAGTTCTAGTATCTTGATCAAACAAGAGCATCAGGATTACCAGGGAATTTGGTTTTTTTTGGAAGATAAGTCATAACATAAATGCTTCTCAGCTTAGTCACAGAGAGCTTGGTTTGCTTAATTGAGCCCTGAGTTAATGGAAACTGTACTTTGAAGACAGAGGGTGCCATAAAAAGAATTACTTATTTATTAATTTTAACTGAGGTTTCTCCACTTGCCTCTAAGTTTTGCAGAACATATTACATAAAAAACCTACTTGTGGACTAATAAATTTGCAGTGAAACAAGCCCTAAGACTACCCCTGGAACACCACTCATTTAAGCCAGGCTTGTGGATGTTTGTAGTTGTTGAAATCAGGCAATAAAATTCAAGTTAAGATGTAACAGATTAAGTATTATATCTGAAAGTACAGTTCATAATCTGTTTTTCTTTTTAGCAAACTAAGGAAAATATAGGTTTTAGTGGCTCCAAATTTTCCACAATATCCTGTAAAAATACTTTTTAACAGAACTGCACAATTTCATTCTGCCATGAGTATGTCACATAAGAAAAAAGGAATTCTTTCCATACATAAATTGTGATTGGCTGGTGTTTCTAAACAGTACTGTTGATGGAGTGAAAGGATCGACTACTTGGCTGCCATCAGAGAAATTCACCCAATTATCTATTTGTTTGCTTACTGGTAGTGCCAGAGGTACCTGGTTTGGATCAGACTCTCTTGTTTAGGGAACACAGGAGGATGGGAAGAGGAACTTTTTTCCTGCAAGGAACAGCTTAGGGAGCTGGGGGGTGTTTCATCTTGAGAAAAGGAGGCTGGGGGGGACGTTATCACTCTCTCAAGTACTTGAAAGGACAAAAGAAAATGGCCTTAGATTGTGCAGGGGAAGTTTAGAGTGAGTCTTAGGAAAAATTACTTCATTGAAATAGTTGTCAAACCCTGGAGCAGGCTGCTCTGGGAAGTGGTGGAGTCACCATCCCTGGAGGTGTTCGAAAGTCGTGCAGAGGTGGCGCTTAGGGACATGGTTTAGTGGTGGACTTTTTAGTGCTGGGTTAGTGGTTAGACTCGATAATCTTGGAGGTCTTTTCCTCCAAGAAAAGCTAAGTGATTTTATAAGATCATCTTATTTCTTTCTGTGAGATAGCCAGTAAATAGATCTTCGATTCCAGAGTTACTGTGCCAAGTAAAGTGGAAGGTAAAATCTAAACCAAGATAGTTCTGTTGAACGTCATGGATCCTCAGCAGCTGATGTACACAGAGAGACTGTATTCCTGGGAGGTAAAACTGAGGCTGTTTGTGCACTCTAGAAAAAAGAAAATCTGGCAAAGAAAATAAATAGGGCTAATTAAATCATTGCTGGCAGAGTTCTGAGTAGGCATGGAATTTTACAGTTGCTAAAGGAAATGTGGTAAAGAATGTTTGACATCAGGTTGGATGTACTTTAAAAGAAAAGAGGAGACTGTAACTTGAGGTTTTGGTCTGTGAGAAGGGTGGCATAGAAGCTAAATATAAATTGTGACAGATTTACTCTCCCTGGAACTGCTGTCTTTTAATCTAAACAAGGTTTCAGTAGTTCTTTATCCTTAAAATAAACCGACTGTGTTCTCTGCTGTTTACTCGGTGTGATTTATTGGGCAGATGGAATGGGGGTAGCACAGACAAGATCATAAACCCAAAGTTCTGTTGTTTGACTTGGAGGAATCATTGATACATTTCATCTTTTATCTCATTGTATAGTATATTTGAGATTTTTCTAGAGAACTTGAGCTGTTCAGAAACACAAACTTCACTGACAGTCAGTACTCCTAACATAAGTTCTTTTAAAAATTCTCCTGGAAATCAGCATACAAATGTGTATTTTTGTGTGTATAGATACCTAAATAGGTTATTACAGAAATAAATTTATTGTCAATCTACAAGAATAAAAAGTTATTGTAAAAGATACCGAAAGAGTCAAATTTACCTGTATTACTAAATCTGACAGAACCAGGATTTGGAGAAGTTTTTCTATGCCAAGACTACTATGCATCTGGTTATGTGTGCATTCACATATATGTACATATATGTACATATTAGGTTTCTGCATACATGCTTGGAAAACATGGCTGTTTTCCAAGCCTCTTCCATGCTTTTTAAGTAAGCAGACTGAATATGTTACAGTTAAATGTACTGGACTTCCCTCACTTTCAATTGCTGTTTATCCAGGAGATAAAAATGGAATCTGACATGTGCAAACAAATCTACTGAGAAAATATAGATTTTCATATGTTTGGAGCTGCATGTAAAACTGGCATACAGGTGGATGACTCTGGCAGCATTTTAAGTGGAGCTGATGACTGCATTTGTGAACACTATCTGAAAACATTGCTTTCTGGATGTCTGTTACAGGCAGGGTTTTTTTGAGTATAATTTAAAAAACCTTCAGCTTACTCTGATAGTGAAATGATGACTACTGGTGATAGTCAACTGTTTCAAAGAAGGGATGTGTCTTAATTAGACCTTGTGTCAGCTTTAGAGCTTTCCCTACCTTTGTTGTTCCAAACTTTGTCATCAACAGAAGAGTTGATGTGCATAGGAAATAAAGTACATCAATTTGCCCTCCTTTCCAGTCTGCTAATTATCTTTTTTAGACAGATATCCATGACCTAAATTTGGCAGACATCCTTAAACCACAGAAATTTGTAATCATACTACACATTTAGTTAGCTATTTTGACTGTTCTCTTTTGCTTTTATCTGCCAGATACTCTTGATGGTAGAAAGAATTGATACTTATCCAAATAACTTAGGAAAGCTAATATCTAGTAAAAGACAAACCCAAAGTGCACAGACACATATAGTGGGAGCATTTTAGTGTTGTGGAGGGAGGCCTATTTTTGTCTAGCTACAGACATTCATTCAATTTAAATTCTTGATGATTTCTTGAACTTAGGTGCCTTTCTTGCAGATACGTTGTTAATGGGGGGAGACCAGGGATGAAAGGGAACTGTGGGAGGTTGAATGCCCATTATGAGGCAGAATGGTTACAGTGACTGAATAATTGTCTCTGCATTGGGAATACCTAAGGAGAAGTTTCTGAAACCAAAGAGTTCCCCATATGAGGATCTTCCACAGCAAGAAACATGAACCATGTGATGGATGGTTCAGTAGGAAATGAGACAGTCACACACTATTTCAGCCTAAACCTCAAGTAAAGGTTTAGGATAAAAGCACAGTTTTTCCCGAGGTTCAAGAAACGGGGAGACGAACAAAACAGAGACTATGATCTCATTCAGGAGAGGGGGAGGGAAACGTTTTCTTGAAGAAGTTCTCTTCCCTTATCCATGGTCAGCTCACTCCCTCTTTCACTAACTGACCTAGTTTCACTTCAGTTCTTACAGTTCTCAGATTTCTATTCCTCACCCCTGACCTGTCTTTTCTTAGTGGCGTTAAACAAGCAATATTCTTTCAATCTCCATCTTTCACCTGACCTGTGCAAAGCAGTCTCTGAATATTTTTCTAAGGAAACTGTTGAAGTCAAGAACCAAGATGTTTCCCAGGTGCTTCAGATACCGCATTCAAAGCCACACATGAGTACAAAAAGAAGAATTAAAAAAGAGCATCATGGGAGAAAGCCAAGTTTGTCCAAAAGAGTTTGGGGATCAAGAGCTATCAGAAAATGAATAGCTGAAGTAGCCAAGTCTTAGAGGGCATTAAAAATGTAAGTGTGGCATCAATCTCTTCATCCAGAGAGAGCACAGGCAGGAGAAGTGACCCAGAAATTTTGTGTGTCTGCTCCTCTTTAGTGCTGTTATGAGGGAGATATTCTGGTGTTTTATCAACACTGTTTTAATCTCATACTCAAAACATATCACCCTGCAGGGCTCCATGAGGAGAATCAGCTCCATTTCAGCCAGACACAGCACACTTTTCAAAAATTCTGCTGTACTGTTTGTTTGAACAGTTGTGGTTTTCAGACAAAGATGAGTGGAAATCCAGTGATCTTAACAAGCTTTAATTGTAAAACTTATAACTTGAGCAGAAAAAGGATAGATCTTCTCTCTAATTACTGACAATAACTGTGCTTTCCAGTAATCAGTTTCTGGGGTTTTTTTTCATTTCATTGAACAAATAGTAGCATATAGTATAGAATAGATATACGTTATATAGTATATTTATATGTTGATATTCAACATTAACCCTAAAAAATGCTCACAGCATAAGAAAGAAATATTGGGATATGATTTTTTAGTACTGTAGTTGATTTCTGGTTGAGTTTTTTGTGTGGTTGCTCCAACAAAGCCCCAGTCACTGAATACACTACATTTTAAGCAGCCACAAGAGCATTTTAAATGCTGTGACTTTTAGAGGAGTTTGACTTCCTGTTTGGCTATTTAGCTGTATTTTCTGCAATGCAGAATTGATAGCTCTGTGGCATATTTACATATTTCAGTTGCTTCAGTAAATAAATTAGGATTGACTGAATTATGTGGTCTGATCTGAGACACACTGATTTCAAAAACACCATGCTTTTATTATGAAATGAACCAACATGAGATGTGTGTCAGAAGAATACATTTGAGTGCATTCATGTAGTAGCCATGCACATGAATGACTTTAGTCAACATTGTCTTGGAAACCTATGATCAGAACATACCAACTTAGGCTTTTAAAATAGTTGTCTTAATTTTTTTTTCCTAATTACTTGCAATACATAAATTTATATTTGCAAATAATTTCTCCATTTATGGTGTGGATAGAGTGTGCCCCAGATCCCATTAGATTATAACAATAGGGCTTTCTTTTTCACAGCAGATTTATTATTCTTGATTTGTAGATTTTGAGAAATTCCACTTTAAGTTAAATGCTTAGAACTAAGGAGGGGCTCATATAATGCATCAATACTTTATCTGTTGAAGAACTGGATTTAAAATTTGTGATTTGGTATGGGGAAGTGACTTATATTCCTTCTGCAGACATCCTACATTCTATTTAGTAGATTATTTGCATAGTTTTAATACTGATTCGTTTTACCTAACTGGCAAAAGTTGTGAAAGGGGCATAATTTTGAAACCCAAGAATACAGTCTCTTATATATAAAAATTAGGTTAAAAGTTATGTTTTTTTCTCATGATACAGCACTAATATGGTTGATGAATCTTCTCCAGCAACCTCTGTTACAGGATTAAAATATGGCAGACCATCTCACAGGAAGTATAGCAGGTCAGACTGAATGTAAATTGCAGTAGTGGATGCTTCTTCTAAGAGTTTGTGCTCATCCCCTGACTTCTGCTGTGGATGTACACAGCTGAGATGTGGGACTGTCAGTTCACTTTTCTTAGCAGAATGTTTAAACCTACATGTCCTGTTACAGAGAACATTTTTCCTACCAGACTATATATACCTGTGAGGTATTTTTCACCTTAAAGTGTTGCACTTTATAGGAAAAGCAAGTGTAACCCAGTGTTTATAGGATAATGATTTAGTCACATAATTTAAAGGAGGAATCTTGCATTCCAGTCTGTGCTCAAGGACAGATAATAAATCTTACTTGGAACAGTGACTAGATGCAATGGTTATAAGGTGACATTCTTCTCATTTTTGTAGATCATGTTATCTTAGCAAGACAGATGGAATATCTATTTCATAATAGCTTCATATGTTTGTTTCTCAGAAGTTGCTCATAAAATATTCGTTTATACTGGAAGATCAAATGGTGCCCAGTAGATTTGGTGATTTCAAAGTAGCACTTAAACTCAGAGCTGCCTGTCTGCATCCATAGCTCTTGTCTTTGGTAAATTAATTCATTTTATATAAACAGATCATTGGATAGCATACACAGGTTATAATAGGGGCTGGAATCTAAGACCTCTCCACCCTAGGTGAAAACCTGCTAGCGAGGATTTCTTGTTCCATCTCTCTTAATTGAGTATTTGCTTCTCTCTCAAACTCCCTCCCATCCTGCCCTCCTGAACTGTACACATCAAGAGTTGCTGTAGTTCCAAGTGGGGTGTCTTGGTCAGGACACTGTGCTTACAGCACTTTTATTTTAAGCAGAACAACGGTTCCTTCTTTGCTCCTCATTACTTTGAGACACAAAAAATGTTGCACTGTTAATGGGGAAGCTTTTTCATGCTTTATCAGCACACCTCTTCATTCATACAATAAGATGTCCGGTGGATAGAGGCAGCTGCAGATTTAGAACCAGTCATGTGGATTTTTTTGAGTGAAAAGTTTTCACCTTCAGCAGGAGCCAAGTCTTTTCAAGTCCTTTGGCCTTCAATAAAAAGAGCTTTTATCTTGATTCCTGCTGTTTGAAGCTGTAATATAGTGAAGTATCTACCAGTGCCAATAAGACATTACATTTAATAAATATGATGCATGGTTTTAAAATTCTTGTAAGATTAAGGATACCACATTTATGTTTTCCAGAACAACAGATGAAATCCTTAAATACATTGACAACAGGATGATGAGCTCTGTTAAAAGTATCTGTGAATTACCAGGTGTGTTTTAAGTATGCCTCCACAGTGTGTGGTTTGTATAAAGTGAATGAATAACCGTTCTTGAGCGTGTATTTCTCAATAAAAATAAAACTTCGTATAAAAATGGACCTTAAGTTAGTTAAAAGAGAACTCACCTAAGTTAACATCATCATCCAGGTCATAAGCTTTTCAAGCTGTCAACTTCCTCAAGTAGGATGTCCCAGCTAATAAGAAAACAAAACTAGAAACCCCAATCTTTTCTGAAATGAGAGGAGAAGTAAATTCTCCTGTGAAAATCATCCCTACTCCTATGCACCTGAATTTTGTAGCTTAGGATCTCTCTAACATTACAACTCTCAAATTAAAGGAAATACTAATGAAAAACTGGTTCGTTTTATAGGTTCCCTCAGTTTTAATTGATAGATCACAATTTTGGACTTGAAAGTACAAGAATCACTTCATTAGGCTGACAGTTTTACTAGAGCAAAGAAGCTTTCTGTTTTTTAAGAGTAAATTAAATCACTGGGAGATCAATAAATGCAATAAGAAAACAGTGTAATTTTCATGGCTGCTGAACAACTTAAAGATGAGATATTTTCCAGTTGTTTTTTAAAAAAAAGTTTACCTCTTCTAAAAGGAATTTATATAGTGCTACCTGCTACATATTCCTAGAAGTAGACTAAATCTTCTGCTGCAAGAGAGGACAGAAAAACACAGTCCTTACTACTTTCTTTAGAGGAATGGTTCTCTTCTGACTTGAAATTCATTAGTTAATGTAATTCTGAGCAAACAGGTAGAATGTTGTACCTCACTTGTCTATTTTAGCTAACCACTGCCAGGGCTTCCCTATTGTAGCTAGCCATAACCCTTTTTAGGACTTCACAGAAAAGCTACTAGAGAGATTATATTAAGAGTGAGTTCTTTTACTTCTGCATTCATACCCTAACCAAAGGAACTCAAACTTGGACTCCTTAGAAATATGATACAATTAGGTCTGCATGTTCAGTTCATTTCTCATTAGTCCTGCATCAGTTCTGTCCTCACACTTCTCCAGCTTTGCTATTGTCAAGATTCTTCACCAACCTTATCGTTTGGGGCCTGACAAGGAAGAGCTGTGCCAGGGTCTTTGTCTACTTTGCCATACTGTGAGCTGTAGAGAAAGGAAGAAGCACAGACATTACACTTAGAGGAAATGAGGATGAAAGAATTAAATACTGCTTTTTTGAACTACAGCAATTCTCCGTTGTTGCTTTCCTGTCTCATCTCCTGTGAGAGTGATGTTATATCATGAGGAGAAAAAGAGAAAATTTTAGTGGTTTCATGAAACAGTCTAGTTGGTTGTCTGCTCCCAAAGTACAGCAATCAAAGTGTCTGCTCTGGTTCCTCTGGCGTGTTTCAAACTGGCTACAGGGACTGAAAGTTCTTCTGTTCTCCCAAGAGGGGCATCAGGTACAGCTAAATTTATTCATCTGGGCAAAAGCCACCAAAGTTGCTGCCGCTGAACATTTTGAAGATTTCTTCTACTTCCCTAGTTTAGAACAGGATCCTGAATGTTGGCAACCAAAAATTCCAGCAATTTCTGCTAATGTGGTGCAGTTTCTAACAGGACAGGTGAAACTTGTGAATGGTGGAGATGGTCAGAAAAAATGTTCACAATGTGCGTGCTCAGTGTTATCTTTGCTATCCAGAAACAAAACTTCCACTGGGGCCTAATGATTGTCTGGCTACTGGTTTGTCTCTAAGCACCACCAGATGAGGCTCCTGCTATCGACCTGTATAGACAGATCTCTGAGTTTGCAAAGATAAGGAACCAGTAGCTAAGCAGGGTTCTGTAATCTGTCCTTGCTTCTGGTATTTCCTGTATTTGGAACCTTTGTGATCACCTTTGTGATCATCAGCTCCTAGTTTAACAGGGTCTGTGCACTGACAAAAAACAGGCAATGACAGACTGTTACCTTTTGTTGTGGGGCTTCATTTCAGGATAAATATTTTGCACTTCTGGACTCTGATATGATGTTGGCATCAGGATTTTAATTAAGACAGAATGGAATACAAATCAAGGTTTCATATGTAACTTTGAACCTTCCAGGTGATCATTTTTCTGAATTCTTGGCTTTAATTTACATTCTTTAGCATTCCTTTATCACTTCAGTGTGATCATATAGTAAATAATTCTTCAAGATTTGGGTCAGTTTCTGAGCACTAATGTCAGAATCACAACTTATTTTCTTGTAAACATATTGAAATGTATTTAAAAACATCAGTGCTAATACTGAGTTGGTAATTACATAAAATCAGTTGAATTTCAGAAAAAAAACCCCAGATTGTATAAAGTATCTCAAAATCTGAATTAGAAATAGCCAAATCTATTAAAATGACCAATTTCTTTGCCATTTAATTAGCAGCTTTATGTTCCTAATTAAAACTATCATCCTGCTTGCTAGAGATACCTTTAGAATCCAAGTTTCAATTCACTATTACTCATTTTTGCTTTCTCTTCTTCTTCCTTAGTGGAGATTGAAAAGAGCTAATACTGTCTATAGTTCCAGAAATTATTATAAGGGAAAGCCTGTCACTATTCTGTGAGGCTGTGAGTGGCTTTTATGAATGAAGTTAAGCCTGGTATCAGAGACACGGCAGATCAAGTTAAATCTGCCTGTGTTGCTGCTTATTAAATAGTTAAGCATCTTGGAGGAGAGCGAAAGAAGCTCCCCCAAACTAGATAGTTTGAGAAGCATTTTAAAACTGCCTGAAAAATCAGCAGAAACTTTTCCGAGGAGCAGACTCGTGCACGCATCTTTCATTAAAAAAAAAAAAAAAAAAGAAAACCAATTTCTCACCAACTTTCTAAAATGCATATTTAGAAAACTTCTTGTTCATCAACCAACTACAAGACCAATGACAAAATTAGCAAGTGTTATTTAAGTGGGTTTTCTTTTTTTTAGTTCTAGTCAATTTATGGTTATATAATCATAGTATGTCTGCCCTGGAGCTTTGTTGTCACTTCTCATTGCAGTCATTCTTCAGTCATGATTCTGGAAATTTAGGCAGGGTATTTTTATCAACAGAATCTTGTAAAGTTATCTTTTAAAGAGAAATTGAGCTGTGAATCTTCCATGTCAGCTTGAAGCTTGTAAGCATATAGGATCTCTGATAGGGCTTTTCAATTACAACAATTCTATTCATCGACACTCCATATCGAGCTGGTTGTAGAGAATCACACATCTCTTCCTAGAATTCCTGGTGTAAGTTTAGATTCTCATGATGTGCATAAGCAACTGAACTGATTTTTTCTTCTAGTAGAAATTATATTGAAATTGTCAATTTTGCACGTAGCCATCGATTTGCTCTTTCATCAAGTATTTTGGTCTGTTTAAAGATTCTTGCTCAACTTGCTAAACCAAATGGATTTGTCACATGTCTAACTCTTTAGGTCTTTAACAGATTAAGAAATATGACAAACTTTATCAGATGTATACTGTGATACTATGACTTTACCAAAAGTGCCATTGCTTTTGGTGACACTGTCTTCAGAATGTCAAAATCACTACTGAAGGTGGACTGTACTCCCTTATCTCCCATCCATTTTTTAAATGCTCTTCAATTACTGGAAGATCCTACTGGAAAATTTTGAAGCCCATCAGAATTCGGGTTTTTATTGGCAGTTAGTCATACCCTTTTTTCTACCATAGTTGTTAATCAATGGAAGTATTTCCTCTTGTTTTGTGTCTTCAGTTAGTTTGTTTTCTGTTTAAGGAGATTTTCTGCAGCCTTTTGACAACTGAGGAAGTTTTTTTCCTATTTCATGACTTTTTAGAGGGCCAAGAAGTACCAAGAGATCAGTATCATATGCATATTTTGGGAGGAATCATTGTTATTTTTTAGAAAATACTGTTAAGACTAAATTCTTTATTTTTATATTCCTATTTTAATTTAAAGGTGTTTTCAAGATTCCAGTGTAAGATTTACTGTTTTGTAATTTTCTGGATAATCTCAAGTCTCTCTTAGAAGTATGTGTTATTATCTGTGCAGTTTGGGGGTAGGCATTGCTAGCATCTGTTCTGCTTCATTCCTATGCTCCTTCCAAAGCATGACATAAATATTGTTTGGACCTACTAGTAGTTTTCTTGGGACTTTAGCTGCTGGTTTCTGAATCTGCATTTCTGATACCTGCATGTTTAATAATCATACTTAACACACACACACACACACACACACACACAAATAATGAGTGTGCATAAAGGAACCTTTGCTGATATACTCTGTTAAAAGCTGAATCAAAGAAATAGTTAATTTTTTTTTCCTTGTTTGATTGCTTCCTGTAGCCCTGGGTAACCCAAGAGATTAATCAGGTTTTGTTGTAGTTATTGTTTTGTAAGCTTGCCATTTCCAATGTGATCCAAACATTTCACATTTGTAGGTTTTCTACCTTTATCTCTCTTGATACTCTGGACAATAGTGTAAATCTAGAGCAACTCTTCTGAGCTGAATGTGGTTATTCCAAATGAATGTTGTACTTTCCACCTCCACATAGCCTGGCAGCACTTTCCCTCAGGTTTTATTCTCCTTATTAAAATAAAATAAAATGTTTAAGCAAGAACATATACTTGCTTTTTATGATTATGGGCAAGGAGTTGTACTAAAAACTGGTTTTACATAAAGAAGTTTGGACTGTTAGCCCAGCTACTGTTCTTATAAAATCTCCATTGTGAAAACTTTCTTTTACCTTTCTCAGGAAAAATGACATCCATTTTAGTTCCATCATATTTAATGAGTAACATAGTGTTTACTTGAAGTGCATTTAGGCTTCAGGGTTTCGTTTCTTAGTTTTACAAGAAACTCCCTCTTATTATCCAATGTCTATGGGTGTAACACCCAGCAAAGTGCAGGGAAATTATATAGTTCTGATGGATCTCAATCAGTTTCTTTAAAAAGAAAGTTTAAACACTCTTGGGAAGCATTTAATATGAAGGAAGATGTAATTCATTCAGTTTTAATACTTCCATTTTACATTTGCATGTTTGAACTGATCTGCAAATAGAACAGTTCTAGATCACTATTTTAAAAGCTATACCAATATGAATTAAAACTACAAAAAGCAACACTATAGAATGGGGACAAAGCAGTATTTCTTAGGGAGACCACTAATCACCAAGTATCAAAATTATTAAAATGGATATTGATAGAGCTATCCCAGTTTCACTGATGTGAGGAAACTGAAACACTCAAATGAGTTAACCCAGTCTTTAATATGAGACGCTTGAAGAGCATATAGGTCCTTCGATTTTCAGGCTGGCACTTCAACCACAAGCTGTTCCATTCAATGGCATTTAGCCTGAAAGTTTGTGTGCATGTTTCTGATGGTACTCTTACATGTTGTCTTCTAGGTCATAAAGAATTCAGGGTTGATTCCCTTACCCTTTCACCATGTGGTGCTGTAATAGCAACCTAGCAATGTAGTGTACTAAGGATAAGTTAACTACATCCTTGATCTTATTTTCCCCATGTACTTTACTGTTGCTGTGGCTTGATCAATAGGTTTTAGATTGCCTGTTACCATCATTGAATGGCATGTATATCATACATGGAAATTGTTCTCACAGTCAGGTTTTCAGCACTGTGATGCATACACAGGCATTTGTTTAATGTGTTGCCACATACAGAAATGCCATGTAGAATCATGGAATAAATAGAGTCAGTGTGCACTTTCCTCAAATGTAAGAAGAAGTAAAAATTTCATCACCCAAATGTGTGCCTCTATGTGTTATTTCAGTTCCTATCTGAAGTGAGGAAAAATGAAACAGTATACACACAAAAAGAAAAGAAAAGATACTTTTGGCAACTGCATACTTCCAGATTGCAGTTGTATTTTAGGGGAGGGAACTGGGAAAATGCTGTGTAATGTGGCCACCTGTCAGGAAAATTCCCACCTGTCTCAAATCTTGATTTTAGTTGTTCATAAAATTAACAGAACTGATAAATAGTGATATCCCTGTAAGTGAAAGCAGTTGATGGATTGATCTCTTTAACAGGGTTACAGACTATTTATTACCCAGGTAATAAAAGGCTGAATAAATTCTTTGTACTGTGTATCAGAATAACAAAGTCTGAGGCAGGCAGAAGTGGCTCTTGATGTGTATGTTAGGTTTTAGGTTCTGTAAGGCTGCATATTAAAAACCTCTCTTTACATTTCTCTTCCATGTCACTAACGTTTCTTTAATTTCAATCACAGTGGCAAAATGATAATCACTGCTGTTTAGGATTTCAAAAAACCACCAACTATATCATCCATATTGTAGAATTCTATTGTTGGTTTCTCTTACCACCTTTCTCACAAAGGGGGATTAGGAAGCTTCCAGATTCTCCTTTGTCCCTTCTTCCCTGTCTTTTCTCTCTGAAGGATGAGGCAGGGTTAACTGTGGAACAGTCACTGAAGCGATGAGTGCATACATGAGGACCTCACATTGCTACTACTGCCATAGCCAGTCCTCAAGCTACTGGGTGTGAGTGACATCTTAAAGGAAAACTGTAATGGGCAAGAACTGTTCCTTTTCCTTGTCTCCAACTATGGTTTGTTACTAATTTCAATCATTTGCTCAACCTCTCCTGCCACTAAATTGTAAAGCTACCAGGTACTCTACATCTTGTACCCAGAAATACTTTTGTTCTGCTGCACTCCTGTGTTCTGCAAAACTTGGGGAAACCAGGTCTTCACACGTGTGTTTGTCATAGATCCTGAGCTGGAAGCCTAGTGTTGTCCATGTGGCCATTCCTCTGAGATCTTAACAAGAGATGATAACCGGGAGAGAGGGAAGCTGAAACATATCTCAGGGAGAGGACACAGTCTTTTCAAAATCTTCTGCTGTAAAATACTGTCCTGCTATTGCAGAAAACTCTAATATTCAGTTCCAGCATCTTCAGACTACTTAGTCTTCATGTACAGTGGTATTTCTCCTTCCAGTTTTCTGCAGCTGGTGTTCTGCATTCTCTCAGTATCAGCAGATACCCACAATTAAAGCTGTCTTAGCAAACCCAGGAGTCCTTCACTCCAACCTGCCTAGCACTCCTCTGCATGTTACTATGCCTCTGCACGTTTCTCAGCTCTGGCATTTGCCTTTCCCTCAACAGTGTCTCAGCCTCTCAGCACACCCAGCAAGTCTTACCCCTTTTGTTCATTTGTAAGAGCTGCCAGGTTTTGCAGAGTCTGGTCTTCTGTTGCTATTGTTTGCTGCAAGGTATATTGACCATATTCACTGATATTTGTAGCTGAACCCAAATTACAAGTTTCTTCTCCTGCTCACAGTTGAAGAATATTCTAGTGACAGCTATAGCAATGGCTAAGAATGGAACACGCAAAAAAACCCCAACAAACCAGTACTGTTCTTAACTTCTTTTAATGCAATTGGGTCAGTTGGAAGGAGAAGGAGAATAAATATCATCTGACTTGGACAGTTCTCTGAATTCATCAGCAAGTCTCCAGAGATTGTTCAAATACTCCTGCATTTTGACAAACGTTTTTTCCAGTCCTTATTAAAGCTTAAAGCTTTTTGGGGTGTTGCACTACTGCAGGCTTTGCTAGCTGTGGGCGTACCTAAACTGAGGGACTGGATTACAGTTGTGGTAGGAAAGAATTCAGCCAGTGAGCTCACATTCTGCCTGGGAATGTGAATACGTGCTGGGAGGTCATCCCACAATGACCTTTGTGCTGCTGCAGACAACATTATTACAATACCGGGGCTTAGTGAGCTCATTGGGAATTACCTTCCTGAACTGTAGTCACGTCTTTGCTGGCTGTATGGCTGTCTTTTTGTAACTAGAGGCTGTACTCTTTTCATATTTTACAGTAACTCATAAATGTTTAAGACAGCTTTTGAGCAATTAGTGCTGCTTCTGCTCTAGAAGTTATGAATTTGTTATGTGCAATGATTTTCATAATGTGTCACCTTAATTTATTTCAGTCAGTTTGGCAAAGAAAAGCACTAAAACTGAAAACATGTAAGGTTGCAGTTTTCTAGTTGCATGAATAATGTGCAATATCAATTCCAATCTATTTTCATGAAAAAAATAACGAATGACTTACTCCACTCTATTCTTAGCCTGGAAATCTGCTGACACATCTAATGCATAATAAAAAGTACTTTACACGTGAGTTACCTTGGTTAGCGGCTCACTGGGTCCCCACGCTAGTGCTTCCTATTTATGAAGAGACTTTACACTTGAATGCAATTTGTTTCATAATGCTTAAAGACAAATTACTCTTTACAGATATTAAAATGTGAAAAGATCTGGTGGACTAAAAATCTCTTTTTTTACGAGCAGTTTAGGGGGGTTTTGCTCTCAGAGATGTAGCCACTGTGTGTTTCTTATTCATCCTTTGTGTGTGACCTATCAGGCTGAGATGGTTTGTGGAGAGGAAAAGCAGTCCCAAGATAAAATACTAGTAACAACACTTGAAGGATTTTGATGCAGTTTTATTTTTAGAAATCCACATCAGAAAACCATTTAAGGCAATGATTTTTTGACTTGTGACCATGGATAAATGTCACATTTTTTCAGAGCAAGGTGGAAAATACATCTGCTCGTTTATCTGTAATCATTCCTGTCTCAGAATGAGATCATATGTGCTTGATATACTTCCTAGAAATCTTGCGGGTTCGTGCCTTTATGAATTCTTGGGTTGCAGCTGAGGCTGATTATTTGACCTTCCTTGAAGATGTCTCCTGCCCAGGCTAGGAACAACCTGGGTATCTGGAAATGGTGGAGCTGTGCTGTGCACTTGAACTGGTTAAGGAGGAGCAGTGCTGCAACTCCTGCAACAACTTTTCACTGCCACTTTATCTCATTAGAATTCTCCATTTGCTTCTTCTTATCTTTTTTTTTTTTTTTTTTTAAATCCCTGTATGTTGAGGGGAAGGTTAGTAATGGTCTCTTTCTAGCATCTCTACAGGGAAGGCCAGAAAAAATTATAAAAATCATGAAATTGTTTTACTTTAGTAGGTTGCTAAGTAGGCAGATCCAGTTCTTCTGTCCTGTGATTGGATTCCCCTTACAGTGCCTATTTTGTAATCCAGAATCAAAATAACTTGAGCAATTTTGAAATGTAATCCAGCACATACTAGGCTATGGAGGGTTATTAAAATTCTAAAATGTTCTTCTAGATATCTACTTGATAAACCTGATACAAATTTGGAATTCCAGTTGTTTGGGTTTACTTAAATTGAAACTTGTGGAAGAACCCAAAACCTTGCAGCAAAAAAATGTGTTCTCCTCTTTGCTGCTTTAATGTGTTCAGATCCAACACACACATTAAATAAAATTTGGTTTGAACGAAACACTTCAAGATATTTTTTACTTTTAAGGTTATTCAGCCATTAAAACTTATATGAGTGGTTATATATTTTCGTAAAGCTTCAGATCTCTCCTCATCTTCTGTGAGCTCAGTGAAAGCTTTGCTTTCACTTATTCATCCCATCTATTGGTGGGATGAATAACTGGAACCCTCTTTGTTGAAACAGGTCAAACCAAAACCCCTTTCTTTCTCTGCTGATGCAAACAGTGCAAGAAATAAGAAAAAATAAAAGACTGTTTTCCCTATCTGCATATACTTCCTTTAGGCAAGGTATTAATTTACAATATTTTCCTTTGTAAAATGCCAGTAAAAATAAGAAATAAAATTAATATAGAATCACTAGCTGGTTGCTTTTATTTGCTGACATTTTGTTTTTAGTATACACTGATATTTGTATGACAGTTTCACTTCCCATTTTCAGAAAGTAATTTAATATTACTGTAGTTCCAAGATCTCCAGAAACAAAGTTAAATTAGAAGCAAAACTGCCAAAGGAACATTAAATATGGTGAAGAAAGTATTGGGGAAACCCACTGAAGTATTGTAGACTCTAGCAATATTTTGAAGGCTGGATACCTTGTGTTGGGTTTCTGATCTATTTAGGCAGATAAGAATGGGTTGATATGTTTTTCTGTTAGCAATATGATTTTCTTGAGTTGATATGTTGATATGTTTTTCTTGAGTTAACAAACTCAAGGTAATTCAACTTTTTTTTTTTTTTTTAGATAATGAACACCCAGAAAAAATGAAGCATTTTCTCTTTCTCTCTTTTTTTTTTAAACCCATTCCTTCATTAGTAGAGTTAAGGACTAAAAATTGTAAAAAGTTGGAATATTTGTTTGAGGTTGTCTCAACAGATGCAGGTGCTCAGCTGATTTAAACTAATCTCTGTGTGTTCCTGCTCTGAGGACTGGTTCCATTCAGTACCATCCACCAGCAGCCAGCACTGCCATCCCTCCCTATTGCTGCCTGGTGAGCCAGATTTGGGAACTGGGAAATTCCGTCTAGGGGAAAGGAGTTGTTTTGTCTTTTGCTGTGTAGCTGCTTTTCAGCACAAATGCCTCCCCGTTGTGCTTGTGTGGCAGTGGAATGAGCCACGCTGTCAGCACAAGGAAGATCAGACTGCTCAGCCAAAGGCAGCAGTGAGAAAGGGCAGAGCATCACTTTTGTCGGTGCTATGGGCTTAAATTCGTTTAGATCAATCATGAAACCACACCACAGCATTTCCCGCTCTGCTGTTTAACAGTTGATGTTGTGGATGATCTGAAGGTATTAACTAGATTGATTTTCAATTTCTCAGTCATCTTTGCAAACATCAAAAAGATGAGGCAAAGCAGAAAGATCAGACAAACAAACCAGACTGAGTTGGGTCACAGAGCTCCGGGTACAACAGGATGTTTCAAAAGTTATTATATAGTGCAATTATATAACTAACAGCCTAGATTTTATCAACCTGTCTGTTGGTCACTGAAAACTGCAGATTTCAATGAGGAATATCTCTGTTTTCAGCAGCTTCTCCTTTGATGTAAAATGGCTATTTTTAATCAAAATTTCCACATATAGGGCTTTGTCTCAACATTTTTTTTTCTTATTTCAGAAGGCTATCTGTACAAGTAGCACAAAATTCTAAATGGCTTTTTGCCATCGTCTTCAAAAGGGTGATGTCTGCTCAAGTAAATGAGTTGATTAGTTTTAAATGATACTGTAGTTGTAAAATTTCACTTCCCATTCATGTTATGGGAAAATGTGACTTCCTTTCTTTGAAAGTTATTTATATGGATATTTTTAATCACATTTTTTTTTCTTTATAATCCTGTTAGGTAATACCAGTGGTCCAAAAATTGCCAAATAACTTTTAATCCATAATTTTAATATTTGCCTGAGCTTCTGATTTCCATTCTTTACCTCTTTACCTCTTCATTTCCCAGTGCTTTGAGGAGTTGATATTGAACTGTCAACATTTTGCAGACTGCTACTAGAAGTGAAGTACTGTTGACATCATTTCTGAATCCGTTAAAAGCAGGTTCCCACAGGGCAAATATTGCATGTGTACAAATTGTTTACAGCTTCTGTGTGGTCAATGATGATAATAATAGTAGAAAAAAACGTCCTGGGAATTAAGCCATGCAGAGATCTGCTGTTTAATTTTGACAATGTATTGGGTTCTGGCTGCTGCATGATCTTAATGCTCACTAGGAGCATAAAGGTTAGTTCTTTTAAAAAATGACCATCAGAGGCTGACACAGATGCTCTTTAGAATGAAATTTAATTATATACAGCATTCAAGCAGTCAAACTGTTTTTTCACATGTCTACCTTTTCCTTATTCTGTTTAGCTAATTTTGTCAGATCTTACTGTTGTGGAAGAGTTCAGTGTTATGACTCTGTCTTTGCTCTTGCCCTTTTCCTTTTCTTTCACTGTACTCCATCTCTCTAAGTGAACTCCCTCTTCTGAGCATGTTACAGTTACTGAGTGGCTGAATTTAAAAATGTTGTAGAACATATCCTTTGATTGTATGTTCCTTTTTTTTTCCATGTTGCAGTCATTATTGCTGATGGACATCTTCTATATAGATGTCTGTATCTAAATCAAAGTACTTTTTTGAATTTGTATAAAAGCATGTTTCATCAATCATATCTAATTTTAGTTTAACTAAGATTAGAAATAAATTTGCATGTAACAGCTGTACAATATACAGGTACATTAAGCAAAACAATATACATGGAAAAACACACATGGAATGGAGCAAATACTATGAGACCTCTAACTTCAGAATTGGCCTACATTCAAAAATGCTGTATCTTGAAGCAATATTCAAGTCTTGTTTCATAAGCGCTAAAAGGTTCCTGAACTCAAATAGTCAAAAGGGATTAAATTACCTAAGTTATGCATATGTTTTATGCTTCAAGTGACTGTGCCAGGGAGCTCACTGAGTACATGCCCCTGTATCCTCAGAATGTGGGATGTGTGTAGCTGAGGGAGCATTTTTGTGTTGCACAAGCAGGAAGGACCTCAGCCCATTTGTTTGCTGTATGTTGCCCTGTGATCTGTAAAGATAAAAGAGAAATATGGGGGTGAATCAGAACATGTTCAGGATAGACATCTGTCATACTTCAGAATTTTCCTGGAGTCAGTGCAGATTTTGGCAGTCTGTACTTATTTTTTAAAAGCTTGAGGAAGCTATATAGTTCCCCCATTAACCTTTTTCAGAGAGAAGAGGATTCCACATTCTCAGGTTCTTAAACAATTCTTTTTAACATTCATAGAAGCAAATCCTTCAGAATTTTTTTCTAACCTCCAGAGGCAGAACATTCTTATCTTGCCCTTTTTTTTGTTATAGGTCATCTTGCTTTTCATCATTCTGCAGGCTTTAAGTAAAGCAAAGATTTTAGTTAGCTGGACTAACTAAAAATTTAATTAAATTCTGGCTCAGGATTTAATGAACAAGATTGTATTTTGCACCTGATTATTTCTTGTCATTTTTCCCCCTGATCACTACTTATTACAGAGTCTCTTCACCTTTTAAAATTTTCCTTAACTAATTTTTTTAAACCTTTTTTTCTTTTAATTGTGAGTAGTGGTGACTCAGAGGATGTATGGGCAATTGAAAATGGTGTCCATCTGAGGAAATGCTTGTTGAACTCCCAGGGATGGCATATCTTGCTTCAAAACTTCTCATGTCTCTCTGTTTTCTGAGATCTCACCCCACTTGATTGGGGTCCACTAAGGGACTCTGATCTTTTTCTTTCCTTTTCTTTTTTTAGTTCAAATCCTGTGAAGCATGTGAGATCTGTGTCTCAGCCCTACAGCACAGTATTTCTGTAACACATGACAAAGGATGTGTCTTACAGGCTCCAGTGTATGGTAGGAATGTATGCTGTGGTACTAGAAGATGAAAATCCTTTGGGGATAGAGCTGGAAGACTGAATAGGGAAGAAGAACCCAAATCAGACAGGACATTTTCACACTGTATATGGAGAGTGCTGCATGGAATATTCCTCCTTCTGCACAACTCCCTGGTTAGGTCTCAGAGTGAGCTAAATGCATCTCTTCAAAACAGCCTGGAAGCTGAGTAACAATTACATCACATGGACAATCGTGGAATCTACTCCTTGCTTTGCTCCTTGGTATTATTTTACTTAGCAAAGTAGATGCAGTAATCTGCCTTCCAACTGCTCCTCAGAGCTTGGACTAGTTCCACATTCATCTATTGCATTTCTATTGCCTTGGATTTAAACACCAGACAGAAATGCATTTGATGACAGTTGTCAAATCAGGCAGTCTGGCTACTTAAAGGTACCTACTGAATTAACCAGGAGCTGTGTCAACTGTGGCAAAGGCACTGAGGTCTTTTTCTGGAACCAGGCACCTTAGTTAAAAACTGTGTTCATGGCTTGTCAGCCAGGTGCTGTTGTCCAGCATGAATGTTTTCTTTTTCAAGCATTAAATTACTAAAGACATCAATACAGTAACATGAAATATTATGCAAGATATCTGTTATGCATATAATTCATAGTCTTTACTACTCTTCCTGTGTTCCCACATTGTCAGTGAAATATTATACTAACAGATGAATATGTGATATTTATTTATTATTACCTTGTAAGACATAAATCTTGATGGGAAGACATAAAATGCACAATTCACTCATTTTCACTAATTTCTTAATTCTGTAAAAAAAAATTGCCTCTTTTTTTTGAGTTCAGCTTTCAGGAATTGCCTATTATTATGGCTTTCTCAGATTACAGAAGTCTTTAGTAGGTTTTTTATTTGCTTGTTTGGGGTTTTTTGTTTGTTTGGGGGTTTTGTTGTTGTTAAATTTTTCTTTTTTAAGCAGATTTACAGACAATAAGAAAATCATGCCCTCCATATCAGCCCTGGCACCTCCAGTGAGTGGTAAACATTTCTCCCACAGAATCTGTGGTTTGGGGACTGGAACGGGGCAGTAGGAAGCATGTTTGTCTCTGAACCAAGGAAGGGGATGGTTCCATCATCATGCAAGGCTCTTGTGTGAATGTAGCCTTATCAGTGTTCCGTGGCTCAGTGCAAGAAGGGAGGCTGTACAGCTTGCACTGTGAACAGTGCTTAGTGTTGACATCTTTAAAGCAGCATTCATCCCTTTCTAACTTACGTATGCCTGTTGAAACAGAATCACAATAATGCAAGAACCACATAACAAAAACCTGTGACCTGCGTTATGTGAAAGATAAAATTATCCCCTTTTGCCTTAATAGCTTGATATGGATCTGTTTCTTTTTAATGTAATCATTAACAAATCATCACACACAAAATTAGGGAGGCTATTCCATTTTCCAGTAATTTGTTCATATGGTTTTTGAAGATGCTCCAAAGTTCCTACTAGCAAGTAATTTAATTAGATGAAACTATTTCCTTTGCTGTTTCCGAGCAAGATATTATCAAATTTAATAGTACCAAAAATATACTCCATAACTTGATATATATAAATTACCAGGATTCAAACTGAACCTGGATTATTTTTACTCCTAGTTTCAGAATGGCTTTTTGAGATTCTGTTTTGAGATTCAGAATGGCTGTTTGAGAACTTTTGTTTTCTGTAGCTCAGAAAATTCAGAGTTTAAAACTAGTATCATTCCTTGAGGTTCTTGGATTCTAAGAGTGAAAGCTATCACACAATTGCTGAGTGCAAACTTGTAGGCAAGCTGCAATAAATCAGGGCATTACTCAGAATTATCCTGACTCAAGGGAACGTTTAAAGGTTTTCTCAATGAGTTTATGTACAATGAATTGACCATTGTTCATATACCTGTTACCTAATGGCAATATTATATCCAGTAAAGGATTTATTTTAAGTTAGAGAGGCTGGGAGTATAGTTTTCATTCTGGTAGTAAGAACAGAACATAATTTAGGAAGCAATGTATTTAAAATAAAACATTGTCATGCTTATCTCTGCCACTGTATTTTTAACTCTTTCATTTTGAAGTACTCTGAAGGTGATCTTTAATTACTTGAATGCACAGTATTTTTTCTACAGGATCCTTAACACCATTAAACGTAGATAATGGATTATTTGGGATAAACTATACATTCAGTAGTTCTACAAACATAATTTGAGTTCTTGCCTCTATCATAGTTACTGTCCTGCGTTCAATTGTGAAGAATACACTGGTGGCTTGGGGTTTTTTCGCATTTGTTTTTAAACAATTTGTTGCTGTCAGAACAGGCTTGCTACTAATGTAGTGCTGCCAGATGGATTCCAAGTTATGGATCTGGCATGCATATTGTCCTGTAGCCCAAAATTTCTTGGAGGAGTTACTGCTGTTTTCTGTCTGGGTTGTCTTAACTAGCAATACATTCTGGATGAGGTTTGAACATATTAAAAGAGAAGATGAGAACAGCATTGCTGATATCTGTTGAAGAATAAAGAGTGCAGCCGTCAGCTCATGTTCAAACCAGCACGTTCTGGCCAGTAGCCTCCTACCCCTCAAGGAGCAAGGGAAACTTCTAACTTCACTTGCATACCATAAATGATCCAGTTTGATCTCCCAAGCAATTATACTCCACAGTGCCAGCAGAGAGAACGAGGTGAGGGTTTATGCAGGGAAGCAGAGCAGCAGTAGTTTAGACTTGTAGCCATGCAGAGCTATAAATGAAACCCTGACCCAGACTTTTGACAGCATTATTTTGGGAGGGTGGTAATCTTAATTGCGCAGGTATCCCAGAGTTCTTGTCCTGTTCTATTTGTCTTTTTAAATTCAATGGATTTTGTTTGCTTAAATATCTTTGATTGCCATTTCCATGCCCTGGCACCTCCAGTGAGTGGTAAACATTTCTCCCATTCATAAGCAGTTTCTGGCCAGGACATTGCACTAATGTTCTAATATAAAAAAAACAGAAGGAAAAAAAAAGGTTGATCACTGTGTATTTGTACAGTTTGAGGCATATTCTTAGATCTGGTAGCACAGCTCCTGCATCACTGCCTTGTCCAGGAGCTAAGGGGAAGGCACTATCAAGATTTGTACATAAATGAATATTCTTTACTCAAGCATCCTCAAAGATCAGTGTTTGTAAGGATATGACACGTGGCATCATGTGCTGTGTATCCTCCAATCTGTTGCATGCAAAACCACCATAAATTCAAACTTCTACAATTTGAATTTCAAAGTGTTCAGTTACATGTGCAGAAGGCATCCTGGTATAAAATTGTGTAAGGGTGACATTAACATTTAGATACCAATTTATTGAAAGTGATATCCTAAAAGAATAAGAAGGAAAAAAAGCCTTTTTCAAATTGAAAGAATAGCAGAATAAAAATAGCAAAGCTGTTTAGAAATATCTTCACCTCACTGGAATGTGAGGATAAATCATCATTTTGGAAAGGTATGTGGATGAATTTTTAAATGGATATTTACAGTTTTACAAAACAGCATTTTGTGTTTCTTTTCAAAGCATGAAATTGTTATCCCTGGTCTTTCTCCTCAAAGTAGTGAAATAAGAAAGGACAATGACAGTTCCAAAGATAGGCAGCATGATTAAAACCCACTGACTTATGCTTTATATAAATGCAGAAATGGCAAATGGGCATTTTTTGACTGCAATAAACTGCCTGAATTATTAAATAGCTGAGGAATTAAAATTAGCAGAATTTTGGCAGGCATCTTAAAAATCTCATGCAGAGTTTGCCTTTTCTTAATTGCTGCTCTTTCTAAGGGAAAAATGCATAGATTGTAATAGTTTGTTTCATCTTTTTAGGTTATCTCATTGTTATTATTAAAATGAGCTCTCAAAACACAACATTTCAAGAATACAAAAATCTGTAAATTGGTTTGCCCTTTGCTGCTTTCATAAATAAACTAGAAATCAAGAAGGCACAAATTCTCATCTCACTTCTTCCTTTGATTTATTACCATTTTCTTATACTCCAAAGTCCTAGTCTTTGTTGTTCATATTTAATTACCCTCTCTCAAAGGTAGAATTGTTGGTGCTTAAAATGTCTGCCTATGGTTGTGTTGGAATGTTAAATCCTTTTGTACACCAGCAACAGAGATGGTTTTACAAATGATGTTTCCCCTTATGTTCACATCACGATGGTGAGTACACAGCAGGTACTCTCCCCAGCACAAGTGGGATACTGCAGTGGCAGTGGGGCAGAACAGGTATTTGGTAGTGTTGGAGAAAAACATGGAAAAGGAGCCTTGAAAGTCTAGAAAATTAAGATGCCACTTTGGAATAGTGTCTTTATTTCTTTACTGCTTCAAAGTAAGAGAAAATGAAATGTGAACAGATCTTCAAAGAAAACAAGTAACCAGAACTTATATTGTCTCTCAAAGGTTTTGTAAGGAAGTTGAAAAATTACAGATTATTTTTTGGACATCAATTAGACCACTGCAGGCTGAGAGGATGACTTGGCTGCATGCAGTGTGAAAAATTACATAAAATATATTCTCCTACAACTTTGCATATAAGTGTGTACTACTTTTCTATTCTCTGTAGCCATTTATGATAGAAATCTTACTTAATCTGTATGCATGGTTTAACTACTTCAATATATCCATTAACTGATACACACTTTAATGCGTTTCTCTCTCCTACATGCATGGCATATGCAGTTAGACATTATAGATTTATGTCTAGCATCAGTATAGTCAGGTTTGTTCATGATATCTTTGCTTTCCAAGTTAAAAAACAATCAACAACATTTTGTTTGCTAACCTTTGGACATTTTACCTGAATAAGAATTTTACATATTTTTTCTGTGTGCATCAATAAAATTACCAATAATAAATGTGGATTAGGATTAAATTCAGGGAACCTGGATTCTTCTTACCATGCATACTTGTTGCAAACTGAGTTATATCAGCGTGTCATTTAGAAGTATTTGGTCTATAAACCGTTATTGCTGCAAAAACTGAGTTCACACTGTTTCTGACTACAGAAATTCTTAGATCAATAGACAAAGAAAACTGAACTTGCTCAGATTGCTTTTTAAATTGTCTAGGAACATAACCTGAGGTGTACCATTTTAGGCTTATAATTTGAGAGTTAGGTCAATTCTTGCTCTTTCTGGCCTAACAAAGGACAAAAAAGAAATAAATGCTTCCACAAGGATTATTTTGTGTTGATGCTATTGATCTGGTTCCTCTTGTGACCAAAGGTCATGCTGACTGCTAAAAAGAGAAAGTGGTTGAGCACAAGACCACTGGCTTAGAAGGAGGTTGTTAGTAGAGGTGGTTCAGTAAATATTATCCTTTTAGCTGCAAACCAAGTTGCCATTTTTGCAGAAATTGTTGCTTGTTTTATTTCACTGAGTTCAAAAGGCCAATTCTGAATGCTGAACGAAATAATACGAATAACATAAAGTTTAGGAAAAGTCCAAGTTCCCAGTATAGAAGGCATATTCTGTCATTTGAAGGGATACCATCCCAGCAGACCTGGGCAAGCTTGAGAGGTGGGCCCATGAGAACCCTGTGAAGTTCTAAAAATTCCAAGTGCAAGGTGCTGGAGCTGAGTGAGAGCAAGCCTAGACCTGAGCATAGACTGGGAGATGAACTCATTGAAAGCAGCACTTCTGAGAAGGACTTGGGGGTTCTGGTGGATGTTAAAATGGGTCCAGAGGAGGTCACAAAGATGATCAGGTGACTGGAGTATCTCTCATATCAGGGGAGGCTGAGACACCTGGGATTGTTCAACCTGGAGGAGAGAAGGCTCTGGGGAGCTTTCCTTCTAGCAACCTTCCAGTATCTAAAGGGGGCTTATAAAATAGAGGGAGAGTGAGTTTGTACACAGACAGATTGTGGTAGGATAAGGAAGAATAATTTTAAACTAAACCAGAAGAGATTTAAATTAGATACTAGGAAGAGCTCCTTTCCTGTGAGGGTGGTGAGGCAGTGGCACAGGTTGCCCAGGGAAGTTGTGGATGCCTCATCCCTGGAAGTGTTCAAGGCCAAATTGGACATGGCTTTGAGCAACCTGTCTGTTGAAAGGTGTCCCTGCCCATGGCAGGGGGCTTGGAATTAGATGACCTTAAGGTCTCTTCCAACCCAAGCCATTCTAGGATTGACTCTGTTTTCTATCTAAGTGCAAGTGTGTGGATATAGGTATATATCTACATACATATATATATGTATGTAATCCAAAGGTTGAAGAATTTGGCACCATTTGAAGAGGGATTAAGAAGGCATAAAGTGAAGTCACCTTCATTCAAACCTTGTTTTAGTTTATGGAGTGGGATCTGGAAACCAGAATAAGAACAAGGACAATGTTTACATTATCAATTTTCTTGAGGCTGTCTACACTGTTTTTTCATTATTTTCTACGTCCACATGTTGCAAGAGGGAAAAAAGGACTAGACAATTCTTGCTATCTTTTGATAAGTAAACTACTGTGCAGTCATCTCTTAAGTTCCTTTGTCCTCCTTTAGGATTTTCTGATGTCTTCTCTTTGTAATTCCATCTTGTTTCTAAGGTCTCAAGCATGTAAATGGAAGAGTTTTCACTGTAAAATTCTTCTCTATGCTAGCAACATATATGTAAATATCAGTCTGACATAGAGATTCAGTAGTTCAGAAGCAGAATTTCATAGATCAGGTATTGTTTATTCCTTACTGGTTTTCTGAGTTTTTGATCGGCATTCTGGTCACTCTATTTTTAGCTGATTCAGGAAAATGCACACACACAGACTATATAGTGTGCTGCAGTAACTTTCATGAAACCCCTGTCCTTTCAGATTTTTGGCATGCATTCCTTAAAAAAAGTTTCTTGTATTTTTTTAGTATTTTATGAGGTCCAGATTTTACCAGAATTTATATTATTGGTTTCCCCACACATTTATGAGATCTTTGTTCACAATGGGAGGTGACCATATCAGCACTGCAGAGCTGGTTTCATAGTATCAGTTCTTCTAAAAACTGAGTCTCCAGAGCTATAAAAGTGGTCTCTGAAACATCCAATGACTGCTGCATCTGCAGAGAAGCAGCACTGAAAACTTACTGCAGGGTGAGTCAGATGAAACACAATGAAAGAACATTTTAGTGATTTCTAGAGTTTTGCAATTATTGAGAGTGACATTGACATTTTTTGAAGAAAACTTTGTGTCTCTGGAGATTGCACAAACAAGCATTATACATTGTGCAGCCTCACTTAAGCTATCTGAAAGCTTTAAATGTTCCATGGTCTTCATTTGTCCTCTCTAAAAGAATAAATGTAACTGAGGCTGTGTCTTCACTTGCTGAGCAGACATTGACTGTGTGCCAAATGCAGCAGTGAACAAGTTTGCTTACCTGGAGACTTTTTTCCAAGCCGTGTGGTTTTTAGATTTGTTTTCTAGAATTTTAGAAGAAACATCTTCCTAACAGCAATCCATAAGAAAATTAAATGGGGCGATGGAGGGTCTAGGGTTCACTACCTGCTTTGGAGGAGCAAATTCTGTGAGATCTCAACAGCTCTGTTTACATGTGACTCCTAGAGAGTGCATGACTGACAAAACAGGATGAGCCTCTTACATGGACAGGATGAGAAAGTGGGGAGTGTGCAGGACGGGCTCTGATCCTGGCAGAAGTGCATGGGCTTCTGGCTGAAGGATGGAGCATGCCAGTGCCAAGGCTCATAAATTGCCTAGGAGAAAGGAAGGGCTGTCAGGATGGGGCACCTTTCACAGTTAAATGGAGAATTTTGGTATGTGCCTCATAAAGAATAGAAGTATTACATGTTTATTTTATCAATGTAGCATTCTTCAGATTGGAGACTGATGTCCAGACCCTAATGGACACTTAATGGCCTTAAATAGGGTAAAGTGAAAGACATGTTTCATTAACACGTAAAGTGAAAGACGTTTTTCATTAACAGCTCAAAGATATCTGTGTAGTTTGTTGATTTTTAAATATATTCAAAAATAAGTTTATATATAATACTGTTTTAACACTCCTGAAAAGATAACCCCCCTCACAAACATTAGTACATGTTTTTTTTATCTGGGTTAGGTAAGGATCATGATCAGCAACATTGCTTCAGGCTTCAGCCTAGAGCTGCAGAAAAATGCTACAGCTTGACATTTGCATAGTTAGTCAGGCTAATGTTTTTAGGGAGGCCAGGCCTGTAGTGAAACTAGACTATTTTCTGTAGCTTCTCAGTATGTTACCTTACTTTGCTCTGTGGAGTGCAAATGTCTGAATACTCTTTTTTCCTCTTCTCTCTCCTGCATTATTTCCACTTCCCTTTTAGGAATCCATGGAAGTTTTCACATAATATAAGAATAGCTTCTGTTTAATTATCTATTTTTCATTCTGAAGAAATAAGCACAGTGAACAATTTTACCAAAACTGAAATAAAGGGGAATTACCAATTAAAAGATAAATTGCAGCCTTTGCTATTTTAATAAAAAATATTTATTCAGTTACAGAACCACATTAATATTTTCTGATTATATAAATTACAAGATATTCCACATTTTAAAGTACAAATAGCAATAGTAGCAACAATTTAAAATTTACAATTAATTAACTTATAAACTATTACTGTAGACAAAGTATAAAATATCACAGCTCTTATGCAGCAATAGACAATCATTGTATTTTCTTTTTATAGATTTATTTTTCATTAAAATAGTCTTGAATTTTCAAAATATTGATGATTATACTACCTTATTTATGTTGCATATTGTGTATAATTTTCATGTGTCAGACATTGTTCTTCTGATGTTGGTACCTCCCAGATACCTCAAAGGGAATATGCCTTTCGTAAGAATCTCAAAACATTTGTCGCTGAAAATTGGAGTTTCTAACATATATATTTGGTGTATACACATAAGCATGTAATTGTATTTTGTTTATAAATATGTATTGTAATATGTAATGACCACTCTTGGTCATTACAACATATGTATATATATATATATATATATATATATATATATGCTGTAATGACCAAGAGTGTGCTGCATATTGAGTAAGACAGATGGTTTGATAGATTGAAAGCTATATGTATATAAGGACAATTCAAAATAAATAGTTATCTGTAAAATTTGATGAAATCTCTTGGTTTACCTCCAGATACATAATCTGGGAAGAATGAAAGATAATTTTCTGTAAAAAATTCAGCCAGTTGAAAAATAACCCCTCAAAATAGGGAGGTCAGAAAAAAATTCCCAGCTTTTAATAATATAAATATCTGAGGTGTTCCTTGAAGGTAAGTATATTTAGTTATGATGAGTCTTTCTGAGTCTATGAAATAAAGATATCAAAATAGTATAGTAATTATGTATAGCCTGCTTTAAAGCATATTTATGCATGCCAGATATAATAATTTTATAATTATATCAAGCTGTCTGCAGAGCTTTACTTCATCACTTTTTGTTAAAGCCAAGGAAAATAATAAATTGCTATATATCAGTATATTTTTAAAAACAGCTCATTAATCTTTGGAATAGTGCCATAAAAATATCATGTGACAACAAAAATAACTGTTGGAAAGACTTACTGCATGACATAACTGAAAATATAAAAAATATCCCATATGCTTCCCCAAGTTCTTTCCAGGTGCCAAATCACAAAAATTATGAATTATCTGGGACAGTTGAAAGAGAGGTCTTACATTTGCCTTATGGTGGCACCATCTACACTGCTGGCTGGCTGTATCTCTGGGGCAAATATTTTCTAATCTTTTAAATCTAAATCTAAACTAATCTTTTCTGGGAAAGAAGGTGCAAAGAGGAAGAGTTTGTATTTACTTTTTCCAATCCGATAATATCTCTGGTTTGCTATCAAACCCTCTCAGCCATGAGAAGTTTCCAGGTGTGGAGGGGGAAGAAGTAAGGGGTGGAAAACAACACTCTTGGGAGCTTGGTGTGCAGGCAGCTCTGGTGGAAGACAAAAATGAGATGTCTTGTGGGTGCCAAAGAGGAACCATCCAGGGGTGATGTGCCCCTTTGCAGGTGTGCACTGTGGAGGTTTCTTGTTAACTCGTTTTTGGAGCTGCCTCGCCCCCAACATGCCTGAGTTTTATCTTTCCCCATGTTTTGGTTTGTGCCCTGACAAGAGCTTGTGTCAGTGATCTGAGCCCTTTGGGTGTCTGGAGGTGACCCACTTGGGAGGAAAGAAGGAGGCAGTTCTACTGAAATGTGTGGTCATGGCAGGGGCAAGGGGCAATGTTTCTGCAGTGATCAGGATGGGAAATGTGCCGGAAGCTTGGAGTCAAGGCTGTGTTGTGTTCTCTCCCTCCACTCTGGGGAAATGTCTGAAGCAGTGCTTTGTGCTTTCCACAAATGTGAGCCTCTCTTTACTGCTGTCTTAGGCTATCTTTGCATAATTCAATAGATCTTCTCTTCCTACTCAGTGGCCACCTCCTTTTGTGCCCTTATCTTTTTGCTTTAGGCAAACGTGGCCTGAAGGATTGGAAGAACTCCTGCTCTTCCTTATCTGTTATGATTACAAAATTCTCTGCAGGCTTGTCCTAAGTTCCCTACAGTTTCAGGCTTTTAAACAAATTAGTCTTAGTCTCACAGTATTTGTCACCAAGCAGAGTCTTCACAGATTGTGTCAATTTTTGATTTAGTGACCTTTTTATTATGCACATGTGGAACAGATTCTGGATCAGATACTGCATCAGACATCAGAACTTGGGAAACTAATTTAAGTGTGAGGTGACAGGCTTTCTTACCTGTGTCATTTTGAATGTGCTTTTTCATAAGTTATTAAAAGAACTAGTTATTGGGTTAAGAGTGTCTTAGTCTGAAAAATGTGATTTTTCCTGATTACCAAGGTCTTTTCTGCTTAAAAAACCAAACACAACAGCCAAGTGGAGTGTATGATATGAAAAATGTTTTTCATTCTCTTCTGACTTCTGTATTTGTGCTGGTCAACAACCAAATGACATTAACTTGCAGAATACAAATATGCTTTCATGCTGTGTGAGAGGTGATGATAATTCAGATTACAAAAAAAATCAGGAAGTCTTGCGTGCTGTTGCCTACCTGACATGGTCTGTGTAGGTTTTTTGTCCACCTGAAATTTTCCTCTTTTTTTTTTTTTTCAAAGTAGTTTATATAGCTAGGTTTATAGTTTAGATATAGTTTGTATAGTTAGATTTTTATATAGTTAGAGAACCAAAAGCATTTTGTCTCAAACACAAGAAAGTATTTCGCTGTTATTTTATATGTTACAATTGTTAAATTGTTAGTGAAAGCCATGGAATTAGCAGCACTGTGTGAGAACTCCATATCTAATGAAAAATCAATCACAGTTGTTACTAGTAACTAATGTCACACTTGAAAAATTACACTGTTGTGCTTGGGAGATATTTATTTTTTTAGTATATAGTCAAAATGTTTATTTTTTACATTTTTGGCTGCTTTCTTTGAAACAGCAACAAAAAAAAAAAGGTAATTTCCTAATGATAAAATACTAGTTGTGTGTTCATTGATTTGCTTCTCAGTAATCAGGAAAAACAAGGGAATTACTAAACTACAAACACATTCTTGATCTCCATACAGTTTAATCTTCAAAATTAGAGGTTCTGTTAGAGCTGAGGAAAACATTCCTCAGCTTCCTCTTGGTGCTTGAGTTTATAGTCAATGTTAAACATTGTTTTAGAAGCCAGGGCTGGGGGGAGGTAGAAGAGACAGCAAAATAATTAACATTGAAAAATCCATTGCTTGGACAGATTTTTGTCCCTAAAATCTCCTAAAAATTTATCAGTCTCTCTCTCCCTGCTGCACAATAACAAAGACTTTGATCATACCAGCTGCCTACAGATCATTGTTGTTCTGGCAGCCTTCCTAGTCAGGAAGCACACAAGACTGGTTGTAGGTGGCAGCCCAAATCATCCCGGAAGCTCCATTATTTCTGTGAGTAGCATCAGCTAGACTTTATACCTGCCATACGACTCCACGGCTCACACTAATCTTTCTCAGGAAAGAAGGTGCAAGGAGGAAGAGTTTGTATTGACTTTTTTCCAATCTGGGGCACATTCACTGCCCCAGGACTTAATGATGTTAATATTTGGGAGACCAGTAAACTGCTTTGTCTTCAGGGACAAGGTGTCTTCTCATGAAGCAGGTAGCAATTTAGATAAAGAGAAAATTAATGAAATTATCTCCCATCAGAAGAATTAGAATGCATGTCTCGTTTTCTGGAGAGGTGATTATATGTTATGCTTCTCTATTTATGATTCTGTACCTTAATGTAAGGGTTATTCAGAGACTTGGTTAATTGCCTTACCAACAGGAGTGTGTATTAATGGTACTGAAGTTTAACAGTTGACTGCTACATTGCTAGTTTAATTCTGCACTGGTGGTTGAGTTATTTTGTAGCAGAGATATAAATTACCGGTGTGTGAAATCTAGATAAGGGCTGAATAACCAGAGTGCAGTGCTTTTCAGGGAAGCTTTCACTTTTTTCTCTTTTTCACTTGCCTTGTCTTTTTATTTTTGTGAATGTAAAAGACAACTATAGAAATCTTGATAGATTTACAGAGAGAAACAAAAATTACTTGGCTGGAAGAAGTGTGTTATAATGAGAAACTTGAGGATCTCAGTCTGACTTAGTTTATGAAAAAGGAGAGAATGACAATTTAACTGCTTTCTATGTGTCCTTCCACAGGAATAAAATGGCTACTGAAATGATTTTCTAAAGTAACAGAGAAATATATTAGTTGCTTGAAATTAAACTCTGACAAATTGCCTTAATATTTTTAGCAATATATGTTCTTAGTCTTGGAAATGAATTACCAAGGAAAGTCATAGGGTCTTCATTCCTTGAAATCCTAAGCTTTATTGTCTTTCTGGAAGATAAACTTTTATTAAATAGTATTGTGTTCATTGAGGTAATACAAGAGGTTAGACTAGGCATTTTCATGCTCCAACAACCAAGAAAATTTGCTTTTTTCCATTAACTATCAGGAAATTCTAGTTCTAAAAATTCAATTTCAGATTTCAGATTTAATTTCAGTTCTAAAAATTAATAGACAGAGGAATCTTTTTTTATAGCATTTTGTCTATTGGGTTTTTTTATTCTTATGATTTGTTTTAATGCTAATCCAGCAATTCTGGCATATATGTAAAACTGGAGTTGGTAATAGAGGAGGGCTACTTCTGAAAGGATATTCTAGTAAGAGCTTTGGTTAGACCATCAATAATTGACTACTTGTACCTTGAGAATACCATGATATGCTACACAGTGATCTGAAATAGATTCAGCACCAGAAGAAATGAGGGAGTCTTGGAAAATTAAGAATGAATCTGGTTCAGGTTTCATAATCTGTTGTGCAAAGATGTCAAAACATACTTAAATTAATGCAGGACACTTTGATATGCAAAGTGCCTTAGTGCAGAGCTTGGAATTTGTGGTATTTGACTCAAATAAGGCTTAAAACAAAGAAGGAGCTGCCCTGATTTATGATTTTCCACCTGCATTTCTACCAGGCCTTTGCTAAGTAAACAGTTGCAGTCACTTTGCTCCTCACCATTTTCCTTCATTTGAAGATCTACTCTTCATCAGAGCATGGGAACCAGGGTCCATCTGTGGCATATGCATTGTGCTCAAGGAACAGTATTCCTGGGGATATCATTGCAGAAGAGATATGGCCAGAATCTGAGTATTCTGTATCCAAACATAATGTTTGTTACAGGGATCAGGGTTTTAAAAACATTGGAATAGAGTGCATTAAAGCTGTTGTCATTGGTCTGGATTCTGTTGGGTAAACCAGGGTGCATTGGTTATCCACAAGTATGAATGTCTTGGAGTTCAAAGAAATTTAGGTTATTACTTGTATTATTTTAGAACAATTTCTTCCCAAATCCACAAAATATAGCAACAATAAAAAAAAAAACCCTTTCCCCTGAATCTCTAAGTATCAAAAAAGCTATTTTGCTCTTTCAGACACCAGAGATTTGGCAATAATGGGACAGAGTAGACAGAATAGAGGAAATATGAAATTTAACATTGTAAATTAATTTTTTATCACATTTTATTTCTAGATCAACAAATATAGCAGGGAAATAATGTGTAATGTGTTCATTCAGTGAACAGAAGAAGTGCCTGTACTTTCCAGATGAAATTAAATCAGTGCAGCAGTTGGAGCAGTGGATAGATTATCTGTACCCTTGTTGCAGAGATGTAATTCAGAAGAAATGAAGGAAAATTACAAGTATTTACTGACATGAGGTAGTAAAAGAAAAGAATATTTTCACTTGTAACCCTTGATTTTAACGTGGTGTGGGATTATCAGTGCAAAACTTAATCTTCCTTAAGCTGGGACACAACCTTTTTTATTGTCTTTAATGTATTGATTTAGATGTGTTACTGATGTTTAAAACAAAAATGTATGAAATATGTAGTATATATTTGAGTTACTAGATAAATAAAAAATTCACATGCTTTAGTTGCTTTTTGATAAATATTATTGAATCTATTCTTTTTTAATAGGGGGACCACTTAAATTTGATGCTATCACTATCATTTTACAGTACCATTTATTTTCTTATGGGATCATAGAAATCACATTGAGCAACCAATGCCATCTTAGTAGTCACGAAAATGCAGGTCTTAGTCCCTGAAAAAGCTTTGGTGTGGTGAATTTTCAGTTCTCTAACTCCTGGCAAGATCAGTATGGGAAATGTTTGTTGATAAGGTAGAGCTAGAGCTCCGTCTCAAAAGTGATTGCTTGAAACCAGACAAAATTGAAAGTAAGCCACATGGAAAACAGGGCACTAAATTGGATAGCAAAGGTCAGTTTAGGAATTAACCTCTTGTAAGTATATAGAGCTGAACTCATTGGCAAAGCCAAACCTGAAAAGAAGGATTCACTGTGGGCAGCAACAGCAGAGGACTTTTAGTGAGGTTTTTCTGTTCTTGTGGAAAAATGTGTATAGATATTCTATGTCATGTTCTATGTAATGATAGCTTAAGTTGCAGGAAAGCAGCTGTTGTAGGTGCCTGTCAGTTTCAAGTTCTGATGTCTGCCTTTGGCAGAGAGGAGCTGGGACACTCGGCAACAATAATTATTTGCCTTTAAACATGGTCAGTTCAACGTCATCTCTTTCACAGGCATTTCTTCTTTTTCCATTTACTTTCTAATCAGTTCAGTTTTCGAGTTACAGATGTGTGCTAAGATGTAGAGCATGTAAATTGTGTAAGTTTACCCAAGCCACGGCCTTAAACTTTTATCACATATTAGGATGTGAGTATATCTCATACTTAAGAGAAATCCATCAGCAAATTTGGACAAGAAAGCCTCCAAGCATTGTCAGTAGCTGTGAGTATATCTTGTCAGTGCTTGTTCTAATAAATCAGTATTCTCAGAAGACCTTGTACAGCTCCTGCTTTATCTATACAGATACTGGCATTTCCTAGGGCAAACCGAAATTCTAAATCTGTTTACCTACTCTTTGAAAATTCTGAATCCTTCCAAAGTATTAAAATTACAACTCAGAAGTCTCTGTTGAAGAAAACTGGGAGGTTGTTTAGGGTTTTTTGGTGTCTCCCCTCCCCCTCACTTTTTCTGGAGAATGTCAGAAAGTAAACTTTCTGTGTCTCTGCCATTCCTTATGACTTTCTGGTAGGAATGATCTCATTTTTCTGCCTCTTGCAAGCACTAATCAATTACATCCTTCTTGCCTTGTTATCTTCACATTTCCCCCCTCTTTTAAACATTTCTCTCCATCCCACTATGTTTGTGTGTGTGCGTGCATTTGTCTTTTGCAGTCTGATTGTTTTGGGCTGATTTTGCAAATAAATTGTGGTCAGATCCCCTAATAAATACATATTCATTTGGAAAGATGATAGACACTTGAGCTTCAAGTATTGGGAAACTCCTGCTCATTTTGGTAAATTAAGTCAAAAGGAAATATACAATAACCAAAAATGGGCAATCTAGTTTCCAAATTTAGAATCACCCTTCTGTTTTCCTAGACAGACATCCCAAGCAATGTGATGTTTATGTGCACTGGAGTCAAACGGAGATAAATAACTCTCTTCCCCAGCTACTCCATATCAATCTTTTGTATTTGTATTCTTTTATCTATCTTAAAGTTAATCTGGGTGATAATTTTTTTTGCTGAACTTGGAAGAACAGTGCTTGGAAAAAACACTTTTTTTTCCCCCCATTTGAATAGAAAATTTTCATTAGTAAAAGGGCAAATCAGGAATATAGAAGTGTAGGAACAGTGACCATGCAAAGGTAATCTTTATATATCAAGTCTTGCAGACAGTATAGGAGTACTGAAATGTGATTTTGTGATTATTGTTTTTGGAATGGAAAAGAAGAGATAAAACTTTTATGTTACTGAATAGTCAGTAATGTTTGTTAGGGTTTCACAAAATCAAAGCTAACGACATCTCCATGTTTAGCTTCCCAAATATTTCTGTTTTGACCTTCACATTAGTGAGAATCAAAGGCTTTAACTAATTGGTGGTCTCCCTTTCTTATCCTACCTACAGTTTAAATAGTTAAACTTCAATATGGCCATGTGAGTAATATGTCTCAATATGAGTAAGATCAGTGTGGGGAGAAGCTCATGCAATTGATGTGTGTGTATACTGTGAAGCTGGATTTCTCCCTGTTTTGCTCCAGGTTTCTCCTCTCTTTTGCTCATGCTACACGTATGATAGATGGCTCTGCAAGAGCTGTCTCTCCCTAGATGAAGCCGATTTTAATAATTAAAATTATAATGGAGACTTCTCCAGGAGGCAGAATGGATGGCCTACACTGTATCTTGCTTCTTCTGCCCAGTTTGTTTCCCTGCAGGCTTCCTGCCTCACATCACATTGCAGTTACACAGATTAGATGGAGCTTAAGGGATTTTTCTCATTGTCTTGAGCAGAGAGCAGGGCCCTGGTGGTGTGTCCTGTCATGCTGGGCTGGATCTGCAGCTGTTGCTGCAGGCCTGCTTCCTGACATGAGATAACAAACCCAGCAGATCTTGCCAAAGACCATGGCAGTGGGAAAACTGAACTGATAACCACCCAGCCTCCACGGTCTCTGCCAGGTCTCTTCATTCCATAGAGAGGGATTTGGATTTTTTTGGGAGCCACCACCCCCAGCAGCCCCATCATGCTGTCAGTTACCTGGGAGAGCCAGATGTTCTTCAGCTGTAGCAGTGCTTCAGTTCTCTCCAAATCTGCAAAGAATAATCCCTCGGAGGGAGGCAGAGCTCTCAGTCTTTTTAATTAGAATTGCCAAGGAAATGTAGAAGTAGTTTTGATCCTTCTTGATTCTTGTCCAACAAGAATTGGGTTATTCTGAAATAATGCCGTATTAGTATGGTAAGTTCTGAAACAGTGTCTTGCTTCACTGAAACATGCAGATTTTCAGTAATTGGCATGGAAAAACTGGGATCCTGGGAGATTGGTGGTATGTCCTATTTTATTCCCAGTAGTAGTCAGCCTTTTCTTAAAATGCAAGTGCTCTTTGGAACTTATTCAGTATTCACTAACTATGCTTTCAAACCTTTATTCCTGTTTTAACCCATGTTAACTAATGTGATTATAAATTTTAATTCAAATAAAACATAAATGCTTCTTATAGCTATGTTCATCAAACAAGAACATAGTTTGTATAACACAATCTACAAGTGTCTGTTTAAAGTGGCAAAATGATTGTTCATACTCATTTCCACCAAAAAGACTTCCTGAAATACATTTTAGCCAGCTGCTGGTTACCTATTTCATGTATATTGAATGGAAGGGCTGATTAATTGTGAACTATATTGTACTTTATTTCAAAATCAGATGGAATAATTATGTGGCTTAAGAGGGTTATAAAAGTGATAAGTGTTGAAATCATTTAACCTGTAAGTTGGACCAGAAAAAAAAAGCACCTCTTCCATGTAGCTCATTGCTGAAATCTTTTCTTAAAAATGACATGAGTTTTATGATAGTAGAAAATAAAACTATTTAAGGTTGACTGATACTTGAAATGCCTTTCAACTAGGCATATTTATAGTGTCAATTATATGGAACTAAACCTAAGAATAAAACTTGCCAGATGATTCATTGAAATTTTGTCAAATGCTAAATTAAATTTACATCAATTAAATTCTTACATTTTTCTAATTTTAGTAATTCAAATTTGAATAGCTCCATTGTCAGTTTTGGCTTCTATTGATAGCACGTGTTCCTGTGTGCTTTACACGACCATTCTTGCTTAACAAATGAAATTCTAGATTAACATCTTTCTTTATTAAGAGTCAAAAATAAATATACTGAATGGCAAAAGAGCTGAATATTAATATAGCCTAAATGAAGCTTATAGAAATGTCTCTTGTCTGTTTTTCTGGGGCAGGAATGAAATTACTGCCTTGTAACATATTGAACTTCCTTTTAATAAGTTTTTGAATGTGAAGTACTTTTCTATGTTGTACCAGAGACCTCCTGGAATCATCCAATACTAAACAGATGATAATTGAGCTGAAGCAGTGGATGAATTTGAGGAGCTGCTCATCAGCTGACTAACAAGCTGTGAGCAGTTTCCTGTGGAGTAATGGAATTATTTAATATTTTAGGCAGCACTGCTCTGCCTAAGAGGAACGTGGTATATGACCTCAGCATCTGTATTATCTTGTGGTTGGATAAACAGTGAAATTAAATTATTTCTATTGGCATATTGATGTTGTAGGGCACATTCCTTGGAACAGTGGAAATGTTCAAACACTCAAGCAGACGAATCTCTAAACCACTTACCACTTCCAAAGCCTGAGTCAAGATCAGGTGCTGTCTTTCCCAATGCATTAGTACCTGTGTGTTGGTGCAATTTTTTCTGACCAAAATACCCTTCCATAATATATCTCTCTAAGTATACTTAGATCTCTCAGTTAAATGAAAGTGATCTGTGGTGTTATGCATGGAAATTTTTTGACATATTACTGAATAAGACAAAAAAAAAAGCATCATCAAACCATCCACTTTTTCTTTAGAGCCTTGGGGATATATTTACACAGTATTCCTTGCTTCTTATTCCAGTATAATCAGAAAATTTAAGAGAATTACTATTTAATTTTATTTTTAAAGTTGAGTTCAGACAAGAAATATGTCAATCAGTATACAAGCTCTGCTCATCATCTGTTACTGGATAATCACCTCACTTTCATAACCTATTGACTGTTAGCTAATATTCTGGAGATTTTCAGGGACTAAATTTCTTTAAATTAATTCTGGGATTATTTTGTTGTTGTTTTAGCAGATAATTGTGAATTTAACTTTGAAGAAGTTGCTTATAGAAAGGATTTATTTTGTGTTGAAAGGACATTTTTCAATGCCTTATAAAGATGCTCATAATTTTTCGGTGAAGTGTAGAATTTTCTCACCTTTTCAGTACAAACTTTTCACTATTTGGTTGATAAAAGCAGTTTTGGCAGGGTCTTAGTACCTGATAAAAGTAAAATCTAGGGCATTCTTACTGCAGGACAGAGCACAAAATTTGCCATGAAAACCAGTCATCTATGTGCTCCTGATTGCTTCTGCTTTGCCTTTGGGAGTAACACAACAGTGTGCAAGGCAGTGTTAGTCTTAAAATCCCATAATTATTCACGAAACTCATAACTAGAGTTGTGTGGGACTCATTGCTGTGATGTACCTGGCACGAAGAATTAGCCAGAAGTAATTGCGACAACCGTTAATTATTCTGTCACCTTTGAACAATGAAGTTCTTCTTTCTGCTGTGTGTACTAGCCAAAACAGTGGAATGATTTAATCTAAGAGGGAACATTATTTCATCATTTGCTCCCATCTCCCATAGACTATATAATTTGCCATAGGACCTTAATCACCTTGTTCCTAGTCTGGTTTGTTGGGGCTGGAAGTAGCATTTGGGAAAACAAGCAGTCTTGCTTTAGAGATTTCCAGTAATGGCTAAGTGCTGCCTCTGTTTAGTAGGGAAAGTACAATACGTATCTCAAGCTCTGTCACTATATGGATGAAGGTTTAATGTATTATTTTACTTGTCTAGCTTTTCCATAGCAACCCAGGGAGGAATTAATATTTGGGAAAATGTATTTTTATTTTTAGTTACATTTACTTCAACAGGTCTTTTGACCTTTTTACAAAAGACTGGTTATGAGATCACTTTTCATTCTATCCTCTGTTGTCACCAGTTGTTCTTCAAAACTGGCAGCTATGAAGAATGTCTGCACCTTGTAATCACTGTTACTAATCACTAAAAATTCAACAAACATTAGAAAAAATCTCTGTTGAAAAACAATATGAACAATAATAAGTTTTGACCTTATGTAGAGTTTATCTAGTCTTTTATTTTTGCTTGAAGAGCACAAACAAAAATTCCTTAAACTTTCTCTAAATCTGTTACCAGCAAATTCAGTGGCAGAGTGTACAAAACTAGGGAAAACAAATACTAACATAGCATTGGAGCTTGAGTTTTAAATGCAGTTGGGTTTAGCATGAAACCATTGTAGATGGATGCATTTGTCATCAGTGACTGCACATGCGATAACCTGCATCTGTTATGTGTGTTCTGGCTGTACAGACCCACACGGAGCAAATACTGTGTTAAATATTAATGCCTGAAGGCTGAGAAGAAAAGCAAATCAAAATGGCTGGGTTAAGGCTACCTGCTTGGTTTCTTTGGTAAGACAGAGTGTGTTAGACTGCCATCTGTGCCCACTGCAAACAGATGGGGAGCAAATGGTATGATTTGCATAGTCCTCTTAAAAGGCAGTAAATTGAATCAAATGCTGGGGTGTTATCAATTTTTTTATCTCTTTCTCTGTAGGTTGTTGCTCAGGATCTTGGTTATGTTCAAGTAACTTTCTGGCTTTGGAACACACAGCCCTCCCATTTGTGTCTGTTTAGTTTTCCACAACCTCCAATGTGCATTAGGGAAAGAGTATTATTCTGTCCCAGCTTATTCTCTCTCTAGCTTTTTACCAGATGGGTTTGTAAACAGATATGTTCCTTCTATTCCCATATTTGTCATGCTTTTGACTGAACTGGTGTCTGCACTGGTAAATGGCTCTGAAACACTGGCCCCTGCGAATACAATTAATTACACTCTTCACTCACTTCCATGAATTCCAGTTTTCGTTCATTGTTGCCTTTCTTGGTTTTATCTGTGTGTGTCAGTGAGCTTGCTGAGGTTTATGACTACCTGGGAAAAAAGAGGAAGCCTACTGTAAATGCAACCTTTTAATGTTGGTTTTTTTCACTACTGAGTGAAGAGCAACCCCAAAATACAGATCTTTCAGTGTAGCTGCCTGGCAATATGAAGCTTTTACAGACTAATAACTAAATTACTTCTCCTTTTGAGGTGAATTTAGCACTAGGTAGATTCTGATAATCAGTGTGTGTGTGTGCGTGTGTGTGTGTGTATGTGTATGCATATTCAAAAGGAAATTTAAAATTATTGATATTCCACAAATGAAATTATTCACCTACATGAACAGATAATCTTCAAGGTCCCTTCCAACCCAAGCCATTCTGTGATTTTGTTTTCATTTGTGAAACGTTGCTGGAGTCAGTACCTCTGAGTAACTGCTTTTCCCAATGTACCACTTCAGTCTTAGGGTTGATTGAGTTCAATCACATGTTGGCTGTTATGTTTATTCTCTTTCTGGAATAGATAATTCTCAAAATAACAAAGACTATGAAAGGAAGTCCTATTCAGAAGAGATGAAAATATGTAGCCTTATGAGTTTTGCTTATTCTCATGGTATCTGCAATAAGAAGTAAAATGCTTCTAGTGTATAGAGTTGCCATTAAATACTAGCTGTCTATAAGTTTTAACCTGGAAGAAATCAAAGATTTGACAAAAGCAAAATTTTCAGCCAATAAAGATAATAGTGAATATTTAACTGTTCCTGAGATTAACTCTTACATAATTTGTATGCATGAACAGAGAAGTCTATGTCAAGAAAAATAAGATGAAGGTCACTGTAGACCAAAATCTCATGTTTATTGGTGCCAAAAAAGTTTGCATTTATGAAAGATTTCGCATGTAGAATCCTAAGATAGAAGCCAAGTGCACCAGGATTTCACCTTTTCCTAGTGGAGAGGAAAAAAAAGGGCTATTTATTTAACCAGCTGAATGAACTCCAGACATAATGAAGCTCATTGTAAAACTGAATCCTTCTATGTTCAAAACAAAACCCACAAAGATATTGTTTAATGAAGCAGTGCCCAGTGAATCTACAGCAAATAGAAGGCCATAAAGGTAGGAATAGGTTGTGTGTCCTTTGTAAAGAATTCAGTGAGCTCAGCTACAAGCAGTTGATAGAATGGAGCTTTGTAGGGGATGCTTACTTTTTGAAGAGCAATGGAGAGGTCTCAAAACCCAAAGCCAATATGATTTCCCAATTTGTTATTGTAATAAATAGGTGGTACACACATGTATCAAAAAACTGTGTTGTATAAAAGAAATTACAAAATGCAATCTGTGTTTTTATGTTATATTAAAGAAACCATTTCCAAGATGATGTGTGGCTTTATTTGAGACCTGAAAGAAGTTGAGCACACATAGACTAATTATGAAAACACACAGGAACTATTCAAAGCTAAGAAAATTGCTGGTGACATGAAAGTAAAGGAGCTCAGAGTATTTTGCTTTTATTTATGAAGAAGATGGATAAGATACCGTTTTCAAAGCAGGAAATTTCTGTTAATATGAAGATATTTAATTTAGCATAAAAAGATGTAATGACATGTAAAGGCTTGAAACTAAAGCTAAATATATAGATCCCACATATAGCATGACATTCTTAATAGTGAGGATAACAAAACATTCCAGCAATACACTTCAGAAATTAAAATATAGAATATCTCATGTAAAGGGAGAAAAAATCAGTTTGAACCCCAGTTTTGTACTTAGGACTTAGGCATTTATTTAGGACTTAGGACTGTGGCATTTATTTGTACCAGAATATGCACTGTCCTTAGTAGATAGAAAATTAATGTATATAAGACTTGGAGAAACTCCATGAGGGAAGTGTAAAAATATGTATTCCAGGAACTGAAAGTAGCTATGTTCAAAACTGCAAATCTAGGTGTTAAAGGTGCTGTTTCCATAATTGTTATCTTTTGACAAGATCCTCCCTGTGACACAGAGACAACTGATAAACCTTCTGGTTGGTTTAGTTGGTTAGTGGTGTGATTGGATTCCTTGATTATTCTAGTACTTGTTTATTTAGATAAATCCATTAGTGCTTTTTAAACTGGTAAATCATTCAATTCAGTGGAATAAGTCTTCTGCAAGAAAAAGCTGTCCTATATTCAAGTTACACCCTAAGTCAATTCTGCAGTTGGTTTATGTAATGGAGTAACACCAGCCCACAAGCATCTGCTCTTAGGGTGCTGCATAGTCCTACTCAAACATGTACCAGTCAGTGCAGATCAGATGACAAGGACTCGGGGCAGCAGTGCTACTTTTGCAACACCCCACAATTCCCAAATGTTTTAAAGGAGAGGCTGCAATGGAGATTTCCCATTTCTGTGTGTATCATTTTAATACAATAGTAGATGTGAGACCATGGTTTTTGCTTAATAATTAATATCCCTTTGCTCTAATGTTCATTTCTTTACATAGGTTGCTCCTAGTCATGGAAGAAGTTAGTTAAGTACTCAAAGTTAGTGCTGCTTATTTACATAGCTTGGTGTCATTTTCTTCTATGGAAGAGTTTTGGTTTTGAAAAAGGTGCCATATGTGATTTAGGAGTTTTACTTGACACAGGGGGGTATCTGCTATCTGCCTTGGCAGGAGGTTCTTTATGACACTGTATCTTTACTTCCTTGCCCCTGCAAAGAGGAATGAATCAGACTGCAGTCCTTATTATTGCCAGAAGATTTAATCTCACACTACTAAAGAGTCACTGTCTTAATGAAGTAAAACATGTCCTACCTCATCCCCTTCTGAATCCTAAGAAGTTAAATACCTGCTGCAAGTGACACTGGCCTCAACATCATGAGTCAGTTCTGAAGTATCTGGACTTTGGTTCTCAGTGAACACCAAAGACTTGCAAGTCTTTGGATTCCATTAGCACTAACCCCTGAGAAGAATGAGACACATCAAATCTGTGTGTATCTCATAAAAATGAGTCATGGAATAAAAAAGCTGTGGGGTACTGTGGAAAGTGGTCAGAGATCATGCAATGAAAAGATTTGGTCATTGTTACCTCTCATCATGAATGTAATCATTCACTAGCAACTTTGATTTCCAGGACGTGAGAGTATAAATTCTTGGTTACTAATATATTATGCTGTCATGGAAGTCTGCATCTTGGAAGATGAATCCAAGTACTTAAAATTAGTCATCTTAGCAACTGATTTTTTCCCAAATAATTATAAGCTTTGAAATATCAGGTTGTTGAAATACTTAGTAAAAAAGTGTTGCATATAAGTGAAGGAAGAGCAAAAAAGCCTATTTCAGTCTCACAGACCTTAAAACCAGGAATAAGTGTAGTTTTCAGGAAGAAAACTTTTCTTTTAGAATGTTATTACTGTCACGCTTTCACTGCTTGATGTGCATAATTCTAATTCTACTTATTTCGCTCTAGATCCCAAAAGACATCCAGACTTAGTTTTCATCCTTTTCCCTTTTATGTATATATTAGGATAATCTGACATGGCTTTGGAGGCCCCTGGGAGATCCAACATACTGATAAGAGAGAAGACAGTGACTAGCTTTTATTCTTGAAACCCATGGTGTCTACTTTGTAGCGTTTAGATGTATTGGTCCCCCTTTTAATATCCTCAGAGATACTCCATTCTCCCTGACAGCAGAGTTGTCATTTAATGAGAAGGCAAAAGTAAAAAGAATAAGGTCAGTCCAAAGCCTGAACTGTAGGTTCTTCTTCTGCTGTGTGTCCTGTTGTGATACACTGCTATGAAAAGATTTGATGAGGTAAGGTTGTACTTCTCCATGCTTGGCAGCAGAACACAGAATTTACAGAAGATGAGCTCAAGTGCCAAGAATATGTGCCAAGTCATCATATCTCTTCAGCTCCTTCTGCTGGAAGGACCTTACTGCAGCTCCCAGAATGTTTGAACACCACCAGCAGTCAGTGCTAATGCTGCTATTTAAGCATCAGTTCTCACTTCAGGGCAACTGGCCAGAATGAAGCAGACAAGCACAATTTCTCTCTTATTTTAGTAATTTGTGAGTACTTTAGTAATTTGTATTTCAGGGTGAACACTGATGCATATAAATGTGAATTTTTGGAGAGTGCTTTGTTTGTTTGGGATATGCTGAGTGAAATCATCTACTTTGTTAGGATGTTTCCTAGAAAACTGACTTGGCGAGATGCTGGTGCTGAAGGGTGACAGACACTTAATCAGGGCAATGCAGCTGTAATTTTCATTAAGGACAATCATTAAGTAGTGCCATGTATTTGTACTGAGTATTAAACTCAGGTTAAAAGGAAAGCACTTATCTGTTGAAAGTTCCAGTTAGCTTGAAATCCCAGGTGGGTTGGTTACTTGCTTAGCTGGTTTTGGTACTTTCTCTCACATTACAAGAAGTGGTTGTTATATGTTAAAAAAGAGTGCCACAGAACAATCATTCAGAATGGACCAGAGGATTATTATCAACTCTCAGAAGGTGCCTTAGACTACAATACCTCTTTATTGTCCATCTTGAAAAGGTTGTTTAAAAGATGCAATTTTTTATTATTTTATCAGTTATGATTATATCCATGACTACAGTTTGGGAACAAGCAGCAAATGGAGTTACTTCTTTTTCTCTCCCTTGCTGTTCTGTAATGTAGTTATGCTGTTTTATACACAACTTTTCATCTATAAATACCAGTTTTATAAAACTTCATCTCCATTTTACAAATAGAGAAATGAAGGCTCAGGTAAGAAAAATTACTTTTTTCCCCTAAGGTTACCCACTAGACCAGTTGACAAAATCAAGAGTAGAGTTCAGGTCTCTCAAGGTTAGTGGTATCCATTAAGCTGCTTGTTTAGCAATTAGAAGAGCAATTGCTTTGTACTTGGAATTTCTAAATCTCAAATTTGCTAATTAATGGATTATACCTTCTGGAGGCCAATATTAGAATGGTTTACTGTACATCTTTCTCCTGTGAAAGGGGAAGTAAAGATTCTGACATTTACCTGCAGCTAAAATAAATGGACAGTTGGCTTTTTTTGGTCAGGATTTTACAATATGCTAATATTATTGTATATTACAAGTACATCAAGCTCTGTGTTGTAAAATCTTGTTTCTAATCATAATCCTGTTACTTTTAATATGTGGTGTTTCATATGTTTCACACAATATGGTTGCCAATAATAAATTTCATATTTCTCCTTTTGCTTTACATTTGATCTTCAGTAATTTTCTGGAACAAAAATTTCTTGTTAAAGTCTCTGACTCAGATGGGAAAGGCCATCATCCTCTAAGTAAGGGAGATGACAATTTAATATGCACAGAAAAAGACCTGAAAAGAACAGATAAAAAGCTACATTCATTACATGTCTACTCTTGATAAAAATCTGTACATTCATGTGTTATATAAACCAGTAATGTATAAAAATAAATTTAAGGTGCATCCTGATGAATTTATGTGTTAACTCATGTACTTTGTTTCACAGGAAAAAAAAATAGGCAAGAACAGATCACTCACAATTGTACATTTCAGGCTGCTGATGTTGGTATTTTAATTAGAATAGTGGAATGTCAGCATGAATTCTTTTGTTTTACAGAAAGCAAGAAGAATTGAGGTTAATTAAAGGTTAATTAGAGTTTAATTGGTAGTTCTTTCTTTCCCTCTTCACTTCTGATGATAACAGGAATGTTAGAATCCTTGACTTTGATGGCAACAGATTGGGCAGGCCTGGTGTTGATTGCTACTGCCAACATGAAAGTGGTGCTGCAGTTCTGCAGCTCCAGTTCCTAATCAATGAGGTAAGGACATATTTACTCAGATTCTTCTGTATAAATTTAGTCAATTCATTAATAAGTCAATTCATGTTATTGTAATTGAGTGATACAACTTCTCCCATTGACAAATTGTGCCAACAAGTAAGTGGTGTACATCCCAAGGACGTTCAACATACAGCTTCCTAGAAGAATATTTATGGGACTGCACTCTGGGAAAAGTATTGCCTTCCTATACATCAGTTTAAAGTACTGAACAAAAGGCAGTCAATACATGAATGTGTGTAAAATGATGTAAAATCCATTAAGTTACTAAATATACTGCACAGTCCTGGTTCAAATAGAAATTAATAAATGAGCTAAATCTTTCTATCAAAATATATTGATGGTTATTTGGCTGAAAACTCAATAGTTGGGGATATGTTATTACGTGAAGCAATGAAAAGCAATTGCAGGGATCATCAATCAAACCATCATGCTTAGTCTTTGTAAATGGTTTGTCAAGATCAAATTTAGACAACATGAAGAAACAGTGCCAGATTATAGCTGGCTCTGTGCAGAAGGTTCTGAAGATGGGAATAGGCAAGAAACTTTCTGGTGAATACAAATCAGAGGGTTGGGGGTTTTTTTAGGACCTTAGAAGTTGGCAAAATTTTAGTTCAGTTTTGATTAATTTTCTCCCATGACTTAAGGAAACACTTTTGACAGTTTCAAGTCCTCTTTATAACTGGGGAGATCTTAGAGCTTCTGAGGGAAAGAGTTTTTTTTTCATGGGTTTTTTAAACCTGAAAAATATTTAGTTTTTTCCTACATCTATTTGGAGAAAATAACTGAACCACGGACACTGAGGAGGAAGGACTGAAACTTTAGAAACAGTCTGGTGAAATTCTTAAGAGGAATGCAGGGATGAGAACAGGAAGGACAAAGTTTGAATTGGTCTTCTTTCTTTTCATTGGATGAACAGCAAACTCCCTAATACATAGGATTAACTTGATTTCTGTGGTGGACAGTCTTTCTGACTCTTCGGGAGATGAGAATTAAAGCACAGGTTACACTGTATTAGGGAAGTCTCACCTCCATACATTTCATTTGCATAGGTCAATGTTGAAAAGAATATTTGCTAGGATTAGAGAAGTCTATCAGTCAGTCATAGATGGTAGGAACTAATCTTTCCAGTTACATCCTTGCCCTTGCTCAGTATAAAGCATCGTCTTGTGACTGGGCAATCTGTTCCTCTCTGTGATGGTAATACACAAGGGTAGATCTCTGCCTGGCCTGATCTGAGGTGCAAGTGTACAAAACCACTGCAGGAGCAGTAGGGGGCTTCCCCTGCAGGTAATTTTCACGTCATCAATATTCTGTGGTGAGGAGAAAGGCAGTCTAGAGCAGGTAGAATAAGTTCACTCCAAGCTTCTCAATCAGATAGAGGCCTGGGCTTTGAAAGATGACCATTTTTGGGACACCACAAGCAGAACCAGTCTTCAGAGTATTTTTGATCTGTGATAAAGATTCTGTCCTTTCTACATCTCTTAGTTCTTCCTACATCCTGTTCTCTTGCTAGCTGTCCCTACTTTCTTATCTGCATCCTCTTTTCACAGTTCCAGTTTTGAATTTTCATTTTACCTTGATCTGACTACTAAGCTGTGCTTGGCACTGCCGCGTGTGTGCCCATGCATGCACTCATCCCTTTATCCTTCAGTTACATCTTTCACACTTACCTTTTTAAGTGTTGTCTGTTTCCCATTGTATTAATCTTTCTACTTATGTAGAAAGGCTTGAGAGTTGGCTTGTGTAACCTTGGTACAAAGCTTTAATTTGAGTTTTAAACTGATGGAGTTTTAATTTAACTTTGGCTGATCTCGTACTAATTTAAAATGTTTACATTTACCAGATCAATTCAACTGTGTATTATTTATGGAAGAGTATTTTTGTTCTAGAGGGAAAGAATGATTATTCATGAACTGTCAGTAGATCTTTAGCAGTGAGGACCACGTAAGAATCAGACAGAATCTGCAGGAAAATAACACGTTGCTGTATTTTGTGTCTGCACTAGGGTGCTTTGGTCAGTGCATGTGCAGATGATGCACTTCATTTGTGGAACCTCCGACAGAAACGACCAGCTATTCTACATTCTCTGAAATTTAACAGAGAAAGGTAAGACTATATGACACAAAATAGAGATCTCATTACAAAAATAAAACTTCCTGGATTTCTTATAGTACATTTTGCCTTTCTACAGGTGGATATAGTTTTGAGTTGAATATTTTTCTTTCAGGTTTGTTTCTATGGAACAAAGATTCACTTTCTATTTCTGCAGCTTTCTCAGAACTAGAAAAACTTGGTCTTCTTTTTGCCAAAATGTTCTTCATTTTACTTCTGTTTGCATGAACTGCTGTGAACAGTAATTCATTTTTTGTTCAGATTGGACAAAAGCACTCACTTTTGGCTGAACTGTTGTTCAGTGATAGACAGAGTACTTGACCTGGCTGTATGAGGGTAACAATTATTTTCTTTACCTTGAAATAATTTTATTTTTTTTAAATACTTGAAGTTTAGCAGAAATAGGTTGTGAATTTGGGAAGCTCTGGTAAGTGTCAAGTGAATCAGAGTGGGGTTTTTAAATTTTACTTTATAAGTACTTAATTGTAGGAGTCCCTACAGAAAATAAATTAAATGAGTAGTTGTAATTTTCAAATTCAAACAGGAGCTGAGCACTTCAATCTGTATTTAGTCACCCAAGTAAAACCTGATATGATGTTAGAGAACTTCAGTGTTAGGGAACTTCAGTCTATTAATAGTGAGAAAAAGTTCCAAATTTCTATTAAGGAATTAGGGCAGTAGTCAGGAGACCAAGATTCAGTGCAGAAGTGCAGCAGTTGTTTTTAGCTGGAAATTTAACTCATATTTTCATTCTCTTAGCATGTGCATTCAGTGCTTATTAAGGTGCAGCAACTTTTTTTGATATTTATATATTTGCTGGTGCAGTGGGGAAAGATCCCAGTACTTCACCAGAACAGAATTGAACAGACTCATCAAATCTTTAGCTGCAGCAAGTCTGGAAATTATTATGGAAATATATTTTTCTTCATTGTTTATTATCCAGATACAAATCATATTTGCACTAAAATATCACCAAGGTGCACGATTTGTCCTGGGAAGGCCTGTGCAATAATTTAGGAAATATACAGCCTGATTCCAACGAGTTTATAACCTATAGCAAAAGTGTATCAAGTGGTTTGGGACTGCATCAGGGAAGATGAAAATGAAAAATTATGTGTGCATTTCTAGCTGCTTCTGGACAGTAAGCTATCATTTTTCATATGGTGAAATGTTTGAATTTTGGTATTCTCATTAGGTAGGTGCATTATTCACAATTTGTCACTGATAAATCTAAATATCATAGAAGTTATTCCAGTACATCTTGATCAAGCTCTCCCAGCCAACAATCTGACACACAACCTTACCAATCATTGCTTATAAGAATGCAGCCTCTGTTCATCTCTGCCTTCTCTTCAGAGATATTAACCTGTTGTCTTGGTCAGTATTTTATCAGCATTTCTTGCTAAGAGAAACTCACACACATTTGTGCTTTGCTAAGAGCAAAACATTTGTCATCACACTTGCCTAATTTTCTTTCTCGTCTGACACTCTAAAACATTGGGCAAAATACTTGCGAGTCGTTTAGAATACTGGAAAACTTTGCTTAAAAGCAAATTTTCTCTAATGATATTTTTGAACGGAAATGCAAGTAGGATCTGAGAATGTAAGTTGTTTGTAACAAATGCGTAGCTAACTATACTGCCTTTAATCAAAATCTAGTAAGTTGTGAGCAAAAAATTACTGTTAGTTCATTTATGTATATTTTGTGTAACTGGTTCAAGTGCTGCCATCTAAATGATTTTTATTAGCACATCAAAGGCTGTGAGGCAAATATCCTGCAATATAAAATTGTCAAAGAAGTAAGTTCAGTTTTAGATTTAAAAAGAGTTTTCCATAAATATGAAGAAATAATGTTGTAGGCAGTTCATTTCTTCTCAGAGTTCTCTAGCACTGCCCTAAGCTTCTGGGTGGTTTTTTTTATTATTCAAGCACTTGGCTTCAGAATGAAATCTCTTCAGTTTTATTGTATTTTCTTTTTACATTCATATAAATTTATTTTAAATCATCTAACTTTCAATTTTCTAAGCTCAATTACACATTTAATATGTAAAATTCAGCATAAGCCTCTGGGCAAGTAGCAAAAAAGTAAGGCTAAAGCTCTAATTAACCCTCTCAGTTTAGAATGTTTAAATGCCTAATAGAGCTAAGCCTAAAAGAGAACTTTCATTTTTTTCTGAATATATTTTTGGTGTTAGAGAACAGAAGCTCTAAATTATGGGATGCTCAGAGAAACAGTGAATGAAATAATGGTTGCCTTAGCTGTATGAAATCTATGACAAAATGGATGTAAGGGGAACTTGAGAAGCTGATAAAGTGATAAGATCAAAATTGATTTTCTTCAAGAAATTCAAAGGTCTAGCTTCCAAAAAGTAATGTTTTCCTCACTGTGGGAACAGTTAAAAATACTTTATTTTCATGCTCCCCTCTCCTCTTGCAGTGGGGGGTTTAAGAGAAGGAAAGATTCATATTGAATAGAGATCCTTTTGTCTTAAGTTTGTGAACCAGTGAACAAGCTGGTTTTTAAATGTTTATTAAATGGGGAAGAATGCTTGTTGACAGAAAACAGGTTTAAAATATTGGTGCATGTCTTCAAAAAATAGTAAGGTACTGAAAGATGCCATATAGGGAAGTGTTTAGAAAGTCAAAGGCTAATTCTCATAAGTCTATTTATAATATAACTTAATTTTAGATTTAGGTAGCTTTCACAGAGCCAAACACATAATTGTTCAGAAGCATTTTATCTATGCAAATGGAACATGTGAATCCTTCAAATTTTTCTATTTGCATGTCCCTCTTCAGGAATTTAAAAAAAAAAAAAAGTTTTATTCATCCACTATGTTTGTCTCCTTTTTACACTGTTCGGTTTAGTTGTTTGCGGTTTTTTTTAACAAATGGCAGATTTACTTCATGAAGTGATGCAATATAATGCACTTAAAATTCTAATATTTTATCTGCATGTGATGATGATTTTATTATTCCTAATGCTTGTTTTATTTGACTTTGATTATTTACCTTTGTGTAGAATCTGTTTATTCTGAGTTTTTATGGTATTTTCTGCATGAACCATAGAGCTGGTAGTTTCTGTTAGACAGATGAATGTTACTTAGGTCTTTGGCTATTACTCACAATGCACCAGTCATCATGTAGTTGAACTGTTTAATTTGCAATTTGCTTCTACTTCTTGACATTTAAGATTTCAGGATAATGGACTAAAATCTGCTCTTTAGGTTTCTGCAATTACTTCAGTCAAGTTTCCCCAAGTGCATACATACATATATCCCCACTCTCCCTCCCACAAAAGTAAAAAATGTTTGTTCTTTTCTTTAGATGCTGGTAAAGGGCAAAGAATGCTTAAATGCAGTAGTCTTTGACTTAATATGTAAGATTCAGTATTAAGACACTGAATGGTTTATGAATAATAATTCACTAACAAAGTGCACATTTATAGCCATTAAATTAGAGCTTACAGCTTCTCCAGATGTAGTTTTCTCTTCTTCTGACCTACTGTTAAAGTAATGATGATACAGCACTAGCAATAATAATTCATTATTCACTGTTCCTTTACTAAGTGTCTCTTTGGAGTAAGTGTAGAAGGAACACTAAAGAGACTTAATGGCAAACAGATATTTTCTGTCATACGGTGTTGTGCTCTGGACTTTCTTGGACTTAAGTAAATTATACATTTTTGCCAAAAAGTATATATTTATTTTATGTGAAGTAATCATCTTAGATTTTTATTGCTATAATTGGAATGTAATACAATGCATTAAGAACTTTCAAGAAAATACAAACATAAGCAATGTATTTCAGTGCTTGGCTCCATACCAAGAACTGTAATGATAAGACAGTTACTCAAAGACATGTTTGGCAGTAGCATATGGTTGATAATATATGATTTATGGTTTCTTTTACAAATAGGGTAGACAGGTAAAACATTTTAAACTCTGTAAACATTCTGTAAGAATTACCTCAGTGTTTTTGAAGGTCAAAATTGTGGACACCTTCCATATGTTAGTACCTCTTTTTACTTCCTTGATGTCATAGGAGGTTCCAGATTTATCTTCAGTAGGCATTTTAGGCAAAATAAAAAACTCAGCTACTGGACACTACTAAACACTGTCTCTATCTGCAGCAAAGAACATTGGGATTAAGCAAAAGCACTGGAAACTCTTAGAGGTCTTCATTATTTTTAATGTAATCAGAGCAGACTTCAGCAAGTACAACTTTAGTTAAAGTAGATTCTCTGGCTCACTGCCTGTTCAAGGAACTGGATTCCTGTGATACCTTGCCTGCTCATGAGCCTCCTGGTTAATAGTGTATAGCTGCAAACTCTGTTTATGTACTTCCAAATTAGTCAGAGGTCTGTCATCAGGCAAGGTTCTGTACAGTTGCACGGTCATGCTATACAACAAAACATGTCCATGGTGTGGTCTAGCATTCAACTATTGCAAAGAACCATAGAATCCAAATATAAAGCAATATTTCCCCATAAAAACATGCCATAGTTCCTGAAAAGGATGTAAATTTTCTCAGACTGATGATGGAAAAAAATGAGTAAACCAAAAGAAGCCATGCGATTGGCATTCACCTCCATATCTTGAAGATTTTACAAAACATGCTTTTGGGGGATTTTGGTTGGAGTTTTGTTGTTGTGGTTGGTTTTGGCAGTTTTTGGTTGGTTAGTTGGTTGGTTGGTTGATTGGTTGGTTGGTTGGTTTTACATGTGTAGTGCGGTCTTGCATCAGTATTTATCACTTTTGAAAGAATGGTGCTCAGGGGTTTCAAAACCCAATGTTTTCATGCAATTCTTGAGCTTGAAACGATTCTTGAAGCTTTTAAAACCCTTTTTTCTAGGGGGCTATACCTTAGTACTGCAGGGCAGGAAAATGAACTTTGTCAAATATCACTTCAGAAAGACAAAAGGCTGGAAAGATTCTTCAGTGAGACTGACCCAGATCTTGTTAATGTATTAATTTACCACATGCCCCTGCTTTCCCTGTTAAAAAAAAAAAAAAAGAAAAGAAAAAAAAAGCATTCTTTTTCCACATTTTATATCATGTTATGGAAAATTTCATCGTGCACTTGACCTACAGGATCAGTGAGAGCCAAAAGCTCATCCTGGAAAGTGTCATGCAACCTAGCTGAAATGAAAACTATCTTGGTTATAAAAAGAAATCAAGCAAAAACATTTTAGGCTTTTTTGTCTTCAGCACAGGTTAGCTAAACAATCAACAAAAAGCAAAAATGAAAAACATAGATTTGCTCATTGATACCAAGAAGCAACAGGTTTGATTTGCTAGATTTGTGAGACTGTGCAATCTTCTGAAATAAAATGAAAATTCACATGATCCTTAAAATTTTCTTTTTGATAGACATGTGAGCCTTTAGTGGAGTGGAGCTGAAGGGACCTCCTCAGTCTGGTTCCCTCAGCTGCACACCAGAGAACTCATATACCTCCCTTTCTTAAATGAACAAACTGACGATGTTTTGCATTAAGGTTTGCTGGTCCCCTTACGATCCCAATGAGAAAGGCACTCAAGGTCTGTAAGTTAGCATTCAAAATGCTATTTATTAGAACTAACACTACAAAGAATGACAGGAGAGCATAGGGAATCTTGCATCCTTGTAGATAATGGGAGTCCTGAGTCGAGCATTGATGCACCAGCCTTCAGTGGGCAGGTAACCCATCCATAGAAAGTGCCACCCCATTTTTGTCATCCAAGTTATTGCAGGATTTTTCTTGTAAGGAGACAGCTGTGTGCATTATTCCTACTATCAAACAGGGAGAACACTAAAACTTCCTTCTGCACTGTTGGTGCAACCACCAAGTGGGAGCTGCCTGCAGCTTCTCAGTGAGAACAAGCTGGCTGTGTTTACCCAGCTTCCAAGGGGTACGTGCAGCTCCACGCAGCCTGGAGAGCGCTGCACATGCGGCCCCTGGCGCCTACTCCGTGTCACTCGTGTGGATCACCAACTCCTCCGCATGCAACAGCCCCCCCCACCCAGGGCCTTACACTGTTATATAACTGCTGAAGCTGAAATCCACCGTTTGCTCTTCAGGAAAATTGTTCTGTGTCAGTTTCATTCTTCTGATGGAAAGAAACCTTCCAGCTTCAGGACTAAATGTATTTTTGTGGCTCTCTTATTCCTGTTTGTTATGATATTCTGGTATCCACATTGTCTTGCATTTTACATATTTTGTCTCTCCTTTGCAGATAAACAGCTTATTCATACACATTCACACCTGGGTTTTGGTGGGGTTTTTTTTTTTTTTTTGGTGGGGGGGGTTCCACTACAAAAATCAAGATTCCATGTTTTCCTTTATAATTTTTTGTCTTCATTACCTTTTCTTTTCTTTGGGCCCTTTTCCTCATATCAATTCTCTTTTTGCTGATGATTCATCAAGGAAACACATTCTAGATAGGGTCCCATCTGTGCTGTGGCCATTGACAATGCCATTTTCATTTGTAATCTCTGCAGAAATATGCTTACTGATGCATGCAAAAATGGCATCTTCCTTTTATGTGGCTTCATCTTACCAGTGTTTGTGGTCTTGCTGTGATTGACTAATACACCCATTACACTTCTTCCCTGATGTATATCTAGCTGGCAGGGAATGTGCTGCTTTTCAGTGCAAGCCTTTAATAGTGGAAGCAAAGCAAGACAAGCAAAATTGAAACTATCTTTTTCTATCACTTCTGTATTATGAGCTCTAACCCTAAAGTGGAAGTTCTTTGAAGCTTGAGGCTTTGCCCTTTGCATTTTAAATTTAATTCCATTTCTTGTACTTTACTCATGCAGATTGTCCTTCCTCTGTAATATTGTGTCCTTAGAGGTTTCATTAGTATTAGTACCAAGATCACTTGTGAAATTACAACAGCTGTAAAACTAATTCTTGAGAATCTTTCAAATATCCAATTAAAAAAAATCTTTTCTTAGTAAAACCAAGAGTAAAATAGACATTAAAAATAAAATTTTATAATAATGTTTTTAGAAGTGCTGTATTGAGCATATTAACATATGCTGTATTTCCTATAATTTGAATATTCTGGAATAGCCTACCTTTGGTGAACCTACCTTCCATATTTTACTATAACTTTCAAAATCTTTCCTTTTGAAGGAAAAAAACATTTTGAAGGACTCCAAACCTTGGTTAGTGTTTATTTTTAAGTATAGGTCAGAAGTAATAATAACATTACAGTCAGAACATCAGAGATAACAACATGGCTTAATTTTGTCAGGTTTATTTTTTTTTTGCTTACCATCTCGGGTGGGATTTGTAATGCAATGAGATTTGGTGCCACTGCAGAAAAAGTGCTACAAGGGCTTAAGACGGCTATTCTAAAACTAGTTTAGTTTCATTATGCTTAAATTACATGAGGGTAAATGTTACTCTAAACTAAGATCACAGAAGCTCCGGTCATATTTTTCATTCTAGAATATTAGAAGGATCTCTGTTTATATCCAGATCAAGAATCTGTGTTCTTACTAAATGGTGGCTTTTACAGTCTTTCCCCAAAGTAATTTTTAATCCATCAGGATTCTGCCAATATTATTATAGTCAATTTCATTTAAATTTAAAAAGTCCTTAAATGTATTATGTCACAGTATCTGTTTTTATATGTGTTTGTTAAACAACTTCTCTGAGAGCAAAATGCCTAATATGCTACATCAAATTACTCCTAGAGCTAGCATCCATCTTTGATAGCAGAAGAGCAAAAAAACCCCGAAAGATGACTTACAACCACTTAACACATGCACACATGAAACCATCATGGCCCATAGAGCTGCTGGAGGAAAATGTGTAGTTGGCACAACTACCTGAGGACTTAACAACAGTACAGGGCCCTCTGGCCTGACAAACCCCACTTTTCCAGTCTATGGCTTTCTTTAGGTCTCTCTGTAGTTCCCTGTATTATTTCTCTGAGAAAAAACAACCCAAAGCATCTCTTCAAAAATTCCATTTTGAAAAACATCTTTGTGAAGTTTTGTTTTTCCTTCAATAGGGAAGAAAATCATGTTTTGGTTTATTTAAATTTTATGTCACCTGGCCACATGTGATTGTTTGCCTGGGTTTCTTCTGGAAAAAATGCCTTAGCAGGAGACATAATGTTGCTATATGCTGTCAAACCTTACATCATTTGCTGAGCAGTGTGCTGGTTGCTTCTAATGCTTTGTAAAAAGTAAAGCATGTTTGTCAGTAGATTTATGCTTTTTTTGAGAAAACACAGGGTAACATGTTATGTTGTTTTCACATAGCAGCTATGTTGCCAAATTGCTCTGAGGCCTGGTTTGGATAGCAACATTTAAAATATATACTCACAGCTATGCACTGAACAACTGTTTCATGGTCTCAGTCATAACAAATGAGAGGCCCAACTGTAATACAAAAATCATATTAGATAACAGAAAAAAAAGTCTTTTAAAATGTATGCAAGTTCAGGCAGCATAAACAGTCTACACTATCAATCAGAATTTTCTTGTTACAGTTATAATATAGATATGGGAATGATATGGTTTTCTCTTTTTAAGTTTTCAAATTAGAATTTCGAGACATCTTTCAGAGTTCCGTTTAGATCTTTTCTTTGACCTTTGTTGTATTAGATTTCCAGTCATATCTCAGAGCAATGAAGAACATGCACCCATTCAGTTGCAGAAAGTAATTTGGTTCTTGGAAACCACACCACCTCTTTCCTGCCCAGACACATGTCAGCTTCGAGCAAGAACCCAATGCAATGATTTAGGATACTTTTCCTTCTGTCACAATAAACTCTGGGCATTATTCCAGTAAATCAGAAATAGAGCTAGTAATGTCAGTGTTGAGATTATATCATTAAACAGTACATGAGCAGGAAGAGAAGAGAGACTACAGATTGCAGAAAAACAAGGACCATTAATCACAGAGTCCCTGTCTACTGAAGCGCAACAAATGAGAACAGCTGGTCTCCAATAAGTCTACATGATTTTAATTGATGGAAGCTGTTAAGGAAAAAAGCATGCATACAAAGAAAAAGCATACACATGTAAAATTATTTTTTCTTTGAAGTCAACTTCAGTATTTCAGTCTTATCCTGATATTAGCGTGTCATTCAAAATAACTTGATTGATATTGATATAAAATTGGGTTTAAACTTATTTTAGTAAGAATGTATGATAAACACAGATTTATGTATGCTGCAGCTAGCAGAGGGTGAAATACTAACATATCTTTAGTATACTTTTCTTACAGCTCTGTGAAGTCAAGCTGTTTAAACAAAAGACAAGTTTCAACCTTTCATCTTTGAGCTAGGTCCCAATTTACTTTTTTGGAACTAGGAGATTGGGAACCAAAACCTGCACTTTTGATTTATGTATTCAGTGTTGGGTGAAGAGATGAGAAAAACTCTACCCTTAGGTGTTTGGGGATTTTTAATGCAGATGCTACAAAATCAATGAAATAAATACATCAAAAACTTTCTCTTTTGAGAACATCATCCTCCTGTTCCAGACTTCGTTATTTGGCTTTCTTTCATTGCTAAGTAACTTAGTGGCTCTTACTGTGCTCTGTATTGCCCATCACTGTCACTGTGTTTGGTATTACAACCCCATTTTTACTTAACCTTCAAAGAAATTTATGAAGGAGAAGTGAAGTATTACAAATATGAAATAGTGATTTCACAAGCCAGTAGACAAGAGAAAAATCATGTACATTTTCTTTCCCCTGAAGATGAGAGCAAGAGTCTGTTCTCCAACCCTGTTTCATTAATTTGCTCACCTCACTGATTTTGTGGAACTTTTATTCTCATTTTTGTTGTGTAATGACCTTGAGTCAGTATCAGAAACAAATTAGAAGCCAATGAAAAGTATACTGGTTTCTTCCAATGTCTTTTTCTATTTAATGTTTCCATATAATTTCCTTATCTCTTTCTCTTGGGACCAAGTGTTCGTGTTACACCTGTTTGATCCATAGCATTACTGTTGTGTAATACTAAAGATCTAGGCAAGGAGAAAGTGTCACTGTCACTGTCAGTGATCCTGCTCCTACAGGTAAGACACTCCAATGAATTTGCAGTCAAAACCGTAAAAGGGAGTTGACAAAAGGGGGTGTCTCTTTGCTGTGTATTTGCCCAAGAGGAAGGGAGGTAATTTTCTGTCATTCTGAAAGTGAAACAAATTATTCCTAGCACAGGCTAAAAAAGTTGTACATCCCCTTGCACACTGGAATTTCAAGAGTGACTTCTAGGTTGTTCTTGAGCTCCAATAATGCCCATACCTTGCTGCAATGCTATGCAGATAGCCTTGGAGTTATTCAGGGTGAGAATTTTAATGCCAGTATCTTATAGGAAGTTAAAATGCAGCTGTCTTTCTGCATGTGTTAATGGCTTGCTGGACAGGCCAGAGTGACCTTCTGTAGAGTTGTAAAAAGGTTAGTTGTAAGAAATAAAACTGGGAAAAACCAAAGGTCCTGTGGCATGCTGTAGACTTTGACTGTCCTTATAAAGAGTCATAATAACCTCATAAGATTTTATCTAAATACATAAATTAACTCTTCATTCAAGGGAGATCTCTGAATTTACTAATTTAATCAAAGGGAATGCATCTAATGTATTTCTGAACATGCTTTCTCTGATTTGGTCTAAGTTCTTTTGAGTTAACTGCTTGTAAATAATTTATGGTGACACCCATTACAAATGTTCATATAGTTGTCACATTGATGTTTTTTGTGGTTAACATAAGCATTTCTTAAAACAAGTATTTTTTAAATGCTGTAAGCTGTTAACTACAGTTGTGGTTGCAAAGTCATTAGAAATAGTTAGCTAATAAGTCAAGAATGGACCTAACTTCAGGCTTTTAGGGTTACTTCCCCTGTCCAGAAGGTTTACACAGGAAGTTCTGGCTTTTGAAGAAACAGAGAAACAGTCTACTTTTATTCTCAACTGTTTTAACAGAAAAGAAGGGAAACAAGAAACAGAATATGTTATTAGTAGTGCTTTACCTTGAACTTTGTATTTTCATTTTTAACACTTAAAAGGATTAATGATCAATCCCAATTTCTAAAAAACAGAATGCTTCAGAATGTGCCAGTAGATCTAATGGAAAAAAAATGGACAAACCCAAAATGTCTTGAGAAAGAAACAGTTTTCAGCTGCAATTCTTGAAATTTTATGGGGGGTTTTTGTGCTTCTTGTATTCCTGTTTCTTACTTTTGTAAGTTTCTTATGTAAGGGACACCATGAAAAATGCTTGTATCTTAAATACTTTGAAAGCAGCAGTGGACCACCAGCCAGATGACATATCTAAATAATTTGATGGAAAATATTTGCATAAGCTTTTTTGCTTTGTCACAACAAATAATTGTATTAGGTATCTTAGCAGTATTTAAGCCTATTGGCCTTAAATGAAACTCTGAAGTAAAAATGTTTTTTTAACATTTCTTCTACATAGAATTTGCAGAAATTGAAGTGGGAGTGAGGGGGGAGGAGGATGTCTTAATTATATGTAGGATGTTCACAAATAGCTGGAAGTGTACTTTGCTTAGGATAATTTGTACTGAAATTATAGTTTAGAAGTAGAATCCTGATTTGTTGTACCTCAGCATTTGTAGGGAATCTCACATCACTGAAATTCTTTTAATCAAGAGGTATCTTATAGTAATTTGTTCTAGCTCAAGTGGTAGTTAATTTGAAGAAATCAAATTAAATCAGTATTAAACAGAAGAGAGGAACCTCAAATGTTCATTTCTTACATTCCAATCCACAAGTTAAATTTTTGCTGTTGTACATGCAGCAGTGACTATGATGAATACTTATATCTAAACCAGTATAAAATAAAGACAAGTAAAGCTGCTCTGTGGACTGATTGGGTAAGATGAATAGTCTGAGATACCAAACTTGAGAGGAACATTGGGAAGTAGAAATCTAGAAAGTAACTGTTACCACTGCCTTGACTCCATTTTTCATTCATATTTCTTTGTAAGGAACATGTATTAAATTGCCTCATGTAAAGCAATTCATTTTACTGTCTTTCTTTAAAACATTGATCTCTACAGATATAAGGTGTAAACTCAAATAATGTCTTTAAGTGATCCCACTGTCTGCAGGTTTTCAATAGTTTGTTGTTTGTTGTTGTTTTTCAGTCAGGAAATAGGCACAGTGGTATGTGAGCTAAATGATGACCTGTTTCACAGTTTTTAATTGTAAATAGTTTATGACTTTCATTATTAACTTAGAATTTATTGGTAGAGATGATTCACCAAGTAGTCATAAACATAATAGTCACATTCAGCTCTGAATTTGGTGGAAAAATACAATTAAATTCTAGTTCTTACATTTCTCATTAGATAGATACTCTTCATCTACCCAGTTCTGTCATCACCTTTATTTGTGGTGGATGCACTATATTCTTAAAACAACAAATATTTGAGCAGTCTGTATAACACTCTGGAAAAAAATCCACAACTGTTCATGCAGTATTTTGAGAATATAATTCACCTTAATATTCCTCTTGTGTTCAGATATTCCTAATATGGGGTTTATCCCATGTTATGCTGTCACCAGGGTGCAATGCAATTTGTGTTCAATGTGTTTTTAGCTCTACTTCTCTTTCTTCTATGTAAGTAATTAAAACATAAGACAGATCAACTGATTTTAATTCAAAATAAAGGTTGACTGTTGCTAGCAGAAAATACGTGTGAAAGAGAAGATTTTTTTCTTACTTTAAATTAAAACTAAACCACACTTTTAAAAAAACAGATTGACTACAAGTATCAATCTCAAAGGCACGTTTGGTTCATTCACTTTCCACTAGGATCTGTGCGTGCAGGGCTGCTAGAAATTTTTGAAATTATCTTATATATCTGGAGAATCTAGTGTGAATAAGAGAAATACTCATGTTGTGATTAGTATCACCAAGACCCTGAAAGGAAGGAACTCTCCAGATGTATTGAACTGCTCTCTATTTTGTTTGACTCTCAGTCAGCCAGTTAGTAATTTAAAGTATTTCCTGTGCTCTTACATCGGCCCTGGAGACTTTGCATACTCTGCAGGTATGTTAACATGAGAGTTGAAGTTAAACATTGGAACTCATAATAATGGAATTCATCTTGGGTTTCTGCCTTCCTAGGGCTTCCTGGTGTATAACAATACCCCCTGTAGCAGAGGAAATGTTATTACTATGCACAGATGCAGTTCATATTTATCTGGGGAACTGCACAACCATCTGCTGAAAACACATCACATCATGTGGATGGCAGACTGCATGAATTGCTGCTATTGTACATGTTTTTTACATGTCTTACACTGCTGATGAGCTCCAAATTTATATATAGACCAGGAAGATTAAATACTTCCAGAGGCCAAATAGCTCATAGTTTACATCCTTTGCTAGATCTTCTGGAAGCAACTCCTTTCTTTCATTGTTAGTAGTGTTTAAGAAAATAAATTGCGAGGAAATAATTTGTGCTTGCTGATGGAGGGAGAGGAGGGCTGATACAAAGTCATGAAGCCCCCTCAGCAGCTGTAGTTTTTTTGTTGTGAGTGAAGAAATCCTGCAGAAGTTAAGAAGGAGGGGAAGGGCTTATGCAGTGGTTTTCCCCTGTTGTGAATATCCATTGAAGGATGCACAGGCCACAGATTGCTCCCTAAAGGAATCCTTTCAAAGAGCTGCTTTGAAAGACAACCTGACATAACATCAACCAGTCATTTGCAAGTACCAGGGATGATGCCCAGTCTATCATGTGCTAGTGCAAAGAGAACAGCTCTTGGGGATGACCAGATAAAGGAAATAGCATAAATTAATGGAAAGTACTGAAAGCACTAGAGGATGCTGGAGAAAATTGCTGGAGTCAGGAAATGAGCCATAATCACTTCAATGAAAAGGTAGGCTTCTGATAGCCATAACCATTTTAAGAAGGTGATCAACTTTCTCAGCAGCTGAATTCATCCGTGCTGGGGCAATGCACTGTAAATTTGGGTGTAAGACAGAGGCAGTCCCTTAGGAGTCACTGAGAGCAGAAGGTTGGGCCAGGACCCAGACTGGCATGCCTTGCAGCTACTGGTCTTGCTTCCTCTCAGCTACTCATGTTCCCAAGTTAACGCTCCTTCATGTTTTATCTCCCTCTTTTCCTCTAAACTAGTGAGATTTCCATATTTGCTGAGAACCTGGACACTGTAGTTTATTTTGGTAGGATTCTGAAAGGGAGTTCAAGCTAATATTTGTTTTCTGTAGAAACTAACAGAAACTGAACTCTGACAGTCAGTGCTGGGCATAAGGAATGCACAGTTTCTATGCTTGTTCATATTTAAGATTATCTGTATAAAAGGAAAAGCCATAATATAAATTTAATTGCAGTTTTGATGTCTATGAATGAGGAACTAAATAATTAAATTGGAATAAGTGTTTCTCATTTTGACAAAAATGCAATTTACTCTCCACCCTTCAGCAGGTCTCCCCACTCACCACCAGCAATAGTGTTCTAGGAAAACTTTTCATGCTAAAAATAGAAAAAAAACCAAAACAAGGCAGAGGCAGAAAGAAGCGTTATCAAAATTATCTTTTCTGTTTCTTAGAGAAATACAATTAACATAATAAATAGGATTTTAAGCAATCTGAAAGTTTTTACTAATACTTTAGAGGTTATAGCATTCTAAATTATTTTAACATTGTAGTATTCTACTAATATGCAGTGACTTTTTAGCCATGGTTGTTAGAATGTAGAGTGCTGTGTTTTTCCGAAAAACATACCTTTTCAAGATTTGCTAGTCAGAATATATTCCTTTCTAAAATAAAGTTTAGTGTTTTGACAATACCTCTTTCTTTCAGTTATTCCATTATATCTTTTATATTACTTACATAATTTATGTAAATAATATATTTAATTACTTACATAAGGTATGTTTTCAGGACCTTCACAGAACAGTTTTCCTTACTAAATTCTGATTTAAGTGTTTTAGTTAGTACCTCTTGATTCTTTAAAAAATTACTATATTTTACAGGATATTCTATATCCTGTTTTGTCATTTGGAAAAAATGATACAATGTTTCAGACTGTTCTGGCAGAATAGAAACACCTTTTTTGGTATCAATTCATCAATTTTTTGCTATTTCTTATAATGATCAATAAGATCCATGTTGTGGTTTGCTGCTAAGAATGTACAATATCCACATTTCTGGCTCAGTTTCTGTTAAGTGATCAACATTGAGAAAGTCCTCAAGTTTCCATTCAATTCTGTTGCATGTTATCTAATCTGATTAAACTTCATCAGAAGCACTTCATACTGGCATAATTCAGTACAACCCCTAACTTCTTAAGAAGAAAAATAGCCTTTCTTTCTTTCTGGCTTATTGACTTGTTTTTGTAATGGCATCAAAAGACATTTTAATTTGCTTGTGGGATATGTGACTAATAGAGTCATATAATAGCATACCTTTTATTCACACTGAAAACTACAGTATGAGACTTCATTGTTTTCTCTTGAAGAAATCGTTATGTAATTTCAGAACTTACTGAGATGGAAGATGTTCATTAAAAATCTGAGTCTTGCTTCAAAGCTTCCAAGCCTCAAAGTCAAGTTAATATTTTCAGTAGAAGTGAAAAGTCAATAATATATAAAGCACTTTGAATTTAATTTACATAATGTAAAATAAAACTGCTTCAGAGAAGAGCGGAGTTTTAGGAGAATATGAAAATCATATGGCTTTGTTTGGTGAAGCCTAGCAGTATATTATATTAAAATGCCTAGCAATCCCCGTGCTCTGATAGGTTTGTTACATACCTGGATTGTCTTTAAGAGAGTAATACTTTCTTATAAGCTCACATATTATAAAAAGTTTCATAGTGACATTTGGGCATTTCATAATGTTTAATAACAGTTTGGGTAAACAATAAAGACTCATGTGGTAGTTTTCTTTGTGGGAGGAAGAACATTCAGGATACTTTCTTACCTGGCTGTCCCATAAATTTGGCAGAACAAAATGAAGTTATTTAAGAGGAAGTAGCTGGGCTTAAGAAAACAGGTATGGCTGTGGTGCTTTTTTTCATTCTTTAGCAATACCTAATTCTCTTTTGGTCCTTCATATTGTGCATCCAGCCTTAGTAGTGACTGGTGTCTGGGATTTCAGCTAGGCCAGCAAGATATTAAGTCTAGAAACTTATGGCCTAAATACTTATTAGTAGTTACTACATTAGTCTGATTTTTCTCTTGCTGTAGGACTTTGTTCTTAAAGCATTATGTTCTTGAAATTTTAAACCTAAGGCGGGCAAATGGAGGACTTGCAATATCTGGGAATGCAGACACCCACTTTGCCTGTTGGTTGTTGTGGCAGCATGTCCTAGAGATTATGATGTGGAAGCAAATCTCAAAAAGGATGAAAAGCAGCCCAAAGCAGCCTCAAACAGTGTGTGAGGTTATGTTGGAACTGTATTCACAATCAAGACATTGGATTCATTCTTGCCCATGGGAGATCAAGTTTTCTGCAGTACCCTGTAGTGGCTTGTGATTAGATTTAACAGAAGACTGAAAAATAGTATTGCCCTAGGTGGACTTGAACCTGCTTAGTCTGATGGCACTAATGCAAGAATTTGGAGTAGCAGCGTTCAAGTCAAGTAGGGCTCACTTTGGAACTTACAAATTTTTTGCCAGTCACTAGACAGCTGTATTTTCAACATTTTCAAGGCAAAATTATCTCCTCTTCCTGTAATTTAACAGTTTACTGCAAACAAGGGTCGAGTGAGCTTCAAGATGAAGTGATTAGGAGGGTTTATTAGCTAGAGAAGTTTTTTATGGGCTGGGACCTAACAAAACACCTATATGCTTTGCAGTGCAAGAAAGAAGAAGGTAGTACAGAAATGCAAGAAATGAAACAACAAAAAATGGACTAAATATGAATTTAACCAGAAGTGAAGGAAATGGTGCACCTGAAGAGAAAGCAAAAGAAATAGAGTTGTTTGACTTAAAGGAAAAGGATCGGGAAAGATGTGAAAAACAACTTCCCATTTGAAACTATAAAACCAAAAGGGCAAATGATTCCTTGCACCTGTTATGAGCAAAAGAATAAAGCTCATAGCTTGAACTCCATCAAGGATTATGTAGGTGGCATATCCCTTCTGCAGTTGTTTCTGTTGGATCTTTGTTGATCTGACTGCACCCAGAATATCAGTACTATGCTGCTGCTCCAAGACATTTTCAGTTATGCATACTAAAATATAGCTACACTTCTCAAATCACTTCTCTTGAAAAACCTGGTGTTTTTTCCACTAAAGGCTCCAAAATTATTGCCAAAATTAGACAACTGATGGTAAAACTTAGCCCTGTACAGCTGGACAGAATAAAGACGATCTTATATTTAGGTCTGACTTTAATCAACAAAACAAGATTTCTGTGAAGGGTTCCATGATTTCATGATAATTTTCTCCATAAATTACAATGTGAAGGCTACATATTTCAACTGTATTCAATCCAGTGTGATGCATAAGTACAAAAAAAGTAATTTTCTTCACTTGAATGAATTTTATATTAAATATACTGACAGTTTATTAGATACTTGGAAAACTACAGAAATATGTATAATCTGTTTGGAACCTTTTTATTTGTTGAGAGTACTTTACAGGGAACAATTACATAAAGTATATTTGATTTGTATAATTATTGAACAATTCCTTAAAGAGTGCAAATGGTCTACTCAGAGGACTTGACTGAGAGAGGCAAATTACTGAAAGATTACTAACACCCCTCTCACTCCTTTATAATAAATTCAGAAAAATTGCTGTACCATAAGAATGAAAAAAATTCAAATATGCATGGTTTTAAATACTGTATGTACTTTTGTGGTGGTTGAAGGTCCCAAGGAAAAAAATAATTCAGGTTTGTATATAAAAGCCAAAAATAGCTTGTTTGTGGAACTCAGTTATAAAAACAATAGCATATGACATAAAAAGCAAAATACCTGGTTTTTTATCAAAATTTACAAGTCTGTACTGTAAGGTTGGATTAAGTTTCAGTCTCTGTAGGTAGCATGCATTCGCTTACACTTTTGTAACAAATGTTTTCTCATCTCATTTAGATTTAGTTTTGGTTTAGTGTAGGTAATATCTATATAATAACCATACTATGAAAGTAACTGGAACCTACTCATTTGTCATCTATGAAAACTTCTATGTATTATCATGAGAAATCGTCATGACTTCTTTCCAAGCTAATGTAGCACTTTTTCATTACCTTGTAATGAGTGTAGCATTCAATGTGTCTGTGGTAGTTCAGTTTTGATAAATGCTCTTATCTAAGGCCCTCCTCTTCCAGATGGCAAATAAATTAATGTTTTCCTGTATGAATTATGGTGTTATACTTCTGTTGTGCAAAACATGAATCCCACTGATGTCCACAAAGCTCTGTTTGTTTGACTGGATAATCTGCTTATTCTGAGAAAGGATATAAGAAAGCCTTCCTTGAGAGTCCTGAATACTATCAAAATGCAATTTACATACTCATGGAGTTAGATGGACTTAGTTCAGTGCTTAAGTGATGCTTCTCTTTTGTCTTGTCCCTAATATCAGCAGGCAGGATGGTTCTGTTTTGTTTCATGTTCTTTTATGATTTTCCTGGAGATGACCCCCAGAACCTGTACATTCTTCAGAGTGCCTGCTGGGCAGGCCTTTCTCAAGTTATAAAATGGAAAGAATAATTCTTTCAGGTGCAAGAGTGTTAAAAAATATTGTTAATGTGGTATTCAGTCACTTATATTTTGTTGGGTTTTTTTTTCTTTTCCAGGATTACTTACTGCCATCTACCTTTCCAGAGTAAATGGCTTTATGTTGGAACAGAGAGAGGAAATACACACATTGTAAATATCGAGTCCTTCATTCTTTCTGGATATGTTATCATGTGGAACAAGGCAATAGAGCTGTAAGTGCAGATTTTTTTAAATTTGTATGTGTGGTCATTTTCATAGCTGTCTTAAGTTTAATTTTTAAGAATTATTTGGTTTTGCAAATATTACCAGATCTTTTGAAGCCTTTCATTTCAGTGAATGCATTTGCAGTATTAACTGGCTTTTTACAGGACATTAAGGATCAGGTTTATCTTAGAGACCATGTAATTATATTTCATACAAAAGAAAAGAAAATTTTGGTGTACTGTTTAACTATGAAGTTCCATGAAATATAGAAAGTCTTTCATCATTGAAATTCAGATTTTGCTATTTTTATGAGGAAAACTTGATCACCATAGCCTCTGTCCTGTGAAGAGAATAATGGAGGATATTTGCCCTAAGACTCTACAGAGAACTTTTCTTCACTGAACTGTGGAATCATTTAGATGAGAAGGGACAGGAGGAGATCTCTAAACCAAACCTTCTGCTCAACAGTGAGAATAATTCAAACAGATCAAAACCTGATGAAGTGATAGGAAAGATAATGAGTGCCTACTAAATGATAGTTCTCTGACAAGCTAAGCCAGGTGTCTCTGTTGGGAGTATGAAAGAGACATACAAAAATCTGGGATATGTCTATGCTTCCTGCAAGTAAAACCTCAACAGAAATGAAAACCTCTTTCTGTGCTGTTTCCTCTGTGAAGTTTCAGAAAGAGGAACTTCTGTGGGAAAGCTGAAAGTACTTATTGCAGTGTCTGAGACATTTGCTTCATGTTGTGAGGGACCTTTAACCTCTGGTAGTAAACTGAAATGCAGCAATCTCAGTGAACCAAGAGAACAGTAGCTAAGAACAGGTTACAGGCCTGCAGTGTAACCCCAGTTCTCAAAAATTCCTTCCTTTCTCTTCCCTCTATTATTATTATTATACTAATCACTCTGTCCCCCAGGTTGAACTGATGCCTCATTTTATTTCTCCCTCTCTGCCCTCACCAAACTTCATAGGCACAATTGTACAAATATAGGTTTACCTTCCAAGGACATAAAACCAAGGATTCAAATAGTAATGGGGATTCAAGTCTGCTGGTGAATCTTTTGTCCAGTTCTCAATTTTGGAATGTTTGCTTGTTCTGCCCCTGTGAGACTGCTCGGCTCTGTTTTGTAGTTCTGGCTGCAAAAAAGTAGCATTGGAAAACATGGTTTCCTTTGGAATATGATAATTTTGATGAGTTATTCAGGTGGAAAGTATCCTAATTGTTTTCTGTTTCTCACTTTGTTTTGGTGACATTGACTTAGTGGAGGGCTTTTTGAATCCTGTATTTTAGGGAACAACATGTTTTCATTTTGTGTGTACATGTAATTTTCTTTCCTCCAGAAATCAGGATGTTTCTTTTCTGTAGGGAAATAGATCCAGAAGTTTTTTTATGGACTGGAAGCCTTCCACCAAGTTTCAGTTTCTAATTATTTCAAAATTCTTCTGCATAAGTGTTTTTAAATTATTTTAGTGGCTATGCAAACATTTTTCATGAGAGTAGAATAGAATGATGCCTCTCTTTCTATGTGGGAAATAAGGGCTGCATTCTAACAAGCTTCACTACTGATTTATTGACATAGATGCTGTGCAATATGCTCACTCTCTAGAACGTTCAAGGAAGCAAGCAGCCCCTCCTAATTATATTCTTTCTATTTTATATGCAGGAAAATACCTAGATTTTCCAAAATTTTTCTTTCCATAAGTTGTAAAAGGTAATGACAGCATAATAAAGATAGACCGTGTCACCTCAAGTACTTGGAGGTGCTGTATGAACCTACCAAAATAGGTTCTTCTAAAAAGCAAGTTTGCCATGTACTGTTTTGCTGACAGGTGAGCACAGGTATTCATTCATTGCTGCTTCTAGTTCTACCAGTCTTACAAGGAGAAATTGATCCATGTAAGTGGGCTTCTCTAAAGCTCCATCCTCTCCATCCAATCTTATCATGTACTCCTTGAAATGGAGTTGTCCTGGTTTAGGGCAAATTTGGGAGGAAACCTCCGAATGGGGTTCCTTGGGAAAGCAAACCCAAATGGCTCCTCCCCCACAACCGGTTTGGGAAAAAGAACTTCCTCAGAGAAAAGTGGAAAAAACAATTTATTTAACGAAGTGCCCACAAGCACAAAGTATGAATAATATGAAACAATAAAACCTTTCATTGCTCTGAAGTGAGATGGCAAATTCAGGAAGTCTCTGCTGTGGGCAGCTCAGCTCTCAGTCTCCTATCAGGCCTCCAGCGGTCCAGGCCCCGGTGGGCTGCAGGTGCGAGAGCCCCCGGTGCTCCTCTGGGATTTTCGGTCCGGAGCAGGTTTAAACAGTCCCAAGAGAAAGGAAAAAAACCAGTCCAGGGAACTTCTCTCCCTTAGCTAGTTAAGCTAACTGAAAGCACAGGAGGTCTCTGTCCGCAGTCTGTCCGAGACTCGGTCGAACACACGCAGTCCCGAGAAGAGAAGAATGCATTAGGAGTCAGGCAGTTTCTCAAAACAAACTGGGTGCTTCTTCTTTCCCTATTCTGCTCTCAGAATCAGTCCTAAAGGTACAGAACACAATATACAGAACAGACAACTGCAGATACAAACATCAGAAAGTCACCCTAGGAGAGGATGAAGGAAGTTGTCCTTGTAAATATTTTGCAGGTGGACAGGGGAACTTATGTGTCTCTAGATTAGCTTCTCTGTATTAGAGGAAGAGGCTGGTGGGAGTAATGATGATAAAAGATGCTATAGTCCCTCTGAAGTTGAAACTGGGTGACTCAGTAAAGTAATTTGAACTTTCTCTGGTAATAAACTATGATGTCTCTTCCAGTACTGTTGCTTTCCTGCACGTAAAATGGAATGCAGATTAGCTTTTAAAGGAAATATTATTCACTTTTAATGTACTTCATGAGGCTGAGCTTATGATTGTAGACTTTCCTTTAGAATAGTACTGAGAAAAATGTTTGAGACAACAGTTTTACTTTGGGCCATGGATATGTCCTGCTTTGATTATATTTTTTAATTTTCACATTATTTTTACATAGTTTTTGCATATTTTTCACATTTTAGTATTATAGGATCATAAAATAATTCATACTGTAAAGCTTCTCTGGAATTTTCAAGACCAGCTTCTTGCGTACAGTGAAATTAGATTGTTCTGGGGTGTTTAAGTTCACAGGGTCTGTTGATGTTAGGTGCTTTCAAAGACAAAAGAAAATTGTAAAGTACATGTATGTAAAATTCAGGAAAATCTTCAGCCTTGCCATGAACAATGTAAGAGGCAATGGTGCTCATAACATTATGTTAAATTCTGAGTTAATGATAACATTTCAGAGTGTGAGGTTAGCTTGAAGATGTTACTATTCTCTATAAAGCTTAGAAAGAAAGGGATTACCTTTTGTGCAATCATATGTCTTTCAAACTTATTGGCAAGAAAAGACCAGTAAAGCCATTGCTCTGCTGCTATATTCAAAATCTCAGCTTAGATGGAGGGTTTATAAACAAAATTTTAAATGTTTCAAATTTGTGTATCATCTGCTCTAAGAAGCCTGAAGGAGTTCATCTCTCTTCACGCAATTCTCATCCAGTTTCTAAAACTGAAAGTCTACCAACATAACGTCTCTTTCTTATAATTGCCTCCTCCTTACTTTTCACTGATTTGTATCTACTTCTAATGAAATCTCCATATAACCCTCATCCTCAGAAATAACCAAATATTTTGAGTCAGTGAGGCCTATCAAGTGGCTGCAAGAATTTTTTTTGTAACAGTGATTCTGTTGCAGTGAAAGACTGAGGTGAAAATGCTTGGTAGTTTGAAGACTTGAAGGGAAAACAGGTTTAGATGCAACATTTTTAGACTTTGCATACAATGCAAGAAATCTAATCACCTTGTCCCGCACAGCTACTTTTAGTTACAAAGTTGGCATTTGGTGCAGAGGGGTTTTTTTGTCATTTTTTTTGTCTGCTTTTGTATCTGAAAGATCTGTAGAGCATTGGTTTTTTGAGTGATTGTGGTTTTATGTCCTGTTCAGAAGCTTCTAGTGGAGATACATGTCAAAAAGATGATTTCAATGCATATTTTATCATAAGAGATTATAGTCTTCTCTGACAGGAGAGATCATTCAGTGAGTTTAAACAGTATCTAATGTTAGTTAGAAATTAAGGCCTTAACAGCTAATAATGCAAAGGAAACAGATTTTTTTTTTTCTTTTTTTTCCTCCTTTTTTAATATTATTTTCAAAAGTAAGTCGTAACCAATCCTGGAAGTTACAGGAAAAATTTCCTTCTTAAATCGTGTGCACTGTCTGTGTCTCAGTGGACCTGTCCTTGAACAGAGCTGAGAAAAAACACAAGCATATGGGTACCAATTCTTGTCTCAGCCATTTCTGTCATCTCATGCATTATCACTACTTCAGGCCACACTGAAGCAATCTTCTCAGCTGAGAATGAATAAATTAAAACTTTTTCACTTGTCATTTCTCTGTCATGTAGCAGAGCTAATCCTTTGCCAGAGGGGTTTGAGGCTCATGATACTGTTTGGTTTTCTACTCTCTTAATAAGCAAAATGTTTTTCTCTTTTCCTTCCAAATGTTTGGAAACAGCTTTGGAAGTAAAAAATAGTCAATGAGCCCAGCGTGTCTCCATTTACTCCAACTACAATGAGATCGATTTTCACAGCATGATCATACATTTGGGAAGGTCGTCTAGTGTTGGAAGGCAAAAGAAGACCTTTATATGTGTCTTCTGAACTCCAAAAAGGAAAAAATCTGCATTATAAGCCCCATTAAGATTCCGGTGTTTTAACACCCCACTATCTAATGAATGAATAACTGAAACTTGCCAAAATTTATGGGATTTGGAGGATCAAAGAATTGGGCAGACTGGAACTCAGTTATGACAGAGCCATAACTTGGTATCTCCTTTCTCAGCCCTTTGTTTGCCCATCCCCATTTCCTAAAATGGAGACTCAGAATCGGTAGATCCACAGCAGTGAGGGAAAGCAGTACAAAGGAGGAGAAGTAACAATCCAGAAGAATCTGGTACCCCTTCTGTGTGCAGACCCAAATGGAGACAATTATTAACATAAAGAAAGCGCAATTTTCAAGGCTTCCTTCTTCTGGACATTTCAGAAAGTGTATCTAAGACTCAGAGTTGGATCTTGAGGTTGAACTGATTCTTGCTTACTCCAACTCCCAGCTTTGATCCACAGCATATGAATAATGTGTCTAACTTACTCATTCTCTTAAATTTCTCTATGGCTCGAAACCAATGAAAAGAAGGTCTTAAATTCCCTGGAGCACTGCACCTTTATGGTAGGCAGAACTCTGGGTAATGTCTGACTATTGACACAGAAGAAGTATTTATCTCTGCACGTGGTTTTTTTAGCACTGCAACATTCAGTCAATTTCAACTTCATAACAATGACTAATATGGATGTTTTCTTTCTTTTCCCCCTCTTCTAACTCCATCACTTTCTAACACTAGATCTTTATTCTTCTCATAAATCATTACAGTACTTCTCCAATTGTGCAGGTTATCTTTTCTTTCAAAAGGAAAATAGTTTTGATTTGAATCTATTTTTTCATAGTGTACTTTTACCTGCTTTAAAGATTGTCTTGGTATTTGAAGTTCTTACGACAGTATTTAAGTCACTTGATTTCTTAGAGTGCATAAAACAATCCAGGATGTTGAGGAATACATCATCTATGTATTTTCCACATTTTGCTGGGTCCAGATTGTAACTTCTTTTTGAGCTTTCTAATTTTAGGATAAAATAATCAAACAAAACTTTCCATCCTTACAAGTCTTTTGTAGACTGTTTTATGGTGACTGCTGTCTTAATTTCAGTCCAGTTCTTCTGAGTAAGAGTCACATCTTACAGCATAATCTCTTTCTTATTTCCCCAAATGAATATACACCAAGTAAATGAGTACCTGCTGCTGTCTGAACTTCTGAAAAAGAGCAAAACAACTCAGAACAACTAAGTGTCTTCTTAGCAAACACAGTTTTAGTTCTGTACAGCTGTCATGGGCATCTTTGGTTCCATTTTTCAATTCTGCAGTCTGTGTTTTTGGGCTTAAAGGTCAATGAAGACTATGAAATGTTGCAAAGTTTTGTATCATTAGCTCATACTTTTTTCTTGCTCTGTTGAAGTTAGATTTCATTTCAGAATTTTTTTACTGCAAATCATTGGTGATAGTTTTTGGACTTGACCTTCTTTTTTTCTTTTTTCTTTCTGCTGTGTATTGACTTGGATTTGTGGTTTATCCTTTTTTGTGTCTTTTCATTATTTTCTCAGCTGTACCCTGGCTGCTATTTGGGAATGAAAAATCCCTGCTCAACTATTTCACTTACGCCTTATTTTCACCTACTGATTCTTCTTTATTTTTCCCTTTCTCAAGGAATAGGATCTAATTAGTTTTTATGCAGTTCCCCAAAGCCAGCTTGAAGGAATGCCTATACACAAGTATCTGTCATCAACAGTAGAGTGCTTTATTCACAATAGCTTCAAATCTGGTTGGTTTTCCAGCATTTCTTCGACCTTTCCAGGAGCTCTCTGCTTTTGCATTTAATATAATTCAATGGCAAAGTCTTTTTCTTTGTAGGCAGCTCCACAATGACAGTGTCCAACTCTCCAATCTCCTGGACAACTTTACTGGAATAGCAGTGAGGGGAAACAGAATGCTTTATATATACTAAAACAGCTTAAGGCAAAATGAGGTTTGTGTGTAGACATTTCCACATGTAGTATAATTTACTGTATGAAAGCAGTAATTATTGTATCTGTAGCTCTGATAGCATTTCATGGGTTCTATAAAATGATATTACTGATATAATATAGTTAACTAAATAATTGCTTTGTTTAATCTGGCTTGTAGTGCAGTCATGATGTCTACCCTCAAGAGAAATTGACTGTAGAGCCTAATGCCTTGCTCTCCTTTTATGGGCAACACTTCCCTAGGGCTCCAAAAGATATTGTTGCTATTTATACATGCCTTCCTGGAGGAGACAAGGAGATGCAAGAAGTGAGGCACTGATCCTGGTCCTGGTCTTAGTGTGGCACAAAGGATGAGGTTTGGGTTCCTTGCCACAGTCCTTTACCCAAAGGGAGATAACATCACTTCAGGAGAAGCAAACCAGAGAAGATTTTTGTGTCACTTCTTCTGTATCCAGCCATTGGGCAGGCTCAGAGCAACAAGCAAAAGGTCTTGCAGAATTGAGGAAGTTGTAATGCTTTCACACACAGCTTTCTTCCTTGCTCCACCTGAACTGGGATTATTTTGTATCAGTTTATCCTACCAAAAACATCTCCCCCAAGATAGGATTGTGCATGTTCATCCAAAACCAAACACCAAACTATGCTGCATCTTGTGACTATTCCTTGTTATGTAGTCCAAAGAAGAATCAGTTTTGATGCAAATACTTTACTTGCTGTGTATAAAAAAATCAATGTTTCTTGGAGAAAGGCAGTGCAGGAGGACTGCCAGGGAAGAGGCTCTACACTTCCACAAATCTTCAGGAACATCTGTTGTCATCTCTGTGTGGTCTTATCTTTGATGTGAACATGATGTGAAACATGTGAAATTAGTTTTGGTATATACAACTATTTGAAAAAGATCCTTTCTGCTTTCTTGAGGAAGCCATGTTATGACTGCCAAACTTCATAGACTCTCTACTTACTCTTACCTATGTATAAACAAAGCTGGTCTCTGTTAAGTGATAAAGAAAATTGTGGAAGGTGGATCCTGGATGGTTGTGAAACCTCCACCCAACTGCTCTCTCACTCCCCATCCTCAACAGGACAGGGAAAGAAAATAAGATGGAAAAGTTCATGAATCAAGGTAAAATCAGGAAAATCACTTACCAGCTACTGTCGATGGAGAAACCAGGCTTGACTTGGAAAAAATTAATTCAATTTATTGCCAGAGAGTAGAATGGTGAGAAACAAAGACAAAAACTAAAGCCCCTTCACCCCGAATCCTCATGTTTCCTAGACCAATGATGTCTAAGCAATGGTTTGTTGAGTTTTTTGATAGAGTGACATACCTGACAGTGTTAAATTTAATAGAAGTGAAAGAAAAAGGAAGAAGCCAGAGCAAGCCCATGTATTATACAAAATAACTAAATTATTAAAATACCAAGAAGTAAGGTAATATGAATACTAAGAGAATACTTATATCAAATATAGAGGAAAGACAATGAGGAAAAATAAAATCTCATACATTTAGTGCACAGACTGATGTGTTTGGTATCAACTTTGCTGATAGTATATATAAAGCTGTTATTCAACAAAACTAAAGAAATAGCTAGGTTAATAATAATTAAATTGTAATACTCCTTAAAGAAACAAAAAGTGCCTAAGGAAAAAAATACTCAAATCCTACAACATTAATACAGTGCAGCAAATCCCAGGATCCTCCAACAACCATGAATTCAAGAGGGAAATGGAGGAGAATGGAAAATGTATTGTATTAGTGAAGGTTTTCAGCTGAGGTTTTAGCATGGAAATTTAAGGCTACACCCTGCAGGCATAAAAGATAGAAATAGGACTGTTAGTAAAACAAAGGGGTTTTTATACCATTTAGGGAGGAACAAGGAGCTTGTGTGACTGTGAAGGTATACTTAGCCTAAAGAGTAGAGGACAGCTCATGTTTATAAGAGTTTGCTTCTACCCAAAGAGAAATTGATACATTCTTTGGTAAGCAATGTAATATGTATGCATCAAAGAAACTGGTTGCACAGATTTATTTAAACTGTTCCTGACTTTTAAAATTAGTAGGTACAAAGAACTGACTAAATGGAATCAATATTTACTTTAGAAAGACAGTATGCTCTTTTCCTTTCTCCCTCCATTTGTCATGATTTTGCCAATATTCCTGGTCCAAGACTGGAATGGCCAAGCAACCCACCGTGCTTAGTTGGTTCAATGGCCTGGGATAGCTGCCCAACCCATTGTGCTTTGTCAGGCTCCATGTGCTTCTGCTACCATCTTGTTTGTCCTCAGCTTTCTGGGGAAACATAGCTGATGTTTGCTTGACTCTGCTCTCTCTTATGTCATCTGGGGAAACATAGCTGATGTTTGCTTGCCTCTGCTCTCTCTTATGTCATCTGTCTGTGGATCTTATCTGGCTAAAAAGTGAAAATTCTTATGCTGTGTCTTCTCTTCTTGTTTCTTTCTCTGGTACTTGCCCTTCCTCCTTTGCCCATTACTGCATAGGCAGCCTAGACTCCAAACAGACCTAGTTCTTTCCATCAAAATATTCTGACCAGTTCAGACAGGTGAATCTATGTCAGAAACAACATTTGAAACAGCCTAGAATGTCCCAAACTTGTCACATGCACTCCCTCAGGACAGATGTACAAGATGTGTGTAGGTCTAAGCACTGCTTGCAAACAACCTCATCTCATCCCTCAGTTCCCTGTCACTGCCTACCTACCCTGCCTGCTCCAAGGCCTGGTGTTGTGCAAATGATATTTTTATTTCAGTACAGGTTACTCAGAAGCAGAAGCTCAGCCAGAGGGGTCCCCTCTGGTAAGTTGGCTTGGATAGGAATGACAGCCAGATCTCCTGCTATCTGCGTCTCTATTAAAAAAATGGTTTTGTGCCATGTCTGAGGCCAAATGGGTGCTTGCTGTTGGCACCATGGAAGACAGTCTGTATAGAATGTCACTGTATAAACCGTCTGTCCACTGCTTTCCTGCTGATCTCATTTCTGTGATGGGATATGCTGCAAAATGCTCTTGCAGAAACCTTGCTCATGGAGACATCATGTAGGAGAATAACATGCTGCATGTTCAGGATGTCTGGAATAATTTTTCATTGTCCTTGGCTCAGAAATAAGTATCAGACTAGATCTTTTCTTCTCTGCTTTGACCCAGCTTTGGTGCATGATGAAATAGTTAAAATATTTAAAAAATAATGGGGGCAAAGTATAGAGGCCAGAGAAGAGTGTGGGCGCTTTTAAGAGTGTTGGAGCATACTGTTCTGGGAAGGAGGAGCCTATGAGGCTATGGATCAGTCCACAGTGTTTTAATGTTTGAGTTGTCTGAGAATTTTTGTGTACCACTCTCAGTCTTGATTTGGAGTCTGACCTGTGGAACAAAGGACAGTTTTGCTACAGTGCAATTTCCAACCAAGGGAAGAGGTCATTATTTTAGGAAAATCCTTTGAGTAGTTTGGCTTGAAAAGCTTGTTTTGGTTTGTTTCTGTAATTCTCTTGCAGATTGTTTTAAAGCTTGACCTTAGGTCATTTTACCTATGGTTTCCAGGTAAATTCTTCACTTTATGGGCTCTGCCAATCTCTGCCATATTTTTTCCCTGATGACCTTTGGTGAACCAAGACCAGTCATGCAAGTTCAGATCCTAAGGTGAACTCCAAGGGACATGTACTCTGACCCCAGAACCTAGATGGGAGAAAGGTCCTCCTCTGTACAGGCACTCAGTGTGCACTGGTGCTTGTCTTCTTACTCTCTATGACTGCCAGGACCTGAAGGTCAGGTCAGAAAAGATGACAGATGAAAAATCTCCACCTGTTCAATCAGTTTGCTGTGATTTGCATTTGCTACCAGATGCTGGACATTAATAACTTCAGTACTAAGTCGCATACAGCATGGCTGATACATGTTGCAAATGGGAGGGGATGTCAAGAATAGTAATTAATCTCTGTATAGGCTTACAAAGACTCATAGGATGGGTGTTGTGGCTGAGGAGCCCCACTGAAATGCATTGTGGATGTAATTGTGTTAGTTAGATGAGATAAGGCTTTACTGATCAGACAGAGAGAGGCAAGATGTTCCATTTCTGAAACCCAGCTGCAGTAATGCTAAGATGTTTCTTGACAAGGCAGTGTAGGTGAGGTTACTGAAACCCTGACTTTAGTGACATTGGAACGTGGTGAGTCATGCTATCAGCATCTGAAATGAATCCAGTGAAGACTTTGTAAATCCTTGGAAAATTAGCCTTCAAATGTAACAAGTAAGAAGGGAGAGTCAGAAGGAGATGGAGTGGAGAATAGAAAAGGCAAAAAACCTGTAAGAATGGGAGAGGGGGAAAACTACTGTAATAGGAAGAATAGTGAGATTTTAAAAAAAAAAAGAAGGATTCATTAAGAAAAGAGAACCTTTGCCTATAACAGCAAAAAGGAAATAGAGGAGAACATGAAAAGATACCTGTAACTTACCTTTAGGCTTTTTACAACTATTTTTAAACCATTGGAGGTACATGTTATCACACCTAGAAACTGAGGTATCTAGCTCTTCTTACAACAAAACACATACACAGATTTTAATTGATTTTTGTCTTGCAGATCCACCAAGACTCACCCTGGCCCAGTTGTACATTTAAGTGATAGCCCAAGAGACGAGGGAAAAGTGAGTACAACCACTGTATAAAATTTTGCAGCATTTCATAGCCTTTATTTGCTTTGCTACTCTTTCCTCTTGCTTATTCACTAATTTTATCATCTGCTTTCTTCCTATCTTTGCAAGTCACTTTAACTATTTTACCGTTCTTAAGAAAAAATATTATCTTTGTACAAATTTAATGATTAAACTTCTGTGATACAGACAGCATAATGTACTTTGAAATTTATAGCCATCTAAATTGTTCCTGATTAAAAAAGCTTGACTTTGTCTAAGTAAGACTTGACTAAAAATTGCATTATGACTTCAGTACTTGGATAAACATGCTCTTATGAAGGCATTATAGTAAGTTTTTATAAGATAGCAAATCTTTTCTTGTTTAAGAATTATCATGATAATAACCGAGGTTTGGAACGTGCTGCTCTTTGCTATTGTCAACTCTGTTCACTTTCCACAAGTGGAAGTCAAACATGTAGTCAGAGGATTAGGGTTGTGACTGATACCAGCAGGAGGCACAATCAGAGTTGGCTTTATTTGTAGGGCAGCTTTTCAAAGGTGAAATATGGTTGACAGGATTCTGGTTCTACTACAGCTTTTTTTTTTTTTTTAATGTGTTGTTACTGATATTTGAGCATTTTGCCTGTGTGGAAAGGGTTTTTTAACTCTCTTGTTGGTTTTGATAATTTTTAGTAATTGCATTTCAGTGTGTATTTATAAAGTACTGCACCTGCCAAATGGCGTATCTGTTTGACAGTGAGCCTCATATAGCAGCCAACAGTTGTTAGAAACTAGCAGCAGATTGAATTTCCAATACTGATGTGGGGGATATTATGCTGAAATTATGGGTACCTAGAAAAGCTCTGATGACCACGTCTGATTTTCATTTGCATCGCTTGTCCTTGGGCTTACCCATACTGTGAGGTGAGCTACATGCACATGGTGCACTTGTGAACCACCCCCCCAACAACCTCGATGGCATCCCTAAGCCTTTCTGGAAGAATCACAACAGGTCAAGCAATTCAGAATACTATCAAATAAAGTAATTAAGCATTATGAAGTATAGTGTTGTAGCCTCAAACAAGAAGCCATTGAGAAATGTAATTTTTTATTATCTATGGCAAAATAGCTGGTGAGAATAATGGTTTATTGATGAGGCATCATTCTTTTTTGCTGGACACAACAGAAGCTGGTGATGAGCTACCTAAGGCACACAGTGTAGGAAAAAGCAGTACTAAAAGAAAAAATAGACTTGTCAGTGAAGATTTTTTTACAGGAATGCCATGCACCATGTCCAAACAGAAACCTAAAAATATTTTTCAGCAGAAAGAGAAAAGATGAAAAGGACTCAGGCAAGGGAATTAAAAGAGAACTGGCTTGGGAATACAAGTGCATGTTGCTCAGAGGGCACATGGGAGACATCTGGGCACTGATGAAGTACTAACATTCAAAGAACAACAGCAAGTTCAGACAGAGGCCTATGAAAAACAAACATTGAAAATTTATGGGAAGAAGTAGTAGAAAATGTAAGTTACACTAAAACCATCCCAGTGCAGCTCTTTATATCATTGGTAGGTTGAGAGTGGTGTAAAGAATGAGTTGGTACTAACAAAATACTTACAGTTTTACAGAATGTAGAATTGATAGTGTTTACAGGAATATATCAGTAAAAGGTACACACAGATGTAAGAGAAGATCCAAGCATTAAATCAAAAGACATAGTTCTAAATAAAAAAATTCCACGCTAGAGAAATAAATTAAACTACTCTTTTCGACCAAGTCTCATTAAAGTTTAGTTGAAAGAAAGCAGAATAAATCAATCATTATTCAGAATATGAGAGAAAAAAATGGGGAAAAAAGCAGCTCCTAGGACTTTTACTTTACAACATGATCATAAATAGCCTAGAAAATAAAGTAGGCAGTGATGTGGCCTGTTTTGCTGGACTTTAGGAGGCTGAGAAACTCAGCAGTAAAACAGCAGGTTAAATACTATCTTTCTGAGTATATTCAGTGTAAATGATGAGAAGTCATACATGTAGGGCAAAATATTTCTGACTTTACATATAAAACAATGGGTGTGAGCTGATGATTACTGTTTGGTATCAAGAGTTTTGAGTGATGATTGATAGTTCAATGGAAGTGTCAGCTCAGTGCTCAGTAGTGAACAACAAAGAAAATCAAAATCAGGCATTATGCAGAGAAGAATAGAGAACAAAACAAAGCTATTAAAGAAATGCATTGTTGACCTGCCCACTGAATACTGAGTATAATACTTGTCATTCTGTGTCTAAAATGAACATAGTGCTAAAAGAAATTCAGAGAAGGGACAGGGTTTCCTACATGAGAGACAACTTAGTGAGACAAGAAAATTGACTATGGAAAAGTTCTGATTGTGATTCCAAGTTTGAAAATCACAGTTGATTCTAAAAGGATGGAAACAGCCTGTAGTCTCTTTCAATAAAAAAAAACTAAGAGGATACCAAATGAAGCTGACACGTCAGATTCCAAACAAGCCAATTAAGTACTTCTTCATATGTGCAATGGGTAGAACCTATAAAACTTTTTTGAAATGCTATTGTGTGTGCTGAAAATGTATTGATCACAAGGAAGACTAGAAAAGTTGACACAGAAAAAATCAATGTGAGGGAAAGTGAAGAGGTTTGCTGAATTCTCCTAAAAGGTTCTTAAAGGTGAGGTTAAATAGAGCCACGTATACTTGAGGATATGGGTATACCTGAACGAGAAAATTACTTAGACTGAGAGAATATGGGAGAGTTACAAGTATTTGTCTTCTTCCCCTGTTTTATTTAGTATTTGCTCTTGGCCATTTCAGTACAAGATACTGTCACAGGTAGACTTTTATTTAATTTAGCAGAGTTGTTCTTAGATAAAAGAGCTGTTTGATGATAGTTCTACATACTTTGCTTATCTCCACAGCTCCAAGTTAACCAAAGACCACCAAAATGTGTTGGCGGCAGAAGTCAGAGTCCACACATCACTTCATGATAGGAAGCAGATAAAAGTGTTCTTTGCATATGTTTCAGGAATTAAATAGTAGGTACAAATCAGTCATAATCATTACTCAAAATACAGATGTTCTTGTACTCTACAAGAGTACTACTCTACAAGTACTTTGCAAGAGACTAGTGGTATAGCCTTCCCTGGGTATTACAAAGTTGTTTACAGACCTGGGACTGTTTTGCTGAAGTAAATAAGCATTTCTCTATGAACACTGAGTGGCTGAGAGTCCTAAAACATAGTCAGACCTTTCAAAATACAGGACAATCTTAAGACCTCTATTTGAAAGCCAGGGAAGTTTGTGCACTGGCAGTATCTTCACCTCTTTCATTAAGATACTTTGAATTCCTGAAAGGTTTATTTCATTGACTTATGATTAGGTTCCTTGTGCCAAAAGAGTGAATGCAATTCCAGAAGACTTCTGCCATTCAAAACTTTTCCAGAGTGGCCTTCAGGCAAACTATCTAGGCAGACTTTGGAGACAAGCCTCTTTTATGAATCTAACAGGCTGTGGCTAAAAGACAGACATCAAAGAGAATTTAGGCATTTAATGTGTCACTGAAGAACAATTCGGGGACCAAGTGATTAAGTTCATAAAATATAACTGTGTCTGCCAGATCAATTAATAAGTGTACATTAGGGACAGACTGGAGTGCACAGACATTTATAAGTGGCAGAGCTGTAGCAAACATGATTTTTCTTGCTGACAAAGGAAAAGACATTAAATGCAACGATCTGCAGTTTCCCAACAAATGGAGAAAGCTTAATAGGAAAAGGTTTAATGTTATTTACAATTAGCTGGTGGGCTAAACTTCCTATCTCTGAGTTCTGAGATCTAATAATACTAAAAAAACAAGCCTATTTGGCAGGGTTGTTTGTTTGGGATTTTTTCTCCAGCTGTTTTGTGTTACCAGGACAAGGAAAGGGTTTGCTGGCATGTACCAGGTTGTAATTAGTTGACTGTAAAAAAGAAATTTCCTCCCATCATCAGAAGCATTTGATGAAGAAAGATTTAAGTCAAAATATAAAACAACTCTACTAGACAAGGAAGATCTTGCCAGGACTTCTCTCTCCAAATCCTGTCCTGTGTTATGCTTTTTTTGTAACCTAATTAAGCATGAGTAATTAAACAAGGTGGCATGAAAGGCAAGATAAATCTTTGGAGTTTTTTCCATCCTTTACTTTTTTTACAGATATTGTGTTTCTTTGGGTTTTCTTTTCCAACTGCATTTATGGATTTTTTGCTTTTTACCTCTGTTACAGAAATAGAGCTTGTCTTATAGATCTCCCAAGTGATCATTATGACTGAGAGGAGTGGGAATGTTTGAGTTTCCTATGGTTCAGACAGGTCAGAATCCAGAGCATCATAAATATCCTGGCAATGACACTCATCCCATTCACCCAAGCTGGAATTGTGACTTTGGTGCTGTACCAGAGCATTGGTAGTAAAGCAGCATGACTACTGTCTGAAAAAAGGGAGATTCCTGGCTGTGCAGCAAATCTCTTTGCCTTTCAATTTCTTCCCTGAAACCACACTTTGTAACTTGCAATTCTTTAGTGCAGTTGTGCATTAAGCATTTCGGCAATAGTTCAGGTGAAATGCGGCCTCTGGTATTTAACCTATTAGTAATTACCTGGAGCATGATATCTTTGCAGAAGAGAGGGATAAAAATCAAAAGACAAGCCTGCTTCCCCAGGGAGTAAGGCTTATTAAGAAACAGGGCCACATACTAAATGCTTTTCAATTCCTTCACTTTTCTGAATATATTTGTACAAAAGCTGAGGTGAAAAGAATATTGGTAGATACAAACTGAACGTGACTGGTTTGGTACCCAGCTGTAATGCACAGGTGCAAGTGCTTGTCATGATGACAGTAAGGAGGGCACTCAGATTCCATAACTTACTAAAATACTATTTATTGGAGTGAATACAAAAAGGAGGGTGGGAACCCCAAGCTGTGTAGCATTGGATAAACCTCCAATAAGGGCATGGCACCATCCTCTGTAAAGAGGCTTGCCAGCATTTTGGTCTTCTGAGATCTCAAAAGATTTTTTTTTTTAAAAAAAAAGCCCCATCCATTTCTACTATCAAGCAGAAGGATGTTCATTGATGAGACATACTGCCTCACATTAAGACAAAGGCACAAAGGTGCTGTCCTTGCCTTTATTGAGTGAGAGAGGCCTACAGAGTCCTTTAGGATTAGCAGCTAAGTTTACCCTGTGGCCAAGGAAGATGTGCAGCACCATGCAGGCCTGAAAGCCAAGTGCTGTGTGCAGCAAACACAGCACAGGCCTGCATCTACTCAAGTGGGCGATGCTGTGAGCATCACTAACTCGTGGATATACAAATGGCTTCCATTTGGGATTGCTATACCAACAGTGCAAGCAGCTGCAGTAAGACCCTCCTTTGTTCACTCTCTCAATGGCAGCCTGTTATCCCAGAATACCATATGGCATCCTGACACAAGTTAGCTGTCCAGTTAGCTGCATGCTTTCTGACTCTGCCACAAAATCCCATATGGAGTCCTCCAGAGCAAAAATGCTTAATATTCAGGAATTTTTCCAGGACAGTTTGAAGTTTTTTCAGGAGAATAATACTTCAGGAGCATAATAAGTTATTGTTCGTATTCAGGCATTAAATATATTAACTATAAATAATTTCCAGACTAGCTAGAAGATTCCACATAAAGAATATTTTCCTGGCAATAAAAGAATCATATCCAGTAGAACTGAGAGTATTCCCAGGCTCTTTTTTAGCAGTATTGATGTATCAGTTATACTTAACTTGGAAATAAAGTGATGTTTTGTTTAGCAGCTCAGCCAAATTCCATTTTTAGGACTCATGCAAGCTAAAATGAGTGATAGCAAAGATGCTGTTAAGATTTCTCCAACTAAGAGATAATCTTGTCATTATTCTGCACAAATTCTTTATGTAGAAACTGTAAATCTTTGCCTGCATTCTGTGATATATCTGCTTACAGACGATGAATAACTGGCCATTATCATTGCCAGTTGTATAAAATATTTTATCACAGAAATGTGAGAGTCTGCCAGTTTAGCCATTTGCAGTCTTCATGTCCAGAACAGATTCTTAAGAAGACAGATTCTATGGGAAACAGTTTCCAGGACACCTAAATAAGATAGCCATCATATTGTCCATAAGGTCTGAAATTAATTGTGTTCAAATGAAGAGTAACTCTCAGTACCAGATCAGTATTTCATGTCTTTTCAGTGGAGACAAGGAGAAATTATTGTGTTCATTCTTATTTTTCTCCTGAGCATTGTTTTTCTTCTCTTTCATCTTTTCAGGAATCTTTGCTGGTATTTCTCTGGTGTGCATGATGATATGACATCCCAGTTCTAGAAGAAGTAAAAATTGACATGTCAGTTAATTTATTTTTAATTATTAGGAGAGCAAGCAGTTTATTCTCTGCAGGAGGAGTTCTTCAGAATGTTTTAAAGCAATAGCAAGCATAAATAAAGGGAATATAAGTAGCTGAATGAGAGTTTAATCTGGTGACTCTGACTCTCTTGGTTTGAAGTTACTTAAGTGGTATCGTAGGTGTCAAACATTTCTTTCTCCAACAAGGGGCAGGGAAGGTGAGAACTGGTAGAAATGTGCTACAATCTTTAGTTTTCAGCAGATAGGCAATTGAGAAGACTGTCCAGGCACATAATCATGCAGGGCAAAAATAAGGTGTATAAAGCTCTTTTTTTTTTCCATGTCAGATCTTAAATTGTCAGCAGTGTGAAGTAATCTGTACTGACGGATAATTTGAAAGCAAGGTATTATGTGTAGGGCAAATTACAATCTTGCACATCATTCTTTTTATATTACTCCGTATTTATATGTACCTTTTGAATCAGAAAATGTAATTGTGGTTTTTTCCCTCCTCCAGCTGTTGATAGGCTATGAAAATGGGACTATCGTGTTCTGGGACTTACGGTCTAAAAGAGCCGATCTGAGAGCTTATTATGATGAGGTAAGCAATTCCCATTAATTCAACAAAGCCACTGTTCAGCAGTTTGCCATATGTCTTACCAAGCAGATGGATGTTTATCTAAAGGCATTGCTGGTTCTGGAAATACTGTTTGTACTATGCTTTTGGGCAAATTACTGACAATAGAAATGAAAGTCTGAAATCTCTAGTTCTGATGCTTTAGGCTCTCATGAGTGTACTGTGACACAGAATGTCTTCCCCTTGATCCTGACAAGTTCATCAACTTCTCTGTGGGGATCTTCAGTTGAACACAGTCTGGCAATGAGCTGACCTGAGATATAGCTACCATAGGAATTATATAATAATCTTTACAGGGTATTTCTAGAACATTCATAATTTTGAAAGACAAATTACCTTGTACAGCTGTTGAAATTGCCTAGTACTTAAGATCTGATTAAACAGTTTTCAAAATTATATTGTCATAGTTATCACACTTGTCTCTTGTCATTTGTAAGCAGCTTGTGTTAACAGGGATGCAGTACTTGTATCAATAATCAGGCTGCTTGAAAAATAGATATACTCCTAATTATTATTATTTTAGCACTAGCCTTAGGGAAGAATATTCTTTGTTCTGCCAGTCCTCTAAAGTTCACCATGGATGAACGTGACTGCAACTACAACAGAAGGTAGAAAAGGACATTTTCTTTAAAGTGATCCCGGCAGTAATTGGTTTCCTGTAGTTACCTTTCCTTCTTCATCTTGTCACCTTGCTATGTATAAGGAGTGTTTACACATTTATTTCCCCTCTAAGAAGCAATCTGAATACATATGAATCCTGCACTCTTTTCAGACCTGCTGTCAGAGCCACATTGAAACTGCTCTGAGCTTCAAGGTTGAGTTTCTGAGCATCAACATAGCAAATGTTACAAAGGACAGAGTTTGAACAGGCCAGCACTTAAGCCTCAAGACATGCCCACTAAATTGTCTCTCAGTGACAGTCTGCTTGTGCAAATACTTGTGAAATTGCACCCGTTCTATTACTTAAGGCTGAACAACTTCTTCCTTTTACAAGTCTCCTCAGAAAGGGTGGGGGTGGGGATGTCTGTTCACCCACTGTCCTCTCTTGTACTCAGAATGAGACTACATGAAGCAGGATCTTCTTAATGCTGGTTCCCCTTTTTGGTTTTTAATTTTCAAACCAGAATGGGTGGGTGTTGAAAACTTCTCATACAATTTAGAATTTAGTTGTTCCACATTTTTCAATACGGTTCTCAGAATCTTGGTTTTGCCTGTTAATGAGTCCCGTGCTTTCCTTCTCAGTGGTTATTTGCTGTGCCATTACTCCACTTTGTGTGACTTGCACTAGCTTCTTATATACTGACTTGCACTTGCACTGCACTAGCTTCTTATATACTGAAATAATTGCTAGATTCTTATTTTGTTTTTTAAAAGATTGTGTGACTAGCCATTTTACATTATTCCAGACTTTCTGGCTTCACGTTCATAACGCCCAAGACCTGCTAAAATTTTTTTAGGGAAGCCACTACTGTTAGGGAGCCACTAAAAAGGGTTCCTTTTTAAATCCTGGGTTCTGTGAGTCAAAAATTTCTAGTTTGGCATGCACCACTTTGTGCTTAGCAACAACCCAAATTATCAAGACTAAGCCTCATCTTATGGATTGGCCACAAAAGGTCACAGTCCAGAACTCATTGTTCCTGCTCCCCTTACCATGCTACCTGAACTGATGGAAGACCTCTGTGTGCCCATGATGTCTGACCAATCTCTCAGTATTGTTCTGGCACTGAGTCAGAGCAGTTCCAGCTGCAGGGTATCTGTGAAGTCTCAGATAAATTCCTGTAAGTGTTCTGTATCTTCATTAAGTACCAAAGTGCCTCTTTGCATCACTTCTGAATTAAATTAATTCACTCTCACTTTTCTTACTATCATTATGATTTTCATCTTCTCAATGGTGATATGCATGAGTTATTGAGGCCCTTCCAATCAGTGCTCCTACACAGTGCCTTCTATAAAAGGCTTTCCTTTCAAGCTCTTCTATAATTTCCTTCAAAAGTTTATTTCCATCAAGTGGTATAAAAAGACAGCACATAAACAAGACAGATCTGTCAAATGGTTCTCAGGTTGTTACTGGTAGTTGGCAACACCAAAATCCAGCCATCTTCCTGTGCAGGCTTTGGAAGTTTGTGTCAGCCCCCATTCAGAGCTGTCTGAAGCAATTGTCATCTTTCATTGGAACACAAAACGAAGATGCAGAGTTCTCAGAGGCATTTGCCAAATGACAACTCCCTTCCTTTGTCTAGCACCGTGCCACTGTGGAAGTATCAAATTGGATGTGGCCCTTACTGTAATGGTCCTGCAGTACTATGAACACAAAAGATTTTTAGCATTCAAACAGTAAGATGAGACAAGCATTGTTCTTGTGCAAAATATGGTTAAAAGTGGTACTAAAGACCCTCAGTGGAGAAGGTTTGTGGTTGGGAAGGAACTGAAATGGTGTTAGGCATGCTTAATTTTAGTACATGCTGAGTATGAGAAGATGGGATGTGTGCAACCACCGTGGGTATTGGAGAAGGAGAAACATACCCAGTCTAGAGTGAGATGCTTTATGTGCATACACTGTGTGACATTTACATGAGTCACTCACCATGATGAGCTCCTGTGCTAAGCACATAACTGCTCCTTTTGTGTGTGGATGCTAAAGAAGTGGATCAGAATGCCAGACATATTCTAGCAGAGAGAAAATTTGGGACTTGTTCGGGACCATCTTTCAGAATTACTCGTGACTCGCAGCTGAGACCTCCAAAAGCATTTCTGTTTTTCTTGCCCATTTTGTGGCAAAGTCTAACGGGTCAGTTGGAGTTGCTGCTATGCCAGCTGTCTGTTCCAGGATCATTCCACCTCAGCTCCACTCCATGGGAGGTTTATGCTGGCAGGTGGCACGTGGTCATGGAGAGGCAGTTTAACAAGCAGCTCGGTACAGTTTTTAGCTAGTTACTAGCTCCTGCTCAGACACAGTCAGTGACTCTAACCATGTGAAATGTTTCTAAGTATGATAACACATCAAAACCAGATTCAAATTTGGCATGATAGCAAGCATGAATGAGCTCATGTCAGAATTAATTTGCATGAGGATAGACATGCCTTCAGTGTAAGTGAAGCAGTGCTCCCCACAGAACTAAGGCTATTCTACCTGAGGGCAACAACGCTGGACTCTGCATGAACCATCTTTCTGTGTTATCTTTTGTTACTTCACTTATAGTTTGGTTTCTTCTAGTTATTTAAGAGGAATTTTGTACCAACTCCCTCTCTGGAAGGTAGATGCTTGAGTGATACCCAATATGTCAAAAATACCTCGAGTTCAATTTTTTTCAGCTCCATTTTTTGCGTCTTTTTTGACACAACTATTTTAGTAGTGTGTTAGTCAAGCATTCATATACAAGGTGTGTCGGATTCCTGTTAAAACATCTGGGTCATCTTAATGCAGACTCATTTGTGGCTCTGCTGTCCAGCTGCAGGAGCTGAGTAAAGCTTTGGTAAAGGGTCGTGGCCCTTTGGTTGATTTCTTCTGATATTCTCTCCAGACCATGAGCTGTAACCAGCCATAACAATCAATATAATGATTAAGAGAGGAAAACCAACAGGGAGTTTTAAATTAGTGACCAGTAGCACTTAAGCAAAATTAATATGAACAGCTGCAGTGCTGAATACCCAGGCATGATGTTAAGTCATTTGAATAAACCAGGCAAATGTCTATATGCAATTTTAAGTGCATGAAAGGCCTTAGCATTTCCTGGGTTGAAAAAGAAATCCTGGAAATTTCCTAAGCTGCATTCAAAAATAGATCTCTTTTATTTACATTTACATAAAATTATATTATTTTTTGCTATTTAGCAGTGAACATTTCTGGAAGGGATATGGATTCAAGGGGAAATTCTGCGAGTTTGTGCTTCTGAGGGGAGTGTGTGAGAAACTGTGGTATACAATGAATGTTTTGTCAGAATATAGCTTTTGTTAGTTTCCAGCACATACCAGGGAAATCAAAGGACTTACGCCATTGTTCTTTCCTATAGTTTGATGTAACTACAGATATTTTCAGTCAGTTCCACTAATTATGCACAAAATACTAAGAATGGTGTATGTAACATTCATCATGTGGTACTTGCAGCATGCACAAAAGGCTGTGATATTCCTCTTCTCTGATGCACTACCTGTTCCAAAACTATCTTACATCATTGTTTTGCTCATTTTCTATATCAATGAAACAGTCCTGGATCTTTTAGTGTTTTGTTTTTGACATTAAACATCCTAGATTTCTGTGGACTTGCTCTGCAACTTACGTGTGAGAGTGCATGAAGAAATTATCCAAGAACAGTGTATTACTTCCTCTGGGGAAGTCTGTGTGTGTTCTTTGTTACCTGTAAAGATTTTTACACAAAATTACCTGTACATTTACCAGATTAAACACTTCCAAGGAGAGCTATCAGACATATTACAACTGCATTGTATGGCCCTTGTTCTTACACTTTTACCTTAATACCCTTTTCCTTCAATTTTGGCCTGATTCTGTACAGGCTTTCTTACATTGCTGTCTTACATTAGCCTTTGTGATGAAATGTGGATTGCAGCCATCTGTTCCTAAAAAGTGATGGTAATGGACTTCAGACAAACAAGGACAATCCAAATGTTGATATACCATTAGAATAATATAATCTGAAGTCTTACATGAAAATATCATTTGTGCGAACACTGTATTCTGTTCTAGTCTCAAGTTCTTCTTTCATTTCTGTAGGCTATTCATTCTGTTGCTTGGCATCATGAAGGGAAACAGTTCATGTGTAGTCACTCTGATGGCAGCTTGACCCTATGGAATCTGAAAAGCCCTAACAGACCATTCCAGACCACAATTCCACACGGTAATTCTGACAGTTAAAATGTGTAACTAAGAAGCAAGACAGTGTTCTCAATATATTGGCTGTTTGCTACTATATATGTTTATTTTATTTTTCCTTGTAGCCCAGATGTTGTTTCTTGCATAAATTTTGATCTGCAAAGTAAGCTGCAAATTATTGTAAAATCAGTAACTTAGATCAAACATTTTATTTTAGTTGGTGTCATAAATACCTCTTTCTGATTAATGTTACTCTAATGTGTTATCCAATTCCTTTTAAGAGTCTCTTGCTGCTCTGTGAGACCCTCAGGCTCTGGGATTTTCACATTTCTTTCTTTTATAGTTTGTATTTAGGGGTTTTTATGTGCTATTTTCACAACAAATTAATGCATTTTGGACAAGGTACTGTTGTGTTTGTCATGGGGATGGTACAAGGCTTCCCAAAGAACTGCAATGAAGAATTTAAAGGAGCCATACTAAGAGATGGCTATATCTTTTATGGGTGGGACTTTATATAAATTTACCTCCTACCAATTAGGTCAAAAAATATTGGCACCATTGTAACTGCATATATTACTTTACTGAGAAACCTGACTGGGCAGAGAGGGAGGAAGAAGAGGAAGTCAAGATCTAAGTAGCCCCAAAAGAATTTAGCATTTTCCTAATTTACTTTTGTTTTATCATTTTTAGTCATAGAATTGTACAATGTCAGAAGGGAACTCTTAACCAGTCAGATGATCAGATCAAAACAGGTCTGATTTGATGAGTAAACTCAGGACACTGGGCACTTGACCACTTCAGCAGAAAATTGCACAGCCGCTTTGTTCAATACCTTCCAGTATTTAATGACCCATGTGGCACACATTTTTTTGTTAATATCTAACCAGAATTTTCCATGCCACAAGTTGTGTCCTTTATCTCCCATCATATATCACTGTACATCTCTGAGAAAAGTCTGATCCATCTACACTGTATCCTCCCGTCAGGCTGTTGTCAAAAGTAACCATACACTTTCCAAAGCAACAAACCCAAAATGGCTATTTTTTTAGTTTACAAGTGGCTTTTCTTTGATTGGAAGAAAGTACTGAGCTATAATTAACCAAGAACTAACAAATTTCAGTTGTATGCTTCATTTAATTTTATCACTGAACTAGTTACATTCCAAAGCATGTAATGTTTTGTCAACAATAGGAATTAAGAATGGCTTAGGAAAAAAATTAGGCTGTTTATGGTCATTAGGTGTTCAGAAAAAAAGGCAAATAATTAGTCTGATTCATTCATTATTAATTAAGTGTCATACTTACAAAAATGCACAGGTTTTAGATGTCTTTGAAGTATATTCTATGGTTCTTTAGATGTATGTGGCAGTAAAAACACAAAGACATAATAAATGTAGTTAATTTAGACAAATGCATATTTTATGGAAATAGGAGCTAATACTCCTAATCTTTTGTAGGTTTAAAGTTCCTTTTTTTTTTCTTATACAGTTGTTTCAATGTATGTTTTAGTTTGATCATTCAATTTCATGTTTTAATAGTTTTCATGTTCTTTCTTTCCTTAGGAAAAGTTCAAAGAGATGGGAAAAAACCTGAATCTTGTAAACCAATTCTTAAAGTAGAGTACAAGACTTGTAAAAACAGGTTTGTTTTTAATTCTGTAATTAACTCAATATTACATTCCTGAGTTTAAGTCCTTTTAGAATCTTTTCCTGCTTTCTTTTTACAAAGCTATTTATTATTATCTGCAGATACTAAACCTAGAATGTCAACTTGTTTGTACTATGTAGACTTACACTTGTTATGTTGGGTTTTTTTTAATACAGTGAACCATTTGTGATATTTTCTGGTGGATTGTCATATGATAAGCCTTGTCGAAGACCAAGTTTAACAATCATGCATGGGAAAGCAATTACAGTTCTTGAAATGGATCATCCTATAGTTGATTTTTTAACTCTTTGTGAAACCCCATATCCAAATGGTGAGTTTATTGGGAAGAACACAGTTATGGAAAATATAAACAAAGTGATCTTTCCTCATACATTAATCCCATCCCAGGGACTTCCATACTCATATTTGTCTTCATCTCATGAAAACTACATAACTGAAAATCCTGGAACTTGCTTGCATTCTCAATGTAGGAAGCAAGTTGTGAGTGAACAATCAAGCATGCATAAATCTCCACTTACAGGATTGAAACCCCTGGGCTACTGTGAGAAAACATTGCTATTAATCAAAGATAGGTGCTTATATTTCTTAAATTTTTCATCGTTTACAGCTCACTAAATTATGAAAATTTAACTATCACTTACCTGCAAAGAAGTTCTTAACTTCAGCTTAAAATGAACTGTTAAAAAGTGTTGTGTTTACTGCATACTATGGGGCTGCCAAGTTCTGAAATGCGTTGTCAGAATGTTCCAGAAAATAAATTAAGAAAAGCTGTAAGTCAAAAAGGAACTAACTTTAGCATTATAAGCCCTCAAGCAGGAAAGTAAAATACATAGCTAAACCAAATACACATTAAAAACTTACTATCTTTACTAATCTTTACTAACTTACACTTAGTAAAGTGCATATGTGCTTCAATGTCATGCAAAAATTTAATTTTCCATAATCAGAGTTGCTTTGGGCCTTCATGTAACTGTGTCAAATACTTGCCAGTACTCTAGGTTTTGGAGCATCTTCCCTGCTCACAGACCAATATCTAAACATTTTGGTTTAACTTGTGTTATTCATAGCCCAGTATAAAGACAGGCAACAAATAATGTGCATTCATAGCAGGACTGAAAGGAAGATGAATCATTGCTCTCATTGACTTGTCCTTTTGGCATCACCCATCTGAACACTTTATTCTGAGCTTGCACGTGCTGGAATGATTTGCTGCTGTTGAAAAGAAAGTCATAATTTCACATTTATATTTTTTTAATAACATCCTATGTAAATGAATACACTCTTTGCAAAGATACTCTTTGCATCAAGGGAAGCATTTATTTGTCATCGTAATTCTTTAGTTCTGATAAATAAAAAGAGAATTGTATAAAAAACCAAACCATATAATCTCCTAAAGAGTGTGCAGGAAGAAGGGGCCTGTTAGTACCTGAATTGAAAACAGCAGACTTACAGAATTCCTAGGGAATATTCCCCTTGAATCACCTTGGAAATGGGGGCATTGTGTATCATGAAGTGTCCAGCACAGTCTGTTTCTGAAGAGCAGTTGTACACAGCAGAAGTATTCCTTTTGGACAGCAAAAGTACTTTTTCTGTGTAACAATTGGATTCAATAATGCATTGATATACACAACTGATTCATATTCTACTTCTTTATTTTCAACATAGCATCATGCTGGCAGGCTGTAATACTCCAATTCTTCTGCTGCTTTGTATGTTTCTCAACAGTACTATCCAAAAGCAATTTCTTACTTCCTCTCTGGCCCTAGTTTCCAGCTATGTCTGGTTTGTGCATATGTCAAGGGTTTATACCTCAAAGCTTCTAATATACTGTGAATGTTTAAAGAACATAAATATTGCTTGCTTGCACAAAATAGCTGATAGGAAAACTCCATGCCTTTTATACTTGATTCCTTGCTTACAGAATTTCAAGAGCCCTATGCAGTAGTTGTGCTTTTGGAAAAAGATCTCATTGTCGTTGACCTGACACAAAGCAAGTAAGTATAAAGTTTTATATGAAGTTATCTGTGTCTTTAACTGTCCAGTAGATTACCATAAAATTCCAAATCATTTAGTTATCCAAAATCATTCACTCTTGGAAATAACTCCTGCTAAATATTTACTTCCACTTTAAGAGCTAAGTTCATCTAATGAAGAGGAATTTATGATAATATTTGTTCTTAAATTTCAGAATAAATCTAAATCTGCAGTCCCTTCAGCACAGCCCTCAAACAATCATTCAACACGAAATTTAAGTAATATTTGAACACATATGTGATTTGGAAATAAGATTCAACAACTACTTTTATTCACCTTTATAGCTTCAGTATCTTGATAAATAATGGCATTGTTTTATATGGATCTACAGAATTACTTCATGATCCAGTTGCTAGTTTAAATGAAAAATAGTTCTTTCATATCAGAATCAATGTTCCTGTCAAAGAGGAACTCTACATCATGTAAAGCATAATCCAATTCTTATTAATTTTGTTCTGCCTCCAACACTACCAGGAATGGACATCCACATTCACACTGGTGTAACAAGGAACGGATTTTGCTGTCATTGTATTGAAAAATGTTCAGTGAATCATATTCAGATCTCACTTAGTTTAAAGAACAATTCAGATCACCTCAGCAGTGTAAAATGGACATAACTGAAATCAGAACCCAATTTCCTACATTTTTCAGTTCTGAATAACATTGTATTATGTGGCAAAAGTGAGGTTTTCCTCCTTATCAGGCTGTTCAAACTGATGGAAGTGAGAAATAAACTGAGATCTACTCATCTGTTACTGCAGTTTTTCATTGTATAATCAGAAGTCTACCAACCCAATAAGCTAAGATATTCAATGTAAAATTCGCTGTTGTAAAAGTAGTTTGTAGTTCATAGTATATATCATATCCATGAGCCTGAAACTTCTGGAAAATGTGTCACTTCTCTATAAATAAGATTTTGAGATGTCAGAAAATAAACCCCTCTTATTCATTCATAAAGGTAACCCTATTAGCCTTAGGGACTATTTATGTATAAAGAGGATTCTTGTAAAAGCAGTTGAATTTTTATGTCTTTATTTGGGTAACTACATATTATTACTGATATTAAAAACAATACATAAGCTTGAATAAATAAGGGAAAATATATTTAATTAGTAGTGATTTTACTTAGATTCTGTTATATACTTTAATATAAGAATATGTTTTATTCTATGACTCAGTGTGTCACAGTGCTTCTAATAAATTGTCTTCCTTAACTAGTTTTCCAATCTTTGAAAATCCATATCCTATTGACATTCATGAGTCACCTGTTACCTGCACAGAATATTTTGCGGACTGTCCTCCAGATTTGATCCCTGTACTCTATTCTGTAGGAGCAAAACATAAAAAGCAAGGATACAGCAATAAGGTAAACAAAACCAATATTCTTTTTTTAAGCAAAGGAAGTAGATGTGTAACTGATGTTTTTCTAACATCTTACCAAATTATTTTTGTTTTACTCCTTTAGTAATCACTTCAAGGTTAGTCCAACCAGCAACTTAGCAGCCTGGTTACAGTCTGTGTTTGTCCCTCAGAAACATGAGAATAGCAGAACTATTAATTACCATGAGATAGAACTTAATGATTAAGATGCTGGAGTTATTCCAGATCAGATTGTGTTAAAGGAGAGCCATCAGTGTACAATTCAAATTTGTATGGATAGATTCTCTCTATCAAAGGAAAAAGTGAAAGCATTTTAACTGAAAGACTTAAGCAGAAGAGGTTCAGTGAGAGTTGGCAACATCTGTGAGATTTGTTATTACATAGGGATGTTAATAATAATTTTATTATTAATTAATTTAATTTTGCTGAGCTACCAAAGTCTTACCATAATGCTGTAGAAATAGGGCAAGCTGCAGGAAGTAAAGGAAGAAGTGCAGTGCATGTATTTTGGCTAGAAATAATCCATTTTAATAAATAAAGTAGAAAAAATACTGGGTAAACAAATCAGACATCATCAATTTTCTATTCAAATCAACTGAAGTATTCTCCTTGGAGCTGGCTTGTTTTCCATTAACTCAGAGAGTGAGCCCTCTCTTCTTTTGCGTCTTGGTTCACAAAAGTACTTCAGAAAATATTTTTATTTCTCCTGTTTGAGTCTATCCTTATCTCAGACACTTTGCACACCTACCTGTATTCCCTGCATCCTCCCTTGTCTCCTTGCTTTATTTGTGCATGTCCAAATGCACACTCTGAAGGCAGGTAGTCACTCATGTGCCAGAAACCCATTTCTGTACCCACAAGCATCCACTCCATGTATCCACAGAAACAGTTTGTGCTCCCAGTTTTTCTCCACCCACTCTGCACATGTCACCCTCTGCATCCTGTATCCACACATGTCAGGACTTTAAGCACAGGGCATTTTAGACCTGTGCATCCTGACCCACTCTGCACATGTCACCCTCTGCATCCTGTATCCACACATGTCAGGACTTTAAGCACAGGGCATTTTAGACCTGTGCATCCTGACCCACTCTGCACATGTCACCCTCTGCATCCTGTATCCTGTATCCATACATGTCGGGACTTTAGGCACAGGGCATTCTAGACCAAGAAAATGGGAGCGTTGCCATTAGTAAACAAAAGGCAAGGAAGAGATGATGATCTCATATGTTCTGTAAAAGTTGTGTTCTCTTATCTCATGGCAGCATGCTCTGATACTTGTTTCTGCTCCAGCTTCTTCAGTGGTCTTTATATTCAAAATAAATTCTTGGTCTATACAGTATTCTATAGAATCTCCAAGAGAAAAGCCATCTTAAAAGACCAGCAGAATTGTTTGTTACTCCTCCTTCTCATTCCTGTTTTAGGTTGTTGAATTTAGCTGTGCAGAAATATTTTAAAAGCATAGAACATTAGTTGATAATATAAAAGTGTTATTAAGTTTCCAAAGCCTGAACTGTTGACACAAAAATGTTAATAAACTGTAAAAGTCTTGAATTATACATTTTTTTTGTTGTTGTTTTACAAGTTCTATTGCTTTTGGGGGGAAGATGTTGTCTACTCCTGAATTTAGAAATTAACCAAGCAAGATTCAGCAGAGTAAGTTGTGGTCTCTGTACTTTTGTTTGTTTAGGAGTGGCCTATCAGTGGTGGAGCATGGAATCTTGGAGCTCAGACATATCCTGAAATCATTATTACAGGGTGAGAATGAAACTGGGGATTGGTACTTTGAAAGTATTTGTGTCTTCTTCTTTTGATTGTGGGTTGGCTATAGATAAGAGTTGAGACTTCACCACATATGCATTTCCTGGCTCTTCACTTGAATACTGTCACCACAGAAATTCTCTTTTGCTGTAGAAAGCAGAACTTAGTACTCAGGGATGAGGTACCATTAAGAATGACCATTTGAGGCCCCAGTTTGGGAATTCATTTTAATACTCAGCATTAGTGAGGGTGTGGTACACTGGGAATTTCACCGTGTGGGCAGAGAACCAGAGCAAAAAAATGCCTAGAAAGGCTCCACTTGCCGTAGGAGCCTCATGAGCAGTGCCTGATGGACTCCCAAGGGATCATATTGTGAAACACACACTATTCATTCAGCTAAGATGCATCATGAGCTTTCCTCTGGTCTCACTTATGTATTTGATGAATTGTTACTATCAATGATACTAAAGACCTGATTTTAAAAATAAGGTTATGATGTATGCAATCATACGAGAAGGTGATGATTCTCATTGTAAAAAGAAGTGTCTCCTTTTGCCAGCTTTGCTTCAGGGATTTCATGTTAATAAAAAGAATACAGTTGTGAAGTATCAAGCAAAATGAAGTTACCTTCTGTTCTTTCAAAGTTCACTGTACATGGCATTTTTAGAGTGCATAGCTTTGATGCTGGCCCACTGCAAAGCCAAAAGTGCTGTAACTTAAACTCATTATCAGTATGGGAAGTAATTTCTTCTTGTTGCAATCTTAAAATTCATTGGGGGCTTAGTTCTCTGCAGGAAATGCATAAAAAATATTTTGTTAACCAAATGAAACCAAATAACAAAATATTTTCTTATAGTTAGTATGTATGTCTTTAATGTATTGTCAGTAAGTTACAGAGAGTTACATAAACAAAATGAATTTTTTCTTGTATTTATTAGTCACAAAAGTAGATGATGTTTTAGAATTGCATCTTGTTTTAACACATTTAATTTTTATATTTTTTTAAGCCATGCAGATGGATCAGTAAAATTTTGGGATGCTTCTGCCAGTAAGTTTCTAAAGTTCACTTTTACATAATGCTGACAAATCACACAAACACACATTTAGATATAAAACAGGATATTTAACAGGTTGAGTAGTAATAGCTGGGCTGATATAATTAGGACAAAGGGGTGAAATTAAGAAAATGCTTATTAAGTTAAGAGAAAAAATGCTGCTAATGAGATATATTAGGCAGAAAAGAGGGAGGAATTATAACTCAAGGTCCAACATACCAAAATATATGAAGGATGAAGTGTTGGTAAAAAAATCCCTAGGGCACATTCCTTTTGTGTGTGTAGAGGAGAGGGCCCAGTTAGATCTAACATTGAGTTCCAGTTGTCATGTCACTTCTATACTGAGTACAACAAAGTTTTCTTTATAGCTAAGTAAAAATAAAATATTCAAATACATTCATATATTTCAAAACATATTTAATCTGGTGAGGGTGGAAAAGATCCAAATCTTTTCTTGTCCAGTCTCAAATCCCAGGAAATAATTGGGAAGCATTTCCATTCATCCTAGAAGGAAAAAGCTTCAGAACATACTTGTTCCATACAATCTAGCTATAACTGCACATAGCAGCAGCCAGCATTTTCCCCTACAGAAAATACACATGGTACTCATTAGTAAAATATATTTATTAAGATACACATACATTTTGATGGAAATTTAAAATATTCTGTTTCAAATAATTGCTGGTGCTTCACCAAAGTTCCTGGAGAGTTGCCTTATATTCTTGTCTCTACAGTGGGACAGGGATGTCTGGGTAATATCTCTCTTTTATGAGGTATGAGAGTGTTAAAGAAAAGAGAGTGGGAAAGAAAATTCTGGATGAAGTGTTAGGCATAGAAACTTAATATGATCCAAGTAACCAGTCTGTGATGGGTGCCAAGATCATGGAGTATGGGATACTTAAAATTCCGTGCTAATTCCACATGGTGCCACAAAATTGGAATGATTAATATTGCTACCATTTCCAGCCAAGTATGGGGAATGTTGACAAGTTTTTTATGTCAGCCAAACCTGATGACTTTGTCAGATACTTGCCTTTTTGCTTAATACCAAGTATTTTCACTGAGGATGGACAAGGAGAAAATGAGAATTTCCAAAGCCTCATTTCACAAAATACCTTTCATGTATTAAGTAAGCACAGCAACTGAACATGGCCATGGGTTGGGTTTTTATTATGTAATTTGTCTGTTTGGAAATGGTAAGAAAACAGAAACATGCTGCTCAGAATTTACATCTTCCACTGTCTTCAAGTTATGGTGAACACCAATCATCAGATGAGGTCAACAGTTTATCTGCAAAACCAGAAGTTTTTGAGAGCTTTAATATGAACAAAAGTAGGATAATTAGTTTTATTTAGAGAAGTACAGTGAGACAGTAGGCTTTGTCTTGTGGATGTTTCATTTTTAAAAGAATGTGCAACAATAGGCTCTAAAGTTAGGGTGAAACAATACAGACTGTTGGAAGACCCCCCAATGCATTTAGTGTATATACTGCACAGGAAGCAATGTACTAGTTATTCCTTCTATAACTCTGGCAGACATGGGGAAAGAAAAATACCTCTCATGGGGAATATAAGCATAACCTAATCAATATATAGATGCTGCAGCAGGAATTTTTCTTAACATTAAAAGCCTAGATGATTATGAATATTCACAATCTCTTCAACAGTAATGGTATTTTCAGTGCATTTCTGATGTCCTGTTTCTAGTCCTTCTTTTCAGGACATGCACTGTGTTACTCATACTGTACTTGGTACTCTTTGTTTGCAAGGTTTTGATTATTACAAAGTATTTTATTTATTTTATTTATTTTATTTACAAGGTGTTAACATTTTCAATGGAGTTCAAAGCTCATTTGAGATGCCCTAGCAAACATAATATTCTACCAGTATTTTAAGGCACAGAATACTTTGCTTTTAGACATAGTTTAATTGTGTAATCTTGTGTCTGAAAGCACAGATTTGTGAGAGACAGGGAGTTGCTAGGCCACTGGAGCTGTTTTCCAAATGTATCTTTATTCAAAAGAAATTGCTGGTTTTTTATTTACTTGTGCAGATGGTACCCAGTAATTCAGAGCAGCATAGAGAGTCTTGTCTTGTACTCTGTACCCTATGATTCTGTAATTCTTCATAGGTCATACCTGAATCCTCTTTCTTTTCTCTTTGTTTTTGAGGACAGGAAGAATTATGTATTTATTACAGAAGCATTTGCTGTAATTTGTGAAAATTTGGAAGTGCTTTATGTGCTAAAACTTTTTAAAAAATTAAAAATTGTATATGCTAAACCTCCTGGAATATATCTGCACTGCCGAACAAAAATTTTTTTTGCTGTGTTCATCATCTGGTTACATAACTAAAACACTGTCCTTTCATCTTCCTGTTGCTCTTGTTACACAAGCTGGCCAGGCTGAGCTACCACAATTACACTGACATAGGCAGCAGTTTTGCCTTTGTGGGTATGCACACCTTTATAGATGCTGGGCCTGACTGACTTTTTCTGATCTTAAGCAGTTACTGATTAATGCTACTAAGAAACCAATGTAAAAGTAGTAGAAACAGGGAAGAATGTAAAACATAATGGGGTGAATTGTAACCCCTCCTTTACCTCTGGAATTTGCTGCAGTGGAGTTCTAATCTTGACAAAAGCTTCTGGATATTGGGATTTTATATACAAGTATAAATATAGATTATTATTCTATAACTTGACTACAATTCTATAGTCTTGACTACTTATTAGTCAAGAAATATATATATATATAATTCTATAATTCTTAACTACTTTTTAGTCAAGAAATTCAAAACATTTTTAAACTCCCATTAATTCAGAAGAACTTTCCTAATGTTTTCTGTTGAATTGCCATACAGTCTTTACATTCCATCAAGACCATAACCTCAGACAAATGAAATTTTAGTTTCACATCTCTTTAGGAAAGTATCAATATTATCAGAGCCTCTCTATACCACTGATTTTAAGCCTAACTATGGACACAATGATTTACAACTTTGGCACCCTTCCCCAGAAAGTACTAAAAAGTATTTCACAGAGAAATACCCTTTTGAGAACTATTAAATACATATCCTACCAGTAATGTGTACCAGAATAGTGTCTGTACTGTTGTCCTGGTTTGGACAATTGTATATTACACATCTTCTCCTCTTAGGCTTTCCTAAGATTCCTTGTTATGCCACAATTGAGAAGGAAGTGGGAACTGAGGAATTTTTTAACTGATTTGCTTCATGTTAGTATTTTTATATGTTTTAATATATTCCAGTTACTCTACAGATGTTGTACAAACTAAAAACATCAAAGGTCTTTGAAAAACAGAAAGTGGGAGAAGGAAAAGCAACAGCTGAGATTGTGGAAGAGGATCCTTTTGCTGTTCAGATGATGTACTGGTGTCCTGAAAGCCGAATTTTCTGTGTGGCAGGAGTTTCTGCATATGTGATTGTTTACAGGTTCAGCAAACATGAAGTAAATACTGAAATTGCAGTAAGTACTTATTTCACTCTGTTATAAGAGAACATAATTTCTAAATCAAATTGCCTTGCTTCATCTGTGCTCAAGTACTTAAATAAAAATAGCAAGCAGTGTAAATACAGGTTTAGGGACATTCTGTTTTAAACCTTTCCAGAGAAATCTTGATCCTACTTCAGTTACTGACAAAAATCTGAGGGTTTGGGAACCTACTCTCCACTTTCTTTTTGCTTTAGTAGTAACATACAGTGCAGCTTTCAGACATGGTTTGCTGTTAAGAGTTTATGATACAGTAATCTCTGTTGTATTAACCTGGTCTGAAATTACTGTCTGCTGTACGTTTTCATCAGTTAATGTACATTGTGTATGTGCACAAGGCTCTATTTTTAACTCAAGTATTTAATCTCTTTAATTTCTGTTCATAAGGAGACTGAAAATGATCAGTGGGTTTAACAAAACAAAAAGAGTTGATCTTTTTCTGGCTTATGCTGACATTGCTTCCCTAAAGATGGAAATTATATGAAATGCCAGAGTATTTTTCACCTTCCCTGATTATAGTTCTTTCCTTTTCACGCTATTTTAATGCACTTTAGAACGTTTTACTGTGGCAAAAACCTGTGTTATTTTTGGTCTGTAGCCATGTGCCATTCTGTATGGATATTCATTACCTGTAGTTCCTCTCTCGTTTTCCACTCTTTCCTCCCCGCCCCCAGCAATTATTAAGCTGCCTGAATGTATCATTTCAGGAAAGGTTTAAAAGTGATGAACAGTAATTTCACATTACTGACCAGCTCATGTGTAATGCTGCTAAAATTACTCCATTTCAGTGTTCTTACATTGTTCCACAGCAAGTGCACCTTATCTTTTATTATCTGTAATTTAATGTCTTTTTTCCTCTGTCCTTCAATTTTCTGGCTGAATTGCATCATTACTGGTATTTTCCAAAGTATTGTAATATGTGCAAATCGACAGTTTTTCATATTTCATCTGTAATTAATATGCATTTTTCTCTGAATATTAAATTATGTAATCTTGGTGGCATAGTCACAGAATTCCCCTGGGTTTTGTGCATCTCTGAAATGGGCCTTCTCTTTGTTTCTGCATTTTTGCTGCTTGCATTCAAGTCTTCACTCTAAATGATGTGAGAGTTTTATAATCAAAAGTATGGAATTCTTTGTTGGAATCTGCACCTGACTTTAGGCTGTGTGGTTTTGTCAATATTGAGACTGAGCTGGCCAGTCTCAGGATTTCTTTACTGCCTGAGGTACAAAGCACTTTGTGTCCTCCCTTCCTTATCAGCCAGACTGAATTTACCTTGAGTTCAATCTACAAATCCCAGTATTTTAAGGTCCCCACATTGGTTTGACTGCCCTTATGTCAGTGTTGTAATGTTTTTGCTGTGGTAAATGGGAAGTGTGGGGGCTACTCAAAGGTTGCTCCATGTAGCAGGGAAGTCTGCAGCTGAATATGCCTTAGGGGCATAGGCTGTGCCTGGATTTTCCTCAACAGAAATATTATTTGCATCATTTCATATCAGATTCTAGAGGCAAAGAGTATGCATGAGACAAATTCTGCTTCATATCCAACCTTGGAGTCATTGCCATGCAGTTACATAAAAAGCATTTGCTGCTGTTGTTTTTGTTTTCTTATCTGAATCCACTCCCTCCTATCTCAAAAGGATCTATTAATTAAACATGATCACTTTCTCAGTGAGCAGTCTTTCCTCAGTGAAGGTCCTCTTCAAAGCTCTTGAGAAAAAACATAGGAAAAAGTTTACACTCATTTGAATGTGGGAAGGGGAATCAATAAGCCTAGTAATGAGATCCCCCAAAAATATCTTTACTCTGTATCAAAATAAATCAGTTCAACATTTCTATAACCCTCCTAAGGTCCAGTCAAATCAGGGACAAAAACATAAGAAAAATTCACAGTCATGTTTTAGCCTGAATTTTTCCTTCTTACTTCAAACGCACAACACCTAGAACTTAACAAAATTACTTTTAGTAGAAAAAGGAATACAAACAGAAAAACATTCAAAGAAGAGTGATGCACTTCTAACATGGTAAGCAGAGGAACATACTCTTCAACAGTTACTCCAGTCCTGGATAAAGATAAAACAGCATTAGAAATTGTTTCAGTCAGCTGCAATTACTTCCAGATTAGATTTTCCTGAACTCAATATTTCACTCATTAGTCTTTGAAGGCAAATGTTGTCTGTAGGTTTCTTTAACTGATTCAAGCACAATATATCCATGGATTTTGAAAGAAGAAAACAGAAGTGAAATTTTGAGAGAGGACTCTCTCTCTCCTGGTTGAACAGAACCACTTCTTTCTGAAATCTTGTGTATTTTAGCACAATGGTTGAGAAGCAGGTGCCCCTTCAGTACTACTCACCTTTATCTCCTGATTCTCATGAAATTTAGCTATTTTGTTAATCTTCATTCTGGTACAGATGATGTCTCAGTGAAAGATCACTAAGATGGAGCTCGCAGTGTCTACCTCTGCAATTGCTTCTATTCCTTTCAATGTAGCAGCACTGAAATTACTGCTCAGATAATAATCCCAAGACCTTGTCTCTTTGAGAGCTGTACCTTGGTTTTTATTCTTTTCAAAATGAGGATTTCCTTGGACGAATCATGAGGTAGAAAGAATTGCTCAGTATTTACTTACCTAGAGTTGGACTTCCCGTCCAATTCCTCCCTGGAGTCCTTCAGTTAATATTTCCTGAATTAGTGGAAGAGGATTGTAGGGTGGTTTGGCCTCTTTTTCACTTTCTAGAGAGGCCAGGACAGCAAAAGGTAACTGGTTTGAATTTCACTTTCTGGAAGCCACCAAACTCATATTCATTCTAAGGAACACAAAGCTGTCTGTGCTGTAATCTCTGATTTCCTGGCCCCCACCTATGGACAAATGAAGCTCATGTATCAGCATTATTCACACTGTCAGGCTTATCCATCCTGGCTAAAACTTGTCTGGTAGAGACTCTGTTGTACGAGTAATCAGGAGGCAGAGTTGGTGATCCTTCTAGTTCCTATCTGATGTTGCTGTTAGTCTGTATAAATAACAAATGACAGTATTCTTTGCCTGCAAATTATAATGATAAATGGGAATATTTAAAAAAAAAAAAGGCATACTGATATTTATTTGAAAGTAACAGCAGCTTTCCTTATGAAACGATAACTTAGATTTTTATTTATTCAAGTCATTAGAGGTACGACTTCAATGCGAAGTAGAAGACATCATTACTCCTGAACCAGAAACAAATCCTCCATTTCCAGATGCCTCCTCCCAGCTTCCTTCTTTAAAGAGCCTTTCAGGCAGTACCAACACTGTAGCATGTGAAGGAACCATGAAGGACAGTATCCCATGTCTTAGGTAAGTCTATGCCATTGTTTAAATATTGATCTTTCTAAAAAGCATTCTTATCTGTTGGTCAATCCATCAGCTCCCAGGCAAAAGAGATGAATGGTATGTATGTGACATAAAATGAGAAGAAACCAGAATATGGAACAAACAAAATAATTAAGGAAAAATAATCAACAAGGGATTGTAAAAGGATAGAAATAGTTGTGAAGAGTATCAACTGTTACAGTAAAGGTTTGACTGTCATTTTCCAGTGCAATCTAGGAGTAAATCTTCAAGGAATTTCTGAGGATAGTTCCTGAAGAAACGTCCATAAAAGCTGGCATGTGCAAAGCTTTCTGTCCTTGATTAATTAATATAACACTAATTTTTTTTAATCAAGAACTGTATGCATTTTTATGGTGTGTAACACATGGAAACTGTGTTCATACTTATGAAACAATCTTTAAAATATACAATTATGAAACAGTCGCACTGTGTGGAAGTGTATATTTGTTTAATCTTTAGAAAGAAGTAAATTGTTTTCTGGTAGAATACATTATCACTGTTTTGGAGTAGATTAATATGTTCTTATTAATAAGGCAATTATGGATTTGAATAGTATAAAGCAAGAATTCTGTACAAAACTCTATAAACTGTAATTTCCCAGCAATTAGAGAGCATTGCTGACAACAGTTGCTCTCATTTTGGTGAATTCATTATTATTTTGGTCTAATTATTATTAAATCTTTTAAATGCCTCCATTATTTCAAAAGCAGTTAAAATGAACATCTCCTGATTTTGCAGATACTTTGGGTTGCTTGGCTTCTGAAAATGGCATTAGCAATTAAAAGCAAGATTATGATATTGTCCTTGTAAAATTAACAGTATTTTTTGACATTCTGTTCATTTGTCCACCTCATTCAGTCAGGCAGTTGAACTTCAGACCTCAGTTTAATCATTAATTTGAGCTATGAAAATCAACAGAAGAGGCAGAGATCAGTTATTAAAAAAATCCAAATGTGAAATCTATTTATGACGTTGATATCAGGAAGAATGCAATCATTTAATCATTTCACTGGTTAAGATTTTTGCTTAAGAGATTCTTACTTGATTTTGTCTGGGAAAGAGAGGAATTGTTGATGTTGGAGGCAGAAAAGTTGTAATGAACCCGCAGAGGTTCAGGTTGTTAGTTTTTCAAAGTTTTCTTAACTCAGATAATCTCACATTAAGCTGGCCAATCATTTTTTGTCAAATTTTACACAAAGTAGCTGCAATCTTATTTTGACTGATAAGTGACTTTTCAAAGTCAGAGTAATTATACCACTGGAACTGCTGGCACACTCCTACATTTAGATAAAAGTATACTTATGTATGCTGTTATCCTTCTCAGGAAAGACATACAAATATCCACACTTTCCTCCCAAACCTTAGCTGGGTCCCCAAGCCTTGTCTATCTAAGAACTTCTGATCTAAGCAGAATTATGGTGGTAAAATGAAAGTAGTGTTGAAAAGACAGGAAAAAACCCAGTTAAGACCAGGGTGGTGCTGTTGACTTTATATGCAAGTCATTCAGGTGGGCAGCAGGACAGAATCTAAAATAGAGCAATATTAACATAAAGCTGCAGCTACCTGCACATGGAGGGTGAGTGCACAGCTTGAACTATATTGATAATGCACATAAAATTTTACACACATACATAACTGGCTCCATTATGTTTATTTTCGTATCTGCTTTGCAACATTGTTACAGCAAATGAATGGCAGACCATACTACATAATTTTTTCTAGCCAGAAGTCAGAATGACTGAGTGTGTTTGTGTCTGTGAATAGCTACTAGGAAGAAAGTAATTCGAGGGACTGAAGTAATGAAAGCTTGGCACTTTTCTGAAATCAAAAGTAACTTACCAAGAGAGGCAGGCAGCAGTATGGAATAAATGTTGTTCTTGCTTCTTTCAGAAGATTTTACAGTGAAATAGGCAGCTGTAATAACCTAAGAAACCAATGATTTGTGATTATGCTGATAAATACTTTTGATGTAAATGCTGTTATCATAAAGCTGTACCCAGAATGTCAGTTTGTTCCCAGACTTCTAGTATCATCCCAAAATTAGGTCAATCAAAGGTTTTGACAGTAGCTTCAAGTAACTCCAAAGTGATAAGGAACTGTGAATATCTTGTGAAAAAAACTAAAACCCAAAACTTTGCAACAGTGAAATTCACTATAGCCTAACAAGAACATGTCAAGGAAATCACTGAAATGTCTACATTACTTCTGCTCATGCTCCTGCTGTCTGCTTAGGCTTTTATTATAAACACGTCAAGTAAAAAGCCATCCAAAACAAGGTGCAGAACTGAATATTTGCATTACTGTTCAAGTAGGATGGTTAGGGAAGTAGGGGAAATAGCTCAGACATTCTTAAGCACAAAGATGTCACAGAAACATGGGAATGACAACCTTAATCATGAAATCTGAAATTATTTTATTCCATTATTATAGTCTTTCACCACCTACAGTTTATTCTATGCTTAGACAAAATCCCTGTGAAATAATATCTATATCTATTTTTACCAAAGCAGATCCTCAAATTTGCAGTGAAAAATATTTAGAGGGAAAGGTATTTGCTTTTCCCCCCTCAGGTGACAGAATCCGAAAGAAAAATTAGAAGGTACTTCAAGTTGTCTAATTTTTTCAGCATGCCATTAGAAACACATTGGATAAATACTACCACATTAAAAAGCACGTTTAGAAGAACTAATTCTGCAGCCATTGTCAGTCTCATAGTAGCTTGTTTAGAAGAAGGAAAGTATAAATGCATTGCTTTGACAGATACTTGTTGGAGCAACGTGCTGGCCTCTTTTGTTTTCCCACACCATCAGTTATCCATTAGAAAATATGGATGGAAAGTTCAACTGAAAGTCCTGGTTCTTGGATTTCATTTACCTCTTCTATATTTTTCTAACATTTTTAAGGGCAGGAGCTGAAAGCTGAAAATGAGGTACATGATGGAAAGACCATCACTATTATGCCTCTTAAAGGCTTATCTGCAGACAGTAGAAGTTGAAGGGCTCCATCACAAAGATACTCTGAAGGACTGTTTGTAAAATATTCAGCTTCTGCTTGCTGTGAAGTTTCTTTGAAAATAATACATCTTTACTGTATACAACTCTTGTCTGTAGTTTCAGTTTATCCTGGTCTCAAAGGACCCCTCTCCTTAGCAGCTTGAGTTCACAGATGTTCACACCTTTGTTCTCAGCACGAATACTCCTGGGTAATCCAGGGCTTTCTTCATTAAGGTTATGAATAGCATCACTTCAGAAATGTTTGTGGATATGTATCATATGTACAAAGAAAAGGGCAAAGCTTTAGTTCCAGCAGAACAGGTCAGAAATTCCAAAACTCTGAGCTGAGGTTTGCTGTTGATAGAAAACAACAATACAAAGCTATTGCCAAATGTAATGGGTTGAGCACTTGCTGAACTGCACTGTCACGTCTTTCCTACAACAATATCCATGCCAAGTGCCTGATTAGTGCTCCAGACAAATACACATGTAAGGTCTGAAGAGTACTACAGGGAAAAGAAATAGAACCGTGAGTGTGCCAAGCTGCTGTTAAGGAAATGCATTTAGAGGATAGATGAGGAATGGCTTTCTCATAAAGTAGACTGCCCTATTTTATGCCTGTGTGCAAAGGGGTGCAATACAAGCACTCTCACCAGTAACAGGTACAGTGAAAATGCACTGACTAGTGGGTTTTACCTGTAAATTATTACTACAGTATGAATGTACTAATGACTAACATGAATACCTCAAAATATTGCTATTATTGCATAATATTTTCTTTCAGCATATCCCACATTGTTGTACCGCTCAAAAAAGCACATAAAGCAGTCATAGAGAGCTGTTCAGCTCTTACACTTCCCCTTAAAACATAAACTTTCACTACCTGCTTTGCAAGTCACTGAACTTGCCATAACACAGTAGGAACAGGTGTTAATAGTTATATCAGATTTGGTGTAGGAACCATTCATTCACTTGTTAGCTGATTATAGTCCTAGAAATAAACCAGGACTTGTTTGCACTACATTGACAAATAGATTTGTCAAGTCCATAGGGTTTTTAAAATGCTCTGGTGAGGACCACTACAGAAAGGTATCTTCTCATCTTCTCTTGCCTCTTTGCATTTTTCTGTCATGCTTTACTTCAGAAGAAAAAAACTTCCAAATACACAGAAATGTCCTTTTTCAAAGTCTCAAAAGAAAGTATTTTAGGCTTTCCTAAAGAAGCTGATCAAGCTGACAATTCATAATGATACAACACAGTTGTTTTTCATCCCTCAATGTCTGTTTGTTTGTTCTTATTTTGTACCTCTTCTTCTTAGTGTTAAGGCTCGGCCTGTGCGGATGCCTCCTGGCTACCAGGCAGATCTCGTTATCCAGTTGGTGTGGGTGGATGGTGAGCCTCCACAACAGATCACCAGTCTTGCTGTAAACTCTGCTTACGGACTGTAAGTAACTCAGAATTAAGGTTGCATTGATTTCATTGTTTATTGCACTAAATCACGTTTTCCAACTATACTTTGAAATTTCCCACAGACACTTAAGGTCAAAGCAAAGTATTCAAAATCAGCATTTTCTAGGCAAAAAATTATTTGAACTGACATAGAGATTGTAATATGGGATGTTAAACAGCCGTTCTTGCCAATATTTTTACTAATCCTATTTAAAAGACTGAATCTTTTCATATAATTCTTCCCATCCTTTCAAATAAGATCTAATTGCATTTCAGATCTGTAATTTTCAAAGTTATTTTAAAAGGTTCACCAAGGTGAAATGCATTTAATGGAAAATGGTGAAGTGATTAACTGTTAAATGCCATTTATCATGACATCATATCTTAGTTGGAAATTGTCTTCTGAGAGCAGCATTTTTATGTCTGTGCTAATGTCTGTTTGTACAAGAATCAATGACCCGAAATTGAGAATTGAATAAGGAACATTTAAATGCTGTATTCTGGATGGCAGTGCAAATGAGCGTGTGTAATTGTTTCCTCAGGTTCAGTTTATTTGCAAATTTTTAATGTTTTCTCTTACTAAGAGTCACCCTGATACGTTAAAATGGTTTACCCTGTAGGTGTTACTCCAATAAAACTATTTGCTGTAATGGGTGTTAGGTGCTGACTCCTGCTGATTTTCAGTAAGTCACTGGACTCTTTTCAGAGACAGGCAATTTAATGCTGAGTTTTTACATTTCTGCAAAAATACTGTGTTCTGGGGGCTGTTTTCTCAAGTTTTCAGCCTGAATTTCTAGATTGTTTCCTATTAATGAATTCTAGGAGTTTGTTTTCTTTACCATACCTTGATGCATCTGTCACTTGTGTAAATTGTTCAGTTTTGCCTGATTTGCTCCCTTGCAGGTCTCAGATCTCAAGGCAGCATCTGAATAATCACACCATTCTCTCAATTGTAAACTGCTTTGATGTGGTTCTCCTAATGGCCACAGTGGTTTCCTAAACCACTGATTTGATTCCATCAAGTGCTTTAAATTGTTTCATTTGCTAGGAGCAATAAGAGTTTATAGGACAGTTCTTTAAAACACCATAAGCTAAGTACAAGATTGTTTCAGAAATAAACACATGTATGAATAAAGTAGGCTGATAACCTAAATTTAACTTACCTACAAAATCTACCCAAGAAAGGTCTTTTTCCTTACATTTTTCCATAGACTCTCTTCTCTCTTCCTTTCTCTTGTCTTTTAACTTTTTCCTCAGGCCTATGACAAGGCACAGTCCTTTCTTTCATAAGTATTTTTGTTTACTACTTGAATTGTCACCTGTTCTCTATTTTCACAATGTGGAAAAACCTATTCCACTTCAGCATGAAGCCTGAGAACACGTAATTTTTGCCATGCTAATTGTACAGTTATTTGGGTCATCTTTTGCCTAATTTTTCTTCCTATACTAATCAATTTAACTAGGTCAAAGACATAAAATGGTGTGTGTTCTGGAGAGTCTTTCCAGTATTCTTTTAATTACTATGATTTCTGGAACTTCTTACTGCAGCCATGAAACAGGAATAAAGTGAGATTCAAAAAATCCTTTATTCCCAGCAGAGATGAAAGGCTTCAGACACTGCAAAATTTTATTTAATATATTAGTTTACTTTTAACAGTAGCAAGGCTACAAATTAAAAGTATTAACACCTGTTTTATTTACATTGAAATGAATCATCAAGAACTTCTTGTTATGAAAGTAGAAAAGAAAATTTTACAAATTGCTTCAATTACAACTGAAGAACTAGGTTAACCTTGAGGAACAAGGTTAAATACAAATAATAAATTTGTTTTGAAGTAGGTTCTGTTGTACTGAAAGTGGTCAATGAAAATTTATTACTGGCTGATGGGATAACAGTTTTCACCTGATCTGCGTATTATTTGTCAAGAAATGTCTGGTGAAGGTTTACCAATAAAAAAGGACATTACCTATCAACTAATTCTGTTCATTGCTCAAAACTGAGAAATTTATTTTGTATTTGATTTCATAAGGACTTGGTTGTTAGCAATTTATCTTAAGCCTTGTTAATAGTAATGGCTGTCTAGATTTTTTTACCCATCCTCAGATGTGTTATTAATGAGCAATTTCAGATTCTTTTTTAAACTAATTTGTCTGGGTATAAGAAATATTAGATCCATGCTTGTATGTGAAATTAGAGGAGTTTAGAAAAGTATGGACCAGGAACGAAATGATACATTTTGTTAAATTGCTGACCAGGGATATGAATGATCACTAGCTCTTCTTGTGACTCATGTTTTACAAAATTAATAAATCTCAGGTTAATAATTTTCAAAGTGCAAATGGCTGGTTTTTTCCGTAAAGTATTAATACATGAGATTGGCAGTTGTCATTTTTAATCCTTTTTTTTTTTTTCCTCCACTCAGAATGCAGGGACTTATGAACACATACAATCAACCCTCTTTTAGTCTAAAACCATTACCCCCATTCACATGAGCCCTTTCCTCAAGCTTGTCCAGGTCCTTCTGGATGGCACTTGTCCTCAGGCACATCTCAGCTTGGTGTCTACAAATTAACTGAGGGTGCCCTCAATTCCATTGTCTCTGGCACTGGTAATGACATTAAGCTGTACTGGTCCCAGTATGGGCCCCCGAGGGACACCAGTCAGGAAAAAAACATCAATGGGGAAAAGTCAGAGTGCATCCATGGTACCTCCATAGATTCTGCACTGCAGTCAGAGTTGAGACAAGGGTGGTAAACACGGTGTAGTAACAACCAGTAGAATTCAAGCCACTGTTCCAGATGGTGCCTTAATTTGCTAGTTTGACAATTGAGGAAAAATAATTTCATTTTTCTTTACATATTATTTTTTTATTTGCTATATGGAATCCTCTTTTTTATAATAGAAGCCGTAAAAGAAAAGGTAGGACAGAAGAAAATTTTCTAGCTACCTTGCTTTCCCTCCACCTCATTACTTTTCCTCTGCATTGTTGTTTTTCCACACACAAACTCCTTTCAGATATTTTGGAGATACATTAAGGTGGAGGTGAGTGCACACCTGACTTTTAGTGTGAATTAAGTGCTTAAATATTTTGTGGTGATTGGAACTGACCATCTTTTTGCATAAAATGACAGAACCTGATAGCAAATGATTCTGAATATGATGGAACATGGTTTGGGTTTTTGAGTTTCTTTGTGGCTATACCTGCAATTCTTCCTGTCTGGAATTTAAAATTGCAGTCTGATACAGAAGGAGAGAGATCTTGCCCATAAATCAAACTACCATCAAAATACATTTGCAGAAACATTTCAGAGGGGTAGAGACTGTTTTAACAGGAATCACTGCTGTAGATAAGCTGACAGAGTTGGAGGGAAATTTTATAAATGCATTTCAGATTTGGGTATCTCTACAATACAGCCTAAATGTATTTCATTTGTCATTTGCATTTTGCTTTAAAAGAATTTTTTTACATGTATTTCTGTTTATATTTTAATTTGTGTTTTATATAAAAACATAAGCACTTTTTAAGATCTACATCCCGATTTTTAGGCTAAATTGGTATCATTAGTATTAGAATTACATTGTTCAGTGAAGCAACATTTAGACATTACTGCAAAGTGTTTGGTACAGAAAGTTGGTAGAAATTGTGAGTCTGCTTTCTGGAAAGTTAATTCAGAAAACAGTTTTTAAAATTCAGGATTACAAATCTGTAAGAAATAAAAAATTTGAGCTTAAGTAGTTCCTGAAGAAAAAGTTTGTGCACTGTTTATAATAATAATAATTATTCTCGTTTTCAGAATTTAATTACGTATTGCTAACACTTTTGAGGGACGTTTCTCTTTGCAGAGTGGCTTTTGGGAACTGCAATGGTTTGGCTGTTGTGGATTTCATGCAGAAGACAGTCCTGCTGAGCATGGGCACCCTCGACCTCTATGGATCCAGTGATCCATACCAGCGGCAGCCCCGCTCACCTCGCAAGAGCAGGCAGTTTGCTGCAGGTAGGAAATAAATCATTGTGCTTATGAGCCTGATATGTTTCTTTGGTTTTTTTTGCCTGTGGCTTTTTCTAGTGCTTTTGGAATGCATGACTATTTGCCGGCCAATGGAGTTTCTATAACTTGGCAAAAGAAACTTGACATGCTCTTGGTGCGGGCACTTTCTCAGGAATAAAATGTTTTATGAGGTTTTTTTACTTTTGGGATGGAGGTCAGCAAGTAATTCCCTTAGCTGAGTCTGTAAAAAATCGTAACGAGCAGAGCAATAAATTGTTTCTCTGGCAGTCCCTTGAAGTGTAGTTTGTATGCTATTTTCTTTCTGGTTTCAATAACTTCATACTAATAAGTAAGGCTTCAATTTAAGGTTAAATGTACCTTCTGTCAGGTGCTATTTGTTTGAATAGTCAGCTATGTTTAGAGATGTGTAACACCTGGGAGGTTTGTTATGTAGGTAACACAAGGAGCTCAAATTAAGCACTTCATTAGTGAACTGAAGTCCTTAATATAACCCTACAACATCCCTTTTAAAATTTGATGCTAAGAGGATCACAGTAAGTTGTAACTGTTATATTGTGTTGTATATTAGAAATATTAATACTTAAATAGTGCTAAATTTTACTATACTTTGTCGGTTATCTAAACATTTACTTGTATGAGAAAAAGTCAGATCATCTGTTTCAAGTCTTTTCACTTGACATATTCCATAGTAACATGCAAGAGTCAGACACAATTATGAAATGTGTTTTGCATAGCTGTGAAGTTTTAGAATTAGATTTTAAAATACCTGTGGAAATGTGGAGTTTTAAATCTAACCCTAAAATTATAAAAGCAACAGATTATAGTGGGTTTATGCCATCAGCATTTTCATCAGCAGACCCTACACTGAATCATCAAATCTTACTTCTCCATAGAGTTATGGGAAATATTTGTTTTTAATTGAGAATGTGTTTACACTCCAAACAGAAAGTAAAATCTAGAGGAAAATTTATAGAATAAAATACAAGTCTTCAGGCCTACTTTTGCTCCTGAAAGACCATTTATCTCACTTTCTGTGCATTTAATCATGGCAAGCTTATTTCCCATCTGTGCCAAGTGTTAAATATGTAAATTTGGCACAGCTGAGGAGAGAAGAGACCAGCAGCTTCAAGTTACCTTCAGCTTTTCTGTCTGGTTTCAGCCAGCCCCACAGCAGCTCCCTAAGAAATGTGAGCAGCTAGCCACAAGCAACATGCTGCAGAACTCTGTACAAAAGGTGGAGGATTGCTCATGTAGAAAAAGCTGTTATCAGCACTGTTTCACAGAGGGTTTTTCTCTGTCAGTGGCAGTCTGGGCCAATCCTTTAAGGCATCATTCCAGCTATCCAATGCTGCCAGAATGGAGCCCACTGGGGATAAATGACCACTAAGAAGGATTGCAATGTCTAGATTGCTCATAGAAACTATGCATCTAAAAAAAGCCTCAGCTGCTTTCTCACCATCCATCCCACATCCTTTTACTTTTTTGATTATTTTTCTTGTTATATCTCCCAATTGGAAGGTAAGCATCTGCTGAAATTTCTTCACCTTGGCTGTTCTAGATGCTGGTTATGGTATCACTTCCTTTCACTTTAGACTGTTTTTTCTCTCTTTCCTCTGCCTGCTGCTGATGCTGGTGTACTGGCATGTTCCAAAGACAACTTTTGCATGCGTGGCCTGTCTAACTTTTATCCAGATTTAACGAAACGGATCCGTACTTCCTATCAGAGTAAGTTCTATAAAGGTTAGGCAAAAAGCTTTATCATGATTGGACTATGCCTGACTTAAACCCATGTGTTTGTGCTTTGTAATGTGTTTTTTAAACACATTCAGCATGCATGCAAACTTTTATTACATTTTGTGATGTCAACCATGCTTATTTTTGACAATTACTTTTATTATACAGAAATTCTTTTCTTTAAAAAAAAGTCAAAGAAAAAAAGTCAGTGTTACATGGGACAGATTGGGCCTTAGAAATAATTTTTCAACAATGTTATGTTCTTGGTGACAGTATCTTTCTTTGGTTTTATAATTGTTTCCATGTACATTTACTGATATGAAGCATTTCTTGTTTTGCAATGGCACTATCTGTAGTTACCAATTAATTCTTCCCTTTTTTCAGAAGAACAATGTGGTTTAAAAGAGTACTCATTGGATTGGATGCTGTGAAATTTAAAATTTTAAATATCTTGGTTTGGTACTTAAATATTTGGCTTTGGGGAACTATCCTATGCCTCTGATCTTTGATGGGAAATGTAAAACAGGCATAAAAATACATACATCAAAGAGGGCTATGAAAATTCACATTTTTAATATCTTTGAATTATGAGTTATACTGATATGAAATTTAAATATTAGTATTCATCACTGCAGAATGCAGTGAACAACGCTATAATTAATTTTGCAAAAATGACTGTTCAACAGATGAGCCATACGTATCTTAATTAACTGCAGTACTTATATGTAATTAGGTCTCTAGGATGCCTCTTTTTAAAGCACTTTTCACAGAACAACGGGATAGGCAATTTTATGTTAAATATTCAGTATAGGCAGGATAAAGGAGTGGCAGTTGTTTTATCGTCCCTCATAAATATAAAGTTATCTAGCTATTGGAATACATTTGTACACTTGCATGACATATTCTGTTCCATCCCTCTAGGCTGATTTCTGTGACTTTATTTCATAATAGTTCATAAAAGGTGGTCTGTTTAGTTAAAAGACTAGTCCAGTTAAAAATTCAGCAGTCTATAAAAAGGTTTGGTGTATATCTTAAAGTCTGTTAGTCTGATCTTGCTAATTTCAAGTCTGTAACAGAGAACCTGAGTGACAGCAGTCAAATGTTTGGGGGTTTTTTCCCCCCCTCTAAAAAATAAATAAATTCTAAGGGCAAAAATGACCACCGTGTTCATTCAGAATGACTAACATAGACCATAGAGTCTTTCATAGCTGAAAATATATTATCTCATTCCTGTCTTCATCCCCATAGTCAGAAAAGTCTGTAAAATCTTCATATGAAGTATTAGTCTGAGTTTTAGGCAAGATCATTAACAGCTTAATTTCTTTCCTCAAAAATGGTTTGGTTCTTGCTTTTATCATTTGATACTTATACAGGAGTATATACTGTATTATCTGAAAGATGCACCAAGCAGTAAGATCAAGAACAGGACTAGAATCTGTCACAGACTGAAAATATCTTGCAAAGTCATTCTTAAGTTCTGCTTTGTTATATCTCTTATCTGAGAGATGAATTTTAAGAGGGATATTAAGAGAGGATTCTGGATTTTGCTTTCAAGTTTATCTTCTCTCATAAGGGATGATGATGGGAAAAGTAAATTATTTTTGGGAATTGTACAGTCAAAGCCAATATTATGACAAAAGCAGGAGCAGTCATGTGATAACAGAAGCATTAGGTCTAAACTTTTAAGGGTTATATCAATAAAAATGGAAGTTAATGGGAAGATATACGAGTAGTTGATTCAATTAAGTAATGAAGCAGGAAGAGAATTTCATGTGGATTAGTATGAGAAAATAAGACTTGTAGGTATTGAAGTCAAAGGAGAGATTATCAATGAGCAAGATACTTAGATTTTTGTTGGTCATTTTAGAGGTTATTTGCAGGAAGAGACAATATAATTTGGTGTCCAGCCTAATTACAAGAGTTAAAGTGTGACATTCAAAGATGGAACCAATATTATGAACTATAGTATCGGAGGAGACAGTGGTGCTAATAGCTCTGTTGATGTAGTAAAGAGGACACTTTAGCACAAAAAAAAGGTAGTGTTCATCTTGGCAATGTTAAGTTCATATTGGACACTCCTGAGTAGATTTTAGACAGGATTAACTACTCTAGCTTGGATGGAAGAAATCCAAGTTAAAGATGTGTACTTATGAATCACTATGGATATGTATATATAATTATTGCCATGTTTATACAAAAAGAATCTCTTCAAATACTGGGTCAGAGAAAGAAAGTCTTGATACTTCAGTCTGGGATGTCCTGAACTGAACAGGAAAGGGAAAAAAAAAAAGAGTGAACATGTAAGAGGAAAGAAGCAGTAAGTTGGAGAAGAGAGGATTTCCAGAGGAAAGTCATAATCAACAATGTTAAGGACCAATATGCAAAGCACAGTGATGGAATAAATGTTCTGAATTTTAGGCAATAAATCTTATAGATAGCTTGATAATGGTTACATATGTAAAGCAGACTTTCCAAATGCACCCAGAGTGGACTTAGAGCATTAAGGCAGCACATTCTCTGGTTTGGGAGGGGAAAGTGGGAAAGGGAAGTAAGGAGGGAAGAAATGTGACCAATTCTACGCATACACAGTGGAAGAGACTGGAACATAATTGTCCGATCAGGGAAGTAATTTGAGGAAAATAAGAAGCTAAGATGAGATGAGATGAGCATAAGTGCAGAGGATAACTTTCAGGTGTTGATGACTGGTTCCATTTGCTGTACCATCTGCAGCAACCTCCCTTTGCAGCAAGATTATATGACAAGTGAAATGAAATAAACTCTCTCTGCTGCACTGCAGAATTATGTGGTTGGTTGGTTATTTGGTTGGTTTTCTTCAATTGAAATCAGGTTGTACATGTTGTTACCTGATTTTGGGTAACATGCCTTCAAATATTAAGACAAGTACATTTATTGCGTGTAGAGGGATAATGTCTGCAGCAGAATACAAAAATACCAAAATGATGCAAAAGGAATTTGCATCTCCTACTAGAAATTCATACCATCTGTTGGTAGAACAAGAAAATAATCTTTATGAAGCATCCAAAATATTGTCGAATCCAAAGGATGTTGATACAGAGCAAAACAATTTTCATAATGAAGACTTTTCAGTGAGAAGTCCCTGTTCCTCCCTCAGGCCAGTCCCTTGAGAGGGGGTGAGCAGAATTAACCTACGTCTGACAGGAGGACACAGAAAACTGTGTGCTATGAGTCATTGTATATCAGTAATTGACATTTTAAGTCACACCTAAGAAGCTAATATAGGTTGAGTTTAAGTCAACAGCTATATTCTGAAACAAATGATTTCTAAAGAATGCATGCATATATATAGGTATATAAACATAAAGAAAACATAGTATGATAATTCAGTGTGAAGATGAGGGATTAAGATAGCTCTGAGCTTGCTTATTTTTTTGGCTTGTGAATATTTATGATTATTTATTTATAATTCATTTGTTTGTAAGCAAAGATGTGATGGCTTTGGGTGCTTTAGAGTAAATGATCATTCAAACGTACAGATAGACAGTCTGAATCATTCAAATGTACAGATAGAAATTTCAAACATAATTTTAAATTATGGGTTCATTAAAGTTGTTACCTGATACTAGTATGGGTTTTGATCCTTGAATAAGAAGGAAATGAAAATCACACTAAACTTAGAAAAGTATACATAGGACATGTCTGTAAAAGTGTTTCAGTGCCTTATGTGATATATTTACATCTTGTGCTATTTATGCATGTTTATGATTTGCTCAAATCAAAGCCAATTTCTCTATAATGTCCATGGGTATATCTTCTCTCAGGTGGTTGTTCACATTGCCAGTCTCAGGTTTTTGCTTTTATTTTTACTGCTATTTTCCTCTTGCTATAGGTGGGCTTAAAATTTGCCGGGGTGGTGGTTTTGGGAGGGCTAAAAATAGCTAAAATATCTTGGGGCACAAACTGCCTACAGAATTCAAAATGGAAAGTGAAAATATTTTTTAAATTTAACTTCAGTAGCTGCTGTGGTCTCTCAGACATTTGAGGGAGGCTGAGGTTCATGGAAGTATTTATACATGGTAAATTATTGAAAATATTTAGTTTGGTTTCCTTAAAAAGGAAATGAGAGTAAAAAATGAGCAGTAGTACAAAGAAAAGCTTGAGAGCACATTTTCTTATCTCAAAGGGAAACATTTAGTGGAATCAAAGGTAACATGTAAAAATTGATGAATATATGTTTATCTTTTCCAGTGAATGATGATTGAGCAATTCATTGCCTTACAACATCTTTAGAATTTAGAATTTAGCAAGATTAAAAGAGACTTTGGGTAAATGGGTGTGTAATGAGCAGAACTCATTATAATATTTCAATGCAAGAAAGATTTATGGCATGAGAAAATCTGCAAGTGAAAGTGCTTAAGCAAATCTAAGTGAGATTAAGCCAATGCTGTTGTGCAGGGCATTGCATTTCACACGGGGGTATGTTGCACTTCTTTAAAGGCATCTGTAGGTGGTCATTGCTAGGGTGAGTGGCTTGACAGCAAGTCAAAGTTTGTAGAGAAGTTTACCTGTTCAACATTCTTAAATACGGTAACATGAAATGTACTTTTAATGTTTTATGTTACAAATTGTGCCAAACATGAAGAAGTCATGGTCTTCTTACTGCGGTTGTGCTTGGGTGGTGCAGTTTAGTGTTTTTCCTGTTTAAGTCTGTATCACCATAATTTATATTAAGATGGAATATTGTTTTTATGAACACCATAGTAAAAAAAAAAAAAAAACAACCCAAACTATTTACAAGTCTTACCTGAGATTTGATGTTGTATCCAAAGGAGAACTAAATATACAATGTTTAGAACATCTTAGACAAGGTGTTAAAACTTACGTATCTCCAATAATGCATATACAAAAGAAACAGTGTAAGTTTCATTTATCCAAGACCTCTGATGCTATGCAAATGTGTCAAAATTGCTCCTGCTGCACCTTGCAGACAGTTCTGCAGGAAAAATCAATTCTGTCCCAAATCTCTAGGTACATACAGAAACCTTGGGTTCAAGTGGAAGTAAGATCTGCTGTACAAGAGAGGCTTCCTAAATTATTACAGTTCCTGAATATTCTCATAACATCAAAAGTGACTGAACTTGCAATTGATTGAAATATAATTTTTTCTCACAGACTCCAAGTGAAATCAAAAAAAAAGATTCAAGTGCATTTTTCAAAATAAAAGATCTTTGGTTTTCAGCAACAGTGTCTAGTTTGGCAGATCTTGTTTCTTAAGTCAGGAGCAAGTATGTTGTTAATACTGACTTAACAGACTAAATCAATACTGCTGGTTTTCCAAAGGGCTCTCAGCATTATTCTTGTGCTCCTGCATCTTCATTACTCGTAGGAGCTCTTTTTGTTCTGCTAGCTGGAGCTCTGCATGCTCTCCAGTTCTTTTAGCAGTTCAAAAATACATTGTAATAAAGTTGTCAATACCTACTTAAGATTCCACTGGTTTTAATATTAAGAAAGCAGGACTGATGACTGAGTGGCAGAATTTTCCTAAACAAGAGTGTATATGAATTTTAGTGGTGAGGGTCTCTGGGCCTGAGGGTCCAGAAGCAATAAAAATTTTAACATATAATCTTACAGGAGCCATGGTGCCCGTTTAAAGCATACTGAAAGGTTCTTGTAGGATGTTTGATTCTCAGGATGCAGCACAAGCAGAGTGTGTGTAAATCCAGTATCAGTATGGCAGTAATGTACACCTGACTGTGGGCTCTGACCTCAGTGCTGTGGGTCCACCTAGCTGGCATGTGAATGTCTGGGCAGGGCTGCCTGCCAGTCCCACATAGCCAATGGCATGGGGTGCCAGAGCTCCTGTAACAAGGGTGAGCCACAGGGCGTTATGGATACATACGAAGGGTGCATTTGTATAGGCGTGGCCATGCCCAGTCCACCCACTCAGCAGTTAGCCCATGGTAAAGGATAGAGGGAGCTCAGACTTTCCCTCCCTTCCATGCCAAAAGGCATGTTTGAACTTGAACATTCAACCTGTGCCAAAGATGGATCTTAGTTTGCTCACAGAAACAAGCTCGAGTTTATGCAGTATAGACTAGAATTGCTTTCCTTGGTGCTGTCTTCCATGTAGGTGGAGTTCCTGACAAATATTTATAAACCATGTATAAATTATTTTGTCAAAAAATTCAGTATTTTACTCAGCCAGTATTATCGATGCTACTGTGTCCTTTAAAATGACCTATCTTGTGTGAATTCATGAAAGTTATAATATTGCACAGTAGTGGTAATCTTTTTTTTTTCTTCGCCTCTTTTAAGATTTCCTCCCTGCATTGTGCAGCAGTTGAAAGCGCAGAGTTGTTTCCACATCAGTTTGACAGGGATGAATGAGTTTGAGTCATATTACAGACTTTGAAATTTTAAACTATACTTACTTGTTTTCTTTTGTTAGGTACAGTCACTCTTTTCTATCCCGAGGCACTCGGAAAACAAATCTGAGTTAACAAGAGGTGTGATTTTTTTTTTTTTTTTTTTTTTTTAAACCAAGCCTAAATTGCTGCAGTGACAGCCTGATAACTGCACTTATCTGAAATAGATTATTTCCCTCTCATTTCACACCATTCCTTTCTCCAAATTGACTTTAAAGTGCAGAATATCATCAACCAAGAAAGTTGAAGCATGCCCTGTTAGATTGTAACTTAACTCTTTAACTCCATTTTTTCAGGCCTGACTGAACTCAGTGACAGTCCAGTTTCCCTGGAGCTTGAGCGTTGCAAGTCTCCTACTTCAGGTAAAGGTGATTGGCTTCTCTTCCTGCAGTCTGTATAAGCCATTCATGTCATGCATCACTGTGTTTCATTAATCCCTAAGAAGTGAAGTGCATAGTTCCAAAGAGAAGAAATTACTGGAGAAGCGCTTTTTACGTAGCACAGTAAAATCCTGTTTCCTTAAGGAAAACTTGATGTACGTGGTGCATCTTGAGGTGAACAGTGTGAAAACATCTGAAGTAACAGGATCATGCAGGTATATTCCTATAACCTCCTATAAGAAGCTTGTTTCTCTGTTTCTTTAAAGGCTTTCCAAGTTTTTTTACAATAGAGAGTCCTTGCAATTCTATATGTATATATTATGCATACATGTGCATGGAGAAATTATTTGAAATCAGCCGCATGGAGATGGTAAATATTAGCCATTAGAACTCGAGTGCCTGGTTTATGTAATTTACAATGAAAACAGAACCTCAGATAAAAATACTTGCTTATTAGCCAGGGCAGAGAAGTCTTGGCCACACAAAAATTCATAAATGTTTCCCATTTTACCCATAGTCCTTCAGAAGGTGGAATTCCTCTCATTCCCAGAGACCTTTTCAGCAAGTGCCTAGTCTACACTGATCTCTTTAATTTGAGTTCACTGTCTTAAAGATGGTTGCTAAGAGCTGTTTTCTGGTAGCTGGCTTTTAAATGTTATGGAAAATAAGGAGGTGTAGCTGTGCTACATTCGTTTTACTTGTGGTATGCATATCACACTTCTTTTCCTTGTAATTTGGTAAGTATTGATAGATTTTTCTCTTTCCCCCCTTAGTTATGGTAACAAATTCTCTCAAGTATGCTATTCAAATTCTCTGTTATTGTTTCACATATTTTATGTCATAATAACAGGATACATTAATCTTGAATGAAAGCCACTAATTGGTAATTTATAGAAGGCTGAAACTAATGGAAGTGTTTCCCTGACATACCAAGAGCTAAAGCAAAACAGCTGCTTTAAATATCTATTTCCTTGTTCTATTTGCAACCCAGATTCTGTAGATATAGAGATATCAAAGTGAAATAGGCTATAATAATACTGGTATAAAACTAGGAGCTCAAACCCTTGAGCAGGGCCTCAGAAACTCATGATATAGGCTTTAAAATAAAACATTTGATAGCTGAGTTATAATTAGATTATTTATTGTGTGGCTCACTGGGATTCAACTTTTCACTTTTCTCTTCAGAAATGAGCTAAAACCTTTCTTTTCACTGAAAGCTAAGAGATGACTGACTTGGTAACCATATGTGCATATTCTTAGTTTTATAATGATGAGTGTCTCCTATAACACTTTACTTTTTCTGCAGTTAACTTCAATTTTTCATTCTGCTAGTGCTCAAAAATAGCTCTCTTAGATAAATCTGAGATAATTTGCTCCAAAAATTATTCTGCTTTTTTCTGTTTTGGAGATATTCAGCAAGGAAAACATAGCATATTTATGGGTGTTTCCTATTTTAGCACTTTCATGTTGTTTTTCCAAGCTATATTTATATTTTTAAAATGTGAAATCAGGTGCAGTTTTGTAGGAAGTAACTATTATTAGGACTACTTTTTAAAAGAAGCAGCTTCTTTTACTGTGACTGATATTAATTATATTCATTTAATTATTGCAAAATTTAATCAATATCGCTTCTGCATACCTGCTGTAAAACAGGGCAGAATCCAATCTAGTCACCTGGAATAAGTGACCTCAAAACCATGCCCTTCGAAACTTGGGAGTGGAACTAATCCTGTGCTTACCAGCACAGCCTCACACCTACACCAGCCTTCTCACTGACTAATGTTTCTTGCTCATAGAGCATAGCTACATACTTATGGATCTGTCAGGCAGGCTCCTTCTACTTCCAGCCTTGCCTTTATCTGTTTGAAGTCCAAGGCGCACAGGCTCTGCAATGCAATTGTGCTGTGTTCTCTAAGAGCCCTGTGATCTTGGTGTTTGTAAAACCACTGAACGCACTCCTCTGCTGAAAACAGACCAAGACTTGATCCTTCAGAAATCTAGCAAAACCAGAAAGAACACTCTGTGAAGTGGTTCAAGTTGCTGCCCAATGGAGGAGGGCCTGCTGGGTGTGCCTACATAAGGTTGCAAAGACAGAACAGAATTTGATTTGTAGCAGTTCATTCTGGTTGCCAGAGCACATCAACATCAGTTCTTCACCCAGCAGGAATGCTCATGCCAGTACTGGCCCTGAATGTGCTCAATACATACACAGAGTGCAAAGTACTGGAGGGCACGAGTCTAGATGGCAAACACTGCACACATGGTGGATGGCACAGTGGTGAGCATCTCCATCCTTAGCTCTGTCAGAAGGGCAGTGATTTGAGGTACAACATTGCTGTGCTCACGTGTGTACTTTGAGACTCCCAAGTCAATGCCTAGGAAGAATCCCCAGGGCACACTAATTTCCTGTGTAGACATGAGCAGTTCTACATCTGAGAGAGCCATGAGTAGCTTAGTTAGATTTCCATTCCAGTCAGGCTGTAAGAACAGTGTTGGTAAAGGCTTCTTGGAGAACTTGAAAAATCTCCTGCCTCCTCATTTCTTGGTCTGATGTTGAACATTGCTTAGACTGCCTGAACTCTCTGTTTCCATGAAAAGTTGATTTTGCCTGTAACATTTTAGTGCTTGGCAATGTTTTAACCTCTGACTAAACTTCTGCAGAGACACCCTAGGTCAACTCAGAAATTTGGCTTTGTTGTTTCTCTTCTCCTTGCCTCAAAGCAGAATTAGACATTTGTGTGTTCTATCACTGATGTGAGTGCTGGAGCACTGAGCAAGAAACTCAGGGCTGAAGACTACTCCGTATTTCACATGCAGGGCTGGTACATAATTCAGTACAAATCCTACTTCTTCATTAAGTAATATTTAACTTGGTTCACAAGACTGTCTTCTGAGATGTTCCTCCTGTGCTACTTACTAAAACATGACTTTGCAGATGATATAATTGAAAAATCAGATTCCCATTCTGAACACCGTTCAGAATAGAACATAAAATTAAACCATTTGATTAAGAGTTTTCTGAAATGCACAGTGCCACACAGAGGTTAGCAGCAATTGAAGAAATAACAACCTTGCTTTTTAAGAGTGGTAGGCAGAGGAGAGGAATAATCTCCCTTAACCACTGGTGTCTTATTTAATTAAACTAGTATTTAAATACTATAGTGATGCATTCCAACACTGTAAAGGAAAAGAAGAAGTAAGTAAAGCTATTTGAAAGATTCTGCTTATTTTTGAGTATCTGACAGGTGACAATTTCCACTGTAAATGTCTTCTAGATGTAGTAATATATATGGAATAACACTGGTAAAAAATTGTGGGGAAAAAGAGCTTTAAACACACCCAAAATCTTACCTACATAAAGCATGTTTCATGAATGCAGAAATGCAGCAAGGCATGCCATATCATGGTATTTGGTGGCTTAAAACCAAAAGCCTCAGAACATCCTGTTTTTACTCCTGAATGCCTTGTTCTTTCAAACTGCATTTTCATTTTTGTCTGTGATTTGGGGGTCAGAAGGGCTTTGTACTGCTTTCATTCTGCAGTGGCACACGAGAGCTCAGTAGCTCTAAAGCACTCGTTATATAAGTGGTGCTCTATCAAGCTCCAAATGCTTGAGTTAATTACTGTGTAATGTATTACAGAACAGTACCCATTCCAGTAAATTTTGCCTTTATTTTTATCATCTCATTAGGTAAACTTATTCAGAGACTCTTAGGGATATAATGTATAATATATATAATTATGTATATCCATTACTGTTTTAAACATTCATGTGGAGCTTCATAATGAAGTGTATAGATGCAAATATACTGTGAGCACAGGAAAATACAACTTTGGTAGGTCATTTGTTGTGTGAGATGCAATTGAACACTTCAAACTCCTTTCAAAGACCAGAATTTCTTCAGTCTGTGTATAGGAGAGTGACCTCTCAAATGTGTGTTCTAAAATGAAAATGGATTTGTGTTTTTTCTTAAGAAGCACCTTCATATTGGACGCTTGTGTCCAAAATGCTTTTAAGGTTTTGAAACTTAGACAAGGCTGTGCAAAGATTCCCACAACTGATTCCCATGAGCTTTGAGACTGGTCCCTAATGGCAAGATCACACGTTTTTATACATACCATGATTTCCAAGTGCTGCTATCCTTCTTCATTTCACTGGTTACATCTGCTGGGATTAGGCCTTTGCCATGACAAACTCCCACTTTCCTATGTGAAGTGTTTTTAAAATAGCTTTTTTTCAAGAAGAAAAGTTTCTTAACAGTCATTCTCTTTCTTAACTTTTGGGTGACTTCAGAGTAGCTGAAGATATTTGACTCCATTTGAAAACTATATTCTCCTGGAAAACAAGATAGAAAGTAAATGTTTCAAAACATTTTGTGCGTCTGTAAAACATAGAATGTAATTTATTTTGAAACTTAGTTACTGATAACACTGCAAAACCATTTCTACTTATCTATATTAAATTAAAAAGAATGTTAACAGTAAGAAGACAATAATTAGAATTTAGCTTCAGCAGTGTGGCTACAAGGTATGTTTTATCACGACTTCCCATAAGCAAGGGAGTTTCTGAGCAGATGAATTTATGTTTAAGTTCTTGAGAAGGGACTTGTGTAGGGATGAGCAAAGAACAGGGAGCATTGGGAGCTGGGAACCTGGGTTAGGGCCCTTGTGCAGCCCCTGGTGCATGGCTCAGGGTTCAAGGGGGCTTAAGCAGTAACTGAGACTGGTATCTCTGAGTGTTAGCCAGGAAGAAGCTCCTTAGTTAAGAAAATCCTGTATGAAGTCAGCTTCATTTTGAGTAATATGAAAATCTGTGACCATAGTGCTGCTGTTAAAGCTGAGGGAAACTCAGCATTGAATGCCAGAGCTGTGAGTACGTTTGTTTGTTGGTTGTGCCTTGGTGTTTCCCTTAAAAGACTGAGAGGAACCATATGGCTACGGAGCAGGATGTTGTCAGGTCAGAAGCCCTGCGTGCTCAGCTTAGCTGGCTACTAGACTGTGCCTAGGAACTCTTCCTCATCCCACGGTTGAATAATTTGACTCTTAACACTTGAAGTTCTTTTGGGTAGGGGTTGTCTTGCCTTGTGAAGTAGCATCACAATTTCTGCTGGCTGCCTCCAGTGTGAATATAAACAAATAATGATAGCAGACAACTCTGCTGGCCTCTCCAACCTTTATACTCCATTCTCAAATAAAACTGGTTTTCAACAGCTCTTTGTCAGCAAGATAGGCTTTATGTGCATGATCCTTCTTTATAATAAATGTAAAGATAGTAAAACAGGCATGATTTAGGTACTAAAAACGGGTTACATAAACTAATCAGAATGTAGATATTATTAATAGTTAACTTAGTTTAAAAAACATTAATATAGACAGTTTTAATCACAGTAAAGCATGAAAATAACCAGCTTCTGCTATTGTTTTTACCCTATATGGGTAAAAATATGGGGTCTATTGACTGTGATCTGTGCTGTGTCCTAGTGCGTCAATATCCAGCTGTGTGATTGCCACGGGAAGCGTGTGCAATTGTCACGTGGCGGCTCCCAAACCAAGCCTGTGTAGACTCCTTCAGAGGAATCAGAAAGTCCCAAATTTGCATGTGCTGTATGAGCCTGCACACAAATAGCTGGGAGCTATTGTGGTTCAGACATGTGTCACCATTTGGGAACAGCTGTGGCATGCAACACAAGACACATAATTCCTGCTGTACACAAACACCTGTAACCTAGAAATAGAAGAGGTTAGACTACCAATTTTCAAAGCTGCATGATGACAGCACTAATTTAGCTACTCTAAGTCCTAATCTGTTAGTAAGTGTCCTACAGTTTTTCTTATGAATTGCTTTTCCTTTTTCAGAGGGCTGGTTAGGCCAGATGTTGTCCTTCCCCTAAAAGGATATTATATAATATTATAAGGAGTGATGCTTCTTTATAGCAGAGTACTGATTTTTCTGCAGCAGTAGCCTCCCATTCACAGCCTGAAAGAGTATTTGACAGTTGCTCAGATAAATGGGATGGGTTTTTAAAGGCTGTTCTGAAAATCAAAGTGCCCTTTGTGTAAGTGCCTAAAATGGATGTTGGTGCCTAACACTTGGTATCCAAATTAGAGAATTTTTACGTAGTAGTAGTGTTAGGGGTGTGTATTTTTGATGTCAGGCTGATCTGTAGAGACCTCTTCACCATGTCCACCATAACTGGATTAAAGTTATGGCTAAAGATGGGTTACTGGGAGGGCTGTGCTGGTTCTACTGATAGCAAAATATTGCTCAAGAGCCTCATGGATTCCCATACTCATCCCTGAAGAGAAAAAGAAAAACATTTAACATAGGTGCTGACTGATATTTAATTCTGCCACGATGCAGGCTTTGCAAAATAATACAACAGAAAAATTTTTTTTTAGGTATTTTGTGACTTAAAAGAATGAGTGTCTGTTCTGGGCATCCTTCTGACCTAAAAGCTTACTAAATACAAATTACAAAGAATTTGTTCTGTATATTCATAATGTTCCTGTCACTGTGGCTTATCATGTGAGACTTTCTTTAGAAGTATAATAATAGTAATATAATAGTTAGCTGACAAATATTTGATTGTTTCCTTCTGGTAGCAGACAGTATGGGTAAGGGGTAAAAGGCAGAAAACCATGTGAAAAAAATAATGAATACAAAATGAAATAACCAAATTGGAAATCAAATCTTCTGAATAATTAATAAAAGATTTCTTAAGGCATTCTTCTGACAAATTTAATGCCATTTTGACTGCTACAAGACATGCTTTATTTCAGTTCTCTGGTGTTCATTGTTTGAAAATGTGCTCGTGTGTGAGGAAATGAAAACATTTTTGAACAGAAGCAAAATTACCGGTTTCTTGCATAATTGGAACACAACAAATAATTAAACCTTCACTAAATTGAGTACAATATTTTGATGACTAGATAACACCACATTATGTCCTGAAGCTGCTGTATTTCGTTTCTGTGCAATCTGTCTTCTTTTCCATAATATTACAACAGTATGTTCTGTCCCCATAACCTCTGCAATATGCCCTCTCTTTTTCAAATGCTATCTTGAGGTATGATGTCATCAGATCTCATAATTTCATTGCACCCTCTTATTAAATTGGTTTGCAGGTGTTTAAATATTTGTGATATGCTGCATAGCCAGCATTTGCAATATTTGCCTAATCTCATTTGTGGTTTCTTTTTTTATCATTCCTGTCACCACAAGGTAAGATATTGCAGGCACACAGCCAAAGCTGTGTAAAACATCATTCACTCCTTGACAGCTGGAGTAATTTTTTTTCCCAGTGCTTCTTTGTTCAATTGCATTTATTTTGCTGAATGGTGTAAATGAAAATATTTAAACCATTATTCTGCCTTTATATGCTGATTAAAAGAAAAGTGCTACGAATTTGCAACATGGTTTTAACCAGAAGATGGCATGTTGTTTTCCCTCGCTCCTTTTTCTTTCTTACTTATTAACAACTGCCTTTCTCCTTTTTCTGTTGTTTCAGTTAAAGGATCAAGAAAGTTAAGTCTGCCAACAGATCTTAAGACTGATCTTGGTACGGTAGGCGAAAGCCAACAGCTTTAAACTTCCTTACATTCATTGGCAAAACATTCTACCAACTGATTCATGAGATAACACAATAACCTCAGAGGCTTTGTCTGAAAAGGCTTTCTAAAAACCACCTATTAACCCATACAGTTCTGTTGGCAGCTCTCAGCATTTTGCTTGTTTAATATTCATTTATTTCATGTAGACATATATTACCAGTCATTACACACTGTGTGTGTAATACTTTATTCTGAAAAAGCTCCAGAAGTTTCTCCAAGCTGGTTGTTGGTGAACTCTGCCTAAAATACCCAATGCATGCGCTGGTCTACTTTCTTTATTTGGTGTATGAATTGTGCCACAACAGTGATAAGACAATTGAACATCTGTATTTTATGGTGTCTTTGAATGTCTGAGGAGTCAGATTGGAAATCAGTCATTTGTCTCAGTCTTCTCCTTGAGACTTACCTCAGCCAGCTGTTAAACACAGTTTTCTGTAATCTTTTTTCTCAATTCTGCTTTAATATTTGAGTGGAAGTGCATAGTGAGAGTACAAATTTCACCTCAAAATACCTAAAATGAAAATTCTATATCTTAAATAACCTCAAACTGCTTGCAGCAGATCATGCAACACCATATCCACATAAAGGGTATTGCTCCTGGTATTTGGATTGGAATGTGTGGTTCACACAAAAAAATCTCATAATTGTTCTTTAAATATTCCCAGTCTCAAGGAGTTCTTTCTAGTTTTGCTGTCTTGGGAAGTTTCCCTTGTAAGATGACAGAAAAAGCCAAGTAGCCATGCCTCATTACTTAGTGTCCTTTTAGAGATAAAAATTAAAGTTGGACCATGTCCTTGGATAAGACAGCTGAACTTCATTTCTGTCACTGGGAGTCCTGTGCACCTATTAACCAAGGTAGCACTTGTTCCACAAAGTGTATAAGTATGTCTTTCATAATATAAATGACTGAGGAACCTGGAAAACTGTCAATTGCTCCTGGTAAAGATTAGGTAAATAAATGTTGAAAAAATAATTGGAAAATTCAATCCATATTGTTCAGGTTTCAGAGTACAAAGTGATTCAGTTGAAATAAGTTTGAGAAAGTAGGAGTGGAGGAATATACCTAAATAAAATTTGGAGTGGAAAATCGTAGTGTTCCCAATACTCCAAAAAGGTGAAAGAAATGGGCAGCTATAGACCTGTAAAATTAATATTTATCACTATAATAATGGGCAGCTGTTAAGAGGGAAGGTGAATACGTAGAGTATCAAAATAGCCATAGGATAGGATTTAAGACTAAGCCATATTCTACAGATCGAACTTCTTTTTGTTAGTATTGTTAAAAATACATTGTCTTGAAGGACACATAGCATTAAATAACTTTAAATCCTGAAGCATGAGACAAACAAAAGATAAACTTAATGGACAAAAGACTGGATTTAGAGGATTTTGAAAAAGAAAGAAGTACACCATTGTAATTAGAATTGGTGAGAGCTTTATTGTGTAATATAAAATGTCGCATATCAGAGAAAAAGCTACCTTATCATCAGCTTTCCTGTTATCATGTTGGAAGCAGGACAATGTTGTAAGCTTTGCCTAGAATATATTGACAAATTGCAGGCAGATTTATATTTAAAACCCCAAACAAACACCAAAAAAAAAAAATATTCCCAAGGACTGGGAAGCAGGGTAAAAAGCTCCAGAAGTTTAACAAATTCAACCTAAAAGGGTAGGAAGCATGATGATCCATTTTAAATATATGACATATGTAAGGAACTTTTAAGATTAATGAAATGCATCATCTGCCTGTAGTTTTGATTTCAGAGTAGTCATGTTTCTACCATTCCTTTATTTGCTTGTATTCATTATTTTTTAACAGTATAGAACAAGCTAAGTATAAACTTAAGTAAACCTAAGAAGGTCTAGTTCAGCGTCTTGCAGGAGCTAGTGGAATGCCATTGATTCCAAAAGCTTCATAAGCCCTGAAAGGTGTGATCAAATTGTCACTAAAGCATCCTGTTTGTTGTTAGTGCCGAAGCAATCAGGTATCTTGTGCTCAGATTACTCAGGAGCTAAGGATGAAGCATGTGGAAGCAGCATTCAGTGTCTAAACTGGCAGATACTCATGGACAATCAACAGCAGAGAGAGGTTTAGAAAAGGAAAATTGACTGAAAAATCCCCAAACTTTCAGCTTTTGGTCATGACTTTCTTAGAAGGGCAAGCCATTAAAACTGTGCTGAATTATAGATGGCATAGTTTACAACAGACTGGGAAGAGCCTCTCTTTCTCAGTATAAGGAACTACATTTAAATGAGAGTTCCTGGAAAAGGTGATGCCCGCATTTCAGTTACCTCTGCTCTAAAATGTCCTGGCCACACTGTCAGAGCTCTTGGAGATTATTTATCCACTGTTTGGCTGTTGCCTGAGATTGTCCCCATAGTCTGAATATTCATGGACTAACAATAGTTTTTGGCCCACACTTCTTGTAAAGATATTCAGGTCACCACTTTGAAATGATAAAATGTTGCCCATGCATCCCATTGGCTGTGGCTCGTAGCTTTTTAGAGAGTGCTGATACATCGCCCACTCTCAGCAGCGACTGCAGCTAATTGGGGCATACATTAGCATTTGGCAGCTTACAGTTCTGCTCTCTTCTTATGATCTGCCTCCTGGAATGTCCTTGCTTTCACTTTGCTTTGAATTGTAAATAGTAGAGGTTAAGTAGAAGTTAAATCTATTTCAGGTGGAGGTGTTGCCAGCACTGGAAATTGCTTGGGGAGTAGTTTGCTATCATTTAGGGGAATAATGTGTGATCTGATGACTCAAGGTGTTCTTGTTAAACCTCAGCAGGATTTTCATGACCTAAAGTTACTTTGGGACTCCACTTTGACCTTTATATGACTGATGAAGTTGATCTCAGCTTCTTTTTATTTTGATGTAGTGATTATTATCTCCTTGCTGAAGCACTTGTCACCTTTGGATGTTGTATCTCCACACAGAAATGAGTGATGTGGCACATGAAGGGATACACTGAAACTTCTTGTTAGTTTTAGCTACTGCAGGTCACAGCAACCCAATGTTTATTTGAGTTGACCAGAAGGAATACGTGGCAATGCTGCAGCATAGACTGTACAGCTTCTCTATTACCCTTCAGAGGCAGCTCTGAATGATAGTATCTTTGTTTTTAAACCTAATAATGTTCCCAAAAGTCTTCTGAACAGATCATCTTCATTTCTTTGCTTGTGTTTCACAGAAATGAGTTATGGGGATAATCCTAATTTCATTTAATCAAGTGGAGAGTCTGTGATATATCCAGACACATGGAACTCCTTTGGTATGAGAGCTTTCTAACTTTGCTTCACCACCACTTCAAGCATCACCTTGTATTTTTCTTTTAGAAAATATTTCTGCTCATTTCACTAAAAGCTTTTAAAAGTTCCAGCTGATCACAGGGAGCCAAACAGAAGCCATAGCTAAAGATGGGAGAGAGTCAGTAACTGCTGACTTTTCTAGAATTACTATGAACAGATGGTTTGACTGTAAGGAATTATGCCATCACCTAGACTTCATTTGGGAAAGAACAAAAGGAAATGCAAATATAAATAGACATCTTTTTTTTCCCTTCCTGCTAAGCTGTGATTGTCAAAATTTTAATGTATTTTCCTGTGCTTTCTAAGTGTACAGATACTTATAAGCAGGGAATGAGTTCTTTGCCAAGTGAAGTTAATGTCTTTCACTTTATACAGCAGTGAAAAATCTAGAAAAATTACCAAATAAGCTCATTTTTTCCAGGGGTTTGAGAAACATATTCTAATGCAGAGGCCCAAAAACTTTAATTCTGAAAACTGGGTTCATAAAACATAATTGTAAGGATCAGATTAAGGACCCAGGGTTATGGGTTTGTACTTTATTTTGTCCATTTTGGATGAGGTTTGTTGAATCTGTTTGATTTATATATATGATAATAGAGTTATAATATGAAAATATCTACCATTTGATGCCTTTGTATTTCATTGACTGGGAAGCATCATAGCTGGATGCTCCAAGCCTATAAAACAGTGCCTGAATAAATGAAAACTCATTTCCATTCTAAGAATGAGCAGTGGGGTTATAGCAATTCTAACTTTAATTTTTCAAAGTATTTACAGCAGACCTTAGGCACTCACACAATTTTGAAGCTTTTAATCTCTTTTTGCTTAGTCCTGCTTTGGACAAACTGGTAGATTTTAGGTGGAGCATTCTGTATTGATTTATCTGGATCTGTAGTTCTGTTTACAAGGCTAAAGAACATTTCAGAAATTTTGAAACTATATTAGTTGTTTTCCTCCTTGGCATGACTTTGTAGAAAAGGCAATCCAGACATCCAGATGTACCAATGATTTTCTTTAAATGCTTGGCAATATAGATGGAAAATTATTTGTATTTTTGCATGATAAGGATTTTTGGGACTGTCCAGCATATATCTACTTCCAGAAGGGTAGAGGAACTTTCTGTCCCCTTCTCAGTTTGAAAGTACCATCTGAGTCGAGGAATCATCTGAAGTCTGCCTCTAGGTAGAATCACAGCATAATCAAGGTTGGAGGGGACCTCTAGACCCTCCAGGTCTAGGTTGTCTAGATCCCCATCCTGCTCAGAGCAGGTCAGGGTACACCAGGTAGGTCAGAACCATGTCCAGTCAAGTCTCACAGTGCTTGATCTGCAGTCTGGCAAATACCAAATACAGGGGAAGGATTTCACCCCTAAAGCATCTGGTTCTGCCCTTGCTGAGTTGGTGGGGGATGAGCTTTGCCCTTTCTACTTCAAGTTTGATCCCTATGAAGGTGCAAAAAATTGTGAGGTGGACTAAAGTCTTTCACTTTTATGGAAATGGCTTTAAACCTTTAGTCTTTCAGCTATTTCACATCTTGAGGCTTGGGTTTTGATATTCTTTATTGAGGACCCTACTAGACGGAAGTCTGTTAATCTTCTGAAAGTCAGGTGTATGACAGCACCAGTTCCTTCCTTCCTTCCTTCCTTAAGTAGGAGAATGTTTATAGTCAAACATTTTTAAAAGAGAACCTATATTTCTAATGGGTGTATTGGCACTTCTACCAGTCCAAATAACCAGAACTTTTTAAAAGCAACAGTATGCTTCAGTTATTATAGCAGAATACACATGCACTCTGTGGTTATACTTCACAGCAGAAAGGGGCTGTGTTCTATATTCTAGTGCTTCCAGGTGAGAAAAAAAAATACAACAAACTGATCTACTTGGGAATTTTACAAGCAAGTAGTTGAAAGGTAAGTGCCTTAAACCACACAAAAATACCCTAACAAAAATGATTATAAGTAATACAGTTAAATTTCATCTCAAAGGAGAGGCAGTGAAATTTGTTTGGAAAAACAAAACAAGTGGTAAGGATCATCATACATTTAGGAGTTGGTAATAACAAAATGATACACAACTGCTAAGCTCCATTGAACAGGTACTCACTGCTCCCAAGTTCTTTGGTTTTACATATATCAGAGTTCCTTACTGAGGACATCAAAGGTAAGTCATTTTCCACTTCTTTCAAGGACTGCAAGCACATACAGGGTATTCTTCCATTCTGGGCTCTCTTTTCACCTCTCAGGTTGTAACATTTTTTATTTTTAAAACCAGAGAATGAATGCCAGTTTCTTCCTTGGTGAAAATGCTGGCGCAATGCTACCCTAAGGGATGCTCAGGACAAGTTGTTGATATCCAGGTGGTCTTGTGGTCTGTCCACTCTGGTTGCATGTTCCAGTGTTGTCTTCTGTGGAGCTCAAGATTTATCATGTTTCATGCTTATGTTTCAGGGTTCAGTCAGGTTTTGTCTTATGTTTTCCTGTTTATTGCACAAGGCATAGCAACCATTTATGTTGGGTTATTTTGTGGAGGCACACTGAGTGCTGTGTACTTTTTGAGACAGTCCTGTAGTGTGGTGTTATATGATCACTAGAAATTCAGCAGATGAATCTGAGGAGCAGTTAGATCCAAGCAGTCCAAAATTTTCCCACTATTCTGTGGGAGCAAAGCTAGATTTGTTTTTAGGTTTGCATTGCCAGATTTTAGCTTTTCAGATATGATAACATAGAGATGATGTTATGACATACAATAATGTATTGTCAATGTTTTTCATTTGGAGAGCATTTATTTTGTATTTTCATTTTATTTTTTTCCATAATTTCAGGCAAAAAATAGTAGTTTTAAAAGAGAATCTGTCAGTGATCTGACAATGCATTTAATCTCTTCAACCACTCCACAGTATTTTCTTTCTCTGACAAATACATCTGTTCATCCTGCTTTCAAAAAACATGGTGATTTCAGAACCAAGTGTATGATAGGATTTTGTTACCATAGGCAGAATACCATTATATTACACAGGCAGTAGACAGTATGTTACAATGACAGCATATTATAGAGTGGACCTAAATATCCTACCAGCATATCATTGGGGCAACTCTTCCTTCCTCTTCAAACCAATGAAGACATGATGTTAAATGTACATTATTTAGGCAGTGCATCTGTATTAACCTCTTCTGCCAGGGCTTTCACCTTCTCTCCTGCCTGGCTGACAGAACTGCACCAAGGGAAATTTGTGTTTCTGACTTTTGAAGGAAATTTCTTTTTAATAAATTCCTTAAAATTTATCAGTCTGTTATCTCACTAATGAATACTTACACTATTACACAAATTTTGATTATTTACAGGCAAACCTGTGACTGTTCTTAGGGCCATTTTTACAGTTTTGAGATTGCATTTTTTTCTTAATTCAAGTGTGTATCTCTCTGCTGTGTAAAAATAAAGGTTAGTCCCTACCATAATCATTACTCAAAATCTAATTTATTGGTAATACATAAAAATCCCCCGGTGGAAGCAGATGGATTTTTCTTCACTTTAACAGTAAAGGTTGTATTCTTCAACAGTTGTTGAGAAGATTCGCTGAGACTTATTTTTCAGGTTCTTTCTGCTCCATATTAAGCATTTCTCTGTTTCTTTTCTGGTTCTGGTCTTCTATTTTATTGATTACTTCCTTACAACTTAAGATGATATTATAATGCATCTAATTATGGATATTTATATTCCTTTGTCTCAGCCTCTCTCAAATCATTAGTAGGAAGGTTTTGAGCTAGTTATTCTGTTTGAATTTATCCCCTTGTTAGAACTGAAAGAATTGGTTGCTCATATTCTTTCCTGATTTTTTGTGTCAAGTGTAAAAAATTGCTAGGCACTAACTGCAAATGAGTGCTTCTTTCTTACTGACATTTTCATTACATTTTGCTTTAACAAGTGTTCATCTTTTTACTGGTAAATTGTTGGTCTCTTTTGCATTTTTGCAGAGGCACCAAGTTGTTTGAAAGTTCTATGTTTGTAATCAGGCAGGTTGTGTAGGATATGCATGTTACTGTGTGTAAACTAAAATCAGCATGTATATATAGAATACTCTCCCTGTTCAACATGCCTCAAAAAAATTTGGCTTAATTTGAGGCTGCCCTGCAGGTTTGCTGCTGTCACGTTGCACATCACATCCTCAGTAGTTTCATCAGGTTCACAGTAACTGATGTTACTTCTTCAGTTCCTCTTGATCTCATCATCCTGCTGGTATTTTCTGGTACACTCTTGCCTTACATCTAGCACGGTTCTCTTTGCTTTTTAAAGCAGTTCGTGGACAGGGCACTGAATGGTGCTGGTGTTTGGTAATGGGGACAGATAAAGCATTTTTAATTCATGTGGGTAAGCATTTTTAATTCCATGGCCCCAGACAAAGGCAAACAACCACAAACTGCACTGTAGAAGCAGCACGTGGAGAACATGACAATTTTATGTCATGAACTTTTATATATTTTAATACATCATCTATACAGTGATTTGCTGCTGCTTTAATAAACCAATACAGTTAAATTAGTTTTAAATGGACTAAAGGGGTAATTGCCTATGATTAATTCCAATGGCTTGCATGAGCCCTAAATTTTTAAATTAATGATCAGAACAGCTACAAACTGAGCCCTGGCCATTTAGTTCACTATCCACAGGGAGTAGACAAGGCTGCTCCCCTGGCATAGTGGGATGGCTCTTACACAGTTTGGAGACTGCTTCAAGGATAAGCTCCACTAAACCCTGATGCTCAAGTTGCATTAGTGTGGAACTGGCTGAAGGGGATCCAGGAGCACTGGAGAGGATAATTCTAATTCCCTTCACCTCATTGGCAGTAGCACCAATGAGAAGGGGTAGGAGGTGATGGCAAATGCAGTGGTAGAAAGGAGAAGGGGTGTTTTGTGCAGTTTTCTTCAGCAACAACTCTTCTTTGCTTCCTCCAGAAGAGAGAGTGAGGAGCTGTTGCACTGTTGTGTCAATAGCACAGGGCAATCTGTGCATTGGTGCTTAAGTACAACATTAATGTCCCTGACATCAACTAATGCTCCACATCAGTTAATATTTACAAGCTGAGAAGAGCCCCAGTGACCATGTGACAAAAGCAGTATTCCAGCAAGGACAAAAGTTAAAATTTTTCTTTTCCTTACAAATCAAACAAAGCTGGAAAAAGGCTGTGTTTTTACAAGCCTCCTGTGCATGTTCTTTGGAGTGGTAGGGAGACATCTGTCATGGCAAAGGAGAATCAGGTGACTCAGGCCTCAGAGGGGTAGTAAATCATTGCAGTTGTTCTGAAAGGCTGAGAGCTTGAACATTCTCATTCTCCCTTAGAAAGTACACTGTAGAAAAGTAGTACTTCTTTTTTTCTTGTCACTTTTCTTGCACGCTTCATCTTTTTTCAGACAATGCAGTAAGAAACCCTTTCTTAAACAGTACATAACCTTTCTTGAGAATCGTTTTGTATCACAGAGCTTATAGCATTAAAAATATGAGAAGTTAATTTTTAAATACACACATAGAATTTTCTCATAGATTTGAGTGGTCTTTATCTGCTGAATTCTTTTCAGTTTCTCCACAAAAAAACCCTTGTAGTCATGTTTCTTATCATTATCTTACTTTTTGTACAATGCCTGTGTTTTTACTAAGGCTTGAAGACCTGCATTTCTTCTTGTATACATTTTAAAAAGTTATATCTATTCAGAGGAACAGAACAGTGTTAAAGTACAGACAAGTTTGTAGCTGAACAATAAAATCCCCCTTCTGCTTGTTGTTACAGCACCCACTAATATTTCACCAACTTCAGTACTTGAAGGGATATCCCTACAGCTTCTAGGATGAGGTGTGATTTTTTTTTTTCTTCCCAGGAACTGGCTTTGCTTATTCAAAAAAACATTCAAAACAGCTAAAGGGATTTAGGTGCCCAGATCCTAATGACGGTTTCATGTGGGCCTTCGAAGGTAACTGAGACAAGCCAGTACGCTTAGAGAAACATAGCAGCATTTCTCCCAAACCGTGGAATAGTGAACAGGGGTTTGGATGTGTTGTGGCCATTCCGTACAATGCTCAGGGGAGAGGACTCGCAAATGTTATTGATGTTTCTTTAGAATATGATTTGTTTCACTCTGTTATGTTCCTCACCACTTCCTAGGATTCCCCCTGGAGATAATTAGATATCATGCTGAAACACCTTCCCACAAACTGAATTTTGAAGAAAGGAAGCAGCTGGATGAGGATGTGTCTGTTGCTGAGGTTGAACAGTCAGCCTATGTCCTTGAACAAAGCCCCCGATCTCAAAGGACTTTCTGCTGAAATATACAAACAGTTCCAGGAAATTTTGGAAAATTTCCTAACTAAAAATGGAATGAGTCATCCACATAAGTTTTATATCTGCTGTTAGCTCAGTTAATAGCCATGTATTAAGGAAAAATGACAAGAAGCATGGAAGTTGTGTCTCCTACAGAGCTATTTTGTTACACAGTGCAGATACTGAATTGCTTTCTAATCTATAATTCTGAACTCTTTTTTTTTCCACTTTTGTTCATTAAGAGTGAATTATTTTCACGTGGAAAGGACGTGGCTTGCACATTCAAAGACAGTGTACCACACTATACACTGTATTCAATATAGGACTGGAATATTGAGTGAATATAGAAATAGCTTTTCATAATGTACACTGGTGCTGTCATGGCATGGTAACCAAAAATAAATTTATCTTGGTACAGGAACATTCATCTTTTCCTTGGATACAATACAAACCAAAGAGAATTGACTGTATATGATCCTTAAATACAGGCTCTTAAGACTAAGATAATTCTCAGATATAAATAACCCAACATTTAAAACTAGGGCAGAAACCTCAAGATTGTGGGAATTAACCCCAAATTAAGGCAGAAACCCCTACCTATAGTGTTGAGCTTTTACAGTTTTGGATAAAATATTCAGTGTGTTTGCATAAATCTGAACTTTTGTTTTGCTTATTACCTGCTGTTAACTTAAAATAACCTGCTGACCAAAAATAATTCAGTTATACCTGGGTGTGTATCCTTTCACATGTTGAAGGGGAAATTGTGTCCAGTAATTCTTCTCATCTTGTCTTGCCAGGCATGAGAGGAAGAAAAATGTCACATGAATATTTTGCAGTCCAGTCCAATTCTGAACTCTGATCCAAGCCCTGATCAGTGGTTGTTGTGCTTTAAAGACCTGTTGACAAAGAACAGACAAATGTAGTAAGAGTTTGAAGCAGGCATGTTTTGTTCCCCACCCCATGAGAGAGCAACATGTGTTGTGCTGATTGACCATTTCTATAGAGCTGTAGCAGACAAATCAATTGTTCAGCAGTTTTCTTAGAAGTAAAATAAATCTATGATATATAAAGAATAAAATGCTTAGCAATATTATGGCTATTTTTGTAATTATCTCAAATAGTGGCCTGTTTCATGCAGCTTTGAGTCAGGCAGGGAAGATGTCTAGCTCTGAATTCTACCCTCTAGTAAATTATACTTGCAGTCCTTACGCAAGCAAAAAGGAAAGGAAACATTCAAATTGACTTGGCATCTCTTAGGAGACACAGCAGCAGGGTGTCAGTGTTACCTGCATACCTTGGTAAATGCCCGTGTGCACAGGTCAGCAAAATACTGTGGGATCTGCAGCTCTAAGAACACGTACCAGTTCTGTGGCCCTTGGGTTTTTTCAAACTATACCTTAAAGATGTGGTGAGTTATTTTTTACATACATGTGATGGGTTGGTAAAACAAATCAGTAGTTATTCACAGAAGATTTGATTTTACCCATTCTCAAGTATCAGAACATACATCTCTCCTCCATTCTGAACCTTGGGAGCTGATGCTTTACCTAGCATTTGTTGCATTCACTTTCCAGATCATGTGAATGGTCACTGTACAAGCCCAACATCCCAGAGCTGCAGCTCAGGCAAACGACTTTCCAGTGCGGATGTGTCGCGAGCAAACCGCCGAGGGCCTGGCAGGCCCCCCTTCAGGAAAGCCCAGTCTGCAGCCTGCATGGAGATTTCTCTCCCAGTCACCACAGAAGGTGGGTGGCAATCACTCTTTTGCCAGGTATTTGTGAATTTCTCACCGGGTGTGAAAGGGAGTAAGTTCAGCAGGATCTCAGTTATTGCCTTGAGCTAACAAACACTTTAAACTGTGACAAGCAGTCAGCAGCACCATGACCATAATCCTCTTCTTGTGAGGAGCATTTGTATCCTAACCTACCCACCTGCAGGGGTGTCTGCATCACTTACAGTTACAGCTGGAACCAGTACTCCCTAATTTCCACACCTGTTAATGAAGACAGAGCGAGGGGAATTATATCGCTCAGATTGTCTACTTTTGTATTTTTAAATGCAAATTGTTTCAAATACCTTTGTCAGTAGTGGCACGTGGTTAGAAGATTTGATTTTTTTAGGTTTTTTACAATAACACAAAATAGCAATTTTTGTCCTCCACGTTAATGACTGATTGTGAGCATAACATAACCCTTTCATATAGCTCTCTTTATGTGCCACACAAACATGGTAAGTAACACTGTCCTATAACAGCTCCTGATGGAAAATATACCACTGACACAGCAGTTTCTATTGCTGAGTGTTTTTCTTCGTCCTATGTAGTACCAAACTCTTCTGGAATTCTTGTATGCAGATACCACTGCAATATCAGCACTACTTGTACCTGCCAAGGCCACAGTATTACCTAATCCTTCATGCTTCTTTTCTTCTTCCCTCCCATCCTCCCAGAATAAATAGGGTCACTGGCAGGCAGAATCCACAGCCCCTGAAGGCCCCACTGACTCTTGTGTTCAAAACATTTAGTAATACAGTGATACTTTCCATGGCACAATGTTGCTTTCTGCATACCTGTGTCATGAAAGATTCACTTCATGTTGTTCAAGGCTATTTATAATTCCTAATAAGTTTAATATAAAAGTGTATCTCTTTTAGAGATAATCATCCAACTTCCTTTCAGGCTTGAGAAGTTAATTGAATTAATTGGCATTTAAAATTCCTATTTAAAAGTATCACTTAAATAGTCTTAAAACTTTCAGTAAAGTCAGTGAAACGACTGTTGCAAGAGCGAGCCAGACAATCTCTAGAGTCATTTATATTGGCATGTAATGTGATGGAGCATGGTTGGAGTTTGTCCTTGGGTGTGTGAATTTGTGTACAAGTCACCTTTGAGCAGGTCTGTTGACTAAAATAATTTTCTGATTATCTGTAGTCTCTCAGTAAAGCGAAGCCTTCTGTCCTGCTTGTCTAAACTATTTTTCAGTTGGCAGTATTAGTTTTTTGAGTTCTAGCTCTAATGCCTGATCAGCCTGGAATGAATGACATTCCATTGTTCTTCATGTATCTTGAATTTCTAGAGACACTGTTTTGTCAAGTGGTTTGATGTGTTTCTAAAGGTTTTTCTACTAAATAATATGGTGGAAGTATGATGCTTGAAAGACTCTTTGGGTGAGGGAAAAAGAAGAGAAGTTAAAAGGTTTGAGAAAGAATATGCTGAGAATAAGAATTCTCTCTCTAATGTAAAAGTGGCTTTGATCAAAACCTTCTAGTTGAGCTGTTCCAAAATAAAATGAAAAACTTCCCCTCTTAGCCAAGAATTTATTGGCTACTTAGGAGCATATGCTGCAACAAACAATAGATGTATTCCCAAGAAATTATTTCCTTTATTTTTATATTCTCATGAGGTGAGTCAAGATACATATTTTATGTCCTTTCTAGAAAGGTAGCATTTGAGGTTAGAATTTGGTAGGATTTTAATATTCTACCAGAGTAGAATTTTGATTAGAGTTTGCTATCTCAGAAGGACTTCTTAGGCATTAAAAAAAAGAAAAGAAAAGAAAAAAAAAAAAAGCCTTTGTGTGGGGGTAAATGGTTCTTACCTTTTTTAAACCTGTCTCCAAGGCACTGATAATACTTGGAGATTTTTTTTTAATAATGTTTCCAGTTCCTGCTCTTTACAACCTCTTCTATATGATTTGATTAAAAAGATAATACATTTTGGTAAGTAATCATAAGATATATATTAGAATAATAAATTTTCTCCTCTTGCATTGGATTTCAAACTCTACTTACTCAAATCTGACCTCCTGGTACAATAGGAACTGTATTTCCAGCATTTTCATCAAGTCTATTTTCAACAAACTTTCACACAATACATTCTTCTGACTTTGTTCCAGTGAGCTGATTGTCAAGATTTTGCTGACTCTCACCTCTTTACTTCTGCAGAAGGATTCCTAATATAGACAAACATTTTTGAAGAATGTCTTTGCAATGATGAATCATAGGAAGGAAATGGGGAGGGGAGGGAAGGGCAGGGTAGTTGTCTTGTTGTCTGCAGGTTGAAATATTGCAAACAGCTCAGATTCATACAGTGCTGATATTTCTCCCACATTCATAGCAGAATAATTCAAAAGCCAAGTAGCAGTAGCAGAGGAGCGGTGCATCATTACTGTTATTGCCTAAACTTATGTTTTTCCCAGTCTCCTCATCATCCTCTTTTATGCTTTTTGAAATGTTGCATGGTGTCTCTGTATCGTCTGCTTTCATAAATGCACCACTGTCACGGCTGTAGTAAAAAATTCTGTAGTAGTTCCTCTGTATTCTATATCTTATTTTAGCAAAAAATTAGAACCTTGCAAATTGTCAATAGCTTATTATTATTTATAAGGAAGATATTTTTAATATGAAACACTGGAACAGGTTGCCCACAGAGGTGATGGATGCACCATCCCTGGAAACATTCAAGGTCACATTAGACAGGGCTCTGAGCAACCTGACCTAGTGGAAGCTGTCCTTGTTTGTTGCAGGTGGGTTGGAACCAAATGACCTGTAAAGGTTCCTTCCAGCCCAAACTACTCTGTGATTCCATGATCACTGATTCTAAATAATCTTGTTTTCACATACTTTTGATTAAGCAGTATATTTCTTGAGATCATATAAGACTTCATGGGCATTTTCAACAAACCCACAAATACAGGAAATTCCATTGCTGAGCTTCTAAAGACTAAATTTCAAATCCCATTTGAAAATAAGTTTTTGAGATTTCAGGAGTTAGTGATTATATTTGTTTGATAAGGCTTTCTTGCACAGAGTAGAAATTGCATTTTTTATTATCAAGTTAACATTGTGCTCTTAAACAGTAATAAAAAATACACATGAATGCAAATAATTCTTAGCCAATAAAATCCTTGCAGAGATTCTGACCCATGATAACATTCTGTAGAATGGGAATGTGTTTTTTCTCCAAGCTTAGTGGATTTCTTTGAGGGCTGCAGCCCTCAGTCTGTTCCTGCTCAGGATTCTGACTAGCACCCAATTTTTCCTGCAGGTCTTCACAGAAACACTTAAATTGGGATTAAATTTTTGTTTAGGTTTCTGGGGAAAATGTGTGGCTCGACAGGTGTGCCTTCTGTACTGTGGCACAGACCCAAAATAGTCCCTCTCAGCCTAACATCAGAGCTAACATCATAGTTTTTAAACCTGCAGAGATCCCAACCTGGTCAAGATTTGCAGTGTAGATGCATAGATCCCAAACATCTGCTTCTTTTCTGCACAGGAAAACAAAATATGTATTGTGTTTGAATTTTTAATTGCAATTTTAGATTAAAGAAAACCCTGGAATAAAGAAATCAGTGGCATTAAAGAATAAAAATAAAATTGCTGTGGGAGGGAGCTCAGTGTGGTTGTACTTATGTAGCTGGTGGGTGCATGGATGTGTGCACAGATGCACGTGCTGGCACACATTTCTCCTTGCTTTGTGTGTTATGAGAAGTCTTTCAGATTTGAGACTTCTTGGTTATTGGTTGTTCTTTTTTTTCAAACACTGCTTTTTTAAGCCATTTTGCATTCTCCAAAGGTTTGTCTCTGGCTTGTGTTGGCTGAGTCTGCCATTTTTTTCTCCTTGTCTGCATCCATATTGGCATTCTGCATACATATGTCCACCTGTGGTTCTATCATACCTCATGGAAAGAAAATACATAGTAGAGTTTTTCCTTTGAAGTGTTGTGTTTGGAAATTTGTTTACTTCCCGCAGCAGTGACAGAAGACTGTCTTCCTTTTTTTACTATTTTTGTTCCCCATTATGTAGTTTTAAATTAGCCCAGCCCTAATCACCTTGTTCTAGAAAGGCCATTTACATATTAGTGTTACAGAATTGCCTCTGAACAAGGAATCCTAGCAAGGTTTTGCTGTGCATTGTAATTTTCTAGGAATGCTAAGAACAAAGATTTGGAATTTGTTTTAGCTTTCCTTTAAAACAATTCCATTTCAGCGCTTAGGTTTTGGATTAACTCTTTTGATTATAGGTATTTAAAATTTGATACAGAGCACTTGAATTGAAATGTCACTGTGAGCTGGCAAAATGAACCACTCAAGTAGTTATTATTTTTAATAACCTTATCAAAATTCTATGGCAAGTATAACACAATTTCCATTTTAACTGATCCAGTATACTTGTATACCTGAAGTTTTTCTTTTGTGTCTGTACATGCATAGGATGACTACTGTTATTCAGGGATAAGTTGTTCTCTCATTTGCATGATTTTGTGCAATTTGTTTTGGAAAATACACAGTGAAATACACAGTGAAAGTGACATACTATATAATTTAAACTTTTTTTTTTTATTCATCAAAAGTATTTGTGAAAATTACCATTTAAAAAAAGCCTTTTAGGTAGCCTGATGGAAACTTCCAGATAAATCCAGTATGCTGTAGTTGGGGTCTTGAAACATGATACTGAGTAGTTAGAAAAAAGGCCACTGCCTGAGGAAGCAGACTCACCTGGTGTTGTGCTGAGCATTGCAGTGTTTACTGTGTAATTTATATTAAATTTATATAATTTTCCTCCTGTCAGTTATGGCTGTGCTGTTAAGGCATCTCCAGCAGTGCTGTATCCATAACACATTGGATTTTTTTGCACTGGATGAGTAAATGTGGCCATGAGATTTCCTTCCCAAGTGTCAAGGTGGGGGTAGAAGAGGGAGGTTTCTGTTTTTATCACTGGCTCTTCTTTTTCTTGAGTCTCTTGGGTCTGAAGCCCACGTGTGGATGTGAGGTAGGTAATGATGGCCAAGGGGCTGGGTGGTGTAGTTTTTAAGGCAGTGCTTCCTAGGCCTTCAAGGAAACAGAAAAAGAACCTGGTTGCTTGATCTAGAAAAATATTGGGAAAAAAAGCACAAAATTATTCAAATGCATGGCAGGGTACTGCAGAGAGGAAGGGAATAATCAGCTGCCCATGTCTCTTGAGAAAAGGACAGGACATAAATTACTAAGGCAGAAGCGTGGCTTAAGGAAGACAGTTGGGGATTCATTTTGATCACAAGGGTAGTTAACTGCAGAAATTAATTCTCTGAGGAGGTTATTGCTTCTCTGGCAGGTTTTCAGAACAGCTCATGTTTTCCAGCACATTCCCTTTGCCAATACTCTCCGTGTTGCAGAGTGGATCATTTCTGGTAAACTTCCTTGGCCAAGCAGCCAAGCCAGACTGACGCTTACCTGATCCCCTGGGCTTGGCACAGCAGTCCTGGGGCCACACTTCACAAGGCCCCTGAGTGCCATGGCTTTTCACAGCTGGACTTCCATAGCACATGGAAAAGCCCTTACATTGATTGATTGATTGATTGATTTCTCAGGGAGAGGCTGATGGTATTGATTCTGCCTGTAAATCATTTCAATTTTGATAGCGTTTGGAGTTACTTTGCCATCAGTGTAATTGGTAAGACTTGTATAACAGGAAAAAACTGAGAGATGCTATGGTAAACCACAGTCCCCACTAACTGTTCTGTTTGTCACCATATTTCTTGTCTGTACAGAGGAGCAGATAAAAGTATTGCAGAGAAGACTTGTTCTAGATCTAGAAGGTGTGTTTCTTACTTTCCTTGGAGTATGTTTTCTGCTAGGTTCTACTAGTATCAATTTGATTTCTTATGAGCAAATTTTCTTTGTTTTTAAAGCAACCAATCAATGAAAATATTGTGTTCTTACAGTCACTGAATGTCTAGTCAGTTTAGTCAGCTTTAATTTAAATAATTATTTGATTCCACATGAAGCTAATTTCACGCTGTACTCTAGGCATGTTGAATTTGAGGGTGATTTATGCCCTGCACACTCAAATTTAGCTTTTTTTCCTTGCTAGCCATCACTTCAGATCAACCCCAAGTTGTTGGTCACTTCCCTTGGCCTGCCTCTTCCACTCCCAGTGCCCTTGGAGGTTCAGGTTTTGTGGATCTCTGAACTTTCACCCCAGTGACAGCCTAGGGATGAGGCTGAGGTCCCCAGCACCACGGGTGGCCCAGCTGAGAAAGGTGTGGAGGCAGAGATGTTGCCATGCCATGGCTTCATCATCTTCCATGATGCCTTTTGTCTCCACCTTATCCTTGAGTCCTTCCTTGTATAAAAGTTATACAAGTTATTCTTTCCTGAGCTGTCAGTGTTATGAAAGATGCTTCAGCAGAATGGATAGTTCAGGTTGGGGTTTCAGTTCTAGAGAATTGTGATGTCTTTGATTTAAAAACATATGCCCAAGCTCATAAACTAAGTCCAAACTGAGCTTTTAGTGATGTTAATGTAAAGACAGTTTGCTTGTGTAAGTCAAGGGAAGTGATTCATACCATTAAATATGGAAGTTTGATAGATTCTTACTGCAAAGATCTTCTGCATTTTTATAGAAATTATTTCTACTTTTTCAACATGAGGAATAATTCTGCTCTGACAGTTCCCTTCTGTTTTTAAAACTTGCTGAACTAAAACATAAGCCTCAGCTATATTCTGGAAATACCAAAGATCCAGGTCGTACTTTCTTGAATTTATTTTCTCTTTCAAGCCTTTATTTGCCATCCATTCCATCAGTGTTGTATCAGTGGGAATTCCATGAAACCTTTCAGGTTACACTGCCTTAATTGTAGCAACTTCAGGGCAATACATTTCAGAACTTTCTCCAGGGAGGGCCAAGCATCCCACAGCTGTGAGCTCCATGAGAGCACAGACACAGCCAGTGTGGCTGGAATGCTCTGCAAGCTGCATATCCACAGCATTGTTTTAGGGAAACCTAAATAAGTTGATCTGGTAGGAAATCATTCACAGTAAAATTCCAGATTGTTAGCACATTATTTGTGCTTAGGACAAGTTCTGCTGCTTTCTAGTGAATTATGTCTTGTGGAATGCAGCTTTAGAGTGCTGCTGTTAAAACGCTGGTTTTATAGCCAAGCAAACATGCAGTGTTCCTAAACGTGTGTTACTTCCTGCCCCTTTCTCCTCTGTGTTGCTGAAGCATTGCCATCATGTTTGGTCTCTGTGTGTGATGTTACTGTGCACAAATGCATGCTGTAAGTGTAATTCCTTTACTGTGTATTTCCCTTGACATCCAGAGCTTTGAATGCTTTCCTGACTACATAATTTTGAAAGTGACAGATTTCTCTTAGAATGGAAGATGATGGTCTGAAACTGGCAAATGTTTTGAATAGTTCCATTGGCCTCTGTTAGTTCTGGTGTTTGGGATTAAAACTTTTAGAGTTCTCCAAGTGAGGAGAATATAAACCATTCCACTTTTTTTTTTCCAGTATATATTGATTTCCATGTCAAAAAGGTCAACTTCTGTATATATTTCATAAACAGATCAATTACTCATTACTGTAACAGCAGGCAAGAAGTTATAAATAGCATCCAAGACACTGACAATCAATTGCAAAAATCTTCAGTAATGAATGTAAATATTTGCTATGAAAATGTTGATCTATGTCACTGGTAGGTTTGGGTTTTTTCATTCCTCTTAACAAGGGGTACTTCTATTTTCCTGATTCCTAACTTCATAAAGAAAATTACTATGTTAGTTCTAATCCACTGTTTTATAAAAATTCCAGTAATGATTTCCTGGAAGATATGATATGTGAGGATGTGTTCCCCTTACAAAGTTTTTGGTGCAGCTGAGAATAGACAAGTCAGAACATTCCCCTGAGCACAGAATACATGTGAGGGTTTTTTAATTCCATGGGAAAGTGAGGAAATTCTAGTTTTATTTCTGCTAAGCAAAAGGAAGTTAAAAGAAAAAAAATCTCTGAAATCTCCATTCTGTACAGGTGGCAGTTGACACACATGGAATCATTTACTCAAACAATCTTTTGAATTCTGAGAAAACCCCTAAACGCCAAATAAATCTTCCCCTAGACATCAGTGCACTGCAGCAGGACACTCTGTCAGGCAAGGAGGGGCTGGGACAACTGCTCAGGGCTGCTTTCGTATAGATGTCATGATGGTGTTTGGCTCAGTTGTTCCTGTCCTTTTGCAGTGCATGTGCCTTTATGGCAGTGGGCTGCATTCCAGTGCACCAGCACTTCCATGGAATCAGAACATCCTCACACAATGAGCAGCACTGCAGTGCTCACACAGGGATGAACAAAGGGAAGACTCAAAAGCTCTGGCTTCCTTTTTAACCTGTGTGTGTATTGAAGTGTCCTGTGTGTTTTTCCATGAGGTGGGAAGCAACTTAGATGGGTTTTGGTTACTTTTAAGTCATAAAGCTTCTGTTTGTACGCTGCTGGCCCATCCCCCAAATTTAATAACCAGTCCAGTGTCACAAAGGAAGTCGGTTCCTGAGTTTCCATCTGCAGCTCATTAACCCAAACCGTGCATAGGATGGGGGTGAATAAAAACATTTTGAAGTAAGCACAGCTACTCTTAGGACAGCAGTGGTGTTTATTCTGTGTGGCCTTGCCCCATGGAATGCAGCTTTTTGAAATGCACTGACTGCAGGTAGTAATCATCCAACAGCAGCATCTCCCAAATTACAATCATTACTTAGCTTTCAGGGGCCACTGGATCCCTCTGATGATGCTCTCTGCTGCCAGCTGCAGAAACAGCCTGGAGACCTATATAGGAGAAAAGAAAAGCCAAGAAATCTGGATGTGCAGGAGGAAGAGGAAAAAGGATGTGGTGGTCTGAGGGGCTGTGTCAGACCTGTGGATCCTGGCAGTTGGATATGTGCCTCTCAGAGAAAAGGGAATGCTGGGCTTCCTCAAAGCAGGAAGCAATCTATAGGCAGGAGCACGTTTATGAGACAGTGCCATGTAGCAGGATGTTCTCCAGAGGAGAAGACAGAAAGTTCTGAGGAGCTTTTCACAGGTGAATGTCCTGTCCCCTGGCTGAGGCACGGAGTCCAAATCAACTTTGACCTACGTTACAAGGAAGTGGTTCAGACTCCTGCAGAAGGATGTAGCTGACATTCTTGCTACACTCACCATGCAGAGTGAGAAAAGGAAAATAGAACAGAAAACCTGGAATATGGTGGTTGGGTTAAGGATTGCTACAGACTGGCAAGTCAACTTTGAGAGGACAGGATGTCATTTTAAGACATAGAAATCATACTAGCAAAGGATTTGGCAAATTTTTTAAACTTCCCAAGAAAAGTGCTGTTGTGTTTCTCCAGGATACTGTGGCATGCTTTCTAGATGAAGTATTTGGGGTAAAATCTCTTTGAGAAAAGGGTCCCAGGAAACAAGACTTAACTAAATTTTATCCTGAAATCTAGGAAGAGGAGAGATTTCTACCTTACTTTAGAGCCAGCCAATAGTCATATAGCAGTAGCAGACTTTGCTGTTCAGATATGTTTAATGACATCAAATTTTGGCATATGTCTTGCTGATCTTTGGAATTTCAGTTTGAGTACTGTATTTAATAGAAGATGGCACAGTATGTTCCCAAAGTGTCCTAAAGATTATATCTGTTAGTGTCAGTTTTGCAGAGATGTATTAGTTAACTGTACTGCACAGGAGTGAGGAACATTTCTTGTTAATTTAGGGAGGGAGAAAGCTTGATGACACATGCAAATGGCACATCATATATTTTAAGTTCTGTGTATGTCGCCTACACTAACTGCATTTGTCCTTTCAACATCTTTCTTAGCTTGAGCACCACCATATTTGAATTTTTTCTGACTGTGATATTAATACACCTGTTAAAGAGAAGATTAATTACATAATAGCATTTTTATTAAGGGTTAGGTACCCTTTGGGAGGAAAAAAAAAAGTGTGTGTGTGTGTGTATATATATATATATGGAGCCCTGATGATTTCTGCCTTGCAATTCTTGTCTTCCTTTCTTTACCTGGCAGCTACCAGTGCTCAGGAAGGAGCCTGGGCCAAGTCATTGCCTGCAGGAGGAGTAAAAAGTGCTTGGGGTTATGGGAGACACTAATTCTCAAGGTATTAGCAGCTGTGTCCATAGATATGCCAATAATCCCAGTTCCTGCAGCTACACGGAGCAGTGTTGAGACAGAACTAGAAATCTACAGCAGTGCCTACATGAAAGTGGAAATGGGATGAGGGCAGCACTTGGAAGTTCAATTAGAGATAAGCTTCTCCTCCATGAGAGTGGAACTGAAGTGCCAGGAGCAGCTGTCCTGTGAAACTCTCTTTGACAAGTTACAGATGCCCTCAAAGGACAGAAGGTGGCCCAAGTGTGAAAGAGTAGCAGGAGAATCTGCCCCAACCCTGTGTGCCAACACTTAAGGCAGAAGCACGTGCAGAAATACTTGGTGTGGTTCCAGCAGTGCTTTGCCCTGGTCCTCTCCAGTCTTCCCTGCAGTGTAGGGATGACTTTGAACTGAGGCATCTGGGCAGGGGAATGCAATGCTGCAGTTTGTTGTCTGAGGAAGAGATTCACTGGCAAAACTGCTGCTCTGATGGAGCACAGGAATCATGTATACAGTATGAGGATTAGCTCAGTTTTAAGCTGGAGTACACGAGAAGGTAATTTTCTAATTTTATTCTTCAACCATGGCAGAAACTATTCCTCTTTTTAGACACTTCTATTGGCCCTGAAGAGGTGACTCTCTTCTGAACTATAAAAAGGACAGTTTCATACCAGATAGAGATCAGCTTCATAATGATAGGTTCAGGAGCAAGACCTTTATCACAGATCCAGTACCTTCAACCACTTCTCCACCTCAAGTTATTATTGTTGCAAACGAGCATGTGGGGTTTCCAATGATCTGATCCTATTTTTAACTATAGGTTCATAAAGAGCAGAACTGGCATAAGTTGTTTTGCCAGTGCTGTGCAGCAGCCAGCCCTACTTGCATCTTCCCTCTGGCTCCTTGATGCTTCAGGAACTTTTTAGCCCTCTGTGCTTTATAATAAAGCCCCTGATGCTCCTGCTAACGCCAGGAGCTCCCTCACACAGCTTCGTGCTTCCTGCCTGGCTCTAGGCAAAGCAAAGCAGAGCTCCTTAGCCTGTTCATAGTTGCCTCTCTCTGAAAAGCTCAGAGAGAGTCTCTGTACCTGGGTACTTGCAGTGGGGAGAGCACAGCTCTGTCTCCAGCTGGCTCTCAATGCTGCCTGCTAAAGCTTCGGCAGTGCCAGCTTACTCTGCAGTTGTTGCCAAGGGCACAGAGCAGGTTTCTTACTCCACCCCCTGGGAAGCCAGAGTGGATTTGTACCCTGAGACGTTTTGGAGACTGGATTCAGTTCAGCAATGGGTGTCTTGTCCCCAGAGAGCAGTTATTAATACCTTCACAATAAATGATGGCTGTGAATGCAGTGCTAGAGTGTCCTAGTGATGGCAACAAGAGCAGAGCAGGGGACACGTGCTCTGAAGCTGGTAATGACATCTCCCTTCATGTCCTGCAGCAATGAGATACATGGATTAATTCTAAATGCATTGGTAACATATGGGGCTAAAATTATTTTGTGCTATTTAGAACAAGTCCTTTGAGCTAAGGCTGTTGTAAATTCTAATTAGTCCATGCTAATCTCCATAATAGGCAGTTATTTCTAATGCAGATTCAACTGATGATGTCTGACAGCATTTTCCACACTTATTTATACACTGGCAGCAAGCTGGTATCATGCTAGGGTCGGAATGTTTGCTCAGGTTAAGAAAACTTTATTTTCTCTACTCTGCAGGGAGTTTGTATTTGCTGCAGGCTTGTGCCTGTTGCCAGAGCAGTAATTTATGCCTGTTTGCTTGTATTTGTTTGTGCAGAAAATAGGGAAAACTCCTTCAGCCGTTCCCGAAGCTCCAGCGTGTCCAGTATCGACAGGGACTCAAAGGAGGCAATCACAGCTTTGTACTTCATGGAGTCCTTTGCCCGAAAGAACGACTCTGCTGTTTCCTCCTGTCTCTGGGTCGGAACAGGCCTCGGAATGGTCATAATCCTGTCCCTTAATCTGCCTGCCAGTGACGACTTACGGCAGTCAGAGCCAGTCGTGGTGTCACCAAGTGGTGAGAGTGCAGCTCTTTTCCTGCTTTTTATCTATCTTGGTACAATGGGGCAATAACTGCATGGTTTTGTACGGCCTTTTGGGCAGAAATGTCTCAAAAAATCAAGCAGCGGTCACTCACTGAGTCGAGGACATACAGGTAAAGAGGACCAACAGCTTCATGGACTGAGACATTTTGCTTGTGTTAGTTCCAAAGATTGCCTTGTGTAGCAGGCAAAGTTACGTGTTTCTTGTGAAGACAGGGAAATTAGCAGAGTTCCTTCATATTGTGAAATTACAGTTCTGTTTACAATTCTGTCTGGGATTCTGCAAACAGTTTGGCTGTATTTGTATCAGAAAGCTGCAGAGAAGCAGAAGGGAGTTCAGGAAAGGAAACAAAAATGTTGGCAGGTTGCTGTACCAGGAGAGATCCTTGGCTGAGTGAGTGACAGATGGTGTAGCAGAGAGAACAGAGGGCTGAGAGGTCAGGTCTGAGGAGAGGCAGCATGTGCTTAAAAAATGGACAAAAAAAATGGAGAATGCACAGAAGCAGAGGTTTCCCATCCCCAGTTTGTTTAGAAAAACAATGCTGGAAGGTCACCAGACTTGGAGCAATTTTACTGCCGGGGAATAAATATTCTACGAGCATAATGTAGAGATAAACAACAGGCCACCTTCAACAGCGTGTATTATATCCATCATTATAGATATCAGCTGCCTGAGACCTTTCCAGTACTGGCAGGGGCTGTTTGTTCACCTTCACATGTGGTCAGAAAGAACTGAGCAAGCACGCCTTGTCACCTTGGCTGGATCAATGTGTGTGCTGTGTTTACAAAAGCTGGGTGTCAGCTGTGCTGTGCTGACAACCAGTCTGGTGGTGGTGCCAGTGCCAGTGAGAGGAAATTCTGTTCTGCAGGCACCGTCCTGACCCTGAAGGGAGCCGTGCTGACCTTTGCGTGCTTGGACTGCATGGGGACATTGACACACCGGCCCTATGAAGTGTGGAGGGATCCGCACAGCGCTGATGACGGTGACAAAACAAGGAAAAGGAAACTTGTCATGCATTCCCCTTCCTCCTCCCAGGATATGGGTGATCATCAATTTGCAGTCATTTGTTCAGAAAAACAAGCCAAAGTCTTCTCATTGCCTTCCCAAACATGTCTTTATGTCCACAACATCACCGAAACGTCCTTTTTATTGCGAGCAGATGTGGTCACCCTCTGTAACAGCGTCTGTCTGGCGTGCTTTTGTGCCAATGGGCACATCATGACACTGAGGTACTTATCTAACTAATCTTGTGGCAAAACTAAGCAAAGAGGTGGCACAGTGCTGTCATATACTGCTTGTGTTTGCTCCAGAGTGCCTGACTCTCTGATTAACTCCCTGGTGGGTGCGTTTAATTCCCTGCCTTGATGCAGCCATACCTGATTCTTGGGCTGTCTCCAGTGGGGAGTTAAGGCATGCAGGTGTATAGTAAAGCAAGCTCCTGGTTTTTTGTAGTAGTCCCCTACCTGTGACAGTTGATGACTGGTGATTTTTAACTGTGATAAAAGAAACCCCTGATAATCTTGTTCAGTTATGGTGGGTATAGAGGTATAGAGAAGTATAGAACTCAGCCATAGAAAAGGTTCTCCTTCTCCTTTGTGAAGTACGAGTCCCACTCTTGGAACTTCTGAAGATTTTCTGTTCAGAGCACTTTGTTTCCCTTCCTTGTCCCATCCCCCAGGGAGCTGACAGTGCAGTAGCCCTGTAGTTGTCCCTTCACTTTGCTGTACCCTCTTCCCCAGGCCAGGCCATTTAAATTTGGGAAAGTACTGTCCAAAACAGCAAACCACGGGAAGCTGAAGGACAGCAAAGGCAATGCTGGAGCCTTTGTCCACAGGGTGGAAGCGGGGCCCTGCCAGGCCCTTTCCTACAGATGTCCCTGCAGGCCTTGCCCTGCAAACGACCCAACCAAGTGGCACAAGCCATCCCGTGCCACCTGCACATCCCTTATCCAGACAGTAGCAGAAGCCTTAGGGCCATGGAGGCAAGGCAGCTGAAACTTCTCCATGCAAGCAAACAAAATACAGTGGGAATACAGCATTATTATAGCAAAATTTTTCAGCTTAGAGCTGTACTTTAACTGTTGCAATTACGAAGAGCATAAAGTGAAGTGTTGGTTTAAAATGCAGGCACAGGGCAGGTGTAACATGTGGCAGCTGGTGACTAACCTGGGAATTTGCTTCTCCCCAGCTTGCCCAGCCTTCGCCCGCTGCTGGACATCAACTATTTGCCTGTCACAGACATGAGGATAGCACGGACCTTTTGTTTCACTAATGAAGGGCAGGCTTTGTACCTGAGCTCTCCCACAGAGATCCAGCGCCTGACGTACAGCCAGGAGATGTGTGACAACCTGCAGGTAGGGCTCACACCTCACTCTGGTGCCTGTGTGTGGGAGGGAAGGTGGCCTCACTCATCAGGGGCAAATTGGCCCTGGTAAGGACAGTGCTGCAGGGGCGGGACATATCTGTTCCTCTCCACTTGCCCTGACTGAATGGTGCCAAAGCAACAGAGAGAGGTCAGCAGCTCTGTTGTTCTTTGGGCTTTTTCATGCACTGCCACTTGCACCTGTGCAAAAAGTCTTTACAATGTTAGAGATGGGCTGGTTTGGTTTGGTTATTTTATAATGAAAATGCAAAAGAAAATGTCATTTACTGAAGAGAAGGAATTGTGAGAGGTTACAGGGAGAAACATGAGTAATAAAAAGGAAAAAAAAAAAAAGAGGAGGAATAAGTTCTGGGTTATATAATTAGCAGTGAACCAGAATGGAAGTATAAAAGAAATGGTCCTGCCAGCACTCATTATGCCCTAGGGAATAACATGTGCTGAGCTGCTCAGCTCACATCACAGCACTGTCTGTCTCAAGTCTGAAAAGGCACTTTGAGGAGCCAGCATTGCACACCAGCTTTTGTGCACCAGAGAGGAGATTATTTTGCAAGGAGCCAATTTTAAAATAATCTAAAGGTTTGACCAAGGCATCTTAGATGATGGACCTACAGCAAGAGGCTGTTACAAGCTAGGTTTTTGGGGTTTTTTACCAGCCTTAACAGCATGCAACTACCAAGCAAAGGGAAACACAGCCCTTGCTTCTCTGTACTGCTGGACTATGGCTGCTTTTATCTTGGCTTTTGTGCAAAAAAAGGTTTGCATGGTCATTATGTGTGTACAGAAAGCAGATGATCCAGTGTCACCTGCTACCTGGGAAAACAAAGCTGGGCTGCATGAGAGCTCCACTTAGGCTCCAAGGGCTGCAGTAATTTTTCTCCCCCAAGCAGGTGACAGTGCAGAGGAAGCAGTGGCTGTGAGTCACACTCAGCCCCCAGGAGCGAGCGCTGTGTGCAGCACAGCAGCTGGATCTGCCTGCTGAGGCTTGGCTGGGCAAACACAGAGCTGAGCAGCAGGGCAGAAGCTGTTCCAAGTGCACACAGCCCCCTGCTTTCAAACATTAATGGGACTGCACACTTTTCCCATCAGTTTTTTCCAGAGTTGCAGCTTTTCCTGGCACTGCTGCAAATAAATCTGAGCCTGACATTTGTTTGGAGTGACTGCTCCATGGTGTGGTACCAGAGCAGTGCCTTCAGCAGATGTGCTTCTTTAGCATTGCTGATGACACACTAATGGGGTTGGGGGAAGGTTGTAGGAAGGTAATGAATTTTATTTTTAAAAAAAAAATTAATGAAACAACAAACCACCAAACTATGAATTGTTGGCAAGCATTGAACTCAGGTGTGCTATAAAAAGAAAGCAAAGTGACTTCCCAGCCTGACTGGGCAATCACTAAAGCAAAATCCATAATACACAACAAATTGTTTATTAATTATAGTGCCACCTCTGCTGTTTCTAAGCGAAATGTGACCTTATCACTGGTATTTTCATTCTGTATTAACTGCAATTTCTTTTCTCTGGTAACAAACATGGGACTGGGCAGTGACAAACCAAGTCCCTTTGAAAGCATGTGTTGAGTCTAGTTAGCCCAAGCATTTGTCAGAATACACAAATATTACCTACACCATACAGTTCACACAACAGACTCTTTTAAAACTAGTTGATTAAATCCAGTGCATGTGGCTTGTTAAAGAAAATCAAGAAAATACCTAGAGCCACTTTCACCTCACTAACCTTTTACGTGGGCTTTTTTCTGGCTTTACTAGGACATGCTTGGGGATCTGTTTACTCCTGTGGAAACACCAGAAGCCCAAAACAGAGGCTTTCTCAAAGGACTTTTTGGAGGAAGCGGACAAGCTTTTGACAGAGAGGAGCTTTGTGAGTAATTTATTGTTTGGGGGATTTTTTGGCAGAAATTCATTCTTGGCATCCTCTGCCCTTGTCTAGGAATGGAGCAGTAGGCAAGATTTAGGTGATTGATGAAAAGAGAAAGTTGACCTAGTGGAGGAAGGGGAGGGTCCTTGTCTGCCATTCCATAACTCCCTCACCTTGGCAGCTTCTTGTGATCAGCTGAGTGGGGGGCACATGACTGCACTGCAGATGTGATGGTGACAGAGCAAAGCTTCCACATGTGCCACGTGCGACTCCAATGATGTCGCTGCCGCAGGGCTGCAGCTCAAGATTAGGGAGCACTGACAGAGCCAGGCCAGGAGCTCATCCCTGTCTGTCTGTCCATTTCTCCTTTGCAGTTGGCGAGGCCACAGCGGGAAAAGCCTCTCGCAGCCTGGCCCAGCACATCCCTGGATCCGGTGGGATTGAAGGCGTGAGAGGAGCCGCGGGCGGGGTCATCGGGGACCTGACTCGTGCGCGCATTGCCCTGGACGAGAGGGGACAGAAGCTGGGGGAGCTGGATGAAAGGACTGCCAGCATGATGGCCAGCGCAGAGGCGTTTTCCAAACATGCACACGAGGTAGGAGCCCTGGCACCCACTCCCTGGAACTGGGAACTGCCAACCCTGCGGCCCAGCCTTTGCTTCCCTTTGGGAAAGCCAAGTGCCCTTCTCTCCCTTCACCCAGCCATGGTGTTGGAGGTGTGCCCCTGTCAACTGGCACGGCATTGTTCCTGCTCCCAAACTATCAGAATGCCAAAAATAAACTGCCATTGCACACCCCTTCCTTTCACATTTCCAGAAATGAGCATCCATTGTTAGCCTCTCAATTTAGAACATGGCACTTCTCATCTTGCCTTTCTCACTAATTCGTTATGATTTGGTTTTTTAAGCCACTTAATGCAGCACATCCATGCAGTAGGGCAAAAAACAGGTAGGTGGATGAGTGTAGAGGAACCTTTACAGATCTTACTGGGAAGAGGAGAACATTACTAGTACAGCCCTGTGGTACTGTTATGTAGAATGGGCCTTGCCAGGAATAGGAATAGCTTCTGTGCTTGGAGCTGGAAATGGAAAGCTTTTCCATCCCACGCTGTTAAGACTGGGAAAACTGAAGTGATTTTTCTTGAAGATAAAACAACATCAAAGCATACTTCCCAAAATGCACGTTTTTCATTTAATGTGCATCACATCTCTGGACAAGACCTTTACATTTTTATTGGCTTTTGTAAGTGTGAGGCAGAAAGAACGTGCCCTGAAATGCAAAAAGTTTATATAGTCAGGGCATATCTACTATGCTCCATAGATAAGTACCTTTTTATTCCTATAGAAAGCAAGTTCCTTTTATTTTTGAAGAAGAAAAGTAGTTAAAGCTCCTCAGGAAAAATCTTCTAAAAACAGCAATAGCAGGTTATGCTTTTTTAATGTAATAACTATGAAATTAAATATCTCAGTGGACTCAAGACCTGCTGACATTCATAGTGAAGTATTGCATTGTTGTGCATTTATTAATTCTGAAGTTTGACACTTAATGGGCCTAGGTCATACGTGGTCTCTCAAATGCAGGGCAGTGTTTGATTGCCATTTGTTTGGTTTTTTCCCCATCTCTGCAGGTGATGCTCAAATACAAGGACAAAAAGTGGTACCAGTTTTAGACTTTCAAAGAAGCTGCTTGTGGCTTTATTAAGAACACTGTTCAGGGAAGCAACCTTTGTTCCCAAATCTACCAGTCACTGGCCAGAGACAGTTTTTTCTCCTAGAAGATGTTTTCCTGTTACTATTATTGGATTCATCACAGTGGACGTCAAGGAGAAATTTTACAGACCGTGGGATGGAAGCTGGAATCGCGAGGGTCTTTCCAACAGCTGACTCATGGGGTGGCCAATTTTTTCCCAAAAGGAACTCAACCATCACTGTGGCATGTAGTTTTTCAGAAGCTGTAGGTATGAACTGTGGGGAGTGCGTCTGGTTAAAAATATTCTGTACAAACTCGAATGTTAATGCACTTATAAAACTTTGCATGACTAATTGCCAATTTAAAAAAAAAAAAAAGAGAAAAAGGAAGCATGTTGTGACCGAAGAAAAATGGGATTTATTTCTATTCTGAGAAAAAAAAAACCACCTTAAGTGACAAAAATCTTTATTTTTTAAAAGTGACATTATAAAAGGCCAGTACATTTCAAGCATGTTTGCTACTGTTCTCCACATAAAAATGAGTTGAGCTGCATTTTCTTATCTGCTATTTATTTCCCTTGAAAAGCCTTGCTCAAAAGCAGTGCTCTTTAACTCCTACCAGGAAAATAAATAAATTTCCTATCCCCAAAACTAAATGAACAAATAAATAATCCTATCCCCCAAATTTAACGATTTTGCAGGTAGCTGGACAGGCACTATCTAAAAAGGTCATTAAGACGTGTGCATAGATGGTTTATTTGCAATTCAGAGCACATGACACATCATCCTAATCTATACTTTTTAAAATGTGCTCTAGATTCATCTGCTGTCCTTGAAGGGGGGCCGTGGCACTTTTTATCCCCATGGAGTCTGTATCACTCGGTTGCCTTACTTCCCAGTTGCAGGAATAGAAAACCAGCTTTGGAAAGCATTTCTTGAAGTTAGGAAGGGCAAGATGGGAAACCAAAACCACAGAGGCTGCTTAGCAGCTTGCAGAGCAGCTTAAGTTATGAGAGGGGACCTGCAAAGAAACCCCCCCAAAAGCTGTGAGAGAGAGATTAGAGCCAGGAACACTATACAGTGGGCCAGGGAGGAGCATGGAAAACCATGGTCAACATATATATGGAACACAGATACAAAGTGACACCATGGGTGAGTGGCAATTTGTACTCTGCTCACACTGCTACAAGTAATTTGCTTCTGCTTCAAAGTGGCTTGTTTGGTTTTTGCAGTGAATGCTGCAGAAAACTCTGCAACCTGCAGCCACGGAAGAGAACAGTTAGCTGGATTTATTGCCTGTCCTGCTGGAATGCTCCACCCTATCCTACAAAACTCACTGCCACGCGGGTCAACTGTTAGGTTAGAATTTTTTCCAAGATTTGCTTGGAAACAGGGCACTGAAGGCTTGTTTTCATGTGTCTGGACATAGTTTCAAACTAGGAAAAAGCAAGGAAAAACTGGAAAAACAGCCTTTAAATTTTTTCTTTTAAAGAAGTATAACATCTTCTGTCCCTTCAAGGAATCCTGATGGACACTGATGGAGACAGGCCCCATCCCACTCCCACCGAGACCTTAACTTCACTGCTGTTTGTATCATCAGTGTGTTCAGATGATCCCTCTCAAAGATGTCTTTTCCATCTCCTTCTTTTACCTACAATAAAATACAGCCCAGGACTGTGTACAGCCCAGGAAGCTGTACCATCCACAAGTCTGGCCTCACAGTTGGCCCACTGCACAAGTTAAAGGGTTGGAAGAGATTTGAGGTGTTAAGTTTTAAATTCCCATTGTAGCAGAACAGAATTTCATGATTTATAGGATTTTTTACATTTTGCTGTAGGCAAAAATCAAAATTATGGCCCTGACAGGTCTAGGTCAACTGGGAGTGAGACTCTACAAGTTCCTTTGGCACAGCAGAAACTGTTCTATGTTGCCAGAACTGTAGAAACTTGTGGAGAAAAAGGTCAAAGCCTGAGCAATGCCTGGGTTGCTGCTGAGAGCCAAGGAATAGGAGTTGTCCATGACCCAAGAGAATTTCTCTGTGTGTATGTGCATAAGGATATGCCACACGCCACTCTGATGCCAGTAGCAACTGGGTTGGGGAATTCCTTCCAGGGGCTGGGTCACAGAAGTAACCACTTGTGCCTGTGAGGGAGCACTGCCCTAACCAGGCATCGAGAATGAGAAATAAAGGAGAACATCAGAGCAATTTGATCTTCAGTTTAAACCTGTATTCACCGGGCCTGTGCTCTGGCCTGTAATCCAAACCCACTTTGTCTCTGGGCAACAAAATCATTTGGGGCAGCATTCAAACTGTCCAGCAGCCAGCTTATTTTCCATTCTGCTCTGGTGTGTGGCAGTCAGAAGCAGCCCCACAGGCTGATTGGAATCGTGGGATCTTAGAAGAAAATTTAAGAGCAACTTCTAATTGCCGATCACTGCAGCTCACCCAGAGACAAAAGTGTTCCTCAACAAGTCTCTTACACAAGGCCCAACTGACTCTGGCTGCCAACAGTCTCTAGTTTAACACCAGGGTGAAAAAAAAACCTGCCAGTAGATTTCCATTTGCATTTTTATGCAACAGAGAAATGAGAACTTAGCAGCCCTCAAACTTAAAATTTTTAATACTAGACTTTTAAGCAATTTTTCTCTAGTACTCCCCATCAGGTCACAGCTTTCCACTCTTACATATTTTACATATTTCCAGACAGTTACCAATTACTCTTTCTGTTAAGTTCACCACTTGTGATTATAATTATCAATTTTCTTGTAGTCTGTAGAGATCTAAAAAGTTGTATATGTTTGTATATAGAACATTCTATATATATAATATATATATGTAATGTATATGTTGTATAAGTTTGTTAGTGCACACTGTTAAATGCTTTCTATCAAGATTTACCATGTATGTGGAAAAAACCCATCACTTAAAAAGTTCAATGAGGGAGGAAAAACTCTTGCCTGGGTGATTTATTGTGAAATGAGGGGGAGTGTGGGATTTCTGCAAGGCTTGCCCTGAACGCTGCTCAAGGCTGTCGGTGACAGGCATGAAGCTGCAGCATTCCCAGCAAGGAGCAAAGACTGTAGGACTGTGACTGGCTGGAGGAAAACCAAGGACATTGGCTGTCACTGGATGTTGAAATCTTTCTGTGCTTTCACCTTTCCCACTCAGACAGCACCACCTCAAGCAAAATCCCAAGCTTAGATGTATCTTCAGCAAGCCTCAGCTACACCAGGCCAGATTGGCTGGAAATACTAGTTCAGTTTAAAATGCTGTTTGTTCATTTAGATACTTTGTTCTCTCAAGTTCTTCTCTCCAGGAGCTCTGTCACAATCACATCCAAAACCAGTTACACAGAACTTCCAACAGCACACACACCTTTGGGTTTGACCAGATGTTTGTAATCTTATGTCTAGTGCTGTAGATAGACAGAGAAAATGCATTAAATTAGATTATTTATAAGTCTGCAGAGTTGGCAAGTCTTCAATGAAGTACAAGCTACTTTATTTATTAATAAAAAAAAATTAAATTCATTCCTAGAGCTTTAACTTCAGTTGCAAATCTTGAATTAAAAGACATGACAATTGAAATTTTGAGAATCAGGTTTTGTTTTCTATAATTACCTGGGAGGGAGGGGGTTTAAGTTTTTTACAGTTCTACAGTTCAACTATCTACATCAATTAGTCATTCCCCAAGGAACCAGGATTGTTACAAAAACGTGTAACAAAAATACTCTATTTACTACATGTATTGTATAAAATTATTACATAAACCCTCCTCTAAAACAGTTTATACTCCTTTTCCAAAATCCCTTTCTCACCACAGTACGTGCATAATGCATAATGCCAGTGGGCATAGAAACCTTGGGGTTTTTTTCCAGTAGAAACCACTTCAGAGCAGCATCCAACCTCAGGCCTCCTTCATATATAAACTGCGTGTGTTGTAGCACAGGCAAAGCCCCAGTTTTTGGTTAATTATCCCCCTCAAATAGCCTGGGCCCTGCCCCATCCACCCTTTCCCATAGCCCAAAGGTGAATTCAAGCACAGCAAATTTCAGTCCTGAATGTTTTTTTCCTTGGAAGGGTCTGGTAAGAGCACACTCTCTCTCATGAAGGAACTGTGTGTGGACATTCGTAGTCAACTCTTCCTCTTAGGTGTATAAGCAATAGTCACGTAAATGAGTGTTTCCATTCATGTGTTTTGTTTTGTGATTAAATCAACAAACCAAACGTTGTACTTTTTTAAATAGCAACAAATATTCAGATTCAGTGTCAAGGAAATGTGGGCTGAGTGTGTGTGTGGTTTGTTAACGAGTCGTTACCTGTCTCTCAGAACGAAGGCTGATCTGGGGTGAACCACACGCTCCTGTGCTGACCATGTCCTGTTTCCACAGGTATCCTAAATCAGTATCACAAAGCTAAGGCATCTTAAAGTGAGGCTTTTTCGAGCCCCCATTAACAACCAAAAAACCCAAAACAACAGAGGGAAAGAAAATAAAGGAAAGAATTGATACTGGTTGGTGTAATCTCTTTTTTTTCCAATTTCTACTCCTAGACTCTTAATAGTATTTCAAAGGTGCATTATTTGTGTAAAGCCTTTGGCTGGAGTTTTCCCCTCTCGTTCAGGAATACAGAAATTGCAGTTGTGGTTCTTGCTGGGGTGGGGATGGTCACGTCCCTTCCTGCAGCAGCTCCTGCCATGCCCCAGCTGATGCTGCCATGCTCCACTGCAGGGAGCTCACATGGAGCTCCCAACTGCCACACCATCCCCCAGGGAATGTCACCAGCCCTGGACCCGGGTACCAAGAGCCCCTTCCTGTCACTCCCACTTCAGGGTGAATGCAGTCACCCACAGGCTGAGCTCTTGGAAGGGCAGGAGTGAGCTCAAGGGCTCTTCCCAACAGCACGTCTGAACTGCTCTGCCAGGAGAAGCCCAAAATGTCAAAGGTGCTGAGCTCCCATCTCCCTCTCGTCAGCTATGTACAACTCTCCTGATGAAATGCAAGCAGCATGAGAGAAAGGCAAAAGGACCAAAGCAGATCAGATTACCAGTGTCATTATTTGTCACCTGCCAGTCACCACGTCCAGTTGCCAGGGAGAAAAGGAAAGCTGCAGCAGAAAGACCAAGGCAAAACAATCTCGTGGTCTGCATGTGAGGAGAGGACCGAGAGGCTGCAGCAAACACCAAAGGTGTGAGTTCCTGCTGCCAAGGCTGGGTAAGTTCTGCCCCGTACCAGAAGCCGGCTGAATGCAAATTTGAGCCATTTTGAGCAGAAAGCAAATGGGACCCCACCAGACCAGGGCTGCTCTCCCTGTGAGGAGCTGGTCCTGCAGCTTCCCATCATGTGAAGACAAGGCACCCCCAGTAACCACAGCTGTCTGCCAGGACTGCATCCCAAGCAGATTTCCTTTGGCAGGCAGACACATCCCTGCCGGTGCAGGAGCGAGGCAAGGGCAGTGCAGGGCACATGCTGGGCTGGGCTGCAGTAGGAATTCTGTGTGCACCAAGGGACAAGGCTGTCAACAGCTGTAACGAAGAGAACTCTTACCCCTTCTGCAGCATTCATCTGTCCTTGTGCTGGGCTGTGCCAGCTGACAGGAGGCTGGAATAGGCTGTGAAGAGAGAAACACACAAACAAGCTGAGGAACTGCCAGACGCATCCCATCCTGACTACACAGAGACTGAGACTAACCTTCACTCTGATTATCAGATCCTGAATTAATAAAATGCCCTCAGACAATCAGAGGTGGGGGGAAAGGAGCCCACAGGCAAAAAGAGGTAAGTAATGTGAACAGCCATTTCTTACTGCCTTCAGAAAACAACATAAACCCTTTTCTGCAGTTCTGGAGAGTGCCTCTGCTTACCTGACTTAGCCCTCCTCTGCTTCCATGCTCAGTCTCGCTAGGAGTTAAAGTCTAATCAGAACTGAGGACTGTAAATAGCAGGTCAGAAAACAGCTCAGAGCCAGTCCTAGTAACACGACTCAAATGCCACAGTGGCTACCAAATTACTGCTTAATTAAAATGAACCCATCGAGTTTGTTAGTCAAAATAAATTTGGGTACATGTTAATCCCCTTACTGATTAGCATCACCCCCTTCTAGAGAGCTTGCTGAGAAATACGTGTGAGATCCATCCTTTGGAAATTCTGATGGCAGCGTGTGGGAGGGGAATATTGTAATGTGCCAAAGAACAAGCAGCCCAAATGACAGCAGCCCCAGAGAGGCCTGGAATAGAGCACAGGTGTGTCACTGCAGGACACCCAGGACAGGAAATCATTAGGCCATGTGAATTGATAATGAGTCAAGCCAGCACCTTCACAGGCAGAGCACACAAATGGTCAGGCACCAGGGTGCCGAGGCTCGGATCTGTCAGTAACAAAAGCTTTAATAAAGTAAGAAAAAAGACATTGCTGTGGATAAAGAGCTCAGCCATCAGGTGACAGATGCCGTAGAAAGCCACGGCATGGAGCAGGCAGGAAGAAAACACAAAAATCTCAATGTAAGGTGGAATACAGAACAGGAAAGAGGGCCAAGACGGTGCTGAGAGGAGCAGCCAAGGCAGCCTCATCTGGGGCTCTGGCTCAGTACCACGTGCCTGTTTTGCCTCACAAGAGGCAGGTGGAGAATCAGAGTCCGGGCTGCAGCCTTTTGTAAGGAGGCCCCATTAACATCCTTGAGCACTCCCTGTGTTCTCCAGCCCTCGGTGCCGGCTACTTCTGATGTCAGGATAATGGCCCTGCGAAAGCACCGCGTTTGAAGTGAACAATCTCGAGCCCCCTCTCAAGCTGCTGAAAGCCAAGTGTGCATCCTCTCAGATCAGGCTGAAAAAGCAACTTCAAAAGTACACTGCTTAAAAAGGACCCAGCAGAAGTTCAGAAATGAAAGGATAATTAGGGGCTTGAAAACTTCTCACAGGAGGCCAGAATGGAAAGATGGAGATTGATTACATTAGGGAGGAACTGCAGAAAAAAGACATGATACAATAATTAGAGGCATAAGGAAGATGACGGGAGGCACTTGTCCTCCCTTTCTTCTAAGATACAAGGGCTAGACGATGAAATGACAGAATTCAAGGTCGGGCATTGTGTGAAGTTAACAAAAGCAGCTGAACTTGTGTAACCATCACAACTGTCTGGAAGGGAAATGAAAACATGTGATGTGAGACTTAGCCAGACCAGAAGGTATTAGCAGGAAGAGTAATGCCAAATAGTGGCAGATCAGTTCCCTGCAAGCTCCTTCCTTGCTGCTTCTTTTGAAGGATCTGATCCTGGCTCAGCTTGACAAGCCCAAATTCCCAGGAAAACTTTCAGCCTGATCAGAGGGTCAGAGCCAAACACAGTGAGGCAAAGAGTGGGGGAAATCTGAACAGATTTTAGTAGGGCTGCCAACAGGTAGGTGTGAGGCTTCCTTAGGAGAATGGTGTCTAAATAAAGAGCCACAGGTCACCACCACAGTGTCATAACTCCTCTCAAACACACCAGACCTCAAACACCAGCAAGGCTGCCATGTCAGCTGGCCAGACTGAGATGGTTTTCTTCTTCACAAAAAATATGCATTGCCATGAAGTTTTTAACCAATTCATTGAGCTTCATTCTTTAAAATGTTTCTGCTGGTGATTTTGTATTAAGTCTAAGAGACTCCAAACAATATCTTTCTTGAGGCCAGTTTGCAAGGTAGCAGTAGGATGAATTACAGCAGTCAGTCACCAAAATGCTTTCTTAAAAGTGAGAGGCCAACCAAGCACAGGTTCCACTCATTGTGAGCACTGCACAGCTGCTCAGTGAGAAATCCAGCCAACTGGGAAGCCACTTCAGCACCTGAGTGTCATCAGCAGAATCCAGTACAAGATAATCCTGGCAGAGGCCTACAAAATTCTACATCAAGTGCAATCACAATGACTTTTTTTGCCTCAGACAATTATACACAGGCACTGCCAAATTATATTTGCATTTTGTTTTAATAATGAAATCCAGCTCATTTCATATGTAATAAATTCATTAGGCTTTGAGGGGTTGTACAAGATCAAGCATACTTTAACAGAATTCATTTAAATATCCTTCTTTTAACAATTACTAATTTCACAGTTCTGAAAACACGCTTCAGTGCTCTGACTGAGATCTAGAGGGTTTGGCTTGGTGAGTTCATACCAGCTTCCACCACGTTTCAGAAGGCAACTTGGTACCCTGCCGGTAGAAACACAGCACAGGAGGATCACACCGCCAGCAGGTGATCACAGGCTCTTGTCCTGCCCAGTCCATGGTGCCTTCTGCCTCCCCACACATGGGAAAGTCACACAGCCTTGTCACAGCTCCAGGTCCTGCAGGTCTCCCCAGCTGGGGCCAATTTTCACTTTAACATCCAGTTTCACTGAGAGTTTGATGGCGTTTTCCATCTCATGTTTCACAATCCGAGCGACCTAGGAGAAAACGTCAGGCATCAGACACACGCACAACTTCAGTGCTCTGGGTTTCTGTCAATAGCTGGGGCAGACAGACACCTGGAATCCTATCCTGCATTTATTTGCACTGACTTACCACCGACAGGAATGCAGCCAAATCCTGATTAGTGTTCATGAATGGAGAAACTGTATAAAGCCAGTGAGATTTTATGCAGCACAGAACTGTGACTGGTTCTGCAGTGTTTAAGCCTACTCAAAAAAGGGGCCAAGATTAACTTTCTGTTAAACACTTGAGAGTTCTGAAGAGTCTCATCTGTCACTCAGCTGCATAACTCTTAAGTGTTTCATGGAGTCTGTTCTGAAAACTTCAGTGTACTGAAAGCAAGACACAAAACAAATTTGCCAGAAGCAAAGAACGGTGGCTCCTCCGTGTTGTGCCAGCTTGAAAAGCACTCTGTGAAACACAAACCATAACCTCTGGGAACGCAGCTCACATTCCATGTGGGTGCTACAAATACTGCCCAGGTTCCCCCTCACTGTTTAGTTAAGGTAACTCCTGCCCTCTGGGAAACAGATGAGGTAACTGTTCTCTGCTCCCCAAAAGTATTCCTAAGAAAACACTCATTCCAATACACAGTTAGGAGACCAGAAATTATTTCTTTCTGCAGCTGTTTGGGTTACAAAAGACCAGATTTTTTTTTTTTTCTCCTGACTGTAAAAACCTGCCCTGGACAAAGGTACTCCCTCCTCCTTTCCTCCCCCAAGATCTATGCAGAATCCAGCCTGTCCTGGATTGCTTTTTTGAATGAATTTTTCAATCCACACCCATCCCATGAATCTTTCCACAGCAGAGTGAAAAGAGGCTTTGAAATTATGGTGATTCCTCAGCTCAGCTAGAAGCCACCCAGGCAGCAGAGGAACTGTTCAAGCTGTCTGACCCTTCTGTGTGTTTTCATAAGTTCCTCACAGGTAGTGACCATAGAAATTCCCCCAGTTTTTGCTGGGGAATGGAGGAGGGGATTTGAGGAGATCAGAGCACAAGACTTTGTAACAGCATGAAGAACGAGGGGAAGATTTGTCTTCCAAACCCCTATGCCCCTACATACTGCATTTCAAAATGATCTTGATAACCTAGAAAAATGCTTTGAAATTGGATGTAATTCAGCACAGAGTGCAGCACAGAGAAAGAAGCAGGGTAGAGAATTAGGACAGAAATAATCTACAGTTCAAAAATAGGATGAAAAATAACTGCCTGGGCAGGAAAAAAATGGGGTTATCAGAGATTAAAAACTGAGCAGGGCCTAAGCAAGGCACACTGCTGTGAGAAAACAAGGAAATGAAATTCTGGAACATAGAAAATATTGCTTGCATGACACACAAATCAATTTTCCACTCTATTCAAACCACTCCAGCCTTGATCAAGTTTGGGGCCCAGCAGATCAAAAGAAACATGAAGCATACAGAAGGAGATTCTCTGAGAATGGTCACAAGTCCAGCACATGGCACCCGCAAAGAAGATCTGATTAGGGCTGCTGCACCTAGAACCAGGGACAGCAGCTGTGCTGCAGGGGAGACAAGAAAACCTGCTGGTTTAAGCAACTGCCCAGAAAAATCTGTGGAGAAATATATCTGAAGTAAGTTAGAAAAGCTGGTAATAATTCCTCTTGAAGTTGAGGTAGTTAATGAAATAAATAGAATACAATAAATAATAAGCAAATCCATTTGCTTGTCTCCAGTTCTCCTGGGAACACCATGATAAACTGGAGTTAGTATCTAAAGATGTTAAAGCCTATACTCAGGGGATTTCAGTCTTCTACAGGAAGAATATTAGAAGCCTTTTCATCTCAAAACCAGCCTGCCTAGACTGAAACAGCAGATGTCTGAACAAAGCTGGCAAAATGAGAAAAAGCTTGAGCTGAGATTCAAGACAAAAATATCAAACCTTTTGTTTTTATTTACATGAACGTATCTATATTATTAATAAATATACTCACTTCTATTCATCATATTTTTATTAGTACATGTTTATTAATATATACATGCATGCTGAGGCCAGTCAGCACTGCTGAAAGCTCTGTCAGACCAGGAGTGACTGCTTGCCATCAGGAGATGACCTTTCGTCATTAGTGATGTGCCTGTGCAGAAGTGGAAGAAAGGCACCCCAAGATATGGAAGCACAGCCTGGGAGCCCCCCTGTGTGCTCAGGACTCGGGAAACACTGAGCTGCCAAAAGCCAGCTCAAACACTGCCCCTGAGAGCTGGCACACAGACTGCTCTGTGCCCAGGCCCAGGGGTGCCTTCAGGGAGGAAGAGCACTCACACAGACACAGGCACTAAGGGCACTTAAAAACCACAGAGCACATTCCCTGTACCTACCCCACTGCCAACCAGCACCACAATGCTCCTACAGGCAGACAGGTAGGTAGGGAATGAGGAAACAAGTGCCAAAAGGATAGAATCCTCCTTTCCCTGCACAGAGCACAAACCACAGCTGTTACAATACATGTTCTGAGTTGGGCACCAGAGCAAAAGCAGGGAGGCAAAAATACCTCCAGATGAGGAAACACTTCCCCCTACACCTGTCAAGAGTACTAAGCCACTTCACTCATCAAGCCTCACAGAGAAGTTGCATGAACTGCTGTTACAAGCAACAAAGCACATGCTGAATTTCAGCCATTGGGATGACTTGAATACAAACACCAAGGGATCAAGCATGCAAACATGTTTTTTTCATCCAATTGAACTTTGTTTTCACAGACCTTTTGGCACCCAGGGAGGGGGGACCCAGGGAAGAGAACGTGAGCTCCTGGAAGGAAGGCTTGTTTGAAATACAGTAACACAGTAGAGCTGAAAGAGGAACTGCAGGGCTGTACCTGGATGACATCATCCTCTGCAACCTCATAGAGGAGCTCATCGTGCAGCTGGAGGATGAAGAAGCCTCCCCTGATGGGATGTAACATCCCTGCGTTTCTCCTCCTCGACAGCCTTCCTACACAGGTGAAGAGCAGAGTTGTTAGGCACCACCACACAAAGTGTGTTTCTTGTATCAAAAACCTTTGCACATTCCTAATGCTGAGAAAAAGAATGTGAGTACCTTGAAAATTAAAAAGCCCATGCCTACAGGCAAAACCACAAATCATGACTATTCTATAAATATTTGTACAGCTACTGAAGGAAAAAAATGTTAATGAAAAGTATTTTAGATATACATATTTCAGCCTTACGTTATAAAGATATGAATCAGAACAGAAGCAAGAGACAGTTGTGTCTCCTGAACCATCTGTTTTGAAAGTAAATTTTAAACAAAATCGTGCAAAGTTTAATCAGAATCTGGTTTACAACGTTCTATCTGGCAATGAATTAGGATTCTGCTTTTCTTCCAGAAACATTTTAATGGCTAGTTTAAAAAAGCAGTCAGCCCCCTGCAAAATGCAGTTTCTGAAACTGTAGCTCCTGAGTAGAACTGAGGAAGGAAAAAAAGAGCAGTTATTGAATAAACAAGTAAGCAGCTGACAAAACCAAGATCCTGGTGGGCCCTCCCTGACAAAAAATTTTAAAAAAACCTTCCATGGTAAAAGCTGTTGGTGTTTTAAAATAAACAAACACAACCTCACACACAGGGACTCAAAAGTTATTTATTTCTCAGGTTAGCTAACAGGAGGGCTTCAGTTCACAGAAAGGGTTTCAAGCCATCATCAGTTCCTCACACAAGCCTCACACTGAGGCAGCAACGTTGAAGCAGCCACTTGATGCAGGATGCTCCTCTGATGGCACAGACATTTCTAACTTGCTGTAAAAGAATTCCTTCCAGTTCTTGAAACACTCAGTATCAGAGCAGGGGAAAATTGCCACAAATGCATCTTCTCAGCCCCCTACAATTACACTGGCCAAAGGTCAGTAGCTTCTGCTCCTAGGAGGGGTGGGAAGCTCTGCCAATCACGTGCTCTCTACTCATAGCTGACCTCTGAATCTAGTCTCTCCAAAACAAATTCCCTGACACATTTTTAGAGGTTTGACAATTAATTATTTTGTTCCCAAATCAGACTCTTCATATTAAGACAGCTTCATGTTTCAACTGAAGCATAAGAACTATCAAAGAAATACAGCTCCCCATTTCTTAAGTATTCTTTCTGAAATACACCTGATGAACAAAACACCATCTACATTAAGCTAAAAAAAGTCTTTGTGGCATTCCTCTGGGAATGAGCACCCCAGCACAGCTTTGCTATCTGCAGCCAGAAAAAACTTATGCTGATAAGTGCTTCATGTAATACTCTTGTGAAGTCTCTGTACATCAAATTCCAGCCAACAAATTCCAGGCTTAATTCTAACCAAAAACATGTATTTTTAGAACAAGAAGTCATCCCTCTCAATTTTTTCACTGCCTCTAAAGCCAGAGTGCAGCTCTGCTCAGTTCCTCCTTCCCACTTCTGAACAGCTCTGTGGTGGCATCACAGACCAAATCACACATGACCTCTCACAGCCAACCCTTGCAAGATCTGCTCTGAGGTAATTGGAGTCTCTGTTCTGGTCACATTTGCTTTAATTTGTTGAGCAGACATTCTTCCTCCTTCCTGATGACTTTTTTGCCCCTTAAACACAGACTTACCACTGTCAGGAAATAAAACTTCTCTCACCCCTAGGCCCAAAGGCATTAACTTTTTTTCTGGCTTTTTTTTTTTAATTAACATTAGTAACACTGAAAATCTTGCTCCAGTTCGCAAAGAAGAGGCAACCATACCTGTGTTATCTCTTGGGAAGGAGCTCTCCAGATGTCCATGGGACTTGACCACAGAGCAGAAAGCTTCCAGACGTCTCTGAATGTTCACAGTGGCTGTTTTGACAATATCTGCAGCAGATCCCTGAACAGTTGTATTCACAGCCTGGCGCTCTGCCTGAACAGAGATAGTTGTTCTCAAAACTTACCCCCAAAAAATCAAATCCAACATGTCATATGTAGTTAATTAAAAGCAATAAATACATGGCCAAATATATACGGAGTAAAACTTCCAAATAAAGGGTTTGTTCTATCTGCCTGAAAGACACATTATAGACTAGCTTCAGACACAAAATTTCTACAGGCACCTGAGAAAACTCCACAAATTTAAAATTAATTAATATCAAGGGTAATAACCTACAAGAATTACAATCCACAAGAAGGAGAAATATATACCCATGGTAAGAGTTTCAAGGGGAGTGGAAAAATCTCAGTTAATCTAAGCACCACAAGACACTTCTGCCTACCTTCAAAGCCATAAGGGATGGACAACTAAAGGAAGGCAAGAAACAGGACTTCAGGGACTAACAATCTGGTCAGCCACATTAAATTCTGACTGCCAGAGCATTATAGCCGTGCAAAAACACCAGACCACCATTTTTTTTCCACCACAAGCAACTTCTCTACTAATCACCTCCTCAGACCAGAAAACTGTACTCAAAGTTTCTTCTTTGTTTAGAGCTGAAACATGTACAAAGAATTATGAGGATGCTGAAAGTGAAGATAATTCATTAATTGGTCTCTAATATGATTTTAAAGACTAAATCAAATTTGAACAGATGTATCTACAAAGATTCCTGCTGAAGTATTTTTCAGATCAAATTGTCCATTATTTTCACAAGTTTTTTTAAAGCCTCTTTGTTTCCCTTTCAACTATTTAGAGTACAAATTCCCCCACTTCCTCCCTCTTCTACTCTAGTCTTTAATTCCACACACAACGTCATCCAGCTTTCTACTGAGAAGTATAATGCTTCCTCCCCACAGAAACACTTCCCTAGGGAGTCAATCTACTCTTATTGAAGTAGAGTCTACGGCAGAAGTGTCCAAAATTACTTTGAGAAAAAAAGTTATGCTAGTTCAAAGGTGTATATTAAGTAAATATTTATCTAAGAAGTTGAAGCAATTTTCCTTTCAGGGAAAATAAGAAACCGAACAAATACCCAAAAATATAGGTTTTAAATGCCCTTTCTTAAGTGCTGACAGCATGTAACATACAAAGACTGCTGAGTGGGAGCAACTCAGCCTGAAGAGTTAAAGTGTACTCCTATGTGGAGGCTTTTTAAAATCATGTCCATTGATTTCAATAAATTACTCACTCCAGCTCCAGCGTGGGAGTTCTGAAGTGAGGTTAGCACAGTGATGACAGCAGCACACCCAGTCACAGAAGACTTACGTCAAGCAGGCCACAACAAAAGCTCTGCTATTCAGAGAGTGACTGAGGGAACAATGAACTAAGCAAGAAGTGGAAGGTCATGACTAAGATGGCTCACAAACCTTGAAAAACTGCAGACATGGCTACACAAAGAAATTTGGTGTTTTGAAAATAAAACTAAAAAAAAAAAATTTAAAAAAGGCACAGCACTCAACATACATGAGCTTTACTGTAGGGATTTGGATCTTTGATAGCTGGCAGGTATCGCCGTCTCCCCAGGATGGTCTGCACAAACCCATCCCTTCTGCAGCTCTGCACTGTCTCCTTCAAGAATTTCTGAACCCCTGTGAAAGGAGAGAGAAAGTTTTCTGTAATACAGCTGATGTTCTGTACTGACTTCTCAGTGGGGTCACTGAAAAGAGTCTGGGGCAGCCAAGCAGCACAGAGGAAATCCTTTTAATTTCCCAGACCCCATCAGTGGACAAAGGCACACGATCACTCATTCAGCTCTGCTGCAAAACCTATTAAGACTTTTGAGGTGGAAGAGAGTGCACAGTGTCAGGATACCTGGCTGTGCACAAGGAGGTGGGAAGTCCATCCTGCCCAGCACCCAGGCACAGAGGGTCAGACGAGTATTATTGATAATGGAGAGGTCAGAACCTGCCCAGCACTGGAAAGACAAGTAGTAGGGAGGAAGTAAATTGAAAGCAGAAGCCAGAGCCCTTGATGCCTCAGGCTGCCTGACTTCAGGCTGTGTCCCTTCAGATTCTAGGATGAAAGAAAATCACCCCCTTGCACTTTGCAAGGGAAGGAGCAAATCCACCAAGAGTGTTAAAAAGAAATTTAGGTCAAAGAAAGGTGAGACAGGGAAGAGTGAACTTGCACTGCAAGTTCAGGTAATAACTGTATTTAAGTGGTAAAAGTTAACTTCAGACAGTTTCTTTCCATGTTTACAAAATATAAAATGTAAAAGGAGCTATTCAAAATCAAGACTGACAGTGTAAATCAATTCATTAGGTGTGTGATTTAGCAGTCAGCCTGGCAACACATAACAAGTGAAAATCCATGAGAAGTGAAGTTACAATATAAGGTACACTGCAGTTTGTATGCACATACATGTACCAAGAGAGAGGAGGCAGGAAGTCATCCTAATGGTCATGAAGGAGAGACTATTCAGAAATTAACAGAGACTAAACAGAATCTTAACAGAAAACAATTTCTCTGCATCTGTCTCCTAAAGAAACAAACCCTAAATCTCCAGAACATAATTTTCCAGCTCATTTTCAAGTCCTATGATTAGAGCTGGCTGCCTCTTGTCCCATTTGCCCTCCATTCTTTTTCTGATTGCTGCTCTATTCTCTCTACAGCTTTCCTAAAAATTAACATGCTTCTTAAAAACACAACCATGTCTTTTTACAAAACATGGGAGAGCTACTCTCCCATACAAAACATGCTACTCTGAGCAGCTGGATAAAAATTAAAGGATAATATGTAAAACAGCTTAAAACTCCATGAAAGCAGAAGAAAGAAATGGTTATATTTAAAAATTATAAGAAGCCTAAAGTTGTCACAGCATATAATTTGAAGCTGTGTGTTTTAATAAGGGAAAGCATGTTTCTCATTCAGACTTTAGCTTTAAAATGACTCCTCAGGGCTTATTAATTAATTAAAATAACAACAAAAATTTGTAATAAGTAAAGAACAAAATCTTAAAGGTGAATAAAACCAGAGAGTAGAGTAAAAAATTACAGAGTATCAAACTGCTGCACTGGACATTTTCAAAAATAAAAACATTTTCAAGAGATACAAGTAGTAGGTTGAGACAAATTTAGGATTTGAAGAGACATGGAGAGAAGGGATTACAAACAACCACCACCACCACCCAGCTCCCAAACAGCCATATCCAAACCTGTGTATCTTGATTTGAAGGATTCAATATAACTGGCAGCTTCATTTTCATCAATCCCCATCTGCTCGCCTAAAGATTTTGCTCCTATTCCATAGATGATTCCATAGCAAATCTGCCAGAGGAAAGGGTGAAGAATCGCAACCGTTTGGTCAGCCATGCAGAGAAACAGAGCCAAAACAAAATGTGGTTCGCTGGAAGACGAGTGCATGGGAACAAGGGCAAGTATTCAAGAAGAGAGACCCCCTCTGAGTCCTAACCATTCATGCTGCCTTTCTCCACCCTCATCCCCCAAAACCCCGACAGCTCCAGTTGAAACGTACTGAGAGTGGGAGGGCAGACAAAGCAACTACTGAACAACCATGGCTGAACTCAAACAGAAAAGCATACTACAATGTGTTGAACACTGAACCTTCCTGCCCAGAAAGCTGCTATTGAACTTTTCTCCTAAAATTACCTGCTTAGCTTGTTGCCTGGTCCTGTCTCCAACAGCTTTGGGATCAATCATTTTCCATTCTGCTGCGATGCTCTTAAAGACATCGGTACCACCATTCAAGGCTTGAATGAGGCGACAGTCACAAGACAGATGAGCAAGGATCCTCAGTTCCAGCTGAGAGTAATCAGCAGCCAAGATCAAGCCACCTGAAGTCAAGAAGTTATCAGAAAGCACTATTTCATAAATAACTCCAATATTCCATCCAACTTGCCAGCAAGAAGGACTGAATCCATCCTTTATCTTCTCTGAGAGTTTTTCACAGCAATTTCTATCAAGACAAATTCTTGCCTGTTTCCGCAATGCTCAGGCCTGCCTGCTTTACATCTAGTCACATTTAGAATCCATCAAAACCATATAAACAAGTATCTGTCCACGTGTTTAAGACAGAGCAGGCAATGTGAGAACTGACATTTGGATAGAAAGAACACTAGGTAGATTGCAATTTGTGTATTAAGAGATGCCTTAGCTACCTCTTTATAAAGTAGGTATTCTTAAAGAGGAACTGAAAGTGTGAACATTTGAATACTTTGCCCAACTGAAACTCTCTCTTCTACAGTTGTGTGAATGATTTTGAAGACATGCTAACTACTGCACTAGTTTTCCAAGTAGGCTGCTCAGACACATATATACTGTTATCAATTCTTAAACCTTCATTATACCTAGGATTTTTTTCTAACCATATACTTAACAATTCCAGAGCAGGACCTGGGCATTACCTGGGAAAGGAACAAAAGCATGCCTCATGCTAACAGAAAATGGTATTCCTCTTTCTTCTGATCTGTTTGCAGCTTGAACCTTTAGCCCATTAGGCAAAATACTGGAACGCTTTCTGCATCTGTGGAGAAAAAAAAAATTACTGCCCTTCACCAATTTCTAAAATACTAAGAGATGTGTAATCATTTTTACCGCAACGAATCAGTGAAAACAAGTGAGATACTGGCCTCTCTTCCATTTTTCTGGATAATCCATACCCAAATTTGACCATGTAGGAACTGGACAGAGACCTCATAAACACCTGAAACGGATTTATTGATTCCAAAAAGATTTAGGGATAAATCTTCCTAGTACATTCAGGATTCAGTTCAGAAATGAGATAATTCTGCTCTAAAACAAGTAAGATGAATGGCACCTGATGTGTGATGAGCTTATTCCAGAAAGACAAAAGTCACAGGAATCCTAAAAATTCAACACTCCACCTTGAGTGCCAAGTCTCTCAACACCATTCTCCTCTGCAGAATGCATACACCAGGCCAGAGGCAGAAAAATTCCCACCCCCAACATCACCCTCATTACTGCACATGCACACACATTCACAAATAAGCCTGTAAAAACAGAGCAGAAGTTGCAGAAGAGGCACTTGTAACACACGGCACCTTCCCTCCCTAAAGACTGAGGGAAAAATTGCCCCAAAGCTGCTCGACTTTCTTTTCTGAGAGGCCAAAAGTTTACAGTGTCACCCACATGCTCTGCATCCTCTCAGGGCTTGCTTAGGTCTCCAGTCCCACCAAGGCATTTGTAGCTGCAGATGGAATTGTATCCATGAGCCCATCCACTGAACAGTGCACAGCTCTGAGACCATTCACATCACATCCTCCCACCAGCACCAGTCTACCAGACAGCTCAATGGGCTCTTTACTGGAAGGCAAAAAGCCTTTATAAGTCCTTGATGTCTGGATCAGGGATCTGAGCAAATTCTTTATCAAAATGAAAAGGTATCTCTGAGATCAAGACTAGTTTCAGCAGAGAAAAAACGTCGTGCACTTCCTTTTCTTCTTAAATATTGGCTTTTCAGGAATGGTAGGGATCAATGAGACAAAAGCACAAAAATCACAGAAATAAATTTTCAAAGGAAATAAAGGTGAGGGACAATTGCATGTCTGGCTACTGCAGAAAATCACACTGTTCAGCATAGGTTCTCAGTTTAGTTAAATGTGTAAGGGCTTTATACCACGACCTAATTTAGCTACATTCCTTTGGTCAGAAGCTTCTTACAACTGGAGGAAAGAGTAGCAATAGTAGTTAGGAAGATAATAGACGGTTTGGACCAAAGTCTGGAAGGCCGATCAGACTTGGCTGGATGGCAATTTCCCTTGTGCCAGCAGTCATTTATGTGCCTTTAGGATTGCCCATCTTCCTCACACAGTGTCTGCTTAACTAAGGAAAAGTCAGCCTGAGAAACAGACTTCTCAAAGTCTGGCAGGCACTCAGGTCCTTTGATGGGCTCTTCTCTACAGGGAAGACTTTCAAGAAGCCAGCACACTCCCCAGGCACCCTGAAAAGCTGCTGCAAGCCACACTGAGCACTGCCACAGCTTTATCTCAGAATGACATTTCAGCCTCCATGGCTATGCCTGGTTCTTCTGAGGTGAAGTGGACAAGATCCTTCTACTCCTGAGTTCTCTTCTCATTATTTTCCCAAGGCACAAAGGTGTTAAACACATGGTAGAAGAACCAAAAACCTTCTCAAATTTCTCATGTCTTGTTGTGGGGAAAAAAGTTTAGAAAAGTCACTCAGGTGACACAATTGGGACAAGAACCTGAACGGAAAGAGAAACTGAAAGGGCAGAAAAGCACCACCAAGTAGGAAGCATCAAAGCTCACAATGTACTTGCTAAAAGATTGACCTTGGTGTCTCACTAGACTTCCACACAACTGTTTAGGCATTGGGATGTAATGCTGTCAAAGTAGAACTGTAGAATCATAGAAAACAGGGTATTCGGTACTTGGTTAAGAGAAACCGAATTTGGAGATCTTCCTCTGCTACCTGGTAGTTTGTGCAGGTCACCATCACAAATGAAATTATTAAGAATGAAAAATATGTTCACTTCTGTTCCCTCACAAAGGGAGCTGCACAGCATAAAACAAATTTTCTTCCACAAAATTCTATCCTCTTTCAGAGTACTTCTTAGCAAGTCAAACCAGATCCTAACTTCAGTTCAGTTATTTTCACAGTCAGGCATTCCATCCAACAGCTGGGAATGTAACGCTAATCTCACTGAAGGGTTTCTCAAAGAACGTCAAAAAGAAAGCAAATAGCTACATGAAACCACATGCTGTTAGTATTATTATGTCTTTCATGTATCACTGATTTTTAGGTATTTATTCCCCGTAAGAGAAACACTCAATAACAAGTCACACTGACACGACAGCAGCCACAGGTGAAGTGACAAAAGAGAAATTTGACAACCGGATCACATTAAGATTAGACAGAAGCTTTGTCAAGATCCTCCTACCTGCCCCTCAAAACAGCAAGAGAATTAGCATTTCCATGGGCTTGGGAGGGTGGGCTTTCTTCAACCACAGTTGGCATCTCAATCTCAAAATCTCTTGGCACGTTCTGGATATTTGGCTCTGTGAAGGTTACTCGACCTGAAAGGAAGACAAGGCAGAACTAAGGAAGGGTCCAAAAGAAATCTCTCTAACTCAATACAGCTGCACTCCAAAATACACTGCATCTCAAAAATACAGTGGGCAGGAAGATGAGAGGGCACAACCACTGAAAAAAATTTTAAAAAGGAAAAGTAATTTGTGTTTAATGGGCTTGTGATGGTCCCTTGTTTCTCTATCACTAATAAGAAATTCCCAAGTCCAGAACCTGTTATGGAGTCAGAGATTTACATGGTAATATGTGCAAGAAACGACTAATACTGCTCAGTGAACACAAAAGCTATTTAAAACACATCTTTTTTAGGCAGATATATGTCAAATAGATATACCAGTATCTTTGTTTGGTTGAAGCAGAGCACAGACTTGATTTCCTATCTTTTCTTCTTAGAAAAGCTGCACACATGTACAAAAAGACAAAAAGCAATAAGAACTGAGGCATTTGCACACATTTGTTCACCTGTAGCTGTGTGAGTCTGTGAAACTGGATATATCCTTTCCATTCCCAGTGCAGAATTCAGTCGCTTCTCCCTCTGTAGTGGAAACACCACTTTAGTAATGGCATTGTTGATCCTCCTCCATTCCAATATCAGCCCTGGCAATGGGTGAAGTGTCTTTAATTTCTCCAAAACATCCTTGTGGGAGGAAAAGGGCACAACTAATCAACGGCCTTTAGAACTTTATTTATAAAGTTTTTGCTGTTCTGCAGGAAAAAGTGACTCCTTCACCCACAGTGAGCTTCCACTGTCACTGCCTTAAAATTAAATCTATTTTATTTATACTCTCCACTTAAACCACCTACACCTGGGTAATCAAAGCACCACCTGACATAGCTGCAGTTTTATTACCCATGAGAAAACAATCCCTTCTCTTTGGACTTCTGCACCCTCGTCATCACTCTTAATCTGCACCAACCACTAAAGCACCTGAAATGATGAAATAAAGCATCACTTGCCATAGGTCCCCTACGTTGTCTCCTCTTGTCCAGCGTTAACACTTCTCCTCCATCTTCTTGCATATTTTTCTCCCTGCTCTCTCCTATCTGTACACTAGGAACACCAAGTGAAGCCCTTGACCACGCTCCTTGAAAGACAAAGCTGATCACTAGTAATCAAATCCTTTCAGTTTAATCAGAAATATGAAGGGACTAAGAAGAATTTCGAAAGACAGTGGCATGCAAACATTTCTCAAAATAACATTTTGTTTTTGTGTGCTGCAGGCAGCTGCAGCCTCATCCCTCCACATCACAAGAGGAGGAAATCCTCCTTTTGCTTCTTGCTCCCTGCTCTGCCACCACCACTGCACCCAATGTCTTCACTGCCACTTGAGTTCCAGAAATCAATACTTGTCTTCAAAGTACAGACTACACTGAACAAGGGAAACTAAGAAAACAACACAGATTAATGAGTCCTGCAAACAGGAACATATATATCTGCTAATTTCACTTGTCTGGCAAGAGCACCCATTAGCCTGCAGCAGTTGGTATTAATGCAGGTCCACAATATTTATCAATGGGCAAGAATGTCAATAGCCTTCACATTATACAAGCTTCTGATATGCTAAATTTGATAAGCTATCAGATTAGCCATTCTGAAGACAAATTCTCCAAAGCAGATTTGATAGTAGCAGGAAGAGAAAATATTGTATTTAGTCAACATGGTATTTAAGCATCTTTCAAGCTGATGTGGAAAAATTTTTCTGCTATTGGCTTTACAAAATTATTGTGCTATTTTGGTCATACACGTGATTTGGGAAATCAGATTCTGCCTGATTTACTCTTATTGAAGGCTGCTATTTATAGGCATGTCCTCACTGCACTCAAGCTTTGGGAGGGTAGGAGTTACTAACTCTGCTAACAGAGAAGGTAGAACCCAGTTTGAATTTCCAGTGGTAATTGGAGGAGCAAAAGGCAATTAAAATTTATTTTCAGACTAGAAACAGATTTTGCTGTACCTTGGTTGTACTGAACTGCTTGCTTAGCCTGACCCTGTTTCCTTTAGCAGTTGCTCTTCTGGTGTAACCCAGGGTTTTCTTGTTCCCTTGGACTTTCACATCTCCATTTTGTGGCAACTTCAGCTCTAAGAACAAGACCTGAAAGAGGCCAGCATTTCAAATCAGTTTCTGCATGCTACACCCAGGGGGAAACAAAAGCAACTGAGCACTTAAACAGCTTGTTCCAGCCAAAGGATAGTACAAATGCTTCAGGTAATTAAAAAGCTGATTAAAGATCCCAGCTAACAAAGTCATTCCTCCTCATTTTAATTAACTACGAAATGCAATTTAAAATCTCATTTTCTGAACACTCTAAGTTTAAGTTCAGAGGTATGTTTTTAGAAAAGGTAATTAACTCCATCCAATAAGTGAGGTTATTACTGACAGTCAACTGTAATAAAATGTAATGTTCAGATGACTGAAAATAGGAAGAACATTGGTGAAAAAAAAAGAAGTGTTAGCAGGGAGCAGGCTTCAGAACAATATGAATGGCACAGAAAGAGGTGGTCACAAATACCTTCTAGAGAATAGCTATAATACCAGTTTTTCTAACAAATTGCCAAAAACCAGAAAATTAAGTATATGCCCATTTGGTGACAGACAAAATACAGCTCTTAATTTTTCACTTTACGTTTCTATGTAGCATTATACACTACTTAGCAGCTATTGTCTTTGATTTCACAGCTGGCAGAAGAGAACAGAAAGCTTTTCTCCTGCCCATTTATGTAGCACAGAAATTGTACTGACATAAAACTAGAAGGGTAAAGTTCCATTAACAAGATACTTTGCATGACTCGTAATAAATTTCCACATGAGAGACAAGCTTCCGTAGTTCAGAAAACAGCGTTTCAGACAAATCTTTACTTCCCCTTTTCCATGAAGCAGAGTGAAACTGAAGTCAAGCATTATTTCAGGAGTTCTAACTTAGACTACTGTTACTGAGCAAGACTTCCACATTTGCAACAAAGAAGGAATATTTCTGTGGAATTTCTTTTACTGATAGCTGCTTGCAGATTTTAACTACTTCCATATGAAGTACAGCCCCTCAGCGAGAAAATAGTATATGGAGGAAAAAAAGAAGAGGGGGAGAAAACCATGCACAGCAATTTTAATCTATTTCAGTTATTCCACGTAATGTACATTAAAAAATACAAGTTAAATTCTTCAGGAACAAAAGCATTGCTATTTTACATAGAAATCTGTTTCTTAGACTTTAAAAGGTATCAGCTCTTAAAAGGTTCTTAAAAGCAGACAGTAGTTGATTCAAAACTTTTAAAGCAATTTTTCCTCCTCATTCATGCCTGAACAGGGGCAAGGGTAACAATGTAACTTTTTCAGTACAACTCTACTTAGACTCAAGACTACACGACACCAAATCACATCTCCAGTGCTGGACACTGGCATTGCGAAAAAGCTTCTCCAGTCCTGTACCACTCATCCAAAATGCTCCAAAAGCCATTTAATTGGCAGATCATCTCATGCACCCTGAGAGGCCAAGGTCCTGTACAAACCACATGCTTATTTTCACTTGGTTTCTATTTCCAACATACATATTTCCTCTTATAGTTTCTTAATCTCTGCTAAAGTTGGCAGAAACCAGAATGATCAGTAACAAGAAGGAGAGACACAGCCTCTTGCAGGCAGCAAGCTCATAATGAGTGTAAGGATAAATGAACTCTCAGCAGGGTTGGGTTTGCATTTTGTCTTTTCTTCACACCGTCTTCCTGTGAAGAATTTTTTTTCTTATTTTAGCCAAAGCCTCTTGATGATAACTACTGGGGAAGTTCTCCCCCTCTCACCCCAACCCTCACTTACCTCTGCAATGTCATCAGGGCTGGTCAAGGAGAAGCTGTGCCCTGCCAGCTGATATGCCTTGGTCTCAATCTGGCTCAGTTTTGCCTGCATGACCTGTTTCTGGGTTTCATAGGCTGCTGTGCTGAAACCAATGCCATTCAGCTCCAGCAGAGCCAAGCAATAATGGGTGGGCATCTCCACTTTAGAAAATACATCTGTAGTAAGCACAAACCCAAGAAAATCTTTTACAAAACAGATCAACTGCAGATAAACACATTCATTGAAAAAAAAAAAAAAGAAGAATCCTCAGTTCCTCAGTTTTTAAAATACTGAAATGTTCTGACACAGTGAAATCTTTTACTGTAGATTTCATTTAAAAACTTTTGGTTTTGGAATAAGAAATATTTCATAATAAGAAGTGTTTCAGAACTTCCTATCACAAAAGTATTCAAGAAAGCAGCTTCTGTCAATTTTTTTTTCTAAAAAAGTACATCTCATTGTATATCAACATTTTATAAACTGCAGACATGCATAATGTAAGGCTTTCTAACTTGATACACCTTAATTCCACCACCCACATCTTTTTAAAATGTTCTAAGGTTCAACTGTAACAATCATAAACGATGTGGTAAATTTGCAATAAAATACTTCAGTGGGATTGGACCATAATCCTTGGCTCTGGATATAATTTAGGGGAAACTATCATAATGACCACCAATAGGTATATTTTTGGGGTTTTATTTGATGGCTTGTTTTAAAGCAGCACAAGCACTCAGCAATTATTAGCGCAAACATACAGGATCATTCACTATGGAATCACAAGAGTTTCATGGACACAATGCATGCATGACAAATCATGCTATATGGGCAGGGTAAAGAGAAAGAAATCTTCAGAAAACATTTGGGGATTTTAAGAATTACTTCCAACAAGGAAATCCAAAAACTTTTGAAAATGCTCATGAGAAATCATAGACAGACCCACAAGTCCCTCAGAATGGCCAGGGTACTCACCTGGGAGGTACAAATCTGCTTGATTTAGAGACTTAGAACAGACTCTGCTACAGCCTTAAGCACAGGAACTGGTAGAGATTTGGGATATAAGAATTATATTTTAATTTTTTTTTTCAGAATATATATGCTTCCAAGGGAATGTCCCTCTTTTCTTTTAACAAATGAACATTTTGACAGAATATATTTAGATATGAACTTCCAAACTGCCTCTCTTCTGCACTGATCATTCAGCCTGTGGTAGCACAACTGTATTTACCCTCCATCTTTGCCCCCAAGCAGAGGAGGTCTCTTCACCTGTCAGATTTTCCTTCTGTAATTCCTTGTGGAGCTGGTCCATGACATTGAAGACAAGCACAGACTCTATGGCTGCTCTGTACCGCCCAGACTGGTCTCTGCTGGCGCTCAGCCCCAGGCTCTGCACCCCTTGGCCAGTGCCCACTCCTTCCAGCAGGGGCAGCTCACTGGGCAGAAAGTTGGTCACCATGCTGTGAAGGGTATGTTCCTTGGAGCCAGAATCCAGCAGCCAACATGCAACCTTAAACAGGGAGACATCCATGAGACTTTTTTTACCTTTTAGTCATAATACAATGCAAATATTTAACCAGGGGTTAATTCAAGGTTGTAGTGGATATTATTTTTCTTCATTTGGCAGGCAAACTGCAATAATTGGTTACATCATTTCAGTAAAAATCTTCAGGAGGGCCTAAGTCACTGAAGAGCTTAATTCTTGAGTGAGAATGAAAAGTTATTGCTTTCTAAAAGAAAAGTTATTTCTGTACTTTTGAAAGCTTTATCCTCTGTCAAATAAACACATCTTGAAGTGTCTTTTCACTTATTAAAATTTAACTCAAAGGGAATAAATACAAAAATCAGGATCAAAACATGTTTAATGTGAAAAATGGCTTTGTAGAGATCAGAACTGGCTATTGATCTAGAATATTAGCCAAGCTGAGCTCTCCTATCTTTTGCAGAACAGGACTAATGCCAAGAATTCTGCGTGAGATATTTTACTCCTGGGAGAGCTTAAACCCCTGTCTTCAAAGCAAATTCATTTATATGTGTATTTCAATTTCTTGTGTCAAAACAGGATGAAGCACAGATTTGTACATTGCCTCTGCCATGCAAGCAGAAGTAAAAACCTACATGTATATATATGGGGTTGGGGAAGCCGTATGTATATATTCATTGTATCACTAAAATGAACCAACATGAGTATGACTATTACATGAAACAGTAAAGGGAAAGATGCTTTTACTGCTCTTCAATTTCATCCTAAAACTACGTCTTGGTAGGAAGAAATCTGTTTGTCCTTGTGTTGAGCACCTTAGCTCCTTTCCTGCAGAGCTGATTGTTGCCATGAAGCTGTCCAGCACATATGCAAAGCAAGCTTTAAAAACCAGCAGGATTTACTGTGCATCCAGAGGTTTATGGGTAACAAGGTGCTTTTACCTCAAGCTAGTGTTTCATGTGGGTTACAACTGGTACCCAAACCTTTTGAAATTCCATGTAAACTTTGTTTTGAGAAAATAGGGGTAGCAAAGCGGTATATATGCACAGTGGGTAAACCTTTTGCTTACAAAGTCTTCTGCTCTCAGAAGAAATAACTTGACCAGAAGCACTTTGACACTTCAGCCCCAGGCTCCTTACTGCAACAAAACAGAAGTCCTGTCCATTGGGACTGGGGAGATTTACCTTCATTTCCCCTGCCAAGTAAGGTATGAAATAATAATATGCTAACCTCTGAAACTCTTTGTTTCTCTTGCAGGCACCATGAACATCCATAGCAAAGCAAATGTCCTTGAAATACTGTTCTAGATTGCTCACTGAAAGAAAATTTCACTAAACCTCCTGACAGATTCATACCTAAATAACAGAAGTACCAGAAGGTACTCCTGTCTTCCCACTGTTGTGTTTAAACTAGCAGTTTCACCCAAGTGAAATTTCTTAATCCTACAAACCTTTGGGTCCTCAAAACTTCCTTCCAAGGAGATGCCACAAGCCATCAGCAGAGTTTTGTAGTGGTGAATGAAGTCATACATGATAAGTGAGCGCTCCTTCTTGGGCTTCCTCTGCAGGTACTGCTGCAGATGGTTCAGTCTCTCTGTCACAGATAGGCTTTGGTCCAAAGGTGGTGGTGCCAAACTCAGACTGATTTCTAAGACAGGAAATACAAGCAAAAATCATCTTTTAACCCATTACATGGTAAAAAAGGCAAGAGAAAAATCTTGAATGCAACCACCTAAAGCACAAAGACTACAGTTGAACTATGAACAAACAATACATCTATAGCACTATAACATATTTTATCAAACCAGACAAGGCTCCCAAAAGCAATATGCTGTGTCTGTACTAACAAACAAATGATAGCCAGGAATCAAACCCTAGTCACAAGGTCACTTAGCACAGATTGGGCTATGCTCAGCATTTGAGTGCTAGATTTGTTCTGGAAAGCAAAAACTGGAAGAGATTGAAAGGGAAAAGCAAGTTAGATAAAGAGAACATGGGAGTGAGCAAATGTTTTAGCCATATGCATGCTACCTGTCCACTGTCTAACCAACTACCTGCCCTTATTACACAGTACTATAGATGTATCCACAGCAACCTGTCCAAGGATCTCTAACACCTAAGACTGCTAAATTACTCTACCACACAACTGAGCTAAGATCAGGACAATCACTTCCAAAAACCTTATCTGCTGAAAGAAATCTTTTGAGATGCAGTGTCAAATAACCCAGCAGAGCCTGTCTGTTCACTTACCAGTCTGGTCTTGGATCTGCTGCAAAGAGATATAGTAGGCATCTTTTCCACCCCAACACACTGCCAGTCCAACTACCAAGATGTCTTCACATCCTTGGACAGGAAATCCATCATCTTTAACTTGCATCTGCTGAGGAGAACTCACTGAAGAAATAATTTTAAGTTACTATTAAAAAATGGCATCCATAAATACAGAAGAGTTGGGATCCTGAAAATGGAACTACATACAGTTGAGCCTAAAATTGAATATTATCGAGTCTCAGTAAAGCAAAGGAGCTGAGTGTTAGTAGAGGATGGAGAGTTGGTGTCAAGTATTTCCTTGATAGGTCTTTGGTGACAGTAATGAAGTGTTAGCAGCTTGTTGGTATGCGAGAGCATCTGAATATTCTTCTGTGACTGCCTCTGAACCAAGGTTACATATTTTCAAATATTTTCAAAATGTAGACTTGGTTCAATATAAGCACATGTGAAATTCAGATCAGTCTCTGGGTTGTTGCAATATTGTTTCTTTTTTTTCCCCACAGAAGTATTCATATGCTGCAGTTTACTGTTGCTTTATAAACATATTCTTCCTTTAAAATGACAAGATTAAGCAGTTAGATTCTTTGCTGTCACATTTCCATAACAACAACAACAACATTTCTTAACTATCAAAATAGATTTTTGACAGGCAAATGTGAAATGCTTTTTAGAGTGGAAAGAAGGAATACACTTCTATCTCAGCCCTTGAAGAGGTTGCTAGAAAAGGCCAGAATCTGGAAGGGATGTTTTATGGGTGGTTTAATCTGAACAGGAGGAAAACCTGATTTACTTTGAGGGTGACAGATCACTAGAGCAGATAGCCCAGAGAGGTTGTGGAATCTCCTTCCCTAGAGATATCCAAAAGCTGCCTCCATGTGATCCTGTGCACCCTACGTGAACCAGCTTTAGCAGGAGGGTTTGGACTAGATAATCTCCAGAGAATCCTTCCAACCCCAAACATTCCATGATTCTGTTACATCAATGATTTTCATCCTTTTTTGCATATCCTTTCCTCCTCTAGGCCTGCTTTAAGCTGAAGGTACCACATACTGTTCACAAAATAATGCACTAGGACAGGAAACTGACCTTTTTTGAATTTGCCACCAATCGTTGATTTGGGAGACAAAAGGCACTTTGTTCTTTCACATGCCACTGAGATGGAGAATCTGCTTTGCTCCTTCCATTCTGCAACAAAAGTCTGGAAAAGTGCTTTGTCGCTTGCTACATCAATAATAGTGAAACTTTCAGCACTTAGGGGAACAAATGGAAAAACATCCTGAGATAGCTGCAGTGAAAAGCCTTGGTCTATAGTGGAATCATCTTTTATCTCATCTGTCTCAGTTGGGTCTAGACACCCAAGATTGACCTGGAATGTTTTTACCTGCTGCTCTGCATTGCTCTCACTGTTCCACCGTAGCTGAATCATCTGCCCTTCACTCTTGCAGGTGGCTTGCCTCTTTCTTGCAGATTTCACAGGGAGAGAAACAGGACTTTTTGGAAAAGGCTCTTTGGGAGGTGTTGGAGGAATAAACCCATTATTACTATCTGGTGCAGGACAGGATGTTCTGTTGCTTCCCTTGAGCTGAAGTGTTGTGCCATCTGTTTTCTGAAGAACTGAGTTTTCCATTTTGCTTCCTTTAACCTTGTAAGAGCTTTTTAAATCCTGGCAAGTGGGCAAAGGCTCTGGCTCACAACAGTCAGATTCAAAAACTGGATCTGGCTCTTGACTAGCAATAGGAGCAACTAACTCTCCTTTCAAACTGGAACTTGCTGAAACTGGTTCAATGCCTGAGAGGCTAGGCCATTTGTCCAACACATCCTGCAACCCTGGGCTTAGCTCAAACGAGCATCCAGTCCACACCACTGGATGGGGGTTCTTCTCTGAAGCTTGGTGGCTTCTCTGGAGCTTTTCATCCTGATCTCCTACTAAATCCTTTGGCCTGGGGACATTGTTATGGATGACTGAGTTTCTTAATCCTGACTGACCTTGAAATGTAGAAGGAACATCTTTCAGAAAAGACGGGGAGTTTCCATGGTCTAAAACTTCTGCTATTACATCTGAGGATGCTAGAGACACATTGTTACATTGTGCAGGATTCTCATGTTCTTTCTGATTGTCACTGCCATCAAATTTATTCTCAACAGGCCTTGGATTCTGCAAAACACCATCTGGAGGAAGCAAAGCCACAGGGTCCTTTCCATCAACTTCTATGATGTGAACAGCTGAAAGGTCACTGACATTACTGAAGCTATCATCAAATAGCAAACTATCGCTCATATTTAGGCTTGTTTCAGGGACAGGCTGGCATTCTACTTGTACAATGTGTTCCCTACCAAAATGGGAGGTTGTTTTATTCAGGTCTTTAGACACACTCTCCCCTTTCACTGAATTTTGGGTCTGGTAATCTTGTAGAAAACTGTGTAGCTGTGAGTCAGTCACTGAGAAATCGCTTTCTTTAAGGCAAGGTGCAGATTCTATGTTCTTCACTACAGGCTGTAAATTAAGGCCTCCAGACTCCAAAACTTTATTACTACAGCACTGAGTTGTGTTTTTTGTAATGTTATTTGTTGTGATAAGACTTGGAAAGCTGAGTTTCCTAATTGTTGCAGCCAGGCTTTTATCACTATCATTCTCAGTCCATAAACTGCTTAGTTTTTCTGATATTTCCTGATGTGGTATTGCTGCCAGCTCTGAACCTTGTATCCCCTGCTGTCCTGTGATTCCAGCTGCTCCCTCCTGTTTTATTATCATCTCAGTTTGAGTATCCAACTGGATGCTGTCTTCAAAGTCTCTAGAGTCAGAAAACAGATGAGAGGCTGGATCATTCTGAACACCATCTGCATTGCAAACACCTCTGGATTTTACTAAAGACCCTTTCAGAAAATCTTCAGGATGACTGTTGCCATTCTGCAGTGTTCCAGCTTGTAACAATATTCCATTGGGCTTTTCATTCCCATTTTTGCCAGCATTCTGAATCTGAATATTGCAGGTTTTCTCCTCACCAGGACAAAAACGCTTATCAATCCTCACCTCAGCACAGCTTGCATCTGTTTGAGTTTCACTCTTTTTATTCTGCTCACCATCAGTTTTGTCAGTTCTCTGTGTCCTAGCACTACCAGGTATTCCTCTACTTCCTACAATATTGTGTGTCTCCACACTGGTGTGTGGAGTACCCGTCAGCATAACAAGTGCCTGAAAACCTGCTCTCCCCTTAGGCATGCCTTCAGTACTGGTGGTAGGCTCTGTAAATAATCCTTCCATTTTATCTTTCTTCCCAACCTTAACTTCCCCCCTCTGTACAGAACTTGAGACTTCATGAGTTACAGAATCTGTTTCCATATATTCCTTATTATTTTGGTTTGAAACAAAATTGTCTGTAGAGATGGTAGTGTGGAAAACAGGCAGCTTTTGTATATCTATGTTAAGCTTATTTGAAACTTTACAAAGTGACCCCTGCAGGTTTGAAGCAGTAGTTTTGTTCCTAGTCCGATTTAAATGTGTATCTGTGCTTTTAATCAATCTAGAGGCTGAAGACCCTACTTTCAATATTGGTGTTTTTCCTTCTTCAGTAAGGTGCTCTCGGATTGCTGTTCTGGAATCAGTCTTGGTTTTGATGAGAGAAATTTCTTGTATGTTTTCATTTCCTCTGCACACATTTGGCCGTTTTCTAGCACTGTACACAAGATCACCCTTGCCCTCCTCTGCTCGAGCCTGTTCCCTGCCTGTTTCCAGGACTTCACTCTCAAACACAGAGCTGTCTGTGCTACTGCTCAGTCGCCTTTTATATCCCTTTTTAATATTTGATAAGTTTCCAGTCTGAGAACCAAGGCCATTACAGTGTTGAACTCTGCACCCTTTTTTGTTTAACACCCTTGAAGACTCAGCAGACTCCTCTCCATCTGATCTGTGCAGTCTGTCTTCCAGTTCTGACTCACTGCTCGTCACAGAGGATGTATCAGTCTCGAGAAAAGACTCTGGGTTCCACTGCACCCCCATCTGTGCCAAATCCTGCTGCAAAAGTCTCCTGGCTTCCTCCACAATGACGGAGGCTGCTTCTCTTTCAGTTAAGCCCTTCATTCCAGCCATCCAGATGCTGCGCACGGCCCGGCGCTCCTCTGCTGACTCCTCATCCTCATCCACAGCCCTACGAACACTGCGGGGAAGGGAACAGACAGATGTAAACATCCATGCAGAACGTAGCAAACAGCACAAGGAGCTGGCACTATTCTCTTCTGCTCCCATTTCAACTATCATCACAGCTTCCTTTACAGAAGCACTCCGCCCAAAATACAATGCACTTGATGGGAAATAACTTAATTGGAAATAACTATTTCTAAATACGAATAGATGCTGATGAAAGATATTACTCGCCACATACTCCAAAAGCATTGCCAGATTTCTGTGCTCAAACGTACCCCATACAAGTCCCAATTCCCTACTAGGGCAAGATGCAAGTCTCAATTAATCATCCTCCATGTTTTCCAAGGAAAGGAAACTTCAAGAGCATGAACCAGACAAGTGTTATCATTCTTTTGATCAAGAAAGCTTGTTACTGCACAAACATATAAAGCATAAGAGAATCTCAAAAGATAATCAGTAATAAATCATCAACTACTTTGAACATATGGTGGAGCTGCCTTTTAGAGGTGGCAAAAACTCCTCAGAAAGCACTGACAATTTACCCAGAACAAAACAGTGCATTGAAAAGAGGAATAAAAAGAAAATTTGAGTCTCAAAAACTTAGTCTGTAGATTCAAGATCCTTCTATTAATTTCAGAATAATCATGCAATGATTGTGATCAGTCAGAGAGATCTACAAGTTATTTCTAACCAATATTTGACATGAAGTTCCAAAGGGTTGCCATATTTATTGCAAGTTTCATCTTGTAACCCTTCACCTTACAAACTCCTTCTCTTGGCTTCTGGACTTTCTGATTTCTCACCTTTTAAAGGGTACTGAGTTCTTCAGAGCAGCTGCCACCTCATCAGGACTGGCTTTAGCTAGATCAGCCACGGTGACAAAGCCAGCGCTGTAAAGTGTCCTGGCACGCTGTGCATTCAGCAGGGACACCCGGACCAGGTCACAGAGCTCCCTGTGCACCCCAAAAGTGAGGCGGCTCTGGAACTGAGAGAGCAACAACTCCATGTTGTGCCAGCCCAGTCGATTACAGAAAACTGTTATCATTCCTGGAACACAAAAGTTGCATTGATGTCTGAACTCCAGCTCCAGTTCTGCTAAGCTGGATTCACTCCTCACCCCTCAATCTGAATCACTTTACATTTCTCACCTTCCCATTATTTACAGAAAATAACTCATGTTTATTACTAATATGAGTAGGAGTTAGTCTTGCAGAACTCAATCTGCAATTAACTAGTTAATCAGTAAGGCAGAAATTCTGAATGACACTGTTTTTTCAAAGATGCTAACAATGAAAGTTTGAAGCACATGCATGTCCTGGAACAGGAGTCCTATGAAACAATCATACTGAAAAAAAAAAAAACCAAAACAAAAAACCACAAAGGAAAAAGGTAGTAATAAGAGTCACTAAGGGAAGCCACAGATCTTTGAGGAAACCCAGGGCTGACATCCATAAAAGCAGACCTTGGCCTGCAGGATTTCGGTTACTGAGAGCAAATAGGAGGTAGCAAATCTTATGATAAAGGTTACAACTGCAGTCCCCAGTGCATGGGAGAAAGAAAAGAGCACAGAAAAGACAGTTTCTTACTCACAGATTGCATCTACACGCTATGAAAACCACTGAAAGACATTGCATCCCTCACTAATTTTACAGTGGTTATAGAATACAACTTTTATCATATCTCTAAACTCTATGTCATATCAATAGTTTATTTTATTTCCCAGATTACTCCTGTGAAAATTATTAACACTGGAAATACAGAATTATGAAACTGCTACAAAGTTATTTATACTAAAAAATTTTTTTAAAAAGTTATTTATACTACCAGAATTAAATTAAACTACTCTACATCAGTTGGCGTGACCTTTTCATTTTGGGGCTTTGACTCATGCAGCAACCCACACAGAGGGTTTCGCAAGTTGAGCTAAAACTGTCTTAAAAACTGAAAACCCACTTAGGGAGTAATGAAGGATTTAGGCAACAACAAAAAAAAATATCGCAGTCTCATGGTGGGCTGTTACTTCTACTCCCACACAGCCTTCTCAAGGAAGTTAAAGGTAGCAGCTGTCTGACCTCCTATGATCTGGTGCTAAATGACCCAGAAGCCACTCACTCTGTTTTGAAAACTGTAACCTTATACCTTCTGGCCAATTAATTTTGCATTCAGAAAAACGCCACATCCCATCTTAGAGGCTCCAAACTTTTCTCAATGCTGAAAGGTAACCTTTCCTGATAGAGCAAAGTTTTAGAAGGGATTTGCACTAATTTCCATACTTGTATTAAATAAACTACGTTCCTGCACAGTACACAGCAGATTTCCACAGACCTCAGCATGCTGCACATTGCTTGATTGCCCTCAGCTGGCCCCCCTCCCACTGCTCACTCTGTGGTTCCACAGCAGGGGCAACCACAGGTTAAGCTATAAATCCATAAGTGGTTTTACAAGGCTGTTTGCTGTTAGTACCACACTGTGGCTATCTTAGCCCCAAATCTGGAAGGACAAAAAAAGAAAAAAAAAACCAACAAACTAGCCTAAGACTCCTGGGGTATTTTTCTCAGACAACTCACCTGCATAAGTGGCAGCAGATTGCTGCAAGGATTGAAGCTGGCCACGACTACAGCCATATTTCTTCGTCATATCTTGTAAAGGAACCTCACTGATTAAATCCAGAAGGGCAAGGCTGGTGAAAAACCTGTTGACAAAGTACATGAATAAATAAAATTGTCATCTGAGGCTCATTACTGTACATGGCAAAATGTACTGTGATACATGGGACAGAACGGTACTACACTGTAGCACACAAAGGAAACAGGGAGGATGGCTTCCAAAAACATCAGCACAAACATCTTGTGCCACCAGTGTTCTCAGACCAGACCAGGTTCTCTGACCTATCAGCTCACTCAGAAAAAGAGCCAGTTCCTGAAAACAGACACAGAGCCTGTGCATTACAAATCTTATAGCCTCTAATCTCTGCACATTCACACCCACATTCTGTGGCTACCTTTTGTGGATGGCCATTTGTCTGTGCTGTTTCTCTGTTTTAGCTGTGATTTTGCCCTTCACGGAGCGAGCTAGAAAGCCTTCTTCAATCCCCACCAGCTCAGCCACACGTTTCATTGAGGCAGGCAGCTTCTCCCACAAGCAGAAAAACTGGTACCAATCAATTGTGGTCCACTCCTCATACACTGGGGTGACCTGAAGAAAACAGGACAATGCAAAAAAACATTTCAGAGAAATAAACAGAACTAAACAGAGTTTTGGGTAAACAAAACTACAGCCTAGGGAATGTGCTTAGAGCATCCTACACACTACGTAAAGGCACTGAGTCACAGGCGTGTACCATGAAGAAAGTAAAAGCTCTTCTAATCCAGTTTCTTTAATATTTGTACTGATGAGATCTGACTCATATGGGTACTCCAATGATTGAACAATTTAGAATCTTTGTCAGATAATTCTTTAAATCCAAGTCACTAAACAATTTTTAAGCTGTATCTTCAATGTCCTTTAAGAAAACAAAATTTTATTCTTTTGTTAACATAATTTACAGATATCTACCAACCTCTTAAAACCATGAGTAACCACACTAACCACTGCCACAGCATCTGATAAAGGAGGAAGGACACAGATTTTGCCAGAACTTGCTGAAGCTTTCAGTTACCTGGAGTACAAAAAAATCTAAAAAAAATCTTAATCTTTTATTATCACTAACAAAAAGCCCTCCAGAGCTTTTTTAAAACCTTTTTTAGACATAAAACCAATTCTGTTAATGTTTAGTCAGCATAGAGTCAGTTTCTCTATGAGGAGACAAAATGTCTTCATATCTTTATCAATATAAAGAAAGATTAATTATTTTGAAAGAACTAAGAGTTGTTTGGCACAAATGTTAAATGTCACAGAATACTAGATGTCTATGTGGTTGTAAATCATCCATGCCTCTTCATCTGCTGAGAAGAACAAAAGTTATTAAGATGGGGGTTTGTCTTTTGTTGTTTATTGGGCTTTTATTGTGGTGGGTTTTTTTTCCTTTAAAGGGAACTATTTTCCTAGTCTAGCAAATCCTTATTTGTTTTAACAATAAGTTTTAATCAACTTCCCTAAATCACAAGGGCTTGGAATTCAGTCTCATATTTGTACAAGTAAAAGATTCAAGCTTAAAAGAATTAAAAAGCATTTTAGCAGATAAACTCCCTGTAGCCCATAAAGAACACATCAAGAACAATACTTTAAAAAAAACTATAAAAGCAACAAAATGAAATAAACCTTTGGCCTTGAAAATGAACAGACTTGCAAGAAAGTGTTTTAGAGTAGTTTAACAGAAGAGAATCTCAAGAACATTTTGTTCAACAGTGTATGATTTAAAATAACCTTAGACAAGCTACTGCAATTAAAAAGTACAGCATAAAAAACATAATACCATGACTGCCTCTACCCCAGAGCAGGAACAAATTTCATCCTTTTTTTTCTGTTTTGGAGATGCAAACAGGGAAAAAATTCATTGCTGCATAACACAAAGGAGTTCATTTTATCTAGCAGAAATAGAACAAAATATAATGTGGTCCTCCAAAACAGATATGAATACATACGGGACAGCAGTAGATCCAAAAAAAAAAATCTATCAGTATTAGCCCATAACTGGGTTATTGAACACAGCAAGCAGAGATATGTACCCTCAGACTCTTGCCTGCCCCTGTCTCCCAGCTCAACAAGCTTTGTAATTGCAAACACATTCCTCTTGAAGTGAAATTTCTTTTCAGACAAGATTCCCAAGTTCTGCCTTTGATTTATCATCCTGGTAAACAGAATACACCTTACACTTAAAGAAGGCTAAAGTTGACTGTCAGATTTCAGCTGATGATTGCATGATGGGCCTCTGGCAGCCATGAATCCCAAGTTGTTCACTGCAACTCCATCTGGCTTCCTCACTATCTTCACAAGTTCATGGCTTCCCCTCCCAAGGTCTTAAATAGCAGTGCTTAGCTTTTCAAGTGCATGTGCTCATAAATCTTGACACACTCTGGGACACTTTTCCCCTCACAAGATTTATCACACTCCTTCCTTTAGCCCTGGCAGCATCACCAGGCAAGTAAACTAAATCAGTGATGAATTTCACTGTAACTGAAACAAAGAAAGGCCTACCCATAGAAGGAAAGTGATGTGGCTCTCTGAGACTTTTTGGAAGCAAAATAGATACTAAACGCCCAACATTTTTCTGGGCCTCCAAAAGTAATATGAAATTAAGACTGCTGATCCCAAATACACTTAAAAAATCAATTTGTTTCATCAACTTCAAGTGCCTCAGAAAAATTACCATTATCTTATGCTCAAAACTTACTCAGTTCTGAAACCCTAGGAAGTCAAGAGTGACAACAATGAGGTTAAATGGCACACAGCATCTGCCTACACAATAGACACTATGGTAACACACTAGTTCTAGAGAACATGCAATTTAGAAACATTACTTCATGAAGAATAAGCTAAGCAAAGCGCAGGAAAACCCAAACCTATGTTCATGGAGCTGTCAAGAACTTTGCATCGTGCTGTCTCCCCTTAGTTTTGGTAGTAGAAAATACAAGACACAGAATGAGGAACCTACCAAATAGACAATATGCAGATCATTCTCCAGAACAAAGCTTTTCATAGCTCGCTGCAGGTCAGCAAAGATTTCCATGGCTTCAGTTGGTGAAAGAGAAGAGGAAAGAGTAGCTGAGCCAAGATGTGTTGGGTGATAAACCTTTGCTGTTAAAAAAAAATATGTATTACATAGAGAAACATCTAAGTGCAAGTTTATAATCATTTTCAGGTTGTGCTGCATTTGAGAGATTTCTAACTTTTCACAGCTACTTTTTCAGTAAGAAATAGGATGTCTCCATTCTGAAGACAGAAAATGGAAACAATAACAGGCTTAGCCTTGCCTATGTCTAAACTAGCCTTTTTCTCTTCTTTAGAAAGACAAAAATCACAGTCTGCTGCTAATATGCACCAATCCTGTGGTTAAAGTTTGCTTTGTTTAAAGGTATTTTGTGAATTTGTAGACTAGGACACATCAGCCTTAGAGGTGATGTGCAAGTGATGTGATGTGCCTTCCAAGAACATGTGCATGCAAAATATGCTAAAGCCGCTGTAAAGATACCTTCCAGAATGCTAGAAAATTCTTGATAAACAATTCTTTAAAATAAAATAAAAATGCAGAGAAATCCTTACTATTAATTTACATTGAACATCTACTCAGTTAGCAAGTCAAAGCTAACAGCAATCACTGAGAGGAACATCAGCTTTACCTTTCACATCATCACCAGAGTCCACAACCTGAATGAATTCATTTTCCAGCAGCCATGCCACACAAGCCTCGATAGGTCCAGCCTGTGCTTTGTCTTGCCCTTTCCCATTTTCCCATTTGCTTTCTTTCAAGCTGGATGCAAGCAGAGTGCAAGAGGCGTAGGTCTGCACATCCTCTGGAGTGTTGGCTACTCCCCCCACTATGATCTGTTGAAGAAAACTACCTGTTCATATTGCCAGAGATGCAGTAGGTCAGAAGATCAGATCAGAGAATCAAAGAGACTGGTCCATCATCTCAGTTTTAAAGAACCAGTTTCCCAGAGAGGGGAATATGAGGCAAAGCAGCAGCCAACTTTTAAAGACTTTCTTGGCAAGAAGTCAATCATCTTGGGTAGAAGAGGACTATGCTATGAAAAAGAATGATTTACAAAATCTTATTTTGAAAGTGGACATACACATAGCAGCAATTTAGATTTCAGACTAATCTGAGACATTTTTCTTAGCCAACACTGTGAAATACTAAAATATGTTAGAACACAAACTGCAATTTCATGAAAAAGCAAACCATGAAGGTAGAGTTCTTGTAAGGCTATTCAGCATACTGAAGGTTTCTCTTAATAAATATTAATGCTAGACCCCACCATTGTTTTCCTGACTGAGAGTGATTTTCAACTCAATTTCACCTTGGATTTTGGTTTTGCTTTAAAGGAACTCTCTTCTTTTAGATAGCTCTTATGTAGAAAAATACATTTAGAAATTCCATTGGTCTGCTAAAATTCAAAATCTGTGGCAGTACAATCAAGTTCTAAGCGTCATCAAAGTTTTCAAAAGACAGTAAAAGTATAGCAAACAAATTCTCTTTAAAGAGTCCTATATCTAATCTAAGTTCAAGCCCACAGGCAGCTTTGGAAAAGGACATAAGCTCACCTATGTGGAATAAAATCCTTTTGGTCCTTTTTATTCCTATAGGAACCCTACAGAGGAGGGAGAAAATTGGGTACCACCCCTGTTTGCTCACCAAAAATGTATTCACAAAATTTCCATCATTCCTGTGCAGAAGAGGTAGGTATGTTGAAGGGGTAAATAAGAGACCCTACAAGGTTCCACAAATGCCATTATAGCCCAATTCAGCCTACAAAGCCTCTAGCATCAGTAATTTACAAGCATCCTCCAGCTAAGAATGTCAGGTCACACCTAAAGTTCAAGACTTACACTTAGTACACTTACTGCCTGCTGCTTGAGTACATCTAAATGCAATAGCAAAGCTTCTTTGAGTGTGCTCACATCCCAATCTGCAGCAAGCAGAGAAACATCCTAGACAAAATGCTGAATACTGAAGCAAGCTGGCAGACTCAAATAAGATGACTGGGTTGACAAAGGAGAAAACACAAGAAAAAAGTGCACAGAAAACATTTGATGGTGTCACAGAAGAAACTATCCTACAAGGGTGGGTACAAGCACAGTTCTAATCCCTCTCCGAGTGTCCCGTACCTCAAGTATTGCTCTTTTCATGCTGGAAGCAACACCTTCCCCTTCTCTTCTAAGCAAACAGCTGCAAACAGGCTTGAGAGACCCCTGAAGTAGAGCAGCACCTTTTGATCTCTCTGAGCTCTTGCAGACTAAAATGCTCTCACCTATTGGAGAAGAAAAGAAAAACAAAACAAATACAAAACCAATTATCTTAGTACTGCATCTCTAGCACTATAACAGCTGCACACATTTCACCAAGGACATATTATTGGAATGGAAAATTGTATTTTCAAAAAGCTGAGTAACAAAAGAAGAGGAAAAACGTGCAACCTTAAACAGTGCATATGAATTGCTATGTAAGAACTGCACAGATGCATAGGACATCACAACTAAGGCAGAGCAAGCTTCAAAGTGACATTAGGCTACTCTGGATCTTGCCAAGTCATCTAAGGAGATTCCACAGCCTCTCCATGCATCTGCTTTGCTGCTGAACCACTCTTGCTTCTTGTTCTGGAGTTGATTGGAACTATAATATACAGTGACATCAATTTGACTTTTTCATTACATTAACAAACTGAAAAAATTCTCAAAAGTGAGAAGAAAACATAAAAGCTGCACAGAATTTTGACAGTTTGTATTAAGTCAACCAGCTTTCACTCCAGGAATAACTAATTCAAAAATTACTGATCTAAGTAACTATGCATCCTCTGAACTTTCATATATGCATTTATACACACTTACACATTAGTATCCTGCATGTTTTCCACTGAAAGTACATCTCAATATATCCTACCTCAAAATTCTTTGCCATTGTTAAGTTAACAATGACATTGTTAAGTTAATCTCGAACTACTGAAACTCTGTGGGAGACAAAAAACATCCCAGAGCCATGAATGAAAAAGAAAAATAATAGGTAAATTCCTTTAATGAGATCACAGTACAGCTTAACCATGGAAAATGCAGTGGTCACATAAAGGATATTTTTTCCACAAACCTATTAGAGAGAAACTGGATCACTGAAAGACCTTAGCTGGTTTCAAGCTTTGCCAGTAAATGATGAATAAATTATGGGTAGGACACGTTTGCCTTTGACTAAGAGGAGAGCATTAGTTTTGGATTAGCTGTACAGCAAATATCATGATAGATTTATGATAACTTGTTAAGATTTAAATGCTTGTAGTCTGGACACAAGGTAATTTTGGTAGTGCGTATGCTAGTATGATCCTAGGAATGTTAACTTAGGATAAAACTGTAGCTGTGGAAATGCTACAGTAATTAGCAAATCCAGAGGTAATGACAACACAACTGCACTTAAATTTAATGAACAGAATAAATAAATGCAGTGTGGGCGAGTAACGAAATACAGCTTTAACATAATTACCTAAATTAACTACGTATTTATTTAGGATGAAATGATAGTCAGAGGATGTCTTGGATTTTTTTTATCCTGCTAGGTGAAATTTTTTACATCAGTTGACCATGTACTTTTGACAGAACTGAGGAGTAGGTAAGATAAACTGCCTGTAAAGCATTGTTTTGTGAAAGAAAAGCTTGTTTTTATTTTAGCAACAAAGAACATCTATTCATTTTGTATTTGGGTTCTGATATGACCTGAAATTTCCTCTGAAAACTGCCCTTTGACTCTTTCAGAGTGATGTATCTAAAAGAAAATCTAACAGAAGATGAGTATCCACTTAGCTATACATTATCTGACAGTTTTACAGAACTTGGGAGATACTCTTTCCCAAGATGCCACTGATAATTTAAAGCTAATAATTGCAATCTAGTAAACAATAAATTTAAAAAAAAGGAACTGAGCTGTTCCAATATCCATTATTGAACTTTTTAGATGCTAGGGGAGGTCCAGGTGAGCATCAGACTAGACAAACACCAGAAGACTTGGGATATCTAGGTATAAAATTTTATTAAAACCAACAAAAGCCCTATCAAATTCTAGGTTTTGTTCAGCTTTACCTATTTCTTCTTGGGAAAATGGTAGTTTTGATGAATGCAAAAAAACCCACCAAATTTCACTCTCCAAAACTGTATTTTTAAATTCCCATCAAATCAAGAAAAATAAATTAAAAAATCAAAATGTAAGACAGTGTTGGGAGAGGAGGAGGAGGAATTCAACCCAACAGCATTTCTCTTCTGTCTGTCAGCTAAATTTCATATCCACATAAGGCATTTTTTCCAGCTGAAGTTGCTGCCCTCCAGTCTCCCTACTCTGTGACAGAGTAGCAGCTGGCAACATAGCTTTATGTTCTCATCCAAAAGACTCTGTGGAGTGGAAAAAAATGGTACATTCATGAAGCTCATCAGCATAAAATCAACTGCTTACTGTGCACAACACAGTCACGTCAGAACTGTCAAAAAGGGTACTAATTATTGTAACTTGAAGGAGAAAAAGAAGAAACTTCAAGGAATAATGTGACTTTACACCTGCCAGCTACAGTCAAATGAGAAAGTCTGGAAAATTTTGAAATCCAGCATGCAGCTGCCCTTTTCTTGAATGCATGGGGAGAGCTTGCACAGATATAGGTCGCAAAATGCTCTGTTGCTATGCTACTCAGGCAAAAATAGAAAGCTAAATGTAAGAACAGTCTGCTTACATAGGGCTCCAGCACGCACCAATCAAACTATCAGGAGGGCAAATCCCACTTCCCGCATCTGCTGAACTTCTTCTTTTCTACTGTGTTTATACTTGTATAATGCTTTTTGCAAACATCATCCACAAAGATAAATTTCCATTGCAAATTAAAATAGCAGGCAGGATTATTTTGTTGAACATCAATCAGTGCCATGTATGCAAGAAGGTGCCATATTATCTGTGAACTACTGTTCATATTTCCCTGTCTCTGTCTCGTTACTACTTTCAAGATCCATAAAATTGATGGTTAAGTTTAGCAGAAGTTGAATAAATCTAAATCATATAACAGAAGTTTGTCAAATTAGGGTTGTCGACTTTAAATGCATTTCTTACATTTTAGGCCTGTCCAGTGAGAGTTTACTGCAAATTTTCTCACTGAAACTCTAAACACTTTAGTCAACTGACCGTGGATCACAAAATTAAGGCAAATGAACAACATAGCCTTAGAAGTTAACAAGAATTCAAAGGAGAAAATAGCCTGTTCCTGAAGTGACTGACTTATAAATATCAAAGTCAGTCTCAGGCAGTGGAAACAATCCCCTGGGAATTACAACTTTTACTCCATTAATACCAAACAAATTAATACCAAACAAATTCATCTTGATTAACCTAATCATACAGAACACTGAAGGAATTCATCATGATTAGTCCCTAATTGCAAAGTACTGCCCTGGATTTAATCAGGTTAACACCGCTCCTACAGAACGTGAATAAAGGCTTTGCTTACCCTCTGTGTCTACCCCTTTCCTGCCAGCCCTTCCAGCCATCTGCTTGTAGGTGAGGATGTCCAGCAGCCTGCCCCCAAAGGTGGGTGTGCGGATGATGACGCGGCGCGCGGGCAGGTTCACTCCCGACGAGAGAGTGGAGGTGGCTGCCAGGACTCGGATCAGGCCCTGCCGAAACGCTCCCTCAATGATGTCCCGCTCGTCAAAAGTCAGACCTGAGGAGACGTGTGTCCTAGGTTACAATGTAAAATTGTGCCCAAGGTTTGTATTCCATCCCCATGAGCCGTTGGAGCCAAGGTGGGGCAGTGTTTTCCTTATCTTCTGTTAATGAGCCTAACAATGCCTTGCCACATGACTCATAGATAACTTCCTCCAGGAGTTATCTCTGTTTAATGGGCGATCAAGGACCCACTGCAGGACTCATAGAATGAGATCATCCCATTGTGAGATGCTCTGCCCAGGGGGAGGAGCCAAGCATTCCCACCTGGATATAATCCAGGGTTTGGGACAGCACAGGCAGCTTCTATCCACTGGACTCCCAGAGGAGACAAGAGCTACCAGATGTTTCTATAGGAATCATTGCTTTGACAAGACCATCTCATCTGGACTGCTACTACCACCCTAACAGGGTGTCAGGTTGTATTCTGACTCTGTCAGTGGGGTTTTTTTGTACTATTACTTTTATTTTATTTTACTTTCCTTTATTTTTTCTTTTCATCTTATTAAATTGTGTTTCTGACTTGGAGTCCTTCACTGGTTTTGCTTTCAAACCAGCACAACGTGCCTTTTAGTCACCCTTGGGATGGTGAGACTGAATTTAAGAGCTAAAAACATTGCTGCCCAGCAAGGGAAGAACAAACTTAATGAACGTTCACCACTCAGTGTAAGGGACTAGACTTGCAACAGTACCTTAGTTAAATTTTTCTGACTGGTAAGTGAAGCAAAATTTCACCATTAAGTTTTTACTATTCAACTGACAGTAATATACGAGCTTTTCTAAGGTGCTTGTGCACATTGTAGCAAGATGAACTACTTACTGCATATTTACAAGCACTGCAAGTAAATACATAAAGAAATAAAATAAAAAATGAGAAAACAGTAGGGAATTAAGATTTACTTATCTGCCATCCTGCCCCCGGACTCCTTCTTCCTTATTGCCATTACAGGTCTAGTATGTATCTTTCTACATTACCTTCAGGGCTTCAGGCCAATTTTATAAGAAATACAGATTCTACAAGCATTTGGAATTATTCCTCCTACATAATCAATGCCATAGCCACTGTTGTCTCTCCCAGTCAGTCTTTTCTCTCACTGAATCAACAGGTGACACACTCTATTACCTACCTAAGTAAGAAATAAAAAATCCAAGCAGAAGTGTTCACAACACATGCTCCTTTTTTTTTATTTATATTGTGATACTGCCTCTATTTACTCATTTATTTCAATATTAAGCTGAGGAAAATTGCTCTGAAATACTCTGCCAGCTTTAGGAGCAACTTGAAAATGCTGAAGATGCAAATCAGTTAAGTTTTCAGGCATTTCACAAAGAAAAGACCAGCTAAGTTGTATTCTAGAAGTTGCTATTATCCAACACAACAGAGAGAAGACTTAGCAAAACAATTTGTGAATGAAAGTCTTCAGCCACAAAAAAAAAGAATTTCAAATTTGCCTGTAACTGTGGGATTCTCAAAGCTTATTTAATCTTAAGCTACAAAACATTTAAAAAAGCAACTGATAAATTGCTGATACCTGCAGTAAAAAGAACCCATATGACTTAACCACTACTGAATTCAAGACCAAGATAATCAGGAATACCTGCATGATGAAATGCCACTCCCCATGGCAAAGTACGCTGGAGCACAGAATCCAGGCCTGAGACCGAACGCTTTAACTGATCCAGGACCTCATCAATCCCTTCTCTGTCCACAACAACTGGGGCAAGGGCTGAGTTTTTTGCAGAACCTTGAGAGAGAAATTATTTTTTATAGTTCCTGCTAAAATTAATTTTCACTAAAGGCACTGTGCACACTGTAATCTTCTATTAAGTACTTTTCTCTTACTCTCAGTTTGTTGCAAACTGTAGAACTCCCTGGCAATGATGTCTGCCAGCTTCTCACACCAGTTCTTGGACGGGCAGAAGAGCAGGACTGAATGGCCACCACAAACAGTCTCATAACACAGGCTCACAATATGGTCTTCGTCCCCCTGAATGGAGATAAAATATTTTCAGTGCTCTCTCAGATTGAATGAAGCTTGTAAATGCTGTCCTTCTGTATCCCAGTAGGAATCTTCTACTTCCAGTCAAAAAGAGAAGCAAAGAGCACTGTCACCCTAGTTGTCTCTTGCTTTATGAAGTCCAAGCACTAGTATGACCACACTGTTGAGGGCAGTTCTAGACCTACCCATGAATACCTGTAATGTTTTACATCTTGCTTTCAGAAATCTCTTTCTGAATGAAGGCCACACAGTGCACAAATAAATCACTGCAACCTCCACATCATGGCTAACAGCAGTAGGGAAGAACTAGGAAGAGCCCCAAAGGAAAGCTCCTCTACTTTAACTAGGCAATGTTTTTTAACTTGGATGTCTGAACTAAAAGCATGACGTAGCAGTCTAAGCATCCCCAATAAGATGCACTCAGCAAGCACTGCTGACCAAAGACTGTAAGTGTTCAGAGCACAGTGGAAGGCTTTTAGGCATACTTATATAGATGTTCATGCAAAAACCTGCTGTTTACAGCTTGCTTTTTTGGTTTTAAGATCCTAAGAGAGTCCCTGCAGCTGATCTGTTATGCTTGGCTATGCCAGATTCTTTGAAGCAAGCAGGCCAAAGGAGGAAGAGAAAAATGTAGGCGTACAGCAAGAAATAAAAAGCAATAAAATGCAAATGAAAATAGGGCAGCAATGGCAGGAACTTCTCCTCAAAGATTCAGCCAAATTCAGCTCAAGTGGTGAAGTCATTAAGTTCCCTTTTATTGGTCCAGTCTGAGGCACAGAAGTCTGAAGGTCCAGTGATAGATTTCAAGCCCAAGATTCCCCAGTTTTAAAAAATAAGCCAACTCCTTTAAAGCATTGAGTCATAAGTCTAGTTTAGTTCTTCCTCTCGCTTAATTTAGTAACTATCCAAAGCAACTCAAAAATATCCAAATGCAACATTGCCTTCTCAATATCACCACATAAAAGCTAACTTCCAAATGCTCTAGTGAAAAACATTTCCTTTTGTTTCTAGGATACTTTTTCTTTGCTGTGCCACCATGCTATTGACAAGAGAATGTCTGTGCACAGCAAGAACGGAGTGCAAAACATTCCAAAATATTGCTGCTATTCAGCCCATATTGCCCATACCACTACACTAGTATTACAAGAGCAGTTGAAAGGACTGGAGAGAGAATTCACCCTTCAAAGACTCCACAGAAAAGGACCTACAAGTGGAGAGCTGAAATTTCCCACTTCTACCCATTTGGTTCTTTGAAATCATTACAGTATGTTACTCCTAACTTTCCATATCCTTTTTAAGGCTGCAAAAGGACCAACTACTGAAAACAGACTCAGAAGAATTAGGATGGACATCTGCCTTCTAATCAGTGTCAAAATTAGATCATTTAGCAGTTTAACATAAGCAAGTTCAACACCAGATTTTAATAGATTCCTAATTATGAATGCAAATTCCTTGGCCTAAGCAGGAAATACTTACCTGCATTTATGAAAGGGAAATAGATTTCCAGACACAAGATACAGTGGTGGGTAAGGGGAGAATCAAACCCTTTACACCTGTCAAGTACTCAGAAACAACATAACTGCAAAGTCAACTTTGTCTTCAAGTCAGATTCAAGAATCTTCATGAGTGTGTATTTTGGGATTTTTTGCTTAAGCCAGTAGAAGACAAAAATACCAATTTTATTCTGTTTGAGCATGAATCTACAAACTAAACAATGAAGTTGTGAATGTCATCTATTTAAAAATAAATAAAAAATATACCAGGAGCTGTCTTTTTAACTTTAGCACTACGAAAGGTGTTATCCCAAAGCCACTGCTCAGAGTTTTGTTACCTTCAGTTGCAGCTTGGGCTGGAACTCTCGCACTAAATTCATGGAGGAGTCGTATATGTTGCTGCCAATTTTCACCCACTCCTTGAGGGGCACAGGGCGGAAATCTGTACAGTACAGCTCTGCATCTAACCATGAGGCCAGGAGCCCCAGGTTAGGGAGGGTAGCACTCATGCCTACTATCTGTATCCCACCAAAACCAGGACTGCTGCTCTTTGTGTGTCTGGAAGTAGTTAAAAAAAAATGAAAGTTAGTGACAGCACAGGTACTGTTCTGGAAAATGGAATTCAGAAAAAAACAGTTTTATCTACTTCCTTCCAGCCTCTCAAGTGCAAAGCTAATTTTTCAACTTCCTGACAAAGAAAGCCATACTCTACTCTTAGAAAACATGTCAGGTTATGCACTGATAACATGATAATTCAGCTTTTAATCAATTTGAACCTAAACTTTTACCATCTTTGGGTAGCCAACAGCTACAAATTGACTGCATATTTGGAGAGACTGAAAACATACAAAAATCAACTAGTTCCTTGCCACTAACAAAAACATGGAAATAAAGGAATGGCTCAATCTCTACTGCAATCTTTCTAAGCCTAAATACCTTAATTAAAACACTTCTATTTGTTTCCATTTCAGGACAAATAATATTAAAGTAATGCCTTCCTAGATGTGGGAACCAAAGCCCTAAGTACAGCAAAGAAGCAAGTAGCTTCTGTTCCTAAAATGCTGAATAGCAGCTTTCACTAAAGACAGTGAGAAGTAATGGACTCCTAACAAACCTGACAACACAAACTGTTAATTTAGATACCCAAATTAAGATTTTAATTCAAGCTTTTATATCTACATAATAGGAGGTTTTTTAATGCTTCTAAGCTTGTGTTTGAAAGTACTCATTTGCACTGCAGTGAGCTACAAATCAAGACTTTAAAAAATAAAAAGATCTGACAAATCACTGTGAGCTCAGAAATAACCTGAATCTTCCTAGAAGACCCTGGTAATCCTGGCAAAGACAAGACAGAGAAAACAAGATTACCCAGAACCTGTAGTATAAAAGGCCAGCCACTGATGAGACTGAAATAAGGAAGAGAAATAAGGAAGTTGGGGAGAGGCAGACTCTCTGTTGTCCAAGCTCTTTAAACATTTGCTAGTACAGCTTCAGCCTCAAGGTTACAGATTTTTGCCCCTACAGAAACTTTGGACTTCTTCCTCCCTAAAGCAGCTTTCGTCCTCCAAGGATTAAAAAAGTTCCAGCTCCACAACACACTATTTGACTAAGGAGAAAAATCTGCTGCAGAATTTTGGCTGAGTCTGGAACAGCCTCGTGGAGAAGCATGGACACCCACACAGGCAATGGCCATCTGAGAACATTTTCTTGCTGTGAAGACACAGCTTGTACTTCAGTGGGACAGGCACTGATCATTCTGATAACTGGCCAGACTGGACAGTGTTTAAAGACTTTATATAAGCTCATGAAATAACAGAGAGAAAAAAAAAACCAAAATACAGACTTAGAAGGACATACAAGAAAAAATATGGTCTTCAGCTCCAGGAATCCAATGGACTCCAAAATGAAAATGGCAGTCACTTCCTTCATGTCAGGAAGTGGAATAGGGTACCACTGTCACCTTGATCCTGACATAGAGATGGAGAATCTGGGCCCTAGCATGCCTGCATGGTGAAGGCTGAAACACTGTGTCTTCCCAGGAATATTCCTTGATGCACGTGTACTTTTTTCCCCTTGCAAGTGTTTTCTCCTTCCTGCTTCCTCCATGCAAAGGAGTAAAGCAGAGGGTGGGCCTGCACCTGTACTGCAGCTACCTGATAATCCAAGAGAGAAAGAGTGGCAAAGTCACTCACACTGCTCCAAAACATATCAGCTTCCAGGATTTATGGAGAGAATATAAGAAGTCAGATGTGATTAGACCAAGATCACTGCTGGCTCCTGGAAATCACAATGGGAAATATTGGGTGAAATGTCCAGTGGAGAGACAGTGTAGAAATGGCAGCTCCCCAAGAACTAAATAGATGGTGTCTGCTTAGCCCAGCACTGGTACAACTCACAAGACAAGAAGCAGCAAAGAAAATTGGCAAAACCTGACTTTTTGTGCTAAGGAAACAGTTGATTTTGACTCTTCTCTCAGCACCACTAATACAGATTAAGAAGGTTACACCACCTCCTCCATTTCCTTTTTTCTGTGTTTGAGCACTATGGAGCAGCTGGACAGTTTGATGCTGAGGATCTAGATATGAATCCTTAAAAGCTTCTAGAGGTCTTCCCAAACATCTTATCTATTCCCCAGTGTCAAAGCAACCATGCTAAAGGCAAGAAAACATGCAACCACTATCACATGTTACAAGCAAAAGCAGACATCACCCTGAGCAGTGCTAACTAAGCAGACTACTGACATATCCTCTAAGCCTTCTAATCAATTCACCATACACAAGTTAAGAGCATGCACACTCCTCCACCACACCAGAGCATTCCAGTAGGATAATTACACCATTCCATGAAGCACTGAAAAATTAGGCATGACAAATCTGCTAGGCAAAACTGTTTAAAAAAAATCCACAATTAAAAAAAAATAGGCTAAAGAAGTAAATGAAAGCTTCAGCCTTACTTCTTTTCCTGAGAAGATAAATCCCATGGTAGCACACCAATTAAAAACCATGAGGAAAAGAGGGTTTAACTACAATGGCAGGCCCCTGAAAAGTGTTTTGATGAGATCTTAATAAACAAAATAATCCAGGTCATCACTCTCATAAAAACCTTGGAGCTAACCCCAAATTTCCATTCACACAGAGAACAAATATTTAGAGTCATCAATTATTTAGCATTAAAAGACAAACATCTCAGTCCACTCACCTTTTTGCTACCTTCTCTGTAACATATCTCACTTTGGTCAGGAGGAGTTCCAGCAGATATCCTCGATGAGACTCTCCCAGCATGTGCAACTCATCCACAACCACTACTCCTGATAAAGAAAAGCACTCAGGTCATATCTGACAAATCTCCAAACTAAGAACAAATAGCCTCCTTGATCCTTTCACATTCCACATGATGAACTGAAATTTATATTCACAAATCCATCTATGCTTACCAACGCCACAATGGCCACAACTTGTCACTGAGAGAGACAAATCATGACCGATGTCACGACATTCCACACCCACTAAAACCACACATACACACTCACGATCAGCTTTTAAAAAATAAAAATAAACATGTTGAGTTGTCAGTTTAGACACTACACAAAACAGTATTGCAGCATCTATATTGTAATCTCCTTGCAAGTAAAAACCCTCAGGCTTCAGAGTATCTGGAAAGGAAAATTCCAGCACCCAAATGAGCTAGTCAAAAATTTTGTTGACATCACTGTCTTAGTTAAAAACATCATTTTTTACTAATGTAGTAATGTAGTCAGAAAAAAAACAAGAGCAGATGTAATTACACTGGCAGAGCCTGCTTCCTATTAAATTGCTCTTCATTAACCAAACCTGAACGAGCTCTACTATTTAGCTTTGGCTTTCTAATGAAAAAATATCCTTATGTGACAGCTTGGTTGCCCTCCTACCTCCTGCAAATGACTCTCTAATCTATTAAGCACCTCCATCAAATTTTTAAGGTGTGTAGAAATATCTAAAAGAATCATGTCTAGAAAGGCTTCTCAATATCAGCAGCTGGAGACAACAGACCAGACTAGGGTGCTCCTTGAGGAGAAAACACAGAGCCACTACTACTCAGGCACCCAGTGCACCTCCTGCACACATCCCAGCAGCAGTATATACCTTTTCTGGCCAGCTGACAGGGTCCCAGGGATATGGAGTAGGATAAAGGAAGATTAAACAAAAAAAAAAAACAAGGCACAGAGGACACCATGCTTCATTAGCTCTGTTGCTGTGGAATATTTTTTTCCTCTTTGGTGCAGCTATGTAATATCTTTCTGGTACGGCTGAAATAGCAGGAGCTTAAGGGCAAATGTGACCTTACATTATCTGTCTCAATGCTATTTTTCTTTTTCTTTTTTTTTCTCTCCTTCCTACATATGTTCCTTCTCTCTCCGTCTGTTTTCTCCCTCCTTCTCTTTCAAGCCACTTAAGTTAGAAAAGAGTGCTGCACTGCTTCTTCAGCCTCTTTTACAAACTCCCACCCATCCAGCTCCTCTGTCTTCCTGTACTTCCTCTATTCTGTGCTTGCTTGTAAAAAATGGCAATTCACTGGTCACCAAATACATATTTGTTCAGCTACCAGAAAAAGCTTCTTCCTGCTTCCCTATACAACAATCTGTCTGAATTCTTCCAGAGCCGAGACAGGGCAGTTTAATCAGATACTCACCAAAGAAAAATCCATACAAGTCACTTCAGACCTCATTACTACATAGGTAACGAAAATGAGGCTAGACTCAGTCTGCTGTTTCTGCCTGCAAATTAGGTGTGTCCCTAGAAGACAGCTGAAAAAAACCTACAAAAAAGTACCTGAGAGCTACCAGACATGTTTACTGTAGAATAACTAGGTTGTTTTAATTCCCCATCCTCTTTAAAACAAAAAAGTTCTGAATGACAAGCAGGGAGGACTCGACTTTTTTAAAATATAATTAAACTAGTAACATTTTAATTTCAAGTTTAAATTAAGAAACAAATATCACAACACCACATTACAGTTCCATTCCCAGCTGACACACTGAGAAAGCAGCAGATTCTTCTCTAATCATTTTCCTAAAAGTTTCTTTAGCATGAGTGTCAAGAGGCTGAACAAGAGAAATACCATCTCCCATGTACCTGGATGTTCTAAACTGACACGTTATATAATAATTAGCAGCACAGCATTGCTTTTAACTGCTTCATACAGCAAAGAGAGCTCTGGCAGGCAGAGGAGTTGAGTTTCTCTCAATGATTTCCAAAGACAACGTGAGCTATCAGCATGGGGTTGACATCAACAAAAGGAACTGCTCAAGCTTGAGATGGAATCCAGCCAGGATTGCAGTCATCTCCCAATAACTCATCTCAAAAGATAAAACACCCTTGTTACAAACTGGTCTAAATTTAGAATTAATTAGAAGACAAGGTACAATCTTGCAGTTTCAGACAAGCTTGCTTTGGGTGACAGCTAAACTGGCATTTTCAGTTCATACCCATATTTTACAGCTTTTATGAAAATTTACCTCCTAAAAGAAAACCTGTACATTTCTTACATAAAGATTACTTTTTAAATCAAATTTATTTTAAAATTAATGTGAGAGAAGCATATAAAGAAACAAAAAAAAGCATTTTACCCTTATTTCTGTTATATGGCCATATTGGGGCATAAGGGAAATGGCGGTTTGCAGCAGAGGTATTTTCAAATGGTGAAAGAAAAACATGATGCTTTAAGGAGGTATTGGTATTGAGAATACATATTCAAACTCAAATCTTGTAGTTGCTTGGCTGCTTATATTTAAATGACTCTTTTCAAGTACATTCATCTTTGAAAGTGCAACAACATGTAGGGATGAAATAGAGGTTCCAATCAGAGGGATTTGGTGTATCTCTAGCTTCTGAAAGATGATATCATTAAACAATACATTTTAATATACTGAGTGTGCTTCCAAGGAACACCAGCCAACATAAAGTTGCTTATCCTGACCCCACTGTCTGCCTTGTGTTGCCAGTACAGCTTGTACAGTGTGAAGGTGACATAGGATCAAACTAACCCTAGTTTAAACAAGCAAAAAACCCCATAAACCAAGTAGCCATATATTGAAATAAATAACAGGTTTTCTTCCAAGTGAAGGGATGAAGATATACATTCAAGAATCAAGCTGGACTGCTGATGCCTTCATTTGAATGAGCTTAAAATGCTGCACAACAGTCACCCACTCATCTTCCAGCCCACTGGTAGTCTCTAAAGCATTCATGGTGATTCAGCCCCTATAGATCCAGGCTTGAATGTGTTATCCCATGATCCCACACTCTGAACAAACCTGCAAGGTTTTATTTCCCATTTTCTCTCTAAAAAGCTTTTCTGGTACACAACACAGCAGAATATTATGATACCAGATGCACACAGAACAGCAGTTTCAAATGTGGAGGTCTCAGAGCAGTTCAATCCTCATCTATTTTTGCAATTTTTATATTCTTAAAATAGCAACCAGTTATGCTACAGGACAGAGTGAAGATGGGAAGGATTACTGTATAAACACAACTGGGTATAGCTTTCTTGAGCAGAGAAAAAAAGAGAATAATAAACTTCTGACTGGACTAGGAAAGCACATCTCTCTCCAAGTGTATATGGAAACATTGGGCTCCTTCAGGTTTTATCTCATCCACAATATTTAATGAATACTTTCATTATCTAATGGCCATCAGGGCCACAATGACCCAGAAGTCAATGTCACAAGGACAGAGGGTTTTTGAGCAAACAACACAGAAATTAATAGCACAGCCCTCCCAGTCACCATGCCTACCCAGAGGAGCACAACGTGTTCAATCTGCTTATCTGGATCCAGATGAGCACAGAATGTAATTCCTGCTCTTCCTCAAGCTAAATGAAGATAGATCTTCAATTCCACAATCTCTGTCTAAAACAAACAAACATTATACATTCCTGAACTCAAACATATCTCAGAATTTTATACAGTTTTATTAATTAGAGAACAGTTTCTAGCTATGGGAATCATTGTTAAATGCAGCTTGCCCTCCATTTGAGACAAACTAAAGCCTGCAGCTTCTGCCTATCCATCCCTGTTGCTGAGTTACATGGAACAGTGCTGACTGTCCTCCTAAATCCAAATAAGAGGTTCTCTGGAAGAAGAAAATTGCTGCATATTCCTATATGGTACATCTGTCACATACAGAACTCAGAAAATTCGAATGATTTCATGTGTACTCAGTAAACCCCACAATGGTCAAGCCACAGTATTTTACCCAGTGAGTCCATTTTGTTTTCTTCTATGAGCCTATTGATTAGTCCATTGGCTTTCTCAATGGTGCAGACAGCAACATCCAGAGCAGAGAAACGTCCAGCAGGAGCCATGCTTCCCATGTAGCCTTCAACTCTCACATCCACCTCCTGGAACAGGGCCTGTTTTCCAAGGATACAGAACATCATGCCAAGGTTACAGCTCTGAATTTTGACCAATGCCTACTGGAATCACATAAAAGCCTGCACTCTCCATCTACAATTGCTAGTACTTTTAATGCCAACTAATCAGATTAAAGCCATATCTCAGCCAGTTAGTGACACTTGTTTTTCCACTGTCATTTTTTATTTCCAAAGCAGAAGACACAGTGTACACCTTACAAGACAATGTACATAATTGAGTAAAAGATGAGAACCACTGCTTTGTATAAGATTTAATATTAAAAATGTTAGGGAACACACAGTGTAACAGTTTATAATATCAGTGGTTTATGTACAAGGACACTTTCCTCTTGAGAAATCCTAGGCAAAAGCCAAGCGTGGAACTCCAAACAGTGATGATAAATCTCACACAAAAGCCAAGAAACAGTAACTTCTTCTCTTCCAGGTCTCCTTCCTGCACTGCCAAAGCTTTGACACATCCCACGGAGCATTAACAAAAGATACAAATATTTGGACCTCACAGGTAGGTCACCCTTTGAGTTCAAGCATGTGCAGCTATGGCCAAACCTCATGCCAGGAGTAGCAGCACAGAGCACTGATAATCCTCCAGTTTTATAAGATTAAAGCAAAAACGTGTCTCCATTATCAATCACTACAAAGTAGGTTTTGCACTTAGTTTGTAGGATTTCCTAACAATTTGTAAAGTTAAGATACCATCTCAGTTAATGAACACCCAAACTGTCTTAACTGCTAGAAATTATAACAAAAATGCCTGCTGGGTTTGGATTTGGTTTTAGTCATTGTCATTACCTAATGGCAACAGTGTTTGATATGGAAGTCTTTCAAGGAAAAATATCTCTTGAATAGTGTTCCCACTGTAATTTTATTTTTCAAATAGCTGCGGTGAGGAAGCCAAGACATAATCATATTCTGGCAGAAAAAAAAATTGTCAAAGTGAAATCAGATGCACAAAATTGTGGTGGAATATCCCAAAGAAAGCTAAAATATACTTTTATCCTTAAGATAACATTTATACCTTCCCTTTGTACTTTTCCTAATGTGATCTTTCATTAGAAACTTCATTTAAATTTTGTATATTATCAAATTGATGAATAAATGCAAGTAACAATGCTTTAAAAGTCAAAGCTGAAATAAAATGTTTTAATTGACTCTGTAAAATTTTTCAAAATTTACTTTTTTGGCTAAAAGTTTCATTTTTTTATCTCCAACTAAGAGTAAATTTTACATTATCTACAATTTCCTTTTGAAAAAACTCAGCAATTCTTCTTCCCCCAAAATCCATGATTTTGCATTTCTGTTTAAAAGTGTGACCCAACAACGACACCCATAATTTTACCCTCCTTGAATGCCACTTACCTGCAGGTAACATTTCTTCTCCTTGGCCACAGAGACAAAGGGAAGGATGAGAAGAGCTTTCTTACGAGTCTCCAGGACTCGCTTCAAAATAAGCAATTCTGCAACAAGAGTCTTTCCAGCACTGGTAGGTGCTAGGGAAAAAAAAAAAAATAAAGGAGGAGGGGAGTTTAATTAATTTTTAAAGTTTAAAAAATAAATCCAAGGAACAAGAATCACAAATCTAGCATAGAAAGAAGTTACTGGAGAACTTGGGGTGGGACTCTTCAGTTGATGTCTCTCACCCACAACCACATTTGCAGTCACCCCTATAAAGAGTCAAGAAGACAAAATCACCCACCTCTCTTCTAAGTTCTTCATCCTCTCAGTGCTGCTCTAGAACCTTTTTCCCATGAAGGGTAGACACAAAATTGTAATTTCCTACAGATTTCTAGTCCACCAGTCCTACTTCTCCTTCTGCATCACCTCCCCTTCTGCACACACACCCCACTCACAATATGTGATGAGAAACGATAAATGGACTGAAAAAAAACCCTAATATCAAATAATATTCTCAGAAGTATGTATATCTTCAATTGTTGTTATCCTTCAGTTCCTAGCTGACAGTCTGTAATAAAAAAGAAGAGGATCTGGACCTTTCTAGCTGCCAAATTCAAATGTCTCACCACGAGTAAGTCCTTGTAAATGGCAGTGGAAAAGTTAGAGGGGGCTGGTTTTGTCAGATGTTTGCATACCTGAGTAAACGAGGTTCTTCCCTTCCAGAACTTGTCCAAGCATCAGGCATTCTGCTTGCCATTCAAACATCTGCACTACTCCCAGACTGTGGTATTTCTCCAGAACTGCTTTGGGAAGACCCCAGCTTGCAAGGAGCAACTTGTCTGCTTGGTCTTCAGGAACATTTACCTGCTGATATTGCCCTTTGGAAGGAGAAAATAAAAATAAAATCTAAAAAGTCAAGTATCATCTTTGCATCTGAGGTCACTGAGATTATACACCTAAATGTCAAACTTCTCTACAAACCCCTGTATTACAAGAAAAGGCAATAAGCTATCTGCCCTACACTTTTCAATATTTTGTGTGGATGGTTCACCATTTTTCTTATCTTCTGACATATTTTTTTCAATTTTTTCTCCTGTAAGATTTTCCACATTCAGTTAATTCTTTCACCAAACTCTGGTATTTGTTTTTGAGACAGAGCAGCCATTACCAAATACATAATCAAAGAGAGCTTCAGCACTGATTAATGTAACAGCATTGCAATGTATTTACCATCTTGTCCTCACCCACACCATTTCCCTTTCAAGTAACTGCTACTGAGATTTCAGTGTTTCTCACTGATTACAGAACTGCCCAGTGTTTTTTTGTTTTACAGATGAATGGAAACCACAACCTAAAGCAAACAAGCAGCTCAAGCTACTCTGTAGAATGTGTCATATTTCAGTTTATTAACAATGATTAGTATCTTCATAACACTGCCAGTTCCTCTAGCTTAATTAAGTTCCTTGCTGATTATTTCTTGTCTTAGTAACCCTAAACAACTTTGTGCTGACTACAGACACTCCCTCCTCCTTCTCCTCCCTTTTTCGAAATCATTAACAAAACTCAAGCTTTTTGTCCCATTCAGGTTTCTTATCCACAGGAATGCCTCCCCTACCACCCATAAATATATAGTTCCTGTAAAACCATTTTGTGAAAAACCTTGCCAAACTGAGATGAAAACCAAGTAATCGTGTGTACTGCCTCTGCTGTACCTGTTCTTCTACTGGTACATTCAAAAAATTCTGAAAGAAATTTCCCACCATTGTTGACAGCATAAGGGCAGGCTAGATTAATAATACCAGCCTGCATAAGCAGCCAGTACTTTTTCTCTCATCACACCAAAAATTTCAACGGCTGCCTTGAGGTTAACCCCAACCTAGGGTCTCAGTGCTGCATGATCAGTCTCCTCTACAGTGAAGCTTTGCTTCACTTTCTATAATCAAGGTACCATAAAATACTAAACAAAAATTTACACTCTATTGGGAGAGACCAGAAATATGCTACAAAGCAGAACAGACTTCCCAAGGGGAATTCAGAGGAGAGCAGAATTTTCTGTCCTCACTGTGACTGTGGTGGATTGGCTTTAGCTGGACATCAGGTGCTACCCAAAGCTACCCAAAGTCATTCCCCTCCTTAACAGGACAGGAGAGAAAAAATACAATGAAAGGTTCGTGAGTGAAGAAAAGGACAGGGAAGAACCACCCACCAATTACCATCACAGGCAAAACAATGGACTTGGGGAAAATTAATTAATTACTAATCAAATCAGAGTAGGATAATGAGAAATAAAGCAAAATCTTAAAAAAACCTACCCCCTACTCCTCCCTTCTTTTCAGGCTCAACTGTACTCCCAATTTTCTCTAGTTCCTTCCCCCTGGCAGCACAAGGGGACATGGAACGGGAGTTGCAGTCAGTTCATCACACATTGTCTCTGCCATTCCTTCCTCCTCAGAGGAGAGCTCCTCACACACCTCCCCTGCTGCAGTGTGGGTTTCCTCCCACAGGAGACAGTCCTTCATGAACTCCTCCAACATGAGTCCTTCCTACAGGCTGCAGTTCTTCACAAACTGCTCCAGTTCACGTCCCCCACGGGGTTACAAGTCCTGCCAGCAAACCTGCTCCAGCGTGGGCTCCTCTTTCCACAGGTGCTGCCAGGAGCCTGCTTCAATGAGGGCTTCCCACAGGGCCACAGCCTCCTTCAGACAACCACTCACTCCAGCATGGAGTTCTCCACAGGCTGCAGGTGGATCTCTGCTCCACCATGCACCTCCATGGGCTACAGGTGGATAACAGCCTGCCTCACCTTGGTCTTCACCACAGGCTGCAGGTGAATCTCTGCTCCAGCACCTGAAGGACCTCCTCCCACTCCTTCTTCACTGACCTTGACACCTGCAGGCTGTTTCCATCACATATTCTCCCTCCTTCAGCTGCAGTAGCCATTGCACAGGCTACTTCTTAAATACACCTTCTTAAATACATTGTCCCAGAGGTGCTACTGATGGCCTTGGCCAGGGCAGGTCCCTCTTGGCTCTGTCTGACATAGGGGAAACTTCTGGTAGCTTCTCAGAGAAGCCACGAGAAGCTTGTAGTCCCCCCCTTGCCATGCAAATGAAATACAGTGACTAATATGGCAGAAATAGGATTCAGAAACATAAAAAACCTGACGTGATGGGACGTCGAGCTTTCTCCCTAGTGTTAAAACCAACAAGTTTCATGTAAAAGATGGAATGAGTAAAGGATTACGTGACTTGGCTGTTTGAAGAATATCTTTAGATTAGAATTGAACATGTGTTTGGAAACTTGTGGTTTAGAGAACTGTGTACAGAAGTATACCTGTGACACTAACCCTTTTTTTATTTACTAAAGCAGTGCTAAGAAACAGGCAAAATTAGGAAGATACAAATTGTTGGTTAAAAGCTTTAGGTATTAGATTTCTCGGAAAGAAAACCGTTCCAGAGTGTGGGGCCAGGTAAACACAAGAGAGCTGCTTACTGAATTGTCTTTGGGGAGCTGACTGTGGAAATGTGTACATTGCCTTGCTCTATTCCATATGCAGAAATTGACAAAATTGTAACTTGCAGAGCATAATCACATCACATAACACAGTGAGAAGATGTGACATGACTGGAGAAGAGACCGAGAGATGTAAACGCTTTCAAAAGTTACAGAAAAATCACAAAAGAGATGAAACTGCAAGATGCTTTGTAAATATCTTGATTTAAGATGTATACAATCCCGATGCTGTATACGTCTTGATCTGTCTCTTGATTCAAGAGCACAGTAAGCTGGTAAAATGTAGGTATGGCATCTAGAAGCACCACTTTAAGTGGCTCTATCTGGCAGCAGGAGCACTTGAGATGACATCTTGCCACAAGATGTTTATACAAAATCCTGTATATTGTATACAGAAATATATTGCGTATACTTCTTCTGTATTCTATATGTATCCTTTGATCAATTTCACAACGGAGGTAAACAAACCTTGCCTGAAATACCAAGGAGAACGGACTATACCGATTGCTGTATTATGGCAACATCTAGAGGCCAAGCCAAGAATAAGGCCCACTGCTGCACGACACACACAGCGCCCCCACCTCAGAACCGCGCACAGAATACACATTTTCTTATTTTCTTCCTCGACTGCACAGTGAGGGGTGCAGGAAATCCTTCGATCACCGCCCTGCTAACTCAAGCACGTCCCTCGGCTACAACCGAGGGAGGGGAGGGGAAGGGAAGGGGCGAAGCGCGGCCCGAGCAGCCCGCACTCCGCCAGGGCCCCGCGCCGGGAGAGGCTCGCAGGGTCCCCGGCCCCTTCCAGCAGGTGCCCCGGGGCAGCCCCGCTCCCCCTCGCCCAGCACGTCCCGACCCGCCGCGCCGCACCACCGAGGGGAAGGCGGCAAGGGAAAGAAGGGGAATGGGACAGAAGGGCTGCGCTCTCCCGCGCCGGTACCTGCCGAGCCGCTGCGGCGCAGGGAGAGGTCGAGGCCGGGCGGGGGGCTCAGCACAGCGCGGCGGGGAGCGGCGGGCCCGGGCGGCACAGCCCGCCCCGACCTGCGGGAGCTGCCGCCGCCGCCGAGCCCCGCGGCCGAGGCCGAGGCGGCACCGCTCGGGGTAAGGCCGGTGCCGCCGCCATCTTCCCGCCGCGCCATTCAAACCCAGCCCCGCCCCGGCCGGCGGGAGGGCGGCTCGGGCCGCGGCCCCGGCGGGAGCGGGGAACGGGCGGGAGCGGGGAAAGGGCGTTCCGGCAGCACACCGGGCACCGCCGCACCCCCGAGGCGTGCGGCCGCTGCAGGGTAGGGGTTGTCTTTGTAAATACACCGGTCTTCGCTTAGGCAGCGCTCCGAGCGTGCGGTACGCGTGTTGTACTCGTGCTGTACCGGCCAAAGGCTGAGACAATCAATGAAGGCTCTGCTTCAACAAAACAAGGCTTACCTTGCAGAGCTGAAGCAACAAGAGAGGGCACAAAGGACAAACAGCCTCGTTTGCTGTTTCTAATGTCTCTGATGCCAAAACAGCTGTTTCAGATTCTAAAGGACTAGGACTGGTTTTACCTCTCCTCAGCAACGTGAACATGAGAAGCATTTCTACGAAAATTCTGCAGCACCCGAAAAATGCATGTCTTTGTCCATTACCCACAGAAGTGTTAAGAAGCATTTATATTTTAAAAATAAGGCTTTTCTAAGTTGCTTTTAATCTCAGCTGAAGAAATCATACTGATCTTTCCAATATAAAGACAGCGAAGGGTAGACATTGAAAACAGGAATATGAATACACACAGTTATTTCCTTCTGGACAGGACACCAGTGCTTTATTCTGGTAAACACACACATCCCACTCAGAAAAGCTCTCCATGTTGTGTATTTCTCTTCATAAAAATGGATCACAGCTTAGGAGGCTGACTTCACGTGAAGCAGGACGGGTGCTCATCATCTCAGACATACACGCAAAAATTTCTGGCCCTTGAAAAAGAGCATGTGCTCTCATTCCCATCATTAAATCTTAAAATTAAAAGGAAGCAAAATTCTTTAAGAATACTGCTGTCTTTTCAGACAATTATATCTGAGTAAGTGTAAAGGATCATCTAATGGAAGAGACAATGTATTTTAACCATCTTTAAATCAAGCAACTCAAAAAGTTTCTTTCATGTTCAAGTTTACAAAACCAGATGCTAACAGTAGGCTCTTCCATGTTTCAAAGCCCAAGCACCAGACAAATACAAAATACACATTTTTCCTTACGCAATTATTTTAATGACTTGACACTTGGAGAATGTATCCACGCTGTTACTCTGTTGACCAGAAGCTAGATACATGACAGGGAACAGAGGCATACCGAAATCCTCTGCTAAAGACTCCTCTCTGCAGGAAACAATTCCCACTGCAGACTAACTGTTTCCTGTATTAGTATTGAAAAAATATTGAAGAAAATAACTCAGTAAAGATTTCTACTTAGTAACAATATATATTTCTATTCTGCCAGAAAAAGACCAGAATAAGCACTGCTGATATTTAGAATGCTCACAGCATAAATATGTTTCACTTCAACATGTAGTTTTACAACAGCAATATGAAATCTATTATTTCCTCATCACTTCATGTCCTCCTTACATCTTTGAAAAAGCTATTTAAAATATTAAAGGAGACATCTATCTTCATTCTATTCATCTTTTTTTTTTTAGGGGGAAAAGACAGGCTTTGCTATCTGAAACTTTTAATTAATTAAAAATACTTTACAAAATTTGAGGACAGACCTACTTTACCAAAGCAGGAAAAAGAGCTAACTAGCAACCAATCGAAGAATTTGGTTCCGTAAGTATGTGCACAGCTGGTTCATCAAGTCTCTGTTCTGTCCTTCAACCCAGTGCATTTCTACTACTACATCACTTCCTTCTTTCTTCACATTCATTAAACACTTGAAGAGAAAACCCCCACTAGTTTCTTTAGGGCTTTGCTCTTTTTCCACTGTCAGATTGCTAGCTTCCTCTGAAGGGCAAGGTTCCTCCTTCACATCACCAGAACCTTCCCCAAGCGATGTTTCTCCCTGCTTTGCTTCCATCTCCTCTTCCTTCAAAGGATCACTGTGTTCTTCTTTGGCAGCACACTTCTCTGGTTGCTCATCACCTGCCATCATCTGGACATCCTCATCAGGTGCCATAAACCCCATTTCAGAGTCTTCAGCCTTGGGGTTTTCACAGTCCGAGCTTTTGCTCACACTCTTCTGGCTGTTCTTTTCCTCCTCCATTGCTTGCAGAATATCTTTAGAAGCTCGAGGAAGTTCTCGTAATTGCCTTATTCTCTCTCGTTTCTTTCTCCTCAAATGAATCCAGGAGTTTTCAATGGCAGTCACAAAGAGGCTAATTTCATCTTTTCCACATGGAACACGTTTATGCTGAACCTATTGAAGAAAACAGAATTTCATATGATCCTCTCACAGTTATGATTTCAATTAGGATGTTGTTTTAACATCTAATACTTCATACTGTACCTTCAGATCAGTGAGAATCTTCTCTACCCAGGCTCTAACCACAGCAATAGCTTCTACAGCATCCCAGCCCATAGCTGCAGCTTTGATGGATAACTCTTTGACTGTAGAAGCCAAAACCATGAATGTAATTGGTTTTCGTGGTTTTTCTAATTTTCTTCTTTTAGAGGGAGGTGACTAGAAGAAGAAAGAAAGAAAGAAAAGAATTACAAGGCTATGCAGTATTAGTGGGGTGACTTTTGTACTCAGAAGACTGATTCCATAAGACATGATGATTAAGAGTGTAATGTAAGGCACTAAGCAGTCATTCGTATGGCCCGGGCTCCACTTCACCCCCAGGAGTTTTAGACTCAAACCAGCTAACAGGATCATGCACTTTATGCTAGCCTGATGGACAGAGGGAGTTTATCTTCAGGTATTAGGCAAAAAGCTTCATTGATTCCTTCAAACTATGAGCTCTCCATGAGCTGAGAAAGTGTGGCTGCTCTTGGGAATAGAGCCCAACTGCCAATATCCATGTTTTGATCCAAGTGTACTGAAGGGTTACTTGCATCTTCCTTAAGATTGATTATTGTCTATACCTATATTCAAATATACAAACATCCAGATCCAAAAAAGCAACTGGCTCACATTTCAGGTGAACAAGCTCCACTTACATTCATGTAGGCAAGTCTGAGTTAGACGTGGTCATACCTATTTGGTAACAGAATCCACATGTTAAATTAAAACTGAGTTCTCAGAGGGAAGTTTAAATTCAAATCCAGCCCCAAACTTAGCGTATTTTTAATACTACTAAACTGCTATTTGAGGTATGCTACAAATGATCCTTATTTGCCATGAAACCCACAGGAAGTTCCTACAATGGCTTCCTTTTTCCACCCTCAACAAGGGTCACTCATGAATCACATCACAACTGCTAACAGACTGGCAGCCATCTAAGAAATTCCACTGTCCATACAGCCCAGCACATCCAATATTCCAGTCTGAAGAAGAACAGTTTGTATCACAGCAGTTATAGCTCATTAGCCACTTCCTCAAGTAAGAGGCACAGAAAATCACAAGCAAACCAGAATTAAGCTACTTACAGGTACTTGCACATCATCATAGAAACTCCAGGCCAGTGCCCATCTCATGGTGCGTCCCTGGCAGAATTCAGTATGAGTGACTTTAGGAACCTATGCAAGGAAGCAATTTCAGATTAATATTTACATTATTTCAGATAATTAAACAACATTGTTTTACTGCACACACTTTCAAACAAAGCATATTTTCTCATGACACAAATGGAGATTCCTTCTGACATGGCTCAGAGGTGTCAGGACCCTCTTCATTTCTCTCCCTTTACTAAGATTGAGGTGCAACAGTTCAAGGACAGAGAAGAAAATCAGATATTTTGTGTCTAGCTCAGCATCCGCTTTTGGTAATTCATCTTTCTGGGAATTTATTTCACCATGCATTCTCTTTCCTTCCACTGAATACAAGGACAGATGTCACAATTATTCTCTTTGTATGGGAATTAGTGAAGAGTATGCTTCCTCCAGAAAGCCATCCAAAAGTCCTTTGCACAGCCCTCCTTAGTGAGAATAGTAGCACAAGGTTCCATTTTACTTGGTGCCAGAATTGTACACAAACGAAACAATTCTGGCACTTAAATCATGTCACTATTTCTTTTATCAACCAAATCGCTGGATTTCATGTGAGCTAAGAGGAAAGAAAGCTAGATTTTTTCTTTTTACTACAGCCTTGTTAAGACTATTTTTAAAGCAGAAAGCCTGAATCTTCTAGAATGAAGACATGCTCCAACATGTGCTAAAGAAAAAAACTTTGGACACAATATTTGCTACTTATCTGTCAGGTTTGAATCTACAATAGTTAAATCTCAATTGTTTCCCTAACAAGAAATTGCAGTTCCTTTTTGTAGAAAAACTCCATGAAATAATTCAGCAATAATTACCCACATACATTGAAGCATACTATATTCTGTATAGAACACAGGCAGGACATATATGGACTCTATGCAAACTCACCCCCTGGATTCGAAGTTCTTCCTTCAGTGGTGCTAAACTGCATTTCTTCCCCAACATGCAACTGTACCAACTGCAAAGCACACATTTAAAAAAGTGTTTTACAAATAGAGATCAACTTAGAATGGCAGCTATCAGTAAGAATTACTTGGATCAGAAAGCTGCAAAAACAATACGAGATTAAAAACCAAAACAACAACAACAAAAAAATCACACTTAAACAGAGTCACTAGGACATAGTACAACAAAATTCAGAACTGCAGGTCCAAAGATAGACTGGACAGGGAAATCTTTTTGAGTTTTTAAGAAATATATTAGGAGTATTTTAGAAACAACATGTGAACAATGAGGAATCTTGTTTCAAAGAGTGACCAGTTCTGGGGAAGAGGTTACACCTTACAAGAATTTGTTTCAACTTCTCCACTTTCTTTGGAGAGTCAGAACAAAAAGGAATAACCAACTATTGGCAAGTAATCATGCTCAAAAGCAGACATACTGACTATCACTTATGCTCACTCATATCTTGTCCAGGTTTCCATCATGTAACCCGTATTTCATGAGGAAAAAATCAGACAAAAAAAAAGGAAAAAAGGTTATTTTCCCAGTTCTAGTGAAGCTTCTCTTTCCACCCAGCTCCACATCTGCAGAATCTCCTGAACACTACTTTAGATGAAGTTCTGTTCTTCATCTAAATTATTATTCAAGCTTTACAACCCCATCTTCCACATTTTTCGATGACTGGATCCAAAAAAGCTTATTTATAAATGGAAATATTGAAGTACAAAATTTAAGATTTCCCAGTTATCAATGGACAGTTTTGTCCAACACTGGGGGAGTGAAAGCTTGATAATCAGAAAACTGAAGACGTGCCATCTGTTTCAAAATAAGGTCAAGAGAAGATCTCACTATGTTTTTTTATTGCAGCTTATGTTCACCCAAGACAGCATTCAGTACAAGTGTCCTTTAGCAGGCAAAGCTGCAAGCTACCAAAATTCAGCCAGGAAAAGATAGAAAGTTTTAGATAATCAACAAATAACTTGGCAATGCCATAAAACCTCTTCCATCCCAAAAGTCCTCAAGAATGAACGCTGATCTGTCTCTTATCAGGTACATGTGCTAATTTTGCTGCAAGCTACAAGTGCTACTTATACAGGCTTTTTTCGTCTTCTGACTTCAAATACCTCCTGCAATAACTTCTAATTGCTGCTCAGGAACAATTGGATGTGTAAGTATTATCTGAGCAGATATCACTGGACCATAGCTACTAAAAATAACATTTTTGAATGACTTCTGCCAAAGATAATGATAAAATGTTGGTTTGGGGTTTTTTAACTGAAACAAAACACTTACCGTAACCTCTTTTTAAGTTGGAGACTATCATGAATAATTCTTTTGACAAATTCTAGCTCTCCTCCCTCAGCCATGATTTCTGTGATCCCTCCTGTATTTACAGAGCTGGGAGGGGGACGCCGTGGATTTCGAGAATTAACTCCCTAGATTAAAAAACAACATTTGGCATGAACACTTAATGAAATGTTACATTGCTTTGTACACTGCTTCCTGTCTTAATCTTTAGTGGGTAACAAGCACCACCACCTCTACTTATCCCCCCACCAGAACCATGGATAACAGTCAAAGATCCATTCAAAAGAAACACTCCTGAGTGAATTCCCTACAATCTCAAACCCAGGTAAACTACTTGTCACATCAGGATTCTGCTAATATGAAATACATGGTTCCAATAGATGTAAGACATGCTAAGTGTATCTATGCAAACATAATCTACAGTGTTTAATTAAATCTTAGACCTTCTTTTCTACTGCCCTGCATTATACATTTCTGACTATATTCAGTTGGGTACTGCAAGACCTGTATAACACTGTCTACATGACTAAGGAAATGAAAAATACAGTTAAGCAAAACTAATTCCTCTGTACCACTGTTATGCAGCAGTTTACTTTCCAAACTCCTTTTCTAAGACAGTAAGAACTTGTGAAAGAATACTACAGCTCATGCTCCACTTTAGGAGGGGTAACAGTTAAGTTTTCAGGACTCCTTTAGGGGCTAGGGAATGAGAAGGGAGAAGACTTAAATGATATTTCATGATGATTTGGGATTTTCCACTCAACCTTGCCCAAGCCACAAGGTTAAATTGTTGCTACCTTCCCACTGACTAATGAAATACAACAGTCAGTTTGTTACCTTACCTTAGCTTCCAACTGGTTGGCAAAAAAGGGGGGGTTGCACATGCAGAAATCGTAAATTATCTCGGATTCTTCTTTCAGTGCATCCATTAGAAGAGTCTTCTGTGGTACCTTAACCACTATCAGAAAAAGTAAATTCGGCCAGTAAGGAACTTCATATTTTATTTAACATGCTATATACATTATACATTGTATAAAACCTGTACTTTCTAAACAACACTTTCTACAAAAGAGATGTAACAAATATCACCATGCCGATAAAGATTTCAGGTCAAGGATTAGCATACAAACAGCCTGTATGTTTATACATACCAGCAGAACCACATCAATCTGTTTAAAACAACAAGAACTGCCTAAGTTATAACAAGTTCTCCAACACAACCACAAATGTACTTTAAGCCTTTAAAACTACAGGCACTAAAGCTTCACATGAGGTCTGTTCCTTTGCCAGCTGCTTTCCAGTATATTGAAACATCACCACATCACTAAAAATCAGTGGCAGCAGTGACAGAAAACTCTCATTGTTCTCCACATCAAGCACTGGATCTTCAAGACTGACATGGACAACAGACTAAGACACATTGCTCAAATGGATGCTTCCAAAAGTTTTTATTCAGAGATCATAAATGGACCTGATTTTGACTACACTGAAAACTCCTACAGAAAATTTTCCAAGCCCATTCCCAGACCAAGTCTGGCATACTGCCTCTGCGACCACAGGCAGTGTCAGGACTTCAATCAAGAAGTGAGGAGGAAGAACTCTCTGTACAAGATACACCTTTGTGGTAGTGCCATGCAATTACCCAAGGGGAGCATTCCAGGTCTCCTATCAACAGAAATAGTCCAAGCACTAAGAAATACTTCAGTAATGGACAAGAAATACAGAGATAAAAACACCCCAGGGTGAAGTTTAACTTTCAGATTTTCGTAAGGAAGAGTATTTCTCTATCCACGCATCCCATGCTAGACAAGGCAGCGTTTTGGCTTAAACATGCATTGACTTTAGTAAATATTCTGCTCCAGTAAAAATGATTGAGCATGTATTTGGAAGGAATACACATTCTGATATGCCACTGAACATGGCAAAAATACGTCACAACATTTGTATACTACTAAATACCTTATTACATTGTACCTTTTATAAGATCAGACAGGTTATTCTGTTCCACATTCTTCTTGGCATAATTGAAGCACATGTCATCCACTTCTGTTGCAAGGAAATACCAGCCATTCAAAGTTGCTCCAAGTAATGGGTATATACAGGATGCCCCTGTCCCTGCAGAAGTGGAAATTCATGAAAAAGGAAAAATTAGTACTGGTGTTTACGCAGTGTGGTTGTTAGCTATGCACTTATGACTCTGAAAAGAATTTCAGGAAAATGTTGATTTTTGATCACCCACTACTCAATTCTTTAGTCAACTTAATTTTTGTAGTCTGAAAAATAGCATTGTCAAATATACACCTTTAATAAAAGAAAGAATTTATTAATCTATAATAAATTTTCTAGTAAACTATCAAATTCGGTTTAAGCTATTTGTCTTCTATATGACAATGGTTAATTTATATAAAGGAAGCCAAATGCATTCTGGCTTTACTGAAACAAAAACCCTACCACAAATAAATTTCTCTTCTGCATTTTTCTATCATCTAGCACAAATAACTTACTTTGTTGCATGCAACAACCAGAAAAAAAAAAAAAACCTGTTCCACCAGACTGCCTTTCTTTAATGTGCAAAATGATCAAAGAAACCTAAGTGTCAATTAAGATATTCAAAAAGAGAGACAGACAGACAGATAAAAACTTGGTAAAAAGAGAGAGATGCTAGCACAAAACAATTATGGCAAACCTAGGCGATCAAGCTATCAATGACAACCAAATTTAGGATTAAAGGCAATGGATACAAGAAAAGGGAAAGATACCCCACCACCACAAAACTAGAGTTTAGACATGTTTTTAGAATCTGTTATACTGACTTATTGAAACATCAATAACTTCATCTGTCAGTACACAACAGCAAGGGATTACTTCTAGCCCTTCTGTCAAGTCCTTCTTGAATGACTTACTGCTTTTCCAAAGCTGAAACATCAAAGCTCATGTAAACTCAAACTGAAGAATTTGCAGTGTGTGGAAGACTTAGAGGATCTCTCTCTTCTACCCAGCCATCTACTGTGATGAAGTTCATAGAAATCATTTTCAAAAATCAAAACTAATTTCGAATGCCTAGAAGCAGTCTAAGAAATTTCTAAGTTACTAGAACAAAGCTGCTGTGGACACACCATGTGATGATGCAAACCCGGTATCCAGCAAAACTCCAGCTAAAAATACAAGTCAGTAAATTTCAGGAAAACAGAAAAATTCCATTACAAAAAGTCATGCTAGCAGATGCCAAGAAAGTAAAATCTGGCACAGTAACAGAGATTACTGAACCCCAGCTTTGAGGAATTCAGTAACTTTAAAGTTTTAATGTCAAGCATTAATAAAGGTTAGAAAGGAAATTCCAACTTCTCTCAACTTCATTGTAAGTTTTCTTCAACACAAAACAGTCTTTGAAATCAAGCCTCTGAAACTGTAAAGGAAGATTCTATTGACAAATTAAAAGACTGAACTAAATGCAAATGTACTATCACTAGTGCCTTTGAAATAATTCATACAGAATAACCATAAGATTGGGAATCCAAATGCCAATTTTATTTTTTGTGTGTGGAAGCTCTTATGGAGCTTGCCATTTTATTATTTCTGATGAAAACCAAATTATGGCCATCAGTGTACATCTTATAAATTCACACCTCAGCTGTTTACATTTATCTGCTGCCTAATCTAGGTATCATCCTGATATTACCCAATAATCCAGACTTAAAGTGGACAATATCATCCATCTGCTGATGCTAGGTCCAACTTAAAAGACATTTTGTTCTCAACAATAAACAAGAAATCTTTGACCATCTACAGCCAAAACACAGCTTAGCTAGCATTTGCCCTGATTTCTAATTCAGCCTCTTTTACAATTCAGCTCACAAATATAACTGCATCGAAATAAATTAAAATAAAAATTGAAATTTAAAAAGGATAGATCATTCACCTGTCAAATACACCTATAACAACAGGGGAAAGTGTTATTAAGTGGAACAATAAAAAATATTGCTATGCAACTCACAAACTCTCTGGTGCAGACATCCAAAAGCAAAATTAATAAATTAGCAACAAAACACAATTTGCCAATTAGAACACTGAGAAGAAACACTTTTTAGCTCCTTTAGAATGACATTTTTGCTTGCATTTCCAGAAGCACAGTTTTTGTACACCACACAAAGCTGCACTCAAGTGAGTTCAAAGCCCTGAAAAGCCACATAATTCCGTGACTGTTCCTGTGTTTGTGCAGAGAAATCCTGCCCACCCAGAAGGCACAGGGAACACCTGTGGAGCTCAGATTGCCTTCCACCACAGCGAGCATAGATCGCGTTTCTTTTGTTTCTCAAACTTGACGTTTTCCTGTGGATGTGCAACAAATTGTATCTGCTACTGTCGCTGATGGTAAATAAGGATTTAAACAGTTAGCCTTGCCAAGTACCTATGTCAATGCCTCGTCTCAGGGTTTGCTTCTCAGCATCCCGGTGGCCGATGAGATCCTCCACCCAGTGGATGTAGTTCAGCCTCAGAGGGACGGTGGGAATGAGCCTTTCCACGGGGATGTCGATGGTCAGCCCGAAATCCTCCTTCAGGAGGGTGCACGTCAGAGCCCTCACGGCCTCGGGATCCTTGAAATTCAGGCTGAAAGGCACACGCAGAGCTTTCAGGGGTGCCCGGGGGCGGACACCCACGGGCACCCCCCGCCCCATCCCACCCCGGCCGTACCTCACCCTGCCCGCCAGGGTGGTCTGCACGTGCTGCTGGAACTCGGGGTACTTGCCAGCCAGGTAGGCGAAGTCGGGCGGCTTGTCCTTGTAGCGGTTACGGGCGTGCATGGACTTGTTGAGGGCCATGTCGGGCCGCGATGTGCCGGGAGTACCGGGAATGCCGGGAGCGGCGGGAGCACGGCGCGGGATCACGGCCGCACCCCCGCGCGCCGGCCGGGCCCACTCCCGGCGCGCACCGCGGCCCCGCGGGCCGTACCAAGGCGCGGCGGGCCGCGGGGGGGACAGCCGGGCGCCGTCCCGCTCGGACCATCGCCCGCCTCCGCGGGGAGGGAGGTGCAACTGCTGAGGCGGAGAACTGGCGGCCGTGGTCCCATGGAATCCTGGAATATCGTCGGTTAGAGGGGGCTTTAAAGATTATCTAGTCCCAGGCCCGCTGCCAAGGGCAGGGTTACCTCCCACTGGATCAGGTTGCTCAGAGCCCCAGCCAGCCCGGCCTCGAGCGTTGCCAGGGTTGCGGCATCCACAGCCTCCCTGGGCGACGTGTGCCAGTGCCTCACTGCCCTCACAGTAAAGAATTCCTTCCCAATATCCAGCCTAATTTCCCCCTCTTTCAATTTACTTCTTGTCCTGTCACTACAATGACAAAGAGTCTCACTCCAGCTTCCCCGTAGCCCCCTTCAGATGCTGGGAGCTTGCTCGGAGGTCTCCACAGAACCTTCTCCAGGGTGACCAGACCCAATTTCTTCAGCCTGTCCTCGTACGGGAGGTGCCCCAGTCCTCTCAATCAGCCTTGTGGCCTCCTCTGACTTGCTCCAGCTGTTCCATGTCCCCCTCATGCTGGGGGACCAGAGCTGGACCCCGTACAGTTATAATGTAAATGTTCTGTGTACAGGCATCCTTGTTTCAGCCTTAGATACTCAATGAGTAGTGAAGACAAATAAATGAAATTACATAAACAATTGTGTGTTTCAGGTGGCTGCCCTGTCAAGGCTCAGAGGAAGCAGCATGAGAAGCCTCCACTCCCATCTTCACATATATTACCCACCCAAGTCACCTTACCTTGAAGGAGCCTTCAGCATTCTCTGAAACACTTCATAGCCATGGATTTCTGTAAAATTCCAGCATGAAGCCACTGGCAACCAAGCAGTCACCTGGAGCCTGCTGCTTGTGGCTTACCTTGTGCCACAAGCTTTGCAACACTTGGATTTTAAATGATGCATTAAACAGTTTGAGATGGGGGTAAAAACCCCAAGGCTTAGACATCATGGAAAAGATTTCCGAGAGTTTCTCTACTTCAAGCACTTTCAATATACAGCATATGCTTCTAATTATCATACTGTTGTGCTTGTTGAACATAAATTATGAAAGAGAAAATGTATTACAGTGAGCTTTGTACTGTCTCTGATTAAAAAAAACCAAAACAAAATCATCCTCAATTAAAATAGGATGTAGGCATAGCAAAACAAAGCCTCAAACTGGGAATTAAAACTGACTTCAGTTCCTGGCTTTGTCACTGACTGTCAGGGACTTCCAAGTATCAAGTAGGAAACTTTCAAGTGGAATAGGAGTAGTTCTTCCTTATTTAACAGGGTGCTTTGGTTCCTCAGACAAAAACATGTAAGATTAACATTAAAGTATATCCTATTATTATTCTTTTTTTAAAAGATATTTTCCTGTTTAAAAAGCCAGATACAAATCCAAATGACTCATTGTATATTGTTTAAAAATTCACTCTAAATGTGCTGGCATTCATATTCTTGAATATCTAGAAGACCTGCAACTGGATTTCATTTCAGTCCTACTTCCTGCTCTCAGCTAGCTTCTTGGGATGTGAGGTCAGCTAAGTTTTACATACCAAAGTACATAAAACTTGGGTGTTTTTTTAAAAATATACACAAGACCACCAAGCCACTTGACACTTCTGTAAGTTATGCCCCTTCTTCTGCCCCCAGCCACAGTCATAGAAAAGAAGCTGATATAAGCAAAACCAGAACAGACGTAAAAATATTCACTTTAATTGAGAACATTTAGTGTATTTACAATAGAAAGTTTCTCTCTGGTCGAGGGATTAGAGACTGAAAAAAAATCCATGTTACAAACATGGGCAACCTGCATCCAGTGCAGACTAATTGATTTTTTTCTACATCTGGTTCACCCAGGGTAATTCCAGTGAGAAAGTGATGGGGAAAGCCTGGAGATGGTACCAAAAGGCTCCCACAGCCAAGCAGCAATCACAGAACACAGTCCAGGAAGTAGTGTGAAGTTATTCAACAGTTGCTAAAATATCTATCCAGACATGTACACAGTCCCATTTGCAGTTAGATTCATCAAATCATCCATATGTAGATAAGCAGGTAGACGCAAGCCTACCGACCCGTGTGCAAGCACAGATTTGCAGAGGTGCTCGTGCTACCTATGCTCATGCACAGGCACCACCTCACCCAGGCATATGCACACACTCCTTGCCACCCTGCACTTGGACAAGCACACAGGCAGGTGTTTTGTTAATGCTAACTTACATGGTTTCTAGATACAAGAAAAAAAACTTGAGGAAAAAAAGCACCAACCCTCTCATCTGACTCATTGGCTTGGAATCCTTACTCCTCTGGAACCTGAGGGAAACGGTGTGGAAAGGATAATGTCCTCCTGTTTCTCCCAGAGACAGAACCAGTTCTGAATCTCCAGGAATCTTTTGCTACAGCAATACCCACTAGTTGCTACTGGTTGACACCGAGAGGGGGCAATCCTCTCCTGCTCCCAGAAATAGGCACATCCTCCCACCACTTCCTCTGAGTCAGATTTAGCAATCAAAAGGCTGCAATATGAGCCACTTCAACTGGTTGATCTCGCAGAAAAACAGATCTGCAAGAAGTGAGTGAGTACTTTAACATCTGAACAGTCAGCTTAACCAAAGCACCCTACAAGTTTACCCAACACATGATGTGTGGAGCACCTGTTTCAGCAGCAACTTGTCCATAGAAGCTGATCTATGATCAAGTCACTCCAAGCTCCTATTTGCATCTTGGTCCGAGTCCACACACCACTTCCTTTATGAGGTGCTTTCCCTCCTTGGGAAAGGAGGCGTTGCAGAGGTCTGCTATGGCTTAAAGGTGTTGAACTACATGGTGGTTAAGAAGCAAACCTCAGCCTTGCTCCAGCATAACCTGCTGCTGTCTCCAACAAAACCAGCTGACAAGTGTTACAAAGATAGGGAGATATGGGGAAAGAAAGAGAGCTGTGATTCCCTCTTAATAGTCAAAGGCAGCTAAAGCAGAAATAGGTTAAAGATGGTGGTGGAGGCTGCAAGGTTGAGGTGAGTTCTGGTTTAGCAAAGCCTCTTGAACAGCATCACTGCAGCCACTGAGCTCCATCTGGTTGAGAACACAGCTGATGTGCTCCACAGTGGCAGCACGGCCCATCTGCAGTTTCCACAGTCTGAGCATTTCATACTGGGCGTCTCGCAAGCGCCGGTGCTCCAGCTCGATCCGCTCCAGGTCGCAGTCGCTCAGGCCCAGGCGCCGCACAAACTCCTTCCACCGAGACGGCGGCACGTGATCCACCACCGTGTACAGAATAGCAGGGCCTGTGAAGGGAGAGGGAAAACTGTGAGGAGCAGGATTCTTTGACCTCAAGGAGAGTGTGAATAATCCCGGGCTGGAGGTTGCCTTGGTATCCTGCATTGCCTCCTCTAGTTGAAGTCTTCTCCAGTTCTCCAGAGTAATCACACAGACTTGTGTGATGTCCAGATTTGCTCTTATCCCTCAAAATGTAATGTGAATGTTTCCATATTTTCTTGTATTAGGATATAAGCAGAGTCAAGCACTTTTGCTTAGAGCCTTGCTGCCACACATTCTTGAAAAAGAATGAATTATTGAAGTTATTCTGGGTCACTACCCCAAAGGCATGAAGACTGACAGCATGTCAACACATATGACATCCATTTTGCTGGCAGGGAAAAGGGACAGCAGAAAGGCCTTGCACAGATATTTAGCATATACAGGCTCACAGGCTCTGGGCATGCTTCTGCCTTTATACTGTGCCATGCACGGGTACACATCCAGGTCATGTACTCTGGGTAAGTTCTGTCCAGCATGTTCCTAGCTGCATCTGCATAATTAGGTTCTCATTTGACTGGGGAAGGAGAGAAGAATGGAGGACTTGCACTTACTGTCTGGAAGCTGTGTCTTCCTGGCAGGTCTGACACAATCTGGTAACTCATGTGAACTCTGTGGCAGAGGTGGAGATGATAGGGTTGCTTTTACTGGCAATACTGTTTCCTTCTGGGACTCAGGAAGAAGGGTGGAAATTTCATTTCTTTTTTCCTCAACCTGAAAGACACATTACATAGTCCAGAATCACCCACAGCAGCACAATATACCTGTCTCCTGTGAGTAACCACTAACTTTGTATGCTAAAATTTATCCAAGATAGGTGGGGAGTGGGTGCTGAGATTTTAATTCTTCCTACATGCCTTGTTTCAGCAGAAGACAGCAAACATTTCTTTCCAGCAGAACCCAAAAAGGTTAACTTTCTTTTGTCACCATAAAACAGTAGCCTGGGAAAAATATTTCTTTACACAATCAGTTAAGGCTGGCACCCAAATTTGCCACCATCCTAGAAGCTCCACCTGCCACATTTTCCATCAGCCTCCTCTGTAAGGCTGTGGAAACCCCACCTCAGCTGCTGCCTGGGCCCTCTTATTTGCAGAGTTACCATGGACCTGAGAGAATACTGTGAAGCAGCACTGAGAGGCTTGTGGAGTCAAGATCTGAAGCAAAATTAATTAAATCCTCCAAGCCTGGGGTACACAGAAAGAAAAGGAGATTAAGGGCCAACTATCTGAACAAAGTGCATCCAGAAAAAAAAAAAAAAGGGGGTGGGAAAAAGACAGGAGTTTGAAAAGCATCCTCTAGAAGAAGGGAAGTAAAGTGTTACTGGCTCCACCCTCTACAGGAAAAGGCTTCTGAGTTAAACAGCCCTATTACTCAGCTCATTTGAAAACACAAGGCCTGAAAACAGCCCATGGGGAAAAATATTACTCAAGATCCTAGGCTAACATATTTGAAAGTGGAAGGTAAGCTCTTTTACCCATCATCTTGCTCACCTCTGGTACTGGCTCCTTGGCTGTCTGTGGCAAAGAAACTTCAAAGAAAGAAAAAAAAAAAAGAAAGAAAGCAGAAATTATTTTCACTTCCTCTCATCCCAGAAAAAACAGGAAAGCAGCTACTCAACAATTCTGCCCTCAAATGTTTTATAGCAAAATATACATCCCAGAAATAAGCTCATGTGCACTTCCAGTCACAGCTACGGGCCCGGATGCAGAACTGCAACAAGAGCCTTGGCTATTTAGCTCTCCTGCTACTCTGGCCTTGCAGCAGAGCAGAGTAAGGGGATCCCACTTTGACCCTCACACACATGCACACACAAAAACACACAGAAAATGGTGTCTATTACAATCAATATCACCGCACATGCTATTGTACTCACCACAGGAGTAGAAAGACGACACTATCCTATTTTTCTGGATCAGCTTCCCTACTCTGTGTGCAAGGCAGAGGATAGAGATAACTCCAAATACTGCAACAAGGGTGCCAAGTACAAGGTTTCCACCTGGACAAAAGGAGGAAAGCAAATGCATGAGTGGCTAAGAAGGGAGGAGGTAAGTGCTAGAGGAAGAACAGCAAGTGAAGATTTGCAAATGGTGGGGAGAAAAAGGATAATGATTTGACAAAGTGGAAAATTTAACCCTTTACAAAGGCATTAATAGAACAACACCCCACAATTAAAAGATTCCACTGCCCTTCAGTCCCCTGAATACTCACTCAGCCCAGATGAAGTTGGTGAGGTAGCGACTGGGCTAGGACACCACAAGCAGTCTTCTCCAGTGCAGCTGAAAGAACGAATCAGAAAAGTTGAGTACACGTGCAATGAAGCTCTAGCCATTTGCAACCATCCTAATTAACAGACAAGTTAAGATGAGCCTGCAAAGCAGAGCAATGCACTGTGACTAGTGACTTTAGGTTCTTAGTGGGCTGATGCCTACATGGAGGAGACTGGGGGTGGCAGAGGTGAAAACCTACATGCCCCAGAAAGGCAATTAGAATATTGTAAAGTTATGTCTAGATAGAGTATGAGAAGAATTTCCTCCCCCTGTGGAGCTCCTGCCATCTCTCCTACTCAGTGGTGGGGCATATAGAGTAAAAAAGCTCACCTGCTGCAAGGCTTGCAAACATTACTACGGGACAGGAAGAATTGAGGCTTACACCTGCAAATTGCATCTTTGTTCTTTGAACCTGTAGAGGAAATAAAAACCAGAAACTGTTGCCATAATCTGGACAGAAGGAAACAAAAGGGAAAAAAATTCACTCCAAGATGAATGAGAGATTATCCTTTTTTAAGCCTTGAAAACTGCTACTGAAGAAGAGATAAAGGATTTGATCTACGTATAAAAACAGAGTTGGAGGAGGATAAAAGTAATAAAAATAAGAGTGCCACTGTCCTGAAGGTGGGCACCTCTGTAGAGGCTTGGTAAGGGACTATAATTAGAGAGCAGCTGAAATTAGTGTAATGTGCAAAAAGCAGTAAAAGTCATCAAGTTCAAGCATGACAGGAAGGGGAAACCACATTAGTCAGGCTAAGATGAGGGAGAAGTGGTCCCTGAGCAGCTGGAACTGGTGAGGAAGTCAGTCCAAGGCAGGGAGAAATCACTTCAAGTCATGGGACACAAAAGCATTTCTGATGTCGTGAGTGGAAGGAGTAAGAAATGAAAGGACTATTGCTTCTAAGCAAGTCACAGAAGGGAGCCTCAGTAAAACAGGTGTGGGGAGGAGCAGGCGAGAACAGTGATGGAAGGACATCAAATTGCATGAGAGGAGGGGAAATTGTACTAGAACAAGGAGCATGCATTCTGTGGCAAGTGAGGGACCAGAATAAAACACTTCTACATCGGCCAAGAGGGAAGGAAGCTGCTCAAGGACAATGTGCAACAATGACCCTTGAGGAGAGGCTTAAGTGTGAAAACTGTGACAAGGTGATTGAGCACTAGAGGGAACACATTCATCAGTGAAACAGCAAACTTCACACTGGGCAGGGTAAGAGATGGGAAAGAGATCAGGAGCAGCATAGTTTGCAAAGAAGAGAGGATAGCTTTGAGACAAGGTAGGGTGTGGGAGCAGCTGGACTGGAAGCACAGGCCTGCTGGATCATTAAAGAGCAATGGCTAAATTAATTATAACTGTATCTTTTGTACAAATCATGACCAGCTGAATAAGATGTTCAGAGGGGAGTGTGTGTCCTTGGGCTAGAAGACAGCCACTAAGGAATGTATGTACATGCAGACTTGGAAGACCAGCGGGCGTGTGAATGGGCACGGATGTGTGAGGTCTTGTTTGGCAGCACAGTCGGATCCACCTGTGCAACCTTCTAAAAGAGCTAACCAAGGAAACAAAGTCAGGTAGTGTTGCATCCAATACTGACTCGTGCTTTCTCAGTCATCACATGAAGAGAAGACATTTAAGGGAATTAAAGGAAGGAATTAGACTACAAACAGCAGTGTTTGTTTAAGATCTCTGATTCCTGACTGGAGATGAGGCACCTTGGGACAGCTAACAGAGTACTTCTCCCAGACACCTGCATCATCCCAAGGTAATCCCAGTGCCACTGGGTATAGCTCAGCATTACTAGCAGCTCTTTACTTTAGAACACTGCACAGAACACTGTGGTCATTCAGCAACTGACTGACAAGTGGTTCAGCTGAGCACTGGAACCAGAGGTATTTTCATCCAACGTACTCAAAGTGCTTCCAGCAGTTGGTAGGGGAAATGCAGTGAGCATCAGGAGAAAGACAAACAAGGAAGGCAAGGGGAAACCTGCTCTAGAACATAAAGACCTTGCTTCAGGACAGGGAAGGCAGAGGCACCAAAATTAAGTAGAAAGTAGCTCCTCACAACAGCCAAAACCAAGAAACCGTTCAAGGACAAAAAGCAGCTATGATAGGAAGCATGGATTGATGCCACACAAAAACCAGCACCCTTTCTGGGGAAAGAGGGCAGACAAATCACAGAGTTGTTCCAAAACTACCATCCTTTCAGTGCAAGGCACGGCAGCATATTAGAAAGTCTACCCTACTACAGTGCATCTGCACTGGAGCCATATCCATGCCATACTCACAGCTGGCAATAACCCCATCGGCACACAAGCTGCAGTTCCTACACTGGAAGAATTCAGGCTCGGAACCAATCTGATACTGATTCTTCTGACAGCCACATACAGTATCTTGCTGTGGGGTGCAAGGGGTCTCTACTACCTGCTGGAGATCTGAGGAAAGAAAGAAGAAATTATTAGTCCAGCCTCTTCCTTCACCTTCAACTGAGAGCATTGTTATGATGATAGGTATTGTTATCCCCTAATTTTCACAGAAAAAGGCCAGAAAGGTTTGCAAGCTGTATCTCAGACTGTACTAATTTGGTAACCCTTATTCCTGCTGTCCCCAGTCTGTCCCCATACATTGTCTTACCCATTCAATTGCTTACATTTCCAAGCCCCCTGGCTCACCTTGCCATCCCCTCCAGCCCTCATCCACCACCATTTTCCTCAGATCCTGCAGATCTGACAGTAACTCACCTGTACGGCAGCGTGTGCATTGGAAGCATTTAGACATGGTGTTATCAACAGCTGTGAATGTGCCACTGGCACACGGAAGACAGACAGTTGCCTGGTCAGGCCCATCACAGTCTTTTGCCTTGTAGGTACCTGCAAGAAAATCACTTAACAGAGCTCTGACAGGAAGGCAAATGTGTTGTCTTAAGGAAGACAGGAGTCACTGATTCCTTCCTCAAAGAAACCTTGGAGTTGATGGCGTAAGGACCAAATATGTTTCCTCTCACCAGTGTGAGTAACACTGACAGCCCATAAGAGAAGAAAAAGAATAAGAATAAATAAAAGGAATAAGAATTTATCTGTGTAGGGATAGGTACTAAGCAAAGGGAGAGCTGATTAGCTGTAGGAAAGAGATAGCTTGAGAGTGCAAGACAGGGAAATGTCTCCAAGGTGGAAGTCACCACTGCTATATTTATTTTGTGTACCTGCATGACACCTCATGCAGCAGTGTGTCTTTCTGGGGTGCAGATATTGTCCCAGTTGACAGTGCATCTGTTTCTTTTCTCTCCTCAAAGTGTTAGAGGAGTCTCTTCCATCCAAAGGTACCCGACGGACTTGCAGTCTATATGGCACTGGAGTAATTTCTACAGATTCCTTCGTCAACACACAGACAAATATTAGAATAACCTGTAAATACAGAGGGAGGGAGGGAGAGGAGAGAAACAAGGTGAGAAAACATTATATCCTCCTGCAGACTGCACCTCTGACTTCAGCACTTAGAATTAAATCATATCATGAGTTCAGTTTTCTTGGCTAATTCTGGTAACGGGACCCTCCACTGGCAAATGTGTGTGGGGAGATGATTTACAAAAATAAACCCCAACAAACCAATGCCTGCCATCTGTGCTATCAGTGTACCGTTCAATGGCCTCTACAGCAAACTGGTTGTATATAAAGCAAATATTTTTTCATGACGTGCAGTTTATACATGGAATGCCTCGAAAATGCTGCAGCTTGCGTAAAAATTACACAAGAGCAAAGAAATGTTTTTATTAAGGAAGGCAGTAAGGCTGCCCATGTAGAAACAGTTCCACAGGGAAGAATGCATCCAGTACTTGCAATTCCACTGAATAAATACACAAGATAGGAACTTTGGAATAAGATGGCACAGGAGAATCTCACTGCCTGCAAAGTACAGGAAATCTTCCAAAACACCTCCTGAGCAAGCCAGACCTAGAGACGTGAGAAAGTTAGGTTTTTGAGATCTCCCTGTGACAAATGTACATTCTTCCTCTTAAACTGCAGCTGTTAACTATCAGTCTGTACAGTTTGACACAAAAATGCACACTTTCTTCTTTTTTTAACTCCGTTAAGATTTGATTTCTATTTTTCCACTTGAAAGTTGCTGTTGTCATGTCAATCTTAACAGAAATATTGAGATTGGCATAACTGCCATATGACTGTAAGAGAGTGTGACTTTGTACACCCACACACATATGAACCAAGGGTTAAAAGTACAGCCTGTACCAATAATGAAGGATGCCATTCCCTGGACACAGTTTTCAGGACCCTATTCCCAGCACTGAAATTGAGAAATATACTGTTTATGTAATGGCCAAGAGGTCTCCACTCTGGAAAGACCACAGCATAAATGACTCATCAGCAAAAGATCCTGTACCAGAAGGATGGTAACAAGATTGCAGCATATCACAAACACAACTCCTCTGCTTGTTGGCCCAGCAGAAAAACAGACATTGAGCGTGCATTTCAAACATTCAGATAAAGAAAAAATATACAACAACAAAAATGTTTAAAAAAAAAACCCAACAAAACAAAACCAGTTAAAAACTTGGCCCAAGATTTATGAAACCTGAAGTCAGCATGTTTCTACAGCAAAGACCCATCCTATCCCAACCGATGACTCCAGCTGAAGAGTATGGAAGATTTGTCCAAAAACTACTTTATAGTACTGTGAAGAAGTCCAGCAGCATGATGAAGGCAACCTGCATCCCTTGTCATCCTCTTGGCACACAAGTGATCCTGGCCACACCATCTGGACATCCATGTGTTGATGCTTCAGAGTATGTTACAGATGTACCAATGATTGCTATGCATCAGATCATGTGAATGGTGAAAATCAATTTTTTTTGCAAATGAACACCACCCTGCCAATATAATCTCACACAAAGTTTTACTACACTGCCTTCCCTGTAATTGTAATGTTTCCCCAGCTTGTGTTTTTGAAAGTGTTTTTTTGAAGATGTCCAGCAGTACAGGCACAGCTTCAGAATTCTTTTTTTTTTTTTTTTTTTCCAGCTAGGAGAGTTATAGCAAAAGCAAAGTAAACCAATAAGGGCAAACCACAGCGCTGATACAAATTTTGTGGTAACAGGTTTAACAAAAGATACATAGAATGAAATGGCTAGGACAGCCCTACACTGTCCTGTTTCTCTTTCAGAATTAAAGCCTTGGGGGAGAAAGGTACATACATAGAAGCAACTTAAAACCTCAAGAAGGATGGAGTTTGCAACTCTAACAAAGCTAAAACATTGTTTTTCAGAGAGCTCTGACATATTCATTAGACCAGATGCTAGAATGGTGAACAGGAAAGAAGAGAACCACATATTTAAATAGATATCATTTCAGACTTCATTAGTTGACCACAGAAGAATTGTAAGCACTCCAACAACTCCTCAACGAAACTAAAAATTGTTTCAGCAGCTGACATTATACAAGATTTATTGCTTGCAGGAAAATGGATAAGAGATTCTTCACACAGATGGTCTGACACACAGTAACAATAAAAACATCCTGACTCTCTAGCTAGTGATTAATCCCCTGATATGAGAGTATAAAGTCAGCCCGTAAGTCACACAAGTTAGCAACAGAAAGAAGATGAAAGCATCAAAGATTAAGCCAAAAATACAGAGAAAATTGGTCAGATACACCTTCAAAGCCAAAAGAAAACAGAAGTGCTTTTAATTTTTCAGATAAAGTGAAAGCATGTCTATAAGTGTCATCAAAGCAGAGTTAGCACATTATGGATCACAATCTGAGGAGCGGAGAGTGACAGGCCACAAGTGACTCACACCCCAACGACTCGGCCATCCAGCAAAATCATTCACATGAAGGGAAAAAACCAAAACCACCACGGTCTTAAGCAGCTCCCCAAGCCATTCGGCAATGCACTGATTTATACCAATGAGCAACTTCATCAAATTCAGGTAGTACATGAAATTAGAATAGTCTGTTCTCTTTCAGTTGGACGGCACATAACTCGTGGTATATGAACTGTAACAACCATGTTACAATGTGGACTAAGAACTGATCAAAATCCTCAGCAAAAGCAACCTAAGAGGATATGAAGGTGACCATATGGCAACCACTTAGTAGTGAAAGAGTGACCCAGTGAAGAGTGAGAAGATGACATATAATAATGCTTTTGATCCAGACTGTCGCTTGAGGCACAGGGAGTTTAGATGGTAAGGGTGTAATTGCCAGGGATTTCTTTCTTGGGGGGTCTCTCTTTGAAGGCACCTGGCTTAAGCTACTATGTAACACAGCTGATTTGTACCAATAAATCTGTCTAATGGAGGTGAGAGCCTGATGAAAAAAAATTCTTTAGCAGTTTTCCTCTTCTGGACACTCCCAAGGACCTTCAAATCCTTGAATTTTGAGGCTCTGAGCTGCTCCCAGCACTCCTGGTGAGGCCGCACCGGCGCTGAGCACAGCAGATGATCCCTCCCCGCTCTGCCCAGCTGTGCTGCCGTGTTTGGTGCCCCCCAGGACAGGGTTCTGCCCTCTGGGCTGCCTGGGCACACCCTGCTGCCTCTCACTGAGCTGCTGCCACCAGCACCCACAGGGCTCTCCCTCCCTGCAGGGCACTCCTCAGACACCCCCTCACAGTTTAGATTTGTGCCCAGCGGTAACTCTGTCCCTAGAGTCAGGATCCAGCATCTGGACTTGTTCAATTTCATTCCAATAATGATTGCTCAATGCTCCAATTTATCTAGAATAAATACACTGAACAGAACTGGCACTAGAATTGAGCCCTGAGGAACACTGCTGGTCATCAATTGCCAGCCAGATTTAGTTTCGTTTACCAAGCACTGAAGCCTCAAGTCATTGAGAAGTTTGCCAAGGCAAACTCTTCTGCAAGTGAAATAAGCTGAATTTCCATTGTTAAATGTACAGCACACTCCACTTGCCAGTATAAAAACCAGTACCCACTAAGCAACTTCACAGAGACCATGTGTATTACCTAAGCCAAGTGATAATTCAAACCACATGTGATGCACACCACTGATTCATACCTACTCACTCATTTCAGTGAGTAGGGACTACCCAGGGAAAACAGACTCAGCAGAAACTCTCGGGTTTACTTCTGAAACTGCTGCAGGAATAACCAAAATATGGCAGAGTGCTGCTTCCTTAAAACATTCCACCCCTCTGGGTGACAGTAGTGCTCCCTGCACATTCTCATCACACATAAGGCAACCCTAGCTCCTTCCCATGCCTCACACCAGCACTTACTGCCCAGCACTTCACCTACAATGAAAAAAGGCACAGCACAAGCCCAAAAGCTCTTCTATGCAAGGTTTTGACAGCTGAGACAGGTGTTAGGAGCCTTTCCACAATTTTCACACTCAAACATTCTGGAATTACTGCCACCACTACAATTTACACCCTTGTTCCTGCTTCTGCTTCACCAGGCTGTGCACAGAGAACTGCAAGTAAGGTGATACCCTCCCAGAGTAAGGCAAAGGAAGAAAGGAAGGGCAAAGATAAAAATGAAGAACAAAGCAAGATGCCAGAAAGATGGGTGAGAGGGTTGAAATAAGGGACATTTGAGAGCAGTGTTCTAAGGACAAGGAGACATAAAGCATAGTACCTGAAACAGAGGGACTCCACACGGAAGTGCAGCATGTCAGGGCTCTCCCATATTACCACCTTACGAGGCTGGGAAATACCAAATTACTCAGCATGAATTGCTGCAGCCCTGCTGTGACCTGCCCAGCCCCTTGCCTGCAGGGAGAAGAATTGGAGGGAGCAGGTACAGTGACACACAGGTCATTTTGGTATCTTTAATACTGTGGCTTCAACATTGCTTGAAAAAACAGTACATCATACTAGTAGTTATAACTATCTATATTGTGTTGTAAATAATTATGAATTAAGTCTTTTAGTCTCAGCATTATCATCATCAATGAAATAAATATTTTATTCACATAAATATATTTAGTTTGTCATCCTTAATCCTCAGGGACCAAGCTGCACAAAGATTCCATTGTAATAACTTAATCAACCACTTCTCTCAAAGAAGGTTTTCATTTTGCAAATTCTATTTTTAAACTAATTAACTATCTGCAAATGAGAGGCATTATGAGTCATTAGAGTGTCTCAAAATATTTCGTAACAGCAAGTTACCTTGGCTTAAGAATCCAGCATGATACATGCCCCATGCACAAGTATTCTACATATTAATCATCTGTTAGCCTTTTGAATGAGTCATAAAAAATTAGTCAGTTGGAGGCTTGGACGAAAGCCGGTATCTTGCTCCAACTAATGAGCTACCAAAGAAATCAGTGTAGGATTGACCTTTATGTTCTTTGTCTTGTTCAGCCATTTCCAAAAGCTCTTTGAGATTTGCATTTGTTTTTGTTTGCCATAAAAAGATGAAAGGGAAACCAGAACTTCTCCTTTACACATTGAGAAATGTGCATTAAAGCAACATTTACAGGAAGTTTTTGTCATTGCTCACTAAAATCTGGAAAGGACGAAACAAGGCTACAAGAACTACTAGTATAAATAATCCTCCATTTTATGAAGAACAGATGGAAGAATGTTGTATTTCAGGCCTTGTCTAAAATCAGGAGACTAGTAATAACTTTTGATACAATGAAGAAAGGCCTTAGAAATCTCAACTTAAAAGCCAAGAGAAAACTGTGATTATCTATAAAGATTGCAGACTTCATATCATAAAATATCGTAAATATATAAAGTCAGAAGGCTTTATTTCATATTAGTAGGTTTTAAGAAAATAATGGAGAAGTCAGTAGGTGATAACAACCATAGAAAACATCTTTGGACGTTTTCCCTCCAAGGACACTGGTGAACATTGTCAGAGTGCCACATTCACTGACCCTTGACACCCCAGCACTTTGCCTGCCTGTGTTCAGGGCTGAGTTCGACTGTGCTGCTGTACAGCCTCACATCAGAGCACTGATGGAGCAGGAGCCATGGGAAGGCTCAGTGGGGTCCTTACTTTTCCATCCTGAAATGATTTTCAGCTGGGCATGAGCCCTCGGCCCCTGCCCACACTGTGCCACAGATCCGCTCATGCCCCTTGTCAGTGACTTACTGGGTGAATTTTTAGGTCAGGTAATTGTCCAATGCTGAATCCTACTCATTGGAACAGATATATTCCTATTTGGTTTAATAGAGAAATGTAGTGACATTGATTTGAGATGTGCTTTCCACTGTCAGGTTCCTAAGAGCATAACACAAAGATTATGTGTTAGCAAAGCAAGCACTCAGCTATCCAGGGATTACAAAAGAGAACACAAGGCATCTGCCCCCAAATACAAACAAAGCCTCTTTGTGACGACCAAAGAAAATTAGTAAGAAAGAGCAAAATGACAACACTGGGTTTACCACAAATAATACTGCTAATGCAGAAAATTGATAACTTAATGAAAAGGACAAGGCATCCAAACTAACAGCACTGTTTACTTGTGAGAACAAAAATTGCCATGTAAGTGCACTTAGCAAAGACCCTAATATAAACGTTTCATTTGGCTAGAAGTAGTTAGTACTAAAAGTAGAAATTAAAATTAGATTAATAAGCAGTAAAAGTTCAATTAATCTGATTGGAGAAAACAATCAGAAACGCAATCAAATGCTATGAATTATTAGGAAAGAATTTGAAAATAAAACCAAGAGTGTTGTAATGACATATATAAAGGATTGAATTTGGAGTGTAGTTCTGGTCCCCAATCTTAAGAATATAAATTAACCCAGATATAATACAAAGAAAAGTAGAAAGGACCATCACTGGTACAGACTGACTGCCACAAAGGGAATGATAAAATATACTGGTCTACAGAAGAGAAACCTGAGCAAAGGATACTGAAGCAGGCTCAAAGTCATGAATGCCAAAGAGAAGGTGAACTGGGATCAGTGTTCTCTGTCATCTCCAATACAAGAACTAAGAGGTATCACATAAGACAAGCAGCAGAGAGGTTCAAAACAAACATGCTTTTTGTTTTGTGCTTTTACAGCCAACAAGTAGCTGCGGTGTGGGACTCCCTGAGAAAGTGCTGGCTCTGCCAGAAACCTATCCTGATTCCAAAACTGATCACCACACCCATCAGCAGAAGGAAAAAAAACATGTTCGGGGATCCAAAATATGAAGACACATTTCAATTTGGAAATTCCTACAGTCCCAGCCCACTGGAAGCCAGGAAAGTATTCTTATTTTTCATTGCTGTACACTTGCAATGCTGTACACTTTGCCCAGCTCCAAACCCCTTGGCAGACACCTGTGGCTGGTCACTACTGGAAACAGGCTGGTGGCCCAACAGTTCTTTCTTACAATGCACTTGGTGGCCTGGTTTTTAATTTTTATATAACTAAGCTTCTGAGTTCAAAATGGCAGGTTTTCCCTTTACTTTGAAAATAAATCAGTGCCAGAAGTACCCTTATGGGTATTTTGTCTTTTTTCTTCATAAAATGGAATTTTCTTTAATAAATGAAACTTCCATTATATATATGCATTCTTTTAATGAGATAGAAAACACCCTGGCCTCAGTGAAGACAGATGCCATTTTGTCCACTGTAAAAGTCAGGAGTGCATGGGGAAAACACAGGGAACCTGAAAATGAGTTTAAGGACAGGCAGAAAGAGTGAATGCATGGAAACAGGCTACAGGAAATTTTGAAGAATCACAGGAAACATACAAGAATCAGAAGAGTAGAAGAGAAACATCAGGAGGCCAAGAAAGTCTATGAGAGCAAACAGGATGATATGCAAAATAAATGACAGATGGAAGGGCAGGCAAGAGAGTGAGACCTGTAACTCTGGGGAAAACAAAACGAAGAATATGATTTTATTGAAAAGATAAATATTATCTGTAGGGAGTAGAGTGTTATTGACAACTTGAAATGACACACAAATAGGAAGCATCTTCAAAAAGAAATCCCACTGAAGGACACTTCCTCCATTATCTAATTTAACTGAAGATAATATTAAGAATTTGGATAATCCAACAAGTTTTTCCTTTTTTACCAACTGAATAAATAATATCACATATAGTATCTGATTTACACCAAAATGTGTGCACCTCTATTCTTAAGGCAGAAATACACTTCTCAGGTTTGCTAACTGCTTTGAAATCTGTCTGTAAGTCAACAGACAGACTGGGATGTCAAGGGTCAGTTTATGTATCCTACCTAGGTCCCAAGATGGTAAGTGACCCACAGCTATAGTCAAGGTATTCCTTCTCCTCACCTTTTGTTGTATTGACCTGCAACAGCTAGCTTTAACCCTATTACCGGGTTTCCAAACCTTTCAAGTGGTAAAAGAACCTCAAAACCAAATCCAAACCCTTCTGGAAGGTAACTTTGCACATGTTGCAACTTTCTGACCACAAATTATCAACTAACCCAACATTACAAGTCCAGTGCAGCCAAGCGCAAGTGTGTATTAACTAGGATGCTCAGGTATTTAAGGAAGAACAGTTTGACCCTGTTATATCTACAGCAGAATTTATAGCCATGCCATGATGCTGATGTGACACCACTCTATTGTCCCATCTTTACCACACATCTGTTGATACTGGATAGCCATTCACGTCTGGCAATCAGGTTATTCATAAAACTCTCTAATTTCTTTTACAACTTTTTCGCCAGCAAAATCACAACAGGCAGATTAAAAGTCTTGCCCTGTGAAGCCCGGGAAGGCTAAAGAAGATCTACCGGCAAAGCTGAACTTGCTTTCATACAAATCCCGTGGTTTGGGGCGTAGCTACAACCCACTAATCTTTAAACGCCCGCAGAGTGGCATTTTTGTGCGGCCGGCTGCGCACCAAAGCCGGGGGCGGCTCGTCCCCGGCCCCCGCACAGCGGCGGCCCGAGCGGAGCGGCTCGGATCCCGGCCCGGGCGGCTCCGATCCCGGCCCGGGAGGCTCGGATCCCGGCCCGGGGGCTCGGTCCCGGCGGGCCCCGGCGCCCGGAGCGCCCCGCGCGTTAACGGCCGCGCCGCGGGCTCCAGGGAATCCAGCGCCGTTCCTGTAAGCCCAGACGCCTTTTCCCCGAGTCAGGGATAAATCCCGGAAACGGCGCCAGAGAACTCGGTGCCCAGCGGAGGGCGGGGAGCGGAGGGAGGGAGGCGGCGAGCTCGGCGGTGCCGCTGCCCGGCTGCCCCGCGGGCACCGGCGGATGGCGCGGCTCGGCTGCCCGACCCGCTACCGCCGCTCCGGCCGCTCCGGCGCCGGCACCGGCACCAGCCTCCCCCGCGACGACGACCGCCCGCCTCGCCCTCCCGCAGACTCCCCGAGCCCTGCCCCGCTGCCGCCCGCCCCGGCGTGGGGCTGCCGAAAGGAGAGCCCCAGCCCCCCGGAGAGGGCGAGCAGAAAGCGGGCTGCCCGCAGACCGGAGGCGATGGGGAGCCCGACGGCGGCCAGGAGGGTCGAAGAGAGCCCGGGTCCGAAAGCTCGACGGCGGACACCATTGTGTGGACCCACAGTGGGCTGCAGATCCGCGGGACCGGTGGTGTCGCCGGGCGAGGCGGTGTCCCGCGGGCGCACGGCCCCGCTCCGAGGGGAGCGGCGAAGTCCCCGCCGTGACTTACCGTCCCCAGCGAGGTGCGGGGCAGCGCCGGGCCGCGCATGGCTCCGCGGCCCGCTACATCCCCGAGGCAGCGTCCCCCGCGTCCAGAGGAAGCCGCCCCAGCCCTACCCAGCGCCGGCCGGAGCAGCGCAGAGAGTGACTACCCCGTCTCCAACTTCCTGGCAGCGGCAGCAGGAAAGAGAGCGGCGAGCGGGAGGCGGCCCGGAGCCGCGCCGAGCCCCGCCCGCCCTCCGCCGAGCGAGGACCGGCGTTGGCAATATTCCGTAAAAACCCAGATGGACGAGCATGGATGGTGCATCGAGTGGCTAAAGCTGCTGGAAAACACACGGGAAAGGAGTCAGAGGAGGTCTAATGAAATCTTAAAAGTTCTTGACGCAGGAGTGTTTCACTCTTCAGTACTTTGCACGTGAAAATTAACCATGTACTTGTAAGAAAAAGACTTTTTGCACCTTAACCGCCTTAATTTTAAAGACAGCCATTTTTCAGCCACAATCAGCATTTTCAGAGTCTGTATGACCATCCTGTAGTTTTTAATGTAAAACACACATTTTCTCGTATGCTCCAATGACCAGCTGTACAGATTGTGCAAATATAAGCAAAACCAACATGGCATTCTGTGTAAGCCCTGCTTCATTTAATATATCCTCTTAGCATGTTTGAAAAACAAAAATACACCTAGGAATGAGTGGCTAAATGATAAAGGACTCCCCTTCATTTGTTGCTAATTAAGACTTCCCCTTGCTTTCTGCAATTGTCTCTATACTCCAGTAAAAGACATTAAATCAAGCTACTAAGCATTGTTTTGGAAGAATTTGCCAATTTCAGTACAAAATGTGTACAGTTCACTCCGTGGACTGCCCGAATTACTGCGGAGAAATCCAAACACCTCCACAGACTGTTCCTACAATGGAATTGATTATCTGCTGTGTGGAAGCCAGCAACAGCACGTACACAGGAGCAAACAAGGAGGGCACTTTTCCACACTTTGGCTTGGAACAGCTGTGACTTTCCAGCTGCAAGTCCCAGGAGGGAAGGAAATAGCAGAATAACCTGTTACCAGATTGCAGCCATCTCCAGGGATAGAGGTGGAAAAGATTTTGTCCCGTTCATTTCCTTGCCTCGAATGAGGACAATACAAAATTAGCCCTTAAAGGGAAAATCCTGGCACAGATTCTGTGAAGGAGGAAATAATGTTTTTAATGGGATGTTTCACGTTTAGCACTTGCTGTCATGCGAGTGGATGAGACACATCCTTCAATCTGCGTGGAGCTTCAGCCTTCAAAACAAAAAAAAAAAAAAGGGGGGGGGGGCAGAGCCCAGCCCCGTTTCTCTAGAACCACATAAATGTCAGAAAAATCCCTGTGAACCTTCACATTTGACTCCTCCCAAGTTCGGGGAGGAACATATCACAGCCCACGGCACGTTTGACATTTACACCAAGGCACATCCACTTCCCAGCTTTCACCAGAACTCCATCTCCAGGCGTCCCTCCATTCCTGCCACCTCCCTGCAGCCTGCCAGGTCTCCAGCACTTCCTGAGGTCCTTCCCGCTAGGGGCTAAGGCCCAGAGGGACTGAGCCCACCCTCCTGTCACACAACTTGCAGCTCGTCTGACACCCCAACTGCTTTACTCCCAGCCTGCAGAGCTGCATTGGGTTTGCACAACCAGGTTTTGGTAGCGGGGTGCCTACAGGGGTGGCTTCTGTGAGAAACTGCCACAAACTTCTCACATGTCTGGCAGAGCCACTGCCAGCTGGCTCCAGGATGGGTGCACCGCTGGTCAAGGCTGAGCCCATAAGAAATGGTGGCAGTGGCTCTGTGATAACGTATTTAAGGAGGAAAAATAAAAAAATTATTGCGCAGATGTAATTGTGGCCAGAGAAGAGCAGAGTGAGAGTATGTGAGAGGAACAACTCTGCAGACACCAAGGTCAGTGGAGATGGAGGGGGAGAAGGTGCTCCAGGCACCAGAGCTGAGATTCCCCTGCAGTCATGACGAAGACCATGGTGAGACAGGCGGGATATGCCCCCTGCAGCCCATGGAGGCCCATGGGGATGCAGAGATCCACTTGTAACCCATGGAGGAACCCCATGCTGGAACAGGTGGATGCCTGAAAGAAGGCTTTGGCTCCGTGGGAAGCCTGTGGAGCCTGGAGCAGGCTCTGGCCAGGGACCTGCAGCAGGTGGAGAGAGGAGCCCACACTGGAGCAGGTTCCCTGGCAGGACTTGTGACCCTGTGGGGGGCTCACGCTGGAGCAGTGTGTTCCCGAAGGACTGCACCCGTGGAAGTGTGGGTCATGTCGGAGTAGCTCCGAAGAGCTGCTGCCCGTGGTAAGGTTGACATTAGAGAAGTCTGTGGGAGAGACCTGCTGGAGCAAGGGAAAGATCCCTCTCTCTCCGTGAGCACTGGCAGGAACAACGTGGGATGAACTGACCGTAATCTCCATCCCCTCTCTCCCTGCGCCGCTACGGGGCGGGAGGGTCGGAAGGGGAAAGGTGTTTTTAAGATTTATTTTACTTCTCATTATCCTGCCCTGATTTTGTCGGTAGTAAATTCAATTATTATCCCCAAGTTCAGCCTGCTTTGCCGGTGACGGTAATCGATTTGCGATCTCCGTCGGTCCCCGTCTCAACGCGCGAACCTTCGGTTTGATTCCCTCTCCCCTGCCCACTCGCGGTGGGAGCGGCGCGGCCAGACCCGCGCCACACACACCGCCGGGGCCGGGCCGCCCCGCACACACCGCGGGGGCCGAGCCGCCCCGCACACACCGCCGGGGCCGGGCCCGCCCCGCACACACCGCGGGGGCCGGGCCCGCCCCGCACACACCGCCGGGCCGGGCCCGTCCCGCACACCCTGCCGGGGCCGGGCCGCCCCACACACACCGCTGGGGCCTGGCCCGCCCCGCACACACCGCCGAGGCCGGGCCCGTCCCACACACACTGCCGGGGCCGCTCCGCGCGAGGGGGCGGGGCCGGCCGGGGAGCGGCGGCGATTGGACGGAGGGCAGGGAGGGGGCGGAGCCCGGCGCGGCCCGCGCGGGCTGTCATGGCGGCGCCCAGCGCGGCGGTGAGTGAGGGGCTCGGTGGTCCCGTGCCCTGCCCGCCGCCCGGCGCTGAGATCTCGCTTCTCTCCTTTCCCTCCGCAGGAGCAGCGCTGGCTGTGGGCGGCCCAGGACTTCGTTCGCCGGGCGCTCCCGGGGCCGGACGGGCGGGAGGCAGCGGCGCTGGAGGCGGTGCTGCGGTGCCTGCGGAGCGCGGGCGGCGGGGCGCTACCGCTCGGCTACAGGTGACAGCGGGGCGGAGAGGAGGGCGCGGGGCGGAGAGGAGGGCGCGGGGCGGAGGGGAGGGCCCCGGTGCACACCCGCGGCCCTCCCGGAGCTCGGCACGGCTCGTTCCTGCCCGCCCCGGATGCCGGCTGTGGGAGGGATCTTGGCGAACTGGGGTAACCGTACGCGTTCCTTTGGCCTCGGCGCGCCCCCGGTGTGATTAAGCACCGTCTCCGCCTGTCTGCGGTAGGTAGAGCGTGAAACCAAAGCGGGGCGTCTCGCCGAGACGAGCCGCCGCATGTACGGCGTTTGCACGGCGGCTTCCCGGCTGGATCCTGCTGGCCAGCGCAGGAGGAGGTTTCTGAGCACGGTCTCCGAACTTGTTGGCCAACTGAGCTCAGCGTTCGAGTGAGCACCCTTAAAGAAGGGGAATCTAGGATACCATAGTCCTTATTTTAGTTGTAACATGGTCCTTATTTTAGTTGGTAAAAGGCTTTTGGGTGCTCACCATCATGAAAAACATGCAGCTTGCTGAGAGATATCCACACTGGAAAGTTTGGCTAGTCCGGATCTGTTTCTTGCTCCAGCTTCTGGAAGAATTAATATATCTGGCACGGCCAGTTTTGGGAGGAAAGGTCAACTGGAATTGATTAGGGATTTGTGACCCTTAACTAATAGTTAATAAATGTAGGTGGTTGATCTTTCACACCAGCTAAACCTATCATTTAAGCCATATTTTTTCCTGTGTATTTTATGACATTTAAAACAGTCTTCAGTTTATATTCAGGAGAATCTGTGAAGAAGACTTGAAGGTACTTGGTATTTACCAGTTTATATTCAGGAGAATCTATAAAGAGGAGTTGAAGATACTTGGTATTTATCTCCTGTGAGGCCAGTGGTCTCTGTTTGTGAGCGGTGTGCTACATCCACAGCTAACCACCAAGCTCTGGAGCACAAGGAGAGAATCTGTTTGCTTCTGTATGTGATAACCATAAGCCAGTGTCCTGCTGTAGTTGTGTTTCTCCCAAAAAGCACCCAGCACATGTGACAAAAACACAAGCAGCACTGTGCTTTTGTGGATCACAGGTACCAGTATTAATCCCGGTGGTGCTCTGTCTCTGAAGATGGAGCAGTTTCAGCTAATGGAATTTTCAGCTAATCCCCTGTTCATTTTCCTGCAAGATGCACAGCATAAGTACCTGCGTAAATTTATGTCTTCTGATTAATTTTTCTGTATCTAATTACTATTTATTACTGAGTCAGACCCATCAATCATCTGGACTAGTTTCTTGCTTTGAACTTTTGATCTCTGACTAATCAAGTGAAACTCTTCAAATTCACACCCTTTGAATTGGGTTATGTCCCGCTACTGCACAAGTGGGTATTGTGAATACAGCTCCAGTTTCACAACCTAAAATTGTCAGTGAAGCTCACTCACTGGAAACCAGTACCAAAGTCACAGGCTGGAGAACAGTTTGTGTTGGCTCTTTCAGTGTTGATATTAGGGTGCTTTGCAAACTGAGTTTTTCATACATCCTGCTATATTCTTGCTTTTTTTTCTTTCTTTCTTTCTTTTTTTCCAGTTTCATCTCCATCTCTGACCTACGGCATCAGCAGCACATACCGTGCTGCAGCCACCTGAGCTGGAGCACTAATGAATTTAAGGAATGGTCTCATCAAGGACAAGGTGCTTTACCCATGCAGGGCACTTTGCCAAGGACTTACCTGCTCCTGGTTGGTTATTTAGCAGATGGAAGGCAAGAAAACAAAGAAAAGCTGGTAGATGGTTGCCTATACGTGAAAGACAATACTGGGATAATTCCATGTGAGGTATGTCCTCAGTCTGAGGGGTTCTGTGTTTATTCCCACTTCTGGGGCAGTGTCACAAACCACCAGGGGCTTCAGCTGTTCTGCCAGAGTCTAGTGAAGGAAGTAACACGTCTCTGTAACAGGCAGGAAAACAGGAAGCTCACATCCTGGGCAGAGGATAGAACATGTGAAATGTGCCATTGCTAGGAAAAGAAATATTGAATGTACTGGTGTGGAAAAAAGAGACAGTCAGTACAGTTCTGTTAAATTCACCACAGTACAAGGTGGCCTGGGAGACCTTCCCACGCTTTGCTGAATTCCAACTTGTGGAGCAGAAGTAACTTTTTGGAGAAAGTTGTTACTTACTTACTGTGTGTTCAGTGATGCACTGATGACGTACTTTCAGGAAATAATAGCTTGCATGACAGTTGACCTAAAAGCCTCCTGAAGGAAATTGCAAGTGGAGTCGGATAACAAATAACCCCTAGAGTGGTGATGACAGAGCACTCAAGTTATGCTTTCCAAGGAGACAAAGTCTAGGAAGAAGTTGTATTGGTAAGAACTTGTAACTGAAAACACTTCAATTACAAGTGTTTTACAAGGGTAAGAGAAAGTGGGCAAGAAATTTAGAAAAATAGTCTGAAAATAACCAAGCCTTGCAGTGAATTAGTTACCACTTTTCTGTGAGGATGTGACTATAACCAGGAAGTGCTAGCTGTAGAGCTCAGCAAGTCTGTTCCAGATTTGCACCTGGAAGGGCAGAAGTTCTCCATGCAAGGTAGGAGAGTGGGCAGAAAACACTGCTCTCATTTAGTGATGAAGCCCAGCAGTAGGACAAGAGTTTGTGATGCACATGCAAGGGTTTATTAGTAATGAACACTGTAAGTAGTGCTGAGAAAACAAACTGAAACTCATCTCAAGCTTCAATCTCGTTATCTTTTGGTTTAGCTCTTGCACTTCAAGCTGGAGTGGCTGGAGTCACTGCTAATCTTCCCAAGCTGGTCATATATACCACAGAGAGACCAGAGTGCAGCAGGGTACTTGGAAATCCTGGTGGATCCAGTGCCGGTGAATGCCCCCAAGGAAGTACTTCACAGCATTCCAGTCACCTCCCCAGTGTCAGCTGAGCCACTGCTTACCTCCAGGTAAAAACCTACCATGCCCAATTCCATCATAGCACTGTTGCTCTGGCTTGGCAAGTGATGTGAAGAGCACTTGGCTTAGAAAGAGACAAATTCTATTTCTGCCACATGTGAAAGCATAGCAGTGAGTGGTGGAAGTAAAAGTTATACAACAAAGCCACTTTTCTTTAATCACCTGTTTCCCAGGAGTTTATTGGAAGTTTTTATTCTTGAATTTGAAAAAATAAGACAAATTTTAAATATTTCTAGATGTAATTTCAAACTATAGAAAGAATATTAGAACAGTTCAACTGTCTTTGAGGCTAAAATCCTCTCTTTTGATTAGCGCAACTGTTTTTTTTTTTTTGAACCTCCAGTGAACCAAAAGTATAATTGAAAGTAATCCTGTATTGTATATGTAATACATCATTGTATTATGATGTTAATATGTGCCACTGGTCAAGTTCTTATCAGATTACTGAGATAAAAGAGCCAGTGAAATGTCAACAGGTAGAAGCAACTGTGCTTTAGTTTACAGTATGTGAAAATGAGCCAATGGAATTGTAAATTTTACTAATTTGATCATTTCAAGTTATGCTAGATCATGTTTTATCTTCTTGAGTAGAGAATTCTTGCTGTAATTTAATTCCAATAAAATGTCATTAATTGTGTTGCTTTAGTTTCTTTTTAGTTACCTTCTGTTTTTATTGGGTTTGTCTGCTTCTAAGAAGGTAATTTTAAGCTTTAGTGTTTGATTTAGCTCAAGGGACCTTTCTAAACAAGAAAATTATTCCCATATTTCAGTATATGTTCTCAGGCTTTTAACACAAAGCTCCTTTGTTATTGACTGATATCTGAACAATTTTCCATGTTACAACAAAAATATTACAGTGAGGTGCTGGTACTACTGTGTGTCTCCTACTGGTTGGGGCTTTTTAAAGTCATGAAGTTAGATCATTTTTTAGGTGTTTTGGAATAAAGAATGGTTTTGTTCTAAGTAAGTGGGATGGTTATATTCAAGTGCAGTAGTAGCTGAAATGAAAATTACAAATGTAAATTTTTTTTGAAATTTCTCTTTTTTTAAATCTTTTGAAACATAGGTTTGAAACAACAAACGGGATTGATTCAAGAAATATCATCTCTCTTGCCTCTCATTTGCTTTCAGTTTTCCTTCTCTTTGACACTGTCAAGTTTGTTAGAAAGAGTCCATTGTTGCTTTCAGGCCTCTTGTTTATAGGCTTAGAGTTTCCACAGTGTTCTGTTCCATGGACCTACAAATCCAAGTTCTGTTTTCTGCAGAAGAATTGCTTGTGACTTTTTTCTTCTCCTTTAGACCAACAATTAGTTTCTTGTTTGTGGTAAAGCTTTTTATAACCTGGCTGTTGTCATGAAGTGTGTGAATTTGTTCTTCTGTTCCTTCTGTCTTCAAATACTAAAATGTCAAAGGGATTTAGTATTGAAGAGTTAAAGTACAAATTTTGTAGCCAAATATTGTTTAGAAAACCTCTCTGAGAGCTTGACCATATAACTTTGTTGGATCTGTTATTCCCAGAAAGTACATGCTGCATATTTATTTATTTTACATTTGGGATACTTTTGAGCTTTCTTTCATCTCTGATTGCAGTTGCCTCTTTAATTGCCCTCTAGGATTCCATTTAAGAAAAGATCAAAGCTTACTGTAGCAGGGGAATTGACCAGACTTGGGCCTCTCCTTTGTGTTCACCACAAGACATTCTTCTTTCTGTTTCTGAGGTGCTTTGCCTCTGCTGTTTGTGCCCCTGTGCTGGTGCAAGTAAGTCCTTGGAATTTTGCTCACAAATTCACTGTCTGGATCTGTGTATGTGCTAGCTGATTAATTCTTTGAAGCTTGTCATTGATTTCCCAGTTTTATTTATTCTTCCTTTTACTAGTGATACCTTTTTAATTACACCCAGTGTATAATAGTCTTGATATGTAAGAAGTCTAGTTCTGTGCCTTGCAGAAGTACAGTCCTTCTCCCTCATGCAGTTGCAGTGTCTCTGAATGTCTTGCAGATACAGCCCTTTTGCTAAGAGTGTGAGGCAGTCCTCTAGGTGGAAGAGGGTTTTTTGGATGGGATTATTTGGGTTGAGAAGAATTTTTTTTCACTGGAGTCGATGCTGATATTGATTTTGGTTTCTCTGCTCTAGAAACACAGCCAGATGCTGTGGCATCGTGTCTTCCAGCTGGGTCACAGGTACACAATCACAGGCCTGAGTCTATCCAGCCTGAAGAAATCTGGACAAACGGTGTTGGTCACCGGTGCTTCTTCCTGCCTTCTGCCCTACTGTGCAGAGCAAATGAGGGAGCAGCCACTGAACAGTTCTTGGCAAGGAGAATCCACTCAGTCTTCTACCCTTGAGACTGCTGAGCAGCTCAGTTGCTCCTTGCAGCTGGAGGCTGAAGAGGAGAGGCCAAGACAAGCCAAGGAGTCCAAGATCATCTCTTATGTGGTAAGGATTCATAGGCTTAGTCTTCACCCACTCATGCACTGTGGTTTCAGCTCCTGGCCTGCAAAGAGCATTATTTTCATCATTTTATTTTCTTACTGCTCAGGCCTGTGAGTTTCTTATATTTTGGGACTCTCTACATTCTCTTACTTTCTGTTTGCTTTCTGTGTAGGGATTTATCACCAAAATACTCAATGTCCAAGCTGGTCTCTTTTTACTGGATAACCAAGTCTGCTTGTGCCTTGCTTACCAGCCACTGCTGAACCTTGCACGGGGACTCCGACCGGGAGCCTGTGTGGAGGTAAGCTGAGATTTGCAAGGCCATGAAGTGTTCAGTGGGAAAGGCTCAGGCCCTGGGGATGGCTTGTGAGGGTGTGGGTCAACAGCAGGCTATGGGAACATGGAAATTATTTCAGCAAGTATCTGGAACAAGATTGGAGATCTTAGTGCCTAGACTCAGTCTAGGTATGATTGAGAGTTGGTATGATTATTATCTGATTCCTCCCTAAGCTGTGCTCGGTGCCTCAGGCCTGATTATGCACAATTCAGTAGAGTGAGAAAGGATTTAAGGTGGGGTAACAGTTTTGGGGAGTGGTGGCAGACTGGCTGTCTCTTCTCTTACACTCTACGTCTGTATCCAAGCTCATCGATGTCCACCTGCTGCAGAAGCCTCTGGTGTCCTTCCCTTTCACTGTGCTCGGTGCTTGCCTGAGCAGCATGGTTGTGCTGAAGAGTTTTTCAAGGCTCAGCACCCCCTACCAGCCAGTGGCCTGCTCGAGGAATCTCTGCTTACAGCTGCTCTTCCGCTTCAATCTTGGGATGCCACTGTACCTCTGGCTGGTGAGCCTCCTGGAGACCTTTGAGGAGAGGTGAGGACATGTCTTCTCAAGTCAGGCTGTGCCTAAATGTGCCTTGTAGGTTACCTGGGTGTCTTCTAGACCAAAGGATCACAAAATTACTGTGCTTGGATACTACAAGCAGCAATTGCTTCTGGTTTTTTGGCCTAAGTAAACCATTTATCCAGACTTCACATCGTGTCCTGTTGCTTGTTGCCTTGCAGTTGCTCTTAAGAGAAAAGCCAGTGCATTTTACAAGTGCAGGTGAGGTAAAGGCCTTGGGAAGCTGCAGTGCTTTAGAGCATTGTACTCATGTGGCTGGAATGCTTTGTCCTGAGATACAGAAGCACTGTAGGGAAACAGTGGTTTGCTTGGCAGATCACGGTGGGCACTGAGGCTGAAGCTGGAAACTGGTGCTACAACTGGAACACAACTGATACAAAGGCTCTTGTGTCCTGACTGTGCCTAGAAGCAGCAGCAGCAGCTGCTCAGCATATCACTTTGAGATATTCTGAGTATTGCCAGGAGCGTGATCATTTGTTTGAGAGTCTCTGTCTTGGCAGCTTTTCCCACCCATGCTTACTTCCGAGTCTTCCAGATGGCTTCCTGCTCTCCCTGACACTGCACTCTGTTCACAGGACAGCTTTGGGCCACTTTCTAGGTTTACTTCTGGCTTCTATTAGTGAAAATATTTGTGTTTGTTCTGAAGCAGTTATGGTTGATCGTTGTCACTGCTGTCTTGGACTTAAAAGTATTTATTTATTTTACTCTGTCAAGTAGCAGTTTATAGAATGCTCAGTGTTCCTGTGCTTTACTGGCTCTGTGGAATTTTGACATGCTACCAATAAAACAGCTTCAGTTTTGCCTTGGGAATTATGGCTATAAGTTTCAGGGGTTTTTATCTTTTCCACTTTCTTTAAATGTGATTGCTCAGTCCTGGTACTGCTTAAAAATTGTTCCAGTGAGTGCTATCTTCTTTCATTTGAGTTTACTTTCTGTCATATTTTGGCTGGCAAGGTGATCACTTCCAGCCATTCAAAAGCAGTAAGCTAAACTTAAGAAATCAATTCTACATGAGGGAAATATTGGAGTAAGAATAGTCTGTGATTGCTTCTGACTTGTGAACTTTTTGCATTCTGTGAAAGAAAGCCAAGTGCAATTGCAACATGAGCAATCATATCAGGCCAACTAAAAGGCATGGAGATCCTTTTGTGTGGCTTAGAGGGAGATTATCATGTTGTTTATTTTTCTGGCCATTTGAGTTTTGAGATTTTGCCGGTCTGTCCATTTCTGTGGATTTTCCTGCTCGTTGTCTGCTGAACATACTTTGCATCGGTCTTAAATTTTTTAATCACTTAATGCTTTTTGTGATCTCTTTCGTTTTTGTCCTATACAGCATTTTCACTCAAAACAAGCAGAAGGAGTCCCTGACTTAGATGCAAGGCTCACTAAAATGCAAGGACTACTTGTGCTTTCAATGGTCATAACTTTTTTTCAGGTTTTCTTGTTTCTTTGGGCACTCTCGACTGCTCAGCTCTACGCACCAAAACCCTGGAGCTGCTGAAAAGTTCCTTGTCCCCCTTCTGCAAGCTATGTTGCCAGACAGAGAAGAAGCAAGAGATATTTATAATGAAATTCTATCAAAAATACACCAGTGTCCCCTGCAGAAAGTGAGTAAATGTTCTTTGAGCTGTTTCCTGGTTGTCTGATGGGAAGAAACTCAGCTGATCCATTCTTTCTCTCTTTTGTTCAAAGTATTTGACTCTGAACCCTCCATGCCAGGCCCCATCTCTGTCTGTAGTTTGCCGTGTGGCAGAACAGAAGAGCTGGGAAGGCTTCAGCCCATCACAATTGCTTTCCCCCTTGGAGGCACAGCATATGGGCACCCAGGAGCTGAATCGTAGACTGGCCTGGTCCTACTGCACACTCTCAGCAGAAAGTTTCCAGCCCCAACTGGTAAGTGCCTTGTTCTCTTTCTTGTCTGTGCCTTTGAGAGCTCCTGGTTCTCACCATGCCTTCCAGTGCATGCCCCTTCCTCCTGTTAGGGAATGACACTGCTTTTCTCACTGTGGCATGTTGAGAACAGATTGGATTTGAGCTGCTGCTACACACACTTTGATTTATGGCTTTCAAAGACAGGAATTGTTTGATGCTCTTTGCAGCTTCCTTTCTGTTGTAGATACTCCTGGGTGTGCTGAGGGTCTCCTCCAGGAGCAGTTCCCTCCAGCTGCAGGACAAGAGCAGCAAGCTTCCCTGTGTGATCTCCCATAAGGATGGCAGCCCCTTTGCCCAGACTGCTCTCATAGGTATGTCCCACTAAACTCTATTTGAGTGCTGAGCTTTTGTTCTTCTGCCTTCCAACTCCGAAACAAGGAAGAAGAGACGTTGTGTGGAGATACTGAACTGTCACTGCCTGACCTCGTGACTTCAAAATGAGGATATTGACCTTAGTGGTTTTGTGTTCTCTTTTTATTTAGCTCAGCTCTTTTCTCTGATGTGTTTGCAGGATCACTCTTGCAGGTGGAAAACTACCAGCTTGTAGTGGAGAGATTCCTTAAGACTGATTTTCCCTCTTGGGAACACCTGGAAAATCTGGAGCACGTGAGAGAGAAAAAAACTAGGTGAGTCCCTTTATTCACTGTGCAGGTAAAATCATCACTTTCCAGTTCCAGGAGTATTTTGGACTATGGTAAGCCTTTTTACCAACTTAGCATTTCAGTGCCAAAGCAACTGTTCTTTGCTATTTCCATAGAATGAGCTCTTTCTCAGCAACAAAGCCACCATCTCCCTTTTGTTCAGAGTGCAGGCAGCCTGGGAGCTGCCTCCACTCTTTCCCACTGCTCCTGCTGAGTACCTGTGAGGCACTCACCAGATATGATTTCCCCAGATAATCATTTGTTTTGGACAGCCTCACGTCAGGAACCGGGGGTTCACTGTTACCATTTGTCATTTCAGTGTCTATGTGCAGTTCTACTTTGAGGATGTTCAGGTTCTCCATGCTGCTGAAGGACAAATCCAGAAAGGCCTTAGGAGTGGAAACAGCTCCTCTTTGGGGAAGAACAAAGATGGCAGCACAACATCTGAGCTGGAAACCCCAGAGGCAAAGTTGCTGAAATCAGAGGATCCCAAGGCGGATACTGGCAGAGATGAGAACTGTCAGGGGGACCAGAGCAGCTCCAGAGCAACGAGCTGTGTGTCTCACCTGTTCGTGGTGACCCAGAAGGAGGGTCTCATGTCGCGCAATTACCAGCTGCCTGCAGAAGAAGCTAAGGAAGCACAGGAGCAGCAGCTCAGTTTCCAAGCCACGGTGCTGTGGCTGGGCAGGCCACAGCTCTGGAGCCACCCCAGAGAAATTGGGGGTCTGTCAGAGCTGGAGGAGATTGGCTGTGATGGAAAAGAGGGCGTGGCACAGCAAGAAGTGAGGCAGCTTTGGGGTGTGGTTTGCTAAGTCTGGGAGCTGGCTCCTGAGTGAGCCTGTGTGGTAATTTAGTATCAATGGGAAAGTGATTTTTGTGTTTGGTACAGTTGGGTGGTTGTGCTGGCAAGTTCCTTCTTGCACCCCAGGCAAGTTCCATCTCTGCTCTGTCACCTTCCTGTAAATGTATCTGCCTTCTCTTACTCTTGGTGATGCTAACCTTACTTCTCAATCAAGACATCCTCTGGGCTGGGCTTGCTCTCTTTTTACTGTATTGTTCATTCCATACCCAGCAGTTCTCATCACCTCCTCCCTCTCTCTGGTCCTTTCCCCCACCAGGCACTGCTGCTCTTTATGGGGAGGTCCCTGCGATGGTTTCCATTCCTGCACGTGAACGGACTGTATCGCTTCATCGTGCCCTGCTGCTCGGTAAGGGAGAAGTTGTCCTGCTGGTCTCTCTTGGAGACTTTTGCTGAACTGCGTGTGGGAGTTGAGGAGTCAGAGGGTGACTAAGCTGTTTTCAAGGTTTGGAATTTCCTTCTGTCTTTCCAAGAAACTGCTTTTGTTCTGTGCTTGATTAAAATTCTCAGAGCTCTGAGTTCAGTGGAATTTTTTTTGTTGTTCTGTAAACCATTGTTCTTTACTTTTTCCCTATATAATCACCTTCCTTCTAATAGTCTTCTGTCTTGCCTTATCACTCTTATTTCAGGACTTGGAAGTGTTTGACAAGCTCGATTTTCCATCTGTGCCAGCAACATTCCTGAGCAGGCCATCCTGCCCGCTGTGCCTGCCTGTCCAAGGTAGCTGGCACTTAGAGCATGAGACCTGGATCTCCTGTCTGCCTGAGCGCCAGGTATGCAGTGCCTTATTGCACAGGGCTTCCACAGGCTACTTGTAGATCTCTCCAGTGCTAGCTAGAAAATTATCACTACAGAGTATCTTGTTGGTGAGACTGTTCTGCTCTAAGTTCCATCAGAGGCTGCTGCTGGGCTTCACATTTTTCCTGCTTCAGAATTCATCTGGAGAGGAAGCATGAGTTACTTGACCTAGCTCTGAGCCTGCAGAGCTTGTCTTTTCTGCTCTGGATGGGGATGTCTGTAAACTGCAACCCATCTGAGGCTGTGTCTCCCTCACTTCTAGCTGACAGCCATGTCAGTGCTGACAGGTGTGGACCACAGAACTGCCTCCATTCCAGAAGTGCTTAGCAGCAGGTATGTTGGTCTGCCCCAAATTACAAGCAACTGTGTCTTAGGGAATGGCTCAATGGTAATTTTTATTGGGAAGTGCTATATTTAACTGTGATGAAATATCCACCCTAAGAATATGGTTTGGAAAACCTGTGTGCAAGTAGTTCAGACTTCTCTCATCCTGGTTATTGAAGCTAAAAGGATTGTAGGTGACAAAACTGCAAAATGGTGTCTAGAAAATGGTTCAGCTACTGCTGGTGTGGACTAAGTCCCAAAGGTGTCTGCCAAATTCCTGTCAGAAATGGAAACAAGCACAGTGGGGAAAATCAGAATATGTTTGGTTGGTTTTTTGTTTCTTTGGGTTTTTTTGTTGTTGTTTTTGGTTTTTGTTCGTTTTTGCTTTGCTTTGTTTTATATTTTTTTAGCTCATCTTGCTCAAACAAATACTAAGGTTAGAAGCTTTTCTGTTCAAAGCATGTTTAATCTGGGGTGATGTGCATGTACCCTGGATTTTTCACCAGTGCTTTATGAAAAACTGTGTTTTCTTTGCTTGGCTTCTTCCTCTAATGCAGAAAAACAATTAGGAGTTTAGCAGATAGGAAAGCTGTAATGCCTCACCCTTTTTCTGCACTGCTGAGCCTGAAGCAGCAGAAAACAAGGTAAAGGGGCCTCTTGTCCTTGGGAGGGGTGGGCCTGCAGCAAGCTGCCCTCAGTCCAGTAGCTCAGGTGCTCAAGGGCAGGTTCCCCAGAAACTGGGCTTAACCAACAGTGCTCTTCTTTGTGGCAATCTTGAAGTCAGGCCTTCTTCCACTCCCTTTGTCTTCAGGCAGGACAAAAAATCCCGGTCTGCTCTCAGTTTCACAGGTTCCCTTGTTTCTTTCTGTGGTGAGATTGTGGAGAGGACCTTGTGTGCCTCTCCAAAGTATGAGAAGCCACCTGGGATCGCTGGCCTTCCAAAGAAGAAAGGTAAGATTGTGGCAGCCTGTTGAGAAGCAGCAGATTGGTTCTTGCTTCTTTCTGTTTCAGAGAGCCAATGCGCTTGGCTGAGTGTGCTGCTGTGTCTGGGAATAGCGGAAGTATGCCAGGATGTTGCATCCTGTTGCATGTCAAAGGGCTTGGAAACTGCACACTGTATGTGGAGATGGGAGTGCAGTACCCAGAAAACCTTGGAGGTGGAACAGTGATAGCCTCATTGTGATGGGAAGGAAAAACCCCTCTAGCAGGCCCAGCTCAGTGACAGGCCATGCTGCCTGTGTGACTGAGCTCATGGTCTGTGTGGTTCTGTGCCTCCTCAGGGACTCTGCTGTCCATTGATCACAGCATAAAGCTCAGCATCTCAGCTGCTTCAGGCTCCCCCGTTGTCCTTGACGTTTACATTACTGCCACCTACCTGCAGCATCTCCGGGGCTTGCTACCTGGAGCCAAGGTCCTCTTCCAGAACTTGGAACGCAAGATCTCAAGGTGCTCCTGTCTTTAGAGCTCTGATCTCTCTTACTGTCTTTAAAACCATCTCTTAATCTAACCTCCCATGTGGACTTTCCTCATCCCTTGTTCAAACCTTCATGTCTCCCAATCCCTTACCATAAATTATTTTCCTACCATGTTACAAATGAAGATCAGCCCAGCCATCCCAAGAAAGCCTGAGTGTTTGGTTTCTGTGAGCTCTTTCTGACATCTGCTCTTTCATACTGCAGATTCCAAAATGTTTATTGCACATACATTGCCTCCAGCTGTGTGAGCATCGTATCTCTGCCAGCTTCTCACCTACCTTCTCCTTCTAGGTAAGTTGGGTCTGTTCTCATGTTACAGGGTCCCAAGAAAGGCTTCTATGTTCCAAGCTTCTCAAATTCCTATTTCTTCTAGTCCTGCAGGAGAAGCCTCATCCCCCCCACTAGTGTTTCTATCCAACTTGAGACCTCAGCTGCAAAACCTGGCCCAGGCCCGGATTTTATGCCACTTGTCCTCTGTACTGACTGTGTGCCTGCAATGGATTTGCTCACTTTGCAGCTGCATCTTCAAAGAGGTATTCAAACTTCCACAAACGTAATTTGTGAGAGGTCTCGCAGATTTTTTACTCTCACACATCCTTTGCTACCATGTAGAAGAAATGACAGTTCCTATCTCAATTGCAAACCCTCTTTCCAGTGTCTGAGAAGGACTTGCATTTTGGAAAGGGGCCAAAGTGATAACTGATTAGAAGTATGTATCTGATGCCAGGCAGGCTGGCAGCTAGGACTGGGGGTGAAGTGAGGGCACTGAAGAGGACAATCCTACTCTGTTAATGCTCTGCTCTTCCCATATTCACTGCTGTTGGGGATCAGCACCTTGCAGCAGGTGATTTTTTTCCCACGTAAACTTTTCCCAGGACACTCATTGGAAATGCAGTGAAATTCTTTACGCCTTTGCATACTTAATTAGGGAAGGGTTAAAATAAGTCCCTTCCCTTTCTCACTTACACCACCCATACACAGCTGTAGCTTTGTTCTTCCTTCAGGGGAGGTGCACCCGACACAATCCTCCATGTCCATCACAGACGGGAGTGAGGCAAGCCAGTGCACGGTAAGTGCTGTAGGGATTGGGTGTGGGAAGAGGTGGGGAGGAGGGAACAAATTACACCACAAACAGGAGAGGAAAAACCATATCAAGGATGGGATGTGGACAGCAGAGTAAACATGGAGTTATCACATCTTCTGAGATGTGAACAAAGTCTCTACTGAGATCTATTGTCTGGAGTGTGACCCTTGTTAGGGAGCAGGTATTGTCCTGCCCTCCTTCTGATCCCAGCCTGCCTGCTCTTTGCACAGGGTGCTGGTGGAGGATGGAACAGGTGAAGCTGTGGTGCTGTGCAGGAATGAACATGTGGCAGCAGTGCTGGGCCTGAGCCTTCTCGAGTGGGAAGCTGTGCAGAACTGTGTGCAGAGCAGGGGCAGTGTGTGCATTCAGCACGGGGAAGCTCCTGGAACAGGGGTGAGTGGGTTATTCCAGCAGCAGTTGCAGCCTGCTGGGCTCAAGTCTCGGCTGGACAGGATTTCCCTTTGCTCTGGGTGTTCCAGAGCCTCCCTGCATCCCTCTGAACACTCCCTGGCAACACACTCTTTCCTTCCTCAGTGTCTAGAGGAGTCCGAGGATCTTGTTGCTTGTTACCTAAGGAGTCTGTGCAGGAGTCCTCTCATATGTCGCCCTATCCTGTTGGATTTCAGCCTAGACAGGAAGCCCTCCAAGATCCTGCAGCCTGGTAAGCAAGTACTGCTGGCTTTCCTGATATTTAATGTGGGAAGGAAGGGAGGAGGCATCTCACCAGGCTGGGGAAGGAACGGTGCCTTCACTGCCCACAAAGCAAGATCTTTGAAGGATTTTCCTGGAATTTTGATTTCTGTAGTGTAGAACTAAGTTGTGTCTTGGTAGATCCATGGCTATAAAAATAGAGAAAAGATATTACAGAAACCACTAAAACAAGATACATTAATTTCTCTACTTCACACAGAAACAAAAAACTTTTTGAGGAAGATTCCCAATCTTGTCTGGGACAGGAATCTGATCAGCCAGAGTTATTGTGCAGACCTCTCAAATCACATGAGTTTTGACTTTAGATAGGACAGCATGTAGAGTCAATAGTAGGCTTGGAAATCCTCACCTGGAAATCAACACTGAAGTGTTTTGAATTCGTGAGTGCTGAGGTCTGAGCTCATGCTGCCACAACTGTGTAGTTGCTGTGTTTAAGGAACATTCTTCACACCAATTCTTCACGCTGTTTGCACACATACCTAGAGCTTGAGTGCAAGTGCTGCAGGGGTTGATTTGCTGAGCAAAATGATGCTCTGCAGCGCAAACTCTTTCTGGCTGTCATATGCACTGTCAGTAAAGGCAGGTTGCTGATACTGATAGAGGATACAAAGCTCAGTCCATCACTTCTGTGAGCACACAGTTCACAGCATTTCACAGTGTAGAATGTCTGTTTCCTCCAAGTTTGGAGGGATACTGACAGAATGCATTCACCTGCCTATATCCTGGATTTGTTCATCATGCTGCCCTTTAAGGTTTAGCAGATGGCAAGCAGGTGCTGCAAGAGCTTCCCTCCCGCTGCAGCTTCTGCAGCTGTGTGCTAGAGCAGAGCCAGAGCCCTGTACGGAGTTGTCACCCATTTCATCTTTCCCCTGCAGCTCCCCCGCAGCTGCGGAATTTTCGCTGTTGTGAAGTGGAGTTTGTGTCACAAGTGGGGCCTCGTCCAATCCTGCTGTGCCTGAAGGTGGAGGAAGTGGGACAAGATGCCTTACGCTACCTGAACAGCCAGAGGGTGAGCAGGACACCCAGTTCCTGCTGAGTGGGAGCCACTGCTTAATATCTCTCCCAGTGGGAGAGGAATTGTGGAAATGCCTACTGGGACCTGGAGCTTTTTTAATCTCCTTTCCAGTGGAGCACGAGCCTGTGAGCACAGGGTGAAGCGTGCAGTCAAGCAGCTGCTGTGACTTGTGGAATTCCTGAATGGTCACTCTGGGCCATTGTCAACCAGTGAGACTGGGCTACATTTTGCAAGAGAGATGTTCAGTGCTTCCTTATGTGACAGCTCTTGCCTTGGGCCTAGGGCACACAGTGTGTGCATTTTGTGTGGTAGTATCTACTAAATAAAGCTATGAAATTATCACTTAAAGAACACTGTGTCTGTTTTAGTATCTATTTTAGTATTCAGGTTTACTTGCTATATGGTGACCATTAACAAAACTACCATTCCCACAGGGTATGGTCTTCTTAAACCTAACTGAAATTATTAAAATTACACTTTTAAAATATCTCCTTCAAGAAGAGAAGGGAAGTGAGTAAGCTGCTGTCTGGAGACTAAATCACAGTACTAAGTGATAAGATTATTTGGGCATTGTTTTGCAGTTTATGAGCAGCAGCCTGAGCATTAGGGGGGGCTGGTAAGAAGAGGCAGGCACTGATACAGGCAGTGGGTTTATTGAGCATGAGTGAAGTGTCTTCCCTCTCAAGGCCTGCTGTCCACTTCTGAGACCAAAGTCTGAGTGGCACAAGACCTGATAGATGCCACCATTCAGTAAAGTTCTGGGACTCAATCCTAAAAGGTTGCCAAAATAGCTTAAAGCAGAAGTCTGCAAATGTTGCTGAGCCTTATTTTCTGTGGGTGCTTCCTGCAAAACAGAAAAGATTTTACTAAAGCTTACTCCACCCTCCAGAAAGAAAACAAACAAAAAAAAAACCCCAAAATAAACTATCTCAGCCTGAGGAAAATGTTGACTGTAAGTGATAAGACAAAGATCAAATCTGGTTAAAAAGTGCAACTGAAAGTAGTCATGTAATATGAATAACACAGTAACAGATAGAAATAGATAGGGAGTGCCAGATAACACTTACTTTATAAAAAAAAAAAAAAAAACAAAAAAACAAAAAAGGAAAATTTGGCTCTATCTCAGTTTAATAACTTTGCTTCTGAATTTGAACCTTCAAGTAGTATCTTACTAGTCTCCTTTTCCGCCTCATACTGTATGTTAGTTTTCTGTCTGGTGTCTACTTACCTGTTCCTCTTTTATTTCACATTACAAATGCAATCATCGTTGCTCATACAGGACTTTGGATGTGGTTTGTCTTTGCCAGGATATTCCAAGCCTGCTGGCAGTTTCCTAACCCATTGCTGTTCTGCCATTCACATCTTTTTCAGAAGGGGAGTTTGATTTTAGTATTCCAAGAAGATGGAGGAGATTAACTGGCTATCTTATTTACAGTTTTATTAGTACAGTCAGAGAATCACAAGCCAAGAGATGGGTGAATCAAATCTGTTTGAGGGGAGTTAAGATTTGCTTACTTTTAGTATTCTGAAGGAGCTGTTCTCAGCTGTACTGCAGGAAACCCTTTTCCTGTTTGTGTCTGAACTTCTGCCCATGGTCAGAGTTCTGGTCATTGTGTTAGGTCAGACAAGGGAACATATCTTGTCCTGCAATCAGAACTTTTTCTTTATGTAATTCTCCTTATCATATTCCTTGTTCTCTTTGTGAAGCCAAACAAAGTATCCTGTTGTTGGTGTGGGTAAGAAATAGTAACACAAGAAAAATCAGCTAATTTCATGTTTCTGCTACTTGTGTGCTCTGGAACCAGCAGGAACTCCTGAAGTCCTCAGCCCCAGAGGGAGGAAAGCCTGAAGTAAGTCCTGCATCAATGTAGCTGTGGTACCTGTTCTACATGGAAAGACAGACTTGTTCCTTCTAGCTGATTTTCTTTAGCTCATCCTTTCACCTGTTCACCTCCAGGTCCTGCCACCCTAACCAGAGCCAGCAAATGCTGAAGGCAGCTGTCCTGTGCTTTGGCTGTGTACAGCCCTCCTTATTCCAGATCTGCAGGGGATTGCTCAGGCTGGCAGCTCCCTCTAGCCCTGTTCAAGGTGTCTATAGTATTTACTAGAGACAGCACATTGTTCTGTGGAGTTGTATGAGTAAAGTGGGAGCAAGCAAGGCTTGGACTGTAGCAGGTCTTGTGAGCAGGGAGAGAGAAAATAGCTGTGCTGCCTTGCATCCATAAACTGCAGCCCAGATCCAGAGGGTGCACAGGAAAGAGAACGGGGGGACAAGTAAAAGCTGACTGTTGATGGTGCAAGAAAAGGATCTCTGTGGTTGCAGAAAGTGATGGGAGAAGCCATCAGGGAGCCTGGGGGAGGGACAAGCCATGTGTCCCGCCTAAAGGTGGGGATGGGGAAAGAAAGGATGGGCAGAGGAGAAAGACATTCTCCCATTCTGGCAGGCTTGAGATAGGTCTGCTGCTGCAGCCAAACTCCCTAAGAGGGTCTCCATATATTGTAGGTATATGAGTTTCTCTTTCCAAGCTTACCTTCAGGCCCAGCAGAGTTTCCAATTGCTTTATATTGACAGCAGGTACAAGGGAAGCAGAAGCATCCAGTGGCAGGCTGGAAAGGAGGATGGCACTGACTCTGCATTCAGGCTCAGCAGCTGCAAGTTAGTCACCTTTGTAATGCTGAAATCTGTAGCAGAAGAATAGTGAGAGGCTACCAGAACAGAAACACAGCAGGGAAGGCAAATAAAGTGTGTGTATTTATTCCTTCCCATTTTTCTGAATATAGATGAAGAGAGACCCTGCCTCTTGTACTGGAGACCAATTGCAACGAAGTCCTGCCTGTAGAAGCATTATGGCCCTTCTCATGTAAAACAGGAGAAGATACTCAGGACCTTTGGAAAGTTTGATTTTCTCTGAGCAAAATGGCCTTTTAAACAAAGGGATTGGGCTACAGTCGGAGGTATTGTCATTAATAACCACTAAAGGGGCTGTTGGTTTGGTACATAAATAGGATCTAAGCTGAACTGGCTAAAGAAAGTGTCAAAAGATGTAGGCTTTGGTTGGTTGGTTTGGTTAACCTTCCAAGCAATACACTCCTTTGAAGTGTGTCCCTCTCTCTGGTCCCCTGGCCGTTCTGTCCCCATGCCAAGGTGACGATCAATACCATGAGAAGCATATGAGATAGCAGGAGCAAACACAGACCCTTTCATTCATCCCAGGGACAGAGAGCAGTGGTTGGATTAGCCATGCTTTCAGTCCCTTCCTTGACTGACACAGCTGCTGCAGGAACCTCCTGGTGCACCAGGAACAATGTTGAAACTCTTCTGTCCCCCACACCTGTGGTCTCTGGGTGGTGTCGAGCCCTACCTGTCACTCCGATGCTGACCATAGCCTTGGCAAGGCTGTTTTCAATCACACAGCTGTAGGTGGCATTAGCAGTGATGTTGTGCAGGAGGGAAACCACCTTCACAGTGATGTTTTCAGGGCTCAGCTCGTAAGTGGTGTTGGCAGTGTGGGGCAGGTGCTCCCCAGCGTCACCACAGGCCACCCAGGGCACAGCAGGGCAAGGGAACCACGCACTGCAGCGTGTCCCCACAGCTGCTGTTCTCCACCTGCACCTTGGGGATGCTGAAGGCTTTGGGAGGGAAAACAGGGAGAGAGTCAGAACAAGGCAAGTGTTAGGAACTGGGCATGAAATAGCCAACTGCATCTAGTCCTAGGTGTTTCTAGGCTGCTTGCTGCTTAGCAGCACAGCACTGCCTGTAGCCAAGCCAAAATCAGGCTCAGACAGAGCTTGGTCCAGGTTGGGGCATGGGAGGATGACTACAAGGGACCTAAGGACTCCTAGGACATGGCAGTCCAGCTTGACAGGATCTGCTGAGATTGTGACAGAGCTTTAATGTCTTTTAGTTATTCTTAATAATGGGGGAGAGATGATTCACCCTCCCCACTCACTGAGAAGGGGCCTGACCAACACCTATGGCTTCACAGAATTGCAGAATCATTAAGTTTGGAAGAGATCTTTAATATCAAGTCCAACTGTCAACCCTGCATTAAGCCCACCACTATACCATCACCATAAATGCACATATTTTAAATCTCTAGGGATAGCAGGTGACTCCACTACTTCCCTGGACAGCCTGTTCCAGGGCTTGATAACCCGTTCCATGAGCAAATTTTTAATATTAATTCTAAATTTCCTCTGGTGCAACTTGAGGCCATTTTCTCTCCTGAGCAATCCCCTGGAGAGCTGGAATAAGGAGGTCTTACACAGCCAAAGCACAGGACAGCTGCCTTTAGTATTCATCAGCTTTAGCTTTGGGTGGTGGGACCTGGAGGTGAACTGGTGAAAGGGTGAGCTAAAGAAAATCAGCTAAAAGGAGCATGTCTATCTTTCCACACAGAACAGGTATTACAGCTATGTTGGAAATAAAACCCATTACAACATTTCACATGTTCTAATGCCTTTTCTGTGGGGATTACACAAAATCAGCAGATCCATAAGGTTTCAAGGAGAGATAGGGGACAAACTCCCCAGGGAACATTTGCAACCCTCAGGCTTGAGCCAAAAACCTCTTTCACTTAGAGAGGTCTGAGGGCTTTTCCTCACCCAGTTTGAGCTGTAGGGCAGCAATTCTGGCCACAGGGATGAGAGGGAGGGAGCAAAGACTTCAGTCTGGAGGAGACCCTCAAGGGGTGTATCCATCAGTCTCAACACGAGGTGACCACTTGGGAGGTGACTTGTTATTACAGCTAAATTCATGTCACTGGAAGAGGCTGAAAACCTGGTGGTCTCCAGATCTCTCCTGGAGGACCAACTCTTGTAAATATGTAATGTTTCAGATAACTATGATATCAGAGGTTTGTTGCTTTGGTACTAATTGAAAAAAAACCTGAATACTTTAGAAAAATGGAGAAAAATATATTAAATATGCTACAATTTTTACGCAGCACTTCTGGCTGGAGATATATCCTAATTCTAGAGGGAAAACCTATCACATTACCAAGATCAAAACCTTTTCTGGAACAAGAATGTCAAAAGAGGGGGTAAGGCTGTAAATATCCTTGTAAAAGCCAGAAAAATACCCTACTCAGGGATGCAGCACCATCATAAGCACAGGTAGGTTCAACCCAGACACACTAGTGTTTTGCAGCAGGATTTTGCTCCTTGTAGCCTTCACCTCCTGTCCTGTACAGCAGCCCCACTCCCTCTGGCTGTGGTGACAGAGCACTGGTACGTGCCAGCATCAGAGAGCTGCACATCCCTCAGCTCCAGGGAAGCCGTGTGGCCCTGAAATGATGGAGCTTGCTCTTGCAGGTGGTCCTTCCCACCCTTAAACTCGTGAACCAGCCCAGCTACCCTCTCCTTGGCCCACTGGATTGCTATGCTGTCCATCCGGATGTCGGGCTCGAAGGTGCAGCCCAGGATGCTGCGCTGGCCAATGTTCCCTGGAAACGTCAGTGCCGTCACACTGATGGAGTGTTTTCCTGCAAGGAGGGGGCAAGGAAGCTGGAGAAAGGTGAGGGAGCAAGCCTGGAGAAAGGCCAGTCTGCCCTGAGGCTGTCATGGAACAAGCCTGAGGCTGAACAGGCACCAGCACACGGCAAGGCCACCAGTGGCAGCTACCAATGCTGCTAGTAGAGATCAGCTCCCCTGGATTGTATGCCAAGATAAAGCACAGGAGTATTTCTTTAGCAAAAAAGTGCTTCAAAAAGTAGCTCTTCTTACTTGTTTGAGAAGAATTTATGTGGTATTTTCTTGTTTACTTACATGTATCAGGGATTTTTCTCTTTGCAGTTGCCAGAAAAGGTTGATTTTTATGTCTTTTCTTAGTCAGGACCTCCCTTTATACATTTATGTAATATAAATGTGACTGGAAGGATAATGCTGGCAGAGAAATAGCAGCTCTTTCCCCCTTACTGAAATCCAAATATTTTTCTTTCATTTAAGAAAAGTCAGCATCTCAAATCCTAAACTGTGAGCCTGAGAATTCCCAGAGCCAGGTCCGTTTTCCCATGCAGCCCTTCCCTACCCATCCTCACTCAGCACATTCCAAGGAAGCTGCATTTTGGCCAACACCAAAGCAACACATTTTTGTTGTCTCTGAGGGACCTGGGAAAGATGGTCTCTGATTTCACAATAAATACCATCCCATCATCTCATCCTATCTGGGAGAAGGAGCAGAGCATGTGCAGGACTTTATGTGTAGGTTTGGGGCTCCAAGTTAAAGGAAATTTCAGCTGACACACCACTACAGCTCCAGCAGCACAGGCTACACCACACCTACCCAGTCTTTGTTAAAGGGTGGTAGGTGGCACTTCCACACATGATCACATCTCAGCCCATGCACAGGATGGACAGATGGAGGTAGAGGCAGGGCAGAAGTTCATCACCCCACCAGAAACTGCAAGAAATCTGAGCAGTCACATATCTGAGACACCAAAACCAATGATCAGGGTGATCACAGCAGCCAGAATGGCAATGACTGTAGTCATGCTATTGGGGGAAAAGGAAAGGACAACATTATCACAGAGCCCACCTCCTTCACAGCCCATGCCTGTACCATCCATCTGCAGAGTTGTCTGCAGGAAGGAGGTGGAGGCAGGTGAGCTACAGATCCAGAATGAGGCAGGTGGGTGAAGCACAGGAATGGAATAGTGATGAACATTCAGGTGAGCAGCACTTATCAGCAGTGGGGGACCACAGCAGGAGACTCAGGCTTTGCCTTTGAGAGCAGGCAGCTGGCCCCACTGCAGGATGCTTCTCTCTGCATTCCCTGGGGCACAAGCAAGTCAGGCAGTCCCTGCTGGCACTTGTGAGTGACCAGGGAGTGAGCAAAGCCCCTGACCCCAAAAGACACCAGGTACAAGGCAGGGAACATGCAGGAGGGGTCTGGAAACAGGGCCACTTTTTTGAGCTGGTTGGACTTGGGATGCTCCATGTGGAGATGGGTAATGAGCTGTTGAATGAGAGACTGAGGAGGAGAGGACCACTTGCCAAGCCATACAGGTGGAGCAGCCATGCCAGAGGAGAAGAAAGGCAGCATGTCATGGATCGGCACAGCTCCAGCCTTGCCAAGCACAACCTCTCCAGCACAGCCCAGCTTGGACAAACCCAGAAGCACAGCTGGGTATGGACTCCCACCACAGTCAGTGGAGCTGTCATGTGGTCACAGGCATATTTTTCTGTGGACTGAGGGGTTGTGGCAGCAAACTCAGCTCCCAGCCAGAGCAAGCCCTGAAGCACCTCCCACAAAACCCACAAGTACATCCTGGGGCTCATGGCCAGCAGCCTCACAGAGACTCTTCACAGAGGAGAAGCCCAGAGAGCTGCAGGCTGTGAGAGGTCACGGCTCTTCTGCCCACACTAAACCAGCTGCTCTGCTTCAGCAGCATTTACTGGTTTGCAGCACACCTTGTCAACACACTGGGCAGCCTCCCACAGGAGAGTCCCTCAGTGTCCCTATGGCCATGGACTCCTCCCATTGCTGATGTGTGCCTGCATCTGTGACTTGCTCAATTTCCACAGATCACAGGGCTGATACGGCACTCTAGAGAATTGTACCATGGGAACAAGCCTCTCCTGCAGGGAACAGCAGGGAAGGGAGAAAGGGAAGGTGGGCTGAAAGAGGGAAGAAAGAAAAAGGGAGATGTTGCAGACTTGTTTGCCCTCCCACTGTCTCCCTTGCATCTTTATCCTTAAAGCCTGTGGGAAGTTGTCTGAGGAAGCCCTGTTTGTACATGCTCAGAAGGGTCAGAACTCTGTACTTCACCAAAATATGACATACCTCCAAATAAGGGTTCATACAAATCCATATACCCATTCACATCCATACCAAGCTCTGCCTAGATACCCTCAGAGCTGGGAGATGCCATGTTTGGCTTCTTGCCCATTGTCACCAGCTTTCAGTCATGGCTGGGATGGACAGGAGTTCTCCACCTAATCCCTCGTGGTGGATCACAGCTGACCCTGATGGGAGAAAAGCCATGGATATCATCCAGCCATGGGCACCAGGCAACTGGAGACCCAGCCACTGCCTTCACTGGGGGCCTGCAGGGTGGTACTTTGATGGCTCCTGTGCACCCTGCAGCATGACAGCTTCCAGCAAAGCCTTGCCATGTCCCACAGGGCTCAATCCCGAGTCACTCAAGGTCCCAGGAGGCTCACCGTGGGACAGCCTGTGCTTTCCTGTTCTGGGGAAGATGCCAAATGTCTCATGTAGGTTGAGAAATATCCATCTCCTTGAGGAGCTCTACCAATTTCCATTCTGGGAGTTGATCCCAGAGTGAGATAGTTGCTATAAACTCAGCCAAGGTTGTCATGACAAGCCTCAGCTCTCACGCCTGGGAAGCACAAAGCAAACAGCAGCCACACAACAGTTGTGACTCACCTTTATCCCCATATCTTACAATCCTTCTTCCCAAGGATAGGCTGGAAAGAAACTGCTCAGAGTCAAGGGATGCTGCCAGAGGGTTACAGTAAATGCTGGGAAGTATGGCAGGGGGACAAGCAGCCAGGATGTCCTCCTGTGCAGTCCCTGAATGCTTCAAGTGCCACCACACTTACCTCTGGTCCTTGAAAGGACTCTCTGGTCTGAATACCACTTCTGCCCTCACACTCTTCTGTCCAAAACCATCCTCAGTTTACTCACAAACACAAACCAGCACAAACAGGCCAGACCAAGGCCTTTGTCCTGTGCTGGTGCCACCTTCCCCCATGGCTGCAAAGCATTGCTAGCTTTGCACCCAGAGAGCAGCTACCCATCCCTACTCCAGAGCACCAGCAGGGCTGATTGGAAAAGCTGCTTATTTGTCACAGGGGGAATGGCATTTTGGGTATACAGATGCCACTGCCCACTTCAACATCCCTTGTGAGGAACAAGGAGAAATTAGTCCCTCTGGAGTATCCTCCATAGAAACTGCAAGATCCAGGAACCACAAGATCCTTACAAACACTTGCTGTGTACCCACAGTGCGTAACAAGTAGATTTGGAGTGCAGAGTGAATGAGAGGAACCTGGCATCCTAGCCACATGCTGGTGGTAGCTGTGTCTTGCAGCAGTCCAGTTCAAGCACTTCAAGCAAAAAGCAATTTTCCGTGAATCAACACCCTGGTACCTCCAGTGTTTTAAAGGCATAGAAACAGACTGATGTGGGGGGCTGGGGCTGCACCAGTCAGAGGCCTGACACCACCCTCAGTTCCCAGTGCAAAGTTGGCAGCCTGTGGGATGCTGCTCTATGCCTTCAACCCTATTTTCCATTGTTTTATTCCCATCAGCCAAACTTGGAATCAAACTGGAATCAAATTTGGCATTAAATTCTGTTGCAGCATCCCTCTTGTTAGAGGGTAGAAATGACCCGAGACACAGACTCCTTGTTCACCACAGCATAAAAAGGGTGCTGGTTTACTTCCTCTTTACAGCTTAGCCATCCTGACTCCAACTATTCACTAACTCTGGCTGCAGCAAGCTTCTGCTGTAGGTTTCCCTTGCAGCCTCTGACTGCTGGTTATTTCCTGGTAAACTATGACTGCATGTATTGGTTTGCAGACTCTGAATGCAGGCTTTTACTCAGCTAGATTGTGACTGCAGGTTCCAACAACAGGCTCTAACTGCAGACCCAGACTGACCTCACAGCAGTAATTCTCTCCCCAGGATTCTTCCCTTTCATGAAATTTTCTTCACCAGCTAACCCACTCCCTTTTATCACTTATATTTATTGGATACAGCTGTGACTCACCAAGGGTGAGGCTGTATTGGGTAATTAACACAGCTGTTACCCATCGGGGCGAGGTCACCTGTATTCCCTTCTCCGACAAAATTCATCCATTCATTCCCTGCCTGAATGCTGCTTACTACAGCCTGGGGACAGGGAGAGGCTTGAAGCCTGACTGTGATAGGCAGCAGTCCTAATCCTCCAGATCTCTAGCTCCACTTGGACTAAGCTTTCCCTCAGGAACAGACTTAGAGGGCCAAAAGAACTGCAAGATTAAGATACTGATATTCCTTCTTATATCAAAGTTTACTATGGAAAAGAAATGGCAGTGGCAACCCAAAACAACAGGGTTTCTATTCCAATATGCAGCTGATGATTGCAGAAACCAACTTTCATCAGCAATTCAGGGAGTTTTGTTGTTGGGGATGTTTTGGTTTTGTTTCCTTGGCTAGTTTTGTTTTTTTCCTGAAATCAGCAGAAATCTCCTACTGCTTCTCAGAAACTTCCTGGAAAATTCACCCCTCTTTCTGGTCTGTTTCTGCATTTCAGGATTAGCCTGAAGAGCAAATGTCCCTGAAGGAAGCCTGTTTCTCCCAGTAACCTGCTGCTGCCTGGCAGGGCAGGCAGAGGCACTGGCAGAGCAGGAGGAAGGTTTTCAGAGCAGCAAGGGCTAAATGTTCATTTTTTCACCTCCATGAGTTATTTCATTTCCCTGACAAAGACTGGTTGGCCTGCCTCTTGAGAGTAACAGAGCTGGTTATTGCATGCCTTCCAGACACAGTGGAATACAGTGCCCAGAGAATATTCACAGTCTGACATTGTGTCTACAGGCAACCTCACTTCTGTCAGTGAAAAGGTGCAGATAATACTGCTTTTTAGTTCTTCCTAGGTGCTCCATGTGACAAAGCTCATGTGTGAAGTTTCTGTTCACACATGGCCTGTCCTTCTCCCCACTACTGTTCCACTCTGATGGGACAGATACTGGTAACAGCTGAAATCTTTTTCACAGAATAAATGCCAGCAAGACTGTCTCACACACTACTGAAACCTCCATCCAGCCTGGAAAATCCACACCTGGGATGGAAAGACACAGCTTGTTGCTGCCTCTGTTCAAGAAGTGAGGTTTGGATGAAATCTCAGTCCATGTTCATTAGAGGATGAAAAATTTGCCCTTTTATCCATCTGGTGGGGGTTATTTTCAATTACTCAGGAGATAAGAATATGAGGTACGTATTTTAATGACTTCTTTTTCCAACCGTAGTTCACCAGCACTTGGTCAACAGCTCCAAAGGAAATGTGGTAATTGAAAGGAGAGGCACAAAACACTTTTAGAATGTCTTCCCAGCTCTTACTCCTGCAAGGAAACTTCTGGTGGACAGTTTCTTTCTCCCCACAGGAAGCTGATGTGATGGAAACACAAGCAGCAGTCTGAGGACCAGCAGAAGAAGGGTGCCATCCTCAAGCCATTGAACACCCAAAATACAACAGCAGGAATACACACTTCCTCAAGCATTGCTACCCCAATCTACCACAGCATTCAACCCTGGGATAGCAAATTCTAGTAAATGCAGAGTTCTAGGACATGCATTTCCTTCTTGACTACAGCTGATGACCTGCACATGGGTGTCTGATACATACATGGCCTTATAAATTGTATAAAACAAGTTGTACTGGTGTTTAAGTAACTTGAGTGAGTGCAGTGCAGTACAAGCTGCAAAGATCTGCTGTCTTGAGAGCTCCTGGCAGCAGGGTGATACATCCCAAGAGCCTGAAAAATGCAATTCCCTCCTTCCCCTCTGCCAAGGCAAGTGCAGATAGTACCATACCTCCAGAAAATGACCTGGCCTTGGGATGCCATGGTCACAGCATCTACGGAGACAAGTCAAACACCAGGTGCCTGAAGGTCCCACACTGTTCAGCACAGCCCCTGTACATTGCATGATATATCCTCCCAAGCTGTCCTGCTTAAATAACTGAATGCAGCTAAGGAGTGGTGAACCCAAGCACTGAACTCTCAGGAATGAGGAAACAATGAGCATCTCAACTCCCCCCTGCCACCCAGGGCAATCATAAGCAGGGAGGCCTGGTTAGACACTGGGGTAACAGTGCCTACAAATCCATTTAATAAACATGTCTTATTTAAGACAAAATATAGCACATCTTGTGGTTTGGTAGCCAGCTAATCCTGAGGTTAGAGTGCACAAGTGTCCCAGGAGATCTGCAGCTTACCCATCACTGAGGGGCTGCATCATAATCAGGACTAGCTCAGGCCTCCCTACAAAAATCTCCAACCACTTTCCTGGCACTGGGCAGAGAGGTCCCACCTGTGGGTCCTGCTCCTGGCCCCATTTGCACTGTGAGTTTCCCCTGAGTGTGTTTCCCCTTTCTGTGCTGTGCTAAGAGGCTCCTACAAGCTCAGCAGTGCTCTCAGAGCCACACAGGTTTGGCAGCAGCCCCTTTTCTTTTTTGCTGTTTAATCCCACTGAACTCCTTCAGTCCAAACCACCTCTGCTCCCTGAGGTCAGCTCCTGCTGCTCTCAGGTCTGCCAGTGTGGTGCACTTTGGAGCATGTAAAGGAAAGAAACTGGCATCTGCAAGACCCTGCAGGTCTTTCCCTTTGGGCTTGGTCTCAGTTGAGGCTGGAGGCAGGATGAGCAGCTCTTGGGCATAACAGGCTGAGAAGGACAGAGAGGTTGTGAAAGAGTAGAAAAGGGAAGGCAGCTTGCACCACCATGTTCAGTTTCCCGAAAGGGAACCTGCGTATCCTGACATCTACATCTGGACTGTGTTCCAGGGAAGATGGGAAGAAGGGGATTTTTGACAGTCTGTAGCTATCTCCAGCAAGTTTGGATGGTTACTGGGAGTGAACAGCTTTCCCATGCAGAGCTGAGGGTGCCCAGAGGAACTGGGAACAGTCCGGCACCTAAAAAACCCAAACTGCTTTCTCTGCAATAACCAGAGGTTAAAATCAAGTCCAATCAATACTGGTCAGTGATGATAATCTGGAAAAAATATTGTCATTACTTGTCAGCATTCTGCTGATTATTAAGCCTCTCATAATTTAGCAGTACAGTACAGGAAGCTAAGAATAGCTTCAGGCACAGTGGCCTGGTGGGAAATGCACATTAAGAAATATCCTGTTGCCCTTGGTGACACTTGATTAATGGCTGTGGTAACACCTGATTTACAGCTGCGTGTGCAATGGGCAGACAATGTCCCCTTTCCACTCCAGTTAACTCCAGGTCAGCCACAGCACAGCCCATTGCACAGGCAACAACCAAGTTAATTCCATGTTGGAAAAACATATCTGCTTCTCGGGCACAGGCAGCCTCAGCAGGACCAGGGCAAGTCCTGTTCCCCAGGGCAACACCACATTCATTTCTGAGCAGCTCATGCTGGAGCTCATACTGCAAAAAAACCCCAAGAGGTGTTCAGGATACTTCCCAAAGAAAGCAAGGGTCTGTGACTACACGATCTGCCCAGCTCTTACTAATCTTGAATTTATTAGCAAATCCAACCAAACTGGCAACAGGATTTGGTCCCACATGGTCTGTGAGAGCTGGTGAACACTTGGGACACATCAGCTGCCTTCACTGAGGAGAAGGCAACAGCAGGCACAAAGTGCTACCAGTTTTGCTGGGCCCAGGAGCTGGTATGCTACAGAAGAGTTCCCCCGCTTATGGGAAGTTCACACCTTATTTCAGTGTCACTGGAATGCTACAGGAGCTATCTGTGAAGGAGAAGATGGAGTTGTGGCAAGCTGACCAGCAGCCAAGCTTGACACAGCATTCCACAGAGGTGTAGGCAGCCAGCAAGCTGAAAGAGATGAAAGCTTTTCTTGGGGTTTGACCCAAAATGTAGGATATCTTTCCAACCTTATAGTCCCATATCTGTAACAATGATGTCAAGAGGTGCTTGAGAAGCACCACAAATGAGAACACTACAGTGATCTGGAAGGAGGAGAACTTGACACTGCCTTATTGGCAATATCTGTCCTCAGCCTCACCTGAGTGTGAAGGGAAGCTGGAAGCAGCAGCACTCAGAACAAGCCCTCACCTCTCAAAAGAGGGAGGTGCTGAGCCACCCTGGGCTGCAAACACACAAAGTTTGTCCTCCACAAACTGCATGTGGATCTGTCCTGACATGGCATTCCCATCAGTGCACCTCTGTGAACCACCTTCTGCTATGGGAAAAAGAAGAAGCCCATCTGAGCCGGAATCTGCTCTGCCCCTGAGATCTTCTGGGACAAAATAAACACTCGTGAAACAGAGGCAAAAGTGCAGTTGTGTCACCAGCATGCTTTGCCTCTCAAAGGAGAGATACCTTAGCCTGAGCCTGACTCTGCAAGCACCCTACATGGAGTCTTTCAGACTCCAGGCATCCTTCCAGGTTTTCTACAGTCTCTTGTTCTTCATGGTTTCTCTCCCAGCTACACTGCTTTCCCTATTGAGGGAGTAAATCCTCTTCTCTTGACTCCCAAAGCCCTTCCCCACATTCATTTTTTCCCAAATTCTGGAGACAGGCAATTTTATCAAGAGCTTTTGGCCTGGGGAAAGCAAAACAAACCATTATTTACCAGTGCAGTTCTGTCAACACTGCATTAATGTCTGTCTTGAAAATACCTTTATTATTTCAAGGACCAGCTGGCCAGAAATAACATCATATAGCCCAGCAGACTAACTACAATTCCTAAGGCACCCCCTGACCCAGCTGTTTACCAACAGAACACTGGAAGCCTTTCTTGGGAATGGTTGTCATGGATCCAATGTCAGATTCCAGCAGATCAGAAGGATGTATTCATTTGCAAAGTACTCTGAATTAAAAAGACTGAGGGCAAAGGCTGCTGGCAAATAATGGGAGGACACTCCGATCTAGCCCCCTCCCCAAAAAGTGACTAAGGTCATTAAATGCCTTTTATCAAGACGGTTCTTCAAGATATCCTCATGCACAACAAATACCAGGTACACAGTGGCCAACACCTCCTAATCCCTGGGACCAGCTGGGCCTTCAAGTCTAACAAAAAGAAAAAATCAATACCAGGGCCTGACCCAAGCTGTTAAAAAACTGCTCTGCCCATGTCAAATGGAGAGCTGCAGTTCCCTGAAGGATTTAAATTTCATTGGTGTAATTCTGACAAACAGCTTCTTGGAAAACTTCAGCGACAGGATGTGTAAGGGATACCTAACACAAAGAGAAAACACATTCCTCTGTCTGAGAGGACTAAGATGATTTCAGTCAGAAATTATGTGCCTAGAAGGTAGTGCTGTCCTTATGTGTTCCCTCTGCAGGACAGCATGGAGGCTCTGAGAAAAAACAACACACCAAGGGGGGTGGGGAGCAAGAACTAGAAAGACACAAAAAATTAGGCATTTTGGTTAACATCACTTTCTGCACTGAGCATTGACTCTGTACATAGCAAGGATGAGAATGAGTTACTATTTGTTCCATTAGAGGTTAACTCAAACTAAAGTTTCACTTTGAAATTTGACTCAGCAACTTGAAGATTTAAACTGCCTGATTTGGAGATTTAAACTGCCTAGCCTTCCGTGATTGTTTGACAGGGAAGCTTTCTGGATGATTGATGGAAAGCTATAACCAGCATTTGCATAAGGCTATCTATTTCCTTTGCTGGGAAGAAGTTCCAAAAGTGGCTTTGTAAGAGGAACAAACTACAAATGACAGACTTCTAAGGCTGAGCAAGCAAACAGTGCAGGTTTCTACCATTTGCAAGCCAGCTGCCATAATGCAGAAAGCAAGACCCAGTCCTTGCTGTTGACAGTGGAGCAGCATTCCTCTCCCTGAATGACCAGCAGTAGGACCTTTGTGCCCAGCTCCTCAGGCAGAATTAGGAGCCCCTAGACACACAGAGCTACTGGCAAGGTTACCCTCAGGGCAGTGGTGTTCCCAGCCTCAATGACACAAATGTGTTTTGTAAAGTATTCAGGGTGTCTGCTTTACCCAGGCAAGCAGCTGGCAGCAGCCAGCAGGGTGGCAAATGCCCTTCCAGGGAAGTGTCTCTTCTTCCTCATCACAGGTGCCATTTCCCCAACCATGGGTTGAGAAGTGCCTTGCCAAGGTTGCACAAGACAGATCCAAGAGTTCTGCTGTGTTCTAGCTCCTGTGCTCCAGTTCTGGACAGACAATTGCAAACTTGTGTCTGTGACTCCTAGTGATGCTCTAACTGCCCCCAGGTCTTCCCTTGGAGAGCTGGGCACTGCCTTTGCTCCCACATCGCCCCCAGCAGCACTGTGTCCCACTCTCTCCACGGAGAACATCCAGACCAGGTGAATGATACTCTGATTCCTGTTCCTATCAGTGCCATGAGGCTTTCTGGGCCTTCCTGCAGATCCATTACTGACTTGCCTTGCCCCTCCTTTGCAGGCAGGGTATAACGAGACTACAGTGTACCTAGAGGAAGTGCAGGAGTTGCAAACACAGAGCAGCTCCCAGAAGCATGACTATGCTATGTGTACACATCCAAGCCTGGAATTTAGATGCATATCCAACAGGGAGGCAGATGCCATATTCAGGTTGCCAAGCCTTTCCAAGGCATGACCACAAACCCTTTGGAACGTGCCCCAGTGAGCAGCTTTAACCTCATCAAGGAGGAGAGCAGAGGCTGTTGACCCTGCAGAATAGGACACATCTTGACCCTCCTGTGAGGTAACTGCTCAGACTGAGTTTCACCTTAGAGCATGTCCCCACGGGCTACAAGTCCTCAGAAGTGTAGGCAGCAGTACAATTCCCAGAATTTGCTCCTGTTTGAGCACAAAATAACTTCGCATACACACCCCTGGGTGGAACATAAGGCACGATTTTATTTTCCCTCACCCCCCCTCAACTGACACCCATCACGCTGTTTGCTGGCAGCAAGGCTATGCAGGGATCAATCATATGGATCCTCATGGATCATTTGTGCTCCTGGAGCAGCCCACAGCAGTGTACTGGACTCCCAGGAGCTCACCTGGCTACTCAGAGTGCCACTGTCCTGAGCAAACTTCTCTGTGAGGTGTCACTGGGTGGCCCACACAAACACTCTGAGCTCTCCTTCACTTGTCCACAGCACGACCAGTGGTGGCAGCCAGGGTGACCTTTGTGTCCGTGGCCACAGCCTTGGTACCCACCTGCAAGAGAAGAGGCACCAGCAGCTCAATTCAAAGAGGACCAGAAAATCCCAGTGTGGAATAGGCTTTGGCCCCAGGACTTCTCTAAAATGTACTGATGAGAACGCAGCACATTCAAAGCCAAAACTGCCAAGAAAGAACAACTCATCTCAATAGCTGGGGAAAGCTGAAGATTTCCATCCTCTTGCCTGTTGAATAAAGCAATATATGGGCATCCAGAACCCCGTGCCAGCTGCTTGTGGCTATGGCCAAAGATATAGATCAAGCACAGAAAAAGCAAGAGGTCAGTTCTGTCCTAAAACCATGCAAAACACGTGATGGCACATGCAGGTGAAGGACAGGGAAGATGGTTGGGATTAAACAAGTAAGGGAGTTGAACTCTTGTCCTAAACATGGAGTGAGGCTTCTCCAGAGCTGGTCACGGTGGGGCACAGCCCTCAAGCTCCCAACATGCCAGCACTGGAACAGGAACACTGGAGGTGCAATGCTGCCCAGCCTCACTCAGAAGGGCTGAAAGGCTGAGGTGCCCTGCCTCATCTCCTGCACAGCCGGCTCAGGTCTCTGTGGGATGTTCCACAAAGACCCTTCATGTGTCCTGCTGCATTTCTCCCTGCTGCAGTCACCCCACCATAACACGTGTATGTGTGGTTTACCACATTCCTGGTGCATGTCCAAGGTGGGAGTTGGGTGAGTGTCTCCTCACACCTCCATCCACTAGGGAGGAGCTAATGCAACAAACCCTCCTGATCCCAGGAGCGTGGGGAGAGCTGAGCACCCACCTGGCATGGTCCCACCACAGGCACAGCGAGCGGCCTTCTGGCCTCCGCTGGAGCAGAAGGTGCAGCAGTGAAACACCCCCTGGTGCTCACGGAACTTGTGCTTCACAGTCACAGTGAAGGGAGAGCCCTGCAGAGGACAAGCAAACAGAGACTGCTGCAGTGGGTGCTGTCAGATGTGTCTGCATTCTCAGACACCACCTGGGTGACCCAGATCACTAAGCTCAGCCTTATATGTGGTAGAAGTAATCCCTAGACAGACTTAAAACAAACACCTAAGAAAAGAAAAGGTAAAGAAGGTAAAGAAGAAGCAGTGCAAGAGAAACAAGAAATGCTACCTGCACGTGTTGCCCTCTCACACAGACGCAGACAGCATACAAGCCTGGCTCCTCAGGGACGTAGGAAATACAGTAGGTCCCATCACCATTATCACACACTGTTGGCTTGACTGCACTGCGAACAGTGGAGAGAAATCCAAGTGGTCAGAGACTGGCAGAAAATTACTTTAAATGTAAACCAGAGTTTGGCCTAGAGTGGCCTAGAGTGGCTTTCACACACCCCTGCTACTGGAAGCTACAATTACCATACAAAGGAAGTCTCACAAAGCCACTTGCACTGCAAGGATTTGTAGCAACCTGCACACCAAAAAGGCAGAAGACGACACACAGCACACTTACAAGTCAGATTATCCCATCAGATAAGAGCCCACAGAAACGGGGTAAATTCACAGCTTCAGCAAGCAGTTACCTCCAGACAACCCCATTAAGAAGACAGGATATAATAGGCTAGGTTTGAATCACTTTAACCACTGTCCCAACTGCATTGACCCCAACTCTTCCCTTCCATGCTGAGGAGTTCTAGGTCCCTGCTGGTAAACTCTCCCTTTTCATAGTGAAGCTCACTGTGTTTCACAGGGAACCCTCGTGAACAGAGTGCTAGAAAGAATGCCTCAGCTGGTTACTCCAGGATAAATGCCTGCTCCACAGGAAGACGGAAAGCTTTTCACAAACAATTATCAGGCACTCTGCATAGAGGAAGGTGTTCTTGCTAATCCCCACTAATTAGTCTCCTGGGCCCCATGACACCACAGTTTATAATCTGTATTCCCCACCCCCAACATTTCACATCAATACAGCTGCCTACATGATTTCCTGCCATGAACTGTGTGGTGTTGCTTCATGCTCTTCTGCAGCTGTTGTGCCTCAAAGCAAAGCCAGACAGCTTTCAGCAACCCATGTAGCAACTGCATACAGGCAAGAGCAAGAAACTGAGTTAATGTGGCCACAGCGACCTCTAGCCCACCAACAGAAATCCAGAAACTCCTCGGGCACGCACCTTCCCACATCATAGGTGCACTTATGGAAGGAAGGTACATTGGAACAATATTCTTGGACAATGATGCTCTGTTGGTAAGCATCTGTGCAGCTAGCACTGCTTCTGTGTGCTCTGTCAACATTGCAAAGGGTTTTAACATCCTGTCCCTTTTTTCCATCAGGTCATCCCATCTTGAGTGTTGCTGGAACAATTTAATGCTGGCATCTAGTTCCAGCTACTATAAAACAATAGATATTTTTCTTAAGAACTAACCCCCAGCTGGGTCTGCTTTTTGTGCCTGGCTGCTCTTTCATGTCAAGTGTGGTCTGGAAACAGTTATAATTTTTTCTGTTTGGTCATCTTCCTTGGGGAAGCACTGAGGAGCTCAAGTGTAGCTTTTCCTGGTTTTGCTAGGAAACATTTAATCAAGTTAAAGTACTCAATGCTTGCAACTACAGGAAAAAGGACAAAAGCACAACACAGATTCCTTCTCCAGAACATGAAGAAGGCACTTCCATCAGCTGTCAGAAGCTCGTGGGGTTGGTGAATTCTCTGTCTGACTTGTGACTGTCATACAGGGGTTGCAATGACTTATTAGGTGTCAACAAAAGCAGAAGCCCCAGGTGTCTGCTGGGAGGAGTGAGAAGGAGCAGCTCCCTCTGACTGTGCCCAGCAACACACACAAGGAGTTGAATCCTTTAAGAAGCCCAAATCACTCAAAGACTTAATACAAATCTCAGCAATCACTGTCCAGCCAAACACAACGAGTAGGAAGCACTGTAGGAAAAAGAGTAATGCCTTTTCCTCTACAGGTTCTGACCCACATGCTGAAGCACATCCTCCACCCACCTAAGCAAGCAGGGAGCCAAGATAAGGGTGCCAAGATAAGGAAGCCAGGATAAGGGAGGCAGAAAGGCTAAGCCAGTGACCAGGGATTTCTTGGATGAAATACCCACCAGTCCCTCTTGTCCCTGTGGGTGATGGTGACCCGCACAGCCTCTCCTCCCCGCCCCAGGCGCTCCCCTGTAGCGTCCTTGCACAGCAGGGTAAAGCCACTCCGCTGGTTCTGACGGGCACTGTGGAGGTCTGGGGAGAAACAAACAAAAAATCAAACCAGAAAGAAACAGAACTACTAAAGGTTCAAGTCAAGCCATGACTGCCAACTCCCACCTATTTTGCAGAGTTGCAGCCCCATCAGAGCACAGCCAGGACTTTGGTTCTGGGGTGTACAGCTCCTTCCACTCACAGAGAAAAGTCAACATCCGACTGGGTATCAGGAGAGAGTGGAAGCCACAGGTTCTGAGAGATGTCTGGCAGGTTTAGCCCAGAGATCTTTATGGACCATGGGGGTCTTTTGGCCTGTCACTCTAAGCCCAGCTGGCACCTTCCCAGAAGGCCTCAAGATGCACCATGCAACTCAGAGGAAGGAGGAACAGCACCCCACTGTGAACTCAACACCTACAGTTTGGCAAGGAAGGGACAGAACGAGCCCTGGGTCTGCCTCATTTGCCCTGCACAGACCATTACTGACCAGAGCTGGCTGTGCTCTGTGGGATGGTCTGAACATTATCTGTTTGCTGACCCAGCTCAAAGTCCTTAGTGAGCAAATATCCACAAAACCATCAAGGTATTGCCAGGTATTCCTATGGCAATCTCAGCAAAAGCTGTAATGGGAAAAACTTACTTAGCCACAAAGGGGATCTGCCTGGGCTCATGCTGCAGAACAGCTTAGACCACCAGCTAATCATCATGTCCTGCTATTGCAGGTGCCATTCTCATCCCCTGAGTGAGCCCTCCTCACACCTCAGCCCCCTGCTGAGGTTGGTGATGTTGTGGAGGGCAGTGCCACATGCTCTGCACATCTGGATGAGAAAAGCTGCCTGGCTCCCTGCCCAGCACAGCTCCTGCAGGCAGGCAATGCAACCTCTGCTGGGGCTCTACCTCTGCCCCTGGTCAATGCCTGGATAGCAGGGAGCCAACAGTGCCAGAAGCTGCACACCATGTGGGTACAGAGAGCAGAGAGGTGACTTCAGGGAGCAGTGCACTCCCATTCAGCTGCTGTACAGCACCCCATTACCTTCCCCATGCAGGGTACATCTGGCTGGATCAACTGCTTTATTGAGAATGGCCCCAAAAACTTCATAGCCACAACACTGCCCCGCTCTCTCGTGAGGGGAGAACTGGATCCTGTCATCCACAGTGGGGTGGGTGCTGTAAGCAACGCTGTTGAGCTTTGTCAGACGGCTGGACACCACCCCTTTGGTGATGAGGATCTCCACATCTGAGCCGCTCGTCAGCAAGTGCTCTGTGAACTCCACGCCTGTCCTCATGTCCAGCAGCAGCTGCTGCAGCTGGGCCTTCTGCAAGTGCAGCAGGTTTTCCTTCTGCACCTTCAAGTCCTCCAGCTGCTTCAGCAGCCGGTCCCGGTGCTCTTCAATGGCTTTTATGTAGCCCCTGGCAAACAGGCAGATCTCTGTGGCCACAGCCTCTGCGCGGCTGCGGACGGCGCCGCCCATCTCATCCACCTGGCTCAGCACATCCTCCAGGGTGTCCATGTGCTGCTGGCTGCTCTTTAGCAGCTCCCGCAGGGCGTCCCCGTGCCTGTGGATAACGTTGCCGGCGAAGTCACAGCGGTGCTGACGGTGCCTGCCCAGAACGCAGTCCCGGCACACGGGCTGGTCACACTGCTCGCAGAACAGCTGGAGCTCCTCTGTGGGATGGGAGGGACACAGGAGAGGCTTCCCGGCCTGGCTGCAATCCTTGGTGTTCTCCAGCTCTGTCACAGCATGGGAGGCCGTTTTCTTCTGTCTCCTAGGCAGGAGCAAACACCGTTCACTTTATGCATGTTGGATACAAAATACAGAAACCGAGAGCCTTTGCAAATGCTTATTTGCAACAGGCTGCAAGTCATGGTGTGCAATGCTCCCTCCTGCCTCCACTGAAATCCCTGAAAGGATTTGTGCTCTCCTGAGAGCTAGACTCCACACAAAGGAGGAGCTCGCTCCTCCTTTGTGTGAGCCCTGCCTTAGGGACTGCTCTCAGGTTCCCCGAGCCTCCCTGACTGCATGGTCAGCACTGATTCCAGACACAAGACAAGTGAGTTCTAATATCTCTTAGGGGAAACTCTAGTTCAGGCCACTGCCAGAAGACAGTCAAACAGTAAAACATTTAATATTCCAAAAGTCAAACTCGGCTTCCTTCTGGTTGCCAGGTTAGGTCCTGCTCAGAAGAGACCAAGGATGGGACTTGAAGAACCTGTTATAACCCAGACACCTAGCATGTCACAGGGCAGCACTAGAATATTTCCATTCTCTGCTATTTTGGACACTGGGAGTTAGTTATTGAGAAGGATGTAAAACCCCCCTCTCCTTACTTGTCTCCTACACTAATGACTTGTGGCAGTTGCAACGGGAGCTCCAAGCCATAAGCAAAGACGAACTCCAAGGACCAAGCTCTGCAGAGTTGCTCTGGTAACACAAAGCAACCTCACCACAGGCTCTTATGCTCCTCCTTTTGCTTCCCACTAACCTCCCTTAGATCCACCGCATTTTCAAAGCCTTCCAGTGTTGCATGACTTCAGCCCAAGATCTCTCTCACTTGTTCCAAGGAGCACAACCATGGCACTCAGAAGCACAGAAACCTTCCCTACACAACAGGAAATCCTTCCAAAATGGTTTTTCTTAGTACTTGTTCTGCTCTGACATCAACTAAATCAAGTGAGAGTTTGTAGATCGCAGTGGGGTGCAAAAATGATAGCAGCAAATACTATAGGAAGTGGGTCACAGGGACAAATTTTCTCTTGCTTTCTCCCTTCTGCAGTTTTTCCTGGCAGAGCAGCAGGCTATTCAAGGTCTCTTATCACTCTTCAGCAGCTCCATGGGGTACAAGGCATTAGCTAATCGGAATGGAATGCTAAAAATTACACCCGGAGTGGAAAGGTAACTAAGAGCCTAAACCATTTTTCCCCCAGGCACCAGCATGTGCAGGGGGCAGGGCAGGGAGGAATATGTCTCAGTTCCTTCTGGGGAAAGAATTTGCTAATCAAGCAGAAAGGAGCAGCAAATGTGGAGGGAATAGGGTGAGTAGCTTAACCCAGGCTGAGGCTTCCCTGGCTTGTGCTGCTGGGTGTTTTTCTGACCCTGCTTGTCACTTCCTTGCTTCAGAAGGCCATTCAGGCTTTCCATCATTTTTCTTCTATAGTGCTGACTGGCTTACAGGCCACTTCACCCCTCTCCTCTTCAACTCCAAACTGTTGCAGTTGCCTCCTCTTTCTGCAATAATTCTACAACACGTAGCAGGCAAGCACATGGGTTGATCATGGGTCGCACTAGCAACACTAGGCAGGACTTCCACAAATCTCCTTTCACTTTGCCTAAGGGTGCCTTTACACATACACACAGTAAATGGTCCTTGAGGTGGAGAGAGGCAGAGCAGCACCTTAACTTCCTTTCCTTCGGGAGATGTGTCTTTTCCAAAGTGGGACGGTACAGCATGTAAGGCTCCTGTCCTGCTAGCACCTACCCATACGCATGCCTGTTTCCCAGTGATACTGAACTGAGATGTAAAGCAGCACGAGGACACCACTAACAGGCAAAGGGTGGCTTGGTTTTGGACTTAATGGCCGATAACACAGCTGCTGGACCTATTCCCAGGAAGTTCAAGACGAGTTTGGACAACACTCACAGGCACATAGGGATTCCTGGGGCTGTCTTGGGCCAGGACTTGGACTCCATGATGCTTGTGGGTCCCTTCCAACTCCAGATACTCTACGATTCTATGCTAGCAGCTTGCTTGACCCCACCTGAGTACAGAGCATCCTGCGGGCATCCTCCAGCCAGGGGAGGCTAAAAACCGGGAGACACGCCACTTCTTGCTGTGGTTCGCCCTGAGTGGGTCCCTGCCCACCGTCCCCCAGCCGCGGTGTCCCCGCCCGGGCCGCCCCTCACCTGTGCGCCCGGCAGCAGAAGCGGCAGAGGCGGACGCCGCAGGTCAGGCACCGCCCGGCCGCCGCCCCGTCGGCGCAGAGGTCGCACCCGGCCGCGGCCGCGGCCCCGGCGCGGCTCCCGGCCAGGCAGTCGGGGGGGAGCTGCCCCACGCCGCCGGCCGGCAGCGACAGCTCGGCGTCGCACACCGGGCACAGCACGGGGCGGGCGGCGCCCGGCGCTCCCTCCGGCGGCCCGAGCCGCCGCAGGCAGGGCTCGCACAGCGAGTGCAGGCAGGGCAGCAGCCGCGGCGACGCGCAGGGCCGGGCGCACTGCGGGCAGCGCGGCCCCGACATGCCGGCGGCCCGCGCGGCCCCTCAGGGACGCTCCGCCGAGCATTCCCGTCGGGAGCGCCTCGCGCCGCCCCGCAGCACGGGGGCCTGCCCCGCCCCGGCACCGCCCGCGCCGTGAGGGGCGGGGGCTGCTGGGGACCCTGCTGCTGCTGCTGCCCACCCCGCCGCTCCTCCTCCGGCGAAGGCGGCCGGAGAGGATGTGGCGGCCGCCTTTGTCCCCCTCAGCGAGGCGCGGAGGGACGGGCCCGCTGCTCCCCTCCTCTGGCACCTGCGGGGTTGTTCGTCTCCGCCGCCTTTGTGGGAAACGGCCCCTTCCCGCCCCACCGCCGGCAGATCATGTTTCCACTTCTTCCAGTTCAAAACTTCCAGGTTTACCGCTTGACTGGCTTCTTTGTCGGTCTGCTGGATGCCTTCAGGCCGTGGTAGTTTTTCCTTCGGATCACTGGAGAGAGAGCTCGCCCCGCAGCTGAGCGAGAGCGGTGAAAGTTTAACTGAGACGGTGCGAGGCGGCCGGGCTTCCCTGCCACTGCCCCCGGGAGGGACTGCCCGTGTCTTCATTCGCTGCACCCGGCAATTAGGAATACTGCAAAAGGCAGGCTTGGAAAGCCCAACGTCAGTGAAGTCCTGCATGATGTCCTTTGGACTTTGATGGCATCAACACGGTTGCCTTTATCAGTCTGATGTGTAAGCTCTTTAAAGACTGAAACCAATTTTGTTTTGAAAAAGCTCTTTTCTATAGTGTCCTCAAGTGTACCACATTCAGCCCTTAATAATTGAACTTTTTACCAGCCTCTCCCTTAGTTTTCCCAGGCCATTCAGTATCTTACCTGTCCCATCCTGCTGGCCCTTTTGAATACCAATGTGAGGTGGAGAGCATTTGAGACTTCTGGAGTTTCAGTTCCCTAAGTCAAAAATCACCAAGCAGGAAGATCTCCAGTCAGGTTTTTGTTTTTAGAACCAGTGTCTCCATTTACAGAGCAGTAGATAAATACTTAGTATCTGCATATAACACAAGTAAATATTTCCTCTGTAACAGATGTTAATGCCACACGGATGCCCACTGGCTTAACACAGAAATCATCCTCTTCTAATACACTCAGACATTTCTGTGTCTTTTATGTTGTAATACAAGATCAAAGTTTTAGGTCATGATGAAATGTTTACAACCTCAAAGCCAATCACAAGAAGATGTTCCAACAGCCATCTTTAGATTCAGATTCTATTAGCAAGTGCAGCGGTTGCAGAGGTTAGAGAGGATAAAAGCTGCAGTGATTATGAGACAATGACTTGATAACAATATTGTCACAAAGAAAGACTGGTTCTTTTAATCATGCTGGAGGAAAGAATAGTAAATGGTCCTGTAAAAGTGGGTGTGGGAAGAAAACAGAGGAAGAGTCATAATGTCATCTTTGTGCAGAAAAGGTGAGCTACCTAGAGAAAAGCAGCATCTTCCATTGCTGCAATGGAAGATGGAGATGGTGGAATAAGCCATGACTGGCAGTGGCAGAGGAAATCTGAGGATCCAGCCCAGCTGATCTGATCACCTGCCCTGCCACTGATCAGGTTGGAGCACAGATTGCTGCTGAGTGATGTATTTATGAATTACCAGCACAAAGCAGGAGCACTCTCAGGATGATTAGAGGAAGTTGTAGTGAAATGGGCTGGAGAGAATCATCAAGGAAGCCTTGTGAGAATTGGGGAAAGGAAAATTCAAAGGAAAAGCAGAAATGCAGGAAAAAAACTCAAAAAACGAACCCAGTGACCCACAAAACAGGAGCTGCTTTAGTACAAACTCATGATTCACTTAGGTTACTTTCCCTGTAATATTGCATTCTTGGGTACTGTCAGTCAGTGGAAGAAGCCCCTGTGCCACTACATCCTAATTTGTGGAAGGCAACTCAATGGACGTATAAACTGGAGCTCTGTGAATATCTTCAATTAAGCACGTTGGTCTGCAAAGCACAGCAAGAATTTGACTGAGAGACCCTCTCCCGTCTTGGATTATTCAGTTTGCTTTGTAACTGATCAAAATTTATGGATGAAAAAAATCAATGTGTTAATTTATATACACTGGAGGGCAATAAAGGGGCATAGAACATAAACAAAGCAATGAAAATGTCATTAAAATTAAGCCAATGTTTTCCTTTTGCCTGCAAGAGTTAATGGATGACAAATTATTCTCATTTGACCCAAGATTTACTTGAAATGAAGTCCTCTTTAAACTTGTTTTCCTGCCCCTATTGTTAATGGTGTCTATCAGAGCCTCCCAGAGTAGGTGCTCAGAGTGATCTGGTCTTTCCCCACGTTACTTTCACTGCCAGCTCCTTCCTCTTTTTCCTGTTTATCTGCCTCTCATTTCCTATCATTAAGCACTAGATCATGACACTGAGATATAGAAGATTTGTTTCCTTCTCCCAGTCTCATTAAGGACTTCTGACTAATATTTCTATTGTATCTCCTAATTAGCTTCTTCTGGGGAAAGCTTCATGCTGCTTTCCCGTTTATATTTTTCTGAAGGAATATTGGTAAAACTTTTTATAGCACGTTCAAAAAAAAATCTTTAAAGCATAATTTCCTTCTGTGAGCAGTGTGGGTATAGCCCATTTATTAAATTTTGAACTGGATGGCTCATGCTTTCCTGTCCCTATTTACTCTGATAATTTCAGGGAGTTGTTTCTGGATATCCTGCTATAAGAAACAAACTGAAAAAGTGGTGAAACAGAAGTCATTAGTGAACAGGACTGCAGAAAAGTCCAAGATGACTTGTTGACAGAAACCTGAGAACTTGGATGTCTAAGTGCCAGAGCTTAGCTTAATGGTAGCCAGTGGAGTGTGGAAAATTACTTATTTGGGGAATTTACAAAGAAAAGACAAGTAGAACATACTGTTGGCTTCTTTCCTGTTGACCAGCAGGTCCAGTTTTGCTGTGAATTTGTCAGCCCCAGGAGCGACTGTGTTTCAGAGACTTCTCTGAACGTGGCAGAGCTGTCAGGCTTGGTCTGGGAGTACTTGATGCATCATTACTTGTTTCCATGCAAACTCTTTCCAGCTACCCAGCTGACAGCTCTTCCCCTTTATGTTAACCTCCTCCGGAAAACCCAACAAAGGATTTACAAACATCTCCCAATTTAGGCAGAATCTCTCCCTCATTCAGCTAAAGATGCATTTGAAATTATGAGGCATTTGACTGGTGAGAGGAGCATTTCTGTAAGGCACACAGGCTGGTGTCATCCCCAGCCCTCATGTTCTGCATGGAGCCTGATGCCCACGGACTCATCACACTCGGAGTAAAGAATTTCTTCCTAACATCTAACCTAAATCTCTCCTTTTTTAGTTTAAAACCATGGATTTTTTAAAAGGAGGTGCCATTTAACTTTTACTTGTGCTAGGCCTCAAACACACACAAGTAAATTGCCCCAAGCCCAAGCCTCACATGACAAAATTCCTGCATGCTGATGGCACATGGGGGAATGTAGCAGCTGCAGCAGGACAACACTGATCTCCTGCTTGGGAACACCACTTGGGACAGAGAGAGAGGACTTTTGTCCTGGGATTTCTCACAGATTTTCTACAAAGCATTCCTAGGGGAACTCACTCTTCCGAGAAACACTTCATATCCCTTTGCACATACACACTCTCTTTTAAATTTGCCAGTAGCTTTTTCTCTTCAGGCTTGTGTTGAGCTTTGGAGAAAAAACTGAATCTCAAGTTACCTCATTTAACATAAGCCCGTGCATCTTCATTTTCATGCTGGACTCCAAAGTACATTTCTGTGAGCTGCTGCTGTCACACATCACACTTGCACTCCTGCAGGACTTCAGCCACTGCAGTGTGACGTGGGAGAGGTGATGGAGGAAGGCAGCCAAACAGCACACCTGGCAGCCTAAACCTCTGCCACTCACTGACTAATGGAAGGTGCACAATCATCACACGTGGGCTCGGCTTAACCCTGAAATGGCAAACAGGAAGTGGATAGGGCATGGAGATGTAATAACACAGAAACACAGAAAGAGACCAGCAAAGAGATCTGTGGATCTCTCTTGTCCTGCAGATTTGTGACAGGAAACAGAGTTTGAAGTGGTCAAGCATTATCCCTTTCAGTTGGCAGCAGCTCTTTGAAGACCAAAGCAGCTGCAGCCAAACCACCCAGCAACACAGGCTTTGTGCAGACTTGCCCTTGCTGTGTCTTCTGACCAGACATTCCTGCTTTCCCCTCCTCCCTGCAGCTTTCCAGCCACCTGCTGCCACTTTCACTGCTGCTATATATATTCTTTTTAATCTCTCCTGAATCCTGCCTGCCTTTTCTGAAGGGAAGATGAAACTGGATTTTTTCCAAGGAGGCTTTTCTAAAGAAGCAAGTTCTTTGTGATGTCAGGCCATTAATCTTTTTTAGCTTCCCTTCAGCCGTATTTGAGAGAGGCAACTGATCTGAAAGGCTGTTAAGTTTCTACCTGCAAAAGATTATAGAAACATCAAATATTTGGAGTTGGAATGGACCCACAAGGATCATAGAATTCAACTCCTGGCCCTGCACAGAACAGCCCTAAGAACCACACCATGTACCTGAGAGTAATGTCCAATCACTTCTTGAACTCTTTCAGGCTGTGCCTACTTAATACAGATGCTGAAAAGACAAATGGAGTTGAGTTTTTTTTTCTTTCCCTTCACTTCTGGGACCACAAGACAGAAGGATATTACAGTAGGGTATTTCACAGCTAGGAACAAAAACCTGGCCTTGCTGCAGGGCAGCAAGAGCAAGGAATTCATTTAGATGAGACTTGTGGTATGAAGCCTGACCAAATATACTTTTATGCATATAAAATGCATATACACTAAGAAATATAAAATCTGATTGCCTCCAACAGGCGTGCAGGAAGACCTGCAAGAGCAAGTGTCAAACAAATGAGAGTCAGCATTTTGTTTTAGAAAGGTACAGGCCAGCCTGCTTATCAGGCAGCAAAGCTTGAGTTGGTGAGTCAAATTCCAGCAACAGCTGCAGTTTGTTTCTTAGTCTAGAACAGAAAAAAACAACCTCCCCAAAAAACTCCCTGCACTAGCAGTTTCTCAGACACTGCCTTGAGCTTTACTAACAGCATTCCAGCAAACACTTCCACGACATCCCAGGGGCAGCTCATTTCTAGCCAGGAACACTGTGTGATCCCAGCCTGAACTGGAGAAAGTCAAAGGCTGTGGAGGAGGTGGTGGGAAATTAGAAATTTTCAGTTCTAGCTCTCCATCATAGATGTTTTGGCAAGGTTTACTATAAGGAACAGATAACGAAGCATTTCCTCACAGTCTTAAATTTTATAGGTAATCATAGCTAATAAAATAATGACTACTTTAAAAAGTCAAATAAAACCAATATAAGAACCATGGTCATTAGAATATTACATAAAAACAAAGCAAAACAGCTTAATACAATTACATGTATCAGTTTTCTGTTCTATCAAAGAGCACATACTTTAGTACATAGCAAATAAAGATTCTGATTGCCACTTCAAATAGTCACTTTATATTTGCTATAAAAATATTAAGTGAGATTTTTGAAAAGCAATCCTCCAGTCCAGATGCAATCTCTAACATGTTAACTGCACAGAAAACTCAGCTTTGGGGAGCAACGGTAAACCACAGAAGGAACAAATTCTTTCCCACCAGAAAGTAAATCCTTACCTACCAGAAACCAGGTTCCTTTTCAATGCAGGTCCCTTCCCTCATCTCAGTTCTTCCTGACATCTTATTCCCATATCTTGTGCAAATCAATGCTCCAGAAAGTTTCACAGGCAACTTCCAAAACCTCCTGCCTTCACAGTACCTAACAGAGGTACCAAGGTGCTCCAGCAGCCTGAGTTTCCCACCTAATGAAGGATTTTTTTGGTGAAAAGGTATAAGGTCATAGCAGTGTATCCAGCTCAGAAACACATTCCCAGGGCTTCCTAGAGTGCTCTGTGGGGTACAAATACAATAAGCACATGGACCTTTCCATACTAATGGCACTGACATGAACACACTTCAGAGTTCAACTGTACATCTGTGGAGAGAGATTGTGATTTATTTATTTTCATTAAAAAATATTTTAAAAATACAGGACTTGAACTCAGCTTCCTTTACATAACGTGCATTGACAGTGCAAACCATCCTTCTTCTTTTTGCTTTTCTACCTGTAAAAGAAGAAACCAGTTGAGGTTTGTATACAGTAAATTTCCTATCGACTCTTGTGTTAGGTCTGTTGTCTGCCACTAGCAGCATGGAGGGAGTCACACCACCTACTTCAAGCCACATCTACCTTAATAACTTCCAATTTCCCTTCTAGGGATGTATAGTTTGCTGTCAGGATAGGAAGTACTGGGCCCTAACTCTGTTCTCTTTATCAGTCCTTATTTAGGTTATTTTGGACACCAGGAAATATGTTATAAATATGTCCTCATGGTTGCTTTCAAGCCTATAAACAGCTCTTATGACTGGTTTATCAGACTGCACCACTGCAGAGTTCCCTAAGAAAGCATCTCACTGCAGGCTGTTTCTCTGCACATCAGGAGTCAGAAATCTAGATTGGGGCTTTCTCTTTACATTTGGATTTATTCATCCTTCAGCAACACCTAGGTAAGAGCTTGCTTGCCTCTTGACTGTGGCTCTACCAGCACAACATAATCAAGGCTTGAGATTCTCTGGAGCCACCAGGAAGAGTCTTTCAAACGTTTCCAGTTCTAACACACAAAGGTGCCACAGCAGAAAAGGGTTACTTATAAACAACCCTGTGGCAGAAAATAATGAATGTCATTAGTTCTCAGGTCTCTTCTTACAAATTGTCTGTAATCCAACCTGTCACCAACTGATTAATAATAGCCTTGGGATATTGAGAACAGGACAGAGCTCTCCTCCCTTCATCCATCTTATGATTATCTTTTCCCTTTTATGACAACATTAAAATTTTCTGGTTGAAGATTTTTCAGTCTCACCTTTGGTCTTTGGCTGACAGAAGTTAATTTGGCACTTTCTGATGTGGCACTTAAAGATGAACAAGGTTTGCTGGAGTCTCCTACAGACCTGGAAATATTCAAAATAAGATTGAAAAAGTGAAAAATGGAAGTGACTACTAGAATATTATCTCTAATCCTGAGTTAGGACCCCTGATCAGCAGTCTTCAACAGCACATGTCATCTGTCTTGTGTTAGATTGCAGGTATTTTAAGAACAAGCAAAGGAAGTTGTGAAAAAGCTATTAGACCTTTGTCCCACTTGCAGAGTTTAATGTGAGAAAGTAAGGGAAAATCCACAAAGCCAAAAAAACACATGGCAATTTCTCCATTGTGTTCAATTTCTGCTGCATGAGTAATTAGGATATTACAAATATGAAATAGTAAAAGGTGAACTTTTACCTTCTTATACTGGTCATACTGGCATGGGGAACACTGTCACCCTTGGAGCTGTCCACAGCCACTTCAACTGTCCTCCTTGCATTTTCTAGGCAATAAATAATTGTTTGATTCTGATGAGAACATAGCAACATTGCACAACACTCATTTTGTTTCACCATTTTCAGAGGCATCACAACCTCTTCCCAATTGCACAGATATACAGACCAGAAATAAAGCATCAGGTAAATATCAACCTCACACACATGTTCTGAAAATAACTGACAATGAAAGCAGAGACTCAGGGCAACTACAGACAATGCTCACACATATGGAATGATTCTTCCACGGTAATTTTTTGTGGGTTTTGGCAATTAGAGGCTTAGAGACTTCTGATCTCTCACCTTTGCTCCTTTAAGATTTTACTTACCATGCTGAATTTACATTACAACAGCCAAACGAGCATTGAAAGTGTAATGACCCAACCCATGAGTCACTGCATAGGCAACTGCATGCAAATGCCCACACACTGCTCCCTCCTCCCCCTCCTTCCTCTTTCCAAGTCCTTCCCCCTATATACATCCTCTGTGGTTTCACAAGGGGCAAGGACAGGTGTCCCAGACAGAGCACACATTTACATGGTCACATGCAGTTCTGCTTGTAATGACAATGACTCCATGAAAAGACAAAGCAGCCCTGACTTCCTGCAAAGTAATTTTTTTTATAGTTACATATGGCAGATAATCTGTCAATCTTAAACCAGCAAGGATATTCCCTAAGGTAATTTACCTCTTTACATGACTGGAAGCTCCAGTTACTCCTTTCTATTATCACAGGCAGTAACTGAGCAAGACAGTCTGATGGAAAGAGTACCCAAAAGACAAAAACTAAAACGTGGTTGAGAATAGGATGACCACTCTGCCATAAGTTTTAGAAGACTGATGTAAATACTTTAGTCTTTTCACCCAAGATTCTGCATGATAGAGGACTGATTAAAAAGCCCAGTGCTGCCCACCAGTGACTATCACAGAATCGATTAAGCTGAAAAAGACATCTGAGATCATCGACTCCAACCTCTGAACACCAGCTTGTCAAACAGACCAAGGCATGGTGTGCCACATCCAGTCTTTCCTCAAGCACCTCCAGGGATGGTAACTCTACCATCTCCCTGTGCAGTCCATTCCAATGCCTGACAACCCTTTCTGTGAAGTTCCTACTAATGTCCAAATGAAGCATCCGTTCTTCAGACAAGAACAAAGCAAAGAACAAGTTTAATATGAAGTGCAGTACTTGCAGCAGGCTAATTAGTAAGAAGACAACTGTAGCAGAGGCTTAGCTGATATATTTTTAGCTCTCTGAAGTAAGAAGTGTTTGTACCACACAGTCATTAACAGCAACTGTGCTGCTGACCACAACCACTGATCCAGTAAGATAAGGACGCTCCAAATAAGAAAAACACCCTCTTACTAGTTTTTGTTTCTCTTGAAGCTGGGTACTTACCAGAGTAATTCAGGGATGGGGTTGGAACAGAAGAGAACGTTGGAGGGACCATGTCAGCAGCAGCTGATTTCTGCTGGTCTATCAACTGCAACAGTTTATCCCGTGCTTCTGTACTCTGGCGGTTCAGCTCTGCTATTCTTTCCTCCAAGCTCCTTGATACAGTGAGATGACTCTACTTGGATAATGGGATAATTACTTCCAGTGAAACAGTTACAATTTTCACCCTCAAGGAGGGCATACATATTTCAAGTACTTCTATGCATTTAGTTTTCCAACTGAAAGTGAATATAATTATGTAGCACTTCCGTGAAAAATTTGCTTTTGGCCCTTTTACTGTCCTGTATCTAAGTCCTTAACTGATTAAATAGTACAGTATTTTATACTGGTCTTCCCTCAAGTAGGAAAAATACAGTTGTCCATATAATTTGAGAAAGAAAAAAACCCACCCCACCAAACATAAACAAACAAAAACCCAATGGAAAACAAACAAACAACCCCACCAACCAAAAAAAAAAACCCCAAAACCAACCACACCAAAACCAATGAACACCCAGTAATTAACTACAATTAAGAATATACTTAATCAGAGAGACACATATTCAGGAGGGTGTGGGGAAGCAAAAGCAGGTTTCTAGAAGTGTCCTGGAACTCATCCTTAAGCCAGGTTTTGATTGCTTTGACCTCTTGCCCTCCCTCTTGCTAATTGTTTCCACAAAAACACTTACTAAGAGTTTGCATCACCTTGTAGAACCAAATGACTAAATATTAAACAACAAAACCCAATGTGGAAAGTGACAACACTCTCAGCCTACACTTAAATGAAGAAATTAAAAATCTTGAGGATCCTTAATTTAACAGTCAATCAGCCACTGTGATAGAACAAAAGACAAGAGCACGGGCAGGGATGTTTTTGTGATGTTAACTTCACTCACTGGGATCCTACTAAGTAACTGCTTAGTTGCGTGTTGATTTTTTTCCACTTAAGCTGAAGCCTTCAAGGTCTCTATTTCCCATAATTGGGATTTTCAAAGGAGAAGACTGACAAGACAGATCCAACAAGCACATACACTATGATCAAACATTTGCAGAAGTTGTACTTGCACTAACTTGAATCTCATCTGCTTCTGGGTCAGAGTAGCAGAACAGATGTACCACATGGCTTTAAATGTGCATTTTACAAGCTTGACAAGGAGCTGTGGGTTGGTGTAGCGCTTTCGCTGCTAATAGTATCCAAACTACAAGAGCTTGGATCATATTGCAACACTACCTCTTTTTGCAGCATAACCTTATAAATGTGCTGCACACTCCTCAGAACCCATGTACAACATAGGCCCAATATGAGAAACCACTGATCTGCTTGTGGAATAATAATAAAAAAATAATCACAAGTCTCCAAGCAAACAAATGGTAACTGACAACATGAAAGACAAAAAAGCACCAGTAAACTATGGGAAAGCAGATCAGCAGAAGGGAGATCCAGCCTTCCTCCTTCTGTTAAATTCTGACCTGTCCTTGTGAAGAGTCTGGATTAGGATCTGCGTTTTGTGTCAGGTCTGGCTGATGTAGACAATCACTTTTGTCTCCAGGGACACCTCTGAATTTGCTCAGTTGAGCTTTAATTAGAGCATTCTGCCGTGTGAGCTCTGCTATCTGTCCCAGCAGATCACCCTTTTGAAGGAACTCTTCAGCTGTGCTGTTTTTTCCAGTGTCACCTGGGCAGGACAGATTGATCTTCTCATGGGGATTCTCCAAGTCTTTGTCTGCAGGAGGAATTAGTTGCCTTCGAGAGATGGGGCGGTTTTCCTCAGTTGTGCTCTGTGTCCTCAGGGAGGAAGGTAAGCTCCTTTCCTTGCATGGCTCTCTTTCAGTAGACTGGGAAATGGCTGCAAACATTACAAACACGAAATAAAGGAACAGTAAGGACAGTGACTCGTGATCCTCACTGAGGAAACTAACAGTGACTTTATTACTTATAATCAAGCAGGAGTTTGAATTGTAACATCTGGCCTGAATGGTGTTATGGTACTGATCAAAACCACTCTATGCAATATCCTGCTGTAAGAACTCCTGCTGTAATACCAGGTGAGTATTCCCTACTGCAAACAGTCTTACATTCATGATTTAATTGGAGATTCACAGAGAAGTCACTAAGAAGATAAATTGTTCTGAATTTCTTAACTGACAGATCAAATACTACCTCTTAGTTAGTCCTCCATTTTCTAAAATTCAGATACCTTACCTAATAAATGAAGTCTTTGTTCAGTTCTGATATTTATATTGGGTTATTAACAAAACTTTTAGGATACTAAAACAAAGAAATACAAGACTTTTGGCATGATAATAAACTAACTACTTAGCCCCTAAAGAGGAAGCACTGTGGCCAACAAAAATAGTCAGGTATTGTTTTGTGGTCACCATCAGCAAAGAGATAACACACCACAGAGACATGACTACAGTAACAGCATTATCTGCTGCTACATGCTAATTCCAACTTGACTTTTGTGACCAAAACCAGATTTTCTATGCTTCATACACCAAACAGCCCCTTCCTTCACAAGCTTTAGTTTTTGCCTCTTGAGCAGAGATGAACACTTAAAAATTTACACTCAAGTGTGTCTTATGAATCTTTGAGCATAAAGAAACATTCATTAACATTTGTTGGGCCATTTAGTGTCAGTCTTAAGAGAGTAACAATATATTTTAGAGAAATCTTGAAATACAGTTCAGTGTTGCTGTTTCAAATGACAGAAGACATCTGACAGTTCTCCATGGGACTGAAACCAGACATTGCTCTTTGTAGAACAAGACCTTTAGTTTATTTCCTCCAGATTGTTTATGTACCTTCTCACAGCAGCCCACCAAGTGGCTGAATTAGATATAAACTTCCAATTGCCCAGCAAACTCCTTTGGTTATTTTTCTGACTTGGAAAATGCTTACAAAACAATGCAGCTGAAAGGGAAGAAAAATGAGGAAACCCACAATACTACTCCTGTACCCTCCTTCTTTGTAAGCATCCATCAATCTAGCCATGGATGTAATTATCTGCCTTCTCAAGGGTGTTATCCAAGGCCCTGGCATGTCCAGTGGGATGCACGCACTTACAGTGACAACTGCAGCAGGAAACAGCTCAGTTTTAGAATCACAGAGTGCTTCCTTCTGCTCACTTCAGTAAGGATAAATGAGAACCACCTTCCCTGATCACCCTGATGAACTTGCTTCCTCCCACAAACCAGAACTGAGCTACTAACCTAAAAAACTCATAAAGCCTAAGGATACTGAGACAAGGCTGAGCTACCTGATTATCCGGCACCACATAATTTCACCTAAATTTCCTCAACCATTTTCTCTGTATGAAATGAAACCCAGTGGGAACCTGGCTCCCACAGCTTCCAAAAGCCTCTTTGCTGGGAAGATTGGCTCAAAGCAGAAGCACACAGCCTACAGACTGGTGTGTCTGCAACACACATTGCAGAAACAGAGGAATTCCAGGCTTCAGTGGTCCCACCATTAAAAGTGATGGAGGCTGGATTACACCATCAGCAGATGGAAATCTGAAATGATGTGCTGTAGGTCATCAACAAAGAGCTTCAGCAATCACACAGACATGATAATCAAAATGAGTACAGAATAAAAATGTCAGTCTAGATTGCCACTGACAGGACTGCTGCCAGGAGATGGAACACAGGAATTGTGAAGGCTGTCTAGCAACAAAGGAAATGCATATCTGGGTGCAGCAGTAGGATATTCCAGCTATAGGCCAACACGTCTAGGCAAACAGATTAAAAATTTTCCATGGAAAATACATCTTCAGAGACTGAAACAGTACCACAAAACACAGGCTCCTAAGTCTACTGCAGTCAAAGAGATCTCACCATTCTGGAGGGAAGACAATTCCTGACTGCTCTTCTGCTGTGGTGGTGACAACAGCACAGCTGGCTGGAAGATGTGAGCTGGAAAGCTTCTACCAGGTCTCATATCAACTGAGGCACCTGGCCCTGGACAAAATGTGAAAGGAAGTTCTTCCTGTGGAAATTTCACCATATTTTCCCTATTGCCTGCATCAGTCCTGGGCTCAGAGTAGGTCCAATCAGGTATTTCTAAAGAAAAAGACAAAGCCAGGATAAAAGTTAAACAAATTAACAAAACAAACAAACAAAAATTACTTATAGTGAAATAGCAATGTAGGAAAAAGATCAATAGCAACTCTTATGTTCAGATACCTGAAAAGACAGACTAGAGTAGAGTATGTTCCATACACACTTCTACCTTTCTTCTGATGCACAGGTACAGAATTCTTTCACTCAAGCAAATTATAAATCTTTACTGGCCATAAGAGCAAGAAGAACTCTTATACATAGCCTCACAACTTCAGAACAGTAGTTCAAGACCTGTTTGTAGCTCATGCACAAGATTTATAGATATGTGACTTGAACAGGTATTTGAGCTGCATTTGATAACATTCTCTTGAGAAAATCAGACTTATGCACTTGTCTTAGTGCCCCATATTATAAATGGATGGCAGAAATGGTGTAAAAAACAATTCAAGGCTTTTTTGAGCTCTGCTAATCTTATTATCATTTAATTCAAATGAGACATCTCTTCAGTAGCAAAAAAAAAGGAGTTATTCTTCTCTATTTAATTAAGGAAAGTAAGTAAAGAAGATTTGAACATTCTAGTGCTGCAGAATTGTTGAATATGAATGTTCAGGTGCTAGGTTGGGATTTTTTTTTGAGGGGTGCTTTTTTGACTGTTTGGATTTTATATTTTGGGAGGTTCCTTTTGTTTGCTTTTACAAGGCCTGGATCAATCACAAAAAAAAAAAAAAAAAAAAAAAGGATTGCATATGTGGCTTCTTCCCAAGAAGAAAATTCTTCCAGGAAGAAATTAGCTACAGAAAAATTCACAAAACCAACTATGGAATTCAAGTAACTCTGAGGAATCTTGGGATTGGAAAGAAATCACTGAACTTGAGAACAAAAGCAATGCACTTAGCTGACTAGGAAAGACAGCTGGGAGAAAACTCAGTGGTGAAAGGCGGTTAACAGTCCAAAGTGAATCATGTTTGTTAGTTTGGCCACCAATCTACAGGCTCAGCTTAGCCCGTCTCCATGTCACACATCACTCAGCTGGTCACTCCCCTCTCACACGGAGTCACAAACACCAAGTGCCAGACCTCTCTGACTGGCTGGTCCGGGCCTCAGCTGCTGCTGTTTTGGCCAGCAGCGACCTCCAGTGTCATACGGAAGAACCAATCTCTGACTGACAGGCTGCTCAGCAACAGAAGAAGCCGAGATCCTGATTTTGTTGGATTTGACGTTCTTCTGGGGTTTTCTTAGGACCCTCAGAATGAAACTGACTTTGGAAGCCATCCTAATGGGGGAAAGCTACTCTCCTCCTTTGCTTGTGCTCACGGCAGAACCCATGGCAAGTGAACTTACAGAAATGACATTCACGCTCATGCGAGAGGTACTTGTGCAAGCAGACATCTATTAAATACCAGATTTTCCACTACAGGGATAAACTAACAGCATCCTTCACACACTCATTGTACGCACCTTGGCTGTTTTCTGGACCTTTGCTTGCAATTCCAAAATGTTTTGGACTTAGTTCTCTTTCAGGTTCTACCAAAGGGAGGCCTTTAAGTGCTTGTGTGAGACACATCAGCTTTTGATCTGTTACTGTCATGTATTGCTGAAGTTTTTTCTAAAGGAGGAAAAAACCCATATGCAGAATTATGGAAGTTTGTGTTCTACCAACATAAATTAAAAAATTACATACAAGCAGTCCTGAAAAAAATTTGGCTTCTTAATACTACTGCATGATTCTGTAGGATTCCAGTGAGGATTAGATACTATTGTCTCCATGTTTCTTATTTATAAATTATTCGTTTTGCCTTTTCTTACTCATGGTATCAATTCCTCTCTAAGGTTTCTTAATTGCACCATTCCCAAATGCAGCCACTGATCAAATCTACCTCTGCTGAAAACTATAAAAAAGAAAATGTAGTATTACATCTACTCTTTGCTCCAGTAGTGTTAACAGTATAGAATTGTGAAGGAAGATGCCTAAACTTTTAGATAGATAAAGTAAAGCTCAGTTTCACAGAACCAGCACTTTCTCAAGCTTTGAAGTTAAATACAGATAAACAAGCGACTCTCCAAACATTTCATACCCATACCTACTATCGTAATTCTCGGGCTTGTCATTCAATTTTATTGTTCTTTCTGTTTATTGTTAAAATCTCCAGAACGTGAGACAATGCATCTCAGCCCATATTTGCAACAGAACTCAGAATTCCAACACATGGGTAATCCTGATGGGTAAGAAGCAAGGGGGGCTCAGTACCTGCATAGTGATGTTTTCTTCCCTTACTTGAAGAACTTCAGCAGTGAGAGCATCAATCAGTTCTCTGTGTTCATTCAACATCTCCTCCTGCTGCTGTCTCATCATCTCTTTCTCATGCAGCTGCATTTCAGTCTAAAGGAATAAAAAAATGAAAATTTACTATAAACTAATACAGACTCATATTTGAAAACAGGATTGAGTCATTATGACATCATAATGTAACAGCTCTCCCCACTATTGCTAAGCTTCATTACTTTCATCACAAAATCAAATTGTCCAGCCTTGAGAACTGTCAGAGAGGTTACTGTTTGTTCCTTCAGGCCACTGTAGGGAATGCTAGATATCCTTGTTCTTCTGCCTTGACAGCTTTTACAGGATGTAACTAAAAGCATTTTCTCTCTGCACAGATACATTTTCTCAAGTCACTGAATCAAATAATTCCAGGTGTGCTGATGCTTGTCAGTATCCTGTGCTACTTGTGCCTAATCTTTAATATCCCTAATTCATTAATGAAGACAAATTGGACTAAGTACAGGAGAAATTACTTGCTTTCTAATGTTTTCCATCAGAGAGAAAAAGTTCCAGAGGGTTTCAAAAGTATGATGACCAAACATCTCTGCATCCACATGACAGGAATGAATAAATGAATGTTTTTGAGACTAACTCACAGATACTGCCACTAGACACAAAGACAGGCAGATACACCTCCCTTAAGTATATGAGAGCCAAACCATCCATTTTCTGTTCCCCTTCCAGCTAGAGAGAACAGGTTTTTTAATACTGATTCAAGTGAAGCATGCTGGCTTAGAAAACGGATAAAAAAACTGTACCTGCTCCTCTCTTTTCAGAAATTAGACAGCACAAAAGAAGCATTCCTACCCTGGTGGCAGTGATGAAGTTTCTGATACCTCAGATCATCTGGATGAGCTACTGTACCTACTAATCCTACACAGCACTAACTTAGTCTCAGAGGAAAAGCTCCCAAGCAGCTCTGTCTTACATTTATGCATAGGGAAAACATCAGGGTTAACATCCATTCCTATCTCCAGGTAGGATTTAGGTCTGGTATACCCTCAAAGAAGTATTTTCATCCCAGCCCACTGCCAGACGTGGCTCTAAACATGTGAGCTTTAACATTGCACCAGAACATGCAGCAGATAGTGAGAACAGAGCAGCACAGATTCAGGGAATATGCCCAAACTCTTTTTATCATGTGGGTCTGGCAAAGAAACAGCTTTCTCAGCAGAATGAGGGTGAGGAGAGAATGATTAATTCTAACATTTGGAAGGTGATTTAAAAACTACTTTAGAAACCAAGTCAGATTTATCCATTTCCCTTTAAGAATTTTGTATGGGTTTGCAAATATTTCAGAAGTTTCTTTTCCTCCTTTTCTCTAGCCTCTTCTGTATTCACTACTTCCTCCTTATAGGTGCTGGTTTGTTAATCACTTAATAAAAACACTTTCATAGAAGATTCCTGAATTCAAGTTTCTCTTCCTACTTTTTAAGATACAATTTTGAGAATAAACTAGGCAACATCCTTTACTGCAATCCTTCTGATTTTTGGCAGTAAAACTGGAAGGAGAGAAAGGGAATCTCTCTAAAAGCTTTGAAACTTTATGAAGACTGACAGTCTGACTGTTTAACTAAAATCAGGGGTCTTCTAAATATCCCCTGCAAAGTAATTTTCTTAAAAAGCACTGCCAGTTATAATTCAGGCATTGGAATTCTGCTAACTCTGCTGGCTAGGCAAGACAGATGGTGCACACAAGTGCTTGATTTATGTCTGGCATCACAGGGACCAGGTTTTATGAAATACTCAAGAGAAGCTGGGCTTCTTCCCAGCAAATTCTCAAATTCTAATTGTAATTAAACCTCCCTAAAAAGGAGAAAAGTCACTTTAGATTATGAACACAGTATCCATCTCAAGCAAGCCTGAACACAATTAACCACATTATGCAGCTTGAGTGACTTCTTCATATTGCTACTTAAGAATTTAGGTAGTAAATTTATGAGTGTGGCAGACAATTCTTCAAGCAATAATCAACTTCTGGAATGATGGAATGGTAACACAAGAAAAATTATGGGAGTAGCTTTGGAAGAAGTCTGAGGCTCAGGAATAACTCATTTCTGTAGAAAAATTAAAGACAATCTAACTGCAATTACATTTATAACACAAATTGGATGCTATGAAATTGACATATCCATAATAAACAGGAAACATTCCTCTAAAATTCTAAGAGCCTTCCTTATAACTGCAAAAGAACCAAATTTAATTCCCTGCTTCGTTATTACAATTTTAACAAAGACCAAGCATTATTAACTTGTTTTAAAATGTAAGACTTTCTCAGCTGAAGTCCATCTTCTGATGGCAGTTGCTTTTCACTCTTGGATTATTTACTATTTGCTTCCAGGACTTAAGCAAAGTATATTCTTCCATACAGATTAAATACAGAGTAATAGAAAGATTAAGTTATGATACATCTGCTAAGAAAAAAACCCCAGAATTTTAAAATAAGATGGGGTTCTCCCTTTCAATTATTATACACTCTGAAGAGGAACCAAAATAAGACAGTTGCACATTCATTGGAGATCTATCACCTTTGCTATGAAATAGTGCAATAGCATTTAGATAATATACTCTGCTGCACCTATTAAGAGTGCAGGAACTGTCATAATCTGGTTTAAGATGTCACATAGACCAATGAATCTTTGAGGCACTCCTGCCCGGGACAGATAGCTCTGGGACACAGATGAACGAGAACACACTTGGTTTTCCCTTTTCTTTTTTTCAAAAAAAGCTTCTATGTGGCACACAGGTAGTCTTCTTCATGGAATTATTCCCAGCTGTGCATTGTTACAGTGAGCGCTTCAGGTTATTCTTGCTTAAGGTAAAGTTTCTGTTATGGATAGTAAAAGAGGACTAAGGAATCCCTCAAAGAAAATAGGGGATTTGGGTCCACTGCTCTGGTGACAACAGCATCACCCTTGGGAGGCAAAGGAAGAAAATGAATTTGTAAACAATGCTGTAGTTATTACCCTGCTGCAACTCTTGAGTGTATGTAAATAACAAATTTAAAATTATTTCCATTGGTATTTTCTGCTCTTAGACACTGAGAAACTTTCACTGCAGTCAACTCCTCCATGTTCACTAGGGATACCAATTCCTAACAAACCAAAAGTTTTAACTCCTAACTGCATGCAAACCTAGTAATAAGCAATGATAAGCAGAGTTCAGTGTAAAATGACTGGAAGCCATAAAAGACCAAAGTTCACATCTGTAAAATAACTTCACACCCTCCTTCATTCACTCTCCGGGAGCAGTTCTACGTCTCTCACCTCTTTGAGGTAGCGCATCAAACGACAGAGAGCGTTCACCAGTGACAGAGTGAACCCAGACAGGCCTTCACTTCTCTCTTTTTGCTGGACCTCACGACCTGTACATCGCTCATATTCTTCCAGTTCATGCTCTACTTCCTGGATCATGTGGTTGAGAACATCTAGGCTGGGTTTGCTGTCCCTCTGAAGGTCAGTGTGGATTAGATTAGCTGGAGAATCACCTCTCTGTTGTCTTGCAGAGCTCTGTGCAGCTTGCTTTCTTTTCACTGAAGGGGAAGAAAAGAAGGATCATTGGAATTTCAGCTTGTATAGAGATCTTTGCAGTACCAATGAAATTGTTTATTGAAGTAAATCAAAGGAAATGCCCTCTTGCCATAAAATGAAACAGACCATCAAAGAATGTCCCCTAGTCATTCCAGCTTTTTTCAGATCCTCAAAAACCACTTTTTTTGCTGCCACAGTAGTACCTCTCAAGCACAACTGTTTGGTGCTTCTATCTTTGATACACCTGTTTGTACTTATCTCCTTTCCAGTTAAATGCATGGAAATAGTTTGCTAATGAAAAACATCAGCTGCTTTCTCATACTCAGTAAGCAACTCTCCTTTCATGTTACAGCTTGTAACTGATGTCAGTCCCCTCATCCAAACATGGAGAATAAGGAGACTGAAATGCATCCTTAATCTGTGCAGCACAGAACACAAAGCTGGATCAGAACTAGAAAAGTCCTGCACAGGAGAGAACTCCATGACCAGCAAGGTAATGGGCAGCAAAGGGCCATTTTTATGGTTCCCAGATTCCTGTGGACTTGGCTTTGCCAATGAACCTGCAGAACGCACAGGAAATATGCTAGACAAGGAGCTGTGGAACATCCAGCCTTAGAATGCTCAACACTCAAGGAGCCCCTCATCAAACTTTGTTATTAGCCTTGCAATGACTTCCAAAGATCCAACCCACATTTTCTTATGACATTAACGACCTTGGAGAAAGGGTATTTTATTTTTAAAAGTACTAAACTCTTTGCTGCAATTTGCTTCTGCTTCCTTGAGTTTGGGTTCAGCACTTGTCTCACAGTGTCACTGGAGTCTAGAGATTCTTCCTCATCTTCATTCCGAAGTCTTGAATGGGTTCTCTTGATTACGCTGGTAGCATTAAGGGCTGATTTAAACACAAAACAAACAAAAAAACCACACGTGAAATATTTCAGGCATGTTCTTAATAGGAGTATGTTCTAGAGTAACTTTATGATAAGAGCTGGCTTTTTAGTCTGGAAATACATCTGAGCCAAATTAACATACATTTCTGTCTCTCACCCCCACCCAGGAATAGGATCCTATGAACATCCTATGAACCTTGCTGTGATTTGGCAAATCCCACCTGACTGATCCAATGAAGGAGAAACAGTTGTTGGAGTCCAAGGCACACTTGATTCCTGTGACAAGGTGGTTTTTCTCATATCCTTTTCAACCCACACCTGAGAATTCATCAAGGAATTTTCTTCTCTCAACAACCGAAGCAGCCTACATTCAAAACAAGAATAACAGTGAATGGTAACAGGACAATGGCATGATTCCAGATTATCTGTCTTGACAGAGCTCCTAAAACTATCTGCAATTGCTCAGGTGAGATCCCTGCTCACTTTTATTCCCAGTCTCAATGTTACAGCAAGGCTTTTCCCTTGAATTCTGAGATCAGGAAAGGAGGGCAAAGGGAAACAGAAGAACTAACTTAACTATATCCATTCAACACCCTTTTTAACTCCACCTGATTCCACCTGTTTCCAGTGTCAAACAGGTGGAAAGCTGAATGGATGTATTTGTACTGACCTGTGAGAATTGATGCTGGATTTGAAACCCAAAACATCATGGTGTCCATCTTCTGATAATGCTTCCTCCTCCTCTTCATTAAGAGCCTTTCCAAGAGACAACAAAGAAAACAAAACAGAATTCAGAAGAAGTAAAGAGACCAATTTTATGGAATTGTTTCAAGACAAAAAAACCCCACCAAAATAATTTGTTTTAGTCTTCCCCTCCAAAATTTAAAATAAAAATACCACACAAAACCCCACCCCAAACCCACACCCCTTTACAGGCAGTTTTGGGACTTTAGTACCCCAGAAATACGGATACTGACAAGTGTCTCTGAAAATAACACAGCAAGTGACTAATAACCAATATTTTCTTTGTATGATTTATATTAAATATGAAAACCCATGCAAACTAGAGGATAATTTAAAAGCTGTTAAGGCTGTACCAAAAAGAGATACAGCAGGCAAAATATGGGAAAGCAACCTGAATCCATAGCATTTGTAAAATTTCAGTCATTTAACATTACAAGCTAAACAACTTGATAATGAGACCAGCAAAATTACATTTATAGTCTGTATGTAAAATGCAACTAGAACAAAAGACCATCCTATGTACTACATTTATAGCTAAATAGAAACAACCAAATTTGGAATTAGGGTTCCTCAAATTACCAGGATTCTGAGCTTCTGGGTAGGTTACACTAGATAGCCTTTAACCATGATTTCCTAGTTCCCTAGAAGTCACAAGCTTGGCAGACAAATCAGTACATGTTTCTTTTAAAAATTTCAGCTTATCCTGCAGCATGCATCCAGTGACACAGCTTACTAAGGTGCTGCAGTTCACTCCTCATATTAAAAAAACTGAAAAACAAATGCCACACCAAAATACCTAACACAGAAGTACCACAACTGAAATCACAGATATTTTTGCAAGATAGTAGGAAATGGGAGTAGAGAACCGTGGGAATATGACACCATCACTTTTACTCCCAAATAGCCTGTTTGGTCTTCATCAGAGGGAAGTTTTCTGGGAGCATCATATGCCTGTTCTCAAACCCCAGTTTGATAATTCCTGGTACAACATGTTATTAAAAGGAAACAGAGCACAAAGGCAAACTAAATTAAATTTTAAACAATTTAAAAATTGTTTACAACAAATCTGAACAAATGTAAAATAATGCAAAATATTAGAAGTTAAACTTGTAGGAGTCATCAAGGTTGTGGAGTGAACTGGGATACAAATGGCTGTGTCCCCATATGTGCAGACATAATTGGTAAATCAGACATATTCTGAAATGTTGCAATTAGTTGACACAGAAGTTCTTCTCTTAGACTGTAATCACATTGTACTCTTCCTGAGAATTCCAGAATTTAAAAGGGAGGGTATGCTAATGCAAGAGCTTCTACAAGACATCATTATGTTTGTTTCTCATATCCAAGGGTTAAATCAAAAAATCATGATTCCCAGAGTCTCACAAACAAACCTCACCTCTGTTTAACCTTGTTTTTTATGAATGTTACCAACAAAAACCAATTTAGTTCTGCTTGGAAAATCTTCTTTGAATAGTCTTATTTTGTGCAAACAAAAAAGCCACAGGACATGCATGCATGGAACAAAATATACATTACCTGGGAATCCATGACAGATTCACTAACGATGGAAAGCTGACTGGGAGGATGACTTTTTTGTACAATGGGTCCTTGAGATGATTCTAGGTCACAGTTAGGAGCCATTGTTACATTAGGAAATCCTATAGGAATTAAACAACACAGGGAAGAACACAAAGGGCTTGGTCTGTACTTATGCTGCAGCACTTTGTACTGAAAATCAAGCTCCTGTACTTGACCAAAAAAAAGGGTCACAGGGATATCACTTTAAACAACAAAGACCAACCATAGGGTTCATTTAATACATGGAGCCACATAGCCAGCTTTTGTCCTTCCCACCTGTATAAATAAACTTGTGCAGAAGCAGCTTGCAGGATCAAACTAGGAACAAAAAGAGAACAGCAGCCTGCAGAGAAAAATTCCTAGGTTTAAGATTTCATATACAGACAGCCAATCCTGCCTTCCAGCAACACAAGGATCCACAAGCCAAACTGAGAAAAGGAAAAGCCTCGTTCAGGAATTGCTGATAAAGCTTCAACCATATCCAAGAGCAAAGAGTCAGCCCATGCAGCAATGAGAATCAGAAGTACTGCAGCAGCTCAAACTGCTGCTCTGCACAGGCCAGTAGCTTGGCTGTGAAATGGTGAGCATGAGGTGTTTCAGAGCACAGGATGTGAAATTCCACAGTGGACCAATACAGGAATAACCAGCCATCAGTCACTCTCCCCTGCCACAGGAGGTGATAGCCTCACCTGTGCTTCATCCAACATGAACAGGATCAACTGTACTGTGTTAGATGATGAGATGAAAGCAGTTAAAAAGAACACTTTGCAGAGCAAGGCTATTCATGGAAAGCAAGGAGAGAATCTTACACGTGCTACCACATAGAGATGAGATGTTCTACCTGTTCGTGTGCGAGGAGCATCCTCAAGCAAGTCTTTTGCCACAGCCATAACCTGACCAGATCGTTCCAATACATCTTGCAAATGGTACTGATCAGACAGTATCTGAAAGTACAGTGTATAAGGAAACTTTACACTGAGCAAACTGATTCTTTCCTTTTTTTTCCTGGTATTGTTCCTGAAAACAGTTACTAAGAGAGCAGCCAACAAGAGAACGTTTGCAAAGTTAGTATTGTGCAATTAGATCCTAAGTAAGCTAGATCAGAATGCCATACTTCATTCTGAGTAACCAGAAGTCATACTGTTTTTCTGAAAAATTAAACAGTTATTACTTCTTAGGCCCCCATCAGCACTGACTCTCTTTAGAACAAACCTTTCAGTCGCTCTTCTCCTCCCAGCCTGACACAAGAAGCTGGGTATTTATGACATGCTCCTCAAAACAAAGACATATCTAGCAATTAAAAACAGAATAAGCATCCTCAAATCATTTGATCTCAGTGTTATGTCACAGAACACTTACCTACATCTGACACCCCAAATATGTACTATTTGATGAGATTCAAACCAATTCAAGCGGACTTGTTTCACTCAGTCTTGCCTCCTGAAAATCCTACCTAAAATTAAGCCACATAGCACCAAAAGTTCCAGCAGAGATAAACACAGCTGACTACATCTGGCACCAGAAGACATTTTGGAAATCTCAAGAAGATCTCAAGCTTCTGTATTCGAACTCTCTCTCCCAAAGTCTCTCTCTAGTATTTGAAGTCCATCACAACAGGTGCCTCCTAAGAAGGATGTTCTTGCCTGCAAAACGAGGCATCCAACTACCATCAGCCAAATGGAGATAACTGGGGATGGGGCTTTGCAAGCAGAACACAATTCAAAGCTCCTCACTGACTCCTGGCCTCATTCAAAAGCTGGAAACTGAAAATTAGTAAAATTATATCCCACAACCTGGGGAGAAGTTCTTAAACTCCTGAGAGGAGATACGTGACCTCCACTTGATCTTGGTTCATCAAATTGATCCTGAGATTGTGAGTACTTCAGAAGACCTCACAGAAAAGGCTCATGTATGCCTTCTACTCAAAATTGGAAAACTGACCGACAATTTTTGCTCCTCCAGGAATTCTAAGAAACTGTTTTGAAATGGTTTCGCAGTACTCTATGTTGTTATCTCCACAGAGTTCTTTCCCATGTCCATTGGGAAGTTTGCTGGCTTACATTTAGCCTCATACAAAAAATTCTAAGCAATGGCATTTCACTTGTTTCTCCTCAACCCCCTATTTTACTACATGCTTTATTATGCCACAAAGCATCCCTACATATCTGAGTTTCTATGTTTTTCTGGTCTTTTGAGCTTGCATTACACTGCAGTAAATTAGACTTCTCATAATAATTTAACAAATCAGTGAATACTCATCTTTCAAGCACTTCACATATCTCCTTTTGCAGACCACTGTTCAACTTTCACATCTGATACAAACTAAATCTAGTCTTTCCATTTAGCCATCTGACATCAAAACAATACAGGTTTGTAGATAAAGTTATACCAGATCAGCAGAAGAAAAAAATACAGGAAAAAAAGTAAAGAAAGTTTATATGGTTCATTTCCTGAAGGTAATTAAAATTAGAGTGATGCACATAATCAGACAAAAATTATCCTGATTAGTTTGTTTTTACCCTCCTCACTACATCTTTTTTGGCATCAGCAGGTTCCTAAGCTCTACCCTCCTGCTGAACACATTATGAACATTTTTAGAGCATTGCTCCCAAGGTAGATTAGCTCACACTTGCTTGTGATGAGAAGAAAAAATGATAACCTCTTGTAACCCCTTTAGGCCCATTTACATGCCCTGGACAAATTGACTGAGCAGTGTGCTTTGTCCCAGGTTAGTATCACCTATGAATTTCATTAAAAATCACCTTCCTTCCTGCTTCAGATTGTTATCAACGCAAAATAAACTGGACTCATCCTAAAATCTCTCCACTACAAAAACCCATTTACCTCTACTCTTTGGTGCAATGCACTAACATTATTTTAAAAATAAGTTGTTACAGGATCAATCAGCGTGGTACCTACACATTCACAATCCTAAGTTTCAGAGTGAACTCATTATTTTTTCATTCAGATTTTTAGGCACGAATCCCCAAAATATTAAAATTTTGCTTATCCATTTTATAACTCTTTTGTAATGTCTTTCTGTTCAGCACATAACTACATGAGAAACAACACTAGTAGCAGCACCCTCTTAGCTTTTGTCTCTGAGTCTTTTGCAGTTGAGCAGGATTCAAGAGGCTTAGAAACTTATACTCACAGCACTAAAAGGAAAAGATCACCAGGGTAACAGAGACAAGGAAACAATTCTCAGTGGTTGTGCTCTACTGGAAGACACAGGGTCTCCACAGTTACTCTGAACAACAGGACCTGGCAATTAACAAGGTTTAAGTTAGGGAGAGGTGAAAATGGTAACTATCTAATTTGTTTTTCTCTACAGGCAAGAAGACACCAGTGATTGAAACAGCAACAACCAGATTCCTTTCATCTTGCCTGGCATCATTTCCTTTTGTCTTCCTTTTCACCGATTCAGAAGTTGACACTTCTGAAGTAAACTGAATACAGTAATCTCTTAACTATAAAGGGGAAAACCACTCAAGAGGAATTGAGATTTGTGCATTTTCATTAGAAACAGCAACAAATATAGAAGACTATTGCCTAAACATGAGTTTCACATCTGCAAAAGAATTAAGTCACATAACAGGTAGCCCAGCCAAATCTTAGAAAAGATGGTCTAATCTACCTTTTGTGACACATAACTTATTTCTGCATGGAAGTATTATTGAAACTAGGCTGCATTAGGGAAAATCATGTAGAGGTTCACAGCGTTTTTTGAATACTCTGCTGAAATATGCTTGGCAGAAAAGGACCAAAGTAACAAAAGTCCAAGTCTGAGGCTTGATTAGCAAAATATCTGTAACACAAAAATTCTACTGTGACTGCAGAGAAACAGGGGTCAAATAGAAAGCTAGGTGATGATCTTCAATTCTAAGTACTTCCATTTGTTTGTTTATGCTTGAATGTTCTCAGAGATCAGAAAGAGACTTCTGAATAATTACAAAAGACAAAACAATGAAGTGTGATAGTCCACTGCATATTTACAGAACTACCAGATCATGTTTATTTTAACTAAGTGAACATTGTTCATCATCATTCTTTACCAGCATGAACAAATCTCAGTCTGTTGGAGTACAGAGGTCTGAAAGCTAATTTTCAGATTAGTTTTCATAACATATGGCAAGGAGTGACCTGCCATGTGAAAAAGGAGATCTACCACCACTTTTCAGTGACAACTATTCTCTCTGTTTACTAGGCTTAGGTTTACTGCTACAGTTCAATATTCAAAAGCAAATTCAATAATATACTTACAGTCAGAGTGCTTTAGAATGCTGAGAACAAGTTTTTTTCAATCCACAGACAACAAGCTTCTCAGCCATAGCTCATCAATCTTTGTTGAGTCAATTTTCCTCTCTAAACAACTTCTTGCATCACCCTCTCAGCCTCCTCGACACTGCACTTTCTCTGTTTAAATAAGCAGTATCCCTCCCTGAGAGAGAAATGCTCATGTTTGCATCAAAGAAAAATGCTAGACATGAGGAAGAAAAGGCAAGCTGGCAACAGGAACCCAAAGAATACACATACTTTTAAAAACAGTTGAACTCTGCAAACAGTTCCTGTTCAGATGAAAAGAGGCCTGCAAAATTACAGAGGGCATATCCAGGCAACCTGGGTCAACTGTGCAGTTCTATGTAACAGCTGGTTTGTCAGACAGTCTACTCCAATCTCTGCATGCATGCAGCACACAGAGCATATGCATATATGCAATCAAGTTATCCAACAAGAGGAGCAATTATGGCTTCCATGTGCAAGAGCAGTTTTCCAGTAGTGCTGCAGATCACCTGCAGCAGGCTGCAAGTGCAAATTTAGCTCTCACCTCACGCATCAGAGCTAATTTCCTTTTCTCCAAGAAATCTGCACCCAGTTGCCTTTGCTTCTTCCATTTTCTGTTCAATGCTTTCTCTTGGAGTTCCAGATGTGCCAGTGCTTTGTTTTTTGATTTGTGTATTTCACGGCGATGGAGCTACAGAAACATGAAAGAAATAATTTCAAAAATCAATCTTAAGCAAAATCTGCAGGGCAAAGCCAATGAGCTCTTCTTGATTTTATCATTCATGCACTGAAAATTATTTATGCTAACTTCACAGTAGTGCCAATGACAACCTCATAAATATCCACAAGTGTAAAATGCCATCAGTACCAGCCAAATTTAAAGCAGCTCCAAAAGTGAATGGAGAAACTCTCAATTTCTCTCTGCCCTACACCACTGACTCAGCAAGAGTTTCCTCAGCTAAAGGGAGACAAAACCCAAACACTAGCACCTGTAAAGTGCATAAAAAGATAATAGTGCATTTTCCTGATTTAACATTGTCAGTCACCAGACATAGTGTCTCCCTTCTTTTAACAATTAAATAATACATAAAAAACATAGCTTAAATACAAATTAAGGAAAATAAATGTGTGAAGTGCTTGCTAAAGTCTCTAGAAGCTATCAAGCCAAACACTTGTAGAATCAAGTCTTTCCCTACTACTGTGACCATCTGTCCTGATAAACCTGAAAAAACTTATAATAGCTCATACTGCCTCTTCCATACTGGTAATTAGTGCTATCAAGAAGATGTAAATACACATTTAAATACATGCAAATGCAATGTAATTAAATAAATGTAAATACACATCATCTGTTTATTGTAGAGAATTTATATACTTTGCAAAGTACGCGAAAAGCATATTGCGAAGTGTGTCTGCACAGTATCTGAATTCTTTGCAATAAACAGCTCATTCAGTATAAAGAAATTGTGTTAAACTGTTTAAATAAGAATTGAGAATTACAGAGGCTTCTCAGATAAAGCACATCTTTCAGTCCTTCCCAGCAGAGATAGGACCTTCAACTAATCCACTGACCTTTCATGTATTTACATTTTTATGCTTTTATGATGGCACACAATTTATTGAAATAAAAACTGCAGCTATTGCTTCCCAGTCAGAACAAAAAACTGAATAACATCAACTACCAGACCTGGGGATGCTCGATATCATAAAAAAAAAATTTGCACTGAAGAGCCAACATGTTCAGAAGCTTGAAAAAGTAATTAAACATTGGCAGACAATATCCCCATAAGCATGGTAGGCAATTTTTATGTCAGACAACCAGCAAATTGTTCTTGCCACAGGGACAGAGCAGTGATAGCTATTAAACTTACTATATCCTCAGGAGTTGCACGGTGCACTGTCAAATCATGGACGGTACTCTGCGAACAGGAACCAGGGAACACGTCAAAAGTTACAACTGAGGGCAAACTTTTTTTTTAAGTTTTATTTAAAATAAAACCCAAACAATTTTAAAATTGCGGTATAATCAGCCTGACACTATACTGTGCTGTGCACTTTTATGGCGCTGCAGAGCGTTCCACCCTCGGCTAGGCAGCCACCAGACACGACAGCTCCACCAAACCTGAGTGCCCTCTTTCCCCAGGATATGCGGGAGGGCTGGCCTCTACCAGGGCCAAGGAAACCAGAGGGGCCGTGTCCCCCTCACACACGGCGGGTCTGCCCGCCCCAGCCCACACGCAGCCCGGGGTTTTCCACGGCGGAGGACGATGGCTCCCCCAGCAGTGGGCACGGAGGCTCCCGGGCCTTTTTCCCAGCGGAGGCCGCCCGGCAGCGGGGAGCACTTACATCCCAATCCCGCTTGGCCGCCGCCGCCGGCTTTCTGGGGCCCTTCCTGCCGGCGGTGCGGGGCCGCGGCCCGCGGAGCAGCGACATCGCGGCCGCAGGAAGGGGCGGGAGCGACGCCGCCGCCAGGGCCGGTTTTGCTCGGCCCGCCCTGAGGGGAGGGGCGGAGCGCGGCCTCCTCCGCCCGCCTCTTCCTCCTCCTCCTCATCCTCCTCCTCCTCCTGTCTCCCTTCCCCACACGGAATGGCAACGCAGCTCCTACGCTCCTTGGGCTTTCTGAGAAGGAGCAGCCTGCCCTCAGGGCTGCAGGGGACACCCCCCACCGCCTCCTTTAATGGAGCAGTGCCTTGGCCGCTCCAGCCCGCTCCATGCGAGCTGCTCCCGGCGTTGTCAGTCGTCTTCCATCTCGCCTCGCCTTCATTTTTCTACTCGTCCACTTCATTATTATCCCTCCTCGCTGCAAGTACCCTCCGAAGGTATCTCTCAGTGTCCCTCTGAGGAAGCCTTGGAAATTTCCCCGTGCGAAAATGTATTTCAGATGCTGTTACAGGTGGTTCAGAGCAGAATGTAACACAAGCCGTGAAATTAAGGTGATACGAAATTAAGGAGTGACCCTTGTTTGAATTGAACAAACAGATCTCATTAGCTGTGCCACCGAGGAAGGGTGTACCTCTGTAGCCACAAGGAATTTCTGGTTTCCGTAAAGCAGCTGGTGGTTCTGAAATGAGTCATTTGGCTTACACATGGGTTCAATATATTCCCTGCAGACTTACCCCAGAATGTGCTACAGATCCTCCCCTGCTACACATGTGAAGACACGATGTAATTACTCCAAAAGGTTAACATTTTGTCTTCCAGTGTGAGCATAATATTTTGTCTGTGGGAGCTGGAAAGTGAAGGCATAAGGTTTATCAGCTTTTCATTCAAAACTTTTTTCATTCCACCAAGATTTCCTGGTGCTTAGGGTCCCCATCAATGTAATTCTGGCTTTACCAGTGTCACTGTAAAAAGATTAATGCAGATGGTAATGGTTAATGTATTGAGGGAAGGAATTGTTTTACATGTGATACAAGGAGAAGATGGAAATCACAAGGGGAGAAAAAAACATTAGAGAAATACTTTCAGCAATTGCCTCTAATGAAGTGCTGCAAATGTGGAGGTTGCACCTCGACTTCAGTTTCCATCTAGACACTCAACACAGGTAACATATGCACCTGAAAGTGATCATCAGAGTTCAGCCTGTGGGAAGAGAAATCCATGCGAGGCAATTCATTAATCTGTGTTGGTCTGAAAAGTTGGAAGCCAAAAGTATAAATCAAGGGCACATCTGGAATTCTCTCTTAACATGGCTTTAAATAGTCTTGAAGAACAAGGCCTACTGAAGAAAAAAGTAATAAAGGCATAATTGCATCATTACATCACCTATTTTGAGACCTCTTAAACCTCTCTGCTATTATTAATTACAATCAAATACAAATATTAAATACCTAATACAATCAAATATGGTACAAGCCAGAGACAATTCTCATTCAAGCACTGTATTCTCAAACACTTTGCCTACCTATAAGAAGAGTTGGAGCAGGTTCTATCAGACATCTTTAGAGCCTTGTCTACATTTCACTTCTCGTTATTCTTCATACTGCATTTTCAGCAGTCTGAAAATGTGGCATTATCTCTGCAGAAGCCAGCTGAGCATCTACAGCATCTATTAACACGCAGAGGAGCTTACATAAGACAGAGACTGCATATGCAAACAGTAATTTTAAATCATCAGGTTTCCAAACAATTTGGTTTGCTATACATTTATACTATTTCCCTTTCTAAGTTAATATGATTTAGGGAATTCCTTTGTAATATCCTCTATGCTGGATATTTTTGCAGCCATGGTTACCAGGGGAAATGTAGTTTCTTAACTGATTTGGGGTTTTTGGTTGGTTTTTTTTGTTATTTTCTTCCAAACAGCAATGAGATTTTCTGCTTTTGTGCTATAGAGGAAAAAAAAGTCAACAAAAACCTCAAACTCACAGTTTTGTGAGCATCTCATCCAGCACAGTTCCTCCTTCCCTTGAGACACTCACAACCCTGGGCTTTATTTATACTGGAAAAATGGATCCTTTTACAAAATACATGCCCTCCACACAGCCAGAGACAAGACTCCCAAGAGCATCATCTCCTTTTCTGGAGGTTTGGCACCTTGGGCTCATGGGCAGCCCGGAAACAGCACAGCTGAGGGCTGGCCCTCTTCCCTCCATGGACTTTGGCATCAGGGCTGTGGGGAGGCTTCAGTGAGGGCTCTCTTCCCCCTCACAAAGCAGCTGCATTGCAGGTGAATCCCTGGTCCTCATCTCTGCTTGAGCTGGAGCTACAGCTGTGTGGCAGCCCTGTCTGTATCCCTTTGGCCCAGACCTGCTGGCCAGCTTCCTGGCCAGACCTCAGATCTGCCTCACTGCTGGGGACTTCCCTGCTGCTGATGGGACTGCGTTTGTCCCTGACTGCCATCACCAGACCTGAGTCACCAACTTACATTGACCTCAGACCTATCCCATTGCTATTGACCTGTCCACCAATCTGGACTCTGTTGATTCCATATCCAGGCCCGCCCTGCTTGCCCAGATCCCATGGGATGGGGCCCTGACCAGTGAGGTACCTGCTCTGCCCCTTTTTTCTCTCTCTGTGTTGTGGCTCTTGGATCACTGTCCCTTAGGGAGCATCTGGCCCTTGCTGGCTCCTGATGCCAGAGTACTGTGGCGTATACAAAAAAAGATCACTTCCACTGACTCAGACCCATGGTGTATATGGATGAGAATATTGTCTCTTAGAGGGATTGGTTCTTTCTTCCAAAGTACATGCTGCCCTTCAAGAACAAGATCCAGGTGTAATGAAAAGGGAAAATGGGCTACTCATCTTTATCAAAGGGGTCTGAGTGAAGTGTTATAAGTCAGCCAACCTCCATTTGTTATCTGGAAAAGTAATGAAATAAGCTGTTCAGCAATCAGTGTGCAAGCAACTAAATAACAGTAAAGTGATGAGCAGCAGGCAGTCTGCATTTGTCCAGAACAAATAATGTCAAACTAACCTAATTTATTTCTTTGCTGAGATAACTGACTTAGTAAGTGCTGAAAGGAATAGGTGAAACGTGTTTTGACTCCGTAGGGCTTTTGACATTGTCTTGAACACCACTCTCATAAAGGCAAATTGGTCTCAGATGGTATTAACATGAGAGGAGTGTGTGATTTAAAAGCGCTTCCCAAACTGGTGCAGTGGATATTTTCCTGTCAATAGGAAGGTATATCAAGTGAAGAGACCTGATCTGTCTGGTAGAATTGTTTACTTTCATTAGCAAATTGAATGGTGGAGTTGATCTTTGACTTCAAACTTCTGCAAAATACACCAAGTCAATACCACACCTTGGAGGCAAAGACTGGAACAAAGGTTTACCATTGCTAAATCACAGAAAGAGCCTCAAAATAGTGAGATGAAATTAAGATCAGAACAATGTATGACACTTAGGAAACTTGAATTCTCAAATTAAAAATTAGGGAAAATGTGTAGTCTTTGGTAAGATACCATAACGTACATCTACTCAGGGAAAGCACTTTAAGAATAAACTTGGTATTGGAAAATGTGGACTATATGAAGAGCCACTTTTTTTGCCACAAAACCAACACAACCCTAGAGAGGGACAGTGCACTGATATCCCAGTCTGAAATATTCATTACACCAAATGACGCAAAGTTTATTTGCCACAGCCACCTTGCCTGCAGAGCACCATCTTTGTGCTCACGTTGCTCTGGGGAACCAGGCACGGCCCTTACCTGCTTTACCTCCTCCTGTTGCCTGAAGTCTCCTCTCTGGGAGAAGATGAGTTTCCTAGTGTCCTCCCTCCAGCACGTGCTAGAGGGCTGCTGGCCCTGGCAGAGGGACCTGTGCATCTGAAGAGAGCCGGGGGTGAGAAAGGAGCTGTAGGGTTCAGGAGCTTTGGACTCTACAGCATAGGGAGGGGAAGCCACAAGTGTCCCAGTGCTGCCACTGCTTGAAGTCACCCAGGACAGGTCCCGCCGTGTCCTGTTAAGAGGCAAGATAGAGTCATAAAGTCCTCTGGTCTACAGAGCATGATATTCCAGGCTGAAAGGCAAAATCTTTGTGTTGGATTCTCCGTCTTCCAGCAGATCGCAAGTGGTTTATTTTATCCTTAATGGTACTTCTTGGGACTCTGACAAAAGGCAGGGTGACTTGAACCCTGCTTCAACATGAACAGAACTGACTGACAATTTAATTTTTTCTCTTGGCAGAAGTCACATAAGGGCCTGGAGATAAAAATGGCAGCACAAGGCATGCTGGCTCGTTTTGCTGAGCTTTGCAACTTTCCCTCCAAAGACAACAAGTGATCCCGCAGGAAATCTCTCAGCCTTGAAAACAAAACCCACAACTTGTGCAAAGTTTCTGGAGCCAGAGTCACTGCAGTTGGAGATGGCAGGATGACTTTATAAAACTGTGGCTCCTGAATGTTTGTCCTCAGCCTGAAAACCCCTTCTGACTGCTTTATAAGCCACACTCTATTTTCTCTGACTTAAAAGTGCATCCCTACACCATGGGATCTGACACATTTCCTAGGTGTGTTTTCAACAGAAGACCACAGGAGGGTTAGCTGTGATAGAGAGATCTCTTGACTTTTCACAGCCCAACAGTATCGCTCTCATCTTGCTGTAACAGTTAAGAGCATCACAGTATGGTTTGTAGCCAGTTCCAGGGATGACACAAAGAGATGCACCGAGTCATTTTCAGATTAATGAAATTACATTTGCTGCTGCCTTCCACACATTTAGGCTGAACTAAAGGATGAGAGCATTTATCCTAAAGTTATGAGAAGACAAAAATAAAGGTTGGGGAGCTCCCCATCCAGGATCGCAGGTGCCAGCTGCAGCTCCAGCGAGCCGGCAGGATATGGAGCGAGGACGCCCCTAACGCGGTGGGCACGGAGTGTTGAAGCCCTGCAGATGCTGATCCCCACGTGCCTGACAATGCCAGCGTGTCCCTGCGCTCACGGCACGCTTCCCCAAGGGGAAAAGCTCCCTGCTACTCCGGGTTCATAATTTGGGGCCGGTCACAGAGAGGAGACCCTCCTCCCCTGGGCTGGCCAGCCCGCCGGCCGGCCTCCCTTCCCCTCCCCTCCCCGCCCCGCCGGCCGGCGGAGGGTCCTTCCCCGGGGAAAGTTGCTCGGCGTCCCCCGGGCGAGGGGCGGGGGCGTGCGGCGCTGCCCCCGCCGCCTCTCATCCGTGTCGCCGAGCTGTTTATTTAAATCGCAGAGAAGGCGCCTCGCCGCCCGCCCTGCCGGGGACACACGGTCCGGGCGCCCCGCGGGGTGGGCAGGAAGGCGCCCATGGCCGGGAGGGCAGCGCCGGCCCCCGGGGCTCTGCTCTGCGCCCTGCTCTGGGCGGCAGCGGCGGCAGCGGGGGGCGGCCCCGGGGACAACCCCGCTCCCGGCGCCTTCGGCCACGTCTACCGGGGCGCCGTGAACATCAGCGCGGAGCGGGTCTACGCCTTCGCCTACCGCAGCGAGCCCGGGCAGGTAGGAGCGGCCCCCGGAGCGCCAGGTTCCGCGCGGCGGGGCAAGCACCGTGTCCCCCTCACTCTCTCGGGTGGGGAGTGTGTGCCAGGGAGGTGCCGGTGCGGGAGTGGGCCGGGCTCTCCCTCTGTCCTGCCCGCATCCTCCCGCCGCCGCGGTGGTCGGGAGCCGCAGTGCACCTGCGGGATCCTTTCCGCCTTCCCCGGCGCGGACAGGGCTCCCCGGGGCTGCGGGATTCGAGGGTGCCGGTGTCCCAGGAGCTGCGGGGTGGGCAGGTGGTTTGGTGTCCCCCACTCCCAAAGGGGATATCCAGCTGTTCTAGCAGCAGAATGCCTTTAAAGTCTGGAAGGGAGTTGAAAGGATAATGGTACTACATCAAAAATAATTTAAAGAAAACAACACAAAATCCCCCCAAAAAGCCAAACTACCAAAAAAAAAAAAAAAAAGTGTGTGTGCACTTCATAAGCCTTCTTAAATGCATTTTCTTCACTGTGGATTTCCTTAGAATGAGAGTGCTCTCCCCTGGTAGCCCGGGAGGTGAGGCAGGGCTGTGCAGGTGAGGTTTGTCGTGAGGAGGTTGCAGGACAGCGTGGCTGGGGCCATCCGTGGCTGTTTGATGGTGGAAAGAAACCTGTCATTTATGTACACCCAGTTATTGTGGGTTCCCCCCTCCCCACTTTTTTGCGTCGTATTTATCTCAGGTAGCTAAGTGGTACCTTGGAAACTCTGCCCCCGTTGTTTGGATTGGGCTTTAATTGCTGAGTAAGATGATCTGATGTACCAAAAGATGGTGAGCTGGGTGGATGAATCTTCCCTCCTGTCCTCAGTTGCACAGAACAATAGAAAATGGAAACCATGGCTTTTTCCCACACTGTGTACTATGTAATAAAATGCACCTGGTATTTATGGGCCAGCAGTTGGGTGTCTGGGCTATGATGCAACTGAGCCCAGCCTTACTTAACTGTTGGGTGTCACCAATGATCTCCAGAGGTCAAAAGCACACTTTGGGCTTGAGCTTCCTTTTGGAAGCTGGTCAAGGTGTAAGTTAGGTTTCTTCAGGTGTTAGAAGTATTGGGTGTTATGATGAGGGCCTACTGGCAGTCCAGATGTTTTCTGTGGCTTGTTAGCAGAGACAGCAAGAATACTGACTTCAGTTAAAATTAATCTGGCTCCTTCAATTTAATGTGCTCTTTGAAGCCGTGTGTTTTGTGCTGGACACCTGAAAAAAAAGCTTTCTCTCCTGGAGAGCTACAGTGAAAGCACAGTGGGAGGAGGCAGGGAGGAAGCACATGGCTGCTCAGTGATGTTTGCAGGTACCTAAATGCAACTTCTAGGCTACTTCCAGACACTAAGCTGTTCCTGTGGCTGTGAAGTACAGACTTCTCAGTACAGACTACTGCCTTACTTAAGCAGGAGCTTTAATGGACTAATCTCCATGGTCCTGTAGGCTGGAACATGAAGTCTCTGCAGAAATAGGGTCAAGGGAGTATCTAAGAAGGGAAAATTCAGGTTTGAGATTTAATATTTTTTTCAATGCAGAACTCACCAAGCAATGCCATAAATATGCTTAGAGGGCCATGCAACCAGCTCCTGCTAGGAAAAATGTTTGGAAGACAAAAGCTCTTTAAATAAAGATGGACTTCTATAGGAAGTTTTCTGATGAGGGATGCCTAGAACAGGTTCTGATGGTAGAGAAGGCTCCAGAGAGACTTTATGATGGCCTTTTAGTATAAAGAAGCTTAAAAAATGATCAAGAAAATCTTTCTACAGTGTAGTGACAGGACATGGGGCAACAGTTTTGAACTGAAAGAGATTTGGGTAGGACACAAGGAAGCATTTTTTTTTCTGGTGAGGGACTGGAACATGTTGTCCTGAGAAGTTGTAGATACATATTACTGGGAGTGTTCATAGTCAGGTTGGATGGAGCTTTGAGCAACCTGATCTAGTGAAGATATCTCCTTGCCCATGGCAGGGTGTTTGGACTAGATGATCTCTGAAGATGATCTTCCAGTTCTGTGATTCTTCACTGAGCTCTGCAGGTGCCATTTCTGAGATGAAGCAGTGGAAGCTGGCTGACCTAGTTGGGGTGATTGGCTGTGACTGTGTGCAGCCCTGAACCCATGAGAGGCAAACATGGCTGGATCTCCTCTTGCTGTCATGGTCAAGGGTTGAGCGCTTGGTGTTCCTGTGTCTCCCTGTTGCTGAGAATTGCTTAGGATTTAGAAGCTGGTAGTGGAAATCTTGGTTTTAATCACCAAGTTCTCGTGGGCAGAAGTTGGGAAGATGTTTAGGGACATACTATCTTCTTGGTGTAGGGGCTTGTGAAGGAATGCAAGTCCTGCAAAAACTCAGTGTATTAGTCATTGCTTTTTGCTACAGTCTTAAGCCTTGAACTCCTAGTGAGGGAATACCAGCCAGTGTTTGCCAGTTGTCTGCCACTTGTGAGCTCTCTGCTCTTCCTGGTCTTTTTGGTCTCTTCCTGTCTCTGTGCTGATGGCAGTTTAGCCAGAAGCCTCTGATAACTCAAGGCAGATAGCACATGGGTGATTAACCTTAGTTACAGAGAAGTTAATTCAATAAAAAGAATATTCCCCATATGGAAGGGCTGCAGTGGATGAGTTTAATTGCTTTCCCCTCTGAAACAAAGTCAGATCTGGAGTGATCTGGCTCTGAAAACAGGAATTTGTTTTCATGATGCTGTAAATTCTGCTGTTTCTCCTTCTCCTGCTCTTTCTCATGAGGTAAGCCTACAAAGCAAGGGAAAACTTGGGGACAAGGAAACAGTGTGAGGGCTGGTTTGTGATCCATGAACCCTCTGTAAATTTTCTGGTTACTGATGTGCTATGGCTGCACAGGCACATCTGAAAATGTAGCTGAATAGAGCAGTGCTTGAATGATGGATGAGAGAAAGGAGGGAACAAGACCTTTTCTCCTGTTTGGTGCTTTAGAGACTTGCTGCTCTCTGAAAAGTGTTGTGCTTGCCTGATCTCAGAGGATGTTCTTCATCCACATCATCATGCTTACTCCTTGGGGTACAGGAATGCATGCAAGACAGGAGGGAAAAAGCGGTTCTCATGAGAATATATTCACAAGCAGATATATACAAGGTGAAGAAACCACACTTCAGGGCTCTGCAGCAGAGCTGCTTTGAGACATGTGGCTTCCTTTCTGTACAACTTGTGGGTAAAATGAAAAGGATGATACTTATATGTGGACCAAATCACCTAGCTGAAACTTCCTGTGTGTAAATACATTGCTAGGTCTCTTCTCTCTGTGGAGGGGGAAAAGACTTCCTATATGCTGTGCAGAAGCACTTGAGGCAAGAGAGCTTACAGTGTTCTATGTACTAGGATTTAGGTCTTAATTGCTGAGGTGGAAGTGTGAAAGTAAAGCTGTGCTGAGGAGAAGCACAGCCACCTTTGCTGCAAAGGTCTTCAAGAGTTGGCCTGTGAACAAAGGCACATGACAAACTCCCTCCTCGTGGTGGAAACTCTGGATTTGTAGTGGAGTAGTCTTACTGTTTCTTGAATTCCCTTTTTTTCCCTCTAGCTGCTCTTTGAAATTTCCCCCCTTGTACAGCTGTTTGTCTTATTTTTAACTCTGAGTGTAAAAAAATATAGTAATAAACCCAGTTGTGTCACTTGTTGCTATGCCCTCATGCTCTAACAGCAAAGGCAGACGTGCACTGTTAGAAGTCTGGTAAACAATAAGTTGGGCAAACAGGGTTATTTTATTTTAGGATTATTTACACTGGAAACATCCAGGATGGGGGTAAATAAAAGCACGTTCATTCCACATGTTCAACATGTCTTTACTTGGGAGGGAGAAAGGAAGGGGACCTTACTGATTTGCTGGAGCTGCATGTGCAGTGCGTTCCTGCTCAGAAGACTGAAAAAGTGCTGTAGAATGTTTCTGCTGGATTTACCACTGACTGGAGAAGGCTCTATGTGACAAGTAAGAGAACCTGCTTAATTCTATGTTTGCAGTAATACCAGGGTTTTCAAAAAGAATAGTGTGTGTGTGTGAGGACTGATGGAATTCAAAGTGAATGAGACTTCCCAACACTGTAAGATCTGGTAGTTGCTAATGGTTAATTTGCTGATAGCATGAATTACACTCATATTATGCAGGTTCATATGTTCTGTAGCAAATTGTAAGCGGTCCAGGAGAATATCATGAGGAAGAAGACAACAGAAGTTCTTTTTCCTCGCTGGAGCTCAGGTCAGCTGAATGTGTGATTTGGGAAATACTTGGACTATATTTAGAAAACCAAGTGTCTCTGAAGAGAACAAGTTTCCAACTTTCAATTTGTAGGCAAAGCTGCTGCAATCCAGACACCGTTCTTGGACATCCATGCAGTACATGTTGGTTGCGATGAGCTCCAAAGCTGAACAGTGGGCTGCACCTATTTTAAGAGAAAGAGTGGGTGCTATTTCCCTCCTCCTGCCTTGCCAGGACTAGGAACAGAGCCCCAGTCTCAGTTCCCATATGGCCCAACTTACCATAAATTGTGATTGACAGTTGATTAAGCTGTGGCTTCTCTGCTGAGCAGTTGTGCAGTGTGAGGATGTGTAGCCCTGCAACGACTGTCTTGTCTGTGAACTCTATCTGAGGATTGATGGGTAAGAAACTACTTTCAGTCTATGAATAGAGTCTGTGTGCTACCAGGGAGGGTTGCTACCATCATTACCCATCATGTTTTTGGAGTTACAGATAGGAAAAAGTTGACTGTCCAAAAGGAAGAGTGGTATTGACACTAGCAAGAAGATCAGAAGTCTTTCAATTCCATGCCTTAGATTTTGTGACCAAGTGCCTTTTCCAGCCAAAGAGCATGATGCATTCCTCAGTGTTCCTCTGACCTCTAGTGAATGGGTCTCGTTTCTTAGGTGTGGATGGTAGTTGCACTTGCTTTCCTTCAGGCAAGCAGCCAGAATGGGAATTCATTCACCCATATGTTCCTCTGGAATTGTGTGATGAGTCACTTGCTCAGACCAAAGCCATCTGTCCTAGCTGCAGGGAAATTCCTTGATCTGCTACACAGGGCAACCTGGTTTAATAAGTGGCAGTGATCAAATCTGTATTTGCTGTTCTCTGCTGTTTGACATGCTAGTGTAGGTCTCACTCCAGCAGCACCCATGTCTATTATAACAACTCTGAGAGCAGTTTCTTCACCTCTTGCTTCTGAGCTGGCTTTGGGTTTCATATGTAGGACCTTTCAGGCTGGAACTAAACTACCTTGAAGTATTCTCATGGTGTTCTGCACATGTTCTCCATCACGATAGTTTTGGCTCCAGCCCAGCTTTCAATCCACAGCTATACCATGCATGCAATAAAACTGTAGTCTACTGTTTGGAGAAGGCTGAGCCTGAGCTCTAGTGAGGACAACAGGTTAAGTTCTGTCTTTCCTTAATGCTGAGTGGAAGCCCACTAGTTTAGCCACAAAGATGCAGGTAAAAAAAATCAAAGAAATTGGGAAGATTTTAAATGCTTGCATGAGAAAATCTCCTGATGTCAGTAGAGCTGCTGTTATTGCAGGATCTCCAGGGCCTGAACACTGTTGCTCTTGGTTGCTGGCTCTAATCTGTTCACCACAGGACACTGGAAGAGCCTCAGCACACCATTTCTGGAACCTAATAGTAAATGCCTTATGTGACAGGAATGTAGGCACAATGTCAAATCCAAAAAAAATCAAAGCAAATTATAGTGTATGATGTCTGAAGCCAAGCAGGGTTCAACAGAATCCCTTTGGAGTAACTTGTGTATATAATTTATAGTTCTTAAAGAAAACAGCCAACCCTGGGAGGTGGCAGCGTAGAGCACACAGCACTTGGAATGTGCTTGCTGCTTCTCAGTGGGTTCTCTTGAACACTCCTTACCCTGTGTAGGGTCACACAAAAGGCTTTTGCTTACAGGGGAAAACAAAAGTAAACTATGAGAGAAATTGAATGAGGGATCTACTAAAAACTCAAACTTGACTGTTGTTTTTTGCATCTGAAAATACAGTCTTGAAAACTGACAAAAGTTTGGTATCATAGGTGAAAGAATGGTGTGGGACGTGGCTTTGCTTTGGGCTGGGGATAGAAGCAACTGAGATCCCCTCAAACTTAAATTATCCTTATCTTTCTAGGATTTTTCACTTCATGGGTTTCCCTGCCTGGGAAGCAAAAAGAGAGTACATTTTGACAGAGGCTATCAGTTTGCAGGCTTTAGGGAAGAAAACTGAAAGCTGCTCTGGTTTCTTGCAGGGTAACCCATAAACCTTCAGATGGTGACTGCGCTGCTGGCAAGAATTTTATTTTTATTTCTAATGTGTAAGCTAATGCTGTCAAGCTCGATAACTTGTCCTTGAACTAAAGCATCTCTTTTGAATTTGAATGTTGTTCTAAATCTTAGTCATTCTCTTCTTGTTGGGCTGTCATGTTTAAAATCAAAGCTGATCAGGTTTTGTTGTTCCCTTCCCAGCCCCAAGATGTTTAAATTAAAACAGAAAACAAATTCTGCATAAGAGGAACTTCATCAAAATGCCTCTCCTCAGTTTGAACTCTTTCCAAGAACAGTGCAGCAATTTATTATACATTTGCATTGTAAGTAGAGGCTGAAATGTCCTCAAATAACTTGTGCAGAAGTTGTTGGTGGGGAGGTAAGGTTTTTCTGTATGGACCTCATCTGCTGTTTCAGGGGATATTTAAGGAATCGAAGTGCAGACTGTAAAAGGTATATTGCAAGGGTGTGCCATCTGCTCAGTTTGAAAATATAGTTTAGTACGTTTGCATAAGCAAACATTATTTCATGCTGTGTATACTTGGAGAACCACAGAGGATTTCAGAAACAGCCTTCCTTACTTTTTTACACTGATGTTTTTCTTTGAGCATAGAAATAGCTACTTCAGTGTAGTTTAAAATAAATGGAAAATGGTTTAAAAAAAATACATCATGCATTACAAGACATAATTCAATCCACATCTGAAGTGAAGAACTTGGGAGCCAAGAAAGAACCAGGTATCTATGTTCTGACAGCAATCGCTGGAGTTACTGCCAGGAGCTTGGAGTTAGAAGGTTACAATTTGGAAAGGTTATAAAACCTTTTGTTTCAAGGGGTGGCCTGGCCCAGAGTTCCAGCTGCTGTGGTTTAAGAAGATGGAATTATTGCAGAGTAGTTTGTTTCCTAATGACTGTTCAAAATAGGCTTTTTTATTTTTAACATCTTCCTGAAGTCTGAGGGTGTTCAGAAACAGGTGCCTACTTCATCCAGCATGGCAACTCCCAGTTTCTCCTGGCTGTCCTAGGGACTCCCTAGTGACATTGGTTAGAGGACGAAATTTCAAAAATGGAAAAAGATAAATATTATCATGTTTTATATTTGTCTTACTTCCATTTATGCTTCACAGATACTGTTGCAAACAAGTGAACTCATGGGAAAGTCCGTGGCAGACTGTAAGTCCACACAGCACATTTGCACAGAGTGAAACATTTAAAATGAAAAATACTAATCCTGGAGCAATTATGTTAATGTGTCCAAGGCTGTGCTTGACATACCCAGAGTCTGTTCGTTTATGCTGCTTCGGGTATTTAATACTCCTGGCAGAAATGCTGGAAGAAAACTGTGGGCCAAGGTTATTTGACAGATTGCTTTTGGCAATTAAGACTTATTGACATTGGAGCGTGGAGACGGAAAAAGGCTGAAAGGGAATGATCCTCTGAGCTCCACTTGTTTTGTTGTCAGCCAGAAGCAGTGCTCACATCTCATGAGACAGCAGAAGAGAGGTTCTCTCAAACCTGTCACTGTCTCAACTATTTTCCTTCCGGGTCTCAGCTTCCCCTATTGCCTTGTCAGTGGGAAGATCAGCAGGGTTCAGTGCTGATGGAGTATTCATTCACTGCCTTGACTGCTCTAGTCCGCCTGCCTCAATCCTGCTTCACTTAATTCCAGGGTTTATTTAAAAATGAAGCACCTCTTTCTCGTGCAACAGCCAGCAGCAGTTCCGTGGCTTTCGTACACGTATCCTGTGCGGAGGCCTTTCCCTGTGAGCAGCAGTCTGTGTGTTTGCCTGCCGGATGTGTTCCCTGCCCACGGGCTTGGCCGGCTGCCTTGGCAGGCCCACGACCCAGCGCTGTCGCAACTCGGCCTGGTAATCCCAACGGGCTCGCAAGGAGCGGCTGGCGTGTGGGTGCGGCGGAGAGCGTGGTGGAGCCCTGGTGTGACTCAAAGGCTTTGCTTAGCAAGAGCTTTTGGGAAGGGATCCATGGTAAAGCCCTTGAAAACCTTTGCTTACAGCACAAACTGTTGTTGCAACCTCCTGCCTTGCCCTTAAATTCGCATCCCCACAGTCTTAAGATGATGTGTAATCTCTGTGGGAAATGCAGATTTAATAATCAGTCCAAAGATTCTTTCATGTCAACAAGAGCCTGGTTTATTTTGCTTAATGCTTGCAGCCATGTTGGTTCTGTTCAGCTGTGAGAATTCAGGACCAGCTCCTTCTGCCTGTTCCATCTAGAGAATGGATTTCAGTTGTACTTTTTTCCTTTCTTTTCTTCCCTCCCCCTGTCTCCATGGTGGTGGTGGAACTGAAGTACAAATATTTGTCTTTCCTGGTCTAACACGTTTTTATACAGAGCTGAGAGCTCTCTCTTTATTCAGCTGTCTTATTGCTCTGCCTACCTTGAAACACAGGAGAAACTTCAAGGTCAGTCATCTGAGAGACAAAACTATCGAGATGTGGCTGCTGAATAGGCCCTGCACACAGCAGAGCCTGGCTCTGGGAAGGAATGTGAGGAGCAGAGGTCTCTGAAGCAGTCCTGACCCTGCCTCAGCCCCGCAGCACAAAAGGCAGCAGTATGGTTATTGCTGACAAATATTTGTGCAGGGCCTGCCTTGTCAAAGGGAGCATTTGGTACACAGGTTTGTTTCCCAAGATGAGGGTTTCAGCTCGGAGGGTGCAGATGAAATCTAGCAGTATATTATAATGCCATATAGCCAGCCTCCTACTGTGAGTGTACAAGGAAGGGGAAGGTTTTCTGTGGGGCTGGTGATGATCTGCTCCAAAATGAAGTCCCTCAGCAGTGCTGGCAATGTGGGAGTGACAGCAGCCTGGTTGACCCTGTTACTGCCCAGGCAAAACTTCCTCCTCATCTCACCTGTGCTGAGTGGGGCTGGATGCAGAGAAGGCTCATAGTCTTTGTGATGATTATAATTTTAAATTAAAACACTGCTTTTTCACTGCAGGTTCCTCTTGTCTCTACATAAAGTTTTGTGTTGGAAGGGAGAGGAATGTGTGATGGGAGCAGTGGCTCTGTAGCAGGGAAGGGTTCTTGAGTTAGAACTGCTTGTTTTTAAAATGAAATAACCTTTGGAAAGGTGTGGAGGGGGAAGCATGTTTCAAGTAAATAAATCACCTTTTTTTTTTCTTCGCCTCCTGCTTTTTTTCACTCTTCTGAAAATATTTTGCTGAAGGCAAATGCCAAATGCTGACTTTCAAAAGGAAAGATGGGATTACTAGCATTGGCTCAATAGTGAATTCATTAAATCTGTAGCATGAAAATGTATATGTTGTCTATATCAAGGCAAGAGAATCTAGAAGCAAAGCATGGATTAAAAGTTTAAGGTAGGTCAGATAGAAGAAGGCCTAAAAAAGCGTAAACATCCATTCTTAAGTGTTAAATTTTTATCCCTGTCCCTTGTGATGTTCCTGCTAGACAGTTCATCCTGCCAGGGAAAATGTCTTTTTCCAAGACACTAATTAGGGTTCCTTCTAATCTGTAGCACTAAATTGGAGAGTGAGTGACAACAGACAAAGAGAAGCCCTGGTTGCAGTTAAATGGTAATTCTTTCTGCACTTTTCCAAGCTTCCTCATAATTGCACTTACATTTTGCTGGGCTTATGCCCAAGCTTATTTCCAAGTCTTCAACCATTAATTGGGAACTTCTTGTGCAGGTTTGGCCAGCAGGCAAATCCCACCTGTTTTATTGCAGTGTTTGGCAGAAATAGCTGTCATATAAGAAAGATGCCCATCAACCAAAGCTCTTGGGAGCTGTTGCTGCATCACTGAGATCCTGTGAGGGGAGAGCAGAGCTGCACCCTGGGATTGGGATCTGTCTCCTCCACTGGAAGTGCAGGATCTGCCCACAAGAGGCCCTGTGTTGCTGTGGTGATGGCAGCATGGTAAATAACTAGATGGACTGGAACCTCAATTGCCATCTGTCCAGCTTCTTAATCACCCTGTTTGTTTCCTGGGCTTTATTATAAAGATGTTGATGGGGTTAGGCAGTGTGATGCTCCTGATGGATCTGGGTATGTGCAAATGTAGGAGGAACAGAGGTATTCATTGCAAGTGAATTGTTGGTATATTGAGGTGAAATTTAAAGTGCTCTGGTATCTTCTCAAGGACCTGCTCTGTAACTGTTGCTTCTGACTTTCTGATGTTCCTCTCTGTTTGAGGTACCCTGTTTGAATGTGGCCTGGGAAGCAGCTTTGCCTGTGTGGAGTGCAGAGAGAAAGGTGAGAGGGAGGAAGAAGTGTAGTGGGATCCTATATGCGGCCATAGGCCATCCTGCCTTAATGCAGATGGATGTTGCCCCAAATATTATCAGACCAAAAAGAGCTCAAAGCACCTGAATGTGGACTTTTAGAGGAGCAGGGCAAAGGAGCTACAATCAGCTGTTACAGAGAGCAAATACAGAGTGCTGAGCACAGGAAGGATGTAGAGAAGTCATTATGGTAGTAATACGGCATATACCAGTTTTCATGTGGGTAAGTACTTAGATTTTAAAAAGTATTGAGTCTTGAGATTCTTACCTCCCTCTCTTGATATTCCTATTTCCTATACGTATTATAAGATAATGGAATCAACAGCAAAGCTGAATAAATGTTGTAGGTGGTATAATCAGCTTAGTTTTGTGGAGAGAGGGAAAACAAATGGGAGGTCTGGCTGCTGTATCACAGCAGAAGGAGGGGACTTTCTCCCACTTCTCAGGCTTTTCTCTATCAGAGCATTAATCACCAATGCTTTTGTTTCCCTTCCCTTGCCCTTCTCTAGGACATGGGAAACTTTCTTTTCTTACTGAGGATGGTCAGTCATCATTACAGGTCTCCCAGAGAGGCTGTGGAGTCTCCATCCATGGTCAGCTGGCTCTAGGTGATCCTGCTTGTGTGCAGTTCTGGTCTCCCCAGTATAAGGAAGGTATGGACTCACTGGAGTGAGTCCAGTGCAGAGCCACAGAGCCAATGAAGGCACTGGAATACCTCTGCTATAAGGAGAGGCTGAGGGCTGGGAATGAATTGTAGTAATTTAATGTACACATACACATGTAAAATTAAGAAAACTTGACTATCTGCAATATATGCACAACTCATGTCCTGGGTTATGGTCTGTATTTGTGAAGTCAATGGAGAAGAGAATTTCCCAATCTCTGGTTTGTATTTATGGATAGTTGAGGATGCATAAGCCAGTAGTGCTATTTGCTATGAGTTTGATGTGAGCTCCCCATTGCATTGAGCTGATCTGCTGAACCCTGCAGGGTTCACAGAGCCATGACCAACCTGAGGCAAGCGAGAATCACTTTCCCCGTGGAGGTGGGCTTGCTTGAACTGTTTCACGGGCAAAAAGCTGCTGGACAGGTATCCGAAATGTGTCCTTTCTGCAGTGATAGTTGTTTTCCCCATGGGTGGAGAATTGTCCCATGTCCTCGCAGGAGACTGGCTTGACAGGCTTCATTCTCCTTAGATTTGTTTTCTTGTTCAGTTCCAGTCCCTTCGTTCATGTCCTCATTCCTTGTCACAGCAAACACCAACAAACAAGCAGGAGCTTGTTCAGCCCAGTCCCTGTATTTCCAAGTTACACCAATGTGTGCTGGCTCGGCTGCCTCGGGGCAGCTACAGGGACTAAGGAAGCCACCGAGTTACCTTCCTGTGCAGCCTGTGGTGACACCCTTCAGGTGTTCCTTGTGTGTTGTGCTTTGTGGTGCTGTTTTTCTTAACTTTGTTTTAGCAACTTATGGTGAAATATACTTGGAAAGAAAATTGCGTATGTAGTTTTTGTGACTGGAAAGAAAAACTGGAAAGCAGGCCAAAAGAGCTTTGCAAAGGTTTAGAAGCCAGAAGGCAATGGGAAAAGATTCTAATTTCTGCCCTTCTGTTTCAAGGGGGTTTTAATTAAATTATTTGGGGTTTTTGTTGTTGTTGTTGTTGAAGACCTAATTTTTTAGGAATTGGTGGCTGTTGCCTTTGTGTTATGGTGATAATGTCAGGAAAACTGATAATGATTATGGCTCTCAGGAAGGTGTTTTGTCCTACTAGACTCAACTCCCATGTGAGCCTAGAACCACCAAACAAGAATAAATAGGAAATTTTCTTTGATTTGGAATTGCAGATGTAAGTAATTTCTCTGAAACCAGTGTCCTCAGGGTAAGGAGAAGCGGCCATTTCTGGTAACTCTTCTTCTTTTACCTTGCTAATTCTGTATATTCTTTTCAGAAGGTGCTACCTCCTGGTACCTTTGCTCTTCTTGGAGGGTATAAAGTCCGAATATCTGTGAGAAGTCTTCTGCTGATCTAGTGAGAGTCCATTATAATCTTTCAGAATGTGGCAGGTTTAAAATGTGCATATATTATCTACTTAATATGCTTTCATTATTTCAAGGCCTCTAATTGAGATGGACTGTTTTATCTTATGATGAGTTATGCACTCTTGTATTTTGTATTCTTGACCAGTGTCTACAGTTCTGGAGAGGGAGCTGAAGGGGTGCTGTTTTCAAATGGAAATGGTGACATTTCCATGTGGTGCAGACAAACTTTTTGCTTTTCAAACTGTGAACTGAGGGTGTTTTACACTAAGCTGTCCTACCTCGGCAACCATGTGGTGGCCAATGATAATGTAAAGAGAAATTTCAGTTGCTGGTGCAATGGGCTGCATTAAAACCTTTTCTCACAAGCAGCCTTTCTTGTCCACTTGAGGGCAGTCAGCAGTGTATTTCTCTTTTGTTAGGTGGGATTATGGTTATATTGGAATTGTTTATGTGAGAGCCAACTGCTAATGTGCTTTTCCATCCTTGGTTATTGATATCATCTTTGTGACTTTCCCAGTAATGTTGATTGAATTGGGTACATATGAGTGCTGGCAAGAAAATTTTTAGTTGCAGCTTTGGGTCTTTGTCTTGTGCGTCCATATCTGTTTGCTTAATTTTTGTAAGATAACTTTTGTAGGTTGCTCCCAACAGAAACTACCGAACTCTCTTATGTATTCTGCATTTGTCCATTGTATCTTGTCTGACCTGGGCACAGGGCTGTGATTCTGGACTACAGCATCAGCAGAGAGGCACTTGTGTAAATGACTTCTGGATCTGAATAGTCTAGTGATAAACACTGCTGATCTCCCTGTGCATGTTGTCAGCACCTAGGTCAGACTGAGGAAGGGGGGAAAGGCTTCTCTCACCTACGTTTGGAGCTGCCTTGTTGTCTACCTTCAGCTTATATTCTCTTTTCCCACAGGTGGATGCAGTGCGGGTGTACGTGAACAGCAGCTCCGAGAACCTCCAATACCCCGTCCTGTTTGTAGTTCGCCAGCAGAAGGGAGTGCTGTCATGGCAGGTCCCACTCATTTTTCGAGGCCTGTAAGTGCTGGAGTCTCTTCTTTGTGACCCACTCTGATCTACCAGCTGTATTCATCAGCAGCCTCCCTCATGTGCTACATCTTGTGACCTGTGTAGACTGCAGGGCTTGGTTGCAGAGTGTTCTTGCTCACTGGCAGCTGGGTGTAGGAAGACCAGGATTTGATAGGGAACTTCTTACTTGGCAGCCTGCTCTTGGCTCTTAGCATCTCAGATATGTGCACAGTGTACCAGGAGGCTTGCCTGCAGGGGATCTGCCTGTGGCACCAGTCACTGAATCTACCACACATCACTGCTGTTGTTCCACAGTTGCCTACTGTGTGTGCAGGCAGTTTCTGGGCTCTGGTTTGGGGCAGGGTTTGAACAGGCTATTGAAAGAGCACTATAACTTCTGTGTAACAGTGCATTTGGGGAAAAAGAGCTTCTGTTTCTCACCTCAGAAACATCTCAGTTAAGTTTATTCTAGGGGCTGTTTTTTTATGAAAGCAATGCTGATTTGTATCTTCATTAACCCCAGAGCTCGTTGGGCTGCAAATAGAGAATTTTCAGGCACCTTAGACCGTTTAAGATGTGAAACTTCATCCTGTGACTGAATCCTAGTGCCAGCAGCAGATATCCTGCAGTGTTTTGCCTGATGCAGATGATGGGTACAACGGTGACTGTCAGTGCTCTCTTTGCCTCCACTAAATGGCAGATGTTAGAGATGCACAGCTGTTGTGGGCATCCCCGAGGGAAGTGAAATGTTGAGGATGACCAGTCCCTTGTGCAGATTGCAAAAGGCAACAGAGGTGGAGCTTGGATGCTGAATAAAAGAGTGAATTCTCCTGGCCTTTCAGATGAGAATTTCAGTTATGCAAGCAGGGGAAAAAAGATGCCATTCTTAGTAGTGCTGAAAAACTTTTTAACTGCTCTCTCTCTCTCTCTTTCCCATCCAACTTTCTCTTCCCTCCTTCCCCTGGCTGTTGTAGCTATCAGAGGACCTACAATTACCAAGAAGTGAGTCGAACCCTCTGTCCCACTGAGCCAACACCTGAAACAAGGCCCTCTGACCAGATTATATTTGTGGACGTCGCTTCCATGGCACCGTTCAATATTGCATATGAGCTGCTCGTCACCAGGCTGGAGAACTTCCAACTTGAGTAAGCTGGGATGTGTGAACACAGATGCAATTTCTTCATGTATCACTTGAACATCACTTAAGGGATTTGGTCCGTCTGCCTACTCTTCCCTTCTTTTTCCTTCCCAGGGAAAAAAAAATTCTTTTGTTTAGTTTAAGGGTACTTTGTATTCCAGCTCTGAAAGTTTTAGACTTCAACATTCTGGCATTTGTTTTCTAGGACCAACAAAGCCTTTAACTTCACTGCCAGCCCTTCCCAGCCCCAGGTAAGGAGGAATCCTGTGTAGATTGCTTGTATGTCTTACCACATCCGAGTGATTGATGTGATCTTTTGTTAGAGATAGCAAATCTTTTATGACTAGGTAGTTTCCTCTTAGGATGCAGGGAAACTTCCTTACTGTTGAATTTTCTGTGGGCACAGTGAAGAGGTAACAGTGCTTCAGTCACTCTAGTGACACATTTAGGTCCTCCCAAAACCCATAAGCCAAGAATATGAATGGTACTGGCACTTCAGGAAATCCCAGAAGTGTCCAGAAGTCCAGAGGCCTTTGGACTGCTGCACTTCTGTGAGGTGATACACATCAGTGTTGTGTTCCTGCCAGTTTTGGCTTACTTGCCTGAGCATGGCTTGTCAAGATGCAGTCTTTACTGGAAAAAATAAACACAGAAATAAAGAAGGTGTAAAGGTGCAGCAGAGCTCAGACTGCTATTCCTTGCTTGGGGCAGCAGGTCAGACTGCAAGATGATAAATGAAATGGCTGATATTGATGCCTTTAGAGGCTGCCTAGAACAGAGACTACACAGTGTTAAAGGAATAAAGTAGGTATTTATTAAAAAGGCCTTTGCAGGACACACCTTGGGCAGTACAAGAGCCTGGCTGAGGCTCCACCCCAGATGGACGACGGATCACACATTTTCACCCTTTTATAAGTTTTGATCCATTTGCATATTGGAGTTAATTGTCCAATTACAGCTTCAGGTTGTGAAGTCCTGTCCTCCCAGATTGCTGTGCTCAATTTGCTGTTGTTTGTACTTTTTGGGCCTGAAGCTGTAATGGTGTCCTTGGTTCTGGGGCTGGAAAAGGATTGTTTTGTCTAACTAAACTGTGAGAACTTGTTAACACTTTATATGAAGTTCAGAGTTATATACTAATGCAGTACAGAATCTGGAAAATATGAAAGCTAAAACTTAAGGCATCAATATGTCTGTTTGTTCAGAAGGAAGCATATATGAACAGCACCTCCACTGAACAGCTTTGCTTAGAGCCCTGCAGATACAAATCCTCTCTTGAATGAAAATGCTGTTGGCAGCAACTGTAGAGATAAAGGAACTTGTAGAGCTAGGAGGGTGTGTGATTTACCCAGGCTGTCTGGGGACTCTGTTTTTGTTGTTGCTTTCACTGTTAATAACACCGTTTAATTTTAGGTTTTGTATTACCAGGCATCCTAGCTAATCCTTTTTGCTGTTAAATGTCTTAATCTGGTTTGCAGATTCATGCAGTATTTTATACAATAGAAGCATAGGGAATGATGGTGACTCTTAATAAGCGCTCATTACTTAGGGTTTTGTAATTTGAATATAGAGTGTTTAGGATGTGAAATTAACTTAGTGACTGTGGTCTGATTTTTTTGTCACAATTAATAACGTGAATCTTACAACTTTTAATTAATAACCAGGTATATGGAGTAGAAGAGTGCTTTTTAATTGGTATAATGCTGAGGTTTTTGTAAGTCAAAGTATTAAACAGTCTACAGGGGGAAGAAAAAAAAGATTATTTAAAATCTAGATGGGTGTTATAAAAAGACATAACAACTGAAGGAAATGTTGTCTGGAGCCCAGCTTGTGCCTGAGGGCAGAAGCAGAAATTGGATATGCTTGAGGTGAGAAGTGTTGGCTGGATGTGTTTATAGAACTTGCAGTGTGTGCAGCAGAGAACTGCTGGCCTCAATGCCCTTGTGTTAATTCTGTACCCTGGTGCCAGCAGGCTTAGAGGAAATTATAGAAGAGTCCTCGTGAACTAAAAGGTGATCCTCATGCACCTAAAACTTTCCAAGGGGAAAAAGTGCCCCTGGGAAACCAAGGAGCTCAGTCTGCCTGTGTCCTTGCTTGCTGCAGACAAAACTGGCTTGGTGAGTTTGCCCTTTGTAGGGACTTGTGGCTGGAGCCAGCACTCCTTCAGCAGGGAAGAGACCCTGCTTGGAGAGGGTGATGGTAATAAATGCTTTAGTAGAAATGGGCAACTTGGAAAAGGTTTCCTGCTTATCCATGCCCTCTCACTTGGGGGCCATAATTCCTGGGAATGGCGTGGGGGAAGAGAAATAGGAAACAGCTGGCCCTTGCTCAGCACTAAAGTTTATGTGCCAGAAAGGCAGCTCTACAGTTGGGAAAGTCTCAGGGGATGGTTTTGGACCAGGGGTGGAGGTAGCTCCCAGCATGGCAGCAGTGGCTGCCTGGTGACCGTATGGAAGGGAGGAAGGTGGCTGGTGGCACTCCTCAGCCTTGTGTCCCTCTGAGGGGATGAGAGGTGCCCATTGGCCCCTCGTGGTAGCTGTGGCTTGGAGCCTGAGCTCTCAGGGTCTGGCCTCCAGCTGGGATGATGGGAGCCCTTGCAACAAGCCTGCCTGCTGGGGCAGGCACAGGAGCCCCACTTCTCCACAGCTGGCTGGAGTAGTGCATCAAACTTTTTACTGGATAAATATACAAATAATTATATTGCCTGGAACATCTTTTGCCCAGATCTGAAAAAACCAGCTTTTTCTAACCCTGTGGGCCTGCTCAAAGAAGGAGATGCCACTCATTCCCCCCAGAGGAGAAGTAGGAATATTGCCAGATATTAGTGTCTCACAGATTTTTTTAGAGTTACAACTGAATTTTTTTCAAAGCTGAAGTGCAAAGAGAAACCCCCATTATGCTTTGCCATCAAAGCAAACAAACAACCCTAAATCCTACAACTAATATCAGTCATTTATGAAACTCTTGACAGAGTTTCAGCCATTTGACCTAATACTGTTCACAGTCTATCTGTGAGGCAACCCATGTGAGAAAGCTCTGTGATGTTTTCCTTATATAAAAGTACAGCTGACAGTATGGAAACATCTGGAAATTGCTCATATCAATATAAAATGGAATGGGGTGTAAAATGAAGTCACTTTAGCTTCATCAGGTGGAAAAAAGCTTAAGGGAGCAGAAGCTGTGCTGTATTTTGCATGTTGAAAATGTTTGTGTCTAATAGCATACAGTGCAAGGGGGACAGTTGCCTGTATATATTTAATCTGCTCTTCTGTAGTGTAAGGTCTTAATATTTGAAATCTGATTTTTTATGAAAGCCATCCACATCCAACCCCAAAGCCCATCTGGGGCTGTTGAGGTAGCTTAGGAAGGTGTTAAAGATACTGCCAAGGGTGATTTCTGGATCATGACTCCTGTACTCTGCTTTCTCTGCAGTATTTTCTGTACAAATTTCCTCAGGGTGTCGATTCAGTCATTATTAATGTGGTGTCTGATGCAGCCTACCCATGCTCAGTTGTCTCTGTCCAGGATATTGTGGTAAGTGAGCAAAGAAGGGTAAGGGGCTGCCTGCTGGAGCTGTGTCCAGCTGTGAGGGGTCTGTGCCCTGCAGAGGGAAAAGCCCAAGACAGGGTTTTGCCCTGGTGGTGATGGTGAAGAGAGCCCCTGAAAGAAGAAGGAAAATTCTGTGGGAAGCAGGCCAAGACAGAGATGCTGAGTTCAAGGAGCTCATACAGAGACTTTTGTTGTAAATAGGTGAACAAGCTGTTCTAGCCTATCCGTAGGGAACACATTCCACATAGGGAATTTATGTTTCCCTTCTGAGGTTCCCTGCTGCCCTGTGATATGGGTCTGTCTCTCCATGAAGGGTGTTGGGTGGAATGTTGGTGGCTCAGGGAGGGAACAGTGCTGTTCACTTGACTCTCCCCTGGCTCAAGGCAGCTTGGTGAACTTCTGATTTTCAGACATGATGTCTTTCTTCCTTTCCAGTTTGATTTCCTTCCTATGTATTTCATCCCCTTTCCTGGGGTGTTCCCTGCCATGGAGGTTGGCTGTTGCTTGCAGCTGGGAAATAGCCCCATACTTACTCTCTTTTCCCACCTCCCTGAATGATGCAGGGTCCTGCAGTGTAGGAGCAGACAGAGATGCAAGATCTTCTGTTCCCTTGGATACCCCAACTGGGGCCTTTTTTAGCTGTTCAGTGCTGTGTTTTCCAGCTGGCTTCTTTAGAAAAGAATTTGGATGTTGTCCCTGGTTTAACCCTTAGTTGTCTGTTTTAGTGCCCAGTGTATGACCTAGACCATAACGTGGAGTTCAATGGAGTTTATCAGTCTATGACAAAGCAGGCAGCCATAACAGTGCAGGTGAGATGCTGATTTGTGTCCCAGTGTTTGCTGGTGTCTGTGTAGCAATTAAAACCTTATCTCTGGCCTATTGGATTGGAGAGGCTTTGTGTCTCATGGATTTTCTGTCTTCTTCCATCCTTCTGTGCAGAGAAAAGATTTCCCAGGTGAGCAGTTCTTCGTTGTGTTTGTCATCAAGCCAGAGGATTACGCCTGTGGGGGTTCTGTGCCTTCTTCAATTCATGGTAAGTTGTTCTGGGAGGTAGATTTGATTGCTGCATCTGAGTGATGGAGCAGTGGGTGTCTTTTGGGACCTTCCTGTGGGATGCCACCAGGTGATTATGTAGCTCTGTCTTACCCAGGTAGTTATGAGAAAGAGTGAAGTATCAATTTGATATTGTTGGGCAGGTTCAAAGTCTTGATAAATGCAGGAGGTGGCTGGCAAGTACAGTGCTCGGCATGCTGGGGTTATGTGCTTTTCAGCTGCACCACTGGTGCCTTGGGAGACACTGGAGACACCCAGGCAATGCTGCTTACAGCTTTTTGTTTGGTTCTCACCTCTGCTCCCTGCTGCTGTATTATCCTCTTGGCTCCATGGAGTCTCAGTTCCTGCAGAGAGCATCTTCTCCTGCTGCTATCTTGGAATCTGTGGCAGCTCTGAACTTGGGGGGGAACAGGAAAAATTGGTAATTTGGGGAGAGTATTTTACAAAAGACTTATTCTAGTGTCTTTTCCAACCAGAAGACATTGTGTCCACTTACTGTGCAGTGATAAAAGCGAAGTCTTCACCAGTTATGTGGTGGCTGTAATTGGAGTTGGAACATCTCTATTCTCAAAGCCTCAAAGTTTCCTCCCTATAGAAGAAGCAAGACTGCAACCAACAGATATACTGGGCTCCCTCAACAGCTTTTTACTGCTCTCCTGCCACCTTTCTGCCCCAATTTTCCCACAAAAAAAAAAGAACTATTGCCCTTGGGGTGTCATTCTCTCATCCTAATGCTGTCAGCAGAGCTGTACAAGCCCAGGTGTGCTAAGCCCTGCAGAAAAAGAGCGAGTTTCTAGAGTGGCATCCTGCACAGAAGTGTTTTACTCACAGAGATTTGGCCAAAGGCAGAAGTGGACTCCCACTTCCTGTAATGAGAGAATCTCTCCTTTGGGGATTAAATGAATAGGAGATGAGATGCCTTTGGGATTCAGACATCCAGACTTAAGCAATATACAGAAGGCTCAAGCAGGGATTTCTAGTCTGAAAAACAGATGAACAGGGAGGGAGAGGGAAACATTTGGGAAAGGATGTATATCGACAGATCAGAGAACAGTTTAAAGCAAAGTCACCCACACATTTTAGTGAAAAGCCAGACCCTGTTGTTTTTGCAAGTTCAGAGAACCAAAATCAGTACTAGAAATCATTAATACTGTTTTTACATTTCCTGTACACTGTGCATCTCACAGGGAACGTCAACCGTACCTGGAACCTGCAGCGGACAAAGAACCTTCAAGTGACAATTGTGCCCTCCATTAAAAGTCAGTGTCTTTGGGCAGAGCCATGCAGCTTTACAGGGGAACTTGGCACTTCTGAATAGCGGGGTATGACTGGGCCAGCAGCCTCTGAAGGAATGGTGCAGAAAGCACCAGCAAAGGAGACAAAACCACTTGGAGCCTGCTCCCTTCCAGGAAGGGCTGTCTGGCACAACAGCTATTACTGGGGATAAAGAAATGGGGGACGATCGTGCTGAACAAGTTCTGCCAATTCCTTTTGAAGAAAGCAAATGGATTTGGGAAGGCTGTTTGGGGCTGGGCATTTTTACAAGGTGATATTGGGAAGAGTGCTGACCCTGAGTGGAGCTGTTCCTGCTCTGTGAGCTGACTGATCCTTTCTCTTTCCTCAGAGTCTGTTTATGTCCAGGCCATGTTCTTCAGCTTCCTAGGTTTCCTCTCCTTTTACCTGGGCTCAGTGATTGTTGCTTTTGTACACTACATTAGGTGAGTCTAGGGGTTATAAGAGCCTTTGCCTTTCTGTTTCCTATCATCAGGAACACCACACCCTGCAGAAAATTTGGGATGAGAGGGGTGGCAAGCATCTAAGCAGAGCAGCTGAAGAAGTCCATGACTACTCAGTGGGCTCCTACTGACCATCAGTCAGAAAATACTTCTTTCTCTGCGATGGGGACCATGGGAAGGATGAAAATCTAAGTGTCTGCCCTCTAGATCTTGTAGTGCCCCAACCCTATTTTTTCTTCTGTAAGGACACTGGGCAGCAGGTGGGAATTGAAGAGACCAGTCTGGGGTATGGGGTGTGAGAGCATGCTGGACTGAGTACCCTAATAAGTGACACAAATAGGGCCTTGGAGTCCCAAGAGTGCTGATTTCCTTCCTTACCTGCCTCCCCTGCCCCAAACATAGTGTGGCCAGTGTCTGGGCTTGTGTTGAGGAAGAATGTTAAAGAAGGTCTGCATGGGCATGGCTTAACTTCAAGACACACCAGTGAAAATACATTTCATTGGAACAATTCAATGAAATTACTGAAGTGTGTGCTCTTACTTGCTGGTATTTTTCTGTGTTGTGGGAATATATTGGTAGGGGATTTTTTGGGGGTTTTTTGTTGGGTTGTTTTTTTTTTTTTTACCATCTTCTGCTTGACATCTGCATTGACAGAGGTGATACTGGCTTCTTAAGCATCATGCTAATGAGTGCCTCTAGATCCTTCTGCCCCTTCAGTAGATTCATACATACTTGGTCCCCTGAGCAAGGGACATGGGTTTGGAAAGGTGGTGTGAGGATCTCTCCCAGCATACTGAGCAATGAACGATGGAATAAGTCATGGAAATGGTTGTCCTGCCTCTGGTGGATAGCTGAGGGGGTAAAAAAGCCCCTGTGTGGATGTTTGTTTCTTTTGTGCTTATTTTTGTTGGTTTCATTTGGTTTTTTAGAGCTTGCACCATATTTACCTACTGGTGTCCTAGATAATCCTGCCATGGCTGGCAGGTGATGAGATTTGTTGGCTGCCTCATGAGTGCTGTCTGTTGCTTTGCAGGGTTCAGAGGAAGGCTTCAGCTGGGAGATTGAGTCCTGAGCACGGTAAGGGCTCTTCCCTGTTGTGTGACAGCTTTGAGTGAACAGCACAGGCCCCAGGCCAGGCAAAGGACAGGCTCTCAATCGAGTACCTTCTGACCTGGAGCTATTTTCCTTGGTAGCTCACAGAGTCTCTGGTGCTGAGGAAAGATGTTAGACCTTCCTCTTTGCCCTCACAAGTGAGGGCCTTTGAAGCCAGCTGCCCTGAACCTGGTCTTGACTCCTACCCCTAGGAGCTGCCTTTTAAAGGGGTAGGATGAAGGCCAGGCCTTACCTAGACCTGGCTACAGGCTAATGTTCCTGATGCCAGGTCTGTTGATTTTTAAACAAGGCACTTTTGAGTATGTCAGCTCTTATGCTTTAAGAATTCTGCTGCCTGGTTTAAGCATGTCTTTTAATGTCTTAATTGAATTTAAATGTTAAATTGTTTTTCACTGGAAGCCCAGTGAATGAATGACTAACAGAGTTAGGTAGTGGTGTTTATTATATTTGTGTTGGCACTGGATTCAGTTTACTTTGTGCTGCACCCAGATCTCCACAAGCTGCAGCCTTCTGCCTTATAAAAACAGAGCTGCCTCTAAGAAGCTGCCAGTGAAAGATGGAGGTTTTTGTCATGTGGATGGGGAGCGCTGGGAGTTCTTGCTTTCTGGTGAAGTGTGGGAGTCTTTTCATTTCGATTAAATATTTAGTGCCTGCAAAGTGGTTCAAAGTGGTGGTGCTAAGGTCATTTGTACCTCTCTCCTGAAGGAAGGGAGGACATTGTTTTGGCAGCATTGGAAGGTTCTTGATGTTATTCCTTTTTTGATGCTGAGCATTTTCAGTCTCTCCGGTCTGCTACTTACCATCAGATAAACACGATAGGATAACCAAACTGTGTTTTAAAGGATCAGCAGTGGAACTTCACTCTGACTGGCATTAACTGGCTAAATATTTCTGCTGAGGCCCTGGGAGCATTTGAATTCTTAGACTTGCTTTGTCAGCCACTAAGATCCACATGTATCCCTGTATTTGGAATACATGTGAAAAGGGTTTTTTTGAACAGGGGAACTGTAAAAATATCCATAAATATATTCTAATTTTATATCATTTGGGATGGATCCTGCTGTAAAAAAAGAGCAGGTCTTAAGGACTGGAGAAATGGGAAAGGCCTGTGTGTTGGGGTGTTTGGGTAAGCTGAAGGGACCTGTCCAAGGCTGTGGAAGAGCTCCAGGGTGCTGACAAGGAATCACTGTCTTAGACAAGGAGGCACAGTCTCAGCCAGGTGAGACCAGAAGTCCCAGGAGTGCTGCTGATGCTGCAGCTGGGGTTTAATGTGCTGAAGCCAGCATAGAAGCTGCCTTCTAAGCTGCCCTGCTGAGAGGTGGAAGTTAAATTCTGGTGTTTGGAAAGTTCCCAAAGAAGCTGCAGGGCACAGATGCTGGACTTAGTATGGACCTGGAGAGTAGAGACCTGGGTTGCTGAGCAGGGAGGACTGCTGAACAGCATCCCTGTGAAGGGAGAGAGGAGTAAAGTTCCTTCATAGTTTCCAGCTTTCCTCCCAGAGTAGGTTCCTCACAGAACCTACTGCTTCTGTGACCTGTCCTCTCCCTTGTAATCCATTGCCACTTTCACATACCTGGCACTGCACGTTGCAGCCACATCCTTTCCTCTGGGGAGGAATCATGTCCTACCCACGCCCTGTTTCTTCATCTATTGTCTCTTCAGGGTGTGTCTGACTGATGCTTATAAAATGGTAATTAGCATCTTCCCTGTCTTCAGATCAGTGGGCACACTGGCTTTCTCTGGGTTTTTTTTCCTCCCCTTCCCACCCTTTGGAATTTCTTTCCCTCCCAAGTACCCCTGTATCTTGCCTTCTTCATTATTCCCCATTCCTTTCCCCCACCAAAGAACTGGATGGAAGTGCTCAGCAATATATCTTTGCCATTGGTCTTGGAACGTCCTGTCACTCCATGTGCCTCTTTGCTCTTGTTATTCACCTTATTTCTGGCTTCTGTAGTTCACCTGTTTTTTTTAATCCCATGGCACACCTTCCCTTCCACATCCTCACTATCTGGTGGAGGCAATAGCTGGAGGAACCACGCCTGGTGTGGTACATTTACTTTGCTGACTCATTCTCACAGTGGGAAGTGGGATGGAGATTAGTGGGTGAGCTGGGTCCAAAGTGGCTGTTAGGGCAGAATGCCTTTTCTTCTTGGCTTGCCTGCTTTGTCCAGATTTAAATCTTTGGTAACTTGGGAGAGAAGGTTGACAGGTCACTTGAGAGAATAAAGCCTGGTCTAAAATTAGGAGGGAGTATCCTCATGGAACAGGACTGACAGGACTAAGAATTGTGCTTATGCCTTGCTGCCGTGAACATAGGGAAATGCTTTTGTCCTCTTCCCAGTGATCTGGATTTCCAAATGACTTTTAAAGCAACAGGAAAAGCTTCCATGAGAGAGGGAGATTGGATTGGAGGTGATGAATAGAAGCTGCATCTTGCTCCTGCAGCAACCTACAACAACATCCTGCCAATCTCAGCTCAGGGCCCAAGGGCTATCACCTGGGGGCTGCAGTGTGCCAGAGCCCTCCCTCTGGTGCTCAGTCCATGCTGTGCTCTGGTGCTCCTCTGAGCTGTTTGTTTTCTCTGTTAGAGGGATGGGGCAGAAGCGTAAAGGAGCCAAAAATTGACACCAACTCTTAGCCCCCAGTCCAACAAGCATAGCAGACATACCAAAGAGAAGCAGTAATTGGGACTTGAAATATCAAGTATCATTGTTGTATGGGTGCTTCCCTGACTTGGGGTCAGTCAGGGACAAGTTTTAGATCTCTCTACATTTGTGGCTAATGAAAATGGTGTGAAAGCCTATGCAAGGTGTTCGGGAAATGCCCGGAATTTCCAGTTGGAAAGAGCACTCTGCCTGTGCCTGTCAGTTTGAGACCAGTCATGTACTGGGAAGCCAGAGATGCAGCTTGGGAAGCCAGGCCATTGCCAGGCTGAAGTAAAGCTTTCAATACTATGCCACGTTCTGCATTGCTTTACTGCTGATTGACCACATGATATTGTTGCAGGAGTGAAGTTTTAAAGCAACTTAACCTGTCTCACTGTTTGTCACTACTGGAAAACATGGTCCTGCTCCTGTTGCCCTTGCTTCCCTTCCTTTTGTGACTGACCTCTCAGTGAAGGGATTCAGCTGGCTTTGTTTCCTGCCATGCAGGTCAGCTGCTGAGCTCTACCATAGGAAGCAAAAAGAGGGAATGTGGAGGAGAGCTCTCCTCCTTGCTTCATATGTGTGGGCAGGAGGCAGGATGTTCCTAGCCCTCAAAGGCTTGCCCTTCTTGTCATCAGCACGAGATCACTACCACTCTTTTTGCATAAAGTATTTTTTCTTGATTGTCAGCTGTCCTGCCAAAGTCTGTGACTCTCCAGGGATAGCTGAAGGCAGCAGTATTTGAAGAGGCTTGAAGGGTTGGATGAGATGGAGAAAGAGAAGAACTAGAAATTCAGAAGGCTGTTGGGAACATCATGAGGCTTGCTCTAGAATTTACCAAGTCCTGCAGCTCTGCAAGGTGCTGGAGGGGGGCTCATGCTGCCAGTCTCACTACACCCTGTGTGGGGAGGCTGAAGGGAATGGGTTTCCTTCACACTGCAGAACAAGGGTTTCCCTTTTGCACAGTATGCTCTAGAGGGAGACTGCCATCTGTTTAGAGAAATGTTACTTTTCCCAAGCCCCTCCAGCTCTTCAAGCTGTTCGGATTCACCTCAGATGTTTTGAAGCACTGACATGAAACTAACTGTCCCTCCTGGGTCTGTTTCCATTGCAGGATCTGGGATGATAACTTCTTCACACCCCATCTCAGCCAGCACTCCTGAGGGAAGCAGCTACGGTGCTATTGGTACAGTATATTTCAGAACTGGGGCACAGGGAGGCTTCTCCCTGGGTGGAGGGGTGGGGGAAGGCACTTTAAGGGTGATTTAAGACCAGAGGAGAATAAAGCTGCAAGCTACTGTAGGAGCATCTTGCGCTTATTAAAAAAACAAACCCAGACAACTAAATTGCAGTTTGTGAGGTTCAGGTTGCACCTTTGGCAAAAGCATCTACATAATAAAAGTGGCAAATCAGAAAGAGGTGCCCCAAGAGACTGTCGTTGGAAATGTGTCTTAGACAAAGCTACAGTCACCTGAGAGCTGTGGGTGACAATGCTGGCTTCAGACAGGACATTTACTAGTGACTGACAAAGGTCCCTTGCAAGCAAGCTTCCAGGAGCTTGTTATTAGCTTGCAGCCTGCCTTTAAACCAAAGCATGCCTATCCCTGGGAGGCTGAAGGGTTGTGTGCCATAAATCCGAGTTTCTTGCCTCCAGGGGTTTCACTAGGGAAGAAATAATGTCATACTGCCAACAGGCGAATCATGCCCTGGCAGCAGAGGAGGAAAAAACTTCCTGAGGGCTTAATGACCACTTTACCCCTCCTTCCCCCTTTTCCAAAGAAATCTTTTTAAAGCATTTGGGAAATGAGGAAGAAGCCTGTGTTCTGCCCATGTCGATGTGGGCAATGAGCTGGGAGTTGCCCAGCCTGTGGGGGAGTGCAGGCAGGTCCTGCTGACTTGTATGTGACCAGTACTGGGGATGCAATGGGAACAAAGCTGGTACTCTGCCTGCTTTGAAAAATCGACTTTCTTCTTTGTCTTTTGTTCTAGAGTATTTTTAGAAAAGCTTAGATATATATAAAGCTTACATAAAATCTGAAGGTTAACTAGGTGAGTGTATTTTTGACCCCTAGCAGTCTGTGTCTTTCTTTAGAGGTATTTGTCTTATCTCAGAATTCCAGATTTCAGAGCCCTGGCTAGTAGAGAGTAGAAAATGTTGAGATGAAAAGTAACAGAATAAAAGTGGAGTGAAAACTAAAATACTGCAGAGAGGGGAAGATAATGGTCCTTCTAACTGCTCTTGGCTGATCACCTAAAACTTATAGGAAGGTATGGGATCATGGAAAAATTTTTCCCCTAAACGGGCCATATCAACCTGTCAAAGCATCAAGGCACCTGGGACAGCTTTATTCTCGCTGTGCACAAAGGGATTCAGCCTTTACCTTGCCTGTCTCCTTCTCCCTGCTCTGCCCCAGACGAGTCCAGCTCCAGCGGAGGGCGTCAGCTGTCCTCCCCGGAGCGCCGGCCCCCAGCTGGCTCGGACACCGACAGCTCCGTGGAGGAGGAGAGCGACTTCGACACCATGCCAGAGATCGAGAGTGACAAGAACATCATCCGCACTAAGGTATGGCTGCTGTGGCACCTCTGGCCCTCGTGCTGGGCCACATCTGGGCCATGACCAGAACTGGTCACTTCAGTGAAATCTCAAAAATCCTGTTCCCTTTCCGGGTGGATTTCACCTAATACAGCTGAGTGTGCTTCTTAGTTTTTCTTCAGTCACTGAAAGTTTTCCTGCTGTGGTAAGTGTGCTGCTGAAGTGAGTGCTTTAATATGGAAAATCAAAGTGTATTGGGGATTATTGAGAAAGGAGGAAAATGCCCAGAGAGTGTCCCAGAAAGTTCAAGGAGGTGTGAAAATAGGGAAAAAATAATCTGCAGCAGTAGGTGGCTATTTAGTACAAGTAGTGTGACTACTGTGTATGTACAGAGGGGCTTTAAGCCAGCAGCTCTCAGACTGCCTCCTTTTGTCATCCTGCACTGCTCTGTGTGGTTGGAGCCATTCCTGGAGGTCAGAGGATTTTGCAGAACTCACTCCTATAGAATCAAGGGGCACAGTGAGTTCACTGTGTAAAACCAGTCCAAATACCACCAAGCTGCAAATATATCAAGATCTTCTACTGGCATCTGTAATCTACATTGGTTCTTTTGTGTTTTCTTCCCTCTTTCCCCACCCACTAATGTTTTAGGTGTTCCTGTATCTATCAGACTTGTCCAGGAAAGACCGAAGGATTGTCAGCAAAAAATACAAAATCTATTTCTGGTAAGGAGAAGGCAAACTGGTAAGGCCCAAACTCTGGACCCAGAGTCTCTGGCTGTGGAGTCTGTCTGTATGCCCTTCTTCTGAACCACTCCTGAACTATCCTGTTAACCATTCTGACCCTATTCCAACCAGTAACTGCAGATCCCACATACCTCAAGTAAGGGTATTTGTGTACCAGTGCACACATGATCCTGGCAATGGATTCTGTTTTGCATCATTGCTTTTAAGCGTGGTAACAACCAGCGCACTGGAACATAATGGGAAGGGGGAGAAACTGGCACTCAAACACATGAGCTTGTGGCCGACATCCTGGCTCTTGTTTGCCTCCTGTGTGCATGAGCAAATGTGCTCCTCTGCTTCAGGGGGTCACAATGAGATCATAACCCCAGAGCAGTGAGGTGTGCACAGTACTCCATGAGCGCTGTGGGGCTTTCTTCTGGGTGTGCACCCCTGGTTTTGGTGTGTGTGTAACAGCTGCTGCTGTCTCCCCTGTGCAGGAACATCATCACCATTGCGGTGTTCTATGCCCTGCCGGTCATCCAGCTGGTCATCACTTACCAGACGGTGCGTTTGGCTCCATGGCTGTCCCCTCTTGCTTTAAACTTGCCCTTGTGCTGTGCAAGGATGACAGTCACAGTGAAACTGGGATCACCCCGGAGTTCTGCTCTGTGTGAGGAGCAGTTTACCTTAGCTGCTCTCGCTGCAATGTGTTGATGTTACAATGAGCTTGGCTCAGTGGGCTTTCACTTCTGCTGTTTCTGCTTGGGAAGTGGGAGTGCTGCTGTTTTCCTGCTCAACTGATGTCTCATTTGGGTCCTGTTTCATTTTAGAGACAGTAGGAATTTGATCTTATCTCTAAGAGCAAATAGTGTTTGCTGTGATTTCTCCTCCCTTCTCCCAACCTTTGCTATCCTGCTGTTATGCAGATATCTGCAAGCAGGTCTATTAGTGGGGGGGTTGAGAGCACACAATGTTTCTTCTGAGGGCTGTTATCAGGTCTGTGGCCCTGACAACATCTTGTTCCACCCTAAAAGCTTTGCTTGCAGACGTCAGTACTCCCCTGTGCCAGTGCTAGAGCTAGGCTGTGTCCTGGTACACCTTGTGTTTGTGCCGTGCTTGCATGGGGCAAACCCCCCAGAGCAGGGAGGATTTGCTGATGCCAGGCCTCCCAATTGCTCTCTGTCCAGGTAGTGAATGTGACGGGCAATCAGGACATCTGCTACTACAACTTCCTGTGTGCTCATCCCCTTGGGGTGCTGAGGTGAGTGAGCCCTTTTGTCACTGTGTATTTGTCTTGTGCCTCCTGAGTGTTTGTGCTCTGCCCAGGTCAGGACTTTATGCTTGCCAGACTCACAGTAGCAATGCTAAGACATTTATCCTGGGAGTTTGGGACTCTGATCTTTGTGTTTTGCTCAGCAGTGGTGCTCTGTCGCAGTGAGGCATGTGCACCCTGGAACTTGTGGCACCTGAGTGCCCCTTGCAAATCGTTGGCACAGCAATGAGGTGCTCCCATGCTCTATTAAACACTTGTATCCAAGGAGCAGGAGCTCTGCAAAGAAGTTCAGATCAGTCCTTCCAGTGTAGCATTTCTCTAAACTAATATGTGAGTGCAAAGAAAGCCTAGAGTTGGGAATCTAGCAGAAGAATTGTTAAATTAACTGGGACAGGTGAACTACTCAAACTGAAATTGTCATCTAGAGAGTAAAATTGCAGTTCTGCAGCTGCTGAGGTGGGAAGGTGGTGGAGAGGGGAGCAAAATGGATTCAGCTTATCACAACCCAGGGTTCAGCTTCCTGCTGCTGTGTTTTCTTTGTCTTAAACCTTGTTCTTTCCTGCAGTGCCTTCAACAACATCCTCAGCAACGTGGGCCACATGATGCTGGGCTTTCTTTTCCTCCTCATTGTGTTGCGCAGGGACATCCTCCACCGCCGGGCCATGGAGATGAAAGATATCTACACCCTGGTAGGAGGCATGATTGCCTGGGGCTGAGTGGAGGCAGGGAAGATGGAGTGAACTCAAAAACCAGAGTAATACACAATGGGTTTCCCCTCGTCTTCCTCACTGGAGGGTTGAATCCTCCTGTTGTTTTCCTCCTGTGCAAAAGGGTTTAGGTGGGATGCTTATGTTCCTGCACACCCCAGTGCTTTCCTGCTTACAGTATGTCCATACTGCTGTGGTGGTGACCCAGCCTGGGCCTGTGAAGACGAGAAGATTAATAGAGGAAGGACTCCCATGGCTCTGGCTTTTCCTGCAGCGCTTGCTGTGGAGGAACTGGGATAGTAGGAGTGTCCCAAGATGCTTCTCTTTATAGTTAAGTTTGATTTGTCTTACACAAGAGCTGCTTATGATAACTCAGAGGAATTTGGCTACCTCAGTCTCTGAAGCAGAGCTTCTTGTAGCCAGAGCTTCTGTAGTCTCTCGTGGGAGAGGATGGAGAAATCTGCAGCCCTGTGGGCAGAGGTGCTGATGGCTTCTGGAGACAAACAGTGCTGTTCTCATGGGCTTGGTAGCAAGTAAAGGCATTAGCAGTTGTAAGGGTCTGCTGCTTGTGGTTTTCAGGTGAAATCTTGGCCAAATTGTGATGGAAATGCCTTCTCACATTGGCTGATGGGCTCTGCTCAGATGCTTCTAAGACCCTACTGACACCAGCAATTCTGGTCAGGCCTCTCCAGTTTTGGGCAGGATGTAGCATGCCATGAGGTACGGGACACAGATTTGCAGTCTCATGATGTCAGTACCAAGACACTGGGGTCTTCAGATCAAACTTCCAGCATGATTAGCTTAGATTTGCTGTCTGTGGATTCACCTGGCTATGCCACGTGTCTAAATCCAGAGCCTGTGGTTGCACAGAGGACACTGTGCTGCACTGGTGACTGGAGGATTTGTCTAGGAGTTAGGAGGGATGAAGTGATGGAGAATGGAAGCTTGCCTGTGATCAGGACACTGAGGGCACTCACTGTACAGCTCTGCTCTCTTCCAGGACTATGGGATCCCAAAGCATTTTGGTCTCTTTTATGCTATGGGCATTGCTCTGATGATGGAAGGGGTGCTCAGTGCCTGTTACCACGTCTGCCCAAATTACTCCAATTTCCAGTTTGGTAAGCTGAGTTTCCTTTCTCCTTTTGAGCTGGAGCTAGGATTTGCCCTGTTTTATCTCTTGCTGAGTTGCTGATGTTTCCCATCTCTCTACCCTTGCAAGTCTCCCTGGAGCCTGCCTGTTTCAAAGCTCAGTCAGGAGGTTTTGATGCCCTATGGGTACTTATTTTCTGATCCCCTTTAGCTTTTGTTTCCCCAGAGCATGGAAGATGTGCTGCTGCAAGGAGGCAAAGCACAAAGTGCCGTACAGTGTAGTGCAGCTGCAGGGCCAAACCCAAGGCTGGCAGGCACAGATCCCTGATGCTTTGTGTGCCCTTGGAGCAGCTTTCTGGGGCCAGTGGCTGGAGCTGTTTGCACAGTTTCTGTTGTGTCCCCCCACAGACACCTCCTTCATGTACATGATCGCGGGGCTCTGCATGCTCAAGCTCTACCAGACGCGGCACCCGGACATCAACGCCAGCGCCTACTCCGCCTATGCCTCGTTTGCTGTGGTCATCTCCCTGGCTGTCCTTGGAGTGGTATGGCTCCCTCTTACTTGGCTGCTTCTCTGGGAAGGAGGTGGCACAGCTGGGAACATGGTTTAGGTGTGAAAATGACTGGGGAAAGCAGCAGAGTAGAGTAAGAGTGTGTTAAGCAGCTGTTAGCATTTGAATTCTTGGTTCTGCTGGGCTTTCCCCCTTCCCTCCTTCCCTCCTTCCCTCCTTCCCTCCTTCCCTCCTTCCCTCCTTCCCTCCTTCCCTCCTTCCCTCCTTCCCTCCTTCCCTCCTTCCCTCCTTCCCTCCTTCCCTCCTTCCCTCCTTCCCTCCTTCCCTCCTTCCCTCCTTCCCTCCTTCCCTCCCTCCCTCCCTCCCTCCCTCCCTCCCTCCCTCCCTCCCTCCCCTGAGCTTTCAGGTAGGAGAAGAGCAGAACAGTTGCCTCTAGGTGGGCTCTTTTTTTTTTTTTGGGCTTTGCCCACCACATGCCATCCTTCTCAAGAGGAGAAATTCATGCATCCAGATGTATGTGTCCAAGTGCACAGATGGTCTTCCTGTGGTGTGATTCACATTGGAGGAAAGAGGGGTGAGGCTGGCTGGGCTTCCAAGACAGGTATCTTATACCTAGTTGCTTGTGCCTATTTCTTGCCTTTGGAATATGCTATGTTGTTTGTCACAACTCTTGCAGTTGATTTTCCTATCTCTGGAGAGAAGCAGGGCTGGGATAATATCTGGGGGGCTCTCAGGCAAATTCCTGGTGTACCTCCCTATGGACGGGTACTGGAGCAGAAGCTGCAAGACTTTGCTTGTTTGCTCATAGCATTGCAAGTACTGATCTGGGCTCATCAGAATTTTCAAGCTGTGCTTTACCTTGGGGGTCTCTGCTTCTCTTCCTTTGAAGGACTCATTTTCATTCATCAGTAACCAGGCAAAATCCATGGAATTCTTGCTCTGAGCTAGCAGCTAGATCCCGGTGGGCTGTTAGCTCCTCACTACCACATAATGCAGAAGTCTCTGTGTACAAGACTGACTGTGGGATAAGGCATCCAGGAGGATCTGTGGGATTAGGCATGCAGGAGGAGCTGGTGACCTTGGGACTTCCTGAGAATCTTTTGATAGGTGTGGTAGATCTTGGCAAGGTTCAAAACACTGAGACTTTATTATGGATTGCTCTGTCTTCTTTTGTGGGATGCTTTGAAGCTGTTCAGTGGAGCTTGAAAGCAGCACGTCTCCCTTGTTCCATTCGTGGAGAGGTGGCTTTTCTGCTTGCTTTTTGGTGTGTGGGTTTCTTTTCTCTGTCCACACAAAGTGAAAATTTCAGGCGAGTGCTTTGCCCCAGGGTAGGGAAGTGGTCACAGCCTGATGGCAGATCAGAGTTTCTGGACTCTCCTTATTGGATGAATGAAAAATTAGGATTTTAATGTAGCATTAACCTGTGCTTGCAGGTTACTTCCAGTCCTTAAATAAAATGAAAACGCACAGTAGGAGCAATTGCCTGCAGAGCAGTTCTGTCCTTTTTGGTCTACTTCAGTACATTTGTTAAAGTAATGGTTGGTTCCCTGATGGCCTTTGTAAAAATCCACCTCCTGGCCAGAGAGCTGCTGCCCAGCTCAGCAGAGAGAGCTTGCCTGGCTTTGGATTCCCTGCATTTCTACTCGCTGAGCCAGCTGCTGCCCATCCAGTCTTGTCTAAAGGGGCATTCAAAAAGAATTACCTTCTCTCCAGGATGCTGAGCTCCTCTTGCTTCTCTGGATTTTGTTTTGAATTTGTAGATCTGTTTTCTGGTTGGAAGATTTAGGGTTTTTTTTTTTTTCTGTGTTTAGTGAGGTTGTTTAATGTCCCATGGTGACAGGACAGGAAAGGATTGTCCTACTGAAAGAGGGCTCAGTTTACTTTTAAAATGTCTTTGCTTTCAGGTGTTTGGGAAAAATGACGTGTGGTTCTGGGTTATTTTCTCAATGATCCACGTTTTTGCCTCACTGGCTCTCAGCACCCAGATCTACTACATGGGTCGCTTCAAGATCGGTGAGTGCTGTGACCGAGCCATGTCCTCCTGGGTGTGTGGGTGCCTCCTGTCCTCATCTGCCTCTGCAGCACAGTCCTGTGGCCCCTCTTCTGGGCTACCCTGTGCTCTCATCCCTCTGGTGCTTTCCTGGCCTCTGAAGTCCTCGTGCTGCTGCTTCCCACCGGAGCAGTGGGAATCAGCAGGAGCTGTGTGCCCTGTGGTGGCAGGACTGCAGGGCTCTGAGGGAGCTGCCCTTCAGCTGCAGCTCTCCCCAGTGCTGTGCTTAGAGGGGTGACTACACCCTGTCATGGGGTGAGGGGGGAGAGGGTCTGCTGGGGAGCCTGGCTCTTGTGCTCTGCTTATAAACCTATTTCTTCTTCCTCTTCTGCCCCTGTCTGCCTCAGACGGCCCTGACTCAGGTAACTGTCCACAGCTTTCCTTTTTCCTTGTTGTACCGATTGTGCTGAGGTGTAGCAGCCAGGGAGTGCAAGGATGTGTGTGGGGAGGCAGGATCGTGTGCCACCTGGGGTCAGCTCTTGGGAAGTGAAACCCGTTTGCCAGCAGCACTGGCAGTCCTGTTCCTTGGAAGGAAGGGAGTGATCCACCACAGGAGAGCTCAGATCTTGATGCAGGAGCCTTTTCAAGCTCTGTGTTTGTGGGTAAAGGGGAACATGTGTATTCATACATGTTTGTCGATCCCCACTTCAACTGATGGCTCTGCAGTGAAGTTTCTGCAATGATTTTTAGAGCAGGAGTGTCTTGAGTCTGCTCTGTCCCACTAGGACCCTCTAAAGCCTGTGGAACCTGTTTCTGCTGTTTCCCTGCTCTGGCAGCTTGTTCCATGGAAGGTGCTTTTCCCCCTTCCTACATACACACACCTCTCTTCCAGAGATGGGGTTGCAAAGCCAGCCTCTTTACACATACAGGCAGGGCCTGTGTGACTTCTGGGCAGTGCTAGTGTAGAGGAGATTTTAAAATTATATTTGTCCTAACCTGTTGTTCTGGCCAACTGCCATCTACGTCCTGTGGTGGGTGCCCTTCTGCTCAGCACAGCCTGCTTCCAAAGGGCAAGACATGAATCCACTGACACCTTGGGTTCTCTGTTGTCAGCTGGTGGGTGTCAGCTTCTTCCTCATAGGCGTTTTAGAGCTCCCTGTGCTGGCTGTTCTGGCATTTTATCCTTCCCTTTGGCAGACGTGGGCATGTTTCGGCGAGCAGTGATGGTGCTGTACACGGACTGTATCCAGCAGTGCAGCCGACCAATGTACATGGTAGGTGACTTCTCCTCCCAGCACCTCTCAGCAATTCCTCACTTCTTTAGGCAATGTGCAGAGGAAAGAGGTGGGGCTGTTTGAAAAAGTGATGGTCCTTGCTTCCCTTGTTCTCCTTCCCCCAAAATGTCTGGGTAAGTGTAGGTCTCTGCTGGAGTGGTTTACCCCCAGCCTCCAGGCCTCCCCTGATCTCAGCCTTGGTGAATGAAACATCAGGGCAAAGGTGATGCAAGTGTGACAGGATTTGCCATTGCACTTGCTCTCTGGGAGCATCCATTCAGAGGAACAGGTACGAGGCTCTGTGCAGTGCAGCCTTTTGGGGAAGGCTGCAGCTATTTTGGGTCAAGCAAAAGCAATTGCCATTTCTGCAGCACCTCAGGGCAGATAGTAAAAAGTTAAGAAAAGGTGGTTGTTACCTTGTGTCCCACTGATTGCTTTCTCCTCAGCAAAGAGTGCTAATTAGGGCTTGAAGCCACATGGAGTTTTTGTCCATGAACATCCTTGTTCCTAATTTTTTATTTGTTCTTCCATCTCTGAATAAGCAAACTTGGTCCACTCAGGCATGAAGTAAGCCTGACCAGCCTGAAACGGCTACGTCATGAAAGCAGCTGTAAGCATAAATGCAACGTGCACCACAGATATAATCCTTCTGCCTGCTGTTGTTTCAGTGCTTCCCCAGCTAATGGTGAGATGGCAAGGAAAAAAAGGCTCCCTGGATATATGCAGGATGCTGTCCAAAGCTTTCCCTGCTACCTCTTTCAAGCACATCCTTGCTCTCTGCAGTAATTCTTTTGTAAAACAGTGGGAGGGAAGGAATCTAACTAGAAAAACAGTAGAAGCAGTCAAAGGATTCACAGAACCTCCTGAGGCTGATCCTTTAAGTGCTGAGCTTGTCCTTTTTTTAGATGTTTAGTCTCCTTGCAACACTTTCTTAAAATTGAGGGTCAGAGCAGTTTGCACCTGATAAAAGCTCCCACAGAGCCAGGTGCATGTGTGTTTGGACTCAAAATCCTCACATAATGCTCTCCTGAATTTCTACTCTGGATCAAGCCTGCTCCAGTGAATGTGGCAGGAAAGGAGTAACATCATTTTTGCATACTCCTTTCATTTCATATGATCATCAGTGTCTTTTCTCCAGGACAGGATGGTGCTGCTCATTGTTGGGAATCTGGTCAACTGGTCCTTGTAAGTACTGGCACGTTGGTGCTTTGTGTGTTTGTGTGGGCAGCAGGATTTGGCCCTGGGACACGGGTGGCCTGGAGTGGTGGTGAGATGCAGCAGTGTCTGTGCAATAATCCTGTGCTGGGCCCTTCTGACATGTTTTGGCAGGCAGGCTGATGTGAGGATGGTAGGCAGATCCATGGGATGCAGTGCAGCACTAGAGCTACAGGGAGCATCCCCTGAGCGTTTCACCTGGGGGTGTCTCATGGCTCGTGTTTGAGGGAGCTTCTGCAGGGTGTCCTGGTACTGGGCTGCTGTGTTGTGCTTCCCACAGAGCTGGGGGATCTCTGGCACTGCCAAGGTGCAGGAGACCTGGCAGGCACTCAGTCACAGAGCCTGGCTGTGCAATAACTGCATGGGAGGGATCAGCTCTTGGATGAGACCTAAAATCATTGCCCCAGGTTCTTGCTTTTCACTAAGGGACATGCCTTCTACCAAATGTACAAGCCTAGGGCCAGAATCTACCAAGTGAGATGTGTTTGGCCATGGGGTGGAAGCAGTCCAGGGCCCTTGCCTGTCCTCTGGAATCTCCAGGTGCTTCAGTAGCTGACCATGGCTGCTAAATTTCCTCAGCTGGGAGCAGAGGCAAACAGTGCATTTCCTCCAGGGAAATGGGAAGCTGTGGCACTGGTGCTGTGTCCTGCAGTCCTGACAGGGGGTAGAACAGGGTGTGGCTGTTAGTTTGGGGATGTACCCTGTCCCCAGTGAAAGAAGCTGTCTGATGTCCTTTCTATCCCCTCTCTCAGTGCTATCTTTGGGCTGGTGTATCGGCCCAGAGACTTCGCCTCCTACATACTGGGAATCTTCATCTGTAACCTGCTGCTGTATCTGGCCTTCTACATCATCATGAAGGTAATGGGAGGCAGCTGTAGCTGTCCTTGAGGCCCCTGTCTCCAAAGGGGAAGGGATGGGCCTTTTTCCTGGCTGCAATTTGGCTTCCTGTGGTGCTGCAGAGGGATGTGGAGGGACCTTTGTGGGGCTCTGGGTGGGACAGAGTGTTCGGGAGGGATGAATGGTGTGTAGCCATCTCAGGGATAGCTGGGTAGTGTCTTTGGGGAGTGGGCAGCCCTTCACAGATACAGATGGTACAGGCTGGTGTGTGAGCCCTGTGCATGGCTCTGTCCCCTGGGAAGAACTCAGGGTGTGTCCCTGTCCGCAGCTCCGCAGCTCTGAGAAGCTCCTGCCCATCCCCATGTTCTGCATCGTGGCCACAGCAGTGGTGTGGGCAGCTGCCCTCTATTTCTTCTTCCAGACCCTCAGCAGCTGGGAGGTAAATTTTCCTTTTACTGTTCTTCTGTCTGTCTCTTTCTCATCATTTTTCCTTCCTCGTGTTTGTTTTGCACAAAAACTACTCTGGAGAAGAGTCTTGGGCTGCTCACAGGGAGCTGAAAGGGTTCAACTCATTTAGCAGACTTGTGCAGGGGGCATGGGAAGCTGTGCTGAGCCAAAAATTACTGTAGCTGTGTAGAGGCTGTTTGAACCAGGTGATCTGGAGGTGACTGGTCCTTCCTAGGGGACAAAGAAAGAGCTGAGGATCTGGAAGGAAAACTGGGGAAATCCTGACCGGTGCTGGTGGAAGACATCCCTGGAGCAGATGGCCACTTGGGGTCAACCAGGTCAATCTGCCTGGGCTTGTTAGGGCTCTTGGTGACCTGGGAGGCCATTAAATCCTGACTGAGTGCCTTCTAACAGGATGTCACATCCATCTCCATGGAAATGAGGGGCTTCCTCCAGCGTGGTCTAGTGGAGGCTGTGCAACCTGTGCTGTGCAGGACCTCAGATGTGGAGACCAGGGAGTTCCCCTTGTATGTGGGTTGTGGTCCCAGATCCATTTTGAGGTCCAAGTATAATGTGTTGTTTCTGGCCCGAATCCTGCTTGGAGGGTTAAGACAGGTAATCCCTACAGGGTGTAGTGTGGCCAGCAAGGGCCCAGTGGGGATCTCAGGTCCTCACCCTCTGCCTGCCTTCCTAGGAGACTCCAGCAGAGTCCCGGGAAAAGAACCGGCCGTGCATCCTGCTGGGATTCTTTGATGACCATGATGTCTGGCACTTCCTCTCCGCAGCTGCCTTGTTCTTCTCCTTTCTGGTGAGTCCTGCTGAGCCTCCCACTCTGCTGGATGGCCTCACCCTCTCCTTACATCTTGCTCCCCTCTATCCACATGGAGCTGTGACTGCTCCAGAACTCCACAGAAGTGCCCCAACTCCTCTGCTTGGCTCTGCCTCCAGACATCCTTCACAGTGGGATCCTTGTCAGTGGGATCAGGGATCAGGCTTTCTCCTTTACCTTATTTCTCTCCCAGTGCCTCCTGGCCTCAAATTCCCTCTGGGGCTGTGGGTCACACAGCTGTTGTGGGGAAGCTGAGGGGCTGCTGCTGTGACCAGTGTCTCACGGATTTGTGACTACATCCCATAAAGGCAAGGTCTGAAAGGAAGACCTCCCTGGCTAGCAAGACCTGAATCTGGCTTGCACTTTCCTCCTCAGGTCCTGCTGACCCTGGATGATGACCTGGATACGGTGCGCAGGGACAAGATCCCAGTGTTCTGAGTCCCCAGGGACAGGGGCGCAGAGGTGTCCCAAACAGCTCAGCCAAAGGCACTGGGCCACTGGTGTCTGTGGAGAATGAGCCTGCTTCCATGGCCACAGCCCAGTGGGAACAGGGGAACCAGATCCCACAGCAGGCATGAAGGGGTGCTGTGGCAGCTGAGGTGGGACCAGGAGGGAAGATGATGTTACTCCTTTCCTGCCACATTCTCTGGAGCAGGCTTGATCCAGAGGCTCAGGCCAGTGCACAGCCCTCTGGCTTGTGGGTGCAGTGGGTGCTGGAGCCAGTGAGGGGGGAGGAAACAGGAGGGAGGCATGTTAGAGACCTTTGCTTCCCTTCCTTCCTGCTGATGTGCTCCACTTCCTCTCTGGTGAGCAGGCTTGGGAAGTGCCATGCAAATCTTCCTGCACAGGGAGCTAATGCCTGCACCCTGCAGTCCACTGACCTCGGAGAAACCCTTCAGCAGCACAGGGAGAGCATTTGGTTCCTGTACTGCAGCAGCCAAGGGAGCAAAGGACTCCAAACTGAGGTGGCAGTGGGGGACTGTGTTTTCTTTTTTCCTCTTTTCGTTGGACAGACTCCTTTGGTAGCTGGTGGGGAGCCACGATACCAAGGCTGTGGCGTTGGTGGGAGGTGGTGAACTGGAGCTGGCTGTGAGGGCTCTGCCAGACTCAGAGCCTCCTACCTTGCTCTCTGTGGCTCCTGTTGAACAGCCACACTCCCCTGGCAGCTCTGGTGCTGGCACTTGGCAGTGCGCTGGTCTCTGTCACAGCACCACAAGTGCTCTCCTCAGGCGACCCTGAGAGAGACCACACAGCAAAGCCACAGCCTTGTGGGGCAGCCCTTGGCTCCAGCTGTGTGCCTTGCCAAAGGGGCAGGGTGGAACAGGGAGGTTTTCCAGCAGCCTCAGACTTTCTCCTCTCTTGAGCTTGCCTTGGACAACCTTGGCAAAGCAGGTTCCTTTATGGGCTGGGGGAGGGTGAAGGAGATTTTGGGGAAGTTAAGGTTGAGCTCTTTAGCTAAAGATGTGGACCAAATTTTCTTCTCCAACTTACCTGAATCTGAAATGAGTTTTTTAATGGCTTCTGCATTCTTTCCAGTTTCTTAGTTATTTAAAAAAAAAAGAATAAGGTGTGAATTATTTCAGGCCTTGCATCTAAAGTGGGACCTGTTTTGCTAATTTTCAATTAAAAAGTGTTCTTTGAGGCCTGCTGTCCTTATTCTTGTCTGCCTGAGCATTTTTACTTCGGTGTATGTGAATGTAGCCAATGATGCCAAGGTTTCATTCCACTTCTGCTTACTTAAGCAGGTGACTGTGGTGATGTTTTACTCCAAGAATCTGTATCTACTTGAAGAGGTTTGCAGCAGCTGGTTTTTATTTTTTTCTAAGTTGGAGTTTGTCAAGATGGTCAATAAAATGGATGTTCCTGGTGCCCTGCTCTGCAGGTTGATCCGAATTCTTCTTGCTCCTGCTCTCAGCAGCAGCAGAGACAGCAGTCAGGGCAGAGGGGTGCCCAGTGGTGTCACACGGCTGCTGTCATCCTTGGGACTGTCACAGGCATTTCCAGAGCATAGGTGTGGATGACCTGCTTGTTCTCAACCAAATTGCCTTTGTGAGGCTACATAGAAGACAGACACTCTTGTTTGTCACTGTAGTCCCTTGGGCAGGATGAGGAGAGGGCTGCAGGAGGAAGGACACAGGAGGCTGCCAGCCTTTATCTTCCCAGGCAGAGCTGTGCTGCTCTGGAGAGTGTCAGGGAGCTGGGGCAGACTGAAGGAGGCTCTGTGCTCCCAGATTTGTCCAGTTCTGGGGGCACATTTTTATATAATATACTTTTTACCTGTGTTTTCATAATCTGTAGTCTCAGACCTTGTTCCAAGCTTGTGTTTGTTTCTAGACAGGAAGCTGGTTATCTTCTCTAAATTGAAAAGTGAGGAAAAAATAATGTTGAACAGCAGTTGGAAGGCTCGACGTAGGAGGTAGAACAGCATATGGGCTCGCTGGGCTGAGCAGAGATGAGAACAGCATGGAATGGTAAGGTGGTAGCAGGGAGGGAGAGGGAGGCTGGGGAACAGCACAGAACGAACAGAAAACCATGACAGAATTCAATTAAATACAAGGAAAGGCACCTCAAGCCTGAGAGACACGAGGAAGGGTTCGAATCATCTCCCTGCTGCTTCTGTGCTTCCAGCTTGCTGCATCAATTTTTAAAATTTCCTCTTAGCCTTGCCCTGCCTGCTGGGCTCTGTTGGTGCTTCAGCTCTCCCACCTCGTGGTCACCTGGCCCCTCCATGGCTGTGGCTGCTGGGGGGTCTGGCTGGGCACCCGGGCACTCTGTGCTCCCAGCTGTCCTAGGCACTCTTGGCTCTGCAGCCCTTGCCCCAGAAATGCAGCTTGTCTTGAGTGCTGCTGTCCTTCTCTGGGCCCCTGCCCTCGGGCAGGAAGAGCAGCTTGCTGGGGGGCCCTCATCCCCTGATCTGCAGGTGTCATGCTGTTGTTTTCTCTCCTTTCTCTGTTCACAGAGGGAGATGTGTAGGGGTAAAAGCAGAGCAGCACCATGGAATTGTGTTGGGAAGTGAGGGGGCCCTTTTGCTGCCCATGGGATGGTAGTGGAGTCCCTGCTTCCCCCTGTTGTGCCCATGACTGGGATAAGCTGCTGCCACATTGCCTGAAAGGGAAACACACAGTGCCACAGGAGGGACACCTCCTACCAGAACAAGTTGCTCAAACCCTCATGCAAACAGACCTTTCTAAAGATGGTGCATCCACCACCTCTCTGGACAATCTGTTCTAGTGTTTTATCACTCATTGTAAAAAACCTCTCCCTTACATTCCATATATTCCCTGTTTTCTCAGGAAATGTAGGAAAAGTTGTTCTGCCCAGTACAACTGAAAGGAGAAGGAAACACCTTCTGTACAATACTAATATCCCCTCACAGGTTAGGAAAACTACCAGAGTCATGTGAGCTGTTACAACTGCCCCTCGAGCCTCTGGACTGGCAGAAGAGCAGCCAGGGCAGGGGGAATGCACTGCAGTGTGAAAGAGGAAGGCAGCTCCCTCGTGTCCTGTTTCCCCTCCCCTCTGCTGTGACTGAACTGTACACTGGCTTCACTGAAGGAACAAAAGCCCTCTGTCTTAGTACTAAACTTTGGCATTTTTTTAAATTAAGATCTTCCCTAAAGGCAACTTCCACGCCTGCAAGAATTTTGAGGTTTACAAGCCAGGTTTTCTGGAGCCCCTGAAAAGCATTGTTTCCCAGTAATTCTGCAGAATTCTGTCAACTTCAGTATTGTGCAATCTCCCAAAAAAGCCTTTACTTACCTTGCAGGGTCTCTGTACTGCTCTCATCCAAACCACATCCTTTAGCTTCAAACTGTGACAAAACAACTGTCTTAAGATCCACTTCCAAACCAATGCAAGAGGACTGTGATGAGAAGCATTTTAGAAAATGAAGTTGTATCTCAACAGTGATTGCTGTCACTGGGGCAGGGACAGCACCTGCCATGAATTTTTTAGATACTACACAATCAGTATTTATTTCTTCTGAATTATGTAGTTTTATATCTCCAACTAATATGGTGCATTACTGTGGTATATGCAGAGAATGTACATCAGTGGGAAACTCTGCAAAGCTCTTATTTTTACCTCTACTTAGGAGTGAAGGGCATAGCTTTCTGTGGGGAAAGAAGCTGTACCAACAAGAACACAATATTCAAAGAGTGTTTTTCTCTTTTTTTAATAAAATACTATCATGTTCATATCTATACAAATAATTGTTACAACTATTAAACAAAGTATTACATTTAACAATAGAAATCTCAGAACTCTGAACAAGATCATGGTTTGGGATATTTACACCTGAATGCGACACATTTGTAAAAAGATGTCAAAATAAACAGAGCAAGATCTTATTTACAATCAGAAGATGATGTTCCTGTTCATTCATTATAGATTTCTACTGCAGAGTTCCTATTTTCCATTACAAAATAGTAAGGACTTTCCACTGGGACTGTATCCAAGTCATTTACAGCTGTATAAAACAGAAGCACAGCAGAGTACTCTGGACTGAATATAAATAATTTACATTGTGGAGGGCAACAGCATCTTTGATTAATCTCCTGTGGCAAAATCCATACTTGCTTCCCTTCTCACAGTGAGCAGGCAGGAACAGGGTGCAACCCCCCACAAGCTCTGTTGTTTCACACTTGTGATTGCCAGAACAGCAGCACATATTGCAAACTTGGAAACCTTCTCATAAAGATACTTCTGGTGAGGCAGAAAAAAAAGCCTTTTAAAAAAAAATTATTTCAGAAGAACAGGTATCAGCAAATAAAAATGGTGTCTGTGTAACTAAGCGGGGCTTGCTTGCAGGGAATATGAGTGTTGTCAGGACCAAAAGCCTCTGCTAAATCTCACCAGTTCACAGAGTAACCTTCTCTCAGTGGGAATAAAGCCTTGGTGCTCTGCGGTTTCCAATTTACAGATTACAGAGGCAGTAGGAAATTGAAAACACCCTCACACAAACCTGTGTCTGCTACCCATGCAGGATCATGGCAGTGGGAGAAGGGAACTGCAGTAGGTGGTAACAGGTCAGGCAATAGCAAGGAATGGATCTCCTTATAACACTGTATCAGAAAATAAAACAAATATTACTGATCTGATCTGTATAAACAGATTCAATGCTACTCTGTTTTGCCAGGGGAAGTGGGATCATTATTAAAGTGATGAGCATGAGACTTAGTAGGGGAACAGCAAAAGATGACAGCTCTTGGCACACTCAGTCATCCAGAAACAGCAGGAGTTTGACTGAGCCCTTGAGCCAGGACTGCACATGTACCTCAGAAAAGGTGAAAAGACAACAGGAGACCAGAAATAATTAATTCCCCCCTCCTCTCCAGCCATGCCCTCTGCAAGCTGCCCTGCCACATGACTTGTTTCCTGCAACAGCACTACAGACACCAACCACAGTAGCAGCAGCAGCACAGCTTTAAAGTGCAGTAGGAAATCTGTGCAAAGTTCGGTGGCTTGGGACTAGCACTGTGCTTTTTTTTTTTTCCAGAGAGGTGCTCTCCCAGCTGGGCAGCAGCACAGTGACAAGCTGGAAGTATGAGCTGGAAAACCCATCCCTGTAAGGCTCAGCCCCAAGCTCAAATCACTTCAGTTCTCATTTTCTTTAACTGTTCCTTAATGAGGACCTTTCTCTCAAGAGAAAGGTATATAAGTATTAACACATTACTATTTTATTGCCTGCTTTCAAATTAGTCTATCTCTGCTTTTACTCTCCTAGGCTGTTTAAGGGATCAATATGGACTACACTGACATACATGCAGTCCAGCCCAATATTATTTTCTAGTGTTTGTTGAAATCATTTAGGCTAAGCTGAAACCCACAGCCACACAATGCCTGTCAGCTGTGGCAGTCCCACCCTAGTTAGTGCCCAGTCTTTCCCTTCCCACTGCTGATTTTTCTAAATTAAGCAGTACTGGTTTTTTTTCCTTCCTTCAAAGCCAAAAAAACCCCATGTAAGTAACCTTCAAAAAAAGTATTGTGGAAGAGAAAATGCCATTCTCAGGCTAAGAAACCGCAGCTAAACCCACAAAATCTTTTCCAAGTATATCTTGAAAAAAAGAAAAGGAACTGTTAATTGCTGGGTAGTCCTCAGGATGAAAAGAAAATTGATGTCATTGATGGCTGCTGAAGAAAATGTATTTGCTTGTCAAATAGTTTTCATAACAAGTAAACCAGAACCATTCCATCTGCAGAAGCTCCTTTTTCCAACTGCCCTCTTCAAGCACAGATCAAGGTGAGCCTTATCAACCTGACAGCCAAGTACAACAGGTTCAATGGGAGGGGAAAGGAAAACTGAAGAAAAGAAGGATTTGTAAGATGTTGCATTTGCTCCTCTTCTGAGAGCAGAGCCTGAGGCCCTGGGGAAGGACTGAGACACCGACGTGTCAGTGCCACAAACTGACCTACAAGACCAAGTGCAAGAAGCCTGGTGGATGTGGAATGGCAGGTGGGATTTACAGTTTACAGTGACAAGGAAAACACCAAACAATTTAATAATTAAAAACTAACAGAAATTTAACATCTAATTTCGTCTCTTTTGATGTGAAATACTCAGTCCCTCACTGTTCCTCCTAAAGGCAAAAGAGCATGAGCATGAGAGAAGCTGAAACCCACAAGCTGCTCTCAGACCAGAGGACCAGGCCAGGTTCAACATTCAAGACCCATCTTGGGCAGTCAATTACACCAAAAAGCTAAACAACAGATCCAATTTTTCTTTAATTAAAGTTAACTAGAGGCCAGTCAGCAGCATAAATATCAAAATTTGGATGAATGTATTGATATGAGGCCCTCACAGAGAGGTCTGCCTACCTTTCTTGTCATAGCAGTCTCCTGATCCCACACCAATGCCACGGGACAATTTAGCATCACTGACAGCATGTAAAGGGACTGGCACAGAACTTCAACAGAAATTGCCATGTTCAGGGAGGGGAATGAAATTATACTTCTCCATCCTGGTCTTGTCAGGTTTCCAAAAGAGGCCTGAGAAGGATGACAAAAGTGCCCTGTCACAACAAAATACAATCCTCCAGAGAAGATCAAGGGTCACACAGTAAGTACTTCTCAGCCACACACTGCAAAATTGTGCAGTTCCTGCAAAACTGTGCAGTTCCTGGCAGAATCCCAACAGCCTTTGTATGGCTGAAATGCCTGTGCTGTGATTCTCTGTGCTGCAGGCATCCTGTGAGCAAGGAGGAGCTGGTTTTGGTGTCTTTGTAATCAGAAAGGGAGGATGTGAAAGTTAGTGACAGTTACTGCCTCTTCAGAAAATGATGTGCAGTAAGAAAAAAACCAAATAAAATCACAGCTGACATATTCTATCATGAATACTCAGGACTGCATTTAACCTTGAGACAACAGCAGTAAATATGAAGGAATAAGAAACTAAAACAGGTATTTCAGTTGAAAGGGACCTACAGTGATCATCCACTCCAGCTGCCTGGAGTGCCTCTATCCCCTTCAGGACTGAGTATGTTGTCCAAATGCCTCTTAAACATGCTTGGAGCATCAACCACCTTTCTAGCAAGCCTGTTCCAGTGTCTAACCACCCTCCTGGTAAAGAGATGCTTCCCAATGTCCAGTCTGAACCTCCCTTATGCCCCTTTGAGCCATTCCCATGTGTCCTGTCAGTGGATCACAGGAGAAGGGATCAGCACCTCCCTCTGCACTTCCCCTGTCAGGGAGCGGCAGAGAGCAAGCAGGTTGATTGTCTATCCAGATCCCTCTCCAAAGCATCTGTCAACAGCACCTACAAGTTTGGTATCATCAGCAAACTTGCCAATGCTGTGTTCAACTCTTGTATCCAGATCCGTGATAAATACATTGGATAGAACTGGCCCTGGAACTGAGCCCCAAGCAACACTGCTGGTGACCAGGTGCCAGCCAGACATAGCCCCATTCACTCTAAGTCCTTTGAGCTCTGCCCTTCAGCCAGTTCTTCATCCAGCACACCATGAACTTGTTAATCTCACAGCTGAACAGCTTGTCCAGATGAATGCTGTAAGGGGCAGTATCCAAGCATTACTAAAATGCAGAAAAATGACATCCACTGCCTTCCTTTCATGCACTGGGTGGGTGACCTTATCACAGAAGAGTATCAAATTACCTACACAGGACTTTTAACTTTGTGAACCCATGTTGCCTGTGCCTGATGGCAGCATTACTCCTTCATCTCCTTTCAACTGTACCCAGTATAATATTCACAATTTTTCCAGGAACCCAGACTCTCAGTCTGTAGTTCCCTGTGTTCTTCCCTCATGCCCTTTCTGTAGATTGGAACAACACTGGCTACCTTCCTGTCAGCAGGGACCTGTCCAGACTCCCAGGTCTTCTGTAGATGATCAAGTGGGGTCCTGCTGTATGTCCTGCTTCTCCTTCAGTACTCTGGGATGAATCCTATCTGGCCAAGTGGATCTGTGGATATTCAAGCATTGCAACAGCTTTAAGTTGATAAGCTCTCTCCGGTTTTCACAGACATCATAAAGAAGTGTAGTTTTCCCAGCAGAGGAAACTAGTATGGTGTTCTGTGAACATCTGGTATGATGAGCAGGATTAGCATCTTTTATATAAAGTCCTAGAAGCCAGGGCTTAATTTTTCACTAGTTTGTCTTGAAATCCAAACCCATTGCTGCATATACAATCCCATTTAAAGAGAGCAAGAATGGGGGTGTTTGCTTCCCTCCTCAAAGATCAGACGAGTGTGTAATGCACAGAGTGGCTGCTGCTTCAATCCCCATCCTTACCCTCCAGAACCCAAGGAACAGTCACTGTTATGGAACTCATCTCACCACCTGAGGCAGACCCTTTGAGACTTACTGCACTACAGACACCCTTTGGTCAAGTCTCACCAGGGCACACCCAGACCTGCAGCTGGCTTAGTTGATTTGAGGCTGAGAACTGACTAATTCCTAACCCCTGCACTGTGGCAGAGAGAAACTGCCTTGCTGTGAACTGAAATACTCAATTACTTATAAGAAACAGAGAACTGATGCACCACTTAGATTTAGTGTCTTAAGATAAGTTCCCCCTGAATTAAATCATGATTCCAGGCAGAAAGGGACCTGGGCGTACTGGTTGACAGCTGACTGAACATGAGCCAGCAATGTGCCCAGGTGGCCAAGAAGGCCAGTGGCATCCTGGCCTGGATCAGGAATGGTGTGGCCAGCAGGAGCAGGGAGGTGATTTTTCCCCTGTCTCAGCACTGGTGACGCCACACCTTGAGTGCTGTGCCCAGTTCTGGGCCCCTCAGTTCAGGAAGGATGTTGAGAAGCTTGAATGTGTCCAGAGGAGCCAAAGAGCCCTGTGAGGAACGACTGAGGGAGCTGGGGTTGTTTAGCCTGGAGAAAAGGAGGCTCAGGGGAAACCTTATGACTCTCTACAACTCCCTGCAAGGTGGCTGTAGCCAGGTGGGGGTCGGTCTCTTCTCTCAGGCAACGAGTGACAGAACGAGAGGACACAGTCTTAAGCTGCACCAGGGGAAGTTCAGGTTAGACGTCAGAAAAAAGTTATTCACTGAAAGATTGATGGGGCAATGGAATTGTCTGCCCAGGGAGGTGGTTGGAGTCACCATCCCTGGATGTGTTTAAGAAAAGACTGGATGTGGCACTCAGTGCCATAGTTTAGTTGATGAGGAGGTGTTAGGTTAGGTCATAGGTTGGTCTTGATGATCTCAAACGTTTTTTCCAACCTAGTTCATTCTGTGATTCCCAACCAGGATCAGAACTGTTTTACTTCACCTGCAGGAAAACGCCAGACAGCAGGTTACAAGAGCAGAGACATTGTGAGGACAGACTACAGACACAGCCCGGTTATTTTTCATGTTAAAGCCTCCTTACTTTCCTGGATCAGTGTAAAAAGGCTTAGTAAAACCCAAGTCTGGGCAGTCAAGCTGTGGAAAACTGTTCTAGGTCCCTCTTTGTGGGTCCTGTTCTTGGACATGGAGGAATATCTTCCTTTCCCCCTTTCAAAGAAAAAGAAACAAAACAGAATAAAAAATCCCCGGGAACCTGCTCCTGCCCATGCCCTCATCAGGAGCTTCTGACAGGTCCCAGGAGCAACAAGATGATGCACTGGTGAGCAACATACAAGCAGAGGATGACTGCATGCCAGGAAACCTAAAGTTATGTTGTCTGAAAAATCAAACCCAAACACATAAAAGACAAGTATTTCTGCCCTGTTAGAAGAAAAAGCACACTGCAGAGACATTAAATAAATAAGATTTACCTAATTCTTCCTTTCCTTTAAAAGAATTAGGACCAAAATTTGTGAAAGTACTGGAGACTCAGCAGCACACATTCACTCCATCTCTCATGCATCTACAAACACATCATCCTTCCTCAAATCCCAAGGTCTTCCTATGTGTTTCACCCTCAACCCATCCATGTTCATCCATGTTCTTCCTTCAGCCACAATCACACAGTTTTAGATAAAAGGTGCATTCAAGTGCAGAGTACTGATATTAACTCAGGCTCAATCCTATCAGCAATATCAAGTAAAAACTGTGCCCCCAGAAATCTCCACTCATTTTGTGGGATGTGACAGGCTCAGTCCTCCTCCCGTGTGCTGCCTGGTACAACAAAGGGCTGTCACTCACAGAAAGCAGAAAGCTGGTGTTAGAGCATGGGCCAAAGAAAAGTAGAGAGGGAAAAAAAAAAAAGACATTAAGAAGGTGCTAAACAAGGTACAAAACCCACCCTGAGGTAACTTGCAGCAATCAACAATGAAATGGCAATAAACACGGCTGCTGTCCCTGCTGACTGCACCAGGAGTCGTGAGCTACACTGAAACATTGACTGAATTCAGCAGTAACTGAAGCCACTGTTGAAACACATCCAAACAAGATTCTAAGAAACAGAAAGCCATGGGTTAAAGAAATCTAAATTTTCTAAAACAGTATTTTTAATTGCTGACCATGGGAGCACACAGTAATTTTCAGCAGGTAAAGTCAGTCTTAAGTCAAGTGTATGTGACAAGCTTGGGACAGACAGAAGCTGCACAACAAATGCCATTTCCAATTAGCACTGGGTTAACACAGACTTGACTTGTGTTGAAGCTCCTGAAGATACTTTACAAAGGAAAAAGAGAAACCCAAACCATTCCAAGCTCCTATGCAGTTTCAGGTAAACGTCAGGAACAAACCGACACCTGTAGCACTTGTTTCCTATCTCCCGTACGGATGCTCTCACTCCATGGATTACTGAGGGTGGCCCTTACCTTGGGACAATTGGACATCAAACTTGATTGTTGGAAAATCAACAACCAATATTTGCACAGCTCTCAATGTTGCATCCTTACCATTTCCTAGTAAGTAAGCATTGCTATAGGCACTGGTGCTTTAGAGTTCGTAAGGTGGGTGGAAATACAACGTGTATTTAAATATGGAAAGTACCATATACATACATTTAGGCAAATAAACAGTGATGCTGTGAACGGTCTCTCCAGGGGGGCCACTAAAATGCGCTTCCTTCTTCTTAAATATATAAACAACACATCAGACCAGAAGTCAGTCTGCCAGTTTTCATACAGCTGAGCTGCAGTCATGACCTAAAATATGGCTTATATTGTGGGCAGGGCGGTTTGAGGGCTGCTTAGAAGAATCTGAAGCAGATGTGTTTGCAATGGAAAGCAAAGGTGACATCGCTGAGCCATCTGGAGGAAGAGCTGTGGCTATTTCTGGAAACAAAGAAGTTAAGTTAAAATTGGATAAGTGAGATGTGTTGGTCATGTGCATTGGTGGCATATCTGGAAGCAAAGGAAAACTTGGCTGAGCAAAACCAACAGGCCTGGGAGGAGACAAAATGGATCCAAACCGATTGTTTAAACCTCCACCGCTCGGCTTCTCTGTGGTTGGGTTCGGAAACATTTGATTGGGAAAGTAAGGGATAGAAATGTCATTGGAGAGGGTAGGGTGGGCAGGAGAGTAAGGTGGATAGAAGGATGGCAGGGTATTCTGAGGATCAACTGGGATTAGAGCTGGTGTCCGAGTGGCACTAGGCTGAGTGACTGGTGGGATGAAAGATGCATTAGCATTTATTGGTGGATTCATGCCGCCCTCCGGAATAAAAGGGAATCCAAAATTCTGGGAGAGAGTGTGTTGGTCAGGGGCCGCATTATCGTTGGGCACTTGAGGGCCATCAGACATAAACCGGACAATGCTTCCTCGTTTTTCTATCGTGGACTGTTGGCGCCCAAGGATCATGCTGCCACTGGTGGACAGAGGAAGATGGGGAAGACTAGGGTCAAAGACATTTCCGTGTCTCTGATTTCCTGATCGATTCCTTTCGGGCTGACGTATTTTGGAACCTCCATTGTCTTGCAGAGGATGCCTTGAGCGCTGAGTGACTGAAGAATTTGGCTGACGAACAGAAGGCTGCCCTTGCTCACCGTTTCCATGAGAAACTGCAGGGTGAGGGTGAGTTGGCCTCACAACTCCGTGCATATTGCTGGAAACGGGTGTATTCATATGGTTCTTAGTTCCGTGACTGTCCGTCATCCTCATGGGGTTGGACTTCTGCACAGAGATGTTTGGGCTTGTGTTGCGACCCTGAATGTCTCCTGAGGAAGAAGAACTTGAAAAAGGAATAGTCAGTGAAGTGTTCCTTGTGTTAATTGCTCCAATGGACATGTCACAGCTTTCCCTGCTCTGGCCATCACCATCCCTTCGGATGTGGACACTCTCCCGTGCTGGAGGACAGTTGTACTCGATTGTGGAGGAGGCACCGCACTGCGTGTTCCTTTGATGTTCTGGGATAGATCTTTGGCTTCCACTGACTTGATCTCCAAGGTGAGGGGCGAGCAAACTCTGCATGAAACTTTGGTGGCATGTGTTTTCATTTTCCCTTGATGGCAGGGTATTCCCTGTTGGAATACCCTGTAATGGCTGGTAGGGCAGTCTCTTCTGCCTCTCTATGGATGGCGCAGCATTCTGACTGATTCGGAATGCTTGTGACTGCATTCCCCGGAGAGATGACACGGAATTGCCAATTTCACTGTTTCTTGAAGCCTGCACATCGAAATTGCCCGTTGGTTGTTGATTGGGTCCAGAGGGCTTAAATGTTTGGCAGTCAGAAAGACGCTGCACATCTGAGCCAACTGTGTGGTCGACCGACAAGCGGCCCTGCATATTATGAATCGCCAGCCCTTTACTTCTAGAAACATCAAGATAGCTTCTCATTTCAAGCTGGTCAGAAACCCTAGGGCCTTGAAGAGATAGCCCTATTCTCTGCTCTGAATTAGAGGGCGTCTTCCCAATGAGAGCCTCAGCAGAGTAGCTGGAAACTCTGTTTCTTTCCTGCCTGTGAGGGGTGCATGTCATATCTGATGGTCTGGTTACGATGCTGGCCTGGGACACCATTTGCTGCTCTAAGCCCCTTGAGGTCATAAGTCTCTGCATCTGATTGTGCCCTGACACGTGTTCTGAAGTGGAACCTTGCTGTCTGCTGCCAACATCCTGTTGCTGTTGATGCATAATATCCTGATTGATATGGCTCTGAGGGTGGTTATGGTGGTTTCTGCTTGTTGCAGGATTTTCACAGTTCTTTTCAGGCTGGGAAGCTCCAAAGTGCTGCTGCATCTGCTGCTGCATTTGTTGGTGGTGAGGATGGGGCTGACCACCTTTCTGCCGTGTCTGATCACTTCCATGGTGTTTTTGCTGTAGAGAAAGCTGTGTGGCTTGCGTTCCCTGGATGAGATTTCGTTTCTTTTGCATCTGCACCTCCTGCTGTATCGTTCGCTGTTGGTGGACACTGTGGGGTTGAGAGTGGACTGAGTTTTCCCCGTGAGGGAGGTGGTGCTGCAGCTGGTACAAGTGGTGCCTCTCTCTCAACTGCCCAGCCTGCTGCTGCTTCAAGTACGGGTGATTGCTGTGAAGGTGAGAGATGCCTTGGGCAGGGACATGTTGAATTGGCTGCAAGTGCTGCCCTGCCTGCCCTGGCTGCTCTGAAAGCGGTGGCTGAGAACCGCACTGAACTTCAGTTTGTCTCAAAGCCGGCGTTACAAAATTGCTGTTGGGTGGGAACAACCTATTGAGGCCATCAGCGTGCCCTTGATTGCTCACTGGTGCCACTGAATTGGACGAATTAGGAGGAATCTGACTAACCAGCATCTGTGTTTGATCAGCAATACCCTCTGGTGTTCGGTTCATCAGCGCCATCCCCTCAAGCCTTATGGGTGCTGTCTGGCACTGCTTTTGCCTCTTTGCTGTGGAAAGCAGAAGGTCATCCTGAACGCCCCTCTTGGCAGAGTCTTTGCGACCTTCATGGTTCTGCTGCTTTAAGTGTGATTCCTGCAGCTGGGGAGCCTGCATGGTGCTTGCCCTGATAGCATTCAGTTGCTCCTGAGCATATTCACTCATCAGAGCAGGGCCCGGGGACGGATTGATGTATGTGCTAGATGGAAGGGAGAGGCTCACAGTTGCAGGGACACTTGCAGGCTCCGAAGACTGGGATAAACCCGAGCAACTCACCAGGGGATGGACAATGCGGCTCTGGTGTATCAGATTATTCACGCTTAGACTGGTTATGCTGGGTGTCTGGGAAGTGGAAATCTGCAAAGGAGTGTTTGATGTTTCCACACCTCCTACAGAGCAGCTTGGCTTCTCAACCTGCCTGTCAACATTTGTCTGTACTGTTTCACGAGCACTGAATTTGTTCGGTGCCGCTTCCAGCGGCCCTGCGTTGTTTTCTTTCACTGACTGAGGCTTAAAAGGTTGTTGCTCTCTCTCCAAAGGTGCAACCTCAGACTTAGAGATGACATCCCTTGTGTTAACCTGTATTCCCCCTCCACCTTTCTCAAGGCTTTCCTGGTCAAAAATAGCTCTCGCTGCAAGAGCTACAATGTCGGTCTGTTCTGAAAATGTGCAGCTGTTACAGGTACTGGTTGTTGAGGTGCTGCTTGTGATGTCTTCTCTGGTGGTATCTGGCAACATAGATGCAACTGAGAAGCCTCGACTGCTGCCAGAGCTGGTTGACATGGGGGAGTCTGCCTGCCTGCTAGTGATAAGGGAAGCACTGACTACTTCCTGATCAGAGATGCAGGAGTGAGGCTGGGAGAGAGGGTCACTTTCCGTGTTCATCAGCAAGAGTTCCTGCTTCTCAGGCAAATCAGCATTTGATTCTGTTGATTTAGAGTTTTCCATAGGAAAATTAGAATGCTCCCCCTGAACAATAAATGAAGAGGTTTTTTCCACAGCTGTTCTTTCTTTTGTGAGATCAGACAGCATTTTTGTTAGACCCTGTCCTTCTAACAAGTCTGCATCTTGCATTACCACTGAGGAATCCTGCACAACACTGCAGGACTCTGAAATCGTTCCTGCCTTGGAAGTATGACCTGCTGTGTTACTCTGTACTGCTGAAGCCCCATTTGCAACCTGCACGTGTGTCACCTGTGCTTCTTTACGAGAGGATGTTAAGGTGGGGGGTTCGCAGGATTTGGGGGACTCTGACAAGACAGAGGCAGCTGGAGGGTGGCTCTGAGATCCCTGGGCCTGCTGGCGAGGGGCAGCATCTTTGGCCGGCGGTGGAGCGAGCAGCAGCTGCTCTGACACCACAGACTCCAGCGGTGAGGAAGCAGGCACCTCTGCCGAGCTCAGTCCTGGAGCAGAGGGGGTTTTCCCTGCCTGTTCGGAGCTGGCAGTCTCTTTGGAAGGAGAGTCAGAAATGCTGACGCTGCTCGGTGCAGCCGCGCCGCCCGCCTGTGATGTGGGGACAGCCTGTGACGCTGCCGGCACGTTTTCCGGCGGCCCTTCGCCATTTGAAGGCTTTGCCACCGTTTCCACAGGAGCACAGTCCACCTTCCCTGCATCTTTGCAAGGAACTGCTGGACAGGACACTTTATTATTGACTGCTTGGTGTTTCTTTGTGCTTGGCTTTTTGTTTGTCCTTTTTGATTTTGAACTGGATGGCAAGCCAGCAGCCGCTTTTTGTGGGGAAGCATTTATGGAATTAGATACACTGGTTAGTACTGAAACCTCTGCAGGCACTGAAGATGCCACAGAAGTTGGCAATGACACACAGCTGACTGTGGCAATCTGGTTATTGACAGTTGCAGGATTGGTGGGGTGGCTGAGAGACAAGTGCAAGCAGCTCTGTCCAGCCATTTGCGATATGCTTTGATTGAGGTTAGCTAAAGCACCAAATGTATTGAGGGCAACATTGGTATTTGGATCTTCGCTGGTGGTGGGCTGAATGATTTGCATAGGGGCTTGGTTTGAAGCTCCAGAAGACATCACAGGCTGCAACGCAAAAAGCTGCCCATTTAATGAGATGGTCTGAGGGTGCTGTTGACTGGACATTGTCACTGAAAATGTCTGCGTAGAGCTAGAAGATGGCAAAGAAGATGGCCTTGGTAATATATGGACAAGGTGTTTCCCTCCAAAAGTCTGTGGAAGAGAGGCATTTTGCATGGAGCTGCTGGAGTTGGCAACTGCAGTCGGCCCATTCACGGGAAGTCTTACAGAAGCAGAAGGCTGAGCAGAGAGGAGGGGAAGAGGATTCTGATTTGCAGCTTGTATAATTACAATTTGCTGACTAACATTTTGGCTGGGAACTTCCGCTCTCACAATGGGTGGGCACGGAGCAGGGTTTGGGGGCTGGAGAATGATGACATTCTGGTTAGCTGGCGCTCCTGTCACAGCTGAGGCAACTGGCTGAGCCATCTGAATCACCTGCATAGTTGAGTTTAATGGAAGGATATTTCCTGCAGCCTGAGCTTTAACCTGTGGCTGGCTGATTAAAGGCTGTATAGGTACAGGTGGGCACGAGGGCAAGGTAACTACAATCTGTTCAGCTGCCTGGCCGTCCCCAGGCAGAGAAGCATGCAAACTGATACTTGTAGTCAAAGGCCTGCTGTGGGCAGAAGACACAGTCCCAGCACCACTGACTGGCTCGTTGAGGAGGGCAGTCATTATCCCAGATGGCGTCTGGCTCAGCGGCTGAACGGTGTTTCCTGCCAGCTGCAAAGTCGTCCACGTGGTCTGTGTGTTCCCAGCTGAAGGCATCCGGGTAAGGCTACTCATGTTTTTCAAGTCTGAGGTGCCAACACCTGAAGAGCCTGAAAAGGACCAGCAGTTCTCCAGGGGACTGGCAGCCAGAGTGCTTATTGCTGTCACAGCCTTGACTCCTTCTGCTGCAGACGTCGCAGGCGTCCCAGCACTGCTGACCACGTCCGTACTTTTGAGGACATTGGCAGAAGAGCAGCTCTCTGCAGTAGACAGTCTCACAGGTGGCACACAAGCTGTGTCCGTGGTTGAAACGGCACAGCTCTCCCGGAGGTCGCTCCTGGAACTGTGTGTGTTAGAGCAAGTTGCATTCACCTGTTGAACTTGGGAGGCTTCCACAGAGGCACTGGGAGGAAGGCTGGTTCCCTGTGGGAGTGTTTTCTTTGTTGATTTAGTGCCCTCCTCATCATTTTTACTTTTGGGGGGATTTTGCTCGTTCTGTGGTGCATTACTTGAAGAACACTGTAGTTGCTGTTCTGCTGCAGGTCGAGGTGTGCTCTGTGAGCTGGCAGGAGCAGCAGTGGGCACACCTCGCTCGTTCTCCGGGGTGGAGAGCTCAAGAACGTTCCCTGCTGGAGCTGTCTGAGCGGATGCCAGCGGGGAAACTGTGGGTTGTGACCATGGCTTATTTTCTGTGGGATAAATACCAGCAATCGTCACAGGAGTCACCAGGTTGCAAGTTCTCTGAACTGGCACAACATTGGCTGTTTGCTTTTGTAAATTATGACCAACATTAAATGTTATTCCCTGCACAGATGCTCCCTGGTTGTTTCCATTGGGTTGAGTCCCATTTGAATAGACAATGATGTTCTTTTGCACCTGATCGCTGGGAATAACAACTGAGACCTTGGCGTTTTTGAGGTTTCCTTTCCAGTGGATTGTAGGGTCATCATACAGGCAAATATCATTTGCCTTCAGTAGCTCGATGTATCTCCCGTTTTCCTTTTGCAGTTCGTCCAACTGTTTCCGGAGTTTTTTTATCTCTTCAGCTACAAAAAGTGAGAGCACTCCATTACATCAGCACCAGAGCAAATAATGAAATAATCTTACCACATGGTTTAGAGAGTAAAAACTGTGTAGTAATGAAATACTCTGTAGAAATAAATTGAATAAATTGTTAATACAAATGGTAAGCACAACCTATGTGCCCTTATCCTGATAAGTCTCTCTACTAAATGGGAAAGTGAATGAATTTCACAGACTATTCCATTACCAACAGCAGGATATATCAAATTACTTTGGGAAAAACATTAGGACTAACTCAGATGAAACTGAATTAATCAAAATTGTTTAATTCCTGAAGGAAAGCACATTAATCTTTTTCTTTTCCCTGCTCTTTTGCAAATACCAAAACTGCTTTAATTGATAATCTTACAGCTTTCCAGAAGAATTAAGTTTCATTACAGTTAAAAATTACAGGCAAAATTAAATACAAAGCACTCATGTAAAGCCACAAAAACTGGCAGTGCACTTGGGAGATGGCTCACCAAACTGGGAAAATCACAATAAAGCAGAAATAAAAATCACAAACCACAACATTAGCTTTGAGGTTATTTCTGTCATATCTCCATTACTGTATTTTACTCATCTATTCAAGTAAATTCTATATGATGCATTATATTTTTATAAAATGAGCTGTTATAACTTTTACAGCTTTCCAAAGGAAAAAAAAAAAAGCTTTTTGAATGAAGGAAACTTCATCTTTTCGGTGAAAAAAAATCTAACTGAAGTTTGTCAGAAATCATTCTGGCCACTACAGTAGGATAAACTGGGGCAGAATTTACCAGATGATGCCTCATCACCTATAAGCTCTGTAATTAGTTTACATCACAATGCAATTGCTTCATTATCTCATAGCCATGTGCCAGAGCATTCACTTGGGCATTCTGTTGGCTTTTTGTCCCAAGATAATCTAAGCAGCTGTGTTTTTCCTGTATGTGCATCATTTCTTGGGATTCCTATTTGTGTTTCCAGGCTTTGTTAGTCAGTACAGAGACACAGCAGAAGTGAGGGACACAAACTCCAGAGCCCCCAGCAGCATCTGTACTTACCCTGCTCATTGTTCCCTCCATTCAACAGAAGTTCATCATTCTGTCTTTTCATTTCTGTTATATACTTGAAGGCCTGATCCAGGATCATGTTCTTACTCTGTAAAAGAAAACACACATATAAAATTAGGAGAAAGGTTCTAGAATTTGTAAATCCATTAGTGATGAGGCTGCACTTACTCCAAGAGTTCTTTACTTTAAAAATATGCTCTGAATATTACTGTTTTCTTTTGGGTTGGGTTTTTTGGAGGTTGTTTTTTGGTTTGGTTGCTTTTGTAAGATGAAACTACAGGTTTTGTGAGTGATACTGACCCTAAAATGCTCTGAGATTTTACAGAATATAATTTTCAGTGCTGGAGCTGACACTTTCTGATGCCCAGCAGTAGATACTAAGGCCACAGATCCTGAACAGACAGCATCCTTTCTTGCTGATCAGCCTAAAATTCATGTTCACTAATAAACACACACATCACATGAAATTTCCAGGATGCTGCCTTGTAAATATTTTATTAGAAAGGAAACAAACATGGAACAACTATCCAGGGAGATACATGCATAATTTTGAAAGTAGTATGCTAGGGAATACGGGAAGAGAAAATAACCCATCCACAATCATCTTTTTATGAAACTAAGTCTGCCTGCAAAACCTTTGTTCACTTAATTTCTTCTAGTGTTCAGTAGGAACAGTCTCTGCTGGGGATTCCTCTATCTTGAAAAATGATGCTTCTGTGCATCAACCTCAAGAGCATTTGTCTTGCTTCATCTTTTGCAAGAAGAATGTCTTAAATTACTATTATTATAATTCATTATAATTTCAGTTTCTGAATTGCTTTCAAGCCATTATATGAAGGATGACAAAAATAAGCAGTCATATGCAACTTTCAGATAAAATGCTCAAAATCTGTGTAACTACATTCATGTGACCCTGCACTTCCAAACAGGAATTCTATTACAAGTCATTTTAAAAATACTAATAACTAGTGATATTTTCAAGTATAGTAATTCAGACAGTTTTGCCTTCTTGCTAATACAAATAGTAAAATATGTATTTATACTTCTACAAGGAAACATTTGAACATTTGACAGGAAACTTGTATGCACCTCTGGATGGACACTCACCTGCTTAAGTGCTGGAGAGCAGGGAATAAGTTCTCCAATTCTGTTTATCCCAGCATTAATCTTCTTCTTTCGATGTCTCTCCACTAAGCAAAAATAATATGTACTTGTGTCATCTGGCTGGGCAAGTCAGCACAACTAGAACAATGTAATGGCTCATAAATACATTATTTCATTACACATTGGAACCTGAAGTAACTTGAGTGAGGAAAAAGCTTCTCTAAAGTAAACCTCAGTTATCAAATTAACACTCAGTGGAACCAAAGAGACGTAACACAAGTAGCTATATCTTTAAAAGGTAGGGATATTTTGGATCCCTTCATGAAAAAGTAAAGTTCCTACAACTCAAAATTCAGGTTTTGAAACTGCTTTCTAACACAGTTTTATGACACTCTCTTCATAAGACAGATTGATTAAACCTAGCATACAGAAAGCAAATGGACAAAGATTATGGAAAGGAACAGTTTCAGATTTGGGAAGCAAACCCATGCCTCCTAAATTCTAATGTCAAATTTAGCACCAAAAGAGAAATGTAATTTCTAATGTAGATTTTATCAGGCTTAATTTTAAATTTATATTAACAGAGCAGCCAGCCAATACTGAACATAGCTGAAGCTCTAAGTATATGGATTATCAGTTACTCTTTTCTGTGTCCAAAGGTTTAACTGTTCCATAAGGCCTAACTGACTGGGAGTAAAGAAAATATTGAGTGGAGAGAAGTTCCAGTGAATTTACCTATTTTGGAGAAGGTCAGAAAATGCTTCATTTATAGTCTTCTAGTGATACCATTTACCTCTTCAATAGGTCTGAATATTAGCAGAAAGGGTCTGCACTCTAAGTCTAGGAGTGTAAATACCTCTAGGTGTGTTTTTTACAGATAGTATCTCTGTTTTCCAACTACTACAGTCAGTATCTCTGTTTTCCAACTACTACAGTCAGCCTCTTTCAAATACAGTTAATTCTCATGTAGCTATTTTTTTTAAACTGAAATATTTTCATGTTCTATGCAAACTTAAAACTATTAGATGTCTTTTTTCAAAAATAATGGAAAAAGTTGCCATGGCTTTGTCAGGACTCAAACCATTGTGTTGTTCGTTCATGTTGCTGAATGAACCTTTCAATTTGTGCAGTTGCTCTGCTTTTGTTGGCACACAGAAACAAACTGTGACCTGCAGGTGAGTGTATTTCATTTTGCTCCTTTACAAAAGACTCACTAATTTAATTTAAACAGTTTTATTTCAGCAGCCTGTCACTTCAGTTTACCTTTCTCAAACTTTTTTTTTGTATGTCAGGAGAGATGGCTGGCATTGAGAGAGACAGGCCTAAATACACTAAATGCAGCAAGAGAAATTTACCATATAAATTACAGAACCTCTGTAAAAATTAAAACACAGGACACGTGGGACTTAACCTTTATATATCTTACATACAGATATCACAGTGTTTGTGAAGTGCTACTCTTTTGTTTTGGTAATATTTGCAACACTCTCCTCAGCTTTTCCAGATATTAATGACTAAGAAAGTATAGGCTTGGAAGGAGCTGGTTTCCACATACTGCAGGTGGTAAAGATTTTGGAAAGCTATCAACAAGTGAAACAGGAACTGGGAATTCCAATGAGGCCAGCAATCTTAGAAGTAAACTTGATAAGACTGTTTCCTGATCCTTCTTAATTCTTAAGAAATTGGCCACACCCTTAGCACACTCAACAGGCACAACATTGCACAGGCTTCACATGGAAACTGCTCGGTGATTTTTCTATCTGACTTTGTGAAGACCACGTGATACTGCTGTTCAGTAAAAGAACTGCAATCATTTTCTTTGGATAAACCAGGCCAAAACCTGCCAGATGCTTCCCCGGTCCATCTTTCTGTTCCTACTTGTAGAAGATGCCACTGGCACTAGACACTGACTGGGTGCTGCCCATGGGATGTGACTCCTGCAACATACAGCCAACATTTGCACAGAATTTCTGGGCTGTCAACATCCAACTGGGTGCCTTAGGAATAGGCTAGAGGAATACTTCTAATCCAGGGAACCTCTAAAGCTCTCAGGTAGGACACCTGTCCCTGTTTTGACAGAGGTGAATATTAGTTGCATGTGAATGCCTGTGCAGTTGTTCTCCTTTGAAAGTGAACACAGCTGAAATTGTTTACTTCTTAATTTCCTAACTTTGGAAAGGCAGGGGCACGGTGCTCCTTCATACTTTAACTTTGTACTGTGGAAAACAGCAAACTAGGAACAATCTGCACAGATATTTTTTTGCAAGGTCACAGAAAGGTGTTTGATAGGCTGAGGCTTTTTCAGTGTACTAAACTCCTGTGGAGGAACCTTCTCCATGCAAAGTATGTTTTACTACTCCAAAGTGCCTGTGCTTATTTCCAGACCAAACAACAAAGCACCATGTTCCTACCTGCATTATGTGTCTCCCGGTTTTTCTTTCTGTGAAACATAAAGGGAAAAGATTCATGTGAAACTGAAGGTTAAAGATCTGCATACAAACAAATATTTCTTTTATTATTTCTATTACAGCTAAAAAGACTAATTATAGTCTGCTCTGTGAACTAGAACAGCAGAAGTCACAATCAGGTGTTCTTAGACATTGGTATTAAACAGTTTCTAACAAAAATTCGTTCATGTTCATACTTAAATCAATTGCAAGATAACAAGGCACAGTGTAATATTCCACTTGATTATTGGTACAAAGTTATAGTGGAGAGCTGGGTTTTTAACACATTCTGTTACACTGTGCAGTGTTCAAAAAGGCCAAAGATTAAAAAAAATAGTTTTGTTTCTGAGGAACAAGGCAGTTAAGTATTTGTTTGAAATGCTGCTTTTACGTTCACTGGATCACAGAAACAGGAGAAAACTTTACCATGCAAGTTGATTTTCCCACCACATTGCTTTCAAACATCATAGCTTCTGGTGTCAAAGAGGCTCCCTTTGTGAGAGAAATCAAAAATACTGATCCTCTGCAGCTGCTGTTCTGTACTGCCTCAAAATTCTGAATAGGTGTGATTTGGGCACGTGAGGGCTGCATTTGGTTTCAGATGTTCACCTGGGACTACTGGACTGATGGCAACAATCACTGTGCAATGCCCCAAATTGCATTACTGGCAGCCAATAAATTTCAAATATATACCCTACATATATAAATATATACTGTACACATGCACAAAGACAAATACTTCCAGAAAGTACAGAAAGGAAAGCAGGTGTTTTCTGGAAAAAGCAAAATTCCAGAAAAAAACAATTTCAAAAAACTCCTGTCCAGCAGCACAGTCTCAGTCTAGATGTCTGCTAGGGTATGCAAAAAGCAGAGTAGCATCTTCTGCTGTTCTGTTAGGGAACAATCCAGACATAACAAGGAATTAGGTAAGAATGCATGATACATGTGGAAGAGGTGTGATTACTATGAGGCACAGTATATCCTTTATGCTTTGAGTTGATACTTATTTCTGGTAACCCACTAAAGATAGCGTGCACCTAGAGTAACTTAGACAAGAATTAGGAGACAGTAATGTTAATGTTACAGGTTAGACCCAGAGACATCTGCTAAGAAATAATGCTTAAAGATTATCATTAATACTAAATATGCACATGAATATAAGGACTGGAGAAACCCAGCTGTCTTGTTCTGCCAGTAGAGAAAACAAAATACTCTAGTCAGGTAAGAAAGAGTCGTGAAAACTGCAAAGACTGAAAATCTTTCTGTAGGACAAATCAGTGCTCTCTCTGAGCTTTTCTTGATCATAAATCATATCCTACATGGTTACCTAGTATAAGATGAATGCTGCATTTAACTAAGGACTGAAGGACTCCCCTGTTGCCCTGGTTTTCAAATCCTTCTGATGTTTACATTCTTGGAGTCAAGAAAAAGTTCCTACACTTTTTACCAAAACATTATGTGTTTTCTACATTCCTTCTTGGAGGAGGAGAAAACTGACAGACTGTTCACCTGGCCAGTGTGGTTTAAAGGAGGGATTTCATCCTCCAATCCACTCTCACTTTAGAGAATCTAAAAACTCTGAAAAATTGTGAATAAAGCTCTCTTTTTTGCCTTGGGCGACTGAGCGTGGGGTGCGTGTTCATTTCATGTCACAGGGTGACACTCCCCTACCAAACAGGTATTAGGTCACCCATGTTTATACAGAAGAATAAAACTCTGGAAAAGTTCTAGTGAGTGCTGAGTTGCTTTGTTACAAATTTTGGTCACAGTGTTGCTGTACAACCTCAAGGTGTACTTTGAGTTCCAGCAGAGATTTGAGATGTAAGATCCATATTCCACAGGGAGTTGAGGAAGAGATCTAAATTACCCTATGAAAATTATTATAGTTACCCCCCCAATATCTACAAGGAGCCTCCACAAAAATAGAGGCTGTGCTCTAACCAAGGCAGTGATGCAGTGTTACACACATCAGAATAGTCAGTGAAGTAATTAAAGATTTTCTTTTGCCTAAGTGACCCTCGTAGATATATCTTTAACAAATAGTTTGGTGTAGACAGGGCAAGAGAGAAACCTTTGGGTCAACCCTGATGAACTCGATCATCTTGGACATCTCTTCCAACTTAGTCATTCTGTGTGAACACACAGAACTTTTTGTCCATAGCCTTATTGCCAAACTTTTAGCTAGAAACTTCATAACTGCAACTTGACTGCAGACCATGGAACTACAAAACAGTCATTTTCCCACAGAAACTCACCGATGTTGCTTCTTAGTAGGTGTCTCATTCTCTGTCATCTCTGGCATGGTTTCGGAGAAGAGAGCCTGAGGAAAAACCATGGAAGGAATTAACAACCCCTGCACTTTTCTGAATTCTTAGCCCACGACATTTACACGGCTTTGCCTTGGGACCACAAGGATGGGGCCCTACTACAGTGCAGGCACGAGTCCATCCCATTGACTCAGAGCAGTTGACTTTGTGACATTAAAAATGAAGCACTTTACCTACTGGGATGTTTTGCAAAACCTGTCTGTAATCAACTAGTTTCCATTTCCTTGATTACTTTAAATATAAAAACTATTACAATCTCAACCACTTTAAGCAAACAAGAAGAGTGTATGAGTGCTTTTCAAATGGGAGGAGGAACAGCTGAATTCTCTCTAACTAGCCCTTCCTCACTGAATCTGCACTCAATCCCCAGTTTGAAATAAAGTATGAATGCTAAGCAAAGAACAAGTTACAACGAGGACATTTCATGAACCACAAATTTAGAGTGCTTTTAATGCAGCAGATTACAAAACTTACTTGCTATTAAATTACTGTACAGATTAAAACGACCCAAAATGACACCCCTACGTTCTCAGATATGTAAAATTCAGTTAAAAATAAAGTTATGAACTGCAGTTATACATAACAGCCTAATAAATTGCACCTAACTTGTCCTCATCTTGAACAGACTGATAGCCTGTATTTAGACAAACAAAAACATTATAAAAATACACAAAATATGAGATTAAGTCAATGATGGTTGAATACACATCTACCAAAGAAATGAATTTTAGAGAGCAAGCGACATAAGTACACTGTAGATGACAACAGGAAAAGACAGATCTGGTTTTTGATATGTCTGAGCTCTGTATTTACTTTCACAGTTCCGTTCACTCTCTCACCAACCAACCTGTTATTGCAACTCTTCCCATGGGCCCTCAAAACTCTTTGTGGCTTCACCTTTCCCTGGCTCCTCCTGGAAAGCTCATTGGCTTCTTTTAACAGACTGCATGTCTTTACGGTATTTCTTTGTCTGTTTGTTTGGACTGCAAGGAAGTGGGGGTGATTTATAATATAACTTTAAACACAGAGCAGTTCTTAATGTAAACTGAGTCTACCACTACTGGCACCGACATCAAAAACAACCCCCCAGAATAATATCCTTACAAACCAGAAATCCAGACACCTATGGAGCTCCCAAAGCACTGAAGCATACACTTCACAAAGCGCTCTGTGCACACACCCAAGTGTATGTGTGTGTCAAATAATCTGTATTGTACCAAAACTGAATTCAGATACTGCTTTTCAGCCTTTACAATCTAGAAGTTAATTGAATGTAGTGCATTCAGTAAAGATTAGAGGAGGAGAAACATTAGAGCTGATGCTCTTTACCACTCTAATCTTTACCACTTTCTCTATTCCAGGGAAGACCTGGGAGATGTTGGCAAACCACAAAATAAAGCAAACAAGAAACAACCTATGAATAGATCCCACTCAAGGAACTCAAAGTGCCTGAAGATTTCAGGAATGTAATTCAACCCCACCTACACAACAGTGTTCACACCATCACAAAACTGGATACAATCCTCTCTGAGATGAGTTACAGCATTCCACTGCCTCACAGGGTGTTACACACAGCCTACCCAAACACAGCCACCACGGCCCTCTCCAGCCCAGCACTGGGAGCACATCACTTTCTATTTATATCCCTCCACAGACTTTGCTTTCTCCATGCTCACTGACCATCTGCATAAATTAGGAAAACACCTGACAGAGTTAACAGTCTTTTACTATGGGAGAAAGCACTGGTGCAACTTCAGCACTTCCATGCACACTCCTATAAATTGTGTCATCTCATCTTAAAAACAAGATTTCTTCTCCTTTGAATCCAATTAACTTACTTCACTAACAAATTTATTTGAGTTTGTATGTAGTAAGATTAATCCAGTTGTTACCCCAGGTTGTCCAAGTTAGTAAAAACTCACAGCTCTGAAAGGCAGGAAAGCCAGTTTCCCACCCAAAGCATCTATAACTTATCCCTCCTGCATACAGCTGGTGATGGTCAGTAGCACTTACTCACTGATTCTAGCTGCATTCACTGTACTAGGTGAATGAAGGGGTTAGCTGGGAGACTTTAGCAGATGAGCAATTCTGATTATAAAAAACAATAAAACCTGGTTAGAGCCCAGCCATCTTGGAGGCTGTTGGCAACCAGAGAGATGTTCAGGTGTACAGGGAGTGACTGAGGCCAGCACACCTCCTTTCAGCAGGGTTTCCAGTGTGCCAAAGCAGCCCAGCAGAATCTGTATCCACTAAGGCTACCAGCAGAGACAGGAGAAGCAGAGCAGCTGCCTGGTGACACTATACTCATACATCCATCACTGAGGCAGCACTGCGTGTAGCAGGTGAAATAACTACTCAAGGGGGCAAAGAGGTCATTTTATTTAGTGTACAGTAATTTAGTACAGAACTGTTTCTGTTAAGTGAGGATGTGAGCACATGGGCATAATTCTGGTAAAGCAAAGCTCTCGAACATGCTTAGTAAAAGGAAGATGCTGGATTGTATTGTGTGGCAGTCACACACCCTGTTTCTTGATTACTGCACTACCTATAAAGACAGAGCTGGTTGTCTGTTATTGGGCATCATGAGACCATAGCAAATATGCTGGAAATCAGAGCAAAAAGATAAAACAGGTCTTAGTTTTGGTGAACTTAGCAGTTTTGAAAGACTAATGTATTCACCAAGCAACTGTATTTTTTTAACCTTGCAAATTTATACAGCTTGAGAACCAAAGGACTCTTTCTGTATTGCAATGTATTTAACACAGAAAGCATTAATGTGGATTTAGATGGCCAGCTAGCATGCAGGGCTACAGATAAAGCACAACTGTGTGAAGGTTAAGGGTGTAAAAAAGCACCCACCCACAAATCCCCTTCCCCAGAAGAGACTGACTCCAACTGCACAGTCCAGAACACACTCACAACCCCATCCTCCCCCTGCCCTATGTCAAAGCACCCACTTCTCCCTCCTGACATGAGCTCTCCATACTCCCATATTTTGGCTTCTTCTGTGTCCACTCAGAAAAGTTCTTTTTCTTAACAGCACCCATCCCTCTCTCCCAAAGCCATGCTATACACTATATTCCAATTGCCTTATTTCTTCAAGCTGAGCAGATGCTGAAATGATTCAGCAATTCATTGTATATAGCATTCTGGATGATAGATAGACAAGGCCTTAGTGAAAGTTTGTGCTGTAATTTATTAATACAGTTTCTAACCATTTTTTGATCCTAAAAAAGAATAGAAAATCTTTATTCATGTCAAAGATCCCACTTCTGTCTTCCTCCTCTGCCCTCAGTAAGCTTCTTCCAAGTGATGCTGTTCCCTGCATATTTCATGTCATTTGCTGCCACACTGAGTGTATAAACCTCACAAATGTAAACTTAAAATCTGTACTTGATATGCTTCAGTTCCACTGGGATCTGCAGCCCATTCATATAGGAGACATGGCACAGGAATGCCATGACTGTTATTCTAATCTCACTTTGGAATTACTTCAGGTGAAGTTTATCAGTTTACCCACTCAACCAATGCTCCCACTTTTGTGGTCCCAATAAGAAAAAGCAAGGCTGTACACTATCTAATTAACCAATTAGTTTATTTTGAGCTCCACTGAAAAGAGGTGGTTAGATTTGTTAAACAACACTTGTATAAAACTCTGGGCTTTCTACTGCTAGATTGTACCATGAGAAATACAGTGAAGTTGTTTTTTTCCTGTTCTTATTCTGTAAGGACAGAATAAACATTTTACTTGATACTCCACGAAACAGCTCAAGCTGGCAATACCAGGGAGGAGGTTTTCTTAAGGGCTGCTGAAAATTCAGGCTTTGTGAATTAAAAAGAAAATAAAAATACTGCCTATGTGGAGATTTCTGAGGGTTGATGGAAGTTTACACTGTCTCCATTTCCCCCTCTCAGCTGTTGTATGACCAGAACTTGGACACTGGGTTTCCCTTTACTTCTTCCACATCAGGTATTGCTTCTTCATGGCAAGATCCCTTCACAGATTCTCTAAAGCAGAAGGCATGTATTTGCCTCATAAGCTCAGAGACAAATGTATTTTCAGTTTATTCATGAAATATGCTTACTTAGCTCAGCTGAATGTCATCTGCAGAGAAAATGTAGCAAAATCCAAATTCTAAAAACAGAAGAAGAAGCAACTCATCATTTATATTTATTTAGTACCAAGCTTCAATCAAGCTTTATGTAGTTGACAGCTTTCACAATGTCAACATAAAATACTGATTTTGATTTAAATGCAGTGTCTTCCTCAGAAATTAAAGGATACTTTGTGTTCTGATGATTTAAGTTTAACATCATTTAATCTCTTCTATAGTTCTGAAACATAGGGTATAAAACTTAAAATCAATTTATTTAAACATCTTCTTCTCTACCACCCATCTTTCCAGGTTTTATTCCGCAAATTTTATGAAATCTCTTCTTCAAAACATGCACTCAGCAAATATAAGAAAAAATTCATTTAGATTATTATTATTTTATTTGGCATTATTTTTTCACTCTTTATTTAGAAATTGTCTCCAAACTTAATATTCATTTAAAAAAAGAAATTAATTATTCCAATCTGTTCTCTTTGGCTGTACAAGACAATCTCCCTCAAATTAGTAAAGCCATTTCATTCTTTTCCATCAGGCAGAAAGAATCTTTTTTATATGCAACTACACATATTCTGCAAACCTAGCAGCAGTGCAAATCTTTCTTTCTATTAATATCCTTCAGCAAGCTTATGCTGTTACACTGTTGCAATCTCACAGTTCTTCCTGGGTTTGTATACCTCATGTAGTTAGCCTTAATGTAAAGCTAAGATCAATTCCAACGCATAGATAAGAACTACTCAAATGCTTTTTTGCTGAGACAGAGTGTCTTTTTCATCCAAGCAACTGCTGGAGCTCACTTCTCCCATCTTCCATGCACATTTTAGAACAAGGCTAGCTTTAATCAGGGACTTAATCCAAGCTTTTAATGACAAGCAAAGTGCCCTTGAGATCAAGAGACACAATTTACTGTCCTTTCTCTATTCCCCCTTGGAATGGTTCTATTCTAATTTTGTATTTACCTAATAAAATGACTGCAGGAAACGTAACTCAAAGCTTATCTTTGTGATTGATACCTGTGTGTATTAACTGCTGTGGCCTATCAAAGCAACCTGGTAAGACTATCATATAGGAAAATGAAAAAGGCTATTTTTCCTGATAGGAGGAAAAAAAATCTATCAGTTTGGTTTCAGAAGAAATTGAGATTTCCCTGTTCCTACGTCCCTTAATCCACTCCCTCACAACACCTGGGCCCACTGACTGACCTAACTGCAAAGAGATGACCTAACCTAGGTCTAGGTTTGAATTAACCTCTTAAAGAGATGAAGTTCCCAGATGTTTACAAAAACCTGGGAGTGAGCAGAGAAGGAGTGAGGTCAGGGAAGGGATTGGGCACAGCTGGGTCTGTGACCAGCTCTGCAGCATGGATGTGCTGTCTGACCAGCTGGCTCAGAGTGGGCACTGCCACCTTGTGCTGAGGAAAATATTCCTGATGCAAACCAGTTGAGAGTTTCCCAGGCCAACCAAACTGTTCCCAGAACTTCTACAAAAGTTAAGAAAACCAAAGCAAATAAGCTAAAACTTGTTATACAGGGCAACTTTTTTTTTTAAGGTGCTTCCTTAAACTTCCTGCTTTTAGATATTTTTACTCTGCTTCTTTTGTTTGTATTATCTAAACTCAAATACATTAGCATTTTTCCTCCTGATGACTTAAAGCAATACAATTTTAGTAAGGCTCTTATATAAGAACATGTAAGAGAACTAGAAAGAAATTGTTAGTTGGTTTTTTTTCGGTTTTTTTTAATAGCACTGGAGGAATAGAAAGGGTAATTACTCAAGTGACATTCCCTCATATCTATATTAGTTTTGTTTTCATTTGTAATTTTCAAAATACCAAAGACAATTGCTCTGACCATTTAGTAACATGCAGTTTCAAAACAGCATATGTGTAGGATCATTCTGAGAAATCCTGACCAGAGCTGCTTAAGAAAACTTTATAAGAAAAAAAAAAAAAAAAAAGAAAAGAAAGAAACTTTGCTGTTAATCACCAGAGGATCCACTTCTCATATTTATTCTTCTTCATCTGCTGTTGCTCCCTCCCAAGTCCAAGTACCTAAGTACAGCATCATTCTTTTCTACACCCTAGAGGAGGGGCAGAGGAAGAGTTTATGTCCACAGAACCAAGTCTCTTACTCACTGCAAAATATTTAAAGAGAAGTATCTCCAAATATTTTGCACCCAGATGAGAGCTGCTGCCACCCTCACACATTGTGCAGATGATCTTGGTACTGCAAACAAACTGAAGTGCACACAGAGCAAGTAAAGGAAGATGCCTATGGGAACTATCTCCTGTGGTCTGGAGCAATTGTTATAGGGAAGCAGGCATTTGGGAGCTAAAGAGCTGGAATTATGCAACCAGTGCTCAAGCCACAACCACAAAGACCAGAGCTCTCACCTTAAAGTGTGTCTTCAGCTACTTTAGATCAAAATAAGGGGAACATCACTCTTTTCTTTAGGAAATCAAAAAGGAATGGCCAGGAAATTCTCCTGGTCCCCTGCTCTCTGTGTATTGTGCTCAGATTCACAAGTTACCACGTACCAATTTCACCAAGGAAGTGAGGAAGTGTGAGAAATGTCTCTATGTTGCAAGACAGAGCTCATCTCCCTGCTTTCCAATGATCCGTGGTGCACTTCAAAACAGAAAATGATTTTCAAAGAGAAGACAGACATCTCATTATGCTGTGCTTGACAAAGGAGCCACAAGTGTGTTTTGACGGTGAAAGCTAAGTGGATACAAAGTGAATTGCAGGCAAGTTCCTCCTGACATAGGTCATCACCTCCGTGTGGGTTAGGGTCAGGTTACCTGTATCAGATGGCAAAGATTGCCTGCACCAGGCTGAGAGTGCTCTCCCACCCCTCCTGTGCGAGAGCAGCCCTTGGTGAGCCCAGCCTTGCAGCAGCACGTTGCCTAAACAAGAAATTCTCTTTTTTTGATGACTTTTGAACAAGTCATCATGCTCTCCAAATACTGTGACCAAGATGGTTATTTATAACTCGGGAATCCATCCATATATGAAAGCTTTATTTGAAACACTGAAGACTGATTGGACAAATGTAGAAGCTGTAAGTCATAGAATCACAAAATGGTTTGGGTTGGAAGAAACCTTAAAAATTGCCTCATTCCAAACCCCCTGCCACGGGCAGGGACACCTCCCACTTGACCAGGTTGCTGAGAACCTCATCCAGCCTGGCCTTGAACACTTCCAGGGACAGGGCATCTGCAGCTTCCCTGGGAAACCTGTTCCAGCGAGAGCCAGTCCAATTCTGCAAATGAAATCTCTTTTATCTACAAATGAAATCTCTATCCAAAGAGCAGTACCTCATCACAGAGCCTGATAACCAATTTAGAATCACAACATAAAAGCGTTCATTTTGGCTACAGTGATTTAGCCAGAGCAGTATTCTTTGCTTCACTGCTTGGGTTTTAAGCTGAGCTCTTTTTGTTCTGCAACTACAAAGGATCCTCACATAGTCTGTTTATAAAACCACATACAGTCCCGAGGAGGTATGAAGGCATTTTCTGACATGTGCCAAACTGCTTTGCTGCTCTCTCCTGAGGACCCTAACTAACAAGCAGTGAAAAATATCCTAGAACTGAAATGTTCAGGGCATCCAGAGAGTTTATGTGTCAAACTTTTTAATTCATCTTTGCAGATATGAGTCATTCAGTACAAAGGATTACACAGACAAGTTCTTAAATATTTTATAGGCTTGGGGTTTGAGAAATCTGACACAAACTAAGAACTCATCAAGGGTTTAGAATATAGGAAGTAATATTCTATGGGTATGCACTACAAAGTTCCACTACAACATGCAGAAGAGATCAATCTTCTGAGATTCTGTTACAAACACTTCCCTTCCAGAGCTAAGGGATTTCCCTATGAATCTTAATGGGGCCAAAGGCAAAAATGGCTGAGGTAGAAGGTACTATAAAACAAAATTTCAGTTTTATAGTCATCATCAAACTAACTCACTAATTACACTTCAATGAGCTTTCAAAAACAAGCACACACGCACTCTGCCTCCAAACCCAAGAAAACCAAACAAAACCTCCATAACTTTGCAATGTACATTTTATAGGCAGACTACTCACAAAAGGTTTTGGGGGACAGAAGGTGGCTCATTCTCCTTCACAACCTTAATGCAATTACACCTTTGCTTTTCAGAGGTTTTTTTTTCTTGGACCCATGAAGTGGGTGCACTGGTCAATTACTTCAGTTCCAGGAACAAAGGACTCATCTTGCAATCTGGATGTTTGACAGTTTTGAATAATACTGGCAGGGATAAAGCTGCACATTATTTTAATTATACTTAACAGAGAGGTCCAAACTAAAGTTATCTAAGCCCAGATGACCAGAGAAAGCAAGCACACTTCGTTAACACTTTCAAAGAGGAAATTTAAAATCAAAATTAACACGTTAGACACAAGAGAATGCAACTACTAGGTGCAAATCCATAGAAAACCTGAATTCAATGATTCCACCACTTTAGGAACTACTTATTTAGCTTAGGAGAATTACTGTACATGAGCTGTCTGAGGGGAATAAGTAGTTCTGAAAGCACTAGGAGAAGCAAATAAGACTACAGTAGAAATTTAGCACTGACAATGGAGAAGAAACTAAAACCAGATTTCCAAGTTACTACTTTGTATAGGTCTGAAAGGAATGGATAAAGGGGACAGACTGATACCATGATCCTGCAAGTTTTACTTCATTAAAAAATCATTCCATAAAATGAAAATGCCTTACCTCTACTCTGTCTTCTTCTTCTGTAACTGTATGAAATCACCTCCATATTGCCACCTAAGACTGACTTGGCAAAAAGACCTTTAAGTGAAACTAGGAGTGGGAGAACTCCATTGAATTCCTTAGCAAGGGACAGCTCACACACTTAATATTTCCATGCTAGGAGACACAGGTCTTCCCATTCCCTCCCAGGATAAAAGAAAAAAACCACAACGTAAGAAGGATTGTAAAGCCTCTTGAGACAATTTACAGGTGGGATTCTCCCTGAGCCTTCTCTTCTCCAGGCTGAACAATCACAGCTCCCTTGGCCTCTCAAGACAAGAGATGCTCCTCTACCTTAATTGTCTTTGTGGCCTTTCAATGGGCTCTCTATGGAACATCCACGTCTTTCTTGTACTGGGAAACCTAAAACTCAACATAAGATGCCAGGAGTGGCCTCACTAGTGCCAAGTGCAGTGGAAGGATCACCTCCCTCAGCTCGTTGACACTCCTGTATCAAATGGAGCCCATTTGCTACCTTTGTCACAAGGACAAGGTTGGTTCATGTTCAACGGGGTGTCCACCAAGTCCTTTTCTGCCAAGCTTTCTTTTCAGCTTTCCAGCTGCATGGCCCCCACTATATATTGGTGGACTGATTTGCTCTTCCCCAAGTGCAGGATTTTGCCCTTGTTGAACTGAACAAAATTCCTGTCAGCCCATTTCTCCTAGCAATAAAGGGAGAATCCTTGAGATGGTTATCTTCCCCTACTGTCCCAACTCCTTCAAAATAATGCTGAGAGATGTAGCTGCTCCCCTGGTTCACTGGCACTCCTCACCCAGGAGGCCAGACGAGAACACTACTTCAACTTAAAATTTACTTTGCAAAAGCATCACAGAGACACTCCACACTCCCAAATAAGTACACTGAAACAACAAGATTGCTTCTCATGGTGGCAATGCTGGCTTAATGCTTGTAAAACTATGACCCAAGATGATGCCAAAACTAGCTAAGTTTCTTCAATTACACAAGAAATCCCAGAATTTCCAGCAGGTGAGAGACTTACGTGGAAGAAGGAGGGATTTAAGCTATAGATGCATAATATTTAAACACTTCTGAATAAAAGCACCTCTGAATATTAGGGATGCTCCAATAGTGAAAAAATTATGTTCCTTGTTGCTGATTTGGAGCACCATTTTACTACTGGAGTAAATGACCAAGAAGAGCTGTAGCATGAAGCTTTGTACAAGAACTGTTCAATTTCTAGCTAACAGCTTCACTGGTGCATGAAAGCAAAGCAGAGTCCAGCTTCAAAGGTTGAAGGCTGGTATGAATTAAGTGTCCCTGAAGCCAACCACATTACAGACTACAGATGCAGGCAGACACCCCAAATGGACAATATTATTTTCACTTAAATTCAGTCGCTTGAAGAATAACCAAATCTTTAAGCTCTCCTCTCACCACAAAACCCTTACACTGCTATTAAGTGTGTCAGCAGGCTAATGGACAATGTTTTCCATAAACTTTTCATGGCACTGCCCACCACAACAAAAGCAAGAAAAATGGATCATAAGTTCTGAGGAACCTGGGTTTATACCTGAAAGTTAATAGCTCCATACTTGGATCATTCCAGCCTCACTAGAGGTGGACCACAAAGAACCCATTCAGGTATGAGAATACCAACATGACTGAGATGTGCTTTTAGATGGAGCTGATTTCAGTGCATGGTTTTCACGTTGGACACTTAACCTGACAGAAGTTCGGGTAACTGAGTGAGAAAAGCACTTGTTACCAGGAAGCATGAAACATTTTTAGCAGCCTAGTACTTTCTTCTTATCTGAATCACAATGGCACCCAGCGTGGCTGATGTAAGAGATTGCTATCGTAAGTCATGGTTGCAAAAGTAACTCGTTCACCTTAGAGGACTAAAGCCATAGCTTTTCATACAGGAAACAAACCCAGTTTACACACAATTTGTCAATCCTGTGCACACAGCAGAACCTCTTATTCTAAGTGCTTTGTTTTGTCTTTGTGCTTTGGTTTGCTATCTTACCAGTGTAGTGCTTACTCTAAGCACGACAACAGCACTACCCTGGTAAGGTAGCAAACCAAAGTACACTTTGGACACATCATATCCACACATAAAAGCTGGAATTGTATTTTAAACAGCAAGTTAGGTCAGCATTACATAAACTGGGCACTGCACAACATTTCCTAATCAAGGAGTCGAGACCTTTACATGTTTTACTGTAATCTGAAATAACTCGAACACTGCTTGAACACTCTCCTCCATTAAAACTTGAATACATATCACAGCCCAGAGTTTCAGATGAGACAGTTTTCAATTAAATAACACTACTGAGCCATGTCCCTGATGAAAATGCCAGCGAAGCTGTGCATACAACTCAGGTTTTTAAATGAAAATCGATGTGTAAATGTGTGCATGTCTACATTCTAACAGCTTTAACATTCCTGATCTTTTCATAAGAACTCCAATTATAAATCTCACAGCTCTGAAGAAGTGTACTTGCCTCCAGCCTGACTGTGGATTGTCCATCCACAGTATTGCCAGTTATTTTATAATTCTTTTTCCCAGTTATGTTTGTGGTTCCTTTAATCAAATTAAATCCCTCAGGAACATGTTTTCCTATTTTGAAAGGTATCACTGTCCTTCAAAGTGGCACAGACTTTGTGGTACTTTTCACAACACAACCAACCATGATTCACTGGGAAACCCTTCATATCAAATGCTACACTTCTTATACCTCCCCCAGCCAGATGTCACTTACAAAGTTATTTTTAAGACCTTAAAAAGCACTACTGTACAAAAATTAAACTACAGAATGGCTCTTGTCAAATCCAGCATGTCCCAGCCCTTGACTTCCTCACATGTCCATTTCTTTCTACAGCATCCCAGCTTCAACTCATACACTGTATGAATTCAGATCCAAGTGGGACACGATTGATGACAATGTCCCACTTTGCATCAAGGCATTTTGCAAATTAAAAGCGTGATTAAGTATTTGGAACGCACCATCCCCAATCTCTCTGTAGCCTAATTCATGATACTTCAAAATGTGGAAGCCAAAGCTGTTCTTACAAGTTCAGCACATGGGGAGAAACCATCAACAGCCAAATGATGCTCAGAAAAGTACCTCTGTAACTCCGCTGCCTAAAAAGAGCCAGGAGCATTCCCTACATTCACCTAAGAAGAGCTGAAGTGAAAAACAGCTGGAGCAGCTCAGCCAGCAGTGCCAGCAGAACATATTCACAGAATCTTTGCCTTCTTGTTCCCAAGATGTCTTTGACATTCCAGAATACAGCTAAACTTCAGCTACAAAGAGGAGTCCGCAATGCACACAGCAGGCGTGGGCCAGGCACATGTCACAGGGCCACTCAAGTGACAGTCACTTCAGTCTGTCCCCGGCCAGCTCCTCAGAACACTACTTGAAACACCAGGCATCAAGGCAGCAAGGCCACTATCAAAAACTTACATCCTAATTATCTCTTTGCAGCTGTCAGACTCCTCCAGGATCCACCACCATTTTTCATCTACTCCGTTAAAATCTTCCCGTGTATCCATAACCTAAGGGAATAAGTAAGTCTCTAAGGGAATAAGTAATTTCCAAACACTTCAAAATTTGCAATGTTCTTGTACTGTTTCACATACCTGACATGATATTTTGAATACAAGCATCTTAAAAATCATGCTCGTTACACGATCATTTTTCTAAGCTTATTTCCCATTCAGTGGCAAACAAATTTTCAGTTGTCAAATGTATTTAATTCCAAAATGTACCTATGAGTTATTGTTATGGCACTAATTGAAAATCGAAAATTAAAAGTTCTAAATCTTTATAATAATAAGCATTTACTCATAGGAATTTTCTTCCTTCCCATTTGTCTGATTACTGCACACAATTCATGAGCAACAAACAAGGCTCTGGAGTTGGTTCAGTGCTACATAACGCAATCATATCAATAAGATGGTCCCAGTGACTTGTATATTAAAAGTAAAGCTAAAATCATGCCTCTAAAACAAGCTGTTACATTACCTGACTTCTGGATGCTTAACTGTGCCATCATTATCTCTGCTAGAAGTACTTAATAATTGCATGTCTAGATGAGGTCTAATAGAAGTCCAAGCTATTATGTGGAAAGCAAAAAATACAGTTTTGTGGTTGTACTTATGGACAGAAATTCAACACATCGCTATTCCCTTTTTCTTTGCCTTACTTCCAGTTTTTCCCTACAGACTTCCCTGGACAATGGGCACCACGTACCACAGCTGTATCTATAGCTATGTCAATGGACTCAGCTCATTTGTGCTGTCACAGGGAGCTGCACTTCAGGTGCCCTGCCCTTAGCGTGAGCAGTAACTGCGAGTTACAAACACTTCTGTGTCTGTCAATGATGATTTCCACGAAACTGAAGCCTTCCAACTCTTTAAAGCCTCTGCTGCTGGCAAATTTGATTGAAATCGGCCAGAGAGCTAAAATTGGCAGGCAGAGAAGGAATAGACGGACACATCCATCAGACTTCCTTAGGAGACCAAGCTTACAACACGCCCAACGAGAAACGCTAGCCACGAGTGACCGACTTCTAAGTAAAAAGCTGTCCCTGTCCGCACATCGTGCCCTGGGGCGGGCTCATTCCCGCTGGGCTGTCACTCCACACGGGCACACCGCCGCGGTGCACAGACGATCCCGCACCCCGCACCATGCCGAGAAGATGCCAGGCTGAGGCGCAGCGCCCACCTCCTGCTGCCTCCGAAGCAAACTCCCCGAAGGGCGCCTCACGCTCAATTGTCTCCCGGCACCAAGTCCGCAGAGCGGTCCAAACACGCCGCTCCCCAAACCTTCGCCGCTGCTCCCCCCGACTTCACCTCAGCCCCGGCACGGGCAGCCCCCGCAGCCGCACAGCTCCGGGGAGCAGAGCCCGGGCACCGCCACCCAGCCGCGGCCGCCCGGGGGGCCGCACCGCCCAGGGCGGCCCGCGCTCTGCAGCTGCGCCCCGGCCGGTCCCGGCCCCGCGGCCCCTGCCCGGGCACACCTGGGCCGGACAAAGAGGCACCGGCCCCACCGGCATCCCGGGGCGAGCGCGGCCCCGGCCCAGCGCGACGCCCCGGCCCCGCTGCCGCGGCCGCTCCGGGTCCCTCTCCTCCCGCTGCCGCTCCCGTCCCCGGTCCCGCCGCCGGCACTCACGGTCGGGCCGGGCGCGCTGCGCGGCGGCCCCAGCGCCGGGACCATCCTCCGCCGGGCGGACACCCCGCGCCAGCCCCGCCGCCGCCTCCGCGCCACTGCCCGCCCGCGCAGCCCACCCTGCTGTTCGCACCGCAGCCAATCGCCGCGCGCGGGGCCGGCCCTCACGGCCAATCAACAAGGGCCGGGCCGGAGAGGGCGTCGCTCGCCCTTAACTGGGCGGGGCGGAGCGGGCGCGGACCAATCGCCGCCACAAACATTGGCGGCGCGGGCCAATCAGAGGGCAGGGAGGCAGAGACCGGCGTCAACAAGGTAAGGTGGCCGAAACAGGAACTGGTGGGGAGCGGCGTCCTGGGCGGCCAATGAGCGCAGCGGGAAGAGGCGCGCGGGGGGGGCGGGCGGCAGCTCTTAAAGGGGCAGCGGCCGCGCTGGGACGGGGAGGGATGTGACTTTGGGTCGGTTCTGCGCGGTACCAGGGATGGGTGGGGGGAAAGCACCGTGTGTGAGAAAAGACCATGTGTTCTTTTGTGCGTTGCTGTCAGGTGAAACAATCCCGTCTGCCAGGGCGAGAATCACCCGAGCGCTGCCCTTCGCCGACCTCAGCGGCGGGGCACATGAGAGCCCTCCCCGGTGTAAAACTGCGCGTACGCGCTGAAGTGCTGCCCCGCGTCCTGGCAAGCGGCCTTCTGGAACGGATTGGAGAGCAAAAGGCTGGCTAAAGATTTGCCACATGGAGCTGTTCACGAGGAGCCCAACCACCCTGTGACTGTTCTGTGCTTTGCCTGATGTTTAATAGACATTTTTCCTAAACTTTGTCACACGCTTTGCTCATGCTTAGTTCTGGGGAAGAAGGCACTCCATCCATCTTCCTCATGAGTTAAATAGAGTTTAGGAGAAGTGTCGTTTTGTCCACGAACTGAGAGGCTGTGGATCATTAAGAACTCCCCACTACCTCACTTTTTACTTCTTTCTAACGCCTAATTCAATTATCATCCATAATAAGGCAGCTTCCCAGTTCCAGCCTCAACTTGTACAGATACAAAAGCATCTTGTACCCATACGCCTTCTTCCAATCTAATACAGCAGGGACAAGTTTCTGAAGAAGTGTCCAAGAACTCTTCTGCTGCTGAAATGAGTCATAGCAGCAATCAGATGTTAAATAACCCAAAGCATTTTATTTTGAATAGCTGCCACTTACAAAATAACCTTGCAGCTGACATTAAGTGAAAAGCCCATTTGCAAGCTGTGAAGAAAATTGAGGCTCTAGCTGTTTCTGCAGAGGAATTCTAACATTACTATAAATACCAGCTTGAAAGTGTAAAGTAGGAATGTAAATGCACTTTTTCGCTTTTCATCATCCTTGGTTCTGGTATGACACAACCACACTGGAAGACAAGCGAAATCTGAAATACCACTGCTCCATCAATTTATTCCAGTATAAACTGAGGGAGGAGGTTTATCTTCTAAAGAATAGTGTGCTTTTTTTTTGGTGAAGATTTTCACTAAATAGGCACCCCCTGTCCAAAGCAGCAAAACCAACTTTACCTTCTGACACTCTTGTTGTGCTCTATAGAGTGTTTGAGTTCATAAATGGTCAATACCAGTGCAGGGTTAAATATCTGAATTACTGTGGCAAAAATCCAGCAGCAGGCAAAAATCCACAGGTGAAATTACATACAACAGGAACCTGCTATGTATCAGCAGCCTGTTTCTCTTGGAGAATATAAATTTACAATTATATGGCAAGATGGTTAAACGAAAGCAAACAGCTTTTTGTACCAATACTTGGAAGAAAGGCTTTACATTGAATAGATAATTTGCTGTTCTTTAGACAAGTGAAGAAGTTCTGCAGCTTTATTTCAGATAGTCTTAACCAAGAACTTGAGTGCAATTTTTTTTTTTTTAATTCTTGACTGTAGTGCAGGTTTGGGTTCAATAATGCAGTGAACAGTACTGGCCCAAGTCTGTATGATGTGATACAGCAGCTGACAGGCAATCAGAACACAGGTCAGTGCATCTTTCCCAGTGTGGGAGTTTCTTGGACTGTGGGTCATGTACATTCAAGGGAGTGAAAGAAATCTGGCAAGTCAGCAGTTTAGAGAGCTTCAGCTGGTGCTGCCACAATGCCTTCAGGCAGAATGGTAGCAAAGCTGAATGCTTTTACAGTGCTAAAGCACTGGGGAGGAGGAAAGAAGGCAGAATGAAGAGAGAGGGATAGAGTAACCTTTCCATTATCTGTTTGAATTGATGCCTCTTTAGGGGCAAGAGAAAAGAACATAAGGCAAGTCATTTGTCCTTTACAAAGCATCTGGATTAGATGGGCTGAATAGATTTAGAGAACCGCTATGGAAAGGAAAGTAATACTGCCAGAAACAGAACACAATGCTCACCTGGACAAGATTGGTTTGGTAAATTCTCAAAAGCACTTCACATAAGAGCTTTTGGACAGGGGTTTTTTAAAGTAATCTAAGATACTGCAGGATCAGAGGATAATGTCCTCATAGGGGCAGAGAACTGATTAGAAGACTGAACAATAATCCCAGTGTTCCACGTGAAGTAAATGACTGACCACTCACTCACTAGATCCTGGTGTGGTAACTGTTCTTTAAGCAGTTGTACCAGTTACAAATAAGAGATAACAGCACACCTTGAGTGATTAGAGGGGCATAAATCCCCAAGTACTGAATGCAGTGAGGGGAATGGAAGTGCCGTAGAACCAGCACAGCTTTGGGAAAGGGCAATATGAATGATCAGGAGTACCTGGTAGTTTCCCTGTAAAGGACAACTTAGTTTTCTAGTATTGTACAGGTTGTTCTAAGAGGCAACTGGAATGGGGAAGGAGAAGGAAAGAAATACAAAACAATAAAAGCCAAATGGTTTGGAGAACAGCTGCAGCAGTTTAAGTACAGCAAAGGTTTTCCAGCCTCTGCAGCTGCTGGTGAGGCTGGAGTGATGAAGGCTGCACTTCTGGTAGCAGTTCACTTCCAGCTGTGCCTTTCAGGCCCTCCAGCAGAGGTCAGGGAAGACAGCTGGAAGAAGCCACTCAAGACTACAGACAAGTTTCAGATTCTGAGCTTTGCTTTTGCACGTTACTCTAATGAATGCAGCAACTCCATCTGTTGATAAAGCAGTTTCCAGAGGAACTTTAGTAAGTGAATAGAAATGCAGCATAGAATATTTAGGGAAAACACCTGTTTTGCTCCAGAACCTGGGCCACAGTGCAACTTCACCACTTCATAAATGGAACTTCAAAGCAGAAGAGCAGCACAGTGAAGTTACAGACAAAAATGGCTTTAACAGAAGAGACTGGAATTGTTAAGAGGAGAGTTGAGTTTTACTTAAATACCTTTCTGAGAAAAGTCAGTATGGAAGAGTATGTGCTGCATGTTAAAACCAGTCACTTTTACAAGTATGGACCATAGTTTTTCAAAGACTGTGGTCAAGATTTGCAATAACTAGCAGCTAATTTGAATACTTTAAACTTTTTAACCTATAAAGCCCAAACCAGAGTTCTTGACACCTCGTCTGTTTGTTTCCAGACCTGCTCAGTAATCAATGCAAAAATATTCCAGAACAGTTCCTCTCCTCCCTCCCACCCCACAAGACAGAGGATTTCTGAGGAAAGGCTCATAACTTCAGGGAAAACAAACAGACCTTACTCTGCATAGTTGTCAGACACCCTTGGCATTGATCACAGCAGTCCAACACACAATTCATGTTAGAAATCTTCTGAGTTACACGGTTTATGAAACATCTGAGGAACAGTCTATATCTGATTTCAGAAGGAAACAGCTGGACAGCAAAAAAATGCACGTGACAAGTTGTAAATGACATAACTCAAATAGTGCACGTTTATTCTGAACGGTATTTCTAAAGAGTTTGAGAAAAACAAAAACATGCTCCTGATGTACAACAAGGGCAATGATATAGATTAAAAATGGACCATCTTATTGTAAAGAATTTGCTCCCCCTGCAACTTAACTTGTAACATTGAGAATGCATCTGTAAACTGCATACAGCATACCTTTCACTAAATCTTAACTCAAGAGACCAGGGGTGGTCTTAGCCAAATTAATCAGGAAGCAGTTGCAGATTCAAAAGAAACATCCAAGTCAGCAAACACTTTACAAAACACAGACATTGTGCATAGCAGCTGACCCTGGATTACAACATGGGGGAGAATAAAACAATTTGGGGGATCAAGTTTTTACTAGACACAGGGCACCATCAAGATTTAACAGAATATCACGGAAGTTTGTTTCAATTGTAACAGTATGTCATATTTAGTTGGCAGGTTTAACCATTAGCTGCATCATGTAAACTCAGCCTGTATACACTAAATACATTCTCTCCCTTCCCCCTCCCAAAAACGAGGGATCTCTCTTCTGGATAATTCTTTTTCTCCTGTACCATGGTTTCCTCAAGCAGGAGTCTTTTTGTAGGTAATATCTTCATACTTCAACCGATGGATGACAAAGCCAGTTGCAGAGATTCAGGAATAATTTGTATATATACACAATTTACACTCTAAAGCTGTTAGTAACATACATTTTTCTTGCTAAATCTTCATCCAGAACAGGAGGTGCTGGCGGTTTTGTTTTTTTTTTCCCCCACTGAAACTCTCAACTTTGGAAAAATTTAGTTGTTCATCAGCTGTTATTTTCAAGCTAGAAGGATGTCCTCCTGCAGCAACAATCAAAGTAACTGAAGTTCTCTGCAGTAAGCCCATACTTCACACAATTTCAGTGCTCTGGGTAACAGCACTAAGACACAGCACTCTCCTCCTTCACCCAACACAACTGATAGACTAACAAAATACAACTGTTTGTCATCCAGAACTACTGAGCTTCACTTGCCCTCATCCATGTACAGGGAACACAGTTTTCTTAAGATTCAGATTAAACCTTGTATTCAAGATTCAACAACTGTTTTCCAGGATTAATAGCCTGGGAAAAGGAGTCTTAGATTTATTCTCTCTTCCACCTCCTACAAAACGTTTTATCAGAAGTTACAATGAGGCAGGTTTGCTGTGGAATAGGAGCTTTAAGAATTGTTCTCATGGATACATTCATAAAATGATGGCAGCCCAAAGCAAAAAGAGACAGAAACAAAGGTTAATCCAAGTAAGTTCAGACATCAGACTTGTACTTTTAAACCTGAAGAAAAACTGTCTGTGAAACACACTGATTTGTGGAAGCCTACGACAACAGCAAATCCTAAGAGTTCATATCCCCACACCCATCTACCCAACCCAAACACTTACCACTTAGTTCTAGAAGAATGAAGAGCACTTTGCTTGGCACCAGAGGCAGCTATGGTCTGAGTTACAGCTGTGCTGCACGAACATCCTCAAATACAATACTATCTCTCTCTCTCTCCCTCCATATACTTCTCTTGGTTTGGTCTACAGATGGCCAGGGAAACTATGTTGGCATATGACAAGCTAATTGTGCTTCGATACATCCCCTTCTAGAAAGATGCTGGACTGCCAACGTAACCACCACGAGCAGGTCCTAGCTGTACTGAAAATAAGCTTTTGTCAAAACTAGGCCGCCTCTGGCCGAGGGAACCGTTTGCATCTTTCTAGCCAGAGTCTGCCACCGAGTGTTGCAAACACAGGTGCTCAGGCCACGCAGATGGGCCGGCGTTGGCCACCTGCCCATCTCCAAGACTCCATTAGTGCAAACTCAGCAAATTAAGTAGCCGTTTTCCAGCGCGGGTCTGTCAAGACGCGCTCCAACAAACGCTACACGCCTCTGTCAAAGAAGGAGTAATCGTGTAGCAGCTCCTACAGTCACCCCTGGGGCATCAATGACCACGTAACGTGCAGCGAGGGCTGCCATCCCTTGCCTCACCACAATTCCCATTTTGGAATCCTTGGTTCCCAAGTCACCCTCTAATGACTGGACAGCACCTACTAACCAGATGTATGCTGCAATGCACACTACAGGTTGGAGGCTTTCAGAGCGGAAGAATTCAAGATGCAGATCTAAACTTTAAAAAACAAACAGGAAAAGAATACAGTTCAGCATCTACATGGGGAATGGGGCAGGTTGGTGTTGTCTCAGCTCAGTGCACTTTCCCAGATGCTTGGAGAAGAGTCCAAGCTCAAGTTGGTATTTATATTGGCATACATAAAATTGCTGGCAACAGTGCCTAGAAAGGAGCACTGGTATTCACGCAAACAAAGCATGAAAGGACGCAAAGCAGAGCTTAGTACAGTTTACTGTAGCCTCAAAGTTACAGTACTAGGAAGAAGCCAGCCAGCCTATTTTCTGAACCCATAAAATGCTCTAATATACGCTGCTTTCTCCGGTGCTCCACGAACACCCTCTCACCAGAGGAGAACTGCATTATTACTACTGAACGGGGAAAGGGGAAAATAATCTTCAAAGGAGCAAAACCACGCAGTTCTTCACCACCTCCTTCCAAAGGAGCTCATAAACACAGCAAGTCAAGCCAATCCCAAGCAAATCCAGGAGACCCTGCAAAGCTACGTGATTAGGGTCAGATTCACGTCTGCCTTCTTAGCCTTGCTGCCTGGTTTCCTCAACCCTTACATCTGTCACCACAGATTCAGCAGCTGTAACAAAGTTATCTGTGGACAGGTGCTTGCCTTATGTCATCAAAGCTGGTAAGGTGGTCACAGTCACTTTTTCCATCCCAACAACACATGTAAAACTGACCCTCAATGAGCCCTGCAGAATTTCACCCATTTTTAAAGCAGGGTGTTGCCTCAGGATTCATATGTTTACAAGGTTATTCTAGCCAACACCAGATCTAGCTCTTAACTCTGGCAAAAAGTCTGCTGGGAGTTGGGTAAATGAAAACAAGAAAAAACTAAGACCACTCTAAATCCTCCTCTCAGTCAGTTAAGAAGTGTAGCACCAGCTTGGGTGAGGAGTATTTAAAAAAAGCATTCAAAAAGATCAGCCCAGGCAAAGTGAAAAGGTATGGTAAAGTAGCCCAACCTTCTCAGCAAAAGATGGAGGAAAAAGCCATACTCAAAAATATTGGGAAGAACTAAATATACTTTTTTGAGGTGGGGGGATTAAGAGGAAGAGTGGGAAGTACTGAAGAAACATTCAAAGGTTGGGGGAGAGTAAAGTACCCTGTAGGTTATAAAAAACACAATAATGTAGGAGTCAAAGGACAAGATATTGCTTTGCCTTTTCCCCCCCCATTGGGTTTACATTCTGCTTACTGAAAGAATAATTCTGAAGGAAACTTGTTATCAGGATAACCTGCTCAAGCCCTCCACACCTCAAACTTAAAAGAGATCTGCCCACCTTTTCCCACCCTAACAGAAAAAAACCAAAAAAAACAGCCTTCTGCCCTCAAAAAAAAAAAAAAAGAACAAAACAAAAACCAAAAAAACCCAACCCTCCCCAAAAAAACCCAAAAACCAATCCAGAAAGGAAAGCACAAAAAAAAAAATTCCAAAACCAACCAAAACCCAACCCTAAACGTGATTGGACAATCCTTGGAAGAAGCATTACATTTTGTTGGAGAGAGGTCAAGAAAAAAAAAAAATTAAGATGAAGGGGTATAGTAAAAAAACCAAACCAAACCAAACCAATCAACCAACCAATTAAAAAAAAAAAAAAAAAAAAAGAGGCCTCTCTTTCCTTATTTGGCGACAAGCAAGTGCAAGAAAGTGTCCGCTGGGGTTTTGTTCAGTTGTCGGTCTTTTGCACGTCTGCGTTCTGGCCAAGACAAGGGGCTTTGAGGTTTTTCTGCAGCACGTGAGCGTCTGCGGGCTCTATCCTCTTGTAGTAGTTCTTCTTCGTCTCGATGATCTCAAAGCCAAACTTTCTGTAGAAGTCAATTGCAGATTCGTTGCTGATCTGGACATGCCTGGGACAGAAAAGGGCGTAGAGAGACACGGGTCAGTATATTGCCTCCATACTCAGAATGGTCAAAGACAAGAAAAACAGCTATCTAGATAGAGACAGGAACAGCAGTGTAAATCCAAGACTGGAAATGCTGGTCTTCCCAATTCAATTCTGGGCTAACACTCAGCTCCTGGATAGCCCATGGCTGTCAGTAGTAGTAAATGTTTCCCCTCAGTAAAAAACTCTTTCAAGGAACACAAAATAGCAGAGATTCTGAAGCATTGCTACTCAGTAATTTCAATTATTCTTCATCTCAATAAAGCAATATGGCAGATTTAGTGGAAATACATAACAGTTTCACTGTAAAGCCAACTTTAACTTCCTAACACCTTGCAGGTGACCAGAGGGGTTATCTCAGCGATGACCCCAACACACTCTTACATACAGCTGGCAATAGTGTTTGATATGATTTTAACACCTTGCTCTACTCTAACTACTCCTCTCTCCTCAAAAAAAAGCTGTAATACAAGAAAGTCCTATGGATTTACAAAGTCGTATTCCCTTGTATTTACTTCCCCCAGAGTTTTACAGATTTTGCTAGTATGTTTCAAGGTCTCCAAAACAAACAGCCATCAGTTCTTTATCCTAAGTGACTAGGACATTTATTTGCACAAGTTTCATTAAAAACAAAAAAGAAGAGAAAAAATAAGAAAGAGATAAAGGATAGAAAAATGTTTGGCTCAACAAAAATTAAACACTCCCAAAATTCAGTGGACACTGCACTGAATCACTTTGAATGAATCACTTTGTCATGACAACACACTGCATAACCATAGAACCAAAGCAACTGTAGAAGAAAAGAGCAGAAGAAAACAAAAAATCTTAGTGTTAAGCCAAATAAGCACCAAAAAGCTAAAAGGGAACTTTTTTATAATGACAAATTTAGGTACTGATATCAAATTTGGTGCTAAACTGCATAATACATTCAGAGAGAAGATGCACAAGCAATAGACACAATAATAAAATCAATGGGCCACCAGAAGAACTTTAGCCCAGTTTCGGGGGCTATTTATTGTCATGCCAGAATCCTTAGTCTGGGAGGTGTAAAGAAGGATTATGAAGGATTTGGGGTTTTTTTTGCATTAGAACCAGCAAACAGTTCCTTCACTGTGTACACAGTAATGTGCAAAAGTAAAAAGGAAAGCCCCTGTCCCATTAGCAGGCATCTCAGCGAGTTCATTACCACTTCTTCTGAGGCAGGAGAGCAGCAATAACGAGCCAAAAGCAGTTTTACTCAGACACCTCTTTAAACACGTTCCTCTTACAGAGATGGCACAAAGCAACAACAGTAGAGGACGTGGAAGAGTCCGCAACTCCATGCCAGAAGTGGACCAAGTTTGAGGAAAAAGTCACTCCATTTACAGTGATATCAGTGTGTGAAACACTCCTCACAGAGCATCTTCCACAGTCCTGGCAGTACTCAGGGCGTAGTTGTGTGGCAGTGTGAGTTCATCCAAGCTGTACCTGCTGTGGGCCTATCCCTAGCAGTGCGTTGTGCCTGCACTGGTGTGGTGGCCAAGGCAGTGACGGATAAGAAGGAGTTGGCTCAGAGAAGCAATCAGGCCACAAACTCCATCAGCTCACTTGGTAACCACACAGACACCAATGCACAGGAAAAAGTGTAAGTGTGAAACCAGCAGCAAAGAAAAAGCATGGGTTTGGCATTTATGGATTTCAGACTCTGTTTCCAGGGGGACTGTTGGGGTGACTGTCCCCTACCCCAGTGCTTGTTCTCTTGTCTGCATCACGCCAAGTGCTTACGCAGACATGCAGTTGATTTAAAAAAAAAAAAAACAACAAAGCAAAGCACAAGAAAACCACTCCCAAAATGCAAAAACACACGAAAATGAAAAAAACAACACCCAGAAACAAAACTGAAAACAGCTTCCCAAGCTGGGTCAGGGCACTGATCTAGTTTATTGTGTTGCTGCACAAAGAGCTGACCTGGCAGTGTGCAAGAATGGGAATAGCAGTTGGGTCTTACTACTGAATGTAAACTTTAAGTGTTTGCAAACATCTCTGATATTCTAACCCACAGAGTGCTGTCATAAAAGACAGAAAGCAAATGCATCAAAACTTGCAGTATTTTCCATTCTGAAGGTGACCTTATATGATAAAAATAAAATCCTTTTTAAAAAGTTTTTTTTTTGTCTTACAGTGGAATTTTGCTCTAGAACATAATTTTGTAACTAAACTATTTTCAAATTCAGCAAATTTGCAAAACCCTTTCTAAAGCATGCACTTTTAGTTTTCTCAGCATTACACAGCAAGCCCAGAATATGACCCCTGGCTTTCCTGCTAGTACTTACAAGATGTTCCATGATCCCACTAAAACATACACTAAACCCACACTCAGATCTCCATCTCTTTGCTCCCATATCTACCTCTATCATCTCTCAAAAAATGCATGTATGTAACTCATTTACTTACAGATAGATGTTGTCAAAAGTGCCATCTTTTTCACAGATGTTTAAGACATGATTCAACATTTTAGTTCCTGCCAAAAGATAAAGATATACTTAAGAAAACTAGACGGGTACAATTAAGTCTGTACTTAGCCAGGTGCTTCCCTGAGGAGAGACAGGCTAACTGTAGGTAGACTAAAATGATAAAAATGTGGAAACTAGGAAAGGCAAATAAAACATGATGTGTAAGTACTTCACTCTGACTGCTCATAAACCTTAATTAACTGTTTCTTTGAAGAAGAAATAAAAATCACAACAGCCTAGAAGCATATGTATAAATTAGCTTATTTTAATACTAGTTTCAAGGTCCAAACTCAGCTCAAAATACAGACAAAACATTGCATAAAGCAGTGAGGGCACTGGTAAGCTTTTCTACTAAAGACCTAGTGAAATAATTTAAGATAAAGTTATATTTTCAATCCAGTTTGTTAAAGCAAACAGGTTACTAAAGGTCTTGATTAATCTGTCCTATGGGTTTGCAATGTGGAACAGGGAACTAAATGAAGTATAGGCAAAAAGCTGGTACTACCCCTGAGGAGCAAAAATCAGTAGTGATAGAGACAAAATAAACAGAAAGCCCCTACATTTAGAGGAGTGAAGGGAGGAGCCAAAGAAGGAATGTTGTGTTCTACTTACGTATGACTTGCATACTGGCTACATATCTCTGACAAATTATTTCATCTCTCTCTGCAACAATTTTCACATCCATAGAAACAGACTATTTACATCACAGCATGATAATATGATTAAGATTAAAGTAATCTGAAATTCTAAATTAAAAACTTCTAAAAAAAAGATTCATTTCTGAAAGGCAGGGAAGAATGAGCACATGATAAATCATACTCTTTCCCCCAAGTCCCTTCCAAAGAAATCAGTGGTCTAAAGAGCACTCACTTGGTTAAAAGTCTGAAAGAGCATTTAGAAAGCTGGGCAGCAATCTGGTTTCTCCAATGCCTCAGCTACAAAAGAAGACCCTCCTTACCTATTCCTAGCCTTCGGTAGGGTGCCAGGCATCCAAGTGTCATGATGTATAGTCTCTTCTGGTTCTGGGAGTGATCCACCCTACAGCACACTGCTCCCACTGCAATATCATTGAAATAGGCTGCCGGGGGGAAACAAAGGCTTATCAGTAACAAGTCTCAAACTACACATACAAACAGCTCTTTCATTTACACCCTGTATCTTCCTTCTTCCCTCCCTCCCTCCCCTCTTGCTAATTCTCCTATCCAGATAAAATAACATACATTATGGACCCACACTGGAATGCAGTCACCAGTGCTGCTTTGACACAGTGGTTGCTTATTATTGTTCACACCAACCAGCAATGACATCAGGAGGTAAACTGGCAATGCACAGCTGTTTTCTTCTGGAACAGAAAACATGCCTATTCCCAGTGGGATGTCATCTACTTAGAACATAGACCCTCTGTGGCTTCTTTGAGGTTCTTAAACAGTTACTTTTCATGATGTAAAACAACTAAATAGAAGGAGCTGCTATTCAAAACCATTATGGATAGCAATGATGACCACTTCTGCCACCACAGCCCACAATTACTGGCAAGAACATTTGTACCTAGTTTGGCAAGTTCGCCAACCTCCAGTACATCCTTGTAGAACTTGTCGTTGTAGCTGACAGGAAAAATGACCTGGTTTAGCCTCTTCAGCTGCTTAATGTTGTGTGGCGTCACATCTCCCAGCTCGATCCGGCTACTGGAACAAATCAAAACATGCTTAACATCTGACATACTGCAACAGTGTTAAAGACACCCAAGATTAATTATTTCGCTTGTGCTTAGAGAACTGTCCCACCTAATAGTCAGCTCAATACATATTTGAACTGCCACGTCCAACCCATACAATCAAGTCTTATGCTGCTGGCTGATTTAAGTCCCAAACCTAGTTTCAGTCAGTTCCATACAGTCAGAAGCTTCTCAGGCCACACTAAACACTAAAGTACTATTTGTATATGTGTGGTTTTACTGGGTGAGAGACAGGAGATCATGGATCTCTGTAGAAGTATTAGCTTTATTATTCCATTCATTTTCGCTCTAATCATCAAGATCACAAGAAAGAAATTAAAAACCCCAAAGAAAATATAGGAGGAACAGGAAGCTAGAACAGAGACCTAAATGAAGTCCTTATCCATGCTTCAAAGACAGCCTCAATTTTACCACCTATCAATATAAAGCTTATGCTTAGACAAAGTCATTACTAGACATCTATCTCTAAAAACCAACAGTACTGCGTGCAACAAATATATTAGGCCTGTTAATATGCAAGTGTGCCCTTCTCAAGGTGATATCTGCATCTAATTTGATCATCACTGAAATCTTTCTTCCTACTGAGAGCAGAACCACAACTTAAATATACACTGAGTTATACTGAGAAGAAACAGACCAAGCTTCTCTCTTTTCTAAGACTAACTTCCTGACAGAAACACAATACATACACAAGAAAATAAATAAAGAAAGAAAAATTTAAAAGAAAGATTAGTTACCCTTGGGTGAGTGCAAGCAGTTTTAACAAGGATTACAAGAATGAAAAATAAAAGATCAAGATAATAAAAATCCTTTCCCAAATGGTCACCAGAATATGCAGGCAGGTACAAAGTCAGTGCACATGGAATTAGAAAAGCACACAATTCTAGGTTCATATCAGCCCTGTTTTACTAAATAGATATGGGCAACCACATTGTTTTCTGCCCAAACAGCACTAAAGACACTGTTTGCTCTCAAGATTCCTTTCTTCATGTATGGCCATTTGCACAAGCCCCTTTGAGAATTATATTCCAACACAAACTAAGTCCCAAGCTAATAAGGATGATGTTCTCACACCACAGAAGTATTCCCAGTGTAAACAATCATGCAATCAAAGTTATTAGATGGTGGAGAAACTGTAGTACGTGTTTTATGCCCAGCTTGGCACAACTGCTCAGCCTAGCACAGCAGGGCTTCTTCAGGCTCACAGAAGGGAAGTTCCGATTCCAGCCAGCACTGCTGCTGCCTTTTCCTCACAAAGGGCAGGAGTGAAACTGCAGCATGTGGGTTCCTGGGTATATCTGTGTCCATGAAAGAGTTTTGCTAGACTAGGGCACCTCAGTAACATCGTACTAGGAGGGAAGAGAAGACTGAAGAGCCCCTTTTGCTGCAGTCTGCATGAGAGTAGAAACCAAAGGGAGCAGGTCTCAACTGTCCAGCTAGGTCAGACGAGCTGCAGTGCAGGAGATCAGTAAGGGAAGAAACCTCACGTTCATACTCAGTTACTGAAAGCCCAGACCTCTTCTCCAAATAACATTTCATTTATTAACCTTGGTGATACAAAAAAGTATCAGTAGTTCCAAGCTTCAGTAGATCAGCAATGCTAGCAGGATGAACTCACAACAAAGTTGCTATACACCATGGTCTCCTTTTAAGCAAAAATCCCTGACACAGACCATCACCAGGTAGTGTTTTCTAATATTATTTTAAGATTAATTAGTTACTAATCAAACAAACCAGGCATTAGAAGACATTAACTATGAAATATTTATGATGACGGTACAACAGGACAAAGATATACTACCACAGGCAGCCAGGACAAGATGGCTAAGAAAGGGAACATGGCCAGAAAATGGATCTTCACCAAGGTTTCACAGAACAAATAAATAAATGCAGAAGCAGAGTCTAAGGCTGGGAGCTGCTGAGCCAAGGCATCACCTCTTAGGCTGGCATCAGGCCAGAGAAATGAGCTCTGTTAGTAGATGGCTAAAAGGCACTTGCTGACACATTTCCTCAAGCCCCTGGACTTCCTCCCTCTATCTCTGACCCTTGCCACATTCACTGCTGCCTCCTGCCATCTCCTGCTGCTTGTCTCCTGTGCTCTGTCACTATCTGGTTTGTCCTTGCAAGAATTGCACCAGGGACAGTATCTTATCCTGGAGAATAATATGAAAGAGGTTTGAGAAACGCTGCAGGAAGCACAAATCAATACATTAAATATATCTGTTTAAATATTATGTTCTTAAACCATGAATTACTTTAATGTATAGTACTGGCTGATTAAATCAGCACCACATCTATTATGCACAAAACCATTTAATACATAAATTAAATAAGAACACAGAAAGGAAGACCCACAGAATGAGAATTCATCATTTTGCCTGAGGACAGTGTGGCAAAAGTGACACTGGGGCCTTGAGTAAAAGCATGGGAAAGCTTGCAGCAGCAGTTTAGCTGTCCCCATGCCACTCATTTCCATCCTCTTGCTGGCACAAACGTTTGTGCAACAATGTGGTGAACCAACACCCATTAAAACTAACCTGGACAAAAAAAGAAGAGTTTAGTTTTAACACACATCAGTCCCCTAACTGAGTTCACCATACAAGTCCTCTGCCAGCATAAAGAAGAGAAAAAAGGTTGTCATAGGCAGAACTAATTGAGCAGAAGTGCCAGCTCACCCTGGTTTAAACTGGAAGTTCTGTTCAAGAGGAGGACAGGGATGTCGATTATCCCGTACATCTGTGAACACAGCCCAGAGATATTCTGCTACACTTAATCATTCATAGAACAATGTGCACTTTGATCCTAAGGACTTAAAAAAACTACTCCAAATAGCCAAGACAAAGCACCTGTAACAAAGGACTCAAAATTATCACTCCCTCCTTTTCACCTGAGTAAAGCAAGCAGCTTTGTGGAGTCTTTTTGTTGTTGTTGTTGGTTGTTTGTTTTTAACAGCTGTTTACATCTAGGCTTACTTCTTCAAGTGAAGTCTCAGCCAAATCAGTAACTTAAATAAGTTTACTATGGCAGCTGAGGTCCAACTAGGCCAGTCCTGTGCATTCCAGCTTAGTAGAAGGTGAACCAGAAACACTTATCCTCAGCTGTTGCAAAGCAAAAAATTAAATTACAAGCTCAAATTAGCATATGAGAGAACATAAAGGTGTGTAAAGAATCTGAAGTGCCCAGAGTGGACATGTCCTTCCATAACAAATTATTCGACTCTATGATGCCACTAATATTCCTAAGAAGATCCACACTTACTGTTGGCACCCTACAGCTCAAATGGCACTCCATGGAGGGTGCCATAGTCAGCTGTACTCCATCTTAGATGTTAAAGCTTCTGGGACAAGCCAGTCGCCCCATCCCATGCAATTGTTTTTAGCATAGAGGAATGAGGGACTCCCAGCTTATCAGGTCAGGCTTCTTACTACTACAGTGTTCTACAGATCCATACACCTTCCTCAATGAAATACCAGCCTTCTGAAGCCCCTTAAACATCTTCCATTGTAAGGCTATTCCCAAGCTACCATTATTCTCAGTTAGTTATTCCAGTGTACTCAAATGTACCTCTATGCTGTCTGGAGATGATGGGTACCACTTGGGCACAGGCCTTTTCAGAGAGTTATCATGATCTCTTCATACCTTTCTTCTAACTGAAGCCAAGCTCCTGGCCTCTTCCTGTAAGACTCTCTCTTAATTCCTACTATTGTCATACTAGCTCTTCCTTACATTCCTTCTGATTAAAGTTGTTTTTCCTTAAACATGGCTAACCAAAACTGCTTAGAGCAGCCAAAACACTATTGTCTTGTCCAATGGCAGTAAGTTTTTGCTGTCACTACTGGAAGCATTTTCCTGACATATCCTAGACCTACGTTCGCATTTTTCACAACTGCTACATTCCATGACTTGGTCACTGGGGAAAAAAACACTTGGAGAAGTCACTAGTAAAGGGAATTGGTTCCTGGTGCATAGGCTGCTATCCATTAAAAGTGCACAGCAACACTGCCCAGCGATGTAAGAGCGGAAGTGAAGAGTGATCCACCAAATCTGAACAGAAGTGTGACTTTAGTGAGGTGACAGGCACCACTTCCTGACACTGGATGCGTGCCCAGAACATTGGCATTAACACTCCTGCTCTTGCATGCCAGTGTCCTGAGAGCCTCCAGGCAGTGGCTAGAAAAAAGCCTCACACATTTTGTAGGACCGAACACAATCTAGTTAGTCCTGGTGCAGTTGCACTGCTCTGCCTGCAGCTTACAGGGCCGTGACTGGAACAGTCTATTTTTCCTACAATTTCTTACATTGATACTGGTGGAAGTGACACAGGCTACATGAGACATTAGTGTTACTTATGCTAGGACTGCCTTTCGCTGCTCAACATGTACCAAAGGAGACCTGCTATACAGAATGACAGCTCAAGAGGCAGCCAATTTCCAGCTACAGTTCAAGAGGAAACACAAATTCACTCTCTGGGAATATCAAGTGCCGAACACTAGTTTAGAACCAACATCAGGGAGAAAAAGGGCGAATTTTGAGTTTCTTAATGCTTTAAGAATCTCAGCCTCATTCAACTTTAAATAGTGCAAGTCTCTCCCCAGAGGGATGTGCCTGACTGAAACAGATCTCCGTGTAACTGATAGCTGGGCTCAGGCTTATTGAAGGCATCTGGCGAGCTAAATTTAGCAGAGCTGTATCTCAAACTTGCAAAAAACTTGCTGAGGAGTAAGTCAGGAGAGGCAGCACAGAGAAATGGGCCCTAACAAATTAAGAGGACTTCAGAGAAGGTTTGTCACCTGCTAAGCAGCCAGCTAGCTTTATTGCTTCTATTTTGGCTTCCAAGTCAAAGCAGGAGTCTAGACAGGATAATCCACTCATAAAATAAAACCAAACCAGAACTATGAAGGCTATAGACCTGAAGGGTGTGGCTCTGCTTAGATTCTACTCCAAGTCCAAAAGAACTCCTAGTGTTTCAGGGTCTAGGGCTGTTGGGATTTTTGTGGGGGTTTTTTTGATTGGTTTTGTTTTGTTTAGGTTGTATTTTTTTAATAGATGAGCTGCCTTGCTACACACACAAGTTAGTCTAGTTCTTGTGGGCAGACCAGAATGTTTTCAATTATCTCAAAGATCTGTGGGCTGCATATCTACTCTGCTTCGCTTGTCAGAAAACCAGAAGGATAAGAAGAAACCTAGCATGCAAAAAAGTCTTACCAATTTGCTCTGATCCTCTTTAGTCCTGCTTACTATTGAAAACACGTACTGCATGACACCTGATACCCTGCTGGAGGTTACCCCCTGTTCGGGCCTGCAGAAGGGCACAGTGATGTAAAGAGGAAAATGAAGCAATTTTAGAATCAGAACTAACAAAAGACTTCATTCAAGACTGCAAGTCTACTGGATCTCACTGTGAATAGGTTTCATGCATCACAATTCCCTAAGACATACATCAGACCTTAGCTGCCTCTCCCTTTATCACAAAAAAAGGAAAAAAAAAATCACAGCACATTACAGCCACGTTTCTTCATTGTATCTGGTTATTGTAAAATTTACTCTGCTTCAACCTAGAGAACCTGACCATACACAAAGGACTGGCCAGTCTTCACATGCAAGAAGCAAAGTTATGCTGTAATAGCCTCACAGTTTTTCCAGCTGAAACATGTCTAGGTCTCAAATCTTCAAGTGAAAAATAAACTTTCCCAAGAAAATGATAAGCTATCCCATTCTGCAGATGGACAAAAAGAGCAGGAATCACTATGCCCAGCTGACAGAATTTTCAAACTCCAAAATAGCAAAAATAAATGTAGCTGGTCTAGGACAGAAAAGCAGACACACTGACTTAGCTTTTATGGACTTAGCTGTCCATAAAATTATGCTGCTCCAGAGCACCTCACAAGGTTAAGGCCTTAATATTTCATCAGCCTATCCCAGGTACATCAATTTCAGATGAACGAGGAAACAACTTGTCTCCAACCATACAGCAGATAAAGAGCTGCCAGAAATTCCAACTCTTCGTTGCTATTCTAACCACTTTTCCTTATTGGTCAAGAAAGCTTACAAGAACATTGATTTTGATCCATGCTTGCTAGACATAAGTACTTCACTATTTTGAAACAGTTTCCCTCAAAATTAGTTTTGTGCCCCCACTAATTATATCCTGAGACACCTTATAGACAACTGCTCCTTCCCACACCCTCAGTGTCCCCAGATCTAACAATTACTTGCCTCCCAGAAGATCATGACCCTTTGCTAATTAGTGTTCATGAAGTACCTGATGATCATCAGGTAAGAACAGAGGCTTACATTCAAATTCAAAATAGAAGTTATGCTTACAAAGTACCTTATCTACATAAATACAGCTTGAGGGCACTTCTTGCATGTACACAGGTAACAAACTACAGAATTGACTTATCAGGAGAAAATCATTCTTCTGCTTCACACAAACTATTTCTATAGTTTGAAAAGTTTCAGGTCACTGAAACTGTATTTCTTTACAAATGCCTTTGTCCATCAGAATAGCGAAAAAAAAAAGTCACTTCATTGTGGGTTTCCTACCTACACTCTGGATTTTAGTCCTAGAGTTGGGTTCTGCAAGGTGTTCAAATCACACATCGTATTAATAACATACTGCGCAAAATTAACTGAATGTGCTATCAGTTTTATGTGCCTACCTTAAAAACACTTCTAAGACAACAATCATTTTTGCTCCCTGTCCTTTTCCTAATTTTCACTAAGAATGAATTGTTCTCAAATAAAATTTTGTGCCAAAGATCTAAAAACAAATAAATCTCTTTTAACTGCAATTTTCAACCTAGTTTGTGATCTTTGCTGACAATTCCAAGTGCCATGTAGAGAAAACTTCCACAAGCTTTCAGCTGCTGCCTGGGTCTCATCACGTACTCTCAAGAGAACATAAATACAATGCTCAGATGGTGGAAATCAGAATTTTTTTCAGGGTTATTGATTCTAGTCTGCTAAGGGCCAAAAATCACATGGAGCCTGTAATAGAACAGGGAGAGGGAGAAGAAAGGCCAAGTGAGCTCAGGAAGTACTTCATGCATGAAGATATCACTATCAAACACAGTATTTTCAATTAATTAAAGAAAGAAATACTCTGCCCCCAGGAGAAGTCAAATATCTTAATCTTAGTCACTTAGCGACAATGTTGTGGAAATGGTTTTGGCTCTATTTTCAATAAAGCCTAAAGTATAATTTCCTTCTCATAATGAATTAATTCAATCTGCTTTGACACAAATACACAGTTACCCCATTTCAGTGCTGTGCTTCTCTGATCTCAGCTCTTCCACGCCAAGAATCTCCAACCAACCAGGTATGCTTCTGTGCACAGACTCTCTCTTACCCCCTCTCTTCCCAGCCTCAAACTGCCTCCTGACAAACTTCTGCTGCTTTACAACTAACTCCCACATGGGTCACTTCTTCCCTTTCCCTTTTCCAGCCAGGAGTAATCCTGACACTGCCTGCCTCACTTAGAGCAGGAAGGATGCAAGGAAGCAACTGCACTTCTCTCTTATCAATTCCCAAACAAATACAAAGATCCAACTTTTTATGTTCTTTCCCCTTCTGAATAAAAATGTCTAGCGCCTTCTCAGATTATTGGTCTGAACATTTCTAATGCTTGCCAAATGGGCAGGCTCTTCAAGTTCTGAATGATTTCCACTTGGATTGAAGTATTTTTCTGGCTCAACCATCACCCATTATTCCCCATTTTAAAAGAGATTTAGTGAGGCAAAGGAGGATGCATCATTTCTTGTCCTCAGGAGATGGCAGCAGAGTCTGTGGCATTTGGTGATTAACTAATGTTACTACATTTTTCACAGAAATGTCCCAAACTACCAAGCCACATCTACATGCAGAAAGAACTGAATGGTTAAACAGTACTCAAAACACAAGACTGGGTTCTAAAGTGCTTTAGTAAAATGGCTACAACCCCTCTGCTACCTTCCTACCCTCCCAATCCTTCCTACTTTGTGGAATGTCTTAATCTGGTTATGGAATTAAACTCAAAGTGGTCAGAGTTATAAATCAGGTTAAACTACCTATAACAAACTGCACTGAGTTTTTTATAAACTCATTTAGAAGCTGTTAAGCCATTTGTAAGCTTGCATATAGGCAAGGTCTAGATTTACTGTCCATGAAAATAAATGCAGACTATAGCTCACACTTGGACATTTCTAGGTTCAGAAAAAGCCTAAAAATAAAGTGATTTTCAAGCTCAATTACCTTTTTTGTCCTGCCTCCAGTGCATATGACCATTCAGCAGTTTTCTCATAAACTTGGAACTTCCTCCCATATATGTTAAGCTTAGCACTGTGCCGAGCAAACGGAAACAATTCAGCAGCTCGGCACAAACTCTGCCATACTAACTCAGGAGAGAAAAATCCTTCCCTGTTCTCCTCAGAAACATGATCATCTTCAGGACCTTGAAAGGTTTACTCCTTGAATCTGGGTAAGAGGTATCAGAGCTTATCCATAATGACTCCCCGTGCTTCAAAAACAATATAGTTATTTTTCTGCTACGTTCAGTACCCCCAGCTGTGATGTCTCTCCTACAAAGGCAGCCAGAGCAGCACAAGCCTGCAAAGTCTCGGGGTGAGGAAGCTCTCTGGGGCAGCAGGTACCTGTTGCAGAGGATGGAGCCTGTAAGACTCTTCCACAGCAAGTCAGGAGGACCCTTAGGAACTACAAAACCTGAGACTTAGCTGCAAACACGACAAAGTTGAGAGGCAATCTCCTAGGAGTGTCTTACCCAAAAGTAGTGCACACTTCTTTCTGAGGCTGCTTTAATACACAGCGCTCTACTCACTCCCTGTTTCAATCAGTTTTCTACCACGTGGCTCAAGATGTGCTGCTGCATGACATCTCCCAGGTGTTTCCCATCAAATCTGGAGAGGGATTTGGTCAATGTGACAAAATAACACATACACAGGATCACAGGCACTTGGCCCTGCTTGTAACCTGCATCACTGGCTGCATGTATATGACAATCCTGGTCACACACACATGCACACAACGGAGCACGCAGGTCCTGCAATAGCCTCAGGTAATGTGATTTGTAGGGAAGGCCACCAGGGAAAGGCTGGATGCCTTATTTTCACAGGTTTCCTCTGAACTGAAACAAGTCAGAAATGCACCCTTACTTTAAACCAGCAGCATAACAACTGTAATGAAAACACAAAACCACTGAGCAACAAGTGAATCAACACCATGAAAACAGCAAAGTGCAGGGAGTATTATTTACATCTGCTCTATAAAAACAGCCAGATTACTACAGACAGTGGAACTTGAGTCCCTTCCACTGGTATTTTTCCTCATGCAAGTACAGTTCTAAAACAGACTTTCAAATTCAAGAACTAACAATAATAATATATAATAAATGAAAAATTATTCTCTAGAGAATCACAAGGTTCACTAATAGAACAGTGAAATACCTCAGTTTTTCAAGTCACATTCAAGAAAAAAGGGGAAACATAATGAGACTCTAATCTATTAAAGTTATTCAGAAAGTGAGGATAGAGTGAACATAAAGCCAAGTCTCACAAAACCAGGTGGAAGCTAAAAACAGCTCCCAGTTCAGAAGATGGTGTTTAACTCATCAAATAAGAGATAACCCACAAAATTGTAAGCAACTGAGAAAGCAGAAAAATCTTCTGCTATTTCTGAAACCAGAGGTCCTAGGTAGAAGAGGCCAAACCTCAAGCACCGTGATGACAGAGACACTACAACCTGCTATGCATTATTAACACACATCCATGTGCTATTTCAAATTCAGAGAGCTAAGAAAGAAGGCTGCAAGCAATATACATTGACTACATATCTTTTAGATCTGAATTTCATGCCAATGAACTGGATAGTTTCTTTTTTAATTCTTTCTCTGCCAAAGTAGACTTTTCATAATGACAGCTGATAAAACATCAGCTGCTCTAAGCGCTTCCAAAATCATCTCTGCATTTTGTGCTGTGGGTTACAATGCAGTGCATACATTCCCAGAAAAAACAGTCAGATGGAGTCAGTTTGTTCAGAAGGACTTGTCCGCAATTTTGGATTCAATACTGAAGACAAACCAAATCCCTTCAAGCCCATCAGTTTCTGTATGCTGGGAGCTGAGGCTTTAGATCTACTTCTGGATCCATCTTTTGACACGACTTGTACTTTAGGGATCTTCACTGATCTTTGTAACTTAAAAAGCAATTTGGATTTGTTCCAAAGTACTCCTAAGTAATTTACACATTCCTTTTGAACTATTCTCTAGTCCTTTGAGACTCACTGTGTTTAAAAGGGGTTATTTTTCAATTTCAGCTCTGTTGGCATATTTGCTTCAATCTGAATTTCTAGAGAACACCTGGATTCAATATGAGAATCTGCACAGGAATATGGATTTATTCTGCACCAGAACTTGCTGTGTGGTGCTAACAGTGTTTTGGCAAGACAGGAATATGCTCTTCTTCAAAGAGATGAACGAGTACCAGAAGAGCAGAAATACCAAGTACAGAACCCGAAGCAGTAAGCCCTGAAGCTGAACCAGAAATAAAGCTGCCTGTAAGTAAAAGTAAAGTAACAGAAATGAAGTTTGGTGCTCTGGAAGCAGAAGAGTGGTATGCGGGTTTTTTCTCCATAGCTTTCTATTTTTAAAAAAAAGTTACAAGAAGTAAAAAAGTCCATGAAATGAGAACAACTGATCAGTGCAAGCAAAGCCAGCTCAGCTCCTCAGGGAGCACTGAGCACGGCAGAGTGGCCGTGCCCTGCCAGGAGATCCCCACAGCTCCAGCCTGGCATGCCTGAGCCACTTTCCCACTCACACATCCAGGTCCCAGTAAGCCTGTCCCACGACTGACATACAACCAAAGCAAGGCTAAGCTGTAGCAAACAGCAGGACGGTCACCAAAGGATAAAAGGAAACCCAGTTCTGTCGGGAGTGCTGTGGAACAAGGATCGCATCAACTGCCACCTCATCTTGGCTGATCCGTGCTGCTGCTCCTCTCGCAAACCCCGCCGTCCTCATTACAAGGTGACGAAGAGTGGGGGTGCCTTGTTTTATGTAGGGTGGTGCAGGTGGATAAAGGGTTGTCCAACACCCCAAACACACCTACTTTATGTCAGCTGAGAGTCTGTTTATTTGCAATCATCCCTGAACATCTTTCTACAGACACCTGCCAGCCCCTCACGATGCCTGAAGCTGCTTACACACTGTAAGAACCAGCTAAGAGTCTGTTATCAAGCAGTCTTGTATGACCTCACCCCTATTGCTAATAAGCTAAACCCCTTACCATTTCTTAGTAAAAGCTTAAGTGATTCAGCTTCCATTCACCCTGCCTTAAGCTGCCAAACTGGAATAATAATACCCATCATTGCATAACACCAGTTCCAAGGGGACTGGTTTAATGCTCTTTTGAGAAACAGCTGGGGAAAGCTTCCTTTGTGCCTGTGAAGAAACTGAGGCACAGAACTGGAACAAGCACGTTTTGTGGAGCACAAGTGATGCTGAAATTAATAAACATTAGGTGGTTTAGCCAACATTGAAAAACCTGTCCCAAAGTGACCTGGACAAGGTCAGGCAGGTCATCTGACACCAAAGCACAAGCGTGAGTGTAAAGGCCTCCACTCTCCTGTATAAAAACGGCACCTCATTGCCCCCACTGAGAAGAGAATCAGTGTTTGCAGCCAACCAGATTTGAAATCTCTAGTTTTCAGGAGATAGACAGAAGCGATGTCAGGCCCAAAGCAGCGGGTGTGCTACAGAAACATGACACAGAACACAGCTCGTTTGTCATCCATCCACGCTGTACATCCTCCACGTAGCAATTAAAGACTTAAAAAAACAACAAAAGTGCTAAAAGGATGTTACACACAATAGCACCGCAAAACCACAGACATCCGAGGCTGGCAGATTTTTCGCATTGAGTGAGCGGCGCTTCTTTACTACCGCCAGACAAGGACCAGACAGGGAAGCCAGCCCGGCCAGCAACCCGCCCGCTCTGCAGATCGCCAGACCCCGCAGGGCGGGATCCCCCCGAGCACGAGGAGCCGCCGCGTCCCGCCCGCTCCAGCGCGGGGCTGAGCGCGGAGAATCCCCGCTCCGGCGGCGGCACCATCGTGACGGCGCGGGAGCCCCGCGGGCAGCTCCTGCTCAGCGCAAAGGGCGCCAGCGGCGGCACCGCCGGCTTTTCTCGCCCGGAGGGACTCCCCGGCACCCGCCCGCCCGTCCCAGAGGGCGGGAGGGACGCAGCAACGCTCCCCGAGCTCAGAGGCGGTGGCACCACTCGGCCCTCTCCGCCTCCCGCCCGCCGCGCCGCCCGGGCCCGCCCCGCTCCCCTCCCGGGCGGCCCCGGCCCGGGCCGAGCCCCGCACTCACCCCTTCATGGTGCGTCCGCGGCCTGCCCGGCGTCCGCACTGGCTGCGTCCAGGGCCCGGCGGTGCGGGTGCGGCTCCGGCCTCCCCGTGCTCAGCGCGGGCGCCTCAGTCTCCTCCTGATTCCGATCCTGATCCCGATCTTGATCTTGATCCCACTCCCGCTCCACATGGGCCTCCGCCCGCCCCGCCCCGCCCCGTGACCCCTCACCTCACGCCGCGCGCGCGCCCCCGCCCCGCCCGCCATGACCCGCCCGCTCCGCCCCGCCCCTCCCGCGCGCCCCCGCCGCGCACGCGCCGCGCCCCGAGGGGCGGGGGAGAATGGGGAGGCCGCGCGCGTCTCGGGGGCGTGGCGTGGATGTTGTCACGTGACGCAGAACGGCCAATCAGCGCGCCCCACTGCGCCCGGTGCACTCCTGCGCGGAAGCGGCCCAGGCTGAGCGGGCGAAGCTCCGCCCGGAGTTGGGCACGGCTCGCGCCCGGCGCTTCCGGTGTGCGGCGCGGCGCATGCGCGCGGGGCCCGGCGTCAGCTGATCCAGCGCCTCCTTTGCCGCCGCCGGAGCGACTCGGGCGGATTCGGGCGCGCCGGGCCGGCCCAGGTGAGACGCTCTGCCCCCTCTCCCCCTGCCGCGCACCGCTGCCTCCGCCTCTCCCGAGCTGCGCCCGGGGGTTGCCCTCCTCTGTGGTGAAGGGGGGCGGGGGTCGGCTCTCGCCGCTCCCCGCCCCGCTCGGACCCTGTCCGGGAAGGACGCGGTCTTCCCGTGGAGCCGCTCCCAGAGGGAGCGCGGCCCCCGGCTCGGCGGAGCGGGTGTCGCCGGGGCCCTGGGCAGCCGACCTTCACGGAGCTGTGCCCCGGCAGGACAGCCCGCTGGAGGCGGCCATGCGCTTCCTCGCCCCGCATCGCAGGGAGAAGAGACCTGGAAAGCGAAGCAGCCCCTGAATGAAAAACCTGCAGAGCCCTCGTCGGAGACGCCCAATGAGATGCTTTAGGGTTATGCCAGAATTCCTTACGGAAAAGGAATGGGGTGATAGCGGCTGGGTTCCAGTGCCAGGTCATCCCACCATCTTGAGTGGGTGGATCTGAATCTTTCGATGCCTTGACCGCAGCCCAGCGGAGAGCGAGCAGCAGGGTTGTGGAAGAGGAATGTTGCTGCCGGCTTCTCACTGCAGCCCATCCGTGGCAGAGGAGACCCCCTGTTGTTTTGCAGTTGTATATCCTGGTGGCACATCAAATGTGGTTCCTATTCCTGTAGCCAGTGATAAAATTCTGCCTTAGAATGAGGTGTTCCAATCATCACCCTTAGCATTCACTTAAAGGCAAGAAAGAAATCTTGCACTACTGGGTTCTGGATGATATTGTTCATGTTACAGGTAGCTGTGAGATTGGAGTATGTGGCACATATGTGCCAAGATCCATCCATTCCATGCAGTTGCCCAAAGTTATTTACTTTCTTAGGAAGAAAGTAAAGTCTTTCTAAGATTTTACTGTCTTCCCCCAGAGAATTTGCATAAAAACAATTTGGTGATCGTTTTATTCATTGTAATGCAATACTTCGGCAAAGTACACTAGCTATTTGATCTAGCGTGGTATTTCAAATGCTAATTCCACTTGATGAAGTGGAGAGGGGGATAGAAAAATAGGAAAACCTGCTGATAGACTGCTAGAAGTGATTTATTAGCAAGAACATGCCAAATACAAACTGGCATTTGCAAGTGAAAGTTTGAGTAACTGAGGCAGATCTTCAATATGTTGTAAGTTATGCTGTATTTGTGCTGACTTCTGCACTGTGCAGATCTGCAGGAGCTGAATGTTTGCCTTCTCTGTGTGGTACTTTCAATGGCCTTTTCAATGACCAGCCAATATAAATATTTAATAATATCTACATTTTATTCTATGTAAGAATATGTGAAGTGAGATCAGAATCTACAGGTCTTTGAATTACCAAAAATACTGCAGATTATTTTTGCTGTGCCTGTCAGTCTGTAACACGAAGCCCTCTGGGAAAGCTTTATTCTTTTATGTGGGGAAAAAAATAGTCTTAATTTTGTGATCAGGTGGCAAAGTATGACATTCAGAAATACTAAATCACCATGGACATCAACTTGAGAGAACAGGGAAGGAGGAATGAAGGCAGCAGTGGAAAATGGCTGCTGGCATCAGCTGACTGTTGAAAGGGGGGTTGTAGTCTTGTGTTGCAATACTAACACAAGATCTCTGTTTCCTGTAAATGCTGCCTTGTCTTTTTCCAAATCAAGAATTATTTTCTACAGGTAGTGCTAATATAGGTTGAGCCATTAGTGTTGCTTCATTTTTATGGAGCATTAGCTTAAATTCAGCTTTTATTTTGGTCCAAATATATATTAACTGTTTTGTGCCTCATTGACCCTGACTTACAAAGTCTGTGGGCCTTAAGTGTCCTTCTGTTGCCTAAATTTTTTTCCCAGTATGACTTCATGCATTTATCTTCCAGACTTGCATGGGTGCTGATGTTACACGTTGTCATCCAAAGCTGCTAGAGACCAGCAGGTTACCAGATAATTCCCCTGAAGATCCTTTTAGAGGCGCTGTGCATTCCCCCTTGTGTTTCAATACCATAATGGTGTGTCTTTGGTTCTCAAGCCCCCCTTTGGTTTGATACCATAATGATTTGTCTTTGGGTTCTCAAGTTCTGAAAGTTCCTACTGAAGGGTTTCCCTCATGCTTTTAAATTGCATGTTTGTGAGCTATGGCTGTAATCCTAATTACTCTTCCAGAAAGAGTAAAAGGATTACAGGATAACCTAGTTGGGGTCTTTGGTTGCTTTGATGTTGACCATAAAATGTTGAATGCTCCTGATGACCAAGTAGTAATCCCTCCTTTTTTTTTTTTCTCTCTGACTTCTTAAGAAAACCCTACAAAACACAAACCATGCATCAACCCAATGCTCCGTTGCCTGAAATATGTTCTTTTGTCCATGCTTACTTTTATTGGTTAAAAAGTGGGGGATTTCAGACTTGGAAATATTGAGGCACTGTTGACCAATTGTATCCACATGATTTTTTTTAAGATGGAATTTTACCAAGGAAAGCAGACCGTGTAGTCAACTGGAATATCATGCTCATTCATTCTTACTTGGCATCTTAAATCATGTGACTTCTTTAGCCTTCCAGCTGGGCAGAGAGAAACAGGGTCCTACTCCAGCAGAGGAAGCAGAATGAATTTAGAATTTTCAGCCTTTTTTTTCCTGTACAGAATAAGCCAACAATCACCTAAATGTCCAACGTGCAAAACTGGTTTTGACTGGATCTTCTATTTGTCATTGTTGTATCTTCTTTTGTGGTATAAAAAGCTTTTTGCTTCTCTTTGATGTGCTCACTCCATTCTTCCCTTTGGGTATAAGCTAAGCTTATACCAAATTCTTGGGTTTGGTCATCTCTCATGCCATTAAGTTCTGCACTCTCATAAATATTTTTGGTTGGTTACTTTATTTCATCCAAGCATTTACTTCTCCTATGTTTGTCAAGCTCTCAAGTTCAACACCCCCGTATCTCAGAAACGTTGACCATTTGCTGCCATCTTTTTAGATGGCCATACGTTATATGGCTGTTCCAACAGACTTTGTCTTCCAAGGCCTGGCTTTACTGAAGTGATACGCTTACTTTGAAAACCAGTAAGATGTTTATGGATAGATCCTGAAAGTCTAACAGACCTTGTTACTACCGCTTAACCAAATGGCAGATAAAGGCCAGTTTGAGCTGCTGTGTTTATTTGCTTGCTTCAACAGCTTGACTACTCCTCTGAGCTTGTGTAATGGAAAAATTCAGTGTCACTGCTCACTCTGTTTAGAAATAATTGTCTGACAGTGGCCCCTCTTTTAATTTTGTCATAGTTTACAACTTCTTGGGGAGTCTGTTATGTTCAAATCAAAAGTAATCAGCAAGGTCTAAAACTGGTATGGGAAGGTGCCCCAGTTAACCAAGACTCATTGTGCTGAACAGATAAATGAACTAAAAAGTCTGCTGAAAATAGACCCATTGCAGATACAAATGCTTGAGAGAAGTGGTGTACTAGAGGGTCTCTATAACATAAAAATCTTGTCTTTGTCCTTCCTAATCAGTTGAGAAGTGTTCGTATTGTAAAGATGCTCATAGCCAAGTTGACATGCTGGTGCTCTGGTGGGTTTCAGCTGACCAGTCTGCCCAGCTGTGTTTCTGCCAGACAGCATCCCATGAGAAATGCCAGAATGTGCTGTGGAGATGCTGCTTCCCATCTTAAGGCTGCTGTAAGCTATGCTTGCTTACTGAAGTGGTTTGTGGTGGTTCATGTTAAAGAGTGGTGGTTTGGATGTCTGTGATACTGGTCTGTGTTCTGTGCCCTAAGCAAGAAGAGCAATCCTGTTGTGGTTGGGATGGTTGTGTGTGAGGAGGTATAGAAAGGATATGGGAAAAGCAATGGACGTCATAGAGAGAGAGCTGTGCCTTTATGGGAGTAACTTATTATAGCTGGACAAAAGCTTTCAAGTATGCAAGTTTTGTGTAAGAGCCTGAAGAGTGACTTGACAGTTTTTTAGTATCCGAGCAAAGAAACTGCATATTCCAAGAACTTCAGTTAGCGGGACAAACATTAGGTCCTTGTTCTTGTTACACTGTATCATTACTTTATTTCCACTCTGAAAGTAAGACCTTAAAAAGCAGCCCTTCAGAAAAAAAACCCCTAAGATGGTATTTCAGACTAACTGCAGACTATATTGGTAGAGATGTCTAAGTAGGCAATTCTGTTATGTGAATTGCCTACAGATCCTTGAAATGTTGAGGGTTTTGTTATCATGATAAATTTGCATGAGCTGGTAGATATTCAGACAACCACCACAATATGTAGTTTAAACAATGTTAAAATTTAATATGTGGGAAGGCCTCTGGCTGTTATAAAGAAGCTGTAAATACTTCAGGTAATTGAACATAAAATTTCCAAATGTAGCTCAGCTTGCTTTAAAACATAAAGGTACAGTTTTCCATTACAGAAAAAGTTAACCTCAATTTAATTTCCTTTTACTGGAATCTGGTGCCAACAGGTGTGCTGTGGTTCCAACCAGGTGTTTCATTATACCAAAGGTACTATAAAAGAATACTTCTATCTGCTAGGGATGTTGGATCTTTCTCAAAGACTTTCATGCAGACTCACTCCTGGTTCAGCTCTTCAAACTAGCTGTCAAATACCTTGCATAATAAACTGAAGATTCCATAATACCCTAACTTTAAAGGTGATCTGAAACTTAAGTGTAATGATGAAATGCTTATTCCAAACTTATGCTCAGTACTTCAGCCACTACACCTGGGGAGAAGGGGTTAGAGAGACATAAAGAGGAGATGATGTGTTTTAATGATTCTCGTGTGATTCTGCATGTAAAACTGAGCCTGACTTAAAAATCTAGCATCAGTTGTTTTGTAAAATTGCACACCTTTTGTCTCTTGAGGTGAGATCTTCAGAAGTGACTCTGGCTGAACTGTAGTAAAGTTTGCTGGCATAGTTGCTTACAGCTATGTATTCATTTCATTTTAATGTTTGTCATCTTAAAGGTTAGAGCAACAAAAAGTATTTCAAGAAACAGTGCCAAATACACCTGAAAATTGAGTGACTTTTACTTAATAAAAGCTAGGGTGGGTTTTAGTCTGGCAGTAATGTTAGTGATGTTAATGAAAACTGTTCATCTAGAGGAAATGACTGGGCATTGCACTGAGCAGATGGCTGCAGAACTTTTCAGCCATAGCAGCTAGATGACAGGATCAGGATAAGAAGAGAAGGTCACTGTAGAACACAGAAATGAATTTTGTGTTCGTGTTCTGTATTATGGTTTGGATTTCAGTTGCATTAGATCTTTCTTTTGTGTGAAAGTCTATCAAGCCAAAGAAAGGGCAGAATGTGTAGCAGGCTGAAAGGAATGTCAAGTTTTTCCCAGTAATAAAAATGTGAAGCAGTGTAGCAAGTAAGAACTAAAGAGAGGCTCATCAATTTCCTCCTCTGGAGAAACCTCAGCTGAGAGGAAAGAATTGGTATAGAAAACCCTGTTATGGAAAACTGTAGCATATGAGTCAGCCGATGAACATTTTTTCACGTGGAAATTTCACAATGTGGTTTTCTCTAGTAACAGGAGTATTTTAATGGATTTAGCTAGGATCTTTATCAATTCTAGATATAGCATGATAGCTGTGTTTGATGTTTGAAGGCTGCTTATCTACTTAGCTGATCAGATCCCCAGTGGGTCAAAGCAATTATGCAATGAGCACCTTTATTTTTGCTGCTGACTTCTTGGTTATGTTTAAACAGCTTTGTTCTAGTATTATTCTGGGCTAACTGAAGGCATTTCCCAAGCTGCTGAATAAAAGCTTGGGTGCTTGAGTAACAACTTGTGATAGTGGTACATCTTGCAGGAACAGACTTCATACCCTTGCTTTAGGAATGTATACTTTCTGTACAGATGTATCGAATATAAATATATTGTTATGTCTTTAGCTTGATGCAAGGCATGATGTTTGTTTGAAGTATCAGACTTGTATGTATTGGCATGCCCACAGGTAAGCCCCCATCTGTTTTTAGGAAGAGGACAGTAGGAGCTTAAGTGGTGGACTTAAAGAATTCAGTGTTGCATGGTCTCACTTTGTAGCCATCGTGTGGTAATGACAGTGGCAGCATAATTCTCCTTCCTGTCTCTTTCCTTGAATTCACATGGATTTACGTGTACATGTGCTGAGCAGAGTAAGCCTTGTCTGAGAGGAAGAGGCTTAGGAACCCAAGCAACAAGTTATATGAAAGATAAATGGTCTTGTAGGGTTGCAGATGGGTCCACAGTACGTAGGTGAGCATCATTTAAGCAGGTTCCGGATCAGAAGTGGCCTCAAAGTGCCCTGTGACAGCTGAAATTGTGTGAATAACTAAAAGGAAAAATGTCCATATTGTTGAGAAATAACCTTTCTAGCTCAGAGCTTATGGCAGGAGGGTTGGTGCTGTTTGCTTCACAATGTCTGTGTCATGAGCAGACTGAGCCATGTGGTCGTGTTGAGCACAGGACGTGACTCTGCCCGGTTTCATTAGAGTGCAGATGACACAGTTGGAAGGTGTTTGATACAGCAGAGGGTCGTGCTGCCGTACAGAGGGACCTGGACAGACTGGAAAAATTGGCTGACAGGGGGTCCTGTGAAGTTTGACAAAGGGAAGTGCCAAGTCCTGCACATGAGGCACAATAACCACATACCCTGCTGCAGGCTGAGGACTGACTGAGTGCTGAAAGGAACAGGGGGTCCCCAAGCTGAACATTGGTTGGCAATGTGCCCTTGTGGCAAAGGCAGCCAGCACCATCCTGGGCTGTGTTTGGAAAAATCCCACCAACAGGTTCAGGGAGGTGGTTTTTCACCTTGGTTAAACTTGATGGAAACCACATCTAGAGTGCTGTGTCTGATTCTGGGCTCTCCGGTAGAAGAAAGATGTGGCTTAATGGTGTGCACCCAGAAAAGGGCCACAAAGACTGATGAGCATTTGGAGGTTGGAAAAGCAGATGAGAGAGCTGGGATTATGCAGCCTCAGGAGGAGAAGGCTCTAAGAATCTAATTGTAAAGTATATAAGCACCTGATGGGAGGGAGTAAGGGGGATGGAGCCATACTCTTCTCTGTGGTACCTGCTGAAGTAACAGGACGCAATGGGGACAAACTGAAATACAGGGAATTCTCTTTAAACATAGGAAAACACTTTTTACTGCAAGGGTGTCTGAACACTGGAACGGGTTGCCCAGAGAGTTATGGTGTCTTCATCCTTGGAGGTAATCAAAATGCATCTGGCTGTGGCCCTGAGCAGCCTCCATCAGCTTGTGTGGAGCAGGGCATTGGAAGTAGATGATTGCCAGAGGTGCCTTCCAACCTCAGCGTTTCAGTTGTTTAGTGACTGAGAAGTCTGGAGTAATTTTCCTTGCTGTGTTATAGTAAAATTATAACTGCACAGTAGGAAGGAGCAGGTTTCCTGAGAATACTATTGGGCTTCCTTTCCCAGTGACCTGTGCTAGAGTTCTGGGCGTGTTGTTTTTTTGTGGGACAATATCCCAAATTCTAGATATGAAAATGCTGCCAAACTTCTGCATTTCTCTAGTAATTCAGGCACTTTATTTTTTTTTTTTAATACTTCCTCCTAAAGATATCATCTGTTAGAAGGGGAAGTATAAACTGTCCTTGTTACAGGAAATCTGTGGCAGTGATTATCCTGTTGTTTATGAGGCCCTTGCAACAGATCCTCAGGTAGCTGGACACTGGGATTTATGCACTCTGCCAGAGTCTGCTCAGGTGAGCACAGTAAATGTTGGCAGTCTTGAATCCAATGAACTCCAATGTGACACTAAGCTGATGATCCAGTGTGGGTGGTGATCTTTACGATCCTGCAATATCCAGGTTTTTACTAAGAAGAGGAGAAGGTATGATTTTCTTTGGAAAATTTCCTTTGGCTACATTTTACTGTTCATGCCTATTAAGCTTTCCTGGATATCATATGTAAGGGCTTATATTCTGACTCCATTTTCCTACCCTTGGAAATCAAAACACATTAGTCTGTTTCAGATATACTAAAATCTATGACCTTCAAGTTCAGAGTTATTCTGGCAGAATGAATCCTAGCACTGGTGGCTTACTGGTGTAACACTGCTGCTCCCAAATTACTGATACAACATTTGAAGTGTTGGTAATCCTAGAACTTGCGAAGATAGGCTTGAGAAGTTGTGAAGACTGCAGGAAACTCTTCAGCTTCATGCAGGTTCTTAGGGAGGGATCACACAGCTGCTCATGTTCTGTTCAGCATACGGGGCTGTGCCTGTCGATCTCTGAAAACAGATTCCAGCAGCTGTCACTCAGGGTGGCACAGTTCTCTGCTTTGTTGAGGTGCTGGATGTCATGCAATTGCATTGGTGCTTCTGCTGGCCAGGGGAAGGGCTTCTGAGCCTAAGGAAGCCCCACAAGACTCCTGGAGGCAATCAATACTGTTCAACATTCTCAAGCAATTAGTATTGCGGTGTGTTCAGCACCTCTCTGTGCAGTCTGTTGTTAAACAGTTGTCCTCTTAAGCTCTTCCAGAGCACAGCACACACTGACATGGCTGTGTTACACCAGAGGGCTGGCAGGTGAATGGATTCCAGCAGAAAACATGCACCTCTTTCAAGGATTTTCGAGTAGTTGTATGCACCACTCGGGACATTGGAATTCCCGGCTTTGTAGGAGGCCCTTAATGCCAACGCCGAAGCCTTTTAATTTCTTCTGCTCGGCCCTGTGCAGTAGGGAGGGCACAGATGGGAGTTCAGCTGGGCTCGAGGTGGCTGGAATTGCTATTGCGGCATTCCTCGGTGCTGGTGGGAGAGAGGGAGAGACTGATGACTCATCAAGTCAGGTGGTTGTGCCTCTGCTGTGTGTCAGAAATCTCTTTCCCCTCTGCAGCAGGCTTTCTCATCCCTCTGTGTAGGGGCACTAGAAGGACGATTATTTCGCAAGCAGTGATGCTTCACTGCTGAATTCCAGCTTTTGAGTTGGGCCCGTGGGTTTTTGGTACTCTCTGCTTCTGCAAAATAAGGTAAGGATCTGTGTTTATGTGACAAAATTCTTGTAGATTTTCTTCCTTGCTGCAAGAAGGCTCCTTCTAAAAATCTCACTGGAGTCTGAATTTTGAAAAGATATTTGTGTTAAGGCATTTCATTGTGTAAATTCTGCATCTGATCAAATGTTAGATGCAAAACCCAGGAACAGTGAAGGAAACCCGGTTTCTCCAACATTAAGAGCAGAGCAGTTACATTTTTGGGGCTACTGTGTAACCAACCAGATTACTGTGCTGGGGAGAAATGAAGATAGCTGAGGTTATGGGCTCTTTCTTGTTTAATTAGGACTTTAAAATCAGTGTAATGAATCACCTTTTAGTCAGAGAAGGTTCTGCTGCAAGTAATACTTTGATTTCTGGGCCTATTAATCAGAATATGAATGCTAGAGCTTACGAGCATGTTTGAAATCATTTGGTGAACTGTTTTAGATAAGGAAAATATGAATTGTAAAGGATAGAAGATGCATCTTTACTCATAAGGGAATTTAAATTAAGCTAATATCCAATGTAGGTGTGCTAGTGGACTTTTGTAGGAGGGAATTGCACATAGTGTCTAATATCCTGTGTTGGCAAGAGGCCTTTCAAAGGCCTCAGGGGCTCTGTAGATTTCTAAAATGGTCAGCTGCCATGGCTTCTAGGGTACATACATGCTTTAGGGAATTTCATTTTCTTCGAGTACTGGCAATGAAAACATCTAACAGGGTAGGAAGGTAAGGCAGCGTTTTGGCCTGCAAGGACTTTTCCATATAAATTGAAAATCTGTAGTGCTAGTACAGAAGCACAAGAAAATGATGCAGAGATAAATAACAGCTTTTTTTTTCTTTCCCTAATTTGTATTCAGTGTTAAAGACATGTAGCCCCTTAGAAAAGACGCCAGCCTGGCTGGGTGGGCACTGGCTTTGTGTAAACTGTACTTTGGAAGTATAGCAGAGGTGGAGCAAAGGTGAGAAGGAATTGGTGTAGATGCTAGAGATCATGGTAAAGACAGGGTTTATTAGTGTGTTGCTAGGTGGTCTAGTAGAAGAATGCCCTGCTCTTTTACTTGGCTTGGCCAGTAATTTGGAAAGGTGGCTGTAGGAAGAGAGAGGGAGCAGAGCAGCTACAGAAACAAGAGAGGCAGGTGCTGGTGTCAGGATGTTGCCATTTAAGTGTAGAATGGCTGTTCTGAGGTTCTTGCTTGCCTCCCTAAAAGATAAACAGTCACTTCAAGCAGGTTTTGATTATGAAGAAAAGTTAATATAAATTGAAACTGGCCCAGTGTTCCTGCTTTTCCTTGTCTTTGTAATTTGACTCTTTCATATGGGACGTTATCTAATTGCCAAGATGTGTCACTAATTCAATTATGAGAATGTGGTTTAACTCTCTACGGTGCTTTTAGAGAACACATTGGTAGTAGGACACTGGACATTGTATGGTATATTGAAGTAAATGTTTAATTTGGATTTATAAGAACAGCTGCTTTTTTTGGTATGAACAGCAATTGTGCTTGCTTGAGTTTTGCAGTGTTTTAGTTGTTAAAAGCAAAAAGGATGAGATTGTTGTGTTAGTCAGATCAGAACCAGCTCATACCAGCTGCTCAGGAACTGCAGATTGCTTTGCGAGGACCTCCTCTCTGCCATTTGTCAGAGGAGACATTTCAGAAAAAAACAGTGAAATTAAAATTGTCTCCTGGGTCTAAACACCAGAAAGTGTGAAAGATAACCTATGGCTATGGAGGGTAGAGGGATTTAATGGATATATGGCTTAGCCTTTGGGCCCAAGACCCATTAGCAGGTCTGCTCCAAGCTGGTAGTGACTTAGCCATGATCCACTGTTGTGGTGGCTGCTGTGGAATAAATCAGTGGCAGCCATGATAGACAGTACAGCCCACAGAGACATGGAGCCTGGAAGAAGCTCTTCCTTCAGGATAAACAGGGGTTTGGAATGGTGGGAGATCTTTTCCTTACAGAGCAGTGCCACCAATTGAAAACTTGCAGATCAGTAAAGAGGCCAAGGGGCAGAGGACTTGTATTGTTGTATTAAACTGGAAAATAGCTGTAAGATTTCAGAATAATAGGAGAAGTCAGCTACTGCTCCCAAAGAATAGGCAAAAATGTATCTTTTAATTGTGCTGCAAAGGGTGGCAATGGAGTCGTTGTCTTGCTTATTGTATATGGGGCAGGTTTTCAAGCCTGAGTATGCCTTTGTATTTGCTGGCTTGGATTAGGCTTCTCTCAAAGACTGAGTGTGAGTGTCAACAGGTGCCTCCCAGTTCACGTCACCAAACCAGGGCCTTGCTGTTGATTAGTGCAGGAGCTCTCTGTGCTGGGGCTGCCATAGTGCACCTTTCACCAGTGCTGCGTCCTAAGTGTGTCTGTACAGGAGAAATGGGAAGAGTGTGGACTTACAGTTCTCTAACACCCTTCAGTTTCCAAGGTAACACACAGCACGATAAGGGCTCACAAAGCAAAACCATTAAATCCTCTCATCTGCACTGGAAGCAGGGCAGCCCAATGGCCACAGGACAAACATGGATGGAGGAAGTCTGGTGATAAAACAGCTTTTCCAGTGCCAGTTGTTTAAATTTGCTAAACAGTTGCTGGCAAGAGATGACAGCTTGTTGTTTAACTGTTGCAAATTGTGGGTTTTGGCCATTATTCAGCACAATTCTTCTGTAATGTTCTGTGGGTTTCACTGAGAGGAAAGACTGTAATATGTAGCTGTGAGGCACATAGAAAGGACTCACGTGTTTATGTGCTGGTGCTTCTGAAAATCTGTGTTTCTTCCTCTAAATACTGTGATTCAGCACCTTAAGATAGCAGAAATTGAATTTGCACAATTAATATTTGTAGTATTGCATTTTAGAAACTGGTGGCAATAAAACAGACGCAGAACATTCTCTTGCTTACTCAGAATCGTGGAAAACTCTTTATTTTGAAGGAGGGTAATGTTATGTGGAATACAAGAGATTTTCTCTTGTTTAAATATCCTATTACCAAGCTTAAAAACAGTGCAACACTGTTAGGGCATTGTTACACTGCATCTTTTTCATTCAGTTGCATTCTGTGGAGCATATTATGGAGTGATGTTCTATCCCTGTGTTTCTGCAGTAAGGAATCTCAGATCTTTTATTTGTTTAAATCAGTTTTTCACTTTTTACAGCTTTAAAATCACAGGGTTAAGATGCTTCAGGCTATGAGTTCAGAATTCTTTTTAACTGGAAATAAGAAGAGAGCAGAGGGAAGAGGAGGAACTTACTACATGTGCATGTTCTTCAGGACTGACTCTTATTTTTTTCTTTTGTTCAGTTGAACAGGCAAAATGGACTTCTCCAAACTCCCCAAAATCCGTGATGAGGACAGAGAGGCTTTTGTTGGCTATGTTTATGGAGTTTCAGGACCTGGTAGGTATTACTTTATAAAGGAAGTCATAAATTTTGTTTTATCTAGGATCTTGTTAATCTTCACTTGAAAGCAGAGAAGTATGATAGAGCTCTGGGTGGTGGTTTTCATCTTTTTTTTTTCTTGAGTGCGGGACTTCAAGAAGGATTACTGACATATAGTCTGATAAAGAAATTGCTAACAAGATGTTACTATTAACCTTTTTTAAAAATGTAGTGAGCAGAAGCAGGCAGTTGAATAAAAACAACAACAATAATAACAAAAGGTAAGCTTTCTGTATGAGATAAAGCTCCTTGGTTGGAAATCTGCAGGGCCCAGTGTGCTAAGCTTCTCTAAAAGGGTATGAAAAACATAGTCCATTCTCACTCAAAGTTTGCCCCTGTGCTTTCTGAGGTCCTCAGTCCCTGTCAGTGTCAAGCTGTTTTGTTTACAACACCATGGGCTGGGGGAGCTCAGCAAGGAGCCACAAGAGTCAGGGAAGGTGGTAGAATTTGGTGATAGTGCAGCTGGGAGAAGGAGGACTCGTCCTTCATCTTTATCAGCTGAAATAGTTTAGGCTGTGATAGCAACAGCTTTTGAATGCATGCAGACTCTATTGACTTTCCTGCTCCTTCCTGCATTCTCTTCAAGAACTGAAGGAAAGGATGGGAATGTGAGAACAGATTAGCAAGTATTTTTGTTAATGCAACGTATTTGATGCATAAGAGATAGCCTACCTAAATAGGCACAAGATTTTAAGTGGACATTCTGTAACTGCAGAAGTGGTACTTAGAAACAATTTTAAACTGACACAGCTTTCTTTCCCAAGAAGTGAAAAATGTATTTTTGTGTAAATATGTGAATCCTCTGTGCATTACTGTGATCATAATATACAAGACATAATAAATTTCCTAAAGCAGCCAGGATTCCATATATGACCTGCTGAAATCTAACTCAAAGCAGCAGGAAGTTTCAGGCCCAAACATGCTGCACAACAGTCTTCATCTGTTGAAAGTTAATTTAAGTGCCCTAAGATAGACCTTGCTTTTCTACAAAATAAAAAAATGTTTTCTTAAAAGCTTTCTAGGCATTACTTGTGATGCAAGGGTATTTAGCAGATGCCTTGGCTTGATCTATCCACGTTTGTGTCAGCATCCAGATGCTACCTTGTTTACCAAGGTAAACAGAAGTTTAAGTGACTTGAAAATGCTGGCACCCAACCACAGGTTTATGTAACTATTTGCCATTTTCTTTTGTGTTTTAATTTAGTCAGATGAGAATGTAGCCCAGCTCACTGCAAGGGAGAAGTGCCTACAGAACTTGTTTGTCAAAGTTCACAGCATCTCACACCCTCAACGTTTGCAATCTGTCAAGAAAGATAAGAGAAATTATGGCCTGAATTGTCCTGTGAATTACTACATTCTCATAGTGTCCTCTTAATCTGGATAAAGGACAGAGTGAAAACAGTGGGAAAATTTATTCTTTTGACTTTTAAACCAGAAATACCAGGAGTTGTGGCATCCTTTTGTGAAGTCAGGAGTGTGTGTCTGATATGGTGAATACCAGGTTTATGCTGTGCAGTTCCTCCTGGCTTGTGATGGTTAAATTTCCTGAGCTGCAGGAGAAGTAACTGACGCATGTGCCCATCTTTTGCAGTGGTGACGGCCTGCAACATGGCAGGTGCTGCCATGTACGAGCTGGTACGAGTCGGACACAGCGAGCTGGTGGGGGAGATTATCCGCCTGGAAGGTGATCTGGCAACTGTCCAGGTGTATGAAGAAACATGTATCCTTTTCACTGCTCCCTCCCTGCTGCCAGACCACACGGTCCAGAGTACTGGGGATTAGGGTAGAGAGGATGGAAATAAGCCCTCAGCACTTTGGGTTCTAGCAGGACATCTGTTCTGCGTTTTGTAAATTTTGATGGTTTTGAGGTGAATCTTACCTTGTGTGGCTGTGTAGCGAGGAGACTTTTTTTAACTGGAAATCAGAGTGTACCTTAGAATTCCATGCATTTTAATGCTTCTTTGTTAAGGCAGTTGACAATGTATCCCTCATAAATGGCAGAACTAAGCAATATTTGTGGCATCTTTTTCTTTGCTTTTGATAACTGTGCTTGTATAACACTTAAATAAGAAATGTAAGGTGGGCAGAATGCCTTCTTCTGGACAGAGTATTTAGCCAAGCATAATAGATTACACTTTTTCTTCTGCAGTGGGCTTACAGCATCTTGGTCCAGCTATGATGCAGCATATATTCTAAAATCTAGGCAACTTAAAAAGTATTTTTTGTTACATGTATATGTATATGAGAGAATGTCAGAAAAGTCCTAAACTTGAAGCCAGGCCTCTTTCCCCCTCCCAAGGGGGCTGTGTGTATCTGTAGAGCCTAGGAAAAAGGCTGTGCTGGCTCCCAAACCTTGGTTCTGAGGAACTTGCTGGTAAACTGCTGACTAGGTCCTGTCTCCGCCTAATAATTTATCATTTTAAATGGCACCATTGTTAATGTGTCGAGTAGCTTTCCATCAGTACATGGAACACGTTTGAGTATAGTTTACTTTTAATTTCCTGTTGAACAGAAACTCAGTCACAGACCTCTCTGAAGTCAACTTGCATTTAATCTCTTGAGTTTTGTATAAGTTTCGGAAATTTCTTTTGTGTTTTGGCAGGCCTTTCTGCCAAGGTGCTGGTCCTTTGCAGAGAAAAGTCTATTGTTCATCTTTGGAGCTTAGGTAGTGCATAGACCTGACGACTTGATACAAGATGGGAAGGCAATAGTGCTGGTCTTAGACAAACTCCTTTTAAAATTAGGCTGCTGTTGAAAAAAGCTGTGCAGGGCTCAAGATCAAAACAGTTGAGCTCTCTAACCAAATTCTGAAGTGAAAAAATCCATATTTTATAACATTATCTGACTTAAACAGCCTAATCTGTTTTCTAAGTCTGAAGATGTAAGAAATGTGTGATGTTTCATGATGCCACTGCCAGGCACTCCAGTGAATATTTGCAGAATATTTGTCACTACTTTGCCTCTCTAGAGGATGGTGAGCTTTGCTGTTCGATCAAATTCAGAATTTATAGTAAAGCCTACATGCTTATCAAATGATGATGTGTAACATAGGAATAGTATTACCCTAAAGTCAGAAAAGGGGTTTGAGAGTATGATGTTATGAACCTGTTGAATTTTGCCTGTTTTCTTTCTCTTGTTCTGGATGAACTTTTCCTCAGCAAATCTTTAGCTGGTGTCTCTGTAGGAGATCCTGTGCTCCGTACTGGGAAGCCCCTATCAGTGGAATTGGGGCCTGGCATTATGGGAGCTATTTTTGATGGTATCCAGAGACCTCTCTCGGACATCAGCACTCTGACCAAAAGTATCTATATCCCTAGAGGGGTCAACGTGTCAGCTTTGAGCCGAGATGTCAAATGGGACTTCACACCTTCCAAAAATCTGCGGGTAGGTTCTGACAGTCCTGTGTTCCCCTCTTGCTCCTCTACCCCCAGAGCTTAGGTCTGGAGCAGTGTGCTAAGGCTATGACTGCTGGGACTTGTGGTTACTGCTGCATTTATTGAAGTTTGCAAAAAGGAGTGCTAGGAGGTGGTAGTGATGTATGAGACTGGATGGGGATCACCAAAACTTACTTGATATGACTTACAGTGTGTTGCTGCTGCATATGAGGAATTTACAGAGTTTTAATGTATTTACCAAACCATAGAGAAACACAGGGAATTGAAGTAAGCATAAGCAGGAGCAGGTGTTACCTGGGCAAAAAAGAATGACTGCAGCACACATTTTGCAAATGGTGAAGGTAGCCTTAGAGCTGGAAAATATCATGGCTGTAGCCCTTTGCAGCATCTTTTTTACAGCCCTGCTGGTTAGCATATGCTATCCTTTCTCTTCCTAGTACATTAGGTTGAGAGGTGGAAAAGAAATGAGGAAAATTCCCTTTGTCTGTCAGTAATTGCTCCTGTCTGAGCCTTGAAAGGAGCTTGAGCACAGGTAGTGTTGCTAGTAATGCTGTTGGAGTAATGAGTTATGTAAATGAGCTACTGTGCTGTAACAAGGAATTTTTAAAAGGGGTAATCACAGTGCTAGACTTAACAGCGGTAGTATTTTTTACAGTTTGTCAAGGTTCTGTTTTAAAAGTTATGACTAATAGACCTGTTCTGATTTTAGGTTGGCAGCCACATCACTGGTGGAGATATTTATGGTGTGGTGAATGAAAACTCCCTGATCAAACACAAAATCATGCTGCCCCCACGGAATAGGGGTACAGTTACATACATTGCTCCTCCAGGAAACTATGACACTTCAGTAAGTCTCCCAAACAGCAGTTGCTGGTATATTCTATGTCTCTTTTATAAGGCTGATGTACTCCTTCTGTTCTGCATGAGGCCAGTTAAAGTGTTTAATGCAACAAGGTGCCTGAGTTAATGATCACTTCTGCTACCCTGCCTGCAGGGGTTGCATTATTATTTTGTGCAGCTGCTTTCTATGTATATGGCTTCCCAATGGCACTTCACTGTGCCATGTTTGATGACCTCTGCGGGGATATAGAGTATCTTATGAATATGTAAAATTCAGTTGCTCTTCAAAAGCATATTTTTAATGTATGCTGTATCTTGCACTGTTTTCCCCCAGTGGCCTTGTAAATATGGGAAAGAGCCTTCCCTTGGGAGGTGAGGATTGCATGTTGAGGTTCTAAGAGCTCTGTGGTGTTACCAAAGGCCTATGCAGAGTAGTTAAAATGAGAATTTGTGTACTGGTCCAGCGTGCAGCTGTTTGCTGACTTCCCATACTGGTGCTCTCTGTTAGGATGTTGTGTTGGAGCTGGAGTTTGAAGGTGTGAAGGAGAAGTTCACTATGGTGCAGGTGTGGCCTGTACGTCAAGTCCGTCCTGTTACCGAGAAGTTACCGGCCAATCATCCTTTATTAACTGGCCAACGAGTCCTGGATGCCCTCTTCCCGTAAGTACTTCCTTTTATTTTCTACTGTGTAAGAAATCTCTCTCTTAGGGGGAAGCAGAGGCAGGAGGCCTTAGAGCCTTAGGGTTTTTTAAGGGTAAGCTTTCACCGTGTGTCACAGCATAATCTTAAAAAAAAATTAGCTGAACTTCTCATATTTATTTGGCAGGTGAATCCACTGATGGAAAAAGGAAGTTTAACAAAACTGTTCCAGTGCATTAATTTAGAAAGGACTGGACATGCATAAACTTAACATAGCCATGTCACATCTGCAGAAAGGCTAGAACTTTCAAGCTTGCTATCTTCATGTGAAGGCATGAGTAGGATATTTTTCCATGGTCTTGAGGATGTGTATTTTCCAATGATTTTGAGGTTGCCACTTAGGAAAACTGTTGCACTTAACTGTAACACAAACTGCTCATTTAAGCAGCTACATTTTAAGACACTGAATTCAGTTATTTTGGTTCTAAAATATTGTGCAGCTTATTCTATAATGCACAACTAAGTACAGTTGTTCATTTCTTAGCATTTGCATTCCATCACTGCTTCCAGCTGTGAAAACTGCTATGTTTCAAGCCCAAAAGTCATGCTATTGTGTCAGCATAAGTCACATACTTCAAGGACAGGAGAAAAGGATGGATTAATCCCTTGATTTCTTGATTTAGTGAAATACCTCTGTGCTTCTCACCCAGAACATTGAATGTGACTCCTGTCATTCTGCTTTAGATGAGGGAGTTCTAGTGGAAAATATAATCTAAGATGGGAAAGAGCTGTTTTTTAGTTCCTTGCAAATCAGAGTCCTTTTTCTTTACTCAGGTGTGTACAAGGGGGTACAACAGCGATTCCTGGGGCATTTGGTTGTGGAAAGACTGTGATCTCACAGTCTCTGTCAAAGTACTCCAACAGTGATGTCATCATTTATGTAGGATGTGGAGAACGAGGAAATGAAATGTCTGAAGTACTGAGAGATTTCCCTGAGGTTAGTATGGAGATTTCATGGAGAGTAAACCTTCCTGGGAAGACTTGCTATCATACTGCTATTGTAACTGAGTAAAATATCATGTTGGTAGAGTGACTTGAAAAAATCATCTTGCCTGCCTTGAAGCTCTGGCAAAAATCCCTTCTGGTTTGTTCAAGAGTTATTTCAGTGGCCCAATATCTCAATAGACATCTGGACTAGTTTTTGGGTGTACCTTCTAAGTTGTTTAAAATAAAGCCAGAATGAATGTCAGAGGAGAATTTAGCACAGTTATAAACATCTTTCCTGTCACTGATCATGTCTCTAACTTGACCATGCATAGAAAATGCAGCATTCATTTACAAGTTGCAGAGTGGTGATACCGTTACCAGATATTAGTTTGACATGTTAAGCTTTGGAATACCTTTTGAATGAAGTAGAAAATATCTTATTAAAAAATAATAAAAAAACCCCAACCATCAAGCAACAGATTTACCAATCCTTGTACCTGTTACTATGTTTTAGTGAAGTTGTTGTGCCGGGTCAGATAGTATGAACTGTTGGGTGGAGACTTCACTGTCAGAAATAAGGGGTAAAAGGCTTGGGTGTGTTGATTGGTGTCAAAGTGGTAAAGTCAAGCTGAGATGGCCTTGAAGAAGGTAAATCCCAGGATATTCATAAGTGGAATTCTACACAAATGTCAGGGTGTGCATTCTGTTGTTCAGGTGCTTGTAAGGCTTCATTGAGATTAAAAAGGTGATTTTATGTCCAGTTGTCAAATACTAACTTGGCTTTTTGTAGATGGGGGAAAAAAGCTCTCTGATTCCTAATGGACTTAGGACAGGAGGCTAAGAATTTTTAGCTCTTTCAGCCTAGAAATCTGAGAGAGGACAATGTGCTTCCTTGTGCAGTGGGTTTGCCATTACTTATTTGAATGGGATCAACAGGAGTTTGGCAGTTGCAGAAGATGAGGTGAGGCTGAAGCATGTACTTTAAAAAGCTAAGCTATGTGCAGTCTGAAAGACAAACCAACATATCCTAAAATTTTGAATCTCATCTCTGCTCTTGGTAGAACAGCTGTGAGGAGAGTATCCTGATACAAGGCAAGTAAAACAGTAAAAAAACCCAAGCAACAAAAAATTAACAAAAAACCTTGCTACTGTTACAGTTTGGGTGTTTTTCCTTTTCTTGTATTTTAGTTAACAATGGAAGTTGATGGCAAGGTAGAAAGCATCATGAAGAGAACAGCTCTAGTAGCAAATACTTCCAACATGCCTGTGGCTGCCAGAGAAGCCTCCATCTATACTGGTAAGATTTACAGGAGGTCAGAGAAAGTTGTGTGTATAAAGCAAGCTGTCATGCTCTAGTATTTTCAGTTCCTGAGATGGTCATATCAAGAAGCCTGTCCAGTTTCAGATGTAAACCATTTCAGACCTCGCCTGCACCAAGTCTTAGGATCTTAATTAAATCTGACTTGTTTGCATATAATTGCCATTTCTGAATATTGAGTACATTTTGTTTATAAGGTGAGCTTACTGTGCCAGGACTTGTGTAGGTTTTCTGCATGTGTTAGTTTTGTGAGCCTTAGGATTCGACTAGCTTTTTGCTGACAAGTACAGCCACTTAAAGGACAGGAATAGTATTCTCCGAGTTGGCAGATTAATCTTTCCTTTGCAGCCTCTTAAAGGCTTTTTTAAAGTTCTTTTTTATGAACAGTTGTCAGATAATTCAGATAAAACATGACCTTTTCTCACTCTTGTATTCTGGTGATTTGAAAGGGAAGGAGACATTTTACATTAAGAAAAGTCTTTGTTCGTGGTTTCAGTGAGGGAAAGAGCAGCATCAGTGACATTGCAGTGTCTCTTCAAAGAAATACATGTGAATGTAAGATGAGTCTGAGTGGTTCATAAACAAAAATGAGGAGAGTGAGAAGAAATAAACAGCAACAGCAAAAAAAAAGACAGCGGGGACATAAGCGGCAAGAAGGAGTAACTTCCATTGTTTCCATCAAAATGTAACCTCAAATAATTTGGTTTATTTGCATCTTTCTGACAACATATAAGCATAGAATTCTTTCTGAACTGTATCCTGCAGCACGCTGTTGTCTTTGTTACAGGCATCACCCTGTCTGAGTATTTCCGGGATATGGGCTACCATGTCAGTATGATGGCAGACTCTACTTCCCGATGGGCTGAGGCCCTCAGGGAAATCTCAGGGCGACTGGCTGAAATGCCAGCTGGTGAGTAGTCTTTCCTCAGTCCAGTCTTGTAAATGCAGCCCTTAAACTGTGATCCTTTGACCGATAATCATCCGTGCGTTGGTGTTCGCAGACAGCGGTTATCCAGCCTACCTCGGTGCCCGCCTGGCCTCTTTCTATGAGCGAGCTGGGAGAGTGAAGTGTCTGGGAAATCCTGAGAGGGAAGGCAGCGTCAGCATTGTTGGAGCGTGAGTGTTGCATTGCTTTGCCTCTGCACTGGCTGCAGTTCTTCCTCGCTGTTTTTGTACAACACAGTACCTTTTTTTTCCAGACAGAAAGGTCTCGTTGCTCTGTGCAGATGCAGAATGTAAAAATATGGGAATGAGTAGGTAGATACTTAGTCTCTGTTCACCCAGAACTGCTGCTAAATTGTGCGTGGGGGCAGAAGGAATGATGTGGACAGGTAGCTCTGTGAGGTGTGGAATCACAGGCACGGCAATCGGATCAAGTGGCTCAGGGAAGAATGTCATTAGAGCTCTCTGAAAAGTATGTCAAACCATGCTCAGAGCAGGAAAGAAGGGGCAGTTAGAGCAGCAGTGTGTGCACCTGGGGGCTTAATGAATCATGACCCTCATGCTCAAATAGAGTAGAATTCCATGGAGCAGCATATCTCAAGCTGTGATGTGCTGTGAAAAGCATGTTGTCCGCAGGCATTCTGCTAAGTGATACTGGTTTGTGTATCATACCCTGGGCAAAGTGGATTCCCTGTATTTTTAGGAGGGCCTCTGGCGTCTGCAAAAACAGCCAGAGCTGATTTTTTGCTCTGCTTAGCTCTGCTGTTCGTAACATGCATACATAAGGGCTTTCTGCTTTGGAGATTGGAAGACTATTTTTTTCAGTCTCTGGGAAGGCGTGTATTGGAGTGTCAAGCACAAATGAAATAGTTACTTCTCGGATCTCGGGCTGGTAGCCATCCGAGAATTGCGGGTAAAGTCCTTTTCTCCAAGCCCCGTGCCAGAAGAAAGAGTCAGGATGCGTCGATTCTTTTATCAGAGTTGTTCTTAAATATTTTTCCTACACCACAGCCGAAGGCTGTCTGCCCCGCTCATGGGCGGTCGTAATCTTTTATACTATGTACTACGTGCTAGTTGTTTTTACTATTATACCAATACCTATCACTTTTATTAAACAGTGTACTTTCACCCTAAACCAATTAGAAAATGCCACTACCTCACCCGAAGATGGAGGACAAGAAGAAGAAGAAAGACAAGGGACACACCCAAATCCCTCCATCTTGTCTCCTTGAGCCTCCTTTGTGAACCCCCAAAATCCACATTAATACACAAAAATAAGTTATCTAATATCCTAATTACACACCTGTGACTTGTAATTCTTCATATAATGTTGGCAATCGCTCCCAGGGGCTAAAATCAAAGGCACTGGTGTTTTTATCACTGTTCCAGGGTCTCCGGACCCCCTTCTGGGGTCTCGGACTGCCCGGGACATCTAAAGGGATGTCCTGGGTTCCGACAGTTACTCTATAGGTGAATATCAAAAATAATTTCAAATTGGGATATTGTTTCCTGTAAAATCACTGCACTGTGTATTCATGATGTTCTATCAGCACTCTTGCTGAATTTGTTCCAGTTGAGACAGGTTTGATGATCCAAGCTGGAGCTAACGTGACTGAAATTACACCTTAATACTGTCAATCAGTCACTGATGTAACTATTTTATGGTATGCTTGCTTGATTACCCACACAGGGGTAATATCACTTTCTGCAAACATATTGCAATCTGCTATTTACTTGAAATCATGTTGACTTTTCTGGTTTCTCTGCTCTGAATGTTCAGTACTTCAGTTTGAACTGTGAAAGCAACTCTGATAACCTTTCCCTATCTCTTCCTGCTCAGTGTCTCTCCCCCAGGCGGTGACTTCTCTGATCCTGTCACATCTGCTACCCTGGGCATTGTTCAGGTACGTCCCACAAAATTGCAGCTCTTCTGTCCACTTTGTTAGACTCCAGATGGTTGTACTTCAGCACATTTGTGTCAGTGGCTGAGGTGAGAGAGCTTTGACACAGACAGTGTTGTAGGTGTTTTGGAAAATGTTCTAACACTGTAAAAGGTGACCTTGTGAGATGGTCTCAAACTGATGTGTTTGAGATCCCTTTGGAAGAGGGAGTGAAGGCAGCAATTCCTTCCAACACTGCCTGCTCAGGGATATCTGTGTGCTTTCTACATGCTGCCCATTGAGCTGCACTGCAAATGTATCTGTTCCAGCTGAGATGGAAAGCAGACCACTCTCAATATGGGTGCATTGAAACTGCAAAAAATCCTCAGAGAAGCTGACTGGGAGTGTCTTGCAACTGTTTGCAGTTTTGGGAAAAGCAGTTACATCTCTTTGGTCTCTGCTTTACTTGGACTCCAATACTGACATAGCTATGACTGACTGCTCCCTCATGAGTAGTCTCAAGCTGAATAAATCTGAACTCAGCCTAAAAGTTGCACCATTTTTTGAGAAGTGTTATTTGAATGTCGCTGCTAGAGTTAACAGGCTCCCATTTGTGAAGCCTTTGCCATGCTGCATTAACTCCAACTTGTTCGACTTGCTCTTTGGTTGTTTTTTTTTAATAACCTTCAATTATTTTAGTTCACTTTTGATTTGGAGAGCTGATTGACCTTTCTGGCTTCTGGCAGGTTTTCTGGGGCCTGGATAAGAAGCTGGCACAGCGCAAGCACTTCCCATCTGTGAACTGGCTGATCAGCTACAGCAAATACACACGAGCCCTGGATGAGTACTACGACAAGCATTTCACAGAATTTGTCCCTCTCAGGACAAAGGCCAAAGAGATCCTACAGGAGGAAGAGGACCTTGCAGAGATTGTGCAGCTTGTGGGGAAGGTGAGTGAGCAGATGTGGTGTCACTGAGCCATCCTCCATTTTCTTATGATTAGTACAGGCTTTTGAGCATGTCTTAGAGCAGACTGATGGATACTGCATTGCACACAAGAGATAACTGGGAGATGTCAGACTCTCTCACCTCCAACTGTGTTTTATTCCAAATTTCCTACATGTTGTTTGACTTCTAATGACTAATAGTTTTTCAGATTTGCTAAACCTTGGCTTAGTGCTACTTTTCTCATGCAAATGAGATTGCAGGACACCTACAGCTTGCTTTGAAGTTCACTTGCTTCAGTGTTCCTAGTATTGCTGAAATGCCCTTTGCTACAACTTAAAGTACTGTTTCATTGGAAGCAGTCTTTGTAGAGAAATTATGCAAACCCATCTTTACTGTTGAAGTCATCTGAAGGGTTAGTTTATTAGAAACCATGTTGCCAGCTGCAGGACAGAGGTGTTGGTATTTACAAGTTGGCCTGTAGAAACAAAGTGAAGTGTGCTTTTCAAAAAACTTAAAACAATTATCTGTTTTTTCTTTGGAAACCTGTGACATATGGCTCCATTTTGCAGGCATTCTTTAATTTCCTTTTTTAACTTCAGTGTTTTGAAGAGAAAGCTAAACTTGGGCAGGAAAATTTCCATTGAAAGCTCTCAGAAAGGACCCAGTGAAAACTCTGTGTTTCAGCTTAGTGCTGTAAATATGATAATTGGCAGGTTCCTGGCACTTACTTGACAGTTTAATTCCTGATGTTCAGATGAGGTATTTTGATTTACAGATCTGTAGTAGTGTGTAGTAACATGTATTAAATACAGTTACTTGAAGGAAGTTTGCTCATGGTGCTCTGTCTCTTCACTGATGTTCTAGTCCAACCAAGATGAGACCTTTCATCAGATCTTGCCTAGTTGAGCTCTCTTCTCTTGATGTGTCTTTGAAGAAAATGAAATACTTTCTGCAGTTTTCTATTTACAAAACCATCTTCTAAAAGACTGGTTTGCAAAGCAGGGTAGGATTGGGTTCTTGGTGTGGAAGGGATGTTGATGGGCCAGTACTTGTGACTAGGCATTGTTCTCATGATAGGAGTACTGGAACTGGTGATTTTCTTCTCAGGGTTGTTATCTTTGACAGTTCCTTTCTGTCTGGGCTTGGCTGACAACTGCAACAAACCTTTGGAAAGGGAAAATTGTGGAAGTACAGTCAGTGTATGTTTTTCTTTTTAGCTCTGAATTCTGTTAGTCTCCTCATGAAAGAAGATCCAAGCTTCCTGTCTAGAAAGCAAGTTGGACTACTTAAAGCTCAATCAGGCCCTTTTGGCAAAAGGATGGTGAAGGTGGAGAAGAGCAATCTGTGGTGCCAAGAGCAGCAGTGTGCAGCAGGGTTGTGGCTGTCCTGTGGAGTATAACAGGCATTGTCATCAACTCCTTTTCTTTTCTTGAATGCCAGATGGGAAAAGGACATTGGTAATGGTGCAGACTAGTACCAAGTCCTTTAGCTTGCTCCTTGATCTAGCATGCTGAGATCTAGTCTTTCTTCCATAAGGATTGAGGAAGATAAAAATGAATTTCTCTTTATGTAGGAAGGTGACATTTCAATGTATCTCATAGCAAAGCCATGGGCCTTTTCAGTGTCTGGTGGCTTTTCCATGTTCTTAAACAGTGGGAAGGAAGTTTCCTTTATCATCAGATAGACCTAAAGCAAACTTACTGTTCAGCCCATCTTAATTTGACAATCAGTTAAACTGGCTGTTCTATAGCAGGGAGTGAGAAACACCCAGAAGACAGAGTTCTGATTGATGCTATCTTAGGAGGGTAGGAGGAAGACAGATACTGAAAGACAGCTCTTCTTGACCAGGGCATACTGTGTCTTCATGGACTTAAGTACTAAACTAACTGTTTACCTTACTTTTGTAGGCTTCCTTGGCAGAAACAGATAAAATTACCTTGGAGGTTGCCAAGCTGATAAAAGATGACTTCTTGCAGCAGAATGGTTACACGCCTTATGACAGGTGAGATCTGACTGGCCACTCTGCCCTCTTAGCCATGTCCAGTCTGGATTGATACAGTTATTTTACATGGAAGCTGACAAGTGCAGAAATTAATGTTACTGTCCCTAAAGAAGTGGAAGAACTGTGCTTAGGTAGCCCATTCAACAGTGCATTCACATTGTCTTACCCAAGGCATGCAGACCCCTTCTAAAAGCAGAACCCTTTGGGGTTCCCAGGTCCTCCTCTATTGTTCCATTAGCCAATGTTTCTGCAGTAGCATGTCTGAGGAGGAGGACAGGACTGCTTTATTTTCACAGACAATATCCAAAGTCTTCCTGTTTATTCCATCAATACACAGGGGACTGCAAGAATCTGCTTTCAGTTACTGTTGCATAATTCTTGAGTAAGTTTGATCCATCAAAAAAACCCTTAATCTCTTTCTCCCTAGTGAATTCTGCTTTTCTTCTTTCCATGCTATCCTTGCATTTTAATAGCCTGACAAGGGGCCTTTTTGTACTTAATCTTGCTCTCCAGCCCAGGCAGATGAGGAAGTCTCGAGTACTTCATCACTAAAAATGTAGACATCCATCATTTTGTAACAGTGTGTGCCTTTGATCAGGTTATATGGGCAGGTATGTGTGTATGCTATAGGAAGCCCAGGAAGTAGCACATAAATAATAATGAGGTACCTTTTATGGCACTCACCTACTCATTAGAAATGGATCTGTATGAAGTCCTCTTGTCACAGAGTAACTCCCTTTCCTGTGAGCAAAGAAACTTGCAGACCTGTCATCCCAGGCTGTTAGGAGGAAGCCTGCTCCCTTGATGGACAAAACAGGAAGGAGGAATTCTGTTGGCTGCTCATTGTTTTCCTTTACTTGTTAGCATTGGCACAGATTGAAATGTGAGACTTGTAGAGCAGCAGTTCCTGTTTGCTCCTGTTTTGCCTGAATGTTTGGGTACTGCTTCAGAAACCTGAACTTCAATGAGCTTTGGGATTATTGTCTTGGTCTGCAGTCTTGCTGTTTAAAAATGCAGGACCTATTTGAGGCAGCCCCTCTCCTTTGGCAGTATACATTAAAGATCCCTGGAGTAAAGCAGGCTGGCATTCTCTCTGTCAGTGGAGAATGCTGTTAACTGTTCCCAGATGCCTGACAGGTTGTCTTCTATTCCATCAGGTTCTGCCCTTTCTATAAAACAGTGGGAATGCTTTCCAACATGATTGCATTTTATGACATGGCACGCCGTGCTGTTGAAACCACAGCTCAGAGTGACAATAAGATCACGTGGTCCATCATCCGAGAGAACATGAGCGAAATCCTCTACAGACTTACCTCCATGAAGTTCAAGGTATGTTTGTAAGGAAGTGAGCTTCCTGTGAGCTTCCAGGCCTCTGAAAGACTGACTCAGTGGTGTTGACCAAAGACCTTTGAAGGTCTGTGAACAGAGACTCTTTGCCATAATTTTGAAGACAATAAAGAATTGGTTTGTGAGCACAGGAATGGTCAGTGCAGAAATCTAGTCAGGTGATGCTGACTGCACAGCCTTGGCAACCCCACCTTCAGCAGTCTCTTTTTTGTTACATATAGTCATGGTAACAGTACAAGCACCTTTTCCTGTTTGCTTTGGGGGTTTTGTGATAAAATTCTGTAAAAATATTATAACATGTTCTAAGGAGACTATTATCAGAGAGAAACAGCCTGAAGTCAAACGTGGGACACATCATATATTATTAAAGGAGCATTTCTTTCCTTAACTTCTATTTAAAATAGCTCAGTTAACATTTCTATTGTTCAGTTTTTCCTGGATTTAAACTTCAGACTGCTTATACCTGTCTCTAATATAAAAGAGACTGCTGGAAGTGGGGAGAGGAAGGGAGGAGTAACTTTAGCACAGGCTTAAGACAAAACAAGTGGATTGGAGCACCTGCTCTGGGTAACTTCAGTAGCTGTCATGTTAGGGTACAGCTTTACTAAAACTCATCCAGAGCATGCTGGTGTAGCAGTTACTAGCAGGACAGTAGTAACCTGATACTGACTGATACCCTTTATATGCTTACTATGTTAAAATTCATGTAAGTCAGTACTGCAAATCTTCAGAGAACAAGTAGCATTGGATTAAGTATGTTTAGAATTAAATGTTCTGCTATGCTAATGTATTCTGTTCCTGCAGGGTACTGGCTTGTTTCTGCAGTAAGTGGGTTTCTGGTACATATTCTCAAAGCATCAAGAACATACCAAGATGCCCTTGGGGACATGAGCTTCTTTGAGAGCTGGTTACTTAGAGATAGGATAACTAAAACACTCCCTACAAACCCTGGCCCACCAGCAGGCACCTGCAGTTCAGCAGAGCAGTGGACAGCATGGCTGAAAAAGGGAATCCAGAGAGTGAATATAGGTTAAGTGGAGCTGGACCTCTAATAGTTATGAAAGGAAAATTGTATTCCCAGTTAACAGTCTGACAGGTGTTAGGATTCAGATATCCTGCATCCTGCAGTTTGGGTACTTTGAAAAGACAAGGTATGAAGCAGTGCATCGACACATGTAAGGCTTCTGTGTTTACCAAGAGTTGCACTGACCCAGAGGATATTTGCACTTAAGAGGGGAATGGTGAAAACGTTGAACAGATTTCACAGCCTGACAGTTAATGCTTCTTGCAGAGAAAATCTTGCAGGCTCAGAGCAAAGCTGATAGTTGCATTTTTTGCCTTTGTCTTTCATGAAAAGTATTCTGAGAAAATGAAGCTGTACCAAGAAATTTTTGAGATTTTTATGATTACACAATGCATTTTAATTTGAACCAAACAACCTCTAAGTAATGGCAGAGTAACACTTCCACTTACTGGGGATGCACTGCATATGGTGTAGGGATGGGAGCTGGTATTAATTACTGCAGCTCTTAAATCACACAGCATTAACCAAAACCCTCAGTATTTTTGATTGCTTTCCAAATCAGTTGCTTTTCAGTGCAGTAACCACTGCTCATGGAAAAAAAAAATCTCTTTCCAGTAGCCATTCTGCCTGCTCACTTATGTGGGAAGAGAATGAGATTTAAACCCTGTGGCTGTTGGTGAGACAGGGTCCAAAGACAGAGCTACAATGCCTGCTCTGCAGTTGGCACGTGTTAATCCTGAGGTCAGGAGGTTACAGCAGTGGCAAACCAGGGCTGACTTAAGTACCATGGGCTTTTCCTGATGGATCTGTTTACTTGCTGTGCTCTTTCAGGACCCCGTCAAAGATGGTGAAACAAAAATCAAGGCGGACTATGCTCAGCTGTTTGAGGATATGCAGAATGCATTTCGCAGTCTGGAAGACTAGACTTGACCTCTATGACCACTCCAGTTTGTCCTCTCAGTTCCTCATCTCAGCTCCTCTGCTTCCCTACCTTACAAGAATGATGCAACAGTACTTGAGTTGATAAATAACCGTATGTTTCCCCTGTTCATACTCAGAGAGTGTCTTTACAGAAAACATTCCTCTTAGTTTGTATTTGGCATTGCTTTGTGCGTCTGAAGTGGTGAGTGATGTGTGAATGGGCCTGGCTGAGTGAGGAAATGCTGTTGTACACTTCTAGGGTGGGAAAAATTTTACGTTTCCTCTCCCAGCTCTCCTGGTAACCAGTCCTTCACCTCGGCGTGTGACCAGTTGAGCTGCCCTGGCAGAGGAGGTGTAGGTCTTCATGCAGTCATGCGGTACATTGCGAGCTGGCAGTGGGAAGGGCATTTACACCTGGCACTTTGCTAAGTGACTATCAGACGTAGAACTCCCTGTTCTCAAACAGAATTTTTGACCATACTCTGATGACATGTTGATACAACCAAAAGTTCTTCACTACTCTGTCATTTCTGAGTCTCTCAGCTGAGTCTTTTGCTATTGAAATGTGGTAGTTCTGCTCCTCCAAGAAGGGACTAACTAGAGGATGAGCATATACAAGTGACTTGTATAATTTTGTACACTGGAGAAATACAATTTTATCTTCCTACTTAATACAGATAGTACTGTTGGACTCAGCATCAGCTAAAATCAAAGCCATAGGTGCTCAGCTTCCAGCAGAATTTTACCTTCTTGGCTCCCATTCATCCTGTAAAATTTCCTGACAGCTGCTTTACTTTGTGAAGCTTGTGACTGCTGCCATGTACTGCAGGGCATGGTTGGCAAGGTACAGTGATGGCACACGTGCTGACCACAGCGTGGTCCTTCCTTGGTGGTGCTCTGCCAGTGCAGTTGCCCCCAGTGCAATGCCCAGGTTATGCCAAGGAAAGGAAAGCATGTCCTTAGCCTTCTTCCTCCACCTGTGCTCACATGGCCTTTTGGGTGGTGGCACAGAAGGTCCCCAGTTCTTGTGTAAGAGGAATGTACAATGCTCAGCTGGGGGCGGGGGATGAATAGGGGAAGGCTGACGAGTACAAAATGTATTTACTCCTGCCTTGTTGATTACGATGCAAGAGAAACCAGTGGCTCTGCTGTTCTGCTCTGTGCTCTGGAAGCACTCTGTTAAGCAGCTGAAACTGCTGTCTCTTGGGCTTTTTTATTGGTAAGACTAGACTGAGATGAGGAATGAGCAGAGCACAGCCTTTCTGTCAAACTCCCCGAGACCAGCACTCATCCCATTGCTCCAGAGTGCAAGAGAGAGAGATGCTGGCATCCTCTCCAGTCTCTCCCTCTTGATTGTGACAGATGGCATCCTGTGCCCAACTGGGTTCCAGCTGCCATCTACTGCTTTGTTAGTCCTGAGACAGCACCTGTTGTGGGTGACACCGTGCCTACACGAGCGTTAATTCTGCACTGAAGTATTTCCACCGGCGCCAGCTCTGAACAGTAGTGATGCAAAGGGATCTTGTGCTACGGACCAAATGCTGCCACTTCCATTATGGTATCAACCCACTGTTTGTCAGGGGAGAGCCCAGCTGAAACTTAGAGGGATTGACTATTTTTGGTTCTCTCGAAAAGAAACTGCTCCAGCTGATATTCTGGTAGTGAATGCTTAAGTTTACAGCTCACTAAATTTTGGTGTATGCTGCTTATTTTATCAACGAGCATGTGTGAATGAGTAGTCACCATCCAAGCCCTTGCTGGGCTCATCGTTTGTACCCTTCACCACTGTACAATGTAGCATTTCATGCTAGAAACCAGATGTTCTTATCTCTTTAAATAGAGGATGTTATAAACTTTACAGAAGATGTCTAAGATAATGCAGTTCTAATATTTATTGTGCTGTACCTGGCCCTGAAGTGTGACCAGTTCAAAGTTTCATATATATTTTTGTCCTTTTTGTTTTGTGTCTGTTTTCAGTGTTGAGATTCTGATGTTCACTGTGTCCTGCAAGTCTTCCTTCCACAGCTGTGGGAGGAACTACAACATGGGCAGAACCCCACCACCTACTTTATCTTGTATATTTCATAATGTATGTTGCTGGAAATTGTGTAAAAAAATAAATTAAAAAAAATTGTTCAAGTCAATGAAAATAAAATTGATTTAAATTAGGTTTTATCTGTCCTGTTTTCTTATGTCAAACCAAACCTATGCCATGGTGGTGTACACAGCAACCCATCACAAAAGGTTACAGCTTGCTTTAAAGAAACTACTTCATCACTTTAGGGATTTCTTTAAAACTGTAAGCAGTAATTTGGCATGGACTCCTTACTTCAGTTCTCCCATTCCATTACAGCTTGCACAATCTCTTCACACTTTACATGAAAGAGTTACAAAGTAGTAAATAGTCTTAGGGCAGGTATTTTTAGGATCAGTTTTAATGCAATAAAAGTGTAACTGTAAGTTTGCCTTTTGCTGCCATGCATGCAAAACAACTGTAATTGTACCATTTTAGGGCACTTGGCACTTTGGATCAGAAGCTGAGCAGCACTGCTGACCACAGCAACTCCTTTTGAATAGGGAGTTGAGACCTTCTGTAAACAGCAACACACAAATGAAGAATATACTAAAACATCACATTTGGCCCATTTTGTAGATTTGACCACTCTGTAACACCTCTTTGAAGAAAGTGTTCTGATATTTCATAGAATATATTAAGGGATACAGCAAGCTGAAGGTGTTCAAGTAATTCCGCCACCTCCCAAAGGGGTGGAAGTCATAAGCTCATTTCCTGACAACCATGGACTAGTAGTTCTCGGTAGATGTTAAGAAATCCATCAAGTGAAGCGATGAGTTCAGGTTTTGGCAGTTTGGAAGTTACCAACGGGCAGTGTCCTCACTTCATCCACTCGACTTTTGTGGATCTGGAAGGCCGGTGTCACCCAGCGGCCACAGGAGCACTGGTCCCCCCTCCAGCTGAAGGAGCCCAGCTTCGATGTGCATTTGGGACACAGAAGCTGCAAGAAAAACCCAGAACTCAGTCTAAGACATGTGTTCATGTGGATCTAGTTAAAAACAGGCCAGAAAGCTAAACTGCAAGGGCTCTTTAGCCCTGGGGTGTAGCAGGCAGCTGTGCTGGCAGAAGAGAGGGTGTGAAAATGCAGCTGCTGGGACCTGGTGGGATTCCAAGACAGTTTTACCAGGGCCCAAAAGACTCGGTCAGCCTGAGACCACAACAGGCTTCTGAAGTCCCACAAGTCTTTCTCATAATAGAAACAAACAGCAGATAAACCCTGTCCAACATCCTAGCTGGTGTAGTCAGCTCGAGCAGAGCAGCAGCTTGTTCCCTTGTGCAAGACTATTTTACATTTAAGAATCTGCCCATAAGCTGCAAAATTCACGCCAGAAAGGCTGGGAGCACCTTGCGTGGGCGTTTTCTTTTCAGGGAAGAAGCACAGTTCTGCCTCTGCAAAAGAAAAAAAACCAAACCAAACATTCAAAGAATAGAGGTTCACCTGTCCTTCCATTACTCCAAGCAATGCCGGCTCCATCCACTGCACGGGCTCGATGAAGTAGGAGGTGCACTTCTCCTGGCCGTTCCCAGAAAGCCGTGCAGAGTCTGTTATCCTCTTGTGGGCAAAGGCTGTTGGTCCGACCCCTTCCGTGTGGGACAAAATGCTGGAGCTACGGAACAGAGCGCGTCTGCCTCCCGGGACATGGGGAAAAAGAGGTAAAACTTTTTGGTTTTTTTTTTCACTGGGCAAAACTACAGACAATAGAAAATAGGGATATGGGTCTCCTGACTCTAAATAAAGAGGAGTACAAAATCTACATTTTTTGATTAGTCTAGAAGGTTCATAAGCACCACTCTAGGGAAGAAAAAGTTTTGTATTTTGTACTTCTGATTTTTTTTTTTTGCAAACACAGTGTGGAAACTTAGGCAACAGCTCATCCCTGACCTGACAGCAATGACATGCCCATTGATTTACACTGGATATTATTTTTTTAGGAGAAATATGAAGTATTTTATAAATATGTAAAAATATGTATTTTTTTATATATAAAAAGTACCTGCATTTCCTGCATCTGTAGATAACCTCTGTGTTCACAGTTTGACATACAGTGGTAGGATCAACTGCAAAGACTTCTCGGGGCAAGTCCTGAGGTTCTGCAGAGGGGTCAGGACCATGTTGTGAATCGGATCAGTTCAGCCACGCTGCATTCCTGGGAATGAGACAGGACTGCGCCTCTGCCCCAGCCACAGCCTGCAGGAGCCACCTTCTTTCTTTTCCTTTCTTCTCTCACCAATTCCAATAGATTAAGCTAAAAACAAAAGAGCCTCATCCCGCCATGCCTAAGACTGGGATTTGCTTAATGCAAGGAACTGGAATCTAGCCTATGGCCTCAACCATGGTAAAATAATGGTACTTTGCTTTATGTTCTTACTTCAACAGTAAGGCAGAGGAGATTTTTGAGCAGTTGTGCCAATGTTTTAGTACCCAAAATGCAGAAAGTCAGACTGCAAATGGGAACTGCTAAGGACAATGTCACATAAAGGGCAACAGCGCTGTCATGCTGAGTATGCAACACTGAGATTTTGCAACAAAGGCTACAGATTATTATTTTATTATAAAATTACACCAATGCACACGTATCTTTTGCGAATTAAAGTAAGAAAATTTGCTTCATTACCTGAATTTCAACTTTATCTCAAGTTTTGCATGTTATGTTTTTTATCACATTGACATGTTTTCTGAGGATGCTGTTTGCTTTGCCAGGGATGTAAAAATCACGAAAAGTATCAAACTGACTTTTACCATTTTCTGCACTATGCTAAAGAGTGCAGCTCCTTGCAGATCTTATATCCCAGGCATCTCTCAAAGGCACTTTTTTTTCCCCACTGATGAGCTGGGATTCTCTAGGGCTGGTATAACGTGAATGCTTGCCCTGGCCAAGTCCTGCTTTGAGGGCAACACTCGAAGTCAAGCCCCTTTGCCAGGGCGTTCATTCCGGGACAGCCTGCTCCCCTCCTTGGGACAGGGATGAGCGCACCCGCGAAGCTCCCACTCACCGGAGAACCTCTCGCTGAGCATCTCCAGCCGGTACCGCTTGTAGAGGACGCTGCCGGTGTCCACGGCGCAGCCCATCGCCTCGTAGAGCTTCAGCTGCCGCTGGAAGCCCGGGTTGACCCTGCGGCGGGCCGAGAGGACAGCGGGCTGAGGGGGGCGCGGAGCGGGGGGCGCGGAGCGGAGCGGGGGGCGCGGGCGGGGCACTCACTGCGCGTCCGGCTTGGCGGCCCTGACGGCGGCCAGCGCCTCCTCCCAGCCCAGCCCCTGCGTCTTCATCAGGTAGGCGGCGACCACGGCCGCGCTGCGGCTCACCCCGGCGTGGCTGCAAGGCAAGGGGGGCCCGTCAGCGGCGGCGCGGCCGCGGGGAGCGCCGGGCCCCGCCGCAGCCCCGGGCTCACCAGCGGACGAGCGCGGCGCCGCCGCCCGCCCGGGCCGCGCCCAGGAACGCCGCGCACTCATCCAGGCGGCTCAGCAGGTCCGCGCCGGGCTCGTCCAGCGCCCGGACGTGCAGGGCCCGCACCCCCGGCACGGCCGGCGGCTCCTCCGCGTCCACCGTCAGCACCGCCACCACCCCCGCCGCCGACAGCGCCTCCGGGGACGAGCAGGACTCCGCGCCGCCCACGTAGAGCCCCGCCAGCACCGGCACCATCCCGCCGGGAGCAGCCATGGCTGCGGGAGGCGGGAGGGAAGCGCCGCCCCCGGCACGGCAGCGCTTTCCGCTTCCTCGGCAGCATGCGAGGAACAATTTCCGCAGTAATCGTCGCGATGCTGTGCGCGCCGGTGCCGTTCCCTCCTCGCTGAGTCCACGAGTGTCTGTCTGAGCTGATCTGCTTTTCCTCACCCCTCTGTCTCCTTTCCAAAAACAAATATCACAGGATCACTCAGGTTGGAAGGGACCACCGTGGGTCATTTGGTCTCTCCTCCCTGCTCAAGATGGGTCGTCCAAGAGCACATGGTACAGGGTTGTGTCCAGACCGTTCTGGAGTATCTCCGGTGAGGGACATTCCTGGCAGACAACAGAGAATAGAAATTTTCAGCTCCCCTTGAAGCTGCTAGCAAAACAGATAAAAAGAGTATAAAAGTAGACCCACAGCATGCTAAATGTAGCTGCAACCAGTGGAAAAACAGATAATGTGGAATATAGTGGCTTTTGTGGCAAAGCCATGTAACAAGAAGTAGCAGCTCTTGCCCTAGGAGAAGTTCAAGCTAAGGTCATCTGCAGCATTGGGGGTGTCAGGAAAATGCACAAACGCCACAGGTTTACATCCACATAGGAGACAGAGGAGTCCTGCAACTTTATTCGAATAAAGGGAGAGAGTCCACTAGGGCCCACACTCACGGGGTTTTCTCTCTCGAGGTTTCGGAGGGCGCAGCCTCCTTTTATCCTGAACTCCCGGCCGCACGTTGCCCTCTTCCTTTCCCCGTTGCTGCGGTACAGGGAAGGTACAGCCTTCCCGAACCACCTACCGCATATTCCCCCCTTAAACCTACTATTTACCCCAAAGTTTAGAAGTTTAGGCTTGTGCAGACCCACTTGTTTGTTTCAGGAGCCTGTCTAGGCTCTGCCACAAACCTGCTGCCCAAATTTAGCAGAGACATTAAGACCTAGTGTTCCTCTCAGGGGCACTCAGTGAGTATGACCAGCAGAGACCCCTTTAGATGACCCTCTAGGACCATAAAGGACTTCCAGTAGGAGGTGGATGCATGCAAATTAGTTCTAGGAAAAGTGGTGTTTCTGTATTAGCTAGGAAGTACACTGCAATTAATGTGTATGGTTACGATGGAATTTTACTCCGGACACACCTAAATTAAAGAAGATATCTTCTGGGTGTCCAGCACACTCATAATAAAGAATCCCTGCTTTCTGATAATTTAAATTGAGTTAGAAAGTTGGTTTGCCAGCTGTTTTCTGTGTCATGCCACAACCTCTCTGGACAGCTTGTTCCAGTGCACAGTCACCCTTGCAGTAAAGTTCTTCCTCGTGTTCAGGAGGAACTTCCTGTGCATCAGTTTCTGCCCGTGTCCTAGTGGCTGGCACCAGTGAGAAGAGCCTGGCTCCATCCTCTTGGTCCCATCTCCTCCCCGCCTCCCCCCCCCCCCCCCAATTTTTTTATCATGGCAAAATGCCAAATTTCATAATCAAGACCTGTGCTAAGGCTCTCTCCATGGCTGGGACACAGAACCTCACCCTGTCTCCACTATATGGGATAGAGCCTAAAGGCCCTAATTACTGTCACTGGAGGAATTGTTCTAGTGCAGCTCTGTGTGAGACAGCTGTAGGCAAAACTGTTGCAAAAACATCTGCAAGGGCCTCTGGGATCCTTGCAGGATGCTGACTAGCCATGGAGGAGGTGACACGGGCAGTCACCTCAGACCTGATAAGGTGAGACTGAACCCGGGTGTAAAGGGAGATTGTTTTCCCTTTCCCTTTCACTTTCCCTTTCCCTCAGGAGAGGCAGATGGAGCTGGGGTACTGTGGAGCAGCTGTCCTGCTGCAGGAGGGATGGGCCACCACGGAGATGCTGCTGAGGATGCTGCCCACGAGTCACTTCCTCACCAGTGCCAGCAGACAGCATGCACCATTTCCCAGTCTTGCTGGGAGATGGGCAGTGGGACAGCAGCTTCCAGAGCTGTGGAGTTTCCGTGTGCTGCTGGTGGCGCACTGAGCAGACTGAGACTACTCTTTGTAGCTGAGATGGGCCCCAAGGTTTCCAAGGGTGCAAGACCACTGCTTAAAGCTTGCTGCCATCCTGCCTCACCTCCCTTGCTTGCCCTAGTGCCTGTGTGATTGTGTGATTGTGCAGCAGTCCAGCTGGCACGCTGCTCCAGGGAAAGGCAGATCCCCTCTTTGGATGGAACAGTTCTAAATCGCATAAATGTGACCCAGAGGCTGTGCCTGTGTATCTGAGTATGTGAAGTCTCTGACAGCTCTCATTTAGATTACTTTAAGCTACATAAATGTGCAAAATGTCCTCTTCCAGTTGCCACTGCCACCAGTGAGAAACGGAAGGCTTACTGAAAAAGCATTTAAAAATGCAGACAACTTTCCAGTAACAGCAGGGGGAAACAAGCGTACTGAAAAGAAAGACAGGTGGAAATTAAAAACAGATAAACTGTGTATGGACCTTTACTTGTGAAAGCAGATAGCAATTGTAGCAAACTGCCATGGGGAAAAAGGGAAAAACCAGATTATTCATTTCTTGAATGATCTGAAAAAAGTCTGCAGACAACTGCAAGTCACTGAAGGGGCTGTGAGTTTTACAGCAGGGTTATATTATCCAGATATTATGCGAATACTAAGGGGTGGTTAATAATTTCTGTTAAACCTTCAAATCTGTAAATATGCAGGGGCAAACACTACTGTCTGCAACTAAAACCAGGCAGGGCTTGATGCAGGATCCCAAGAGGTTGGTCTAGTGGTCATGTTAGCACTACAGTCCTCCATGCTGCTTTCTAAAGCTGTGGATGATGAGGGAATGTGTAAAAGATGTGATTTCAAACTGAAAAGCTGTAGCGGGGATAAGTACAATGTCCTTGGGGCAGAGCCCACGGACAGCTTGGTACCTAATGGTTTTATACCACTGAAACTGCACTCCCTGAACCTCACTGTTTCTCTGCACCCCCCCTTTGCTGTGTTTGCCACCTGCAGCCTGAGGCAATGTGTCCTGAATTTGCTCATGACTCCTAAATTAGAGTAAATATTTTTTTTTTCAGTCTGATTTGCAAACCCTTGTTCTCCCCCCACCCCCACCTCCCCTCATCATCTTCTCCTGTACCACCGAAAATTGTGATGTTCTCCCCCAGGTTCCAGGAAACCGTGTGACTGATTAAGCCGTTGGGGTGAGCTCAGGTGCAAAGAAAAAGCCGGTCAGATGATGGGCTGCTGCCCACTTGCTCCAGCAAGTGCATTCCATCTCTGCATGTGTCTGCCCTGCTACTTCCTGAGGGAAAGGAAAATGCCAGGCTTCTCTGGGCTGCCCACTCTGGATCCTCACGGTACAACCAGACTGGCAAAACCGATTTTCCTGCTGTGGGAGCAAAGGCACCGGGGCCTGGGCAGAGGCATAACACCCTCTTCCCTCCTAGGAGAATTTGTCTGCATCTTCCATCACACAGCAGGATGGCTCTGTTTCTCCAGGCTTTTGGGTAGTTTGGGGCTTGTACATCAGAGGATTTGTGAGAAGAGTCTGCAGCCCATGGCCCGGGTTGCCAGGGGTGGCACACAGCAAAGTGGTGGGGACGTCTTCAAAAAGCCATAGGTGAGAGACAGCAGCTCTGGACTTCTGTGCCTTCCTCACATTTAAATGCAGCAGGAACTTACTTTGCACAGGTCCTTCTGGTGAAGAGGCCTGGTGCCATTTCTTTCCTCTTGGAGAAAGGGTGTTTTGCTGAGCTCAGAACTCTGTGGGAGTTGGGATGTCTTTGGTAGCATCTCATCCCTTAGAGCAGGGAGTTACCATCAGCCACAGTGCTCTAGCAGCAATTTTAACTTCTGATTTTTGAAAGGCTGCTGTTCCCTGCATAGCTACACTCTGTGTGTCTATATTCACGTGTTTACCTTTATCCATGTATCAGGAGGAAGAATTGCTTTATCTCCTAGCAGGAAACCTCAGACTTGCAGAGGCAGCTAGAGAAAAAACAGAGAAAGAGTCTCACTCTTGATACTCTGCAGAAGGATTTCATCATAGCCCTGCGTGGGTGAGACGTTCCTACCTGTCTCCACTCTCTTGGCATCTGCAGACATGCAGTTACTCTGCATGTCAGACAAAAAAGAAGAGTTTTCCACTGCAGATCTGATGTTCAATTACAGAATGGAGCCTGACAGTTACTACTACTGGGTATTAATAACTCTGCTTCATTTTATGGCTTTAACAGCTGTAGCAACCAAGATTTATGATGACACATTACGTTCAGCAATGTATCACATAAGGAAACTAATCTGACAGTGCCAGGTCACTGAGCTGACTTAAAGGCTTTTAAGTGAGTTTCTTCTGCCAGATTTGCTGCCCTGTTTAGTGGATAAAAATGAACAACTTGCACTGTTTTAATATAACTCCATACTTGCTGCTGTTTTGGCAGCTCACAGACTCTTTTCCCTTTGTCACATTATCTTCCCAGGAGCCAGATGATCCTTCTTCATTCCCCATCCTCCGTCTGAAAACTCTTTGAAACACGTCCAGTGCTGTGTATCCTGAAGAAGGGTACACCCCAGGAGAGAGGAGGAGGGAGGAAGCTGGGAGGAAACACTGGAGCAAGAGGCAGAGATGAGGGATGGAGCAACTGTGGGAGAAGGGGGAGATGACAATAGTCCAAGAGCAGAGCAGCATGGTGGCTGCCAGAACTCACTGTCTTGTGGCAGGATTTTATCTGTATCCCAGTCACTCTTTGAAAAAGTATGTCTTGCAAAGATTGGGATCACCCATTACTTCTCCCTAGACTTAGAATTAGAACTGGCAGCAGGAAAGTCCTAAATAACTGCTGCACATTAAGCTTGTACCCTGGAGCTGTGTCTGGGCCTGTGTCAGCCATGTCAACAGCCACAGCACCTAAACAGTAGCCCAGGATTTTTAATCTCTTGTCTCAGCAGTGGGCTGCATGTTTCCATGTTTTCTGTCCTCATGTCACCATAATCCACTGCACAGACACAGGTGGATGGGTAGCAGAAGGCAGCTTCTCCTTGGGGGTAAATGGGCTTGTTCATTACTCAAAGATGCATTCCTCATTATTCCTGCAATTTACTTAGGAGCCTGGTCCAGCCAGCTTTAATGGCATTTCCAATTTCCATCCCAAGGACCCTTTGTGTGGCACCCCTGAAAAGCAATTAAAAAGAACAAGTTTATTGTCAGGAGGCCTAAGTTCACTGAAGAGAGTACTGTGCAGTGTACTGTTCCCCTGACAAATACTCAAGGTCTGCAAGTCAGAGGATAAAGAAAACACCCTAAAATAGAGTTGAGATACCTCTTTGTGTTCACAAATGTTTTTGTGAAACAAGAAATTTTAAACAAATAATGTAAAGTATGAACCTTTGATTAATACTTTAACATCTGTAATAGCAGTATGTGCCGCAGTTTATCTTCGTCTGTATTGGTATCTAATAAATATTCCCAATAGAAAATATTTCTTAATAAGTACTTTAGTTGCTTCTCATGTGGCAACACAAAATATGCTGCACAAAATCATCAGTTATTGTCAAAAGGCAATATTATTTGAGGCAGAAATCTTGCTGAAGAAATATTCTTAAGAGGTGAGATCATTCACTGTTTTAATCTCCAAGTTTAAATCCTTACAAGTGATTATGCTTCTCTCATTTGTGCTACTACTTCTCTTTGAGTTCCCTATTTCTCTTTCTAATTTTAGAAACATAGGGAAAAAGTGTTGAGAGAGATCTGGATCCTCATGTCCAGCTCCATACCACCACAGGCAATCATATTACGTATTTTCTGTTCTAGCTTCATCTTAAACATAATTTTATTCCCTTCCCTCCTGCAAGGCTCTGAAATCATGATTATCTCATTGGACAACAAGATGGTAACTTGCCTCAAATCTGATTCTTGTGTCAATGTTATCCTATAGTTTAAATAGGTCGTTTTGTTTTCTGTTATTTATCCCAATGGGGCAATATTGGAGTAAAATAAATAATTATCTAACCCATCCCTATTCCTGCTCATCTTTGGCTTTGTTGGTGAAACAAGGCAGGTCTGTTGTGTTTGCTAGGCAAAAAGGAGCTTTCCAGTTTCCTCATTCAAGGCCAGCTCCTCTCCATATTTGTGCAGGTTTTAATTCATCTTTCTTGACTGTGTATGGCCAAACAGTATAACAGATGTAGTGGTGATGGTTTTTTTCCAATGCTTTTAAAGTACTTTTTTTACTTCTGCTAGGATTATGTCAGCTGGCCTGTCCTAGGTTGTGTTGATTCCCCTGCTTCCTCCCCTTCTACTGAGTCCTGATTATCCTAACAAAAGGCAGATACCCCAGTATTTGATGAAATGTTGTGTTCTCAGCAGAAATTGTAACTCTTGTCCCCAGAACGCATGATCTTGCACCCTGCACTATTAACCACCAGCTGATTTTTATGACACTGCATCTCCAAGTTGATTCCTGTCCAGTCATTCCATTGTCCTTGTCCGTGTGCACAGAGTCTCCCACAGCCCATCAGCCACAGTTTCCAGCAGCACGCTGTTTCAGCACTGCTGTAACATCCTTGTGAGCCCATCCTTGCAGGTTCTGGATGAGAGCCCCTGTGGCTGTTTCCAACCGAGCACCACAGAGAACTCTTTGGCAGAGCTGGATGTCTGGGATCACTGCTGACAGCTGCTCTGTCTGGGACAAGGTACCTTTGGAAAAGTCCTGTTGTATTTCAGTCAGCTCTTCATCGTAGCCCTCAGATTCACAGAGTGACAGAACCAATTAGGTTGGAAAAGACCTTTGAGTCCAGCCTCTGACCAAACACCATCATGTCAACTAGATAATGGCACTGAGTCCCACATCCAGTCTTCCTTTAAACAACTCCAGAGATGGTGACTCCATCATCTTCCTGGGCAGTCCATTCCAATGTCTAATCTCCCTTTCAGTGAAGAATTTCCTCCTAACGTCCAGCCTGAGCCTGCCACGGCTTGAGGCTGTGTCGTCTCCTGTCACTCGTTGCCTGGGAGAAGAGAGCGATCACCACCCGGCTACATCCTCCTTTCGGGCAGCTGTAGAGAGCGATAAGGTCTCCCCTGAGCCTCCTTTTCTCCAGACAACCCCAGCTCCTTCAGCCGCTCATCATGGCACTTGTGCTCCAGATCCTTCACCAACTTCGTTGCTTTTCTTTGGAATCCAAAGCCCCTCCGTGTCCTTCCTGAACCGAGGCAAAGTTTGTATTTATTTGGGAGGGGGCAGCGGGAAGCGGCCGCGGGGCGCTGTGCCAGGAGCTCTCGGGGCGAGCCCCCGAGGCGGCGGGCGAGGGTTCCCGGGCGAGGGTTCCCGGGCCCCGGGGGCCGCCCCCGTCCACTCCCCGCCCCGGGCGCCGCGGGGCTCCCCGGGCAGCGCGCCCGGCGGCCGGACCGGCGGCCAGAGCCGCCCCCGCTGCGGCGGGAGGGCCGTGCCGGGCCGGGCCGGGCCGGGCGGGGCGGGCCGGGGCGGGGCGGCGCTGAGGGCCATAAAGGGCGGCGGCGGGCAGCAGCGGGGCTGGCGCGGTTGCTCGGGGTGAGCGGCGGGGCTGGGTGAGCGGCGGGGCAGGGGCGGCGGGGCGGGGTTCCTCTCCCCTCTCCGGGGCTGAGCCGGCGGGGCGGGCGGGCTCTCGGGGAGCAGCAGCGCTTCTCTCACGGCCGTGGGTGCTCGGCGGCGGAGAGCTCGCTGAGGGGATGAGCGTCCCGCCAAGGGAGCCGCACCTCCCGCCCTCAGCGCCACTGGGCTCCGCGGGGACAGGCCCGTGGAGTTTTTTGGGTGTTGTGTCAAATTGTATGTCTTATAGGAGAAAGTTGGTGCTGCAGGGTAACGCACCTCGTCGTGACCAAGGTGAGGGAGTGTGGTCCTCGCTCTTCTTTGCCTCTGATTTGAGCGTTGTATTCAATGCTCTTTACGCTCGGTATTAAAGATAGTTAGTGTCCCCTGCCTCCGTAGTGGTTTTGTTCCCAAGGAGGGAGCATCTTCAGGTGTCAGATCTCGTGAAGGGAATGGCTGGCAGTGAAAGAGGCACGTGAGCTGTTAGCATCCCAAATACACTGGGGTCGCTAGGAATGTGTTGTCATTAACATAAACCTTGCCGAGTAAGCAAACACAAGTGATTTGGGGGTGGGAGGCTTTGAAGCTTGACAGCCTGAGAATTAAGCTCTCCACTGAACTGGAAATTAAATACTTCGTCATCCTCCCTCCAAGGGCAGCAATGTGCATTATTCTCCTAGGTGAGGGTCACCAAGCAGAACCAGGTGTGTGTGGTGGGGTTGGAAGCGCTGGTCCAAGTCCTTTCTGGTCGCTGGGTGAGAGAATTGTGTGTGTTGTCTTGGCTGCAAGAGAGGGCTACAAATGGGAAGGAGGAGAGGGAATAGTTTCAGTCGTAGTAGCTGAAAGCACTTTCATCTTCAGTTAGAAGTGACGGGAAGAGTCTTGTGTTGTAGTGATCTGAAGGATTTAATGGAAATAAAGTGAGTTTACAAAGGAAATATACTTTAATGTACTTGAACTGCCTGAGAGCAACTGCTGGCAGGCTTGATGCTTTTGTGCTTATGCTGTGTTGGAGCATTAAGAATTGAGCTTGAAGAACCCCTTGATTCATCCTAGACTGATCATCTTGCAAATCACAGGTTTGTTTTGTGCCTGCTGGTGCTGATGTGATCTGTGGCAGCAGTTTGTAATGCAGCAGTTCATGCTGAAGGACAGAAGCTGCTTCCCCAGAAGCATTTTAGCCTCACTGTGTACTTGCTCTAGGATTTGGCTCTCTTCATCCGAAGAGGTGGCAAGTCAAATAAGTTGGTCAAAAATGAAAAGCTGGAAAAGGAGAGGTCTGAGATGACAATAGCAGTTCTTTGAAACTTGCTTAAAAATGTTCCATGCACTGTGCTGTTGCACACTAGGAAACTTTAGGGTTTGTTTTTTCATTCTTGGTAGGCAAGAGTTAATTTGCTTAAGTTTGACGAGTCTGATCTTGGCAGCTGCAGTCTTCAGGAGTACTTGGGGCAGAAGGTGGTGAGGCCTCAATCAGTCTGTAGCTGTCAGGAAGCACCTGGCTACACAGAAACCTGGAACACTTAAAAAAAGAAAAGGGTATTAACATCAGTTTGAGTTGCACGACTGTAGAACATCTGTAAGTATCTACATGCTACAAAAGGCAAGTGACCTAAGAAGTCTTGTCACAGCTAATCAGATGTGCTTAAAATGTTCAGACAAGGCTGTGACCAAGTCTGGTTAGTGAGATTCTGGGTGTTAAATGAGTAACATGAACTTGTTATGCATCATCTGAATTTATCCCAGATCTTACAAGCTTGTTTGCCCTTCACAAATGAGCAGAACTTGGGGAAGTATGAATATTTCCAGAAAAGTAGTTTGGTTAGGCAGTGTCTCTGAAGAAGGGTAAAGAGTTACTTACAAAGACTGTAGTACCCATTGAATGCTGTTACCTAACTTTGCAGCTTAAATTCTGTCCAGGATGTTGAAGAGCTGCAGCTTTTTGCAGGAGCAAGATGTACTTGGCCTTTATCCTGTGAGTGATAGAGGCTGGATCCTTCAGAAAGGAAAGAGTTCTGTGGAAAAAAAGAAATCTTGTATCTCTGGCACAATTTAAGAGCTATCAGTGGACTGGATGTCTAGGCCCTGAAACTAACACCTGAGAGTCTTCAATGTTGTGTTAGTTGGAGGCAGCAGTTTGAGCTTTATATGCATCATGAAACTACTTCAAAGCCTAACTTTCAGAAGTGCTTCGCAGCTCATCTCACTTCAGCTGGTGCTGCTGCTGACTTTAGCCTTAGGTAAACCTTGTGTCATCTTTGGTAATTTCCGTTTGACACAAACTACTTTCCTCAAGTAACTCTACCTCACCAGAAAACAGAACAATGACAGCTATTGTTTTTTTTTTTGCCTGCACCAATAGAAAAGCTGTGTCTCGTTTCAGGTGAAAGGATTGCTGATAATCATTAATACATAGAGTTATTTCTTTCTAGTTTGTGTCTCTGTGAATGGACAGAAGAACAGAGCCTAGGAGTAGATCTAGGAAGCACAAACAGAAGCTCTGACTTGTCTTTTTCTTTTTATATTCTACTTCTGTACAGTTTCTTTGGAGAAGAAAGCCCTAAGATGGCAGGCAAAGGAAGCAGCAGAGCAGACTCCATGTCCTGCAGTGTACTGAACTGGGAGCAGGTCAGCCGCCTGCACGAGGTTCTCACAGAGGTGGTTCCCATCCACGGGCGGGGGAACTTCCCAACGCTGAAGATCACTCTGAAGGACATCGTCCAGACGGTCCGGAGCCGGCTGAGCGAAGCGGGCATCGTGGTCCACGATGTCCGTCTGAATGGTTCTGCAGCTGGCCACGTCCTGGTCAAGGATAATGGGCTGGGATGCAAAGACCTGGATCTCATTTTCCAAGTTTCTCTTCTAAGTGAGGCAGAGTTTCAGTTAGTTCGAGACGTGGTCTTGCGATCCCTCTTGAATTTCCTGCCGGAAGGAGTGAGCAAGCTGAAAATCAGTCCCGTAACACTGAAGGAAGCCTACATCCAGAAGCTGGTCAAAGTGTACACGGAGACTGACCGCTGGAGCTTGATATCCCTTTCCAACAAGCACGGCAAAAACGTGGAGCTCAAGTTTGTAGACTGCATACGACGGCAGTTTGAGTTCAGTGTGGACTCGTTCCAGATCATTCTGGACTCCCTGCTCTTTTACTATGACTACTCAGAAACCCCCATGTCAGAGCACTTCCATCCAACTGTGATTGGGGAGAGCATGTATGGAGACTTTGAAGCTGCTTTTGATCACCTCCAGAACAAGCTGATAGCTACCAAAAATCCTGAAGAGATCCGAGGTGGTGGGCTACTGAAGTACAGTAACCTCTTAGTGCGAGACTTCAGGCCCATGGATAAGGACGAGATCAAAACTTTGGAGCGCTACATGTGCTCCCGATTCTTCATAGACTTCCCAGACATCCTGGATCAGCAGCGCAAGCTGGAGACCTACCTCCAGAACCACTTCTCCAAAGAAGAGAGGAGCAAGTACGACTACCTCATGATTCTGCGCAGGGTGGTGAACGAGAGCACCGTCTGCCTCATGGGACACGAGCGAAGGCAGACTCTCAATTTGATTTCTCTGCTGGCACTCAAGGTGCTGGCGGAACAGAACGTCATCCCCAATGCCACGAATGTTACCTGTTACTACCAGCCAGCACCTTATGTCAGCGATGCAAACTTCAGCAACTACTACCTTGCAAGTGCCCCCGTGCTGTACAGCCAGTCCTACCCCACTTGGCTGCCTTGCAATTGATCGCTTCCCTCGAGTGCTCCAGGGTGGAGGCTACTGAAAGCCACGATGCTGAGTGTAAATATAGACGAGTAATAACTGTTCTCTAATGGAAACATGACTGTATCAGACTGTCCTTTTCCTGGTGTGCAGTGGGATTATGCGGCCAGGTGACCTGCTATGAACCTTTCAGTGTATCTCTACAAATGCCAAAAAGCCTTATTACCTCTTCGTTGGGAGAAGAGAAACAGCAGCCAAAATGTTGAGAGGACCAGTTAAGAAACTTTGTACTAGCTCTGGAAGTGGCTGTTAGCATGGGATCTAAGTGGAGTATTCAGTAAACTGGGTTGGTTAATCGACTGTAAAATGCCTTAAGCAGAAGCTGCTCCTGGAGTAGCAGCAAAACTCTGCTTCCTATTCCCTAACCTCATTACTCTTCCTCAGTCCAAGTTTTGGCAAATTTCTCTAGAACTAATTGTGCCAAGACTGGTCTCATGTTATGCTTGGGTCGGTTTTACTTTGTGTCTGTGTAGAGCTGGTAACAGTATGGATCCTGTCTGTCTTGTAGAGGACATAAATGTTGTTTCCTGTAGTGTCTATGGATATGTGGTCCTGCCTTGAGTTCAAGATTAATTTCTGGGAAGTTGAAGATAGTTTAGTAAGTCTATTCATAAAGCATAAGCTGGTTAAATTTTTCTTGACTACAAAACTTGGAAGGTGGCATTTCTAAAAGCATACCAAAACACAGTCTAAGACTTGGTAATGTGAAAAGCCCTTGAAATGAGGAATTGAAGCTTTAAATAGAATTGGAGCCACAGTTTGAACACTTAGCTTGGAAAAATATTCTTGAGTCCAGCATCAAGCTAAAGCCTTCCTGACTATCTTTCAAAACAATTTTGGCACAGTGTGGAAGTAGCACAGCTCTTGCTTTGGGGGTTGACTGGATTTTCCTCCTCACAGATCCACAGCAAAACCAACAAAAACCCTAAACAAAAATCCCAAGCCACTATAAGTTGCAGGATTATGTGCACTCCTGCCACAGTGCAAATTCTGAAAGTGCCTCCTAAAATGGATTTCTTATTGTACAACTTCAGGCAGGTCCTGAGGTTTGCCTTTCTGTCACCACTGAAGGGTTGAGCTTACTGGGTAATCACTATCACCTGATCACTGTATGAGACAGCATTTTGAGTGGTTAGGGTAAAATTCTTCCTTTTTACCACTCTTAACCCTCACTTGAAGAGGTGTACAAGCCCTGAGCAGAGCTCTCCACAGAAGCTCTAAGTGCTGAAAATCTGGGCCTGAGTTCAGAATAGTCTCTGGAAGAGTGTGCACTCCCTTGGAGGTACAGGGGGCTGATCTTCCTGAACAGTGTGTGCTGAACTTGCAGCTTTAAAATTCCTGGGCTTTATAAGAAAGGTTAAAAGTTCCTCAGTTATTTATATAGTGGTGTTATTAACCAGATGATTTTTCACTGAATTATAATAGTAAAATACATGTAGCAATGATCTTGAGTTCCTTTTGTTTAACCAGAGATGTAGACTAGAAAGGCAAATCTTAGAGCTATTTATTATGTGCTGGTGCAATGTTCAAGAATGCTTGTTCCCTGAATCTTTATTACTTCTATAACTATTTATTACTGTTTCTGCAAGTTTGGAAGACCAAAGGCCTGATCCAACAAATGATTAAGGCTTAGAATGTAAAGCAGAAAGCAGGTGGAACACCACTGTTTGGTTGCTATTCAAGGTGGAAAACAGCAGCAGTGCTGTGCTTAAATTACAGTAAGAATTGCCTACTCTTCATAAGACCAACAAGTTCTTTCCACTTTTCATAACTGCTTTGTAAAGACTTTCTCAACAGGGCAGTGAGGCTACTTCTCTGTTCATCATTTAACTTAGGAAAGCAATTTACAAAGTGGACTGTATGTAGCCAAGCAGGCTTTAGCTTAATTTCCTGAACGGTTTTGATAGTAATTTTGGTAGCAAAAACACAAATAATTTTGTGGATTACATTGTGGGGTTTTTTTTCATTCAAGGCTTCCTGATTAGTCAGCCAAAGGAGCTAAATTTGAAAGCAAACCCAGCCTTTTTCATTAACTGTGGCTTGGACTTGGTGTGGTTTACAGATAAGACATCTGTCATCCAAGACTTTGACGTTTTAGAAACTAACATGATGCCAGCGTTGTCGTATGTGTTAAACTTAGTGCAAGCCCCCTGCTGGAATGCAATCCTAGGCAAGAATAACTCATGCATGCAAAGCAATACTTGGCCTAGTATAGAGTGTCACTAGAAAGAAGACTTAAGAGTTTGTAATTGCTATCATCTCTTGCATAGATGTGCTTGAAGCCAACCTATGCTGTAGGCATTGCAGAAGTGAACTCTTGCCTAGAGGGGCTTAGACTCTGGTATCTGCCTTCTGTGATGTCATGGCTGATCTTTAGGAACTGGTTTTGTGCATTGGCTCACGTGGAAGAGGTGGTGAGATGCTTGAGAGGAGTCCTCTCAAGCTGGAAACACAGACTTGTTTTACTAGTCTTTAATGCCTTGGCTACTGAACCTCAGGCCAGGTGCATCTCCTGGGAAAGGAAATGCTAGAGAAGGGTAAAAGGCTGAATTGGATTCCTAGTGAGACAGAGCTACAGAGAAGTTTCCTGCCATAAGTATTGTGCTTTTGCTGACGTAACTTGATGCTGAGGCCTCTGAGGAAGCTGCAATTTGAATTGCTGCTCTCTGAACAGCTGAGTGCCTGGGTCTGAGCTTTGCAGGATTCTTGTGTTCCCTGTCTGGTTAAGATGCTTTGGCACATGGGAAATACTGATGCTCTGTAACCTGGCTCTTAGATACTAAACTATGGGTTGGTTAAATTGTATCCTGAAGCTGCACACTACCTGCTGCATTGACCCTGGAGTACCAGGGGTTGCTGGAGCACTGCTTGTCCTGTTGCCTTTGAAATAATCCTGGTTTGGCAGGTAAAGCTGGGGTACTTGGTAGCTTTTCATCACTGTGCTGCAAGCAGCCTACCCTTTTCTCTTCTGGGTTGTCCTGGCATCTTGATGGTGCAGGTGGCAGTGGCTTAAATGGCTGTGGGTTAGCTGGTTTGACTTCAGGTTTATGGTGACCCCTATAGCAAGGGGTAATTTGAGAATGAGCGCCAGGTAAAAGTGATGACCCTACGCCAAGTCTGGGATGCCTGCTTGATTCAGTCTCCCCTGGGCACCAATAATGCCTCTGCAAGCCTGTTCTAATCTCTTGTGTGTCATGTGGAGGTTTGAGAGAGGCTACTGTACTTCAGACTCTTACCTGATACATTCCTTCTGGGCAGTGGCATTAAAACAAGGCTGCAGGAACACTCAGTGCATCATTCCTCAGGATCAAGCTTCTACTACCTGGGCTGTGGTATAAAATAGCTGTTTTCTTCTTGTAGCTTATAACCACCGCTGGACAAAGCCAGTCTGAGGTTAAGCACCCACCTACTGACAGTATTTACTGCCAAGTTCCCCTTGACTTGCAGTTTATTGTTGTGACTTCCTCCCTGTAAGATAGACTTTTTTATTTGATGGAGATGCTACCAAAGAGACCTGGTAGAAGACTGTGTTTTAGTCACTTTGGTAAATTCCCTGAGCTGATCCATGGTCACTGTGACAAGTTGTAAGCTAAAACATAGTTCGTGCTTACTCTGCTAAGATTTAATTATTTTGTGTTTGTCCTCAGCTCAGTCAGTCAATCACTAAGCTGGGGGTTTAAGACTACTGCTTGCTTCTGAGTAACCATTTTTCAAGAGATCCTCATGCTTTCACATTAATCACCTCCTTTACAAAGCACTAGGTAATTTTGAAGTCTAGTCCAAATGCCTAAAGCTTTTCATTGAAACATAAAGATCCATATTTTGAACTTGAGTTCTGGGGTTAAGCATTTGGTATGTGCCTAGGCTTTGTGGGTTCCTGATTCCTAGAATAACTGCTGATGTTGGTAGTGATCTCTGCTTCTCACTAGATGAGTAGTTGGGAAAAGGCCTCTTAGAAGAGAATCTGGATGAATTGCCTTAATTCTGAACTGTCAGTGTACTGATGGTAATTGTTTCCTGGTCCTCTCACTCAACTGTCAGGATTCTGTAATTGTTAGGTGCAGGAATAAGAAATAAGGTGACTACAGCCACCAGCAGCTTGGTCTAATTTGGGCATTAGGAGAGCCAAATGAATAATAAAACTTCTAGCCCTCACATCAAAGTCTTACTCAATTGTTTCTTGAATACAGTTAAGTGTATTTCATAAGTGTTCTTTATTTTCAATGAACCTAGATACAGAGTGGGACACTGGTCTATAGTAGAGACTTTGGGTGGAATGGTTGGAGCACGCTGGTTTTTCTCACTTAAATGTCTGGATTGGGCTTGTCTCTCTGAATAAAACTGCACTTCCCATTGAAATTTAGAAGTCCTTTTTTCCTATATTTATATATATATATTTTTTTTACTATAAAAAGAAATCAGCTCTTGGAAAACTTGTCTCTCATCTCTTTGGAAGAAGTGAGTTGTTGTTTTGTTTTTTTTCTTTCTCCCCCCTCCCTCTTCTTTTAGCTGGCAAAACAGAGAACTAGAAATATTTGAATTTGTGATGAGCCCAAATGTGAGATTGGTCACAGTAACTTTGTCTACTGTTCTGCACTGTGGTATTCACTTGTCATCTTTGGAAATTGGGGTTTGGACCTTAATGATGCTGAAATTCTTGTGCAAATAAACTTATGCTAAACAACCCTTGCCTCAAGCTATTTTTGCATCTAAATAATGCTGACAGAGTATCTGTAGAGCTTATTGTCCAATGGGCGTGCAGGTCACTTGTGAGGCGAGCAGTAGTGTGGGGTACACAGTAATGCTTGCTTTAGATGCTATTCAAGGCACATTTTTTGTATCTGCCTCAGCTTATTGAAGATTAGTCAGTTAAGTGAGGCATGATTAATCTCTCACTTTCACTATAGAGACAGCTTCTAGAGAGCCATTTTTTCCCTGTCTGACCGTCATCTGGTCTCAGCTTTAAGACATGATGAAACACAGACTGCTAGGTAGGGTCTGGTCTGAGCTAGTGCCTGCCAGTCTGTTCTGTGACACACTCCATTTTATGTGCTACTGCAAACTTCAGCTCACTGCCCAAGGGGGTGAGAAACAAAGTCAGAAATTGTTCTTCAGGTCATTTACTGGTTGAAAGCCTTTTGCTTTCACGCTGTCCTAAATGCTGATGCTATTATTGACCAATGGTCAGTGGGAGCTGAGCAGGTCAAAGCTAAGTACAAGCTAGGGTTGTGTGGCAGTCCATTTGCTGCTTCTGCTCTAGAATAAATAATAAATTATCTTAAAAATGTGTTTGTTTCTAATCCCCTCCAGAGCTCAGACAAACTCTGGCCTCAGTTAAGTATTGCTGGAGAGATTCCAGTCTCCAGGACCTTGTAACACCTGCAGTGGAAAATTCTGTGGAATTTAGAGGCAGTGTGATCCCATGGGTGTAATCATGAACCTTGTGTAGTCCCTTTTCCAGATCTAATTGCTTCCCTATGAACCTAAATAGAGAACTGATAATGCAGCTGGGCAACACAAACCATCTGCTTGTCACCTGAAGCTCTCTTACCTTAACTCCTGTTTGTCACACCGTGAAAGCTTCAGAGTTATTTTGGGTATCACCCTTATGTTTCTAGAATACCAAGTTCAGCTTTGCAGGGTCAGATAGTGAAACGACAAAATAGCTCTGCTTAGGCAAGTGGTGCCAGAGTACTCTGTATGTTCCATATAAAGCTTATATAATGGTAAACATTCAGAGGAACTAAAGAAAGTTGGTTTTGCTCTATTGCAGTTGTATTGTTAGTGAAAATAAGTATCCTGTTCTGGTGTATCTGCTAGAACTCTGCCTTCTCTGTGCTGGGCAAGGTGAGCTCAGTGTTGTCATGGGCTGTGAGGCATTAGACACATAGTATTCTATATTATTGTCATTATTCTGTCAGGTGTACTTATTTTCTCCTTCCTTCTGTGATGGAGTAATTATTATTTCTGAAATCAGAGTATTCAAAATGCCCTTACAGAAACAGAATAATTGGTCCTATGAGAGAAAAAAAATTCCTTTTATTCCTGCTTATTTAATATTGCTTATTACGTATTAATGTGTTTAGTTCATCAATACATTAAATACCTGCAGTTGCCATTTTCAGCAGTGAAATAGCATTTTTATTTATCCAGCACATACCACTTGAATATGGATATAAAACACAGCAGTCATGTTCTGCTGCAGTAGCAGTGCTGCAGTGTTCTGCTACATCTCAATGAGTTCCATATCCTATAGGCAAGACTGCCCAGCCAAGGGAGTATTTAGCCTGCCAAACCTTAGTGATTTTCCTCCTAGGAAAGGATTGAGTCATCATGATGGAAAAAGTGAGTCTTGACAAAAATTATGCAAAGCAGCTGCTAGAACCTAAGCTGGTAGTTTGTGTGTACATTAAGGAATCCTATACATTTGTTGTTGTTATCCCATTGACCCTTGGCTAAGGGCTTTAATTCACCAGCAAGAACGGGTTGCCTAGGCTGTGCTGCAAAATGCTGGGCAGTTTTTGTCACTGGTAAGTAGATTAGAGGACAATCCATGTCACCCCACTGCTTGGAGAATGGAATAGTGCAAACTCTGGGAGAAGTCTGGCCAAGACAGAGAGGTGGCTGGTCTAGTCTGTGTCAATATCCTCTTGTCACTGAGAAACCTCTGTAGAAGCTCCTGCATACTTCAGGAGACTCCCAAGGCTTGATTCCACCTCAAGCAAAGGGAGAATTATCCCCTCTTGAAAGAGGAGGGTTGAAGTATGAGAATTCTAATTTAGTCACCGCCCCCATGCAGCAAGGCAAATCTGAGTGTGCCAGATATGTGGACTGTGAATTACACCCACAGTCAGGTCCCTTTGTGGGTGCCCTTCTTGCTTCAGAACTGACTGTCCACCTGCAACAATTCCCTTCCCCACCCCCTCTCTGTTGCTTATCTGAAAAACCTACTCTGAAAGCTATATCTGAATGTTCCCCCCTGAAAGTTAGTGCCCTAAGCTTGCCCTGAAGATAGTGGCAATTCATTGTGTACTGGGAGAACCTGTTCTAATATTTGATTGTGGTCATTACTGAGAATTTCAATTGCATTTTCACATTGTGCTTTGAACTTCATCTTTGGCCTGTGGATTGCTGCATCCTTATCAACCAGGCTGAGAAGTCCCAGACAGTCTCCTGCTATCCACTAATCTCTTCAGTTCTTGTATGAACTGCAGAAAATGGGTACTTGAAGCTTTATGTTGTATACATGGGATACAGGAGTTGGAAACATTTTCTTCTGTAACTTCATTGTTCCTGTTTCTCGTGACCCAGCACCAGATGTTAGGCCAAAAAATGGTGCTCAGGTTGCTTCTCAACCTCTTGATGTTTGTGTCCACAAACTCTGCCTGCCATTTTTACCATGGCACTATGTCATGCCAAGTGCTTACGCCGAGTCAGTTATCCATAGTGATTTCAGATTCCATCTGCTGCTTTCTGAGGCAGCCTCTACCATCTGCTATCAACAACATCCGTGCTCCTGGTTTCCAGATGTAGTACTTTGTACCTGGGGGTATTGGAAAAACATTTTGTCTGAATTCTATGGGCAAATACTCACAAAGTGGATGGACAGAGTAACTCATCTTCATTTTTTACTACCATGCTGTCTTCAGTGTTGCATGGTTCTCACAGTTTTGCATTGCTCTTGCATACTGAAGGGTACATGATGTGGTTGTGGGCACTTTGAAACCTGCAGGTGGTTTAAAACCAGTGTCAGCACAAAGTCCACAGAGGTACTGGACGCAGGTTATTTTGGGAGTTTTTATTTGTTCTGCAAATACAGAGTAGAGACAGCAAAGAAACCTTATATTCTGTCAGTGCTTAACAGCAGTTCCTCAGTCCTTTCCTCTGCACCCCCACATCTAAAACTCTGCAGTTACAAGTGTCCTTGGGGCTTACTATCTACTGATTTTACTTACTGTTAATAAGGAATAGATGAGTAGTCAAAGGGTCTTTGGTTTGGCACAACTGAAGTGAAAGCTCCATGTTTCTGCTCTTGCCATCACATCTGTAACTCATCACAGCCATCTGCTTGTCTTGCTGCTCGTGTGGGGCTCCCCAAATGTTGCACAGCCCTGACTAATTGCCAGGACTGATGTAAATCTCTCAACCCCCATGATTTCCCTTCCACTTTGTCCTCTTGGGCAGCTTTTCTTAAGGCTGGGACAAAGTAAGTTATTTTGGGGCTGAGAGCCTGCCACAGGCACAGTCCAAATTGCCTGTGACAGCAATGGGAGTTTGTCCAGTGCTGTGAGGGATTCACTAACAGCCTGGCAGACCTGAGTGACGTGGGCTCCTGTGTTACAGCTGTCCTGCTGCCCAGCTGTACTGGACTGTGGTTCTCCAGCCCTGTTAGATCACTGGGAGCAACATGTGCAGATGGAGCTCAGCCTCCGGCATCAAATTCATGGAGTCACTCCAGAGAAATGCTGCTCACAGGAAAAAATACCCCCAGCATCTGCTTTGGAGCAGAGGAAAATTTGAATGTGGAGTAATATTCCAGCTAAAGATGTGCATGCCTCAAATTGGTGGTTAGCCTCCCTCCTTGCAGCACTTCTCTGGTAGAAGGAGGATTCCTGTTTAATACTGTTTCCCAGACCATGGGCCCTGAAGAGAGGAAAAAGCACATTTTGGTAACAGAGGGACCAGCTGGCAGGGCCAGGAGTGGATATTTTGGAAGCTCTGCCTGTTGATGGGGTGAGAAGGGAAAGGGAGCCTGGATGGTATTGGGACATTTCAGAAATCAAATAGAAGGATTCATGTTTTTAAAAAAACCATGCAGATGAACCAGGAAACTGACAGAGAGGTGTTCCATCTTCTTACAAGCAGGCCTGACCTCAAAGTGCAGCAGCATGCCAGCAGAAATTGCAGTGGGGCTGTGTTATGCCTGTGCTTAGGATGCTCTACAAGTATCATTTGTAACTTTTTGCAATACTCAATTGCATCATAAACCCAGCTCTTCTGTTATCATGGGCTACACATGGCTCTCCTCAGCACATTTTGCTCAGCCAGATTTTTGTTGACTTGTTAGAAATAAAAGATTTCTGTATGGGTATAATTGCAACTACAGTTACGAGTTTCAGTTGACCAGGACTCGAATTTTTGTTTTAATTGAAGTACCAAGTAAGAACATTTAGTTATTTTAAAAAAGGGAATTTCTTTCATGAATAAGAGTTCCTTTACTAGCACTGTGATACCTGACAGAAGTGTCTTCCTGTAAAACTGCTTGTGAAGTTATGACTTTTAAGTCCAAAACAGCAGCTTTTATTTTGAAGGTGCTTGCTGCCTGATTGCTGGTTTTACTTACTGCTAATAAAGAATAGATGAATAGTGAAAGGTCTCTAGATCACCTCAGGGATCATTTGACTGATTTATACATTTGCAGCATTATAATACCAGATCATCATCATCAGAGTTTATGTTCACTACAGCCAAAAGGTCCAGATCCCAGACCTCATGGAAAAGTGCTGTTACAATGCCACTGTAGTGGTCTAGACTTGAATAAGAGAAAAACTGCAGAAAAAACAATTTAAACCTATTTTGTTTTGTTGGTGGTTTGTTGGGGTTTTTTTGTTTGGGGTTTTTTTGGGGGGTTTTTTTGTGGTGACTGTTCTTCAGGCAGTTGCAAGCATGCTTGATAGATTGCAAGCCATGTTTAATTTGTGAGAGGGACCATCTCAGAGGAGGAGGTTCATTTCTATACATATTGCATAGTAATACATCACAAATAGGCTGCAGTATAATGGCACTGTCTCGTGGCACTACTTGAAACAGTCTGACAGACTAAGTGGCTGAATTTTACATCCATTGAAATGACACTGCTTTTAAAAATTGTATCAGAGGACTGAGAAACGACAGAAAGGTGTTTAATGTTCATGTGGCCAGAGCTGTCTGAAAGGCTTTGGTGCCCACACGGCCTCTTAAGGAGAGGATTTCTTTGTGTGGGTCATTTTAGAGAGGCCCTGGGGTGCTGCTGAGCACTGAGCAGCAGCACAGGGGCCTTCAGTGCCCTGCCACAGTCACTGCATAATGATGTGAAGTGTCAATTAAACCTTACCTCCAAATGACGTGAATTAAGTGGCAAGTTAAACTTTGCCCCCAAATTTAATCGGGCTCCATAGAAACCTAACATACTTTTTTAATTTTTCCAGTGGTTTAATTTCCTTTTTATTTCCGTAGCAATGGATTCTTGAGAATCCAGACATGCCAGAGTGCTGGCAGTTTACCTAGGCTTTAACCAAATCTTTACTCTCCCAGTACTGCGTGAGCAGAGAACACAAGCACTGAGTAAACAAGGTGTAACTGCTCTATAAATGTTGTAAACAAACATTTAAAGAGTGGGTTTTAATGTATAGAGGACCCTTATTACTTCTTTTTTGTTAGGCACCTATTATATCTTTAAAGAGCTAAAATCTTATTTTCATTAAATAGTTGCCATTTTCATTTTTCTTCAGGTAGGTTCTGACTCCCAGATACCACATGGAGATTCCTGTCACAGGTGATAAGAACAGCAAAATGTAGGTATGACTGTTATTCAGGCTAATGTTTTACTTCCTATGCTCCAAAGTGAAGATAATTAAAAAAAAAATCTTTTGAAATATTGCATAGAGTCACAACAATATTTTTCTTTCACAAAAGAGTATTTATATAAATTCTTTTCTTTTAAAAGATGCATTGAAGCAAGCCTAGGGGTTTATTTTGGCTGAGGGTTCCTGACTTACAGCCACCTAAAATAAGCTGCTTTGGCATTTCACAGAGTGTTGTGTCCTGTGCCGGGGGTTACTGTGAGTCGAGGCAGCCCCTGGTGTCAGTGCCTGGCTGCAAAACCTGTCTGGGGCTTTTCTGCTCCCTGGCACTTTGGCTTCGGGTTATCAGGGACCTGAGCTCAGCCTCTGGTTAACCCTTACAGCATTTCCTCTTATCCCAAACCGCTAGAAATGTGACAAAAATGCCAGGAATTTTCTTTCAAGCCCGGTGGAGACATGTCGCCCTTTCTTGTGGCTCTGCGATGACAGCGTGGGTCCGTTCTCGCAGGCTGCTCAAGCCTTCTCTGCTCCGTGTCAGGCTGGGTGTTAGCGATTCTTTCAGCCAAAGGTCTGCAGGGGTCAGGCTGGAGGCGTCTCCTGCAGGGGCAAGGAGTCTTTGCATCTTCTGTCGTCCACTCTCCCGTGAAGATGAGTGACCCACTTGTCCTAGCTTTTGGTTTTTTCCGTGTCTGAATGTGGCAGGAAGTGCTGCTGCCATGGCAGGAGCAGAGGTTCGGGGGAAAAGTCTGACTCAGAGGGCAGAGCTTTATCTCAGAACAATTCACATCTTTAAAGCACGTTCAGTCCATGCTCTTAACCATTTTTCTCCAGTTATCTTTGGTTGGGTAAAGTTACTGTCAGCCCCATGAACTTCAAGAATTCCCCCATTTCCAAATGAAAATGACCCCAAACCATTTAGGAGCCAGAATTAGAAAACCAATCAGTCCTGAGTCTGTGCTGGTGACCACACACCTGAGACTGGTCCAGCCAGGAGGCATTCAGGGGTCTGGAAGCTGGTTTTGGAGTATCCAAATGAGAACTTTTAGGCTATGAAACAGAGTATTCCTGCCAGTGGTTTGGTATATTGTGATGTGTCTCTAAAAGCCTAATATCTCAACAGGAGGAAATTCTGAGGAAGGCAGATAGGAAAAAAACTTTGCGGAGAAGAAATATATTTCCAAATGGGAAAAGTTCTTTAGGAGGACTGTGTTAGATAGACAAAGAGCTGTGTCTATGCAAGAGAGATGATAGCTTCAGCTAGAAGCCACGGTAATGAGCTCAATGAGACTGGAAGATGGTGATACCCCTGAACTGGTAGGGAGCGGAGAAAGACATGCATCAAGCTCATTTTCCAATGTTAAATTCCAATTTCGATTTTTAATTTTGTTTTTCCTTGTTGCTGGCTGGTTGGGTTTTTCCCCTGTCACCCAGCTTCTCCCGAGCAGCGGACACATCCTTGCGGCCCGGGTGCCCCGCGGAGCAGCGCGGAGCGCTCAGCACCGCGGACAGCGCCCGTCACCCCCGGGACACCGGCCGGGCCTCCCGGAGGCTGCCGTGGCCACACGGGCGGGTCTGCGAGGTGTGTGTGGGTGTGTGTGTAGGATGTTTGGACGTTGCACACAACCTTTAATTAAGAGAGCTCATTAACTCTTTTAGGAGCTCCCTCATTTGATGGAGAAATCTCCAAAAAATGAAGCAGAGATGCTGCGGGGGTGGTTAACCAGCCAGGAGGTGGAGAGGGATGTTCCATGTGATCCCGGTCTGAATGGAAGGCGCTGGAGGGAGAGGCTGTTTTCCAGGAGCTATTCCCACCGGTTTTTCAGAAGCCAGCCTCTTTCTTCAGCTCCAGATGAGACCTCATGTCCAATCTTCTCAGGGCTTTTCTTGTACCTGTCATGTGTCCAAATACAGTGCATCCAGCTACTCAGTGATCCTTGTGGCTTCCTACCAACTCAGGATATTCCATGATGCTCACAGCTATGGCACACGTGTAGCAGTTCCATAGCCACAAGTTGTTAATTCCATTTTATGTAATCCTTTCTCTCTGGGGGTCTCATAAGGACCAATTAATTTGCCTTTCAGCACAAGAGGAGAAACTATTTTAAACTGAGTTTTATTTGACAGAGACCTGAAAAAAGAAGGAAAGATGAGAAAATGGAAATAGTCACACAAGAAATTCCCTTTTTTTGGATCTTGTTATTCTGTGTCCATTCAGGCTCACTCTACATTTCCTGTGAAGCAGTTTTTCTTGCAGCATGGGCTCACAAAGATTTCTTTTCTTCTTCCTCAGAAAGCACAGACAAGCAGTCTCCAGGCAAATCCTCTTGAGTAGACAGCTGCACAGGTCTAGGACTATAATAGAACAAAGGTGAGAAGAGCTTTCCCACCTCAGCTCCCACCTTACACTCAGTGGATCCTGATCAAAACCCATGAGGGACTTGTTTCCAGCCAGCTGAGAACCCTCAAAAGGCAGTGGATGTTGAGTTTTGAATTGTTGAATTTCCTGGATGATGGTTTTGAACAGTAGATTTCCCCTTCCTCTGTGTTGCACTATGAGCTTCCTACCTTGTTTCAGACTGATTGCTCTGCAGCCTGAGACCACATTTTGAATCTTGCAGCACAGTTCAGGCAGTATTTTAACTTGTAATTTCTAATCCCTTGACATGTGGTAGAAAAGAAATGGGTAAGGCCATGCTGTATGGGTTCCTCTGTAGATGTTTGCATGGAAGAGCGTATTACCAACGTGTGAAAGAAAATATCAGGAGGAGAGTGTATAACTATGCTGAGGGAGGTCATGAGTGGATCAGCCTGACCAGGGAAACACCAGTGGAAGGAAGGAGCTGGAATACACAGATGACTTTTCTTGGTTTGCCTGTGAAATCTCTGACTGGTGCCCCAGTCACAGAGGACTCAGCTGCCTCCTTCCAGTGTGGGCCCCCTGGCTGGGGAGAAGAAGGGTGAAGAGTTTTGGAGGTTGGCTTGAAAGCCTGAGTTGTTTTGAGTAGTCTTTGACTCCCAGGAGAATGAAAGGTCCCTTCAACAGTAGAAAAAGAGATGGAGAGGAAAAGCTGCCATGGGATGGGATTGAAGGGAAGAGGGGTCATGCCATGGGACAGCATGACCCAGGCTGGCAGCTCTCCTTGAGTGGAAGAATCATTATCATCACCCTCAGGAACAGAAAGGTCCTCATCCTCTCCCTCTTTAAAGGCAGACCTCCATGTCTGTGGCAGCTGTCCTGGCTTTTCCAGAGGGTGATCTGCTCTGCAAGGACCAGCACCGACCATCTCTGGGCACCTCTTGCCATGGGGGGTTCAAATTGCAGGCCCACACCTAGCCTGGGCTCTCAGCAGCTCCCCTCTGGTTTCCCATGTGCACTGGGATGCTGGTGGTGCCTGGGGACAGCATTTCCATCCTCCTCAGGAGCCCCTGTCCCTGTGGTGGAGGGGGCAACCCCAGCCAGCTGTGAGTGCTCCTTGGCAGCCGGAGGGTGGCACATTGTGTACACAGGAGTGTGTGAACTCAGTCAAACTTCACAAACAAGGATAAGAGCAGAGCTAGGACGTAATCAGTGCTCAAATATAGCAGCTCAAGGTCTCCTGAGAGTGACACAAGCGAAACAGTGAGGCAGAACAGGTGTCACAGCCCCTGTGGCTTTCGCTTCCCCTTACCTTGGCTTCTCAGCAGTGAAGCTGGTGCTGGCCACAGGGCCAAATTTAGACTTCAGACAGCAAAGCAGTCTGTCACAGGCAGCCTTGTTGCTATGCAGGGTAGGAGCCTTACTGTGCCCTGCATGGCAGCATGTCCAGTGCCACGGCAGCATGGCCAGTGGCACTGGCAGCATGTCCAGTGCTGTGCAAGACCCTCGCCTCTGGCAGAGCCACCACCTCCTCCCCATCTCCATTGCTGCCACTGCTACAAAAACCAGCCAAGCATGATCCCAGCTGGAAGTTTGGAGCAGCCTTGGAACTGGCTCAAGACCAAGAGTTGAGGGGCTGTACCCCTCTTCTTGGCCTCTCTGACAGGTCTGGCCACAGCTTTCACAGCGGGGAAAGATTGGGTTGGTGAGGCATAACATGGGCCAGCGTGGCTCCCATCTCAGTCCCTGGAAGATGTTTTGGGGAAGGTTGCCAGCAGTGTGTGTTTCTTCACCTCTCCCTGGGGACAAGACCTACACTATGGCAAAGTGAAGCAGAGAAATACATCCCCTCCTGGGTGGGGTTTGGCTTTCTGAGCTAACATGGGGTTAATGGGGGTTATGCTTGTGTTTCCCACTGATACATTGCTGCTTCTCTGAGCCCCAGGGAGCAGCTGAAAGAGATGGGCTCCTGCTCCTGGGCTGTCCCAGACGTGGCTCTGCATGAGGAGAGCCATCTGTAGCTCTCTGTAGGCTTGGGATGAATTACCTGTGAGTCACACATGGCCTGAGAAAACGGAAAGGGAAAACTTCAAAGCCAGGGCCAGGTTTAGAGCTCCCCTAGGGCTGGATCTAGGCAAAAGCTGGCTTGTGCTCAAGTAGGGACCACCAGAACATCAGCAGCCCCAGGAGAAGACCCTTTCTGTTGAAGACACTGCACATGCTTGGCTTCCCTGCTGTTACAACAGCAGCGTGGGTGGCAGGTTCCATGGCCATTGTGGAGGAGAGGTCAGGTTTCCTGGGGAGTTAGAGCCACAAGGGAAAGGTTACAGTAAAGCCAGGACACCTGGGGGCTGTCAGCATCCTGCGAAGCACATCCCTGTCCTGACCTGTTCCATCATCTGGGCTGGCTGCTTTTGACCCCTGGTGGAGGTGCAGCAGGGCTTGTGGCTGGAAACAGCTGCTCTCTCAATAGCCTTTTCTGACTCAAAACAGCAGCTTTGTGAGAGGACACAGCAGCTAAAATGGGATGAGGTTGGAGGGCCAGGTGCAGCATGAAAGCTTTCGTGGTGTCCCAGGTGCTGGTAATGATAATAAAAGGAGAGAGAAACTTCCTGCATCCTCCTGCCCATGCACTTGGACTTCCAGCCCAGTGCCTAAAGCAGGGTTTTCCTGGGTGTGTGAGTGGGTGGGCCCTGTGGATACCCCCTTTCTGCAAGTTGCTTTGGTCCCCATCTTCCTCCTCTTCTCCCCTCATGCCAGTAGACAGCATGGCAACTGAAGCTTCCTCTCTGCACCTGAGAAAAGGAATTTGTCTCTCTGCTTTCCTGCACTCCTACACCCCACAGAACCACTCCTGCCCCTGCTTTTGTGCTCTGACCTGAGCACCAGTAGTAGGTGGAGGCCATGGCCAGCATGGAGCCCGTAGCAGAGGACTCTGCTCCACCTCCATCCCTGTAGTTGTGGTGACCTTCAGGGTTTGACACAGGCATATTGATCCACACTCAGGCAGCCTGGCTGAGCTGGGTGAGGGTGTCTGAGCAGAGTTGTATGATGCCTTCAAACCCCCCAGCCCTTGGGGAAGCTGGGGGGTGACTTGCCAGCAAAATGCCACACACTAACAAAATCCTGTATGCGCTGCTGTTTCCCTGGCCCAGCCCTGTGATGATGGACCAGGAGCCCAGCACCAGCTGAGCACTGGGGACTGGAGTGGTGTCCTGCCATGAGGTCTGTGGCTCATGCAGCACCTGCTTCATGTATGGCCCTTTAGTTCTGCTTCCCAGCCCTGAGTCCAGCCCTATGAGTGCCCAGTGCCACCCATGGCAAGAGCTGCTTGTGCTCATCCCCATCCCATCTTGGGGAGCCCAGGGCTGTTGAGTGTCAGGGTGGGGATGTTCCCATCCACCCTGCAGGAGCAATGTGTAGGTGAGCCTGGTTACCAGCTTAGGAAGGTTTGGAGCTGTTCATAGTCCATCTCAGTAACTGATCTAAAAAATCAGTGTGTGGTTCCCAGAGGTGCTCGCTCCTTTGGGAATGTGGAATAGCCCAATGTGTGATCCTACCAAAAGGTCCCTGGGATGCCAGGAGGGTTTGTGCTCCCATGTCTGAGGACAGAGCACAAGGGATGGAATGAATAACTTGTTCCTTGGCCAGCACCTGTGTTCTGCAACAGGAAAGGACTTTTTGAAGGCAAGTCAGAGCTTTCCATGGAGTTTGGCAGCTGTGGATAGCACACGTGGTGCATCTGATGGAGTTCATGGTGCTGGCTGAGCCTCTTGACTGCTTTGTCCTATCTTGGGTGCCAGTACCCCAGTGTTCCTAGCTGGACCAGCACTTGGGGCCCCAGGAGCTGCCTCTGAGCTTTGCAGGGGAGCAGCACTGGTGCTGAGGAGCTGCTGTACCCTCACTGCTCAGTCGCTCTCTGAGAGCTCTGCAGTGCAAAATGCCTGAGAGGCAGCGATCCCTGTGAGGCAGCAGCACGCTGGAGACACCACAGCGAGGTCAGACTAAACATCAGCTCTGCGCCAGGTTGTTGACATTTTGTCCTGGAGGAAAAGATCCTGAAAAGGCCTTGAGGAAGCAGTGAGGTGAGGCTCCACGCCAAGATGGGACCCTTGCCCCAGCCACAGCCCCTCTGGAGAGGCCCCGAGTGGGAGCTTCCTGCTGCTTGCAGTGCTCGCTGCCCCGACGTGCATCCCCAGGCTTGTGTGACTTGGGCATTTATCCCAGAAAGGGGAAAAAATCCCAAAGGTTGTGCTGCAGTTCCAGAGTCATGTCATGTTTTGGGATGCTGCAGATGCTGTGTCCCAGGGAGGCAGTGATGGCACTAACCCCTCTCCTGGGCACTGGCATCCTGGGCTGTGCCTGCACTTCTCGGGTTGGGGACCTGGCTCTGCTGGTGCCGTCAGGCATCGCTTCTGTGGCAGAGCAATTCCTGCTGGGGAATTTGCTGGGGCAGGTGCTGCTGACCCTGACATTTAGGACCATCAGTTAAAGTGGGCCAAAACCAATAAAGAATGGGGTTTAGTGAGCTGCTGTTTGCTGTTCCCAGGCAGGAGGGGGTTAGTCCAGTTGTGAAAGCATGGGAGACTCTGTGGTGTGGAAGAGAAACTTCGTGTGGTGCTTTCAGGGAAGTGTCTCTCCAGCCACGCTCATGGACAGCCTCAGCCCAAATCAACCTCATCTTTAGGCTCACTAATCTCAGTCACTGCCCTGGGAACCTGATCAAATATTCGTGTCCATTTCTACCCCTTTGCCTGGTTTCCAAGGCAGAACTTCTCCCCTGTTATCACAGCAGGCAGGACTCTCTGGTCTTCACTCCTTCTTAAACATACAGCACAGGAACCAACAAGTCCATATGGCCTGGCACTAGCAAAGAAGGTTCTAATATCTCTTTTAATAATCTTTAAGCTAAATACTGCAAGGCAGAGTGGATAGAAAGAAAAAAAAAAAACCTACAAGCCTATATCCATACAGTGTGTCTGCAGATTACCTTAGAAAAGACCTTGTTAAAAACCTCTGAAAGTCCAAATCAGGTTTTTTGGGTTTTTTTTAGCCACTTTTTGGCTGACTCAGCTGACCATTCTGTTGATTTTGTGAGATGATGGCATTTGCTCTGCAGCAGGAGTTCCAGGCTGCAGTCAGCGGGTTTATGACTTTTCTAAATGCGTCTTTGCTTATCCTTTATTTTTTGCCATCAGAGACTTGCCAGGTAGGGGTTTAAGCCCTATGTTTCTACAGTTCTGTACTTCGGTAGGCAAACTTTCAGGAGTCTCAGCACAAATTGCTGGTCTAAATTAGCCCACTTTATTCTGTCTCCAACTTGAAAACTTCTTTTCCCTTGGAAAAGTGGCATTGAACCAGAAAAGAAAGTTGAAGTTCTAGCCCATCATAGGAGAGGCAGGAGGGAGGACAGTTGCTGTGTTTGGTGGATGGTTTTGGATGTTTCTTTCTTTAGCAGCAGATACAAATACCTGGAACTTTGGCAGACTTGGGGTCCTTTTGTTCTTCTTTTTGAAAAAATTTATTATATTTAGGAAATTAGATCTTGATTGTTCCCTTTTTCCTGGAAGACTTTTGACACAATTCAAGCAAGAGGAAAAGGCAAGAACAACCAAGAAGCTCAAAAATATTTTAGTCAAACAAACAATTCCAAACATCTATGTTTCATGTTGGTTCCTTTTAGCAGCTGTTTGTCTCCAGATGTCTGGCAACTGGTCACAAGAAGCACTTTATGTGAAAATTCAAAGAGTGATCACTGCTTCAGCTAGCAATGGACAAGGTTTCCATCCCTGTTTATCTGACCATCTTCCTGCAGGAAACAGGAATGAGGCAGGAGACTTTAGGGTAGGCAGATTATGCAGGGAGAACTCAGCTCAGGATTAAACAACAAATATATATTTAAAAAATCTCTATTTAAAAAAAAACCCAACCCACTTTTTTGCCTACCATGGGGGTTTTATATACCCGGAAGCAAAATCTCTACAACACCTCAAACTCACCAGAGCCACAAATTGCCTGTTACCTTTTGGAAATCACAAGAGACTGTCACCCCTTGACTTTGTCTGTGCTAGCAATGTTGCAAAGAGCTGACTCGCACCACAGGAGGAGCCCTTTCTCTACCTGGGGAGGGCACTTCAGCTTAGCTGACATGGATTGTCTCTTGGGAAGGATTGAAATTTTCTTTGGAAAACCTTGTGCCTGTTGGATCACTGGCTTTTCCCAGCTGAGGAGCTTTTGCAAAATATGAATGAAGCTTTAGTTGCTAAAACCTTGTGGGGAAAAAGAGAGACAGCTGCATTTCTGCTCTTGGTCTTGGAAAAAAGAGGTAATTGCAATTGCCTGTAGTTGCATTTGTGTGCAGCTGGGCTCAGGGCTGCCCCTATAATTTTATTTATAAATTTATTATCCAGAATAAAAAGTTAATTACCCATTATGTGGCTTGGAAAGTAATAAGAGTAGGATGGATGGAAGTTAAATGGATGTGACCTTTCAAAAAATTGTCTGCCAGCAGGAAAGCAAATGCTAAAGGAAAAATAATAATGTTTAAGAAAGTGAAATATTTAAAAAAAAACAAGAAGGAGGAAATCACCATTAGTAACACAGTTTGGGCCATCAAATAATATCCTCAAAGTTTATTCTTTCATTGAAGACCACCTTGTTCTTCCTGTCTCTTTTTCTGGGCAGTCACAAGATGCTCAGGACCTGTGATGAGCCTGGCCATGTATCTGTGTATATCTGTCCTGGGGCAATCAGGCTGCATAAACCAGAACTGAGCCCAGGTTAAAAGAGCTCTTTTGGCCTTGAGAAACAGAGCACCTCATTCCCCTGACCCCCTCCTGCATCTTGCCAAAGGGACTGAGAGACTTCTGTGGGCTGTGCACATTGTTGCATTGCCTGATCCTCAGGAGAGCAGTTCCAACACTGCCCCCATCCTCCCTGCCAGTCCTCCCCATGTGAGGTTACTCTGCTGTGCATATGAAAATAACTCCTATGTCCCAGTTTATTATTTCTCCTCAGTAGATGAGAGGGTTGGAGGCCGATCAGAGCAGAGGAGTCTCCTGGTGAGTTCATTCTTCAAAAGCTTGTGACGGCTGCTTCTTGTTAGGGCTTGCTGTAGTGCCAGGAGAAAAGAAATATTCTCTCTGGATTCATGTGCACGTCCCTTTACTGCTGTCCTGGAGTGGCTGCAGCTGCTCTGCTCTTGGGATTTTTCAGACACAGCAAACTCTGTGCTGTTTAGACTGCATGGGATGCTGGCAGCTGGAGATGGAGGGCTTGGAGCAGCGTGAGCTGCCAGCTGTGCAGAGCAGCCACGGGCATGGCACCGACCTCCCCAGCAGTGCCTAGGTGCAGGCACAAGCTCCAGTCACGGATGCTGTGATGCATAAAAGAACAATTGGAGCATCCAGGGGGCTCCTAAACAGCTTTGTTCTTCCTCACCCCAAAAACCCCAGCTGAGAGCCCCTGAAGAAGTGTCTGGAGTCAGCATGTTTGATTCAACATTGGTGGTTTAAAGCTGCAGTGAGCTGTGGGTGGGGGGACACAGGGACTGTTCATTGCCCCTGTCATCCTTGCTGGTTGCTCCAGGGTTGTGGTGAATTCCCTCAGGCCAGCTAAGGAGCATTGCAAGGCCAGCCTAAGGAAGCAGCCCTCCATCAGAAAACCTTGCTGCTGGCTGCAGTGTGGTTTCCACAGGTGTAAGGACTGTTTCTAGTTGTACGGCTTGCTGCCATTCCGAATCAATAACTCACATCCATTAGCAAACAGGGACAGGCCTGTCCAAACCAGGTGCTGAAAATGTGTTGCATATTGAGCCCCTTGGAAACAGGCCATTGGAAGATGGGGCAGGAGGGAGCAATGGGTTTTGCAGGGGGGCAGCCCCAACATCTATTTTTAGTAACTCACTTTGAAAGTTCATTGCTGATTATGAATTATTTCTGTGCTGTGGCTTCTGTAATGACTGTGTGACCAGTTTTGCTGGCTAATGGAAGCAGTGATGATCACAATGCACAGAGTGAGACATTTAAATGTGATGCAGCAAAAGAGAATTTGCCTAACTGCACCAGTGGCTCTGAAAATGTTTAAAAGGGCATCTTTATTTATGGCCACTCCATCTGCAAAAACTCCACTTGCTCCACCATTTTCTTTTGAGTCTCAGTATGCTCTGATGAGGAAAGCACCCATCCCACACCCCTGGGCTCTGCTGTCCTGAGCTGGCACATCAGCAGGTCCCACTGATGGCTGCTACTGCACCAGCCAGGCTGCAGAACATTTCTGCATTTTCTTCTTCATGGTTGTGAGTTCTTGGGGTTTAACATTTTACTATTATTATTTTCTAAATTCTTGGATCAGCCCCTCAAAAATGTTTTGGTGTACGGCTGTAACAGAGTCCAGTTCAAAGAGATGCTCAAGTGCAAACAAGGCACCACAACAGGACATGGAGCATTTCCCTTCAATGTAACTACTTCTCTGGGGTCTGCCAAAAGAAGCTATCCTACCATTACCATAAAATATGTTTGCATTTTTCAGATGCTCTTGTCTGGTCTCATAAAGAGCAGCTCTTCTGCTTAGTGCTCGCTCCTTCATGGCTCTGGCCTTAGAAAAATTCTTGTTCAATGTTATCATTCAGACCATGATGTTGGCCATTAGGTGGTCACTGCTCAGCAGCCTCTTACCAGGTTCCAGTTTCCTACTGACAGTGTGTGCAAGCTGCTGCATGTGTTTTCCTAACAAATCAGAGAGGCTCACCTTACTGAAGTGTTCTGTTCAGCACCTTTGGAAGAACCCTCTGAAGTCCACTGGGACTGGAAGAGGGGGATTGCTCCTGGCCTGCAATGCAGAGCACTGTCAGGGAGAGTTTCAGCCATGCCCAGCAGTTTCCTCTGTGTTCTCCTTGCTGGCAGATCCCAAGGGTTGGATGGGCTGGATTGGTGAGGCTTTACCTACTGACAGTGGCAGGTCCAAGTGACCTCAGGATCTGCAGTTTCTTACTCCACTCCTCTGTGCTCAGGTGAGCACTTGTCAAGCTGGGTCATTGACTCTCTTTTGGGATCTCCCATTACTAGTTCACCTCTGGGGCCTTGCAGCTTGCTGAGGAGGTGGCCCAAAAACTTTTAAGAGCTCCTAAACCCACATAGGATGTATGCTTCTCTGAGGGCAGTTGTGTTATGCTTCACTTGTTATTGCTGCTGGCTGCTACTGAAGAGAACAGGTTCCAGGTGCTGTGGATTCACCTGCCCCAAACTGCACGCTTTGCATCCCATGAAGAGGATGCCAGTGGATCAATGAGTCAGAGAACCAGCAGAGATGATGAGCCCCAGGCAGGCCTTTTCCTTACTACCACTATTAATTCAGTCAAGGAGCCATTTTTCACCTTCCCTGTTCTTGTGGAGATAGATGTTCACTAGTGTTGGTCTTCAATATGCAAAGCCACCTTTGAAATCTCCTTTCTGGGCAGACAGGGCAACATGTTGCTTGCAAATAAATAAACCTGTTCAGATGATGTAAAAATGGCTTTTCCAGCCAAACCATTAGCAATGCCTCAGAGTGTCCAAGTTGTGACAGCAGCCAGATGCTGCTATTAAACCTTTAAACCACAGGAGTTATGAGCTCCTTGCTGCACAAACGTTCTGGTGAGACTGAGAATTAGGGTTTGCAAACATCTCTTTCACTGGAACAAGCATGATAAACTGATGGAAGACACTGGGCCTGTTCTGTGGGACAAGCACCTACTGGGCAGGACACTCACCAATATTTCTGTCTGCTCTCGTGCAGCATTGCTTTATGGTAAATGTCAGTTTGGGAAGAGTGTCATGCTAGAAACCAAACCTACAAACAAGACTCAATTGTGAATGCTGCTGTTGATAAATTAGCTCTACAGCCACATTTGAAACTTGATCTCCAGCCCTTTCTTCAAGCAGAAGGTCAGATTACAGCCTAGTTGCACTGAGCATGCAGTATCCATGTGCCAGGCCAGGACTGCAGCTCAGGTTGTGGCAAGCATGAAGACCCTCTCACCCAAAGCATTCCTCAGTGTCCTAGGTTACAATGTAAATTGTGCCCAAGGTTTGTATTCTATCCCCATGAGCTGTTGGAGCCAAGGTGGGGCAGTGTTTTCCTTATCTTCTGTTAATGAGCCCAACAATGCCTTCCCACATGACTCATAGATAATTCCCTCTGGGAGTTATCTCTGTTTAATGGGCCATCAAGGACCCACTGCATGACTCATAGAATGAGATCAGCCCATTGGGAGATGCTCTGCCCAGGGGGAGGAGCCAAGCATTCCCACCTGGATAAATCCAGGGTTTGGGACAGCACAGGCAGCTTTTATCCACTGGACTCCACGAGGAAACAAGAGCTGCCAGACGTTTCTACAGGAATCATTGCTTTGACAAGACCATCTCATTTGGACTGCCACTACCACCCTAACTAACAGGGTGTCAGGTTGTATCCTGACTCTGTCAGTGGGGTTTTTTTGTACTATTTTATTTTACTTTACTTTCTTTTATTTATTTTCTTTTCCTCTTATTAAATTGTGTTTCTGACATGGAGTCTTTCACTGGTTTTGCTTTCAAACTAGCACACTCAGTCATACCCAGAATCCCTCTCCTGGAGGTACCAGGTACCCAGGAGATTTTTGGGAAACGATGGACAACACAGGACCCCTACTGCTCTGCAACAGGCCACACAGTTGGTCCCAGCAGAGGTGCTGAGTACATCACTCCAGAGCTTCATTAAAATATTAGCAATTAAATAATTTTTCTTATCAACTACTTAAAAATTGGTTTTGCTTTCTGAAAAATAACAGTGTAACAAGAGCAAATCATCATGCTGAGCCTTTCCTCTGTTTGCCATTCATGTCAGTTCTCAGTGAGCTACAGGACCTTCCCAATGGACTGAGATTAAGCCCATCACATTTGCCCACAGCTTCCTTAGTGGATGGATCCAAAAATCACACAAGCAGGCAGCAAATGAGCTGGTACCAGGATGAGGTGTGTCAGGACCATGCTGACTGACATAGTGCAGAACTGGTTCTAGTGCAGGAACAGTCTATCCTGAGCATTTCTGCAGGACCTGCTGTTACTGGCTACCTGGATACAAAGCCACATCCTGCTCCCAAAACCAGTTCCACTCCAAAGCATCACTATTAGAGGACACTGAACTGTTTTTGACACCTTCCACAGCACAAGGTTAGGAATTTAGCAACCTTCTTTGCTACCCCTCTCAAAAACAGGAGAGGAATAAACTGTGGTAGATGGGAGGAATGGAGGAGAAGAGGCTCTGGTACGTACATCTCCCCTGGAGCAAGGAGTTCTCATAACAGCTTGGTGAAAGTGTTGAGCACGCAGTAACCTTTTGAATTTTGCTGCTCTTGTGCTAACCACACTGTAATGGCAAGCAGTCCTGCCACATCTGGATGAGGAATCTGGTTTTCAAGGGAAGCACAGCTGAGAAAGGCTTCAAACAGGATCTGATTGACCGATTAAAAACAGATGCTGTGCTGGCAGACACGCTGCTGTGGATCATCTGATACAATCCCCTTCCCCTCGTTTCTGTACATAATGTCCTTCCAAGCAAAGCCACCTCCTCCATAGCTATGTCTAAATTGCATTAGGAATCTTGGCCTTTTTTCAGTTATACATATTGAGAGTGGTTTTGCCATTTAAAATGTTTCAGGGGGATTGTAGAATCAAGTAGTAGACTGCTTATCAGAAATCCACCTGGTACTCAGAGAGGCAGAGGCCGTGCTGCAGAGGGCTCAGGGCTCCAGCATTTTAATCCCTGCAGTCCTTAACCTTTACACAGCACTCTCCCCGCTTCTCCTGGAGGAGGGAGCTGTATCAGCTCTGGAACCAGAGAGAAACACCCTCCCCAGCACCTCACACACTGCTTTAATTTTAAACATATGAGCAAAGAAGGCTCTATATCGCAGTACTGAGGCCTGAAACATCTTCCTCTCATTTCCCTTTGGAAGGAAACAGCAACTTGCAACAGGTTTGCTTGCCTCTGCCTGCTCCAGTGTGGCCAGTATGGCTCAGGGCTGCTTTAGTTCACCCACATCCTCACCTTGGCCTAGCACAGAGACTGGACACTGCACATTGCTGGTCAGTCTCTGTACTCAGCTGTTCATCCCTCCAATTTGGGGATTATTACTTTCCTGGGGAGACTGAAGATAATCCAGTGGGCCAGTTGCCATAGGACTACTGGCTATGTATTGGTGTTAGTCTTCCCTGGGACTGGAGGATCACAAATTGAATTGTTCCAGGTAGGTTTTTTTCTTGCCCTCTTCTCCAAATACAGCTGAAACAATTCCCTTACTCTCCCAAGACCGCACTTGCTAACAGAAGTCACTGGGATCAGTTCCTATTTAGCCAGGATCAACATAGTCAGGAATTCCTGTCTTACACTTAGAGGTGCAAACAAGTTTCAGACCAGGACTAGCTGGTTGCTTGGTCACAAATGTAACAGGAGATTTATCCCAGAGAGGCCAAGGAAAGGGGATAACTCCTTTTGCTCTTGTTTTTCAGTTTGACAGGGGAGAAGGGCTAGTATCAGCTTGCTGAATAGCAGAACCATCTAAATTAATTTCACATGGAGTGTCTGTTCTCAGCAGCAGGATGCTAATCCTGTGCAGCACTGCAGCCACAGGAGTGCTCAGGGACAACTGGGGAGAAGACCTTGTTCACTGCAAAGCTGAGGCAACAGAGGCCTCTGCAGTAGGAAAAACAGGGGTTCAGGCAACCACTGGGGAGGAGATGTCCACGAAACTCAGCAGCTGTTTTCATCCTTGGATTTTGTGAGTAGGAGAGTACAGGAAAAAAAACAGTTCAGGCTCAAGTGTACATGGCAAACAAGGCACAATGATAGGGTATCCAGAGAATCTGTGGATGCCCCATCCCTGAAAGTGTTCAAGGCCAGGTTGGATGGGGTTTTGAGCAACATGGTCTAGTGAAAGGTGTCCCTGCTAATGGTCAGGGAGATGGACCTGGATGAGCTTTTAGGTCCCTTCCAACCCAAACCATTCTGTGACTATCAATTCACCCTGGCTCAAAGGCCTGTAGACATTTTGACTTTGTCCACAACTTCTTGCCACTTCCCAAGAGCATCCAGTTGAGAAATCAGCACAACACACAACAGGAGCAGCAGCCACCAGGTTATTGATCTGTCACTGCCTTGGCAATTGCTACAAACTCAGCCTGGGCAAATGAGAACAGGTAAGCCCAGACACTGTGAGTCACCTGTCCATGGTCAGACTTAAGACAGCTAATGGCAGTGGCACAGAGAGAACACAGGATCTGCCAGAACAGGAGAGGCCAAGGAGTGCCTGGGCACCACAGCTCACTGTTATCAACAATGCTGCCACTCCATCACTGTAACACCCTGGACTGAGGTGAATAATGACCTTCATAATTACAATAATACACTTCTCTAAGGAGACTGCCCTTTTTGAGCCTGCAGATGGTGTGAGATGGCTTTAAGCAAGACAAAAACCCCTTCATCAGAACTTCTAATTCTGCAGTGGGTAGGGATGATAAAATGCAGTTATGACATGCACAGGCTGCCTCCCTGGCCACCTTCCAGAGGAAAGCATGGTGTCCACCCCTAACTAGGGCAGGCCAGTGTTTGTCACTGCCTAAATCAAATGCAGCTCAGCTGGTTCAATGCAGTTTTTTGCACCTTAGAATTAAGCAAGGAAACATCTTAATAGCAGTGAGTATCCTGAGCATTTCAATGGTTTGGGTTTTTTCACTGTCACATTACATTTTCAAATGTCTCCATTAAAAACACAAAACTGGTAAATTGTCACAAATCCAGACTGACTGGAAAATGCAAGATCTGTGCAGAACAATGCAGGTCTCTCTTGCCACTGAGATTTGCAAGACTTGGGTAAAAAAAAATAAGATTTAAAGCAAAATCTTTCAAGGGAAAAATATACACAATAAGATGTACAGTGCCAAAATCTCCTTTCTGCTTTGCGAGTGCTCTGGAGGCACATTCACACTTCACTGAGCCAAATAATTTCTGAAAATGACTGCACGTTTGGAAAACGTGCGGACTGAGTCCTAACAAGAACTGTTTAGGTTTTATGACTCTGAGTCATCTGTGAGCTAAAGGGACAGAAACCATCTAAAAACTGTCAAGCTGAGAGTTTGGTTTCCACAATAAGCTCTGAATCACCTTTAATCTGCCCATTAAGTGCACGCCGGCAATTCTGCAACAGCCCCGCTGGAAAAGCCCCGGGTGTGAAAAACAGCAGATGGTTAACGGGGGTGGGAAGCTGCACAAATCGTTAGAGAAGCATGGAAAATTCAGTGCTGGCTGTAAAAGTCACCAGACAAGGGCAGCTGTAAACAGCCAGGTGACAGGAGGCGGGAGGGACACGTGGTGGCTGCTCTGTACAAATTGCTGCTGTTTCCATCTCAAGAGCCGTCAGAAAAGTGCTGAATCAATCACATGTGAACAGACCATAAGGCGCGGCGCTCCCATGTATTAGCACGAAGGGAGTTTTCCATGGCGCTGGAGTTGGCCAGGTTTCAGCAGCACCTTGGATGTGGTTACGGAATCACTTAAGGACCCTGAGGGACACTTAGACAGCAAACCCACTTGCTTTTTATGTGTTGTATATACACGACTGTTACAGGCCAGGCAAGTGGTTACTGTAATCTGTGACTGACACAGCCACAGATATCTCAATAGGCTGAGGATACGTGCACGACAAACACGGCACTAAGGCAGGAGGCAAAGGTAGGAAAGAAAGGGAACTCAGTCCATTCAATGAAATTTAGGAATTTCTACAAGTCTGCCTCATGAGCCTGCAGTTTTTCTGGCTAAAACTCCCTCAGCACCTCCTCACCAGGCTTGTCCTGCACATCCTTCCCCAGCTCCCTTGTCCTTCTCTGCACACGCTCCAGCCCCTCCGTGACTTTCTGCTTCCAACAACAAGCAGCGCTCTCTCTGCACAACTTTTAGTTCTTTACAGCTCTGACACAGAAAAGTAGAAACTAGCCAGCAAGGCCTTTGCTCTTGCTGCTGCAGACATGGAAAACTCAAAGTGTATCAGAATCTCATCCAGTGCTGCAAAAGGCAGGAAAGTTGCTGCAGTGGTATCTTTGCTTGCTGGGAAAAGAGAACGAACAGCGAGCAAACCCACAAAGCACAGGCACACAGAAAGGTAGGGGAGAGTGACACCTGCTGCAGAGCCGGCAGCACTCGGCTGCAGCCAGGGTGTGCTTGGCAGGGAAACAGCCCCGTGCTGAGCACGGTCATGAAATGAACTGGGAGCACTGGGAATCAACTGGGAATGAACAGGGAGGGAACTGGAGGGGAATGGGAGCACCGGGAGGGACTGGGGGGGGGGGGCTGGAAATGAACTGGGAATCAACTGGGAATGAATTGGTAGGGACTGGAAGCACTGGGAATGAACTGGGAGTACTGGAAGGGACTGGGAGGGAACTGGGAATGAAATGGGAGTGAACTGGGAGGGACTGGGAATAAACTGCGAGGGAACTGCGAGGGACTGGGAACACTGGAAGGGACTGGGAGGGAACTGAGACTGAACTGGGAATTAACCGGGAAAGAACTGGGAGCACTGGGAGAGACTGGAAACCAACTGGGAATGAACTGGGAGGGAGTTGGGAGCACTGGGAGAGACAGGGAGGGAACTGGGAATCAACTGGGAATGAACTGGGAGCGACTGGGAGTTACTGGGAGGGAACTGGGAATGAACTGGGAGTGACTGGGAGTGAACTGGGAATGAACTGGGAGTGAACTGAGAGTTACAGGGTGTGAACTGGGAGTTACTGGGAATTACTGGGAGTGACCTGGGAGCTACTGGGAATGAATTGGGAGCTACTGGGAATTACTGGGAGTTCCTGGGCAGACTAAGCACTCCCAGTCTCTCCTGATACAGGAGATGCTCCGGCCCCTCACTGCCCCTCCGGTGAACGTTCTCCAGACACTCCCGGTCTTTCCGGAATGTGCCCTATGCAGATCCTCCATTCACATTCTCCCTTCAATTGCAAAGGCATTTCCTGATCCCTTCTTTTCCACAAGGGCCATGCACAGAATCTCCACTTTCCAGAACACTGCAGCTGGGGTTATTGAGGGTTATGGCCCTCTCATTTTAAGCAGCAGCACTATGTCAGTGTTCTGCAGTGTGCACATCTCTCTTGGCAAAGGGATCTGCCCCCCTCACAGGAAGTACCTATTTCTAAAAAAAATACTTTCAGGTGGAATAAATGAGTCTGGATTGAGAGGGTGTCTGTTATCTGCAGCAAAAGAAGAGTACAGTATTTGTGTACAAACAAGACCTACAATTTTACACTCCTGATAAAAACAAGAAAATGGTTTGTTTGTTGTGTTGTTTTCTGGGAGGGTTTTTAATGTATACTTACTTCGTTTCAGTCCTTCAATTAAAGACTAGAAATTGTTTAAAGAACTGAACTTGGTAGGTTTTATAGCATGTTGTCATCTGGGCAACAGATCCAGGCTTTGGATATGTACCGGATTATGAAGAATTAAAATCTGCCTCAGTGTTGGAGCCACCAAAAATGTGACCAGCGTGGCAAGAGAGGTATATGGAAGAAAAGTGGATGTGGTATGTGGATTTAAAAGGTTTTGGCACCACTTCCAAGGTCTGAGACAAGTCTATAGAATTTGTTTTATTACCCACATTAATGGTGCTGCTGACTGAACTACTGTTTATTTAGGTCCTCTCCAATAAATTTTCAAAAGTAAGTTCAGCATATAGCAAAAAGGGGGGGGGGGGGGGGGGTGGAAACACCGCAAACAAATACAGAAAAGGTTAAAAAGGCACAAAGCGTTTGTAGCTCGCACCTCCCGCCCCGGTGCCCGCCGAGCTCCGCGGGGAGGGGCCGCCAATGCAGGGCCCGGCCCGGCAGAGCCGCGGGGCTGTTGGAAAACCCGCCCAGGGAATGGCATTGGAGCCCTGGTCACCCCTGAGCCTCCTTTCCTCCAGGCTAAACAACCCCAGCTCCCTCAGCCGTTCCTCACAGGATTTGTGTTCCAAGCCCCTCACCAGCCTCGTTGCCTCCTCTGGACATGCTCAAGCATCTCAACGTCCTTCCTAAACTGAGAGGCACAGAACTCAATAGAAGACATAAAAGATTTATTGTGGCTTCATCTTGGTCTAGAGGAAATGACTTACAATGGGAAAACAAGTTATAGCAGGGGGAAAGAATACGTTGTTTGATAATGGCAAAATAACTGGGATGGAATTGATGAGTTTCTTCTCTCCCTGATGAGAAGGAATTGGGTAGCATTTAAATGTTTGAATCATTGAAATCACAAAGTCATCATTTTGGAAAAGCCCTCTAAGATCATCCAGCTGCTCCCCAGCACTGCCAGGCTCGCCACCAAACCCTGTCCCCAAGTGCCACATCCACACAGCTTTAAATCTCCCCAGGGATGGGGATTCCTCCACTGACCCAAAACCCCATCCTGTTTTGCAGAGCAAATATCATCAGATACGAGTGATAATTGATTATTTACAGCTATTAATGTGCAGTTGATAATGTCTAAATGCAGCTGAGATCTTGCCCACATTGAATTGCACCCATTTTCACCAATTTGGCAGGAGCTTTAATTGCATCCTGAATCCCAAAGCACTCGCCCCTCCAAGCTTGTGTCACCTGCACATGAATAACTTGGATTCCAAGTTGTTCACTAGGGTGAGTGATTAGCCTTCTTCTCATCCTTCCTAGACCTCCATCACATACAGCCCCACTTTCTGCAGGGTCTTCCCTTGGCTTGGATTCTGTTCCCTCTCCTGTTTGTGAGCCTGCATTAGCATCACAAAGTCATGGAATGAGTTGGGCTGGAAGGAACCTTCAAGATCATCTTGTTCCATCTGCCTGCCATGGGCAGGGACACCTTCCATGACCCCATCTGACCCTGAACACTTCCAGGGATGGGGAAGCCATCTGGGCAATGCAGAAGTTATGCAACCCTAGGGATCACAGCTCAAAGCTCTCAGCACAATATTAGGAAGCTGGTTTTGTTCTGGTACCGGTGACTTCCCAAAATGCTACTGGTGTCTGCATGGCTGTATGTCCAGAGCTTTGGACAAGATGGCATTAAAAAGACTGGCCAAAACATGCAGAGTTTTCCAGCAATGTCTGGGTTTGACTTGCTAGGGGAAGAACTAATTGGGATATCAGCAGTGTAGGCTGTAGGTTATTTCTTTGCATTCATCAGTTGTCACATTCCTGCTCTTCAAAAGTCATCTGAGAGCCCTCAGGGAGTTGTATAGAAATAATGCTCAATAAATAAAATAAACCCATTTCTGGCCTGGACCGTGCTTGTAAGGAGCCTTCCACTCTGTGGTTCAACCCACAGCTCCCTTTTTCAAGGCGTGCTTATCTCACTTGTCCTCTGCCATCTCTTCAGAGGTACCAACCCCGCTGGTAACTGAAAGGCAGCAGCTCTAAAAGAAAGCCACGGGGAGGGCACCCAGAGGACAGGGAACAGACAGAGCCAGCTCTTGACAGGACTTGGAGATCCCCAGGGAACCTCCTGGGGTGTCTGGTGTGCTTTGGGTCTACCTTGGGCTTGCTTTGAAGAGTGCAAAGGTCCTGCTTTTGAAAATCAGTTTACACAGGGGAAGGGTGGAATCTGCTGCTTCTTCCTTGCTTGTGAGGTATTGGGACACATCAGCTGTAAGGGAGAAAATCATTACTTCTAGGAGGCTGGGTTTTGTGCTTTGGATTGCTGCTGTCCTTCTCAAAGGAATCTATTCCTTGCACAAAGAGAAGAGCCCCTTTACTCTCGGTTTATTACTTATATAACCAAAACATCATCAAAACTTTGTCCTGAAAACCTACCATATCCATTTTGGTGAGGAACATCAATCCTCTTGTAGCCTTCTCGCTACCGCCTTTACTTGCATACACTTCTTTTGATTCTCTTTTCAGACCTTAACTGAACATAATTGCAAATTAGTACCTTTAAAAGTTAGAGATATGACAAGATGTAGCTTATTCTACTGTTATTTACACAAAAAGAAAATGAAAAAGTGAACAATAAGAACAATAAGAGAAATAACAGCACGATGGTGTACTGGAGGAAGAAAAGTCGCAACAAACATATTAAACTTAAAAGTAATTTAGTTATAAGAAAAACCCACGGCAACTACAAATTTCAAGGAAACAGAAATTTAGACCTTATAGAGTGCAGGATTACTGAAAAAAAAATCGTGTAATTTGGCAGACTGCTGAACAGCTGAGTAGCTTCTCGAGATCGTATTTTGTGTCATTTCATCTGGCAGATTTGTCAACATTCTTGTTAAAGAAATCAGACTATGTTGAAATCTTTGACAGGTAATAAGGCACTGCATTTACTGCTTTCTATCTCTCCAGCAACCGCATGACTGTAAAAAATTAGAATTCAGTCAGAAAACAAAATTAACTTTAAGAACCTATATCGACACGTTTCCAAGGCACACGAACACAACGCGTAAAGCTCCATTAAACAGAGGCGGTCAGAGGAGCGGGGCGGGCCGTGCTGCCCGCAGGGAGGAAGGAGAGGGAGGGAAAGAGAAAGAGAACTCCGGCCGCTGCCACCTCGCAGCTGGGGCGGGGGAAAGGGAAAAACAAACGCCGCCGTGTGGTGCTGACAGCCGTAGGGGTGAGATCCTGACCTCTGGAATGCCCGGGCAGCGGGGGCGGTGGGAGCCGTGCGGCCCCGCCGGGGCTGCTGCATCCCCGCCTGCCCCCGACACCCGCGGGAGAAAAGCGGAGGGGGAAAAGCAACACAAAAAACCACCGCTAAGGGCGGCATGTAGCGAAAGGGGGAAAACAGCGAAAACAAATGCAGACAAGGCTCGAGAGGCACACAGCGCTTGCGGCTCCCACCTCCCGGCCCGGCAGAGCCGCGGGCGCTGTTGAAAATCCCGCGCAGGGACCGGGAGGGAACGAGGGGCATCGGAGCCCTCAGCTCCGGGCGGGAGCTGGGAGCAGGGAATGCGCTCCGGGTCCTGCCGCCTGCAGAGCCCGCGCGTTCCGCACGGAGCTGCGAACCCTCCGGGGCCCGGGGCTAAAACCGGATAAAACCTCACCCGCACCGAGCCGCCGCGGCTTCCCGGGGAGCGGGAGCGGCCCCCCCGCGCCGCCCGGGGACACCGTGTGCGGCCGGAACCTTTTTGCAGAGGCGCACGCACACAGTTCCGGCTCCGGGCTCTTTTTCCCTCCCCACACGGCTCACACTGAAGCAGCGGCTTAGAAGGCGCGCCGCGTATTTTATTACGCGGTGCGCATTTCCATCGTACGCGCCGCGCATTTCCATACGTGTGTTTCTGTGTGTGTTTCTCTGTTGGTTTCTGTGCGTTCCGCGGCCCCGGGCGCTCCCCGCCCGCTCCCCGGCTCGGTGCGTTTGGGGCCGTCCCGCGGCTGTGGCTGCAGGCGGAGCCCTGCGCTGCTTTCTGCGTTCGCCGCTTCCATTGCCCTGCGCTGCTTTCTGCGTTCGCGGCTTCCATTGCCCTGCGCTGCCCGGTGCATTCGCCGCTTCCATTGCCCTGCGCTGCTTTCTGCATTCGCTGCTTCCATTGCCTTGCGCTGCCCTCTGCATTCGCCGCTTCCATTGCCCTGCGCTGCCCTGTGCATTCGCCGCTTCCATTGCCCTGCGCTGCCCTCTGCATTCGCCGCTTCCATTGCCCTGCGCTGCCCTCTGCATTCGCCGCTTCCATTGCCCTGCGCTGCCCTCTGCATTCGCCGCTTCCATTGCCCTGCGCTGCCCTCTGCATTCGCCGCTTCCATTGCCCTGCTCTGCGGGCTGCTCGGCCCCGACTCGGTGCATTCCGTGTCTCTCTTTGTGGGTCCCGGCTCGGCTTGGCACGCTCGGCCCTCGCCTCCCGCCATCGCCTCGGAGATTTGTGTGGACGTGCTAAGATCCAGCTTGTTTCCATTTTTCCTCTCTGGGGTCTCATGGAACAGAGCTTACTGTTTACACAGATGTACTTCTTTTTCAACCCAAGAAGAGGTGGTTGTGTTAACCAACCTCTTTTGGGCTGTGCTGCACTTCCTTTGTTCATCTCTTTGGCACCTTCAATTGCTCTGTGAGCTGCCCCAGGGCCAGCCCAGGCTCTGCTTTAACTCTTCTTTCTCTCTGCCTTTGGGCACAACTTTGCTGACAAATCCGGTGGCTTGCAAACATTTGCAAAGAATAAAATTCAAATTGCTTCAAAACTCACGTGGTTTTGCTGATTGTCGGGGTGGGACAAGGAAACGTTTGGGTTTAGGATGTGTTGGAAACAGGTTGGCTGCAAAAAGTCAAAGTTCTTATGGAACAGATCTTATTGTTTACACAGATGCACTTAGTTCAGCCCATGAACAGGTTGTATTAAGGAACGTTTCATACCAAGATGGTTTTTGCATGGGAACCTGCAAATTGCTTAACTCCACTTAGAGTAGATGACAGGCTAGTTATTAATTTAATAGAGCAGGCCTGATTTTATGAGGCCTTTCTTTTGTCATTCTACCTGTCACAACACTGACCCTGCCTGCAGCCTGTTGTGCACAAAATGACACAATCAGAGGATCTCTTCTACACTGAGCTTAGGCTTGGCCTCACTTGTAAGCAGTTCTGTGCCCTGATCTTCTGATGTTTCAGCTGAAATGCCTGTGCTATTGCTATTGCTATTCCTATTCCTGTGACACTAAATCCATGCATTCCTCTCCACAGGGAGGAACCATGGGATGGAACAAGAGCAAAGGCTGTGTTTCCATCTCAGTCATTTCAGATGACATTGGGATCCAGTAAGGATCCTTTATCATTTGGGACATCCTTAGGTATATGAAGCTGCAGGACTTTAATCCAGGTCTCCTTGAGAACCACTAGAAGCACCACGTATGGCTGCAGCCTTTATAGTCATAACCGTGGCAAAATTCCTGATCTGTCATGCAAAGGGACTCTGGCAGCATGCAGTGATCCTTTCTGGTCTCCAGTCCCACAGTGCCCGGTCATACCGGACACATCTGCTCAGAGCTCCATCCTCTCCCAGTGGAATTCAATCAAAACAACGTTGGCAAGTTCTCTGTTGTGCTCTGGATTTCTGGGCTCAGGATGCACATGGGCACTGCCCAGACTGAGTCACTGATCTGCTTTTCTGTCATTTTTTGCTCCCTTTTGCAGGCTATGCTCAGTGGGTTTAGCCCTTTGCTAGCAAATGCCAAATATACCTGTCCGGGTATGCATTTTCACACCCATGGAGCCTCAGCAGGAAAGAGCAGGCACCAGAGAGGGAAGGCCAGGGATGAGCTGTGAAACTGCCTGAGGTTGTGCAAAAGGAGACTGAGCTGCAGTGATGCTCCCCTTCATCTGTTTTCCTCTGCCTCAATGAGCGTGTGTTGCAATGAGCATCTTGTGAAATGGCCTGGCAGGGTAATGATGGAAGTTCCTCAATCTCCCTGTGCTGTGGTGTACACCCAGGATATGGCTTTTTCATCAGATCAGATTAGAGCCTGTGAAGGCCCCTGTGCAGTGTGGGAAGTGGCCTGTGCAGGAGGAAGGCTGTGTTTGTGGCCACACTGGTAACGGGGACCCTTGGAGAAGAGTGATCCTCACGTAGAGATGAGGAATGACCGAGGGAGAGTCAGTCCTGGAACTGCAGGTAACCCCCAAACCTTCCTTCCTTTCTGTCCTCCTGTCCAAGGAGTTGGGGGAGGAAAGGCAGGGCTGGGATGGATCCTGGGCATGGCGCAGGGAGCGGCCTCCTACCAGGACATGGGGCTTAGGGCAAGAGCAAAGGAACAGATGGGGGAAGTGGGCAGTGCCCAGGCTGGCAGAATGACCTTTTTCCTCGAGCCAGGGGGAATGGGAGTCCAGGCAGACTGTGCCCTGCTATTCCCTTCAATGGATTGTCTGTAAGGAGTGAGGCTGAAGGGTGCTGTCCTGCTGTGTTTCCCCTGGTACAGCTCTCTGCATCATCTCTGAGCACAGATCCCTGCTCCCATCTCTGCTGTCTCAAAGGACAGCCCAGCCAGGGCTCTCTCAAGAGCTCCCAAATGCCTTTTCCCCTATGGAAACAATCCCTTGTGTGTGTCTGGCTGTGCACAGCCTGAGCTGGGCAGTCACTCCTTGGGGGGACTGTGCCATTGCAGGAAGAGGCTCACGGTACAGAGGCAAAATACAGGCAGTGAGAGAAAGAAGCTCTAAAGAGAGAGGAAGAGGAGGGAGATGCAGAAAGAGCATTCAGTGACAGACAGGGAGAATGGAAGGCAGCAAGGAAGATGTGTTGAGGAGAAAGGAGGTCTGACAGTTCAGAGAGGGAGTGAGGTTTGGGCAGAATCCAGGCAGGTCTTGTGATGAACAGGGAAATAAGAAAACAGCCTCAGGGCAGCCCCTGTGCTACTGTACTCTGTGGGTCTGAGCCACTGCTAGTGACAGGCAGCAGGACCTGCTTCCTTCCAGCACCTGGGGCTGCCCAGTCCTTGGAACAAGGGACCAGCAGGGTGTTGGGGTACAAAGCCCCCTGGGTTATCCTGCCCCCAGCTCTGGGCTGGGACATGCTCACTCTTGCTTTGTGTTTTCCAGCCCCAGCAGAAGAGAGAAGCTGCTCCAGGCTGAACATCTGGCTCTTCCTCATTTTTGCCCTTGCCATCAAAGCTGCCCTTCTGACCATGTGCCTTGGTGAGTTCTAGGGTGTTTTAATTCCCTTGGGATGAAGGGCTCAGGTGACTGCCTTTGGTCAGGTGGAAAACCCATATCCCAGTCCCTCTGCCAGCAGGCAAATGCCCTTCAGCAAAACACAGGTCAGAGATCCCTTCTCAAGCAGCCTCATGGTTTGTGAGAATCTATCTGTAGCTTTGAATCCGACATTTGAGTCTCTGGACCTAAGGCAGATCTCTTGGATAAGCTGGCTGTGTAAGGAGCTGCCTGTGGTGGCAGCAAGGCTGTCAGAGCAGTTTGCTCTCAGTCTCACAGTGTGCATGAGCTGAGAGCTTGGATAATGCTGCTCTGATGGAAGTGTTTCCAGAGGAGTGTGAGCCAATGATTCCCTATCCTGTTTCCTCAGGAAGGCTAAGGGAGTGTCTCTCAGCAAACAGAGGTTTCATGGCTAACTGAGGAAGACACTGACCCCTTTTGATCCCTACAGGGATAAACAATTCCACAGAGGGTCAAATCCCTCAGCTGAACTAAACCCAAAGTCATCTCTCTTCTCATCCTTTATCTTTGTGTAGGGATGAGGTCACCTTTATTGGCAATGGGGGTGCTCAGCCAAGCATTGCCCTTGTCCAGCTTCTCTGAGTCTTGCTCCATGACAGCAATTCACTAACCTGGCACTGGAGCCACTATGATTGTTCTGCTCCTTAGTAAAAATATTTCTAAATTAAATGATTGAATGAAAACAGGCATCAGGATTGTTCAGCACACTCTGATCAGCTTCTGATCCATACTCGTGAGTGTCTGAGTTACAGTCAGTCCTTGGGACTGTGGCTGTGGCCTGTCACCAACAGTGCCTTATTCCCCACAAAGTGGGAGCTGGGAAGTCCTAGGAGTTTGTGCTCCAGCCTGGTTGCAGCAGCTCCAGCTGGATTTGATTAGCCTCACCTGGACTGTGTGCTGCTGATGGAACAGGCCCAGCTGCTGGGTGACTCCTGCCAGTGCCTGTTGCTGTGTGGTTTAGGAAGGGACAAAGGGTGGCAGTGAGAGGCTGCTTTGTACCTGGCAGCTGGGCTGTGGGTGTGTGCATGGCTGTGCTTGGGTGGGATCAGTGCTGCCCAGTGTGGCATGTCCTCCCTGGGATGTGCCTGCAGGGGTCCTTCTGCTGCCTGACTTGGGAGATGCTCTCCTTCTGCCTGGGAAGGCAGCTGTGTCACTGGTTTGGGCCAGGAGAGGTGACAGCTGGGACAGGGCTGGGTGGGGAAATGGTGGCAGGAGAGTGAAGGATGCTCACACAGAGATGCTGTGTGAGGAGGTGGGAGGAAGGGCTAATCCTGCTGCCTTTGCTCTCCCTTTGCAGTGCTTCTCTGCAGCCACAGCAGTGAGCAGCCCACAGCCCTGCAGCAGCACTTCTCTGAGTGGAAGTGCGACTCAGCGGGGCCACAAGGCACAGGTCAGTACTGGCAGTGTCCCCTCTTCCCTGGGGCTAAAGGCCTCAAGGAGGCTGTACCAGGACAAGTCAAACCACATCACCAAAAGAACTTTCTTGAGGCCTGACATCCCCTTACAAGGATTACCACAGCTTTGGGTACACAAAGCTCACTGGTCACACCCCAAAGCAAAGGGAAGAAATGTCTGTACTCTCCCTGTTTTCTTCAAGCACATTCTCTCAGGAAGAGCCACTAAGGAGGACATGAGCACCGTCCCTGGAGAACTTGGATCTTTGCAGTCACCATCTCTTGATGGTGGCCTTCATCTCTCTGTCCTCTCCCTGCACAGACCGAGGCTGGACCTGCTGCCCGAAGGGCTGGAGAAGGTTTCAAGGAAGCTGCTATTTCCTGTCCCTTGATGCAATGAACTGGAATGAGAGTGAGCAGAACTGCACTGGGATGGGCTCCCAGCTGGTGGTGATCAACAGCAGGGCAGAGCAGGTACGTGCACAGGGCTGAGAGAGGGACCCAGCAGGCAGAGACAGTGCTGGGCCCTGCAGGGGACTCAGAGCCCCTCCTTGTCCTGCAGGGAGGGGGAATGTCCTGTCTGCACCTCTGCAGCACCAGCCCCAGCCCACAGGGACTCCTGATGCCTCCCTGTGCTCAGTCCTGCCCCTCATGGATGTTGCACTCTCTCTGATTGCCAGGTTTTTCTCTCTGAGCAAATACAACAAACTCCAAGAAGACAAAATTTCTACATTGGTCTGTTTGCAGAGAAGGTGGGCCAGTGGCAGTGGGTGGACAAGACTCCATATAGTGTGACAGCAGCGTGAGTATCTCTGGATGAAGAGTCTTTGGTGTGGCTCCTGGTAGGGAAAGAAAGTAGGAGAGATGGGAGAGGTTCAGCTGGTGCATGAGAGGGGGCTGTCACCATGCTTCCTTTGTGAAACATCAGAGATACAGCAGGAGAGGGCCGTGTAGGACACCAGGTTCACATGGGCCCATCTGTGCTGGTTATTGGTTATGAATTAACTACTTGTGACTTGGAAGTCAATGCTGGAGGCATAGAATAAACTTCAACTTGCTGGCAGCAAGAACCCTTGCTGGCCCTGATGGCCAGCCTAGCCTGACCTCCATTCACTGCACTTGTATGCACCAAAGGGCCTGTGCTGAAATGCAAGGAAAGAGATGGGGCACAGGGAGAGAGCACCAGGACTGTCCTTGCTGTGTCTTCTTCTGGAGAACAAACTTGTCCTGGAGGAGGGCCTCTGGGAGGCCTCTGCTGGGAGGCCTCTGCTGGGTGTGAGGTGCATGGGGTGAGTGGTGGTGATGAGTTCCCCAGCAGGATGGAGCAGGGCCCTGTTGTGCTACAAGGCTGTAGGAGGGAGGCAGGTTTCCATGTGACACTGGTGCCAGTGGGATGTGGAGTGGGAGCAAGGGCACTGCTTCTGTCCATGAATCAGCATTGGGAATTTCTGTCTCTTCCCTTCAAGTCTTGCATCCCACTGAGGCCTTTTCCAGCAGTGCTTTACAATGGACACTGAGGAGTAACAAGCCTGTCTCTGTCCCAGATTCTGGAGAAACGGAGAACCAAGTGACATCCCTGATGAGAACTGCACTATAATCTATGGGCCTGAAAAAAGTCTCAACAACTGGAATGCCGTCAGATGTTCGCTGCATCATCGGATTTGTGAAGCTGCAGCTGTAACTGTGTGATGGAAATATCTCTGTCCTGAGTAAAGCTGGGAGCTGAGCAGTGAGCTGGGAACAGCGCCTGCCTGTGCTGGGAGGGGTGGATCAGAGCTCTTTCCTCACTGTGCTGGTTGGGACTATGTGTGTGGAAGTGAAATGAGCTTTGTCCAGTATCCCCAGTGCATGTGGTGGCTCAGGGAACACAGGAAGGCTCAGGCTCATCAAAGCAGGTCCTGTGTTCCTGTGTCCTCTTCTCTCTGAGTGCGTCCAGGAGCCTCTGGCTGAAAAGAGATGGACTTGTCCAGGAGGAAGACACAGGAATGGAAGACAGAGATCCAGAGATTCAATGTCCTTTGTCTCCTTGAGCAGAGCTGTATGCTGTTTGTTGAGTCACACACAAAATGTCCTCTAGCTGTACTGGTTTTGCTGAACTAATTCTGAAAACTTAGATAAAATACAACATCACACCAATGGAAAAAAGACCTGTGCTCTGTGTGCATATCTCTCTTTCCTTTTCCATCCCTAAGCTGTGGGGGTCTCATCTGCAAATCATGGAATGGTTTGGGTTGAAGGGACTTTTAAGGACAGTCTGGTTTCAAGCCCCCTAGGTCATGGGCACCTTCCACTAGACCAGATTGCTCATTCAGCCAGGCCTTGAACATTTCAGGTATGGGACATCCACAGCTCCTATGGGCAACTGGTTCCAGTGCCTCACTTATCTCACAGTCATGTATTCCTTCCTAATATTGGATCAAAAACCTGCCCTCTGTCAGTTTAAAGCCATTCCCTTTTGTCCTATCACTACATTCTTGTGCAAGAAGTCCCTCTCAACAAGGCTATTTCCAGTGCTGTAGTATTGACACTTGTAGGGATTTGCCTTCATTCCACAGGATACAGTCAAGAACACAAGCAGATGTGAAGACGTGTCACAGGCAGCTGTGAGAAAGCAGTTGCCAGCAGAGACTTGTGGTGGTACCAGGGAACTGGAGAAGTGCAGTGCTGCAAATATCCTCCCTTCCCTTTGCTGGTGTCCCGGTCCTCTGGAGCTGCTCAGTGCAGGTGTGTATCTGATACAGAACTAACTCCTTCTCTGATGCCCCTTGAGTTAATGTTCCTTGGTGTCCTGGCATGGGAACATCATCACCGTGCTCTTCCCAGCCTCTTTGGGGCTGAGATGCTTCTTCCCTCTTCCATTGCTTTTTCCCCAGGTCCAAGCCTCACCTTTCCTCACAACTCCTACTTAACCTATTTCTTTACACCATTTTTCTCTCTTTGTCTCAGCCTCCTCCCAGTCACTGATGGCTCTGTGTAAGCCCAGTGCTCTGGTTGTGAGCAGAACAGCACAATTTCTGTCCCTCTGAGTCACACATCTAGACCCAGAGTCAATGTGCCTCCCCTGGAGACCCACTGCTGGACAGGTCTTCTGTTTTGGGGAGTTTTTTGGTGACCAAGCTTGTCCCTGCAAAGCAGCATTCTAACCACTCCTCTCAGAGTTTATTTTCATAAATATTGTTTTCATTTTCATGATGACTTCCTTCTCCACTGTGTATTTGCAAGCATCTGCCTTCCAAAGTTTTAATCTTTTTTGGTTTTGAATTCATTTCTCTAGTTCCCAGATCACTTGTCCTCCCAGCTTGTCTCCTGGTCTCTTGGCTTGTCCCTTTTCGAGTTTTCATGGCAATTTCTGCTCTTTGACTTCTTGTTAACTTTCCCTCTCCATAGGGCTCTGTCTTTGCATTAGTGGAATGAAATAGTCCGTGCTTTGCCTCCTTCTGAATGCAGCCTGGAAAACAGGATAGGGAGCAAAAGAAACGCAGTGGTGCTCCACCTCGGTGATCCAACTGTGTCCTCTCACTTCCTAGAATGGCTCTCCATCTTCCTTGAGAGTTCCTCCTGCACAGGAGCCCTGGGGTGAGACTTTCTGAAACATGCAGGAGATGAGCACTCATGGAGCCAGCTCCTGCCTGGCCTACCACGCTGTCATTTCAAGAATGGGTAGTAGTGCCAGCACATCCTCCTGGCCCTGCAAGTGAGGGCCTCTCCTTCTGTAGCCCAGAAACCCTGCTCTGCAGTGCACAGCTTCTCCCAACACCAGCCTGGGATGCTGGGCTTGGGTCTGCCCAGGGCCCTCCTTGGGACTTCCTTGTCCAGGGACTTTAGCACCATTCCCATGGATTTCTGGCTTTTGCCATGCAGGACTCCCCTTCAGGCCTCCCCTCTGCAATAACTGAGCACACAGGCAGGACAAGGAGCAGCTTTCCTGTCTTCCCTCCTCCAGACAGGAGCCATCCCAGCACAGGAAGGTTATGCCTGCAGTGGTGAAGCCAGCTGGAGGAGCACAGCCCCTGAAGGACAGAGCTGACCAGTGGGTTCCTCTGCTGGGCGTCCACCCCTGGGGTCAGCCTGCGGTGAGCAGCAGCCCCTGCTGGGTCTGGACACAGCCCCCTTGCCTTGGCTGTAGGAAGAAGGCAGGATTCCATGTAGGATTGCTGCCCCTAGGAACAGAGCAGGAGGAGAACAAGAGTGATTCAGCCTGAGAGCTGGGATGCATCAGGATCCGGAGGGGTCTGTGTCCATGGCCCTCTGAGCCCTGAGACCTCAGGTCCTGGAGCTCCTGCTTCCCTGCAAGACTTGACAAGGCTGTGTTGGAGAGTGGCACATCTCTACTTCTGAAGCCCTGGAGAGCTGACTGATGTGAAAGATGGAGCCTGTATTGCAATCCTCCAGAAGGCAGAAGGGCAGCAGGGCTGGAACAATCTCCCACAGCAATGTCTCCAAATATCTGAAGCTGAAGCATAACATGCCTGATGGAGGAAGCCTCATCCTGAGGACAATGGAGAGGCCAGCAGTTACACACAGAGGGTTTTTGAAATGGGTGTGAATGCTGCAGCCTGCATCCCCACTCTGCTGAGAGGGAACATTACATGCAAGACAGATGGTCAGGCACTTGGTACCATTCCTCCCTTCTCTGGTCTGTACAGTTCTAACTCAGCCTCTCTTCATATGCAGGGGGTCAATCCCAAAGATGCTCCATTTGACTTGTGAAGGCCTAGGAACCTTCTCTGTTACTCCCACCTGGCAAAGACTGGCTGTGCAATGAGATTGGCTATTTGCTGTCCCTTATTAGGACACATGGTCAGTGATATGGTCAGCTGCCTGAGGAACAACCTGCAGAGAACAATCCAGCATTGTCCTCGTGCCTTTGGGGACTCTTCAGAAAAAAAGGCCATATTCCCTCTCTGTCTTGGGCACATTCCCTCTGTGTCCTGCTATTGCTGCCCAGGTGAGACTGGAGGTACTGCACAGTGGGCTGGAGAGGCTCTTGATGTTGTTGCTCCCACACACTGGCTAAACAGATGTCTTGGAAAGCAAGGACACAGGCTCCCACAGGGTGGTGATCAGTGTAGAAGCACATCATCAAAGTGGGAGTCTTCCTAAGACTTCCTAAGTCTTCATAAGCAAACAAATGCTCAAATTGTCCAGTGCTTGCCCTCCTGAAGCCACTGGTTGTGATGCTGCTTTTGCCCTGCTGCCTTCTCACATGATCCTGAATCCCAGCATCTCAGAATTACTGCAGACAAGCTGGCACCCCATTCCTACTTCCCCAACAGTTCTGCCTCTTTGGTGAGAGTGAGAGCCAGCAGAGCCCATCTCATCCATCTGGGTCCTCCAGAACCACTCTGGGGAAGCTCCATGATAAGGATCCTCCAGTCTCCTCTTGGATTTTTTTCATCTTTACTGCTGAAAACAAAGCTCAGAAACTGCAGCACAAGTTGCAGAACCTGACAGCTGCCTCTGTGAGCTGCCCTCACACTCCACTGAGGCTCAGGGCTGTGGGGCTGGTTTTCAGGCTGTGGGAGGGCAAAGGAACCAGGCATAGAGGGAGCAGCTTTCTCTGGGATTAAGTCTCTCTTCCTGTATTGTCCCTGCTGCTGGCACTTCTGTATTTTCTGATTTTCGCTTTGTTAGTGTTTCCTTCCAGACTACTTGCCTTTCTGTCACTGTTGCAGATAAGTCTTTCCCTTCAAATCATTTGGAATTCAAGAAAACTGGATAGCAGGACTGCTCAGGGGATTCATGTTGATGGAGAAACTGCCATCAACCACGGGAAAGGGACAACTTCCTCCACCAAGTTAATTTCTGAACATGAGCACACTTGCTGTTCTGTGTACTTGGAACCCTCTCCAGCCTCACCCATCACACTCCGTGTTGGTCAGATGGCCTGGGCAGCAGGAAGTGATAAAATCAGAGTGTGAATGCAAAGAGGTGTGAATTGGATAGCTGCAACTGTTTGAGGGGGCATTTCCCCCCAAACCACTGCTGTTAAAGAAGAACATGACCACCAGCTTAACAGTAACCAGGGCATTAGGGAAAGGCTTGTAAGGCATGGAAGAAACACTCTGAAAACAAAGTTTAGAAGAAGAGAGAGAGGAGAGAGAAGTGGGAAGGAAGTGGCCATGGAACTCAGGGTGCTCTGCAACTTGGCCACCTGTGTCTGTAGGAAGCTCCCTGGCAGCTGAGTGCCGTGGGTGACCTTGCCCAAGGCACTGAGGGGTGCAGCAGGCACAGAGCCACAGCTCTGCAGGGTGACAGTGTGACCCTGTGCTGTCACCTGTGGTTCTCAGGCTGCTGGGAGAGGTGTGCATACACACGGACCCACCATGTCCAGTGGGAAGTGTGTGGGACCCAGGGAACCCCTGCTTCCACAAAGGGGATGTGTTCTTGCTGCTGCATTTCCTGTGGGGCTGGTGGGAGGCTGGAGGTTGCACAAGTCTTGTGAATGTGTTTTTATGTGGGTGAGAGCTTGTGAACATTAGTTACATAAAGATGTTTAGAAATGTAGGGTCTGACCCCACCTGCAGCCTGTTGTGCACAACATGACACAATCAGAGGATCTCTTCGACACTGAGCTTAGGCTTGGCCTCACTTGTAAGCAGTTCTGTGCCCTGATCTTCTGATGCTTCAGCTGAAATGCCTGTGCCATTGCTATTGCTATTCCTGTGACACTGCATCCGTGCATTCCTCTCCACAGGGAGGAACCATGTGATGGAACAAGAGCAAAGGCTGTGCCCCCATCTCTGTTCCACATGTCTGCAGCTTTTTCAGTCACAACCAAGTGAGACTTCAGGATCTGTCATGCACACAGACTCTGGCATTGCCCAGTGATCCTTCTGCCCACAATGCCAGTTCATATTTTGTTGTGCCAGGTGGAAGAATTATAAAAAATTAAGATCTCTAAAATCTCATAAAATCAGGCCTGCTCTATTAAGTTAATAGCTTGCCTGCCATCTCTTCAAAGTGGAGTTAAGCAACTTGCAGGTTCCCATGCAAAAACCATCTTGGTATGAAAGGTTCCTTAAGACAAGAACCTATTCTTGGGTTGAAGAAAAAGTGCATTTGTGTAAACAATAAGATCTGTTCCATGAGAAGCCATAAAGGAAAAATGTAAACAACCTGAATCTTTGCACATACACACAAATCACCTTCTGACCAGGAAATGAAGTGATAAGAAAACTACCAGCCAATAGGTGTTGCACATGAGGTGTGTGCAAACTGTATAAAAGAAGGGATGTGAAGAAAAAATTGGCTTTTCCTGCATGAAGAAAATGGAGTCTCAGCTAACTTATTACAATAATATAGAACACCTTTGCTCAAAGCCCCAGCCTCCCTTTCAATGGAATTCATTCAAAACAACGTTGGCAAGTTCTCTGTTGTGCTCTGGATTTCTGGGCTCAGGATGCACATGGGCACTGCCCAGACTGAGTCACTGATCTGCTTTCCTGTCATTTTTGGCTCCCTCTTGCAGGCTAACCCTCAGTGGGTTTAGCCCTTTGCTAGCAAATGCCAAATATACCTGTCCGGGTATGCATTTTCACACCCATGGAGCCTCAGCAGGAAAGAGCAGGCACCAGAGAGGGAAGGCCAGGGATGAGCTGTGAAACTGCCTGAGGCTGTGCAAAAAGGAGACTGAGCTGCAGTGATGCTCCCCTTCATCTGTTTTCCTCTGCCTCAATGAGAGTGTGTTGCAATGAGCATCTTGTGAAATGTAATGATGGAAGTTCCTCAATCCCCCTGTGCTGTGGGAAATACCCAGGATATGGCTTTATCATCAGATCAGATTAGAGCCTGTGAAGGTCTCTCAGCAGTGTGGGAAGTGGCCTGTGCAGGAGGAAGGCTGTTTGTGGCCACACTGGTAATGGGGACCCTTGGAGAAGAGTGATCCTCTTGTAGGGATGATGAATGACCGAGGGATATGTGGACATGGGACAGAGATGTGGACATGGGACAGAGGGAACTCAGGATTTAATTAGCAGTCAGTTTGATAACCAGGATGCCTTGGCAAGAACAAACAGAGCTTTGAAGATTACATGAAGATTGGATCAAGTCTTCGGACAGGAAAAGAAGATTGAATCAAACAAGTAAGAGATGTAAAATGTATGAGTTTTGTCTGTGTGATGTTTAACCTAATCACTATAGTTAAAAATTACTGGCCTTCCTAGAATAGTATATCAGTTGGAAATCTCAGTAAAAACGAACTCTGATCAGCAAACCAGTCTTCCTCTCTCTCTCTCAACTGTCCATAACTGGGAGTGAACTGGCAATGAACTGGGAGCACTGGGAATGAAGTGGGAATCCCATGCCCAATGGCATTCCTGTCCTACTCCTGCATGTCCCTGTCCCAGCCCACAGTACACACTCCCTGACATGAGCCATGGATGCCATTGGAGGCCCCAGAGAGATTTTGTCCCTGCTTTTCCGAGCAGTTACAGTATCTTTTAACAAGAGAGGGGTGTAATTCCCAACCAGCTCCACAGGCATGAAGAGCTTTCCAGGATATCTCACAGTGGAGTCTGCTAGTGCTAAATAAGGCAGCTGTTGCAGCAGTGAAAAAGGAGGAAAACTGAGTTCTGGCAAAGAGAGAGTGGAAGGTACAAGTCTGGGCAGGACAGGTAGAATCCAGTAAAGAAAATCATACTGCCATTTTCACATTCAGTACTGTTATGACATTGTTCCCATGAAGGATTTAATCCTTTTGTACTTGGGCCCACCATCCCTGAGTGCTTCACAAGGGAGCATCTCCCTCCTCTTTTAGCTTTCCATGGGCAGCCCTGAAACACTTTCCACCTCCAATTCAAGTACCCTGTTGCTAAGTTCTCTTGCATATATCATGTCTGTGAAAAATCAGTGAGTGTCAGTGTCACAGGAAATCAGAGGGACAGATACCTCCACGACACAATCTCTGCCACCAGAGGTTGGCGTTGGAGCCACCATTTCCCCCTCCACGCCCAACTTAGGCAGATGGCATCCACTTACACAAACATATCTGGCCCTGGCAAAGGAGAACATAAATGAGTACAGTTAGAGAAAAGAAACCACAAATGCTTTTCAGTTTTATTCTCACTGGGAGGGTAGTGGCATCCTGACACGGTCCTTCACATCATCCAATGAAAACTGACAGGGACTTTTTCAAGGCTCCTAGCTCACCTAGCAGTTTATGGGACTAAATCCTGTAATATTGGCTTGGCTGTAGGGCTTTGTCAGCCTGCAGACATGGCATTCCCAATTCCAGATACTTTTGCTGGGTCAAGACTAAAGTAATCAGTACTAACAGAAAGGGGAAGTAATTAGATGTGAAACACAGATCATATGATGAGTGATGTGTCACACAATATTTGTACAGACCAGTCAGAAATGGGTATTACAAACAGAGCTGGAAAACAGTAATAGTTAAAAACATGATCAAGTGCTTTTGATGGATTTCCCAGAAAAGAGAAGTCTCTTCAGAAAAATAATGTAACAGTTTCAAAAAAAACAACAGCAGCAACAACAACAAAACAAACAAACAAATGCATCTAGTGATCTTTAAATCAGCTTTTCCATTGGATAAATATATTTGAAATAGTTGTACAGTTCACAGTGGCATAAAGTTCTCTGATTGCTTGAGTGCTTGAAAATATCTCATCAGTAAAAAAATACCAGAGCTGGGGGAGGAAAACCCTCTCTCTGAATTCTGTACATGGGTAAATGCACAGGTTTTGGCAGGCATCAGGTCATTGGATCCATGGGAAACTGGCAGCATCACAGGACTGCAGATCACAAGTCAGGGGATGGAGGATAAGAAGAATAGTAAGGCCCATTTTCCTGCAGTGAGAACAGAATAAGCAGTTAAACAGAAGTCTTCTCCTATACACCTTAGTGCAATGATAGTGCCACAGAGGCAGGAATAATGAGGTATTCTGGCTTTGTCTTCCATGAGTACAGTGAGTGCCATGACACACCCAGGAGAGGACTGCTGTAAACAGGCAAACACATTTCTTGGTTTTGCCTGTGTTTTAAGCAGAAAGCGCAAGTTAAACTTCTGCCATTAAGCCAAAGCTGTGACATCAGGGAGCCACAAATGTTGGCACAGCCAGTGACTTAGACAAAGCTGCTAATGCAGACACACAGCTCTGGCTGCTACTTTGGAGTTACATCACACAGTCTTTGGAATGATTTTGCCAATGCAAGCCATATTCATGCCACCATTTGGTTAGACACCTGAGGTGCAGAAAGGAAGAGGAAGAGCGTCCTACACAAAGGTAGGGCACCTTTCTACTGTTCCATTTTTCCCTCATGGGGTTTTTTTTTTTTTCCTGCATGCTTATTAGTACGTGGGGCAGGGAAGATGAGACACAGCTACTATTTCTTTTTTCCAGTCAGTATAGCAGCTCACACAAATTTTATCTAGTCCACAGGCTGTTGGTGTGTTATGTTACAGTTCTTGACTGAAGAAGGGTATGTGCCTTTTATGCACATAGGAGACTGCTCTAATAAGAAAGCAGCCTCCTTCTTAGCCAAGCCCTCTGCTTGGGCTGATGTAGACAAAAAAATTCAGAGAATCATTACTCACAGAACAACACAGACTCTCCAGGAACCTTCCCTCTTCCTTCTCCACATTCTTAAGATGTGGAAGTCAGTCCCCTCAGAGCTCTTGCAGAGCAGAATGGGAGCAGCACAAGAACTGCTCTTAGGGCAGAGACTCATGGTGGCCACAGGCAGTGACTTACCCTGGCGTCATACTCGAGGACGAAAGGGGGAAGATCAATCTGTTCTGGGGGTATGGCTGTGAACAACTGCTGAAGGCTTTCCACATAGTGGATTTTGTCCTTTAGCCCTGAGACTGTAAAGGTTGTGAAAAACCATGCTGAGACCTGAAAATAAAACCCCATAAAAACCAATTAACAAGTTGCTACTTCAAAACCTTCAAGTTCAATGTAATACTCCCCAGTGAACCAGGCTGAGTTGAGCTTATCATTGCCATAACACAACGTCAGGAAGTGTGCACCACCCACTGCTAGCAAGGAGTGTCTTGAGAGCTTCAAGCTCCTGTTTTCTGACTCTACACACACTCCTCCCCAAATACCAGCTTAAGGACCCTTTCTACAGTCCAAGAGTGACAGCTATTCTGCTATTTGTCCTCAAAACCCCATCAGTATAGTGGCATGCTTTCATTCCAAGTTTAGCCAATTCAGAAAATTACCTATTTGGCTCTGTCAGAAGCATTTTCAACCCTTTACATTCAAGTTTTCACTTGAAAGAAAGGCCAATTAGAGTGAGAGAAAGGGAGACTTGGCTTTTCAAAGACTATACTGAAATCTCCCTTCTGCTTTGGGTTGTCTGAGTGAGCTTTTGTTTTACCACCTTTTTTATCAAAGCCTTATTAGTTTAAGTCTACAAGAACAAGTCTATCAACTTATTCTAAGAGATTTTACTTTAAATATCCACACCTCTGCCTGTTTTGGGCACAAACAGGATACAGAATTTTTGTTTTTGAAGCCAGCAATTTAATCCTGCTTAGATTGACTGCACAAACTTTACCTTTTCAATCCATCTTCTCCAAAATTAAGTACTGTATTACTTATTGTTTATTTCCTTTCTATTCTTTTCCTGGCAGACTGAAGGAAAAGAAAAAATCTGTTCTAGAGGTCACAAATGCTCATAAGTAGGGGTCAATCATAGTCCTGAGCAACCAGCTCTTGCTGACTCTTCTTCAGCCAGGGGTGAGAGCAGATGACCTCCAGAGTCCTTCACAACCTTGACCATTCTGTCATTCTGTTTGATAATTTTGCTTTGACTGCAGAAGTTAACAGAAAAGGAGCAACACTGCAAGAAAAGCCTTGAGGAAAGCAAGAGTTTCAAATAAACTCTAAGATAAGTCAATAAAAGTGATCTGCCTGAATACAACATTAAAGAAAAAGTCAATTCCTAGAAACTGTCCTGGAATAACTGTGCTGCCTCCTCAAAATAGCTTACTTTAATGAGAAAGGAACAATGAAAAAGAGAAAAGGAGGTAAAGAACACGACAGAACATTTGAAACCAGTTCATTATTTTGAGGGCAGAATTAGAGATTTATGTTAGCAGAAAGCAGGAGACAGATTTTACTGGCATCCATTATTCATTATATTGTTCTAACAAGACCTCTTATGAGTGACAGTTTAATGGGTGAAAAATACCTACTCAATCTTGCACCAAAGTAGCATGCATTTCAAGGTGTGTTATGAATGACAATCATTAAACATAATTCCTATGGATGTTTAATGTATAAAAGCCTAATAGGGGATATTTTTGCAGCCATCACAAAAACTGCTGTTGGGAAAAGCGTTTTTCTTTTTCCCCTCATTCCTCTCACTATACAAGCCACTGCAGCTTGGCATCTTACCCAGGAACACAGAGAGAAGGGAGGGGGCAGAAATGTTTCTGGAGAATTTTTCTATTACTTCTATTCTTTATAACCACAGGTTATAGAAACAGTAATACAAGACCAGCTATTTTCCTATTGGTAACAGCACATGGAACTTTAAATTAAACCAAATCTCTGTTAATACACTGAAAGTACAGTAAGTTATACCAGAGCAGCCAAAGAAAGTTAAAAATCTAGACATCTGCTGAAGTTTCCCTTAATTTTTCTTGTCCTGATATTCTGAATCTAAATAAAAGGCTGTCAAAGTCACTCTGCCAAGCAATAAACCCACAGTTAAATGTATGAGACGTCTCCCACAAAAAATCAGCAACACAGATTAGGTGTGTCACTAATCTTTTAACTTGGGCATATCTCAAAAAGAAATTTATTAAAATCTGAGAAATTTTGTTCCAATTGGAATGGTCTTGCGTAGGAAAAAAAACCTAAGGGGTTTGCAACAACCTTTCCATTGGCATCTGATCTCAAGAAACTGCTTTTAGAACCATTATAGAAAAACAAACCAAAAATTGTTCATGATAAATACACAGAATGTGATGATTATAAATATCTAATTTGAGTCTTTGGGTATGTTTCAACTTTGAAACATTCTTGATTCACAGCCAATTAGTGAAAGCAGAATTACTATGGGTGAGACTGTTTCAGATCCAGCCGTTTATAGCTCAGTTCAGAACACAAGCCCTGAAAAAGTTTGTTTGCAGAGCTCTCAGAAGAGGGAAGCTGAGAAGATTCACATGAAAATGCCTCCAAAAGCCCTTTATTTATCTATCAGCAGCTTTATCAAAAACAGCCAGGAAGAATTTTGCATGCAAGAGTACAAAGGAACTTGGGATGGCACTTCATGGGTACCTTGACCTAAGGCCTGGCAGTGAAGTGCTCATGCAGCAAGAGCCACACAAACCCACAAAACTGTTGACACCTATACTATGATTTTATGACAAGCACAGCTCCATTTCACAGATCACAAGAACACTCAAAGCATGAGGAAAGGCAGGAGCACTGTACAAAAATGTGTGCACAGTGGCTCACCCTGCTTCAGTTATTCTGTGCTTTAGGATAACTGCTGAACTTCCCCCCCTGCACACCCAACTCCATGTATTCTAGACCGGCAATTACCCTCAGAAAACACGTGGTTTACAACAGTTTCATACCTAGAAACTGAACAAAGAACCGTTGTTGGCACCAAAAATACCTGGAAAACTAGGCTGGTTTTCTAGGGATGTATTATTTTCCAAAAGACATGATGAAAAGCCTCTTGATCCCTTTTAGCCCATAAATAAGCAAAAGTAACTCTAACAGATGGCAGGATTCAATCCTGCTGTGAGAAGGACAATTTAATCAGACATTCAATATCTGTGTACGAGGGTGATGTGTTTGGGAAGTCACATGAAAGCACAAGCCCTCCTCCTGAATTTGAGGCATTGGGTATTTCCTACCACTTCTAGGGAAGGAAGTAAGTGATCCAAACAGGAAGATCAATGTGCCCAACATTTTTCAAGAAACTTGAAGCTTTTGAGCTAGCAATCTTCCATGGGGACAAGAGCCCTGAAAGAGCCAAAAAAAGGAGGGGAGAGAAAAACCATTCCCTCTTAGCAGCCATCTTCTTCACCATGCTTTCTGCTGCATTTCCCCATCATGTTTCATAAGCTGATAATCCATGCAACAGCCAGAATCAATCCTGCTTGCCTTCCAGTTAGAGAAAAGATTGGCAGAAAGACATGGATACACATTCTCTTTTGCCTCCAGCTGTGCTGCCAGAATAGGATACAAACCAATACTATTTCCAGCAAGTTAGAGAACTCTGTGTCTCTCACCCTCCCTGCTGCCCACCAACCATCTGCTTCGCCTACAGATCTGTTGAGTCCCATTGCAGTTTCCAAAGGGACAGACAAGATGGCAACAGACACCAGTGAGGATGAGTTGTCATCCTCCAACAACAACAAAAATTTTTGTCAACTAAATGTAAGGGAAAAAAGGAGGGGGGTGAAGTGCTGCTGAGAATCTAAAACACTAGTACGTCCTAGCTTCAGCTTTTCCACTCAACTTTGTGACCTTAGTAATGTTCTATGCCAGCTCCTACATTTGTATGAGCATCAGAGCTGGAAGCTCTTATTCTAGGACACAGACCTCTGATCTGTATCCTGTGGGAGTAACTAACAAGCTAAGAGAAACTGGAGCTATGCTGTTGGGAAGCCTCAGTCTTATCTCCATAAAAACAGGGAGCTCTAAGTCTCCTGGTGTCCCAGCTGTGCATGGGCAAAGAAAGGACTCTGGAAATTTAGCAGTGCAAGAAATTCTTGCTGAATATATGCAAACAGATGTGTTTTTCCAGGCATATAATTTTCTCAAATTTGATTAATGTCAGCAAAATGCAGAATAAACACAGAGGTTAATCTGATGTGAACATGGAGGATCAGATTTCTGTTTTAATTGGACAAACAAAAATTCTAGGAAGGGCTGCTGCTGCCACTTAATTCATCTGAAGTACTGATACTGCTGCAATAGGAGTAGGGAATGTGAAGTCCAGAAGGGAACCAGCTCCATCTTCTGTTGCCCCACACAGATCCCAGCCAAGGGTAACAACTTAGTGCATGACAAGTTCAGGTTTTTTGCCTCCTGATGGATTAACAGGATTTTTTCTGCACTCGATCAAAGGCATTCTTCCCATCTTTCTTTGCTGCTCTCCACTCTAACCCTGACTAATCTCACTGCTACCTGAGACTGCTCTCTGCCCTTCCCAGGGCAGCTCTGAAGTGACACAGGGGACACAGTGATATCTCTTGTGGTGAAGGAAAAGGTGAAACATCCATGAGGTGAACTACACAAAAAAGAATTCCCTGAATGTTTGGTCATGGTGGTTCATCACTCTGCCAGCCAGACAGCAGGAAAAATGACAAGGTGTTTCCCTTTGAAAGAAACGTGATTCAAAGCTTCCACCTCTCTCTGCTAAGAGTACACAAAACCAGTGTGCACTGCACTGGAGTTCAGCTTATCACAAAGGTTGGAAGATTGCAGCTAGATCAAAGATAGGATGAATTTCAAGTTCTGACTGTGGATCCAGAAGATACTGCCTAATTTTGGGAATCTTCTATATGTCTCCACATTCTTCATGCTACAGGCTTACATGCTATTCCACCAACATGCAAGATACACTTTTCTTTTGTAAGATTTACTTTACCTTTGAACGAAATGTTGGGTGGACAAAATACAATGCCTTCAAGTTCCTCTTGTACCTGGTTTAGAGAAAGAAAAAATATTTAAAATGAATTGTAAGGTCACCTACACAAGCCAACTGTCAAAAGAGACTGTTTTTCTTAAGTGCCTGTGATGTAATTTTATAAAGTTAGAGCTAATCTAAGGGCAGATACCAAAAGGTAAATGTAAAGAGAAAAGAAAAATTAAAAAAAAACCAAAATGGTTATTTTTCAGTTAAAGACATCACAGCGTTTGGTCTTTCAAATAGGAAGTGAAAGTAAGTTAAGGACAAATTATGACTGCCACTGTTACCCAAACCTCTCCTCTCAAAACCAGCAACACACTTTAACAAAGCCAGGCTCCAAAAGCTCCAGATCTAGATTGTGACAGACAAGACAACCAGAGTGCCTCCCTAACAGCTCCAGAGGGAGACTGCAGAGGACAGAACTTCTGGTCAAAAAGATGGACTTGAGAAGGAAAGAAAGCATCTCTTCCTTCTTCTTGCCTTTGTTAGTTATTTAGGTCTTTGTTCCAGCCAAACTCTCTCAGAAATAAATGGGAAACCAGATACAGGGAATTACAAATATTTGCATAGCACAAAGGAAGACCAGAACATGCCCTTTTCCTAGTGACACTCACTTGGCGTCAACAACATCATAGAGTTTCTTCAGGAAGTTAGAGTCTAGCTGATTGTAATCATTTGTGAGTGTATGGAAGTACACCAGGACATATTCCTTCACTGCAATATGATCCATGACATGGATGAAATACAGAAGAGCCTGAGGCAGAAAGAAACAAAATTTATATTTGCAAAAAACTCTTTCACAGTTGCATTACATCTTAATATACTTCCCTCATTTAATCTAAAACTCAGGAATTGTGAGGCTGGATGGCATTACATTTCAGCTACAAAAGCAAGGCCAACATTCCAAGTCTTCAACCTGACTAATAACTTGGATGTCTTTTGTCTATCTGACCTCACAGATGGAAATACATTCTTGCTGCTTTCCTGAAAAACTACATTTAACTCATTACGTTTCATTCTTCACATCCTGGCAGTTACAGAAACATGGTAATTCCTTCTTCTTCAGGAGAAAAAGGAGTCCATACTAGCCCTGTTTTTTCTAAAAATAGCCTCATTGAAAAGTGTCAGCCCAATGCACACAAAGTTCTGTAAGGGTAAACATTTTCATCTGCCTATAAAAATGCTTTCTAGTTAACATCTTAAGTCTTCTACAAATGATGTTTCTAGTATTAACACTGAATTATCCTTATAATCAGACTTTTCCATCCAAAACATTCATATGTAACCTACACAGCTCTAGTTTTACAAAGCCTTACCTTTTCCATGTCTATCAATGTTACAGGGATATTCCTTCCAACCACCACCATCACAGTGCGGCCACAGTTATCCACACCTACAAAAGAAAGAAAAGATGTCTCAACTTCTCTCAGTCATGCCAGCTTTTGTAGCTGAGCCCTTTCAAACCTGGGAGAAAGAGCCTCAGCTCAGCGCTTTGGCAATGCATCTGGTTTCCAACAGAGGAAATATGCTTATTTACTGCCCTCACTATACCAGCACCTATTCTGATAAAAAACCCCATGTATCACATCTGAGAAACTTAAGGACCGCAATTTTATGTTGCCATACCATGTGTACTCCATATTTACCTAAATATCAAATAATAACATGAATTATGTTTTTTAAATAAAACCCCTTAACTTGCAATTCTACCACCAAAGCAAATTTTTTCCTAAAAACCAGGCTCTGAACTCCAATGCACATATTCCCAGAGCACACCTCATGGACCTCCTGCAGGCCACAGAGCCTCATCTAAGGCAAACAAAAGAACTGAAATTTGCATCTACTGAGCAGAAGGTATCACACAACCTTGGTTTTTACACAAAGATCGAGGCAAGCTCTGGATTTTCATGAGGCCTAAGAGATCAGCCACAGTGTTGAACAGATTTTCTCTCCAGAAACACAGCTATGCTTTCAGCATGATCTATTGTATATGAAAATCCAAAGAAAATAGTTTCACTTTAGGAAATAACATAAGAGGCAACATAAATCTTATGTTTAAGACAACATAAATCAGTCATCAGAAGCCTGAACTTACCTGTCTGGTACAAAGCCTTAAGGGAAGCAATGTCAGAGAGGTCTTCAGCTCTTGCCTGACACAGCCAGCGATTATAACTAGAAAGTCAAAAACATTTGGTCAGATCTAATCCCCCTTTGGATTAGCAGTATAAGCCTGAAGAGGTACATGGGAGGGGAAGGACAAAACAAGCTTTTTCTGATTGAGCCCTCTCTGATGTTGCTGTTTTCTGACCTATGAAGCAACTATCAAGCTTTTAAAGAAAGAACCGTTAAAAAATAAAATTTAGAGTCTTAGTTACACACCTAATGTTACCATACTTGGGCAATTAATGCATATTAATACATATCAACTCATAACTATAGTAGCATTGCAATTGGCTGAAAAGATCTCAGAGGTTTTCCATTTAAATATGTCAGTGTTTAGAAGACAGAAAAAAAAGAAAATTTCCTTTAAAAGCCTAGATGTCAAACACAACTACGCAGCAAACAGTTTCATGAACAACTGGTGAACAACTTAGTGCCTCATCTGACAAAACAAGCCAACACCAAGCCTCAAGAGGCGTCCAGCATGGAACTACCTTCTAAAGAAGTGATCATGCACTTTAGGGTTACCAGGGCAGGGAGGGGGAGAAAGCCTGAGCCTTCTTTTATTTATCAAATGGAAGAAAAGTGTTTTGCTGTCTGAGCAGAGCCTCAGTAACAAGTGGGCAGTAACAAAAGCAGGGGATCCCACTACAAAAAATGGTGACAAAACAGTGACATCTTGTGGCAAACAGGTAAGGCAGCTGGCTGTATGCAGTGGGTTTGCTAAAGGGTTCATCACAAGCTTCCCTTTTCCTCCTACTGTCCTGTCCCTTCTCCCTTCAGGCCTAAGAGGCTACTACATCAATCCAGGGTGAAACTAGGCTTTCCCTGTATTTGGTTGCTGGAAGATGAGGCTTTACAGATAACAAAACCATCATTCATAAGGGTTGGTCCTAACTAGCACAAATATTCACACGAACAAGCAAATTCTCACTTCCTCTGATGCTGTTTCTGCAGTGCTGCCTCTGACAACTGTCCCTGAAGGATGAGGCGCCTCTGCTTATCAACGTCTCCCTCCATGCGGGCAAAAGCATGGGACCCAATGAAAGACAAATCTGCCTCCAGACCCTCTTCATCTGAAGCATCTGCAGTAGAAACAAAGATGGTGTAAAATGTTTGGGCTGTGTACAGGACAGCAGTGCTGCTGATGAATTGGTACATTTCCCAGTGAAACAACACAGTCATTATGCTACAGACTAACAGAACCCCCCCGAGGTACCATGATGTGGCTCTGATACCTCACCAGTACCACTGGCAGATCACAGCATGTGATTGAGAACCACTCCCTTAAAATGTTGGTTTGCCTGGAAACCAACTGGGAAGTCCTAGTCATCAGCTCATAACAAAAGGTTTACTCTCCCCAAAAGCAAGTTCTGGAGAGTGTGACTTCAGCTTTACAGTCATCCTATTTGAGCTTTACAGTCATCATACTCATCAAAAGGGGAAAAATTAGCACACAGAGGCACAGATGCTGCAGCTTTATTCAATTTAGAAGCTGTACTGTACAAAGGGCTCACTTCTTGTCTCACTGACACTTCCTGAACAAACACTGTAATAATCTGAGTAGCTATTTTTATAGCACTGTTTACAACAAGAATGGCTGATGAAATAGAAGAGCACAGGCTCACTTGCTGGTGACAATACCAGAATGCTGCACTGAATTGAAGTCATCCAGGCATGTTGCTAAGACTTCTAGCACTGTCTCTCTGGGCAATCTGGACAGGAACCGTTTCCCCTTTTAGCATGACACGCTTTAGTAGCAATGGAACAAGAGTGCAGGATTCTACTATACAAATTCACTCTTATGTATTCAAATCCAGTCATTTCACAACTTATTAGCTAGTGGTTGAATACCTCCTCTGGTCAGCCACAGCAGCAAATATTAAATACTCAGCCCTATCCCAACTGGCTATGCAAAAGCAGAAATTGAAATTAGTTCCAAGTTATATGCTTTGGATGGTTTAAGGCTGTAAAACTTGCACCTTACTGCCTAACAAGCAAGGCAGAATGTGTCTGCTGTTATCTGTTAGTATGTTAAATTGTTTTGCTACATGTATCTCACCTCCACCCTGACATCTATCACTGAACTTTGACAGCCACCGCAAAACACTGACGTCTGGGTTCCTCTAGTTATTTTGTATCTTTAAGGGAGTTTCTGCTAGTTTTCATTGCCCATCTACTAATTGGATACACTAGCTGTATCCCTGCTGTATCAATAGAACCTAATCATTTGAGAGAACATTTGCTAATACATAAATAACACTGTGCTAATGCACAAGACAGACCATTAATCATAGTATCTTTTTCAATTAGGGGCTGCACAAGATTCTGCAAAGACACCTTCAAAGATCCTAATCACCCTGGGAAAAAAAATTTCCGAAGGGAACAAACTACCCACCTCTTCCACCAAGAAAGGAAAAGACAGAACAGCTCTACTGCAGTTACTGCTGGGGAACACAAGAAGCCAATGAGGCAGCTTGAGAACTGAATCATTATAACCTGACTTAGGTGAATTGAAGTCGGAAAACACCTCTCTTCTTCCCTTTCTGTTTTTCCCATCTCACAGGGAGATACTTATTCCAAGGTCCAGTTTCAAACTCACCATCCGGAACGCCCGGCTTTTCAGTAATCCTGATCTGGCGCTCCGGTACCACCGGCTCCCCTTCCGCATTGCCAATGTCTGCAGGGAGGTAAGGCAAGTACCGGACCTCTTCTTCCAACGATCTCGGGAAATACAGAGGCAGCAGCTTCTGGTAAGTGGCCTACAAATGAGAAAAATGTGTGAAGGCTCTATCAGGTATCCATGCTCTTCACTTAACAGCAGCTGCCTTTGCAGCAGGGAACTTCTCAGCAGTTTGGAGGCAAAGAACTGCCTCCCTTAGTGGTTACTTCGGACTGTGAGCTGGGAATACTTTATCAAGTAACCTTGATAAACGTGAACTTCTTTGGTTTTTCTGCCACACTGGCAAATGACTTTGAGAGGACTTTGCTAAAACCTGCATGAACTCCGGTAGATTGCAGATACTTTAGCTCTGTGATGAAGTTAAAATATGCATGGACAACAGATTTCAACAAATGCTGCTTATGTTAAAATGCACCACTACACACATCACTTTTAGTGATCTGCCTGGGAAAAAAAGAAAAAGCACCAACCCAACAAGAAAATCCCTCCCCACATGAAGGAATATAGAGGAAATCTCTACAGAATATATTACTTCATGGGTTCTCTACAACGGATTAGCAGCTTTAATACCAAAAACAAATTAGTTATTTTCCTTATCCATATGCCATAGAACCCAAACACAGTGTGGGTGTTCGGCACAGGTACAAATTTGATGTACAAGGAAAGTCAATATTCAAACTGCCTGCATCTCTCAGAACACAGATCACTAAATGTCAAGTTTGCTATTCCAGCAAGCCAGGAAGCAGTGTTTCAGATCCTTGTAGGTGATCTGTAGGGATGCTGAACTGGCCCTCTTCAAGCAGGTCTTCGTGTAAGGAGGAAACTTAGTGTGAGGAACTTCCTTTCTGGTAACAGGTAGCATCCAGCACAACTGCATGCTATCACTTTCCCTACTGCTCCCTGTCCACAGCTCAGCAACATAGGAGCCAGAAGCAGAAAGATTCTCAAAGTGTCCATAGTGACTGCTAAGAGCATGAATGGTTCTGGAAAAGAGGCTATGCTAAGAAGGAGATAGAAGGATGCTGCAAGACCAAAACTCTATGTGGTCCGAAAGGGAAATCCAAATCCAGCTTTACTGCTGCAGAGAAGATCAATCATGCCCAGGAATTTTGGTGGAATGAATGCCAAGAAGATACCTCTTCAAGCTCAGAGACAGCAAACACCACCTTCTCCAGAGTCTCTCCATGAACCTCCAGAAACCTCCTAACTGTGCCTGCAAGGAAGCAGATTAAATGTAGTTAGCAAAACAGAAGGAGGAATCTACACACACAGATACAAGTGAAGAACTCAGAGTACAGAAGAGGGATACATCTCTCCTCATACTAAATAGCTCCACAGGCTGTAGGCAAGTGTGGATTAAGTGGTGGTTTAACACACCAAATGGGTTGCTGGGCATATTGGAAGTTCCATCTCCACTCTCTCCTGATGCTGACTTTAGAGAGCGAGACACATAGAGAATAAATTTCTCTGATTTTAGCTTCTAGGCATTCCTTAGACTGTGAAATGTGATTCAGTGGCCTGGAAAAATCAAGTCAAATCCTTCCTTTAGAGAGTCCTGTGCAAACTGCTAAAACTAGACATTCTTAGAACAAGTCACTGTGCCCTAAGTTATCAGCAAAGCAATATAAGCAAGCTACAGCAGAAGATGGTTCAAGGCAGGCTCAGCAACACAAAATCTCTGGGGTCAGCTGTGCCAAAGAGGCATACAAAAATTTTATTCGTAAATCGTGAGAGAAAGTGTCCAAACAAATTGGTTGGTATGGGAGTATTTTATCAAGTAGCACACAGACCTACAGAGACAACAGAAGACAGCAATAAAAGAAGTAATCTACAGAGAATACTTTTGTGGGAGTTCAACAAACAGCAGAGGGAAAAAAGGAGCTATTTTCAAATACTTCCTGTGTACTACTGGACACAAATTCCTGTGTAATCATGTTGACCTGTGACATTACATAACAAATGCAGTAGTGCAGTTTCACAGCAAACATTTCTGAATGTATGTGAACACGTGAAAAAGCCAAAAGAGATGGGGGAAAGTAGGAACCAGTATATAAGTATATATATAAGAGTATATAATATTCTTGTTTGAGCATTTTTCTATTCTTTATTTTCAGCTGAGGATGTTTTCTGATTTGTTCTCAGGGGTCATCATTTTTTCTTTAATTTAATTTCCTCTTGAGCACGAAGAAATTTGAAAACTTTTAGCAATGCTTTTCAGCAAGAATTTCCATAAAACAAGTAACAAGCATAAGAACCATTTCCCCTTGTTTGTTCTGAATGGCCATGGTTTGATGGTTCTTATTTTGGGAGACAGTGAACAGCTGATTCCTTTTCACCATTCCCATGCCACTTATGAGTTTACAGACATCTATCACACTCCCCTCAAGCCCGGTACACTCCAGTCTGAGAAAGTCTTGAGCTCATTTTGCTATTTCTTTCCTTTTTCTATTCTTGTTGACCTCCTCAACTTCTCTGTCTATTATATTCTTTTTGAATGTGCACCTTTAAAGGGGGAACAAAGCCCTGATTTATTGCATAACATTCTTAATTTTGTTGTGTCTTACTCAGCCTGCTGTTTTGAGCTCCTCCGAGCTGTTGTTTTCATGGAACTATTATCATCTCCATGTTTTGCTGCCTATAATCAGCCCATCATTTTGCATGCGAAGGCAGAAGCCTGTAGGAGTGGGTCAGTGGGGGAAGGATATCACTTTACATTTGGATGTGCTGATGACACTACAACAGCAGATGAAATTCACTGCTGCTCGAGTCTGCCTACAAGTATTCAACAGGAAGGCCTTATCTTGGCTATTCTGAACAACCTTCTATTACCAGCAAACTCCCTCTCTTTTAGCATCTTTTCCAGGTTAATTAATACATTGAAGAATTCAAGCTCCAGCACAGATTCCCATGGATCTTTACTGATAAGATCCCAGAGATCTTCACTGAGAGAAAGGATAATTTGTTTTTATCTTCCATTTTCTGATCAACCACGGAATGCCTTGCCTTTTTACAGGCTCTAATGAACCACAGCCCCCTAAAAAAAAGGTTTCCCCATTTCAAGAGTAATCTGTCAGAGGTAAGTGACCTGCTGAGTGCTGCCATCCAGTTTATGCTGTTTTCCAACACACTTACGCAGGGCTATGTGGGTTGCATCCTCCAAGGGGTAGCATCTTTTCAGAGTGTTAATGACGCAAAATCCTACGGAGCACATTGCCTGTTCCCTGGAATCCAGAGAAGGAGAAACAAATGAAGAGACAGCCAGGTGCAAACAGTTGTCTGTCAGGACAGTAGAGAGCACCATTAATTTCTTCCCTGGCTCCTAGCAGCAGTAATCCTCTTCCAGGTTGCTGCAGGAGGATTATTCCCTGGCAAGATATACACACCCTCCTTAAGTAGAGAAGGAGAGAACCATTAATTATTCCCCACTGCTTCCTCTGGTGCTTGTTTTCAGATTTCTCCTTCTACTTCAGCTATGTTGTTCTTACAGTTCCTCATATCCTGAATGAAGTTTTTCCCTCCAACTCCCTGCAATCCTTGCTCAAAATACTTTTGTTCCTGTTTAGGACTGACAGGAAGGAGAAGAAGGGAAAAACAAGGTGCTCTTCAATGCATACACACTCCTGTTTCTTCACCTGACCAATGATTTTGTTTTGTAGAGGTCTGGACACAGGCCAAGGTGGCTTACTCCCTCTTAGGTATGATTAGACAACCATCACAATGGAGTGACACATACTCTAAGACCAGTAAGATGCTTCCAGCACTGAGCCACATTTTCAGAAGAGTAAAGCAGAGCTGTTGCCAAATCAAAGGACTTTGAGCAAGCTCAGAGATGGTAAAAATTTCACAAACATCAAAAAATCTCTAGAAAACAGATTGACTGAAAGACATACAGTATACAGAAGTATATGAATTTTAAAATAGTTTTTAACATATTTCAGTCTGGGCCTGAATTTGGTTGTAACTTCTGAGGCAGAACAAAATTAGCACATGTTAAAAACCATAGGTGTAATCTTGACTATGGACAGTTACTATTGCACTGTAACACAAAGTCCAACCTTGGAAGAATTGATCTTCCCAACCCTAAAAAACTGTTAGGTATGCTTTCTGACATTGGTCTCGCTCCGGTGTGTTTTGTGACTGCTACCACTACAACAGTTGTCCCAGGAGAAGAACAGAACACAGAAAAAACAGGAAGAAAAACTCCTGTTAGTTAAGAGGAAGTAGAAAATACACAGATGAAAAGGGAAAAAACTAGAAACCTAGCTGCTGCAACTGTAGATTTAGAAGTAACCCTATACCTGACTCAGAATTTTAGCTGTCTGTTGTACAACGGCAGAGAAGCCAAACACATGAAGTGACACAGCGGTCAGATCATATGGCTGCAGACACTCATGAAGTTGCTGCTGGATGGAGCAAGCTCATTTAACTCTTGTTGCAGCACAGAAACCAAAGCAATTACTAGTGTTTCTCCTTTGAGGAACTGAATGCTGCACAGCTACCCTGTTTCACTGCCTGAACAAGCCCAGATCTCTGCACATTCTATCTACACCACAGCAGAGATACCCAAAGGCATGAAGCCACTCCTGTTCTCATGTCCTTAACCAGACCCAGCACACGTGAGAAGACATTCCCAGAGGCGAGACCTTTGTGCAGAGCTGAGTTCCCAGGCCAGCTGTGCCCCAGATGGCAGCCCCTGTGTGAGCTGTGCCGTGCTTACTTGGCGAGCTGCAGGACGTTGCGGTAGCAGCTGTACAGGGAGCTCTCGGCCGCCGTGCGGTACCGGCTCTTGTACTTGGGGCCCACCGTGTGAATGATGAAACGTGCAGCCAGGTTAAATCCTTTCGTCAGCTTGGCCTCGCCCGTCCTGCAGCCTGGGAGAAATGAAACATCAGGGTAAGTGTACCAGGCCTGGGAGAAATGAAACATCAGGGTAAGTGTACCTGTCATGGTAAGAAAGCCAGAAGTTATCAAGCCCTTGTCTTCCTTCCTTGTTGTCAGACAACTCCACTTCATACATAGAAGTCGGTGTTTTAGACATCAAATATTAGGGATAGCATCCAATCTCATACCAGCTGCTCAGCACCTAGTCAGGCTGAGGAGGTGAGAACTGTGCTCATTCCTCTCAATTTCAAAACTATGCATGTAAGGACTAACCAGATATTGCTAGAATTTCTGTCTTAATTGCAGTGCTTACTATGTTACTTAGAACAAAGGAAGAAATGATTAAATAATCTGCAGACAACAGATGCACAAGTATACCATACAACTAGCAATAAAAAGTCCTTCTGAATTTAACAATTTGGTTTGGGGAGACTGCTGGATAAAATGACTACAAGTCTCCTTAATCAAGCAAACCAGTTGTTGGCAAAACTATTAAAACTGAATAGATAATACACTTGTTTAATTTATGCTCTCAGACTGAGGTAGCTTGCTTAGTTTTGCAAGTTTCTTCATGTCCACAAGGCAGATATATGATCCTCATGCAGCTCATACGCTCTGGACAGACTAGTTGTCTGGTTTCAAGGAAAGGAAGTTCAAGCTATATGTTTAATTGTTCCATTTACAGCACCCTCCAGTTACATACTCTAGGAACAGTTTCTGTGTTTGAAGTCTGTTTTTACTTCAGCACACAGAAGAAAAGTCTGCACAGAAAAACTTCCCCTTCTTCACCTAAATCTAGTCCACTCCAGGTCTGGACAGCTACAGAAGTACTTCTAGTCTCTCTCTTTCCCTACACTCAAAGACAAGTATTTTCCAACCTTCTTCCTTCTGCTTTCACAGCTGCACTTCAGCTTTCTGATCTGACAGAAAACCAGTATTTTCATTTCAGATTAGCTTTCAACCTGATCTTCTTATAGGTTGCTGGTGCCCACAACAGGGAATGAGAGAGGAAGAAGCAGCTGCAGCCACCCTTCAGGCAGCAGTGCTACAGAAGCTTGGCTTAAGCTGCCCATTGAACAGAGATGTGCATCTCTCCCACTCAACCCTTTCCTTGTAGTGCTCAGGCAAGCTAGCAACATGCACGAAAGCATATTTTATGGGAAGAGACACTCGAGGTTGAGAATCTTCCTACCCAAAACTTCAAGCGTATCTTTTTAATAGCAACATCAAGATGTCTTAAAGCCAGCACCTTGTAAAGTTTTTGATCCAACAGATCACATCATTAGCTTCTATAGATCTCCACTGTGCTTCTTCTGGATTAATCAGAAGAAAGAAATACCATACTAAAACTAATCATACTCTTCTAAATTCCTGCACAGCCTCTAAGACAGCTCAAGAGAGCAATTAAATAAGCACAATATGGAAAAAGTAAAGCCAAACCCAAAACAGTGTATCAGATACCAAGCTACTTTTCCTTCTCTGCAGTCCCCAGGCCTCACAAACAGCAAAGAGCAAGCAAAGGTCCGTAGGAAAAACTTGTGGAAAAAAGAATGAATCAAAATTGATTGAGGTATAGTTGTGAATTCAGTAGGGGAACCAATAAATTCAGGGAAGCAGATGTACCATTGGTAATCTTTAACTATACTCAGATCACACTTCATACTTCTCAATGCATTCTGCCTGGAGATCCCTATACAACTTATAAAACTAAAATGAGCAGTAGGTATTACTCTTATTTTAAGATACAAGGTGAGGGGAGCTGCACAAATCAAGGTCTGTACCAAAACTGGGAACAAAGTCAAGATCTTATTTTTTATCTGATAAGATTTCAGCTATTAGAATACCTTTTCTTCAAGTTTAAAATGGAAAGAATCCTCTGCATTATGTGTGTGGCAGAGAAAAAGCATCACTGGAGCTGGAAGACTTCTGCCACAGAAGGCCTTTATTAGACTGCAACAAGTATTTGTTGATAAGCAAGCTTCTATCCATAGCACTTCATCTACAAGCCTGCCCCTGGCTGTAGTATTTCTGCAGGAATCAAAACTGATGCTGCTCCCAGGAACATACAAGTTAGCTGAGCCTTAAAGAAGGCACAGGCCTTCAAAGAGTCAGCATGTCACATGCTTTCAGATCATAATTTTTCTCGAAATCTGTGAAATATGGATACATCCCAAGCAACAGGAATAAAGCAGGAGAGACCTAACACCTAACTGAAAATGCATTTTACAGCTTTAGAACACAGACCATGCATTTTCACTTTTTCAGCACAAACATTATCCAATGAAAAAATGTCAAGGCTAAGTGGGGAAGAGGGCAAAAAGGAAGCAGAGGTAACAAATGAATCCTAAACTGATTTCTTAACTAAGCTCTTCATCCACTTCTGCTACGTGACAAACATACTACGGGTGCTCAAATGCCAAATCTGTAACCCAGCCTCTCTTTCCTCCCCCACACAACATGTCAGTAGGGTGTCACAGATGAACTGATTTCCATAAAGCTCTCGGCACAAGATTAAAAGAGAAGTGTCTTCATAGGGAGTTGTGAACCTGCAGAATGCATTACAGGGAGAAGACATAAGTGTTTTCACTGTGGTAGAAGATGCAAAACTATGCATAACTCAGCAGGGTAAAAGGGAATTTAAGAAGCTGAGCACAACTACTCCCTATAGAGCTGATAGATCTTGGACTTTAGGACTCCTTGAAATGCAGTCTCTCTCCTCCACCCTCTCAGTGCACACAAGAAACCCAAGAGTATTTTAGAAGAGTTCTGGCATATATAGCGGGCTCCTAACTATTCTAGAGCACCTATGGTATTTTAATTTCCACCCACAGCACACAGTGAATTTTTGCTCAGTTATAAAATGGCTACTCTTCCTCCTGTTTTATTTCTAGGTTATGCAAAAAAAAGCAAGCTGAATCAGCAAAGGATGATTTTATAGAAACAGGATTTCTATTTAATTGTAATTTAAAGCTACTGAGAGTTTGTATTAGAAATATGGCTCTTCTATATCCATTTTGTTACTATCTAAGGAGATCAAGCTGTTATCCAGAGTGAGCAGTACCACATAGACACCTTGAAATTCAGTTCAGTACCATAGTTCCTAGAGATGTGAATTTTTATCTGTAAACCATATTAGACTTCTCTATGACCTTGAATAACTATAAACTCTTGTTCGTCACACACAAAATAAGGAAATTCTTATTCCCAGTGCCTGTTAGGTGAAAAAATAAAAGGCTGAGTATTAATTCCCATTATCAGCAATAAACTTTGTTAATAAAGGCTCTAGGCAAAACTCATCCATTTCTAGAATAGCCTTACATTAGGGCTGCTCTTGTAGCTTTCCAATAAAGTCATTTGTTGTACACAAGAGACAAATGAACCAACCAACTTAAGAAATCACAAAGACTTTATTTAGACATGCAGTGTTTTACCAATCCATCTATTATTATCATATCCTTCTGAAAGACTGTGGGTATATTAATATCATGAAAGAGGATACACAAAGTGCATGACAGAATCCACTTAATTTCTTCAATGGTGAACTACAGTTTCTGTTGTTCATAATGTATACACACTGAACAGGATAAAATCTCAAGATGTACAAGACTGGTCCCTTGAGCAAAAGCTCTGATAAGCTAACTGCTCCAAGTGGCTTCAGATAGCAATGGGAATTATTGCATCACAAAGAAAGGGCTCATCAACTCAAATATCTGCCACAGCCTTTCAATTATCTGTAATGTGAACAGCAAAAAGAGACTAGACTGGCAGGTGTTTCCCCCATTTTTTTCACGTTAATACCAGCTGTTGGGGGCTGGGAGAAGCTCTACCTTTTTCATTTGTGCCCTAATCCTGATGCTTTGTACCATGCAAGGACAGGAGATTTCAGTAAGATAAAAATGTTTCTGGCCACTTACCTTTGAGCTTCTGGAGCTCATCCTTCAGGTCAGGCCCAGCATGCATGAATATACTTTCAGACACTGGGTTCTTATCTGTGAGAGTCTCATTGCTGGTGTTCACGATGGCCGTGCAATTCAGTAGCGCGACATCTCCTTTCCTGAGGAAACAGTTTATTGTAGCCTGAATGTACAACTGAGCAGGATATTCTCAAATCAGTGCTGACAAGCAAGGAAATGCCAAGTTACAGGAAAAACATTAACAGGACTCTAGTGCCCACACAGCGTAGCGTACCCTGACATGCTCACCAAGCCAAATCATCTTTTGCCTCTACCCGATGGAGACAGACTGCACGCAAAACGTCAGCTCCTGAAAGAGTCCCAGCCTCAGCAGCAACTTAGGGATGTTTGTAGAAAAGGCAGTGTTGTAGCTGTATGTAGGGCAGCTCAGGCAGCAAACACGCAAAGCAGCTTGTTAAACTGATGGAGTATAACACTTCCAAAACCCCACATATTTTCTCTTGGGGATAAGAGGACAGTCCTTGTGTAATATTACTTTCAAAATGTAAACAATTTTTTCAATGTACTTCTTTATTTTTGCAGACAGACTATGCAGGACACCTTACAGCTGCTATTCCTCAGACCTCTGTGGGTCTAGAGTGATGCTGCAGCTGGGGAAATTTTCTTCTCTTTTGTTCCCAAATTGTGAACCCTCAAGTTGATCATGTTCATTCTGCTGTCCAAAGATCAGACACGCAGAAAATAAACAAGGCACAGACGCAGAAGAGACAATGGAGCAGCAGAACTTTGACCTGCTTTTTGTCACAGCAGCAGCCATTGGGGATTTTGGGATCAAAGAGCACAGGAAGGGAAATAAAGATTCCCACACGCACGGAGAAACAAAACTAACAGTTGAAATTGCACATATTTGTCAAAGCCATAAGAGATGTTTAACCTTTTACTCCTCTCTTTCTTTACTCTCTGTTTTACTCCTCTCTTTTTTTATTTAATTGATTTCAGGAAATCCATCAACAGTCCCATTTCCTGCATACATTAACCAGAAAGAGGTTCAGGCTGATGCCTGAATCTGCATCCATGAGAAATCCTTCTCCCTTCACACTGATTAAGTTAAAAAGTTATTCACCTAAATAGCGGGCTCAAGTATCTGAGTTATACTGGTGGAGTAAGTACAGCACACTACACTTTATCAATAGATTTTGGAAGAAAGTCATGGAGACAAAACACAGAATGGAGGAAGGAGGGGCAGCAAAAGCCAAAAAGAAAGCCATAAGAACCATAGGAAAGAAAGAAATACTGACTTAAAACAGAAAGCTGAAAGCAGAATAACACCAGCAAATACAGAAAAAAGCTAGTAGACAGCAAACGTATTTTTTTAAATAAAATTCTCAAACCCAACTGCCCAACTAGGTCTTGATACTAAGCACACAGTATCACAGTAGGAAGTACAGATCCAGTCTGCTGTATCAACGACTGCTATGAGCACAACCTATGGTGGAGCAAAATCCAGACCATAAAAGTTACAGCGAACAAAAAGATAATTTTTTCCCAGATCTGTAATGTTTGATTCAAGAAAAGAGGACTTAGGAGCTTTATTCTACAGCAGTGATCATTACATGAAGGTATGGATCCTGCAGTAAATAGGAGAAGTGATGACTGACACACGAGAGCCACATCGAACTTACCACAAGATTATTTTTTCATTGATGTCTTTCCTGTATGGAAAAGGTGATCTAACATCAACTTGAGCTTTTTCAACAGGACTTTGGTGACAATCCAGTTGCTTAGCCTCATAGGCCTCACTCCAGCCAGGCAGACTGTCAACATCCACAAACTGGGAAGGAGCACCCAAGGGATCCATGGAATGGAAACAACGACTCCCTTCCTCTGCCAACTTGTCACACTCCAATTTTCACTGGAGTCTTCCAGGTGCTTTAAAGGGAAAAAAAAAAAAAAATCAAACCAGGTCACCAGTTGTTCACTAAAAGTAATTGTCCCGTGGAGCCAGACCTTTCACAAGACTGCAATGCAATAAGAGCTAGCAGAAAACAGAAAAACAAATTTCTCACTTGAACACTCTCTCTTTTGCTACCTGTATGCAATCAGGCAATGCAGATACTTGCAGTGAGACAAACCTCTTCCAACAATTCAAGGTGAAAACACCTTCTCTACTAAATTGATCCAACTGACTTGTGATCTTGCATTTTGGAAATAGCAAGAACAAATTCCCAAGCGCAGAGAGGAAGTCAGTCTTTCTGAACAATGTTATTTCTTTATCTAGACAAAAACCCAATTTGTAGCAGGGAACATATAATCTGTTCTTTCAAGGATACTGGTAAACACTTATCAAAAAAAGAAAAAAGAGCTTCCCAAACCACAATGCCCCTAACCTCCCCAAACCTCAAACTTTGCAAACAAACTAACAAAACCCCTCTCTCTCCCCAAATAATACAGCCCTTGCAGTTCAGTGAATTCTGAACTGCTGCAAACAAGACTTACTGTCACACAGTTCTTACAGCCATGCACTCAGGCACAAAACCCCTTCACCCAAATCAGTTTCGCAAGAAAGAGTAAAGCTGTAAATTTGAACGCTGGCTCGATGAATTTTAAGACTGAACTCTACCATCTGACCGATTTTGAGATGACACGGGATGCTGGATGAAGGCTCAGACGTGCCAATACTCACTTTTCAGCTGCCAGCAGGTAACGCTTTAGCTCTCACATTTCCATAGTGACTACGGAACTATCCTGGTGAGTAAAACTAGCACAAACAGACCCACGTAAGCAACTTCAGTTTGCCACACGCACACCCACTACTTAACTCCTTTCACAGGTTCATAATTGATAATAATTTAAAAACGATCGCACCCACAAGGAGCAATTGTGAAACGCGACTTACTAAGTACGTTCATTAGCCAGGGGAAAACAACACAACAAAACAAAACAACACAAAACAACCAAGCATCCAAGCTCACACTGAGAGGTAATAAAGGCTGACACTAGGACAAAGATAGAGCATCTAAGTAAGATTTGCTCTGGGAGAAAAGGCAGTGAGAGAGAAAGCAAGGTAAGCGCGGCTACACCGGCCCCAGCCAGAAGCTCGTCCACAGCATCATCTTCCCCCTGCTGAACAGCCGAGCCCAGGGGTCTGGCTACGGCAGCAGGAGGGAGGCGAAGCGGGGCGCGCACATCTCCGGGGCATCTCCCCCGCGATCGCCGCCGGGCCCTCCCGCGGCGGAGGCGCCCCAAGGGCTTGTCAGCCTCGGAACGGGGCACAGAGCGCTGCCAGCGGGGGCCGAGGCCCCAGTGCCCGTACCGGGAGGAGAACCTGCCTCTGCCGCCTCTCCCGCCCCGCGGCTGGCAGCCGGGATTCCGGCACCGCGCTCCAGCATCCAGCGGCCCCCGCCCGGCTCCCACCGCGCTCGCCCAGCGAGGGCAGGCCGGGCCGTGCCCTCGGCACCGCACCGCACTCACGGGCACAGCCGCAGAGCCGCCGCCAGCCCCGCCCGGACAGAGGGTCCCGGTCGGCGCCGGTCTGGCGACATCACCCAGGGCAGCTCCGCGTCTGCCGCGCTTCCGCTTCCCTTCCCGGGCGGGGCCTCGGGGCTGCCCCGGCCGCCGGGCCCGCTCTGACGCACTTCCAGCGCGGCGGGCCCGCAGCGCCGCACGTGTGGCGGCCGCGGCTCCCCCGTGCCTTCCCCGCCGTCGCCATGGGCCTGACGCGGCAGTACCTGCGCTACGAGCCCGCCGCGCTCTTCGGCCTGGTGGCCAGCGCCAGGGCCGGCGTGGCCTTCGTGGCGCTGCGCGGCGAGCGGGGCCGCTACGTGGCCGTGCCGGCTTGCGAGCACGTGTTCGTGTGGGACACAAGGAAAGGAGAGAAGGTGGGAGCCGGCATGCGGTGCCGGGGGCGGTCGGTGGCGGGGCAGGGCTGGGGTGCAGCGTGCGGGGCTTTTAGGCCGCCTGGAGCGATTTGTGCTAGGGAGCGGCGTTCGGAGGGGAGCGACACCTCCGCAGCCTCCCCGCCTCTCGGGAAGGGTGAGCACAGCGTGAGGTTGGGTTATGGAGTGAGTCTGCAGCTCTGGTCCATCTTGCTGGTGTTTTCCAGTTCTCCAAGCTGGTCACTGGACTAAGGATTCTGCATCGTGTTACCTTTTGAGTAGTCCAAAAATGTACTGCAGTGTTGCATGCTAGCAACAAAGTCTTGCTAGGTACAAGAAACTAATTGGTTATTTCTGTTTGAGGGGTTTATAAAGGTTACATTTGTTGAAATCCAACAGGTAGCACCAGCACACACAGAACAGGGGAGGCTGTGGATGATTTGCCTGATGGATATCTGGAATGCAGCAACTTTCACCTGTTTTCTTTTGGTAGTAACTTGTAGCCATCAGTTGTTGGAGGGAGGGAGTGCTGGTCCTGCTGCTCTGCTCTTACTGTGAGAGTAATTTATTTTATCTCGAGTTGGTCTTAAAATGGCTGAATCTCACTGTGAATCTCTTGAGATTTGCCTCAGGACCTCAGTTGTGGGAGAGTAATTGCTGTCACAGTAACGGGAAGGCTGCTCCCGGTTTAGCTGGCAGTGTGAATGTTCTTGGACAAATCAGGAATGTCATGGAGTTTGTGTTTTGGCTGTGGAACTGGGCATCCCATGTAAAATTTCTATCCCATAGGGAGGTTGTGAGCTGTAACTTTAAGGACTTTGCCACACACTGTCTCCTGTGGGATTCAGAAACCACCACAGGTACTACTGTCCACTGCAAACTGAAATCTGGTTTTGTTTCACAGCCTCTGGAGTGGTGACTGCTGGTATGTTGTTTTGGAGATGTTTTTATTATTCTCAAGTTCTTGTGCCGTCTGTGGAAAAGCTGCTGTGTCCTATACCTGAGCAAGGCCAGGCAAGAGAGGATGGACTCAGGAAGAAACTTTCCAGCTTTACTCTCGAACAATATTTCTTGCTCTCTGGCATTTAATATGCGGGGGTAGAAATTTCAGGTTCTGAGTTTCCAGGGCTTGTTTTGCACCGATTTCTTGTTTGATTGTGAGAAATTGCTTCTGTTCTAGCTGCTGTGTGCCTTGGAAAATGGGGTTAATGATACTGTATTTGGTGCAGGAAGTTGAAAAATCAACTTTAAAAGTTGCAGAAGTGCTCAGCTGGAAGTTCAGGAGACGAGTAGACTATATTCTCTCTGCTGTGTAAGTATCTGACTCTGACATGTCATTTATCAACATTATACATGTTTTGTCTCCTAAAAATTGCAGGTTCTTATACTTAAGGGTCTCAAGCAGCAAGTCAGTTGCCTCTGCCCCTCTCCAGACGGGTTGCATCTGGCTGTTGGGTATGAAGATGGAGCAATCCGTGTCTTCAACCTCCTAAGTGGAGAATCAACTATCACTTTCAATGGGCACAGGGCTGCAGTTACAGCCCTGCAGTACGACCACCTGGGTGGCAGGCTGGTGTCTGGCTCAAAGGTGAGGCTTTGGCAGCTGGAGCATGACCCTTTCACAAAGGTACCCCATGGGGAAGGCTGACCTGCACTGAAATGTTCAGTATTTGACATATGGCCTCTGCCCATAGCCACAGAGTGGCAGTGAGAGGAGCTGGGGAACCCAGGGCTGGGGGAGCAGCAGGGGCTGCAGGCAGGAGTAGGGCACTGGTGGAGCTGTTAAAGTGAAGAATCTTGTGAGATCAGGAATAGCAAAAGTGTCTCAGGCTGGGACAATGGTACATTTATCAGTCTGACTGCACCTTTGGGGGAGCAGTGTCACTTGCATGAATCATCCTTGTGATTCCGAGTGAGAAATTGTGCTCTCAGGTAATCTTTTCAGTCTCATGGCAGAAGTTTTGCAGAGACAAGGTCCCATGGAGACACTCTCTCTGTTCCAGGATACAGAAGTCATCGTATGGGATGTAATCAATGAGAGTGGCCTGTACCGGCTGAGGGGACACAAGGATGTCATCACTCAAGTCCTTTTCTTGAAGGAGAAGAACTTGTTGGTCACTTGGTAAGTCAGACTAAGAGTAATTGTTGATCAGGAAGGCAGGTGTGGTTGTACTTGCAATTTAGACATCCTGTGTACTATAGCCATTTGTATCTTCCTTTTTGTGTTGTGATGTCTCACTCCCACCAGCATCTTTGAATATAATTTTGTCACATCCACGTATTTTTAAGTCTGATGCCTCAATCCAAGTCTTAGAGCAGCTGAAATGGCCATACTGAAAAAAGTGTTTGGAAAAGGGTTTAACTTGGTAAATGCATCAACTTAATATTATTGTAACAAAGAATAGTGATAACATGGTCATTATGTATGTAACAGTTTTGGGGGGTTTCTTTTGTTTATCTTGAAGAATTAAGCAGACTTACCTTCTGTATGTGTAATTCACACAGCAATGTGACAGAAAAATTGCTTTTTGGTAAGCTGTAAATACACAAATTAATTAAAAGATGATAGGTTTTTTTAGTTGATTTTTAGTTAGTCAACTAAATGACCTGTAAGTTGACTGAATCCCTTTAATAATAAATGGTTGACAGGAGATACTCTTGCGGAAATATTAGTCACTAATTTTTTACTTTTTAAAATGCCATTTACTATCTTAATAGAGAAGTGCATCCATTCAGTTCAGTTTAAAATTATTTAAACTTTCTTTTGTTTTTTTTTTTCAGATGGAAAAAGTAGTATTTTGTTGGTTTGGTAGATGATACCCATTTCTTAATGCAATTTCAAATATTTGCAGGTCAGCTTCAATGACTTGCCAGATATCTTCTTGCAGCATTGCTGTGCCTTTTTTGTTTGGCTTGCAAAATTCAATGTTTGAGCAGCTGCTCCGTGATACGTTCTGACATGTTTTAGATTTTTTGGTATCTCTACCACTTAGAAAAATGATGAGCTCTGGAGTCTTTTCTCATGTCTGAGTTTTTCTTCTTTGTTCCAGTGCCAAAGACACACTGGTGAAATGGTGGGATCTGGACACCCAGCACTGCTTCAAAACTCTGGTTGGACACCGAGCTGAGGTAAAAAGGGGATGTGTGGGAGCTCTTGGGCTGGAGGGACTTGGGATGTCATGGCTCACTCAGGGCTTTCCTTGCTTTCGGGCACCATCATACATTTTTACTTTCATTGGACTTTAGGAATGAGCGAATTCCAAGAGCTGTCATCAGATGCAGTGGGTGACAATTCCCATGCACATGTCCGCAGAGGAGGTCCCAGCTAGATCCATTCTCTATTTGGTTGCTGTTTAAATGAGTCAATTAAAGATGCTGTGCTTTTTTAATGATAGTTAAAGGGGTCAGTTCCTCACGTTGTGCCTCTGGACAGGTCTGGGGAATGGCTTTGCTGTCCAAGGAGAAGCGTCTGATCACTGGGAGCGGTGACAGTGAGCTGAGGGTGTGGGATCTCACGTACCTCCAGGAGGTAAGACATTCCCTCTGTAACCCCTCAGCCCCTCTGCCCAGCTGCTTGTCTTTGAACTGAGATGGAACTGGAACATGTCCAAATCTGATGGATGTTCTGGGGAACATCCAAAGCATGTCTTTGCTATCTGAGGGGTCCAGAAGCTGCTCATGAAATGGGCTTTGCTGTTCCCTGTGTTTTGGGCTTTCAAGTGAAGCTGCGAGCCCTTCCAGGATGAGATTTCTACAGTGTGTCAGATCTTCCTCCTTCTGACTTACAGCTGAGGAAGACAGTCTTGTGGGTGGATGATAATCATGGGAGCACATGCAGTGCTTGGTGCCTACAGGAATGCTGTAGGACACCCAGTGTATGCTAACCAGTTGTATCTCCAGGGAAATTAAGTGTGAACCAGAAACCACAATACTGTAGCTCTTGAGGTTTAAGGTACTCCTTTTGTTGTTTTTTTTTCCTGTGAGCAGGTAAAAGATCCTGATGAACCAGAATCCAAGAAAAGCAAAGGGTTTTCTTCACCTGGAGCAGAAGAAAACACTGAAGAGGATGAGACCTTAGAGTTGGATGAGCATCCTGAGGAAGTAAGATCAATTTTCCATGCTGTCTCAGAGCTAGTGTATCTAACCCCATTTGCATGGTTTATATCCTGAGTGTTGTATTTAACCTGTTTGGGAAAATGTGATAATTCTTGTCTTGCTCTCTAACAACTTCCTCAGCAGCAGTTGCTGCCTCATCTACCTGGAAAACATCAACAGAAATATGTGTGCCAAAACACCCACAGATTTATTCTCCACTGACAGTTTTTCTTTGCTTTGTATTTGAGAAGGACTAGCAAATGTATAAACAGTGCAAATAGAGCCCTTTCATCAAACAACACAGAAATAAAATTGTTCCTAGCTGGTTGGCAGCTGCTGAGTTCAGTACTGATGCTCAGCTTTGCAGAAACTGAGAGGTCAGAGTTGTACTGTAATGAAATATGAGACTGGATTGCAGAAAGCCATTCCCACTTGTGCTGCTGCTGGAGACTTTACTGTATCTGTTTTTCTGGTAGAACTTTCTGGGGTACTGCTCAGATCTCAGGCTGCTTGTAGTTGTGGTAGATACCTGACTTCGTTAATCATTTTTTCAGCTTCCTCTCCAGAGGATTTCTCTCCCTTCAGTGCCCTGTTTAAGAGTCTCTGTTCTCACCTTCTCTGCCTTTTTTGACTGAGCTCTGCTGCCTCTGCAGCATAAAAAATCAGCTCTGTCTCTTAAATGGCTATGGTTTGCCAATAAAGTTAAGTTATTCTTCCACTGAGCCTGCCAATGATTATTTTCAGCTGGAATGCAACAAAACACCAGGAGATAAGCTTGTAGCTCACACAGATGCTCGTTTTGTCCCTTTATTATCCTTACTAGCTGTTCTGCCTGTAGGTTCATTTCCCCTTCTTCTTGACTTCCCTTGTTGGCAGGTTTCTTGAGTTTGTTTTAGAAGGTCTTTGACCTTTCTGACCCAGGTTTGTTCCTCTTTCCCTGTAGCGCATCGTTAAGTGCAGCAAAGTTGGATCCATCATGCGGGAAGGGAGAGACCGAGTGGTGACTCTTGGCACAGACCGCATGGGCAAGTTTTTGGCCTGCCATGTGAGTACTGGGGGGCTCTGCTCCTGAGCTGTACAGGAGGGTGGTAGAGACCTTGGGTACTTTCTGTAAGGGCCAGCCAGGGCTCGGCATACCTCTGAATTTGTCTCCTCCAACTCTAGGGAACAGATGCTGTTCTGGAAGTGTTCTCTATCCTTTCTGAAGAGGAAATCCAAAAGAAATTGGATAAGAAAATGAAGAAAGCAAGGAAAAAAGCCAAGTAAGTAATTTTTTGGATGCTGTCTGTGTCCAGAAGGATCTAGAAAAGCTCTTCAGTTAGAAAAGCTCTTCAGTAGCATTACACAGTGGTTGAACTCCAAGGTTCTGGCCATTCTCTTTGTGCTGTTATATTTTGGGGTTGATCTTTCTGTGCATCCTTGGTGCTTGTCTGAGCAGCACTGCTTCCAGAGACTAAGGAAAATACTTTTCTTTCTGAGTCTTCTCTATGGAAAGGAAAAAAAAAAGAATGCTAAAGTGTGCAAAGAAATGGACATAAAATGGGTTTTTCAGAGCTGCTCAGCTCTACCTGACATTGGTGTTTATACTGCTTGGTGCATCAAAGTAAGTTCTTGGTAAGGCAATGCAGGAATAGGAATTTCATCTGAGAAGTCACAGACAGTCTGATACTTCATCTTCTGTTTTACAGAAGGTAGAGGTACAGGTGAGAGTTTTCTTAATGGTTACACTGTGTTAAGTGTGTCTGTGTATCCTGGCACTTAACAGGTGTCTCAGAACAGCTCTTAGGAAGGGGTCTGGCTCCAGGGTAGAAACTAAAGCACAGGGCAGGTAAATCTGGAAATGCATTTTGGCAATTGCTGAGAGCTTTCGGAGATGAGCAGAAGCTGGTCTTGCTCTCAAGCACAGCTTCTGTTGCCTGTTTTGTATCCATCTTTGTAATGTGCCTTATGTTCGGGCTCCAGAGGAGGTTGCCTTTCTTAGGACAGTTTGTGTCTTTAGCAATCTGCATACTGGCATAAATTTCACTGTCCACCCTTCACCATCCCTATTCTTAAACGTGGTTAGCTGTGCTGGGTGAAAAGGAAGTTGTTTTCAGCAGGCTAAGTGGTTTCCTTATGTTTTCTCTGTGGCTGTGTTAGTTTGTGTTGGCTGTGCTGGGTCATTTGACTCTGCTCCCTTACCTGACATTTCCAGACAGAACTCTGAAGAGGAGCCCGAAAGAAGTGTGGAGCTGAGCCTGCAGGAGGAGATTCAGCGAGTCACTAATGTCAAAGCTTCTTCTAAAATCAAGTGAGTGGAAAGCCTGTTGTAGAGTCTGATGAGAGTCTGATGATGCAGCTACTTGCAGAGAGCTCTGCATGGCTCAGTGCAGGCAGAGGTGGAAGAAGTTTCCCCTTCAACATATGTTTAGCTTGGAGCTGGGGAGAGGCCTGCTGTGATCTCCAGTCCATTCACATCTCTGTGGCTCAGTGTGCACTTGCTTGTTGGATGTGCTCTGTCTGTATTCCTGTCTCAGTTGTTCTTGATAATTGATCCCTCCAACACTGTCTTATTGCCCCTGTGTACAGCTCTGATTTTATCTAATCAAACAGGTCATTTGACTTGATTCTCTCTCCAAAAGGAGAGCTGAAGATGGTACTGCTGCTCCAGAACAATGTCATTGAATTGTACAACCTGGACCAGTCAGCACAAGTGCCCCAGGCTGTCCGTGTGTCCCGGATAACCATTGGAGGCCACCGCAGTGATGTCAGGACCCTGGCTTTTAGCTCTGACAACATTGCCATTCTCTCAGCAGCTGCAGAGTCCGTGAAGATTTGGAACAGGTACGCAGTCTGGTTGTGTCAGTCTCCCAGAACTGAGGGATGCTGTGTTAAGAAAAGCAGTGATAAGAAGGAGGGGGCAATGGAAAGAGATGAAACAGTGAATGAAGTAAAGGAAGTAAGATAAATAAAATAAATAAACAGAAAGTTATTTTTCTTCTTACTTATTAGGGAAACTGAGAAACTATAGATCTAAAATTTCAACAGAAGGTCTAAACACAAAGGTCATACATAGCAGTTGGGTATAGACTGTATTTTGGTATCGGTTTTTTCTGTTATTTAATTTTTATTAAGAGATATTAACTGTTACCCTAAACAAGCTACTGCCTGTTCTTTAGGGAACATGTGAGTTTCTTGACATCTTATCTGAAGGATCTAGTATTAGACTGAGTAGGCTATTGTGTTGATCTAGAGTGCTATGTGTTGATGTAGAGTGCTGTCCAAATGTTTCTTGAGTGGTGCTGATTTCAAGCTCATCTTCCTCTGAGTACACTGTCTTGCACTCTGTCCCTTCCTGAAATGCTGTTTAAAATTAGGAGCTCTGTTCTTGTTCACAACAGCAATAGGTCATGATGGTGTACAATACAGTGACAGGTTTTTATGGGAAATGTTGTTAACAGTAGTGCTGAGTAGTGTTCAGGTCAATAGTATGGTGGTGGCTAATCTTCTGACCCCATCTGAAAGACATCTGCAAGTAGAGGCCACACTGGAGCATGTCTCTCTGAGCAGTGCAGATTCTGTGTGTGATAAGAGGTTTTGGGCTCTGTCTTTGCCCACAGGGCGACCTTGCAGTGCATCCGCACAATGGAGTGTGAGTACGCGCTCTGCTCGCTGTTCGTCCCCGGAGATCGGCAGGTCATCGTTGGGACCAAGGTGAGGAGCGGCCCTCTGGCTCCAGGCTGTCCGGGTCTGGGAATGTGTTAGGAAAATGCCATTAAGGCAGCCTCACAGAAAATGCATTGCCTCCCCTGGAGCACTGCTGTGTTCCCAGAGTTGTTACAGAGCTCTTGTGGCTTGAGGTGGAAAGCAGAGGAGAGCTTTGGGAAGGCCCTGGTGGAGATCAGGAGTTTGGCCATCTGTGTGTAACAGCCACCCAATGAAGCTGGCTGCTGGGGACATGGGTGACAGGGAGCTCTTCTGCCAGGAGCTCTCATGAGTTGTGAGCAGAGGCTGATTCTTCCTCTGTGGTGTCTTTCTCCCCAGACAGGGAAGCTGCAGCTGTATGACTTGGCTTCTGGCAGTCTGATAGAGACACTTAATGCTCACGACGGGGCAGTGTGGTCCATTGCTCTTTCACCAGACCAGGTAACTCAGCCACCCTTATAAGTATCATATGCACATCTTTTCATGTGATTCCTTCCTTCAGTACTGTGTTTGCACCATGGAATTTGTATTGCACCATATGCTTTTTTCCATGGAAGCATGGAACCCCCCCTCATCCTCAGAGGTGGAGGATGCACCTGGTAGTGTCTAAAAATCTTCTAGTCTCAAGTTGCCCACAAATCAAAAGCATATTGTTACCTGCAGCTGAAATGACTGCTTTCAGTCCAAAAGTTTCAGTCCAGGTTTTGTTTTACATTTGGGATCTTCATCTTAGACCTCCAAAATAAGCTAGAGCTTTTGAAGTTGCTGTTGCTCAGCCAATGTTTGCTCTAACCAGAGCAAGTGCTCCTGGTGGTGTCCACTTAATCGTTAATGGTGTGGGAGTGTGCGACATTTCAAAAACCTCCTCTGTGTTGGCAATTCCTTGCTGTAGACTTTCTCTGGGTGATAGGAACTAGTTTCACAGCAACTTTCTTGTTTTCCCCTACAGCATGGCTTTGTGACAGGAGGTGCTGATAAATGTGTCAAATTCTGGGAGTTTGAGCTTGTGAAGGATGAGAGCAGTGTTCAGAAAAGGTGAGAAGATAATCCTTGTGCCATTGTCGTTTACGGGTGCTTTGGCCTTTGCTGTGCACTGCAAGAACTGCCCATGACATCTGTGTGGAACACATAAATGGAGTGTGGGTGCAGTGCAGTTTTGTGAAGACCTGACCTTAGCTGGAGGAGGGCACTTGTCTCATTCTGATCCCTTTTTGTGTGTGAGTTTAGTGTCTAATCATGCTGGGCGTGCAGATTGTTACCATAAATGTAGCAGTTAAGTTCATCAGCCATCAGAGCCTGCTTATTTCCAGTCCTGTCATAGTGAAGAATGAAGTGCTGCATGTTAGAGTTCACTTGTTTTCCCAGGGTGTAATGTGGGACTTGTATCCATTTCTCTTCCTAATTTGTTTGCTTGGGATAACAGTTGTTTTTTTCCTCTTGTTGCCAGGCTTTCCATGAAACACGTGCGCATTTTACAGCTGGATGAGGATGTGCTCTGTGTGCGCTACAGCCCCAACCAGAAGCTGCTGGCTGTCTCCTTACTGGATTGTACTGTGAAGGTTTTCTATGTTGACACACTCAAGGTGTGTAGCCAAATGGGCTGTGAAGCTGTGCAGGAAGGGGTGTAGCCTGCAAGATCAGGAGTACAAAGGAAATGTGTCTGTTTTATGTGGAGCGTGCATCCTCCTTCAGGGGCCTGTTTGCTGGCAAACCTGACAGAACCATGGTTGTTCCACACTGGGAACTGGAAGATATATTTTTCATTTAAAAAGTGTTCTGAGGCTGCAGGTGGCAAGGTTCATTCTAAACCCTGCAGATGTGGTGGTACTCCAGATCTGTCAGGCACTGTAAAGGTGGGGATGAATATGTCTCACGTGGCGTTAAATAGGACATGGCAGAGGCAAAGCCTGCGGGAGGAGAACCTTCCTTGTGAGCAGTGTGTGGAGGATTTGTGAGCTGTGTATTAGCATGTGAATGTTAGGGAGTGACACAAGACAGACTGGTGCTGATAGTTATGTGGAGAGAAACAGAAATGAACTCCATTGACACTGGTGATTGGCACCAGAGTTAGCTAGAGAGCAAACAGAACTAGTTCAGCTTGCTTGGCTACATCCACCTTCTTAGTTCTCCCCTCATGACCTGCTGCTAGCAGTGTTCAGGGCAAGAATGAAAGTGGGGCAGTGCTAGAAAAACAGCTCCTGAGGCAGAGCAGAAGTAGCCTGGAGCTTGAGATTTGCACACCTCTCTACCCTGCATGTCTAACTGAGTCACCTTTCTTCTGCTTCAGTTTTTCCTTTCTCTGTATGGACACAAGCTGCCAGTGCTGTGTATGGACATCTGCTATGTAAGTATCATTAGGGCTGTGTAACTGGGACTATGGTGATATGAGGGTGCAATGTGGGACTTGTAGCCATGTGTGAGAACCTCTGCTGTCACCAAGGCCTCTAGGATAATGCTTTCTTGCCACCTCCTCGCTCCTGACTTACCAGTTTCTGTGTGGGACACAGCAAGCCCCTTCTTATCCTGCAGTCCTGTGCTCACTGGAAGGGGTATCAGAGTTGGGGCCATGACAGAACTGACCCTGGGGCATTTTGTGAGTGAGTGGAAATCAAAATGCTGTAATGGTCCCTTACACTCGTTGTAGCAGGTGCAGCCTGCTTTCTGCTAAAGTGTGACAGGAGCCTGAATTGTTAGTGGGAGCAGAGGGCAGGTGCTGAGAGGGAGCCACCTCTTCGTGCCTGTTCATTCTTGGGCTGCATCTTGCTCTGAGGTATCTTTGGAATGAGGCTCATTGAAAGCCAAGAAAAATGTCAGGGTATAATCAAATACCTCCAGAGGGTCAGAGGAGGGCCAGAGTGCTCTCAGTGGGCTGTGCCAGGACCAGAGCATGGGCCACTGGGGAGGAGGTGGAGGGGTCAGGAGGCCACATTTCAGGAGCCAGGTGTCTGCCTAGTCAGCAGTGCTGAGTCACTGGGGCAGCAGCAGTTCCTTGTGGGGCTGCCAGCCAGCTCCCCACACCCTCCTCTCTGTTGCTCTGTAGGATGGGACTCTGATTGCAACTGGCTCTGCTGACAGGAATGTGAAGATTTGGGGCTTGGATTTTGGGGACTGCCACCGTTCTCTCTTTGCCCACGATGACAGGTTAGTCAAATCCTATAGCATCTTCAGACTGTGGACTTGTCTCCAAGGAGTTGTGATCCAGCAATAATTCTTTTATCCAGCATAGAATAGGGGGAGTTCCGCAGTGTTCCCCAAGTGGGTAAATCTGAGCCTTTTTCTTTTCCAGTGTGATGTATCTGCAGTTTGTGCCCAAATCCCATCTCTTCTTCACAGCTGGGAAGGACAACAAGATTAAGCAGTGGGATGCAGATAAATTTGAACATATCCAGACCCTGGAGGTAGGAAGTTTTGGAGTCTGTTGAGGAAGCACTATCCCTGCATGAGCAGGATTTTCCTCAGGGGTGAAAGTTGGGTGATGTTAATGTCATGCCTCTTCTGTCCTCTATGCAGGGGCACCACCAGGAGGTTTGGTGTTTGGCACTCAGTCCCAATGGAGACTATGTGGTGTCAGCATCCCATGACAAGTCCCTGCGCCTCTGGGAAAGGACGAGGGAGCCACTGATTTTAGAAGAGGAGAGGGAGATGGTGAGAGTTGCATCTTTCATACCAAAATCAACTTCCAGACCTTTTTTTTTTTTGGTCTTTAGTGGCTTTCTACAGGTCTGTTGCTTACAGCCTTTGGTATTCTCTTGTGTGCCTTTCAGTACAAGTGTGTTTGGGAGGGGTTCAGCAGGCGACTGATGTGGAGGGATGGAGAGCACTGCTCCTCTTAAATACAGTTGGTCCCTTTTCCAACTGTGAGGGGTCCATTCTGTCTCAGTAGCTGGCCCCAGAGCTCAGGGATGCTGGAAGAAGCCCCTTCTGTTCCATTTGAGCATGTATTTTGAGGAATCACAGACTCAGAAGGACTTCAATAGGAAGGAAAGTCTGGTTGGTCTCTAGTCCAACCCATTGCTCACTGCAGGATGACCTAAAGCTGCTTAGAGACTTGCCTTGATGCATTGACATCTCCAGGGAAAGAGATTTTCCAGACTGTCTGAGCACCTGTTCCAGTATTGAACCACCATTCAGGTTGGCCCATGTATTTGTTTCACCTATCCAATCAGAGATTCCCTTGGAACAATTTGTAACTCTTTATCTTTTTGTTGGATCCCTCAGAGAAGCCTGTTTCTGTCACCCCTTAGTAAGGCAGTTCTCAAACCAAGGTGGGAGGGGAAGGAGGCAGAAATGCAGAAGCAGGAGTGGATGAGAAACCTGCAATAGATGTTTGGGGTTTTTTTATCCCAGCCTGTTTACAAGAGCCGACCCAGATGCTGTACCTTTGCCCTATGCCCTATGTTTGCTAAAAGGAGAGACAGAGAGAGCTCTTTTCCAGATTCCAGAAAAATTTGTTTTGGGTCAAGTTTGAATAGCAAGGTGGGCATGAATACACGAGTAGTGAACTATGCGTTACATAATTGGTGCCCTTTCATGTAAGAGATGGCAGACCAGAGACTTTCCTTTTGCAGCCCAGGACAACTCTGGGACTTTTCTAGGTTTGTTCCCTCTGTGTTGTGTGACTGGTGAAAGGTGTGGTGGTGTGCTGTGCTGTCTGTCTCAGCTTGGTGGGATCCTGAAGGGCTGTTCCTACACCCAGAGCAGAGACCTGGATTTCTTTCTCTGTGGAAGATTCTAGAGTTCACTGTGGGGTTGGGATCAGGGACAAATGGGCGTTTTGCTGCTGGCATTGTTGGTCTCTGCTGATTGGTTCTGGTTTTGCAATGGGCTGCGTGAAGCCCTCCAGGTTGTCTTGCTCAACCCATCTGGAAGGGACTTGCATCCTTGCCTTGCTCACTGCTGTTAATATGTTGTGTTCTCATCCTCTGTAGCAACGAGAAGCTGAATATGAAGAAAGTGTGGCAAAGGAAGAGCAGCCTGTGGTGAGTTGCACCATCTGAATGTATTAGTCTGACTGTAGAAACTCTGGAAAAACTATTTCTGTAAGAGGCATGGAAGAGGTGTCAGGGAGAAAGGATCATTTTCTTGCTTTGAGGCGGTGCGGTGGGGAAGGTGGTGCTGAAGGTGTGGCTGCTCCATGATGCACTTGGCTGTGGTACTGTGGAAGGATGGAACTGCAGCTCTGCATTTTGTATTTTGTAGGTGGCTGGAGAGACACAAGGAGAGACAGGGCTGGCAGGAAAGAAGACCATTGAAACCATCAAAGCGGTAAGGTGCTGAGGTTCTGCCAGCGTGGCTTGGTGCCTTACCAGTCTCACAAGGAGGGCTGTCACAGGGTCATAGCATCAGATTGAAGAGTAACCTGTGCTGTCACTTAAGGGCAGATTGCTCTTGCTTGCACAGGCAGTCTGTGCTGTTCAGAAGCCAGCAGGGAGGGTTTTGACTTGGGAGGGTCACACACCAGGAGTTTTTTCCTCCTGAGAGGAATGAGGTGTGAGGTTCCCGTAGTTGAAGCTGCCTGTCACGTGTGAGACATACAGGGCTGCTCTTACCCTGTGGGATTTGCATCCCAAATAAGCACGAGGCAGCTGGGATGTTCCCAAAGCATCAGGCCTCTCCCTGAAGGGCTGTGCAGTCCACTGGGCATCTGTGGAAGGTGGAAATCTATTGTGGTGCTTGATGTGGGAGATGTATGAGGAAGGTGTGGGGGTAGGTAATGCCATGGCTGCAGATTTCAACAGTTTGGTGATTTTCAGAAGAAATCCTTAATCTGAATAGTTAAAATGATCTGACCCTGGCTCGTGCCTCAAAGGGGCACTGCTTGCTGGGGATGGTGGTCAAAGCAACAACTGAGCTTGTAAGCAGAGAGCACCCAGGGCAGTGGGGGGATGTGGATGGTGTGTGACATCTTCAGGACATGACCTGTGTGTTCAGGGTAGTGATGCAGTCTGGAATAGAGGTGGTCAGAGGAGATGCTGAGTAGTGCTCTGTGTCAGCACCTCTGCTTCCAACTGTATTTGTCCAGCTGAGCCTTGCCCTGGCTTGTCTGGTGTCACTGATATGCTGTTCTTGTGCTGCACAGGCTGAGAGGATCATGGAAGCTATCGAGCTGTACAGAGAAGAGATGGCAAAACTAAAGGAACACAATGCCATATGCAAAGCTGCAGGAAAAGAGGTAAAAGACTCAGGAATGTAAAATTCCCAAAGTGTGTTGGGTGTATCCTTCTAGCTTGAGTGGAAAGGCTTAGCATACAGATAAAGTCAGGACAGCTGAAAACAGCAGACATTTGCTCAAATCTTGGAGAGGTAAATGGCACCATGCTCTGGGGCATAATTATTAGGGGTGTATTCTTTCCAGTGATCTTTATGGCTAAAGTGGTATCAGTATGTAAGTTTTGTCCCTTGAAGAGTGTGCTGCTGCAGGTTCATCCTAAAGCCTCCTCTTTGCCTTCATCTCAACACTCCCTCCTGAATAAGAGGCTGTGACAGAAGTGGGAAAGCTGACAAGCAGAAGGAACTTATTCCAAGTTTGAGTTAGTCATATATGTCTGAGAATGAGATTCTGGTGGCTTCAAATGAGGCCTTCAGCAACATTCTGGGGAGGGTAGAGGTGCAGGAATTGCAGGAAGACACACAATAAAAGCTCTCTTCTAATGTGGGTAAAAGTTTCTCTGAATATGCATTTATACACACACACATGCCTCATTCCAACCCATTCTGTGTCTCCAGGTTCCCTTCCCAGTCAATCCCATCCTCCGTGCCTATGGAAATATTACAGTAAGTGGAAGGCCCAGGCCACAGGCTGTAGTCCATTCTCAGCTGGAGTGGGGCTGGTTGATGCTGATGGGGTTTTTTTTGTTTGTTTGTTTTTGGGTTTTTGTTTGTTTTGGGGTGGTTTTTGTGTGTGTGGGGGTGTTTTTTTTGTTTTGTTTTTTTAAATTTTTTTAGTATCATGCATGTGTGTTACAAAAGTTTAACGCTGTCTGGGTTAAACAACCCTGATGGTAGCCATGACCTTATGGTGTTCCTTATCATGAGCCAGGGGTTTACACTCTTCTCCAAGATACAGGAAAGCTAGTTCCAACCTTTCCCAGGTTTATTTATGTGGTGTTGCTACACCAGTTACTGATTCTGTTCCTGTTTTTGCAGAGTTTACAGTAAGAAAATTCTGAATGGTAGTTCAATGCCCAAGTATTTCAGGCTAGAACTAGTGCCCTTATTCACTCATGTCATACTACTGCACAACAGTTTTCACTAAATTCTGTGGATTTTTGACATATTTCAAAATACACAGACAAGGATGCATGGATTTCATTGATAAATAAAAATCCACTACACTGAGTAGATTCATTTTCCCGGTTTATTCCAACGTGCACTCCCAGACTGTGTTTTTGAATACCTTTAGGAAGATCCTTGTTTTTTCACTTTCCCCTTTTCATGCAATCCTACAATAGTTTGGGTTGGATGAGACCTTAAAGATCATCTGGTTCCAACCCGTCTGCCCTGGGCAGGGACACCTCCCACTAGACCAGGTTGCTCAAAACTGAATGCCAGTGCCAGATGAAACCTGATGAGCCTTTGTCTTCCTTCTAATTACCTGTAACCACCTTGAAAGAGCCCTTCTGTCCCTTCCTCCATGATTATAGGTCTATTTAATTATAAGTTGGATAGACTGAAACAGAAGTGAATGCAATCCTGTGACTTTGTAGTTAGAGGCACTTTTCTTTCCCAATTCCCAGCTCTGCTCTGCATCTGCCAAATGCTTTCAGCAGATAAACAGGAGCAGTCTGGGAGATGAGTTTGTATAAGGTTTTTTATACATAATTTGTTTTACCAAGCTTTTTGTCCAATTTGTACAAGATTGATTGACATGAATTGAGATGACTTAGCTGGTTAAATATAAATGAGATTTTTCACAGTGTTCTTCACCAGTGTAGAGTACCCTGAGAAGGCTGAGGGAGAACTTCTCAAGGTGATTGAAGCTGAAGGGGTTTCCCTTTTGTTATATTCAGCTTGTGTGTCTGTCTCACAAGATGTGATGGTGTGTTTATAACTGTGTGAAATGGACCTTAGGGCATGTTGGTCCTGGAATGTGTCTTGTTAAGCAGAGCTGGTATCTTTCCTCTGTTGCAGCCTTCTGCATATGTGCTGGAAGTTTTCAAGAAGGTCAAGTCGAGGTGAGTCCCAAGAGCTTTATTGCTGAACAGGTTTGTAACTGAGTGTTGGGTTTCTAGGCCCAGGACTGGCTGGGGCCCTTGAGTGGTCTCTCATAAAAAGTATAGACAGTCCTAGAGAATCTGGAGTCACTGTTCCTAACAGCCTCTTTTGGAACGTGCATGGAACTTGGGACTGGGGAGTGTGGACTGAAGCTTCTGGATTTGGGCTGGCCGCTTGGAGATGCACATGCACGTGGAGAGCAGTTTGGGGGTGCTGAGGAGGGAATGTTGTGTGCCAGCTCCCTGTGCCACGAGAGGCCTGGGCTGTGCAGATGTGGGCATGTCATGGCCCAGCTGTGATGAATGCTTAGCACAGAACCCACCTATGTGGATGTGTTTCCTGCTCATCTGTAGCAGTGCAGTGGCTGAGACTAATGCTTGTGTCCCTTTGCTTTTTCCCTCAGTGAGCTGGAAGAGTCTCTCCTGGTGCTGCCTTTCTCCTATGTCCCTGACCTGCTCAGACTCTTCAATGAATATATTCAGCTGGGCTCAGATGTTGAGCTTCTGTGCCGAGCTCTCCTCTTCCTGCTCAAGTGAGTCCTTTATCTGCCCAGACAGTATCTGGGCTTTCTTCCGAGTCTCTGGGCCTGAAACTCTTGGGAAGCATCCTGGAGAATAAACGCGTGATCTCTGCAGGAGATAAGGAATCTCTGCAGCCCACAGTGAATGCTGTGAGGGAATCAACTGCTTGGATGCAGAGTGCTGACATGCCCAGATGGGGTTGCTGGTCCTGGTGGCCCAAGCCTCTCCCTGGAATGAAAAGATCCCACATCAAGTCTGACGAGGCACTGTTGGGGCCACAGAGTCACTGAAGAGTGTGTGTCCTCAGAAAGACCTGCCCCTTGAACCACTGTTAAACTTAAGCTTTTCCAGATAAATTTGTCCATGTGTGCCCATGTCCAGTGCTGGTCTGGGGAAGACTAATTAAAAAAACCCCATATGTCCAGAACATGCAGAGGCTCAGGAGAGGGCCTCTGTGATGTTTCTAATAACAATGCTGCAATACACTGCCTGCTTTGTTCCCAGGATACATTTTGGGCAGATCACAAGCAACCAGATGCTGGTGACAGTGATAGAAAATCTGAAGAAAACCACCATCTCCAGAGTCAGTGAGGCCCGGGTGAGTGTTGCACCCTCCCCTTTTCCAGGATCTAGAATAATGGGATGAGACAATGTGTGTGAGCACGAGTTGTCTGTGGTGTCCAGTGGGGAAGTTGGCTGGGGGTCTGAGCTGATTTAAACCATCCTCCTTTGCAAATAGGCTGCCTTTTCCTTATGTTCCTCCTCATGTGAGAATACCCAGTGCTGAGCTTACACTTGTGCTCGCTGTCTCATTTGCACTTGATTTTCTGATGCATGTCTTTGGATCTTGGCTCACTAGTTTCTAAATATGTAGGAAGTAGAGTAACTCCTTGCATCTCTTGGGCTTTTCTGTGGGCTGCTGCCTCAATGCAGACTGTGCATTTTCCCAGAGGAAGCTTCAGGTGCTGTGCAACATGCTGGTTGCTGCTAGCAACATATCTTTCAGAAAATATTGTGGATTATAGCTGCTCTTAAGAGAGGACTGTAGGGAACTGAGTGCAGGACTGACTGTTCTCCTGGTCAAATGAAGTTTACATTTAAACTAACATTGCTTTCTTTAATCTGTGGATTGTCTTCTTTTCATCATCTCTTGGTAGAGGGTGGCCAGTGCAGGACTCTCTGCCCCCTAACTAGCTTGGGATGTGCCTCACAGTGTGGTGCTGCTCTGTCTCTGCAGGATGTGCTGGGATTCAACATGGCAGGGCTCCAGTTCCTGAAGAGGGAGATTGAGGCCAAGGATGAGGTGACATTTTTTGCTGATGCTACTGAACGCTTTGAGGAGAAGAAGAGAAAAAGGAAGAAGAAAGAGAAGATGGTTCTTGCAGTGCTCTAGCATTTGCTGCCCAAGACCCAGAGCACCTGGATGGACTCATAGCCTCACTGCTGACCATGGAAGTGTTCTTGTGGCTGAACATCTGTGATGATGTCCAGTGACTGGGGCAAAGTCTGTCCCCTCCCCATGTGGTATAACCCAACGTGTAAACCCAACTCAGAATGGTTCTCTCTGAGATGGACTCTCTGTAGTCTGCTGCAGACGGATGCATTCGGACTCTTTCTGAGGTGGCTGTCAAAGGCACGTGCTCTTCCTCTAGTGGAATGCCTGTTAGAAATGGAGTAGATTTATCCTGAGATCAGCTCGTTCTGGCAGCACTGATTCAATGGAACCCAGCACATGGACTGCTGGTGAGGCCATGCCCTGTTCAAGGAAGGCAGCTGGCATGATTTTTCACTGACACCTGCTGGTGGCTTGTGGCCTGTGGAAGAAGCTCTGTGATTTCTGCTGAAGTGTGAGGACTGGATCTACAGCCACTCACTCTTTAGTGAGACAGGGAGAGACATGGCTGCACTCTATTAAAGGCATATTTATATTTGCTTTATGAGACAATTTTGTTCGTAGTGTTTTGTCCTGGTATTTCTTTTGCAAATCCTCAGTTGCCTTGGCCCGTGTGTCAGTTTTCAAAGGATTTTTTACAGAGAATAAAATCAGTGGGAGCAAATGAAAGGGCAGCCATCCCAGATTGTGTTTTTCTGGAGAGCTGGCAGACGAAGCGTGAGAAGCCTGGATTGTTTGCCTTGTATGTGCTCCAGGTTTTAGAAATTGCCACTGATTTGTTGCAGTGTTGTACTTGTGCTGTATCAGATAAAATGATTTATTTTCGCAGTGGGGCAGAATGGAGTGAACAAGTCTCTGCTGCTGTTGTTATTAATTTATAGCACATGCTGTGTTTTTTTACCAGTAGTCACTGGTTTGGGGGATGTGGTGGGGGCTGCTTCTGGGTACTTTGCTGACTGTTGGGCTCACAATGTCTGACTTTAGTACTCAAAGCTGAACTTCTAACTCGAGTTTCATACGGATTTTTAGTTGCATCCCAGTCGTGGCTGACTGCTGTCTTTGACTTAGGTTGTCTATAACTAGCAGTTATGCAAAAGGCCAGCAGTTCAGTTGGTCATTCTCTAGGCAGCACCTCAGGCATAACAACCACACCTCTGCTGTTCATAAGTGACTTTGTCAGGGGATGATTGTTCACTTGCCTCTTCAGAGGCTGGGTAGTCCACAGGAGCACATTGCTCTATTTCCAGGTGGGTCTCAGACTCTATAAATGGGAACTACCATACAGCTCTGCCAGTTGTTTCTGGGTGCCCCTGTAATTTTATATTTGTCCAGATATGGATGAAGCTTGTGATCAAACAGCTGCACTCAAACATGTCTCTATCCTGACTTATGCTGTTCTATTTCATTTTATTCTGTTCTTTTCCTTTACTACTCCCAAAATAGACCCTCATAAGAGGGATTACTAGGATGAAGAGGAGGCACTGTAGGATGATACATTTTATTGGTAAATCAGTTGACATCTGTTATCCACGTTATCTGCTGCTGAAATGGGCCAGCCTGCTGGAAAAACAAGTGTTACAGATGGAGAGGTGGCTTGTGACACCACGGTGCACTGTCAGCTGAGGTGACTGAGGAGAGAGATGCCAAAACCAGGTACCAAGAGGTGAAGGGTGACTGTACCTCTACCTTAATGACAGGGAGATAGATGTTATGGATACTGTGTGATGAGCTGCTGTTTGATCCCCTGGGAGGCCTGGAAGAAAAAAACATGGCCACAGGCACATGAACTCAGGGACTGATGAGAAGGATGTAAATGGTGATACAGAAGAGTAGCTTGGGATGCAGAGTCATAATGATGAAAGGTATCCTCTGATCTAAGTTGGAAGAGGTAGAATTCCTTCACTTTTGTCTCTGCTGTCACTGGTATTAGGAAAGAATCCTTGGAGAAAAGGTCTTTTAGGGGTTGGAAGGTTGTTCTCTCTGCCTAGCTGATACAGGCTGCCCTGTTGAAGTTTCCCTCTGGTTCTCAGATTAGTATCACTTGTCATGGGTCTGTACTAATGCAATACTTGGGTGGTAACTGACAGAGCCCAGCGTATGCTTTAAATGGAGGAGGTCTGTCCTGTGCCAACAGTCCTCTGAAAGGAATTTTAGTATCCTTGGGACGTCAATTTGCCCCTTTGTAGGTGAAATTCCCTGGATTTACAAACCTGAGCAGGAGAGCACTTTCAAGTACAGGGCACACTTAAATCTGTATTGTTAGAATATGGATCTTACCTAACAGTGTGGATATGAGGGTTCAGAACTGGCATTCGTATTTCACACTGGTGAAAGCTGCTATTAATGCCCAATCATGGGTTTCTCAGTCACTGTGAAGTGTTGCGAGAACAAGTCATCTGCATGTATCAAGGAAAATTCCCCATCTCTTTCTCAGCATGTCACATGTTGGAAAAAGGATGAAGCACAGGAAAGGACCTTGTGAGAAATGAATTCATAAACCAGAAGCAGAGCTGCACCTGGATGCACAAATGTGGTGGCTCAAAAAGAGCCTGTGATCTTTCTTTTAGTCATTGCTGTGTAGGTGGGAACAAGGATGGGGAAAAGACCATCTCTAAGTGGCTCAGTCTTCCACTATGAAGAGAGGTAAGCAGATGAAGATTTGAAGGTGCTCATGTGTGACTGTGAACAAGAGGGTATAAGAATCCCTCTCTTGTCAACTAACTTTGTGTACTCACAACCCCCATCTGGTATTTGCAGCTTATTAAAGGTAGGTGAGCACACAGAAAGTTAAGCCTGTGATTGTGAAAGCAAACAGAAACTTAAGAACTAGAAGACCAGAGCAAGTCAGCAGCTCCTGAAGAATCAAAGTCACTGTGTTGAAACCTGGTGCATTCCCAGTACTTGAAAAAGATTTCAGGTGCCTCAGCGCAGGTTATTAGAAATCTAATCTCTTAAAAACAAACTTAGTGGGAAACATGCAGCACTGCTCTGTAGTAGGGTTGAAATACAGCAATCTGTTTGCATTTCAGACAGCCATATCAGGAGATTGTGCAATTTCTGTACCACCTTTCCCAGTAACAGGGAAAAGGCAAAATATTTATTCTCATAAAATCTGATTAAATAAATGAAAAAATTACATTGGATGTTTCCATAAGGTTGGACTAAAATCTAGGTATTTCAGTGTTGCTGATCCTCTTGTTGATCTTGTCGGGCTCTAACCTGTAGTGGAAGAGTACAGAAGATTAACATGAATGGAAAGAAGAAAAAACAAGAAGAAATCAGAAATCCCAGTTCCACCTTTGTACAGTTGTTGAACCAGACCCAGTGATGTCCAGATTCCTTGCAAGTGTTGTGTGAGCGCTGTGATTGTTACAGACTGGCTTCACATTTGGCCTTTTGCTCTTGGAAGGGAACAACAACATGAGACAGTTTTTACGTGGGCTTCAAGTAGATTAGGGGTTTGCTTTTATTGTACAAATTGAATGGGATAAAAATTGTAACCACACATTCAGGATGGACAGTCTGCTTAGGAATACTGGAGACTTTCATGGGCAGTTTCCTGTGCCATATTTAATTCTGAGTATGTTAAGGGAATATTATTGAAGTGTTGTAAATATTAATATGAAATAACTAAGGAAATAATGAGATAGGACTAAGTTTGGTCAGGTGATGCTTGATCAGTGATTTTTGCTTGTTGGTCTCTGCCAGGAGGTGTGGCAAATTTGTGATCAAGTTTAATATTGCAGGGAAGTTTCTAGGTCTCAGTAGAGAGAATCACTGGCTCTGGTGATAACCACTTGGGAAAGGTGATAGAAATGTAGAAAGTTCTCACGGTGCCTCTGCAGTGACTTGACCACTTCTATTCTGGATGGCTGAACAAGACTAACTAATTACAGGATTTAACCCAGGAGTTTTGTGTTCCATGTTTTGTGAGACTAAACCAAACAATCCAGAGTTCCTTGACATGTCTGAGATGGATACAGTTTTTAATCCAGAACTTTGAGGGGAGGAATGTTCAAAGAGGCATTAGGTACAGTTGTTGGGGTAGCATGGAATAGCTGCAGCCAGATTCAATAGGAATTATCAATCAATCCACAAAAGGACACTGTCACAAGAGAAGGGAGGTTTGGCTGTGCTGACAGCAGCTATGATCAGCTGTATGAAACATGGGAGGAGAATACTGTATAGTTAATTTCTCTCCCTTCGTGCTTGTCATGGAAGGTGACCCTGATCAGAATTTCTCTTGGGACTGGGGGTGTCTCACTCAAGTGTGAACTGTCTGGGTGAGTATTTCTCTTCCGTTTCAACACAAAGTGAGAGAGGTTTGTCTAAACTGCCTTCATGATGAGCTCCAGCTTGCAAATCCCTGAGGCAGAAGGCATTAAACCAGTTGTTTTTCTAGACTACGATTGTGTGTTACTCTGGGGGTAAAATTCCACACTGGAAAAGGTAAGAAGATATTTAAACAGGAAAAAAAGCTGTACTTGATGTATACTGGGCAGTCCTAGAGCAGATGCAGCAGTCAGAGGTGCATGTCTGAAGTTTTTGAGAACTGACTGATGTGGTCACTTTTCTTTTTCTCCAGAGGAGAGGAAATGAGATACAGCTGGAATTTCTTTGCTGATTGGTTAGATAACATGGCAGGCTTACAGATGTTTTAGTTGATAGAAAAAGATGATGTCAGTGTACACATATGAAGCAAATAGGGACTGTTCAGCTGAGGAGAGACATCCATAGGGTTCCTGTTTATGAACTGTCACCATCAATTGCATTGTAGACTGCCTGAGCTCATGGGGGTGAGGTGAACACCAACCTAATGTTAAACATGTTGACTGGTGGTTTGTGAGAAATTCCCAACAAGTCTTTCTTGTTGTCAGGGAAGACTTAACCATTCTAAGACAGTCTTAGAAAGCATCCAAAAGAGGGCTGCAAAGATGGTGAAGGGCCTTGAGGGGAAGCCTTGTGAGGAGTGGCTGAGGTCATTTGGTCTGTTCAGCCTGGAGGAGACCAAGGGGAGACCTTATTGTAGCCTTCAACATCCTCACACGGGGAGGAGAGGCAGACACTGATCTCTCTGCTGACCACTGACAGGACCCAAAACAATGGCCTGAAGTTGTGTCAGGGAAGAGTTAGGATATCAGGAAAAGATTTTTCACCCAGAGAGTGGTTGGGCACTGTAACAGGCTCCCCAGGGAAGCAGTCAAAGCACCAAGCCTGGCAGAGTTCAAGAAGTGTTTGGACAGTGCTGTCAGACACATGGTATGATTCTCAGGATGTCCTGTGCAGGGCCAGGAGTTGGGCCTGATCCTTGTGAGTCCCTTCCAACTCAGGATATTCTGTGATTCTTCATACAGACTGATTCTGTAAGGCTACAGGAATGTGTGCAGAGGGTTGTGTGTATTTGAACTTGTCACATTGAGGCTGCCCTATCTGTAAGACTCCTGTCCCTTATTAGATTTGCTGTCAGTGTCAACAGTAAGATCTGGTTTTAGAAAGTGAAAAGTGTTAAAGAGAGGCTGATTTATTAGGGCATAATTGTAGTAAATCCAGCTGCCAGGAGGCTCAAGGACTTGTTTAATGTGGAGACAGTAAGTGAAGGATTTTGGACAGGACTGAGGAGGCTCTGCTCTGAGTGCCTCTGCTGAGCTGAGTAATAAACTGCAGTTCCCTTTTACTCCGTGCTTTGGTTAATGCCATCCAGTGTTTCCCTACTTGTCACACTTACCAAGTCAGTGTGATAGGGGCATCATTTGCATGAGCTTTGTTCAGGATGCTCCTGATGAAGTGAAGGGTTGGTAAAACAACTGTACTTTAATTTATAGCAGGTGTCACTGCATCCAGTACTTACACTAACTACAAGGCTTTCGTGGGAGTGTAATCCGTAACCGTGGCTTGGAGCTTGTGGGAAGTGCCTGCACTGCTGCTGCCATCCCTCCCTGGGGGAATCCTTCTGGGCGGCACTCATAGATGTCACTGGATAGCACAGGTGCAATACCACGTTAAGGATCTTAAACATTTTGATACATTTCTTTAACTAAAATAACGTGTGGAGGTAGGAATGAATTCTGGAAGTAAGGGTGTGAAATATCTTGAATCTGGACTAGTGCCCTCAGCTCAAAGAGTAGAGGAACAGGTGAAATATAGGAAAAAGGGCACAGTTTTGGAGGCTGGTCTGCAACTGTGTCTGAGGACTGGGTGAGTGGGAACAGAACAGCAGCTGGTTTTGCTGCTACACCACTAGTCCTGTCTAGCTCAGCTCTGCAATTATAGGCATGAAAGGTTTCTTTGGGTCAATGCAAAGTAAATTTCAGGAGTTTCGATGTCACATCCAGAGCATATAAAGCCTCAGAGGAGTTGCTGTTAGCTATTACTCTGGTCAGGCTCAGTATCCTGAAGTTTTCCTTTCTTTGGTAAGGGTGGTCCTTACTGTGAATGCAGTTTCTGGCATGTTTGGATGTAGCTTGCCTTGCTATTTCTTTTATAGGTTTCCAGAGGACCCCTTCTCCTAGACTTCTAAGTGTAAATTTGATTAAATGTCAAACAGAACTTCATTTGGAGCACAGGGGAAATAGAAATAATAGCTATTGACTTGGCTCTTTTCTTTTACTGTACTGCTGTCATCAGTTAAACAGCTGAAAAGCCCATTGAACCCACACGGGCTCATTTCTGACAGCATTCATGCACTTCTGTGCCTTCATCTTTGCTGCTGCATGGAGTGTCCCATTTGCCTGTGTACATTATTTTATTGCTCATGAGGTTGTACCACCAGATGCTACCACAGATTCAAAAACGTAATAATGTATTTTCATGAGAGGTGGTGGGAAAGAGTTCTTAGTACTTTCATTTATTTTTTAAAAGCAACATCTTTCTGAGTTGCCATTCTTCCTTTCCCCACTTTTCAAACCACGTTATTCTGGTGTAAAATGTGTTTGGCATCAGAATCTTAAATTGTTCATTTGTTGAAGACAGCCACTTGTGTATTTCTGAAAAGGACAGTAAAGCTTGCTACTGCAACAACCTGCACTGGAAATAATGCTTGAGGCTCCCAACAGGAAGATGATCCCCAGGGTCGATGCTATGAGGTGTATGTGAGAAATAAGACAACAAAGGATATTTGCTTTCACAGGCAGAAGAAGAGTTTCAGTTTCTGTCAGTATTTCAATATCATGGGAAACTTCTTGAAGGCCACTAGTGTCTTTCCCTCCAATCAGCATGGCAAAAATCTCTATCTCCAGTTCAATCTGCAAGCCTGCTGCCACCTAGGAGAGACAGAGACTCACAGGTAAGGTGCAAGTTTCATACATGGTCTCCTCAGCAGTCCTTGGAGCTGATGATGGTTGATGTCCCAAGTCTGTCAGTGTTAGAGGTGTTTGGACAGTGTCCTTAATACTATGCTTTAACTTTTGGCTAGCCCTCAAGTGGTCAGGCAGCGCGGCTAGAGGGCCATTGCAGGTCCCTGCCAAATAAAATAAAATATTCTATTCTGTTCTAAGGGAGGTACAAAAGAGGCAGATGTGAGGAGAAAAGAAGAGAATGGAAATTATTCCAGTCTCTAGATGGATTTCTGCAAGGCCTTTGGCACAGTCCTGTGCACCACCTTCCTCTCTCAACTGGGGCCTTTAAAGATCCTTCCAACCCACACTATCCTATGTTTTTAAGTACTGAGTTGTGGCTAAGGCTCTGGACTAGGAGGTTTGACTTGCATTCTGGCACTCCCTCTCTGCACAAGTCATTTCTTCTTGATTCCATGCATTGGCCTGGTATTACATGGATGCTATGGGGACAGTGGCCAGCACGATTTATTCAGAGGTAACATGCAGGTGAAAAGAGAGACTGAACAAAGGCACAAAGCATGAAAGCTTCCTACTTAATGGGATAATTAATGTGCTATGGTGCTTTGCTAGATAAAAAACTTAAGCTGGAGAACAGCTGGAAGCAGGAGAAGAAAGGATTGAGGCAATAGGTTCAAATCCTGAAGGTATCAGGATAGTGAGGTCTAGGCATAAGACAGAGCAGATATAACAAACACCCTAAGCAGAAGGGAAAACTCAGAGGCAGTGGTAGAGTAATCCTGTTAGCTTTGAAAAAGCTCTCTATAACTTCACTGCTTGATCTGCTGCTTCCCACTGAACTTAACATTTTTATCCCTCTGCATTCTGGCACAGGCTGAGACTGGAGTGCATGGAGTACTTAGCTGAAGGTGGCAGAGGGACAGTGGAAGACAGCATTGCTTCAAATAACTTTAAACAAAACTGATTACTCTGGCAGCTCTTTTCCCAGACAACTGCTGTCCCAGAAAGGTGCCCTAGCTAGCCTGAGGGCCAGCTGAGCCTAGAAAAAAACCCCAAAGCTCTCCTGTGTAACCTACAGGTCCTGGTGTGTACATCACTCTCAGTCCTGTGTGCGGAGGTGGCTGCTTCACCCGAAACCTGTCAGAAAGAGAAGAGAATCAGTTTGCCAGAAACTGTTTCAGGCAGGAGAAATCACATCTAGGAAGCAGGCTGCCTGCTCTTGCTCTGCTTTTTTAAATGACAGCAGAATTTCTTAGCTCATCCTTTCCATCATAATGTACAAGCTGGACTACAGCAGTATTGCTGGGCTTCTCTCCAAGGCTCAGGTTTCTAACAAAAAAACCCCAAAGGAGCAGATGAATGGGCCAAAGTAAACCTTCAAAGAGCTTGTTAACACTGCCTGGTCCTTACAACAGAATGTGAAACAGCAGCATTTTAAACCTGCACATTCAAAGGAAGCTGAAGTACAAACAGCTTCTTGGCAAACACCTGTGTGTTTCAGACCCAAAAGTCCACAATAATCTTTATTTAATGCCCTTTGATGTGATTCTATTGCAGAAGGCATGATACTGGTATAAATTTTGTGCAAATAATCTTTAATTAAATAGTACCAACTAAAGCAGAAATTTTGCTTCCTCGTTTCTTACTGATTGTTTCACACCTGAGATTCAGTCCTTTTGTGGATGCAACTTCCTGCTGTTCAGATTTTTAAAGATCATTAGATCAGATATGACCTTTACTTTAGCATTGCTCTGGAACTGATCCTGTGGATTTCATTCCTCCCTGAAGAACAGTTTACCAGCATGCCCTTGCACCAGAAGCTGTTAAAGGAAAGGCAGTAGAAGAGGCATTCCTAGGATATGGCTCCATCTTATGGAAAGCTCTGGCAGACCTATAAAGTGGCTGTCAGAATTCCTGTGCTTTCTCTGGAGTGGTAGCTCCACAGAAACTGCTTGATTTTTGTCAGGATCTATTTGGAGAGATAAAAACCAGGGTACTAAGAATTCAAACTAACCTTGAGAAGTTCACACCAACATTCTTCATGATTACTGTGGTTGCATAGGTGCAGCCTTCCTTTAGCACTCCAAATGTCACCCTGGGTGGGATGAGCTGGAAGCTGGTAAGATCCTGTCTTTTTGCAAGAGAAGATATGGTGACTTTTCCTGAGGCAGGATCTTCTATCTTTGCAAACAAAATATGAGACAAAGAGAAAGTTGGTGTCCATTAAGTCAGGTATGTTAAGTCAGGTATGTCAGGCCATTAAGTCAGAATTACTTTAACTATATTTGACCTCTGTCCACTCACCCTGAAGAATTACAAAAAGAAATCCTAATTTGAGTAAAAAACGGAAGCAGCACTTTGAATACTGTCTGAAAATTTATACTGGTTTGAGTTTTCAGATGTATTAAGCCATTGAGGTGTCAGGGAAAATGGGGGAAGCTCTGCTCTTTTGGAAACAGAGCTTTCATGTAGGTGCCTGATGCAGAATGAGATTTTCCTAGCAGTTGAGAGGGAAGGTACTTCTATAACTGCCAGTAAACATAAATAAATTGCAACAGCCATGTTTCAGTAAACAGATTCAAAACACCTTCCAGTATTGCTCCAGGGTGAAGATTTTATGGAAAAGAGATGACTCAGAGGATATGAATATTGACAAGAAAGGTATTATTTTTACCTTTTTATTAGGTATGGTGTTTGTTTTTTTCCCCTGAAGGTATGATGGTAATATCACTTTCTCTTTTCTTGTCTGTCCTGTAACATCTACCATAAGACTTGGAACTGTACGTTGAAAGGGTGTCTCTTCTGCTCTTGCTGCCGTGTTTAGGTCTGGAAGGGAAAGATTCCCAAAAGCATGAAAAAGTGACAGGTGGATTCAAATTCGTGTTGCAAATATTGTGTCAAAAGTTATAAAAAAGATACCAAGCTGCTCCAGCTACATTCTGGAAGGCAGGTGTACCTGTTTTGCCACTGGAACTATCATCTTGTTTGGAAGGATCCTGCAGCGGAAGGCCAGACGAAAGTGACGAATCACTTGTGCTGTCAAGAAGTTCAGCTGCTCAAGGGAAAATAATGGAATACTGAGTCAAGTGCTTTCTATGTTACCATCATTTTCATAAACATGTGAAACAACATCACAGTCTTTGGCACTTTAATTTAGACAATCTTGGAAAGCTGTCTACATAACCATATGAGGCTGGGAAAATTTTGCATGTGGCATTTTGCTCTACTGGGCCACAGAGATCTCAAAAATGCCTGTTGTATGATAAGCCATTTCTTGTTCTCTGGCTTACTAAACTATAAGACATAAAGGACTAAAAGACAATCCAGCACAGGTCTTATGGTGATTGAAAATGAGGAAGTATGGGAATTAGTGGGGGTCTGATAAAGCCCCACAAAGGACTGATTTGAATTCCTGATATGAATCTTTGATGTGTATGACTTTTAATCTCACTGTATGATTTCAAAACCTTTTCAGGCTGCTTTTTAAACAGATTGGAAGGATTCCTCTCAATTCTGAAAAGCTCAAGCCTAAGATAATGATTCCCTCTTTCACTGTTTCCCGTCATGGAGTCACTGCTTTCCTCCTATACCCTCCAGTCTATCCTTAGCCTGTATATTTCCTACTCCATATTGCTTTTGCACCAGCTCCCTCTTACCACTGAGTTTCAGAATGAAATCTCCCATATTTGTCCTACAGTCACACCAGGTTTTTTTCTAAACTTGGCCTCCTTGGTTCTTGCTCATCTACCCTTAACTATTATTTATTCAATAAAGCTTTTCTTGAGCATTTTTCATCTGTTCACTTCTCATTCATAGCCAGATTCTTCAGCTCAGCATCCAAAGCTGATGGTTCTTCCACATTCGGTGATGTCTGCAAGGGCTTCTTCCTCCTGGAGAAGATACAAAACTGATGCCAGACAGTCGATTACCTCTGCTGTGTTCTCTTATCATCCACAGAGGGCAAGTTGCATTTTCTTCTTTTTGAAGTGAAGGAAGTTCCTTAGACATTGCTTCCAAATCAGGAAACTAGAGAAAAGGAAGAAAGAGGGCTTAGGTTTCCCAACTAAACACCTAGGAAAAATAGCCAGACACCCTCCTCCTACTGCAAAAAAAAAAAAAAAAAAAAAAAAGAAGAAAAAAAGGAGTGCAAAGGAAACAAATAAGTAGAACCAAAGTGGTGACTATAAAAGAGATATAAATACTTACATCAGATTACAACCTATATTTCTGAGTAGGCTTTATGCACTTACAGCATTTACCACGTGAGATTTATAGTAGGAAAGTCCCCAAGATAACCTCTAAATTAGGAATGCTAGTTTTACTTATTCCCTTTCTAATAAGCAGGGAGAGGGGTTTGAGGGGGAAGTAAAAAAACACCTGAGGTTGAGCTTTGCTCTCAATCAGGCTCTCTCCAGAGTTTACGTAAGGAATTTTTATATATATATATATATATATATGAATTTATATATATATATATATAAAATTTATATATATATATACATATATATATATGTACTCAGTGAACATATACCATATTCAAGATACGTTTCCTTCACAAGGGCATACAATTTCAAGTATTAATTCTAACATGGTTGTCTTTTGTAATGGTTTGTTGAGATAAACAGAGGCTGAGATATAAACCCAAAATTGTCTTTGGGAGTATGGGAGATACTAGCTGGTCTAACAAAACTCATCCAGTTTTCAGCTGCATTACCTCTTCTTGGAAATAGTCCTGGCTGAATTCAGATTCAAAATATGGAGCAAATATTTTTTTTGTTATTGCTGCAAACGTAGTCTTCTGTTCATCCAGTTCCTTCCTGGGAATGTTTTCCACATTGTTGGTAAGGAAAAGAAAGAAAAAAAGCACTACAACCAAGTTTACCCTGTTTTTCAGTATTATGCATTAAGAAATGGAATTGGTAAAGACAAGTGGCATTTTTTCCCTAGTTCATCACATGGAGTAACATTCTTGTAATTGGCAATTTTCTTAGAGGTGGATTGAGAATTGACTGGTCTGATCAGAATGCACATGGACAGTGAGTTGTCTGCCATGAAGAGCTCCTCCTCAGAACATGCCCTGTTTCTTTAAACCTCATGGAACATGTCTGGGACTGCCACTGGTGTCTTTCCCACTTTCCAACAAACACTTCAAGTGAAGAATTGGTATTCAGATGCATTGTGAAAATTTTGAATACAAAACTCATCTAATTTCCTTATTTTATCCTAGAAAGACCTGATGGTTCTATGGATACAAAAGAAGCTTTTCAAACTTCTGAAGGTAAGGTTGACCAGAGTAATGATGAGTCATGTTGCTAAATCAACTTGATTTGCTACTAGAGTTTCACTGACTTGCAGGTTCTAACATCAGCTATGAAATTATCACTTCTAATCATACTGAGAGTTTTAATGCTGGTTTTAGAGCTAGAATTGCACATGATGTTCTTGGGTGCTGGCTGCCCAGATTTATATACTTAAAGTAGTTTTTAAAATAGGACACAAAACAGTGTGAAATGATATATTAAAATGTAACTCTGGAACTCTAAAAGGCTTTTTTATCTCATGCAAGTCAGAACATAATTAAGAAGCAATGTGGAAAGCCTCATGTGGAGTGCTGTGTCCACTTTTGAGCTGTCTGATGCACAAAAGGGTCACAAAAATGATCAGAGGTTTGGAAGACCTTTCATGTGAAGAGAGGCTGAGAGAGCTGGGACAGTTTTGCCTAGAGGAGCTTTGAAGCACCACTATGTGGGATGTGTCTGGGGTTCTATTTGAAAAAATCAGCTTTTATTTGTGGAATACCTGAACTTTAACCTAAAGCATCAGCATTTGAAAATATTAATATACTGTATTTTCCACACTAGTGGCAGAACCAGAAATGAAACACAGAGCTTCTGACTTCAGCCTTATTTTGCATACTGTAAGTTAACAGTAATTAATTTTTTCCCCCAAAACCTAACTGCTGTTAGGTTTGGGGAGGAGGGAAAAAAAAATGAAAGAGACTAAACCCATTTATTCAGCATTTCTGTTGAGCAGAAAATACCCCATTATTTGCAGGCAAGCCACCAGACCATCACCCAAGACCTAGTGAAATCAATAACATTCTTTACAAAGTAGATTAAGCTGGCTCATAAAAGAACTTGATTCTACTAATATTATTACCTGTTCTGTTCTAGTTTGCTTTGCCACTTGGATGTTTGTGTTACTTCTTCTGGACTGAATCACCCAACACAAAAAAAAGAGAGAATAGTGGAAATGAAACAACTAGTAGTCTTCTTTAAATACAAAAATATTTACAAGATAACCCTGGAAAGAAAATGCTTTTTATGAGAATATGTTATATAAACACCTCAGGTGACTCCTGACTCGGACTTGTATGGTTTGCACAAAATTGTTTGCTCATATATGGATTTTTATTAGATCATTCAATCCAAGAAACATCCAAAATCCTTTCCCAACAAAATTTGAATTATCTTTCAGATAAGGAAAGAGAGGCATAGAGGGACAAAATAATCACAGGACAAAATAGTAAAACACTACCATATGTATCTAGGGGTCTAGGTCCCAGTCCTTAATGACAGTCAGTAAAGCACAGTGCCTTCCCTGTGGCAAAAGCTTCCCAAAGGTTTCACCCTCTGTGTTATTTACGTTTGCACCAGTCCTTGCTGCCCTGTCCTACCTCTGCTGCTGGTCCTCTCTTAGCACAGCGCTTGTCTTTGTGTGACCCCGGGCAGGAGCAGTCACTGCCTGTTCATACAGCTCACTCACATGGGCTGCAAGGTGAAGGGTATAACTGAATGGGCGTGCTCTGCTAAGCACTGCTAGGTGTTATGAAGAAAAAACATCAAAGGATGTATTTTTAATGCATCTTTCTGCCACTTTATGGAAACCTGAAAGAGTCTTTGTTACTGTGAGGGAAAAGGCAGAAAAAACTTCATTCCAAAGCCAAGATCAGAACATTAACAGATAAGAAATTTAATTCAATATTGGAAGGACAAGAAGCAGATTAAGTTCACACACCCACCCTGTATTTCCTGACATCTTTATATTCTTTCAAGATACAAACACCTGTGAATAGGAAAAGTTGCTGACATTCAGCCACTTTCTAACTGGGGTGCTCCGAGGTCTCTATCTACAGCTGAAGAAAATAACGTGGGCTTTCAGGGACCCTTATTACATTTAATTTGCTTAAGCTTGCTTGTGCTTAATTGAGGCTGTGAAGCAGCCATAATCAACATTCTCATGGAACGAACTACTGGTTCAATATGTATCATGGAGAAATGCCAGTCTTTCCACATTTAACATTGTGACCAGCTCTGGGGCTTTATTAAAGAGTTGCCCTATCCTCTGACATTTTATAAAGTGTGTTGTTTACTTTATACCTTGAAGCTAAATCATGGGTCCAAAGAAATTTCCTTGTCTGAAAACAATTTTCTGTGGCAAAATTTAGGAGATGTGAGTATTTGAGAGATATGATCCAATTAGACTATGCCAACATCTCTTAGTGTTCAGGGAATTACATAAGTTCAAACTTCAAAATGTAGTGGTTGTTGGTTTTTTAAATTTTTAAAATTTTTTGGGGTCAGCTTTTTTATGATAAAATATGATTTTATTTTTCAGCTTTTTCTACTTTTACCTATTTCAAAGAACTTATATTTCCCACTATCTTCTTCATTAGAAATATCACATTAAAATTGCAGTGCCATTTAAAAGGAAACTGTTCAGCAAGCCTTTGTTGCAGCAGTTTCTGTTTACTTTGCACAGTATGAGGTTTTTTGACAAGTAGAAATACTCTTGACAAGGGATGAAGGGCAAAAAAATAACACTTTAAAGATGAGCATCACTATGGGATGGAATGTAATGAGTTTTTCTATGGAAAAGGCTTATGCGTTTTTATAAAGAAACAGACATCTTAATTTTTATTTGTACGTATTGAAAACATTAAAAAAATGTTAATAAATATCTTGTGAAAACTTTAACAGAAATTCATGATACATTGCTCCATCTTTTCCCTTAGGTAGGTGAATGTAACCCCGATATGTGATGGTTTGAGATTAGATTTTGAAGTGTAAAAAATAACCAGGATTTACTTAGTTGCTTTGAAAAACTTGTCTGAAATGTTGTTACTAGCATAATAGTAGCCAAGTATTGTCACAGTTCTTATACCTAAGAAAACTCATTACATGTGGAAATGTGAGTCAAAAAGTCAAATATACATGCCTAAAATCAGGAATTATTTTTCAGAGGTGCTGGATCATTGATGCTAACAAGTTCTAATCACCTGTGAGAGTCACACAGAAGCATGTACATAGGACATAGATGAATTCACCTTTATATTCCCTCTTTAAAAATATTACAATACTTCTAAACTTCTAATGTTTAAATTTTAAAAAGACAGGTATTCAATTTTTATTACCTCTGTCACTGAACTTTTCAGTTGACTTCCTCCAGTCACAGAAGGACTGCAATGAAGAAGGAATAACTGTGACTATGTAAGAAATAAAATTCACAACAACAGCATCCTGTTTAAAGGATTTATATTGTAAACAAGTGCTATCTTGTTACCCCCATTCTTGTAGTCACATTGTCAGGTATTTCAGTGTGTTAGAAAACATGAGCTGGGAAAAAAGGAAATTAAGTACAATTCCCCTATTCTAAACAGGTATTTGTTTCCTTCTAATGACCTGCTTCACAGATAGCTTTGTATCTTATATGGTTACTTTTTATTAGCTCAACTAAGCTAATTCCTTCTGCAAAACATCTGAAAAAGATATACTTGTATTAAACTTATATTCCCGACAAGTCAAATGGCAAATGTGTTCAGAAATTTTCAGGTTTTGTTACTGAGGAGATCTCATGTGGCTGGCTTATAGTAAAGTGAATGAGGGTTAAGAGGCTCTAAACTGAAGTGTTTCCTTTATTTTCATGCCGTCTCTGAAGCAGTTAACTGGAAACCAGAGTTTCTGTGACCAGGCAGTCTGGGTTGTAACAGAGCTATTGGAGACTTGGGAGCAATGTGACACTGATTCCTGGGTCACAGCAGGTGCACACTGAGACTGCTGCTCACTAAAAAGTTGTCCAATGTGAAATCTGTAACTGGAAAGGTAGCCAGGACAATCAACAGTAATTAGTCACTAGACAAGTTCACTGGATCTGAACAGCATGTGAGCTTAAGCACCTGGGTCTCATCAAAGTAAATAAATGTCTACCTAGAGGATAGATGCAGATGGAGTTACTGACAGATCACTTCTTTGTCCCTCTTTCCAGAAAGGCTGTAATCCTCTTCTATTTACCCATCTTTCCCATTACCTATTCCTCTCCTTTTTCTTTTTGTGCTCTAATTATCCATGAAAATTCACAGATGATATTTAAAAAAAAAAAAGCTTCTCAGCAGTAATAACAAAATTCCTCCAGACTGTTTTTGTATTATCCCAAAAGCAGGGTTTAAATTCTTACTATAGAGGTGGCTGTGGTTGAAATAAAAGTCTCCCATGTGCAATGACAACAGACTGGAAACATTTTCATCCTGATGTTGGGGGATATTAAAAAAAGCAAATTACTGGAAAGTAATTTTGGTCTGTGTGTTTGGGAACATATAATTCTGTAGAGCCAAACTCCTGAACTGTTTTGAGCATTGCTTCCTTTAATGGCAGCAGTGCCCAGCTGAATTCAGACCAGCTGAAGGCTGAGCATGGCTCTGCTTTACCATTAATCTACACCAGAACTGGCACCGTGTTACTCTGACATTTGCTGGTTTATTAATGGACAATGTGTTTCAAGGATCACACTTCCAATACAATACAAGGATTTTGTTGAAAGAAGTAGTTAAAATTTTGATTTTTCTTACTGTCATGAGTTCAAGGAGACTTGCAGCATTCTCCTTTTCCTCCTCTGTTCTTGGTTCTTTCACATTTATCTCTTCCAGCTCATTCTCCTGCTTTAAGATGTTGTCTATATATTCCTGGTGAAACAATGAAAAAGAACAAGAAATATGCAGATCTAGGCTTAAAATAGATATTTACATTGACATAATCATACCAACTGCTACATAGAAGGACACTTTGCTTTTCCCACATTTTTTTAAATGGAGTTGGATGGAAAAAGGGGTTATAAACACACCACTCCACCAGAAAGCTACATGCAGACACGTTTGCAGAAACAATCTGTTTCCAGTGCCAGTTCTTTTTCACTTGTTTATGTCTCTTTAATCTCATAGGAGATGGAGAAAGGAAGCATAATATTTTCTTTAGATCTTGATTTTGCTCTGACAAAGTGAAGGTGTGGCAAAAGATTTAAGATACTTCGTTCTGGAAAAAAAATTAATTAAGTAAATATTGATTTATGAGCAATAAGGGTATTTTCATTGCACATTTATGCAATTATTACAACTGTTTTTTCAGTGCTAATAATTGCAGTTCTTCCTTCCCAGTGTAACAAAAAGTATTCCTCTTTCTCTAAAAATCAACAATAGATCTGGGCGATGGAGAGACTTCCCTTGCCATTTTGGTGTGGAACTTTTCCTATAGTGTTGCCTTTGAAAGATCAGTATGCAAATTAAAGAATAATTTTTATACATTTATAGACTGAAAAACTGGTAACATTTCATTCTGATAGACTTGCATATCCCAAACATGTCTGGGCTAGACAGCTGTCGGTGTTTTTCTATTGCAAGCATGTGTTCTTTGAAATGTAATGTGGGGAAAAAAATTATATAACTGGCTACAATATGCTACTACCATCACAAATTTCACATGCTGTTAACTTTCAAATTCAGTCTGCATAGGTTAAATGAATAAACCACAGGACACATATATTTTGTTGTTCTCTAATTCTTAAGTAGTAATGGGGTTTTGACGTTAAAATCTCTTCTAAGATCATCTTCACAATGTGAATTAAATAAATGAATGTTTTACACCAACACTGAGAAGGACAAACTGCTGACTTTTGGACTCCATCTCAGAACACGGGCATATGAGGTCTAGCTTGCACCCTGCTATGAAGTCACTAATGAGGGATGGCCACAAACTTTGTCAGAAGGCTACACAGCTATTTCCTATACATGGACAGAGTAACAAAACTCAGGCTGGAACCTGGAAATGTTCTACATTGATTTATGAAAACAAATACATAACCAAGACCAGAACGTGTCTCAGTGACCTAGTTAACCGTAGAATTATGAAGAACTATGGTGAGCTAGAAATTCTTCTTCAGCTTTATAGATTTAAATTCTTAAGACTTTTGGAAGGAAGACAAACCCTAAGCAAAATAAAAGTGAAGTAACAGATATCAATATTGACAGCAAGGAAATTATTTGTACTGTCTGTGATATATACTGGACTGGATCTCATGTATTTGCTCAGAAAACTAGGTTTCATAAGAGGTAAGTAAAACAATTGAACTTTTTCAGAAAAAACACTTCTAGCACCTGTCGATGTAAGAAATAATTGTTATTCAAGCATAGTAGATTTCATTTTCTCACATATATACTACACATTTATCATACCCAATTTGTTTACTTGTCTGTTCTCTATTGCTTACTGGAAGAATGAATAAATATGGCTGAAATACCTTGAGGGAAAGCTGCAGTTTTTCTCTTACTTCATCACGGAGTGGCTTATACTGGAATAGCTGGCGGATTTGCAGTTTTTTGGGACATTTTCGCACAGAGCCTGGCCAGGCTGCTTCTCCAATGTTGAGACCCTTCCAAATATACCCTCTGACTGGGGAACCTGTAATCTCTCCCTGAACAGAGAGGAGCAAACAAAAAGAGCAAGAGGCTACTTACATTACTGAAAAATGCAGCTATTGGCAATGTGTCTCAGATGAGAGGCATGTGCTCTCCTTATAGAATCATAGACCTAGACAATAAAGCCAGTAGATTCCTGGGAACAATTTATTTATCCTAAGACATATTCATCTGGTAAGATAAATTCCCCTTAAAATTGCTATATCCCCCCACTAAGTGTAAAAGAATGGGACTGTACATTCCCTGACAGAACCTACCCTTTGCTCTGTTTGCTTAATAAACTGAATTTAACATTCACATTGTTCCAGAGCTTCATTTCCCCACAGAGACCAACATCTATTGCTTTAAAATGAAAGACAGTTTCAAAACAATTATACCTCAGGTGAAGAAGATTCTTCCTGAGCCCCTGATTGAAGATATGAAGGAATAATACTCTCTGGTTCTTTCTTTATTACCCAGGGGGATGCTTCAGCCATAGGACGGAGGATAGTAATACTTAAAACACCTGGTTTAAAGACATATTTTGCTAAGAATCAGTTCAAATTAAAAAAAAAAAAATGGAAGAGTGCCTCAGACCTACAGAAAAAGCCCCTTACCTATCTACAAAAAATCTTATTACTAACAGATAAAACTCCATGTATCCATGGCTACAGATAATATCAGATGATAATGTTGATTATAGAATAGTTGTATAAGTTCAGATTACTCAGCTCATTTTTAACAATAAACTGCTTATGCTACTTGCTTTGATTCTTGGTTAACAGTTCACTTGTATAATGTGGGGAGTAGCCCAAACAAGGAAGAGCAGAGCACAGACCCATGTGTACTGAATACTAACCTCAGAAGCAGTACAACATATTCAGAACACGCATAATTCTTCACTGTATTTTATACTTCATACCCTGGTCACTGGATGGATTCCATTAGATATGATTTATTTGTATTGTTTGCATAAATTTTTAATGTTCTTCAAAATATTTTTTCCACCCCAACCCAAAAATTATCTAATCTGCTATGATCTCCCCCTCATTTTGTGACCTTCAAAATGGATATCATCACTGAGGTGCTTTGTCAATGACATAAATGATATAAAATTGTGAAGCCTTGTTGTCAAGGTAAATAGAGCTGGTATTGTGAAAGGTGGAGCAGTAAGTCTGGAAAATCAGACGTGCTACTATTACAAATGATAGCTGGTTGTAAGTAGATTTTCTTGGCTGGGATTTTGACTGGGTTTGTATGCTCTCCATCTTTCTGATCTTTTCACCTTCTGCATTTTTCTGGCTCCCTCCACGTCCCTTCTTCTTTTCTTTTTCCCATGGCAGAATTATTTCATTTGGTTTCTGCAATGGGGAACCAGTCATTTGTGTGAACAGAAGTATATTTAAAAATGTGCCACACCTTGTAAGAGTAGTAAGTGGGAAAGCTGTTTTATGTCTTATGCTTATGACATAAATCTAAGAGAAATATGTCTTAGGACTTTATGGCTTGAAGCCTTATCATCCCCTCATATCCAGGGGAACCATACTTTCCTCTCTTTTAAAGATTTTTTTTTGTTAGCATCCACCTGTTACACCACAGTGTCTTTTATAGAAACACAGCATCTCCAACTACCTTTACAATGACAACCAACAATTCCAGGATGTAACTTTTTGCATTGCTACTACAAGGTGGCTGGTACCATGTATTGTTGGCTATTCCAGTCATGTTTTTTCAGCTTTTTAATATGCATCCTTTCCAACAGACAGGCTAAGGCATCACTGTCCTCATCGCTACATCATTAATAGAGACTGTGATACATTCAATTTTTTAAATGATAAACACAAAGAATATATTTATTTGGTAATCAATTTTATTTGCGTGACTGAGAGTGGGTAAAGATATGCCATCTGTTTGTTCACTTATCCCTTAGCAGTGTCCTTCAGTTAATTCTCTGCTTCCCAGAGTTTTCCCCCAAACTGCTTTCTTTCACTCCTAGAAGTGTGGACCCTTATTTACAAGGGTAAAAACATTTCCGGCCCAAAGAAGAGTTTTGAAGCTTTGCAATTCTTTCCATTACTAGCCTGTCAGAAAAGAAAGGTTTTCTACCTGGCTGTTCTTGCACAGGATCCTGCAAGACTGCAGCAGCAGGATCACTGCAGGCCTCAGACACATACTTGTGGACATCCCTTTTTCGCAGGAGCTCCGTTCCAGAACCATCCGCAGAGATGATGAAAAACCTGCACAGCCAAACACAGACATGAGACTGTATCAGGAAAGCAGAACTCCAATGTCATGGCATCAAATGTGCAAATGGAGTACTGAACAAAGGGAGCGTAAAGTTATGAACCTTGTACAAATACTGTGTAGTAAAGAAAAGAGTGTTAACCTATGGATGCAATGCAGTTTACCTGGGGGCATGCTCATTATATGTGATAGGTTTGTTAACCCCATCTGCTTCTGAACTTCTGTCCTGCTTGCCATCAGAGCCAATGCTAGGAATGCACACATCTGTGCTGCCATCAGCCAGGACCTATAACAGAAATTATGTGAAATTACTTGAGTTAAAAGATCCTTTTAAGACAGTGAATTGCTGGTGAACTTTAACATAACCTAGCCCAGTGAAAGAGATAGAAAAAAACATTTCCTGCTGAGCAACTGGAAACTCATAGGAAAAAGAAATAAAGAGGAAAACTGAAAAGACAGTAAAACCCCCAAAACATTTCTGAAAAGACATACTGTATCATAAATACTAATATCACATGCTGATATTTAATAAATGCCCAAGGACGGTTACACAAAAATACTCAGTGGTCAAGCCAGGTAACTGTATACTCAAGATAGATATTGATGTATACCTTCTGGGTGAAATTCTATGGTATTTTCCTTCTTGAGAATACTATGTGCTCATTAACTATGACATTAACATAAACAATATAACAATGACATAAAAAGGAATAATAATGCCTTTTTCAATATACAATTTAAATAAGGATGATTCAAAGGACAGTCCATGGACTGAATCTGACACAACCAGTTTTTAATCCTCACTTGCAGAGCTGATGTTTTGCAATAGTACAAATCATGCTAATTATGGGTATTTTATGGGTGAGCTCAACTGTACATCATGTGTTCTGTTTCAGTTCAGTCTCTCTAAAAAGGGATATATATATTAAAAAAAAAGATGTCCATCACTTGGTCAAGAAGACAGCAGAGACCTGATTCTGGCTACTTTAAATACTACCAGGTTGCAATTTGACTTTGAGAGAAGTTTATAAGATAAAATTAGAATGCAGAAACTTGTTTTCTTCCATGGATTCTACCTTGAAAGTATTTCCTTCAGGATCGATCATCTCGCAAATAGTGCTGGAAGTGTGTTTCATAATGTATTTCTCTGCTTGTTTCTCTTCTTCCTTGCTGATGAAATCATAAACTTCATTGCTATAAACTGCTGAGCAATCTTTATCAAAGAAAAGAAAGCCTCCCTTGCTGGGTAAAACCTATGACAGCAAAAAGGGAAGGGATTCAATCCTCAAAGGTGAAAACTGTAATTTAAAAGTACTCTGAAAATGAAGAACAGATATAAATCAAGAGGACTGCTTTTAGACATTCAGTACTGAATCATCCAGTTTAGAGGAATCAAAGGCAGAGAAAGCAGGAAGATGAGGTCCAAGAGGAAGGCTGATCTGAATCTCTGTAATATTTAACTTCAGGAAATTTAAGACTGATTTAAATATACTGTACATTTGTGAGTATCTAAACATTGGCAGAGTATGAAAGAGATGGAATAATAGGATTAGTGAAGACTATGGAGAAGGGAGGTAATCAAGGTGAGAGCTGCTGATGGCAGGGAACTTGGAACATAAAGATTAAATGTTACTGTCACAAACTTAAAATAACTCCCACCTGATACGTTCCCTGTGGCTTTGCTAGAATAGATGTCCCATCTCCAAACACAGTACAACAGGTGCCATTCTCACAATTTGTTATAACAGTAGCAAACTCAGGATTCTCTACGCGTGTACCTCTGAGCTTCTTTGTTGTGGTTTGTGAGGGTTCACCTAAGAATTAATACAGAACAATGAGACAGGAGCACATGAATCATGGAAATGTCTTAGGATTCAATTTGCTTTTTCTCTCATAGTGCTGGATCTTTATCTCCTCAGTGCAAGACCTTAATAAACTTCACAGCATCCTTTATTACATAGTTTATGTTATGTAAACAATATGCAACCTTTGAAATTCTGGACTGTGAATTCAATATAGGAAAACCCAGAAGCAAAAAGTATCTGTAACCATCTGTACCTGGTCAGGAAAGTACACTCTAATGTATCAAGTATGGTACTAACCATAATGATCTGGATATTTGTAACATACAAGTTGGATCACTGAAATTCTTTGTGCCTGTAATACAAGCTCTAAAATGTGAACAAATTCCTATTCAGCAACACATATCTTGGAAAACAAATGAAACAGGGATGTTAATCTGGTTATTGCCTTTCCATTGAAGAGATGGATCAATTCAAGTGATTTTGGCTTTTAAAATCCCACAGGGAGATGTTCCTGAACATTTTCTGCTAACAAAATAATGGTCTTTTCCTACACTGTGTTTGAACAGTCCAGACACCCACACAGTAAATGTCCCCTTCATTTTAATTAAGGAGGACAGGACTTGTCTTGCAGATGAAGCAGTTGTACAAAATACAACACCAGCCAGAAGAATCACAGACCACCTTTAGCCCCGCTTATTTCAGGCAAATGTAAGTTTCACTTTTCTTGGCAGGGCATTTTCCACAGCAGTATTAATGTATTCAGTATCTCCAAGTTTGGTGAGTCCATGGCTTCAGTGAGGAATATAAGGATGCCTTGGTCCTTACATACCTCTTCAGCTGGAACTCAAAGCAGCTTCCTTGCATTATTAGGGCAGGTGGAGAGAAGGTGATGAACACACTAAAACTCTGGCACTATGGTCTCATGGTGAAGGAGGACCATATAGGTATGAAAGAAGGAAATTTAATTACTTGCAACAGTATAATTTTTGCACTGAATATACTGCTGAAAGCAAGCAAACAAACTAAGCCCAGACAGCACCAGTGAATCTGTTATCTAGGCTACTGGTATAAGCCACCTTTAGTATATATTTTGACAACTTTCTGCTTCACAAGATATGTCAAGTGCAAGAAAAGTAAGTGCTCCCCTTTTGATGTTACCTGTTTCCACACTACCCTCTGGTACAGAAAGGTCTCCACGTTTTTCATAAAAAGTTGTGATCCTGGTACCATCAGCATGCTCTACTATTCTGTTACCATGCGGCTTCTCAACAATTATCACTTCATCTTCTCGTACAGTCATAATCTGAAAGAATGAAGGACTTCTCATTTCTATTGGCACTGTGATACTTGTGACAGCAGCAACAACAATATAAGGCATCAGGACTGAAGCTCTGAAGAAGCTTGACTACCACATCTTCATCTACTTCAGAGACAGAGGAATCACGTTTTCTTCAAAACCTAAAGCTACTGCATTTCTAACAGTGCAACAACACAACCTGTAGGATGTTTTCAAAGAACAAATCCTACAACTTAGGTGGTGGCAGCCCTGTCTCAGCTTATAGACAGTGCTATAGTAACACCAAAGCAGTAATACCGTTCCATCAACTGGGCTCGTGACCTGATACATTAAGAGTGGTTCCAGATCCATTCTTGTTGCACCCTCTGTGCCCACTCGAATGCCTAATGGAGTTGTTGTTATCCAGGTTCCTGCCTTAGGTTGTGCAGAATTAGCCTTTTCAAACTCCTCCTCCTTGAGTGAGTGTAATAGAGTGCTCTTATCACTGCCTTTTCCTGCAGAGACAAAAATTTCTGTATCAGACCTGATATTCTCTAAGGCAAAAGACAAAGGCAGTAGAGTGCAGAGTTTGTGAACATTGCTTTTGACAGAATTGCAAAATGAACTATTTAACAGGCTAGAAGAAAATTACAGCTGCTTCTACTCAAAGACATGCTCCTAAACTAGCCTTATCTAATGTGCTTCCTTACAGGAAAAGTAAATAGCATGCTAATGCCACCACTCCTATGGTGCATCAGAAGAAAAGGATGAAGATCTCATTATAAAAGGCAATTGGAGAGATCTTATTAAGAACGTTATAGAGAACTCTTGTCTCCCATACTCAGGAAAAAGAAATTAGACTAAGTGTATGCAAAAGACAAGAGCATAGTCCAGCGAGCAGGCTGAAAGACTTAGAGCAAATACCTAGCAAAAAACCACTCCCCAAACCAAAAAGAGATAAAACACATCACTAGAAATTTGTCAAGAATAAGCAGAGGAAAAGTAAGGTGGGGAAGGTGAAAAAGTGATCATAAATAAAGGACAAGGAATAAAGGACATACACTAGTCACAGATACTGAGAATTCATATTAGAAAATGATTTGTCAGAGTTGTTCTCATTTTTGTAGTTATCTAAAGGAACATCCTAAGGAAAAAGACTGGACTTGACTCAAAAAGTCTCTTTTCGAGACACTTTTTTCTTTGGTAGCAATTTTTATTCACCTATTTCCAATAAATTGTATGTTAACATGACAGGTCAGAATTATTCTGTGTGCTAAGTAATACTGACAGTGATCTTGGACTACACTCTGAGGTATGAAGTAAACATTATTTGATTCTTTCTCAGTCAAACAAAATACAGCAAGAATGACTATATTACCACCAACCACAAGTCCATACAACCAATTGATAATGACCAATAGTAGGTGCCTTGGAATACATTGAGTGAGAAACAAAAACATATCCTCTGAGAGAAGCATTTCTTAATACAAAGACTAAAAACTGTAAGACAAAACCAAGGATTTAACACTACTGTAGTTATAAGGATTTCTTTTAAAAGACTTCATATTCACTCTGTTACCAATGAACCTCTTACACAACTTTTTACTTATTAGAATCCTACCATGTTAGGAGAAAAAGGAATTTGGTGTAGGAGAGAAATGATTTGCTATGAAGGTAACATAGCAGCATGCAGCAGCTGAGTACAGATAAAATTGCATTTTCACACTGTCAGAATTTTCAGACTAAAGAAATATGTTCTTTATTAAGTATCATCAGCCCTAATAACTTTGTATCTGTCCAAAACACAAGAAATGTTACCTTTCTTAGTGCTGTTCTCAGATGAATGTTCATCTGGAATTGTAGGTGGTGGTAAGACAGGACCAGAATCAGGGCTCTTACTCACTGTGCCATCAGCAAACAGAATCTTCAGAAATCAAGGACATACTAGAGGTTAAAATCAATTCAAACACCACTAGAAAGTTTATAAGAATGTGTCACAAGTGTGATAGTTACTAGAATACTGTGGGTGATGGAGAGGAAAAAAGTAAAATCTCTCAGAATGAATACAAGAAATAAAGAATCTATCTTAAAGAGAATTAATAGAACAGACTGTTTCATTACAATGATCGCCTGGTCCAACTGCCTGACCACTTTAGGGCTGACCAAGTTAAAGCATCTTGTCAATGGCATTGACCAAAAGCCCCTTAAATACTGACAACCTTGGGGCATCAACCACCTTTTAGCAAGCCTGTTCCAGTGTCTGACCACCCTCCTGGTAAAGAGATGCTTCCTAACGCCCAGCCTGAATCTCCCTTAGTGCCTCTTTGAGCCATTCCCATGTGTCCTGTCAGTGGATCATAGGGAGAAGGGATCAGCACCTCCCTCTGCAGTTCTCTAGTCAGGGAGCTGCAGAGAGCAAGCAAGTTGACCCTCAGCTTCTGTCTCTCTAAAGCAGGCAAGCACAGAGTCCTCAGCCCCTCCTCTCAGGATGCACCTGCCAGCCCTTCCACTGGCTTTGCTGTTCTCCTCTGGAGTCGCTTCCCACCCCTCTGAAGTGGTGGTGCCCAGCACAGCTCCTGGCGCTCCTGGTGAGGCCGCACCGGCACTGAGCACAGCAGATGATCCCTCCCCGCTCTGCCCGGCTGTGCTGCCGTGTTTGGTGCCCCCCAGGACAGGGTTTCTGCACTCTGGGCTGCCAGGGCACACCCTGCTGCCTCTCACTGAGCTGCTGCCACCAGCACCCACAGCGCCTTCCCTCCCTGCAGGGTGCTCTCCAGCCACTCCTCTCCCAGTTCACACTTGTGCCTGGCATTGCTCTGTCCCACGTGTAGGATCCAACAGTTGGTTTTGTTAAATTTCATCCCATTAGTCCTTGCTAATAGGAGTGCTATTTGCTGCAGTTCACGGATGTAGTTACTGAGGACTCTTCTAATAATAAAAAGGTGTTATAAAAATAAACAGTAAAGATTATTCTTTGACTAACTTGTCATAGGTTAATGACTTTTTTTTTGGTAGCAGTGATAATGCATCTGTATTGACATATTGATCTGTACTGAGATATTCCACATATCTATGACTGCTGTTAATTTTTTAGCCAGTTTGACAGCTAAGAAAAAGAAGTCTTGGTTATTTATCTAGTTATAGCTGGTTTCTGAGATCCATTACACTCAACTCTTGACATGCGTGTTCTCTATGTGTCAGATAAACTCTAGAATTACTCCAACCATCCCTAAATTAATTTATAAATACAGTACAATGTAGAAAAGAAATGGATAACATATAGAAACAACTCTTGAAATTGTTACTGTAAGGAATTAAATATTTCTTCTTTTTTGAATGCTTATCATATGCAATAAATTTCTGATGATTCACAGACTTTAAGTTAATATTAAGAAGGATGCATTCAATCTTTTTAAACAAAGACTGCTGTAAAATCATGCTAGCACATAAGATCTACATCTTGCTATCAGAAAAAGTATGTTGACAACATACAGATGTACAGCAGCTAGTTTCCCTGCATATTTCTGAAATGGATATATTTCTCAGGAATGTTTTAACATCTAGTGTGATAAATAAATGTAAAGAACTTACACTAGTCATTGTCTACTTAGACATGAAAAAGAAATTCAGGAAATTAGGAATTATTTTGACAGATTCTGAGTCAAATTAGATGACTCCTCTTTTCATCTGTTTGCTAACTACATGTAGAGTCTTAGAATTAAAAAAAGAAGTGCTGCTTGTAGATTGATTACAGTATTTGCAAAGATAGCCTATACTACCTAAATGATACCAAAATTCTATACGACCTAAATATGTGTAAACAAAGCAGGTACTTAGGAATATACAGACTTTTTTCCCTGAAAATTTAGGATACCTAAAGGTGTCTGCAGGACTGAAGAAGCGTTCAGGTCTTTTCTCGGTCCCATATGAGTGTTTAAACTGAAAAAAATATATGGATGCTTTCATATTGCCAAAAATACTCACAGCTGAACTAATCCATGCTTCAGAAGCTTAAGTTTAGGAATGTAGTTCTCTGAACCATATTCAGCTATTTCCTAATCACAAAGTTGTCTAAAATCTTCTCATGCCTGAAATTTTAAATCTCCCTAAGTTCTGACTCTGAACAAAGCCAAGAGTATTTTAGTCTTGACATGGCAGCATAATTCAGTATTACTTAACTCTTTCATCTACTAACTGGACACTTCTCAATCTCAGTAGATAAAACCAAGTTTAAGGGTAATCTCCTTCCATCACACTGAAATGTACTAAATTGTACTGCTTACAATGAATTCTACTGAATATACCTGGGTAGATCCATCCATCAGGTACTTTATGACAGTTCCTTGACTAGTGATGACTCTTGACACCTCTTGTTCTGCTTGCCTTGCCGGAGGTGAATAAAGATAAGAGTTCTTTACCATTTGGGGATAACTCTGTCTGACCATAATGTTCACAGTAGGCTGCTCAGCCTGTTCACTTTTGGTGTCTTCATGCTTTATTTCACCTTCTGTAACCTGATGTTCCTCCTCTCCATTTTGCATAACCTCTTCCACCTCTCCACTTTGCATAACCTCTTCCTCCTTTCCTTCATCTGTTTTGGCCTCACTTTCCTCTACCATCTCTTTCCCTGCTTCAGTGGCAGTGGCTTCACCTTTCAAATCTGAAAGCAAACTTTGAATTACTTAATACTGCATAGCACACAATCAAACAATGCTACACACCCAGCATCATGGTGTTGACAGAAGATATACAACTTCAGCTGAGTAAGACTAACCCTCCTTGGCTGAATCTATAATCCATAGAGTAAAAGACAGACTTTGATTTTAGAGCAAAGTTCAAAACAGTTACCTACTCAGAAACTCTGCATCCTCTTGTGAAGGTGGCTGTCTTTCCAATAGAAAACAAGGGAAATTTGAAAATGGATTTATTATGGATGCCAAACTTTTGGAAGACTAACATCAGGTGAAAAAAAAAACAATTGAGTTTCACCAAGTTCGAATTTGGATAGAAACTCAAGTAATATATTCTGTCTGCTTGAGCAAATAAGTTTCTTAGATTAAATGATAGCAGTGTTTTGAGTATGCTAAGGGGTATAATTATGGTAATTTTATTGAGAGACTCCATGTAAGTGTCTGTAATTGCTCTGTTCACCTCAACTACTCAGCATTTCAACTTATGCTTCTTGCCAAACTATGTATGTTTGAGAACACTGCATGTTCTTTATTTCATACCAGATTAATCAGAGTGCATTTACTGGGCTGTACAGATTTGTTGTACATAGGTATTACATGACATCTGTACATGGCTCTTTTTAAAACTAACTAGATGACAACAAAATTCACATTTATCTGCATCAAAACCTAACAGCATGACTAAAACACCTCAAGATTTACAACAGTTTACAATATGCAAAGATAAATGTAACTCTGATTTTCAAAAACATTGGAAAAATAATTATTGCAGAATATTTGTTAGGTACAGAAACTTTTAAGTATCTATATACCCCATCAGTGTTCTAAAAGAAGCCAAATGATAAGGGCATAAAGACTTATTGTTAATGTTTTCTCTGTATGTACTAGATAGCATAAACCAAAGGACTTCTGTGAAATAATTCCTGTTCGAAACTGATTGCATCTTTTAGAAAAGCAACAAAAAACCCCATTATAAAACATCCAATTGCAGAGACTCCATCACAGCCTTGGTTAGTTTTGTTAATCATTCTTACAATTTATGAGTGTAACATTCTTACCAAATGAGTATAACTCAATTCTAGTATAAAGTCCCAGTTTTCAGTGTCAAGCCCCTGAAAATTGTAATAACTTTGTATACTGTGTTTAAAAGTTATCACCAAAATTCTGTTTCCTTGTAGTTCCAGGCTGGCACCAGTCACTCTTTTGACCTTTGGTAATTCATTGGAGTTCTCTGGTGAAATGAGCTTATTATAAGATACATCTCCTGATGCTTTAATCATTCTTGACATTCTTCCCCAAATCTGTCAAATTATTAACATTTTGTCTCAGGGACTTAGGTACATATGCTTTCGAAGGAATTGTAGATATAGGTAATACAACCATCTTCCCACTATCACTCAAGATTCCTCAATAGATATGTATTTATTTATTGAATTTGCTTGTTTTTCTTTAGTATGCCAATCTATATGCACATTCAAATGATTATCCAATATGACTCCCAAGGGCTTTTTACAGTTGCTTCTTCCTTGCCCTCAATCTTTTATGTTCAACAGCTTGTGATTCTGATTTTATATTTGTTTGAATAAAACCATATTATTCATGTTGCAAATACTATTAAATAGACATTATGACAGACTTAGCATTCTGACATGTTAAAAACATTAGAGTTATATCTAAACCCATCAATGAAGAAATAATTTTCTTCTGTAGTCTCAGCTTCTCTTAATATCCTTACTTTGCAGTGTCTCAGAAAACTAACCTCTAAATCTTTCCCTGAGGAAAGTTAATACAAGTCCATTTGGACAGGAAACATTCAAACTCGGAAAAGCAGGAGCATCTGACATCTCTTGTGTTTGGGGGACTGGTTCTTCCTTTTCCATCTACAGAATGAAAAATTAATTAAGTTCTATTCCACATTTTAAAATAATAAAGAAAAAATTAGACTACAGATTTAGTCTATAAAGATTAGTTTTAACAATACGTTTCTTTTAAGTGCTGTCTACCACTCATATTTAACATTTTCAGAGTTTATGGATTCAGAAGTGGAAACATTAATTATTTTCTTTGATTATGCTATCTTCTTTCATTCACCTTGAAGAACCATCTCCTCAAAAACCTATGTAACAATGGACGACACTATGCCAGTAGTCATAAGATGAAAAAGTTTTGGGTTGCAGAGGTAGGTAACAGAGAGAACTTGTCCTGGTATTATCCCATATTCTTGCTTTTTAGGAATAGAAATATAGGGGGAAAATGGCAGATACTTTGCCACCTGTTTTTCAGCATAAAAGAGGCTGCACATTTTACAGTTAATTTACATAATATTACTGGTAATTAAGACTACTCTCAATATCCTAAGATTGTAGTCAGCATCACGAGGTAGAAGTCACAGAATAGGACAGAAGTAACTCTCAGTTGTCATCTACTTCTAATAGTAAAAACAATAATCAAGTATAACTGAACCATTAGCAAAAAATTCTAATATAATGTATTCGAAAAATTTCCAGGGCTGGAGGTTTCCTTGTAAACTATTCCAGGGCTTTACCTTGATTAGCCTTACTGACATTTTCCCATTGATTGACTTGGATCACTACTGCAGAAAATTAGTTTACTTCTAAATACTTCTGATGATGATACGAACTCACCTAAGAGATGATGGATTTTTTTAGGTCTTTAAAGAAGGCTATTCTGTCTCTCAACCCAAGATCAAACAAACCCAAACCAATTCTTTTAAATCTTTCCCACTGGTTAAGTTTTCTAGACCTGTAATCTTTCTTCATGCGTTCCTTAAAACTTTCAGTGTGGCCCATATTTTTCTTGCAGTGCAGTATCCATAATTGGACACAACACTCCAACTGAGACTCTACCAGCCCTAAAAGAAAAATACCTTCACATATTTAGCAGGCTATACTCCTCTGTATTCACATCTCAGCAGTCTTTGCCCTTCTCACAGGAAGATGGCATTGTTGACTTATGCATAGCTTGGGATCCATGACAACTCTCAGACCCTTATACAACTGTCACTGACACAATTGTTATCCATTCTGTAAATATATACTGATTATTTATATGTAATTGGAGAACCTACCTCTTATTCTTACTGAATTGCATCCTGTTTTACAGACCATGTCCATGTGAATTTGTCAAGTTGGATTTGCAAGAAATACTTGCAGATTCACACGGACAAGTGCTGCATAAACTAATATGGATACTCCTTATCCAGAGTAATTCCAAACCAAATAGTTTAAAGCCTTTTGGTTTAGAAGTCATCTTGACAGATTTTTAATTATATTTTTCTATAGGCTATTTTTTATATAGGGTTAGTTTGTGCCACATAATTGCTGTATGTTTTACTGAGTGCTGTTTGGCAACTCCCTACACCACTTTCCATGCTGAAATTAAGTAAGGAGCCCTTTTTGTGGATATGCACAGAATCTGTTTTGCAACAACAGCCACAGTGTTACTTCAACCACAAGGTACTAAAAACCACTTCAGAACAGAAATTCAGAATCTGCTTTCCAAAGATTCATTCATTCTTTCCAAAGACCTGTACTGTGATAGCAGTACTTCAGTTAAAGGAAAAAGTAACTTCCTCAAATTGCTGGTCCCTGGCTTGTTATCAGCTGGAAAGACCAAATTACAGAGCAAGATTCTGCAAAACTGTCTTCACTAATTTGCTGGTTGGTTATATTTTTGAATACGGGTTTCAGGAAGCACAAAAAGTTCTACTCGGTTAAACTAAAAATTTAGCAGTTCTTGAAGCTGAGATATTAATAATCACAGAATGGTTCAGGTTGGAAGGGACCTTAAAGATTGTCAACCCCCTTCCATGGACAGGGACAGTTTCCACTAGACCAGGGTGCTCAGAGCCCCATCCAACCTGGCCTTGAACACTTCCAAGGATGAGGCATCCACATCTTCTCCGGGCATCTGTTCCAGTGCCTCAACCACCTTCACAGTAAAGAGTTTCTCCCTAATATTTAATCTTAATCTTTCAGATTAAAGCCATTTCCACTTGTCCTGTCACTACATGCTCTGGTAAAAAGTCCCCCTCCAGCTCTCCTGTAGCCTCACTTAGCTACTGGAAGGCACACTCTAAGGTCTGTCTGGAGAGTTCTCTTCTCCAGGCTGAACAACTCCAACTATTTGTTGTTGCAGGGGAGGTGCTCCAGCCCCCTGATCACCTGCAGTGTAACAGCTGTAACTGTAAAGCCAAAATTGACAAAAGTATGTGGGCCATGGCAGACCCGCTGCTTTACATCATGAAGCCATAAAGACTAAGTTTATTAACAGCTGCCATACATACATCTGAGAACAACTGGAAGAGTAAAACATATCCTTAAGAGCTCCACAAATTGTTAGGAATTTGTAAAGGCACAGCTCAAACCCCTCTGAGAAGAATATATGTTTCTATTGCAGAAGTTCATGCATTTGAATTTTTGTTTGTTTCTTTGGATTGGATATTGTCTCTCACCTTTTTTTCTTCTTGCTGTACCAGGTCATCAGGTGATGAAGGGGCAAGTTTGCCACGGTTTCCTTTGAGAGAAGCTTTGGAAGAAGCTTTTCCTGATCTTCTTCTGTCAGACTTGTCTCTTTTCCCTGGAGCTGGCACCAGTGTAATAGGAGAAACTGTTGTCGGAATTATGGTCGGAAGATGAACAGAAGGGATGTTCAGAATTCTTGCTAAGACAAGGCCTGTTTCATCATCTAGGGAAGAAAAAAGCAATATTTTCAATGTAATTAAGTTTCATAAATGTGGATGGCCACATTTTATTTTTAAAAAGATTTTATACACTAAATTTTACCTTAGAAATAATAACCTCAGTGGGGGAGTTTGATATTTCAGACAGAGGGACTAAATATGTAAGAGTATTGAGATAATCTTTGCACAGATTGACAACTTATTAGCCTAAAAGACATCTTGGAACTATTGCTTCCCACAAGTTATCACTTGGTCATCACTTCAAAAATAAAAAATTACAATTTTAAAATTCTCCTTTACCTCCAGGATACTTAGAAGTGGAGACATTCTGAATCTAATATCTAGTAAATGATCACTGTGTTATGCTTTATCATGGGCTGATCCATCAGAGAGTGACTCTAGAAATTTTGTACTCCATAGGTCTGTTTTACTATAATTCTTCAGAAAGATTCTAGTGATCAAGTCTTGATAAGACTCTCGCAATTCTTGAAGCCAAGGATTAGGACAGCCTGCTAGGCATGTCAACAGGAAGTAGTCATGTTGCCTTTCAAAACAATTTCTTGAAAATAAAAGAAATACAAACTTACATTTTCGGTAATTATTTCAACAAACTGACATTCCACTTCCATAAAAATTTCACCTATGCCTTTATTTTGGTTTCCCCCAAAAATGAGAACATGGTGGCTGAGGGTAACAATGAAAAGGAGTGGATTGTCAAGACTGAGATAAGGGCCTTTAGAAATCTTGAGAGAGATGTGAAATTCCATAGGACTGTCTGCTAAGGAAGGTTTCCCACCTTTTATTCACACATTCACATGTCTACGACTTGGAATTTTACACTCACAATTTTTTGAGACATAAAGAGCAAGTGCAGAGGTTCTCTAGTATCCAGAATCAAAAGCCCTGCAGGTGCTCAAGCAGTCCCAGATTCATAAAGAGACAAGGAGATTATTTCTAACATAAATGATCTGAAGTTAACTTTTGATAATGCTGGAGAAACCACAGAATAATTCAAAACTTAAAGAAATATTAACATTTCCTCCCCCCCAAAAAAAAGTTGTATAAAGCTGAAAAACAGCTTGAGGCCTTTTGTCACATTAGCTTCCCTAAATAGAGAATGAAATAGATAAAGTGTGAAAAACAGTAACAAAAATGAGAATTAGAGAGTTTCCAGAAAACTATTTCAGTACTACAGGGAAAAAGGGTAATTTGCACACAATTTAACTGATCAGTGGAGAGAAACTGCAGATTTCATGGTATACCATTCTGCATTAGGGATGGATGGCATATGAGAATCATCTAAGAGAGTATTTCTGGTCGGAATTTTTCTGAGCACTTATGATACAAAGACCCACAGGAACTTGACATAAGCAAATGATCATAGAAAAACTGCAAACAATCAAAGAATGCCAGTTAGCAGTGCCCTAAAGCTCAACATGGCAAGATTATTCTAATGTAGAATAGGATGATTATGGTGAATGTGAAAAAGCCTAAATATCACAGTTGACATGTAGGTGTTTAATCAGACATGTCTCCCTTTTATGCCAAAATTGAAGTCTTTGCAGGCCACGATTGTGAATGTTCTCTTGGCCCAAGTCTAAAAAGTCTTTTTTTCAGTAATTAATTTGTAAAATATATTTGAACAATTAAAACTGAGTGTAGAGTTGAATGGTTTACCACAGTCCACACAAAGATGCATTCAATTAAATGTTTTCGTATTTTAAGAGCTGAAAAATGCTGGAATTATTTTCTGATCAGAGAAGGGTTTCACTTTTATCCATAAGATGGTTTCAGTGGCCTTTCAAATGTAATGGAAACAAAAAGCTCTTGGTAAAAGCAGACACTGTTTTCACTGTGGTTTTCTGAAGCAATTGCTTCCAGTTGGTGAATGTGTTTATTGAAGGGCTGAGAGAAATCCCTCATTTATCTGCACAACTGTAACCTAAAGTCCAGCTCCTGAAGTAAAATGAAAGTTCCATAATCGCCTATATAAGTTTACAAAAATATTATTTCTTGGAAAACCAAGAAGACTCCTCAGCAAATCACATTTTCTTTGGCTCAAATTAATTGGCTGATTTTGCTGGGCTACTTAATAACAATACCTGCACTGCTCTGTTTTCACAGTAAGCAGAAAAGCTCGGAGACCTCCCTCCATTTTGAAAACTGAATCATAGAATATTCTTGACAATGTAATCTCATTTTGAGCCTTGCTGAAAATTCCCCACCATGTAGTAACAGCTGCTGAGAAAGGCAGAATTGTATGCAACAAATTATTGGGTTAGGGAGTGTATGAAGGGAAAAAAAAGGAAAAAAAATCCCCCTATGGTTCTCAAATATCCTATTCTATTTGCTTACTTTACCTGCTGTCTCCCCTGTAGGTCCATAATAGCTCAGGGACAGCTGGATTCCATTTTCCAAGGTGGCTGAAAAAGATCCAAACTTGCTCACAGCTTTCTTTTGATTTTTCAATTCTCCTTAAAAAAAAAAAAAAAAAAAAATTAAAGATAGCAACACATACCAGAACTACCTGACATGTAATCCAATGGCTGTGAAAAGGGGACCTCAGTGAGGATGACTAACCTAAATAGCCTAAATAGGACAGGGAAAACCAACATTCCATTCATAGGGTACTATATAATAGTCAGTTTTGTGCAATACACCTGTGGTTTTTTATCCAGAAATAGCATTCTAATTAGCTAGGTGTGTAAAAACAGGTTTAATAGCAACAAGTAGTGTAAAGTCTTATGGAATTTAAGCAGCAAAAGAATCTAGTTCTGGAGTTATGGATCCTTGTTTCTTGGCTGACAAAAATGTTAAACTGCCCATTTCTATTGCATGTGGCCTATGCACTAATAAAAATCCCTGTCCCTCACATGTTGTCACAGGGACAGGAGCTGAACTTTGATTACTACTGAGGGTCCCTTAAAACTCAGAATATTCTATGATTCTATGTGTGTACTTTGAACAGAAAGTAAAAGAAAGGACAAAAAGTTGAGAAATTAGATCCAAAGACATGTCTGGCATTTGCAAAAGTGGATCAGGAGTCAAACTCACACAGAGGTGCAGCTCAAGGTGTCATGTGATGAGTATGTCATGGTGAAAACCATACAAACTAGGGAAGATACACCTCCCAGACACTGGGTCCTACTTGCTTCTACTTCAGCTGCTACTGCCTTAAAGAAAGGTTCTGTTGGTAAGAGAAAAACTTGGTATTTCCCATATGGGGAACAGCTTCTTAAAATAGTGAGGAGTAGCAGAGAAGACTACAAAAGAAGGTTAAGGCAGGCTGAGCTATCTCCCAAACTCATCAACATGGGACACATCCTGAGACCTTGTCTGTTACAGTGATTGGGCGGCAAGGAAAAGCACACAGACATTTCAAGGTGATCAGAAGGTTTTTACTTTTTGAATCTTTGTGCTTTTATAAGATGCTTCGCAAAAGAGGCTGCAATTAGTCAGAGAAGGACTGCGTTTCTTCTCTTTCAGCAAACAACAAGTAACAGAGATTGTTTTGAGAAACTTGCGTGAGAAGAGCAAAGCTCTCTTTAGTGTTTACAAAACAACAAAGATACTGCTATGAAAATAAGAATCTGTTCCCATAAGAAAGAGCTAGCAGTAGCTAGCAGTAAAATCTGAAGCCCTAGAACATACATAGGGCAACACTTGTCTGCTCCTATTTCTTGTCTGTCATTCCAATGCTTATTGCTGAATACTACCTGTAGGATGCTGTTTGGGAATTTTGACTACTTTAGAAGTTTACCACTGTACCATCCAGCCACTGTCAAGTATCAGAGTGGACTGATTCTTGTCTTCTCTACTGGCTTTCTATAAGGTGCTCCTGTTTACATGAGAGGAAAGCCTCGTACTTGTGCCCAGTGAATACAGCTTGTCTCAGATACTCACAGACTGGTGATTGCCAGTACTGTCTGGCAGACCCCAGAATGATACAGGTCAGCTGTTAGTGCAGACAAAAAAAACCTTGTCTGTGGAAGGGATGCAAATTTTGTATTAAGACAACCTACAATTACATTTCTGGTAAGCCAAGGGGAGAAGCAAAAGCATGGTGCTTTCTAACACTGATGAATATGAAAAGAGCTAATATGTCTAAGTTATCCTTTTCCAATACTCATCAGTTTGGTGACAGCAATTCCATAATGCTTTTGGCAAACATATACACAAATTATGACAAGCTGGCTTCCTTTTTGGAAACACTCTCACCTGGGTTCAGAAAGGACTTGGATTCAATGCTTTCTGAATATTAACAGTATGTCAACCAACAGTAGAAGTTGCTGGATTGCAGAAAGATCTGTTTTCAAAGCAAAAGTCTTGAGGAGGCAGTAATGCTATGGTCATCTGACCCACAAAAGAAGGTCCACATCAAAAGGGGAGATCTTCCATTTCAAGGGCAGATATTTACTTTGGTCACATTGGACAGGATTCAGTTTTTATCTTCTTAGGCTTTCTCAGGTCACTTTAAGATCCAAATGAGTCATCCACTAAAGAAGAAAACTATTTTCTTAAGGAATGGTGATTTCCTTGCTTTGGAAAAGAGATTGTTTTGCACATGTTGACCTGCACTGTGCTTCTGCATCTTGCTAAGACCTCTCTATACAGTGCTTAAGTCAGCCAACTGGATTTTTACTTAGTTTTATGGAACACTGACTCTTCTTACTCTTTTCCATTAGTAAAAATGTATTTTCTGTTAGTTGATAAGTTTTGCATCCAATTTAAATATATCAAACTACTAACTCTTTACATCAGTGACATCAATCCACTGACCTGATCTAATTTGCTGTTCTTCATTAATTTCTTGCTCTTCAGCTTCTTTGAAGTTTTCCTTGGGGTCTGTGATATGAATGAAGAAATTGTGGTTGTCTTTTATGACTCTCACCTTTATCAAAGTTTCTGTAAAGCAATGGAATACTATTATTACTTCCACCAGGCTTCAGAACTTATTTGCACCCAAATAAATGAGCCACCTGCAACTTAAAAGCACTTAAAAAAAGAAAATTGCTCATAACTGCACTGAATCATGTAGTAGAAAACCAAGGTGACAGAACTAAGGTTATCTGAATTTAGACTAAATATTTAAAAACTTCCTGATAATTAAATCTGAAAGTCTGCAGAAGAATCTGTTGCTTAGATATATTGCATTTGACTGGAAAATAATCTGAATATTCTGGAAATATCATGCATCAGTTGCTATTGAACAAATAAATACGAACTGATTTTTCTGCATTTCTAGTTTTGTACTTCATTTATCTATCAACTGTTAACATATTACAGGTAACTGTAAAGATTAGTAGTGATAGAGCCTAATATGGAATTTCATTAACTGAATTCTTACTGCTGAGACATGAAAAAGCATTTATGGATTAAGAAATTATTCCATCAGTTAGCATTGAGTCAAAGATTAAATAAATAATCACTTTTTACAAACTCTATCTTCTCTACTTGAATCTGTCCTCCATCGGATGGGAAAAGATATTGATTGGTTCCTGATACTTGAATGATATCTTCCCCTGTATTGTAGCCATGAAACTGGAAAAAACAAGTTAAAATTATCTGTAAATAAGAAAGGCAGAACCCATGAAAGAGGTAAATGAAGGAGAGATCATCAGGATCACACTGTACTGCTCAACACCTTTTGCTTAGATATTTAACTAATGCAATAAAACCTTGAGCAAATATCTGGCATGCTATTGTCATATTCCAATAATTTCCCAGTTATTAACTGAAGTAATTTGCTACATGTGAAAAACATTATGAAAACTGACAAGTAACAAGTAGACTGGTGGGTAACATACAGTGTGAGAGAAGGAAAAATTCTGATCAAGTACCAAGAGACAAAATACAATGCCATGGGATCATGTAAAGGGCAGGTAAAGATTCAGCTTTCTATCCTCTAGGTTTTGGAATTTAGATACTGTAGGTCTAATTAGATTGCTATGCCTTCCAGAGTGTCACAAGATGGCAAAAATTACGTGACTGTATTCAAATAAGTTCAGACTGAAATGTCATCTATTTCTGAGTTTGAAGTCTGTACTTAAGCAAATTTAGACTGAATTATATTGATGTATGCAAGTTTTGGCTGCAAGACAGACCCTGCAAATATAAGGTGGTGTAAATTGCTGAAAAACTGTTTGAACAAATGTCCTAGGTTACAATGTAAGATGTGCCCAAAGTATGTATTTTATCACCATCTTCATTGAAATCAGGTGGGTGGGGCAATTTCTCTTATCTTCTGTTAATGGGCCCATCAATGCCTTGCCACATTGCTCCCTCTGGGAGCTATCTCTGTTTAATGGGCCATCAAGGACCCACTGCATGACTCATAGAATGAGATCATCCCATTGTGAGATGCTCTGTCCAGGGGGAGGAGCCAAGCATTCCCACCTGGGTATAGTCTGGGATTTGGAACAGCACAGGGGGCACTTACTCACTGGATTCCCAGAGGACAAGAGCTACCAGACCTTTCTACAGGATCACTGGTTCAACAAGACCATTCCATCTGGACTGCTACTACCACCCTAACTAACAGGGTGTCAGGTTGTATCCTGACTCTGTCAGTGGTTTTTTGTACTATTCCATTTATCTTATTTTATTTTACTTTTTTTTCTCCTCCTATTAAATTGTATTTCTGACTTGGAGTCTCTCACTGGTTTTGCTTTTAAACCAGTACAACAAAACTAGTGAAGAGCTCCTTCTGTTAGAGCAACAGGCAGAAAAAGGGGAGCTGCTGTCTCCACTGAACTGTCTAGACATGAGTTCCTGGGATTGCTAGGGACATGAAGCCCAATTATGGTTTAGATTTCATGTGTCTTAATCTCCACGGGTGAGCTGAGCTCTACATCTCCTGTTGCACACATACCAATGGAATTATTTTCCAAAATATGGGAAAAATACATATTTTAGATTGGGGCACTTCAAGAACATGAATTTTGAAAGAGGAAATGTAAGAAACGGTGATTTCCAGTGTGAACGATCAAAACTTCAACTAGGTCTAGTAGTTCCTGACTATGGAAGATGGGACAGGTTCTTATGTTCCCCTTTCCTATCCTCTCTTACAAAAATCTCAACATGATCAACTTATGTTTGTGTTCATGTCATATTACACTAAAAAAAAAAAAAATCTGGTGTAGGATAATCTTGAATATCAAGAACTGCTTTTAAAAACTTTTAGAAAAGGATCTGCTTCTAAAACAATGGAGGTAACAAGACCCAGTTAGGCTTAATTTACCCTGAACTCAAATTTCACAATAGATAATACCCCTGCTGTAATCTTGACTTTCTATATAGTTAGCGCTTTTCTAATGTGGTATAATAATACAACTCCTTACCTTATAAACTTTCTCAGAACATGATTCTGGAATACTGTGGTCCTCCTCAAGTTCAGGGGCTTTTGTGGACTCATTTTGAGGCTTCTCTTCAGAAGGTTTTTTGGTTAATTCCTTACTTTCTATATCTTTTACACCCCGTCCTTTCTTTTTACTTTGCAATTTTCTTTCCTTTTCTTGTTTTTCTTCCTGTTTTTTCCTTTCTTCCTCTCGTAACCGGTCCTGCTCCATCTTCCAAGCCTACATTCAACATTAGGAATTAAACACTGTGTTTATCTTTGTACTATGAGATATTTCATATGTGTATGCGGAAAAGAGTAGAAGCAAACAAAACCAAAGTAATCAAAATTCTAAGCTAAGACACATTTCCAAACGTGTCAAAGGTCAATATTATTACCAAATATTATTACAATATTATGCACCAAATTTTGCATAAAATTACTGATTCATTCAATCTACAGCAGCAGCCATTGTTGACCACAGAAGATGAATCAGGTGATTATTCATATCTTACACAATCAGTCACAGGAGAATGATTTTGTTGAATACTTTTCCACAATGTTTACCACCAAACCACAATGCATCACTGGTATTAGTTTATTCCCCAAATGGAACTGTGAGACAAAATGATTTTATTATCTTTAATAGAAAGATGAATGAGGTGTCGATGCCAAAATTTTCAGCTTGCATCAGGAAGACATGTGAGATTTTCTGGAGTATTTAGGGGTTTGTAGTCTAAACATATGAAAGCAGAAGCATTTCTGGGGAAGAAATGGGAAACGTTGAGAGTTACTTGTCAGGTGTTAGCATTGATTGAGCTGTGACAGTTAACCTCATTTCCTATCTACATTTCCATATCAGGACTTGAATTGCACAGCATTACACACTGTGAGGAAGATGAGACACAATATGTCTGTGAGGACTTAAAAAAATGCAGGGGAATACAATATAAATAAAACTAGATTTGTGCAGATTAATGGATAGCACCAATGGTAAGACCTAAACAACTGTGTGCTTAATCCCTACCTCAGCCAGAAATGTAAACCTGGGCAAGTCAACCAATCTGTAGTGAATGGTCATGGACTGAATCTATAAAATGGGATTCTCTGCCATAAGGAGACTCTGAGGTACCAGATTTACATTCCTTAATTTCAAAGAGCTGTAGACAGTGAAAGACAGTTGCTTACACAAGTACTTCCATGAATCTGGATCTTTTATTCTCATACCCTTAAAATCAGAAAATTTCAGTAAATACTAGGATATTATCCATAACTTTCATTTCCTAGTATTGCAACTATAAACTGCTTTGGAATGCCTAGTCTAACTCCAAACAGTCTTCTCTTAAGAAAACAACACAACATGACTCACAATCAATAAGGAACAAATTAAAGAAAATAACATACAAAAAGTAACAAAGAGCAGAAAAAGTAAGAGGACTCAGTCAAGCCTATGTAAAGAATAAAGGCTTACTTTCTTATGAAAGCAGTGCTATCTAGTCCATTTCAGAAACATACATATTTTTACCTCACCTTTAGTGAATCTTCTCTGATAATGAGACTTTCTTCATTCTTGGATTGAGACTCTGTTTCAGTCTCAGGTTTTGACATGCTGCCTTTGAAAAGTGAAAGGGAGAATTAGCGAGGTTATAAATATAGAAAATCAGAATAATTTTTAAAAATGAGGAGAAAAAAAAAGATGTGCCAGTAAATAAAAATGTATATTTAAAAATAGGGAAAACATAACAGTACAATAAAGCAAACCTTAAATATATTTAGAAATAAAATAGAAAGTCTGTTTAGGTTAGAAGAAACTTGATTCTCATAACTGAGGACCAAATACACTAAATAATGTATCAACAACATGTGTAAATACTGTCTCTTTGCTTCTTGCTATTGAAGGCTTTGCTCTGGCAGTAACTTTGCTTTTAACTGAGCCAGAACAAGCTCAATACCAGAGTCACAGACATTGCAACCTTTCAGGACAAAAAACCCCAAATAAATGCTATCTGAACCTTCAAACCTTCGCTAAAGAAACACTCACCCTCATTTACTATTATGGCTTTATAGCATCTATGACTTATGAAAAGAGTATCTTCTATAAGTGTAGTTTATTACTATGCTTGGATACCCCATATTTACCTTCTAGAAAAGATAATTTCAAGTACACTATCAGAAACTTCTAGTTAAATTACTTTGTATGAAAAAGTAGACATTGCAGCATCAGTGCAATTGAAAACACCTAAGGACACCGTTGCCCATCTGTGTGTTCCAGCTAGAGGTGATTATGTCCTTTCAGCAAGTGACCTACGCTATGAATCATAACTGTCATGAAGCACCACATGGGCAAGATTCAACCTAGCTCCTGTGACAGCTAGATATGTACAAATTGTGATTTGGTAGCCATAACTGTACTTTCAGTTTCCAAACTATAATCAGAGGTGTTAACTGGGTTGAGGAGTAATGTTTCTATTTTTGTCAATGCTAACTGCTAGTCTAGGGCTGTTTCAAAGTGCATTTTCAAAAAAGGTAAGAAAGCAAAGGTTAAACATAAACAAATCAGTGTTAATATCATTTAAAACATAAGTAGAAAATTTTGACAAAAATTCTTTTCTGTCAATAGGGGTTTTCAGATTCTGCTGCATGCTGAACAGTTATTGTATTAACTGTTCACAATTTTCACTACCCAAAATGCTGATTGTAATTCAAATTTTCTCTGCAGTCTTGTCAATTCAAGTTTCCAGTTTTAGCTTCTAGCCCACAGCTTCTGACTTCCAGCTTTTATCCTGCCCTTTGAAAAGGAATTTTCCTGAACTGTGTTGCCAGCTTTAACTACTGTTCACCTCTTCATATGTTCAGTCATCTGAACAGATTCATATTTGTATGTATGTAATGTGTGTCTGTATGTAATGTATGTAATCCTTAATCTCATTAGATAAACACAGCTACTGAAAATGTAAATTGCATGTAATCCCTTATCTCATTAGATCAACACAGCTACTGAAAATGTAAATTGATACTAAAGGTGCCAGTTTTCAGAATAGAGAAAGATGCAGAATATATAAATATATAGATTTAATTAATTTCAAAACATATTTATGCCTATATAGATGTTAAAACAGGGCCATCCTATGAAAAAACATACGCAATTCTGCTCTGAACAAATTTGTGTCTCAGGACTTAAATTGAAAAAATAATTTCCTAGAATACAATAAAAAGATACCCACTTCTGGCTTTCTTAGTAAAGCCACTTTTTTGACAGCACTGGCAAACAGTCCAAGAGGACCTTCTGCCATGGCTTTTTTCAGTTTAAAAGACTCTATTTCCTTACCTATCTTCTCTTCTTGGTATTTAGCTTCTTCCTCTTTCACCCAGTCTTCAATTGAGTTGGCCACCAGCTCAAGATAGTTCCTGAAAAGCAGAATATCCTCTGTTTAACAATACAGTTTTCACTAATGTGATTTCAGATCAAACAAGATCATTTGGCTTCTCAGTGTTTTATACAAGTATTATTCCATAATCTTTGAGACAAGACTTGTATTTGACAGGATTTCTCTGTTTTTACAGGAACCGGTGCTTTTGCCTATTTGCTTAGTACATGTTGAACTTGGAATTTTGGTTATCCTTTCTGCAAAGAAATATATGAAACTTGTCTGCCAAAGAACACCTGATCCTAAAGAAAAATCCAGGAAATCAGAAAACTTCAAGGCATTCAGTTCCAAAAGGTTCAGACTCATTCTCACACTCACTGTTTTACCACTGAATAACTTATTTTCTTGGTTGCTCTTGATTGATGTTGATTTTTAGAATATGTTTCATTTGTTTGTTCAGAAACTGAAATGTTATTTATTGTATGTAAAACAAGCTCTTCTTTATCGGTGTGACAAGAAAGGTGCTTGGAAATTGTCATCCAAATCCAGATGAGAAAATCAGTGTACCATAACCTGCCATGAATTAAGAATACTCACAAGTAACAATTAAACTGAAGTGAGTACTGAACAACAAACTGATTCAGAGTTTGCTTCTGGCATCTGCAGTTGTATTGTCTCATCTTCCAAAGGTATCTGAAATGACTACTAAAGTAGCTCACTGTAAACAACTGCTTTCAAGAAAGGAGGAAGCCTGGGAATCTTACAGGCAACTGTCACTCAACTCACTCAGAGTTTTATGACAATTCTTGAAAGTAAAATTCTTCATGTGTGCAAAATTGAAAGGAGCTTTTGAAGAATGCATCAGACGCAGTTGCTCAATATATTCAGCATTATATTTTGTATTTACAAGTTCAAAATGATTCAATTGTATTCAAAAACTCTATGTGGAGTAAAGGCTTTTGGGTATGAACATGACAATATAATCAATTCTTGACCTCATGCTAAAGTTCTTATTGCAGTAATACGTCCAAGAAAATTAATTTGTAGGTCATGTACACAGGCTGGAATACCCAGTTCAGGTACAGCTTCAAGATATACAAGTCTCTCCCAGATTCTGCAACGTAGGTGGAGTCTGCTTTGGGTAACTTACATGGAGAAACTCTTGATCCTATATACACTCAGTAGGGAGAAGGTTATTCTGTTCATATCTGAAGAAAAGTGTACAAGCTATAAAAACCTATGGTGCTGAAAACAAAAGGCAAAACTAGTCTGGAACACAGAGTTGCCAGTGCTGGAATAACTTGAAGATGAATATATGTTATAAATAAAAAAGAGACTATTCGTGTGGAAAATATTTTAGGCCAATGAAACAGTCATTCAAAGTCTAAAATACACACTCTATTAATATGTATTCTGATGTCCTTACTGCCAATGTCTGACTCAGAAGCATTTCTCAGAAAGGATTATTCTTTTCCAGTAACTTGTGTAATGTGTTTACTATGAAACTATAAACAAATGTCATTAAGATTAACTTTGAGCAAAATAATGGTTTTGATAATGCCTGAATTCATTTGGCTTCCTGATAAAGTGGCCACTTATTCTAACCAGAATTGTTTTATATACACACTTATAATTGCAGGTAACTTTGTCCATGCCTTTGGATTCTCTTACTCAGCGGCATCCATTAGAGTTCACATGCAGCCTCCTTCTGCCTACCCTTTAAACAGTATAATTTCTGAATTTTTGGATGTTCTACATGAACAACAGGACTTGATATCCATAAAGAAGAAGGAAGGTAACTGGGATCTCCAGGAGCAAAAGCTGCTGCAATGTCAGAAATTTTATTTCCTCTTTTCATGAGAATTTGCTGTAACAGGACTCACTGCAATCAAAATGAAATTACTCTGTTATTCTGTAACCAACTGATTAGCAGATAACAGATTTATATTCCAGACAGCAACTATGAAACAACCCTACAAAGATGGTCTGTAGTCTATAAGCTGTCACAATAAAGAAGTAAGTGAACACAGATAGAGAACTCTTATCAGAGAGATTGTCAAGCACTGCATCTACTGTGCATTTGTAACTCTTCTGTGATGAAAGTGTGATTCTTTAAGCTATACCAAGAATTAGAATGATAGTAATTTTAATAAAAGAAAAATCAATAAATTGTTACTTTACTCACCAGGAGTCAGTTATTTCATACAAAGGTAAAAACAAGTAATAATAAGTAGAGTTTGTGCCTCTTTCTGGTGACTCAGTAGGATCTGGAAGCTAACTGCAGGCAATAGCTTGAAGCACTCCAGGTATTTAATGAGTGTCTTCCACAGAAGTGTTATGTTGCTTGGAAACATACACTAGCAAATGTTTATGATACTTTGTCTGGAAATCTGAGGTGATCTTTAGCAATGAGGCTGAATAAGGTCTGAATATGTGCTGATTATTTTGCAGAGTATAGGCAGGTATCAATGCCACATAACAGAACCAAACCAGGACCTATAGCTCTTCAAAAATTCTGATCAGCATATATAGCAGGGATGTTGAAAATGTCTAGGAAACAAGAGCAAAGCCAAACCATCAGTTGCCATTGAACAAATAAATAAGAACTGCTAACATTGTTAGCATTCGTGCCATTTCCTTGCTACTTTGAAACAGAACCTGGTGAAATGTCACTAGACAAAGAAGGCATGCCCCAAGCAGAAGTTGTCTTTAATCTCTAAGCCTTATTTCCAGGGGATGTGGAAGAGTAAGAAGTAGAAAGCACACAGTTATTTCATCCTCAACCGAATTCTAATGCAGATAAAATGCATCATTTCTCCTTTGGATGCAAAATTAGCAGCTTTTCTTTTGCAGGTATCAAGAGCCTTTCTCATCTCTCAGTTGGTCTTATCCATTTCAATGATTGCCCTTTCAAGGTGACCTGCCAATCTGTGGTTTTATAACCCCAGAGATGCACAGTGGTTGTTTCAAGGACAAATGCTTCCTGAGGAAGTCTGGTACCTCCCTCTGCTTCCACAGCACCAATATGCTGTTGGGATGAGGCGTTACTCAGTGTATGCAAACACCAGGTGACATTAGATGTTCTGGGCTGTGTGACCTGCTCTCTGGTGTTTGTTCCAAAAGTATATGGGTCTCCTATGGGTCTCATGTCATATGTGTCAACTCTGCCCAGAAAACTCAAATTCACCAGGCAGCTGAAGTGACACCAACTGTTTCTGTTTAGGAAATTTGAATCAGGCATTTAATGTCCAGTGTCACAAAGAAATGTAAGAACAGCTGGAAGAGTAAAGAGCTCTGGGTGCCAACAGACTTCTGTGCAACAGCCCTTGAGACCACTGATCCTACCCTTGGGTCTGTCTGAATGCAAGACCCAACTGTACTTGAACATACCATCTTTCACTTGTCTTTTGGGGAAGATTTTTGTTGCTATATAAATGCAAAACCACTGACCAGACATTTAGTGGATCTGCCCAATGAAACACAAAACAGCCAGTATTTTCTCCAAGGAACTTTGAATTCCTGCTAGTAAATATCTTCTGGCTCTGGTCCTACCCACTGCTAATCACAACAGCCTGTTTTCATGGCAAATAATTTAAGTCCAAATGTCTGGAAAGCTGAGATGGACCGGCACAGAGTTCCTTGACTGAGAGCAAAGATACAATACAAAATACAGCTTCAGGAAGGGACATTTTCCCTATTTAGTATTCAAATCTGTTAAATATATATATATAGGTGTCAACAAAAGTTTACTATAAAAATTCCCATAATCTGATAAATGAGGCACTATACTCAGAAAAGGATACCTGCAGACAAAGGAGGAGGTATTTTTATACTGGATAATTTGTTTGTAATTTTATTTGATAGATCTAATTAATCCACAGAGCACCAGAGTGACATAGTTAAAGATACCTCAGCTGTCTCTCGGTGGCATTTTAAAATTTTAACATATCAGTACATGGACAATTATTCTATTTTCAGTCAATTATTTGGAATAGTAGTTGCACCTATATCATCATTTATATCACTGCTTCAGTGCAAAAATGTGTTCCAAAATAAATACCACAAACAAAAGAGCTAATAGTAGACATATCAACCACTTGCACACCTCTAACTGGTGAGCAGATATTGATAAGGAATTAAGAAGAATGTGTTATTCTGTAAAAGAAAAAAAAATGTAATATTAACAAAGGGATTTGAATTTTTCTCAAAAAAATTTTCCCATTAAATCACTCAATTTATGTTTATATAGTTGAAAAACCTGGCAAGTATACACTTAGACAGAATTATTTTTTGAACATTCTTCACCTGAAATGTCCCCAGTACAATTCTCTTGATGTGGCATTCCTAATAGGATTTTGTATGTATGTGTACATTATTTGCACACTATTACACTGTTTAAGGAGTGACACTCTGCATTGTTCTCACTCAGAAAAGTTCAATAGAATTATTTTGATAAAGCACTGTTTTTGACCTGCATGACTTCCTTTCTCATAAATACGTTACATGGCCATATCTTAATTTCAAAACTTTGCCCTACGCACACCCATGGGAAGCTTTAATTGAAAATGACTGTGAATGGGACAGGGAAGATAAAATCCATTACCTGAATCCAACATTAGAGTGTAGAGCAATATTCCAAGTCTCTTGGCACAGACGATGTTGATTCATAGGATTGTGAAAAACCATTAGTAAAGAGTTATCTTGGGTATGATAAAAGGAATCAATACATCTATATTCTTGGGATGCTGTATGAAGAACCTGAAAAGGAAAGAAATAAAGGTACATCCTCCCTGCAGACCATAACATATGTGCAGAGGCTACACAGCATAGCTTTGAGCAACAGGTGCTCCAGAACACTCTCCTACAAGATGTACTCAGAGCATTTGGATTCCAGCAACCTGAATTGTTCAGGTAGGTGGAAATTGAAACTGCATTGCTATTCATGTTGAGAAGAGGTACCAACTATGCTCCACCTTCTGACTGACCATGAATGCAAATGTTCAGCCACATAAAACCCAAATAAATTAAAATATTCAACAAATACTTAAACAAGTTTAAATAATAAAACACTTAAATAAATAGTGTATAAAACCAGAAATATCATATACCAGATAAAAAGAAAACTAATTTACTTTTTTTTTTTTACCTCAGTTGAGTTTACTTGGTATTCAATTTGCTATACCATGACCTGCACATCTCTGAGCTTTGCTGTCATCTACATTATTCCACTCTGCTCTGTAGTGCCCCACCATTTTCAATATTTATATTGCCTGCAGGTTGAAACTTGTTTTATAGTCATAGGTAGAAGAAAATCTTCTTTTAAGCTATTATTTTTCAGAACTATGCAACTGAAGGTTCTAGAAGGATTTGTTCTATGATCTTCCCAGGAACAGAGGTGAAGCTGATTAAGTTGGTAGATCCCAGGGTCCTCCTTTCTACCCTGTTTAAAGATGTGTAAAATTATTCTCTTTATCTAGTCATCTGGGACTTCAACTGACTGCCATGACTTTTCTTTCTAAAGGTTATTTTTGGCTGCAATAAAATGCTGGTTTTTATTACTTTTATTTTCCATCAGTATCTTTTTACTGATTCACTAATTATTGATAGTTGAAGTAGTATTAGTTATTTATGTTGCATACAAAGGGATTCCTCATGCATTGAAATGCATGACCAGACCTTAAAATTGTCACACTAAAGTGGTGCTGCAAAAGTCCAGGCATCACTTCCTTCACTCAAGTATAGCATGTGTCAGGCTCAAATAAGAATTGCAGCCTATGAAGCTCAAGGCAGGAACTAAAAATCCACTCCTCCCAAGAGGATGCTTCCCAATTCAAGCCAACTACACCTCAACATATCTTTCAGATTTGTCATTCTGTCTTTCTGCAAGATAAGTTTTAGTGTTTAGCTTGCAAGATTTCTGTAAATGATGCTTTTAGCCCTTAAAGGGTGAAGTACAGTAACAACCAAATTTTCTGTTTTCCCATAAAATATACACTGCATAGGCATTTGCAAAGTATGTTTTCACATCCACTGCACTGAGTCCCAAAACTGCCACAGAGGATCAACCCCAAGGGAAAGGTGGTTTTGTCTCCACCACACTTTCAGCTAAGAGACTTGCTGCCAAACAGGACAGCTCCAGTCTTGCCAAACCAGGAAATAAAAACCCATTACAAACTAAATTTCACATGAAGAACTGAAAAGTAGCTAAAGCACAATGAGTTTTGGTAAAAATGAAAGATAAAATTGAATATATTATCGGGCACAAAAATACCTTGAACTCCACTACTACTACTTTATATAGCATTCTGAGGGAGGACTGTATACATGAGATTGTCAGTTCACAGATACCTGACGAAGAACATGTGGTTGAAAATGTTCTTCCAAACTCCACTCTGTCAAGCGACGCCTCTGTGTCTTTTTTATTTCTTCTAAACTTGGTCCTAAGCCATAATTTTCCTGACTCACCTCAAAATGCAACAAACCAAAATAATGAATGTCAACATTTCAGTGCCAGTATTAAATTGACTGTAATCTTGTTGGATTAATAGACAGCACCCCATGCCTCATCACATTTAACTGCATAATGACATATGTGCAGACCCATATGGCACTGTTTAATAAAAAATACAATTACTCTCAAGCAGGTTAGGTCTTGGACTTTTTATGACAAAATAATCTAAATACTTTTATTATTAGCTTATATATTTTTGAGTTCTGTAAGCAATTATGAGTATTCAAACATATCCTATGACGTGATTTTAAAATTGCTATGTTTATTATGGGATGTATGGCAGACAGGTGATTCTGAAGATGCCAAACGACACAGTTTACTACTGTGAAACAGTTTGACAATTTCTTTTAAACGTTTACATTTGTATTTGACTCCTGGTATTCAGCAAAACCAGCACAGAATTATCATAAACAGCTTCACTGAAACCCATCACCTTGGAATTCAAAGAAAGTGATTTCACAGTGCTTAAAAGTTATGTCAGCACTTGCCAAACATCAAAAAATTAATATTTGCACACAGCATTGCAAAGGAATCCCCAGTAACACAGCTTGGCATTTGAGCAGGGTCTTCTGTTGCCTCACATAAAGCATAATTAATTCAATTTCTCACACTTGCCATATCAGAATAAAGACGATCCAAATCTACGTTCAAAAGAGGACCAAACAGACCATCTCCTTCATCTTCGTCACTTGTTTCTGTATACTCTGGAAATTGAAAGCAGAATTTAAAGAATTGTTCCAGAAATTTCAGCCTTGCTAAGGTTGGAATAATGCAATTTCCATGATGTCTCCCTGATGAGATCATCATCAAATTGATGCTTCCTTTTGTCACACTTGTCCTATAAATACAAGATCAGCTATGCTACACTTCTTTACTAAGAGAGCACTTTAAAATCCAGTGACAAGTTTCAGATAATTAAATAAAATGAAAAATAAAAAGAAAAAGGAAAAAAGAAGACTTTATAAAACACACTCAAATCATCCTTTCTATCTGACCCATGCTGGCCTACTAAAAATACTCTCAGAAGTAATCCTCCAGATTCATAAACAAAGAACCATTTTTCTTCATACTTTAAAAAGCAGTCCTTTTCACAGATGATATTCAAATAAAAGGCAAGACCAATTCTTTTGATATTTTCACACATTTTTGACAAATGTAAATTTTAAATTAATTTGGTTTATACAGATCCATAAGCTACTGACAGAATATTACTTCTCCTGAGGTTCTGACCAGTTATTCTATTGTTGCAATGAGCACCTGATATGAATAGCGTCACATGAGGACTTTAACTTCTATATTCTCTTAATTAAAAAAAAATCGTTTTAATAGAAATCTTTATTCCCTAAGTTAGGGCAGAGGTCACTAATATTTGATCAAAATTCACATGTATAAGAAAATTACTTTTTTTTGGTGGAAAATACACCACAAAGTATTTGTTTGTAAGTGTCTTACAACCAGCTCAGCTTCTAGACATACATCTTTAGGCTCTGCTTCTCTTGGAAATTACTCTTGTTTACTGACTGCCTTTAGAAGATTGAAGAAATCTGAAAGCAAATGTTTTATCTTCCTGGTATTTGCTTTTGTGCTGCAGAAGAGCTGAAATGTTATGCTTGTAACTGCAAAATTTAATATTGTGACTAGTATAAAAGCAAAATAAGCTAACATCCAATAATGTTCCCAAGATTCAGAAGAAAAGCTGATAAGCAGAACTCATTTTTGTCTGCTCCAGCCTTCTTAGGAAGGAAAGGATCCCATCTAAACTCTTGCTTAGACATCTCTATTAGGAAAGCATGGACAACATCACAAAGTACTGTGTCCAGCTCTGGGGTCCTCAGCACAGGGAACACATGGATCTATTGAAGTAGGACCAGAGTAGGCCCAGTGAAGGTGACTGGAGGGATGAAGAACCTTTCCTGTTAAGACAGGCTCAGAGAGTTTAGCCTGGAGAAAAGAAGGCTCTGGGGAACTCTTCTTATTGTGGCTTTGGAAGAGACTTCCCAGTAGGACCTGTATCATAGGATAAGGAGTAATGGTTTTAAAGGAAAGGAGGATAGATTCAGACTAGGTATAAGGATGAAGATTTATCATAAGGGTGGTGAAACTCTGGAACAGGTATCCCAGAAAGGTGGTGGATGCTCCATCCCTGGAAGCACTGGAGGTCAGATTGGACTCTGAGAAGCTGCTTTTTGGCCAACACATCTCCTTTAACCAGGCCAACAACTTTTCATTATGTTAGAATCTGCAGGAGAAAATGTAGAACTTCAGAAAATTCATTCTGCATCATCTACAATTGTTAATGCTGTAGTACAAAATAGCTTTTGTCTTTATTCTAGCATTTCTACAGTTACTCAATGTACAGGCTATATAATACTTGAAAATTTGTTGACTTGTACAAGGAAGAAAAATCACAACCCTGCAATAGCAAATGATACGGTAAGACAAACAGTGGATTCAAATTCTTCAGGAGTAACGTAAACAGAAAGCTTTTTACCAGGGCTTTTTGGAGATTTCCCATTAAGCTTCTTTCCTATAAGGAAGCGTTGTCTCAGCTGTCTTGCAAACATGGCTGGATTATCCCAAGGGATAGAAGACACTTCAGAATCACCTCCAACCCTAGATCCAGAGCTCTCCAGGAAACCAGAGTCACTCAGCCCAGTCAGCTTCAGGCTTTCAAAAGTAAATACTCTGAAGGCTCTTTCTACTTCAGCCCAGCTCAAAAGTTCTAAAAAAGAATTACAATCATTAACTGAAAATGTCCTTACAGCTCAGCAGAAAATAAATACAAGACTATTTAAGCATATTGTTCTTGGCAACTCTGCAAAAGCCAACAGCAATTTCCTTAATGGTACTGGATCAACTTATGTGGGCTACATTTTACACTGCATTCAAAGTTGAATGCTTCCAAATTGCAAAATGATATGCCTATGTATTAATCCATCTTAAATGAAGTGGTTCCTACATCTAAATACCTTCTGGCTCATTAACTTTATAGAAATGATGTTGATTTTAAAATACTGAGTAGACTTTATCAGGCCAGTTAGCAACTAGCTATTTTCAGTTCATGAAATGTTTCCATTATCTGTAACTTCTCAAAAAAGTATCAATGTTTTTTCCTCTTCAGACAGAATTTTACACATAATTTAAACAGAAGTATGCAAGGTGCAAAGGCAATAATAAATCCTATTTATGCTTGTATGTATCTGTGTTTGCATGTATCATAACAATGATAATCATGCAAAGGGCTGAAGTTTAAGACAGGTAGTACAATGCCCAAATCATATAAAGAATATCTTCAGTTTGAAGTGTTTTCTCTTTAGGGTGGTTAAGCACTTAAACAGGTTGTATATCTTGAGAATGTTGAATCTCTCATCTTCTGTTCAAATTAATCATCTCCTTTGACAAAAGCAAAGGCTTTGCTAGCTAAGCTACCAGTTAAGAGAGTTTGGCAGTACAGTATGGCCCAGTGAGAATCACCAAATTCAACACCCATCAGTGGGAAGACTATAGCAATAGTGAATACTTTAATAGCTTACTGTCCAAAATGAACATACCAACAACTAGAAAAAACACAGCAAAGTGTAAATTAATCCAACACAGGGAATTCAGGATGAAAGAGCTGGGAAAGTACCTTCAAATCCTGTGCCTTATATGATGACATGAATGTAACCAAAGGGATTTGGATGTTTATATTTCTTAATAACCTAGGGCAGACTTTTGATACTACCTAAGGGTATTTATGTAGTCTTTGGGATTGTTTCCCAGTGTATGTCATGGTGGCAAGCACACTCCAAGAAAAGGTAACTGCAGAAGTAATTATGGTTGGAGAAGTGAATGTATTCTTGGTTTGATAAAGGGACAGTTATAAAGTCATCTTACACAGAATACATTCTGAAAGCCGTGCATTGTTCCATAAAAATTGTCCACCTAAGATACAAGTCCTTTACCTCAAAAGTGACTTGCTCAGTAAACACAGTTTACATCAGTGTCTCTCAAAATGCATTCTACATTCTTGCAATTTTTACAGGTTATAAAATGTTACTGTTGCCTCTATCAGAGTTGCAGAAAGCACAATGCTACAACAGCTATTTTTTCTCCTCAGAATTAGTAAGTGTTTGTAAGTTAGCAAATATAAATAAAGTAGTTCCAAGATACTTCCAGCTCTTAACTATGCAATATTTAACACTCATACAGTCATTCCCATTAACCCTGAAACTGAGGTCAGAAGTTAGGGTTAACTTGCAAGTATGCTATAATTATATATAAGCAAGAATGTGAAAATGTGAAATTCTGCAAAGGTTTTTTTGGCAGCTTAAAAATCTTGCTCAAAATTCCTGCTACTTAAGAGGATCATCAACCAGAAGTAAAAAGCATGGAAATTATATCAATGAAAATAATTTTACCAGTAGTAAAATAATGCATGAGCTCATGAGCTCTGGCCAAGCGTTTAGTGTTGTTTTCAGTTGAAGGAGGGGTAAAATGGATAAGTTCTGTAAGAGGCAGTTTATCCATCATTTCACGCTCAATCTTTTCTGGATTGAAGTTCTCCTGGACCTGGAACAAAAGTCAAAGTACCAGAGTTAAAGCAAACTTTCACACTATTGACTTTCCAAAAATTATGTTTGAATAAAGAAGTCTTTCTACAGCAGAAGACATTAGCATGTTCTTAAGTCAGTTGGACATAAACATAAATTTGAACATGTGCCCACAGTGTGGTTTTGAATCATGGTGTCAGATACTGTAGGCAGAAAAACATTAGACACATAAAAGAATGACTGACAGCATAATAAAAGACATTTGTTAGAAGTTACTTGACTGTGCTAGCTAGACTTAAAAACACAGAAATATGTACCGATCTATTCAGACTGGCAGCAGGTACTTTCCATAAATCTTTCATCTGCTCTGTACTACTTTTCACAGTAATGAAATCCATAAACTTATTGATCAGTCTGTGATGAGAGGCATCCCTCTATATCCAAGGATTTATTTTTTCAGATGTAGTGGTATCTTCCAGTTTCACTCTTTTTAGTATTACACACTTACAGTACCTTTTTCTTCAAATGCATTTTCAAAATGTTTGTCCTCTACTCTTTCCTCAAACATAGGGCTATATCCTGAATTTTCTCTTCAGTAAGTATATAAAATAAATCAAGCATATGTCTGCTAAGAGCACCTCTTATGTTGATTACTCAATCCTTCCTCCTGCTTGAATACATCCAGTGTGTGAAACCTGAGTTGTTCCTGAATAGTTTTAATCAATGCTTGTCAAAGTATTCCCCAGATAATTTGTAATCCCTGAAGCCAGGCAGACACACCTTAGCTGTTAAATCTAGAACTGCATTATCCCTTGTATTATCCCCAGTTAATTTTTAAAGTTTAATGGTAAAACTACATCTTGCCTTTGGAAAAATTCAAGACATTCGCAGTGGTTTTTTGATTCAGAAAGTCTGGGAACTGTTACTTTACAATAATCCCAAACTATGCAGTCTCTGAACCTTTCTGCCTTTGTTAGAATTTGGTAGTATGTTGGTTACACACTATGCTGCAACTATTTAGCCAATCTGAATACATTTCTTGTGTTCATTAATAACGGCTATGTATGTTATTCTTCTTCTTCTCAACATTTTAGTATTCAGTCTAGTCTCCATGCTAAATCACCATTAACAAATTAGCAGCTCTTTTTCCACAGTATCATCAATGTTTAACAGCAAATCAACAGTTCTGTAATATCTCTCATCTATGCCAAAGGCTAAACATTCTCATTAATAAGGCAAATAGATCACCGAAATCAGAATGTTTGTGCTCCACGTTTGTGAGGTGTCCTCCGTCATTAACTCGTTGCTTCTGAAGTAAACTAAACACGTTGGTGGGTCCATCTCAGAAGAAAAAAGCTCTAGGATATGCTGTCCTGCTTTACAAAAACACCACTCCTCCCCTTGTAGTGCACTTAGCATTCATTGCCAGTGAACTTTGGAAATATTTATATATAAATGGGTTGAACTGTACCTTCAGCAGGTGCAACCGCTGAGCCAGGGTATCATGGTAGTTAAATAAGAGAGGGTACTGGGGGCTGACAGTCTCTCGTTCAACATATTTAAGAGAAAAGTAGTCATACAGATTCTGTTTAAAAAGAAAAGGAAGAGGTATTAAACCCCAAAAATGAGATTTGTCATTTTAGGAAATGAACGAAAGATAACACAAACCTTTTTTTCACTCATAGAAAGTGAAAGAGAAGGAAGGACAGAGATTATATGATCTGAAATGGCACGATGCAGCCCATCTGCCTGAGACTCTGATGCCACCAGACTCGGTGGTGTAAGGCCTTCTTCACTTGCAATAACCTGCCAAATATAGTATATGTTAGCTTCCATCACACTATAACTGCTGCTTAACTTTACTAGAAATACCAAGCAAATCCTGCTATAAGCTAAGCACACATCCATAAATTCTGTCAGGGAAGAAAATATTTTCTACAAGTAGCAAAAGTACAATTTTCCAAGTTAGTTTCTGCACAAAGCAAAGATTATGGAAAAGAGAATTAAATGTTTTTCCTATTGGTTACTTTTGAAAGGATGAGAAGAAAAATATTTCTAACATGAAATGTTAAGCATTGTTAAGGAACATAGGTAATTAAAAACTGATTGTCTATTAGGTGTTGGACTTTGAGTATTGTTACCCAAGTCTATTTTCAGACTAAGTTATAAAACATAAAACCCCCAATATTATGCTGAAATTTTACTCCTAAAAGAAGGAGGATTTCCAAATCATGTTGTATGTCTCTTCTAAATCACAGATTGTGCCTGAACTCAATAGAAGTCAGATTTGTCTAGCACTAGCATTGATGCTCTTACATTAGACTTGACCTTTAAACTGAGTAAATCAGCAAAAGTTCAGTATCAATAACATTGCTGTAGGACATGAAAACTTGTTATTGACTTAGATAAGAAATTGCACCTTTCTCCTCATTTGGTTATATTTGTAGTCTTCAAAAATTAATTATGGATTAACACTACATATATACATACAGGGTCAGTGCACAATATGAAAGAAAATCAAAGTTTGGAGTTTTGAATCCTTTGTATTGAACCTCCTTGCTCAGTGCCTCAATGCACAGACTCATATTTTAGGTTTACACAGATGGATTCATTGAACTTTGACAATTCTTTATATAAGGTGTAGGCTGAAATAGCCATAGAAATTAAAAAGAGAACATTCCCACCTGTTCCAACATGCAGCTCAGCATTAAGGGTACAGAAAAGTACTCCTCAGGAATTTTACTCAGCAAGTCATTGTAATACCTCATGTCCACTGGAAGAAACAGAATAGAAATTTCTTCACCAACTACATTAAGAGATAAAACACTAAGATACATTTGTTCAGAAATACCAATTTATATTCCAAGTCAGTTCTGCAAGTTTGCAGATAATACAAAATGAGAGGAGCTATTGACTCTCCCAAAGACTGGGAGGCCCTGCAGAGAGACCTTGACAAATTAGAGGACTGGGCAATTATCAACCTTATGAAGCTTAAAAAGCAGAACTGTTGGATTCTGTGCCTGGGATGAGGCAACCCTGGATGTACAGAGAGACTGGGGAATAAGATGCTGGAGAGCAGCACCACAGAAGGGGACCCAGGGGTTGTGTTTGATGGGAAATTGAATCTGAGCCAGTCACACCCTGGCAGCCAGGAGGGCCAAGTGTGTCCTGGGAAGCATCAGGCACAGCATTGCCAGCTGGGCAAGGGAGGGGATTGTCCTGCTCTGCTCTGCACAGGGGCAGCCTCACCTCGAGTCAGGGGAATTTTAGTTTGGGTATTAGAGAAATTTTCACCCAGAGGGTGTTTGGGCACTGGAACAAACTTCCTAGGAAAGTGGTCACAGCACCAAGCCTGACAGTTCAAGAAACATTTCAAAAATGTTTGGTTTCTTGCATATGGTGTTATGTTCTATGCAGGGCTAAGTTGGACTCTTGTGGGTCCCTTCCAACTCAGAATATTCTGTGATTCTGTGAACCTTCAGACAATGTTTATTATAAAGAGTCTAACAACGTTAGAAATCGAAAAAAACTACTGATGTCTTTTAAATCTGACTGTGACTAGGAACAGATAGAAAACGTGATTTTCTAAAGAACCTGGTTATCACCACTTAGACACTTCCACAATGCATTCACCAGAATACACAACATCTTCAGCTCACTGCACAAATCATTCTGGGGATTTGTGCTGTCAGATGAATGAATGGTTTGACAGAGTGAACAAATTCAGATGGATATTTTAATCCTTTAAACATACTGTCTGATGAAACTACTGTTGGCAGAATTTCTTTTGGTCTCCTTTTTTTCTTTGTAGGTGTCGTCCGTGGTGCTGGTTGTTCCTAAGTGAACAAATTTAACATTAAAAAAATAGAAACCATAAAACAAATGAATATTGTACAAATAGGTGGGAGAACTTAATTTTGTTTAGCTTTGGTTACTCACCCTAGACTACATGCTAAACTTTTACATGGAAAAAGATAGTAAGAATGTAGTGTATGTTCTAATAAGCTACTTTCTTCTGCCCACTTAGTCTTTTGCCTACTATGAATAACATAAAGAAATTGATCTTGCATAGAACTAATAATCTTTTTTTTGACAATATGCAATATTGCATAGTAGCTCTGCGCAGGCATATTGATTTTTCAGATAAAAGAATGTATCATCAGACAATATTTAAAAAAATTTTACACCTGTAATACTTCAAGCCTGTAGGATCCTTCCAATTTTCTTTTTCTGTTTCCTCAATACTCAATTATTTTTTTTCCCATTTTTGGGGGGTTTAAAATGCTGAAGACAAAAATACAAATTTCATTCACTGAAAATTATGCACAGTGTGATGCTCCAAGGTGAATTTTTGAGTCAAAATTAAAGACAGGCAATGCTACCCTATAATTAGTCATTCTCAACAAGAAGTGAAGGGTCTTGCCTCAACTGCAGGTGGTTGTGTTGATTTGCTGTCTGGTAACATAGACACATTCAAAAACTTGGTGTTTTGCAAGTAGTTGCAATGCTGTCTTCTCCAGTCCAGGCAGTCATACATCAAACAAGCAATGTGTTCAAACAGCACAGTGCCAAATGCAAGCTACAAGAGAAAATCAGATAAAAAGGATGAAGTGTGCATCTAAAAGTGTCATGTAAGCTAGTGACAGGAGTCAGTAGCTCTTTAACCAGCATATCTACATCTGTTTATAAATTTTCCAAAAGAATTTTTTCTCCATCAATTCAATATGTTTTATAGAATTATTCTAAAATCTCCTTTATTTTATTTGCCTTAACACTGCCACAGCACAGTATGGACTGTATATTGCCTAAGTGCTTTAGTTGTTATAAAATCTAACTTGTCTTAACTGTAACTGTTCAAGGTCTGCTGTCTAGTAGATGGAACTTCTGGGTTTTTTTGGATGGGAAGGAATGGGAGAGGAAAATTAAAGTATTTTGTAATGTGCGTACATTTTTACTAGTATCAACCTGCAGCATATGTGCAAGCTCAATCATTTCCCTGCCCTAGAAGGATGAAAAATAAAACCCCAACCAAGTAATTAATATCATCTCATATTATTTTCTTTCCTTCTGTTGCCGTTTGAAAACAAAGCAAGCCTCAAGAATAGCATTCTGAAATCTACAGTTGTGAGTGAAGGAATGTCAGCATGCTGCCCAAAAGTCCAAAGGGAGAGTGCTGTATCTGCAAAAGTCTGACAAGGAAAGAGTCATGGCTCTTGAGGTCATGTACTGTGGTTTTCACCAAAGCCTGGGAGGAATAAAAAGAATAATAGCGACAGCGATCTTAAATATTAAATATTTTCATACAAATACCAAAACCCTGTTGGAAACCACATGAAACACTCAAGTTTCAGCAGCTTTAATGGATGTATTCTTCCCCTGTACATCCTGGACTTTGTGGACAGGATAGAATTATTTTAACTTTTAGACAATTTCTGTAAAAAGCCCTTTTCCGAGTGATTCTTTCACTTTCATGAAAGTTGGGCAAGTCTCTTGTACTAAGAAGTTTGCCTCTAAGAGGTGGCATTGAATGTCTCAATTTTAAGTTTCCTAAAATAAAACACAGCAAAGAAGCACAACTGACATTAGGCACAAAGAAAAATAACAAACCCTTAAGAAGTATTAAGCATCTGCTTTCATCAACTCAGTGCCTCTTTATGACACTGGGATTTGGCAATCCCAAATCACTGGAAAGTTATGGAATACTTGTCTCCATTTCTGTAACGTGAAGACTAGAAGGAACACTTGGGAAAGAAATTCTATTTGCAAAACCAGAATGTTCATTAATATCCTTCCACCTTTGTTTTCCCAATTCAATATTCTTCTGAAGAATGAGTTAGTATAATACCTTTTAAACCATATATTTCTTAAGGTATCACTAAAGCTCATGAAAGTTTTATATAAAATATTGGGAGTGTTTTCAATGCACAGTCTTTAAAACAAAACAAGATCTTTTACAAAATCATAAGTAACAAAACCCAGTGCTATTCAATGGGATCCAAGCAAAGCTTAGTATAATTATAATTTTGTAATTCAATTTGCCTGGTCTCTCCTCAGGACATAGATGCATATCAAAAGCTTTTCAAGTCCAACCATTAGTGACTCTTCAACAAAGAAAATATTTTGAATGTATTTTCCTTTCTAAATATCTCAAATCTGAGAGCAGACATGTAGTATGCAATACTCTGTCATTTTTATATTAATGTCCAACATTTTGCCCCAAGAAATTTCCTCCTGTGTATCTTGCACTTTAGAGATGCAGCTTGGACTCAGAGATTCTCCAGCAAGTCCACAAGAATAGACACACTCTCTCCACCTATGATTTCAGAACTTAAATGCTTCCCACCTGTTTCTTAAATAACTTACAAACTTTCTTACTTCTGTAGGGCTTATGAAATTATAACTCCAATCTATTGAAACCTGTTTCAGTGACAGATGGTTTTTCCTTTATTTCAGCTATAATATAGGTGCTTGCAGGATATTCAGAAGTAGAAACAGTCCCTTGTAACATGTGATTATAGCGAAGATAAAAACTGTTTTCCCAAAAGAGGCTTGGCACAGTAAGATTATATAAAGAGTATAATGATAAGTAATATTATAAGTAGCAAGCCTACATGATTCCACAATAAAGTATTTTCAGTGAATGCTTTGGAAACCACTGTGAGTTGTTTGTATACAGAATCTACTGTGCTATAAATAAGGGTTAGAAGAATGTTGTTTAACCTTAGAATGTCCTTTAATCCTAATAATACAGACTACAAATACAGTAGGTTAAATTATAGCATGTTGCCTTGCCTTATTTTGCTTTAGCATTTTGTATTTTTTTACTGCTGACACTGTAGATCGAAAAATTTTACCTCACTATATGTGAGAATCTAGGATGGAAAAAATTTCTAATGACTCACTTTCTCCTTCAGTGCCTGGTAATAGTCCTGACTCAGCAGGCTATAATGAGTAATAAGTTAGAGCCATGTTTTGGACAAAAAGAAGCAGTGCTGAGTCTGATAAAGCAATATCATATACCAAAAAGTATTCTTGCATTCAGCCAATTTTTCTCATGTGACTATTCTGAGGTGCAGTAAGTAGGCCTGATGTTATGAGAACAAAAATATAAATTCTGTGTTATTCTGTGTTATTAATATAAGTTCTCTGTTATTTTGTGCACACATCTCTTGAACGAGATGCAAACTGGGTCTATAAAGATGCTGAATAAATTTAAAACTATTTTACAACTCTCCTGCTGTGGCTACAATCTTAAAAAACTCCAAAACATTAATTTTTATTCAAAGGACTCCTTGTAAACAAATGCTGAATAAAGTTTTTGGATACATAGGAAATAATTTTTGTTCAAGATTACAAATATACTAACTACTGTGGTTCTGTTTCAGAGAAGACTTGAGATTAAATTCCTAAAGTGTTCTTAAAAGTTTACAAGCCCTAAAGCATGACATGCACTGTAAAAACAGAATTTACTGACCAGATTTTCGCTGTCTGACCAATCTGGGGGAAAGTCACTTTCCTTAACTAGGTAATGAAGCCTGGCAACATCAAAGAGACTTGATCCATGCTTTCCACTGTTCAGAACGGGCTCCAGGAATTTCCAAAATGTTTCCAGGTCTTTGTTAGCTTCATCTTCCTTTCTTTTCTCTGCTTCTACATCTAAAATATAAGTATTTGACAAATCATTGTACAATGTCTCCCTTAAACATAAAGCACAAATCATGTATCAGTCTTCTCTAGGTATTGTTAAAATATTTCTATCCTCAGAGTCTCAGCAAATATCTGACACCCAACTTTGGGATTAAAATATACCCCCACTTATATCTTGCCATCATCTTCTATTCCAAGTACAGTCATTGATCCTGAAAGGGATGTGTGGGGGTCATCTGGTAAAACTCCTCTGCTCAAGCAGGGTCACCAAGAGCAGACTGCCCAGGACCATGTCCAGATGGCTTTTGAGTACCTCTGAGAATGAAGACTCTCTGGGCAATGACCTCTCTGGGCAATCTGTGACAGCATTCAGTCACACTCACAGTAAACAAGTGTTTCTTTGTCTTCAGGTAACAGCCCGTGTTTCAGTTTTGCCATTGCCTCTTGTCCTGTCACTGAACATGACTGAAAAGAGCCTGGCTTCCTTTTCTTTGCACATTCCTTCCAGGCATTTATACACAATGATGAGTTCCCTCCAGGCTCTTTCTTCTCAAGGGTAAAAATTCCCAGCTCTTTCAGCCTCTCCTCACATGAGAGATGCTCCAGTCCTTTGAACATACTTGTGGTCATTTAATGGACACTCTCTGGTAGCTCCACATGGCTCCTGTACAGAGGAGTCCAGAACTGGACACAGAACACCAAGTGTGGTCTCATCAGTGCTGAGTGCAAAAGGAAGTTCAAATCCCTTTACTGATGCAGACTTGGATACCATTAGCCTTGTTTGCTACAAAGGCACAGTGCTGGCTCATGTGCCACCACTCCTAAGTCCTTCTGTGCAGAGCAGCTTCCAGCCAGTCAGCCCCCACCATGAACTGGTGCAGGACTTCACCCTTGCTGAATTTTATGAGGTCCCTGCCAGGCTATTTCTCCATCCTGAGGTCCCTCTGAAAAACAGCACAATTCTGTGGTGTTTCATCCGTTCCTCCCAGTTCTCTGTCATAAGAGTACTTGCTGAGGAAACTATCCTGATCACTAATGAAGATGTTCATCTGGACTCATATCACCAATCCCTTCTGATAGCCTCTAGGCCAGGACATTCAGTCAGTTTTCAATCCAACTGAGTGTTTTCTTATCCAGGTTCTTTATGAGAAGACAGTGCCAAAGGTCTTACTGAGTCAGGGCAGACAATATTCACTGCTCCCTCCTCCTCTACTAAGACAGTAATTTTGTCATAGAAGGTTATCAGGTTGGTTAAGAATGACTTCAATTGGCAAATCCATGCCAAATGACCAACTCCTTGTCCTTCATGTGCCTGGAAATGTTTCCAGGATTAGCTATTCTATCATCTTCCCAGAGACTGACAAGAGTCTGAGTGGCCTTTAGATTCCTAAGTCATTCCTGCCATTTCTGAAGACAGGACTGATGTTTTCCTCCAGTCTTCATGCATGTTTTCCAATTGCCACGTTTTTTCAAAAGTAATTGACAGTGGTCTTGCAGTGGCATCACAGCCAGCCCCTTAGTATGCCTGAGTGGATCCCATCAGGTCTCATGGACTTATGTGTGTCCAGTTTGTTCAAGCAATCCCTAACCCGGTCCTTTTCCACCAAGAGACTTTCTCCAGACTTTCATCCTGTCTCTGGGGCCTGAAAATTCCAAAGGCCATTCATGGTCACAATCACTTTTTCTTCTTTCAAGGTACTTTAATCAGTCCTTACAGGGAGGCTGTTTGCTGGATTGAATAGAGTTTATTGGTTTCTTTCTTGTACTGTAGAGTCCATAATTCTATTCCCATGACAGCCAAGTAGCAGGGAATAACAACCTCCTTTGACCTGCTGGCTATGTCACTACAGCTCAGGATAGCCAGCCAACACTGATGACATATGTTTAGCTTGCTGCTCAACAGGATCCCAGTTCAAGAAAGGCATTACAGCCTGGGAACAGCTGAGTACAATTACACTGCATTATTCTGTGGCATATTCTCCTGTGGCTAGGGCCACAGTCCCAAAGCAGCCAACTGTCCACTCTACTTGAAATTACCAAATGAGCAAAGTTTTCTTACCAGTACATTTCCTAACAATTCACAGAAGTATGCATTTGATAAAATGTTGTTCCTCCATGACTACTATGGCTGCAAACTTTGCCTGCTTAATCAATCCCTCTTTCTACTGTCCAGTTTTTGCAAACCATTTGCTTTGGTGGCCAACCAATGGCAATACTATTTTGGCACTGGCAAACACATCTGCTCGTAGGTAGCATGCACAAACACAAGGCATAGAGAGGGAGAAAAAGTCACAACAGTCATTCCCTGGATATAAAATTATCTCCTTTCTACACATTTTTTTTATGACCAGATTACCTTCCGGTGGAAGAGAAGATAGTCCTTCAAGTTTAGTTGCTTCTAAGTATATCTGCAGTGGTGTGTAATTCTCAGAAGAAATTTGAATTACACTTGAAATGTTAATCCCAAGGTCAGTCAAGATAGGAAGCAGCTGAAGATTGGGGAAACCCAGAATGATAAAGTAATGATGTGCACCATCATCTGGCTCATCATCTGTTCAAACCACAAGAAAAACAGATTAGAGTAAGAATATTCATCAGCTAAACAAAACAAATTTTTTACTTGACTATATGGGGAAATGCAAATGAAGGCCAGAGAAACAGTTCTTTTATAATTTCATTGGGAAAACTACATATAAATTCAAAAATTATGTGCATAAAACTCAGATCTTCTGCACCAAACCACTTAGAACACAGCAGGAAGAATACAAGTCAGATGTAATAATTGTTTGGAGAAGGACCAGGAGAAAAACTGCAGAAGCTGATTATAATCAGAATGTTGTAGCAGCATTTCTGTAATTGCTCCTCTCAAAGGAGTTCAGTGTCAGGACATATCCATATGCTCTAATGGTAGTTTAAACTATCCTATTTCATCCTGCATAAAGCTGGACATGGAGCATACACAGAGTAAGTTACTGTATCTTACATGAAAGATCACCCAAGTCATAATAATTTCAAAGGATTAGCTGCAGGTATCGGCTGACTCACTGCTGACTCCTCCCTACCCAGCAGGTTCATATTCACTAGATGTACTTCTTGGCAAAATCCTCATCAGCTGGTAACACCAGCTCACACTAGGCCTTTGGCAGGGGCATACCCAAATTCATATTAAAGTGCAGATGAGAAGTTTCATTGGGTGACTAATCTATTTGGGCTTATCAGTTATGTAGAAATATGTATAGCAACATTTCAGTACCAAAGCAGAAGGTTAAGCATGTTGTAAGTAGAAATGAATTCTCTAGAAGCTCTAGAGTTGTGTAGTTTCCTTTTATGCCTTATGGAGAAATACAGGTAGTAACACAGGTATCAGGTGATTTAATTCATCCAGTACAATTATTTATCCTAAGTTAACAGAACCTGCCTGCTGAAGGTCCTGTAGCTCTCCATCAATGCTGAAACACATAGAGTTAGTGCAGACAAACCTGCACTAAAAGCAAACCATAGCTTTATACTCTATATAGCATTAAGATCCTTTCTTATGTTTACTAGCACATCACATGCCCAAGTGCTTTACTGACTCCTCAGCTCATGGGAGTCATTTATCCAAGGAAGGAAAAAGGTAGCCTGGTACTGACATCTCTCTGCTCAGATATATGGCCAGGGCTGTGCAAATGCTGCTGCTTGTAATATTATCTAAACATACAGTAACATAGAAATTTAGAGAGAGACTGACTGAGGAAGCAGCCACCACAGTCCAGCACGTATATTGCATAAAGTAAGAATCAAAACCAAAAGAAAACTAGCTTATTATTTCACTCCTAGTACTGAAACTGAACTACATAAATTGATGTCTCAGTTACTGCAGGAAGAAAAGGTATAAACACATTAACAATTGTGTTTATAAAATTGTTATAATGTTAATGGACAATATAATTGCTAATGGACATTAACAATTTTTTAAAAGAAGACAGGTGTCTGCATAAGCACTTACAGAGATCAAAAAATTCCAATGCTGAAGACTGCTTGCCATTTGAAAATTATAATTACAATTATGTTAATAATCATGACAAGTGGATAACCACCAGTCAGTTCAAATTATCAGTGACTAGTCCATATGCAAAAGAGGAAAGACACCAATGCAAGTAATCTCAAGATTACTCAAAAGCAGAAATGTTTAATTTCAGAAAGGTGATAATGTATTAGGGATGAAAGATAAAATAACTGCTAGCTAACAGAAACAGATATAGACTGTCTTTGAATTTAAGGAATGGTCTTTTTTTTTCTTTCTTTCTTTATACAGCTATATTAAAACAACTATAAAGAGGGGAGCTTAGATTGGATGTTAAGAAAGGTTTCTTCACTGACAGGGTTGATAACTCTGTCAACTCTGTTTTAAATTATAGTATAAGGAGAAAGCCACCTTCAGATACTGATACATTTAGTTATTCTGAAATCTTTCTGTAGGATAAGTTTTCTGTAGCATTTGTTTAGCTACTTTCTTTTAGTCTTATATATGCCCAAACATTTTGATGTTGACATGCCACATATAACTTATCTGTATTTTACTTCTTGGACTGCACAATCCATCTAACACTGAGCAGAACACAGTGCCCTCTTCAAATGCAAAGTGGCAAAGCTTTGATATTGCCAAACAGACCTTGACTTTTCAACAAGGAAAAAAACCAAAGTATTTCAAAGGTTTATCAGGAGTATATCATCATATTTTACATACCAATGTATTTGTCCTTCACTTCCACTTGTCCTCGTTGTTTCAATTTGGTGTCCTTTTTAACAGAGAGTGTTGCCACTGACTTTTTTCCTTTACTATCTTTTCCAGATGTTTTACCAGGAGGTTTAGCTTTCTCTTTCTCTTTTTCTTTCTCTCTTTCTTTTTTCTGCTGTTCTGCCTGACAAGACAAATAAATGAAGTTCCCATTATAGCCTTTGTGCAGAACAAAAGTCAGTCTGTTGTAAAACTTTAGGTGTTCATTTTTTTTTTATTTTAACACTTTCCCTCTCAGTTGCCATAATATTCATGTGGTGGATCTGTCTTGCACACCCTGCTTTTTTGTACTCAAACACATCATTCAGTTATTTATATGTTTTTACTCAGTCACAATGCTAAGACTTCACACTAAAAAGGAACTGCAAGAGGTAGCTAGACTGTATACTCACCAAACTAACAAAATGTATATGGGTAGAAAGATGAGTAAAAAATCCCTGTGCCTTAGTTACTTCCACTACAGCACTTGCATCAACCAGAAACCTTCCTTGGACTAAGGGGAAATACAGCAAAAATTCAATACCTGTTAGTATCTTTAACATCTCTGTTAACACTCTTGACTATAGTGTGAAATGGTACCAGCACTATTTTTCTTTGAAGTCAATATCTGTCTAATGCAAACTAAAACCAAGAGCGTTCATTTCACATAGGATATTACTCAACCATTCTCATTTTTGAACAAAAACACCTACATAAAGCTCTTCCCAGTGATTTAGGAGTACAGGATGAAAAAAGATTTTGTAAGTATTCCAAAGCCTCACACTATAAATCCAAAAAATCGAGAATCGGTCTAAAATTAAAACAATCAAAAAAATATGTTGGGATGCAAAATCCCTCTGGGCCCCATCCACACAGGCCCAGGGGTGCTCAAAGATGTGAGGGCTGAATTAAAACCTTCAGAGAAACTAAAATACATAAATCCACACAGACATGAGGTACAAATGCAAGTTTAGTTTTATATAAGGAGAGAATATTTTAAGTGCCTTAAACAAATAAGAGCCTGTATCAGTAAGAGAAGCCCTAAAGCCTAGTTTGAAGTTCAAGTAGCATTGCCTTTTGCAAAGTTAACTAAGTTCTAGTCGTAACAAAACATAATGTAGCCTTGCTAGCATTCCTAGATAAAACAGATAGAGTTATACACATAGAATTTGTGTAAGAAACTACGACTACTTTAGCACATCAATGTCAGGTTTGGATAGGTCCAACAAGGCAATAATAGAATCATGTTTGTACCTGATTGGCTAAAAGTAGAATAAAAATACACTGCTTTGAAAGAGTTAGAGCTCACAGAATACAGATTATGGATGCTGCTGTCATTGCTGCTGCTGCTGCTGATGCTGCCACTTCTGCATGGGGCTTGGGGACTTTCTGCTAGAAGGCTTTCTGCATAATGGTGTGAACTGTAACCTTTGCCTTCATGAGGCTGATTTAGTCATGCAATAAAGGACTTTTACAACTACTTTTTACATCCCAGCTTTTTGGTCTTCAATGAAGACGCGCTGCAACCTCGACGACAAAAATATCAAGGTAAAGTAGGTTCTGTAGAGCAAGAAAGTCTCCACCTTATTTTTGCCCAGCAGAAATACTACATTTGAACTATGCAAAAATTACATTTCAGGATTAAAAAGCTAAGTTAAATAAAATAAAAATATTAACTTAACTTACAGTTACAATCCTGCTGATGTCACTTTAAAGGCTATTAAAGCAATTAGGAAAGCCCTTCACGCAAACGAGAGCGGGCAGTTAACCCTATATAGTTGCTTTCCCTAGATCCAGCTGGAATGGTGCCTTAAGTTTTTCATATTTTCTAGATTTTGTACCACATTAGTATATAACTCTGAACTTCATATAAAGTGTTAGCATGTTCTCCTCACACTTTAGTAAGACAAGACAATGCTTTTTTAGTCTGAGAACCAAGGACACTGCTACAGCTTCAGGCCCAAGTAGTAGAAACAACAGCGAATTGAGGAGAGCAAACTGGGAGGATCAGACATCACAACCTGAAGCTGTAACTGGACAATTAACCCCAATATGTAAATGGACCAAAACTTATAAAAGCGTGAAACTTTGTAATTCATTGTCCATCTTGTGTGTAGCCTTGGCCAGGCTCTTGTACTGCCCAAGGTGTGTCCTTTAAGGCTTTTTAATAAATACCTACTTTATTCCTTTCCGCTGTCCAGCCTCTGTTTCAGGTTGCCTCTTTAGGCATCAGAAAGGCAGACTTTCCAGCTGTGGAAGTTGTACTTAGTTCAAATTCAAAATCAAAACAGAAAATCTTTTCCTGCTTTTCCCTTCCTTCTTGAATTTCCTTTCTGCAAAATTTAGAAATGTCTTCGACAGATTCTTGAAACTATTTCCACTGTGTAATGAAGGATTTGGAGGCTTTCATTATTTTCTTTCAAATTTGTTCCACTTTTGACATTTCAAATTAGAAATTTTCATAGTGCTTCTTTAAATTCTAAGCTGATGAACACACCAAAGAGATGATACAATCATCATGCCACAAAGTTCACAATCAACTTCATCTATTGCATCTGCATCATTTTAAGTAATTCTTAAATAAGCAGAGACTTTTCTGAACTTGCCAAGATTCTAACAAAGAACACTACTTGACCTTAATACTTTAGAAAGTAAATGCCTCTCCTTTCTTGGACTCTTTCCTTTTCCTTTCAATGTCATATGTCTCCAGCTTTTTCTGGAGTTTCTAATAATCCACTAACTTCTGCAATTTTGTTATTTTAAGTTTCACATTACAAAATTTTACTGCCTCAAACAGTTTTCTAATTCAGAGACTTCTCTTCTGAATAATATTTTAAATACATACATGTGTCAACTTACGACAAGCTCCTGCTCCTAATAAAATAAAAAAATTTTCTACTGCCTTATTTTTGGTTATTTACATGTTATATTAGTTCTGCTGATCCATTCTATTAACTGGTATCTATTTAAAAAAAAACCCCAAGACAGACATGTTTGCTTTCTGAGAACTGATTTGTGAGTAAAATCCTGTTTTCAACACCCAAATTGCTGGCAACAGAACTTGTATTGTACAAGCTAGTTGGAAAGGATTAAAAATTTTATAGCAGCCAATTTAGAGATAGAACTCTAAATTAGAAGTCAGTTTCTGCCCACTCTGTACTCCAGAGCACCCTCATATCCAAGAGCCTTCCAATTCTTGACTGTCCTTCAACTGCTCCTCTTGTGTTTGCCTGTCACACATTGATAAAGATGCAATTCAAAGGAGGTGACAACTTTTGCAGACAGTTTGGCTAAAACAGAGAAGTAACTGTAAGTGCCAGAGACTCTTCAACCTTCAACACTGACTATCCTCAAATTAACCAGGGAAATAAAATTACAGTTACAAGACTAATTTTGCTAAATCAAAGCTCTAAAGACTCCATTTTAATATTGATGTGCCATTAAATTTCAAATTTTTGTTTGACAGTTTACTTATGAGAATTGACTGCTATCTAAGAGAAAAGCCATTTTTTCTTAATTCATTATTAACAATCTACTCTATAGGTTCAGCCTCTCAATTTCTTTTCAGATTGAAAACATATTATTTTTCCCCTATTCTTCATATATATTTTTGTCATTTAAATTATCATGTCCTAATAAATTGACTTCTGTGGGAATAGGAGGAAACAATTTTAATGAACCACTTAGCATTTAATGTTTTTGTGATTCATCCACCAACTACTCCCACAAATAAAATTGTTGATAAAGAAATTTACAGATTTTCCAGTTATACAAAATCCATTAAACTACTTTCTGTTTGCATCTTTTGCATGCACAGACTGCTTAGGTCTCCATGTCATCACACTCCACATTATAGTTTTTGATCAATTAACAGGGTAAACTTACTGCAGCAATTATATTACTTTCTGATAATTAACTGACTTCCTGACTGAGTTTCATGAATGTTGGAAAAGGACCACAGCAAAACCAGTTGTTCAGTAAGTTGTTGAAATGTACCACTGACAACTCCAAAAGATGTTACAAATAAATTAGAGGTCTGATCTGTGATTCTGTGCACTTGGTGAAATTCCTCCTAGAACGCATAAGCAATCTGTTCAAGACAATCTTAGAACTAGTAGTAAAAACCTTGGAGACAAATGGAAGCAAGTTTTGGGAACACTGGAAAATGTGGCACCTGGTTCTGAGAAGCGGACTTCAAAATATGTACTATTTTGAGAGAGTTCAGGGGAGAGGACCATGCATAATAAAAAATGAACAGCCATGACACATATTTGGGTTGGTTTAGTTAAATATGTAATGGATTTCTGTAGAATGGAGGGTAATGTTGTCCCCATACACAGAGAGAACTGAAACAGGTTTAAATGAGAGTAGAGTTGGTAGGATCAGAAACCTTTTTCAAAGCCATGCGTTGCAGAGATGGTTCAGAAATAATACTGATTGCCATGGAAAAGCAAAGACACAGCACTGGAAAGTTTCAAGAAAAGGTTCAACAAACATCTGCCTGGAATAGTCTATGTAAATATTATCCTGCCTTAGTGCCAGAGGATGGAAGAGATAACTTCTACAAATTCTCTCCAGAGAGGAGATTCATAACAAGAACTCCGTCATAGTCTGCTCTGTGTCTGCCCCTGATACCTCCCAAATAACAACCTCTCCTACCTGGACTTCAGCAGGGATACATTCAGCAGAAGCCCGTTCCTAGCTCTGTTTTCTATTGGTCCTAAGAGTCAGTTAAGCCATTACTAGCTCTCACTCTAGCAAAGACTTCTTCCATAGTATTTTTATTTACTTTTCCCCCCCCATGTTCTCACTGGCATTTGAGTAATTGAGAATTTCATCCACAAAACCTAATCAACTTAAAAAGAATATTTCTAATCACATTTCTCTTTAATTGCAGTTCTAGAAAGCCACATATGAGAAGAAAGCTGAATTTATGGCAGCAACACCAGAAGTGTCTTCAAAAATATAATGTTCCTAGGGCATACTATAGTACCTTGTTTTCCTCTTCTCTTCTCTGCAGGTCCTTCTCTTTGAGACAAAGCAATTGAAATTTCAACAGCTTTCCAGTTAGTGTTACAGGAATTTCTTCACCCTGGTCCAGAAAGGCTTTGGCTAATTCTATCACCTGTAAAGGTAAAAAAAAATCACAACAAAACTACTACTTGCATAGTTTTTAATACTGCACTCCACTCACATTTATTTGCATGCTGAAATGAGGAAGTGCTATCTCACATTGTACCATGTTTGGGTCAAAATGGCCACATTTCCAGAAAAAACAACATATCAATAAGACACATCATTATTCTTGGGTTCCAAAGACCTCAAATAAAGTTATATCAGCTACAGTACGAGATAAAACTAGAATGGAAAAATCCTTCTATGATTTATGAGAAAGTCAACAAACAGAATTCTCACAGGAAAATGTAATTTTCTTTAGGTTTTAAACAAAGAAACAACATTGAGCAACTACATATTATAAAGTAGTAAATTAAAAAGCACATAACAGATAGCAAATCAAGAGGAATAGTTTGCAGTACTGTTTACAAAGTGACCAGTGTCTGAGGGACTAGCCCTAAATGAAAGATAAAAACTTCTTGAAGGGAATTTGAGAGGGTCTGTCTTGGTGAAAACACACCCCCTCCCTGTGTAATTCTGATTCTGTTGGTATGCAGCCTAATTGGGGTGAAATAAGGCTATTGAATTTTCTTAGGGTGATGACAGCAGCAGGAACATACAGCTGCATTGTCCAGATGTGTGGCATTGACAGGCTGTTTTATGACTATGTTTTTTACAGCTTGTTTCCACTAAATTTCATACAACTCACTAACATCTGGGCCGTTTTCCTTGGAGCCTCATAACCACTTTATTTACTGCGAAAAAAATAAAATAACATAAAAATACTGTTAAAAAGTTGTTATATGTTTCTTTTCACTGGTGTTGTCTCTGTAATAAAGTTCACCTACGTAGGAAGCGCTGTTGAGGAATAATATAACCATAATATTTTCTTACTTTTGTTTTTAAGCAACCATCAGCTTTATTTATAACCATGGGCTGAATTAGGTGTTACTCAAATGTTCTGACATGTTTCTCTTTTCTCCTCATGGAGCAATTACAGTTGGGCACATATGGTGTCAATTTTGCTAGCTAACACTGAGACAATGAAGGTGCACACTGCATCTCACTGAACTGTGTCTTGTCTAATGCAAACACCACCGTTAGCTTTGAGCTTCTATAGATTCTTGCCTAGTTTAGAAATTTTCACTTCTCACCTAAGTGTAGCCACTAAAATGCTTCTCCGAATAAAGCAAAGCTGAATCAGAATCCAGACTATTTTATGCCAAATTATTGTTTCATGCAAACGAAAGCAAGGAGCACAAAAAAGGAATGTCTTAAAATTCAGGTTTTTTCCAAGTCACATAACAGGGAGACAAACCAAAACATATGCATTTAAAAACCCTTCCAAGACAGTCCTGCTCCTGCAACACAAATAAATCTGATGATCTTAACATACACAAAGGAAGATTCATCACGATTAAAATGAGGTTTGCTTTGCATGTTTTGTACTCAGAGTAAGACTGGTCACTAGCTCAGCAGGCCAATCACAGAAGGCTTCTGGAAAGACCCACTGACATCAGAGCCACAGCAGAAAATCAAGGACATGTTAAGAACAAGACTTAAAAATTACCACAGACTGTGGGCACACTAGGAACTACTAGTTATTAAAAAAAAAGTAGTCAAACAGAGCTGGGCAAACAAATCTATGCTCTGAAAGAAAGAGACTTTGATAGAAATATCATAGTAATTTCCCTCAGAGAGAAAAATTCTCATAAAGGGTTTTTTGTTGTTGTTGTTTTTTTTAATTGATGTTAACAGCCTATGGAAAATGATGCTTCTCATTGGCCTAATGTATATGAGTTGCACATTTCTTGAAACACAATAGAGGGGAAATGGAGAGAGTCTGGAAGGATTACTGAAAAGTGTATATATAGTAATCCAGGTCAATGGCAGTTGCTGATTTATTGCACATGGAAGAAGAAAAAGTGCTGAGATTCTTAAATCCCGTTCTTCCTGAGAATTTTAAAGTATTTTACCAGTCAAAAGCAACGCCTAATAATTATTCCTACGTTGTAGATTTTGTAGAATACAGGAATGAATACAGACTTGATGAAGTAGAGTGGGTAGGAAGGACAAATTTTCTTATGTTAGCTATGAGAACTATAACCAAAACTATTTAACAGGAATACATTCCATAATTGTGGAAAGAGGTCACACAAATAAAACAAAGACAGAATGAGTACACTACATTTGGCAATACAAAGAAAGAAAATATCTTTTCATGTAGAAATGTAAAATATGCTTTATACAGGAGGAAATTAAAACCAATCTTAAAGACAGAACATAGACCAATCCATGCACAGTAGATAAAAGAAATTAAATTTGTTACACATCCATATTTACTTCATCTGTGATCCTCTGCATTATGCAGGCACCTGGCATAAGCAGTTAAAAATCTACAGAGCCTCAAGTGAAAAAAAAAACACCCAAAAAATCTCAAGACAAAAACTGGGTAGGAATACAGAAGGAAGTTTTTCGGATACTATGAGGTGGATTTGTTACAGATTGGCTATATTTCATCCCACTGGTGATGATCTCCTTCTTATGTGAGAAACCATGGAAACTTGGATGGACAAACTTAGTTAGGTAGGGCCTCTATTTCTTTAAAGCAAGAGGAAACTTAGCATTCCTCACACAGCAGGGGTCACACTGGTGAAGTGCAGAAAGGCCTTGGCGATGCAGTATTTGATCTCATATGGTGGCGGTATGAACCACGCAGAGATTTAGCTGTCTGGTGCAAAGGGCATGTATTTCGAGCCACTCACACGCTGCATGAGTGCTTGTAAGTGACCCTACACTACTGACAGATGTCAGCGCCACTGAGATAGCAGATAGGTCTTAAAAGTTAGGGAAACATTTAAAGCCAGAGTCTTTGTGCTGTCTTTCTTTGAAATGCCTCTTTCTCGAGATACAGAACCATTGTGGCTGCCAAATCATAATCAGAAAACCATTCAAAAAAGATAAATTAGATAATAAACTTTTACAGCTTTATTACTACCTGGCACCAGTAACATTGCTTGCTATGAACAATGATCAGCCCACTTCACAGTGTAGTTCTCCCATACCCAGAATGAGCTTTCTAAAGCCCTTTCTTCCTTCTTGTTCTTGAAATTGTAAGAAATCCAGACCATCACGTATGCCCCAGACTCATATAACACTTCCTAAAAGAAACATAATAGTTCCTAGAAGAACCAAGTAAGTAAAATCCATTAGTTGCTGACACAATTCACGTTAATTTGACGCAGGATAGTCATCAGTCAAGAGGCTCTGAGGATTACACAACCACGTTGGTAATCACTACTCAGATGTATTTTCCTGAGCAAAGTAAGAAAAGGAGGTGAAAAAGTGATCTTCACTTATTACAATCTTCTGTCAGTCTTATGAGTCCTTCACAAGCAACTTTTAAGGCAGACTAGAGGACAAAAGCTGCTTGGGTCATCTTGATAATTGTTTTTTTTCTAAAGAAGACCTCTTTACATACGCTACTAAATATTTCTGACTCTGCCAATGTCATTTCATTGACTAAAGCATACTACAAGCAAGCATTTTGAAAGAATACCAGGAAGGATCTGAGTTAACAGAAGTTACTTTTTTTTCAGATGACACCTCCAGTGTGTTGAAAGAATTCAGTTTCTCGTATTAGACTTTGAAAGAATTCAGTTTCTCATATTAGACCTAACTTCATTTTAACTCTCAGAACCTTTTCCCACCTATGATGTCAAAAGACCACTTGCTTAATCATTATCTTTATAATAGTGAATTAATGACTCACAGATCAAAGAGAGCTTTAAGGACTCACATAAAAATCAAGAAATCAATTGCATATCTGAGCAGAACTCTATATAACGCTTATGTATCCATAAGGCAGACTGTAAAACCTAAGATAAGCTAAGTGAGTAATACTTGTTAATCAGTGAAGATGTATTCCAGAGAATGAAAGTAATTAAAGTGGATTTGATGACTCCTTGTACCCCATGGAGTCCTTTTCGACTAAACCTACTAAAATGAAGCAATACTGAGCAAATACAAATGCTGCTCATATGCTAAATATCTTCCTTTCTATTGTGAGAACATTTCTCAAAGCAGAAGCAAATGGCTGCTTGTACTCTAGAAAAATAACTTGTCAGTCATATGAGTGAATCTGTTTTTTGCCAAAACACAACACAGCTTGATCTGGTTAGCTGAAACCTATTAGAATTATCCACTGTAAGAAAGTCTGCTCTCTAAACCTCTCTCTACAGAAAATCTGCAACCTGAGGGGATATTTTAACTGATTTAATCTCAGGGATGCTCTATGAGAATTTTCTAACACATGTGTACAGCGTTATGTCAAGTACTTAATGTTTTAAAAACAGAAATGGTGAATAACCTAATTTCAGTAAAAATGAGAAAATACATTACATAAAATAAGGAGGGCTTCATTAGAGAGCTCATACAGGAGCTCTCACCATCTAGGATGTGCTCCTCCTATGGCTCCCTGACCATTAGCTGCTATGAAAACCAAACTGCTTTAAGGGATACAAATATCCAGTGATTGGAAAGATCAGACATTAGCACTGCTATCTCAGGAAGGAGTTCTATGCACAGGGAAGGCTTTTTCATGTGACCTTTCATATATCTGTTTTCTTTTAACACTGATTGGGGGGAAATAGTTGAAACAGTATTTAAGTGATTTCAGAAGACCCCCTACAGTACCCACACTCTTGACAGGCCAGTCTGTTGAGATTTGTGCTCAGATGAAGGGATGTATTGCTATGATCAAATACTGAAATGTTTACATTTCAGTGGGATGAATCTGCCCAGCAAATCTTTCCATTATGGCACAGAATATTTTAAGCTTCTGAGAAGTAAATTGTCTCCAGCAATTTCAGCCAACTGAATCCACACAATGAACACCACAAAGCTAAAAGATTTAGTCACGCTTCTCTAACATTGCATCTGGCTAGGAAGAGAACCCAATCAGAGGTGGAACAAAAAGATCAAGAAACAAAATTGCCTCATCAAACCTTGTGCTGGCAGAACCCATCCAGCTACATCTTGACAGAGTTTTCTAAGCCATGTCAGAATATTTGGACCAGGTAGTTCCAATGGCCTTGGCACCACAAAACTGGGCAGGATCTTTCCACCTTGGTGGGTCCAGCTCTGCAGCAGAGCTTTGAGCTTTCTTTTTTTTTTTCTTAAATTTGTTGACAAAGGATTCTGGGATTAGTTGTTGTACTTGAGCAAAATGTCACTCACTTTATTGGTGTTAATGAACCTATTACAGTCTCCCAAAAACTTTGAAGACAAAAAACCAGAAGATAGCATTGCCTTTGGCTAATTCAGAGTCCCTCTAACACTTCAAGGATGACATTCTAACAGACATAATTGCTGTTTCCTCTAGTTACACAGACATCTCAACAAAACCTGCACAGAAAAAAGCAGAAATTTGATACCAATTTGCATGTATGCAGGAACTCTTGTAATTTGTGAAGCAAATCCAGTCTCACCAGTGTTCTAAAGCAGATTTTTAATAGGTAGATGAATTTCAAAAGGTTATCAATTGTCTTTCCAAGAAAATAAATTGCTAGCAATTTGAGTATTATGAATGGCCTCAGGTCAAATAATTATAACTAACAGTAATAAAATAATAATGCATGTTTCTAAAATCCTAGCTTTAGGATTCTATGAAGAGCCACTATTCTGAAATGAAACTAGATGTGCACATCAATTGCCTCATGTAAATAATAGAACCTGACCTCTCAGATTTTAGGAAACAAGATTAGTGTCCTAGGTTACAATGTAAAATTGTGCCCAAGGTTTGTATTCTATCCCCATGAGCCGTTGGAGCCAAGGTGGGGCAGTGTTTTCCTTATCTTCTGTTAACGAGCCTAACAATGCCTTGCCACATGACTCATAGATAACTTCCTCCGGGAGTTATCTCTGTTTAATGGGCCATCAAGGACCCACTGCATGACTCATAGAATGAGATCATCCCCATTGTGAGATGCTCCACCCAGGGGGAGGAGCCAAGCATTCCCACCTGGATAAATCCAGGGTTTGGGACAGCACAGGCAGCTTTTTATCCACTGGACTCCCAGAGGAGACAAGAGCTATCAGATGTTTCTATAGGAATCATTGCTTTGACAAGACCATCGCATCTGGACTGCTACTACCACCCTAACAGGGTGTCAGGTTGTATTCTGACTCTGTCAGTGTTTTTTTTTTTTGTACTATTACTTTTATTTTACTTTCTTTTATTTATTTTCTTTTCCTCTTATTAAATTGTGTTTCTGACATGGAGTCTTTCACTGGTTTTGCTTTCAAACCAGCACAATTAGAAAACACAGATTGTTTTCCTGCTCAAGCTCAAGACTTTTTCCCCCCAATTTTAACATTTAAAATTCTGGTACTTCTTAACATGACACATTGTTCCTGGAAAGGGATACTGAACTGGAGACACTTAAACTGACTGCGACCAGCTACAATTTATGCAACTGCCTGGTTCGTAGCAACAATGGTTTCCTCTCATGGAATAATCAAATCTGAATGGAAGGCAGACAATTTGATAACTTAAAAGACTACATGGGCCACTTGATCATGCAGTGGCATCAGATATTCTGACAATGGCAAAGGCTCGTGCAAAGATATGCTAAACCTAAATTAACCAATTCTTTCCCTAACACCCTTTTAAGTAGATTGACCTAATACTGTGAACCAGCAGGCAGAGTAATTAAACCCTCCTCAGAAGATAAGACACTAAATATCTCAGGTAAAAATATCACCTCATTTAGTGGATCATTTATAAAACATCCTATGTTCTGCACTATAAACTGGTAGGAGCTTAGTAACAGATAGAAAAGAGCTGAAAACAGATGAGTAGATAATGTCCACAGCAGGATTTAAAGTCCCTTAACCTTCCCTGAAGCCAATTTCTTCCTAAAAGGCATATTCATTTAACAACAATTCCCAAGTGTACACATTCAATGTCTGTGTATCCACAGAGTGTAAGGGCCAAGTCCTTCTGCAATAAAATTCTCTTCACTTGCATCCACACCATACCACTTGACAAAGGCTGACTGGAGAACTGCTCCATTTTATGACATTTAGGAGTGCAGTATGAAATTTATTTTGTACTGGAATGAAAAATAAAGTCTTTCTATCCTTCTAACCGTTCAGCATGGCTGCCAAAGTTGTTTCTCATGTCAAATCCTCTCATGAAAATGATGATAGCAGATAAGTTTTGGCTCCTGAGCTGTTCCATTTTACACCAACTTCTAAAATTAATTTTGTTCCATTGGAATGAAAACAAAATCTTTCTAACTTGTATTAGGAAAAGAATTCTATTGACATGCATATATAGAGTGAGAAGGTTTGGTTTTGATAGGGCTATCTTTACTTTTGAGAAAGCCTAATCTTGACCATAACCTTTGTTATGGTTGTGTCACAATCTATACACTTACACAAAAATAGGAAAACCTTGATTATATGTTTCCACAAGAAATAAAAAGGCTTTCTTAAAAACACTCCTGACTAGCATTATGTGTAAAACCCTTTTCTTGAGTGTCCCATATCCTGGCTACTACCGAGTTTGCTCTCCCAGTGCCAGACAACTCTTCTGAGCTTTTACTTGGTGAAAATATTCCTTCCCATAAGTGTTATGTCTCTGACATTAAAAGTCCCCTTTCACATCAAGCAAAACTCAACATTTTTGATTTTTCAACCCTAGGAGTTTACTATAATGAACACAGATGAATGCATACTCCATGTCCCTAGTGCTAGCCTCCTTTTTTTTTTATCTTTCTGGAGATATTGTTAGACACAATGATGAGAGTCTAAAAAGGGACAATAGACAATAGAACCATATAAGGTAATAGAAAAGAATAAGGTATTTAAGACCTACTGAAGAGAGGATATGAAAGATATTTAGATAAACATCTATTCTTAATTTTTTAAAAAATGAAATTCATGCCATTGGGGTGAGTAATAGAAGGTAGTTTTGAAAAATTATACACATGCATACACATTTAAAAACATATATTTTAAATAGATCTATTACCTAACTATAATTACATATAATAAAATAACATAATTATACATAATTCAATATACAAATATATATAACATTTCATAATATAGTAGGAGCATGTATCCCACGAAATACACACTCAGTTCCAATCTAAAGTGGACCTTCTTTCTACATCATAATGTGATCAGCGCTTCAAATAAGAGCAGCAACTCTTATTCATAAATCTACACTCTATACATTTCTAGCAAAGCATAAGTTCACAGGAATGCTTGAAAACTGCTTTACATCCATTGCTTCCTGGCTATGTTTCACTTTTTTCACTTTTTTCAACTTGGGCTTGTTAATTGTTATGTTTTACTATCCTACAGAAGTTCTTAATATCTTGGTTATATATTTTGTGTTGGAAGTGACAGAAGAGGAATCTGTTTCATGTACACCCAGAAAACTCAAGGATTCTTCTGTATCTGCTACAGTCTATTGCCTATTAAGGCAAGAAGAAATGTGAACATTATGCAATGCCAAAGATTATGGCATCGCAATCTTAGGGGGAAAAGCAACAACAACAACAACAAACCCAAAGGAAAAAACCCCAAAACATGTACAACATAAATAATTTAAAAACAATAAGATTATATTTCTAACCAATTCCCTTTTACTCCCTTAAATGAGTTGTATAAAACATGAACCAATTAAGATTTAAATGCAAGTGCTCAACTGAACTGGATTTTAATGGCAAAACTTCGCATATTATGGTTGGCAATAGAAAGATATAGTTTGGGGATCTCTTTGGTTTGTTTATTGAAACTGCACCATCAGTTGATATCTCAGTATGCCTGGTGATAAATGCTGGCTGTTATGTATCTTGACAGTAAGCTTCTCCTGCAGCTTCTCCTGCTTTTATCCACCAAGAGGCTTGAGGTTTCTGAGTTGACACTGCTTCTCTGTTGGCAAGGAGGTAAAATAAATGAGGTTTTATATGAAAACAATCTGCCGTGCAGATCTGGAACAGGAGAATCAAACAGGTCCTGTGTTCAGCCAGTGATGACAAAATGTAGAATTATTTGCAGTCAAAATTTTGTATTATCTCTGTTTAAATATTTACAGTTCCAGCATGTGATTTGAAATCTAATGCTTGCTTGCTCATCACGTGTGAATATCAGAGATAATTCACATAAACCAGGTGGGATTATAAGATCCTGGATAGTGTAATTTAAAAGGCCCCACCATTTAAGATTCAATGAAGAAAGGAAAAAAAAAAAGAGAAAACAGATGCCAGCAGAGATGAGTTTATTTTTTAACTATATCAGAGAAAAAAAAATCATTAACATGGCATTGGTCTGGTATTAAACTGAAACAACAGAAGAGTCAATATAGATGCAAGAGAAGTAGGGCTAATCAGTGATTACTCTGCTCTATATTCAGAAAAACCTCACAGATAATACGGTTTCCTCATTTCATTAAAAGCAATTATTTACAACTGCATCAATAGAAAGTTGCAAAAATGCAGTTTTTAAAGCTAGGAATACCAAAAATCAGTAGACCTGGACAATATAATTAAAGTATTAAAACTAGGTGGCTGAGGAACTCTTTGATCTACAAGTACTGACTTTAACCAGCTCTTGGAGAACAAGGGCAGTTTTACAGCAAATAAAATAAATATCACACCAATACTTAAAAAAGGGAAATTAGAATAATGTATATACTGGCAATATAATGCTGATCATTGCAGAACAACAAAGGAGATGTTATTTCCTTAATGTCTTAAAAGAGAATTCAAAAGACAATGAATAAACGGAGGGTAAAATAATTATCAATTCTATTTTGTTCTCTTAAAGAAAAAAAATAAGGAGGCCTTTTCACAAAGAGAATAGCTTTCTATGGCAAGGCTGCAGTTCTATTTGAAACAGAAAATATGATACAGCGAAAATCAGAATTCCCTAAGCTCTGTGGTCTTGGAAAGGAAGGAAAGAAAAAGAGGAGAAAAAGGGCATCATTGTGTTGGCATCATTTAAACCTACACAGGGTATAGGTTTAAAAAAAATAAAATTATTTGCTGGAAACTTTCAATTGCACCAAACACTTCCACTACATCTGCGGTCCAAAGCCTAGGTAATTCATTTACCTTTTCCTTTCTAATAAGAATGCCTTCTCCAATCACCTCCTCCTCCTACCTCCTGCAAGTTATGGGAGATATATATACACAAAATTTATACATACATACATAAATAATAGTTATACACATACACACACACACACACATGCACACACCACATGCACACACCACACACACACACACACACACACACACACACACACACACATATATATATATATATATATATGTAATTCTGCTATGCCCAGGACCTTTTGAACTTTTATTGACCTATAATTGCCCTCATGGAATCATAAGTTTAGGGAGGAATACTGGAATGCACTGCACACTGCTCATGCTGCCTCCCATCCTGAAAATGCAGGAGATGCCAGTAGAGTTAGTTATCAATCTGGTGATTAACAGCTGAGAAAAACTTATTTACAACTGATTTATGCTGTTCCAGTCTCATGGAATTCCAGGATGAGAATGGGACACAATTTGGATTTGGCATCTGATCTGATAACATTTTCCAGTTTGGCAACTATAGCAGAAAACTTGCTGGGAGAAACAATAACTAATATATTAATTCTTGTCTTGTGGTAGAATAAAGATTAACAGTTATAATTAAACCTTTTTGGTTACACAGGATGACTTGTCCCAAAGATGAGCCAGAGCAGCATGGAGGGATGCTTCTGTTACAAGATTTTAGTTTTGCTGGCTTCTCCAGCACAAGGACATTTTGAAGGCAACATTCTGGAATCCACAACCAAACAAAACTGCTCTCATCTCTGCCAGTTGTGCCTTTTTCATCTTTCCATGAACCTTTTTCCCAAGCATCTCAGCTTATCTGACAGAACCACAAAACTCTTCCACATATCTCTCCCTCCGATCCCTCTCTCTCTCAGTTGAATAAGACCATGACCCTTATTCAACTGTTCACTTCCAGCAACACTATCCATCTTCTTCCAGTCATCTCATGTGAAGGGGCCTCATGAGGCTCCATCTGCTTTCATAATTACCATGGTACTACCTCGCAGCTCCAGCTCATTTCCTTATTAGTATGGGACATGATTCCTTCTCAGAATTTCCCAGGTAACACAAAGGCAACTTTCTGTTCCCTGCCCTAGTAAGTACAACAAAACTGCAAAATAACTCTTACAAGAAAAAGGAAAAAAAAATTCCTTTAATCCACAAAGCCCCTGGATTCAATCTCATCAGAAGTTTGAAGGGAGAAGTAGGGGAAATAAAAAAACCCCATCAGCCTCATGAACAATACTAGCATGGAAAATTTAGGCTTGAATAGATTTTCAAAATTCAAAGTTTGGAAACTAGACCACTTAAAGAGTGCAGTTGCCTGTCTCAAACACTGTTAAGGGCACAGAAGGATTTTGCCATGAGATAAGCACAGAATGGAGCAACAGGATGGTGCTAACTCCAGGCCTGGTGGAGGCAAGATCTGGCTAGCACATCCTGGCAAACATATCTGGACAAAAATTCCCACTGTGGCAAACTGTGTAAAGAAGCAATTGCTCATAGGCATATCACTAGTGAAACAAAGATCACCCCAAGGTTTGGGAGAGATGGCATCTGCAGCTACCAATGACCGCCAAAGCCCCACCTAAATATTCCTCTGGATACCTGAAACTTGGACTGTAGACAACATAAGATAAAGGTGGTACTATTGTCCAGGTGCTATCTCAGACCTGGGGGGAGGTTAACAAAGCCTAGGGAAAAGAATGTATCACTGATAACCGACACAAATGGGGAACCTATGAGCTACAAGGACAGCCAACTCAGCAACTGCGCTGAAATCAGCTCCGACTGGATAAAAGGTAATTCTGGTATGGGAAGGTTGTGAACACTGATCCCAGAAACCCACCAACTCAAAAGAAGAGAAAGACTGAGCATACTGACTAACCAGCATTAGAGGTGACTGTGTAGCCAACAAGCATTAATTCCTTTGTTTGCTAAAATATATAGGTAATGAAAAGTTTTGAATGACCTTGGGACCTCCCTCACCAAAAAGTCCAGAGTGGAGAAGGACTAACAGCATCCATGGGTGGTGTAATTTTCTACTTGAACTCTCTCTTTCTCCCCCCTCTCTTCTATTTCTAATTCATTGTTAAATAAAATCTGTACTGTGGATTTTAGCATATGGTTGCACCTTAATTTAGGCAGAGGCATCTCTCAATAATCAGATCTTTACAACACTATCATATTTAGTAGTGGCAAAATATCTTAATTACACACAATATTATTAACCTTAATAGAAAACTGACCCAACAAACAGGTGTGTAAACAATAAAAAATACACACCTCGCTGATAAAATACATATATTTTTAGTTGTAGGTCTTGTTAGAAAAATTGTGCATGATAAATTATGAAATATGTTGATATATTACAGGAAGCATACATTTTCCCTTTCCCTTCAAGGGAAAAAATTAATTCCTCAGCATCTTTGTGAAAGAATAAGCCTATCATCATTCAATTAAGTGCAGGAATTAGTACAAAATTACCAAGCAGGACTCCTATGTCCATCAAGTCATATAAGAATTAGAAAAGGTGTTAGACACCTAAATCTCCTGGATTTGGAAATTTTTTAGCTACATATTTATAAATCCTGCCCTGAGCCTCTTCACTTTGTACAATAAGAGTGATATATGATACAAAACAATAAAATGATAGAAAGCCTGAAGGAGAATAACTTAGAGCAGACAGCAGGAATTATTTTAATATATCTAATTAGTTTGAAATGTCTCATGAGCTGTTTGTTAAAGGTTCTTGACTTCTAGGCACTGCAGACTGCTGCACTGAATTTATTAAAGACCCTGCACTTCAGTGGATTCAAAGTGTAAGACCAACAGCATGGGTAACAATATCACTACTAACACCAATAATAACCACATTACTATGCATGTCATTAGTCCCAAATTCACACACGTGCACATGTCATATGTTCAAAGACCCTTAAATGTCAGGAATATCACAGTACCTCTAAAATAAATATGGAAACTTGTGGAAATGGCAGCATGTTGAATCCTGCCACAGAGAAGTGTATGTGGCAATGACAGAAACACTCCTCTCAGAAGAACTTTTCACAACTCCGTTCTGTGCCAACCTTGTATTAGTTTATCTTTGCTAGTGGAAGCAGTGAAAGCACTGAAAGCTTTGACTGCTCAAACTGCACATGGAATGTATGTGAATGTTCAAGAACAAACTCTGCCCAGAGAGGTGGGATCTTAATGCTGTGGCAACATGATAGATCTTTTAATTTGCTGCAGCCTGAACGGAAACTGAGTCCAAGCAAAAGGTCAGAACAGGCATTTTATATTCTGTGTTAAAGGAGGGGAGGAAAAAATGTCTTTGAGGAGTAAAATAAGTAGCTAATGAGACACAGCACTGACAGCTGGAATTTAATAAGTGTCCACTTCACAAGGAAAATTGCTCTTAGTAATTAAATACAGGTATTATACAAAGCTTCTGCTTAGAGCTAGACTTCAAAATCCTTCTGTCAAGTAGGACTGAAGAAGTTTTACATACCAAGTAATATAAGGGTGAGTTTGCCTGGGAGGCTAGTCCTAAATAAAGAGGGTTAATTGCATAAAATTCACAGTCCTGTCAGTGGTAAATAATTCCAAAGGGACTTGTTCAGATAGTAGCCTGGCATTACTGAAAAACAGACTGCAGCTAAAAGGTACTGCTATAAAGTCCACCAAAACCTGAGACACATAAAAAGTTTATTAGTCATTGCAGAAATAAAATGCAAACAAAGTCTTTTTAGAGGGATCCAAAATTCTTTACGCTCCAGGTCTGTAAGGACTGTAAAACTCTACCTGAGAAATTTTTAAACAATCTTCTAATTAATAGTAGGATTTTATCGCCTCTCACAAGCTGTAAGTAAAACATTAACAGGGTAGGAGGAAGTACTCTCTGTACTAAGCATGATTCCAAACCCTGCTGACATAGCCCACAAGATGAATCAGGTTACATCAAACTGAGATTATAATGGGTACTAGCACACAGAATAGTGTTTCGTATAGGGGCCTGCATAGCCATAAACAAAGGGATAAGTTTCTAAATTATTGGGAGCATCTGAGACAGAAGTGTCTGACAAGTTTTCTATAATTTGAGACATCACTATCAAAATATGACCATGTAATATATCCTTCAATAACGAAACTCATATCCCTGAAAACGTTTTGATCATCACTTAATCAGCTGCCCAACAGAATATTGCTGGTATCACAAAAACAAAGCAGTTTAAGTATCTTGATGGTTGAATGTTTTTACTAGCTACATCCAACAAATTTGCATTTACTCAAGAATGAATAACAAAACCACATGGCTCTACATACTTCAGTGTAAAAGAGCACTGACTCTGCAGTACATGTTTTAACCTACCTCATAGAACATAGGCACATTCTTAGGCTTTTTTCCCTTTTGACCCCCAGCTTCTGCGATCTGCAAGTAAATAAAGCATCATACTGTGAGATTTTATGTTTAACTGAAGTACTTTACTCATTATTCCCTTTTGCAAACACTACATTCACACTCTGAAAAATCATCTTATAGCAACCCTGTACCTTAGGGAGGGAGTTTTTTGATTACGACCGTGAAGAAAAGTTTGTAACAAAATTTCATTCACAGGGAGTGAAGCAGCTTACTCCATAAGTTTTTTTTCCCATTTTTAACTCCTATGAAATAGAGCAATGAAGCTAGTAAAAAGTATAGAGAATAACTTCTATGAGGAGTGGATGAGGGAGCTGGGGCTGTTTAGTCTGGAGAAATCCATTTCTCAGGGGAGACCTTATCAATCTCTCTAACTCCCTGAAAGGAGATTGTAGCAAGGTGGGGATCAGCCTTGTCTCCCAGGCAACAAATGGCAGGATGAGAGGAAATTGCCTCAAGTTGTTCCAGGACACATGTTCACGCTGGACATCAGGAAGAATTTCTTCACAGAAAGGTTTGTCAAGCATTAGAATGGGCTGCCCAGGGAGGTGGCAGTCACCATCCCTGGAAGTGTTCAAGAAATGATAGCATGTGGCACTTACTGCTGTGGTTTAGTTGATAAAGTGGTGTTCAAAGGTTGGACTCGATGATTCTAAATTCTTTTCCAACCTTAATGAATTAGTGTAATTTTTGAAACTTCCACAGAGTAGTTTATTATTACCACAGACCAAAGAAGGCAGAATCTAGAAGTGACATTTACAGTTTGGTTCATAATTAAAAGTTATTTTCTTGGAATACCTGTCTGTAAATGTCTTCACGTGTTACCACACTGAAGAGCTTTCGCAGTGGCACCTGCACAGCAAGAGCCAGGGCCTGGGTGTGGATTTCATCCTCAATCTTGGTCCCAACAACGAAAGCGATGCTAGGCTTCCAGTCATCCTACATTCCAAAATAAAATACTTAAGTAAATATTTATACAAAATAAATATTAAAACTCACGCCAACAAAAGTTCTTCTCTGCAGTTTCAAAGAGTAATCTTGCAGAGACGGCTTTAAGTCACTTTAAGACATATTAAACATCATTGTATTAATCACACTGAAATTGAATGCAACCCGAAAAAGTCCCTACTACTTTGTCCCAATTCTTCCTGCCATCAGGTGGCAGCATTATGCTATGGAAAATACACATGCTCCCTAACAGCCTTAAACCTTTTTGCAGGCAAATGATGTATTAGCATCTCACAAAGATGTACTAACTTTTAAATGGCACTTGCGGATTTGACAGTTCAGGTAGCAAACAAGAAATTAATTTTAAATATATGTATTATTGTGATTATTTGATGTAGGAAAAAAGTAACAATTTTCAGCTCCCTCATCCTGTGAATTAGATGATGCCCATATACTATTTTCTGTCCATTGTAGCATTATTTTTATGTTTAATGAAGGTATATTTATGCATAGTATGACTCTTGCATGGTTTCACTAAATATTCTGAATTAAGAAAAATTACTTACCAATGGCAAGTTGTATACTACAATATTGGTAAGTTAAAAACACTAGCAGTTTTCAAACATTTGCAGTAGCATACACATTACTGTAATGCAAAAAAAAATATTTTCAGTACTAAAAAATTCAGAACAAGAGAAGACCGGAACACTTTATTTAGTGATGTACATCCACAAAAGCTTAAAAATCATGTAATTTAAGCAACTTTTACTGGTTACTCTCTTTCATATTCCTACTGAAATCCCTTTCACAGAGTGAGTTGCTATCTCCAGCCCATCTACATTGAACTCTAGAGTGTTTTTTTATCAGCATTAGTGGTGGCTGAACTAGGAGCATTTGTAATGGTTGTGATGAATCACCAAATTTGGGGTTTTTTTTCAATGCATATCTGCATGTGTAAACTGCAAGGTTACCAATGCAGCTGCATAAAGGTAAACATGGAAAGGGGTTCAGTCAGCTCAAGGCAGTCCCAGAATAGTCACATTACTCAGGACCAGACTAAGCAGGCTGACAATCCAGTGTGCATCATAGCAAGGAAAGGTTTTATGAGATTTAAGATAGGGTGGTAACTTTAGAATATTGGGTATTTTCATATATTTATATTATGTACAAAGTCATTGTGGACAGGAAAAAAACCTGAGCTGAGCTATGGTAAAGTGAGGAAAAGGACCATTCTAAGAAAAAGACTCAGATGGTAAGAGAAGCATCTTCTTCCATTTTACAGTACCCTTCTTCATTTGTTCCTTTTCTTAGCTGGTAAAAAGCCTACCTAAATGTCTGCAATTTGAGTAACTGATGGCTTGGGATGGGAGAAAGCCACAGTCGACTGAAGATTCTAAACAGTGCATGCTTACATGCTGGGAAAGAGTTTGTCAAACACTTAAGGTAACAAAGGATAACATCACGTGAGTATGTCCCATTTTTCTAACCACAGAATACTCAGAAAAACAAAAAAGATGTAAAGTTCACCTGGCTCATTAAGTAAAATTGCAAGTAGCTACAGATCAGATAACTAATCCAAAAGGGTGCCTACAGCTCCACACATCATGAACTTTCTTGATGGTTTATTGCAGCACAAAACAAAGCTCAAGTTTTTAAAATTATGAAGTGCTATAGAGATCAAGCATATCACTGATGCTCTAGGAGTGGTGGAACACGGTGGAATTAATGAATTGCCAGCTGCACTGGGGCAGCAGACACTGCTCATTGGAGAAGTGGCAGCAGTAGTGAGGACTGCACCAAGTACACTGAATTTCATTTTGCTCTTTTAAGTCTTTCTGCTTAAAGCTGCAAGATAGCTACTGGTGCACAGCACTGTGAAAGAGCTCTAGGTATTCCAATATTGTCAACATGCAGAGGAGTTGCAGCTAATCTAGATTAAAGCTATCACTGTATATCTGCCAAGACTTGGAGAGTAAAACTTCAGCATTCTTTGAACAGGAAGTATTTAGATGTCCATGCTTGTGTGGAAATGCATAATTTTCTAGGCTCTCAGAAATGAGATTGAAATGCTCTCATGTGGCAGTATCCTGGTGTTCCCAGTGCTGACCAGCAGACATGGAATCTTTAGAATAACCATCTAACTGTGGCATGAATTAATGGAGCAACTGTTACCACTACACTGCCCACTTCAGTGAGGACCCCCGAGAAAGGGAAACAAGGTCCAGTAAGTCTCACAGAGAGATGCTGACAGCTCAAGAACAGCAAGAATCAGGAATGTCAGGTTCTACTCAGGATCCTATGGTAAGCATGGTCCAACAGAAATACAGAGCTTACTCCAACAACTTCCTGCAGTTCTTCAGATATATAAAAATATATCTATCAGAGAGTTGTAAAACCCTGTCTTATGCCTTTAGTTCCTCCTTAAAACATGCTGATAACTTGCTGCCCACAAATTAAACCTGCTTAACACTGATTAACTGCAACAACGTCTTTGGAACCTGTCTTCCTTATCATACTCTCTCCTTGATTTTTCCACCCCTTGGTCACAATTGTTTCTAGTTAATTTCTCCTTCCTTTCCCACTATATGTTCCTCATCTGAGTTACACTACCTATCCTAATGTTTTCCCTACCTATCACTTGCTCCCCAGCTCTTGTCCTGTGTCTCCTTGTTCAGCTAGTCTCCGGTTTCATTATCTAATCCCACTTCAGGCTTTCTCCATCCTCAGATTCCTTCTCCAAATTCTTATCCTCTAGCCTATATAAGAATTCCCAGGTATTTCCAGAGTTATGGTCGAGCAATGAGACTTTCTTTCACAAAAGTACTATAGGCCTTTCTAAGAGAAGAGATTTTTCCTTGTTTCCATTGTGGTGTCCAGCTTCCCAGCAACCTGTGACAAAGCATCAAAGCAAAACATCAGGGTAGATCCTATTTGTGTAAAATGAGTATTTAAAAAAAAAATAGGACTTATGCAAACAAAATTATCCAACTCAAGATTTCTGTTATCCAAGAAGAAATTATCATCAGTGGGCCACCACATCTTCTCCCCACTGAAAATGCTCTGCTTCAAAGAAACAAGGTGATCAAGCTGCTCCGTGGAACAGCTATGAGAATATTTATACTACAGGCAAATCATTGGCTAACATATAAAAATAAAAGACATGGAATGAGCCTCTACAAGATAACTGAACTCATAGTGAAAATTATAACCTTACTTAATTCTACAGAATTATATGCAGCTCAGTACAAGGTCTTTTGCACAAAAATTTAATTATTATTAGAGATAGCCTATACCTCCCTAGTGCTAAATGAAGAAACTGCTTTTCTAAAAAAGTGCAATACCTGGGAATAGGAGTTGGAAGTTGCTAGTAAATATCCGAAGTAGCTACACACATCTTCACAGTGAATAATGATCTAGACTTCCCGGAGTCATTAATAGCATGTCACCTATTTCTAGACTGACCCGTTTTGAAGCCCTGAAAGATCATTTTTCAGAAATGCTGCACACTGAGAATATGAAGTCAATAGTCAATGTGCAGCATAAATACACAGTTTTAGGTGTTTAATTGATTAGACTATTTTCAGAGGTTAAAAATCTAATATTTTTGCAATACTGGCTTTGTATTATCGATCCTGTAACAGTATCCTTAATGTTCAAGGCACTGAAAGGACAGAGAAGAAACAGACCCTGCTTCTACAGCTCACCACCTAAAATCACAACATAAAAATGTGAAGGAAAAGTAGTAAAATGTATATGGTTACTTTAAAAATATTTTCTCCCTCAATATACAACTGCTCCTCTACTTAGTTTTATTCTTTCAAATGTTATTGTAGTATCAAGGCTTGAGAAAGGATCTGAAAGAGGATAGATTAGTGACCCTAAGGCTACCTCAAATGACGTTCCAGCTTAATGAACAGGATAGAAAAAACCATAAAAATAACTACTGGAAAATCATGGAAGCAGTCTAGGGAGGTTGTCATTGAGAATTTAACATGAGCACTACAAACTGCACAAATAAGACCAAAATGCAGGAAACAGATATCCCACAGAATCAACAATGCTGGTTCAAATGTGAATTTTAAAAAAATTGAAGCTGGAAATGTGGCATTGGCAACTGAATATTGTTTAAGCAACCTGAAACAAACTCCAATTAAGGGCAAGCCAGATGGCTCTCACTGGAAAACATCCAGTGACCACCATTGTTACAAATGACACTGTCCTGGTTTTAAAACTCCTGGCCATGTCAAGAGTTGAAACGCACCAAAGTCTTGGTGTTAGAAATAACCATCTCTGTGGGAAACTTCTATGCCCCTTCATTGGAGAGGTTCCAAATCTGCAAGATCAATCTAATTCTGAAAGCTCCATGTAAGCAGCAAATTGTTGTCCAAAATTCTTGCTTTCACAGAACACAGAAGGTGTCTCATCTTCTCATGATTTTGCTCTCAAGGCTCCATTGTGTTCCTCTGTAAAGTGATTTTTTCCAACTGTTAAAAACCAGTACACATAGCCTGCATATCTTCATCACAGCAGTATTGGAATGGCATAGGTATGTTAAGAAAATATCCAACTTTAATTCACATTGAAGAAAAAAACAGATGTAGCACACAATTTTTTTCTTCCTTTTTATACATATCTTGTTTTCTCTGCTTCATTTCCTAGACACAAAAGGGCAGCTGTTCTAGGGAAGACAGTTGAACAAGTCAGGTATATTGTTTATTTTTTCAGTACCAGTTTCTAGATCTCTTTGGCTAAGAAAAGCATCAAGCAGCCATCTTACCCTCCTCCCATTTCCAGACAATCTGGGTATCTGTCATTTTCTTTTTGTGGTACTTAATATTGTGGGGTTTACTGGTTTTTGTTTGGTTGCTTTTTTGGTTGTTTGTTTGTGGTTTTTTTGCTGATTGTGTGTTTGTTTGGTTGATTGTATGGTTTTTTCCCTTAGGAAAAAACAACCAGTAAGTTCATTTCATTACAGCAGAATTTCAAATTTACCTGTAAGGGCAGAGAAGAAACATTTGAAAACTCAAAACATCTGAGCATCAAACATATTAATGGTTTATGAACAATTAAAGTAGTAACAACTCTAGCACTCTTTACTTTCAACAAAGAGGGAGCTTGTACACCAGTGAATACAACTGGCATTATTCAGAAAGGTTGTTTATCAGGAGTTTTGTAGCATTAGGGTAGGACATCGCTGCTTGGAAATCTGCAGACCCACTTTCGTTACCTGCTGACTGACACACCCACACTTACTAACAGCTTTTTGCTCTTAAGATCCTGAGTTTTTGTGTACAACATGGGCAGGGGAGAGAAAATCAAAGCTCGCCAGAATGTCAATTTTTCTCTGAAGAGGAAGTAGTATGAATAGCAATCGAAAGTGGAGCCATCTTATTCAGAACATTTTTAGAGGTTTCACAAGATTTAAGTTCAATTTTCAGGCCCTAAAATGCCATTGAAATGAGAGAAATTACACAGATGGAAAGTCAGCACAGAACATGGCTTCCAGCTGCTGTGCTTCGTTATACTAGTTAATAAGAACAAATAATAAATGACAGTTACTTCAATTAAGGGGCTGTATTTGCCCAGAATTCACCTTTCACTTAGCAAATATTGCCCTTTAGCTACTTAACACATGCTAAGTTTAAAACTACTTAAGAATCTTAATTTATATTTTGCAATTTAATTCTGTAGTGAACCCAACCAAAATAGATGATAAATATCTGAAGGCAAATACAGTTTGCAACTCCAGGTTCTTCTGCATAGCACATTACAAACAAGAAAGATATACATAAACTATAATGTGAGGCTCTGGAAAATCCATATTTCCTCTGTATGTGTTTTTAAGTTGTCTGTTTGCCAGTTTTCACAGTGGATTTAGTAAAAGCAATTATTTGCTTAGTAAATACAATTTAAATCATATTTTAGTTACTATACCCGTTCATAAAAAAACTTAACAGCACTGGTAAAATGCTTTTCATAGATTGAACTAATAAAATAGTGCAAGTCATAAACACATTAAAATGTGAAATTTCACCACTTGGTCTATCTGGTACAATTTAAAACCAGTTCCAGTAAACTCCCTCTGCCTTCAATAAAGGGAAAGAATATTTTTCAAATTGATACAAGTAAAAGATTTAAACATTTTTTACATATGAATTATGAGGAGAGACATTTATTTACTTGATAGGAGCTCCTGTCATCTCCCAAATAATTTCAGATTCATATGGTATTTCATATACAATACTGAGGACGAGTGAGAAATAAGTTTTGTGCACTGTGTCTGGTGAGATCTAAAATTCAATCTGCTTAACACTCTCTTTTACAGAGTGCTTTCAGTTCCTGAGCTTTATATATTTGAGTTTAAACTTTGTATGTTATATCATTACTGGGGTAGGGTGGGTGGGGGAAGGGAAAGTGTGGTTAGACTGTTTGCAGAATGAGATTTGATTTTTAAAAATCATGTTTATCCTTTAATAAAAACCCCTGTGTGATTAAGTAGTTAAGATATTCAATGCCCTCTGTGTTCAAGAGGAAGGAATTAAATTTGGCAGCAGAGCCGTACTTGTGTCAAAGATTTGCTTTTACAGAGCATGTTTATTTACATTATGTACACCCACATTTGGCCACACTTGATGAATCTTGATTCACACATGCTAAGAAGAGATTTGCTGGCATTTGACAGTTTTGCACCGAGTGTGCTCTTGCCCATGACTGTAAGAGCTGAATAAGAACGCTCCTACAGTAAGAAATTTCAGTGGCTGCCCAGCATCTCAGAAGCCTGGGCTCAAGCTGACCGCAGCAAGGGGACAGTTTTTCCCAAGCTCCCAAGGCTCTGTCTATGAACAGCACGGCAGAGAAAGTGAAATTAGCCTAACTGGAACAGAAAGCAGTTAGATGATACCAGAATTACGGAAACAAGGAATCTCAAGTCAGCCCCCATGGGTATAGGCATTACGATAATCTTTAATTAGGTGATCACATACTTTTTCCTACAGAATTCTTGCCCCATTCAGTGAACATTCAACATTTTTTTCCATCTGCCTCAGTGTGTGGTCCAGAATAATACCAAGTCTGACATTTCCTAAATTTTGAGCATTTTATTTCCTACCTTTAAAAATACTTCAATATAATGGTTTGCATTTAAGAAATGTAATAAATTACGTGTAGAGGCAGCAGAGCATACAAAGCACTTTGTTCAGTGAATTCACTGCACAATATCCACCACCACAATAAACACCACCATAAAAACCATAATCACTAATTGGCACCTTGCTATTAAGCATTGCAGGAAGACCAGGAACAGAGTAGGTGATGAAGATTGAACCTTCACCCCCTTCTTATTCTTCAGGGAGGTTTTCCAAGGGTAGGGACAAGATTCACAAGTAAAAAAGGGCTCAAGCACCTTAGAACTCTACTGAAAAGTCTGTTCTAGGGAAAAATGGGAAACAACAGCCTAAGCTATTCAAAAAGTGGTCTTGTTTGGCTAAGCTTGTATTACATGGTTACTACCAAATAAAAGTAAAAGCAAGTAAATATTTAAGAGATTTTTGGACATCTGTGGCTTTTTCGGGAAAAGCAATTAGCCAGTTTAAGAGCCTCCTCCTGAATTAAAAGTTCCTCATATTTAACCAGAGCTGCTGGCATATTATAAGAAGAAAAAAAAAACCAACAAAACATAAACCCACATCAGCTAAAACAAAACAAAAAAAACCCCCTAGCGCTTTTTTTTTTTGATAAGGCACAACAGGAATCCAGAAAACAAGGAAGCCACGGAAGCAATTTGTCTCACTTTCAGAAGCCGTGCTAGATAAACACATGTGAGATAAATATTATTGTTTGTTAAACTACCACCCTACTTTGAAACCAAATTCTCTCTTGCAAGTCGAGATTTATGAGAATTACATTGCTTACACAGAACCTGGAAACCTAAATATGCCTTTAGATCCTCACACTATGTAAAAGAAATAAAAAAGAAAAAGAAAAAAAGTGCCTTTTAGCTGCACACACTCAGGCAGGAAAATTACAGCCTCACATTTTCAACGCTACGGTTAATGCTGTGTCAGCACCTCCATCAAACCTCGTTGTTCAGCAGTTTATAAAAAGTTCACTCCGAGCCGAAACTTGGCACCCAGAGCCCAGAAAGGAAAGTGCCGAGGAGAGGAGGAGCAAAGAACCCCGCAGGGCCACGCTCGGCGGCGGGGGGCAGCGGGGCAGGGGGGCTCCGCCGCACATCGGGACCACTCGCGGCCCTCCCCGTGAGCCCCGTTAGCGCCCTGGAGCCCCCGGCAGCCGCGACCCCCGGGGCGGGGAGCGGCCCGAGCCGCCTCCATCCACCCCGCTCCCCCTTCCCGCCGCGCCGCCGGCTCTGCCCCCCGGCTGCCTTCACCTCCTCGAGGCAGGCGGACACCAGCGCGGGCTCCCAGCTCGGCAGCCCGGACACCGGCGAATCCCGGACGGCCTTGAGCGGCTTGGGGCCCATGGCGGTGCGGCGGCGGCAGCGGCGGCCCGGCCGGCCCCACGCGTCGCCCCGGAGACGGCGCCCGCGGGCCCGGCCCGCCCGCCGGGGGAGCGCTGGGCCCGGCCTGCGGCATCGCTCCCGCGGGGAAAGGCTGGCGGAGCTGGGCCCGCTCGGCCTCGGGAAGGGACATCATCAGCCTCTGTAAATACCTAAAGGGGCTGTCAGAGCATGGAGCCAGGCTCTGCTCGGTGATGCCAAGCCGCAGGGCAAGAGGCAACGGGCAGAAACTGATGCACAGGGAGTTGCACCTGAATATGAGAGCGAACATTGCTGTGCGGGTGGCCGCACACTGAAACAGGTTGCCGGGAGAGGTTGTGGAGTCTCACTCACTGGAGATAGGCAAGAACCATTTGGATGCAACTCTGTGCCATGTGGTTCTAGGAACTCTGCTGAAGCAGGGAGGTTGGACCAGATGATCCACTGTGATCCCTTCCAACTGGAAGGATTCTGTGCATCCTCTCGGGGCTTTTGGGTGCTTTCATCATCATTTTTGAGACAATGAGCCACCACCATCACGGTCGCCTGAAGGAAAAGCCTCGCCGAGGCTGCGTGGGGAGTGTTGGGGTGGCACATGGACACCAAGTGACACATCTTGTCCCCCGGGCACCAAGTGACACATCTCGTCCGCAGGGCACCAAGTGACACATCTTGTCCCCAGGGCACCAAGTGACACATCTTGTGCCCAGGGAACCAAGTGGCACATCTCATCCCCAGGGCACCAAGTGACACATCTTGTCCCCGGGGCACCAAGTGACACATCTCGTCCCCAGGGCACCAAGTGACACATCTTGTGCCCAGGGCACCAAGTGGCACATCTCATCCCCAGGGCACCAAGTGACACATCTCATCCCCAGGGCACCAAGTGACATATCTCATCCCTAGGGCACCAAGTGACAAATCTCGTCCCCAGGGCACCAAGTGACACATCTTGTGCCCAGGGCACCAAGTGACAAATCTCATCCCCAGGGCACCAAGTGACACATCTCGTGCCCAGGGCACCAAGTGACACATCTCGTCCCCAGGGCACCAAGTGACACATCTCATCCCTAGGGCACCAAGTGACACATCTTGTCCCCGGGGCACCAAGTGACACATCTCGTCCCCAGGGCACCAAGTGACACATCTTGTGCCCAGGGCACCAAGTGACAAATCTTGTCCCCAGGGCACCAAGTGACACATCTCGTCCCCAGGGCACCAAGTGACACATCTTGTCCCCGGGGCACCAAGTGGCACATCTCATCCCCAGGGCACCAAGTGGCACATCTCATCCCCAGGGCACCAAGTGACACATCTCGTGCCCAGGGCACCAAGTGACACATCTCGTGCCCAGGGCCCCATGGCAGCACCCGTGGTGGCTCTCAGCATGCCCCTGAGGAGGAGGGTGCAGGAGCGAGCTCCGGGCCCAGTAGTGGGGCAGGGGGTGCGCAGGTGTGGGCAGCCAGGCCTGCTCCCAGGCCCAAGAGGCTCTCCAAATACTACCATATGTTACAGCACTGGGACCAGGAGGGGAGAGGGAGGCACTGTTGGGAGAAAACAGGAGAGCTGCCAAGATAAAGAATTCATTACAGAGGAGTCATGTTGTGATCTCACACTAGAGACGAGTGAAATATTCTGTGTGATTTAACATTTGGTGAAAATACCCCAAACCACATGCTGCCCTTCCCCCACCCCCTTATACCGACTGGGGTTGCTCAGAGCCTCCAAATCTTTATTTTATTTTCGTCAGAGCTTAAAACCCTGCTGTGCAGTGTGTTACTGCCTTAGTCAGGATTTCGTTCTGGGATGATACTGACCTAGTGTGTGTGCTGTATAAAACACCTTTTATTACACAGCTTTAGTGAAGAAGTAGGAATTTTAGTTTGCAGAAAGGTATCTTCCCAGTGTTTGTAAATAGTGATGCAGTTGGCAACATGGGAAAGCTGCACAGTAGATTTGCCAATATCCATTAACATTTCCCCCCAGCCGACCTCTTGGCTGGTGTCCATTTTTCTCTTTGAGTTTTTCTTTTCTTGTCCAGAAAAAACAAAAATCAGGCTTCACTTGTTCAAAGAAAAAGGCTGCATGACATTCCCACCATATCCTTATTCTTCACTACACAGCCTATACCTGCTGAGGTGCACTGAGTATGAAAAGGAGAAATGGGGCAGGATCACCAGCTGATGTAGCAGAACAATAGAGAGGTTTGGGGTCGAATGCATAGATAACGTAGCTAAATACCCTACAAAAAACCTATCAGATTTTTCATGACTCAGTTTTCAGGAGTAAATATAAATCTTGGGAGGAGTGACAGGAGAGGGTTGTTACCCAGATCTTGATGGTGTAGCTGGAATGTGCATTCCCATAACTTTGGTGGGAGATGATAACTGGTTAATTATGCCCATACCTGGATATTTATGCTCAGATCGTTGGAAGGTTAAAAACCAGAGACTGATGTTAGCCAACCAAAAGCTCTGAGAACACAAACAAAAGCTCTGAGAACCATGAACTGGCCTGTTTATATCTACTGTGGGTTTGCTTGATGCATAAGGACTATTTGAAGGAAATGGTTTTGCTCTGCTGCTTACCACCTTAGGCATCTTGATACCTTGTTTGTTGTTGGATGCAGATACCCAGTCCAACTAAAGTAGCATAGCTGATCACTAGGAGTTTATACCAGTTCATTTAAAATTATCTTCACCACTCTCACAAACAAAGGAGACAAAGAAATGTATTTATGCTCTATTACAAAAGATTGTAGCGTATAGTCCTAAAATGGGTGTTATCTATCACTGAAGTCAGCTGAAGACATCTCCTGTTTGGCTGATTGTCCCTGTCCATTCTGTTGTGTTGCCAAAGATGCTTCTAGGCCAAGCTGTGAACTAGATCACTGAAACCTCCTTGGTTAATTCCTGAAACAGACAGACATATGAGAAATACTGGGAAACTGCAGCCTTTCTTTCCTCCAAATGGTCTGGACTGCACGACACCCTGCTGCATGTTTTGCAGCTGAGCCATCTGAAAAACTTTGGCTTCCTTCTGATAACTAAAATATGAAGCTGCTGCAATCTCAAAACTTGTATTAGCAAACGTGAATATAATTCACCTAAACTGATAATCCTCTGGTTAGAGGAATAGGTAAATTTCAGATTCAGAGACAGTATGCAGTTTGGCCTACCTTCTGCAGAAACCAGGAATGTGCAGATGTAAGCTTGACATTCCCAAGAAGTGAAATTTGGTCTAGTGCAAGAGTTATTGGAACTATTTGTGATGACTTTTTGTGTGACAGGAACATTTATGGTGAGATTTTCAGGGACAGTGGCAACCTAAAAAAGCCAAGATCAGCCTTTAATTTTTTGGCTGATTAAAAACCATCACTTTTGAATACATGTGTGGAGTAACCTAGAACATGAATTTACAGTACACTTGCAATTCTGAATAATACTATGTGTAAATAAAGCATAGTTTACCTTTCCATGGGAGGCAGGTTAACAAGCCTGTGTATTATGAGTTTATACAGCAGGGTAAGAAGGCATGCATGGTTAATACTGGAGTACTAGTTCTGTAGTGTACTGTGGAGTATCTAGACACAATAACATGTCTGCATGCCCACACTTTTAATAGTAGTATAGAAGGAGTGTTTAAAAATGAAGTATACTCATTACCTCCTTCAGGAAGAGAAGGAACATTGGTTGCCTTTTAAGGAACTTAAACAACATTTGCACTTACTTGTTCTTCAGTAAAGTGTGGGGGGTGGAAAGACATTACTAGTTGTACATGTCATTTTTTCTGTACTTGATATTTTCTGAAAGACTATGGCTGACTAAAGAACCGGTAAAAGTTTTGATTCTTATTAATTAAAGTCTGGTTAACTGAGAGGGGAATTAATTTTAATCCTGCTTGCTTTGTTTTAAAAATGTGCTTATTTTAAATGCTTGAAAATTATTTGGAGAAAATGATCTTTTCAGTAAGAACCATCACCTTCTCAGCTTTAGTTGGGAAGTAAGCAGAGTCTCTCTGCTTGAGTCCTTAAGAACACACTTAATTGCTTTATATTGCTTTCATAAGATTTAAGTGTTGCTGAAACAGGGAGGCTTCCTGAATTATGGCTTTAGAAAGCTGTTTCTGTTTTAGAAAACTGGCTAGAAAAGTTGTTTAGAACACCTAACATGGCCCTCAGCACTGCTAAGGAAACAGTCTTTCATCCTCCTTATATTTCTAAAAGAAGAAGAAAGGTATTAAGAAAAAAGAGAAAAGCACACTTCCTCCCCCTTAACCCCCCCTGCCCCCCCAAGAGAACACTGTTCAGTCCTTTTCCCCCTTAGAAAGGAAGAACGGGAGGAACATAAAATTCATTTTGCTTTCCTTTCCAGTTTCACAGCACTGCAGCATCTGGGCTGGGAACAGCTTTTGCTTGAAGTTTGCAACCCCCCAGGACACAAGCATCTCACAAGTTACACAGATTTGACAGCTATAGCATGTGTTACCACAGCCTCCCCGAACTCTCTCATACCAAGCTGGATGTAGGAGGTCTTTGTCTACAGTTGCTGCTCTGGCCACCAAATGATTCTTTATAATTTATTTCTTAGTCTCTAAATTTGTTTATATAATTTGCATAAAGCTTCCCACATGGGCTGAATTGGCCTTGTGGATGTGGAGCAAGTATCTGTCTTGGCTTTAGGATCTAGAGAGCTTATTTCTACATCGGTAAATTCTAAGTGCATGTGCCCTGAAAGGGATAAAGGTTAAGCCAAGTGTAAATATATTAACACATTCCTCTTCTGAATATGACATGTTGCTCTTATTTTTCTAGTGCCAAAGGTCAGTAACTTCTTCATTAGACTGAGTTCTAATCATGAGACAATAAAACAACCTCTGCTTCTCAGACTGTAATGAGCCTTCCTGATAAAATAAGGGTTGCTAGATGCTTGCTGAACTGTGAGAACTTGCAGGGATGAGGGAAAGGGAACAGCTGGATTGTAAAGACAATGGAATTCAGACAAGTCCATCCACCACATGGCAGGGCCTGCCCTCCAGTGCTGGGCCACCCTATGCACGCTCTGGGCCTAACCTATTTAAGCTGGTCCATCTAATAACATAGCCAAAAGCAAAAAAAATTTTAAATATTCCCTTCTCCCTCCAGCTCTTGCATTTAGTGGGTGCCTGACCAGTCAGTGTTTTTTTCTCTTCACTCAAATGTTTCCAGTCAAGCTGAGTTATAAGTGTTTGTAGCCTCTGTTGTTTATCACAAGTATAATATGCAGAACAGATCAAACTTTATACAAATACATTTAGATTTAGGAGTCTCCACCAACTTTGCTTTACCATGAAAAAACCTCAAAACTTGCAAGGCCCCATATTTAATTTTGGAAAAGATGCTTTCTTAGTCTGCTCTCCCACATGCATGCATGTGCAAGGAGAATGTTTTTTCCTCTGTGTAGCAAATGGCATAAGGATTCCTGGCAAAGCTCAAAATGAAATCCATTATCATCTGTCAGTAAAATGACTTCCAAATTCCAGCTGGATGCTGTGCAACAATCTCTTTAAAGAAAGACTCCTGCATTTGGGATTATAGTTCTACTGTCTCTAGGTAACTGAATTTTGGAAGTAGTTCAGTGCTATCAGCCAGCAAAAAAAATCCAAATTCAAGTATCTCAGATTTTATTTCTGCCCCTTTCCAAAACAGATCACAAGTTTTTATATTTCTCCCTAAAGGAAGAAATCCAAGGAAAACATTCTCCCAGTCTTCTAGAAAGCCAAAATCCCCTTCTCCACTCCATTCTCCTCCATTTTCAAATCCTGCATCATTGCATGCTTTCTTGTGGCACAAATAGGAGTAGTTTCCCTAAGGTTATAAAGTCTTCCATGGAGATCTGCTTCTGTAGCAGTCCTTATTCCTACCACCATCCAGAAAGGGTGACTTGCACAGCATTGTTGAGCACTAGCTGCTAAACTTTCTCAACAGCCAAACAAAGCAAAGTCTAAATAAGTAGGATTTGAAACATTATGCCATTACTGGTGAAAAAAAAAGTTTCTAATCCATTAAAAACAAACATTAACACCATGGAGGGTAAACAGACTTGAGCTGTATGCCAGAGTTTGCAATGAAAATATTGATGAAAAGAGGTGGAAAGACATGGTGTGTTTATTTTTTTAAAAAACAAGAGATTATTTTTAAAAGTAAGTGTAAGCTCTACTAGAATTGGAGTAACTAAATGGCTAGGGCCATACTTCTTTGGCCTTGGTTAGTCTCATTCAGTGAACTTTTAGTTGGATAGTTTTTAACTGGATTTTCTTAAGGTGATGTCTAATGGCAGAATAACTAAATTGCCACATTATAGACTATACTGAAACTGTTGCTTTGACTTTATTTTCCCCTCATTTCTTTCTGAACCATTTTCTTGAGCATATACAGTCCCCAATAGATCTGGTCCAGTGAGTATGTTTTGGGAAGAAGTACATGGAGCAATGACTATTTCCTGCTCTATTTTGGCTCTCAGTCATACTAGTGCCTGAAATCTGCTTTACAGAACAGCCCTGATTAAACTTCTCAGTCCTAGGACTGTATCACAAAACACAATCATGCCATACGGTGTCACTCACTAAATCCTTTGCTCTTTCATAAATATGAAGTGCAGCCACTGTCTCCTCACAGCAGACTAGAAAAGCATCCTGTGCTGCTCTCTTCCCCACCTGCATCATTCCTTCTTCACAAGCTTTTCACAATCTTCAAACTGGACCGCACACTGTGGCACCATAAAGAATCAAATCCAGAGTTACCCAGCGGGAGCTCATCTTTCACCAGCACCTCTCTCCTGCCAGTCCTCACTTCTAGACACAGCTGGTCTGTGTGATCTGAGCTACACCTGCCAAGAACCCCATCCTGTGAACTCCAAGCACAGTGCTCCAATGAACATATTTATGCAGGTGTGGTCCTCTTCCTCATCAGCTGTGCTGGAATGCCTCCTCTCTTGCTCTTTATTGGGCACCCCACTACCACCATTTCCCAGGCAATTATATGAAATAAAAGAATATAGGAAGGCTGGTTTCTGCGATAGCTGATGAGATGGGTTCAAAGCCTAAAGCTTGTGAGCCCTCCTATAGAAAGTCCAGATAATTCTGGAACTTACTTACTCTTAAGTGGATCAGGATCTAGCCCTGAACCTGTATAGTGTCCCCTGCAACTGTTGTAGCCCCTGTTACTAGGAAAAGGATGGTGAGAACCAGGGGATGGAGATGAGCAGGCTATTGACAATCTCTGCCTGCCAGGGCCTCATCTTGCACCCTTCTGTGAAGACAGTGTGAGTTGGAAAGTATTATGAAATTGGCTTACCTTTGTGGAATTATCTGTAAGGGAGTAGCATTCTTTGGCTTCTTTTGAAGGACACTGTGCAGTTATGTGGTATAACCACAAAATAAGACAGTTTTCTGCCCCACCAAAGTCCACATATGTATCCTTTGTGCAAGATTTTAGCACGTCTTAACAATATGGGAAGTTGAAATAATTTGTGGTGCCTTTTTTTCTGCAAATGACAGCAAAACCAAGACTCTGTCAGAGTGATTTAATTCTCAGAAAACTATTTATTTAAAGATCAAATTAAATAATTTTAGGAAAGATAAATAATATTTTCATCCCTATCAGATGCTAACACTTGCTTTAATGTAAAAGCTCCATTCATTACTGACAGATGTTGTGTAATAAATAAAAGTTACAAAGAGTTGGTAATGATATCAACATTGGATAGCTTCTGCCATGACTAGCCATTCATATGGATTCAGTAAGCTTTAAGCAAATAAAATGTGGCAAGCTTTTTATATTATATCATTGCAGAGGTTGAGTTCAAAAGCATTTCTAATTAGCACTTTTCTTAGTTAACAAACTGTGTTAGCACTAATTCCCATCAGTCAAATTCCTTAACTCACATTAATAGCAGTCAAAATGAAAAATCAGTCCTTTTTCCATCTCTCTCCATCTCATTACTTCAGACAAAGCAAAACATTTACTGTGGCAGGGCTGCAAGAAGTGGAGGGCCATTAATGGAAAAGGTACGGTACATAACTAAAGTCTGGCCATACTCCAGATGCATTTGTGCCAGTGCTTTCAGATCATGCATCCTTAATACTTAGTTTGTATCCCATGATTTTTAAGAGAGGTAGGAGTCAGCATTTGAAAAAATGTGGAGAGATTTGAGATAAACAGTTGAGCTCAGCAATCTGGCCCAATGTACCAGCTATGGTGTCTAATCCCTAATTCTCAATGGCACCCTTAGGCTTGGAGTATGTAAATGTTGTAAAGTCATTGTGACAGTCATTGGGTATGTCAAATTAGGACTGTGAGCAAAATGAAAGAAAGCAGATTTCTTAGTTTTCTTTAAAATTTAAGTTACATGCCAACAGAAAGCTTTTTTTGGTAAAAACATATTTTTTCACTTGCCTTGAATTATCTTTGCTTTTCTTCGTCATCCCACAAAATCCTCTGATGACTAAACAATAATAATTTAAAGAAAACACTGACAAATTAGTTACTTTTACTGCAAACTCTCACCAGTAAACCTTGAGTGCCGTTACTACCATTGTGGATTAATGAACTGCAACTTGTATGGTTCCTATTTAGACAAATAGCTAACAATTGCAAGATTTAATTGAACTTTTAATTTTTTTTTATTTTGTAACAGCAAATATTGTCTTCCTGGATAGAAGGTTAATTAACTGAAATTGAAAGTCTTCTAGTGTAATGTTGTTTAGACAATACTAGAAAGACCACTATGCCACCAAAAAAGTGTGAGAGTTTGGATGGAATAAAAGACTACTCTGAAAATTAATCATTCCTAGAATGGTTTTCATTTCGGAGGTGATGGAATTATATTTTGGAGATCATAACAGCTTTTGCACAAAAGGTTCAATCAGCACTTTATGTTCCTTTTTAGAGCTCAGTACTTGAGATTCCAAGCTGGAGCAAATATATCTCTGTTGGTTGTTTTGTGGCAGTAAGTTAGCTGTGGGAAAAGCTGATCAGTCCTGAAGTAAGGAAATTATTGACTTCTAAAGCTCAACACTTACCTCATTCAGACATTGCCATCAGTGTTCAAGTAACTCTAGATGGTTTGAACAAGAGGCTGAAGCCTGGATCTGTAGGCACTGAGCTCCCCAGACACCTTGAGTGACCTGAGTTTTTGTACCTGCCTTGCTCATCTTTGCCCACATGCCCTGGATCACTGGAGGTATCCTTGCCTCTGATCAGAGTGGTGTCTGATAGGGAAAGAACAGGGCAGACTGAGGTGGATTACCCTTCTTTTCTGCCCAGAATGAGTGGATTAGCAACATGCAGTAGGTATGATTGGCAGCACTTCTTATCCAGTGGTTCTAGTAGATTTTAGGGAAATGTTAGTCAGTTGATTCACTACATGTACTAAGATCCTGTTCAAATCAGAGACTTGGAGATCTTTTTGCCAAGAACAGTGGAGTGCCCTGTAGAAAGCACTGTCCTTTTTTGCTTTTCAGAACATGGCAAAATGACGGAAGGCTTCACAGTGCCATAAACTGATTTTTTTCCTGAAGTGTTCATGATAAAAGGCTATTGATGATGCAGCTTGGCCTTTGGGAGGTGTTCCTCAAGGCTTAATTTATTCCATCATTGATATTTCATCAGCTAGCCAGGAACAGAGTGATCTTCTGAAAGAATGAGTACATTCCTGATCCTGATTTTATCTACAGAAGTAATGTGAAGGCATGGAGACAACAAAGGAGTGACAGAGCTCAGAACTATGGGAGCCACTGCATCACTGCTCCAACACACTAACAAAGCAGTCTGTACAGCTCGAAGTGTGGTGAAGAGTGAAAATGCACTAAAGACAGGCATTTGAGGCTGGAAGAAAATAATTGCAATTCTCTTAATGCAAATATGCTACAAGTACAAATTACTATTTGCGACTATGCTATGTGTTCAATGTCTTTTTAAACTGAGATATCTTGACCTGCCTTAACCCATTCATTTGCCCATCCTCCCATGCTGGTATCTAGACCTCCACTTATGCATTTGGAATTTAAAGAATTGTTGAAAGGAAGAAAAATTATGCACACACTTTCATCCATTTGTTTTCCTCAAGTCAGTGGGGAAATATAATATTTTAATCACATTTTGAAAGGCTCCTGACCTAGACGGGAAGCCCCAGAACTCACTTGCATTAGGCTTTTTAAAAGAACAGATTATCAGCCTGATAAAGATCAAACTGGGGATATTTTGCCCAGCTGCTTTCTGGGTTATGTATGAGAATCTGATGTGGTGTTTTTTGAGTGTTTTTTTTCTATGTGCATAAGACACTTGTGTACAGTAGTAGGTCTGAAACATAAATTTAAGAAAGAAAGAACAAGACAAAACAAAGCTAGTTGTAATATCAAATATCCATATTTTCAGTGTGGTTCAGTATGCATTTATAAAGCTGGAGCTACAAAATTCAGGTGAGATTCTTGATAGCAGTGGAAGACCAAGACTCTTCTCTAAGCTAACAAATACTCAGTACTTTGTATCTATGAAAAGTACAAGCATAGGAAAGCAAACATCAGTAGGGATTCCATCCTTCAGGAAAAGGTATATATGTTACAGCACTTCACATGGAGCAGAAACAGTGGCATGTGTGTACATACTGAATCATGAAACTATAGTATTTCCTGTCTTACCCTTTGATTGTTTCAAACTTACAGTCATGACCTAGGGCTCTGGAAAATACTCCAAATTATGAAAATGTTCTCACAAATCTGGTGAAAGGTAGACTTGTTGCCAGAGATAGAACTTATGGTAGAGACATCAATTATTGGCTAGATGGCAGTAGAGTTTGTTTATGTGTTGATGTACATGTACACTGTGTATCATACCACTTCAAAATTCACTTATTGTACTAGTGGAAAAGTCTAATAACACAGATCTACTCATCCCTATGCTAATGCTGCTGTGTTCTGTTACATTGAGTAAAAAGCACTTTTCATAAGGACACTTCACTGTTTGTCTCTATACTTCCTTCATGTTCGGGGAATGCAAAACCAAGCACTTGTCCCTTTTCAAGTATAGACTTCTAATTAACATTATACAAATCAGCCAGATGGCTACTGCTCCAGGGCAGTGAAAGCTGTTTTCTCTCAACTTCTCAGTAGACTCCTGGTTTGTGTGTTTCCAGTGGTCCTTCTGCTTGGTTTGTACAATAGAAGGTTTGGGCAGGATATGGGCTTTGGTTTGCTAGCGTAGTGATGTGGGCTCAGGATAATTAATCCTCTTCATGATGGGGACAGGAGTAGCTGTGCGAGTACCAGGACTTTTGTGTCAGGCAATGTCATTCAAGATGGTGGTTAAACTCTTCCAGCAGAAGAAGGATCCTGTTGGTGTGCGAGTCTTTGTGGCTCCACAGAGTCTCCACAGGCAGGGTGGCTGCAGTTGGGGAGATCTGAAGTTTAGGCAACACAGCATGTGGGGGAAGCTCTGGCAGCCAATGCCTGTGATTCCCAAGAATGTTAAGAAAACCAGTAGTTTGCAGACCACATAAAGTACACTATGGCAGGATCCCTGGAGACTGAACTTGTACAAACCCTGTGGTGCAGTGCCAGTCACCAGCCCACCAGATGCTGGCAGGGCAGGGGGAACACAGAACAGCCTGGCCCAAGTATCTTTCAGAGAATCAGGCAACATGCTGATGCCACCACTGAGTCACAGACCATCAGGATGATTTAGGCCTGGTCCCCTAAACAGCTGTTGATGCAGCTTGACGATATTATGCAACCTGGAAAGAAAAGGGCAAGGAAACTGCCCTGCAAGGAAACTTTTCACATTGTCCTTGGCCTCATTCTGTAGCTGACTGGGACAAGTTTCCTGGGGCTTCAGGGAATGGACACGCTGAGATGCAGGCTTGGATCTGAAAAACCTGAGGCCCAGAGGAGCTGCTTTACATCCTCCACCTCCTCTTCTTTGATCCACTGTTCACAGTGTGCTGTGGAGCCCTCTGCTGCTTCTGAAGCTGGCGCCCCTCTGTAGCAGCAACTGGCTTCAGCCCCGCTGCTCTGCCTTTGCCTTACCACCTGTTGGTGGACGCGCTCTCCCAGGCAGCCTCAAGCCCAAGGAGATTAGACCCATTCATATCTGAAATGACAGGGGGGTGCGAAATTTTAAAATGGCTTGTTCTCCTTAGTGCTGCTCCCTCACGGACCCCTGTCCCCCTGAGCAGCTGCCCCCTCCCAGCCCCCAAAGCCCCTCGGAGCAGCTGCTGTCCGTCTGGTTGCTTTGGCCTCCTTGTCAGCTGTTTGATGTCACCCATCAATCTTCCATCTTTCCTGCAAATCTCTGATGATCAAGTTTCACGTATCCAGGACTCTGGCCGTAAAGCCCCTTTCACTGGTATAATTAGTAATTAGAGGAATAATGTTAGCAAACTCCTCTTGGCATAAACAGACACTCAATCCCCATCTGTCAGGTCAGGAAATTCACTTTAGGGTGAAGGCCCAATACAGATTTTTCTATCTGAGGTGAATGACCGCACACGCTCCGCACTACTTAATTAAGCTGGCCACATGACATCAAGGGGGAGCTATTTTTAAGTGACCACTTCAATTATAAACAATTTTCTGTGTTTTGAAAGTCATCGCGTCTTTCCTGCTACGAATCCTCATGGGCTTTGGAAGGAATGGTCTCTCTCAACAATGCTCTGTAACGCTCAGTAAGGAGCCCCAGGGGGTCACTGATAACTGGTGTTCAGGTCCATGGGTTTTTAGGGGTTGCACTGCTGAGATGACACCATGCAGTGGAGTTGTCCTGTCATTCAAGTGTGACAGGTAAGGCAAACTGAGGACCAAATCTCTTCACTATAGGCCTCTTCTCTGCAGCTAACCAACTCCTGATATTCTGCAGTGGGTAAAAGTCAAGATAGACTGGTTTAGACTGGAAAGAAGGCAGCATGTATTTAATGTGGAACGGGCAAAACTGAATGTTTTATTAGCCTGTAATAGACATTATAACTCAAAGATAAGATAATTTAAGAAAGCCCGATGCTTTGTGTTATGCAGGAGACTGGAGCAGATGATCACAATGGCTTCTTCTGGCCTTGTCATCTGTATTGTTTGGCTCCTCATAAGAACTACTTTCTTCCCTTCTGCAGAGGGGAAGGTTCATATATGACTGAGGATCAAGCTTCTGGTCCTTCCATAATTATATGAGGGAAAGCCAGAAGTTGTACAACTGGGCAAAGACTCAGCAGCGGTTAAGATCAGAAACCCTTTTCTGGGTTTTTTGTTTCATTTATAGGTGTTGGTGCAACCAAAACAAAGATGAACAAGCCAAGTCTGTGGCTGTGTTCCATGCCTATAGTTGGGCAGACTGTAAATACAAAACCACAGCACCACAACCAAGGCAATTCTTATGTGCCCAAAGGTTTGTGTTGTTCTTTAACCCAGTCCTCCCTGGTCTCTCCAGAGGGAAAGCGATCTCTTTTTAGGTGTCTGAGCTAAATAAGACATAACAACCCCTGATTATTTCAGGAATGGGCAGAGAAGCTTGATTCACACTCAGATAAGGACCCATTGCTAAATGGAAATGAGAGAATATGATCTGATTTTTTTAAGCAGTATTTAATTTTAAATTACTGAGGCCACTCCTTAGCTTAAAGGGACCTATCTCTAGGAGCTTCAGAGGGGCAGGGTGAACCACAGCTGGAGTAGGAAAGGAGGACTTTCTAAAGAAGGATAGGACCTCTGAAGGGTATATGTTTCTTGTCATAGTCATTTTCTTTGCAGGATGTGTAGCTGGAGAAGGATGAAGACAATTATTTTTTTGTTGGAATCATTTCTAGGTATTTTGAGCACTGTGTCTCAGCATACTAAAAATCAAGTGGGAGATTGAGTTTGCTGTCAGATACAAACCAGAAATTAATACAGCATGACATGATAAACTGTTAATGAAAAACATGAAAAACCCATGAAAAACAGGGTTAAATTCATACAGTAGCATAACCTCATACTTTTGACCTCATGCATACCTCACAATGCTGTCCTTATTTTAAACAACTTAAAAGTCTTTGACCTTAACAGCTCAATAGTATTGTCTTAAAATATTTTTCTGAATTATGTTCCTAGGCCTCAAAGAGGAAAGGTGAGCTCGAGGAAAAATAAACCAGTTATGTAGGATCACACTGACATCCTTAACAACTGATAACTTAAGGCCACTTTCAGAAGCCCCTGTCACTTGAGCTAACTGAAACAACTGGTAACAGCAGAGGTTTGCTATTTGATGGTAAAGCAGCATGAGAAAGAGATGAGATCATACAATTTGTACTACCCCATACTATTGGATTTTGGAGAGAATGTGTGGCAGGAGAGGAGTGGGGAGATGCAGACCCTGTTCCTATGGGGACTGTGATCACAGTGGAACCCCTCTGCCAGCTCCAAACAAACTGTGACCCTTGTGTCCCATCTCTGTTCCCTGAACCTTGCTGCAGTTCTTCCTTTTTCTTGTTCATAGATATGTGGTTTTTGGCTCAGCTTGTCTCTGACCCCCTTCATTGATTTGTGTCACTGGCATTAACTAGTTCACAGATCAGTGTTTCTCTGCCACACTGAGTTTACTGTAATTTCTCCCTACCTGTGTTTCTCACTGTCTCTGTTGCTCTGTCCCACTCCAGCTTCTCAGAATCTTCAATCACCCTTGGCTTGCACTCTGTTTTCTGTCTTCTGTATGGTCTGCTTCCTCTCCAGCCTCGGGCTCTATGCAGACCAACTCTTTTACTTTGGACACAACTCTTACTAGAACTGACCTCTCTCCTGCCACACCTCTTCATCTGACAGGTTTCCAAATAGCTTGTGACTCCATCCTTCTCTCCAAGCTGAGTCTTTCCTTTTCAGATGCCTCCTCCTCTATTTTCCTGAATGTTGCCTTCCTTTTTACTCAGATTCCTGTTCTGAGCATTCTGGTCGATTTCCTGCTCAATATCAATTGGTTTTTATTCCTTCCCTCTCCCCTTTCCCCTCTCCCCTCTCCCCTCTCTCCTCTCCCCTCTCCCCTCTGCACTCCACATCTGCTTCCATTCAGTAGGTCTTCTTCACCATTTTCTCTGATTGCCAGTAACAGATCATCACCATCCTGACGGGAATCTGTCCTACCACTACTAACTACAGGAGCAGTAACTGTAAGAAGCAACCTACTTGGCTTCTTATGCATGCAGGGAATGCACAAAATCCTCGGTGACTTCACATGCACAGCTCTGACCTGCGCATATCAAAATGTGACCTTTGAACTTGGCCAAGCTTTGATAGTTTTCACAGTGAGAAAATGAGGAACAGTCCTGACTCAGAAGCCATTCTTTCTGATAGGACTACATTTTCCTTTGAACATTAATACTACTACAACTTAAAAAAAAAAATAAATTTCAGAATATGATCAATATGAGGAAAAAAAGTCCATAAATTAATTTTTTCTTAAGTTGGTTTTTCCAAAAAAATGTCTTACCATGAATATGAGCATGACCAGGGAAGGCTAGGAACAGAGAGGGAGAGGGTAAGGAAAAGTGAGTGGAGGCCTGAAAAGGAAAAATTTATGCCGAAGGTGTCTATGTCTTCATTTCTTTAGCAGCAGTTGCAGTAGATTTTTAATAGCATATGGTTATTATGGTCCTCTTTTTACTTCTCTGCCTGTCTTGTCTCCTCAGTCTACTTCATGGAATAATTCTGGCTATGAAAAAAAAAAAGAAAAAGCCAAGAACAATAGCTATAAGGCCAGATGTCTGGACATCAGCATTCAGTAGTGCTCTTACTTTTGGTCATACACAAAATGTGCCCAGCTGTTGCACTAAGCCCTTTAAACAATCAACAAATCCCTGCTCTGCCTGCCCTGAATATATTAATGCATAGAACTCCATCTGGAATTGCTCATCTTTTCTCAGATCGTCTTAAACTACCTTATATTTCTGGATCTAATTGAAAAAGTATTTTATAAATAATATTTTGAGAAAAAAATTGGCAAATCTTGTCAGTTGGAAATGTCTTCAACTGGCACTATGTTTTCCACTGTGAAAACAGGATGTGTTTCCCTGTCATTGTTCTCTGTCCTCTGTCCCTCCATTGCTTCATCTCCATTCCTCCACACATCACTGCTGTGCTGCAAATTGGCTGGAGAATGTGTCTGGTTTGACTGTGTTTGAGAGCCCCAGGCTGCTTAGTAGTAACACCTGTCCAACCAGTTAGAGAGGGTACAGATCTGATGGGGACTGTGAAGGGAGGCAGAGGCAGCTCTCTCCATTCAGCATGACACTGAGGGTTAATAGAAGGAAAATATTGATGTTTTATTGAATTACTCCTATAGGTCAGATCATATAACATGCCCAAGATCTAAACAATGATCCTGTTCTGGAGGAATGTGTGGTTCAGACTGATGAGATAAACCGTTTGTTGGAATATCTCTCTGAGTTCACTAAATTGCTTCCCTTATTTAATTACAAATTAATTGAAAACACTCCTTGCCCAGTGGAACAATACTTAAATTCTGATTTGTTGATAGTATCCTAATCCTGCTTCATATTCCTGTAGACTCTCCCACAATTATGTCATCAGTTTTGCACGTTTTTAGATTTTGGCAAAACCTTTTATGCAGGACTCATTAACATAAACAAAAGAAAAAGCTGCAGCCCTGTGGCACACAAAGCCTCATTAGTCCCAGCCAGGGTGATGCTGACATAAATAACACAGTGGCACACTTGCATCTGATGTAAATTTGGTAGCAGAGGCACTATCAGAGCTCAGAATGGAAAGATGCAGCTCTGTTAGCAGAACAAGGAGATGAGTATTCAGACAGGAAGCAAATTAAATCTTCCTTGCAAATGAAGTCTTGCAGGAAGAGGCTGAGTTATGGAATTAGTTGAATTTAAAGCATCTAGAGGGTCACATGCCCTCTGCCTGTTGCATTTCTAGTCTTCAACCAGGACAAAATTACTCACCTTGCTGCACTCTTCAGTGCTTAGCACGATCTTTCTCTTGATATTTGAAGGGAGGAAGAATCTGCCTTGAAGTAGACAGCTCCACAGTGTGGTAGAAAAACCTTGCTGTCAAAGAGAAAAATCAGAGTTAACTTTCAGTCCGTAGGAAGCAGGTTGCTAATTTTTCTGCCAAGTCATTGGCCTCTCTGTTTGGGATGATAATCTGTTTGCCTACTGTGAAATGCTTTGTAACAACAACAGAAATCTGAATACAGCATTGATAAGATACTTAGCAATATTGAACTCTTACAAAACATCTGTCAGCCAGCATCACAAAATATTCTTACTCAGATTGCCCAACACTATAAATTCAACCAATGTCCATTTTCCTTCACACAGATAAAAGCTCATTCTTTGCCTTCTAGTCTATGGCTGATCTTTTTCCTGAAACTCTGATCATATAAACAATTTATATGGTGTACCAAAAAGGCTGACAGATCTGGGGAATTTAGACACCCCAAAGAAGAAAAAATATTGTATGATTAATATGATATGAGAGATATGATATGATGATATGATATGACGATATGATATGACTGATATGGAGATTCTGGGTCTGGATTTGTCAGCCATCCCTAGCTTCAGTGAGGACAGGATCCTGGGAAGATGGGATGCTTTATACATATTGGTTCTGGCTATTTTGGGTCAAAAAGAGAAAGTTGAAGCCTAATAGGCATGTGGTACAAATCCCAGGGCTGTGGGGACACATTATCTGAAGAAGATGCTCCTTTAGAAGGCAAATAATACTTCCCACTCCCATCTTTATGGAATTTACCTAAAGTATCAGCCCCTCCATGATACATAACAATGATCTGCTTGTGAAGTAATGAAAGCATGAATTGTAATGGCACAGTGGAGAAGTCCCCACAAAAGTCACATCCTAATGCAGGTGGAAAGGCTGAGAGTTACTACCATCATATGAATGCCAAAAAGCTACAGACATTTAGTTAGCTCACAGATGGGCATAGTTCAGAGGCTTCCCTTAATTATGCCCGTCTGTGTTTTAGATCTGGAAGGATGAGACTGCACGTGCTGAGTTTTCTAAATAACTGGATCTCTTACCACAGAAGAACCAGAAAGTATTGCCTGAATTTGTTTGTTTCTATTTGCTTGGGATATTTAGCAAGGGTCCTGGAAAAATAAGATGGTAAATACAGCCTGGAGTGCTGTATAACAAGCAGTTCCCCTTTTAATCAGGTAGAGCTTATTTCAAGCTGGCACTACCCATACTAGATATAACTGGGTGTTCTGGTAGTGGCTCCGGGACCCATCTGGACATCTGAATCATCATGAGCAAAAAAGGTACAGGGTTTCTGCTAGTTCCAGTCTTCCAGTGGGATGGGGAGACCTCTGATGGGTGTGGGGGAGATGGATATGTGCAGTCCCTGTGTGATGGGCACTCTCAGTTACCTCTTCTGTAATACCCACTATGCAATGTCTCCATCCATTCCCAACATCATCTCATCAGTCAGAGAGATTTTAATGCCTTTTCCTAAGGAATACTGTTCAGTGAAAATATAGCAAATTCAGTTCTCCAAAGCAACCCTGAAATAAAATTCACAATGTATCCAAGAAATAGGGATCATGAATCTGGGATTGCAAAAAATGCCCAGGCAAGTTTGGGTGATCAAGCAACAGAAGTATTAATTGATGGATATAGTGAACAAAAGGCTGTATCAATTAATATTTTCAAAATTTCCAGGTTATACAGTTTTGTGTGTTTGCAATGTCCCTGGATTTCTCAAGATAAGGAAAACCTAGCATAGGTTCCAAGCAGTGCAGGGACAAATGACTGAGGACTTTTAAAGATCGTCTGAACATGCAAAGACTAAGTACCTGTATCCCCATCTGTGCTTTTCTAAAAGTCAATTTACAACTTTTTTCACTTCACTTTTCCTAAGGCTAAAGCAATCCCTGTCTTACTATTTTGACATGGTCGAAGTACTTTAACAAAACCCAGGAAAATTAGTTTCTCTTTAATTACAATGAGAAGTGGGGATGGAAGAGAGCAAGAGACCCAAAAGTCATGGTCTACTTAGGGCAGAGAGGAAAATGTTCACAAACTGCTGACAAGATTAATATGCAGTTGATGGGAAACGCTTTCACACCAGGGTGCCAACAAATAAACACAATTCAAAAATATCATCCCCGCTGCACTGGATAAGGGTGGATTCCCAGCAACAGAAAGGGAGGGAGAGAGGGAGGGGGAGATATTCAGAGAAGGCGGGAGACCTGTTTGCTCTGTGAAGCTTCGTGCCCAGAATTCCTCTGTTGGAATCTGATAGCGGGGGGCTAGCTGGGCCAAAGGGTTACTGCTTTCTGCATTAAAAAAAAAACAGAGCAGGGAAAGAAGGCTTGGGCAGGGGAGGTTGAGGAGTGTGTGTGAAAACCTGAAGATCGAGTCTGTGCACAGCTGCTGCAGGGCTGGGAGCTTCCACCTGCTGTGACTTCATGAATGCTGCAGGATTTGCAGAACCTGAAGATGAGCAGAAGGGTAGAGTCCTCTCCTTGCCTGGCACATTGTGGGAGGCTGTGCCTGGTTTGAGTAACACAAACTTGTCTCAAAACAACAACAAAAAAACACTTGGGGGGAGGTAATCTGGAAGACCATGAGGGGAGGCACCTTCACAAGCTGAAAAATATGCACCTCCAAATGCTGAAAAATGAGACTAACAGTTTACAATTACTTCACAAAGAAAAAAAAGTTGATTATTTTCCCTTTCCCTCTGACCTTTTCTTTGTTCCCTGCTTCCTCTGCCTTCTCTCATCTCACTTACATGCTGCGGTATTCTACTATTGAGGGAAATGCTGCCATTTCACTGCCAATCACCTGTTTAAAAATGCAATTTAGATAATATTTCAGTTAAGCTGGGTTGAAATCGCCAGGCTTGAAAATTGAACAGCACTGGATTATGTGTCTATATATATCAGCAGAGGAGATTTAATGAAATTGTTCACTAATGAAATCTTAGCTTTAAGACTTCACATCCCTTCAGAGAAATGTGACATTAAGAGCCCGCTGCCTCTATGGCAGCCGAGAACTTTTACTGAGATTTTACTCAGTAAAATTTTACAGTGGATTTACAATAGTCTACAGTAGATTTTACTGTAAACAAAATAATGAAAACATTGCTGAAGTCAATGTGAATGCCACCAGTTACTCAGTTAGTAAAGGAGTTAAAAAGGGGTTTTTAACCCTTGTGTTCATCTCCTTATGGTTGAAAGCACAGACATCTTAGTTCTGTCCTGCAACTCTTCACTCTTGCAGTCCTAAAACCTCCATCCCATGCTGCTTATTTTCCCCAAGCCTTTCCACTCCTGGCATTCCCCCTGGGCGAATCTACTTCCCACCCCCTTCCAGCCTTCAGCCATTCAATGTCTGGTGCAGGCTTTGCACCCAACAAACTACACAATGGTTTAGTGATGTGCAAAAATGAGTACTATGAGAGGCAGTAAGCAGAGTCCCTCTTCTTGCCTGTTTGAAAGGGAATGTTTAAATCTAGGTTTCCAAAGGGAAAAGGCACTGGAGGAACTCTATCACACCACTCCACCTGCACCTCTAAGTCACTATTGGATGAAGAGGGATGGTTTTGCTTTTGGGGCTGATCCAATTGGTGTTGTAACCTTTTGGTTCCCACAGGAGCATGACAGCTCTGTCTGTGTAGCAGCTAATGCCTCGCAGTTGACCTCCAGGGTCAAGGACATTGTGCTGATCTGATGACAGTAATAGTTCTGTTGACAGATGCATTTCAGCAGCTGTACAGCCACTTGGTGGGACTTGAAGTTAACTCTTCCTGTGCCACCTGACACCGATGGCTCAATTGTAACTTGCATGAGACAGATCATCTACAGCTCCTTTGCCCTCCATGCAGTATAAACCTCTCCAAGATAGATTGCCTCATCACTTTATGGAAGAAATATGCAGATTCTAAATACCAAGCTCTCCTTACATCCTCTCCTTCTCTTTGACTTAGTCTGTCCAGCTTTATGCCTCTTCCCTCTTCTCTTTATCTGCTTCCTCTCAAATCCCTGCTTGATTGTTGAAATGCTCGTTTAGACCTTGTGATCTTTTTATGGTTCTACTCCCTGCCACTGAGACCGAAGTCTTCCCCTGATGAAAAGACTGACTCAGCTGCTGCACTGAGGATCCTGGATGACTGTTGTTGGTGAATCTCCTTGGTGTGTTTCCAGTCTCTCTAATTTTTTTCTCTGAATTTTTTTTCTGTCCAACTCTTTCTCCTTCATCAATGCCCAGTCCTTATGTTGAATGACATTCCTGGTAGGACTAGTGATGTTTTGAACTTAGATTTCTTTTTGCTTTCATTCTCTTCAGTGCTAGTCCAATACCTTTATGCACCCACTCAGATGCTCTTACAGCACATTTTATGTCACACACTGCCTTCTTATAGTCTCTAGGTTTCTTCCTTATTTCATTTCTTCCTCACTTCTCTCTCAGCCCTCTTAGAATCTTGGTGAGGTCTTCTTCCCTAAAAACATCTCCAGCATCTGTGCTTACACCTACTCTTCTTTGTTTATCTTTGACGTGTTTTTTGCCCTGTTTTCCAGTTGACTCCTTTGTTGCCCCAAATAAGTGTGTTTTCAGCCCTGTTCTCTGAGCTTCCCTTGGGACTTGTGTAGGTGACCTAGGAAAGGAAAGCTTTTCCCAGCTGTCCTCACCTATGAAGCTGCAGCAGCAGCTGTTGTACCTGCAGTGACTTAGCTGAGAAGCACCACAAACATTGCAGGATGCTGCATGGAGGCCAGAAATCAGGCCCAGCTCCATCATCCCTCAACTTCTTGGAAGACTCTTGAGGTTTCATGACAACTACACCTGGGTCCAGATCTCATTACCCCATATAAAACTGGTTCATGTATGTGGATAGCAAGATGAGAGAGCCTCCCAAGAGGGCTGCAGACTTTGGATCTACAAGTCTAACAGTCCCAATCTGCAATCCCATAAGATGGAAGCATGTCCTTTGTGCTTCAGGACTGGCCTGTAAAAATCGAAATAGATGGTAATCCTGCATCCGGAAAATAATAGTCTGGTGCTTTCTGGCCTCTCTCACTTCTAGACCTTTTTTCCTTTCCCCTCCCTCTCCCATATTTTAAAGGCTGAATATTCTGACACAATTGAAAGCTCCTTCTTGGGTAATAAAAGTGGCTTTGGAATCCATTCCTATAAAGGTGAAAAAATACACAACTGAGGAAAGAGAAAGATATGTAAAATGTTAAGATTTTTAAGAACTTTTGCAATACATACAGAAAGGTCAAAATGCCTTTTTTTTTTTTTTTTTCCCTTCTGCTTTTGACATCATGGTTCCAGTTTAGATACACATTTTCATTTTTACCTGTTTCTGTTACTGGACTGTTTTTCCTTATGCTTAATTTTCCACTGACTTTACTGAACTTCTTTGACTGCTTGGGAGCTGTTATGGAGCGAACTGGCACATCTTTGTCTGGATTCTAGCAAACATAAATTGGTCATGTGCCTAAAATCACCAACACAGCCTCCTTTGGCACACACTACTCTTCCTGTCCTAATCGTAAGAACAATATACAACTTAATTTCCCAGTGAGACTGCAACATTGCTTAACACCCATTTTGATAGAGTATTTGTGAAGGGTTTGAACTACCACAATGATATGGATCAGTACAAGCACCCTCCTGCTGCCTCTCAACTTTATTAGATTAAGGAAAATTGATCTATCTCCAAAGTTACTCTCTAGGCTTACTATTGCATATGACTTTCTCCTGCTCTGGATTTAAAGAAATAGTGCACATCTCTCCATTGTCATCTCTTAGCCACAGTAATTTTGTCAAGTTTTGAAAAAGAAATAGTCAAAAAGAGATGAGAAATTTTGAGAGGCATGTATTCCTGTGTTTTACATATAATGGATACAATTTTTTTAGTGGATAGCAGAGAAATGGTAATTCCCTTGTGAATATAAATGTGATATTATATAATTCTGCTAATAACCATGATGCTTGTACATCCTTCATTATCATGACTGTAGTGAGTAAATGGTAAAAAACCTTTTATACTCTTCTCTTCCTATGGGGAAATGTTAAGTTTGGCTTGATTTTCTAAACGAATGCACCACAGAAAGTATTATTATTTAAAAACAGCAACAAAAACAACAACCCTCCCTCAAAACCAACAAAACCCAAGCCTTTTCAAATATATAGGTATTGCATATATTTCTAAAAGTGGCAAGACTGATCATTCACTTGCTTTTCAGCAGACAGAAAAATTCTCCAGCCTGACCTCAGTCCTGACCAGGCTCCTGCTTCCCATGGTCAGAAGCCTCCCTCTATCGACCAATAATCTCACTGTTCAGGAGGAGGGAGCTTTGGCTAGAAGCAGGAACAAGACCTGATCTGCCAGGTATCTGAGGCCTCTTGCAAATAGTCTTCGAATCTGCCAACAAAATAAAAAAGTCATAATTTTATCCTTACAGTTTTGAATAGTTTCTACACTGACTTATTTTTGTTGATTAAATGTATGCTTATGCTGTTGTATGAGTTGGTGCAGCAGGACACGGAAAATTAATTCTTTCTGTTGATACAGAAGAAATTCTCCTTCTGCTGTTGTGTCTCTGTTCCTAATGATGATGAAAAAAGAAAAAACTTTGGTCTATATGTTTCTTACCTGAAGGGGATTCAAACAAGAGCTGAGGAGAACTGAATCAAGAACTGGGTCTAGCATTCAGGGATGACTGTACCACCTTGGCTGTATTAACACAGTTATTATTTGAAGCTGCTCAGAAGAACTAGAAAAAATTTGCTGAACCTGTTCTTTTATACTTGTTTGGGACAAGCACTCAGTATGCATTGTTATGTATAAAAAGCCATTTTCCTGGCTCCAGTAAATTTTTTTTTAAAAAACCCTCCATTACAGTTAATAAACATATGCTTTGGGGATTTTTTGTTTGTTTTTTGTTTGTTTGTTTGTTTGGGTTTTTTTGAATGAGATTATCATGGGAAAATACAAATTTGTAGAGTTGTACTTACAAATTCCAGTGTACCAGACAACAGAGAACCATACTCAGGCAGGCAAATAAGCAGGACCCTTTCTAAAGTGTACCTTGTTCTGAGTCACAGTGATGATGGAGCAGATCCTAATGCAGTGTAAACCAACATGCTGCCAGTAACTTCAATGGAGTGCAGTTGTCCTGGGAAAACTGGCATGGTTCTAGGCTTCATTATGCTGATTTACATGCTGATTTATTATTAAAATTTAGGGGTGCACAGGACAACTGGACAAGGTATGCTGTGCTGCTCTTTTGAGCTGCTTAGGAAGACTGCAATGTGCACCCAGAGACTTTACAGGGTTGCTCAGAAGGTGCGACTGGGGAGCATGAATTAAGAAAATATAGAGAGTGAGCAAGCTCAGGGAAAGAGGAGAGTTTGAATATATTTCTAGACTTGCAAGACTACAGCTGTGGGAATAATTTAAAAAGCACACTTTTTTGGATAATTTATTTTTGAAACTCTGCAAAATTTGTCAAATCGTTTATTTGATGAGCATTATTTGACCAGCTGTACAGAGAGCCACACTGGAGTGCTGTAATGAGTGCTTTGGAATGCGACCAGCGTTAATGTGCCTGTGATAGCTGGATAATTCTTTTACCCTGCTCATTTCTGTGGTTTGCCTGTAACTATGGCCCCACTTGATTGCTGTTATGATGTGAGCTTTGAATTCTCTCTCTCCTTTGGCCTTTTCCTTTTGGCAGTTCCTGCCGAGCTGAGCCCTGATTAGAACCACAGCAGGTCATTTGATCTTCAGATGGCTATAAAAGGTCTGTGCAAGTGACCATCTCGCTCCTGTCCCAAATGGATGATCAGGCATAGCACACATTGCCGCACTCCTGGCAGGACTTCAGCAAAACTGGCGAGTTTTTCCTTCCAGAGCTAAAGCATAACACAAGGTACAAGGAGCAATTCCATTAAATGTCCCTTTAAACTGTCAAATTTAGCAGGAACTTTAAAACAGATCAGACTTTAAAGTGATGAGGGAGAAGTACTGTTCCCCTGCTTGAAACTGCAGCTGGGTTTGTTACCATCAGGTGTGATATGAAGTCAGCATTTTCCTTGATGACTTTTTCCTTTGCCATTGTTGCAATCTGGCACTGGAGATCGGTGCCTCATTCCAGGTTTTTAAAGGGAACTATAACTTTCCTGAAGGATTTTATTCCTTGTCTCCTTCTAAATGGATTTCGTTATTTTGTAATTTCTCAAAAATGAGTGAGTTTGATAAAATCCAGATATTTGGAATCAGGATGGAGAGTTCAGATAATAACAGTTTTACTGCAGAAAAAATAGAGGTTTAAATACTCCTGCTATTAAGTAAAGTTTATAGTAATGTGCTGTTCTCTTTCATTCATGGGGTTCTTCAGAATACTGATGCCCTTTCTTGAGAAACTTGTGCTGTTCAAGTGCTGATGGCATTTCCAGGTGAAACAGCATCTAGATTATTTTCCCACCTTGGTGGGAAACACTCATGAGAGGGATCTCCCTTTCTCAGTATCTGCAGGTACCTTGCTTTGTTCAAAGACACGTTCCCTGGAGCACAGGCCTTTGAGTGCTGGACTCAGTTGTTTCTTTGGGAATCTCAGCCTATAATTCACAAAAGACAGTGTTTCAAGAGTTCACTTTGGTCAGACACTGAAAGAGGGGGGAATTTTTCCAGTGCTGTCCTTAGACACAGATGATATCAAAGGCCAAAATTCATAATGCAGAAGATCTTCACATAATTAAAATGCTCCCTTTTTTGCTAATTGCAAGTGTTATCTGGGATGCCTGGTGCAAGAACAACACTAATTTTGGTTTCATTAATTGTATTCTTTATTTCAATAATATTCAAATGGTGGACTTACAGAAGCCTGAAGTTTCAATGCCAGCTCGAAGGTCAGCTCATTGACACTACTTTGGACTCAGCTTGTGGCTAAAGGTCCCAGTAGGAAAGAAACATCATTTTGCTGTACTGTCAAACTGTCCTTTAAGATCTCTCAATACACTCTACATTAGCTCTCACAGACCCGATCTCAGGTTTGAAAATATTAACAGCAAATGGCTTATGAGATTGAAGTAACCCACTTTAGAGTTTTTCCCCCCAAAAGTTATCCTTATAAATACTTTTAAAAATTGCAATTCTTAAAAAAATATAATGGAAAGAAATGATAAAATATACAGCTTCTTGGAACATATGATCTCATTTTTGGTTTTGGTCATTTTGACTGATCAGCTGATATGTGAGTGTTCAAATCAAGGGGTTTTTCTACTTTCTTTGTAAAAATCACAGTAAAATATATTGAGAAGAATGATCAGCTAAGGAAAAGAAATGTGGTTCACAAGGTGGCCTATAAAAAAGTGATTCAGCGCTGAAATAAACTCTGACTGTTCAGTTAAACTTATAAGCAGATAATTATCATTATCATTAACAGTGCTACTTCAGCATGACATAATAGCTTATAAATATAAAAAGGATACTGCTGATGATATTCCTAATATCTTATCATCAGTAAATTAATTAAAAAAACCTCAGGTATGTTTTGTTTTCATATTGGAAGTATTTTAGCTCATTCCAAACACTGGTGCAGAAATTAAAAGCTAAATACTGGAATGCCCGAACTCAAAGCTAAATTCCTCTTTTATTAGTGTTCAGTCACACTTATATTACACAAAGTTACATCACAGGGTTCTGTCAGATGTCAGGGAACAAAAAGGCACACACTGCCAGGTGAGGAGAGGGCTAAGAAATCTGTGTTGCAAAAACCAAAGGCCTACCACAGAAATATTTTGGCAATAGGTTTCATGTGAAGGGATCATATGTGTCTCCTGGAATGCAAGTCCAGGAGCAGAGCAGACACAAGAACTTCATGTGCTGAGCTGGCCAAAGATACCACTTTTCCCTGGCATTTCTGCTTCAATCCTTTTCTGGAGACATCACCTGTTTCAGCAGAAGTGCGAGGATAGGAAGTACATCTGTGCTCAGATGCTGCAGTTCACACACTGGCATTTTGGCTTGGCCCAAAAGCTTCAAAGCCACTTTGTGGTGGTGGTGGTAGAAATAGACATAATGTCTGTCCTCCCATTTCAGAAAAATTCAACAGTGCTTCTCAGTTGGTTACTAGTGAACAGTTCCATCAGAAGGAACTGTAACAGGACACAATTTATTTACATGGCATGACATTCTGAGAAATTCTAATATTTCAACATTCATTTCTGTTCCCAAATCAAAACACAAATCATAAGATCACAGAATATCCTGAGTTGGAAAAGACCCACAAGGATCACTGAGTCCAACTCTTGGCCCTGCACAGGACACCCCAAAAGTCCCACCATAGTGCCTGAGAACATTGTTCAGATACTTCTTGAATTCTGTCAGGGCTGGTGCTGTGACCACTGCCCTGTGGAGCCTGTTCCAGTGCCCAACCACTCTCAGGGTGAAGAACCTTTTCCTAATATCCAACCTAAACCTCCCCTGACTCATCTTCAGGCCATTCCCTTGGGCCCTGTCACTGGTCACCACAGAGATCAGTGCCTGCCCCTCCTCTTCCCCTCATGAGGAAGCTGCAGACTGCAATAAGGTCTTCCCCTAGTCTCCTCTGGGCTGAACAGACCAAGGGACCTCAACTGCTCCTCACGTGGCTTCCCCTCAAGGCCCTTCACCATCTTTGTGGCCTTCCTTTGGATGTTCTCTTTAAAAAAAATTATCAACCAAAATTTCTCCTTAAGAAAAAAAAAAAAAAACTGATTCAGAAATAGTGAATGTTTATATATTTATTTATTATCTTGCCCAAGCTAAACCCCTGAAACTGATGATGTTGTTTTGAACTGATGTGGTTTGTCCTGTGAAACATCAACCCATGATACACCGAATTCTCCCCACTAAAGCAAATGCTGTCTGGGGAGTTCCTTGCCTGATGTCCCTCTGTCACAGCTCTCTGAGTATAGCTTAGTAGCTGGATTGCAGCCTGCACCTATGATCAATTTTTGGTTAGAAGGGAAGAACCGTGACATGAAGATAACTCACAGGGAACCTGACTGAGAGAACAGACACTTCAAAGAAGTAAACAGAACAGACAATTCAAAGAGTTCAAAGAAGCAATGGTCTGATGGGGAAATACAATTCAATAATGTACTGAACTGAGGTGCCTGAAGTTGTTAATAACAAAGTCTTGAAGGAACAATCATCCTTGCATCGTCTTCTGCTAAAACAGAGGCTCCCAAACATCTCCCACTGCATATCTAGGAATATGCAAAGTAACAGGGATTGCACAATAGATTTCATTCAATATATATCACTGTCATTATTGTACATGTAACCTTGGAGGCCTTTGTGATGGGATGAAGATCTCTCTATGCTAAATGTCATACAAAGAACCCAAAAGAATCCCCTTCCAAATAAAATTATGATGGAGACGAAGAGTGGAGGCAGAAGAAGGATCTTAACTGATGTACATCCCTTGCATGTACTTTCCCCTTTATTAGCATCAGCCATACTACTCACTGTGTATGCAGCTCCTTGCAACTTGTTCAGATAGGACCTGTAATTGCCCCCCCAAAACTGAATGAAGATACTGTCTTTTCTTACACAGAAGGGATGTGGATCCAAGGAGGCAAAGTACTAAAGATGGCTTAGAGGATGCATGGGTGAAGGGAGTGATCCTGAACAGTGGAGACAGAAGTGGAAGAAGCCGCTATCAAAAGAAGAGTCTATCAAAAAGCATGGAGGGTATGTGGAGGAGCAGATGGTAAAGAATATATTTATTCTCGTTTCCTTTATCCTGATTCACATTTTTCACATCTTTGGAGTACACACCTAGAGCACAGGGGGAATCAGACATCATGGCTCACCAACCTGTATGGATAAAATGATAGCCTGATCCCCTCTATATGTATCCAGAATTTCCAGTGGGTTAAAGGCTTCTTCACAAAGTCTGTGACCTTGGTATATTCAGCCAGATGATGATGAAGACAGAAGACACAGCCAAGGCATTCTCTGCAGCCTCCCAGTTGCCCATTAGTGGAAAGAAGCATCATTTGAAACTGTTTTTGGAGGTGGCTGAAGAGGGAGTGTTCTGCAGGCTGGAATAATTTTTCTGTTAGTTTTTTCTTTGCTGTCATCTTTTACGAAGTCCCCACAGCCCTTCTTTCCATCAAGGGACAAGAAGGGAGAGGAGCACATGACTGAATGTTATTCCCCATTATGCCACTGCATAAGTGGCCCTCACATGACGTAGGGTGGTGGCATTTTTGGCACGTGGCCTCTGTGAATGTGATCATATGACAGGAAAGGAGAAAATGAAGAGCAGCTCTCCCATATGAGGCTGTGTATGCTTTCCTATTTAAAACTTCACCTTGGTTATGTGGTAGGGAATGGAGAGTGGAATTTTGTGAAGCAAGGTAGCAAGGAGTTCTCCTGAAGGAGATGAAACATCCCCTAGGAGAAAAGGTCAAGAGGCTGTTTAATTTATTCAGATTTTAAAAACCTATTAACCAATGCTCAAACCTCCACTATAAATAAAGGAAGCACAAACTGGACCCCACTGAACTTTTTAAAATTTCTTCTTTATTTCTTCTAAAACAGAGGCTCTTGGTTTTCTCAGAAGATGCATGAGAAAGATGGCAGTCCTGTTATCAGAACCTGACAACAAAATCAATTCCAGTGGTACTTTCAATGTTCTCACTATGAACAGAAAAACTGTTTGACACAGTAGGCCTTACTAAAACTATTTCCACTTCAGTTTATGTGAGGCATCATTTTACCAGTCTGCCATCTAAAGAAAGGAACAGTCTTCAGCTCACAAAGACACCAGATTTCTATTTGAATTATTTGTGTCACAGGATCTGATTTACTGCTGGACAGAGGCTTGATTGAGATCAGCACAGATCAGTTTAGCATCATTCTGGAGAACTCCCTCCCTTCCCCCACCCTTACGCAACCCTTCTGGACAAGTGTGACCTGCTCAGCATGACAGTGAATCATCAGGTTGGCTCAAATTGTCTCCCCATACCTTTGAGATGGATGATTGAGATCCAATTGCAGGTCAATTGAAAACTTAACTAACTTCAGCAGTGCCAGTGGTTAAAGCTGAAATGAATTAATCAGTGAAGCATCCAAGGATTCTATCAGGGGTCATATACGAGTGGTCATTGCTGTGTATCAGTTTTCCACCCAGACACATTTATTTAGGTTGTGACTACCTGTCAGAAGGAAATCGTAGCAATCTTTCCTAAGGCATCCTCTGCTAAGGTTTTGGTTATTCTGAAATGATGTGCCTTTCATCACAGAAGAGCCCTAAATGGAACTATATGCCAGTTTGTTTTTTACAGAAGGCCAGGTGTCAGGAGTTAATACTAATGAGAAGGCATCAACATCTGATGTTTAGAATCAGGAGGTGGGAGTGAGGCTATGGGGCATTTATGCTTTTTTCTAATTCAGTATGAAGGATGTAAAGAAAATGATGTTCTGGGGTTTACCTGTCTATGAAAGTAACAAATAATGCCTCTTTATTATGTATTGGTCATATGTTAGATCCCACCCTACCACTCTGTCTACATCACTGATTCATAACATGATGGGTGTCCCACTGCAGCCCTCCCTTCTCAGCATGCTCACAAGATAATTCTGATTTCACTTGTGTAACTGTGTACACAGGAAATGTGAAAATACTGACTTTGTCCTTTTCACAGAAATGTCAGAATTTCTCATTGAGATCAAATTACAGCATGGGATTACAATTAATTGCATTACTTGCTTGAAAAAAATAAAATAGGACTCTCTCCTACTATGTCTGATGAGAATAGAAATATGGAGGAAACATATGAAGATGAAAAGCTAGCAGCATGAAATGATCTTAAGAAAACAGAGGGTTTTTATTGAGGCTCTCCTTTGAAAGTTTGGTCATGAGGTGAGAAAAAAAAAATCTGATAGTTTACTGGACAAACTCCACAAATTACTTTTCTATAGCCTAAGTTTCATGGTATCTGCAGTACCAGCTGGGAGACCAGGTATTTGTCATTTGAATAGTGATGTGCAAACACGTACAACTATTATTACTTTTTGCACATACTGTGAACGCTGGTAAGAGACAGCTCTAGGATAGGCAAATATAACTGTGAGCATCTGGATAAAGCCCAGCTTGGCAGTGACAGACCAAGCAGGCCTCATATGTCTGGCAGCTTCCTCAGGATTCAACTAAATCTAAACTTAAATTGCAATACAGTGAAGCTATTCCTCAAACTTCCTGTGAGGTGAAGGATTTAGACCTGTTATTGAATCAGGGAATTGACTTTGTGGGTCCAAGAACATCAGAAATGCACAAAAGAAAGATCATAACACTGAGATAGTTCCTGCAGCTGGATGGTGAAACTTGTTTAAATTGCTCTGTGGTATAATGGGGAAGTTTTCTTTGGCCATCACTGATGCTTCAGGAGTTTCTTGAAGGGCTTCTTTATAGGAACATCTGGGTTGACTGCAGCAATTTCATCATCGGTTCTCTAGCAATATTTGCAAAGCTGGTTGTCTCTGTGGTTCCAGGATGAGTCATGCAAGAGAGTGCTGAACTTCCTGTGTCAGAGCCTCCCATGTGTGACTGATCCCCCTCTGCTAGCTCACACACCAGACTCCATTTCATGGCTTTTCCTCATCTTTCATGGTTTAGTCACATACAATATTCCTTTACTTGCATAGCAAAAATAACATCTGCAGGAGCTTTCCAACGTCCTGTGATTGAAACGAAGATACAGCAGGGTTTCTGTGTGGGTCTAACATGCATGTGAGGATAACACAAAAGAGTGCCTTCTCACAGCTTTCCCAGCAGGTCATTTTGATTGACATATTTGTAGAGGCTTCAGGGTGGATTGTAGATTCAGCTGGTATGTCAAACCAGATGGGAGAATTCCACCAAATGTACAATGAAATGAGGAGTGCTGTTGTATGGCTTTCTCTGCTTCTAACAGATGGATGGGAAAATAAAATACCTCTTCATAATCTCCTTTTCATTCTGAGGGCCACCTCTACTCCTCTCATCACCTTCCCCTCTTCTCCTTCCTCTGTGTTTTCTTTACCATTTTGTATATCCTTTCAGCTTCTCCTGTGTTTGGGCTTTCCCACATAACCATTCTTTTCTCCTTCTTTCCCTTCCCCAAGTGTTCTGTTGCTCTTAGTTTTCTATAACCAGAGGTGTTTCCAGCAGAGAAAGAGCAGACAATGCACAACACTTTGTGCAGCTCCAGGAGGGGTTAGTGAAATTTTCTATCCCAGTGTGGAATGAAAAACACCAGATCAGATCAGATCAGATCAGATCAGGGAATGAATGAACCTTGTGGCATTAGAGGTTTGGCAAAATTTTCTTGCTATTTTGGGAGCTCATTGAACTAGATGGAGTCAGTAAGTCTTTTTCTCTTGTAATTTTATTCCCCCCCCTTTTTTTTTCTTTTCTTTTGGTGATTCAGTTAAGGAACCCAAAGATGTTTTCCTAGCCCAAAGGAATCTTTTGTATATGTCAGGGACAAAAGAAATCCTCCATTTGCTGGGCTGGTACAAGTAGTTACCCTATATTATAGCTTTCAAAACAACAGAAGCTATCATCAAGGTTATGTCTGGACTTTTATTATAATCTCCCATTTCAGTGCGTGGTCTTAGCTGTGGAGGTAAAATGTTTCAGAAAGTTTGACCACAATCTCATTGTATGTTTCTTAGTTATGCTAGTGAAAAAGGTTTCCCATCACATGATGTGTTTAGATGCTTTTTAATCAAGGAATACTAAAAAAAAAAAAAAAAAAAATTACAATAAAATGAAGGCACTTGAAACATGAAGTTAATCCTAAATCACACTAAAAAAATTCTCTGCAGCAAAAGCAATTATCATGTTTTAAAACTTCTCCTTCTACCAACTTCTTCTGTCCTCCGGCTGTTCATAATCATCTATATAAAGAAGGTAGCTGAATAAAGCAGTAAAAGCATCCTTCTCTTTTCACAGAGCTGCACACATTGTCTGCAAGAGGCACCTACACTGCTGCAGGGCTGTTAGTGTACCCAGCACTTTTTGCTTTCAAGCTCAGACTCCCCTGAATGTATCATTGCAGTCCTTTAAGCTGTGCTCAGGAGTTTGACCTCTAGAAGTGAGGTTGTGCACAAATACAGGAGAACACACCATCTACCAGCCATTAAATGCAGCATGAGTGAAAAAAAGATAAAGGTGTTCAAACAATCCTGATCATCAGGGCCAGAGTTGTTCAAAATAGGGATTTCTTTGGCTACAGACTAAACAGAAGGACCCTGTTTACATTATTTTTGGCAGGGTGGAAAGAGCTGACAGCAAGCATTCTGGGAGAAAAGTAATGCATGGAGGTCCACTGTGCCTCTGGAGACCCTCAGTGGTCAGCTGTGGATCAGGAAGGATTTAGACAAGATGGTTCCTTGGGCTGCTGAAATGTACGTGCTCCACTGAGCAACCCTCAGGGCTTCCCATGGTCATGTCCTGCCTTACTTCCAGCCATGGCTATTTCAAAAGCTTCTCCCCTCAGCCACTATCCCATCCTTTGTGGCCATTCCATGTTTCTTCTCAAAAATGAACCAAGGCCCTCAGGGCTTCTTGCCATGGGGGACAGCACAAGTCCCTTGGCAATGCCAGAGGGAGGGCTGTGTGGGCTGTGCTGGAGCAGGGTCTGCACACTCATTGAGATACCTGAGAATCTTTTAAGTGGGAAAACATGAGCTGTCTCTGAACCTCAGACTTCATCCAGACCCCAGTTGTCATCCAGAGTCTTTCATCTGTGCCTTCTTTGCTCTTCATATCTGTTAAACGAGACAGTATTTGTGCATGTCCAAGCAGTTGTTGTAAGCATGAACACGAGGTGGAAGTTCCCCTACAAGCCACCAATGCCCCCAGCTGCCCCTGGCCCCACACCCCTCATGACATCAAAAGTGCAAAGAGTGTGAGATCAGGCATCTGGTGACAACATCACAGCCATCATTATTTGTTCTGAAAATGGTTTAGTGATGCACAGCCACCTTGCTGTAGCTGCCCACTTATATGGCAACAGCTGAATCTTTTTTTCAGGCCAACGGAGTTAGAGTGAAGCACCACTGACTCAAACTGTCTGCCTGCATCTTTTTAGAGATTTGTTTCCAAAGCTAGTTGCTGTCATAAATGTTGTTTAATAGTTTCCACTTCCACTGCAGAGCAGTCTCAAATTCTGATAAGGTTTTGCAGAGTGCATAAGCTCCACAGGAGGGAGTCTTTACTTATACTTGAATACCACACCTAGTTACTGAAGGTATTTGCCACCTACAGTGATGATTGGAAAGGTTGATTTGTGCTTCTTTTGCAAAAGTGTTGTGGATCAAATGAGGTGCACCCTCTTTGGTCATCATGGCCCATGTCTTGGAATTCAAGTCTGGCAAACTTTGGAAAGTCCATGAAAAATTTTTCACATGCACATTGTAGCACTGCTGATTGTTTTCCAGTGAATTGTCAAGCTCAGTTTTCTTCTAGAAATTGTAAAGTGATTGCTTTCCCTTTCCCCTGCCATGACTTTATGAAAGTAATTTAACTTTGCCATGTGTTATCTAAAAGAAAATAAGAAGACCCAAGGTCCGGTAAAAGAGTCCTGGAAATGTAAGCAAAACCAAAAACCACCAGGGAGATAAAAAGCAAAGCTCCTAAATATAGACAGTCCAGGATATTTTGAAGAAGACAACAGGATAGGAAAACACATAAACTCAGGAGGGTAGAAAGCATTTGCTGTTGGCCATATTCAACAGCATGGCGCTGCCCTAAACTGGGAGGCTGGGTAGTGCAAACCACTTCAGGTGTTGCAAGTCTCCATGCAGTGACAGACAGCTCTAGTGGGAGGATGGACAGCTTCTTTATCCACTCCATAAGTCAGAGTTTATCAAACAGAAACCTTTCTGATTCATGAATGAGACAATTAAGAGCAGAGTTCTGAAGGTGGAAATAAAGCACAGACTTACGGTGGAAAAAGAGGAGGTAAAAGGTGCAAGAGTTTAACTAGAGAAGGGTACTGCAAACAAAGGACATGGAGTGCAGGAACCAGGAATGACAACTGCAGCCTGCAGTGCAGCTTGGGAAGGGAATAAATGAAGGACTCCTAAGGCACCCAACACAGATTGAGAACCTCTAGGTAAATTTGGCTGGGTAACAGGTACAAAGCAAACAAGGACTTATGGAACATTCCTGTCTGCCACATTTGAAGTTGCTGGTGGAGAATGCTTTGATATTGCTGCTTTGATATTACTGTTTTGAGAAAGGGAATAAACCTACCTATTTTAAGGGCAAAATTCAAGTCCTGTCATTTTACCTCAGTTTCCTTTGCCTTTACTGAGACAATAGTAATGGAAAACTCATTTGCATGCACATTCTTGCTGTGAATCAGAGAAGGACATGAGTTTATGAATCTTAGTGATTCATAAACTTATTAATCAATAAGTGCAAAGGAGGTTTTCCATTTTTACTTCCTCTGTGTTTTGGATAAACAAATGACTTGCTTTCTAGATAAACAGAAGCTCCTTTTCCACTTGCAACTTGGCAATATGTATCTTATATAAAAACACTCTCTTCCTATTTTGTGTGCCATAAACAGTGGAGTTTTCCATAGAGGGGAATTATGGGGACTTGACAGTAGGAAATAGGTTTCTTAGAAGGTTTCTTCTAAGACAAAGCTTGGAACAGAATAAGATAATCCCAGATGCACAGTCTGGTGGTCCCTATCTTATCTGCCTACTCTGACAGCCAAGATTTTTCCTCCTCAGGCATCCTATTGTATGCTCTGATAACTAAGCAGAACAGAAGTGGCATTTCTCTCCCTAAAAGGCCTCCCCTCCTTCCTGTCTCATTTCTCCACCTGCAGCTACTCTTCTGATAGGCGCTTCTCCCTGAGCAGTGTGCTTTCTATCAGATCAGGTTTTGCTGGATGCCCCTGAGAGCAGTGTAACCCCTGCCCTGTGCTGATGGATTGAATAAAGCCACTAATCGTTAAGTGAAAGTCACACCAGACTTTGTATGGAGTGAAAGCAGGGGGCACAGTCTTCAGCTTCTAGGGCTTGGCAGATTTCACAACAAAACAGCTGGCTGTGAGACATGGGTGCTGATGGAATACATTAATTACTGTCATCAAGGTTTTAGACACACTTGTGTGTTGCTGGTAATACCAGCATGCAGGATTATCAGAGGAATCACTTGTGAAAAAGAAAAAAAGTGGAGAAGGGAAGAAAGGAGCTCGGAAAGAAGGTTGTCTGGCCCAGGTCCACACTTCATTTGCATGGGCAAGACAGACTTGTTCACTTTGACCAGTGAATTCCATGGTTTTCCCAACAGATGCATAGAATTTCTCTGAACATTGTGATGCAATTCAGCCCTGTTACAACTTATAATGGGTTTCACAAACCAGACCGTGGTGTTTCTGGACCATTTTAGCCAAGCTGAGTTTCAGTTTGTTCCACAGTGATAGCAGGCTCTAGGCTTCCTCCTGCAGTGTGGTAGAACTTTGTATTTCCATCTTGTTTCTACTGTGGTTTTGAAACAATAGAGGAAAGTGGTTTTACTTTCAGTCTACACAGAAGCAAGTGGAGGTAAGGCTACCTTTGCAAAGCAATTGAATTAGCCAGTGGAAGAACAGGGATGAAATGTCACAGGTTGCTAGACAGGATGTCTTATCTTTGAGTTCAGAGGTGAGTGATGAGTCTCACTGATTTCCAGCACAGAGACAGGCACCTGGTGAGGCTGAAAGGAGCTCTTAGCTTTGTAGTTCAGGGCAGGGGTCCCTCTGCTGCCCTGTGGACTTGTTCATTACTAAGCTGAGCTGCCTCTTTTTAAGCCCCACCTGCCACTTCACGTGCAGTGGGGTAGAGGTCAGGCCACAAAACTCCAACTAGTCATTAAGAGAAAAAGTAATTGACCTTTTTTTTGCTTGCATTAGCTTTGCTGATCTTCGGCCCTGAAGTGTTTATTTTGCAAAAGATTCCATCACTGCTACTGCACCGAGGAGACAGAATAATGCCATTAATATTATTTGTTTTGGTTGGAGGAAAAACACTCTGAACCTCTAACAAATATCCTCTTGTTAGCAATTGGAAACATATAATTAGGACAGACTGTCCTGTTATTTTAACGAGATTTCAGTTCCCCCCACCTCTTGCTGTTGCTCTCTTTCCCATTTTTAATGAGAGACCAATTTCCTCCCTTCTCATTTGCAGATGCCTTTCCAATAAAACAGACAGCTTTGATTTTCATCTTAGTGTGCATTCTTAGCCTTAATTCATTCGTCTACATAAGTTGCCCACCACACTCTCCATGTGCTAAACGGCTGTTAATCGCTGAAAAATTAACAAGGTGTTTAACACCAAAAAAAAAAAAAAGGGCTAAAAAAATCCTTTTCTAGTTTGGTGGAAAGACTTGTATTTTTGTCACCTGCCAAAGCTCAACTATTTCTAGGCAGGGAGGGCAACACAGGGCATCTTTTTTGCAAATCCACCTAATCTCTCCTCTGCTACACTGTTCCGACTCTGTATCTACTATTCTATCTTTCCCCAAACCTTTAAGCCAGTCTTCTTTCCTATAAGCTGTAAAGAAATCCTCCACGTTCCTTTTGTAAAATTGACTGTAAGCCAGTATATTTTAATTGCAGAAATGCTGTCAGCTTGTGGGCAGCCCAGGAGGCCCTGGAAGATTTGTAGGTGTTGAAGGCATGAAGAGAGGGACCTTTCTCAGTGTGGCTGACTCAGTACAGCCAATACTTCCCTTGAGGTTTGGGGAGATGCAGCCTTGGCAAGCTTGGTCAATAAACTATTTATTTATGAAAATTTATTTTTATTTCACTTAAATGGCTCTTTAAGACCTGCAGAAATCCTGAAACAGCATGGAGTAGACATCATCTTGCAGCAAAGAATCTGGGCTTTGTTTTAGTCTGCCCAGCTACCAAATGAGATTCTCTGTAGGCCTTATATGTAATTGCTGTTGTCTGAACCATCATGGTTCAGACAACATGTTGTGGGATGTACCATCATGGAATGCTAACTCATTAATTCTTATCTCTGTAGAACTGAGGTAGCTCCATGTTTGGATTTTGTCTCATGTCCAAGGGAGATGGCAGGTGCTGCAGTCAGTGGCCAGCAGCGTGCTGTACACAGCTCCTGATACCAATTCTGGAAGTGTTGCACTACAGAAAAGGGTCCTGTTGACCCATACTGGAGCATTTTCCCTCTCTTGCTCAGTTAGAAATGGAAAAGTGGCTTGAGCTCATTGTTTCATCTCAGTTTTAGTCAGATACCACACTACTGTAGTATCAGAAAACCTTTTGCTCCCTTTGCAAGTAATCTTTTGTACTAGACCTTTCTTGGCTGGTATGTCTTAGTCAAACCAGTCACTGGGTAGCAGTGCCAAAGGGCAGCAAGGCCATAGAATGAAATCTATCAAAACTGCCTGTAATAGATGGAGAAGCTCAGAATGGCCTCATTGCTTTCTGGTCTGAACTCTGTGATTTTGCATTGATGTTCCCTTGACTCTATCTTAAAAAGGAGGTTGAATCAGCCTAGGAGGTGAGCCACAAACAATCTCTATACTTTGACCAGTTCCCTTTGAGAACAGTGGATTTATTATGTAAGCCTCTTACTTAGAGATGATTCTCCTGTTGCTTTAGTTAAACGTTGCATCCAGTCCCTCACTTGTATCCATCCTATCCTGTGGAAGATAGGGTGCTAATAGTTGGACAGGATGGGTGGAGGAGGTGACTGCCACTGCATGGCCATTAATGCACAGTGTGACCCAGGCCAGCACAGACTGCAGGTGGTGCTTCAGGGAGTCACCTGTGGTGAGTTAATCCACTCCTCTTTCAATTGGTGTAGCTTAGTTCTTTACTAGAAGAGGATAATCTATACCAAGATAAGCATGAAGTGTGACTGTATCAACAGCTGAGGCAATAATTCAAAGGTAAAAATAAAGTCAAGCCTCAGTTTATGCTGGTACAGAAATGTATGTCCAATAAGGCCAAATGTGTAAACCACAGTGAAAAATTATTATTATTTCTACTGTCAAAGTATTTTGGGTGCTTAGGATAAATTCCCTTCTGTTCTGCATGTGAAAAGCTTTTGGGAGGAATCCTTAAAGGCCAGGATCCTTTTTACTCAGAGTTTGTGTTAGTCTGAAAAAGGCATATGTAAGTTTCTATAAAAACAATTTAACTTAGTAACAATAGTGTTCTGGGGACAAGGGTTGCCCTCTCCTCCTGTCTGAGCTGGTGCATAAATTCATCCCTTCCAGCTCCCTCCCTTCATGAAAATGAACTCTGCATCTAATCATTCTTCTTAGGACAGATGATTTGGATCTTCTGAGTGAAAAGTGTCACAAAAGTAGAATAGAAAAATTGGTAATGATTACTCATTCAAAATTAGTTTTCTTTCTTTTCTTTCATTTTGGTGGAAAAAACGAGAGACTGAAATGACATTGGGTACAAAACCTGATCTCTTAAGGTATGAGGAGAAGATCCCTGTCAGTCACGAGTGACATTTGCTGGGTATTTCTGAGTAATCTGGAGATCTCTGTTTCTCTGACGACTGCAGCCATAGTCAGACAGCATAAAACTCACAATTGGTATAAGCTAAATGAAAACTAATGTGTTACTCAAGCAGAGTTGAAAATAGAGGATTCTTTAATGGCAAAAGTTTTAGCAAGTGTTGGTGACTCAGCCTTCGGGTCACTAAAACTCAGAATTAAAATAGTAACCATAAGAATAATGATCTGTTGTAGCGCTTTACCCAGGGACACCATAAATTCTTTTCCACTTGAAGTCTCTTAATGGGGACTCATTGTCTTTTTAAAAGTTATGCTTTGATTCTGCCAAAAATTAATGGCTGAGATGGAGCAATTGCTTGACTTTTTCTTTATGTTATACAGAAGTCAAACTAAATCATCCCAGAGTTCCCTTCTAGACTCTATAAATCTATGTGAGCGATCCAGATGTAATTCCAGCATCAAACACCAAAGAGGGTAAAGTGTTACAGTTTGACTAATGAGATAAGAATGAAGAAACCTAAACATAGGTGGTCTACTAAGGGAAAAAAATATCTTTAGTGACATTTATTAGCTGTGGAGCTCCATCTACAAGAGATGGTGAAAGCCAGTTCTTGAGTCATTTGAAACAGTGATGCATTTAAAAGTAGTACTGAGTTGCTGAGTATAGCAAAAGGGATATGCCTTCTTTAATAGTCTAACACACTGTTAGAACAATTGACTTTCCCACTTCTACTCCCATGATTGTTCCACAGTGTGGAAAATTTGGAGAATATTAATGAAAATGCAGCTCATGGGAAAATTACTGCTGGTGACTGAACATCCATGGACATGTTCATCTTACGCCTGTAGCAAACCTTTGCCAGCAGCATAGAAGTTAATATCACTACTGGTTTATTTTCCTTCCTCATTTCTTTTGCCACAGTGGATTAGTGAATGCTGCTGGTCACTAGACTACTGTGGAAAGACAGAGAAGCTGAACTCTCAGTGTCTCTGCAGGTCAGTACCTGAGACTGGCAGGCGTAACCTTTGTAACTGAGGGCCTCACCACATCTAAACCATTGCTTGGTATCTAGAAATTAACTGGCTGAATTGAGGCCATCCCTCAAGGCCATGTTAAAAGGGATTCAGATGGTAGACTTCAAGCAACTTCTGCACTTTACAATGTATTTTTCAGGAGATGATAATTTCTAGGTTTGAAAACTCTGTAAGCATGGCTAGTACATTGACGTGGAGAGAGAGGAACAGCAGGGTAGGATAAGAGCGTAATTTGCAATGGTTGGCTAAAATTGTACCTTACATCTCATATTTTGGAGGCTTTTTGGGCACACCAGAATCACTGAAAGGAGGAGAAGTATAATTTCTGCAAAGGTGGCTTCAAGCCTACTTTTCTTCCAAGAGTGATCCTCAACTGGCTGTGTTACTTTAAGTTGTGCTGTGCTAGTATTGGAAAGGCCCAGGCTTTTCATTAACACTTAATTAAGCCACCGTGGCCCTTCCTTCCCACCAGGGGCTTCCCTCATTTGCAGATTTAGTTAAAGGGGTTCTGTTAAGTTGGCTAGGCTTATAATGTGACTGATCTTTACAGCTGCATAGTCCAGCAGGAAATGCCCAGAACACAGCCCTAGGGCTCTGTCTGTCTCTCTAAACTAAAGCCCATCCTTCAAAAAGCAGAGAATTTTTTCAAGTAGCATTTTATAGCCCTGGGTGTGAGTCAGGATGTGATGGATGCGCACAGGCTGCACCCTTGTGCTCTGAGTGCAAGCACTACCCAGTATTTACACATGTATGACAGGCAGGCTGAGCCTATGCTTGCTTTCTTATAAAGTACAGAGAAATACTGAGACTTGAATGGGACAATCTGAAAAATAATCCTGCAAATGTGTGCAGGAGACACAATAGACAGAATTTTATTACGGAGTGGATTTTCAGGCATGTAGCCACATGCTAGCTTGGTTCAGGCTGGGCTGAGAGGGGCAGTGGTTCAGGAGCTGTGTCACTTGAGTGGGTTATTCACTTAATGTACTGGCCACAGTTGGAGCTGAAGGCAGGGAGCACATCTCTCCCCTTCTGCTGCTGGTTGGTGCTGGCAGGAGAAGGGGCCACATGGCTACCTCTTTTGCAGAAGTTCATACTTGATATGCCTCTGTATGCCCAATTGCTTAAAATCATTAAAAGAATGAAAATTCTAAGGAGTTATGTATACAGGAGTTAAGAAACCATGGGATTAAAGTTGTCTGCCCAAGTTTAGCTCAACCTTTTTTGGAAGTCTGTTGCACTGTTAACTTTGTTAACTTAATTGTGAATTTGATTTTTCTGCTTCATTCAGTGCACAAAAAAATGGAGCTTAGGGACTGGATCAGGGTGAGTTTAATCAAGGAGATGCAGTTGCTTGGGCCTCCCTTCTTACAGATGGTGGAAGGTGGACAACAGTTTTCAAAGTCTTCTAGGTCAGGCAGTAGAATGTTGTTGAAAAGGGGAAAGCAGGTGTGGGTAGGCAAGGAAGCACTGCAGTAGTAAAACCAGGAGTTTACCTTAAGGTTTGGGCAAGGATTGACAACTTTGTTGTCATGTGAGTTTCTGATAATTGGTTTGCTTCCTCCATTGTACTCATAGAAGTTTTTCTCTTACTTATTCTGTGCATCACAACCAGCACAAAAAATATTTTTTCAACCAATAGCCAGTATTGTCCCTAAATCTGAGCAACCCCTTACAGTTTTAAATCATGAGCTGTTTCAAACCATGAGCAATTTAGAGTTTGTACTTCATCAGGGCAGTCTCTGCCAACACTTTCCACATGACAGAATGGAAGACAGACTGCTGGTGGTTATCTGAGCACATTATGGAAAAGGGGGCTTCCTGGGAAGGCAAGAGTTCATGGACACACACTGCCATTGGTAACAGCCAGTTAACAATGTCATTCTCCTGTGGTGGTGAAGATAATCACATTCACTGGAACCCGCCACACCAGAAGCGCCGTGCAGTCAGATATGTGAGAGGCAGTACTGGCTGCCAACAGCACATCCTCCTGCTACTGTGTCAAGTCTCCCTGCCATTTTTTAGGCTACCTTCTTGTCACCCCAACGACCTAAGGGTTTGTTTAATTTGTTTCTTTTGCATTGATCTGCGAGGCCTGATAATTTCTCTAAGAATCACTCATGCATCGCAGAGTTTCAAACTCAAGTTTGCTACAAATCTGTCTGATGTCATGGTTATCCTAACCCCGAGCAATATGGGAGCATAGCATGTTGTTTTCCTGGCAGTGTGTCAGCAGATTAGCTCAGAATGACCAGAAAAAATATTTAATAACATAACAGTGGCCAATGTGCAGTTGTGGACATTCCTCCTTTAGTCTACAAATCAAACAAATGACTTATCAGCCATCCTAGACTTAGGTTTTTTGGATTTTTTTTTTAATACATAGGTAGCATGCACATAAAGAAAAGCTTCTAAGAAGCTTAGCATTGCTCTCATGATTTGTATGAAGTAATGGCTGTAGGACATCTGTGCTATCATATGACAATGTGTCACGTTTGAAAGAATTTTTCCCCACAATGAAAGAGATACTTCATACATCTTATTTCATAAAAAATTTGTGAATGCTATTTCAAGAGAGGGAAGTTAATTTGCTACAGGCAATACAATGAGTCACAGAAAAGGAATAAAAAAACCCCCTGCACTCTTCCTTACTTTAGAGGTGTTGTAATGGAGATAGTATTGCCATAGAGGGACAATATTCCCACAGAATAGCTGTAGTTTGAGATACACTCCAGAAAGTGTTCTTCCCTCAACTGTAAGAAACCCTGGCCTGTGCAGTTCCTGAAAAGTGTAGGTTTCACTGTAAGTGTTAACATTTCACTATAAGTGGGAACATCTCATGTTCACAACTGGTTTCTTTGTGGGACTTTGCCTTAACTGACATGTAGCAGAAACCTTCACGTAGATCAATACCAGTCAGAGCTGAGAGACCTGTAACATCTTGTGATTTTTGTCAGATGTGATATTAGAGACTGAGAAGGTCAAACAAAGCAGAACTAATCCTTAACATCAGGACTCCTGGGCTCACATAATGGAGTTGGATGAAGGCCATCCTTGCAATTGGTAACTTCATACTGGCGTGTGCCTTCTCCTCTTTCCTACCCCAAAGTGCCCTCCTCACCCTCAGAGGGTGACCTGGCACAGCTGTTTACAAAAACAGGCAAGGACAGACTTTTCTAAAACTGGTTTCTTTAGTGCCAATTGCAGCAAAAAAAAAATCTTTTTTCTTTTCAATATGAAAACCATATCCAAGTGATTCAATATTTTGGACTTGAATGTAATTTCCTCTTTTGGGCCAAATGGCTTACCACATCATCAGCACGTTTGTTCTCTGTACAAATGGTGTTTTGAGATGGAAGCATATCTAAGGAACTGTTATCTATTAGAAGCTGAATCCCTTTTTTCCTGGCTTGTTCAACAGCCTACTTTTAAGGGATTTAAATTCCTCTCATCCTCATGTTCCTGTCACTGTTTGGAAAAAATATGTAGAGAATTATGTGTAACAGGTAAAAGCTTGCAAAGAACAGATCTCAAGGCCAGTGGCACCCTTGGCATTGGCTATTGATTACTCCATAGAGTCCTGCATGAATGCTGGGACAACCTGATAATTTTGGTTCATGGACATTAAAATGAAATTATCAATGATGTAACCATTGGAGCACAATTCTCCCATGACTTCACCATCTTCATTGACTCCTGACTTCAACAAATTAGTACCATCTAATGATTCACTGGAAGTTCACTTGCAGACTGACATGACATCTGTGTTTTCTCTCCAGGTTTACTAGAATTTATTATTTTAAACAGAATTATTCTGCTTTGCCTGCATGTGGACATGCTGGCTGATCTCAGTGGTGCTTTTTGAACTGAGACTGTAAGTCAGACACAAGTGAGTGTATCTCAGTATGTACCTCTTCCAAATGACTATTCTTTAAAAATCAGGATGGTTCCTAAAACACTTTTTTCCTGAATTGGTTTAGTTAACAAAAAAGAAATCAGTCAGATTTGCCTATAAAAGTTTCTCTCAAACTTCCTAATTAAAGAAACACGTCACTTAAGTGAATGATTGCAGATTTTAATAAGTGCAAAGAAGATTTATATATGCTGCTTCTTCTTTTTTTATTTTTTTTAATTGACTGGACAGACTGACTTATATGAACATGAATGTTATAAATAAGCACCCTGTAGCCTGCCTGGAGAGAGCTGCTGTGAGTCTGTAAAAGGATTTTTTTATTCTTGAGGAAAAAAGAACGAGGCATTCTAAAGTGAAAAGTTTTTTCTTGGTTACTGTTTTATTTTCTCCTCTTTATTCTGGAAAATTTACTGTTTCACGGTATTATATATTTTTGAGTTTCTTTATGTCAGTGCAAATATCATTTGACTTGAGACTATGCAATGACTGTAGCAGAGACTATGCAATGTGTAATCACATAAAACTTCACATTTGTGTCTGCCTGTTTCTTGAATTCCTATTGCACACATGTGACTGCCTTCAACCATTTCTATATATGTTTTTTATTTGCAAAAAGGCTTTTTCACACCTTTGATAAAACAATCTCCTGTGTTTATTCTAAGCTGTACATCCATGCATCTCTAAAGCAGAATCAATCATTTTTAAATGGAAACAATTTTTCAGAAATCTATGAATTGCAATGTAAGAATGTTGAAGTTCAATATATGTTTGTATAATTTTCCTGTTATTATTAACTCCATTTACTTTTAGGATTACTTGTAACATCCTCTCTCTCTTTTTTGTAAGGTTACTGACCAACACTTAATGTTAAATCAAGTTTAGATTAAGGCATTTTCTTTTAGTAAACATTTGAAGAAACATCACAGCCTGAATCCTCTGAGTGACTAAGTTTGTGATTTGAAAATTAGTGCAGACACTGATCATTCAAGGGGACTAAAGACAAGGAGTCAAGAAGAAAAAACAGAAGCAATTCAAATGATTTCATTCTGAGGTGGTGATGAAACCTCTGTGTAGGTTACTCCAAATGTTACTTCTTAGGTCCTATGCCTGATTTTGGTGTTGATTCACAAAATAATGTTGGAGTATTGAAGATGGTATGAAAAACAGAAAGAAAGAATTCTGGAAAACATGCCTTAAAATGAGAGATAAAAGAGCTTACTTTTTTTTTTAGCCCAAAAAAAGGGAACATCAATGGGTAAATAAGTGATCATCAGTAGAAGTCTACAAAAGGCAGAGATGTATGTCATTTTGAGACCCTTTGATCTAGCTGATGGTGGTATAGTAAAATGTGACATCTGGAAACTGAGGTTGGAAAAATGCAAGTTTGAATAAAACATAAGGCTTTTCAACCTTTAGTATAATTAATTAGCTTATCAATCAACTTTTCCAAAAGCTAAATTTTTAATGGATTGGAGTCTTCAAATTAAGAATAAATGTCTAATTTAAAATTGCTTTCCAGACCCGTCCCAGGCTGCTGGGCAATTCCTTCATGAAAGCCTTCTCTAGGTCATGGAAATGAAAGTTTTTCACCCATTTCATTAGAGGATATTACATAAGTAAGGAAACAAATCTTTGAGTGAGGATGTGATTTGCATTACATCAGATTCGGCGGTAACAGTCCTCCAGTGTTAACATCTATGAAGTATCACAATAAACAAATTGACAGATACATATTTTATTTTGCCCAAATTTAAGTTTTTCCAGTTCCATTTATGTAACTGCTCAGACATAACCCTTTGCATAGGCCATATTTTGGAAGAAAGCTCCATTTAGTGGAGCAGGGAATAAAGAATGTTCCCACTTTTGAACTACTCTTGCAAATTTTCATCACATCTAAAGCACTCACCCGATTCTGAGATATGATGTGAGGAAAATAATCAATGTGGTTTTCAATGCTACAGTGAAATTCTGTTTAGGCTGGTCCACTGAACCATCATCAACAGAAGACTGTCATCATGGCAGTGCATCACATCCAGATGCCATGTGCTGTGTGTGAGTCTGGTCTATCAGTGTTTAATCTCCAACCCCCCACCAAGGCCAGTGCAAACTGATTCCTGTATTTACTGATGAGCACTTAATCCTATAGGCTTCCTTCCTGCTTAGCTGCCTTGGCTAGTGATGTAGGGAAAGGCATGAGGAAGCAAGAATGTTGGACTCAAAGGCTGGTTCTTCCATTCGTTTATTGCATAAGCAACTACAAGAGAGGTCCCCTGTGTGGTTTTGGTTCCTTCAGTGGCCATGTCACTTGTTCAAGGTGCTTCTGATTCACAGAAGCTGAGAATGTATTCTCTATCTCCTCGTCCTGCTCTCATGGTCATATACTGTAGTGTAGACAACATCTGAGTCTCTTCACGGGCTGCTTAAAATACAGAAAACATCATTGTAATACAGCTTAAATGAAGTATTTTTGAAAAAGGGAAAATCTTATGTTCCCCCAATTCTAGTTTATGTATAGTTCAGTCTATGAAGTTTATGAAGTAGTAGTGTGTTCAACTGAAGATGTCTTGTCAGAAAGGTTTGGGGGCTTTATTGCTTTATTTTAAACCTTAGGAATATCATGCATACAAGTTCTTGTTTTTCATGCTTTATAAAATTCCTTGCTGGAAATATCCAGAGATGCTGATTCAATATGAAGGAAGATATACAGAATTTTTCTTTGAGCTGATAAAAAGAGCATTTCAACAAGGTGGCTGTGGCCAAAATCAAATAAAAAATAATATTCTATAGCCTGAGTAGAAACTACTTGTCCTTTCACCCTTTATGCCAAGTATTTTAAGTGCTGCCTTTGCTTGGCAGCTGTCTTATGTCAAGCCCAACAGCCACTTCATGGGACATGAGGGTCTACTGGCATCTCTTCCGCTGTGCCCCGCTGGCTGTGGGACAAATAATTGACCCGTTACCCCTAGCTGGAAAGGCCCCTGAACAATGGGCTTACAGCTCCTCATTCTAGCACCAAGCTGTGACACTGGGAGAGTTACAAGACACCTGTGTTGGACGAGCACTCCTGCTGTCCCTAAAGCCCTGCGCAAATGGGGGGAGATCTGCTGCTACCACTGGTTTTAAGCAGCATGTCAATTAGACTTGTTCCAAGCAGGGTTCAATGACATGGTGCATAAATTGGCAGTAGCAGCTGGTGACATAGCTATCCCAGGTCTCCACCTCAGCAGTGGAGCAGGACAGATGTTTGCAAGCAATAGTCCAGCCTAGTGTTCAGGGCACCATTTCTCTCCCTGGTTCCCCTACTGTCACTCTGTCATCAGAAAAAGACTCAAGGCAAACATACATAGTGCTGAAAATGAGCTGATGGTCCAGTTTTTATGGGCTGTGAGGAAGCCTCACTTATAGTCCACACCCAGAAACATGGAAGCTCAGATTACTGTCCAGACAGAAGCTGTTGCCCCTCTCTTTTCATACCTTGTTCATAGCTTGTAATCACAGTTTGTAGGATATAATTTGTTTTTGTTTGAATCTTTGTTCCCACCTCAGCAGGAAAGGTTCTGTTGAAGAAGCTTATATGCCTTTCTCAACTCAGCACAAGGTGAACATCCTTCCCTATTGCTCTCACAAAGTGTTAATCCTTCCTACTGCTCTGTGCTGACTGATCTGTCAGCTGCTCCTGCTGTGCTGGTGGGCACCTCCAAATCGCTCCTGCTGTGCTTCAGGATTTTTCTCAGAGGTGAATGAGTGACAAACAGAGTCCTGGTGCAACAGACCCACAGCAAAGGTGGTGCAGGAGAAACTAACAGAGGAGGCTCTCTCTTGTGAGTTTTCTCTCTGCAGGAGTCCTCAAGGGTCAAATCTCACCACTTAAAGCCCATTTCCTTTGCACCTCACTACTACCTGCTTAGAGCTGCCACCCCCTTGATTAGCAGGACCAATGAATGGATGCAAAAACGTCAAATATGGGGTGGCAGGTCTTATAATTCCTTACAGGACGATGCTTTCTCTGGTGAAGGAGGAGGAAGCAAATCACCTCATTTTTACCACAACAGGGAACTGCCTGATGGGGTCTGGGAAAAGGAAACCCAGGTAAGCACCTAAAAATCATTTACCTGGTGCTCCCTCATACTCTCATGGCAGCCTTAACTGTTCTGTTTTAACCATGGGAACATGTTCAAAACCCTGATGAATCCCATAGAAGCCCAAGTGCCCCTCTGGGATGTCCAGCTCCAGGGCAGGCTGGATGCCTGTGGAGACCCATGATCCAAGGAGCTCTGACTGGTGTGGACTTTCATTGCACGGATATTTCCCATTTCAAGCAAATTGAAAACAGCTTTAAATGAGCATTTCCTGGTACCTGCTTTCTCCCAGTTTTTCATCTCTCTTGTCTTTGCTGCAAACCTGTGAATCCAAGTCCAATCATATTTTTCTATGACACCTTTAATTTATTCATTCTGTTTCTAGAAATATGCAAGGCCCCTTACTCTGCTGAAGCTGTGTCTGTCCTCAGCAGAGACATTTAGACAGACTCCAGCCCCTTTCACCATGCTGCAGCATACCCAGTGCTTATGGAGCGCACATTGTGGAAAAATATCCATTTTTTTGAGGGAACAAGAACACATAAGTGCTTCCTTCTTTGTCCTTCCTTTTGTCTAACTATCCTCCAGATGTTTCAGATTCTGTGGTTCACACATAGCCAAGTAATGCTCTTGTTTTTGCACAGCAGGAAAGAAAGGGATTTCGAAAATGGACATGTAACAGTTCCTTAGGTCTGCTGCTTATCAAATATTTCCTGGCAACTCTCTGTAATCCCTGATCCCTCTTTCAGATTTTCTCTCTGAAGCAATTGAAGCCTTCTGTTTTACAATCAGCTCCCCTTCCATTTGATAAAGTTCAAAATGGCCTTTAGTGGAAATATTTCACTTGGTAAAACCAGCTCTGGTGTGGCACCCTGCAAAAAACATCTAACCCTACAATCAGGCATGTGATATAAATGAACTTCTTACTTCATTCACTATTAAACATCTTGTCCTCATCCGATTTCACATTTTTTCCTGGTGGCATTTTTCAGTGTGTATTTTTTTTCTTTATGAAAATGTCTTACAGTAAAGGCACTAGAAATACATTTCTTTTATTTTTCAGATGACTACAGGGCCAGATTACCTGCTAGCTATCTTTATTCCCTGTTGTTAACTTTCTTCAACTATAGCAGCTTTGTACTATTGCATTCTAAAGCTGAGACCTCAATGAACCGGAAAAGTGTGTGTTAGTAAGGTGTCAACTTTGCCTAGCTACCAATCTGATTTCGCAGATTTTATTCCTTTTGAAACTTTCCAAATGTTTGGTGATAGAACCACATACATGCTATGGTTTAGAGCTTTACAGTTTATGGGACATGGCTCAGAGTTTTGCTGTTTTCTTCCTCATCTTGCTTTCAGCCTGACAGCAAAATATAAACTGATTTTAGGCTTGACACATTCCCAAGAAGCATTGTGTGTCCTTACAATCCCAGGGAAGTCTGAGACCAGTAAAAGTGATAGTTTTAGCATTATAGAATCATAGAGTGGTTTGCGTTGGAAGGAACCTTAAAGATCATGTAGTCCAGCCCCCAAAAATCATTCCTCTTCAAAGTCTCATCCACTGTCTAGCAGCAGCTCACAGACATACTTGATTTTTGTAATTTAAACCCCTCAGTTTTTACCACTGAATGATATTGGGGGATAAGTGTTGCCCAATTACCAAAATAGGATTTTTTATTTTCTCTGCTTGACTTGAAATGCTGGTTTAGAATCCCATTCTGAGTTTTTATTTTTGCAGAAGCCATGTATACTTTAGGCTTTCTTAAATCTCCAATGTCTGCCTTTATCCAGCAGCTCCAATGTCATTCTTTGTCCTCTCAAAGTACTTGACTGGTATTATCTACACTTCTGGTATGTGTTCTGATTCAGCGTGATATCCTGCTAAGATACTGCAGTATTTTGGTTTTATTCAGTCATGCCCACATAACGCTCAAACACTCAGTATTGTTGTTTAGAATTAGAGAGCATTTTTTAATATAAATAATCCTGATACAGACCATGTTGGGTGGTGGGCGTTTTTTGTTTGGTTTTTGTTGTTTGCTTGTTTGATTTTTAAGTTTTGGGGTTTTTTTGTGTGGTTGGGTTTTTTTTGGTGGCACAATTATTTGGAATAAAATAAAACACAAAGAGGATAATCTGTTCCTATGTATAACATTGGGTAATAGTCCCACAAAACCTATTTTGGCTGACATACAGAAAAAAAAGTGGCAAAATTTCTCTCATGTTGTACTGACAAATGCAATGGGCTTTTTTCTTCTGCTCTTGTTTTGCTTGTGTGTTTGAATTTTATCTGTGCTTCCAGGGAAAAAGACCATCCACTCTTATGTTTCTGAACAAAATTTTGTCTGTTTGACACCTGGGACTTTTTTTTTTTCCCAGGATGAAATTTGTCCCAAAAGAACAGTTTAATCTGGGCCACTTTTTGTTCAGATATCACAGCTCTGGGACATTTATTTTTTCTGGAATAGCTTAGCGAGTAATTTCTGCAACTTTTAAAGAATTTTAGCAATTTTAACAGTGTCCGCATTTGATTTGATGGAGATAATTGTGTTCACGGATAATATCTGAAAGAAAACCTAACTATTTTGCTTTTTGGGTATGCCATGCCTGCTGAAACACCTCTTTGCTCAGTCTCTGATTGCTACTGTTTTAATGTCTGGCCATCCATTTAGCTGCCAGAAGTCTATATAGCCATTAACAGTAGCAAAGTAGTTTGCATGGATTCCTGTGGGGTGAAAAAATAAAAACAGCAGCACACAGCACATTTCTTCTTTACTGCAGTACTCAGAATGATACTGTGTGTTTCCTTTCCTTTTTTTCTTTCTGCATGAATTCCATGTTTGTACACTGGCCACAGCTCTTCAACATGTCTCTGGTACTTGTATTCTTATTTGCTCACTGCATGGCATATGTGACCAACTTGTTTCTGTTCCTGAGTTATGTGTTCCCAGCCCAACTACTCTTTTTCTTTCAAGCACTGTCTGCTGTGTGTGTACCTTAAATTTTTAGATGTCATAACACAGTGACCTCTCCTGGAGATCCACTATCACTCTATTATTGCTGCTTCATTTCTGTGAAGACTTCTCCACTGTCACTGAAGACTGATTTTTCAGCCAGCACACGGAAATGCTGCATAACATGTGATTCCAGTTTTGTTTAATTTCACTAGATCTTAATTTTAATAACCTATTAATAATTTGTCTCACCTTGTTTAGTTGCTGCAATGCCCAATTTGTTGTGTAGGTAAATACCTCAATATTCTTGTAAGTCCTTTCTCTTAAATGCTAATTGTAATGGTAATTGTTGTTATTGGACATTCGGCAACTATAAAGGTTACAGTTAAACCGATTGCCTCCTTAACTGCGTTTAGGGCACTTAATCTGCTCCAGAGAATTTGGGGATTTTCTCAAGTTCTCCTAACACCTCTAGCTGGGTGTAAAAACACATTATAGGCGAAGTCTGCTGCATCAGGCCCATGTTGTCTCAGTTCTTTGCAAACTCCCTCCAGATGTTAGAGGAACCTCCAGCTTCATAAAACTAATCAGAATCCTCAGTGAAGCACGTTCCCCCTGCACAGGCTCCAACTGTTGCTTTTTGTGCTTGAGTGGCCGATTCCCTCCCTCTCCCCTGCCTCTGGTGTGCTGCCTGGCACAGGTAACAAATGCTTCGTCACTGACCCGTGCTGGTGTGAAGGCCCCTGGGTTCAATTAAATGGAGCAAAAGGCAGTAAATAAACCGCATGGGCCAGGGCATTAAATCACTCAGGGCGGGGAAGAATCAGATGCCGGGGAGGTTTGGGTTGGAGGTGGGCCACGTGCACTTGCACCCACACTGCAACTTTACACCCCTGCTGCAACTTAATGACAATTGCAATCAGGCAGGGTGATGTCCCCTTTCTTCCTTCCACTCCTGCTCTTTTTACATTCACAGCGCTCTCCCCAATAAATTAAAGCCTTTCTCCCCCTGCCCCTACTGCCCTCTCCCTCCTTTTCCTATTTTGTTTTACTGCCTTCATGCTGTTGTTCTTTATTTCCAGCATTTTATTTCAAGGAGTGGGTTTGAAGTGCTCTCAGCCCATCTGCTGGTTTGGTTTAGAACAAGGACTGGAATGAGACAAGGGCTTTTGGAAGTCATGAACTATTTATAGCATATTTGTTCTTTCACATTGGCACTAAACTTTGTTTATAGAATCACCTGCAGTAGAACCTGAGCCAGGGGACCACAGCTCACTTGATCTAAAATTGGCTTTATTTCTTGGGTTTCTTAACAGAGACCACATGTGTGTGTCCAGTGCTGGCTAAGGTGTGTTTGATGCTCACACACATGTCAAAAGCACAAACACAAAGTGCCCATGAATGCCTGTGTGTGTGTAAAGGGCTCGGAGGGTGTCCTTATGAAATATTTCTGTGGATCACACTCGTGTGTAGCATGAAAACTGAGTTGTACGTGTGTGTTACCACTGTCTAAAAAATAAAGGTTCCCAAGAGAAAATTTGAATGAAAAAATTTTCATTACAATTTCTCCAGTCGGTTTTCATTTTCTCCAAACCATATTTTTGTCTTGGGTTGGCCCGTTAAAACACAATGCTCATTTTTGTTTTCATTCTGCGTTAAATATTTTTTTTTCAAAACAAAACAACAATTTAAATTGAAACCGAAGCATATCTGTCATTTTAAATTGTTATTTTGACGTAAAAGCGTTTCATTTATTTTTCTAGCCAAAAATTGACATTTTAATTTGAACCCAAACAAAATTTTTCATTTACTTTCAAAGTATCAATTACAAATGAAAATATTTTCGTTGCTTCTACTCAGAAAGTCAGACTGCTTTGTGCTTCCAAAATTGCAGGCGTGCGGGCTTGCAGGGTTTGTGTGTGCATAATTGTGGTGGTGTGACTATTGTGCAGGATGCCTGTTGAGTATTTGCAGGTGTTACACATGCATACTTTTGCAGAATGTGCCCTCATCCGTAGAGTTTGTACATCTACATTTGCACAGGGGTGGTAAGATATGCACACATATGCTGAGTCCATGCCAGTAATATCTACTTGTATTTATGTTTTTAGGTTTTCCTTGTGAATGTGCTTTTAATGTTCACAGGCTTGTTGCACTGCTGCCAACAGTGTTAAAAATAACAGAGCAAGACTGAGTAAGTAACTCATAAGTTTTGAGAAACTGATAGATTTTGGGTTCTTTTGACCACTTTCCCCTTTATTTTCTTAGCCTGTCGGATTCATGTTTTCAATCTGATCTTTACAGCTTTGATGACAGAAAAGCAACGTTTTCATTGTAAAAGTAGATTTCTGATTCCACAGTGATCAGTTTAAGAAGAGGCATGAAGAAGATAAGCAGGATCTGCACTAAATTTTGAGAGCTGGTAAAAAGGATTTCTGTTTCTGTTTGCAGAGTAAATAACTGTGTATGTGCTTGTAATAACAATACCATATACTCATGCTTTGTGCTTGCATGCATCCATAGGTTAGGTAAATGTTTATGTGTTTTTGCCTCATGTTGGTATGTATAATGTGTAATTTTAGCCATATTAAAGTTTAGCTTCTAGTCTAAATCAGACATTTAAGTACTTCATAGTAAGTAGAGAGAACCTCTCAAAGCAAGGAAGTCGTCTCCTAAGACTCATCACCTCTAATGGTGGGGGCATTTTGGGCATGTATTTGTGCTGGCCATCTGATTTTTGGCTGTGCTGACTGTGTGTGTTCAGGAGGTGTGTTTGCTGGTGATTTGTATTTATGTTGGAGTTTACATGGCAGTTCTGTTTCTATGTGCAAAATGCAAGTAGACACTTCTGCAATGTCCGTGTCCATACATATCTGTGTGACAAGCAAGCAGCAGGAATTTCTGCAGAGCGCACTGTATGTATGTAAGAAATACTTCACTCATCCTTCAGCCTGGATCAGACAATTCTGCTATGCTCTGCTTTCCTAAAATATTTCAGAGCAGCTTGGTGCAGCATGAGGCCAAATGCCAGTGTTTTAACTTAGCCTGATAACCTTTTCCCAGAGCTAAGCTCCCAGAAAGTCCCCATTTCACACAGTGCCCTACAGGTTTCTTGCTGCCCTGTTCCTCTGAAGGCATGAGCCAGCTGAAGAGAGGGAGCAGGTCTTCAAAGAGCACTGAGCATGTTCATTAAGCCATCAGCCTGCAGTCTCTGCCAGGCAATTTACCAGGATGAGGGAATGTAGAATCACAACAGTGCTTTCATTTGAGAAGCTGAATTTCAGGTGATCTGAAATGTCTGCACTGAAGGATGTGAAAACACAATGATTTGTCATTTTGTGTGTCATTTTCTTTCTGGTAAATGTTAATGTTTCAGCTTTTAAGCTCAGATGAAATAAGAAGGTGAGATGTCAGAATTTTTTATTGCATAAATATTCTGAATTTTGCTTAGTTTTGCATTTACAGGTAGTCTGTGTATTTGAATAGGTGTATGAATATTCTATATTTAATGGGACTGCTTGTGGTCAACACAGTGAATGCGTTCTGTGAACTGAATAAAAGATATCAAAGTAGAACGTGTCAAGTTGCACACCTAAGCACTTTCTAGTTTGTAAATATTCATGTTAACATTTTAGGGATCAGATCCTAAGGAGATGAAGACGGGTGTAGGTCCTCTGGCTTCAGCTGCCTCTTGATTCCTGCCAGGATGGATTGTGGCCTGGAAAACATGCTTACTATGAGAGATTAGAGGGGATCTGTTTGTTTCACTTGTAAAAGAGCTTAAGAAACAATTCAATCATTTTCTATAATTACTTGTGTGAAGAGGAGATATCTGATATGACAAGACTCTTCGGTCCAGCAGATAAAAGTATAACAAGATTTGACTGCCAAACCATTCAAGTCTAATATAAGGTACAGCTTTTCAGTAAGATATTTTTAAGTGGATGTATTTAGCTTTGGGATATAGAAAGTAAATTCTACATCCCTCTGAACCTTTAAAATAAGACAGAATGATGTGACTCTAAATGATGTGACTCTGAGCTGTTGAAATTGTTGTCAGAAACCAAATTACTGGGGGAAAATTCGTGGCGGTTGCTGAGCCAGTGAGGACTGAAAGGATCAGGTCACGATTATCAGACATAAAACCCCAGTAAGAGCCAAATGAGTCTTAATAATTGGTTAGCAATTCTCTGATCAGGATTATCTATTGCATCAAAGGAAGGGCTGCTTATCTGTTGCATCACATGAAGAGCTGCCCCTTGCATACCCACAGGGGACGTGTGCATCCATGCTATTTATTCTGGGCTGTGACGTGTGCTTGGTGTTTGCTGCCGGGAGCCTGGGGCATATTTTTCGGGGTGCTCCCATACACAGCATGTCAGTGACAGGGAGTGGAGCAGAGATTTATGCAGTGCCTCCAGGAATCCCCAGCAGGGCCCCTCTGGTGAACTTTGGCTCCCCGGCTTGCTGCCAAGCATTAACTACAATACTCACACTTGTTTTTAACAACAGCATGCAGGTTGTATTTCACCAATTGCTATTTTGGTTTGGGAGTTATGGCAGAAATGTCTCTGGGTTCTTGGCTGGTATAAGCAGAGCAGGAGATTTACTCTTATTGTGTAATGTCACCTTTCAGTCAGTGCTTGGGACGAAAATTATGGCGTGTCATTTGCTCTCTTTATTAAATTTCAAGGGCATGCACCTCTTGTGTGGGAGAAATATCTGGGGAGAAACTTAGCCTGATTCTGCCTAGAAGGGTAGCCTCATCTACTGAACACCTTTTAAAATATGAATTAGTCCTGTTTTTCTTTTCTTTTTGTCAGTAAGTTTGGAACAGAGGCAGCAGCAGTTGCCATCTTCCAAACTGCTGCCTGTGATGATAGATGAGTTTGACCCTGGTAGCACAGAGAGATACTGGACTCAGCACAACACAGATGTTGCAATGCGGCCAAATTAAGCTTTAGTGGGAATGTGCAAGTTGGGTCTTAGTCAGAGTATCTCATGCCTGCCTGCTCGCTGAAAAGCAAGAGCGAAATATTAGCAGCTGACCTGGTGGGATATACACTTGCCCAAAATATTCTGTTACTGGCTGCAGATGAACCAGCATCTGATCTGCTGTGTGACTTTCCCCAGGATCTCACAGCTGTGGGGTGGGGAGGCAATGGAGTCCTCCAAAAGAAATATTGATTTCTTCAACCTTCATTTCCCAATTCTCCATAAATCACGACACAGGACATAAACAAGAGATATTATGATGGCACGTCATGTTTATTTCTGGTTCAGTATACCACAGGAAAGAAATCGAAACATTACACTTTAAAAAATATTCCTGGGAGTTTTGAGGACAAAATAGAAGCAGGTTGCTTAATTAATTATTAAGATGGAGATTATAACTGTGGTTATGATATGAATTTCTAGTCTACACAGCTAGAAATATCAACTAAAGTTCTTCCTCTAAACCAACACACCAATAAAACTTAACAAGGAAGTGTCTAGAGCCTCCCAGCTATAGATGGCAAAAGCTGTCTCTACGTGAAGGTCCTGTACAACACTTTCAGTCTAATAGCTGGAAGAAAGGAAAAACAGGAAATAGGCAAAGAGTTGAGTGTGGATACAAGGAAAATAGTATGAGTAAAAGATAGAAATTTCTCAATAATGGCTTCATGTTGCAGGATGATAAGCATGAAATTTAGTAAAGATGGCATAAAAGTAAGGATGAAGGGAATAATATTCTTTAGTTTATTTATTGTATCATGCTCTCTATAATCTTGAGATTGTAATCAACATGTTCTTGATCTTAACATGATAGGATAAACCAGAATTAAGAAGTTAAAGGAGAAAAATATTTCTTACAGTCTTTCTTAGAAATAATTCTAATTTTTATCTAGCTGAAGATAAAGAAGAAGGAATAAAGAGCCTGAGATTTTCCCCAGTAGAGGAGTCCTGTGTTGGGAATATCAGTCAGAACCTCCTGAGAGGATATAATTGAATTGCAGCAGGAGGGCAGAGGGGATCTAAAAATTGCCTGAAAACAAATTCTTCCTTGTGACCAACAAGAGGGGACAGACTGTAGACAAATATAGTTTCTGGAGGGTGCAAGTTAAAACTAGATTGGATTGCCAAGCATAAAACTCTTTTAGAGAGTGTGTAAATAAAAAAATACAAATGAGAATGTGCTAGCAGATATATATATATATATTTTTTTTTTTTAATATGACCTGTCTGTGATGTGACTTTGCCACTCAGTATATGTGAAAATAAAACTGAAGGAGATTTAATTCATATACACTCCTAACATTATTATGTCCGTTCCTCTTTTAAAAATACTCTCCTATTAAAGAAGTGAGTGTGTGTGGAGGGTAGATGTGTTTTCTGTTTGTACAATAAAAAAGTGTATCTGCTACAAGCACCAGAAAAGACAATTTCCACTCATGCTGGAGAAAATCAAAGTAGCTTTGAATGTACCTTTTAATGTTTTCGTTTGGTTTTTTTACTGCAAAAACTTACGCGTGGATTAAAGCCGTTACACAAACAGCAAAACTATTTCACATAAAAGTCCCAAATACAAAACTGCTTCTCCTTCAGGTGAATAATAGCAGAATGTTTTACAGTTTTTAATGTTTGTACACCTTCTTCTATTTCTCCCAAAGAATTTTTTTTGCTGTTTTTAATTTAGATCACTGAAAGCAAACAACATTGAGAATGTCAATGCATTTATTTCATTTTTTAGTTTCTAATTTTGATTCATATGACTTTTTAGGACTACGTGAAATTAGAAAAAACTGGTTTAAGGAGGAAAATAATTGAAACTGAAACTGCTAACATGCAACTTCATCAGTTTTGAAAAAGAGTAGATATAGTGTAGATTTTTTTTGTAAATTTTCCATTGCTGTGAAGAATTTGAAAAGAAAGAAATACTGAAGAGAAAATACACATCAAGAAAAAAAGAAAAGCTGAATAACATAAATATCAACAAGTTTTAAATAGAATCCACTCCGTTGTAACTCATATTACAAGGGTTTGAAATATTTTGGTTTGAAACATTTGCTCAGACAGCAGGAAAAAAAATGCTTTTAAAGAAAATTCTGCTTCAAAAAAAGTATTAATTTTTGTGCAGCACAAATTCTCAATAGGAATTTCTGACAAGAATGTAGTGTCATGTTTAAAATAGATAAGGCAAACCAGAAGATGATATATCACTCCAAAATTTGTGCTTTAAAACCAGTACCCACCTAGACTCCAGAAAGGGAATGGAATGCGTGAGAATTGGGTTTGATTACTCTAGTACAGGTTTTTTCACGGGCTCACAGGACACCTCTGAGCGCGCAGCGATCCGATGCGGTCTGACGTGACGGCGCTCTCGCATTATCCACTCCTGGGGAGCCCGCTCCACTGTTTTTCTTCTTTCTCCACTTTCTTCTTTCTCACTCTCCTGCCAGGTTTTCCCTTTCAGTCTTCCTTCTTGTGAGGTGGGTATGAAAAAGCTTAGTGTATAAAAACTCGCATAATGATACTCTGAGGGCGAATTATGTCCTTGCTTCCCTAGGCAGCTCGAAGTTGCCTAGAAAATAGGAAAACAGTGCAGATTTAGGCTCTAACAGTAATTTTTATCGCTGCTATTTAGGAAATGGTTCTGGAGTCTCTATTTGGCAGCTCTCTTTTACATCCATCAGCAATGCAGCATAACCATACCATCAGCACTAAGTACAAATTCTCACACCCCGCTGGGGACTCAGGACAAGCCTCCCACAAATAACTTTCCATTTCCATCCTGAATTCAGCATTAGCCAATTTAGAGGCAATATATGGCTCTAGGAATAGGCTGTCATGTACAGTATGCACAAGACAGCTCTCCCCTAATCTCATCTAATTGGCAACAGGAGCGGCTGTCATTAGGCACAGAGTGTGAGAGGCATTAGAGTCATTAGCGTTTTTGCAGGCTATAGGGAGGTCAAACATTTGGGGAGATTCAGACACCTTCTCTGGGAAGACTGCTACACTCCTGAATGACTGCTCCCACTGAGTATATTCCTGTGGAGAATTACACACTTTCCCTAGTAAAAAGTATGAGAAAGGAAGAGCTTTGGCTCACACAGATAATAGCTTTGGGACGTGTGGAAAATGCACTATCTATTATATTTTTTAATGTAGAAATTCAGTAAGTCAGGATTCACTCCTCTGCCTCTGAAATATAGATATTCCTGTGAAATAATATGATAAAAAATGCTAATTTCTGATAGATAAAAGCATTTCATTTTGATACAATCTTTTAAAAATATTGACAAATGCACTGCAAAGAAAAATATTGCAGAAAGTAGATTCAAGGTCACACCCCACGGCTTCATTCGGGGGAACCTGGTCTTTTGATAGTGTACGATAGCTATCTCCTCCAGCCTTATCTCTGAAGCAAAACTTCCTTGAAAAACAATTCCACTGCAACAAAATTAATTCCCCAATAGCAAAGAGTTCTGCTAGACACCTTCAACAAGTGACAGTGCAATTTGAACTGTAGTTCTGGTACCCAGACGGGGATAAAATGCTGACTTGGCTCTTGAGAGAGGCCCCAGGACTGCAGAAAGTAATTTCCAGCAGAGACTACAGTTTCTGTGCACTTAGTCAGAGAAGGTTTGTGTTTGTTCGGCTGGCAGAGCTCCTGCCTGCAGGTCAAGGGGGTTGACACTGACTTGTCCTGCGGGGCAGCACCAAGGCCAGGCTCCCAAGGGTCTGACCAGGGCCTGGGAGGTGTAACAGCCCTGTCTGCCCCAGCTCAGGGCCATGGCTCATCTCCCCAAGTGTCTCCAAGACACTGACAGCAGCACTGGCTGTTTGCACATGTCCCTCCTGCTTCTCTGAGCACCCTGTCCAGCCTGCTTCCCGGGTCACCCCAGCAATCCCCATCCTTGCCCCATGAAGCTTCTCTTCACCAGCCCTGCAGAAAATTCCTTGTCACTTCGGTTCTATATAAGTGGAGTCTGTCTCACCACAAACACCTCATTTATGCCTTTCCTTTCTCTGGATAATTTAGAATTCATGCAGGGTTGTGGTTCGAGGAAAATCCAAATCCAAGCAGAGTTCTTGGTTAGACTGTGGCTCAGGCAGGCAGTCTTCACTCAGCAGCAGCATTTCATCTTCCAGGCCGTGGCGCCTTCACAGAAGCAGAGAAAAATGTGTTTTTCTGTGAACACAGCATTTCTCTGTCATGTTTTTGTTTGCACCAAGCTTTTTCATATCACAGGCTGTGAACAGAAATGGCCGGGGCGTTCAATTTCTGCTACCAGTAGAGGTTTGCAGCTGCTCACCCTTCCCCCACCTTCCACTGCCAGAAGTTCCTCTAGGGCTCTGTGCTGTACAGATGAGATGGCAGTAGATGAAAAGTCACGGCAGGTACCAAGATATTATTGAAGAGGTATAAGCTGTAAAACTTTCCCCGATGATCCAGTTCCCTGGAGCACAAGCAGATGATGGTGCTACAGCACATAATGTGGGTTGGAGCCATCGTGGGAAATAGCTCTGGTCTTGTCAGTGTTGCAAAATTAGCCTGCAGATGATAATAACCACAACTACAACAGCAATTGGTGTTGAGAGAAATCACATCTTGGACAAATGCTGTGGTACTGTGGCTGTAGGATGCCACAGCACCTGACTGCTGACAGAAGCAGTGGGAGTGCTAAGAAAACATGGTGAAAGTACAGTTGGTGTATTTGCAGTGTAAGACATCTGAGACAGGTGAACAGTGGGGGACTGGCATTATTCCATATCAACCCTCCCAATGCCATTGCCCTAGCATGGAATTAACAGAGACAAAGTACCATTGAGCTCCTGGTCCCTGATCAGTTTGCCTCCAAAAATACCTCCCATGAAATCCCCAAACATGGCAGGCAATTATGACTTTAGTATATCAACTTCTGGCTTTTTCCTCTCCATTCTTTGTCTCTTTTTAGGTGAATTTTTAAATAAATCATGAAGTGCTGCTTGGCCAGCACATCTAGGCAGTTAGCTAGAACATCAGCCATAGGTGATAGAGTGGTCAGTGCCACACTGAAGATAAAATAGATGGATTTTTTTTTCCCCTGGTGCTGGCTAACAAAACATTTTCCTGACACTCCTCATTAAAATCTCATATTAAAAATGCTTCAAGAGGCATATTAATGGTGGGACAAAACAGGCACAAGTAGTGTTCATTGGAAAGGAAGCTATCTAATTATCAGAGTGCCCATGGGGGCTGGTGGCTGCCCTGGGAGGACTGACAGGTGCACGTGGCTCTGCTGCAGATGTCCTTCAGGCAAGCCTGGGGCATGGTTTCTACACTCACTTTGCAAGCAGGCATTGAGCCAGTCCCACCTCATCCTTACAGAGCAGGAGCTGCCCTGTCCTTTTCCTCATGCCCCATCAAGTATTAGCCCTGGTTTCTTTGCCTGGTGCTAGTGAGGGTGCACAGACACACGGAGTAGCACAAGGAGGGGTGGGATGGGGAGCACACTTAGCAGCTGACAATGGGGCAGCTGTTTTTGCAGCAGTGACAGCCTGTGCCTTTTACCTAAGGAAGAGAGCAGGTTGATGGTGCCATTCCGGGCAGCAGCTAAACCTAAGACGCAGAGTCAGGAAAGGTATTTTTGGGGAGCCTGCTTCCTCCTCTATGCCATAAACATCTTCCCACTTCTGTGCTCCTGCTGTTGCTTTTACACCCCTCTTGAGCTAGTTTGATCCCACTGTGTTTAAACTCCACAACACTGATGTTACAGCTGTGCTAGTTGTGTAAATCAGCATCCAGTAGGATCAGGTAAGCATCAAGACAGGAGTAGGTGATGAGGTGTTGAGACTGGAGCAGCCAGGAAAGGGAACTAGGACCCAGAAGATGAATGTCTTTCAGTAGCAGCTAGACAGATTGACCTGGTCGTAACATGAGGCTGCCTAAATCTCTGATCTCCTGTGTTTTGCATAGGAAATCCTGCTTTTGAGTAAGTTCTTTCTATATTCACTGATATGCTGAACACGTTCCAGTGTTGCCCATTTCCAACTCTTCTGGCTGCAGAGGAAGTGAAGGTGGCATTCCTTTTCGCTCCTGTGTCTGCACAGAAAGAGAAGAAGCTACTGAGGTTGATGTAGGTGGAGTTGATAATTTGTGAGGCAGGGGAATGGAGAAGATGACCTCTGGAGATCCCTTTTGGGACAATTTTCTGGAATTCTCTGGTTGTGCAGGGTAAGATGAGCTGAGAATAGAAGACTTATTGGCAGCAGTGCATTGAATGTCTGGCAGAAAGAATTTTAACAAATATCCTACCTCAAGAATTGTTCTAAAGAGCCAAGAATGGTATATTCTAATCCCCAAAAATAATTACAAGTAGATGGAGTAACATGTGAGCAGTAAAACCAGTTCTCTTTTTAAAAAAGGTGTCCATTATGAGTTTTTCTTTAAAAGATACACATTATTGTGTTGTACAGTGTACCTTCCCTGTGTGCACAAAGTGCTGGACTAGGTGGAGAAGACAGTAAAATCACATGTTATTAAGAGGTTACCCAGAGGCTTCAGTGCAGTACAGAGTCTTGCTGTCATGCAAGATGAGCAGAATCGATCAGCTCTCAGCTCCTAATAGTTTGCCATGCAGCTGAAGAGACTGGAGGAAGGAGAATGAGGGGAGCAGGATCTGGATCCATTTGTAAATGAAAATGTCCTGAAGAACAGCAGTTGCCCCTAGCTGCCCCGGGGATCTTAGCTGGCCATTTATGATGGGGGTCAAGGCAGATGTGGAAGTGGAGGTGAGATCTTCCTCTGAATCTGGATCAGGGTTTAAGGAAATAGGCAATTCCCTTCTTAAGGTTAGGATTTCTAAGAACAGGCCTGAATGTGAGGTTGGCTCTGATTTGATTATTTCAGCACAGGTAAAGTGTAGAGCATTCTACAGCTGTGGGTGCAGTTACTACAGTGTAACTCTATCATATGTCATGGTTTATATCCCTGTTGTACAATTTGTCCTTATACAACACATTATCAGTGGTGTAAGGCTTTGGTGTAATTATCTGCCCTATAGGGACCATATCTCAGCTGCTATAAAATCTGTTTGTTGCAGAAGGACAGATAAGTGCCAGGAGGCAGGACATTGTACTGCATCTCATTTCTCCTGCTGAAGGAGTCAGTCAGATCATATGCAGAGATCATGAGAGCACAGAGCTGGGGAAATGACAAGGTAACCAAAAAATAGATGTACTGTAGATTTCTGAATCATATTATTCCTGTAGATTCTGCTGGTCCTTGCAGCTGGTAAATAATAAAGAGTGTTTATCCTGCTGATATAAATCAGAGCAGAAAAGAGCCCCAGGATTCCGCCAGAATATTCTGTCTGTTCCTATGGGAATCTGTCCCAGCATTGCTTTCATTTAAATCCTCCTTTGTTTATTTTGCAAAACAGAAAAATTATTCTGAAGGACTTTTGGCTCCTCCAACTCCTGCCTTGGATATTCCAGCTTCCAATGAAAATCAGACACCCTCTGGCTCCAGACTAGTAACTCCCCACTGTTTTCTCTAACCACTAAGAGGTCTAGCATGTACAATTTTGAACTGAGTATCTAAACACAAAGAAACTTAGAATACTGTGACAGACTACAAGTTTTGGGTTTTTAATCACAGTTATAATTTTTGTATCCTGTTACTCATTAGATGCGTGGAAACTTCCATTTAGGCTTGAAGAAAAGAGTTAAAAATTGTTAAGTGTAATGGGTCTCCACATAACATGTAAGACATTTGAACTCTACTGGCAATAAAAAGCAAGATGAAGTACTCTTTAGACTGGTAACTATTGTCATTATAGGCCAAAAACCAAGGCACTGAATTACTAATGAGAATAAATTTGTGGATCAGCAAACGAGCTCTCCTACTGACCTCCGAACTGATGTAGATTAAAATAAGGTCAACAGGGAATCCTTTGGAGAGGACATATTTTTTTGTTTGGTTTTTTTGTTTGTTTGTTTGGGTTTTGGGTTTTTTTTGGTTTTTTTGGTTTTTTTTTTGGTGAGAAAAGAAGAGTGTTGGGAACTTAGAAAGAAAACTGTGGTCTCCACCTAGATTTCTCAAGTAAACCTGTGCCAGCAACCAGAGGAGGTGCAACCCTGATTTTCTGATTCACCTGTATGTCTGACACATCCCTGTCTGGAACCTCTTAGTGTTGCCTGCCAGGACTGAAAATTTTAAAAAAGGAAAGAAAAGTCAGAGGAAGAGACTGCAAAAAGTAGGGAAAGGCAAGGAGAAACTGTAGCCAAGCAGTTTCCTTTTCATCATCTTTCAGGGTATTTTTGGGTCAATCTCCTTCCACTCAAGGGAAAGAGCTGTCAAAGCAGAGGAAACGTCCCAGCCATTTCAGTCTGGTGGTGGTGTTGGCTGACCATTTTGTGATCTTTTTGACATTCTAGGACAAAGATATCCTGCAGATAATTGAATTCAGAGGTAACTTTTCTTTCTTCTGGCCACAGCCCAGTCAGACTCAAGTTTCCTTATGAGTGTGATCCTTTTTGACACCTCTTTTAATGTAGAAATCCCTCAAATTCTAGTCAGATGAAGGCACAAATCCATTGAGTGTCTCCACACAAATCACTCCATGTCAGCAATTCATGTCACTGCTAGAGAAAAATCACTCTCCCTTCCAATTTAAAATCTCACTTGTGTTAGCTACACTTCTTTATGTGCAGTTAATGAATACCTTGAATTCAAGTTGACTAAAACTCGCTTTCCAATTCTTTGGGAGAGCATCACCATTCTACTGGTCACTCAGAGTCCATCTGGGCAGAGCCTGTGACTCATGAATCCCGTTCAGACCATGTACACACTTTGCATAGTGCGACGGGGATTTGAGCCTCCGTGTACATGGATAAACTCATCCCAGTTCTGCCTGTTTGCATTTCTGTGTTCATAGACTGCCACTGTAATCATGTCACTTTTTGTTTGCAACCTTCCCCTGCTTCTTCTGTACCTCCTACATTAAATCATAGAATCATTAAGGTTGGAAAGGACCTCCAAGATCCTCAAGTCTTACTTCTAACCAATCACCACCGCATCAACTAAACAACAGCACTAAGTGCTACGTCCAGTAATTTCTTGAACACTTTTGGGGATGATGATTTCACCACCTCCCTGGGTAGCCTGTTCCAATGCTTTACAACCCTTTCTGTGAAGAAATTCCTCCTGATGTCTAATGTGAACCTCCCCTGGCACAACTTGAAGACATTTCCCCTTGCCCTGTCACTGGTTGCTGGGGGCAGAGACTGGCTCCCACCTGGCTACAACCTCCCTTAAGGGAGTTCCAGAGAGCAATAAGGTCCCCCCTGAGCCTCCTTTTCTCCAGGCTAAACCCCAACTCTCTCAGCCACTCTTGTGCTCCAGATCTTTCACCATTTTCATTGTCCTTCTCTAGACTTGTTCCAGCCCCTCAATGCTTTTGCAGTGAGGGCCCAGAACTGGACACACTCAAGGTGTGACCTCAGCAGTGCCAAGTACAGAGGAAAGATCCCTGTCCTGGTCCTGCTGGCCACACTATTCCTGATCCAAGCCAGGTGCCACTGGCCTTCTTGGCTACCTGGGCACAGCTGGCTCACATTCAGCTGCTGTCACCAGCACCCCCAGGTCCTTTTCCTCTGGGCAGCTCCCCTGCCACTCTGCCCCCAGCCTGTGCTGCTGCCTGGGGTTGGAACTGGTCTATCCTTTCTAGCTGTCTGCATTCAGTTCTTACACCACCCATCATCTCTCATTCACTTGGAAGCTATTGGATCTTTGGCCAGACTGTTGTGCCATACCATAGTGCCTGTATGTTACATTTTCAGATCTAATGACCACATTTTCTCCTTTTTTGCCTCTCATTCCTGGAGGCGTTCCCAGTAATAGGAGACAAAATCTGTTCCACCACTCTCTTTCAGGCTGGCTGGAAAAACTGTGACGGAAGTGTTTTTGTGGTTGCTGGCATGTGCCAGTTCACTGCAACGGGAAGGTTGTGCAAGTCCCGTGAGGGCCAGCCCGCCAGGAGAACGTCCCCAGCAGGGGCTCCGTGCCCCTTCTCACTCAACGTTGCAACAGTTCCGGTTTTTGTTCTGGCTGGACTGTCACCAAGTGCTGAGAAGCAAATTCCTCTGCAAATAAAATGTCTCTCTTGGCTCAGTTCTCTTTCCAATTGTTTTCCTTCCAGTGATGCCTATGGGTACAATGGTTAGGTTGCAGCCCATCGTACTGACCAGCGCTGTCTCTCTGTGTCTGTGTCCTCATTCATCTGTCTGTAGCTGCCCATTGTGTTTTGCCTTATGATCACTTTGAAGGGTGGAACTGTGTTTTCCTTTTGTCCTCAGACCTATGGGACTTTGGTTGAAAAACAGACATCATATGCCCTATGGTAACACAAGCAAGAAACAATGGAATGTTTTTTTTCAGTAAGAGGACAAATGTTAAGTCCTTACTCAGGCAAACCTCCATTAGCTGTAGTGCAGCTGAACACTCTTAGAGTAGAAACACAGGAAGAAGATAAGGATTTGGTTCAAGAGAAAATAAATTAAAATGCACACTGTCCTCAGCCTTCTGCATACTTGCAATCTCCATCCTGGCATAATGAAGAGACCTTTCTTAGCACATTGTAGGCCATAGTCAGACACAGAGGTGGTCTGCTCATGGGGAGTAAGTGGAAATAAACTGCATCATTTCAGTTGTGGTTTGTACAAGGTGTGTACCAGTGCTGTGTGTCCTGATGCACCTCCTGCCCAGTCACAAGATGAATCAGGCTGTCAGTCTTCCATGTTCTCAGGAACAGAAAATAAGAGTGATGGACAATATCAATCCTTAAAAATAAAATGAGCAGTGAAGGGGAGTGGTATGCCTACCACTGCCCAAAATGCCTGGGGGAAATTCTCACTGGCCTGTGCTACCCCTTAGACTGTGCCTTGGCTTTGTCCTTGAGGGTCTAGCTGGTTTGGGGAAGCTGTGCCAGTGTGTGTACCAAAAGTTAACATTATAGATCATTGTTGACTAACCCTTGAACCCTAGTTAGTTTATTAGTAGGGCTTATATACTAGAGATACACAAATAAAAAAGGTGAGGATTCAAAGGAAACTGCAAATGCACAGGCAAGAAGTGTGGATAAAAACCCAAACACCATAGATAGGAGCCTGGATAAATGGATTAATTAAATAACTGGTTTTGAAACTCATAGCATACCCATGCCCTGTCCAAGACAGGAATGTAGCTCTTTGAGATGCTTCATAAACCAGTAGTATTGCATGCCCCTTGTATGTGACATCTAACTGTCTGATTACTTTATATATTTTAAAAAAGAGATAAGCGAAGGGATAAGTGAGCCATTTAAAAATAAACCCAGTTATGCTCAGTTTTAAGTAGAAACACATTCATGCTTATCTTTTTTGAGAAACTCTTTGAGAATGAATGAATATCTCATTAGACACATTTGTGCATTATTTTTCAAAAGCAGCTAAGATTAAAAGTACTGTGGTGGTACAAGTCTAAGGAAGCAATTCTGTAATTTTGGAGTTTGGGACCTATTAATGAAGAGATGTCTCAAATCAAAAATTTTATGACTTGAGAATGCAGATGATCTCCCTTAAAGCTTTAAAGTTTACTCTGAAAGTGCTTTTATTTCATGTATCCCTGAAAAAGGCAGTGGGGTACAAATTCAGTGACTGGCGAGGTTAACACAGGTCAGTATATTTCATCCTTAAGTGTTCATCAGTAGCATAGTTACAAAGGAAAGGATTTCCTTTCAATATTTGCAAGTAGAAAGAAGCCTTAAGTTAGAATTTAATTCAAGTTTACCAGAAGGTGGAGCTGGATAGTAAATCTAAACAATAGCTCGAAATGAATGCATTCCAAGGATTATTCCAGTACAGAAAAATGAATGTGGTTGATGTACCAGTAGTTTCCACGCACTGCGATTCATATACTGCAACTGGCACATATTACCTGGACAAAACTCAAACGACCAGAGTAGCCACAAAAGTGTACCTTAATGATATAATGGTAATATGAAAAAAGACTGCAGAAGTATGGCTTGAAAATAAAGAAAATGAAATGTTAATTTTAACTCCAAATTGTTGAAGTATATGCACAGGTAAAGATCACAAAATCTTAAATTGAGGCTGCAGGGGAAAGTAAACCTTAGGCAGTGAAACACACATGTCAAGATAAATAGCCTTCTCAGACTTATCATGGGCTATCTCTTAAAATTATATCCCAGGGTATTTCACATTTCCATGCTCCTGTCCCCTGTAGATTGCCATATTTCCATACAAATATTTCTTTGGGCAGATGAGGCAGACTTAGTTTAATGTTTTTGTCCTGATTCATGAAAAATCTCTTTGAAAGAGCATCCTTCACTTTGGATGGCCAGACTGCCTTTGCAGGACCTTCCCAAAGGTAGGCTTACTGCATCTTACAAACTGTCCTTGCTGCAGGCATTCTGGTAGAGTCTGGAGGTGTTGTTGTGATGACATGAATGGCCCATCCTCCTTTTGAAGTTGTCTTTCCCCAGTGGAAAGCTTTTTTGCCTGAGTTACGAATCTTTTGCCAATCTTTCAGCGTCAAACTCAGCTTGGGAAGTGTTCAGCTGGAGCCTTTGCCACATGTCATGACCAAATGTATTGAACTTTTGGGTTTGTCAGAGAAATATCATTTGAACAGATTAAAGGGACAGGTGCATGCTCTGGCTTCCTCTTTTTGGAAATATTTCCTTAACCATGCACTACTGCCCAGTGGTGCTGGACATCAGAGCAGCCCATGATGTGCTCCTTTGTTAGTGGTACTTGCAGTGTATTACTTCCCTTCAAAGGTACCAGGAAAACACCAGCATCAGTCACAGATGAAGCCCAGAGTGAGAAGGTTTGCAGGTGAGATGACACTGAGGTGCGCTCACGATGGTCCTGTGCTCTTTCTTCTAGTCATCTGCAGATCATGATGGAAACCTGTTTGGGTAAGAAGCTATCTGGAAAATAAAAAAAGAATTGGCACCAGGCTCACGGCCCACATTCACTCCATTGTGACTTCAGTCCACCTCAGAGTAAAGAACTGTAAAAAACAGGCAAAAGATGTTTGCAGAGATTTTTCAGGAAAGTGATTTTCCACAGGCAGAAAAATATGGTAAACCTTTTCAGGGGAAGAAATAATAAATACAGAGCTCCATTGTGTTCCGTCATAACTGACACAAGGCTCATATGATTAATGATTAATGCCAGCCCAGTAAAGCCCTCCCAAATATGCCTCCCAAAGAAGGAAAAAAGCAGAGGGTTTAGGTCTTCAGCTGAGGTATCTGAATTAATTTAAATATGATTGTATCTCACATGCTTGGTCTTAATTGTCTCCTCCTGAAAATTCAATACCTGCATTCATGCTCCTGGGCTCCAGGGATTCCAGAGCACCACACTGTCCCCACTGAAAGGAAATGAAAAATCGGCTGATGCTAACCAGACCCCTTCAGCAACTTTACCCATTTAAGTGCTGTATCCTGCAGAGTGATTAATGATTTTTTTCCTTCTACATCTAACAGCAAAGAAAGAAGGAAAGAAAGAATGTGTACTGTCGCTCACCTTCTAGCCAATAGACTACAAAGGATACAGCTTGCCAGGATATTCACTTTCCTCCTGAGTGTGATTTATTTTTCATGTGTATCTGAAGTTGCCTCTTCCTTGGATGTGGTTGGAACCTGCAGCATCTTATCAACAAAAGGTTTGGCTCACTCTTGTATGTGATTAGCATTGTGCTTTCTTTGGGCCTTTTTAAAACTGCAACCTGAACCTGTTCACCAAGCCTTTATTAACATGTGTTTTATGGTACAGGTGTAATAATTAATCCAAATGGTTAGCAGATGTGGCTGTCTATCTCTGGGCATATCAGTTCCTACACACCACCCCTTAATCAAGCAGTGCCCAAGCAATGCCAAAGTAAATGAAAGAAAATAAATTCCACCGAGATATTTATGAGGGCCACCTGGATAGGGAAATACCTTGGCCTTTGCTGGTCCCCTGCTCCAGGTGGCTACAAAAGACTGAAGTCCCTCACTATATACGAGTCAAATCAATCTTGCAGGGAGCTGAAAATGAAAAGCTGTGCTTGGCTCCCTAGTTTAACAATAATGAAATTTTGTACATGTGCTATAAGGAACTCTTCCCATTTCACCTTATTTATTTGAAATTTCCCTTCTTTTTACCAGTGCCAGCACCTGATGGACTTCACATAATTCAGGTTGCTGGTTCCTGCCTCTGTTTCTGGCAAACCAAAGCTGAGGATCTTCTTTGTGTTATCAGCTGGACTCCGGGTGTTGCTTTGCAAATCACAAAGGGAGATGCCAGATTTTTACATTCCTGCCATTTCCACTTTTTTTTTTTCCCCCAATTATTTATAGTCCTCACATGGGTAATTCCTGGCAGATTTTCATCACATTCAGCTTCTGCTGGGACAAAAGGCTTTGCCTGTGAAGGAGTGGTTGTTCCAGCTGCCTCAGGAGGAGCCCATCCTTGGCGGAAGCTGCAGCCTCAGCCTCCTTACAGCATCATGGCAAAATGCACCTCCCACCCCATGGGGAAGTTCCACACATCTGCTGCATCACATCCAGGTGCTGCACTCCAACAACCACCCCGAGAACACCATGGATGAAAACCCAGGTGTCCTGGGCTGCATCAAACGCAGTGTGGCCAGCAGGCTGAGGTGGTGATTCTGCCTCTGTGCCTGGCACTGGTGATATCCCAACTGGAGTAGTGCATCCAGCTCTGTAGGCCTCAGCTCAGGAAAGACATGGACCTGCTCGAGCGAGTCCAGAGGGGAGGCACAAAGATGGCTAGAGGGCTGCTGTCCCTGCCTTGACAAGGGGGTTAGAACTGGATGACCTTGAAGTCCCCTCCAACCCCAAGCATGAGATGATTCCATGGGGTGGGGAGCTAGGTTGACCCCAGCTGGACATAGATGTCCCCCCAAAGCCACTATGTCACTCCCTCCTCAGCTAGATGGGGCAGAGAAAATACAATGGAAGGTTCATGGACTTAGATAAGGACAGGGAGAGACCACCCACCAATTACCATCACAGGAAAAACATACTTCATTTAGGGAAGTTAGCTTAGTTTACTGCTAATCAAATCAGAGTAGGATAACAAGAAATAAAATCTTAAAAACTTAAAATCTTCTTCTCACCTCTTCCTTCTTCCCAGATCTCGTTTTACTTCTGGTTTTCTCCATCTCCTTCCTAAGAGCAGCTCAGGAAAATGGGGAGAAGGGATTGAGGTTATAGAATCATAGAATGGTGGGAGTTGAAAGGCACCTTAAAGATCATTTAATTCCAACCCCACTGCCATGGGTTCGGACACTTTCCACTACACCAGGTTGCTCAGAGCCCCATCCAGCCTGATCCTGAACACTGTGTGGGATGGGGCAGCCATAACTTCTCATCCAGGGATGGGGAGTTCTCAGCCTCTGTGGACAGGTCAGTCCATCACACATTGTCCTCTGCTGCTCCTTCCTCCTCAGGAGGATTACTCCTCACACTCTCCCCCTGCCCCAGCGTGGGCTTCCTCTCATGGGAGACAGTCCTCCACAAACTTCTCCAGTGTGAGTCCTTCCTCAAGAGGTGCTCCAACATGGGTGCTTTCCACAGGGTGCAGTCCCTTCAGGCACAGAGTGCTCCAGCACGGGTTCCCCTTGGGGTCCAGGTCCTACCAACATACCTGGTGCAACGGAGGCTTTTCTCCCCATTGAACTCCCAGTGAATGAGAAGCAGTCAATGCTGGGAAAAAGCTGTGCATGACAGAAGAAATCAGCTGACATCCTTAGTGGTAGCTGTAAGTCCTTCTTATCCACATAACAAAAAAATGAAGTTACCAGTGCAGCTAGTTCCATCACAGGCTTTTTATTACTTAAAAATTGTGATGCCAGGCTGCATAGGCAAAATTTTGTGCCAGATGTAATATATAATTAAATCAAAGCTGATAATAGGCATGTACCTTGTGCTTTGAACATGGAAGCTCATTTCCTAATCAACATATATAGGAAAAACCTTCCTTGAGGTTGTTTTCTATCATTTTGGCAAGTTTTGCCTAATAAGCCTGGATGTTGACTGCTGCCACAAATTGAAAGATGAAACAGGTGGATCACTGGAGTGAAGCTTAATGCACTGATTATCCTGATGCAGTTTAAATATTTATTAAAAACTTACAGGCAAACACAAGGGATATTAAAACCTTTTTCAGTTTGAACTATTACTGCTTAAATTTCCCCACTATTCAGTCATGCTAGAGAGAAATTACTGAACAAAACCAAGCACATGATTCATGATTAAATCCGTGAGACCTACTAGCTATCAGCTTTCCATTAACCAGTCTGAAACTCTATGCCAAGAAGTGTCACAGTCTGCTTAGAACAGCAGTGGGGCCAGCCTCAACCAAATGGCAGCAGCAAAAAACTCCCAAACTATGCTGATTTCATAACGTATCTCCCCATATTTTCATCCCTGCTATGCAAGGTCTGAATGTTGGAATGAATTGTCTTTGATAATATGAAGGTTAATAGTCCCAGGAGTCTGGAGTCTCCTTTTTCTTCTTAAAGAGGTTTTAGAATATGGATGTGCACAGAAGTGTGTTAAATGGATTATGCTTCCGTTATTTTAACTTGTTTATTTGCAACATGAGAACAGCATGAAGTAAACACCTGGGAAGTTTCAGCTGGAAAAGTTCAGATGTTCTTTGGTTATGAAGGCACAAAAATAGCATCCTTTTAGAACAAGCATATATAAAAAAAAAAAGAAGTTCAGAAAAGCCATATGTTGTGTAACATGAAAACTGACGTTTTTCTTGTGGCTTCCAAAAATATCCACTTCTGCCCTGAGACTAATGCCTGTTACAGTTTAGCCAAAACAGGGTCAAAGCAGGTGGTTTAAGATTAAAGTTCCATATCAAATTAACTGTGATATTTGAGATCTGGTAAATACCCTCCAGGGCAAGTTGAATAAGAGCCCTTATTATACACAACAGATTGGAGTAAATAAAAAGTGCGAGACAAACAAAACATCCCCTCTCTGTAATGAAACGTTCCCTCCACCGCCCAGTCTCAAGGGAAGAAAAAGAAAAGGAAGACCAGCGGTCAGATGAAATACTTTATTGTGAAGGAAGCATGTGTCTGGCAGCTTCAGACATGCACATGAAAAGTAGACTGTTGGAACCAAAGGATTTCTCCATATGTTGAACTCTGAGGCTCCCATTTCTTCCAGAAATGATTAGCTAAGGATATTTTCCACTTTTCAGTCAAAGAGAAAACAAAATACTGCAGGGAGATGTTAGATGCTCCACTGGGAAATGTGCATCTTCTTATCTCTCTCTACGAGTATCCCTTCCAATCTTTCTTTTCCACCTGCCCCAGACTCTGGGCTGCTAAGCCAAGTTTCATGGGGATTATAGTTTGCTGAGCTTTCCTGTTGATCATTTATAATTACTGGCATGAGACAGGCTTTTTTTTTTTTTTTTTTTTTTTTTTTTTTTTTTTTTTTTTTTTTTTTTTTTTTCTGTGCAACATTCTCAGGAGCCTGAGATTTATTTAAAAGCTATGTCAGTGGATCAGAAAACTCCTTAGTCAATTCTTTTAAAACTCTCGACTGCAGAGGACATTTGTTCTTTGGTACCCTGGGGACAAAGCACGGATGTTGGAGGTAAGACAGTTGGCACAAAGGTAATGTGTGAAGCTCAAACAAGGTCTGTCTATCATGTATACATGGTAGAATACGCACAAGTCACACAGCTTCGTCAAAATTTGTATCTTTGCTTCATTCACAAAGCTGTCAGTATTGCCTCCCTTGCTTGTTCTTGCACTTCTGAGAAGAGGAGGAGGATGGCGAAGGATGTGGTTGGACACTTTGCTGGTTGCTGTCTTCCCATATTTCTACTTGCTTGGGGTTTTTGTTTTGTTTTGGTTTTGCCTTTTTTTTTTTTTCCCTAGGCCCTGTTTTTGGTGTTTTTGCTCCGTGTTCATTCATATCTGTGAAATGCACTTTGCAGAAAAGAGGAGAGGGGTGGTTATGTCTCTGGCCACTGCACTCACCAGACATGCTGCTCCTTAAGTGCCAGTGCAGATGTTCCAGACTGTTGAAGCTTTGTGCTCTGCATGAAATATGGAAATTATGCAAAAACTCCGCCTTGGCCAGGGGACCACAGTAAAAAGCCTTAAAGATGAAAGGGAGAATTTTGGACTTTGAAAACAGGTCTGTAAATTCTGGCAATCTTTAAAAATGTAAAATATGTACATATTTGTGTAAAAGCTTTCGGACAACACTGCTTATAAAGGGGAAAGTAAAGTGACTGAAATAAGCAGATGCCTGTCTATAACTGATAGATTAAATATCTATCAGGAGGCTGAGACAGAGCTTCTGGAATCAAAAATCAGTATGTTCAAAGTGGATTTATGTAAAATATATCTCATCCAAGCAGCCTTGGATTACAAGGGAGATGAGGTTCTAAATATAGTGCATAAAGCACTGTATGTATATACAGTATATATAGTATGCCACTAAAATAACCTGGAGTATGGAATTTCATTTGGTGTCACTATATGTTCTCATTCAGAAACTAGCATAATAAAAAATGAGTGCAACTTATGTCAAGTATTTTAAAAATTAAATGATAAATTGGAAATACTATAAGTCTGGAATCTTTGATAAATTACTGAGTTTTATTTGGAGCTCTACATGGTTCAGTTTTCAGAATTTAACTATTTAGTATTAGTATCAACGTCCAAGGGAAAACAAATGCACTAACCACTGACAAAGACTGGATATGACACAAATATTATGGAGTGGGAGAAAAAAAAAAAGGCAGGAAGATAAAATAGTGATGCAGACCAGATTGCCTGGTGAAACAGATGCTAGCAATGTATTAGGAAGTAAAGGCAATCTTCTGGAAAAAAAAAAAAAAAAGAAGAAAGCCATGCAGACAGAATATACTTAATCTGTGCGCTGGATGGTAGTTGGGACCGCAGTGGGTACAGTCCACTAGAGGTTCCCTGAAGATCTCCTGAAAGGTTTCCAGAGGTGAATTAGAAATGAGAAAATAGAATACAGGTATGGTATTTGGTGGCAATGCAGCCATAACATCTATATTCCTGGGTGTCCACGATCCAAGCTGGGGGCATTGAATAGCAGAAACTCTCATAGGATAATCTAGAAGATGGTTAAAAGTCTGAAAAACTTGCACAAGAGGAGAAGACTTTAAAAGAGCTCAGTTTCTTGAAGAATTTTATACAGTTGACTCTCCATATCTCTCCACATTGAGAACTTTTTTTTGTTCTGTTTGGGATTTTTTATCTATTGGATAAAGACATCAGAGCATCCAATGTCTGGAAATACAAATACAGTAACTTCAGACCAAAAATAAGACACATGTTTTTACCAGAAAGGGACAGATAATCACCAAAGGAATAAATACTGTGGTTCTACAAGGTTCTCTATCACTGGCAATTTGAAAAATAAAGATTGACTCTTTGTCTTAAAGATATGTGTCTTACTTACAAAAGGAAATAATTCAGGGAAGTATTGGTCTGGCCTCTGCTCTCCTAGAGGTCAGGATCGATGTCCAGGCTGCTCCCTTCTGGCTTTATAAACCTTGAATCTGTTCCTTAATTCTTTCACGGGGAGGTCTGTTCTTTTGGGCTTTGCTTTTCCTATTGAATTGAAATTAGACATGATTGCATTTGTAGCATTAATTCTTCCAGACAACCAATAAATCAGACACATATTTTGCTTGGGATGTTTAGATCACTTTAGCCACAAAAAAACTAAGGAGGAACTTGGCCTGGAACATGGGTATTACAAAGGGAGGAAGAGATAGCTTTATGGGCTGTGATGAGATGACCTCATCCAACATTGCCTTCCTTAGATGTCAAAACCCTAATTGTTTGAGATTGTTGTTTTCTATTTGTTGTTTGCTTGTTTTCTTTTAATTGAGGCTAAACTTAAAAACAGAGTGAAAACTCACAATGGAGCCAAACAGAGTGAAAAGTCACAATGGAGCCAAAGCAGGATGAGCACTCTCTTTTCTTTTTTTTTCCCCACTGGAATTATCCCAGGATTTTAACTTCAAGTGGGTTTAATCTAAGGACTCCAACCTCCCTGTAGCCACATGTTGAACCAATTGAAAAGCAACCAACAGGTAAATATCTCTATCACGGCACTGCTAATAATGTAGCAGACCTTTAGCAGGAGAGGAAACCCTTTTGACCCCTCTTGTGAAAGCTTTTCCTTGGCCCCGAGTTTGGTTGATTTTTTTCTTAAACTGTGATTACAAATGCAAGAAGCAGACACCTGCAAGAAGCTGATAACTCTACATACATCAACGAGGAGGGAAAGCAGAGGCAAATAGGTTTTATTTGGCTTTAACGGAGCACCAGGGAGAAATACAGAGAGATTGACTGACAAGGGCTTCAGTAGAAACCCATCAGCTTGTAATGTGAGAAAGTGCTTGCAAATGAACAAAAAGCCCGTGGCCCTTTCCAAAACTAGGACACTTTGCCTAAAATATTCTACTTTTCCCCCATTGTTTCCTACCCTCCTGTGTTGAGGTCTAACCACAGAACAAGGCACCACTGAGCCACACTGCCGTTCTGTGTATCCATCTGGAACATGTCAAGCCTTGGCAGCCTGCCTCTATGCAAAACCCTGAAGAGGGAAGGAGGTAACTGTTACGTATCTTTAAAACAAAAAATTCTCCTGTGGACTATGATCCTATCAGAATTTGTATTCTATAAAGAGGCAGGCTGTGTTCAGCACATATCTAGGGAACTCCCAAGAAACCTTGAATTGTTTGAAGAGTGTCAGAAGAAGATATCAGAAGCTGAGAAGATAATGTGGTCTTCATGAGGCAAAGAATAAATGCATTAGGGTTATAGGAGACATCCGCTCTCAATTTAGATATGAAACACTTCCCCTGCATACTTCTGGGCAAAAATTGTTCATGAATGATGCATTTTTTTGCATCAGAAAATTAAAGAAATTATGAAGAATTTTGTTCCTATTGCTTAAAAATATTTAGCCCTAGAAAAAAATGAAGCTATTGAAGATTTTACAGAGGTATTTGCTAAAATTAAAATATTAACCCAAATTCTCAGACGAATTTTACCCCAATGCCATCTCATGTTCTAACTTTGCCCCTATAGGACTGGGGATTTTTCACTGTCTTCCTTATACTGTTCTAAAGGGCTATGTTAGTTCATTAAATACCACCTAGAGCTTCTAACAATAGAGAAGAATGTCCTTCAGGAGATGCAGGTAGTACTTATTACGTTTAACGTGTAGACTGTAATTTTTATTTATACACAGTATAAAATTTACATTGTGGCTGTTGTATCTTCTGTAAGTCTTCTTCTGCTTAACAGAAGCCTGTAGGTTTATCTCATGTTCAAAATCATATAGGAAATGACAGTTTCATTGTTTCAGTAATGGGTAAACTCAGGACTTGTAGGACCTATCTCTAAGATAGCAGTTTTTCATATTTTGTGCCTTGTTTCATCTTGGTAGTGGAAGAAAAAGTGCTTCACATGTGCTTCTCAACATTTAGATGTTGAGATGTTTTTAGTTGCTTGGGTTGCTTTGTTTAACCTTGCTGCTACAATTCCATTTCTTCATCAGGATTTACCACAACCTTAAAAGTCAGAGATATCTAAGAGGCAATGTATATACAGAATTTTAATGTATAAATCTGAGAAGTGGGGTTCTGTTTTAGCAGATAATCTCAGCTGCATAAGAATATTCATTTAACACATGTTAAAAATAGTTTCTACAATGCTTCTAAGCATCTCTAGCCCAGCTCTTTGTTTCCATAGAACATCAGAAGAAATAAGGACTCAGTGAGCTGATCACATTTCACAGGTGCTTTCTATCTGGAGGAACTTTTCAGGAAAAAACCCCATCATTTATTATCTTAGCATTTTTACACATAAAAATTTACACAAAAAAAAAGTCTATCAATTATAAAAGAGGCTGAGGTAATGATTTCATATTTTATTCTAGTTCCTGTTTTTAGGGGAATTAGAATTACAACTGTTGAGTTTGTAAGAAGACACTCAGATTCACAAGACCACAGCAATCTTTGGACCTTCAATTTTTTGTTTGTTTGTTTCTTTCTTTTATTAAAACAAAAATATGTCAGAAAGTGTCATTATATTATTGATGACAGCAAAGTTATGGCATTTTTAACAAATTGAGGTTTTGCTCCATAGTGGTTTTGGTTATTTACAACACAGCAAGTGATATATTTTGCCAGGGTACAGTGACTATTATTTAATCCAACCTTTATTATGGAAAACTGAATTTTTCTCCGGGATTTTTTTTTTTTTTGGTGTTACTGTGAACAGCTCAATATTTTATGTTTACAGCAAAAGGCAAGGGCAGCCTGAAATATGTCTGCTGTGAGGGTGGAGAAGATATAGAGGAGACACAGAAAAGAGCCAGGGCTCCCAAGGATATGTGCTGACCATGGAAGTAGTACAGCTAAAAGACCTAAGACTATGTCAAGCTGGAACAAGGAGGAAAAGCAAAGGTTTCTCTGCTGCTTTCAAAGGTCTCTGAAGCTTTTTGCTCCTCTGTGTCAGCTGTGGTTTGCATATCCATGTCTCTGGACGGAAGGGATATAATAGTTTTGTTTTCAGAATCTCATTCTGAAAGTGATAAAGTTTTCCATTTGTTAGAGTGCTTTCTATTCTATTCCTATTCTTTTTTAATTTTTCTGTCTGCTGGCTGTCATGTCAAGACTGAGAAGCAGGCCAGAGAAGAAGCTTCACAAATAGCACCCATAGTGCAAATTCATGTTTGCAAAGACCTTTTTTCTTTTTCACTGTTGTTATTCTCATAAGTGAAAGGCAAGTCTGAAAGTCTAAAAGACCGGATAATATTACAATGTTCAGATTAATTTCATTTTTATAATTTTTATGGCTTTGCACCGTGTTGTTTGTCAGTTAGTAGAAATAGATCAACTTTCTACCAATTCTGAAAGCTAATCATCTCCTTTCCTCTTAGGGAAAAGCAAAACCAATTGCATTTTCTTGGATGACCCAGCCAAGTGGCCTTGTCTTCCTATAAGGTTCTCCTTGTTTAAGTGTTTATGCCTATTTGTGGTACATGCTTTTGCACAAGTAGCCAAATGTTAGTTCTTTATCACAAGCATAATGCAGTGAGTAAGATCCGTGATTTTAGGGCTGGGATCTTTAACATCAGTAACAGATTTAAGGAGTGAAAAGGAATATCTAAAGGGCAAGGAACAGGAGCTGCTCTTCTCTGATGATTTCTTCTGCACCCACTTGGAGGAATGGATGTTAAGGCAGCATTCAAAGTAGGCTTTTGTCCTGAAGCACCTGTGTACAAAGTGCTCATACAGATCTTTTTTCTCTGTATGTCAGAGCTGTATGTGCTGAGTTCAAATGCACCTTTTACACTGAAGTTTCATCTTTGCTTCCAAGCACTGCCAGCACAGCCTAGAGAGAAGCTCTTGGAGCTGGCTTCTCCAAAGGCACAGCTGAGATCTTCATGGTGGTGCCTTATCTGCCCCCAGCTGCAGATGGGACTGCAGATGTGTCCTTGAGGGCACAGCTGCCTCACTCTCTCAGGCACCCTGGTGCACGAGAACCAGTGAGCAGGGACTAGCAAAGCCTAGACTGCAGCCTGCAGGATGCTCTGGAAGGACAGTGGCATTTTCCTGGTGCTGAGTGGTAGGATCCAGGAGTAACTACAGCTCTGTAGTGCCATGGAGGTGTGCAGGGGTGCAGGATGGAGAAAAGGCTCCTGGGTGTCCCTGCTGCAGGGTAGTGTGTGCTCAGGCTTTCCTGTGCTCTGGAAGAGGTTGGTGACCCTGTGACATCTCAGCGTGTCTCACACCTTCTGCTGGGGGCAGGACCCAGGACAAGGGGAAGCTCTGGGGCCATACAGTACACTGCTTTGGCAGCCTGTACTTTCTTTTTTAACAATATGAATTAGTAGTTGTTATTAGCATAAAATCACCAGTTAAAACACTCTCAGCTCATTTTTTAACAGTGGAGCTAATTGCCCTTAAGTGCTTGAGCTCCAGCAAAACGAAATGGCACCTTTGTGCAGAAACCCCCAGCGTTTCCCTGGTACATCCATAACGACCTTTAAAATAAGCCGTTACAATTCTGACATGGTACCAGCCTGACACCTTGGGCTGGGATTTAATTTTGAGTTATAGCAGCGTTAGGAAAACATATGATGTGGCCGTTTGTTTGCAGAAAGAAGGGGGAAAAAATCATAAAACCCTCTTTTTTTATGAGCTGTCGCTTGATTCGTTCCTGGAGCCCCAAGTAGCAAGCGTCTAAATCAATGCACACAGCTGTTCTTGCTTCTTGGAGCCCAGCAGGTGTACTGCCCAATGTGCCTGCCATGTCCCCCCACTCACATAACAAATAATAACGTCTTACACACACCAGCCATCCATCACAGTTATGGCCAGCCCTGGTGAGGCTGCTGTTCTCAGGGTAGCGTGGAGATTATTTTTTTTCTCTCTTTTTTCCTTTTTTTTTTTTTTTTTTACTGTAGAAATAGCCTGCCCGTGGATTATTAGTCACACTTTCTGGAGTCCTTTAATTGAATAACCTTTGGCACTTGTGGCAAAGTAAAAAAAAAAGGAAAAACAACAACAAAAAAAATCAACCCCAACCCCCCCACACCACAGTGTTTATTTGTGTTAAAAAACAATAGGCATATTGTGACTGGCGAAATCAATTAGTCTTCCTCTGCAGTAAGGGCCCACATCTGGTGTGATTTAAGTTAATGTAAGGGAAGGGCCGCAGAGGCCCGAGGACCCCAAGTTCTCATTTCAACAGGTGACAGAGAAGGCATAAAAGGCTAATATATACTACAAGTGTGGAGGCGAGGCTATAAATACTGGAAGGTTTACTTAGGAGGTAAAACAAAGCTAACCAATAATGCAAAAATAAATACCTTCCTGAGACAGGCTGTCACCTGGCATGTGCAGAGGCAGGAGGAGGTGATGGGGGAGGGATGAGAACAGCTTGGGAGGCACGGGATGTTGGGCTGCATGAAGGAGCTTGGCTTTCTCTTTGGCTTGGGACACCTTCCCTCTGTGGGGAAGATAACAGCAGGAGAAAGACAACAGAGTATTTGTCCAGCTCCAGCATGATTTACCTGGCTGGGGTCTAAAGGAGCTTGTGAGATCCCCTGGCTCTGCCTGTATCTGCCAGGCACCCAGGTAATTCCTGCCAGCCCACCTCAATTTGATTCTGTCACTTTGTTTTATCTCACTTGTGCTACAGTGACACAGCACCTCACCAGAGCAGTTGTGTGTGCACTGAGAGTTGGTGCCCATCACTGAGAGATAAAGCATATCAGAACATCAGATAAAGTAGATTTTTAAATTTATTTTTTTTAGCAAACTAATTTTTCAGAATTCTAGTTAGATCCGTAAGCCATCCAACACCCAAGCCTGGTTTTCTATGGATTTGTATCCTACATTCCTACAGTTCTTCTCTTATTCTGCTGTTGACTGAAGCCAGCTCCCTCGGCAGTACCTCCAGTCCTCCTGGCTTCTCCTAGACCTTCCCCTATTCTCTCCATCTGACCACAATATTCCCAGCTCCTTCCTATGCCTTTTGATTACTGAAAACACTCATATGTCCCGTTCTCCATTCTTCAGCTGTCCATTTGCATAAAATTTTAAGGAACTTATCTCAGAGCCATTCAACTTCCCTCAGATTTCCTTGATGCTGTCGTTAAGGTTCAGCAGGTCTTTGGGAAGGGACTGACATGCTCCAGAGGATGGATGCTGTAATTATAAATGTTTTTCACTTTGCAAAGTGAAAACTGTCCTCTGCAAACACCAAGTGTGGCTCTGAAATACACATTTCTGCACAATTCATATGAGGCCAGAACGTTCAATTTGAACATTCAATTCTGATGATTTTGGCCACTTATCTCCAATACATTCCTGTAGGGCTTGGACCATTTGCTGTGTCTCGCTGTGCATCCTGGGCCAGTCACCCCAGTAATCCTGGCACAGCTGGAAATTGAGACTCTTTGAACTGGGAAGCCACTCCCAGGGTGGATGCACACAGAGGGCAGAGCCAGCTAAGGAGTGTCAGGATCCTTGTGTTTGCCTGGCAAGGGAAGAAGGCAGAGGGCTCATGGAGCACCACTCTCCTCTCTCCAGCCCTGCTGTATCTGTACAATGTACAACAGCACAATAGATCGACTGGGTTTGATATGTGAAAGGAGATTCCCTTAACAAAAAGATGCTATTATTATAATTATTTTTAGTGAGCTTTTGATATCCCCTTATTAACAGACATCTAGGAGGAGGAAATATGTATATCATATGGTCTTTGAGTATAAAGTACTGAGAAAACACATCCCCAGTCTGAATAAGTTTTACTCTGAAGTGGGGAAGTGTTTTTGTTCACCAATCCCAGTCACTTGTCCCAGTTGGAAATTCAGTAATATCATTTTAACTTCTTCACAGTAGTGATAAAGTCAGCCTGCAGCCACAGTCTCCCTTGCCCTGCTTACAGAGACTATAGGCAGGTACTGAGACTTGAAATAATATCACAATGATAATAAAGGGTTTTGTTGTATTGGAGTTTTTTTTTACATCAGTTTCCAACAGCTGGTTGCCAGTTGCCCTCTGACACAGACACATAAAAGGGAAGTAGTGAGTCCTGTACCAGCAGGGATCACTGGAAGAAATGCAGCCCTCATAAATCAAGCCAGCACTGTTACATAGCTTTAGTACAATGAAGTGCACATGTGCACGGGTGACTGAAGAGGGACCCCACTCACCGGCTGGGAGCAAACAGAGCATGGTCTCAGGGAAAGGGTATTCCTGCCACCATGGCAAGCAGCAGGGAAAATAGACTTGGGATAGGGCAAGAGTCCTGATGGCAGTACTTGGAGGAGAAGGTTCACAGGGGATTTCCAGGCTTTTGCCTGACCAAGACCAGCAAGACCACAGCAGTGGAGTTCCTATGCTCCCCATAGAAGTTTAGATTGCTATTTGACACATCTTCATGGCAGGATGGGAAATATCTTTCATTTGCTTCAATATATCCCCTTGCTTTTACTCATGCCCACATAAGTCACCTTTAGCAATGATACTTTCTCCCTATAATCTTTGAAGCCTTGGAGGAATTACTAGTGTCATCTCATCACTGTGGCAGAATGAAGCTGGATGTGTTTCTTCTTGTAGTCTTCCTTCAGTTGATCCATCAGTTTTAAAACCAGTCCTAAACATAACACTGCACAGCACTAGCCAGAGAATGTCAGCCCAAACTTCTGCACTGAGCTGTATAACTTGAGCCTCAACTAGGCCAAATATGCCTATCATTTTCTGAACAAAGAAATCACAAACATTATTCCAGGAGTAGGGAATCATACAGAGCTGGGCTGGGCAGGCCTTGTAGGTATAACATTTCCTATAGTTCAGCTGTTCAGCTTATGCATCCCTTTCATGCTCATTGCATGTTTTTTGAGTTTAAATGGCCCCTAGTAAAGATGCAGGCTGGAAACAGTCTTCCACCTCAAGAGGAAATGATTCAAGTTTTTTCCCAGGTAACTTCTTCCATGAATACCAGTGAATTCTCCCACATCAACCTCTCAGTGAGACAGAAGTGTGTGTCATGAGGTTCGGGGTGCCCTCTACATGATGGAGGGATCATTCTGGCATACTCATCTAGAGTAAGCAGCTACCACCAGTTTACCCCATACTCAGGGGATAGGACCATCCAAGGCAGTCTTTGAGCAGGTTGAATTGTTCAGATGCTCCATGGATCACCTCTGGTCCATGACATACCCTTGAAAGAAACACAGCCATAACCTTCAGACTTTGGGAGCTGAGAGTCTTCGGCATCTTAAGCTCATTCCAAGGTTAAATATTGTATATTCCCCTTAGCTTAAATTCAAGTAACATTCACTGGATTTTTTCATTTGCTGGGTTAATTAATATCAGACATCTTCTCCCAGATATACACTGTTTGAAGCCCTGGAATGATTAATTCCTCCCTGTCAGGGACAAAGGCCAAATTTAATAGGGAAGATTTGAAGTGTATGGATCAGTTATACAAGAAACTCTTCAGTGGTCCAGTCAATTCAATTAAAAGGGATGACACAACAGAGTTTATGAGCACAATGTTATGGAGACCTCGATTTGGGATAAGTGTTTAAGATTTCACACAGCCAGCAATTTAATTTCAATTGTATTTCAAAACAAGTGTCCATTACTTATTTTCATCACAAAATGTATTTTAAAATACTGCCATGGATGGACCCCACACAAGTGACCCCATAGCCACTCACTGACTCCCCACTGCTGTGATGGAACTCTATCTCATCCCATCCCATCCTGACACAGCTCAAATATGAAATTCCATCTTTGAGACGTGACTTCTCCATCTCTCCACCTGGTTCAGGTGGCAGACAAAGCTGGTACAGTCCTTAGGTGGATGTGAAAGTGTGTGGAAAGAACAGAGACTTCATCCCTGCAAGGACCACTGGTGAAAATGGGTTGATGATAATTCATTCAATTCAAGCTTCCCTAATTTTAAATATTTTCAGAATTGACAAGAAAGCAGAGAAGAGTCATAACAGTTGTCTGGATGCTATGGAAACTTCAGCTATAGAAAAAGTGGAGAAACTTTGAGAGTCCATTGCTCTCTTCTGTTGAATAGACTGGTCAGAGGTGAGTGCGATACACAGTGGAAATATTTCCATGGAAAGAAAACAAACAATAAATGTCTTAGGGGCTTTCCTTCATCATAGGGAGGCTTAATTACTAAGGATGACAAAAAGATAAAGCCAGACAAATCCAAACTGAAAATAGACACGTATTTTTCTAATAAAGGTAGTCACTGGAAATTAACGGGAACAATGTTGAGAGTCTCTATCTCTTCCTATCTTTAGATATATGTATTAATAAAAACACACAGTGTTCAATTTTGAGGTCTCCTGCCATGTCTGAAGTGAAAGGATGAGAGACAACAGCCTTAAATTGTGCCAAGTGAGGTTCAGATTTAATACTAGGAAAAAATCACAGAAGGAGTGGGTAGGCATTAGAATGTATTGCTGAGGGAGGCAGTGAAGTTACCACCTCTGGAAGTATTTAAGAGGTGTATGGATGTGGCACTTGGGGATATGGTTTAGAGGTGATTATGGTGGTGCTGGGTTGGACTAGATAGCTTTCATGATCTCTTCCAATCTCGATGATTCTGTGATGCTGTTACTCTATCTTGTGGTAACCATGAGAACTGATTAGATCTGTAAATGCTCTTTCATTTTCTGGGGCTGTGGGTTGAATCACCTCTTAACTTTATTTTGATAAACTACATTTACTATAGCTTTCTTCAGTAAGGCATATTGGAATTGACAGATTCCAAGATATTGGAATACCTTACCTGTGAATTGCTGCTATCAATTTCCATAACATGAGCGAGTTCAGACAGATTCACTGTGTCAGTATAGATGCCATATGCATGCTCCTCTGGTTTTCCAGGGGTCTTTTAAAGTGGGGACACCAGAAACTTTCCATGCCTCTGTGTAACACACTGGTTCATCATTCCTCATAAAGCCTTATAGACCACCTCCTCTTGTCCACTGAATGTTACAGATATATTGATTGCTAATTTAAATTTGTCATTAACTTTATTTTTCTGTCCACTTATAAAGCCTCACTAGGTTTTTGGGCTTGTGCTCTCACTCAGTGTCACTGAAAATCTTTCCTAATGAAATAAATGACTTGTTAAAAGTCAGGATGTCATTCGTTGCGAAGCTCTCAAAAAATCCAGACTCGGTGGGCCCTTCATTTGTCTTCATGACTTTAAGTTCCTAATGGTTTTCTATTTTGTATTCTGCACATTCATGGATTTGTAGAATATGATGTATTTTGTTTGCTTTGTCTATGTTGTCTCCTTTTCAAGATGAACTCTGAGCAATTACTTCGTGCAAGCATGTGAAGTGGAGTTTAAATAGGTGCTAAGTACTTTCAAACTAAATCTGTAACAAATGCCTGTGCATGTGTGTGCCTTGGGTTAAGCACTTAAAGAAACGAAAAGCTGCTGTACTACTGGTTGATGGAAAATGACTGGAAAGGTTCAACAGGCTATGGGTCTGGATCATAGGAAGGGGGTTTGCTGGCATGTTTGCAGATGCTTTTTTTCCAGTTCAGCCAGCTGTAACAAATACTGCTGGAATACATTTCATGCTGTTCGATAAAGATGTGTCTTGACTCATTTTTCTTAAAGCAATGCTTGTGAACAAATACTAAGTAGTTTTGTGTATAGTTTTAAATAAAAATATAAAGAAAAGAAGGGAACAGAAAAAAATCTCCTAACCCAGTTAGTAAAAGGAGAAATCACTGAAGTAAAATTTTACAAATTTGAGCAACTTCCTCTTCAAAAACAGAGCTAGCAAAATACATCAATAAACTATCCTTGGGATCTTTACCTTTTGACTTGCCATGAAATTCTATTACTTTAAAAATTAATTCCAGGAAAATGAATGAGTAGTGGTTCCGTCCTTTTGTTTGTCAGTGTGTATGAATGTAAAGTTGTGCCTATTTCAAGAGCAGTCATGCTCCTTCCAAGTGACAGCATGTGACTTCAGAACCTAATGCTAGTCCAATGCTAGAGTCTAGAATCAGTAGGAGCACCTTTTTGTTTTTATTTTGATTTAACTTGGGCTACATGCGTGCTTTTACAATTACTGTTCCCCAGGAGATGCTGACAGCGGTGGTTTGGAAGCTCCCAAGGTAAAATTACCTCTGTCAGGAGTGCTGAGCTCTGGGTGTGGATGATCACACTGCAACCCTGTGTTCCTTGCAGGTGGCAGGCTGCAGTGTTGGAGACTGTAGGCTTTTATGTAATCTTTCTTCTGCCGTGTCTCCTCCAGCAAGGGAGGGTTGCAAAGTGGTGAGGGCAGAACCCTGGCAACCTCCTCCCTCCTGCAGGCTGTAATTGACAGCTGCACAGAGCCGTGGGTGTGACACTGAGCAGGTTTCTCACCTGCTGCTGCTGCTGCTGCTGGCAGCACGTCAGACTATCCCTCACTCCGTACTGGCACAAACTGCTCTAGCAGTGTTCCATCAGGGATGCACGGAGCACAAGGCACTCCTAGGGGTTTGCAGACATTAATCAGCCGACTGTGATTTGTAGCACTTAAGATGGAATATGATCATAAGAAGTGCCTCCATTTACTTATCTATAAATTACCTACAGCTATCCCCTGTCTTTCCACATCACGGTGACGGTGTGCAGTTAATTGATTCATGGGGGTAAAGAGCTTTCAGACCACCCGATGAAAGATGTTACAGAAGTCAGTGGTGGTGAGCAGGAGTGGTGTTTTGGCAGCGTGTTCCATGCCGTGGGGATGGTGTAAATGAGGTATTTGCTTCGCATTCTTGGGCTCCCTTCGTGTGTGGTGCAGGGAAGGCGGTCACCCTCCGTGAAAGTAGGTTTTATGTTGTGTGACATAAACACTAGGGACCACTCTGTGTGCTGGGACACATGATACAGCTGACTTGTGGGCAAAATAATATAACCCACACCTCTCTGCCACGTCGGGATAAATCCCAGAGTGCACCTCTCAGAACAAGCATATCCTGTCGTGAAATGTCAAGCAATCAACATCAATAAATAATGAGTTGAAAACAGCAAGGTGGCGTAAAACTGCACAGTCGCACTTGGGAAGGTTGGGAAGCTGATTAAGTGTTATTTCCTGATCTGTAAATCATCAATTCCAAACTTCTTCGTGTGTTGTCTATAAAATATTGGCTGTGGGCCTTTTGTTATAAAAAGGTAACTAATTTTTATAGCAGCCCCGTAAATAGTAATTAACGTGCCACAAACTGAACAACATCCTGCTGTAAAAAAATGGGGAAACGCGGTGCCTATTTTTCAAGAGACCTGCATTTGTACCTGGGTAGGGATGAATACTTGCTTGCCCCTGTTTGGGTAGGGAGGTGCACATGTGCTGCTGTGTTGGAAAACTCAAGTCCCTTGGTTCTGTCCTACCTTAGAAGCAGCCCTGACATGGACAGGGAGGGACCAGCGATCTGAGGTTCACTGTCTCTTTTTGGTGTCTGCTGTATCAGAGGAGGCAGACAGGAGTGATGAAGTGGGTGATTACTGAATACAGCATTTTTCTTTCCAGCCTCTATCTCTTAATGTTTAGCTTATGCCCTGAAACATGAGAAGGACTTAGATCTTGTCTCAAAGTGTTTTTTCCAAGTCTGTCCAATAAAACTGTATATGCTCTCATTATCCATATAAATCCCTAATCCCTTTCTGAACAGCAACAAACTGTTGACCTCAGTGGTACAGTGAATCCCACAGGTTCAGCATTCCTACTTAAAAAGAAGAAAATCAACCAGCCCCCTACCTTTTCCGCTTACTTCCTCCATTTTAAACCAATAATTCTATGGGTGTAGCCAGTGCCCCTTGTTCCCTAAGGAGTAGGTAGGTGGGCATGTCAAACTTATGTTGCACACTCTGCATGCACATGGACCATGGGAGGATCTGGAGCTGGGAGGATTGGCAGGATTGTGTAGCCCAGCCAGACCCACATTAGGTGACCTGAAGTGAGTCACAGCTCAAGGAGGTGTTAATGGCCTGCAGCAACAACGGCCCTGCTCTTTTTGCCCCCCACTGCCTTCCCTTAGAATATTTGCACCTGGACACATAAATGCTGAGAGCAGAGACTTTCAGATGCTCCTGGTGGCAGCTGCAGCTTCATGTCACAGTGATGGAACAGAGCACAGAGCACCCACCTCAGCTTTTTCTGCCTTAAGCCTGCCTGCACTGCTTCAAGAGAGTAAGGAGGCAGCTGGGGTGCTAAATCATTACCCTGGATTCTGGATCTGACTTTCTGTGAGCCTTTCCTGATGCAACTGCTCCACCTGGTTTATTTAAGGTTCTAATCCCACAAGGGCTCTGATGGGAGGGGGCAGACAGGGTCCTCTGATGGGACATTGGCTGTTAACAGCGGGTGCAAAACTCTCAGATGCAGTGAGTGAACGTGGCAAAATATTAAAACAAGGAATAAAAGAAGAAACAAGGATTTTGGTGAAGTGGGGAGAACAACAAGGGTAAGTAACACAGGCAGAGAAGAAGGACTGCTTGTTAGAAGATGCAAGGCCATGATTATTCTGTGAAAAGGAGCACTTGACCCTTCTGTCCCTATCTGTGTCACACTGTGCCCCCCATGTTCACTCTAACTTTTACAAACCTTGTATTCACTGTGGATTAGGGTCAGTCACACCATCTTTGGGTTGGATAATGTTAAAGACATTCAGACAATGTGCACAATGTGGTCTGATTCCACTCTGCCGGGGATGCTGCTCAGCAGCTTGGACCTGACATACCATTCTTCTGTTATTGTGGTAACTGTTGTCTACAGTTACACAAGGTACAACATTTCTGATTCTGCTGAACTTTTTGTAGGATCCAAACTGTGGTACCTCAAATCATTCATCTTTAAAGCCATATTTTTAAGCAGAAAACTGAGTAACATCATCAATCAAAAATATAGTGATAAAGGCATGTAGTGATTTCACTAGAAATAGTGAGCTAGTATTTCACTAGTGAAATAGTACAATAGAAATACTGACGAGTAAAAATAATTTCCTGCCCCTTAAAGCATAGGACCACTCCACAACCACTGAATTGTTATTGAAGATAATAGGCAGCATTAAAATGCAACAGCAACATCCTAATATGCATAAAAATCTACTTTGGCCACTTAGGCCTAGGGTCCAAAAGCGCTTACTAGCCCCCTGCTATGGATTGCAGTGGGAGTGGTAGTCAGGATCCCAAGTACCTACGAGGAACTTAGCCCACGTGACAAGATAATGCCTCTTTGTAACTCTCCAGCCTGATTTATCCACTTCTGACAGAGTTCTGCAAGCAAGGTCTGGTTAAGAAATATGAACTTGTTAAACCTTGCTGAAAGGTTTGGGGAAAGGCTGCAATCTCCAGCGAGCAAAGTGCATCTCTCCCAGAGCAGGCTGCATGCTGGGGCCATTCATCACAAGCCACGGGGAGGGGTCTGGCAGGGAACAATTGATATGGTTTTGCCATTGAAGAGACAGTTTCCCCTTAGAACATATGGAAGACAGATTACACAGCCCCGTCCTAATGTGAATGGAGCTCAGATGGGGAGAATACACGGGCGAGAGAGGGACTTCAAGGAATCAATATCATCTGACACCTGTTTTCTGTTTCCAGTATGCAGACCTGTGCCTGGCTGCCTCTGGAAGCGTCTTCCTCTGCTTGAATTTCAGCTCTCCCTGCAGATACATCAAACTGCGTCCTAAACACCAGGGTCTTTCATCTTGCATAACCGGTGGCAGAAACTAATGGCAGAGGCTGGCCCTGCCCACCACACCTCCATCTTTCTGACTGCCCCTAGCAGGCTGGCCAGGTTTTCAAAGCTGGATGCAAAATTTGATTATTTGACAAATTTGGACACAAAATGTTGGCAGGATGCCAGGGTAAATGCATAACAGTGAGGATGGTGGGAAAATACTTCTCCAAATACCATACCTTCTTCCACCACAAGCCTGGTTCTTCACCTTTGTTTTTTCATTTCCCAACACACAGGAACCAGCTAGAACCAACCCTAACAAAGCCCCACCAGTATGGTTTTTTATGAGAAACACATGTGCCATAAACAAGGCAGCTAAGGGGAAGTAAGGAGAATCAAAGTTAAAATATGGAATCACCCTTAAATAGGCAAAGCAGCTCACAAAGCAGTATTACAAAACAAATATGCAAATTGCAATGAGAAAATAGAGAAAGAAAAGGAAAGAAAAAAAAAAGAAAGGGAAAAAGTGATCCATGTTAATAAGTTCCTTAAGGGGAAGACAAAGTGTAGAATAAATGTCTCTTCAGAACACAGTCTTTCCTGGGGAAAGTTTCATCATGTTATGCAAAAGAGAAAAAATTTGATTTATTAAGACTGTATGAAAGTAAATAAAAAAAATATATAGCAAAATTATGTACAGCTAAATATGCAGAGAAAGAATCCAAGCAAAAAATAAATGTTGCTTAGGATTTCTGTGACATAAAAACGATGACAACAGGCAGTGTTACCTGTCTACTCCTGTGTGGGGTGATGCCTTGTCCTGCAGCCCCTTTAGTGAGAAGTTTGGATGAAGGATGTGTGTCCTTTTTCAGACAAAGGGTGAGTAGGGATCCCACATGAGTGGGATTGCAGATGAAGGGAGGTGTGGATCCACAGAAAGGTTGGTCTGTGGCAGGAGTGGAGGTAGGTCAGGGTTAGTCTCTTGCTTTTTAATACTGCAGAGAAGAAGAGGTGCTGGAGAGGGGACAGGAAAATTTCTTAGAGAAGTCAGTGAGAGAGAAAATGAAAGGAATAACATTAATCTTAATGCAGAACAATTCCTTATCTGGTGAGAGCAGAGACTTGCTTTGCAGCCCAGATATTTCACAGTGGTTACACATCAAAATGAAGAGCTGTGTAGTATACCAGGCAAGAGATGCAGAAGATCTTAATCACAAGTTAAGATACATACAAAACATCAGGTTCATTAAAGCTCCAGAAAACTGAAGAAAGTTGACAGATCTTGTAGGCAAAGGAACAGTTCAACTCAGATAAGTTTTTTTAAAAGGGGAAAAAAACCTGTACAAAAAATTGTACAGAAATATTCTCAGTTCATCTTTGTGGTGTCTTGACATGGCAGGGGACCATCTCTTCCCTCCACTGGCAGTATCTGGCTTCCACAAGCCTCTGCTGAAGAGTCCCAAGCCTCTTTGAGTCCAACACACAAGACACTATACATCATTGTTATTATTATTACTGAAGCTGTGTGCTGGTTCTGCAATAATTCATTGATGCTTTGTGTGGGAAGTACAAAAACTGCAGCCTGGGGACTAGAGCTCACTGCTAAGGAGTTCCTCCAGAGGCTTCATTTTAAAAGTTATTGGCCTTAATTTATCAAGATATATTTGGTATGGGTTCTTAATGCACTAATTATAGAATCAGAGAATTTAGGTTGGAAGAGACCTTTGAGACCATCAAGTCCAACCCAGCAGTTCCAAGCCCACCAGTAAATCATGTCCCCAAGTGCCACATCTACATCTTTCCAATACCTTCAGGGATGGCAACTCAACCACTTCCCTGGGCAGCCTGTGCCAGTACTTGATAACCCTTTCTGTGAAGGAAGTTTTCCTAATATCCAGCCTAAACCTCTCCTGCAACTTGAGGACATTTCCTCTTGTCCTGTCACTGGTTGCTTTGGAGAAGAGAGCAACCCCCCCCTTTGCTGCAGTGACCTTCTTTTAGGGAGTTGTAGAGAGCAATAAGGTCCCCCTTGAGCCTCCTCCTCTCCAGGCTGAACACCCCCAGTTCCCTCAGCTGCTTCTCATAAGACTTGTTCCCTGTGAGTCCTGAGCAGTGAGGTCACTCCACACACCAACACTTTCCATGGGCCCTGGGCTCAGGAATCTAAGGATCTATGCTGTAGCCTCACATCCAGTCTCATCTCTGTCCCCCTTCTCCAGATGTTACTCACTGAACTCCCCAGATGGACCCTGGAGAGGATCCATCACCTTGCCTTGACTGGGGGTCTCAGCAGCAGTGGCTATCAGCCCCCTGGCACTGCTGCTCTCCATCTCCACCATCCTGCGTGGGCTGGGGTCACCCTTGGATCTCCACTTGTATGGCAGCCCCATTCTGCCCTCTTCCTGACCATCTCACTGCTTTGTGTGACCTTGGTTTGCATTAGTGCAGGGGAAAATGCCTGTCCCCTCTGATGTCACTACATAGTGGGTGCAGGGTAAGACAAGGGAGGAGAGGGAATGGTTTATGGCAGATGGAAATGTGCTATTCAAGAAAATTGTAAAACTGTAGAAGGGCCTGTTGATATTGCTGTTGGGCTACTCTCTACCTGCTTCCTGAGACCACATTCACTGAGGAAAGGTTCTTTGAGAGAGAATTTTCACTGGGGTTGTTTTGTTTTTTTATTTCAGGGAATGTTTTTGCCCCTGGAACAAGAGAGTAATGATCTGAGCTTTGATCTGACAGAGCTTCTTGTGGGATAATAAACACTGATGAACCTAGAAAAAGATGCTAAGGCTATTTATTTTAATACTATCTTAAAAAGTTACCAAGTCAGAGAAGGAAAGTTTGAGTGCACTTGAGAGGATATCTTGCATTTTAGGAACTAGCAGGCATTGGAGAAATGTGTGAATGTACCGAGGAAGAAGAGGAGTGGGGTCTCTTGTCCCTTGGTGGCCACAGCTTTATAGCATTTGCTTCTTGTAAGAGGCTTCTCGTACTTGACATTTTTCTGTCCTCAAAGTTGGGCAAACAGACCTTTAAATTGTTGCACTGGCTGTGTTACTCCCTCAGCTTGGGCATGTTAGAGGGAAGCTGGTGCTGGCTTTTCTTACAGCCAAGAAATAGATGCTGGGTGTGGGAGATTTACAGTGTCTGTGAGAGTCATGAGGGATTAAAAATGAGTTATTTGATGGAGTGAGGCTCATGATTCAGGATTAGCCTGCACATCACATATCCACAGCTGAAATGGAGAACATTTGGCAGGAGTGGGAGGGCCCTTCACAAGAATTAGGCTGCATGTCACTGGTTAGTGGCCAAAACTCTGGACCTGGAACTTATCTTTAGTGATGTTGTTTTTAGTGGAGAGCAGTTTGGGGAGGCTAGGCCAGTAAAAAAAAGAGACTTCCATGGTTGCAATTCAAGATGAGGAAGTTTTCTGGTATAGAGAAAGCAGAAAGGCAGGAACTTCTTTCTCTTTCTTTTGCCTCAGATTATTTAGGTGGATGAGAAAAGGATACAAAGACTGAGAAGAAGCAAAAAGAGTCTGTGGAAGAAGGAAGATAAGGATAGATCTTGATAATACTTGTTTTTTGTTTTTCTTGGATTGGTGTCCCTTTTTTGCCCTCCTCACCCAAAAATGAGCTTTTCTTCAAGCCCTTAGCAAAGGTATTGCTTGCTTTTGCAAATCAATGACGTTACTTGTTAAGTGTTTTCTTTTTGTAGGAGCATCTTCACATAAATGGTCCTAGGTGAAGATGTTACTCATCTTCTTCACCCTAGTGAAGAGTCAGCCTATGTGAATCGGCACAACTTTGATAAAGGTCTAACTATCGTGTCTCCTTTTTTTTAAATTCTTATTCATTCAGAATGCTTCTTGATACACTGTAACATTTAATGCCACAAATTGGTATCAAACTAATTTTTTGTATTAATCATATCTCATGAGCATCCATAACAATGCTGAAAACTTTTGATACATCAATATCTACTTTGTTTCTGGTCTGTACACACATCTTAACCTTCAGCTGGCTCTTGAAGTTAGGCAACTTCACTAGTGCATTTTTTATTTCAGCATCTGGTAGCTATATGTATATTGCTATGGTACTCTGTGCGTGTGTGTAGCTGTTTTACAAACCTTATATCCATGAGCTCACTGAAACAAATGAAAAAATAGTCACATTTATCTAAATCCTCTGCTAGCTGAATTGCAAGGTCATCATCCAGCTGAACTCTTTAACTTTATCCCTACTGTTTAGCATGCATTTTGTATTCAGTCATTTCAGTTTTGTTATCACAGGCTTAAGATAATGGCTTGGCACAAGAGATGCTCATTCCCCCTGTGAAATCACCATCAGATAGCAGTTCTGGACCTGCAATGCAGCCTGCCACTTAAGAGCTTGCCAATGCAATATTATTTGCTGTCACTGGAAACTTCTGTAGTGAAGTGCATTTCCTAGGAACGTCCGTCATTTCAAATGGGAAGGATCCCTTCCCCCCCGCCCCCTTTCATGAGAAAACAAATTTTTATGATGCCTTTCAAAGTAGCACTTAGCTCTAAAATATTCTTTAAAAAAATCTGCTTTCAGAATCCAGAAGATGTAAAGGCTTCCAATTTTGTTTCATCACTAGTACTTGGTTGTTCCCTCTTGCCTGAAAGTCTCATTCTGCTGCTTTATTGTACACATTTGCATTTGGGCTGCAGAGCCACGGTGTAAATATGTCAGTGGTTGCTTGTGCACAGAGCTTGGGTGTGTTTATGCAACGTGCTCAATCACATAATAAATACTGTAAACACTGTAGTTTACATCACTAGCAGCTTCACTCTGCTGGCCTTTAAAAAACATCCTGCTATGTGTCAGGCCAGCTTTTGAGGGTCAGCACCCATAAAACACAGCAGGTCTTGCACAGAGTGCTGAAGCAGTATTTGCAGTAATGTGGATGAGGAACATTTTTTTAAAACTTGTTCTCAGAGCCTGCATATAATGAAACCATGTACTGTTGTATTCCAAAAGGAGCAAGCCTGTGATGAAAAAAAGGCACTGTAATTAATCACCACTGGTGCAGTGCCAGTTCTCTGCTAGGACCAGCATTTTGCCATCACAAGTTGAATTCTTTCCCTGCCTCATCTTCATTCCCTCTCTATCTTCACCTGGAAATTAATTTTCTTTTCATCCCCCCACCTTCCTATGGGCCATGCATTCCCAAACTCCTTTTCTTCTTGTCTGGTCTCTGCTTCTTTAACCCTCTCCCTCAACAGAGCAGTCCAGCTGCTCTGTTGCCTTATTTCAGATCCACTGATGAAAGATCACTCCCCATTTTTCCCCTCCCCCAGTCTCTGCCCACAGCTATCTTGATCCTCCCTGCACCCCAAATACATTCTTCGTCTCCCATCATTTTCTGTACAGCAGAAAAGGAGACATGTTTATGGGAAGAATTTGAGAAATGTCCAAGGTGTTTGTCTGTTTCTCTCTGGGAGCTGCCTGGGGAGCAGAGGTGGCTCTGGGAAGGTGCATCTTTTGGAGTACCAGAGCAACTGATAGCTGAGGACCTATCCCAGAAAGCCCCAGAGTTCTGGTGAGTTTGGTTCTTCATGGAGAAACACAAGGAGAGATGTAAGGCATTTTGCTTCCCGTGCCTGTTTATATGTGGCAATGGAGTGATGCACAGTAAATCAATAATGGGGGCCTGGGAGCAGGAATGAAAAGGTTAATTTTGGTGACATCAAAACTGTTATCTCCAGGGGTTGAAGGGCATCTGTGCATCCAAACTGGAACCAAAATAACAACTTGGGTTTAAGTCTGGGCTTAGGAGTCAATCTTGTTGTGACACTGTTGTGTTTTTACATTCGGAGTGGCCTTTCTCTGTTAAACTAATCTCCATCGGATTTGCACTGGAAACCCTGGGGCTAACCTCGGGGTTTGTCTTTGCCTATTCTGGTCATGACTTACTAACAAAATCAGGTTAGTATGTGGAGGAGCCACCAAAATATTCATCTACACACTTGAACTGCAGGTATGATTTATAGGACTGGTCTTTTTTTAGTTCCAGCCTATGTATAGATCAACCCTGAATTAACACCGTGCTGAGATGAATGATATGGTTCATACTTCTTAGAACTGTTGTTCCAGTTGGCCTGAAGATAAAATAACATCTGTTCATGACAGAGCTTGAAAAAGTATAAGGGGAAAGGAAGTGTCTTCTCCATACACAAATACTGTCTCATGATTTTTGGGATGTTTGCTGTGAAAGCATTCATATGTATAAATAAGGGAAAAAAAAGGCAAGTATGAAGAGGCTCAAATTAAAGAATACAAATACCCAAGGACTGTTAAAAAGCACATGGTAGAAAATTAAACTTCGACAACCCAGTCCAGAAGTTGAAATGTTTTGTTGTTTCACACTTGGACAAAGGACGAAGAGCTGAAGGACCCAAAAAGAAGTCTAACCTGTGGCTGGGGCACTGGTAACTTTTAGTTTTTAACAAATACGCCAGGCTACAACTCTCACATTTTTAATAAATGTTAAAGCTGATCCTGACAAAAAATTGGCAACTTTTCCAAGCAGGTATGTAATTATATTGCTACCTACAAGCTTCATCTTGCCCCTATCAAGTCTCCATTAATTATATCTTTAAAAAAAAAGTGTGTGATCTTCTACGTTCCTGTTTCTTCTGTCTTCTGATACACGAATATTTTTTCCTGTAATTTGCATCCCACAGTATTTTGCAGTCCTAACCTGTGGTCCTTTATGGCTGTCTTGAGACCAAAGCATGGAAATGCAGATGATTTGGGTGTAGATTTATTGAGTGTGTGCTGGGAGATAATTTGCCTGCGTGAAAAGTGTTTTATGGAACCAGGCTGTGATGCTCAATGAGGAGTGCTTCGAGCAAGACCAGAGACTGAAGCAGTGTTGTCAGAGGTAATGTATCTGGGAAAGAGCTGCTTATGAAAATGCCTTTGCATCAAGCCTGTAGCAAAGCACCCAGGACAAAGGAAGAAACCACGCTTTTAGTGGCCATTAGCTCCTGGTGAATAATTTCTGGCGTGACTCGGGCTCATTCCGATCGGTGCTTCCAGGTACAGAGGAATTTCCTTTGCTGTTGGGCTCTCTCAGCCCGTGGAGAAGGGAACTGCACTTTATTAAAGGATTTTTTCCCCCTCTTTTACAAGGTTGTTTGTTATCTCGGAATGCAGGCCTGCGCTGGAGCGTGTAATTACAACACCATGTCCTGGGTTAGAAAGAACTCAGACACTAAATTGTCCATGTCATCACCTGAATTTGACCATGAAATATAGCACAGAGGGACTGGAAAGGCAGCCTGTAAAGAAGTGAGGACTGAATGGGCATTTTGGTGCGCTGGGCAAATCCAATCTGCTCAATCCATTGCTGCAGTCCCACCGTGGCCATTTAATATTATTACCTGCTTCTTGCCCTTGAAATTGTGCTTCCACCTCTCTTTCCATGAGGTGTGTCTGAGTGAAGGAGGTCAGGGTTAGAGAAGATTGCAATAAAACATGACTCATTTTACATGGGTGATCAGAGTCCTATTAAGTTGCAAAGGAGTTGATTTCTTAAAGAACATCTTTTTTTCCTCAATCAATTTTTTTTGTATGCAGACACTAGGAAACAGAGGTCAGCTCTACTGTTCAGGGTGTTCAGAGATACCCCCAAAGCTGGAATAAAACCACTTGCACTCCTTTCTGCGGAAATTCTTTAGTTTATTCACTTGAGCGTCTTAATGTTACCACAAATTTTGAGTTTAAGGCCTTTTCTGTGCTTCCACTCTGTGTTGGAGCAAAAAACCCTGTGAAGTCACAGATCTCCAGGATCAAGAAACAGCTCTTGCAAGGGCCTTCTCTGAGCTCAGAAGAGAAAGGTGTGAGGCAGCTGCATCAACCTGGTGACTGCTACATGGCTGCAGAATGCAGGTGCTGTACCTGGCATTTTTCTCTACCTATGGGTACCACTTGTCGTGGTAGTGCAAAAAGGAAGAAAGGTTTGCAGAAGGGTATGGATGAGAAATACAAGTCTTGTGGGGAAGTGTTAGTGCTTAATCAAGCTTAGGGACACAAATTGATCTAGGATGCCAAAAATTATGACAAAAATAAGAGCAAGACAATGGCAGAAACCAGTGGTTACAGAGTGCAAAGACCACTTTTATCTCTCCCTTAGCAGTTATTCTCAAGATCTCCACGAATGGAGGTTATGGTAGGAACATGTGTGTGTGTGTGTCCTGGTTTAAGCTTATGTTAAATAACATCCTGTGAGTTGTACCAAAATATTTTTTTTGTAAATTCCACTCTTCAATAAGAAATATTTCATGGATTTCAGTTGGTTGTACTCCTGGCATGTAATACACCCTGTGACAACACTCTGGCACACGGTGCCCAGGAACCCTCTCCCCTTTGGATTCCCTGCATTATTCACCACACTTGCTTTAAAGGACATTGGTATTAATAAGTGATTTTTATTTATATATTTAATTTTCATTTAAAGAATTTTTATTTGAAAAGGCTGTGGTACATAGTTATATTTATTTCCTTTATATACTTCCATGAAGAACTTTAGCACTTGGAATAACAAAAAAAATTAACATCAAAGATTGCATTCTCAATGGATTGTTGATAACAGCATCAAGGTTTTAAAACTCCACAGCATCCTCTGAAGTGGCAATTTCAGTTATGTGACTAAACATCATTAATTAAGCATTAAACAACAGGTTAGGAAATGCTAGTGTGGAGGTTGCATCTTTGTTCACTTATTGGACACTGTACAAGGTTTGATGGCTCGCTATGTCTCTGAATATGAATTGATGCCTGCAGCATCACTGAAGAAACATGGACAGTCTGTAGAGCCTTTAGAAGCATCTGTGGAATTCCTATCTGGAGAAGTAAAATAGATGAAAATGCAATTGGGAACTGTCTTCTACAACCTGTGTTTTGAATGTATGTGATGTTGTGAAGATGTGTGTGTTACAGAGACATTGCTGTTAAAATCTGATTATGGCTTTTTCTTGCCTATGATGCAGAAAGTTGTGATTTATCCTGGCATACTCAAGGATCTTTTTCACTGAAGCACTGCAGCAAGAAACAAGGCGCTGAAAAGGTAACACTGACATGCCCAAATATCAAGGGAATTCTGCAAAAGAAATGTTTTGCTTATTGGAACTCACCTTTCCCTAAGGAAAATAAACAAAAAAGGAGTGCTCAATGTTGTGATACAGACTAGCCTATCTGCTTCTAAGGACAAAGTCTTTCTCTCTCTTTAGTACAGAGGTAAGTCAGTCATCTCTAATTCCCCAGCTCTTTTTTGCCCCCTTTCAAAAGCTGAACAAATTAACATAGAAGAGGATTTCTAGGCTCCACAAACAGTTGCTATACTTCTGCACAACCTCCGAATTCTTGGAAATACCTGTGAAATTTTGTATTTTCTTTCCTTCTAAACCCTTTGACAAAGCTATCAGCTCACAGTGATTTAAATAATATGAGTTTTTCATATTTCTCTGAAACTTCTGCCCTGCAGAATGCACTTTTTGTCATTACATTCATTTCCCATAGGAGGACCTTTGCAGTAAGAATTTTCCCATTGTTTTCCATGATAAAAGCATGCATAGAGCTCATCTTTGCACATTATAGTTCCTGCCTTCCCCTACTCACTTATTCTCCTGGGGCTTATACTCTCACTAGCACCTGGGGAATCATGCAATGAAATAGGAAAAGATAGAAAACTAGTACCAACACATCTGTTCTTCTGGGGGTCTCCTAATCTCTCTTGAATGTTGTATGTAAGAAAGACTGAAAGTATGCTGCTGTCCTCCAGGTGTTCTGCACTTGATGCTGACACACAGCCCCTAACTGTGCTTTTGGATTAACAGAGTGAGAGGTATTACAAGAAAAGGACCATACAACATCCTTGTGGAAAAAGGCCATCTGGAGGAGCTGTAATTTTCTACTTCCAAACTATTCCCCTTGACGTAGCAGTCCAATTTAACAATGACAGAAGTCACAGCAACACAAGCAAATCAAAGTGGTCCACAGTTTTGGTGGACCTGCAATAGCCAAACCTAAATATAATTCCCCTGTGAACATTAAAAAGTCTCACTTGAATTGGAGATAAAGTTTATGTTTTGAAAGAGTTTAAAAGTCTCCCTTGCCCTTTCTGTCTAACATTCGTGCCTAATTTATTGCCTAAATAGATTTTGCATTCTGGGATCTTCATTGTGTTTGCTTATAATTCTTAAGTAGACTGAGTCCTGAAAACTCATTTCCAATTTCTTCTAAGGAGGGTTTCTTAAGAAATCAGTCTATGGAAATAGCAGTCTCACTGCTCTCCCTTTTCACAGATAATTACATGGTCTGTATACATTCCTTCACTTTCCAGTCTGCTTTACCAGAACCATTTTAAAACAGCCAGAACCAAAGTTTTATAAGGGCTGAGGAAAATTTCAAAATTATTTTAATTTCATCAGTCCTTTACACTGAATAATTATTTGCTTTTCAGAATGGTTCACCTAAATACTAATCAGAGTTATGAAGCTTTCAGTTTTTCATTTTCCATGTATAAACAGTTTCAAAACTTGGGGTTTTTTTCCCTCTAAAAATATCCCAACATGTGGCCATACTGATTAATCGACATTGTCAGCACAAAACCTCTTTTCCTGCCCACACAAAACTGAAACAGCGAGTGACCACAAAAAAAAAAAAAAAAAAAAAAGAAAAAGGATGGGATGGGAAGGGAAGGAAAGGGAAAATTGCAATAACTGAGGAAAAAACACAGTAATAGAATTCTAATGGATGCAGAAGGGAGGTTGCAGTGGCTGAGTTGCAAAACTATTTTAAGAAAAACGAGTACAGTAACCAGAAGCAAACCAAAGAGTTACTCATATACAGAAAACACCACACGTATGTTTGGGATCAGGTCTTCTGAGCACTTGCTGTGACTTGTTTTTTTGAGTGGGGATATTGTGTTCAGGGTCCTTTAGGTCCAAGTCTTTTGCTGGGCTTTGCAAGTACAAGGATGGAATTCAAATTCAGGATGAATAAAAACCAAAATCCGAGCAAGAAACAAGAACAAGAAATGTCATATGGCGGTTACTGCAGACTTGGAAGAGAAGGCGACGGAGCTGACTGCAGATCAAACCAAGAAAAGAAGGAGTGAGAAATTACCAGGCAAAAAAGTTTACAAAAACTAAATCTACGAAAATCACAACACAAAAGCTGGTTATGTCTTTTACTGCATTCTCAAGAATTTAAAAAAAATGCAAGGAAACTATCGAGCAGGGAAACCAGTTCATCTGTTGCTTTCAGAAATACAGACCTGGAATGTTTTATGCCTGCCAGGTACACCAGTCAAGCATGCCACTATGCTAAAATGAACTGCAGAGGAAAAAGAAATTAAAGGAAAAAAGAAAGAAAGAGCTGGACTGAAAAATAAATATCCAGTGGGGGAAAAAGTATTAAGGTACAAAAAATACAAAAAATGCAAAAATGGATGTAGTGTAACTTCCTTATGTATGGAGGCAATAATTGAACTGAAAAGAATGCTTGTCTGAAGTTGTCAACATCAAAATACCTGGTTTTCCCATTACAGCACCTTTCTTATTTGATGATTTCCATGTTGTGCTTGCTGGTTGTTCCATGTGCTATTTGTCCCGTTGTGCTGTTCTCCTCATTCCATGCAGTTTTCTGTTTAACTCAGTATAATAAACCATTGTAGTTCCAATGCTCAGGAAAGGTGCTTAAAACACTGGTGCCCTGGGGTACAGCAATGCTGTGTTTGACTGCCCCTGATTTTGCTGACACCATTTTGGAGAGGTATTATGTGGTTGTGAGGGTGGCTAACTGCTCTACAATTGTGCAGTATTTTTTTAATAGATTTGACAATATTCCACTGGCAGCAGGCACTGTAGTCCTGTCCTCCCAGTGTGAAGTTTTGCCCTGGGATGGAAAATCTGATTTTTACACCTTACCTACACGTGCTTTGAGAGAATAAAGCCTTCCCTACAGAGCATTCCTGACTTTGCTAGTCTACTGCCACGGAAGATTTATCTTGTCTCTGCTGCTTGCAGCCAGGTTGACTTCTGACTCTCCTGAATGTCAGAAGGAAACACAGTTCAAAACTTTATTGCTGCTCCTGCCAGGACACAATATTTTCAAAGAACTCCTGTAACAAATCCGTGGAGTACTTTGAATTCCTCTGGTTTATCATATAAAGAGCCATAAGGAAAAAAATCCTACCTCCTCATTCTGCGTCTTCCAAGGAGGACATTAAAGTGACAGATTTAAAGGACATTTACAACTCCATTGAGCCAGGAGGACTTGATTGCATTTTTCCACATAGGAAGGAGGTGTTGGGTATGTGTGTGTTCTGGGATGATATGTGGCTGCTGCTGGCCTTTCCAGATGGCCTCTGATGTCATTGCTAAAAATCCTGAAATCTGGTGCATGAGGAAATTCATTTCATGGCCCTCTGACATGATTTTAAATCGTCTTTGCTTAAATTTAAGGGGCCAAGGAGATGGGACGGTAAATGGAAGGTGACAGAAAGGAGCAAAGAGGATTCACATCCCTGCATGAGGCATAATGGTGTGGTTAGCTTGTCCATACACCTATTTTGAAAATCTCCTACTGACTGATTAATATTGGACCAGTTCCACAGGAGGAGTCCCCTCCCTTTTGAGAATAGCTGTATTTCTTCAGGAAGATGAAACCAGGGCCACTGAAGATGAAACACGTGGGCTGGGACCGTGTGGTCCACACCTGGAGGGTGACAGGACTGCACACACCTCTGGTCCTCAAGGGGGGAAGAAGGGGTCTCAGCAGGTCTGTACCTCCCTGCTCATCATCCTGCCAAGGAAAGCTGAGGATGAAAGCAGCAGATAGGGCTGGCAAAAGGCACCTGTTCCCAGAAATGTTCTGAGCAGCTCAGCTGGCAAAGCACAACAGATGGCAAAACACTCCTGTGCTGCTGCTGCACTGGCTGACCCGATGGCATTTCTGTGAGATGTCCTCATGGGAGAGGGGGAGGGGGTTTCTGTCAGCCAGAAGCAAGTCTGGTTTGCAGAGCATTGGGAGAAACCTTGGAAGATACTCCTGCATTGTGGATGAACAGAAATCTCCATTCCATGGGGCTCCAGCTCCAAACCTGCCCCACACAGCTGAGCTCACAGCTTTGGGAGCAAGTAGTGAGGCAGACAGTATGCTGGGAAGCAGTAAATTAACACCCTGCCCCCTGCTCCTCTCCCTTTGCATCCTCTCAAGCAGGAGTCTTGGAGGAGAACCTCTGCCATTAGCTTGGTGGCTTCACCTTTACCTGCAAGAGCACAGAAATGCCAGTGGTCGTGGCCAGAGATATGGATTACACATTTTAACAGCAGGGTCTCATTTCTGTTCCTTAAAGCCTTCTAAAAATGAAAATCCTTTAAGCTGCAGATACAAGGGAATTTTGTTTTCCCATGAAATATACCTGCCCAGTGTCTGATGAGGACAACATACGGAGCACAGCTGATGAGGCCAGACAGCATGAAATTGAATCCTGAATTGAGCTTTTTATTTTGTGGGATCCTTGTACCATTTTCAATAGGATTTTATTTTCCTTTGTATATTTGGAAGAACAACAGAGGTGCTGAAGAGTGCCAAGAAATTTTTGCTTGCAAATACTCTTAATTGAAAAATAATTCTTATTTTTACTGTCGTTGTTGTGAATGTCCTGTGTATCTTCAGTTACATCTAGATCTTGCTCACAGCTGCACAGAAATTGATAGGATCATTGCACAAACTGAAACCTATTGTATCCACCAGAAGAATGCATCTTATGAAAAATTCATTTTTCTCATGAGAATCAAACAGGTGCAGGAAAGCATTAAAGAATATGCCACAGACATGCAGCTCTAGACATGATATCTGAGTCTTTACTGAGAGTATGGGAGTTCGATTTATAAAATCCCAGAGTTATTAGCAAAGCCATTGGACAAGCAAAACTTTCAAGAGATTTTACTGAAGAGAGGAGTAAGAAAAGTACCTAAAATAGTGCAAAACACACAAACCTATTCTACAACAGAACTTAAGGAATGCAAATAAATGGTAGCACATGAAATGGTCTTTAAAAAAAGGGATTCAATGCATGATAGAAGCATCTGGGAATGAGATAGTGAGAGGGACAGAAGAGGTTATTGCAGTGTTATGTATCAACAGTTGCAAAGGGAGTGACTCCCCAGGAGAAGAAAATGTCTTTGTGCTCAGTCAGAAGAACTGGGTGCCAGTATCAGAAGAAGGGTTTATCTAGCATGTGAAGATGCTGACTCAGAAGACCATGGCCTGCTCCAGTTCCTGCAAAATTCTTCACTGTAGTTACCGACCATGCTCTTCTCATGTGTTGTGTAAATACTTACTTTCAGAGAGTTCCAGGGCTGAGAATATTCCACTGGCCTCCACAGGAGCCTCCAGCCTATCAGGAAGTTCGCAAACTTTGTGAACTTTATTTTTGCCCTGGGCGGTGAAAATCAGGTCTTGAGCTCCAGGCTGAAGGTGTGGAATCTGTCATCCCCTAAGCTGAGAAATGAAGCATACAGGTTTCTTCAACTGTCCAAGGAAGAAAAAAACCATCTAATCCAAAATAGGTCATAAACAGCACCAGAGTTAACGGCAACCAGCCCATGTGGTGGTAAGTGCATTACATGAGTTAGGTGAAGTGCAATCCATGACAGGTTTCTACTGTTAAGACACTGAAACAGAACAACAGAGTGGTACTGCCAAACTAAACCCACACTCTTTTACTGATGCCTGTTCCTCAAACAAATAAAATTTAGGAATGGTGACCTTATTAGGCCTATTTACTGGCAGGTTTGATTGAATAAGAAATTCTTCTTCAAGGGGAAGAAATGCACACCTGTGAAAAACTACTGAAGTGTCACATATACAACTTTATTCCCATAACTGCCCATATTTTATCCTCTTGATCCATTTCTGTGGGTGCTTTACGCGACAGGCTGGGGGCAGCTTTCTCTGAGAGGGAAATGGAGTGCAGAGTGGCATAAACTGAGAGAGAAGTTCTTGGTGATGCTTTCTGCTGTGTGGTTTTTCTTGACTGTGTCTCAGTTTTCATTGTGACTCTGTGAATTCAGTAGGTCTCACCCTGCTGAGGAATCCTCACTGAATGCTTTCCCACAGGTGCTGGGACAGGCACTCCTCTGAATTTAAGGCAGCCTCAAAGCATCAACAGCAAAACTGTAGATTTAATGAGAGACAGGGAACCAGCTGACTGCAGGGCATCTTGCCAACAACTTCCAGAACCCAGAAAATCCATCTGACATACCTGCAAGTTCACTGTAATCCTGTTGCCTCACAAGTAAATCTGTTTTGTACATTCTGAATTAAAAAATGCTTCGCTCCCCATGCCTTTGCTTTCCTCTTGAGACTACACAATATGATCATGCATGAGCAAAGATTCAATAACTGCTTGACCAAGCAGTAGGACACATTTAAATCAAATATTTATGAATTACCCATAAAATCTTACCAGACACCTCTGATAATATCCTTAAAAGTGGTCTCACAATGTGAGATATTCGGAACCTCTTAATCAGGGTAGAAACTTACCCCTGCACACATTAAAGCTACTGAAATTGCACCCATACCTAGATTTTGATAGGGTTTTTTTGACCACATGCAAAGTGAAGGACCAGAAGAACTGACCTCTCATGCTTCATTGAGCTGTCTCTAACTCTTGAGTACATTGCTGGAAGATAGTGTGATGTCTGCTGCTGAGGGTGGCTGGAACTGAGGGGGAATGCAGCTTTTTTTGCATGAAATTCCTGTCTGTGGTGAGATCAGACGCATTAGTTGATAAGGTTCTGGTAAGGAATTGAGAATCTGTTCCAAATTAGAAAAACTTCACTCCCCAGAAAGTCCTATGGGAGCAGAGAGGAAGGATTGCATATGGGATCAGTGTGTCCATCCCTGTGTAGATAATGAATGAGAAACCGGCACAGTTGTATACACAGAAAGAAAAACACTTAAGTCTGTGATGAAAGGCCAGATGAAAAAGGAAAGTGTTATAATTCAACAGAATATAAAAGACAGCAGTGAGCCATCCTTTCTTCTAAGGAGACAGGTTACTATATCACTTTCCTGAAATCACAGCAGGAATGATGGATTAGTTGGAGGGGAAAATTGGTGCCTGAGGCACTTCTGACTTCAGGGTTTCAAATTGTCCATAATCCTTCGTACCTTTCACACAAACATGAAACCCTGTAACATGCATAGAGAATTACTGAGGGCAAGAAGTGTTCTCCAGAGTTATTTCCTGAAACCCCATCTTGATAGAAAGTACCAGGTTTCAGGTGCAGGCCAGACCCTTTGTACTCATTGCTCCTTCAAAAAGGGGATGCCTCTGGGCTGGACCCATGCCCAGATAAAGAGCTGATCCTTGTTTTAAACTGCAAGTGAGCCTGGTGAAATTCATCTCTGATGAAGGTTTGCTCCATTCTGGCTATACAAAAAATGTTTCACACTTGTTTTACAGTCTCCTTGGTTGAATAAAGCTTGAAGAATTGTGAATTAACACCTTCTAACCCACACATGTACAAGAGGGACAGCAGAACTGGAGACAAGAAATATGACTATTTACCAAGACATGAGAGGACAGGCTACAACCTGTGATTGAAACCTGCACTGCTTTTGCTGCATACACCATGGAAAGGGTCAGCCAGCAGAGGCCAAAACAAGGTGAGGGAAGGATGCTTTAATGTTTTGCAAGAAACAGATTTCAGGGCACTGCATCTGTCTTGTTCTGCTCCACACCATGTCAGCTTGTGAAGGGAAAGCAATGCTCTTCCATTTGCACAGTTGTCAAGAAAACACGGAAGCAGGGCTTGACCATATCTGAGTGGAAGATACCCATAGGAGTCAGCAGCCAGCTTGGAAAGGTAAATTACCTCCTTCAGTCCAGCAAAACAATACCTTGCATTAAATATGGGTATTTAAACGTCATGATTGCCAATGATATCATTACTCATGTGAAAAGAAGATGGAGAGTTGCAGAACTGCACAGTTTACTGAGCCATTAATTGGTGGCTTTTGGGAAGTACTGCATCTTATGTTTCTACCCCTAGTCAAAAAGGAGCCAAGGTCAAGAGCCCCTGGGCATATCCAGTGAAAGCTGAGCTGATGGGATCCCAGAGAGCACACGTCATACCCTAAATCTCTATAAAATCTGCTGTGAGCTGCTCTTGTTAAGGTGCATGCTTGGGATTTATTTCAATAGGTGGAGCTTGGAGGGACACCACACCCCCTTCTCCTCTGGTTCCTGGAGCACCACTGGGAACAACCTAAATTGTATGGCAAAAAATGTTGGCTGTGATCTGGCTCCAAGTTACCAAGGCTGAACCTGCCTGAGTGTGGCATCCATTGTGCCTCCAGCTTCGTGGGCTGGGTGGATTAAAGCCTCATAAGAAACTGCAAGCTGGCCTGTCTCAGACCAAGGAAGAAATTAGCAGTGAGCCATGGAAGGATATGCTTTCTGGGGCATGTAATTTAAGATCACATGGCAAGAAATTGTGCAAACTGTTGCAATGACTTCTGGAACATATCCTTAAATTTGGCTCTTTATATCCTTTACAAAAGAAAAAGTCCAAGGTTTTAAGTAATAAAACATTTGTCTTCAAATAAATAGCTGCAAGAAGAAGGATCAAAAGGAACTGTTAAAACAGGAGATAGAGGAGAACATCTTTCCTTTGCAACTTTTAGCATCTTCACATTTAAATATAATGGATAATGTTTCCCTTCTTAGGGTTTCTTCCAGGCCCTTTTTTTCTCTTTTTAATCTTGAACACCAGTGCACTTTCAGCAGCAGTAAAGGGGGCTGGCAACAATTCTCAGTTCATTTTTTTATTATAAAAAATTAAATTGGGTATGATGAGCTTTTGTGAAGGAAAGCGAGAGCTGAAAATGTCCAGAAAGTCACAAAGTGCTGCCAGAAAGACATTTGGGAAGGGGTGAGGTTGTTTAAACTTACATTCTTCCCACTCTGGGCCAGCTGTGTTTCTCTTCTTCTCTCACACCCATCTTGTAAGCATATGGGGTATGTTGAAGTGTTAATATAACAGAAAATAAGCCAAGCTAGATTCTTAAAACAGCTCCTAATTTAGAGTAGCTTACCTTAAAACAGCCTGGCTAGTCTCAGTAACTGCTGACCAACACAGTCAGTCTAGGTGAGGAGAAAACTAATTGGGCTTTTTTCACTTAGAGTGGATTTTGGTGGTGATTTCTGTAGGTAGAGCTGAAAAATAAAAGGGTAGTAAGCCTCTGCACCTGTGGCTTGCATTTTAGATTTAAATACATGACAGTGGAAATTGGATGGAAGATGCACTGGGGGGGAAGAAAGAATAAAAACAAACAAACAAACAAACAAACAAACCAGGACCAAAGGAGGTTACTGCTTCACTGAGGTTTACTGGACTTACAAGTCCAGTGGTGAGTGTTTTAGTCTTTTTGTCCTGTTCCTCACATGGGTATGGACAGAGAAAATGAAGATTTGCTGAGATAAATGCTTCTTCTCCCTAAAGACTGGTAAAGCAGCACGTGGCGATAGTGATGTTCTCACTCTGTAGGGTGGGTTAGAAGGGTTGTGTTCCTGGATTGGTACGCTTTATGATAGATATTTGAGATGGTGATAAGCATAAACCTGTCAATGACACCAAAATGGCTTGTTACATTCTCAGCAGTGACCCATGACTATTTCCTGATCCAGGAAGGAAAATTCTCCCCTTTGCTATTCCAAGTGCATTTGCTGCTAGTAACACTAAGAGTTGCACCTGAGGCATTCAGACTGGCACATCTGCCAGAGGAAAGTAGAGCCAGCTTTGTGCAAGGTCCTTCATTTTGGCTTTAATTAGGCACATTGTACAGATTCTCTGCTCATTCCACTGTAAATCAGAAGTTCATTATTAGAAAAAAATAAATCTTCCACAGAGAGAAATTAAAAGTTTTTCATAGTTGTTAATCCTAGCAAAAGATACACTTTAAAGTTAGACTCTAAGTCCTTCACAGAACTACTCCACACCAAGCAGGTGGGTACTGTGCACTCATGATGTCACAATGTAAAGCAGCATCTCTGTGCACTAGTTGCAGCAAATTGAAAGAAAACACTTCAAAAGATGAATATCAATAACCTCAAAGAGCCTGAAACCACTTGTTTGGATGTTCTGCTTTTCTAATTTGTTTTAGGCTGTGGCATCTGGACAGTGGAGATAGGTCCCTGAGATCTCCCTGAGTCTATGCTCAAAGGAAAGCTTTCCAGTGCAATCTGTTGCTGTTAGATCTTCATGATTCTCCATGTACTTTTCAAAAGATTAACAGGTTTCAATTTGGCCAGTTTGGCAAATTCAGTTTTCTGCATTATCTGATTGTTTTGAAGAGGGCTTCCTGGGAACCTTTTAATTGTCCAAATGTTTTCATCTGACTGCAGGAGGATGATTTGAAAGGGAAACATCCAAGTGTAACATGTTAAGGCCCCAGGTGTGGTACTTGAGCCATACAATACCATACAAACAGGAATTAGTTCCTCTATGTGTTATTCCCCAAAGCATGAGGAAAGGTAAGGTGCCAAAAAGGATAAAAATATCCTTTGATCAGAAAACAAAAACTTGTTTGCTTTCAGATAACAAACTTAGATGCCCAGCTGAAACATGAATAGGTTGCACAACTTGAAGAATGCCACCAGTAAATGAGTTAATGTTTTTTTCCAGGATATGTCAATAAAGATTTAAACAGAAAACTCAAATATTTAAAGTAAATTGTACAGCCAGGATGTATGCAATTTTTGTATGCTTTTTAAAAGAAACAGACTAAATGAGAGAGAAAAATAACTGGTGAATATTTGCAATCAGTGTGAGAAGTAAAAGTTTTGAACATGCATCTCCAGAGGCAACTTTGGAGACGTTAAGACATCAGATTTTCTCTGAAGTAACTGCTTGACTTTAGTTTTTTAAATTACTCTGTAATAGGAATAAGGACTCTGGAAGATCTCTCTCTCTTTATCTGCAGGCAAATCTGCTTAAGACTGAGAGGCTGCTCTGCTCTTCTGGCCTGGGAGAGCAAGTGAAATGCTGGTACAGGCACCACCTCTACACTCAAAATTTGTATCAGTATAATCAACTCTGGAAGCAATTGAAAAGGTTGAAAAGTAACTTCTATTTGTTTAATTTGTCTGGATTCATCACTGATTATGCTAACTCTATGCAAGGGCTCCTTACATTTAACTATAAAAACATAGCTTTAAGTTTCTAAACTCTAACTCTGTGTGACTCTGTGCAGAGACGGGTATAAAGAGAGAAGATGGAAGAAGAAAGCACATAGGTTGCAGGGTCTTTTAAATGTAAAATAGAAAATGAGTGAGACTTCTTTAATTTTTAGCTTTATACGTTATGCAGACAGGAAACTGTGCATTTTATTTATATGATTATATTAATTTTGGTTCAGAAGTTAATAGCATCATTCCCTTTGTGGGACCTGTCATGCACTGAAACAAAATCATCCCCCACGGTGTAATACAAAAATGGGACTGTGGACCCAGGAGAGCCATTTTCCTGTCATTAGCAAATTTCATCCTTATGTCTGGATTCCGAGTACACTGTCCACAGCACAGCTGAGTCTTTTTCCTAGCTGCAGAGAATACTGTTGCCTTTGAAGAGCACATAATTTAGCAATTACAAATTGTTTTTTCTCCTTGGAGAGTATTGTCTGCGAATATTTTCACGGATGTAGCCTCCCTCCTTGTAATCCACTGCACCATAAAAACACCTGGAAAGATGACACTGTATACTGCCAGACCAGACCCTTGAGCTCAAGCCACTAAAAGTCATTCCACTGTAATGCCAGTCCCTCAGTCATGCCTGGATTTGAAAACTTCTGCATTAAGAAGTGTGGATACAGCTCATATTTCTCAGCTGGAGTGCTCTGTCCTGTGCACCCCCCCCCCCCCCCCCATGCTCACCCTGGGGTTCATTGTGAATTGAGGAATGCAGGTTCACTTCCACTTATGCCCAAAGTAAATGGAAATGAGTATGGAGCAGCCTTCCCCCCAAACCTCAGTGGGACTGGCAGGTGTCAGGGTACCTGCAGTGCACTGGCTGGGCAGTTTCAGCCTTGAGCAGTGACAGAAGAGCAGAAGATGCTAGATGGGTGTTCTTAGTAGACAAAGAATATCCATCTGAGGGCAGGTGGCATAACACAGGACTAGCAGTGTCCTGGTCAGTAAGGAACGTAGGGATTGAAGCCATGATATGGAAAACCCAATGTCAGAGGCAAGATCTGGTAATGCCAGCACTAGGGAATGACAGCATATAGTAAGAAAACTCTTTGAGTATCATTAAACTGACAAAGGAAAGTGAGTGTGTGTGTGTGTGTGTGTGTTTGCATGCACCCATGCACGTCTGGGCATGCATTGTGCCTATGCTGAAACTGAGAAATAACTAATTCTGGAAATATAGGAAATTATTTTCCAAAGACATGAACTGAGCACCCACTGCTGCCTGCTATGTAGCTAGGAGTGGGCATCTGGAAGGCAGGTGATGTGCCACTACTTGGGTCTGTGCTGGCCTCCTCTGTGTCTCAGATGCCCATCTGCAAGTTGAGGACTACAGTGAGAACTGCATGGGAAGAAGCACCCAAAGTTTGTTCCTCTGTAAACTCTCCCTCCTATTTCTCTTTCCAGATGGCTGGGCTGGCGTAACCAATTAAAAACAAAGAGAACATTAGGGAAATGAAAGAGAGGAAAAAGAAGATATACAGAGCAGCAATTAGAGAAGAGACAGCTAAAATAGGTTCATGATGGCAGGGATTCCTTCATGTTTGAGAAATGTGTCCAAGGTGAAACTTTTCTACTGTAGAGGCAATTTTGTGTTAATAAATGGCTCCCCAAATGCTTTCCTCCTGAAGCTAATGTGATGAAACCAGTAGATCTAACATAGTTTGAGAACAGCTGAGCAATTACAGATGGATCTGCTGTGAGCAGAAGAAGCGAGAAAAGGTCAGCCTGTTTATGAACCTTGTGTGTTGCTGATTCACACAGAGTTAAATGCTTGAACTGCTATCTGTGCCTTTGGATATTTCCCACAAAATCTCCCCAGAGACATGCTTGTGAGAAGTTTGCACCAGCTTAGAATAAACTGATTTAACAAATAATGAATCTAAACTATTATAAACCCTTGTGTGACTATTTTGCAGCTCAACAAAACTGATGGACATAAGGAATTTAATCCAAGGGTCTCTCCATACATAAAGGCATATGATTTGTCACTGATTCAGCTGAACATGTGGACATTCTTAACATGCTTTAGAAATGAGCTGCAGTGATTTACCACCATAAATTAAATTGATTATAAAAATATTAAAATTGCAGAGTCTGCCACCAAAAGGGAAGAAATTCCTCAATTAAGGTGCTGCAGTCTTTTATTGTGAGGTCACATAATCTTCTTTCCACAGATGCCCCTCACTCAGAGCATGGTGTTCAGTTACTGACAAATTTTTTCAGTGTTTTATTTTACCCCTCCTCACTGTTCAGTGTGCGGTCCCAGGCCCTGTGTCAGTGATCTCTCCTCAGCCCTGGGTCCGAAGGCAAAGCTATCAAACCACAAGCAGGCTTTTTGTGCAACTGCTTCCTGAACATGCAAGGCACACATTTGAAAGCCTAATGTTAAAGAAACAACAAATAAATAAGTGACTGGCACACCCTCATCTTAAGAGGAGAGCCCCACTGACTCAGCTTCACTGTGAGCTTGGCCTCTCCTCCTTGGCATACAGAGGATGGAGGAGTGCACATCTACTGACCACCTCCCAATAACCCCAGGTGGGGTGATTTGACAGGCTCTGCCCTGGAGCTCTGAGGCAAAAGCAAGGCTGGGCTCCAGCTCACTCAGAATGGCTTTCAGTTGTCTAAGCCTTAGCATGGTCCTCTCTCATCCTTCCTCTTTTTTCACTGAGAGTCATACTTAATTTGAAGGTTCTGTCTTCTTCAGCAGTTGTGCAACGACTGTCAGAAGACAGCTTTTTTCATAGTTCAACTCCCTTTCATGGTCAAGGCACCATCCATTTGCTTATTGCATGAGATGGGGATCCTGGAGATAAATGGCTGTGTTCACAATTCATTTTTATAGTGTGCATGTGCAAGAGGACTGAACTTAAATTTCATAGGTACCTTAATTTTGGTCCCTCCTAAATTTTAACTGTTTGGTTTTACAATCCTAATGATCTTTTAATGTAATTTCTGCGGAAATTTCCTCAGTTTTTTAAAGACCAAACTTTAAAAAAACAGCTTGGGAATTTCTTTATGGGAGGCAATCACTACTCTCACATGGACCATCAGGATGACTGATTCCTTTGCTCATGGCTCTCAGAAATGTAAAAGAATCACAGGGGTCAAGCGAAGTGGTTTCATTCTGGTTTTTGTTTTTCATGTGACGTATTAATAATTCTGATTCAAACTAAAACAAGATGTAAATCTACATGTAAAAACCAAAATTCTTCCTTTTCAAAGGGTTTAAACGAAGCATTTAGATTTTTCAGGATTTTCATAGCAATGAAATGGTTGAATAATATCAACACATGCTGGAGTCAGTAGTGGTGGTATTTCCTCAGAAAGGCACACATCTCCATAGCCATCCCTGCCTCCTCCTCTTGAGGGAGCAGCACAAAAATGGGCCAAAAAGTGGTCATTTTTATATATGGACTGAGGGGCAAGGAGGCAAACAGGCCCAGGACGGCTGCACCAATTTGCTAACAGCAGATGACCCAGGAATCCTGGCTGGACCTCATCTGAGAAATTTGAGTCCTCAAGTGCTCAGGGTCCCCTGCTCTGCTCTGAGGTGCCACAGTCACTACTCCCACCTTGAGGACAGAGGAGCAAAGGTGTCCATCCAGCCCCACGCAGAAGCAGCTGGGAGGTTGGCAGGGCCCAGGACTCTGCATGCAGCAGTGCCTGTGTCTCTACAGGGAAAACCGTTTTCCTGGTATGGAAGCACTGGATCAAATGATTGCAAGTACTTCTTTTCTTTTCTCCTTCCAGATTTTCCATGACACTCCAGCCCGGCCTTGTCCTGTTCCCATCCTCCCCTGTTTTCACCTCATTATCTTCACCTCCTCATCTCAGTTTCCAGTCACCACTGCTTCATTCAGTCCCAGCCTCCCCTTCCATCTCTGATGCCTTATGTTTTAGCTTTCATGTTTTTCAAGTTCTCTGCTGCCGAGGTGTGTAGTTCTGAGCCTCACATTAAGTGTTAGTAAGCTCTCCTCACAGAGTAGGTGGACATAACAAATCCTTTTCCTGCTGGAGACCAAGGACAACAGTTACAGGTTTTCAGGCCCAAAAGCATAAACTACAGAGGGCTGAGGGGAGAGAACAAGGAGGATGGGGCTTCATAATCTGAAGCTGTAATTGGACAATTAACCCCAATATGCAAGTAGACAAACACTAATAAAAATGTAAGGCCTCGTCACCAGTCGTCCATTTTGTGACCATTTGGGATCCATCTTGGGTGTAGTCCTGGCCAGGCTCTTGTACTGCCCAAGGTATACCCTTAAAGGCCTTTTAATAAATACCTACTTTATTCTTTTATCTCTGTCCAGTCTCTGTTTCAGGTCAGCCTTCCTAAGGCATCATCTCTAGTACCCTCTCTCAGCCTCTCCCTCTCCCCCAGGCCTGTATCTACCCCTCCATCTGAGCTCCCACCACTGCTGATTTCTGAGTTTTAAAGCACCAAATTCTTGGTGAAAATCCTGTCATAAATTCACACCAGGGATGAAACAGTATTTTTCTTCCTAGTCAGTTTCCTGGGACAGATAAACCTGAACAGCATCCTCAGGGGGGTAGAAATCTGTTCCAACAACTCCAACAGTGACCCAAGGTTCAGCACAGTTCATTAAAAGAGAGAGAAGAAAGGTGTCCTAGGAAGATCAGAGCAACATTTAATGTAGGTGTTTTTTCTGGCTCTGGCTGCAATATTCCCATGTAACATTAGTTTCCCAAGGCAAGTGAAATGATAAAAAAGGCAGTGAAGTAGATTATCATCTGTGGTTTGTGTCCTACCCTAAGGAACAAAGGGCTGTATCTGGACACGTGTGGTCATGCCCAGGAGTAATCACTAGTCTGTTCACTGTCGAATAAAGATGAGCATAAAAGGGCTTCTTCCATCTCAGTGTGGAAAGTCAGAGGTTGCTGCCTTTGAAGCCTGACCAGAAACACACAGTATAATTGCTATCCTCCAGTTCCACAATTTTTTTCCCCTCAGTTTCTTGTGTACCCCTGTACTGTGTGAAATCTGTGCATTTTCAAAACCCGTTGATGGTGCTGCAAATAAGTTGCCCTCTCCAGCAGGAGAGGAAAGAAAGGCTTTGATTCCACTCCTCCTGCCCAGTTTGTCACCCACAACGTTAGAGAAAGAGAAGCCTCTGGGCGGTGTCTGTTCTGAGCTGTGCTCGTATATCTCCATGTGTGTGCGCGCACGCGGCTGCGGATGAATGCGATTGCGCACGCAAGAGTATGTGTGATAACATCATCCAGATGCCACACCACACTCTTGGATTATGTCAGTCTCACCCAATGAAGCACACGGAGCAAATGCTAATAGTTAAGAGCTAATAAACACTACACTAGAAGGTCAGCGCTGAATCGTTTGGATTGTGCACATGGTTTCTTGGATACTTTCCCCCAGTAGTTCCCTGTAGCCAAAGAGAGGCTGTGTAGCTGCAGATCTCCTCGTAGGAGGGATTTTTAAAGCCAAACACTTTACAGAGTCAGCTGAATATGTTCAGAAAGAAGCAGCCCTGATACAGTTGGGCAGCATTATGGCCAGAAAGCAGATTTCACAGGTTTCAAAAGGATGCGTTCAGTGAGAGTTTCCACATTTTTGATATGGTTAGCTCAAGGCAAAAAATGCCATATTGTTTTAAAATCTCGTATTTACAGAGGTCAGAAATAGAAGAGCACACAATTGCTTGTCTCCCTCATTTTATTTCTCTCTACCCTGTTGCCTTTGCTTTCATACCAGTCCCTGTGCATGCTGTAGAGTCACAGTAGACTTCAGGCTGTACTCCTGTCTTGACAGTGCAATCTATATGTGATTAAGTGAATCACATATATGCAAATCAAGTGAAAATGTCTTGGTTACTTGCATGATAAAGGCTCTGCTTCACTGTCTGCTACTATTTTGGTCACCTGTAGCTGTTAATAAACTGAAGCCTTTGTTGACCAAATCACTGCCTACTTCCTTCCTTCAGCTGACCCTTCTGTGAACTGCCAGGAGTTCTTTTTCAGACAGTAGATGTAGTTAAAAGGTGGTCACACAGTGCTGGAGACAACTGTGGGAATAATGAAGACATTGAGAAAGTTCAAAAGAAACTTGTTGGACCAGTAAAATCATTTTGCGTCATTCTCCAGGTATTCATTTAACCTCAGACCTAGACTCCTTCTGCTTTAGGATTATTTAACCTTCTACTCTTTTTTAATTTGGATGAATGTCAAGAGAAATAAAACACTTCTCTCGCAGGATAGCAGCAGATACTGTTAACGTTCTAGCACCAGTATTGGACCAAGATCGATGTACCTTCAAATGTGATGTTGAGAACTGAGCTCCAACTACATGTAACTAAAGACAACTTCCTGACCACAAAGGAAGTTTGGGACCCATGTTTAGAACAAGCTCTTCTGTTTTTCCTGATGGTCCTGTACAAGAGGTGCTCTGCCTCCTTCCCCTCCTGTACTGCAGTGATGTGGGGATGGGGCTAGGAGAAAGCATCTTATGAAATCGTGGAATCTTAGATCACAGAATCATAGAATTTTTGGGTTGGAAAATACCTTAAAGATCAGTTTCAGCTGCCCTGACATGGGCAGGGACACCTTCCACTAGACCGGGGTGTTCAGAGCTCCCTCCAGCCTGGCCCTGAACACCTCCAGGGACTGGGCGTCCACACTTTCTCTGGGCAACCTATTCCACCACCCTCACAGTATAGGATTTTTTTCTATTATCTAGTCTAAACTTAGTCCCTTCTAGCTTAAATCCATTCCCCTTGGTCCTGTCACTACATCCTCTTGTAAAAAATCTCAACCTTTCTTGCAGGCTCCCTTCAGGTACTAGGAGGCCATAATTAAGTCACCTCAAAGCCTTTTCTTTTCCAGACTGAACAAACCAAATTTTCTCAGCCTTTCCTGGTGGGAGAGGTGCTCCATCTCTCTGATCATCTTGGTGCCCTCCTCTGAACTAGCTCCAACAGGTCCATGTCCTTTCTGTGCTGGGGACCCCAGAGCTGGATGCAGGACTCCAGGCTGGGTTTCACAGAGCAGAGCAGCCCAGAGGGGCAGAATCACCTCTCTTACCCTGCTGGCTGCTTTGGATGCAGCCCAGGGCAGGGTTGGAGATGACTAGCCAGGACCGAGGGGGATGGGAACGCACACTGGAAAGACTCAATTTGAGAGAATCAGAGATTCTTACAGGAGGAGTGGTCTCTCAGGAAGATTAGCATGAGTTCTAACCAGGAACTGGGGACTCTAAAGAGAAGAATGAGCAGCTAATGATGAAAATTTCTCTGAAATTTCATGGTGAAGTTATAGTAGGAAGGGTCCACCTCTGCCAGTGATCTGAAAGTCAAGACTCTTTCCAACTCTTTCCAAGGGTGTCCCGTTTTCCCAAGCAATATGACCCACAAGACAGCTTTCAGTCTTTATTTATGAAGGTAAGATGGCCAGCAGGAATCTGGCAGTAGAAGTTATCAAACTATTCCTAGAGTTTAGAAAGCACAGCTCAGAATTCATGCTGATATGTTAGCAGCCATAAATAACATGTGAGTGTGCAAACATGAATTTTTATCTTACAGAAGTGCCTCACCCCTCAAGACCATTAAAGGTCCTCTGACTGCCAAATGCAACATGCACTCCTTATGGGTGAATACCCTCACTTAACCTGAACCCTATAGAACAGGGTGCTCACTGCTTTTGTGGGGTCTGCCCACGCCTTGAGAAGTCATTTCACCCATTAGCAATGTGGTCAAGCACAAGGTTTCTCTTCTCAGGTTAGTAATTTCATAGATTGTAAAGACAGAAAGATCATCTGGTCTGGCCCGGTCTCCCACATAAAACATGGCAAATGATGTCACCAAGTAAATCCTGCCTTAACTTCAACTGCTTGTTGTTGAACAAAAAGCATCTTACAAAACAAAAACAAAACCAAAACAACACCCCCAGCAAAACAAAAACAAACAAAAAACAAACAACAAAAAAGCAGGTTTTTCTTGATTTTTAAGACTCAAGTCATGAGAATTTACCATATCCTATGGTATTTTCTTGCCAAGGTTAATTATTTGCAGGGCTTTAAAGAGGCATAGCACTTCTTATTTGATTTTTTTGGTCTTGATCTTACTTTTCCTTTGTTTACTAGATTCAACAACCTCTTCATGCTAGAAGTATAATCAACTCCCCTCTGAATAATTTTTTTACTTTATACCAGACTTATAAACATGGTCTCACATTAAAGCACTGACATCTGAATATGTCTTTTAGGGACACTCAACCCTGTCTGTGTTCCTCCTATACCAACATGTTCCCATCACACTCCTGCAGCACAACCATGTCACTCTGGAGGGCCAAATTTGGTAGCTCCATCACCAAATCCTGAGCTTCCAGTGCTGGACAGTGGCAGGAGGCAGAGTTATTTAGTTCTTCAGATTTATTTGTGATGCCAGTGGCCCCATTACTTGTCTTGTCTATGAGATGGAGCAGGTGCAGCCTGACCACTGATTGAACCATGCTGTCAGCAAATGACTGTCTGGATGACCCAGTATTGGCAGAAGGGTCTTGAAAGTAACCCATAGAATGGATGGACAGAACTGTTGCTGTGGATGTTGACATCTCTCTTTCAGTCCCAAAAGAGGGAGAAAAAATACCCACAACATTTGAGAAGCTGAGGTATTGTGTGGGAGAAAATGTTCCGCCACTTCTTTTCCTTTTGAATGAATAAAAATGTGTCATTTTTTTTTGGCTTAACACTGACCTGCACTTGCAGGCTACCGTGGAGCTTCACCTCCTCACTGCTGTCTTCTGCAGCCTGTGGCCCAGGACTGGCAGACTTGGACTTTCCTCAGATTGGGATGCTAGCACTGCAGCCTAGACCTGAGGCTACAGAGGCACCTGTTGATCAGGCATCCTATTTTTGGGGACCATGACACCAGCTCTTTAAGCTGCTTGATGTACCCTCCCTAATGCTGCTGTTTGATCTGTCTGGTCCCCATTAAAAGAGCTGAAAAGCCCACCTGTGACTCACTTGATGAAATCCATTGTGGTCCTCCTGGAGATAGGAGCTTCTCCTTGTCATATAGGGGTACCACAGGCAATACAGATCATACTGGCCACAGGGTTAACTTGGTAAATACTGATGATCTAGGTCCCACAATCTCTAATTGGCTGGGGGCCCTCAGAAGAGCTTTACCACCAAATCCTGGATTTATCAAACAAAAATCAAGGATTTTCTCCATGGTGGAGTTTTCTGGTGAAAAATGTTTGGTTGTCAGAGATGATTCTCTTATGTTCTACCATATAAAAGAATCACCTCAGCAGAAAAGTCACAACCATCCACAGATGTGCCACAGGTGGTGGGGGGCAGCATGTTGGGAATGCCCAGACATCCATTATTTTCTCCCAGACAAATGCCAAGCCACGCCACTCAGTTTGGTTACACTACATTCACATCCTGTTTCAAACAGCCACTCTTTGCTACCTCAGCAGTTTCTGAGTGCTGGCACACAGACAATTGACCACTTCTTTCCAGTTTAATCTTCACCACAGGGAACTGACTTAGCATCCTGAGTGCTATCACACATTTCTGTGTGATTCACAAATGACAGTATGCTCTCCTTCCCCCTGTGGTAGTGTGTGTTTCCAGTCAACTGCAACCAGGAGCCTGAAATAGGAAAAAAAAGGGAAAAGGCAAGTCTGTTAATCCACCATGACACATACACCTTGATTTTATTTTATTGGAGGGATTTTATAAGGGCTATTATCTCCTGGTTTACATAATCCAACACTTCCCTTAGGGCACTCAAAATTGAGATTCATATGACTTGGAGTTTACAATCCAATGCAGCTGGCAAAACTGGGATTCAGATTCATGACCGCAAAGGCAATCCTAGTGCACACACACTAAGAAAGACAAAAAAGAGAGAGAGAGAGAGAGACAGTGAATAAGAAAAGCCCCCCTGAAGTGATCTATTATATTGTCTGAGCAGGAGTGTTCGGGAAGTGGTATCATTAAATGAGTCGAAACTCCAGCTAATTTGATTCAAAGGTTGCATGACCTCTGCTAAGTGAGGGACTCCCTTTCCTTGCTGCCTTTGTCTGTTCTTAATAATTTAGCCAGCAAAAAGGTAAGATCCAAGACTGACTTTTTCTGCTACAAACATGACTTCGGTCCAAGTATTTTAGCACCTGAACTCAAGTGAGGATAATAAATGTCAAAGAAATATTTATAGCTTGGTATATGGAGAATTTCCAGTTCCCTATACTGCAATAACACACATCCATCTGCTAACAGCATTAGGGCTGCAGTCTTAAAGCAGATAGTGCCTGAAAATAGAAGGCTGCAATATGCAGAGATAGCTGTTGTATTTAAGTGTTTGATACTAAGCTGATAATTAAATTAGAATTTAATTATCCAGCCTTGGAAGCTGTTTTCTTCCTGGACTCAGGCCCACACAGAAATTCAGACTCAGCTCTGTGCCTCTTCCACTCCTCTGTGTTCATTTAACTGAAATCCATTCCTGCAATAAGCAGCTGAGGAGAGCAAGTATACAGGAAAGGAAGGTTTAAGAGGAATAATTGAAATTTAGAAGTGGAAAAAAGACTTCTTATCCTATCCCATACATCCCTCCAGCTAGTATAAGTGAATTATTCTTCAGAGCTTTGTCAGGTTTAGTCTTAACTGACTGCAGTGATGGAAGCTCCATCTCTTCCTTTGGGAGAAAGCTGTGCGTTTGAACAAAGCTCCCTGCTAGCAAATATTTCCTGATACTAAGCCTGTATTTTCCTCTTTTTTGAAGTGATCCCTTTAATGCTGGCTTGGTCCAAAATTTTTTCCCAGTGAACTCAGCTCTGTGAGATCTGCAATGCTTGCTGGAATGTATGTCTTTTCACCCCCAGATTATGGTTTGAAATCTGCCCTAGGGTCATGGTGGATGGAAGCTGTGGCCACAGCATATGGTCCCACAGGCCTGTGTGAAACAGGTCGAGGTGTGTAGTCCTGTCCTGAAGATATGCCACAAAACCAAGGGCACAAAGCTGTTCCATCATTGTCAATTGCTGAGCCTCATGCTGGTGGGAGATAAAAAATCCTTTGGAGACAGAGTAGGCAGAAGAAAAAAGTGTCTGAGCACAGATGGGGGCGGGGATTTGGGGGGGCTTTTGTTCTTGCTGCATTGGATGTATCAAAGTGGTTTGAGCAACCTGGTCTAGTGTTAGGTGTCCTTGCCAGTGATGTGGGAGATTGGAACTGGATGATCTTTAAGGTGCCTTCCAACACAAACCATTCTACAACTCTAGGACTACCACCCTTCTTTACACTCTGGAACCTCTCATGCAAAGTAAAAATATAAGGCATAGTGATTTTGGCAGAACTGGGGTCTTTTTCCACTCAGAAAGGATATCTGAGTGTGGGGTTTTCTTTTGAGATCCAAGATACATAACTGAATGACTTCCTCACAACTGAAGTGTTATCACCTTTGGTTGCAACAGAAATCAGAGGTGGAGAGCCATGTGGGAGGAGGGTTGAAATAAAGCATGGATTTATTGGGTTGATGTTAACCTTTACAGGACACCTGGTGCTCTGCAGGTGGATGAGGAAAACTGTGGCTAGTGATAGAGACAAATGGCTTGTGCACTGTGACAGGGTAGAGACCTGGAGCTGTTTAGTCATGGCAGTAGTGCCGATCTGCCTCAGAGACCCACACTGCACCTCTTGGAACAGCCAGAAAGGAGGGCACTGCTGGGCTTTGTGTGGTCTGAGGTGGACCAGTGCTTCAGTAGCACTAGCTCTTGCCTAATTTTAGGCCAGTTTGGATGGAGCTTGAATGTATCAGGGTCAGTGATGGTGCCCAAGGGATTGCCTATGCTGAGGGAGCACAGGAGCTCAGTGCAGCTGACCACAGGAGTAAGAACCAGCCCCCAGCATCAAACCAGTGTGACATTTGTAAAGTCTAGTTCAGTCAGAGCATGTGAGAATGCATCATGCTCAAATACTACATTTGATATGCTTCTGGCACATTACAATGTTGAAAATGTTGGCACGTGTCTCCACAGGGTGAGTGGAAGAAAAATCTGACTGTCTTGTTTTCTTCAGGTGGTGATGGGGGATGTTTATCCAACCACCACCTTTCCCCTAAAGGGAAGTGAGGGTAGAGAGAGAGAGGACAAGGACAAGATTGGATCAGGGCAGCACTCCAGGGTTCAAAGCTGTCACCAGTTGTGCTGATGTGCCAGTGATGTTCACACAGAGCCCTTGGGGTCAGGCTCAGCATTCCAGACAAGTTAGTTCGGTGACTCTTCTTTCATCACGTGATTTTCATCGTATTGGAAAGCCTGCATCACCCTTGGAGTGACAGCAATGGCTCATTCTGGGGAGATGTGTTAGTGTCTTCTCAGAGAGATGAAGGTTTCATTCTCCATTTCTCACTCCACATAGGACAAGGATATACCAGAGGGCTCTTTGTCAGTCTTGTCCCTCATGGTTTGGAAGATCGGTAGCATTTCTGCTCTGCTCTCTTGCCCACTGGTGCCTCATCCTCAATATGTGGTTGACTGCACAGATGAAAGTCTCACAGTAGTAATGCTCTTCTTCCTCTTTCCCTCTCTCCCTCCCTCCCTCCCTCCCTCCCTCTCTCCTCCAAATCAGCAAAACTTCTGGAACAGCTTTGTTCTGCAGCTCCTCTGGAATGAAAAATGGTGGCTGCTGTCTCTGTCTCAAATGCCAGGAAAACCTCCTGGCCCCTGTTATATATATAAAGAAAGGTGATTCACTCTGAAGACTGGCCAGGTTAGGTCATGCAAATGAGATTTTGCTCATAAAGTTACAAATGAGACCTTAGTTGGTGACTTATCCCTGCTTCTTGCTCCATCTCTTGGTCATTTCTTCAGCAACTGCGGTCTCCTTGCAAGGCAAACCTCATTGAAAATGGTTCTTTTCTCAATCTCACTCTCTCTCTAAGGAATTGTATTCTTATGGATTATTTTGCAGTTGAAATGTTGTTAGTTAGCTATGCTTGGTTTCATAGTTTATGCCACAATTTGCTGTATGTTGTACTAATTAGCATGCCTTCATCGATAGAAGGGCTTGAACAAGCTACTGCAGCTCGGCAAGAAACAGCAGAGAATCCAGATTAGCCTGCTGAGCAATAGCTTAAAACAAAGCTAAACAAAACAAAAAAAACTTTCTTAGTGAGCCAGACAATACCTAAAGCACGATTCTCTAGCAAACATTGCTTCATGTGAAATTGAGCAGACAAGTGCAGGGTTTCTCTTACTTCTCTGTGATCACAGTCACACAGTGTAAAAATTGTTGTGGGTCCTTATTTCAAAAGGTAACATAAGATCCTATAAGCTGAAAAGCTGCAACACCACAGCTCTGGTAATGGGCTTTGGAAGCCTTTGTCTGCTTTTCTTAAGTCAAGGCCAGTTTCATATCAGACTGTAAACTCTGGAGACAACTTTAAAATACATCACTGCTGAGTATGTGAGGAAGCAAGTTGAAAATGTGCTTTCTGCAGGAATTTGTGTGGGTAAAATTTGATCACTCTGATGTTCATGGGAAATGAATGAAGAAGCAGTATAAGCATGGCCACAGTGAATTAATTTGGAAAGTTACACAAATTCTAGCCAAAATTATTTTTTCAGCTTTTGCTGAGCTTTGCTGCAAGTCCAGTTGTGTAAAACCATCTGTTCTTTTTCAGAGCAACCTTATTAAGACCTACTGATAATATTTCATCTCCTTCCTATAGACAATGTTTCAATCTCTATTACAGTCCCTTAAATGTGAGGAGCTGTAATCTTGCCATCCTGTTTGCACTCAGAAAATATGATGAGTAAATCTGTCATCTCTCCTTGAATAAAAAGACTCCTTCCTCACACTGTCTCTCCTATTTGAGGTAAATTCCTGCTGTGCTTTTAAACAGTTACTTATTATTGATTGGCATAAATTAATGGCTGTGCTGTGATTTGCAGTGATTTCATGTTAGAGTTATATGTCTGGTAATTGGTCTCATAAAGCATGTTCCTACTGTAGATGTGTGGGTGAAATGTGTCCTGGAGACTGCCTGTTGCCAGCTGTACTTCTCTGGAACATTAGCTCAAAAAGCCACTTTATATAGCGAAAATCTGTTTAAAAATTATTCAACACTCCCATACAACTTCTTCTGAAGAAAAATTCTAATCAAACCAAGACTGATTACTTTATTTCACTTTATGTTGAAGTTTTCATTTAAATTTGATTCCTATGGAGGAACACATTTTAGGTTTTGATCCTTGCTCATTTTCTCTTCCTTTTCCCTATGTAAAAAGAAAAAACAGAAAAATAGGGAAAATGAGAAACACACATACATGAAAAATACAAGAAAGCACCAGCGTAATTTTTCTTATGATTTTAGTTTTGTCAAAAGCAAAAGCAATAAGAAACCTTTTTTCCTTGCATCTGTCTTCCAAGAGAAGAAATTAATATGTCAAAATATTCCACTTTCTCAGGCTTCTGATCTATAAAAAATTTCTTTCTTGGTGGGGAGGGAAGGAGAAAATTAGAAAAGAAAAAGTAAGGAGGAAGTCACAGGCTAACAACCTAATACCTGAAAATTACATAAGAACGGAAAACAAACAAAAATATCCAGCAAAAATTGCCAGACTGAGTAAATTTAGGAAGTTGTATGTTAAAGGTATATCTGAAAATGAAGATTGTTCTCAGGCATAGACTTATTTGACAGAAGTATATTTTTCAGCAGGAAAAAAGTATACATTTCTGCTCCTTTGATCTGGAAAGAAAGGAATTTGTTTTCACTTTTTTTTTTCAGAAAACCTTTTCTCTATTGAGCTTTCTGAATCTTAAAACAACACCTGCTCTGTTTGATCTGATTATAAAGATGTTGTATATTTCTGGAGTGGGTTCCTCTCAGAGGACCATGACAGAGAGCACAGCACATGTATGGAAAAATTCTGTAGACTAAGCTGCCATAAAAAAAAAGGGTAGCACAGACCTGCACAGAAGAGAGCCTGGAAAAAAACTTAAACCAGAGTAACTGAGGAAAACTTCTGCTCTTACCACTGGCATCATGAGGGCTTTACTTTCCGCTAAGCCCAGCAATGAGCTCAGTCTCTGAGGTCTCATTGAAAAAAATCTGCCTGCAGTAACCGTCTGATAGGCATTTTATCTGTCCGGGGATAAACTGCTTAATGGGTTCTGCTGGGATTTGAAACTGGTTCCTTGAAGTCTCCCTGCCTCAAGCTGGTTCCTTATGTTGCTAAACCACCCCCAGCAGTCCTGGTGAGATCCCCACTTTGTCTGCTTATGGAGCGTTCCCAACTGATCAAACAACAGGAACATCCCTTAGTGTGGGGAGGGATGTCTCTTGTTTGCTGGTGCATTTGAGAGGATTGGCTCACAAGTTTTGCAGCTCCAGCCCATCTTTTCTCCATAGGTCCTGGCAAAAGTGAGGGAGCATTTAGCTTCTTTCCAAACACCAGTGCTATTTTTCCACCGTTGCTGCACTGCATGTAGTGTGCAGTGGTTCATTGACTGGAAAGAATCCAGAGGACAGGAGGAAAATTCTCTCCCATCCTCCAGGGGCAGGAAATGAGAGAATGCCAAGGGCTTTGCAGGGTGGTGGGTCTGACCTTTGGGCAGGTGTGTGGTGTTGGTCTGCTTGAAGCTGGGGAGTTGCTGAATAACAATTCCTAGCTTTTCTCAAACTGGACCAGATTGCCCTCATCTTCTGACTGCTTCCCTCACTTCCTCCCATTTCCTATGTTCAGGCAGTCTGTTCAGCTTGGAGACCGTGGTGCACAGGAGTAGTTAATGCCTGTGCCCCCTGGTCTGACACCTCCCCAGCTGAGAAGCTTTCCCCTGCAATGACAACAATAACAGATCTCCTTTCTACGTTGGTCAAGGGTGGAAGCTGAGCTCATGTTTGTATATCCTGGCTGTTGAGATGGAAAGTGTGAACTTTACAGAAAATTAAATCTGCAGAGGAGAAGAATGGTGGAGGGGGAGGGGGTCACTCTGGAGAAAGAGAGGCCTGCATACGGAGATCCCATTATGGCCAGACCTCACAGTGTCTCCCCACTCATTCATGCCAAGCACAATGCGGGCTGGGTGTGAGGCAAAAGCCTCCAGGCTTAGCCAAGGAGAGAGGCCCCAGCATGTGTTGCTGTGCTTAGCACTGGAGTCAGTATGGATGCTGGCCAGCTGCCAGTCACACTGGCATGGCTGTTATTAGATACCATTGTGTTAAGCTTAGCACTTTTTGCAGGCCAGATAAATTCCTTTTGTGTTTTCCCATGCTGCTGACACATTTAGAAGAGTTTCAGCTTCAGAGAGAAAAGGCATGAGTAGTAAAAACCAACTCATTAAATCCAGTGGGCATGGGTAGGGAGAGAAGATGGGGCAAGATGAAATCACCCTTCCTTAACTCAGTGCAGGTTGAGGTTCATTAATTGTTGAGCTTGGGTCGACATTTTATAAATAACTATACAGGGAAAGACATTCCCTGAATTGCCTTTTGCAAAGGGGACAATTAGATCACCTGAGTAAATTGCAAAAGAGGAATAGATAATTAGAGTGATGGTGAGCTGCACAGTGGCCATGGCAGTTGGCTTGTGTTGACCTGTTTGTGACTGGAAAGTCAGTTTGGATAAATTTTTTATGCCTCATGATTTTTCTTTCTTTAAATAATGTTATTTCATAGCCTAGGAAGAGCCAGAAGTTGTGGAAGAAAAGACTGGTAGTGTACTTTCCATCATTCTTCCATGAGGCAACCGCCACCTGTCCAAGCCCCAAGCTGGATGATAAAATTCTCCAGGACACTTTCAGTTCGCAAAACAGAAGGTGCAGATCTATAACCTAGGACTTTTTGGTGGCCTTTCTTTTCTCTTAAAGAGAGAATGTTCTCGCCGTGGTGAGGTAAATTAAGACATACTCTCAGGACCACACAATTGCTCATCTCTTGTGGTTCCCTTCCTCTGCTCACCAAGGCAGCATTAGCAAACTCTTACAATTCCCCTTTTCAGCTCCTGCCAGAGTTACTCTTCTGATGATACATCCATTGGAATTTTAGCTGTGCTTGAGGAAACTACTCTGTGGTTTTCTGCTTTTCTCCACTTGCTGGGGAAGGACAGCTTGCCCCTTCTTTGCTCTCTTTGCATAATGCATTAGTCCTCTCTGCTGCTATCCCTGAACCAACACATGATTTAGGAGACCTGTTACACTGTGAGTCCCAAAATCAATGACTCAAATAAAAGGATGGGGCTACATAAGCCCAGTAGCTGCAGGCATAGCAGGGCAAGGAAGGGAAGAATTACAGAAGGGAGGAATTTGTATGAAGTCCCAAGAGGAGAACTGGAGATCTGATGGATATAGGTGGGATTGAGGACACCCCATTACAGTATTAAATTCCTACATTGGGCAGAAATCCCTCTCCTCTAGATGTGCAAGTACAAGGTGCAGGAATCATAGCAACCACACTAAAGATGTACCACTGTCAGTGTCAATGTGCATTAGAGGCTAAGAAAGGAGCCAAGATGAGAAGGCTTTAGTATTAAGAGTTGGGGGAAAAAAGCTTGGGAAACCATTCTCAGCAATTCCATTCAAAGCTCTTTTGTTAGTTCTCTTTATAGTCCTGAGCAAGTAAGTTTATGCTTTCAGGATCATTCCCCCCCTGCTTTGCAAATTATTCCATGAAGTCCTGTGAAGCTCCTTGAATAATTTTCACAGCTCAGGATATGGCACATCTCACCCTTTCCAAAGCTATACTCTTTAGAAGTGCTCTGCCAAACACAAAGAGTACAGATGGAAGATTTTCATGCCAAATGTCTACCTAATGACGGCTTTGGGAACATGGTTCAACCCTTCCAGATAAACTGAAACAACAGTTTCCAAACATGAGATTACAGGGAGAGATATTTCATTAAGAAAGTCTGAACTTTGAAGCAAGAACGTGAAATTCAGCATAGGGCTAGGTGTGTTTATACATGGTATGAGTTTTTTTCTGTGTCCTTGTGCAAATTTTTCTAACTTTGACCAACATGCTAGCCTCTAAGTTAGTAAGTCTGTGCTTCCTGAACAGGAGTTTTTGCAGATGTTGCAGCTTTGTCTCCTTAATACCCAGTGTTTTCTGGGCATTGCCCTTGCTCCATAGCTCTGGTGTCGCAGAATGACTGGGACGGTAATTTTTTTTCCCTTCTCCCCATTTTCTCCCCTCTCACCTGCTTCCAGCTTTTTTTCCTGTGTCCCCAGTCACAGGGTACAATAGGGACTAGGCAGCTGCTCAGCATCACAGTTAACCTGGAGATGGCCTGGCTGTGCAGAAAGAGTAAAGCAGGACACAGGCTGTGGAGTGGGAATGGGGGAAACAGAGGAACAACTGGGGATATAAGCCCACGGTTCAAATGACAAACTGTGAGCCTGGTCATCCCAATCTAGTAGACAACCCAAAATTGTTCTCCTTTTTAAAAACTTCCTACATTATTTCTTGTAACTTAGGAAAATCCACAATGTATAAAGGATTTATTGTCTCTCCTTCTTTTGCTTCATGCCTCTCAGCTCTTGTGCAGGTGTTGTGAACATCCTTCATTAAAAAGTTCTCCTCATGGCTTGCCCTGGATACCTCCTGATGTGGAGCCTTGGGGCTTTCTGGAAGCTGATGGATGTAGGTGCCTCATGGCAAAACGAATTTACAATCACATATTAATATTTCATAAGCAGCTCCCAGTTTTGAGTTCTGGGCTTTCAGTACTTGGATATTTTTAATATGGATTTAAAAGCATGATTTTAATAATATTATGAAGTAGAGTTGTGGTTTTGTGGATGCAATTTAAAACCTCAGCTGTAGCACTGTTTTCAAACGTACCTGGTGTTTAAATGTAGCTGAACAAAGGTGTCCAGACCTAGGAGTTCATAGTTCCACTTGATTCATATGCACTCAAGCACAAGTACATTTTCAAGCAGAAATAATCTTGTCATTTCCCTGAAAGTTAGAAAAACTCATAATCCTCATTAACAGACGCGTTGTTATGCCATTTCCAAGATTAAGACTGATTTCTATGTTAATCTCTCCAGCACCTAAGAGAAGACATGCTTCCCTTTTCTCCAAAAATTATACAAGAATTAAAACTTTTCAGTGTGAATCCCACTGAATATAGATGTGCTTTGGCCTACTGAATTAAAATATCAGAGATTTAGATGTATGTTAGGAGAGCATTACAGTAGAAATTATTTTACAGTTCTGTCTGTCATGGTGCTACTTGCAGTCACTACAAGCCTGTACCAGTTTTAAGACTATAATCCTGCTCAGGTGCTCCAAGAATACTGGGGAATTTGAGAGCCATGGTTATAAAAAAAGGTTGGAAAAGGTTTCCCATTGTCTCAAAGTGAAATGTGGCTGATGATGAAATGTGCTGGTAGATTGGAGAAGAAGCTGTGACCAGACTGCAGACATATATACAGCTCACTGGAGAGTGCTCCAAGCCACCAGGACACAAAGCAGGAATGCCCCACCCATCCTACATTAGGCTGGGCAGTCTGGGAGGGGCAATCAAAGGTAATTCAATTTCTCCATTGGTCCTCAAAAGTTGGAATTTCATGCCTGAGTTTACAGGAATTAGAGAAGTCCCAAATGTTTCTTTGAGCGGTTTCAGGCACCATAAAGTTTTACTTAGATCTGCTCAGACATGAGTACTCCCTCCTGAAAGAGCACAAATGTCTGTGACATTGCAATACAAAAAATGGCTGAGAACAAAAGATATCAGAGACTTTTACCCTTTGACACCTGGTAATGATTGAAAAATAATTAGAAATAAGCAGAGCACTGATAAATCCTATTAGAAAGTCTAAAGACAGGAGCTCAGTTCAGTTTAAATTATGATTATGCTTTCTTCTAATTCCCATGGATTTGTACACAAGAATAATTTCTGGACACTCGAGTAAATGCTCACTTCTTAAAAATTATGAAATGCAGCTTAAAAAAATCTATTATTCCTGGTTTTGGGGCCATTTTTTCTTGTTGTTTTATACCATCTTTAAAACTTCCATGTCTCAATGTAGCCATGAAGCAGATCCAGCACGATATGGTTGAGGTCAGTGATTAACCACTATAAAGTTCAAGCAGATTGCAAATAATCTACTATGTGAACAAAATAAGTTTCTCATTATTCTTCAAGGATAGCCTAAATGAGCAATAACTCTGTAGCAGCTTTTATCTAAATTACTGAATCACAGTTACTAATCCTATAGCTGATGTTGTCATGTTAAAAGCTAAATTAAATTTTCCGAATTATTAAGGAAAAAAAACCCAAGTTCCATGGTTTGATATGCTTGCTTAACAGTGGCTAATATAATTAAGACTGTAATGGATTTCAGTTACAGAAAATGACAGGAAATAAGGAAATACAATGAACACTGCACAAAGGACTATGCATAGTTCAGTCAGGAACTCCCCAGAGATAAATTACCAAGTTGAGGGAAGATCAACATATCATGAAATTAGTTCCAAAGTGTTTTCTAGAAGTGTTTGTGTCTCTGCCTTGAAATTGCTTTGCTATCCTTCCTAGTTGTAAAAAGTTCAGACAACCAGTCAGAGGTTGGAAATCCCCCTGTTAAGTGAGCAAGCAAAAGCTACTGAAAGTGAGATGGCAAAGCAAATAGTTTTCAGACATGGCAGAGACTTCAACTACACTGGAGGGAAAAATGGATGGAAACAGAAAGGTGTGCATTGTTCAGCCAGGGTCAAGTAAACCCAACATATCAAAGGGCACACTGCGATACTTTTTGAGGCAAAAATAGGAAAGGAACCTCTCCTACCATATGCTAAAGGTTGCATATTCCAACAGAGCATCCACAGCACTGAGGAGAAGATAACAGTAGTGCTACAGAGATTGTGGTTTCATAGGATCAGCAGCTATTCTTGTAGCTCTTGTTGAATAAAAGATGGATTGAACCTTCAGTATTCTCAGAAAGCTGCCTCCATTGAAGGAGGAAGAGAGCAAAACCCTGAGGAAGTGTATCAGGACATCTTTAAGATGACTGGAAAGCTGTCAGAGCAGTAAAGAGTAGGGCTGCAAGTATCCAATGTTACAGGATTCACTGTAATGGGAAAAATCATTATGCCTTAAAACAGAGACTTAGAATTGTTCTTGGATGTGCTAGTTGTGCTGAGATTTGTATTGGGAGTGACAAGTGATATTGTTAGTACTCTGAGGAACTGTGGTTCCTCAAAAATTCTGAAAATGTAAAAAAGGCCATTTTTCCAATATCTGGAGGGAGAAAAATATTGAGGGATATAGGTGATGCATATTTTCTATGCTAGATGCCACAGCGTGATTCTGGCAAGAGCACCTCAAAATACAAAGCACATATTTGTGTACATTCAACACACTCTTCAGGAGACACAATTTCTGGGGTCTGTGATGTGGGCTGAGTTTAGTATTCCATGTCTTTCACTAGGAAAGTGAGGTGAATTCGGGATAGTATGGAGGTGTTGGTCCTGCACATCATTTCGACCTAGGGAAAAACAGCAGAAGAGCACTATGAAGTCCTCAGGCATCCTAAGAGCCACGTTGCTGGAGTAAAACTGAAAAAAATTGCAAATATAAATTTTGCATTGTGAAAAAGAAGTGGGGAGAGGTCTTAAAGAGGTAAGATGTGATGACATGTCTCAGGATGGTCAGAAAATCACCAGTTTTCATGTCCCAAGAGATGAGGAAGTCACAGAGAGTTTCCAGTGTAGTGCATAGGAAAGTTTGAAACTCTCTCATTTACTTGAAGTAGCACCAGTAGCTGTCAGGCACAGAGTGTGACAGATCAAAAATGCCTGCAACAGAAGAAGACTCAGAGAAAGTAAAGGCTGATGTGCTCGTGAAGCTCAGAAAGGGATTCAGGAAGTGACCACTGAGAGAGGCCTGGAAGACATGGAGTACAAACTTTCAACAGCCTTGGAGGCTGAAGGAGTTCATGGAAGAGCCTAAAGCCCTGGGAGACTGGAACAGTAAATGCAAAAGCAAGTTGTTCACAGATGCCTCTGAGGAGGGTGTCAGCGAGCCTTTCCTATACCAGTGTGGTCAGAGCTGGAAACCAGTGGCTTGTATGTCACACACACCAACAAAAACAGAGCGTCAGCATGTTCAAATAGAGAAGGCAGCTTTGGCCCCAGTCCACAGGTGTAAAATTTCACTTCTTTATTTATGGGAGGCCAGTGTTAGCTGAACTGACCATAAAACCTTCCTAACATTGCCAAGAGGGACCTGGTAACTCTCATGCTTTTCAATATATACATGCTTTTCTCTTTTAAGTACAATTTGAAGACAAATCTGTTAAGGATTTGGTGGTTTCAGAGTCCTTTCGGAAGATTAAATAAAAGAACAATGGAGCAGAGCTCAGAAATAGAGGGCATGGATGATATTTGGGATCAAATCAAATCAAATCTAAACCATGGTAGCTCTCAGATGATATATGGACTCTGAGCTACAGCTAGAGATACTCTTCAAACTACTTGCTGAGAATGGTTAGAACAGCCCCTGCCTCAGTTTGAGGGTAAGATGTCTTTACAAGGTGAAATTTTGTTTAAAGGTGTGAGGTTGTTGAGTCCTAATGTACTGCAGGAAAAAAAAAATCCATGCTGTTAAAATGTGTGAAAGAGCAGGGGAACATTTCCCCCAGCAAAAGAATAATTGTTCTGTGGGGAAAAGTAAGCACATGTTTATTTGTGCTATCTGCAAAAACACTGTGCACTTGTTCTGTACTCCTATTCTAAACAATACAAGATACCCTTAGTTTATGCTGTTGCAGTTTAGGCAGCTGTCAAATCTAATTTTCTTTTGCATGCTATTACTGATGCAGTGAGGTCTGATAAATTAATGCCAAACTGTGACCACGAGTTCAAGCATTTGCAGGGTGAATTTGGGGGTTTGGACATGAAGTACTAATTGCTATTATTCCAAATATAACAGATGGGTGGGAAATGGTGTAAAAATATCTAAAGAAGAATGCTTAGTCAGACTCTGATCCCTGTTTAGCTCTGTTAAATTGCAGATTGTCAGCATGGCTTGTCACTCTCTGAGGCTTTGCTGAGTAGAAAATGAAAGCCAAGAATGGTCCAAACAATTAGAAACTGATGTCAGAGATATTAACAACCTGCCAAAGTGGAAAAAAACAAATCAAAGGGCAGGGGGAAAGAAAGGTAAGATTCGTGGTATTGGAAACTGCCTCCACTTCTTGAAAACGATGCATTAATCCATGATGATATGAGGGCATTACCTATGATGGGCTGTGTCTGTGGGAGGCCAGAAGTCACCTTATCCAATTCCCAAAGAGACTGAGATATTGAGCACCAGGGAATAGCACAGCAGTAGTCCTCAGATGTGAAATCACAGGAAGAACAGGGTTGACTGTCCCCTGAGATCAACATCACCGACCTTCTGGTTCAATTTGCAAAGTCTAGTCAGAATGGAAGAGACTTTGTAGCCCTATTAGTCAGCTTAGCCAACAGGTCAAATCATAAAGTTTTTAATTATACATTCTGTTAGCAGTGGGCATTAGGTCTTGGTATCAGCTTATGACTTGAAAGTCAGCATGTGGTATTGAATGACACAAGGAAAAACTGTGCTTTCGAGACAGAGAGCCCAGGCTGTGCACTAAAATAATACTGATCACAGTCATGTAAGTTCTTGGGAATGCACTCAGAGTAAAATTCTTGCATGTGGTTCCCAGGCTAGGCAATGAATCAGGGACTTGGATGCACAGCCATGCTCAAAGGCTAGATAGATTTTGTGGAAACCTGCTGGCACTGGCACTGCCAAGTGGCCAACCACGTGGGTGGTGCATGTGCAGTTTCACCAAGGATTAGGTCCTGATGGATCCCAAAAAATCCTGATGGATCCTGAAAGTGGTCAGGAGGAACCCCTTTTATTGCAGGATGGCAGCCACTAGGTGACTATGAAAGGGCCATGCAAGAGAAATGTGACACTCCTAGGATGTGGCTAATTCTGTGGTATACTTTAGAAGCATCCAGTGTCACTTTCACCAGGAAAATTTGTGTTCTTGAGCTTTTTCAGGCACTAAAATGACTTTTAAACTCTGACACCTTCTGCCAGCTGCAGCCAGGGTCCCTCCTGTGTTCTCAGCCTCTGTTTTATGGGGAGCTGCAGTGCACTGAGGTTTGGCCTCTTGCTGGTGGGGTGCTTTGCTCAAGGAAGTGCTGCTGACTACCACTGCTGGTGTCCTCTCATGCTTTGCAAGCAGGGTGTTTATCAGCTGCAAAGGCCAGGCCACAAGAAAGAATCAGAGAGGCTGGGGCAGGCACTTCAGAGGCAAAGAGTGGAGTGGGAAGCACAGCAGAGTTTGACCATGAAAGCTGGGGAGAAAGGAGGTCAAAGTCTAGACGTTTGGGAGCAAAGGTTCACTTTGAATATAAAAGGGGCCCTGGTGGACTCTAAAATTACCATAAATGTCTGTTTACAGGAAGTGGTTGAATGGAACAGATCAAGTTAGGGTACCCAAGGGCCTTTAAAACTTGGAGAAATGCTGTGTTTATGAGGTAGAGGGGAATTGGTCAGAGCTGGGAACATTGGAAAGCTGTTGGTGAACGGACTGCCTTCAGCCAACCACAGCTCTGGGAAAGCAGGGCTCAGCTGACACACACCTCTGCAGATGGCAACCCAGAGCAGTGTCCACACTGCAGAGCATATACAATCCATGGCCATCTCAAGCTGCTCGCAAAATAAGTGGGAAAACATCCCCATGGGGTAAAAACCTTATGTACACTCGTGAGCCTGGTTTGTGTTGCAGCCTGTGCTCCCTGAGCTGTTGAGCTTGTTCTCCTAAGAGCATGAGCAGCAACGCTCTAACACAAAAGCCTTACCCAGTTGCCTGACTCCTTGCTCTCTTCAGCCATCATATGACTAAATGAGACTGGGGAAAAGAAGGGAGTGGGGGAGAAGGAAAGCAAAGCAGAAGAAAAATGGGGCTCCCAATTACTGGCATGCACATCTCCATATAGACCAAGCAGCAAGGGCTCACAGTTAGCAAACTGCTCATTAGAGCCAAGGCATTAAGTCATTTCTCCAGGGAAGAATAACACTGAACTCAGAGACCAAACCTCTGCCAGAAAATGTAGGGCAGGGGGAGGGGAGGAGAAGTGGTTCAGAGAAAGAGAATAAAAAGGAGGTATAGGAGAAAACCCCCACCAAGCAGAGAAAATGAATGGACGGTGGGTAAACCAGGAGAATGCAAGGGTTGAGGGGAAGGCAAGGAAACAAAGGCAAGCAGAAACGAGAGCAGGTGAGCTGTGGGATAACTACAGTGTTGTAACAGTCAGTAATTTCTCAGACTACATTCTTTCTGGGCTTTGGTGTAAACAGTTAAACAGGGAGCAGTTTCTGCCTTGATGGAGAAAACAGCAAGTACTGAAGGAGTTTTTGGCTGCAGAGTCTGTCAGCGCCCTGGACCTAGTCTCAGCATTGACTGCTTGCTCAGGCCTCCAAAGCAAAGTTTCAGCACAGTGTAGCAATGAAGAAGTGCGCAGCCCTGGCTTGCCCAGAGACACACCACAGGCCTCTGTCCCTGTGGAAGCTCAGCAGTGCTCAAAGCAGCCCTACAGCACCACATTCCCTGCTCTGCTCAGGCTGTCCTTACACCTTCAGCAGTTTTTCTGTCCAAAGCGCAAAGAGGTAAGTTAGTGGGGATTCAGGCTCACTGGAGCCTTTCACTAGAGCCTCCATCTGGCACTGCCAGAGCATTCCTGAGAGGTGAAACCACCTCACTGGCTGGCTGTCACGGTGACTGCATTGCAGTTGTAGCTGTGCGGGTCGGTGACGTGTGCTGCCCACCAACACCTAGCTGTGCACTCCCAACTGGAACAAGGCTTCTCACCCTTGCAAGAAAAACTTTTGACCTGGAGTGAATGTGTGCTTCAAGTGGGACCTGCAAAGCCCATGTGGGTGGTGATGTTAGGTTATTGTATCTGTGCCCCCTGGGGCATGCCCCCATGCATGGGTTAACAGGAAAGGGATTGTTTTGCAAAGCCAGCAGAATACAGAAGAGGCTATAAATCAGTTCATGGATACAGAGGATTTTATTCTTAGGAGCCCAGCAAAGGGGAAATGTTCTCTCCAAAGGGGAATGGGTATTTGTGAGGGAAAAATGTCATTTTAGGCTTTTCTAAGATCTCTACCCTTGGAGATTTTCAAAACACAGCTGGATGAGGCTTTTGAGCAATCCGATCTACTTTTGTACCCATGCTGATGTTTGTTGTCTACTCCAGAGAGCTGGCTAACCAACCCTTTGGGTCTTTTTGTGAGGACAAATTCAAACTGCTATGGCTCAAGTGACTGGTAAAGGTAATTTTAACTAACCTGCCTGCTTAACATTGCATCAAGCTAGATCCAGTTACCTGAGCTCTGTTGAAATTTTAGTTGAAGGAAACAGAATTGATAATGATGTGTTCAGATGCTTCAGCTGTGTCCTAGAGACATCTCTCTGCTTGGCCAACCAGTGGCTGAGTTGTAAAACTTAAAAGCTGTAAAAACTTAAAAGGTGTGTAGATGTGGCACTCATGGTCATCGTTTAGTGGTAAACTTGGCAGTGTCAGGTTTATGGTTAGACTTGATGATCTTAAAGGTCTTCTTCAACCTGAACAATTCTGTGGTTCAGTGCCTGACTGAATCTGTTACCTAGAAGAAGGCAGGGAAGTTGTAGTGTATTCTGAATGAGTGGCTGTGAATGGGGAAGTCACAATTTGGATAAACACAGTTAGAAAATTTAAAAATAATTTTCTATAGATTTCAAAAGATACAGTATTTTGAATTGTGCTTAACTTCTAATAAGCTCTGACAGAGTCTGGGGTCTGCATTTGTGTGAGGTTTGCACTTTATTCTTATGTTGAAGATGACTCACATTTAATGTGCGTCTGGAAGTACAACAACACATTAAGCTGGTATGGATGTTTTAAATTAATCTTCCTTGGAAAATACTGGTAAACAATGGTAATACTAAAAAAGGATCTGCTATGAGAAATTCCTAACTTAAAGAAGTTATTTAAGTGGTGTAGGATTTTCCATCTTTTGATCAGCCAGTACATGATTTTGCCTCAGGTTGTTGTCAAGCTACGCAGCCTATAATTCCCTGCCACATATACTCTTCAAGCATTGGCACATCACTAGTATTTCCAGTTCTTTGGAGTTTCTTTGTCCTTCCACGATGCATTAAAAGCTATGATTGCATCCAACAGTGCTGTTGACCCTATAGTGGAGACCTGATCCCAGCCCTGACTGTATTTTAGAACTCCAAGGGGTTGTTATTTGCCTGCGTTTATTAAAATGTCTCTCAAAGCACTGCAACCTGGACCACAGATACAAATTTTAAAAACAATGATCCCCATTTTACGTAATCTTTGAACTCACTCTTTCAGCTCATGTTGCAACCACTTTATGGGCTCTTCCTTTTTTGTTTGTTTGTTTTAGATTTTTCTTTTTTCTTTTGGTTGTTTGGGTTTTGTTTTTGGTTTTGTTTTTTTTTTTTTAATACGAGTTCATTACATGCAAGCAGGTTCAAGACAAGCAGCAAGACTCCCTGAAGACTCCCTTCCAAAGGAAAACAGCTGTGATACACAGACCTTGAATTATCCTTATCCTTAGAATGTGGGATCAACAGGATTGTTTCTGGCTCTGGACACCAGAAGAGTCAAATGACATGTGATCAGAAAAGGTTAAAACTTGCCACCTCATTTTAGTTCCAGGTTTAGGAGAGATTTGCAGACCTAGGAAGAAAGAAACCGGCACTGGTCTCACAGACTCATCTCCTGTAACAAGCTAGGGGAAAATAAAAGCAGGGTAAAAAGAAAAGGAGGTCTGAGAATTCCCAGGTTAGGTACATTTTTCATTGGCATAAGCCACCCTTGCTTAGCACAGGCCAGGCTGCTGCTATGGGGACCCTGCTAGGAACTCAGAGGCTCACAGCACGCATGAGGCAATGGAAAAGCAGCAGGCAGGGACTAGAAATGGCTGAACTTTATTTTTCCAAAGTGAAGATCCTTGGTGGGCTGCAGATTACTTTGGAAATCAGACCCTACACCCCAGGATCCCGCAGCTGTCCCTCTCCCCTCTAATTTTTCTCTGTCAGATTCAGAGCTATAATTAACCACAAGGTCTTAGTGATACTATGTGAAAGTCTGTGTGTGTGTGTTTGTGTGTGTGTGTGCACGCCTGGGCTTACTCACCCCAGTGGGCATAATCCTCTGCTGAAGATTGACAGGTTCACATGGAGAGGAACTTTTTAACTAATTCACTCCTACATGTCCTATTGCTCTCTCTTCCCTTTACTTCTTTCTTCCTTGTAGGCTGCAAAGGGCATTGTGATGGAACCACATCTCCACATAGAACTGTCAGCAGTCATCCCAGCACACATCCATGAACTCCTTTGTTTAGCCATGGTAGGATACCCAGACAAGATGTTTATTGATGTGCTTCAGTCTCTGACTGAGCCAGGTTTCTCAGAGTAGGTCCCTCAGCATTTTCCTGGAATCAAACTATGGAAGATCAGAGCGTGTTGGAGATGAGGGGTTCTGACTTGGCAGTGGCTTGCCAACACCTTGAAGCAGGTAAGGGAAAAATGTCCAAAGGCCAAAGCACACTCCTCTCACTCATGTGAGGGGCTGCATTTGAGGCAACACACTGATCTTCCTTATCTCAGCAATCCCATGAAAGCCATTTGGTATTCAAGCACTGAGAGGGAAAAGAAGAGCATGATTTGGCACAGAAAAGGGAAATGAACAGGACTTTTTAAAAAATAAAACCCCGGGGTTTTTCAAATTAAAATGTCCACAAAAATAATAGGAAGATACTCAGCATTTTGTTTCAGGAAGGAAGAGGTGGCTTAAACTGTCCTTCCACAGACCCAGCTTTGTTGAGGTTGATGTATGAACTAGTAGGAGAACAGGAAATTCTAGCTCATGAAAGGACTGTCTTAGGGGTTCTACAGGAAAAGAAAAGCTTTGGAAGAGTCTGTAAGGAGGAGATCACTTGATCTCCCAGTGCACGATAACACAGAGCTACAGATTCCTACAGTTCTAACCACAGGTTCCTGCAAACTGCAAACTGCTAAGCGTTGCAGCCCCATTTCAATTGTGGAAAAATGAGGCACAATGAGTACATCTGTGATACAGCTTCAATTTTCACTGATTTTCATAGTATGGCACTGAGCTACTGCTGCTGCAGCATGGATGATTCTCAGGTGATTAATACTGGATCAGGAGTGACTACTTACATGGGCTGCTTGATTTTAATCCCACCTTTGCCTACACCAGTATAACATGCAATAGGTCCACTAGAACCTGCTGCTGGTTCCTTTATCTGTCCTTGCTGCTGCCATGACAGGTGTAAAACAGCTAGTGGACAGAAAGAATTCAGTTCTAGAGACTCTGCTTTGTCAAGCTATAGACAAACCTCCTTGACACTGGAAATCCAGAGAGTTAGAGTAGCTTGGTGTGTCTGGCAAGGCAAAAAACCACAGGATTATTCTTTTTTTTTGGTGAAGGTTTAAATTTAAATGAAGCATATGCATGCCTAATCCATTCTAATCTATCTGGGTTCTTATATCCCATTAATCACTGACTTGTATTAGCACCTTGCACTGTCATCCCTGACACTGCAGAAAGCTGCTGAGACCACCATCTCATCACAGGCATTCTGATGACTTGTCACTGGATTTTGTGGGAGCAACAAAACAGCTAAGAAGCCAAAATCACTTCCCATTGCAATGCTTTAGAGGAACGATACAGGCAATAATTGATGTAAGCTGATGGTCTTAAGCATGAGTGACAGACACTACAAAAACCATGCTGTAAAGCACTTATTTCTCAGAAGTTTTCACAAAGCTGCCATCACCTAAAGACAGTGTTGTTTTTCTCAAAACAAAGTGACTTTCAATTGATTGCTTCATTTTTTATTATAAATCTTAAGAGCAAATTCTTTAAAACAGTTTTACCAAAAACCAAATAAATAAAAAACAAGTACTGAAATAATCTAGGACACATAAGGAAAGGCTATGCATTATTCCACAGTTAACTATCTCCCCACAAATTGACTGGAAATGCAACAGGTTTTAACTTATTAAAAGATGAGCTTTTATTAGCTCTAATATATTTATTACCTCATCTCCTCTGTTTAATTGAATGATACAGGACATCTTAACAGGGTTAAAATTTTATAAAGTCAGCATTCAGGCAAGGACCCACCTAGTGGAGGTAGACTTGCCCCAGCCTAAACTAATTCCTGCAGTTTCAGTCTATATTTTTCACATCAGCTAGTTGGGAAATTTAAGCTGTTATTATGAACTATTGCCCAGAGGTGAATACACTTTAGTGGTACATGAAGATCTTGTCTTTTTTTAGCTATGTTTACTTTCCACAAGCTCTAAGATAAGCGTCTTCAGGTTTTGCAGTTGTGTATCTTAGTAGCACATACCTTTTTCAAATCCTTGCCTTCTCTGTCAAGAGCTCCAACCCACACACAGACACACAACTCTCCCAGGTCCAGTAGTGGGAACATGAGATGGTTGGATCAGTCACTGCAAGTCAGTGACAAGGAGTTTATGGTCTGGGGTATGTCTGGACAAAGAATCCATTGAACAATTTCAGACGAGAACAAAATAAGTGGAAATCCCAGTCTGCCTGCAGACAATTCAGAAATAGAAATAATTTTTTGGATTAATTAGTTTGACTAGCTTCAATCACAAAAAGAGATTGAAGACGTGGATCTGCACAGAGCAGAAAGGCACATAGCACATTAACTTTATGCATGACTGAGCAGCTGACTAAATTTGTAAACTTAACATAGACATCCCCCAAAATCTAATTAGGAATAAACAAACATAGGAAACACTTACTCTTTACATAAAATTGAAAGCTACTTTTCATTAAATGTAACATCATGTTTTGAGTTAATTGTTTAAACTGTATTCCTATTGCAGCTGGTGATCAGTTTAGAACATATACAGTAGGAGTCTCCTTGGCATTTAAATCCAGCAGTTACAGCTCATTTAGCTGTGCTACCTATCCTGAGCTGTAGTCAGCAGGTAAATTGCAGTTTTGAATGGGCAGGTCACAGGTGTATCTCATACATACGGTGTTGAAGTTCCACACAGAATGTCACTTTGGATGTGACTTTGGAAATTACTTCCCTGAAGGAGAGATGTGGCCGGCCCTTTAGAAGCCGTGAGGGGTTAAAAGCTGTTCCCTTGCATTTATTTCTGATATTGTTGGAGGGCTGAACTCGGCAGCCTGCTGATTGATGGGTTCACATGGGGCGACCTTCGCATTAGCAACGCGACTCTGGTTGCCTGGTAAACACAGGCAGATGGATCCAGCTCCAGTGATTTTCAGCAGTGACGGATGGTAAAGGTATTTCTGATCCGCATCACACCCTGCAGATCCCATGAAAATGACTTGGCACAGGGCGGAAGGTATTAGATTCGGGTGACAAATAGCTACCTGACATCAGCTGAGGCTTCTTCAGAAAGGTTATGCTGCAAATAACCGGCTTTTACGTAACTTCGTTTTCATGAAGCAATAGAAAGAAGTGTGGTTTGTTTGTTTATTTATTTGAGAAAATGTAATGCAGCTACTGTCAGATAAAAACTATTCCTTGGAAATGTATACCCAGGTATTCCAGCATGGTATAGGGTTCAGGGTGGTTTTGGAGGGGTTTTGTTTGTTTGTAAGTTTAAAGCATGCATGTTTTAAATAGTTGCTATAGTTGATGTTATATGTACTTTTTCATTGGCAAGAATTAGCATTCAGACAAGACATTTATTCAGAGCTGCTGTGATTTCATGAGTCCTTGCTTTTCTAACCCTTCTGTTTAAAAGTTCTTGACTTTTATTCCTTCTTCTCTTTTCATGAGTCAGTTGCTTCAGCAGCATTTTAATTAACCTAATTAAATGTGTGGTCAATAAATACTCATCTGAGCTTCAGACCTTTGTTTTCATGAAGTAGCTTGTTTGTGTATAAAAATGACTGGGGCAGGCATGTGTTGAGAAGGCTCCAAATGCTTTATGCCACTCTCTAGCTGATAGGTGTCCCTTCCGCAGGATAACATCCTCAAAATGTGTAGTGTGTGAGTGCATGTGTTCCTGCAGCGAGTTAAAATAACTGTTTGCACCTTCTGTGTTGCATGTTACCATTCCTGCCAGGATAATCCGGTGTGGTTGTATCTGATAGGACATCAATAACAAGCCTAGAACTTGGCAAATGTCATCTCCCCAAGATGGAGTGTCTTGTTTCTCTGCCTGTGTTGTGCTGTAAAGCTTCTCTCACTATTTAAACCTTCTCCAGTAGAGACAGCAAAATTTCCAGGTGGCCCAGAGTTGTCCTCTTGTCTCTATGGTGAAGTCATTCTCTTGGTTTTGAATGCAAAGGAAAACGAATTAACAGAAACAATAACCATTTTTAGAATAGTTGAGGAAAAGTAGAATCAGTATAACATTGCCAACGATCAAGGAGAACTTCTTTAATTTTTTTTTTTTCCTTCTGGAGGGGGTTATCTTTCTCCCTAGGCTTTTAATCAGATTTACCCATTTATTCAGAACTCTGCACAAAGAATGAGGTTGCCTATACTTCTGTAACCATGTTTATAGGCTTTCCTCCTTTTATTTTAATTTATTAATCTTTCACCTTTTTTCTGTTCAGTTTTCCTGCATCATTAGTCTCCAGTGTTCCTGTCCTTTTTTCCCATCCCCTTCCTTCCTTCCTTCCTTCCTTCCTTCCTTCCTTCCTTCCTTCCTTCCTTCCTTCCTTCCTTCCTTCCTTCCTTCCTTCCTTCCTTCCTTCCTTCCTTCCTTCCTTCCTTCCTTCCTTCCTTCCTTCCTTCCTTCCTTCCTTCCTTCCTTCCTTCCTTCCTTCCTTCCTTCCTTCCTTCCTTCCTTCCTTCCTTCCTTCCCCTCCTCTTCCTTTCATCAACATAGGCTAAAGAAAAGAGTTTTGTTTTGAAGGTCACTCTGTGAATGTGTGAATGGGGGCTCATTCTCATCTTCCACAGAACCTGTACCTTGCTGCCTGGAGTGTAAGCTGCTTTTGCCTACTTGATCTTGGAGGCAGACAGTGCTGCAGAGACGCAGTAGCAGACTGCAGCTCTCACAGTATGCCCTTTTCAGTGGTTTTACAGAATTTCTAAAAAATTAGAGCTGAGACCCTGAAACTGGTTTAGTTTTTCTTTCAGCAAATCATGCTGTTCTCTCAGCACCCTATGTCTCTGGTGTGTTTTCCCTTTTTTGCCTGTGGCACTCCTCTCGCCAGAAAACTTTACTGCAATTGATTTTCAGCCCTTTCCCTCTTGCCTGCACACTTGTCTCCACCAGGCAGGGATCTAGCTGAGTAATGCCAGAGGTAGTTCAGGAAATAAATGCTGGGTCGAGCTCGCTGCAGACAGCAGGCGTGTTGGGCTGCAGCACACCAGCACCTCCCACACTGGATTCCCATGGAGGCACAAGATGAGGAAAGAGCTTCAGCTCCACATGGATCCATGCAGGTGGGGAAGGGGTGGCTGTGCCGCTTGTCCCCACACAGAGGAGCACTTGGAGCAATGGTGTGCACTGCCAAGTGTTATGCAGAAATTCCAAGGCACATGTCCTTTGCAGGAGCTCCCAAAACAGCCAGGCTGGATGATGCCCTTTCTCCAGTTCAGTGCAGGGTGTAGTTTGTTAATCATAGGCAGATGAAGTGTGAGGCATTTTTTTCCCTAGTTTTATCTATATAATTGACCATATTTCCTTTAAAATGGCAAGCTGAAGATTGGGATATATTTATGAAGTCCTGTGAACTCGAACAATGAGCTCTTTAATACAGACCCAGGGTATTGTGTGCTCCCAAGAATAAATCCTGATGTTTGGAAAGGGCGTATCAAACATAGATGGTGCTGTTTGAAGCTGGCTTTTGAGAGCGAATGATGGCTATTACCCAGGGCTGTGTGTCAAGGGCACTCTGGTTTCACAAAGCTGTTTGTAGTCTGAAGCACTCAGCTGAGTTTTGTTTAGTGTCCTCTAGTCAGAATAGTCAGAAAAGCAGTGCAATGCCAAAGGGTAGTCACAAACCAAAATTATTCCAGCTGTCAACACAGTGGAGAGACTTTTAATTTTGTGGGCCCTAAGCTAAAGACCAGAGTGAGTGGTTGACTCAGTGGTGCACGAAGTTCCCCCTGTCTGGGGCTGAAGGAGGGCGTGGTAGCCCTGGAACTCTGTGCTCAGCACCTCAGCAGCAAACCCAGCACAGTCAGCAAGGTCCATGCCAGCATTGCATGGCCAAGTCAGAGCAGAGCAGGAGCAGAGCACAGTTATCTCCCAGGGCTGAGTCCGGGGTGCCTTGTGCAGCCTGGTGCAGCCTGGTGCTGCTCTCCTGATTACAAGGCTCTATGCAGAGCAGTGGCACATCACCACCGTCCTCAAAAACTTAAACTCAGCTCAAATTTACTGTCCCATGCAATGCTCTTTCCCATATGATCAGATCAACATCCAGTATGCAGCTTATGTGGATTGCTTATCTCCTCTTTCCACAGCGCAAACCATGTGTATGTGCATGAGAGTGGTGTGCACTGCCCAGGGAGCTAGCCCAGGCAATCCTGTCCAAACAGGTCTGTTCCTGTAATGCAAAGGGACTGCATTACTTCCAGATGAGAGAAGGCACAGAATCAAGTCCATTATATAAATTAATGGTCTGTATGGTGGTGCACTCATGGAGCTGATCCTTACACGTTTCTTCCAACTCAAGATATTCTATGATTCTCTGCAGGGCTTAAAATATGGCAGACACCACGTATTTAGCAACCAGAAGTGTAAGAACTACAACAGCAAAAAATCAGGATGTGGAGAAGGCACTATTAGTTAGATCAGGGTGGACCACAATGATCTGGTACCACAAGCCAGAATGAACCAACAGTTACATGTTTCCATCAAAATCCCCAGTGAAACACTGAAGTGAAGCTCAGATGTATTAGTGCCTAGAGACACTCCACAAAACTGTTGGAAGACATGAGTTTTTAGTCTGTTTTAAGTCTTCTGCAGCTTTTTCATTCTGATCAAACGCAAGTGAAATAATTGGAGTCACGGAGCATGGAAAAATCCCTGCCTGTCAAATTCAATATGGATATATTTTCCTTGCTTTTCCTTCTAGGAAACCTTCTAGGCAAATTCACAGCAGAAATGTGTTACAAATACTATGTGTTGTAGTTACATATATCATTTTATACTGTATTAATGAAAGAATTTTGGTAAATTCAACTAATTCATAAAAATCACTTTTGCTCTTTGCAATGAAAATAAGTTATTTATCTTCATATTTACAACTAAATAGTTTCTAGGCTATGAGCTGCCAGTAACCTCAAGCTGCAGGCCTGCTGGGTCAAGTACTGTTTAGTCACTTGGGGTATTTTAAATACTGGCTGTAGGTTTATTCTGCCTTGCTTTGGCAAAGCATTTGACTGTGCTTTAGTAAGAACAATTCAAACCATGTTTCTGAGCAAAGCCTGCCTTTTTTCTTTTCCTTTATTCTACTTTTTTTCTTTTCCATTATTCCCTTATTCTATTCCCTTATTTACCTTATTATTTTCCCTCATTCTATTCCCTTATTTCCCTTATTCTTTGCCCTCATTCTATTCCCTTTTTCTTTTCCCTGATTCTATCCATTGTTGTGATATGTAACTTTTGTGAAGTTTTTAGCTAGTGAGTGAACTAAGGGCCTGGAACCATCAGCCAGAAGCTGTGAGTGGAAGTTGGGCTTTCACGTACTGAAAATGGTCTTGTGTGATGTTTGATGTTGCACTCCAGACTTCCTTGCACTTACAGTTTCTGATTTCTTCAGGTTTCAAGGAGTAAATGAGAACCACAGAACAATGAGAACTGTCTCTTTGGGCCAAGGAAGACGTTTGCTGATTTTGGCAGAAGGCTTTGGATGGCATAAATTTTGAATGTGGGCAAGTATGATGCAGTCTCTCCCTTTAGTCACAGTGGGTGGAGCAGCACAGCAGCTGACCAGATGTGGACATCTTCCTCTGAGTTGGATGTCTGGATGTGCAGCCTCCCTTTATACAGGGCTATTACCTCATGGTTATGTAAATGTCTAAAACAATGAAATGGATCAGATCCTAGAAGTATTTATTTCCCTTTGTGATTTTCAAGAGGACCCAGAGCAACCCACTGAGTCATAAAATGCTTCCTTGCAGACACCTGAAATTAGACATACTGAATAATACTGTAACAATTTGATCCAACTGCCTTTGAGGTTAGCCTCAGGCAATGTCACTGGGTGTTTTATAGGTCTTTAAAGGGATTTGATGTGGAAAGCAGGGCAGAGGCTGTCAGTCAGATAAGTGCAGGTAAAGGAATATTGTTGAGTTTGACTGATGCCATGAAACATTGCTGCAGCAGGTTAGCAGAGCAGTGCTGTGCACGTCTGTGACAGCTGACACAATGAAATGATCTCTTAGCAGGCAGATGGAGGCTGAGACCTAAGTCATGACCATGCTGGGAATAACATGGGTGCTGCTGGTGATGGAGCAAAAACACAAACTGTTTTTATCACCCTGTCAGATTTATCCAGTGAACTTCCTTAAAACCACAGTCTCCTTTCAACAACTCAACTTTCCAGCTGGGAGTTACAAATGCCTGAGCTTTTGCGTCTCTCAGGGATTCTCTTGTGCTGTATTTGGCCTTTTCTTCTCTCTCTTCCCCAAAAGCCATAGCAATGACAGCAGTGGCTATGCATATGACATGTTTTAATTCCATTTGCAACCACTTCATGGTACGGTTAGCACTAATCATGGCCTGTGCTTGCCACAACAGTGTGGGTGCTTACAAGTCCAAGCGGCAGCTGGACACCCATCTGCTATTCATGAGCTTGGGCTGTGTCTCCAAACACAATTAATAGTTGTCTGATAGCAGAAGTCTGCAGCAGTTTACTTCTCTTTTCCATAAGTGAATCTCTCCACCATCCCTCTGTAGGGTCCAATTAAGCAGATGGATTCACCTCTTCCAGCCTGTCATCTTCCCACCTCTACATCACAGGAAACCGCTAAATGCAGTGTGCCTGGAAAAGATGTTCTGAGGAACCAGCTATGCAAACAGAAATGCCACCTTAGCCACTGATATCAAATGACCTGCTGCATCCCTCCATGCTTCTTCACAAGACAACCTGGCCCTTCTGTTTGGCAGGCTCGTTAGCAGGAGGAGAAATGGAGTGTCTGAGGTATGGCATTCTTGCATCTCTTTAAAAATTTTTATGGCTGTGATGATGAATGCTGCTATTCCCTCCTGTTCATCCCACCACGGAGCCTGAACTGGAAGTGAAAATGAAGAAGGAGGAGGTAGCAGCTGCTCAGTTGCTGGTAGCAGCAGTTCAATTTCACAAGAAGAGATAGCCATGAAACTTGGGAGAGGCTGAGAGTCTCTAGGAGGCAGCATTTGCACAGTACTCTAAGGAGAGGAAGCGGAGAAGTTCACATATTTTCTTATGCCTGTTTCAATATGCCCTGATCTCTGATGACTTCCTTCTCCCTTCAGTGTGTAGAGCATGAAAACACATGGAATAAAATTCCCACTGTTGAAAATCTCCAGGAGGAATGACTTTACAGGCTGTAAGATATTACTCCAATAAAAAAATTTTAATAAAGCTGAATATTTTTAACAGCTAATTTTTTCTCCAGAATCTTCCCCGTCTTAGAATAAGGCATGAATACATGATTCCCATCACACAAGAAAACTGACTTGCTCACTGGAATTGTTGGGTTCTTCAGTACCCTTCCTTGGACAGTGAGTGCCTGTCAATGAATGGCAGCTGTTGAAACACAACACGGTCTGCTGGCCTAAGGGGAACCTTAAAATACAGAAAGGGAACAGATGTACATGGCTTAGAGCAGTGCTTCCTGTGACAGTACAGGACAGTGGCATTTATATTTCACTTATATTCAAAACTTCTTGTGGGCTCCCTTCCCCTGGGTACAGCTGAGCTTTCCTTCATTTATCTTTCAAGTCGTAGTGGAAGCATGGGAGCTGTTATGATGGAAAGTGTTTGGAGCTCCTGAAGCTCGAGGAACAGGACTCCCAATGGAGATGTGTCATGCAGGACAGCTTTTCATTGGATTTACTGAAGTGGTTTTGCTGTAGAGCTAGAATCCCAGCCCAGATCTGTGTGGATCTGTACAGAGTGGACACGAGATGGAGCCTCCTGAAGGTAACAACAAATCTCTTGCTTGTCTTGTCCATACAGCAGGGACACTGGCTGGCTGCACCTGGGACATTTGCTCAACTCTTCCCATGGCTGACAATCATCTGAACCAAACAAACACCAGCAGCTCCAAAGTCTTACCCGGGGTAGGAAAAGGACAGATCCTCAAATGCTTGGATGTCACAGGCTGTTTTTCCATGGTGTTATAACACTGCATCCCCTTGTGCAGGGAGGCAGAGCTAAAGCATCACTGAGGGAAGCCTGGACACATCCTTGGTATCTGTCAGGGCTACAAACAATGCTGGAGAAGCCTTATGTCAGAAGCAATCACAAGCCTTGACTTGTTGCATCTAAAGCTCTCTGAATCCTTCACACCTCCTCAAAGCCTTTTCTCTTTCTCAACAGACATTTTTATAAAGTTCCCTGCTACTTAATCTCAGATAACTACGTTGCAGTTTAAATCAGTCATCACCAATCTGTTGTAGCCCTCCAGATCAATTACTTCCCTCCCAGCTTAGACCATTCTTGAAAATTATTGCCACCTCCTATAAATATGGCTGTGAGGTTGCAAAGTGTCAGTTCTCCTTAGAAAGATGATTTATTTAAACAAGTAGAGAAAGAAGATTTGGGCTATTTTTAGGTGTCTTTCTTTGATGCTATAGAAAGATTTTCTCACCATGTTTCTCTGTTCAGCTGTGCTGTCTCTGACTTTTCACCCAGTGGAAGAGGCATCCACAACAGTGGTCCCAGGTGGCTCTCAGCAAGTGGCTTTCACTGTTCAGTTTTGTTATTGCTGATTTATTCTTGTGTTCTGCATTAGAAACAAGGGACATCCCACAAGACTGAGATAAGTGCAGCACTCAAGTGACACTGACAACAAAGAGTTTACAGTATGTTTCCCATGCACTTCAACTGAAGCATCATTGAAAAGCCCAGAGACCAGATGAGATTGGCTCGAAGTGAAAGCTGCAAAATGCTGTCTGGAATAGGGAAGACTATTTGAATAAAATAGCTTCTTATCAGGGAACTACTATTTTTGCAGGGCTAGAGTTACTTTTAATGAAAAATTCTTTATCTGAAAGAAGAAGGGTCTTTTCCTCACTAGAGTGAGATTGGACTGACCTGGAATAGCCAAGAGTCTGGCAACCAAGGTATTAATGTTTACAGGAGAAGAGTTGGGCTCATGTGTCGGAGTTACAATTTTAGATTTAGTTTTGAGCCCCTCATGCTGGGGTGAATGACTCTACCATGTTGTTACCAGTAATTTCATCAACAATCTCTGTCTTTCTGTGGGCAGTTTTAACAGGTTTTAGGCACACCTTAGTGCAAAACCCACAAAATTTGTTAAAAGCAAAAAATATAGGTAAGGTGGAAAAGCCATCTGCATCCCAAATGCTCCTATTATTGGCATTTTCCAGGATGGAGGTGAAGTACAAAAAGGTTCAATGACTTTCTCTATATTACTCAAGGAGTCAGCAGCAACCTGATCTGGGCAGCAACCTCATTGTTGGGGTTCTTCTCCAGATGTCAGAACTATTTAATTCTTCATTTTAGTTTAGATCCCAGAAATTAAAAGCCTGAGTTTTGTTCTTCCTAGAAGTCAGTAAACATTGTGCATGGACTGAACAAAGCTGAGTCACAGCAAACTTATTCCCTGTCAAGCCTCTCACCTTCCCATGGAGTCAAGGCATCGTACTTCTGCACAAGAGGTTATGGACAAGAGGTCCCTGCAGGCTCCTTTCAGAACTCTAAAAATAAGACTTCTCATAATATATAGCAGGACTAATTAAGTTTTTGCTATTCCTCCCACAGAGGGTTATCAACATAGTTTACAAAGTGTCATCTTTTAGCAACTGCTCAAGAGTTGGCTGTTTCCCATCTCATCCCCTCTGACACATTTACATGTTCTCTTTATAAAAACACACAGATAAAAAAACCCTCCCTGTTGTGTCTTGAATATTTTCAACCAAAGAAAAAAAATCTCTTGCCAAGTTGTTCAGTAGCTGGAAATGACTTGTCACGTCCACAGACCAGAAATTCTTTTTATTTTTATATGACTAACCATGCTATGATTAATGGCTCACATAAATAGGCTCAAAATAAGCCTGGCACAAATATAGGGAAGGAGAAGGGTAAATGGGATAAGGACTGGATGGGTCTGTTGCAGGACATGGGTGGCGTGAATGGCATAGCGGGCACAGAGGAAGGAAAAAATGTTTCATGCTATTTATAGCTCAAAATTACAGCTACAGATGGTGAGGCTGTCATGTAGGAAGGGCTTGGGATGTGGAGAAAAGGCAACCTGCATTGCACAGACTTGTCTCTCCCTGAAAGCTGCTGTCTCTCTGAAGGGTACATTGGGCCTAGCAGTAGGGCAATACATAAAACCTTGACTGAAGATTTATCCATATCTCCTTGAGTGTTTTTGCTCAGTATTTACGATACAACATATTCAACTATCCCTGTTCCACAGGCAGTATTTTCCAGCTTCTTTTGTTACTCTGTTTACAGCTGTTTTTCTGTTAACGTTCAGCTCATATTGTACAGTGATAATTTTGAGTGGAAATGCCAGACACACAGCCTTAGCAAATGGGGACAAGCATTGTCTCTTCAGTGGGCTCTGAGCAGTACAAACTCACAGCTGGTGAAGTTTGTAGGGGAGACAAAGCTGGAGTGTGGTGAAGGATGGGGACAAGGGGACACTCATTCAGACTGCTGATGCAGGCTTGATCACCTGAACAGAACCCTTTGAGCAAAACTCAGCTTGAATAAATACACATGCCAGGACATGCATCTAGTGGGACAGAATGGAAAGCTCTCTCTCTGTGTGGAGAGGCGGGCACACATCCTGGAAAGCAGAGACTCTGGAAAAGTCACGAGGATGGATAAATCCAGGCAGATGGCTGAGGCAGGGGGAGCAAGTCAGACACTACAGCTCAATGAGGAAAAGGAGGAATGGAAAATGAGCAGTCCAGTTTTCTATCAAGAGGTAGGTCACAGTCACAAGCTGTTACAGCACAGTCATATGGCCTCACAGACAGGTGGGATCAGAGAGCAGAGGGGAGCATTGGACATGGCTCTTCCCGTGTGAGTCTGCACAGCCTTGAAGCACGTTTGCTGCTGCAACCCCCGCGGCTCAGCTGCATCCCAGAAATATCCCCTCCTACAGGATTCCTGGTTGCTGCTGGGAGCAAGATGCAGCTGGCAGAGCTGACGTGGCTGTGGGCTCTCCAGTCATGGGCCAGGTTAGCACTGTGTTTCTTAGAGAAACCCCATTGCAGCTGTGTCACTGTGAGAATACTTACCAGCAATTTCTAAAGTTGCTTTGCCATTATTTTGTTTCTGAAACAGTCTAGAATGACTCATGTTTCTGAAATAAGAATAACAAGAATGTAATTTCATACTTTTTGCCATGAAATGAAACCTCATTAAAAACGATGAGGTGTTTGGATTTGATGCTGTTTGCACCTTTCCACCTCTGATGGCGCAGGTTCCTGGGAATAGGAACCTTTGGGGACTAAACAGAACTTTGGTTTCTGGGAAACAAAAATCCTTTTGACAAAAAAGTGTGAAATATTTTTTCTGAGGGCCCAAAATAAGTGAAATCTTTCACTGTGTGAAATCTTTTCGCAGTGGTAATACAGAAGGTGTACATAGGCCTCTGTCAGCAACACATAAACATTATGTTTCTGCCACAATGCAATAGCAGAATCCTGTCTCAGGGAAGCAGATTCCCTCCTTTAAAATGGGAGGCCAGAAAACAGTGTGGATGTAATCAGATGTTTCCCAGTTGCTGCAATATTACAGGATTGTCATGAAGCAATAGAAGGCCTGCCAGTTCTGTGAATTCATCAAGCCTGAGATGAAATGTGTCACCTTTTCCTCTCAGCTCTCTCTCCCCCAAGAAACTAAAAAAGAAGAGCTTCTAGTGAGCTGAGCTTGCAACTTATAGAGTTATCCATATAGGCATTACAAATAAATGCTCTATGACTCCCTCCGTCCTACTTGTATTGGATATTATACAACTAACTGTAATTTAAATATCACCAACTGTATATTTAGCATATTAAGCTATATTTAACCAACCTGCCTTATATATCTTTGCTTGTGCTTTAATATTTGTCTATATATTCTTATGAACATGGATATGGAGTGTGTATTATAGGGGGTCAGATATTTCCCATGAATATCTTTTTCTGAATGGAAATTTAGTCTTCAAGAGCTCTGAATTTCCCTATGGCACTTTTGCTGGAGATTTTTACTCCCCACTGGGAAAAATAAAATGCTTTGTTTTGAATTAGCTCAACCTAAATTGAAATACTTTGGTTTGTCAAACTGAATTAAAACATTTCATGAAGGGGCAGTTCAGCTTTAATTTATGTCCACAAGAGTTACTATGTGCCTTGCAGACATTTTAATTTATAGCCATCATACTCCCATAATGCATCATAATCGTCTCTCTCATTAAATTTTTTGCAATGCACTCTGAGAGTCAGATGGCCACAAAACATCACAGGACGCTGGCTGGGAACTTCATCGACCGAGCAACATGATGTATCACCCTCGTGAGGCACCACAGCAGTTCCAAGGGACCCACAGCTATATCAAACCAGGCTGAAGCTAAATTTTTTCTGAGAAAGGACACATTTGCTTTTAGTAAAAACATTACTGTTTCAACATTTCTTCCAGATGTGCATCCAAAATAAACGTTGATATCAGAACTTTCTGTGGAACAAAACATATAAATTTTGACAGCTTCTCTGTCTAATAAATAAGTTCTACCTTTAAGGATTTAAGCGCTTTTCCCTCTCTGTTACACAGGAGCATGCACTGTAGTTTTTGATGTAGCAAAGCATCAGCGACCTGCCATCAAGGCAGAATTATTTGACTTGGGTCAGGAGTATAAGGGAACTTGCTGAATTTTAAAAAATGCTTGAAACTTCTGCATCTCCCCATGGGCATGAGAAAAGGTAGATCAGAGGTACCAGAGCACAGAAACAGATAAATTGTAAAGGATTTTTCTAACACTAAAAAATAATTATAAACCATGAAAGTTAAGACTTTAATTTCAAAATATTGGGAAATTCAGAGTCACAATTGCCTTGGTGAGTCTATGCCTGCTAGTTGCATTCTGGTAAGATCTTTAATTAGATCAGCATAGAACACAGGACATAGAGCTTGCAAAATATTTATATTACAGCTCTGGATTGAATATATTCAGGCATAGAAATATGACATATCTTGGAGTGATGCTGAAAGAAGGCAGAGATCGTTGCGAGATGGGTGCTCAGGTGATGATGGATCACACAGTTTGTTGTGAGCTGAGTGTCAGGAGTGTGTGGCAAAAAGCCTGGACACAGCACAAAGGATTTTGACTCTAGCTGAGTCTGCAATTACCTAGGTTGACCTTCAGACAGGACACCCATAGCTAAGACCTTTTCTTTTATTAGAAATGATAAGGCAGATTTAAGGTAAGATTTTTCAGGATGGCTTCTGCCAAGGCTGGCACTCCAAGAGGGAAAAGGCAAGAGCAGTCATCACTGCCAGTATCACTTAGGATATAAGAGGTATGGACAGTGTTTGCTGAGGCTGTATTGAATCACAGTGAAAAACCAGAACAGTGATTTTGTCTGGGTTTAGGATTAAGGGACTTTCCACTTACGTGGCTTTTGTTTTTCATCAGGCTATCAAGGGACAAGATGGTTGTGTCACTGAAATATGGAGATCCAGGCTTCAGACAACACCAGGTGTAGGATTATGCACAACACCTGACTGCCCTTTCCAGAGCAAAGTGTTGACATCCCTGCCTGAGAATACCTTGGTCCAGTGTCTGGTTCTCCCTGTCCTTGAGAGAACTATCCTAGTTGGATACGTTAGCTACATGTAACTGAGAATTGTGTCAGATCTAATGCCCCTTTAAGGTGTCCCTGAGGACTGCTGTGAGGCAGCAGGCCTATGTTTAGAAGACCTCATAGGAGGCTTGTTTTGCCAGCAGAAGTGATGAGGTTTGCTGGATCAAAATTAGTGTGATCTCTGGGTGCTGCCTTCTGCTGGCCCAGAGACAGAGTCCTAGATACTTGCTGCTTGTGACCTTCAGATAAAATACCAGCTGTCTTCCCCTTCTCTTTGACTCTCCAAGGTCATGACAACATGAGATTCAAGCCAATTTGGTGCATTCCCACTTTCTCTGGTGATGTATCCAGAGCATCCCAGATGTACATGCCACACAGACTCTCTCACCCAATCCTTTGTCTTCCACCTCGAAGCCTTTGCTAGTCTGTGTCTATGTTTACTTAAAAGACTGTTCTGGCATTGATGCCCAAAGCATGTCAATGAGGAATGTTGGAAAACTACCTGGTACACATCCCCAAAACTCTGTCACTGAAGAAGAAGATCATGGAGCATGCTAGCACAGAGACCCAGTAAGTCAGGTGTGTCTTCCTAGACTAAGGGGATACCAGTTCTTTCCATTTTGTACCACATAATTCCAAAACAAACAGGGAAGATCAGCAGTTCTGGAATCAGAAATGAGTACGGGGAGAACTCCCTCCTGCTTCTCAGCTTGCGACCAGCCTGTAGTGGTCACAGAATGAAATAGGTCTGGATTTTGCATTTTAACAGTCATTGTGTGTTTTACAGGCTTGGATATGTCAAAAGAAGGGCATCTTCTAGAGAGATCCTTTTCATGTGCCACAGTTTGTTCCTGAACTTGCACCAACTGGCTCCATGTGTTGCTCTGTTTGGCATCTCCCCAGAGGAGGAGGAGGAGGAGGAGGAATCCCCCTCCAGTCCTCTCCCAGGAGGTGACCTCCATTCTTGAGAAAGACAGGGATTAGCTGAGCCAGCAGAGCATGTCCATAACACAGCTGGGGAGCACGGGGAGCTCTGCATGGCTTCAGCAGAGTCCTGTTACACAGCGCTGACCACTGCGGGAAGAAAGGAACAAGCCTGGAGAGCACAAGAGGGGCTGGAGTGCTCAAGGTTGTGCTGTGCCTGGTGAACAGCACCTTCCTGGTTAAAACAAGTAGTTTAAATTAAAGGAAGGTAATTAACGTTAGTTTTAGATTGATTGGTGCGCAGAATTGCTATCCTAGGCTTATGAAGAGTGTCTTAGTACTGGAAATAAGAAAGGAAAAGGTGAAGAAAGATGAGAAAATTGAGTTGGTTGTAACGATAATACAGGCATAATTTATTGATGTGATATATAGTTTATGTAGATGCACACACACATGTAGTAGCACATACAGAAGATACACATACAGATCCTGGATTTTATGCAAAATAAGAAATATTTCAGTTAGCCAAGTTGTTCTGATGGATCTAAGACATCTAGTGCAGACTGACTTAGCATTTGTGCTTGCTAATGCCAAAAGCCCATATGCTGTCACCTGACTGTAAGCAAAGTACTAATAAAAATAAAGCACAGAAATTAAAATAAAATTACCTTTTGTCAGCAAAAGATGAGACATAGGTCACACCCTGATGTTGCTGCTAAAGTTGTATGTCTCAGAATGTGGAATTTTCTTGGAGAATGCTTGGGCTTGTAGCTCTGATTTGTGCACAAAACCGACCATCATGAGAAGAATCTTGACCAAAGTGGTCATAATAATCACACCAGGCACCATAATGTGAAGGCATCCAAAAACTAGAAACAATATCTTCCTCTAAAAGGAAGCCAAGAGCCTGTGCAGTTCCTAGAGAACAAAACTTGGAAAGTAGCCCAAAAAAAAGATCTATTGCATTGGGGTAGTGTACTGGTACATGGGGTACAGTCTGATGGTAGCTTAGTCAAACAGTAATTGTGAAAGTCTAAATATCTCAAAATTAAATGACCTGACTACTTTGCAGTCAAGGTTTTTTTGAAGCAAATCAGGGAGCTTTCTGAATACTGGATTTAATTTCTCAAGTTTTGAAGTATTGGAAGGATTCCAATGAAATATTAAGAAGCTAGTCTGCTGACATTTTAAAGAGATAAATGGCATAACAGGGGAAGTTATAGGTCAGTTAGGGTGATATTGATGCTGGGAAAAAATAGCAGTGGGACACAATCAAAAAAACAGTTAAAGTACAGGAATTCAATTAGTGTTAGTCAGTGAGGTTGCATGGAAAAGAGATTCTACTAAAATAAATTCATTTTGTTCATTGAAAAGATTGTGTTCCTGGCTGACAAAGCTAGTTCTGTTAAGATAGGGTTCAATTCCTTCCAAATGTGACTTTGAAATATTTTGAATTCTGATTAAAAACTAGTAACCTGGCAAAGCACTATTCCACATATTAAAGGAAATCAGAAATGAATGAAGTGACTGAAAACTGTATTTACTAGTGGGGAATCTTCAGTAAAGGTGTGTATGTTTCTAATGTGGTCCCACAAAGCTCTGGGTTTGGTCTGTCACTGATATTGGCTGATAGTCTCACAGTAAGTATAAAAAGAATTTCTAATTAAGGTAGCTAATTGCACAAGATTTATGGCATAGTAAATAAAGACGAAAGCTTCTGATGGATGCAAAGAAAACTGGGTAACTTGCTGGGCTGGAAACAATTGAACATACATCAGTATGTCCAAGTACATATACAACAACAAAAGAGAAGTGTATATGATAACACAATTTGGGATAGTGCCACTGTGAATCCCAAGAAGAATATCCATGGTGGGAGTTGGGAAGTGCTCTCAGAGCAGCTGTAGTGGGACTATTTCAGGGAGTGTTGTGGAATTACACCTCTGGGGAAACTGCTAAGCTGGGAAAGTTCCTGTGTTGTGCAAGGTCACACAGAAATCTCATGTCCCCAAAATCAGCCATTCCGTTTGCCTACTGAGAGCCTCCTGGCAGGCAGGCAAAGGCTCTGCTCAGGTTAGCTGGAGAGGAAGCTGTGAGAATGCCTTCCTTGAGAGACCACATGCAGTGTGATAACATTGCCAGATGATTTCTACCTTCTTTAGGAGAAAAGTGGCCTTTGGATGTAGCTCATGTTTTTAGGAGGAAAGACTGGAAATTCTGGGGGAAGGAAAGGCCAGCATGAGTTCAGCAGGGATAATGGTCAGGTTGAAAAACTAGAAAGACTTAATTTATGTCTCATTGGGCATCAGCATGAAAAAGATCTTTGTTGGACCTATACTAAATATATATATATATATGTATTATGTTCTCTAGAAAGCTGTGGAGTAGGGAAGTGAAAATTCATTGTGTCAGCCGTAAGCCACCTTTCTCATGCTGGTGATAGCCACTAAAAGGCCAAAAAGAAACAGGCAGGTAGACTATGGGGAAAGACATTGAGAGCAATTGTTTTCTTGTGTGTGAAGCTGTCTCCTCATCTAGAGCAAAGCTGTTGAAGGCCCATTGACCTGGCATTAGATTTGTGACACAGTAGGCACCAGATTCTTGAAAAAGAAAGGTTCTGTGCTGGCAAAGGCAAGGTGATTCCATTTCTGATGGGAGCCTGTGTTGTCACGAGCTCTTAGGAAGAAAAATATTATCTTTGGCTGATAGCCTTACATGAAGGCCCACCTTTTAAAAGTGACCTTGACCTGCACTTGAAACTTGCACCTGCTGTTCTGCAGGCACAGAGTTGCTGGGCAGAGATTTACTCGCTTCCATTTATATAATTTGATTTTGCAGGCAGAGATACAGTCAGGCCCTTAATGCAAGCCATTAAAAAGTTCACAAACACATGGACTATGCTGCTTGTCTGCACATAAGATTACTGTGTTTGAATTTTATGGCACTTGGGCTTTTGATTTCAAAATAATGTATACCCCATACTTGCACATGGCTCACGTGGGCATGTGAAAATTCACAAGGTATTTTTGAAATGTCTTCCAATGTTTGTATTTCATTCTGTCAAATGAACCATATGAGAATTTGCTGGTAAATCGAAATCCGGTGGGATGCTTTGATTTGCCTACTGTTAGACTGCTCTGTGACCACGTGGGTGGAACTATCCAGGTAAAAACCAACTCTGGTTAACTTCTGGTGAAGGGCTTATGTCAGATGACAAAAATGTTTGGAAGCAAGACAGACTTCCAGATGAGTGAAGAAACCTAATTTGTTCAGGTTAGAAAGGAGAGGTGGAGTAGGTAAAATGATAACAAGAGCAAAGGCATCCCTGAATTTGAACGTCAGCTTCAGATTTGAAGATTAGCCTAAGGAGATTTTTTTGTCATGTAGTTCTTAATGAATCTGTAGTGGTCACAAAAAACATCTGAGACAGTGTGAATAGTTAAATTAAATCCAAAATGGGCGTGCTGAAGGACAATACTCCCAGGTACATGCTGTGATTCTTGGGGATGGTTTGATGCAGGGCCAGGAGCTGGACTAGATGATCCTTGTGGGTCTCTTCCAAATGAGCATATTCTGTGATTCTGTGAAGTTATGGTGGAAAATAATGTTTTTAAAAGCAATAGTATAAGCTCCTTTTCTACAGGTAGAAACTAGGAAGGAGCTTTTCCCATTATTGCATTTCACAGAAATGCCCTGTCTACAGAAAAGACACCAGGGCACATGTCTTTCCCATTTGGTCAGGCATGAAAATTGTCATGCGCCTCCAGAGGCAACTAGAAAAGCAAGAATTTTAGCATTCAATAGCCAAGCATCATTTTATGGGTCCTCGAGATACTTCTGTCTGAAATATCCATTTGCAAACAGGCAGAATTCTTGCTGCTTCTGCTTTAGTTGTATTGTCATATGGCAGTCTTATCTAAAACTTTCAAAAATCAAATATAATCAAAATAGCAATTTTTTTGTCTTTCCATATTAAACCTTACAACCTTCTTCCCTTTCAGAACATTTTTGTGGCATAGCTGCAGATGTTAATATAGTTGCCTAAATTCTTCAGGCCTTCCCTTGGGAAGGAGTTCTTGTTTTTCCAAAACAGACACAGTGCACACAACACCTCATCAAATAGTCAGCTACGCCTTTGATTTTATAGCAAATAACAAAGCTTTACTGGAAAGCAATCTCATGATATAAACAGTAGCTAAAAGCATATGTAACTATCCAAATACTTCAGAATTGTCTATTTAAGTAGATTTGTAGTTCCTGAAAGAGCAATACATAGAAATTCTGAGACCTCTAAAGCTCTGGTGTGATTTAAACCCATTGCATGATACATACCAGTGCAATGTCTGCTTAATACTGTGGCCTTATCAAGTCTGTTGACCATTCACATTCTCTGGAAGCCTGGAATGATAGGAAAACATATGTGGACATCTTTTCTGAGTAGCCTGCCAGATTAAAATGTGGCCAGTACTGATACACACATGTGCTATATGGAAGTTCAGAGAAGATCGTGGTGCAAACTATCAGAGATGTCACATTGAGCCTGCAGTGAGGGGTGTCTCTAAAGCAGAGGATCTGATATGCTATGGCACTCTTACTGTAGACTCACAGACCCTGCAGAGTGACATGTTTGAAATGGGAGAAAAAAACTTTATCAGGGCTGCTAACAGAGTGGTGTAACAAAAATTACAATAACAGCCCAGCCGTTCATGGGGTGACAGATCAGACTCTTGCACAATAGGTTGTGGCCAGAGAAGTTATTGTCACAGAGTTGAGCACCTTCATATTTGGAAAGTTAAAATAAATTATGATAAACTTATCTCTATTATTATAAACAAATAAATAATGTAAATGCAAACATGTAGCAGTGACATTTAGCACAATGAATTTTATGTAGTACAGTGTATAACTAGATTTACACTACCTTGATATAAAATGGGGTTTAGAAAATTTCTTGTATGTAATGCTATTGGATATCAAAAAGGGGAAGAAAACATGGTAAAGAGTCTTTTACTGTGAGATGGAGTAAGTCAGAAAGCCGCCTGAAAATGCTCAGAACTTAAAGCAACAAGCTGTGAAACAGAGAGGAAAACTAGCTTAAAACTAGGAAGAAAATGGCTCACTGCAAAGTAGAAAGGAAACAATTTATTGTAGGTAACAGCCAAATGTGGAAACAATTTTGAAAGAGTTTCAGAAGACCAGCGAAAGACTTTTATGACAAGTATGTATCTAGAGTGCCTGTTGCTTGTCTCAAATCTATTTAGGTGTCATAGAATGGAGGTGACATTCTGTGGATGTTAAAAATTGGAGTAGAAAATATATAGGAAGAACTACTACCTTCTGATGACCAAGAAAATAGCCATGTAGAATATGTCCACATGAACCAAAAGGCAGGCATGTGCATCTGTTTCTGAGAAGATCTGTACTCTCTGACTGCACAGTTTGTCACACCACACACTGTGAGGGACAGAGGAGCTCCTCATGTTCAGTTTCACTCCTGTAAACTTTTGCTCATGATTGTGTGTATTGCCACTTGGGTTTGTGTGCATACCAATCTCTCTAGATCTCTTGTGGACCTGGACAGCTTTTGCTATTGTTGTTGTTCCTAGTACAGCATCTTGGTGTCACTTGTAGTGTTTGGGCACTTGTACCTGTAGGGTTAGTGAAACACATGACTTCTGGAAGAGAGGGGAGGAGTGGTATTCCTTGGTAGTTAACCTAGAGCAGGAAAGAGATTTCTCCCAAGAAGGGAGAAGGGGTTACACAGCACAGCTACAGCAAACTCTGAGCAGTCTGATTTGTTCTCACAGACGTCTCTGTTTAAGCAGAGGCTTGGGCTGAAACTTTCAAGTTGTCAGGATTCCATGATTATAGATCATGGTCACATCTTTATCAAGGGACATCGATTTACAATTTTCCAGATTCCACTCCTGGTCACACTCTGATTATGACCTGATTGCATGTCTAGATGACAGCTGGTATTCACTAACCCCTATCCAAGCCTGATTTCTTTGGAACAAGGGAGATCTAATGTGCCTCAAGAGTTCTCTTGGTCTGCATAATACAGGGGTTTTAGGAATACACAAGCCTTTTGCAGGAGAAGCACCCAGAAGTGCTCAGCACTTCAACAGCTGTTCAGAAAGGCCTTCCAAACACTGTTAACTTCAACACTGACTCAAGTAAGGGTCAGTAATGTTTGCTGAGGCTGAATTTGTCTCTCTCACACTCACCAGGTCCGCTGGCAGTTCTGCCTACAAAGGCCCCAAGAAGAAACCTCTATTGGGTCACTAGAGGCATTGCTACCTCTGAGTGCTGGTGAAGATTAGGAAGCCAAGTGGGAACAGACAATACTCTGTCTTTGCCTCTGAAGGACCCTCTTAAGCATCTGAATCTTATATCTAGCCCATTTTCTTCCACCCTTGAGCCCCCCACCCTGACCACCTCCCATCCTCTGGCTGCTGAGCTCCACTGCTCCCGTGCAAAGCTGCAGCCCATTTAAATCAATTCTGACACCTAACACCTCTCTGTTTTCTCAGCCTGCCTGCCCCAAATATTTCCCTCCAGCCTTGACAGAACGGGTATTCACAGGGCAGCTCCAGAATAACAAGTTTCCAGTTTTTGAGACGGTTGTATGGGGAGCTTTGTGGTGTGGCACCTGGCCAACGGGTGATCATTTAGCTGGGGTAGCTCACTATTGGGCAGTTAATTTGACATGCTGAACAGAGTGGCTGGGCTTTCTCTGAAGCCCAGTCAGACACTTCTGGGTTCCGAGTATTAAATTATGCCTGATGTGCAACGCCAAAATATCTTGCACTTGCGTGCAAACCTTGACTTCAGGGATGTTCATCATGCCAGCAGTGGCTCATTTGCTCCGACACAATCAATTTTCTCCAGCAGTTGCTGGGACCATTACCTGCTTTACAGAGAGATGTGAGTTGCATTAGGCTGTCCACAACCTCTGCATCACTAAGCCGGGAAAAATAAAAAGGTGAAGACATAGTGGCGACAAATAGTGGTGATGAACCCATAAATATAAGGCTGGGAAGAGCGGGTCCTTTCTCGGTGGTAACAGCCCAGGACTATGGATTGACTCCTTTCCCAGGAAATCTATCAAGTGTAGAAATGAGAGCAAGGTTGCAGAGATGGATTCCCACTTTGCACATGCTTTTTCTCCATCTCGTTTAGGACTTGGACTGAATAATCGTTATCACCACATGGTAGCTATCAGGGACTAGCTGACACATTATAAAAACCTAATGTAGCCAATGCACATTGGAGTCTTTGCCAGCACCTGAATTGTTTGCCAGAACACTTTTGAGATAGACTGTTCTTGTGGTATTTGTATCACTGGCAAGAACCAGAAACAGAGAAAATCTGGAAAACATTTCTCAGGCAAAGAAAAAAAATCTGTGAAGTCCTGTGGAGTCTAGGATGGTACTGAAACTCTGGTTCCTTATTCAAATGGCTGTAGAGTTAGGGAGTCTTCTGGGGCCTCAGAACAGTATTTCTCCCTTTCTGATTGTGTTAGAAGTTACAATCACTCGGTAATTTATTTGCCCTGCAATTTTTGGACCACTCCTCTCCCAAAGCCTGTGGAGATTTGGCATTGCTGTATTTCTAACTGAGGAAACAGGAGAATTGTACCTACTGAACTCAGCTGCCTCAAAACCAGGGAAAAAATACTTAGACTGTTAATAAAAAATGTATTTTTCTATGTCATGTGGCACTGGCCTATCCTGTCTCAGTGCTGTCCCCAAACTGCATGCAACCTCCTGAGGTCTCCAGGGTGCATTTGCTATCTGATTAGGCAGTTGCATATTAGGATGACAACTGGAACATAAACCAAAATAGCCATAAAGGAAACAGAACTATCCCTCTGGAATAGATTTCCATGGCCATTCACATCCATCTCTCACACAGAGCTAGTTGTGCAAAGTGCTGTAACAGGACTACTAGAGCCCTGAGATGGCAAACAGAGAAAAAACTGCCACTCAATAAACACAGTTGGGGTCTGTAGCACCCATTCACCAGGAAAGTCTGATATTTCATAATATTTTTCATGCTATTGAATGGATGACAAAATACAGTTTGCCACTGCACCAGAAGTATTGAGACATCCTGACTGACTTCTGCCTGACATTTCTTTCTGAGATGAATGTTTTTCCTCAGATCAAAACTGTTGCTGTTTTATAAAAAAACCCTGAACTGGAATGTTTCCACAGCAAGGGCCAGTTCATCTTTTTTTGCAAGGCCTCAAGAGTTGTGGCAGACCTCTTGGGACCCTCTGTGTCCCCTGCATCATTTGTGGGCAAGGATCTGATTTGAATTTCCTCTTGCCATTGCTCTACTACGACTCTCCCAGGCACTTTAATTTTGGTGAAAAAATACTTGATTGATTTTAATTACTTTTGGGAATATTTATATTTTCTCTCCTGCCTGGGGAAAGAATGTTGCCAAACATCTCAAGCAAATTTTGTGGGGATGCTAATGTAAAATCCCTTCAATCAGTTGTGTAGAAATGAATGGATCTACCCTGTAAAACCCTGTGGCCAGATAACTTTCAAAGAGAAATTTGAGCATGGCATTCCTTTGAGTTGTGCTTGATAGAGTTAAATACATAATTTTTGTTTCTTTAACTTTTACTCACTTCATTAAAAATTTACAGTAGAAAATGGCATCTTTTGTAATAATCCAATGGACCACTGGAGAGTTAGTAAGACTCTGCCTTCAAAAACATGCAAAGAACTGGGAATGGAAGGAATGTCTAATTGGACTGCTAATAATGTCATGTGACAGAATATAAGGAGGAAAGAGGGAGGAAAATGTGCAAGACTCAAGAACAAGAGGGTTCCTAGCAAGAATGGTGGTGCCTCCAAATAGAAAATACATATATTTTGCTAGAAGAGTGTCAAATTCCATGCTGACAATTCCTGTCTCTTGATCCCATGGAGCACATGCATTTTGGCCACAGGGTACCCAGTGCTTTAGAATGTTTTGCTGTCATTCCCACAAAAAGCGAACCCTGAAGTTTCCATCCTCTGTCCCAGGGCTATGCAGCCACATTTATAGCAGAGTTCATGAGAATTACTGGAGCAGACCCTCATTCCTTTATGTGAGGATGTACCCGTGGCTCCTTGTACCCATTTTAGGACTTTATCATAATTCTGTGATCACAACTGCATTAGCCTGAGGCCAGTGTTTCTCACTCTTGCAGGGAGGCTGCTTCACAGCCAGTCCTTTCTTCTTGTTTCAGATATTTGAATGGTCTCCTTCAGTTTCCTGTGTTCACTTTGACAAAGAATATCCCACCCCTTTGGATCTTCCAGCTGCTAGGAAGCCTCAATGGGACTGGGTTTTCCAGCAGGAAAAAGTCAATGCCTCTGGCTGGCAACAGAGCTGTACCTGTGAGGCAAGCAAAGAGTGAGAAGGTGACGTTTGGAGGAAGCAACTTCCCTTTGGGAGGGAGCTGAGAGAGTCATCAGATTGGACCTGCCTTGTTCCCCTTTGTCTGTAACATCTTCATTTAAGATGTGAATTAAATGTTGGTGGTGGTAGGAGTTGGGCTCTTGGCTTGCAGGAGAGCTGTTTGTGCTTCTGTGTCTTACCAGGCCTGGGGAAAAAGAAAAAAAAAATAAAATTTAGTGTTCAGAAAACCCAGGAGGAAAATAGAAACTACCTGTGTCCTTAATGACTGACTGCAATTGCCACGTGGGTCCCCTGCTGGGTGCTAAGTGGCCATGGAAATGCACACCATGGTCACACTGAGTGGGAGCTGAGAAGCTGAGGAGTGCTGTGCTGACATGGCCCTTCCCCTGTGTGGCTGGAGGCATTTGACACCTAATCGGCTTTGATCCGAGCAGATCACCTTTCTGGGGAGTTGCTTTGTCACTGGCAAACACGAGGCCGTGTGGTACCAAGGTGTCTGGCAGGCTGTGGACTGTGGAGGTGAATGGAAGAGCTGGTGCTCAGATGGAGGTGGAAGAGCTGCCTCTCTTCAGTTGAAGTGCTCTTAATGTGAGATTTTTGGAGCTCGCTCTTCAGCGTCTCCTGTCACTTCATGACCTACCACTTCCTTTTTCCTAAAGATTAATTTAATTAATCAGGGTTTGAACATCAGGGTTTGCACCTTAACCTCCCAGCCTGCAGGGAGTGGGGAGAGGACCTGCATCTCAGTAAAATGCTAGCAGTGGCTGATACCATAAATCAGAGGGATTTTAGAATCTGATGACAAACCGAATTCTTGTCAGAAAAGAGCAGAACTGACCCCTCCCAAACTGTCATCGAAGCCGGGTCATAAAAATCACAGCTGTCACCAAAGCATGCCGGGCCTCTGGGGGACATGCCATCCTGGGGACTCATCTGCTGCTTCCATGGCCAAATTCCAAGCCCTCAGGCACATTCCACTTGACATTTTGTCACATCTCTTGCTGGTGCATCTGTTCAGGGGTATTAACTCTTCCTAAATCACTTTATCCTTTTTTTTTGTTTCCCTCAGAAAAAACAAGACTATGGGAGATGCAGAGGTCTGAGCAGTGGACTGTGGGACAAAACAGAGTCCAAATGTTTAAAAGCTGGCAGCATCTGGAGTAACTAATCCTGTAGGCAACGTTACTACAGCAACAACATCAGAAATACAACCTGTATTTGCATAAACCTCAAAAAACAGCTCTATCTCACATTTGTACATACAAAGCTACAAGAAATCTTCCCAGTTGTGTCCCTTTGAGCTTTGTCCACAGACATATCTATGCTCTCCAAAGGTGAGCATCAAGTCAGACCATGGTGACTGTGGACTGTACACTCTGCAGTGGCAAAGTGCAAGAGCAGAGACATTGAGGCACCTTTCTCAAACATTTTGATGGGGTCCAAGCTCTGAGATGCCTCTGTATGTGTGAGTCAAAGTTTCTCTATACCTCATGTTCATAATAACTAAGCACAGTCAGTAAAATTCACAGCCACAACTTGTCCAGCAGGGATGGCAGCAGACAGGCTGCGTCTCCAGGCATCAGAGGGGCTGCAATGTGCTCAAGATTCACTGTTCCAGAATCACAAAATTTGAATGTGTGTGGGATAAAGGTCAGCTGGTTTCACTAAGGATGGGGAATGACAGCCATCTGGCCTAGGAGAACGTGGAGAGTATTTGCTGGACTTCTCATGTTACTAGTGACAAAACTTCTAAGAGTTTCTAAAAATAATATGTGCTAATTTCTTTACATGCAGTGTCCTGCATCCAGGATGAGATAGTTCAGTACCAACTCTTGTGCGGGACAAGAGTTAATAAATAACCTGAAGGTCAATGTTAATAAATAAATACAGTAATAATAATAACAGTAATAACAATAACAATGACAATAACAACAACAACAATTGCATAATAAAAGCTAATTAATAAACCAATACTCAATACTCCCCCCACAAACCTTGCTTGAATATGGGTCTCTTTAACAGCAAAACTGTAAAGTCCAAAGTGTTCAGTGCACATTGTATTCCTGCTATACAGACAAAATAAAGTATGATATTATGGATGGAGCAAAAAGTTTGCAGTCTGTAGCAAAGGAAGGCATGAGACAGAAGCTACTTAAGTTAAACAACAAAGTTTTTTGAACTTCCTGAATCATACTTTATTCACAAGTCTTGTGAATCTGGGAAAATTGGAAAGTCTTGGAGGATTCATTTGCTTGTGGGGTTATGAAAGCATAGAGCCATGGGAAAATGTTGAAACTTGGAAATGCCCATTTAGTTTCCAGGATGAGAGTCCACAGTTTGTAAATCAAGGGCTCAGAGAAAGTCACTTGCATTGAACTTCTCAGGAGAAACCTCACCTTCCTTTGCCCTCAGTATGCTGCGAATGCCCTCAGTCCTGTATAACTCTCTAAATAAGCAAGAGCTGAAAGCAAATTCTGTTCTTCTGGATTTTGCCTAGTTCCCTGCAGGTATCAGAAGGGTGCTTCTCTTTGGTGTTCTGATGACCAGGCATGTTCTAGTGTGCTTTAAGGCTTTTGGGGTAAGAAATAACATTTGTTTTCTTGCTTTGCTTTCCCCTGAGGGCTGAGAAACCACCGAAAAAGAAGTCAGCCCTTTGAGTGGGAGCTGGCCTGTCCTCCAATGCACTTCTGCTGCAGGTGCCTGGGGGTGATACCCTGTGCCCCTTTGTTCAGGGTCACAGTCCCTGGTTTACTGGGGGTGCAAATGGGGCCTCCCCAAGCTGACACTGGCTCGGTCTCGGAGGTGGTTTCACCCTCTGCAGTGCTAGGAGCACTTGGTTTGCAGGGCTGTCACCTGTGCTCAGGGAGGCTTCCCTGCTCTTGTTGGGAAGTGGGCACAGGGATTGTCAGAAGATTCTGCCATGCCCTGTCCTTGGCTTTGTTCAGGCTTTGGCCTTGGAGCTGAATGTGAAATGATGTAGACAACACGTGTACCACAGGTCAGTGACACACAGGAGGTCTCAGCAGACAGCCTGGTGGGCCCTGCTTCCCTGTCAATCTGTTAAAATACTCCCAAGAGTAACTTGAGAAGGTTCAGAACAATTACTAAAATTAAACATTTTAAGGCCCACAGACCAGGTACATTTTACCAAAGAGCTCAAAAAAAAAAAAAAAAAACAACCTGCTGAAGAGGGCTCTGAGCTATTCCTCTTGCTATTTCATGGGTCCTGGAAGAGTGAGACAGTTGAGACAGTTCCAGATAACTGGGAAAAAGGCTCATTTTTGTTCCTGTGTTCTGAGGGATAAATGGGATTGCTGAAGCAAACACAGGCACAATAACCCGGCATTAATCTCAGGGAAAATTATACAAAGGCAGACATGGATAGTAAGGAATTAAAGGATACTGATGCAATTAAATACCATTGGTATCATAATATGGAGAGCAAATTCTGTTGGAAAGAATTAACATGTCTTTTTAGAGAGTGATTATGACATGACTGATAAAAGTATGCTTGCTGGCCAAAGCACTTGATTTTGTGTGATAACTTTCTGATGTAAACTTCAACTTGTACAAATGTCTACAATCGTTGGTAAAGAAACTTCCTCTGAAACTGTGGGGGTTTCTCTCTCTCTGTCTTTGTCTCTCTCTTTCTTTAATGAGAGCTTGGTTTGTACAGGATTTTTCCCATTTGGAGACTCAAAACCATATGTTTTAGTTTTGGTGTGAAATATTGAAATATTTCAGTTTGCTAAACATAGGCAAAGCCTAACCATAGCTGTGTCTGAAATCCCATTCTTTGTGAGGAAATCATGAGGACTCAAGTGCTTACTTGAACAATTTTATCAGTCTGCAACTAAGTCATTCAGACAGTGGGTTTACTCAGCAGGGCTCTGGAGTTAGAACAGTAAATCTAAAGAAGGAATCAATAGCTTTGAAACCTCCAGGCCTCTGAAGCTGGAGCCTAAACCAATCTATACCAAATGGAAAGGGGAAAGAGAGCTTACCAGGCACCTTCCCCAGTAGTGCCTTATCTTTCTACTGCAAAACTCTCCTTTGAAAACAGCTGTTTCAGGCAACCAATGCAAGCAGGAGACTGGTTACAGTAGTGCTCTGACTTCTGACAGCAGCTTGCAACGCTCCTGAGGATTAATAACACCCTCTTTGCTGGCACCACAGCTCCGTGCTGCCACAGGCGTTGTCACAAAGGTCTCACCCCTGGCAGCACGTGCTCTGTGGTGGGTGGATTAGAGTGCTACAGCCCAACACAGCACAGTGGAAGGACATTGGTGCTGTTACCCATCCACATTAGCTTGAAGTTTGGTCTTTACGTTCTGTAAGTTTTTTGTAAGTTGCTTTCAAGGGGGAAAATGAAGTGTAAGAGTCCTTGTTCCTCTTCATCCCTGTTCCTTCTCACCCCATTTGTCCCCTCATTACCTCTGTGGCTTTCTCAGTCTTTTCCCTATCCTCAGAAACCATGAGGGGTTCCTCCCTCCCCATTCCCTAAGGTTCTTTCTTCCCAAACCGTCTTTCCCTCTTTTTTCTCTTCCTTCAGTCCCTTTCATTTTCCTTCCTGGCCACCCACTGTCCCCATCCTTTCTACCTCTGAGATTCCCAACTGTGGCAGGTTTTCACATTCCTCATCCTTGCTCCTGCTAGCTGCTGTTTTAACCTCTTGAAAACAATCTCTTACTCTCCCATATCCTTTAACCCGTTGCATCTGGAAGCTGGTGGTGGCACAGCTGCAACAGCAGAAGGGATCTCTCGGGAGCTGGCCACGCCAAGGGCTGCCACTGCAGCCTCACAAGCTCTGACTCTGCTCCTCAGCTGCCAGGTCAAAGGGTGGGCTTTTTTTTTCTTTTTGGGGGATAGCTGTGAGGGTATTTTGAATATTGCATCAATTGCCATTCACTGGTTACTCCTGAACCGCTCTGATCCAAAGGCAAAGGAAATCAAATGCAACTGTGTTGATGCCGGGTTTGCTGCTTTTATCCTTCAAAAGGCATTTAAGAAGTCACACGCATATGGCAGTGAAGAACCATCACAGAAAAGGATCGCATGTTGCATAGTAAATATTGACAGATATGCAGCAGATTTCTGTCCCACTCTTTTCTTTTGCTCTCTCTCTCTCTTCCTCTCTTCATTCTTCTATCTCAACAGCCAGCCCTGTTTCTGCTTTCTTCCATCTGGCAGCTCTCACAATAATCTCACCCACCTGTTAAATGAGAGAACGTCAAGTTAAATTTACAACAGGGCCTGGAAACAGGATGCTACAGAAAAGTATTTTAATTAAAATCCTCTAATTGAATGCATGCTTCCTTGTGAAAAGGGAGCTGCCAAGAAGGGCTTGATGTCACCACCTCTACCCCCATTTGCCACAAAAGGAGAGCAATTGAAACCAGCTCTCAAGGTGGAAAGAGGAAAGGGCATTTCCAGGGAGTTTTCCAGGGTCACCCTTGCAAAACTGTTGGATGGTTCATGGGAGGCTTTTGCCCTTTCACCAGAATCAGAGGTGAAGATGGTACAGCAGCTGCACTGCTTCTGTCAGGCACTTTACAGAATAAGAAGTTGTCATGCGTGTGTAAGGATGGGGGACAATATCTGTGTGAAACCTGAACTCTGGATAGAAATATGACAAATATAATTCCTGTCTGATGCAGAGATCATCACCATTGCACAAACTCTCCTGGGAACATTGTGCTCTGCTTTGCTAGACAATCAAGTGGGGTTTTAAGATCTGGTTTGCTGCAGTTGCTGGAATAGATGCAAAAATGGAGAGCAAAGGGTTGATACAGAAAAGAAGGTGTCAACACACATCGACAGACAAATGTCTGGGGTTCCCAACCAGAGAGCCTGGATGACCATACCTGGTGCAGCTGTTTGGTAACTCCAGACACAGCCCAGAGAGAAAGAAATTACAGGGTGGGTAGGTCCAAAGAGCCAAAGGTGGGAGACAGGAGGAAGTATTTAGGCAGAAGAGGGAATTAGCGAGTGCTGTAGAACTGCGTCACTGCCATGTAACTCTAGCTCTTCTAAATACTATGCAAATCCATCAACACCATATACTTCCTGTAAGCATGAAACCTCTGACTTCTCTTTCCTTGTTAGACAGTGGTTAACTGTTACGAAAAGCGAGTTACAGAGGATAAAATGCACAGCACATGCCTCTACCCAAAGGCACGGTGATACTAATAACAATTAGCGACATTCTGCAATATTTACAGCTTTTTCCATTAAGCTGCCCACAACACGTGGAGGGGAAGTTTGGCACCACCTCATTCCTGTGCCTCCAGGCTGGTAAAGGTCATTTCCCGCAGGCCTCAGGTCACAGAGCAGAGAAGTTCCTGGCACCCTCAGGTGTTAGCCAGCCCTCCTTCCTTGACAACAGAGAATCCTTTCATAAAACACATTTATTTTACATTTTGATATTTTAATGCTTCATTGGCCTATTTAGAAATTGGAAAATCTTACATCCCCTCTTGAGAAATCTGGCAGGCACGTTTGGCTCACGCTGGGAAAGCAAAACCACTGGCAAACCCTCCAGCTTTTGCTAAAATTTAAAAAGGACAGTCCAAGGGTTGAAGGCATTTTAAAAAGGCATTCCTTTTGGGAGTGCTGTGGACTCAAACAATGAAGACCTAGAGAAGAGTAAATTTTTTTTTACACAGGAAACTCTGGGTTGCAAGGATGACTTCCAAGACAAAAATACAGCTCTTCCAAAATGTACACAGATCAGGGGTCTAGGGTAATGGAGAATAGAGAAGACTTTTGCCCTAATCTTTTTGAGTCTCACCTGCATACTTAGCAGCAGCCCTGAGAAAGAGGTGTTGAGTGCAGTAACAGTTTGCACACCAGGAGCAGCATTTGCCTATTCTTCAGCAACTCACATCACCAAATGTGCTCTGGAAGGTGCTCGAGCATTGTTTTGGTAATGAGGAGCAGAGCTGGTGGAGCAGGAGGCCAGGGCCAGTACTGCAGATGTGGGCAGGCTAAGAGTAGGAACAGTGGCTGGAGAGAAGCTCTTCAGATGCACTGGAAAAGAACTACTGGCAATAGAGATGACTCTGCCAGGCAGAGCTCAAAGTGAATATTTTCATACACATAAATGTCTTCTGCAACCCAAGATAATGGCAATGTCCCATAGATGTTTAACATGAGTTTTAAAGGAACACCTAGTGAAAATGTTCACTGGCTGAAGAACAATTCTAGTCTTAAACTAGCACATGAAAATGTAGAAATGCCCCTGAGAGCTGAACAATGTTTTTGTAAAAACATTGCTTTATATGTGTATGAACCACAGTGTGCTACAAAAGGTATTAAATGAGCTTGGAAGTAGGGTTCAGATCCTCAGCTGATGAAACGTTTCTCTAGTTTGAAAAACTTGCATTTTGTTTCCTAGGAAATCTCGGGAATGTGCAGGTGTATAATGAAATATTAAAATTCTGCCTAAAATCCTCTAAGTAACCTGCAGCATCACAAGTGTTCAGCCATTCCCCTGATTTGCACCATACCAACCTCGTAAGTAATTTTCAAGCAGTCAGAAGGCAACAGCTAGAGAGCAAGAGACAGCAAAACCGAGCAGGTGCCACACTACCAGCCTTGCACAGTATGCTCAGAGTGCCAGGAATATCCTCTCCTGCCCAGTTGTTATCAGGCTGTTAAGCTGATACATAAAAGAGTGAGAAGTGTTGTCACTTGCAGCTGGGATCAACAGGGCTGATTGAGCTCCAGAGCAGTGGCTATAAGTAGGAGAGTCAGTGTCATTGTCAAGGAGGTTTTAAAAGTGGAATAAAAGACAGAAATGAAAGAAATAAACAGGGGTTCAGAGAGACCAAGACTGAAAGGAAACTCCCTGCAAACATTTAGGCATTCCCTGATGCTCGTGATGGAGGAAGGGTAAATGTGAGCAGTCCCAGAGACTGTGTAAGGCCTGTTGCTGTTCCAATGAAGGAAACACTCACCTGGGTACAAGTAGTGCCCAGCTGAGGAACTGTCTGCAAGGGGGGTGAGACAGGTCAAGGGGTGGTTCTTTTGGACCTCCTGGTGAAGCCCAGCCCTGTGCTGCAGCTGACCTAGAGAAGTGGGGGCTTCTCTAGGTGCTCATAAGAGGCAACCCTGCCAGCATGCAGGGAGGGCATCTGGCTGCCTTCTTGTGGCTTTTGGCAGCCTCAGTAATTGCAGACAGCATCTGAGAAAGAAGAGGCAACTGAGCTCACTGTTCGCTTCCCGAAGCTGTCACTCCGAGTTGGATGTGACGCCAAGCTGTGTGGCCAGAGCCCTGTGTGGGTGTGAGAAGCTGGCCCTGTCTTTGTCAGCCTACATCTGCTCTCTGGGGACCCAGCTCCAGTTTCCAGTGCTGCCAGGCTGGTGTTCCTCGCTGCTCCACTGACTGCTTCTAAGGAAAATGTTAATCACGGGGATTAGTTACAAAGAAAAGACTGTGAAGCCCAAACCACTCAGGTTTGCAGCATTGCTACTGGCACGCTCCCGAGCTTGAAGCACGTCTGAGTCACTGCCATCAGATAAATGAGTGTAATGTTTCTGCTGAGGGAGCACTGAATTTTGCAAATATTAAGGTTTTAATGGAAGAACTCATCCAGTGTGAGTACATCTCTGGGGACACTACATTGTCATATATGGAGTGAGAGCCAGAGATAAGGGTGCTCTAGAAGACCCTGGAAGTCACCCACGTTGTGACACCACCAAGGGCTCATTTGAAGATATAAATCTCTGGGTTGCATACAGCTGCAGATGGATCTGTGCCCACTGCTAGAATGTATCAAAGGACTTGAAGACTTTGGGGTGCTTGAGGTCTGGAGAGGGCACGAAAACCTCCCATTGCTTAGCAGTTGCTTATCCTTGTCCCAGGAAGTGGGTGCAAGCTCCAGAGGAGGGGGCTGGACCCATGATCCCTAACCTGCAGCTGTAACCACCCATCCCTCTGCCTGCCAAGGACCATATCCTACAGGGTTTAGTTTTGGAAACCTGATAATGTAAGGAAGAATCCCAGGTGTTTTTCAGAAGAAAGGTTTGACTCTTTCCCCAGCTAAAGAGACACAGATTGTATTGGAACTTTTGTCACATAATGTAGGTTCATAGGTTATTTTGGTGACCAGCTGTCTATAGCCAAGCTGTGTTTCTGGGCTCTGGGAACATCTTCAATTTTTCTTGTGCTTTTGAAAGGTGATGAAGAACTGAGTGCTCCCAACCCCATCAATGCCCTCAGTGACTCTTTTTTCCGAGCTGGCTGTGTGCTCTGTAAAGTTCCTTGCTCCTTGACAATGGTGACAAAGAGCAGGGCGGCAGCCCCAACGCCTCCAAGGCTCTTCCCTCACCTCTCTCACAATTTTCCTCAGTGATGTGCACCCCTCATCTCCTCTGCAGCTCTTTACCACTCACATCCTCATTCTGTACCACTCTCTTCTTGCATCATGCTTCTCTATGCTCCATCAAACTCACGCATGTCACTGGACTGCTTTTGGCCTCTTCTCTCCTGCACTCTGGACCCTCTTGTGTGCCTCCAAGCTGTGACCTTAGCTAAATACAGCTCCCCATGTTGCCCTTTCTCCCTGCCCCTACTCCCCAGGCTCCCCCTAATCCCCTGTCTGGGTTTTCAAGAAGCTGCCCCTTCCCTCTGCCTTTCGAGGCTCATTCTCCTCTAGTTCTAAGTGACCTGCTGCCTCTTAGAGGTTTTCATTTCCATCAGCATCCAGTCAGCAGAAGACTATCGACATCTTGGCTGAGGACAGTCTCAATCCAAAGTTACTGGGAAAAACTGCTCTGTTTGTCTGTCTGAGTCTGATAGCAAACGTGGGAAGATGGAGCTGGTTTAGTTACTGTCAGTGTGCGTCAGCCGATCCTGAGGGAAAAACATCAATATTGGATAATTCAAGACTCATCAGACATAATCCTCTCTCTTGTTCTTTGCTTGGGCTCCCTGCTTTCCCCTGAAGGTTGCTCAGCCTTTCCTCTCTCCTCAATGGCTTCTGCTTTTCTTTTTCCTTACCGCTATTTTCTCCCTGGTGTTCAGATTATAATGAGGAGTAAATTATCTAAATTGAAAACAAAAGAAAAATAATGAGTCTTGAAAAACACCCTCAAGAAAATGTCCATTTACAATTATAGAAAAAGCTGATCTCGAGCTGTACGAATCTTGGAGAAAGACACAAAACCAAACTGCATATGAAACTGCAAACAGGGTGGAGGGGGAAAAAAAGGAAAATGCATGACAAATCCACATGAAGTGTCCCAGACAGCTTTTGTCTGCACAGAAATGGTTTTATGGGATTCTCTGCAGAAAAGGGAACAAAAAAATTAAGGAGTTGGGTTCAAAAGATCAAGTTGCATTTTCATTGATCTCAGACTTGTAAGAGCTGCCTCATCAATCACAGTTGCTTAAAAATTCCTATTAATGGCCTCAAGTGCTGGGGCTGCCCATATGGTTCATCTTTGTAGTATTTGAGCAACTCCCTGGGAGCAGTATGAGATCTGTCAGTGTCAGAGCCAGACACTCTGTGCTCATCCCTGCATTCCTGCAAGTGGTGTAAGGAGAATAACTATCACTACAAGCATGAGGAGCTCCATCTGATCCAGGACACAAGGAGCAACAGAGGAGGAGAAAAGAATAAAACCCAAATTATTTGGCTTTCAGAGATACTGGAGAGCAGCAGACCAGGATGAATGTCCCAGTCTGTCATCCAGGGGGTGCACGGGACAGCTTCAGGCCAAGGTGCTGCATGGCATTGCACAGGAGTGAACACTGCTTGCTCTCAGGGAGCTGGGAAGAACATGGTGGTTGGAGGCATTCAGACTGGGCAGGAAAATTCAGAGGAGTTTCCCCCAACATTATTTTGAATGATGGGGATTAACTCTGGGCTAGGCTGGAAGATTTGTCAGGTACAGCTGGAGTTTGTCTTGCCCTGAGCAGCAAAGTGAGTGTGGTGTTCAGACAGAGCTCTGCAGGTGCCCAGGCAGGAGCTGAGCTCCTCCTGCTGCATCAGGCCCTTGGGCTCCTCGTGTGCTTTGACACTGGCTGCTGCCTTTGGCATTGGATATCCATAAAAGTATGGGTAGAATACTAGAAATGTTCTTGGTGAGCACATTTCCCCTATTCCAGAGGACTATCCCATCCAGCCAAACTGACTTCACACCCTTAATGCTGTCATTTTTCCTGGAGACAATTCAGATCCAAAATTCAACAAATCTGTCTCTCTAGTGGGGACAATTTTTTCTTTGTTGTAAGTTCTCCTTCTTTCTTGCATTGGAGAATTGTCATGAAGACAGTTTTGAACTGGATCTTCAATTCAAGTCCACATTGGGTTTAAGTAACAACAAAATAACTCTGAAATGTACACTGAAAATAACTGTGCCTGACCTTGGTAATAGTTAAAGCATTCACTTTGTCACTGTTGTCCCAGAACCTGAGCTGTGTTTTCAGAGGCATGGAACAACTCTCCTGTGAGGAAAGGTTGAGAGAGTTGGAGCTGTTCATCCTAGAGAAGGGAAGGCTCTAGGAAGACCTTGTAGGAGCCTTCCAGTACCTAAAGGGGGCCCACAAGAAAGGTGGGGACAGACATTTTAGCAGGGTCTGTTGTAATATGAAAAGGGGTAATGGTTTGAAACTAAAAGCAGGTAGATATGGAGTAGATATATGGCAGATTCGTAGTTTGGGTTTTTTTACAGTGAGGGTGATGAAACACTAGAAGAGGTTGCCCAGAGAAGTGGTGGATGCCCCATGCCTGGAAACATTCAAGGTCAGGTCTGACAGGTTTCTGAGCACCCTGGTAAAGTTGAAGATGCCCCTGCTCATTACAGAGGGTTGGACCAGATGACTTTTAAAGGTCCCTTCCAACTCAAACCACTCTGTGATTCTATGATAGGTATAGTTGAACAGTTTTTGGAATCTGAAATAAACAGCAGGGACCAGCAGATTGCTGCTTTCATGGAGAAGTTTTAATGTGAGCCATGACTGTTGACATATTTGTTCACCACTCTACTCTTATTGGAAAGGAATGAAGCTGCATCAGGTGAAATTCAGGTTGGATGTTAGGAAAAATTTCTTCAATGAGAAGGGGGTCAGTCACAAGAAGAGGCTCCCCAGGGAAGTGATCACAGCACCAAGCCTCTGGAAAGAGCATCTGGATGAAGGTCTCAGTAATATCATTTAGTTTTAGGCATTTCTGAGAGGAGCCTGGTGTTGGAATTGATGATCTTTATGGGTCTCTTCCAAGCTGAGATGTTCTACAGTTTTGAGTTGAGGCAGAGCAAGTAGGAGCCATCAATATGTCACAAGGTCCTTTGAATTTGCAGGGTTTTGCTGCAGAGAAATCTTCAAGGGGAGAAGAATATTCACAATCCCTATTCCCCTCATGCTCTTGGTTTACCCCCAAAGGCATCACAGTTTATTAAAAAAGTTAAATACCTGTAGCTGAATGAGGCCACCAGAGTGTCAGAGAGTGATCACTTCTTCTCCATGTGGGCTGAGAGTTACACGGGATGCAAAGCTCAGCTCCTGCTCACGCCATGCCAAGGCTGAGTGAAGGAGCACCTCCTCAGGTCTGAGCACAGCTGAGAAAAATCATTTGCCCCAGAAGCAGCAGAGCTGACATGTCAGCAGCACCAACCCCTGCTCTCCAGACAGCCAGCCTGCCACAGGGAAGTGCTTCCAAGCAGGACTAAAGTTGTTGGGCTGAGGTCTGCCAGGTCTCAGGGACAGACACACTCATTCTTTGTGTGCCCCCTGCACACGTGGACACAACACAGCTCCTTTACTATCGAGCTGTTTGCAACACTGAATTTCAGTGCACAGCCACTATTTCACATACTTTCACCTAATCTCAAATACTTAGACAACAAACTTTTGAGGGACCAAAGAGGTTGCGTGCGTTTTCTGGATGTCTTTTCCTTGCTGGTTCTATGGAGTTTCTCTCTTTGTAGCTTCAAACAAGCCATTCTGATTATTTTCACTTGGCCAGTTTGATCCTGCATTGTGCTCACAGGAGCAAGAATATTTTTTCTGGTGGCTGCCTCAGGATCCCGGCAAGATGCCATAGTCTGTGAGATGAGAAACGGTGACCTCATGGATAGGGGAAGGGAAAAGAGGAGGCAAGACTGAATTTTTGGTTTTCTACATTTAAATCCCATCAGGCTTTGTGTTTTCATTTCAAATTCTTTCCAAAATACTGTATCTATTTTCTTCCAGGATACTATGACTGAAATGACTTTATGCTTTTCCTCCAATGATTATTTTTTTAAACCAAAAGAAATTATTTGTTTTCTGAAGGATTTAAAACTTATCCAATAAAATGTACCCAGAAATAAAGAAGAGAAAAAGGGTAATAATCAAGTGCTGTAAAAATCAGCAAGTCACAGAAGAGTTAAAGTTCCTTACACATGGCCAAGTTAAATAAGACCTGGAGGGACACATGGTTCTCCCCCCAGCACCCCCTGAACTCTGGGGTGTGGGCTTGTGAAGTGCCTGGGAGGCAAAGTTGGCCCCCATTGTGTCTTGTTTAATTTGGCTGCTTGAAGTACTCACTTTTTTTTTTTTTTTTTTGGTAATTTGGCTCTTCCTGCAGCTCTCACACCTTCCTTTAACATAAATGTCCTTTACATTTTCAACGTGCCTTTCCCAAGCCCTCCATTCCATATTGCTGGATCAGCTGCCTCTTTTTCTCTGTGCACCTACACGTGGCTGCTGGCACGGGGCTGTGTTTATCCCCACACAGAGGGAGAACCAAAACCAAGCTGCAGAGCACCGTCGGCACCAGTGCTCTGTTTCCAGGGTGCACTTCCCAGCTCCACAGTCTCGTCAGGAGCCAGGAGCTGCATCCAGGAGATTTCTGCTGGCCAGCAGCAGGACTGCTCTGGAGCAGCGCACAATGACAAAGTTTTCCTGCCTGTGCATTGCTGCCTCAGCTGGAAATTCTTCCCCCACCACCTTGCCATGGGTCAGTGATAAAATACTAAGCTTGGTCCTGCTAAGGCTGCATGTCTGGGCTGTGTTGCAACAGCAACGGGAGAAATACTGCTCAGACTTGACACCTGTGCTTGGTGGTGTCAGCCATCACACAGCAAGCCCTTCCCCACATCTGACTTAAATATTAAAGCATAAATCCAGCTACATTACCTTTATACAGTGCCAAATTGGCAAAGATGGGAACTTTGTCATTTCTTCTGCCAGTGATAGCAGTTTGCAATAATGCAGCAGAGATTGACACACATGGCCAAGGGCAAGTCCTTTTTTCAGTTTACTGTCTGTAAAATGGGTATACAATGCATGGACCAGCAAGCAAGCTACAGGAGTTTCACAGTTATTCTCTAACTGCTTTGGTCATGGAAAGCTGAAGATAAATTTTGAAGTACTATAACAAAGAGTAGGTTACAGGTTTTTTTTTCCCCTGACTATATAGAGCAAAAAAAAAGGTGTTTAAAATTGAATCAACATAAAATAGAATTTAATAAAAATCTTGAGATTTTATTTTGTTCTTATATGCAATTCTGTATTTAGACATATATGCCTAACAAATTTGCTGAAAAGCGGTCAACTCATTCTCACACTGAAGGAGATGAGTTTCCACTTGCTGCATTAGAAATGTGTTTACTCTAAAGTACGTACATGCCTGAAAAGGCAAAGCCCCAAGTGGGTGAAGGAAATGCAGGAATAGGAGACATTCCAGCTGCTGAGACCTGACACCCTTGGGAGCACATCCACTCATGTCACTGCACACTCCCTCTCAGGAGCTGCTGGGTCAAGGACACCTTATCCATGTCTCAGGACAATGTCGAAGACAGAATTTCCATTTTATTCTGTACACTACCAAAATATTCCTGGGAAAAAAGCTCCGTCTTCAATGACTCTTTGGGATTGAACACCAGCAGCCAATAACATTTTTCTTTCCACTATTGCTGTGAAAATAATAAAAAAAAAAAGGTTCAGAAGGAAATCTGAAAAAATGCAGTGAGAAACCAGTGAAACCAGGAAATGGAAATGGATGGCTGGACACTTTGGGATTGCTACAGGCAGCTCTGGTTCAGTGAGATTTGCTGGGTTGGTGTTTTGCTGGCCTGGGAGACACATTAGAATATGATATTTAGAAGTCATAAATAATCTGGTTATACTTCAGCTGCCAGCTTTCTGGGAAACGGGTAAAAGTAGAGGAGAAATGAGTTAAGGAACCCCCCAGTGGCACAATTGTGGCAGCAGATGAAGGGAGAAAAACCATAGATATTATGGATGGATGAACACAGGGAATATTTTAAGTTTGGATTCAAGCTCAGTTGAAATTGAGCTTGCCTGTTTGCCTTGTAAGAGCAACTCATGGATGCTGTCACTCCTTCTGTTGTAGAACTGTTTGGCTTAGAAATGGAAAATAGCATTAGCAATGGGTATCCAGTCCACCCAGGTCCACAGCCCAGCCAGGACTCACTGACCCCATAGAATTCCCTAAGGTTTACAGCTGCAACTCCGTTCCACAGCTAAATTCAGCTTGAAAAGCCATTTTATTTATTATTCCCCTTGCATTTCCCTTCTCTTGTTCTATCTTCTCTTCACAACTTGTATAAGATGAAAAGTAAATCACTGCTGAAATGGAGTGTCAAGGGATGCCCTGAACATGGCTCCCATGGATTTGTGTGAGGCTGTGACTGCATTTCTTATTTCTTGGTGCCAATATAATGAACGTGGAATAGCCAACCAGCTTAGACCTGAAAGAGATGGACATCAAAGGATCCCTTCACATCAGGTATCATGGCACACTCAGACACTCACAGGGTGAATATGGCCTGGATATTAGAAAGGAGAAGCCAAAGAACTAAGGCCATATGACAGCTACGCCTTGCTCTACCTCTCTGCCTTTTTCACTTTGTGCTATTTATAAGCCTGAGTTGACATTTTGGACTATGGTCATGTTGGGCAGATATTTCCAGCCTTACGTTTCTATTATGGCATTACAGGACCTCCCCACCATGTCCTGTGTGGTGGAAAACACAGGTTCCAGAATTATTTAGTTCCCCAGTTTGGATTTTTGCATGAATAGACCTGTGACAGGAATCAGGGTCCTAATTTTTTGACAGAAACCAAGCATGATAAATCAAGAATGAAATAGATTTTTATCTCCACAAGTTCTTTGGATCAGATTGTTTCCTTCCCAGATCATGGCAGTGATGGAAAAATCTTTCCAAGTTACAGGGGTTGACAGTTGAGACCCCTAACATTTCATGGTATTTTTGTCACCCTAAATAAAAAAAGAACAATTAGGTTTTGCCTAAAACCATTTATGTTTGTATATAGGCAATGTAACCAGTTTTATGTGCTTTCAATTGTGTTTAATGATAAATAGCCTGAAAATTGTTGTGTAAGCAACAAATTTAATACAGCACATTTCACATTGAAGAAGTGAATGTGTTTCCTTTCAAAAGTTCATTTTTCTGTTGATACAATTTTTTTCTGTGTGGTCAGAAGCTAGAGCATCTCAGGCTTTGGATAAGTTCAAATTATCCATTCAAGAAGGAAAGCAGCTTATTATTCATTATCTAAAAGTAACTGAGCTATTCACAGAATCTCTTTTCAGACTATGCTGTTCCTTTTCCTGTGTGACCATAGCCAATTCTCTCTTGTTTTGGATGCATGCAATTTATATTTCTCTTTTTTTTATACAGGTTTCTTCATGTTAGATCAACCTTTTTTTACATAATCTTTAGCACTTTTATCTTTCCTCAGTTCACCAAATTTTTGTGTTGGTTTCCTCTGTTCTTCTGTAAAACTTGACTTTGTAATGTTTACAGAGTTAGGAGTTGGAGCATTTTATGGATAACTCTACAGATGTAGGAATTCACGTGAAAAAAGTGCAATACTGTATAGAAGTGGAAGTCATTTTTATTTCGTTTTCTAAAAAAATATGACACTGCCACACATGGAACTCACAAGATCCAAAATGTATGTCTCCAAGTACTCTGGAGTGATTGCCATTGAAACTTCTTCATCTTCTGGCTTTCTTTTCACTGATGATAATATATTGGCATTTGGACATATCTTGTATATATTTCAGGACTCACAGGTATTGAGCTTTAACTTTTGAATTTTGGTTAATTATCCACTGTAAATCTTGGGTGACATTGCTGCACTTGTCTTCTCTTCCCCATTTTGGGTAGCTTGCCAGCAAATCCAGACTTCTTGTTGGAGCTACAGTAAGAGAAATGCCACAGCAGTTCACCGCAGCCTCGCTGCCACTCCACTGTTGCTGCTTGCAGGATTTCTGCTGGTGAGTCACCCGTGCTGTGATCTTGGTGAAAGCAACACCTTCCTCAGAGCTTACCAGTTTCACAGCCCTTGATCATGTCCCTGGCTATCAGCACAGGCCATTCTTTGCACCCTTGCTCTCTTGTTCCTCTAGTGCTTCTACACACCCCTCTGCATTCATGCTTCTTTCTAACTAATCTTCCTATTTCTGTGTACAGATTCTTGTGTGGCAACGTAATGTAAACCACTGAGTACAGTGCTGGCCATGGCTTGGATAGCTGGCAGGATAAATCCATTTATGCAGGGCTAATTGTACTACAACTTGTTCCAGCTTTACTGAGAGAGACAGATGCAGGTGATTACATCATGTCTCCAATCACTAAACCACATCACCTATTTAATATAGCTCAGCAACTGCAGTTTTCCTTTGTGCCTGTTCCTGAGTTTGTTACACAAATTTAATGCAACTGTATTCACATGCAATTACTTGACTGCACGTTAAGGGAAATGTTATAAACCAGCTCAGGTAGGAAAAGAACCCAAGGCCATGTCAACCTCCCTGTAAGTCACTGGGAACCCCTAATTCTTACAAAGGAAACATTAGAAAGACTGTGGGTGTTGCAGAATGTCCCCAGGGCTGCCATCAGTGTAGTCTGGAGGGAAAAGTCCCCTTCACTGAGAATAACCATGTGAGTAAAGCTCCAAGTTTATTAACAGCTGAAACAGCTTCTTGGCTGAAGCAGCAGCACCCTCTCCATCACCCAAAGGGCAATGGTCTCTGCTGGCTGTGCCACTTGGGCCAGCTCTGTGTCTCTGCAGTACAGCTGCATCCAGTCAGCTGGAAAACAGTGCCCTGAGCTGTGCACAGTGCTGGATGCTCAAGGGCTGCTAAACAGAGCCTAGGACTGCTCCTGGAAGCATCTGAGGTTAGCCCACAGAAGTCACTCTATCTTGGTAGAGAAGGGCATTATCCAGCTCAGTGTCAGAGCTTCCAAAATGCTCAACAAATTCAGAACATTACTGGAATAAGAACAACATCTGTAGGAACTTCAACCAGTGTAAAATTACACGCTCCTAATCCTTCTCCCCCACAGCATGCAATGAGTTCCACATTGAATCAGAAAAGAAACGAGCTCAGTGCTCCAGAGATGGGTTATTGCACAACTATCCCCACTGGGGAGGTTCATCACTCCTCCCAAAATCAGCTGGTGCTGACCATTGTCCAGCACAGAAGCCAAGCTCACCAATGTGCTGTCAGAAGACAACAGTGCAGCCATGGGAACTGCTCTTTTCCAGCCTCACCCTTGGTTCACACAGGCTGGACTTGTTAGAGGTCTTTGTAGCAGAAAGGAGCTGATATTTGAAGAGCCGTACACTGCTCCTGTAATTTGTGGCCATATTACACCTCTGGGGTGATAAGCAACAGTGAGTGACTCCCTGAAAAGAGTTACATGGATTTTAGTTGTATTCTGTACAGTTTCCTAGATGGCAATTACACACAAACAATAAGAAGAAGTCTGAAAACTGAGTGAGCCACTTTTACAGCAGAAGTTTTGTGGGTCAGCATCAGGCAACAGAAGCCCCTGCCAGCTGCCCCACAGAAAAGCTCTCAGAAATGATCCCATCTGTGGATTCAAAATGCTGGGCTACAGACTTGGACAAAAAGTCTGCTCTGCAGCCTGCCTCTCTATAGAAGAAAAAGTGCTGAAGGAGTCAGATGTTCCCTGGACAGGAACTGGCTTATTTATAGCAAACTGTCCCTTGGCCACACCACCACCCTCCTCACAAATTTCTGTCATTGCTTTTATAGCTGCATTTCTACTACATCTGTAGCATGCAATGGGCACGCTCAGGCATTCTCTGCCCGGCCCTTGGCTGCATTTTCATGTTGTTGCTTCCTTTAGAATGATGCCCAACAAGAAACATACAGCAAAATCAATCTGCTAGTGCTGATCTCACATGGGATGTGTGCTCTAGGTCAATGAACCTATTTGAGTTGGGGAAAAAATAACCTGAAGACTTTTTAATTTTTTAATGGCAGATGCTATGTCAGCCCTCACCCACCTCAGTAAAGCTTCACTGTCTTCATCAATATACATCAATATACAGTATGCAATAAAGGAGGCACTCTAGCAGATCATCTGCTTCAATTTTTGCTGTAGTGTATTGTAAGGCTCCCAAAATATAAAACACTTCCAAAGCATTAACTTGGCCCATTCAACTCAGCAAACTCTAAGCCCATTCGATTGTAAATTACTCTAAATTACTGTAAGAGGCAATTAGAAAAAGAAAAAGAGAAAGACAGAAAATATATAGAAAAGGACAAATATAGCCACCACTCCAGCTTCCTGCAGTGTTCAGCTGATAGAAATTACAGGAGGAAGTAGGGTCAAGACATGTCCTTGCTGCATGTCCTGAGTTAAATACCTTTTGGCTTTCCTGAGCCCTTCCCCCATGTGGGACTTCTGGTAATTTTAGGAGCTGGATTAGGGGCTCCAGAGATGAATGCATTGCCTCTGGTGTGCCAGGGATTGGCAGCCACTGCCAGGCTGGGATACAGGCTCTAGGAATAGGGTGTGCAGGGCAGGGCACCCCCTTGCCAGGGCAAGGCCTGACCTGCCCTTACCCCTCACACATGCACACAGAATGTTTCAAACCAGCAATGCTTCCAGCCTCTCACGTACTTCAGAGAATGTCACAGCCTGTGCAACCTAATTTGTATTTATGTTTGTGCCCTGAATATTTTGCTTTAGCACATAGTGCTTACATTACCTCTGGGAACACTATGTTGCACTGGTTTGCAGTGTCCTGGTATTGCTGAGCTGCACTGACTGTGGTAATATTTATGTCCTGTGCCTGTCAGTGTGCTAAGGAATGAAGCTAAATAAATTCTGTAGAGCTTGCAAACCCCCCCTGATTATTTTTGTGCCATTCTTTTCATTTCTGTAACAAGTTGTCGGGTTTGCACTTGGAACAGCCTGTCCTGTAAGATGAGGGATCTCCTGCCATTGAGATTTCCATTACTCTTTCTATGATTTGGATTAGGTTTTTTAAAAGGGACACCTCTTCAAGGAGTTACATGACATTTCACCTTTTAAATTTGCAGCATCAAACTGGGAGATGCTTCCCTTCTTTTCTCCTGGTCTGGAAACCAGAAGCCTGCATGGGCCAAGGCCAAATGGGCCAGCCCAGGAGAGGTGGAGTTGAGACTCCCTGGCTTCTGTAGCTCTGGGTAGGTCCTCTGGTGCTTAATAACATCCATATGCCAGATGAAACTTGTGCCTGGGAGCTTGCATGCAGGACATCTCTTCCTCATGTGGCTTCTTTGAATGAGATGTTACACTGTGCCCCCTTCCCTGCACTAGTAAAATTAAGAAGGTCCCTGCCCTCCTCCTCCTGTCTCTTCTAAAGAAACATGTGAGAACTTCCATCCCAAAGCTGCTTAAAGCTGGCCAAAGCATTCAAATGCTCGTGGTAAAGTCGGGAAGGAAGGAAGGGGACAGGAACCACAGCCCTGCTGCCTCTGCCACCCACACACACATGCTTTGCAAATGAGCCATCAAAGGGCTCCTGGATGGGAGCAGAGCTATTCCAGGAGGGCTCTCAAACCCAGTGGTCAGGGCAGTCACCCAGGGAAAGGGAGTATCCCGGGGGTAGCTCCTGTGTGTTCTGCAACTCAGGCTGCCCACCAGGCCAGCTGGACCCTGGTTATCTCCCGCTGATCCCAGTGTGTCTCTCCCATTGTCCATTGCTGTCACCTCTCCCTGGGAAGTCCCAGTAAAAAGTGGCCAATGGCTCAGGGCCTTGTGTCCGTACTTGGGTGGCAGGGGGAGAAGAGCCACTGCTGTACAGGAGATTCCTGTCACACCTGGGTCCACCTCAAATACCTCATCCTCCTGGGGTGGTGCCAAGGCCTTAAGCAGGTTCTCTGCTCAGAGGAGTGTTACCCTTGTGCACCTAAATGAGCACTAAATAAATACTTTTAACAAGTTTGTCCTGTTATTTCTGGTACTGCCCTCCAAACACTGCTCTGCTTTTGCTTTGCACAGTGACTGCCAAGGAAAAAGTGTCATATTTTTTGCCCATTTCAGTATTAGCTTGTTTTTAATCCTCATGAACTGTCAGTGCAACTTTCGCACCAAGTACTATCTGTGTATTTACAATTTTACATCTTGGGACAGAAAAGCCTCTCTCAGATTTTTTTTCCTATTTTTTTCAGTTTTGATGCTGACTATTCTGACCCTACAGCAGCAAAACACTAAGTATGCAGCTAATTAAGCTCTCTCACTTTATAGATGTGCCCCATAAGAATTAAATAAATAGGTCTATAAATATGGTCCATGAATGCTCACCCTGGGGTCTATATGCTTCATACCAAAAGCAACTTCAATTCATACTGATGCAGTAAGATTTTCTGAAGAATATGGTTGGACCAGGGAAAAAAGTACTCAATAACATGAAGGATCACACTGCTGAAGAGTCTGGGTGGCCATTTCAAAGCTCTCACCCAAGGATTCCTACTAAAATGCATGGAAACCTAGATACCAGTTCTTCACACTAATATTGAAGCTGTGACCTGCATACATGTTTTGCTTTTTTGAGGTATTGTTTCCAGTGATAATTCTTTATTCCTTTTTTTGTTTAATCCAGATGAGACATATGTATATTGATGAAGACAGTGATTTTGATTTTGTTGAGTCTCTTCTTCTAGCTGAAATACAGACCAACTCACAAAGAATTAAATTGGTTAAATAAGAAAGCAATCTAATGCAAAGAGCCAGCAGAAGGAAATGTTGGTTACACAACATACTACTAACCTGTAGAAATTCTTGCCATAAATGGAATTAAACCCAAAAGCAAACATCAAAGCACAGGGTGAAGGGCATTTCTGAAAGATTCTGAAAAAGATTTTAGAAAGGCTCTAAAACTCCCTGGTCAAGATTAAGCCAATAATTCATTATTAGGGGTAAACAAAAGACAACAAGGTGAAGGACAGATTGTCCCCATCCATAATCCCCCCTACCCTTTCCAGCAGCATCCAAAGCTAGACACAGTAAAAGCCAGAATACACTCAGACAGTCTAGGCACAGAACTGGGGATGGCATTGGTATATTTATCTTCCCTTGTAAAAACAAAAATAAAGAAATGCTTGCAGAATTGATCTTTAAATGTCTTTCTACCTTTCTAGTTCTTTCTCAGTTCAGGGAAAAAAAAAGTTTATTGACACAAGGAAAGCTGTAAACTCTGCAGCCATAATTTACAGCCAGGTTTGAGGGGGCTTCAGCTTGCCCCCAGCTTTCGGTGTTAATGTCTTAATCTCATATTAGAAATATAGTGCAAATAAAAAACCTATACATACTCCCAAATTACATTTTTAAATTATTTTAAAATTATAAATAAATTATATTGCTATTTTTAAGTATCATTGACTGTACTGACTGTGAACATTTGTTCTAAAGAGCTTCTTCAATAATCAAAATAACAGCTCTAGCTGTTTTTAAGATACACTTCCTGTGAAGAAGGCAACTTACAAACTCCAAGGACTCAATTTTTAAAATTTCTTGAGAAGACAGAATTTTAAATTTTTATTGCAATATTGCCTGGACTTCACAATCTAGCACCGTACCTTCACCCCCTCTGTTGTGCAAACACATGTGACAGTATTTTAAAAATGTCTGTCTCCAGAAAACCACTGAGGAAGCCTCATAGACAGAGAAGAACACAGAGGGAACAATTGCAAGGATTTATTTAGCGCTTTCTGTGCTTGGCACTTAGAAACAGAGTTCCGTGCATAGGGCAAATCTTTATACAGCTTTTTCTTCATACATATTTTACATACCATTTTTATTGCCCTCTTTTATATTCATAATATTGAATATCCCACTAGGCATATAAATACATTTATCTACAACACCTCACAACAACTCTCAATAATATCTGTATTCTGTTACTTGGTATTTGCATTTTCACACAACTTAAATGCATCGCTTGCACCAAGCTACAATTGTTTTCTTATTTTAAAGGATTTGAAGAGAAAAAAGAAAAAAAAAAAAGAACAAGGAAAAAAAAAAACAGAAAAGAAAGATTTTAAAAGGCAATGATCTATTTGGTTAAACAGAGACCATGTGGAGGGTGGAAGGTTGGCAAATACTCAACCTCACTGTTTCTGAAATGCTAATGGTTTTCTACGGCAACTCTCGCATGCAAGGTCAGCTGCACTCCTGTAGAGCTCTCTTTTCTCATCGCTCTTCCCCATGAGCTCAGTCTGGGCAGTTTCTTCCCACTGGATGAGTGCTGTGGGAGAAACACATTCCCCACAAAGGCTGTCATCCATTCGGTTTTGCTGCATTACTTCCAGTCAAGTCAACGGGAGCTGAGCCCCCTCCCCCCATTCATCTTTCCAAAGTTCCAACCCCACTTCTGTCTGAGGCTCATTTATGAGCTAAGACTTCTCTCTCTCCTCTCTCTTCCATCTCCATCTGCAGGTTGGGTGCTGGTGAGCTCAACCTTCATAAAGAAACAGCCAGTTGGGCAGAGCCATGGTGAAAATGAGAAACCTCTTCAGAAAAAGCTCCAGCCCAGCAGCGCCATTCCTGTGCTACAGTGGAAGAAGGACCCACAGGCCTTGCTGGTTTCAGAAATGGGCTGAGCCACTCTGGCAGTGAGGAGCTGTCCAGGAAGGGGGAGGGCTTTAGAGCCATGGGCAGTGCAGCTTCAGAGGATGAAGCCCTGGGAGACAGCCCTTCTTCAACACTCGGACGGGACAGCACAGGGAATGGGTCCCTCCACGCTGAAAGCTCACACTGCTTAAAGCTAATGCATAAACAGTAAATTCAGCTGCTTCTCTCCAGCTTCTCATTAAAGTCATGCCCTCCTCTCTGCAATGTCCAGAAAAAGCAGATGCTCCGCGCCAATCTGGAGGCCCTGGGCTGCAACAAGTTGCGATGGCTGTCAGTCGAGGCTCTCCAGAAGGTTCTGGGGCACACACCTAGATGGCTTATGTTCTTGTTTATCATTACAATTCTAGTTCCACTATAAGTTTGAAGGCAAAAGAGTACTGGGATGGGTTCACCCCTGGGAACGATGAAGGTCCGGCTGCCTTCGATGCCAGGAGAGGCACGGCTTGTTAGACCATGTGCACGGACATCTGTGAGGAGGAGCCCTGCACCGCTCCGTACTGCCTGTTGTCACAGGCCGCGGCCGTCTGCTGGTTGCTGGAGGGAGGGCTGATCATGTGCATCCCGTGATCCATCCCCGTGGAAAGGTATTGCCTCTCTCCAAAGGCCCCGCTGGACGGGGAAGAGCAGAGTAAAGTGCTTTGGGAGGTGGTGAGTTTCTCTGGGCTCGCTGCCAGCCTGGGGGAAGCAGGGAAATTGTATCCATAGAGGTTGTAGGGATTGTGCAGGGAGAAGGCATTGTAGGAGCTCTGCTGCATGTGGCCGCCACCAAACATGTGTGAAGAGGAGGAGGTGGAGGCAGGGTTGCCTGCTTGCATGACATACTGAAACTGGGAGCTGGGGAAAGATCCCAGCTGGCCACTGTACGCCTCCATCTTGCTGTTGCTGGGCAGGGAGGAAGGAGCCGGCATTCCTGAGATCAAGGAGGGAGTCCTCTGAGGCATGAAGGTTTCGGAGGGCTGCGAGGCAGAGGCGGTGCTGCTCTGCAGCCGGTTGTAGCCCCCGTCGCTCAGCCCTGGGTAGCTCTGCAGCGCTGCCATGTTGCTCCTGGCACACGGAGGATAATCAGACAGGTTGAGGTTGCAAAGCTGACTCTCCCGGCAGCCAACATTGAAAGTGTTGGGGGCCAGATGGAAGGCTGGAGGAGAGCAGGATGGAGACAGAAGGTGAGAAGAGGCAGATGGTGATGGGGTCCCCGTGCTAGAAGTGGTCGGGGATGTTCCTGTGCTGCCTCCTGCAAAACAAAACACATTGGGACGATGTTCAGCACCCAGAACCACATCTGCAAAATGAGACAGCTTCATTGAAAAACAGCTTAGTTCAATAAAGAAGCAAGGGAGGTAAAATGGGCACTGGAAAACTCAGCCTTTTTTGGCAAGGGCCCTCACTTTAATAGTAGCATCTCTAGGTCTTTCGTTCTGGTTTTTTGTTATGACTTTGTATTTCAACAGAGGTTTTATACCCTTTTAAAACAGAAAAGGGAAGCAAGCCTGCCACAGAGTAACCTAAGGCATTGGGAAAACTGGGAGGAAAGACAGCTCCATCAGTCAAGAGATCTGCCATTTACAGGCATGTTTATCTAGCTCTTTTTAGGGGAAAAAAAATAAAGAGAAGGTAATTTCTCCTCTCTCCTGGTCTGCAGGAAGACCACCAGTCAGTGAACTGTATGGTCCCACTGCAGACACGCTTCATCATCTGCTCAGGGGCTTGTGGTGGGAAGTGGCTGAAAGTGTGTTGGACTTCTGCACCATTCAGCATTTTTGTCAGCTAGCTCATGGTGCAGCAGCGCTGATTCAAGCCAGAAGTAACACTAAAATGAAGGGACACAGTTTCAAGCTATATCCTGCCCCACAGAGTGCAGAAGGGGGATGTATCAGGATTTTCAATCATGTGCTTAAAATTTAAAAGGGATTCCATATGTTGTACCACTGATGTTAACAAAATATTGATATATATGCATGCCAGTAGTATCAGTGCATTATACAATATTTATACTGTGAATGATGGAATTGACCATTCTGCACAGCAGGGATGCTCACATGTTCTGACCTGGGAAAATAATACTGTGTAATTTTATTTAAATTTAAAAATATTAAAAATATTTTATTTATTTAAAAATATTACCAAGAATGATAGCAAACTGAAAGTAAGTGTTATGAAAAAGATGATGGCACAATTTTGAGCTTAAGAAGAGATTATTTATAGGCAACATTCTGAATTGGAGGAAGTTTCCTTGAACAACCAGGAAAATCTCTACTTAAAAGAATTCAGTCTTCTGATGTGAAACCTTTTATTTTCATCTGATTATTCTTTTTGTATGACATTTCCTTTCTGCATTAGGGCAACTAACAGTGGAGACTCTTGTAAAAGGACCAAAGAAGTGCTGGTGAAAAAATTTGACCAGGGAATAAACAGACCCAGAGGACTGGGAGGAAGCATTTCCAACAAGGTACAAGATTACAGATGAGAGGCAAAGGGACTTGAAAAGACAGTGTTTGAATGGGCAGATGAAATTTCACCAAGGCAGAGATAGCACACTGAGGATCAAAAATAAGGGACAACTTTTTCTTGTATCACCTTATGGAAAAAAATCCAGGATTTTGAGACCAGACTAGGTCTGCTGAATAAGGGGGGGAAAAAAAAGAAGACGAAGAAGAAAAAGGAAGAACTTAAAGCAGTGTTGCTTGATGAAAAGAGAACAGGTGATGCTAGTGGTTAAGAGATGCACTAGAAAGACGTGTTCTGTGTCAGTATATGACGGTGAGAAATGAAAGTGAGATTATATCTGACTCTGACACATCTAGGGTGAAACAGAATGGGGAGCGAAAATGTAACCTTGAGACATTAATAATATTGGTGATTTTTTATTTAATTTTTTTAACCCATATTCAGAAAAAAAGAAAAAAAACAGCACTGGGTAAGCACAGCCTGGAGTGATTGCATTGACCCAGGCAACACTAACAAAGGCAAATTTCTGTGTTGCTAAGTCAAAGCAGTCATTCCCATTACCAGCCATGGGGAGGAATGCTTACCAGTTATTGCTGAGCCACTAACTCCTTTTGTCATTCATTCAGAAGCATAAAGGAGAAGCACTGCATCAAATCTCCATTAAAGTAAATGAGAGAAATTGAATTTTTAAATGTCACCATGGACTCTGCATTCACTTCTTGATAATACTGGAATGCTCAAACTTGCTCATGTATTTTAGCTCCAGAGTTCAAAGGCTTGTTGTGTAAGTTTCTAATTTAGCATTTATTTTAAAGGCTATACTTCTTTGGTTCATTTAATGTCTCCGTCAGACAACCTCAGGCTATTTTGGCTGTGGTAAGCAAAGATATCATCTTCTCCAGCCTTTCTCCCTGTCTCTGTTACAGGTTGTCAATACTGCAGTAGAGTCAGCAGAAGGGAAGGTTGGCCTCTACACAAGTAGTTCCATTGCAGCCTGGTTTAGTTATAATTGATGATAAAGGTGAGATTGAACACAACTACTGACATTTTTTTGTTAGCCCTGCTGTAAAGAGCACAACCTCTAATGGGGAGAACAGGCAGACAGCTGAATTAATGTGTCATCTTTTAGTTATCCAAGCCCAAAACACAGAGATCAAATAATCACAAAACAAATATGGCACAAAGTGAGATGTATTTAACCCACAATAATCCTGCTTTGGACTCTTTACACCATTTATTTCATGAACAAACTGCAGAAAGTGACTCCCTTGCTGACAGTGTCTGGAGAATAAGTAAAAATGCATATGTATATATGTACGAGTATTTAATGACCTATTTGAAATAAAATACATAGAATAAATTATTAAATACAATGTCTTAATTTGTAAGACATTTTTCACAGTCTTCCTTTGCCCCAGAGTTAAACTTTATCAGCTTAGTAGGAGAAAAATGCACACACCAGATAACTCAAGCATTAGATTATATTAATCTGCTGAGAAGGTACAATCCAGTCATAGCCATAGCTGAGGCTTTGGCTACACAGAGTAAGTTTTGCTTGTTAGCAGTTTCAAGGATTGCTTAATGGTTCCAAAACTGAGAATTGACACATTTCAGGTCACCTCCAAAGGGAGGGATTGAGTGATTCTGCTTTGAATAATCCCTATTTGCAGGCCAACTGGAAAACCCTGAAGTAACAACACAACAGTTAGGAAACAGAGTAAAAAAGATTTTTCTTTTTCTCTGTAAATTCAAAATGATGAGGAGGTAAGACATCCATCCATGAGAGCAAATACCAAACCTCACAACTCTCTTTCAAGAATGCTTTGCTACCAATGCCAACCACAAGCACAGGACACACCACACTTCTGCTGCAACAGAGCATAATGCCAAAGCAGGAAGTTCCTGATCACGTGTAGAGTAATCTTTACACCTTTAAGTGGAACAGGAAATAATACAAAGCAAGGTCTGTCTCAGCTCATTCTCTTCAGACCAGTTCTGCTCTGCGCTGCTCTGAAGGACATTTCTTAGCCATCTTGGCTGGCAGCCCTAAGTATAGGCCATACACAACCTGGACTTTTGTGAAGTTATAACTTGGTCTGTAGTTGTTACAAAGTCAGCCAAATCCCCCTAGAGATGGCAGCAAGCCCAGCAAATATATCCACACCATACCACACTCTTGGATACACAGATGTGTGTGTCATTTTAATGGAAGGCATGGATACAAACCAATCTAGTTAAACTGACACACAGAACTATGTTAGGTCTGGCTTAAGTCAACTGAAACCACATTTAAGCAAGAATAAAATGAATCCCTTGATAATTGTCCTCTATTCCCTTTCTCTACCCTCCATTTCCCTTGGAAATAGTTGCCAACACCACAATCATTTACCAGCAATGTTACAGTATCTCTCACCTCCACACTTACCAAGATTCCAGAGGGATTAATTACTATTTTGAGCAGCCCCCAGAAGATAATTTTTTGGCTCTGCAGACACTGGCCCCACATATGTGTGGTCATTGAGTCACATTTGTATAAGACAGAAGATTCAGATTTTCAAAGGCCCCTCCTTTGTATCTGAACCCTGCCCCACATGGCAGGTGAAATTATCTGTCCTCACAGCGTCCTACTATTCTGTCCAGGGCTTAACCAAGCAGTGCTGTCACCCTGAAAGGAGCTTGTTCTCTGGGCATACAAGTGACAACTGAGTTCACCTTATCAAAAGGACAGAAGCATTTTCAATGAGGGGAACTGGAGAAGGATTGAGTGCAAGAGAAGTTAAAATTTGCAAACTGGGACCTAGAAGTAGGGAAAAAGAATAAAAAAATCATGGTGGAAGACAGGGAGACCATGTGAAAAGGGTGGGATGTAAAGGCAAACCTTCCTCTTCTCATCAGCCTTTTCTCTTGTGACACCAAATAGAAATGCTGTCTGTTCACCAGTGTCAGATACATGCCCACAAGGCTTAGGGAAGAAATTACAGCTTCTCTTCTGGGTATCAACAAGAAGTGTTATTAAAATATCATCTCAAGTGGCTTATGACTGGTATTTTCTTCCTGTCACTTGTGTCCATCTAAGCCTCAGTAATGGTGCTGTCTTCCTGTATGTTCCAAATAAACCCTTGCTTTCTCTTTTAGCTAGACTGAGCTTGCGTTAAGGACACTTTCAGGGCAAACTGCAGCCCAAACATACATAGTCCATAGGTATGATGTGCCTTAAAATGAGGAGTTGGAGTATTCTGGAAACATTCAGTGTGCCAGGGCATCTGAAATGCTACAGGGACCTCTTCCACAGAAGGCAGGTCACGTAGAGAACTTCTAACACTGCAGTGTAGATGGAAAATGCATCTGCCAGCAGCCAGCATTAGCCAAAGGAGCTTTCTGGCAACAGCAAGATAGTGGGGAGAGCATCAGTGCCAAGGGAGTCTGAAGCAGTTGTGCGTGGAAAATTTTCTGGGATCTCTCTTACAAATGACACCATACAATTCACTTGACCCACAGCTTATCCCAACCGCCTTTATCTGAAAGGTGCACATAAATCAAACTTTGGACTCTACTGCAGCATATTTTCCTTGCTAAAGTTTCCAGGCATTGGATGCTACCATCACCTGCAGTGCCTCCATACAAACCTCTTGGTCCTTGAAGTCCTTGCTCAGAGCAGAGCTGCCATCGGCACAATGTACCCAAACATGAATGCCATACCCTGTGCAATGGCAGAGTCCCACCAGGCAGACAAGAGCTTTAGAGACATTTGGGCAACTTGGTCACAGCCTGCAGTTCTCAGCGTGGCTGGTCTCACACAGTGTGACCTGGTATTCACTGTCACATTGCAAACAGATGTGGCTGCATGCCCTCAGAGTTTGTGCCTCCTTTTCTAACAAGGATGGGAACAGCCAAGGTGGTTTGTCTTAAGATTTTACATTTTGATGGGTCAGGAAGCACAAAGTTATTCTTTGAGTGCAAGTGCTTCTCAGAGACCCACTCCCACCTACAAGCTAGCTTAGCTGGTGGGCAGACATGAAGAGCAGGGTCAGCCCACAGCCTGCAGGCTGTGCAGAGCCCACGGGACAGTGTGCAGCCTCAGCCAGGCCATCTCCTTCACCTCCATATGTGAACAGGACCTGATGCTTGGATTGACAGGTGCACAAACTCACCTATCCATCTCCTGGAGGAGCCACAGCCCTTCTGCTGACACCTGCTCAAGATGTTGGCATCTTCATCATGTGATAGGCACATGTCCAAGCACCTGGTGGTGCAGGAAAAAGGGACTGTGGCCACTATTCATCAATCTGGCTCACAACTCTCCTCCTGGCACTTAACTTCAGTAAATAAGCCCTCCTGAGAGGTAGTTTATATTCACTTGGGCACAGAGCCATCACAATGCAACTCTCCAGCTTTCCAAATGGAGCTGGCTGGGAGCTGGCATGTGTCTGGCCAGCAAGGAGCACAGAGGAGCCTGTCCATGCAGATGCACTCCAAGTCATTTCTGGAAGGTCTGGTTTTTGTGAGGACTCTACAGTCTTGGATACATAGGTAGAGGGTCTTTCTAAAGCACAGGAAAGAGCAGTTCTTACCAGTGTTTTGCAGTGTTCTATCCTCAGACACAACAGTAAATAAATGTAATGGCATGGATGCAGGCAAACAAATTTGAACAAAAAGGTAAATCCTACTCCCATTCTGTGCATTTGTACACACATGCACACTAAGTATGGCATATGAAATTTACCCTCTGCCTTCCAAGTTACTTCACCTTTGGTCAAGGAAGAAAAAATTAAATTTGTTAATGGCCCAAGGATGGGAATCTGAGGGAGTAACGAGGTCAGGAGGGAGGGTTTGTGCAGATTGCCAGGTGGTCTGACTGATAGATTACAAGGCCAGAGTGTGCCACTGTAACTATCTGATCTCATGTCCTTTTGGAGCCAGGCATAGCACAAACCTGGATCCATTTCTGCTTCAAGCAGCACATGCCTTAGTCCTGCTTGATGTCTTCAGACATCTAAATGCCACAATATCAGCTGTCACTCCTGCTCTCAGTTATCATGGCAACTTTTTCCTTGCAAGTATAACTGGCAGCCCAATGTCTCTGTTCCCATTCCTAGCTTTCCAAAATTCAAAAACATTCTAAAACATTCAGAAGGACTGAAAGATTCTTCATCACCATTACCACCCCTCTGAGTTCCCTCTTCACTGCCTTGGAAAACTAAATGGCTTTGATGCTTGTTCCTTGCCTTCTCACTAAGAAAGGGCAGGGTCACCTGGTCGGTAACATGCTGGACACTTTCTAAACTCCTTCCCTATTTCTAGGAAAGAAAACTTCCCACTTTCATGGGAATGAGAGCCATTTCTCTCTCCACAGAGTATAGCTGCCTTTTTTCTCTCTAGAGCCCTTGGCCAATTATCAAATTATGAATCTGCTGGTAAAATCTTTAAAAGGCCCAAATGAGACTCAAAACCTATTGCGTGCCAAGTTGCTGGGTTGTAGAGGAAACATAAAGAGTGCTTTGTAGTTCTTTGGGATACAGCTCACAGAGCACAGTAAAAAAAGGGAGATAATTACAGCAATAGATTTAAAGGGGAAAGTATGTACTCTATGGCACAAAAGTGAGGAATGAAAGGAAATTTTGGTTAAGGTTAGCAAATTATAGAGAAGGACTTTTTTAATAAGTTTGCCTCAAATTACAAGAATCATTGGAATTAATGGTAGATCTAGAACAACTCAGAATAACACTTTACTTCCCTTTACATCTTACAGATTTCTGCAAGGCAAACTGAGCAGTCAGTAAGTTAGAGATAAAATTTGCCTCGGTCATCCTCCAAGATAAAATATTTTCCAGATCTAATGGTAAAAACCAACCTTTTTTTCTAATGTGGACAAAAAGTATGATTTGAATCATGTGATTTCTATTCCCATCCATACCCAGAGCACCAAGACAGCTGAGGAAAAACATCGAAGTACTGTGGCAAGTTCAAGGAACATGTAATTTTCTATTCATAAGAAAATTGTGCTACTCTTAGGAAACTGTGTGAATTTTCAAAGTACCTCTAGTCATTCGTGTGAAATCTGATCACCACTCATCAGATAACAGAGATTTAGGCTTCAGTCACTGGAACTGAGGGTGAACACCTCTCTGGAGTAATAGAGCACTTCAGGCTCCTTTCAGGGCATCAGGAAGTGGCACAGCTTCTTGTGTCACATCTGGGAGGGTATTTTAATTTTCCAGTGAAGCACCAAAAATGTCCCTTCTCTAAAGGAAAACTGTCTGCAGCTCAGCCTAGAAGAAGCTAGAACAGTTTGTTCCCTGGTGCTTTGTTTAAGTGAGGCAATCTAGGAGCCATTTGAAGTATGTAGCAGAAACCAGCACTTGATCCCAATAACTCTGGCAACAACCGTTCTGTTTCCAATCTCCTCTTCAAGGTCAAAAGAATCAAGCAGATAATTGAGTCCACACCCAGCTATCTGACCTTTGCCAATAGCCTAGACTGTTTACAATTGATTTCCAAAGGGAAGCAGCATCCAGATTATCCTGGTGGCATTGCTGACAGAACTGATGGCTGCCTTTGGGAGGCAAGGGGCCAGTCAGATGAATTTGTACGTGGTTCAACCTCTCTTGGCGTGAGCAGCTCCACTCTTTTGGGAGACATTATTTTTGGGATCTAGGATCTCAGATAAAGCCAAAAGGATCTTAACAGTTATTTACTTCTTTCTGCCTACAGGTGTCTGTGATGCCTTCAGATGAAGTTCTGGAGGGCTCAGTCTTCCTTCCACTTGACACCGGTACACATTTGTGTATTCAAGATTTTGTTTTCACATGGGTGCAATCAGGGCAGCTCTCTGAGCACCACCCCCATGGGGGAAGAGTATTATACTGAATAAGTCACAGGCAGTACAGACAAACTTTGGCAAGACAGAGGTGGTGCCTGCCCAGAAAGGGTAATGTTTACAGACAGAGAAGCTGGAAAAAAGCAACACCTCAGCTCAGGGTATCTGTCTGGCTTCTGCTGATAGCCCCTGCAGACTTAGGGTCTGCCTGGAAACATCGTTACTACAAGAAAACATTGTTCCTTTCCAACAGTAAATGAGACCTTTGAATCTCTTCCACATGGAGGAGAGGGAGCCTTTTGTGCCTATCCTTGTTGACACAAGACTGCAGGTATTCCCCTCTCCGAAGGAGACAGTAGGACCTGTACTCAATCAGTTTGTACATGCATGCTACTCTAGAGATAGCACTGGCTGTCTTACCAGTGAGGAGCATATCCCTCTTTCCCTCCAGTACCCTTGTAGACAATTTTCAATGCTAATCTCAAGAACCATTAGTGCCAATTTTGCAGACCCCCTAAGAGGAGGACTCTCCACTCTCTACCTCCAGTCCAAGATCAATGCAGATGCTCAAGCTGGTGGAGAAGGGGTTGAATCTACGGCGTCTACCCTTTGGTAAAGTTCCTGGCAAGAGCACTTATTCAAGAAAAGAGTCCATTTGAAAGGAAAGCTGCCTTGAGAGCTGACCACTCAAGTTTAAGATGTTTAACTCTTATGGATTTGGTAAGCATGCATCATGACAGCAATTTAATGATTAAGTTAATTTCTATATGCTGCAAGCCTAGTGATAGATCATGTCATGTGACTCTCATATTGGTCCTGAAATTCTGCTTAGGAGGTACTTCTTCCTACCAGCTGCCAGGGTACCTTTGATTTCATTTCTTGATACGTCATCAGCTTTTGTAGGAAGGCTTAGATACTGATCACTCTTCTAATATTGCCCAGTGCCTTTTTATTCTCTATGTCCTTGCAAAATCTACAGTCACTGATAGTGATCTGCTCATCACAATATCCTGTGGGAAACTGGGTATCACAAACGAGCCAGCAATAGCTCTTTTTACTCTTAGTGACATAATGCAGAGTTACTGGAACTCTGATTTTTGTTTTTCCTCTCCCTCTTTTTTTTTTTTTTTTCCTTTAATGTTCCCTTTTAAAATCAAGAAACTGAGCCACAAATTTTTAATAATGAGAATCTGGATGAGGTTCAATCTAAATTTTGAAAATATATTCCAATTAAAGACTTTAATAGGTTCTTGGCTTTCCGCACATCTCACTGCCATATGCATTCAATAACCTCAAGCCCCCTTTCCCACTAGCATTAAGTAGACTGCCGTGTGGGTGATACCATTCCCCAGAAGGTCAGCTGCTCCTAGACTGCCATTTTTGGAGCATTTCGTGCAAAGGTTTTTCTCAAGGGGGGACTTCTTTCTTTCAAAACTGGCTGCAGATCTGCTGTGATTGTGTCCAACACGGTGCTCACTCTTGCAAAGCTGTGGATACTTTTGGATTATGCACTCCAAAAGAGAGGTTTTGTTCTCAAGCCAGGGGATTTCACTAAGAGAAGCACCATGTTCTTTCCTCTGATAGGACAACATGGTGACCACTCAGGTCACAGGCCTGCAGGGACTTGCTGATGTGCTGTCCTTCAATGGCAACACGAGCAACTAAAGCTCATGGACCACGAGATTCAGCTGCACCAGGCATCTGCAACTGGGTGCGACATCAAACTCTCCAGTTTGCGTGGCAGCTGAAACCTATCATTGTGCAGATTAGAAAGTTATTCAATCCCTGCATGAAACAGCTGCATCCAGCACACCAAGTATCGATTTTGGTGTGTCGGAGCCCTCGCTCCACATAAAGCTTGGGCCAAACAAATGAGCAAAGCACTAGGATGTAGGTCGAATGGCAGAAAGGATAATGTGGAAAAAATTGTAATATCTTTAGATAATTGTATCACATGGATGCATCTGGAATACTCTGTGCAGGCTTGTGTTTAAAGAAATGATTAGGAACCTGGAAAAGTTCCCACTAAAAGAGAAATTAAACGATTGGTGCTATTCACTTTGAGAGGCACAGAATGGGGAGATAAAAACCTGCAAAACAAATAAATGTATGGAGAAGGTGGGTGAGGGGAAATATATCCTTAGCTCTTAACACCCCACAAAAAGGGCTAAACATTTAGTTAGAGCAGAAAACTTAAAGTCTCTTGAATGCAGCATTTTTGCATGCTTGCATCTTACAAAGCAATCTCTATTTCCCTTGCTACCCTTTGTTCCCATTACTACTGACCACTTTGCAGTATTTTTGGGATTTGTACCTCTTAGGAACTGTACAAATTCATTTATCTCTGGATAAGTTAGTGCTGGAACCAGACTCTGCAGAGTAGTACTGGGATTGTCCTTACTGGAGGGCATATTTGTAGTTATCAGCTTTGAGATCAGTCAGCTCCTCACCAACTTTTTCAAACAGGCATGTGTGGCTGTGAATTAACTGCTCTCCTAAAAAATCATCACATCTATACAGTTACTTTTATCAGTAAAATCTCTAACCTGGCCAACTAATTCAGTTGGATTTGTTAGATAAAAGCATCTTGGAAAAGTCAGGGAGCACTTTTATTTCATGAAAAAATTACTAAGTGACAGAAGAAAAGCTAAAAATCTGTAGAACTCCATAGCACAGAAAAATTTAGCTTGAAAGCAAAGAAGACACCATATTTATGCTGCTGATGCCACAAGCTTTTGCCCCAGAAAATGTAATTCTTCCTATTACAGTAGGATGGATCTGTCTCTAGAAAATCAGAACTGAATTCCTCAGCTCCTACACGGAAACTGTTGCAGCAAGTCCCTAAACTTCATGTATCTATGGAACCTACTGTATTTTTTTCCTATCACCACAAACATACCTTATTTTATCTTATTTTAGTACTATTATTTATTCTCTCTCTCCTCACAGGCTGGACAACCACGGCTTGCTCCTCAGTCGTAGGCATGTGGCCATTCTTGCTGCCCTCATCTTGTCTCTTTGCAGTAAGAACTCTCTCCTCTTTAGCTGCAGTAGACGCATCTATTCCCAAAGTTTTCCTGTAGCCCTCATGCAATTTCCCAACAAACATTTCAGGGGATAAAAGGAAAGGTTGCATTTCCTCAAATGTTTATTTCGAAATGTCACATAATCACCCAGCTTTGGTGAAACCAGTGGGATCTAGAATTAAAGTATCAATTTATTAAAAAAAAAACCCTGAAAGTTTCTAATTCATAAATATACAAAAGTATGAGATGACACCATGCAGCTCAGAGCACTGAAGCTCCAGATGAGGGAGAGGAAGAAACTCTGGGGCAAGTCACATCCATGTAAAGTCTCAGAGGACTTGAGGTTCAATAGGTTGTGCTGATGTCAGCTCTTGAACAGTAGTGATTTACTCACCTGTCACCCAGTTCATGTGCTTGAAAGCAAGGAGATGAAGAGGTGTGGGCACAATATATCCTGTTTGTCTTATTGGAGGGAGAAATCACGTGTGGCTTAAAGCCACCTCAGCATTTTTTGCTTTTTCTGCCAGGAATTCCAAGGACTCCATACCAGCATATTTGTACTTGCCTTTGGGGGCTGTCCCGGCAGCAAGAAATGAAAATAGAGTGTGTTTGTACCTTAGCTTTGCACCTATTTCTGAGACCAAGGGTCAGCTTGTTACTGCAATTACTGGAGAGATGAGCACTATGAGGGCAGGAATATTTCTGATTTATTATTTCACATGGCTAAAAAACCAGGGCAGAGCTCAAAAACCCTTTTGTAATGAGTTGTTAGGTTTTGAGATCAACCTGTGAACACAGCTTCAGTTAAGGGCTGCCCTAGGCTTTGTTGTCTCTGGTGCAGAGGTGGTGGTCTGCACAGGGCCTGCTAGTTACAGGGTACTGGCTTGTTTCCTGGTTTTTCAGCTGCCAAACTATATTATAACAAGCTAAAAATACATTAAATATTTTCCTTTCCTAATATTACCTTACCACGTAAGCAATAGTTGGACTTGCCACTAGGATGTTATCTGATAACTGAGGGGAGGGAGGCAGGCGAGCCTGAATAGGGGGTGAGACATTGGAGAGAGGCTGCTCCAGTGACTGTGACCAGGAGGAGAGGCTGTTATGTTTCTATTTAGGTGGGTGATGAAAACATTTCTAAATCCCTGCTTTAGCCCATCTCTGACCATGTGCCCCACCACAAGTGCTCCTCGACACAAGCCCCTGAGCTTGTGCAAAATCTCTCCTGCCCCATGCTGTGCTTTTCAAGAAGAGTTGGGTGGTCAGGTGAAGACCATGCATGGGGAGTCTAACAGAGCTGACTGGAGTGTGCTCTGTCCTACTCCTGTGCTGTGCCATCAGAAAAATTATTTAGCAGGTGACCTGGGCCCTGGGGTGCTGCTTGTGGAACTGGCATGGGGGACAGTCAGAAAGCAATAAGACACTTGTCTGCTGGACACCCTTCTGATTCTGCCTCGGTGATGGGCAGCCCCAACAGCTGCCACTGCTTCCCTGCATCTGGAAGAGAACACACCAGCCCCGGGCAGATTCAAGATCTGGAGGGAGGTTTTGGGGGTGATGTCAAGCTTGAACATGAGAGGCTGGAGAATCTGCTACACAGGGCAGGCATTTGGTTTTGATAGTTTAAGTTTGCTGATGTCACATTTGAACACTATTTTGAATTGTTTCTTTTCTTGAATGTACATTGGAATAAAAAAAAAAGTATCAGGCTGCTGCCTTGATATCTCTTTCTCTGTGATCACTGTTTTTAACTAGAAATAGCTGCATTAAAATGAATGGGAAAGACTTACCCCTGCAAAAAGCAAAATAGCAACATGGCCTGAAACTAGAGATGAAAGCCCTACTTAACAAATAAGATATGTAAAGGGCAGAAGCTATGAAAAGACACAGCATGAACGCTTGGCCTATCCAATAATTCCTCCCAGATTCTTACTAGCAGAAAGTGTCTCCAGCAAGGCTGTGTTTTGAAATCAAGGTAGCATGACCCCAAAGGGAGACACATCCTTGGTCTCCTAAAGCTTCCTCAGGGCAACACCCCCCCGCTTTGTGTTTGCATACAAATGGCAAATGTAAACTGTAAATGGAGAACAATGTGTCTGAGTGTCTGACATGGTTGAGTATTTTGAATATTTCCTCAGTCTTTTTGTGTTCTCTTCACATTTAACTCATGCTGTGTTCTTGGGCTAGTTTGCCCAATCCTAAAATCCTGCCTGCTCCTCCTTCTAGCTCTTAGGACTCTAGCTCTAGAGAGACCAGGGAACCCAATCAGTTCCATTGCACCTCATAAGGAGGTGCCTGTCCACTGTTTCCATCCCCCTCTCTGGTCTGCGTCTTCTCACTTCAGCCAAGAGCTCAACAATGTGTGTGACATGCCCTTTCCAGTTGCTGGACACACAGCAAAGTGCATTGCTGCTTTTATGCCCTCTTCTCCTGCTCTTCCTACAGGCCTTTGCAATCTCTTTGTTAGCTCACCTTGCTGCTTCTGCATGGTGGTGAAATCTTCGAAGGTGAGAGTGCGCACGGGGGGCCTCCAGAAGGCGTAGGTCTCCATGATGGCCTCCAGCCCCGTCCTGTGCAAAGGAAGGAAAACAAGGAGTGAATAAGAACATCAATCAGCTGGGGATACAGGCACTGAGGAAAGAAGGCTCTGACCTTGCTTGGCAGGCTGCGAGCAGCCACTGAAAGGTCACCTTGGCATCTGTGAATTCCTCAAGTGAGTCTTCCTGCACAGGTGCTGACCACGAGAGTAAAATGAAATTTCCCCAGCCCAGGATTTCAAAAGCTCCTAACAGTCTCTCAATGCCTTTTTCCTTTCTAGCAAGAATCTCAAGCCTTCTGTCTGCTTTCCAGGGGACACACAACTGTCAGCTCCTCAAGGCATACTCAATTTATCATTGAGTGGCTCTCCACACTTTTGGATGTAAGCCGTCATGCAAATAAAGGAGGCCTGGGATTCAGACTATGGAATCAGAAATATTTTGTGAATTGTCTTTCCCTGCCTCTTCACAGTTCTGGACACTGTTCTGAAGTGCTATGAGAAGCCATCAAAAACGGAATATTCTTGCTTTTGGACTTTGACTAGAAATGCAGAAGATGCTCTTTCTAAAAGATCAGTGCTATATCTGCTTTGGGTCCCTAACTCACCACAAAGACATATCAAAGAGAAAAAGCCAAAAACTGAGTGAGAATTTTTCTTCTTGAAGGGCTGGGGTGTCAGATTTGTTCTTTTTGTCACCACAAACTCCTAGTTCTGCTGGAAGTCTCTTAGTGCCACAGGCTCAGTGAGGACATAGGTGTATTATCAAACCCACCGGAGTTTTTCCCAGGAAAAGTTCTCTTCAGTGAAAGCTGCACGCTATTCTGTTCCCCATTCCTCACCTTCCCATGCCTGTTTTCCCACAGTAGGTTACAGCCCTTGCACTGACTGAATACCAGTAGAGATTCTTCATCAAATGCGAGAACATATCCCCTTTCAATGCAAAAGGCACAACATCCCCAGAGCCTCTCATCAGATGTTGAGCTGACACTGGAGCTGCCTTTTGCTTCTGAAAATGTCTTTCTGCACGTGCCTCCACTCACTCAGTTAACTTTCCAAAGTCTCCCCGGAAGCTTGGATGCTTTAAATACATTGGAGTTGGCAAACCAAACTCTGTATTTTAAGAGGAGGTTTAGAAGAGAGGTTGTTGCATGGTGTTTATTAGCTGCTAAGCTGTTAGAAGCAGAAACAGAAGACATCTCTGCATAGCAGTCTCACACTAGCACTGAGCACATTACAACAAAACTATTTGGTTAATACAGTGGCCTCTGCCAGCTCATGGAGCTCAGAGGCAACAAGGCAGGGCAGAATTTGAGCCCATCAGCTAAGCTGGGCTCTGTGTGCAAAAGCTGCCCTTTGACTACCAGTACCACTCCCAGGATTTCCTCTGCTCCCTGTGTGACAAAGTCACACATATTCAGACTCCATCTGCTTCTCAAAACTCACAGCCAGGAAGAGAATGGTACCTTTATTGCAGGCTCATTAAATGATCCCCAGCCCAAACACTGAGGGAAGACTTTCTGGTACTGTATATCCAGGGGGCATAAAATGCCCTGAGCAAGTTGAAATGCAACCAGACCTGTTGTTGAAAGGACCTGCCTTGATGATTAGAACCACGTAATACATCAGAAATGCAGACTGAATGTTCCAGCTGTGCTACTCCAGCTGCTCTGTGTCTACCACAGGAGCATGTGGGGAAGCAGGGAGGCCAACTTACTGAAAGCAATGGACACACAGTCTGGCTCAGTCATTAGATTCCCAAGTACACAATCCCACTCTGCACCATCACTGGGCTTCTAGTACTGGTCTCACAACTCCCCTCCAATAAAATCCAGTCCCTAACGGGAGGTGGGTCATGGAGACACTAAAAGCAGATTAAAGCTATTACCCCTGCCTCTCCCTGGAGCCTACTTCATTATCAGCTCAGCAATTGACTCATGACTCAAAGCTTCTAGCTCTCCATCTTACACTTTCCCCTGTATCAATACATGGCACCATGTAATTTCTACTACTAAAAGAAAAGGAAAAAAGATAATAGCCAGGACATAATGAAAAGAAGAAATAAAACAGTAAATTGGAAATAATATACTGCTTTCAAGGGTTGGACTTAACTGTGTCTGTGAGCTGATAGAGGATAAACAGCAGCACTGAGAGTGCCAGAGCAGCTTGTAAAGCTGTTCTATTCCTCCCCTGTACGTCAGGGCAAGGAAAGAAGCCAACACCAACAGGGACCTACCCCCTCTTGCTCCAGGGGAGCAATTCTACAACAGCCCCCTTGCTGTGAACACAGCTCCTGTCACCCTTCCCTTTCCACACTGTGACTGCTGGCAGCCAAAGTGTGGCCTTGCCCTGCAGAGCTGAGGGCAGTGTGTAGTCACAGGTACCTGAAGAATGAATGTCAAACTCCACAGCTGGCTCTTCCTGCCCCAAATGTGAGTCCTTTACTCCCCACAAGTTTGCATATGTTGAGCATGTGTATCAAACCTCCTCTCTGAGCGTGTAGGTGACAGCTCAAACTTATGTCCGCTTCTCCTACGCACAAATTTAAGCCTCTATATACTAGACCAACCTTTTTTCCCCATTAGTTTGTAGGTTTCTTTTTTTTTTTATCTTTTGTTTCTGGTTTTGGGGGCTCTTTTTCTTCATGAAGAAAAAATGTTGTGGACGTTTTTGAAATAGCTTCTAAGCAGAACACATCCCTACTGAATTTTCACATCCTTCTGGGCATCAGACAAGATACATGAGACAGCAGCTTCATGTGCTAACCTGCTAGAGACCTACCACATTACACATGGAGTCTTCCAGAGGGAAAACATGCAGTCATGCTAAAAACAGCTCCTGGTGAGAAGGCACACCACCTTTGTGTACTGATTTCACAACCCTATCCCAGCCTTTCTTCTGTTTGCAATGTATTCCTATTTTTGAAAGAAAATGTTGAGGTGATGAGGTGGGAATCAAGGAATTTAATCCCTATCAACTCTAACAACTGTCTCTCCCATAGCAGCTTGATGTGGGTGTGCTCTCCTAGTCACCAGAAATACTGGAGTGCCATTCTGTGTGTTTTCCACCCCCTAACAAGGAAAAGAATCCCCACCTGGCCAATTAAGAGACATTTTGGGACAATAATAAACACTGACAAAAAAATAACTGTTTTCAGCATTTCTGAAATATCAGGAAATTTGGGGGGCCTTTGCTGAGGGTTGCTGACACCAAGTGTGCTGAACATTATCCATGTGGCATCTACTTTCTCTTCCAAAGAACTGCACTGAAAAATTAACTTCAAACTATCTATCAGGCCATAAACCCTTCCCTCTCACACCATCTTTATGAAGGAAGTTAAAAAAAAAAGTATCAGAAGAGGTCTCACTGCCAGCAGTTTTTTAATAAGGTCAGTCCTTTAAAAGGTATCCAAAATTTGCTCTCTCTTTTTCATTCATTCTTTTATTTCTAGTGCTATAAAATTTTAATAATAGGCAATAAATGAAACAGTTCCATTGTCTGAAAAATGAAACGAGCTATCTGTGCACCTCCATAATCCATCCCATATGGCTGGTCTTGCCATTCCCACTGCACGTAGGATCCAGGACATCATTTCAATTGTTTGCTGAGAAAGCCAAACTATTGGCTCCAAGTGCCCTCCTGGCTCTCTTACCCTAGACAAAGCTTAAAGAGCATTCCCAATACAAACAACTTTTATTCACCTCAGCTGCCCACATCTGAAAGGAAAGTGCTGGTTTTCCTTCAGCCTAGGGTTTTTTTCTTCCATCACCCTGCTGAGTTTCCTGACTGTTTTCCCTTCTGGCTTCCTCCTGGATAAGGAGCTCCTGCAAGCATCCCACTGTCTGATGAACTTTACCCAGTCTCTAAAAATAACCTCTATGGCATTAAACCTGCACCCTCACTACCCAAACATTTGGCTAGCTGAGTTCCATATGTCAAAAACTGGTTTCTCATTCTCTTGAAGTTCAGGAAACCAACCAAGTAATAACCTGCCTCGTTCATACATTATGTGGGTATCCTTTCACCACCAGGAAACTTCTCTTTCAACCTCAGGAACTTCTCCTGCTGCATTTCTACAGATACTTCATGTGTTTTTGCAAAAAGTGAAGAAGCCCCAAAAATCAGGTAGAGGGAATCTCTAATAAACAGGAACTAAGACTTGGCCTTCAAACACAGGCTACCTCTGCAATCCAGCATGGCTGATGGTTAGGATTGCTGAACACCATTACTTAACATGGTTTGAGTGCTCAAAGACTGCAAAACATTGTCCAGCTGCTGACCTGTTTCCACCCTTCCCTCTGAACCACCTCACTGCTCCTTCTCCCAGCTCAAAGACTGAGGCAGTAAGGTCTGGAGAGAGGCACTCATGGAAACAACTGAGAGAGATCCAAGAAAGGATCTGGGGAAAGACTGCTCCCCCATATGGATACAGTCAGTCACATCATGATGGGGTGTCCCCAGAGCAGCAGGGTTTTAGCAGTCTCTTGCACTGATGAAGGGAGACAACAGTCATAAGGAAATAAAAGGGGAGGCTGCAAGTTAATGGAAGTGAAAGATCTAAAATGGAAGCTAGTTTTAAAAACACATTAACTTCCATAATTTCTGAAGCAGGAGACAACAGTGAAACAATAACAATAAATAAGTGGAGGAAAAAAATATCCATCTCCATTTAATGGAAGAGCCCCAACATAAAGCAGAAAGGAAATGTCCTAGGAAGTAAGTGGCTTAAGAGGTCCTTTTCTTCCACCATGCTCTGCTTTTTCGCTGGAGTTCTTTCCTCCATGATTTGCTGGCAAACTCTAACCATGGCTCTGACTCAGCATCCAATGTCACTGGAATAGGATGTCCTGGAGCTGCCTCAGAATTCTGTGTCTCTTGCTGCTGCCACACCTTTATTTTTTTTTTAAGACCTTTTACATAAAACCTCTTGAACATATACGACTCACTTGCTGATTCACAAATGGCCCTTCTTTAAATTACCCTATTTCTTTTGCAAAGGAAACCTCCATTTTCAGTGGGACCTTCTCCAGCCACAGTCTGATTCACTGCAGTTGACTGTAGCTGTGAGAAGGACGTGGGAAATTGCAGAGTATTACAATTGTTTTTTGACCAGTGATCCAAATGAGATTACAAATTCACAAGGGAGAGAAAAGCCATCCAGCACAGGAGAGCCCTTTCCACACACATCTTGGACTTTAATGCTTTCCTCCCTCCTATGGGGATATCTGTGTATGTGTCCTCTGGGAAGGAGGCAGCTGGGCACTCGTGTCCTCCCCTAGCTGACAACAGCAGTGCAACTGCAGCCAGACCCCTGCTTGTGAGGCAGGCGCCTGACTGCTATATATGCTTGCAAATACCTTAGCCTGTTTTTTTCTTCCTAAAGCCTCAGGCTGCTCCCTTTGATGTGTAATACCTTAAAGATTTTAATTCCTCTTTACATCAGCAGAGAGCCTTACTGAGCCCTCCCCACAGCTGCAGCCGTGTAGCAATTTCCTGCCCTTTCTTAAATCAATGAGCTACAAAGATCAGTAATTCCCAACCTTTTCAGGAAACGGTCCAAATTCACTGAGCTAGGACCTTATTAATGCCTTCCACATTAATACAGCCCACCATGTACCTGGAACTGCATCAATCCCTCTCCCAAACCCAGCCCCCAGTGCAGCTGTATCTGTGCACACGGGGAAGATCTCGTACCCAGGACACACACTGCTTTCCCCACACGGGAGAGGAGAGCAGGATAAAAGTCTCATGTGCCTCAAGGAGAGCTGATGATCACAGCAGGGATTAAATGAGAGCAGCAACATCTTTATGTGCAACTTCAGTAATATGAGAGCAGAGGAGCTGAGCTAGGAAGTCTCTAGGTCAGTTAAATGTCTTCTTTGTGATTATGGAAGGTGTAGCACTAAAGTGAGAGGTGGAAAACAAAGGGCAGTAACCCATTCATGAACACTGACCTTACCAAATCTCCTTGGGAAGGAGACAGCAGTCCTGGTAAACACACACAACAGGAGCGTGCAAGTAAAACTGAATTACAGTGCCCATGGGGACAGCAAATGAAGGCTATGCACACAACTTTTACTCTGGTCTGTGCACTCAAAGCTTTGCTTTACAACCCTAGGCTTCTTGTAACATAGTCAGATATGTCTAATTGTATAATTAAGGTTTAAAGCCTTTGTTACACTTTGATTTAAAGGATACCTACATCATTTAGATTTGAAATATTTAGATCTGCTGCACATTCTACTGTAGGATTCATGAATAGCAGAAAAAGTTGAAGGCTTTTTTGGATTTTCTTACTCTTTTTTGATAACTCTGTAATGTCTTTTACTAATACAATGAGGGGATTGATTAAAGCTCCATTTTAACTACTGTGCTGTTAAAATATAATTTCTTCTAAATAATATTTAAGATGTTCTACTTAATTTTTCCATAAAAATCATGACAAAATTAAGTAACACAGTCAAAGTGAAACAACTGGACATTGCTGGAGAAAAACTGAAATTATTTGAAACTAGAACATTTTTGCACTTTTATCCGGCACCAATGAGAAACTCATTTTTTCTTCGAATGTAAAGCAAGAATCTGCACTCCAAGTTTTGGCATTTCCTGTGAAAATTAAAATTTAAAAATTACTTTCAGCCAACCCTTTTGCACAGTGTTAGACTGTGACCTATTTATCTGTTTTACAATCTGTAATCCCCCATTTTTCTATCTCTGTTCTTTGTTTTAATTAAAAAATATAAAATTGCCTTTCTCAGCCTTAGACATATGCCCTGTTCACTCATCAACAAAAGGAGGGAAGAGATCAGTGAGGAAATACAAACAAGGTTCTGTTACCTGTTTCTCCCAGAATCTCTGAAACCTTTGGCAAAGGGGTTTCTGTCAATTTTTAATCTGGTGATCTAAAAGGAAGAAAAAAGAGAATGAGTTGATATCTTCAATTTTTTTTCTTTCAACAAATGAAAATTATAGATGATTACCATTCTTGCCCAAGTCACTTGCAAAATGATCTTTCATACTTATTTCCCCAGACCTCTGTTAAATTTGCCCTTCTGTTATCCATGAACAGATAATCTGCTTATCAAAAAATGGCACCAGAGACAGAAATCATCAGGAAACCTGGCACAGTGCTGGGGCTGAGAAGTTGCTCCTGAAGTAGAAATACACCAGGTGCAAAACCCCAGAAGCTGTAATTTATCAGTGGCCTTGTGGTTTGGGAAGCAGGCACACTGCTATCTGAGTTATCTCAGCCTCAACACTTCAGATATCCAGCAGCTGGATGAAACTCATGGAACTTCAAACAATGCTGAAAAGAAAAGGCCAAGCAAAGCCCCCAAAGATGTCAGGTGGCCACCCAGTCACACGTACAAGTTGCTGTTGTTCTGGTCAGTGTCTGGGTGGCCCTTAACAGTTTTCTGGTCAGGAACTTTTTTTCCTTTTTGTTTTTTTCCTCCTCTAAATAAAGGATGTAGCAGCCAGACTGAGTGCTTTGGGGGAATCTTCCTTCCTGCTTTATTTTAAAGCATGAATTCCATGTTGGTAAATACAGAATGTAACACTGGGATTTTGACCTTGCTGCCTGTGGTATTATAATCCCTATTGGCTATTCCACAACCTGGTGTAGAGCACAAGAGCTTCCCTCTGCCAGCCTCAGCTTGTCCTAGAGATTCTGTCTTTGGAATGAGAGTGAGATCTCCAGATCCTACCAAATTTGAGGTGGTTTTGCTGAAACTGCTCAAAAGGGACTAGTTTAATACAGTCTGATCTGAAGGGGATTTGCAGGTGTTTTGCTTCTGTCAGAACCAAGTTCTTGCTCTGGATATTAACCTCAGATCTGGAATGCAGCTCCTATTTTTGCAGAAGCTTAATTTGTGAACTTAATTTCCGCTAGCCTGACTTTGCAGCTGTCCTGGGACATGTGTGTACAGAGACAGATATGTTCTGTGGAGGATGGAATTACAGCAGAGGGAATCCCTGTGGTGGATTTGCTAACATTTTACAATTGTTTCCAGAGACGCTTCCCCCAGTAAGGCAAAGCTCTGCAGCCACTGGAGGGCATGCAGGCAGATTCAGGGGATTTAAATTTGGTTTTAATGAAAAGGTTTCTCCAGCCCACCAGAATCCCCTTACTGGTATTATAAAAATGTGATTGTGTCCCCCAAATTATTTTAACAAAATCCCCAAACATCTGGAATTCAGAGATACAGAAATGTCAGTGTTTCTTTACAGTGAGGAGGCTTATGGTGCCAGTCCCTGACAGAGATCCCTCCCTTAGCATCTCCCTCCCTGTGTAATTATGTCTTATAAGTCTGGTCATTAAGGAAGAATGACAGGCTAATTTCCCGTCATTTCTTCTCCTTTCCCTGTCCCGTTTCCTTGTCTGATTTCCAGTTAAGATTTGTGGAGTATCTGCATTTGGGCAATGGGGGCAGGAAATTTCCCATAATGAAATGATAGCAAACCCACCAGTGTGTTGCAATATTTTTGATCCATTTTGGGTCCTTATTCAAGTCAGTTCAAGGGGACCAGACTGAGAAAAAAAAGTTGGGAGTCATGGGAAGAAAAATAAGCAGTCGTGGGAGCACTGTCTGCACATGTGCTCTCTTATACATTGCAAAATAAAAAACTCTATAACATTTCAGTAAATTGTTGAAATTCACAATTGTTCAAAATTGGTTAAATATTGCAATCTGTCTTAAGCTGATATAGTATGGGTCTGTCCTCCAGTCCACAAACACTAAATAAAATCTAGTTTAAGGAAAGTGTAGACAACTAACAAAGTCAGTGTCCCTAGAGAAAATCCTGCTGCAGCAACATCTTTTCATTATGGTATCTAAAGTCAATACTAAGTCTCATCACTGGGAACTATGCAATACCCAAATCAAACAAATTATTATAAAAATCACAGAATGGTTTGGGTTGGAAGGGACTATAAAGATCATCTCATTCAAACCCACTGCCACGAGCAGAGACACCTTCTACTAGACCAGGTTGCTCAAAGTCCCATCCAACCTGGCCTTGAACGTTTCCAGGGATGGGGCATCCACAGCTTCTCTGAGCAACCTGTGCCAGTGCCTCACCATCGTCACAGTAAAGCATTATTTTGTAACATCTAGTCTAAACCTTTTTTCTTCCAGTTTGGAGTCATTCCTCCTTATCCTGTCACTACATATCCTTGCAAAAAATCTCTCTGTCTTTCTTGTAGGCTCCCTTCTGGTACCAGAAGGCTGCAATTAGGTCACCCAAAAGCCTTCTCTTCTGATCCTTTCCTACAGTGGGAAGCATTTTGCTTACTCAGTCCCTGTCCTGTTGTCCATCCTCTCAAGAGGTATAAGAAGAGGTAACTCATTCATTTGAAGACTAGGGCAAAAAAGTTGTTAAGTACCTCAGCCTTCTCGTCATTTGTTACCAGTTTTCCAGTGCTGTTTATCAGGGGAGGTACACCTTCTTCAACTTTCCTTTCCTGGTTAACTTATCTGTAGAAGCCCTTCTTGTTATTCTTTGCATCCCTTACCAGGTCTGGTTCCAGCTTTGCCATGGCCTTCCTCACCCAATCCCTACACAGGAAAGCTCTCTGTGTTTCCACTGCCTGTGCATTTGTTTCTTTCCATCTGGTTTGCCCAGCAGGTCCCTACTCAGAGACCATGCTGGTCTCTTGATTTCCTTGTCTGATTTCTGGCTCCTGGGGATTGCTGGCTGTTGGCCTGTATGGAAGACTTCCTTCAAGATCTGCCAGCTCTGTTCCATGCCTTGTTCCTAAGGGTAGGCTCCCAGGAGATCCTATCGACCACCTCCTTGCAGAGCTGGAAGTTTACTTTCCTAAATTTCAGGTGCATAAGTTGATTCCTTACCTGACCCCTACCCCTCAGGACATTAATGCATGAGAATTTCAGTTTACATGCAATACATGCATTCCAAGGCTTATTCTGTCAACAAACTGACGAGATTGGGCTTCTTCAAAACTTTTTCCTTCATTGCTATAAAAAACCCTACTGTTTTGTCTCTGAGATAACCGATGTGGAGTAGCTGTACTGCCTTAAAATTATACTGAGGACAGGATACTCCAGTTTTGTACCATGAGGTACCAAGGAAATTTGAACACAACACATCTCTTTACAGTTGTTCCTAGTTACTTATTTTACAGTAAAAGCTACAACCATCTTACCTTCAAGGTGGTTTCCTGGCTTGATACTTCATGACTACACAATACCCCACAGCAAGCATTTCCTTTTCCAGCCCATAAAGTGTAACTTCTCTATGTTTCTCAGAGAAGTTAGCATCTCAGTCACAAAGAGCACACTGATATTTTTATGAACACACAACATAAAAGGAGCGTGAAGGATTTACCTGCTGATTTTGGTAGGCTGTCACTGTGGTGAAAACAGTCTCGGGGAAGTTGAAGGTTTTCACCCCATCCCCTGAAGGAACTGGCTTTGTAGGAGAAAGATCACTGCTGAAATCCTTGCGGATGACATGAACACGAGGCTGATACTTATGCATTGAGTGTAAGATTATCTGAAGAGAAAACAAAAGTAAAATTACTTTTTTCCCCAAAAACTATTTTACACAACATCGAGATGTACAAGAAAACAGGGATGGAGTAAGAGCTAATATGGAGAAGATGATCCTTTTCTTACAAGCATGTATGAGGCAAAATTTGTGCTGTGAGCAAAGAGAAAGGTGCTTTATAGGGTCAGGCAGCATTTTGAGGAAAAGCACTGAAATAGCAAAAAAAGCTCCATAAATCTGGAAGCAACCACAGACACGTGCGCCCAACAGGACACAGGAGCATCAAAGCAGCAGCAACACCCTTTCAAGTCTGAGAGGAGCAAGGCTAGGACAACAGGCACCAGCATTAACTTCTAACTTACATGGCCTTGATCATCAAGCTCGTTGTTGGTCAGCTTGAGCTTGTCAAAACTGACCACCTGCCTCATCCAGGTGTCTCCAGAAGCCAGGGAGTCAGGGTGGATATAAACCCTCGGGGGCACTGGGGAGTCAGCATTGCCAGCCACCATCCACTTGGAGCTGTGATACACATACCTGAAAGAGGAAGGGTAGGTGGCTAAGGGAGATTGCTGCTCACTCACTGCAGGAACATGTCCAGGGCTCCCCCTTCCCTGCCACCCTCATGCACCCCAAGCTCTCATTTGCAGTCAGGGGAGAATGTGCTTTATTGCAACCTCCTACCTTCTAAATGAAAGCCAGATTACCCCTGAGCCACTTGTTCAGACTTGATTCCTTATTAAAACCACCTTGCAGTTATTTTCCCTGTAAAACTCTGCCACATGTGCCTTCTCAACTCCTTAACCCTCACTGAGCCAGAGTAAGAGGCTGGAAAATATGGGTAAACAAAGTCTTCTCTGAAAATATTAATAAATACCCTGCAATTTCTGGAAATCTGCATTTTATCTCATACCAGACTTTGGAAAACACTTGTGGCTTCACCCAGAAAGGGCAATATCCAATGGATACCAGTAAAACAATTGACAAAACAGAATTTCAGTTTTGAAATGTTGCAAAACAGGAAATTCCATATAGAATTACATGCATTGGGATTAGAGGAAAAAAAATATTTTTGTGTTCCTGGTCTTTTGTGATCTTTTGTGCTCCTCATCTAGCCATCCTATATGTGCCATAAATTTCTCCACCACAGTTTTGCCTAGACACCTTTTTTTTTTCCTGCCCTGCAGCTCCTTCCCTCTGAGACATTTCACACAGTTCCACTGACACCTCTGAGTTCTGTCCTGTGCTCCCCCTCACTGCATCTCTACTCAGCCCTGCTAAGATGTTCCAGTTTTCACCTACAGTGACTAATTTCCTGTATTTTCATAAGAAATAGGAAAAAAAAAAAAAAGGAGTCTTTTCCTTTCCATAATCTGCTCTATGTGGCTGCACAAGATAACAAGGACAGAAATAAAGGGTAAGAAAATAAATGTATTTCCAACATCAGTGTTAGAATCACAGTCTTCAAAAGAGGAAAAAGCATCCAGCTAAGTATCAAACACTATCTTGCTGCTTCCCAGGAAAAGCATTTTCTTGATAAAACTCTGTACAATTTGGGAGCAAAAATGAAGTATTTAGCATTTGAAGCAGAGGTTTAATTCTGAATCCTTGAAATGTGGTTCAGTCAATACTATTTGGAGAAAAGATTTGCTCTCAGGGGTCTTTTAATAAGAATACATAAATCACATCAGTCTGGAGAGTTTTCTGGGATGCAGAGGATCATGAGTTTTCCAGAATATTTTTTAACATCAGAAGTTCATTAATATCAGAGAAATCTCTTCCTGTCTTTAGCTCAGCAGTGGAAACTTTCTCAGTGACTCCATACTGTAGGTCAGGGACCAATATTCACTGAGGGTGCTGTGCTGGACAGTGAGAATTTTTGAAACAGAAATCCAGTTTAGGCCAGACCTGAGAGGCCTGGCTTAGTTCAGCTGCTTCTTGTCCATTCCTTTCTTGCAGAAGTAGTTTTAGGGGCTGCAGACCCCCCATTGATAACCCCAGTTATCAGTTCCCTCGGACAGTCATTGCTAATCGTGTCAGGAAATGCATGACAGAGATCTCCTCAATTAAAAACTGCTACTTGAAAAGAGAAAGATTTCATTCCAAAATTGCAAGAGACTTTATGAAAACTCTGGGTTTGTGTCTAAAGATTCTGGTCAAATCAACTATGTTGGTGTAAATCAGCAGGGTCTCCTCCAGCACACCTTTGCAGTGGTGTTAAATGGCAGGTGTCTTTCCCAGGCTGTCACTGACAGTAAGCTCTTACAAGATTCCTACCTCTGCCCCTGTAAAGTATTACCCCCTTACCTGTATCTCTTGTTATCCACAGGGACAATGTCCATGGCAATGTAATACTGCTGGTGGGGATCCAAGCCTGTAATTTTCACCCTCATGGCTGGAAACATTCTCCTAGGAAAATAAGAGTAGAAATAAGGAAGAAAATGGTGAAGAAGGAAATGGAAGAGGCTCCTTGTATCTCTCTCTGGCACAAGAAGCATGCTACCTTACACATCCCAGTCCTTGGCATGACTCCTCTGGGCTTGGTGTGGGTAGAAAAAATTGTGCTAGCAGTGGTTTGAATCTTCGATTTTTTTCCCAATTAAAAAAAGAGGTAACAGGATAACAACCTATTAGTAATGCTAAAATACTCACAGACAGTTGTGCTATGCTTCACACAAATCATCCTCTCTAAGGTATTTCTAGGATGGGCAGTGTGCCTTTTACCTTGTGTTTTTCCCACTGGCCTGTTATTCCAGCCTGTAATTCTTCTCTCATATTCCATTAAATGCAGGATCATTTTAGTTTTCTTTTTTTGAGAATAGCACTTTTCAGTATAGAGTTTGACAGTACTGAGATAACATTTAAAGCCAATACATCCTGAAAGATCCTGTCACTCTCAAGTTTATAGTTATTTAAGAAAAAATATCCCTCAAATTAATCTGCTTATTAGGAATATATTTCACATTCAATAGAAACACTGGCATTATTGTCATGGCTTCCTTGAAGTCCTGGTACTGTTTTGTGCAATCTTAATAGGTGTTGTATTTTCTATGCCATATGATCCAGGTCTGTCTTAAGCATTTTCTCCTGATAGACAAAATATGGAACTCTACACCAACAAGAAACAATTCCCAGCCTTTTTCTTCCTGTCTGAGCACAAGTTAAGCTCTGCTAAACACAGTCACTCTTGTGGAAGTGTTTGTAGCTAGGCAATTATTTCAGAAGAGAACAGATCAGAACAATTTTAACCTTAAAGCATGTTAGTGTGGCATAGTGTGGCATAATTTCTCCTTCTTAAAAATTTTATGGTGGCCAGTAGACCAATTTCTAGTCTACACATCCCTCAAAGAACATGCTGAGGGAATTACTTATGCCACATTATATTTGCAACTAATGTGGTATTTTTATACCTTCATAAAATCTCAGGAGCTGAACTGAATGAGGTGCAGAAGGAATTGAGCAACACTGAAATCAGAGCAGAGCACTGAAAGAAATCCTGCACTGTTTCACGGACTGTTAATTCAGACCTGAGCTCTACCTGAGTGGCTTCTCAGCCTTTACCTGAGAAAAACTCATGGTGGGGTCCTATAGAATGGTGTTACTCAGCTGAATGACTTCTGCCTAGAAAATATAGAACTTTGGTAGGAGAAACCCCAGAAGTACTGGATGCTTATACAAAATCATATTCTGCTTCTCAGATAAGTAGACATATCCTTGCAGGATGGAAGTATGTGGATGGAGGGAGGATATTAAAGGGGAATTTAAAATCACAATGCCAGAATAGTAGGGAAGTGTACAAGAATTGTTTCTAGGAACCATCCCTACAAACCATCATGTCCCTTTCCCTTATATTTAGTGAGAAGCAGTGAAATGTCAGAGAAGAAGATTTAGTTCTCCTTTCAACATTTCTGTTTCTCACAGTATTGCTAGAGAACACAGCCTGGAGGAGGAAGAAAATGGGAAAGGTTGTGTCAACATCTCCAGATATGTCTCTCAAACTTTGCACGACAGGGATGTGATCATGAGAATCTGTTTTGCTCCTTCCCAGCCACGCCACTTGCAGAAGAGGGTGGGAAGGAGGAGGTTGATGCTCAGCCTTTGCCCTACCCACAGCTCTTTCATTTCAGGCCACACTGAGATGATAAGATCTGACCTATTAGTAACTGCATCTGCTTTGGAAAAGGGAATATTTATCGTGGGGGGGTTGGGAGAGCACCACCCCACAGCTGCCACAGCACAGCTAACCCGAGTTATGAGAGACGTAAAACTGTCAGAAAAATCGTCTGCAGAAACCCTTCAAGGAGAGCAATTTGTGCAACTGATGGTGTGAGTTTGCTAGTACAATGACTGGGGGGGAGGTGGGGAAGGAATAATGGATTAGTCTTCAGTGGCTTGAGGGCATTACCTTGTTTCTGCCACAATGGCTCATTAAATCTGCCAAGCCAAATGGGTACAGGATGTGGCATTTTACAGTCCAGCTCTCTTTAATTAGAGAGAGGTGGCTTGGGAGCAGCTAAAGAAGTAGGTCATGTTTCTGAGGGTTGATGAGAAACCCAGGATTAAATCAGAGTCTCTTTGGGTCTAAGTCTGCACACAGTGTTGGGAAAATTGAATGCACTGTGTGTCCCAAGAAGCTCTCTCCAAATCTGCAGCCCTGTGTAAAGTTGCAGTATAGCCTGTGGGGTTGTTTGTTTATGAAATACCTTGTAAAAAAATACCACAGACCATTCAGCAGGCTTAGAGGCTAATCTCTAAAATGACTGGAGAGAGCTCGACTGATCCCACTACTTTCTCTAAGGTTTAAGTGTACTTTTAAAGTTCTGCAAATTATTACTGTTTTTCTTTTTCTGTGGGTATAAAAGTAACCTAGGTTTCTTTGCCATAGAGATGTGGCCTGGAACTGCCACAGCAGGTCTCCAGCAGCACTGCTGTATGGAAAGAGGGAAATGGAAAAGGCAGAGTCTAACAAAGGGGACTTAGGGATGTGCTCATGTATAATCCTGGTAAAGTCCCTGTTCTCTGCATTTCCTCTTGGCTGGATCTTGGTTGCCCAGAGGCACCAGCCTTATAGAAAATAAGAGGCTCAAAGGTTTGGAAGGAATTCAGGCCATTTGGATATGGCTGTATTAATAAACAGTCAAGAATCTTTCATCTAGAAAGGTATCAGCTTCATAGTCAACAGCTACGGACACGGAGGCTGTCTGTTTTCATAGGGAACATGTGATGACATCTGATACATTTTAGGAGGAGGTTTTATATCAGCAGCAGTTTGGGATGATCAAGTTATTTATATATTAGCTTTGCCACTCAGCAGGAAAACAGTCTTCCTAAACTTAGACTGTGAACTTATAGTACCCTTTTAGGAGAAATATGATGTGATATGAAATAAGTTATTACAACTGCTTTAGGACCACTTAGAAGCATTTTTAAAAGCATTTTAGTACCAACTATGTGCCTCAGTCTACTCAATTTCTGCTTTCCTCCATAATGAAATTGAAGTTTATGAACATTAAATGTGAAGAAAACTAATGATAGATAAATATCTCTAGAACTTGATTAAAATCGTATTTGTCAGCACAGGAGTATACTCGTATTAAGAACCATGTGTGGGAAATTTCAACAAAAAATGAAGTAGTTGGGTTGTGGCAGCTAGCAGTATATTTTTTTGGTGGTGGTGGTGGTTAAGATTTTCTTTTAAAATATAGTTTAATTTTACTTTGTGAAAACTGGTCAAAGGAGGAGGATCACAGGTATATCCTCATACCAGAATTTTTTCCCCAATAGAATAAAGCTTCAGTTTCTTATCCTTAACTTAGGAACTTAGATAAGAGTAGACTTGTATAAGGGTGACATCTAATAAATGCAAAGCCTAAAATGAAGGGATGTGCTCTTCAACTGTAGCAAAAGAAATAGACAGAATAGTCATTTCCCAGGCATAAAAATAATCCAATTAAGAAACTCTGCAAAATAATCTCATTTAGGTCTGCAGATTAAGTATGCACAGTGTTAACAATGTGTGTGAGCTTACAGGGCAACCTGAAGTTATCCTTGTTATTTCATATTTCATATCTCCTTGCATTTAAGACTGATGTCAAATGCATATTTCTTTAGAGAAACAAATGAGTAAGGAGTGAAGGTAAGGAAGGCAAGGCAAGGAAAGGCAGGGAAAGGTAAGGAAAGGGAATGGAGGAATGCCTTTCTGTTTTGCTCTGCAGTATGGGATCATGTAGAGATGTGTGCTTTGAGAAGAAAAGCCGAGGGCAGGGCTTGGTAGCAAATGGATTTATTGTTTATGAAGGAGAGGGAGACCAACAGATCTTCTCTGTTGTTCCTGAAGGGCACATCCTTCTGGAAGCTGGAGCAAGTTTATCTGGCCCACAAGGCCAGGAACTCTCAAAATCACTTCGGTAGCTGTGGCCAACCAGCCCTTGCTCTGAGAAGTCTTCTCTGTGGGTCCCTTCAGCACCAACAGAGCTTGATTACAAAATCTCTGCTGCTCTCTCTGACTGAGGAGCACTTTGGAACCCACACTTCTTTCCACTGGAAAGAAAAAAATAACTCCTGCTAATGTAAACAGCCCTGAGTACATGCTACAAACAACCCCGACTCATGAATTCAGGGAGACAAAGACACTGCAGGCAAAGTACCACTTAAACTATCAGGAGACACAGGAAAGTCAGGAAAAATAAGTCACCTGTTTCACTCACTGATGGCTTTTTCCAGTCTTACTACTGATCCTGGCCATCAGCATTTTGGTTTGAGGCATCCTGCAGCACAGATACAATAACTGTGACATGACAGATGAGATCGTTTCCCCCATAGCTGAGATGAGATCCCAGCGCTGTTACAGGTAGAACATGTGTTCCCAGAAGGATACCTCTTGGATGTGCTGGTATGCATGGTAGCACTCACAAAACCACCTCCACGAACAGTAGGCAGCCCTTCCCTTCCAGACGAGGACTCCAAGCACTCCCTGTAGTGTATTCCCCCAGGAATAAGTGCATATTTTTTTCCCACTTTGGGCAGCACTTCCATGTATCAGCTAATGAACAGTTACCCCTACAGCTCTGGTGATCATGGGCACTAGATGAGGATTGTAGGGATGTGGGAAAGGTTTCAAATTCCTCCACTGATGCTGCCAGTGTGATCACTGTTAGTAAAGGAGCGTAGAGAAAGAGTTAAAAAATTGTTTTAGGACTAGTTTTTCAAATCAGTATGACCTGGGGCTTAAGATGAACTTATTTTATTTTGTACAGAGTCCAAGGTTGCCTTTCAAACAAAAAGGAGATAAAGGTAAATTGCAGATTTGAATGACTGCAGCTGACAGCCATTTGCATCTTTTACACAAAGAACAAAGAAGTCTTTTTATAAGCATCTGATTAAAATCTAAATAACAATGTTTAGATGGAAAGGAAAAAGGAAGAGTTATAAGAGGACTGGAGTGAGTTAATGGAAACAGACAAAAAAAAGGAGACAGCTATAAATACAGCATCAAGAAAAGAAAAACAACAAAGCAGAATTAGAAGTGAGTGAGAGTAGGAGTCTGAAAGTCAAAAAGTGTAGTGTGCCTGGCATAGGCAGGATATAGCCCCAGAAATATGTTTGAAATGAGAACGTAGGCTAGAAATTAGCATTACACAGCAAGAGCAGAGAGACATTATGGGGACAGGCAGAAACCAGAAAGTGCTTTACAAGTCACAGAAAATTAAGGAGCAGCTGTAGTTATAGGCAACTGAGTCTGTAATTATAATGGCTTTCAAAACAAGAAGGCTTTATGGGACTCAAGGTTTCCAGAGAGAAAGCAACAAGAGCAAAATCTTCTTTAGGGAAGAAAGAAGACGCAAATTACACTGTGTGTCTCTAACAATTTGAATAAGTAGTAGGAAATCTTCAGGTAATAACCAGTTCTGTGTTTATGCCAGAAATAATAAAATCTAATGTCTGGAATGCATCATATATCATGCATCCCATATGGAGAAACAGAACTGCTAGACCCAGGTCTCACCCATCGCACACACATCTTCTCTGAGAGAAAACTGTTTAACCTGTTGAACTGTTTAACCATTTATTTTGCAAGTTCTATCACACCTGTAAGGACCATCCTCAATAAACAGGTGTATTACCTAAAGAAGCTGCCCAGCTCTTCATTATGTTTTGCAATGATTAACCTACAAATGCAGTCAACAGAAAAATAAAAAACCAGCAGCCCTCCAATATTGTTCACATCACTGCTGGAGAAGAACTTCATCAAGCAGAAAAAAACACATCTATTTAGTAGTTACCTAGATTTTCTGTGGGCAGTAATGTGACAGTTGGCCATCAGTACTCAAATAATTACAAGCATTTCAAGGAGAAAGAATATTATTTCTGATTATAATGAAGATATTATTTGCATAGGAAGTTATGACCTATTGTGATACCTGGTCTTCTGTAAGTGAAAGAATTATCCACACTGGAGCTTGTAAGATGTCAGAAAGGTCAGCTATTTTATTCAGAAATGTGTGAGCTGCCAAGATTTTCTTCATACCACTAAGTTCCAGCCATTTTCATTTGAACTGGTGGGCATAGAAATATTTATGCTGCTTTTAGATCTATCTACTCTATGTATCATCAGAGAACTAATTATAGTTAATCTAACAGGTAATAATGTATAATTTTAAGTTTCTGAAACAGCATGGTCCAGGCACCAGGACAATAAACGCAGAAAGAAGGAAGTTGGTTCTTTGAGTGCCATATTTAATGATGCTGGACAGATGACTTTATCTGTTTAGGTCTCAATGCCACCATCTATGGAAAGAGGATAATAAGGGTTTTCTCTGTCTGCTTTAACATCTCCAGAGAAGAAGTGTTGCACAATAGCAAGTGTTATCATTCCTGTTACTTTGCCTCTTCCATTTGAGGCAGAAGGCCAAAACCAGCAGTCCACTTTGTACTGATGAAAAATGCTTCCTTTGAGACTGAACTCTAAAGCTGGGAGCTAATCTGGCCCTGATAATCTTTTTCAGAGATCATCTGGGTTATTTGTCCAGTGTAACTTTCCTTGAATTATCTGGACTTTCTAGGGTTAGAGAACAACAGCTCTCACTTCACAAGAATGTAAAACAACAAGTCGAGCTGTTCTAGCAAATTTTGGGAGCACAGATATAAAACAACGCAGTAAATAGGGTACCGTGGGTTTCCCCCAAAACTTGGATAAAATTTCCCTGCTGCATCTCTGCGGGACAATCGGGACAGCTCCCGGGTCACTCTCGGTGCTTGCTTGCTTTGGAGGGCTCTGTCCGTGGTGCTGAGGCCCGCCTTCCCCGCATCAATCGGAATTATAACCTCATTAGGTGAAGGTAAGAAACGGCCTGCAAACGCATAAGTGCCTAAAAATCCTAGTTTGGGACATCCAGAAATGTACAGCTACCTCTAGGTCGTGTTTTGGCAACGGTTTGCCAACTGTTTGGGTAACTCCTAACCATTTCTAAATAGTAGTCAGCAGCAAAGATCTTCCCCTTAGCTAAGCTGTCATGGTGAGGTTTTCCTTTTTAAAAAATCTGGCTAATTATGTCTCTTTCTAAACTCAGCTGTCGTGGTATCACTGCAATAGCAAAGGAAAGCATTAGGCTTGCACAGCTTTTATTTTGGAAGTCATTGCCACTGCATCTATTTAGAGCTGCAGGAAGACATTCGTTTGGTGCAAAGGTGAGTTTGAATTTCACTACATTTGAGATTAAATCAGTAAGTTCATGAAGTGCTATGGAAACTTGAAAGGAAACTCAAATGGCTCACCCCCAAACTCATAGCTCATCTTAAATTCAGTACAGCCAACAGTACAATGATTGTTTCCTGATTTATTTCCTCAAAGGAATAACTATCCTCAATGGTTTCCTGCAGCTGCCAGTTCTCCTTTGGACCCACTTATTCAAACAGTCATATGAAACAACTTTACTTGTCTTAAGAAAGCTAATAGGAAATACAGCTGAGAAACTCAGACAGCAGTTTAATTTTTCATTCATGTTTATCCCTTTGGATTATCAAGAAGAAAAAAAAAATGTTTCTTTCTTAACAAAAAAATGAAATAAAAATTGGTTTGTTTGGTTATGACTTTTAACTAGACAGAAAGCCAGAGATGTCTTACCTGCCTGCTTTCGTGATGATCATCTCTGTCCCAATGTCATGAAATCTTTTCCAGAGGTCCGCACACTGCAGCTCTACCTGGATCTCTTCCATGGATGAAGGTGGAGGAGGCTGAGGGCCTGAGCCACCAGATGTAAGGTCAGAATGGGAGCCAAATGAGCAGGATGTCCTTTCTGCCAGCACCTCTGTGTCTGACCCAGTGCTCTGTTCTGAGTCTGCAAAGTAAAGAAGCCAGGTAAGACCCTTCAGTTCTACCTACTGTGAGGGGTAAGAGGAGGGAAGAGGAGGAAAGTCAACACAGGAAGTGCTAAAGAATTGTACAGTGGCATTTTATATGGTATATATATGTATGGGCTTCTGTGATTTATATCCTGATTTGGGGCTTTGAGTTTCTAATATGATATCTGGCTTCTTTTGTAAAATTTTAGAAACTACTAAAAAAAAAGACCCTCAACATAGAATATAAATAGTAGCAAGCAATGGTGGAAGTATAAAATATAGATGAAAAACAGAAAAGAAAAAAAATTAATTCAACCTGTTGTTTCAAGCTAAGATAAGATGGGCTTACTGGAAAACTCCATTGCATTGAATTGAATATTCTCCTGCAGTACTATTAAAGAGTTGGCTATTTTTAAACAACACAGTTTTTTATTCCCTTTAATATCTTTGTCATCAAAAACAACAAACTTTTTTTTTATTTTGTTATTTGGCAGCACTATTCTGGAAATGTGTTTTATTTGCTCCTATAAAACTTTTTTTGAACAATGATATTTCCTGGAAAGACAACCATAAAGCTTTTGGTGAGGAAAGTGCTCTAGGCTACTAAAGGACAAAACAAGGTGATACTAAACATATGGAATATGCTACCAAGGAAACAACTGAAGCAAACTGCAGAAAAGATCTCATGGCACAACCACCTGCATGGGGGAGAAGAAGGAGATTTGCTCAAAAAATAAACAAACAAACAAAAAAAAGTGAGGTTCAACTAGTTTAAAAGTCCAGGTTTGCATGTTGAGTCAGGTGGTAATTTCTCTGCAAAAATACTTCATGTATTTATTAGCTAGATATGCTGTATATATTCAGTCCTCATTTTCATACAGAGGGTTAAGATGAAATTTTGCAAGTAGCAGTGTTGCACACCCACATTGCACCAAAATAATTCACAATACATTCTGCAAAAGCAATGTGCTTATGTTTGGAACCTTATTTTTAATAAATTTGCATGAGTATTATATAGATGATTAGGAAAATAATAAAATTACATGAAACACTCGATCAAATGGCTCAGGAAGAGCTCTGTGGATTTCAAAGAACATACAGAAACAATATTTTAGAGTGTCCTCAATGATCACATCCATAAAAGCATCCCAGTGAATGAACAAAACAGCTATTTGCATGTGTTCTCTGCACTTGAAGAAAGAAAGAAGCATCTCTGTCTGCAAAGGAAACCTAAGGAGACAAAAAGTAACAATCTGTGCTAAAAATGTGATTGAATCATGGCATGTAAAATTCCTTCCACACCAAGAAAATGCCAGAAACATTTTAACAACCCTGAGGTTGTGGAGGCTGAGTCTGACTGAGGTTTACAGCTTGCACATCAGTGCAGAGGGCTACGGATAAGAAGGAGGCAGTGAAGATACCACCTGCAGAACCACCATCCTCACCTCCTGCCACATGGAAGCATTTCTGGAAAATCCATTTTGCTGTGGTATGGACATAAACTGTTTGACTGATGGTTTATGAGAAACTTCCAGTCCCAAGTGTCATCAGGAAGCATTTCTCTTTTATGAGAGCCGTACATGATGTCACTGGACATGAACATTTTGCTTGAGGGGTGTTTTAAGTAAGATTTGTCAGTTATTCTGACAATCTGCCGTACAATGTAGAAATTCTGCAGGACACGAGAAAGGTTCAGTACTTACTGCTCCCATTTTGAAAACGGAGTTTTTTATGTCTCCCATGGAGTCCCAAGTTAGGCTGAAGCAATGATAGGTCCATCCCTCTAAAGGAGTGGCACAAACTTATGCATAGAGGATTGTTACCTGGAGACCAGTCCTACATCCAAAACTAATATCCTACACACGAGGTGATTCAAGATAATATGGGATAATCTTCTGGGGTTCTGTGGCCACAGGACAGATAATCAATCTGAGAGTACAGAGGGGCTGAGACATTTGTTCCCTGCTTCACTGCCCCAGTGACACGGAAGCAAATCTTCATCTAGCCCAAATTATTCCATCTCAAAGCATTGGAGAAGTAAGCACAAGTAGGAGTCACTATGCTTCCTAGGTCTCCCTAGGAATGGTTAATCAAGTTGCCCTTCAACAAAAAGAGAGAGGATACTTCACAAAGCACAGTTAGATCTGTTTGTGTACCTGCTCATGTCCTAAACCATTAACCAGGTGTCTTACATCTTCTCTGGGATCACAGAATCAATCAGGCTGGAAAAGACCTCTGAGATCATCAAGTCCAATCTAATCACTGAATCACCATGGCAACCAGACCATGGCACTGTCACATCCAGTCTTTCCTTAAACAGGGACAGTGGCTCCATCACCTCTCTGGACAGGCCATTCCAATGTCTAATCACCTTTTCTGTGAAGAAATTCCTCCTAATGTCCAACTTAAACTACACTGGGAATCTGAAGGGACTGAATCTAGGGAAAAGTGGAGCCCTACTGGAGTGCTTCTGAAATGAGGTACTAAACTGTAGGTCTGAATCTAAAGAGATGGGTTTAGACCACATCATCTGTGCTTGGTTCAGGCACTCAGAAACTGTCCTCTGAGGCAGTATGGTAAACGGCCAACAGATGGCACTTGGCTAGGTGCTGTCCCCACTTCATTCCAGCACTTCCTGGACTTTCAAACCGGGCATGTGGCTGGAGCTTTGGGAATCCCTGAGAATTAACTGGAACGGCATGCTGCAAAAAATTACGTATCAGAGACTTAAGCCGCCTCTCACTGATTTATACTGATATCATCCCACTGACTTTACAGACTTCTGGAGGGGCCTTTCTTTAATTATGGAAGTTGAAGGAGAGCCATAACCTTGGATATAATTTTCCATGTTGGCACAAATCAAAAATTGCAGTAGGAGTTCACTAATTACTGATAAGCCAGTACCTACCCAAACATATGGTACCACACAAAGGAGAATAGAACTCTTTCTTTCTGCAAGGATACTACTTTGTGCCCTGAGTTATGAACTGTTATTACCCCCAAGTTAGTGCACAGAACAGTAACCACCCCTCTTTCCTCTAATTTTGGAAATGGAGAGTCACTAGTGTTGTTCTTACTTCAGACTCAATAGGAACTGAGACATGTTTTGTGTTTTCTTCAGCCTTTCCTGAGCTAAGCTCTCCTGAGTGTTGTCATCCAGTTGGAGACACTTAGTGCAGACCCAGGGAATCCAGGGGAGGTTAAGTGCATCTGACATGTGAAACTCAACCCCAGTGACAGCCAGGTCTATAAGACTCTGTGACTTTTAACTACAGTTCTCTCCATGTCCTAGGATTTTGAATTAATCAAGAGACAGGTGTGAACATCTGTAAGAGAGCAATCTTTAGAGGGATGCTGGGTGAACCAATCTCCATGAGTAGTAATTATTTGTGCCAGCTGGCAGCTAGCACAGCTCAAGCCACTCTGTGCACATACTTGCTGAAACGAAGCAATCAGGAAGAAGATCTCAATATTCTTCTGGCATTCAAACTGGGAACTTGATTTCTTCACACACCAGCTTCAGTGGGGTGCAACTTTGCTAAACTCAAAGAAATTCCTTTTATTCCAAATTGGCCTGAGCAGAGGGAAAGCAGGCAATAGCTCCTGAAGCACCAATATGATTTATAAAACTGTGAGCACCCAGAGATGCAGACTGGGGCTGGTACTACACATTGTGTATGACACAAGGACAAACAGAAGGACTTCTGGGGAAGATAAGCTACCTCTAGTTTCTTTTAGCTCCAAAGTGACAAGAGAAGAGTATTTGTCTCTCCTTTAAGAGGTGCCTTACACAAAAGCCCAGATTCTGAACTCAACATCCAGTCAGAGGAAAATGCAGATCCCCCATAACATGGCTTCCTTTCAGAGTTAGGAGACCTTGTCAGAATATTGCCCCAGGAATGCTGACTCTCTTGTTAGGCTGCAATCCTACTGTGTCTGGATGTGGCACTTAGGGATATGATTCAGGGGTGATTATGATGGTGCTAGTTCGACTGTTGTAGAGATTTTGAAGGTCTTTTTCAACCCTGATGAACCTGTAATTTGTGCCACTCCAGACATAAGTTAAACAAGCAGCAATTAAACTAGTTTTATGATTTTCTCTTGCTAAGTTACAGTCCTTGAGAAATAATACTTCACAACCAGCTCATCCATCACTGACCGCTAATAAAAGTGGGAGTAGATGCAACTGAGATTTCTAAACCTACAGTATTTCAGTGGAGTTTCAGTTGGGACTGTCTCAGGTCAAAATGTTCCTTATTGATTTTACAGGAACCCATGAACTTGCACTTTCTGACCTTAACTGCTTTTCTTTACAAGGTTGCTCCTCTCATCTGTCTGCTTGAAGCAGAGCCCTTCCTGCTGCACCATAGCCAAGGAGGTGAACACCTCCAAAGCTATTGCTGACTGCACAGTTAGTATAAATCTGCCTCCTTCATTTCCCCATTCTTTCAAATCTCTTCTAAAACTATCCATTTCCACTCTTGCTCATTCTTTATGTTCTTTTTTTCTGATGTTTCCACCAATTATTTCTGCTGTTCTATGTAGTGAAGTGTAGCCAGAAGAAAACACAAACATTATGGTCTTTGTGGAGATAGACATGGTGACCAAGGGAGAATGCCAATGCTTAATTCTTCCAGACTAATAGGTTTTTCCCTACAGATAATACAGAGGAAATACTAAAGCACTGTCCCTTGTTATAGGCAACTTGCTGGATAAACAGATTGACCAAGTGGTTTTGACCATGGGACCTGGACTGATCTGTCAAAGCCGGACAGGCTATTGCCAAGAGCTGCATTTCAAGGAGGTTGAAACTATCTAATGGGAAAATACCGTAAATTTCATGGAAAAGGCCTCTGGGTTCAATGTGCAAAAAAAACTCTCCAAGGCCTGAAGCATAAATCTCTTTCACTGTCACTGTGCAAAAAGACAGTTCCTTTTTCTACTGCCCTGTTGGATGGCTTCCAACCGTCCCTTCTCACCACACTGACCATGCATCCAGCTACTTACTGCAGTTGGACAGAATTGGAGGAGAGGAAATTTCTCAGCATTTTAGCAACCTTTGAATCCAATCAGACCAGAGGGCCACTTTCAAACTTCCAGGGATACCTTTGGTCATTTCTGAACTTATAGAAGAAAATTAAAGTCGTTCAGATTTTTCCTTTCTTAATCCCTTTCACATTTCTACTATCTCTGTATCACCCTAAAAATCCTCAACTTATAATTTTTTCTGATCCACAAATCCCCAGGCTGCTTCTTCTTGGCAGATAGGCAGGAAAACACCATTCTGACAAGCATGGTGACTCTGAGGTCAACATTTGCACTAAGTGCCCCAAGATGATAGACAGACAATAACCCAAACCAGTTTCCAGCACCAGTGTCCTGGGATGAGAGCTGTCCCACACAAATCAGCAGGATGCTACTGCCTGACTTCTTTCTATGACTCAGCCCTGGCTGGTATTCCTCATGTAAATTTCCTGGGTTTTCATCAATTTGGTACAAGAGGCAAACTGGTATGTGAGATATTAAGAGACTATTTTCTACGCATCTTCACAGATGAATCTTCAGCAGAATTTTTGCTGCAGCTGGAGCACAGCAGGGGTACTGCTCTCCTTACTTAACCAATAAAAGAAATAGAGCTCAGTTTAGTCCTTGGCCATATCATGCAGCTCATGCACTCAACAAATGTTTTACTTCATACTATCAAAAATGTAAACTACAGGAGTGGGAACAATGACAAAAGACTTACATACATAAAACATCACCTACTCAGAGGAGCCCAACAGACTTATTCTCTTTCTCTCTTTCTCTTGTGACTTTTTTTCCCCCCATATGTGTAGATACCTAATGTAGATCCTGTCAGATTCCATTAGCATAAAGATTTCTCTTGGGTGGAATGTGGCAGCTGTTACAAGCTGTTAAGGGTTTGGTCTTTTACTGTTTATTTTTGTTTGCAGGGTTTGTGAATATTTAGTGCAACAGGTGGTCTTTCCCTCTCCCCTGCAGTTGATTTGCTGGCCATTAGGACCTGCAGACTAAAAAGAAGGTACAAAATCTGGGACATGTATGGACAAAGAAAATTTGGGGATCTTTTGTTTGTTGTTGTTGTTTTTATTTTTTTTTTTCCTATGAACTCAGCTGAAATTAGAAGAGTGGACACCTTGCTTTTGCTGCTGGTTCCAGATAGATCTCATGGTTCTTTTTAGATTTATGATTTTCAAACTGGCTGCTGCCACCCCACAAAATCAGCAGCCTAAGAACCATGCATAAAGCAGTGTGACATTACTGGAATTTAGAAACAAAATGTCACAACCCCATAAAAGTGAAAGAACAGAAACTCACAAAGTCCGAACAGTTTATAAGAGTGGAAATTTATCTGGCCATGGTGTGACGGCTGCTGCTGCAACTACTTGAGGTACACAACTGTTTTCCGTGATAACAAATCAGGGAGAAGCTAAACCAAAGACCTCAGTAACTTCAAAAACACACAAGAAGTCTGGCTGTGGCAAAGGCAGCAGGAGCAGCAGAGGTGAGGCAGTCTGGAGTTCAACAGAGCAGTTCAAATTAGCACGGTGTATTTTGCACAGCTGATCCAGCAATTGCTCTTGCTGTAGGCAAAGGTTTCTAAACACTTGGTGATTGTAACCATATGGACATACTGCACAACAACAAATAACACAAAGATAGTTCTGCAGGTGTTCCTATAGATTATCTTATCCCTTCAAACTTTTCCATTCACTCACAGGCCCTACTACATTAATCATCCCTTCTTCCAGCATTAGCCCATTATTGATTCCATACAGCTAGAATTTATAAACTGTTTATTACTGGTAATAGAGTAATAGAATGCATTTTTGCTCAAAAGAACCTTTTAAAGTTCATCTAGTATATCCCTCAGTAATACTTATTATTATTCCATTCGTGTCTGCAAGTTGCAACCAACATCAGGATTTACTGATCTGGAGACAGTACAAACCTGTCCAAACCAAGAACTTCATCTATTCTCGTGCTGCATTGCAATCTCAGGCAGCCAAAAGCAGCATTCAAGTAATTCATTTCTAGCCGAAGACCATGAAACCACAGCAGGACAACATGGAATTCATATCAGCAAGACTCAAAAAGACAAAACTGGAAGATGTTGTAGAGATGAAGAAATGTGGCACAGACAAATGGAATAACCTGATGTTGTCATAAGTGGTACCAATAGAGATAAGCTGATTCTGAAGTGAAGAATTCTGCTGGCACTTTAACCTCAAAATCTTCTTCATGCTCCTGATATATAGTGCTATAAGGTGTTTTTGTAGGATGACTTGAGCCAACAAAACATGCAAAAGCCTCTCAAAAAATGCTGCACTTGCCAAAGCTGAGTTTAAGGCCGGTACGGTTATCACACATTCAATCCCCATGGCAAACACAACTAGTAGGAGAATATAAAAACAAACAGAAAGACACAAAAACCCCACGGTGGCTTTGGCTCTAAATACAAGTCTTGCATCAGTCTGAGTGTGCACTGCCAAGAGCTGACTGCCTCTGCCTTGTCTTATTCCATGTAAGACTGAACAAAGAGACACAAGACTCAGCAAAGAAAAAAATCACCCTGATTCAGGGGTATGCTACAGCTGCTCTGCTCCATTCCAGCAATGCAAAACAGCTGTAAACCTGGTTTAACCAGAAAGTTAGATTGGGTTTATGACTTCTCAGTATTGGCAAAGAAGTACAAAGCAGCTGGAGTTTACTAGTATACTCAGCCCTGGGGGTTTTCCCTTAAAAGTTAACTTTTGCTCCAGCCAGAAGAAAGAATATCAGCCACAGTTAAACTTTAAAGTGGGTTTTTATCCCAGAATCTATTGTAATTTTTCAAAGAATGCTGAGAAAAAGAAAACTTATTCTCTATGCCTACATTCAGTTTAGGACCAGACATAGAAGACACCAGCTCCAGTTTTGAACTGCATCAGCTGAAGATGGAGGTGCTGACTGCTGGGCTCTGAACTCATCCTTGGCAAGTACAAATTCTCATTACAGAAGTGTAAGCTAGGTGACCAAGACTGTTCTGAGTAGCATCTTTCTTTCTAGACTTCATACCAGATCCCATCATATTCTATGAGTAATACTGCCTGCAATTCATCAATCCATGCTTTAGGCTATCTATCACAACTAAAAGTATCTCATCAAATAGATGTCAACCAGACACCTGTTCTATAAACTCTCCCATCTGTGGGTGGTGGTATCTTGTTTGTTTAAAAGAATCTTATAAGCATAATTTCTCCCAGCAGAGGATTCTGGCAATCATATTTCAAAACAAAATCCTCTGAAGCAGGAAAAGTTGGACTCAGGGTTTGATGTTGTATTATTGTCTTCTGGGAAGCAAGAATAACCTGGGCTGTCAGTATGTCAGACTAGCTTTGAGGAAAATGCAATTTGAAATTTCAGTATGGAAGAAACCAAAGATTCCTAAAATTCCCTGAGGAGACCCTCTGCAGCTGTCATTCAGATTAGACTTAGGACAAGGAATCACCAGTACAGCCTCACAAAAAGACTGCTGAGAAGTGAATATTTATAAAGACCATATTTAAAATACTCCGGGGCTTAAAAAGAGCATACAGAAAAGTAAGATTCAGTTAAATCAGAAGAAAAAATAAGAGTATAATATTGAAGAAAATACAGAAGAATGCAGAGTATGGCAACCTTTAAAAACATGAGAGGTACAAGGGAGAAAAGTGGGATGTTATTAAAAGAAGAGGGAGGTGAAATTGATGACAACTTTAATCTGGCCAAGATCCTGAACTATACAGACTACAAAGAATTTGTCTGGCCAATGTCCAAGAGTTTGTGTAAAATTAAAGAGTGGAAATGCCCTTGAAAGTTAGAGCAAGCTAAGAAAAATAAGAGACCAGGCATTAGATACATTATATGCTGTAACCTGTAAACATAGAGTCATTATTCTTACAAATAAAACCATACAACAAATATTTAGAGACCAACTCAAACCAAAATGTTGGCTCTAAATAACCACAACTTGTGCAGGAGTTTGAAACTAGATCCCAGCCCTGTGGCAGGCCCTTCCCTGGTGGAAAGGGGCACCTACTCTGGGACAGTCTGTTTCTGGATTCTGCAGCTTGGAATACTCTCTGCCAGACAGGAAAAGAAAAGCTCTTCATAATAAAAGGAAAACATGGCACAAGATTAAGGCTGCAGAGGTATCCATTCTCCCTGAGACCAGTGTGAAATCGCTGGGAAATTTAAAATGACTGTGAAGTCTAGAAAATATTAACCTTTTTTTGTAGGCAGAAACACAGGCCAAACAGAAGAAGCTTAACATTTTAAACATTTGCAAGCTGATATTTGGTGGCCTACAAACCACGGGGAAGGAGACATTATATATGTTTCCCTGTTCCATGACAGTAGTATCAGAGAGCCAGATGGTATCTTAATAACAAGAAAGGTCCTACATTTCCCTTAATCCTTGGGAACTCTTGGCACTGCTGTCACACAGAAGTGAGTCCCACCATGTAACTGCACACACACAAGAAGAGAAAGAGTAATTTTTATTTGCCTTTATAGCATAACTGCCCATTTTCTGCAGTGCTGTAACAAGATACATGCCACTTCATGTATTTCCTTTCTAAATGTGACTATTTCAAAAGGAAATCATTAGGAAATTTCCATGGGAACAGTTTCACAAGAAAAACGCAGCTCCATTAGGCTGAAGTTTCAAGTTTGAGTTGTTAGTTTCATTCACAATCTACAATTTTCTTTTGGGAAAACAGTAATTATCAGGCTAGTCCTGTTGAACTGATGTTTGGGTTTGTAATAGTTCAACAAATCATTAAAGTGCATTTTTTTCATCTACATGCTACATTAGCCAAGCTGTCCTTCAGACCTCCCACATCCCTTTCTGAGCCAGACTTTGGAAGACTTTTTGCCCTTGTACAATTTAGATTGCCCTCTATCTAAACTTCTTGACTGTAATCCAAATCCTTTCAGATTTCATTCATGACAAAGCTTCTCCTTGACTCTAAACACTCCAATTGCTCGCTTGCTCAATCTGACCTATTTTTATTACATACATGGGTGCACACACACACAAAGACAAAAATATATGTATGGGACTGAGTTCCTAAAAACGTATTTGGGGTTTAAATTAGTGATCTGCCAGTGGCTCATACAGCAGAAATTACAGTATTTCAGTGGTACTTTCGATTGGGAAATTTCTTGCAATCTAATGTTCTGTTTGCTGTTTTGTTCACCTCTGCACAGTCACCAGATGTTTTTCCTAAGCAATGATTCTGGGGAATTTTCACAAATGATAAAAACATATTCTTCCTTTTATTTCCTTCACATACAACTGACTTGCATCCAAACCAGCCAATTTTCCACCTCTGACTATGTAGCCACACAGGTAGGATTGAGAGAAAAGATTCTCCAGAAGAATCTGAGCACAGTTCTAGTGCTTCAAGACCAAGCTAGGGACAAAACCAAATTATTTTTAAAAGTAACAACATGGGGGATGGAGTTGGTATGAGTTCATGGGGGACAGAAGCACGACTGACTGAATAGGTGGCAGGGCTGTATTGCAACAGTATGGTGCATGGACCTGGAAAAGATGTGTTAGGAACTTCAATCAAGCCTGTGCTATGAAAAGCAACTGTGTCATATAAACATAACCTAATTTGAAATCTGAAATATCACATACACATGCCAAGGCATAAATTGAATTTCCCCTCAGAATTTTTCTGAAATCCCATAGCTCCCATGTACTTCCACAGAGGAAAAGCAGCACAAAACTGGTGACTTAGCCTGAGGGATCAGCCTCAGTGAATGCATTCTCTCCTTTTCCCTTAACATCCGTGCTCCTTAGATGTGTATTTGTGGCTTGGCTTTTTCTCTTTTCTTTTAGCAACTGTCTTCAGCTGAAGCTCCCCAAGTCACATCCTGACACTCTCTGCCAACCGCAATCCTACAAGTCCAAGTCCCCACATGCCATCACACACGCTGATTCCAGGAAGTGCACGCTGCTGGACTTTGTTCCTTCCACTGAGCCACCCTGATTTACGCCTGCTGAAGCCGTGGTCCCAAGTGTCATAACACCTACACTGCACAGTTGTCCCACATGTGTATATCCTATTATCCAAACAACAGATGCACCAGCATGCGTTCACACACATAGTCCAACATCTGGTGATCACAAGCTCACTGTAAAAACTCCGTGGACTTCATTCATCTTTGCAGAACTCACAAACACTTCATCTGTACAACTGAAGAGGTGCATAACCTTTTTCACTTCACTGAAAGAAGTATGGGCTTTTAACGTGGCATTTACAGGCACACACAGGGAAATACAACCAATCACTTACACTTACTCTAAAAGCACTTAGTTAGTCCTTCTGAAAACAGGGCATGAATGGCTCTGACATAAACACTTCACAGGTGTTCCACACAACAACTTTATATATATACCGTTCTATTTCTTAGTCATACTTGTACCTGTGCCTACTTGCCTTACCTACTGTGAGGCTCACTTTTCCACTTTCTGGTTAGAAGCTGTGCCAGAATAAAACTGATAAAAGGAAATGGAGAATCATTTCCAGATAGCTATTAAATTAAAAGCATCCCGCTGCTTAAGAATAAAACTGATGATTGCATAATTCAGCATTTCTGAATGTTGGAAATTTCCAGTCTGTTTTCCTTTGTTTCTTTCACCCACATCTAATATAAAAGATATATTCAAGGAGAATGTTGGCAAAACCTTCTGATAGTTTGGTATTTTATGAAAAATAATTCAGAATGCTCCTGCCTGCTTGACTCTCAGTTCAGCACACTAGAAACAATAGGATGCCCCACTGTGATGTCCTCTGGGAAGTGCACAGTCTGGAAGCACAGAAGTCACAAAGGTCTCAGGTTTGCCTGGTTCCCCCACCGGTGATGTCAAAGCATCAGTGGTGACCTCAGAAAACAGTTGGTTTCTGTGACCTCAGATAGCACCCTTTAGGGATGTCAAAAACTGGGCTAGTAATTTTCTGTGTATGAATACCCACACATTTTCAACCATGCAGAACTAAACTATTTCATAACCCATTCTTTTAAAACCTTTAAAAGCATGTACTACACTTGGAAAATTATATGCATATTTTGAGCTTGCTGAGGGTTCTTTCCAACCATCTTTCCTCTAAAAAAGTTGGCTTTTTGGCAGTGGAAAGAATGGCTTGTTGTATCTTACTGCAGATGAGAAGAAGAAATATGAAGCATTCTAATAAATTACTTCATTTAGAAAACAAGGATGAACATCTTCATGTGGAAAGGAAATCTACAAAATTCTCAAAATTTTCAACCTCCACTACAACAAAAAATGCAAACATTCCATATATTTTTGAAGTAAAAAATGAGAATTTATATCACCATTAACTTCTATTTTAGCCTTCATGATATGAGTTTAAAATAACATCAACAGATATACAGATAGTGCATTGAATTTGCAGTCTCCACGTGTCTCCCGAAAAGCCCTGTTCAGCCTCACTCTGCCATTGAGCTTTAGAGCTTGCACACTGAGACACTCCTCTCTCACTCAGGGGTTTCTATGACAAACAACTGTGGCACAGAGAAAGCTGAAGTTGTGCTACTGCAGAAAATGCAGAGAATGGAAAGTCAAAATCACTCCAGCTAAAGCCCAGAGATAGAAAGGTCCCCATAGACACCAACACACCACGAATTCAGTGCCTGTCACTCCTACCAGAACTTGTTACCATTTAGCATGTTCCCCACAAAAGGTCTTAATGAAAAAGTGTATGAGTGTTCTGACGTATAGATGATTCTTCACATCCCTCCCAGATGCTGCTGCAGATTTATCTTACTGCTCAGTTCAAGAAGAGCTCAGAGGAAAAACAGAGTTTAATTTGTCACTGGGGTTTTATTGGGAGTGGGGCATAATTGCACAACAGCCAGATAGCACATTCCTTATTGGGTTTCTAAACAAATTATTTCATCACTTAATTTATTATCTCTGGTGCTCTTGTGCATCCTCCCATGCCCTCCTTATGGCAGAAATGCTGCCATCTGTGGCTCAAAGCTTCGTTTCAGCCCCTCCCATACTACAACATGAAGTGGTCGGAGAGAAGCACTGAACTAGTAAGGGATCCACCAGTGCTCATGAAAAAAGAGGGGAAGAAAAAGATATTCTCAGAAGAACATACTTTCCTCCCCCTCTCTCCACCTTCCCTTCAATCATACTTCTGTCACCTTCTTCTTGTGTGGTAAAATTTGATGTGACAAGCAGCCTGGGCTTGTCTCTGATGCTGCTGAGTTTGACCGTGTGGCTACAGGAGGCAGCAATTTCCTCTCCCAGTACAGTTTGGAAGCCCCCCAGCAATGCTTCAAAGTGAAACTCTGACCCACCCCTTCCAGCCTGGAGCCCAGCAGGGTCTGAGATACAGCTGGGCTGCTCTTCAGTGAGATGCGCCATGGAAGACAGAGAGGGAGAGGGAGGGAAAGGACAAGGCTAAAACAGAAGTACAGCAAATGTACAGGGTAAGAAAGGAAAAGGAAGAGGCTGGGGATTAGGAGAGTTTATTGGGTGGAATTGGCTTCTTGGCACCAAATGCTGTAAAGAGAGGATGGTCCAGGGGGCATTACAACCTTCTCACAAAACTCCCCAGCAGAAGGAATCTCAGAAGGAATGACAGTGAGCCAGGCTAATGTTCTGTTTGCCACACCATTCTTTCCCTCCCTTTCCACAGCTCATGTCAGTCTGGCTTAGTACTGCTGGCTGCAGGTCTGATCTACTTGAGCAGACAAGCTCATTTCCTCCTGTGTGCATCAGCTAAGGAGGGACCTCTTAACCCATCTCAGCAGCTTTCTTGCCCACATCCATTTCATGATGGAGAAAAACATTAATGCAATAGGGAAATGCGGGGTTGCTTCAACAGAACACTCTTTGTGGCATAAAGCACCCAGAATCCTGACTGGCATTCTGGTTTTGACTCCTGAGAGTCTGGTTTTTACATAAATTTTATGGTCTTTAGGGGCAAAGAAACTAGTACTAAAATGCTTTCACACATTTGCACAGAGCAGGCAAGTTCCACTGAGGAATAGAAATTAAGGAGAAAAAAAAAAAAAAAGGAAACAAAACAAATAAAGTAAAAGAAAAGAAAATAGAAGTGGCTGGCTGAAATTAAATGGCTATTTCCATGGCTGAATTTCAAGATGTCTTTGCAAAATGCCAGTTTTGCAGCCACAGTTACCTTTCTGCTGCTAAAAGAAGTCAGGATATTTGCAGAAAGGTAAACTAATAAAATTTGTTGGCCTCACTTGAAAATAGGAGCAATGGGTTTTCCCCAGAAGGCAGCAAAACAAATCTAACATTGCATCTATTACATCCCCTGCCTCTCTGTACCTTTCTCTGCAACCAGGGCAAGACTCTCAAAAGCTCATTATATTAAATACTTCACAGAAAAGCAGCTAACTTGTGAATTTTATGCTAAAAAGTGTGCCTTTCTTGAAAGGAAGACACAGCTAGAGAACGACCAATTCCTCTGTTTACTGAGTGGGAGGAACTGAGAAGGTCATATCCATGCTTTGTGTAAGAACTGTGGTGTTTCTAAATCCAGGAAGGCATCTCCGTGTCAGCTTATAGGGTTACTCAGCAAGCACAATTTCGTGTTTTTTTCCTGAATAAAGAATTCCTTACACAGATTGCCAATCAAAAAAAAAAATTCAATAAGAACCTCCTGGGCAGAGACGCCCTCAGAGCACAGGCAAGTGTCCTGTGCTGGATATTGCTGGGATAACCTATAGTATCCCACTGCCTTCACCACACACACGCAGCCTCACACCCCCAGAACTTGTTCTTCTCGGATCCCTTGTGTTTCAAGCAGCAAGAGACCGTGCAGCCCTCTCGGGAGGGACAGGTGGCAGAGCGTGCCCCATCCCACAGCACAGCCAGGAGGCACGCGCTGTCCCCCGCATGGAAACCTGAGCCACAGCAACCCCCTCCTCCTGAAAAGGCTGTGACAAAGAGCTTCCCTCATCCCAGGAAAGACCACGGTTCTCTCCTGCATGTAGCACAGGGCACATGCACCAGCGCATGCCTCCTGCAGCCAGCTGGTTTTGCTGCATCATTGCTGTCGTCCTGCTACCCTGCACATAACCCTCATACAACAGCAAGGGTTCCCTGCTATACAGAGGCACAGGGAGATGGGAACTGGGGTTACGGTCAATTCATCACATGTTGTTTTTGCTTCCTCCTCAGGGATGAAGCCCTTTCCCTGCTCTAACATGATGTCTTTCCCCACAAACTTCTCCAGCCTGAGTCCTTCCCACAGGCTGCAGTTTTTCGTGAGCTGCTCCAGTGTGGGTCCCTTTCCACAGCTACAGACTGCTCCTGCGTGGGTCCCCTGCAGGGTCACAAGTCCTGCCAGCAAACCTGCTCCAGCATAGGTTCCACTCTCCATGGGTCCATGGGTCCTGCCAGGACTTCCTACAGGGTCACAGCCTACTTCCAGGTATCCACTCGCTCTGACATGGGCTTCTGCATTTGCTGTAAGTGAGTCTCTGCTTCCCCATATACCTCCAAATCTCAGCTCTGGCACCTCTAGCACCTCTTCCTATTCTTCTTCACCAAGCCTAGTGTCTGCATAATTGTTTCTCTCACATATTCTCACTCTTCTCTGGCCACAATTACTTCTGCACAATAATTTTTTCTCTGTCTTAAATATGTCACACACAGTACTAGTGGCTATTAGGCAAGAAGATAATTAAACAGTTTCATGCAACGTGAACAAATACTGTGACTTTTTTATGATAGAACAGTAAAACTAATCACCACCAGTGATGAATGTAAGATTTGTCAATACTGTTACGTTGTTCACTGCAAAATCTTTTTTTTTCCTGGAACCTAACACAATCTTGCCACAGCTATATTTGTGAACATTTGCAAGGACAATCTTGGGGTTGCCCCACTCTTGCTGTAAGCAAGAGTGGGCAGAGCAGCTTGGGAGCTGGCAGGGAACTAAGCAGGAACTCCAACTGCAGAAATCTACATGCAGTGAGTACTGCTTCTGTCCCATCCTCACACACTGACCCACTAAACGAGTTGTGCAGACTGTCAGTGCAAGGGCTGTGTGCTGTTCTTTCCCCCAGACAGAGGGGCACAGCACCCAGCTTCCCAGGAGCTAGAGGGTGTGTACTTCCAGCTATAAAATGTTTGCTTAACTGCTGCACTGAGCTGCTGGAGCAGAGCAAAGCAGCCTTCATGCTGCTTAGCACCTGACCCATGTTTTTTTCTGATTTTATTGTATCTCTTTTACAGTATCATTGCTATTTCACACTTTATTTCTTTCACAACCCCAAAACAGTCTATGCACTCCTGGTGATTTACTGCATGTGATTTCCTCTCATTTATTTGCTCCTCAGCTTTTTATTTCAAAGGTTTGAAAAGCACTCAAAAGAATCTGCCAGAAATGTACAGCTTTTGAGTAAAAAGTGTATTACAGTTCATACAAATCATTTGCACAGGCCAGCACAGTCTGTCTGAGAGAGCAGAGCTTTTAAACTTTATAAGGCAGCATTGTTGCCTTGACAGTATGAAACATCAGAAAGCAAAACCTCTGTGGTAGCACAGACTGTTTTAGTACAGATCCCAATATCCCAATAAATGCTTTGTTTTCCACATACAATTTAAAGCAATTTTATGCAGAATTTCCAACAGAAAACTGTTATATTCCAGCTTCTTCAATGAGCTCAAGCAATTTCCTACTTATTTTAGACCAAGGTTGTTTTGAGGGGGTTTACATAAGGGTCACACATGTGCAAGAGCAAAGACACACAGATCTACTTACATACAATGTCCTCAACCTCCTGCCAGGAATATTTCCCTGTGCCTGTGCTCAGCTGTGCTAAAAGCATCCTGGGGAGGACCAAGCTGAATCACACTTATGACAATTGCTCAAACCTGAGCCATTCCCTCACAGAGGCCATGATTAATTCATGGTTGCTATCTCAAAGCAGCAGCAATATATTAACATTCACCACTGGGCAGGCTGCCTTCCTGCACAAACACAAAACCCTCACCCAGAAGCTGGGCTCACTGACAGTGCCTGAGGACTGGCAGCTACAGACAAGAGGAGCTGATCAGCAAATCCTTTATCCCAACCTGTATCCCTTCTCATTCTTCCATTTTCCTTTGCCATAGGCAATGGCAAGTGGCAGCCACTGGTGCTCTCTAAGGCTGCACTCCAGCTGAGTGCTTAGCAAAGAAAAGTCACCTCAGGCAGTTTCCTTTCTCTGCTCCCAAAGTCAGGACATCCAGCAGAGGACATTACAGGAGAAACACAGGTGAATTTTGGGTTCAATTCAGTTACTCTCTCGAGGAAAGGTAATCTTCTGACCTCCTAAGACAAACACACCAAGTTTTAATTTTTAATATCATAAAAGCCTGTTTCTTTAGAGGCATAGTGCTCTCTGCTCTCAGCAGATTAAGATGGAGCAGATAAAATCTGTTAGGGACAATAAGAGCAAGAAGAACGCAAGGAGAAAAAGAGTACAAGAAGTAAGATGAAAAGGACCTGGAAGGACACAAAGATGGAAAGAGATGATGTGGTGAGGTTATGTGGAGAGAAATAATTTATGGAAGAGGAAAAGAAAATAAAAACAATAGGCCAAAGACTTAATGAAATAAAGGAATAGTGGAAAAATAGAGCAAAAATAAAATCTGCCCACGCATACTCAAAATAATTCAGTGTCTGCAGACTTAGTAACCGAGAAATTAAATCACTGAAAACATTCTCAAGAATTTCCTATGTGGCTTGGTAGCTAATGCAAACATTCAGGAGCCACCTCTCCAGTCACAGGGAAGGCTATAATACTTTTTATTTACTAAAATTAAGGCTTTGACTGTAAGCTTTCCTAAAAGATCTATTGACTCATATCCACCCATGAAACTCTTCAGATCATCCTGAGTTCAAATGTCTTCAGAGGAATCAGGTAGAAACTGTAGTAAAACGGGGGAGAAAGCACAGGAGAAGGAGCATGGAAAAAGAAGCTGAAGAAATCAGTGGGACAAAAGATTAGGAGATGAAAAGACAGTAAATCTGAATAACAGCACCGCTTTAAAAAGGCATAGTGAAAGTAATAAAGCAAAATAAACATAAAGACATGAAAAGGACATTAGAAAGGCATAAAAACTTGAAAGAAAAATATCAAGAGGAAAGAGATTATGGAAAATGCAAGTCAAGCTGAAATTCAGAAAGTATTCTGACATGCTAAAGAGTTTGAACACCTCACCAGTGCTCCCCAAGCATAACTTTTATTCCTCTGTGAGATGCCCACATTGCATGAAACACACAACCACATGCAGGTGGGCACAAAGCCAAATAAATTGGATTACAGAGGAGATCTATGAAACTCCTCTAATACTGAATCTTAGCCCACTACTGTACTTCTCTGTGTGCTTTTAATTCAGTACAAACGAATCCCAGCTCTCATCTCAATCACAAAAGTTACATTATCTACTTCAGTGGCATTTTTCCTCATTTCCAGCAAAACTAGAGATTTTTAATTGTTCTCTATTGTGCTCCTTTTCTGCACAGCTATAGCTCAGACAGCAAAATGAAGGAAAACAAGCTCTGCAGTGTAACACACTAGAGAAAACACTCCTGCACCTCCACCTCAAATTAGAATGCTCTTGCTGAGGACCTTGGAATGGACTTACAGACAGCCAAAGTCAGGACTTTCCACACCACCCTGTGGAAGTTCAGATAGGAGCAATTATGGATTGATTGGGAAAACATGCAAAGATTAAGTGCAAGACAACAGATGACATCCCATAATCACTATTATATAATTTAGCCCCAAACTGAGGTATGAATTCTCTTTTCTCTACCAACAGAGGCCTCTGAAATCAGAAAGTACACACAGGAACCCAGGGATTAAAACTGCTGAGCTGGTCCAGTTTTTGCAGCTGTTAATCCAGCAGAAGAACAGGAGAAAACATTTTCCACAAGCTTCAAAATTCCCCTGATAGTAGAGAGAGGGCAGGTCCAGATGCCTTACACAAAATGAGTATTAACAACAGAATTTACTGCATTTATATCCATGTTGTTTTTCCCATTTCCTCCTCCACCAATACCTCTTGATCAAAGGAGGTTGAATGGCTGCCAGCAGAAGGCTTGGCTGAGTCCCATGGTCCTGTGACATCAGTTTCTTGAGGAAAAGCTTATAATCATGGTGTCTTATCAGGATACAGGGCAACCATGACCCCTCCAAAAATGCCTTCTTCTTGCACCATATGGGGATTCTCAGCAGCAGAAATATTTAGGAGCCTTTGTAAAACACAGATTGTGACTGGAACATCCAAGATGCCTCAAGTGATCTTAATATATCCATGCACGTTCAACACGGTGCTGTACCATGGACCTGAGGACCACAACGACCCTGTTCACCCTGCATAGCCACCATAACCCACAGTGCCAAAGCAGCCTTGGAAGTCCTGCTCTGGCCCCAAGGGGAAAAAGTGGGATGAATACCTGACATGCAATTTCTTCTTTGGCTTTTTGCTCAGCCTGGGGAAGAACTCTGCAGGGGCCAAGCAGCATTCCTCCTGCAGTGCTCCTCCACCTGCCTGGGAGTGCAGAGAGCAGAAGATGGACATGAGAGCACATGGACCAAGCTCTTGTCATCAAGCAAGACCTAGAGCAGACTGGTTTTAGCCTCAGGGTTGGGTGTGTGGGTATGTGTGCATTTGTATCTGCAGCTTAAGGACCCACCAAAAGGAGGAGGGTAGCAAGGGGGCTGGACATTCATAAACACTAATTAAACAACACAAGATACCAGCACTTTTTTGACTCTTTGTTGTTCTACTCTACCTGAGAAAATGATGGGAAAATGAAACTATGAAGCTGGTCAAAACCTGCTGATGAAATAGTTTAACTTTAGAAAATGCTATTTTGTGAAAGTAGAAGTGTATCCAAGAGGTATTAATATTGTTTCATACCTGAAACTATGTCTAATTCTCCGTTTCATTTTGATTAGAATCCTCTTTATACATTTCCAAAAATTACATTTGCAAAAATGTCAATATTAAAATGCCTATATATAATTTTCCAAAATGTCTTGTATATTCCCAGTTACTGAAATACTTTACCCTCTACTATGTGCAGTGATGCAAGAAACAGAGAAATAATGCAGATACTGGGCATTTGTAAGAACAGATGGTGGAATGATCCAGCCGATGGAAGGAAAGGTGAGCAGCTCTTGTTCCCTTTGCACAACTCAATTCTGCAGGAGCCCCACTCTGCTGCAGGCCCCATGTGGTGTGGGAAAACTGTATAACCCCACGCCTGTTGCAGTGTAAAATGTCCAGACAAAGCACAACTGCTCTGAAAAACTAAAGGATCAGCAAGGACACCTTGTGTTGCCTACTCTTCAATCATCTCTAGGTCAAATCCATTCAATGTCTCAAATGTTTTTGGGAGAAGTCTAACCTTGCAAGCTGGCCTGGCATGTGAAACCTAAGCTGAGTACTTCCAAGATGTTCCCTTCCATTGAAAAAGTCATTATTCTTTCAATTCCAGCAACACCTTTCTTAATGGAAAGTAATCTCACTTCCCTCTAAGAGCAGCCCTCCATAAACTATAAGTATTTACACACAGTGCTCCGAAGATTTTTAATTTTAGCACAGGTTTTTGTTTATTTGTTTGTTTATTTGTGGAGGTGGGTTTTATAAGCAGCAGTTTTGCTCTCTGACTAAGATTCACTCTTAAATGTCAGGACATAACCACAGACGAAAACAATGTTTTAGGAAGTACTAACTCAATTCCTCTAAAAACCTGTGCAGCATTATCTTAAGAGAGATAGTAAGTATATCCTAATGCAATCCAAAGCCTAACAAAAGCACTTTCTTTGCCATTAAGGGTGAAAAACCACATTTCAGTGTCATTCATGGTTGTTTTTTCAAGATTCCCCAAGTGTTGAATCCAGCTCCCTAGAACTCCTGCTATGGAGCAGGCAGGCATGAGCCAGCTGAAAGTCATCTGCAGCAATCTTCTGTCCCGCTGCCTTATTTTTGTTCGAGTTTCGTGAGGCTGGTTTTTTTTAGCATGAGATTTCAACGGAACTGAAAATATCTCGTAGCACAAACTCTGCAGCATGCTGTGAGTAATTTACAGCTGCCAAAACCATCTAAATCAAATCCCATGAGGGATTCTTCTTTCTTCAACCCATGCACGTTAGAAAACAAAAATGGCCAGCAGCCATTCTCCTTCTCCTCCTCCTCTTTCACTGAGCAGATTCCTGCAGCTGGAGCAGTGTCATTAGAAGCTGCACTTACGGACTCCAGGGCAGAACAGAAACATGGTGCAGTTTACAGCAAGCAGTTCAATTAATAACAACAGCTTCACCTTTTTTTTTGTGAAGTGAAGTGAAGTGAAGTGAAGTGAAGTGAAGTGAGAGAATTTCAGAGGCAAACACTGTGGTCTGGATTCTGAGCATTGCACAGTGTGCTGGACATACAATTATTCGCAATTGCAGTTCATCTAATTGCATTCAAAGGCAGTCAGACATAAATGAGGATTTAATATCTAACCAGTGCTCTGCCTGTACGGCATTTGAGATTGCATTTTTTTAAGGCAAACATTGAGAATTCTATAAAACACCATGCAAAGCAAATATACACCGAGTAATTCAGGTTTTTCCTCCAGAAACACCACAGGTAATTTTGAAAAATGTAGGCCTTGATTTATTGAGGAAGTTGGTTTTGAAGAGGGTTTTTTCCCTCATTTTTAGATTTTCAACCTCTGAAGAGAAGCTTCAGGGCTATGCATGAGGGCTAGAGCATACAAGGTGGAGAGTTCACCTTTCATAAAACATTGGAGAGCACCTGGATGAAAGCCAGCAAAAGACACAAATATTGGATTAAGTCCTTGGACATACAGAAGACAGAGAAAGCAACTGTTAGCCAGGCTGACAAAACACTGCTTGAGGTATGTTACCAAATGGGAAGAGCAAATCAGAGTGGGAAATGAGCAAAAAGTAACAATACCATGAGAGGCATTCAGAAAGAAAAATCTGATTGTAAAGGGACTTGGTGAATTGTAAAGGTCATGTTTCATCACTGGTGGCCAAAGATCCCCACCCAGTATCATCACTGGCCTTGCTCAGTGCAAAGGAGCCAAAGGGAGACATGCACGACCCAGAACTGTGTGGGGCCCTGTGGAAATGCAGATGGAGGTGGCAAGGAGGATAAACAGAGACATTGCTGCCCACAGGGCCTGCTCAGATGCTGTTTGTTACAAAAGAGACTGTGGGGCCTGTGTAGAGAAGGTTCAAAGTAGTTCCCAGGGTTTCCTTCCCTTCACTCCTCCCAGCCCACTTCCCCGCCTACTGCTTGACCTGACTGCTCAGACCAGGAACTGAGGTCTGGGTTTAACTGCACATTTAGTTACTATACAGTAGTTATTCCAGATACCTTTTGCTCCTGTTAAATGCCAATTATAGCTCTTCTGCAAACACTGGCAAAGAATGTTGTGTTCTGAAAATCTACATGGGCAATATACTGCACAGCCTGGCTACAAACTCCTAGTTTCCTATTTTTTCCAGTTTCACAGTGTTTTCCCTAGCTCTAATGCAGTAGGCAGGCTCTCCTTTGATTTTTTTTTTCGTCTTCTAGAAGACAGAAGGATTTTAGTGTTTTGCTTTGTCTTGGAAAGCTGGAGGAGTGAAGCTGTCCTCCTCTTGTAGAGCAGTATGTGATAGTCCATTCATTTAACACTTTTTGCCCCCCACCAAAGCCTCAGAAAATATGGGCTCATCTTTCGCTGCACAATGTAAATCTGTTAACATGAGATGCTGGCTGGGTTTCTGTGTGGGATGATTCCCATGACCAGGTCCTATGGTCTGCTCCACAACAAAATGCAAACTAGATTGGTTTGGGGTTTTTTTTAAAGAAACTTCTCATTGTCTTCTGTGTCCCGCAGGCCAAAAGCAATTTTCTCCAACATTCTTTGTACCACCGCCTGCACAGTTTGTGGTAGAAGTTCATATATTTGTAAGGTCCTATTCAGAGATATTTTCAGCACACCAGAAAATGAAAAACATTTTGACAGATGAGGAAAAAATTAGCAACATATTAGCTAAAACTGACTTCCAATTTAGAGCCATCAGAATCCATTGCTATAGTTAGTACAGAAAACGTTTCCAGTTCAGGTTTGGGTTGGCTCAGTAGTTCATTTCTACAAAGTCACTGTGACCTGAACTGTGCCTTCCTGATGCTTCCAATATGCAGAAGTAGTTTTGCTCTTCAATTTTCCCAACCCCCAGGTTTCCACTATTTTTATGATGACATCATTCTTCTTTCCCTGATGACCTTTTTTCATTGTGAAAACTTCTGTACAGTGGTTTTCATGCCTCCTTTATCAGGTCAGTTAATTGCCAAGTGCATTCTGCAGAATGTCTCATTTAACCTCCTCCCTCCAGCTCCATGCAGTCTGAGTAGATTCCCATCTTGCTTATATTAGCCCCTATTTTATCACCAGAAGCTTGCCTGGGTGTTGTCTGTGGTTGAAGAGCTCCTTCTTTGGCTTTAGATAGGTTCTATTAGAAAGAATTATTTAAGCAATGTCACTAATCAAGCCAGCACTAAACCTTACTGTGACCTCTTCAAGCTAGGTAAAGAGTAAATTATTTCACTTTACCTTAAGTAATCTTATTTTTTAAAACAATCTTAAGAAAACTGAAAAAACATCCATGCTGCTTTAAAATTGCTACCTTTACAGGAATTCTTCAAGCCACTATCTACACAAGAGATATTCAGGAAAACGAAACTAAACCAATGAGGCTGGTAATTTAAAGTGTATTTTCTAAAATGCTATAAGGTACTTAAGAGGAAATCCTTACTGAGAATTAAGATGATGCTGACCTGATTTCATTTACTTCATTTCTAAATAGTAGATACCCAGGATTTTCATGTAAATTAGCTAATGCTTTTTCAGGAAACAATCTCAGAAAATCCACTTGTTTCCCTTTATTTCACTGTTCTATGCAAATGTATGTATATTCATATGCCCCGACACATATCCAGTTCCAACCAAAGAATGCAAGAGCAGCTCTGGTACCACCCATTTTCTCCTTCTCCAGTTCTTGCCTTCTCCTAGAAAAAGAGAAATGCTGCTGTATCTTCCCAAGTACCTTCGCATGCTACAGTAAAGGAATTGTAGGTCTGGAGTCTGCCCACCAAAGTTCATGGGACAAGCCTAGAGAAACCTTAAAAGAACATGAGGTGGTGGTAATTTGTACCAAATCAGAGTGGAATGGAAATATCTCTCTGCAAAATGTCCAGTTCTTGTTCTAACCTACAGGCTTGTAGGAAAAGAAGATTTTTCTTTTAGGATTAGAGATAATGGTGCTACCTATTTATTTATACAATATGATATTTCACACAGTCACATGCCAACATTTTGAACTGTATGTCTGTTCTGTGTTTTATGGATAAGTTTTGATCTTTTTACAGCAGGCATACCTAGAACCCTCACTTCACTCATGATCTCTGCTACATGCTCCAGGCATTTCGTTCTCAAATTTGTCTCCCTGGTATTGTATTGCAAGAACCAAAAATTCACCTTCCATCTCCTGTTCATTTGCTGATATTTATCTTTTCTCACTGTAATTGTGAGTAAACTATAAATTACAACTATAATTAAAGTTGTAATTTTTCAGTCTCCCAGCCTCTGGAGCCTTGTAAGTCAAAAATAATTCAGGATGACCAATTTTTTTTCTGGGGGGGGAACTGAGCAGAAATTAACATGCCTCCCTCAGGTGGTTGTTGGTTATAGGTGAATGTTCCCCTGTTTCTTCCTTTCCCCTGTTATTTTCTTCTTACACTGACCTGAAGAAAAGTTATTCCCTCCCATAAAAGTTTAAGTGTATGCAATTGTAGCAGTACCCTGATTCCCGGTTGTGGGTGGGAAGAGCAGGCTGTGGAAGAATTCAAACATATGGAAATGATGTTTTCTTCATCAAAACATCAGGATCTCCCCCAGAGATTGAAGATGGAGGCAGCACCCTGAAATATGACAGCAGTGGCCTGGTAGCCACCAACTCAGGTCCCAGGAGCAAATGGTGAAAGCCCTGTGTCTGCATGAATGACAGCAGGGCCAAGAACACCCCGTCCCAAAGCAGCTGCAATTCTTATGTTACAGCAAACTATTAGCACGCACCAAGGCTTCCTGAGAGCAGGTGGGAGTGCTTCCATCGAGATAATCACTTTCATAAAAATAGTTTGCTTGGTGGGGGCAGAAGATTAACACTTTTTGTGGTTAACAGTTTAAGGGTCAAATTGTGTTCTCAAGCCTGACCCGAAAGCTGATTAAAAGTCCATGGGTATTTGTATTCCAAAACAACCCATTTCAATGTCCCAACACAATTTTGGAGTAAGGGTCCATAGGAACACAAAATATGCAGGAAGCAGTGGACAAAGGAGACAATTTTGACAGAGTTTTAAATTATCTGAATGAGTCAAGCCAAAACCAGCAAGAAAGTCTACATTAGTAAGTGCCAAAAGTATCAGGGATTTACAGGCATAACACTCTTCATCAGAAAACAGCAATAAATATTTGCTTGTAGTCTATAAAACTAAGAATGCTGACTTATTAAGATCAATGCACTCAGATACATTAATATAAATACAAAATAACAATTACTCATGTCTAGGTCTCAGAAGTAAGACAGCAACATGTAAGAAAGCTGAAGAACATTTATATTTATTAGTAACAGAGGAGGATGCTACATAAATTCAAATCAGCCCCCTAGGAGTAAGCACATTCAACTTGGCAGGCCAAGGCCACTTGTGCATAACAATTCTGAGAGACTTGGCTGAAGAGATCTCTGACCTGCTGTGATGGTCTTGAACGTTTGCTGGAAATGCAGGGGAACACTGAAATGCTAGAACAGTGTCAGTGTTAAGTGAAAGGGATGAACAGAGGAGCTCTGCTGACAAGCCTTGACTTTTCTTCTGGGCAAGAAAAACGCAAAAGTCGGGAAGGGATCCCATTCATAAAAAAGACAAAGAATAAAGATATAAATAAAGCCATACCATATATTTCAATGGAACATAAATCTTGTTAAACAGGGCATGCTAAAGCAGGCAAAGACAAAGTTGTGTATTTAGGAACAAAGACTGGGAGCCAAACCAACAAACTGAGGCTTGTGTTTTGAACAGTGGTGTGCCCGAAAAGGAATAAGGTGACACAGTAACAAGAACACCATGTGAACTTCCAGTAATGTTCTGGAAAAAACAAGTAACTGTGTTAATACTGGGGAGTATTGAGTGGGACTTGAGGTAGTTTTAAGTCTATATTTTCAAAGCTTTTAAAGAAGAGATACTACTACTGGACTATTGTATATATTCCTGTGTATGTATTTTCCAAAGGATAGTTAAAAGTTCAATAGGATAGAGAAAAGAAACAGAAAAATTACTTCTGATTTTGAGAAAAAATGTGTTTCAGAGGAAGATGCAAGGAGCTGTGCCAGTTTCATATACCAAAGGAAGATAGGGTGAGTTTATTACAATGCAGGAATATGCTTACAGTATAAAACATAAAATATAAGACATTTCTTTAATTTCCTGGAGGAAGGCTTGACAAGAACCTATACAGGAAGCTGAAGCTCCTTTCTGAGGGGAAGAAGACATGTTCCTAGCAGTGGGATATCTCCTGCTGCAGGTGGTGCTGAGTTCTGCTTCTGAACCTTTCAGAGGAAGCCTATCTTCTTTTCTAGAAGATATTCTTTAGCCAAATAATAAATTGACTAAATAAGATGCTGCAATCTCTGGTAGATGGAAAGGTAATGAGGCAATCTAAGTGTCTCCTTGGTCCTTAAACTCCATGTATCTAAATTGCTGTTCCTTATCACAATTAGAAGATCGACAGGTCTCCATGGATTTTCATCAAAGTAAGCAAAAATGTTATTATACCAAAGACTATTCCTTACCCCACACCAGGATACATAAATCTACAGGTATCTCAGGTGATCTCACCAAGAAGTAACTCTTTTAGTCCTTGTGTTGACTGACCTTTAAGGCTTTTGTATTAAAGCACTGAACAAGGAAAAAGCTTTGTCTTTGGATAATGATGATGCTGATGGTGACTTCAAGGGGGTTTCACAGACCCATTTCTGCGTGACCCTCTTAATACTCAAATAAATAAATAGAGGCTCAATATGTGTCTTTTTGCTATTATGTGATAGCAAATATAAAAACAGTGAATACCACTTTACATTGTAAAGGAAAACACAAGCTGCTAATGTTATTTATTGGTAGAAAACTGTAAAACACGATAGCTAATCAGCGTAACATGAAGAAAATCCTACAAAGGCCACTAGGACCCATCAGAAGGATATTCAGTCTATGCTCCTTGTGGTTTACAGCATATCCCTACTGCTAGTGGAAAATGTGATCTGCAGTGTGAGAGTACAAATACTTATATTTGTATAGGGAAAAAATGCTATCAAAGCTAGAAAGCCAAAAGCACTCACTAAGCTTCACTACAAAGAGGATGCAGACTTCACAGGAGGGATCAGTTAGCTGCCCTACTCAGCTCCTCTGAGCTTCAAAAGCAGAGGCAATTTGAATCAGAAGTAAAGCTGAAAAAAAAAAAAAAAAAAAAGAGAAGTAAAGCAACTTCCTTTTTCTCCAGTGCAGATGGGCCAAATTCCATAACGCTGAATTCCATAATTCCCTTCGCTTTCCCTGCCAGTGGCAGGAATCCAGAGGATCTCTGTTGAGGGGAGAGGTATTATCAGGAGTACCATCTGCACCCACTTCCACACTTAACAGCCCTCAAATAGATGCACATGACAGTAAATTTGCAGTAAAGCCTGTGAGAGTAATCTAATGTTTGGATTAGGTTCTGAATTAGGTTTCTTTGCTATTTCCTTTTGCATCCTGGATTGTTAACTGTTCCAGCCTATCCTATGCTCTCCTCTGTAGGCTCAAAAGGAAAGAACATGCAGAGGTATTTCTGTTTGCACATTTGTCATGCTTTACATCTTGCAATGTTTATGGCTTTGATGTGACTTTTTAAGGAAAAGCTTATACTGGGCTCTGTGAGGGCAAATTTGCCACATTCTCCCGCTTCATGATTTCAACCAAACTTACTCCAGAGGTTCTGGTTTTAATATCCTAATGCATTTTTTTCAGTTCAGAATCACAGAAAAATCAATACACAGGAAAGCAACACCCTCAGAATATACAGAGTTTCCCTGTTAAATTACCATTTTCAAGCTCTCTTGATCAGGTCTGATTTCCTCTTTAAAGCCCTTTAAAATCTCTTATGAGCCCTGGATATCACTGTAGAGCATATCCTGCTTTCAAACATGCTTTCACAACTGCTCCCAGTTTCAAGAGACTTAATAACAAGCAGCACTTCCCCCCTCTGGGCAGCAGAAATCTCTCCAGCAAGGCAGGGTGCCTTCCTTGCCTTGACTTTCAAAGAAAGAAAAAGCTTTGGGGACACCCAAAGACTTCTGTGCTGCCAAGTTACCATGGATGGTGAGGCCCCCTCCACATGCAAGAAATAAAACTCATGGTGGACACCACTGTCTTGGCAGTGGGTGCACAGCAGGCACGACACTGTCTTGAACAGAACCATTGCCACTCGGATCCAGGCAGTGCTCTAAACCTTGTCCCTCATTTGATATGAATGACTTCCACAGATTGGCAGGCAAACAGCTGCTTTTTGTGTAGGCTGTCAGGGATTATAGTAATTAACCCCCCTGGCCAGGCCAGCAGAGTTTTTTAAATAATGATGTCCTCCCTTCCCTGCTCTCCCAGCATCTGTCTGATGCATACTGACCTAAGTGGTAAGTACCTTCTGTTAATGAGAAATTTCTGGTCACTTGAGGCTACATTTGTGCTCCAAAGAGCACAAGACACAGCAGTCCTTGGAGACCCAGAAAGCTAGCAGTAAGTTATTCAAGATGGTAGAAATTCAGAATGGCTAAAGTTAATGAATGTTAAGGCAGTGGTATAGTATAAAGCACATAGCAAGAAAGTAGAGTATCATGAAGCCTGAAAAGTTACCTGAAATTTTGTCATCTCCTCTATTAATAAAAGGGGATGCTGTCTATTGCAACAGGCAGCACTGAATTGTTTATGGAAGTATCAGCTAAAAGGACTAGAATAAAATGTAAGTTTTACTGCTGGAAAAGCAACAGCTGGAAAGCCAACAGAACAGAAGAACAAATTCAAATTATGTCTTTAACTGTTAAATGATTGACTAGCTTAGGTCAACAAGTTTTACAAGAAATTAAAAAAAAATTAAAAATTAATAACACAATTTGCAATTACAAGAAGCTCCTTTGCAGACCAATACTGAAAGCTTCTTGAGCTGCAATTCAAGAATATACACCATACTGCTTGTCAGGCCACTAGGAGAAGGGTTGGCAGTTTTATTAGTCAAATACCTCCTTTTCATCCTAAAAGCTTGGTGTTTGAAGATGGCAGATAAATTCTGATCAAAGACTTCTAAAATGGTAACTTGAAAGAGTACATGCACCATACTGTTCCATATAGGAACAAGCTTCTTTTGTATCACTTCCCTTCTTTTAAAGAATTTTTAATAAAATTTAGAGCAGAAGAGAAAATTGTAGTCAGCTCATGAATCCAGCCCTTGGTAGAGGAAAGTGATCAGGATTTGCAGATCAGTAGGTAATTTAAAGCTAATCACCTTGTTAGATGCTGGTTATGCTCAAGAGGTAGTAAGGTTTTACCCTGGGGGATGCTCTTACTGTTGTCAACTACGTGATGCAAATTCAGTCACTGATGTGTCTCCTATCAGAGTTATCTAAAAAATCTCCAGTAAACTCGTTGGTATAAGAAACCTCTGCAGGTTGCTTGAAATGTGAGGATAAATGGCAAAGGTACTGGTAAAGCTTTCCATCTTAAAAAAAAATCAAGAATCAGTGAAGAAAAGGCCTGGTGAATCCCTTTCAGTCTGAGATAAACAGAAAGTTACTTAAAGGTTTTATTTAAATATGTTTAAATCCACAGGGATTGGAGAACTGGATTTCCTGCAAGTCTGTTAAACAGAATCAACCCAAAAATGCACAAACCAAAACATTATGTAAGGGAAAGATGGTGGGCAGGCTTTTGAAAAAGCAGATAATATGGCAGTTTCTTCAAAAGGGACAGCAAAGGACATATGGTAGCATGCTGAGAAGAGATTTGAGACCAAAAGGTTTTATTTATTGCTCAACTCTCCTTTAGGGGCTTCTTTCCCAGAGAACCACAAAATAAAAATAAAAATAAACATATATATATATGTATACACTGAGAATTCTTGGATAACACACTTCAAAGGAAGAAGTGAGTACTGTCATAGAAAGTCTGAATGTAAATAAGGCAGCAGGGACAGTTGGGTTTATGACCAAATATGGTGTCCTTAGACTTATTTATCAAGGTCATGCTAAATAAAATGGTATTTTCTCTTTGAGAAATAAAATAAGTAAAATTTTAAAGCACAGGAAATTTCAAATCTTGAAAATTGTATGGGTTGGACTTCTTGTCTCTGGATGCAGAAATAATTAAGCAACAGAACTTCATAGTCATGGCAGAAGCAATATGATTTTGAAGAAATGTCGAGGACTGGCACTTAGGCTCTTTAAAGGTCCTACAGCTTGTCTGTTCATGGGTTGTTGGATTGAATGTCTTCAAGAGGAAGACAGTTGATGAGGCCCTGCTGACAGCTGACAGCTGACAGATGTTCATTTTGGCCATGAGAAATTAAGGAGAATTCTCAAAATTGAGCAAGTGAGGGACAGATCAGAGGCAGGACTTGCAATAACTCTCTGGGAAACATAGAGCACAGCATGCCTCATACTGCTCAGTTTCCACACCAAAAATTGTTAGATAAGAGATAAGGAAGGTGTTGGATTTCTGCATTAAAAAACCCCACACACAAACAAACAAACAAAAACCACTCAGAAACTACTGTGGATTAAAGATTCAATGAAATACCTGCATGTCTCAAGTCCTCAGAAATGTGAAGAAATGAAGTAAAAACAGAGGTTTTTTAGATGGGCTAAAAAAAATTGTGAAAAAGAAAATACTCCCTCACATTCTTTTCCCATTTCACCACGTACTTGTGTGTGTACCAGACATCACTTTAAAGACTTGAAAAGCTGTTGTCATTAATTTCATCTGGCAATAGACAGAGCCAAAACCAAACAGTTCCATACTATTGAGGCCTCCCACAATGGGAAATCTTACAGGGTTGAAAGGGTAGCACATTGTTACAGAGCTCAGCTGAAACAAAAAACTCAGCTGAAGGATGCTTTTTACTTGAAGACAAAGCCATATTTGTAGACTAATAGAGAATGAGAATGGTGTGAGAAAATTTCTGAGAGGAGTACTGCATAAGAAAGGGATTAAGAAAGAAAAAAAAAATTAAAATTAAAGCCACTTCTTTATTTGGCCTTCCTTGAGTAAATAGGAAAATACTCTTATCCCTTCATCTTTCTCTCTTTCCCATCTGGGTTAAAAATAAAGAATTCTTAACTCAATCTAACGAATATTTCTCTTTGCATTATGACAGCTGTCCTCCATTTAGATTAACCCTTTTGGAGGTGGATATCAAATACTATTTCAAAATTTGTGATAATAAATCAAAAAGTCCTCCATTCTATCAGCAATAGCAATCAGCAGTAATCATATACAGCTCTCATCTGACCTTTTTGCAATTTGGAGCAACTGATGTGGATGAACTCAAGGAAAAATGGAATAATTTCTAAAACACATGTAATTTTAAAGAGAAATAGAAACCTCAGCATAGAGAATGAGAGAACACATATGCTATTCATCTTTCAGGTGTGATTTGGTCAAAACCAACTTTATTAAAATATTATTTCTACCAATGTATCTGGCTCTGTAGAAATTCAGTGTATATTCTGTGTGGTGACTTTTCTTCCTGGAGAACCTCTTGAGATGCAAGCTGCTCTCCTGTCATTCTGGCTGCACCAGGGACCTGGGACGACAGAAATGTTGGACTTGACCATAGATCCCCTTGGATCTGCTGGGCTGCCCACTGCCTGCCCCTCTTGCAGAGTCCACTTGGGGCAGAGGAAGAGAGGAAATCCCTCTTGCTGTGAGACCCTACGTGTGGAATGACCAATCAGATCTCATCTTGAAGCACCCTCTCCTTTCCTCCTTAAATCTAGCTAATTCTGGGACACTTAGGCACCAGATGGACAAGCCCATCAGTTCACATTTCTAGAAATTAGTCAGGAGATGAAAAAGTGTCTTTAAATCCAAGTTCTATTCTTTACTCACAAAGAAGGCAGAAATTCAGCTGGTACTAATCCAAAATTCCTAGTCATTATATTTTTATCAATAATATAGATTATTTACATATTGCACATATACTATTCACATACTACTTTTCTTTAAATTTGTTAACAGGCATAATACTTCTATTAAGTTAAATGTATCATGTTAATGCTCTTGTGAATCTTAAATATCTTGTTTTGCAATTTCTACATGTTCTAGCTTTGTTTGGACTGGAGGTTTTTGGTTGTCTAAACAGAAAATCGTCTTTCATTTTGGTTTGGGTATTTTTCCTATATTTACCTAATGGAAGGTAAATCGTTTAGGAAGTGCCTGGCCTCATGATCATGTGCCAGATAACATCTGGGGAGAATTATCAGCAGTAATGTTCCTGTAGACAAGATAGTCTAAGAGAATGAACATGGTGAGTTTTCCAGGGAAAAGCAAAGAAACAGGATTCTGAAACAAAAGGGAGAAGCTGGAGACTTGGAAAATATCAACTGAACAGAAAGTAGCTGAAGGCAGCCAGGAATAAGCAAGAAGGAGCAAGGTTGATATACCCAAATAAACTGTTATTTCTTCCTACTCAGACAAATACATCCCTGACAGAAAAGGTGTCCCTAGTCAGAGACTTTCCTCTATGCTTTCCATCCCAGTTTGCTTCTCTGCAAAACCCAGAGTGACCTGGAGAAATCCTACAGTGTCCTAAAAGATCAAGGAAGTAAAAGGCTCTAAATCAAATTCAAGCCTTGAGCCCATGCCTCAAGCTCTTGTAGATTACTGACAGGTAGTCACTGGCACACAGCAAAAGTGTAGACCAATCTGACCTCTGTATGGTTTACACTTTGCAGTTCTTACCTTTATTGAACAAAAAAAAAAATTAATTTATCTCAGATTGCACAGATAATGCTTATCTCACTGGAGTTCTCCCCAGCTGGCTACTGTATTCATACTTCTGTCTTGCTGGGTCAGCCTCACATAGTATCACCAAGGGAAAATTCACTCAGGCCACTGGAACTGATCTATATCCACAAGAATGTGGATTTTGACTTTTTTTTTTTTCCCTTTAAAGTAATTTTTAAAGGTTTTGTCCTGTAATGTTCTAGGGCTTCATGTGCCTGATACTGCAAAGGCAGATACAGCTAACTTCAAAGGCCAGTCCAAATGCAGTCATGGCTTGCATGGTGTGGGTTTGGCCTGCTGAGCTCATGAAAGCAAAATTTCATCTGTTTTGTGGATTGGGCTCTTGACCTGCCATAAAAATAAATGCTATCTTCTCCTGCTATTAAATGGTAGGCTGTTTCTTGTTACTACTGTGGTATACGTGTCTCTTCCATATGCCTGTCATTAAAAATAATAAATTGGGTTCCCTTATCTCATGGAGATCTCTTATTTTGCCCTCCTGTTTTGGTCTCCTGTTCATTTCCACACAGTCTTGCCGACATACTCACACAGTTTAGATTAAACCAAAATGCAGCAGCTTTTTCCCCCCAGCAGCAGAGACACAGGCAGTTTACACCTTCATCTGATGTTCCACTTAACCAACAGCACTCTCTTAAATGCACAAGGGAAGCAAGACAAAAAATCCTACACAGTAGAAGAGGAAATCAATTTGTGTACAAAGATTGTATTCCCACTACACTTCAACATGGTTGAAACATTAATTGATTCTTTATCGTGCTGCCATTTTGTACTAGTCTTTGTTAATGAATTCTGTGTGTATTTTTCCTGTGCCATGAAACTGCAAGTGTGTGTTTGTACCCTGCAATAGCTGACCAGGATCTTGAGTATTTTAGAGATCAAAAACTTCACTTTAAACAATGTTGCTGTTCTGATTAGTTATCAATTACCACTAATATATTCAGCACAGTCACTTCATTGACATTCTGCTGATACTTGATAACAGTTGTGGTCCTCCAGACTGCATCCCTCATGCTTCCTGCAGTAAGTGATACGCTTCTCAGTGATTGCACCACAAAACACAGAATTATTTTTCTGTCTAGCTCTTCAGCAGACGTCCTTCTATATGTAAATTAACTACTGTAATTTTGTTTAGTGAAAGATGAGAATTCACAGGTTTTGTTGCACTAGAGATGCACTTTGTCCTATCACACTCCAAGCACCTAAAACATCCCACTGATTTTACACTGTTAACATCAATTGCAATTGGTACTCACATACTTTTTTCGGGATAAGAAGTCATCCAAAAGCATTTTGTGTCTTGAGGATTTGTCCTTTTTTATCCTTTTGTTATGGTTAGCTTTAATCATTAATCCTAAATTATTCTTCTATTGAAAAAGGTAATTTTTAAAGCCCTTAGTTTCCTCTGTTAGAAAAAGCTCATTACTTTACATTTCAGACTACTTTTTTGATCAAAGCAGCATCAAAATATGAAAAGTAAAGCCTCTCAAGATATACTACTGATCACTGTGATCATCTTTTTCTTTCATACTAGCCACCACAATATTCTTTTCTTGTCAGAAATCACACTGTGTCTGAAGTTCTGCTATTGTAACACATAGAGATGGGCTAAGAGGTTATGCTGATGAACATGATGTGAATTCATTAGACATGTGTGTCTTCTGAGATGCTCTCCAGGAATATGTCTCAACCATACCATGGCCACTTAGACTCTCTGAAAAAAAGAACAATTATGGGCCAAACCAGATGCTGCTGCTCAGTGGTTTTCCCTTACAATCAACTAAAAATTTGCCAGGCAGCAAAGTTAATGTTTATTTACTACTTCCATTTTCACACATTGTTTTCTTGCTCACAGCTCTACTCGTGTGTGTTTTCAGGGTGTTTCATGCACGACCCCTAAGTTCAGTCCAACTACAATCCAGTATAAGCACTGTTCCTATTAACTCTAATCCTGCTGCCATTAACTGTAATATGCAAAGAAGCTGGCCTAGTCACAGTTACATGGAGAGTCACTTGGAAAATGTATAAATTAACTTTATCAGTGGTTTTAGCTATGTTTATATTGAATTCATCTGCTGAGCATCTCTTTACATTCCCTCCATGGCATTTCCATGCATTGTTCCAATCTCTCCCCAGTGTTCAACTAGAAGGACAATGGGAGAAAGCAGTTCCACATTTCCATCTATCTGTACACAAATGGGCTCAGCCTGTGCATTCTTTCTTTTCTTATTTTTACCCCCCAAAAGAGCTCCCAGGGCAGGAAAGGAATGCTGGATCAGGCCTGTCCATAGTTGTGTGTTCCCCAGCATCCCACAGAGGGATGTTGTTGCTATTATTTTAACAGCAGATCTCTGCTGTTGTTTCTATTTTAATGGCAGTTTTTAAAGCTTCCGCTGACATTGGTACAGACCCTGAAGCTCAGCTAGAGAATCAGAGGTGGTGAGCAGATGGTGATACAAAGGAGGAATGTTGTATCTATAAATATTCTGATGAAATTCATATCCAGTGTTCCAGACATGAGCCAACCAACTATACTGAACTCTTAATATGGGGTTTTAATTAGTCTTATGTGGTAAATGGGTTCTTAATCTGGATTCCCTAACAGGCAAATCTTTACTCAGAGGGTGTAACTATTTATGTCAAAGCACTGAAAAAATGATGAAAGGTTAATTGTGTATTAATTATCATTTTAAAATGTTACCATTTACCAAATAAGGGGCAACGTTTCATTCTGAGTTGTCTGGGCTTCTAAAACAGCCCAAGAGAAGGGGCAGTAGCTGAGGCACAGCAATGAAATACTCCTGGATAGTTTGCCATAGTCAGAACTAAAGTAATGTTACAGTACATGAGCTGAATGTGCAGCAACTCAAATCTTCTTCTGGAACAATGAAGTGCAACATCCTTTAAACCAAGGTGCCAAACACTACAAATCACCCTATGGGCATCTGTGTGAATCTGCACTCTCTAAACCAGCAATTTTTGATGTTCTGTTTATATCTTCAGGTTGTAATTTGCTTGCTAATGGTGATATGCTGATTTTTGTTAGCTACCTCCTTATATGTATTTTGGGAAAGGAGAGGAAATGTTGTTTAAAAGACCTATGTCAGGAACAAACGGGCACAGAGAATCAGCGCCTCTTAACAGCATGTGCATAAGCTTTATGCAGTTGGGTTTGTTTCCTGAAGTGGCACTCAGATCTGAAAGCTGAAGAATGAAGCTATACAAATGACAAAAAATGCGTGAAAGTGTGGAAAATTATTTTTTCATCATCTTTTCATAAGCACATAAAATAACTCTAGCCTAAAGCATCTCTTTCGAACATTGGGTTGTAAAATAAGCAGACAGATTGCCTGTCTACACATCAAACATTTTAGCTGTATTTCTTAGGAATTTAGGCTCACAGAAGGCCATCAGTTGGTAAATTTTCCCTTTCCCCTTAATATTCTCACCCACTGATCCAAACTGACTCATGGGTCAGCTTCTAACAGCTTTAACAGAAGGATAGCGAAATGAATTACAATTCTACACATTTTGTGAAAATCAAAAACAAATTAGCACCTACAACGAAGAGGCTCTCTTGACTACTTGCTCTATGTGCTGAGCCCAGGAGAACATCCTCAGACAGGAGCCAGATGGAGAAAGCGTTCGCCTGCACCTGGGATGCTGTGAGATATTCGGGGGAATATATGGGGAGCTGAAAATGTTGGTAAACAACAATACAGTCATTGGGGAAGGGGCAGGAAGAAATAACATTTCTGGTGACCTCAGAACATGATGCAAATCATCTGTCTAGCTGCTTGCAAGAGGCTTTTTTCTTTCACAGAAATACCCTTTAAAAGCCTTCAAGGATTCGGGACCCAGAAGAAGAGCAAAATTAGACTTTTGGGGTGGAAAAAGCTTATAAAATCTTCCTGAAGTACTAGTTCGTATTTTATTTTACAAGATCTAAATAATGCCATCTTGCCTGTGTTCTGCAAACAACTTTCAGTAAAAGAGCTGCACAAGTATGCAACAAGATGGAAGGAGAAATAAAGATTACCTCTCTTCTACATAACTTTCCTGCAACTGAAGTCCAAAAACTGAGTAATAGCAAAACACCTTTGCTCAACTTTTACCACAGAAAGAAAGAAAGAAAGAAAGAAAGAAAGAAAGAAAGAAAGAAAGAAAGATTGATTCTCACCTAACAGCTCAGTGCTCTATCACTCCCATTCTGTTGGGTCTAACAGCTGTCTGTGCAGCGACTTTACCAAGCCGTGTAAGGGGACAGCAGGTTTGCAGTTTATCTCAGTCACCTCGAGCACAAGGTAAAGGTAGCCTGTTATGGCTAGGCTAGATTTTCCAATTATGGTCCTGCATGCTAATGCCATATTTTAAAACTTGATATACCTTTGAAGGCATGTAAATATTTTAAGTACACTTCCTCCCCTCCATGCATTTTCAAATGCCGTTTAGACCCTTAGGTTCAAGTAAATGCCTAAATTGCAACTGTTGTATTTTGCAGCTCCCAGTGACTTCAGTGAGACTGTTTTTCTGAATAAGGGCATATAAGAGGTCACAATTTCATTTTGTTCAACATTTTGCTTTCTGTTGACACCATACAAGGTGATTTAATAAATACCTCAATTTCCAAATGGACTTACCTAAAGTTCCAACATCAGAACTGCTAGATGTGCAAAACAAGATCACGCATGAGGGAAATAAAAGCAAAGTCCCACTGGAGTTCCATGGCAAGAAACAAAAGGACTTGACAGTTTTACATTGAAATGAAAATACAGGATAAAAATAAAGAACCTGATTCCTCACCTCACAACTGAAATAATTTATATATATATACTATTTTAATAGATATTTCTGCTTAAAACTATATACTTATGAGATATTACATTCCTCTCTGAAGGGACTGTCCCTTACTAAAGTTACATATCACATCTAGCACATCTATAATTGAAGTCTTAAAGAAATACACTTTACTCCATAGTTCCTATTGTTTACTTTGTGCCACAGACAAAACTCTGTGCAGTTTCCATTTCCCCTACAATTAGGCGCTGCTCCTACAAACACATAAATGTGAGCTCACCTTTCCTGCTGGGAGGGATTTGGATGGGAGACCCACTGCAATAAAGGACATGAATACATTTTGGCAGGATCAGGGCCTCAGATAGCAAGGAGGAAATGGGCTAACAAAAACCACCTTTGCAAACATAAAAAAGGCAAAGATCCCATGACCAGAAATTAAAGTTTTATACACTTTTAAGTGCCAGACAGAGTATTTAAAAGAAGAAACTGGAGGACATCTGAACTGATCTTTTTTTTTTAATCCAAGTAGAGAGTGTCTCTTTAAGGATTTATGGCATGGCACAGCCCAGGGCTTGCTTCGTTTGGCATTGACTAAACTAATGTTTTCTTTTGCCAAGGCATTCAGTGACTGAAAGTGCAACTTTTTCTTCCTCGCAGCTGTTTGCTCGCCCATTATCAAATATTTTCCCTCCAGCTTTTGCCTTTGCCTTGCTCATGGGATGTAAATGATGCAGGAATTTCAGCTGCTCTGCTTCAGTTTAGCAGAGTGATAATCTTAGGAAAACGCTTGCAATCTGTCTTTCATTAGAAGAGTTTTTTGCACTTCTGTTTAACACAGGGAATTTTTTGAATTGCCCTTTAAAATTTCACATCCACTTTTGCCTGGAGGGAAACCCATGCTGCCACAAATATATCTGCTGGAAAAAGGGGAATGCTCTTGTTGAGTGATTATCACCTAAGACAACAGGCAGTTCTACCTTCGAGTCCCGAACGTTACCTACTTGCTGCAAACTTAATTGGACAAATCTATACATACAGCAATGCTTCTCCCATTAAAAAGCAAGGCCTTTTTTTGCTGCTCTATACAAAATCATGTGTGAAAAGTCCATTGTAAAATTAAAGTAGCTTTCACTACCAAATGCATTAAACCTCTCTTGCAAAGCACAATTCTCTGATTTTTAGCCATCAAGTGTAACACTAGTATCTAACACTTGTTGTTAAAAAAAAAACTGCAAAATGGGAATGGAGAAGAATGGTATTTCTAAAATACCTACGATATATTAAATGTTTAAATACAGTGTTTTAGTGTCCCTAGAAAAAGATTATACTACAGATCATTCCTATACAAAACCCATATAAAAATGCTAGCATTATATGGAATACATAATATATATAAACCAATAATTTCAATTATATATAATATATAAGTGTACATATTATAGATCTATCTAGAGAGGGAGAGACTTATACATGTACATGATGTGGAGAAAGTATACAGCAAGTAAAATGGGATTCAAATTGTCCAATATTAAACAGTCACTTTTTCTGGCTTGGTAAGTGTAGCAGGAATGTCTTCACTGAAAAAAATATCCTCAGTTCTTAAAACAAGAACAAAAGCAGAAAAAAAGAGAGGAAAAACTACATTCACTAAAAATGGGGACTATTAAAGTATAAGTCATCATCACTGTTATGTTTTTGTTTAAATTCAGGAAATGGATGGACTAGAGTTCTCAGTCGCTTGCTGAATTTGGCCCCAAATAAGTATCCAAAGACTCTTCTGAAGAGAAACAAACAAACAAATATTTTATAATAACTTTTGAAATTCATGGCCTCATAAAAAATCGACCTTTTTTTCAGGGTAGTCAAAATGTAATTGAAGAAAATGAAAATGATAGATCTCCAGTTTTGGAAATCCCTTGTGCAAGGAACTTATTCCTCTTCTTTCCTTTTTAAATGAGGATGCATCTTGAGCCAACAGTTTGAACTGGGAATCTTGATATGTTTAATTGCTCTACAAACTCTGCAAACTAGGCCTTCAGCTTCAGATTCCTCTGCCCTCACAAAGGAGAAATTACTGCTTTCTATTCCCTTGTTAATTGTTAAGATATACAAGAATAAAGGAGGTTTTTCACAATATCTTAGACAAAGAGGAAACATAGTTCAGGAATTTCTGGGGATTTTTTTCCCCACAAAATACCCCTTTATAAATGGATATCTCACCTGTAACTGATTGTGCACTGAAAAAAGAAAAATCTCAAGACCTCTGTTCTATTTAACAAAATTCTATTTTTATTATTCCTTCATTCTTCATTTAGGGTTTCCCCTGCACTGAGATTTGATTTCCTACTCAAATATCACTGACTTTTCTTTTGAATTTATTATTAAATTATATCAAACTCAGTCATCAAGAAAAATAATAATTAATCCTTGAAGTCCCCTTATGACAGAGACATCAGGGAAGAGTTAAGAGCATTTGACTTGTTGTGCTCTAAGAGGCAATTCTGGAGTTTTCAATGACGATCACATCTTAGTGAGTACATGGGAAAAATGTAAGCCAACCACATTGTAAAGAGTTGGTGTGAATGTTGTCTTCTTAAAGGAGGGTGACTGACCAGCAACACCTTCAAAATATTGCTCTTTGTACAGCTGCAATGTCCTGAGGAGCTGGATGAGAATTCCTGCTCTGCTGTGCTGTTAAATGAGAGCAAAGGACAGCACTGGGCTGTCACCAGTCAAAGTACGTGCAACGGCCCAAGTGCTAACAATGAATCACCTCCTGCTTTAGAAACACAGTTGGACAAACACCCTGACTTACAGGAGAGAAGTCACGACTCAGACAGGTCAAAAATAATACAACTGTTAATGTGGAATAAAGAAAAAAAAGGAGGAAGAAAGGGGCGGGGAGGGGGGGGAAGACTGAAAAAGAAATGCTTAATTTTCAGGAAAAAATGCAAAATAAGTATTATATGCTTCATTAGATAATAATAAACTTTTTCTTCTCCTTTGTCTGCACAGCAAACATCATTGTAAATGGTACAGCAAATAGCAACTACCTGAGACGTAATTATTTATATTTTAATTCATGACTGTCAATTCATGAATACTCAGTAATTCTTTGAATATTCACAAATAAAATGATTGAGGGTCAGTTCACAAACACATATTCTCATTCAACTGCAAATAATTGCAACAAGAAACCATTGCTACTAGTTATAACTCTTCATTTAAGTTTGGGGTCTTACCCCGAATGGCATTTTGAAAAGCTTTTGTTGCTGTGCAGAAAAGCTGGTCCCACTTCCTTCCAGCCATGCCCCCAGGAAAAACACGCAAATAAACAATATAATAAGTACAAATTTTGAGTAGAAGGGGAAGACTAAATTACCTGAAGTACTTGATTATTATAAATTGAGTTTAATTATCACCTTAACAATCAGAAATATGCTATGCGTAAGTTAATGAGCAATTAGAAATTGCCTCTAGGTATACCTGTACAATAAATAACTACACTCACTGCAATAATGTCTAGCATAGTCTCTCTGGCACATAAAAAACTTCTGTATACTGATAATTTAAATATTAATACTATAAAGCACTGAAATATATAATATTTATATCCAATGAAAATCCATAATGTTCAGCCAATGCAACTGCACAATAAAATAGACTGAACTCCATGTATAACATCTATTGATTATAAAAAGGTTAAAGACCTGAATAAAGTAGCAAAAGTTTTAAACAGGATTTTAAATATTATTCTAAAAAATCCTGTGGAGCTGACTATAAGAGAAAATATTTCCCCTAGAAGAGTCTTTTCAGTTTTCCCTGAAATTCCTAATTTTTTTGCGTTAAACCATGGAGAACAAAGACCATGGGAAGAAACCCTGCTCTTTTTCATGAAAGCTTCTGCTTAACTGAGAGGTCTTCCCTTTCCTCTCTCTTACATATCTAAACTACACCTAATTATTACATTTACTCATATAATGTCCTAAGTTGTCTTCAGAAATCATTTTGAATATTTTATTTCATGTAAAGGAACCATGTTATTCATTATTCTGGAAAAAAAATAAAAACAACACAGGAAGGTACCCAGATGCAAGGAGAAAGTCTGAAAATAGTTTCTAATTTCTTCTCATGCTGAGAGCAGCTGGTGAGTAGGAAATGAAGCCCTGGACCTCTCCCTTTCCCACCTCATTCTCCTCTTCCTTCCCAACAGTAATCCCTCTCTCTGGTTTTCTACCAGTTTTCTGGTTTTCTACTCCTTTGCCACTATTAACTCATCTCTTCCTGATTTCACCATCATTTCATTCCCAGGAGGATAATGTACACCTGTGACTCAACATGAACACAATGGTGACTCGGTTCATTCCCTGGTGCATTGCATCCCTTGTCCCAGACAAGCGAGCCACTCAGAAGGATTCAGGACACCCAGTCCTCATCCAGCTAAGCTATAGCACTATTATTTTTGATTTTTTATTTCTCTATCATTTCTCAGCCCAAGGACAAGCACCTACAGAAGCCTATGGATATTCCAGTCCCGTGGGTGTCTGAGGGCACAACCAGGAGCAGGGCATCTGACACTGCAACAGAACAGAGGCAAAAAATGCCCCAGACATTTTCCATTCCCCTTTGGGGCTGAACTGCTTTTCTGTGGAAGGCTGTAACCATACTGGATTACTTTCTTATGTGCCCTATGTGTTCTCAATCCAACCTCTTTTCATTTTTTTCTAAATCAATTATTCCAGCATTACCCTGGATAAATGATGCTCAGCACCTTAATGTAACTTGAGCAAACAGTCTTGAAATGCTTTCAATAACCAGACAACTCACAATCGAATCTTTCATTCTGAGAAGCAGACCGAGGTGGCTTTTTTTACTCCTGAAGTTGCATTATACGGTTATATTTTCACAAAAGCTATTAATTATTGTCCATTTCTGTAACGGCGCACTGCTAGGCACTTCCACAGCTGCCCTCCCTTTCCCCAGCTCAGGCACAATTTCCTGAGTTATGGAGTAAACAGAATTACACTGTACAGAATAATCCAAGGAGTCTCTAATGGGGCAGTGTGGGCTTTCTGCTGCTCCGTCAGCATTGCAGGGACCTGCATAACAGCGCTGTGATGTTGCAGTTTTTGTGGCTAACACTCTCGAGCATTGAGGTGAATAATGTGCCTGCCTTGCCACTAGGCACATGGAGACTTTGCTAGGCTTGTTTGACGGTAAATGAGGACTTTTTTTATTTGCTCCAAAGAGCTTGGCACAGGAAACCCCCAAATCCTACGATAATAAATCTTCTATTTATCTTTTAAAATCCAGAGCAAAATAAAAACCATTAAGCACCCAGAGTCATGGGCTGAATTCTGTATTTTCATAGCTTGCTACAATCTTCTGGCATAAAAAGATTAAGCTTTATGAAGCAAAAAAATAACTTCTCAGTGTAAAAATAACAGCCTCATTGCTTTGTATGGAGCACTGTATTATTCAATGACACAATTAAAAGGCAGGAGCACTTAAAATTGCAAAGACAGGCACAATCCAGAAACTTACATCTGATACAACCTGATTGTTTCCACACTATCAGCCATTTGCACTAAATCTGAAGAGGAAACATGGCCCAGCTATAGCATAAAATGATCACCCCGGTATTAACCTCACTGTCATGATTATTTAACTCCTACAGACTTCACGGTATTGAAGGAGAAGAAAAATGAACCCCCCCCCCCCAAATTATTCCAATCCTGACTGCTGTGCTGAGGAGGAGCCTACTTTCTGGCTATCACAGCCTGTTTAGGGCATCTCAGAGCAGAAATCAAGGGAGAGGTTAAGATCTCCATGGCAATTACACATTCTTAACACCGCTGAAAATAAGGTCACAGAAGGTTGTGCCCTTGAAAATGAGCACCATATAGCCCTTTGAAGGGCAAATGCTTGGCATGTCAAAGAATCAGGCCCTCCTTTAGCAGTGCTTCCATACAGCCTCCACGCTAGGATACGTCAACTAAAAATTTAGTATTGCCAGTCCCAATTCTTGCATGGTATTTAATTACAACTTAAGGCAGCAGCAGAGTCCAGCACAACTTGAAGGCTGAAGTTTGCTTTTAAAAAAGCCAGTAGGAATGTTTCCATTAAATCTGAGAGGGTATAAGGAAATACTCAACAGCTCTTCCACGATTTTTTCACCCTGGTGAGAAAGGCTGCTTTAAGCACAATTAAAATTAATTTGCATTTTTTCTGTGCAAAGTGCAAAGCTTAAAGTGGGTACTGACAGGGCAGAACCAGGATAATTACTTCATCAACTAAAGTGATTCTTGTAAAAGTCATTAAATGTGTTTACAATAACACCTATGAACATTTAATAATTGACCTTTCAATAGGATACTCAGAGGAGGATTGGGGAAAATCCCGTGTGGCAATTAGGTAAAAATAAAAAATCTATCTGTGCACTTCCATTTATTCCCAAGCTTCCTTCTGCCTCCCTAAACTCAGGCTTACAGAACTGATCTACAGGTATTTCAGGGGTAAACCAAGAAGAACCTATTTTTGAAGCCTCCCTAACCCTACACATCATATGCACCATACATTTCTAAATGTTATAACATGTTCTCATTGGAATTATTTTATCTGCCATAGGCATCCACACAGATGCTTGTATCACAAAAAAGCAGCACTTTTGATATCTTATTTAGGGATATTGCTATTACTAGTGCAGCTTCTTAAGACATCTACGATGCACAGTTCTTCAGTCTTATTAAAAGCAAAGACACTTCAATGTCTTCAATTTTCTCCTTGGTTTGGGGGGAGATTTCTGATCAGGGAGTTCTCTATTTCCTGCAGCTCCTAAAAGCTGAAGCTCGGGTTTGTTAATTCATTGGTCATGGAAAAATGTCAGTGTTAGCCAAGAGTGCATCCAGCCCCTGAGTGAAGTCAAAGAACTGTAAGTCTTTCATAACTATTCTGCATGTCCTGGCCCACTGATTTTAAAACAATTTTTGCTGTGGCTGCATTCATATAAATGTGCTGATTATTAATATGATTTGTGTCAGCTTTTAACCAGTTGGTTAAGTACTCTTTAGAAACTCTAAATTGGTTCTTTCAAAGGTGGTTTGCAATAATTTCTTCCCAAGCTCCTTTCCAAGAGCTACACATGTGGACATGCTTGGAAATGTCCATTTAACAATACTGGGAGATTTCTTTCCCAAAAAGCAAAAGCCTTGAGAAGAATGAACAGGTGCAGTGGCAGTAAAGTGAAGCCATGACAGGAACTGAGTTCTATCATGCAAGAGTTTAGCTGAACTCCTTTTTTAAATATATATATAAAATTAACAAAGAAAATCCATCTTAGAAGAAATGAAAACTTCATTAAATCCTGCAGAATTTTCCAAAAAGCTTTGACTTTTAGAAAAAGAAAAAATGAGAAGCAGTTTTGAGTGTCCAAATTCTTGATTTGAGTATTATATAAATAAAAATGCCTTATCCTTTATTTGCAAATTCATTCTATGATGTATTCTAAAACTACTTTTTAATTAATTGAAACAAGGAGGCTTGAGATCTATTTCTAAAATGGTTGTACAACTTAAAAACATTAGGTAGTTTGATGATACAAAAATAAATACTTAAAGACTGGCCAAACCCTAAGTTTTCCTGATTCTCCATAAAATAAAAAAAAAAAATTAAAGGTTTTACTAAGGTAAATCTGAGTGAGTCGTCACTATCTTCACTTCTTTTTCTGTTAGTCCCAAAATGAAAATCCTCCTCGGACTTCCTCCATTGCTGTGAATCGGTATGTGCTGGCCTAAGCCACTCACTAGGTGAATCCTTCCCTCTAACAGCTGAGAGGCTGCATTTGCAAACACACAGGGAACAGTGCCCAGCCCACTGTCACAGGGCTCTGACTCAGACAATCCTTTCACCATCTTCACAATACTCTCAGATCAATAGCTCAGTTAAGCAAAGGGTATATGAAAATATTACTGTAAATATTATTGTAACAAGTGCTTTTATCACTTCTGGGATGGATTTACTGATTTGTTGTCTTCTGACCTTGAAGAAAGATGCCCCCAGGATGCAAATTGCTACTAGAATTTCACTTGGCACTCATTTCTTCTCAGCTTCAAAAATCCTCAATCTTCTTTCAAAGATATTTCAAATTTATTTTACCATACCACTATGTTGTCTCTCCCTAGAACTTCTCGCCAGAGCACACTACAGCTTTTAACACAGGAAATGCAATGGGGTTGTATTTTGAGACAGCAGATGTTTCACAGGTGTAAAGCTTGCAATTGTAACCTATTTTCAACTATATTGGAAATAAGCGGCAGAAAGCTACACCTTTGGAGGCTTTTTCCCCTCTGGAAAAAATAATGTCTCATTGCTGCACGGTACTCTCTGTCTGAGGAAATTGTAATTTCGAATAAAAATTAAAAAAACAAAGGAAACTTGTAAATTCAAAGCAAAATCTTTCAATGTCCTGCTATGCAGAGCTGCTCTGGACAGGATTAGGAACTGGAGAACTGGGAAGACCCCACTTGCCTGCATTTTCCCTACACCCAGGTGCCCACTGCTGCTCTTCCAAAATGAGCCACACAGCTCCCAGGCTGACAGACACTGCCCATACCTGTGTATACCCACGATGCCTCTTTTATCAAGATTTAAACAGAAGGTGCTATCCCATTACTGCCAAGTAATTGCACTATTTAAGAAGATGTCAGAGAACTAAGAGTTAGCACAAAATCCTGTAACTCCATCAATGGGCACTAGCATGCTCAGGCTCTCTGGAAATCTCTGTCGATCTCTGAAAAATTGTCAGGTTTTGAAAATTTAAGTTCCTTTCACTGAATTTGATTTTACATCACCAGTGTAAGCTACAGATCTCAATATGGACACTTGAGGTGATTTCAATCACACCTGAACAGATTTTACTAATTTTACAAAAAGGACAATGTAAATACCATCTGATCCTGTTTCAATATATTCAGGAATTTTTTCAATACTCAGACTGGTTTTGGCACATTATTTAAACTATTGTAACCTTATCAATCTAGATCAGAAGGCAGGAAAAAGAAACGTTAAAAAAAATAAAGAAAAACAGAAAAAGAAAAAAGAAATTTTGATCTTTGAAGACCTAAGACTGCAAGCAAAGATTCATTCCAGAATCCAACAGATTACAATAGGAACAGTGATCTGTGTGAATAGAAGTGACTCAAATGGCACCAACTGTGTTGTAAAACAATGTAAATGCTCTTTTCTGAATGCAGCACTCTTGGAAGGCATCTTTCAACTTTTCCATCTGAAAAAAGCATCAGTTTTCCTTAAAGACAGATACGGATAAAGCAGGACACTTCTGCCTGAGGAGAGGCTAGCTGGGCTGATATTTGATATAAGTGCTCAGTCCCAAATGGGAGGAGGGAGAAGTGATTGATGGTTCGTAAGGAATTACTTGACTTTTGCTTGTAACAGAAGCTTTTTGGGTTCTCCCAAAGTTCTTGTCGAAGACAAGAAACATCTTTTGAAATAGCAGCTTTCCCCTTACCAGCAGATGGAATAAACCCGTGTAAAAAATGCTTCAGAGTTAACAATACATATAAAAGAAAGGAAGATATTGATTGACGCACTGCCCTTTTTCTAATGCTGTGCTGTACTTTAAGGTTTGCCTCTATGTTTCTGCTACCTGCCCTCTTAATGCAGTGTGAGTAATTCACCTCTCTGCAGGAGGAGTTTCACAAACCCAGCATCAGGAGTTCCCCAATTTAGTAAGACACATCTTACCACAGGAACAACTCCTTCTCGCTCTCTGTCTCCTGGGGCTCCAAGGTCAGAGTTGTATGAACTTGACTAAGACAACCCTTTCCCGAGCCCCCACAGGGCTCGACTCTCCTGGCTCTCATCTGGACAACTCCATCTGCCTCCTGCAATTGCCTCCTCTGGGAAAGACGAAAGTATTAGCTCTGCTGCGGGGGTATGGGGGAACAGAGGTATTACGAGGGAAAGATTTTTGCATTTTCTCCATCGTGTACACAAGGGAGCAACAGATCTGAGCTCCGTATCCCATCTTAAAGAGGCAAACTGATGATCCAACAGGTGGAATGAATTCATACAATCCCAGTCACACACAAATTCGTTAGAAAGGCTTCTCATCAATAACGCCCAGTCCCAAGGCAAAGGCAAAGCTGACACTCTCTGTCTTACATCTCGTTGTCACAGAGCACTGCTCATCTACGAGCCTCATGCAAAGGACGATGCAAAGGACGATGTACGCCAATGAGCTCTACCTCAGGAAAGAGACGAGCAAAATTGCTCTGCCAGCTCTTGAAATCCTAGCCCCATCCACCGAGCACTCAAACAAATGCTGAAGTGAGAAACCGGATTAAGTCACTCCCTCTTCATGGGTTTAACAGCCACTGCTCAAAGAACAGACTCCATCAATATAGGCATTCAGAAGCAAGGGTATTTAAAAAAAAAAAAAAAAGGGAAGTAGAAGGGTCAATCGCATTTTCTCCTGCTTTTAAAATCTCTTTACCTCACCGGAGGGTGGGCGAGCTGCCTGGCTACCGCACACCCGCCGGCTGAGGGGGCTTGCCCGTGGGCAAGGAGGAGCAGGAACCCCGCGGCGGAGCGGGGTTGGGATGGATATCGATGCAGCCTCCCGGGAGACACAGGAGAGCAACACACCGCGCTAAAAGAGTTGAAGGGTTTTACTCTTGTCAGCCACTGAAGGCTTTGTCAAACTCCCGAGTCTTAATCTTACGGATAAGCATATGTAATAAACACGTTGTGGGTCTTAAAAAGTGTGCCGTGTTTTTTCTCTCTGCAGATGCTCGCAGTAGTTCGCCTCCGTAGATTCAGATAAACACAAGGAACGAATAATTAAGCTCTGAAAAATGCATTGTTTTCTTTTGTTTAATTTGTTGTTTAGGGATTGTTTGTTTTCGGGTGGTTTCGGGGTTTTTTTAAACTGGTAGGTACACTTTCAATATATACAACCAAAAATACCGATCGGATAGACGTGTGATACAAAGACTGCACTGGCAGTAAAATTGTTTTACAAAACCGCTTGCGTGTTTCTTCGCGAGGAAAAGGACGGTCCCAAAGCCGAAAAAATCTATCTATTTAGCGGCCGCACCGTTTTGCTCTGCCTCGGAAGCGCCTGCGGTCGTCTCGCCGTGAAGAGACCCTGACCGCCTGAAGGAGCAGCTGTATTTTTGTGAAGGCAAACGTGTCCACGGAGACACGTCCCACCCACCTTCTCCAAAAATTCAAATAAGTCTTAAACTTTCGACGAGGAAAGGTTCGCCCTCGGCTCTCCCTTGGTCTGTCCCTGCGCCCTTGAGGTGGCGAAGGGACGGGCGGACAAATGCCACCGCCGTAAACAAAGGTAAACAATATATACATCAAGGGAGGCAACGCCTGGGGCCCCCGTGACCTTTCCGCTGCTCAGGTTAAATCTATAAATACCCAGAAGACATCCGAGCCCATTGTTTTGCTGCCCTCTGAAACCGAACCTGCCAAGGGGACGGAGGGGCGTCCCGCCGCCCTCCTCCTCCTCCTCCTCCTCCTTTGGCTGTCGGCGGCGAGAACTGAGTGCCGGGGGAGGATGCGGGAGCGGGGCCGTGGGCGGCGGCGGAGCCGCGGGAGAGGCTTCCCGGAGCCCCTGGGCGAGCTCGGCCTCTCCCGGCCCGGCCGAGTGCACGGGGTGGGGGAGAGAGAGGGTGAGAGCCGCTGTAATCCCGAATTCCTTTTCACAGCTTCGTGGTTGAACCCGCACATGATTAAAATCCAGATTTATCCCCCTTTTAAATGAGTCTCGTAAAAAAAGCGCATTAACTCTGGCGACAAAATTCATGGCTGAGACATAAATAACTCGGATGCTCGGGAGATGTTTTTTTTACAAACCCGGGGGGTTTATCCGCTTGCTTTTCTCACCTTTGCCCACGCCACAGCCCGACCCGGCACCTCCCAGCCTGCCACCTCGCTTCTCCCAGGAAGATGCGGCCCCGGAGGGAGGGGAGATCTCTCGGGGAGACTCCGTCTCGCCAATATCGTCACCGAAGAGTTTGGGCACGGCTGTAAGATGGCACGTAAGGGGTCAGGGATTCCACCAAAACGGGGAAACAAGCAGCGCTGCCTCCCAGGCACTCCCGAAGGCTGCAGTTTGTACACGTCCAGCACAGATCCGCACCGACGCGGGGAGTGAAGCGGGGCCGCCCCGCCGCCTCCTCCCCTCACCCCTGCCGGAGAAATCCTCATACCCGCCTGCCCGCGAAAGGTCTGGGAAAAGGAGAGCGAAGCCTTACTCTACTCGTGGCCGCGTTTAGCTCCCCGCACTGAATGGTTTTCAGACCCTCCCGCGCTGAAATGGAGGCAATTTAGGGGAAAAGATCGATTAATGGGGCTATACCGTTTTAGGTTATCCCGCGAAAATCAAGACATAATTTCCCAGCGCGTACTGCGCGACTTGCGGCCTCTCCGCAAGCACCCCCGTACCAGCAGTACCGCCAGCACAAGGAGCAGCCCGTCGCTACTCACGGGCAGCGGCTTTGAGAGTTGAACCTTTGGGACGCTATAAAAATTCCCTTTTCTAATTTTTTTTCTTTTTTTTTTTTTTTTGCTATATCGCTTGAGATTTGGCAAGTTTGAAATACGTTAGGTGTAAAGTTTGTTCTTAATTAGGTCTTGTAAAGATGGAATTTGGTGGTCATTATAGAGCTGCTAATCAATTTTCACCCAGCAGCAAAAGTACACCGCGGAGGAATTAGGTTTAATGAAGTGACTGTGCAAATTACAGTCGCGGACTTTATTTAAAGTCTATCAACCTCCTAGAAATGATTTCTCAAACTGTTCTTGATTTCCTTTGCTTTATGAAAAACATCACGTTTACTTTCTGAGGTTTCAGGCATTAGCGGCCATTCTCTCCCGCTCTCCAATCTGGCGCACGGAAAGTTTTCCAATTTTCCAATTCGAATTCACAGAGAAATGGGCAAATTAAACTTTTAGACCATACAGAAATATATCCCATGGCGGCTACAAATTTATGAGAAATGGTTCTTAAAAAAAAAAAAAAAGGTTAAAAAAATAAAGAAAACTGATGCACAGATACGCTCTGTTATTAGAAAGCGGATTTTTGTCTTCGGTCGTGTATTTATTCTTTTGAACAGGGAAGCCTCTGAAACCGTAAGCTATTTTTTGACTGGTTGATCGCTGCTCTCCCCTCACCTTTATGCGCGTCCCTCCGCTGAGAGAGACGAGCCTGGCAGCAGATTTTACCTGCTTCTCCTTAGGATCCGCACCGGGAAAAGCTGCTGCTGTTAAAAGCAAATTGAAATGCGGTTCCTTGAGGGCGTAGAGGGGCGAGGTGTTCATGCTATTTAGCTCCCTTCAAAAACTTTTTTTTTACAGCAAATATTTTTGATATCTCGATATAAAATTCTTTCTCTTTTTTCCCCCTTCCTTTCGTTTTTGTTTTGTTTTGTTGGTTTGGGGTTTTTTTACTCTGAGTTTTGGGCAGCTTATGCTAATTGATAGCTCAGGGAACGTCACTCAAAATAAATAAAAACAAATTTTAAAAGGTGTTTGCTGTTCCAAGTGCAGCGGAATGGACTTGGCAGGAGTTGAGGATATTTCTGCCCTTTTTCTTAGAGGCTGCGCAAAGAAATCGTTTGACCTTTTTGCCCCATCGAACATTAAAAGCAAAGAGAAATCACCTAAAATTCGCTTTCTCCCCGCACTGTAACCGCGAGAGCGGGGCCGCTCCCTCCGTCCCTTTTTAGGGCCCTGGGGAGCGGGACGTGGGCACGGCGAGAAGGGCGCGGGGACAGCTCGGGGAGCGAGGCCCAGCGCGTTTTCACCCTCGGGATGGTCGCGGATCCGCGGCTGCGGCTGCGGAACCGTCGTTTTAGGCCGGAGAGAAAGGGCCGGGGGGACAAGAGGAGACCGAGGGTTTGGCTTGAGCCAAAGGATAGCTGCGAGCTACTGGATCCCTTTTAAACAAAAATAAACAAACGAGAGTTTAAAATTAAAAGTACAGACACCAGGAGGGAAGGGTTGCGCTCCCTCTCCCCTAACCCCGTCCCGCCGGCCTTGGGGCCGCGGGCCCGGCGCTGCTCCACACGCCGCGGTTCCCGGGAGGAGCCAGGCTCGGAAGCGGGGCTGGACTCCTCGCAGTGCCCCTATCCCGCTGAAGTCCTTTTCCCTGCTCTGGGGGAGCGTTTTCCCCCGGAGAGAGAGGTTTTCCTCCGCGTCCCCCCGCGCCTCCGCCGCGGCTTGTGCGCTCCGTCCCGGGAGCGGAGCGAGGCCGCGCCGCCCGGAACCCAGCGGGTCCGATCCCGGGAGAAGGATCCCGAGCTGCGGGGGGGTACAGCGGGTCCCCAGCTCTCCGAGGAGCCGGCGACCCTCGCCCCGGAGCAGTGGTGACCCTGGATGCCCGTACCCTCCTCCTACACCGAAACCTCCGCTTAGGGAGGCACTGTCTCCGCGGGGAGGGCACGGGGGGTGCCCGGTGACTCGGAAAAGAGGAGAGGGGTGCATCTCGCACCCCACTCCTTTGCCCCCGACACACCCGGCAACTCCACGATGGGGCTTGGGAAACTCTGGGGCAAAACGAAACGCGTGTCCCGAGACACCCGGGAAGGACTATCGCGATCGACAGGCACGGAGGGAGTGGAAGGAGGGAGGAATAAAGAGGAAGCAGAGGGGACACGCCGTCCCTCGCGGGAGATCATGAAGTTATGTGGGGGGAAAGAGACTCAGCGAGTAAGAGAAAGTCCCCGTAAAATTAATGGAAAAAAAAAAAAAAACCCAAACCACAAAAACAACAACAACAAAAAGAAATCGCAAAATTCCCGCTTCTTTTTTTCTGTACTCCCAGTCTCTGATGTTTTCCGGGACGCGCTGCCCGGCGGGCAGCTCCCGGCAGGACGCAGGGCGAGAGGCTGGGAGGGAACGGGGCAGAGGGGGGGTCCCGAAGAGAAAGGAGTCGCACTAACCGGGGTTGAGGTCCAGGCACTGAGTCGGGTCTTCATTGTCCCCCAGCTGGCCATTGGGGCTGAGGCTTTCCATGGACAAATCCAGCCCCTTGTCCTCCCAGTCTCGCAGTTTCCTCTTTTTATTTGTCCCGATCAAGGCTTCTACTGAGAAAGCGTGCGCTCGGGAGCTGAGGGCCACCGCCGATCTTCGCCTCTCACTCATCTTATCCCCTAGCCCAGACCCTTGGGCAGAGGAGCGACCAGTGGCTGGGAGCACACAGCTCGGGGACCAGAGGCAGAGCCTCTTGCCTCTTTCTCCCCCCCCACCCCTCCCCAGCTGCACCCCCAGAAGAACCAGCCCTCAGTCTCCTGAAGGCTCTACATGAGGCTGCAGATACTCCGCAGGCAGAGCCAGGAGGGTGTGCTCAGCCCAGGTCCCAGCACTTGCTCAGAGGGGCTGCAGGCTGGATTTCTTTTTTTTTTTTTTTTCTTCTCCCCTTTCCTTCTGTCTCTCTCTGATTGATCCAAACTTCTGGGATTTTTTTTTTTCCTCCAAGAGTTAGGCAGGCTGCGTGCGCCTGTCAAGGAAAAAAAAAAAAGGGGAAAAAAAAATGTCCCCGGCCAATAGGAGGGAGAGCTCGGGAGAGACCCAAAAGCTGCGACCCAATAGGGAGGAGACTCGGGCTTGAGGGAGAGGAATTTTGGCCATCTGAGCCCTGGAACACCGGCCGGGAGAATTAACTGTTTGAAGAACGAGGAGCCAGCAAGAAACCCATAACTCTAAACACAGAGAGGTAACAACTCCCGCACTTCTCTCCGCCGCACCCAGGTTTCCCAAAAGCTGCTGCTGGCTAATCCCCACGCAAAGTACCCGAGAGGTGCCGGATGACGGGGTGTTTTTAAAACTTCATTTATGCCATGTATTACTTGCCCTTGCCGGCGGAATCGGTGTTTGGCAGAAGCAGAAGCAACGTCTCGAGGGGGTTGAAATTTCACTTCAAAACGATGCGTGTCCGTGGAGCGGCGGGGCTGAGCGGGCGGCGTGGGCTGGCCGGGAGACCCAGATACCCCCGGGCACGGGCAGCGCCTTCTCTTTGGGAAGGGTTTTTTATCTAAATAAAACCTTTTTTCCCCCCCTTTCCCGCTTCTTTCGGTCACTCTAGCTACAGCGAAAACAAAGCCGCTAGGTACATATCCCGGCTGGTCGCCTGGATAATATTCAGCATTTTATTTCTGCTCTCTTGTTCACGCTGACCCGACATCCTCCCGGCTGAGGCGGGTCCGCAGTTGCTCCCACGCCCCTCGGTCACGCGTGGCGCGGGGGGGGGCGCAGTGGAAAGCAGCAAGGGCTGTTTTCGAGAAGGTGACAGAAGCGTGTGTTGTCATTAGCTGGTGGGACCCCGGGAAAATAGGCGAAGTCAAGCGAAATACCGTACACGGAAAATACAGCGGGGAAAGCCGCGGGGGGTTAATTCGATACAAGTTCAAAATAAAATATAAATAATTATAAAGTACGAGAGGGGATTAGCCTGGACCGAGCCGTGGCGGAAAAGCGGGCAAGGAGAAACACAATTTTTCAGGAAGGGATTATTTTTTGTCCGCTGTTTCTCAGCTGCTCCTCGAATGTGCAGAGCTGCATTTTCATAGACGGGTTTTTTTTTTTTCTGTGGGGCTGGAAACAAGTGAAAGGGGCGCATGTGGGAGTGTGGGGGGAAGAGACACTGCTTTTTGCTCCCAGAGTGAATCCATGGTGCCCACGCCAGCGTGGTAGGACGGAGCCCTTCAGCCCTCTCCCCTGGCCTAAAGCGCAGGCTGACAACAGCCCGGGGTTCACACGCACGGAAACGGATTTCAGATGAAAAGCGGGAAAGAAGCCGTTTCTTCGGCAAATCCCGGAAAAGCTAAACCTTGTTATCTAGGCCGAGCAGCAGGTTTTGTACGGTCTCGATCATCCGCCCTACACCCCTCATCCCCCTCCCAGTCGCTCCTTTCCCCTCCCCTCCACTACACCTCCTTGACATCCCACTCTCCGCGGGCCCAGCGACGGGCACAGCGGCGCTGCCCCACGGGATGTCGTGCGCTCCCCACCCCGGCACTGCCCGCTCCGCGGCTCCGCGGGGAGCCCTGCCGGGCAGGAGCGGCCCAGGCAGGGGCTTGGAGGAAGCCGACAGCAGGAGCGGGGACTCGGAGCAGGGCACATGTGTTTCCAGCGGGTGCCCCGGCTGTGTGTCTTTTCCCAGGCGAAGGAATGTCTCAAAAAAACACCCCAAAACCAAAACCAAACAAACAAAAATCCCCAAAACAAAAACAACAAAACAACAACAACAAACCACCCCCAAAAAACTAAAAAAACCCACCCCCAAAAAATCCCCACTAAAACAATTCTTTTCCCTCTTTCCGAAAGCCTCGGAAACACTTGTCTGGGAAGCAGACACCGAGGAAGGCTTCTAAAGAAGCTGGAGGGAGATTTTAGCAAAAGAGCCCAAGAAAACAGTGGATTATTTATAGAGTTTTAGTGAAAAGAAACGGTGTTGGAAAGGCAGGGAGATTTAAGCGAATTTTGGGAAGTGATGCAAGAACTCAGAAATACGTTTTTCAGAGCACTAAGTGTGGTTTTACTGGTGGACAGTTTAAAGCAGCCCCGACCTCTTTTGGGTCTCTTACCTTGGGGCTCTCTCCTGTGCCACCCGAGGTCTGCGAGCTGTGTCCGAGCACTCCGCGCCCGGCTCTGGCAGCCGAGCACAGCCTCTGCAGCAACGACAAGAAACACAGCGCAGTTTCCAAGCCAATACGGCCCCTAATTGTCAAACCCCAGGGAGGAGACCCTTTTGCCAGGGGCGGGAGAGCAGCTCCCCGCGGTCCTGGACACCGCTCCTGGGACCTCGGGGATTCACGGCCCCGACCACTGCTCCTCTCCCTCCTCCCCGGCCCTGTCCTGGTGCCCGGGAGGTTTAGGACACCTCGCCCTCCCTGTGCCCGTCCGTGCCGGGCGGTGCAAAAGCGGTAAACACAAAGGCATTGCTGCTCCGCCGTGCGAGCCGAGAGAGAGGGCAGATCGTGCAGCGACCTTGCGGCCCCGCTGGATGTGCCGGGGGAAAGGGGAGGGATGAGGGGGGCGGGGGGGACAGGGAGCCAACGCTGCCCCTCGCAGGGTTCGCTGCCCCCTGCGCCGAGAAAGCTCACCCGGAGAAAACCCCCTCTCCCCGAGCCGGGGGATGGGACTTCGGCTGAGCCTTTGCACCAAAACCTGACGGAGCAAAAGGCATCCGCGCTGCGCCGCCGGCACCCGGACCCCGGGGCTCCTCTCAGCCGCGGCGGCACCGCGGGCAGGGTCCCCTCTCCCCGCGGCGAGCGGGGTAAACCTCGAGTCTACCAGAGGCCTGGCCTTAATCTGGATTCAGATCCGACTCCGACCCCCGGCCGCCAGAGATGAATGCGTCCCTTTGCCTGGTCTTTATTCCAGACTCTTACTCGCAGGGGTAGCTCCCATTAAATCCAGGAAACTGCTCCCTGGAATAAAGTGGCAGGAGCAAGGGTCGCAGGGCCAGGCCTCGGGGTTTATAAAGAAATCATTCACTTCTGCTTTCCAGTTGTCGCAGAGCGAGCCTGAAAAATATTTGTTTATATATGGAAATATTTGGGGAAAAAAAGAGAAATAAGGGGAGCCGGCTGCTGGGCGGGAGTGCTGTCCAGATGTGCTGCTTGCAGGGGCTGGGCCAGTTTCAAACCCTGCTCCACCGCAAGAAAAACCTTTCCGAAGGTCCTTCATCCAGATCTAGCCCGTGGATTTATTATTATTTCTCTTTTTTAAAAGTTAGTGATTGAAAACAACGTTAAAGCCGGTCGGCGGGTGCGGGCTGAAGGCTGTCTGATAACGTGAGCGAGTGATTTACTGGGCTTTAATACAGCGCCGATTATCTCCTAACGGATCCGAGGATTTCCAGGCTGGCTCTCTAGTAAGAGGCAAGTTTAAAGCAAGCACGAGTCGCCGCTTGGAAACACGAGCGAGGTGATGTTCCCGTGCTGCGCGGGGTCAGTTATTGTGACTGGGGAAGAAAAAAAAAATACGCCTGCAATTTATTTTTATGGTCTGCACAAACGGTATTGTTGCGTATATTAACTAATTCATAATTATACCCCTATTATGCTGTCGATTCGTTCCCCCTCCCCTTCCCCCGGTTTTCTCAGGCTTTGAGAATTGAACCACCGCAAAATATTTACAGTCTCAAGTGTTTTTAAATGGGCTTTGTTTGTGTTTTACAGAATAAAAATCTCTATTAGTGTTTAAACAAACACCATGCCAGTCTCTTAAGCCTTCCAGATGTTTGCAATAAAATGTCAGGTTTTGCCTTTGGGACTCGAAATAAAATTTAACTACCTTCACCCTGTAATTATTCTCTTAGCTCTCCCTTCCTAAATTTATCTGCTTTCTATCAGGACAGAAAAAAAAATCCGATTATGCACTTGGACTATAAAAAACAGCCACTACTTTCCCTCCATTTTACCAGGACCTCTCCCCCGTTTGTTTCGGCGCGTATATTATTTTTGTCTCTCATGTTTTCGGGGCGGCAGAAGGAGGGCAGGCAGAGCAGAAACGCATCGGCACGTTTCCTGGGCGTAAGGCAACAAAATGTCCCTTGTCCCCGGGCCTCTCCCCCCATTCAGCCCCATCCCGACCCCGGTGTTCTCGGTAGGGAGGAGAATCGGGAACTTAAAATTGTCCCTGAACTTCCACCAGCTCCGGGCGTCACTTTTCTCCAGGCACGAGTCAGACCTGACTGCATTTCGGAGCCTCCCCGCGGAGCTGTTTGGAAATAGGCAATTATGATGAATAACTCACACAAAGCAGGTTCCCCTCGCAAACAAAGACCAAAGTCCCGGCTAGAGACCCTTCTGCCTTCTCAGCTACTGACTTGGAACAACACAGGCAGGATTAAAAGCCATGCATTTTGTATTTACCACGCCAAACTTCAGAACAACCCGGGACGATAAGCAGGGGACTAGAAGACCTCTCTCTTCATGTGCAGACTACAGACCCGCTTTGCCTGTTTGTCAGCAGACTCGCGGAGTCTCTGCAGCTTTCAGGTCTCGCTGCTTGCGTGAAACCCGCAGAGACACGCGGGCGGGCTGGGCTGCCCCACGCTCCCTGTGCGCTGCAGCCCTCGGGCACAGCCTGGGGGCGCGCCGGCCCGGGACACTCGGCTTCACACCCACGGGCGCCCCGAACCCAATCCCGGCTGCTCCTGCCGCCCGCTTTTTTAATAAGATATTTATTTTTTTTCTCCCTCTTCTGCAGATTTTCTCCCTGCCTTGTGCTGAAGTCTCTGCTGACAGGTGAATCCTCGTGGTTGCAGCTCTCGGATGGCGAGAGGCAGGAGGCAGCTCCAAGAAGGGCAGAGGCTGGCAAGACCACCGGAAAGCAGGGTTGAGCCCCCCCTCCCCTCCCCCCCAAAAAACCCACCAAAAAAACCCCCCACAAACAACCAAAACTGCACCGCTCGGCTCCGAGAGTGAGGGACAGAGGTGTCCAATCAGCCATGCCAGCCGCCACATTACCTTCCCGACCACCTTATTTGCGCACACACACTCACACCCCTGAGGAGAGGTGGCAAAGCAAGCCGAAGTCGCTCACACAGGGTGGTGGTGCCGCGGAGAAGGTGCAGCTGGGCTCCTGGGCTCCGCTGCCCCCCTGCGCGCTCCCCCGGCCTCATCTGCACTGAGGTCGCTGAGGTTTCCTCGGGGCCTCCTTCTTCCTGCCCCTGCCCCTGTTTGCAGGTGGACTCTGGAGTGGGGTTAGCCGGCAAGTCGGGACCGAGAGAGATTTCAGAGTGGTTCATAGGTCCGGGTTGGGTTTTTTGTTTGTTTGTTTGTTGGCTGGTTTTGGGGTTTTTTTCCTCCAATACATAAACCATCCTTAAGGAATTTCGGAGTTCTAGAGGGTTAGGAGACCTCGGGAGGAGCTGGGGAAAGCCAGCAGCGAGGCTATATCCAGACAAACTCCAGGACAAGAACTTTAACCAGATCCACTGGTCAGAGTCAGGGCACAAGAGCTGGTCCCGAGAAGGTCGCCGGCCAAGCATGTCCGGAGGCCGAGGGGCTCAGCTCTGCCGTGGCTCAGAACTCCTATGGTTCCGACCCCCGATCGGGAGGCGTATCCCTCCCTTGCCACCGCACGAGGAGCACCGGGAAAGCCGGGCCAGGATCGGGCGTGGGGCAGCCCACGAGCGAGTCCCGGCAGGGAGATTTTAGTCTGAAGGGTGACTGTTCTCTGCAGGAAGCCTGACTACTTTTCCATCGGGAAAGTAAAAGAAATCAGTTTAAAGCTGGTAGCAGAGAGCATTTACACAGAGGCGCGTTGAAGAGCTGCTTCTTCGCAGATAACTGCTGCTATTACAATTTGGGATAGTTTGAGGGAGTTGGCGTTTGGGGATTTGTTTTCTTTTTTGTTGGATTATTTTTCCAGCCCAAATGCCACCCTCGGCTCCCACACCCACAGGACTGAGTGCGGTCAGTGGAGGGATCTGGACTCACGGGGCCTATGGTACCGTGCAGCCATCTCAGCCCGAGCTGCTGCCGAGTAGGAGGAGAGGGAGAAGCCAAGCGCGCTTCAACCTCCCCCGGGTCTGGGCAGGACCCACCCGGCAGCCACGCTGCCCCTTGTCCCGCTCTTGTCCCCGAGCCTCACACATGTCGAAAAAGCGGCGTTCTCCAGAAAACGCTGTGGGTCTTGCGCACAATGGTTCTCATATGGGGCGCTGCAGGCGGACAACCGGCCCCTTGTTACCGAGACGGGATCCAAAGCCCGCTTTTCCAGGGAGGAAAGCAGGAATGCGCACAGCATTTCAATGTGTGTTCGGTCAAAAAAATAAATATAAGGGGAGAGTTTTTTTCTCTTCAAGGCACGGCTCTTTGAACCAAGAGACGTCTCTGCGCTCCCCTACCTCATACACGATGTGTTATACTGTAAACAATCCCGTTTAGGGCCGAACCTAAAACGAAGCAGACTTTAATGGGACTATTCAAAAGATCTGTGGCCGCCGGATGTAATCCTCCCACTATGTAAAACAGAAGTTTATCCCCCCCGTGCTATCAACGCTAAGCACAACTATAGAAGCAGGAGAGTGGTCCCCGGCCTCCTCACGAGATTTGTTCGTGGCACACAACCCGGGAATTTCAAACACGGCGTACTTTGGCCCATGTGAAACACGACTGCCGTGTAAGGCAGGCACGCCCCACGAAAGTGGTCATGACCCACCGGACCCTCTCTTTCTGCATCTCAAACCTCGCCCGCCCTTCCTTCGCGCCTGGAATTTACCTAGATTTATTATTAAGCAAGATTTTATTAGCTTCTAATACTGTTTTTATTAGTTTATAGTAGCCAGAAAGCTGCCGGGGACCGGGCTTTCTCAGGACGAAATTTTGGGCTCGCGGGAGGAATTTCTCCTGGTATCCGTGATCCCTTTTTTTGCCGTGCGAGCTGCACTCCTCTCAGGGATTTCTCCCGCCTGGAAGATAGAAACCTTAGAATCGGACGGAGGGCGACGAGGGATTGTGCCGTGGGATACCCCCCGATCCAGCTGAACCTTTATCCCTCCCTCAGCGCAGCTTTCTTGGCTCCCCACAGCCCATCCCGCTAATTCCCCCTAAAGCCGCAGAAACCTACAGATATCCCCCCGCTCTCATCTCGTTGAGGCCGCATTCCTGTCGGGGTCACGTTCTATAATGATTCTGTAAGTGAAATTATCTCCTCTCTCCATCCCCTGGGTTGACAGGACCACGCAGCAGCGAGCCCGGCAGCGTGTGCGGTGCTGCCCCCGCCGCAAGGCCTCTCTCTGTCCCTGCCCTGTGCTCGGCCCCGGCGCGCCCCTGTCGCAGTGGGCACGGAGTCGCCCCGGGTCAAACAGCGGCGTGTGGCATGCTCGGAGGAGGAGCCGGAGGGCCGCAATGCCGCCTTTCAGGCTCCCGCAGAACAATATTTCGAGGCGGGCGGTGAGCAGCAGCCAGCTCCTGTCCGCAGGGGCCGAACCGCAGGGACATCTCCGCAGCAGGGAAGCGCGGAGCCCCCCGGCCAGCCGGACCTCGGGCAGCCCGCCCCGGCAGCACTTCCCGAGGCTGCCCGGCGTGGGCGCAGCACGGGAGGTTCCGTGTGAAACCAGCACGGGAAGCTCAGACGCGACAGGCTCTGGCTTAGGGAAAGACAGTGCTGGCTGCAGGCGCCGGCTCTCGCCTGGCACGGCCCGGCAGCGGGTGAGGTGGGAGAGCCAAATTCAGAGGGGACAGCAGCTCGCCCCCGGGGGAAGGCAACGAAGCAAATTGAGAGCGGGATCTGACAGTTCAGCACAGATCGGGGCTTCATCTCCTCGGGAATGAGCAGTGAGCGAGGGAGGGAGGCTGGCTGCAGGGCAGAGGGGCGTTCAGCCGCCTGCATCCAGCCGTTCTCTCGTGCGTGGGTGGCAGGAGGCTAAATAGGTATTCCTGGCTCTGGGCTGCAGGCAGGCGGGGCCAGCATGACGAGAGCGGCCGCACAGCAACCAGACAAAGCCAGCCTGTGCCACACTGCAGCCGCGCTCGGGGAATAGGAGTTCTGCCTTTGGAAAACAAAAACACAATAGCAATTAAGCGCTCATCTGAGTGTGACTGCTTGTTTGGCAGAGACTGACCGGAACCCGGAGCCTTTCCCCTTGCCAGCACAACATTCCCCCCCGTTTTCCTTCTTCACCATCCGTGCTAGAGGCGTCCCGCCCAGAAAAGCTCTCCAACCATCGGGACAAAACTTAGGTTGTGTGTGCCCCCATATCGCCCGGGGAATGGGGGCGCAAGGGGGACAAGTTTGGCCTCTTCTAAAACAGCAGGGCCGAGCAATAGCCTCTGAGTCAAAAGTGCCTCCGCAGCAATCCTGACTGGAAGTTTTCTTCTTTACAGATGTTTTGTGGCATATTGGTCTATTTTTAAGATCCCCCTGTGCCTTGGTAATCCTGCCCTGCCGCATTTTACTCACTTTGCGTTGATGTGGTTTCTCCTCTTGCCTTTTAGGATTATAAAAATCTCTCCCTCTCCCTTCCTCTCTTTTCCCTCTATAGTCGGGTTTCAGAGAAATGTTGGTTAAACCTCATCTGCTGCTTTCTTTCTCTTGTGATGGCAAATTCGGCGTCATCTGTGGATTTGCCCAATGCAAACATTGCATTAAGAAGTATTTCAAGGCATTTTATTGTTGCTCTGCAGTGCTTTGATGTGGTCTATAGGCACCGATTGTTGATGTCTCCCTGCGACTCCTCAGTGTCAGCATCTCATTTCTGTCGCTTCTTCCTCCTCCCCTCGCATCTCTAGCCTTTTAAAAATAAGGGGTTTGAACGGGCGCGACAGATCCCACCACCTCACCCTCGAGTCACTTCGGTCCCATTTCCCAGGGGAGGGCCACTTCTGGCAGTAGGGGGCTGCCCCCTAACCTGGAGGCCACAGATTTCCCTGCCCGCAGGCTACGGCGGGGGCGGCCGTGTGCCTGGCCGCCAGCCGGCAGGTCTCCTGTCCCCCACGGGCACCTCGCCTTCCCGCGGGCGTGTGCTGCTCTCCCCGCACTCCTCCCCGCAGCGAGGGAGGCAGCGAGCAGCCCTCACCACGCAGGGGAGCGGGGACTGCGGCAGCAGCGGAGCCGGTGACACGCCAGGCCGGGCGGGGAGCCACCCTGCGGGACGTGGGCTCTGCCCGGGCCCTCTCGCCAGCCACCGGCGCTGCAGCCGTCTCGCCCCTTGGCAGCAGCGCGATCAGAGCCAGTCTTCTGTCGCCAGTGGCCCGCGTGGGTCCAGGCGGCCTTACAGCGAAATCCTGCCCGCATGCGGAGGTGTGGAGCCGTTCCCACCCGCGCAGAGGGAGAAGAGAAGGGCGCAGCCTCCGCGCAATTGGACTCGGGCGCCGCCAGGCACGGCAGAAGCAGAGCCCGGGTCGGGCTCTCTCCAGCGCGGGCACACGAGGAGCCTTGCAAATATCCGCACTGGGTACGACGGGCTTCCCAGAGAGCCGCCTCACACTTCGAGTGGTCTGTAGGGTCAGCAGCCTGATCCGGGTCGGTATCTTTGGAATGGAAAAGCCAGGCAGCAGCGGCAGTGATTGCCCAGCAAGACAATCACCAACAGTCAACGCCGCTGATTCAACACGGGCCTCTGCTTTCAGTGGGAGAGCGATGGGGTCAGTGTCTCTCGGGTCCACCACACAAACATACTCCCCTTACCCTTCCTCCCATTTGATTTTCCTTAGCAAAATAAACTCCTGACCTCCGCACGGGTGGGTCTCTCCCAGGAGTCAAGCCATTAGGCAGGTGGCTGCGGCTCGGTCAGGGAGGGGAGGCCCGAGGGAGGCAGCTGTCAGCCTGCTGCTTCCGTCCGGCCGATCTCAGCGCTGTCCCTGCCATCACCACGGGCCCGGCGGCGGCCGTGACCCTGGGGACAGGCACGCCCGTCCGGGCTTCTCCGCGCAAGGAGGGAGCAACGAGAGAGAGCCGCCCCGGTGGGCTCAGGCAACAGGTCGGGTTGGCTTTGGTAACTCCAGCCTATGCATCGTACCCCTGAGCTGGGAGTGCCGCAACAGACGCGAGGCTCCTGGTTTTAACTGGGGCAACTAATTTTTGAGGAACTCTCAAAGAGGGCTGGCCATGCACCAGTGAAAGCAGAGGGCTCCCATACGTGGGAGAGGCAGACACTGATCTCTTCTATGTGGTGGCCAGTGACAGGACCAGAGGGAATGGCCTGAAGATGTGTCAGGGTATATCTAGGCTGGACATCAGGAAAAAGTTCTTCACCCAGAGGGTGCTTGGGCTACCCAGGGAAATGGTCACATCACCAATGACAGAGTTCAAGACGCTTTTGGACAACGTTCTCAGGCACATGGTGTGATTCATGGGGCTGCCGTGTGCAGGGCCAGGAATTGGACTCCGATGGTCCTTGCGGGTCCCTTCCAACTCAGTATATTATATGGTTCTATGATTTCCCTCCTGCTCTGACGAAATTGGGTCGGGACCATTTGCCAGGCCGTGTCCTGGCCCTCCCCACGGCTCCAGCCCCGGTTTTTCACAGCTCCTGGGCTCCTTGCAACTCGACGTGTGCGCGCCTCTCTCCGCCAGCCGCGGGCAAGCGCATAAAAGGGAGGCTCCCACCCCACGCTCAGTCAGCCCCTTGTGCACTGGCGGACTTCTCCCTTGTGAACGAGCGGGGATGTTCGATTAGCCCTGAGCAGATGTTCCGGCAACCGGGCTCGTCCGGAGAGAAAGCCCCGTCCTTCCCCGCCGCCCCATTCCTGCGCTCCCAGCGCTCGCTCGCTCCCGCCTCCCGGGCCTCCCCGCGCGGCCCGATGACCTCATCCCCGGCATGTTTGCCATTACGCTTTGAGTTACCCAACCATTTTTTTTAAAAAATTAAAAAATATAAATTGCTGCTTTGTGAGATCAAAGTAACGATTTCTGGTGCATCTGGAAACTGGAGAAAAAAACTGGAGCAGCAACAGTTGCACAACTTCAAAGTGTTTTTTAACAATGATTTTTCTTCTTCCTCTCCTCCCCAATCTTTCAAGCATCAGATAAAGACAATGGGCTCCATGGCTGTTTTCCAAAGAAATAACCTGACTAAAGTGCCGCACAAAATCTCAAGTAGACAGGAAACACCTTACACAGCTTTATTCTTTCGATCAAATGGAAATAGTGGGAGACTCGTCTTTCTACAAGCTCAAATCCCGTCGCTTCTAAACGGCGTCTGCGGACTGTGTTATAACGTGTAGGTAAACGAGTTTCAGGCGCGGGCTGCCACTAAGTCTTTATTCTTTTATAGAGGTTTCCAACAACCCAGCACATGCCCCGTATAACACAGCAGCCGAGTGTAACCCAATAACTTTCAGCGAAGGAGCAGAGGGCAGCGGCGAGGGAAGACTTCACCAGCAGACATCCTCGGGCTGACAGGGAATGTGGTAGACGGAGAGAAGCAGGTCCCGGGAGCGGCAGAGAAATTATTAGTCCATTTAGTAGTAGGATATGCCTGTCCCGGTACCCCAACGATCGTGGATCCCAAGAAGGCAGCAGAGCGGGTGGGAAAACCATCTCAAGCCCCGCTCTCCGCCGGAGTCACTCCTTTGGGCTCGGCGGCCCTCAGTGCCATCTCTGTAGGGTTTCCAAAGAGAAGCACCAGGATATTTCCCTTCCCCACCCGGTATCCCTCAAGCCCCTCGGTCCTACGCGTGGGGACGGTGCCTGCAGCGAAATGCTGAGGCCGTAAAGGGCAAGCCCGCAGAGGCGGAGGCTCTAATGGCTTCGACCCTGCGCTCCTGACCCGGTGCCTCCCCCACACTTGTCCCTTTTGCCCCCTTAACTACTTCAGGACTGTGCCTTTGAACTTGGAGCAGAGAAGAAATCCCCTTTGGCAGGGCGGTTTCCTGCGAAAGGGAAAAAGCCGACCTCGACTCTTGGGTGTCAGGAGATGTATCTGGAGCCCTGGGAACAGAAACCTCCGTCAAGTTTTTAAAGTTCATGGACAAGCATAAGAAAGCAAAGAGGGAGAGAGAATCACCCAAAGAGCCGCGGAAGAGAAATAAATGGCAGCTCTTTGTCGTCTGCTCGGAAAAGCAAGAGAAATCAGGCGTCTCCCGTCCAGCAGCTAAAAAGGCCGAGCTGGGTCAGCAAAAGCCAAGAAGCAGAGCACGGCCGGGGCAGGTCTGCAGGCGATCCTTCCCCTCGCAGTGCCTGCTGCACCCGCGGTGGGGCTGAGCGAGTCTCAGTTCCGCTTCGTGGCCGCGGCCTCGCCCGCCGCCTCCCCTGCCCGGGGGACCCCGGCGAAGGCCCCGCCGACAGATGCGACACCTCGGGGTCACACCTTCCCCCTCCGCCCTGACACCGGGCATGCGGGTCGGCCTGTGCAGGGAAGGCTTTACTAACCCGTTTTTACTGTAGCTGCATCTTCTCTGGTTTTCGCATCGAGTTTTTACTCCCTCTATTGATTTTTAAACTCGCGGCTCGGGCGGACGCCGTCTAGCCGGTGTTATGCGACTAATTCTCTTTGCGGCTGCAAAGATTTGCAGGCTCCCCATTCCCTCTTTAGGTTTCACGACTGATCCCCGGCGAATTGGTTTCCAGGTCTGCACGGCGCGGCTTAAAAGCGACGCTTCAAAGGCCGCCTTTTCGTTTTAACGTCGGCATTGGAAAACAAATTTAGCAAACACCTTCCTCTCCCCGAGAGGCCGTCACGGCGCACCAGCCCCAAAACCTCGCTGGAGAGAAGACACCTCGGCGGCACCACAAGAAGCGTGAAAATCTAGAGTGTCACCGGCTCTTGGGAGCTTTACAGCACCGTCCCTCACGGTTTGCGGCCGTAAACCCGTGCGGAACTGCAATAAGCGCTCGACCCCTCCAGTCTTCGCGCACTCTCTATAAATAATCACTGTAAAGAGCCACCGAGCAAACTTTTCGGGGTCGGAATCTCCGCAGCTGCAGTTTCCCTCCTACACTGATTCCCGGCTAAACGCCGAGAGGCTCGTCCTTTCGGAGAGTACCTTTTCGTCAGCGTCTCGCCATATTCCAAAACATGTGTGTCTAGAAACAGAACTAGGTTGGCGGCATTAACTCTTCTGGTCCTCTAACCCTGATCCCAGGTTTAGAAATCGCTCATCTCCCGTTTGCAATGGCAGATACATCACAGAATAGGGAGAAACCCCAGGGGGAGAAACGATTTCAGAAATCAGTTCATGTTTATTTCCGGGGGAAAAGATCCCAAACAACAAACTAACCAACAATAAAATGGTAATCTATTTCAAATATGCCTAGGAGATCAGTGTTACCTTTTTTCACAGAACCGGGGTTGACAACTCGTTTACACGCTGGCGCAGCTCGAAAGCTTTTTATGGGTGTGTTCGTGTATATAAATACAAATATATTTTCTTGAGAGAAACCCTCTGAATTTCGAGCACTGTGATTGGGTTTTGGTTTGGGGGCCCTAGGTGCTCAGGAGGGTTATGAGACTTTCCTGGTCTAATTACTCAAATAAGAACGAATTCGGGGGAGAGGGAGGGTTGAGGGCAAACTGACCCCAAACAAACTGGACAGGACTGGACACATACCTGCCAATCCGACCTGGGTTGCCTCTCCCAGAAAGGTCAACCCCAAAGGAAGACAGACGGACAGACGGCTGTACAGACTGTCAGGCAGGGACACGAATAGATTTTGTCAATTAGAAAAGGAGCTTGAGATCAGCCTGGAAAGGGGTGGCACAGTTCTGAGAGTGGAGTTCACTCGGATTTATTTGTTTGGATGGAAGTATACATCGCTTTTGCAGGCATTGCTTTGATCGAAAAAAACCCTGCACCTACACTTCCCTGTCAAGTTCAGAGGAAGAAGGAGAACGCGGAGTAAACTGTTCTTTCTCAGCTGAAGATAAAGGTCCCACTCCAGACTAGACGGCCTGGCAGCTCAGACGCAGCAGAAAGAGGGGTCACAACCAGGGGCTCATACTCACCCCCTCTGCTTTGCCAGCGGGTCCTGTGGACACCAGAGACAGCACTTCTAGGTGCCTTCAAACAGAAAGCAGGACACGGCAGCCCAGCGCTTCCACACACACACACAGAGGACGCTCTCTCTCTCACACACACACACACACACACACACACACACACAGCGACACACGCGGCGTGAGAAGCAGGCGAGCCCCTGGGTGCAGCCTCCAAGGTGGGATAAGTTTTTCGGGAGCGGCGTGGGGAACTCGGGCAGCCCCGCTGCTTTCCCGGGGCCAGGAAAGTTGCAGGGACCCGGCGGCGCCAATTTGTGTCGGCCGCAGGGTTCCCAAAAACGCCTCCCCTGGCGGGGAGTCGCCGGCTCCATCAGGGCTTCGAGGAGGCCGTACCTGGGGGTGGCTGCGGGCAGGCTGCCAGACAATTTCCCCCCTCTGCCTTCACCCCTGCAGGGTACGCGCTACACACCAGACCCACGCCCACAGCACTCCCGGCTCTGCACGCATCCTCCCATATAAGAGGCTCTACACGTACCTTCCTTTTATCTTCTTTTCCCCTTTATACATACATATATATGGATAGATATATTCCCCCCCGCACACGTGATCTTAACTCTTATTCTTGATCCGTTTGCCATGGCAATTGATCTCTCCGTGTTTAGCCTGTTTTCAGCAACAGCAATAAAAATGTCCAGGGCATTTTTAGCTCTGTCTTAAGGACAGACTTCTTCGGAATCGGCTTTAACAGTGCATTTGCCTAGACTAAGTTTAATCTGTCTGCCCAAACATATCCCCCAAACCATCCTGTACCGTTTCGGTGTATTAGAATGTGCAAGGAGTCAAATATGTGTAAATACGCCTGTCCCGGCTGAAAGCTGCCCAGCTCGCAAGAATCAGGGGGAAAAAAACTAAACCATATGTGTACAACGCCACATTCTGCATTGCACTATGAGATAAAGAGCTTTGCCGCATCGATTCAATGGAAGTCATTAAAAAGAAAGCCAGCGAAGATTACACCCGTATTTGGGAGGCAAATGCTTGTTTAGAAAATTTATTTGGGATACAACAACGTCAGGTGAGAGTTTGCCAGGCACTAGCAGAATCGGTGATGATCTCAGTCGCCTGGAATAAAAGAGGTTGAAAAGATACTCGGCGGGGCTGATCCCTGGGACCTCGGGAGAAGACCAGAGCAGAGACTACCCGCTCGGGGTGAGCACCATGGGCGCAGGGAGAGAGACCTGCTGCTCCGATCACGCAGGAGTGATGCGCTACCCGCCCTCGGCACTGCCACGGGCTACATACAGCACACGGAGCCTCCGGCGAAAACGCGAGGGATCGGCGGGACTCGCCAGGCTTTGCCGAGACAAGAATGCAAATGAGCAGCGAGATTTATCTACGGCAGCCAACGCTGCACCCTTCACGGAACGGTGCCTGACGCGCAAGGCTTCATTTCTCGAAACGTACCAACTCACTCGCTAATTGTTTCTATTCTCTCTTCCCTCCTAACGTGGTTTTCGTTATACGGAAATTGCTGCAATTTTCCCCGCGGAGATGCTTGAGAAGAGCGAGCACTGCAGCCCGCCACTGTTGCTTCCCCCGCTTGCCCCACGCACGTTGTCTCCGGGGCATTTCCACGTGAACCTGGAGTTTTGCCTCTAACTAATCCCAAAGTGGTCAAACTGTGGGCAATAATACATGACGGGGTGCTCGGGAACTCACTCACTTATTCCTTGCCTCAGCAAAACACGCTCGCTTTGCCCGTAACAGGATGAAAGCAAATATTGCCTGGCTTCAAGCCCTCCCCGAAAGCCCCTGGATGGGAACAGAGGTGTGTAATTCTGCCCAGCCACGGGCTTGGAGCCCAAGGAGGACGGCAGATGCGAGGGGCTCGGGACTCGCCCCTCTCGTCCATCACCTCTCTTGCCTCGCCGGGGTTTGGAGACTGGCGGAGGCGAGAGGATGCAGGGCCAACGAGAGCTTTAACAACGCACTGCAACTCTGAGAGAGGCTCAAGGTGGGGGTGCACGGCCAGGATCAGGCGTGGCTTTCCAAACCCCACGTCTCCGCTTTTATTTCGGAGGTACGCCTAGCAGAGGTAGCGGGGAACGAATGAAGGAAAGAAAGAGGAAAATGTCGGGTATCAGAGCTCGTACTGCAACAAAAGACAGCGGGCAGACCTTTTTATCTGCCGGTGCGTTCATTCTGTTCTCTCTCCAGTTTGCAGCATCAGGTGCATTTTGCCCTGTCGCTCCTATTGCCGAAAACAAAATAATGGAACTTTCCCCGGGCATCGTTAGCACGCTTCTCCCCGTTTCCCCACGTTACGGAGGTGACGGCTCGGGCCAGCCTTCGGCTCCTCTCGTATTTCCCGCGTTACGGGAAGCGGGGAGCGCTTAGTAAATAGCCTCCGACGAGCGTATCTGATCGCCCCTGCACAGTCCCTTCACGTATCCTCTTAAACCACTCGGCCACTGAAATCATCCCCAGCTTACGGCTCGCATGAGGGAAAGCGCTGGGGAATTATCGTCGGGAAAGGGACGAACCGAGCCAGCCTCCTCTTCCCTGCAGCGATTCACTAAAAAAAGGGAAGCAGGGACTGCCCCTGTTTCTGCTCTAAAATCTATTTGAGGGAAAGAGCACTCCGGGATGCGGAAATGTCAGGAAGGATAGCCTTCAGTGTGGGGCTGCATTCCGTGCAGTAAGCAAGCACCGTTCCAGAGGGAGGGAGACAGAGGCTTAGGGGCTCAGAAAGGCCCTTGACGCCCCTCCTGATCGCTTTTAATCTTTGGGAGGATGCCGTGAGTGCCCAGAGTCCAACGAGGGGACACAGCCCAGCCCCAGTGCAGAGCCGCGGCACAGGGCTCATGCGATACTCCCGCACTCCCCCCGCAATACGGGCTGAGCCTGGTTCCCTTCCCGGGAGGACTAGTTTGAAGGTCTCCTTGAAACCGCGGAGCTCAGAGTCCGCTCCCTCGTCCCAGTCAGGGCAGCGGGACACAGGCAAAAGCAGTTTCCGGCCCCGTGCCATGAGGAAGGAAGGAAGGCGCTGTGCAAGCCCGGGGAGTCCCAGGGCGCTGTCCGGGGCCGGGGAGCGCAGGGCACCGGGCCGGGATGGGGAGCGCAGGGCACCGGGCTGGGATGGGGGAGCGCAGGACACCGGGCCGGGATGGGGGGCGGAGGGCATCGGGCCGGGATGGGGAGCGCAGGGCACCGGGCCGGGATGGGGAGCGCAGGGCACCGGGCTGGGATGGGGGAGCGCAGGACACCGGGCCGGGATGGGGGGCGGAGGGCATCGGGCCGGGATGGGGAGCGCAGGACACCGGGCTGGGATGGGGGAGCGCAGGACATCGGGCCGGGATGGGGAGCGCAGGACACCGGGCTGGGATGGGGGAGCGCAGGACATCGGGCCGGGATGGGGAGCGCAGGACACCGGGCTGGGATGGGGGAGCGCAGGACATCGGGCTGGGATGGGGAGAGCAGGGCACCGGGCTGGGATGGGGAGCGCAGGACATCGGGCTGGGATGGGGAGCGCAGGGCACCGGGCTGGGATGGGGGAGCGCAGGACATCGGGCCGGGATGGGGAGCGCAGGACACCGGGCCGGGATGGGGGGCGGAGGGCACCGGGCCGGGATGGGGAGCGCAGGGCACCGGGCCGGGATGGGGAGCGGGGTTTGGTGCGGTGCGGACGCCCCCCGGCCCGCCGCTGCCCCCTGGCGCCCGCCGCCGCGCACTGCGCCCCCGCCCGCAGGGGCCCCGCGGCTCCCCCCGCGCTGGGGAAGCTCCTTCCCGCACACGGAGCCCCAGCAACGCTCCCCCAGCGCCGCTTGTCTCCTGCGGCACCTTCCCAGTTCTCTCCACTGGTTCTCTCGCTAAGTTTCGAGGTGGGGAGCGGGGAGAGGCCCGCAACAACAGCAGGCAGGGGTGCGCCGTGCTCGAGATACCCAGTGAGCAGTGAGACGGCCAAGAACGGAGGGACCAGCTCCCTAAAAAAAACCCCAAATGCCAACCCAAACTGTTTCCTATTCAGGAAATTTAGTAATTAGTTTTCCTCCTCTCTGTAGTAGAATTACCTATCTTTTAATACTAGATCCTTGGAGAGGCTCTTGCGTTCCCACTGCAAGAGGGAGACAATGATTAAGAGACATTTCCAAGTATTTTGCAGCACAACAAAGAGTATCAAGGTAGAAATCATCAGCCTACAGGTTTCTGCGAAGCACACAACTTGGATGCTTTCACTAAATGTATTATTTATTACTCTATACTGAACTGTCTGCCCTTCAGCACTTTTGGTGTTTACTTACACCACAAGCATCACTAAAAGAGCACTTCAGGAAGAAATACTATAACTCAGTGCCAAGTGAAGGCATCTTGAACTAGAAGGTTCAAAGTGCTTGGTAAATATTAGTTTAGCCTCCTAATATATGTGTAGTGAAGTCTCTTATGCCTCATTTATAGTGAGGAAACTGAGGCAAAGCATCTTGCTCAAAGTTAAACATCCTGCTCAAATGCAACAAAGAACTAAAAAGTAAAACATCCTTTTAGATTTTCTTTGCTTAAGCAAAGAACAAAACTCATTTTCCAGAGAAAGTAGTAAAGGAACAGAAAACTGCAAGGCACACAACAAAGGCTCAAATCAAATTAAAAACAATACACCAAAATGGCCTTGATAATGCACATTTTGCTGTTTTCTATGAAGCTGTAGCAAAATATTCAATAGGGAATATTCAATATTCTCTATTTATTAAATTCTAATCTGCAACTACATTACTTTTTTTTTTTTTTAACTCAAGAGATGTAAAACATCCTCCCCAAAACTTTGCAGCATCCTTTGCAACTTTGCAAATCTCAGGCCACCCAGAGATCTTGACAAACCACTCATCATCTACTAAAATATCCTCATAAGCCATAAAGAGAACATTCACATTCAAGCTTATCCACCTCCTCAAAGGCAAGCAGAAAGTAGAGTGAAGCCCTTTGTGTCAGAACTTGGTTGGCCTGAAGAAGAAAAAAATGGACTTTCTACTCCTGCCAGTAGATGTGCGATGCTGGTAAGCAAAGTGAATTAAAACAGCAGCAAAGCTCATCACTTCAATTTTGCTGTTATGCTACACAGATATTTTGGAACTCTGAAGTTTATTTTAACAACATCTCTGTAGGAATTAGGCCCATTAGATATAAGTCACCCAAAAAAGCACATTTCGTCTTCATAGGAGCCAGAACAACCCACACAGAGATCAGCAACACATCTGAACTTACAGAATTGCAGAATGGGTCAGGTTGGTAGGGACCAGAGTGGATCAGCTCCTCCAACCTCTCTACTCAAGCAGGGTCCTCCCAGAGCACATGGCACAGGACTGTGTCCAGATGGCTCTGGAATATCTCCAGTGCCAGAGATTCTACAGCATGTCTGCACAATCTGTTCCACTGCGTCTGCACAGTAAAGAAGTTCTTTCCCGTGTTCAGGTGGAACTTCCTGTGCATCAGTTTCTGTTCGTTGCCTCTTGTCCTAGTTCTTGGCACCACCAAGAAGAATGGTGTGACTGGATGCCTGGCTCCATCCTCCTGACAGGCTCCCTGCAGATACTTAGAGACATTGATAAGCCCCCTCTCAGACATCTCAAGGCTGAACACGCCCAACTCTCTCAGCCTTTCCTCATAGGAGATTTGAGATCTTCAGAATCCCAGCACATCTTTGGGTCATCTTTGGCAATGGTTACTAAACACCAAAATGATACTTTCCCAACAGGTCACACCAACATTGCAGAACCTGCAGCACTCATGCAGTGTACACAGTAAATCCATCCATTTCACAGCTTCCTTCCAGGGGGGTTCATGTTGATGAACGTATGGTAGGAGTGCCACAGTTTGGAACAGTTGTCTCAATGGTGACAGCAGTAATCCTCTCCCAAGCAGCAAGGCCCTGCTTCCTCATGTGCCAATGTGCATACATAGCAAAGACACAAGCTCTGAGACAGAAATGGGTTTAGTCATTCACATCCAGTGCTTTTTCCCCCTGAATATCCACACAATTTCAACTTTGGGGGTATGCAAACAGTTATATCACTAAGATAAAGTTAATGAGGATGGTCTAAAAATAATGAATGGATGTCACACTGCCACTCAGAGTTTACATTTGGCCAGTCACAATAAAAAGTCAGTCTCACAACTCTGAGTGAGGTTTTACTTTACTCAGAGAGGGATGTGGCTTAGGGTAGGAAGCATGAAGGTAAACAGGGTGAATGAAGCCAGAAACCACCTACACCAGAAACTCTGGATAACGACAGAGTAGCCTTGTTTTGGTAAGTCTCTTCTTATTTGGCTTAAGGATTTCTTTCTATAAATCTTCGGGCATCAGGAAAGAACTTTTCACTAAAGATAGTAGAGAATACACATCCAGTGTTTCAAACCAAAGTTCCATTAATTTTATCAGCATGTGACCATCATTTCACATTGATGGATGACAATAAAGTCATGCCAAACTGAAATTGGAGGAACTGCAGAATCATAGATACAACAGCATGTGGGACAAGTGACACTGTGTATGCAGCATCTTCTCTGTGCTTTGTGTCCCCACCTGAACCGTGAGCATCTGGTTTTAGAATGGTTTAGGACACAAGAGAGATGTGGTACTACCTTGCTTTGCCATAAGCTATTTCCCACCTGTGAGGGTTAATCCAGTAACCCCTCAGATTAGACTCGTTCTGTCTTTACATTATTGTGCTGAGGAAGCAGATGGCTTACCTTATGCCACCATCACACTCAGCTCTGTGACTGCTGTCAGCTGTATGAGTGAGGCTAAGACCGTGCTATCACAGGCTCTATAAGCCGAGCTTTACAAGTATGCTGTTACCTCTAAACATTTAATAACTTTTAAGGATTTTTGTTCTGCAACTCTTTGCATTTCATCTTGCAGATACAGCAAATGTAGCACATCTGGAACTGATTGAGCTTTCTGGTGTGGCAGAGATTTGCTCTGTTCCCGTCTCACAGCCATGTTGGAATGCTGAGAGCACGACAGCACAACAGACGTTAAGCTCAGTGCTTAACTTCATGTCCATAGGCAGCACGAGACCACTCCTCTAGGGGATAATCTCATCTTCAGTCATGGTGTTCTGTGACAGCAATTTACAACAGTGGCAGAGAATCTTCCCAGGTGTTAAACTGTTTACTTCATCTGTGCAGGAGGTTGGTGGATGGTTTTATATAAAATAATTGACACCAAGGCTGCTGCCTACAAGTGAAATAATCAGTGAATCTTCCATTTCCATAATAATATGGGACTGTTGCAGGTAAAATGATTTCTTATTGACACAGAACAAACACTTACCTGTCAAACCTTTCACAATATGACCCCTAGCACAACCAACAGAATAACAGAAAAGACAGTGAGAATCAGAGCAGAATCTTTTGTGATAATAAAGAGAATTATTCATTACTTCAGATGTCATCTGGACAGGACTATGTGATAAAAAACTTGGTTAGGAATTCAATATTTAATTAATCTTCTCTCACAGCCTAGTGAGCAAAAAAACACCCCAAACCAAACCACAAAAGCTTTAAGCAGATAAATTAATGTCACATATGACTATGTTTTGCTGCAGCATTTTTCCCAAAACTGGCTGATGCTAACAGTAAAGTCCCCCTGTGTAAGAGACTTTAGAAAAGATGAGAGATTTTTGCGTCCTTCCAAGGCTTTTGACTACACAATACATCGACATTCTTCTGGCAGCTACTGTCAAAGTAACCTAGAAGGAATTATAAGATCAAATAATTTAAATTAAATTAGACAGTCCAATACAGCAGAAAGAGGGGTTTTGTTTTCCTGTCAAGAACAGATAATATATTTCCTGAACAAAACCCTTTTCCACTAGACTTCCTACACTAGCTTGCTAGACTATTTCTCTCTGTGCAGCAGTCCATTAGTCATAAAAAAAACCCCAGGTAGGCAGCATCCAGGAGCTTAAATGCACAGATTAAAATGGTGAAAGATCCATCTGTTTTACTGAATGTAAATCTAACCAAGCTGGACCACTGAAAGAACACACTTTCATCAGCTGTATTTACTGCTGCGCTTGTCAGGATCATGATGGCCCTAACCAAGGATAAGAAAACATTTGCTTTGATAACCTACGGTTCCCAAAACATTTGGATGCAGGTCAGTCCCCAAGGATCCCATTTCACTGTTCTTCCTTAGACTTTCAGCTCACTTCTATGAATTCCCTAGCCTTTAATGGATGCAGCCATAATCCTGCAAAGGAGCTCTGCTTGAATTGGCTGTAGATAAACACACACTGAATCAGAACTAGGCAGAAAGCCTTCTGGGGAATCTTAGAAGCCAGGTCATGGTGTTTGAAAACTAAGTATACTTCAACCATATCTTTCAGAGTTACAACTAAATTCCAGTATAATGTACAATATCCATGCACTCCAGTTATTTGAGGCAGGGACAGTCCTGGAGCAGTCCCAGAGATAATTTAAGGGGCCAACCATCATTTGGAATATCTGCTGCAGAAAACATTGTTCCTGAATCTAAAATTCTCAGTAAACTCTATGCTCTAAACTGAAAGCACAGAGCTGAGACTCACAGTGTGATATCATGACTTCCTAGGAACAACTAGCTGGAAAAATAAATATCTCAAGTGTATAAATGTGATATATAAATGTTTAGTTAGATTTTTCCAAGTAATTCACAGTGAAGTCGATGTTTTATCTGTAAAGGTGAGTGAGTCTTACTAGGAGATGCCGTGTCCAACACATATGTAGTGGTTGGGATCTACAGTAGGCCAGGTGCACTAACATACAGGAATGGCAAAAGAGGAGATTTTGAGTCAAAGGCACAAACTACTGATGCATTCTAAATAAAATCATTGTTTCTGCTTCCTTTTCTTCAGTGAGCAACACAGCAAGGGGTAAGGATACCTTCCCACCTTTTGACTCTTTTTACTTCTGTTAGGAAAGACATATTTGGACCTTTTCCCCACCTTGTCCTGAAAGAACACCTTACAGTGACTTCCAAAATACCACAGGGCATGTCTATACCACACTGCAGCTGGGATGGAGTGTGCTTCTGCAGAAACTCCCCACCAACTGCACTTCAGCTGACATCACAGAAAAGTCTTAGAGAATGTGATTTGGATGAAAACAAACATGAAAATGTGTTTCAGGAGTGCACCTACTTTGTTCCAAACAAATATTAAATCCCCAGCACTAGAGATAGTGTGAAACAAATAATTATGAAACATAAAACATCAAGTCTTCTGCAACAATTGTTCTCTAAACAGCTGTTCTAACTCAACTGCACTACTTAATAAACATTGCCACAGAACCCTATATAGAATGGGTGCTTATAAAACATTGCCAAGAGGAAACAGAGAGGTAGAAGAGGAGAGAGCAGCTTGGAATCAACTCATTGCTTCAAGCTCAGCTAAATCACCTGAATGCCAAGATGGTTAACCTTGCAGAAAAAACATGCTCTAGGAAAACTGAAATAGGCAACAGAGACCTGCAAAAATCTACATTTGTTTTCTCCTCTCAAGGGATTCTAAAGATTATGGTTGTTAATGGAATCTGGATTATTTCACTGGGCAAACACATGTTATTTTGAGAATTCCTCCACAGGAGCAACCAAAATGAAAAGCTAACTCAACTATCAGTAGGTTAATATACTCATTTTATACAAGTTTAACTTTTCTGAAGATGAAAAAACATGTATATTTCCTTACTTGAAGGAAATAGGTCAGGCAAATAAGACTTGTTCGGCTGACAGGGGAAAGGGAAGGAAAAACCCCCAACGTATTACTGAATTAAAAAGAGGCTAATTAGTGAATTTGATTGAAATACAGCTAAATATGTAATGCCTTAAACCCCCACCCCAAAGAAAAAGCTCTTTTGAAGTTTTCTTCCTGCTTTACTTACATGATTTTCTGAAAAAAAATCTAACAGTTTTGGAAAGACTGCTCAGAACAGTTTAAGTAAGAAACCAAAATTACCTGTTGGTGTCAACCCCACCCATGAATGCTCCCATTTTCCTTCACCTGCCAAGAAAGTGTGTTGAACGGCAACTCTTTGTATTAGATGATTTGAGTATCAGAAGTGTAAAGAGGCCTTGAAACTCTGATATGTCCTTTGAATATATGCCTCTACCTTTGTTAGTGAAAAAGAGGTACATGTAGAAACTAGATACACTAGCATTGAAGATTTTCAGAGTCTTCATGAGGGCACTGTTAGCTTCTCTTAAGGTATACACTGTGGGACCTTTGCAGAAATCAATCTATATTAAAAAGCACCACAGCAAACATTTTATGCCAAGTCAGGAAGCAGCAGTAATTGTGCACATTACTTTTTCATCTTAGTGCCCTAATGCAGCTAAACAATGACAAAAGTTTTGTAAAATGACGTAAATATGTGCAATTATAATGTGTCCTTTCCTTATCCACTGTAGCTTATTTAAAATCAAGGACAATTTTTGAATATACTTATTCGTTCCAGAGGACATTACCTTAGGCTTGTCCTTGTCTATACTGAGTTTGGTTCCAATCAGTCTGTCTCCATCCACTCTGCTTCTCTAGTCTTGACTAATTTTAGAAAATCTGTCATCATCATCATCTTGCATGGCAGTTCTCTTCTTCAGATCCCTAACAAATAAATACAGGTCTCAGCACAGATCTGGAGATGCTCAGTCCTCAGCTTTATGTTTTGGAAAATGAAATATTTCTTTCTGAATCAACTCACTATAATTAACTAAATTCTGCTTTTATGGAAAACTCCTAAACAACCAAGCAACCAACTGCACTATGTAGAAAGACCGTGCCCCTCCCCATGTTTTACTAACTCAGTCATGTAAGACTGCAATCCTTCACGACAAATGCCACAGGCATAGAGTGGTTATGAGCTGCCAGAGTACAGGATTAACTCAATTTACGTTACAGTAAAGCAATTTCAAACACAGCACCATGAAGTGTAACGACACAGTTAAATATGCTGGCACAGGACCAGTAGGGCTTTTGTTACCTTTTAACACGTACTACTATCCCTCTTCAGAACATGGTGTCTCCTTTTGGCAGTTCCCCTTTGCCACACATTCCCCAACAAGTGCCACAATCCATGGGTCCAAGTCTGTGGATCTTGTGAGGCCCAAGACCAGGGCAGGTTAACACTGTTCTCCCACCACTACACTTTCTCAAGGCTCAGTAGTGAATAGTCCATAAAGATCTATTTAACTCTACTCTGGCTCTGACCTTGGCATAATTTTCTGGAGAAGCAATTTTGTAAACTTTACAGAAAGTTCTCTGATTCTCAACCCAAGATTTCTTTGATTCAGGATTATGTCTTCTCTTCTACACCTTTTTTAAAGCAATCCTAGACTTGATGCTGAACTGAAAATCCTGGAGCTCGCTGCTAAACAGAAGAGCAGGTGAAATAGGAGCAACTGAAGCACATGTCATTTCTCACTGAAGTACCTTAGACCTGACCAGCAGGATGGCACAAATGGCAGAAGTGAAATTCACTTCACACAAACTACATAGATACAAAATAAAATTCACACTGAATTTGAAGACACTATAGGGAGGAGCAGGAAGTTCTCTCTGCATCACCCTGATAATTTATTTTTAAGTCTCTGTTTTTATTTGGTTATCCAAGAACATGTTCAATCACCACATCAAAGCTGAATAACCCCCAATAGGATAAATTGTCCCTCTGTAACAAGATCACATACACAGCTAAGTATGTTCTTGAGAGGATTACAAATCTTTCTGTTAGATTCTGATCACCTTGCCTACACTTCAGCTTCTTGCAGAGGTCAATGAAAAAATCCAAAAACTCACACAAGCAACCTCATAATCCGCTTTTGCACAATTTTTTCATGAATTGTGATTGCTTCTGTCCTCCCTCTTTGACTACCCAGGCAAGCTTAATGCTGGTCCCACTGGAAATACCTGGCTTCATGCACATTTTTAATGCAATCAGCTTCAACATTCTCCTTGGATCTTCCAGGAAAAAAAAAGGGGCTTTTTTCCAAACCAAAATGATTAATAACGAATAAATGATTTTGTTACAAATAACAAAATCTCTGTCCCATGATATAAAAGTCCTTGCAGCTACTCAGCAGCTTCTATTGAAATCCCACCAGTCTCCTTATTTCTTGATAGATAGGAGCAGACAGTTCTTTGGCTTTCTCTGCTCCATCCTCTAAAACCTTTATCAGATGGGACTTGTCTTCCTGGAGTTTCTTGATTTCATTCCTGATAGGCGCAAATTTTTGGATAACTGACTCTGCTACCACCATTTTGTAGTGAGCAGTGTCGAGACCAGTGGCTTGGTGCAGCACCTCTTTGATGCTAAGCCCCGTTACTGCAGCATGAATGGACACCAGATTGGAGACACCGGGGCGAGCGGCGGGGTCGTAGGTCACCTCCGAGGTAAAGTCAGTCACAGCCTTGCGAAATTTCAGCACTATCTCATCAGGGCTGTCTGCTATGTTAACAGTAGCTAACTTCTGTGGGTCTGACTTGGACATCTTCACTGATGGATCTCTGAGGGATTTTATTTTCTTTGTTGTACCTTTAAAAAAAGAAAAGTTATGAGCACAGACAATGGTTTCTTACGACAATTGCTAAGAACAATGTGCAGCTGTATGATGAAGCTGTTTATCCTTACTCAAAAATGAATTGCAAGCACAATCATGTATGCTCTGTTTAGTCCTTGCACCCTTCCTGTCCTTCTCAGAAGCCACCTTTCTCCTCTCATAAACTGAACGAAGCCTGTTCCATCTCTCCCATCCTCACTAAGCAGGATCTTCTGCTGAGGCTACTCCTAATTTTATGTGGCTTACAAGCTGATTTCCCCCCAATTTTTCCCTCCCTTCTATTACTGCACATTACTGAAAGGTTCTGAGCAGTGGAGAAACTTAAGATTCTCCACTTAAGAGAAGTGGTTAAGTCCAATGGTAAAAAAAAAAAAAGAAAAAGAAAAAGAAAAAAAAAAGAGGAAGAAGAAGAAGACTGTAACAATTAATCTCCTTATTTCAGGAAAATCTTCCACTCAAAATCTCTTGGCAATTCTCCTAAATCTCAGTAAAAACAGTTCTTAAAATTCTCTAACTCAACACTGACCAGCTCTGTTAGATGTAAAGCACTGTTTAGATAAGAAAGTTGTGGGTATTGTACAAACTGCTAAGATACATGCATGTACATGAAACAGATTAGTAGCATTAGGAGATTATTACAAAGTACTCTGACAGCATCAACCCACACTGTTTGTTTTTCACCAAGAAATATCATTCATGGAGTATGTAAAGTATTGCTCATCTACAGAGTAATCACACCAATTGTTTTTAGACACCTAATATAGCCAACTAAATTGCCTGCATACTGCTCATAGATGGCCTATGTACTCAGTGAAAGGATAAGGGCTCTTCCAGCATACAATTCAGATTGCCCCAGAAAGTGCTTTGTTCTGAAATCACCTTTTGGAAGAGTCTGTCCCTTTTCTGCAAATTTGAAAGAGTCCAGGTAATTCCATTGTCTACAGCTAGTGAGTCTGAAAAGGTCCCTACCCTCTCCATTCACCAAGGATATTTTGTTGGTTTGCATATACTTGTGAACTTTAAAAGGCATGCTTTTTAGGAGCAAAATGAAATATACTTTTTTTTTTTTTAATTGAGCTTTTTATTTAATGGTAAACAGTCTCACCTGCATCATAGGCTACACTCAGCTACTCTTTATAGTGCTTAGTACTCAATTGGAAACTGCAGAGTTTGCAATCCCTATTATTTTCAAAACTCCACTCTAGGTCTAACACCATTTTTGTCACTGAGGCTTGAAAATTGAGAAAGGTTTATTACTGCCTGTCTTTTCTAAGGTGAGAGCTCCTTGCCCTTTTAGGGGCGAAGGTCTCTGCTGTGCATTCCTCTACATTACTTACAACAAAGATGCAACGCTTCATCCTTGCCCAATTCTTCACGTTTCTTAACAAACATGCCATTTGCGCCATCTGACTCCTCCTCACCCCCCGGCCTATGACCTTATTGCTCAAAAATGGCTGAGAAGATTTTCCTTGTAAGTCTTCCTGAGTCTAAGATCAAAACCGTAAAGTCTTGAGCTCTGTGACAGACACACATTGAAATATTCAAGCATATATTAAACACCCTAAAAAAAATTGGTGCACTGTACATATAAAACAACAGGCTGTTCAGCATGCTTAAAGTAAACATCTCCCACTCGGACACTGAAGAATTCTGCTTGCTAGAGGTCTCTTGCCTTGTTGCTTACATGTCTCCTGAATGAACAACACAGAATAGAGACCCTACTCTTAAAACGTTCAGTACTTAAAGAGCAAGGCTGACTGGCAGCAGTAGAGTGCATCTGGCCCCCTGGACTAGAATACCAGACGTCATGTACATTCCTCAACCATGGATTTCTAAAGCCTATCTTGGGAGTTCATTTTCACAGCCTCTAGTCTCTTGTAGCCAGTTTTTAATTTTCCACTCCCATAATATCAGTTTGCCCCCTTTTCTTGGTCCCTGAAACTATTTCCACAATATTTAAATCCATTTTCAATTTTGAAGTGCAGTTAAGGGAAAAAAATAACCAAGACCAACTCACTTAAAATGGCTTTGGGCACAGGAAAGAATTCTCCATATTTCTTGTTGAAATGTTGTGCTATATCTTGGGCTAGTTCCAGGTGCAGGACTTGATCTTCTCCAACAGGAACACGTGTTGACCTTTTAATAAAACACAGATACAGGAAACTCAGCAAAGCTCTCTGGTTCTGCTGAAATGTTACTCAAGATTGTCACAGCTTCTGCCATGACTGAGGGCCAGATTGAGCCAAACACTCAGTCCCAGCTAGATCTAAGTGTTGTGGGAACAAGATACCAAACCAAACATATTCAAGGATGACTCTGCTTTTTGTGCTAAACTGAAGCACATAACCAAAGGCAAAAATAGCCCTTTGTGAAGACATACATGGCAAAGATACCTGTAAGAGCAACTCATTAACTCAGCTCAAAAAATGGTTTCTCTAATATCTCCTGCTGCCTCTTTAGAGATCAAAGAGCATGTTATAGCATGCAAACAAAGTAAGAAAGATCTGCAAGGCATAAAGTGCAAGCACCTTGTCATGTCAAGTCTCAGGAAAACATAACTGTTTTTGAGGAGTTAGTACTGAGGATGTGTCAAGAGAAGGAAAGAAGAGAGTGTTTCTTCCTCACCACAACTGTATAAATCATGTGGTCCATTGCCTCTACTGTCACAAGTGTTATTAAAGGATTAGAACTGCTAGAATCAAAGGATAATTTGATCTTCTGTATTGAACTCAATGGCTTGAATACACTTCAGGAGGAAAACACAATCTGCATCAGAGGACATGAGGAGGTGAAGAATCCATTACTCCCCTGGTGATTCTTTCCCACAGTTAATCATACTTGCTAAAAATGTATGATTCTTTTAGATGAGGCAGACTTGAAGTCTTGCCAGCTTTTGATTACTCTCCCATCCCCCAGGAGATTTTTTTTTCTAAGGCTTATGGGGTATTCAGCTATGAATATTGGACATGTTCCAAAGTCAGGAAGTTCACTATGCATCTTTTAAGTTCCCAGAAAATTTCAGATCAACACGGTACTCTTTCCTTCCGATTCTGAATTACTGGGCTTACATCCAGGAATCAATTTGTCCACCTTTATTCCCAACCAGTCAGCAAGGCAACCTAAAAACAGTTACAGTAGTCAATAGGAAATCACAGTGCCCTATAACTGAGAGAAAATCAGTTATCATAATCAATATACTTTAAGCAGGTCAAAAGAAATGTTTCCATATGCCAAAATGGTTCCATGTTCACAAAGTTTGCCACTAAACAGAAAACATGTTATCTCTATAAAAGTCTCTGCCTGATACCTTGCCTTTTTCCTTGCTGGCTTTTTTTTTTTTTAATATTTGTATTCTGGTGCTACTTTTACTCCTTTCTGTCATGTATTTACCTTCTGTCCATTTTCCTGTCTCTTTGATGCTTGGTTCATCTGAGCTAGTACTGTTTCTCCCTCTGCTCCAGCTCTAAATTTTACTTTATGACTGCTGTTCCCTTCCTGTGTTTCCATTTCTCACCAATTCTTGTTCCTCATAGTATTTTGTTTACATTAAAACATTTCTTATTAAAGATATTAAGTCAAATTTCTTCAAAGAGATATTGTTTCTCTTTCACTTCCTTGTTTTGTGTTCTGTGTGGATAGCTGCTGTTAATACAGATAGTAGCCAACAAACCACTGGCTTTACTAATGAAAGATGAAACACCTGATCTTATTAGAGATGGAAGAGAGACATGGTTGGGGTCAAGCAAAACAATGTGATTTCTGATAAAGTTGTCTAAATTTCACCCTTAAATACTTGACAGTCAAATTACCCAAATATTTGACAATCAAATATGACTCACTTCAAATAAAATCATTATAATATTCAAACTAATTCTGACTTTTGCTTGCTTCTTGTTATTTTTAGTTAAAATTTAGGTAAATTAGAAATACGATCTCTTGATCTTCTAACAGTCCTGTTTTCCCTACTATGATCAATTAACATGAAATTTCTCTAGATACATTTTTCTGAATTCACAGCTGGTTAATCTTGGTTAGGCTGACCTGACATCCGTATCCTCAGTCCTGTGTTACTTCTCTGACCCAACCAATACTCATAACTTCCTTCAGAACAGTGCCACAAAGTACATATGCTTTGAACATAAAAATAATTCATACATGGTTCCCTGTCTTTAACATTTACTTACTGAGACAGTTTAAATCATATTATGAAACACAACCAGTCATGACAATGCACTACAAATTCTATCAGCCAAGCTACAGGCTTAGGTATGCTGAGTCCCCAGTCCCTCACTAGGGGCTATTTCCACTGCAGCCCACAGTACAACACTGAGAAAACTGAACCAGCCCAGGTACTACAAGCTGCAGTCAGTAACCTACTCTTTTTTTATCAGTGTGGACTGCCCTACACAGATTCCCCCACTAATATTGGTGGGGGAATACAGACTCCATACAGACAGTTTAAGTACCTCTACAGCACACTGCATAAAATAAAGCATAACTACTTTAAAAAAGTAGTATCTGTGTAAACATGTAATATGCATAATTAAAAAGTCTGTTATAATTCCTAAGAATTATTCTCACATGATCAGCTTTTGGTCTTCACCGCCCTGTCAGTAGCTTTTTAACCAGGCTAGATTTCAACCAGCCACTTGAGAGTCTGTCATTCATTTCCAATCTTCTGATCTAATCACACCCAGCTCCCCTGCTCAACAAGTTAGCATGTTGACTCGTTCCAATGTAGCTGAACAGACATTGCCCACGGGCTCACATTCTGCCTCTTACTTGTATAGCAAAATATCTGCTGCTTGAAGCACAGGGTAAGTCAACAAACCAACAGTTCCTTCGCTATTCTGGCTGGCACGCTTCATCTGTTTGGAAAAGAAAAACAGAGAAGAATCACACTTTTGACTAATGGTATCAAAGTCTGTGATTTTAATTAATTAGAATTCTGAATAATTGAATAATTTATTATGTAGCCCTACAGAAGACAGTGTCATGCAAAATCCATTTCGTATGAATATATTCTGGTTTATGTCCTGTATTTATGAATTTCCTTACATTGTTCTGATATTCTAGTGAGGAGGGAACATAGGGTCTCTTTTGTTTTCTGTTTGTAACCTTATTAATGGAAACTATTTCAATTGCAAAACCACCTGGCTGAGTTATTACACTTGCATATTACACATAAATCCTATTTTTTAAATAGTGTATTCAGCAACAAATTTTTGAAACACTTCATAATGGAGATACAAAAAGGTATTAATACCTGTGTAAGAGATCAAGGCACAGGGATCACACACAGTCACCAGGACAGCCAGTGACAGCTGAGAGAATCCAGAACTACAGAGGCAGAGTCCAGTGTTGTCTCCATTAGTTCACACAATCCACCTAATGCATTCAAGTCCTCTACTGCTCCCTGATATGGATAACCTAGATCAAGACAGTCAGGCTACAAACACTAATTCTGTTCTAGTGCTGGCATATCTATGTTTTACTTTCAGCAATAGTTAAATATACTAACACCTTTGAAATCTGAATTATTTCATTAAGACTGTTCAAATATATTTAGACTTGTCTCACACTCTCCAGCAGACCCTGTATTCTGTCTACATCTCTAAGTTCCTAGGGTTCAGGAGACCTAATTTGCAAAGCCTAGCACCTGTAACACCTATCTGTAGGTCTGGAAAGTCAATCCAGTCAAAGTAGGATTTAAGAGCTTAACTTTAGAACCTCAGGTTTGAAAAGGTTTGCTTTAATCTATGCCATGCATTAACACTGGTTGCTGTATTTCAGTTTTACTGGTTTTATTTAATTAAGAAGGAAAACAGGAAAAAAGAAAACATCTGGAGGTATTTAAGACTGCTCTGAACTCTGCAAGCCAAACTGCTCTTAAGCTGTTGGGTTGTTTTTTTTTTTCCTTTTTCAGATACTTCTCTCTCCTGTCTTTTTCTTTTTCTGCTTACTAAATGTCAAAATAAAATACAAGGAAATTAAATGCAAGAACTCTGTTGATGCAGTCATGCTGATGCAACACCAAGATTAAGAAGATGAACATTTGAAACTTGTAAAGGCAAACATTTAAGATACAATATCACTCAGCACATTTTTAATATTTATCATTTCTATACTCCTCTTCAAACATATGCCTCCTTTGAAAACTCTTCCATAAAATCTACAGAGCAGCCACTCTTCATAGTGTAAAAAGAAAAGCTGTTTATGGAACTCCTTAATCAGCAAGGCTAAGATTTCCACTGCAATATCTTGCATTACTTTTGCATTATTAAATAAGCATTGAAATAACACTGCATGTTCTAGCAAAATCAGTTGAACAACAGTAAACAAACCTCTTATTTACAGTTTTTCTGCAAGTCTCTGCCAAAACCAAAATTCTGTAGCTTCCAGCAGGAAAATGTTCACTTAGAGGAAAAGACCTGTGGAGAGATATGTTTTCCCCCTTCCACCAGAGGACTACAGAATTGCTTAAACCTAAAGCAAGAATAACCAAGATACAGGTGGTACTTCATAGATGACAAGTATTTCCAGGACAATATTTCTACTGAATTCACATAAATTTCTTTTAAATTTACCAAACTGTCCATACCTTCCACTGGGGCAAACGTAGCAGACGTGGCACATTGGTTAAGCATCCAAGAATCCAGGCAAGTTCTGCATGCTCAGGAACCTGAAAGTATGAAGTCAGAATCTATTTAAATCTTCTTCTTTTATATGCATATTTTCTCGAAGTCAGTAAGAATAAATTGCATCAAAGACCAGAAAACCATTTATTTCTGTATATTACTTTTTCAGTTAGGTCAAGTGACAAGCTAATGGAAAGTTTTGGATACTGCCAAGTTTGAATGCTCTACATTAAAATAATATAGCAAGGTTCTTGATCCTACCCACTCATATTCTAAACAAGAAAGAAAATGCTTTAGCAATAGCAAAGTTGAACACACATGTAAACTCCTTTGCTCGCATACTTGATTCACTCTTTGCAATATTGGCAGGTTTGAATCTTTAAGAGCAGGCTAACTGTCTCAAAGATGTTCAAAGCTTCATGCCTGCAACATCATATAACAACCCAGACAGAAGGCAGTTAAAAAGTGTTTGTTAACAAGTAAGAATTACTGGGATTATTAATTGCAATTCCTTTGTTGTCACAGTTTAAATATAGCAATTTCCTAGCTGGCAGTCATTGGACTACTTTAGTAGTCCAATGTGTAAAAGTATCCAACATCCAGACCACAGCTCAGTGGTTAGAAATATTTCAGGTTGATTCTTTCCCTTCTTTCTGCCTTTCCCACAGATTCAGGGTTTTTATTAATTCCCTCATGCTTATTTGACCTGCAATCTTCTGTGCACAAGACAAAGTGCAACAAAATACCAGAGTAAAATGAACTTCACGGAAAATACTAAGCACAAGACTCCTATTTCATCTAGAAGGAATCACCATCTGGTTCAAAGTGGTTTCTCATTTCTTTCTTCTAGTCACGGACGGAGAGGAGATGGTGCTCTGTTGCACTTGTGTTGACAAGAACCCTCTTTAAAAGCTATGCAGTCATTGATTCAGCTCTGTCAGATGTTGCTTTCGCAGCCAAGCTTACACGAGTGTTTCACTGGATCAGCGGATTTGACATTACATCAGTTACCAAAACACCAAGTGATCTACACAGCATTTGTTGGGTTGAATACACAGTTCTGGGTCCTACCAAGTTATGCTCATTTCCAATCTTCAAACACACAGTCCTGTCCTACGTAAGACAGAAGTGCTGAATATGCTGAGGAAAAAGCCTGATAAAATGGGGACAAAATACGTAAAAGTATAGCAAAGGGTAGGGATTTCAGTTGGAATAAAATTCAGTACCAGAGGCTAATGAGTCAGCATTCATCATCCAAATTGCAGTAACTGACTGTATATAGGTGTGTGAATCAGGAGGTTCTAGGCTAAAACCACAAATCATTTGTCAGACTAAATCACGGTTTAAGCTACTGTGTTTTACTTGGCAAGAGGGGCAGGTAATTGCTGCCTTTGGTTGGTCATGGTGCACCTGCTCAAATGTTACTCATTTAGCTACAGTATTCCATCACATTGATTGCCTCAATTTGATACAAAGAAACTGGAAGATGTAATGATGCATATGACACCAGAAGAATAAAGGCTCATCTACTCTGCCTTTCACTGAACAATACCCATGGATCACAATCAGGGGAAGCCATTCTCCCAGACAAACTCCATCAGCTTCTTGCTGCAGGTCCATTTAAAACTGCAAGCAAATGTCTTCATTAAACAACCAAAACACAAGAATGTAAGAAATAACACTGTGCTGGATCACAACAAAGCCAATGCAGCCTTGTGCTCTGTTTCCAGGAGTAGCACTTGGGGCAAACACATGAGCCTACTGCTTCCTACAGTATCTTCCCCTCATACTTCTCCAGCATCCATAATTGTTGCACTAGGGAATATCAGAAAATATTATCCCTGGCCCAGTCCTGGTAATGTATCCAGATTTCCCAGGAATGTGTCTAATCCCTTTTTCAACCAGCTGATATTGCCCACTTTACAATCCCATGGAGCAGCAAGCACCAGAGGCTTAAACCTGATGTGTAAAGAAATAAGTTAGCCACTAATGTATCCTTGTTTGTTTACTGGTTTTGGATACTACGTTTCTTATATTGCATAATTTGGTGAACAATTCCACATCCAGCTTATTCAGTGTTTTTCTAATTTTGTAAACTTCGATTGCATATACGCCTCAGCCTTCTCCTCTTCAAACTGAAGCAATCTTGACTTCTGATTTTTTCCTTCTTAAGGCAGGAATTTGCTTCTTCTGCTGCATGAATTCCTCTTCTTTGTATCATACGTAATTCATTAGTTCGTTCTGGAGTTATAGATTCTAAAACTTTATCCAATATTCAAAAAATGGGCACACCAAGGTTTCGTATGGTGACAAAACATCATCTGTGTCTTATTCACAATACCCTTTCTGGTGATGTGGTGATGATAACATACCATCAGCTTTTTTGAAAATTGCTTGTGCTGAGCCAATGATTTCAGAGAACTGCCAATGATGACTTCAAGACTTTCTTTCCTGCATAGTGTGGAGAAGTTTTAGAATGCTTTTACTCAGATGTTTTGAAGTATTTAAAGCTCTTCTACCCCTTACTTGCCTGTCCACTCTGTTTTATGAGCTCTTTTGGAATTCCTTTCCTTGGCATAGCAATTGGCTACACATAAGGACTTAGTAGTGTTCATGAACTTCCTTCTGCCTTCTTCACTACCTTCTTCAGCCCATGATGGAATATGTTGACCAGAACTTCTCCCAGCAAAAATCCCTGAGGAACATGACTGCTGACTGTGCCATTCAAAAGAAAAAAGTGAGCATTACAGCCTATGTGGCTTTGAACAGCGAAATGGAAGGAAACAGCGAAGAGACATCTCATATTTGCATAAATCTACAAAACAATCTTTAGTTGATTCCTATTGTGTTAGGTAGTGTTTATTGTGCCAGCACAAGGAAAACCTTTGTCAAAGAAGCAACACTTTTCAGACAATTTTCATTAAAAAGAGTAGGACTGTTAGAGAAGTTTTCTGCTTGCTTTTTTAATTTATTTTTTTAAGGAGGTTACCCAATAATCTAACTAGGATTTCAAGAAGTAAAAGTATAGAATTCCAATTAATTCAGGTTATTCAGGCTGTGTAGTCTTAAACCAGTAAAGAACTCAATTTCTTTTGTATTTTAAAATCTGACAAAAAACTACAGTCCAGAGCTATCACGTACTTCAGGAATTACCCAATTTTTCAAAAGAGAACAGATAATAATAAACTTAACTCTTTTCCAATGAAGACTTAATTTTCTCAGAATGTCCTCTCCCCCAAGTACGTCAGAATAAAAATAATACAAATGGTAGAAAACCAGAATTACATCTCCAATTAACAAAACTCACAACCAGTGACAGTTCCTGAACTGTATGTCAAACCAAACTCCAAGACTGTCATGATCATTGGTAATTCTGAAAATCATCTATCTAATCAACTACATCCTTCAGGTCATCTTCAGCTACTTGTATGTCCTGAAAAAAATATAATAGCCTGTTTTCAGTATAAACATTATTTTCTTGGGAAATATTTCTTGCAGCCTTGCTGAAAATATTTCCAGGAATAACAGTCTTTTATGTGCTCTATTTATTGTTTCCCTTTACAAAGTCAACTATTTCCCATTAAAAATTTTCCAAAAAATCTTAACCAGATCCATACAGCAATCCCCCCTGTTCAGACAGCCCAAATCCTACCCTTTGCCCTTCCCAGTAAATACAACAAGTTTCTCTCTTTTTTCCTGCTCTGTGCTCTTGCTCATTTTAACAGTTTTCTTTCCTAATCTCATACAAGTCTGTAAAAACCATCAACATTTCTCAAAGGGTTTTGATAGTCATCTCTATGCTATTACCAGGGACATATTTCCTCCTTCAATCTCCATGGCATTAAGCATCCCCCACAACCTGGCTTACTAATCAGTAATCAAAGAGTTATTTCCAGAGCAAACGACTTCTGTTCCTTCCTTGTGGCCTGACAAGGCCAAGGCTGCATAGCCAGATTCCTTTTATTTTTTAAAAGCACAGTTATTTAACAGAGGTGACCACTTCCAAATGATAATGAGCAGTTATCTAAAAGGCACAAACATTTCTGTTTCTTCACCTGAGTGCCCTGCTCCTCCCTTTTTAAAGACAAATAGCTTCTTAATTAAATACTTGTGCAGCCATTTGAAGTTATTAAACTCAGGTCACAATTTATACTTGGATCATCTCTGGAGCTTTATATGCTAAAGCACAATCTCAGGGCTTCTTCCTGCAGATCTATTTTTTGTCCTTAATCCTGCCTATTCCTTACCAAATTATTGCTGATACTCCCTGGCCACAGCCAATGACATATAGATGGAAAACCAGTAGCTACTTTTAGTCCAAATAATTCTAGATGACTTTTTATGATGAGACATACAGCTGAGGAAGACAGCACGTCATGAGATTCAAAAACAGGGGGAGAGGCATGGATACTGGAGGCAGATCTGAAAACAGGCAGATCAGTAACACCGGGCCTGAGCTTTCTGAGGTTGTAATACAAAGTTGTGTGTTGGCAGCTGAAGTGGCTTTCTGCAGAAAGAGATGCAGTGTTTTATTTTCAAGATGGACTTCCTCAAGTTAAGATTTTCCAAAAAAATGGAAGGTAGCCTATAGCCCTCTGTAAGGCACTGCAAATGTGCTGCATATCTGTAATGTGAAAACAGCTTTCCCTCAGCAGTGTAACCTCATTAAGGGCTACATTTTAAAGAGACAGTAAATGTAAAAGATTTAATTTTGATAGAGTAGAGTACAAACATATAGTCTCAGGATGTAATTTGGATAGCTGTGTACTAAAAGAAATTGAAACGGAGAAGAGAAAGAGTCCTACATTTAAAAAGAAATTAAACCTTTTTAAATGACTTTTGTCTCTTCTAGAAGTATCAGTAAGAGCTTCTGCAAAATTCAAGAGGCCCTTTTTAAAAGCAAATGATACTCACATTTTTCTTGAATAAGAGGTATGGTTTTATTAATGTCTAAGGTTCCAGGCAATATGTTCAAGATACTTAGCAACATGTCTCCATATTATACAGCTAAAGAAAAAAAGGCCATAAACAAGACCAAAAAAAAAATAGACTGCTCTTGAATCAAATGCACACAGTGCAGGTACTCTTATGACACAAAATTTGCCACAGTACCCCAAATTCCTGTTCAGAGAAATAATTGATTGGGTAGAATAAGTTTATGGCTACAAAAGGCAATATCAGACTTAAAGAACATGTTAAGCAATGTATTGAATTGGGGGGTGGTTATCTAGTTATTGTTGGTAAATGTGTCAGTATCTACAGCTTTCACCTTTTTACCTTGGAACAATTTAGTCACCTAACCTTATTTATATTTGGCTAAAACATACAGAAATAAGATCTGTCTCTCCTTTCTGAAGAACCTTGACCAAGAATATTCCTCCTGGAATCAGGCTTTACTGGTTATAAACCCCGACAGACCACAGTAATTTTGCAGAAGCACCCTTTCCTCTCCTTTATTCATTATGAAATTAACTTATTTTCAGAAATATTCTCCATTCTCATTCTCCATATCCCACAATACTGTTTGAATAATTAGTTTGGTGTGTCCAGAAGACTGGCGAAGAGAGGAAAATGTAACAGCTACATAACAGTATGAGATGAAGAAGGTAAATTAAGGCAGAAAAGAAAGAAAAAAAAAGAGACAAATCCTAGTGAACCATGACTTTCCTTCCCGCTGAGCTCTAGTTATGTCTAGTCCAGTCCATGAGAGAGAAAACAGAGCAATGAGAGAAGCAGAATAATTTTCTAAATTAAACAGTCACATACTTCCTCTTATGACAGGAAGTTTTCAATGGACCATGCTAAATTAATGTTCTTTAATGAATTTATAAGCTATGATGCAATGGAAGCTTTTCAGCCCCTCTGAAAATTGGACAAGAAGTAGCGTGAATCTATTCAAACTCTGCCCACAAAACAAAGCAGATGGATACTTCTGGAAAATAACAGCAGTGAAACAGTGTACACATTTATATTGTTGTATTTTGGCTTTTGGAGTTAAGGCTAAGACAAATTTGCAAATTCCCACCTCCCAGAGTTACTGCTTCAATTTGCTTGCACCCTGCAAGAATACTGCAGCTGATTATACTCAGAAAATAAATCACCCTATCCAGAAGGATGAAAACTGCAATTTTCCGCCCAGAAACTGAACATTATGTTGTCCAGAAACTCACAGGACTCCGCAGAGAAGTGTTCATGCAGCGTATCAAGCACTGCCTGCTGAATCAACTCTGACGGAATTTTAGTTTCTCTTGGGACATTTAGCATGTGTCTACTACAATAGATAGGTGGACAGGAAGAACAGCCTGAGACCACATAAAAGCAAAATCAGTTTCTAATATTGTTTTGACTGTGAAGCAGATGAGATACAAGATGGTTATGGGTAAGAACTTATGTGTAGTGTACCCACCACGACTCAGAGAAAATGGGTTATATCATATAAGTTTACCATGTGTGCAGATTGCATACTGTCTTCCTTATTTACCCCCTCATAGCCCTTTTTGGTTTTAATAAAAGATCTAAGTTTTATGAAAGATGACTGTTACAGCTTTTATCAGTTATGGTACAATTTAAGGAATATATTTTCTGTTTCTTCTAATACTCTCACGATATGTTGTATAAGTCATTATTCCACAACTTCTTTTTTATGCCTGGTAGGCAAAAGCAGCCACTTAAAGCATATCTTGACATTATTTTCTCTAAGAAGGTTTAATACCTCTTGCAGCTGTACGCCAAATAAAAATGCACTATTTTGAAATATGCATTTATTTTTATTTTTATTCTTACTAAAATACTTTTCTGTAACTTCCTACTAGAGAAAATATAATTAAACAAGCTGTAATGAAAGATCTTCTCTCACTGGGAGGCCATTTTACTGTCCAACATACACCACAATTGTTTTTCTAGATATTCTAATTAAATGTGCTTGTTTATAACCCTTCACAGACAATGTGGTACCAAACATTACCCTAATTATTCATTGCAATCCTTCTTGCTTCTAAATATTTTCAAGTTATCATCACTTGTTCTTTGTAGCCACCACTTCCCTAGGCTGGAATTCAAGTTGTTATATGGCAGTGTAAGTATTGTTGGAGGTATTTGTTGAACTGCAATGTATTAAGACCAAATACAGCCAGCCATTAACTTACTGTTTGTAGATGTTTTAAAACAATATAATCTATAAATGGTAAATTCTGAAACATACAAAACTAATTTTCATCCAGCTAGCACTTTCCTTTTATAGGTAATTTAGCTGTATATCTAACACATAAGAACATAGGCCATATGCTCTCTAAACAATACAATAAAAAATTGCCTGTGCAAAATTTCTGTCACTTTTATTTAGTTTTAGTTGAAAGGCAAGGACATCACTGAAATCCATTCTGGGATTCTAAGTCAACTTCACCTGTATCCTTATCATAACAGCACCTTTTGGATCTAGTATAAGCACAAGAGGTATCTGTTCTCACCACACTTTCTCCCAGCAGTCTGTGATTCATATTGTTCAGCCTTTTGTCTTTTGCTTGTATTGAAAAGGATGATAAAGTGTGTGAAAACTCTAGAGGCAGGTATTTCAGATATCTCTGGATTAGAGATTTGAAAAAAAGCCTAAGTAAGTAAAATAAGTGAAACCTTTACCAAAAGGTTGAAAAACTTTTGAGAAACCAAGTAGCAGAGAAGCAACATAAGCAGCAAAATACAGAAAGAGTAAACCAAACAAACAAATAAGGAACAAATAAAAAAAAGAAAAAAAAAGAAAAAAGAAAAAAAAAAGAAAAAAAAAGAAAAAAAGAAAAGGAAAAAACCCACCCCTTTTCAGCAATTTTAGACCACTCTTGCCCAGTGTAACCCAGAGAAAGTGAGGGGACACAACAGCATTTACATGAATGACTGCATGAGCAATTCCCTTAGTGGGGCTTACCATTACTAGCATACTTCTGTAGTGCAAGAATTTCATTCTCCCTTTAACGCTACAGAATCAGGGTACAGAAAGTCATTAGCTGTGGTGGGTTTTGGTGATTAAAACTGAAAGTTCATAAACAATAAATTTGTTGCATGACGTTTGCTTAAGAAGTGAAGAGAAATGTCACAGGAGTAATTGAAATATTTCCGTGATCTACAGATTTGGTGATTTTCTAGACAGAACTCAAAATACATCAATAATTACAGCATGCTAAGCTACTGAGAATTCTCTCATTTAGCAGTTTGATCTGCTATTGAAAAAATGTACTCTGCCCATAACTAAATACCTAATCCAATTCTCTATTTGTGGCTGGACTTTCACTGCTTTCCTGCTGACCTCTGGAAGTACACACATAATTTCAGTATACAATCAGTTTTGGTCCCTTTGCTTTACACCTCAGCCAAATGTTTGTAAACAAAAGTGGGGCTTTTTTAGACCACCCTTGGAGACTGCTACAGTGGCTGAAAAGGAGGCCAGCTTCTTTTTTTCTGAAATCTGAGAAATTTCCAGTCAAAATCAAGCAATAAACTTTCTTGATTAGCAATAGCTGCAATCCATCTTACACCTTCATTTTTAGGAACAATCATCTCGATATTATGACATTCCATAATGTACTATTTCATTATCATACTAAAACAATAATCACATTAGCAAGGTTCCTGTCTCCTTTCCTCACATCAAGAGCTACATGCAGATACTCCTTTTAATTGCTTCCAGAGAAACATCTGGTGCTGCCTATGTAAATATAACAGATCACAGTGCATCTCTGAGTATACCTGATCATTTCATACAGCTTGTACAGACTTGGTTTGGGGAAGCTGACAAACCACTACAGCCTGAACTAGTGCTGAAACAATCTGTGTTCACAAACAACTGTAATAGTTCTTCTGATTGCAGCGTGACAATGAGCTTTCAAAAATATGCTAGAATCAGCCACTTCTGAAAGTTGTATGGATACTTGTGTGGTAAGTACTGGTAAGAATAATATTCAAGACATCAGACATGGCTCAAATATTTAACCTAATGGTTTAGATTAAATTAGAACAATGACCATTAGATTTGGACAGATAAGGACACATAAAAATTAAGGTAAGAAGACAGTCTATTTAACTGAGGCCAGCCTAACCACCACAAGTAAAATCAGAATGGTATTCGGTGGAAACTTTCATTTGATAAAGCTGAACCTGTTCAAGGTTTAGCTGTCTTAGGTTTTCATTGGTTTTTGATGCTATTGGTACTGTAGAAGCAGTGCACAAAGAGCCATCATTTCCTGAGTCTGACACTTTCTCTTTGGGGGTTCAGAAATTCAATCTCTGCATTATTATATTGTGAAAGATACAACATATTTTCTGTGGCTAAGTGCAATGTAAGATCCTCACTGATTATCTGCTGGCTTCAAGAGAAGCCTGAGTGTTGATTTTAGCAAGACCTGGAATAGCACTAGTTTAGCTTTTAGACCAGTAGGAACATCAGTAAAGCAACACTGGACCAGATCAAATATCCATCTCTGATAGCAACCAATGAGAAAAAAAATGTAAGTGCAGAAAAGCATGGATACTCTCCCATCTGTGGTTTCACCACTTCCTGTAGAGGTGACAGCTCAGATATGCAACAGTCCCAAAGCAATTTTTCAGATTAATTTGTTGAGTCCCTTTCTGAATTCGTATAAATTTCAGCGTGCACTGTATCCTGTGTCAAGGGGTTTTGTAGCCCAATTGTGGATTTTGTGAAATGCAGTATTGTTATGCTTGTGTTGAATCTTCCAGCTGTTAACTTGTTTTGATATTTGTCAGTTCACAGTCTTCAGTGGATAAAACAATTTCTCCATATCCTTGCAGTTTTATAAACCTCCACTTTATTCCCCTCTAACCATAACCTGCAAAGCATTTCTTCATGCTTCTGTGTATCTAGTCACTGATCCTGTAACGAATTGAATTGTTCAGTTGCTTGAAAACAAGAGAAAAACCCCTCTAGACTGGTTTTTACTGCATCATTGGCTTGTAATTCATCTTGTGATTATTCCAGCTAATGACTTCATCATTTTGAGGCTGACAAGTCAGAGTAGAGGGAAATTAAAACTCAAGCTGGTAACATATTTAAAATGATAAGCAGATTTGAAAAAAATGAGGTGAATTTATTTAAACATATTTCCACTAGAATTCTGAGCTCATCTATTTAGACTGGTTTTTTAATACAGAGGAAAAGTGAAACAGGAAGTATATCTGTCTTCATCAATTCATTATTCACCAGGGAAATAGAGCTATGATTGCCATTTGCAGTTTAACAACCCCAGGAAACTCTGCCTGTAAAGAATTGTGTTGAAAGGGAGAATGCAACACCATTTCAGCTTGCATTGACAAAATTCAGATTCTGTGTGCACATCACCTTTGCAGTTCTGTTGCAAGGTGGACACCCACAAGAGCAGAAGCTATGACACATCTGTGTCTGGAAATGACAGGAGTTTGCCAGTTTAGAGTCAATAATGGAAAGTTAATTGAGCAAGAAACTAAGTTGTGTTTCAGGAAAATATAACATGTGATAGCTATATGCCAAATGGGAAGGTATGCCCAGTACCCCTTGGGGTAGTCAAGAGAAGCACATGGTTTACATATGAACTACCAGATCAGATGGAAAGGTGTGCACATGAAAAGAAGGTTATAGCAAACAAGGGAAAATAAGTTCCAGAGAAGATGTAACGCCCCTGATGATCACTGGGGGAACTGATACAAAACTTACCATGTTAATCACCTGTTACTTTGTGATTACCCTGCAGCTGGCAGAGTAAGTGGCGAGAGCTGATACAAAAGCATAGAAACATGTTTTCCTTACCTTTATGGTTACACAGGCCACATTTATGCATTTATGCCTTAACCTTTTGTGACTTAAGTAAGACTTACAGAGACAAATTAGTGGTCTTCTAAATGGTCTTTGAGGTATTTTACTCATAACCTGCACAAACTCCTAGCTCTGCTTCAGAAATTTACAGTGTACTTATCCCTAAATGAGCTTCTCAGTCATGGTTGCAGTCTTCAAAATTTCCAAACTGCAGCAAGGGATAAGTTTAAAATCCAACACTGCTAACATTTTCTAGGATCACCAACACAAACATGATAAAGGAGCTCAGCAATGCTATGCTCATTCATTAAGATATGTTGAAAGCCACTTAATCAGATCCAAATTCAACACAATAGGAGCACTCACCAGTGACTGCCGGAACAGGAAACACTTCTTTGGGTCAATCCCACAGGCAAGGATGGCAGCAGTGGTGTCCAGGATGTTCTGGCGCAGGACAGCTGGCTCCTTGGGCATGGTGAGAGAGTGCATGTCCATAATGCTATAGAGCACTGAGCTGCACTTTTCCTGCAGATTCACCCAGTTCTGAATGGCCCCAAGGTAGTTGCCCAGATGAGGGGTCCCAGTTGGCTGGATACCAGAGAAAATCCGATCCACGACCACATTCTGTGACAAAGTATCAGCAAAATTAACACATGCTCTTTTTTTGTGACAGATTATTTTATATTTTAAAGTAATTTTAAAAGCCTCATTTATGCCTGTCTCTTCTCCCCTCCTGTCAGTGTATTAACGTATAAATGACCTCAGAACGGACAATTGCAGTAAGTCAATTAAAATACTCTAACTTACAGCAGAGAGTCTGGCAAGTACCATAATTTTAAGCTGTTAGACTTTGCATATGCAAAAAAATACAGCTGTAAACAAGATCAGCAAAAAAGTTGATCTCAGAAACCACGTGGTAGATTCTTTCATCTTCTTTTGCACCAAAGCTCTATGTTTCTCTTTAGTTTCTATATCCACTATATCTATATCTGTATCCACTCTGATACAGAAACTTAGGGTCACAGTTCAGAGAAATTCAAACATTTTTGTTGTAAACTCATGCAATGTCCCAGTAGATTGCCATCTTAACTCCCATGAACATTGAAGTCTTATTTTTCTAGCTACAAAGAACATTTTAAGCAGTTCCTGAAAGAAACCTACTTCTTGACCCAAAGGTCAAAGAATAATGAAAGAGATCATCAAAGTTCTGAAACTCCCCATTTTGGCAGCAACAGAATTTCTAGAAGAACTCTACAAAGAAATATGGCTATAGCTCAAGATCACACCTGGAATACTGTCCATGCATCAGGACCAGTAAAACGTCAACATCGGAAAAGAGTTCACAGAGAAACAGCAAAAACAAAAACAGACTAAGAAGCTGAAGTTGTGAGCAAAGATTAAAAAGCTTGAAACATGTATAGCTTGGCTAAGTGACAGTTACCATCTTAGAAAGTTTGTTTTCCTGCATCCCAGCCCTCCATCTGACCATTTTCTCAGAGCTCCGAGCTGTCAGCATATGATCAATTACCTCCCTGAGCTTCCCAAAGAATTCCACCATATTCAGAAGTAGCTCAGCAATGTTTTATGTGGAAATGCTTGCTACATGCCAAGTTGTAAGAGCATGCAAGACCACTCAACTTATAAATGAGGGTCCCCCCCACCACAGCAAGCTGTACAATACAAATCCTCGGACTCAGTTGTGTGGTAGGATCATCAACTTCATTATGCCTGTGGCTGCACGATTTTTTTCCCGCTAACTTTTATGAGCAACATCTATAACTTCGCAGGAAGAATTTATTTACTGATGTAGTCTGTTTTCTTTTCTGTGAATCCCTTACAAATGTGTGTGGGAGAAAAAAAGTCATACAACTATTAAACCACACAAAATGGCAGTAAAAGTCAAGGCCAAGTACCATTATTTTTAACTATTAAAAAAAGGACTTCAAATTGACTTAATTCATTTTGACTCAGACTTTAGAAAAATTATTGAGAAAGTGTTTCCAAGTGGAATAGGACTTTTTTACTTTTAAGCATGATCTACAGTTCAGAAAAGCCTAGACTATTTCTTTCTAAATTTGCTGAAAAATTCTCTTTTCTTTTAAAGTAAGTTTGTTTTTCAGATCAAGATCATTTTTTTACCCAATATTTAAGTCTTTGTGCTGACAGACAAGAGCAGCTTTGGGCTAGCTGCCACACTAATTTCTCCTGCTCACATAAATGCCTACATATTTAAGTCTTGATAGCAATTCCTTCACCCCATCCCAAATATCTTCTTGACTTCTAGTATATTCTTGAGTCAGTTTCTAAGTGCTCTTGGAGAACCTCCAGCACAGGGCTTCAAGGTAGTCACTTGAAGCAATGAAAAGCACACCACTTCTTCCAACAGCAATCCCAGCTTCCAGCCCTTGTGTTCCAGCCCTCGACCACCCATGTGCCTCTTGTCTTCATTACACAAAAATGGAGTTACGATACTCAATCTCTCACTCGGCATTTGATTCCTTGTTTTCCTAGGAACCTACATCAGAGCATTTCTCACCACTCACAGAATCCACTCACCTCCCACTAAGCTACTACCTAGCCCAGGACTGCAGCCAGCTTCCTGTTAACACTGAGAAGGGCCAGGTTCTCTCCTACAGAAGGAGGCATTCAACATTCCAATGTGTATAAATTAGATGAAGTCTTACAGAAACTTGGGATTCACTAGACTTCAGAGCTGTACTTCTATTACTACAAGCCTAGAGCAGCTGCTAGGCAATGCAACAGGTACTTTACAGGCATAACTTTTGTCTTTTGCTTTCCATGTTTCTTAAGCAACACAATAAGAAGTCAGGAAGGAAATAGTTGACCATTAACATGGTGTTCTACTGGGATCCCAGAACAACTGGTTGTTTGTCAGAGCACATAACCTTTTTTCATGTTCAAGTCTCCCTTCACTAAGTTCAAATCTTGAACTTATTACTCCTTCCCACAATTACTTCTCCCCACAATACTGCTTGCTTTCTGGTGCCCATTTATATGCCTGTTTAACAACACTATTCTTCACAGACCATACTTTTTACAGCCCTACTCTCCATTTTCTTAACAGACAATTTCATCCCTCCTGTATTCTTTTCTTCCTCCACTTGCACTTTACATGCCTTGCTTCCCCAAAGAACTCTTACATACAGCTCTTGATATACAGCTCTCACTGTGTACCAAGACAGTAAGAAGGCACAGAGAATGCCATGTTAAGATTATTACTATTATTACTAATTAAGCTATTACTGCCTTGACTCCAGTGACTTTATATAAAATACGTTTTCTACCTGCAGTTCTAAAACCTAAGAAACTTTATCATGTGCCACTACAGACCCCCATCAATTAAAGTATGTTAGGATGACCAAGTTAAAGCATAGTGCAGAAACTTGCACATCTTCCAACTTCAGTCTAGTAAAAGACAGCATCACCTGACATGTCTCCTGATGTTACTGCTTCTTTTCCCCGAGACCCTGAAGCTAGTGCTACTTCAGTGCAGGAGCAGCTCTACCCCTGGCACCAGTGTGTTGTACCAGGGCACAGGAATTTCTGTGCAGTCAGCACAGACCAGCTCACGTGCCAATACCTTGACCCAAAAAGTGCTGACACCCTGAGCCTGTGGAGAGTGGTTCTGTCCAGAAAGTTTGTTGGTCCCCAAGTCAGGCAGACTCTGTTCCCTGCCAGCTGCAGTCCTTGCTTCATTTGTTTTCCATAACACATTTATTATCTGCCTTTTCAACTTCTTGGATCACCATCCAGGTTGTAGATAACTTTACTATGAACATATTGGATGTATTGGCAAAATTGTGTCCCTTAATGTGAGTACAATACACTCAATACATAAAAATGCAATAGTGACATTTAAACAGGCAGATTGAGAATGTCTTTCACCAAGAAAATACAAGACACCAGTATCTCAGTATTAACTGTATGCTCAAATACTGTACTAACTCCAAATATTCAAAGGCTAACAATGAGCTAATGAAAGGTAGGTTTGTTGTAAAACTACATAAGTTAGTGTGTCTGGTGACACACTACATGTTGAAAAGAAAACACACAATGTACAATGTCAAATGGACAGAGTTTCACATAAAGAAAGAACCAAGCTCTCTATCCATTAAAGAGAATACCTGTGAAGGCAAGCATGACATCTTTAATGGTGCTTTGTATGTTCAAACGGTAAACAAATACTTACAATAGGTTTGTTCAGTATAAGGGCAATAAATAGCAAGCGAAACATTAGAAACAAACAGTACCAGTATTATATTCAGTCTAAGCTCAGCAATTACTTAACCTGAAGTGGAGAATTCACAGAAATAAGTAAATCCAATAATGAAAACTGAGCTAGGCTGAACCTGAGCAAAACATTAGCAAATCCATTACAAAGAACAAACCCATACTGGCTCCCAGCTGAGGGACCAGTTGACTAGAAGTCTTTCATCTATAACTCCTTTGATTCCATTTAACAACATAAAGCATGAGAAGTTACAGCAAACAGGGTGGCATGAAATATTCCATTGTGTTAGCAGAAGTCTATATTAAAAAAAGCCCACACAAAACACCCTCAAATGAATCTTGGATTTCTTGCACTAAAAATATACAGAGAACATTGCTCCTTTGGAGAGAGTTTATGTTCCCTGTTTGTTCACTCCGTGAGAAGCAGCGGGCAGCATAGCAGCGTGGCAGGGGACTTCTGCCTGGTACCATGAAATCATGGGGCTGGAATGCACTTCAATGGAGCTGTTAGGTCAGGGGATGGGAGCTGTGTGCTCCAAAGTACTGGCGCTGGAAAAGGATAAAAACAAAAGGAGTGAAGACTTCCCAACGGAGCAGAGTGAAAGCCACAAGACATGCAGCTCCAGCCCACAGGCACTCACTCATTCAGACAGACATCTGTAGTGAGCACAGTGTGAGCCTGCTGTTCGCGTGTTTAACTCTGTGTGGTGTGTGCACCTACACCAGCAGTGCTGCACGTTAATCCTCACGCCTGTTATGAGTGCAGGATCTGACAGATGATTTCGCATCTACTATTTGTTTTCTCTCTAAAAGATCTCTGCATGGCAATTCTAAACACCACAGTGCATTTCTCAGCTGCATTACCGCATGAAGCTTGGCCCCAAACCCATGAAGATTCATATTGTCTCTCACCTAACCTCTCTTTTGAGGTAAACAACTGCCACTCCTTATACTGAAAAAAAAACAACATCCAAATGCTCTCAAATAATCAGGAATAAGCATTACATTCTTATCCCAGAGGAGGATGGCTACAGTCTGGTCCTGCCATCCTGTAGCATGGCTATATCCATTTTCAACACAAATCAGGATAGATGGCAGCTTCCAAAACTTCAATTCTGCTCTCTTGGACCAAAGCAGAGCTTTTCTCTGTATGGAAGGAGAGCTACATGTGTCAAGGCCTCTATTCAGCAGTCAAAACCACAACTATTCCCTCTCATGAGATAGATGTGCCAGAACTGGAAGACACACCAAAGCTGATAAAGGAAAAGATCCATGCAGATCCAAGCATCCCATGTTATAGCCAATTCTTGGTATCCTGGTTATACATTTCAAGTTTAGCTTTATGAATTCTGTGGCTGCTGAACACCAGAATTTATTTACCTGTTGAATACATGAATTTGCCTGGTACAGTCAAGAAAAAAAATCTCAAATGTGTAGTAAAATCAGTCATAAAACAGTTCCCCTTTTACAAAGAGTTATGGAAATAAAATCAAGTGAAAGTATTCACAAGACTTAAGTTTTCAGAATCTCTTTTCTTTACAACTCCACATAAATACTGCCATCACACACTTGAAATGACAACAGACAAGCTACAGTTATAAGACAACTTCATGCCTATGCTTTCACCTCTTTCAGGTTTTAAAAACAGAGAAACCTAGTACCCATTCAAGGAGGCAGGAGAAAGCTGCCAGTAGACAAACAATTCTCAGGATTGTTTTTTCCTTTTATTTTGCCATAGGCATGTTATAAAATTACATAAAAGTATACATAAAAATGTGGCTGGTTGGAGTCCAGTTAAGATCTATTGTTTAAAACAACAAACCATTAAATGATCACATTAATCCTGCCCTAGAAATACAGAGGCGGTGCCTGTCAGCTTCTCAATCTACCCAGCCATGGGGAAGACTGACACATCTCCAAAATCAAATTCCAAGGAGGCTTTTGCTATTTATATCCTTGGAGTGACTGAAGGTAAGGACAAAGCTTTGGACCAACTAGTTTCTTTGGACTTTATTCATGACTTTATCCCAGCAGCCTAACAGATGAAAGATAGGCTTATGCCTCGATCTATACCTTGTAAATATTTTAATTTCTAAATAATAAAAAGACTGACTCACAAACTCACCCAGGGCTGAAACAAAAGCAAGAGAGTTTAGACCCAAACCCCACAACGTTACAGAAAATTACGACAGTATTACAGGAGCAGCTGCAACAGAGATCACCCCCCAAGCCACAGCGGTGGTTACTGTTCACATGCTATAGCATTTAGCTGCCCTGCTTTATTTTAACAGCCATTTACTCGGGGCAGAGCAGGTGAAGAGCCAAGTGAGATCCGCAGCATCAGAGCTAATTCTAAACACAGGTGGTGGGCACGACAGAGAGAGCAGGAAGTCGACAGGAGAATCACTGCTGACATGTAGGACAGGGAAGATTGATGGCTTCCCTCTCTAGTTTTCCCCACTGTGTAGGCACGCAGGGGGTGGGGGAAAGGGACGGAGAAGCTGCTGTGCTGGCGACATAACACACCACAAGCCTCCACAGCACCAGCGCTGATTAATGACACTGGAACGACTCAGGAAACAGCAAAGGATCATTCACAGACTTTGCTCTTCTTGTTATCATTTTATTCGTGGGGATTCATCTTGCCCCAGCTGTCCCAAGCTGAAGCAAGTTCAAATTTGCCAGACAAAAAGAAAATGTGGAAGTCAAAGGGAAGAAAGAGCAGCATAAGCAAACACAGACATGCATAAAACACAAAAATTGGAAAATTTGAAATTTCAAACATGAAGATCCTCTCAACAGGGATCAAAAAGGGAAGAAAAATAAAACCAAAACAACACAACCAAAAACTTGCTCCAACCTCAGAGACAAAAGAAATTCTTTGGCTGACAAAAGTCACCAACTACTGCATCTTTTGCATCTGTCCACAATTTTTTTATTTCCCTTATTAATACTTTGCAACTTCAAAGCTCTGGTTGCTAACATAATATTCTGTCTGTTAACACTGGCTTAGCAAAACTGTCTTCAGACAGTTATTAAGCAGCAAAATGAAGGGAAGCCAGACCAGTCAGATTTTACTAGCTAAAGCATAAATTTTAAAGCCTAATTGGGACAATTTAAGTATTAATGCTGCTACAGAAAGACAAAAAAAAGAAGGAAAAAGGAAACTTAGGAGCAGTGTATGTATTACATACTTTGTTTCATTTACTGTTTTTAATGCAATTACTTCTCTGCAAACTTGCAGTAGAAACTTTTAAACGTGTTTATTTTGATCTGATAATTCAATATGTCCAATTCATCTGGTACAAACGGTATTTCAACATGCTAAATTCTTAAAATGAGAAACTAAAGATCTAACACTAAATTAGAAAGAAACATATTTATACCAGAGCAAGTTTTCAGATAAATAGCATCTGAGAAAAGATTAAGGCATTGCCCAGAAGTGGAACTAAATTAAGATTTAAACAGCACTGCCTAGTATCCCTTTCTTGAATGGCAAATGACTCAAACTTCAGTAGGACTTTAATATTTATATTTCAAATGAGAAACACATTTAAAGCAGGAACATTTACAGCACATACTAACCCCACCCTATAAATTTAACTCTGCCCTCTAGGGCTAGCAGCAGAACTCAGCGTAACTGCGGCTGGGTTAGGCTGCCCTCTCACGCTGCTGCCTTGGTACAGATGACTCAGCAAATGGCTCCTTTCATGTGGCTCGCTGCATCCCGCAAGTGGATTCTCTCATTTGCTTTATGAGCCCCACGTGCCACTCGGGGTGCTAATGACAGCTGCACTGACAGACCCCAGCATTATCTACAGCAGGCTGCCACGGCTCCTGCCGCACACCACAAGGTTCCTGGGGACCTGAGGCAGCCACGGACCCTTCCCTCCCGTGTGGAGTGGAACAGGGGATACAAGCCCTGGTAAGGGGCCTGGAGGCAGCCAGCAGCCTCCTGGCTCAGAAGAGCTGGCTCCAGTTCTCTGCAGAGGCCTAGGACAAGAACCTGTGCTAAAATTTGTGCAGAGCTGATGAAGGAACCGAGCACTGGGTCTGCCTGCAGCAACAGCAGTCACCAATCCTATCCTAAACCACAATGCCTTCCTGAGCAAGGACACATCCCAGTGGTTTTTATTTTTTGTGCTGTGCTCCTTACAGCTCTCCATGTCAGCTTGAAGGACAGCATGTTAGAGCTGCTGTTCAAAGCTGAGCCATAACCCAACTACAGAGCTGGTCCAATACACACTGAAACATGCACCACTTCTGCACCTCCTGGGTTTCAAAGGTGTGCACAGAACTGCAATTAATGGCCTCAGATGCTGCCTGATGCAACCTGAACCCTGATTAACCATTCTCAAACCATTTACTTGCCTTTTTAAAGCTAGGGCAATAAAGTTTCTCCAGTCAAACTATCCAACCATAGACATTAACTGCAGTTCTTATCAATCTATTTCACCCAGGGTAAGTGAAAGGCTAAAGAAATTTATAACAGTATTTTTTAAGAATTACCACGTAAGGAAGGTAATTAGTGCCTCACTGACAGGAAGCTGCAGCAGGAGCTAAGCCTGAACTATCAGCAGGAACATTCTGGCCAGACAGGCAAGGCAGGAAGGTAAGGTCAGATCAGTATATGCTGCTTCCAAAACCATCAGATGATGCACTCAGTGCACAAAAGCTGAAAATGTCACAGTTGCAGGCATTGCTTGAAAGAGGTGGCACCAGGGAAAAGGAGAGGGAGAAGCAGGACAACGTTTGTTACACTGTGAAGAAAACCCCAAGATTCAAATCCATATGAAAAGTAGTTTACTGTGTGGTTGAACCACCAACAACTGAAGTTTTCAGGCACAGGTGCCTCCTGGAAACAGCCCCCCAAAGCACCCATCAGGTCTGGCTTTTTTCTGATCCATATGCATCCCCACAAAGCACACTGGCATGGAAGCACTGGGCCAGGGAGCTCAGAGAGAACCTCGTGTTCCACTCTGTGACCTCACAGAGTTACTCTGTATCAGTCAGCTGAACTTCAGTTCCTGTAAAAATACAGGAACAAGTAATGAACTTTGAAGAAATTACAGAAGACAGCAGTATTTCTCAAGAACTAGTGCCTCTCAAAATCTCTGATAGCCTCTAGCACAAGAGATACTAAAATGGAGAAGAAATACTAAAGGTTATACCCTGATTTTCATTAAGTTCCAATACTATCTCAGTTTCAAACAAGCTAGAGAAATAGCAACACAAATACAATATTATATGCTGAGGGTGAAACTGGAGAGAACAAAAAAAATCCTGAAAACAGCACTTTTTGATGGCTTATAGTGCTTGGGGAAAGATAGAAATACAGTTTTTCAGGGTTTTGTGCTGGGTCCAGTATTATTTGATAATTTTGTATCTCCTAATACAAATTCTAGATGGTGAAAGGGAGTATTCATTAAATCTGCAGACAAAACAAAGTTGGAAGGATGATAAGAGTTCAAAATAATCTTGACAAAGCAAAGAAATGGTCTGAAAAAACAGAATGCTATTTACCAGGCAAAAGTACACAGATTCATACAGAAAAGTCTACTCAACCACACAAACACAGGAAGGAGAACAGCTGTTCAGGCAACAACTACAGAACAGGGTCTGGGGGGCTTGTAATAATATAAAAGGTGAGCATGAATCAATATCATGCAGCTGCAAAACCACCACATTTATGAGCTACACCAAAAATTGCACAGGAATATATGAATAGGATGAAAATCCAGTAGATAAAAACCGATTTGCTCATTTTACTCAGGATGAGGATGGCCCCAACCCACAGACGTTGGATGGTTTTAGGTCCTGTATTTCAAAACAGAAGTAGAAAGAGGCCATAAAAGTTCAACCAAGTCCAGTGAGTGAGCTGAATAAAAAAGACTACAGAGGAAAGCCCAAAGTGTTTTTAGTTCAATGGAAGGAAGACTGTGAAAGTAAAAGGTGTTAAACAATGAGCTTAAGATGAACTAAGAAAGATTCAGATCAGCTGTAAAGAAAAGTTTACAAGAGTAAGAAAAAGAAAGCATTTCAGAAGAATGCTAAGAGAGGTTTTTTATTAGAAATAAATAAATAAGTATGTGATGTGTTGATAAAGATGTAACGGCACTTAATTTTTATTTTGGGCCAGAGGAAATACCAGATCTTTCAAAACAGGGTCTGTTCTAGTCCTCTGAGCCCATAATATTACATAGGCATGGGTAAAGTCAAAGTGAGATGACCAAAGAGGATGGAAAAGGAATCAGAATTCTATTTAGATAGATTAGATCTCATGGTATTTCAAGATTCAAGTCCTTCTGCCTGCATTCTACAAAAATGTAAGAATTGAGGCCTTTTCACTGATAGCAGCTGAACACTGACAAGCTTTGAAAAACCATTCCACGTTGTTGAAAGATAAGAAATACAAGGAAACATTAAACACTTGTAAACTGGTATATGCCCACATTTAGAAATGTACATTGCTCAACAGAATAAGTGTAATAGCAACATGTGGGCAATTAGCATTTATTTTGCTACAAGATACGTGTGGAACTGTCAAAATGCAGTGAAAAGTGTAATATATTTCTAAATGATAGACTATTTGATATATGAAAGGTCGCTGTGATTTTAACATATTACACTATTCTAAGTACCAAAACCTTAACAATCTTGAAGCAAAACAAAACAGAAGGCTAAAGAATGCCCCCACAACTAAATACTTCCCTCACAGAGAAATTAGAGAAGTTTTTTATGGTTTTGATCACAGTAGTGATCCAAATCTCTTAAAACCATCTGATTGCTCTTGCTCTTTCTCTGACCTCTAGCTGGAAGAGATTTTATTGTATTATTTTATATATTTTCTTCAAGTGAGGAGTCAGCTTGCTACTAAGATTGCCCTATGGGATATAAACAAAGAATATCAGCTTACATCTAGAGGGATGTTTTTTAGAAAATACTTTTTGTTTGGAATACTATGTTTCTTCAGAATATTGTCCTAGAAACTCAAAGAGTAGTTCATTTCCTCTCCATTATTTTATTTGGCAATTTCCTGTAGCAAGGAAAAGTTGGCTTCATTTCACATGGGGCCAAAATTAACACAGCTGTTCAAAAACTTTCACCTTGTGGTCACAGCATGAAATTCATCTCAGGTGAATAGAAAAGCTTTAAAACCACCTGATGGATGTTGAGAGACCTTAGAACGTGGAAATCCCCATAAATTCCCTAATGATGCACACATGCACAAAGAAAATGCTACAGCTGGTCCTCCTTGTCTATGCTGGAGAGAATTCTATGAATTTAAGTATTTTAGATATAATAATCACACTTGTATAAGGGACTTCTAGAGAACTTAAAATCTTTTTCTGGAGCTAGCCAATACTTACAGACTACATTTAAAGTGTTGTTATCAGTGCAGGCTGGTCCTGAAATCACCAGGCTGGGCTGTTTTCACAGAAAAGACAAACAACAGATGAGCAATGGATGAGGGGGACAAACACAAGTAATCATTTGTGCTCAGGTCAAGATGATGTAGCCAAGTGAGATGAGAATGGTGACAGCAAACTGTGACTTGCTTATTAGACAGCTTGAGCCCAGAAACATCAAATGAAAAGTTCCCTAGTTTGTATGTGACACTCACTGCTTTGCTTGTTCTAAAGAGATGTTCCTTGCTAATTTACCTGTATTATTCAAACTGGCCCACAGAAAGGCAGGCAAATCGCCAACTCTCAGTTTGGATATACCTCATAGAGTATATCAGTGTAAAAAAAGCCGTGGTTTTACTGTTAGTATCCCAGAGATGTACAACACTGCATTTTCTTTGGGTACTGCAAGTATTCTGAATACTGGAGACTTACAATGTTGCGTGGTCAACTGTGAAAATGTCACTCTGGAGGGAGTGACAGCACCTCTGGCTGTTGTGACCTGGCTTAATACTTGATGAACAAGAGTCAGAGCACTGACATTGCTTTAACTCTGCAAAGATCTAAAATGTAGATACTGTAAAAAAAAAACAACCCAACAAAACACTCCAGTGGAAGTGCATGAAGAGCAGAATGTGAACTTGACTGCAGAAATTACATGGGCTAGTTTGTTGCCAGCAGAGATGCAAAATGAGATTTGGTCAGGAATTCAGAGGGCTGGACCCCTCATTCCCTTTACATAAGCAACAAAGAGGCTTTGAAATGTTTGAAACTGTTTTGTTCTTCCATGCAAACGGAAAGCACCCTACGGATGCCTATTAAGTAAAGTCTTTCCACATCTTGGAAAGTATGTGATTTCAAGAAAAATATTTTCAAATGGATAACCCAATTCAAGAAGTCAAAGACCACCTTTGAAAGAAACTTTGATGTGGCTATAAAAAGATTATATTTAGGCAGGATAGCATAACGTGGTTCTGTTGTTAAAAGTTTGTACCTCCCCATATTTCTTTGCTGTTTTTCATGTAAAAATCAATGCTGGTAAGCAGAGAAGTGAATGCCCATGATTGTAGGATTAAGGCAGAATCCCTGAAAAGAACTGCTCCTGACTGTTGGATAAAGAGGAAACACGCCATTTAGCAATCTCACTGCCAAAGGACAGGGATATTGGAGCATCCACAAGTGTAAAAGCAAATGACAAAAATAGTTGCTATGTGAATCTTAGGTGAGATCATCAGGAAGCCTGGAGTCTTTTATTACCATGGAAATGCTGCAATATCTTTCCCAAGGTACAGCTATCACACACAGATTTCAAAGTCAGAACTATGCACCTGGCAAAAGGAAAAGATGATGGTGAGACTAGGAAGTTGTGAAGACATTTGCAATTCACTTTCCTTTTTAATGCTGTCCAACAACCCTCAAATGAGGTTAACAGGTCAGCCAGACTCTGAGGACGACACTATGCAGACCAATATACAATAATTGATTGTCACTGAGTGTATGTGATCAGAAACAACAACGATGGGATTGAGAACAACACATGTTCCATCTGTCAGAATGGAGAATGTATACAATTTCATCTCCTTTCAGCTTCTGAATACTTCTGGGAATTGGAAAAATCTTACAGAAGCTCTGAGCTTCAAAAATGGAAATATAGCCCTATCCAACTCTAGGATCTTTCTGCACAGGAATGTAAATATTGTCACCCACCTACATAAGTGAATGAGATGGGCTTACCACACCTTGAAATACCAATAATAAGCATTTAATTCACCTTCTAATCTGTACTGTAAGGTTCCGAACCACTTATCCATAAACAACACAGGTAGTCTAAACAAAAAGAAATTCCTAGTCTGAACAGTTATGAAAGTGTCATCTAAATACAAATGAAGCATAGAAAGGTTTCATATGCCTATTACAAAGATAACATCCTTGCAGTAGTTTATAACATTAACTATGTGCAGTACCATAAAAACTGAGGAAATCCCTATTTTTAGACTTCACCCAACACTTATTCCTCATTTAGTTATTGTGTAGACATCACTGAAACAACTGGGTCAACTTCACCACTCTATTGCTTTGGCCAGCTCCAAGGAACAGATGCATGTCCTTGCATAATTCAAAGAACTTGAAGCTAAAAGTAAAAGCAGATAGTTCATTTCTGGTAGAAATCATCACATTTGAGTACAAGAATAAGGAAAATGAAAAAGTAAGTATATAGCTTTCACTGTCTATTTTTGTGTGCATACATATATACAAATATGTATCTATTTCCTCTCCTATGCAGAAAGAACTTCAGTGCACTCTCAAGGTGGATATCTATTTCAAGGAGCAAAAATATGTTTAATCCTGTCCAGTGGATATATAGATTTGCCTGATACAGCAGAAAATTACAGAATCTGCTATGTGATTTGTCTGAGTTTGGGACTCCAAGAGTGATACTGCTATCAAAGGCTCAAATAATCAAAGGGAAAACAATTTCAATTCACTGATTACAAACACAGCAAAACTCAAAAAATGTATGATCTAAGGTGACTTTACTGACTTGGGGTTTTTCTTCACTTCAACTTCTGATCGTGCTGCAATTTGAGTCAATTCCACAAAATGTTTGCTCATCTAACCCTAGAGTCACATCATAAACCACAACTTGTGTCATGGAAAAAGTAGTTGTTAAGTGTCTAGAATAGCACTGCTGTATTAGTAAATGGAAATTCTATCTGCCAATGAACCAGCATTAAAATGGGACCCCGGTCTGCTGTCTAGAGACAGAGGTGATCTGCTACAGACTGACTCACAATGCTTGTTCAGCATATGCACTGGAGAAACTCACACAAAACTTCACCATCCACAAGAGCCAGAGTAACATCTTTCGTTAAGCTCACTGTACAAAAACACGTTAATAAAAACAGAAGTCCCTCAAGAGAAAAAACAGGCTTAGTCAAGACACTGAAAGCAAGGGCCAGAGGGGGAAAGAATGGTGGGACTCTACCCAAGCCCTGCCAACATGCCAGAATAAAGGGCTGTTTCCTGCTAAAATGATCTATGTTTGCCAGATTTTATTGTTAGAACTCCATTATGGAAATGAATAGGACCCGATCATGCCTCAAAGATCCTTCATTTCTGTCTGCAGTGGGGGCTCTCTCTGTGTAGCAACAACAGTGGTCAAAACCCACTAGAGACAAGGCACTAAGCAAGGCAGATTACAAGAAGTCTCTCTACAACTGGAAGTCTAATAAATCTGTGTGGAAATCTGAAATCTCTCAAATCCAGTGAAAACCCAAGAAATGTATACTCTCTTGCCTTCTGCTCTGAAAATGATACAAAAGCTAACGATTTCATTCTTGCATAAAGAACTATTCCACTGCTTTATCTGAAAGATAAGCCAGTTTCCCCAGAGAATTAAATATTAGTTTAGTTTAAATTTAGTTATTATTTACCTATTTATTTATTTATTTAGCTATTTAGTGATTAGAATAAAAATAAGGGACTGATTAGGAAAAACTTCCATTCCAACCTGAACAGAAGACACCAGAGGTTTAACCCAAAGGCTGGAATATGTTGCTAAATCAAGCTGATTTCATAAGGATCTGGGTAACTAAATAACTTTCAGTATCTGTGCAAAATAACAATAGTAAAAAATGTTAAAATTCAGGAAAATAGGAAATTTAAAAAAAAAAAAAAAGGCACAAATTTCTACATATGAATCCAGATAGAGGCTACCTTAATTGGAAAGAATTTCTCAAATCACTTGTATCTTTCCTAAAGGTCCTGTATACCACAATGTATTGAACCATTCCATACTGGACACTAGGAAACATGAAGATCTTTGCTGCCTAACAGGTATTTGCATTTCCAGCCTTTTTTCCTCATTCAAAAGCACTTTACTACTTCCAACCTTCATGCCCTCTAGAAGAAAGGGATGCAACACAGGGGACTGTCACAATCATAAAACCAGTGCAAGCACTTAAAAATCTGCCCGTTCATCCATCAATTTCAGCACACAAGTGTCTGGACAGGCGTTCTGAAGTTGACCTGCTGCAGTAACCTGTATATGTGTGCATGTGTTACATGCACCTGGGGACTCATTTCATTAATGGTTAACAAAGTGACCCCTACGTGACAGCAACAAATTCAAGATGGGAACATGGATGCTTTTGTTTGCATTTCATTCATAACACATTTGAATGATACTGAAAATTGAGCTCTCTCCCACTGTAGTTTTAACTACAATCTTTGAAATCCTTAAGGATTTCTGGTAATTTCAGTTACTTCCTTTCTCTGGAGGCCATATGGTAACTAGAGCTAAAAATTTTGAAGATTTTAATTGCAGTCTGGGAAAAAGCATTTTAATGGTCTTCTCCAAAACAACCTTTCAGTTTTACCTAACTGCCTTTTTCACAGCCATCTTTGTTAAAAATTATGAAAAATGACCAGTCATTAACATGACTAGCACAGTAACAATAGAGTGATCAGGTGGCCTGAATACAGAAGGAACAATACTTCCTCAAGAAAAGTAAATCAAATTTCATCAGATCCAAACAATCTGAAGAACTCCTCTTGAAGTACTGACAATACTGGCCAGAATCACTGAGGTTCATTCACAGAGGCCCAGCAAAGTATCAGAAGACCAAAAAAGGAAAAATGGCATTCCTATCTTCAAAAATACAGGAAAAGAGGAGCAGTCTGGGAGGTAGTCTGCTTAGCATCAATACTCAGTGACCAAACCACATCTTTTGCAATTCCCTAGAAGACAACTAGAGGAAAACAACAGCAAATGTGGATTTGTTAAGAGCAAAGCATGCCAGATCAGTCTTACTGGCCTTGAGACTCATGAGGCTGCCACAGTAGGGGAAGATGCAGTAAATGTCTCGATTGTAGCACCACCTTTGGTCATGAACTGTAAAGCACACCAGAGAAACTACATTCAGGGATCTATACTGTGGTATTTTTTAAAAGATATTGACTCAGGTAAAGAGACCGATACATTCCTAAAAGAGCTGCTAAGATTATCACTATATTGGCTAAGATTCCCTGGATTTGAAGATCCTGTACTTGCAATGGTCCTGACTAAACATTCACCAAAGATATTTTCTGTGCAACACTCACCAAAAGGTAGAAAAAACATCCTTGGAACAGTGGCACTTGAACCAATTTTCTCTTTGTATGACCTGAACATCATGCACGAGTCAGTGGCCTGAGTTTCATTGCAGCAAATCTAACTTGGAGTGCCAGGGGAAAAAAAAAAAAAAAAAAGACTAAATTCCAGCACCAAAGAGGAAAGGATTTTGTGTTAAAAAAACATCAACCCTTATGGCTGGAAGATGCAGTTCTGTACCACATAAAGCTAAAAGAGAATCCACTTTCTGATACATCCCTCCTGTGAAAGCTGACAAGAGATGAAGCTTGTAGGACATCAAAACGTACAGCTTAGCAACAATAATACAGCCACTGTAATAGACCATGTGTGAAGGCCAGGCAAGGCTCTCCTACCAAAGAGGAAGACTAGGGTAGGAGAAAAGGCAGCAAAATGAGAAGTTTTTGTTTTCTTAAAAAGATATTCTCAGGAAGAAAAGCAATACAGGTATTAGAGTATCCTTATAGTAATTGTAATAGCGATAGCTACTTTGATACTAGAAAAGAAAAATGATGCCAAAGACTCCTGACTTCTTGAAGGCAAATAACATCTAAATGTATTCTTCCAGCTGAGTGTCTGGAAAGCCATCTAGTGATGTATGAGACCATTAAAAGCAAGACCTTGCCATTCTTCTACTTCCCTTTTGCAGCCAGGATTAAACCCAACCCATGCTTTATCAGGACATATACCAGCAACTGACTGACTCACCTTAGATTAAATTTTCCTACTGACAGGTTGTGCCATAGTTGGATTTCTCATTATTTTATTAGAAATTCCCTAGAGTACCTGTAGCTGCCATTTTTAAGAATGTCTCATCAAAGAAACAAACTGGATGAAATGACTTTCAATAACTCTGGCTTAGAGAGCACTGAAGAACACTAAATCAGGGAATTTGAAAAAAAGCTCTTAAAAGTCAAGATACCCCAAAAGTAATGAATCTCTCCAACAAAACATTACATTCTTCTTAACCACATTTATTATGCCTACAAATTTTAGTTGTGTGCTAGAAATATGTACAACGAAATGTACAGAGCAACTTTTCCACAGCATGGTAAATCTAGCATAGCGATGAACTGTGCACTACAGAGAAACAAAGCTGAAACCACATAAATTATGTCTTCTAGTGACTATGCATTATCAAACACTTAAACATCAAAACTATCAGGGTGCCAGTAGACACACTGCTCAAACTTGAAGGCAAACACTTTTCCATCTTCAAATTTGAATATTCCTCATCAGCAAGCAGGAAATACAGATCTGTTCCAAACTGTCTACCGTAGTAGCTGAACCATTCCTGAGTCCATTCTGGCAACAAGAACAGCATAAATAAGGAAGCCATTTTCCCCCCTCAATGCTTTTGAAGATGCAGTGTAAGTATCACTTCAATTCCAGTGCAATTCTTTCCAGATAGACATAAGAGGGTAAAGTGAGAGAGAAAAGTGACAAATTCCCACAACATACTGGACTCACAAATTTAAAACCAGAGGAACACCTTAACTGCTGTTATTCAGGGTGGGTGATCTGAAGCTACACAAAGTTGGTCGGAGCACAGTGTTAATAACCCCAGGGTTGTGGCTTCAGCCCCCATAGGGGGTTTTACTTAAGAGTTGAACTGGATGATCCTTGTGGGTCCCTTCCAACTCAGAATATTCTGTCAATCTGTGAACCAACACTAACTTTGTGTTTCTTAAAAAAAAAAAATTAAAGAATAAAAGGAAGGAAGCACATTATCAGACTTATCACACCTTTAAGACAACATGGCAACAGCAACCAGGTGATAAAACACCTGGTAAGTAATCTTGACCTGACAGGTGACTCAGAGGTGCCAAAGAAATGCACATCAGAGTAAATACAACATAAGCCATGTTCATTCAGAGCAGATTTCTCTATTATGCAAGATAAACCAGATTTCTTGCTGGAGGAATGAAAGCAGGGGAGGGCATCTGTTGTGATACTGAACAGAGCCAAAAGAGTCACCATGTGCATCAGGAAAGATAAGCATATTCAACTCCTTTCAGTATTTTTCAAGGAATTTTTGAGTGCTAAAAATAATGAGTGGTCTGAGGTATCTTTGCAAGACCTGTGTTGGCAACCTATTACAGGGACAGTGTAACTCTTCAAATTTTAATTGTTAGAGACGTAGGAAGATTTAGGCACATGTTAATGAAATTAAATCAAAGCACCTCCAGACATGGAAACATCCAACAAGCTTACTGAATATGCCATATTGAGATTCTTTAGCTCTTCTGTATGGTTACAATTCAACGCAGTCTTATACATAAGTGAATTCTGAAACAAAAAATATAAGCGGAAACCTTACTTCTGCCTCACACTAACAACTAGTAGGAAGAACACAGTCACTAAGTAACATATCAGTTACCAAGGCTTCATATGGCATAACAGGTTCTTCCTCTTTTGCTTTCACTCTACCACCTCCTCAATAGGAAGGGCAGAATCAAGGTCATCAGCACAGTACTAGCTGTTTTAGAACATAATGAAATATGCCTTGACTTCTTAATTTTAAGAATCCTAGTTCTGAAACAGTTCTGCAGTGTGTAGTTTACCCAGATTCACCACCATTTACACCAACTTTTTGTGTATTAATGTGTGTTACAGCTTGATGTGCTCAAAATATCAACTCCATGGCTGAGGGTAACAGAACTCGCTGCAAAATCACAGACAATACAGATTACACCAGGAAACTGAAAGGAATCTTTGATCTTCTACTTACCCTATTTCTTCTCACAAGTAACATGAGACATATCTACTCTGGCAACCACTCTGAATAATGTGTTCCATTATTGCAACATACCATACCATTCAAGATGTGAATGACATGCAAAAAGCAAGATTTTAATGAAGAAGCCAATTGTCCATCTAGGGGAAACATTCTCTAAAATAATGCAGTGTTAGTATTACTGTCATCAAATTCTTCCACTCATTTTAAAAACAAGGCTACAAGTTCTAAGGCAAGCCATCCATAGACAAACTTTACGAAGGAGGCTGCCTACAAACACAAGGTCACTGAATATATACCTATCTGACTTGGCTGATTGTTTAGGGTTATCTTCCAAAATACAATCAAAGCAATCAGTTGTTCCTTTATTTCAATTTTCTAATAGAATGGGGGGAATGAGAGGGAGGAAGGCTCCTGATGGTTACAATGAAAATCGCAAACGTATTAAAGTAATTTAAACACTACATCCCATTTAGGTCGTGTAAGTACCAAGGGGAGGAGCTGACATACATCCATTCAGACACTTAGGAGCTTTGGGTTTTTGCTTCCTGCTGGAGAAGACAGGAGTTTGTAGCCAGTAGGTGCACTTAAAATCGAAAGGGAAGAAGCAAAGGCCAGCGCTGAAACCTCGCACAACCCCAGCGGTCCCTCAGCGCTCGAACGGCCGCCAGGACGCCGGCACTTGCCGGCTCAGGCCTCCCTCTCTCCCGCTCCCCGAGCGCCCCGCGGAGTCAAAGCCCTCGCGGCTGAGCGGAGCCAGCGAGAACCAGCCGGGAAGCGGGAGGGACGAGCCGGGAAGGACGGGCGGAGCAGCGGGGAGGACGGGCGGGGAGCACCGCTCCCTGAGGGGCGGCACAGCCCGCCCCGCCCCGCCCCGCCCCGCCCCGCGCCCCCAGCCAGCGCATGCGCGGAGCCGGCCCGCGGCACGGGGCGCGATGGCGGCCGGGCCGGCCGGGGCCCGAGCGCGGGGCCCGTCCCAGACTGGGCACACCGGGAAGCGACGGGGGAGCTGCCCCAGGCCGGTTACCTGGCCGAGGGTCCCGCGGTGTAGGGCCCGGATCAGGCCACTCGGTGTCGCCATGGCAAAGGCGGGAAGGAAGAGGCGGGGGGGAGGGAAGCAGGGCAGAAGCCCGGCAGGGTCCGCGCATGTCCCGCAGGCGCGGTGCGGGGCGGCCGCTGGTGGGGCGCGGTCACCGGGAAGGGGCGGCGCTGCCTTCGGCATTGGCACAGGCCCTTGGCGAGGTGAAGGAGATTCTTTCCCGTTTTCCTTGGTTCCTGCCTCACCTGCGTGGTGCCCTTGCAAACTGCGCCTCTCAGCAGTTCGTCCCATCCGAGGCCTCCTCCGTCCCTGCATCCTTCCTCCCGCCTGGCCTTGCCCACGGCAGCTCTTCCACGAAGAGATTCTTAGCGTGCCGCTGCTGGAAAATGAGCACGTCTGCCCGTCCTGTCAAACTAACTAAAGTCAGCCCCCGCAGAAACCCCCAAAAAGCTGTTTTCTGCCCTCAGTCTTCCCTGCTGTGCCCCAAGGCTGAGGCAGAAGCAGCTCTCGTTGTCCAGCACCTCAGACACAGCCCGCAGTCCCCAAATCCGGTCTTTGTGCCCATGTCTCTTCCATTGCACCAGGTAACAGAACCAAAGCAAGAAACGCCAAAGTTACTAATGAGGTTTGACAAATCCCTGAAGAAGTTGTCCTGTCAGCTCCTCTGCTAAAGGTGCCCGGTTTCTCCCCAGTTAATTTCTCCCCAGTTCAATTCCCAGGCTGGGAAGCCACAAAACGCTTGTTGCCAGTGTTCAGTGATGTGACCCAAGCTCATCTGCAGGTCTGCAAACATCTGCGACAGTGACTGTGGGAATCTGCTATGGCAGGCTCCAGGAAAACAAACCAGCGATCAGGAAAAGAGGTGCACTTGTAGCTCTGTTACCAGCGGCACATAGCACTGGACCAGTGATTATGGCCGGCAGCCCACTCCAGCCTTGTCCCTGAGAATATTACTATGGAATGTTCCCAACTCTAAAATCTGGGTTTAGTATTAAACCCACTGTAAATTTACATTCTTGTTTATTTATTTTCAATTTGATGCATTGATTAGTGACAATTTTAATATTTTAAAACCATGTATGAGGAGTGTTTAGTATGTAAGAACATAGTCTTAATTTACTTGCCCAGGCACTGCTCTGATAAAATTGTAAAAAAATTGGCTTTGATTTTTTAAGAATTTTAACTTGAACCCAAAAATCTTACATACAATATTTTTCATCATTTGCATCATCGCTATAAATATTTTTCATCATTTGAGCTGAGAACTTCTACGTATGGTGTTCATCCTTGATGTTTTTATTCGGTTTTTGCGGGAAAGCAAAAGTGTGTCAGCCATTTTTGAGAACATAACTAACAAAAATGACGTGAAGCTTGATGTGGGAAACATCAGGGAAGAAGCTGAAAAATTGAATATGTTTTGAGATTTTCTAGTTCTAAGACCAAAAAATGATTGGACAAAAGCCTATGGCTGCTCCACTGAGACTGAAGATATGATCTGAGTGGAGCATCTGACAATACCCCTGAGGTGTAGGGGGCAGTTGCCCTACCCCCTTGTCTCCCAACTAGAACTTTTCTCTTTTGGAGACTAAATGGAGCAGGTAGAGCTGTCTTAAACTAACGCCATGAAGAGCAGGATGCTGGAGACAAATGGAATATAAACTTACCTTCAAAAAGTTGCAAAGAAAATTGATATAATGCGATAAGAAAACATTAAGATAATTTTTCAGTTACAAATAATTTAAACCGAAAAATCTTTTCTGGGATGTTTACCAGGGAGAAAGCTTTCAGCATCTAATAAATACCAATATTATAAAGTGGTTATAAATCAGTAAGTTAAACATTGGTTTGAGTCAAAATGATGAAGAAAAAAGCTATGTAGAGTTCAGCAATAAAAAACTAAAGAATGAAGATGAATACTACTGAAAAAGCATTACTGTTCATTTTCGAGGTTATTAGAATTTGAGTTAATAAATGGAACAGTAAAACGTGATACTTTTTAGGCTATTGTAATACCTTTGACTAAGTATTACAGAGAATTCTGATAAACATACATGAAATGGCTAAGGGCTGATCAGATGACAGGTCTTCAAAAGTTCCTGTTGTAGTAGAATTTTATGGTGACTTGTGCTTTTTCCTGCTCGATCCTGCTGCTGGTAAACTGAAAATAGATTTTGAATAATTTATGTTGAAATGTGCTTTTGACACAAATATTGACAGACTTGTAAATAGCACTAAAAACATCATGATCATACAGATAATAGAAATTTATTAAAGCAAAGCATGTTTTAAAATCAAATTGAAACTGAAGTAAAAAGTTGAATTAAAGTTGGATTTTTTTCTTTAAGCAGAACTGAAGCTGTGTTATTACTTTTAAGTCTTTCTTTAACCCGAATTTAAGCTGAACAAAAAAAAATCAATACAGTATTTACAACTCTTTAACACAAGAAGATCCCACTGCTATGGCAGAAATCTAGCAGGGGCAGAAGAATAAGCATGGGATGTTCTTGGTGCAGGCAGAGAGGGAGCATCGTGTGAATGTGTAAGGCAGGTGAGATGAGGAAGAGGTTGGCTTGAGAATCCCAGAGATGACACAATTTGAATCCTGAGAGATAGGCAAGTTCGGAGCAGAGAAGGATTCACTGCTAATATTTATTGTCCTCTGAAATCTCCCGCTGCTGCCAAAACACCTCCAGCCCCTCTCATTATTCCTAGACACTTTTCCCCTACCCTTATTATTCCAAGGCACATTATGAATCCATTCACGACTGTTGAGATGTGAGGAATTTGCTGCAGAGCCCAAATTAGGAAAATTTGATAAACCAGAACTCAGTCAAAATATCGCCAGTGCAATTTGCAGTTTTAATTCCAGCAAACTGACTGTGGACTTAGAAACAAGAGTTTTAAACCAAATCTTTCAGATCAGGGTGTGTCCTGTGGGACATGGTGATTTTGCAAGAGATACAGAGCTTGTGTTGGATGAGTAAATCTATTTACTAATGCTGTCCCCTATAGCTCATATAGTTAAGTTTTTAGTACTGGGGTACCAGTCAGAAATTGCTAAGTCCACTTTCGATTTCCATGCTTAAAAAGAGATATTGCAAAATTAGGGAAATAACTACACACAATAGCTGTAAAATTATTTAAGAAAAGACTAGGCACATACACAGTTAAGTAATTAGTGAAGATGCAGGAAGTCCTAGAAGCAGAACAGAAAGTCTGTGATTCTAGGAAGACCTCTGTAGCTGGACTACAGCCCACAAAACTTTTATTTTCATGAAGCCTTCAAGACACAGTGCTTTACATAGGAGAATGTAACATTCTGTGATGTGAACAAGGTTCTGGGTATCAGTTAGGGATGTGTAGAAAGCTTTTATGCACAGCCTTCTTGTCTTACCTAACATAGAAATTAGAAGTTTGGGTTTTGGCAGCAGAGGATGAAATGGAAGAATTTTTCAAGAAGCTGAATAAATTTTGAAAACCTGGATTTATTCCTTGCCACCGTGAAAAATCATGTACGCTAAAATATATTTTGTTCCTCACCTGAAAAATATCAGAAATTTCGTACACTCCTAGCTAAAAGCTGAGGGATTTTTTACTGTGCTTCCAATGTACCATATGCTAAAAACATGAAACAGTCTAAAATATTAGAATCTCTCTCTTAATTTAACATGTAAGGTTTATGTTTTATGCTTAATCTGTTTGCTCTTTATCTCCCATCTTTAAGATAGTGTAACAGCTATTCAAGTCAGCATTGTCAAAATACTTTCACTAATACTCTTGAATCATTCACATCCTCTGCTAAAAGTAACAAAAAATCTAGAAGGAAATCAGTAACTTTCTACTCAATGAAGGGATTATGACAGGAAATCCTATGGGAGCAGAGATTTGGACACCATTTTGGACAAAAAAGGTATTTTAAAAAAATCAACAATACTCAATGAAGCAAGACCTTTGCAGAAAAAGTGGTACACTATGATATAGCTAGAGACAGTGTCATTATATTTATACAGAAGAAGAGAGGGAAATTAATTAAATCACATCACGGGGTTGATGCTGTTGTTTCTCAATTTCTGAGTGATCATGTATTTTAATGTAGCTTGTGGGAGGGGTAATTGTAACTATAATTGTTTTTATTGTTTGCTACAGCATTGCTCAGATACTGTCTAAAATAGGATGCCTTTGTGCTGTGCATTACTCAAGCATGCACCAGATGACAGCTCCTGCTCCAAATAGCTCAGAGTTAAAAAAAAACCCGAACACAGATCAAAGAATGCATGAGACACAGGGTGGTAAATGAATTTGCAGAAATCAATATGCAAATATTGTTGTTTTTCAAGTGAATGTTGTCATTTGCACGGTGCTACTTGAATGAAAGAGCAAGGAAAAAGGATTTAGGCAAACTGGAGAAGGCAGAGAAGGGAGGTTGTGATATGAAGAAGAGTGAAAGGAGAAGTTTGAACAGGCAACCAAACAGCACAGGAAAGAACCCAGTCAAACCCTTTACACTGTCATACATAAAGAATTTCACTTGAGATGTGTAGGTTGGTGTAGTTTAAAAAGTACGTCTTCAAAATTCTTGAGAGCCTAGAGGTTAGCAGCAAGACTGGCTGAAAAGGATGAATCAGTTACTCTTACCTGTTTCATTTTGCATTTTACACATGCTATGGAAGAACCTTTTGGCCATTTTTATACATCTGTCTGTTCAGTGAAGCTTTAGCAGGGTAGTCACTTGGAAGTGCTGAAGATATGGCAGAGAGCAGGAAGAAGAGTTGTACTCTTCTTGTCTCTTGAATGCTGAAACTGTTGGTAGTTAAGAAGCATTGCTGAGAGCTATATCCTCTGAAGTTACTGGAAAAATACTGTGTTGGTAGCCACTGAGAAATAAAAACTAGAATCTTCTGAAATCTGTAAACCTTTTCTCCCTATAATATGTTGGGAAAAAGAAATCTTTCCTACGTGTTCTTTTGTATTATCATCAGTTATGGGGACTGTGTTCTTTACATTCATTTTGAATCTGTGTTTCCTGTCATGAGCAGATTAAAAACAGAAGAGAGTGGAGTGAAAGTTTTCTATTGCAAACATCTGTTTCTGAAAAAGGATTGTATTTCCATGTCCTGGAACATCAAGGGGAAAAGCTTGCCCTCCCCAGACACACACCTTTGGTTTGCAGCAATAAGGAGTTTATAGACAAGGTTGCTTTACTACAGTAAATAGAAAACCCATTTCTGCTATTATTTCCGGTAAGTAATACAGCCTGGATGTCTGAGGAGACCTTCAATTGTTCCCAGCAGAGAGCTATCTTATTCTATATCTTTAAAATGCTTAACAAATTTTGGGGCATAACATAAGCAATGCTTTTAATAACTCCTGTCTTTTGTATCTGAAACTGCATTTTATATGCCAATATTGTGGCTCAGATAAGTGTTCTTAGGGAGTGTCATTAGAAATGACATACTTATCCCATGTAAGTCAAATGAAATCCACAGAAAAAACCCCAAAACTACAGTGTCAACAGACTTCACAAAAAAAAATGATGCTGATGTATTGTCCTTATCTGTCTCCTTTTAAAGAACACAAGGCTAGAAAAGGAGAGGAAAGATGTAAGAAGCACTTGGGGCCAGACATACAGTACTTTCTCACACTTTTTGGTATTCTTACAGGAATTTAGCCCTCGAAAGGAGGAAATTTATTTGTTTGGAAGCTGCCCTGAGACTTTCCTATCTCCTGCATAAATGCCCTCTTTTTAAACCTTCAATATACTATTATGCATCAGTGCAGATATCACCCAAAATATATTGCACTGGATTCATATACTCCCTCACCCCATTGAACCCAGAGATCTGTTGTTTGCAAAACTGGAACAAATTTGGGAAACAGTTTGATAAAATCATCATCTAGGCTGGTTCTTCATTTGTAATTGTCTCAGCCACTGAGGAGGCTTTTGCTGGTATACAGCAGTGATTTTTTTCCCTTCCAAAGTGGAAGCACATCTTCAAGTAACAGTTTTACTTTGGGCAACATTCTTAGTGAGGATGGTCTTCTGTCTCTTAATAATTTCCCTCATCTGCCAAATCTCCTTCATGTATACACAACTGATGTTGATATTTCCGTATCTGTGAACCTATTAAAAACTCAAGGCTTCAAATATTAATACTAGAATTAATAGGAAAAAAATGAAGAAAACATAAAGCTTTAAAGTTTCAAAACAAGCTTGGCAAAATTAAGAACTTGCTTGTTAGAAAATTCTTGTAAGCAAGCAGATCTGGAAAATTCAGGAATAGGTAGGAATTCAGGGCCTGAACCTGTGCTATGTAACTATGATTGTTCAGTTTAGCAAGGGAACTCCCAGTTGGCTGTTTACAGTGGCAATTAATATGACATCTCTCTCACTTTCTCTAGAGGATATATTACACTGTGAACATCTGCCTGTGACTTACATGACTGTCCAAGATACTCAGAAGACAATCTAGAAAGTATAAAGAAGAGAATCCTTCATCCTGCTTGTTGGAATCAGGATCCTGAAGATGTGAAAGTAGGGTACAGAGAGATCTGCTCATCTAATTTGCATTTAAATTAGGGGTCGTTAGGCACCAGACACTTATGTAAAGACATTGATGTAAACCCTATTCTTTATTTTCATAAATAGTTCCAGTTTCTATTAAGTATACCCTATTTCCAGTTTAAATTAGTCTAATTTTACTTTCCAGTTTTAGATTGTGTAACCTCATTGCCTTTTAAGCTAAAACACATTTTAGTTTAAGAAATCTTCTCCCTTTATAGTCAAAGAATGGTTTTATTTTTGTTTCTTAAAGAAACAACATGGACTATTATTTCCCCCAACATTGTTGTAAAACAAGCTTTACACATTTTAAATTACAATTGTGACTCCTTAATCTTTTCAGCTTTTCAAGCTCTTGTGTTCAGGATAAGCACCAAAATGTGCTGCAATACTATTGCTTTTCTCATTATCATTCATCTGCTTCTACTCAACCATTTGCTAAAAAAAAAAAAATAGAAACTTTACTGAGAAAGTTTGCAGATGATGCACAGATTAATAGAACAATAAATAGCATTTATGTATTTGAGAATAGGGTTAGCCACTGCACCAAACTGAGCTCAAAATTTTTTATCTAATCTCTATCAATTTCAGTGTCAGTGTTTTTCCACAGTCCCACAATTTGTAAGGGTGACAAGTATTTTAGTTTCCAGGCATGTGACCTTGCCTATTTATGTGTGTTCAGATTCATTGCTTGAATGAGTTCCCTTCCTACCAAAACCCCAGCTGTGTATAACTAGCTCAATGCCGTTTATCATTCCATTAAGCTCTGTATCATCTGCAAACTTTATTAGCAGCACTTTCCTATTTTCTTCCTTGTGATTGATAAAAATGCTAATCGCTAAAATGAGATTGGGGCTTAACAGCTGTTGAACTGGTAATGATCTAACATCCAGTTAATGTACAATTCAATATACACTTTACTGATGATTTCATGTTAATCTAAAAATAAGACTATCATGAAGTACCAAAATAAACTCTTTTCAAAAAAATGTAGCTATGGCACAGCCAAGTGTATTTCTAGAAAGAATTAAGTACGTAAAATGCAGAGTTGTTATAATTATCTCTAAAAAGATCACTTGCATATGATTATTTAATAACATTCCTAGACAAAGTTTTTCACAGTTTTGTTTTTTATTCACCTTTTATATGCACTTTTGTGGCTATTCTCTGACTATTGTGTTCCCATCTGGGGAGCGCAAACCACCTATGGTTTATGGGGCACTTTGGGTATGCAGCTGCCTTGTTTCATGAGAGCAATGAAAGGCTGCTGAAACAGATTCTAGCACTCCTTGCTTTCTGCACTCCAAATTCCTCCTGATTTGTTACCCCCATCATCAATTATTCTTCATATCCCCATGTTTGCATTCCCTTATCTTGGCTTTATCCTGCGAATATGAAGAATTCCCCAGGCTCACACTTTGTATGCCAAATTGGTACTTAATTCTGGTGGAGTGACCAGCTGCCGAGAGCAGCAGGTTTGCTGGGGTAACAGCAAAACCTCCCTTCTCTGCCGCCTTCTTATCTTGTGCCCTAGACTCAGAGAGTGCACATGTCCACTTTCCTCTTCATCACTCCTCCAGGGAGAGGGCTCCTGGTTTCCCCATTGGTGCAGAAGACAAGCATGGTGCCTCCCACCTTCCTCTCAGCTTGCCTGAAAAGAAGGCCTGGCACAATAGGTGCTTTCCTCCCAGAGGTTTCATATGAATGACCATACTTGCTGTTGGTTTTTGTAACTAAAAGTTGTTGTTGTTGTTGTTGTTGTTGTTTCCCTCCCCATGCAGAGCTGTTCCCTTTTGGACTGGCCACCATCATCCATTGTTCTCCATGAAACAGAAACTGCCATTGCCCTCGGGGGAGATAGTGGCTGCCTATACTGTGAGGCATCATAAAACACAGACCCTGTTGGGAACAATGGGGAAAAGCCTTCTCAACGTGGCCACCAGCTGAGGCCCACACCGAGCACTGGGGAGCAGCAGCCACGCTGAGGGGAAGCAGTGGTGCACCAAGGAGCCTCTTGGCCCTGCCTGAGGGAAAACGAGATTACATGCAACAGGAAAATTATCCAAACCAAACCAGTCTAATTACAAGAAGCAAGTGAAATAAAGTCTTTGTGCAAGGTTACAAGGAGTTCTACTTCTGTGTGAGCTAGCAGTGCTCTTAGCCAGTTTTGTAAGGGAGATTGAAGTTCTTTTTGCTGCTTTCTCTTTTGGATGCCTTGACTTCTCCTTAAAAACTAAGTGAACAAAATTCTTATTAGGCAACAATTTTTGTCACAGAATAATAAGCATTTTGTCTATGAAAAGCCTTCTTCAGCCTTCTTCCTCATAAACTCTTGGCTCTATGGAGTGTGTATTATTTTTTAACAAGATCGGAGATAAAGGTCTAATAATGGGTGGTTCATTTTCAATCTCTAAGTAAATCAATATATTCAAATATGTCTTCCAAGGTACTGTAAAATTTGTAACCAAACCATGTGCATTGTGCTGCTAAAGATAATATACTGTATTTTTTTCATGGAGAGTAAGGAATCAACAAAGCATGCCTGAGTCTGAAAATTCTATGTAATTCTAGAGTATTTTATTGCCTCTGAAACATGCATTTGGTGACAGAAAATATTTTAAAAGATGAAAAATTTGAGGGCAAACATCATCAACAATTTTGCACAAGCCATATTGTAGGAATGTTGTGATTATTCTTGAAAAGAAGCATTTTGAGTCAGTGAAATAAATTGGCAAGACCTCTCTTAACAGCAATTCAGGTAATTAAAATCACAGTTCGCATACTCAACCAAGTCAAACTGTAATCTGTTAAAATCTCTTGTACATAAGCCTCCAGATCTCCATTCTTGTACATTTACAGTTCCATAGGATGAACGGTCATTTGCTGCCATTATTCCTCGTAGCAGAAAATTTCCTCTTGAGCAGAAGTCTTAATCCTGCCACAGAGTGACACTTTACAATTATGCCTATGGCCATTTCAATGTCCTTGTAATTCACTTGATAAAGTTGGTTTGTAAAGATTTAGCATATGCTCTCTGCTTTGCCAAGTAGGGACAGTAATTACTTTGAAAGTAGCAATTGATCTAGAATAAAGAAGCTGCATTCTCAACAGAGACAGTAAGTTACTGGTATTGTTCACTTATTAATGTGACTTTGGGAGCCAAAAGGCAGATTTTTGATTTTAAATCACCATAAATCCCACTCAGGCTGCTAGGTGTGCTGGTCGCCTTCCACACTAAGAGAGTGTTTAGGAATAGCTTAAACAATGGAGTCCACTGCCCCAACATAAGCATTGAATGCAGGGTTGGAGGATCGATTAGAGTGATTGAAACAATGGAGAGCAGGAAGAAGCAGGAAGGGAGCAAACCCAAAAGTCATGATACAAGAAATGGAGTGAATACACAATGGTCTTGAAAGAAAGCCAAGGAAAGGAGTTTTTTGAGCAGAGCGCTGACGGCAAGCAGATCTGGAATCATGAGCAAAGCAATGCATTCTTGTTCAATCTTACTGTTATTTCAAGAAGTGAGACTTTTTTTGTAGTAAAACAAGATTACTTCAAAGAAATACCTGGCTCTTGTAACCAATTTCTCATTCTAATGGAAACAGCCTGTGATATCATGCATACAGGGTAACTGCTCAGGCCATGGTGGAGTTAGATGCTAAAACCAGAGAGGACAAACAATGAAGAAAAACAAGGAAAGAGACAGAGGGAGATTTTAGAAAAAGGTATGGCACAGTGGGAGAAAAATGAAAACTTGCAGGAAATTAACCTAAGGCACAGAGATATAAAAGAATGTAGTCAGGGTGTAATCTTCAGCATGATAATCAGTCAACCAAGAGATGCTAATGTCTGGGGGAAAGAGTAAACCCTAAAGTCTACCCATGTTCAAATTTCTGATAAAAAAGAGCCTGTCCCTCCCACCCCTTTGCCATTTCAGAAAAGCAGCCCTCTCTGACAGGCAGCTAGGCATCATGATGGAAGTCTAAAACACATGAAGCTGCTGCCCATTTGGAACACACTCTGTCTCCTTTCACATCTGCAGAGCATTTAGCTGCTTGCATCTGGTTGTGTTTGCGCAAATATAATTCCATATTCACTAATAATTCCCGAGGCTAAAGGCCCCTCTCCTGTAACCTTGTTAATATTCTCACAAGGCCTGGTGTGAACGCCTCACAGCATTTGGATTAGAATTCAGTCTGGGGGTTTCCCCCCCCCGTCTCTTACTCTTTCTCTCGCTCGTACTTTTCTGGCCTCCAGTTTCCTGGCCACCCACATGACGAGACACTCTCCCTCCCGCTCTCTCCCCATTCTCAGTTTCAAGGAATTTCCTTTTGTCAAAGGCGAAGTGTGATTGACATATTTTCCCCCTCTTAAATGCAGTCTTCTTAATACTTGATTTAACTATGTCCTTATGGGGCTCCTATAATCATTACCTAGGTGAGAAAGAGACCCCCTGCTCCCTCACTAGCATCCAACCTTGGCCTTCAAGCGCCAGACAACTGGCTACTTAGCACTTTTTACATGGTTCTTATTCACTTTTTAAAGACATTTTTATTAATTTGATGGTGATGAGGTGTTCCAGATTGACAGCATTGGAAACTGAAGTAATTTGTTTGTCCACAAAACAGCTACACCAAAGCAACAGAACTGCTGGCTCCCCTACTCGTGTTCATGGGGATATCCTTTCAAAGCACCTCACCAAAGCCAGAAAATTTGCCTTCTCCTCTGGCCTTTGTGGAGAGAAGGCAATTCAATTTTCTAACCAGTACTCAACCCTGATGCTAAGACTGATAAAAAACTGAGTTGTAGCTCACCCTGACCACAATGTCACAGGAATGAGGGACATAAGCATTTTGCTGGTGCACTTCTGGTTTCTGCACTCTTTCGCACAAGAAATATTTTCTTGTTGTTCTCTAGACTATTTTGCACGTGACCTGCATAGCACGAGCTGTGAACAAATGCCCACCGCAAGCAGAATCCAAGGTGTGTTACGGTGGGGACAAAGGGTTGAAGGAGAATGGCTGTGGGATTTGGGAAGGTAGATGGAGTGCTGGTAGGAAAAGAGGAATGTGAGTCCCCAGGCTGGTAATTTGGAGTCCTTAATGATTCCCTGCTTGATCTGTGTTGGGCACCCTGCTGCAATGCTCTGTTTTCATCCATGTCTTGTATACAGGAAAGTAAAACTCTGCATTATGTCTGTGGGTTGGCTGTGGGAATGGAGTTGAAGAGGTTGCTCAGACTGAACCAAAAATTTTCAATACAATGTAGGAAGGGTTACTAATGAGTTTTTGAATTAAGATTTGCAAAATTTTACCATACCTTTTAATCCATATGAGAGCCAATCAGAGTTTTGTATTGAATTTACCAGTAATAGTCCTGAAAACTGATTGTTATAACCAACATATAAGAAAATGTTTATAATAATGTATGTTGAAAATTTATGCTATATCATTGTAACACCTTGTTTTCAGTTTTGTATGGACTTTGCTACATTTGAAATAACTACGATGAAATTTCCCATATCAGGGATTAATCTCTGTATCTTGCATCCTTCTTTTCCCCCTTCTGTGAAAAATAGAAGAAAAAAAGGTAACTGAGTTCTCAGAAAAAGTTTTGGGAGACTATTCTCACATATGCTAAAAAAAAGCTCAAAGGGATGCCAGTAGAATTAATAATCCCTACCTAATTTGGATGGAACAGTTGTCTTTTGATTAGCAGATGGTGTGGAAGGTCCCTTTGATGTCAGGAATGTATTCTTGCCCATTTCCAGAAAAGTTTTCCCACATTTAGTCAAGTTGTGAGTCTCAGGAAGTCCCACTTCACACAAAGACGTTAGAAATGCATGTTCTCTGAAGGATTTCTGCCCATTCTCAACCCCAGAGGTGGATGGCAATCTCTCCCAGCGGAGCAGTGTCCCCACGCTGTCTCAAGGCAGGGGACATGAACAGTGCTGCTCCCTCCACTGTGGTTTCAATGTTTGTCTGACAGACCATGGGAGAGGAGAAGGAACCGTTCTGACGAGACTGCAAAAGGTAGGGACCTGGGACTGAAGTACTGTGAATGAAGGCATTGGAACAAAAAGCTGCTGAGGTCAATATCTTGATGTTTTTAGAAATGGGTGGGGGGCTTACAGGCAGGACTGCAAGCATGATGAGGGAGAGGCATGGGCCTCAGATACTTGTCTCCAGAAACAGAACAGGAATTTCCACACATGGAATTTCGTAAATTAAATATAAGAGGGGAAAAGCACCCAAAACTAGAACTAAAAAAGTAATGATTCAGGCTTCAGAGCAGTTTTTGGATGATATACAGTGTAAGACATGAGGCACCTATTGAACAATTAGTGTAAAAGAAGACCTTGAATACACAGAATATTCAACAGAAATCCAATGGAAAATTGTTGCATGGTTATGTAGTCAGATGTGGTAAGGAAGTTCACAGATAGAGCTGAAATAAGGTCAGGCTTATTACTGATGATCCTTGAGTGTTTCACTTTGCAACACTAATAGTTTTTCAACATGTTCATTCAGTACATTGACTTGATACAGCCTATAGGCCAGGAACTCACTGCTGCAAAGTGAGTTAGGTTCTTTATCCCATTAACAGCTTAAATTAAATTAATTAGCAACCATTTACCTTAGCTCTGGCTTCAAGCCATAAGGATTCAAAAGAACACATCCTTTGCAAAGCCAGATTCTGTGTATTCTGCAATGGGATGGGACCAAATGGTAATGATATAAAAAAATCCTTTCATTCTTGTCTTCCTTTCTTCACACAAACATGTGCAGCTGTGGCCCATATCTGCTGAAAATAGTCATCACCACAATATGGCAATGAATATTTTCAACCATTCTTTTAAGAAAGCTTTTATCTTTTCTTGGCCTCACAATGCCTCCAGGCAATCTATCTCCATTGTCAGGGCCTTGTTTTGTGAAGTATTGTTTCCAAGGAGCATAGCCCAGGACTTTTTTTTCTGGTATGTGCCTGGGAAGGAGTTAATTTGTAGATGGCTTAGGCAGTGTATCAGATCACAGTCCTCACCCTTGCTGCTGCCACATGCCAACTGCTTCCCTTGCCACAAAGACCTGTGACCTGCTTTGCCCTGGCTTTGCATGTATTTGGTTTGCAAACTGGCCAGAAACTCATGTTGGGTACCTGACTACAGATATTGGTAAAATACTGTGTTTATGAGTTAGGAGAATGTGCCAGATTCCATTGCAGTGGAATAAATGTGTCAATGCTTCCAGAAGGTGATGTGAGAACTGTTGTTTCCAGCTCCAAGGCAGCTCTGGATTGCTGCAATGGTTTGCTGCTGGTTCAGGTTCTCACACTTATTTATATAACTGCAATAGTCAGAAGTGTTTTTAAAATCAAAGCTACAATTTCTAGAGCATGGTTTACAGAAAGTGAGTTGTCCATGGGCTGCAGAGCTTTGGAAGCAGTCTCTGAGTGTGCAGCAGAGCAGGCTGTGTCCCCAGACCAGCTCACACCACACAGGATTGCTGTTCTGCCTTTTCATCTGAGATGTTTCTGTTGAGCACCATATGCCACAAATCGTTGTGCACGCCACCTGTGAGATGGATTCTCCGCCCTTGTGTCCTGTTGGGCCACTCTGTTGTCTAAAATTAGGGGAAGCATGGCTCACCTTCCTACCCAGTCAGCCTCAAGGCTATGGTGAGGTGTTTGGAGGGGTTCTCAAGCTTACAGGATTGCATTGTTAGCAACTGTGCTCTAGGTGCAAAACCAGAAAGCAACTTCTGCAAACTGTCAACCAGCTTTGGCTTTCAGAATGACCCAATAACTCAGGAGACAAGTGACCTGAAACCTGCTAGAATATTTACATATTCCAGTTTTGCTGAAGAATATCCCCTCTGTTCTCTGTTGTCAAAAATTGACAATATTAATATATCTTCTTTTTAATTCTAAGTAACAAATAATCCTGCCTCTTCCTTGCCAGATTAAAATATATTTAATTTTTTGTCTTTTCTGACTGAATTGCTGATGATGTCTTGATGTGTCAGGTGTCTTCCAGGTATATGTGCAACAGTATATGTTACAGCTATATGTAAAATAGTGCTCTTACAGTGTCAAAGAAAGGGTACAGAAATTCTGGAACTGGAAATTGGGAATGGGATGAGGCTAGTGGCAAGTAGCATCATGGTCCTGCAGAATAGGCCTGGAGAGACCTATCAGTGCCAGGGTTCAGTAGAATATAGTGCAGAAAGCATTTGAATCACTCCATTGTCATCAGGTAACTGAAATCCACAGGTGAAGTACACTCGCTTCCTTTAATGGCCAGGCTAAACATGAAATGGCAGGCTGATGCTTCTGCTTTGAAAATTGAGAAACAAAGACATTTCTGTCTCATCATGCCTCCTCAAATGAAGAGAAAACATGAGGGAGGCTGGGCCTTATATTTTTGAATCAGTAGTTTGACAACTACACTGTGAACATTGACTAATAGCAAGGACAATTAAGATGTGGAATAAGAGAGTAAGAGAATCCTGAACTCAGGATATCCCCTAGGAAGAGGGAAAACTGGGATATAGCAACTGTGTTTCTGTTGAGACATGAGTGATTAGGAGCTCCCTTCTGCATCCGATTTTGAGCTGCCTGTAGACATGTAAGGTGCTGCCCTGGGCTGAGGTGTGAGACAGGGCACCTCCTTTAGGCTTTCTAGAGGCAGCCCCTATTCCTGTGGATGTTTTGGACAGTGAATGGCATTGTTCTGGAGGCCTGCAGCTTGCATCGAGAGGATTTACACAACATGTCAAATCCCTCCTGTCTTGACCTCTCCTGACTCCTGGACATCTGTAAGGGAACACCCCTGAGAGGGTATCTGTAAAGAACTGTTTATTTTGCAGTGAAGGGTAATCTCATAATAACCAGGGAGTTCCTCCAAGTTCCTGGGAGTACCAAGTGAACCTTGCCCAGTGTTGCTGGCTGAAATGTTGCAAACACAAGTACAATGGAGGCTCTGAAGAAAACAGAGGAGCTCAGCACCCAGAGCCCATGTTTATTTTCTCCAGAGATGAAGGGAGGACTGCAGGTCAGCCAGACTTGTGCATTTTGACTGGTATTTATTGACTCAGAAGTCCTTGCTGACAGACAGACAGACAGTCAGGCAGAGAAGGGTTCCATTACAGTGACGTCGTTTCTTTCCCTCTTCTCCCCCGAGGCTCTCACTGCTGGCACTCTTTACACATTGCTGTGGCTTCTCCAGCTGGTGCTGGGACGAATGGCAGCTGCCTTCCACCTCGCTGCTGCTGGAAGCCTGGCTGCCCCAGGGAACGTGTCTGCTGGGCTCTCGGTGACACCCAGCAGCACATCTATCAGAGATGTGACAACAGCACAGAGGCTGGTGTTCATCCTTCCCTCTGAGACCTGGGTAAAGGCTGGAGGTCTGGGTCAGATGCTGAAGGTGATCCCTGGGTGGCTACAGGGCATCAGTGTACAGGGTCTGTCTGAAAGTGGAATGCATCCCTGAGCTGTGTTCAGCCCTATTCCCATCTTCCATTCCCTGGTGCTGTCACTGCTAATTAGGTCTCTGACTGTCCATCTCCAATATTGTGAGATTAGGAGAGATTTGAGTCCTTTCTGTAAGTAACAGTAAGGCAGATCTACTGACAGCCATATGGAGGGATGCTGTGACACTGAGCAGCCTCTGTTTGTGCCAAAGGTCATGGCTTTAATACTTTTGATTCCTAGTATAGATCCTCTAGCGTGTCCCTTTGGATTTAAGACCATGCTGGAGACTTGTATCTATTACAAGCAGTACAGTTACCTATGCACTAGAAGGGTAAAATACTTTGTTCTTCATCCTTTGTCCAAATTGAGAGGCAAAATGTGCATGTTTAAATAGCTTGAATTGTTTTTCTTATCCCCACACTCTCCACGGGTTTTTTTAAGATGAGTTATCTCATTTTGAGTCCATTAAACCAAAGGGTGCAGCAGGCTGGGACAGGAATGGTTTGGGTTGGAAGGGACCTTTAAGATCACGTAATTTCAAACTCCCTGCCATGGGTAGGGACACTTCCCACTAGACCAGGTTGCTCAGACCCCCATCAACCTGGCCTTGAACACTTCCAGGGATGGGATATCCATAGCTTCTCTGGGCAACCTGTTCCAGAGTTTCATCAACCTCACAGTAAAGAATTTTTTTGCGGTATCTAATCTAAACCAACTCTTTTGCAGTTTGAGGGTGTTTCCCCTTGTCACTCCATGACTTTCTAAAAAGTCCTTCCTCAGCTCTCTCATAGCCCTTTCAGGTACTGGAAGCTGCTGTAAGATCTCCCTGGAGCCTTCTCTTCTCCAGGCTGAATGACACTGACTCCACCAGGAGTGTTTGCAGCAAAGCAGTGCCAGATAGGTCTGGTCAGAGGTTTTTTATTTGCTTCACAAACATCATATCAGCAGCATGCACAAATGAATCACACTGATCTCTTAGTTAGTGAAACTTACATTAGGGATGCCACAAAGTGACAATGTCTCTCAATATGCTGTGTTTGCAAATACAGATGCATATTAATGAGAACCCAAGCATCAGGTAATTCAGTCCACTTTTTGATTGCCAATGCAAAATTATGTGCAGTAGTACAAGTTGTGTTTTAACAGTTTTTAATGATGAGGTATCTTCTGTGTTTGAATTCTGTAATTTGATTCATACAGTGAGGCATGGTTGCAACACTTTCTGTTCTGTGACAGAATGCTTCTTACATCACCTAACATATATGGAATTCTTTTCAGGCTCTGCCTCATTAAAACCTGATGCTTAGATCTCCTGCCTCTCTAATGTACAGGGGCAGATCTAGGCATATTTTCACTTTGAAAAGATTTCCTCTCCGTTTCATTAATGACAGCTGTACAGCTGTCTAAAGACTGTGGAGATTTCCCTCTGCACTGCTGTGTTTACTGTCTTTGTAATCTGTTTTGGAGAGCCATGTGCTTTTGTTCCCCCAGTAAATCTCCTTTAAGCAGAACCTGTTTTCCCTAGTGTGGCCTTCCTTAATGTGGCCCTCCCTAATGTGGCCCTCCCAGTAAACAGGAATAAAGAGGGCGAGGGGTTCAATATGTGTGTGGTGGATGCCAATGATGGGATGGTACTGCAAGGAAAAGGCTTTCCTGGCTATGTCTTAGCTGCTGAGAATGTCTCATGTCAAGGGGCTGAAAAACTGCATTTCTCTGTGAGGGTGCATATGGAGCACCTTTAGGGTGCTTATAGGTGAACACCAACCTTAAGGACTAAGTACAGGAAGACCAAACCAGCCCCCAAGCATTTTATCATCTAGTCTTGCTGAGCTTTATGTCTAGCAGAGCAAAATATATTACAAGTACTTTGCAGGGTTGTCAGCCTTCCGTGCCTGAAGAGGGAGTAGCTTGACCATAGAGTTTCACCTGTGGGCTGACTTACATAGTTAGGATGTCCCAAGCTAATTCGTGTTTGAATAAGAGACATACACAGAAACAAAGCTTGATTTAAAATCAAACTAGATGATTACCAGTCTATTACAGGACTATCACACTGCAACTTTTTTATTTTCTCTGTCTTTAATCCACTGCTTTTCTCAACTTTCCTCATGAGGTCTTTATGACGGTGGCTTTCAATTTGTGACCACAGAATTCTGTAAGTCAAGGGACTGCTTCTAAAGGGTGTGAGAAATAAAAGCAGTGTACATGTGCTATGCTGTAATTTATGTATGTGAAATGTAGTAGATGTGCCCGTTGGGATGGTCAGGAAAGTAAGATGAAAGGATTTTCTCGTGGGAAGAAGCAGGGTATCTGAATCCCAAGTTTATGGCAGTTTTGTAATCTTTAGATTCCTTTAGTTTTGCTTTGTTTCAAGAGAGGCATGTACTTGGCAAAGTACCAAGTACTTTGTACTTGGTACTTGGCGATGGCACCTCTGAGAAGTGTCCTGTACATACAGAAAGAAAGGATACACAGTGCAGGGGGTGTTCACATGTGCTTGGAATGGGTTCCATGCTGCAGAGGTACACTGTATCTGGCTCAAAATTCTGTGTGAGGAAATCTTGGACAGGACATCCATGCACAGGGAAGATGCTGACATCAAAGAGTGAAGGTACTCTCTTTAATAAATGCAGGCACAAATGCAAACCTGTCCTGGACTTGGAGGTGAAAATTTTTTGATCCTGTGCAAATGACTATAAGTCAGTTATGTTTGATCTCTAATTCAGATCCTATTTAGTCCCTTTCAAGGACACTCCTTTGTGTTCTACTCCATTTCTTCTATCCTTGCTCGAAGTACTACCATGGCCCGTTTGGCCACCGTGTTAACTTTTGATCTGGTTTTGCTCAGCACCTCGGAGCCCCTTTTCTTCAGAGGCTGTGGTTGCATCTGTTTGTGTCAGCTGTATTCTAGGAACGGATTTTTTTGCCAATAATATTTTCCCTCCAAAGCAAGTGACAACCAGGCACAATTGGTGCAGCAAAAGCTTGCATCCATTGTTAGTTGTAGTTAGCCCTTAACTTTTCCTTGCAAACTTCAGTCAACTCCACTTAGCTTAGTTGTCTTTGTCACTGCAGAAGGGGAAACAGGCTTTGCTGTTTTGCCTTCTACCAGTGAACCCTCAGCAAAGAATGATACTTACAATATAGAAAATCTACCCACATAATGCAGACAGTCTTACTGCCATTGATCCCTGTCTTAGGCCTAGGGAAAATTAATTTTGGCAGTGTGGCTAGAGGCAGATTAAACATTTTTTTTAAAAATAGTAGATCTCTGAGTTCTTTGACAGATCTCCTTTTGGTTTTGTTTCTTTCCCAAGTCATCTTGTGCTTTCCTGCAGATAAACAGAATGATATGAGGTATATTATGTATACCTAATTTATATATAACTTCTATACAATGTAAATGCACGTAACTGATTCTCCACAGAAATATATAATCACAATGCTGTAGTTTTACAGGTTTAGATACCTTATCCTTAAATGCTGGATGTCCACAGGTGCTGGATGTTGTTTATGTACAAAATGAAACTAACGTTTCATTAACTAGAAGTGAATGAAATTTTGTTGACTATTAGGACATTTTGACATATATGAGGATAGAGGAAAAATGCTTAATTCAGTATTATATTGTCTAAAATAAGCAAGGGTGCACTTACCTAATCCTGGGTAGAAATGAAAATTTTTTTCACTGGCTCTTGAACGTACATATTTAAACTGGACAACCTTAGCTTTTCGGTTCTGTTTTTGCAGCATGGATCAGTTGTATTATGAACTGGGAGTTACGAAATATGAAGTGGGAAATGGTGCTTTTCTTTAAAGGCTTGACTGCTTCCACTTTCGTCAAGTTTTTTGTTCTATGTTTATCCTATGTCCCTCTACTTTATTTCCATGTCTCAACTACGCCTGGAATGCCTGCTACTAACATATATTGTTAATACTGCAAACTTAATTTTCAGAAGCACAGCACAAAGCCAAAAGCACTTGCCTTTGGCCTCAGCTGGAATCCAGCACCTCTGAAAATCAGACACTCCTGTTTTTCAGTTGGAAGAACTGATTCTCATCTCTAAAATGCTTTGAATTTACAATTTAAAGAACTTCGGAACTATGTAGGTTTTAAAAAACTGTGTACATGCTATGTTTGCACAGGAATCTGGCAGCCATTTCTAGGGAGCATTAAGCAACAAGATCTTGTAGTGAGCAGCAGAAATATTTTTTATTTAGAGATTACATAACTCTGACAAAATGGAAACCAGCCCCCGTGCTTCACTGTAGACCAGAACTTTCTCTTCCCAGATGGAAGGTGACCTTTAATTGTGTCAGTTCCACCCCACATCCTCAGAAAACAAGGACAGCTGCTTCACACATGAAGGGAAGCAGAGACTGAAGCAACCATACTGATCAAGGATAGATCAAGACTGAGGTAACCCTACAATAGCTACACAAATCTGACTCCATCCATCAGTCAGGTCTCCAAGAGTGTCCAGGTAAAAATAATTGGTCTTAAATGTCTCAGCTCAGAAGGAATTAGCCCCCACCTACCTGTGTCCCTTTAGCTGCCAGTGCTCTGGCAGTACTGATGCAGCCAGCAAAGCTGCCTGTCACCGCTAATCCATGTGGGATGGATCAGGCAGTGTTTGATGCCCGCAGTACAAAGAGTGACACTGAGCTGGAGTGGGAGGACTGGACAGACAGGGAGCTGATGGTGCCCTCGGGCTCAGTCTGCTGGAGGAGGAGTTCCCATGTGGACTTCATGTAGCTGGGACTCATAGCAGAGAGAGAGAAAGTAGAAACACACTGAGCATTCTGTCCTGAGTTAATCAATTGGTACTCTTATATCCGTTATAAATAATTGTCCTAAAAAATCCACCACCAGCTATGCTCCCCTATCTTTCACTCCTTTTGTTTTAGTCACTCTTCTAAACATTCAGGGTTTTGATTCTCTTTCCCTGTTCCTTTAATGTCTTCATGGTGTGGAGGGGGTGGGTAGGCAGGAGGTGCTAGGACCCCTTCTGTGGAGCAGCTGTGATTGCTTCCCGAAAATGTGCGAGAGTTGGGAAAGATTGTGAGGTATGAGTTTTTACTGTATGCTGAAAGGCTTTCTCCATCACCCTGAAGAAGGACCTGAGGAGTGGTGAAAAGGTATAGAGTTGTCAGCCCTGAAACGAAAGCATTTGCACAGTTGGGAAGTAACTGGACAGTGTCTGTGTCCTCTGATGAGCTGAGACAAGTCCATTACCCACAACTTGCCATAAATCAGTGAGTTCCCTGCTCTGAAATAGGTATTCAGTATGTGCTCTGCTATTCCTTAGAGCTCAGGGCTCTTGGTCACAGAAATCACCAGCGCTGTGGTGGCATGGAGTCACTGCAGTAAAGACTTTATCATTTCTTTTCACAAAGCTGCCACTGAAGGCAGTTGCTTGCTAAAACACAATTTTAAAATAGGAATTCACTCTGACTCTGTTTAGGTTAACTTTCTGTGAACAGTCAAGCAATTTACTTTTATTGACAAGAAAATCTGTAAAAAGTCAATGTCAAAGATACATATGTGTGCATTTAAGTAAACTATCCTAAAGTTCTCATGCATAAGCATTCAGTTTTGAAGTGCTTACACATTCCCTGAGCCAAAGGAATGGAAACAATACAATGTGATTTATCTGACCAATCAAACCCAACCCAGACAGCTGCGGCGCAGGCTCTCCTGCTGGCTGCTATTTTCACGCCGGCAGAAGAGGGTAGATGCCTCACATGATTGTGTTTTTGTTGTGATCTTGGCACTCTGCTCTTCTTGCCGATGACTCAGAAGCTAGAAAAAGGACAACCTGCCTCGAAGGGTCAAATGGGAAAAGCCCAGAAAACCTGGTGCTCACCAAGCATGCCTACTCATGGTCTTCACTACATTTGATCTCTCATTTCTACATTTGAATATGGATATGTTGATAGGGAGCAGTTTGCATGCTGTGCTGGATATGAAATCTCACCCCTCCATAACTGATCCAAAATCATTAAAGGAGCTGTGGACAAATTCTGTGCACACGTGGCATATTTGGACAAAATATGCTGACATTTTGAGTCACAGTGCTGTTGTCATGTAACATGGGGGATAAATGAGATCGTCACTAAGGTAACAACTTCAAGCTATACCTTGTACCACTCCTGTGTGTATATCCCTGTGAACAACTCAGAAATAAAATACAAAGGCCTCATTTAAAAGGAAAAACCACTAGCACCAAAAACCAACATCTAGATTGCTCAGGGACATGCCAAAACACCAGCAAAGCTGCTGCCAAACCTGAAGATGTCTGAATTCCTTGTAGGGCTATTATATTGCCAGAAAAACTTCTTGGTATCTTGAAAGTGCTGGTGAGCAGTTAGACCTTGACTGCATTAGGTAGCACAGCATGTAACCTGCAAGATCTCAAGAAGAAAACCAGAGAGGTGTGAGCAGGATTTCCCTGCACACCCCTCAGGTCTCTGTGACACCACGGAAATCCATGCCTGGTATTCAGGCAGGTTATGTGCATGCTTGTGATGTACTGGTGATCCCACTGGGCAGCATGGGTTAGTTGTAGCTCCCTGTCCATGCCAGTTCTTGGCATGTCTCTTACTTGTCTTTCCTCCATCTTAAGCCATTACAGGGAGTCTTTGCAAAGAACTTGGGAGAAAAGGTAACACGAGGACAAAATACAATGTCTGTATTTTCAAGGGGCACATTTTGGCTGGGGTGTGCACTTGGAACAAAATGACTCAGGATGCAGTGCTTCTCAAATCAAATACCTAATTAGCTGTAGGAGCATGACCTGCTTGCTGTCTAAAGTCACTTGTCAAACAGAAATCTCCTTATAAAAACATTATTTTGAAATCAGAAAAATGGAGTGTTTTTCCCTTTTCAAACCCAAAGTCGAAGACAGATGGATATATAATGTGTGAATGCTACCATTTTTGGTTTGTTGCTGATCCCTCCCATGCTTTCAGGCAAAACCCCTGTGGCTTCCAAGGTGTCTATGGCTGTGAAAGGACCATTTCCCGAGGTGTGGGAAGGCTCCCAGTGGGAGCTTTTGGTGGCCTTCACAAAGGCAGGAGCAGCAGACATCTGCTGCACACGTTTTATATAGCTCTTGTTTGCAGCAGCCATGTGGGCAGCGTGGTGCATCTCACACGTTTTCTCAATCTGTATCCCGACCAGGTAGGATTGACAGCTGGAGAAAACCATATATTCTGGGTGCTAAATAGGTTATCCACCGTCCATAAGAAAGCAAAGCAGTGAGCTTTGCAGCCGTGCCTCCCAGCCCTGCCCTTGGTTGTGACTTTGCCACTGGCAAGGCTGAGTGCCTGACCCCTGCTAACATGCGGTGCCTTTAATAAGGAGAAGGAGGGAAGTAATTTTATACTCAGCATGCGAGTGATTCATGTTCTCAAAGGGGATAAAAATGTTATTAGAAAATTCTCCTGCCAAATGTGTGGCAAATGAAACCAATTTATTAATGCTGTGAAGCCAACGTGTGAAATTGGGATAAAAGGTGAGGTGTGGTCTCACCCCTGTGCTTAGTGTGGCAGAATGTGTGCAAGACAAAGGGCTCTTGTCCTTGGAAAGGAGATGCTGCTGTTGTGACCACACGCACTGGCAGCAAACAAACACAGCAAGTTTTCTTCAGCACAGATGCACTTCAAAGTGTTGGGGTGAGAGATGCCAGGACATAAAGAGCAGATCTTGATCGTGGACGATCAAGCTGCTGCTTGAAACCTGTAAAACATTGTCAGGACACCTCTGAAAATGCTTTTATTCATTTCATGGTTCAGGGCTTCCCATTCATTTAGGGTTATTATTTATTTTATTATGTGTTAAGCAGTCTCAGTGTTCTCTGTGTCTCCAAAGACACGAAACAAAATCAGTCCCAGGCCCCAGAATACTCCTGACTTGAAATGTAGTCCACACAAAGCAAGGCATGGGTTTGGAGCTAAGAGGCCCCAGACATGTCCCATGATTTCATAGTAGTGTACTTTACATGGGATGACAATGAAGGTGACCATATGTTCATGAAGTACCTATAAAGCAGATGCTGTACTATCGACAGAAGCAAGGTGAAAGAGGTTTATAAAGTGACCCTTGAGAGGGCAAGAGTTCTCTGCCTTGGTGCCCTTAAGATGAAAAGGTCTGTGACTCTTCCTGCACTCCTGTAGTTTTTGCTCTCTCTCTGCCAACACCATCCTTGATGTGACTGAACAAGACTGAAACAGTATGGATAGAGCTAGAAGCAGATTGAGCCAGTCATAGCTCCTTTTTTTTACCTCATGTACAAATAGCATAATTTACCTGTTTTCAGTGCCTGGAAAACATCAGCATCTGGACAAAGAACAGTCAGCCAGAGCCTGTCAGGACAAAGGAAATCTGTGGAGGAATTTCTGCCTTGGAAAGCTTATCTTCTCCAGAACAGTATTTGCCTTCAAATTATCACGTAAGTAGTCATGCACAGTTCTTCTGGACTCCTTTCTCTTCCTGAGCAGCATCCAAAGCACAGATTCTAGTAACTCTATTTTTTCAGCTGCAGGTATCTAAAAATCTGGACCTTGTTTAATCAAATTCTGATTTCACTGGAACAATCATCTTCTCCAAGGTGGTTTGTTGCATGATTTCATAGTCAGAAACAAGCCTGAGGATTGTTCTGATCAATTTCTAGAGAGCTTTAACACAGGCATCAGCTCAGCCCATCCAAGACCAATCTTTCTGCTCATATTTCATTCAAGAAAGCACTTGCCATATTATCCCCACCCTCTGGCAGTGGGGGAGAAGGGTCAAGCTTTGAACAAAGAAGTGAAATGGATTCTGAATGTCCTTGGCAAGAACTATGAAATCTTGCTGTTGTCTTTTTCTGCTAAAGAGGAACGCTTAGGAATTTGTTGTAAGACTATAAGGCATAAAGTTTAGCTGCTCTAGTCAAGCATATGTCAAGTATGAGTGGCTGCTTGTCTTTTTGTCATTTACTTTATGGATTTGACCTGGAAATAAAGTTGTGTAGATTTAACTTTTCTCAAAACAATAAGGTTTGTTTTATTTCCCCCCTCTCCCCCACCAATCTAGCTTCTATCAACGAATCTTGTACTGGTAAATTTATTAAGATATGGGATTTCTTCAAGCTTCTCTCAACTTCCATTTTATACTTATCTCTCTGCCATCAAGCCAGCAAACTCATTCCACAAGATCTTAACATTATCTGTATTTTGTCTAAAGAAGGGATAAATCAATTAGTTTCTGGCATAATATTAACATTTCATTAGCATAAGTCACAAAGCCGAGTGATCCAGAATTGAAATTAATTGTTGGGATTAGTATAAAGTACCACAGTCATCTGTCAGGTAAATGTCTCCATCTGTCCATGTTTATGGCTTGATATTAAAGGTGAAGTTTGCAGACTCAGTTGGTCAGTCCCTCACTTTCATATCATCAGCTAACAGCACTAAGCTTTCCTGCCACTAGACAAGAGTCCTTCCAAGAGTGAGGTAACCACAGCTGATGCTCAGGACACAGTATTCTCAGGCAGAGTCCAAGGTCTCTAAGACATAAAAAGCCATAAATAAATAAAACCTACCACTAATTGGCAGAATAAAATATTCAAGCTCCATATATGCTTCAGAGTTCCCAGATTCATGAGGGGGTCCAGTATCACTCTCCTAATCCAAGCCCCACAGTGTTTTCACCTTCACAAGCTGTATATTGTTGTTGCAAATTCCTAGTTCCTGTGTCTCTGAACTTTGTGAGTAAGCTTCTACATACTCCATGTTTTAAGAACATCTTTGAGACTCGAAGCTTAATTCCAGCATTTGTCCACCCTCTTTATGGAAGTGACCTCAGAAATACCTGGCTGTGGGCTCACTCAGTTGTTAAAGCCAAGGAAAATCTTATGCGTTTATTGCACTTTGAAATAAATTCAAGTATGCACTTGCCTGGAGTATGGGTGTACTTAGTATGTTCTGTCTGATGAGCTGATTCCATGTATTCTTTGGGCTCTTCAACAACATTGAAAACCCAGTACATTCAGTTCAGGAGCTCTCCTAGAAGAACGTCCAGGACAGGTAAAACCTGTAGACAACTTAGGCAAAGGATACCAGTGCCTAGATTAAGGTAAGAGGAACACCTCCTGAAGCTGCATCTCAGAAGGTGAAGCCTGACATGAATAGGCTGTTCAAACCATTCTCCAACAATCTGCTAATCGTATTCCCACCTTTATTTTTTCTTCTCTCTCATTAACACGAAAACATTACTACAATCCCTTCAGCTATCAAGAAGGCCAGGAAATTGTCCCTCCCTGAAGAAGTCTTCTCTGTGGGATCTCTGAGACCAGTGTGCCACATTTCAGGAGATCTAAGAGTTTACAGTCTGGCGCTAGTTCTGGAAATTCATTCCCTATGTAAAGACTATTATTTGCGCAGTTCTAGTTTGCAGATCTGTTATCTGAGTTGGCTAATCCCTTGCTAAAATCTATAATGGGTCAGTGATTACAGAAGAATATAGTCTGACTATCACTAAGCAAAACAGAAGACAAATAACCCCATTAATTATGGAAGTAAGGGAACATGGATGGCAACTTGTGTTATTCATGTGGCATCCACCGAAATTTTGATGCCTAATTACATCACAGAACAGAACTTCTTTCTCTAATTGCCTTCAAGAGTGGCTTCCTAAATAGATTCTCTGGCATCAGTGAAGAGCTAATCTTTCCTTGCCATCTCCCCATCAGCAGGGAGACACTTGTAAGGGCTTTCCTCTACGGGTAGTGACTGTCATGTTGACTGTCTGGAGTCAGTATCTGTGAAATATTGTCACTTGTGTCAGATGTAGTTGAAACTGGCTAACCTGTTCAAGCAACATTGTGAGAAGAGAAAGAATAGAAAGGAAATTCGAAGCAAATGAACATCCCAGTCTTCCATTTTCCCCTCTGACAGCCCACATGTCTTTATAAGCCTTGCTTCCTCAAGAAGCATTTTAATTTACTCTCTGAGCAGCAAAAGCACCCAACAGACTTTTCTGCCACAGTTTGATAATTTTGTGTCCTGAACAGAGACTGAACAGTCAAAATGATGGAGAGGACAATTAACCAGTTTCTGACATCTGTGCTGGTGTGTCTATCCTGTGGAGCTCTGTTGAAGTCACTGGGATTACTCTGTATTTCCACTGATGTGATCAGATTAAAGCGTAGCCCCATTTGTGCTGCAACTAACTTTTCTAGGGAAGCATAGGATTTTCCATTTTGTATTACAATACTTAATTGGGAGTTGTTTGTTATTGTAGCATTATTGTCATGTGGCCTAAGTGTTAGTGGGCAGAGTAATTTGTCAATGTAATTTTGCATTTCCTGAAACCCCAGATCCTTGGATGTCTCAGGCACAGTGCTCCAGCCAGTAGCAGCATAGATGTGACTGAGCTGTAAGAAGCTCTTGGTATTGCCTTGCTACATGAGCTGTGATTTATAGCTGTGTATCTCATTGTTTGTATTTGTTGTTTGCAGCTATATGGCAGCAGTGCTCTTCAGAGTGTGCCAGAACTATATTTGCTCTTGGATGTCAACATTTCCACAGCCGGACTGTGAGATTTTGGCTGGGCCTAGTTAGCATTCATATGTATATGAATATATTCACATACATACCTTCTTGTGCCTGCTGCACTGTTCTGTGAACCTGTTTGATGCTTGTCTTAGAATCACAGAATAGTTTGGGTTGGAGGGGGACCTCTGAAGGTCACCTAGTTCCAACCTCCCTGCAAAGAGCAGGGACACCTCCCACTGGATCAAGTTGCTCAGAGTCCAACTTGATCTTGAATGTTTCCAGGGATGAAGCCCCCGCCCCACTCTGGCCAACCATTTCCTGTGTTTCACCACCTTCATTCTAAATATTTTCTTTATTATAGCTGGTCTAAATTGAATCTCTTTCATCTTAAAACCATTACCCCTTGTCCTAATCCACAGGCCCTACTAAAAAATTCAGCCCTATCTTTCTTATAAGTTCCCTTTAGGTTCTGAAAGGTGCTAGAAGGTCACACACAGCCTTCTCTTCTTGAGGCTGAACATCCCCAATTCTCTCAGTCTTTCTCCATAGCAGGGGTGTTCTAATTTTTTGACTATCTTCATGGCCCTCTGAATTGATTCCCTCTGCTCCCAGCTGCCCTGGCAGGGAATCGTTTCAGCTCCGGTTAGGCAGTCACAGGCGGACCGGCAACCACCCCGTGGTGGGTCAGGAGCTACACGAGAGCTGTCGGTGAGGCTACGACGAAGGCAGGAAAAGGAGACTTCGTGGCTGTGCTACATGTTGGCTTTTATTGTCCCTCTGCACCTGCACAGCATGCAGGCAAGCCCACGAAGTGAAGAAGAGAGGCGGGGTAAGCTATTATAAGGGACCAGAAAAAGGGGCGTACACAAGAGGGAAAACCAATCAGGGGAGTGGGGATGGAACACAGAAAACGAATCAGAAACGAGGGGTGCGGGATTTCCCAGCCTGTTCCAATCAGGGACTGACTTCTCCTGATCTTTCCAGAAAGAGGGGAGAGTCCTTCCCGGAGATGGACAAGCACAGGTGCTGGACAAACAAGTGCAGGGGGAAACCATTAGGGGAAAAGAATAGGGGGAACATGGACTGTACCATTACATAACAAATTAATATTAACAATAAATAAAAGAACAGAAAACGCACTGCTACAGCCCTCCTTTGGACCTGCTACAAGGTCTGACATACGTAATATTTAAATGTTACAGTGTTTATCACCACAAAGAAAGAATGTCCTGACAAAGAGCTACACTGGCATTTCCTATCCTTTAGACTGCAAGACCCTGACTGAGAGATGAAGGTCGAAGTGAGTAAATGTATGCTTTTACAATGAAGGGTCTTTCAACAGCCTGTGTAGTCACTGTTGGATTAATTTACCTAAAAATTGGAAAACACATTCTTGAAGTGTTCTCTTCTTAGTAGCTAAGTGTTGTTAGGGGGCAGTGAAAGCATGCTGGTTTTGGCTTCACAGTGACTGGTATGGGGCTGTGTTTTGGTTTTGTGCTGAACAAAGAGTTGATAATATAGAAATGTTTCTGTTATTGCTGAGCAGGGCTTGCACAGTGCCAAGGCACCTTCTGCTTTCAATACTGCCACACTGGCAAGGAAGTTGGAGGTGCCTGGCAAATGGTGAGGAAACACAGCCAGGACCCAAACTGACCAAAGGGATATTCCGTACCATATGACATCATGCTCAGTATGTAAAGTAGGGGGAGGAAGGAGAAAGGGGAGATGTTTGAAGTGATGACATTTGTCTTCCCAGGTCACCGTTATGTGTGATGGCCCTGCTCTCCTGGAGAGGGCTGAACACCTGCCTGCCCATGGGGAACAGTGAATCAATTCCATGTTTTGTTTTGTTTGTGTGTGCAGCTTTTGCTTTCCCTGTTTAACCATGTTTATCTCAACCCATGGGTTTTCTCACTTTTACCCTTTGGATTCTCTCCCCAGTCCTGCTGGTGGGGGAGTGAGCAAGTGGCTGTGTGGGGCTTGGTTTCTGGTTGGAGTTAAACCATCACAGAGGGCCAGCTGCTCCCTAAGGGCTGGGAGCCTGGAAGCCAACAATAGTAACATACCTGGCAGGGCAGCAGTTTTACCAGGTTTACTTCCATGTGCCTAAATGATGTAAGCAGAGTAGACCAGAGTCAGCTGAAACCAAGGGTCCAGATCATCAGGCAATCTTATGATGCTGAAGCAAGTGCAAGGTCAAGACATGGGACAGAGTGCAGTGATTGTGGAGAAGTTCTGTGGTGACAAGACGGGTCCATAAACAACACCCAAAATGTGGGGTTCAAGATCAGGCACAGGCAAGGCTGTGGCTTCTCTGGAGATCGGTAACCCTACAACAAAGATCAAGTAAGGGCTGTAGTTAGCTCAGGGATGAACTCATAGGGACCTCCTGGGCCCGTGGTCAGGGTGTATGGGAGAGTTCCAGGTGTAAGGCTGGTCAGAGAAACTGAAGCCGATTAGTGCAGTCAGGGCACTGACAGCTTAAAAGGGAAAATACTGTAGAAATAGTTAGCAATATGGCCCACTGTTTGGATGAAGTTTTCCTCAGCACAAAATTCTCTGTAAGTATCCTTTCTATGTGCCTGAATTCTGCTTGAACTATCCCATGTGAAAAAATGTTTTCTATCTAAATTGATTATGGTCTAGAGCTAATGTGAGCTCTAGAGTTTGCAGGAACTCACAGAGGTGCTTTAACTGCAAGATTCAATGCATTTCCAGGAAACATGGCTAGCGTGTGTTCATCAAGTTTTTTCTTAGTCTATTAGTCTCATTTTGTGTGAAAGGGAGTCAAGGGCATGATCTCTTAATGGAAAACAGATGCTATGCTTTCAGTCTGGGGCAGTATTATATTATATTAACAGAAATACTCAGCTGAGAACCAGTCTCCAAAAGAGACTTGTTCTGCAAAGGCGAGAATTGTATCTTCAGCTTCTCCAAAAGACCTGTATGCCAAGGGATTTAGCTGAATTGTGGGAAATTGCCTAAAGTCCCCACAGTACCTGGTCCACACTTGCAGTCCTCATCTCATGTATTCCTAGTAAGAGCTTAGTCCAAAGATCTGTTGAGTCTTTTCTGGAAATTCAGCAGTTCCTGTGGCAAATGCCACTTTTTATGATTATTAATTGGAGCAGGGACTTAAATCTTGTTTTCACCTGCACTGGACAAGTGCCATATCTGCTAAATGTGCAGAACCACTCACTTGGAGTCAGTAGGAGTAATGTTGACTTGCATTTTAGCCCACCAAATGTCTGATTGTTTATCTGAAGGGGAATCCTGTCAATAGGAGAAATCACAATGAAGAAAGCTCATCTCGAGTTATTGGCCTTTACATAGGTAAAACTGAAATTCACGGTTCTGGTGAGGAAAATGTACCTCCAGCAAAGAGTCCTACTATAAAATCAATATAATTGCAACTCTTAATGGTTGCCATCTTTCCTAGCACCGGACTACATGGTGTTGGAATCAATACTCCACAGCTGACTGGAAGGAAAGAATGCAAGATAATAAGAATAACATGTTTCTGTCTTGATAGGATGCTGAGCACTGTAAATCAGTGTGGACTTCAGCCAGAAAGAGTCTGCAGCTCCTGCTGAGAGTGTCAGCAGCAGAGAGTTCCCCAAGTTTATATCCCTTTGCACAAAATTTGTGCAAATTCGAGCTCCTCCTCTCTGGTCCAATAAATTCTGAAATAGATCTTCATCCTCCATTCCTGGAACTTGTGATTTCAGTCTCTAGGGATTTGGCTTTTCTGTGTATTTTCCCCTTAAAATATCTCTGGTTGAATGAAATGAAGTTGTCTTTTCTACAGTGTATTGGCAGAAGTAATAGAACATCAGTCATAGAATTCCAGTATATTTTCAGCCAGTGGCTCAAGGCCTGTTCAGATATGCTGAGAATGGACAGTCAAACCCAATGCTGGCCTTAACCAGCTTAATTAGCTAGTAGCACATTGTGTTCAGATGAGTTGCATCACCTTACCCTAAGGTTAAATAGGGTATTTGGAGGGCAGTGTCTTTATGCTTTTGCTCTTGTTTTGACAGAGCATGCCCTTTGTGGTGAGCTCTTTGAGTGAAATTCCACAGTCCCCAGCTGGAATGTAAATACAAGTGGAAATCCTTAGGTGGTGAAAAGTGTTGTATCTCTAGTTGGCCAAAAGTCAGGTGAATAAATACAATTTCCATGGCAAACATAGCCCATAGTAAATGAAGAGCATGGCTGAGTGGTATGGGGTCAATTTGTTTTTCTCTGTGTGTAGCTGAGATCTCAAGTGGTATTCTGTATCTAGAAATAACTCACACTGGGAGCCCTCCTAGACTCCTCATAGTTTGGTTTCTTCCTTTTAGTTTCATGTCCTATTTCCCTCCCTATCAGGAGGTAAATGGTGCATCCTGAAGAATTATTGTTGAGCTGTCACACAGAGGATATTCCTTAGATAGCAGGAAATGCAACTCAGATACATGGTTTGAAAAGGAACTGGTTGCTTTTGTTACATCCCACAGTTTGTGCTGTGCTGTAGGGGTGAGTTGTCTTACTGTGAAATTCTGTGTGAGGCTGACACAGAGTGCCCCACCCTGCTGGAAGAAAGTAAATTTTTTCCTGCCTTTTTGAAGTGAATGGAAAGCTATACACTAGCAGGAAAAAGGAAGCAGGTATTGCTGCTGCTGAAGCCTATCAGCTGGGAGGCAGTAACTCTGAAAGTCCAGCTTGTGGCAAATGACTGAATGTGACCTTTTGGTGCAGGGCTATGGCTCAGTGAGCCCAGTGAGTGATGGCTGGGTAATCACTGGGTATATAAACAGACAACACTGAATAAAGGGATCAGGTGTCCTCTGCAAACAGCACTGGTCATATGCATTTGGCACAAGATCTGTGCCTGGTTCTGCTGTCCTCACTTCAAAAAGGTGATGAAAAAATAATGAGAGTTTAGAAACTACTGCAGAAATGACCCGCAAAGGGAGTCTTAACAATGAGAAAGCACCTCAACGATGGCCTGTAGGTAACTATACAGAAGATTTTGATTGAACAACTCGGGCAAAGGCAGAAATCACCAGGAGTCTGCAAGTCTACACATTGTGAGATAGACAAAATCAAACAGAAAATCAAGTTTGCACACATGGTGAGGCCAAAGAATGGCTGGAAAAAAACCCATCAGCAAATGCAGTGTATTCCTCTTTCCTTGAAGTGACTAAGTAAATTTACATTATGGCTGGCAGTTTGCCTGTGAGATGTCCTTCAGCTCAAAGAAGTTTTATATAGGATTTCTGTGCCTTGTATTTCACTGGAAGTGAAAAATCTTCCTATTTTTCTCCTTTAGCCATAAAATCTATGTCTACCTTCTCACCTGCTTCTTTGACCTGTGGGATTGCTTATTCTCTTTTGTGGTGTGCTTTGAGCACAATTCTGAAAGCTGAGATAGTTTATATTCCTAATCCACAGGAAGGGTGGATTAAATTCACTGGGATCATTTTTCAAATTCTCATCATAAACAAAGAAGCTTGCCTATGCTTATTTCAGTTGTGTTATTGTATGAAAATGTCACGTTTAGCAAATAACTGGGATCTTGCTGCTGCTGCTGCTTGTGTCTTCACCTCACTGCTCAGCTTCTTCGGGCCAACTGCAGCTGTTGTGTTGGTGCTGAGTGGCTAGGAAAATAATGATCTGGAACTCAGCAGCATATTGTGTGCAAGCAATGAATTTATTGCCAAGAGTATGTATAAAATAAATTACTGCCACAATCCTTTTAGGAATCCTCACTTTTCTTAGCTCTTTGGCGTCTCCTTGGACAGTGCTGCTGGGCTGAAGCTCTGGCAGGGACTGTGTGTACCTGGGCAGGAGGTTGTGATTTGGCATGTGGCAGTGGGAGAGTGGGAGAGGGAATCAGAAGGAGCTGGTGGAAAGGCTGAGGCTAAGTTTTGCTCCTTTATGCTGTGGGACCAAGACAATTTTTCTGACACAGGCAGCTGGATGAGGAGAGCAGGACCAAGGTGAGAAAGAAGCAGGACAGAGACACATAGTAGGATCAGTTAAAAGGGAGGAAAAAGAAGGGCCATCATTCCTTTCCAGGCTCTGGATGGAAAACTGAGAATCATTAATTTTGGGGTTTTTTATTCGCTTACCTATGAACAATACTGTGAGGGCTTAATCTTTATAGGTAGGATTAAAGAGGTTGACAATCAAATATTTCTCTCTATTTGATAAAACAACGTAGATCTGCTTTATTGGAGGAAATTCTGAGTCCTGTTGTCTGCCATACATTGCCACTAGTGTGCCATATTTTTGTGTTTCTGATTTTCCAGGAAGCCTTTAAAGAAAATGTGTCAGATTGTTGTGTACATAAGGGTTGAACCATAGTGTGCATCCACAGCCTCATTAATGTAGGCAGCATAAACCCCTAGCACATTAGATTGTTTCTGATTTGCAATTATCTGTTGTTACAGTGGCTAGCAGTGTTTTCATAATTTCATTTTCTGTTTGTTGAATAATGTGGTTGAACCCAGTAGGGAACTGACTAATCTAGTAGGCACTGACTGCTTTTTGCAAGACTCATGCTTGTGCACAGTGGTGTTACAACCCAGCCTGTGCTGAAATCCCTGGTCTGCCTTCATTTTCCCATACTCTTATCATTCCATTTCTATGGCTTCTCTGAGTCCCAGCTGTGCAAACCAGCACATACCAAATTCTGCTGCCCATCTGTTCATCTACACAGAGAGGCATGACCACATCCCCACAGCCTCAACCAATTTTATTCACTTCCTGCTGTCTTTGGATTCCAGATAAAGCTTTTTTTTTTTAAAGAAACCTTCCCCTAATCTGTCCACTGACTGATGTTAGTGTGCATACTTTCATTTAGAAGGAGGCTTTATCATAATGGTTGTATTGCTTTCCTAACAATGCCTGCCTAAGTCACTTTGTGAGTTGAGACCATGGGAAAGAGCGGGCATTTCTTTGGTTCCCATTAGGCATTCAGTATCGGGTGGCTCCACATTTCAGCTATCACCTGGTTTGCACAGGAAGTTCTTGCATCAAAAATTTGCATTTATCCATTGCTGTGTAAAATTGCATGTTAGCCCACTAACATGGCCCTGCTGTGTTTGATGTTATATGAACACATGAAAATACAGCCTCTTCCCCCAGTTGCTCACAATGTGCTGGCACCACGCAACACGTACCCCTGCAGCAAGCACTTCTCATGTTATTCCCTGGTATGGATGCCTGCAAAACGATCATCTGGAAGCAATGGATCATTTTACCTAGGCCACCAAACATGTGTTTGTTGCTAATAACTTTGGTTCACTATTCAAGCATGTCCAAACAAAATGAATGGCCTGGATTCAGAAGCCTTTGTAACCCACCTCCACTTTTCCCCACACATTATTCTGTAAGTCCCTGATCTATGGACCTTTGTTTTATAGCCCTATGTAAAGTACCATGTGTTTTACAGAACAGAACAATAGTGACAGCCACATTTTCAGTCAATGTGGTTTGGGATTTGGATGTCTTTCCTCTGCCTCTCTCCCTGCTTTGGGTCACTGTATTATTTTCAGAACTGGCATATCTCAGTGATCAGCGAGTCACATTTGACTGGGATCCGCCTTACCTGGGCCTTCTTGGGTCCTGTGCCGTGAGTTTGTCCCAAATTTAAACGTGCAGTTTCTAGAAAAGATAATCCCAGCAAAGTGGCAATATTTAGCTTCTTTTTGCAGCCGTGACATCCAAGCAATGAGTAAGCCCACCAGAATACCTGTCTGGCAGTGCACACGCCTGTTGTGCCGGTCTGTAAGCCAAAGCATTTCAAGTGATGACCAGTGAAAGCAGGACACCATTGCCTGGGAAACCAAATAAATAGAAGCACACAGCCATCCATCACTGCCATCTGGAAAAGATTGGGCTGAACGTCTTCCTGTCAGGATCTGCTACAGTATTTATTTGTGTAGCTGAGCTTTGACTGTGGGGATTTCAGCAAAATATTCCTTTCAGCAACGACTCGAAGAGAAGATTTGGGTCTGATTGTCAGGTTAGTGCTAATTCCTCTGCTCAGTTTTGCAAAATTACAACTGTAACCAATAGTTATGTTTCTTATTTTTTTCACAGGTAGGGGCTTCACATGTATGGAAACAACATGTGAAGAGAGATGATCTCAATTTGATATTGTGTACATGTGTTACCAAAGCAGCGTGAATGACCATGAGCTGGTGACAAGTACAGGTGTAAATGATTCATGATGGATGAGTTTGTTCCTCCAGTGCCTGATAAGAAAAACAAGGTTTTTCTTAACACAAATAATCTGGTGGGCTTTCTTAACACAGCTGAAAGATGGAGTTATTTTAAACATTAAAAATAGAAACATTTGAATTTACCTAGTGTACAAGGAGCCTGTGGGTCAGGTAAGAAGTTCAGAGGATAAGGCTGTACTAAGGAAAGTATGTTGCAATGCATTAAAACAAACCTTGAAATGTACTAAAGCCATACTTGATAGTGGAAGGACAGCATGAGATGTACAAGCTATACAGAACAGAAGAGGGTAAGGAGGAAGTTGTACTGATACGTTTCTCTAAGTGGGGACACAAGAAAAGGAGATAAATTTAAATGGGCTTTTTTTTTTTTTCTAACCACAAGACAGAAGGAGAATATGAACAAAATCTTCTCAAACCAGAATACTGTAGAGTCACAGAATGATAAAATCTTTAAGGTCAGAAAAGACCTCCAGGATCACTGAGTCCAACCTTTGATCAATTACCACTTTGTCCACTAAATCATAGCACTGAGTGCCATGCCCAGTCTTTTCTGGAATACTTCCAGGGATGGTGCAGGGTACAGGAGGACAATCATTGCCCTGGTCCTGCTGGCCACACTATTCCTGATCCAGGCCAGGTGCCATTGGCTTTCTTGGCCACCTGGGCACAGCTGGCTCACATTCAGCTGCTGTCACCAGCACCCCCAGGTCCTTTTCCTCTGGGCAGCTCCCCAGCCACTCTGCCCCCAGCCTGTGCTGCTGCCTGGGGTGGTTCTGACTGAAAAGCAGGACCTGGCACTTGGCCTTATTGAACCTCACACAACTGACCTCAGCCCATGGATCCAGCCTGTCCAGATCCCTCTGCAGAGCCTTCCTGCCCTCCAGCAGACCAACATTCTACTCCCACCCAGCTTGGTGTCTCCTGCAAACTGACTGAGGGTGCACTTGATCCCCTCCTCCAGATCACTGATAAAGTTCTGAAACCAGACTGGCCCCAGTACTGAGCCCTGGGGAACCCCACTGGTGACCAGGGGGATGTCAGCCCAGCCACCACCACTCTCCAGGCCCAGCCACTTTGCTGGTTTTTAACCCAGCAAAGAATGCTCTGTTCAGGCCATGGGCTGCAGCTTCTCCTGGAGAATGCTGTGGGAAGTGGTGTCAAAGGCTTTACTGAAGTGCAGGTAGACACCATGCTCTGCCTTTCCCTCTCCCACTATTAGGGTCACCTAGTCATTAAGAAAGGTCAATTTGGACAAGCAGAATACCACAAAATGTCAAGTTTAGGGAGGAGCATAGGCTTTATGTATGCTGATACCTGCCAGAAATTCTCTTTAGGCAAAGAAGGACAAAATAATTTCTTAAATTGAATAAAAACAATATTATTCTTCAGAAGAGAGGGAGTGTAGTCAGGGAAGGCACTATGTGGTATCTGCTTAGCCATCTGAGGGGGCTGGAGAGCATGTGAAAGGCACAGAATAGCCTGGCACCAGGACTCAGTGCCAACAGAGGACATGGACTGAATTACTGAATTCACAAATATACTGAAGAAGTAGAAGAAAGAAAAGGAAAAAGTTAATTAAAAATAGACAAAAGGAGCAGGAATTGCAATGGGCTTATTCTGTGGGAAAACAGGCAGAGGTTTAATTAACACATTCAAAGAAAGATCAAATTGTCAAAAAAACTCTAATAGTCAAGGTTAATAGTCAAGAACAGAATGCTTCTGTTGGAGTCCAAAACTCTGTTCTGCAAAGCTGAAGTGAACATATCTGAGAGTAAGAACTACTGTTAAGGAAGAGATTTTGGTGCAGAAGGTTTTGGTCAGGGCAAACCCAAGCGCTGCTGGTTTGCAGGAAATTTATTCAGATTAGTTTTGGTCCAGAGAAACCAAACCTCAGAGCATGTGCAGACAAGGATCTTCCTTACCTTTCAGCTCTTTGCTTTAATTGCTGGTCTTCCCTACTTTGCCAAATAGTTTGAAGAGCAGTAATACATAGATGAGGAAATAAGCACTAATCAAAGGTGAAATTATCTGCTTTCATGGATCGAGCAATATGGTGTGTAGTTTCTGTTCTATTTTACAGGAAGCCTTAGGAAAGAGTCAGACTTGAAAGCAATGGCCTGAGGGCAAGAGAGGAAAATTTCTCAGTGACTAGCTTGCTTTCCAGTGAAGATGAGACTTTGGCATTCTGTAACTAAAATGTATAAACTCCTGTGTTCAGTGAAGTTTACATCAACACCACCACCATCACCACCAACAACAAATAGGAGAGTGGAAAATGAGGAGAAGAAACAAAATCAAAAATTCCCTCAGCTGCTGAACTGTGGCTTTATGTTGCTGGGACAATAACTGTGGGACTTCTGTGTATCATGGTGATGATGTAAGTTCTACCAATGCTTAGATATTTAGATGGACAGATGTTGCAGAGATGCTACGATAATGCCACCTGCTTTCTCTATCCAGCTTCTTGCTTACTTAGCACTCACTCCAGAGATGTCAAACAGCATTGCTTCTGGGCTCCTTGCATCTGCTCCCTTGGAGGAGGCAGAATTTTATTTTCTGCCTCTCTCTCTGGAGAAATCATGACGCACAGCTGTATCGGGGTGGTTGCATCGTGAGCGTGTCCCTGATGAGTTCAGCTCGCCTCTCCTCCTGCTCAGTGATGCCTTCCTTGGCTGCCTTACTGGCATGCAGTAGCGAGCTCACAGTGTCCTGCCAACATGGAAAGCATGATCAAGTATTCCGAGAGCAGATGTCTTTTTATTTTTCATACCTTATATTCTGTAACAGAACTTGGAAAAAAGGGAACATTGGTGTTTTCCTAAAATGGCAATGAACTTCTGCTGTGCCTTTTTCCTCATTTCATGCTGCTAATTCATGCTATTTACCTGTGTGTCCTGTGACAGGTAATATTTTGGTTTGCTTCTTTTGCTAAAGGGATTGTGTATCTCATCCTTTGTCCATAAAAATAGCTTATTTGTATATTAAGAGGGCCAAATGCAAAAATATGGAAAGACATAAGAATTTGTTATTTTTGAATATATTTAATGACTTTTAAGTAAGCCTAACAATCTTGCATTTGAGTTGCAGTTTCTGAACTCTCTGATGGGCAATGCAGTAGCCTGAAGCTAAAGGGGAACTTTTTTCTGTTGGCCTTTATAGGTGCAAAACTATACCACTATGTGTTACTGCTAATAAACTCATTTTTATTTTGCTTGTATAAGCTGCCTCCAAATATGCTGTGTGCACTGGGCTGATGAGGGAGGGATTTATGTCATTTTAAAAAAGACACAGAGGATGTCTCAGGTGAAAAGGAGGGAAGAAGGGAAGGAGGGAAGGAAGGAGGGAAGGAAGGAGGGAAGGAAGAAGGGAAGGAAGGAGGGAGGGAGGGAGGGAGGGAAGGAAGGAAGGAAGGAAGGAAGGAAGGAAGGAAGGAAGGAAGGAAGGAAGGAAGGAAGGAAGGAAGGAAGGAAGGAAGGAAGGAAGGAAGGAAGGAAGGAAGGAAGGAAGGAAGGAAGGAAGGAAGGAAGGAAGGAAGGAAGGAAGGAAGGAAGGAAGGAAGGAAGGAAGGAAGGAAGGAAGGAAGGAAGGAAAAATTGCCTGTTTGAACAGAGGTTAGATTTTGCTTTGATGAAGCCGCAAAGAATGTGAGCACATATGAAGAACGTCTTATGAAAGTTTTTAGAACCCAAATAAGACATACTTCTTTGCTCAAAGCACTGTCATAGAACAATCCCTCATGTCCCATTTAGTACATCAGCCACAGTCCATCAAGCACCTTCAATTTATTGCTCTGGCATCTCTCAAGTACCTTCTGTCCAATCCCTCCTTCAGCCTAGGCAGTTGTCTTTATTCTAGCACATCTTTAAATGCAGGAAGACTAGGAAGGCAGAAGGAGGACAAAAGACACTGCAGCTTTTATCATGCTACTGACAATCATTTTAAAGTGATAGAAAATGAAGGACGAAGCAGGAGACTGAGTGAAAGCAAATGTAGAGCCCGTCATCAAAAAAAGGAGCAAGATTGATGCTAGTGAATGCTGTGGCTGTCTCAGATGGCATGCAGGCTACCAGCTGGACTGTTAGCTGTGATATAAATACTTTGTTGAGGTTTTTTAAAAAATATTCATGGTAACTTTTTGAAAACATTTTTCACATTTCTGGAGTCACACTCTATGAACTGTAAAGTCACAGTAATGTGCTCCTAGGCCAGGAATTGTTTAGAGTCAGGAGTAGAGCTGGTAGATATTTTTCACTTGAAAACAATTTTTTGATGAAAAATGGCCTCTTTTGTGAAACCTTCTGTATTTAATGAAAAACAGAAAGCAAATATGTTCTTTGACTCTAAGTTAAGAGTAAATATCATCCCAAGGCAGTGTGAGCTCCACATGAAGGGGGAAATCAAAGAGTGGGAAAGTGCACACACTCCCTAGAGCTTCTTTCACTCAGAACCTGTCATTTCCTCCATAGGGGTGCTTAATTGAAACTGGGGCAGGATACAAATGTTGAATACAGAGGAAAATAGTAGTTGCAGGGGGAGGACTGCAGCTGTATGCCTTATCAGAGAATATCAGCTAAGGGCTGATATTGTTGTCCTCACATTCAGAGTCCATGGTCTACCTGTTTGAAAAAGTTACTCATGCAATGATACTTTCTGGTCTTGCAATGCTCATGCAATGATACTTTTCATTTTAGTGTTATTCACAGTCTTCCAGTTATTCTGGAATATTTATGGTCTTATGTGGGTTCACAGAGTGAGCCACAGCTGAGGCATTTTTCACTCTAAACATAATTACCTTCAAGTTGTCATCATTTCCTAATATGCTTAGTCTCTGTTCAGAGCTTGTAATAAGCTGGATTCATCTACATCATTTAAGTATTTAAGTAGTAAACAGTTTTGGAGTCATATGTCATTGAACATCTCTGTACTTAAACATATGTGAACTCTCAAGGACTAAATTTAATCCCCAGGCTCTTGCTTTGCAGGGAGTGTCAGCCTTGTGTGGTACAAGGGAGCTCATTTATTGATTAACTTGGTGCTTCATTCCTTAAGCACGTGGCAAAGACAGGCTGGTTGCATTTCAGTGATGTACTTCTATAAGCTGATGTCTTAATTACATTTCTTGTCAAGGTGAAGGGTTACAGACAGTCCCCAGGGACAGATATTTTGAACAGGACCTCTGTGATTTGGACTTTTCTTTTGGGAAGCTTATCCCAGATAAAGGTCCCTCTTTGGAGGAGCAATGAAGAGAGGCCATGGATCACCTAGGCATTCAGCTGGCAGCTCTGACAGCTGTGAAATTGTCCTATCAGCCATGTCATTGAAGGGAGTGCCACACAGATCTTGAAACAGAGCTAAATGACTAGGGAATTGCCTATTAATTTTCTCACAGTGCTTCACATTGGAATAAACTTTACACTTTTCCCTTAAATCTGATCTGGTAAGAGAGCACTGAGAACCCTCTGTGTGAACATAGGGAGGCTCTGTCCCTTAGGGGTCATCCTGTGCCCACTGTAGAAGGTCCTCGCTGGTCTGCAGGACTGTGTCCCACTGGGAAGCAAGGAACCAGACACACTGTGTCTGGGAAGTATTCCTTGGTAAGCAGTGTTCACAGCTCACAGGGAAGCAAAAATCCTAGAAAAGAGGTAACTACCTGCCATTGTCTTAATTTTTTTTCCTGATTCCTAAATTAGTGACACTTTTGATGTCCCAGGTTGTTTCTTCTGCAGCAAGGTGAGTGTTAGATAGCCGGGGAGACATAGGGCCTTATATCAGATGTGCTATTACACATCTGTCCTCATGTTCCATGATGATTTTAGTTCAGCTTGTCTTGAGGCTCATGTTATTTATTTTTTATTTTCTTTTATTTATGCTGATATTTGACAGAAAAAAAAAGTACGTTGTTTACTTCTAAAGAAGGAACAGTTGCAAATAAATAACAAAGCTTATCAGTCAAGTGGGAATGATTGCTGAAGCTGAACATGCAGAATTTTTTTTTAGTTCAAGGGCTCTCTTTAGTCTGTTCATGACCATCTATAATTTTCACCTATGAGACTCACATTTTCAAGCCTGAGCACTGGTCACATTTTTTTAAAAAAGTGTGAGAATAAGTAATTTAGTAATTCCTAAGTATGAGACAAAATGCAAACCCCATGCTTTCTGAGTAAAAAGGGATGGAAATGTTCTTATGATAATATAGCTGCAGACAAAAACTTCAAAATAGGGAAAAAAATGTGTCTTCACTGAAGACAGAAGCTTGTGTATGTCCTGACAAAAACTGATTTGCTTTTGCCTGAGTAACAAGCACTCAGGGATCACACTCAGCCTAGGCTCAGTTTGTTTTAAAGTGCTCTTGTGGTACTCTTAACAACAAGTACCCACTGGAGCCTTTACTGTGTCCATTGCGTTTCCTGTATATAAATTATTTTTGTGAACTGTTTGTCTGGCCCATGCAGTAGTGGAGGGCACTGTGCATGTGTATTTGAAGTAGAGAAAATGGTATGGCAGAAGTAGGCAGATTTCATTGGTGCTGTAGCATTATGATCGCTGCTTTTATAATTGCCTTGGCACTCTGAAGGATCAAAATGCTACGGAAATACAAGTTATAATGTAGTTATATAAAATTAGAGCAGCAGTAAAAATGAGAGTGGGCTAGAGCCAGGAGAGGATACATGAGAAAACAGTTCCTTAAGTGAAACATGGATTAAAGGTTCATTTAAACAGGTTGCTGTGTAGCTCTGGACTGACCACAAGCATGTTAAGGCAGCATTCAGCTCCTCTGTAAAACATTTGCTGGTCCACAGGAAGAGTTTGTTGCATTAAGTAATTTATGGGGTGCTAAGAAGTTCCTTAAGCTATTATTAAAAACATACAAAATCTTCCCTGGTTAGGACTCTAGTAACTCAAACTTCTAACTAAGCAGAACTGATAGGGCAGGCCTTTTGATGTTTAATGAGTTCTGAAGCAGATGTGAGATGTGATAGACAGGGGAGCCGGGATGATTTAGTGCTCATGGAACAAAATGATGAGATCCCCTCCTGAAAAAGAAAATGTAGCTAAAAAGGACAGGTTTTCTAGTTTTTCATTTTTTTTTTCTTCTTCCCCCCTTCTTCCTTCTTGGTGCATGTGTTTTTGATTTCCTCACCCCGTGCCTCTCAGTGCTGGCTTGTTTCCATTCAAACACACACAGAACACTGAAAACTAATTAGCCCTGGATGCAGCCACAGGAAGTTAGCCTGCCAAGTCCCCTTTCCCCCACAATTCCTCAACTTTCTCAGCTTGCCTCAGGCCAAGGGCCTTGCACTGGGCCTCTCTGTGTAGGTTGCCAGGTCTAATTTTACAATTTCCCTTCACCTTATCAAGTGTGCCCCAGGCCCAACAAGGGGGAAAGGATCAGAGCCAATGTTGTGTTGTGGGCCTTTCTCCCCCACACCCAGTCCCCACCCACTTCTTTTCTTTTCTGCATCAGTTTTGGGAGTCTTGGTCATATCTAGTTTCGGTGTTGACTTGTTAATCTGACCTTTGCTAATGCTTTTTAAAGGAACTAAAGAGAACTTCACCATCTTGTAAAACTTGAAAGTCCCTCCTCTCCAAGAACTTTTCTTGGAGGTTAACAAATTTTCCCGAGAGCCAGAGGAGTACAGGTGTCAACCATTTTCAGGCATCTCATTTCAAAGCAGAGCCCACCACAATCCCAATGCGAGAAGCCAGAGTCTGATTAGAGGAACGCAGCAGGCTGGATGCCAGCCTACAGTGGGCAGAGTCGTGACATGTGCAACTCAACTAGAAATTACCAGCGTGGCTGCAAAGCTGTCACGGGCTGGAAGCATACTGGGGTTCTCTTCTTGATTCTTATGCTTGGTTGCTGTGGGACATTTAGCAAAAGTCACTTCAGCAATTTTGACATCCCTTTCTAAGCTGGTTATACAGGATGTAGCCCCTACAGAGAGTACTTTGAGCTTTGTGGATGAAAGGCACTGCAATACGACACCTATTATCAAATCACAGTGGGAAGAGTCGGGGAAGGAAAGACATCAGGCAACTGAAGCCCCCTTTCTTCTTCTGTGGTATAGAGGAGTGGAAATTGCTGGCCATGTTGAACTGTTGCCCATCCAGTCCAGTGTCCAGAACCCAAAAGTCTTCAGAGGAAGATTTGAGGATCCTGTGGTACGATAGCGGAGGAAAGAGAAGAAGATAGTTTGACCTTGTGTCCCAGTGCCATTCAGGTCTCCAGGAGCTAGGAAGGGCAGAAGCCCTCAAGTACAAAACATTTGCTGTTGTTGCCTGCGGCAGCTGTGGATGTTCTTGGTCCTTTTAAATTGTTATTAGGTTTTGAGCTGTGCCCGTTTCCTGAAGCAATGAGTTCCACAGTGCAACTGTGTGTTGTGTTAATGTCCTCTTTCCATTGATGGCCTCTGTGAATATATGGAGAAACTCATGCAACGTCTGCTGGTGCTGCACCTGCTCTGTAGACAGAAAACTCCAGCAGGAATGGATGAGAGAGAGAAGTCATCTGCAACCAGCTCTAAATCAACTCAGAGTTTAAAAATAATCCGAAGAAAAATATTAAGTACAGTTCTAGGAACACCTGCTGTAGGAAAGGAAGAATATCCTATTCTTATTTCATTCTTCCCCGATGCAAGACTTGAGAAGAGTTTTGTAGTTAAGTTACATTTTAAACACATTTACCATCTTGCCTTTGGTTTCCATGAATGTTCTTCCTGTGGAGCAGGTGGTGGCATCTGATGTGGAACAATGTGTGGGGAAATATGCCTGCTGCCAGCCTCTTTTCACAGCCTGCAAAATGCCTGTTATGCTGTTTTATTTAACATTTCATACATTTGTAAGAGTTAGAGACAGCCCAGTTAAGGAGAAGTGGCTTCACTGCACTGGCACACTGTTCTGGAGTGGAGACCAAGCAGGAGCACAAAAATATGTTCTAGAGTTCCAGTTTGGAGCATTCTTAAATGTGTGGTGTGGAACATGTGAGTAGTCCATTAAAATGAAAGGGACTACTTTGATGACTGCTGTAATACTAAGTTCAAATAACTTACTGAGCTCAGGCAGCCTAGATAATTTTTAGGGAAAAACCAACTGTTTTCTTTGGTTACAGACAATCCTGCTCATCTGATGTCAGAGATAGCAGGGTAGCATAAGTTCTGTTGCACAGCCTTTTTTTCCCTCTGCATCTGGACCTGGCACAAGTGACTCCCAGTGTGTTTGGCCTGTCCCTGTTACAACACTGACAAATGTAAATTTGGCAGGGTAGTAGAACTAGCAGCTCACTAGCTGACCTATATGCTCTCCCTCTGGCTCCAAGTTTTAACACTTCTTGCAAGAAAACAGCCTCTTGGTTTTTTTGATCTCTGCCTGAGTGTCAGGACTCTTGGCCAAGATTATCATATCACTATCGGTTGCTCTGAAGGAATTTCCAAACCCCAGTGAGAACTAAACAGCAGGACCACGTGTGTCTTAAAAGAACAAAACAAAGACCAAAGCACTTTTTATGCAAACATCCGTATTTCTTTTAGCAGGAGCAGAGCAGTGCAGAAATGGAGCACTTGATAAAGATTGGATTGAAATGGAGCACTTGATAAAATTGATAATCTTTATCTTACAGGACTGGGAGCCCTGTAAGATAAAGATTATTTCTGATTCTTGCTTTGAAGTTTTCTGAGAGGTATTGCTAGTTATAATGACCTACAATCCTGGAACCACAGCACACCTGTGTTGTGTCTATTTTCTGAGACTGGATGCCTCTAGTTCAGCTCCTTTTTCAGAATTCTTCACTTTTCCTGAAGGGCAAAAGGAGGAAAACAAATGTCCAATGTGAGAAGCTTTTCTTCCTTTCATATCTGTGACTTCAAAGAAGAGCTTATATTTTACTAGAGTCCTAATGAAATGAGCCCATGTGGCTGGTCCTAGAGCTATGACATTTACCTAATTGCAAGTAGACCAAGCTAAAGAATTTCTATCCAAACTTCATTTTGTAAAACTAAAAAAGAGTTTTCTACTGAAAATGAAGATTACTCAAAATAATCCTGATTTCTTGAAGTTGTTCACTTATTTTTCTTAAAACCTAAACAAAAAATTTCAGAGGACCATTTCTGAGTTCTTTGTGGCTGGGATTTATAACCTTTTGTCAGTTGTTAAAAAATGTGTGCCTTGCCTTGCCTTGCCTTGCCTTGCCTTGCCTCTCTAGTTTGTCCTTTTTCTTAGTGATAGGTTTTTAAAAAGTAAATGTTTAACATTCTCCTGTCAAGTTTCTCCTTCAGAAATCTTCACATTTCTAAAGGTATTATTGCAAAAGTTGCGGTCTGTCCACTTGTGGTAATTCTGTGAAGAAGATGTACAAGTGTAGCCATTGGTGATGCCTGAGCATGGTGAACAGCTTCAGCTGAGCTGGGTTTGAGGAGGTGAAATTGCCAGATTTTAATGTCTGAACACAGGAATCAAATTTTAAAACGTGTGAGAAGCTGATCTCTCACCCCTGAATTTGTGATCAAGGATGGTCTCTCTTCAGTTAAATAGGCCTGAATATACAAGATCTTAATAATCTTTCTATGTGGTCTTGTAAATTATTCCAGGTTCCTTCAAGATTTCTCTTATCTAATACAGAAAATGGTGATCTCCGAAGTCCTTTCTCTGGAAACTGCATTTTATGAATGTGTTTACAGAGACACACAGGATAAAATTTCTGCTACATTTTGCCATTCAAATCACTGTGTAGGAATGGTCTAGATCAGGATGCCAAGCTTGATGAACATCCTCACCTGCTGCTACTGTGTCTTGGAAGATAAAGGGAACAGGAAGAAAGACAGACAAGTTTCTATCCTCTGTGCTGTCCCCATCACCTTTGGTGATGTCTCCAGGCTGGGATGTTCAGGGTTTAGTTTCTGGGTGTTGTTTGGGCATTAGAAACTAGCAGCCTTCTCAATTTCTCTATTTTCTTTATCTTCTTCCTTTCCTCCACTCCATTTCTGTGCCATCTTTCCTTCATGTGTCCTCAGGCTTTGATCCTCATGTCCCTTATACACCCTGCTGTTTAACAAGGGGAAGGACAAACTTATCATGTCTGTCCCCCCAAAACCAAGAAAATTAGATAAGAATGATCATAAGCCACTTTCAAATTGCTGCACTTGGATGTAATTTCTTTTTTCTCACCCTCTCATTTTGGTTGTGTACTAGAGCTGGTTGAGTGTTGATTTTTATTTGATTTGGGCACTTTCCCAAGGAACTTGGATTCTTTAAGTAAATAATCAACATGTGCACAGAAAATAAGACTTGCAATGCAAACTTACTGGTTTACATAGTTTGCTTGATGCCTCTCTGCTCCCTGATTTTCAGATTTTTGTCTCTTACAGCATCTGTCTCACCACCAGCCCTTTCCTTGGTGCATGGCAGTACCGGAGCTTTAAGAAGTTATCTAGGACTCAACACTAGAGAGATGCAGGGGCCTGAGTGACCCAAGACAGGTGAAAGCCAATATTGGCCAATAGAACTGTCATTAATGCTGATTTTGATATCTAATATCCCATGGGTATTTTACACAGATGAGTACATTATATTTCTGGTACTTAATCAGTCACAAAAGAACGATTGTGTGGTGTACAATGTGGCAGACAGGAAATAGTGAGAGAAAAATATTTAAGCTGGTACATGAAAAACAAATAAATGAAAATAATATCTCTCAAGAAAGTGAAATAAAAAGATTAATTACTACTTCTCTCTTGGAAGAAAACAAAGAGACCTCTCTAGTGCAGCTGACATCCTTAGAAAGTCTTTGATGTCACTGTCATCTTGGGTTCCCATTTCTGAGAAGCTATCTGTCTCACTCTCAAATATATCCATGCATATAAACATGGCTTTTTATTTTTGAATCACATGAAATAATTTAGTATAAGCTAGAAAATAACTTCCAAATGCCCCTTTTTGCCTGCACTTTTCTGAGAACACATGGGGAAGATAGTACATACTTTTCTTACAAAGAAAATGAAAATGTCATTGTTTCCCCCAAATGAATTTGAAAAATTGATTTTGAAAAAATGCATCTTTGAGATCAACCCCTCCCATATCAATGCATCAGAGGAGTAACCAGTCACCTCTGCAGAAACTTTTATTAGTTTCCATCATGTTGCATTGTTTAAAGATGAGACAGCACACTCTGCAGAGGGCAGAACTTCCTCTCCTCTCCACTTTAATTGCATTTCTGTTCTCAGTATTACGTAATTTTAAAGGCATGTTATAAATATTGCTCTGCATCATAGATCATGTCAATAATTTATACAGCAGTTTCACGTAGACACAGTCTTCTAAAGAACAAGTTAAACATGGGAAATTAAAATAAAAGGTGCCAATGTGCCCATTTGAAAGATATTTGGTGCTTCTTTTTCTCCCCAGAATCTAATGTGATGTATTTTGCATTGCATGGTAATTGTTCAAAAATGAATTAGAAAAGTTTGATAATTTTGTTGGAGTCAGAAAAAGATTTTTAATGGAATTCTGCCCCCCCACCATGTCCATAATTTCATGTAATGATTTTTGTTGTGTTATTTTAAATTCACGATGAAATCATGTCTGATTCCCACCCACGGTGAGGTAACCAGATTAATGATAGTGGAGAACACCTCACTAAAAAAAAGGCAGATGTGTGAGAACAACCAGCTTCATTCCTCAAGTTTTACATAGTAGAACAAGAAAGAGTGGTGCTACAGGTACAGACATTTGCTCTTTTCACAATTTGCTCCAGCAAGGTAAAAGTTAAACTCCTATGGCAGAGAAGAGGGTCGTAATCCAAGGACATCTTACTCCTTATTACAAATTCTGCTCATTGGCAACCTTGCATTTCAGCCTACGTTTTCCCATTTGTTTATGAAATTATAGCTATGCAAACTGTCACTTTCATCATTCAGTGTATGAATATATTACCATTTGTCTTTCAGTTGAATCTTTTTAAGTCTACTGTGGATGATTCATTGTAATTTTGAACTTTAGTAAAGAATAGAAATACACGTTTAAGTAACAATTTTTCTTCTAAAAATAGCCTTACCATTAGCATATCAAATGCTCAGACCATCCACTTTCCTGCAGAGTGGAAGTTCTGAAAAGCTTTATCCAGGAAGATAATTTTTTTGACATCTTCATTTCTATAACACATTGCAATATCCCTGAATAATGTTTTCTTTGGGTTTTTTTGGTTTTTGTTTTTTTAAACCATATTTCATTAATAAAATAAGTTTGTGTAATGCATTACAAGCTATGTAGTTCAAGTTCCTGTTCTCTCTTAGAGGTTAAGTTCCCTGGCTGGACAACATCTTTCCATGGCATGCTCAAAATCTAGTGATTCCCAGGACAAACTTGCTCAGGAAAGGAGGAGAATGGGAGGTGCATACGGAAATGGGATAGATCTCATCTAATGCTTTCAGTAATGTACAAAGCATAAGAAAGCAATGATGGCTTTTTTGATGGCACAGACCTGGGGACATAATGAGCAGAAAAAGGGTCATGTTTTACACAGCAAAAAGCAAAAGGCTGTAAATATTGGTGCATGGAAAGGGAAGGGCAAAATTGTTTCAGAGCAGGATAAAAACTGAGGATAAACTTGACTGCAGGTTGGCTGTGAGTTGCCAGTGGGATATGAATGTGGAGAAAACATATGTCATCCTACAGCGTACTGAAGCATTTCTACCAGATGTTGACTTTTAATATCATGATCCAAGAGTTCAGTGAGAATGCAGTTCATGGCTGGCAAAGCCTAAACTGGAAGTAAAATTGCAGAGGATGCCTCGCTGGCATGGCTGTGAGTAGAAAGCTTGTCTTATGTGTGGACAAGATAATTTGTCTTTTTATACTGAGTTTTCAGAAGACCAGGAAGAAAATTCTAATATTCTCTGTGCATAATCCAGGGCTGAGCAGGGGGGTACAGAGGAGCCATGTAAGCAGAATGACCATCCTGGCACAGGAGCAAATGGCTCTGAGCAAACATATGCTGTGAATCGGAAGAGTGAAGAAAAGCAGCAGTAGGAATAATGGAAACTGGAAGCTGAACAAACTCTAAGATGGAGCTGGTAGATATTTTAAAAGGATTACATGATGTGATTGCCTGCGTTGGTGAGTGGAGAAGTTTATGATGGTTCTGCTTTCTGCTTCCTTTCAGCCAGTGTAGCCCTTTCCTGGACACCAGCCCTTGGAAACAAAGGTTGAGGGAGGGTTCATGGGATGAGATGTCTGCCCACACATCAATCTCATGGACTGTGCCAGAGGTGCCTTTGCACATCTGAAAGGATGGAGATCACCCCGTTGTGTCTCAGTGGACTGCTTCAGGCAGTCAGGCAGCATCCCCCACAGGTTTGCCAGGAGCTGGGTAGAAAACTTCCATTTCATGTTCTCCATATGGCCGCTGTCTAGCAGATGACATCACCTAAATGCCCATAGTCTTGGCTCTCCCCTTGAAAACCAGAGTGATTAGGGAAAAAAATAAACCTCCTCCCTAATCCCCCTTATCCCTAAAAAAAGTGCAAAACTCAAAAGTCTTAATGAATTTTGTCAACTGAGGAGCAGCAACCCATCCCCAGGCCTCATCATTTGTTACGGATACTTAATTGCAGGGTTGGTTTTCTGTGTTTTTGTTTGGGTGGGAAGCCTGCAATTCCTCTTAAGGCTCTGTAGTGTACTTTGTGACATGTGGTAACGCTGGGGAGAAAATAAAGACCAGGAAACATATGTGGCTAGACAGGCAGGGCCAGTCATCCTCCTCCTGCCAAAGCAGGCTGCCTTCATATGTGTTTCTGGCAGGGAGCTGCATGACACCTCTGGTTCCCTCCCATGTCTTTCCAAGAGTAACAGAGATTTTCTTCTTTGCGAAGGAAAAATGAAATCATGACAAAAAGTAATAAAAGCCGTTGTCCCAAGGCACTCAAAGGAGTTTAGGATGAGTTGGTGGGTTTCTAGCACAGAACTATTTCTTTGCAGATTATTACTTGTTACTGTATTTTATCATTTTGTATTTTATTTTGAAGTGTTTCATTTCTTTAAGGTGGTGACCTTCAGCATGCTGAAAGCATAAGTGGATGAGCTTACCCTGTTTCGTATGGTCCAGTCATCCTTACGCATGTTTCAAACACTATAGGCTGCTCCTAAGGTATTTTGAGACCATAGTTTACTAATTAAACTTTTAATTAATTAAATGTTGACTTCTCCTTTTAGCAGTGCTGGCGTGGATGCACTCAGAGGAGCAATGGTAGTTTCCCAGCAGTGCAGAAGGAGCTGGCAGCAAGGTGAGTGGTGGTGTACTGGAGCTTTCCTGCAGTACAAATCCTGGGAAGATGGGTGTCCCAAGCCCTCAAAAGTGATTAGCCCATTCACTTTTAAATATTTATGGATGCATGATTCTTGCAAAGGCATAAACTGTCTTTCCCTTCACTCTGTTTTGTGATGGCTCTAACCATTAAATCCTCTCTGAGAAAATTACTTTTTATTTCTTTCTTTTTCCTCAGGAGGGTCTTCACCTCCCCAGCCTCTCAACATCTCTTTGTTCTTTCTCTTCTGACCTTTACAGTCCCCTATGGTCCTTAAAATCCTACTACACCACAGTGTCCCCTGAGATCCCTGTCAGCCCTTCCTTGCACACAGCATGCACACAAGTTTTTGTAACTACTTCCTCTTTATTCTCTGCGGTCTCCCCACACATCCCTATTTTCCTTATGTCTCATCCTCCTCCTACATGTTTTATGATCTCTTTGCCAGTGCAAAGTAGTCCCCAGTAACATGTTTACTACTCTTTTAATAATTTCTAATGATTCAAGTGTCATAAGAGGCAGGACTTGCCTAAATAAGTGATAATTCAAAGAAGAGACCCTAATTCTCTCTTTTAAAGTACAATCCAATTTGTCTTCCTCCCCAGCTTTGCCAAAACTACAAACCAGTCTGTCTTACATTTCATATATATGATCTCATGTCAGAGCAGAAGTTTTCTGGAAAATTTGAGACAAATTGGATGAGGCATTTTTGGACTTGTACAGAAACTGAAGCCTTCTTTCAAACAGATTTTTTTTTTCTTTACACAATTTTTTTGGCATGTCATGACTCAAAAGCACATGGGCTGGAAAATTCCAGATCTGCCAAAATCATGGGTTTTCTTCCCACAGCCTAGGTTTTCAGGTTCTTCTTGGGGCCCAGAGAGTAAAATCAATCAAAGGGACAGCCCTTTTTGGTTGGTTGTCTTTCTCCCTTCCCTGACTGAGCTGTGGTGTGTACCAAGGGACAGCCTTCCATGTAATTACCCATCACCTCTCAATTCCAGAAACTGAAGGTTAGGGAAAGGCCTGGGCCAAACTGAGCCAAGCCCACAGGTGTTCAATATCAGCCCTTTTTTAGGGTTACTGCATGCTGGTTTTTGAATGATTTATCAATAGGTGGTTTTTCAGCTTGAATTCTGAGTCAATAGCACTGAAATTTTTTTTTTTTTTACTAATAATTTTTTTTTCTACCAGCAAAATAAACATTTTTTCAAGATACCTTTTTTTTTCTTCAATACTAAAGCAGAGAATTCATTTCAATTTTGTGAATTGTTTTTTTAGCCTTGAGACAAACCTGTAGACAAATTTCAAAACAAAAATATTTTGTGAAGAAATAAAAATGTTTGTCAAGGAAATATCAAAATTGTTATTTTCTTGCCCCACCCCCTCCCCACCACAAAATTTCTGTAGAATTCCTAAATTCAGTGTGGAGTTATGAATAGTTTTGATTAACTCCAAATGATATTTTTCTGGGCAAATACGTTAATTATTTGCACCAATGTATTTTGTAGCCCCATTTTTCCATCTTTTTGTCTGATGATCTCACCACTGACTGTTGCCTATGACTAGTTTGGTTAAAGTTTGAAGTTGAAATAAACCTATGGATGCCTTTAGGAATTTTGCTTGCTGATTTTTACGAGCCTCAAGAAGCCCACCCCAGCCAGTTATGACACATTAGAATTTTTTGTGGCTTCCTTTTTTGGATACAGCATAGATTGAATTCTCAGTGGATATGGGGGAATTTACCCTAGCAGTTTTAAACACAGAGAAGGTGACTGGGAGCTCTGTATTTCCTTCATGATAGTGCCATCAATCCAAAGATTCAGAGGGCTTTGTCTGCTATAGTTGAGGGTCTTAGGTTCTCTCTACCTGTGCAAGCAGACAGCTATTAGTATGGTTTTCACTCTTGCCAAGATCAGTTCCTATCAGAAGAACAGGAAATGTTGCCTAGAGTGCTAAAAAATAAAACACAAAATACTATAAAATGTGCTTTGTTTTATCTTGGGAGTGAGAACTGTGGAGAGGAGACTCTCCATATTTTCTTTCTCCCATTTCTCTCTTACTATCTTGTAAGAACCCTGGGATAACTCACAAGTGGCGTGGGGGTGGTGTGCCATGAGGGCCAGAACTTTGTGAGGAGTAAAGCCAGAAGCAAGGTTTGCATGAATTTTTTATTGCACACAAGTTGACAATGATGGGCAGTGTGGTGCAGTGCTGCCAGGAGAACAGTGTGACTGTCAGGGCAGAACATGATCACAGCTGCCAACACGGATTTCATGTCCTACCCTGGTATATAAATCAGGTCTTGCACTGGCCTTTTGCTTAAGATTAGTTTTATTCTAGAAAGGAGTGATATTTCTTCCACAGAAAAATGAGCACTCCAACAGTCTAAATTAAATTAAAATTAAGAAAATACCATTCATGTCTGAAGAATGAAAAATAATGGTGAAAGACTAGAGTTTAAAGTAAGTAGGCTTAATGGAAATTCAGTGAGGTAACGTACAAATCTAAAACCTCAGCAAGTTCAAGGTCTCAGCAATCTTTAGCCTGTTTTCCTCTTGTTGCATGTCTTCCATTTGCAGTAATGAAAACAACCCACACAGATCTGCAATCCCTGTGTACATTGACAAGATGAGCCATCAGTGTGTATTGTATGTGATTTAAGAAAATCTTAAGCTCCCACCCAGGACATGTGGACATCTACACAACCAGAAACTCTCTTCCAACTCTTGTATCTATGGCAAAATCTTGACCTTTACAGCTCACAAAAGGAGCAAAGATTCCCAGATTCCCATTTAAATTCCCCCTTCCATGTACTGAAAATATTAAAACAATTTAATCTCCTTACAATTCCCAGTAGTGCCCTTTAAATCAGCTTTTCATTGGGAATTGAATACATACTTTCTGTAACATAAACTGAAATCTGGGAATTGTAAGCTGCCAGCAAAATATGAAGGTATGCTACATTTGCTCAGATATATAAGATATGACAATATTTAATATGTATTAAATTTAGCAGGTGCTATGATCTCCTGCGTAGATACACAATATTCAAAGGTGTACTCCAGAGAACTCTACATTCCCTGCTGGTTCTGCATTTCTGTCCTTTCCAGCATATTCTTATCTCTAATCTTACCTCCCATTTCTTACAATCCAGATCCATTTTATTTAAGCAACATTATCCATATTTTTATCAAGTTCCTAAATTACAGGCAACATATGCAACCTTAGCTCTGGCTTCCCAGAGGTGTTAGTTTGGGTAATTGCAGACTGTTTAGCTAAGCTTTGAGAGAACCAGAACGTAACTTGGATGTCACACTTCTCACCCGGTCAGAAAAGCTGTTTCTCTCACATGCTTACTATTTGAAACTTATGTGGAGAAACTACTAGGGAAAAGGTGGATGGAAAGAAAGGATATTTTTATTTTTGTGAAAACTCTTAAGACCATGAAGAGTCATCCATTGCCACCTGGATGAGAGATGTAAGGCAAGTCAATGTATCCACATGTAAAATTTACACAACCTAAAAATCATTGGTTTTTCTGGGAAGACGTGGTTCTTGATTGCCAGTTACAGCACCCACACGTTGATTTCACTGGTGCTGCAGGCTCTGTGTCCCCAACAGTGACCTCTAGTTTGTTTAATGTCTCACCCACTCAGGCATTAATAGAGACATCATCCCCACCCTCACACAAACAAAAATTCCATGTTTTCTGAACATAGGATACACATCCACATTCACTCAGCACTCCCGCATCCACCAGTCCTTCTGCAGCTCAAGGAAGTCACAGTGAGCTTTCCAGGCCAGTTTTCAGTGGGGATCTGCCAGCTGGTGAGAAGCAGGTTCTCTGAAAGTTTGTTTTCTCTTTTCTGTCAAAGGAGGATGTTGAAACATCACTTACTGGGAAAGCTATGTGAGAGGAAAATGTCATCATCTCAGTGAGCTAAAAAGAACCATATTTTGCTCTCTGCCTGGTTCAGTATTTTTAAAAAAGAGCAAAATTTTCCATGGATGATGCACTGTACACAGAAGGAAGGAGGCTACTCAACACAAAAAGAGAGACACTTATAGACATAAAGAAGCTGCATGAGGTTAAAAGCTGAAAATCAGCCTATTTAAAACAGAAGAGGTAAAATAAAAACTAGACCCTTGTAAACACAGGACACCAATGATGTTCCCAGAGATCTTAAAGCCCAGAGTAACTGCTACAATATTGGTAGTGTAGGCCTCTCCACAAGATAGGCCAAAGAATTGCACTTGGTGGTTCCATCAATAGAATGGTATCTTCTGCTTTATCTCTAAATTAGCTGTTAGAAATACATTCAGCTTTTTATTTGAAAGTGTCTGCTGATGAAGTGTTGCTTGGGTAAGTTGCTTCAATGGCTATTTTCATGGACAAGAATATAATATAATTTCTACTCTGAGATGATCTTCCTTCGGTTTCCAGTCACTCGATTTCCTTTTGCTTTTATCTGTCTTTCACTGGGTATCTTTTCCCCATCAATACACTTCCAAGAATTGCATGACACTTAACTTCCACTTGTGTAAATTAACCAGGATGATGTGTTCTTGCTTCAGAGAAGACTGTCACCACAATTTCTATGAAATATGATGGAAATCGTTGAGTTTCCTTTTCAAACCTAACTTCCTACAATTCTGTGGTGAACAGTACTTCAGCTGAAATCTTTCTATCAAGATGCAGTCTCATTCTAAAACATTGAAGTGTCTTTGTAAGAGGTACCTTGAACACCAGAGAGAACCTGTTTTTAAACCTACAAGCAAACAGGAATTAAGCACTTTTGAAATGTGTTAGATCATGCTCCATGATCAAAATGATACCTCAAAAAGAGTTACTCCCATAAACCTAGTTGTCCAGCAGAGGGCCTGGGTACACGTATCACTAGTTGCTTTGAGAGGAGGAAAATGTTGATCTGAGAATGCACGTTATAAGAGGAGTGTGGAGGTGTACAAATACTGTATGTTGGATGCATAAGTTGCATCCTGTGTGTGGGAATCTGGTGCTTCTGTGGATTTCATTGGTTTATGGATAATGTGCACTGGTGAGTCCGTTCACTGCTGCAACGAGCTGGTTTCTGGCCTCTGCAATCCTGCTGGGAAAGGTGTCATGTATATTAGCTACCAAAAAAGAAAAACCAAAAGAAGTTCAAGATTTCTTAATGCTGGATCCAGCCAAGGCAATTTCAGAATCAGCAACAATATTGCCAGCCATCAATGGAATACACACACCTCTGACAGCCAGAGGTGCACTGGTTTAATCACGTTCCAAATTTATGAAGCTTTCCTCTAGAAATACGAGTGTTCCATAAAAACTTCTGTTAACATTCTCTAATAAGGCATCAACCTCCATATATACAGCAGAGGTGCTAAACCTTCAAAGGGATTAGCTTAAGTTGAGCCACAGTAATATCATTTAGATTTAAAAAATCAATAGGGTGTGTATTTTAAGGAATGCATGTTGTATGATAGTTTGCTACTCTGGCACGAGAGGCCTGGTGTTTGAACACCAAATCTGGTCCAGTTGAGGCTGGGTATCAAGCATCTTCATGGCTGTGGAGTCAATTAACTACTAAAGTGACTTATGTAGGCTCATGGTGGAATTTCCAGTAGTTGGGGACTTTGAATCAAACCTTTGAGCACATGGAAAGGTGGAGATCAGGACTGCTGTAGAGAGAAATGTTTTAGATAATTCGTTTTGTCATTACGTTCTAGTAAAACCCACAAGAGAAAAGGATGACAGGAAATCAAGCTAGCCTCCTCTGTTGGGAAAACACAGTTCACACAGATTGAATAAACATCCTGTAGTTATGAAGTGGAAGAAGGAGAGAGAGTAAGAATAAAATGTGGAGCAAAATCTTACTTTTTCTTTTGTTATTTTGGTAGGATATGCCTAGGCAGTATAGGGTGCCTACTGTATAAAAAAAAATAAAATTAAAGAAAGCATGGTATAAACAGCTGTGACCAGTGTGGTGGATATCCCTGCACTGTGGAGAAATAAAATTCATATTCTGTGATATAACTTGCTTCTGTCAGGTGGGTGCACTGGTTTGGGAGCTTGAGGAGATGTGTGGGCAAAGCACCCACAGCCCTGATGCCTGACAATTCCCTGCAGGTCCTCACAGACCTCCCATCTGGGTGTTATTTTGTGGCAGGATTTCCAGCCTTTGTAAATACACCTCTGAATGGTGTATTTACACCTCCCAGCCCATCACTTACACACTGCAGATGTGATAGTTCCATCATGGACAAACACAAGACAAAACGGGGACACAACAGGATGTAATCATCTGTAACATCCTCAATGCTATTTTCTGTTGCAAAACACTGATAATCAAAAGACCAAAACACAGATAATCACTGATTAAACTAGAAGGAATATACAGGGTGTAATGGTTAGCCCTGAAATCTGATTCTCACTGTCATAGCATATTCATGTTGTGATGCTGCCCTGTCAAATATCTTGTCTCTAAATTCTACACACATTTTTCCAAAGTGAATTTTTTATGTTACAAACTAGGCATCTTTCCATCCTAGAACTTATTAGTTAATTGAAAAACAATTAGAATACCATGGAGCTACACAGAAAATGGCAGCAAAATTGAGTGAGAAGCTGAGATTACTGGAAAAATGAATATATATGGATTGAAAGCCTTCCTGAGACCCAAAGTGAATATATTACTTGTCATATTGAATGACATTTGGCTCTTCAAGACCTACCAGTAATTGTCTGAACAAAGAATGGGAGTGCTGCATGCAGGGAGCTCAAGAACATGGCCGGAGTACTGGGGGGAAAATGGGTATTACACTAAAGTGAGCACTTCAGGAAAACCTTCCTAAGGCAGAAAAAAATGTTACACGAGAGGCTTATGAATTAAGCAATTGGACGTCTCCAGAACAGGAAATGTCATGGAAACGAGTACACCACTTCTTAATTAAAAGTAAACAAACAAATACATCTACAAGAAACTCGTATGAGGAGAAAGTTTTGTGGTTGGTATTCTGCTACATCTATTAAGACCCACAGAAGGCATAGATGTAGCAAGTCACAATGCAAATCTAGAGACAAATTCCCTGTCTGAGGAGTGTGGGTATCCAATTAAGAAACTTTACTGTGTTGCCATTAATTATGAAAGACTTGATGGCTGTTTTCTGGACTCACTTTCATCAGGGATATGCAGAAAAAATGTTTGTTAGCCAGGATTTTTGGTGTTCCCATTGTCTGCCTGATAACATATGTTAAAGTAGGAGTAAAAATTACAGAATCATCTTTGGTTGAGCTTGAATATTACCTAGCCCAGAGTCTGCCAACAAGCTAAGAGGTTATTGGCAGAGTTACAAAAAACTGTAGGCCTCTACAGGATTTAAGATCAAAGTTGTAAACCTAAAGGGGTTAGAATTTTTTTTTCAGTGACTTTAATAGCTTGTGGTTGAGTTATAGCATATCCTTTGCAAATCTTTTCAGTTTTGATGTAAGATATTTTTGTAATGGAAAATCTCTCATGTCTCCCAGTAGGTGATTTCATTGTTTAATTAGAAATTCTTTCCAATTCAAATTTGTAACTCTCATAGTCTTTTTCTTTCTAAACTAAAGAGCTCTTTCTCATCAGATGCCTCTTCCCCACATATATATTTGTAGTTATAGTTCCAATCTCATCTCAAAATGTCTATCGGATAAGGTAGGTTTGCATTTCTTCCTTTCTCATGATACAGCAGATATTCCTGAGCTCCTATTAGTCATTGAATTGTTTTCTGGAATTTTTTTGGAATCCATTCCAATTTTGACCATTCTGTCGTGGGTGTGGACACCAGAACTGCGACCATTGCTCCAATCACAATGCTTCAGCTGTGGGTATAAACTGTTCAGCTGTCCAGTTCTGTGCAGAAATTGGAAAGATGAGAGACACACAGTGGTGTAGGCAGCTCCAGGAAGCAATGCAGAAGTGCCCAATCTCCAGTCCTCCAAGGTGCCTCTGGGAAAAGCCATCCTCTTGTCAAAGGTGGTAGAGGGAGCCTAGCAAAACCAGCTTTCCTAGGCTGAGTAAGAAGCCAAGCCCTGGGGCTAAAAATTGCTTTGCCCACATTGTCACTACATGATTATCTAGCAGTGTGTAGACAGATTTTCTCAGGCAGCTGATTCAGACAGAACCAGATTTACTCTTTGGCCATGAACCAGGTTCCTGGTTCAAGAACTTTCCTGACAGTTTTCCATGTGGGATGTTATTCTGATTCATGTTTGGTCTGCAGCAGTAATTCAGTCCCTCCATACAGTAATTTTATGCTTTTCTACCTTGTTTTCTTGGAAGATCTCAAAAATGCTATAAATATTCGTTGATTTACATTCAGGATGATCCAAGGAAGAAAGTAAATATGACTGCCTTAATAAGATTCTTCTGAGTCTTGTTTTAATTTTACATGTGAGGTCAGTTTCTGAGAGGGAAATAGAGCAAATTTCTCATGCAATCTACTGAGTCCATCATATCTCTCTATTTGATATTAGAATTACGGTGCTCTGCACTGAAAATTATCTCCTCCTTTGTGTAAGTAGCCAACCTATTGCTATAGTACACAAATACAGTATATACAAATACTGTATTTGTAGAGTACACAAATATGTATACTTGGCTATATGCTGGAAAGGAAACTCCAAGTATGTGTTGAATGTTGCTCCTTTTTTTTTAACAGCAGGGTTTGTTCCTCTCAGCATTCAAGAGAAAGAAATGTGGAAATAACTCCCCCAAAAGCCTAATGGATTATTCCTGGTTCATACATTTCTGCTTTTGGACCACGCCCCCTTGGCTTGCAGAGGAAAAACTTCAAAAGGAGAGGGTAGGGAGTCCTTTTTCAGTATGTTTGTCTAAGCTGTGGTCCTTCGTGCTATGAGAAACCTCTCAAGCAGCTTCAGCAAGAATCTTCTTTCCCTTCCACATCCTCCTTTATTCCTATGTCCTCCTCCCCCTCCTCACTTTCTTTCATGTGGATCAAGGCCTGGAAAATGACAAGCCTCTTGATTAATAGATACAGAAAGTCTTCTTATGTAATTTATTTGCTTTCTGCACCTGACTAGAATCACTAGGTTTATCTGGAAAGGAAAATATATCGTCCTTCCTGACTCCGAGTGGCAGCAGAGAGAGCTGAGCATGTGATATCAAGCTGCGCATGGAAAGCAAACAAAACGCCATTTCTGTATTTTGTAAGCATCTCAGGTCATAAAAGTGTCAGCACGCTATATTTCTTGCTGGGATCCTCTCTGTTTTATTATCTGAGCCCTTTCCATTGTGTTCAATGTGCAAGGAGAGTCTCCAAAGCAGGCAACATCTGTTTCCCTGCCATGTTTTTGATTATCAGCTCCATATTCCTTGCAAGTCTCTCTCTTGCATATTCCAGTGAAACTCAATGGGGGCTTCAACAGTGAGGACACTTCCTTATCTCCCTTCCCCCAGACTCTCCATCCATCATTCTCACATGCTGGCTCACTAAATGCTGATGCAAGAGGCCTGTTCTTACACTTAGGCAACACACTCATGACCTCTCCAATTTGTTTTGTTTGCTTAAGTCTAATTGCTGTGAGAATGCCTGCCTCTTGGTCCTGGATGGGGGAGAGGTCAGAGGAAGGAGGCAGGTGGGATATCTGACTGATTTTTGCTTTGGTACCTGTGGAGAACAGTTTTCTAATGCAGTTTCAGATGTGTTTCCCAGTTTTCTTCCCTCAAGAGGAAGTTTCTTTCTCAGTTCCCAATTGCTAAATCAATCTCTCTGTCCTTTGCCAAGAGATCTGTTTTACCATTTATGCAGGAATTTCAATCTGCAGGTGGGGAGTCTGACAATAAGAATCAATTAAATCAATTGTCTTTTGCCTATGGCATTGCACTTACAGGATATCCGGCACACTGAGATTTGAGAATGCAGAAATGTAAGTTACATTGAACTAGGAGTTGTTTCTCCCGTCATTTTTGTAGTCATTTTCACAGAATCTGTTTGTGTCCTTGTGCAGAACAGCACTGAACAGTCACAGAGTGGTGCAACCAGTGTTGCAGTTGGGATACAGAAGTGACATTCTATACAAGAGAAATGTATTTATTTATTTAAACTGTAGAGTTCTACTGCCACAGGTAACTCATCCATCCATCCATCCATCCATCCATCCACAACAAAGCCATGTTGTGAACCCACATGGCAAAACATCCCAAAATATCTCCTAGATCTGGGAGAGACTGGACTTCATACTTGCCTTGATTCTTGACAGTTCCTCTTGCAGCTTGATTAATAGGTGTGTGAAAGAGATCAAGGGTTCGGCAGGTCAGTAACAGCACCAAACTGACTCCATGATGAAAGGCGACAAGGACTGAATAAAAAAGAAAAACAAAAGAAAGTGGCTCCTTGCAGAGTACCTGTCACTAAAGATGACTGCAGGAAACAAAAGATAAGGGTGAGGAAAAGTGGGCAGAAGAGATGGATGGACATAGCTCAGATAGAAGCCAGACATGGAAGACCCCAGTCTTTGTTGGTGGGCCCACAGAGCAAACTGTGAGTGCAAAGTCAGACTGTTGTGAGAAATTGCAGTGTTTAGGCAGCTGCAAAACAGGAGTGTCCTAGAAAAGGGAATAGGAATTCCTGAGGGAATAAAAGGTGGGGGAAAAGAAAGGGAGCTGCAGTAAGGTAGGCTGCTGGGAGAGTCAGAACGTGCAGGGTATGAATAGCCTGAATGGGAATCTTGGGCAGGGACAGAGAAATAAAAACAAGTGATCAGGAAGAGAAGGGAGCAATAGAAAATTGTGGTGGAGGAGATTCACGGAGTGCTGCATAGGAAAAAGAGATAGAACAGGTGAGGAAGGAAAAGAGTGTGAGTGAACATGGGGGTGCCCATAAAAGGCAGAAAGAGGAGGGGGAGCAGAGATCACAAACAGCAGAAACTTCCTGTCAGGGGTCCAGGAACAGAACACACAATACCACAGTTGAGGTTACTCATCCACAGCCCTTGCTTATGTTTAATATAGCCTTTATTTATTAGATTTCTTCTTCTTTTTTTTTATTTTTAATATGAATGCTAGCTTCCCTACCTTCATGATCAGAAATGTATTTACATAATATATTATTTATTGTTTTTTAAACACTGTATAGAATTTTTTGTGTTATTTTAGTATTTACTGCATACTTATGTATGATTGGAGCTAGCTAAAATTATTTCCTAGGCTGGCTTCTAAATTCCAATTCCACGGCATAAAAGTGTGAATTGCCTCATTAGTTTTATTGGTATAACTTGCCATAATATTTTTAATAAGTTCATTGGGAAATTTCAGTCCAACAGTATTGGACTGTTCTATTTAATAAAGTATTTTAAAGGCATAATAATTACCTTTACCCTTTAATAAAATACACAGCAGCAAGTTTGCATTAATGAAAACAAATATTTCAGCTTGAAAGTGAATCATTGCCTAGAGAAAAGTGCCTAAAGAAAGCATTTCAGTTGTCTTGAACTAAAATTTGAGAGGGGCGGTGGGGAAGGGTAATGTCCTGTCCTGCCCTGTTCTTTTAAAATCACGGGATAGGAAAAACAGCAGGAGAAACCTCAGATTGGATATCTGGGCACCAAAAAGCATTTGGGAGGACACTGCACTTCTGAAATGGGAGATGGGAGAGAAGGTGGATGCCTGTGAGACTTTCAAAATGTTCAAGCTGAACATTCAAGAGGCTCTTGAGCATGAATTAGTTAAATTTGTGAAGGCATTTATTCTCATTGTAGAAGAAACCACATATCTAGACAGTATCAGGAACTGAAGGAGATTATAGGGAAACGTGGATCCTGTTACTGTGAATTAGTGCCTTCAGTTTTCATTCGTGGATATTTCAGATGTGCTCACCGGGGAGCACAATCCAATAAAAGGCAATGTACTGTGCTGTGGTACAAGGAGAGCTGATTGCAAGACAGATTGACTCAGGGCTTAGCTCTGCAATGGGTGAGGAAGCAAGAGCCAAGGAACATTGAAATTCCAAGTGCCTCAACTTGCTATGTGGTCCCTTACATAATATAAGGATGCCACAAAGTTTTACCCTGTCTTGATCTCACACGCTAGACTTTCCCAGCTTTGTCCCTCATGCTTTGACAACTCTTCTGCCCTTTCTGCTGCATTTGGGAACCTCTGTCTTGCCCCTGCCTTCCACACAGCTCTCTTGCAATGCTCCTCCCCACCTAGGAAGTTTACAACCTTCCTGCACACTTTGTCATCCCTTCATCTTTTCATCCTTACGGGTTTCTACAACAAGTTTGCATCAAGGGGCAGTTGCAGTGCTTTCACTGGGAGATGTCAGATCACCAGTTCTACTGTCTGGGCCTGGCTCTCGACTAAGATTTAGGGTAGATGCAGGCCATGATTTTTTTTTGCAGGCAAGTTCCCATTCCATTTGAAAATACAGATTTTATTGAGTATGCCTGATTGATAACAGCAGAAACAAATCTGAAAAGCTGAAAAAAGCAATTATGTTATTAAAAACAAAAAAAAGGGTTCTTTGTGTCTGATTTCTATTCAGTCTAAAAATATCTGCTCTTAAGTCCTATGTGCCAGTCATTTGTTGTGCAGCATCACAACATCTGCAGTTTTATATCTGCAGACAAACTAATTCATACTGGGAGGAAAGCTCTGGCCATGTTTTGCAGTTGGGAGTGTGCCACCTTATGACCTGTGCCACTTTATGAAGGGCTCCTGGCAAACTTTCTGTGCTTCTGATCTTGCCTTCTGCTGCAGATGCTTCCCCTCAGCATATACATCATCTGACTGCCTAAATCCAGTGCTGTCTTTGAGCCTTGATGCTGTGCATCTGATCTCACCTGTCAGAGGATAAGTAGCAAGATCTACAGTATGGAAGCATGAAGAGAAAGTAGACTTCGTCAGACAGAAGCTTTTAAAATAGATTTCAGTGGTGCGTGAGATGAATGGGAAGAGGGAGAGCAGTAGGTGGAGCAAACATGACATGAGAACTTTAACAAAGAGCCAGCTTCAAATGTGCCTTACATGGACCTCTGAGTACCCCCTGTTCCTGTCCTGCACTGCAGGAAGCCAGTAACACTGCCTCCTGTTTTTTCCCTTCTCCAGGTCACCAATGCAAGCGTGTCACCTTCACATTCTTCCTGTCCTCACCTCATCTGTCTTCCACCTGCCTAAGGTCAGTGAGATGAATCAGAGCAGCCTTCAAACAGTTTTAGCTTTTAGAGGCACTTGCAGGCAGCCAGAGAGGGAAGTGCTAAGAGTGCTTTGCTGCTAAGGTTCCACAGTTGCTAAGCTGCTTTATCCTGTCTCTTTTTTAGGATTGTGTCAATCATGTTGTAACTCCAGGCTCAGGCCTTTGGTTTTAGTAGCATAATTTAAAATGCTTTGTCAATAACAAACAATCTGAAAACTGCCTGAAAACTGGCTTACAATCTATAGCTCTCCAGAACTTTGCAGAACACATTGCATACTGAACAATAATGTTGATATTTTCTAGCTCTTTCGGGCAAGAGGGTGAGGCTCAACTGTCTCAAGTCTGCAGGCATGAGGGTACTGCCTTGGGGTGATGGGAATAGAGAAAAGCCCAAGAATCAGAGAGTTGGTCACTGGGTGACAAAATGAAATCCTACTTGGGAAAAGATAAAAACCAATACATGTGGGGAAAATTATCTAAAACACATTATTCACCAAGGGACCCATGGAAATATGTAGACTAAGAGAAAGACCTAAGTTTCAGAGCAGTCTGTAAATTAGATATGAGTTTCCAATGTGTCAGCAACAGAGTTTGGGATGCATACACAAAGGCACCACATGAGAGAACATGATAGTAAACCCCCTCTCTACATGCCTGGTGTGCCCACACCTGAAATTTTCTGGGACTTTGAAGTCAGTGGAGTTGTGCCAATGAACACCAGCTGTGCATCTGCCTGTTGTGTTTGGTTAGAGTGGTGCCATTAAAGATCATTATTGACAAATTGGGTGAATCCAGTCAAAAGGAACAAAAGTTATTACTCAGATGGCTAGGCCCACACCTGTAAATGTATATTTAACATATATATATGAGATATAGAGAGATATATGTGTATAAATTATTAAGTAAACTCTATATGATAAATGTTCAAATGTTAGGGAAGTGTCATTTATCCAAATTCCAAACAGCTGGCTGGTTTGGCTGCACCTATGATACACTCTAGGATACATTCCCTAAGGATGTTTGTGGAATGGTTGGTCTTTGCATAAGAACAAAGGTCTGTGAACAAACATGGAGCAATGCTGGGGCAGTGCCCTCGGCATGCCTTTTGTAGTTGCAGTGTCCCTGGAGCTCTGGGCTTTGTGGTTTTTTTCAAGCCTAACCCTAAGCAGAGCAGTAAAAGCAGCCTTTTGCTGAGGTGCCCAGCACATGGGTTGTGCCAAGAAGAAAGGTATGGAGGGAGCAAGCTTTGGGCAGTGGGGTGTTCTTTTTTTGCAGCAAAATGGACCAAACCTTGCCAAAATGATGCTCATTGAAATCCCCAAATCGGGGAATGAAGTGAAACAAAGACACTGGAGAAGAAATTGTTGAAATGAAATGCTAAAAAAAAAAAATCCAAAGTGAAAACCACAAAAAGGAATGGGATAACATGAAGTGTAGGGAAATGGGCCGAGCTGTGCTGAATTGATCCTCATTGAAATAGCAAGATTTTATTTCTTTTCACAAAATAACATTTTTGTGAAAGGAAATCTCAAAGTCAGAGAAAAAAATGACTGACCAGGATGGACTTACAATGAAAGGAAATTTGATGGAGAGAAATACAAAAAAATTCTGAAAAGAAGTGACTGTAATCAAATGTAAGGCAATTACATGAATTGCCTTCTGTGATTGCAGTGTCCATGGAGCTCTAGGCTTTGTGTTTTCCTCATGCCTAAGCCTGAACTTAAGCCTAACCCTAAGCGGAGCAGTAAAAGCAGCCTTTGGTAAGGGTGAGGTGCCAAGCACATGGGTGATGCTGAGCAGAAAGGTGTGGAAGGAGCAATATTGGGCAGTGCCATACTCCCCTTGGCATATCTTCTGTAGCTGCAGTGTCCCTAGACCTCTTGGGTTTTTGCATTTCTCAAGCCTAACCCTTGTTTTCTCTCCATATCTTGTTTTCTCTCCATATCTACCTTAGTTATATAGAAGTTTAGCTTAGATGTATACATCTCAGTAGAGGTGTCTAGAATTTTGTTGCTTTGTGTATGACAGGTGAAGTTGCCATGAAGTTCCAAACATTTTCCATTTCATTTTTAAAGAGACACTGGCCTTTACAGCTAGTCAAGGCCATTTAATGCCACGTCCCTTGAAATGAAATCCGGAAGATGAAAGTTCCCTGTCATTCTCTATAAGGCTATCCAGGACCTGATTCAGAGCTCTGGAATTCAGTGAAAATCTTTCCATGGACTTCAAAGTATTTTCAGTCATTCCTAGATAATAGCACAAATGTCACTTCTTTCTTTCTTTCCAACTGGGTCCTCTGAAACTGCACAGTGTATGATTGAATCCCTATGTCCCTTGCATGTCTTGCATGCCAGCTCCCTTTAACACCTTCTGTGAAGCCTGTGATATTAAATGACACACTCAGTTGCTGTAGGCATCTTCTTTCCAATCTGGACCCCAGCTGCTTGAGGGCTAACAGATTGTTCTCAAAGGACAATGTGAAAGCAACGTTTGATGTATCTACTCAGTCTAGCTAAACACCTCTAAACAGATGACTATGAAAGTTGGAGAGTTAATCTAGTTTTAGGCACAGAAGCCTCAGCAGTAGACAAGTGATTACAAACCTACCTATTCATTAAGCTTGATAAAGGTAGATATTTTTCTTGTTTCTGGTGATTATAATACAGAAGAATCATAATGCTGAAATGCCTATAGAGAATTTAACCACTTAACTGTCAGAGACCCAGATGACCCACATCACATACACAGATGAATGTGAATACATGACCAATTCTACAGGGAGGCTTTTACTCACAGAAAATGACAAAACTTATGAAGTCTGCTCTCAAAAAAAACCCCCATGCTAAAGACAGATAAGCTCCATATGGTGAAAACTCTTCAAGTTTCTGTCATGTTTTGTTGCCACCAGATGATGCCAGAGGTCAATATAGGGTTATTCATCTTTGTATGTGAGATGGGAAATAAAAATCCTACAGCTACCTCTCTGGTGTCCCTGAAGCTGTTCAGTCTCTCCACCACCTGACTGATCCCAACATTGTCCAGATAGTTTTTAGATCCTATTGTTAGTTCTGGAAACACTAAGTCTGCTAGTTTCATTAACATTTGGTATCCTTATAACAAAAACTAGAAGGAAGTGGAATTATCTATCACAAATAAATTATGTCAGTGCTTTTTCAGAGGGTTCAGTCCCATCCCTGAATCTGGTCTAGCCTGTGGATAGTTCTCCTAAATTCACAGACACTGTTTCTCTCTAACAGTGTACAATACACCTGTGCCATCAGCCTCCTCACTTGGACATTTCTATTGCACGTGACCGTGCAAAAATATATCACTAATTAATATTGATGTCTAATGAATGCAAAGAGCTGAAGTGGAAAAAATACATAGAAGAGGAGGCAAGACTATTTGCCCTTGTCGTGCCAGCTTACTGGGGATTGGAAAAAGAACAAAGTTGAGCAAGGCAGATGAGAGGTCAATGTATTCCCCATCACAGGGGCAAAATAGCAGCATGCTTTTACTAATAAGACCTGCAAAGAAACAAATTAGAAAGCCTTCATATGTAGAAACACACTCCAAATACCACAAGCCCTGATGGAGAGGAAATGAGATGATGGGCAGGTGGAATGGAGGAGAGCACCTCAAAGAATAACTTTCTGTATCAACCCAGACACGGATTTCAGAGTCCAGCTTGCAGATTGGACACTTTCAGAAGTTTCTCTGACCATGCCAGAAGGCCTGCTTTTGTTCTTCCATCTCAGCCCCAGACACGTGTAGGCAGGTGGAGTATTTACTCTGTCATAGCTTCACACTGTCTTGCTTGAGTCAATCTACATCCCCTAGAGAAATGCTTGATCCCTGCTGTGCCATAATTTTCACTGTCTTTGTGAAACTGAGTGCCCAGTCTTCCAATGTGAAATCCTCTCTCAAAGGTAATAGGAATTATGAAATTATTATGGACTGTGACCTGTGGTGAGCCAGGAACACCTTCCATGACTGAGGGCTTGGAGGTGGACATCAGACAAAATCATGTATAATCTTTTGCAGACCAGAGCAGAGGAGAAGAGAACAGACAGCAGTGGAATGCACTTAAGAGAAATAGATACACACATGAAAGAAAAGGGCCTTGATATTTAAAATATTTATTGTCTTAAAAGGCATGAAAACTGATACTAGCCATTAACTAATAGACGTTCTGCCTTTGTGATGCAGCTTACATCCCTAACTAAAACCACATCTCTCTTCTGACTTTGTCTGAAGCCAGGTGCACAGATGATTAAATTTTGGTCCAGCTGTAAGGAGAGCGTCTCCATCCTGTCCTCTCCTCTAAGCACACACCATCTGTATGATACTTATTCATCTCCTTCTGCTGGGCTGACATACTGAGCCCATATTCTTCCAGCATCAGTTGTCCTCCTACTGTCAAGCTGTGCAAATGGAAGGGATCTAAGCCCAAGGGGGTAACAGGCTCTGGGAGTAGGCTTCTGCTGTATTAAAGCAGTATTAACTGCTCTGCTTTAACCTTGATGTTGTTCATATGTGTTTTCACAAAGGAGGTTTGGGGCTCTCACTATCCACTGCTGCCAGCATGACTTATACATCTGTATTCACTATATTGAGATACTGTGTTGCTGTGAGTGTCCTCCGTGTGAATCAGGAAAGGGAAGAGGTTGGCTTTGTATCTCCGAGCATATGGATTCCTTGTAATGAGTGGAGGGTAGATTGCTTAAAGCATTTTTATTTTATTTTCTGAACATAATTTTTGGGCGCCTGTTCCTGTGTCATAGGCCTGCTTGTAGCAGGAAATAATAAACCCAGACCCTGCCTCTTTGAGGAAAGTATAGGTGGAGAAAAGGACTTCAAATACATGTATGTTTTTCATAAAAAGATAAGACAGCTACTTTAAGTGTGCTGAACATACCAGAGAATAGAAACAGACTCCATTTTTATATATATTTTTTTACTCTTGTTTGGTTCTTCCTCTGGTCTATGTAGCCTAACCAGATCAAATATATGCAATACATTTGACCCACATGCAGATGTTATTCAGACCTGGATCCAATTCTATCACCCAGGTTTTCCATTCTAGCAGATGTTGAGCCACACAAGATGCATTCAAACCTCCATTTCAAGAAGTTCCTCCAAAGCATTTCACTATTGACTGACCTTACCTTATCTATCTGACCTTATCTATACTCTCTTCATTTCCTCTAAAATGCAGAAAGGCATTTTTTTCCTCATTTTTCACAAGGTATTAGGATCTGTTTTCTGTTGAGGATGGTGCCTTCATGACGTGATTCTGCCCTGTATTTCCCAGGATTATTTCAGGGATGATGGACTCGGGCTGCACAGAGCACAGTCATAAGGACTGAGGTCTTGAATGCATAAACTCTGAGAAGAACAGGCAGAGAGCAGAGAAAACACCTGATGGATTCCACAGATAAAGAGGCTGGTGGTGGAGATTCAACAGTGCTTGTTGAATATGCCTTGCCAGGACACAACATCATCCTTTACCCCACATCACCCACAACCGATGTCTCGCCAAGGTACCAGAACAGTGCTCAGGAACCCAGAGGGACAAGGATAGATGTGTGCTATCTCTGCTTTACCAATAGATGCCCCACCAGTACTGCATCAGTTTCCATCTTTCAGTCTGATTAGAATCTAGGGTGTAAGAAGCCCAGCCCAGGCCAGACAGACATGCCAAAATTTCTAGAGATAAGGAGAAAAAAAGTAGTGTTGACAAGACGGCGACTACTTGCCAGTAGCATTCTGTCAAGTGTCCTACACCATTATTTGAATGGCACAAATAGCATATCCTGCGAGACATTCTCCCTCAATATAAATAAAAGCCCCAAGTGAAAGAACATCCAGAGAAGTCAATTGCTAAAGGTGAGATAAGAGGAGAGTATGGAAATTACGAGCTATGCTTTGCAGCCACTTCTTAGCCACAAAGTCCTTGCTTTCCTCAGCCACCTAAGAAAGCTCAAAGGGAAAAACTGGAGTTCAAGTACAACTACAAACACATATAAAATATAATAAATAATTATTTATGGAGTAGTCCATCTGATTACTGGCTTAACAGACAGATATAGGTGGAAAGGAAATGTAGAACAGCAGATCATAGGAAGACTTCTTCTAGAAGCACCGAGTTCCATATCAAGAAAGCTTTTAGTGAACTCTTATGGTAAATAGGGCAAGAAATATTTTGCATATGAACAATTCACATGTAAATGTAACAAACATATTCAGTCATTTTTGTTCTGTTCAGTAATGGTCAATAAATTGTTAAACTTGGTATAAGCTTGTTAATTGTTCACTCTGTCACATGTAAAACACAGTCCAAACAAGGGATGTTAGGGATAAAAATAGATCTTGGTCTTATTTAAAATTTACCTTAGGATCATTCTTGGAGTCCAACCTAAATTCTACTCTGAGAAAGGCTGTATAGCCTCTTCTCTCCCGCATGGAGCTTGGTGAAAAATGTGAAACCATTGCAAATTAATTAAGAATAATGAGATATATAAAATTTATGGTGACATTATTAGTGAGATGATTTACTGTACTTGAGATTTTAACGTTTTCACAGGGGAAAGAATTGGCCTTGCTGGAGAAAAAGTAAGCAGGAGAGCAATGCAGTAGCCAACAAGTAAGCAACATTTCCCATCAACATCCAAACTAACAGGGCAATGGCCAAACTTCAGGCTTGAAAAACAACACAGCTGGAAAATCCATTGAACATTTATAAAGCCCTCGGGACAGAGAAAGAGAAGATGAATGTACAGGACTGTCAGTGGGTTCTCTCTGCAAGCAGTTATGTTGTTCTGCTAGGTTAGAACCTGTTTACTCTGTAAGTTTTTTTACTTTCAAGAAATAATCCTTTTCATTGGGACAGACGCTTGATTGGAGGATTGGACTGCCCTTACTTCTGGAAGCAGCAGAGCAGGGAGTGCCACAGGGAATCAAGGCACAGCAAAGAAGTTCTGGTGTCCTTCAGGCCAGCCTGAGGAACCCTTTCACAGGCACTGACACCTGCCCCTCATACAAACCTTGCCAAGGCTCTGGATCTCCATGGAAAGGCATTGAAAGGGGCTGCTTTTAAAGCTTCTACCACAGACCCTTCTGGCTAATAGGAGCCAGCAGAAATCTGTATAAATGGTGAAAGAATGCTACATTTGAAAAATAATGATTCGGCTTTGCTGTTAGTATTCTATCTAAAGGGGATTTTTTTTCAATAGGCTGAGAGGACTGATAAGAAATTGACTCCTAGAGCAATCACATGTATTATTTTCTGCATATACTTCTCTTTGTTACAGAGATTCAATTCCAGAAAAAGCAAGCAGAATACAAAGCTTATTCCCTCCATTATACCTCAGTTAACATAGTACTGCATCTTCCCCTGCTGCAGTAAAATAAAAGATAAGACCAGCACTATAGAGCTGGAAAAAGAGCTGGAAATTTAATTCACAGACAAATTAGCTGCATTGCATTTAATATTCCCAGTGAGGAAATGAAGAGAAATTTATTCTGTTCCTGCTCTCCACAAATTCACCAGAGGGAATGATAACCCTTAATTAAAGAAGACTGATTGCTTTTTTTTCTTTTTTCCCCCCAAGCCTCCGTTTGGCCTAAAATAAAATGATGAGAAATAAATGGTGCATATAAAAAATAAAAACCTCACTGGAAAATGCTGCAGTCATTCAAATTTCTCATTATAGTAGATACTGCATTCTAAAGAGCTCTTTAATAATCTAGCAGGAGAGGAGCTCAAATTGGACAAATTCATGCCCAATTTCAGTGGAGAAAATCCATTCAAGAAAACAAACAACACCCAAGGAATTCTTTCTCTCCCTTCAGGGTTCATAATTTTGGATGGTTTGCAAGTATACAGCCTTTTTTTTTTTCCCCTATAGACTATTTAAATATGAAGAAAACAGGAAGATCTGGATGAAGAAGGAGATGGATGGTAAATTAGAAAGGAGCCTAGGACTAGAGCTACATGGTCAGACAAAATTGAATAGGAAATACAGGCTGAACAGCAGAACTGATCCTAATGCAAGCTTAACAAAGAAGCGTGGTTGTGTCTAGAGAGCTGCAACCTGTTAAAATACTTGTCAATATTTAAGGAATGAGATGTGAACTAAAACCCTTATTTGCAGCTCGTGGTTATAAAGAATGTTCATCTTTCCATTTATTTAAAAATGCAAAATAGAGGAGTTGGAAAGTCTAGCTAGAGAAAAGACATCTCAGTACCTTCTACTGCACACTTAGACTAAGAAGGAACTCTGAAGAGTCTGATGGCAAGGGGACCTTTGATAATGGGTAGATAAGGTAGAGGATGACTCTTGCATGTCTTGTTTCTCCTGGCCTGAATGTAGCTATGGTGCTGCCTTAGACTGGTCACTCAAAGGGCTCACAACACTGTATTGACAGTCTTTGACACATTTCCCACAGCATTCTACTGGAGGAACTGTTACAGATCTTTTCCAGCCCAAACAGTTCTAGGATTCTATGTAAGAAAGAGATATATGAAAACTGTTTTCCTGTTTTGATCAAGGATATTTTTAGCTCCAGTGCAGATCCTTGTGCAGCTTCTCTGAAGACATCTGTTCTGAAAAAATATTTATCACTACTCTCTATTTCCTTTATTTCAATTAATTCTTTTTCATGAACTTCCTTCATATACATTGGCTGTTTAGTGTAGTTAGCAGGTTTGGTGAGGGATATATCAAGGCAGATTCTGTCTACAGGGCCATCTTTGACAATCTGCAGCTGATCCCTTCAGAGATATCCAAGAAAAGCTCTCACAGAAGACTTCTCTTTACACAATGATTTTGACTCACTTGAAGTATATTCTATTTCTTTACATATGAGGAAGGAATTCTCTACTGAATGCTAACAATTTGTCAACAGCAGAATTTGCCCTCTGACACAAGCACGCCCTGGTCTTCTGGAGCTGTGCTGTTCACATTTCTAGGCTTAAAAAGTACTATGAAGCATAAGAGCTGTGTTTCCCTGGATGTCATCCAGGACCTGTTTTAAAGGTTGGCTTCATAAATGTCACCTTTCAATCTTCAGGTCCCAAATGGAAGGATGCACATGGTGAATAGTAATTCAGGGTTTCCATTCTTGATTTCTGTTAGATATCATCTGACTCCAGCAGCTTGTAATATTTCACTTTGTCTATTTGAAACAAAATATCATCCTCAATTACTTTGAGTTCAGACATATCTTCTGAATTTTCCCCCATATTAAAACTTTTCTACTTTTCTTCCCAGTGAAAAGCATTGAAGAATGGCTTAATTGTCTCTGATTTTTGCCTAATCTCTAGCTGGCCATGCAGAGCCCATAGCAATATTTTTCTCCAGACATTTTTGAAAAAGTACTAGTTTTGATTTCTTTAGCTAGTTCTCCTCGAACTCTTCTAGGATTCTTGCTTTGAATCTGCCTGACAACACTATTCTTTTCATTTTATTGGTTTGGATACAATAGACATCTTTTTGGAAATTGCCTTTTTACTGCTAATAAAATTGCTTACTTGGCTGTTCATATGTGCTGGCCTCCTTTAATCCATTCTCCGGCCTTTCTCAATAGGTCATACGCAGTGGTGTTACGCTTCCAGTCTGGTGTTCTTCAGAAGTTTCCATGCTGTTTGCTAGGATTTCTCTTTGCTGACCTTTCTAGACTCTTTTTAACAAGCTCCCTCGTTCCTGCATAGCTTTTCTTGAAGTGGAGGACAATGGCACTGGCGCATTTGGCCTGCAGTGCTCCTCTAGAGCTGGTGAAGCTGAGCCCTCTGTGGTCACTGTCACAGAGTGGAGCTTCCACTGGAAGGGCTGGAGCCACAGAGCTGGGGATTGCCTTTGCTCCTGTGGGCTCACACCAGATGCTCCATGGAATAATTGCTGACAGAGCCCAAAAATGTCATCTCTCTTTCATCTGCTGGTATGACATTTGTCAGTCTACAGGAGGGCTCTCGATGTCTCCCATTGCTACTGTTTTTCCTGCTTCTCTGATTTCTTACAGTCTATTGAATTCAAGGCATTTTGCTATCCTGGGTCAGTAACATTATCTATCATAACTATAATCTTCCATTTTAGGCCTGGAATTTCAACCAGTATGGACTTCATGTCACTTGAGATGGTGAACATGGAAATTTCTTTTGATGATGAGCCTTCAATGAGACCGAGCAATGCTCTGCCTCCTGCACAGTTTATCTCTGTATTTTATATCCTGTGGTTATTGTCCCTTTGGTAGTCTTCTTCACTCCAGGTTTCCAATATGTATGGTTGATCAGTGCCTGCATTTTGGATCAAACATTCTGCTTCCCTATCTCCTTTTTGAGATTTCAAATATTATGTAGAAGTGAGTGCACCACTACCTTGGTTCTTTTATTGGCACCTTGTATAAAATTCATTATGTTTGTTTTCCTTTGCTTGCTGGATTACTTGCATCTTCTGAATTGCCACTTTCTTGGGGATTCAGAACTTTCCCATTTTTTATTTCATAAGGATACTCATGTTGAGCCTGACCTTTTCCACACCTATCAGCTTGCCCCATCTACCTGGGTTTTCCAGCCTGTTGGGGAATATTTTAATTTCAAAATTACTGCCTGGGGCCTTCATTTTGCTAAGAATGTCTGAGAATGTTTTCAATTTGCTGTGAGACCAAGCAATATCATGAAAGAGACTTAGATATGTTGGATGTTTTCAAATCAGCTGGACTTGATGAAATTCCTGCTAGGATACTGGGGAGATTGTCTGAAGCAATGCCAGCACTAATAGCTGCTATCTTTGAGGAACTGTGAGGTACAGAGATAAATGTGTTGCCTCTTACATTTTTTTTCAATAATAAGGGGGCAGGGGAAGCAATAGTTGAACCTCCAGAAGTCAACTACAAGGTGAGTGGCAACCAGGGTGGATTTATTAAGAACAAATCATACCAAACCAATCTAATATGTTCCCGTGATGGGACTTGTGGCTAGAAGAACAGCAGAAAGATTATTTTAACTTTAGTGGTTCTTGGAACATGGTCTCATATGAGCTTCTAAGAAGCAAGCTAAGGAAGTCTTGTCTGTGTACAATTTTCAGCAGTTGAGAGCAATACTGACAAAAAAATACGATCAGAGAAGAGTTCTTGATATTCAGATTTAACTTGGTGATTGACATCTCTATTGCTAACTTTTTAATTAATCAAATAACACAGAAAAAACATAACACAGAGTATATTTGAAGAGTTTGAAATTACTTTACATCTTGATGACCTGGAGAAATAATCTGGAAAACCAGTTTTGTGAGGAAAACAACATCTTCTGCCTTTAGCTTTCAATCACCAGCTCCAGGTAATTTCAATTCCAGGCCTAAAATGGAAGATTATAGTTATGATAGATAATGTTACTGACCCAGGTTAGCAAAATGCCTTGAATTCAATACACTGTAAGAAATCAGAGAAGCAGGAAAAACAGTAGCAATGGCAGACATTGAGAGCCCTCCTGTAGACTGACAAAGGAGCTGGACAGCAGCATTGCAGGGAGAAATCTGGAGGTTGCAGTGTGTCCCAAGCTGAGAGCTTCATGCAAAGCTGCTGCAAAACAGAGAAACCCCTCAGTGGAACGTTGTCACAGATCAGTGAGCAAACAGGGTCACACTGCCTCAGCTCAGGTGCTTCCCCACTCTCAGTCAGTGTCAGCCAGAAGAATGCCCCTATAGTGGGCTGGTGGGCAGCTTCTTCCCATATTGTGGCCTCTTGGGAGCAAATTCTCTACTTTCAAGAGAGGCTGGAGCTCTGCTGGGAGTCTAGCTATCAGCAATAGTAGACAAGCCAACTTCCAATACACCAGTGGAGGTTTGCTTGAAGGCATCAGTTCTGGTGTTCCAGAGCCCTGGGCTCAGCTTAAGCTCTAATTCAGTCTCAAGGGGTAGAAGCAGCCTCTCATTTGTACTTTTGAGAATACAGACTTATTACCACTGAGATCCATGAAAATCTCCTTTATTTTCTGCCCTACCACCACCATGAAATCTTAGGGCTGAGGTGGATCTTTCACGATAGAGATTCTTCTTGTCACTGTTGCTCAAAGGCCTCCTTTATACCACATCAGTTTTCTCTCTCTTTTTCTCTGAGGTGACTTCCTGGATGTATTAGGCTGTCTCTGTCATGTATTGGGGATGGAGTCTTTCTATATCATCTGTAACCTCTCAACATTTTAAGCAAAAAAGTTCTTTGCTAGTTGGTTGATCTCTGAGATTTGAGACTTCTATTACCCTTAGCCTGACTCTTATCTGAGTTGAAGAAGAGATGAGACTACTTCTTTGTTTGGAAGAGGTGAACAAAAGTGTTTGTCTTCTTTCTTCATCTCAGGATGGAATGGCACATCTGAAGAAATAAGTAAGGAACATACTGCTGAGTAATGAACACAAAAATACTATCTATCATCACAGCTGAATAAACAGTAGTATTGGCAAAATCTGTCTCCTTTGTTCCATATCAGGGCCAGGAGAGGACTCAGCTGGAAGATCATGTCCAGTTCCTGGTGCTTTAATTAAGGGAGGATGTTGAACAGCTGGAGAGTCACAGGACAGAACTTGGGATAACCAGAAGTCTAAAGAACATGGCTCATGATGAAAAGCCAAAGGAATTTGCATAACTTGGTTTAGAAAAGAGACAATAGAGGGGGTGGTCCATCAATGAACTTTAAATATTTTAAAAATAGATATAAAGAGAAAGGAACTGAAACCTTTTTGTGCCCATTATGGGTGGAAAATAACTGAAATTACAGGAAGGGAGATCCAGACGAAACATCTGTAAATTTTCCTTGTATCATCAATCGACGAAACTGGTTTTCTTCGGAGGAGATGGAAGCTCCATGGGTGGAGACAGGCACGGGTGTAGCTAATTCTGAAATCAGGGACAGGAGTGGACTCAATGGCTTCTCCTCTCCAGCCTACTTTTCTGTTCTTCTGTGAATGTTATCCAGTGGCTGACCAAGACTTAGTCCTCACTGATTCCCAAATGGTGCTGCTCATAACAGGATCACTCTTACTACAAGTAGAAGTTACCAGGAATTTTTCCAGCCGATAAAATGGAAGGGTGACATCAAGAGCAGAGCGCTCTTCGACTCAGATAGGGGCAGGTCCCAGGTCTATCTTGTTTCTGTTTTAAGTGTCCTCTGTGGATTTGAGCAAGCTACTACTTTCACTGCCAGCAGCACGGTACTTTAAAAACAAGGCAAGGAAAGAAGGCCACGGCTACAGAAGCCTAGCTGGCCCAGCAGGCCAGGTAAGGCTATGGACAAAATAATCCATAGCTAAACCTACGTAAGGGTATATCATGACTAATGTCATATCCAACTGCCTCTGATTCCCTGGCTTCAAGAGGGACAGCTGTCCATGGAAATCAAGGGGAAAACCCCACGCTGAGTCAAGTCTGAGCTCCTCTGCTGTTCCACCCTGTGTGAGCTCAATGTCTTCCGAGACAGCTTTGGCAGCAGCTGGTGAGAACCAAAGAGTGTCCTGGGAAACAGCTTCTGTGGACCTTCCTCCCCAACTCTGTTCTTTCTCACCTCACACTTACCCCTATTTTTCATAAATGCTATAAGCAGTACTTATTTGTGGAGTTCTTTGCCTGACAGTAGTCTAAGACGTGTACTTGAGGGGTGCTGTATGTTTTCATACTGAGAATACACAGTCATTGTCCTTCTTCAGCATTTCCCAGCAACAGTTCAACGACTCTGCATCTGTTCTCTGAAATTCAGGGGTGTTTTGTGTTTTGTTATGGTCTGCTCAGCTTGTGACTCTGCTTGCACACACCCTCCCTGCTACCTGCAGGTCATCACTCCTCACATGATCCAGCTGGGTCTCCTGCATCAAATACTGATGTTATCCTTCCTACCAGCCTATTGGGCTTACCCAAGCATTGCTGGTGTCAGAGTTTACAGCTCCAGGTCTTTTATGAAGAGGGCTAACCAGGGGAAAAGACTGCATTATCTCTCTTCAGTGCCACAAAGCACTCCAGATCTTCCTCATCTGAAGAAATACAGTGGAACAGACTTCCACAGTAGGACACAGAAGCATGCTCCTCAATTCTTCTGGGTTTTTTGCGAGGGGAGAGAAAGGAAGAATGAAAAAAAATTAGAAGGATGAGATGAAAGAAAGGATACCACAAAGAATTCAGATGAATGCTGAGCATAAATCAAGTTCTCTTCTGGTTTTCAGAGGCAGAAGTTTTTGCAGAAAGAACAAATACTTGGTAGTCTCCTAGAACCCTAGAAAAGTGTGTCACAGGTTGCCCCCTTCTGCCTCTTTCCCAAATTTATCCCCTTCTCTCAGTTCTTCTACTCCCCTGTAACTGCCATCCCAGGATATCCCTGGCTGGTTTGCTCCTGCCTGCTCTGTCTCTGACCTTTTTCCTCTGCATATCTGTTCCAGCTTGTCCCTGGGTGCTGCCCTGTAGGTCCTTTTTTGAGCCATTATTTTTCTCTTCCTCCTCCCCTTCAGTGCTGTTTAAGGCTGCATCCAGCTCTGGGTGGCACAGGGTGAGGGAGAGTGAGGCACAGGCACTTCTCTGCCCTCTGCTCATATTTGGGGCTGAGCTCCTATGGCAGAAGAACGCTCTGCACCAGGCAAGCCTTCAGCAAAGATAACATCTGGATTTCAGACAAGCTCTGCAGACCATGTGCAAGTGGCAAGCAGTGATTTACAGCTAGGTCAGATCTGACAGGATTTTCATATGGCCACCAAGTACAGGCTGATGTCTCCAGGAATCAACCCCCGCTAATTTCAAGCCCCTGCATGAGGGACTGAACTGCAGTGAAACCACTGTAAGACATTTTCAGCATGGGTCAACCATATTTTTTCACTAACCTCATTCTTGGAAGTTGCTGACCAACTTTCAGTGAACTGTTCCCAAAATAAAATTCAGCCCAACACAGAGAGCAAAGATGGAAAATTTCAGCCTAGAATGATTGAAATACAAAAAACCTAAAATCAACCAAAAACCAGATCTTATAATCAAAATTGTGAGGCAATGTTAAATATAAGATTTGTTGCCCTCTCCACCTGTAACAGAGGGATGGCTAGTTAAGGATTCAATTTGGGAAAAACTTTCTTGCATGACTGAATCACAAGCAGAAAGCATTTTCTTTCCAAACATGAGGCATATGCCCAAGAAAGACATCTGATAAGGAGAAACAGTGGTGGCTGTATGCAAACTGTTCTGTGATCTGAATTATTTACATTGCTTGAAGTTCACCAGATTCTTCACCAAGGTGTTTTAAAGTCCCAGACTGAACTGAGCACTAAAGGATGCATCAGCCTGACCTATGGAGATTTGCCATCTGTGAAAAGCAAACAAATACAACCAACTGGAGGAAGGAGCATTGTGACTGTCATAGGAACTGGAGCACAGATTTACAGAGGATCTTTGTGTCTGGACTCATGAGCCTTTGACTATGTTAGCACTGAAAAGCAAGCAGCTGCAAAAGCCCAGATACACAGATCTGTGCAAAAATCAAGCTTTGGCTGTTGACTGCTTGACATTCTACCTGCAAGGGTGGACCAGATGTGTAATTATTTCCTATGCTATTTTCTTTAGTTTTCCAAAGAAGATAGCTGGTTTCCAGCAAAGTTTTTAGAGAGTCTTTTCAAGATTTTACTGTACTCAAATAAAAAGGCCCCAGGATTTAAATCTTGTCCACTTTTTTCAAGTATATACAGGGGTTATAATAAAAGATATTATCTCTGTGGCAAATTTTGATTTCCTCAGATTACAGCTTCACAGCTAAATCAGGAGTATTACTGGTATCAGAGAAAATACCACTTTTGGAACAAGAAGTCACTGCTGCTTTGAATTGAGTCCATTTCTGAAAGAAGAAAATATATCTAGATGCAAAATACAGCCTCCTAAAAGCCACAGCATAAACACAGAGATTTTTCCCCTCTCCTGATCCAAAATACAGTAGTCACAGGCTATTTTTAATTCATGTAAAATTATGATAATCATGAAAGCATAAACTTTATGGTTTGCTGAATTGACTGCAATGTGCATCCCTAAAGTAGGGAAGTACTGAGATCAGCATAATGAGAAATGTGACAGAGGACCCTGCAGACAACTTGTAGCCCAAAACAAAGATCAGGCCAGACCAGATGTAGCTACATTTATTGCTGTGCTGTGCACCAGAAAAATGTTAAAAATAAGGCACAGGGAGTGAAGATTTCCAAACATATTAGCAGTACTCTGGTGATGTGACCGTAGTGGTTTTAAGGCCATAGTGCCTTGAAGGCCAGCAAGTACTGGGTTCTTTTTATTGCTTTTACCAACATAGATTGATATATGTGACCCAAACCTGACATCTAGTGGAGGAAGAACGAGGGCTGGATTTTCCTTGCCTTCCCAGGGATGCACTGGGCTGTGAGCCCACAGAGAGCACTTTGCTCTTCTCTTCAGAAGTGACCTGAAGGCCGTCTGCTGCACTGCTCATCCTAGGCAGGCAAGAAAACCAAGGAGCTTGTGGGCACTCCAGCTAATTGTGCACACCTTTTCTAGTTCGTGACACCTTTATCCACAGCCATCCATGCTGGAAGCCAGTTCCACCGTGTTGTTAGCAGATAATGAGCTCAAAAGGCTGAAGTGAAAGAAGTTTCAAAAGACAAAAGGTAGAGATGACCATGTCTGGTTGAATTCAGGCAGGGTCTTGTGAATTCATTAATAGAAAGAGTAGGTGTTCACTACAGCTGCACAGACAGCATCAGTGACCTACAATTTCTGCTGTCACAGAAGTCAGGCCTGCACTCCTGGACCAGACCAGCCAGTTCAATGCCAGGTCATGAGGCTATGGCTCTGTTTAGCTTCCAGCTTTCCCCCAGCACGGTAGCTCATTCACTGCCCCACCTGGACTGCTTGAGCTGGGAGGCCAACAATACTTTGGGAAAGTTTTAAAAAGTTTCTGCCTCGTCCTCTGCACCTGCCACAGTATTATCTTGTTTCTCAGTTAGCAAAAATCAAAACTTCAGGCTCTGATACTTGCATGGAAATGTTGAAGGCATGGAAATGTTGAAGGCATGAATCCTACAGACTAAAATAAGCCAAAGGCCAAATAAAACTGTCCAGTGTTTATTTTTCATATCTTGCAAATTTAAATTGATATCATAAATTTGTTGGTACCTCAGTCCTGGTGAGAGCACTCGGAGGCCATTAAAAATGGCAGAAGACAAAGGGTATTTTAGTTGTTTACACACTGCAGGAAGCAAAAAACATTTCCCACGTGCTAGTAAAGAGTCCAGGTTTTGTAGCTGGGAGTTATAACTCCTCACACTGTCTGTGAATCATCATTTTGGGAAGATGAAGCAGCAAGCTACCAACAGTTTAGATGCTCATTAAAACCCCTGAAATACTGTTGCTTGCCTAAGTGAATGCACAGCCATCAGCCACTGCCAAAGACCTCGGCTGCAGGGCTCTGTCCCAAGCAATCCCAATGCTGATGAGGTGATGCATGTTTTTAGAAGGGATTTTTAATCTCCTGATAGCAAAACAAAGTTAGTGCTCTACAAACAGTACAAAGTTTACCACAGGATTGAGCTTTACTCTCTGGTGGTTGCTTATTGACTGCAGAAGAAACAGAAGCTACTCAGTGAAAGGAACTCCTCAAAATCCTGTTTGCAGACAAGCTTGAAGGAGAGGCTCTCACCCCCTGCAACTTTCCCTGAAATCCCAAAGTAAGTCTGAACTGAGGTCTGAATTGGAAGACAGGACTGGGTCTGGGTTGTTGAAAAATTCTTGTTTATTTTGCCATGACAGGACTTGGTTTATCTTATTATGCTTGATGATTTTTACCTTTCTAAAAGTTAGAAAAGCAGAAGTTGTGATAGATGGTTTAAAGAATATCTCAGTGTATATATGAAGACTTGTGCTATCAGCACAGTTCTTGAAGTCAGAGAAAGCAGCCTTGGGATATTTGCACCCCCTGCTACCTAATGCCTGTCAGAGCAGATAGAACAATATTGAAGAAATCAGTTCCATTTCTTCTTCCTCTTCCAGTAAGTTCCTCATCTTGGGCTCTTTACTAGAAGAGAATTGTGAGTCTTAATTTTCAAATGCAAACACAAGTACTTCAATCAGTGGAGGGTGCCTGCAGTTTGACAGGTTGTTTCTGTGTACATAACCTGTGTGTTTATCTGTGCCAAAACTGACCAACGTGGGACACATGGGGCTGATTTTGGTGGAGCTTGCAACCTTTGCTAATCTGCAGTGGGAGGTTAATCCTGAAAATTGAGATATTTACTTTTTCCTGTACATTTTTTAGAGAAGTCAGACCAAGCCACAGCTGTTTTAAAATTTCATGTTTTCACATACCTTGCTAAATACCTATTTTAATCAGGACTGCAGAAGTAATTGCAACAAACAATTTAGAAAATTAACTTTGTCTGTGTTTTGTACATGTTTCTATACACACAGGCATGGTTTGCCAAAACATTAATTTGCATAGCTTTCAGTTCTTGCTACTTCAAAAGTATGTAAGTGCAGGCATTTTCTGGGCAGCATTTATGTTGGTTTGATTAGACATCTGGGACACACAGCTTCACTTCCATTCCCTGAAAGGCTGAGGTTAGTTCTAAGAAACATGTTTCATATTGTGGGATTTGTTTTTTGCCAGTGTTTTCTCATGGTTTGTCCAAATTCTGTATGTTCCTTTTATAATACATATCAGTGCTCCAGCATGTAATGCAAACACCCAGAAGATATTTGTTACAGAAGAGAAAGGAAGATCTGTAAAAAATGCTTTGTTTTTTCCACAACACTGGCCATAACTGTGATGTGCTTTCAGGGTCTGGACAGAGTTTTACAGTGTGTTCATGCTGGAGCAGGTTAGATGTAGATTCTATATTTACTTGTTTCCAGATTTCATTATCTTGTGTTCCATCACTGTGCTCCATAACTAATTGTTCAGTCATGGAGCCATCCTTAGGGATAATCTAACAAATTATGTTCTGGGAGAACCTTTGAGCAGAATTAGTGGAACAAATAACGCAGCTTGTTTTAAGATGGAACTTATGACAGAATTACACAATTGAAAGAGCAGAGGCCCTAAAATGTCCTTTTCAGGCTCCTGTTTAAAACAGAATGAAGAGAGGCACAGAGATGCAAGCTTCCTCCTACTCTCATGGCTGCATCTGCAAGTTTTCCTCATACTGGGGTCACAGACTGATGTGCAAGATAGACTGAGACAGTTCAGGGATCTAATTTCTGCTCCATGTTGTTCTTTTCTTCAAGGTTCCCTACACCTCTCTCAGCAATGGCTATGGTGTGTCTTTCTGACTTTGAAGCTTATGCTAAGAAGTATTTACCCAAGATTGCTTGGGATTATTTTGCAGCTGGTGCAGACGATTGTACCACACGAGATGAAAACATCCTGGCATATAAAAGGTAACGTGAGAAGGAAATGAAGAGGGTTTTACTGGGACATTTTAATCTGGTTTTGTGCAAGTGTTTGGACTCGACAAGCAAAGACATCTAAAATCTTGTCCTTTCCAGGGGGTCCCCAAGCAAAATGCAAAACCTGAGCAACATGCACTGTAGGCTCTGATGCCAGACTGAGTATGACATGGGTTGTATGGAGCTTTAGGGGTCCTGAGGGTACAGGCAGGTGCTAGGGTAGGGTGGGCATTACAGAAAAGGGCATGGGTAGCTCTGATAGAGTGAGATGCAACAGGGAGCTCCTGGTGAACAGCGAGAAGCCTATGTGCAAGTAGGGTGGGATTTGGGGAATATGCTGTGAAGCCTGCGGGCAGGCACACTGTACAGTGAGGACAGACACATGAATGGTGCAGGGGAAGGACTCAGCCTGGCTGCAAGTAGGAGGAGCCTGGGCGAGGACAGTGGGAGAACAAGATGTGGTGAGCTGAGGTGGGAGATGCAGAAATTATGTACTGTGACTGGTAAAGCAGGATTAATAAAAAGTGGAAGTGACTGAACTGCTGGCTGAATTGGCCTCTAAAAGCAAACAGAAAGAACAAAGAGCCTTTGTTATATTTTCTTTTATTATCATTTTATTATTTGCTGTTTTCTTCATTGGCTCAGATTCCTGCTTTGAAATTGGTGAACAAAGACCTGGTTTCCATGAAACTTCAGAAAGCTCACTGAAATCTACTATACTGAAGGGGTTTTTTGCCTTACAGAATTCGTTTCCGGCCACGTATGCTGCGGGATGTATCTGTGATGGACATTAGGACTAAAATCCTGGGCTCTGAAATCAGCTTTCCTGTTGGAATTGCACCTACAGGCTTCCACCAGCTAGCATGGCCTGATGGAGAGAAAAGCACAGCCAGAGGTATTCTTCTGCTCTGGTGCCATGTAGCAAAAAGGGGACTGTAGAAAAGCCTCAAGAAGCTGTTAGGATGACTTGAAGTGTGACTGAGAAAAATTTTTAGGCTTGAGGGGGCAAACTCTATTCCCACTTTCTGACACCCTGCATAGGAAGCTGTATAGACGTTGCTCTTCTTCTCCAGCTACCACCATAAAAAATCAGCCCCATGGAGTCTGCTGCAAACTGAAGACAAGGGCAGTGGACACATTTCTGACTCACACCAAAAATCACAAAAGGTTTTCAGTCTTGGGGGCTCTAGATGGGTTGTAAAAGTGGTGGATGGGACTCAGACTGTAAATTCCTTGCTACTGGTTAAGAAATGTCTTCCTTGGAGAAAAAGATATCCCCCTTTCACAAGTCCTGTGGTGAGTTTGGAGACCTGACTCCTAGAAATATTTTTTCTTCTGCGTACACTAAGTAAATTCAGCAGTACACTCCTGAGAGGACTCAGTCATAAAGATAAAATTCATGCTTTTTCTAAAAATGTAGCTGCAAAATGAAAGCACAGCTTGGTTAATTACCTCTCCCTTTTCTGCTTTATTAGCCTTGGACCAACTAGAGTGCATGGTAAATGCAGTCATTATTAATCCCGGGGCATAGCAGCCCTGTGCTTTGTAGGATACACATGAGATCAGGAACTGGGGTGGTCTCTGCAAACAGTGCATGGTTTTGGATCTGATGTCTGTCAAGACCCTCAGAATGCCTTTGTTTCTGATCCCTTTCCAATGCCTCCCAAGCTGCCAGAGCCATGAACACCTGCTACATTGCCAGCACCTACTCCACCTGCTCGCTGGAGGAGATCTCCGCGGCCGCGCCCGGCGGCCTCCGCTGGTTCCAGCTCTACATCCACCGCAACAGGGCAGCGTCCCAGCAGCTGGTCCGGCGGGCAGAGGCCGCGGGCTTCCAGGGGCTCGTCCTCACCGCGGATCTGCCCTACACGGGCAAGAGACGCGACGACGTCCGCAATGGTTTCCGCCTCCCTCCCCACATGAAAGTGAAGAACTTGGAAGGAGCCTTTGAGGTTTGTAAAATGAGCCCGTCCTTTCATTCGCTGCGCTGGCATGTACCACATGAGACAAAAACCACGGGGTAACTGCTGCCTTGGCATTTGCTGTGCCAGGGCGTATCTTCTCCCGTGCTGGTTCTGCAGCATCCTGGCTTGACCTCCTGCCAGACTGGGTTCTGTCTTCAAAATCCTCATCCAGCTGCCTTAGAGACACTGATCTCCACGCCCATTGTAATTATTCTCCTCCAGAGACGTGTGACATTTCTGGAGCTGACGAACATGCCTGTTGGCAAGTTTGATTAATCTGTTCTAGGGCAAGGAAAGACATCAAGGGACCTGTGCATTGTTGCAGCTTGGGTGAGTTTTCCTTTTGCTGTTTCATTTTGGCTGTAGGGAGATGACTGCTCTGAGTATGGGCTGCCACCCAACAGCCTGGATCCTTCGGTCACCTGGAATGACATCTACTGGCTGCGGAGCCTGACATGCCTGCCCATCATCATCAAAGGCATCTTGACAAGAGAAGATGCAGAGCTGGCAGTGAGACATGGAGTTCAGGGAATTATTGTGTCCAATCACGGTGGAAGGCAACTGGATGAAGGACCTGCCACTGTAAGTGAGAAAATGGATGTCCTACATTTTCCCTGTTTGTGGTCTGCACGTTTGCATTAACCTGGGTATCTCTATGCCCAGGTTTGTGTGTACACTTCTGGTGGACGTGACTTTGTCCAGTGGCCACGGATATGTGCAGATATACTTAAATTGGTGAGATCCATGCCTTGGCATGGGGGCTATCCACTGAAGTATTTCCTCAGCTTCTTGGGAGGGTGCTGTAAGTACCACAGAACCCTCAGATAAACTGCTGCAGATAAACTACTGGCCTAAGTCAGCAAGAGCTCCCGACTGTGTCTCCATTAGCTGGTGCAGTGCACTCAAACTCTTTGCGCACTGCAGCAAAAAGAAAACAAAGCTCTGGAACCAAAACTGTACAAATGAGAGCATAATGTATTCTCATTGTTCACATCTGTCAAAACATGCAAAACAATGCAGCTAGATTTAGTGAGAGGTCTGCTTGCGTATTTACAGGCTCAAGTCTAAGCGGGAATTTATTCACTTACGTGAGCCAGAAAAAGGATAACTTATCTGGAGAAAAATTCCCCTGCTTTTTAATTTGTACAGAGAAATCATGCATTGTTTGGACATGTGTGTATTTCACTGGCTTAATTTGGCTTCTGTCAGTTTTTTCCAATTGCTCTTATTTTACAGTTCTGCATTGCACAGTATCTTATCTTGGTTTTCTTTTGTTAAATAAAAATAGATACCAGGGAATTTTCTTCTATTCTACGTCAAGTCTGACAATAATGAATAAAAAAAATTAATAAACTCAGTGCTAAAGGCATAGTAACAGAAATGACATCCACATTAAACTGTTCTTCTACCTTTAAAGTTGTTTTACATACACAGACAAGGCAGTACACACCTCTTTGGGCTCTGCTATTTTTCTGGTGCCAAGCCTGGCTCTTGCTGAGCTAGTCCTAGAAAATTTCAACCTGAAGGTTTTCAGTTTGAAATTCAGAAGAGTTAATTATATGCAGTGCAATGTCCTGCCCCTAGTTGTTCTGCCTTTGGGGCCAGAGCCAGCATCTCTGTGAGGTGTTGCCCTGCAATAACATCTAAGGTTCTAGTCCGTGCTGAGCCATGAAGTCCATGAAAAGACCTTAGGGAATCAGAAGACTTAACCTGGACGAAATGATTGACTGTACTACACAGCAAATGAAACCCTTCACAGATGCTTTAGAGGGAGGCATTCAACAAGTGGTCACCAGGATTAAGTTGAAATGTAAGGTTAGGTAGTTTGAGCAGTAGAGATTTGACATCAGCCTTTTTCGCAAACAGTTGTATTATTCACCATTTTCTCAAATGAAAGTAAAATATTGATGACAGTTATTCCCATTGAAGTTTACATTTAAAATCTTTCATAAATCTAGTGAAAATATTAACTTTTTCTACTAACTTTTTTTTTACTAACTAATCAAAAGTGGTAGCAAAGAATATCAGTATAAGCAAAGAACTGGAAAATGGCATTAAGTATCTGGAAAACAGAACAGGGAGCTGCACTTTATTCTGCAGCTTCTGATGCTGAGCTATTTGTGATGAATTGTCACGTTTCATTTTGAGAAGGTATCCTACTAAAGCGCTGCATCCCTCCCTGTCTCTTTGGAATATATCCTCCTCCTCTTGGAATCAAAAGCTGCCCTCAAGGTGAGACTGACTTCTTCTTTGCAGATTGATGCTCTGGTTGAGGTTGTGGAGGCAGTACGAGGCAGAGTGGAAGTTTATGTAGATGGTGGAATACGAAAAGGAAGCGATGTGTTAAAAGCGCTGGCACTGGGAGCAAAATGCGTCTTTATTGGAAGACCAGCTTTATGGGGCCTGGCTTACAAGGTGGGTAAGGAGCTCTGAGTTCATCTGCCTGATTCTCACACTCTCCAGCAGTCCTGCAACTGAAGTGACAGAATTTTCACTGGTGGAGAATATATTTTTAAATTTTATTTTTATGACTTTGAAGTGGAATTATCCCAAATTGAAAGAAACCCTGACATTTCCTGATTTAAAAAATACCACTGAATTTCACAATTTCCTGGGATTTTGAACAATGGGATTTTGAAGGTGATGGCATTGTTTTGTGGCACCTGATTTCTTGTTGTTGCAGTTTGTTGCTAAAATTCTTGAAGACTCAGGACCATCAATGCTTTTGAAAACTGTAGCTCGGCTTATTTGCCAGAAAGATGAGTCTGACAATTTTATTTGCTTTCAGCAAATACTTGGGAACAATACGTGGTTTTGGTAGAACAATTTCACAGCAGTGCTATGAATTCTTTGGAAATACATATAGAACTCCATCCCACAGATGGCTGAAACATTTTGGACAAGGCTGAGCAAAACTGTGTCCTGGAGATGCCTGGGCTTTCCACTGCTATTTCAGTTCCAGCTTTGCTGCTTCTCAAATCCATGCATATTTCTATAATCCAGAGTGCCTCTGATGCAGGAGGTAAACATAATATAACTAAAATTAAAATATTATTATACCAGTTGGGGCTTTTTGCTAATTTTTTGCTTTTTACACTCTGGATGGAATTTTTCAAAATTTTTCTGTAGAAGAAAAGATTCTTTTATTTTTATGATCTAGACACATTTCCTTTCTCTTAATTGGCACTCTTGTCCAGTGGTGTGACTGCTGTGGATTCCAGTAGCAAGGCTTTGGGCAAGAAATCACCTGAATCTCCCGAAAAAATCTTTAAGAGTTGGCAATAATGTTTCTTTTGCCAGTATACATCAAAAGCATGTTCCTGTGAGTTGCCAGCACTTTTTCCACAATGGAAAGAGAAAGGAGATGTGATCTGGGGGGGTTCAGTTGTGTTTTGGTATTACATCCATAGAGTATACTTGAAGATGTATCTCAGTGGCATTACCAAAGCATACAATAGAGGAAGGGCATAAACAAGTGCTAACACTATCTGCACCCAAAGCATTCATTATTGCAAAAAAGAAAATTTAAGAGAAAAAAAAATTAAAAATCCTCCTGTATTTTGTAGTAAGATCAAAATCTTCTATACATTTTATTGGCTTTTGAGCTTCTTGGTGTCACTTACACAGAGAAAACCACATAGTCTATTATTTTTAAAGATTCAGTCCTGTATTTGAGTAAAGTACAGTTTCTGGAGTGGTAACATATATAAAACTCTCATTACTTCATTAAACCTGTCAGCTTTGTAAAGCTTGACATTTTAAATAGCAAGCCCATTGGTGGGGGAAAACTGAAAGCTAAAAAAAAAGAACTGGCTACAAAACATCAGAAGTGAAAAACAGCTTTGTTTTCTTTCCCTTTTCAGATGTATCCCAAAAGGAAAAGCATCTAAATTAATCTGTGATGAACAGAGCACATCCATCATATCATTTTAATCATTGTTCTGCATGAGAGACTGGAATTGGCACAGGCTTAAGGGACTATCCCAGCTGTCAGGGTGCAGGCATCCTGCAGCACTGCTCTGTGCCAGTGCTCCTTTTACCCTGACTGCTTTCTCTGTTGGTGCAGGGTGAAGAAGGCCTTCAGGATGTCTTGAGAATTCTGCAGGACGAGTTTCGCTTGTCTATGGCCTTAGCTGGTAAGTATTTTGTCTGTAATGGGTGTCACAGATGTTTCTGTATGCAAGCCCTAAAAAAACCAGGAGTGTGATGGATGGATCACAAAAAGGGAATCCACGGAAGCTGTGATAGTTCTGGCTGCTGTACTTGAGATTCTCTGCTTCCTGTGGCACTTGGCACTTCAGGTGTCACAGCAATGAAGTTTGCACGGAGGGAGTAGGTTAGAGCAGCTCTGTGATCCAACTAGAGATGCAAAACTGCTGAGTACAGCCAAGCAAAACTTGGAATCTCCTGGGAATAGCAGCATATGTTTTCCAGTATTTAATTAGTGTTTATCAAGGTAAAATGCAACTGATTATTTTTTCTGCAGGAAGAGTTCATTAAAAATGGATGCAGAATTTTTCTCTCTGTGTTAGAGAATACAGTCTGTAGATGATTACACTTTTTAAAAGCATCTGTGTCTCCTCCCAGTTTTTACTTTCACTCTGCGTTTCTCACTCCTGCTTCCATGTTTGACCCCTTCACCAAACAGCAAATTTGCAGAGCCCAGTGAAAGCTCCAGTTTTACTCTTGAAAAAGAGGGTTGTGGGCACTGAAATGGGCTGCCCAGGGCAGTGGTCAAAGCACCAAGCCTGACAGAGTTCCAGAAGCACTTGGACAATGCTCTCAGGCACATGGTGTAATTCTTGGGGTGTCCTGTGCACAGCCAGCAGTTGGACTTGATAATCCTTGTGGGTTCCTTCCAAGGCAGAATATTCTATATATTATGACTTGTAGAACTCAAGTGGATAGCAACACTGACTGGGAGACTGGAGCTGAAATCCTGCTGGCCATAGTGTGGGTTTATGAGTTACTTTTTCAACCAGTAAAGATTCCTGGGTTTTTTCCCCAGCAGACTTTTACAGTTCTTGACATGCAAAAGGGCACAGGATTGAGCAAAAGGTTGGGATCCCTTTGCTGAGGCTGTGAAATGTATTGAATCATACAATCTTTTAGGTTGGAAAAGACCTTAAGATCATCAAGTCCAACTGTTAACCCAGCACTGCCAATTCTACTATGAATCCATGTCCCTAAGTGCCATATCTACTTGTTTTTTAAACACATTCAGAGCTGGTGACTCAACCACTTCCTTGGCAGCCTATTCTAGTGCTTGATAACAATTCCTGTGAAGAATTTTTTCCTAATATCCAATCTAAACCTCGCCTAGCAGAGGATTCAAGGTGCAGCCTCACCAGTGCCCAGTACAGGGGGACAATCACTGCCTGGTCCTGCTGCCCACCCCATTGTTGACACAGGCCAGGATGCCTGTATCACACCTGGGTACACAGCTGGCTCATGTTCAGCCAGCTTTCAACCAGCACCCCTATTCCACCCACATTTGTCCAAGTGAAATGGCAATGCAAATCTTCACCTCTGGCTATTTGGCACATGACAACTCCTGTCTTTTCTCTGGGTTTTTCTGCTGATTTGACTGGATCAGATTGCACCCTGCTCAGTTTGTTATAAAAATGATTTTTTTCATGTTTCTAACTCTTCTTGTGGGGGGACTCCGGTGCTGAACCTCAAGGCTGAAGATGCCACTGAGGAGCAGAGATATTGAAGTACCAACCTATCTCAACCTGGCTTGTACAAGGCTGTGATTCAGAGCAGCAGGGCTCCCAAGCTTCATCCACAGACCTTTCTCTCTCACCAGTGTTTCATTTATTGCAGGCTGTGCCAGTGTCTCAGAGATTGGCCAGCACCTGGTTCAGTTCTCAAAGCTGTGATCGGCCTCCTGCCATGCCCACCAAAGAGAGGGAGGTGAAGCTAAGGTCCCAACCAGACTGAAGAGGAAAAAGGAGGGGCAATAAGTATCTGATAAGGCCTTCTGGAGACTTCTGAAGAGATTAAGAAAGACTCTGTGTTAGCAAAGGCTGCACTCTGCTTTTAATTGAGACCAATGCATGCCTTAACAGTTTGGGTAATTGTTACCTGCTTAAATACATTTGCTTTAAACTGGCTGTTCCATGGCTTTACCTACATTGGGTCTTCCTCCAAAGTTCTGCTACATCGGACAGCCAGACATGGAAAACCTTGTGCCTTGTTTTTTCTACTTGTCCTACCAAACCTCACTGCAACCCAATCCACACACCTCTCCTGCTCTGGGACAGTAAGTGTTGTGGCTGCTATCTTCCAGAGGTTTGGCTTTTCCTGGATGTATTCACAACAGATCTAGAAACAAAATGAATCAGCTACCAGACACCCCAGCTACCCTTTGAAGGAGGAGCAGCTCTTGCCCAGTGCTTCTAAATGCAAAGCAGTGAAGGAGTGGAGCAGAGTTGTTTGGCCAAGAGCCAGTTCTCAGTCTGGCCTCACCCTGCCTTGGAGCAGGCAGATACCCTGATACCCATTCCCTGGCCTGTGCAGGGAGCCATGCTACCAAAAGGTGACCTTTTGCATAAAGCCTACTTTAAATCCACCCAAGGGATGCAGAAGGAGGAAGCTAACCCTGTCAGCTCACTCTGTTTAGGCTTTGCTTTCTCTCAGAGATAACAGTGTCTGCAGAGAGATCTTCCAGAGGCCTTCACACGGAGGCCTTCCTCTGTGTTCCAGTAACAATAAACCTTGTCAGCAGACTGACAGCCCTGCAGATAAGACTTGGGGATTTCACCACATCACACACATTGATGGATTTCAAGGATGTACAAGAAGAGAATGAGACAACTGGGAGTGCTCAATCCTGTGAAGGCTAAAGGCAGGGGGAGGGGGGATCACATCACTGCCTTTTACTACTCCTTTGGAGAAGATCCAGGCCAACTTCTTGGATGTGTGCAGTAAAAGGGTGAAAGGCAATGGGCACAAGTTGCAATGAGGAAAATTCCAAGTAGAAATCAGTGGGGGAAAAAAATCACCATGAGTGCAGTCAGACACTGCAACACAGGGTTTGTGAAACCTCCATTGTTAGAGAGATTCAAGGGCAAGGTCCAGAGCAACCTCTCTGACACTGCTGTGAGAAGAGGTTGGCACAGAGATCTCCAGAGGCTGCCTTTAATCTGAGTTGTAGGAGGATATCACAGAATAATAAAACAAGATCTGCACGTGAGATCTGTACCCTGCCATACCACTGTGCTGCCATGCCCAGCTACGTGGAGCTGCAGAGGCAGCAGGTGTATCTCTGTGAAAGGCCCCAAGAAAGCATTTTCTGAGTGAAAAACAAAGATATTTGGTGAGTGAACTTAAGTGAGAGGTCACAGGGGTCAATCAAGTTGAGAGTCTATTTAACAAGGCCAGTTTTTCCTGAAAGTTTTCTATGATCTGGATTAGGCCTGAGCCAATGCATGCCGAAGTTTCATGCCCCCATTGTCTGCACCCAGTTCTGCTTTATGTACTTGTTTGTTGTATCTCTGATACACTTCAGGCAAGGTTAAATCTTACAAAAAACTGTCCTCGAAGATTGTAAACAAATAGGTTGAGGACTAATCAAGCCCTGCTTCTTCCCAGCATCCCTGGAGGATGGGACAGAGAATCAGTTTACTTACAACGGTAGTTCATCTACAAAATGGATCCAAACATAAACATTTTTCTTTGGCACATGATGCAAATTTCTTCAGCCTTTAAATATATGAGTCACTCATCAATTTCAGGTGAGGAAATAGAGTTTTTCCTAAAACTAAAGGGAAAAGGAGACTAAATGTTTTTTTCTAGTTAATTGCCCAAATCATGTGCTGTCTAATATAGCAAAGACTACTACAAGAAGGCCTTTTTGATCTTGAAGATAATGTCAGAAATGTTTACAATTACTTTCTCCGTTCTACTGGAAGAATTTTGCTGTTACTAAAATAGGAGATATTTTCTTTGTCAGGTTTGAAGACACAGAAACACTGAGGCCTCCTAAGGTGGTTTTCTTCATACCTTGATTGAAGTGATTGAAGTGTCTTACAGCTCTTCTCCACTACGAGAAGTTGTATTTATTCAGAGTCTGATACAGCTCTGTATGGTTGTTCAGAAGTTAACTATTTAAATATTTTTCCCTCTTGTCAATGCATAACTAGAAGAGAGGGAAATGTTTCCAGGAGGCAACAGTGCCTCCCACCCTGAAGGGCAGAAGTTTTACTTGGGTAAATCTACATCTCAAAGTCCAGCCTCTCTCCCAGACCTGCCAGCTTGTGGGCATTTTGAGCTTACAGGCATACAGTGGTAAGAAACACATTAATTTTTCACATGAGAAGAAACATGGAATTTTGTGTGTGTGTATGTGTGTGTCTTTTTGGTCACAATTGATCTATATTTAGAAATCAAAACCTCCAGCTAAATAATGAGTATGCTTTTGCTTTTCCCTGCTTCAGTTTTCATAGGTCGGGGCAACAGACCAGACTTCAGAAACCCCTTTCATGAATTAAAATTCTTTCTGGACAAATAGATCTGTTCTTCCTTTCTTAATTCTGGATACCCTGGTTGATAGCAAAATCAGTTTACTTGATTCCATAATTAAGTAGCATTGTCCTGTGTAAAGGTACATTTTATCCTATAAAAGTTCCATGCCCTGCAATGTTATTGCATATCATCCTTCCAGTACCATGATACAAGTTTTTCCTAATGCTGCTGGGAATTTTCCCTTCACTATTTCTCTTTCTGTCTTCTCATCTCCACTACACTCCCTCCCAGTCCATTTATCCCCTTGTGACAAGGCTAAGGAAATACATCCTCTAACACCTGCAGTCATTGCCCCAAAGTGTCTGTTACAGTGAGCACCAGTAAAATCAGAGGGGCAGCTGTTCCCAGGCCAGCAAATCAGGGACATGGCTGGAATGGGATATGAGGCATTGCACAGATACTAAGCTATCCCCTTAGTCCATGTATAACGTTTCTCCAACTTTCATCAAAATGTACAAGCTCTGATTTTCTAAAACAATGTTCTTAGTCATGCAGTCCATTCTACAGCAAAATAGCATATGTGATGGCTTTGTTTTACAGTGAAGCCAAAGAGAAGGAAGACATCAGCATAGTTAAAAAATGTCTATGCCTTGACCCAGAATGCACAGTTGGTAAACTTTTCAAATGCTGCTCTATTCTGTTTTAGTCTGCAAGTCCCCTGCCTGTGCAATAACTCTGAATTTCATCAAGTTGTTCCTGGTGGTCGGGAGTCTGGTGGACTTTGGCCTTGTTGCTCACTGGGGCCCTTCTGGGGTGTGCAGCCCATTCCAGCATTCGCCTCCATGTCCTTTGGGGAACACCAGGGCTGGTCTTGGCTGCACAGTAGGAGCTGCCATGCCACTCAGCAACCCCTGCAGCAATGTCTACAGGAAACACGAGGTGAAAATGTTGTCTCTAGCTGAGACTTCAGGAAGCACCAGTAGGTCTGAGCTGGAATTGAGCAAATTGCTGCTGTCTGACCACTGACATTCACACACAGCAGCTCAGATGAAGGCTGCTATGCAGTGATGTGTAAAATTCCCTCAAGCTAAGCCAAGCATTTGTCCAAGTAGTACCTTAGAGGACAAAGCACAGCAGCAGTAAATCTCCCTGCAGTCCCCTGTGAAGCACTCATATTCTTATATCAGCACTACCCCTGATAAGCTTGGTCATTCTGATAGGCAAACTTGGTGTACAAGAGTGTTTTCTATCCTAAGAAGCTATGTGGTGTTGTCTGGTTTTTTAATGCCTCTTAAAAGCATTTTATTTCCTTTTTGAAAGCAAAAAGGAAGCCCTGTTACAGAGAATGCTGCTTGGAGCAGCAGAATTCAGCCAGTTTCTTCCTTGCAAAGTGAACAAAATTAATTTGCATCAGCTTCTGATAAGAATATACAATGTCAAGGTCCTGACTGTGAAAAGCCAAGGAAAGAAGCACTGATAACATTTTTTTTAAGCTTTGTTGAGGTAAGGAACAGATTTTCAAGGACTCTGGGATTGAAACAGTTGCCAAAACTTTGTCATCTGTGTCAGCTAGAAACCTTTCTCCTCCAACAGAAATGGTTTTGCTTTCCTCCTGCCACTTGCAAGCCCAGTTTTGCTCTAAAAAACTAAAAGTGTGGGGATGCTTCTTCTACAGTTTTTCTCCAGGGCTCTCTTTAATGAGTGAACAAAACCTATGATAGAATAATAAAAGGAAATTAGCAGTTAGTGGCACAAATGGAAACAAAGCATTTCTTGAGATCCATTCCAGCTATGCCCCAATTCAGGGATCCCTTTTCCAGTGATTTCAGCCTAATTAATTTTGTTGCTGGACTTTGTAACTTCCTTGTTGCTCAAGGCAGCTCCCTATTTATCATCCTGCTTCAGCAGGGATGTCAGCCAGTGAGAGAGAGACAGAAAATACTGCTGCAGCCAGAGTGTCCTGACAGACCCAGGAGGGCAGTGCTGGCATCGTGAGGTTTAGGCTAATACCCTGCCCTGGTCTCACACTACAGAACAGTTTTGCTAGAACTGGAGTCAAACCCCAGGGAGAAACACCTGGGCATTTTCCCTGCATGCTGGAGATGTAAAGCAGTAACGACACAGATCACTGCAGAGGCACAAACAGCCTTACTTTAAATAGATACTCTAGCACAAGACATTTCCAGAGGTGAATCTTTCCCTCCTGCAGCTTGAATTTAACTTTGATGGTACATTAAACAATTTCATCACTTCAAATGCCTGTAATATACTGAACAAATACAAAATCCCCGGGGTTAGTTTTGGATCTTGCACAGAGAGAGTGAGAAACCCACGTTATAACAGGGGAGCCCAGTGTCCAGAAAATATACAGCAGTAGAGTCCACTCCTCAAACCACTCTAAATAGTTTGTCATGCTATTTACATTTCATTTAAATGCTCCCTACCCTCAATTTTGGCACAATATTTGCACTGTATTACACAAGCAAGTGCAGCTAGAGAGAATTACGAACATGAGGGTTTATTCTCTGGGGATTTAGGGATACAGGACCACATCTAAGCTCAGACCTCACTGCACAAGAGCCTTCCTCTTTGGTAGGAGTGGTGTGGAAGCATCACATTCGTTTCCAGCAAACGAGGCACTCAAGAGGGAGGGGAGGAAAATGATCGAGGTGGTGCCCTGCAGGATATAAATACAGGCAAATCTCCCCCAAAGTCTTCTGAGCCTTCTAGAGAGGTGGAACTGAGACTGAAGGCAGACTTTTGTGGGGTTTGTTTGGCATTGAAGTTGATTTTGAGCATTTTCAGATTTGTTAATTGAATTGGTTTGTAACGATTTGTAAGAATGTTCTCTTTGCATGGAAAAAATATGTAGACTGCTTCTGAATAGGAGTAGCTGGTAAAAGCAAGACACGCTTAAAAAATTGTTTGATGTAGGGATTAAAGTTTGTTTTTCAGTAGTCTCTCCTTCTGGGAACACCCTTTGTGAAGCCTCCAGAGGCTGATGTCGTATGTTCATTCCCTCAGGCAGGAGGAGAACCAAGCTCAAGGGACAGCGAGTTCACCCCCGAGGAGCCACCCAGAGCGATGTCCCTGGCTGGGGTAAGCTGCCTGGTGACGGGAGCAGGAGGATTCCTGGGCCAGAGGATCGTGCGCCTGCTGCTGGAAGAGGAGGAGGCTCTGGCTGAGATCCGGCTGCTGGACAAAGCCTTCAGCCATGAGGCACTCGGGAGGTTTGAAAGTAAGTGCCCTTTCATGAGGACTGGGTGTTGCAGCTGCAGGTGTTGCTGTCCCTCATGGGTAGCTTGGAAGTGTTTACCTCATCCAAACCATCTTTGCAGATAGAGGTTTTATCTCAAGGAAGCCTTGCTTTAGCCCCCCCTCTCCCTCCAGCACAGAAATGAGATGTAAAATGTGAAAACGAGGGGTTTTTGTCAGGTCTTGAGGCTTCTACATACTTTATTGCAGTAAACAGGCTGCCTTCAACCTGACTTCTCTTACAACAAAACCCACAGAGCAAAATTAGTGCAAAAACCTCTCACTTCTTCTTGGAGGAAAGTAAAATACAAGCATTGCTATGCTGGGTGGGAGGGCAGAGATATCCAGAGCATGCTGTGCTGGGCTCTGGTGTGCCAGACAGTGAAGGCAGTGACAAAGCTGTGGGTGCAGATTCTAATGGTTTTCTTCAACCTGTGATTAATTTGATTAATAGTGGTCTTCTGGCTGAGAGCTGTGGTGAAGTATTTTTAAAACTGCTTTTGTTAATAACATTATTGCAGTTTCCTGTTTAAGCAAATGCTAAACAGAAGAGACAAAACCCATTTGCAAAGTGCAAGGCAGAGCTCTGGCTTCTTGAATGGATTGGAGACAGCACAAGTGAGTGATGTGCCCAGTGTCAGAAACAGTCTGTGGCAGGGAAAGCAGCTCAGAGTGTTTTATTTTAAAGGTCCTATTTATTGAGATTTACTATTTACTGAGCACATATATAAAAAGGCACATAGGGGGCCTAAATTCAGTCAGGTTCATAAGTCCTCACATTATATTTACTTAACAATAACTTCCTGCATCACATCTTCACTGCAAGACTCCCCTTCCACTATGCAAGAAACTATTTGGGAACCTTAAGGAATATCTCTGCATGATTTGCTGAAGAGCCTCGATCACTCTATAGAGCATTAAAGTGTCATCAAGGATTAGCAACAGTTCACAATAAACCTGGTACAAATTGCACAAGCCTTTATCATGGTTTTACACAACTCAAATTTCTTCATTAAATCTGACTCAGCATTTTGCTGAGGATTTCTAAAAGCCTGGAGCCTTGCAGCAGCCCTTCCTGCTCTGGTTTCCAGAGAGTTTCCACAAAACAAACCCCAAACCTGCAGCTACAGTAGAGGCTGAAGCAGCAGGAGTGTGTGTGGTTTAGCACTGATGCAGCAGTGCAGAGGCATCTACACTGCTTTGGGCCAGGAGAGCTTTGTGGGGAGAGTGGAGCATCCTGGGGAGTGAAAACAATTGTTTGTGTGGGCACAATCTTGGCTGAGCTGCAGCAAATATTTTGATGTTTCATTTTTTTGTTAATAAGCAAATTCTATGCCCTCTTTCCTTATCCTCCCTTCTTCCTCCATGGAGCACTGCCCACACACCCCCTCTCCTATTCTATTAACATTCCTCTGCCTATCTGAGCAGCACAGGAGCTAGGGAAAAATCAGTTATCAAAGCTTTTTCTTCCCCATAAACAGGTAGTAGGGACCATAGGCTGACATTCCAGATGTGTTTAAACAGATTTGAACCCCTGCACTTTGACTGGAAGCTCCTCTGTCTGTATCAGCCCTTGTGGCTACATTTCTTCTACAGTCCTGCCAGTCCCTGTGCTCAGGACTACCCGAAATATTTCCCTGCCATTCCTTTTCAAGCCCTTCTCTATCACAGTGACTCCTACTCCAGCTGCAGAGCTGCTACAAAACCTGTGGGTGGGGCTGGAGTCTTCTGACTTGCATTATTTTTACTACAGGGGTTTTTACTTGCTAGTAGATGTTATCTGGATTTCTGGAACAGCCAGGAGCAGAACTGAGTGGGTTCTTTCCTCACTAATCTTTTGAGCACCTTGCACTTGCAATATCTTTGCAGAGTCAGGGCTGTGGGCAGTAAGACAGGAAAGTATGTACAAGTCAAAGGTCTTTGTGCCAGAGGGCCTTCAGGGGCACTCCTCTTTTGTCCAAACAACTTTCCTGCTGAGGTCTTGACCATCACACTCAGTCTGGATAGGACAGTGGGGTTTGTGGTCTTCCACAGCCCCAGGGAGTCCAGGATGATCCAGTCAATGTGGAGTGCTGTGAGCTGGACTCCACCCAGTTACATTGTTTGGACATCACACTGAACATGGTCCTTGGGTGCCCTGGGTTTCTTACCTTCCATCTCCATGTCAGATTTATCCTTCTGTCTTTCCTGTGCTTCCACTTACTCAATTCTTTTTTTGTTGTTGTTCACTATTGCATTGGCACTTCTGGAGAAATCAAAACTGCAATGTTGTTCTCAAGTTTAAGGCAAATAGTCTGACTGTACTGCTGAGTCAAAAACTGCTCACAATGGGACACTGAATTTTATTGAGAAATCATTGCATTTTCTAGCAGAAACTACCCCATAGCAAGCAGGGAGCTTACTCACAACTCAGAAGACACAGAAACCACTGGTGAAGAAGAACAAGCTTTCCCAGTGAGTAGGTACTTTGTCATAATCACTTTATGCAAAAATGGAGAGCTGACTTGAATTTATTCTGTTCCTGCCCCTCTGACCTACCCACATGTGTTCTTTTGATGCCTGGGCAATGGTTTGTGTAGATGTAAATCAAGTTTCTCTCTGCTGGCCATCTCAGACTGAAACCACTGTCTGTCAGTCATTTCTTTCCTCTCTTTTCTTCCAAGCTCACCTGTAGTTTTCTCTTCATCCAGTGCAAAACAAGATCAATCTGCTGATTCCTGACATGCAGCTGATGTTGCTAAAGTGAGCAAGGCCCATATTGTACTTACCATGGCAATTTCTGCTGGCTAAAATGGAATAAAGGAGCAGATTTCCTGATTCATATCACACACACACACAAACTGCCAGCCCAAACAAGGCACAAAGCACCTGGACAGCAGATTTCTTGTGATCAGCTTTAAAAGGGACAGGCTTCTTCTGTACTTTTCCTGAAAGCTTTGATTTGCAGGTGTAAATCTTCCATTTTCCTAACCTCTTCCTGGGCACTGTGATAACTTTGAAGGGGTCACATGTCAGAATTTATGTTGTGAAAACTCTTTCTGTCTGTTCTTGGGATTATTACAACCCCACAAAGCCTTATTCATGGAGAACATCAACCTAAGGGCAGTATAAAGACTAATATTTATTAGAGCAAATCTAAGTACCAGGTGCTTTACAAAAAGCCCAGCCCCAGTCTGACACTTTTGCATCCATGCAAGTAGAGGTCAGAGTGAAGCTTCTGGAGATGGAGTCCTAGGAAATGAATGCAGTCTGTAAAATAAAGGAGCAGAAGAGAGCATGTGGCAGTGACTGTGCTGGGAGGGCAGCAACTCTAGATTTAGTCACTGTTTTGCAAATGTTTCACAAATCTTAAATCTCAGACCAACTGTCTGTGGTGGAAAAAAACCCAGCCCCTTAAGCCTGTTGCATCAGAATAATTGTTAAATTGATACAGGGTTACATTCTTAGCATGCTATAGAGAAAATGAGATAAAACCATTTTAAAATATATTCCCACTCAGTTCCAGATCCAACAGCTGTCTCTCTCTGTGTTTCATATTAAAGACGTGGGATGAAATATTGCCTGCTGTGGAGCTGGGGACAAAGCACTAGGATACACAGGATTTCAGTCACAGCTGAAGCTAAAAGCTGTACAAATTCATCAGGTTCTTCTCTTATCTAAGAGGGGCATTTGATTATGCTGGAAGAAGACAGAGGCTCTGCCTGTGCTGCAGAGTCCCTGCCCAGTAGCTGTGCCTGGGGAGCCATCTAGTGCAGCCACAGCAGAGGTCCCCAGAGGACTTTCTGCAATGGCACCACCTCCTTACCAGCTGTGGGTTGTGCTGAGAAAGTCCCTTTCTCTGGCATTGCTGCAGCCAGGCCAGCAGATTTCCCTGGAGAGCAGCATTGCCTTGCATGGTACCTTTTTCCAAGTGATCATCTGCTGCTGGCTCATGTTTGTGTAGCTCTGGGCTGCAGAAAGAATCCTTCTGCCCAGCACAGCTTGGGGAAGGATGGCTCTGAGACCTAGAGCTCCTCTGGGGTCACACACTGCAGCTGCTGTGGAGGGAGAGAGCTTAAAAAGCAGCATTTAATCAAGCAGGGCTGAGATAGCTCAGGGGAACAGTCTTGAGAGTTCAGGTATGAGCCAGAAAGACGAGCAGGCTAGAAATGACCCCACAGCACAGACACTGAAATGGAGCCAGAGCTGGAGTTGGAAGAGGCACTCTAAGTCCTGGCCAAGGTACAAGAAAAAGATGTCAGAATTGTATGTGATTTATTAGAAGAGCTGCAGTACAGGCAAGGTAAAGGGGCAGAAAGTAGGTGTGAACACATCCCTGTGCTCATATGCTCTAGGTGGAGAGAGATCACTCATCAGCTTGAGGACAGGAACATGCAGTGCCTGTTGAGTACACTTGGGTTAACACAGCTATGGCCAGCCAGTCACCAGGATATGCACAGCTAAAGCTACTCCTCTGTGAACTTTAACACAGTCACAGCTCAAGGAAGCTTGCTAGCAGTGGAAAAGATTTCTCTTTTAAAAATAAAATAGAAAGAAATATGTTGAATATTTGCTCCAGATCTATGGTAGGTGATTCAAGATAAATTTCTGTAGCACTGTAGTTAGCATTTGACAACAGGATCCTGGGGAAATTCCTTCTGTTTCACAGCCTTAAAATATTCCTACTGCTCCTGGACAGTCAGCACCTGCCAGGCAGGGTCAGCCCTTCACCACTCCTTCCAGTGCTCTTCTTAGGGTGCCTGTAAGGTCTTGTGCTCTGTTTTCTGCTGCCCCTGCAGAGTTCAAGGGTAAGACTGAGCTGAAAATCCTGGAAGGGGACATCCGAGACGTGACATTCCTGCACCGTGCCTGCCAGGGCGTCTCCCTGGTCATCCACACGGCTTCCCTCATTGACACCCTGGGCCTCATCGAGAAGAAGCTGCTCTGGGAAGTCAATGTGACAGGTGAGCAGCTGAAGCACCTTTCTCCAACCCACATCTATGTCCTGATCACTGTCTGCTCAGCAAAGGGAGCACCTGGCCCGTGTTTGTTTTGAGCCAGGTTAACTGGGTTGTTCTGCACCTTGCACAGACATACCTGGGGGTGAAAATCCCGTATCTGTGCAGCCCCAGGAAGTTCTGGGCCTCTCCACACCCAGTCCTGCACTTCAGGGCAGTGCAGGATCATTCATTCTTGTCAACACTTACATATGCCCATGCTGAGATTTGCACAGGCTCTGCCTTCAGTGGTGATGGTCATAAACTCATGCTCAGTGGAACTTTCCCCTCTGAAATCCCAATGCTCACTTCAGAAATTGGTTCTTATACTCCCACCCTGCGTGGCATCCCTGCCTCTGTACATTTTTCAAATTTTACAAGTACTGCAGACTTTGGCTGCAGTTACAGAAATGTTGCATTGATCACATCCCAGAGCCTGTGGCTCTCTCCTTCCTATTCTTTTTCTTCTTCTTTTTCTCCTTTTCCTTCCTTTGCCATTAAGTCTGTGTATGCAAGAAGGCAGTTGAGAGGAACAAGTGCTATCCCACCTTGAGCTTATAATTTAAAATTCAGAGCTCAGACAAACTCAGAGCTGTGGGAGGGAGAGGTTTCAGTGACTCAGTGATGGGATTTCCCCTTCCACTAAGGAACCCCCATTCTTCCTGAAAGATCAGATGAAGGGAGAAGGTTTAGACTTAGGAATAGCCCCTGTAGCATCACCTACCAGGAAGTTTAAATGTATTTCCTAAAAGAACAACTTCTCCCCTGTCTGTGATGCCAAAACCCTCAGTGCCCTTCAGACAACTGGTACTGCCTAACCTGCATGCACACTGGCCTCCCTGGATGTGTTGCCTCAGCAGCCTGGGGGAGATTTGGGGAAGATGTTCCTATTTACATGAACAGCTTTCCCAGTTCTTTGTTCCTCTCTGCCACACACACAGGGCCTCTTCACAGAAAAATAAGGAACATACCTGTACAGGCATCACTTTCACAAAAATTGGCTGCTCACCAGTGTTCAGAGGAAGAGATTTCTTGGCAGTCGAGTTGTTTCTCACATGTACCTTAAAAACAGTGGGATTGCATTTTAGTTGTTTTAGCGTGGCTCATTGCTGTACCATTAGCTTCCAGACCCTTTCATTTCTGCTCAATCAAAGCCACAAATTGTCAGTGATCAAAACATAGAGCCCAGTGGGCAGCCTCTTAGGCCCCTCTCAGGAGGGAAGAGCAGAAAGGCAAGTTCCTGGAAACCTGTGCATTGGGTAATATCAAAATATACATGGTTGGTAGTTCACAAAGAGAATTTGTAAAGCTCTGTCTTCATGACCATACTTCTGCCACAATCTGGTTTTTCACAGCAGAGTGTGCTGCTTAAACACATTTTTTCAATGGGAAAAAATAATAAACGACAATTACATTAAAAAAAATAAAATCAAATACTATTAACATGTCCCAGACCCAGAAAGTTCTTTAGCTCTGACTCCCCAGTACTCACTCCCCTGCCAACAGTGTCTGCCTATGGGTGAATAAAGCCCACTGGGCCAGTGAGGATTAGCTGACAACATTTGCTGGAATGAAATAACATCCACAGTCCTGCTCCCAGAGCCAACCAGCCACGAGGTCAGTCAGTGAACACCTTGCTGTCCTCTCTTCCCTGTTTCCCTCCATTTCCATTCTGATGCTCTCCTGGCTCTTCCTGACCAGCCAGGGCACTGCTCTGTATTTCATAGACTTGCAGGATGAAAGTTTTGTTTCTCCAAGAAAATAGAACTTGTGTAACATAAATGTTTCAAGAATCAGACGTGGATGTTCAAGAACCAGGACAGAAGCAAACAAGTTAAACATGCCTTGATACAGGGATTTCCTCTATTGTCACACAATATTTCAGAGCAAAAATATCTTTTTAGGAAGGAAGAGAAGCAAATGTTTAAAAGGAAGGGAATTGAGAAAATAATTAATTATAATTTAAACAAAATACCTTCTGTGAACCAGATCCTCAGCCAGAAGGGCAAGCAAACCATGGGGACCCACTCACTGAATAAAGCATGTAATACAGTAATAATTTACTTTATTACATGATATATGAAAGATGCTTAGATTCCCATTACTGTAGGGATCTTTAAACTTTTACGTACAATTCTGATTTTCAAACAAACCACATTTTATTTGGCTGAAATTCGTCTTGAACAGATACCAACTGTCAAGATAATTTTATGTTTGCTTTTTTCTAAAACATGCTATCTCATTTGATTTCATCAAGACCTTCTGCATTTGATTACTTTCCTTCATTTTCTAAACAATATTGACAGCAGGAATGAAGCTATTATTTTAAAAATCATATAATAATTAAAAATAATATAATAAAATAAATTTTTTCCAGATGACCCTGGCTTGTATATCATCTAAACAGGATAACTTGCATGAACTAATTTTTCACACCAATTTATTCCTGTGTGCGTAACTCTTTCTCAGTGCACTTCCTTAATTTTTCTGAAAGCTTCATTCAGATTTGTTTTCCATTTGTTTCAATATCTTTCCTTTTCTTGTTCAAGCTAGAAAGGTGGAATCTTGGTGCCCTAACCATATTCAGTTCAATAATTCTTCCTATTTTTCACTCATTAACAAGTCCATATTTTGCTGCCAATATTCCTGGCTCTTCTGAACCTCTTTAATTCATTATATTCCTTGCAGTCACACTAGTCTGGTCTGCATTGTGCTGCTTTTAGTTGTTGCTGTAGCAGACTGAGCAGACTTGGAAGATCTTTCATGTGCCTCACTGCAGGTGTTTGATTTTATCCCCTGGATTTGAGGCTACACTCTTCTGATATCATATCAGTAATTTTAGTTTAATGTTCCTTTGCCAAAGATGCTTCCAAATGTCTTTGAGCTGTGTCTTCTCTTCCAAAGTAACTGGCCTTTTTACATTTAATTTCTCTCACTGCACAAAAAACAAGGCAATTTCTGCCTCAAATCTGGGTAGAAAAAGGAGATGTTAATTGCAACTATAACAATATAACTTATTGAAGTATTTATTTCCCCCTTCAGTGTGCTTTCCTCGTTTAACCTTCTTGGCTAATTAAAAGTCTTTGAAGAGCTGACCTCTGCTGCTCCCGATGAAAGCATTAAGGGATTTTAAATGTAAGAAATCCTGTACTACTGCAAGGAAAAGCCAGAACGTGCCAGAAAAGGAGGCATACATACACAAGCCTCTCTTTTCTCACTGCACTTTATAATCTTTGACTACATGTTACGGTGCTTTGCTTCACCAAGTTTCTCTTCAAGCCCTTCTCTTTAGTCAATGGAATACTGGATAGATTTGCACTGGGTGTGAGTGCTCTGATTTTGAAGCAAACCTTCAGGTCCCATACTGGTTCTGTCCCTTCTCAGCAAACCACCCAAGAGCATCCTCAAGCCTGAAAAACATGGGCTTCACCACGGAGCAGGGAGGATACCTAAGGAGAGGGGCAGCTTCTGAAGGTTCTCTGCCTTAAGCCAATTCCACCCAACCAAGAGGCACAAGTCCCTGAATCTGTGGTCAGTACCTATGCTAAGATAAGGAAGAGCAAAAATTTGATTCTTGGCATAAACATACCCCCACAACATGCAATTCAGTTAGGACCAAATATTCACTCCTGTTTAACTCTGGAAGGTGCACTCATACAACTTAAATACAGATTCAGAGCAGGTTCAGTATCTCTGAATATACTGCTGTGTTCAGGACAGGATTCTTCCAGCTGCAGGAAGGGAGATCTGGCTAAGCTCAGGCCAGAGATGCTGTTTCTGATCTGAAACTCCCACTTTTTCCTGTTTAGGGGGCCCTAGACTGCCTCTCATGTTTGTTTTCTGAAGGTACTCAGCTGCTGCTGGAGGCGTGTGTCCGCTGCAACGTCCAGCACTTCATATACACCAGCACCATAGAAGTGACGGGCCCAAACTGCAAGGGTGACCCCATTTTCAATGGTGACGAAGACACAGCTTATGAGAGCACATCCAAATTTCCTTACGCCCAAAGCAAGAGACTGGCAGAGGATTCTGTGCTGAAAGCAGATGGGCAGGTGCTGAAGGATGGTGGCACGCTGATGACCTGTGCCCTGAGATCCATGTACATTTTTGGGGAAGGCTGCCCATTTCTCCAAGGCCACCTGGACAAGTGCCTGCTGAACAGGAACGTCTACCTGCGCTTCTCCAGGAAGGAGGCTCTGGTGAACCCCGTGTACGTGGGCAACATTGCCTGGGCACACCTGCAGGCAGCCAAAGCCCTCCGAGCCCCGCAGAAAGCCAAGCTGGTCAGGGGCAGGTTCTACTACATCTCGGATGACACTCCTCACATGAGCTACGCTGATCTGAACTACGAGCTGACCAAGGAGCTGGGGTTTGGAATCGAGCCCCAGCTGCCCATGCCTCTGACAGTGCTCTATTACTTCTCGCTGCTGCTGGAGATCCTGAGCTTCCTGCTGCGCCCCTTTGTCAGGTACGTCCCCTCCACCAACCGGCACCTGGTCACGCTGCTGAACACCCCCTTCACCTTCTCTTACAGAAAAGCACAGCAGGATTTTGGCTACGTGCCCCGCTACACGTGGGAGGAGGCCAAGCAGGGCACTGGAGAGTGGATTGCCTCCGTGATCCCCCAGAGAAGGCTGCTCCTGCAAAGCAGCACTGCCTGAGCCTGAAGAGCAGCAGAAACCCAGCAAAGAGGGCCTTGAGCCAGAGGAGAGCTGGGGGAGCAGCAGCAGTGAATTAAAAAGGATTTAAATGAGTACTTTGTGTAAAAGCACACTGAACCCCCTCACCCCCAACCTCAGAATAAATAAAAGTGAAATGTTCATTTGTTTGTTGAGTACAGGCTGAGGGTAACTGTACTGCATAGTCCACACCCACTTCTACTTCTCTGCAACACAAAGACTTATTTTAGTAAGACTCCACCAATCCATGGTGTGAACACTTCAGCCCTTCTTTCACTCCACGCCACCTCTGAGGCTTTTGTGGAACACAACTTGTCCTAGAAATATGATTCAATTCACAGATGTGCACCACTCAGCTACACCCTGTTCGCTCAGTGTTTGCCAACCCCACCAAACAGGCAGCAGGCAGAAGCCACCTGATGGCAAAAGCTGTAACAAATCTTGTTCACTTTTTCAAAGGTGTTGTGCATTTCATGTTCACCTGACAGTCAAACTTGGAGCACTGTAATCATTGTGACATCAAAAGTGCCATGTAAGTGCAATGCAGTTTTAGTTAAGACAGTGTGTGGAGGGAGAGAAGGGACAAATGTGGTCAGGTGAACAGTTCTTTACACACACTCATTTTGCAATAAATCTGGTGGGTGTCCAGAAGAATGACTTCAAGAAAATGAAAGGGAGAAAAATATTGCAGGGCGGCCTTGGTCACTGAGGGGTTCCCACTGCAGAGTCAATGCATTTGTGAAGACTGAGGAAAAATAAAGAGTGCTGAAAAAAATCCTGCTCTTGGCACTTTTCAGCTGAGAACAAAGGCTAACTTTAGCTGATAGGTACACATGTGCTGCCCCTGCACTTCTCTGATGGCCATGTGAGCTTCTGCAGAATGTATAACTTGTGGGCAAAAATACAGATCTTGTCTGAACAAACAGATGTGATCCAGTGTTTGTTAAACATACATCTCTCTTGCTGAAAACAACTTCAAAAGATGGGAATTTCTTTGTTCTGTTTTGGATGGTGTGAACAGAAACATTCTACCTGACTCAGTACTAATGTAAATAAATCACATTTCCAGGGATGCTGACAGCTTGAAGTCTGTGCTGAGTTTAATTATTCAGTGTCCTAGACATTGGATAGTCCCAGTGCAAACATCACTATGTGCTTTAGTAACACCTTTGGTTAACTATGTAAGATCTGAAGTAGCAGAATAGCAGACACCAGAACTCTCAGTCATATTCTGGGGTCACACACCCTCCACAAGGGTGTGAGCTTTGTTTTCCATCTGCTTGTGAGGAGATTACTTAATCCCTCCCTCCCTTCAGATGCGTGATGATTCACCTTTTCTGCCATGGTGACATTATCAAACATCCTGAAGGAACACAGGGAGACTTCCAGGAGAGGTCTGGGGAGAGAAGGAAGGGCCACAACCACTTTGGGGGCAGCTCCTTTAGGTCCTGGCAGAGCATCAGCTGGTCCTGTCAGGCCTCACCTCTCCCTGCAGCTGGGACTCTGCACTTAGATCTCTGTGCTTTCTTCTTCTCCATCCCCTTCCATGGCCACTACTGTTCCTCTTCCCTCCCTGGCATGGACACTCTTATTTTATTTATTCTGCTCTCTGCACACCCTTAAAAAAGCAAAAACATGTCTAACACAGTAGCACCCATAGTTTTTCTAGGCTAATGATATTTCATCCTAATGCTTGGTGAGTGCCAAGTAATGGGTGGAGCTGCTCTGTCACTGAAGTAGAAGTAGGAAGGGAAATCCAGGCACAGGGAATTAGAGCAGGAAAGGAAGAGGGAGAACAGCAGCAAAGCCACTATTTAATAGGGGAAGACACTTCACACATCAAAGGGCTGGGGTATTAAAACACATACCAGAAAACTGGGACATCTTTCCACAGGTTTAACAGAGGTCCTAAAATATCCACAGATGCTGCCAGAGAGAATAAAGGACAACTTTTCTTCCACAGTTCAGTGACTTGTTTCCCAAGTGCAAACTCCCATTTCTGGGGTCTTCTTTGCCATTTTTGCCTTCACAGGAAGACAGTGGGATCTTTTCATCTCTCCAAGAGCCTTGCTCCCAACTGGCAGATTTCTACGTGCCAAATTCTTCCTTTGTTGAACTTCCTCCCTGTGTCTTGCTACCACATCCCTTCCTTCAATCCCCATGACAAGCCATTCCTGCTCAGAGGAAGCTTATTCCCCACTTCTGTCCCTCCCTGAGCACCCTTGGGTTGGCATCTGTGTTGTCTTTTGCTTCAGGTGGCTGCCCAAAGTGGTGGAGTGCCTGCAATAAACACCCTGGAAGCCCCAAGGAGTGGCTATCTATGAAAAAACATTTATCCTGCTGCTCAGAGGCACCGGAGCTGTTGTGTGCTGTTACCCAGTAACAAACACAAGCCAATAAGGATATTCCAAGGATACCAAGAGGGAGCACAGGCAGAGACTTACTGCAGAGGGTTGATTCACTGCAAGTTTGCACGCCAGTCTACTTTGCAGTGGCTTGTTTCTATACTCTTACTCTTGGCAGGTTAGCAAAATGGCTACAAAATGTGCTTGATCAGGATGAACCTTATTGTTTTTACATCAGCTGACCAGGACCATTCTTCTGATTTAATTAGCTTGTCTGGCAATCAATAAAGCAAACTATTGCTTATCAATGAAACTCCACTGTCAACAGGATCACAGTCAGTGAGAAAAACTTTACTTCTGTATAAACAATGAAAAAAAGAAAAAAACCCAAAGCATGAAGGCTGCTTTGCTGGAAAGGTGTATATTTACCCTTCAGACATGCAGAAAAGGAAGAAATAGCAAATATGTATCAGTGATACTTACATGCTACAGGCAAATTAATGACTCCTGGTTCCAGCAGGTACAAAACCCTACATTTATATAAAGACCACCATTTGCTGTTAAATATTTTGTCACTGGAGAGGAGCAGAGTTTTGCTTTCTAAAAGGGACCAGGAGCTATAGCAACGCACATTTTGAATAGATTTAGGAATAAGGAAGAGGCTCCAGAGAAACAGAAGCAAAAGTGGCGATCATATCAATACCAGAAATCCATGTCTGGAATTGGTATCATTAATATAGGATACAGTCAGTGGAGGACTGTTGGATAGTTAATGCAAATGAGCATGTTTTTTGTGAAAAATCCATTTTATCAGACAAGCGTGACACCGGTATTCTGAGTGCGTTGCAGACTTCAAATAACAATAACATTTTTTTACATTATGAAGTTAATTAATACAGATGAAATCACATAATTAATCACATAATTAATCACATAATTAATGTTAACTTTCTCAATTATAATCTTTAAAATTGCAATTTTTTTAAAGCTTTGGCTCAATTCATAGGCTTTGTGCAGAATAACAATGTGAAAAGTTATGTACAGCCCCTCTCATGGTAGGAAACCCAAAGTTGCAATTGTTTCTCGACCTGAAAAATCTATCATTTACACATGTAGGTGTAATAGATTGTAGTGGCTGTAAAGCTAATTTGGGAAGTGGGAGTACAGCCAGCTGCATTCCAAAAGAACAATTTCACCGCTTCTTGTCATGACCCCTGTAGTCCCATGTAATAATACTCTTCTCCCTCCTGAAAGTTCTCCATCTGCATCTCCATCTAAGTTCAAAAACCACTGGATAACTGGAATTCATGTATGGCTGTGCAATGGATTTCTTACTCAGACCAATGGTTGCTATTTCTAGACATTCCTCATTCACATAACTAAACTTGTCTCATTTCTAAAATAAGATGTGTCTCTCCAGTGCTGGCAGCAAGCACTGAATATTAAGTAGTTAAGGACTAATCTGCAAAAGGGAAAAGTACATTAATCAAAAATAAAGATTTATTAAATCTCCAGCTTGATCCTATAACAGGTGCCACTCAAAATGCTTAACATGCATTGTGGAATATCATCGAGACAGAGAAAGATTGGGATTTTTTTGCTGCCTAAAATGTAGAAAGACAGCCCAGAAAGTTAGAAGAAAACAAAATACATGTGGGGGAAAATTGCTTTGAAGGTACTTATATACTTGGTAATCATCTCATCTTTTTTTTTTTCTTTTTTTTTTTTTTTTTTCTTTTTTTTTGGTAAAAAGAAAATAAATTACTGGAATGAAGCATCTTCAGCTTTTCTATTTTCTTTTTCAAATATTCTTGCACCTCAACATTTTCAATGTGGTCATTTCATCAGAAGCTATATATATATATATATTTTTTTTTTCTGTTAATCCCACACACAATTTTACTCATACATTTAGGTTTAATTTATCTGGAGCAAAAGCACATTGGATTGTTTACATGCACTTGGGCTTCCTACATGCTTTATTTGCAAGTGCTGATGACACAAGGAACACTGCACACCCACGACTAAGTCCAGTAGAGTTCACTTTCAAGGGGGGGTTTCTTTTGGTCCATCTTGGAATTGATGCCTCTTGTCTACAGGGCTCTTGAAATAAACTCTGGCACACAGGCATTGCTGCAGCAATGGTTTCTCTGGCCAGCCAAGAGGAATAATCAAGAGATGAAAACTGATCCCGATCATGGCACCGTAGATTTTGCCTGTACAAAGGGGTTGAGGCAGCCGTTCTGCAGTGTTCAACTTTTCCTGCTTCTCTAGGAATGTTCCCTCACCCCCCCTTAAATGTACTGGTTAGGTATTCACAGAGAGGAAGTAGTTTTACAGTAGTTTCATTTAATTTAAACTCTCTGTTCCTGGCATCGCTATAAATTAGAGGAAAAAGAACCAGGTCAACTTCACAGCAGGGGCAGGATCACCTCTTGCAACAAGCTCTGTGATTAACTGCAAACTGATCGAGTCCTCCTGCAGGATACAGATCCCATCTGTGCCTCGTCTTGGGGTGTGGGAGCAGCCGGGAGCTCTGGAAGCCGAGCTGGGCATCAGGGTGCTGGTGGCAGAGAGCAAAGCTCTCTGATGTACTGGCACGGCAGGTGGGAAGCGCCACGGACACATCTGGGAGAGGTCCCAGGGTAAGGACCAGATCCGCACTCAGATCTCGCCATCCTGTCACGGGGAAAGGGGTCTCGGGCAAGGGATGTCCTGGAGCGGCCGCTGGGTGGGGTGAGTGCAGTGTAAATCTGGGATTTTCCTTGTGCGTCCCCTCCCCGCAGCTCCTGGGCGAGGACGCAGCGGGCAGAGCGGGATCGGAGCCCAGGATCAGGATTTGCTCCTCGGTGGCATCCTTTTCTTGGAACGGGTGCAGTGTCTGATCGGCCGCTCGGTGAGGTTGATGCTTCGCTCCACACGGTCTAGATCTGCTGGCTCTGTGCCTCTTACTGCCACAAGATGGTATCTTCAGCGATGGTTTCCCCTCACTTGCTCTGCAAAGCCCAACTTAATATTCCGACTGCGGAGTTTATGTCCTCACAAAGTCTGCACTTTTATCACAAAAAACACAGTGCAAGGTTGCTGGTGCGGGCTGCCTGCTGCTGAGTACGGGGGATCCAGACAAACAGAGACAAATGATCAACCCTGACACATCACAGAAGTAAGGATTCATCCCACCTCCTCTCCTGCTAACATTCTTGGGTGCTTTGCAACCCAAGAGGTTGAGGAGTTGTCACTCGTCTCACAAGTCAAAATTTCACAATGTCACTTTAAGGGAATGACTTAATATGTGTATTTCAAGAAAGGTCTCAGGTTCACCCTCTGAACACAGCTCCAGTGGGAGTGATGCCACACTTAGCTGAGACAAGACAAGAACTACAGCACAGCTGAGATAGCGTCTGGAAGAAGCTTCCAAAGCCAGTGTCACTGTCTAGCTTTTTGTTCCTATGTGAGAAAAAATTGGTTAATACACTGGAAGTCTGCTGAGCCTCTCTGTACAAGCAGATAAGCAGTACAGGATTAAAAAATCCCTCGAGTTTCTCCCTTGCTTCCTCCCTCTAGCACTGGAAGAACTACAGGTGATAGAGTCAAGGTCAAGTGTATGAATCCCATGCATTATTCACTTTGGTTTGGAAAAATTATTCTGTCCCTATAAAGATCAGTGCAAGAATCCAAAAGTAATTGTGGGGTTCACATTTATATCACAAGGACATTTTACTTGGATGTCCTGTTTTTGAGTGTTATGTTTTGTACTTGGTTACTGTGAGCCATCTCACTAAAACCAGGATGTTGCCAAGTGTTTGAACCAGAGTAGTCACAGGATAAATTGCATGGTATGTCTACGGAATGAAGATCCATGTCTGCTTCACATTTAAGTTGTAAAAAATTGTGTTTTCTGAAAAGCAAGTTGCCCTTAATGCAGCAGTGCCCACTCTTGATCATTTCATCTTGTTGGAAATTCTGCCAGGTTGGAAGATAAGCCAAGTTTTATATTTCCTTTATTTTTAAGGGTGGTTCTTACCATTCTGAAAAACAAGGGCAGGGCTTAGAAATATTAAACTATGAGTGACAAAAAAGCTTGAGATTAAAAAAAACCCCCACAACGGCAGACATGGAAAAAGATTCTCAAAGTCATTATTTAGAAGCAGTCTCATAATTCTTGCAGCCTGACTCATCAGTTTTTGAAGAATCAGGCTTGTCAAGCACCTGAAGTGCAGCATTTTCTCAACAGGAGCCAGTTTAAATCTCGTGGTGCCCACAGAGGTTACAGACCCTCCACATCAACTGATTCTTTTCTCCCTCCAGGAAGAAGGCTCCTCACAGTCACAGTTCATGTCCCACATCACAAATTTTCATCCTTTGTATTGATTTTCTGATCTGTTCAGGGCAGACTGCTCTGCCCCTTGTGCCTGGCTGGCTCTGCTCAGCCTCACTGACTCCTCAAACCGGGAACTTTGCACCTCCTGGTGAGTCACACACACAGAGGTGGGCAAAGGTTGTTCAGCACTTGGGAGACACTGAGAGTGTCACCATTCTGGAAGTCAGTCCTGACACTGTTATTGAAAACAAATCATGACTTCCAGATTCTGAGCTGGCCAGCACCAGAGCACACCCAGCCACTTCCTTGCCCTTTCCCAACAGCTCGAGCTGGCAAGAAGTTTCTACTGCAGGGGTAAAAAAAAGGATGTGGGCAGAGCATCTTCCTGATGCAGCTAACCAGCATCTGGCACTGAACATTACCTGTTCAGAGGGAACTTGTCCAGGGCTACACACTGTGTTCTGTGAAGGGCTGGATGTGCTTAACCCATAGACTTCTATTAAGAAATAGCATGAGCAGGATCTGGAGGAAAACTGAGGCAGTATATTGAAAGGCATTCTTAGGGAACACACTCAAAAAAGCAGCATTTGTTTATTATTTAAGCTAATAAAAAATGAAGGTAATGATGTCACCTGGATGTGGCAGTGAATTTTTCACTGTTGTCACTGAATTCATCAAAGCCTGCTTCACAGTGAAGCAATTAATTCCACAAGTTGATGGTTGGTGTGTATTCAAAGATTTGGAGGATTTTTTTCCTGTGGAAAATTTCCACTTCAGTTGCAAAATATCTAATGAGAACCTGAAAACCTAACCTGCTGTGATACAAGTAGAAGTACAGTGTGGGAGCTTGGTATAAGGTTAGCACAGTGTAGTACTGGTCTGACATAAATGGTTGCTCAGGTTACACTGGTTTTAAGATTTGAGCACACGAACAGCAAGAATCTATGGTTTCTTTGAAATTATGTGCCTGGCTAAAGTGTACAAAATGTGTGACCATGTATCAGTGCAGAGCTAAGAGAACACTTGCAAAAATGCCAGGGAACTGTCAGGGAAATCCCTTGATGTGAACATTAATTAGTGTAGAAATAGCCCACAGGCATAAAGCACCAGAAGTAATAACGGGATGTGTACCCAAACAAAGGACAAGATGAGCCATCTAGAACTGGGGACAAAAAGAATTTAAATGCATCCAACAGAGAGTATCTTCAGAGATTCTCTCTTGAGGGTACTGCTGATCTTCACTTATTTTGCTGTGTAAGAATCACTGCACAAAGGACTCTGTTTGCAGACTGTACCACTCCTTTGTTTTAATACAATATTCTTAGTTACTTGGGGTTTGTTCAGTAAAAATCTTTAGATTAAAAGAGATTGGTGTCCCTGTGTTGTTAACACTGTGCTCCAACATGCTGCAATCTGTTTCTGATTTCTCCACAGCAAATCCAGTGGTGAAAGGTCATTGGATAACTGTGTTAGAAAACTTAATAGGAAGTATTCTGGTGAATTTCTATTCATCATTACTCAAACAGCATAGCAAATGTGAATGAATAACTCCCATCCATGAAGTTATGAAAGGTTTTTTACTTCCTGATTCAATTGCATTTTATACCTGTCCTGCCCTAGAAACAGATAACAGAGCAAAGGAAAGAGCTTTTGCAAATTCAGCCCTAGACTTTGAGATCCCACAGAACCTCTGGAATGCAGGACAGGAAAGGACTTCCTACATCCTTGATTCAGGTACATGAAACTGCAGGCAAGCACATAACACCATCCTTTTATTCAGCAGATAAACGTGTTTTTTACTCCTAGGACCTCATTGTCAGAAATGATTCAGGCATTGCAGGTATCAGTTTGAGCGGGGCTTTTGTGCAAGGTTTGTCCTCCAGGAAAAAGCTTTTTTCCCTCCCAAGCTGACGAACCACTTGATGTGTTGTGGACAGCATTTACCCCCTCTGTCAACCTTCCACTTTGCCAGGCTGAAACTCCTCTCACCTCTCCTGATGCCACCTCTCCATTCCCTGGTGAGCCTCAATACTCCTGTCTCCCCTGAGACAAGCCCTCCTGAGCACAGGTGACCAGACCCACACACCACATCTCAGAGGTGCTCACCCATCTCTGCACAGCTCTGACATGCTTTTTGTTTCATCAGAAACACCCTCTCAGTGCACAGATGCCTTGCCAGCACCATGAGGCTCTTTGGCAGAGCTGCTCTGCTCCCTGACAGCCGCTATTGATTCAATAAGAGACTGGACTAATTCCAAAGAACAGCCCCCCCTGCATGGATGTCAAGGCCTATTAAATACCAAGATAACCACCTATGGCTCAGGAAGCTGCAGATCACTTCAGGGTACATTTGTGAAGTATCAAAATTCACTTTCCTGCTCTTCTGTTGGAATTTGCTCTTGATCAGAGTTGAGTCAAGATATGAGGTCAGACAGACCTTAGTTTTAACTCAGCACAACCATTTTCACTTGCTTTTTTCACCCTGCATTGGTCATCTGTGTATTATGGCTGACTGTATGTTCCATTTTCTCTGTTACCAATTTCAGATTGGTATCAGAGATCAATTCAGATCAATATGCCAGATTATGGCGAAAAGTTGTGCTCCTCGTCGCAGGAGGAACAACTTCTCATTTTGACCTTTTAAATTTCTTTTGCCTTCTGCTGTTCTAGGCCTCAGCATTCTCTACACTGACAATTCTTTCTAGATTTTTCTACAAACAAATTCTTCTTACCATTACAGACAGACGTCAGACCTGTCAGCTGTGATTACTTGTACAATGGAAACCATCTAAGAAAGCAAACAGTGACACTGCTGGTACACATGAACACACTGTGCTTTCTCCTTCCTCCCCAAATTCTTCCCTGAATTTTTACCTGCAAGTAAGCTTGGCTATATGAGTGACTGCTCTTTCTCAAAACATTTCTCATGGGAGTTGGCTCAGCCTGAAATATTGTCAAAAAGACTCTTGCTCTTCATATGAAAAAAAAAAAAAGCACACCATCACCAGCCTTCACACATCCCACACGTGAACCAGCACAGAGAGAGTTATGCTTCCTTTCCAAAGCCCACAGAAAGCCTATGACTTTGCACTGAGAGAAGCCAGCTCCCAGAGCTACAAGACAAAGGCTAAAAATAACCCATTAAAGGATTAATTTCAGGATTTTAAAATACAGCTAATTAATATGCATCGGAAAGGCACATGGTCTCCAGGAAGGAGCACACACAATCAGAGAGTCTGCAAGGGAAGGGAGGGGGGCGGGTGACATGGCAGGCAGAGCGCCAACAGGGAGATAAAAGAGGATATTCCCTATATATATCCCTTGGGCAGAGAACATGCCAAAGAATGTCTGCTTCAGACGAGGTGGAAGCAGAGGGGTGAAGCACCTCACTGTTGAAGAGACAGACACAATGCAGTGCAACCACAAAGGACAGGACACACCTTGCTACAAGAAGTGAATTCCAGTGAGGCGGCTCTGGGGCTGAGGACACCACAGGGAGATCAGTGGGTGCAAAAGCTGCTGCTTCAGAAGTGATGCTGCAGTTGGAAGCTGGGTGCAGCATGAATGTGCCCATGCAAAAAGGTATGGAGCAACAGCTGGATGAAAAACTGGATCTCAAGGTGGATAGCATAGCAGTATAGCAGGAGCCATGTGTTGCACTCAACTATGGCACTTTGGAGACAATTCCCTCTTATGATCATTACATCCTGAGGCTGAAGCACCCTGGGATGTCTGGGCATTGGATATAAAGCAGGACACAAGGGCTGGCAGTCCTGGCACATCATGAAAACAAGGTACCACGTATGAGCAACATGAGTGACGTCAGACAGAAAGGATTATCTACAGTTAATGTGAATCAGAAAGCAAATCTGGTTATTCACAGGCTGTACTGCAAAAAATAGAGCTATAGCAGAAGTTCCAGGGAATTTCAAGAGGGAAAACAAGCTCAGTTGCAGCCATTTCCTCATACCACTTTCCCTGTGAATAACACTTAAATAATTGGAAACTTTTTCCATTTCACAGACAACAGAGGAATGGACAGACAGACTTTACTGCCCAACTCACTGGCTACTTAAGTCTCAAGAAAAGCTGGGGGTTTAACTTGGTGGCCCAATTACTTAGTACCACTGCTTGTCTGCCTGTCCCTTTACCCTCATCTAAAAGGATCTTTGAACTTTTTAGCCACTTTCACACAATTTGACAAATGAGGAGAAATCTCAAACTTGTGTGAGGTTTGGTGGCTTTCACAGTGGCATCCAGGAACAGCCTCCAAGTGTCGTGCATGAAGCTGCATCTTGAGAGCCATCTGAGCACTACAGGGACCTGTTAGAAGCAAATACAGGTTTGATTTTGCAACAGGAGGTCTTAATGTGTAAGTTGACAAAGTCCTTAGTAGAGCTTTGGGAGAAAGAAAAGTTGCAGCATCACCAAGCCTTTGGAATAGGGTCAGCTTCACAGTGCTACAGGATGTTGCTTTTGGAGGCAAAGGACAAAAACCACACTCTTTTCACTTAAAGACATTCTTTATTCAATCTTTTTTTATATACAATATTATTTTTTAATCTGTAAAAAGTACATATGCAGGATTCCAGGTCAGAGGCAGAAGGTTTCCACATCAGAAGATAGACTTTTGCCCTTTAATTATTTTGGAGGAAAAAAATAATCTGTCAGTTTTAGACAAAGCAAGAATAAAGGCAGAATGCAAATCCAACTTCCACCAAGCAATTAGGATTAAAGGCAACAATTCACTGTAACAGGTCAGGCTGTCTCCTCGGACTTTGGTGGTTCCCAACTTTCCTGGGCAATTACAGAGCAGTTTGTTAGAAGGCGCTGACAGCTGAAGCAGCTCGTGCTCATCATCTCTGCTACAGTTGTACGCGCACAACCCGCAACAGAGCCTGGGTTTCCTCTTTGTGTGGCAACTCAAACTCTTGAGTCAGAAAACTGTTTTCTCAAAATTCAAGGAGTGAAAGAGGCATGTCTTACTCAGGGTGAACTGATCTCCCAACTACAGTATGGATCAAGATCTTGCTTTCATTTTTCTCTGGCATCAAGAAGCCTGTTTCTTATTTGTCCCCTTATAAACATGGGCTAGGCTTAGTAGTGTAAATACCAAGAGGGCTTTGCTTAGGCGGTGCACCTCTAACCTTAAAGGATGGCATTACAGGGAGTCTGTAATTATTGTCACCTTTCAGAACCCAGGCAACATCCAAATCTCGTAAAATACTGTGGGGGAATATGTCAGTGTTTGGGAGCTAGAACACGGTGATCCACAAATTTGGAGCAGGGAGCTGAAGGAACAGCAAAGGTGTGACTGGCACATGGAACTACTTGCTCTTCCTTCTGCTCCAGGGCACTTGCTATTTTCTATACTTTCCTTGAACATTCAGTTTGAAGGACTATATTGTGCAGCAAAACTAACACTCAGAATATCATTCAAGGATTTTGCTTTTATTTAGAGGACAAAGCTAAGAAGTTGACTTCTTGACTGCAGGACACGCACAGCCCCAGGGTTGTTAATGGAAGCTGCAGAAATCTGGCCTCTTTGAAAAGTCAAGCTCTAATTGTTAGAAAAAAATTTACTGCTGGCAGATCCTGACCAACAGGCAAGTTTGAGGCTTGCATTAGGAAAAGAACCATACATCCTTGTTTTGACTGCATGCAAACAGGAAATAGACAATTCTGGGATTTCCAGGCTCTTGCCCAAATCCAGTGTGCCAAAAATGCACAATTTTCTGCTTTTTATTTCATTCTGTAAGGGGAGAGGGTATTGTAGAAATTGTAAAATGGGACAGCTACCTAGAGAAAATGAGGATTGTTTTGTTAGAGTACAGTGCAAGACTCAGAAACAGCTAGGACTAAAAAGTCATTTTTGTGCTTAAATTTACACTCTTATCTTCAAGAAAGTAAGACAGCAGCAACAGAATGAAAATGGCAACATTCTACTGTACCTTAGGTACCCAGAGGGAAAACAGTCTGAACTTCGGGTTGCACATAATGCCATTTTGCAGATCAGAACCTACTTTTCTGTGAAGGACTCAGAATGAGGGCACATCACTTCAGTCAGAAATTTCAGTATTGGTGGTGCTTGGTAATTAAGCATGTACCTCACCCAAAACCCATTACCTCCAAACTCTGCTTGATCTAGGAGATCTCAGGATGAAATTTATGAAAGACACAGCAATTAGTCCTTAATATGCATTATTTTTGATAGACTCTGCACATCATTAGCTTCTGGAGAAAAAGGACAATTGGTATTGAAAAGAGTGATGGAGTAAAAACTGACTGTTGTTGGGGTAACTGGAAAACAAGAAACAAATGTCCTTGATTTGGTACCTGCCCCTTATCTATACAGAGAAGAAATAGCAGTACTGTACATCTGCTTTGAGAAGAACACCATCCCATAACATGAAATGGCTTAGTCCTCAATTCAGGCATTCTTGTGGCAGTAAGTTAACCCATTGGGGTTCAGGGAGAAGTTAAATTTGAAGGGTTCCTCTTTAATTCACAAGAGGGGGATGGAGAAGGAGAAGCAATGATAAGAAGTTTGCTGTTTCTGGGACTCCAGAATTCTGTCCTTGACCCTTCTCTGAACAGACTGGCAGCCATTCTACACCTGCATTTATCAGGAGGAGTACAGGGATTGATCTATGGGGCAGAAAGTGCTTTTATTTTTTTATTACTATTATTTTGTTTTACAGAAGGGTCTGCTTTTCCTCTTTCTCCTATATGCCCAGAGACATGTAGGAGAACAAGGCAACTGAGTGCAGTTTTAAACTAATAACAGTTCTCATAGGACCAGAAAAGCAATTTGAAAATACAGCGTATGTGAACTTGGGAAAATGAAAAATTACAGTTCTTCAGTAAGTCACTGAATAATAATTAGAAAAATAAATTAACATAGGGCCAGTAAGAATCCATTTATTAAGCTACTTCTAATTTTAAATAAACAATTACTGAAATTAGCATTATTTACTATATCAATTACCTTATGGAAGTTCTCAAATTATTTTTAGGATACTGTTGCAAATTACAGTAACAAAGTAACTGGTGTTAAGGTACAAACATTGAGACTGAAACTTTTCCCAAGCTCCATGTTTCCTTCCTCTTAAACTAAAGTAACCATCTGGAAAAAAGCATCTGATAGCATTTTTACTTAGATGATATGATGATTTCTATGTCTAAGTTAGTGACACAGACAAATGAAGAATAATTTTGGGGGGGAAACTCTACAGTCAGAGGTAATACAATAAAACTTCATATAAAAACATTTTTGAGGAGGGAAAATAGCACTCACTCCCTTTAAATCTGATGCTGTACCACTGTAGCTCATTGAAGAGTTCTTCCACTTGCTTCAGGACAAAATCATCATCAAGATTTTTTAAAGACTCAACCTGTGCACTAATTAGAAGGGAAAACAGCACCTCAAGGCTGTTTTTCAGCAAAGGCGCCAGTGACCATGGCAAAAAGATTTGAGAGCTATATAGGGGACTAAAAAGAATAATTTAAGCTGTAAGGGTTCTGAACAACAGTAAAAGGCAATTGAGAAAGTCAAAACTGGAAAGATAAGAAATCTGGAAAGATGAAACTTTTTTTAACAAATAAATGAAGACTGAAAAAGACTCAATTTAAGTGATACTATCCAGCCCAGCCATGAAGTACTTGAAAAAGCCCCATGCAGGTAGCAGCATCATAAATTAACAAAAGAAGAGACTCTTCAGTTTCTTTTTCCAGTCACATGTGAGAGATGTTAGGCTGTTTCCAAAGATCATGTTGGATTTGTACTGGAGCACCCAGAAGAAAAGCAAGTTTTGTGAAGTAAATCAAAGACAGTTTTAGGCTTCTGTCAGATACATATATACCTGCAAATAAGGTTCTGTGAATAGAACCAAAGAATGAAATGTAACAGATTGTGTACAAAAATACAGAGCTGCAAACTCTCACTGCTTAGCTCAAGAGGAACTTCTTTTAGTTCCATGTACTGTATCCTCCTATATAAATCACGAAACAGTTATGCACGTCATCTCTGTTTATTTAGCTAAAAGAACCAGGACTAAGAAGAGAATGGTTTTTTTCATGTGACATAATTTGTGAGGAAGGGAAACTTAGGCTCCTTCCTACTCCTGTGATATGCTCCAGACTCTGACTGAGCTTGCCAAACAAACTAAGCCCACTCTGCTGACAGTGAACGACAAACCAAATGCCTACTAATTTTTTTTTTTTCTTTTTGGATATAAGCATTTTGAAAAGGGAAAATGAAGAGGCAATACTTTTTGTACTTTAGCTCTAACAGAATAGAGGCTCTGAGAATGGCTGCCAGTCTGGACAAACAGATGCACCTTAGAAAATTCAGACAGGTACAGAAAGAAATTCAAATCCTGATGCTGCTGGTGCAGTGGTGTTGCTTTTTGTTGTTGCTTTGTTCATGCCATCATAAAATTTAAAAAAAAAAGAATGAAAGAAAAAGAAAACCTAGGTATTTGGAACCCACCCAACCTGAAGAGGTGACTGTGTGTTGTTCCTTGCAACAGCAAGCAGCAAGTTCCTCTCCCTGGATGGGAAAGCCTCTTCTTCCTCGTGCTGCTGCATTATTATTATCTGTAGATTCCATGTCTTGCCAGGGTTCCAAGCGTGTGAAGTCTCCGTCCTGCAAAAATCACACTCACGTGTTTTGGTCATGTATAAAACAGAACTTTTAACTTATTTATACGTTGAAGAGCTTCGTTTCCCATGCCAATACTTGCTTGACTCGGGGGTCTAGGTTTACCAAGTGTCTGTCTGTCTGTCTCCCCTCCTGCTAAAGTCTCAAGTGGTCCATGTAAACAAAACAGAGCTGAAAACAGTCTCTCTTCCTCTTCACAGAGCTGTTTTTATCGATATGCAGGATTTCCTGACAGTGTGGTGTTGGCTAAATGTAAAACAGGCAGAGGATGAGCTTCTGTGTTAAAAACCCAGTTGTCTAATGGTAGAAGATCATCATTGGAGAAAAGCAGATACAAATACCTGGAAATACCAAGACAGAGATGAAAAACATGGGTATTAAAGCAGAGCACAGGCAGGCAGGGGCAACAGAGCAGCTTCAGCCCCCACAGTTCAGCAGCTAGAGCTATAAACAAATTACTTGCTTTCAATCTTTGTACAGCACACACTCAACCTTCCCTATTATGATAATCTGAAGTACTTTTTATTATGATCAAGCTCTTCAATGAAAAGTTGTTAAAAAGACAGCATTTTAATCTTTCCAATAAACTTTTGTTTTAATCTTTCCAAGAAACTTTCGTTTTTTGAGTCTCCCTTCAAAGACTTACAGTATAAAACAAACATCAAGATACCAACCACAAGTATTTGGGGGACAGGAGAACAGAGAAGAAGTTGTCAAAAAGCTTTTCTTAATGGAGGAAACCCACTTGGAAATGACTAATGCTCTTTAATCCAAAGATTTCACAGCAGCACAAGAGAAGCTACAAAACCATAGCAGGTATCTGATTTGTCATCACCGCTCTGGAAGCTGGTTCAGCTTTTGGTGAGAGGGACAACAGATTGTGCAGAGGGTTTTCACAGATGTTGTACATTATAATGCAATGCAGAGGACATGAAGCATGTAACAAAATAAGGGTTACTGGACATATGCAGAAATAAAGTATTTGTTGTTCCTTTTTTCCTAATGCACACTTTTGAATGTGGCTGTGCTGTAACTCTGTAGGACATAGCGGTAGTAGGGATCTGTCAAAGTTTCCTAACACAACTGCTAAAACTCAAAAGACATTTCCCTTGCTACAGAAAACCTGGTGGTGTGAGTGCAAGCACAGCAGCGTGGGGGCACAGGATCTCTCAGCTCCTTCTTGCTTTCCTGCCATCCAGAAAAAGACAGCTCTTGCTGCACTTGGCAAGGAAAGGGTGTCATTCCCATTAGTGGACTCTGTCACATCCAGAATGTGCACACTTGTTCTGCTGCTCCTTTGCCCTCTCTCGAGCAGACACTGGGAGTGTCTGCTGCTTTCAGCCGTGTGTTACTGCCTGATCAATTCTTCCACTGCCTTTATTTGCCAGCTCTATCCACAATCCAGTCAGTGGAGCCCTACTTTTTCTTTCCTTCCTCATCTATTTACTGTTTACAGATAAAAATTTCTTGCAGAGATGATTCAGTTTTGTCACACATATCTCATCTCCTTCTTCACCCTCTTCATTTGTCTTTAAAGCATCAGGCCCTTCCTTTCCCCAATACTTCTGCCTCACTCTCTCCTGCTGCAGCTCTCCAGGCACTTTCTCACCACAGCAGTAATATTTCATCTATCTCAAACTCACCTTCCTCATTTGATTCACACTTTTCTTTGAATAACTCAAGCAACCTATTTCTCCATCTTAGTTCTTCCCACTCAACAGGTACCTTCGTGCCAGGTACTGCTCAAAACTCTCAAATTTGCTGTGTATCTCCAAAGAATTAAAGTATCCCAGCAGCAACAAAGCATATTTGGGACCGTTACCAAATTTGAATTTGAGAGGAATGAATATGTAGAAATAATCATCAATAGCAGAAAATATTACAGCAGGTATTGCTTAAGACACATTTTATGCGCCTCTTCTGAGGAACATCTTCATTTTCCTCATGACATCACACCCAACCCTTCTGTCTTTATTTTCATTTGGGCCATCTTGCTCAACCTTATGTTCTCTGCTTTATCTCAATGTGAAACCAGTTTCTGGTTTGGGCTATGCCAATTATATCAATGTCAAAAACATCTAATATCCAGCTCTTCAAGAAACCTTCATTTTGTTCACAAGCAGGAAATGCTCCAAACCAAAAGTCAGTAAAAATTTCTGAGTTCTTTCCTAGAACTGCCTCTGTCTGCAATGCTTGCACTATAGCATATCCAGTTACTGAATGATGCATCAGTGAATTTTCAGCTCTCCTTGTGATTATTTAAGATGCAGACAGGATTCTGGTGATACATCAAAAGTCAGCCTTGCCACCACAGAAGTCCCTTAGGAGCTGATTTCATTATCTCATTTGGTTTTTATAGGCAGATCAATCATATACCATCAGCTCCTGGAGAGGTACTGTTTCTCTGACCTGACCCGTTTGAAACTTCTGCCTCTCTCTTTGGGACCACTGCTTTTAGTCTCCAGAAAATGAACTTGAAGGAGTATGTGAAATAAAATTAAAAAAGACAACAGAGGAGGTAGCAGTGGCTGACTTTTTTTTTATAATGGTAACACGAGGCAACAAAGTATTGTGATTACATAGAGGAATTTGGTAAGGAGCCAGCAGGATAGAATAGCCACACTATCCCCTTACACATGATGAATTTGGAGCCCCTTTTTCCCAGTGAAACATGCTGTGATGCCTGAATTAGGCACAAGAACTGCCATTTTCAGTACAAGGACCTGCTTTCACCTTGTTCCACTTTGTGCTCCTAATTCTCAAAATCAGTCTTTGTCTCCATTAGCTACCTGTGGAGCCACTACATTCTTCTAGACTTTAGATGTGAGCTTTTACAGAAAGATGCAGGAGTGAAAAGGACTTACTTCAAAGTTTCAGCAAGGAAAAAGCTCTGCTGTACATCATCATATGTAGGAGATGAGGAATAGACATCCTTGACACCAGAAAAGCCACCACTAACTCGGCAATACTTGTCAATTGCCTGCAAAAAAAAAAAAAAAAAGGGAAAAGACATAGAGAATTTAACTGTACAAGAAAGTTTGGAAACTTTAAAGCATCAAGTTTGATCAACAAAAAGGTGTTTCTTTTTGTGCTGCATTTTTCTGCTGTGAATCTCTTTGTTGAAAGATGCTATGGACATTAACAGTTTATGCTGAAAAAAAAGAAAAAGAGGCTGGCCACATACAGAAGTAGCATCCTTCCAGGGTTATTATTGACACCACATTTGGCAAACTGCTACATGCTAAGAAAGTATTCTGGGGAAGAACACTTTCTTTTCTGGGTATTTACTGTTGGCTGATATTGATGACATGACAAGGACTCCGCAGACTTTTTCTCTGAGCTCATGCAGTTCCTCATCGGTGACACAGCGCAGGACATCCATCAGTCAAATCAATGCAGTAAGTGCTGTGATGTGCACAGGAAGGTAACAAACATCCCTGGATTTTGGAGCTGGAAGAGTCTGAAGAGTTACAGGAATTTTTTGACTGGTAGCTAGTCATGGAGACTTACTGAAAGTAGAAATAGAATACTGTACTTATCTTTACGGACTGTTGATTTCATCCTGTAAACTCTTCCAGCTGCTGCTTTCTCCCTCATCTCCCTCTCCTACATATGCTATTCTCTGTTTCCCCTTTATACAGCTGAAACTCAAGTCAGCTTGTGTGCTGGGCTGCAGCACAGCTCTTTAACTTTAAAGTATGGAGTTTAAATCCATACACATTCCATGAAGGAAGGGGCCAACAGATTCCCCCCCTTCCAGCTCCACCACAGTACTGTGAAAAGCACAATGGAAAAGGAGGAGACTGGAAAGAAAGTGTTAGTAGCTTGGAGTACCTCTCGCCTACACTTTCATTATTCCACTCGCATGCACGACCTCACAGCACACAAGGATATCAGCCATTAAAACTGGCTCCGAAGAAACAACTCTGAAATGATTCACAGGTTATTTGTGCTTCCCTGCTGCTTTGACTGTGCTTCCTCAGCAGACACCAAATCTTTTAATAGATTCATGCAGGGACAGAAAAGAAGCAGGGATGAAGGAAAATGTTTGTCTCGGGATGTCTGTCATTACCAATGACTGAACGCAGCTACCTGTAGCTCAGTAATCTATGACTCAGCCCGATAGCCTTGTGTGAAGTTCCTCTCCACATGGTGCTTTAGGCCCACATTTTTGTTAATTCTGATATTTGCTAGTTATACTCAGCAGAAACTGAGGGGAGTCAAGGCAGGGGAGCACATAAGTTTTGAATGATACCCTTTTTATGCAGAGAAAACAGATTCAATCAAAACTAACTCTTCAAGGACCTCAGTATCACCTTTGCATACTAGAAATACTGGGAGACAGAGAGGAATTTTCCACTGGACAAATGCACAAAGAATGTCAGCAGATGCTGTCACTGAAATCAGGAGGAAAAGTGAGAAGTTGAGCAGGATGCTCAGAACAGTAAGTCACAGCACAGCAGGTACTACAGCTGACCCCTCCTAGAATACACTCTTACCTTGTGGAAATCTGAGACTGTTCATGGACCGAAGTGTACATGTACAAAGTTCTTTTAAGTATCCAAAAAGCAAAGTTTTTAGAAAAGCAAGTGGAGAGACTGGCAAAAGGATGCTATTGGAATGGCTGTGGCTCTAAAGCCTGAACTTATGCCAAGAAAGGTACAGTCTTTCTTGGCAAAATCTAATGCTTGCTGTAATTCCTTATCTCAAGCACAGCTTTCTCCAAGTTTGGATGGAAATGCTCCATTTTTTGTTGGGACTTGAGTCTAAAAGGAGAAAGTGTCTGGATGAATTCTTTTCGGATTTGGTTACTGGTGCAGGCTAGGGCTATACTGAGACTACTAACATCTAAGATCTGGATTGATCAGATTTTCTCTACAGCGAAGAGAAAGGTGTATGTGACACATCTAACCCAACAGCACCAAATGCATGACAGTCTCTTTGTCTGCATGCTCTTGCACAACAAAAGTGATGCTACATACCACATGGCAGCCAAACAACATCAACAAAACAACCACCCCAACACCACTCTCTCCACACAAAATCAAACCAGACCGATCAATCAACCAACAAAAAGGAAAGAAAAAATGAATTGCATAGCTTCTGAAGAAATAATGCATACGCTGTTTACAGAACCATTTGCATATTCCTCCCCAGAACGCCTACAGCCCCCCAGGCAGGTGTTATATGAACAAACAAGAGCCAAAGCACTTTTGCTTCATAGGCAGAAAATGAAGTGCCTGCTCTTGCCACTAACCCCTTTTATAATAATGCAGAACATGACCTTGTGTCTGCTCTGAAGCACGGCAAGATGGAGGAGGAAGCCCCAGTGGTTACAACTCCTGCCAGAATTCCCAGCATACAGCCTGTCAGGACTGTTTCTCTGGTTAACCAGTCAGTGACCCTCATGCTGTGTGCCTGTACAGGAGAAACCCGCTAGTGAAATGGCAAAATGAAAACAAGGAATATATGGTACCACTGTTAGGACACCATCTCCTTCCTCCAGAAGAATTAAATCCCCAAGCCAGTGTAAGAGAAAAACCTTGCTTTTTTTGGAAATTGTAGTTAATGGATAGCCCTGAACTCCTGCTCTGTGCTGTAGAGGTCTCATACTTGGCTACCTATGCGCAACACTGGTGAAGCCAGAATGCCTACAAGCCTGCAGAAAGAAAGTGTATCATCTATACCAACTTTTTTTTTTCCCTTATGGTTACCATGTAACCTTGTATGTTCACAAATTTCTCCTGGGGAAGGCAGACTCGTGTTCAGAATAGGCAAAGGATTTACCCTAGCTGATCAGAGTTCTACATAATACAGGTAGTCATGAATTATACAGGGAAAAAGCCTCTGAAAGATTGCTTTACAGCTATTCATCCAAATAGAAAATTTTAAAACATGAACAAATAATTCGTCCTTGAAGGACACTGGCTGAAAAGCTTGGTGCCACAGACAAGCTGCTTAAACGCCACTTGAAATTTTCAGTGTTCTGTCTGCACACGGATCTCAGAGTACTTGGTGTAGTGGCATCTGATGTGCCACCCAGATACGCTTTCACTCCAGAGCTGAAGACCTGTCTCCCTGATAAAACAGTGATAAATTTATTGCACCCCAGAATACAGGGAAGCTCCAAGATTACTGGAAAGTTATTAAGGTAATATTGCTACCATTATGAGGCATTGACAGACTGAATAATTTTAGGATAGCATACCTGATGCTAGTTCAAATCAATTACAGAAATACATGAATATATATATATATAAGAATTAGAGGACAACTGACACCAATAAGCGTGGTTTTACAGAAAACTCTTGGTCACAAGCTTGATTTCATTCTTTGAGAGCTAGATATTTGACAAATAAAGGTAACTGCAGAGCTGTAATAAAAGCTTCTAAGGCAATTGACATGGTATTAAAGATGTTATGGGAAGACAAGGCAGCACTATACCATATCAATATAATTCAATTTAAAACTGACTGACAGTGCTCTAAGAAAGAACTGGCAATGCAAAATGATCACAAAATAGAGCTGCTTCTCACAGAGATCCACAAGGAGCAGTATGAAGTTTTATCAATCACTGCAACACCGCTGCTGGCTAAAATGACATACGTAAATAACAGCAGACAGCGTAATCTGCTGGTAACTGGGTGCCAAGCGAAATGAGTTTCATAAAACCAGGCACATAATCCTAAATCTAGTCATCAGGACTGTGTAACTGCAGACCCAGGCTAGCCTGGAAGGTAGAGACAACCTATGGATTGCAGAGACACTTCAAAGACTTCCATGGCCATGTAAGACAATTCAATCTGCGTTCCTGGATACACACAGGGACAGGAAACAGGGAGACAGCAGATGGAACATTGTTTTATTTTTGCACAGGCTAGGGTTTTTTTGGCTGAAGTAAAACCAGAGTATGCAATTCTAAAATTCATTTTTACAGAAGGATGATGAACTAATGTAGGTGCAGGCATTTGGAGAAAACAATTTACAGTGAGAGACAATGCAATTTGTTTAGCATCTTCAGTAGAGTCAGCACCAAGCTTATTATAATCTATGAAAATTCTTCAGAAAGAAAACATGGGGGAAAGAACATTTTAAAATGGCATAGGAAGTCATAGGAAAATCCAGTGATTGAGAGCTGAAACTAGGCAAATTCAAATGGGAAATAAAACACGTTTTTCTTAACAGCAAGAACAAATAAATAATGTAAAAGTACCAGAAGTAGCAGATTTTCTAGTTTCCTTTATTCAAATACAGAATAGAACAGGAGAATATTCAACAGTATACTCCTGCCAAATACTCACGTCTCAACTCAAAAGTGACACAAAGTGAAATTTCAGTGCCTGTAGCATACAGGGAGGTCAACAGAAACCTAAGTTCTTTGGAAATAAAATCTGATGTGCCTCTAGATTGGACCGCAGCTCCCTCAGTTTCTCTGAGGGTGTTTTTTGTGGCATATGTGACTTTTCTTGGCTGTGCCAACAACATGCCCATAAAAACTATGCCAGTTTCTTCACCAGCTGTCATAGTCACAGCTTCTAACCCATGAAACTGTGAAACCATATTTCTTTTACCTCCAACCTATGTCTGGCTCTTTTCTGTCTACTCTTCTTCACTAAGTAGAATCACAGAATGGTTTGGGTTGGAAACAACCTGAAAGATCATCTAGTTTCAACCTCACTGCCATGGGTAGGGTGCCACTGAACAGGATGCTCAGGGCTCCATCCAACCTGACCTTGGACACTTATATCCACAGCTTCTCTGGGCAACATGTTCCAGTGCCTCACCATCCTCTCAGTAAAGAATTTCTTTCTAACATCTAATATAGATCTGTCCTCTTTCAGTTTAAAACGATTGCCTTTTGTCCTGTCACTAACTGCTCATATAAAAACATCATCTCACTTCTTTTAATAAGCCCCCTTTAGGTACTGGAAGGCTGCAATGAGGTCTCCCTGGAGCCTTCCCTTCCCCATGCTAAACAACCCCAGCTGTCTCAGCCTATCTTTGTAGGAGAGGTGCTTCCCACACTTGGATCATATCTGTGTCCCTTCCTGCTCTAACAGGTCCATGTCTTTCTTGTGCTGAGAACCCCAGATCTGGTTGCAGCTGAGGTTTCGTGCAGGCAGAGAGCTATAGGTCTTTTCACTCTGTCTTACTATCAATCCTCAATTCGCCTGAAGTTAGCCCAAGCTTCAGGTCATGTCTATTTATTTTCACTGTTAGTAGAAGCTCTGACAAACTCAGCAGCCTCTGTGGTGCAATCCTACTTAGTGAGATACACAAGTCCACAACTCTTAATTGAAACCTTCATTCACACAGCTCAGATTAGTAATTGGCTTTACATGCCTATTGTGAAGTGGTGGCTCTTATTGCTTTCAAATAATTAGCCTGAAAAGGATTTTAGTCATTTTCAGTATTTACCCTAAGTACCTTGCATGCATTTTTCTGTAATACTTCAGCCAGCCCCCCAGCACACCATCATCCAATTTAACTGGCCCAATACAATTGAGATGAATGTTGTCTCTAGTGCTAAGTACAGTATTAGGGAGTATTAGCCTTTTTTTTCATCAGGAAAGAGATAGAGACCCTGTCACAGGGATTTATGATCACTGAGGGAATGCAAGATTGAACTTCCTGTTTTTTCCCCCACAGACACTGGATTTGGAGAGATGTAACAAAACAGGCCCTGGACAAAGCATAGGATTTGCACTAAAGTGCATCAGTTTTGTCAAAAAACATAGATAATAAATCCAAGTATGCTTCAGAGATTGGAAGGCAAAAGGAAGACCAATTCAGACAGTGTTGTATAATAGCAGTAAGCCAACTGCTCTGCGTGTCACACCAGATTCTTCCCTATTTATAAATGATGGAATAAACACAGCCAGAGCTGTGTGTGATAGGGAAGAAGAAAAAGTAGTGAGTAGGTGTGAGCAATAAACACAAGAACTTATCATCTATATGCAATGAACAGAAAATCCTGGGGAACAAAAAGCTTCAAGCTTCTGTGTCAGTATGACCGTGGGATAAGAAAATTCCTAATTGTGGGAAGGAGGGGTTTGCAAACCATTTATGAAGAAGTCAAAAATATTTTATGGCTATGTTTGATAAAGAAATCTTCTAGCAAGGAAACAAACAGAAGGCGGCAGTCTGTAAGGACAGAGGCAATTAAGCACATGAGTTGCCTGATTTACAACTTCGATGGAGGTTGACAGAAGGATAAAATAAAATCCTACCCCACACACAGAGAAAATTGGAGGCAGGGGAGGAGGAAGGGAGGGTTTGTTTTGAAAGCATTAATGGGGACCAAGATAATAAAAACAAATGGAGAAAACTGAAGAAAATGCAATTAAAAGACATGCTTTGTAGTGCACTTAAGAGACTGATCCTGGCCTGAAAATCTTAACATTTGTAAATTCTTTAACCTATTACAAAAGACCCCACCTGAGCCTGGATCATGCAGCCATAGCTTCTGAAAGGAGCTGGTATTAGATCAGCAAGTGTTTGTAGTATCTACACAGGCAAGGAGTAGGTTATTAGTTTTGTAATGTTACAAATATGCATAGCTTAGTCAGCAGGGTTGATGAGACTCAATGTTTGATGTTTCGGAGACAGCAGCAATGCATTTTGGAATACAAATGCTACAAACGTGGAACCCGTCCCCAGAGTAACATAATTCTGGTTGGCACGAAACAGATTAAAAGGCAAAACCACAGTAAGACACAACTGTAAAATACTTGGCCTCTTCTAGGTGCAGATGTGCTGAGGGATGGATAGTAATAAGCTTGTTAAATATTCTGAATACAGACATCTCAACAGATCTCTTCCCACCTTTTCTTGGTCTCTTGCTTCTGGAGCAAAACTGGCGTTTTAGCCACAGAATAAACTCATCCAGTCTCTTAGTTTTCTCTTCCTTTGCTTTTCCCTCATCTCCTTTGGCTGTAGTCAAAATATTTCATTACTGTCTTGTTATCTTTAATGGTTATTCTCATCTCTGAAACTGGCTTTGAGCTGTTTCCAAAGACTGTTGGAACAATAGCAGGGAAGTAGAGAAACTCTTGGGGGCTGTGCACTACTGACAACTGTAAGAGTCATGAATAAGGGGTTCTATTTCCATATCTAAAAATCATGAGCTGTATTAATGCTGAATGCACCTCTCACCTGAGCATCTGACTCAGCAGATGCAAAACAGCAATAACTGAGTGCACCCTCACATGTACCGCCGTTTACAGGAACCTGTGAAAATCAATTACCACTCCAAGTGTTTCAGTACCACGAGACTGAGTTGGCTTCAAAGGGGAAATACACACAATTAAATTACTGACAGATGATTAATACAGTTACCTGTGTTGCCTCCCAGCCCCACTGCCTGTACTTTGGATCGTGGGTGAATCTCCACATATACCAATAGGTCTCGATCACCTCTGGCCTTAGGATGTAATACTTCTCATTCTGCCGTACTGCCACCGCCTCCACGCCACCATCAAATTTGAAAGCTTCTGGGCCCAGCTTTAGTGCTGCAGAGGAAACAAACAACCAAAAAAAAAAAAAGTAAAAGTAAGAAAAAATTTGTTTCATACCAATCTTTGCAGGAAGGATGGGTAGGAGACTGCTATATCCCAAGCTTGTGAAAAAAATCCAGAACCTAGCTAGTCTTTAAGCAGTCTCATAAATACTTCCTACTGTTGAGGCCTATAATTTTTCTTATGAATAATTTATCCAATTCCTGTGAGAAAACTACCTATTTTGACAGGACTACAGTAATCCTCTTGAAAACTAATGAAACACTAAGAATATAAACACACTAACACATTCAATTATAAGATAAAATTGAAGTGACCGACGTCAGTTCTTTACAAGAAAAAGAAAAAAAGGGTCAACACAGGTTTTGATGTCCTTTGATCCCACCCAGCACAGCAGGAAAAGATCTTGGAACTAAACCAAGTAGCATCATGCCAAATAATCTGTATCTTTATCCAAACTGTTGGTTTAAGGACATGCTGTCAGGCCACTGTAACTGATGTGCTGTGATCTTCAAGTAAAGGGTTTACAACTGGGCAATGAAGCCTTAAGTACACCTGAAAATAAATCTCTGAACCAAGAGATTCACTATTTAAGCCCTTAAAGGAACCTGTGCCAGCACCTGGAAGACTACTCATGTAAGAGCAACACACCTGTAGAAAAACTGTCAATAATATGAAGCTGCAATTATACATATTTTGTATTAGACAGCTGCACGCTGGTCCTCAAATTTAACATTAATGATGTTAAATATTACTTTAACTTATCTACAGCAGCACCCCACCATTTGTTTTGGCAGAGAATTTTCAAGGCACTGAACTCTGAAGTTGCACTTGAGCTTTAAAAATTATCAAAGCAATTAATCATGTAATTCCTATGGGCTAGAGGTTCAAATTAACCATGGTTTCATGGGTCTGAAAGGGGAACCTTAGAACACTATAATGAAAAATACAAGCAACTGTCAGTGCGTGACCCAGCAGAAAACCTCCAAAAGAAGTTCCTTAATCTTTTTGTTTCAAGGGACTATGGCTCTGGATGCCAAATGTAAAAGCACCACTCTGCTTCAGCCACATGAATGGTAAGGGAAACCCCATCAAGAAATGTTTATTGCACTTCTTTCAAAATTGGCCACTTTACTGGTTTCACTTAAAAAAATTAAATAAATCTCACTATAAAATGGAGGAGATATAGAGATACAGAGTTCTACCTACCCCAAATCCTGAATATAAGAATGGTCATACTGGACCAGATGGAATTCTGTCTGCTCCAGTATCACATCTCCACCAGTAGCTAAAATCAGACATTGATGGGGAAGAGGAAGCACCCATCAAGTATATGAGATACCTTTTTCCATCTATCTTTTCTACCAGCCTCTAGTGTTTTTGAGCTCAAGACTTCTCCCAAACTAAACATACTTTTTCAGGTGGTCAGTAATTCTTAATAGATTTATTTCCCAAGTACTTATCTAGTGCTTCCTTAAATCTGTGTAAGCTTTGAGCATCCACAACAACCTCTGCTAAGGAGTTCCACATCTCTGGTATCTATTTGATGCAGAACCACTCTCCAATCCCTATGTGACTTTGCAGATCTGCTGAATCCTACCTAGAAGGTCCCTTTTCCACCCAGAATACTACTATCCCATTCAGAAACTGTTCCATGCCTTTGGTTAATCTTCTTGCCCTTCTCTGCAACTCTTCCAATTCTACTATATCATTTGTAAAATGAGAGAGGACCAGCAAATACAGCAAAAAAAAGTGCAGATGAGATTAATACAGCGACATAATGACATTTTCTATTTTGCTCTTTCTCATTTTGTTTTTCCTGAGTGCTACTGAGTTGACATTTTCATAATCTCAAAAGCAATTTCCTGAATTGCAATGGTCAGTTAACACTCATCATTTAATATGTGTAGTTAGAAATAACTTTTTTCATAGGTGTCTTGCTTTACATTTAACTACACTGGATTTAATTTAGCAATTTGTTATGCAGTTACTCAACCTCATAAGGTCCTTGTGTAGTGCTTTTTTTTTTGCTATTATTAGCACACTTACCTTACTGTTCCTGCCCTTTTCTGATATTTTATATATGTGTATGCTTTATTTATATATAATACATATTGAAATATGAATGTAAATATACTACACACTTATAATGTGTATTAATACAGGATACATTTTACACACCTATACACATATGTGTAAATATATCTCAAATATATCAGAGTACTCATGGTTAACCAGCATTTATCCACTGCAAGAGTGAACTATTTACCTCTATCCTGTTTTATATATTATGCCCATTTTCTTCCTCCATAGTACTTGCTGCTTAGATTGTAACTGTTCAATGTCCCTAATGGGCCTTAGTAAAACACTTGTTAAATAGCCTTTTGGAAATCAGGGAAGCATGTCTGCTATGTTAGTTTTATCCACCAAAGAAGCTGGATTTCAGGCAGTTCTGGTGATCCACCACCTAAACTGTGATGTCTTCTCTTGCTTTGGACCCTGCTTGTGCATTAAATCTTTAATTATTTACTCACACCTACTCCTAATGTTATTGGGCACTACAAGAAATTAAATTACCCAATGATGGGTGACCTCTGCATATCGTGATGATTTCACTGAATTCTTATCTGTAAAGAAGGATGTAAAATTAGTCACAGCACTTCTGCTAATAGCTGACTAAAGTAAAGAAGCTATTATGAGCACAGCACCTTTCAGGGGCCATTCTTCTAAGCCAAGAACCATCTAAGGCCATTTTACAATACTATAGTGGTCACAGAAAAATCCAAATATTTTCATATTAATAGCACTGGTAGCCTATAGTCTAGGCAGGGAGAGCAGGTGAGAAACAATTTCATACCAGTGCAAAACTGCAAAGCTGAACCAATTAAAAAGATTTTAAATGCCAAAGTTGACTTCAATGAGAGCTAAAATCAGCACTGCCAAAAAAAGGGCAACTCCTTATACATTTAGATAAATATGTTTCTATTTTTAGAATACTTTTGAAAATATTGTTGTATGTTTTGTATGTTTCTTTAAGACAACAATCAATCTAGCAATTAATTTCCTGAAAGTAAGAAAGGATTCCTAATTACAATAATACTTGCTAGGCTCTAACTCGTACAAAATTGGAGGAAGAGAACACCTAAGATACCTCTGTTTGAGTCTCTGAACTATTCCATCAACACACATTGCTATTTTATACGTCTCACAAAAACATGTTATTATTCTCATTTCTTCAGCCTTGCCTGTTTAGCTGCTCACTGAGAGTCTTGGGACAGAGACAGCATCTACTCATACCCTTGCATATGTCTCAGCTGAAATCTTAGTCATCTGGCTTATTCTGCACTAGAATTGTCACACATAAAAACCAGCTAAAGCTGTACCATGATTCTGAGGACAGCTCTTGTCAAGAAACTTTAGGAAGTGCAAAAAATTTCATCCTAAAATAAGCTCTCTGTAGTCAGTCAATACTTTACACACTATCAGCTAATGGCTGGGAAAATTCTTATGCATAAGGAATGGTATAATGTACTAAAAATACTGTGTGGTACAGATCAGCACACAATGCCATATACACAGATAATTTTGCTTATTTATCTAACTCTAAAATACTATGAAAGCTGATTATTCAGATTGATTTGTTAGTGATCTATTATTTCAATTTCATTTGACTTCTTTTTTGTTGCCATCTACAGATTTCACATTGCCAATTATTTTATGCCTGTGCCATGTTTCTCAGTGATGCACATTAAGCATGAAAAACAAAGAACTAATCCCCAGAAACTGGAACATTTCAAGATGTGCAGTACTCATATAAGCTTAAATATCAAGAAACCTTGCAACATGAGCAGCACATGAAGCTGTATTTTTGCAGCCTTTCCAGTGTCCACTGACAACATGATGATTTCTTGTGCTGGTAAACAGGCACACAGATCAGAACATGCCTCCTCTATCTTTGTTTTTTTCAATCTTCTCTCCAAACTGAGAGCACACTGAACTACAGAAAAATCCTGAAATTTCTTATCATAGAATGGGAGATTTAGGACAGCTGCAGCATTAATCTATTGATAGTTTAAGGTACAAAAAATAGCAGAGTAGGTAGGAAGTAGAGGCATGTGTAGATTACACATTGTAAGACAATGCTGGTTACAGTTTTCTCATTGACCTTTTCAAATCATCAGGGTTTCTAAGGGGTGCCACATGCATTCCCAATTTCCTGAAGAGGGGAAGAGCCTTGGAGGGGGCTCTCACGCTGCCATATTCAATAGGTCCTGGAAACACAAATCCCTTGCTCAGAGGCAGACCAGAACCATGACTACACCCCCTGCCTTCACCTTCCAAAGACCACCAGCTTCCTCCAGCTGCTGAATTAGAAACCCTCCATCCTTTGAGGAGTGGTGCTACAGACTCTGGTGCTACAGATCCTCAGCTCGAGCAGAATCTAACAAGGATTTTCACAGAGCCATGCCAAGGGCCCAAGCTTCTCACAACACACCATAGTCACTTCTCCAGCCCCTGACTCTGCAGTCTAAGGTCTTCTCTGATATTCCTGGGGAACACTGATAGGTGACTCAGATTATCAGCAAGACTACATCCCTGCATAAACTTCTCTATTATATGGCAGTGATGCCAGTTGCCACTGGGACATAGTCCCCAAGAAAATATATCAGAAATAGTTTCAAGGACTCTCCAGCTATACTGTACTAGTATACAGTATATATGTACTCTGTACTAGTCAGCACTGAAATAACTAGCTTTCTGAAATACCAATTTTTTTTTTTTTTAACAGGCTTTCAAACCTGCAATATGTGCAACAGGTAATGACAGTTGGAAATATAATGCCTTATTTTCCAGAAATGCTTTTATTCTGTGAAATTCTGTTTCAATTTTGCTGAGACTCAAGCTCAGCTATGGAAATTTAGATTGCTTCATGAAGTATTTTCATATTAAACTATTACATCACCAGGTACACACTGTAGTTTATTATGAGCAGCCGTGGGATGACACAGCAAAGGGCAGTTCTGCTGGTTTATCTAAAGAAAGAGCTGCCCATCCCCTGCATGCAGTCTCTGCATCCTTCTCTCTCCTCTGGGAATGCCAAATGGGGCAAGTTCTCCCAAGTCCATAGGAGAGAGAAATCAGGCAATCCCCTTTGCCTGCTGAAGCATAAGCCTGATAGCTGAACCCCTAAGAAAGTCCTCTTAAAGAGATGCTTTTTCTGCCATCAGCCAGTTCTGCCATTAAAGTGTACAATTATGTCTCAAATCCTGCTGTTAAAACATAATGAAGAAGTTGACATTTTGCACGTATAAGTTCCTAATTTTCTTAGAAAAATCAGTCCAGAAAATTAAAACCAAAACATCCAAACAGAAACAATTCACATTCCTGGGACTGCATGACTGAACAAAAGAAAACAAGGCCATTGCAAATTTATAGCTGTCTGTACAGTTTTCAGTCTTTCTTGCTCATGTGTTCTTATACAGCCATTAAATATGTAATCAAAACTTTTATCTCCCCCATCTTTTGACTTATTTAGGGTACAGAATAAACATCTGAAGGAATAAAATTAGGTCTGCTCAAACAACTGTAAATTTAACATTGCTTATTTTCAAATGTCAAATTAAACATTTAAATATATTTTTTCAGAATGCAACAATAGCTGCTATGTCCTACCTTTTTCTTGTAAGCATACTCATTTTTTTTTCTTTTCCTTTCTTTAAAGCTGTTGCTATCCAAATAAAACTATCACTTGCGTGACTGAATTATTTAAAAAGACAGGCAACTATACAATGATACAATGTAATCCAGTGAATAAATACATGAATTCTCATCTTAAAACTGCTTAAGTTTTAGTTACCATAATTTCTACTGGGAAGGTATTTCAGAAGCTCACTTCTCTGATAGCTATGCAAAACCATTTCCAATTTCCAACCTACATTTATTCACAGTGGGGTTAAAAATCTTGCTCTTGTTACAACTGTGTTCTTTTATATCTTAAAATAACTATTTCTCTTCAGTGTTTATCCCTTGAGATGGTAATATATTTGTTCCTTTCTTCAGTATTATTTTTTCTAGCCTGAGCAGGCCAATTTCTCATATTTTCCCCACAGTAGGATAAAAGCTTTGTCCCTCTATTCATTCTCTTGGTCCTTCTCTGCATTTATTCTGCTTGAAATTCAGATTTATACAGAGTATTCTGGGTGACAAATTACACATGTCTTCTAAGGCAGTCTTAATATTACCTAATCTCTGCTGAAAATTCTTCATCTGATACAGACCAGGACATTTTTCAACTCCCAGTTCAGACAAAGAGCTCCTGACTTTTTCTAGTGAACTTGTTATTTCTGATAGTCCAGTTTTCAAGATCTTCCTGCTTACTATTCTGAGACTCTTCCATTTTAATTATGTCTTACAACTATATGGCCATCCTAAGCATAATCAGTACACTTCAAGCATCAAGGTCACTATCAAAGATGTAAAATAAACCTGGTCCAAAAGACTGACCTTGGGAGACTTCCAGCCCAACAATGAAGTCTGATGCTGCCTCCTCACTAGTCAGGCCTTTGGCCTTCTCACAGTCTGCACAGTAGTCTTCATCCTCTCTTGTTTAATTGTACTTACTCAGAATACACTATTACTAAAACCAGTAAAAATCTATTTACAATTTTTTCCCTCTACTTAACTGTAAGAACAGTATATATGAAATTTACAACTTCCCCATATATCTGTGAGGACAAGAGTTCACACAAATTCCTTCTTCCCCATACCCATATAATCTACCTTAGCTGACTGATCCAAAACTGAGGATAAACATGCATGAAGGAACCATGAAGTCTGGGTTTGTATTTACTCACCATGATGCAGAGCAGAAGTAAATACATGGATGTTAAAAATTCATACTGATATAAAACCAGTGCATGTTAGACAAGGTCCATAACCAATCCTAAAAATAATTGCAACAGTTGTTGTATGCCAACTATTGAAATAATTAGATTAAAAATAGGTCTTACTTGTCCTGTCATACGACTCATGACATGTATGTGCAATTTCAGCTCCGAGCTGCAAATAATGTCCAGCTTTATCATCTCTGGAACCATCTGCTCCAAGGGCAAACATTCCACCTGCAAAACAGGTCAAATGGCCCATCTTTCTTTCAAGATGCCCGTTCTTCCACTCCCCAATGAAGGTCAGTCCCCCATTGGACTTCCTGATGAGATGTTTTTCTATGGCCTACAAAGAGATTAAGAGAACTTTCAAATGCTGTTTCACATGCAAGTTTTACTTATTAACATTCCTTTATCAAGCAAAGTCCGGTTTTCAAAACAAAAATAATTTCCTTTTTTCAAATTCACTTTTGAGCACTACAGTAACAGACAGCTTATAAGAATATAAGAATTATAAGAATGTAATTTCAAAGCACAAAAAAAATACCCTAGCTGCTAAAAATGCTAATGACATCTAACACAGGAAAATCATGACATAGACAACACCGTACTTTTACTTGAGAATTCAGAACTTATTTTATGGCTCAAACAGTATTTGTCTGTTAACTCTGAGAAGTACCTATTTGTTGTTCTTTGCACTCTGTGAGTACTCAGAAAATACATCCATGCTGGAAACTTTTGGGCAGCAACATATGCAAACCTGTACCCTCAGTCAGTCTTTAATAGAAAGTGACAGGAATGCTCCAGCCACCTTCTAGCTTCTCCATAGCAGCCTTCTGACTGCACGTTCTCAAATGATAGGTGTCAGAACAGCTGTTCACAAAAAACTATTATTTTATACATGAGGCATCTGCTGCTTTCTTTTTGCACATTTGTACCAATATATGTTGTTGCTTGTGACTTATAAATGGTATCCTTCTCTTAGAAGAATAGCTGACCTAACTTCCCAAAGTTTGCAAACTAGATGGAACAACATTTGCTTTAAGCCTCTTTCAGAGAGGATCACAATTCCCATCAACCTACTGCAATATTTACTAAGTCTAGCATTAGACAGTGAGAAAGTAATGACAGAGAAGTGCTGGTCTGCACTCCTGTTGGGCTAATTCCTTCACTAATACCACTTACAGATATGAGGTTTGTGCTCATGGCAGGATCCAGAGAGAAGGCGACAGAAATAAATGACAGAGCAGAAACCAGTAAGTCTCTGACAGCTGCTGGGGTGGTTGTCTAACCATAATGCAAACTCGCATTGATGACTGCCTTCTGCTGCTAAGGAGCCTGATATGGTTAACTGTACAAGCCTCATTTGGTCTGAAAGTACTGGTACAGGAAATACTGGATCTGCTGAAAACTGCCACTGGAAAGGATATTAAGATCTGGAGCATTAACTCTTGATTCCATTATTCTAGAATGTGACAAAACCTACATTTTTCGACCATATGGTACATAAAAGTTGAGTTCTCTTTGAAGGAAAGCCACTTTAACTATGAAGACCAGAAAGGCACTAAAACATGTGGATTATTTATTTCCTAGAGGAAAGCATTTTTTTCTTAAGTGACATTTCAAATTGTATCTTCCTGTAACTTCATAACTGTTGAGGAGTAAATGGTTGCAGAAGCATTTCCAGTGGGACAGAACTGCTGTGGTTAGCACCACGATAACCAACAACAGGCAAATTTATATACTTCTCCATGAGCTACTCCTCTGCTCCAGACTTGCTTTCGTGGTTTGACCAAAGAGCATGTTCTAGGTGCAACATGCTCCTCTTCTGAGCAGAAAACTCATCTTCTGGACTTGAAAATAATTGCCTGATAGAAGGGGTGGTTGCTGAAATCTGAAAATCAGGTTCTATCAGCTACTTAGTAACTACGTTAGATCTTGAGAGTCACAAAGGAAGCATCTCAAGAACATAAATGCAGCTCTCTCAAAATACTTTATTGTTCAAAAACCTGCTGCCTGCCAGCTGCAGAAAAATGAGGATTAATATTTACAGTAATTTACAAGGGACAGCTGGGCATTGCTGGGAGCACTGCCTAGTGGATAAGAAAAGTTTGTGCAGGTTGGGATAGATGTGGCATTTGTATCCTGGGCTGGATGGCTGAGGCCACAGAGCACTCCAGCTGCAAAGCAACAACATCCAGCTGGACTACAAGGAATATACACAAACCAGAGTGGACCTGTATACCCCAACTCTCAAAGAGAAGATTAAGTTCACATCAGCTAAGAGATTATCTAATGGAAGGAGCTTCCCTTGTCTGTGAAATGCCTCAGCAACAGGGGTGGTTGAGGTCACTTGGTTTGTTCAGCCTAGAGAAGAGACTGAGGGGAGACCTCATTGCAGTCCTCAACATCCTCACAAGTGGCAGTGGAGGGAAAGGCACTGATCTCTTCACTCTTGAGATCAGTGACAGGACCTGAGGAAATGGCCTGAAGCTGTGTCAGGAAAGGTTTAGGTTGGATATCAGGAAAAGGTTCTTCACCCAGAGGGTGGTTGGGCACTGGCACAGGCTCCACAGGGCAGTGGTCACAGCACCAGCCTGACAGAGCTCAGAAAGTGTTTTGACAACACACTCAGGCACGTGGTGTGACTCCTGGGGTGTCCTGTGCAGGGCCAGGAGCTGGACTCAATGATTCCTGAGGGTCCCTTGCTATTCAAGAGATTCTGTGATTCTATGGAAAACCTGAATGTTCTCTGAAGTTCATGTGCTTTTTATGACTACAAAAACTAGCATTTTCTGAGCTGTCTTGCAGCAGTACTTGCTATGTGGTGACAGTCAAGTGCACTGCTGAATCCTTCTTTTAGCTCCTTAATTCTGTGCAGTAAGAAAGAGTGAGGATCAAATTTATGAGCCTAACAGATTAGACTACTCAAGGCAGCAGATCAAAAGGAAGCTTACCTATCCTCCAGCTGATGTGAGAAGGAAAGAAAGACACTTGAAACCAAGCTAGGTGGAAGGCCCACATGATGATGTTGAAAGCAAAGTTAAGAGGCCCATCCTCAATTTTTATCACCACAAAAAATTCCCAACAGGTTTCATATTTTCAGCTTTTATCATAGCTGTGAATTTCCATACTAGGACATGGCAATGAAGTGGAAGACTGCATCCATGTTATATACAGAGGGGTTATGGATATACAACTTGTATGTATTCATGTTTGGAGGTACGTGGTGACCTGGAGAAGACTTCATATGCCATGGATTGGAAACCATGACATCTGAAGAACAGATGCTGCATTTTTCTTCCCTGTGATAGCTCCAAGGAATGAGATATCACTGTACTGCAAGACTTAGGAGTGAGGTGATGCTGTCCATCTTCCACTCACCCTGCAGTAATAAGATAAGGTAGTGAAGTGTGGCTGGACAGAGACATTCTTTTAGACTGGTAGGTGCTGAGAACATTTCCAACTCTGCGCTGAGAGTGGGAGGAATGCATGCTACACCTTTCCCCTTCTGCTTGCACAAACGATGCAAAGAGCTTCTGCTCCACATTTTGAAAAACAAAGAATAAGAAGTGTTAGCCATGGAGGAAGACCTATATTATGAGCAAGAAGAAAAGAATGGTAAGGGAATGGTCTCTTAAAAAAATTTAAATAAAAATTTGAATTGCAGTTATGCAAAGCAAATCCTACTTAATGACTCCTTGCCTATGTCTTTCAATGTCAAGTAGGACCTGGGAGAGACACAAACCCTGAAACAGAGTATGTTCCACAGCACATAAATCAGTAGAGTTCATGCAGACTCAAATGGACAGGGTAGGTTTAGCTGAGAAAAAGCTGAAGGAACCCTCTAATGCTTGGACTGTAGGTCATATCACACATGAAGCAGGAGCAGCTCGGCTTTTCCTGCCTCCTATCCACAGAGTGTTCTCCCATGGTCCCAAATTTGCCTTGCTCTATCTCCATTCAGAGATGTGCCCATACAAAATGTTTGTGAGATGGTTTACAGTGAAGAGGATGAGCAGCAGAGTTTTTTTCCTCTTATTTTGAAGTGTTCACAGTTTAAGAATCAGAGTAAAATATTTCAACAGTAACCACAATGGAAGCTAGATATCAACTGCTAAACATCTTTAAACCCACAGAACACCCAAAACTCTGTATTAACCTATTAAAAATACACAACTAATGTTCTGAACTAGTAACGTAGAATTTAACAAACCCTGGAAAGCTAAGGAAGTTCAAAAAGACTGAGAAACAGCCAATGCTTTATCAGTAGTTTAAAAAGTTATTAAAACAATGATATAAAATGAATTATGTGGTTTCAAAAATAAATGTTTGGTTGATATGTATATGGTGATACTAGGAATATTAGGGATTTTGAGAATTTCTTGGCATTTTACAAAATATTAGTCCTGAACAACTTCAAGGCAGCACATATGAAGTGGATTAAAAGCTGGTTTACTAGAACAGTTTAAAGTTAAAAAAAAAAAAAAGAAAAATTGTGAACAAAATCAAAAAATCCTTATCCCATGAAGATTCTGCATAGATACTTTATTCAACACTGGGCAGTATTTGTAACAATGATCTCCAAGAAAAATGCTAGAAAGAAATTGCAGATGACACAAAAATTGATGGAACTATAGATAATGATAAAGAAAAAGTCAGTTCTGTAAAATCACTGAGAGCAGGTGACAAAATGGGTTTTGCCTGAACAATGTGTTGCAATAAAGATAAGTGTAAGGTCAAACGCTGAGGAATCGGGAATGTAAATCACAGTGGTAGGAAAGTAGTAAATCAAAAAGATTATAACCAGCTTCAGAATAAAGTAACTGGAAAGTGGATGATGGTTTGAGGCAAAGGTTAAGAGTGCAAACAGAGCTCCTGGCTGGATGAAGAGGATAAAACCAAGAAGGAATCAGTTAGAAGAAGAATCACATTAGAAGAACCATTACATTGCTGTCTCCATACTGAAGACACTGGAAAATAAATAGAAAAAAGCTTAAGAAATGATTCAAAATCTGTTTTATATTGTGAGACCAAAAAAATATACTGCATTTTTCCTTCAGGAGAGAATGTCTATTGTACATTTGATAGTAACCAGCTATATGGTGCAGATAGCCCTTCAAAACAATGTAGAGAAGGAACAAATCAAAGCAGCTGGAAGTCAAATGTAATCAAATTCAGGTCAGGAATAAGAGATATTACAGCTTCAAAGCAATTTTGTATGAGAACTTTCACTATATATCTTTTAAAATGAGAATTTTGAGAAGTCCAAGAATAGGTGTTTTGCTTCAGAAGACCGACCACACTAAAACTAAGCTATAAAAATTTCCATTGAAAGCAATAGGGCAGGCACAGAGCCTGGAACACATCAGGCACCAACCACACATCAGCACTGGGACAAGACTACACAGCACCTGCAGCTGCTGGTACCACAGCTCATGTGACTCACACCAGCTCAGTTGCTCTCTATGTGTCTGAACCACAGCAGAGGAATGGTGGCACAGTGGGCACCACTATGAGAGTCTGCTCAGAGAAGATGGATAAACTGGGAAAGTAAGAGCTGGGCAGCAAAAAGCTCAGAGCCACCACAGAAAGGCCCCCAGCCTAATCCCACTGAACCATCCTGCAGTACTGCCCTGCTTGGGCAAGTACTTCTTGGTCTGTGACAGGGAGTAAGACCATAGCATGAAAGAACCACAGAAACAGGAATAGATATGAACTACATTTGACAAGGTAAATATGATATATAACATGTAAATGCTTTAGAAAATAATGCAAAGAATAAAACAATTTGGGACTTCAGGTCCTAGAATGGTGAATTCTCAACACTGGAAAAAAGTGTCTTGGTTGTTCTGCACACATCTCAAGGTTGCTAGATCTATTAATAAATTAGAGCTTGGGCTTTTACATTGTACCATTTGGGACAATTGTACCATTTTTAGCATAATAATCTGCATCACATGTATTCCACAATAATACTTTTTAAACTGCTCAGAGTGAAAGCTAGTATTATTCATCACTCGATTTCTTAAAACTTACATAATCAAAACAAGTCCTGTGGTTGGTGGTGGTTTTTCAGCCTAGGTTGTTTTTTTGTTTTAAATTTAATTTGATTTCCTTAAAATCATTAAAGATGGTTCCACTGTATTGGAAAACTCAATGAATTATAATCACCTCAATTGCATCGTCGTACATTTTCCTTGCCTCCGTGTCCATCTTGTCTGACATAAGCCAGGCTTTCAATAAATATTCATAAAAACTGTCTCCCAGCCCGCCCACGGATGTGTGATCTGTAGAAGGGAAAGAGGGAAGAAAACAACAAAAAAAAAAAGTTGAAGTTGTTATGTAATAGCACCTTAAATTTATTCAAAACATAAACTTATGTTTTTAAGGCCTACTGCTGTAGAATTCTAAACATTTTTAGCCTGCTTAGCAGGACAAAGCTGCACTGCACTCTTTCCCCTCCAAACTTACATCACAGGCATAGAACCTTCTGTTCCCTATTTGTCATTCTGCACAGGGTATCCCTCATATCAAAAATGTTCTTTAACCTCTGTTTTTACCTCATTCCAAAAAACCTAACTGTTTTGCTGCGAAGAATTGGGGGTTTTAGGTTTTGGTTTTTAAAGGTATATGTGAAAAAAGCATGTAGAAAACCTCCTAAGACCTCTGCATCCAGGATGTAACCAGGTCACGTGGCTGGCTCCCAACTGCCATCCATAAACTACACAGAATCCAATCTTTCCAGCAGATTTTTATTTCTAACAGGGTAGTTACTCGACAGCCTAATGAATTCCTCAAACTAAATGTTCTTATTGAAATTATTTTAGTCAAAAGGGAAGCAAGCTGCCTTTGCAGTGTACAACACAAGCCCTGCTCTGCTCCACTGTGCTTGAGCAGCTATGCAGAGCTGTGCCATGTGCCACAGGGTAAGGCTGCTTCACTATTAGAATGCACCAGCACATAAACTGAACCCCCTAACACACAGATTTCTTTTTGTCCCCCTTTTTTCTTTTTTTCTTTCCCTTGCAGAGGTTGCCTTTCACAAATAGTGTCACTGCTATTCTGTGCTGACAGACCACTTGAGAACGATCTATGTTTCTCTGTGGCTGAACTATCATACTTCCCCACAAAAAAGCCTACTGATGGTCTGGCAGCCTTGGAGCTCCTGTTCCAACCAGGGTAAGCACTCACTCAGTACACCTCTCATTCAAAAAGCAGCACTCTGTAAGATTTAATAAGTGACTCTAACCAGAACACACATAACCTTCTCTCTCCTGATGTTACAGCCCTCAAAACAGTGACACCAGAACAGTCTGAGACTCCTGAAGCTAGGCGAGAGAAATGTTTAACACCAACATTGTCACAATGCCAGAAATTCACTGTCCTAAGCATGGCTGGTTGAGTCATGCAAGTACCCTTTCACTGAGTAAAGAAAAGATATGACACTTCCTTTTACAAAATACCTCAAAAAAGTGGTATTATTCACAGTTTTTTTCTGGGATAAAGGTGCAAAAGAGAGGTTGAACTCTCCTTCTGTTCTTTTTTCCTCCAAGCACCACCCTACCACAGCATGTCTGCTTGTCTCTGAAGATGTGAGTAGGAGGTTAGAGCTGGTAGATGCTGCTATCCTTACTCTTCTTGGCTCCTCTGCGACTTAAAAATGGATTTCTAAACAAAGGAAGGAGCAAGTAGAGTCTGTAGCTTTCCCATTTAGTTTCAAGTTGTGAATTTGAAGCAAATTACTTCATGCCCTTCTCTTATACCTCAGAATCTCCTCGACTGCCTTTTCACACCCAGTTACTCAGTGATTATGAGTTTTCATAAGCTTTCTCACCCTGAGCTGTAAGAGGACATTCAGGTCATGAGTCACTTTCTTACACAAACACAAGAGCTAGAAATTACTCTTTCACATTCTTAAGTAGACACAAGAAACAAGGGTCTGTGGTTTTCGGGAAAAAACTAAAGAAACCACAAACTATCCCAAGACTTCAAAAAGCTACAGCTCATGCCAGCACTGCTCAGGGACTGACTTCACAAGAGACAGTTTAAAACTAAGGTTAAGCTGCTGCCTTGTCCCCAGCTGAGCTCTGTCACTTGAGTCAGGGATGATCCTCAGCCAGATTTCCTTGACAGATGCACTCAGGTCTCAACAAGGACAGGCTGTTGAACCCTCAGCAGCGTTCTTGTAGTAGCTCCAGTTGGGTTTGTGACAGGAAGATGAGTGGAAAAAGTTTATTTCCTAAACAGAGAAATCCACATTCCAGGTGTGTTCCAAAAGACAATTACCAGCAACATGTCTCATTTCATGCCTGCTTCTCCAGGCAGTCATTTGAGAACTGTCCTTCTCTTCTGTCAGCAGCTCTTCTCCTTCACATTGCTTCTCATCTTAGACAAGAGTATAGGGAACACAGGCACCAGAAGCATCGGGGGGCGCAGGATTCAGAGCCATCCCCTAGACAGCCTTTTTTGCACCTTCTTCGTGCAGAGAACAGGGCTGCTCTAGCCCCTTAGATTCAGATCCTCCTCCCATTCAGCAAGTAGAGAAGCACATGGTAAGGAACTAAAGCCTTTCAAGGGCCTTGCAACTCCCAGCAGCAGCATTTTCCTTGCTCCTTTTACGCATACCTCACTCCAGCTCTGACCAGCCCAGAGGTCAAGGCTCCTCTCTCATTCAGCAGTGGGCTACTCCACTCCCCAGCTGATGCCTTTCACAGCTGGACCAGAGGGAAGACCTGTCAAAAAAGGCAAACGGATCCTGTTCCTTCTCTTCAGCAGCAGGAGAGGGACATATGAAATATTTCTGATGGGAACATATGATGGTATTTCAGGGGAGCTGGCTGCATCAAGATGCAGCTGTCTTTATGTCCCTGTCCCCTCCCCATCCACAAAAATAGCCAAAAGAGGATGGAAGTGAAAGGAAGGCCAATGCAGCAGCTGAACTGAGGTTTAAATGCAGTGAGTTTTCCAACTTCTGCAGCTGCATTAACTGCACCCTAGCAAGGTCTTCCTCAAGTTTTCTGTTAGTGTCTGAAGGTGTTGCTAAAGCAGAATTTGCTGCATTTTATAAGAACTGTAAGTAGAAATCATGTAAAGCACAGTTTCTGACAGATTGTGGGTCTTTGACAATTTGCTTTCACCTAGAGTGGAAATGCTAAAAAAATACTTTCCAAGGTTCCTTAGCAAATATATAACTGGTGAAAATTGTAGATTTGGGTCATCACATATCATTCTCTCCTAAAAACAAAGCTCCCTATCCAAATTTATCAGAAAGTCCACGGTTGTTATCACTTTCTCCTGCTATTTGATTCATAGCTGAGATAGATTCAAAGATTTAAGTCAGTTCAACTCAGAATGTTTTGCTCAGAAAAATGTTTTTCACATAAAATTTACTGACCTTTTCACACTGGCCCTAACCTTTCATGTCAATCCAGAGTACCAAAAAGGAATAACTTGTGATTTGAATAATTTGAGCTTACAAAAGCATCTTGACACTGGGTACTCCTCAGTAAACAACTGAGAAGATAAGCATTAAATACAAGCATTTTGAAAATTTTAAAATGGATTCTTTCTTTCACATATTTGATCTGCAAGAATCGTTTAATTAGGTCTTTGTCACGTAAAGGATTTTATTTTGAAGAGCTGTCTTACAGTGAAATCCTGAAGTAGAATTCATTCCAGATTAAGACAAATATAGCAAAAAGAACAGAAGTACAATAGCACAACAAATGTGGCTGAAGCCACATGTTCAGTTCAATGTATACGTTTTTAGAACATTCATTCCTTCAAATCAAGACAAATTTGGGTAATTTCTTCATTCTGCATTTTTTCAAATGCAGGCCCAGATGACTGGGCAAACATAAAAGGATTCCAGTCAAGGATTGCTTTGGAATTCTTTTCAAACTAAAAAACACAGTAGCTGCAGTTGGAAAGAATATCTTCAACTTTTGCAACCAAAAGCAATTACAAGAAACCCTGTATTTTTTCTGGTTTGTCACACTTGAAAGCATATTGTGTGCAAACCTGTGCATTTAGTCTGTTTGTAAGGATTCTTCTTGCTAAAAAGAGACAAATAAAACCTTAATAGAAAGACAATGATATTTCAAGTTCATAGCAACATTTTTGCTCAGCTACTACAAAGGATTTACATCCTGTTAAATATAGGCATTTTTCTTCTTAATAAACAGCGCACAAAAAGCTCTCAATGAACAACAAACCAATCAATCTCAGAGCAATACTTTAATGAGTTTTTAATGTATTGATGAAAGATCTATACTTAGTAACATATTGTGTCTCAGCGAATATGCCAAAAAACAGATCTTCCTCTTTCCCACAGACTGAGAGGGAGGGGAACCTTCTTTTAAAACCTCACACTACCATTATCTAATATTCCTCAAGATAGTTTCACTCCAAATGATCTTATTGGTATCTGGAATCCATGAGCTCATTGCTGACAAAGTCTCTCCAGGCAAGAAGCAGGATAGCACTGAAGCACAGCACCAGGCAGGAGGTCAGATAGGGTGCACACAGTCTCATTGAAATGCCACTGGATCTCAGCCCCAGAGAGGAGAGAGGGTCTGCAGGGCTCTGGTGATTTGTTCTCTGAGTGAAATTGTTTCTTTACAAATCTGGGGAGACAAATAAACTTTTTTTCTGCAAACAGCTCATCAAGGCATAGACAACAAAGTTCCCCCTCCTCAATGACAGGTGAGGCACTGAGATGGATCTGGCTGCTCTTCCTCTTCAGGACTAATTTTTGGGGACGGTAGTAGCTAACAGGGATACTATGCATTCACACAGCTCATTCTCCTTTGTCATACCCAGATCTACCTAATATCTGTAAATAACTTCCTCCACAGAGAGCCAACTTCCACATGAACGCCAGTGGTTCCCAAGAACGTGGTTATGGCCACAGACTGCAAGTTACCAACACTTCCTTTCGTTTACAGGGGAAGTTTGGTTCAGTGAGCAATAGCATGTTTCCCACAACAACTGACAGCCCCCTAAAGATAACATTAATAATGAAGCCTGTTCTAATGAAGGTCTACCTGCTCTCTAGAGCAAACTTAAGATGTGCAAATTATTTTTAAGCAGATGGCTTTAAGTAGTTAACAGCAGCTTAATGAGGCAAATTTAAAACAGTTCATGATTTGCTAAACCCTCTCTGCTTTGTGCCTTAATTGTTCAATTGTCATTTCTTGGCAAGGAGCAAGAATAAAGACAGAAGCCAGGCATTGTATTAAAGGCAGCACGCTGTGCCAGAACTGATGTTGTAGTCCCAACACCTGAGGGTGAGGCTTCCTGCTAGCCAGGAACAGACAGGGAGCGAGCCACTGCCCCTGCCTGACCCCAGGGCACATCCAGCCTCGGCAGAAAGCTTCTGCATCGCTTACTGCACACGAAATAAAAAAGATGAAATACAATACTGAGCAGAGGCATGTTTAGCATGCACAGGCTACCCTGCTGGAAAGCAAGATGGTGAGATAACATTGGAGCAGTGCAGAAGCACAAGCAGGTGGAGATGAGGATCAACTATGCCCACAGTATTTTTAATTCACCAATTGTAACTACAACAGTGATTCAATACTTCAAACTAGAGGCAGAGAGAGAACAACCAAGCAAAAAACTACTAATTTGACTATTTGTAAACTCAAATCTAGGGACTGTAATCGTTACTTTTGACTTTAAAATAAAACAAAACTCAGTAAAACCTGTGCTATACTCAGTAGACTGGAAATGCTAAGATAAACAAACCATTGATTCATTTTAACCAAGAGTAGTAGTACAGAACTACTTTGCAACAATAGAAGGAACCAATAAACAAGGAGGTTGATCTTCCTCAAAGATCCCAAACTGTCAAAGTGCTATTGTAATATGTCAGAGATGGAGCTCAAGAGTGGAAAAGTTAAGTGACCAGGAGAGGGAAGCAAAGTGATTAAGCTAATACTGACTTTCATTAAGAAACCCACATACCCCATCACCATTAGTTGTTCTGGCCTGCACCAACTGGCCTTACACTGCAGGAGCTCTCTTTCTCTGTGCCGGAAACTTTCAAAGAATTTTCTGTTTGTCTTCAGGCTGGCTCTGATTAAATTTCAGTTCAATCTTTACTTCATGTAGTTGGACTTACTGCTCCTCAGCTGCTCTAAATAGGTGCAAGCTCCCCTTCTAATCCTTTAATCCAGAAAGCTGAGGCCCTGGAAATTGCAGCTGCTGCAATTCACAGCAGAAATTCAACCTAAGGATGTCATAAGCCATAGTGGTTGGCTTAAAAGTGCAAACACTTGTAAATTAACTGCAGCAGAGGCAGCCCTGATAAAAGGAGGTGAAGGTGCAATTTTTAGTTGAATATAAACTATGTATCACTAAGGAACACACTACCAGCATGAGAATTTTTCTGAAAACATGCAGGGTCTCATATAAGAGAACCATATTTGAAGAATATAAGTTAAGCATTTATCATTTGGGAGGTAGCTGAGCAGACACTGGCTTCCCCTTCTACTGCCTGGTGCCACAACAGAATCCAGCAACATGAAACACCTCGCTCTGCTCCTCACAACCTGAGGGTGCACCATCACTGCAGCACACACAGCTCTGGAGAATGGAGCAGCTGAACTCTAAATACTCCATATGGAGAAACTAGCTGTGAATATTTTAACAAGGCTTGGAAAAATATGGATGGTTCTTGAGTTCTTTAACTGTACTCTTTGAAAAAACAAACTTCAGTCTGAGTAGAATCACGTTCCACTTCCAGTTTCATTTAGAGATGACTAAAGCATTTTTGTCAAAGTTGTTTGAAGAAACCCCGACAGAACAGCTTGAGGCAGACAGAATATTACAGTTGGAAGAACTAAAGTCTGGCAGCTACATGAAACTGAAAACACAATCACTTAAGGGAAAGTATTAAGCAATCTTAATTATAAGTGCTACCAGATTCTCATATAATAAAATTAAGCAAAATTATTTCCTAGAACTGTAGGGACTATAAAACTATAAAGATTTAAAAAATGGTTAAACTTACACAATTCAAGTGTGTCCAAAGACAATAGATATACTTTGAAACAGACCAGCAAGTATAACTAGCCAACTAATACACATTTTTAGGTAACTAATGTTCTTAGAATCAAAACACTTCTTCAGACTGAATGTAATTTATGATTCTGTAATGTCAAAGGAGTGTCCTAATTTGGTATCTTACAACAGACTGTACTTTCACTCTCAGGAATTCACAGCTGAAACAAATGTTTTCTTTTTTTTTTCTTGTATTCAAACTTTCCTGAAACATCAAAACATTCCAGCTATTATTTATAATTCTGGAAAGATTTAGGTCATCTCTCACAAGACTTGTTCAGGAATTAAACACCAATCAACTAAATACATCAAATCCACATGCTAAAATTAGAAACACATTAAATCCTTATGTCGGTGTGTTTACTGAGAAGTGGCCTTTTATACACCTGAAGTTGTCTTTTCAAGGTTATTACACTCGCCCACAGTGCCACCCAAATGAAACACACCTGCCTCTCAGCCAAGTTTGGAGTCACTGTTAATCTCAGCTGTGTGGGCAGCTTTAACGAAGCAGCTGGGATTTCCACCGGATTGATGGGAAGTCATGTGCATGTTTGTCTTTGATGGCTTTTTTCACTTGAAAAGGTGGCTGTGAAGAGCAGCTAAAAAGGGTAACATCACCTGCTGCAAACAATACTGCTGTAGGTATGTGCCCAAAACCCAGAGTCCCTTTTGAATACGAGCTCATATATAGGGGGACTGACAAACTCTTAAGGTCATTACACCCTTTAGTTTACTCACCTTAATCTCAATTCTCCTCTTGAAGATTATAAACAAGAACATGGGAGAGGGAAACCTTTATTAGTTTGAATCTAGTCCAACACTCATCTCTACCAAATTAGCTGGCAAAACCACTGTCAAAACTTCACCCTTCAAGTTGTATCAAGACATGGCCATTTATATATTTACATAAATATGTATATATATATCCCACATGGAAGCTGACAGTCAAAAGTGATTCCGAGAAGCAAGGAAAGACACTCCCTGTTTTTTATGTACTTTTGGATTACACCACATGCAATATAAATCCAGGCTACTCTGTTTCTTTCTCCTAAACTTCAGTCTATGTAACTTCTATTTTTCTTCTCATGACAGATGTCTGAAATGGCACATGCAGCCACCTGAAGTTTTGATCACTCTGTAAGTGGTAGGAAATTGTGCTGATTATAAGACTTGTTCAGTCCCTGCTCTGTGACTGAGACTGAGCTACCACACCATATGTGGACTGCATTCATCACCACCCCTCTCTTACTTGACTATATATGTCATATGGGACCATATCTGCAAGATCACATGACCCTCAAGTTGAGACAGTATTTTAGCTTGCTGCTACAAGGACAGTCCAACTCCCAGTGGAACTTCAGGGTTAAAAGAAGCCATAGGTAAGATACATGCAATGTTCACTGAACAGAACTATAGACCCTCTCTTCTCAATGTCACCAAACTGGAAATGTTTCTCATGTGGCCACCAGCAGGTACATCTCCACATAGAACTCAGAATATGAAGTCTCACGTACTGAAGACAGAATGAAAAGGAACAGATGTCAGATGTGACAACAGATGTGTCATCCAAATTTACCAATCATCTAGAGATCATCAACAGAAACACTTAAATGCACAGCCTCCAACACATTACAGAAAAGGAATAAAATAAAACCAAGAAAGTTCAATAAGGCTGTAACAAGTTTGTAACTGGACTTTGATAGGCCTCCCTTTTGTAAGAACTAGTAAGTCAAGCATGGTTCAAAAATGCAGCTTTAGGCATAAAATCATCAAAGAAATAATGAGAGTCCACAGGAATCCAAACTCTAAAAACTCACAGAGCATGTGTCAAAGGATAACTTTTTACTCCCTGATCACTTTAAGTTAATGTCTTCAAAGCCATCAGTGTCAACTCTCAAAAATATCAGGCAGTACCCTAAACATGTCAGACTTCATTAATACAGATGAATTTACTGAATTCACAGTGAGAAAGATAAATGAAAAAGCTGCTGTGGGACAAATCACAAATTCTAGATATTGATGCACTCCCCACCAAGATCATGCTCTAAAAGTATAGCTTGGTGGTACAGCAAAATGAAATATTCATCTCTTTGCCTAGAAATGTATGCAAGCATTCTCCAAACCCAAAGTTATACCATATCCAAATCCTTTTTTAAGGAATTATTTATAGGCACTCCTTTTCAAATGCATAATTCGTATACATATCTAATCTTCCAATAACACTAGAAGCTTTAACACACTAAACAAAGCTTTTATTTGTTCACCTTTTTCAGCATCTTGCTCAGCAGACCAGCAAAACGTCTTAACCTTGTAGTCTTATAAAAGCATATTCCCTGTAATGCACAGTTCTGTTGTATTTCATTAAAATAAAGTTTTAACAGATTATCTTGCTCTTGGCTTCTAATGAATAAACAAATTTGAATGCAGATTTTTCTTGGAACACAGCTAATTACATTTGTACAAGGTTGTAAAGGAAAAGTGCAAGGGGAATTCCCCAGCAGAGATTACACAGATTATTTTCTATTCAAAACACATACATGTTCCTAAGGACAGAACAACACAAAATAAACTGGAGAGTAAAATTAAGGACACCTGCCAAGACAGCATAAAAAAATTAAACTGCAAAGAACCACCCCCACCTCCTCATATGCAAGAGCATGCCTACTGCTGGAAGTCTAGAAATAATGCTGTAATTTCATTTGTTCATTATGTAATAAACTGAAAGCAGATTTCAAAAAGAAAAACCTACATAAAGAAATGCTTACACCAATGTCCAAACTATCACATAGATCACATATCTCCAGTTCTATAAATGATGTTCCAAACATGAATTAAAAAAGAATTTTACTTGCTAAATCAAATAAATGTGCAAAAATGCAGTCACGTTGGGAACTACTCTACAAGTACTTTTACAACATGCAATTATTTTAATTCTGCACCATTTCTATATAAGAGAGAGAAAATCTTTTCCTTATGCTGAAAGGGAAAAATAATCATCTGCGAGGTAAAGTATTAGAAATTATTATTCACAAGTCCAAATAGAAAGTAGTTATCTGATGAGTTTTGGAAAATACTTTGGAATATACAGGCTTACTTGACCCAATTCCCTTTGCTTCCTTTTAGCTTATGGATGTTCTGCCAGAACTTGACACTGCCTTTCACAGTTTTATTTTTCCTGACTCATGGCATTGCTTGTTTCTTTAAAGAAGGTGCAGGTGTTAATAGACATAATTTAAGATACTCCTTGTGCTGAGCAAGGCATGTAGTAAATAAATAAGGGTAGGAGAGAGAATGTGTAGTATTTTCATAGTTAAAGGAGATTATGAGCAGCTTCAGATGGCAAAGACAGGTTTTCCAATACTAGCATCTTTTCACTATCTCTAACTACACTATCAACTTGTTAATATATGCTGCAATTATATTTTTATCTGAAATATGTATCTGCAGTACTTCTTTAATCTTATGAAAGACTACTTCATTCTTCAGTATGATTCACTTCACCTTGCCATCTGCAAGGGTTTTCATCTCCCAGAGGCAGGTGTAAAGACTGAAAGGATTTCTTGCTTAATTTTAAAAATGAAAGGCCCAATAACTGATAAATAAATCAGGATCTGGATTTCTATCTCTGTAGTACCCTTGAAAGCTTGCATTCAAGAGAGCCACTCTCCCTATGGAGCAGACAGAGCTCACACTGTCAGGGCAATACCCTTTGGCTGACATGCTGGTTTTTCTCAGTGTTCACATTCTCATAAGGGGATACACAGAGTGTGACAGCAGCTTCTTCATCAAAAAGGGTCTGCAGATCATAGGGGCTGGGAGAGCTGGGTGGCAGAGCTCAGAGGCTGATGGTGGGTCACAGGGCCCTAGGTTTACGTGCCAGCAACTGAAAACACCTGTGAGTGCTTGTTTTTCCCAGTGAATTTAATCCTGAGTGCGTGTAGTTCATTAGCAAATTCCCAGCTGGACAGCAGGAGACCTGCATCTGGAAAGACCCAAGCTCTGCGCTGATGGCTGCACGGGCCCAGGGTGCAAGCACAGGTATTGGACTGAGAGCCTCTGTTAATATTTGAAGGGTCCATGAGCATGAGGACACTTGTGAAGGGTGCAACCCCTGCATCTAGTTGACAGTGAACATAAACGAGGAGGATCAAAACCTGGCTACCTGTGGGTATGTTGCAGGTGAGTTGTGGCAGGACTACACAGAGTGCTGCAAAGGCAGAGCTGTCGGTGGCTCTCTGTGTGGGCAGCTGCATCAGTGTCCTCTTAATGCACTGATGTGCACCTCTGGAATATTCCTGACTGCAAACGGGAACATCAGCAGTCACATCCAACAGACAAGGATGGAGACACTTGGATCTGGCTGGGTTTCAAGAGCTCCCAGGTCTTGGAGTCTACTGAATGCCGTGGTTTTCTTACCATTTTCAACCCTGTTATATACATTTACATCAAATTTATTTTCACTGTTCCTTTAAATTCTGAAAAATAAATAAAGACAGATGGTGCTATGTATTTGATACAATATCGTATCACAAATGAAAATAGATAGGATGCATTGCTCATGGTTTGTCTATTACCTGCAAGAGTTTAAATGAAGCAGTTTGGTTAATTACCTAGCTCAGCCCAAGAGCATTAGCCTCAAACCAGCTGTACAGGCAGGCATAAAAAACCTGGAATATTTGCCCAGTATTTCCACTGACTTAATGACAGTAATTTAATTTTTTTTTTCCTCCGATGTTCGAAAATTGCACCATTTTAAAAGAAGTGTAAATCTAACACAAATAAATTAAATCCACAGATGCCTTCTTCAAGTAGTGTTTTAAAATTAAAAGTGCTTGGTTTGATTTAACCAGTTATTGTTGAAAATTTAAGACCACCTGAAGAAAAAGGCAATATGCACATCCATAAAGACATTTGCTTAAGTTTATTTAAAGGCCAGTTTACAGCACAACCAACCAGGAAATAGAGGATGTAAGCTTCTCCCATTCAGCCACCTGGGTTGTGCCTCTACCTACTCTGTAGTAACAGGTGCAGGAAGCTGCAAGGAAATGAGAACATCACTAGAAGGGGCTAAGGTAATGTAACAGGCTAAATACCTGTGTGAATCTTCTTATTGTCTTAAAAGGATAGCTATCACCTCGACACAGAAGACACCATGTAAATTTAGTGCATTTAATGCTCTTATCACACATGATCAACATCACACTGTCAGTGAGTTCTTATAAAGATGGTGACAGAGCGTCCCCCACTGGGCTTTTACCTTGGACTACTTGCAGGTCTGAGTAAGGGGCTTGTTTTCTGTAAGGAGACATGAATAAAGCAGCAGAGAATAGACTGCGGCCTGAATGTTCGTCACATCAGCATTCGGTGGTGCCAAATTTGGTGTCTGCTGCTACATTCCTAACAGCAATGCTCAGCTCATGCACTGTAAATTCACATGCCAGCTTACTTCACAGCAGCTTGTAATGTTAAGGTATAATAAACATGAAGGATTAAAAGAGAATGACATTCCTGCTTTTTTTCTTGCATATGGAAGCCGTATTTGGCCTAAACCCCAACTTTAGTTAAACTGACAACTCTCTTAGTAACCAATCCAGGTAACTCCATAGGTAGCCCAGATGCAGGAAATGAGATCTGAAGTTAAGAGTAATTAGAGTTCCCCTTCAATAACATTATTACTTGCAAGAGATGTTAGAACCAGAAGAAATTAAAAAGTTTATTTTCAGTGTTGGAAAGCAAAAAGGAAGAATGTCCAATTTACAGAAATGTGCAAACGTGACGTGCATGCCCTGACTTTGCAATAACACGCAGATTTGGCATTTGTTATTGCTCTTCCAGTTGGTAGTTGCACCTAACATGTTTGCAAATGCAAATTAAATTTTTTCAACATATTTTAGTTTTTTTAAGAAATCGCTTTTCTTCAGTACAAATCAATGTCCATAATTTTGAAATCCCTGCTTTTTAATCAACTTTCGGTTACATCTGCCTAGGAGGCTTCTCTAGGAAGCACTGTTACTGCTTTTGCAAATAATCTAAATTCAAAGTTCTGATGCTCACACCAATCCAATTACTCACCATGTGTAAAGGAAAAGCTAACAAAGTCAACTGAAGGTTAACGTGAGAGGTTAGAAAATCCTTCCTGCCAGCTATTTTCCTTTCAGTCTTACCGAAACTGAAACCCCAAAGCAGGAGTATTGTAAATAACTTGTTCCTACTGGACCATCACCTTAGCCCATAAGTAAAAATGGAATCTGTCAATGTTCCTGTGGGCATTATAGCTCTGCCTTCTAGCAAATGCCCCAGTGAGCTGACAAATCCTGAGCTGAACACATTCAAAAGCTGTCTGTCATGACCCCTATGCTGTAATAATGCCTGCACATTACAAGCTTAAAGCCAAATATTTAGGCATCATTTTCTTCTTCCTGGATATAATGAACCCCCTTACGCTACACAGCATTAAGTGTTGTTTCTTTAAAGAAGGTACAGGTATTAATAGACATAATTGTGTCTACTATGTGTCTATTAATAAGTGTCCAGTTGTATTACAAAGCATTTACATTGGAAAGGAGAGGGATTTAGCAATGACCAGTAAGCCATTCACCCAGCAGTTTTTAGGATTGGGGTTTACAGCATTCAAGTGGAAAGAAATGATGGGATGAAGCAGTAGTCCTTATTCAGTTCTGCCTGCTATGGCTTCAGACCCTGGCTGCTGCTTCATTGAGGCAGGCAGGAAAAGAAAGAAGTAATCTGTCACCAGAACTCTTCTCCAAGGGCTATGTCAAGTGCATTAAATGCAAATGAAAATTTATATTAATTAAATTGTAATCACTACAAAGACATGGCTATAGATTAATGCCACACTGACATAATGATTTGACTCATCTCTAGAACTTGTTAAGAACCTGGAAGCAGTGGTCACATCCTTCTTGATGAAATCATTATTACTAATTGACTGGTAAGTTACTTCACCGATTATAACTTTTCAGGCATTTGTAACAGAAATATTGACTGGTCTGAATAAAAGTACATGTCTTTGCAAGCTCCAGCAGATGAACAAGTGAAAAAGATGGTCAGCACATCTCAGGGCAGTGTCCCCAGCACATCACTCGCAGCAGTGAAACTGCAGAACATGCTGTTTATACTGAGATCAAAAGGCCTGCACACTGATAAATCAAACCCCAGCAGAAATGACTCACTGGACCCTGCATCCTCACATCAGAAGGATGTCAGCGAGGTTGCAGCATATCACATAGACTACCCCCCTTCTCCTAACCCAAGAACAGCACAGACCATATTTTGAGCATACAGTTAAACAAGGCAAACCAGACAAGACACAGCAATGTGGCCTAAGATCTATGGAGGCTAAGACAGAAATATTCTGAGGCACAGAAAAACCCCATAACAACTGCTGATCCAGAAAAGGCCTTAAAGACCTTTATAAAAGCTAGCTCATCACCATTCAAGAATCCTGGATATGTGAAGAGGACTGGGGGGGCAATGTACCTTTGATTAAAACCCACAAAACTAAGGGTGTGCCTAGGCTCCTAGTGGAAACAGCTCTGAGAAGATATCAAAATACTCTCTCAAGTATCAAGGTAAAAGGTATCAAGAATTTTCCACAAGGTTCTTTTTGCAAGTAGAGATGGATCCAGTTTACAGCCCTATGGGGCCACACCAAAGCCACAGAAAATGATGCTTCCCTTTTCTTCAACAATCTTGCAAAGGGAATTTCCTTTAAATATTCAAGTTTACCTTCATTGGAACAAAGTTAAACAAACCAGCAATACTTCTAGAAGCTTACAATTTTTCTTCTATTCAAATAGTGTAAATTTTTTCTTTAAAAAAATAAATTGAAAGGCAAAGACAAAATATAAGTGCTGAGAAAACTTGATCTAAATTAATTTTTCTATAAAACTATATATTTTGTTTAATACTAAGAATCAAATTACTGGTAGCAATAGCATTAATTGGTCTGAATGTTAAGTTCACATCACTACTGATGTTATTAATACTTGGACTAAAGGTACTCACCACTAGAATAACAGTACAGAAATAGAATATAAACCCACCACTAGAAAGATGCTATATTGCAGCTATATCCCATAGTTCTTCAGCAGTGGATTTAGGAATGTATTTATGCTGATTTATTTTATCTATTTCACACCCCTCATGGCTTAATTGGAATACTGTACAGATTTACAAAAAAACTAATTAGAATTGAACCAAAAATGTGTGAGCAGAGAAAAATTGTTGAAAGGAAAAAGAAAAAAAGAAAAAAAAAGAAAGGAAAGCAACAGGAAAGCAAAGGTCAGAATGAAGAGTTACTTGTATCTAGGCAAATAAAGTGGTCGGAAATAATTCGCAGAAACTATCTGCAGAAAGTACTTTGTACAAGATAAGATGCATCAAACTAAAGGTCACAGTAAAGAAGAAAAGGGCAGCTTTCCTAGAAACTGGAAAAAGAAAAGTTATGCTTTGATGCTCTTTCCATTTTCTCAGTCTTTCCAGTTCAAAGGTATATAACAAGCCAAATATGATGCTCTTTGAAATTACCTTCTGAGGGGAACATAAAAGCCTTGCCTGCCCTAATACCAACCATGGGACTCAAGCCAGTAACAGTGTAGGGGACTTAGACACGAGTCCTCTGGTGAACTGGGATGTTGTGTGTGAAGGCATCATCCTTACTCGACTCATCCTACTTATGTGTAGCAGGACACAGCCTCTGCAAGGCAGAAAGAAATTCCTGCCTAAGCCTCAGCTACTCCATCTCATCTGTCCAGTGTTTCAAATCACATGCTCCTTCACTGTAACTTCTTAAATATTTGCAAGTAGATGCACTGAAGAGTGATCTACCAGGGATATAACGAAGACATTTTCTCATCATTCCATCCAGGTTTGTGAAAGGAAATGTAGAATTATGGATTCTTGCTATCTAGTCCCCACAAAATCAGTATTAGATTTACAAATGCTGTTTGTCCTAGTTTCAGCCAGGACAGCATTAATTTTTTACAGTAGCTGAGAGGGGGCATGGCCAGACCCTAATGTTATTCAATACCATCTCAGGTCATTGCCAGAGACAGGGTAAATGACTCCTCTCAGAAGGGCATCCTTTCTTGTCAGGGAGAAAAAAGTGGTTGGAAAGAACAGGTCTTCTATGTAAATCGTTTCTTTGTCTTATACCTTTTGTAAATAATATTGTCAACGTTACTGTTCATTTCCTTATCTCACTGTTGTTTCCAGTACATTGTTCTTACTCAACCAGTGATCTTTGCCTTTTGTGCTTCCAACAGGAGGCAGGCAGAGGGAGAGTGAGCAGCGGGTGTGGTTTTGGCAGAACTACTAAATTGGAGACTATCATCCTAAACCATGACATTGCACCAGGAAAATCCTAGAAATATTACCAGAACACTGGAATGTGCATTTGGAAACTTATCTGCTCAAAAAAAACCCCCAAATCCAAACTACCAAATTCCAGGAAATAATTTATGACTCATGATCAGCATAGAAAAATTAAAGGCTCTATAAATTTGTATTTCTTTTTATCCTCAGAATTAAGTCTCCATTTGTAATCCTAAACTTGAGTCCCAAATGTATTATCTTGCAAAATCCATTTAATAGTATGTTTGAGCTCCACCAAAATTCTGCAAAGTTAAACTTTTCACTGTATGTTTATCTTTAGTGATAAGGAGTATTTTATTCCCAAGAGATACTAATTCTGTGCATTGTTATAATAAGAAAGCTGGAGAGGGACTTTTTACAAGGGCATGTCATGACAGGACAAGGGGAGATGGATTCAAAAGAGAGCAGTTTTAAATTAGTTATTAGAAAGAAATTCTTTACTGTGGGGGTGAGTGAGGCACTGGAACAGGTTGCCCAGAGAAGCTGAGTACGCCAAATCCCTGGAAGTGTTCAAGGCCAGGTTAGAGGCTTTGAGCAACCTGATCCAGTGGAAGGTGCCCCTGCCCACAGCAGGGGGTTTGGAGGTAGATGATCTTTATTGCCCCTTCCAACCCAAGCCATTCCATGATTCTGTGAAATAGCCTCTAAAGAATCCTGGTGATACATCACATTAGACTAGTTTTGATAAAACTAGCACAAGCAAATGGTTAGGAATTCAAAAAAATACAAAAATTGTTTCAAAGCAACAATATAAAATTGTCTTTTGAATAAATAAGCCTGAGTATTTGTATTTGTATATTTTCTTATTTCTGAATGGTTGTTAAATTTATCAGAAGAATTTGTCCCATCAATCCATTTGCCCATCTCAGACAGTGTCATGATTCACTCAAAGATAAAAGATGCTTTGGAGAGAATTTTGGCTTTAAAGATGGGATTAGACAAGTATTTCACAGTGACTGCAGTGACAGCTGTATTCATCTCCCTCACATACCAGATTCAAAGTCAGAAGCAGATTCTCAGTTTGCAAGCCAGAACATGTTCTGCTGGATATTTACAGCCAACCACTGAAATCCCCAAAACCTATCAGTGATGTCAAACAGGACAGAAATAGATCATATTGCTTGTTTTTCCTAAATAGACCCGAATTTATAAAAGAAATAGAAATCTTGAAGAAAAATATTTCTCTTTTATCACCGCCACTATCAAAGCACAAAACCACTCAACATTTTTTGAAAGAACCACTTCAAGAAAGGAATCATGTTTGTGTCTCTCTCTTGATGTTTTATCTCTCCTCTTACATTGTCAGCAACAATATCTGCTTTTTCTTTTCATTCCAAAGCTTTTTTTTTTTTTTTTTACATCTATAAGGAGGTTCATCATGCCATTTCACATGCCACTAAGCAGATGAATTATGTTTGTAGATGTCAGTGCCTAACACAATTTAACCACCACAAACATGCATTAATGCACGTCACCTTACAATAATCCATTTTCCAGATGGTTTACGGAACAAAACCAGGAACAGAATCAAAATGAGGAAATACTTTCAGCCTTATTCTTTATTACTGAAGGCTTTATTGACTGATAAACATCAGGATAGGCATCAGATTAAGCAGGAAGCTGTTTTCAGAAAGTACTCTAAAAAGTGAGCTCTGTGACTTCAGATAGCAACAGGCAGAGATTCATTTCAGGATATCTCAAGTTCAAGCAATCTTTCTGTGTTTTCAAGCAATGCTGTTTGTGCCCTACAGAATAAACTTTCTGATCTCCAACTCAGCAACAAAGTAGAAGTAGACTTCTAATTAGGAATTAATAAAATAAGAATACTTACGCTGACCCCACCGGCCTGTTCTTGGATTCAAATAATTTGGATAAAGTCCATTAGGACGATCCATTTTTTGAAGTAACTTCCGAATGTGCATGACCTAAATTAAATCAAGAATCAGGTTCACCGCTAACAACGTTAGTTTGCCCTCTGCACATAGTTAAATCTAATCTTTTTTATTTTTCTTTCATTTTTAGTAGCAAATTTTATTAATCTGAATCACAAGCTTTCTTGAGGGCTTTCTTCAGATTTGTACGTTTTTGGTTTTAAAGGATTGCTCACATAAACATGCTTAAAAATCATGATTTTTAAATGTATTCTGAAACAAATAAGAAAACCTGAGTTGTCATACATTTCTACTTGAAAAATACATCTATTTGGTAACAGAAATACAGGCATGAAGATATTTATCTACTACCAAGAATGGAAGTAGAATTCAATATAGAAAGTACTTCTCCTTTAATGCAATTTATGATAAGAAGTATGATAAAAATTTTGATTTTTGAGACTCACCTTGTTGTAATATACAGGGTCCCCTGTCAAATAGCTAAGGTGGACAAATTCCATGTGCAGAGTACCAAACTCAGCAAGGATGCTGCTGCCAGCAGAAGCCCAGCCCCAGTTTCGACCAACACCACTGAATTCCAATAAATATGCATAAAGAAAGGGAGAAAAGAACAGAAAATTCAGAGTTACTGTGCACAGCACAACTACCACAATTAAACAAGTAACAACAACATTTTAACCCACACTTAAGATTACAGGCATTGTGATTTGATTGATCAGTTGGTTCACTGGTTGGGTCTTTTTGGAATAAAGATACCATAATCTCATCAATAAAAAGTCCTATGATTAAATAATATAATACCACGATGTCACACAAATATGATGACTAAACACTGGGCTCAATCACAGTTGCTCTTTATTCACTACATGTTCCTAAGAACAAGAATCAAGACAAGTTTTGAAGGTGGCAGCATTTGCTGCCTTGTCCTGCTGATCTGTTGTGTTCCCTTTACTTGTGTGGGTTGTGCTTCCCTATCTTGTGTCTACACAGGAATACAGGATGTTTACTGTTGGCACAATATATGAGTTCCTCAGGCTCACCTAAAGAATCAGCAGAAAGTGTCACAGACCTCCTACCTTTTGCACTCTAAGTGATACCATCTTGCTAAGTCCTAACTCCTTAATTACCTCAGGTTTAATCTAATGTGGGAGTTTTCATAACCTTTCAGGGTTGGGTCTTTTAATTTCTGTAGTTAACTACATATTTCTGAAGATTACTTCTACTTCCTCTCATAAAAGATTTCAGTCATGAGTAAGAGCACACACAATCTAGATATACCTCCCAATTCAGCTACTGATAAAGGATGTAGTGAAAATGTAAAGGCCTCAATGCATCAGAAAAGCTCTCTCGAAATCTGAGGGAAATCCTAGCACTAAGCAAGCAATACAACATAAAATAGGTAAGGCAGTTGTCTTCCATGAGGCAATGCAGACCATCTAAGTTCAGTCTGATCTGAACAGTCAACTAAAGGAGCCCCTCCATCTGCACACACCACAGTTGACTTCAGCACTCCAGATTTTATACCCAAGCTAAAATGTAAAATGAAATTAACAGCTTCAGAGTCCCATCATCTTCTCAAATGCTGGGAATCTTCTAAAGGTAACATACAGCTCACACTGTACAGAAAACCCAGTAAGTTCAACCATGTCCTGCAAACAATTTTGTTTTTTAATAGATTTTGTAACAACTAAAGTAACAATTATTAAGCGCTAGAGTTACACACAGAATAATACACTCAGTGTGGTCCAATGGCAAATTGAATGCTTATTGCAGAATCATAAAAATAAAAAAGGATCAAAATTTATTGCAGTTAATGAGTTAGAATGTGCTGAACTCTATCAAAATTATTCTAACGTGTCAGGAATGACAATTTGTCTGCATCTTCTACAGTTCCACTCTACTAAGAAAAACTGATGTATGCCATTATTAATTTTAAGTTGGAGGGAGGGGGAGGAACACACTTCACAAAAGAAAACTCATTACCTTTTCAGATTCACCATGGCCCATGGTATACCCGTAGGTGTGTTGAAGGCTGGAAGAAGTTTTCCTGCCAGTTGCACTGCTTTGATCTTGAAAACCTAAGATAGTAGGATCAATTGCAAATAGTTACAAAGTCTGATATATCTCCAAGAACTGTAAAGACTGAAATTTCCTTGCCCCACCTACCTCTTTGTATTAAAAAAGCTTTACGTTGTAAAAAACATATTAACTTATAATTTTTTGCCACTTGTTCACTTTATAACTTTCGGTTAAATTTGAACATGAAAAGCAAACTTGTCATTTTGATTTCTTTCCTTCCAAGCTCTCCAGCAACAGTTCTTAGATTCCCATTACAGAAGAATTATCAGGTGTCCTCCCACCTCCCTCCACCGGTATTAGGAATTTCAAGTGCTTTGTAAAACAGTTTTTAAGTCATACCTTGTATTTTTCAGTTAAAAACTAAGACACAACTCTCCTACCCAAGTATTTTAACTTTTACAAACTTCCAATCTCTTTTTAATGAGATTAGTGCAGACAGAGTTCCTATTCTTTTATGAACATTGTTTATGCAAAACCAGATATGTAGTTTGCTCTAGTTTTTCCTTCATCGATAATGCATATGAAAAACAATTCAAGGCTAACCTTCCCTCTCTAGTCTGATCCTTCATAGAAATTACTGACAGGACAAAATCTCAGTCATTTCTAGTTTTATTTTTATTTCCTTTTAGAGCACAAATCTGTAAAAGCCTTACTCAGAGCCAAACATTTATTAGACAGACAAGCAAATGGGTGAAAGTTCCTTCTAAGCCTACCTGCAGCATGTTTTCCAAAAGCGTATTTGGTATATCCCCATGGCATAAATCTTTTACCAGTTAGTTGCTAGCATACATTTTAATTAATGCACTCTCAGTATTCACTACATTTCTGGACAAATATCTCCTTAATCCGGAGATAACATTATTTATTAGTTTGATGCACCACACAAACCAGTTACAAAAAGACCTGCCAGATCCCAGAATAACTTATGCAACAGAGATGTAGTATAGAAACATCATCTCTTTGCTGACCAGCAACAGGACATGAAGAAATCTAATGAAGATGCATAATGGCAATTTCAGATAGCGAAAATGTTCTTCACTAAGAGACTGGTCACAGCACCAAGCCTGTCAGAGCTGAAGGAGTGCGTGGATGATGCTCTTAGTCATGTGGTTCAGTTTTAGCTAGTTCTGAGAGAAGCAGGGGATTGGATTCCCCAATCCTTAAAGGGTCCTTCTAACTTGAGAAAGTCTACAATTCTATTGTCAACTACCTGACCAATAATCTGTAATAAAAATGAATAAATCCTTAAGAAGGACTGCAGCAGTAGATTTGTAAAGTCCATGGGAAGAAACTGAAGAGATGCTCACTAGAGAAGCAAGCTGAAAAATAAGCAATCAAGAATATCCTTATTTTTCATATGAAGGTGGGAAAAAATCAAGATCTTAATGTTTGAGGAGATGACTAGTGAGACATGAAATAAACCAGAAGAAAATATTAAAGATGACATCTAATTGTATTTGATGCAGTGGAGTATGGCGAGATGGAGGTGAACCTGAAAGCAATGAGCCAGGATAAAGAACTTTTAGAAAGGTTCTCCATAAGAATTGTAAGATGGGATATGTCTAAACTGAAAAAGGATATACCTGAGAATATGATTTGATAGAACTGTGAAGCAATAGAGGCAGTACGGCTTGAATGATTTTTGGCAAAGAAACTGACAAGACAGAGTCTTTGAGAAAACATGCAGAAATTAAGCAGAAAAATTCCTATAACACTATGACCTTGAATAAAGGACCAATTCAGAATAGGAAGGCATAGCATAAGGAAGAAGTATAATACAGGTAAAATCTATGGTAATTGGGGAAAAAAGAAACCCTTAAGAGAACTAAAACCTCAGTCTTGGCCCATTTGCATCTATAAATAAGCACCAAAAATTCACGCTGAACTTCTAGAATTTTAAGTAGTAGACGGGTCAAGACCAGACAGAACTATCTACTGGGAGTCATCTGGAGGGACTCCCTCTACAGTGCAGGCAAGCTTTAACACCTAATTAAGAACAGAATAATGACTTCCAGTGAAATAGTAAATAGTTTGGAAAGACATTTGTAACATGAATTTGTTTATTTTCAGCTTTCGTATCTTGCACTCTCTGAAAGTGCTATGCACTATCATATTGCTCATTAATAAAAGATACTGAAACATTAGGTTAAGAATATTCAATGGAAGAACATCCTTAGAAACATCCTTGCTCAAGAATATTCTTAATGGCTTACTATTTACATTGCTATCCAGCCTTTAATCAGTTTAAAATGTATGGTATTTGATGAAGGAGTTTTTAGCTAGAGTGTATGAAGTAAAGGTTGAGCTGATCTAAATGTGCATGAATCTGGACAAGACAGTTAAGGCAAGGCAATCACTGAGCCATTTCAGCATCAGAGCATCAGCAGGAACTGCTAATTCTTAACAGCCATGTTGTTAGCAGCACCTGCCCAAATTGGCTGTGATTAAAGGCACTTTCCTGTCACCTCTGTTGGGCTGAGGACTCTTGAACACCACTGATCCAGCATCAGAAGGGTACAACACTCCCTCTCTATATGCCTCTCACCCAAAACTGAATGTACAGAAACAAAAAACTGGTTGAAGGCATATCTTTATTTTTATTACTGCCATCTCAGTCAGATCTTGCTGCTACTTCTGCATAAAAAAACCACTGAGTGCTTGGCACAGTCTTTACCTTTGCAGGCAGAGTAAGAACTGGGAGACAGCTGCATAGGATTTTATCAGAGCCAAGTGACCACAAGAGCATTTTTGGAGAGAGGGAGGGAAAAAAAATGTAGCAAGCAGTGGTGAGTGAGGTGTCATTTACGGGAAACTGCAGATGTGTCCAGAGAGTTCTGCTGAGCTCACTGAAGTGCCTTCTTTAGCAAGTTTCAAACTTACCATAAGAACAACAGTAAAAGCCTCAGGGTCTAGTTTGTAATGTGCTGGTATCAGACAACACAGTTACTTATCATGTAATATTTTTACTTTTTTTTTTATATAATGGGTTGAACTCATAGATTCTATTTCAGCCCTAGCAGTTCCCTGTTGACAGGCAATGCATTTCAAAAAATACATAGGCAAGAAGAACAGAAAAGAACGAAAAATGAATGGCTGCCTTAAAAATAGAGCTCATTAGGAAACAGTAGAAGAATTGGGGTTATTTAGTCTAGACAAAAGATGTTCCAGAGAGGACAAGATAATGACTTTTCAGTATATAAAAGGCTAACACAGGTAAAAGAAAATAATTTTTTTCCATGGACATGGAGAATAGAAAATAACACCAAAATGGACCAACGAAAAGTGAGTTAGCTATCAGGAAAAACTTGGTGATAAGAATAACTACTAATGCAGCATGACACTGATTGCTGCAAAGTCATCACTACAGCTTTTAAAAATGCTCTGTACAACACACAAACACTTAGATGATTTAACTTTGCCAAGGAACAGAAGAATAACCGAGAATTACTCAGCTGCCTTACCATTCTTCTAGCCATGTTGCTGCATTTTTTTTTTTGCATGGCAAGGTTTTGGTAGTTGGGGAGCCACAAAGATGCCTTCTGTGAGAAGCTGCCAGAAGCCTTCCCATGTCTGGCAGAGCCAATGCCAGCTGGCTCCAAGACAGACCGACCATGGGTCAAAGCTGAGCCCATCAGTGATGGTGGTAGAGCCTCAGGGATAACATGGTTAAGAGTGGGGTAAGAAGAACAACCACAGAACAACAACTGCAGCCAGAGGAGTGAGAATATGTCATAGAATCAACCCTAGAGACACCAAGGTCAACATAGGAGGGAAAAGGGGGTGCTCCAGGCATCAGAGAAGACACTTCCCTGCAAACCATGGAGGTCCATAGGGGAGCAGAGATCCACCTGCAGCCCATGGAGGAGCCTCAAATCAGAGCAGGTAGATCGCCAAAGGAGACTGTGACCCTGTAGGAAGCCTACACTGGAGCAAGGTCCTAGCAGATCTGTGGAGAGAGGAGCCCACACTGGAGCAGGTTTGCTGGTGGGACTGACAACCCCATGGGGGACACCCACTGGAGCAGTTTGTGAAAAACTGTGGCTTGTGGGAAGAACTCATGTTGGAAAGTTCATGGAGGGATCACTCCTGTGGGAGCGACCCCATGCTGGAGCAGGGGAAAGTGTGAGGAGTCCTCCCCCTGAAGAGGAAGGAGGGGCAGAGACAACACTGCAACCCTATTCCCTGACCCCTGTGCTGGTGTGGGGGAAGAGGCAGAGAAAACATTGAAATTGAGCCTGGGAAGAAGGGAGAGGTGAGGGGGAAGGTGTTTTAAAATTTAATTTTTATTTCTCATTATCAATTAATTACTCCTAGTCAAGTCTGTTTTGCCCGTGACAGTACTTGGCAAGTGATCTTACCCTGTCCTTACCAAGGTACCCATGAGTTTTTCATTGCATTTTTTTTTGTCTCTCTCCTGTCCAGCTGAGAAGGGGAGTGGCAGAGCAGTTTTGGTGGGCACCTCGCATCGAGCCAGGGTCAACTCACCACCGTTCCCAAGTACGAGATGGCTTGTACACATTCCATACACGTAAGAGGAAAATGGTTTGCCTCTCAGGTATGATACCTACTCTGTAGCCACACACACAGCACCTTTCATGAATAATGGAGATCATCTATCCCCAAGCTTCTTTGCTAGCACAAAGCTACAAGCATAGAAATGATCAAAATCTTCTTAAAGACACCATAACAGCAGTAGCAAGATATCCTGCTTTGAAGATGCAAAAATACTGTTTTAAGTAAAGGGGTATTAATCCCAAGGCAGCAGTTCTGTCCACACTCAAAATATGGGCATTCTTCAGAAAAGTTTTAGAAGCCACTGTAGACTTGGAAAAGCATTTCCATTTTACATGGCAAAATCTAACACATTAAAGCCATCAATTTACATGGCCTTTACTAGGCTAATGCTTCTTTCTGCAAATACTGTAAAGCAATGGAAGAATCTTTCCCCCTTTCAAAAACAAATCAAGCTGTTTACAGCTAGAAGAAAGTGAAAATTGGCAGAAAAAGCAAAATCTAAACCCCAAATCGGATAAGTGGATCCCTCATTAAGATGAAAACAGCAATCAGTATTTACAAACTAGTATGTACAGCAAACCAGCTGTGAGGGCCTGAATAATTTTCATCCATTAAATTGATGCTTAACATATCAAACCTGCCACCTATCCCACAATATGAAAGCTTGCTCCTGAGCTTATTAATCCAAGCAAGGCCTTTAAAACATTCAGTAGAAAAGGCCTTAAAGATTACAACGATTCTTCAAAAGCCTTATTGATGTATCCAGTGACTGCCTAGATGCATGGCTGCAGCTCTCAGAAGACTATTATGCTAATACTGCTGTTAGGTGTTCCCTCCCAGCACTATGAATGGCAAACAGCACCAAATGGCCTCTGTTCCTAACTCTGAGAGTGATGATAGATGTTTTCTACAAATAAGGAATCTCTTTCATTTATGTGCATAGAGCAGCCTTTGAATCATTCTTATTAAAAAGTAATAAATGCCGGACTTCTCTCTAATCTGATGGTTATTAACTAGTGAGAATCTATGGCCACACAACGTGGCTGGATCTGTAGGTTTGATAGCCCTGGATCATTGAAAAAAAAATCACACAAAATAGACATACTGCAAAAGTTCACAGAAATGCAGTACTTGGTTCACCACCAGTACTATTATTGATATCTGATCCTGCCCACATTTCCTTTGGGCACTAAGGATGAAGATGATGGGGGAGACCTATCTAATTACTAAATGTGGATTGGAAAACCACAGCCCTTGATAGCAATACCAGTCTCAGATCCTTGAGGAAACAATGTGGTACTCCTTGGCCCAGTCAGGAATAGTTACTTACCTTCAGAGTTCTATCTGGAGCAGTCAGCTCCTCATCACCTTTTGGCAGCTAAAGACTCATTTTAAGGCCAACTGCTTAGAGGGGTCTCTCTGTATGAGTAAAGGCTCATGGTGAAAATCAAGCAGCATTATCACCAGAAAAAAAAGGAAAAGAAGAAAACCAGAAGTAGCTTAATAAGCATTGCAGATGTGATGATTGTTTACACCTAAGTCTTACTGCATAGGAAAAAGATGCCTGCATGCCAGATGAAGAGCTCTTAACTTCCAACACATTTTGCCCCTGTAAAGTTTGGGAGCTCTTGGGTTTTACACTGTTCCTAGGGCATTCTCCCCTGCAAGTGGGGGCCATCTTGCTACCAAAAAATGGAGAAACAGGTCCCTCTTTACATATCTGCTCCTAGTAATTTTCGTGGATGTAATTACAAAGTCATCCTGTGAGATGAGGAAGATGAAATAAGATTCTGGTAACATTTCAGCTATCATAGTAGGAAATGAGAGTGGGAGAACACTTGAGGTATATTTCATAGATGTTTGTTAGTGATGATTGAAGAGGTATGCCACATCTAGAATTGGTCCCAGAGAATGTAAATCATGTTCATATGAAATTTAGCAAGGCAGTTACAAACTATACTACCTACAGAGGTGAAATGATGTAGAAATACAGAAATTGAACAGCACCTCATCAGCACTGTAGGTTTCTTGAGCTGTAGCATATGTTCAAGGAGGGAAAATTTGCAGATACTCTAAAGACAATGCCATAGCTGAGGTACTATTGCTGTCCTTTGTGAGCTGCAATGATTACCAAAGTACTTGATGAACAACACTTAGCATTTCCAGAAGACTGAAACTCTTTAAACAAGAGAAGACTTACTTTGCAAAGGGAATGCTCTATGAATTTATATTACTTTCTGACAGAAAAATATCGATATGGAAAGGAAAAATCTAAAGCCATCCCAGCAGTCTAAGATCAGAGTTAAAAAACCAAGAATCAACTTGAATCTGGACTCTGGCGACAACTTAAAATGGCTATGATGACCATTTGCTCTACTTTCTTTACTTCCTCCCTTCAGATATTTGCACATAATGACAGGGTATCTCCTGAGCCTATTTTTTCTCCAGGCTGAGTAGTCCCAGCTCTTTCAGCATTCTCTCAAATGAGAGATAATCCAGTCCCTTAGCTATCTTTGTTAGTCCTTTGCTGGACTCTCCAGTATCCTAATGTCTCTTGTACTATGGAGCATGGAATTGGATACAGCAAAGGGTAAGAACCACTTCCCTTGACCTGCTGCCAAATTTCCTAATGCATGCCAAGATACCATTCACTTTCTTTAGTGCAAGGGCACATTGCTGCACATGGTCAGCTTGGTGTCCACCACTTTCCTGCAGAGCTGGGTGGTCCTCACATATAATACATGGCTTCATGCATTTGTTTGGGTGCATGGGTTTGTTCCTCCCCAGGCACGAGACTGCCCTTGCCTTCACTGAACTGAATGATGTTTCTGTCAGGTTCATTTCTCCATCCTACTGAGGTTCCTCTGTGTATCAGTTGCTCTTCCTGGTTTGGTGTCATCAGCAAATTTGCTGAGAGTGCCACCTGCCTTATCCCCCAAATCATTCGTGAAAACATTGAACAGGATTGGATCTGGGGTACACCACTAGCTACTGTCCTTAAACTGTATTTTGCATGGCTGATTATCACCCTCTGAACTTGTCTGCTAAGACAGTTTTCAACCCACCTCACTATCTGCTCATCCAGTCCATATTTCACCAATTTCTTTATGAAGATCTTATGAAACACAGTCAGTTCATTGTAGGTCATCAGGGTTGGTTGAACATGAGTTCCCCAATCACCTCATTGTTCATGGGCTGGGGAATAGTTTTCTAAATAAGTTGCTCCATCATCTTTCCAGGGATAGAGGTAATACTGGCCAGACTGTAGTTCCATGGACCCTCCTGCTTGCCCTTTTTGAAAGTAGGAGTGATCTAGGGGCCATGCCATCATGCTCATCTTATGCATTGCCTTTGGTGCCCAGTGATACTCACTTAAACCCTTGGCTGCAAAGCTACTACCCCCTCTGCAAGGCATTCAGCTGTTACATGCACACAGTTTACACATGCAGAGTGGAAGAAACTCTGCTTAATTCTAACAGTCTCCAAAATGTTAGAACACTGCCAAATTCACCCTCATGGAAGTCCAGGACTGGTTACATCTGCTGCTGCAAAGTACTCCCGTGCTATGAGAATTCTGATCTCTCAAGAGGAACAGGATAAAGCAGATAGTACTTAAGCCATAAATATTGCATAACTTGAGGATTTACTCATTTCACAAGGCAATAAATGCTTCATGGAACGTTCCTTCTTTATGGAAAAAAAGAAACTCTTATTTTGAAAATATGTAGACGAGGTTGACATTTTCTTTAACCAGTAAAATCACAAACAAGACTTCTACAAATACTTTTATTTAAGAAAGTCACACTGGATTGCTCCCTGAAAGAGACACTTTTGCTGAAATTTTAAAGAACAGTAGGAAGGCAAGGAAGGCTGTCCAGTTTCAGATGAAACATGGAATTAGGTGATGTAACACCTAACCTAAACTTCATGGCTACACAAGCTTGGCTCTCCTTAGTTTCTCTTCTTAAAGATCCTGAGATTCAGCTTGTAAAAATTTTCTAATGCAGTGTATCACAATTATCACAACTTCCAAGGTAAAAGCTGCAACTGTGCTCTGCACTCTACTTCTGAAACCAAAATCTCAGTGAAGCCCACAGGACTGGACAGGTCCATTCATACATCCAAGCTGCTTCTGTCCTAGAGGGTCTAAGACTGTTTTGAGATGAAAATACAGGTCATGATTTTTTGGAATAATGAGTATAGAGACAAAGACTATCAAAAGAGATGGGAAGAAACTACCCCCTCATAACAATCTAGGAGAACTACCCTAGTGGTGGTTCCTAAGTTAAGAGTTGTACTGAAAAGCATTAAAATGCCTATCTGATCATATTGTTCAGCTACAGTCTACAAATGAGCTGAAAAACAAACACACAAAAATACTTCAACTCCATCAGTTAATTGCAGAGAAGACAGTTATTGTCTGGTTAACTACAACTTCCCCTATTTACATTTTACAAATTAGCAATTATATATTCAAATGCTGCTTCTTAGATAAAAGATAAATATTCTGGTGATTCTCTACCATCAGCAGTGAAAGATTTGCAAACAGAATTCTTAAGTGATACTATCTTTATCTTCTTCAAAAGCTTTCCAAAGCTGGTTTCCTGGACAAGAGACATGAGGAATCCAGTTACTGTTGATTGAGGCATCTCAGGATGTAATGAAATATTCATTGGCTTCACACTACTGATATTTTTGAAAAACCCATATGAGAAAGTCTGTGCATATATTAGCTTATTAGAAATATTCAACATTTTTGCTTTAGAAGATCTGAACATAAAAATTTGGCATGCACTGGACAACCAGCTGATCATATTTGAACTACCTGGCACTGGCTAATAATACTTCAATTAAACTGCATAATTTCCATTTACTTCAATAGCTGTATTAGCTTCCTTGGCACAGGTTTCATGCATTTCTGAGTAGAAATGTTACATGTTCTCAGTTTTTAAAGGGCCTTCAAATCCAAGGCACTTTACACCAGTCAGTCAACATCACAGATGACTTAAAATTCAGAATAAATGTGATGAAAATCTGGCATATAAATGCCTCCTCGATCTGATAATTCCAGAAGATGTAGCACACTGCTTCACATCCCGTCTAACTGAGCCAAAAACCATGGAAGTCTTGAGTCAATTTTCTCTTCTGTTATTATTATTAGAGTACTAGGCAATTTTTCTGCTTCATCTTTCCTGCTTTTCATATCCCTGGCTTCTTCACTCTAAGTTTACCTGCATAAGCAGTATTAACCTGCCGGTTTAGTTACCTTTGTAGAAAAATGGCCCCTGGACTAAAAGCAACAATCTTGAATTTGCACAACACACCAACCACAATCACTCATGCCTAAGCATAATCTCTTCTTTCTGTGGGAGCTACTACAGTAGCAAAGGGAACCAGATATGAGAGCATGGACAATATCTGGTTTCTGGCTTAAATGTTCCCCCACTAGTAGCTGGCACAGAGAAAAACTGATTTAAACTGTGGAAAAAGGGAATGGAGAAAGAGAAAGGAGAAAAATTAATCTGAATGGCCATCAAGAAACTGAAGAAAAGAGCCATCAATGAACAGAAGATCAGCACGGAGCTTTGCCAGTGGGGAAGCAGAAGTGGTAAAGCAGAGGGCTTCCAGTCCCCTATCTCCTACAAGGTGCAGTGTCAGGGAGAAGTTGGTAAAAAAAGGGAGCATAAAGAGGCAGTGAAGGGAAGACACAGAGGCATCAAGAGGAAGACAGGGAACATATGGAGATCTAAAGACATAAAACGGATGGACTGCCAAGAATACAGCTGTAAGTAACAGGATTATGAGGAACAACTTGGGGAATCTCACAGGGGAAAAACACTTTCTCATCTCCAAAACATATTCCTAGGAACTAGAATTGACTCTAATATATCAGTCTTTCAACATGCCTTTGTAGCCAAACACATCCAGGCAAAGCAAATGGTATCAATGAATCTTGGGGGTGTTGTTTTTTGTTTTTTTTTCTATTAATCAATAATCTTTGGTACTACCAGCTGTTCTACTGAGTTGAGTTACAGACTGCACTATGTGCCTGAAGCTCACAATCCAACTGATGATCCAGTTGCTCTGTGGTTTTAAAAAGAAAAAACTGTGTCAGAAACATTAAGAAATGGTTCTGAAGTCAAATAAGTAAGTTGTTTGTACTAAGCTAACAAGTTTTATCAGAATCATGTTTGTGCAACAGAAGTTATCTATTAATCTCTCTTGAGATTAAGATCTCTATTATCTAATCTCTCTTGACACTGGGTTTCTTTTTGGTAACACCTTTTCCAAGCATCTTCTCCATTCATGACAAGTATCTCGTTTATTTCTCATATATTTTTCTATGCCATGAAATATATTTCCCATATATTTATTTTTGTCTTTCAGATCTCTGCATAGATTGTCTCAATTTCTACTTTCTTTCTCAGTTATCCCTCTCTCCCATTTCTCTTGAATGTGCTGCCAAGCTTTCCATTCTAAATTTCATCTTGATTTCCCCTTTAGTCTTTGCCAGAAATGACTCAGTCCCTTTTATACTGCATTTGCCTTTACAAAGTAAAGTTAAACAGAGATTAAATTACATATTGTTTTACACTATGTGCAGTCATTATACACACAGCCTCTCTTCTCCCACTGGTACAATATGACATATTACAATGCAAAAATCACAGTCTAGAGGAAAAAAAAAAGTAAAAATCACATAGTTTTTACATCTTCAAAAACATATCCCTGACACAATGACAGATGCAAAGCACATTACACCTGATTGAAGTAAATAGTGTTTGGTTGTTGTTTTTTGGTTTGGTTTTTTGGTTTTGGGGTTTTTTTTAAAATGAATTGGCTTGTTTTCCCCAATCAACTGATATGTAGCTTATCTACAGTTTATATATACATATATATATATATGGACTGAATTCTGACAGAAAATTAGTTGGCAAATAAAACCTATGAGCAATGAATTAGTAAGCACTGAATCTTCAGAGCTGCATAAATTCTGCAAGGCACTTGAAAAACCAGACATTTGTTTTGACAAAATGGTGAGATAAATAACCAGACTCCTGCAGCATAATTTATAGTTCTCAGGACCAGAACTGTAAGATAAAAATGTTGTTCTTTTATGCCACACAAACGAAAATAAAAAAGGTTCAAGAGCAACAGTCTGATCATCTGCTTAAAATAAGGAGTAAGCGACAAGATACGTTTATAGTTACATCAATAAGCAGTATTTAGGTGAAAGATTCTTTCATAGAGATATCTGGACCGAGTCCTGTACCACATCCTGACTATTCATGTGTCCAGGAGGCACAACTACCAGTCCTCTAACTTTTCATGACCTTCTACTGCTTCTACAAATCCTTCTAAGAACATGATTACCAAGAAGCTTGCCACATACCAACAGCAGTCTGATAGGTCTTATTAATGACTTCAACAGAAATAAATTCCTCCTCCTATTTGAAGTTCCTATTTATAAACCCAAATGCTCATAGGTCTTTTGCCACAGGATTTCATACCAGAGGTTCAAGCTGAGCAGCTTGCCTTTTTTGAGTTTCATATACTCTTCCAAAGCCACAACTACTCAGAACACAATCCCTTATTCTGGCTCCATGTTGGTCCGTTCAACGTGGGTTGTTCATTTTTCTTCTAACTTCAAGTCTGCACCTACACCTTTGGCAACACTAAAACGGATTTAATTTACACACGCATAGTTGAACATTCAATTAGATTTCTCAGGAGTTTTCTACTTATTTGCCATTTCAACAAGAGGAACCCTACAGTCACATATAAATTCTTAAGACTTTTACTGGCAAGTCACTACTGTACTGATGATCTCCTATTTTCCATTATGTAAATTTCTGGGATGGGCAGAAGAAGTGAAATCAGACTGTCTGATTCACAATCACCTAGGTCACCTTAAAAGACCTTTTCTTAAAATGCACATAGTTGCATTATTTTGATATAGGCACTTATCTTCAATCTTGTGTTTTGAATTGAAAAAAAAAATCACAGAATATGCTGAGTTGGAAGGCTAGAGAACTTCTTGGTCATTCCTTTAAAAATTTGTTCCTTGATTATCCAATTCATAAATGGTAACAGAATGTTACTGCAGACAGCATCCTCTTGATTCCTAACAGATAACAAGTGTTCACCATCTTTATCATGTGGTAGGTGCACACATCATTAGAGGCAACTTTTTTTTTGTTAATATTTTTCCTAGATTCAAGTGGGTTTGCCTAGCAGTTATTGTAGCATTCCTGGCGTTTCTTTTTCTCTCACCGTATCTGTTCTCAGCTAGCATGCAAATTCCTTTTCAAAATAAAAACATAAGAGCTAGTACTGAACAAGAATAAGTTCCAAAAGGCAAAGCCAGCCAAAGATGCTGGCTCGATTTTAAAGCAGTATCATGTCCAGAGTTGTATTTTAGTTCTGTTTCAAAGTGAAAAAAAGAACTGCTGGAAGAACTGTGTTTTCAGTTGACAAAAGACAATGCCATACTTCCTTTCTGGATCAGATAAAGCGTGAAAACCCTCAGGAGGAAAGAACAGGAAAACTCCATGGTAGAAATTAATGTGTTACTGTGTCAAGAGTAATGTCAATAAATGAATGTCTGGAAAAACAACAGGAAGGATACAATCCTGCTTGCTGTCACTGGTGCCTATCAGCATCAATATGTTTCTTAAACTACTGAAGAGGGACAGAAAAACAAATAGAGCTGGTCAAGAGGAGATACATGACATGTGAAGAATAGTTAAATAGTTACCAAGTACCTATTCCTTTTTAGTTTTTACAGTCCTCCACAGAAACATGACCAAAGAACAAGTTTTAAGAGTAGCTATCACTGCACATTGTATTGTCTATTGCTAAAACAGACTGTCCTTTATTTCCACCAGTTCAAAGTACATTATACTAACGGAAAAAACCTATTTCCAATCAGAGGGGAAGAAACAAATTCATAATTAATTCAGTTTTCTCCACTTCAGACATCATGCAGCACCAAGGTGCAGCAATAAACTGGGCTAAGTGTCCTTTGCCAGTCAAGAAAATGTTTAGTACAAGCCTGGTAAACAGAAACTGCACAAGCATTGCAATCTGCACTGCAGTGAGCAGTGGCAACGCCCAATATGAGACAATGCTTTAAAACTCAAAGAAAAATAGAGAGTTTTTTTCAGGCTGTGTCCTGTTAAGAGACCAGTGAGCTGTCACAACTACTTATGAATAAGCAGCTCATCTCCTGGCAACAAGCTCAAATCTCATCTTCATTGAACAGGACATACACAATGCTGTTAACTCTTCTGAGATTTTCACCCTTTAAAAACTTAATTTAGATAAGCCTTAAAGCTTTAAATTAGATATTTCCATCAGTACATCTGAATTCTGTGAAACCAGTACACACAGTATTGTCTTACTCATTGAAGACCCATTTATATGTTTAGGTTGTTTGTTGGGGATATCCATTGACACATATAACATAATTTGACTAACGAGTATTGCTGAGCAGAGGAGATGCTGCCTGTCAGACTCCTGGAAAGGATTAGTTTGATTATCTGTTAATAGAGTATCAGGTATTTAACATCCCTCGTGCTCCACTTTAAATGAGATTTGAGGCTGGATTTATCCATACAAATGATATTACTATTTTGCCCAGAAAGATATGTCATTTTGATGGTGTTTAAAAAGATGAAAAAGACAGTCATGTAAATGAACAGCTTTATATCTAAAGCTGGCAAAGGTAAACACAGTAAACTATTAATCTTTTTTTTTTAATATTGTAAATACCGTAAATAACTTTGCTCAACAAAAATAAAACAATAAGCTACCCTTTTTATTGTATTAATAAATCAGCAGCAGACAAGAACACTTTGTCATAATGGTGTAAATGTCCTCCTGCTGCTATCACACAAGAGACATTAGAATAATATTCACTTTGTTTTCCTTACTTGTCGCTGCTCCTCAAGCACAGCCGTGTGCACTGTGCAACAAGCCACCCTCTATCCATCTCCGGCGCTTTTGTCATTCCAAGCAGTACTGCTAGCAGGAATATTTTATTCCCAACCGCCAGTCATGCGGTTTTAATGATTTGTGAAGCTTCACTTCATGAAAAAAAGCAAGCAGTCAAGGGGTCATTTGTGCACTCTTTCCTCAGACAAATGCTGTTCATACCAGAGAACACTTAGTTACTCTAAAGGCAAGATGGGGTCACTCCTGTATACCCTAAAAATCTCTTATGGACTGCTAACAAAGGAGAACTAGGCAGAGCATGTAAGTATCACTTACTTAGCCCAATTCTCAGTCACTTTTCCTACATACCAGAACACAGCCAAGAACTAGAAACAACCTTCAAGTTCTGCTGCAGATGAACTTTTGTTGGGAACAGTTCCAAAGCCATGGGCTCAACATTTGGTTTTGTTACAGACTTTCTATCAGATACTAGTCAGAAAAGTTAAATCCAAAGTTTAAGAGATCACTGTGGCATTCCTTTTTCTGGTTCTTGCTTCAGAAAATTTGCTGAATCGTCAGAAGCTTTAAGGACTCTAACTGTGAGGGCTACAGACACTCAGAGTGCTAATTGCTGAGAAAAGGTAATGTCACACTCCAGATCACTGAAGCACTCCAAATGCAGTAATTATCTCCAGTATTTTTATCCTCATGTCTCTATCCACTTTGCAATTACTAATGCCTGAAATGAGCACAACACACACTCTCACAACACTGCAAACCTTCATGAACATTAATGGGACATATGTCCAGTACAATTCCACAGAAAAGATGGAGAACAGGAAGTTCATCCTGGGTGCTCATAAAGACAGAGGTTACATACACACACACACCTGCCAACTCTCCTGCACAGCACGTATGGGTGATGACTAACTAGATCTTCCTCTGTGATCACCCCTCTGGCTGAGGTTGCATTTCATGCTTTTGCAGGACAGAGTGCTACTCCCCAAGCATCCTGGAATGTAGTGACCATCTCAGACATGGAACAGAGTAGTGCTGGTAGCACTCAGTACACTACAGTCAGCACACACACTGTTTTGGAGGAAATCCTAGCTCAAAACAACCAGTTTGGCAGATGCATTCTAGAGCCTGTGATACAATTTTTTAAAAAAAATCACAGAGTAAGTACATCAAAACAAGCAATGACTTCTTAAGGATCAGAAAATAAAACAAGCTTACTCACTGAAACAACCTTAAAGAATTTTGTTTGTCTGTATAGATGTGGGCTTTATTTATATGCTTTTTGTACTATTTCTTCTTTACTGTTCAGAAAGACGGGGGAAATCTACACATTCAAAGGATCCATCTTAATTTGGATAAAATCTAGGTACCTGAAAGAAAGTCTGCAGTGAAATAAAATAGATCCATGTAGCATCATGTTCCTCTGACTCTCTTAGTCTCACTTAACTACACCTCCTCAGCCTCCTGACAACGACATGCATTTTGCATCCTGTCTTCTACTTGGAGGCATAGCTCCAGCAAGTGCCTGCATATGTTTAACGCTCCAGGTACTCTTTCACAGTGTTAGAGGATTTTATTTCCTGCTCTCCGTGTAAACAGTATGTCATTTAACACATATCCTAACAGATATTATAAGAAAACAGAAAATAATGTGTGCTGGGAACATACAGGGGAAATACCAAAATCCCTAACCCGGGCTGAAACTGCTATTTGAGGGAGTTTACCAACTCCCACAGGTGATGCCAAGCCCCAGAAGGGGTCCATAGTCACGAGGGCTCACCACCACAGGTAGCCACGCAGTGTCACAGACCTGGGCTGCGCTGTAGCCATGGGGAAGGGGCAGACTTGATATACAGAAGGCTCCTTCCTCTCTTGGGGAGATGTTGATAACTCTGTAGGTATCAGTGGATGGAGCCCTTTTCTGCTTGGCTAGGGTTTGCTGTGTAAGAAGTAAGTATGCCAAGCCACTCTGGAAAGACAAACTTTTTTAAAGCAAGTAGTGGTCCCACAGCATGGAGAAGAAATAGTGGTCAAGGATTATAAACCTTTAGGGAAGATGTCATAGTATCCAGAGACAGCAGACATGCCTGTGACTGGGATCACTGGGAAGAGATTACTATTCTTGTAGATTTGCTCAAAAAATTTATCTATCTATTTTTCAAGAAGTTGGACAGACATTTGGCAGGCAATCACGTTCATTCCAGCAGTGGGTATCATCAATGCTGGAGGCTATTGGGCAGGAGCCATAGAGGAGCAGTGACAGCAATTCATCAAATACAACTGTAAAAAAATCCGATTTTGAACACAGAGCAATAACCTCTGGTACAAGATTGTTCTTTATCTTACTTAGGCTTTATTGCTCCAATGATCATTCCCTGTGTTTAATTACTGGATGATTCTGTGTGCACGCAATACTTGGGCTCTGCAGATGTCTGTCCCTCCCTCCTTGAACAAATTCCCATTTGGAGAGCAGAAAGTTCATTAACAGTGTGTTCACAAACACTTGGAAGTGAAAATACTGCTCATAGCAGGGTTCAGTATCTTCTCTGCTGTCTTTTGGATGGGTTTCAGAAATGAGGAACAATGGATCCTGCAAGATGTTCTAGGAATCTCCATCTGCCTTTATGAGCTCAAAGAAGTCCACACCCCCAATATGAAGGATTGAAGCTGCTTTCTTCTAGCATTGTCATCTGTGAAGTCTTCCTTGTATTGATTGCTCCTTCACTAGCCAGGTGTGGGGACAGCACAGCAGAAATGACAACTCTTGGACCACTTGATGCACCACACCACAAGAAAATCCAGCCTCTGTTGAAGATTCCAGTGTGATACCCTACATCAGGTTGCTACAGATCTTTTACTGTTTTAGTCCTTGAGGACACTGTAACTCCTGGTCTTCTCTAGCCTACTCTCTCAATTCTACGTTCAGACACAATCACCATGGATCTATTTTGTAAATTCTCCTGCAGCTTAGTGCTGTGGTCTGTTGGCAAGCTTTGTTCTTTCAGCATTAACAGAGAGATAAGCCAACTCATTTCTGCTTTGTGCCATACATTCTTACTGCTTGCCTGCTTGCTGCTCTTTTGCACCAGCAGTTGAAAGCATTGTGAACAGGCTGTGATTTTACAAAGCAGTGGTCCTATCCTCCCCTCAGTAATCAGTATCAGCTACCCTGATGCCCAAAAAGACCCAGATCTACAGATGTGACTGAAAGAAGTGGAAGAACATATAATCACTCATATACCAAATAAAGATCAATTAGATAACTTACGTTGAAAAAGAATTTACCAATACCAACATCCATATTGAAGAGAAAAACCCCATGTTACACAGAGAAAAACCAAGCACCAAACATGACTGATCTTGAATAAAATCTTGAACCGCAGAACTAGATAGACACTGTAGGAGATCAAAGAACTCCAGAGGTACATCCTCACAAACCAGTCATACACTACGGGTTCATTTCCAGGTAACCTCCTTGGAAAATGACTTTAGACGACTCTATGAACAGATAGATCCAATCTAATAAGAGTACATCTTGCAATAGCATCCTTTTTTTATGTGTATGAAATACAAGTAGCTTTATCTTGCTGTAATCTCTTTGTATACATGATACTCTTTCATGAAGCATTTCTATCCTGATGCTATTACCCACAATAGAGTGAGATCAAGATATTTTATTAGTGCTGGATACTAAGTTAAAGAAAATCATAAAGAACACAAAATATTCTTATACAGTAAGTCTAGAGAATTAACTTGGAATAAACAAAGAAGCCTACTGTTCTGGGGAAAATGCTAAACAATGCTTGCTAGGCATCACTGAAAACTATAAAAACCCACATAGATTCATCATAACTAAAGACAAAAATTATATTTGTGCCAGTATGATGCACAAAAGAAAGAAAATCCCTTAATGCAGCCACATTAAAAAAAGTTACCTTTTTTGTTGTTTTGTTTGGGGATTTTATCAATGGTTTATGTTTGTTTTTTAAATCATGTAAGGCTGGTTTTCATCCTAAGCTACCATACTCAATGTTTACTCCAAACTAGGCATATGGAACATTTAATTTCTACTTATTTCTGTTCCATTATCAGCTGTATCATAGTGTTGTCCCCCACCCCCACCCCACAAGCATAATGAAGACTGTATGTGGTTCTTACAGAAATTAAAGGATTGTTGCAGGGATTACTGAGAAACAGTCTGTCTCAATTTAGGTAATAAGTCATTATATGTTTTACCATCAATATGTTATTTTGGGCTATCAACTCTATTTGACAGATGCAAAAGAGGAAGCACAGTGGTGCCTCTGAACTCAGAAGATGGAAAACTTTCAATTCACATACTTTAACTACAATCCTGTTTGGTCAAAATGTAAAATATAAACATGTTATCCATTCTATCACAACCTGAGGTAGAAAATAGGAGTGCTAGTTTTCATAGTATGTCTCCCAGCCACTCGCAATTCTCATAAACCCAATACCTCAAAAATATTTAATTAGTGGCTCCATATTGAATATAGGCATAATGAATTTTGCATTTCTTATTTAGCTATTTAGGTACTTAGAGAGCATACCTATTAGCATGCAATTTAATAAAGAATAACAATAAGTGAACACTTTGCATTGGTTACTTACTGGAACTGGGAAGAAATCTCTGGCATACAGCAAAATACAAGAGTCTGCCTGGAAAGGCTGAACTCTATTGTCAAGGTCTTTTCCAACCTAGATGATTCTATTATTTTATGACACACAGCACTCTCAGGAGAGATGATGCTTTTTTCCTTCATTTTTTATTGAGCCTCTTTTTCTTTCACAGAATCAATCAAGACTGGAAAGGACCACAGGGGATTATCTGGTCCAATCTCCTCTTTTTTTGGTTTGGCAGTTTAATTTCAATAGAAATACACTAAACCCCCCACTTATACTGAGGACCCTAATACCATTTGCATGTCTGGGGTCCCAATAAAAGAAGAATGTGGACCTGCTGGAGCAGGTCCAGAGGATGGTCACAAAAATGATCCGAGGGCTGAAGCACATCTCCTTTGAAGGCAGGCTAAGAGAGTTGAGGTTGTTTAGCCTGGAGAAGAGAAGGCTCCAGAGGGACCTTACAGCACCTTCCAGCACCTAAAGGGGGCATGGCTTCCAAGAAAGATGAAGAGGACCTTCAACTATGGCCTCTAATGACAGGAGAAGGGACAACTGTTTTAAAAGTGAAAGAGGGTAGGTTTAAAGTGGATATTATCACAAAACTGTTTAGGTTAGAAGAGACCATTAAAGATCATCTCGTTCCAACCCCTGCCATGGGCAGGGACACCTTCCATCAGATCAGGCTGCTCAAAGCCCTCTTAGGGCTCTATTAGGAAGGCATTTGTTACAATGAGGGTAATGAGACTGCACTGCCCAGGGAACTGTGACACACCACTCCTGGCAGTGTTCAAGGCCAGGTCAGAGAGGGCTCTGAGTAACATGTCTGTTGAAAGCTGTCCCTGCCTATGGCAGAGGGATTGTACTAGATGATCTTTAAAGGTCCTTTCCAACCCAAACCATTCTACGATTCTATATTCCACTGTTTTAGCATATATTCATTATATATTTCAATAATGTACCCTGGAGAAAAGTAACTGCCTCAAAGAATCTCAGAATCAATGACAGATTGAGACCTCATTTCTCTGTGGGAACTGAGACAAAGAAGGTACACTCTTATATCTGATAATAGACACCTAGCCAGACACCAGATGGCCTGTCCACAATCAGCCAGGAAAAATACTGTGCAGAGGATTTTAAAAAGGGCCCCCCACCAGAGAGGTATCAGTGTTGTTTCAACTTCAGAAGACTGAAACAGAATGCATGGGCAAATTTTCCACTGTGTCAAGGTTTGCAGTTGTATCTTGGTTATCTTCTATTCAAAAGGCATGCTGAGATGGAAAAATGGAGAAAGACGGTGATCCTTCACACATCAGGATAACTGCCTGTTAGACAGGGAAACAATTTTGTCTCCCTACTTTAGCAGAAAGGTACAGTGAGGCAAGGCAATCATGACATTTGCACCAAAATGCATCCTTCTCAAACTTTAGCTTTACATGCTCATCACTCATGAAAGTACAGCAGAAATTCCCATATGTGAAAGGCTGAGCTGTTAAAAAATTTACACGTGTCATGTTTCACAAAGAAAGGCCTGTGACTCAACACAGGACAGGACAAGCCCTACAGCATTTTCAGCCAAGCTGTCAGCTGCTAAAAACAGCAACTTTATTTTTGGTTGTATGGGAGATATAATTCATTATATTCACCCATTCACTGCAGTGAGTAAGAGGGAACCCTTACTGATAGAAGGACAGCAATACTCACAAACTTAACACAAAAGGCTTAAAATTCTGCCATTAACTATAATCAGCATTATTAAAACCATAATCTCAGTTGATGCTCCTCTAAGTAATAGCACTAACACGACAGTTTAAATACAGCATGGAAGCCACAGAGTCATGCCACTACACATGCTAAATAAACTTTAAAAACTAACATGTTTTCAATAAAAGCATTAAAAAGGACTATTTAATCTAAATTAATAATCTGCTGTACTTGAAAACTATGGTCAATACTACCATTATGAATCAATGAAATAAAATCCTACCAAGCACAGTTATCCTCTCCCTCCAAAGGGCATTGTAGATAAACCATGATGACTAAAAATTCTTCATACATGGCCATTTACAAATGATTAAAGTTCTACAGCTGATGTTGAGTCTTGGGCACTGTTTTATGGTTGTCCCTACAACAGCTTTATCAACACTAAGTTATAGGAGTCAAAATGAAGGAAGAACAGCTGTTGTAACTATCACCAAACAGCAGCAACTCCTGTTGCAGACCTAAGCAGAATTTGTATTTATTAAAAGGAGAAAAACTGAATTAATTCAAAGCAGCAGTTCATTGTACTGGACCTTACTTTAAATGCATCAAACAAGACATGCAAAAGTATGGAAAATCAGTATGAAAACCTTCTAAAACCAATCTAGCAACATTCTTGCAGAAGACGAGGCTTGGAGGTAGGAAGATGGCGATTGGAAATATCAACAAGGTGTGGTAAGTGAATATGATCAAGTAAATGATGGCTTGATGAACAAAGGAAGGATACCTACCAGGAGATAGAGCCTGCCTTAAAGGTGTAAGCCCACGTACATGGTCACAACCTGATCAGGCAAAACACCCAAGCGGCTGGGAACAGGCTTGTCTGGCTTAGCAGTGCTACAAAGTGTCTCCTCACATGTCTGAATTCAGTGAATAAAGAAATCAAGCATGCCCCTATCCTGAGCTAAGGAATATGTTCCATTCTTGGGGAAGAGGGAGGACCAGATCGAAATCATATCTCAAGCAACCTGTTTCCAGCTCCAAGGAGTTCCCAGCTGCAGGTGTCTCTCCTGGGCTCAAGCTGCTGAAGAGCCTCAAAATTCCTTGCTTGTCATATCCACAATGACAAATTGCAGAGAAACCCCATCCAACTTGGCAAATTAAGCAGTCTCTCAGACACCCAAAGTAATCCTAGCTGCCACACTATTTTGAAAGTGCACTTTTTTTAGCAGTTCTTTAGGAAAATAAAGATGATACATATGGACACTTGACGGGAATAATCCTGTATCACAAGTCATGAAGCATTTGAAGTCTGTTAGAAAGAATGATGCCATAAAAATCTTAAAAACAAAAGATTCAGCCTAGCCAACATTTAGGAAAGAAAGGGTAGATGCTGTCTAAGAAAGAAAAATTAAAGCTATTCAAGCAAAGGAGCTTTTTCTGACTCTACCAAGAGGTTAGAAGCAAATTTAAGAAGGAATAATCTGCTTTACAAAGGCAGGCGAAGCATATGTTTTGGCATTGCTTGGCTGCACCCATCTGCATACTGGGGCAAAAACGTTCTTTTTAAGGGGCTTGTGCACAAGTGTAGTATCAATCTGTACAAATAATCCAGCTAGGAATGTGTTATCCTTGCTTTTCCTCTGACATTTTTCGTATTCACAGTAGATGCATCCAAGGAGCATGTTCCGGTTTGAAGAAGGTGAAGCAGGAGCACTGGATGAAAAATAAACCACCCATTTCTTTCAAGATGTACACAGAATTTTTGTTTTGCCACTGAGCTCTTCTTCCTATGAGAAGACACTCATAAAATAGAAAATTCAGAGATTTCAGGATTATGCCAAAGACTTAAAGAGACAACAAATTATGAGTTTTGTCTTGGTTACTTTTAGGGCTGCAGTCTTAAAATCCCTGAGAACTTGTGGATATTTATGCAGTGCTTCCCTAAATAAAGGAAGATACCTAAGAACACCTGAAAGCCTTAAGTTATGAAATACATCTGGTAGTGGGCTACAGAAGTGTCATGGAAAATAAAGGACAAAACCAAAGAATCAAAGACAAAGGCAGCAGATTAAAGACAGGTAGCTCCTAAGACATGGGAGGAGCTGGGGGTCAAGCTCTAGTCTTGTTTAAGTATGTGAAGTAAGAGGTCACAGCACTGTGACCGCTGGACTAAGGAAATCCATTGTTCCAAGTCTTTGGGGACATGCATCCTGTCAATCCAAGCACGTCTCTACATCTTTTTTAACAAAAGTTTCAGAAGTTTTATAAAATTGACTTGCTATTTTCTCAGTTTGTCACTGAGTAAATGCTAAGAAGATTGAGTAGCACTTCGATGAAGCAAACCTACAGCTTTGCAGGACAAGTGACAAAGCTATTATTTCTACCTTCATGGAGTTACAGAATATCAAAACAAGTTATTGTTGGCATGAGAAGGCTGACATTTCACTTGACATTTCAAACTGATGCTTATTTGAGTGGATATCTTCTGAAAACATCTTGATAAAAAAAGCATTTCAAAACTATAACCAAGTATCCTAAATGGCACGAGACCTACTCAAAAACAAACTTTAAAGACTACGTACTCTAAAAATTTGGTTATTTTGGACAACTGACTGCTGTGAAATTAGTTTGCAAGCTACTGAGAAATCAAGATTCTGTAAAAGTCTCCATATGCCACATTTGCTAGAATACATTGAATTTCAGACACCTTCCAATCTCCTTACCTCTTGTCCTGAAAGGTAGTATGCTGCTAGAAGACCTCCAATGAAGCGGATATTGACCTCAAAAACAGACACTTCGGAATTCTACAACAGAAAGAAAGCATTAATAAATAATTAACCAACTCCTTAATCAAGGCAGAAAAAAGATTGTCAAGGCAGAAGAAAGTACATATCCTAAGGCAATCTACATGCAAGGGTCTGTACTACTGCAGTCTCTAGATCCAAACTGAAATTCTCATGCACATCTTTGTGATGCCAAATGACAATTCTAGTTACAGCTTCAACAGATTTTATTAAAATCAACTTAGTTTTTCTCCTGCCCTCTAACCATTTTATCATCACAAAGTGCAATTACAGTAATTTGAGGCTGGTGGGAAAGAAGGCAAGGACTGCACATTTCTGTAATTCAGCATATTCTCTCTTATGTTTCAGCATAACATCAAACCTTCTAGGTTTAAAAGATACAGCATAATAATAATTAGAGAATTCCCATAATGCACTTTTTTAACCTGAATTACAAAGCTCAAATTCAGAGCTCTATTTTAAGATAATCTTTGCCTCGGAATAGCCTTTATGTTATGACAAGTAGTACTGCAGGACCACTGAGAAACTCAAGAGAATAAACCATTTTACTGCCTTCTTCCACATTATTATCCCTAGGTTAAATTCGACACTATCTTTTGACTCATTTAACCCACAAAAAATTAAGAGGAACCAGATAGTTTTAACAACTGACTCCCTCTGTGCCCCATTCACTTAATTTTCCACATACACTCCATCTGTCTCCCCCATAAACTTCTCTTCAACCTATTAGACACAGAAATGTAGTTTTATTAAGAGATTTTGAGATAGGAAAGAACTTTTCCTTTTATCCAGAAAAGTCACTACAACATGTACTGAACCAGCTGACTCACCAATCTGCACATAGCTGAAATGACATTTACAGGTACATCTTTCCTTTCATCCTATTTCAATGGCACCTGCAGTGCTTGGATCAAAACTAAATGCATTTTGCACATATTACATATTTCAGAAAGATTATGTGAATAAAGATTTCTTCTAACAGCACTGATTAAAAGTTGGAGGTTTGAAATACTCCCAAATGTTTTAGGTAAAAGGCTTTCTCTTTTCACATAGAGGTGATACAAGAAAAATAACACCAATGCAGCCTGATTCCACTTAATACCTATTAAAGTCATGAATCACACATGCAGTGGGACAGTGTAATTTGAAACAAATTATTTCCATTTCCCAGTAGAAGAATCCAAGAGGATCAAATTTATGTATTTATTTATAAACTCTGAACCATATAAGGAAATTATCCAAGTTTGGTGTATACACAAGACAACTCATTAACTTTCAGAAATGGTTTTTGATACATAGGAAGATGTAATTGAACCCCAGAGGGTCATGTCAATTTCTTCCATCCAAATCCTAGATTAATATTGCAAATTTATATTGAAATTGCCTTAGATCAGACAAAAGTTATGGAAGCAATTTAGTTCACCCTTATAATGGTATCATTACGTCTGCACTGTCTCTGATATATTTAGGATCTTCAGTTTTAGACTGAATAATTATCTGGCACTAACTGAAAAAGCAGAGTAAGATTTCTTTGATGTTTGCCAGACAGTGAAGGTATAAATCAAAAGGAAAAAGTCCAAACAATTTTTGAAAAGTAGGCTAAAATACAGAAACAACAGTAAGCATTTGCTGAATTCTGAGTACAACTATATTTCATTCCGAGCATTTACTGAATGAAAAATTATTTTTGGAACCGTATGGCAAATCCAAGGATTGAAATACAAATTCCATCACAGAATCTGTGACAGTCCCAAAATTAGTACTAAGAACACTAATCAATAAGACTAAAATAGAGTAATTTCTTCCATTTAATGCTTCTAAACTCTCAAGAATGTCAGATGCTGTATGACCAACTGGGAAATTCTTGTGATAGATTAAAAGCCTTAATTAGGAAAACTCAAGAATTCAAGTGGTGTATTTTATGTTAAAACTCTTAAGAAGTGGAAGAAGAGACAAGACTGTATTCTTAAGTAACTTATACACTGTAGTTTGGGGGAAAATTGTCTTTCACAGCTCAGTTATTTGCAACGACTATCAGCCAGTAAAGCCTCATCTTTGTCTTCATTTCTGAGGCCTGGTTGTTTCTCACAAAACACCTCCCCTTATTTCCACTGTCCAATTATAATTTGCACTTTGAAAATACAATACATAGATGTATCTTAACTTACAATCATAAGTGTGAAAGGGTTGGGGTACTTTTTTTTTTTTTTCCTAAAACAAAGTTAGATACACAGAGAATGTCACTAAAGTTTACATCTGACACTGATCCATAAGTTTTATTTAGCTTCATCTGAAAGACCTCTTCTGTCTCCCCCCAAGATGAACAAGGGCAGGCTCTACTCACCACACTGAAATCAAGATTTTTGTCAATCCATTCTTGTCCTTCTCTGAATTCATCGTGAAGGCCCATGATATAAAGAGTATCCAATGCATCTACTATGGTAGCACCCATTTGTGAGTTTCCTACATGCAAAAAAGAAGGTTTTCTATTACAAGTGACTATTTAATTACTTTTTTTTTAACATCACAAACATGAGAAAATAACCCAAGCAGTAGCAAAGCAAAATTACTACAAAGGTGCCAGCACAAAGAATAATCAAAATGAGCAAGGAATTATCAAGTACATAAGAGGATTCCCACTTCTCTTTCAAAGTATCAATCCTCCGGCAGTTTGGCTTCTGGGGAAAAAAAAGAATACTAAAGATAGAAAAAAGAGTCCTTCTCATCTGCTTTCCTTACTTGAACTTGAGCAACTGTAAAAAAAAAAAAAAACCACACAAAAAACCAAAGGACAGAAAGACATTCAGCTTCAAAAAGCTACTAGGAATTCTAGGACATAAGTATTACGAAAAAAAAAAAAAAAAAGGGCATATGCAAGATAAGGCAATCAGTACTTGCAGTAATGCCTTGCACTTCCCAACATTTACTTGTGAAATATTCAAAGTTTTGCAATTATGGATGCTACCTAATGATTGAAAAGCACGGACTGATGAGCAGGGAAGCGCTGGCCTGGCGTGACTGCCAAAGCCGCAGTCCCAAGATGTCCCCTCAGCGTCTGCAGGGACCCAGGCTGTGAACCGCTAATGGATTTCTCAACTGTCACCACTTCAAGTGGAGCATTGAAAGCCAAATAAAAATCAATGGTGCTTTAAGCTAAAATGCCATTCACTTGAAACAGCAGCAATTTAGAGCTGATTGATGAGTGACTCATCGGTCTGTGCAAGGGATGACGAGGTGGTGAGCCACGGCCCGTGATAGCCCTGGTCTCCCTAGGCCATCCCACCCCAAGCTACCTCAGTAGGCACAGATCTTGGTTTCTAGAGGAAAGCAACAACTATCATGGGTTATCTGTTCTCATGGAGTGTACAAAACTTCCTGTGCACCAAAAAAGTAGCCAAATTTCACGGTTCATACCTGTCATCTATAAACCGGTGCAATAACTCTGATTAGCAATTTAATGATGCTAGTGCCGGAACAAGTCAATTTTAGGGTTCTTTTAATGTGCTTTCCACCCATAATGGGAATCCCTACAGCACAGTGTTCCTGCTTGGTCGTTTTTATTCAACCATTTCTGACTTTCACATGGTTAGAGCTGTATTTTTTCCCCTCAAACATAACAGTAACTGAATTAAGCCATCACCCCCACTGTGTTTCTTTCACACACCTAAATGACTGAATGTAAGTTAATTCCATTTTCAGTGACTTCTTTCCCCAGATAATAAAAATTAAACACAACAATATCCATGACAAAGTAACCACCAACTAATTTTTGAAGAACAGCCATGCATTGGTTTTAATTAATTTCAATTAGATTTGGAAAGCCTGAAGTTGGTGGTGTTTGTTAAAAAAATTCAAGTACAGATTGGGACATGCTACCTTTTGCAAGATTAATTAAAAGACAGATCCTTTGACAAATTGTCCACCAGCCATACCTATAACTCTCAGGAAATGAATTCACCGTGGTGCTTAAGTACTGCAAGGTTTAACGCCTTCAGCCAAATCACAAATTCCACTGCTTGTGCTAAAGTGGAGATTGCTCTGAGCAGAGCCACCGTACTGCACTTAACTTAGCACCTTCTCAAAAGCATAATGTGACAGTTATCTAATTTATCACTTCAAAAATATGCAAATAAGACCATGACACAGGGACTACCTTCAGTAGCAGCTGACAAAGTATTTTTTAACATAAAGCTGGAATGTGTTATATTGCTTCCACAACACCCTCAAAGTAATTTCTGTTCCTTTATTTAAACCACATTGATAAAATTTTCAAATACACAAAGTGTTTGAATGAATAGGGACACATAAGTCTTGGGAAATTCTGGAAGTTTCTCTTGCAATAGTTTCAAAAAGTAAAAACCTTCCAACTCAAACACAGTGGTAATCACATCAGTAAGCTCTTGTATTCATCAGCTCCCATAGGATGCAGAGAACATATTGCATGGAAATGGACTGGTGTGTCATTGTCCGCCACTCTACCTCCCCATACCTACTCCAAAGAACTTCAGACACCGCAATACAATCTTGCACAGTTTCCTAGATCTCAGAACTATATTCCAGTGTCCACAACATGGAAGAGCAGTATGTTGGGGGTAAGAATATCTACTTGCCAGACCTCAAGAAAGTATCTTCGAAAGCACAAATTTAAACAATCTTTTTCATGGAGTTCTCTCTGCGCAGAACCATGAAAGAAGGGCCATGGAACTGAAAAAGCACCTAACTTCAGCCATCTCACAAATCCAATATATGAATTCAGAGAGAACAGAACAGAGCTCTCTCCAGAGCTGATCAAAAGTGTTCATAGTTTCCCCAGTGCATCCCATAATGGCTGAACAATATGACTTCGCCAAATACAGACAAGAAATTTGCTTTCACTATATCCCTGTGTTAAAAGTGAGCCCTCAACCCCATACATAGAGATCTCACCTAAACCGGTAGTCCCCAACAGGGATTGCCTACAACCCATTTCCTATCAGAACCTTCGTTGTTGTTAGCAGCCACAGAAACAAATGCAGCCCAATAAAACCAACTTCTTCAGCACTTTTTGCCCCTAAGAGTCAATTAAAGGCATAGGCTCACACTCCACGATTTTTGTCTGGGCTGTACCCTAATACTTTGATCGAGCCCTCCCTCCAGCTGCCTTTATACTCCTTTCTTTTACCTTTTATGTTTATCTTTCCTAGAATCGTGAATGTCCAACAAAACACTACTGAGAAAAGCCCCTGCTACTCTCATATGCCTCTTCCCTAAGCAGTGATGGGCACATGTTTCTGAAGCACAGATCAGTATGGTTATAGTTTCTAGACTCCACGTGAGAGCCCAACTATTTTTTATCCCAATCTCCTAAGGATAGCATATACATCCCAACCTATAATAAATTATTAGTTTTTCTTTTTTTTTAGAAGCAGGCTATTTCAACCAAATATTAGTTATTTTTCTTTTTTCTACACGAGTACTTCTTCCTTGAGGAAGACTTGAGAGAACAATCTTTGCATTTTGAAATTCTTTTGGCTGAACACATTTCCAAAAGGTCAAGAGATGACAAGTCAAAAATTGTCTGCCCAGTCTTCTTCCTTTAGTGTCAATCAGGCAGCAAGAAGCAAGCTAATTCCCTCCTCGTGAGCATTGAGGTGGAAAAGTCCAAAATGCAGAATTCATACTCAGAAGTGTTGTGCCTACGAGAATACAGGGCAGAACTGAACATAATGCAACACTGAGGACAATACACATGTAACACCTTGGCTGCACCATACTGCAAGATAGGCACAACTTAAAACCATTTGTGGGCTACATTATGTTTGGTCAGAGTAAAATTATTTAATTGCTCTTAGCCTCTTTCTTCAAGGACTATGTAGAAAGGATGTCATTCTTAATTTGTTCTTAAGTAAGAGCTTCCACTGAATTCTTCTGTATCTACAGCTTGACCAAAAAAGCAGTGACATTGTAATAGCTGTCTTCATCTTAAAATGCACTGCACTACCAGCAAGGCATTGACTGAAAACTAAAGAAGGAAGAAACAGCAAGTGTTCCAATCACTAGCCTGCATTAGGGTCACATGTGCTGCTAGAACTGGATAGACAGTGATATTTCCACCTACTGATGCTGATAGAAACCATTCATCTAAAGTCACAAAGTGAAATAATTCCTATTAGAGAATGTTCTTTTTTTTCCTTTCACAGCCATGCCAAGATCCATAAATTTTGCCTTAAAGGACAAGGGGATAACCTTCCTGGAATTAAACTGCAGAAGGTATCATTTGAAGCACCATAAAGTAACCCTAAATAATGAGATAACAGTTTCGAGTATACACTTCTTGCAACCACCTCAAGCAGTTTATTACTGCTCCACATACAGAGGGAGCAGATGTCTCATTGTGGTGAAAAAAGGCTATAAAACAATTAAACTATAATAGAAAATAACACTTCTGCTAGCTGAAGGCGCTCCTCCCGGGGTCTGTCTCTGTTCAATACAAAGGCTCAGCTAGTCATGTCGCGTAAGATAATAACCAATTCCAAAAAGGCTCGGTTTTACAAACGTCAGATTAGGAAGTTTCCTCTCCATATAATTATAGTTCTAGTTGATTGAGCTCCAAATTTAATGAAGTTTGCCTAATGAATGCAATGCTCATTCTTCTAAATAAAACAGAACATCCATCATGAGCTAATGGAAAGAATTTAGCAGTGAAATAGCTGAACTATTAAGAAAATCAGGCATACTCTCATTAAGCAAGAGTATTATTCCAAAGGACTGCAAAATGGTAATTCAGATTTGTAGTTAGGTAGACTTCACTTTCCTGAGATAAGACAAATAATTCCTTCACTTGATACCACATAAATCTACAGATTGAAATTTCTAGCAAATCATATGACTAAGTGTAAATACCAGGGCCTCTGAAAGAAAAATGGTTGCCTTATCTAGAACTCTTTCAGTATGCCAAAGCACTAGATGAGGAACTGGCTTCTTACTACCATTAGAAAGTCTCACAAGAGACTATCAAAGTACAAGGGAGACATCGTTGTCAAATGTTCCACAACAAAAGAAATATGAAACAAATAAATAGCCCATTTTCATTACACCATAAGAAAAAGTGTAGAGATCCAGGACATCTGATACCAGCTCAGGGTTGCTTAGTGCATTTATTATGTGGAAGCAGAAGAGACTATAAGCAGTGAGGTACTAGAGGAAACATGTGAATAGATCAACTATGCATAGAACAATTATGAACAGAAAAGACTAAGGATATGAGACATAGACAAGTTAAATAAGGAACAAAATGACAAATTAAAACTCTGCACCAGCAAACCGAAGTCATGCACTAAGCTGAAAGGTAATCATCAAGTAGGTGCTTCACAGAAACTATCTAACATCTCACCCATATCTCCTCTTTACTTCAACATGTATGCACCACACACAAATCTCATTACCTCTCCTGAAAAACACTTCCATGGGGGCTTTCATTGGCCCAAGTGGAGGGTTGAGCAGGGATACTGAGTCTGCACGGGAGTGAATTAATTTTCCTCACAGCAGCTTGTGTGGTGCTGTGGGGTTTGGATGTGTGACTAAACCAGTGCTGGAAACACACCAGAATTTTTACTACTGCTAAGCAGTGCTTGCACAGCACCAAGGCTTTCTTTTTCCCACCCTCCTGCACTCCCACAGTATTTAAGCCAGGGGAAGGCAAAAGGTCAGAAAGAGAACTTCCTTCTTACCCTTTCACCCTCTGCCTGTGCTCCAACACCTCTGCGCCACAAGTGTGTGTGTCCTACAACATGCTTGGCATTTACCCAGAGACTTGCCAGAGGAGTAACAAACCTGAAGGAAGTCCAGCCTGGTCAAATGGATCTCTAATTACCAAAATGTATGCTGCTGCTACAAAGTCAAGGAAACCAGCCCAAATGGAAAACTACTGAGGCCACTCTGCTTCCAAGGAAGCCATATAAATAGGCCCAATAGGTGTATGTAACCATTCCTACTCTTCTACCTCAAGCAGTGACTGAGAAGGAAGCATTTTAATTTTCCTCAGAAAAAACAGCAGATGACATGTCCAAAAGCAGGATGCTCATCAGTCCATTTACAACCAAGATAGAGTTTTCATATTTCCTAAACCAGTGACAAAATCACACAGGAATCCAATAAAGACTCTTACTCTCCTTTGCAGGGACAGCCTGCAGACATCATCAGCAGCTACATTTTGAAGAAAGCTAAGGGAATTGGCAAGATTGAGGAAGAACAAGAAGTTGGATCCAGTAAAAGCATTTGGGCCATTACTGAAGACAACTGTCTCTACACCACACAAAGAGCAAGTATCTCTGTGTTAAGACATCCCTGCAATCAAAGTAAGTTATTTTATACTCTAGAAAGCAGACTTATCTTCCTAAGCAGTAAAAAGCTGGAATCCATAGTTAGTTATGTGCAAAGACTAGAGGTCTACATGCAAGAAAATAGCTTCCACTCTCAAAACAGCTTCCCATGGCCAATAGGATGATCATACTGATCGACAGAACCGTCAGATAAAAACAGAAATAATCTCAGAAATAGTATTGGTCTCAGCCTGTCTCACATCCAGTTCTTTTTTTTTGCAGGGCCCTGGACAGACATCACTTAGTGGAAGCTGAACCTACTTCTACTGGTGCAGAACACGCTTGACTACTGGTGTAGCTACTTGGGGATGGAGGCAGGATCAGCTTGCAAAAGGAATGTAAGAGGACCAAAGCCTCAAGGAATAATTTACTGTAATTTCTAAGATAAATTTCCACTAAAGCAGGCGACCTCAGCTTCAGACCGGTCCAGCACTACTGACAGAGCAACCCAACCACTGGGGTGTACACAACCATAGAGCAGATCCTCCCTTTTCCACCACAGTGATTCCAGAAACAAAAGAGGAGACGTAAAGCCTCCCCAAGGAGGAATATATACTCTCTCACACTCTGAATCTAAAAGTTTAGTTATTTTTCACATAGGCAGTTGTTTTAATTCCTAGCAACTGAGTGAAAATGCTTCCTTGATAAACTCAGCCTGACATTAAATACAGAGTTATTACAATCTTAAAGAATATAAATATTCTTGCTATTGATATTCCTGTCTGCCCAGATTCATAATGGCTGAAAAATACATACTGGGCAAGACTGCACTATATATTAGAAAATATATCAATTTCTACTCCAAAAGACTTAAATAATTCAAGTTTTCAGACTGTAGTAACAGGATTTCTTGATGTGACAGACAATTAGAGACATGGTATGAAAATATGTAACATTAAAATTAAAAGCAAACAATTATCAACAATTTTCTGTATCTCTAATGAGGGTCTGGCAATAAAGCTGCCACTATTGAAGCATACCACTTGCAAAATATCTTAATGACTCACGAGGAACAAGATAATGTTTAAAAAAATTAATTAAACTTTTGAACAAGAGAGTTTAATTTCACTGAGAAAACAAGTGCTTCAAAATTAGTCAATGAAACTATATATTTCATACAAAACTGCAGAGTATGATTTCAGCTCAGTCATAAAATGCAATGAATAAGCCTGTAAGTATCCATGAAGAAACCAATTGCCTTTAACATTTTAGATTAATTAAAAAAGCAGAACAAAAAACTAAGCCTGTTGATTGCTTAGTTCTGTTAAATTGCTGATAATAGACAAGATGAAATGGCGGTCTTAATGTTTTGTACCAAACAATAGGGTACTTTAGCATATAAATAACATTAAATCATCAATTGTAATGCTTTTGTTAATTTCATAACTGAGGAAGTAATGGGAGTAGAACAGTGAATTGTATGCTAGACTTAGAACCTGTTAAAAACTGGACCTGCTGGTATTTGTTGATAATCAACAAACTGCTGCTAAATACCGATGCTCTTAAGACCCAAATTTTAAAACTTTGTCTAAGAATCTATACTGCAATAAACCTTCCTCTTGACTGCTCTTCACTTGATTGCTTTACTTTGCTCACAACCTAAATCTTACGTGGCCCTTCAAATTAATTCAAAATTCATGCAAGCACGAGCTGAATGCAGTCCACCTAGTACAAAGCCTAAATATTCTCAGACCATTTCAATTTTCTACATTTCTATCCAATTTCCTCCATATTTTTTTCTTCTTTTATTTTTAAGCACAAATACCAAACTGAATTACTGTACACAGGAGGTGGACTGTGTGCAGACCATAATAAAGATTTATGCTGGAATTATGATCTGAGTTAGTGGAAGGTAAGACCTGGTGATAACTGAAAAGCCACAATGTCAGGAGAGAAAGGTTAGGATAAATTTCAGAGTAGGAAAGGAGGGAGGGAAGATGGCATTGTGTACAAAAGAGACCATGGAAGCATATCAGAAAGAAAGCAAGAGTAACATGCAAAAAGTGAATGGTGATGGCAAATCTGCTGCACACACAAAGCAGTCAATCAAAACTAACCAAAAATACAGATCTGAAGTAAGTCTATTTTGAGAAAACAGGAAGTGCAAGTCTGAAGGGAAAAGTATCTGTGAATGATGGCCTAGAAGTATGAAGAACCTTAACACTGGCAGCAGAGTTAAACACAGCAGCAAGCAAAGCAAGATTAATATTTGAGAGTAAATAAGAGAACAAGATGTTATCTGGACTTGAGCATAGTTGTGTGACCTGATGTATGAAGCAAGCTAAGTACAGATCTTCCAAGACAAGATACAATCTCTCACAGGTAATTGTAAGCTGAATTAGTTTGTCAGCTAGGCAGTAGGAAAAGCATGTCAAAAAAAAAACCCCTAAGAGCCATCATGGCACACAAGCTTTTCTATCTTTATATTTGGGCCACTTCTGCACATTTTGGTCCAAACCACATTCCAAATTTTCTTTGGGACAGCATAAGAGGAGCAGATTTTCAGTGGGATAGCCGTATAAGTTCACCAGAAGGGTGCAAAACTTGAGTGAACAGTATCAGTATATTAGGCACAAGCAGAGTGCTCCGCTCACGTGGTTGAACTGTTCCTGAATTCCAGCTGCCTTGAACATCTGCTGGCTTCAGGTGACAGCAAAGCATACCCACACCTGACTCCCTCACTGCACACGTGCCCACTGAGTTGTCCTCAGCAGATTTAGTTTTAGAGCTCAGAATGCTCTTACTCAGCTGTCATGCCTGTTCATGTTTTAACATAGTCCAAAACAAGACTGCATAGCCTTAACTTAATTTCCTCATTATACTCTCTACTCTCAATTCCAAAGGATAGGAAAAAAGTTTAAATTCATGAACAGCATTCCCACAACCTAAATAAATCACAAATTAAAATAAACATTAAGTCCAAAGATTTCCAACAGGAAACTTTTTTTTTTCCTCAGAGCAAACCATCTGGTTTATACAAGAACAGGAGAGAATGCTATTGGAAAGAATCAAAATTCTCAGTCTGAGCCTCAGCCCTGAACTCTACTATGACCTAATTTTTTCATTACTATTTCATGCAGATGTTTACCACACTATCCTGCAGGCAGGTTACAGAAATGAGGTGTGTTTATCTAATTCCACTTTGCATTTGTGCATCTTTTGTTCGTTTTGTGGGATTTTCTGGTTAAAGCAGAATTTTCCATCTTCTAAATAGGACTTAACAGAATTGCTTCAGACACTTAATAAAGTCACTGAGTACAACTGCCCAAAATACAATTTGTGTGAGAAGAATTCAGTAGGAAAAGGAACAAGACAACAGCTGCTCATGGTGAAGTTTCCTGATATGCATAGGCACACTTGTGACAGTTTGATGAAATATCAGTGACATTCAAAAAACATTCTTAGCTAAGCAGTTGTTTTTATCTACAGCACCAGTACTGTAAAACACTTAAGAAGGAACACACAGATTGTATCCTGTCTGCACAAATTTGCAAGTTTGAGAGAACAACTATATTCTGAATAAGCACGATACGCATTGCAGTGAAGCAAAACAGTGTTAACAAATCACTATTTGCCCAATTGGCAAGCATCATTCAGACAACAGCTTTAAATGAGATAAGCAAAGTCAGAAATTGTGTAGAGGGAAGTCTTATCTTAGCACCAATGTAAAGGTCTTTTTAGAAGTGAACTTGCATATGGACAGAGAACATACAAAGAAGGAATGTGAGACCACCCCTTAACAAAAGCTCTTGAGAAAACTGACCTGCCACAGGCTAAAAGAGAATTGTTCTCATGTAGATGAATAATGGTTTAAAAGATAGGAAATGGGATAAGTGTAAACAACCATCAGTGTGAGGTAAAATCACCCATGGGATCCTATTGAGATGATTGCTCGGGCAAAAGCTTAAATATGAAATAATTGAAAATATTTAGAACATAGATTTATAAAATATATCATTGGATACAGTGGATAAGGATTTCCAAAAGGAATGCTACTGCAGAAAAGTTACCCTGTACTGTGTTTGTAGACTCAACAAGGAGCCTAAAAGACAGAGAATACAATTATTAGAAAAGGAACAGCAAACAAAACAGAAAATGGAACAAAGTTTTAGTCTTCCTCTCAAAGACCAAAAAAGACCCCAAAACCATCCCCTTGAAAATATACAAAGAAAAAGATAACGTATCAAGTATGAGAAAATGTAAGTAAAAGAAATGAGTTTACAGGCCAAGACCCTCCATGCTCAACAGGGGCACTACTGAGGGTTCCACAACTGCATAAATGGCAAACTCATGAATGGCAAGTAAGAGATGAATAATGATTTATTTTTTTTCCCCAACATCAAAACCAGTAATCCAGGACAGGGAGCAGTCTCCAAAACTAAAAAGTTTTCTAGACAATATCAAATCCTACTATGGAACCACTCATAATGGGTTATTGTTCTCTTAAGGTTGTCCAGACCCCAATGCAGTTTGGACAAAATCAAAAATCAAGGAAAAATAAACTAGAAGTGATTAAATAAAACTTGCTGCCTCTGACCACAGAAGCACTAATACTACACAAACTTCTGTGAGGCTGTGGAGCACTCTGAGACAAGCTCACTATGACCTTCTCCTGCTCTTACATGTCTTCCCTAGGTACCTGCTGTGAGCAATTTTTGAAGACTGAGTAACAAGCGTGTTTGATCTGTCATCTGACCCGAAGGAATTTTTCTTGTGATACTAGAACACTATTCTAGTTTTAAATAAAGTGAGAAACTCAAGAGTTTCTCAAAATTTTATCTTTCCAAAATTTGTGTTACTGGTCAAAAAAAATGCACATTCAATGTACATATAATATCCAACATTATCTTGCTGTAGTCACTCATTACTGAGTTTGCAGAGGACACAGATACATAGGCCTGTCTTAAGGCCATTTCCATTTATTTTAAAATTGACTTGAACCTGAAATACAGAGATTAGGCTGAAATTTGCATTGTGAAATTACCTCTCTTCCCTAGTTAGCATGAATGGATTTTCTTTCCCTTTCCATTTGCCACAGAAGAAGGCAATAATGAGTAGATTACTTTTGCATGTACAGTTAACAGATAAGAATTACTGCTCATTAAGGAGGGGGTTTTTATCAAGATAACATATAGTCAAGAACATTTTTGTTAACATATATACCTCACATTCTCTATTTGCTCATTTTCCTCTGCATGGATTCAGAGGTTGAACACATGCACAGAAAAAGGATGTTGAGCAGAACGTGTGTTTTCCATCTGTCTTTTCATTTGGATTTTACAGTGAGAAGACACCAGAGGTTTTCTGTCATATCTTCAAAAGATCATTCCACAGTCTTTAAAGTGTATAATCTATTTTCTTTCCAGTAAAAGTGTTTGCTTCCATACTGTTTATAAACAGGTATTTTGCCAGCTAAAAACCAACCAACCAACCAAACCAGAAAATACAAAAGGCTTACTAAATCAGACACCCTTGGCACTCAATTAATGCAAACTTCAAAAGTAAATTACAACTAATCAGGTGACAGCAGATGATAGCGTCAGAGCAGCTCAGGCAGCCCAATAACTGCTACAAGGACAGGTAACAAAAATGTCTTATCAACTAACGAATATTGCACGGGTAAGTAATAATAAAAAATCTGTTACAGTGTTTTCTTGTAGTGCTTACAAGAAATATTCCACACCTCACTTCAGGAACCACAAAGTGGACAAAGAAATCCAGCACTGCTCTCCCAAGCTATACTGTATTTGTCAAAGGTACTGAAAAAGCAGGCTCCTGTGCCTGACTCAGCTCCTTGCATCAGCCTCCCATCCTTGCAGTCTGACAGACGCATTTTCTTTGGGAGTTTTGCTGCTCCTGCTCCCCAGCACAGGGAGAAATGCACTGTCAGATCTCCATTGCTTAGCAACACCAGGAGCTGCCGCGGGAGCTTCCTACACTGCTGCGGCACTGGGCAGTCACCTCAGCAACTTTGTCCTGTGTCACGAGGGTCCTTCAGTGGCACTGGCAGCAAAAGGCTGAGGCTGGCTGGGTGCAAGCCAGCCAACAGGACACAACCAATGATGTGGTACAAACCAAGCAGTCCACTGGTATATTAGAGAATACTCAGCACACGAGCCGCCCCACCTCAATCCTTGAGTTACTCCCTTGTGACATATCTTGCTCACCAATAACAATTAAAATGACAGACAAAAGTTCCTCATAAAAGAGAGGACAGATTTATTTGGTCAAGTTTTAAGGAAGAGATAAGGCACTGCATTGCATCCTTGGGGCTCTACCAGGTACCACAAATGGGACCATAATGTGACTTCACTGACCATTCTCTTCCCCCACAGAAGACAGGACCCCAACAGAGAGCTGGCAGGCAGCTCAGGTTAAATTGACTGTGTGGCATGTGAAATGAGAGAACAGGAGAGGCATGAAAGAGCTATCAATGCATGACAGCTCTAGTGTGACAAAATACAAAATAATGATTTTATTAAATCTTTCTGCATGAGAATGGGTATGTGTGTATGCAAGAGTCTACAACTTTAAAACTTTCTATCATTATTAAGATCTTTCCATACCCCTCAAAACATATCTAGACATGTAATTGTTTGTGGACTATGTACATTACCAGATCATCTTCATATAAAGCAGCTCATCTGTAGGCAGAATACATCCAAATGCAAGGTTTTGAAATGCACTGCTAGTAATATGGGAAGTTTTCAATTTTGCAAGACTTATATCAGTACTTTGTCACATACTTATTACTTGACAAACTGCATATCTTCACTTTACTTTTCAGACACTTAAAAGTAGCAAAACAAACCAAAAAACAACCCCAAAACAACAAAATAAAACACACTACAAATGTCAGAACTCTCATTTCAGAAAGTATCAGGTTAAATGACAGCCCACGATTTCTAGTTTTGCTGAGGACAGTGTTCCAAATTGCCCAAACAATGTCTATTTTCTTTATATTTTTCCTACAAGTAGTTCAGGTTCTCAAATAAACATATTTTAGAAAAACAGAGATTGAAGGTATTTTGAAAAAACAGAGATTGCATCTCTGAAAAACAGATGCAAACTAACTAGTACTAACTACTCAATTTAACTCACAATAAAGTATCCTTGTGGCTTAAGATACAGTAAATAGCTCATATGATGCTGGAGTAAAAGATACACCACAAGCACATACAGTTTAAAACTCTGAAGCATAGCTGGACCGAATAATGTTAATTGTGTTCTCAGGAGATGTTCACCTACAGGTCATCAAACAAGTGCAGAGACAAATCATCTTCAAACAGCATGTTTCAGGTGGTTACTCTCATCCTCAAAAGCAAATCCAAGTCAGATTTCATTACAGGAAGAGAATATCACAATACCATCAACTACTCCGGTTTGCGCTAAACTCAGAAACCCTTCTGAAGCAAGCTCAGTGTTTGTTGTGCTTGCTCATTATCTTACAAGCATCATTTTCCATCAGCCTTTTCACCCTTTGTGTTCTAATGAGAACTTGACTGAGATCCCACAAAAACCCCCTCTGCAACAATCCAAATTTTTCACCAATTTAAGCAGTCCAACAAAAAAGGTCAACTTTTTTTTTTTAGCTTAGCTGCAATAATCTTCAGCAGAGCTGCAAATAAAAATTTAAACTGGAAAGAAAATTAACACCTCTCTGCTGCACTGCACTTTCTCCTTGACTTCTATAATTCATTTAACAGGCTAAGAATAAATGCCACACTTTTCAAAAGCAGTTATCACCCTGTTTCACCAACACAGAACCTATTAAGGTTTGTTTCATATATCATCCAAATGTAAATATCTTTAAAAGCTCACCCTCTCCCAGTCTGTCCTAGGTTACAATGTAAGTTGTGCCCAAAGTATGTATTCTATCCCCATCTTCATGAGCTGTTGAAACCAGGTGGGGCAGTGTTTCCCTTATCTTCTGTGAATGGGCCCAACAATGCCTTGCCACATGACTCATAGATAACTCCCTCCGGGAGTTATCTCTGTTTAATGGGCCATCAAGGACCCCCTGCATGACTCATAGAATGAGATCAGCCCATTGTGAGATGCTCCGCCCAGGGGGAGGAGCCAAGCATTCCCACCTGGATATAATCCGGGGTTTGGGACAGAATAGGGAGCCTTTACCCACTGGACTCCCAGAGGAGACAAGAGCTGCCAGACTTTTCTACAGGAATCACTGCTTTGACAAGACCATTTCATCTGGACTGCCACTACTACCCTAACTAACAGGGTGTCAGGTTGTATTCTGACTCTGTCAGTGGTTTTTTGTACTATTGCTTTTATTTTACTTTATTTTACTTCTTTTCTTTTCCTCCTATTAAATTGTGTTTCTGACTTGGAGTCTCTCACTGGTTTTGCTTCCAAACCAGCACACAGTCACACTTTCCCAAAGCAGTACCACACTACTAATGCTGTGATCCAGCTGTTGAAGAGGTGCTATTCAAGATTACAACTACTGCCCAACTACACAGTTTGAAAGACAGTGTGTTTAGCACACTCTCCTTTACAATTTACAGTCAGACATCTCAAAAAGACTGGCAAGAGTGTCTTGCTACAGGCCAACTAATGCAAACCTAGCATGTTTTGTCATAAAAGTCAAACTAATAATTGAGGAAACAAACATTCTTGCTGGCATGTTTCAGCGAAGCATAGAGCATCTTGCTTTAAAGTTTATCCTTCCTTATATTTTTAATTACTCAAAACTAAGATTTTTAAGAGCAGAGCAGGCTACCTCCTTTCCCCTCCTCTGACCCCAGAATGAAACCTGCTAGATCTTGCAATGTTAGAAACACTGGTATTCTCCTTGGCAAACACTGCTTTAGACAAAAGTGGAGTCCAACGGGGAGGACTAATGACTTATTTGTCTTCTAAATTGAATGGTGTTTAACCTCACTTGGGAGTTATCAGCAAACCTGATTTCCCAAAGATTCATGCAAAGGGCTGCCGTTCAACCAGCGATAGCATCTCCTTGCAGGATCTCTCAGACGTGCTAGGAATTGAAATGGAAGCACAGTAGATTGCAGTAATGGCTGAAAATAGTTTGGATCAAATCATCTTTGAGACGAATAATAAAAACAGATTTTGCTGAGCATCTTTTTATTAAAACTAGCATGAGGTTTCAAAAAAAATTAAGCAAGCCTTCTATAAAAGCAAATACTGCTGGGAATCATGTCAATAGGGGTAGTAGAGATTGGTAAAGAGCTAGGAATAACAATACAGCCTAGACAGTCCTTGGTATAAAGACCAATTCCCCCCCACACACACATCCCCCCTATCAACCATCCACCAAATGAACAATAGCCGATTCTATTTTAGACTTGATATATGCTGAAGATTATGTGTTTCAGAAAAGTTTTTCATATGAAATAGCCTTGAATAGAGCAATCATGACATGATTTGGCTAAAAACTAAATAGCACAAAATAGCATCTGGATTTTAAAAGGACAAATATGTAGGGCATTGGCTGCTAGAGTTAGCTGGAACAGGAGGAGCAGAAACTTTAACATGGACAAGGCCTGCAATTTCTTTCAGAAAGCAATGCCAAAATTTAAAAAAATAAGCACTCCAAAAAGTAATCATTCCAAGGATAAAAACCAGAAATCCTCCAGACTCATTAGCAGACATGTTAGAAGTAAGCAGAGGAGGAATGGAAAGAAAATACTACAGTGAAATTGGAATTCCTAACTGTTTCAAAATATCATGTCAGTCACATTAAAAACAAACATCATAAAAATGTCTTCCTGCCACATGAAGGAAAAAAAATTACTTCATAGAGTCTGGGTACAACCAAGGCTAATCTAAAATTACACATGGCAAATTAAGCAACAGAATTTCAAGTAGCAAAGACTACATGATCATAGAGGTGAACATTAAAGATTTTTCCCTGTCCCATCTAATTTCATCAGTTGGAAAAAATATAAAGGAAAGCCATCAATTAATCATAACATAAAACTAAATCACAGTAAGCTTCAGAAGAGATTTTCTTAGCAAAACTTAAGGTAGTGCCTATGTACAAGATAACAAAATATCTAAGAACACTACACACAATGCTGTCCTAGTATCTAAGAAATGCCTTTCTGTCATGAAAGAAGCCTTTTGCTCCAGTGTTCACTTCAGCTCTCTCCTTGCACTGTTCTAAGTACCATTGGTGAGGCACTGACACAGGTTGCCCAGAGAAGCTGTGGGTGCCCCATCCCCAGCAGTGTTCAACACCAGGCTGGAGGAGGCTCTGAGCAACCTGGTCTCATGGAAGATGTCCCAGCCCATAGTAGGGGGGTTGGACTAGATCATCTTTAAAAGGCTCCCTCCAATTCAAACTGTTCCATGATTCTCATGGAATTAAACACAAAGATCTAGACAGGATGAGGTGGTTATTTTTTAAAAAATCCCAATATATTTATATTCATTGCATCTCAAAATGTTACCAAAAAAAACCCATCATTGCATCAGGACTTTCATTTATATATAGACACACAAAGCATCAGTGCACATAGACATAGCTTAGCCTCTGTAACAATAAAAACATACTACTCCCAGAAAGGTAAGTGAAGTCATTCAATCAAATACCACTGAAATAATACATTTCTGTCACTCACACTTCAAAAGATTTTTTATTAAAACAGAGTTTTCTAGAAAGTTTGGGTAGACTTTCAAAGAAGATACATGGACAGAAATATTAAAAAAAAAAATCACAAACAAACCAGAAAATATAGCCTACCAAATATGTTGGTGGAATGTCCTTTCCGGGCAATTGGTTTGAGCTCATTATGTCCCCATCCATATTGCCTATAATTGTCCCAGGCATGCTTCATCATCTAAGAAACAGAAAAAAATAGGATTTGATTACATTATAAAACTACTCTCTATGAATACAATATTTTATTCCTTATTTGAGACTTTATCTTTCAGAGGCATCCCAGAATACTGACTAATTACTTTGTCACTGCTTCTATCTGCTACAGAAATCAGATTTTACAGCATGAATAAATTTGAAAAATTTTCAAGTCTATTTGACTTGAACTATGGAGCCTAATGCTCTGTGTTATGTCGTTTTCTTGTTTTTAGTTTTCCTTTAATATATCCACAGACATTTAAGAATGTAAGCATAAGGAATGCATTTAAGTGTAAGGAATTGCTGTAAAACACTGGCTAATGTTTTAAGAAGCTAACTAAAAGAAAAATATATCTACTGACACCTGAAACATAAAAAGGATTGATTTACACTGGTACATCCAAGTTGGACTCAACAATTTTGCAAAAGGCATAACAGATTTCTCATTAGCTACACCTACTTGACAAAGATGTACCGTCATACAGCCTCTACCAAAAGAAAAAGCCAAAAGCTTTGCTTTATAAAAAGCATAATGAACAAAGCAATACAATGTTATTAATATTTACTACACAAAACATTCAGCTTTTTTCCACCTAGTAAGAAAATGACATCTAAAAACCCAAAAGGCCTTGCTGACTAGTTGTGCACATCAGCCACTAAGCAATGTTTTTATGGATTTGCTAAAACTCTTCAAACTCCTTACTTGTTGAAAATTCAGCAGCGACCAAATTGCAAAGCAAATGCAGTTTTAAATAAATAAAAATTATTAGTACCTAAACAGATAAAAGTAATAGGAAGAAATTAGATATCAAAAGATATCTTGTGCCCCAGACACAAGGACAATAAGGAAAAACCTTCAGAACAACAGCCATGTGCTTGTAGCCACAGCATTATACATATTTTATTTTAACATTTCATTTTTAAAATGGTATTAAAATAGTGTAAAAATAAACAAAATCTCCAAGAAAATGTAGAGGACTTAAAATCATGATTTTCGCAAGTTTGATAAACGCTTTCTAAGAGGAGAAACTATGTGAATGCAACTAACAGAACAATACTAACCTTTTAGGAAACTGAGGCAAGGCAATCTGTTTTCATTATGATTTACATGACTGTAATTTTCTTATTTTAATCAGAGTGACCATACAGAAAATGTGAGGGAACAAGCAGGTGCTGGCTAAAAAATGAGGGGCAGCCAGCTGCCTTACCAGCACTACCTCACATCTCTCCTCTTACTACCTCTCAGATCCCTCCTCCTACCAAATTCAAGATTTAGTGGAAGTCAGCATCTGAGAATCCCAGATGTTTCAAACTAAATCTAAACCCCCTGCTGAGACATGGAAAACAAAGTCTCTGTTCTCCCTACAACCATCAAGAGATCCCTATCCAAACTACAAAACCGTAATTCCTTTAAACGTAAACTCCCTCCAAGTTTCCCATGGCTCAGTTAACTCGTGCCTAGACAATAAATTTGAACCCCACACACAGGCCCAAGAAGCTGGGGAGCACTTCTGTGTTAAACTGGCATCAACCTAAGCACAGCTGCCCCTCTCAAGATGCCAAAGTCCCACTCCTACCGCTTGTCATTCAAAGTCAGCTCACGTGTTGCTTTTAGTATTTGCACTAGTTTTGACACCTGATTAGGTCATAATGCTCTAGAATTTCTTATAGTGTCATGAACTAGCAGTGTAAGAAAAAGTGGATGCAAATATACTAAGAGGAGAGAAAAGCCATTTCCCTAGCATTCACAAACTCCTTGGTGTTTACACAGCAGTTGTCAAACTGGCCAATTCATAGCTATTGGAACGTCAAGATGAGTCAGGTAAAGGGATCCTCTCTTGACAGGTCAGAAAACTGCAGCATGACAAACCCAATAAAAACCTGGTCACAGACAGTAAGCACAGAAGTTCCTCTGAGAGCTCTCGCTAATGTTATCCAGAACAAACCTACCAATTTCCATATACAATTGTTCAGTAACTTAATATCATAAAATCAAGACTCACAGCATCAGTTCAGATGGGATGAAACCTCAGGAGGCCTCTCCTGTTTGACGTATCATCACTTATGGGATCAGACTGGGCTGCTTAAGGCTTTATCTAGTCAGGGTAGACTTAACTGGGGACAGTCAAGGCTTCTGTGAAGGGTCCTGCTCTGACCTGCAGCCTGCCAGTCCTAAAAACTCCTCTTGGGAAAAGAGACTTAAAGGTTTAGAAAGAAGTAGAGGGTGAAACTCAAGACTGACCCGTGCACTCTTTGTATTTGGAAACAGATGACTAAACAACAACGTGACCATGATGTGGCAGATCCAAGATCCAACTGGCTTGCACATAAGGGAAACTGGGCTTCTGAGACCTTTGGATGCCCCAAATAAATATTTCATGAAGGAGAATCAAATAGCCATTGATATTCTAGCTTTGTAAAAATCTGATGGTATAGGCAAATACCAGAATAGATCAAAATTAGCGAAGTCCAGGAGAAGAAGAACTTGTTTCCTCACAGTAGAATGTTAATTGTGGAATATTTCACTGGCCTAATTTGCTGTGCTTCTGGGGGGAAGGTACACATTTTATTACAGAATATTTAGTTCTGAAGAAACCCCCAAAAAGCATGCAAATTACAAAGGGCTAAAACAGAATACATACAACACAAGATGTTTCCATATATCTAATTTATCCTATGAAAATTGTATTAAGATAGAAACTGCAAAGGATTACATTTCAATGGACGCATGAATTAATGCAGAAGTAACTTAAGAATACACTAGTGAGACCTGAAAGTCTCCTGAACACAAGAGACTAAGACACAGTTGACTGCATCAACTAAGACTGAGATAAGAAATCATATTTTGAGAAGACAGCTACTTTGATAACCAAAAACATATCTGTCCTGCCCCTCTGCCTACCCCAAACACTGAGAATATGGTGGTTTAAGTTCTCAAGAACCATTTATTACACTAAGTAGCCAACTGATTTTTTCCAGATGAACACTGACCACTACTCTGGCACACAACTCGCTGCTTTCCTCCACCACAAAAAGCAAGCAGATATGTTAGCGGAGAACTGCACATTACATGCAAGTGAGAAGCCCCACAGCTCCTGCATACAGTATTAAGTTTGGTAAGGATGATATGCCAAGAGATCTTGTAACAACATGGAGATTTCTGTTACTGCCAGAACAGGTAGCATGTTATACTATAGACAGAACATCTATACTATTGGGAGCAGTTGTGCACACAAAGCTTTGGAGAGACACGAGAAAACGGATGCCTCTGACAGCTACAAAATTTAACTGAGGATGGCATTTTGGCTCAGAAAGTACAAACAACATGATGAACTCCTGACTGGAAAAACAAAATTATTTCTATAGGTACACTAGGTAGTGTTTGCGTAGTCAAAGTTGGAAATGCTGAAGAATAGCTGCAAGATAGACAAGCTTTTCCTAAAACAAAGCTCTGCCTTTAAGAGGAGAGGAAAGACTCAGAACTGACTAGAACATCAGCACTACAGATAACAGCAAGAAGGTAAAACTATTTGCAAAAAAAATGTACCCAGCCCTTAAAGAACTCAAAAGAGCCACCTTAGGCTCAGTAGCATGAAAATGAGAAGCATGGATGAACAACTGAAAAATGCAAGACACACATTTCCATAGTTGAAATATCCATACATGATAGCAGTTTGTCACAGGAAAGGATTGGAGCTTGGGCATATCATATATATAGATCTTGCCATCTGTCCACCAGAAAACAAGCAGTTTTGGCAATGGACTTTTTACTGACACCATTAATGACACATCTTGCTTTTGAAAGCAAAATCATTCAGAGGGCATTGATCTGTTGCATACTAATCTTGAAAAATGTTTATTATGGGATGCAATGGAAATAACAACCAGCAAGATGCTGCTGCAAATACAACTTGGTAATTCTACAAAAAGACTAATTTGGAGACTGCTGCAAGACAGACAGAAAGGCAAGAAGCAGGACATGCCAAAATGAAACTTTCATAGGTACACCATTATCTAACCGGTTTTGCTGACTTTAGAACATGTTCATGGGATCTAATCTTCTACAGTCACTGGGAAATCAGGTTTTTATAAAGAATTTTTATAAAGACAGAGTGGCAATGATGTCTTTTGACAAACAATAAAAGGAGGTTACAATTTTTGAAAAGAGATTTGTAAGAAAGTTCTACTACTACAGCAGCATGTCAGAAACAGTAATTTAAGCTAAGGATTGGTCAAAAAACCCCTTTCCAGTCTTAAAAACAGGATAGGCAACTGGCAAATAAAGTAGGAGTCCTGAAAAACAAGCAAAATAACCAATTTTCTAGCAAATTGCTGTATTTACTGGTTCCTGCCATTCCATCAGGAACATGCATAACAGACAGCAAATAGGCTTTGCTTTCAAAGCAATGTACTCTGCTTAAGGGTACAATTTTGAGAGATTTATATAAACCACCTTCCAACTCTGTTTTAAAATTAACCAAGGACTTGCTAGACAAAATTACTGTTCAATTGGCAGATTAAAAATTAATAACCATTTTCCTACTGTCTGCAAAGAATCCCTTTTGGACGTTAATTTAAAAAATTACCTTTTCCTTGTATACTCAGATTTTTGATGAAACTTAGAAAATTCACTTTTTTTTTTATTTTTCTGGGAGCTCTATCTCAAGAGAAATTATTTCAGGCATCAGTTCATGCCTTTGTCATGCATTTTTGAGCATTGTTACTGAAAAAGTCTGTTTGGAATATGTTCCTAACACACAGAACACTGAGTTTTCTTTTAATGTCAAATCTGGTAACAAATCCATTACTAAAACAAAAGCGCTTATCAAATGCATGCAAAGTGGGAAACTCTTTTTGCCAGCATTAAATACTTGAAGCCTTAGACACCTGATGGAATTACACAGGAAAATCTTTCAGATTGGTGAGAACTGGAACAGTAGACGTAAAGAGCCTAAATTTGGAGAGCTTGCAGTAGTGACTGTTGCTCAAAAATGTGCAAGAAAGCCAAATATTTTTAATCCAAGATGATGCAGGTATTTTTGACTTTGTGCATCATCATGATTTCAAGAGAATGTGGTATTCATAAGATTGACTGGTGCTGTGTTGTTTAGAAAAGTAGAGCCTCTCAGATCATCTTTGTAAACAAACACAACTGCACATCACCCAGGAGACAGAAGTTCCTGTAGCTCCTTTCAGGCATCAGTCTGTCCACCAGCTTAGCCCTACACCTCTGCCAGTTTTATCTGATCCTTTTTGAAGCTGAAAGACTAGAACTACATGAAACTTACAAGATGCAGGGGCACCTGAGCTTCACAGGCTACCTTAAGAACCTCATCTGTTTTCCTCTCCTTCTCTGAAATACTGAGTATCTGCTCACTGTCTGCTGTTGAGCACTACAGTGACATTTCCAAGGAACTATAAAAAACACAATTTCTCATTCTCAAGTGTACTAAGTCACCTCACAGCTTTTCATACTTAGCATGAAGTTGGAATCTCTCCATCTCTAGCCCCAATATGCATCATTTTACATTTAGCTGAGAAATAAAAAAGGAGATTATCACTCAGTCCCGTAAGGTTTTTCTGCAATTCTTCATGTTGGCAGCAAAGTTGTCATACCACTACTCATCCATTTTCAAACTCTAAATAATTCATTTGTATAATTTAGAACATGGATCCCCAGCACATGTCCTCTGTGGCCCCCAGCACTATTTATCTGTATTCTCCATTTCCTGCCTTCTAACCAATTTCTCCAGGCAAACACACAAAATCCTCCATCCCATGGCTGCTTAGTTCAACATCTATCAGCAGTGAACCTTGCCAAATATTTTTTGAAAAACTATGTATCCAACCATCTCTCCCTTGTTTACATGTTTGTTGACTCTTCTGAGGATCTCCTATGGCTTTGGACATCACGGTATCAATAAAAATAGAGCATGACATCTTATGTATCTGTATGCTCAGTGATTCTACTTCCTGTTCTGGTTTCCAGTAATCAGCTCATTCAGCAGGCACAGGGTTCTGCAGTGCTTTGGCTTCCCCTTGAATTCCTTTCAAAAACTGATGCTTTGTTAGCCCCTATTCCTCTGGTAACAAAGCAGAAAATAAGAATAGATGCTAGCAATACAAAACAGGAATCCAAATCTCAGAGCAAACTAATTAGAGTGAACTGCAGGGAGTTTCAGGTAGTTCAGTATTGTATGCAAATGATCTCTATCTTAATGGCTTGCACCGTGAGAGGTTACTCATCAGCTACCAGTAGCTCACACTGTGTATCAATGACATCATTACTATCAATACTTGAGAGCTAACACCATCAGGAAAACTGCATGTTAAGAACACATTGGCATATATTCTCTGGAGATGCTCCACCAAACACAGTGGGGACTACAGGAGAAATTATGTAAAGATGACTAACAAGAACTTAACAGGATGCTCTGGTTCTCCAATCAAAGTCTCCATAGATGAAAACACACCTATGGTCACTTGTACAATAGATCATGTGTAATTTAAAATAGTGATCTCTTCAATCTAGCTGCAATTCATGATTTTTGTTACCAGCATTTCTGTTTTACAGTAATAAATGGCATATATAATAAAAAAAAAAAGCAGTAAGGTCAATTAGATTTCACGGAGCCTTTTGATTTACCCAGTTCTGAAGAGAAGAAATTTACCTGGAATTTGCTCACTTTTGTTTGGCTGATAATATCAGATAAGTGAAATATTCCCATATTTCTTTGACTTTAATTTGCATTTATGAGTTTTAAATACTGCAAATGTGCTAATTCATTGTTGAAAGAAAGGTTCTTCTCACAATGGTCTGGAAAAAAGACATCTTAAATAATGAACACCTTCCTGAATTTTTAACATGCTTCCAATACTGCATGAGTGCTGGAGAATTCTGTAATTTCTACAGCTTGACTAAATTGATTCATTTTTAAAATAACCTCAAACAAAAGCTTGCATTCTTCATGAGTAGCACATTTTAAGTTACGAATCAAATCAACATATCCAGGATGTGCAGCTGAAATATTGCAAATGAAGCTCCACACTAGGAGTTTTATTTCCATTCTTCTTATTCCAGTAGAATAAATACACCGGGGTGCAAAGCTTCTCACAGGCATAAATGATTGATTTAACAAATGTAAAATGTGTTCTTTATAAAATCATTCCAACAAGCTGCAGCACAACTCAGTTCGGGGCCACTCTTAACATGCCCGTACTGGCCAAAGTGCCAATTGAACAATATTCATTCTAATATATAAACAGAAAATTAGTTTACCAACAGGCTTGATCAAAAAGATTTTATCCTTAATTTACAGATTTCATTACTTAAATAAAATTAACATAAGCTTTAAAAGAGTGTAGCAAAACTAACTGAAAGCCAACTTACCTGTTCTCAACGTGTCAAATTACATTGGAAAACCCAGAACACAAAGAATCCAAATAGTGTGCAAACAAAACCAACTAATAAACAACATGTGTGTATACACATGTATAGATATAAAGAGATTTTTATATGCACACACTTACATATAAAATGTGTGTACATGGATTTTATACAAATACTCACACTGCAGGGAATGTTACCGTAAATACTGAAAAAGTTGGGTCATGATACTCATGTCCTTCAGTTTCAAGAAGTAACTGAAGGAATGTAAGTCAGAAGCAGTGAGCTACAAAATACAATGCAAAACCCTTAACAAGCACAGATTATTACAAACCGATGTTGCAACCAACTGTAAGTCCAAGTAAATTTAACCAAGGAAACAAAGACTGTAAAGTGTCAGCAATAATGAAATTGTTCTAAATTAGTTCTAGATATTGAAAAAAGGTCCCCCAGTCACAGAAGGCAGCTATTTGGCTAGATCAGAAACACTGCAATTGGAAACAATAAATAAGATTAGCATTGAAAGTTGTATGAATAGTGACTATGAAAAGAGGACTTAGGCAGTATTAAAAGATCTCTGGATGATTAAGTAATTCTTTCTTCTACACAACTCTTTTCTCAATAAGCACACAAAATAGAACTCAGGTAAAGGGACACATTATTTTTAGCCCAATTTCTTAAAAGAATGAGGCTTATGCAATCTTGCTGTCTGTACATCCATCATTTGACACATACATTAACAGTAGCCTTTAAATCCATTTTCTATTTTCACACTTGATTTTAAAGAGCTGGAGGAACCAGATACTCTACTTTTCATGTTGAGGAAAAGAAAAAATATCTGTAGCTCGATACAGCAAACAGGCACAAATTGGTGCCCTGACTTAGACAAAGGCAGTTATAATTCAACCCTTTATTCATTCAGAGGGCAGCATTTAGCACACCAGTAGCTCTAAAGAAGGCACAGAACACACTGCAATTCATGCAGTCCAACAGGAGGGTAAGAGGATATTCATAGCAACAAGTGCATGATGAGCAGAGGGTGGTATAAGGGGATGTAGGTCAAAAATCCATAGGAAACCATTAGTTTTGCTGCTTATAAAACAGCCTGTTACTTCTCAACAGTATTAGCAGCCTCTTGAGTATCACCCAGAGACCATGATGAAAATACATTTTAATTACTTTGCTTCTTGGCACATATCTGTAAGTACTTCTGACATTGCCTCCACTAATATTAAATAAATTAACTTCCTACCTTCCCTTCAAACAGGCAATACATTACAATTCTAATTTTAAAAGAGGATAAATGGAAAGTTTTGCTGAGGGAAGTTCACTGGCAAAAGAATTCAAGTCAGAACATCCCCAGCTTCCCAGAGAGACTTGTTCCTCACTTGTGCAAAGCATCCAAATGTAACTCTTTCTACAGGTGTCGTATGTCACAAATGAACTTCAAGTTGGACTAGATGACCTTTAAAGGTCCCTTCCAACCCAAACTATTCTATTATTCAATGACCTTTAACTCTGGCGCCTCTACTTCCTGGATGTCCATTTCACAACAACTTTTGCTTAAATGTCTTCTCCACCTTTTTTTTTTTTTTGCTGTGTTGAGAACGGCTTATCAGAAAGATACCACCTTACCATCCCATCTCATTAAACATAAGAGCTTTTAAACTGCACAAGTAAGAATGGAACTGATGCCTTGAGAAGGCTGACCTGGAACAGAGACTAGACAGAGCTAAGAGAATAAAGTAGGTATTTATTAAAAGGCCTTAAAGGATACACCTTGGGCAGTACAAGAGCCTGGCCAGGGCTACACCCAAGACGGACCCAAAACGGTCACAAAATGGATGACCAGGCACGAGGTCTCACACCTTTATAAGTTTTGGTCCATTTGCATATTTGGGTTAATTGTCCAATTACAGCTTCAGATTATGAAGTCACATCCTCCTTGTTTTCTCCCCTCAACCCCGCATTGTTTATGCTTTTTTTGGGCCTGAAAACCTGTAACTGTTGTCATTGGTCTCCCAGCAAGAAAAGGATTTGTTTTGTCTACCTACTCTGTGAAGAGAGCTTACTAACACTTAATATGAGGGTCAGAACTACACACCTAGGCAGTACAGAACCTGAAAAACATGAAAGCTAAAACTTAAGGCATCAGTACAGCCAGCAGCTTCAGTCACTTCATAATGCTACCTTACTTCTGTGGATACCACCTCCTCTGAGCTCAATTTTAAAAAAGTGTATTTACAATTAGCTCTGTGTAATTACACGACTGCATATCACAACAAATACAGAACAAGTAATAGAACAGAAGCTCCAGAGAACTCAGATTTCCCAATCTATCTGAAACATACAGCATTATTATTTAGGTGTTACCATGTGCACTCATGTAACATTCTGGAGAAGCTGTCTTCCAGCTGACAGGCTTAGTCAACAAACTTCATCCTACCTCAGAACAGCTGAGGTTTGAAGGGACCTCTGGACCAACTCCCCACTCAAGTAGGGTAATTTGAAACAAGCTATCCATGTCCATTCCCACTCATTTTATGAGTATTTCCAAGGAGGGAGACTCCACAATCTCTGTAGGCAACCAGCTCCAGTGCTTGGTCACCCTCACAATAAACAGTGTTTTATGATGTTCAGATGGAGCTTCCTGTGTTTGAGTTTGTACCCACTGCCTTTGTGCCTGCCGCTGGGAATCACTGAAAGGAGCCTGGCTCTGTGTTCCTCGCATCCTCCCTCCAGGTATTTTGTAAGATTCCCTCTCTTTCCAGCGCAGCTGCCTCATGCTTTGCTCAGATGAGAGACACTCCAGTCCTTTAAGCATCCTTGTGGTCTCTCACCAGATCCTCTCCAATATGCTTGTGTCTCTTTCATACTGGGGAGTCCAAAACTGATCAAAGGACTCCAGGTGTGGCCTCACCAGTGCTGAGTAGACAAGAGGGATCACCTGCATAAGATTAGGACCATTACTGGATGGAATACACTAGTTTCACAAGTATCCTAAATGAGTTGGTGGCAGTAAGATAATACTGTGACATCTTAGGCTGAAATTAAAGAAAGCATGAACCCTGAATAGAGTGAAAAGAATTACAAAATTTTCCTTATTTGACTGGGTAAAATTTACTTTCCCAGAGAAATAAAACTTACTATAGACCACAGAGCACTATGTAATGATTACATTTAAAGTGAAAGGGAAAAAAAAGATACTCTGAACACCTTTAAAGAACACAGTAATGGAAATTAAGTGCCAAAATTCCAAGTGCTCAAGCAACTTATAGCAAATTTAACTTGGAAAGGAAGCCAATGACTTCCAAAAGATAGGATTTGTTCTTTATTTCTCTGCATTAACCACAATGAAAAGACATCTTAAAGCATTGCAGTAAAATTACACAAGTTCCACTTAGGATATTAAAAAACCCAAGATTTTCTATCTTCAATATCTTTTATTTTACATAGTACAAAACACCAAAACATGAATACAAAGCTAAAGTGTAGCAGCAAGAAGAATTTTCAATGTGTTTGTTCTTAAACTATCAGATAATTAAACATGACAGCATCTTTTAAAAGCCTGAACAGCAAGCTAATATTGCAGAGAAGTGCTATAAAGCAAGTATGGTAAGCAAGCAGAAAACCTTTACTTCTCAGAGTTGTCACTGTGCATCTAAAATAATCAGCCAACTCATAAATGCTCCTTATTGAAAAAATTAATAGCTTCTTAGAAGAATATAGATAGATTATACTATCTTGTAAATTAAACTTGAGATACAATGTAACACTAAATATAATTATCAGAACCAAATTACACACAAAATCAAAACCAGTAAGTTGCAGATTCTGCTCCCAGTTGTATTTCATGACCTTAAGAATCCTTCCTCTGTGTGCTCAGGAAACATTCCCATTATATGAAGCTTTCAAATAATTTGCAAAGCTCTCTTAAGAGCATTACACAAACTCTTTTTTACTTTTATATGCACTTTTTTCTAAAATTAAAATATGCCTTTTTAAAATATTAAACTACTGCCAGACCACTTCTTATGCAGAGATGTTAAAAAACCAGCCTTCATCATGTTGCTATTTGGAAAGAAAAACTGGTGACGTATTTTCTGCAAAAATAATAGAAACTGGATCCTCATTTGAAAATTTTCCAGCCTTTCTCCGAAATGTAAAGACTCATGTGTTACAAACAGCCCCCATCATTGCACTCAATTCTATAGTTTTTCACCACTTGATAGGACCACTTGATAGGAGGTGAAATAGGCTGTATAACAACATTCATTTTGTGAATTTGAACATTATAAAGCTGTTCTTTGAGAGTGAAGTTTCTCAAATATGTATCAGGACAATTCACAGTAAACCAAAGCAGGTCAAATGATTTCTTGAGACCACCAGGAATTCTGAAGCTAGACATGTAGCCTCCAAAGTGACAGCAGCTTCTCTGGGCTGTTTTTCAGGCCTCAATCCAGGCAATCATAATGTCTTACACGTCAAAAATTAATTTGTTCTTTTTCTCTGCTAAGTCTTTATCTACAAAGACTATCTGTATTAGTCTACACTGGTTACATAAAACAAGTGAGGGAGGACCTCAGTGATGAACATATTTCACAACTTCACATCTCTGAAATTGCTGCAGACTTCTCCGAGACATCTGATGCTGTCAAAAACGTTTTGCTTCAGACAAAATATTATTCACTTGACACTATTAATACATGTTTTATCTCAGCCACGCTGTTCCATCAATGGGTCCTCAGGATTACCATTTGTCCATTCTCCCTAGCAGACCTCCCACTCCAGTGTTCTATGCCTTCACACATCTAGCTGTACAAGTGACAATCTCCTGCCTTGTGTGAAACAAAAATTAAAAATTCTGGAGATCACCTGGTAGCTACAGTACTAATGTGACTGAGTCAATGAAGGCAATTCATACAACAATGAATGTTCAGTCATGCTCCCGTGATCCGGGGCTGTTACAAGCACAGTGCGCGCACAAGTGAAAACCGCTCAAGACAAAGGCAGTATTATCCCAACCCGAGGACTTACCCACTTAAAACATAGCCCCACAAAAACCTATGGTCTGGTAATGAAAAGCTACACTTCAGAAACCATAATAGTAGTCATCAACAAGTTATGCAATAGAAAAACAGCTTGTCAGTGTGACTCACAAGTAGGCTGATCGACAAAAAAAGGAGTAAGCCTTTCACAGCACAAGGTGTGTGGCAACTGTAGCTAAGGATCACCACCTGGTGACTCTTACTCACAAATTACCCTGAATTCCTTACAATTTGCTATACCTTCAGGTTTAGATCAGCAAGAATGGTCCAAATTTTACTACTTTTTCATGAGACCAAGAAAATTGCCATTCTATACTAACTTAGAGTTTATCATGTCTCAGTCTACATTCTGACCAAACAACCTCAGAAATGCAAATACTAATTTTCAAGCCCCCTTCCAATTCCAGACTTGGTCTATAAGAACTTTGGTTGATTATTTCTTCCAGCTAGCTCTTCACTGTTAACTGTGCTCAGTAATTTTGCATTACTTGGTAAACTCAATTTTATTCTATGCATTAAATCCATCTCAAAGGTATTTTCCTACTGTAATCTGTAGTAAAAATTAAGAAGTGATGACAACCGTGCCATTCAATGTTCACCCTACAAAAACATTTAGAAAAGCAAAATGCTCTGTATATTCTCACTCAAAATGTTTGCAGACAAATCAGAAGAGCCTTTTCAAACCCACAGTTCAATGCTTTGGGAAGCAGCTGTAACCAAGCAGGGTCAAGGAGGTCCAATATTCCAGACACAACTTCCTAGGCAAAAGTACTTCTGCAGTAATCACTAACAGGCACATCTTCCAAGGAAGGATTTGCCATTTCAGATATCCAGATTGTGACAGGGCTCTATATGGAGTAACTACTACAAATAGTGATACAACTCCCCACTGCATCACTCATGTATAATAGGGAGTTGCTCATTATTTGGTAAGAGTGGATTCCATCTAGCCATCATTAATATTCAAAGTAAAATTCCAGCTTGGGTGATCTACCCACAGAATAGGTGACCTATCCACAGAATGGTACGTAATTCAGCTACAACTCCTTCCTAATGACAAGGACAGGTTTATGACTGATTTTTTTTTGGTTTTATAAACTAATTAAACTCAGATTACAATTTAAAAGCAGATTTATCTGATGTACATACTAAGTGCTATCATCCTGGACGTTCTTTAGTAACAGAGTTTGTGCTTGTCTGCATCTGGCCTGAACCATTCCTGCTTTGCTAAAACTATTTTTTGGCATAAAACTAATCAGAGTGCAGGAAAGAAAAAGAACAGTAGGACTGTGCAAGGTTTCTGCCATACTAGTTAGAAGTACAGACTCAGAGAAATGTCTGGCAATAGAAATGGGAAATTGGCATTGCTAGGACAAAAAGGGGCAATGAATCTCACAGTAATGGAGAGGATAAGACCATGAACAGCAATTCCCATAGCATAAGTTGCACAGAACCAAAAACCTAAGCAAAGATCTTAATTTGCCTCATTTACCCATGAAACATTCAATCCACTTAAATTTATCCAAATTTTTAGACCTATTTAAAATGTATTTTGAAAAGTATGTGATAATTTGGTAATCTTCAAATATTAGCAGCAGGTCTTCTTTTTCCTTATCTTTTTGATCTAATGTTTTAACATCTAAAAATATCCTGTGACACAGTAACACATCCCATTCTTTGAAAGGAAACTCACAGTCATGCTCTACTTTAAAGATGCTCTTGTCACTGTCCCTTGTGTTAATGACAAACTCATTTTGAATCCATACCCCTAAACTGAAGAAATTCCTTAAAATAATTTTTAAGTTATCCAGTAAAATATTAACATTCTAACACCAGAAAAAAACCCCATGCAATAATGCTGATCCTCAGTAATACTTGTGCACTTTTAGTTTACTAAATGATTTGTAGATCCGTTTTTCTTTTTTAATATAAATCATAGCAACTAAATGCCATATAAATAACTGCTGTCAGACACAAGAACAGGTGGGACCACATCATCATCAATCATCTTTACCTCTTTAACTTTGTTCCTCTTCTCTCGGATATCCGGGTCTGCTGGTTCTCCGCTGTTTATCCCTATCAGGTTTGGTAAAGGAACAGGGGGCAGTGGCTTGCTGTCTTTCTTTTTCAGTTCTTGTACTACTTTGTTCTTTTCTGTCTGAATCTCAGCTTGAATCTCATCTCGTGATTTCTTCAATTTCTCTTTAGCCTCTTCCAGAGCCTTTTCATGATCTGCTCGGATCTTATTTCTCAGACGTTCCTCTTCTTCTCTAGAGACACAAATACTAGTCAGCATCTCATTACTAAAAACATCTTGCTTACAAACAAATTGCTGCTTCAGCAGAAGCCACATCCTAAGTTGGTTTTCTCTATGCAATTCTAATGATTCAGACAAGTTTATTGATTTATGTTAGTGACCACGCTACATGATTTTTGCCAGGAATCCCAAAAGAACAGCACACACATCCACAACACTATTGTGGAAAAATTTATCATAGGAATTTTTTAGATTGTCTTAGCACCTTTGCTTGTCCACTCAAGGATTTAGACAGTTGTACTTCACCTATAGGAGGTGTGCAGAGGCACTCAAATAATATTTCTTTTTAAAAATAAGAAGGGCTCTTCTTTACTTTCTCCACAATAAATAAATCATACACAACTTGACAAGATCTGAAGTAACCACCACCAAAAAAAAAAAAAAAAATCACAGCCACTTCATTTATTAACAACCCCTCACAGCATGTTTTCCCTTCAATTCACAACTCAGTGTTCCAATCAGTACAATCCTTAAACCATCAATCCTAAAAGCAGAATTAATTATAAAGCCATTTAGGAGCATAAGAGCTTTTAGTAAAACATGACTTTGAAATTCACTGTCAACAAGACCAACATCATCTTGGTTTTAAGCAGTATCCCACAGTGTGATCTTTAATGATCAGTTAAGGTTTTAAGATTTGCACATAGAATGAAGAGTACTGTTCCAAAGCTTGGTTTAAACAAGTTTTTCTAACAATGGACAAAAATGGCCCAATCCAGTCCTAAAATATTTCAAGGCATCAGAAAGACACACATCAGACTCTCAATAAAGCACCACCTTTTCAAGTTTCTTCAAAAAACAGAGATGCTCAATGACTAATGTAAGCCAAAAAAAAGTTGTAGGCATTTAAAACAAGCATTAGGTAAAAAAAATTGCATTGTTACACGAAGAGTACCTTATTAGCCCTTACATTTTTCCAAAGTGCTATTAGGTTTGCATTTAAAATAAATTATAGCAGCATTATTACCTTCAATATATCAGTACTAGGAATACAAAGCAACATTTTAATAGATACACTGATGGAAACGCTTTCAAACTGAAGTTCTTCAGCCACTTTTCTCAATATGATTCACACCACATCCATATTTCTTCCAAACAATAAAAAAAACAAAGGACTGAGCTCCTCAATTTGACTGTCAAATCCAAGATTATTAATACTGTCTAACAGTATCAGTGCCTCTCTCCCTTAACTGAGAAGCAAAGAAAAAACTTTCAAAGCAGCAACACACCATACTAAAAAGAAAAAATAAGTAATACCATTTAGGATAACTTTTACTTCTACTATGACCCACTTACATGAGAAAATAACTTCCTTGTATTCCCGCAAAAGCCACTCACAGTCTGTTGTGGCAGCAATATTGTGCTCAAATATCTATAACAAAAGCAGACAAAACTTTCTACCACCTGGAAGATTTGAAGCTTTGGAAAGCTTTCCCAGGGCTTGCAGAGAGCTCTGCGTAAGATGCGACTAGAGAGAATGAGAACGAGGTTGCCAGGAAAAGACATCATTGCCACAGTCATGTTCTCCCCAAGAGAAAGCACGATGTAAAGAAGCCAAAGAGGTGCTTGACAGAGAATGAGAAATCTTAAATGTTACTGAATGGTTAAGAATCAAAATACTGCAGTGTGGGAATAATGTATTTTGCAGGTACATTATTCATATTGAAAACTCAGTATCTGGAGGCAAGTGACAGTTTTTACTTTCAGACTAAATCCACTAACATTTTGCTGATAGATACTGAAATTCTTTTTGCAAAGGATCAACCATCCTTGAAATAACTGCATTTTTATGAGGGAAAAGGTAACAGTGTATCTCAGACCTTAATAAAAAGCTGGTCAAGGTATATTACATTAACCTAATTGCTTTATTGATAAATAGAAATATGTTTGGTAAAACACATGGTTAACTTGCAAGTCCCCAGATACAATCCCCCTGTGTGAAAAAGAATTATGAAGTTTGAATAGTTACACTGAGTCTGATTCACTGAAATGAGTCACTGCTGAAGATGCTTTGTGCACCTTCAAAACTGCACCATCAGTATCAAGTGCCAGAAGATTTTGTTTTTACCTTTTTCTTAAGTTTTCAGTTCCAGGTGCTGCATGCAACAGCCATAATATAAGCTCCATCACACTACAAACTTCATCTGTTTCTAGATTCAAATTACATGAAGCAGTCATAAATTGGAAAACAAGTTTTGAACTCACATCTGCCTACACTGCAGGAACCACTGTATGAACATACAAAACCTGTTGATTTCTAGAGCACTATAATCCAATTACAGTCATTAAGAAAGTTTGAATGGCACAGTCTGCTTTCCTTTCAGTCACTCAGAAGAAAATACACAGACTCAATAGAGATGAAAATTCACAATTCTAACTGTATGATCAGCTCAAAGCCTTTCTTCTAGGAAGTGACATTTTGAGATAAACATAAGAAAACAGTAAGATGAAGAGAAAGGTCAACAGGTATTTGACGGAGTTTACAGGAGATAATACAAGAGCTTCTTTTGCAGACACAGTCTCTGTGCAATTACCAATGACGGACAGCATGAGCTACATGATATGCCATATTCTACATGCCAGCTGAAGACATATTTTACCAAGTATATTCAAGACCCCAAGAGAAGAAAAATCACATCCTTAAATAACAATACCACATGTTTCTTCTGAGTTCTTAAGCAACAAGAATTAAGTGAAAATACAGAATAAAGTTAAGAGAATGAGAAGACTGATAAAGAGTGAGCAGCTGACACCCCCTCAAGTTACCAACAAGTTCCCTGGCCAGCAGAGGAAAGAGTAAGCAATAATTTAATACATGCAGAGAGCACTATTAAAATACTCATCATTAGAGACCTCAGAAGGATCAATCTAAAAATATAAGTTTGGAGAGAATCCCAGCATAAACACGTATACCAAAACCTGTCAAACTGTTTCCGTATCCCACCCCCGCTTCCAAGCAACATAAGTAAACCCTTGAAATTTAAAGTATTTTGAGTAAATCTTCAAAACCTTACCTAACAGAAAGCTACTTTCTCCCAGTCATCCCAAAAGCTTATCCAAGTCTGAAGAGAGGTTCAAGTATCATGAAACTACAGCAGTAGCTACTTTAAAACAAGCAATGTTATTAAAATAACGTGCGATTAGACTGTTTTTGCCAAGAAGAACCATAAACAGATCTAATAATTAGAATCTGAAACTAGAAACAGGTGCAAGTTTTTTAAACAATCACTGCAATGAGCAATTGCAGCTGCCTATGGAGGAACACTACGCTCTCAAGGCGTCCACGAGCTGCCTAAATATCATTCAGAGAAGACCACAAATTATAACGCTTGACACCCAAATCACCAACTGGAACTTAATGTGTTTTAATTATGCACACAGTAGCGAGTCTTCTGAACTGCTACTGAGCCTCACTTGTCAAGACAATGACTTTCAACAAAAGTCTTTAATATCTGCTGTGACACAACAGGCTCTTTAGAAAGCAAACTGCAAAAAAAAGTCTCTAAAAATTAGTTCAAATTTCTTTGTGAGATTCAAGATTAAAAAAAAAAAACCAAATAAAAATTAGAATAGAGTCAAGAAAAGCAAACTGGCCACCAGCAACTGTTCTTGACACTAAAAAGTAGGCCACTGGCTTACTACACCAAAAGGACACACAGTTTATTATCATTTGGATTTTCAGCAGATGGATAGACAACTGTTAGAGGACATAAATATTTGTGTAAGCCTATCATTCAGAAATAACCTCCTGTGTGGAAATCATGAACTTTTACCCTTTGGTCAAGTTTGATCTTTAATTAGACACTACTTTGAGAGACAGTGAAACAAAAAAAAAACCCAAGAGGCACTAACTAAAAAAAAAAAGTTTGAGAGCACCTAAAAAACATTTCACACCTTAACTGCAAGACTTTACTCCAGTCTTTCAGCATACACGGTTTTATAGCATCCCCACATATCACAACCCCATTACATTATCTCAGTATATGGTGAATATACATTCATGGCGTACAAGAGGCATGGAGATACATATACTGTCCCTCACACGATTGGAATCTGAAGGAGGAAGAACTGGAAGAACAGAGCAGTTGTGCTAGGTTTTGTTTTTGCTGAATCACCCTTCCTGTATGGATGGCTACATTACTCTTTACTGTCAAGCATGTACAGAAAAAGAGGCTTGATTATTTTTTTCTAATGTTTGGTTTTCTTCATGATCATCCTGCAAAAATTACCACTTTTTCCCAATTTGCTGGGCTGCTCTGAGACATCAGAAGTACGCTCATGAAGGAGAACCAGAGCTGTATGTGTCTGTGACAGCTGAAGAGGGAAACTCCACCATTAAAGAGAGGCTGTTACTTAAGCCTTCTTCCCCAAAGCAGTCAATAACAGTTCATTATGACATCAGAAGAGAACATATCTGCTGCACTTCGAAAAACTATTGTTAAACAACTTCTCCATATACAGAAAATCCATGGAAACAAAATCTGGCAATCCTAGTCAATGGTAAGTTGAATCTGAGTCAGCAATGCCCTAGCAGCCAGGAGGGCCAACATTGTCCTGGGAAGCACCAGGCACAGCATCTTCAGCAGGGCAAGGGAGGGGACCGTCCTGCTCTGCTCTGCACAGGGGCAGCCTCGCCTCGAGGTGCTACAACATAAGAAAGACATGGGGCTATTAGACAGTGTCCAAAGGAGAACCATCCTCTGGAGAGGAAGCTGTATGAGTGGCTGAGGTCACTCGATCTGTTCAGCCTGGAGGAGACTGAGGTGAGACCTCACTGCAGCTTCCTCATGAGGGGAAGAGGAGGGACAGGCACTGATCTTTTCTCCACGGTGAACAGTGACAGGACCTGAGGAAATGGCCTCAAGTTGTGTCAGGGGAGGTTTAGGCTGGATATTAGAAAAGGTTCTTCACCCACAGGGTGGAGGGTGGAACAGGCTCCACAAGGCAGTGGTCACAGCACCAGCCCTGACAGAGTTCAAGAAGCATTTGGACAATGCTCTCGGGGCACATGGTGTGACTCTTGGGGTTGTCCTGTCAGTACCAGGAGGGGACTCAATGATCCTTGTGGGTCCTTTCCAACTCAAGATACTCTCTGATTCTGCGATTTATTGCCCAGAAAATTACCCCAAAAACCAGATTCTTTGAGCAGTTTCTTTTAGACAAAGATGACAGAGTTTATTTCTAGCAAGTGGTGAGATTTGCATATGACATGAGCACTGTTGCTCAAACAGAAGGAACATGAGACAGAATTCTTATTCAACTCCCATCCCTCTCCATCTAGTTTTAGCTTTTTTTCCTCTTGCTGTGACACTTCCTCTTGACCTCATCATCTTCCTACTTCCTACCTTCCTTTACTGTTATTTGCACCCACTTAGGCTTCACTAACTTGCTTCCTTGGTCTTCAGCAAGGGCATGGTCACCACTCTGGACGCCAGTCCTCCTCACTGTAATTATTCAACTTATTTGGACAATGCTACGGAGAAGAGAAAATTCACTGACGCAGGCACTCTCCTTGAATCCTAAATACTCTTGCAAAGTCTATGCAGACATTCTCCAAATAAAATTTCCTCCCACTCCTCTGCAAGAAATGATGCCCCTAATTGATCGTTTGCAGCCAAATCTCAGACCAAGAATCTGGGCTTTCAGCCACCTTCATCACTGCCCTCAAGACTTCCCATCTCCATGATGGAAGCTCACAGATCCTGTTTCAGATCTGGTCTCTTGCTTAAACCAAAACCTTAGCCCCTGATATTCCTTTGTAGATAGCTGGGTGTCACCTTCAAGGCAAATAAACTGTAACTTAACTTTTAATCTTCTTTCCGTATCTTTTGTTTAGCAGTGGAAACTTCTCCATTGTCCAGATTGCCAGTGTCTGGGCATTCTTCCCATTTTATAGAACCTGACTACACCTAATTTATCTGCTTAGTTGCCAGGTATTTTAAATTCAGTCTTTCTTAACACGTATTATTAGAAGCCTTTAGAACTTGATCATGCCCTTTCATACAGCAATTCCACCAGGAAGACAAGCCACTTAACTATTGACTTCTTAGACTGCCTTTCTGTATTTTTTCCCCTGCAACTGTTCATCATATGCATTTTTTTAGAAACACTCAAAAAACATGTCTACTGCCAGAAGTCCAGGATGTTAAATTCACAGATTTCTCTGCTAGTCATTAGAAGCCACTTCTGCTTGTTTCCTCTACACTTCTTTACTGTCTCTACCTAATTGTTTTCCTTTGTCTTTTAATTTAGGTATGGGCCTTGGAAACAGCTCTAGAATGAGGACAAGCAAAATCCTTGATATATGTATATATATATATATAAATATATATTTAGAAATATATTTAGAGAGAATTTCAAAAACACAGATTGAATGGGCACACAGAGCTTGCAGAAGAGAGTGCAGAGTTGAAGCACATCCCTTATGTATGAAGTCCTCTACAAAACAAAAAGACACTGAGTATTCCTTGGTATCTTGTATAGTATTTTGGAACATAGCCAGGACCTTCATGAATCTTCATATGCTAATAACTTATTAATAAAGAATGTTAACATAAAAGATAACTCATAAGGTTTCTTTACAACCATAATAAAAAGAACAAAACATACCTTACAGTCAAGAACAAAACAGTACAGTTAACACTATCAAATGTGGAACATGTATAGCCTTTGAAGGAAGAAGGGAAAAAGAAAAAAAAGATATGCAGGTAAGGGGTCATCCTTTGGGAATTATTTGCTTCCTTTTTTATGAATATTTACACGAACAGAATTGGTAAAACTCATTTTGAGAATCTGTCAAGTAGAGTGACCATTAGCAAAGACACTTGTTCTTCACCTCTGTCTACAGCAGCCATGTAATTCCAAAAATCAACTTAAAAAAGGATGAGGGTGCCAAGCTCAGGAAGCATTGCTATAGCTGGTAGTCAGCTCAAGTTTTACCAGGGAAGAAAAGAACTTGTTTTCTACAAACACTCCTACACTTGCACTTACATGAGCAGCCAGGCATTTGTCAACGCTAAGAAGGGTCACTAGAGACTGTGTAAACATTTTAAACTTACATGAAACTTCTTCGTTTTGTAGTTACAGTATCAGCTGAAACAGATTTTCAGAAGAATCAGATCCACTATTTCAGGAAGAAAAATAATACTTTTTAAGACTACAACAGCAATGAATGCAACTTTCACTAGTGGTGAGCAAACAAAATTACACGTTTTCAACTAGATATAAGCAAACTCATTCAGTTTTTAGCGTCTTAATGTCATTCAGATACAAAATCACTTCATTAGAAAACGCAACAGTTGCACAGAGTTCAACAATGTAGTTTTCAATCACTACAGCTCTATCAAACACATCTTTTGTACCTCTTCTGCTCCTCCAGTGTAAAAGAGAATACAACTACCTTCGCCTCAAGGCACTAACACAATCAAAAATAGGCATTATTTCAGATTTTTGATGATTAAAGGACTTGAGTTAACATCTGCAACTAATTACTTCTGTGCAGAATATTAAGCCTCTGCAGAACAAGGTCTTAAATCTGTCAAAGCACTTACAATGCTAATACAGAGGGGGAAAAAATCTTTTAGGAATCAATCTTATGCCTGAAAAAGGACTCTGAAAAGTCTACTAAAAGTTCAGGAAATTTAGAATCAACCCGTTTCCTCAAGAAAACTGAATGAAAAGAATGGTGGTACCTTGCCCTGTGCAAAACTATTTTAAGTAGCTTCCTATACCCTAGCACCATACTGACTAGAGCATAAGATCTCCCTTTCCAACTAGTACCCAAATGAGACAGACTTTATTTTTTATAAGTAGCAAAGATGAAAGAACTTTACAAGAAATGGGAGCAAAAAATACATATAGACTACAGGAATAAGAAGCAGAAAAAAGAATCAATACTGAACAAGAGATTTGGGTAGGATAAAAACGTAATTTGGAAACGTAAGGTTTATTTTGATGTGGGTTTCAATCCACCAAAAACCTGTAGGATTATTTTAATTTAGGATTACTTTCAGAAGCCCATTACAATTAACAATGTCAAGCCACAGTATTTTCTACTACAAATCGCTCAGTCACTGGAAACACTGCTGCTTTACAAATTTAAACATGTATATAACAATGTATTTACACACTACTCACTACAGTCATATCTAAGACAGCATGGACCAACATCTTGCACACTGTATTATTAATTGACACAAAGAACAGTTTGATGAAGGCAGAATAATACACAGCTGGTCCTGTGACACTGAGGAAGTAATGAACTGAGTTCTTCTGCAAGACCAATGCATCATCTCTGCTTCCTATTAAGGAAGGAATTTTTATAAATAAGCACACTTACATATAGGACAAGGCTGTCCTACTGATGTTGATGGCACAGATCAGACACTGAGGCATATGCTCAAGCAGAACCAAAACGAACCAGAGTACTCCCATATACAGCATTAAGCTCTTAATTAAGTATTATTTCTAGTCTGCTACTATTGCCCAAAACTAAGTTTCCAATAAGAAAAAAACCCAAAGATTTAAACCCATCAACACAAGCCATAAAGGAAAATAAGAGTGGTACATTCTATGAACTGGTACACATCACAAAAGCTGCTGCAGAGTCTGAAGCATTACTGTATTTTCCATATCACTCAAAGCTCATCTTTCACAGAGGTCACTGTGCTACAATCTTCACAAGCATTACTTATTTTTCTTTATTCTATACAAAACTGAGTATTTGTAAACTCGAGTTTTTCACTATGATAAACAAAGCTGCTTTGATAGAAGTTTTTCTGGGAAAAAGCTGCTAACTTAGTTATCCAACATTAAACGGAATCCTACAATTAGCTAGACTTAGCTAATTTTAGATTAAAAAAAATAGATTCAAACACCTAAAACCCAAGAATATCACTGGTTTCTGCTACACCTTAATTTTCACCCTTTCAAGCACATGCAGACCCACAGTTGTACAGCTGCATGTGCAACTATTGTTCCACACAACATTTTAATATTCTTTAGAGTGAGAAGTTTTTGATTTTTCAGAAACATAATTCTTAAATATTTTTTTACCTAAGGAAAATGAATCATGGGTTCCATTTTGTACACTACCAGCAACTGTTTCAGTGTATACTCTACAGAAGCTTGAATAACATGTTCAGCACTACACTACTGACTTGCTACTCCTTCACCCTCTGCACCACCTACATTACCTAAGAGTTGTTCCAAGACAGGATGCTAAGTTCAAAACCTCAGATTTGTACAGAAATTTTGGAAGGATATGGGGACAAGCACAAGAACAAAGTGCCAACAAAAGAACTGCAACTGTACATGTGTGTAATACACAGTATCTTGCTCTCCTTCCTTTTCTGATCTTCCCAGAATTATAAATCTCTCCTTTTACACATGATACTACCAGAGGAAAAGAAAAAGTTTCTGGAAGCATGGCAGAAAATCTCCAGGAGTAAGGAAAAGGACCCAAATAATAGTCTCCAGAAACTGACGTTCTGAGTAGAAGCTTTAGTCAGTTGAAAAAATTTCTTTTGCTTCTGCATATGCACACGTTAAAGCAAAGGAATTTTTAGTACATCTACTGATGTGCATATGCCCTTGTTCAGGTTGTTCTGCCCAATAAAGAATGATATTTGTTTGTCTAATAATCTACGAAGAGTTTTTGAACATTTCACCTGAAATATAGAAACAGCAATATATGAAAATCTTTAAGCAAAAGAGAAACAGGATCTTGTCTGCTACCTTCATAAGATTATAGCTTGAAAACTTTCATTCAGCAGGTATCAAAAGCTTGCTGCAATCACTGTGTAAGATTATCACAGTGAAAGTTGCATTAATTCGTTGCAATGAGAAGTGTTTAATAGAACAGGACAGCCTCATTCTCCACATGTGGTAGGACAGATGCTTCTGTGACATTCTATACAGACATAAGCTTGTTCTAAAATGAAAGAACAAGAGGGGACATACTTGAAAAGAATTTGTCCAAAAAACCTCGCACTAAATGTGTGATTCCATTATGAACAAAAGCAGAAAGAAGAAAAGCCCTGGTCTACTTAGGTTTTGGATAAAAAACCAAGCAAACCATAACACAGACCACGAAAACTTTCCAAGCAACACAGTTAACAAGCAAACATCTCTATCAACCCCCATTTTTGATTTTATTTTAAGAACAGGGTTTTAAAATTTTATTTAGTTTCAAATAACAACCAGAAAAAGTTAGACACCAACTGTGAGCAGCAATATCTTACTGACTTCTAGAAGTATCAAGTAAGAAACCTTAAGAACAGAACTTGAGACAACAGAAAATAGGTTGATGAAAGACATTTGTCATATAGAATTATGGTTGGGGGTAAGAGTGTGTTTTTTAAGGAAATTAAGAAGAAGCAGTAACTAAAAATTATGACAATATTTAAATACTCTTGTGTTTCAAAATGGAAATCCTGGAGCTTTTCATCATTAAGAGAATCTACCATTTGAGCCAGTAGCAGGAGGCTGTCATCCTCTGTCTCTGTAAACAACAGAGAAAGAGAAAATACCTTGACAGCATTTCATACATATCAGCTCACAGCAAAAAAATAAAAGAGACTCCAGTTACAGTTGCACATTATATTTAAGCTGATTAATACCTAGCTACTGACAAGTGAAAGGTCCCAACAGCAACAAAGCAAGGATCTGCTGGAAACTGAGGACTACTGGATAAAAACACGGTGAGAAAAATGACAATTGGACAACAAAAACAACACCTCGAGCACAGATCACCACTGTGTGCACAAGCCCTGGCAGGTTAAGCTTTGGGAAGCTCTTCTCTGACAAACTCAGAGGGGACCCATCTGCAGACTCAACTTCCAGCTGAAGAAGTGGTAATAAATTCACTGCATACCTGAGATTGAGAAGTTAACCTCTGTGTTAAGAAGATATCTGTGGGTAAGTACGAGTTGCACACCATCAGCATGGGTTCCCTCTGCTGAGCAGCAGCCAGATAAAGCCCAGCACACAGCTTCCCTGGCATTGTCACAGCCAGTCACCTATGGCTACAAAACTAGCACTTCTGTAGAAACAAGTTCACTGGCACATAGGAATGCTTGGATGTCCATACATGCTGCTGATTTTGTAGGTTAAAGACTGATTGTGTATGACTGCAGCATTACCAGAATGATCAACTGTAACATTTGAAATACTGGTTTGTAGATAAAGGATGTTATAACCCTATATTCCTTATATTGGTCACCATCTCTGTATCACTCTTTTCTCAGGGCTTTAGTGGCCCTGTAAAAGCAAGCTCACTTACTCCTTATGCTGGTACTCAGGAGACTGGGCAACAAGCCATTCAGCCAGTGGTGAGCTGAGCCAGCTGAAAAATTATGGATCATTTCAGGCCAAATCAGGTCTCCTAACTGGCTGACTGCCCAAACACTGATGCTGGGGCTAGAATATAGTCAAGATTAAATGTCTGGGGACACAGCAGAACAGGAAATGAGCTTCAAAGTGTTTTAGACCTGCATGTTCAGGGGTGTTAAAGCCCAAGGTACAAGTAGCATGTTTTTTGCACACAAATTCACATGGCCACTAACCACTACTATCCATAGCCACTCCCTGCTATCACTTTTATCTATTCCATCACTCAGCCATACAGTTTCCTCTTCTCTAGTTTACCCCACTGATACCACTTCTTCCGTCAGCAAGAGTCACTCCCTACTATCCTAAATTTTATTTATGCCTTCCTGACTATCAGCTTCTTCCAAATGTCTCCTCTCACCAGAGACTAATCAGAGACCTTCGGATCTCAATCAGCCAATGCCTCTTTACACCTGAGACAACAATCATCTTTTTCTACTTAGGGAAAAAGGGAAGGAAACAAAAAAAAGCACTATTTCAGTTATCCTACCCTCGTCTATTTTGCGCCAAGTGCAGTTTCCATCTCCAGCTTTCAAAGAAATAAACTGCTGCTCCTCACCACCACCAAGGTCCTCTGCTAGCTCTGGCTCAACCTCACCCCTCCCCTCCAGATTCCCATTCCTAATCAGGTACTTCCTTCCCTTTTCCCACCCCCTATACTGGGAAAATGAGAACTATATTAACTGAAGGAATATCCTCTTCCTGATGTCTGTGTTCAAAAGGGATATCAAATAAGATAGCTCTCTCCTTTTACACTCTGAGTCTCCTTGGTAGTCTAATCTCCAGCAGTAGGCACCAAAACTCTCACCTACAGAAAAAAAACAGCTGGGGAAAGTTAGCAGTTTAAAGCACCAGCAATGATATTAGTATGGTCTTAGTCTGAAGGTTCTTGATTGTTCAAATACCAAATAAGTTGACAGCAAAAAAACACGAAGAGAGAATGGCTGTTACAAAGTAAAAGTAGCAAGTGGCATATAATGCAGACTAAGAGATGGCAAACTTTCAGGTAAGCAGATGGTACCAGGCTTCTCTGCATGGGAAACCCTCTGGCAGGTCCTACAGAGCTCTAAGGAAGTGACTACCCTCACACAGATGTTCTGTCGACTCAAGCTACCACATTTCCATAATGCTATTTTAATCACCCAGCCAAAGCTGCCTTGCACATCCCAGAAGCAACACTGCTTTAAATATCTGATTGGAAGTTCACACACATTGCTCAGATTTATCTTCCTCCTGTACCAATAATTGTTACCGTATGTCTATATGGTAAATTGACACCTGTCTATCAGTATGTGTAAAATCAGAATAGTACTCAACACGCATGGTGCCATAATAAGCCATAATAAACCCTACACTGAAATGTTGTATGGCAGAGCTGGAAGAGAAAGGACTATCCTGGGACCTCCTTTAGGGAAGTGGGACAAGCTCTTCATTATGGGGAATCAACACTACTGGGGGTGCACAGCTCTGTCCAAACACAGGCCCAGAACAATTTCTCCTGACTTGTTTCTCTCACCACCAGGACACCACTATGCACAACCCTCCTAGCTCACACAGCATCAGTGCTACTCGATTTGCCTTGCTGTGGCACAGCAGCAGCACTGGATTTGTCTGAAAGGCACAGATCCTTGCAGTGCAAAATTGGCAGGATCACTCCCTTCCTTCTATGTGGCAGCAGTTTAAAATGTAGTCCTGTTCTGCAGAAACTGAATGAATTACAGGGCAACAACAGCAACCAAAAAAAAAAAAAAAAAAGTTCAAACTCAGTCTCTGAATATCAATAGTTTCCAGAAGGTATTACGTGACATTTCGTGAGAAAAGCTCTGACAGGACAGGAGCTGCAGGCAATGTTCTGCTGTTAAACACAGTTGTCCTTGTTTCAGGAGGGAAATATACACACACACATATATACATATAGCACATATGATGTGATTCAAAAAGTTTTCCTATAAAATGACACAAACTGCATTGTGGATATACTTAACAGTAATGCTGTATTAATTAAAACAGAAATGCAAGTTCTTCTCCCATTCAGCACCGCTGGGGCTAGTCAGAAGGAAAGAACACCAAAGTATTATACCTCTCCACTTAGCAAATCAGCCAAAACAGTAACTAAAGATAGAGCAACAAAATGCCTGGAAATCATGACATACAGTCTAATCTGCACTGTTTCCACAGAGAAAACTCTATCTCATTACTCCCAAAGTTCTTTAATCTTGTCAGTAAAGCAGAGGATAAGAGACAACTATATGACAAACTATTTAGCCTTCCAGGTGCTTTTAATAAGTTTCCACATGACAATAATCCCCACTGCTAATAAAATACACAATTTTGATTCAGGAGATGGATAACTGGATGTTGTTTTTTTCTTTTCAAAAAGGCCAGAAAAGCAACATTAGGTTACTAACTCCCCATCCAAAAAAACCTAACAATGAAAGTCTCAGACTACTCAGTACATTTATAAATATGGAAAGCAGGTATTTGTGTATCAGATGAGAACACAGTCCTCGTCACAGAATGACAGAAAGGTTGAGGGGGAAAGGGGTCTCTGGAGGTCTCTGATCCAACCCCACTGCTCAAGCAGGGTCACCTAGAGCTGATTGCCCAGGATCATGTCCAGATCACTTTAGAATATCTTCAAGAATAGAGATATTGCCACAAATTATGCAGGAGTTTGCTCATTTACTCCGTTCCATGAGCAAACTGCACAAAATATGAGTGATAAGCTTCACTCTGCAGAAGATACCTTCCCAATTGAAATGTTTTCCCAACTGAGTAAACAACACTGCTGACAGCCATCTCGGTTAGCAAAATCCAAGATGTAGTCTATAAGGAATCACTGACCCATAAACAAGGTAAGGATGTCAGCATCATGACAGTAAACATAACAGAATGCAAAAAGAAAAAGTACGAGAGAAGAAACTACGATGTGCAAACTACTCTTAACACATTACAAATAATTCAGCCAAAGATGACTTGGCATTCTTTAGGAATTGCTGAGCAAATCTTTGCTCGTGTATATCTGCAATCAAAATATTGTCAGGAACCAAGAAGTGAAACAAAATACAGCAAATGAGCAATGTTTCAGCAGTATATACATTTAGAACTACCACGTGTGGTTTTCACAAGCCTATCATAATATTAACAGATTAAGCTAATGCAATGAAATGCTGATTTAAAGCTATAAGCATTATTTCCAGTATCAGTGAAATACTTTAATACTAACATGTTTTACAAGCTATGTATACAGGCTTTAGATGTATGCACCAGCAGATGAGCTGGACACCAACTACTCTTGACATGACCAAAACAGAAAACACACAGAAGTACCACAGCCCAAAACATGAATCTAAAACAATGGGAGAGCTGGAGGTATAAAATGTCTCAGCAATTTGATCTTTGAATTGTCTTCATCAATAGAATCTCAGGCTTTTCAGAGAGCTTTAGAAACAGTACATAGTACACAGCATTATCTTCCTCTGTTCATTTGCAGAATAACATAACATCTGCATCCAGCATGTAAAGTCTAATTTCTTCCTTTTCTACCACCACCACATACAACTTCCTGAATTCCCAAAACCAAAATGCAGCTCATGGATAGTCATAGCCACATGTTTGATAGCCTCGAAGATGAAATTAAAATCTGTTTCATGACTTTAAATTATTATGGCAACATTCTTACCTCTTTCATGAAAAAGAGTTCATTTCACTAACAAATACATCCACACTGTAACAGCACATAATTAAGAAAGAGATGACTCAAGCAGGATAACACTGCCAATTTGACTAATGAAAGTTTTGGAAATGGAAAAAGACCCACAACCCTTTCCTTCACATCACTGGCTGTAGGCAACAAAGTCGTATTTATTTTGAGTTCAGATCTAATAGTTTCAAATACACTGGTCCAGAGTAAACGAGCACGCAGTCCCAAGATCACCAAACCAAGAATTCTACTCTTTTACAACCCAAAAATCCAGGGTGAGCTTGGGCTGAGCTCCTCCAAAAATAAACCGGTACCTTGTAAGAGGATTCTCTCATCGCTGTAAGCCACAAAAGGTAAGAAAAAGAGTGTAACTGTTGAGACACTAACTTAATTTAAAAGAAAAATATTGACTCAAAGAGGCATAAAAGCTGAGAAAAAAGTGGAGCTGGAATATGTTGACGCAGCAAGGTCAAGAATCAACCCACTCCAAGATCAAAGGAGGCTGATATTTTCCTTCCTTACACCTTCCAGGCCAGCAGGGACTCCTTGAGCTGGTAAGCACATTAATCCACAGTAAGTTGCCTAACTAGCTAGGCTCTCTGCATGAGCCAGTAAATAATCACTGTGTATCTCCTGCCTGAAGAACCTTTGTGCATGGTAGAAGATGCCGAACACTCACCCATGGCAATTTTAAAGACAGACTATTTCTCAAGACTAATGGTGTGGCAAAAGGTCATATCCTTGCAGCCAATGTCCTGCATGGAAGATAATATTAGCTGGAAGTTCTTTCCAACCCTGAAGTAAAGATATTGCAAAATTAAGCACTCAGAGTAGGAAATGGAAGTTTTATTCCTTCCCCTGTAAGTATCATGTCACCATCAGACATTACCATTTTGGATCCCAGAAATAATGCATGGGGCAAAATAAGTAACACAAAACAAGGTATTTAAGATGACTGTCAAAGCCTAATGTGACTTCCTTTCTTGAGGATCTCTTTAGTTTTATGGAGGCTTTTACTCATTCCTTCTTCTTAGAGGTTAAAGTTCTGTCATTATCAACAGGTTAAAAGAAGAGGCAGTATTACCCATCCATCACCATAACACATTTCAGGACCACACCTAGCCTTTGTAGGAAAAAGGCTGAAGCAAAGGCTGAGATGTGAAAAACAGCATGGTTGTCCTGGCTTGGGGCAAATTTAGGGAGGAAATCTCCAAAGAGGTCCCTCTAAAAAGCAAATTCAAGCGGCCCCTCCCCCACTCAGTTCGGGAGACAAAAATCTCCTTTGAGAAAAGTGGAAAAAAAAAGTTTATTTAATAAGTATTTATTTAAAAGTACTTACAAACATGGAAAAATGAGTAATATTAAACAATGGAACCTCTCGTTGTTCTGAAGAGATGGCAAACTCAGAAAGTCCTTGTCATGCGGTGTAGCTCGGCTCGCTCAGTCTCTTGATCAGTCCTTCTTGCACTGGAAAAATGCTGTCCTGGGCCCCAGTGGGCCACAGGCAGGAGCTCCTGGAGGTTTTCTGGGTTTTTGGTCCAAAGCAAGGCTGGTCAGTCCCAAGAAGAGCCACAGTCTGGGGAACTCCTCTGCCTCAGCTAGCAAAGCAAAGGAGGGCTCTCTCCTGCAGCCTGTGCTGTAGACAATACCACCCATGAGAGAGAGCTGAAGCTCTTATCTCTGTGTTCTGAATACAGCTGCCTTAGACATTCCACTGCTTCTCTTTCTCCCTCCCTTCACTCTCAGATCTAGTTTTAAATGTGCAAAACATATTTCTGGGCTAAACAGACAAATGGGGATACAATTCAGCATCATAAAGTCATCCCAGGACATTGGTATAAAGGAATACAAGAAAGATTTCTGGGTTACACTTCAATCCAACTCTTCCTATCCTTTCCTCCCTTCTCAACTTTTTCATCTCTAGAGAGCACAGAAGATGATGCTGCTGTTTTAGGAGTTCTGGGCTACAGAGCCATTGCACAGCCCTTACCACTTCACTGCCCTGTCCTATTTCAACTGTTGAGCACTGAACTGAAAGCAGGAGGGTCAAATTGCTAAAAATAAGTGAACAATTCTATAAAAAGGAAAGGTAGAGCAGAAACTGAAAATAAAACACAAAACCAAAAACCATCTGCCACAAATGTGTTTGAACAGTTTGATGTAAATATAAGAGTTTCCAAATCGCAAAAGACATTCTATTTTAAGCATTACTGAATACACTTTAAAGCTGGAAAGAGCAAGGTTATGGCTGATGGAGTTTAAGGCAGTTTTTTCAAGCCAACTTGGAAGAACTCTACTTACAGTCTGCACAGGCTCCAGGATTTTTTCTTCTTAAAAGAATTCAGATATAGAAAAATGAATTTGTTAACTATCATGTTTAAGGAGTACTTAAATTTTTTTATGTTTTCATATATTTTCTAGTTACTAAAACACTAGACAGTATTACACAGCTTGCTTTTTTTCTAAAAAATTCCAGGCTATGAATTCGTGAAGGTTCAAAACAAATTTGCTAGAGAACCTAAGAACAGCAAGTAATTACAACTGCCTCAAAAGTTACACTCACTGCTTGGGAGTTTGGGCTAGGTGCTAGCTGGTTTACTTGTTACTGTACAAAAGGAAGCTCCATAGATGTATCCTTGGTCTTTTTTTTTCTTTTTAAACTCAAAAGGTACTTCAAATTTTTCCAAGATCACCACCACCACCACCAAATTCTAGAGATCAAAAAATTTTTAACAATATTAAATATCTTAATGGACTAAACCACAATCTTGTGATGGATATTGATCAGGTGGGCTTGTGTCAGTATCTGAACCTCCCAGCACAAGTAAGGGTCGCATTTTCTTTGCACTGCCTCAAGTTTCTCCTGCAAGCGTTCCTGCAGGTTACATTACCACTTGAAATGTCACATATTTCATTGAGCATAATGATTCAGGCATCTTGCCAAATTGACACGAATATGTCAAGCCTCATTTTTCTTTGTAATAGCAGTAGATTGGATGATCTAGTCCCATTGCAGTGTGATGGCCAGATGCTATTCCAAGAAAATTATGTCTGAAGAGGGGAGACAGGGTGTCAAGCAAATGACGATGCATAACTGCAATAGCAAATCCATCTGAATAAAATTAGTGCTCAAGTGATTTATGGAAATCAAAACAAACATATCAAAAGACCACAGATGTATAAAACCCAGACTAAACCAAGGACCTGGGGTTCACATGGAGTGCTTATAACACAATCACAAAAATTCCATTGTTTCACCAACACACACAAGAACAAAGTCACCATTAGGCATTTGACTTAGTGAGTCAATAAACTGTTCCCATTGCCCACTCTGGCAAGCAGCTGTCAAACACTGCAATGCCAACATGGAGCTAAGTAAAAGTCAGAAAAAACAACAAAGAAACACTGCTGGAAGAGAACCTGAAATCTTTTTACATTAAGGAATACCAAGAATGATCGAGTGATGGCAGGGTTTATTGTTTGGTTTTGGGTAGGGATTTGAGTGGATTTTGGTCTTGTTTTCACAAAAGAGCTTCCTTTGGTTACCAATACAACTTTGAATTATTTCCAATCATCGTGTTCATCAGTGTCACTTCAAGAAAATATGAACCAAGTTCATACAGAAGTTACTCATAAAAACTTCCAGTACAGTATCAGTCATCTCCTTAGCGATTGGCTTTGAAGTTTCACATTCAAGTACTTAAATGATGGTAGTGACAACTGATTATCCACCTCACTGGGCAGTTTATAGATATCACATACACGGGTACCTTGGTATTCTTCTATAGGTATCAGACCCTCAAAATAACAAAGCTCCCAGATATGATACAAAACTAAAAAAAAATCTTAGTTATCAGTGTGACAGCTACTGAAGAGCAGTTAAGTTCCCTTCCAGCATCTGGGACCTGAAAAAATAACTCATTTCACAAAAAAACAGGTGTAACAGTGAAACTCTTTGAACTTTTCACTGCATGGATCTAGAGCAATTTAACAAGAGTAACAATTAGCAGATCCAGCTTGACTGTTTTTAAGTATCTAAATCAGAACAGTTCACAGTAACAACCAGTTAAAATAATGTGCAAGACAGAGACAAAACTGAAGTTTTGTTTAATTGCTTGCACTATTTCACATTTGTTCTGATTTTTCTATTTATTGGAAAATAGCTGTATTACAGACCCACTAATACTTTAATTGTCATGGATTCCACTGTCTGTAGAAGGTGGAATTATTCACAAATTAAAAATATGAATTTCCATTATACTCCTTATAACATCAGAACTCCATGATGCAAAGAGCCTCTTGCACCTCTGCAATATTGTCTTCTCCAGAACACTGTGCATTGCAATTCAGAATTCACTACATGTGTTAACTTAATCACTTGGAGAGTATTTTCCACTCAAATAGAAGCCAGTGACAACAGAACAGATGCCTTTAGGAAACTAAGGATGTGTGATTACAGTTCTGGAAAAAAAGACACATGCTTGCATCATCTGCAATTATTAAGTTTAGAATTAAATAGTCATCAGTGTTTCCAAGATAAAACTGATTAAGAGATTTAAAAGGTCAGTAGAAACATGGTTCTAAGTCAAGCTAGTTCATGCTATCATTTTTTCAACACAAAATGCTTTTTTTCAGTGAGGGGAAAAAAAAAAAAAAAAAGGAGGGGGGGGAGAAATACACTATCTCAACCAAGAAAATAATTTCCCCTCTTCTCTTCGCATCTTTCCCACTACTGCCATTGCAAACAAGCCAAGAGAGTGGCAGGTCTTTTTTTAAGCTTTGTTTTTTAAGCATATAGCAAATTTTATTTCATAAAAGTAATGAAAACAAACAGTAAGTTTGTGGTCCAGAAAGTCAGCTCTGGATTATGATCCTCTAAATATACTGCAGAAAGGATGCAAGTATTCTGGAGCAAAAGCAGATCTCTAACTTGCATCGAGAAAGCAGCAAATAGCCCTCAAAATGCAATACATTGGTAAAGATAGCAACACACCCAGAAAAATCTGCTGAGGAAACAGCACACGGCTGTAAGCTATTCTTACTATCCAATAAACCTAAACCAGGAATAGAACCCAGTATATTCACCACAAGTTTGTTTATCCATTAGGACAGTCAAAGCAAGATGTGATCTTCCCATTCCCACTGAAGGATTTAAGGGATATACCGCTCCCACAAACGATATGTTTTCCTCACCCTTTGTAAGTACATTCAGCTTGATCCAATAAAAAGTAAATTGGATTAGTTTGATTTACCACTGATGGTCACCTGCTCTTAAGCGGCCTGATGGTACACTTCAGCCTTCAAACATGTCAACAGGTCACAGAGAGATATGATAACAAATTACTGAGAAAATACTTATGCAGCTTGTCTGTGCAAGCTTCAAATGCCTTACTGGCCTGCAAACAGTGCTAAAACTCAGCTGAGATGAATGTCATCATGCAGAAGACTTCCAACTAGGTACAAGCATACAAAAAAAGCTGGAGCATCTCTTTATGAAGACAGGCTGAGAGTCGGGGTTGATTCAGCCTGGAGGGAGCTCCATGGACACCTTCTACCAGCATTCCAGTACCAAAAGGGGTCCTACAAAAAAGCTGGAGAGGGACTTTTTACAAGGGCATATAGTGATAGAATAAGGGAGAACAGCCTTAAACGGAAAAAGATTAGATGTTAGGAAGAAATTCTTTACTGTGAGGGTGACGAGGCACTGGAATGAGCTGTCCAGAAAACCTGTGGATACTCCATCCCTGGAAGTGTTCAGGGCCAGGCTGCATGGGGCTTTGAGCAACCTGGTCTAGTGGAAGGTGTCCCTGCTTTTGGCAGGGGAGCTAATAGTTGATGTTTTTTCAGATACCTTCCAACCCAAACCCTTCTAGGATTCTGTGAAAATCGACAGTTCTGCATGCTGGTGTTAACAGACACAAAGTAATCTTATTGAGGAGCTCTTAGAGCTTTATATAGCAAGAAAATACTTTCATCACATGCACTCCCTTAAAACTGTAATTTTGCTCATACCATACTGATCAGATTACATAATGTTAAGCCTAGTGAAAACCTCAGACTTGCTCTCTCAAATAGAATCACAGAAAATAGCTAGCTGGCCACTGGAAGCTGCAATGACAGTGCTACTGCGAGGAGCTGGGGAAGCACTTCTAAAATCCTCTGGTGGGTTAAGAGTTAACTAACAAGTAACAGAGCACATCAAACATTAACGAAACTGATGCTGAATACAATACACAAGGTAATCCAGTTCATAGGTGTGCATCATAAGAATATTTAAAAGAACAAAGGAAGCAAGACAGAATGGCAAATATGATTCAACGTTTGGATAAATAAATCCTTTGAGACGCAGAACTAACACAGTGCTGTATTTCAAACATGAATGGCTTTTAGCTTGCTGTCTCAATGTTTTCTACTACTTCAGTAAACATACTCCATTGCTACTGCTACCCCACAAAACCCAGGTTTTCCTTACCACAGCATTCATTTCCAACCACCCTTTTCTAACAATCAGTGAAGAACAGAAGACTCATGCTGTGGCTGGCTCAAAATTGCACTTGTGCAGACTGACTAGCAGCAGCATCACAAACTACTCTTGGGCTCTATGATCTTTCCTTCAGCACTGCTCCCAATTAAGGACTTTCCCTCAGCACCAGGATGCACACAAGACACAGAAATGTACTTATTCTAACCGGTCACCCTTTGCTACTGATTGACAGGGGAAAGGAGGGAATAGAAAACAGCGAAGGATCAATGAGAGCTACAATGTGTCCATAGCACGTCCTCATAAACTCAGTTGGCTTCAGAGACAAGGCCAAGAGGACCTTGCAAGAGCAGTCTCTAGATAACAAAAGAGTATTACAGGTTACTTATTAACCTATCTTCTCATCTCTGTTTGGTTTTTTCTTTCTTTTTACGTTTTAGAAATCCCAAAGGTTAGGCACTCAAAGAAACAAGAATGGAAGAAATGGAAGCTACATGGGAAAGTTATTTCCCTTACTATTTATCATTTAGTATTTGTAGAGTTCAAAAATAACACAGAACCTCCACAACCTTGAGTGAATGGGTGAAGTTACATAATTTGCTCTATACAGGGCACTAGATTAGACAACATAAAGACAAAAGGAATCAAAAGCCTACAGATTTTATGCGCAAACATATGACAAGAACTTAGTCACCAAAACTTTTCCTAATCTTCCCCCCCACGAATACATGCACTCACTCTAAACAAAACAGTTACAGGCATACAGGACATTTGGAGCACTCAGATTTTTTATGTCAAGGTTTGAGGTGGCAGGAAAAAGGCATTTATTTATTCCCTTTCTTGCCCCTTACTGGCTTATTGGCCTGTTGAACACCCCTCTCCCCACAGTTTACTTGCAACAGAACTCTAAATTTCAGTAAAAAAATGATAATCTAGTTACTGACTTAAGACAGATGACAGCACTCACTTGAGCCTGCTTCTGAAAATGAAGGGGAAAGAACAAATCCCACAAGCCATACCTAAACACGTGTCCCCAAGTTCCTACTCTGTTAGGCTGAATAACTACTGTGAGAAACAGCTGCTTACCCATGAGACCAGACTTTTCTCAACATCGAGAGCTGCACTAATTAAAAGTGAAGGATAGTGGAATAAAAGCACTGACCACATTCAGAATTTCATGGGCTTCTTAGGGATGGACATAAGAAGAAAGGCATTACAAAATTTCTCCTCTTTGCCCATATTCAGCCTCAGTTCAATTGTTATGAAAGCGTACACATATCACACGTGTATGTAAAACTAATTACAAGTTTGGTAATATTTGTTGTAAGGAAGAAAAAACACGTAACTCAGAACTAGCCTAGTAGGCTCAAGATGTTTGTATTTACTACAGGAAACTGAAAGCATCAGAAAATGGGGGAACTCTTGTAGTGCAGTATGCCCACAACTAGCCATACTGCTTACTACTGCCTGCACTGCTACCATCATCAAGCAACCCACATTTATGCTAAAGTTCTTTGGAGATTTTAATCTACAAAACTCCAAATGAACCAAATTGCTACTGCCTCCCACCCACTAGCTGGCCTAAATCCAGCCAGCAAGCTTTCTGCAGTTTTCCCACGCCTGATTGTTTTCCAGCATGTAGACAAAGTGTAGATCATGCAGAAAACCAACAAGTTCAAGCTTTTTTTTTTTTTTTTTTTTTACTGGAAAGGGTAAGAACTGGAGAACACCAGTACTCAACTCCTCTCTTTCATAATACAGGAAATACTTTGACTAACTGGAGTACAGCAAGAGAACATGAAGAAAGCAGCACTCTACATATGATGTAGGCTGCTCAGCAGATGGGGGGGGAGGAGGGAGGACACCTAAACAGATGGTCTAGAATATGCATTTTGTATTTCAAAGTTGAAAGCATTTCTCAGCCTACAACATAAAGCGCTAATTTCAGCGGAAACTTAGAAATAATCCAAGAGGGCACCTATCCCACTGTCCAGTGCAACTTCCAGGAAAAATCCCAATTAAGTTTAAGGTTATCATGTGGACACTCCAGAAGACATCAAACTCCCATAATTCTTCAAGTACCAGCATCATCTCTCAAGTATCTTCTCAACACAGGCTCCAGAGGAAAAGATAAGACATGGCTACCAAAAACTCCTGCTGAGAAAAGTCTTCAAATAAAGAGGGTCAGTGCTCTTGCAAAAGCATCAGCAGCTGAAGACTGACACCAGGCAGTTACACCTCAAGTTTACCCTAGACATGTTTCTGAAGCCTAACTTGGACTGTGCTGTCCTGCCCTCACTGTCTCCAGAGTGTCACCATGAGGACTTGCATTTCCTCAATGTGGCACTACAGAAACTCCCTGCTTCTAGATCAGGCATCTCAGCTTAAACTCAGTGCCTATATTTCAGAGAGACTGTGGGGAGTCTGCTCTGAAGACAGGCTCAATCTCATGCACTGAAAAACTGAATGGAGTAGGAGATGGGTGCAAACACTAGAGTGGCTCCTGATTTTTCAGGGGAAGAAAACAGGTTTCCTGCATCACAACAGCAAATACTCTTAATTTCATTAATGAACTGTGTCTCAAATAAAGTTGGAAAGGAAGAGCAAAGAGTTTTATGCACTTTTATACTCGATGGCACGGCAGAGGATGACAGAAGACACTGATCCCACTGAGTAATAGAAGCTAAATTATCTCCTCTGCCCACGTTTACTATAGCTAATTAAGTCAGATAGATGAGAGAAGATAAAGGGATTCAAAAGAAGCATATTAGGCTTTTCATGTTTCTTTAAAAAAATTGCAGAAATTAGAAGAAGAAATTAAGACCGAAAGCACCTCAGAATAATTTTTGTGACTTTCACCTCCTAAGAGTAGAGACAGCCACTGCTCCTACCAAAGAGACAACCACATACTGAGCAACAGAAGAAAGAACACATTTAGACTATTGCCATACAGCTGCTGACCCACAACTCGTCATATCAGACTGCAGAGCTTCCATCTTTGCATAACACAGCAGTCAGCATTCCTCAGCATTCCAGAAACAGAGTCCAAAGCATGATTTAAACTGATCTATACCCAATGCCACACAGAGGCCAAGGCCATTGAGGTGGGCACCTGTATTTGCAGCAGCTGCTGTCAACCTGATGACTTCAGGGTTGCTGAGGTTTTTTTTAAACACAGGCAAATTTTGACTTGTAGTGATACACAGGAATTCAGCAGCTGAAGATAGATCTTCACAAGTTCTGAAGGGTTTAACTGTTTGCCCAACAGCAGTCCAAGTGCTGCTACAAAGTCCCTATGAGCTCATAAAATTACATTATTCGTTGCCTCTAAGATTAATGTACTTTCACCACAGAAATGGCCTTAGCTTTTGTCAAGTAATACAGCGAGCAGCTGCTTTGACACATCATTAAAGAAACAAGTCTTCTCAATTTTCATATTGCAGATAATCTTATTTTTAAAAAATCTGAGAAATCAAGGAGATTACAGGGCATTTGCATTCTCACTCATTTGCATCAGATGCAAAGAAGCTATAAGAATGTCTTGGTTTATTTCCAGAGCTATCTTTAGATCTGGTACTGAAGAATGAAATAACACAAATACTTGAAAAGTAACTGGGTAGTAAGAAACACTTTAAGTATCTTTGTGTGGCAAGAGATGCAGAAGTTAGGGAAAAATTACAGTTATCTAAAATCATGTAACTAATTTTGAGTGCTATACAAGTTTGTTGGCGAAAATGTATCTTCCCAACCATGCAGCTCTCGTTCCAGAATCTCTGCAACATTCTATTTGAAATGGAAAGAAAGTCATCTTCAGAAAATTAAATTGATTTTTAAAAACTGTATGTGCACATATCTTCCTAAGTCCTGGACTAACCCTTTCCACTCTCCCTCCTCTCAAAGGCAAAAATTTGTGGTACTCCTTCCCTGCATTACTCACTCATTCCCCAAGCACTACCCTGAAGGAAGAGCTTACAGATGAAATGAACAGCTGAAAGTGAGAATTACCTTGCAATACAGCCCATCCATTTCCCAAACACAAATTGCATTTTTACTCCAGATTTTAACCATCTTCTTAGAAGAAGTGTTTTTTTCTCTGGAGATAGGCAAGAACATTTTAATTCTTGAATAAATATTTAAGACCATCAGGAAGGGAGGAGGGCTTCGTCCTCCCCACCACTTTTCTGCCTGGAAGGGGAAAACAAAAGAGGGACAGGAGCAGTAAAGAAAACAATTTAATGGAAGATGTAAAGTTAATGTCAGGAAGGAGTGACCACTGAAACAATAAAAATAAAAGCACTCAAGAATGTCAAGGGTGCCCAAGGGAAGAGGTGGGAAAGCAATCCAAGGAATACAGAGAGAGTCCAGTGGGAACCATTGTTTGCACACCCACCACTAAAACATGGTTGTTACAATGATTTTCTACCTAGATCACTGCTGAATTTTTCTCAAAGATGGAAACACAAATATTTTCCAGTAGCCTACAAAACTAAAGATTTGTGTAAAGCAAAATGAGCATTAAAATAGTACAGCCTATATACCAAGGGAGAAGTATAATAAGATGTGTGTTTTATCATTTGATAGACATCAATACCAGCATTCACTGAAGAAACACTTTCCTTTTTAGTGACTAAATCAAAACATCTGTCATTTCATAATCAAGTGTATACTTCATATGAATGACCTTTGATCCAATTAGTTCTGAAGCCCCTGGATTTCTGGAAATACAGCTTGTCAATCAATCCTCATATTTCACATCTTAGACTGCACCCTCCCTCATATTAGGATTAGGTTAATTTCCCTTGACCTTTCGTACCTGAACTCCTCTGCCTCACCCAAAAAACAACACTTAAGAAGTAGCTGATGCTTGACGTTGCCACTTGAGAGTAAGGAAACAATTTTTTTCATCACAAACTGGGACAACAAGTAATCTAGAGCTCACCACTGAAGGTCCTACACTTTCTCAAAATACCATCTGTCAATGTCCCTGCAGTCCAGGAGCAAGAACTCCTCAACGAAAATGGCAGCATGTGTTTTCCATTATGGTAAACAACTACATCAGCCCCAAGCTGAGGGTAAACAGCCTGTTGATAAAACTGTGGTAATCAACCAAAGAGGTTGCTTCAAAAGTAAAGCACATAACCTTGCTTCACAATGCAAATTGTGACATTCACACACGGGTCTTCCAAGCAGGTTAAGCAGGCAGGCTTTTAAAGTAGTTAAGATATGCCTTGTTTGCAAAGTTAAAACAGGAATACTAAAGATCCTTGCTTAAGTAACAACTCAAAAAATGAACATGACAGGGAAATTTTGGATGGAGGGCAGGTGGGAGGTGCACACAATTATAGCAGTACAGGCACCACAGGACAGTTAACTGATGTCAGGATAACCACTCTGTTTCAGAACAGATCCCAAACAACCAAACTGCATTTAGCTCTGACAGTTGTAAGCAACTGCTTGTCTACACGTGACACACAAAAGAGTATGTACTTCACTCCTAAAGCTGTGGCCTCAGTAACTAAAAGAGGGAACCTGGAAAGGAGTCAGATGAACTGTCACTATCAACAGACTCCTTTTTTCTACAGCCCATCTACTGGGCAACACAAGGTACAACAGCCACAGCTGGAGTTTTGAACATTTCTGAACTCTTCTTTTTGTTTCATCCGTCCTATATTTTAAAAACTGATTTTGACAGCATGTGCCACAGGGACTGGGGAAGCTAAAAAATAAGATCACACACACACAAAAAAAATAAACCCACACAGTGAAAGACAAGAACTTCAAAGGCATATTAGAGACTGTCTAAACCTATGTTTAATACAGCGTTTAACCACACCAGCAATTAACATCATAGACAAAATAAGTCCTTGTTAAATATTAAGTACCTGTGCCCTTTCAGACAGGGAGAAAGGGCTCATGTTAAGTGCCCCGAGACATTCAACAATGAAGACGCCTTAAGGAAAAATACCATAGTATTCACATATCTTTATAACTCGTAACAGATTAATAAAAAGAAGTAAATTAAACCCTCTCTTTTTAATCTCACACAAATAACCTTTAAATAATTCTTATGCCGGTAAGATATATTTTAAGCTGTTTTCAAAGGAACACTATCAGCATAAGTAACCTTTCTTTAAAATTCCCCGTATTACTAATTTGAGTATGGAAAAGTAGGTATTTTATCACCCATCATCATATTTTAACACATCTTTGACAGTGAGGAGAAATCTCTCAGCCTTATTAAGAACCAGGCAACAGGGTAGGATTTAGGCAACTGAAGTGTGTTAGAAGCAAATATACTGTGTAATCATCATTTAAGGTTTTTTACCTCCGTTTTGAAAGCTTAACTTCACATGATCCAGTCCTGAACATTTAGAGGCTCGCACCACACAGAGCTTTAGGTGGCCCCAAAAAGCTGTTGATACAGCGTATCTACCCTTGATATTCTTATTTTATCTGTGATTTCTTTACACTGGCAAATACAATTAAGGAAACTCAGCCACCGGCACCTTCAATCGTCTGGATTAACATTAGAGCAAGTGATTTTAAGGGCCAGAAAAAGGCAATTGTGCCATCTGCACTAGTTCTGTGTCCTGCACGTCATAGGCTGACAGCCTCTGGATCACAGCATGAAGTCTTTTTCAGATCAAAGTTCTTGTGCACTATTCAGCAACAAGCAGCTGTTTTGAGTAAGCCCATAATAGCTATAGAAGACATGCGGCAGTTCTTCAGTCACTTATACTGTCTCCACAAATACCACAGCTTAACCCCCTTCTTTCCATGGCTGATGCATGGAACTGGCTAGGGTGAGAAAATACATCAGTCGCTGGGGGACACCTCGTATTTGCCCTCCCAGCTCTCGTTCGCCAGGAGGCTAAATTCACACTGGCGAAGGCAACATGGAGCCACAGCTACTCATGGCAGCTGGAGGACACAAGGCTAGCGCTCAGAAGTTGATACACGCTTGGGAGACACGAGGATGTCGGTGAGAGGAGGGACGGCAGCACGGGAAGGACCTGTTTTAAGGGATCCCCCTGTCACCCAGTCCCGCTCCCCTCCCGGCGAGCGAGGCACCCACCTGTGCCGGTGCTCGTCGTGCCCTTGCCCGTGGATAAGGAAGCCGCCGAGGTTCTTGCCCCCTTTGCTGGTGTCCACGTGGGGAATGAGCACATCCTCCAAGCCCAGGTCAAAGCGCTTGTGCTTCGAGGAGTCGGGGAGGAAGAAGAACGCCCCGAAGCACAGGGTGATGAAGGCACTAAGAATAAGGAGCAGGATAAATTTTTCGGAGAGTCTCAAGGTAGCCCTGTGGTGCGGGAAGGCGGAGGCCCCCAGGTTCAGCGGGGGCAGCCTCCGCCCGGAGAGCGGCAGCAGGGCGGGAGTGGTCATCCTTCCGCTAGCGACCCCCCGGCGGGGCACGGCTCATCCCCTCAGCCCCTGCGGAGGGCGGCCCCGGCCCGGCTCGGGGGCTGCGGGCGGCTGCACCATCACCATCCTCCCCGCGGGCGCCGGGGGAAGGGAGGGCAGGGGGGGAGGCCGGGCCGCCCCGACGGCCCCCGCCCCCAGGGGGGCTCGGGCCGGGGCGCGGTCGCCCCGCTACCTGCGCGCCCCCTTCCCTCCCTCCCTCCCTCGCCGCGGGGCCAGCCGGGCCCGAGCGAGAGACTCCGGTCAGCGGCGCTCCCCGAGCTCCGCGGCCGCGGGGCGGCGGGACGAGCGGCAGCGGGGAGCCGGGGGCCCGGCCTGGCGCGCGGCGTCGCTCCACCCGCGTCCCCTTGTCCGGGCCGGGCGGAGGCGCATCCCCCTGGCCGCGCCGGGGCCCCGCTGCGAACGACGCCGGGAGCGGCCGCCGCGCCGGTCCCGCTCCGGACCCTCTGCCCGCCCCCACGGCGCCTGCGCGGCGGCGGCGGGCGGCGCACGCGCGCGGGGCGCGGGCGGGGCCGGGGGCGGGGCGGGGGCGGGGCCGGCGTGGCCCCCGCGGGGAGCGGGAGCGGGGCCGGGCCGGGCTGGGCCGGGCTGCGGAGCCCGCGGGTGGGTGGGGAAGCGGCCCTCGGACAAGCAGGTACGGGAGAGGGCCCGTGGGAGGCCACAAAGGTGCTGAGGGGACTGGAGGATCTCTCTTACGAGGAAACTGCGGCAGCTGGGCCTGTTCTGTCGAGAGAAGGCTGAGAGGGGATCTCATTAATGCACATAAATATCTCACGGGTGTGCCAAGAGTGAGTATGGTGCCAGGCTCTTTCCTCTGGTGCTTTGGCAGCAGGGCGAGGAGCAGTGGCCATAAACTAAAACACAAGAAGTTTCACCAAAACCGGAGGAAGAACTTCTTTGCACTGAGGGTGGCAGAGCACTGGAACAGGCTGTTCATGGAGATCCTTGGAGTTTCCCTCTCTGGAGACACTGAAAGCCCACCTGGACGCATTCCTCCTGCTTTTATTGTTTGCGCCTAGAAATCTGCTCCAGGTGACCCTGCCTTGGCAGGGGGGTTGGACTGGACGATCTCCACGAAGTCGTCATGGGCACCCCCTAAGACAGGGCCCCATGTACAGGGTTTTGTGCAAAAGCAAAAGGAAAGTGAAGGAAAGGGAAGCTGCAGGAACCAGGTTCAGTGGAGGTCACAGAACAAAAGTAGGTCCATAAATTTGTGAGACAAGTTGCACCTGCAGCTTTTCTCAGAGTAAGGTTTTTTCCACACTTTAAAGGTTTAACAACAACACTGGAGACTCAGGTACTCCCAGATTATGGAGACCGGAGTCTGTTTGGTGAACTTGGCAGCCAAATGTGAATCACAGCCAAGGAAGTATAAAGGTGGAGGAGAGAACAGGTCAGCTCAGCCAGCTGAAGTTAAGCTAACTGGGCTGGAGGGGACTTCCCAGGTGCAAGGCAGCAATCTCAGGTTTGGGAAGGAGAGACAGGATGAGAACTGAACTGAAGCAGCAGGCAGCAGCTCCCTGCAGGAAACCTTCCCGCTGAGACAAGCTCCAGAAGGAAGAGGAATCCCATCTAGAGGTGTAAATACACAAAGAAAGTGAGAGAGAAAGCATCAAGACACGTGTCCTGCAGGTAGACAAAGCAGACACACAGCCAAGAATGGTTTCCAGTGCCAGTTTCCAGTACAAATGCTGCCGATGCCCCTGAGTGGGGTGCCCTTGATCCCTGTCACAGCAGCTGGAATCTGAGCAATGCGGGTCAGATAACAGCAATCCCAGGCATTTATGTTTGTTATCTGGCTTATACTTTGCTTTATAGGTTTTGAATTTGTGGAATTATGCTGGCCTGTGGAAAAAGATGTCCAAGTCCAACTGGACATGCTGAATTAATAAAAAGTCCTCAGCTTCTCGTCTAAGTGTGGTTTACTATGAAAATTAAGCCCTTAAGAAAGGTTACTCTGGGAGGTTTCCAGGGAAGAAAAGCAGCTGAGCTAACAAAAAATACTCTGACAGTCAATATAGTGGCACAGGTGTGGGTGCGTCAAAAAAATCCAGATCGATGAACACTTAGGGCCAATCAAGTTAGTTGAAGTTAACTGCTCAAGGTAAAGGAGACCTTGACAAGATTAACTTCTATGCTTATGTCCTCACAACCAAGCTATGAATCTCACCCTGCTGGATCTCACTGCGTACCATATCGGAGGTGTTGGCCTTTCCCATCTCTCCACCCAGCTAAATTCTTCCATTGACTTATTTTGCTTCCTTTTCTCTGTTTTCTACAGAGGACCCGTGACATTGCCATGCAGCAGACAGCTGGGCCCTGCTCAGCAATCTTGCACTAGTGAAAAGCAGAATAAAGTGAAAAACAGCCATGAGGTGATAAAACCCAAAAAGCCAGTGTGGGACAGAGATAGCAAAGAGAGGACATACAGAAAGAGCTGTGTTATCAATGATACTACAATGCACTCCAGTCAGTACAGCAAGTAAACCCAGCATTTAATGTTGTTAGAACAGGATCAACATGCTTCAACTGGTCTGCTGGCCATTTCAACTGTCTTCTAGTTTTGATCTGGTAAAGTAAATTATCTTCAAATATGTTCATGTCTTCACTTGTTAAATTGCTTTTACACACACTCTGGAAAACAAAGATCGGTCCATGAAGACTTTTGTTCTTCAGTCTTTTTGCCCTTTGCTTCACTCTTATCTGCCAACTACTAGTTTTTCCTTTGCTTTAAAAGACTGAGCAGAAGCTTCCAATTTCTTTATAAAATGTTTCTTTCTGTTTAGCTTATTGGAAGAAAGTGACATTTCTGTAGGTTTTTTAGTTTATGATGACCTTTCCAAATTCTAAAACATCTGTGTCTAAACCGTGATGAAGTTTTGTATTTCTACAATTTTGTGCTTGTTTTGACTTCCTTACTTTTTACCAAAGTCTAATAGTAATTTTTCATCCTTTGGTTCTGTCATACTGGGTAATATGCATATCCCTGTAAGTTTGCCAGTGATTTTCCACGCTGCAGTGGTGTTACTCTGTAGCTGAACAACATTAAATATAGAAATACATTGAATTATTTGGGGTTTGTGAGCCTGTGCTACACTATATAGATTTTGCATCTATTAGTGTTTTATCACAGATGCCCAGAACACTCTCAGAAGTGTCCTAAGCTGAAACCTAAAGTTTTTCAGAAGAACCAGGAATTTCCTGTACTCACTGCCTTGACTTTGATCAATTGCTAATGTAACTGGGAACTTGAGGTCCAAAAGTGCTTGATCATCAGTACTAAAGTCACTATATTTCCACAAGCCAACATTTCTGGAAAGCTATTAGGGCAGTTCACATTTTTCAAAGGTACACAAAGTAAGTCTTGTAGAAGTACAGATCCATATCAATGTACTATTTCTTTCTTCTTGAAACTGCAGTGATCCTTTCTAGCATCACAATTTGGGCACACAGTCTGGACTCATTATTTGCGAAGCCTCTTCTTCAGTTTTCTCTCCAAAACTGTCCAATCTTTACAGGTTCCATGGAAATGTAGCTCTCCATCCAATGTAGCTTGAAATAACATTCATATTCTCTTGGACTCAATGGTGACTGGGGTCCCAAGAGCACATTCTTTATGAAATCTAGTCTCTAGACTCACTAGCAGCTTCTGTGACTGCCTTTTTCCCCCCCCCATCCCTCCAGCCACAACTTCTCTGAAAAAGACTTTACCCTCATTCAAGCTTTGCCACAAAACTTTGGTCTTTGGCCCATTGCCCTGCTCTCTGTATCCTCCTCCCCGTGTTGCTGGATGTATGTAAACATACATTTTACTATTATTTCTATCAAAATAATAATCACAAATCGATCTTTGCAATTCAGATCCCCTTTTGTTCCAAGCAACCCCTACCCTATAACTTTATGAGGAAGACTAGCCTTGTTCATTCCTAATGTGGCTATAGCAGGATGATCAATGCTATCCTAATCTCATTCTCCTCCTTCCCTTTTCAGTCAAGTTGCGAACACACTCTTCTCCTAATTCAGACCAATATCCCATGCAAGGTCTTCTGCTCTGAATTCTCCTTATGTCCTCACATCCAAGTTCTGACTCACCCCTTGCTGAATTTTTTCTGTGTAACATATCAAAGATATGAACTTTCTGATCCATCACCTCAGCCAAACTATTCCACCTAGGTATTGTCATGCTTCCTTGTCATTTTGAAAAAGGCAGTATTGCACTTTTCATGTCCATTCAGAGTGCTTCTGGAAAGGCATTTTCTTTGTGAGTGATTGTCCTTGCTGTGTCACTTCAAGCTTTGCATCTTCCCAATCTTTCCTGACATGCCTCTCCTGGCATTTCTGATTCATCACTAAGACACCAGCTCCTCCTACACCCAGTTGGCCCATAATATCAGCCTCCAGCACCTATTTATTAATGTTTCAAGTACTTCCATGCTTTCTTCTGAGCTTCCCTAAGGCATGAAAGGACTTGCACATCAAAAAGAAATTTGGGAGCCATGAAAGTGTATTAGACTACACCAGGAAATTTGCAGCTAGGAAAACTGAACTTACTCGTGGCAACTTCTCTACAGAGACACAAAATGGGCATAAATATCAGATTGTAAAGGAAAATGTGATGTCTATGAGTGTGTATGGGAATCAGCAGAAGTAATGCCATTCTTTGGCTTAAAAGTGAGAATAAGTTTTCTAGAGATGGTCAGAAAATTAGAGCCAAGAGCTACAAAGCTTCAAGACCTTGAAAAAAAGTAGGTGCCTGTAGTGTGCACTGGGAAGACCATCCCTGAATTGTTGCAGCTTGTTAAATGCATGGAAGAGATTGTGTAACAAGTTAAGTATATCACCTGCTTAGTGGTCTGGGTTTGCATATGGTGAGACTTGATGTCTTAGGTTGTCGAAGTAAAAACCAAGCTGATCATTCAGATGGACACAAATCTCACACATTTGATGTTCAACACCCTAGCACAATCTGCTTTAAAAGAAAAACAGGATTTATGCCCCATTTGTGCAATCCTAAAAATAGAATTGCTAAGACATCTTTACGATAATAGAGATGAGAAATTTCTAAGTAAATAAATTACAGCTTCCCGTTGCCAAAAGTTTATTACAGAAATGAGTCAAGATAAAGATTTTCAACGTTATAAAAAACAAATCAGAGTCCTCTTTGAAACATAATTAGAAAAACCTGTCACCCATTGCCACAGGCATACTGAGATGGACAACATTTAACAGTGGCAGATCAATCAATGTTTGAAAGGGTCATATTTTTCTTAAAATTCCATCCCTAGTCTGGTGAGCACTACAGCAGAGCATGAAAATCAAGTTCATATTTCATAGTGAAGCGTTCTTCCATTCTGGAAAGGGCAGATTAAAATTTGGCTGGAAAAGAGAGAGATTCGCTCCCTTGCAGCTGTGTTTTGGAATATCTGTATGTCCCCTGTTCCTCTATGCAGATCTTGAAGCCTGTCTCAATGAGCCTCCCTGCAGGCATATGGGCCCAACTGCACTGATTACTTTGCAGAACTGGGGGCTAGAAATTACAAAGCCACATGCTTTATAATTGCAAAGTCACTAACTTATCCCAGTCTCGTTCAACGATCTTCTCCTTCCCAGCAGGGCCCATCTGTCACCATTTCACTAACTCCATGTTTTAATGAGATCCAATTTCACTCTTTGCTTTCAAGTGTTTTTATTCTATATCTGTACATTGAAAGAAAAAAAATGTTTTCTATTAAAAGAAAGTCAGTCATAAATATGTGGAAAACCAAAGGGCCCCTTCATATATTGCCATTTAACATTTTATCGCTGTATTATTGATAGTTTTGCATTATCTTCATTCAATGCCAAAAGAGCAATTAAAAGATGTTTCACTTTAGAAAGAGAAAAAACATGAAGGAAAGGTGGACATTCAAGAATAAACTGCCTCAGAACTACAACAAGCTGATAAGCAGGTCTTTTGGCAAGCGTAATCTTTGGGTAAAATGTTCTCATTCAGCTCATGCTCCTGAATGAGCCTTGGATGATGAACAGTCAGTGAAGAATTCTGCTGTTACAGGAGAGTAGACCACTTGATGTGAAAACAGCAGCATCAGCTCTCATATTGTTACCTCCCTTCATTAGCCCAGCCACAGATCTGGAGGGAAGAAAGGTTCTGCATGAATTGCAGCTCTTCCAGGATTTACCTATATTACCCTTATACTTGGGATCTCCCAGGCTGACTCAAGCCTGAGGGTGGAGCTGAAGGCACCAAGACAAATTGACAGATGCAGTAGCTGTCAGTTCACAGGATGCACCATGAAGTTCATGTACCCATGCTCCTTTGTTCCAAATGAATTCAAAAAAGCCAGATCAGGAGCACCATCATCAGCTACAGTGGGCAAATACATGACTTTGTTGCATGGCTGCAATGCTCAGCCAACAAATGTCTGTCAGACTATTGTCTGTCTTGCGTTTATCCAGCCAGCTGCAGAGTGATGTGCAGCTGTGAAAGCTGCTCTGCTGTGTCCCAAGCATTGTGCTCATCCTTGCTACCCTGTGAAGCCATCAGGGTGCCTATCAGGACTGGTAACACTAAGACAGGGATTTTTCCGTCTGCCTCTTTGCAGGTTGAAAGTCAAGCCAGTGGAAATGGAAGATTTACTCATCCAAACACAAGGCTTCCTCTTGATTCTTTAGTCTGCCCATTACACTTTTCAGTAATCCTGCCCTCATTTTTCTAACACTTTCTCCCTCTCTCCCATCATTCTCTCCAAGTCCTCTAAAGCCACACAGCCCTCAGGTGGCCACTGCTCTTCCCACTCATCATCTTTTAGCTGAGCTTGTGCGTGGGTCTGTAATTACACATACCCACACATCAGACTTGCACTGCAGGGCTTCCCTGAAGAAGCTGCAATGGAAATGTATCCAGCAAAGGCCCTACATTGCATCTCTGAAGTGCCTCTAGTTAGGAACTTCTAGTATCCTCCCCCCTTCCACTGCCTGAGGCTTTCTAGCCACAAATCCCACAGGATCCCTGCCTGTATTCCAGCTGTGCCATGTGAGCCTGAGCAGCCTTCCACTGCTGGAATGGGGTTTCCCAGATGTACGTAGGTGTGGGTGAGAAGTAAGCCTGACCTTTTTGATCATGCTGCATTCATTAAGGTATGAATCAAAGTCATATACACACAAGGAACGCAGAATTTGCTTAAAATGCTGTTCAGGCTCCACTGGCTGAGTAGCAGACAGAAAGTAATTAGTCCAGTGCATCCTCATGGCACAAGCTCTACTTGACAGGTAGGCAGCAACTGTGTGAGGTGTGTGTGTGAAACCACCCTGACTTCCAGATACACAGCCCCCCCAGCTGGAACAACTACGCAGAAGACTTGCAGCTACTTGGATCTACCAGATACACTTAGAAATTCTCTTCAAGTGAGTTTGAAATTCTGGATACTGAAACAGAGCTTCTCTGGTGAAATCTAGGCATGGGACAATGGGTGAAGAAAAAAGGTGCTTCTGTGCCTGCTTCTGCTGGTTGTGATGACCACTGTTGCTGCTGTTGATGAAAATGCCCAGAGACAGGGAACTTCTGCTCTTCTGTATCTGTGATTATATACCTTCATCATCATTATACATTCTCTTCTTTCCCCTTCCAGAAACACCCACATGTGAGCACACACTCTGAAAACTAAGAACACGGAGCTGTCTCCCCTCAGGAAGAATGAAGCCAACTTCATCCCTTTTCTCAAGCGTGAATAAAAATCTGCTGATCTTACCTGAACATCGTCAGAGCTTTACATTTAGTCCTTTCATGCCTCAGAGAGCCTATCCAGCCTCCCTATAAATGCTGCAATGGAAGTTTATATTCCATCCTATAGTTAAATAACTGCTGACAGGTTATTGTGTTCTATCATTGCTAGATATTCACATACTCCTTCAGGGACAGTGGCTGAGTCAAAAGCTAGAATAAAAGATAGCAGCATGAATACTGTGCTTACTGTTGTGGGTTTTTTACCTAAAATTTATATATAATAGAACTTCAATGCATTAGAGTCCTTAAAATGGAAATCACAAGTCCCAGTAAATATAGAAAAAAAATCAAGGCAGTGGAATATGTTGCCAGATCCTGCACTTGAGTCATAACAACCCCATGCAACACTACAGTCTTGGGAAAGAGTGGCTGGAAAGCTGCCTGGCAGAGAAGGATCTGGAGATTCTGGTTGACTGAACATGAGCCAGATGTGCCCAGGTAGCCAAGAAGGCCAGTGGCACCTGGCCTGTATCAGCAATGATGTGGCCAGCAGGACCAGGGCAGTGATTGTCCCCCTCTACCTAGCACTTGTGGGGCCACACCTCGAGTGCTGTGTCCAGTTCTGGGCCCCTCACTGCAAGAAAGACACTGAGGTGCTGGAGTGAGTCCAGAGAAGGGCAACAGAGTTGGTGGAGGGTTTGGAGCACAAGTCTGATGAGAAATATCTGAGAGGGCTAGGGGTGTTTAGCCTGGAGAAAAGGAGGTTGGGGGGATGTTGCCACTCTCAACAACACCCTGAAAGGAGGCTGCAGCCAGGTGGAAGGCAGTCTCGTCTCCCAAGTAACAAGCAACAGGACAAGACAAAATGGCCTCAAGTTGTTGGGGAAGTTTAGACTTGACATTAGGTAAGATCTCTTTCATGGAAAGGGTGATCAGGCATTGGAAGAGACTGCCCAGGGAAAAAGGGGAGTCGCTACCCCTGGAAGTATTAAAAAGACATGTAGATGTGGCACTTAGGGACTTAATTTAATGCTGGACTTTGAGGTGTCAGGTTTATGGTTGAACTTGATGATTTTAAGAGTCTTTCCCAATCAAAATGATTTTATAACTTTAAGATGTTAAATGAAATTCACTAACCTTGGTACAGAAAAATCACAATAAAAGCAAAGTTTCAACCTCTCTGGGGTGGTACTGTGTAAATAACATGGCAGCTTAAAAATTATGAGATGCTGATGAAATCTTGAAAAAGATCAGATTCAACCAGCACTTTCTGTTGTACACAAAAATCATTTAGACTAGTAAAAGAGATGACCATTAAAGAAATGGCACTGTTTTGGGGAGTATTGGTTGCCTTTTGTATAGGGAGATAAAAGAAAACATTGATTTGAAATGCCAATGCAAAAGTAGGAATTGTGTCCATAGGAAGAAATGTCCATTTTCTCAAAGAGAGTTCAGAATAAAAAGAGGAAGTAGGATTTTCCCTCCCACCCTGAAGAGTTTTGTTGTGGGGTGTAGGAGTTTTTGGTTTCTTGGGTTTTTTGGTTGGTTGGTTAGTTGGTTGATTTAATCAGAACTATTCATTAATGATCAGAAACTTGTGGTTCATTGAAAAAGAAATATCTGAGTGACAACTGAATCAAAATCCCAAAAGTATTTAAAAGATTACATGATACTGAACAACCCATTTAAAACTCTTTCAGTAAAGACTGGAGAAAACAGAAAGCAAAATAAATAAATGTGCCAAACAATGTCAGCAAAAGAGCAGCCGACATTGTTTGAGCGTATATAACAGAAAATGTTAAAATACCAGCAGTTGTAGTGATATGCCCAGCTAGTTCACAAAGATGCACATACAAGGCAGGAAAATATTTGGGTTAAAGATGGAATGACTTAGAATAAGGTTCTTGTAAGCAGGATAAAGGGGAGATATGCAATTTCTGAGAATACCTAATACAACCAGGCACAAAATTTTCATGTTCTGACATATAGAACAGATAGAAAAGGAAAGTGAAAGCAGAAATAGAAATAACTGAAACAAAACTATTATAGACATGGAACAAGCTTGAAATGTCAAAGAGTAAAATGCCACACTGGGGGAGAAATTCCAAGAACTGAATATCTGGGCAGCATCGATTCAGAGAAAAGACAGAACAGTGAAATAAGGGCACAGGGGTACACCAGTGAGTTTCCATCAGAATCTCGGGGGAGCACATGTGTTTGGCGTTAACAAGGTGTATGTAAGTACAGAAAATCAGCTTCCTTAACAAACCTGACCCAGATCTGAGCAAGCCGTTTGCAGCACACAAAGTCGTATTTGCAGGAGAGAGATGTCTCTCAGAGACAAAAGAATATTTATAGAAGGCCTTGGAGATCACTGTAACTTGCAGATTTTTTACAGTACTAAAGGCTTGTTCTTCTCATGTGTTTGGGAGACACTGCCTCACAAACCTCTTCCATAGCGTGCTCTGTAGCTGTGACATTTCTGCACAGACACAAGGACCTGACTCGATATTGCCAGGCCTGCAGTGCTCCTACTGCTTGCTCCTACTCTGCCTGCTCTTGCATAGAGGAGCAATTCTGGCAGAAATCCTTGGCTAAACTGACACGCTCCCCAGCCCATCATTCTCCCACCATCAGGTCTATCAGCTTCTCAATTCATCAGCTGCATTTTTATGAGTTTGTGACATACTATACCCACATTTTCTGCCTCCTTTGTGGTATATTTGACTCAGCCTCGGTTGCACCTACATCTCAGTGGGCAAGGATGTTCCAGAAATACAGTCTTCAGTGATTAAAATCTTCTAGCATCTGTTTTAAATTTTCTTGGACTACTTTATAGCCATTCATTTCTGCTCAAATGCTACTGTTAAAGTACCAGCATTCAGGTTTTATGATTTTTTTTTTTTAATGTAGAGCTTGAAATTTAGTTTTGGCTGAATTTTTCTCATGGCAGAGATTCAGAAATGGCTCATGGATATCCCATAATAAATAATGCAAAGGTCTGTAATGTTTAGTGTAGATCTGTGCCTGGAATGGTTCTGTTTATGCTGTTTCACTTTTTTTTCAGGTCTATGTACCTACTTACCAGCAGGTAGAAGAAATGTACTGTTTACATTAGACAGAAGGCTTTTAAGTGTGGCTTATAGCGCTAAACCTCATATACAGCTAATGACAGCACGTAAATCTTGGGTGTTCTCTGTCATCAGCCACACTTCATATCCCTCACAGACATTATTTAACAATTGAAATCTATTAGGAAACTAATTTGAAGTACTTTAAAAATAATTTTAAGGTACACAAGTACAAAATAGTCTTGGCACGGACCCTGGGAAGCAAAGGAGTGAAAAGTTTGGGCAAACAATCCGTTTCCACCTTCCACACCTCTCCCAAAGGCGTGTGCATTGTGAAAGTTGCTTTCTGAACCAGCAGCTCAGCTACCCATCTGCATTTGCCTGGGGATCCCCTTTACCTGGGACACCAGCACACTCTACCCACATGGCACAGCACCAAACAGCCACACAGCCAGGCACAGAAAATTCTTTAGTCCCACTCCCCTTTTTGTCAGTTTTCCTTAGAAATGTGCTGGCACTGCTGCACTCTCCCCTCCCTGACACGAGGTATGATTAATGACAGTTCTTAAAAACTACAAATTCCCTTTTTGTCAGCATGGCCAGCAACTGGAGTCTCACATGCTAGCAGCTTCATCAGTCTTCAAGCAGGAAACAAATCATGACACATTCCCCACAGGTCAGAATAAATGTTCCATTGTGGTACTTCTTTATCATTACTGAAAGAGAAATGCACCTAAGGAGAAAGCACCCAAGATTCATTCTGAAAAATCCTTCCAAAATTCCCTTCTGCCTGCCTCTGCTCAGTGCTCATGGACATCGATTGTGGGAAGCGAAGAAATATGTGCCTATGTTGAGCCCCTTTTTAGGAAAAAGAGGAAAAAACAAAGGGAAGCTAATTGAAAAATTGAGGCTAAACAGAAGATACATCATCTAAAATGTAGTTTTATTGAATCAGTAATCCCCATTTTGGTTAGAATGCATAAGAGTTTAGATTCAACTCTCTTGTTTACAATTGCCCATACTTAGCTTCTGACAAAAATTTCCCAGGCCTGGTTTATCCAATTGCTGAATTTTCTTCTGTTAAGTTTAAGCAAAACAAATTTCAGCTATTCTCATCAGGAAAGCAGGGGGAACTCCTGTTCTGTTACAATCTTATCTCTAAACTGTTTCCAACTTGAACAATGAATTGAAAAAGAAAAGTTCTGACTAAATTAGGTAAGGAGACTTTGAAAATATCTTTCTGGGGCATTCCTGCCACAGTCAGGGAGGAATCAAGTTGGCTTTCCTGCCCAAGAAGAGCCAGTCCATGGCTATCAGACCCTCTGACCTGATTTGCACCAAGTTCCTCTGAGGTATTTGTCCATGTGCATGGACTATCAACCAGAGTCTTCCACTCTTTTGCTGAGAAAGTGGGCATTTTCTTTCAAAACCATCTGGGGAAGAAGCTGTGGTCCATTTACCTATGGTTTTGTGCTAGACTTACCACCGTGAGAGTCTTTGGGCTCCTCACAGTTGCTCCCATGGCACAGGGATCTGCCCCACAGCGGGGCCCTCCTGAGCAGAACCCCAGCCCCAGTGTGTGCCCAGCCCTAGCGTGTGCCCAGCCCCAGCGTGTGCCCAGCCCCAGCGTGTGCCCAGCCCCAGAGTGTGCCCAGCCCCAGAGTGTGCCCAGCCCCAGCGTGTGCCCAGCCCCAACGTGTGCCCAGCCCCAGCGTGTGCCCAGCCCCAGTGTGTGCCCAGCCCCAGTGTGTGCCCAGCCCCAACGTGTGCCCAGCCCCAGCGTGTGCCCAGCCCCAGTGTGTGCCCAGCCCCAGCGTGTGCCCAGCCCCAACGTGTGCCCAGCCCCAGCGTGTGCCCAGCCCCAGTGTGTGCCCAGCCCCAGTGTGTGCCCAGCCCCAACGTGTGCCCAGCCCCAGAGTGTGCCCAGCCCCAGCGTGGCTGCCCAGCCCCAGCGTGTGCCCAGCCCCAGAGTGTGCCCAGCCCCAGTGTGGCTGCCCAGCCCCAGTGTGTGCCCAGCCCCAGTGTGTGCCCAGCCCCAGAGTGTGCCCAGCCCCAGCGTGTGCCCAGCCCCAGCGTGTGCCCAGCCCCAGCGTGGCTGCCCAGCCCCAGAGTGTGCCCAGCCCCAGTGTGGCTGCCCAGCCCCAGAGTGTGCCCAGCCCCAGTGTGTGCCCAGCCCCAGTGTGGCTGCCCAGCCCCAGAGTGTGCCCAGCCCCAGAGTGTGCCCAGCCCCAGTGTGTGCCCAGCCCCAGTGTGTGCCCAGCCCCAACGTGTGCCCAGCCCCAGCGTGGCTGCCCAGCCCCAGAGTGTGCCCAGCCCCAGTGTGTGCCCAGCCCCAGTGTGTGCCCAGCCCCAGCGTGGCTGCCCAGCCCCAGAGTGTGCCCAGCCCCAGCGTGGCTGCTCAGCCCCAGTGTGTGCCCAGCCCCAGTGTGTGCCCAGCCCCAGCGTGTGCCCAGCCCCAGTGTGGCTGCCCAGCCCCAGAGTGTGCCCAGCCCCAGAGTGTGCCCAGCCCCAGTGTGTGCCCAGCCCCAGCGTGTGCCCAGCCCCAGAGTGTGCCCAGCCCCAGCGTGGCTGCCCAGCCCCAGAGTGTGCCCAGCCCCAGTGTGTGCCCAGCCCCAGTGTGTGCCCAGCCCCAGCGTGGCTGCCCAGCCCCAGTGTGTGCCCAGCCCCAGTGTGTGCCCAGCCCCAGCGTGGCTGCCCAGCCCCAGTGTGTGCCCAGCCCCAGTGTGTGCCCAGCCCCAGTGTGTGCCCAGCCCCAGCGTGGCTGCCCAGCCCCAGAGTGTGCCCAGCCCCAGCGTGGCTGCTCAGCCCCAGTGTGTGCCCAGCCCCAGCGTGGCTGCCCAGCAGCAGTTTCAGAGGAACCCACAGCACACAGCCCTGACGAGCCCCCTGCCAGCTGGTGCTCGCTTCCAAGGAGCAAAGAGCAATTGCTGAGCCACGGCTTCTGCTTTGCAAATAAGTGCTGGGAGCCCTCATTTAGCCAGCTATTGCCCCAGTTTATGTGGGCTCCCTTCTCACTGCACTGCACAAAGTTTTGATCAGTGTAATGAGATACTGAATCCAACTCCTTATAAACATCTGTATCTTGTGTATCAACGGGGTTGCCTTTATTGGTGTATCTTGCTGTCTTCCCAGCACAACTGTTTGATCTGACTCATTTCCCTAAAAACATGCTAACTGACATTAATTATAATCTCACCCCTCAGGTCTTTCTCAGCTAATCCCTTAACCGCTTTTCCCTTTTTTTACCATGACTGAATCAGGCTAAGTTATAATTAGCAGTATCATTCTCATTCTCTGGATATTGACACAATATTATCATTAAGACATGATTTTCTGGGGTTTTTTTCATCATTCCCATATTTGTTAAAATTATCAAAGGTGCAGAAGTCAAGTTGGCCAATACTTTTATAAATCATAGGAGCAAATAAGCTGGGCCTGCAGATTTAACAATGTTAGCATCTGTTCCTTAGCAGGCCAATAATTAGTGGATCAGAAAGCAGTTCATTTGATATACATGTATCACACTGCTTTCTTTCGAATATAATAAGGAAATTATTATTTTGTCTTTTCTGCAACATTGAAAGCAATTTTACCAGCTTTATCTAGCTATGGCCAAACATTTCTGGGGCTCGAGGGCAGGGTTTGTTGGGGGTTTTTTTTTATGTTTATGCTTTTAACTTTATAGTCCCTTTTGACTTTCCAGTCAGAGACCTTCTTCTTTGGCAGCTTTATCTTCCTATATCAATTTACCAAGATTTTTGGCTCCTCATTCAACATTCTTCTGGCCTGTATCGAATTTTTCATTTGTTAAAAATTGCTTCTTTATTTCTAATCATGAGTCTCCCTTAACAACTGAAAGCAGTACCAATGTTCTTTTCTTTGACAATGACTTTTGGACAGCTAATAAATGCTCCTCAAGAGCCATCATCACCCATGTACATTGTTCTGCCCAGATATATTACGCAAACAGATTCTCCTTATAACTTTCCTGAGATTTCATAAATTAAAGCTTTTGAAGCTCTGCTTCATGTGATTGGCCACGCTAAATATAATCAGGCCTTGAACACTGGTCTCTTGGTAACCACCGGCTTCCAATTCAGCAACTTTCATCTTTATTCCTTGTAGTGAAGTCCAAAATATTTATCTTATGATGGTAAGGCTTTTAAGTTATGTAAGTGACATTTTACCGACTTTTTGGAAGAAGTGGTTAGGTCACCATCCCTTTGAATGCAGAAGACAAGATTAGATCTTTTTTTAAAAGACATTCTTTGATCTAGTTCTGAAAAAACTTTATCCAGCCTCTGCATGGGGAGGGTCAGCCTAGGTGAACAGGGAGGTCCCTTCTCTCTGAAAGTCTTTGGGCAAAAATGAAGCTCTATCGATGTTTAATTGGTAACTGCAAACCTTTCAGTTTTTAATTTCCCCATAACAATGCAGTTTTGAATTCTGCCCATTACAAGAACTTGGTTAGGTGTAACTCATCAATGTAATTGTAGGTTTTCTAACCCTTCTAAGGGGTCGGCCTTTTTCATATTTCTCTTATTCTCTCCTTCCACCCTGCTGCCTCATTGTATTTTCCAGTGTTAGCTGTTACACTGGTCTACAGGCATTCAGGAATCTTCACTTCTAGTTCACCTCTTGCTGCAGCTACACAGCAATTATGTGAGAGGCAGAAGACACACAGTAGAATATGAAAAATTTCAATTATAGATCACCTTTTTTTGGTTTGATTTGGATTTCTTTTTTTACCTTGAAAGTGGTCAGATACTGGAAGAGGTTTCCCAGAGAGGTTACAGGGTCTCCTTCCCAAGAGGTGTTCAAAACTCAACTAGAAATGGTCCAGAGCAACCTGATTTAATTATACTTACTTTAAGGAGGGAGGTTCCCCAGATGACCCCCAGAGGTCCCTTCCAACCTAAATAATTCATGGCTCTATGAGCTATAGACCTAAAACAAGGTAATTGTATCTTCATTGTACAGTCCTACCTCTGAAACTCTTTTTTTCCTCTCTATCTGTCTTAATCACATCATAACCAGAGGTGTTAACATTCACATCATTAACATCTCAGCAGGTCAATGTAATTGATAATGTCAGTGAAATTAAAGTGTCTTTTTTATTAAGGCTGTACCATTTCTTCAGGTCTTTTCCTCACCAGACTGGAATCCAGCCTTTATGCTTCATAAAAACAAAATCCTTGATAATATGTCTTATTAGAAGTGTTAGTATGCCAGCATAGTGAGGTACTCCAATGCTACTCCCAACTTTTTGTAGGATATAAATAGTACGTAACAGAAATACTGCATTGAAGGAGGTGTTTGAAGGGTACTACACATAAGCAGATACTTCTGCCTCAATTGGTGAGGTTCTGACGATGCCATTCTTGCACAATACTGTAAATTGATTCCTTCAGGCCTACGTGAATGAATGCACTGGGCAAGGCAGGTGGAGCGTTATAATATATGCAGGAATTTCTGAGTTTTGAAGAGCTTGCCTTTGCACTAAAAATATAAATCTAGAATGTATAAAAAAATCTTTGTCAATTACATAATCATTTTTTGGCATATTCTGGTGGACTAAATATTTACGGCATTGCTAATAAACTCCACAGCTTTTCACTTGTGTTTGACAGATCTGTGATGAGGTACCAGAAGCACATTAAATCACCTTGAAGAATATTTCAAGATCCATTGGCTGTTATACATAATGCAAATTCAAGGTGAAGTACTTCAAGTTCTAGAAGTTACAGTAGTAAAAAAAGTAGAGCCTAATGATGACAGATGACAAAATGCAGTGGGAACTGCAGTGTAGACCAAATAGATTTTTAGGAGACCATAATTGCACAAACAGTCCATTAAACCTTCTGAAGTTATATTTAACTTGAAATAGCTAGATTTTTAAAATGTTTATTCATACCCTGTTAATATAGTACTCACTGACACACAGGTATATGTAGGCATCTAATAGAAGACTCCTAAAACCTAAGGTAAGCAAGTGTCTTACACAGAAGTGTATAATGTACTGTGAAGAACACAGGTACACATCAAGAGATAGGGATAAATATTTACCAGCAGAATTACTATAGCTTTTATAACCTTACTGCATTTCTGAAAGGGAAAAACCCTGTCCCTGAGAGCCTTTTACAACGGTGATTACCTATTAATAAACTAAGAAGCCTAAACCAAATGTTACCCATTAAGCTAAATAAAATAAAGCAAGATAGAGCTCAAATTAAATGACAACTGCAATAAAGTGAATTAATATACTTTTAACATACAGTATGAAGTCAACAACTGCACTTTATATGGGCACAAGTGGGATTCAGATTGTGAAATTACCTGTCTGAGACTTAAGAATGCATGATAATGGCAGTATAACAAACACAACCTTCTTCCAGCCTCTTTGAGGCAGCTGCTAGGCTTATCAGAATTGCTGTTTATAGAGCAACTTATGCAATTTTCCATTATTTAACCTAATTGCCCTTGTTCCATTCAAAATGGCTTAAAACGCTCTCCTTCCCATTTTGGCAAGCTAATACACTACAAACAGTTTCCAACCCTTGCAATGCAACATGATTTAAGACAGCAATTTCTACATATTTGGATGTGTACAAGTTGTCATGCAGACACACTTAATCACGGTTTCTAAAGGTTACAAATATTACTCACCAGTAGGGAAACTATCTGTAGGCAAGTTTGCAGAGCCTTGAGCTGACATCTGCTTTGGACTAATCCCAGGACAGCAGTAATCTGCATCTTGTTGGTCCAAGAGGAAACTTTCTGTGCTGCTTACCCTTATGGATGGGATCCTCCTTCCACTTCAACTGCTCAGATGTATTGAGGGATGTCACATCATACATCTCTGAAATATGCTGTTTCCTCTCCTTTTTCTGTCCACTTCAGGGGATTATCTTCAATTTAGCCCCATGTCAAACCCTGTAAACTGAACTCTTCTGCTAACAGTTTGCATGTTGTCAACCTCTTTTAAAGCCATGATAGAAGGGTCTCAAATAAGAAGGTTTCAGGATAAGGAGACTAGTGCACAGCTCTTTTATCAAATCCCATAGGATAAGAGGTGAATTGATAATGCTGCCAGTTCCTCTCACTTCCTCTGGCTGTTTAGTTTCATTGATGATCTAATTCACCAATATTTTCTCTGACTTCATTGATAGTCCCATTGCACCTGCCAATATTTTGTACTCTCTCAATGATTTTTCAATCATTTTTCGTCCTATTAGCAGCAAAGGGTCAGGAGAATTAAGTAATTTTATTCACCCTAGCCAAAGGAAGGTCATCTCTGGCAAAAGAACTTTTTGCAGGTAAATTAGTAAGAAATTTAGTTAAGCAAGTAAAACCAGCATTAGCAGAGCATTAGATAGGGGAGTATGTAAAGACAGCTTTAAATACATAAGCTTTGTCCAAAGGCATTTATTGTTTTACTGCTGTCTCCAAGGAATAAATTCAAAGAAACTAGTCATTCTCAGTATTTATTTTTAAAAAATGCACAAAAGTGATTGAGAGATTATAAGTTGTCAACTTATGTGATTATTTTGATTTTTCAGCAATAAGTTTAATTTATTTTAATGTATATATAAAAACCCCTCAAAAACATTTAAGAGTAAAATCTTGTATTTCTCCTTTGATAATATTTCCACGCAGTAGACTCTCACTGCAGAAGAGGCTGCAGTAATTTTCTTCCATTTTCAGCCAGTTTTTTATTTTTTATTAGGAGGACTGCCAGATTGTCTTATGCTTGGGGAGGACTTGAATTGAAAAGGATATTCTCTCTACTGTGGTCTCAAATGTCATAATTCTTCCAGCTGGCATAATATATAAAAAGAGTGAAGAAGTATATAGGATGCATGGGACAAGAGCACTTCAGTACATCAGCATATATACAGGGTTAAGTATTTGTAAACTCATTCCCTGTATTTAAATTTCATGTCTTTTATTCCCTTGCATGTTAGCATCACTTCCACATCAAAGAATCACATTTTGTTTAAACAAGTTGCAAAACCAGATGCCATGAGAATGAAATCCTCTCCAAATGCACTGGATGCTTTAATCTCCAGTCTCTCAAAATGCAGGCATTATATATTAAATAAATAATAATAAATTATTAAATAAACTTTGCTCCCAGTTTAACTGGAACATCCAGTAAGATCCAGTCCATTAAATAAACTTAAAGACTGAAGTTAATATGTAATTCTCCTGCCTCATAGTAGCAACTCCTTCTTTTTCTGAATCAAAACTAAGCAGGGTGTGCCTGAGAGTTCTCATTCCTGGACAACTGTTAGGACGTGCCAAAATGGGCCCTGGGACCAGCAGAATTTTAAATCTGTCTTTTCTGAAGGGTAGAGGGTTTTCCCAGGGACTGCTGGCCATGGCTCCTAGGAGCTGTAGTAGATACCTTCTATAAGATTTCCTTTAATCTCCAGAAGTTTTTTCTATGCTATGGGTTGAGAAGGTGTGGGATGTAATTTTCAGCAGACATTGGTACTCACCAGTGATCAAAGACATAACCAAAAACAGTGCAGGAGCTGCCCCTGGCCATGAAAGGAGGGGAAAATCTGTCCAGTTAGGACAAATCCACTGAAATCTCTTAGCACTTAGGATGGTTCCTGGGATGGATTTAAGGCATTGAAATACGGACTGACAAAGATAAAAGAAAGCTCTTCTTCAGCTGTTATTTAGCCTAAATTTGTTAGGCCTCCTGGATTTCAGGTTTCCAGGTGACAAAACCTGAGATGCTTAGAGAGGGTTTACTAATTCAGGCCCTACTAAGAGCCTTTCCTCTTGTTATCATTTGATGGACTTGATGTAGTTGGTTGTCTCAGAACATATTTATTGAATGAATCTCTGCACAAAATTGGATTGCAGGTGCTTATTCCTTTGGAAATATGGTTAGAGAAATGATGTCTCTCTCTGCCGATTGGATTGGGACTATTTTTACAGTTGCTTAGTGGTTAGAGTTCTCATTCAGAGGTAAGGAGGGTGCAGGCCAATTCCCAGTCCTGCCTGTCAGATGCTGGTATGCTTCCAACTCTCACATTATGGAATAGCACTGTAGACAGCTATTCCCTGGTAGATGGCAATTCTCAACCTCTCCTGAACCTGTGAATTAGAAAGGGGGAATATTGCTTTAGCTGCAGGATGCAAACAGTCTGAAAGAAGAGGTCATTCCTGGTCTTCTTTTCACAGCCCCAACCACTGCCTGTGCATTTGGCATAATAACACAAAACTCTTAATTCAGCCCTGGGGGCAGCAACACAAATCCAGAGCTCCCACATCCCACTTGAAGCACTGGTAAATGGGGGTCATTATGCTCCTTCTTTTCTGACCAAGAGATTTCGTTACTCTTCTGTGCAAAGGGGAACTGGTTCAGCAGGGATTTGGTCCTACTGCAAGGCTGCCTTTAGCCTGGTACACAAAGTAGTCCTGCAGTGTGAAAAAGTAAGTCAGAATCTTCTGATGAACCTGAGCTTCCTAAAGAAGGGAAAAGGGATTTGCTTGTGTCCTTATGATAGAGTGGTGCATCCTTCTTTTTAAAGGTGATGAAGGTCCCTATTAGCAGAGCAAGCCTTTAGACTGGGAATCCTGAGGGAAATCAGGTACCTATTAGCATAGAATGAGAAAGCCATATCCTAGAAAGTGGTCAGATTGAAGACATATTTTTGCAGGCTTCTCCCATAGACTCATGTAGGTGACACCCTCCTCAGTGTGCTAATTGCCGAAATTTCCATTTGGAAGCATTGCATTCTCCCCATGAACTATGTTTAGCATTTCTTGTTTTCTGGATGTGGGCATTCAAAGCCTTAATTATAGTAGTAGTCTTGATGTAGCCAGGATAGTCTAAATGAAGCAAGATTTGCAGAGAGATCATGTTTCCTATTAGAGCAACTTGTACAACAGGAAAAGGAAAGCAGGCTATCAGGCATTTTTAAAGCCTTTTGAAGCTCCTCCTCTTTTTTCTGCCAATATTTGTATTAATAAAAGATATTTCTGTGTCTACAAAACTTGCCTCATCAGTTCATGGCAAAAAACGCATCACCACCTTCCCTAGATTTTAAGATTTGTCTAGTACAACCCATTTTGGTAACACTCCATGCCTTTCATTTCTGAGTGAGCTGTGACTGTGGGAGCAGAAACAAGACAGCTTGGTTTCTCAATCTTTTTTGTGCTTTGTACCCTCAAGCCACTTAGAAGAGGTTTTGGCCTTGGTGGTACCCAGATACTCTAGGGAAACTTCACCAAAACAATTTTCTAAACTTATTTCCAGAGTCAAGATACCTCCTAACAATACCTTGGGTGCTTCTCTGTTGTTTACTGTAACACACTTTGGTATGGAACTCATCTTGCTTTTTAATCATTCAGGCATCTTTTCTGCATCAGCATTTAATACTCTGGGGATAATGAAGAATATTTTGCTATCCTTTATGCCTTTAACAGGAAACTCACATCCTACATATGGCTAAAGGGGTTCTGTCACTGTAAAATGTGTGGTTCTCTTTGCCACCGATGCCATCACCGCAGTTTTGGGCTCCTCATGTTTTTTCACCTGCCTTCCTGGTGGCTTCTTCAGCCTTAGGCACTGGATCACTCAGTACCTCTGGGAACTTTCTGGGGTTCCCAAGGAAGGCAGCACTTACTTTCAGGCCACACCATTTCCTAGGGCACTAAGACCCCTTCCTTCAGTTTGTCCTTTACCTCCTTTCCAGTATAACTCAATATCAGCTTTCTAAAAAAAAACCTCTCCACAACCTCACATGGTTCAGTACAACAGATATGCTTGCCTTTGATCATTTTATCCCATGCTTTTCCCATTCTGATAAGTACCTACTAAACATCTGCCTACCATAAGTAAAATCTTTCTGACATTAACTGGTAAGTAGTACCTTTGTGTACAAAAATTAAGACTTCAGGCCTCCTCACTGTGCCCTCTGTCAGCCTGAGGCATCTGCTGAGCATGTCTGGGCTGCTCACAGCATTTGCACTCGTGCTGTGGGTGGCAGGCTTATGTCCCCATGTGTCCCCATATGCTTCAATCAATCTTTTGCACCTGCAATCCTATCATAATGTAAGTGTATTGCAACATCACAAGCAGCTCCAGATTGCCAAAACTTTTTAACCTGCAGCCCTGATGCACAATTGTAAATTTCAGTGAAGGTCTGTGCACAACATAGCATCTTGTCCTTGCTGCTACGTATCTCCAAAGGAAACCTTTTCAGAGCTGGAATCTAGGCTACAAGGAAACATCTTTCCAAATACCTGTCAGCTTTTAGGGTTGTGCTGTATTAGTCATACATACAGTGTTTTGTGTGACCAAGGTTCAACAAATAACATGTTTTCTCTTTCTATATGTGCTAACTTGTAGATCTATTTTCAATACTGACTTTGTTATCTTTGTTATTTCTTCAATTTCAACTTCAAGGTCTTTCTTTTAACAACAGACAAAGAAATAGATGAAATTGTGATGAAAATTCACTCTTAAGCCTGGGCTTTCAAGTTCAGTCTGTCTTTTGCTTACGTTTTGTGATCTACCATGAAGTATGTTTTTCCCCCTAAGACTATTAGAGTGTTCTCACTGACCCCTTCTTAAAAACCTTCTTATCAGCTGCTAACTCCTAACTCTATCCTGCAAAATCCCTGCCTCTTTATGATCTTCTCATGTAGTTTTTATGTGTTTCAATTAAAGCCTGATCTACTTTCTCTTTCCTTTACTACACACTGTCTCTGTCTTGCTTCAAACTTTTTAGATTCTCTTCTGATTTAGACACGTTGTTTTCCTATTTCAGATGTCACCCAACAAATTTTTAAGAGAGCATCACAAGCAATATATTGCCAATGCAGCTATCCCCATTAAATACTTATTATTATCAATTAAAGTACAGGTAAAGCTAACCTATAAATGCATAGCAAAACTTTCTTCATGAACTAGGAAGCACATTCCATCTCATCAAAAGTTACCCAGGCTTATACAAAGAGCACTACCTTCTAATCCAACTGCAACCAGCATGGCTGGTGAGGGATTTGACTCAGATGAAAACTGACCTCAATAAATTTGTATGACATTCAGTATAAATGGTGAGAGACTGTTTGCAGAAAGATAAAGAATATTTAACATTTCAAATTTGATTTCTTCCAGTGCAATATTTAGGTCTCATCCATCATTACTTTTGGTGACATCCTAGAGTGGGAGGAGGATACTCCATCATGTCTGAAAATTCTATGCACTTCTGTTTTTCTTGTTAACTGCAAGACTAAGTTGCATGCAAGGAAAAAATCTGAAGCCTGTAAATGCTTCTAGGTTTTAGATTTTTGCTGAATATGTTTGGGAAACACTTAAATTAGGTCCAATTAGTCTTCAATCAATCTAGTTGAAGAAATTATTCTTTTGGCTGCATTCACAGGAAACTGTTAAAAGTAAATTATAGTTCTCTGATTGCTAAAGACTGGAGAAAAAACTTCTCTTCTTCACTCCTAACAGCCTACTTCTCTATTTTTAATCAGAGCTGTTGAGTAGTTTGTCCTGGGCAAAGAAAAACGTGCATAGAGAAACTGATTTGAAATTCATTTCTAATAATAGGCAATAGATACAGATACTTAATAGGCAAAGGATACGGGATGGATTTTTTTTTTTCTCCCCAGGCAGCCCCTTTTTGAATGCCATGTATAAAATGTGATTCAGACAAAAGAGACTCAGGTGTGAATATTATTTGATCTACAGCTGGAAAGAACAACTGCACTCATTAAGCTGGGCTTTTATGAGGCTCACTGCATGCTCATAAGCCAACTTGAAGCAAATCTAAATGGATGATAAAATTAAAAAAGTTTTACTAAGCTGGCAGAATCAAAATGAGGTTACAGGAGAAATCAAATTCCATGTAGATAAATCAGCAGTACAAGAAAATGAAGTTATCGATTTATCAAAGAATTATACATATAAATATTCAAACACATAATCACAACTTCTTTACTCAGTCACGTAGAAAAGTCAATGAGAATATGGTAAGAAGGGCAGCTGTGGCATAGATATGGCCTTAAATTTCTTCAATTTCCCATAAATATTATGGAATCACTACTGATATCACTGTTCTTACATAACAATCCAGTCAGATGTGTTTTTACTGTCATCACGTCTTAACTTGGTGACTTTCAGCAGTGGAGTACTGGGGAAGGACAGGCTGCTTTTTTTTTCATCTCATTGTAGTAACTCCAGTCTTTGCCAAAAAAAATGTAGTTTATAGTCAAAGACCCATTTAAGCAAAGAAAAGTGAATGGTGTTTGCCCGCCATAAGAACTTACTCTTCTTCAAAAAGGGTTACTTCCTTCAGGCAAAATCCAAGCTAAGGTTTTCATGAGGGCTGGGGCTACACAGCAGCTCAGGGACACTGTGAATAACACTGACACTTGTGAGAGAATTAAATGTGCCTTGAAAGGGGAATTTCAACTTAAAAAGAGGAAGCTTCTTTTGCGCAGAGAGTACTTGCTATAAGTAGCACAAACGTATTTGTGATAGGAAAGGGCGGATTTTCTGTGATCTGAGCTTTCTGCATATGGTGGAAGACAGGCACTGAGGACAGAGGAAAGGATGAACATTTCTGTTATCAAGCAAGATCCATACTGGAGTATTTTTCTGGAGTCTGAGAGAGGAACACTGGAGAAAGAAATAAGACATTCCCCAGTATTGTAGTAATCCTTTTGACTGAATGCTTTAGCCATTTTTCTTTGTCTGATAATGATTTGGACAGTTACAGACACAAGCATTTGTAATGAACCTATAAACAAGTAGGAGTACACCTTCATAAAAACATAATTGCTATTAGTGAAGTGACTCCACAGCTGCTCTCTGTTTCATTTGAGCCACAGCTGCTATCATAGCAGCTTCACACACATCCCTTACTTCCTGGAGCAAGCTGACCAGGCTATAGCAGAATGAGCCAGAGCCCATCCTATGGCGGCATCAGCACAATCATATCCTGAATTCCTGGAGCAGGATGTTTATAATGAGTACCTGGGTGAAAGGACCAAAGCGGATCTCCAGGGTGTTGTCTGATCATACACATTACAAGGAGGCCTGTCCTAATTTACACCTTTGAATACAGGAATTAGGTCCTTTCTTCACAGCTCGGTTCTGGTGGTTGAAGGGAGAAACCAAAACCAAAAGGCAGAATCTTTCCCTTTACCTTTGTAAAGTTAATGTGCCATAAGAAGCACTGTGAGAAAATCAGTATGTGTCCCCAGAGTGATTTCTGCACTAGAACAGAGGCTTGGCTCATTTAACTGAGCTACTGAATATCACATCTTCATTTAATAATTGAGATTAATTTATTGCAAGAAAAGTAGCACCTGATCAGCGATCCTTCTGTTTGAAAAGCAGTATGAGGTTTGTGTCATGTGCCCAGCTGATTTTGAAAGACTTCTACTGAAAATAAAGAATTTAACACCTGAGGACTGGGCATAGAATATATTGCATGGCAGCTAATCCTTGTTACCTGTGTTTGTATAGTTAGGAATCAAATACAGATTCATCTTTGTGTATACAGCACACACCTTGACACCAGAGGTGCCCTGCAAACTGCTGTTTGAAGTTATGCCTGTAGTGAATTATGTAGCCACGATGCTATTTCCAGGCAAAGTGTCCTGTGCAGAAATAGGAGGCTTGGAAGAGGGATAGCCTGGGAATAGACATTTACATTCCTTCTCCTGTACAATGCCTGCAGAAGAGTCTCCAGCAACTGGCTGGCCTGTGAATCAGCTGTCACCTCTAAATTGTGACCTGTGTGGGAACAGGGGTGTGCTCCCTTTCTGTTTCACTGCAAAGTCAAACAGGCTGCTGTGATTTGGTGAGACATGAACCCAGCAATTGCTACTTCCCACCAGACAAGTTTGCTTTACTAGCCTTGATGCAAGTGCGAGAACTGGGAGAGGAGCACAGACATCACCCATCGTACCTGTGATGCAGAAGTGGTTCAACCAACTTGCCAACTCTGTGGCCAGGTGTGCCTTAAAGTGTAGAAAAATATGTACACCTGACCCGTCCTTTAGGTGGAACTCAAACACCACAGCTAATCCAAACGAATGTCTAATTCTGGTTCGATGACGTTCTTCCCCTCCGAATTTCCCCCGCAGTTTCACTTGCAGGGAGAACACGTTTGTGTCCTATGATTTGTGCAGTGGAACTCTGTGTCATTAGGCAGCCGCTGTGCCCTCTTTCAGAGATACCTGCCACAAGTTGTGGATGAAGGATTCTGCTTGCAGAGGCACTGGAATGCTCCAAGATCTCTGGACCAAAGGTATTATTTAAATAATTGGTGGTTTTTAATTGCTATTAAAAGAGGAGTTTCTAGATGCCAGAGAAAAGTGATCCTAGAATTATAGTGAAAGTCATGGTTCTCCTGGAGATCTTAGATCTCATTCAGCAATAAAAAGATATTGCTGAATGGGAAGGGATACACAATGCATTCAGAAGTCAAACATTAGGAAGACAGAGAGTCGAGTTTTCTTCATGTAATAAAAAAATAATTAAACAACAAGCCCAGAATTTTTAAATGTAATTTGGAATTAAAGATAGTTATAAAAGAATGAGCAATAGAGAAAGTTTTTCAATCAATTAAAACAGTGACACTTTTCTGACTGGGGAAGCACATAGGAAACACAAGTTGCCTGAGTAATGTTTTTAAAATATGTCCCTTGTTGGACAGTTGTATGGTTGTATGGCTTAGTATTAGGGTGGAGGGCATCATAGAATCCTCTCAATGCCATGTTAAGGAAATTTTCTTGAGGTGTGATTTCCTTTGATAAGACTTGTACAAATCAATCTGTATTTACAACATGGGGGAGGCTGGTAAATGCATTTTAGGATAATTTAATTTAAAAGCCCCTGAGATAGCTTCCAAGTCAGCAGTGGAAAGTCTTGGTCCCTGATGTCCTGCCTCCAGGAGGCTCACAGCACTGCTCATGAGCTGGTCAGTGTTGCATAGGGTGGAAAGTTTAGAAAAATTCCCCATGCTAGAAAAATAAAAAGAGTAATTTACTAGTTCAGTGTTTAGTTTTGTTTTGAGTTCAGCATGGGGCAGGAGAGTCTTCCCATAGAATAAGTGTACCTGTTGTAAGAAAACAAGCTAATTACCTGTGGGAATATGCGAGAAAGGAACATTTTGGAAGGAACTTAAGGGCAATGAAGGAACTTAGGAGTCAAAGAGCACAGATGTGACAGTGTCTTTCAAAAGATAATGACTACATCCAAAACTGAAAACAGCAAAAAAAGAGAGCAAATGAAAACCCAGGCAAGCACACCTGATACAAAGCTCTTATTTACTCCAAGACCTTTATGCTTCACTGTGCCTATTGGGGCACAGTGGGGTTTTACATGCTGGTTTCACTTGCTGGATTGGGAGGAGCAGGAGAGAGAAAGCCAATCTCAAAATAAATCACACATGGCTTTCTGGAAATTGCCCTCAAAAGTAAAGGTTGCTCTTTGTCCCAGGCATTGATGTCAGAGTTTTTGCCATCCAGAGGGACCTCGACATGCTTGAGAGGTGGGTCAATGCAAACATCATGAAATTCAACAATGCAAAGTGCAAGGGCCTACACCTGGGTTGTGGCAATCCCAGGGACACCAACATGTTGGTGAAGTGACTGAGAGCTGCCCTATGGAGAAAGAATTGAGCGTGGTGGTTGATGAAAAACTCAACATGAGCAGGAAGTGTGCACTCACAGCCCAGAAAGCCAAGTGTACCCTGGGCTGTATCTAAGGCAGCATGGCCAACAGACTGAGGGAGGTGATTCTCCTCCTCTCCTCTCCTCTCCTCTCCTCTCCTCTCCTCTCCTCTCCTCTCCTCTCCTCTCCTCTCCTCTCCTCTCCTCTCCTCTCCTCTCCTCTCCTCTCCTCTCCTCTCCTCTCCTCTCCTCTCCTCTCCTCTCCTCTCCTCTCCTCTCCTCTCCTCTCCTCTCCTCTCCTCTCCTCTCCTCTCCTCTCCTCTCCTCTCCTCTCCTCTCCTCTCCTCTCCTCTCCTCTCCTCTCCTCTCCTCTCCTCTCCTCAAACCCCACCTGGAGTGCTGCATACAGTTCTGGTGCCCCTGACACAGGAGGGACATGGAACTCTTGGAGAAAGTCCAGAGGAAAGCCACAAAGTTGGTAAGAAGACTGGAGCCCCTCCCATAGCAACCTTCCAGTATCTGAAGGGGTCTGCAGGGAGGGAGAGGGAATCATCATCAGGAGCTGTAGTGATAGGAAAAGGAAGAATGGATACTAATTCCAAGAGGGGAAATTTAGGGTGAATATTAAGAAGAAATTCTTTATTGTGAGGGTGGTGAGGCACTGGAACTGGTTGTCCAGAGAAGTTGTGAATGTCCCAACCCTGACAGTGTTCAAAGCCAGGTTGGATGGACTTGGAACAACCTGGTCCAGTGGGAGATGTACCTGCCCATGGCAGGGGGCATTGGAACTAGGTGATCTCTAAGGTTTCTTCCAACTCCGAACATTCTATGATTTTGTGATTCAGGACAGGAATCCCCCTGTACTGAGCCAAGTGGGAACTGCCTCATGAGTTTTCTCAGATCAGTTTGGACAAAACCAAAGCCCATATGAATCAGGCCTGTAAAGTGCATATGCTTACATGGGTTTTTTTTCTCCTTCCAGTGATTGCACTGCAGAGATAGTAAATAAAGAGTTGAGTGTGACTCCTGACTGCATACTGACATAATTGCAATTAATATACTTACCCATTTTCATCTCTGACATCCACATGTGATTTGTAATTGTGAATCATTGTAATTGTGAGACACCTCCAGGAATGGCTGAAAAAGCTTCAAAAGGGAAGAAAGACAAAATATGCATGCTAGCTTTATTTAGCAAGGGAAAATGTTTACCTCCCCATGGACTGACCTCACATTATTCGGAGTGTCAGAGATAATTTTAAACCCTGGGTCTTCAAACCACTCTCATCTCATCAGTTATCACTGGCACCATGAAAATGTGCCACTTCCACAGATGGATGCACTCAGGCTGTGAACAGCAAAACCACACATCTACTCACAGACCCACAATGTCTGTCTTTCCTCTCTTACCTGGCCCCCTTTGACTGCTGGGACAGTTCTGGGACACAACAAGGCTTTCAATGGCCTGCAGATATAAGAGAGAATTGAGCACAGAATTGGTATTGAAAATGCCAAAGGAACGGTGTAAGTAGCCCACAGTGATACTGTGTAATTCCCCTTCCTCCCTTCAGTCTTCCAGACACCAGCTCCAAGAATTTGCATTTGTTGGTTAAAGGCATTATATGAAAAAGGAGAAGAAAAGCTGCTTGCAGCACTGAAGTTGTAGTGGCCCAATTAATGATTCAGCAATTCTCTATAAAGCAGCTCCCATGAGACAAGCAGCTTGTCACACTCACACTCAGTGACAAGCAATTCCCCTCTGCAGGGAAGGTGGGTGTACACCCCTCTGCAGACTCACGGGATCCTTCTTCATGCCGGCACCCCCAGAAACACTCCTTCTCCTGGAAGATAGCAGCCAGGAGAACATGTAGGAACTTTGAGACTCCTGTATTCACAGCTCCAAATCCAAGCCATAAAGAATGGCATGCAGTGCTATTTGGTATATTTGCCCGGGCTTTTTCTCTCTCACTCTCGTTTTCAGTTCTGGTTTTGGGCTTTGCTTCTGTGACACAGTCATAGCAAAACATGCAGTACACTCTCTCCACTTATGTCAGTAGTTGCTGAATTGCTTTTATTTCTCCTCTTATACACCTGCACTGAATCCAAAAAGATAGAGCTATCCTTTATTTTTCACTTGACTGAAAGCAAAAATTCTTATTTACAGGACAGAAATATGACAGCTGCAAAGCAGTTTCTGTCCTTTTCAGTGACTTGGCACAGGCATTTTTACTTAGGCAGTCAGTTCTCTGGTTTACTTCAGTGGAGCCCAGCCTGGGAGGGGAAAACCCCTTGATAAAAGTTTACCATGCCATTGGGTGGCTAGAGCAGAAAAAGAATGACCTCTGTCTATGGCAGTGGATTCTGCATGAGCCCTCCCTCCCCTCCCGCCTCTTCTGCTATGACAGGTGGATCAAAAGAAAATTATCTATATCCTCCGAGCGACATGGACTTCTCTCTCCCCTTTCCTAAGAAAAGGCAGCATGAAGTTAGAAAAAATATCATTGTCAGTCCTGTACATTACAGTACACTCACAAAACACAGATCAGTGGACTGAGTGGAGTTCTGTATTAAACAGGAAAAGACCCTAGAGACCTGGAGTAAAGGTAAAGACCCAAGTGTACCAGCCTAAAATAAAACATGACAAAAAATGGGAAACTATCCATCAGGAAAGTGTACTACTAGTGAGGACAGCAGACAGCAATCTCACTGTTTTTAGGTAGAATGAGAGCTGGAGAGTTTTACATCTGCTCCTGTAAAAGAGGTTTCTCTGGAGCTATTTGAAGGAGGAGAGCAAAGGATTTTGGCAAGGGTGGTATAGAGGCTTCTCCCAAATATATGGAAAAGGTACACAAAAAAAGCACAAAGGTGCTGCTAAAATGCAAAGTAGCAAATACAGACCAGATGCCAGTGCCTCTCTCACGGTGCATAGGAATGACATTTGGCTGTTTACCAGGACTATGGGCCCTTACACCACATGAACCAAGCAGCCAGAGAGGTGTTTTGCTTAGGAGACAAGACACAGGGGTTTCTTCTTGTTTTCTAAAGAGAAACCAATTTTTTCTTTACCATGAACTATGTGCTGTTTAGCATCTGTATCATACATCATATGCTTTGCTGTTATTAAGGATAGGTTCCTGTCACAAAACTGAAGATCACACACTTCATCACTTCTGGTAGCTGACATCACCAAGACGTCTCCCCCACATCTTCCTTCTTTGTCACATTCTCCTCCCCCTCTACTTTCAATTCCCCATCTTCTTCCCCACACTGCCAGGTCTAGCATGTTCCCCATTCCTCTTTCCTCCGCTCCAGGCGTTTTGGGTACTTGTCCTGCCCTTTGGACCTCAGGGACTCTGTGTTCCTCCCATGGCATACACAGTCTGCAGTAATCTTGCACCACATCACCTTCTCTGTAAACCAGAGACCTGCCATGGCATGCTAGTTGTGATTTCTAAAGGCTGGGAAACACACAGAAGTCCTTGCACCAGTCTATGGAAAAAGGTGAGACTAACTTTCTCAATAATCTCTCTCTTGCTAAAACTTTTTTTACCACCTCTTTGGGAGTACTGGAGTATTTTCAACCTCTAACATATTTCTTTCTTTCCTTCTTCTTACAGTGCCATGAAGGTCTGCATATTCTTCCTTTGTGCTATGATACTTCTCCCAGGTAAAAGGCACATTTTTAATTGTTAAAACTGTTTTGATTGTTTGTGTCCTGCTGTGTGATACTTTCTCATCCACTGAGAAGCTTACTCCTTAGTAGTATTAATTACTTCCATTGCTCAATCAAGGTCATATAGCCTATGTGACAAGTATTTAAATTGTGTGCAGGGACTCTATAAAATATATATAGTAAGTACTTTCTCTCCTCAACTTTATATCTTTACATTACACTTATTTTATGTTGCTCTTAAATTCTCAATTTAAATCTGTCTTTAATCTGTGTGTGTATCACCTGTGTGCATTATAGAGAAGAGCAGTACTAAACTGAAAACTGGCAGTTTGATATGGGACAACTGGAGTTGGAGGCAGCCATGGAGATCATTTTGCAGTCTGGTGCTCTGCAGGAACAGTCAAAACTGCACCAGGAGAGAGATTGTAAATCTCCTCCTTTTGAACACAGCAGAGATGTTTGTATCTTCTGGGACAGAGGGCTGCATTTCTTATTACAAGAAAACACAGCCCTCCCTGACCATCACCACTCATAATAATGGACACATGCACAGGGGAAAGCAGGAGAAAAAATATCCCTTGTGTAGTGCAGATCATCCTTCCTTTGCATGAAGATATAATTGTGTTTATTGACCATTTCTGTTAACAAGATCAGCAACAGAACAGTTAAATCTGACATTTACTCTGTCATTAAATTCTAAATTAATTACAGAACAGTTAAATCTGACATTTAATTTGTCATTAAACTTTAGATTAATTCTTCATCGAGATTGAAAGTGTTCACCTGCTTCTGACCTTCTGGTCATGCATTCCCTAGACACTTGCATTTACCACGCAGTGTGTACTTCACAGTTTCTTCAAAGATTTAATGCTGTGTTATTTTCTTAGGAGAATTAGCTCTTTAAATAGAAATTGTGCAACTATGTTCTTTGTGGCAGAATCTCAGTACACTCAGGATGCTGCAGGCAAAAATTGTTTGGATCTTTGGCCTGCAGATAAGTCTTCTAAAACATAGATGCTCACGATCTCTGTGTGGTAGGCCTTCTTTGGAAAGTAAAATACAGGAAGAAAAATAAGAAACTGTTTTATGACCTGAACTCCACAACACCAAATGAGTCAGTTTGAACAACTATGTGTCCTGTCATACTTAGTGGGAGAATTTGTATCTAAATGCTGGCAGTTTTATTTCCATTGTTATTAAGTGTTGGGTCTCTGAATGCAACTTGATATTCTTTTGTAGCTGGTGGAAATCTTAATTTTTCTCTCTCTCTGTCTAAGGTATTGCTGCCAGTGTGCATCCAGTGAAAGCATTCCTCCATCACACTGTACACCTATCCTGCTATTTTCCAAACTCTCAGAAAATTGATGCAAAGAATTTAATAATTTTCTGGCAAAAAGACCCTAATAATCCCAAAGTGGTGCACGAAGTATATTATGGCCAAGAAAAACATGACAACCTTAGTCCTGAATATCTAAATCGCACCAAGGTGGACATGGGCAAATGGACCTTGCAGTTGTTAAATGCAGGAGTCGAGGATGAGGGACACTATCAATGTATTATTCTGCAAAAAATATCTGAACAATCAACAGCGGTCATACACACATCTGAGTGCTCACTGCACATCATTGGTAAGTAATTTCTTCCGATTGCCATCTGGTCTGGGGGATTCTCTGTGATTTTGTTCAGTCCAGAAATACGGATCCTGTCTCCAAGCCCCGGAAAATGTGCCTGCTCTGGAGCAGAATTACTACAGATGGATAAGAGACTTGCGTCCTGAAAGTTTCATGGCTTTTAGGACTCCAGAAAATAAACTTGTTTATTTGCATCTGACAGACTACCTTCTATTAAAAGTAGCAGTAGTTATCAACATTGGGGGCAAATTAGAATTGAAACATAGCAAGATCTCTGCAAACGCACAGCTATTTTATGATCATATAAATCATAGGGAAAATAAAGAAAGGAACAGGTCACATGGAAGAGTAGAAATTCATATGTTTGGTTAAAGGAAGGCAGAAAATAGCTCTGAAGAAAAAATGCATACATACATTGATGAGATTCAGCCTGATTTTTTGCATCAGAGAATTTTTTGTAATCAGAGGAAAAGGCAGTAAACCTTTCAACAAGGGAAATGGAAGTGAGGCAGCAATGTTTTCTCTATATTTTCTAATTTTTTTTTAAATGCCTAATATATAATCCTAATGTTTCTCTATTTTAAACTATTCTGTTAGTAACCATTATCCATACGCCTGTGTTCTGTCTTCCACTGTGATAGTGCTAGTCATTAATAAAACAGATTCTAACTTGCCACTGGTGTTTTCAGACTTCAGCATACTGTCTTAAAAGAGAACAGGCCAAGTGTAACAGCAGCCAAAAACAGAGTACGAAGGCAATTGACCCTATTTAGCTTTGTGCTACTAGCAAGTGTTCCCTTGGTCTACAGAGAGAAAACATAGATTGTTAATTTTGATTCTCCTAGGATCTACTGGAGAAGCATTTTCAGTGAAGTTTTGGAACTCAGAAACTCACAATGTGCACTCAGTATCAAGGCCCCCAATTTAAGAAGATGTGTAGCATCAACTGCTCAGTCAATTCAAACAGTTGAAAGAGTTATCAATTTAGCCAACCTCTGAGCATCTTACAGATGTCTCACACTTAGGACTAGAAGTCTCCTACACCTTTTAAGGTTTAGCTTAGGAAGACAGTTTTGACAATGTGCTCTTGTCTTCCTTCCAAATTACTTTGTTCAATAACTCCCAAAGGAAGTATAAAACCATATTTTAAAAAAACTTCAAGCCCTTCAAAACAATTAGATGAAAAATACAAATATTGAAATGTACCTGTGCTTACATGCTGCTTTTTAATTAGAATCTCATATCATACATGGAGGGATTTTTGTAGTTTGGCATGTCACACTTAAAATGGGCATAAGAAAAACTGAGGGCTGTACAAGAGTGCCAGGGCAGTCACACAAAGCTATCTAGATCACTTGATGACAAAGTGTTCAGAAATACTTCAGTACCTTCAAATACAATTTAAACATGTTATTTTTATGTATTACATTAGTACAATATGTAGATAGCATGAAACTGTGTCAGGAGAGGTTCAGGCTGGATATCAGGAATAAGTTCTTCACCCAGGGGGCGGGAGGTCAGGCACTGACAAGTTCCCCAGGGAAGTGGTCACAGCACCATGCCTGACAGAGCTCCAGAAGTTTGGACAATATCTCAGGCACATGGTGAGACTCTTGGGTGTCCTGTGTGGGGCCAGAGGTTGGCCTTGATAATCTTTGTGGGTCCCTTCCAACTCAAAAGATTCTAGGATTCTATATGTATGTTAGATGTATTTCATAGAGCCATGATGATTTATATAACAACAGACTCAGGTCCTTCTCCAAAAAAAAAAAAAAAAAGGGAAGGCTTCACAGTGGAAAACTTTGGCTCTTAAAAATGCAAGGTAGAGACCATGGTGACAAGCAGCTTAACTGGAAAATCTGCTGCTGTGGCATGTCTGCAGTGCTTCCTCTGGATAGATCAATAAGGGAAGTAGGTGAGACTAGGGAAGCTATTTCAAAATATGCATTACTCAAGGTATTGAGACTGGAATGATGTCACAAGAGAGACTTACAGTTGCTCATTTTAAAGGGGATGGTGAAAAACTGAAAAGTGTGGAAAAAGCTCTGGTAGAGTTATCTGAAGGCTGGAAAAAATACAGTTCAACTAGAAACATTAAAACAACAATCCGATTACCTTATAAGACAGAATAATGAGAAGAGTTTTGTTTCCAGAATGTGGGAGCCTGAAGCACATGTAAAATACTGGATATTTAAAAAAAAAAAAAAAAAAAAAAACCCAACACCTTAAAGTCTAATTAATTAATTCAATGACAGTCAGTGTCTGGCAGGAAGTAAGGCAGATGGTCACTTAGGAAAATAGAACAAAAGCAAACTGATTAAATCATAGAGAAAAATATTAAGGGCTTGATGGGCTGCTATTTCTTGAGGTATTTAATCTAATCCCGAAGCTTTTTTGGGAGACACTATGTTTCAATACAAAAAGACTTCCTGAAATGTGCTTTTCTGTTAACAAATACAAAACCTACCTGTAGCCCACACCCTGCATGCAGCCAGCATCACTTTTCAGTAAATTGAGGTTCCAGAAGCTATAAAAGAGAAGTGCAAGGTATGTATGTTCCACTATTTCCACTTGCTTACTGTCAATAAGATTGAAGCCCTTAAATCACTTGGATGTTGTGGCAAGTTTCATAGCCATGGATTACGTCCCTGTCATCCCTATAAAATACCAAGGAGAGAGTAAATACTCCAGACCAGAATTCTGACAGCAGTCAGTTAAGCAAGTCAGACCTTGAGCTTTCCTGAGGGACAACTTTAATAAATTTGGGGGTATAAAAAAGGGAGGGCTTTTTCCATTTTGAATTCATAATCATCAACTCTCTTGGGGGGATTTAAGTGACTAAGCTAAATCCTATGTATTGTGTACTAGGATAGAGAAAATAAAAGCAACATCATGTTTCTTCATTCATCCATATTAAGAATTCTCTAGGGCAAGGATTAGATCCTTGTTCCAACACATGGAGCGTGTGTGCAGAAGAGTGAGACCCTCTTCTGACTCACATTTTTCTACGAACCCTTTTTCCCTTCTCCAGTATTTCTCCATATTGCCTCTAGTCCTATTGGCCCTAAAATAATGAAGTATTTTCAATGGAATCTTGAATCTATTGCTCAGGATTTGTTTCTGATTTTTTGGGAAGTTGTTTGGGCTTTTTTTTACCTTGCTCCATGCCAAATTGTGGTCAGTATTATGTCAACATTCCCTCCTTCTCCTTCTTCATTATGGTCTACGATTTTTACTATGAACCTGTAACCAAACAAATCCTGGTTGAGAATATCTAGATTAATTAAGAGAGAGTATTGGTTAAAAGCTTCCATTTATCATTCATATTTTATGTTTAAATAGGTCTTCCCAATCCTGTTTCACTATTTCTTGCATGGAAAACTTGGCTTTTTAAAGCAACACGTGTGTTTTTCATTGATTGTGATGAGTATTCAATGACTTAAAATAAAAATCCCTTATGCTATAGTTATTTCCATCAGAAAAGCTAAGCTAAGGGAACCCTCCCATAAAGTGATGATGAATTAAATGCTGCAAAATGTTTACTTACAGTACTGGCAGACACCAAGGATATTTCTACTTAAGACAGCACTGCACTTTGAACTTACCCCACCTGAATTCTCTTAGATTTCTTTCTTTACATTTCCCAGTTGTTTGTAGGTTTCCTCTTACTCATTCAGGAGGCCAAAGGTAGGGAGCATTGTGGTCCCCTCCCATTTTCTGCTTACGCCCTTATGTGTGAGCAGGCCAGGTTTCATTATTCTGAGGTATTAATGTGTCTAAAAGAAGTAGGAGAGACAGACACCCATTGTCTGGCTGATCAGACTTGCATCTTTGAAACACCCCAAGAACAAGAAGCAGCAAGTCGACATACACACCAAAAAAATGCCACACAAATCCCTTCTTGAAATGCCCATTGTCTTCCTGAAGAAAACTGTTTAGTCTTGTTTCTGCCTGAAAATCTTAAATAACTGGCGGGGACTGGCAAAAATGTGGTGTGGCTGGCTCATGATGCTCTGTCTTTGGTCTATTTCAGCCAACTATAGTCAACCTGAGATAGCAGAACTGCACTCCGGGGAACTAAAGCCCAACGGATACTTGAATCTTTCCTGTTCTTCCAGTGGAGGTTATCCAGAGCCCAAGGAGATGACTTGGCTAATCTCATATGAGAACATAACACACAGCAGTACGGCCCACATGGATGTCTCACAGGATGCTGTGACAAAGCTGTACAATGTTACCGGCAAGCTGAATATCCCGGTTCCTACAAACAGCCACACTAATATCAGCTGCTTGCTTCACCTTAGGGAGCAGCTGGGAAGCCTTGTCTCAGTCCCCCTGGGCATAGGTGAGTCCCCGTTTGCCCATTCCAATTTCTGCATGGGTAGGAGCAGGCAGTACTGCAGCACAGCTGATCACAGACAGCAGCATGGTCAAGGCAGGAAATAAACTCTAAGTAGGAGTAGAAGTTCCTTAAAAGGGTTGTATGTTCTCCATCCTGTTCACCACTGAACTTCCTCTCCTTTCCACATGGGAAATCTTATTACAGCAAGGAGAGGGCACAGAGAAGGAATTACTACACAATCCAGAACACAACCCTATTGATCCCTTTCCAGGAAGATGCTGCAGTAGCAACAAAGCAACCTAGGAGTCTGGATCAGGCAGCAACCGGTCTCTGGAGGTGACAGCTGTTGGGAGTGGTTGTCACTTCACAGAATCTGAGAACTGGTGAGATTGGAAGAGGCATCTGGAGATGATCTAGTTCAACCACTCTGCTCAAAGTAGGGTCAACAGGTAGCACAGTGCTTTTATTCAGTTGAATTTTAAACACCTCCCAGGATAAAGACTCCACAACCTCTCATGGCAAACTGTTCCAGAGTTTGACTACCCTGATAGTAAAAAAGGGGTCTTTTGCTGGTTTAAAGTGCTTGAGCTGCTATTCTTAATCATTCCTTAGAAAGAGGCAGAAGGCTAAACAAAAGAGTCCCATGGACCATATTTGGCTCACAAACTGCCAAATAGACTGCACTGAGTTTAAGTGTAAAGACACTTGGACTAATATTAGAAAGCTGGACTAATATTAGAAGAATTCCTGGTGGTTTTCATAACATTTGGCAGAATTAAGTGCACATTCCAAAATGACTGTTTGGGGATTTTTCTTCTCTGAGACTGTGTCTTTTTTCAGACACCTCTTGCAAGAAGCTGGGGACCCGAGTTCCATTATGACTTTACTGCCAGATTATCTCAGGGCTCCACATGGCTGATCCTTTCTTTAAACTAAAGTGGTATTTTAATTATCTTCTGGACCAGGAAAACATCTTTTCACGTGTTTTTGTTTGTAAGCTATGGCACAAGAACATCAAAATACAGACAATTCCCACTTTGGTCATAAGTTCATTTGGCTTGCACATGTCTCTTTTAGACAATGCTGAAGATGGAGAGCTGTGCTTCAATTAACAGGAACAGGGAGCCTGTTAATTGCAGGGAGCCTGCAAATTGCAGGGAGCCTGCAATGCTACCATTCCCAAGAGGGAATGGTAGCATTGCAGGAAAACCTACCAGGGTAGTGTAAACATGCACCTTATGACCGCAGATGTAAAAGAAATCTGCCACTTGTTCTGAATAAGTTCCACAGTGCAGTTTCCTTAATATAAATTTAGCTAAAAGGTTATCAACACCAGATATGGCAAATGCTGCCTCTGGTATCTTTGCATTCTAGGAATTTTAAATACTATTGAAATACAATCCAGAAGTCTTCTAATGTTTGTTCAGCTCTGCACATTGCTCATGAGTCTTGAAATGGTTGTATTAGCTATAATGCTGAATCTTCTTCTTCCCTCTTCAATTCTTCTCTCGTCTCTGGCTTTATGAAAATAGATACCTGACAAGCAGTGATGGTGGGTAAGAAACCAGGAACTCCACACAAACATAAGTTTTGTTTGGCAATAACTGAAGCTCTATCAGCTGCTAACCCTGCCAAGCAAAACCTCAAAAACACAAAAACCAGAAATAGAGGGAAAGTCCTTTGAATTCCCTGCTACTTTCACATCCCTTACAGCATTTCATTAGGCTTTGACCATCGTCTCCAACAGACACCATGTAGTACCATGGTTACCAAGGGGTAACATGTTCCAGGTTCTTCCAACTTGCACAGTAGCACAGAGCAGCATTGGCACAGTAGCTGCCTCATAGGCTCTTGTATGAATTAAGTTGTTGATCTTTCACATTACCCAAACCTCAGAAAGAGTGCTTTGCTTTACTGCTGTTGAAGTGACCAGTAAGACCAGGTAGTTCCACTAGTTATTGGAAAGGGAAATAAAACAATGTGGATAGTGATTTACTGACACTATTAAAGCAAAAAGGATGCCAAGGGCCTCCACCTAGACTTGCACCTAGTTTCATGTAACTTTGGGATAGAGTGTTCAAAGTAATTGTTACCAAATTAAATCTTTGCTGTGTGTATTGTCTTTGTTTTCTTATTCAGAGATACAAGAGAAAGAAATACAAGAGCAAGCAAAGATAAATTTCTTTGGCCCACTTATAGCTGTGGTTGTACTGATCACTTCTGCACTTCTGGGTTTTGTGATATTAAAGAAGAACAGAAATATCTTGTCTACCAACCAGAGTAAGTTACTACTTGTCATTCAGCTCTACCATCCCTCAGTCACAGGCTTTACCCTTTGTAATCATCCCTTTACCTACTTTCAAGCTCCTGACACAAAGTTAGGTTTCATGTTGGGGCTTAAGCTAAACTTCCTAGGGCAATTTAGTTCCTGTAACAACTTAGTCCATCCTGGAGCAAGTCAAAGCATCTTTCTCCTGTCTCATCCTGGAATCCATTTCTCCCTCTTTTTTGTGATCTGTGAGACTGCCATGGCACCAGCTTACCACCTTTTCCTGTAGTTTCATCCTTCTTTTTTTCTGGGTTTGGGGTAGATTTGGCTCTTAAAATTATTGAACTATGTAAGTCTTCCTTGCCTATCAGCACTTATAAGAGAGGTGGAGTTGGGGCAGGGATGAGATGAACTTACATGAAGTACATAGAAGGAACTCTGTCATCACAGAGTTGAACAGAGTATCAAGGCATTGCTCCACCACAAGCTGCTCACACACTGGGCTGAAAGAATCATCTTGTACTGGGAACAGAATTCGATCTTGGCATTTCATTTCTCTATTTTGTTCCAAGACTTGCTCTCAGCAGTCCAGGGTTTATTCGGCACTGAATCATGCTGACATCAGAATCTATTTTCCTTGTAGCAAGAGGGAAATGCATTTCTCAGTCAGTCCTGTTTCCCTATGTAGCCAAGGGTCCTGAGCCCCGCCTTGGTTTTTTCTCAAATTCTAAGATAACTGGACATTTACTATCAATTCTTTTACAGCTCCTATTTTTCACATTTCTGTAAATCACATATTGATCTATTCTAGGTGTCAGTCTAGCAGTCTAGAAGATATCCAGCTTGAAACTGAGGCCATCAGCCAGACTTCTGACTGGGAACCACCTCTGCACACAGCAAAATATGAGGTCCTATGTTTTTAGAGGTTCTGCCAGAAAAAGAATCCTCCCCAGAAGCCCTACAGAACAACATGCAACATTTTTGTGTGATGGCTGAAGCCTACTGCCCAGTGTTCTCTGCTTTTTTTGCTCCAGAATGGTAGTAAATACGATGCTCTGCCTGTCTGCATGACTACATTTTTGTTGTATCTTTTATTATGCACTGTGACAATGTAAAATCCTGAGAGTCAATGGAGAAAGCAGAGCTGCATGGGCCACAGAATGTCTCAGAAATAGAAGGAGTTAAGCCACAATCTGTGAATCATAACCATCACTGCAAACACAATCAGAGGTAGGCTATTATCCACAGAATCATAGAATGATAGAACCATGGAATCATAGAATGACTTGGGTTGGAAGGGACCTTGAAGGTCATCTGGTTTCAAACATCCTGCCTAACCATGAGCCATAAATGCTTTTGGAGAGCCACTGAGGCTTTGTACCAGTAACTTTCTTGTAAAGCTTCACATCAGAAAGAGGAACTTTGGGGCACTTCTCCACCTTCTGAGAAAAGCCATGGAATTCCTATCAAGCATTTGAAACTAGAAATAATCTAAAGGAAATACTTGCTTTAAACATAATTTGTGATTAACTTCATTTTTTAATATATCATCCAAGCTTAATATACCCAGACAGTTAGTACCTCCACACTTTATTCCTCGGTATTCTGACTGAGAGCTCTAACAGTTGTTCAGGTAGATGCAGGGATAGAAAATGATAGCATGAGGTATCATAAATGCGTATGTCTAACCATACAAAATTAGACTGAGCAGATAATGAAAAAATATTACGTAAGTCATGTTCTTTTTTGGTTGACTATGTTCTCCCTTCTCTTAATTTTAATTCAGACCTTGATGATTGAGCAATTCATACACTGTGGTATGTTCAGCCACAGGAAGGAGTTTTATCTTTCAGGAAAGATCCTTTGTTTCGCTCAAAATGTCTCAGTTCTCCAATCTTGAATGATCTCTGCACTTTATATTCTTCAAGAGCACTGACATCTTTCAGGACGAAAAATGCAGCAGAACTGAGAAAATTCTTCTGAGATCTTGATTGTGTTTGTAGGTCTGACACTTTCAGAAAGAGCAGGGACATTAGCATCATATTCTCAAGACAAATTTCAGCTCAGAGTTGCGGTCTGGGGACATAAATTCTCTACAGTTGTTGGGTAGAAATATTATTTTCTGTTAAATTATGTGAGTTGCTAGATTCCAGCTCTATTTTTACTCCATTTTCAATTGTGTAAGAAAAATGCATGTCCTTTTGAGTTAGCTAAACTATTTGGGAGTCAGTTTATTAAGTTATTACATTAACATTCCAAATATTTTCATTCAGATTAATATCATTCAAATGTTATTAGAAGGTAAAGGTTTTAATTTTTTGTAAAAGTTTATACTTTCTAGCAAACTTATTTAATGACCAATTAAAACATATGTCTTTTTCTGTGTTGCTGTTTTTATTCTTCTTCCATTAAAGCATCATGTTAGGGAATACCAACATTTGGTGTTTTCAGGAAGGAAACATTTCCAGAATTATTTCTTGGAAGCAAATGAATAAAAAAAGTATTGCCACAATGGCACTGAGAATGGCACAACTGGAGGTTTCAAATGCTCATTCATACATATGTACATATGATATGTACATCAGCAGCTGTAACTAGTGGAAAAGGCAATATGGTGGGTTAAGTTTATCCTTTGACAACTCCCTTCCATCCTTCATTTGTTCCTAATTGGTGAAGTTGTTTGTTTTCTCCCTTGCCATCCCTCTACTTTAGGCTCCCAACCTCCTTCTATTAACTGCTCAATTTCTTTACCTCCTCTATTCTTTCCCTTAAATCAAGTCTAATTCCTTCATGCAGGTAAAGATTTAAGGGGAAAAAGCAGATGGGCTTCAGGGAAAATCTTAATTTGTCTCTGTGTGTTGAAACACATTAATCCTCTGCACTAGCAGGTGTAATGAGCACAGTAGCAAGGCCCAGGAAAAGCATGGCTGATGTGCTGGTGTTTTTGTCCTCCACACCAATGCATTCAGATTTCCAGGCTATTGCCTCACACACTTCATTTCCTTCTTTGGCAGCTTTCAGTCAGTTAGTGACTCCATCAATGTGGCAAGCACATGAAAGAGTGTACAACCACTACGTACCACAGCACGGAACAGCTTCACTCAAAACCACCATTCCTTTATTTTTAGGCAGAACATTATGAATTTCAGAAAATGTTAACAAAGAAGTGGCAAAGGTGTGTCAAACTCGCATCCAACACCCTAACATAAAATTCTGTTATCAGACTCAGAGTTGTGATAGATTGCTTTAGGTTCACTGATTAACCAGCACTGAATCACCAAATTGTTGAGAGTGGAATGGATCTAGGGAGATTGGTCCAGCTCAACCCTCCTGCTTGAGCAGGGTCACCTGAAAAGAGTTGCCCAGGTCTGTGTCCAGACAGTTTGTGAATATCTCCCTCCAAGGAGGGAGACTCCACAGCGCATCTGGACAACCTGGTGCAGGGCTCAGTCACCCTTCAGAGTAAAAAGGATTTCCTGGTGTTCAGAGAGAACCTCCTGTGTTTCAGTTTGTGCCTATTGCCTTCAGGCCTGTCACTGGGCACCACTGAAGAGTCTGGCTCAGCCTCTTTTGCACCCTCCCTTCAGGCATTTATACAGACTCATGAGACCTCTCTGAGGCTTCTCTTCTCCAGGCTGAGCAGCCCAAATGTACTCAGCCTGTGCTCCAGGTGAGAGATGCTCCAGTCCTTTAATCATCCTTGCACTCCTTCACTGGGCTTCCCAATATGTCCATGTCTCTCACATAATGGGAAGCCCAGAACCGGACACAGGACTCCAGAAGGTGCCTCAGCAGTGCTGATTAGAGGGGCAGGACCACGTGCCTCGGCCTGCTGGCAGCGCTTTCCCTGATGCAGCCCAGGCACTGTTGGCCGCCTTTGCCACGAGGGCGCACTGCTGCCTCATCTTCAGCTTGTCCACTAGGCCATCCCTGTCCTTTTCCGCTCAGCTGCTTTCCGGATGGATTGCCCCAGCCTGTACCTGTGCATGGGGCTATTCCTCCCAAGGTGCAGGACTTGAGATTTCCTTAGATTTTTTTTTCTGAGTTTCTTCTCTGCTCATTTCCCCAGCCTCTTGAGACCCCTCTGGATGGCCACACAAGTGTCTGGGTCCACTCCTCCAAACCTTTTATCATCTTTAAACTTGCTGAGGGTACACTTGCTCCCAGCATACAGGTCATTAGTGAAGAGGAAAGTCAGTTAGTTTTACTGAAAATTCCTTAATGCCAGACAGTGCTACTGCAACAAGCAATATTTTCCAATGGTGAACAAGTGATGGAACAGTGGACTGTTGAATTTCCAGAATATTCTACAATTACTTCTGAGGAGATTATTACTAAAAAAAGCATGGCAAGAATGCCTTAGGGCACTTTTTCCTCTTTCAGGTAAATTATTTGCTACTGGAGGTTACTCTCCACCACGAAAATATAGTAATTCTATTAAGGAAATTTGTCTATTTTTTGGGTTCAAATTCTGTTTCTTCCTCCTTTCCAAACTCAGAAGGCAAAAAGCAAAATTAAATATTTAGGTATGAAATACTTCTCTACACTGGAATGCCAGGCTGTCACAATTCATAACTGATCTCTCCTTGGTTTTCAATCTTCTGCACTAGGAGGACCATAGTCCTGGGACAGAGAAGGATTTAAGCAAGACATGTTTTCTGATTTTAGATGGACTGCCAGGCTTTCAAGAGAAAAACTACAATTGGACGGGAAAGCTGGTGAAAGTTGAGAAAGATGGGAAATAGATGAGGACTGAGAAAGTGTAAGGAGATGAGAGACACACCAAGCTGGCTTGCAACAGGAAGTACAAATGCATCAAGTGCAGAGCTGCTTCACAGACTCTAGGAAATCTGGGCAAGGCTTGCTATTAGCAAGGAAAAAGTCTGCACAGAGGTCCAGAAATTCAGAATATTCTTACAGACATTGACTTGTCATACCTCCTCACATACTTGTGAAATTTATGGCATATATGCAAGCTCAAACTATCCTGCACTCAGTGTGTTCTTGATATTGAGACCAGCATATCTTTTGTCCATTGCTTTTGTTGATCTGTCAAAACAAAACCAAAAAACCTATTATAAAAAAAATAAAAATTATGGCCAGCCATGTGTTTCTAATAAGCAATGCTTATTATTTCAGAAGGGCACAGGCCTAGGAAAAAATGGAAAGATGACTGGAGAGTTGCTCAGATTGCAGTTACATAACTGTGCACAGCTGATGCACTGTGTATATTGTCTGCCCTCTTCTCAAACATGCTCTTGATTTAACTTGTACAGGTGTGAAAATGTGAAAATAGCACAGAAGCAATGGAAAGATCTTACTTCTTTACCTTCATCACCATACCCAGAATCATAGGTCATATTTTTAAAGAAGTTAAAATATTAGAATTGGAGAAGTGAAAAAAAGTGATTAAGTCTCTAGAAAGCATGCTTACAATGTGGAGTTTCTGGAGTTCAACCTATGCAGGTGATGAAGAAAATGGAGAAAGTATCTGATGAATCTGTTCAGTATTACAGTATTAACATTTCCAGTATTACAACACTTGAAATGACTGATTAAATAAGGAAGGTGTGAAAGATCCTTCCTACTAAGTGACTACTTACTGGGGAGCCCAGACCTGGACACAGTACTACAGTTGTGGCCTCACCAGTGCTGAGTGGGGGAAGAACACCCCTCCTAATCCAGTCCAGGATACCATTACCTTTCTTTGTCACTTATGTTCAGCTTTGTGTCCACCAGGACTATTTCTGCAAAGCTGCTTTCCAGCTCATCATCTTCCAGATGTGCTGCTGCATGGAAAGGAGACGAAGAAGTTGAGTTGAAAGAGTCAGAATAATCAGGTTTCTTGAACATATATGAAAGATCCAGCATATAATACATTTGTACTGTGGAATAGAAAGGGACTCATTTAACAAAATATGAGGGGGAAAACAAATTATGACACCTAGCAAGAGATTCTGTGTGGAAAGAAAAGCCAAGACAAAGCCAAGGAAAGAAAAAAAGATGCTTGGTATCCTATTCCTTTATCACTAGATAGTTTCTTGAAAGAATTATGGGTAGTCACAGCTTCTATTTCTTAAGTTGCCTATGGCAACAGAGCATACTGTGAGCGAGGTAGAAGCCTTTCTGAGTAGATCAGACATCCAAAAGCAGAGGATCTTAAAATTGCAAGGTCTTCTTTCTTCAGAAATTTTTCTTTCTGTGTCTGATTACCGTGCAAGATGTACTGTCCACTTACTGTTTGGAGAGTAACACAGCTGAGGTTGGATTGGATTGGATTGGATTGGATTGGATTGGATTGGATTGGATTGGATTGGATTGGATTGGACTGGATTGGACTGGCTGAAACTGGCAGAATTATGCTAAGGGATAACTACAGGACACATGGCCAGTTATCTTTGTCCAGCTGTATTGGAAAAAATAATTTAAACTAATGAACCCCGCAGTAACAACTTATTCCTTCTTCTGCTTTAATTCGATCAGAGTTAGAGCTTGTACTTAAAAGGCAAAGCTATTACTTAGGAACTTTGAAATCATGGGAAAGCAGGCTAGAAGTGCTTAGGAGTGAAAACTATTTTGCAGACCTAAGCCTTTATAGAAATTCAATTAGACTTTTAAGAAAGTGGGGGTTTGGTTTTTTTAATTGGGTCAGTGGTTAAGTCCCTCAGTATTATGTATGCACCCAGAGCAGAAAGTGTATAAAAACAACTCAGTACAGGAACATAGAAGGCTTATCAATGAAAATACAAAAATGCTTGATCAGCATAACACACGGAAACATCAAACCCCAGCTTCCCTTAAAGTGATGCAAAGCAGCCGTTTGATCCTAGAACACACAGTTAGGAACCATGGCACACACTTATCTTCTCATATCAGTTTTACCATTCCTAAGCTTCCTCTGGCTGGCAAAAAGTGCATGGAAGTCTGGATCCAACGGTATGATATCCCAGACACCCATCAACAGAGGATGCTGATTTCAGGGTGCTGACTGTATCTGCCCACCCTAAAGCCCAGCACAAACACGTGGCTGTACACCGCAGAGGGAAAACACAGTTATGTCTTATGATTACGGTCCCCAGTCAGGCCATTGAGCTTGGGTCTTTATTTCATCTTTCTCCTCCTTTTTTCTTCCAGCAGGCCCCACAGACACTGAGCAGGCCTGGCGCGCCCCGCCCCCCAGACTCCCTGGGGCAGGGAGCACGTGTTCAACATCCCGGGACCCTCTGGGTTCATCAATTGCACTCGAATTCCACATCAATTTTATTCTTTAAAAGCCGAGGATGCGGCGGCGGCACCGCGGGCTGAGGCGCGAGGTCCCCCTGCCGGCTCCGGAGGCCGCTCCGGAGGCCCTGCGGCCCCGGGGCCGTGAGAGGCTGTGAGGGCTGTGAGGGGCTGTGAGGGGCTGTGAGGGGATGTGAGGGGATGTGAGGGGCTGTGAGGGCTGTGAGGGGCTGTGAGGGGCTGTGAGGGGATGTGAGGGGCTGTGAGGGGCTGTGAGGGGCTGTGAGGGACTGCGATGCTGTGAGGGGCTGTGAGGGGCTGTGAGGGCTGTGAAGGGCTGTGAGAGGCTGTGAGGGGCTGTGAGGGGCTGTGAGGGCTGTGAGAGGCTGTGAGGGGCTGTGAGGGCTGTGAGGGGCTGTGAGAGCCTGTGAGGGGCTGTGAGGGGCTGTGAGGGCTGTGGGGGGCTGTGAGGGGATGTGAGGGGCTGTGCGGGGCTGTGAGGGGCTGTGTGTGGGGCTGTGAGGGGAATGTGTGAGGCTGTGCAGGGCTGTGAGGGGCTGTGAGGGGCTGTGAGGGCTGTGAGGGGCTGTGAGGGCTGTGAGGGGCTGTGAGGGCTGTGGGGGGCTGTGAGGGGAATGTGCGGGGCTGTGAGGGGCTGTGAGGGGCTGTGTGTGGGGCTGTGAGGGGAATGTGTGAGGCTATGCAGGGCTGTGCGGGGCCATGCAGGGGCTGTTAGGGGCTGTGAGAGGCTGTGATGGACTGCGATGCTGTGAGGGGCTGTGAGGGGAAGGTGAGAGGTCGTGCAGGGCTGTGAGGGGACTGTGCGATGCTGTGAGGGGACTGTGCGGGGCTGTGAGGGGCTGTGAGGGGAATGTGTGAGGCTGTGCAGGGCTGTGAGGGGCTGTGCGGGGCTGTGAGGGGCTGTGAGGGGAATGTGTGAGGCTGTGCAGGGCTGTGAGGGGCTGTGAAGGGCTGTGAGGGGACTCTGAGGGGCTGTGAGAAGGGTGTGCTGAGGGAGAGCTGTGGGGTCACAGCGCCAAGGGCTGGAAACGGTGCCAGGAGGGCTCCAGTTCCCCCTCACACTTCCAACGGGGTCAGTGCTGAGGCCAGACTGGGCTGCCCAGGGCCATGTCCTGCCAGGTCCTGTACACAGAATGATGGAATCACAGAATCAATAAGGTTGGAAAAGAATTCCAGGATCACCAAATCCAACCTTTGACCGAACACCACCACATCAACCAGACCAGAGCACTCTGTGCCACATACAGTCTTTCCTTAAACACCTCCAGGGGCGGTGACCCCACCACCTCCCTGGGCAGCCCATTCCTATGTTTAAACCACACTTTCTGGGAAGAAATTCCTCCTGATGTCCAACCTAAACTGCTTCTGCTACAGCTTGAGACTACATCCTCTCCTTCTGTCACTGGTTGCCTGGGGGAAGAGGCCAACACTGCACCTGGCTACAACCTCCTTTCAAGTAGTTGTAGAGAGCAGTAAGGTCTTCCCTGAGACCCCATTTTTTTCAGGCTAAACACCCTCAGCTGCCTTAGCCACTCCTCATAGGACTTACTCGCCTGATCCTTCCACAGTTTTTTTGCCCTTCTCTGTACTCCAGGATGGAAATGGCGCAGCCTTCCAGAGGTACTTGTTTGCTATGCTGCTTGAGTGTCCTCCTTGAGAAAAAGATTTACCTCACACCAAGCCTGAGCTGCTCTTCTTTCAGTTTCTGGCTGCCATCTCTGATCTTCTCACCATGCACCACTGCAAATAGCCTGGCTCTATCTTCTCAACAACCTCCTTGTGGTTATTGGAAAGATGCAATTTGGTATCTCTTTTCCAGGCCAAACAGTGGAAGTTCCCATGGCCTCTCCTCACAGTGTAGGTGCTCCAGTCCCATCACCATCAGACTTGCACTAATTTATCTATGTCTTTCTTGCATTGGGGAACCCAGGAGTGGACACGCTATTCTAGAGGTGGTCTAAGAAGTGCTGAGCAAAAAGCGTTGCCCCCTCACACGATCTACTGGCAATGCTGCTGTCAATACAGCCCTAGCTACCATCAGCCTTGTTTGCTGCCACTCTTCTGTCGTGAGCTACATGGACAGAAGTCATCTCACCGGCATCTTCCCCTTTCCATCTTTCCCCCAGAGCAGCTACAGCACTTTGGGACATGAGGCATGGAGAGCCTACGCATTCACTCTGCTGGTGTTTAATGTTGCACTGTAGTTTTCTTGTCACATCTCCCCCTCCGCTCAGGCCTGCCTCATGATCAATCCCACAAGTCTAGCCCACTCTCAAAAAATTCTTTGCAATTTGCTCCATTCTCATTCTGGGAAATTTTCATGTAAGGCTAGAAGAAAATACAGGGAAAAGGAGAATTATTCATGTGAACAGAACTCTGAGGCAGTCGAGGCAAAGACGATGTGGGACAAGAAGATTGAGGTTTAGAAAAGAGAGGAAATTAATTATAAGGTGTTTGAAAGGCTAAAGCTATTCAGACAACTGAATGCAACAGGAAGAAATTGAATTCATCCAGACAAATGAGAATATGGATGATAGCACATCAGAGACAGGGACAGAGTCTCTCTAAGGGGAGAAGTTCCTATTTAATGAAACTTGCAAACTGTGTAGGTGAAAATTGCAGCTGATAAAAAGCAGTTTTCTTCTCAGAGAAGTCATTAAGAATTTAAAGTATACGCTTAAAAGGGAAATTATAAAAACAATTATTTGTAAAACCTTGAAAAAATCTAGCCAAACCATGTCATTTCAACAGTGACAGTACAGTACAATCCAAACAAAATTGGGAACAGAATGAGAACAGATAAAATATCAAAACAATCCTTTTACATTTTTAATTATTTGCATCCCCACCCCCCAAGTTCCAAAGACAATCTGCAAATTATTTTTAGCATTTCCAAGAGAAATTTAAAAATCTGTTGAAAGTTTCTGTCTTAATACCAGAGGCTTCCCTGCACTGAATTTTCTTTATGGGCTGATTTCAACTGACCTAAAGAGAAGCACTGGGAGACTGATCTACCAGTGAATAAAGAGACCTGATAATTTTGGTTATCAAACACAGGTCACTAGACATGTATCAATGTAAGTATATGGTGGGGTTTAAGCTCCTTAGTACTGTACAACTCCATTGTGTGTACTCATCTCCATCAGTTGTTTCCTAAATGTTTTATTGGTGTGAATAAGTACAATTTCAGAAACAAGTAACACTATGAAAAGAAAGTAATACTACGAAAAGAAGGAATGTTAGGCAATAAAAGACAATGTCAGACAAAAAATCTCCATCAGACAGAACTGTGAGAAACCAAGAGGTGTAGTACCAATCCTTTCAGTTTACATTTACGCTTCATCATTCTGAGACATGGAAATCCATTCTTTTACATGCCTCTGACAATTCCCAAGCATTTAAGTGAGTTGAATATGAACCCTAAGGGGAAGGCTCCAGCATCACAGTTATTACACACCCACAGTGACTCCCCCTATCCCATGTGAAGTGGTGCTGACATAAGTGTTAAGCTGGGTAGGGCTGTCACAATGACATTTTGCAAAGCATTCTTTGCCGCATTTCTTGGTGAGTTTAACACCTTAAGGTGTGAGATAGGGTTATCACGTCCTCACATGATAACACCATGTTACAGTGCACAAGCAAAGGAGATGAAGGAAAAAGTCCTGTGATTGTGGGTTTTTAGTAGCTAATTTTTAGCTTGCCCTGGGCATTTTAGGAGGCAAGCTGTGGAGCACATGGGACTTAAAGACTTGGAAACATTGCCATAATTATTTATTGGTTTTATATTAAAATATTACTGTTCTGTTACTGATCTTCTCTGAGATACTTTGTGTACATTCCTGCTCTGTCTATACAAGCAATATTAATGGAAGTTTTTGCCTTGATAAGATTTGAAAAACACTTAAAACCTCTACTCCTTTTATGTAGGAGTGGTGTGAGAATCCCTCTCGCATGTGTAGGAAAATGGAAAAAACAAGAAAAAAATAAAAAGGAGTGTCCCACCCATCTAGTTGTAGCAGCAGCTCTGCATGTTCTAAGAATATTCTGGAAGAATGCCATCGTTATCACTTGAGTTGTTGCAGTTGATATCTTGATTGTAGTAGGAGCTTATTTTTTCTAATTTTCACTATAAATATCTGAATAATTTGAAGTAAAACAATCTCTGTGCTGATCTTGCCAGTTCTTAGGTCTGTTGAGCTCAGAAACAAGTCATTGGACCCATTGTGGATGGAGAAAACATTACCTGAAAGGCAAATTGTACAAGAAGTTCAAAAATATATGCAGGAAAATCATGCAGAGAAGTACTACTGATTCAGGTGAAATGCTTTAAAAGCCTCTAACAAATCTGTCAACAAATATGGTATATTGGACAGCAGGCAACTGCATTGGGTCTTTGCCTTTCTTTCTCTTCCAGGTGATGTAAATACAACAAAAAAGTTCATGGGAAAAGATGAAGAAGACAGCAGATCACCACAGCTTTCTGAGCATTAGTTAGGTAAACCTAGATTTTGGTGCATTAGGACCTTCCAAGTAGTTCAGTGAGGAAAAAAAATCAGAAAAATATTCTTTTGTGTACAATGGCAATACTGCTTCTCAGCATTCAGTGGGAAGATGCACTGCTTTTATTTTAAGCAAGTAGTCCATTATAGCTGGTAGAAATGCAGTGTCAGGAAGAAGTGAGCTAGATTTTACACAGAATAAAAACACAGATTGTTCTGACTTGTGTGCCCAGTGGTCTTCTCCCCGTGGTTAAAAATGCCTCTTATGAAGAGGAACAAGCTTACTCTATTCCTCCTTCTGAGTGCAGGGAGCAGCTGATGTGATTAAGCAGGTGAGTGATAGAGCCACTCTTGACTGATCTGAAGATGTGTGAGAAGAGGTAAAATTGTGGAACTTTGAACTAGAAAATACAACAGCCCTGGAAACAATCCTGCATGAACCACGCTTCTTGGGCATTAGAAGAAACATCACAGGCTCATCTTTCTGGTAAGTACACATAGACCAGTAAAAGGAGGTGAACTTACCTGTGTCTATTTGCATATTTGGAAACGTGGGCGTTCTGTGCTTTTTTACACGTGAAAGAGTAAAGATGTTCAAAGTTTCATTCTGTTCAGCAATTTCTACAACAGAGTGCTAGGTACAATTGATTTCAGCAAAAGAGAGGTGGTTGCTCTGTTAGTCATCCAGCCTGATGTAAAATTAAACAAGGGGAAATTTTTTTAAACTAAGTAAAATTTCTTGATTTGTAAACTAAAGGAGGAACCTGCCACTTTAAGTCATAGGGAAAAGAATTGCAGGCTCGTCATCTACAATGTCCCTGATGAGAGTGAAAACCAAGTGACTGGTGTTGTAGACCTCTGCTACAGTAACACATTCCAAGACTGAGCTGCAATGGAGTCTAGGACACAAGGAAATGCACCTGGGAGATTGTTACCTTCAGTGACAGAGCCATGTCAAGGCTCGAGTTCTCTCTGTGTCATATTTATTCTGTGTAGGACTAACTCACTACTGAAATATCTGAGGACCACAGCAATTTTTTAACATTGCCTACAGGGAAATGGTTCAAACGAAATTAGAAGGATGGCTGACTAGTTGAAAATTCCAAGAGGCTTATTTCCTGCATTTGAAAGTAGATAGGAAAAAATGAAATGGCTGTTTTCATTAGCTATAATCTGATTTATAATCTGGCATAAATGAAACATTTCAGCAATAAGGAAAGCCTGGAACTGAAACAATGGAGCTAAATGGTTCCAAAGAAAAGCTGAGAAAACACTAACTTTGAACTGAACTGAGAAACTGAACACTAACTGAAACTGAGAAAAAGCTGACTGAGAGAGGGCATCTGTGAATGTCCCAGTATCCTTGTAACACTGAGGTTTATGTCAGGGCAGATACAGAAATTGGCATTGGAGTTATCTAGACATTTAGGTGCTTTTTTTGTCAGTATCACTAATATACAAGCATTTCCCAAGAGAAGTAGACAAGTACTGCCACACTGCAAGAGAACTAGAGCACAGGGTTAAGCAATTTGACCAAAGTCATTCAGCAAAGTTGTGAAAAAGCAAGGTACAGAATCTAATCTCCTGAGAATCACTCCGCTCTGATCCACAAGGCCATTCTTCCTTGTTGAGCCAACTGCTCAACAACTGATCTCAGACAGTGCAGACCACTTTTCCAACAGGAAATCACCATTCTGGGCTTTGCTTGAACTGAGTTTAAAAAGGATGTGCTTGTTTCTGAACAATTGGATGCAATTGGATAATAAGCATACTTAGAACCAGAGCAGACGTTGATCAGCAAGGGGAAAATAGCACAGTGGAGGAACAAATCAAGTCAGAGGCTTGTAAGTAGCAGTTTGGCAAATGTGGACTAAAGGAAGCATTGGTTTATTGGTTTGATTACCTGATATTCTTGTCAGAATATGCTTTTGCACTGTCTAAAGCAAATATCCCTGATTTTCATTCATCCAAGTGTATACACTTGATCTTTTATTAATAACTATGTTTCTTAAACCAGTCATTGGCATTTCCATGGCTCCTGAATCCTAAAATATTGTACATGTGCAATCAGTACATAGCAGTGTTAATAGATTTTCCATAATAATCTTTTTATAGTTGCTCACTTCCCAGACACCCAAGGAGATGCATCACATCTGCAATATAGTGCAGAGACTGCTATTGGGAAGTGCCAGGAAGCTGGCAGCTGTCAGTAGAGTTGGACCAACTTCCAAACCTGATCAGGAATTTTTGAGTTTTACTGTGCTGGGGAACATATAGCAATAGACACATTTCCTTGCAAATGATTTCATGTCTCATTTGCAGGCCACAGAGAAAAAACTTTCTTGTGTGCTTATCCATGTGACTAATTGATGTCTCCAGTAATTCCAGCCTCTGTTAAAAAAAAAAAACCAAAAAACCCTCATGTTATCATTCCTCATCTTACTTGGTCAGGTCTTGTACTCAGAATACCTGCATCAGCACCTTTTTTTCTGTGCTGGTCTTGCTGACCTGCACCTTTTGACAGCTGTTGATAGAAAGCTGGTTACCACCAGGTGATGATATGTTTGTTACTGACAAGCAGCATGGGCTCCCAGGCCCCCATGTGAGGAGTTTTGCATTGCTTTTGAACATAGTGCCTCTTAAAACTGGTTATGGCTTTTCTGAAGTAACACTGTTTATTAGGAAAAGCCAATTCTTTGAAATAAGCCTGGCTGGTGAGAAAGTGCAGCTTTTTATTAATTGATTCAGTAAAATCTGGGAAAGAAATTATGTGGTTATGCTATCTGATTTTAATATTTTCAAAATTAGGCATTCTTTTTCTACTGGAATACCTTTTGGCTTCCAACATTTATGTTTTAAAATGTTTAAAATATTCAGAAGTTCAGATGGAAAAAGTGGTTTTCAAAATCAGTGTAACAATATGTCAAATCTCCCCTATTGCTTTTTCCCCACAGAATTTCCATTCACTATTTTTGAATGCTTAGTGAGTGTGTGTAAGCTTAGTGTCTTTGTGACACTTCAGGAAGAAGAGATACTTCAAAATCAGACCTTCACAGAATCCAGGACTGCTTCAGACTTCTCTGTAAACTGCCTACCCAGATACTGCAAATCAGGCACTCTTCTAAAGTGGTCCTTACTAGGGCCTTTGCCAACAACTTTGCCTATTTTCTGAACATCTGCTTGTGTTTAGTGTGGTTCATTTAAAATCACAGACATCTGGCAACGTGAATACATTCCATCATGCCCTTTCCTCTAGATCACTTTGGTACTCTAGGTGTTATTCAGACTTCCTAGAGCAAAGAAACAACCACTGCATATTTCAATTACTGGATCTACAGTACTGTAAGAACAGTCTGGTCTATCCATTCAGTACTGTGCTATTTCTAGTTTCATTCTTGGTTGATGAGGGCAAGTGAAGAGATATGTAATCTCTTAAAAGCATAAATCAAATCTGAACTTGGATCACTGAAGTTTAGTAGAAATGTGAACAAAACATGGACAAAACATGCCTAGCATTGCTGTTGTCAAGCTCTGTATCCAGAAAATAATTTCTTTGATACTGACGGCATCAGTACCCCAAAGTGCGGTGTCCCAGGTGGGGAGTTGATACTTAGGGCTCAGGGACAAAATCAGAGCCTCCAGGAAGGCTAAGATTTCAGCAATAGTGCTGCTGCTTTGTCTAAAGGTGTGTGTTTCCGTATGTGTGCTCTTACAAAGGTGGGCAGAGTAGAGGTAGAAGTATCTTTTCATCCATTAGAACGTAAGACTGATTATTGAGTATCTCATCTTTAAAATGGGAATAATAATAATAATATTTCTTTACTTGTGTAGGCATTAGTCTTCCTGTTGGTAAATCACAGTAGAAAGTAAACTTTTTATAGTCTTTTGGCTATAGGAAGGGTTAGCCTGGTAATAAGCACACCACTAAAGAATTATTTCAATTATTTAATTGAAAAATTAAATCCTTGATGTTGTAAAGCAAGGTCCAGAGAGAAAGGCACAGTCTTTGCTTTTGCTAGACCTTACTTTCTGATTGCATGACTTGACTTTGCACCCCAACTCTCTGTGCATTAGTGTCCCTGATTGTTAGATAAGGTAATGGTCCCCAGAGCTACGAAAACGCTTTAGCATCCCTAGACAAAAGGAGAGGTACTGTGGAAGCACAAAGAACTGTTTACATGAGTTAAAAAATAACTTTTAACCTTTGATCTTGAAGATCTATTTCATGTGTGCACCATATGCTCAAAGGCCTGACAGCTTCAGCTTCACCTTTTTTCTGTGGATGCACTCTTTGACTTCACAGCCCTTATGCTTTTAGCTTGATGGCATCCAAGATGTTTCTTAGCAATCATATTCTGCCAGCAACACACATTCTTTGCTTCTCAGGATCTGGGAAATTTGTTGCATTCCTCTCTTTTCCACACTGCTCTTTGGAGAAGTTAACCTCTGAAGAAACCCAAGCAAACAACAGAAATCCCACAAGCATAAGGGATTTGCAGCATGTTGAAAATGCATAGGGGTGGAAAAACAACTCTGTAGTTGTCAGCTGAACCTGATCCAAACAAGCTGATCAAAGATGATAATTCGACTTTGTTTTGTGCAAAAAGATCTTTGTTTATACATCAGGAGCACAACAAGGGGAAACCATTAGCAACATTGAGGTAGCTGGCCTGGAATGAAAAATGTGATGGCTAGAAGAGAGGAGCAGCAGCCTGCAGAAGAAATTCAATTTTTGCAAGGCTCCTGGTGACAAAGGAAATGTTATGGAATGTGTAAGGTTTATTTCAGGGCAGATATTTTTTAACTGATACCTTGCCTCTAATATTTGGTTTAGGGAATGTTGTGTGTCTGTGAAAGGGGCAGGAATAGAAACAGGCATGGCCATGAACGCCTTACTTATATGATGACTATGCTGAAAGAATTTTTAAAAAAGAAACTGCTTGCCCAAGCCAAAGGATCACAAAGAGAATGTTAACATGGGGAAGGTAGGAAACAAGACAGCAGCCTGACAGTGAAAACTGTGAGTTAAGCCACTTGAAAGTGCAGGAGCAGGAGAGGAAAAGGCAGATTCTTTTCCCACAATCCTAGTATCTGCCTTTCCTGTCCAACAGTCAACTAGCAATCACATCACTCAACACTGTCTCACTGATGAATTGATCTCACAACCTAATGCACCCAGGCCTCCTCTCCACCTCTCCTTCCCTGGTTCTAGGCTGCCTGTGCAGGTGAGAGCAGCTGCCCTCAGTTGTACTAAAAGTCCATTTAAGAAGGCAGCATACTGCCCCTGTAGACCAGTGACAAGTGCTGGGGGAGGGAATAAATGAACAGTCCAAATGTAGTTCAACTCTCTCCCAGGTTCTAAAATCCACCAGTTCTAGTCCTCCCTGAAAGCCAAAACAGTCCTGAGGGAGGTATGGAAATGGCAAATTTATCTTTTGCTTTTTCCAGCCCATTCATGATTTTTCAGACCTCTACCATAACATACTTCAGCTGCCTCACTTCCAAGCTAAACAGCATATTTAATCTCTGCCTGTACGTAAGCTAATCCAGTTCACTGACAATCCTTATTCCTTTGTACCTTTTCTAGTTCCAGTATATCCTGTTTTCAGTGGGAAAGACCAGAGCTGAGGACAGCATTCAGGATGTGGACATGACAGGCTTTTAATCTTCACATGGCATCTCCTAGCCTGTCACATTCAACAAGAACCTGAAAGGTAAACAGCTGGTAGCTGAGATGCAAGCAGTTGTAATCACTATAAGTCTTCTTGGACTACTTCTAAAAACAAAGAGTAAAATAAATAAAACCAACTACCTTTAAAATAAAAAGAAGAAAAAAGCCAATGCAAATTACAAAATTTTTGCCATCACCCAAAACAAACCAGCAGTAGAAAAATAAGTCTGAAGAATGTTGCTAACACCAAGCTACAGTGCCAAGTGTTGTCTCCTGTCTTACAAGATGATGGATGATGGGTTTATTTCAAACTCCAAGCAAAATAAATTGGATTCTGGGAAAAGTTAAAAAATTAATAACTACAATATTTTCTGAGGGCTGAAAGTGCTACTAGAAAAGCAAACAACTCAAAGCAAGCGTAAAGACGAAAAGAGAAGGAAAACAGTGAAAGCAGTAAGTGTGACAACTACTGATGGAGGACTATGCAATAATTAACATAAAGAAAAAGATAGAATACTAATATTTTGAGTCTGGAACACTTAGAATAGTTTCAGGAAACCTCAAGGAATAGAGGGATACTTTCAGGCCACTTTTTATAGCTATTTCTCCTGGTTCTGGCAGATCTCCTTTTCCTCCTATCCAGCCTCTTTAGTCACGGTGATGTTTGTGGGTCTGTATAGGAGACAGGACCAAATTAAATGTGGATATATTTTTAATTTTGAGTCTTTAATCAGATCTGTTCCCCAATTTTCTGTCCACCTCCACAGTCAACCACACACAACAAAGAGGGGTAAATGAGTGTTTGGGTCTGAGGGAGGCGAACAGAAATCCCTTGAGCCTGTGGCTTTGCTGGGAGGGTTTGCTTGGAGCCATAGCTTCAGATTCAACCAGGTGATAAATTATATTCATCTAAGTATCTTGTTAGGCTCTTTCTTTTTGTTAAAAATCCAGAACTATTGGGGTCAGGTCCTTTTGTTTTATTTCAACAGTAATAACTACGTTATTGAATCGGCCACCGGGCAGAGGAGTGGGTGTGCCTGTGGAATCAGTCAGGTAAACTGGCCAGTCACTGACAGATAATGAGGTAAACAAGATTGTACCAAGATTTGTTACAGACAATTAGACCAAGTCACAGCTGGTAAGGTGGAAAGGTTTACAAATACCTAGCAGTAAAAGCCTATGGAATAAATCAATGCCCAGCAGGACAGAGACTGTTTGTTTGCGGAGTTCCTCATTCTTGTAACTATCTGCAACTTATCTCTGCAATACTGAATGAGGATATTAGTTCAAGTGACTTGATTCCTATGTACAAATGAGAGGCAATACATAAACAAGAGCTTTCCAAGAAGCAAAATACTTCCTTAGTCGAGGCATCCTGTCATGGAAACTATTAACACTGACAGAAAAAATGTAGTAGGAATATAGCTAAACATGATTATCTCCTTTTCCCTTGCTCTTCAAACACAATGTCAATATTGACCAAAACATCAGTATTTAAAAGCCAGCTAGAAATTTCTCATCTATAAAACTTTGAAGACTCACTCTACCAAAGAAGCACATAGTAAAGCATGATAAATGTGGGAAAGGGTATGACAAAAAGTAGGTACAATATAATAGCAACATTTTAAATTACTTTTTATGCTTTTAAAAAGAAACACAATGTACTTTCTAATCTACATTTTAGATATCATATCATCCCATTAGCAACTGTGACACAGAAGACAAGAGGAGATTAATTATTTCCTTTCTTTAATGAGTAGATTTATTCAGTAATGGCAGAATAGTACCTGTGACCATTTCACAGGAAAGCAGAGGTGGTTAATGAGAGCTTCATTAAGACTGATGATGAAACAATACTGTAATGAAAGCATAAATTCAGAGGCTGGGATATGATAAAGACAGAAGCATTGTGAGCGTATAGTTTGACTTTCTCTGTAATAGAGACTGTTAGATTTGATATTAATGTCCTAACTGCTAAAAAATCCCCAGCTTTTAATAGAAAGTATTTTGCATGAATAATTGTTGGTAATTGTTCTGACAAGTATTCGTCAGCAATATAACCAAATTTACTTGATTTCAACTCTGAATTTGCATAAATTCAGATTCCAGTAAGTGTGTCTTGCTGGACTAGGTGTCTGGGTGTAAATGCAGGCAAATGGGTGTCTCTCCATATCTGAGGGGTTGAGAGCTTACCCATCTCATTCCCCCCAGCTTGGAACACCAAACAGGAAAGGTTATTTACTTTTTTCCTTTTAGTACCAGAAAACCGAGTCTGACTTTGAAACTGAACTCTATTTACCACTTTGCCCACCACCATGTTGGTACTGAATGGCTGTGATAAACTCACACCTCCATCTTCCTTTTCATAAACTAAACAAATCTGTCTCTTTCAAAATTTCACTGAGGCTTTTTTTTTTTCCCCAAATCTTTCATCATTCTTATGTCCTTTTTCTTGCTTATCTCCAGTTTTAAGGCCATCTGTCTTAGAGTAAGAACACTTGCACTTGATACAACATTCCATCTGTTGCCACAGTAGTGCAAATCAGAGGCAGAAGATCCCCAGTTTACAAATTAACACTTTTCTGAGAAGCACTGTTTGGGTGAACCTGATGTTCATCTACATGTCCATTGAGATGTCCAAGTGCTTCTATTGCAATTGAGGCCTAAACCTTAGTGAATAGATGCACAAATGTCAATGTGTGTGAATTTCTTATTATCTCATTTCTCAACATCAGCTAAAGTGGTTAGATTGTTGTGAATGAATAGAAGTGCAGAGGGAAGACTGATGGAATTTTGTGTGAATCCAAAAAGATATGGAGAACTACATTCATCCTGGTTTTAGGATTTTTTTTTTTTAATTCAAATTTTAAGGTCCTGGCTGAAGTTTAGGAGCAAATATTGCCACATGCTGACTCTTTACTGCATAGAGAACCTTCAGAGAGCTGTTCAGATCTTTTGATGGGGCCTTATACTTTGAGTCACCTCCTGTTAGGTGTTTTACAGCAAGTATCCTAGAGGATCTGCTTTATATCACTGCTCACTCCACCAGTTCTTCATGTCTATTGTTATTAGATAACAATACGAGACAGTAACTAATTTGTAGAAAGGCACATCCCTGTGATTTATGTAGAACAGTGCATTAGCATTCAGTCTTTACTAGAGTAAAAACTTTGACTTACAAAGATTGTAGAGAAAAATAGCTTATAATTTTCATCATCAAGAATAATTAACCATGGCAGCAGCTGAACTTAAGATTCATCTCAGTTATTATTATCCAGGCACATAATACCTGAAGTGACCAAAATCAAACACAAAACCCACACCCAGCCAATCTGTCAAAATCTGCTCACATCTGCAATCACATGAAACAGCACAGACTGTTTGAATAAATCACATTTTAAGATTATAATTAGTGTGTGACCTAATTAAGATTCTTCTGTTCTTAGAAGGCTGTTTATTATTCAAAGTGCAAATTCTCTGGGAATGGTACAATTTTGGGGCAGATAGTATGTGCAACTCAAAAATGGGATAAAAATTACAAGAGAAAGGAGCTGGGAGAGTAACCCAAAAAAGCAGGCATATGTACATATGGCTAGAAATCTGGCTGAAATGCAGCACTTCTGTGACTCATTCTTTTGATAGAAGAGCAGCAGAATAGGAAGGATGGGAGATAAGAAGCTGTGGGAAACATGAGAGAAGATCAAGAGGCTTCCCAAGAGTAAATGAGCATTTCCGGTTCAGTTTTCACCTTGAAAATTTTCAGTATGTACATCGAGGTGCTCCAAAAGCCCTTCTAAATATATGCGGGAAAACCCTCCTGAAACTTCAAAAAGTCTTCTGATTTCAATGTATTTCTGATTTCTGTGTTTGTTTTTAATCCTATAGTAGAAATTTTGCTTGGGTTGTCTGTGCTGAAGAGATGTTTGGAAGACTCCTCTTAGGTCAGTTTTGATGGTTTTCCATCCCAATATTTCACTAACTGCAGACTAACACAAAGGGAATAACATTTACAGACCTGCAGACTTAATAATCACTATTTCCTCAGGCAGATGTGCTGCTTTTGTGCTTCAGGTCAAGATAAAAAGGACAGGGAAATGTGTGCAAGTTTTTTCTGTAGCTGACCTGAACCAAATGATGGAAATAGAGAAGAAATAAAGATGTGAAAATAAAGGAAGACAATGAGAGAACTAACATCAGAAGAAAAAAACAAACAAACAACAAAACCCCAAACAACAACAAAACAAGCAAAACAAAATTGGCCGAAGAAAGATCAGAGAATACAGGAGGAGCCTGATTGAGAAGACCAGACAGCCAGACACTAGTATATTTTGCCTTCAGTTCACTTATTGTGCTCATGCTGGAAAGCTTCATCCTCAGTGGCCTGTTTTTTCAGTCTCTTAATTTTTAATTGTCTCTTAATTTATGATAAAACAGACACACTGTTAACCACACTGATTCTTAAGCAGCTGTTAACAGGCTCTAGAGCTGGAAATGAGGAAAGTAAGTTCTACCTCTTGGATTATTTTTTGAACCTGGCAGCTTTCTGGTGCAGATATCACCACATCCATTTTGTCTGGCTCAAATCTGCAAAGTTTTCTTTGCAATCATAAAATGTGGACATGAAACTGTTATTTTATCCGTGGCTAGCTCCTGAAGCACAAGATGACTGTCATGAGGGAAAACAGCCAGCTCACTAAGCTGCCCCAAGTAGGCCAAATGTGACCTGTAGATCAAACCAACACAGGGACTGGGTAATAAACAAAGGAACTGCAATAGTTATAAATAATACCTTTAGCAGAAAATTCTTTCCCAAAGAATTATAACAGAATAGGATTTTAAGAAGAGTGTGCTTGGCTGTGTTTAATAGAGGGCCAATGTTCTCTGTGTGCTTCTGCTTTGATATTCAGCAAATACCTTGGAGATTTTGTTTTGGTTTTTCATACTCCCCAGGACAGGATATTCCAGGGTAGAGTTGCTCAACAAATAACTGCTCAAATGATATTGCTTGGGCTGCTTGCATCTGCCAGAGTAACCCTGCCCAACTGCGCAGATCCTTTTAAAAAATCTAAGGAGGGAGAAGGAACATTTAAGGATAACCAAATAAGAAATGCCTGTGCCCGAAAAAGGAATATAAGAACAAAGATGGAGAGGGAAAGGAGTAAAGAAAATGTGAGAACAAAGAAGATGAAGAGAGAAAGGAGTGAAGGATATATGAGAATGGGCATCACCAGCTACTTCCAGATCTGTAAATGAGGAGCATAGACCCTCGCCAAGAAAGTAGAACATTTCAAAATCAGTTTGGAGGTGGTCCTGGAAAATGTACATGCAGAACAATTCTGCAGCAGCAGCAGGGGGGATGGACTGGATGTGAACTTATTGGGTCTCTTCCATCTCCAGTTTCTATGAAAACAGTCACCATTCTTTAGCAATATGATAAATATTTAAAAAAATCATAGATACAAACTAAATAAAACATATTAAATAACAAGTGCAGCCAATTTAATCATGACTTTTCAACTTTTTAAACCAAGACAGCAGGGAGGAAGAAGGAACAGGCTCGAGATTTTTAGTCCTCTTTGTTTAAGGCTAATTCACATAGGACACACCTTCATGAGACTTGTTCAATAACATTTGTGGAGCTGGGCTGGAGTTGTTGTTGGATTGTTCTCAGTCCACAGGGCTGCTGGTTTTATCCAATGCACACTGGGTGCTGTCTCTCTGTAGCAGCTTTTAATTCAGATTTTGCCTTGTTTATGTTTCACTCCTAGCTGGACCAGTAGATTTCATTTTAGGTAGTGCAATACCAGTCTAATTCTTAAGTATTTTGTAACCAAAAGCCGATTCCTTTCTTCATTCCTGCACTGACCAAAACAACATAAACTGTCCTTCAAGAGCAAATCTCCTCCTCTGTAAGGGATCCATGTGTTGCAGATACACAAACTTCATGTTCCTCAGCAGGGGGAGAAAAATTTTTGGCTTAAAAAACATAGAACTCATTATTTGAGCACGTGGTGTATCCATAAAGTCTAGCTGCAGCAAGGAGACTTGTGTTCCATGGGACAGCCACTAGACAGTGATATAGCCACATCTACACAGCCAAAGCACACCCCTCTAGCAGTCTCAATCTCTCTCCAGCATTTCCTTCACAACCTAGCAGCTCAAATTTTCTCTGAATACCTATAAAAACTCATCTTGCATGTCTCTTCTGAGTACTCACCATTCAGTCTCAGCAGATAGGAAGGCTTTAATAAAGCCTTTTCTCCAGTACAAGCTGAAGCTGAGGAACATTCTAAGGTAGAGGAGGACAGGGATGTGGTGCTCAGTTTGTATGATGGGAAGAAGACCTTAGTCTTCTGAGCTGTCAGTCTTCAAACTATCAGTCTAGCTTCTTTTATTTGCAGTAAAAATAGTTTAGGAAGTTGAGGCAGACATTCTCCTGGTTGCATACTTCCCTGAACTTATCTTCCAGAACAAAACAATGGAGAGCCTGGTTTAGGCCTCATTGTATAATTCTCTTCAGCATGCCAGGCCTTGGGAAAAAGGCTCAGCCATGAGTAATTTGGCTTAGATTTGGGCTTCAGCTTCCCAGCAACTGGCTCAAGGCACTTATATCCACATCCATTGTATGAAGTATACTTCTGACAAACAGCTGCTGCATCCTCAGAAACCTTTGTCAGAAGGAACATTAAACTTTCCAGTTATCCCATTTGACTTTGCACCTTGGCATCTAGCCCCTATATCTCCTTCCTGACTCTTCTTTCCCAGCCACATGCACACCCTGAATAAGGGACACTGGTAAACTGGAAGAGGCTAACTTACAAGAACAGGAAGCCTGTCCTAGCACCAGTTCATACTCCTGACAAGGACTAGGTGAATCAAGCAGCTTTCCAAGCCCCTTTGGAGTGCTGCCTGACTTGAGAGATTTGACCTGAGAGCTGCAAGAGTACTGTTTGGGAGGTGGCCTGCATTTTTGTCCAGATGATGGGAAGAGTTACCCCTCTGAAGAGTTTCTGCAGGAAAATGCCTCTGTGGGATTCATTTGTCCTTCACAGCTAGAGACAATCAATGAACAAAATGCCTGTATGCAATGAGCAGCCTTCAGTACTTTGTCTCACAAGTTGTCACCTGCCCTGCTCACATCAACACAGGACCACCTCACCACTCCCCTCACCTTTGTGAGACTCCATCACCTCATGGCATCTGCACATTTCCTACTCTGGCTACTCACTAGGAAATTAACTTGGAACAGAGAAAACCATTCACAGAGCCATGTAAGATGGCTGTGTAATACCATCCAACAGAGCCATTATCCCTGACCAGGAATTGTCAGAGATATCATCAAAAGAATCATCAGCCAGCATAACTTGCCCAACTGTGCCCTAAAAGACAGACCATGAGACCCTATCTGCCTTAGTTCTGCTCAATATGTACATAAATCCTTGCTAGGTCCAGCTGATGACAGATGCCAGTCCAATCAATGATCTCTTCCAGGAGTCCTTTCCAGCAGCTGCTATCTTCTCTCCCAATCTGCTTTGGACTGAGTTGCGACTGCATCTGGGCATCTGATGAGATGCAGCTGAAAACCATCAATCAGACAAAGCCTTTCAATCAGACAAAACTCTTACAAAAGGAAAGTAACTGTTTCTGAGCTTCCTTCTGTCTTTCTGAACTCTCTCCGTCTTCTGTGAGACTCCCTTGGTAGCTCCCTGAAGAATCTGCCCACTGACACTGCAGGCCCTTCCATCACAAGGGACGTGCTGCAACTTGGCAGACTGGCCTGACAAAGCAGCCTTTGATCCTTTAAGATCAAACCCTGATGGCCACAGTGCAGTAGAGGTGACCACAATATCATGGAAGCCAGAGAAGTCTCTTGCCACTTTAGCTTTTCTCTCCTTTATCCTTAGGTTGATATTCCATGTCAGCCCTTCCCAGATTTTCCTTCTTTAACAGCTTGTGGTATTTCCAGGAAAAATTCAAAGCTAAGCTTGACTTGTAGTTTCAAAGGAACTAAGGTTCAGTAGTTCTGTGTATTCCTTTTCCTTCTGCTCTCACATGTGCCTTTCAAGTGTAAGTAATTCTCAGTATTTTTTGGTTTCCTCCTTTCACAGGCATTGTATAACTGAGCTACTGATGCTCTTTAGTATTGCAATAGAGAAGGAAATAAATTTTAAAGAAAAGGTATTTGGATTTTACTTGTTATTTTTATGCTGTATTTTACATGTTTGTTGTATATGGCAAAGGCAGAGAGAAGCTGAGATGTAAGGACTTCCAAATCAGGTCACTACTGAAACTGGCTTGGGTCCAGAGTCTCTAGTAAAATGTCAGCTTCATCTGAAAAGGGAATAAGAGTCAAACCTGCAATTATTGTCATTAACACAGGACTCAGAATGTTAGTATTTCCCTGGTGTAAGTAGCTTACTCTTTCTTTTCCTCCCACCTAATTCAAAATAAAATAAAGCCATGTGAATCAAAATGAAGGATAGCATGGTTTTGAAAAGGGCAGCATAGGTAATTCTTCCTCTGGAATGCTCTATGGTCAGTTGCTTAGGCTATTTCCTTGCTAAGTGAGAGATGTGGGTTCAAATCTGCTTAGAAATGGAAAGAACTGAGCCTTCTACATCCTGGCTGGGCTCCCCAAAACACTGGGAGCTGAGGGTGCCCTGATAAAGTACATTGTGGTATGATCTGCTTGAACTCTCTAGGTGAGAAAGAGGAAGAATGCCTGCCATGCTGCATAGGCTTAAATACAAGGGCCCAGAATGGATGTCATCTTTCTACCTTGGCTTGTGTTGTTGCGTTCTAGAAGCCAAAGGGTTGTCCAGCAAGATCAAAGACTGTCCCAGTGGGCTTGTCCTGCTGCCTCTTCCTTGTCTGATTTTTATTGCTGGAAACAGTTTTTGTTCTGTTGCTATTGTCATGGTGGAAGAAGCCATCACAATGTGATGAAGTTGCAGATAATGGGGAGCTACAATTAATATTGAGAGAAATTATAATTTTAAAAAATCTGTTACATTGTTTTCTATTTGATACAGCCATGCCTGAAGTACTGGGCCACAAAAACCCCCGTGGCATAAATAGCATGGTTGGCCATTTGGAGGTAGTGCAGCAATGAATATAGCAGAAGCTGATTTACAGATTTTGTGGAAGAAGTTTTGTGTTTGCCATTTTAAAGGTTTTCTTTCCTCTTTTCTGTCTCTGCCCCACAACTACATGATTATTTAAAATAATCAACTTCCTGTTCTCCTTAAGTTTCTTCACAACAAGAGAACAGCCTTTTAAAAAAAAAGTTTTGTTTCATTGCCATGCTACAGCATAGCCCTGAAGAGCCCGAGTCCAAATACTTGGTGTACAAAGAAATCTGTACTGTTTCTTCAAACAAGATTTTATTTTGATTTAGGATTTGAAACATTAAGACTTTTGACTGCCTGCTGGGAAATGTTACGTTTTCTTGGGGCTGTAAATCAAATTTTAATATAACATTAGGAGGAAATTTTCTGAATTTGTAGACCTTGTATCTGGGACCATCTCCAGTTAAGCATGATTAAGAATTAAGAAAGCTATTTTTCACCTTTGGAACCTGTAATTTTTAATTTTTTTTTTTTAATCTGAAAAGTATTTGCTGGCATTTTGTTATGGTTGTGCAATTATACTGTATTAACTATCAAAAGGATGATGATCTATTTCTTGAAAAATTAATGTACTGCAGTAGAAGTAGGAAAGGAAAACCAATTATTTAGCAAAATTAGCTGTATCCTGATGCATGAAATGGAGTGCTTGAGTACAAAAGTGACTTCAGGTCCATGGCTGATTCTACAATGATACATAGACCATACATTTACTAAAATTAGGTCTCATGGATCTCTGTCAGAAATAAAGGTCTCTATCATCTCTTCAAGGTAAAAATACAACACACTTTTAAAGCATTCTAAGTGTCACTCTCACCAGTATATTGCAACTCTAACAACATTTTTATTGCTATTATTTGGCAAAGGAAAACTGTATGCTCAGGACAGATCCAAACCTCTAAGGCTGGGCTGTAGAATGGCACCAGAGTCTGTGTGTAGGGCTACATGCTACTTTTCCTTAAAAGAAGCATTTTATGAGGTTAAGAGTTTTCAAATACAAACTGTGTAGTGATCCCAAAAGACTGTTGCTCTCAAAGAGTGTTGAAAGATTTTTTGGACTTGGAAAGCAGTGTAATAATGTAAGTGCTACCATAAAATAATGACAACATTTTGTTCTCTGCATTTCAATTTTTAAGATCCAAATCAACTGGTGGGTATAGCACATCTGTAGCTGTAAAAATCTGCATAACCACACCAAAATTTAACTGTACAGAGCAAGATGAGGATTTTCATCTTCAAGAAGTACAGGTCCCTGGTGTCTACTGTGTGAGCTTCAGGTACCAGGGAACAGCATAAACCGGGAGGTCAGGTTTTTTCATTGTGAGCTGGAAGAAGACCCTAGTCTTGAAAAGCAAACTTGAGCAAGCAATGTTTATTGTTGTTGTTGTTGTTGTTTTCTTCCCCCACAGTAGCGTCCTTCTGCAGGGTGTTGTACCCGAGTGCCGACCTGTCGAGTGCCGCTGCACGGGGAAGCGCAGGGTCAGCGCCCCGAAGCCCGGCGGCAGGGAGGCTCACGGAGAGGTATCCGACTTCCCCGCGCCTCCGGGGCGGTACGCGCGGTGCCCGCCCGGCGCCGCCGCTACCTGCGGGGCAGCGCGGGGCGGCGCGGAGCGAGGAGCGCCCGGGCGGGTCCCCGCGGTCGCCGCCGCCGCCCGCCCCGCCTTGCGTGGCCCGTGGGAGCGGGCCCGGGTGCCGGAGGCGGCGGGGAGGGCTGGGACGGGGCCCTGGCCAGGGGTTTCTCTCTCCCCCACCCCCTCCTCCCCTCGCCGCCGGTTCCCGTGAGGCTGCAAGTGCCGCCGCAGCAGCTGGGGGGCCGGCGGGGGATGCTGCTGCCGCCGCCCTGCCCAGCGCCGGAGTGAGGGCAGGAGCTGGTGGCGGCAGGAGCAGCCCCGGCGGCGGGACGAGGTGAGCGGGGCGCGGGCCCGCGGGGCAGGTGGGTGCGCGCCCGGGATGGGAGCGGGGCCGGGGCGGGCAGCGCTCCCGCCGGACCGGCCCGCCCGCGCTGGGGGCACACGGGGGAGCGACGGACGGGGCGCAGCCCGCGGGGTCTGACGGGCGGGGAGCGCTGCGTAGCGCCGGGTCCGGCTTGGGGTGCAGAAACTTGGAGGAGCAGAGCCCCTGGCCAGGCGGGGTGCGGAGCGAGCCGAGGGCGACAGGGAGCCAAGGGGCACTTCAGGCTGAGCCCGGCCGGCCATGCCAGATGCAAACGTAATTCCACCGAGGGACCCCTCCGCCTCCCCTCCCCAAATCTTGGGCAGGGTGGTTTCTGATACATGTAGGATGAGGGGAAAGGAGAAATTTCCCTAGAGCTCTGAGGTGTTTTCTCTGGCTCAAGTTATCTAGAAATAATATTGAGGGGAAGAAGAACAGTAATTCATAACAAAACTTTAAAGAGCAACAAGTTGTTTTACTGAAATCACACGCGCTGGGAAAAAAAATCACCTCGCTGATCCTGATAGAAAGTCGCTAATAGCAGTATCTTGAAAACTGATTTATACCACAAATACGAGTTTCTGAAGCCTTAGCACTATTCAAAACAAATTTCACCATACGTCTGAAGAGAGTTTTTGAGAAGTCCTGAATCTGCCCTTAAAATCTTCATTTTTACTTATGTAGACACACGATATGATACTTGAAATTATTTTTGTATTTGTTTGAAGTGTTTCCCTTTTTACTGATTTTTTTTTTCCTACTTGAAACAGGTGGTCCATTTTGCACCGCCTGCCTGCTCCCTCTCAGGCTCTGCCCCCCAAAACTGCCTGTATGTGCCTTTCTGTGCAATCATGGTGCAAACTAGATTAACCTTGTTGGACACTCTGGGCTGGATTCAGAGGAGCAAAGGAGGGGGCTAGTAGCCCTACATCTCCCAGCCATGGCCAATGCAGTTCTCCTGGTTTTGGTCATATATCATGGAGGAGAGTGACTTTGCAGGCTTTTCCCGATTTCTCTTTTGAGTAGCGTCTCTATCACAGTTGGGAATTTTTTGCCTCCTACTCGAGTTTCATCACCCGGTGTAAACGCAGAGAGGATGTGCTGGGAGGGGCAAGGTCAGGGGAGTATCAGTGAGGCGTTGCTAAGGCTATTTCCCAGGCACCGTAGTGCCCCTGAAAGTGCTTATGCTAATTGTGGAAATTAGAGCCCTTAACGCCTGTTCTTGATTTAGTCTGAGGCTGGGTAGTTGTGCACTTTTTTCGCTTACTGTTCTGTGCTTCTCTCCTCGCCACACTGCAGGTCTAAGCTCTTTTTGCAATGAGAAATAGAAGTTTCAGCCCCAAGAACCAAATCTGTTTCTGTGCTCAGTGCATTCACAGGGGTCTGGCCATTGATCCCTGTGTTTTGAAGACTGAATTCTTATATATTTTCTAGCTGTGAGAGTGGAAAAATTACTGATGATGATTACTGGGGATATGTTTAACTGAGCAGTGGTGATGGCTATTCAGATGAAATACTATTCCAAAATCTAGTTTGCATTTAATTGATGTAATTGAAGTTGTTGAAATGTAATTATTTTTAAAGAGGATTGATTATGGCAGGTTAGTGACTAGAAACCATACAAAGCATCCCAAAGTAATTTCTTTTGTTCTAGAACATGACAAAGCTGATGTTTGGAAACATCTATAAAATTGTTAGGGTAATCCTAACTCTGTGCCCAAATGTGTGTCAAATCTCATTACAGTATTTGACACCAGACTGTCCTGCCCTTAACTTCTCAGAAAGGCTAGTGATGGAGTGGGTGACATGCAGGCAAAATTTCAGCATCATTCTCAAAGTGTCAGTAGACCAATACTGACAGAAAATGTTGAACAGCTACCTCCTGTGTTAAAATTCATGGCTCAGTGGGAGAATTCAGATCCCAGGTCTGTCAGACTGACACCCTTTCTACCATTCTCAAACCTCAATATTTTCTGGGTATTTGATAAGATTATTAGGATTATCTTCTGAATTATGAGCAGAAATGTCGAGTGAGATGGGGACCTTTTCAGTTCATTCTCATTCCATCTGCACGCTGGCTGCAAGCTGTTGCACCTATTGTTGGTTGCAAACAACCTCTTCTGCATAAATTTCTCAGTCACTTATTAACTGCAAGAGTGCAGAATTCCTTACCTGCACTAATTTGTGCCAACGATTTTGAGAACATTATTGACACCAAGTAGACTGAGGGAGGACATTGACAGAGATGCGGTAGTTCTAGTACCAAAATCTTCTCTGCTGATGTTTCAAGGCTAATTCCATGGAAGCACTTTTTTTTTCATTCAGCTGAGAAAATTAGGTGAGATGAACTGCCCAGTTCACAAAACAGAAGAGATTATAATCTCTTCATGCCTACATGAAATGATGGTGAGGGCAACATGATCTAGTGACTCAGTTGTAAAGACCATTCCAGAATCTGTTTTGGGATTGGACACTGACCTCAGACAAACTATTTTCTTTCAGTTTTCTGGTTTCAAAAAAGTGAGGATAAGAGCTGTACCTCACAGGGTCTTGTTAGAAATACCTGGGTTAGAAACAGGGGTTTCTAAAACACGCTGGAATGTCCATACAAAAAACTTTGCACTGTTTTATGGTATGGTTGACATATGAGAACAGGCAAAGCAGAGGGGTTCAAAAGTATCTGATCATTTTTCCCTCCATTTTCAGGATGATTCAACAGACTGTTGTGGTGTATAGGGTTGGTTGACCACTTCTCTGATCTGCAGTCTTCATGTGGTCCTAGAACCACTGTGCCTGAAACCAGCTTTACTGATCTAAATCCATTTTGGAGTTGGAGGGAAAACTTTATGCTATTGAACTTTTAATTTTTATTTATTAATAGTTAATTTGAGGCACTTGGGGCTGGCATATTAACCAGCCTCTGCCTCCATTGCCTGGAATAGAGACTATTTGGTGTTGAATACTTCGGTGGGTGAGTGTCTGACATGAGTAAAGCACTTAGTAAGTGCCTGGGTCATGATTTTTTGATTCTTGAAAAATACGAGGGGGAAGGAAGGGGAAGGAAATATTAAACCCAGCTAAGACATTGCAGATATAAATATGCAATATTCTCTTGAGCAGAAAGTGAGGGCCATTGCTCTGTCCTCAGTTTGGAGAACAGATTTGAACCAGTGCTCCTCTGGAGTTGCCAGAATGCAAGTACTTGTAGTTAATGGTGGCACTGGGTGTGTTACTGTGACCATTCCAACACAGTGCACAGGGAGTGGGAATCTGCGATGACACATGCAAAGAGAAGAAGAGGAAGACAGAGAAAAGAGAGAAGGATGGGGAAGGGAAAAGAGACAGGAGGAAAGGGTGGCAATGATCCTAGCAAAGGGAACATTTTCCAGTAAGCAGTTCTAAATGTGATGTAAAAAATAACAACTGAAAGTTTTATTTTACTACATAGAGCCCAAATTCTTCCTTTGATCTCTGTACAAGCTTCCTTTTGGCATCTGTGGGAGATCAGCGGAGAGTGAGGAGTCTTGAATTTATGATGCAGCCTGTAGCCAGTCATAAAATGGAATTCAGTCCTCTCAAAAAATTATTACATAGCTGTGAGTCAGCCAGAAGGTACACGCATGGTTCTGAAATAAATGAAAAAAGTCAGTCAACACAAAGACATCTCACAACCAAAACAGTAGGTAAGTTATGTGAATACTCTGATCATTGCAGCTAAACTGTTGGCGTCTGTTTAAAAAAGTTATCTTGGTGTCCATGCTAGTATCTACAGGAATTCCTTGATGGACTTTTTTTTTTTTCTGTAATAGTTTGCACAAATACACTATTTTTGAGACTTATTCAGCAGTATTCAGCATCTAAAACCAGATATTTCATCTTAGTAAGTTAGAAACACATTAAGTGGCCTCTAATGAGTAACAGTAAATTCACTACAACACTTTTTTAAATTATGGAATCCATTTAGTAATTTTTCCAAATTAAACTTTCTACTTGAAAATAGCAATTGGGAGCTTTAAAAGATAGATAACTGATGCACCAACCTTTCAGAGCAAACCAAAGACACAGGAAATCATTAAATTTAAGACAGTTGATTTCAGGATTTTTTTTCAGATGATTAGCACGAATAATCAACATATATATAGGTCTGCTAATCTACAGAAAAATCACTTTTACTTGAAAGAATTTGACCTTCGATGCTTATCTTTGCCTAATGGGCTGCTGATATTCTTGAACATTTGTTATCTTGAATTAAAACATTGAGAAACTAGGGGTTTGGGGGTTCTTTGCATACATACTATGAGAAGCAGAACATTTAGGAGCAACCCAAAGTAAAATCTAATATTGAAGTGTTGCTAGAAGTCATTCCTGCTGTATGCAGCTCTGCTGACTTTCTGCCTTCTGCCAGCAAGGCCTTCCAGCACCATTGCACTCTTCAGAGTCTAATGGGTTTTGCAAGCAATGGGGCTCCTGACCTGATACTTGTCTTCACTTAGGAGAACATGTTATAAACCAGAGTACTAATCTACAGTATGCTCTGAAAACAGCAAAGAGGACTGGTCCCTGCCACAGAGTGCTGAAATTGTCTTAGGCAGATTAGGTTAAGGAGATGAAAGACTCTTCATCTTTCAATTTCATGTCATCTCCTCAAGACAGAGCTTAAGAGATGCTGTTCTTTCCTCCAAGAAGTACTATCTAACTTCTATTATCTGCCTTCTGTCCTCTGTCCTTTCTTTTTACCTTGTAGCCCTAATCTTCCTGAAAAGGAAGACATGCGTTCCCCGTTCCTGTTTTTCTACCCTCCTGCTCACCCATGGCCTGGCACCATTAATTAAGCTTTACTTGTGAAGTTTGTTTAAGAACTGCCTGTGTAAAGGAACATTTCTAAAGACTGTTAAGTGAATGTAATATTATAGGGGGATATTCCTGGCTCTTCTAGTACCAGCTAGACATGGAAGCATAATGGTTGGGAGCAGATTGATTGTTCCAGTGAATGCAGCAGATACGTGTCTCTCATACTTGCTGTTAGTATCAAAGTGTCCACCAAACTCAGGAGCTCCATGGAACCATCCACTCATGGCTGTGTTCACGGGGGCCATTGCACAAAACTCCACAGTAACAAGGGAAAAGGGAGGTTGAGGTGGTGATGGAGTTCATCAGTGAATTTACAGATTAGGGACCTGGGTGTCACACAGTTTTGTTTGCACCCTTTTATCTTCCCAGAAAGATTAAGGTACCTTTAAAATTTTCAGTGAATACTATTTCAGGTGCATAGAGTATATCTTTTGCAGGTCCTGTGTCACCTCTGCCAGATGCTGTAGTTACCTCTGATATTCTGGCAAGGCACAGTGCAGGCAAGTTTAAATGTCTGGACTAGTGCCTCAACAGTAGCTGCTTGTGGCAGGGATTTTTCCTTATTCCCATCTTCTTCTACCTTCCACCCCACTGCTGTCACCCCACAACACACATTTCTGCTCAGTTCTTTGACACTGCTTGAAACCCTGTGGTGGGAAGCCATGACTGAATGGGTCCACATGTGCCACACTCAGTCTGCTATGGTAGCTGCTTATAAGATGACCAGTTTATCTCTATATATTTTGCAAATGTTTTGAATGTATCATAATTGGTACTCGCCAGGACCTTTTGAGTAACCCTGGGCAAGCCAGCTGTCCAAGCCCTGCAACAAAGATCCAGTTTTCAGATCTCATTTAGCCTTTGAGGAGAAATTTAACTCCTCAAAGAAATTATACCCAGACAACACCAAGCAGTACACTCTACACCAGATGCAGTTCCTTCTGTATGAGTGTTCTGTAAGTATTCTGAATTGTGGAGGTAGTTCCTTACAGGAACTTTGTGTTGGAAAGACAACAATCTGCTCAAAGGACAACTAATCTATGCCACATATAAATCCCACAGATATTTTATGCCTTCTGCATAGCCATATATTTTGTAAGACTGTCATATTCTTGCACAAATTATAAAATGTCATACCCCGCTGATGAATTTCCTCCATTTAGTGGCCTTCAGAAAGGGAAAAACACATAGATTTATAAACCAAGCTGTAATACTAAATCTTCTGCTGCCTGTGTTTATTATTTCAGGGAACCTGCCTATAGTCCTTATCTCACCTTAGGGAGGCTGCTGTAATTCTCCTGGTTTATGTATTAGAGATTGAAGGGGCTGGATCCAGTTAGTGAGTGACAAACTGAGTATAAAAGTCTGGTTTCTAAACAACAGAAATAGGTTCCACTTTTTGTGCCACAGTCTTTTCAGTACATTACTTCATATGATATCCTTGTCTAAAGCATTGTAATGAGGTTACAAACATAAATATCATTCACAGTGGTGTGTGAATATATATATGCATGTATAAATGTGAATTCTTCATATCATTTAGACTTCTGCCTTTAACAGAAGTTTGTAATGTTGCATACACATTGCATACACAAACAGAAGTTTGTGTTGCATACACATTGATAGCATGTTGTGTTTCTTTTACTTCCCAGGATAGTCCTGGGTTGAGTAATTTCAGCAGCTAGCTAGGGTATAGCTACTGCTGCTTTAGTGTCTTAAGGAGCAGTGTTTACATAGTTAATGGTCTCCGATGTGTCATGTTCATTTTCATACCAAAGCCTTCGAAAGCATCAGTCAATCAGAAAGCTGAGCTTAATCTTAAACAGACCTTTACCCTCCCTCCTCCACAGTTAGATTACATACTTTGAGTACTCTGCCTGGGAGCTTTCAGCTGGGAGATTTGAGCAGTGTCTGTCCACAAAGTAGTGCAGGATGCACACTGACAGTGTACTGGCTTGCAGAGATGAGATCTCAATCCTCCAGGCTTAAGTAGCAGCTGGATGACACTACTGGGGGTGGAAAACTCTTTGTGGCTTAAGAGGATGATGAGTATCTCAAGAACATTCGAGGACCTGAGCTTTAGCTCCTCAGTGTTAGTAACTGCAACCTCTTCCTCTTCTGGAGCTTCTGCAACACTTGCTCTATTTGTTTTACTCTACTTAAGCACTGAAGTTTTAGTTCACAGCCATGAAAGGTGGAGGTGTTAAATGGAAAACTGAGGTTCCAATGAAACCACGTGGTGTCTGATCACCAAAGTCACAGGTACAATTTTGCTAAGATTGTGCTCTGAGCATGGGTGCATCAGGAACCCTGTGGCTGGAATCTGACACAGGCATGATCAGTCACCATATATTGGAAATAGCCAGAATGAAGTGGATTAAGTATTTGGTAGTTGTTTTGCTTTAGTTATTTTCATTGCTTCCATAGAGTCTATTTCAGTTTTCAGTTGGTAAACCGAGGCATTTTATGAAGGGTAAGAAAAATTGGACACACTTAATGGAAAGGAACTCAGTACAATCAGAAATATCCATACATTCTGGTTGTTGTCATAGGTTAACAATATGGAGAGAAGAGCAATAGTTCTCCATGCTGTTGGACTTCCTGTGTGCAGTGATAGAGCTGAAGGTATGAATGTAGGAGCCTGGATCCAGCCATTTCCCCCTACTTAACAAACTTGAATTGCTTGAGCTGAAGTAGAGCTGGACATGTCTGATGTTTTATCATCAGCACCACAGCTGGCAGCGCAGTGCAATGAGAGATGCTGCAGGGTTAGCACTGAAACCAACAGCAGTGAGAGGGTCTGGAGTACTTGGGAAGACCTGACAAGAGGCACCAGTGGGGTGGGAATTGAGGCAGAGAGCTGGCACTCTCTGCTGTCTTACAGACCTCCCAAAGGGAAATGTGGGAAGAACATCATCCTTGTTGGAGTGAACAGGGTCAACAAGGTCAAACAAGGGACTGTGAGGCTGAGTGCTCCCTGTTTGCTGTTTGTATGAGGATGAGATGCTTTCCCTATATAATGGCTGTTTTCTTTCCCTCCTAATAACTTATTTCTTGCATTGTACATCAAAATGTATTTATAGAAATAGACTTATTGACTGCTACTGACACTTGAGGCATAGCATGTAATTTTCCTTGATTCTGGATAGGGACTATTGTTAGTTATAGCTGCAGATGACCGTATTTCTAAGAACCTTTAGTTTGGTGACAATGCCTGGCAGGTGATGCTGAAAATACCAATGACATCCTGCGAGAAGAGACCATTGACAAAGATTATTATATAGGAACAGATTATTTTACTGCCACTATATCAAAACAGTGTAAATTACTTACCATGAAATTAGTTATTTTTCCTGAAAGTTTTAGAGTTTTGCCAAAATGTCTTTCCTACAAGCAATGCCATGATATTGTTAATATTTGCAGTTTATAAAGTGAAAATCTTATTCTGGGAGGAGATTTGTAGCGGTCTCATTTTCTTACTCAATATGTCTTTTGTGATGTTTATCAGGGAAATAGCTGTGATTACTAAAGTCTAAAACAAATCTTGATGCTATAATTTCTATTAACATTGCAAAACAGGCAGAGCTGACACAACAATTTGTATCCTCTCTCTTTGTGTACCTTGCCCAAAGAATTACTGATGTGTAACTGAGAATTGTTGACAGTCGTGCCAAGAACCTGGGGGATGCAGAAGACTGTAGGTGACACCGAGGGTGCAGTTTGTCCTCACAATTTCCTGTTCCTGTTAGCAATTTGCAAACTGGCAGGTAGGTTTGGAGGGATGTCCATTATAAACAGTAACATCTTGTAAATTATAAGGAGTACACTTGCAGGCAACACATGTGGACTATTAAGATTTTGTTATTATAGGCAGTGTTTGAAACAACCCCACATTATACGGCCTTATTTGAAAGGTCTTTTGTAGTAAATCGAAATACATTGAAATAGCTGTCTCAGAAATAGGAAAGGTTGACTTGATAGAGTTTTAACTGTACAATTCCAGAAAGTAAAAATGTTGACAACAGCCTGGCATTCAGATACTGTGTTTCATCCGAAGATCTGAAAGAGCTTTTAAAAATGTCTAATTGCAGTGTAATGACTTCCCATTTTGTATCAAGGATTATTAAAGTAGAAAAAAATGCACAACTATAATTTTCAGGTTCAGATTTCTATTGTTGGATACTTACACTCATATTCATGTCCTTGATCTAAATATAGGTTTAGATAGCAACTTATATTCAATTTTGAAAAATGATCTGATTCCCAGGCCCAGAGATTGAAAGGAGGAATTTTTGATAAGCAAATGAAACATGTAAAAGCCTAAATATTTTGTTCCTCACTGGGATTCATCCTTTTTTCTTCTTTTCTTTTGATGGTTTGTCTCTGGTTTTAGACAGTAATTGCCAGTTAATGTATCTCTGTGATGCTCACACTAATATTACACCCCTTCTTCAGAAGCAAAGCACTGATAATTATTCAGGTATCTAATAACCTTACAACTAGGAAGGAAAGAGAGTTCATAATTCGTAGTTAAGCGTGTAATGCTGCAGTGCTGCTGTATACCTAACAATGCACATGTCCTTCCTAGGTTAAGTATTTTAGATGAGCAAGAGCTCACATCCTGTTGGGAAAAGGGATTATAAGACCTATATCTCTTAATTAAGAGAACATGATTTCACTAAAAGAGCTGGCAGTAGGATTAGATAACTCATGGCTCTCATCTTTTCCTTTCAATGCTGTGGGCTGATAGAAATTGAACACAATGACCTGTGGGATCATAGAATTGTTTGGTTTGGAAGAAGGCTTAAAGATCATTCCATTCCAACCTTCCTGCCATGGGCAGGGACACCTTCATCAGACCAGGTTTCTCAGAGTCCCATCCAGCCTGGCCTCCAACACTTCCAGTGAGGGGGCATCAACTGCTTTTCTGGGAAACTTGTTCCAGTGTCTCACCACCCTCAGAGGGAAGAATTTTTCCCTAATGTCTAATCTAAATCTCTTTCAGTTTAAGACCATCACCTCTTGTATGGTCACTACATGCCCTGGTAAAAAGTCCCTCTCCTGCTGTCTTGTAGGCCTTTTTTTACTGGAAGGCTGCCATATGGTGTCCCTCAGACTTCCCTTTTCCAGGCTTGTGTCAGAGGCCCCAAAACTGGATGCAGGGCTCCAGGTGGTGTCTCGTGAAAGTGCAGTAGAAAGAGAGAATCACCTCCCTTGACCTGGTGTCCAGCCAGGATGTGGTTGGTTTTATGGGCTGGAAGTGCATATTGCTGGGTTATGTCAGTCTTTCCATCCACCAACAATCCAAAGCACCCTTGAGCTGCTCTCGGTTGCCTTGCCTGTGCTCTCTGCCTGTCTTGCCCGTATACTTAGCCCAGTTTAAAATAAAGTGCTCAAGTTAATGTTATGACATTGTTTCATCCAAAAGGTTCACGGAGGAGAGTTTTTCGGTTGAGCTGTTTCTGAAATCCAGAGACCTATTACCTTGGTACCAGCCGTCTCACTTAATGTTTCCTGTGCCTCGGGAAAACACCTGTGAGAATTAAAGTTCACCTTCTCCCCATGGTCCTCAGTTATCAAATACTCTGCTGGAACCACAGGCAAGGAGGTGATAGACAGAGCAGTCCTGTAGCTACACTGTGGCATGCAGGGCTGGGGCTGGCCTCTGTGTGTTACTAGATTTGGGCAACTGCAAGGATGACATAAAGCTATTTTTGTTTCACCTTTGCTGGTCTTATGCCAAGAACAGTTGGAGAACCTTGGCGTGACTTGTACAGCAATGTTTACTTCTGTGTAATTGTTTGCTGCAGCACAAAGTCTCTTCTCAGTCAACTGTTTAAACTATGGGTGGTAACAGATGCTTAGATTCATTGCTTTCTGCTATCTTTAATTTTTATTAATAAAGCAATAAAATCCTTATCTGCATTGATTGTGTAAATTATGAAGAGGCAAAAATAAACCTCTCTCCCACTGTTTATTTCATTTGTAAGGCCCTCTGCAGGCCTGACATCTGTTTAATATGATGTATGTTTACAGTACAACTTAAATGGTTAAGAGTAATAATCACATTTAAAAATACACAGATGTCCTCATTCTGAACAAAATTCGTAACTATATCAGATTGCAAACCTCATCCCAGTTCTTACTCACTATACCTCTGTTTTTCCTAAATGCCTAAAGAAAGAGGATCTTGTGGCTCCTCTGCAGATTGATAACTGATCTGTCCTTCTTACACTATCTTCTTGGACCATTTCCTCAGAAATATTCTGCATGCTCCAAGACTCTACATCGATACATATAAAACTACAGGAACAGCTGCTTGACATGATATTATTCTAGGAATACTCTATGACTGTGTAAACACAGATTGTGTGATAAAGTGAATCTCAATTGAAAAATCAAAAGGTCATTCTCGTTCATTCTGTTCTGAGATGAAAAGTTTAAAAAATGGATGAACAGAGCAGTACAGATTTGAGCTCATGTTGTGAAGCTGAGCTAGTTATTTCTTCAGCTCTGTCCTAGGTCATGTGTTTCCATGACAGAAGTTATTTCGACTCATTTATATAAAATAGCAAAATAATCATTCAGGTTCAATTATATTTTGAGGAAAAACTCCTACTCCCTGGCTACAGTGTGATTTAATAATGCATAAGTAATCAGGTAATTACAAAAGAAATATAGGTAAAATTGAAAGCAGGTTCTGAAATTTTAATTAGATTTACACAGATTTTAATATTTGTTTAGAAATTTGTATTGGGAATCAATTTAGTTTGCAGTTCTTCAAGTAATATCAGCTGTTCCATAGTCTTAAATCATTATTCGTTTGGAAATCAGAAAGCATGTGGATGACTGTTGGATCCTTTTAAGATCATACAATATCGAGAGAAAGGAAGCTCGTCAAGTGTTGTTTGTCTGGGCATTTCTTTTGCACTCAAAAATTAGAGCAGAGTTTGAACCTTTGTTCAAAGCTGTGTCCTCTTTTAATCCAGCTCCTGGCTTCTGGGGCTGTGCATTTTCCCTACATTTCCTGTACATTGTCATACCTTCTCATACTGCAAGTTTGATTTGATCCTCTTGCTGTGTGGTCTGACCATTGGCAAAGCATATTTGGAGGTTCATGCTCTGCAGGTGAGATACGTGTTCTTCAGTCCAGGTTAAAACACTAGTTTTTGAGACCTGAGCCAGGCATCTGAGCAGACTGCCAGCATGTTCACAAATAAACCAGCAGATGCTTGTGGTTCTCTGTGTATAGGGAAGAGGAGACTGAGGATATTGTGGATTATACTGCTCCAAAGAAGAGGTGAGGGTAGGATTTGACAGAGAAACTGAAATTATGTAAATCAAGTTGTGGAAGCATATAAAAGTTATATAGAGAATTTCTTACTTTCCTATTTCTTAATTTCCTATTATCAATCATTGTAGCTGTGTTTATTCAGCAATGTGTTTTGCTGGAGCTCTACTGGAAATAGATCTATATTTAAAGCTCTACATATTTATAGGTCTATATAAGACACTCTGGCTTAGGGAAAGCTGATCTAACTGCAATGATTGATCCATTTCATCACACGTCAAATGCATTAACAGAAAATTGTGCTTAAACAGAAACCTGTCTCAAGGCCTGAACCTCTTAAGGAGATGGACCTATGTAACTATAGTGGTTTGGAATCTCTGCCCTCCCAAGTGAGACACTGGGGTTTTTTCCATAAAAACGGTGTTGTTTTAAAGCTGCAAGTTTTGCCAGGCTGCCACGATGCAAACTTTATTCAACATGGCTAGATGCCAGAAAATGCAGCAAAGTTGATAGGAACAGCTAGGCTGATAGCATATAGACTGACAAACACACAAAGACACACTGATGGGTTTATGTGTTTCTAAATACATGAAATACCTGAATATAAACACATGTTATAAATTCAGAAATATTAATCACACAAATACAAAAATATGAGCAATGGTGGTGTCTGATTCATAGTTCTCAATAGAAGATATCATGATAAGTACCCGTGGTAGGGACAATTGGCTGAAAAATTGTTCACCTTTGAAAAAGGAAAAGGAAGAGTTGAACTTGGATTCCTGGATTGCAGCAGAGCAGTCCTCATTTTTTGTCTCCTGAGTACAGTTTGAGCATTGACTTTTCCTGATGGTCTTAACATGTGCACAGTAATACAGTTGGGAAACTTACTCAGCTGCATCCTCCAGTCAGGACAGACTGAAGACAGAAAATCAGCGTGGGTTTTTAAAAACGCCCTTGATATGTATGTCAGTAAGTATGTCAGAAAATTTAAACACCAGTGAAAATCAGCAGAATACAGCAGGTTTTTAAAAACTGATGATGTAAGAATATGTGTAAGTCTTAGCAGTAATAGTATTCATTGCTAATGATGACACTTAGTAACATGAAGTCCTTTTGCCTCACTGCTTAAAGAACTTAAAATTGTTGGAGATGATGGTAGAACCTGAGGTGGGAGGTTAACTATCCCAGCTCATTGTGTCCTGTTCTGAATTGAGCAGTGATTATTTCTGCTGGAGAGAGAACCTGGGCAACTTATAGATAGGTGAGAGTACATTCTTTTTTTTTTTTTCTGTTTCTGTACATAAATTTTGGTGTACACTGTAATACTGAGATGCTACTAATAAAAGTAATACGTTCTTGTAGTTGTCACCTCTTAATAATCTCTCTCTAAAATAAATAATAGAATTTTTCTTTCTGTCTCTCCAGAAAGCTCTTTGCTGTTTTCCTCTAAACTCTGAGGACAAGATCCCTTGATACTGATGTTCCAGACAGAGCTATTAGATCTGAGCCTCCAGACAGAGAAATTGAATTTACAGGCTTGATGTTGTAAGGCTTCAAAGAGCTGAAGGGGGGGAGAGAGACTGGCATGAAATAGTACACTTTTCTCAGTTTCACTTTTGGGAAATTAAATAAACATTTAGAAATAAAATCATGAAAGCATTTTTTTAAATTAGATGTGTAAGCATTAGCTGTTCATTACATTCTCCCACTTGCAAACAAATTGTAGCAAAGTATCATTTGTCTTCTAAGAGTGTGGTGGCAAGGATTAATTTAATGTTTGTTAGGAAGTCTTAGATCCATGGAGAGAAGCTATGAGAGGTGTACACAGATCATTATCATAATTTTATATATAATAATATTGTGTTCTTTCATTTTGCTGAGGAACAATTATTCAATCTCTCCATCCTCCACAAAAGTGGTCACAGCTAATTGTTATCTATTTATTGGCTAGGGAAGCAGAGATTTCTTTTTTTCTTTTGCCGCATTCAACATTGCACAAGAAGTAAATGACTGAGCAAGAAATGAAGCTGGCAAGAAATTAGGCATATGCAGTGAACACTTGAAATCTTGCTGATGTAGTTGTTTACTGAAGTGCCTCCTATTACTGTTTTCTTAGCACTGTTTCTGTAGCTAATGGGTTTAGCTCAGAAAGAGGTTACAAATGCTAATGGTAGTTTTGTGCTCTCCTTGATTCCTTGCAGAAGGACCCAGAGGGGGGCGCTTTGTTTTGTTTGAAATTGTTGCCTTCAGCTTTGTAGATAGTGAAAGAGGGGAATATCCTGTCTTCTGAAATTTTAGTAGCAGCCTGCCTTGACCCTTTGTAATTTGGAAAGGTGATACCATGGAGTCTCTAGCAAGACTCTAATAATATTGTTTGACATAATCAAGGTAAGCAACAACAAAAGGGTTGAATTCCCAGTCACTTTGTAATGTTTGTTGCCTTGACTGTTGTGGTGGTGCTTTTTTACTACAAATCTGCTGTTTTAATAGAGTTTTCTAGTTTACATAAATCCAGATTTGCTGAAGTGCATTCCTGTGGTACACCTTAGGTCTGTCTTTTCAATAGTGGGAAGGGAGATCCATTGGTAGGTAAATTTTAAGAGTATTCCCTTTCACCTTGTAACATATTGCTCTTTAGATGGGTACAGATCTGGTAGGTTTGGTCTTAACAAGGGCACATTTTGAGTATTGAATCTGTACAGTTAAAAACAAGAGAAAGATATCACTTTAGTGAGGGTTTGAGAATGCATTTCCAGGTTCAGTGTTTGCTTTTCCATTTGTAAGTGTGGGCCGCTTTTTAAAAAGTGAGATATCAGTGAAATAACCTCTTGCTCATCTATATTTATTCTCCTTTTGAGGCCTTGTCTTTGCTCTCTTCAATGTGTAAGTCAAAACAAGGCATCACACCATTGCTAACACTGCAGGTTTAGCTTGCTATCTGAACATCAAGCCAGGCTTGTTCTGCTTCACTACAGTAGCACCCACAGGAAAAGGGCTCTAGATCTGGAACTTATCAGGGTTTTTTGTTTATGCTTGAGACAAGTATACATGTGACCTAGACTTCAACTTTTACTGTGCTGACACTATAGGAAACACTTTTCTTGTCAGTAAGCTGATCTGTCAACACCAGAAGTACTTCTAACTGGTGGCTACTTTTTAGCCGACTTTCTGGCCATTTTGGTTAGATGGACTCTAGGAGGATTGTTTTAAACAGCTGGAACATCTAAGTGGAGGAATTCCTCAATAGCCAAAGTTTAGATGATCTGCAGCAGAATCCAGTATATTGTTCTCATTTTATGACAGTGGCACATCTACAGCAGCATCCATACAGGCTGTCTCTCCTTATGCCCTGAGGCTTGTGTTGTGTCCCGAGGAGCTCTCCAAACAACGGTTGTGAGACATACAACATCACCTATACCCTTCCCTTACCAAAACACTGTGCATGTCTTCTGCCCCACATTGACTCAAGAGAATCAAGCCTCTGAGTCATGCAGTGATTGCACCCCTTGAAAAAATATGTCCCCTTTTTATTTTAAGATCCTGTAAGTCTGTTAAATCTCTGGGTTTAAGTTTGTTACTTGCATCTCCCTGTACAAGTCTAGGGAGATAAGAAGAGAAAACAGTGAGTTGGTTGCACTTGGGATTCTCGCCAGTCTTTGTGGGATGGAAAATTCCTTCCTAATTCCATATCTGACTTTAAATTTGACCCTCAGCGTGTGAGCAAGTTAGACCAACATAAGCACTTAAGAAAAAATAGATCCTTTGTGTCCTAGCAGGACACTGGTGCAACTTTTTCAGGGTCTCAGTCTAGCTGCTGCCAATCAGTGAAGCTTTGTCTTCCTTCAAGCATCCTAGAGCGTGCGGGTAAATTGGGCATCAGAAAAAAGAGCAGTCCTCTCCCTCCTGCAGGCTGTCCACAGAAGCCTTGAAACATGAGCTTGAGTTATGGAGTTGTTTCAATGCAGAGCCACAAGGAAGATGAGTGTGTTGAGCACAGCACAGAAAGTCACTGGTGCCCAGGGGAGAGTTTAGTTTTGTACATGCTAACATTAGTGATCAATCATACATTAAAACTGTCTTCTTTGCTGCTAGCTTTTGTGTTCGTATCAGCCTTCAACACATGTGGCTTCATTTTACAATCTAGAGGACTGATTAAAAAATATGGAATAGGTTCAGAATGAGATTAATCTCTGAGTGGTGTCTTATAAAATACTCCTTTCATTGATACCATCCCTTAAACAAAACCTTTAAGATCTATCCATAAACTAGTTTTGAATCTATTAATTACAACTTTTAATCTGGTCAGTCATATGCCTTGGACATGTCCATGTTGTACTCTATAGTCTTTATCTAGTTCAAAATTACATAAAAAGAACAGTGGAAGTTTGTAAAATATGGTTCAAATTATTAATATTTTATCCTCATTAATTTTTAGAAAGACTGCTGGCTTAATTAATTTCATTATTGTGCCCAGATTGATATTGGGGTATGATGCCTATAATTTCCTGGGCCTTCCTTCTTTAGTAGTTATTTAATAACTGCATACACTTGCAGTTCTCTGACCCTTTGAAATTTTCCCATTTTTCCATGAGTTGTTCAGTATCAACACTAGTGATTCGGAGAACTCCTTATTTAGTTTATGTTAGACTCCAGGCCTGTTGATTTGAAAACATTTAATTTTAGCAGATCTCGTCTCACATCTCCTTTTATTACCTACGGTGAATTTTGTTGGGCTGACGTAATATGGGATGATACTTTCTACAGCTTCATTCCAAGGACAAAACAATGTGCAAAGGACAAAATGTTTATTCGATATTTCCGCCTTTTTTGGATTGTCATTTAGAGTTTTATCACCCGCATCTAGCAATGGGCTCATGGCCAGTCTCAGGCACATTTTATATTTATAAAAATATCATTTTTGCTTCTTTACCTCTGTTAACTCTTTAGTACTTCCTTGATCTTATAAACCTCCCTCATAAATTCCCTGCATATTTAGAATCATAGCATTTATAAATGGTTTTTACTTTCCCTTTTCTTCAATGCTACAAATAAGTGGGTTTTAGTATTTTTATTGCCAACTTTTTTTTCCAGACAGCTTCTGGTTTAGTGTGAATATTTTTGTGCCTGGAAGTGCATTTTTGGTCCCTGACTGGATAAGCTTAAGGCTTTAATTTACATTTCCCGTTTGATTTTGCACTACCAGTCAGTGGGAATGATGATTGTTAAAGTTTGTCCTGTTTAAAGCTCCAAGCTGGTCCCCTCTTACTGGCTGATGCCACATTCTGCCTGAATATTGTAATTGTAACCACATCACCAGTATTGGTACCCAGGCAATTACCAGATGAAGGCAAGCACTAAAAATTTCTAGTCCATCAAAAACAATTCTGTGGCTGAGCTGATTGAGCTCCCACAGGGAAATTTTTGTGTTACCACTAGAGCACTGAGAAAAATCATCTTGTTGCTGGCCACTTGATGAGTTCAGCAATTCCCCCTCAACACATTTTTTTCAAGTTAGCAAGAAAATCATAATAAGAGGCAGGCAGGAAACGTGAGTAAAAGGTTATTAGGAACTGTTCCAGTGAGTCTCCCAAAGGAAGCATGAGAGGTTGCCTGCAAATCCTTGAGCTCCTTTTTCTCCCACTGGCTGCTCATGCTTGCTCCGTTCTGTTTGCTGCCCCTGCTGTTGTGTTGATGGAAATGTTTATAGGGCTGTGCTGTAAATAAGAGCACCAAGGCCCAGTCAGATTTTTAAAGTGTTACCAGTGAGGATATGTTCTGATCCAGCAGGATCCTCTGGAACTTCAACCAGCCAAATATCTATTCTTGGAAATTTTAATACGAAACATGAATAAAACACAGGATATTTTGTACCAGTCCCCAAGGCAGAGAACTAAAATAGATACAGGTTGTCCTTAACATGGTGGTAAGTATAGAGCGCTTCTGTGACTTCAATGCTGGATGAGCAATTTTGGCTCCAGCTTAAGGAGACTCCACTAAGAGACAATATAGGACTTCCAATCAGAGAGGAAAGGGAGGGAACAAAGCCAGGTAAATAACTGGCATCTTGTTGGGGATGATGAAAGGTAATTTAAAAAAAAGAGACCATTCAAAGGGAAGGCTGTCCTTTCCACTGTGAAGTAAATTTTTTGGTTTATCACTTTAGATGAAGGGGAATCTGGTTCATCTCCTGGTCTTTCACTCTTCTTGTTGCTGAAGAACAGATCCGTAAAGGAAGAGGTTCCTCACCTTTTGAAACTTATAAAAGGGTCTATATTTCTTTCTCTTTTTCTGAGATTTTCTGAAGCAAGGGGTAGCATTTCATTCTTTGAGTGGTTTATGGGATGCCAGGAAAAAAATTGGAATAATTCAAAAGAGGATAGGATAGTTTTCTTTGGGTAGGTAGCAAGATTCCTCCCAGGAGAGGAGAAATATGGCTGAGAAATGGTGAATGGACATTTGGCTAGTGGTAGGAGCTGTTTCCTTTGCTGTTCCTGAAATAGTCACTCTTAGCACCTGCCTTTCCTCTCACCTTTTCTCCCACTCACCTTTCCCCTCCCACTTAGATAAGGAGAGCACACATCTCAGCCCTTACTAACAACTAAGTGGGGATGAAGTGAAGCCCTATTGGTAGGGGGCCAACTGCTGTAGAAAATTACTGGAAGTGGAAATGCTTATCCAAATCTGGTAAGCTACTGGTACTCCTTCATTTGACACATTAATCCTGCCACCACCAGAACTAGTCAGCATAATACTCCATTATAAATAAAACTACACACATAGATATCTAGTCAAGGTAGAAAATATAGATTTGGTGGGTTTGCCTTTCCTTTGCCACTCCTCTTCTCTTCTCTTCTCTTCTCTTCTCTTCTCTTCTCTTCTCTTCTCTTCTCTTCTCTTCTCTTCTCTTCTCTTCTCCTCTCCTCTCCTCTCCTCTCCTCTCCTCTCCTCTCCTCTCCTCTCCTCTCCTCTCCTCTCCTCTCCTCTCCTCTCCTCTCCTCTCCTCTCCTCTCCTCTCCTCTCCTCTCCTCTCCTCTCCTCTCCTCTCCTCTCCTCTCCTCTCCTCTCCTCTCCTCTCCTCTCCTCTCCTCTCCTCTTCTCTTCTCTTCTCTTCTCTTCTCCTCTCCTCTCCTCTCCTCTCCTCTCCTCTCCTCTCCTCTCCTCTCCTCTCCTCTCCTCTCCTCTCCTCTCCTCTCCTCTCCCTCTTCTCTCTCTTCTCTTTTTTTTCCAGCTGCTGAAATAAGCACAGCAGAGCTGTTTCTTTATCATGTTCCTGCTCCTGCATTTTTCCAGCCCAATTAGGCCATTACCAGGGCTAAATGAGGCATAGAGCCTCCAAAAGTCACACCGTCGTCCCGGAGATGAAGCGCGTAGAGCTGCAGAGCTGGCAGGCAGGCAAGGTGGCTGGGGCTCACCAGAGTGTGACCCCAGGTGTTTTTCTGCTCCAGAAAGATCACCTTCAAAAAGGAGCGAGGAGGAAGTCAGTAAAAGAATATTATTTTTAGAAGTGCTGTGTTAATGAGAAGTGGCCACATTGTGGTCAATGAACACAGTTGTGTTTCTCAGGGATGCACAGAGGAGGTGGGTGGCCACGGTGTCTTCTGGTTTCTGGATGGTGTTGCAGAATGGGCCTTGAAGACCCTGAAAGCTTACACATATCTTCCAGTTTTTTGCTTGCTGGTCAAGAACTCCCTCCCTGCCCTTAGGTCTGTAGTGGGCAATTCCACTCCCCTGACAGACAGCTGGTATTCCAGGATCCAGGCTCCCTATTCAGCTGAGACCCTTCAATCATTCATATCATGGCAGTTTGTGCAGTAAGGCAGGGTGCTCTTCAGTTGTTTCCATGGCACAAACCCTGTATTTGTTTCTATTCCCAAGCTGCTGGGAACTCTGTATTGGATATGGAAATGATGCAGAGGAGGAGGTCATCTCTCCTGCCCTGAAGCTCTGGTATTCCTAACCAAACATGCTTCAATTATGAACTGGAAAAAATTATGTTGTAATATCTAACACAATGGGAACAGGTCCTATTTAGAAAGGCAGAGGACGCAAAGCCAAGCAATTCAACTCATTAAAGCCTGGAATCCCCTGCTTTATTTCAGAGGGGAGCTTTGCCAGAAAATATGATAATTTTCCGTCATATGCTGTTTCAAGAACATAAGGTGTTTTGTGCTGAAAGAAAAATAACACATGCACTCTTACGAATTTTATTTTCGTACAATGAAGATAATGGATTAAGTCCTTTGCTGTGAATACAGATTATTTTGGAAGCTTAATAGCTTTGTTTGTCCCTACCTTCACTTGAGTTCTGTCTTTACTCTCACTGAGCAATACCTTAGTTACCAGCTAAATCATATGAAAATTCCTGAATAATGTGGCAGTAGTAATACTAAGTTCACCAACTAAATAAATCTAGACGTGAGAAAGATACAATTCCTAGCTTTTTTCTGGTTTAAAAGCATGATAGTGGACATCCTGAGATGGATGTAGTCAAAAGAAGCCCACACTTGAGCATTATTAGACATGTTCCTTTGGATTTAGTTATTTGAGGTGCTAGTCTAAAACGAGCATGCTCTTCACCTGAGCAGTCTCCCCAGCAAGAGCCATGCCCCTGGTCTTCCTCAGTGCTGAATCCAGCTGATTTGGTTGAGTCATCATAGCAGTTTAGGTTAAACTGCCAGAATTTGCTGGAGAAAGCTAAGGTGAGGGTTCAGGATCTATTATGATGACTCTTTGGAGCTCCTGATGACCTCCAGTAGTGATGCAATAAAAAATCACAGAGACATTGTGATATCTTTGGTGATTCTATCAGCTGAGGAGAGTGACAGGGAAATTCCAATAGGGGAATATCTTGTTCATGGGAGTCTTTGATATTTTTTTTTTCTTTTATGAAATTAAGGTTGGTTTTCATAAAACTTTGTCCTATTTGCTTAGGACATTAATCAACTGCTAGCTAGTGGAGCTAGACTTGCCCTTTATTAGACACTAGCCCTATAGTTGTCTAACACAACATTTTTGAAGCAGGTATCACTGGATACTGCTGGAGGCTGGTTCTTATACTAAATGGACTGTGATTTGAATCTGGATGGCAATTTCCAGCATCCCCTTATACTATAGGGCAGATAACATGCATCTGTAGGGTTCAAGATGAATTCTGTAAAAAATTGAGAAAAGCGTTTATACTCGTCCACTCCATCTTTTACAAATCATTATGGAAAGTTTGCTTCCTACAAACTTGTAAATAATATGATGTATCTCTGAAAAGAGCAGGCAGTGAAATAGGGGAGAGCAACGCTGGCTGCTTGTAATGGTGTTGCTACTTGCCAGTACTGGCTGCGTGTCATGGGTCTGTGGTATCATCTTACTGACATATGCAGCCACAAAGTGCAGCCCCACAGGCCCAGCCAGCATTTCTTGGGTGAATAAAGTAAATACTCATAACTGATAAACAAGTTCTTGCATATCACATTGATCTTCCAGTGCATTGCATAGGCAGATGAGGGTCACTGTTCCTGTTCCAGGGGTCAGTGTATAGCTTACATTCCTCCCTGTACCCCATTCCATGGGACATGCTAGCACAAGCCAGCTCTGCAAAGAAAACTCAGCAAAACTTGCCTTCTTTCACTGTAGGACTAGAGTGGGACATGTGCCTGTCTGTGCCCATAACTCCCCTCAAGAGTAGCAGTTCTACTCTTGAATTTCTTCTGTGCCTTTCACTGATGTATTTTAATGTTTTTATGGGTTTAGCAGAACTTCTGTCCTTGCTAGAGGTCAATATTTCTGATGACCTTTCCGAGACTCCCTTTACATTGAACCAGTTTTCTTCTCCTGGGGATCCTATCCACTCCTGCCTTCTCTAACAGGAAGAGGTTACACGTCATGTACGGGCAAAAGAAATACAAAAATAGAAAAGAATGTTTTGGTGTTAGAATGAAAGGAGAAGAGAGCAGAAAACTGGAGAAGGAACAATAATTATTCCGGTCAGAAAATCTTAATGAAGAGAAAATAAGCAATGGAAAAAAGAAAGAAAAAAAAAAAAAAAAAAGGCAGCCTGTGACAGTGGAGAGCTAGAAATATAAGAAAAAGGATTAGGAAAAAAAAGGCCACAAAAATCCATAAGAATTTATTAATAGATCATGCTGGACTCAGTATAAAAAGAAATTATCCAACTCAAAGGAAGTGTTTATTTGTTTTCAATAATAGTATAAATGAGAAAGGAGCAATCAGCCAGAGGCTACTTTAGTCTCTGATTCAGCAAACCACTAAAGTACATGCTAAGCTTTTAGAATCTACTAAATTTCGTTAAAGACAAGTCTCACTAAAGTTGAGCCCGTACTTAAGTGTTTTTTCTGAATTGGATTTATGTTGAGACTGGCTCAGAATTACAGTTGTCCTTAATGTTTGGTTCACTGAGGATTCTGCAGGGGAAAAAGCATTTTACTTCAAGCACAGATGTTTTTTAAAAATAAAATCAAGTAAAATAAGAAATTACTAAGCAAAATATGTTTTCCCCTTGTAAGCAATTTGACAAAGCTGGATTTGAAAAAGTGTTCAGCTCTCAGATCTGTGTTTTATTTTTTTGCTAGAGAAAAGCCTGAATCAGCCTTGATTCAGCTGATACTCAGTTTGACATCTGTTGACACGGATGAAGCATAGTTGCAATAAGTTTCTAAAATTCTTTCTGGACACCATTACATAAAGTTGGGAGGTGAAGTCTCAGACAAAATAATTGACATGTGGCTGCCCAGCTAGGCAGGATAAAGAAGCAAGTATCATGTCAAGGGTCCTTCCCCACACCAGCTGTGGGAGAACACGGCTTCCAACAAACCCATACCAAATTGTAATCAGAAACATGTTATCCCAGTTTATTTAAAAGCTGCACTTAACAGACAGATTGACTTCTCTAGGGGCTTGCACCTAATCCTGATGGATCATAGTGGGAATAAGAATTTTGCTGATACAAATCAGATTATTCTCATGTTTATTTACATGATCTGAGCTTATTTGCTCTTGTTGTTTTGTAGAGGAATGATCAAAAATTGGTTGATTGATGGAGAGAAATACAGAAAGATAATTATGCCTTGCCTTATTTGAGTGTTCTTTTTCGGTCATTTCATCTTCCCTGACCTTTTGGTTTGCTAACCAGCAGATCTAATGCTGGTCAATCAAAAAGTGTGACATCTCTTTTGGATGACGTGCCACTAAACTGTGTAATTTTAATTCTAACTACTCACAATTGACTAACTACTTCACCACCTCCCTGACCCCTCCTCTGTTCTTCTCTGCCTCACAATGTAGAGCAGAAAAAAAAACGCAGTTCAAGATGTCCTATCCTGGTGACCAGCCCTTCTAACCTATTATTTTCTAAAGAGAAGAAAGAGAGACAAGAATTAGAAAGAAATGTAAGGTATAGAGCATCCAGGAGTTGATAACAATGATAGTTCCTCCTTACTCTTTCCAGACAGACTACAGTTTCATAAACTGTGTCCTTTGGCTGGCATTTTTTGATATTAAAGAACTGAGCTGAAGACTCTTAATCTTCTTGTACAAAAGCTCATCTTAAAAAAAGTGGGTTTATGCAAAGAGCATAACACAATCATGTTGGTTTGTGAGCATGCTGAGCAAGGAAAAAGGACTTTATTAGGGGGATTCAGTCCTTTTGTCAGCCCCAGAGATGTTTCTTATAAGAGAGGAATAAGATAGATTAGAAGCTGGGTAAGATGAGGATACTTCCCAGTTACCTATCCAGGGTCATTTCACAGTGGTGGACTTCACTTCTGTGGGCTGTGAACACAGCACTTGTTAACACTTCCCTGCATCCTAAGGCCGGACACACAGAAAAGATAAATTCTGCAAATCAGGAACTCAGAGCAATTCAGCTGGGTGACACTTGCTGGCAAAGCTCCTGCATTGGGTGTCCAGGAAAGACTTGCTTGAGATGCAGGAATGTATATATGATATGCAGGAATTTAAGGTGCTCTGTAAGGCACACAGGGTGAGTGCATGGGTGTTTCACCTGCAGGCACAAGTCTAAACAACTCAAATGTCACAATTTCACAAACGACACACCAGTGCCATATGCACCACGCCACAAGGATGTAGATAGTCTTCATTCACCAGAGTATCCCCCAGGCATTCTTTCTCCGTCTGTTCAGGAGGATCTAGTCACATCCCAAAAATATAGGATGGGGTAAAGTATCTCTGACTGAAATGCACACTCGTTAGCATGGTTAGCATGGTTGAGACTTTTTTTAGGAGCAAGGAAAGTCAGACAAATCAATTTAATGAAAAATGTTACCTTAGCAAAGTATTTCACTTCCTATTTTATTGCAGCCCTTACGAGTCTCCCTTAATCTCCTCCATATATAACGACAAAAATCATTCCAACTACCAAGAAGCCTTTAGATTGGTATTATATCAAAGGCATCTTTTCATCCACTTTAAACAATTGATAAAATGATAGGCTTTTTAACAGGCGAGGTAGGAAACAACCAAGTTAGCAAACCATGGCACAGCAGCAGAAGGTCAGAATCTGGAACACAGAGAGGCAAAACAGGACACCTTTAAGATGGAGGCAAGATGGATTCCCTGGTACCTGTAGTCTCTAAATCTGAGATGGCTCAAGGGTCCAATGCAGCTCCCAGCATAAATTAATCAAAAACCGGTGGGTTTATGGCAATTTCCCAAAAGGCTGCAGATGGGCTGCTGTGGCTTTGGAACTCCCTAGGACTTGGCAATCCCTCCAAGCCCACCTGTTCTGCTGCGCCTCTTTGCTGCTGTAGCTCTTTAGCATGTCTTAGCAGTTCTAATGAATTTGTCACAGGTTGTTTCTTGTCCAAGATGCCTTGATAAAATCGTGCATTCCAACGTTCCCTTGGATGTGTGCACACATGCACTTTTCACACTTGTACTGAAGAGGGCACAGGAAAGATGAGGAGTTGTGGAGTTGTCTTATTCCCTTCCAGTATTTGTTTCAGAGGTTTGTGATATGGCTTGTAGAAATGAGCCTTAGCTCTTATTGCAGAAAACACTTAAACCCTTCAGAGGAGTAAAACCAGTCACACCTGTGAGGTCCCTGGAGCTGCTTCTCAGCCTGACTTACAGCCACACCTGTGAAGAAATTACTCCAAAGACATAAGTCACCCTCCACACGGATTTCCACTGAACACTCACCACTCAAAAACCACTTACAGCTCTGTGTTTGCTAATGGTGTTCGCTGAGTGCATCCAATGAGTCTCTAAGGTATTTTCTATTGCCACTTCTGGCTTTTTTGCTTCCTGCCATCAGCAAACATAGAATTGTTTCCGCAAAGGGATATCACATCCTAAATCACACTGATCAGGGATATTGAATATGATACTGATGGAAGTTACTTGAGAAATGTTGTGTGAACCCCAAAGCCAGGTACAGTCCTGATGGAAAGGTGGTTGCTACAAACCTGTGTAAGCACAGCGACATGGCTTGGCATGGGATTGTGTGCATTTTGTGAGCCTGTGCTGAAGTGAGAGGGAGAGCAGAGGCCTTGTAATTCCATGTTAAACCCATGCACGGTAAATTCTCCCTGTGGGCAAGTTTGGATTTTTACCTGGTTATGCAAAATGCAGTCAGGAGCTGATGCTCTTTTGATTGCTGTTGCTACGACCAGATTTGTTTGAGACTCTGTGAAACAAAGTGTTCTGCTTATTCCTGGTTCCATTTTCCATATCTGAAGTTCCCAAGAGTCTGGGACATCAGCCTCTAATATCTTAGGCTACCTTGATCTCAAGTTTCTGTGTTGAGCAGAGTATCAGCAGTGATATCCTAGGCATATTTCTGTCACTCTGGTATTTTGTAGTGCTAAACAGATCAGGGTGGGACTCCACACTTTCATAGTAGGCTCTTTATTATTTGGACACCAGTATATGACCTTAGAAGTAAAGGAAAGCTAAAGATCTGGCTGCTACATAAAAATAATGTTATAGATATAAAAACTCTGGAAACCTACGTGGTAACTCTCAGACAAACTTGACAATGTTGGGTATGTCAGGTGTAGCAGTATTAAATGTTACAATTGCCTGGTTTAATGTATTGTTTTTAATATTTAATTTATCCTGGAGAATTGAGAATATTACTCTAGAACAAGTGTTCAGATTTTTCCTGACCAGACTAGGTTCTTAGACCTACATTTCCTCCTGCAGTCTCTTCCTCCCAGTGCTAAGTATATCTCCCTCTATATCTTTCTTCATTTGAACTGGCCAAGTCTTATTATGTATGTGCTTCAGCAGCTCACTGTGGCTGATTTGCATGCTGTGGTTTTGGCCACTTCTTAGCTTTTGCAATGCCAGGTAAGACTGTAATATATCATTTTTAACATACATTTGCTGTAGCGTAATAGTATATTACCATCTTGATTTCTGCCAGAAAAATACCATCTGTAACAGATAACATGCCCTTAAGCTAATAGCAGGGCATGGAAATACTGTCCTGGTGACCCTGATGGTCTTGATGATTTTGTAAAATCTTTCTATTGGTTAAAGCTCTTGAATTCACATTTTGTATTTAATTCAAAACCAAGTGTGTGGGTAGTGGTTTTAGAACAGAATCATTAGTCTAGATCTGAATTTTTCTCTACACTCATCTGAAATCTCCAGATTTTTCCAAGGCTGAGATACCATCTCTCAATCATGCTATTTGCCCAGATAAAAATCTCTTTATTTTAGGCAATGTGTTGTGTAAGAAATGTCTTTTTCTACGTAGGCAAAAAGTTCTTTGTAGTAAGTTTTCAGTTAACACTTGCCTTGTTTAAAGATGGAGCAATTTAATTCCACAAAATGTAAGCACAGCTCCTCCATTTGAGCACCCCAACGCTCTGGTTTTGATTGCATCTTTGATGCACTTGTCCTTCATTCTGTCCAAAGAGGTGCAGGAAGGTTGAACTAAGGCTCTGGTGACAAGTGTGAACAATTTACTTTTTCTCATATTGTCATGGTACCTAGGCACTAAAAGTCTGGTCTGGTCTTAGAAGTATGAAGACTTATATTCTTTGTCCATTGCTCACTGAAGTGTCATTCTTTAGCTGCCTTGGGGCATCTAGGCCTCCCAGAAGCAGAACAAACCTGCTATGTGGGAGGCCAGGGTCTTCTTGAGTCTGGGACAGCCCTTTTTCCATGGCCATAAGCAGGAATCTTCCCCAGCTCACTGCTGTGAAAAGGTCCTGAAAGCCCAGGAGACTTAATTGAGCTTGTCCATGCTGGTTCCTTGCTGGTGTCTAGGATGATCATGTGAAATTCAGTAGGTTTTACCTTTGAACTGAATGTGAGGAAAATCTTTTGGAAAATGGTAATTTCTTGTGAGGTTTCATGGCCTTGTGAATATAAACATGCTGAACTTTGCTTTGTGTTTAGCTGATAAGTTACCATAAGTTAACAATATCATGCTGTTCCAAAAAAGACAAATGCCATGCTGAGATGTACAAACAGGGCTGTAGCCTGCAAGACACATGAAGTAATTCTACTACTTTACTCAGTGCTTGTAAGGGCCAAACAAGGACACTGTGTCCATTTCTGGGCACTGGTTTGCACTAAATGTGGAGACATTCTGGAGGGAGGCCAGAGGAATGAAACAAGAACAATCTGAGCTCAGGAAAGCATCTTTATGAAAAAAAAAAAGTTAATTTAATTTGCTTGGTCTAAAAAAAAGAGTAAAAGGGGAGGTGAATCAAATCCCAGATAAGGTGATTATGAGCAGGGAGGCACTTGCCTTCACATGGTAAATGGGAGAAGAAGACAGGCTTAAGCTGTAACAAAAAACACTAAAGTGAGATGTGAGAAAACATTTTTTTTTTGTGAGAGCAGAAAAGCATTGAAGAAGGCTGCCCTGAGTGTCTGATTGGTTTTCTTCCTGACAAGGTTTTAGAGCAAATATGCCAGGAACTGCACTTCTGTTGCTGAGCCCTGCCTGGGCTAAGGGGCAGCTTCATGGTCCCTTGAGATCCTTCCCGTGCCAGCTCTTAGATGCACCTTAGCAGCTGCTGTTGAGAGTTGGGGTTAGTTGCTGTTTGATTAATAATTACTTCATAAGTAATGCATGCCATGAGTGTTCCATTCAGCTTCCTTTCACGCAAAAATTCAAAGATTTTTTGAACATTTCTGGCTTTTCTGCCTGATTTAGTCTGACAACTAAAACTTCCATTCAGCTGGCAAAATGGTACCAATTGCTGCAAGCTTTTCAAATACCCACAGCTGTACCTGGGTACAATCCCGCCCCCAGCTACTGCTCCTGCCGTGGCAGTAGTTGCCTGATAGCTCATCCTGTTCCTGAAACTCATTCAAATTCCTCCATGGAAGCTTAGATGCTCTCTTCCAAGTTCAGAATCAAAATGTCTGATAGTTAATGAAACAGAGTGGAAAAGCTATTGAGGATTATCTTGAAAAGGGGAGGGGGATTAAAAATCAGGCTGAGTCCAAAAAAGAAAAAAAAAGAGAAAATTACTATTTATTTTTTATCTTTTTCTTGCAAAAATAATCTTATGGAATCTTATTGGCTGAATATATGTACAGGGAAAAGGTGTTCTGCATTGAAGAGTTCATAATCAAAGAATTTATGTGCTAATACTAAATAATGTTTTACATGTAAAAACATTTGCAAAGGGAAAAAATAGCAATGGATTCCATCCTAATTAAGTTGCTTGTTAATTTAATCCTTTTTTATTTATTAGCTGAAAACTGCAGGACCACAGTAATTTGTTCTATTAGTAGTACAATTTCCACCAGTAGTATACTCAGTTTTATGTCTGGAAGCATACATCAGGAGGTAACTCAATCATTGGCTGTGTAATGCTTTCCTTTAATAAGGAAGAGGCTCATAATCTTAATCTAATTAAAGAAAAGAGAACTGAAGGCAAATTTTCCACAACAGAAGTTGATACTAGAGGATATTATCTGGGGCACTGGCAGCAAGCTCACAACTGTTCATCGCAAAATCGGTATCTTCAAATATTTTCATCTTCATGCATGCAAGGCACTTGAAAGCAGCTGTGAGTCCTCTGCCTCCCATTAAATGAGTTCAGTTTTCCAGCTAGAGCTGAAATTTTGGATAGAGAGTTGTAAATTTGGACACTGAGATTTATGAGGAGCTGAGCATACTCTTACTTTTGCTTTTCTGTGCCAGTGCATCTTTGGACGTTTATCCTTCAGTTTGCTGCCTCAGGGGTGTGCTTTATATATACACAGCCCATCTTGTTCCCAGACATTACCTCTGATGTTACTTTAGTTCTGTGTCCTGTCCCTGAGAACTGCTAGTTCCAAATTATTCAGGGGCATACCAACTAATGCCTTATACCATGAACAAATAATTCTGTTTTCGTTGTCTATTCCATTGTCATGGTCTTGAATGACAACTTGGACTAGTAAGTGCTGTAAATGCTGTTTTAAAATTTACTGTGTTTTATCAGTTTGGATGTTTTGACTTTGTCTGTGAGAAAAGAGAAATAAGAATGTGGATTTTACTTTTTCTACATTTCATACTTCAGCCATGTTCTGTATTGTGGTGAAGAGTTCCTAAATATTCCGTGGCATCAGCCCAAACCCCTCCACAGCAACCCAGCAAACTAAATTATATTGTCTGTCTGCTGCTGATGGAAACAGTTTCCTTTTTCATAAGCGAATAACCCCAAAGGCAAAAGAAAGCTTTATTAAAGTAAAAGCAGAAAAATTGAGTAGTAAATCATCAAGCTGTGCTCTTCCCACAGCAGATGGGGAAGTCACTGACCCCATCCCACCTTGGTTGAGTCCCACGCATGATTCCTTGCCCAGACTCCAGAGACACCAACCCTGCACCTGTCGGAGCATGCAATCCCCCAGGTCCCTGCCATCCCGGAGAGAGCTGGGGTGGGGATGAGCTGGGCTAAAGAGCATTAGTCAGACCATCCCATGTCTTTGCAGTGTCTCCTCAGTGATCATTCACCATTTCAAATGTCTCATCTCTAAGTGCTGGCCCTACCTGTGCTGGTCCTCACCTCAGGACACTGTATCAGCACTTCACTAGTGTTTGGATCTTTCCTGAAACCACAGGTGATGGGAGGAAGATGACATTTTTCTAACTGAAATATGGAAGAGCGTTTTGTTCTTTATTCTGTTGGGCAGTGAAGACGCCAAAACCACCATCCATCTGCCAGAGAAGATCAAAACCCAAACACTTCATGACACTCCTTGCATTTCTCTGTCCCTTCCTAATCCTGGTTCTGGTTAAAATTCTATCATCCAGCTGTCAAAGGGCCACATGCCAATAGCTAGACATATCTTGATATCTAGCCAAAGATTTGATTGCCCTTGCCAATAAAAATGCACTTGTTCAAGCCAGGGCCAAAGAATAGTTTAGAGTGGACCTGCCACAGAGAATTGCAGTGTCTGCCCAGCTAAGTGCAGTGACCACAAAGGCATGATAACAAGAGTTTTGTCTCTCCTCTCTCATTGACTGCTGCATCCAAACCTTCATTGGTATGAAAATGTACGAAATAGTTCCACATGCTAGGTGATCATACAGCCTGCATGATCGTCCAGACTGGCTACCAGGAGAAGCCTCATGATCAAAGTTTTTCCCTGCAGCAGCTCTTTATTTGACCTAGGTGAAGATCAAATCCATATAGCTTCATTTAGTGATAATAAGTCAGCCTCATAAAAAGGTTCTCAGCACTTAAGAGCTCTTGATGACTTGCTTCAGAAATTAATTGTCCTCAGGATTAGCAATGTATGCCTAGCTTCTACTCTAAATTTGACTAACTTCAGATTCTTAGTACTGGCTTTTAGACCTGTTTCAAATAGCCTGAAGAGCTGTTCATTGTGAATTTTCTGTGCTATCTCCTCTCCTGTAGCCATAGCCAATTTCATATGCCATAATTAAGTTAGTTCTTCATTTGGGAGGCCTGTAGACATGCTGCAGGGAAAATGTATTGAGCATGAAGAAGCTGCAGTATTTTTCATCCCCAGGAAACAGGCTTCAAAGGCTGCTATAACTAAGCTTTCAATGGCATGATTGCCGAACCTTTCAAGCCTTCATGATTCATTATGGAGAAGTACCTTGCTTTCAAATGCTTCCCTGGAATTCATTCTTCCTTTCAATGCAAAAGACTCTTTCTGGTGACCTGGTTTTACTTTTAGCAAGGATAAGTTCAAAGTTAGAGGGTTAAGAATGATCAATGACCAAGAGATGATGGACCAACACCACAAGATTATTATGGTTATTTGCTTAAGAGAAAGGCTTGATTCTTACTGTGTTTGATCCTTCCTTGTTCCCCACTTGCCCACCCAGGTCTCAGAGTGGGCTCTGTTCATGGACAGATCACAGGTTTTACAGCATCTGCTATGACCAGAGTCACACAGAACCATAGGAAGATTAAGCAACCCACCTTAGGTATGTGAGAGAGGATAAGGCATCTGACATTGTTTGAGGAGGTGTGGCTGTGTCACCAGGGTGCCTGGATGATTTTGCCAAGGTTGTGATATGTCCCAGGTGGGTTGTTGAGTGGGAGCAGCTTCAGGGGCGTATCGAAGGCTTGGCTTGACAAAGCAGAGCCATCATGGCAATGTGAGATCCTGGTGTATAGCTGGAATCACTTTTCCAATCTTCAAATTTTCAAATTTTCAAATCTTTCTCTTACAGTTCTCAGACATGGGTTCTCCCTAATGCTTCAGTTATGAAGGAAGAAGTACAACTGAATTGGTTTATTGCCATGGAGAAGACAGAGGGGGAAACACCAGCACTGTGGCTCCCACCTTGCTGCTTATCTCCCTGCCAACATGTGCCCAAAATCCTCTCTGTGCTGTATTAAGGAAAGGAAAAGCTTTGACATCTGCTTTCTTACATCATCTTTTCCAATTTTGCATCCTATAACCTCCTGGTGAAAAGAGGAACAATGACTTCATATAGCTGCTGCTTGATTCTTTTGCTGTTTACCTGGAACACTTCTGCCTATGGGCCAAACCAACGGGCACAGAAGAAGGGAGACATTATTCTTGGAGGATTGTTCCCCATTCATTTTGGAGTGGCTGCTAAAGACCAGGATCTAAAATCAAGGCCAGAATCTGTGGAGTGTATAAGGTAAGCTGGTAAAAGGGAAAATAAAAAAGTTTGGTGGGGAAGTTTTCACATTTTTTGACTTTAAATTGTGTAAATATGGTCTGTAATCTGATGCTTGCAATTGGAAGGTATGATGTAAATAATGGATAGAACAAGTGTGTATGTTAAACAGTAACATAAACACTATTTGGATGCTGAAAGAGGGCAATCTTTGTACTACCTGAGGCTGCCAAAACATTAATATACTGATCTATCTGGCCATTCACAGGGAACATTTGAATACTATCTGAAAATTGGCTTCCCTAGCAGGACAGAAAATTACCAATAGTGCCTTTAGTTCGTTTGATTAAAATAATGCTTGGCCAAATAGTTTAGAAATCAATTTTTTGTCCAGTTCTGCCTGTCATCTTCTAAGATTTTACAAACTGTTAAGTTGCCTCAACAAGTGAATAGGTGAAGGTGAGGTAGGTCATGGATTTTGAAAAATCCCAGTGAATGACACAGAAATGTCTCTTTAGGACTTTGTAAAAGTCCCAAACTTGAGCCCAGGCTTTCCTCACCCAGCGTTCGTTCTTCTTTTTGTGTAAACAAAACATCTATGTTTTGTCTTAACTGTTCGGAATTAACCTTGGAGTGAGAAACACATGAAAACAATTTCTCTTATTATTAAAGTGTTTACATTTTTATGATGAAATGTGAAGAATTTTTAACATTACAAGCCTGCACATAATACACAGAAGAAGTGGAAAGTGTGGCAGAAACTGATTGCAACTGTAACATCATATAAACAAAATACAAGAAATTCATGTGGATTTCTGTCGTGACAGTGACTGGAAAAACACTTCAGTGTTATGGGACTTTTTCTGTTATCATATGTGAAGAACTATGTACCTGGAATTATTTGGACCTCTCGTCCTAGGCTGGGGATCTAGTACAGTTTTGTTGCAGATGGCAATGAAGGATGGCCGAGAACATTCCTGTTACACTCACAGATTTCAGGTGTGGTTTCCCACTGAGACACTGAGCAAGACACGTCCATCTAGGTTATGAGATTGTCCCCAGAACCTGTCACAGGGAGCACACACAAGTATTAACAAGCAGGGATTATTTTGGCTTCTTCTGTGTGTGCATAGGAAAGTTGTGAACTAAACGTATGTGCAATGTCTATTTCATGGAGCAAGAATCTCTGCCAGATTTTCAGCGTGTTTTTTTCTCTCCCAAATGCATAATTTTAAAAATGGAATGCTGGAAAGCAGTGGATGTTTTCAGCTCTATTGTCTGCTTCTCCTGCTCCAGCTGGCAGGCAGGACAATGCAGATATTTGCAAACTAAACAGCTTTCATTTCTGTTGACTCCAGGTCAGCCTCAGTGACTGTCTTGACATGGTCACATTATTGGAAGAGATGGCTGGAAAATGTTCTGCCACAAGTACTACAAGTGTGTGGCTGCCAAAAGGCATGTTAATGAGGTAGCACTGCCAACAACAGGCAAATCCTGAAAAGCCAGACTAGCTGTTTTAAGGACACAACGGGAGATCCTTCTGGGTGGCATTCAATCTGCTGAAAGGTATCCTCCAGCTGAAATTCACCTGGATAAAATCCCTGTTCTTCTTACCCTTGCACCAAGAAGATGTAGGTGCAAAAGAGAAAAAATGTGTCTGCAGAGGCAGGCATTTTTGGCACATATCCTTCAGGGAGTTGGATAAACTGTGAGTTGATAGTATAACGCAATTGCAGAAAGAATGAAGGTCAGAGAATCTAGTTGCAGAGGTAGTAGAAACCACAAAAGGAACAAGGGGGTGATTGGACCAAAAGTAACTGGAACTTGCTTCATTGCGCACATCTTTACCAGAAAATGTCCATTTGCATCAAATGTTTAATTCAAAAGAGGTTGGATTGAGAAGACTTTTTGAGATTGGTCATCAGGTTTTAATGACAGAGGTAATAAATACATGGGAATGTTTGTGTGTGTTTCTTGTTATTGGTACAAATTGAGAGCAGATATTTTTCCTGAAAGGATTTTCTATTTTAAGAAGTATTGAAGTCAGAAAATTCCTCCTGCTGGAGTTATACAGAAATCTCTCAACATAACCATGGTGGTCATTTCTGGTTTTGGATGCTGTGATCAGGCATTAGCCTGTGGCAGGGTTGTGCATCCTGACTCTAGGAGTCCAATACATTCTTCAAGTTGTTTGCTAAAATCTTACATTATCACATGTGAGTTTTCCAAGTCCAGGCAACTGACTAGTCTGGAATTATCAAACTTATATTTTTGGGAGCAGAAAAAAAAATAGGTTCTAGTTTCCTCACAAAGTAAATCTCCCTGATCTTGTAGTGTCAAAAACTTCTGTAGGGTGAGAAATCCATAGATTAGCAAATCCATAGGGAACTACAAATGTGCTGTACAAATGTGCTGTACATGGTCAAACCAAAGGTGCTTAATCTGTCCCATACCTTTACCTGCCCTTGTTGCCCTTTGCTGAGTATTCTCCAGCACTGCTGTATCCTTTCAAAGCTGAGGCTAATAAGTTTTATACCTGGCCCCTTTTCAGATGGCTGCATACAGTTTTTTACTACATAGAAAAATGTGTCTCATATCACATAAGAAAATAACCCAGGTCACTCTGTGATAATGAGCATCCTCTCTCTCTCCTCATGCTCTCTTGTAGCAGCAAGTCAACAGACCATATGAAAAGCTCCATGACAAGACCTAAGGGTCCCACTCAAACCCTGTGGGTGCTCTATTTTAGAGTTCAGAATCAAAGAACATAATGCCGTTTTCCTCTCTTTTGAGGACTATTCAAGCTGATCAGTGCTGTTTGGACATCCAGCAGTGTTCAGTGCCATACCTATGGTCCCAAACTGGGCTTCCCAATGGACAGGACAGTTGGGGCTTCTCAAAATGGGCAGTTTTCTCTCCACTTTCTCAGGTTTTATGTTCTTCATGCTTTTGTTGCTCAGCACCTTTGTCTCCAGCTCAGCAAAAATACTGGTCTGAACCTACTGTGCGTACCTGGCACATGATTTTTTAGAAACTATATACATAACTGAGCAGTGAAAGGAAAAGGTAACAGTAACAATCTGTTCCCCATTCTTTTTGTGCTGTTGCTACTGAAAATGCATCCTTGTGCTCTGAACACTGAATTGTAGAGTTCGAAGTAAAAACATACCCATGATCTTGCCACACTAAATGTCAGATAGGAATACACAAAGCGAGAACAGTTTTCTTTCCTGTTTGTTGTTACAGCATTCAAGGATCCTGCATTTGATATAAATACACCTCCTGTCTTTGTATGCTTTAGGTGCTGCTGCAGCAACTTTCCCTATAACATTTGCTGATGCATATCTGATGTGTGCAGTGGAGGCAGAGATTGAGCACAGCACAAGCAAGCCCTGACCCCCATTCCATTCCCTGTCAGCACCCCCAGAGGCCTATTCATAACCTGACTTCTCTGCCCCTTCATGATTTCAGGGATATTAGCAGTTTTCCTGTGTTCTGATCATCAGTCTAGCCAAGGTCCTACACTGTGACACAAAGCTTTCAAGCTGTGAAACTGTGGTGAGACATGGTCCCCATGTCATAGTGCAAGACTTCTCAGAGCATGGCTCCAGGACTCTTTAGCTCACTGAGTTTCTCTGTCCATCTGAGAGAACAAAATTTTAATTCTAGCCCTTCCTAATGTATTTGCTAATCCCATTGCAGACCTGAATGTATAACAAGATATTTGGAGTTTCTTCCCTAAGATGTAATTATATCGTTTTCTCTCTCTTCCATTCTACCTTCTGAATTGTAATTTTTTAATTTTTGATTTTCTTTGTTCTGTATAATTCCCCTCACCCACAGTCCTTGATTGTAAGAATGGTAAGCAACTCATTATTCCTATGACTGCAGGAATCCAACAAATGACTGAAGGTCTCCCCCTTGCATAGCTTAGAAATAACAGTGGTAGTAGCAGCAATAACATGCAATTAATGTACTGGAAACCTAGAGAGGGCAGAGAAATTAGTATGTGTATGCAACCACTAGAGAAGGAGGAGTGCTGGTGTGGTCGAAGGGTGTATGCAGGTTTTGCCACCATTCCTGAGTATAAGTACCTGTCAGATGTGGGACAGTAAATGAAAGCTGTATTTGGAGCTTTCACATTACTTTCTCCTTTTTTTGCTTCATATTCCATTGCTTAGTACCTTGCAAGTGTGATAAATGAAGGTCATGAATACACATGAGGCTGTGAATTATTTCTTTATGGAGACTAGCTAGGATCAGGACCAATTTCCCTGCTGGATCCAGACAGTAAGAGCAGTTCAAACCAAACCTTACAAACAAACAGGGCAAGGAGCTATGGGGAGCTTAAACCCTGCAGACAGCTTGTGTCCCTTAATTTGCATAGCCTTGCTTTGAAACATTGACTGGGACATTTAAGCCTTCCTGAGCACCGTTTGACAGACATGTTTAGCTTCTAGCAAACTGGTCTGCTGCACAGCTGTCCTCTGCAGAGGTGACAGTTACAGCGAGGTATCGCTTCCAATTTCTCTCTCCCAGTTTGTGCCCCTCCTTGGGAATAGAAACATCAGTGGCTTGAATACTCTGAGAGGTGGGAGAACAAGTATCAGAAGGGAAATCTTTAAGGAAGAAGTGTAAATAAAAATTCCCCTCTACACCTGCAGGCACTGAATTGTTTACATTAAACTCTCGTTTAGAGCTTAATGGCCACATTTCATAGCACCACATCTCACAAAACGCAAGACTAGGTGAACATACCTGTAAAGTAACATGGCAGAAAATGAGCTTTGGAGGCTGCTTCTTTTCAATCAAGAAATTACCAGTGGCTATTTAAATATTCTGGAAATCTAATGAAAGCTTGCTTCTGGTAGTAAATACTGTACGGTTTCTTTATGGAAATTACCAGTCAAATTTCTGCATGGTTGACAGAGCATTCCAGTGACTGATCATATTAATCACAGCGGCAGCGTAGCACAGGAGGTCAGCTGCATCAGTGGGACCTACTACCGGGTTCAAAGGCTGCTCTTAGCAATCTCTCATGTACACACCAAGCCAAGAGGAACCTATCTGCAGCCCCTTGCTGGGATCTTACAGTATGGTGGGAGAGAAATTGTCCACAAAATATCCATTCATAGAAATTGGGAGGATCTTACTTCATTTAGAGCAGTTTAGCAGCACTGCCTTTGTCTGACCACATCTGTGTTATGGAACAGGTACAGCATTGTCTCAGATGACAAAATGACAGCTTGCCTGAAGATCTATCATGTTAGAGAAGACAGAGTGAGGAGTGCTGTCTTCATCCCATCTGATCCTCTCCTCCTGAGCTGCTGATGCTGCTCTCAGCAGAGGTGCAAGTGAAGAAAACCTCAGGTCTCTTGCCTAGGTTAGTTTAAGATAAATTATTGAAAGCATTTCAAAGATATTTTGGAGTCTAAGTCATAGAAAACAGCCCCTACTCTCCTTTCCCTCCAAAGTAAAATTATTCCAAATGCAAGTGCCTGAACTAGAGGCCTTATACAGTAAATATACACTAATAAGGAACATATGTCAGAAAGGAAAACAAAAGCAACTGTGTATCATGGGCCTTAGTCTGCATTTACTGAATTAAATGCCAAATATTTCTTTAGAGTGAAGGGCAAGATGATCCAATTCCCTGCTTTCAAAGATACCATCTGAAGATACCACCTTGTGGCATTTTAAAAAAATAAAGGCAAATTCCTTTCAAACAGGCAAAATAATTTTGTGTCATACTTCACTTGTATAATTTAAAGTGAGCAGGCTTAAATTTGCTTTTACATATACTCAAATGTGTGGAGCTTTTCCCAGTAGTATAGTGGTACCTTTAAACTTCCCAGGTTCTCAGTAGACTTCCCTTCAAATATAGAAAATGCAATCAGATTTTTCTCTTATACATGAGGAGCCTGAACATGGCACCTTGTTTCAAATCCTATTCATATTAAAAATATCTGTAAACGTGTAGCTTTTTAAAAAGACGTGCCACAAAACCCTTCCTTGTTTCCATTTATCCCTTCTTTGTATCCATCTATTTTCCCATTGTATTACTGACCACGGGAGGCAACATGGTGTACCCAACACATCTTCTTCCCGTACACAGCACTCACTGACTTGATCCCTCTGAGCCTTGCCCTTTTATTTCAGAGCTCTCTCGTTGCATCTCATTCCTTAATGGTTTGGAACTAGAGTAAAAAATATTCTAAATGACCAAATTACTTCTAACAGTAACCCACACTCCCATGCTTCTAAAGACTAATCTTAATAAAGTTAACTGTCCCTTTGGTAATAAGTTATAACTAAGGACTCCAACTTTTTGACCTGAAGAAATCTGTACTGAAATTGTGCTGCCTGGGCTTTGAGGTGTAACCTCAGAGCTGAACCTCACTTGGAATTTAGCCAAAGATGTCTGGAGAGGTGAAGTCAAGTTGAATTAATGAAGTTTTTAAGATTTAAAGATAAACCTTAGATGTGATATCTTCAGAAATTCTGAGCCCAGACGAATCAGATAAAACTTCTGGAATGGAAGTAATGTGGCTTTGTTCATTCAGCTTTGAAAAAGTCAGACATAGCTAACATCAACTTTGGAAGCAATTAATTTAATCCAGCAATTAAAAATGTTCAGTTCGTATATCTCAGAGATTGAAAGGTTGTGATTTCATGAAGCTTGTCTTTAGAAATCTTCACCTCAGTAATGGAAACATTTCTCTAAGCATTTCAAAATGTAACTCATGTGAAACCTACAATTTACTGTTTCGTATAGGATCTGTTCTTGGGCAGGCTATTTCCCCAGGCTTTTCTGGTTTTGGGGCCCATCACTTTTCCCAGTGGATCTCAAGCATAACAGCATTGACACTTTCCTGTTTGCACCTGCAACTCAGCACAAAACTGCAAACTAACTGGTATCCTGACCCACTGTGCATTCCAAGGAAGGGCAGGTTTGAGCTGATGAAAGATTCTGCCATTCCAGCTGCATTGCCCTAAAACACGGTAGCCTCACAGGCACACAACTGGTTGCCAGGGCAACTTTATAGGAGAAAACACAGTAAAACTTCAGAATAATGTGTATCAAAGGTACTTTCTTGCTGCTGCTTTCCTCAAAGAAGTTTCTCTCCTTTTTGGATAAGCAGTCATCCTGCTTCAGCTTCTTCCACTGCCAGGCTACTGATGCCATAAACAGGGACTCCCAGCTCCTGCAGGACAATTGCCACCAATCTGCAGCTCCGCCTTAGCTCCATGCACAGGTGCAAGATAATCAGAAAACTCAGCTTCTCCATCTTAGAAAAGAGGCTTCAAAAAACAGTTTCAGTTTCACAGGCCAGCTTTGAGGGCATCTTCTGAGTTCATGTCTAAAGCAAATGTATGAGAGAACCATAATAATGAGAAAAGTTACTCCTTCAGTGAAGGGCCTGAAGTTTCTAATGAACAAGTTATCAGTTTGCACTAGGACTTCTATTTATAGCATGTCTCAGTTCTCTGGTATGAACAGTCTGACTGGGCTCTCTCTCACAAAGTGAAGGGTGTCATGTGAAGCCGAATTTCCCTGAGCAGAGCTCCCAGGCACCTTTGCATCCAGCAGCATGCCAGTGCTGTGGCTCAGCCTGCTCTGCCTGGCCAAAACCAGGAGGAGCTGTCACACCCCCGCAGTATCCCAGAGCTTAAGTCCCAGGCAGCATCAGCACAGGCTTAGCAGACACTGCCATCTGCATTCAGAAACATGTCAGAGGAGCCTGGAAGCAAACCTGGTAGGTGTAGCTTTCAGTCAGAGGATCACAACATCCATTTCCTCAGGGATCGTGAGATCAAGTTTAGGGTCCTGAACACAAGGGACAGGCCAGAGTCATCACTCCAGACATGCTATCATTCAACTTTCCCAGATTTTACGGGACTTAGAAAAGTTCACGTCTGGAGTGAGTGCCCAAACCGAAAAGTTGAAAGCCAGAACTAACCCTTGTAGCATAAACACGCCTCTTCTGTAACCAGTAGAGACAAAAGCAAAACTTTCCAAATTTAGAAGGATGCAAGAAATAGCGTAAGTTGCTTTTGCCTTTTGTGTCTGGAATTGTTCACTCTGTCTTTGCCTCATTCCTGGTCTCCTCTCCTCTGTTTTCCTCCTTCTCACTCTATTTTGTTTTTATTTTTGCTCCCCCAGGTATAATTTCCGAGGCTTCCGCTGGCTCCAGGCTATGATCTTTGCCATAGAAGAAATAAACAGTAGCCCAACTCTCCTTCCCAACATGACCCTGGGATACAGGATATTTGACACTTGCAATACAGTCTCGAAAGCCCTGGAGGCCACACTGAGTTTCGTGGCCCAGAACAAGATAGACTCCTTGAACCTGGACGAATTCTGTAACTGCTCAGAACATATCCCTTCCACCATTGCAGTCGTGGGAGCAACTGGCTCTGGCATCTCCACTGCTGTGGCCAATCTGCTGGGACTCTTTTACATACCTCAGGTATGCTCCCACCTCACTTGTTTAGGTTACAGAAGTGGCCTGCTTCTCTACTCTACAGAGATTAAGCAGAGATTGCTTAATCTTTGCCATTTCCAATAGAACTTTAAGGAGAGAAGCAATAAAATGGAGGGTGGGAGGGGGGTGGGTGTCATTGTTATGGTAGAAGTGTGTCTTGCCAGCATTTTGCAGTCCCCAAATAGAAAGGTTATTGAGTGGCTGTAACATTTGGCCTCCAGTCTGGGAGGACTGGAGTCATCTAGAGTGATTTAGTCTATGAATACAGGTATTTTAGGTCAGTCAATGACAGTTGCCAGACCTGACACCTTAGTTTTGTCTTTACTTCACAGTAGTGACTCTCTGGTCCAGCCCAGGTCCCACAGAGCCCACTTAAAGCAGAGCTTCTCCATTGCCAGCTGCTCTTTAGGTCTCTCAGCATCTCTGATCATTTAAGTAAGTGATCTGTAAAGTTGTTGCTTATGCTGATCAGATGCTGTGGAGGTTTCTTCTGACCTGACCTGCCTGCCTTTTGCCCTAGGGCACCCAAAATGTTTGTGAAATCATGTAGGTGTGGCCCTTGTCCCGTGGTCATCTGTGTGGTGATGTGGTTATGCCAATTCATGTATTGCAGCAGCTTTGGGCTGCATTCTGACTCTGCTGGAGCCAGTGCCAGCATCCATGGTCCCATCCTTTTGTTTAAGAGGCTTGTTGATCTGCCAAGACCCTAAGCAAAGTACAAGGCTGGCTTAATGTTGTTGCTCTGGATTTTAAATTTCTACAGTGAAGTCAGCTTTGGAAAAAGTGCTTCGTCTTATCCATTTAAGTGTTACCTTGTATAGCCTAACACTTCCAATCCCTCTTCCAAAATTAATAGAGGTGCCAGAGCTCACAAGAGCCCTTATAACAAGATTGTGTCAGAATGTGCTCTCAGTCTGTCCTGAGAAATGTATCTTTGCTTCAGCCATGGCTCCAATTCCCACCTGCACCATGAATGAAGAAGGAAGGATTCTTGATTGCCCTGTGCACAGCAATATATCTTGTCTGTTGAGTCTTACCACTCTGACTCCTTTGCAGGAGTCTGAAAAACTGGACATTTTGTCTCTGAGCAGGGCAAGAATGGTTTAAGCTGTGCTATCTGGATATTGCCCAGAGTGGCATTGGAAGCTGGCATGTAATAAACACCCTGATGACATCTTATGGGGCATTGTTGATTTACACATCACATTACCAGGTGAATGAGGGCAGCCAAGAAGGGTTGGTGAGTTCAATTGAACTTAAGAGATGTTTGCAGTTCTCAGACTTTCTCTTTAAACAGAGAATGACATTTGTCCTATGAGGCAGTGGCCTTATCTAGAGGCTGAAGAAAAGGGCAGATGTCAGGAGGTTCAGTTCTGGAACGAAGTCTCAGCCAGGTGGTTGAAGCATGACAACTGAAAGCAGGCTTTTAGACTGGCAGATGTTGGGTAGAATTGTCACAGCCATTTATAGCAAGGCCATTAGCAAATCCAGGCTTATTAGGCCCTGCATTTCAGTAGGAGTCGGAGGTGTATTTTACAATTAATGTACGGCTCATTACTCATTCTGTTGACGTAGACACTGAAAATGTTACAACTTCCATTCTGTTTCTCAGTACCTCACCTCAGTGTCCCCTTACAGCACATTACCTGTGCCTCCTGGCAAAAGGTTGACGGGGGTGAGAGTAGCACTGGGCAAGAGCCTGTCCAGGGGAGAGTACAGCTCTGTGAAAGGAGAATTTACTCTGTGGCCTTTGAAACTGCATTATGAGACCTCCTTTTCTTTCTTCTTGCAGAAACATTAAATAACAGAGTTTAAGGAGAAGATAAGGTTTTCTGTAAATTTCCACTTTGTACAAAATGAACTGTTTATAGAAGACTTTTTCAAATGAGAGTCAGTCCTGAAGAATTCAGATACCAATCTCAAAATGTGTTTTAGAAGTCGTCCAGATCTTTAAACTGTTACTATCTGGAGTTTATGGTTTTCTTTCTACTTGTAGATAATTCAGATTATATCTTAACAGCATGTGGCACTTGTTATGATTAGGAAAATAAAATATTTCTTGATAGTTTAGAAAAGGAAATAAAATCCAATTCTAACCATAGAACATGGTGGCTTATGAAGCATGGGCTGCCCACTGGCTTCTTTGCTGATTCTGGCCAGCAATCAGGAAACACTGCTAAAGTAGCATTACCACAACACTCTGCAGGATTAAGGAGGCTGATATACATCACATTCTTCTTATGTCAACTGACAGGGATTGCATATAAAAGGCACATGGTATCTGATGGAGCCTGTTTAAGGATGGGGATGGATGTCAAAGGCAAGGAGAGAAAGACAGAGTAGCTTTGGAATGGCAATACCATCCTGCTGTCTCATGTCTGGTTCAGGACAGAGAAAGCCTGTGTTTTGTCTTAATTCGGTGCATTGCCCTCATTTATCTAGATGGCACATTCTTTTTATTTATGGATTTGACAGAAATCTTTGCCATTCCTCCAATCTAGTGTCCATTTCTCTCTCCCTCAGATCCTTGATCTTGCAGGTGGGCACGAGCTGGCTCCAGCCTCTCAGGTCCAAGCAGCTGCTCCTAGATGAGTGCCTCTGCAGGATAGGCACAGCCAGTAGGAAGTGCAGGCCCCCAGAGCAGATCACCTGCAAACGCAGGCTAAGAAAATGTGGTTCCCAGGCTGACAGTGATACTGGGTTAATGCAGGCAATTTATTTCAGGCATTTCACTTTATGGTGTGTTTTGCTTGTTTGCTGTGCTCTGACAGGTCAGCTATGCCTCATCCAGTCGTCTCCTGAGCAATAAGAACCAGTTCAAGTCCTTCCTGCGCACAATCCCCAACGATGAGCATCAGGCCACAGCCATGGCAGACATCATCGAGTACTTTCGCTGGAACTGGGTGGGAACAATCGCAGCTGATGATGACTACGGCCGGCCAGGGATTGAAAAATTTCGGGAAGAGGCAGAGGAGAGAGATATCTGCATTGATTTTAGTGAGCTCATCTCCCAGTACTCAGACGAAGAGGAGATCCAGCAGGTGGTAGAGGTCATCCAGAACTCCACAGCAAGAGTGATTGTTGTTTTTTCCAGTGGCCCAGATCTGGAGCCTCTCATCAAGGAGATTGTCAGGAGAAACATCACTGGCAAGATCTGGCTGGCAAGTGAGGCCTGGGCTAGCTCTTCTCTAATAGCCATGCCGGAGTTTTTCCGTGTTATTGGCAGCACCATTGGGTTTGCGCTGAAGGCAGGACAGATCCCAGGCTTTCGTGAGTTCCTGCAGAAGGTGCATCCCAAGAAGTCCACCAACAACGGCTTTGCCAAGGAGTTTTGGGAGGAGACATTTAACTGCTATCTCCCTGATGGGTCCAAAAATTCTCCTGCTTCAACTTCCTTCCACAAGGGCCATGAAGAGGGGCTGGGAGCTGGAAATGGAACGTCTGCCTTCCGGCCTCCATGCACAGGGGATGAGAACATCACTAGCGTGGAGACACCATACATGGACTACACACACTTGCGGATATCCTATAACGTGTACTTGGCAGTGTATTCCATCGCCCACGCCTTGCAGGATATTTATACCTGTACCCCTGGGAAGGGACTCTTCACCAACGGGTCCTGTGCAGACATAAAGAAGGTGGAAGCATGGCAGGTAAGCCCTTCATTCGTGTGCCTGTGCAATATACCTGCAGAAGGAAAGACAAGCTGTCCCAAATGCCCTTTAGGATACCTTTCATAATCCTGGGTCTCAGACATGGCTCCTGGGATGCAGTGTGTGACTGTGTCTGAGGTAGGTGCATGCTCCCACCCCACAGGGAATGTAAGTTAAGTTGGGCTAGGCCTGCAGTGAAAGGGGCTTAAACCAGGTTAAATTTTCTTGCACTTGCTGCGGGCCAAAAGTGCACACACAGACAATTACCACAGCCTGGCTGACGCAAGGAAACTTGATCATATATTGAGCCTTACATAAACAAGAGGGCCTGGGTAGAGCACATAAACAAAGAAAACAGTTTTTAGAGTTCATTTTCTTTGGCAAGCTTTATATCTTTTGCAATCCCACAGCAATTTTCCATACAGGCTGTATTTTTTTCCTCACTGTTTTAAGCTTATATAGGAGCAAACTAAAGAAGATTGAGTAATGAAGGAAAATAATGTGTGGCTCTTGGGCAGAAAATAGATAGCTGCTTTGATTTGGCAGTGGTATTTGTGAACTGATGAAATTATACTAATGACTTAGTCCCGTTTACCCATTCATTCAATGCATTCTGCCCATCGGCACATGGATCACATTCTGACATTTTGTCTTCTGATCCCTTCTGAATACTCTCTACCTTACCATGTGTTTGATCATGCTATCCAATGTGGTATTCACTTTGTGGTTTTAATGTCTACTGCATTCTTAACACAATTAGCATGGACTATGAAATGATGATATGTCAAATATGCAGCGAATTCTGTCTGCCTCATTCTAGTCACAAAACACTTGAGCCCAAACGTGCCTGAAATCAGAACAACACAGGTGAATAAATGGAGGATCACCTCCCCATTTGCATGGGTGTTCTCCTCTCTTTGGGATAGTCTAACTAAAACAAAGGCTGTCCTTGCCACAAACTGCAGATGTCAGGTCACATTCATATAGGGGAATTGCAGTTTGGTTCCTGTCTAGTCACAGTTAACTCAAAAACATCAGTCAGATCAAAGTAAAAGGCTTTGTCTTGCCATTTATGGGAAACTTGTTTTGCTCTAGATGCCTGAATAGGCTTATCAAAACCACTTTACTCGAGGTTGATGAGTGCAAGGTTTGACCCTGATTTAGAGGAATCCTGCAATTTCTGGCTGTCTCCAAAGTTTGTCTTTCAAAGCTATTCCACTCTTCAGGAAAATACTGGCAGAAATGGGCATGTCGCAGACAGATTTAGCTTTCATTGTTGTCAGTAAAAATGATCCAGAATAAATGTAGTTTAACTCATTCCTTTATGTCTTGTCAGCTTGGAAAGTAAAGCTGGATATTCATGCCATTGCTAAGTAAAGTAATGTGTTTGTTGAAGATTCCATGGTTGGGAAGAGTGACCTCTCATTTCTGTGTTGCTTGTCGGGTGCTGAAGGATATACACATCAAAATGTAAAGCATCCTGCTGATCTAGGCATTTGGATATACATACCTGCCTGAGAGGAGGGAATCAGCATCAAGGAGTATGTAGAGAATAACCCCACTGGGCAGGAACAGGGAGTGCTACCAAGGAACAGGCTGTACTTAAAATGACCACCATCATATGGTTGCTTTCAAGCCTTCTTGTGCAATTTTTTCACTTTGTTTCTAAATCAAACACATGAATAGCAGGTAAATGCCAAATATGTGTGCATACCTACTTCATACCAGGTGTTGCAGCTCATTGCCTTCAGGAAGCCTTCTTCAGCCCTGGGAGTAATGAGTTCACGTCACAAACATACAGCCTCCAGCATTTCCAGAGTGGTTTCCTGACAACCACTCAGAAGAAAATCTTTCTAGTGAAGTCAATCTCATTTGCAGTGGTACTTCTGCCTGTGCTCACTGCCTGCTCCGTTTTTCACAGTCAGGTCAGGGTTTTCTTGATAGGAATTGACCTGAGAGAGCAAGGACAGTGTTAGGAGGCCCCCACACCTGTGACTGGAGGGCAGCTGCTCACGGTGTGTGCAATTACTGGCCAGGTGCTGTGTGGTACAGATAAGGTGAACCTGCTGAACTTGTGGCTCCATTAGCCTGAGCTCCTGCCTGGAGCAGCCCTTGCCAGTAGGGCTGGTGGCTGGGGAACAAAAATGATACATTCCAACTTAATTATGTACCATTTAATTTTGTTGCCTTTCAGTGGCATTATCCTATTAACGCTTATGAGTTTTTATTGTTGTTTGCTAATTGCTAATTTTATATACTTATAACACAAATCTTTTGGGGGATGTTCTGTATCATTTGTGGAGGGTGCTTGTGCAGGTCCGTATATAAACCCAGGATTATTACCTCAGTGATGAGTTCATTTGAAATGGACAGCCCAGCACAAATCACTGTGAGTTGGTTAAACTGAGTGAAGTTCTCCTATTAACAATTTACCATTTATAGTTTAAGAAGGCTCCAGGTGTGTTTCAGCATGGGGAGCACAGGATTTTTGTCTCCTAAGGTGAGATATCAAATACAACTAGCTTTCATGTTTACTTATTTATAGCTACTTTTTTAAGAAACCCTTTGCTCATTTTCTCCACCTGGGTAAGTGATCTGTGACAGATCCTGTCCATAAACCCAGTTTTGCTTCCTTTTATTTTACCAGTGCCTCTGAAGCTAGCTGTGGGGATTCCCAGTGGAGATGGGACTGGCTCAGCATGTGCAGAGATGCAGGCACAGGCAGAGCTGGTGAGCAGGCAGGACAGCTTCCAGGCTGTGCCCAGAGGAACCTGTGCCATTCATTCCACATGCAGAGCTGGCCAGGGAATTCAGAATCCTTTATCTGAAAATGGGGCAGCTGGCACTGCAGAAAATTGCAGATTTTATTAGGATGTCTGTACTGCCCTTATTCTGAGTGGTCTGAGCTGTCTTGTTTTAAGAATCTATGCTGCTGCAAGGCAGAAGATAATCGAGGTGCACACCTTTGCAAGATGCCTACAAGGGGCAGATGTTGTACCATTGTTGTGTCCTGCACAATATTAAACAAGATCAGATCAATTACTTCTTTTTGCACTGTTTTGTTCAGGTAACAATAAGGTGCAAGGCAATCCCAAACAAAATGTATAAATTCTGTCACTTTGGGGCAAGGCAAAATTTTACAAAAACACTAAGAAATCAAGTGCATGGGTGCAAACAGTACAACAGAAAAAATCCTCCTAAAGGTTTCCAGTACCTCTGGCTGTCAGAAGACCAGTCTCTTCTGCTGGGGAGTTATGACTTTTTAGGAGACTGTATCAAGTAGAGCTAATTCTGTGTGTTGCTCTGGTTCGTGGGCTTGCCTACCCCAAACACAGGCTGTCCCGTAAGCTACAGAATGGAAGTGGGAAGTTATGGCAAGAGGTGGGATACAGGCTGAGAACTGCTGTATACTGATGCTGCCTCTTTGTCAAAATTCCCCGCATTTTTGGCCTGTTTCTCCATAACTGCTTTAACAGTCTGGTTTTGAAGCCCTTTTTTATTAATATCTTCCCTGATAAGATTTCTCAATCCCTCAAGTTCCTTCATTTTCTTAGTCAAATAGCTCAAGAGGCTATTTCTGTGGTCACTTCTAGAAAAAAGTCCATCTGTTCCTCTTTCAGTTCCCCTCTGAGCCTTTACAGGAGCCTCTCTGGTGTCTCTCTCTCACTACGAGCACTGTGTGGTCCTGCAAAAAAAACAGGGAGAAAACTAATGGGGAATCCTAGTCTGTCCTTCGGAGCAAGTGTTTCCTGCTTCATATTATTTCTGTGTGAGAAGATGAAAGACCTGTCTTTTCTTCGGACTGAGGTCACTCAGTTTCTGCCCAGTCATTTGGATTCTTGATGAGCTGCTGCTGGACCTCTCTTTGTGTCTTGCAGTAAAAGCATTGTGATTAAATGGGGAAGACAGGCTCCCAAGGATCTGAGAAGGCAAAGGTGTGCAGTTACAGGGTCACTGAGCAGAGCATCTTTGGGTTGACTCCCAGACAATTTGCAGGTTGCTATTACACTGGAGGCTTTGAACTTTGGCATGAGTGAAAAATAAGAGCTCTTCCAGGCACCAAGGCAAAGCACAGTGCAAGGGCTGAAAAATGTGTTGTGCTAATGATTCACAGGTTAGAGACATGCTTGTGTGTACTATTCTATGCCTGGAAGTCTGGCTGACCTCAGACTCAGTGAAAAGCTGCCATATGCTGTTCCACAAAATAAAAACAAATACAAATTGGCTTCACTTAGCAACACCTAAAGTCTTTTATTACACTTGTGCACCTCCCAGCCAACAGTTCCTTCCTCAGTGCTGGTGATGAGCATTGTGAAGAGGTAAAAATGGATTGGCACCTTCTCCAGCTTTGCATTTAGGCTTGTCTGCCTGGCTGGAAATTGATAATGCAAGGCTTTAAAGAAGTAAATAATGCCTTAGATGACATTGACCTTTGAGCCTAATGGCTTATCCAATCAATTTTTGTATCTATTAAACTAGAGGCCTGTCTGAACAATTCAAAACCAGCTGATTTGTGGTATACAGAATTAAACAGTATCAGAACAGCTATTAGCTATGGCTAGTGGGAAAATTAGTCATTTGGGAAGAATCACAAGGAAAACAGAGGAAGCTGTTGAATGTCAGGCAACTGCAAAACCTTGCCTACTCTGCACTGCAAATGCACTGGAGATGTATTTGTTGTGAACAGAAGGCAAGAGGTGTGCCATTGTTGTGGGAGACAGAACTGAGAGGGACACAACTTGAGCTACACACAGAAATATGAGGGTCAATAGAGCAAATACAGCTGTTTCCCCACCAGGGCAGTAACAGACAATTGCTTATTCATCAGTTTGAAGGTAACAACTTGCCATCAGCTGAGAGCATCAACTAAGCAGACAATAGATGGAGTATTATTTAGACGTCTCTACAGCTAAAAGGAGAAAGACTTAACTGGACTCACCAATAGAAGATGTGCTGGGAAACGATTGCCCTGACAAGGCTGCTAGAAGAAGGGTGAATGAACTGTATGCAGCAAATACAACCAAGGAGTTATGTTTATTAATTATTAAGTAAAGGATGGCTGAGATTCTTCTGAATTGGGGTAGAAACACTTCCTGATGACCAAACCCACAGTATTCTTGTCTGCCCCCAAACACGTTGAATTTTTTATAAAAGTCACTTTTAATACAGTCATTTATGCGCTGCTTTACAACAAAAGCTGTATTTGAAAAGAACTTTTTTATATTTATGAAGCTCATTCATGAAGCACTTCTGCCAGCTGGGGAAGAGTCAGTTTTTCAGCCTATAGTGGGAATTTTAGGGAAGGCTCCATTAAATGCTCATATGATATCTCTCCATAGCAACTTCAGATAACAATTATCCCTTGAATTATCAACATGTCAGACACCAGTATCTGTTACAAAGACACAGCATGCCTTTGTTGCACAAAAAGATGTAAAATTTCTTCCAGGACTGACCTTTCCTGATACTACTGACAAATGGAACTGGTGACAAAGGGCATCTTGAAAGCTTCCTAAAGGCACTCACAAAGTGGGATGAGGAAACAAGTGGATATATTTAAAAAATCCATTTATCCCAAGGTAGGGTTGAAGCTAACTTCAAAGGCATGATAATCATAGCGTAGTTTATTTCATTTCTTTCTGGGTAGTCAGCTATCTTCACAAAGGCTTTACTAACCAGTCACAGAGTTTTATCCCCAAAGTGAACTTTCGTGCACTGTGAAGGACTCCACACAGAAGTTAGAGGGAACGAGAAAAAATTACTTTTTATTGTGGCCCTTCTGCCTTGTAGAATTATAAGAGTGATCTTCCAAGTGGACTAGAAGCAATACTTTGCTCTGAAAGGACTTTTACCAGTGTCTGTAGGAAGAATGACATGAAAGACTGAAGAAATCAAAGTCTTGACATGAGATTGCTTTGTTGAAGATCGCATTGGTAGAGGAAATGGAAAAAACAGATTTAAGCCAGTAGCCAAGTGGAACATGTCCCCAGACACAGTAACTGAATCCCCTGGAACATTAGTTGAGCATTGATGGGATCTAGGACTGTGCTTGCCCATTCTGAACGTCTGAAACACTTGCATGAATTCAGCTAACTCACTGTGACTATAGGAAACTTTGGGACTCGTTTTTGGTTTTTTTTTTTTTTCCCATGGATAGTACTGCTTGAATAGATTATAAATAAGCATTGAACTCAGGTTTCATGAATTACCATGGTTTTGTGAAAAGAAATGACACCTAGGGTGCAGAATCTGTTGGTTCTCATTCTAACAAAGAGCTTACCCAAGCATTGAAGTAATTCATCCTATAGCTCCAAATAGGAATGAATTTACAGTCAAAAGCTATGACTTTCTCCTGGCCTAGAGAGCAGCACAGTTCTTCAAAGCAGTATCAGCAGTGCTCCGTGCAGGATGCAGTTTCAGACCTCGTTGGGGTTTTGAAGAGACTGATCCATAAACAGCTGTTGGAAGAAAGCGACAGCAAAGGGCTGTAAAGGGACACATCTACACAATTGTTCTCTGCACAGCTGGGTAGGGATGGCAATAAACACTTCTCAGAAAAAAACATTTCAATCAGACTTTTTTTACACAAGACAACATATGTGAATTATACTACTTGAAAACACTGAGCACTTGAACCATTGGGTCTACTAGTAGCTTTAATAATAAGACAATTTTAAATGTATTATTTAATATTAAACTTAAATTAATAAAAAGAGGCCAATCTTTAGCTGTTAGATGGTTCACCATAACAGTTATTGTGCAGTATGGTGATGTCCCAAGAGCATTAAAGCATCATTTACTCAGTTAGGACTCCTGCCAGTAGATCCTTCACCCTTACTACACAGCAACCTGTGCTATTGTACCCAATGGATTTCTCCATATTATATTTGCTGCAAGTGAAAACTAAAGCAATTATGCCTTTAAGTCTAGACTAAGTGACTCTGAGGTTTTTTTCATGCCATGTCTGTAGGTAAAGACAGGAGCATACAGCACAAAATACCATCTAGCAGCACTGACAATTAGGTTTCATTGTACCTGTACAATTGCCTTTTTCTGTCCAGAGACCATCTCTCTCCACTAAACCTCAGCAGAAACCTAAAACATGTTCAAATGGAGTCACTTTCCAAATGATCATGCAGCTTGAAATCCTTTAATCCATAATTAATTATGTAAATTTATGCCACGTTCAGGAAAGTAAGTAATCTTGATCCAGCTAAAGGCTGCTTCACATCGGATATAAAATCTAGGTATTTCACTTCTGAAGGGCTGTGTTTGACAGCCAAACTTGTGTTTAGCAAGATTTATTTTCCCCAAAGACATGCTGACTAGTAGACCTTTTTTTTAATTAGTATGATCCATGGCAGGCCACGTCTCTTGTCACAGATCATGTCTGATTTCCAGTTGGGATTTACTGACCTTTAGTTTCATTGGTCCTTACTTGGGCTTGCTTTATTAGATTTAAAAGTCAAGATGAGGTGTGCATCATTTTTCTCCATATAATATTTATGCACATTGATCAAATTATTCCTTGGTCTTACCTTGATAATTTAAATGGAGTGGACTTTTACTCATAAGGTGTGTTTTCTGCTTTAGTTCTGTACCTTGTCAATTCACTCATCCCTCTTTTTGGTGTGTATTCAGTATTCCTTCAACAGACTCAGTACAGCCAGACAGCAAAAAAAATCCCACATTTGCATACTCCTATTACTTCCTCATTTGTAGGAGCACTGAGCCTTCCACACCACCATGTGCGATGGAAAGGTCACATTTTGTTGCCAGTAATACCTTGCAGCAGGTGGTACCCTTCCTGTGCCTGGTGTGAATTCCTTATGCCTGAATTTCACTGTATTAAACGCAGATGTTTGAAAGCAATCTGAGGGGAAACGCTTTTTCTTGAATATTATTTACTATTACCTTAATCCATGAATTTTCTGCAAATTTTCGCAGCAGTGCTTTTGTAGCTGCTGCCAGGGTACTGATGAACATATTGGGATACAGGAAGTTGTTTACTGAGGCTGGAGGAATTTCCCCATGAACTGATGATCTACCTCTGTTGATATCTGTTGGGCAATTCTTGATCCATGTTACATGAAGTATAAAGCTCAGTTATTTCACTTCTGAAGGGATGTGTCTGTCAACCCAACTTGAATTTAAGAAGATCTGTATTCCTCAAATGTTACTAGCTGGCAGCAATTATGTTTTAGTCCTATGGTTTTGTATTAATTGCTTCTCAGCCCTAAACTTTTGTTTTCCATTGTTTTTCCTGTGATTCATGTCAGGCTAACCAGCCTTTGGCTTCAGGGGACCTCCCTCTGCCTTGTACAGTATTGTCTTTTCTTGGCAGCTGTTGCAGCCCACCAGAGGCTGACACTGAGCAGAACTTTGGACACAGTGTGGGGAATGCATTACACTTGCAGGAGTAGCAGAAAGGTGGATTGGGGTTGCTGTGGAATAAGATTAGATAGCATATTGACTTTGTCATTCAAAGCCAGTGGCATTTTTATGTGTATATCATAAACCTACTGTATTAGTGTTCTCTTTATTGCTCATGCACTGCTGTGATGAACTGTCTGGTTCTGTCAGCCTTTTAGATCCAATTTAAATTGCTCAGGCTGCCCTCTAATCTCTCTTTAAGGACTTTCTACCTCAGTTAATGTCACATTATGGCTCCAAAACAAGTGCCCTTGAGATAAGAATGTCTGTGAGTTTTTCTGATAGCAAGGGTAGTAACACATCATTCATTTAGCTTTCCTACTCCTCCTCAGCTCTCTCTTTAGCATTCCATCCTCTTTAGCTGTCTCTTACAGCCTTAATGTTATTGGATAATGTCATGAGGATCTGCCATACATGACACCTTTCAATTTTAATATGTTCAAGGAACTTCTTATACATTGCCTGGTGATTTTTTTTCTTCTTTGTTCCCCAGGATTTTTTATGTTCTGCTTTCTGTCAATACAACACCTGTGTTTTTCAGTCTTACTTGGATGTTCTGTGTTGGATTAGTGCTTTTAGAGCCCACCATAATAAATACTGCTATTTGAGCTCTATTTGTATGATGAGGATGGCAACATATCATTACTCTCTAATTAATGAGCTTTTATTTTAATGAGCACAGGCAAAATTCTGAATTGATTATGGATTTATCATGCATCGGGTACAGTCAGTCAGTCCTTTCCTCTAGCTTGTCCATGGATTTTTTTCCATTCTGTGGAGCTCAGAAGCCTCCATCATCACTGTCCTGTGCTTGTACATCACCGGAGCAGAGACTAGTCAGAAGCCTCCCTGATTTTATATAGCATTATGTCCTGCATCTAGGGGTTTTCCGCAGACATTATTTTTCATTTTGCTACCATAATTTTTGTCCTGATTCCTAGGAACTGAATTAATGCTCACAGAATTTAAGGAGGGGAGAGGTGCTGTCACTTCAGCCATTTGTCCCCAGAAGAAACCTACTGCAGTCAGTAGATCAGATTAAGTCTGTTTGGTAGGGCACTGAATTGGGACTGAGGCTACTCCAGGTGCCCTAACTCCTGAGGTTTCTGGTAGGAAGGATTTTTTTTGGACTCTAGGGAACTAATACTACACTATCATGCTTTGGGCCATACAAGTATGTTGGGGTATGATTGTACAGCTGGATCTTAATTTAAAACAGAAAAATAGAAAATATTAGAGGTAAAAGAGTATTTTGTCATCTCTTTTCTCCTCTAGAGCTAGTCGAATTCCCTAATTGCAGTTAATGGAAGTATCACTGTCCAAACCAGCATTTTGACAGACTCAAAATGAATTGTTTCTGCTTTTTCCCCACTAAAAAAAAAAGTAATTACAGTTTAAAAAAGAACTGTCACTTGAAGGTCACAGTTTCGAGTTTGACTTTAAAAAATATGTTCGTACTGAATTTCATTTGACAGGATTTCACATGTTTCTCTATGAAAATCTTTGGTCACACTGGGCAAAATCATTATTCTTTACCATAGCACACCTGTGTGAGGTGCTGTTTACTACCAACTAAGCATTACACAGTACAGGCTCAGGACTGGTGTTCTATGGACAATTGCATTTGGAACTGTAGGTGTGCACAGGAAGAGCAGGAGTTGTGGAGGACCTTGGGGAAACAGAATATCCTGGTCCCATCCTTGCTGTGTCCTACAACCTCCTAACTGATAGTTAAATCAGTCTGGAAAAGCAGCCATGCAATGCCAAAATGTTGCGAGATCATTTCTTGATTCCTTTGGGAACCTCTGTGACTCATCAAACAGATCTTTCAGAAGCATTTCAAACTCAAGTTTGCAATGGAATTGAGGCATCTGCCAAATATTTGGTAAATACCAAATGGATTTTTCTGAAGTATCACAGTTGGACCTGACTTGTGCAGCCTCTGTTAATGAAATCAGCTAGGCTTGGGCTTTTGATTTCTCTCTGGACATCCTTGTAAATATGGTACTGTAGTAAATCTGATCCTAAATCAGATTAGTCCCATTTTATATCAAGTCCCATTTAGAAATGCTTGCCTTTGATATTTTTTGTTTCAGTTACTTGCTTCTGCTACTTTAGTAGTAGCTATTAATTTGTTCATTTTGTCACCTTTCATTGACAAGAAAGCATCAAAGCTGCTGCAGCTTTTAAGCAGCAGAGCAGGGTCACTTGGTTGCTGGTGAGAACACCACATAAGCTGACCCATCAAGCCCAGTTACAGGCAATAAAACTGGTCCTTGTCTTAGGAAACTCTAGGCTTCATCAGCTCCCAAGCAGACTAAGCACTCACAGCACAGAATGAGACAAGGGAAGCACCAAGCACCCTCCTCTGAGCAGCAAGTGGGGGTATTTCCAATGCAGTCCACATGAGTTGCTTCCTCTCCCAATTTCGTCAAGTTTCTATTGGAGATCCTGCTTCCCTCTCACAAAGAAAGGACATAATGGATGCATGGGTCCCCATGTCAGCACCAGTGCTGCCCCTCCTCAAGGACAGAGCACTGGTCAATGAAAGAGGCAGAGAGAGATCCCGCCCTCATCTGCCTAGGGATCATATCCTTGACAGAAGCAGAACAGAATCAATTATCAGTTACAATATGACAATCAGCACATCTCATCATGTCAGCTGCTGATGTCCTGTATTTTGCTGGAGACCTGAATAAGGTCAGTTGCCTTTGCAAAGACGGGGGTCTCTGCTTCTGTGAGAATATATCACCTCTTTCCCACAAATCACTATGTGTGTCATAAACAATTAAATAATTCCATGCTTTCATTTCTCTCAAAATGGAAGACTGACTGTCCAAGAGCTACCACCATCATTACCACGTACGGACCTCTCTTATCTTCATTTAATTTAATTCTTCTTTTCTGATCAAATGGCTAGAACTAACAGCTTTTTCCAGAGGAGACTTGTACTATTTGCACTATATTTTCAGTATCATTTTTTCTTACTTTCATATCCTAATATTTTGTTTGCTCTGCCCGCTGCATAAGGCACAGAGTGTTTTTACTGAGCTGCCTACAATAATGAACACATCTTTGTCTTGAGCGGTTAGTTAATTTTCTTCCATAAAGGTTATGAATAGCTTAAATTATTACTTCTAACATATGGCACATTGTTTTTGTCATACACATTTAATTGTGTTATCCAATGACCTTCCTAGCTTTACAAGGAAATCATTCGGTTCTTATCAAAGCATAACAACATTGAATGTTCTTGAGTTAGTGTCAGTCTTCACACAGCTATTCTTGAGTTTTGAATGAACTCTTGCTTTCATTCTGTTTTTCAATTCAGTGCAGATCTAGCATTTCGCCAGAGCTGGGATGTCCATCCCATGTTGCCAAATTTCCCTTGTCTGTGTATCTCTGGCTGACCATCAATTCCTCTCTCTTCGACACCAGCCCTTCTTCCAGATCTATCTCCTTTTGTTCACCTGCCCCGTTACCAATCTGACAGTTTCAATCTGGAGTACAGCCCAGGCCTTGTACAGCAGGTGCTGACTGGTTTTCATTATTTTGGCATGAAGTGCTCAGTATCCCAACTACACACCAGGCACTCCTTGTGCATGAAGCTGGATGTGCGTAACAGGGAGACATCCAAATTTTTTGTGAGGTATTGTCTTGGTTTTGAAAGACAGTTGTCTGCCAGGGAGCACTAGACCTTCCCTTGGAATGGAGAATGTAAACCCCCTCCCCTGCAAATTATTATAATTTTGCAATTAGGGGCTTTCAGGCAAGAATATGGTAATAGGAGTAACAGTTCTTTACTAGGAATATTAAAAAAAAAAAGAAAATACAAATCTAGAAGTACAAAGACAAGCGAGCAAGCAAAACAAAAGTCCTGGAAAACCCTGACAGGGTCAGGGATACGACCTGACACCCTGTTGGTAAGGGTGTTCAAAGCAGTCCAGATAAATCCTCCTGGAGTAATGGACGTGGTTCTGTAGAGTAGAGGTAATCCAGTAGAAAAGTCCAGTGGTGGTGAGATGAGTCTGGTCTTCCTCCTGAAGCCCAGAGGAAGGGCCGGATTCCCGGAGTGGCTTGGTGTTCCTGATTCTCAGTCTTTATCCAGGTAGGAACAGTTAGCTCCTCCCCCACTGGGTGGAGCATCTCACAATGGGATGATGTAATGTGTCACATCTTTGGTGAGCCTTCACGGCCCATTAGCAGAGGATATCTCCCTGGAGGATGGATGGGTGGTGAAGGAGATAAGAAACACTGTCACACCTGGTTTTAACAGCTGGTCCATTATCAGAAGGCATCCGCCCCCCTCCCCTCTGGAGTTACAAGAAAAAAGTGCTTTTACAACAGATGAAATAGAATACACATATTTTGGTTACCTAACCCAAGACAGGTATTTACAGTGAGAGTCGCAGCTCTGTTCCTGAGTAACTTCCAGCTTCTTCACGTTAGTTACCCTTACAGTGATAAAAAGTATTAGCAGTCATTTCTTCAGAGCAGCAAACCGATAGAAACCAGGCAGCTTAGGTGGAATCTGATCACCAGAGATAGGACTTAAGGGAATGGCCTGAAGCTGTGTCAGGGGAGGTTTAGATCAGATATTAAGAAAACGTTCTTCCCCCAGAGGGTCTTTGGGCACTGAAACAGGCTCCACAGGGCAATGGTCACAGCACCAGCCCTGACAGAGTTCAAGAACCATTTGAACAATGCTCTCAGGCACAAGGTGTGATTCTTAGGGTGTCCTGTGCAGGGCCAGGAGTTGGACTTGATGATCCTTGTGGGTCCCTTCCAACTCAGAATATTCTATGATTCTGTGAATGTAGCAAATGGTGTGAGGCAATGAATCACTGGCTGAAGAATTCCATTATCTTCTGGATGGCCTTTGGAAAAAGATGAGATTAATGTTGTTGGCATATTCTGGCATCTTGGTTTTAAAAACAACATCAGCACTACATGCTGTCTCTCTTGGTGTACAAAGGGCAGCAGGGAAGGAGGAGAGGTTATAGAGGGGAAGGAAAGTTCAGCTCCTGCTGGCAAGAAGAATGCTTTGGACAGAAGGGTGAAATTCATCTTTCCCTGCTTCAGGCTTCTGGAAACAGGTATTACTGACACAAGGGGCCAGGGCCAGCACCTTCCTGCCTGCTCGGTTCCCATGTGTCAGAACTGGTTGACGATGACAGCACAGCCTTTCAGAAAGCCCAAGAGTTAGCCCTACATAAAAAATGAGCAGAACAAAATACTGCAAATTAGAGAATGCAGCAGGAATTAAGGATTTGATACAGAAAGTAAAAACTTGAATTTTCTAGCCTGTAAACAAAGATTGACACATAGGTATTTGAAAATGAAAGGAAGAAAAAAAAAAAAACAACAAAAAACTATTGTTTCAGATAACATTTCTCTTAAAGTATTTTATGAGTGGCACTTTCAGAACTGGCCTGGGCATATTTCCTCGTGATACTTGACAACTGGCAAAACCCAGGTCCTGTGCATCATGACCCCTGGCCTAATGCAATAGCTGATCTCTCAAGTCCTTATGCCTGTCACAGCATTATGAAGGCATCTTCTTCATGTGCTTGATGAGAGATCCAAAACAAGAGAGGAGATTGGGCCCTCTGCAATTCAAAGTGAAAATCAGGACTTGCCATCTTGAGGGCAGTTGCCAACTTTTCATCTTCATTCACACTGAGCCATGATGTGGTATTGTTGGCTGCTCTCAGCATGGGCACTCTACCAAACAAAAGAGAAAAACATTTGGTACCTATCAGTCCAGAACTGTTTTACAGGCCTGAAGAGATATAGCTAGACAGAAATTAAAACTTAAGCATGGGAAAACATACGTCAGTTGTTGAGACAGGATTGCTTGCAACTGTGTTTTAGGAGGGGTAATTGTTTGTCTTTTATGGTGACAGACACCTATAATGTGCCCAGGTTCGCTTCCATTGCAGGACCATTTGACCTAGGGAGGAAACACATCAGAAAGAAGCTGCAGAAAGAAGCCAAGGGTATTAAACCTTTGACTGTCTATGGAGAGTAGTTAAGGACCTGTCACAGTTGAGATAGAGTAAAGGAGAGCCCATAGCACACCTGGATACTGACGTTTATTTACGTTTATTTAAGAATGAACATTTACTTAAGAATTAACAAGGCTACAACTTTTAACTGCTTGATATCTCACACACTCTTGCTTTCCCCACAGTGTTGCATCACCAGGTCTCACCTTCCCTTCCTGGTAGGGACATGGTAGAGGTCTGTCAATGTGGCTCTGTATTTTTGGTTTTTGGAATTCTACTGCTAACTAAAGCACGCTGATTCCCATGAGAAACTGATCAACAAGTTTCTCATAACACTTTCCTTGTTATTTTGTATGAGCTGTGTGAGCTTCGACTCTTCTCACAGATTTTCCCCAAAACATTCTCTGTCACCTGGTGTTTACAAAAGGGAAAGAGTCTTTCTCTGACTAATCACAGCCCTTTTTGCCCAGCATGTTATAAAAAAGGGACGAGGGAAAATAAAATAAAGTCGCTTTCTTATCACCGCCGAGAGCTGTCTCTCAGTGTCCTCATTGTCCTTTCATACTGCGACAGGTCAAGGTGGAAGTTCCTAGTTTATGCTCTGCAGTTCCTCTCAGTTGCCTTTCTCAAGCATTACTGGCCAATGTTACTGAGCATCCCCCAACATTTGTCTCCACACATCTTCTTTATCTCCAGGATCTTGCCCTACTTCCAGTGTTTTTCATCCAAGCATGATCTTCACTTTCTTGTTTCTAGCCCTGAGCCCTAGGTTTTGGTTGCAATCAGCCTCCTAACTGGTGGATCTGTCTTCTATCTTGTTACTAATTGGAGTATTTAGGACATGCCACTACTGTTAAGTCCAGCTGCTGTCAAAATGTACAACTAGTCTGTGGCTTGTGCTTCAGAGCACAGCTCAAAGTTCAGCTTTGGCCATGCATGCACACACAAAATTCTCTGCTTTCTGACAGCATCAAAAATTTAAAATGGATATTTTTTGCCTGCCACCAGCCTCAATACTAGTGACAGAACATGAGTGTATACTGCAGATCAAGAAAAGGGGCAGAAAGAAGTTGGCAAGGCAAAACAAAGGTATTAGGTGGTGTTTGTTAAAAGTGAGACAGCATCCTTCAAATAACTGAGTTATGTCCAGTCAGTAAAATTGGAAGATTCATAAACTCTGGCAGATTAAATGTAAAAATAAAATAAGGCAGGCCAGAAAAAACGAATAAGCAACATCCTGAAACAGGGTAAAAGCTCATAAATCCTATTTTGAACATTTCAGGAGTAGGATTGTCTTTTGAGCCATAGATTATTACTGCAAAAGACAAGGTAAGGCCATGACAGAAGAAAAGTGTGCTCTTCATGGACAAACTTAAGAAGGTTTAGTTATTTATGGGGGACTTTTAGAGGATCTGTCTAATTCATCTGACTATAGAAGAAACAATGGAACACAAGAGCAAAATGAGCCTTGATACTTCAGGGCAAGTGAACAATATTCACCCAAGGGATCTGCCAGAGCTCACAGATGAAGTAGCTGAAGAGCTGGCTGTGGTGTCCATCTCCTCCTGAAAAATCTTAGGCCCTGAGGCCTAGAAAGCTGACAGATGAGACATCAGTTTTCTGAAAGGGTTCTGGAGGAGATCAAAGGAATTAGCAGAGCATGATTGAACCGATTATTAGAAATTTGGTTTAAAAAAAATAGGAAGGAAAATATAGAATATACTGAGGAAGAGTGACCATGACTTCTCTAAAGAGAAGCCCTACCTCACAAACCTCCTGAAGTGCTTTGGAGGCTTTGGGATGTGTATGGATAAGGGAACAACTATTCATAGAGTATGCTCAGGCTTCTGGAAGGCATCTTCTGGTAGTCTGTCAGAAAATTCAGAACTTATGTGTGTGTTGGTTGAAAGATAGTCAGCAGAGGATAAAAATAAATTATTAGGCCTGACTTATCACAAATGAAGTTGATCAAGTCTATGGGTGGACTCCTCAGGTCTGTCTGAACAGTAGTCAAAAAAAGCAAATGCACTTTTAAGAATAGTCACACTGGAAAAGAGACAGAGAGGTGAACAGAATGTCCTGGGGCCACTTTCTCAACCCTTTGGTCCATCTCACTTCAGTATCATGTGCAAGACTCAGAACTGATGAAGAAGACCCGGAATATTTGGAGAAGAGTCAGTGAAACATCTCCTGTACAAAATGTAGCAATATCAGATAGGGCTCAGCAGCCTGAGAAAGAGGTGCTCTGAAGAGAGGTGATTGTAAAGTCCTGAGAGGCACGAAAAAGATGACTGGCAAATGACAGGTTTTTGCCAATATCAGCATGAAGGTCATCAAAAGAGATTCATAGCTGCTCTGTTCCAAAAGGCATGAAGAAAGAGGTGCTTGTCTCATCAAATGTAGGTCTCTGTGCTGTAAGAGGCTGTGGATGTGAAAAGTTTGCACAGGTCAGAACACAAATGTGCAATGTCATGGAAGAAAAATCCACCCAAAGGTTATCGGGTACAAAACCTCTGGCCCAGAAAGTCACTGAGCTGCAAAATGGGTGAGACTTTTCAGGGGAACTGTCACAGCCCTTGTGCTCCTGTTGTAGGTATTTGCTGTTGGCCACAGTGCCAAACAGGCCCTGTGCAGGTGAGCTGCCAGCCTGGTCTAATACAACTCTATTTATGTTACAGCTTTATGACCCTCCCATAGAAGTGGGAACCACATGACCCAGAATATCTAGCCTGGATAAAGTATGGGATACTGCATGACTGGGAATGGCCTTACCAGGAATAATGGGAGGGTGAACTAGAGGGCAGCTTGCAAGTCCTTTCCGATAATAGGTGTTTTAATTAAGAAGCATTGCAATTCAACATGAAGTCTGTGACAGAGAGAAAAGAAGGAAAAATTAAAGAAAGAAATATCTGAAGACAGCAGCTTGCACAATGCTCTCCCCACAGGCTTCCACCAGCTGTTAACAGTGTATCCAAGCCATCAGGTCAGCACTTCTTTCATAAACTCTTGGTTCCAGGATATGATACTCCTACCCCTGACAGATGCTGTTGGCCTGGCTGAAGCAGGGTCTTTTAGGTCTTTGTGGATTGAGTCCTGGTTATCTATGTTTCTATCTTTAGTTGCAAAACATAGTGACACATTTTTAACTGTGAAGCCTTTAGCTAATCATTGATAGGCTGGTGACTATAAAATAATGCTGTGGTTTTTCAGAGTCTACAACTTCCTCTTTCAAAGTTTAGTTTTATATATTCCTTGACTATTTGAACTGTATTTTCACCCTGTAAAGTGCAGAACTTGTGAGATACAGAGATGGGATCCTGGGACTTTCTTGCTCTCTAAAAAAGGAACATGTTCTGGTAGTTCATTTTACAAGCTGCCCCTCAGAAATTAATATTTGAAGAAAAAATTCGTTATTTTCTGGAAAGAAAAAAACCCTCAGGCTTTGTTATTTCTGTTGTTCCTGTTGCCTCTCCATTTGGGATTTTAATCAGGTCATGTGCCTTTTGTGCATGAACTCATACACATTTTGTACCCGCTAGCTACAGTTGCAGAGCTGAGGCTGTTGTACTGTGCCTGGGGAAAGGACAACACTAATTGCAGATCAGCACTTTTATATGAATTAACAGTCAGACATATCAGGTCATACATTAAATCATTTACAACCTGAATCCTCAGGTGTAGTGTGTGTGTGTGACCAAGGGAAAGATCCTGTCAAATTAATCCTACAAAACCCCGCTAAAAGCCAGAGGTATGTATTACTTTTTAAGAAATTTAATGACAGGAAGGAAGGCAAAGGAACAGACTAATTGATATGAATGTTATGAAATTAAGCAAACAAAAAATTGCATTCAGGGAATCCAGAAGTTTCTCCACCAATTATCTTGCTGACTCTAAGACCAGTGAGCCTTCTGCTGCAGCTGACCAGAAGAGGCAGGACTTGAACTGAAGAATCTTCAATATGGCTCTTGCAAAATTGTCTCCTAGTGTGTGTAGCAACTGCAGTCAAAACAAGAGCAAGGTCTCCTGTCCATAGAGATAACAGTTAACCCAGCAGTGATACTCAGTCAGGATATCCTGGTGTTGTTCAGAAGGATGCAGTAGTGCTGCATAAGAGTGTCATACCGAGTTAAAGTGAGGAGAAGCATGGCATTAGGCTCAGCATAAGGACAAACCTGATCTGGATATCAAAGCTGCAGCTGTCACCCTGTGGTAGGTGCCAGAGCCTGCAGAGGAATGTGAGCTGCCCTGCTGAGCATCTGCACTGCTGATGGACAAAGTTTCTGGTAAGAGCCAGACCACAACTGAAGCCCCTGTGCAGATGAGGCCAAAGTGAGGTGAGGCAGTACAACACATCACTGTGGATCTGCAGATCCTGACACCTGTTCTGACCTCAGAGCTGCTTCTGCTCTGTCCTCACTGTCCCCTGATGGAGCTGGGCAAGTAACATTCCTGGACACCCCTCAGGAATGAAGGGAATGAGAGGGGAGCAGTATCCTATTTCCTTACCCATAGCAAGCAGTGCCCCAGCTCTCCACAGCAAGTGCCAGCACAGAGCACCTTCTGTTGCTCTGTGTCCATCAGAGGGTGAGGTCTTCCAAGGACTGGTCCTGGTTCTTTGGTGAGATCATTCCAGCTGCACATCTTATAGGTGAGCTGGTCTCCAGAGGAGGAGCAACAGGGACAGAAAAAAATCCTGCATTCTCTGTCTCACTCGTTATTCAAAGACTGAATACTGTGGCAATATTTTGATATCCTTCCATCAACATCATACAAGCTGAAAAGGTATTGTTGGCCACATCCTTTGTAGTACTACAATGATTTTTCCAGACTCTCTCAAGCTGGCACTGAAACAGGCAGTGGGAGGAGAGTATCTCTGGCTCTGAGGGTTTTAGCTTGAGATAGGAGTATCCCAAAAGGAAACAGCGAAAAATGAGACAATTTAGCAAAACTGACAGGAATTAATGAAGTGATTCTGTTCCCCTGTCGCTGTGTTTCCAGGTGAAAAGGATTCATCAAAGCAATATTGTCTGTTCTGTCTGTGGGGTGAAGAGGGCTGTGCCTGCCTAGACAAATTGATTTAGTTTTGGTTTCTCTTACATTTTGCCATCCAGAGTCATATGTTTGGGCACTCACAGGTGAAAGACTGGGCTTGCAAGCTGTCACAGGCACTAGAACCACAGCAGCAACTATGCTGCTGGGGTCTAGGGGCAGCTGACATCCAGGTGCCCTCAGAGTCACCTCATCTTTCCATAGACGAGCCTGGGGAGAAATCTGATGAGTGCATAAACCAGCAATTATTTTTTGAACAGAAATATGATGTGGATGAATTGTATCACAGTTGCCAGTACAGGCTTTCTTTCATGCTGCAGTTTCTTAGGTCTACTTGTCAGGCTATCTAGATCATGAACTTTTCAGCTACAGTTGTCCCTGGGATTAGGGACTTGCAGCATACTGGTGGAGAGCCAGCTGAGCACGAGCCAGCTGTGCCCAGGTGGCCAAGAAGGCCAATGGCACCTGGCCTGTGTCAGCAATAGTGCAGCCAGCAGGGCCAGGGCAGTGATTGTCCCCCCTGTGCTTGGCACTGCTGAGGTCACACCTCACATGCTGTGTACAGTTCCAGGCCCTTCACTACAAGAAGGACATTGGGGTGCTGGAGCACATCCAGAGAAGGGCAACAGAGCAGGTGAAGGGTCTGGAACACAAATCTGATGACAAACGGCTGAGGGAAGGTGGGACCTGTTTAGCTGGAGAAAAGGAGGCTTAGGGGAACCTTGTGACTCTCTGTAACTCCCTAAAAGAGGGTTGTGGCAAGGAGGACGTTGGTCTTTTCTCACAGGTAACAAGTGACATGATGAGAGGAAATGGCCTTAAGTTGTGCTAGAGAAGGCTTAGATTGAATATTAGGAAAAATTTCTTCACTGAAACAATGGTCAGGCATTGGAATAAGCTGTCAAGGCAAGTGGTGAAATCACCATTCCTGGAAGTGTTCAAAAAACATGTGGAGATGACACTTGGAGACATGGTTTGGTGGTGAATAGAGCAGTGCTGGGTTAATGGTTGGACTTGATGATCTTGGAGGTATTTTTCAGCCTTAATGATTTTATGATTCTATATGACATTTTAAGGCATGAGGTGAAAATTACAGGGAAGAACTCCTGGGGACACGCAGAATGTGATTACTTTCAACTATGCACAATGAGACAGAAGCCAAAAAAAGTGATAAGAATTCTATAGGTCTGCCATATGGCAAAATGAGCTTGATTTGTTGGGTTTTCTTATTGAAGTGCATTAATCTTGGGTTTTTTCAATCCAGAATAAAGTCTGAGTTGTTTCTCAAGCACTCCTGTTTCTGTGTGATCATGCAGTGGTTGCAAGAGCAGGGTGAGAGCAATGCATGGGTGACTGAAACACAGGAGAGGCTGCTGCCACTTCCCTGGCCCTAATAAAGAGCTCTGGGCTTGCAGAGGTGACTCAGAGGACCAAACAGGAATGCTAAATGGATGATGGGGTAGCATCAGTAAGTGCTACAGATGGGTTGCCAACCACCCAGAGGGCCACAATACCTTGTTTGTCTACAAGGTTTGTACAGGCTCTGTGTGTTCATGTGATAGAAAACCTCCTACTGCTGCGATTAAAAGATTGGAAGAGATAAGGTTTGCAGTAAAGTGATTCTTCCCAGTTCTGTCCCTGTAGCAGATGTGTGCTGTGGTAGGGTTGTAACACACAGGCATTCATAGTGTCTCTCTGTCTCTCTCTAGGTTCTCAAGCATCTGCGACACTTAAATTTCACCAATAACATGGGGGAGCAAGTGGATTTTGATGAGTTTGGGGACCTGGTAGGAAATTACTCAATAATCAATTGGCATCTCTCTCCGGAGGATGGCTCAGTCGTCTTCGAAGAGGTTGGGCACTACAACGTTTATGCCAAGAAAGGGGAGAGGCTTTTTATCAACGAAAACAAGATCCTATGGGGTGGATTCTCTAAGGAGGTAAGTGCTTAAATCCTCACAGCAGTGTTTTCCAGATCCACAAGCTGAAATTTGAACTAGCCCTGCACACTCCTCACATTATGGCTCCATGTCTCATTAAAGGATCCATTCACCTTACTCTATACACAGTCTCCACCATAGTCTTTCATACCCTTCTGACACACTGAAATAACAGACAATGTCTCCTCCCCTTCTGTACATTTGTTGACCCTGGGTCACAAAGTTTTAAATGATGTCTTTTTTTTTCCTGGCCCAAGCAGATGGAGTAGAATTTTATAGCAGTTTTAAAAGGGATGAGAAATTCATTGCCCAAGTCTAGGTTGTTGACTAAATCAATTTTTCCTGAGCTCGGTAGTTTCATTGCTGAAAAGGTGGGAGTGATCCCATTATCTCTATATCAAGGAGTTTCTCTTCTTGCTCTTATTATATGTCTCTTCTGTTGTATTTACAACTCCTTCTGCTGGCCTCACCCACCAAGTCCCAGAGCCCTCCTCACACCCTTGCCTTGCAAACCAACAGAACAAGCCCTGTCAATCTGCCTGGGCTAACTTGGACATGGTGCTTTAATAGTGGAAGATGCCAGCACCTGCTACCTTTTTTTGGTATTCTCCTTAGGAAGAATACTTCTGCAGCCTCAGAAGTAGTGATCTCAAGATGTATCAATTGACTTAAGTCAGGGCTAAGTCCTTCTCCACTGTCTTGCGTATGTTAAATCTTTTTAGCATAATTATTGTCACTAGTAGCCAGGCTGTGTCTGACCCACGTGATGGAAACGTGGTGCAGACATCTCCAAACCAGAGACAGATGAACTGCTGTCATAGCTGGCAGCAGCCAGCTAGGCAGAAACTCGGACTCCCAGAGGGAATACTGAGTGGCCATACGGTTTGTGGTCTGGGAATTGACACAGGGAGTAGAGTATTAGCTCGGAAATGTCACTGCCAGGCCCTGCTGTGATGTTTCAGTGTGTTAAACCAGCACCTGATTAATGAACAAGGCAATTCACTTCCAGCTGATTATTCACATTGGCTGGCAGATCAGGTAATGCTTCTGCCTTAGTTACTTGCCCAAAACAGTTACAGCATGAGTTTAGCCTTTCCTTTTCTCAAACTTCTGGTTCAAGTCCAGAGGACCCTGAAGGAGGCATGAATTGAACAGAGCATACTACCACAGAAATACTGAGCTCAGAGCTTTTCTAAGCCCAAGTGGAGTCTCTAAAAACAAACTACAAGTGGAACATAAAAACTCCCTGATATTATAATCCCGCCTTCTGATTGTTGCAAATGCATCTTGCACTTTTTCCAAGAGTTCGGATTTAATGTTTTTTAGTTAAACTGAGTAATTGTGTTCTCTTGGTCTATATTTCTCCAGCAGTGCAATATTTAACTTTATTCTCTGTCCTGGACTGTTAGAAATGTGACAGGATGTTACCGAGTGTAATGCCAGGGCATGTAAATTTTGTGCAGTGGGGGGTTTTGCAATCTCTGTGTCTGCTGCAGCTTTTTTTTCTTCAGTTTATAGACTTCTAATTTCTTTCAGATAAAAGGCTCTGTTCAAAAAAGAGTAGCCAGTACTTCACTCACTGTGCCTCTTGTCATGCCCAACAAAAGTTTAAATGTAGGTGATTTTAACATTCAGGAATTTCAGCATTGGGCAGACTTGAAAAAGAATGAGTTAAAGAGTAGGTAAGATAGATAGATTAATTTTGGCAGAACTTGATGAAATTCCCCACAGAATACTTAAGAATTCAGCCAAAGCAATCACAAAAGTACTAGCAATTCATCTTTGAGAAATGTGGAGGATGCATGATGTCTCAAAGGATCAGAGAGCAATCGTAATACCTGTTTTTAAAGCAGTTATAGGAGAACCAAGGGAATTACACACAACTGAGTTGAGCTTCAGTAACCTAAAAGACTTGATAACAAAAAAATTAAACAGTTTATAAACACTTGGAGGAAAAGAAACTGATAAGAACAAGCCAACATGTATTTGTCAAGATAAAATCATGCCAAACCAATTTAATTTTCCTCCTTGGAAGCTCAATCAACTTAGTAGATAATGGGGAAGCAATGTGTGACTTCTGCCAGGCCTTTGATTCAGCTCTGCTCAGAATCACTGGTGGCAGCCTAGGGAAAGACAGCCTAGGGAAAGACAGCCTAGACTGATGAAGTCCTCTTGATGGATGCACTGCCTGCTCCAAGACTGTCCCAAGGAATCAGAGCACTGTGTTTATATCAATAGGCACTAACAGCGAAGAGTGCTTCAAGCCAGGAGCTGCAGGGATTTGCCCTGTGTATGTGTCTGTCCCATCAATGACGTAATCCTGATGAACAGCTTAGGAACAGCATTCCCAAACTGTGCTGCAGCTACACTTCAGAGTGATAGGCAACAGAGACTGCCCTCACCTGAGCCACAGAGTGGTCATCTCTGCATAGCAGGTTGGCAGCACTGGGATAAACTAGCATCAAACTTCCAAAAAGGTGAATGGAGGCTTCCAAACAGAACAGCCAACTATGTATGGATCATGGCGCTTTTCTAGCAGTGGAAATTGTAGGTTTAACTCTCCTAAGCTGAGAAAGCCATGTTCTGTGTCAACCCTCTTTCCTTAATTTAGTTGAGAAAAGGTGAGCTCAGCCTCGGGTCATGACTGTGTGTGACAAAGGCCCAGGCTTCCATTTATCATGCTGAAGTCTTTGTGTCAGTGTACTTCAGGCATGCAGGGAGCGTGCCCATACAGCCACTTGCTGCCAGGACACGACAGCTCAGGCACAGCAGAAATGCACAGCCAGCAGGTGACATCATTTACAGCAGCAGAGGTCTGGAAACCTTTGGATCTGTAAAGTGCTACACATTTGCATCTTTAGATGTTCAGTGTTCTTAAAGAAGAAACGAGTTTCAGAAAACCATTTTGATTCCCATAAATTAGCAGACAATATGCAATATTTCGGATTGGGGATCAATTGTCAGGATCCATCATCTCCAAGGCTGACTCAAATTCCTGCCAGCAGAGGTTGACTGTCTTTTCTTCTAACCATCTAATGACTATTTTGGGGTATGTACATCATGGTCACATTCCAGTTTGCAACGCCCACAACACAGTAGAGATTACAAAGGTCTGCTGATCTTCCTTACTATCCTTTCATGTGTTCCTTCAAAGAAATCTCACTTCAGTGGGTTGGGGAAGGACTACTGTGGGAGGAACAGGTGGGCATTTGAGGCTTTTCATCCAGCATGCCAACCAAGCAGTTAATACCCTTGGAGGAAGCCAAGGTCTTGCCATAGTAAGGCATTGGCACCATTAACCTGCTGGGGCTCTTTTCTTGCAGGTGCCTTTCTCCAACTGCAGCAGGGACTGCCTGCCGGGCACGAGGAAGGGCATCATTGAGGGGGAGCCCACCTGCTGCTTCGAGTGCGTGGACTGCCCCGACGGGGAGTACAGCGACGAGACAGGTAACGCCCACGGGGCTGCTCTGAGCCTTGTCGAGGGCGGTGCCCTCCCGGGCATGGCCGGCAGCTGTGCTGAAATCGCTTCCCTGCAGCGCCGGGCTGGTGCCTGCCTTGCAGGGAGGCTTCACAGACAGTCTGAGGGAATTCTGAAAAGCTCACAGGAGATAAGTCAATTCTGGTCATGTGTAGTAGGGGTCTTCCGGTGTTTTTCACAAAATTATGGGAGCTAGCTCTGGTGTGGAGGTGAAATTTACAAGGCTGAGGTGGCTGCTGTTTTCTGACTCTACAGTTTCCTGCTGCAATTTCAGCTGGCAGTAATAGTCTTTATTCCCTGTGCTTGCCGGTTTTATAGGCATAGAGAGCAGTTTCACAACCAGTTTCATCCAGCTGAGACAGTGATGCTACCAGAGGAAACAATCTGTCCTTTCCTAGCTGTTTGCTCCCATCCTTTGTGCTGGTACTTATGTGACCATGGAGCGAGTTGGATCAGGTCCTTGGTCTTCCTGAAAACAAGCTCTTGGAGGCTGAGTTTCCAACTAGAATGAGAATCTGCGTGCCCTCTAGTGTTAACAACACAAAGGAGAAGGAAAGAATGAGCAGCCTTGCAGGAGGAGGGAGACTTGGTTTACTCCCTTCAGTGGCAGCATGGTCTCTAAGCCATCACAAGACAGCAGTGAAAGCGTGTCTTTAGGGTGCAGTGCTAAAAAGCTGCCCCTGTCTCTGGCAGAGGCTGCTGGATTCCCTGCTACACAAAATTATCTTTGCTTTGTCTGCAGCTTGCAGTTTGTAATGAGCTTCCAGATAAAAGGCACAAGAAAAATAAGAATTATTGGCTGAATGGATGTAAATGAAATGACCTAGTGATGACAGCTTCTGGCCTAGTGATGACAGCTTCTGACTGAGTTTTCGCATCTCGTGCCAGATTTTCAAATAAACACCTTAGACATGAGGCAAAAAGTCCTTAGGAAAGCAGTGTCATACGAGGTCATGGATGGTCTCTCCAACCACAACTCAAGAACAAGAGAGCTTGAAAACCTTTGGCCTTGCTAGCTCAACTTTCCTGACTTTCTCATTAGCATCAATCTCTGCTCTGGGAGCTATGGTCAGAGTGTGTCTGTGCTCAGGTGCGAAACTCAGAGGGTGCTTGCTGTTTAAGGAGTTTGTAGACTCACTGCAGCCCCTTGCTATCATGCTGGGATCCCAAAAGCGGAGGTAAATTGCGACCTCCAGCTCTCTGCTCTCAACCCCTTTCTACTGCCATCCAAAGAGTTGTGACCCTCCCTGCCAGAGCACAAGACCTATCTGACACAATGCAGAAGAGCAGAAGCAGCAGGTCCTTGGTTTTTGATGATGCAAGCCTTTGGCATGACCATGCCATCACAGCAGGCACAGCTACTTTCACAAAGGAGATGGAGGCGCAGTTTTCCCTTTGCAAGTACTAGTGGGACATTTGCTGGGTGTAGGGAGAGTGGTATCATTAAGACACATCTTTCCCTGGCATTCCAACATGAAATGAGAATGTTCTGGGAGTCAAGGGCATTGCCTGCCTTCAGGGAAGAGCAGTTTAAACACTAAGACTTGCTTCCATGGAATATGAAATAGGCTCTCAAAGCATTTAAGGAGACAAGCACGTTTTTAATTTTCTCTGTAATAGAAAAAGGCAGGATATTCAAATGGTGATAAAAGTGTGAGAGGTATGAAGACAGACAGAAGCAGAAGATAAAAGGGAAGGAACAAGGAAAAGGGAAAAACAGAGCCTGTGTAAGAGCTGATAGCAATCGAAGTTTGCAAAGTTTTGCCAAGAAATGGATTACAAAAAACATGAGTGCAGAGGCAGGACTTCTTTTAAGCTGGGACCAAGCATGCTTTGGGTTTTGCTGTATAGCCCATGGGAGGTTGGTTGTTTCAGTGTAAGAAACTCCAAGACATCAATATTAAGGCTCTGGGGATCTGCACATAGGAGCGGAACACTCCGTATGTTTAAGATCAAGGCCGGTGTGTAGCTGCTTTCATCCCACACTTCAGCTTCTCATTCTGACAAACCTTCCCTCTCCTTGTCTCTTCTTTTTCAGATGCAAGTGCCTGTGACAAGTGCCCTGAGGATTACTGGTCCAACGAGAACCACACGTCCTGCATCCCCAAGCAGATAGAGTTTCTGGCCTGGACTGAACCCTTTGGGATTGCTCTGACTCTCTTTGCTGTGCTTGGAATTTTCCTGACTTCTTTTGTTCTGGGAGTCTTCACCAAATTTCGCAACACACCCATCGTCAAGGCCACAAACCGGGAGCTATCCTACCTTCTCCTCTTTTCCTTGCTATGCTGCTTCTCCAGCTCATTGTTCTTCATTGGTGAGCCCCAGAATTGGACTTGCCGTCTGCGGCAGCCAGCTTTTGGCATCAGCTTTGTCCTCTGCATCTCCTGCATCCTGGTGAAAACCAACCGTGTTCTTCTTGTCTTCGAGGCAAAGATCCCCACGAGTCTCCACCGAAAGTGGTGGGGCCTCAACCTTCAGTTCCTCCTGGTCTTCCTGTGCACGTTTGTGCAGATTGTCATCTGTGTGATTTGGCTCTATACGGCCCCACCATCCAGTTACCGAAACCATGAACTGGAGGATGAGATCATCTTCATCACCTGCCATGAAGGCTCCCTGATGGCTCTCGGCTTCCTCATTGGCTACACCTGCCTACTGGCGGCCATCTGTTTCTTCTTCGCCTTCAAGTCTCGAAAGCTGCCTGAGAATTTTAATGAGGCCAAGTTCATCACCTTCAGCATGCTGATATTCTTCATCGTGTGGATCTCCTTCATCCCTGCTTACGCCAGCACTTACGGCAAGTTCGTGTCTGCTGTGGAGGTGATTGCAATACTGGCTGCCAGCTTCGGGCTTCTGGCCTGCATCTTCTTCAACAAAGTCTACATCATCCTCTTCAAGCCCTCCCGCAACACAATCGAGGAGGTGCGCTGCAGCACAGCTGCTCACGCTTTCAAAGTGGCTGCCAGGGCCACGCTGAGACGGAGCAACGTGTCCCGCAAGCGCTCCAACAGCCTGGGGGGCTCCACCGGCTCCACGCCTTCCTCCTCCATCAGCAGCAAGAGCAACCACGAGGACCCTTTCCCTCTCCCAGCCTGCGCCGAGCGGCAGCGCCAGCAGCAGCGCGGGTGCAAGCAGAAAGTCAGCTTTGGGAGTGGAACGGTGACCCTGTCGCTGAGCTTCGAGGAGCCGCAGAAGAACGCCATGGCCAACAGGAACGCCAAGCGCCGGAACTCGCTGGAGGCCCAGAACAGCGACGACAGCCTGATGCGGCACCGGGCCCTGCTTCCCCTGCAGATCAATGAGCCCCTCGGAGCTGAGCCCAGCTTCCAGGCAGCTTCCAGCCCGGAGACCAGCTCGCAGGAGTCGGTGGTGGGAGACAACAAAGAAGAGGTACCAAGCCCTGAGGCAGAGCCTTCCCTGCCATCGGTTAACTCCCGAAATTTTATAGGCACTGGAGGTGGCTCTGTCACAGAGAACACGGTACATTCCTAACGAAAGAAGATTGTGGAAAGTACACCAGCCCCCAAGAGGAACTTGCTCACCTCTTGGTTCTGAATGGGAAAGGCAACAAAGACACAACCGCTGTGACACAGCCCCACCACATCTTAATGTTAGCGCCAGCAGGGTAACACATGTGCCTCCAGAGGAAGGACTGTGTCTGGGGAGCCTTGGATTGAATTTGCATTTGCTTTATTGAAACCAGGACATCTCAGAAGGACAAGTGAAGATCGCCTCTGGTGGGGCTTAAGCAGAAGTCTGCATGCTGCCTTGCCTCTGTAAGCTTTTCCTGCCAGACTGCAACTCAGCTGACTATGGGAGGCACTAGGCAATTCCATTATACCCTGCTTTTACATTTATGTATGATATTTTTCTTTCCCACTATGTATAATATTCCCTCTATCCAGTATATGTGATCTGTAACCATGTGCATCAGGACTCTCAGCTCTACAAAAGCAAGGTACACGGTTTCACTTCAGGAAAGCACAGTCATGGGGAAAATAAAATAGCCCCCAACATCCTGCATGCTGTGTACAGCCAAGGGTGTGAACATGTAAAGTATTTAATGTGACAGAGTGCCCTGCTATTTATATTTAGTAATGTCCCAGTTTCTCCTTTCTGCCCAACAGGAAATATTGGACAATACTCTCTGTAGACTCCATTGCACTAGACCGAGCTACTTAGGTTCCTACTGGTTTCCTCCAGCTGGAATAGCTTTACCTCCAGCCTGCCTGCTTTGGTGGAGGGGGAGAACAGCTAGTAAATCCCTCCCGGAGAACGCTGCAAAAGCACAATGAGATGTATCCCTGATTGATTATGTCGCTAGTAGTTGTATGCTTAACCGAGTGTTGCTGCTGTACTATCCCACAAGGCATACATGGCTAACCCTTTCACACCATAGTCAGTGTTGTGCTTTGCCGTATTAATCTGCCTCACACCTACACGGAGCATTGCGCCAGTCCTGGCGGCACTGGTGGGCCTGACACAGCAAATGAAGCAAGGAGAAATGGAGGAGTTAGGGGTGGAGGAGGAGCTCCCAGCTGTGGTAATAGGATCACCAGAACAGGTGAATATCTGAAGTGTGCGTGCTGATAGATGACTGGGTGAGAAAGGCATTCAGGCCTGGGTTCTTGGACACACACAGAGACAAAGGGATGAACTGGATACTGTCTTGCTCCTAAAGGCCACCTACTAGGTTATTTCCCATTTTGAAGAGAGGGCACCTAGCACAAGAATGGTGGACTGTACCTAAAGAAAAACAGAAAGGACTTCAGCAGAGAGCATAGCAGAATTTGATTACTCTTGGCCCACTCTTTCTAAAGCAGACATAAGTGCTCCTGTTTTTTCAAGGCATGCCTGGTTCTTTTTGATTCATGTTGGAAAAGTTGAGAGTCATTAGCAGAGAGATTTGGTGTAGCCTGATGAGACAAAAAACACCCCTGGACAGCCTGGCGGGAGGGGCTAGGGTTACATTGCAGAATTTACTTCCCTCTTCTCAGATTCCCCATGGAAGAACAAGCGTCTGTCAGGAAGATGTCAGTGCCCTCCCTCATTAAGCATGAAGGTAGTCTAGACCTCTTATAGAAAGGTAGATGGGCCTGCAGCTCAGTGTGAGCAGAGACAAAAGGACTGTGTTCGAATGCATTGGGGAAAACACCACAATTCTCTTGTTACTGTTTTTGCTTGGTTGTTCTTCTGCCAGGGCAGGCAAATAAAACTTACAGGTGACATTACTGTATAAAAACTTTGTTTTGCCACCTCCACTTGTTGACAAGGAAGATGAGTTTTGAATTACAGGAGCAAAGAAGCAGACTGTTCAGACAAATTATTTTAACCCTTTTGTTGATCTGTTACGTCCCGCTTGGAGAGGGCTCAAATTTTAACTACACCACTTAAGAACCAACCCAACTATAATTGTAAGGCTTGCAAATGACATTATTTGATTAAAACTATGGCTCAGATGGTTGGAGAAAAAAAAAAAAAAAAGTGAGTTTGAAAACACAAATCCTTCTGGTCCCAGTTTTGGAAACCACATTCCACCCCTGGACCCAGTAAGAGCTGCTTACTGCTTCTGAAACCCAGGTCCCTTCCCCAGGCTGCTGACCATGGCCCATGGACTCAGTTCAGGGTACGGAACTGAGCCCCGGGGTCTCCTGAGTCTAACTGCACGAACAGGGATGAGCACTAGATGGCAGAAAGGGCTAAAAAAAGCATTTTGGTTACGGCCTACACTTCCAAAAATTCCAATAGCCGAGTAGTTTTAGTGTTAGTGAATCATTCCTATTGGAGAAACCCAGCTCAGTAGCCCCTGAAGTGAAGCTGACAGCACTGAAACATGTAAGAGTTTGATGAGTGAAATGAAAACGACACAAATTACAAACCAAAGACTGTGTACGAACACAGGCAATGTAAGAAACAGAAAGTCACCATCAGCTGCCTTGTTTGGAGAGTAATATCCACTAGCTATGTATACAGTGGATGATATTCACATTTGGGTGCTTTTCATTCCTCGGGTGTTTTTCATTCTTTACATTTACTTAAAAGGAATTTATACCCTGGCACACAATGAGTGTCCAAGAGCTGCAATCATTTCTTGGCCATCTGTGCTGTATTTGCTAGGGAAGCTCCTTCTACCCTCCCTGCTCTCATATGCAGGGCCCTAAGCCTCCCGCCCCAATGCTGGGTGAGAGCTGCTGCTGCAGCTGATAGCAGTGACACACACACTGGACACAAGGGAAGTTCAGTAAAAAAGGACCCCTTTGGGAAGGTGTTTGGTAACCAAACTGCTTTTCCCATGCACGGAGAGAGGGATATGTTCACATGCTGTCAAGTCCAGGAGAGGAGAAGGCTTGGTCAGCACCTGTCCAAAAACCTGTTGGTGTATCACACATGACAACGCTGATGAAGACTGGGGAATATTCTGTTGAAAGCACGAGCCTGAGAACCTCCACTGACATTTCCTACCAGAAGATGCCCACATGAATGGCTGCCTCATCCCGCCCACCATGGCTCCAAAATCCACTGGAAAACTTGCCCCAGCGTGGGGCTTCCTGAACCATCCAGTAGTGAAGCAGCAACAGTGTATCAGCTCTCTGGTGGGATTTCCACTGGAAAACTTGGGAACCATCCCAGGGAAGAGCCCAACCCTTCATCCCCAGCCTCCTCACAAACCGGGCAGAACTCTGCCTACCCAAAGCCCCAGCAGAGAATTTATTTATAGATGATAGCAGAGGAAAGAAAACCTTCCACATTATATTTCATGCTTCTCGCCATGCCCTCCTTGTCAGAGCGTGAGCTCTCTTCAGTTTGCAATACCTGCTATTGTTAAATTTCGTTTTATATTGACCAACTTTACCAAGGAGTGCTGCAAAGTGGGATGAGGAAGGTAGGTGTTTGTTGTTGGTTCTGCAAGAGTCTGGATGTTTAAATTGAGATATTTAGGTAACGACCTGAACATTCAGACTGAGATCTCCCCAGGGACTTCCCAGAGGCTGGATAATTTTCATCGCTGCCTTCGGCTTGCTGGCTGAGAGTGGCAAAATCAGCTTGGGAGAGGGAATGATGAACGTGGTGAACAGGGGAGTGCGGAGATGAACTTTTCAATGCTGCTACAGCGCACTCGCCGCTGCTGGGAAAGGTGGCACAGGGGCAGGGATAAACGCAGCGGCGGCGAGCTCCCCGTCCTCACTCGGGGCTGTCACGGAGGCGCCGCTGGCTGAGGAGCGGCTGCAGCCCTTCTGACCAGGGCGCAGAATCAATTCTGCCGGCAGCTTTCACTGCAAGTGCCGCTTTGGGCTGGTTTTGCCTTCAATCGGCCGTGGGGCCGATTCAATCGCCCTCAATGGGCGCTGAGGCCGCCCCGGCGGGGCGGTGCCGGGCCCGGCCGCTCCCGCCCGCCCGGGCCGCCGAGCCCCCGCCCGCGGGTGCCAGCCCCGGGCCCGGCACCGCCCCCGACACCGCCCCGGCACCGCCCGAGAGGCAGGGTCTGCCCGCAGCGGAGCGGGAAGGAGCGAAGAGGTGCCACCATGTTGTGCGGGGGCCCCTCGGCGGCCCGGCCCGCCACGGACGAGACGCAGCGGATCGTGGAGCAGGTGAGGGGCCGGGCTGCGCCCCGGGAGGAGCCGCAGGCGGGGAAAGGCCCGTGCGGGGCCTGTCCGGGGCCCGCCGTGTGCTCGGCCATTGCTGAGCGCCGAGACACCGCCGCCCCCCGCTGTAAAAGGTGGAAGGAATGGGGAATGCACGGAGCAGTCGCCGGCTCCCGGAGCTCTCCTTCCCTGTGCCCGCCTGGCGCGGCCCTGTTGGCTCCAGAGGGACCGAGGGCAGTGCTGGGTGCGCGGGGAAACCCGACAGAGCCACTTCAGCTCGGGGAATGAGCTCCAGTGCTTCTTACAAAACATGAACCTTGTGCATGCGTTTTGGGTTTTGGTTTTTTTTGTTGTTTGCGTGGGAAGGGGGGGATTGTTTGTTTGGGGTTTTTTTGAGGAGGTGAAACGTGGAATAAGCAAGAAAGCTTCTTCGCTGCTTCTGCTTTTCCCCAACACAGAATTCAGCTCCAAGCACTGCCAGCTCCAAATCCTGATACTACTTACAGTTCCTTAGGTTACCACTCGTGTTATTGGAACACATGCTTTTACTCTAAAAATGCCAGTGTGCAACTAAGTTCTTTCAAAGCACATGTTCTTTTTGTCATGGAAACTCAAGTTCCTTCTGCTTTTTTGCTTTGTCGGCAAGGATGTGGTAAGCTGGAGCGCAAAGATGAAGGATGCGCTCCAGCTTCTGACACTCTTTGTCATTGCCTGGGCCTGTTCCCCAGGCAGGAGCAGTTCCCAAATGCATACAGAGCACCCAAAGGCACAGCACCCAATTTCAGCAGCCACTGAAATGAGTATTTAGCTTGTACAGTCTGAGGATTCTGTGTTTTAGGAAAAGGGAGAGATGTGCATCTCCTAGGCACCAGCCTGAGTTAGCAGTAATAAGCACGATTGAGAACTGCTGAGAGTCGTAATTATTGCCTTGACCTGAAAAGGCCTACATGTCATGTTAAAGGTAATGCAGATATGCAGTTAGCATGCACTTAAATGTAGGTTTGAAATTCTGACTTTCTGTTCTGCAGCAGACTGCAGTGGTTTGGTAATCCAAAAACAAAACCCTGTTGGATTCAGAAGTGAACAGGATTAACCAAAAATCTCATGTTTTCATTTAAATCACCTAAATACTTTAAAGTTTATCCAGCTTGTTTTGTCTGCCAGTTTAAATTACTTCCTTTAATGAAATGCAGGTGGGAAAACCCAAACTTGAAACTTGCCCATGCACTCATATCCTCATCTGGACATTGCTGGAGAAGACATTAGTTTTGTTAAATCGAGGTAGCCTTCTCAAATAGTTTTGTTTGCTTAAAGTCAGGCCTTTGTGGAGATTTACTAGAGCCTGCCAGTTTGCTTGCCATAAACACATTCCCTGTTCCTGCCTTTCCAGTTCTTGCCTTCATTTTACAGTTTCATAAGAATCCTTGTGATGGCCAAACGTTGTTCAGTTTTGTGACCCAGAGGAGGTGTCATGTCACACAGGGCAGGAAGGCTTCCTTCAGCAGTGTCTGGCTTAGGAATCCCATAGGATTCCTAACAGCCTCCTCACGGCAAGGATTTCCACCCAGGCCTGTTCACCTTTGGCTTTTCACTGGTACCTGTGGCAGAGTTTATTCAGGGTGATTCTGAACCATCTGCTTTTTAGTTAACTGCTCTGGGAGTGCATGGCAGACAGGCTGTGCAGGGCAGTGGAGAGCCTTCAGGGCATGATCATTCCCAGCCCTGTGACTGAGTCACGGATTGTTTGAGTGGGAAGGGACTGCACCTCCTGCCTGAGCACAGGCTCAGCATCCTCAGGCTGCTCAGAGCTTTGTCCTGTCAGGTCCTGAAAACTTTCAAGGATGGAAACTGGGCAGCTTCTCTGAACGCTCCTGCTGTACTGCAGGAATGTCCTCAGGGGAAATGTTTCTCTTTATATTCAGTCTGAACCTCCAGTTTCAGTTTATGACCATTGTGTCTCATTCTTCTGCCATCTGGAAAGTTTCATCCCTGGAAAGAGCCTAGCTTCTGGTAGGTATTGGAAAGTTTTCTTCAAAGCCTTCTCTTCCCTGGGCTGAGCAAGCTCATTTTCTTCCTCTCCTCACAGCACAAGTGCTCCGACCATCCTGGTATGCTCATGGAGTGCTCCTAGTGACCCTTCACTGAGCTCACTACAGTTTATGGGTGTCTGGCTTGTACTGGGGGCCCAGAACTGGACACAGGGTTCCACATTTTCTAACAAGGGCTGAGTAAAAGGCAATAATCACTCGCTTGTTGTCTGGCTGGGCTCCTGCTGATGCAGCCCAGTATGCCATTAACTTTGGTACCGCCGCCAGATCCAGACTGAGATCAAGAACCAGGTCTTTGGGAGAGTATTTGTCTGGGATTTCCCTCTCCACACTGACTCAGGACGCTCATTTGTCACATGCTGTAGTGACTCACTACCACAAGGGATAACACCCTGGCAAGCTTGCAGCTGCAGGACTCTGAGCTGTCTGCACCCAAGGCCCAGTGTTCAGCTTGCTGCTGGAAATACAAAATGTGCTGAGCTGGGGTGATTTAGTGACCTCAGAAACCAAAGTTGCTCAGTGCCTAGGATTGCTAAAGGAGCACAGAGCAGGACAGGGTCAGCAGGAGACTTATGTCTGCCCTGCTGCTTAAAATTTGTAAAAGTATCTCTAGTGATGAAAACAGAATCCACTTGCTCCAGCCTCTGACTCAGGAGAAGGGCAGGAGGCCAGAGTGAATCATGGTGCTTTCTGGGGCTGTGCCCTTCTGTGCATCTTAGAATGCAGCTTTAATTTCCATATGGCAAAAAAACCCAGAAAAGTGTCCAAACCTTATCTTTTTTTGTGACATACTGATCATAGCCTGGAGGAAGGGTAGAGGTATGGCCTCTGAGAGAAGATAAAAACAGGGACAGGATGGTTACTGAAAAGGCACCAGAGTTCAAGGAGTTGGAGAGGTGGGAGAACATACCCTGTTCAGGAATTGTTTCTGTTCCTGCTTCACCTACAGCACCTGAGCAATGGCAAGTTGGCACTTGTTTTTCCCCAGGGAAGAATGTGGGATTTAGGCAGGAGTGCAGAAGTACCTATTTTCCTTGGATTTAGGAAGGAGAAGTACACCATATAGTTGGAGGATCTATCATTGCAGGTACTCCTGCCCTGGGAGTGAAGGGAGGACTATGCAATGATGCAGAGCAGGAGTTGCAGCCTACAGCAGGCAAGGACTTGCAAGCAAGGCCTCCAAGATTAACTCATCTTGTCCTGCAAAACAAAGGCTGAAATCTTCTGCTTTCCTGACCAAGAATTTGGTCCATATAGCCACAATGTGCTAGAGTGCCCAGTGCAGGAGAGAAGAGCTGCATCTTGGGAGTTCATGGCTCCCTCTAGGGTACTGGATAGGTTAGTTTGACTTCTTGAGCACTGTTTTGCAGTTTGAAAACACAGATTCCAGCAGACATGCTGAAAGAACTGTCAAGTGTTTTCCAGAACTCGGTGTCAGCCTGTAGTGACTGACTCCCACCTCGGTCTCAGCTTTGCCACCTCCCTAGATTCCTCTGCTTTCACACAAAACTTAACATGATTCATTTTCATCTTTTAATGTCTTGGAAAAGCAGGAACTCTGTGTCTGGGAATTCAGCAGCAGTGAACTGTAAGCCTTAAGCCCTAAATACTTGAATCTTGCATCAGTCTTAAAGAACCTATTGTTTCCTAAAGGTAAAAGCTCAGCTAGAAGAAAAAGAAGGGAAAACCTTTGATGTCTTCACTGCAGTGGAGTTTAAAACTCAGCTGGTTGCTGGAACAAACTACTTCATCAAGGTAGAGGATGCTGGGTTGTTTCTCTTGTATTAATGTGTATAACCTTTTGAACGGTGGGGTTTTTTTCTTTCTTAACTAGAGGAGAATGCTTACGATTTGACCTTAATAAGAAAAAAAAATTATGCATTAAAAAACCACAAATATCCACCTCCAACCCCTCTCCCTATCTGTTAGAGCCTCTTTTCTCCATTTTCATGGGAAGATTAGGTGGTATTTCTGCAAAGTCACAGCTCCTAGTCTGGTTTAAAACAAGCCCATGGTTTTTCTTAATGCCTGTCTGCTGCTCCATCCTCAAACCAGCCCAGCCTCCGCCACCCCTCCTGCTGCAGGCTGCTCCCCCTGCAGGGATCTCACTGGGTTTTGTGCTTTGCAGGTCCATGTTGGGAATGAGGAGTTCATGCACCTGCGGGTGTTCAAGAGCCTACCTCACGAGAATGAGCAGCTGAGCCTCCACAGTTACCAGGGCAGCAAGACAAAGCACGACGATCTGGCTTATTTCTAGCAACCTTCTCTGCTGTGTTTCCCTAGCTGGCTCTTATGTGCATTTTCTACAGGCTGCAAAATGTTGATTCCTGTGCCAAAAAAGGCAGGAAAAAGTGTCTTTTTTTAACATCATGGTGGAAAAAGTCCATTTCTTTTATGCCATTCCCTTCCTGTGCAATCTCCAAATCTGAGAGTCACAGGGCTCTCCTATTACCTGCACTAATGCAAATCCTACTTTTATTGCAACTTAACTTAGGCTCTAGTGCAACTTAACCAGAATTCTGTGGCTGAGTCCTGTTTATGGACTTCCTTGGTCTGGAAAGTGGAAGGGGAATGACACCAGCACTCGTATATTTGGAGCAGGGAACAAGAAGCCTCAGTCTTTTCTGTGCTGTTTTGCAGCTGTGAATATGTGTGTAGATTTAAATGGTACTTCGTATTTTATGGGCAAAGACCTGATGAGAGACTGGAGCTGAAGCAATTTTGCAAGGAAGAGAAGGAGGCTTACAGTAGTTTGAAACAAACATTCCCTTGGTAATCATGCTCATCCTCTTGCAGCAGTAGCACGTAATGTCCCGTAGAGGGTGTGTGAGTTTAAAATACCAAACCGCCTTGCTTATGTTCTCAGTCCTATGGAAAAGTCCTGGAAAGGAACTTAAGCTGGACAAGCACTTCTGCATTTATAACAATAAACATTTCTTTTGACTTGAGCTGGCATCTTTGACTGGTGCTTTACTGTTCTCTTCACTGGTTTTCACTATTGATTAGTAACTTGCTCAGCTTTTTTTCCTTAAGTGTTCTTTATATTCCAGATAACCTTATGTTTATTCTATGTCTTAATTAGAAATACTTTATTTTAATCTTGTGACAGACATAAAAGATAACAAGAAAGACCTCTGCAGGTATATCAGCAGCAAAAGGAAAATATGAACAATAGCTTTGCAAACTTCATTTATTTACTGTCATGGGCAGAACCCCCATAGGATTTGCAGAGGTGAGGCAGTGCACCTCATCATGTTTTAGAAGTAGGTCAGAGGGTCATCTCTGGTTTTGCCAGTCTGAAAATCGACAAGGCTGGGACCTTGGTTCTCATGAGGAAGAGCCTGAAACACCTTTAAGTGGGCATATTCAGCATCGGAAACTTGGACCTAGAAATGAAAAGAGCGGGGAAGTGAGGATCGTGGGCTCAAAGCAGGTTCAAACAAAAGGCTGTTCTTTACATTCTTAACATCTTTGCTCAGGATCTTAATTTTAGATGTACCTTCATTTTTACTTCAAGAGCTCTTATCCAAATCTGGATAATAACTGGTGGCAGAAACTGTCTACACGTGTAGAAAACTGTACTAAAAACCCTCAGACTCAGGTGAAGGGAAAATGAGCAGAACTGCTTGGGTGTGGAAGCACCAGAAGATGCAAGAAGAGAAAGGTTTTGATAGTGACCTATTTCAGTCACCAAGATGCCAGCATATTTCCTCACAGCTTCCAGGCACACTTGTAGGAGACAAGAGACAATGAGGAAACCTCCATGACTTGGGGGTGGGACACAGTGCAGACACCATGTCAGCTCCCAAGGGTACAGAAAGGTCTAATACAGAAAGACCAGCACATGGTCCTGAGAGGCAATGACAACCTGAAAGCCAGGATCCCTGGTCTGCAGAGTTACTCCAAACACATCAGTGCCTGAACAGGGAACCTGACACATCCTAGTCCTTTTGGGAGTGCCTGGAATAAATACTCTTCCAAAGAAATTCACCTTCCCCCCTAGAAAGTTCTCACATAAACACTTGGTAGGAAGCTGGAAATCTTCATTCTTACAGAGCCAAGCACAATAGGTGCTAAACTCTCCCTCAGTGAGGGACATGGAAACTTTAATGCCTTAGGCTCCAAGAGGTTTTTACGTGCATTCTGGTGGCTGCAGTGTGATGCTGTGCTTGGTCTGGGTTACATCTCAGCTGTAAGTCTGCTGGTAAAATGTCAGGGAGATGGAAGATTCAGAAATATAAAAGAATGAATCTTGAGGCAGAGTTTGTTCCACTTAATGCTAAAATGAGGAACTATTTTCCATCACTGGTAAAACTGGAAAAGAAGAGACGAATCATCCACTTCACAAAACATCCATTTCCAGTGTTACAAATGGATTTCTTCCAAGTTCAGTAATACATCAGTCTTCATTTCTGAATTAAGAGTTCTTTTAAGGAAGCACCTGGGAAAGAAGAAGGTTTGGCAGCATCTGTCCTTCCTGGGATCAACTAAGTATGAGAAATGTGGAGCTAATGCTCACACTGTCTCTCTGCAGAATTACTCTGCCCCAAACATTACAGGCCAATTTCTCTAATAAAAACATTCTTCCAATTCCCTTGTCAGTGGAGCATACCCTGCCAGGCACAGGTCCACACACACGTGGGGTTTCAGCAGTCACAGGCCATGCCTGCTCTGCTCCAGAAGGCCAGCCTGCTGCTCAGCAGTGCTTGCTGGCCTTCAGATGAAAAATACACCCAGCCATTTCTTCTGTGCTACTTCACAGAAAGCTGCTCACAGCCATAGGTCTGAGTTTCCAGTAGAGGAGGAGTGGCACTATCAGAGGGCTCCAAATTAAGCATTACCCATTTCTCCTCTGCAGCAGAGAGGGGGCTTTGAAAATGCAGAAAGAATCAGCAGGCAGGCTGTACCTCTGCAGCACCTGACACACAACCAAAACATTGACACACCTGCTTGCATGCAAAACTAGTCAACAGACATGGGTGCACTGCATTACAAAATTGACACTATCTCCCATCAGTTCCTCAAGCTGACTTCCATTTCATCCCAGCAAACACAACTGAAGGACACAGACACTATTTTTCCTTGAAAGGAAACAGGAGACCGGTTATTACGTGTTGAAATAATTTGAGTTGGGAATCTATAGTCCTTGAGGGGAATGATCCCAAGCAGCTTACCAGTCACATCTGAGTAAACACAGGGCATGTTTTATAATATTTATATTCCTGCTTACAATAGTGCCAAACAGAGGAATTTCATAAGCATTTGGAGGTAGTCCCCACTTCTGTTACTCACATCAGATGGTTTCCAATGATGTTTGCTTCTCTTTCTAGCCACTCTGCAAGTCACCTGTATCATTTAATTCCAAAACACTCCCTCCTAAAATATATACAAACCTTAATAAAATACATTATCCCAGCAACCACTTGAGTCTTATATTCTATGGCTGTATAGACAGCACAGTTTGTGTTTGCCCGGCTTTCAAACTGTGACTTCACCTGTAAAAAAAAAAAGGGAAAAATGATTGGCAGGTTGATACTTAGGGATTTCTTTCACATACACCACTCCTATTTTCATTCTTTCAAACACACTCCCTTAATGAAACTCCACAAAGTGACTGAGGGTGCCCTCAAATCCCTTGTCCAGATCATCAGTAAAGATATTAAACAGAACTGGCCCCAACTGGCCCAGGGTGCACCACCTGTGACCGGGCAGATGTAGCTCCATTCACCACCTCTCCCTGGGCCCAGCCATCCAGCCAGTTTTTTCACCCAGTGAGCAGTGCACCTGTCCAGGCCTCTTCAGTAGAATGCTGCAGGAATTGGTGTCAGAGGCTTCACTAAGGTCCAGGGAGACAACATCCACAGCCTTTCCCTCATCCACTAGGCAGGTCATGGAAAGAGATCAGGTTGGTCAAGCAGAACCTGCCTTGCATGAACCCCATCCTTGCTGGGCTTGAATCCCTGGTTGCCCTGCACATGCTGTGTGATGGCACCCAGGATGAGCTGTTCCATGACCTTCTCTGGCCTGACAGGTCTGTAGTTCCCTGGATCCTCCTTCCTGCCATGCTTGTAGGTGTTCTTTTAGAGGGGCATCAAATTAGCCAAACTCCAGTTGTGTGAGACCTCCCAGGTTCACCGGGGCCACTGGTAAATCATGGACAATGGCTTGGAGAGCTCTTCTATGAGCTCCCTCAGTACCCTCAGGTGGATTCCATCCAGCCCCATAGATTTACACATGTTTAAGTGGAGAAGCAGGTCACTGTTTCCTGCTGGATTGTGGGAGCTTCATTGTGTTCCTTGTCTCTGTCTTCCAGCTCAGGGAGCTGGTACCCTTAGGACAACTGGTCTGACTATAAATTACTGAGGTTAAGAAGGCTTTAAGTACCTCAGCCTTTTATTTTTTGTGGCAATGCTTTCCCCAACATCCATCAAATGATGGAGATTCTCCTTAGGCCTCTATTTGTTGCTGATGCATTCATAAGAACACTTTTTGTCACTGCTTTTGGCAGTGGCCAGAGTTAAGTTCTAATAGGGGTTTTGCCTTCCTAACTTTCTGCATAACCTCGCAACACCTTTGTAATCCTCCTGAGTTGCCTGCCCCATCTTCCAAAGCTTATTAACTCTTTTTTTTACCCTGGGTTCCAGCCAAAACCCTCTGTTCAGCCAGTCCAGCCTTCTTCCCCACCAGATTGTCTTTTGGCACATGGAGACACCCTGCTCTTGCACCTTTAGGATTTCCTTCTTGAAGAATGCCCAGCCTTACTGGATCTCTTTGCCCTTCAGGACCACCTCCCAAGGGACTCTTTCAACTGGTCTGCCAAACAGGCCAAAGTCTTCCCTCCAGAAATCCAAGGCAGTGGTTTTGTTGTTGCCCTTCCTTACTTCTCCAAGAATTAAAACCTCTCCCATTTCATGATCACTGCATGACCACCACACAGAAAGCAGAGGCTGGGTGACGTGGTGGCTCTCTGCACCTGGCACCCATGCTGATGACCAGGTGCATTACTGAGTTTGGGCAGAGGAGCAGTGTCAGTGTCAGCCCGCTCAGGCTGCCCTGGGCGGGGCCAGCAGCACCTCAGCGCTTCTCACCACCCACCCGTTTCACAGGACCCACTGAATTAATTTACTTCCCCAGCACAAGCACCTACAACTGGCTGCCACTCCCATGACATTCCTTCCTAGCAGGAAGGCCACAGAAAGCACCCGAGGAACATTTAGATTGTCCTATTCAGCTTTCTCATGATCTCTGCTCTTCTGCTGAGCAGCTTCCACAGGGTTTCTATCCCCAGGAACTGACAACTAGACTTTCAGCTGAGGAGCTGCTAACTCTGGCAAACTAGGGAAATTTTAATTCCCAACACCCTTTCAGATGACTGGGGAAGGGACCTCCTAGAATGCTCCTAAGTGGCAACTTTTGGTGCATCATATTCCTCTCTCAGAACAAAACAAAGCCACTTCTCTCCAGTTTTGCTCTCTCTCCTCTGGCCACTATGTCCCCCATTTGTTATTTACAGACTGAGCCTTCAGTAAAATCAAGCAGGCAAACAGCTCCTTAATCCTCGAGTGAAAAAATACAGCATTCCTAAGCTCTTACCTAACAGCATCCTAAACCCAAAACATCCCTCAGTTTTGGGCAACAGCTGTAAAATAAGGAGACCAAATAAATAACATTCCTCAGCTCGCTAATGATGGCTAGAGACAAGGCACAGGTGTAAGAAAGTAATTATGTAATCCCACAAGCAGACAGACCTTGTGCATCCCAAGCCCTGCAGATGCTATTTACAACTTCTTTGAAATCATAGGAATTGCTTCTCTGCTCCAGCAGAGCATAAAGGCCCACAGAATTGCTTCCTGAAAGGGTGACACTTATGCTGGAAGGACAGCAGGATTTCCCCAATGTAAGGTTTCCATAGGAATATTTTCCTTAGTGAACTATACCAAAGCCTCTGCAAAGGAGGAAGGAACCAGGAAGCGTTCTCTCTCCTGCTCTCAGCACGGGGCACAAATTTCACTTTGCAGAAAATAAAGAGCAAAGAACAATCTGTTTTCATTTTCTTGAAGCTACTGAGAACAAAAGAACACTAAAATTAGGATCAGTCCTTTTCTGGAATCACACAGAAACTTCCACATTTCAGATTCCATATGAGCCCTGTACTCTGTGAGCATTAGCACTGCCTGAAACCAGCATTCACATTTTCAAGTGCCTGTTTGCTCACGGACACCCAAGTGCTGTGGTTTCACCTCCAATACACACTGCAAGACTTCTGATGACCCATAAATAACACAGTTCAGCACTGAAAACGAAGCTCAGTATCTGGCATGGTGCTTGAGCCATTTCACAGACTCATTAATTAAATTTCACAGCCCTCAGCTGACCCCATCTTAAACATCAGGAAACAAGAATAGCAAATTCACAAAGGTGCTACAAGTCCCTTGCTACGGTCTCCCCTCCACAGGTAAAAGGGAATTTCTGATCTCTGCAAGTGCTGCTCCTTCAAACATTCCTGCCAGCATAGAAGGAACAGTGATACTGCTCCCAAGTAATTCAGTCAGTGCCCTCCAAATAATTGTAGATCATCCATTTCTCCTTCTGCTCTGCCCTAAATAATCTCTGACTAACCCATCACCTCAAACTCCAGCCCTCCCTCATGTACATGTCCCCAAGTCTGGTAACCCCAGCTGTGAGTGACCAATAAAGCCCTACAATGGAAGAAGGCTCAGAGGAGCTGGGGAGGGTGACATGCCACAGGTGAAACTCGAGAATAATGCAGGGTGTGACTAACCACAGCTTTTGCAAATCAGCTGACTTTATCTCAAGACAAAGGTTGACCACAGGGTGTTTTTGATAAATAGCTCTGTCAGTGGAGCATCATGTGGCAGTGTAACTCCCCAAGTTCAAACAGAAAGTGAACACACCCCTGAGTTAGTCAGACCAACATGGGGGGAGTGAATACATGGCTCTGCCCAATCCTGAGTACAAAAACTAAATGGTTGTACAATAGAATTTTGAAGAAAACCGCTGGCTAGAGCTGACTTCAACCCCCATCCCCCTTCTCAGTCACCAAGGATGCCCAGTGTTGTGACACAGAGCGTGCTGTACAGACCAGGACTGCAGAACACGCTGGTATCCTCAGGGAACTGGGATTGCAGTTGCTACAGTTTGGTAAGAGTAACTTAGACCTGTATCAAGTGACAGTATATTTGTATCACTCTGCTAAATCAGACTCCTCGTGTAACAATGGAATATCTTCTAATCAGTAAACTGGATGTCAAACATTATCCCTTCCACCTGTGGACTACAGAAAAGAGCCCTGTCAGAGTACTGGGCTGCCTGGTCTCAGCTTGCAAGATCCCAGAAGCCGTGGAAGGATGCCTGTTACAGTGATTGGGTGCAAGGAAAAGCACACAGACAGTTCTAGGTGATCAGAAGGCTTCGAAAACCAGGGCGACAGATGCCTTGGTGCAAACTGTCCTCGGTGGCACAGCCAAGGAGAGAGCTGGGAGCCCTGCACATCAGGTATAGCGAGTGTGCAGCAGTATTGGCCAATGCACTCAGCACTGGTACTTCCTATTTTTGTTTCCTCAAAGGGTGCCTGAGTGCAATTGCCAAAGGGAGAAGAGCTCATCTCTCAGAGCAATAAGGGTGAAAACGATTGGGTGGATGGGAACATAAGATCGAGTTCTCCCGTGATGTGTTGTTCTCCTTTCACCCTCAGGATGCATTTTATACTTTCTTTAAAAAGAGCTGCTGCACTGCAGGGCATTAGAGGATCTGCAGAAGTGCTGCTCACACAGCTGCTCCAGGACAGGACCACTGCCTGCAACCAACCACCTGGCAACTGGGCTCACTCACTGGCCTGCCTTATGCCAAGCTCACCTTGCCCCACCAGCAGCCCCTGTATCACAGCTGTGACTCTAGAAAACACTTAATGCCAGCAGGGAACTCACAATTTAAAAAGAGCTTTGTCCTGCACATATAATTCCTTACTGCATACTAGCATGTGGTTTGTCCTATGGAGTCCCTCACTGAGGAATGAATTCCACCAGGTACAACCTTTTTCCCTTGCAATATGCCACCTCTCATTTAAACTGCTGGCATAGCAGAGGTGGGCTTGGAACTTCACACAGACAGTAACTGAAGGTAGCCAGTACCATGCCTGGCCATGGACAAAGAGGAGACAGAGAAGTGGCCTGAGTGACCCTTTGTCTCAGTCTTACCAAGGCACTTCCTACATAGAATGCTGAGAAAACACAGCCAGTCAAGGGGATTCCCACTTTCAGCATGAACTTCTCCAGTTTAAAACCTGGCTCAGTCTCCCAGGCTTTACACAAGCTTCAGGAATGGCCTCTTTGCACACAAGTAACTCAGTCTAGAGACAGGGTACAACTCACCTGGTCTACAAGCTGCTGAACTTCTGGAGTAGCTGGCTTGGTGTCAGATAAGCCCCCAGGCATCATGGTGGCAGGTGACTTCTCTGAAATGATGAGTGGCTTTGAAGAGGGAAGTTCAGCACAGTCTGAGCAGAGTCCCCAGGCATCTCACATATATACACAGACATGTCATGGAATCATGTGACCTGCAACACATGGAGCCTACCATTACTGAACTGGAGAAGGAGAGAAACGGGGAAAAGAGGGAGGGAAAGCAGTGTAAAGCACTGGCAATATTATAATAAATGTAAAAAGCACTTAAAGAAGTGTTTATGGTCTGCACATCAAAAAAGAAAAACAAACATCAGCCTCCAGTCACCCACATCTTAAAGAGAGTTGGTTTGGGCTGCAGCTGGAACCTCTTGCCTCTCCACCCATGTGCAGATGACTAGGCTAAGCTCTTGGGAAACAGATCAAAGACACACCTAAGTATTTCCCAACACCTTTCCTGATCAGAGGAAAGGATGCAGCACTTTCCTTAGCATAGGTCCCATTCAACTTGAAATTTTATTCTCTCAATATCCTTCTAAGTAGGGGAACGGGAGCAGATGGCATCTTACATTCAGTGACTTGACTTCCCTCTGCCTGATAAATACCAGTGGTATATACCACTGGTAAATACCAGCACCAGAAGTGGAAAGTAATTCAATCCCAGATTCAGGTAAGTTCTGCAAATAAGGCATTTCTGCTTCTTTCCCATCAAGCCAAGACCTATATTCAGGCCATCATAATAGCAACTGAATGTACAATATAATCTCCTTTTTAACTCTAGTGCCAATTTCCTGGAAGACAAAGTACAATAAAAAAGACACAAAAGCTGTCCCAATTTCAACATATGCTGCTGAAACACATAACATGAGAACATATAGTCTGAAGTATTCATTCTGCAGTTACAGTCACATGGCACAGTCACATGGATGAATGCAAATGTATAAAACTCAAAATCTGCTGGGGGAAGGCTAACAACTGCTAGCAGCCCTCCCTGGTAAGGGAGAACTAACACTTCAAGACTACTCCCTGTCAATATTCCTGCCATTCTCCTCACCAGCAAGTTAGAGGAATGTTGTCCCAGAGCAAGGACCAGAGAAGTAGCAACAGACCAGACATTGCTTAGTCGGTAGGGGCAGGTACATGGGAGGAGGTGAAATGTGAATATGTGCTGCACACAGGCAATGGGCATTTCTGCTGGGATCAGCATTACGGAATTTGCTAGGAACAGGTGGATTTATGGCCACAGCAACAACTTATCTGTGTCCTACCCAAACTACTGACCCTCCTCCTCACAGATAACAAGTGATGCAAGACATTGTAAAAAAGTACTTCAGATCTGACTTCAAGGCCTGGTTTTGGCATAAAGCCCCTGAGATTGAGAAATTGGGGCTGTAGGGGCCCTACAGTCAACAGTATTGATGAGTATTACAGCATGTTACTGAAAAAGATACTGCAGAATTTTCCAAAGTTGACCAGCAGCGCTACGGAAATAGACAAAAAGCATTTGAGGAAAAATCGTTGTCCTGAGACATTTTTGTGAACAGAGAGAAAAATCCTTCCAGTTTTCAGGAATAAACGGAGTGGCAGCTGTTAAAACAGGGATTCTGCTTCTTTCATCAATTTCTCCTCTCCAGATGAGGAGTTCCTCAGAGCCCTATTCATGGAGCTGATGACAACTCAAATCTTTTGCATAAGACCTTGCTGATTCACTCAAATGCTGACCATGTTTCACCACGTGTGCCTTATTCACACAACAGGTCAGATAAGGAACTGGAAGAGCCAGCTCACCTTACTGAGGCCAGAAATCAGAGAATGTGTTCAAAAACTGCACAGCACCAGTACTAAAACAGGATATTTTATAAACCTGTCCACTCACCAGGATCCTGCTAACTTCCTTGGGAAGGGATGTTAAGATCCCCAAGGCAGCAGTACACTCCTGGAGAACTCTTGATTCTGTCTAGCAACAAATACTCTGAGCACAAAGTCTAGGAGGGTTCATTTATAATCTTGGAAAGACTCTAGGTGTGAAACTAAAGATATTAATGTTGTGTGGAAATCATTCACTGGACTCCGTATTTCTGGGTTCGCTGGTTTTTGACTTTAAAGCATAACAACTTTATTTTTTTTCCCCCTAGAACGCACTATTGTGCAGAAGGGGAAAAAAATCAAGACTAATAGTCAGCAAGTTGATGCTGAAGTTGACAGAGGCAAATCAGACTGTTTCTTTTCCACAGCAGTGCTAATGGCTGTCCCAAAATCCACTGATATTTCTAAGACTGTCATGCAGTACTCATCCTGCACAACTATTTCATGAAACCACTTTGAAGTGCTGACGTTTCACAGACCTGTGATCAAAAATGATCAGAGGCAATTGATCAACCTTATCCTGGGCAACTCCCACCTCCACCCACCCCTCTCTACACTAGCTTTTGGATGTCATGAATCAGGATTTGGAACACAGCCATGAAAAGAGCAGCCGCCCCCAGGCCATTTCTTGCACAACAAGGTGAGCAGTGCCCCTGTAGTGTTTGAGATGGCTGGTGTCACCTACCAGGCCAGCCTACACTCTCCATCAAGCACAGCTGGCAGCTTCCCCTCACGTCACTGTGCTGCTCTTATCTTGGAGAGTCTCTGCTGGGACACCACCACTGGCATTCTGGACAGCTTTGAAGCTGAGTAACTTCCTGCACCATGTACTATTCTAATACAGAAGAAACAGATCTTTACCACTTGCAGGCCACTACTCCCTGGCCCTGTTTAAGCAATTTTAAGAGGTACAAGCTATTGTTGATAAAAACATCAGTACAAAACAAAGTAAACAAAATATAAAAAAAACTCCACCAACATCCAAACCCCAGGGTTATGTATTTACAAGTCATTTTTAAACCAGAAATGAAGTCAGCTCTGTAGAAATTATTGTGAAAGCCAAGTCAGTAAGGTCAGTCACAAAATTGTGACTGGACATGACACATGGTCTGAATGTCTTTAAGAGCTTCTAGAGGAAAGCAGCCCTCCATGTACCAGCTGAAGATATGTTTTCATTGTCACAGGAACAACAGCCTTGATTTTCAACATGCTGGTCTGCAAAAAAGGTTTCCCCTCCTGCTACCCACCCTGATTTTGAAAGATTTCTGACTTCATAGATGAACAAGGATCAACGGAAACCAGACCTTCAGCAGCAGAAAGTCTCACAGCCCAGCATTGCTGAGCCTCTTCCTCTCAGTCTGCTTCAAGACAACAGAAACCTACTGTTAAAATTACTCTATAAAGAAATTACCTGTTTCATCAGTCTTTAATGCCTACAGGCTGCAGAAGACAACAGCACTGAATGGTAGAAAAAGAACACCTCTATTTCACAGAAGGAAAGGTGCACATGCTTGAGAGGACTTCCCAAGCAAGCGGGATCTGCCCACCTCTATCCACCACTTGCAAGCAATGGGAAAGCCCCAGTATAGGAGGCAAGGCACCCACAGGACTCTGGACATAGCCATCAGCTGTGCTCAAATGCCTTTACTTGCAGACATAGAGGTTAAAACCAGGGAAAGGATGAAATCCTGCCGTTTGTAGGGTCCGCTATTTGACCCCAATATGACAGCAGACAGCCCAGTAATTTTGTAACCACCTCAACGGTAACGTTGAAGCAAGGTTCAATCCCTGACTAAACACCATCCTGGAATCCTCAGGCAACCCTAGACACAGAATTTACCTGCCTGTACAGGTTCAGTGTGGCACACAGCTCACACGGATGCCATCTGCCCACATGCCAAAACATCCCACTCCACGTGCAGCTCGGGGGTACTGAGGGAACAGCAGGAATGTTCTCCTGCCCCGCGCCCAACGCGTGGCGTGCAATTCCATGTACTCACCTTCGTGCTCCATCGGCTTCAACAGCAACATCAAACAGCCTCTGAGCCACCTGATGTGCCCTGGACTACTGTAAGAGACAGCCCTCTGTGCTCAGAGCAAACTAAATAAAGCAGTTCAGCATCTCAGTGCACCCCTCTGTATGCAAGCTGCAAACACCCCAGGCAGGGATGTCGGGGACTTAGGAGTCTTCTCATGGTATCAGTTTTTCATACTCAGGTTTGTATAGGACTACTTGCTCAGCCTCATATTCACACTGAAAATAATTCTGTGTTGGGCTGATTCTTTGGGGTTGTGGGTTTTGGGTTTTTTTAACATAGTTTCCTCATAACAAATGCAAAAAAAGAAAAAAAATCTGCGTATCACATCCATTTCACAGGTCATTTATCACAGCATCTGCTTAAGTGAAGAAGCTTTCCACAACAGCTGAGCAAACATCTGGATGGATAAAGGAAGACAAGGATTAATTCTCATTACAGTCTCTAGTTTATACAGAAATAAAAAATTATATTTCAAGACTATTGATCCAAGTCTATACACACTCGTAGAAGTTTCTATTGTACAACTGGCTTAAAATGAGAATTTGTCCTTGCCCTGGAGAGAACAAATATTTGAGACACCTATACTAGAGGTCAATATTAAAGTACCAACTTTGAAATCAAAACCTACTGTTCTCAACATCTCATTAATTGACCATCAAATTGACCTGTTGAAATTTCATTAGTGCCAGTTCAGCCCAGAGTTATAAGCAGTATTTGATTTACATTTTGACAATAAACAATTATAAGAATTTAACAACTGAAGAACAAACACATTTTCTGCTTTTAGAGTTGCAGAAAAACAATGAGAAATCTTCAAGAATGAGTGCTCCAACTCAAAGTTCTGCATAAAGCAGTTGCAGCACCTTGAGAAAAAAAAAGGAAAAAAAAAGAAGTTTGAACATCACGATTTACATCCTCAAAGACTTAAAATATATTTCTACCTCATTCTCAAAGAAAAGTGGGATGAAATGACCCTGGTGCCTAAAAATAAAAGACCTCCAATCAGTTTTGAGTCTCTACTACACAAACTATAGAACAGATGCTGCTGCACAGATCTTTGCCAGCTCTCAGTAACACAGGTACATTCCTTAATTTATTTCCCACTCCCTATATATGCAAAGCTTTAGGGAAGTGAGAGTATATCCAGTAATTTCATTGCTGTTGCTGAATTCCAAAGTGTTTGCAAGATAGGGCCTGTATTTTTAGGGCTCTGTTTAAGTTCAGTGGTTCTTGAGATCATATCAGCTAGCAACCACAGAGACCTTGTCACTTGACTGTCAGCCTATCTGAGATAAACACAAAATAAAATACACAGGTGTAATTGCAGCAATTCAGCTTTCCTCCTACCCATCTGCCTTTAAATGCCGTGTTACTGCAGGGATGCTGTTTTCTAAAGACAACACCGTGGCCAGGATCAACAGGATCAGGTGTGCACAGCTGTTTCCTCAGCACAAATACACAATTCACCTTTACAACTAATCTTAAAAGTTCAGGGGAGGGACAAAAAAGGGTCCCTGGACAGTCTCATTCCTAAATGGCCAGAAACACATCTTCAGCTCCAATCCAAAGTGGTTTTAATCGACACCATATTCCCTATATAAAGGAAAACTCCAGAACACAGACCAGAGGGCAGTAAGCAACAGATTCTCCCTGTCAGCATTGCAGGAGCCATGGCAAACCTTTACCCACACATAACTCTGAGCCACTGCTGCTCGTGTTGAGCAGCTCAGAACGAGGCTGGTAATTTCTTACTTTCAGCAATGCTGATTTGCTGATCAGTCTGACATTTTTATTTCCTTTCACACTTAAGCAGATTATTTCCACAAAAAGACCATGTTCACTGATATTTTAGCAGTCACCAGCTCAGGGAGAGCCTCATCCTCCCTGCTCAGGATGGGTTTTACTGTTTCTTCCCCTCTGGGATCACTGAAGCTGTGGAAGTTCAAGAAAGATGCCAGTTTTGCATTCTGGTTGAAAATTGTTTTAATACTATAAAACTCATTTGTTCACATATTTTGTACAAAAGATGAGTTGTTTTCTCTTAATTACAGGAGAATCATTTCAAGCTTGAGAATTCAGCTAAGTAGGTCCAAAACAAAACAAGACTGGGTTCTACTGGTTCTGGAGGGTCCCAATTCAGCTCACCCAAGGTCTCATTCCAGTTTGGCTCTCACAGTTATGGACCACCTTGATAGAAAATATCCCACATCATCATTGACTCTTCGGAGGCTTGTAGTGAATTCGGCACCGCTCATTAAATACCTGAGACACCAAAACAGAAGAGCAAAAGTGAATCAGCCCCACCCAGGAAATGAGCAGAACTTCACAGACAATTCAGGCAACTACCTCTTCATGCAGCACCCATCTCAAGCTGCTCAGTTCTGAGGTATCAATAAATGACACTTGCCAAGACATCCATCTCCATTCACCTTCTTTCCTGGCTTTAGTAAAGCCAAAGTTTGCAGCCTGTTTGTAGATGTTGGGATACTGCACAGCACTAACGTTCTCCCTCAGACAATGCAGACTCTTAATCCTGGCAGGCTGTTATCATCAAAAATGCTGATGCCTTTTTTTTAAAAGGGAGAGAAATAATCATTAGAAGGCTCCTGAATGGCTGTGTTCTGTTAGGTTCACTCTGGCATTCAAATTTGGGTGCTGTATTCCTGTCTTTCCTGAGCAGGCACCTTTTACACGGGCATGACAGCCAAGAAGAGGAGCAAGGGCTCCTGGAAGCCACGTGCACACTTCCAGTGGTCTGCCTGCCTGTGCCAACGCTGCCAGCACTCCCTGCAAAGGGCACAGCACTCCTGCCTCACTCACCTCTGACACCTTCTCTGGGTAAAATTTAGCCTCCAGAACTGGATACTGAGGATCGTGTATATTTAGCTTGAGCTGCTGCTGGCCTGCCCTAAGGAGGGCCAAGAAACGTGACTATTTAAATAAGGCAGTCTGAATCCAAAGCAAAACACACAGGCTCCCACCAAGGTTGCAGGTGCTCTTCACAAGTCATTTAGTTATGTGTCAGTTTTGTCCAAACTTGTTCAGCACAAGTCCTGAAAGCAACAGCTGGCACCAAGCTGAGGCTCTGGCAGGTGTTGGATGTCCCATCAGCATTCCCACAACAGCATATTTTGCCAAGCTGTCCAGGGATTTAGCAGACCCAAGTGCCTGTGATCATCAGGATATGAAGTGTCATGAACTCTCCCATTGGCTTTATGTGCAAAGTGAGTGATCTTGTAATTTTGGGGAAGTTATCCAACACTTTATATAAATACACTGTTTCAAGCTCTATTTTCCAAGAATCTTCTACAGCTGATCTTCTTATTCACAGTTCAGAGCCTATGGCTACTTCAGCAAAAGTGAAGCCTTGAGCACACAATAGTTACAGCATTGCTTCTCAACAATTTTGGAGTACTTTTCAACTACCTATCAAACTTAATTTATTTCAAGAAATAGACATGTATTACAAACTGCTTCATACTGCAGAAAAGCTGTGATATAGTTTCTTTCACACACAGAAGTGTGCAGCCATTATGTTACCACATGGAATAGACACCTCTGGAAAAGTTCAGACGAGGTGAAGGTTTGAAATCAGTGATAGGAGAAAACTGCAGAAATTAAGAGCAACAGCAGGTCCAATTCAGAAACATTTTACTACTAAACAAATCACACCATTTTTTGTCCATTGTCTGTTAATGACATTTTAATGGCATGTACATCTAAAAGGGTGCTGGAAGTACTTTCTAAAGCACTGCAAAGGTCTCTAGCATCAAACAACACACCAGCTTGCTTGCTATCATGCTGTTTTTCAAAGTATCTTCAACAGTAGCTCCACAACCTGTGGCAGGAAGATCAACGCTGCAGTCTTACTAACAGTAAGACTGCCTCCTACTTTTAGGATCATTGGCTCACAGATTTCAGTGTGTTACTCAGGCCACTTAACTCCACTGGTCTACCTGTGAAGTGCTATTCTCATTTTTCAGACATTTTTCAGGAAAAGCAATGGCTGAGAAACCTTAAAATTCATGTTACTACACAAAAGTTTGATTTTGCTGGCTGTTACGTATTCGTATAAACCACTCCAACAATAAACTCCAATGTGGAGGTGCTGGACAGAGACTAATGCAAGTGTCTTGTTTGAAAGTCAATTCCTTGTTTGGTATCATCCAAATTCCACTGCATGCATTTGTCTAAAGTAGCATACTTCTGTATGCCACTATTGCTGCAGTCAGTCAGTGTTTAAAAAACTGTTTCCTAATCAGATTTTTCCAATTAGTTTTCAGTTGTTTAGGATTAATGGAAATACACAAGTGTACTTCCCAACCAGAAGCCTACAACAGTAAAACAGCAGCCTGCACACCAGTAATCACTCCATGTAACAAATTGCATTCAGTCTGCATCCATGACTGGTTCTAATTCCATCAGTGACATTTTTATGGGCAGCTAAAGGAGGCATTTGTGTGTATATTCAGAGCACAGTATAGCAAAGCTGAAGATAAAACCCAGAAATATTTATCTCTTCAAGCCCCACTCTGAACACTGGCTGAGGAATACACTAGCAGGCTAAAATACCCCTGCACCATGCATACCTCACTGTTTATAAACTCTCCAGCTTCAGGAAAAATAAGACAGTTCTGTCACCAGTAAAAGCTTAATGCAGCTACAAGAAATCTCTGGGATCATTACTAAATTTTGTGCTTCAGAATGAAGATTAGAGTGGAAGCTGTTCCCCTGTAGCAGAGTTGCCATGAAATATTTGCCCCTGGTGACCTGCAGGATGTTCTTGTTAAGGCTGTGACATTGTTTAGTCAGATCTGAGCAGTTTAAAATTAAACTGAAGTGTATGCTCAGCTTTTTGGGACAGTACAGAGGTGTACTGATGGCAAAGCATACACAGAAAAATGTGTAAATGTTCATTCCATCAGCCTGCACTGAGGTTACTGACGAACACCCAAGACTTACAGCTGTATTGGTTTTACACTGGTGCAATCTAGGGGACTAAAATCACGAAGTAGGGATTAAAAAGGAAGGTGCAGCTAGTACTAGCTATTTGCAAAAATCCCTTTTGCATTTAGAGAGGGAGAGAGGTTCTCTCTGCAGTATTGAAAGCTCTGAAAAGCTACACCAAACCAGAAAAGGATGCCAGATGTGAAATGCTGCAGTGACACAATACAGCTATCTCAGAATTTAAGTTCAGTGTTAAAATCACCAGACAGACTTCAGGGCCATCAACTGGGTGATCTGCACCCTCTGCTGACACAGGAGAGCAACAGCAAGGTTGCCCTTTGCACCAGGGAGTGTCCATTCAGGCCTGAAGAAACTCCATCAGGAAAAGGTTCAGCTTCTACAGCCTCACCCTCCCCTGGGCTCTGCTCAGAGTTGTGATCAGCACAGATACAGGCAAATGTGAAAGACCCATCTCTCTGACATCGTTAGGGGCCCTGCAAAGCTTTTCAGAGAAGTCACCACAGAAAAGTGTACATACAAAGTGTTTAGCTACCACCAAGGGGGAGAAAGAGATAGGAATAATCCACAGTCCTTCCTCCTTGCTAAATCAGATGCTTTTCTTCCCTTGGCCGTGCAACTGAAAAGCTTTGATCTCTGCATCCAGAACTGAGAAAATGACTGGAAACATTTCTCCCAGCACTGCCCTCATCTATTTCTAGTTAACCTGCTTCATAAGGCACCCAGTCCCACACTTCCAGTGCAGGGCTGTCTGCTGGGACAGAACATCATCACTATGAAATGACTGAGTACCTTCCAGCTTCTGTCGTTTACCACTTCTTCAACATTGAGCTCCGACTGCATCAATTTCAACTGCAGAAAAGATAAAAAGGTTATTGTCAAACAGGTCTCCCTGCAGCCTTCAGTATTTACTACCAATGCAACTTTCCAGCTCTCAACCCCAGCAGCAGGTGGTTGATGGTGCAAACCAAAGGGCAGGATGTGGAATCACCCTGGGAGCCTGGCCCTTCCAGCTAACCACTGCTCAGGGCACACACACATCTGCAAGGGCACAGTGAAGGCAGACTCACAAAGCAAGCCTGGCAGCAGATCCTGATTACTCATTATTTATTCCTAAATAATGCCCACCAAAATTTGCTGGCAATTAACTGATTAACACTGATGGCTCCACAGGCACAAATAGCTGCACCTAATTCAAGCACTCAGCACAGGGAATGTCAGGGCTGGGGTTAGCTCTGCAGCCTTGAGTTGCCACTCCTGCATTTTTAGAGTCGTACATGAAGCTGGCAGCAAAGCTAGGAATCCAGCTAGGATTCTGGATTTAAAACAGAAGTTATGAACAGACCCTCTCTGCTTCGTTTGCCATCTACTCAGTCCACTGATCAAAAAGGGTCTGCAGTCTGATCACGTGTTATTTGTGCTGTCTGAACTGCTGTCAGTTAATATTTCATGTCATCACTGCAGGACAAATCAGCCCTACACATGCCAAAGCTCTGGCAGAAACTACCACCAATACACAGTTCTTGAGCACTCACTTGACCCATGAGAAGGGTAAGAATCTCTTTGTTTCACACCTATTAGAAACCCCAAGGGGCAGGTGTGATAGCTGTGTCCAGGTAATTTGGTCCTGAAGCAACAGCAGGAGATTTAAGAACCATCTGCCATTTTTGCCCAAATTTAGGATGTATTCTTGTTGGAGTCTTTAACACAACAAAGAATCATTTTCAATACATGGTTCCAATTAGAGGCCTGGTGAACTTGAGGCCTTGGTGCAAGCCAAGACAACAATCCCACTAAAAACCTTCCAAGTAAGATATCCAGGGATGCAGAGTTGCTACAGTTGTTGGATGCACTTTCCCCAGCTCAACAGGACTTTAGTCTTTTTGAAATAACTATCCAGCATCCAGAGTGACTGGATGACCAGGATAAGCCTCTATAAAATAAACACTCAGAGAATCTTTAGCAGTTCAAAGAAACTCCTACTCCAAGTTTTCTCATTCAGTGACCCAGAAGTAATAATTCTGCATTATTGCAGAATCCTCCAAGTTGTACAACTAGCAAGATGAGAGAAACACACATAACAAGGGAAAAGAGATTTGTATTGCAAACAAGTGAATAGATATTTGAAATTCCCACTCTTAAAACAAGGATGTGTTCTGTCAAGATAGCTTTTCTGACTTTTAGAAAAAACACAGCTCTCTCTGTTTTGGAGAGCCAAAGGAGGAAAAAAAAAAAAAAAAGCAGGGTGATCACGCCTCATAATGTCCAAATCTGAGGTGATCTCATAAAAAATTTCTGAGTTGTTTCTAAATCATGGATTGCTTTTAACATTTGAAGCCACTCAAATCATTAAACAGTATCATTGTGATCTTCCCAGTGTTTTCAGTGAGAGATTTTGGGCTCAGTAACTAAATAATTTAAAGAATTGGCTCTGCTAAAAGAATTTGTAGAAAATACTAAGCTACCACTCTAGTTTTCCAAACCAATATCCATGCATGTTAGCAGTTCAATAAGTGAGGCTTTTAGAATAAAACTGCTCGTATGCCACATGGTTCTCTCAGTCTCCTTTTCCTTACAAAAGGGGCCCTGGAAGTGGAGTGAGAACCTGATACTCAATCCCCTCTGGCCACCTCTGGTAAAGCCCACTTTTCCACCCATAGGCCAGAAGGTTGAGAGGGCATCTACACATTAGAATTCCATATGCAAACCCAGAGTCTCTCTCACACCATCACAAGGTACTCCAAATATTAATCCAAGAAATACCAAACAGCAAAAAGGTTGTGTAAGTGGAATTCAAGGTTGCCTGGGAGCATCTTGTAGAGAACAGGAAAAGTTAAGCTGTGCCTCAGTGGTGTGTCAGTGAAGGTTAGAATCCACCATGAGAAAGAACATGTGTTTTCCCGAAGCATTTGTGTAAAAGAATCTCAGAAAATGCTCCACTTGCAGGATAAAAGCAGCTCACTGCCTTGAGGCCTTGGGAAAATAATTCTCACAAGACCTAACAAGAGCCAACAAGAATCTTGGAAAAGACTGTTTGACTCAGGATCCACTTCAGGTTTTCTCCATCACACTGGTCTTTCTGTTTGGCAAAGACACCCACTTCTTCCTCTATAAGTGACCTCTAGAAGGCTCCACCACTCACCTTTGTCTGCTCTTTCCTGAGTTGCTTTAATAATGCTACATCTTCATCAGCCTTTTCCCTCTCTTCTTTGAGAGTTTTCACTGCAGCGGAAGTCTGAGAGATGCAGTTTTTGATGATTCTTTCTCTACTGGTGTGAGCATCCATCAACTAAGTGGGGAGAGAAAGGAAGTCACAGTGACTCACTCATCAGAGAATAAAAATCTCCTAGTTATAAGTTTAAAGAGACACTTTCTGAAGATATGGTATTGCTGTGCCTATAGAAATCCCTTTGAACTCATAATCTACATGTGGGAAACAATACTGCTTTGAGCAGCAGCTACTCTCAACTCAGACCATCCTGTTGTTCTTGCTCTTACCAAGTTGATCAAAAGTCAAAGGTAAACATGAGAAGGAGTCTTGCAGAGCACTAGGAAAAGCAAGCACCCTTTTCAAAAGATCCTTGAAGGATCAGTACTGCAGAACAAAGAACTTCCCTGCATGGTTTTGAACTGAAGCGCTGTGTGGAGATGTTGAGCAGGACAGTTAGGAATGCACAAAGCAGGATCTACCAAGGCAGTGTTCTCCTCAGACACTGAGGATGCTTTACTGGCCACTGCACACGACAAAGCAGCAGGAAGAGAGCTGAAGGTGGAAGGCATGCACACTCACAGACTCATACAGCTCTTTACACGTCTGGCCAGGATCAACCTTCCCCACAAAGGAAGCTGTTGGAATCGTCGTGTTTAATTCATGAACAATTCTATCATCGATTGTCCTCATCACCCTGAGCAGCTCCTGTATTAAAAAAGAGAGAGAGAGATAGATACTTGGTTATATCTCTCAGAAAAGGCTATGACAAAAAAATTTGCATAGTTAAGCATTTTAATAGAAAATAAACAGAGTTAGAAGCACGCCAAAGGAACAATCCCACAAGCAGGAGTACGTGCTGCAAACCACAGAGTTTCCTTGGCAGCAAAGGCCAGGGCAGGGTGAGTAACTGATGCCCCCTGAAGCCCCCTGGCCCTGCAGGCAGCACGGACAGGCTGAGGAGCCTCTGCCCCAGTCCCCGTCCCCAACTGGGCACCACCTGCACCACAACGGCAAACTTTGAATAAAACCCTCCACCATTCTGGGGGAGCTGAGAGAGGCTTAGGTTGGATCTCAGAAAAAAGTTTTTCACCCAGAGGGTGGCTGAGCACTGGGACAGGCTCCCCAGGGCAGCGGTCACAGCACCAAGCCCGACAGAGTTCAAGAAGTGTTCGCACAACGCTCTCGGGCACACGGTGTGACCCTCGGGGCGTCCTGCGCAGGGCAGGAGCTGCACTCGGAGATTCCTGAGGGTCCCTGGCTCTTCAGGATGTTCTGGGGTTCCGTGTTCCAGAAACAGGCCGGTTCGCACGGCCCCGCCGGCCTGGCCCAGCTCGCTCCCCAAGACCCGGGCGCACCTCCCGCTCCCTTGAACGCCGCGGAGGCGCTCACGGAGCTCCCGCCGCCCGCGGGGCTCCCGCGCCCGAGCGCTGCGTCCCGGGAAAGGGACCCGCGGGGACGGGAGGTTGCCGGCCCCGCTCCGGCCGCAGGGCTGAGGGCAGGGCAGGGCGCAGGGAAGGCCGGGCGCCGCTCCCTTCCCGCCGCATCCCGCCGGCCGCGAGCACCGGGGTCACCTCGCGCGCGGGGCGCGCGCTCCCGCGGGGCCGCTCGCCGAGGGGCGGCGGGAGCGCGCGCGGGGCGCGGGCGCGGGAGGCGGCGGCGGCGACGGCAGCGCCCGGCCCGGCCCGGCCCGTCCGCCCCGCGCGGGTTACCTGGAACTCGGCGAAGTCCTCGCAGCTCGCGGCTCCGCTGGGCGCCGCCATCCTGGATCGGCCGAGGGCGCGGCGGCGCCCAATCCGGCGGGGAGCGGGGATGACGCGCGGGGCGGAGCGGGGCGGGACCCGCCGGAGCGCGGCCCCCGGCGCAGCGGCCCCCGGTCGGGCATCTCCGCCGGCAGCGGCGTCGCGGCCCCTTCGCCTCCTCCGGCCGCTGGGAGAGCTCCGGCCGCCCCAGCGGAGGCGGCGCCGACCCCCGCGGCCCCGAGAGTCCCGCGGAGCGGCTCCCTCCAATCGCGGGCCCGGGGCGGGGCCCAGGGTGACATTGAGCGGCGCCAGCAGGCCCAGGCAGCGCCATGTGGGGCCGCGCCGGTGAGTGAGGGGGGCACGGAGTGCCCGGGGCCGGGCCGGGGCTGCCCCCGGTTCGCAACCTCCGCGGGACCCCGAGGGGCCGGGCCCGGCCCGGAGCGGGGCGGCCCGGCCGGCGCTGCGGCGGGAGCGGAGCCGAGCTGAGAGACCTTGTGTGATGGGCTGGCGTTCTAAAGAGTGACAGGAGCGCCTCTGGTCTGTGCCTCGGTGCCTCTAAAGAGCTTGGAAAGGGCCCCGCTTCGCTGGGAGTGTCGCCTGTAAATGTAAATTGCTGGGTTTTCAGAGCGGGAGTGTGTTATACCTCGAAAGTAAAGGCCCTTAGGAGGGACACCTTCAGACAGTGTAACAAAGGAAAAAAAGAAGCAATTTTACCTTTTTTTAAGTGCCCTTTCTGTCTTTCTGAGATTGGTTGGTTGGTTTTTTGGTTTTTTTTTTTTTTTTCCCAGAACTTTTTCATTATATTAATTAATGCATTAGAAGTACCTTTTTTAAAGTATGTGTTTGTATTTAAGGTGCCCTGGCCCTTCCCAATGCACTACAAAGTAGTTACCTCTGAGTGCTAAAGATTCTGCTTTTTTGACTTGATTCTGTCAATGCTTTTGGGATGTGACAAGATTGGTAGAATGCTGGTGTGCAGTCCTTGAAATAGCACCATCCAAAGTGTGTCTGAAGCATATGTATAGATGAGTTCCTAGAAACTGATGTGTAATGTATTTTAGAAATTGCTGGTAGGACGTTATCTTGCATTCTTTTATTTTTTTCCTAAATTAATTTAATTGCGTTCACATTTTTCTACCTAAGATTACTGAGCAAGCTCCAGGCATGTGCTTATAAACAAGTTTTAATTTCTTTGGCAGGCTATTATAACTAAATCTGGTACTTCTTGCCTTCATTTGTCCCTATTGGTTTTCTTTCTTTTTTTCTGGTGTTAAAAAAAAAACCCAAATGAAAAGCTGAATGAAAAGCATTGAAAAGCTGGTTCCCGCTTTTTCTACTACTCTGAGTTAAATTTGGCCTTTTTGCTTCCTCTGCTTTCTCTTCCAGACAGGGCTGTTAAACTGCTGGCAAGAAATATTCCCTCAGTTCTGAGGATGACTGAGGGAGTGGACCCAAAGATTAGCAGAAGGCTGTGCATTAAACCCCAGCAAGACCTTCAGTCAAAGGGTAAGGGTCTTTGATAAGGTCATGGAATGTTTCATGCCACGGAATACTCACACATCCATGCTGCAATCATCTGAACAGGAATTTGGCTGACATAGATGCTCATATCCCTGATTTTGTGAGAGTTCTGGTCTCTGGACTGAAAAATGGAGCGTTAAAATTTGGTGAAGTCCTGTTTTCTAACAAAAAGCCAGGGGTGAATATTTCCACTTGTGACGGTCACACAGTGTTCACTTTGTAGATCACCAGAACCTTATCTAGTGCACACTCCTACACTGAGGCTCCTCAGCTCTGCTCTGAACTGCCTCTTCAGCCCCACTGTAAACTATTCATGTTTAGGAACATTGTGTGAGCTGAAAGATTTTTGCAGCCTTATTGGAGTGCAGCCAGCTCCAGCTGTTCCAAAAACTGAATGTGCCCTGCAGGGCAGAGTCTGAATTGTTCATGTTTAAGGGTGGAGCTGGTCAGGGAAATCTCAGGCTATGAAACATTTTTTCACTATATATGGGACAATTCCTGTGTTCCCTGTATCACAGGTTCCTTATGGCCCACCCATGCAGGAGCAAAGGAGCACACAGATGTGAAGCATTTGGCATGACTTTGTGTTAAAAACATGAATCAGCTGTACTAGGTAGGACTAAAAGTCTCCTTAAAACTGAGATGTCTCCAGCAGGGGCCAGTAAAGGAAGTGCCTTATGATTTTGTGAAGTGGGAATGGTGACCTACAGCAAGAACCTAAAGAAGAGAGAATAGGAAGAGAGTTCCTCTATACCACAGGCCTAGAGGTGGCATCTTGCTGTTTAATAGTCCTCACTGGATTTTTTTTTTCCCCAGTTTCTTGAAGCTGGATGTATTTTTAGAGAATGTGGATGCCAGAATTCCCCAAGAATTTCTTCTTGAAGAAGAAATTCCTCAGCTACAGTCCTGTGTTCCATTTTTAACCTGATGTGCCCTTTTTTTAAATAATCTGATTTTTCTTTATTGAGTACCCATTCCAAAGCAAGACCTCATTATAACCCACACTCCCAGTGTCTCTTACAATGCTCTGCTGGGCTGAAGAGCTTCAGTCCCTGCTTTCCCAGGCCGAGGGGTCTCAGTCTGTGACATGGTTTCTTACATGGTGACCATTCCATACCTGCGGCTGTCCTTGCCAGCGTTCTCTGTGCCTGTTCTATGTCAGCTCCAAGTACTTCCCATGCTTTTCAAGAAGCTGGAATCACAGTTTTACAGAGGCACAGTAATGCTCTTGTGTTTGTCCGAGTTCCTGATCATTGGTAGTTACGCTCTTTTCCTTTCACAGCCAAAACCGCTGTGAAACCCCAAGGCTTTGCTCAGGCCTAGGTAATGATTAATAAGCCAGGGCAAGGTCTGTCATCTGTGTGTGAACTGGAATTGCTTCCTGTTTATGGACAGGGGAGTTCCCAGGCCAATTCATTGACTCTGGGTTCTGAAGCCCGTGGCATTTTGGGCTCTGCCCTCTTCTTTATGTTTTTGAATAACCTGGTGTTGTCAGCAAACTGTATCCACCCCAATTCCTAGATAATTCATGAATCCATGAGGGAGAACACGGCCATACAAGATACTACCTGTTGTTTAAAAGAAAAAAGGAAAAAGCTGTCTATCTTAGCACTTTGTTTCTTAGATTGAAATATGTTATATATGAAAAGCTTCCCCTGTTACATTAGGAATATTTTGTATATGGAGTTTGAAAGACTGACCTGAAAATTATGTGTCCAATTTTTGCCTATGGTCATCTGTTTATTTATACCTTAACATTCTGTGATGTTATACTGGCTTTTATTGTTATTGTGCAGTGTGTTGGCTTTTCTATAGCTGCTCCATTTGATTTGATTTTTTTTTTAACCCTATTAACATGAAATAGAAAAACAGCACCTAAAGAAGCTTAGATGGTGGAGCAGCTTCTGCATATTTAGACCTGCAGATACAAAGGTTTTGGGAAGGATTTGGCTTTCCTTACATGGCTTCAGTTTAATCCATATTTACACGTTTGTTAATCTGTGATACACTTTTGATTCTCTGACCACCTCTAGCAATCATATTTAGAGTTCTGCATTGCTCACCCTAACTGGTTTTGTTACAGCTCTGACTGTCCAGCCTCTCTGACTTGTTTTTGGTGTTTTGTTGGGGTTTTTTTAGGTCGATCTGCTTGGGGGGTGCCTGGATACAAGCCTACAGAGTGGGAGAGAAGGTTTTTGGTGTGGGCAGGCCATTTCAAAAAGCCAGAGGATATACCAGAGACTGTCTCGTAAGTGTCGCTTTTGAAGCTGTAAAAGGGGCTTTGTCTATACAGAAGTTACTTGAATGCAACTCCAAAGTAACTTTTCTAGAAAGGAATGGGTTTGCACAGCTGAAAAATCTTACCCTGCTGTGTTTGGTGTATCGTCCTTGTAGATAAAATGACCGGAGCAATTCTCTTGTGCTAAGATATTGTATCTCTCTTGATTTTTAATTATTTTTTTTTGCAAAGGGTTGACCAGCAATTATCAGTTTCATTCGAAAACCGTGTCAGATCAGTTAATTTTTACTCTTCTCTCACAATTAGAAAGCTTTTTTCAAACATTAGTGTGAGCTTTTTCTAGTGTTTTTCATTATATGTCAGTCTCTTGCTGTGGGAAACTTTCACATACAGCTATAAAGTAACTAAAATTCACGTAATGTATTGATTAATGAAAACCTAAAGGGCATGGGCCAACTTCCTTTACTGTTGGAATTTAAACTAACAAACCATGTCAAGGCTCCCTAACTATATATAGTCAAAATTTCCCTGTTGCTGCTGAGTCCAAATGTCAAAGCCTTGTCCAGTGTGAAAAGTAGAAAATAAAACGAGATGTTCTGGTTTGCACACCAAAAATAAAGATCAAACTTATCAACAACAGACAACTATTAGTTTAAAAAACACTCAGAGTGGTAGTGTAGTTCTTTTAAAACATGCTCGTAATGCTTTTCAATGCATGTATTTATTTAAATTAAAAAGAAACAGTAAATCTTGCACTACTTGAGTAAGAAAATGCCCTCTTAAATATTTCCTGTTTGTGTGGATGCACCGTATGGGAATTGAAAATCCACCCCGTATTTAAATGGAGCACAATGAATTAATTTTGTTAAAAGTGGAATCCTTCTGTTTTGTATTGAATCATTTTCTTAAAACTACATTGAAATACATACAGGAGTAAATTACTAAAACTTACTATCACTTCATATATTTTTGCATACCAAACACCTGTTATGAGTGTTTTTAAGAAAACAGAGTTAGCAGAGTGGTTGATTTCAGTAGTTTATTGAAAGGACAAACCAACTTCTGATAAAAGCTGACCATTTTTGCAAGTGCATAGGGAATTCTTTTTATTTAGACAAATAATTCAGCCAAATCTGACAACTGAGAACTATAAAAGCACAAAAACTTGTTTTCCTGTTCTGAGATTAATTAATTAATTAATCTGAGATTAATTGTAAGGGCTTGTGATATAACTCAGTAATCTTGTAAAATGTGGTGAACCAACCTATTTATTAAACAAATGTTAAACTTAGCCACTGAACTGATTTAAAATGCAAGTTGTGTTCAGATATCTACCTTTTGCTCTTGTAAATTCTTAACACATCTAAGGTATTTCCAAAATTAACTAGCAAACTTTTTAAAATCCTACTGCTGTGCATTTCAGCTCAATTGCAGCCTGCACTCAAGGCTTTCACTGCAGATTATTAGCAGAAGCAAATAACCTGGATGCTAAAATTAACCATTAGCTTCATTGTAGATGGATGTGTTTGTTCCCTATGATCAGAAACCTTGTACTCAAATCAATACTCTGACAAAACCAAGAACAAAACTTCTCAGGTCCTGTGTGATTTACCATGCTGAACTACCATGGATTCTTAAGTATCTTTTTTTTTCCTTCCAAATGTAAGGGTCAAAATGTAGTAACTGCTTCCATATTCACTCATGTTTATGTACAGTAATAATTTCCCAGTTCCATTAAATCCATTCTCCATGTTAGTTTTGGGGGTATAATAAACCTAGTTTGTGATGCATTTACTCATGTCACAATGTTGCTGCTTTTCCAGTCTTCTGGAATTTTATAATGTGCCAAATATAATCAGTGAGAGTATCTGCCCCCCTTGAGAATGGAGTTAGCTGCCCTGAATTCTGCAAGGAGAGCTAAATATACAGGGTGTGTGTCTTTGGTTATTGTGGAAAGCACTTCTAAAAAGCATTAATGCTTCACTGGCCCTTCTTGCATTGTTCTCTCCAGCACAGACAGAAACCTGCTGTAGCCAAGATGTCATTTGGGTAGAATGATCTTCAGAGTTTAACTCACAATAAATGATGTTTTTACTCTTCACATGTACAACTGGAAGGTGTTAATAATTGCTACTCTTCTGCTGGAAGACTTGTGGTTTTTAAAAGATAACAGCAGAGTAGTTGTTTAGAAGATAACAGCAGAGTAACAGGTTTCCCAAAAGGGTGGTATAGCTACTGGTGTGGTTAGCTAAGCTCCCAGGAATTAAAAACAAAAATAATTTAAAGAGTTCCTCTGTCCAAAGCTGATGTTGGAAACAACATGTGTGATCCTCCACACCTCCTTAGTGTCTCAGAGCAGCAGATCACTTTAAGACTATTTACTCCAGCAGGAGTGGGGACCACTGGTCTTTTACCAAGTCCTATTCAGAATGTGAGTGTTGCATTCAGCAGCCTGTGTGTCACTTACTGCACTTCTCAAGTCCTGTAGCAGAGGAAGCACCTTGCTGGAAAATAAGACTGCATCATAAATGAAACCATTTTGAAGTTCAAGAAGAAGAAATTGCAAAGCTGTGCCAGTGCTTCCCTCTACCCAAGAAACTCTCAACAGTTAAAAGACTATTTTGGGTTTTACCAGACTTCTGCTGTTGAGAGAAAAATGCATGTTTTACTATGTTAAACACAATACAATTATAATATGGATGAGTTCTCCCTGACTTCGCAGATATTGGAACATAGTAGTGAGCACAGAGGGAACTGACAGTAAGAAAAGTATTGTATTAAGAAAACCATTTTTCCTGTTCTTTCCATACTGAACATACACACGCTTTTATACTCCAGTCATCCTCCTCTGCATTGCAGTCAAGTGGTCTGCAAAGGCAGTACTTTAACAATTGAGTTAAAAAACGTTTTAAAAGTTGGGTCTGCTTCCAGCTTTGAGAGGAATGCCTCTGTCACCAAGTATCTCCCAAGGTACTTAGGGATCAGCCTTTCCTGTTCTTGTAAAACTTTTTTGTGCAGAGAGCCAAGTGCTGTTAGCATTACACAAAACTACCCAGACAGCACACTAGGAGAAATTAAATAATTAGCCAAATGAATTATTTGGGTCTCTGATAATGAGTCTGCTCTTTTCTTCTTTCTTGAGGCTTGAAACAGTGAGAGCAGCAAAGACCACCCTGCGTGTGAAGTTCAGCTATGTCATGATTGCCTTGACAATAGTGGGATGCATCATCATGGTGATCAGAGGGAAGGAGGTAAGCACAGAATTTGGGCTGATGAGGGCAAATAAATCTTCCTTTAAACTTCTTCGTTCCTCTGTGGATTTTTCATACTGTCTTGCTTTGAGGGTTTGGTTTTTTGTTTGTTTAGGGGGTTTTTGTCATTTTATCACTGAACAAAATTTTAACAAGTCCTCCTGGTTCCCCAGAAGTGACCCTCATTGACTAATTCCCATTAGAAAAGGATGATGTCACTGCTAAGATGCTTCCTTTAAAAAAAACTGAACAAAACCCCCTGAGCTTAAGGCATCTGTGTGGCAGAAGAACCTTATTTGTTATGCTGCCTTTCTTCTGATGACAATGTTCAGGTCTGGTTTCTATGGACTTGTGTGTTCTAGAGAAACCTGAAAAGTAGTGACAGTCTTAACCCCAGCACTGTGAGCTACTGAGTGTCACCTGACATTTCTGTCAGGATTTCTCTATGAAATGAAAAGGATGCAGCACTCTGAAATGAAACAGTGGAAGGATCTTTCCCGGTTTTAACAGCAGAGATCAAACACTGATGATTCCCAGAGCATTTTCCTCTGTACTGAAGTAGTATGAATGCAAATACCAGGGAGAGAGGACAGCTACTTTGGAATCCTTGTTTTCAAAGCAGCTGGAATTATTTATGTTTCCTGCAATGAGCTCAGTTGGCCAGAGAATGGTGCTAATAATGCCAAGATTGCAAGTTTGATCCCCTAGTGGGCCATTCACTGAAGAGTTGGAATTGATGATCCATGTGGTCACTGAAGAGTTGGAATTGATGTTCCATGTGGTCCCTTCCATCTCAAAATATTCTTTGAGTCTGTGATTATGTTTAATTTTGTTTCTAGTACCTGTGTCTTGTGAAAATTGGATCAGTATTAAATACTGACCAGAAGCACAGAATATATCTGCTAGTGCCTTGAAAAAAGGGTTTCATTTATTCCCAGAGAAGTAGTAACTTTCAGCCAAACTAATCTCTCAATATTTTATTTTAACCCTCTTGGCTTCCTGGCATTAAAGCTGACAGAACTGTGCCTTGGTAAGGATAGGTCAAGTATTTTTTAAGTTATTGATTCAAGTTTCAACTCCGTGGTCCTTCAGGTGATAACTGATGATCTTACTACATTGTAGGCTATGAAAAGACATGAATCTCTCACAAGCATAAACTTGGAGAAGAAAGCCCAGTGGAGAGCGGAAGGTGCATCTGCTAAACCGTAGAGGAGGAAATGAAGAGATCGAGGATTGGGGTAGAAAAGCGAAGTGCCTTTCAGCACTGAGAGGAGGATTTCATCACAGCTTTCCTGTATGTTAGTTCTGTACACTCACGGTCAAGAAAGAATGAGTATTTTGTCATGTTGATGTTGTCATCAATAAAACCAGAAATACCTATTTTCTTTGCCTAATAACTGGCCCTTTCTTCCAAACTTTTTTCTTCAGGGTTAGTGGCACAAGGATACATGAGCACAGTGGATAAGCCATGTAATTGTTTCCCATGTGCTGTGCACCAGACTAAGCATCTTCTAAGGTACTGCAGGACCTGAACCTGCATTCTTGGTACCAATCCTCCGCATGAAGTCTCATGTTCTTACTTACCACTTACAGGAAGGTAACTGTAACACAAAAGAATGGTCCATTTGGTTTCCACTTGTACAAACAAAGTACCTTCACTAGCCAGTCACCCACTATCACTGACTATTTCAGGTTTCCTCAGCAAGAATGGAACTGTATTTATTCTGTATTGGTACTGGTTACTTCAAATAATCCACATGTTCCTCTTTGTGCAAGACAGAACAATTCTTAAGGGAGCCCTTGAGCCAAAAGTTACTGTCTGATCTGCATTAACATCAGCAAAATGATCCTAAGGTATTAGAAACCTTAATTCCCTGGTCTAGGTCCTGTTATTTGCATTTAAGTGAGGGATAACTTCCTGTGAAGAACTGCCTGCCTTCAAGAACACGAGGAAGGAGATGAGAAGTGAAATAGCATTCCAGAGAACCATGGTGTTGCAGCTGACACCTAAGAGTGGTCCCAGCAGAGCTGGCCATGAGATGAGAGAACATCCAAGCTGAGGGAACAGAGATTATTATTTTGAGAAACACTGAGCAACAGCTTGAACCTGTTCTGTCAGATTTAGTATTTAGAGGCACATGAGGATGAGAAAGTCAATCAGGCATTCCTGCTCTCTGCTACTAAGCTCTTTCTTTATGAACATACTTTGTTCTTTAAAATTGTTGTCTGTGCCTTCATCATACTAGGCCCACCTAGAGATCCCCTGCTTCCAGATGCCATTTCTGGCATTGAGCCCAGTCACACTCTATTCATGTTGAAGAGCCCACAGCAACCAGGGGAAGTATTTTCCTTCTTCCTTTCAGTTCACTTGGAAGGAAATGTAGATTGGAAGTGTCAGGACTGCTCAAAACTACGTTACTGCCCAGCACTGCCCTGCAGACTCTGAAACCGCAAGAGACATAACAGCTTAACAAAATCAGTTTGTGAACTTTCTCAGAGTGAGAGGGAGATTATTTTTGTTGTACCCCTAAAAATTAGCAGTCTTGCTGAATAATCAAAAGCCCTACAAAAATGCAGAGTAAATCTTCACTCACTGCAGCACTTCATCTATGAATTGCGTTTCTGGGTACCACAGTGAAATGTAACCCATCAGACAAGCTGTGTAGTCAATTCCACCACAGAGTCACAACTTTCAGGTGATACAATGACCTGTCATCAGATACTCAGGATGGAAATTATCGTAAGTACACTGTCAATCAAGCAGAGCAGGATTGCAGATTTGTCCACTGAATTAGCACTGAGGGCAAGCCCTGTTTCATTTCACTGCAGGCATGTGAACAGATTTTCCATGACAATTCTGGTTCTTTGCCACTCCAGCAGGCACACAGGTGGGAACCAAAACAATATCTTGCCTGATTACATGCCTGTGGTCATGTATGTACTAAATGACACCAAAAAAGGGAACATGCATTTCAAACAGCATTTCAGGCTGCTGTGAAGAAAAGCTTGTGGTTTATGCTTGGTGATGGAAAAGCTTAAAACTGTGCATCTCAAAAGTACCACCCTTTCAATACACAGCTGAGTGCACTCTGTGAACAGAACTGGCAACTACCTCTCCTAGTTTTGGAAATAAGACTATTTGGCCTAATCCATCTGGTAAAGTACTTCAAATAAAAATATTCAAAACACCACTTCAAAAGCAACACTTTATAGGAGCAACCAGTCACCAGTTGTTCATTTTACTTAAATTTCTATAAGCTTTACCATTTACTCAAAAACTGAAGTCTGGTCCAGTGGTTTGACCAAAGCTCCACATATCCTTCTGTCACCCTGGTACCTCCACCATTTCATATCTGCCATGAAGACTCTGCATCACTGCCCAACTTTGTGTTTTCTTTCAGCTCCTGCATAGGCTCAAGTCTCAAACCAAAGCCAAGGCTTTGTGTGGTCTCCAGCTTGCTCCCAGTCGCTGTACTGTTTTCTTTGCAAGTAGCTGGATACCATAAAATGATGTAAATTATTCTCAGCGAGGCAGTGAAAGGAACCATCTCTTTCCAGGTGTGATGGCTTCCAACAAGCACTTCTAAACACGGACAGTGGTTACAAAACCAGCACATCTTTCTGGCCAAAGCAGCCAGTCCAGCTGACAGGAGAACTTAACAGCCCTCAGATCACTGAGAGCTCACAGCTTCAGCCCAAAGCCTTTCAACAGTGCACAGGAAGGAAGAACATACTAAGCCTTGAATGGTACCTCATTTTCTTTCTCCCCTTTGGCTTGGTCTGTAACGCCATTCCCATTTATCCAGAACAGTCCAGTTTATCAATCTTATACCACATGCCGTATTGCTGTGCCTGGTTCTAGAGGCAACTGAAAATTCCTAACACAGCAATCACCTGGCAACTCCAACACTGCCTCAGTGGAACATGCAGAAGCCGTACCAGGATGCAGCCACAGCAGTACACAAAGAGGTCTTGCTTACTTTTCTACTAAGACTCAGGCACCTGAAGAAAGACCTTCAAGTCTAAAACTGGCATAGGAGAGTACCAAGGGTGTGTTGTGCCAAGTTCCAGAAGCAAAAATAATCGTATCGGAAGATGGGGATTTACTTCAAGCTGGCAGAGAGATCAAAGTCACAGAGGTAAGACATTTGTTCTGGAAGTCCCCAGAGATGCAGAGAAGTGAGGAGCACTGTCACGTGCAGAATCATGTGGAGCAGTCTAGTTCTTCAATAGTCATGGGTGCTGACAGTAAAAAAAAAAAGCAGGTCCAAGAACACGTAGGTCCAAGGTCATTGCCTTCCTCCCTTCTTTTACCATTAGGCAAAGGGTCTTCAGCCAGCTGTACTTGGCTGGCATCAAGGAACAAACACAGGAATTTGGGAATAGGCTGAAGTCTCTAAGCAGCAGTACCCTCAAATGATTGTGTGATACCTCCCCAGGAGCCCCAAGTGCTGGCCCTGGCTTAGTTACTGAGCTTTCAATAACCTGCTCCATCATCCTTTGTATCCTCCTGAATCCAAGACACTGACCTTGCCTGCCATGTTCCACTGGGAACTTTACCAACAGAAAGAATGATGGGTCCTGTTTGCTACCCAAACAAAATTTTAATGGCATTACAGATCTGTGTGCTGGACTGCTAGACAGCAATTCCAGGCAGTCCTGCATCTTCCTTTCTTTAACACCCAGTTTAAAACAGACATTGTTAAAATCTCAGTGCAGTGCTTCCACCTCATTCCTGATGTTTCAAGAATTCAGTAAATTCTCATTACAGCCTGTGGGGCTTTTAGAAGATGCTTAGATCAGATCTCCACAAGCAGACAGAAACCAAAGCGTGTATTTCAATTTTGAAGAAAATATGAGACACTTTTCTAGCATTACATGCTGCCTGACAGAGCTAAGAGAAGAACCCAAGAACTCCAACAGCTCCCTCACCTACCCTCTGCATGAGACCACGCTGCCTCTTCTTTAGACACAAACCAGCAACAGATCATTCAAAACACAGCGTGACCTTCACAAAAGTGGCAGCTAGAGGTGTTCTCTGAGATGGTTCCTGTCTGAGCACATCCTTCAAGAGAGCAGAGAATACTGGTTTCAGTGCTTCTAGCAGGGGACACAGCCACACAGAACTGTATTAGGAAGCAGTGTTCAAGCAATATATGATGATCCTCATACTTTCACTGGCACTTTTCCTTCGAAACAGAGTCCATCTGTGGCTTGAATGTTACTTTTTTAGATGGCTAACGTTACACTACATGTTTGGCTCTGTTAAAATTCAAGTAGTTTACTTGCCCTTGGCTTACCAAGTAATTCTGATCAGTCCGTACCAGTGAGCTTTTCCTTTTATAAGTCACCAGTCCTATCTCCTTTCTGTACCCATTTAATCTGCAGTCTTTGTTAGAAGTAGATTTTGTTTCTTTTCAACCTATTAATAAGGCTAAGTAAAGCAACACCAAGAACTGGTTGCTGGAAGATCCTGATGGAAATACACTCAATTAAGCACCATTTAAAATTACATTGAGACCTATGAGTTTGCCACATTTTAATGCATTTAATGTGTGCCATGTTGATTCTTGTATTGGTGTGGTTTTCACTCAAAATATTATGCAGTACCAGTCAAATGCCTTACACAGTCTAAGTATTTAGGACAACAATATTACCTGCGTCAACCAGGCCTGTCACTTCAAACAAACATACCAAGTTTAAAGATTTATACTTATCTGCTCTGAATTCACATATCCACGGCAAAAGTAACAAATACTGGCCAGGCTCCTTACACAGGAAGGCACACCAGTCAGCTTAAATGGACTCTTTTTTAATTCACTCATTTAGAGGCAATTGTCATTACTTTCTTGGGGGGCAGGGGAGGGAAACGCCAATGCACCACATTGTTTTCACTAGCCTGGAAGAGAAAACACTTATATATATAGATATATAGGTATGTATATATATACACACACTTTATGCATGTGTGTATATATATGTGTGTGTGTATATATGTATATATACACGCTAGTGTATATATACACAGAATATACATATATGAATATACAGAATATATGCACACACACTTTGCTCAGATTTGTTTACAAAATATGTAGCATTTTTATACCATCCAATAAGAGGTACATGGTTTTAAACAAATCTTATAGAAATGACATGTTATTGGAAATTTACACGTAAAAAAATCCAGCACAAAAAAATCCAAAAGCTAAAACAAGATTTTGCTACTAATCAGTGCTTCTATCACCCTTCAAGAAAAGAGAAACACAGTTATTTATATGTGATGTAAAGGCAACATTGAGGGGTTTTTTGCTTTTTTTAAATTAACCACCAAATTTAACCCCCTAAAATTACAAAGAATTGAAGTCCATTTACAGATCAAGTGCAGTAAACTAAATGTTCCTTCAGCACAAAGCAGCACTAGAGAAAATAACTGGGAGAAGGAAAGTGGAGGCCAACTGGCTTAGCTAGGGAGGCAGCAGGTGGCTTCTGCAGTGGCCACACAGGTCAGAGTCTCCATCCTGAAGCAGAGACAGAAGACTTTAAATAATGGTCACACAGAGCTGATGTTCAGGCCTTTGCCTAGCTTCTTTCAGCAGTATGACAAGTGACTTATGTGTTTTTATAACTCTGTATCCAATGGGCTGCTTTTGCTTTTGCAGTGGCTTATCACTGAGAGGAGTCATGAGGATCTTGACAACAGTTCTGCCACAAACATTTACCACAGGTACGTGACACTGCAGTTTGCCAGTGGCGATTTTGAAATGTTTACACTGGACAAATGTGTGTTCCAAGCATCCAAAATGGCTTGAAAGAACATAGCCCGATGCAGGGGGGAGCGGACGGCCTAGGGAATCCATTGCATCCTCCGAAATGGAACTGCCGCTTTCAATCAGGCGGCATCTCCCCAGCTGTGTGAAGAGTTTGGTGTCAATGTCAGCTGAACTCAGTGAGGAGTGGCTGGCCTTTGCATCAGAGGTCTGTGATCCAAGCAGGCTGCAGAGCCAAGAACATGCTGCTAGCAGAAGGGCAGTCTCCAGCTGCGTGCAGCAGCTGCCATGCAGTCAACGATGCCTTACAGATGTCACCTGGAGGAACCATGCGTTCCATGCTAATTCACCTGAAGTCCCATAAACAGCGAAAGGGAGAAGTGAAATGAGAGGGCCAGGTGGATCCAGATGTAATAGTACTATCCTGCAAATGTAGTGTCATTTTAGTTAAATAAGGACCTTGACCAGGAGGACTATATTCCATCAGGTGAGCTGGAGAGGAAGCTCTTGTCTCGTGAAAATGAAAAGGAGATCTAACACTCCTTGTGCCAACTTTTACAAATTAAGATTTCTGTATTCAGAAGTTAACTTTGCAGAAGACAAATCTGTTCAAGTCACACTGTGTAAAAATGTAAAGAGGCAGACAGGAACTTTTCAGCCATAACTAGAATACCAGGGACCAGACTCTGGAGCATGGAGCCGGAAAGGGCTTGATTTTTAAGGAAGGCCCAGCTGGATCATACTGTACTGACAAGCAGAAGTGAGGGCAGTTTCTCCATTCTAGAAGCTGGTTTGGAAAGTCATTTCTGGGGAGGTGTTAAGAGTGACCTGTTCACAGGTTCTTTTTTTATGGATGGAGAGGAAAAACTGGGAAGGTATACAAATCTCCACAGTGGTCTGCAATCCAACTTGGGAGCTCAGTGTTGAGACGGGATGGGGCCAGATGTGTTCAGTATTCCTAAGAACCACAAAACATGTCCGTTACAGCCTGTTGTTGCAGGGGATAGAGAACTTACTCCATTGTTTGTAACATGTTCCTCATGCCAATAACCCCAGCTGGCACATACAGCAAGGTAGATAGATCGCGTGTGAAGGTTTAACACATCTCTCGCAGCCGTCCAAAGAGGCATCCGGGGAGAACATGAGGGATGAATTCAGCTACGTTCTCAGAAAGGCTGAACGTCTCCCTGGACTGCAGGCACACTCTGCAGCAAATACAAGAGAAAGGCAGCCTTCTCTTGGATGCCAGGAGTGGGGGGCCAAGTGGAGGAGGGATTACTTTCCTGTAATAGGAACAGGGAATATCTCAAAGTATAGAAAGGTGCCTCAACTCCACGAAGATGACAGTGGAGAGATTCAGAATCTAGAGGAGAAGGGTGATTCTGGCGACCCCTTGCCAAGGAGGGGACATCCTGCCACGGAGAGCCAAAAGTTTTCCAGACGTATGTAAGAGCATGTGCACAAGGCAAGCGAATGAGCGCAAACAGGGTTATGGAAAACATTGAGAGAATCACTCCACGGGTGGCTTGTGGCTCGACAACAGGATTGGCTAGGTAGAGGAGCACACAGCACAGGGGCACCTCAGAGCTGGAAGCCTTCCATGGGAGCCTCACACTGCTGGAAGATGTACTGTTGCTGGTTGATATCCACTTGTGGGGCAATGCTGCTGTCTTCATCCTCTGTTCCAAAGTAGTGCTCAATCAGATCAAAGGCCTTCTGATAAATCTCTTGATTCTCATGGCTCTGCAGGAATTCGATCTTGTCCAGGCCTGCAGAGGAAAGCAACACATGAAAGTTACAGCTCAGTCAAAGGATATGACCACAATAATTTTCAGCCTGTTGCATGATTCTCTCCCACCTTGAGAAAGAACAGGCCCCTCTATGGAGACCTGTATCGCCTGTATCCAACTTTTACTCTTCAGAAACAAGGAAAGCCAGTTTGAACTACAGAGATCTCTGTGTTATGTGTTTCATACTTCGCCTACCTTTATCCTTTCACTCAAAAATTAAATCAACAAGCTTGAATGGGTGAAGAACAAGGCCTCAAACTCAAAGGCTTTTCCTGAAGAGAATTTTAGGACCTTGTTTCCTAAAAGTGTGTTCAGAGTGCTTTCTTCATGAAGACTGTGACTACAGAATCACCTATGTAAGCTGAAATAGACTTCTGATAATTATCTAGTCCAACCTGCAGCCCATCCCAGCAGTACCAACCAACACCAGATTAGATCTGATGTGTCTGGACAAGTATTCCGCACTTCCAAGGATGGGGACTCCATTTCCTAAGCTGTATAATTTATATGTATACAGTGCAGTTAAACTCAGGCAACCAGTTTTTGGGCAGGCATTAAGCACATGGGCAAACTCAAGTCTTGAAGTCAGACACAAGGAAAAATAATACAGCAAGAAATGATGCTATAATGAAATCCAAGTGTTAGCCATTCTAGTACATCTCTACTACTGGGAATTGTACTGGTTTTCTTGTTAAAACCTTTTACTCTGTATGAATCAAGAAAAGAAGATCTGCACGTTCTGTCTCCAATCTATACACAGATTAAGATAATGCAGAAGATGGAGTACTCTGGAGACTTATCAAAGAACAGGTCATTTTCAGTAACAGTGACAAGGTAATTAACAGAACTGGGCCTGCTGAGACTCCAAAGGGTTTGTGACCATTTCTGTATCCCGATTTCCCCAGGTGTTTGCTCCTACCATACGCTTCTTCAATAAGAGCGCAGTAAGGATTAATGCCGGTGCCGCTGCGTTTGGATTCCTGCTCTCCCAGCCTCAGGATGTTCTCGAGCCCATTCAGTGCTACTTGCACAATCTTTGAGTCCATTACTGTAAGGAGGTCGCAGAGTGGCTTGATGCATCCCAGTTCTACTAAATACCTGAAAAACATCACATGGAACCCAATAAATTGTCTGCAAAATTATAACTGGTGTAGGTGTAGCCATTTAAGCACTTAGTATGAAGGTCAAACAAATCAAAACAATCAGATAAAGTATCAACTTGACTGGAAAAATTGGAGAAATTACAGATATCTATTTCTATCTAGTCAATTCTGCTGAAACAATAAAAATAACTTTAAAATCCTTTCTCTGTCTTGCTCTCTCTATATAGCTATGAAATAATAATTTATTTTTTGTACCATAATCTATATTTCTATAATGGTAACTTACAAATGTTTTCTATAAAGAGCAACTATATTAATTTAACATGCTTGTAAAGTCTTTTTTTTATTTTATACAAACCTATATATAAGCATAATATACTGGTGTAAGCCAAACAGGAGAAACAATGTATATGATGCCATTGTCCGAGGGGCTGAGCTATTCCTCTCCAGTTACTGCACTCTGTTATATTCTACACCCCTCGGAAGTTAGTTTAAAAGCGGCATTTAGTTTTTTTCACATAAGACAAATGGTTCAATTATGTAAATAAGTGTTGCAGCTGAAATACTTTCATGTTTTCTCCCTGAAGGAAAGAAAGGCTCATTCATAACAAGGACATGGTCTCTCTGGATACAGCACTGAAAGCGTACTGAAAGCTTTTTCAGTTTCTAGGCTGATAGTTTGTTTTCTTGCACAAACACTAATTCAGTCTCTTGCATTGAAAGATTTAAACTATTTCATACTTGATCTGTTCAGCAGAGCCTCCTGATGTCGCATTTGTGATTGCCCAAGCAGCTTCCTTCCTTGTCCGAAACTCAGCTGTTTGCAAAATATTTATAAGAGCTGGGAAGATATGGGCGTCTATGACTGTCTGCAAAAACAAATGACATGGCAGGGTCATAATAACAATTGGAAACAACTTCTTTGTCCTGAGTTAATGTCCATGCCCAACATAACACAGTAAACAATGAAATGTCACTTTATCAAACATCAAAACTGATAAATCAGTTTTCAGCTTTCCATTCAAAACTTTAGTTATTGCTGTGGCCTGTTCTTATTCCAAATGAATTCAAAACACATTCAGACTCAAGTGACTGCCATATCTAATGAGTTACTTAATCATACCCTGACAGCAAAAGAATGCCATACTTCCCTTATTTTTCCAGGTAGTAAACCTCTCAGCTATTAAGTCAGTAAACCATTAAGTCATTAAGTTGCCCTAAACTTCATAGGCCTGTGTGCCATAATACATTTCCAGTGGGCCAGACAATGGAGTAAAGTTGCTCATGTAAGCACTGCTCAAAACAAGCAACCACCCGGTGAAAAGAAAGCACTGATGGTTTGGCAGTAGGGTTCTCTGCTCAGCACAACAAAGTGATAGATGCCAAATGAGCATTTGGGCAGCAATTCTAAGTTTCTGGTAACTCCTTCTGAAAACAGCCTTTTGCAGTAAGACAAAAATTAAACTAGTTTTGTTGCACACCTATGACAAGCATTTGAAACACTTTGGTGTTTCAAACACTAAGGTTCATTCAGACAAGCAAGATCTTAGGATAAGTTTTTTAATCTACCACTTTACAAGTAAAATCATCACAAAACTAAGAAAGGGAAATCCAAAGAAAAGTCAAAAAGATCCTTTTCACAGAGCTCTGTAGAAGAAAACAGATTACATACAGCAAAAAGCTACAGTCAATTCACAGTATGAACGGCTAACCTGGTAAAAATAAAACGATTGTTTGATATTTCTTTTATCCTTCTTATTTGTCTGGGCATCCACACTGCCTCTGCTTCATAAATCCATACAGCCTATCAGTTGTACCAACAGGCCCATGAACACTGTCTCCCATGCCAAAGAATCTACACTTCTGATATAGAAATCTGGGGTCCTCAAGGAAAACTATTATTTCCATTATGCCATGTTGTATTACATTTGTACATTGCCAAGAATATTTGAAAAAGTATCCTTAACTAAAATTTTAGAACGTGACTGCTGAAAGTGATAAGTCATAAACAGGAGCCAGCTATTCAAAAAAACCAAAAAAGATAAAAGAAAGTATCTTAAAACGAGATGGTATTTTACCCCCTCCCATATTTTACTGCAAAAACCCCCGATTAATTTGTGAAATTATCACTGTAAGGGTATGTGGAATATAAGAGTATCTGCTTCATTAAGGTTATCAGATCAAGGACCTTTCCAGCTCAAAGGCAGATACAAATAACAGGAAAGTAATAAATAAATAAATAAATAAAACACACTGTGACACAAACCTGATAGAGAAGGGATAAAGAAACAATCACAAAGAAGAAAAGGTTCCAGTCACTAATTAATAGGTCATTAAGAAACTACAAACAGAGAGCCAGCCTGGACTTTGTAACTGATGACAGGGACAAGTGCAACTGTGCAAAACTTAATAACAGATCTTTTCTTAACTATTTTACCAAGTAACCGCCCTCTCTATCCCACCTGAGCACTGTAAGGATTAGGTGCAAGCAACCAAGCACGATTCACTTTGGGCCAGGAACTGCACCAGACCTCAGGAGAACCCCTTATGTCTGTGGGGCCAGCAGCTAGAGCGGGTGGGTGGGTGTCTCAGCACCTCAAAGGGCCATGAAATCACGTTCCATAAAATATGAATTCAGCAACTGGTGTCAGTCCTTGGATGAAAGGCCCCTGCAACTGGAGCAGGTGAAGGTCTCAGCATCAACACTGGGGCAGGATCACAGCCCACAGGGCCAATATGCCTGGATGCCAGCTACTACAGGGACTGGAGCAAAGGTTTATGAAGATCCCAGCATCACAGCTGCAATGGGACTGCAGGTCACAGAACCCATTTTCCTGAGCACCTGCTGTGTGTGGTGGGGGAATTTATGTTATCCCCAAAAGTGGTGATGGATGTGGAAGATCACAGTGTATTTAGTTTGCTGGAAAACTGACTGGGCAGCAACTGGGAGGCCCAGGATCCAGGCATGGACAGAGGGCTTGTGCTGATACTCAATGGGTCTGCAAGCGTGGAGATGGCCAAGACAAATGTGTACATCTGTTTGCCAGTGAGAATCAAGATGAACCAGCCAGTGAGTAGAACCCAAGCACAGGGAGTTAAGAGAGCTCCTGATGCAGCCATGGACAGCAACTGAGCAGAGAGCCCACACTGGTACTTAAGATATCTGTGACTCTGCACCTGGAGAGTGAGAGCATGAGAGCACCAGTGAACTTCAGTCCTCATCAGATGGAAAGGAGAAAGGGACTTGTCAGCCTACACTTTGCTTTATGTGAGTCCAGAGAATTCTACACAAGGGTGTGTTGAGGCAGAAGCCCTCAGAAGAACAGTGTGTTACAGGAGGTCAAGCATTGCCTACTGGAAGATCTTGATATGGACCTAGGATAAGGATACTTGAGGGCATTAGGATCTTACTATTGTGGCAAAAAACAAATCAAAAAAATCTCATTATCACTTCTTAAATCCTCTCCGCAAAGTGATCCTTTTACAGGAGATTCATTTCCTTAGAAAGTGTCTTCTTAAAACCACTTCTACAGTAAGTACTAAATCAGAGTATGTTACGTGATAGTGTGCAACTAAATCAGCACACCTCACCTGACAGGTAGTAACTAACACTTGAGTCTTCTTACTGCCAAAAAACCCATTACCTTAAAATGTTTCAACTTAAAACTTGTAAAATAGTAAGCCAATTCCAGAATAAAGAGAACTAGCAACAGACGGGCAATTAAGTGGGAGAAACACAAAAGATTGTTACTGTTTTTCTTCTGACTCAATCAATTTTGAACTCTTTGCTTCAGTCCTTGGATGCTTCAGTTCAGTGGGTAAAATTACTGTTCTTAAGAGTGGAGAAATACGCATTTGAACCTCCTCAGAAAGAACTGAATCCAGATCTCACATCTCTTGGCTGAGTGCTCTTACTTCTATTTCTATTGTATAAAAGGTTATGGGGACCTTGCTTCATTTCTACTCTACAATGAAGTTGGCTATCTTTACCCAAGCAGAACAGGTTAAAGCACCACAATGAATCACAGCCTCTCATAAGACACTTCTCAGAAAGAGACTGACTCAAGAGACATGCTTACCAGTCAGTATATTTCTAGGTTTTCTACTGCCTCAGCCTAGCATGAGTCTTAGTGAAAGGTTCTCCACTGTCCCTCTGTAACATAACCAAGCTTTTTTACTAGCACTCTCTCAACAGTTGAAACTCTCAGAGCTCAGAAAAAAAAATACATTAATTAGGTCAGAAAATGGTCTGTTTCACTTGTATATCTTCACTAGATTTCAGAAGTCTAGCTAAGCTCAGCAAGGGCGGAAACAATAAAGTACCAACACAGGGTTAGTGCTAAGCAGAATCTATTATTTACACCCTATGTACTTGTAACCTGCCCACAGCAGTTACTCTTGAAAGCACACTAGAATGCCTAAGGATTTCCATCTCTATGATATTTTATGTAGGAACAACAGTTACTGTGGAAACAGGCTATGTTTCCCTTTCAGGTAAACTTTTTTAAAGTGATAAAATAGTAAATGCTGAAACAGAATTTGATTTTGTTTTGGTTTTTTTTTAAGAAAAGCAAGCCTCAGGCAGAGCAAAACCCTAACGAACTGTGACAGGATGAGGCACTTAAAACTTCTAAGGATTTAGACTGGCTAAATTCAAATTACTTTTTTAGCATTCCTATACTGTGTGTGCGTGACATGGAATTGTGTTGAAGACTACAGAAGTGTAGTGCATAGAAAATGCTCAAGATAAGCATAGCTTTCAAACAAAAGGAACAGAGTTAAGGGATTTCAGTTCAACAAGAAAAACATGAAAGAAATAAAAAGGCTTTAGGCTGCTACTACTAGGCATTGAGGTGCTATGTACAAAATAAATTAGAAATCTTTTTTGCACAATAGGTAATGCAAAGCCCATCCTTTAATACATTAAACTAAAACTGAAGGTTTTGCCCAACTGCATCTATTGGTATTTGTTGGAACTGAACCCATCTTGAGTTGTAACTTCAAGTCTTTCAGAAAACCAAAACTGATTTTAATTGAAATATGAACTTTCAAATTTAATTTGTAATGCTCAGTACTTCAGCAAACCTGGCCTTCTGAAGTGTCAACTTTTCTATGTTTGGTTTGGGGTGTGTATGTTGTTTTGGTTTGGGGTGGGTTTTTTAATAGTTGGTATCCCTGTGGTATAGTCCTCTAGGAGGGTTGCCTGTCTCTTGGAAACACTCTGCCTGTTTTATCTTAATCAAGCTTCTTCACTTCACAGTATTGGATTTTTAAAAAGTGAAGCTAGATTACAAAAATTAATTTTCTAAGTATCATTACACCTGCATGGATATTTAATCTAAATACGTTGTGGTCATTGTTACGGAGGTCTTCAGCCACAGTACATTAAATTCATATTTTGAGCTGGTCAATACCCTGTGAGAATTTGCTTCTCCCCCTTTGGGTTCCCACACCAAAATCACTTGTGATATGCAAACACACACACACATTTAGTGTGCACATGCTAGCATCACATGTCTACATATCATTCATCACATAAATGTGAAAGCAAACAAGTCTTAGACTGTGACTTTTTCCTTGCTCCTGCAAGGAAAAATTTGTTACCTTTAACAAATTAAAATTACAGTCACCACATAATTGGCAGCTGCAAATACAACCCTACTGCTATGATCACCCCTCCTGGCTGGAAACTTTAATTCATAGAGGCTTCTCAGTGATTTATTCTCCAGTTACCTTGTTTATTTATTCAATTTACAACTGCTTTATAAATAACATAGCAAATATTTGTAAGCTGAAACTACTTCACACTATGCCACAGGTACAAAGAATACTGCCTTCCTAGAGCCAGAGAGGAAGCACTTCAGATCTCAGTTCTAATGAACCTTTATGCTGTTGACACGGAAACTAAGCCTATATCCCTCAAACTGTATAAGGCAAACTTCTAGCCAGTTTATACAAAGGCTGTTACTGTCATTAGGAAGAACCTGCTGTATGTTGAACTCTCTCCTGCTTTTAGGGTCAGTCAATCCTAAAAAACCAAAACAAAGAAAGAAAAAACCAAACCAAACAGACCAGCCAACCTCCCAAAGGCAGTAACACACCACTGACTGCTGTGGTTTTTAGCCAGAATAAAGAAATTAAAGGTATTCCAGCTCTGCTGCCCTCAATGTGGTATAAGATATGCAGAAGCCTGAAAACAGATTTTGTACTTAACCGCAAAGTTAAACCTGAAAGAGATTAATCTTTGACTTTCACTAGTCTGCAAACTAATATGACCTTGTCAGCAATGCTGTATTTTGCTCTTAATGGATGTACTTTTAAAGTTCTACTACCACAAACAGCATGTTAAGATTCTTAAGTTACTTATGCTAACTATGACATAAACTGAACACACTTTATATTTAAGGTAACTTGATGCCTGTATGAACCACAGCTCTGTGTGAATCATGTAACTCCTTTTCCATGTCCCCAGCATTACTTTTGGAGTGGTCCCCAGTGGTCCTTTTGGAAAAGAGCCTGTGACAACTCTGAGCTTGTAACTTTCACCACATTTTGTAAAAATGCATTTCATTCCAGAGTTTTTAAAACTGACACGCAGTATTTGCCCATGTCACTCTTCTGCAGGTTTACGAAACTCTAGAGGAGGAAAAATATAGCAGAGATCCTGTTGCTACCATGCCTACCCATACTCAGACTTTCAGATGTTCTTGTGAAAATTGAAGGTATGTTAGAAAAGAAGTGAGAAGTTTCTTAACCTGTCAAGAGCAGAGAACTCCTATGATGTCTTCACTGTCAGACATGGAAGATTGTGTCTGAAGTACTGCCCTCCATAGCTTTTCAACGGGTTGCGAAGTTAAGACACAACATTTTCTGAGGTATGTGACAGCCTTTCATACCCTTCAGAAGGGTCGACAGTCAGGATTAAGCTTCAGTTGTGCAGTTCTCCTTCTGACTCCCAGGAAGATGTAGTTCCCCTTCTCCCTGACTGGGGAAGCTATCCACTGAAGTACAGCAAAGCTGTATACAAACTAGGAAATTAACAAACAAAAACTATACTTAGTGACAATCACGACTGCATCAGGATATACACATCCACCCCAAACCTTGAAAGCACAGAAATAAAGAGGGGAAAGACTGCTGTATTCCACCACACTTTTCTGTTGCCTAGGCACTGTTGATAACACACTCTGAAAGGCTTTCTCTTCCACCTTTGGTGGGGAAAAAACCCCAAACCTCCTGTGCTTCAGTAAGAGCCACCAAAGAAAGTTCAGCACGCACTTTCACACATTTCATGCATATTAATTTACATTGCCTGAATGCTAGAAAGAGTTTACTTGATTGTGTTGGAGTGCAAATCTAACAGTGATAGGCTGCTGCCTTATCTTTTAGAAATGGCAGTGAAAGCCTTTGGAGTGTGCTACCAAACAGCATTGTAGGCAGTATGAAAGTGGAGATGAATATAAAAGTCCTTCCCTCTGACTTTTTATTTCTATACTTTACAGTGGGTGGATGGAGGGAGTATAACCCAATGCAATCTTAGACAACACTAAATATAGTTCTGTCTGTTAATACTGGCTAGGTAAAATACCTATTAGATTCATCAAAATATTCTAATGTCTTCTTGGTGTGCAGAAGGGATTGGTAGATTATGGCTTGAGCACTACTCAAGGCTCCATAGAATTTTAACAACCCAACTGTTCTGAGGCAACAATCCACTAGATTGTTGTTAGATCAGCTGGTAATTCACAAAAATGTGGGTTACTATACCAGGCAGACATGAAAAAAATTATCATGTGCTGAAATCATTCTTGTCTGATTTCTGGCTTAAGACTGTGCATGTTCAAAATCTGGCAAACACCACAGAGAGTGTGGAACAGATCTGCTCTAGTTTATAACCTCTAGCAGCAACTATTGAGCAATTTAGAGGGACTGGGAAGAAAGGAAAATAAATAATTTAATTTAGAGCTGCATCTAGTATCTTAGAATTTCTTCTGTAAGGAAGACCAGCTCTCAAGAAGTAATGTTTTAATTCATCACAATGTGAAATAAACATAGAGAAAGAAAAAAAAAAAAACTATCTCAGCTCACAGATGAAACAGGTTCACCCATGAACGCACTTAAATCAAGTATTCATCCCAGATGGGAATTATTCTTTATCATTCACAGCGATGAAAAACAGACTACACTTTTATTCTCCATTTTAGTATATGACCATCTTCAAGAAACATTTTATCAAACAGCATTTTTCAACTTCAGAAATCCTTTTTAAGTGCTTTTCAGCTCAAATGTTTACAATGATTTTGCCATTAAATAAGAGTTGTCTGAAGTAATACCTCAAAGGCATTTTCTAAGAAATGCAGACTTACCAGCTCAGAAGTTGAAAGGAGGTTTCATCACACCTTGTATCTCACACAACATTCTCTAGGTTGAAACTAGAAACTAAAGAATCAAGGGTCTTTCTGGAACTCTTACACATCTGTGATGAGACTTTCCTTTCAACACAAGGTAATCACTGCAATCACACCTGCAAAAAACACTGACTTCGAGCCCTCCAATCAAGCATGTTGTAAGTATTCTCCACTGTGCTTTACTTCACAACTTCCTCTCATGAGCCATTTTCTGCAGTTCCAAAAATCAAGGCCTCATGATGGGCACAATTTGCAGTATGTCATCATTACCAGGATAGTTATATCTCGCTCACAATCAGAAACACTGATTTTTAATTTTATTTTTGTAACTGTCAGTATAGATTAAATTTGGTATGCACTTAGGGCAGTCATTTTTTCACTACAAAGCAAGTGTGTGCTTGGAGTTTGAAGGCAGATCAATTACTCTGAATGGGGCCTGAGGGACTCTTAAATGAAATAAAGCTTTCACGTTTGACAAGATGCTTCTTATGTTCTTTTTCCCTGGACTTGCATAATGCTTCAACACTTCCAACCTTGTCTGTGACATATCCTAAGGCAGCTGCTTTTAAGCTGGATTCTTTTAAATCCACGATTCTGGTGATTTGTTTGACACTGTTTTCTTGATACAAGATTCCTGAGAAAGAGAGCTTCTACATACATAATCACAAGCACTTTTCTATGCAGAGTTAAAGGGCTTTTTTTTGCACTTTTAAAGAGTCACTGCTAGAAATGAAGATGCAATACTAATGGCTCATAACATTAATTTCCTTCTCCCTTCTGACCTCATCTTTTCAAGTCACCGTGTAATTCTAATCTGTTCTCAATAGAACAGCTGATCTGTGATAGAATACCCCAAAACATTTAAAAACTGCTAAACACACACATGCACAGACTAATAATTTTGTTCAGGTAATTAGGCAAATTCTGTTTCAACAAAGGAGCTGTTATTTTATCCTTACTCATTTTCAAATAAAGATGTGATAACAGTTTAGAAGACCAAGGATTACCAGGGATACAGATAAGACTCTTCAGCTAACGCCTCACTTGTGCCTGAGTAGTGAACACCAGGTGTAAGAGTACTGTGCAAACAAGAACAGGCACCTACCCCCTCATTTGAAAACAGGACAATGTGGTACAGTGAATACTTACAAAGAAATTGCAGAAGTGAATAAATTACTGAAATAGCTTTTGGTGCACTAGAATTCAAGTTACCTCTAGGACTCTTTGTAACCGTATCTTCAGTAGATCAAGAATATGAAAGTAGAGATCCCAAAGTTTTGCAAAAATGCTCTAACAGCAAACTACTTTCCATTGTCACTTCTGATATTACTTTATGGAATGACTTGTATAGGTATCTGGCTTTCTAAAGCTCCTCTTAAGTTTGGAACATCCCTATACAATTACACATCCTGAAGCAACACTCCAACAGACTTGAGAAAAAACACAAACTTAAGACAATGTATTTGGTTGGACTATTCCTCAGAAAGTACTCTTAAGACTTTTCAGAAAAAGCAGAAATGCCCTTCTAGAGAGAATACACTGTGTTTCAAAGGTGGCTGTTGAAGGGATAAAGAGCAAAAAAAGGCTCTTTACTGCAAGAAACACAAAGGCAAAAACATTTTTACCTTGGTAGAAGCAGCAGTAACTACCTTCTCTGCACTGCTACTTGCACAGCAATTACAATTGCTGATGTGGGATAAAAGCCAGTACAGTTGCTGATTTTACACAGCACTTTTTGTTAGAAATCCAACTAATCCACAGATTAACACACAAACCACAATAAAGGCAGAATCAAAATTCTTGGAGCTCTACCAGGGTTAGATTAACCATATCGTTCTCTGTATCTGACAAAAAACATGACCTCCAGTGGTAAAAACAAAATCCTGACTGAGAAAGCCAGAGCAAACACTACTGTAGGGGGTTCCTTTCCTCACAGTCCCACTTCCATCTTAGTCACATCTTTACATCAAACAAGAAGGACCTACAGAGCTTTCCACCTTCCTAAGTTTTTGGGGTTTACCTATTCATTTCCTAACATAAGGACCTCTGAATGTTACATAAGCGCTCACTCTCATTTTCAGGAATTTCAGGTATCTTAGCAAAGATTGAAGTATCTTTCACAAATGTATTAACTTTATTTCCTATGCTTTCTGAGATGAAGCCCTCATTGAAGGTATTAAAGCTTTATGCTGCCCCATCAGCAGCTGAATGTTCTTTGTAAGGGAGAATGCAAACCAGAAAGATCCCAAGTGTCACCTGCAAAGGGCACAATAAACTTATTCCTCAGGAAAAATATGCAGCCTTTTCATAGTCTTTGCAAGTTTTCTGCAAAAAGAGAAATAATTCCACCCCAGGGGTGAAGTGGGTTAACCACCTCATGCTAATTCTGATCATACAGAATGAGTAATCCCGAGTCATCATTATAAGAGCATCAATCAGGCTGCCTTCCAAGGAAAACAGAGGTAACAAGTACGCCTTGGCTACTTTTGCCAATATATTAAAAGGCTTGGTTCACTTTCTCTGTAAATATTGTTTCTTCCAGGTTACTAATGAGTAATACAAATACTCCGAGAGTCTAATATTTCTGATATTTATTGCCATTCCTCAAAGAATAAATGTCTCCAGCCAGACTTTCATGCATCATCTGCAATCTCTGAAAATACTTTATGTATCCAGTGCGGGGGAAAAGAATTGAAAAACGTAACTTCAGAACCAAATTTGATTTACGTAAGAATATATTCAACTGCCTTGAAGGAAACACTTGTATTTATCAGATAAAGCCTGGTTTCAGGGCCAGTTGGATGGGGCCATGGGCAACCTGATCTAGTGAATGGCATCCCTGTCCAAGGCAGGGGGGCTGGAACTAGATGAACTTTAAGGTCCCTTCCAAACCAAGCCTTCATGATTCTATCATTCACTACAATCTCTTTTCCCAACACTTTTGCAAAAGAGAAGGAATGAGGCAATGTTCTTTGTATTGGGTTTGCATGGCAAGGTTTGGGCAGCAGTGGGGGGAGCTACAGGACTGGGTTCTGTGCGAAGCTGCCAGAAGCTACCCCCGTGTCTGACAGAGCCAATGCCAGCTGGCTCCAAGATGGACCTGCAACTGGCCAAGGCTGAGCCCACCAGCGACAGTGACGGCAGCTCTGTGGTAACTCAATTAAGAAGGGGAAAAAATTATTGGGCAGAAGTAATTGCAGCCAGAGAGAGGAGTGAGAATATGTGAGAGGAACAGCCCTGCAGACACCAAGGTCAGTGCAGAAGGAAGGGCAGGAGGTGCTCCAGGTGCCAGAGCGAAGATTCCCCCGCAGCCCGTGGTGCAGACCATGGTGAGGCAGGGATACCCTCCCACAGCCCATGGAGGTCCATGGGGGAGCAGAGATCCACCTGCAGCCCAGGGAGGACCCCAGAGCAGGTGGATGCCTGATGGAGTCTGTGACCCCAAAGGAAGCCCACGCTGCACCAGGGTCCTGGTAGGACTTGTGGCCCTGTGGAGAGAGAAGCCCACACTGGAGCAGGTTTGCTGGTGGGACTGGTGACCTCAGAGGGGACCCATGCTGGAGCAGGTGAAGGACTTCCCTCCCTGAGGAGAAAGCAGCGGCAGAAACATCCTGTGATGAACTGATTGTATTCCGCACTGCCAAGGAGAGGAGGAAAAGAATCAGGGGTAAAATTAAGTCCAGAAAGGAGAGAGAGGTGGGGGAAAGGTGCTTTTAAGATTAGTTTTACTTCTCATTATCCCACTCTGATTCTGACTGGTAATAAATTCTAATAATTTCCCAAGTTGAGTCTGGTTTTGCCTGGGACAGTAATCAGTGAGTGACCTCTCTCTGTCCTTAACCTCAGTTCATGAAACTTCCCTCGTATTTTCTCTCCCCTGACCAGCTAAGAAGACTCACAGAGCAGCTCTGGGGGACACCTGACATCCCATCAGGTCAAACCACATCCCTGAAAGATAAGCAAAAAATTCCCTTTCCTCACAGTCCCACTTCCATCTTAGTCACATCTTTACATCAACAAGAAGGACCTACAGAGCTTTCCACCTTCCTAAGTTTTTGGGTTTTGCCTACTCATTTCCTAACATAAGGACCTCTGAATGTTAGATGAGCACTCACTCTCATTTTCAGGAACAAACTAGTTCCACTGTTCTTGAACAAAACTCCATATTCAGGGAAAACAAAATATATTGAGCTATTTCTTCTTCATCTAGCCAAAGGCTTTTCTCTGGGGAAAAGATGTTCCATCTCTCTCATTTAAACCACCTGGAGACAAGTCCTGGGAATTCTTCCTGATGGCTGACACTCAGTCCAGACTCAGAACAACAATTTGATCTTTTGGAGCCTAATTGACATGAGACTGACATAAGGGAGTGGGACTCATTTGCTTCTGTGTGCTTTCACTTAATATGAAGAGATTATAGCATTTAGTGTAATCAGAAAGGGCAAATCCCAGGACAACATGTTAGATAGCCATTTATGGAAATTATAAAAGGAATTATAAGAAAATAGAAACAGAAATAAAGTACTTTCAAATGTATGTCTGTGTCTGATGGTGAAACCAAGAAATATGTGAAATTATTTGATTCTCAATGTTTGTAGCCTATTCTTTTCATACTTGGGAACTTCTGTATCTTAGTGATTGTCAAAAGCACAAAGCAAATTATTTAAGACAAAATTTTCTTGAGCTTAGCCACATTTTGGCATTTTCCACCATGACTGTCTTCCCCTCTTATAGTGTGTAGAGGATTAGAAAATTAAATTATTTTAATTTGGAGATGACTGGGCTATTGAAATATTCTAATTACACACAGTAATATACTTCTTGTATATAATTATATATCCGTGACAGTGCAAACACACACATACACACTTTATGCACAAAAAACCACCTTTGTTCCTTCTAGTCTGCAAGACAAAGATTACTGATCATAGCTGAAAAGGTTACCTGGATCTGGGCTTTGTTTCCAGCTGTTATATTAGATATTGTCCAGCATGCTTCTTTTTTGATAGATTCTTTTGGGCTGCTTAGCAAGTGCAGCAAACTCTGCAGGGCTGAACAATTCAGAATTACCTGAATACAACAGGAAAAACAAAACAAAACACATCTTAGAAGAAATTTAAGATAAAGAATCATAGGAACAAGGAGTACAATGTTTTGAAAATACAAAAAGCATATCCCATTATATGATTACAGAGATTTTTTAAAAAAACCACTAAATATACACAAAAAAACCCCAGCAAGAATTAAGAAATAAATGTTTGCAGGAAAACTAAAGAACAAAACTACCAAGTCTATCAGGTAAGAGATTACACTTTCATGATTTCAATGTGATCTGAAAACAAGAAGATACTAAGCACATTATGATCAAACAAAAATAAAATTATAGTATTTTCCTGTACTTTTGTACAACTGTACTTGTACAGAAGTACAGGGGAAAAAAGCACCAACTGCTTCTGTTTTCCACATCTGCTGGCACTGTAGTGCAGAGTATGACCAGTGTTGTATCCAGCAACATTATGAACGAACAATTCTTATTTAAAAAATTACAAAAATTGCAAAAACCTTGCAATTTTACAGTGCAGAAAAATTGTAGCAAAGTTTCCATTTCCTAAAATGTATCCTAAAAATACAACAGAAAATGCCCCTGAACTTGGATGTTACAAGACAGCACCCTTGATTATGTCATGTGTGATAGTGAAAGACTTTTCAGCCCTCTAAAACAGCATAACAAGATTCAAAAACTGAAAAATTAACTATCTTTTTATTTTACTTCAATTCTAACTTCTAACAATGAAGACAAAATTTGGGAGTACATCAAGAAGCACACTAGTTTTGCCTTGTGTGGCAAAAGCAGACACCTTGGAAAGAACGGTGTGGTACAGAATTTCATGGGGAATACTCCAGTCAAGCTGAATCACAGCCATGACCTCTGATCATGGAATCTGAGGACTTAATTCCCTTGCCTGCATCCCCTCTGCTCCATATTCTTAAAAGCTTTGTACTCCCCACTAAGATTAAAAAAGCAAAGATTATGGTTCAGGATTTTATCAGGTGTCTGTTGAGACAAATTTTTTTTCTTCATGTATAATATCTATGGTTTTAGCCATGTCCACGCACTGGCAATTGTTAATAGCTGAAAATGAGAGAAAAAGTAAAAGCACGTTTGTGCCGCGAGGTTGTACAGAGAAGTTCTTGAAGGACTGTCTTGTACATTGCATTCATATTCAGAAATGCATCAGCTCTCAAAGATGGGTTCTTCCTTCTGATTACTGATTTTTACATGCATCCTGTACCACTTTTTAGCATACAGTACAATCTGCAGGCAGGACTATCAAACTACTCTACCTATACAGCTCTCTAGAATTTTAGGAAAGCTCACAGTATGCTCCTCAGAAAAAATCACACACAACAAAAAAATTTAAACTATTTTTAATTAAAATCTAAGATTTATGCAGTATTTAATAACCTGCATTGCATGTGAAATACTGATCCCTTGTGGTTTTATCTTCAACAAAATTATGAAATCACACCTCAATCATTCTTTATGACTGATCTACAAAACAAATGCCACTGAGAAAAATACAACAATGCCTCTGCAATTCAGCTACACAAACGTATTGTAACAATCAAAAAATCATGTTCTCTTCCTCCTAGGAATACAATATTGAAACAGTGCCCTGGTGCTGCTAACTCATCTTTAACTCTGGTCTCAAAGTCATAGAACTACAGAAGCACGCCAGTAACAACCTAGTGCCTCTGAAGCATCAGGCTTCCTGCCTTCCAGTTTAATTCCAATACAGTGGTGGGAGTCACTGCCTCCTACCAATGCTTCTCCAAACAAATGCCCAGACACAGTTACACAACCCCCAAAATATGACCAGATACTTGTTTTTCATCATAAATTTGACATATTTTCATCATATATGTGATATATTCATCACAGACTGGGAACAGCACTGAATGTGACAGGCCTTTGATGGCACTACTAGCATACATCACTCAGCATAAAATTCAGCCAAAAAGACAGATTTGCTTTAAATAAACCAAAAACATCCCGCCCTTGAGGGGTATTGCACAGCTGCACACAAGTCCCAGACACAGCTACCTAAGAACCACCACCAGTTCAGGACTGAACAGAAAAACTGAAAACCATCACATTTTGAAGCAATTAGTGTCATCAACCTTCACTTTCAAGCTTCAAAAGGAAGAAGAGGTGCTTGTGAACAGATCACCACAATTAACAGAAAGATGAACTGCAGTACAACACAAGAGAAAGTTAATCCATACCTGGGTCTGGATATCATCTCCTGTAACGATGTTTCCCACAGCTCGTAAGGCAGGAGATACAACCTTGTAGTCATTGTGCCTAAAATTGATGAACAAAAATGTAAGTATTAACCTTCCCAAAGCATCTCCAGCTTCACATTCTCAAGGAACACCTCTCAGCCAGGGGAAAACTTCCCTGATAAACTTGACTTTCACTACCTAAATAAACACTCTGATTTTAAACTAATGGTATGCCTTTCCAGGGTTTCTAAATATTTAGACCTTTAGATGTCATTCAGCAGCATAAAAAAAAATTAAAAGAATAAAAGTACTTCAGAGTACTTCCAAGCATCCTTGGGAGGAAACAGTAATATCTTTAACTATAAAATACATTTAATATAGCACACACAAAGGCCGAGGATGAGACAGAAGAACAGGGATAGAACTTGAGTTTTTAACCCATCAAACCCTGTTTGATCATCTTCCGTCATCATATGCATCCCTCCATTATCATTGTTAAATCAGGACTAGAATAGGAAAGGTGAAGTAAGGAGGATTTTTCTCAAATGAAAACACTTCTTTATAAAAAGCTACTTAGAGCCAGTATGTTCTATTCATTAATCCACCATCACATTTGCTCTAATGTTACAGGCCTTAATAGTCTTGTTATTTACATCACTGAAAACCATTATTCCTTGTTCTTCAGCCATTGAATGGTCCATGTCCTGACCTTGGATCTGAAGCAATGGCTCTGAACAAGGCCAGTCTCTGTGACCCCCAATTCTCACAGCTACACTTTACTGACCAAAGAGTGCATGTACTCTTCTACAGTAAGGGCTGAGGAAACTGTATTTTAAGTCCCTGGTACTGTCAATTCTAGTAAATTGAACTATTTCTTGTATTTTTATTTTTGATATCCTTTTGGTAATTTCCTTGTTAGGTAACTATAATATGGACTTCAATGACACAAGGAAAATTTCAATGTATATTATGGATTTTACAAAAATGTAGCTCTTAGGTGCAGGAAGAAAAATCTCATAAGAAACAGCGAAGTTAGCACAAGAAAAGTTCCATTGCTCTTGTTACTCATGACAAATAGAGAACACTGAACAGACAGGTAAAATTAAAACTCAAATCTTGCACTTTGGAAATTACAGCCTTTCAAGACCTATTTAATTAAACTCCTTATTGTTATAATCTTGATGTCAGGGAAAAGAGTGACGCTTGCTTGCAACAGATTTCTTACATCAGCAGTTCCACAAGTCTTCTGCAGACTCCTGCATCAATCACAGCCTGGATTTTATCATTGGGGCCATCCGACAAATAGGACAAAGCCCAGCAGGCATCAGCTAATACATCTGTATCATTGACAAAGAGCAGCCAGGAAAGCACACTAAGACAAGGTGAAACCTGTAAGACATTAAGAGGAGATGCATACAATTAAAAGGGACAGAAGATCTATTATTATGTCAGCTTATTTTGTATATCATTATTGGATTAGGCATTGGCATCTTAAGATTCAATACTCAGAAAATTTCAGACCTAGCTAACACTTCTGTGCAGGACAAGCATGGAGAAGCATGTCTCCAGAAAAGCACCACAGCAACTCCTCAGCCTCTACAGAACAACATCTGCCAATGAAACTCAGACTTGTCCACTAAGATGTGCCATGTGCTGCTCTACAGCAGCCAAGACATGCAGAGTTTTGTTCTGCTATGGGACAGTCATCTCCAGTACACGAACAGTAACAATAAGTTACCAGGCAGCCGTGTTAAAACAGTGGTTGTGAATGTCTGTCCAAAGGACTAAACAAAAAACTTCCAAAAACTTCATCGGGTAAGAAGCCTATCAAATATTTCAGAATTTCTCTGAAACATTCCTTCTTGTTTAGATCAAGTTTCACCACCTTAAACTAATAATTTAGATATCACTACTTCACAACACATTTTCTTTCAAGCATCCCTTACCTTGGCAAAATCAGGAGGAGGATTTTTCCCTCTGCAGAGGTTGGACAAAGCCCATACAGCATTCCGGGTCATAGTGAGACGATTCTGTTTTGAAAGCAATCTAAAACAAACCAACAAAAATTTCCAACCCTTGCTTTTAAAAAATCAAAGCCAGGCAACCCCATTAACTGTGTGAACTACTAAATCAAATTCTTTTTAACATACACCAGGGCAAAATATGATAGGTTTTTTTCCTATAAAAATGCATCCTAAAGAAAATCATCCTTCATGGCTACTAAGATACATGCTAGATACAGGAATCTAGTACCCCAACAAGAACAGCAAACATTACACTAAATTTCACTCAAATGCTTAGATACCAATGTGGCAGATTAACAGTCAAAAAGGGACAAGAATTGTGACAAAATTACTCTAATGAGGAGGACACACAGGTAGTTTTGAAGAGTACTCTTGTAAACAAACTGCATTTTTATGCCAGTCTCAGACTATGAATCCCACTTTGGCCTAGGAAAATGCAGAAAGGCAAGACTTAATTTTCCCACAAGTATAACAATTCAGTTTCTCATAGCCATCTCCAACTGTACCAATGTCTTTATAAGAGCATGGGACAATTCCCCTGTTGCAGAGTCTGCAAAGGACAGAGACTGAGTAATTTGGACATGACAACACAAGATGGTGTCATTGTTTCAGCAATAATATGCTCCTTAAGCAGAGGACCATCAAGATAATTAGCAGGCTAGAGAAATGACATGCAATGGGACGTCAGTGACCTGGATTTGCTCAGCCTTAGAAGGAGATGGTGCGAGCAGAGATAAAACTGCTGCCAACAACACTTTAACAAGTGGATACAGAAAACAGGAAGCCAGATCCTTCTCAAAGGTGCACAGTGACAGCTCAAGAGGCACTGTCACAAGGTAAAACACAGAAAATTCAGAACACTGTGTTTCACCACACCATGGTCAAATACTGCAACAGGTTACCCCAGGTAGTTACGGAATCTACTTTTGATGTTCCAAATTTGACTGGTTAAGTAGTTGAGCAATCTAATCTGATCTCACCTGCTATGAAGAAAGGCTTTGACTAGATGACCTCCAAAGGTACCTTTCAACTTAAATTATTCTGTGACTCCAAAATAAGCCTAGACATCCACCCACACTGTAGATAACAGTTGCAGTTTAGCTGCTTCTAAAATATATTTCCATTTTAGCTTCATAAAAAAAGTAGTTCCTGACTCCCCTTTAAAAACTCTGATTAGTCCACAATAAAAGAAAACTATTATTATTTTTCAAGGCAAACCCCAAATTTCAGTCTTATCAGGCACTCCAGTAAAATTCTGGAAAACATATTAAAACACACTTACTGCAATAAAGGGGGCAAGATATTACAGTCCAAAACATAGTCTCTGCACATAGTGCTGTCTCCAGCAATGTTGCCAAGAGCCCATACTGCCTGCAATGAAAAGCAGAATAATAATTACTTTTATTCTCAAAATTCCACCAGTTTAACATATGTATTAGAGTTGGGAGATAATCTGTTCTCACTGTTAGGTCCTGGACAACGTACAGAAGGGGAATGCATTCTGGTTGCATATTACATCTATACACTCAAGCTCATTATATGATCTAGGAATATTTAGGGAGATCTAAGAAGAACACCATAACAGCAAACATGTATGTCTCCAGAGACTGTGCAGGCAGACATACCCTTGCTCCATCCACAGTGTAGGAGATGAGCTAACCTCCACAGGCTTAGGAACATTCTAATTCTACATTCCTTGTTCACAGCTGATTTAAAACCAGATGTTTGTAGCACAGGTCAAGCAAGTTTGTGTCTACCCAAAAATGCTTGTGTGGAACAGCCCATATTAGTATTTACTACAAAGCAATAAAGCGTGCATTGTTTACACAGTCATAGATAAAAATGAGAATCTATGTTCAAGATAAATCAGCATTCAGATCTAAGAGTTCAGATGGGCCTGAACATATATTCTTTAAAATAAAACTATACGAGACAGAACCAGTGCTGCTGATTAAGTCATATGCATGGCAAAATGTAAGGGCTTGGACATCAGTACTACCCCTAACTTCATCTTGAGAAGATCAAAAATACCAAAATTAAAGCAGCATGGAATCTATCTTCTCTAATATGATGAGAATAAAAGATTTATTAGTTTTGATTTATACATTTGGGCCAAGTGGTGGTTTTTATATCACGGTCCACTAGTATGAGAGTAGAAAAAGTAGAAACAGTCTATGTCAAGTATAAAAGCAGTTTTATAAATTCCATGCAAATTACAGTATTTTGTCACACAAGAAAGCTTATGAAGTTCACATTTGCTATTTAATTCAAGTTAGCAGACTACTAATTGTCATATCAAATAGATACGTGTATCTGCTTATTTGGTTGGCTTATTTGGCTTTTGGCTTTACAGACATATCTACACAACCACCGGAAGTACTTCCAATTCTGCATACAAAGGACAAAAGCAATCCTATTTGTCATGGATAGCAGCTCGATGTCCTCCCCAAATTTCTCTTCAGTTGAAGGCTATGTATTTAGCTGCAGTAAAATCACTTATAGTGCACAACTGTTTCTCCAATTGAACAAAGCAAGTTCCAGGCACAAAATAAACATGTTCTTTCCTCTCTCTATATCTATGTGAAATAAAATGCTCTTCTAAAAAAGCTAACAGAATTGCTGAATCTTTTACTCAAAGGAAAATTTTGGATAAGCTGAAATAAACACATTCATTCATTTTCAATATGGTGTCAATTAATTTAATGCATTAGGTCTCTCCTGTAACATGTTTTAAACGGTGGCCAAAAGATGCTACTTTAAAAAGCAAGACTCCAACCAGTCTAGAGGCCCGAATCCACTAGCAAACTCTGCAAAATGAATGCAGCTAAAACCAGAAGTATATACAGAATGTAGATACAGATTTCAGTTTGCTAGATACAAAATAAAAAGACTGCTCCTCTGTATCAGTACTACCAACAACAGCATAGGCTCGGAGCCATTAAACTGCGAGTTGTGAAGAGAGTAGGCGACTGTTCTGGGGAAGGATTAGTTTGTTTTGTTTTCTACTGTTTTCCAGGCTTCTGCTGTCAGCCACAGTCAGAGGCAGGGCACGAGACTATACTGACCTGTGCTATGAAACACACAGCCATTGTTTTGCAATGTTTTCCCCAAAATGGATCTTACTCATAATTTTTAATTCTAATTCTTATTCTTTTTACAACTGTTGTGACAACAGTTTATCTAAAAAGTGTAACTTTGGGTCTGGCAGCCTCTTGGACTCGAGGCACAGACAGCTACCAGAAAAATTTTGCTTCAGAGACAGAATATATGCCACCTCCTGCAAAAGGTGACTCATGTTAGAACTTTAAGGAGCCACACCAGTTGCTCACCCCAATATTTGCATTTCTACAGCAAGGAGAAGCCTGAAGAATGAACTAAAGATTTTAGACAGCTCTAAGTAAATTTGCGAATCTTCTGAAAACACTTTGGGGAGGAAAAGGTTAGAATTTGGAATAATTCTCTTTCACTGAAGATCTGAGTAATTTTCTATGAAGACACAGTCTCCATGCCTGGACACCCTTACACAGGTAAAAAACAAGGAAGCCCTATTTCATTTGTCTGTGGTCTTTGTTTCTGCCATTACAGCAATATCTATTTTTAAGGTCGATAAGAGTGATAATCACTTAATCCAAGAATCCATTCTGACCCTGAATGACTGACTGGATTTGCAACAGCAAATCTCACATCAAAAGGTCTGATCAGAGAAGTCAAATAGCATCTCTGCTTTCCCATTCTTAATTTTTTTTTAAGGCAAGGAAAACCTGGCTGAGTATGCTGGTATCATAGGACCTGGTAAGAGAAGATGTTTCAAGAAATTCTTGTAATGCTAATGACTGATAGGACACAAGATGCCAATTAATTGAAATACTTTTAGAAAAATATGCAATGTTTCATTCAATAAGGAATATGTCTTTCTTTAAGAAATCACTTCAACTCTTCAGATAAGGAAAGCAAGTCAAGCTCACTTAAACTCTTCTCATCAAACACTGCCATAAATGCAAAGCTTTGTCACGGTTTCCACAAACACATGAACAATGACAAGTTTGTTTGTCTGAATAATGTTCAATGATTTCCATTTCCTCTTTTGTGCACTCCTCAAGATGCAAATACTTGCCACAACATTTTGACTTTGGCTTCATTCTACAGAACTCAAATGTTTTCATTTCATTCCTGGATAGTTGCAGAAGTAAAAGCATATTTAATTCCATTAAATTTTACTGCTTACTCAATTAAAACAAATTGACTAAAAAACTCCATTTCAGTACCTTCTACTATCTAAATCCCAACTTTAGGATGACATTAATTTTAAGATTTGTAGCTTGATTTTTTAACCCACATCTTAGGTAGAAAGCTGTGTGCAAAGTGGAAGTGCAAATGTTGTCTTGTTAATTGACAGCATCTATTTTTATACACTTGCATAAATTTCCACTTATTGCTAACAGTGGAGTAGGGTTTGTTGCAAATCTTTGATTTATTTTACTCATCACTGAACTCCAGGGATTTTTCATACAGTGCTGGACAACTTCAGTAGTCAGTGGAAGTCTTGTAGAGTACTCTTGAACCATATGGTGCCTTCTGTGAATAATCCATGTGCTTTTTGACAACTCTCCACTTTCCCTTGGATTCTGAAGATTCTCAGCCATTATTTCTTTGGATATTTATACTAAGGGCTTAAGTCAATCACCAACAGTGTGCAGAGTTTGCCTCTCGGTGAAGAAGAAATATTACAAAGAATCAACACTCTCAACACTTGGATGCTGACTTGGGAAAAAGATCCAAAGCTGAGATAAAGATGGTGAAGATTAGCCTGCACACAGTGTGATTGGCTAAGTGAATACAAGGAAGCATACCATAAGGACACATTCCTAGGAGACAACTGCTACTATGTCCTAACATAGAAAACATCTTTCTTTCAGTGGCTAGGGTGGTTATAGCTCCTCCTTCTCACATCTCATCTGACAAACAGAGAAAGTAGCTCATCCTCACACCTGGACTGTTTGCCCTGATTTCGATTACCAAGAGCTTGTTAGTAGGTCTGCTGATGTAAAAGCCAAACAGAGCCTGGACACCAGACTCGCAGGTCAGCTCTGCCAAGCAAGTGATGGTTACCAAAAGGAATAGCAATACAATCAGAAATGGAAAAATACTGAGGGAGAAACATACTGGCTGCCTCAGCTGAAAATGCAAACTTTCCCAAAGGGGAACAGGGCAGCTGGGGATGCTCATGCCACCGGCTGTCCAGTGGAGCACAATGACACATATCTGTCACTGTGAGATAATCTTGATCCTCCTCAACAGGCAGCACAACGCCTTGCACGGGTTTTGAAGGAAATTCAATGTTCATCAAGGAAAGCCAAGTTGACATCTGGGTTTCAAGTAGTGCAGCAGGGGAAGTCAGGAAAGAACTGCAGCTAAGACACTGCTGAAACCCCATCAACATTAAGCATGTCTAAAGGGGTGGAGTCTCTCAATATAAATAATTTCAGGCAGGCAAATCAAAATTTTTAGATGTCTTTTGGAAGAGAAAAGAGTTCTAAGTGGAAAAGGGCTAGGATATATGCCACTGACTAAACCTAAAAACCAGTACACCAAAAACAGAAATGGAGAGAGGCAGGGAGATGTAACCAAAGTGGTCTTCATAAATAATGAAAATGTAGCTTCTGTGTTAAATTTAGTTTCTCTGATGGGAAAAACGTATGCTAAATGGTTTGACCACTGACCACAAAGAAAGACTGACACACAGTGCAAGTAATGAAAGAGTTAAAGGACAGTAGGCTAATTAAATGAGGCCTGCATAGCTCAGTACATAAGGTATCATTTCATTAACATAGGTGTTGCTTATTAAATATAGCTATAAAGATTCCCACACAAACTTCTATGAAACAGCTGATTTAGAATCTTCAGTAGACTCAGAAACCAGCATATGCAAAGGAAAAAAGTGTAAAATTAAAACTGGCTTATAAATATGAAAAATACATGTTGGGAACATTGTGATCAGAAGATAAGGTACACTGATATCTGTTCCTGAGCCACTGCTAAGGGAAATTAAAAATATAAGACAAAGTAAACATGTAGATCTTTTTAAAACTGATTTACTATAAAACAAAAAAGTGGATAGTAACTAGCCAATAAATATTATACATATTCTTTGTTTATGCTAAACCATGTACCCAAAATAATGTTATCACCTAACATTTCATTCTATAGAATTGCTATCCCAATTAGAACAAAGAATGACTTCCTAAGCACAGCCTTCAATACTTCTTTCTCTCTTCATCTTTTACTATATAATTACAGGGTTAGCTTCTGGTCCCTCTGCCCTGAACACGTCGTTATATTTTCCGTATTTTCCTGTATTTTTGTAATTTGTTGCAAATTTAGTTGCTTGCAAATAATAATCTTCACAATACTACTGTGAGACATAATTAGGGTGACCATTTTAGGAGAAAATTATAGTCAAATATCACCCAGTTTCAGAAATCCAACTTGAGAACTCCAGGATCAGACCTGCTCAAAACACAGACTTAACTATAAAAATCACTGCCGAGTTGTCCTCAACTACAAAATGAAAAAGAAATATTTCACCTTGGGCATTTAAAAACCCCAGAACAAGTATCCACTTACTGAAAACTGAGAGAAGGAAATCATCCCGCATCAGACACTAAGCAGTAGAAACATTTTTCTCACAAACCTACAACCAGCTGAATTGTAAGATTTTCTTCCCTATTGTCCTCCATGCACTATAATTTGTTCCAACTTTAACAAACAGGGTCACAGTGTGACAAATAAAAGCCTCCTTTACTACCCACTCATCTGTTGCCAGGGCAACAATCTGTGCATATACTGAATGAGACAAGAGTCATCTGGAAAAATACTATGCAATTGTGTACTACTGCTACCCTGTAATACTGAAGAGCTAACTTCTCAGTGCTTGTATGCTTCTAATTTTTGTTTCAGATGATACTATAGTGAAGTGCTTGGGACTTTTTAAAGCTGTTGGGAAAAAAGCAGCATTCCTCTTTTGTTGGCCAGCATTAAATCCCACATCAGTTGTGAGCAGGGCTGCAATCTCCAGAGCTGCAGCACAGAAACCCACTATGAAACAGTGTAAGTAACACTTTGCCCTGGAACATTTTCCTTCTTCAGCACAGCTTACTAGGGAGCAATTTGTAATTGGTACTCTGAGATTACCAATAAGAGAGAGATCGTGAATTTGGCAGAACCCAAACTGCATGGAAGAATATTTTCCAGTAATGACAACCAAGTCACTCTGTCTGCCTGCAATTTGAATTTTAATATGCCAGCAGTTTATTAGGAGGCAGGGAGGGGGGAAGGAGCCAGATAAACTACTTAACTGTGGCCCCTAAGCGCTTCCGTTAATTCACCCATCTTAAGATTGAAAGCAGCACAACTTAATCTAAACAGGTTTGTTCTTCCCACCTGCTCTCTGAACATCAGCAGGGATGATAACAACCTGAAAAAAGGCAAGTTAGCTCTTGCACAGAAGATCAATCATTAGGAGAAAAATAAGCAAGAGTAGCCTTTACTATATAGAGAGGACCAATCATTCTGCAGAACAGCCCTCTTCAAGTCACGGCTGAATTTGGAAAGCAATGCTACCAAGTTCAACTCCCAAAATACAAAATCTGAAAGGCTCCATATAGCTAAGTCAGGATGGATTTTCACTCAGGCAGAACACAGCATTCAGCTGACACTTTGGCAAGTTCCCTATCACATTTCTAATTTCTACAGCAGCAGACTCAACTCCTCAAAGCTAAAGTAATAGACAAAAAATAACTCTTTATTTTCTTTAATATTTTTTAAAACACCTGAATTCCATTCCTCTTTAAAAGCCTTCTCAACAATAATTCAATCTGAGACAGAACATTGAAAATTGAAAGATACAAAGTGGAGTAACTTGAAAGCTACAAGCAACTAAGAAAAAAAATCTGTCTTGTGGAAAATGTTAGGCAACCTTAAGTACAGGTGGTATATTCTGGGCCAGCTACAAGAAAGGCCAAGTTAAACAAAGCAGTCCAATGTTTATGAGTTGGGACTCCTCCAATCATGCATCTCAATACAGTCAAATGCAAGGTCAGACATCTAGGAATACAGAATAGAGGTCACACTTACAGGATGGAGAACTGAACCCTGGAAGTCAGTGACTCTGAAAAGAACAATGGATCACATTGGGTAATCAGCTTAACCTGAGCTCACAGACAGCTTCTGTGGCAAGGAGTCCGCAAAGACACTGGATATTTACACACCAACGTATTGAGCAGAAGTGAAAATGAGATAGAGTGCTACTGAAATAGCCAGTGCTTGTCATTTCACCACTACAAAAAGATACTGAAACTAAGAAATGTTTAGCAAAAGGACACCAATAAAACAAACCAACCGCCACAGAAATGTTCTCAAAATGAGAATTCAGTGCTTAATTTCACTTACTCAAGTAAAGCCTAAGGTATGGTCTGCAAGTAGCTATAGGAAAAACACAGAACTTACTAATGGAGTGAAGAATGTAACAAAAGCAATACCTGGACCTAAAGTTATTCAAATTTGTATAGTAAAGGTACATACTTTCAAGTTAGGATTAAGACTGGCTGAAACTAAATTTGTTAACATCACTAAGGTTTCATCACCCTAAGTCTTCAAAGCAAGATTATATGTCTGAAGTACATCTTTGTCCAAATACAAGTTATAGACCTCAAATGAAAACTACTGAATCAAATGTTTGGTCTGTGCTTTATACTGATCCCTGTGGGCCCTGAAGAATATTCATCTATGCTGTAAGTAGCTTGGAGAACAAACTGTAATTTCCACTCATGCTTTATCTTCAGAAGAAACAGGCATGAACTCTTCATATCTAAAGCAATTACTCAAACAAGACTCCCTGAATTCCTCAATAGACAGAAATATACTAACCTGTTAGAGAACAAAATGAATTACCCCTTTAGCTATGGTTAAATATGTAATTTCCAGAAAGAGAAAAATACAATACTTGCTTAGGTAACTTAACACATACTAAACACAAAGCAACTGTTGTGTGAAATTGCCATATACTGCATTTTCTCTAGAGGCTTTCTTACAGGATAGCCTTGTTCCTTTCCAGAGAAGAGGAAAAAACACCCACCAAAATACCAAACAAACAAAACAAACAAAAAGTCAAACAAAAAAGCCTCCAATCCCACAAATTAACACACACACAAAATTCAATACTATTCTAATCTTTACCTGTTCCTGTACATCTTCAAACTCTGAACTAAGCAGCTCTATGAAGATGGGGACAGCTCCTGCTTGGATCACTATTCGAGTCTGAAGGGAATTTCCCGAGGCAATATTTGTCAGCACCCACGCAGCTTCAAACTGGAAAACAAAATACAAGTCAGTTGACAAAGGGCTTTCTATGCCACATCAAACATGGAGACTAAATGTCGTTTAAAACCAAAGAGATCTGGCACACTTGGCATACGAAAAACGTGAGGTATTACTAATTAACAGACAATTTGCAAAGAACCAGAATCACGCATTTAAGAAACAAAAATTTGCAGCAGTTCCTTATGAGAACATCAGATTTGCTGTGGCTTTTCAAATCTTTTTTTTTTTTTTTGCTATGCATTTATGTTATCTTTGCCTTTTTTACTGGCTAAGAACCTGTACACAAAACAATGTGCTTTCCCACATGACATGACACCTGTATTCACTGAATCACCAGCGATATTCCTGAAGATGCAGGAGAAGACATTGTTTGACAAAACATCATAGATAGGAAGAAAATAAAAGATCTAAAAGAGATTCTAAAAAAACAAACAATAACAAATTTCTAAAAAACTCGAAGTATTTCTCTCCAACCCTGGTGATCAGTAGTGATGCCAAATGTTATTAGTGTATGATGTTCTTATTTCCGACTTGAAGCAAAAGTGAGATCCTGAGCTAACACTTGGCATCTTTTAACTGGTTTTGTCATTTAATATTTTAATCTCAACCTGCAAAAGCATTAACTTTTTAAGATGAAATGCAAATTTTAACCTTACCTGAGACTGCTGGCTTCAGAAAACACAGATTCTATTTGAGTATGTTTCTGCATGCTTTCAGCCCAAAAATTACTACACTACACTTGCAAATTTACATCTTATCAGGTACATCCAGAATCTATAGAATTAAAAGACTGCTAAAAGTTGAATGAAAAGCAAAAACCAACAAACAGTAAAAATGCAAAGTTTTAAGCTATAAATGACCAATTTTGACATCACCAAAAGATGCTGATCCAGCAGTATTCCAGTGGAAATACTGACATACCTTCAAAACCTATCTGTCTCTGTCTGAAGAGCAGCAAGGACTTCTATTTAGAGGTTAATCATGGAAACAACTCCTGCTAAGGACTTGCACCAAATCCTGAAATGTGCCTGAAATAAGAACTCAAGTACTGAGCTCCAACTTCTAAGGCTTTTCATTTCTAAGTGTTATTAAAGACTTTGGTTTTGAAAATACAATTAATTAATACAATTAATACAATACTATTAATCCTGCCCTTCTGATCAACTGAACAGTCTAGTAAGATGTGATCAGAGTAAACAATTCCAAAATACATCACTGCAATACACAAGGAGTATGGGCTGCAAAATAAACTACAGATACAAAAAGTCAAAACTGCAAGATTCATCACTAATGAACAAGAAGCAAACAGTGTGACCAAATCCTAAGGCCAACGTAAAATGTTGCTTTCCTGTAATTCTACTTTCTCTGAAGTGAGTATCCAGTGTTCTGAGGTACATTATAACATAACTATTACTCATCTTTCAATCACAGATGTTTCTTATCCATATTTAGTTTGTCCTCCAGCTTCCTACTGGTACCACCAGCTTGAACAATCCACAGGTTGGAGACTCACACTGTCTCAAGTGTAAGTCACAGAAAGGTCAGAGAGTGACAGTTTCTCTCCTCCTTCTCTGTGGATGTATAAACTAAAGAACAGTTGATGGCAAAGACATCTGTGTGGTGCTTAAGATTGCTCTTAAGCTGTACTCTGTCCACATGAGACAAATGTACTTGTTCATGTAGGGCTAAAGTGACCCCAGAGAACCAGGGGAGGGTTTTAAGTCTTCCATTCACCTTGAATAAAAACAAGGTAGAGGAATTCCTAACAAATTAGGTTGTCCTATCACTGATCTCAGAGGCCTAGTTTTTACAGGATATTCCACTGACAACACAGAAGAAAAACAGATCATAAATTCCCAAAAAGTTCCAAGTTCATTAACATGGAAGTTGCCATATTCAATCCACCAAACAAGCAGCTATAAATTATACTTCAGTGTCTCAGAATGAGTTGAAAATCCTTTCCTTCTACAGGCAGAAATGCCTAAAATGCCAAGCCCAAAGGAGTATTTTGGGAAACAATGACAGAGCAAATACAAATATTAAAAAGTGTGGTCCAGAGAACTTCCCAACTGATCACAACAGAAAGCTCTACCTGTAGACCCTAAACTGCCAAGCAGGCAGAGAGACTTGGCAAAACGGAGGAAAATTACCCAGGTAGAATAGAATATCAAGAACAATATACCCAAGCTTGTATTTTCACTGCTTTTCTACAAACTCTTTAGAACAAGCTTGCACATTTCCACTCCGACTGATTTTTCCTATTTCCATGTAAAAATCAATACATGTTACACCAGTAAGGCCACAAGAATTGCTTCCATTTATCTGCCTGTCTTAGGTTTCTATGCTAGACCCCTACAAGTAATAAAAGGCATTCCATTTTTTTTTACATCAGATAGCCTACAAATTTTTCACTGGCATTGCAAACCAACCAGCTTAAATCTGATACATATTCTTAGTTACTGTCCCCAGACTCCTCAAAGGAAGCTAACATATCTCTGGAATTCTGTGGGTAACAATCTGAAAAGTAAGACCCGTAAATACTTTCTCTAATGTGTAAAAAACCTGTATTTTTTTGCATATTTCCAGTCAACAAAATTTGTATTTCACATGGCATTCACAAACCTGTTGCATCTTATGTGTTTTGAAAGGACACTGATTCTAATCTAAGTGTTGTATTTAATGGTTACAAGTTAACATATTTTTTCCTTAACCAGATGATTTGTTTTCTTTCACTTTCTATTAGCCAAGAAAGACTGACCAGAACAATGGACAGCTGGAAATAAGGCCAAGGTCAAGAAAAATTAACTGCCATTGTAGCACACATAATTCAGTTTCTTCAAACCACAGTAAGCTTTCCAGCTTTCTGTGCTTATTACAGATTGTATTTCTAATTCTAAACTTTTTTTTACTTCAATCAAAAATTTAAGCCCTAACTTCAAAGATTTAAAACTGCCTTCAATTAGTACAAAGAAGACAAACATTAAAGTTTAGTTTAATAGCTTTTCATCTGTTGAGTTCCAAATTTCAAGACCTGTTTTTGTTGAAGTCTGAAGACCCCATCCTATCAATCATTCAATGCATGTCAGACATCTCCCTCTCCCTCTCTTCTGTCCTGCACCCAGAGATCTTGCCAGAAATTCCGAAGATAAAATAGCTTTTTTAACATAGTGAAGAAAGAGAGGAAGTATAACTGAACAAATCACTCATTTTTTTCCTATCTAATTTGCATTACCAAATGCCTTCCTAAACTTGGAAGACAGATACATTTAAATTTTTATACCTGTAATGTACAGTTTTCTTTTCGCTTCAGGAACTCCACAAACCTGGCCACCACTCCTTGTGTGCTTATGACTTCATCTATTGGAGGATTTGGTTCTGTTTAAAATAAGAAGTTAGATACATTCATTTCTTTGTAAGGAAATTCTCAAATCACTGCATCAAAACAACATCCAGTGACATACTGACTGCTCTTTTCTTGGAGTATGTTCTTTTTCTACAATACTTCACTAAAAGGCAACAGATTCCTATCTGTCAACATAAGAAAACCCCAGAGTTTTGAGGTAATAAGAAAACATGATTCAATGCACTGACACACTCAGTAGCTTAGGCAGACTGATTTCAGAGCAGCAGCTCTGTGCAGTCACTCTGGCATGCACACGTGCAGAGGAACTTTGGTATATCAGCATGTTTGGGCCACAGAGACACTGCCTACAACATTTAAACTTACATCCAAGAGGAGATATCACATCTGCAACACTCAGTACAGATTCCAAGAAAAGAAGTGATTATTACATACGTCAAACCGACATTGTGTCAAGCAGAGCTTGACCCAGAAATTTCAGTATGAAACTCAAATTTTACTGCTGTCAAAGTAAAACCCCATGCTAGGGAGGCTTCTACACTTTTCTGTAAGTAATTTCAGCTCTTACCCTTAGAAAGTAGCTTCCGGAATTTCTGGGTGGCTGAGAGCTGCTGTTCTGGACTATTGGAGAAAATCATCTCAATCATATCAGCGGTGATGACTGCACTCTAGGATTTAGATGGGGAAACAGAATGAGGGTGGAGAGAGAGCAAAAGGGGAAAAAATCCGGAATTAGTGACAAACAGGTTACATTTGCTAAACCAGTATAAAGTTTATTTCTTATTGAAGAAAAACTTAGGTAAAACCATTATGGACAACAAAGGAATCATCATATATGGACAACTACATAAGGCAGCATCACTCTCAAGTGCAACTTTCCTTTACTGAAAGACAAATTTTCACTGCTATTCTCTCCCATCCTCTAAAATAAATGTAAAATTGTCAGCTTTAATGGAAAGTAATTATGTTAGCATTTAGATTTCCCTAACGTGTACACTTTGACTTACTCTCTTAACCAAAATGCATAGGACCTGTCATTTCTAGAAGAGTTGATGAACCTAATACTTGTTATCAACATCAAGTAGAGGTTTTAAATTTTCCATAATACTGATGGTTTCCAATAATATGACTAAATTAAATCAGCAACCTTTCTTATGCTAGGTAAAATCTGACATTCTGTTCACCACACATGTACCCATGTAAAGAAGTATAATAAAAGTCAGATTTTTTTCTTCCACTTCTAATCTAAACCTTCAGATACATCTGATCCCAACCCTTAGACAGACAGGGAGACAGATGACAGTGCTGAAAATACTTAAGCGTTGTCTTTAACAGCCAACAGCTCCAACTGTTAAGAGCCTGAAATTAATGGCATTTAACACAGCAAACTGTGTAATGACACTATCTATCAATTAGGCAAAATCCTTTCCTTACTTTTTATTCTCTATTTGTTTAATATAAGCTTCCGCACAAACGATTAATGGTATTTAGGACTTGCCTGATATTTGAATACTATCTTGAAGAGTAAAACCATATATTCTTTTATTGATCTATCACGCTGTTTATAAGAATTTCTCTGTTTCACAGTCATTTTCAAGGCTCCTATAGCCACCAATAGCTCAGCCTGATTTCTATGGAAACATCACTTGCATACTCTGAACACAGACACTGTGAAGATAAGCAACACTTTTAAGTGAGAACTGCACTTTCCTTAAACTTTTCAGTTATAGAACTGAAACCCTTACCATTTTTCTTTCCAGGGAGAAAGTAAAAAAGTCTAATTCCCACAAGAAATATTTATCTGTAGTTTTAATTCTAGCATGGAAAGGAGTTCAAGGCCTCATATGGACAGATAAGCTAGGTCTAGCAGTGCTTCCAATACTTTGGTTAAAAATGGTGCCACTTAAAAGTCTGCTAAGAAAGATTTCCACTGAGGCCCTTTTTAACTTTGTAAATTGCAATAACACACTGCCTGATTTGTATTTTCATGCGTCGAGCAGTATGAATTTCAGATTAAAAAAATTCTGGGCAACAGTGGACAGAATCATCCATAATGGTGAACACAAAATCCAGGAAGTGATCAGCCTGCCACGACAATGACATTTTATTTAATTTTCTTGAGCATATATCCTCTGAAAAACCACTCGCTCTGTATCTCTAGCATTTTCCTCTCGTGTAATCTGTTTCTGGGCAGTTCACTGAGACAGGTGTTTCAGAGTTGTCCATCTCTGAATGCATTCTTCACGTCATTCTGGAATTTCATTCCCATCACGTCACTGCACAACAGACTTGCCCAGTTTCAACAAACACTGCACTCATTTCTCATCACTTACAGAAGTCATCTCCATATTGTTCATCTGAGCCTCATGGAAGCCCCCATCTGACATCACTTCCTCCTCCGCTTCTTCCTCAGCCGTTGCAACATTTCGGCGTTTGAACAACTAAAGAGAGAAAGAATTTAACATACAGCCAATAGATACACAGTATATTACATAAATGCTGCTATAAAAACTACATATGCTATCACCTGAGAGCAGGCAGTACCCTGGCTACAGGACTTCAACTGACAGCACGTGCAGAAAGCTTAGATGAAAACAGAAATGTGCTAAAATATTGGTTCCTAACATCTCTGGAAAATGTTCACTGATATCCCCTTCTTCACCATCTGCCTCCATCTAAAAGCTGACTAGCTTCCACACCATTGCTTTCTTGCAGAGAATGCTGGGGTTCAAAGACCTGATAAATTCCTGTGTATTACACATCTTCATAGAACACCTGCAGGGGCTCTGACAGTTGAGTTACAGTGGCAAAGATGGCTTTGGAGGCAGTGGCAAAGAGGGCTTTGGAGGATGATCATACAGAGGTTATTATACTGGGATGAACAGAATTTTGTCACTATGACTTAGAGAAGGTATCCAGTTCAAGATGTCATGAGAAGAGCTGGAGAGGCTACAGCTACTGGTCAGAGAGTTTTGCTCAAATCTTCAACCTGCTCTGGCCAATGTTACCCTTGAGTGAATGAGAAGCACTCACTCTATGCCTTGTAGAGCCTGCAGAAGAGGCAGTGAAGTGTGCAAGTGATTCTGATTTCAGACTGACTGTGTATGAATTTGGAGGGCAGGAACAACTGAAGGGGCTTGGGAGAAGCAGAGAGGCAGAGACACTGCAAGACAGGACTGTTTAAGGACTGGTCACAGATATCTCAACCGCTGTGCATTACCTGCTCCTCTCTCTTCTGCTTCCGTAGCTGAAGACCCTCCTCCTCCCGCCTGCGACGCATCTCGTCAGGGTTTAGAGATTTGTTCTTGTAGCTCTTCAGCCGGAAATTCTCTTTTCCTGAGGTCGTCATGATGCCTTCACAATGTAATTAAAAAAAGAAGACAAAATTACTCTTCAACAACACATCATTTTATATTCTGTGTCTACTCCTAGCTGTGAACTTCCGGTCACTGCTCCCTATATTCCATCACCTAACTTCCAATAAAATTTAGAAGGTAGAAAGTAAAATTTCACAGAATAGTCACTTGGTGTGTCAGCTCTTCACATCAGACCAACAAACTTTTATTTTATTTTTTTGAGGCTTCAGAGAGTAAGTAAAATATTTATTAAGAACTAAGGTCTATAAGGCAGAGTATATAGCCTGCGCTAAAAAGAAAACTGCACTAAAAACCTTTAAAATTTCTTCACAGAATTAGCCAAATTAAATACTCCTGTCTTTACTCAAAAGTGAAGGTGTCTTAGCTGCTTTTTAGCTTAATTCACTTTGCACATCAGTACAAGGGGCTTTTTTTCTGCACTTCATGTCCAATGTTTTAAGCTAATTCAACACAACCCTATTGAAGAAACTTGAAGAAACCCTGTGTTCTTCCTATCCAGCAAGGCCTACAAGGAAATTGAAACTAAAAGAAAAAATTTAGGTGAAGATGGTTTAACCATTGAAAATGCTCAGTCCTGCAAAGAAAGCAGTGCTATTGTTCTCCTCCTCCCCACCCCCAGTCCCTAATCCTGCCACTGTTTATGCAGAGGGGCCTTTTTTCAGTCTGTGATTTCCATCTGTCTTATGTAACTCAGAGGGTCAGCATTTACAGCTGCCCATGATGATTTGCACATGTACAACACCACACTTTGGAGTCACTTCACATAAAGCAGTAGGTGGAGAACTGTGTGGAAAGAACTCATCCCCCTGAGAACAATGGGTGTGGATCAGGTCTTTACTCTTAGTACTCCAGTCTGCTGCTATTTCTCTCCTTACATTATCCCTTTAAATCCAAAAGAGGTTGGGAATAAAATTCTCAACATGTCAGAGTTTCCATGCATCTACACAGAGATGCAACGTCTCCAACATATTGTAAATCCTGTAACACAAAATTTTGGAAGCTGCACTACATAAAAAGTTACTCTACAGGAATTTTTAAAGTCTCTTTTAAATGCTCTAATATGTTGTATTAAATAAGCTACCTACCTCAAATTCCATAAGTACAGAATCACTAGATGATAAATGATCTCCTGTGCACTTTTTACTTTAAAATGGAGCAACATGAGTCTATACAGATTCTCAACAGCTTGGGTTTCCTCTTTAAAATACATCAAATGTATATAGAGTCTACTCCAACTACTCTTCTTTCAGTTAGCACAAAGAGTTGTAAGAGAATAAAGTAAAAGAAACTCAAATATGCTTCTTGTTAGAACTTCTTTTTATGTTGCTTCTACCTGACAACCATTTATAAGAATTCTGACAATGAGAACTGACTTTCACAGAAAACATTTTGGACATCACTTCAAGTGTTACTGTATTCTGACAAAGGAGATTTAAAAAACTGTTCAGGGACACAGAATTACTACTTTGATTGTCAGTCAGAGATTGCACTGAATGCAACATAACAACCTGAACATATAGGTAAGCAATTCAGCAGCCTTATTTTGCTGAAAAGGCTCTCCTGAAATGGCCTTTTTTAAAATAAAGGCACAACAAAAAGATAAATCTCAGTGCGTTAGAAGTTCCCTACATCTTACTTAACAGCTCTGAGATCCCCTACTTCCTGCATTTACACGTTTGAGCTTCAAATGTTCATGTTTCTTACAGTATGCTTGGCAATTATATGTTCATTCCTTCACATTTTTAGTTTAAGTGACTACTACCTGTATATTAAACACACATACTATTTGAATAAGCCTGGGATTTTAACTGTAAAAAGAAGTTCAGTCAACAAACACTCAAAATTTCTTTCATTCCTAAAATATTTTGAACAAAGTATTTTATATATTTTAGAATAAGCAAGTTGAACTCAAACACCAAGTGCACAACCATGAGCTAGAAGGACATTCCTAACAGGAAAACAGCTTTGCAGACACTTTGATCATTCTGTCCCTGACCATGAATAAACACAGGTATACACTACAGCCCAGATAACATCAGGACTTCCACAGTGTTGTTAATAATTCTCCATTTTTATTTGAAGTCTGTCTTCTCCAATCCGTAAGACTGTATTTGCCTTTATTTGGGATTTCAGGACTTTGACAACTCCTTTGATAAACTTTTGTGGTCATTTCACACCTTCACTTTCAATACTTACAAGTTCTTAATTTAATTCAACTCTTGACAGGGAACATTTTCATCCCTTAATACTGAATTTCACCTAATTTCCATTATGCAGCCTCCATATAACGTTCCCATGTTTTTAAACATCAATGGTACAACCAACTTCACCATAAGTAAGTTCACTTAAGTGTATTCTTCCTTACTGTACTTATTAACCTAGTTCCCCCCCCATCCCCAATTTGCATATTGATTTTCTTTCAATTTATTTTGCTTCTGCCTTTAAGGTAATAATTTCCATTTTCCTTTCATAGTTCTCTCAGCCCCTCCTGTTGTACCTTAAGTCATTGTTTCATTTATTGAAAATATGTGAAGGTACAGGACTTATTTAAATTCTTTCTCTGATATTACCACGAGCCCTCTACCCAACAGCTTCACAGGTATTATCTCTCTTATGCCCTCTACAAGCCATAGCTGCAGGTTTTGGCTATGCTCATTTCTGACTTTCAAGACAGCTCACTTGGCTGACTAACTCCTTCCCCTATTTCATGAGTAAACCATACACTTAAAATCCTTTCAAAGTAGTATATTGTCTTTTACCTGGAAGTACAAACACCTACCACCAAATGACTGGGAAGAAAGTTTCTTTCATTAAAGGTGAAAAGATTAAACTCCCTTCATCACTGAGAAGTTACCAGTCCAACTAGAGATGGGTTCAATAACTTATTTTATAGTAGGCCATCACTGGTAGTAAATAAACAAAATCTCAGCACATAGCCACATACCTATTTTATACACCTGTATGTCTAACCTCTGTAAGTGTTAAACCCATAGTTCTTTTCTAAAAGTAGTTCAGTTCTTACATCCTGAACATATCTTAAAAGCAATTCCTTCTTTACCATTCTTTTACTGCTTTCCTGACTTCTGGTGAAAAATTCAATGAGTACATCAAGGATTCCATCCAGCCCACACATACCGACAGCATCTTTGGACCTATTCAAATGTGTGAGCACTCAATGGCTTTTCAGGACTAAAAATGTAGCAACTCTATGTTAGTTGTTACAGTCATCCAAGGATTGTTTGCTATAAATCTCCTCCTCCATTTTCGAGGATGTAGCTTTTTCCCCAGACTAAACCACAGAAGCAAAACAACTTCAAATTGTCTCACTGGTCTTCAGCAGCTTTGGTGTGACCTAGCTGAAAATCTTTCAGTGGTCACCTTAAGTTCACCCTTGCAGCAAATAGCAAACCCTAGATCTTCTCTGCATTGTCAAAATTAACGCTACTTCTGGAGAAAATCTGTGGTGGTTGTCATGGAAATGTTCTACCCATCTTTTCTTCCCTAAAGATAGCACAGTATTGTCCACATTTTTGATACTCCTGGCTACAGATAAAAACCTCTGGAGCCCTGGGAAGGAATTTTCATGGTGTATTTCTTGGGCTTTTGTGCAACACCACTCAAGCCCCATATGACACTTTCTCCTTCTGTTTGTCTGCCACAAAAACAAATTTTAGCAAAATTAAACCCACTAACTATTCCTGAATATATGCATTTCCATAAGGAAAACATGATCCCAAACTTCTTTGCTGATTAAGACAAGAACCCTACCAAATGTGGATGTGTACTAAGCACACGTTTCTAGGGGAAATAAGTATTGCATTTCTCCTTGCTCATCAAGTCAAAGAAACTCTGAAGCACTGGGAAATACAGAGTCACTTACTGCTATGACCTACCTTGTCCCAAGCAATCATCTAAATAGGAACAAAAATGAACTCCCTGCCTTCTTAAATCAGCTATCACTGTCACTAGACTTAAGGGCTTTGCCAGAAGGAATACCGTGTGACTAATACTCTTGGATATTCCGCACGTCAGAGGTACTGAGATGTAAAAATAAAGCCCTTACAAACCAAGAGCTGCATAATTTTATATATATATAAACTTCATATCTTTTTACACATGAGAACATATATGTACCATCTGTACAGAATGAAAATAAGATTACCAAATACACTCCTGATATTAAAGACTACTAGAGACAGACTTTCCTTCTTTGGAAATAGGGGCAAGAATAAGGAAAAAAATGTGTTTCACAAGTGTAGATCTTCACATGACACTCTACCTCACAATGGGAATAGGTCAAAAGCGGAAGACTTGAAAATTAAGGCAGAATAGGAGTCTGAAGAGAAACAGTGTGATAAAAAATTATTGAAATACCCATGATTTGCCATACTATGAGGGTACATTTCCTAACTGAGGCAGCTGTCAGAAGGAAAGGAGTCACTGGAGGCAGACTTGGGAGCTCTGCTGTGCTGTCACACTGTTGTCTCTCCTTTAGATTGCTGCCAGAGAGACAAGGAAAAGATACAAGAGGCACCGTCACCCCCAAAAGGACAACTCCTGTTGGAAATGGCACTGTCAAGACAGAGCTCCAAGCAGTGAGAGAAGCTGGAAGTATTCAAGGGAAGAAATGCACAAAACCTTTACTTCCAAGGAGATTTTAGGTTTTTTATTGGCTCTGCCGTAAGATTCTAGATGTCCTAGAGAAGAAGTTCTCTCACAATCACACTTCTTGACATCAAGCCAAATACCTACAGCACAGCCTGGACAGATGTTTGAGCAATTCCCTGAGCTCTGATTACAGGATGCATCACCTTCTGACACTCTTCAGTGTGAGACTAGAAAACCCATTCAATTGAAAAAGCCAATTTAAAAGCAGCACTTGGTCATTCATTGCTCTCATCAGCACACTCCCAAAAAAAAAAAAAATCAACATTTTGGCCACAAATGTGTCTGGTTTTTTTCCCTATAACATGTAGATTTTGGAAAGTCCTTCTGATTTGCTTTTTGGTAATTCACAGACAATGAGTCAGGATGCTAACAGAAGTAAACGGTCAGCTTTCTTGGAGAGGACAGACAATAAAAACCCTTCATAATAAAACCATGAATAATACAGGGCATAAAATTAAAAAATATCATCTGGAATTAATGCTATTTCCCTGGAAAAACTTATAGAGCAAAATCCTACATTTGGCATCGTCCTACAGAGATGAAAATACATCCACCAAGTCTCTGTACTGTTGACAGTGTAATCTGAGAGAAAAAGGAAAATAAAGGAAAGCAACAGATTGACTTCTCTCTTCACTGCTGTCTCCTGTTGTTTCAAAAACCAGCTCAGCCAGATAAACACTTTGATGAGGTTGTGCCTACCTCTTTTGCAAAATTATTTGACAAACAATATTGGCTTATAGGGGTATGTGGGAATGCCCAGAATCAGCAGAAGCACCCGTATCACCTGAGGGACGGGGGTGTTACTTCCTCTCCTCAGATTCTTGTAAAGCTCAGGACATCTACAGGAAAGGATATTTATTAATCTCAACTACAAAAAGCTACTGTTCAAACAAAGTACAGTCAATTTCCAAGACTTCTGCTTACCTTTCTCTAGCTGTAAAAGATGATTGGGAAATGTCTCACAGTGACTATAAAATCAGCAGTTACAGTATTTGTAAAGACCTGTAAAGTAAATTTTGCTGATGATGTATCAAACCCTAGTGCTAACAAGGAAACAAAACAATCCTGTGAATTTCATTTTCGATTTATGAAAGCTGCAACAGCTGAACAGCAGGGATCCACACTCCTAGGGCAAGCACCATACAAGAACAATGGAGAAGAAATGGAACCACCACCCTCTGCTATCCAAAAGGCCAGAAGATTAAAGGAGCTTCAAATGTAACATAAGAATTGTAGCCAAACATGAATAGAAGGTATAGCCTTGAAACACTATTCAGACTTTAAGAGACTTTCTGTTAAAAACTGGTATTTAGAAGTGGATTTCTTCATGGAACTGCTGCCCATCTCCATATCTTTCAAATCTGCTTTATTTTCCAGGCTTCTTTGTTCTCTAAGGGTTTTTCCCTGCCCAGTGGTAAGCCTTAATTGACAATTGTTTCTGTTCTAGCACTTTTATAACCCTGTGAAATAGCAAAACACGTACTAACCCACCTAATCTCTGGCTAATTTGCCATGTTCAAGCTCTAGACCACTTGGCAAGCTGGACGCGTTCTTGCTTAAAAATAAGAATAATCACTAAATAATTAATACAAGACCTAAAAGACAAACAACATTGCACAACATAGAATGTGATATTACAGACAAATTACAAACTTTAATATTGACCACTGCTCAAAGGCAAAAAAAAAAAAAAAAAGGGGGAGCGGAAATACATTGTGAGCTATCTGAACAATGTTGAGACATCTCTGTCAAATCTGAGGGATGTCACATTGTCACATTTCAACACCTCATCCTTTCTCATCCACAAACAAAAAAAGGGCTGAAAAGTTGGCTAAAGTAAAGACAAACAACTACCATATCAAAGGTATTTTGCAAAATTACTGATCTTGAAGGGTACATTGATTATATCTCCAGGTAACATTCAGAAAGACCTTCTGTCCTTACAAAAAAAAGTACCTATTTTTTAAGAGATGTACACAAAACCAAACCAGCACCAGCTTGCCAGGCTCCTGATCTTCTTAACACTAAAAAAAAAAAAAAAAAAAAAAAGAATCAAGGAAGTATATTTCAGGTTGCTTAAAAAAACCAACCACTAACAGAAACAGAATTACCTGACACTTGGTGCTGTCTCAGAAACTGATCTGGCACATCAGTCTGTATTACTAGTTAAACCCACTGATAGCCAGAGAGCTAGACACTTAAATTTTAAAAGTTTCAGGACTGTGTGCTTTCTTTCTTTGCCCTTTTTCAAAGAAACACTGCTGAACAGATTAAGAAGTAATGCATTCACAAGGTTTATTGGAAAATAGTTTTAGCAAGGGGACAGGCACAATAAGATTATATACAGTATACCTAGCACTTCACTATACATTTACTACCATGAAGATATTTACAAGATGTTTTGAGTTCCATTTTTTAAAGATCCATTTTGACTTAACAAGGCAGCAGATATAGTTTTCAAAGCTGCAGAAAGCTTTTAACTTGAGTGAGAAGGCAAAAAAACTGACTGTCAAAGCCAGGTCAATTTAAAATGAAAACATCTTCAAACTTGTTAACTGAGACCTTCTGACTTGAGTTGAAAACACAAAATTCCTTTACTGCATTCAAAGACACGGCAGTGCAATGAATCTGTTTAAATTAAAAACCCCTCACCCTTATTTCTATAATGCCACAGTCCACAACCAACATGAAACCAAAAGGTCCCACAAGTCATAACACAAAGCAGCAAGTGATGGGGAATTAAACTATTCAGCCACACAGGATTATACTGACATTAAAAAAAATAACCTCACATTAATGTGCCCATCCACATGAAACAACAGAAGTGATTATTCCTGTGTGCCAAATGAAAATGCAATCTGTTTTTCTTTTTAAAGTGGAGATACATTTGTATTTTGACCAAGATTACAGCACATCCTGCCTGCACTCACAGAATGGGCTAGCCAACTATGTATTTTCTATTAGATCATATCTAAAAGAGGAACTGCTAGAAAAACCCCATTTGACAGTCATTTGTCAGAAAAAAAGATCACCTAACATTTCCAAAATCCTAACTTGCCCTAAACATTCTTTATGAGTGAACAAGAGTGCACCTTGCAGAATTTCATAAGATGAAAACAAGAAATCTCTGACAGTCCGAAACAAATTAGGTTAAAAATAAACTAAATTATTAATTAAGTTGACTTTGTAGTTTCAAGCAGCTTTTGTTTAGGGTTGGGAATACCAGAAGGCACTGAAACCAAAGCTACCTCATGCTTCCCATGATGACAAATCTGCCTGCCACAATTGTGTTATTTGCTGTGACTCAGCACTATGGAAGATACATGTGCAAACACACAAAATAACAGTAAGTCAAAATTCTACTGATTTCATCCTAACTTTGGACATCAGCAATGAAAGAGTGACACCGCACTGAGGCATCAGCCACATCAAGCCAAAACCCACTTCAAAGTTTGGTTATGCTCATTCTGCCTCCCCCATCCCATTTACACCTGATACCCCTCCTACCAAAAGCTCCTGAATACAACAAATAGCACATTCATTCAGAGACACCTCTTCTCTTTTCTGATAACTTATCAATACCAAAAAAAAAATGTAGAATAAGAACACGTAGGCAGTTGAAGAAAAGATCATGTGGAAGCTCTACAAGGAACCTCTGTGTCTTTTAAGAGGCAAACTCACCCTACTTCAGACAAAAACCACAATAACCTAATGTTAATCACAACATTATTATCAGACTTTACTTATAAATACTTATAGTTTGTGATCCACTAATAGATGGCTTGTTTGCCAAAATGACATTTTCATAATTACACAGGTGAATTTGCTTTCAAGTGTTACCTTAGCACTAAATTTGGTAGGCTTACAAAGCCTTGTTTGGAGATACATTCAGGGTTTAGCCACAGGTTATTTATTTTACAGTTTTAGAATCAGCACATCACTTACATATAATATCAACTTTATATAAAATAAAATAAGAATCTCTGTGTGTCAAACCAGTTGGTATCTCTCAGAACATATGAATCCTCCTGCTGAGCCTGACAAGCACTCTGAACTATCAAATAAAAACAGAAAAATAGAGAAAACAAATACTCTGGGTCACAAGGAAGCTGTCAGCAGCAGGTGACTGGCTAAATCTTAGATCTTATGTCACACTCTGAAACCTCAGAGTCCATAACTCTCCACACACATCCAGGAACATTTGTACTTCTTTCTGTTCCAATGCGTTTTAGCATCTGTTTCCCCTTGACACTATGCAATAATTATGTTTTAAGAAAGTGTTCGCATTATTCCAAACCAAATTTCTTCTGTCACTGAACTCCATTTATTCCTGTCTAACATGAACAGACCAGCAGAAGTGACCATGTGATGTCCAGTCTACTATTACTTTCTAACACTTTTTCATACCTTCCTGCTACTAACATCCTTTATAAATCAATTCTGGTGAAAGGAAATTTACTGTCACCTGTCTGAGACTACCTCTACTTTTCATCTTCAAAATGAATTATTAAGTCTGCACAATGTTTAATGCAATTCGAGACATTCAGGAGGTGGCATAATATAATTTCCAGTCCTACTGGTCTACAGATTTTATAGCCAATAGAGGTTTTCAGAGTGTTTAAATTAAAATTACCTCTTGTTTTTCCAGAGTCACTTCATCTTGTCCACAATAATTTAAAAGTACTGATATTTCTTCAGGCCTTGCATTCTACTGCTGGCATTTTGTATCTTGAAAACTCCACATTCATTCTTGGAAATAACATCGAGCAGTTTAATCCATTTACTTGCTTAACAGACTTTAAAAACTGTAACAGACAGGCGTTTTTTCTTCAGAGCAGAAAGAGCTGACTCGCTATCATAATGTTGCCTCTATTCGCTGTAATTTACATCAGCATTTCTTTATTAGTATTACTGCATTATTTAAATAAGTACATCCATTATGCTTAGCTCCTTAGTATGAAGCTGACTAATTTTTCTATCAGTTCAGCTTCAATTTGTTCTCTGAAAAAGAGGTGGTCTGGTCTTTCTAATTTGTTTGTCCATTACATCATTCCAGAACCTCCTGTGCAGGTATTTCAGCCACTCAGAATATTTCATCAAGTGTGTAATTCCTTTAATGTCTTTTATTTTTCTTGACTTGCTCACAGCCTATCAGGCTCGCTCACTATTCCCTTTGGCCTCCAGAAGTATTTAAACAAATACAATAAATCTAGCTATTTGCTGCTGCTCTTCTGTTTTTCTTATTTTTCAAATTAACATTAAAGTCCCTAGCCTTAAATCACATCACTCTTTTTTTTATCTGCTATGTGCTATTTTGGAAAAACTTGATTTCAGTTTTTCAGAGAGGCACTGTTTTTCACCATTAACCTCTTGCCATAAAAGTTACAGTTTGCAACTTAAGAACTTGGTTAGCTGCCTTTAAAGGTACACTTTTCTGTTCTGTTCTTAAAGATAGAAGTTAAGCCCCCTCAAGAAGTTGTAAAACGCTTCAGAAAAAATAATTCACAACCTTGTGAAGGGACAAACAGGAAGATTTTAAAGCAAACCTGCAGAAACAGGACCATAAAAGAAAATGTACCATTCTATTAACATTAGTTTATTCAACAGAAAGAGAGGAAATTTAAAAAAAGAAAGAAAAGAACTCTGTTTAGAAACACCCAAGCTGAAATAAGACTATCAAATAACCTGCTTAAATAAACATTTACCCTTCAAAGTTTCCATAAAGAACCTTTCAGAAACTGCTATAACTGACTATAGGACTTTCTAGTTCTCATGGTGACTTAGGCCAGTGCTGCTGCCAGGGGCTGTTGCTGCCTTTCCCTTTCCAAATGGATTAAACTGGGACTTCTCCAGGAGCCAGCACTCAGCTGAATATACAGGAGCACATGAGCATGCCAGCTCTGAAGTCATCAACACAGAGAACACAACATCGGAAAAAATCAGCACATGGCACACTGACAGCAAAAGGTGAACACCCTGGCACAGTCAGAATGAGAGATGGCATGTAACAAAGACTCTGTTTTGAAGCTGGGGGGATGCAGGAGGATGCCAAGCCCCCAAAACAGCCACATCTCTCAGAAGTGAGGAATCACTGAATATGTGAAAGACGGTGACAAGAAAATCCATGCTGAACAAAACCTCTACCTCATGTGTCATCTTAAGTCACCGGGCCTCAAGCTACGATTCATTTTCCCTGTGCCCATGGGTATGTCTAAAGGGTAATTAAAAGGCGCAACCACAGTTCAAGCAGAAACTTCAGAACTTGTTTTGAATGAGCTAGTTCACATGTCAATGCAGGTGGTAACACTGAAAGGAGAACACAATGAAGCTACAATAAATACAAGGCCAAACACACAAAAGATCAGCTCGATACAACCTATTAACTTACACAGTGCTTCATTAACTATTCTACTCTAACTACTAATTGCCAGAGGTATATACAAAACTGCTTTAAAACAAAGAGCTTCTAAGGATAAAGTTGCAATCCCATTTCCTAAGAGCTCAGAGACTCAACTTTGTTAAGTCTCTCATTAACATCAAGCAGTCGGAGCAGAAAATACGCCAGCAAACAAAAAAATCCAGAGGAACAGCAGCTTGAATAAAGGATAAAGGGACCATTAAACATCACCATTCAGCACCATTTGGGAATTCTGCAGAAACAGCAGCCCGGTATTTTCACAGCTCATGACGTATCTTTTCAGCCCGGAGTTTCATTTTCATGAAACGCCCTCAAGAGGCAAAGCTTAAAATCATTGTTACATGGACCTCGCTACGGGCAAGACAGATTTAGAGACTATGAATGGGACGAGTTTCTGCTGCATATGAAGTCTCTGGAACAGGACAACTGGAAACGGCTACCAAGCGCAAACTTCTCATCGTACACAGGCAAAGAAATAACGCTGTGAGTGAGACAGTGCGAGGCTACAGGGTGATATTTGCAGGGAGATGGCAGAGTTTTTAAACATCAACTAACACCACTAGGGAAAAAAATTTAAAAAGCAAAAGCTTGGGAGATCCAGGAGAAAGCTTCCCTTCCCCTCCACGGAATCAATTAAGCTGGAAAAAGACCTCTCAGATCACCGAGCTCAACTATGAGCCAACACCACCACGTCAAACAGACCACGGCACTGAGTGCCACGTCCAGTCGTTCCTCAAACACCTCCAGGGACGGTGACTCCACCGCCTCCTTGGGCAGCCCATTCCAATGCTCAACTACGCTTCTCGTGAAGGAATTCCTCCTGATGTCCGCGCTAAACCTCCCCTGGCTCAGCCTACGACGATGTCCTCTCGCCCTGCCTCTGCCCGCACCCCGTCCCGCCTGGGAGCAGCATCACCGTGCCAACCCGCCCCGCGGCGTGGATTTGTCCGACTCCGCGCAGCCAACCACGGCGACTGCCAAAGCCGGCGCGCGGCTCCGCCACCGGCACACGCCAGCCGAGTCCCTCCAGCCACGAGGAGCCCATCCCTGGGCAGGGTAAGACCGGCCCGTCTCTCCCCAGTTTCCCCGCCAAGTGCGGGTCCCGGTACCAATCCCGGCCCACGCGCGCGCCGCTCCCGCTCCCGCCGCCGCCGGCCCCGCCCCGCGCGCGGCCCCCGCGCGCCTGTTGCGCGCGCGCGCCCCCGGGCCGGGGGTTCGCGAGAGGGCTCCCGCCGCGCGCGGCACCCCCGGGCCGGGCCTCCCCTCCCCCCCCTCCACAACCCGAGGCGCCGGCAGCCGATCCCCGCCCGGTCCCTCCTCCCGCGGGGACGCGGCCCCGCGCGCCGCTCGGCCGCCGTCACGCTCGCCCCGCCGGGGCCGAGGTGACGGGGCTCCCCCCTGGCCCCCGTACCTGCTGCCGGCCCGGCGCGGCCCCGCGCTGTCTCCTCTCGGGCCCGAGGCGCGCGAGCGCCGCTCCCTCCCTGCCTCCCTCCTTCCCTCCCTGCCTGCCCGGCGCTGGCTGGCGGCGGCACTGCGCACGCGCGCGGCGGGCCGCGGCGCCCTCTGGGAGGGAGAGCCCTTCCGGCGAGACCGGCCGGCGGCGGCGGCGCCCTCCTCAGGATGGTGCGGCCCCCAAGGAAAGACTACGGCTCCCGGCAAGCAGCGCGCGCCCCCGCGCGGGCGCGCCTCTCCCTCCACGGGGCACGCCGGGAGTTGTAGTGCGACGGGCGGCGGCGCCGCGCCCTGAAGGGTTTGGGGAGCAGGGAGGAGGTGCCGAGTCCCTTCCCCGCCTGAGGGGCGGTGGCGGCCGGCCGCGGGGGTCGCGGGCCGGGACACGGAGGCGGTGGTGGCGATGGCGCAGCAGCCACTAACGTCACGGATTTGTTAGGCCCCAACGCGCCGCTCGCCAGCGCCGCCGCAAGGGAGCTGCGTGCCGGGAAGTGCTGAAAGGGGCAGGGATGCTCCCGGGGCCCAGGATAGCGCAGCGGGCTGATATTTCCATTTTAATGAACGCCGGTCCCTTAGCGGCGGCCTCGGTGTCACCGCAGAGCGCGTCACGGCGGGTGTGGCAAGAGCGGAGCCATTTCGCTGTGCCACGGGAGATGCCGCGGCAGCCACGGACACAGCGGCGGCCGCGGGCCGGAGTCAGCACCAAAAGCCACCACAGCTGCTGGTCAGCCACGGTGTATGGTGCGGCAGACACGTACATTAGAATGTGTGGCACAAGCTGGCCTGCGCACCCACAGAGGAGCACAGAGTGATGATGGCAGGAGGGGGAGCCCAAGCAGCACCGCCAGGCTGCTTCCAGGCCCATCCCAGGAGCCATCAGCCCACTAAAGGCCCATTTTGAGTGGCACAGGGGCACAATGGCAGGTGGGAACCCAAATTAAGGACTCGGAGAAAGGAACACCCTGTCCAGCCCCATCCCAGAGAAGCCTCAGCCCCGGAGCACCTTTAGGATTAGGGGTGTAGCTGTGGTCAGGGGTGTGGGACACAGGATGGGATGCAGGGGAAGAGCATTTGGGGACAGGACTCATTAGGGAGTGATCAGGGCAGGAACCAGGGGTGATCTAGGGGAAATAGAGAAACAAATATAGCATACAGGAATAAAAAGGGCCAGTCATGTGTAAATGATTTGTGATGGTTTGTCCATGTCCTGCACCTGATCAGTGCAGCCTGTCGGATATTCTCATTAAAGTCCTTTTGCACTTTGCTCTGAGTGAGGAACTTGTGGCCAGAGCACCACAGGGAGCTGGCAGCTGGGGGGCTGGAGAGGTTGGGATTTAGGGGCAGCTACTGGGCACTGCCTGAGCCCAGCTGCTGGAAGGAGACACACTGTACATGTGTATAAATACTTCTGTAAATACACAGACACTCACTAGTGCACCTCCATCCTGCTCAGCTGGAGCAGGGCATGGGATGAGGCTGCCAGTGCTGTGTGGGAGTGCTCTGTGTGGATGGATGTGTAATCTGTGTCCATGAGTATTTGCTTAGGTGGTGCTTAGGTATGCGAATTTGTGCATGTGCCTTTTGGGAATACAAACTCTCTCTGGCTATTGCTTGGACATGGACATGGGGCTGCAGCAGCCTCACCTCTCTCAGACTACCAGATCTCAGACAATTTTGCCACATCAATAGATACATATATTTGTGTACATATATATTTTGTTATATTTCATAGGGCATCATATAGAGGCACAGCATTTCTGCCCATTGAATTGAGGTAAGATAGATTAAAGCAGACAAGCGACAGCTTTCTCCTAAAGTACCAAAAAATAAAAAAATAAATAACAGTTCCACTTTTCTTTCAGGGATTTAATGTTTCTTGCACCCTACCTAAGCACATCTGTAATGCAGCAGGAGGTCTGGTTACAGTATTGGTTGGCATTCCTGATATACCTTGAATCAAATTAGCACAGTTATGGGTGGCAGCAGAGATCTTCAGGTTCTCCTGGTTTTGATAGAAGTCTGGTTTCAGATGCAGCTGAGCTAATGCAATGCAGGTACAAGGATGAATTCCTGTTTCCTGTCTCTCTGCTCTTCTGCTCCCTTCTCCTCACCAAGTACATATTTTCAGACATGGTGAACTATGTTCATTCTGCATATCTTGTGATAACCTGCCCTTAACAGCCACCAAACAGATGACACCTTTTTGGATCACAAGTCATCACCTGCAGGCAAGGATTTGCAAAACTTGGGGCCTTGTGTGGGGTGAGGCTGTGAGGCAGCATACCAGAGAGAGAGACAGGTCCAGGCTGTCTGGGTCTGTGTGGTCACGGAGTAAGGCATGGGAACAGCAAAAAGTACCACCAGAGTTCCAACTGCGTGAAACCAGAGATATCTGAGACCAGGCTGACATCAGGTGCTGGTAAAATGAAGACAGAAGGTAGCTTCATTTCTGACAACAACTTCTGAAGGAAGCCCTGAGTGTTTTTGTAATCTGAGTTACTTCAGAGGGAGGGAATTTACTCTTAAACCAATACACAATTTTGAGAGGATTTTTTCTTCATGCAAAAGCAAGGCACAGCCTCAGCATGTTTTTAAACACAGCCTGAAAAAATGACAACATTGAAGGCTGACAAATGACCCTGAGCTGAGGGAGGAAGAGTGGAAGTGGACAGAGTAAACAGATCAGCCATCACACTGTGATTGGGTTAAATTCGAGTTTAGGCATAATACCCCTGGCTCTTGCTTTTCCCAGTGCAAAGGGATGCCAGAAAATGGTATCACGATAATACAGCCCTTTCTAAAAAAGGCCAGGGAGCCAGACTGCTGACCATATTTAGCTCTACTAAATTGCGATTGGCACCAGCAAGCCTCGGTTGTCACCCACTGACATTTTGTTCAGCCCTAAAAATGAAAACAGTTGCCTGCACTGTTTCAAGCCATGAAAGTCACTGGGGACTCACAAACAGGGAAAGAGAAAGATAAAGCAAAGTAGTGAGTTCATGATGATTTAAGATCTCAAAGCCACCACAGCCAGGAGGGTTGTTCTGTGTTTCTGAGGCGATGAGAGGTGGCAGCAAATGGCAGAAGGGTCACAAGGGATGTCTGCAGCCAGACGGGGTGAGCACCCACTAGGGAGAAGCAGTGCCTGCCCCATCTACAGCCCTGAACCTCACTGGCATGGACAACCTGTCCATACTCACCATCAGTATGAAGTGCTAACCATGGGAGTCACTGTGAAATGCTTTAATGGGTCCATGCCTGCTGTAAAACATGACTGCTCTCCTTTGCTCCTGTGCTTCCCCAGGTTTGGCTGAGGAAGGGGGGTGCTGGGAGCTGTATTCTCAGGCTTACTCTTGATGGCTGGTGGGACCTTTTCACTGGGCAGTGGCGTGATTGAATTTGTGAGTCTCTTGGGGGTCCTCAGGAGGAGGGCAGGCACCTTTGCCCAGCTGCTCAAGTCTGGGCCATTCCCACTCTCCTCTCCTTGTGTCTCCGCCTTGCATGGACAGATCAGAAAGCCACATCTGCTGTCTGTGCCAGCTGCTGTGTCCAGTGACAATGGGAACTGTGTGACAATTCCAGCTGCAGAAACCACAAACTGGTGTGGGCACCAAGGCAAGTTAAGTTGTAAAGGGCAAACCTCCATCAGAGAGCAGCAGGGAGCTGCTACAGGGCTGGGGAGGGGAGTTGATCTTTTCCTCACATGCAGGGGCACGGGGTAGTATTGGTTCTGCCTCTCCACTTGCCTGCAAATTATCACTCCAGGAGTGACAGAGTTAACAAATACAGTGGAAGAGACAGCTCTGTAAGCTGAGCTACATGGTCACATGCACATGTTTTATTTTTAACATCCCAAAACTACTTGATGTTTCTGCCTGGGCTTGCTCCGTGTCCTTCTATTCTCTTATCTTTCTTTGCTTGCAGTTCTCCCTCACCCACCTCACTTCGGCCCAGCTGAGCACAACCAGGAGAGAAGTGTTTGGTACCTTCACAGGGACTCTATGATCAAGGTAAGACTTTGTAAATAGAGTTGGAGTCTTTTTTGGACAAACCTTGATGCAATGTAATGCTTACTGTAGCAAGCTATGAAAATCAAGACATCTTCAGAACAGCCTTAGTAATTAAGATGAACTAGAATAATCATGAGATGTCTTAAATGACACTCTAAAACAGAGGCAGCTGGTAACTGTGAGCACTTCTATGACATACTACTCTAAAAAAAACCCTTCCATAATATATTCAGTGAATTAGCTGTAGTTTGCAGCACTGTATGCAGGATTTTAAAAAACTAAGATGCTGATTGTAAGATAGGAGCTTCAGCAGCAGATCAGATGATAAATCAAAAATTCAATTTCTGTTATTTTCAGGAAATTGAGAGAAGAAGGTGATACAGTAAGGGTCAGAGGAGAGGCAAGAGCAGTCTCATGGCAAAAGTGCTTATACTTAAAATTAAATGAGTCTTGTAGATTGATACTGCAAACTTTATGTTGGCAATCTAGACTGAATGAATGATGAAGTAAAAATTACAAGAGTTTAAGGTACTACTGTACCATTTAGTCTTGTGACTGCTTAGCAATTTTTATTCATGAATCTCTTTTATTTTTATTTTATGACTTAGATCTTAACAATAGCTCTGAGATTCTTTACACTGGGCACCTTTCAGAAAAGTATGTTAATGGGATTGTTACCAGAGCATAAAATAGAGCCTGAGCCCAAAGAGAAAAAAACATGGTTTGAACCATTACCCCCTCTTTTTCTTTCCTTGAACTGCAACAAAACTGGACCTATCATTTTAAAGCACTTGTTGAACTCAAACCAAGACCAAACCCATTTCCTAGTTACCAATGCAAAGTGAAAGTTTGCTTGACTCTGTCTACCAAGGACAGCACAGGGACCCCTGATATGTCTGAGGAGCAGCAGAGCAGCTCCATGTCACAACCTGCTGATCTGCCAGTCTCCCAGAGGACTCCCCAACATGCCCAGCACAAGATGCTGATGCTGAGCTATCCTGCACAATGCCACCAGCCCAAGGGGGCATTTCAGCACCTGGAATTTTTGGGTGGGTTTCTCTCAGATGAGCTATGGCTACATTGCACCAGGTAGAGAGGAGCAAGAAACATTGCTGATCCAAGTCTTATAGTGGGGAGTGCAGTGCAGGGTTCCCACCAGCAGTGCCCTGTGTTACCTGTGCCTCACTACTCTGAAGTCTCCCTGCTCCTCCTGTAACAGCTTTAGTGCATCTCACTGGACAGAAATTGCACAAGCAAATTTTGGTGCCACTTTACTGCCTGTGTGCTGCACGGATTTTCCAGGCAAGGGGGAGGCCTGATGGTGCAACAGCTCCTCTTGATCTCCATGGTCCTGCATGATAGGTGTAGGGAGCTGGGGAGAAGCTGATGTGCTGTTCTCAGAACCTGAGCAACAGGCATGCTCAGAAGGAAGGCAAGGAGCACGGATTGAAGTCCTTGCCCAACTGATGCACTAATACTGTGGATTTATTTTTTTCAGTATAAAGCAATTCCAGCCTCTTCAGTAACTCTGAAATAGTGGTTATTGCCATGAAACGCCACAGCCTCATCCAGATGATCCCCCAGGTAGGAAATACAGGCAGTAGCTCCCTAACTGTCACAGCTTCATCCTTCCATTGTTGGGCTTATCCAACAAGTCAGTTGTTTCACAGAAAATCTTACTCCTCCTCATGTCTTATATGAAGGATTTGAAGTTCACCAGGATTGCCCTGGAATCAAAGTGCCCCTGTGAAATCCATGTGAACTTGTTCAAGGTCACCTCAAAAGTAGGTCTTGCTTATGCTCACTATTAGTGTTATTGATGAAGACTTCATCTACACCTTTAATTCTCCCTTTCTGCCTACCCTGAGCCATACCATACTCACTGCCTGCCTCATTTAAAGCTTGGCTGGCAATTTGTATATACAAGGTCAGTCCAAATGGCAGCTGCAGAGCAGGAGTGCCATGAAGGACAGTGACCCACTCTGCTGAGTGCCAAGGGGGTCACTCAAGCTGTAGCTGTTCCTGCTGTGGATGTTGAGGTGGGGAGTTTGACTTATTCAGAGGTCCCCGTGATTCCAGGTGGTGACATTCTTGGATTTGCTTTTTATTTTGTATCTAAGGAGAGGACTTAAGAAAACCTGGGCTGCTGAGATTCATATACAAATGCAGTACAGTATGGTTTCCAGTGGCATAATGATTTTTTCCTCACCTCTAAGAAATAAAACTGTTGAGCAAAAGGAGGTCCAAGCCTGATTTCTTGACAAGGTTGTTAAGCAAGTAGTGATTGAGGAAGAGCAGTGCATGAAAGGAAAAGAAGCTCACTAGTTTAAGAAGACTTACTTGGTGTCTTAGAAAATTCTACAGCTGCCAGGGTTTTTGTGCAGGAGACATGCAACTGCAAGTGAAACATAAGAACCTGAGAATCTATGCTATGCATTTTTGCTTGGCATTTACATATTTGGGTAAAATACCATGTTTAATTCTATATATTTTCATCTTTCTAAACTTTAGTTCTACATCTGCCAAAGAGAAGCAATAGTATTTTTCAACCTCAAGTGCCCCTCTAATACTTGCAAAGATAAATTCATTATTGTGAACACAATCAGATCTAAGATAATAAATATACTGCCAAGAAAATTCTTATATTGTAAGAAAATTAACGACTGTATTCCCCTCCAGATTTCTGTATGATAAAGATGAGATAAACATTATATACTAGATAACAAGAATTAAAATAAGTAGAGAACATTGCCTATCTGCCCTATACACTTCACCAAAAGTATTCACATTCCTTCTGTTGTAACATTATATATAACTTCAGCATTCTTGGCTCCAACATTTGGATGTGAACTTTCATAAGATTTTTTTAGGAGCTTGTTATCATGTTGTAAAATTTAGAAAGATTGTGTTATGTTCATTTGCAATCTCATCTCAGAGGCACTCTTTAGGGTCAATATCTGGGTTTCTGGTGGCCCTTTTTGATGTTTCTTCAAAGTGGGAGGTATTCCTTGATTCTGTGCAAAGAGCTCAGGTACAGTGTATGACCTTAGTGAGTCAAAGGGTCAGTCACATGCCAAATGAGAAAACGTTTGTATTATTTTGGCTCATTGACTGCAAATTAATTAAATAAATGTCTCCTGAAAATGAATTTTGATTGGTTTATAAACTGTAAGTTATTGTCACTGAACAGGTCCACTCCAGACACAGACGTAGTTAAAATAGCAGCTGTATATTTTTAAACCTTACTTGATTTGCTGTCACAATGATCTAAAAATAAAGATTTACCAAAGTGGACAGACTGTGGACTGTAATGTGCATTCTTTCTTTACACAGTAGCTTGAACATGATTGAAGTAATCATTTCTGGTTTGGAGTGGTTTTTTTTGTTGTTTGTTTCCTAACCCAGACCTTGAGAAATTTTGCAGGTTGCAGAGAGTCAGGAAGTGTAGGAGTTTAGAGAAATGTTTTGACACCTGACTTATCTATGTGTCACCTGCCTCTGGATGTTATGTATCAAACCTACTGAGGCAAAATTTGTAAACTTTCTGCTGAGTGTGTTGAGTTTGTAGTTTGTGTACTTGCAATAATACCACTTGGCCAACTAAATTATCAATTAAAATACAGAGCTCCTGATTACTGGCATGTCAGAATAGGAGAAGTATTCAAACCCTGACAAATATCAGAAAGAAACTCTCTGTCTCTTCTTCCTGTCCTCTGTGTTCACAGATTTAACAATGAAAAGAGAGGAATAGATGTCTTTTGTCTGAAAAGAACAGCATATACAAGTTAGAGATGAGGTAAACTAAACTAAACTAAAAAATGTCTGAATAATGAGGAGGACTGATTCTGCATCTGAATGCTGTGATATGGTCACTTTTCATAAACGAAGCATGTATTTTCTTTCTCTACACATGATTTGGATGGGGTTTATTTCAGCACACAACAGTGTGAAAGCAGGCTTCTCTCCAGAAACTTTGCCATCTGTCTTTTCTGTGTTTTGGAGAACAATAAAGCCTATGCCTCTAATGTAGGGGGGGGTTTTATCAACTGTTTCTCCCCAAGAGTTACTTTTGCAGTGGAAAGAATTGTTCACACAGTCATGTTTTTATTGCAGTGTAATGTACCCAGCCTTCCTCTGACCTTATGGAAGTCATGGCTGGGACTATTTTTAGAGATTATATTTGCAGCAAAATGCTACAAGAATGAGAGCAGCAAGGATGCTGCCAATGTGAAATAAATCCATCTGTATCTCCTGCTTCTCTGAGCTGCATAAAAGTAGATGTAACTAAACAGCCTAAAGCAGGACAGGTGCCACCCCAAACCACGTGTATTTAAGGGCTTGGTGTGGCTGAGGCTACCCTGGCCAGCACCCTGGTGTCACCTCAGTGCAGAAGAAGCCAGTGCTTCCCAAAGCAAGGCAGGGATGTTATAATGGGAAGTCACAAAGTTTTATTTTCTGCATTGCTGTCTTGAGCTCTTTCCTTGCAAATGTGAAGGTGCCTGAGCCTTATACTTGACAGTGTAAGTTTGTGTCTGAGTAAAGGGACTACGAAGGGTGTGTTCCTTCACTGTGCAGGGCCAAGAGGGAATGGGGTTGATTCATTAGGAAGTGTAAGCAAGTATTGATCAGCACTTGAAAATTGCAAAAGATGGAACAAAGTTGTGCTGAGCAATTAATGCACATCAAATTTTCAAATGTGAGTGTTGGTATTTAGTGCAGGGACCCACAAGCATTGCCTTTCCTAGACGTCTTTCCTTCTCTGGTGTTGTTCATGACTTCCACTGCCAGGGTGTAAAGGTGTGAAAGACATGAAACAAAGAGAACACCTTGAAGAAGGAGAGAGGAAGCTCTTCACATAGAATCTCTTCCCTCAGAGTCTGAACCTGCTTCCTCTGCAGCACACCTCTCCTCAGGGCTAGGTCACTTAACCCTGGGTTTGCAAAAGAAAACATATCTAGGTAAACACTACTGTGGATTTTTTTAACCCTAGGAAAAATAAAGTCTAAATTGTTTTACTACCAATATCTGTCTTTTCTCAGAGCCAGGTGAGAGTCTATCTGGCCTATGGTAGTTCCTACTGCATGAAATGTGTGGGGGGGAAGATTTGTCGAATTTTTTTTTCTATTTTCACATAAAAAAGAAAAGCACCCTGGGTCCTATTTGAAAACAAAACTGAAGTTCCGACTTACTGTTAACTTTTTTCTTTCCACAAAGATTCACAGTTATTCCAAAACCAGGCTGGAATGCAGCTCCTATAGTAAGGAGCAGGAAGTCAAAAGTTGAGAGGTTTCTACTTGCAGTAGGTCTTCTATGGGCCAAGTTACTGATGCCAGTTGAAAATATCCAGGGAAGTAGCTCCAAGTCATGGCTGAGCAGCCTCTAGTTCTGTAAGCAAACAACTGGAGTGTAAGAGTAAATCAGGAAAGCAGAGTAAAGAAGGCCAAGGAAATTAGCTCTTACCCAGGCTGTTTTCCACACTGGGAAGTGGGATCCTGAAAATAATCTTGACCTTGCTGGTGTAGAGCAAAGGGAGGTTCATTTGTGCAACATTCATGTCTTTGTGGGGAGATGAGAAGAGACGTAGGCCAAATCTAGAGAGGAAGAAAGAATGTTACTTTACCTACTCAGTGTTGAGGAAGTGGGATGCTCCTTCACTGTGCCCCTAGCAGTCTTGATTTCAGCACCCTGGTGAAATATTGGGACAGAAAACAGCTCGTACCCTGGCTGCCTGAGCTAAGGAGTAAAGTGCTTACCTGTATCTGTGCTGCTACCAGGCCACGCTGTACCGTGGGGATCAGAGGTGATGTGTGACTGTATGGAGCTGGCAGTCACTTTCTCACAGCCTCATTCCCGCTGGAAGTGCATACGAGCACCTCCTGCGTGGAAACCAAGTATGGGCATGGAGGGTCTGTGGCCATCCTCATCCCTTCAGACACTAACTCTTGTCTTCTTGTCTTTGCCACACACAGCACCGGGCCCAGAAAGCTCCCCCTGGGCAACACAGGCACTGTGAGCGATGTTTCAGCCGCCACTGCCGTGCACCCATTGAGATCTCTGTGTCCTGCATGGTGATCAGCTGCCACCTCCACTGCGGGGCCACCTTCCACATGTGCAAGGAGGAGGAGCACAAATTACTCTGCCCCTTGGAGCAGGTGTCCTGCCTCAACGCAGCCTATGGCTGCCCTTTCTCCATGGCCCGCTTTAAGCTGGGGAAGCACCTCCAGGTCTGTCCAGCCAGTGTTGTGTGCTGCTCCATGGAGTGGAACCGCTGGCCAAACGTGGATTCGGACACAACCCTGCACAAGAATATTATGAAGGAGAACTTGAACGAAGAACGTCTGGACACAGCTTTGGCACTCAGAGACCAGAAGATACTTTTCAGGACTTTGAAAATGGGTGAATTATTTCCAGAGTGGAGGAAAAAGGATGAACTGGAAGAACTAATGGATCAAGCCATGGGTGGGGAAGCAGGTGCTGTGGGAGGAGCTGCCTGTGGTTCCCAAGAGAGCAATGACCAGCCTGAGCTCAGCCAACGTGAACGGGAAGATTTGGCAAAGGACAAAGAGGGAATGGATCTGGGGAGTTACAAAACCTGGGAGAACATTTTCAGCAAAGAGCTTCTGGCTTGCCAGGTAACAGGCTCAGCAACCAGCACAGGACAAAAGACAGAGGAGGCTTCCAAGAAAACAGCATCAGCCTCTCATGCTGCCAGCTCCAAAGAGAAGACAAAGGAAGGATCTGATGGTGCAGAAGAGGGAAAGGGCCAAAAGTCTGCACAAGTAACACCGAGTAGAGAACTGAATGGACTGGCTCCCTGGCAAGAAGGGGTCCTGGAGAGGCTAAAGAAGGAAGTCGGTGTAGCTGATTACAACATGTATCTGGTACATCACGGGGGAATGCTCATCCGCTTTGGCCAGATGGCTGCTTGCACTCCCAGAGAGAAAGACTTTGTCTATGGGAACTTGGAAGCCCAGGAGGTGAAGACTGTCTACACCTTCAAAGTGCCTGTTAGCTACTGTGGCAAAAGAGCACGACTAGGAGATGCACTGGGCCACAAGATGCCAACTTCAGACAAGTCAGTGGATACCTCAGATCTGGGAATAAGCGTAGAAGAACTACCTAAGACAAACATAGTTGAAGCCACACTGCTGTGTGCTCTGGAAAAAGAGCTGAAAGGCCATGAGATCTCTGAAGCAAGAGGTATCGATGGACTCTTTGTGGATTTTGCAACACAGACATACAGCTTTCCTTTGGAGCCCTTCTCCTCCAGCGCAGCTCTAGCAGATATTCTGGATGAAAACAGCCCACCAGAACTGCACATGGAGCTCTACACTGAATGTGTAACCAGAAGACACAACAAAAGCAGCTCAGCTTTCACGTTCACTTGCAGTCATTTCTTTAGGAGAGATGAGTTCCCATCCCACTTCAAGAATGTGCACACTGATATCCAGTCATGCCTGGATGGATGGTTCCAGCATCGCTGCCCACTGTCTTACTTGGGATGTCCTTTTGTCCAAAATCACTTCCGCCCCGAGGGGCTTAAGGCCAAGGTTATTTACAGCAAGCCTCTCAAGACTTTTGCTATTAAGCCAGAGGTGGACACCCTTCTTGCTGAACCGGGCAAGTGCAATTCCAGAGTGGATTGTCGAGGGAGAAACAAGGATTTGCTGAGCAGCCTCCCAGTGGAAGTGCTCAAGTACATTGCAGGATTCCTGGACAGCTTCAGTTTATCTCAGCTATCACAAGTGTCAGTGCTCATGAGGGACATCTGTGCCACTCTTCTTCAAGAGAGGGGAATGGTCCTGCTGGTCTGGGAGAAAAAAAGATATTCCCATGGTGGTACCTCTTGGAGAGCTCGCAAAAAGGCAAGTGACTGTGATATTGGGAAAAAGAGTCGTGAGTTCTTTTCAGATAAAACATGGGAATGACAAGAAAAGCTGCATATAAATGTGCAGATGTGGGAAAGGTTCATGAGGCTGTGAATTTGCACAAGGGGTTTGTCAGGGGCCAGGGCTGTAGAGTGCAGTACATCCAGCAAAAGGATGAAGGTGTAACTAGACATTTTCTGACTAGCTGACAGTCCCCACCCAAGCTCATCTTGGGTAACCCTTTTGCATGTGCACCATTTCTAGGCACTGAGAACTACAAATTCCTGATATTTAAGTATTACCATTCCTATTAAAAACTCAAGCAGCAAAACCAGCAAGTACAAGGCACATAACAATACAGTCCCCATTTTCACTTGCTCTGCCAGCCCTGCACAATCAGACATTCATTAGAGTGTCCAGAGTGAAAAATGCATACCCACTGTAAGCATAGACGGGTATTTAAAATCCTCATTTTCTCTCCCCAATTCCTGCCCCCTCTCTTGCAGCAGATCTGGCAGTTCAGCAGCCTGTTCTCCAGAGTTCACAACTGGCAGCTCAGCGACGTGCCGAGCATGTCGGAGCACCTGAGGAATTGTCCCTTCTACCAGGCGGAGCACAGGACGGACCCCGTGCTGCTGACGGGCATGAGCGAATCCCGCGAGCAGACTCGAAAGACTTTGGTCTCCACTTTCAAGCACAGAGTCTGAACGACTTGCTTCCCCTCTGCCATGCTTCCTTCAGGGCTCTTGAGATGAAGATTTGGGGATTCAGGTGTAAAGATTGTCGCTTCCAACTCTCCTTTGGACGTACAAAATTGGCTTCTCCCCAGCTGCATTTGAAACCTCTGCATTTTTCTTTTTCCTGCATTAATTTGTTAAAACTTCACCACTGCTTACTAACATCACATGCTTTCTGTTTCTGTTTCTGTTCCTGGTTTAATACAGCATCTTGAAGAAAGCAATGAGGATCTTATTTGAAAACAGAATTTTTACTTCCTTGAAGGTAGGATGCTGCTCCTGTTCTATGCCTGAGGGAAGTAAGAGCAGTCAATGTACTTAGCTCAAATAGATCTGAAACACCTTAGTTTTTTCTGGAAAGCCAAGTTCTTGGAGCACAAGTAGATGCCCTCCTGCCTGGCAGACCTAGGGACTGCTAACCTGCTCTGAGACGTGGGCAAAAGAAAAGGACACCCCAACGTTACGTGAATTAATTAGAACTCCAGTGAGAACTTGGGAATTCACTGCACAGGCACAGACCATCATTTAGGACCCTGACTAAGGCAAGCACACCTAGTTGAGTGCAAGCCTAAAGCTGAGCTCATGGGAGCATTCAAACCAAACCAAAGCAAAAAAACTTGCTCTTTGTTAGAGATAACCAAGTAGCAAACAGTTTTAGAGACTCAATTTTTATATTTTAAGGTAAGAGCTTTCTGTGTTTTACCTGAAATATCATTAAAGCCATTGAAGAATATTTGAAGTAATTTTTAAATGCCTTACCAACTCAGTTTTGCTGTTGTAAATTGCAAATTCTAATTGTAAGCAACTGAAAACAGGATGTCAAAGAAATAATATTCTTTTCCATAAAAGAAAAGTAATTCAGCAACCCATTCAGTAACAGTATGGATAATGTTTGCTTCAGTTAAATGGGCTGGAGCACAGGATCTTTTTTTACAGAGCAGAGAGGTTGCTGATGAACCTGAATTGGGTGCTTGGTAATGAAAGGCATGAATTGCATGGTGACCCAAACCACCCCAAGTGCAGCTCAGCCTTGTCTACACCTGCAGCTTAAGTGGTCCCTGTGAGATTTGTAACCACATGAGGATGTTTTTTGTCTCCAGACACACACCCTCAGGAGCATACATTCTGAGCTGTGAGGACAGTGGAATGGCCCCAGGAACAGGAAAAGCAGCACTTTCTCTTTTCTTTTCTTTTCTTTTCTTTTCTTTTCTTTTCTTTTCTTTTCTTTTCTTTTCTTTTCTTTTCTTTTCTTTTCTTTTCTTTTCTTTTCTTTTCTTTTCTTTTCTTTTCTTTTCTTTTCTTTTCTTTTCTTTTCTTTTCTTTTCTTTTCTTTTCTTTTCTTTTCTTTTCCCTTTTTTCTTTTTTAAGCTGTACTATTTTCTGCCACTAGAGATCTTTTCTGGGAAGTCTCACAATGCTTTAGAAATGAAAATAAACTTCTCTGCACAGGTATCCTGCAGAAAACACAAGTAGCACCCCAGGTTTATGGAGAGGAAACTGAAGGAAATGAGCACAGGGAACCTAAGCTGGGCCAGGAGCAGTTAGGACCAGATGCTTGGATCCTTCATCCTGAGGCTTAAGCCACTGCACAAAAACAAACTGTCAATATTTTAAAGATGCTTACAAAAACTAACCTGTCCTCAAAACATTCCATATAACATGAGCTGCCCAATATGATCTCCTTGTTTTACCCAGCAAAGTTGACAGATGTGAAAACTTACAGCCAGAATTCCTAGGTCTCCAGGAATTGCTGAGAGACCTAGAGTTCCTAGGTCTCTACATTATTCTTCACTTATCATATATCTGATTTTGAAAGATGCTGAGCACCCAACTGTAGCTGCAGACCACAGTATCTGCAAATGCATGTCCAAAAATTAGGTGCCAGAATCTCTGCTGAGTGCTTGGAAATGGAACCACTTGCTTTTATGGATAATTAGGGGAGGGTGGGAAAAAAGATTGCTTAATTTATAAGGCCTCAGAGTAAGTCAGTGCTCAAGGCAGACAGGAGACCATGAAAAATTTCAGCCTATGAACAATCTCTCACATGATCAGCCACTTAGCTGCTGTAAGGTGCCAAGTGGGTGCCCCGAAATTTTGGCCTGTATTAGGTGTGAATTTGGCTCATTTTACCTTTAGTGCCAGTGTCACCAGCACCAATGCTATTCTGCTCCTGGCTGCCTTCTGTCAGTTCCAGAGGATTTTGTGCTTGTCACTCTCTGCTCCTGGAGATGGCATGACTTCAGTTCCAGCCTTAATGCAATGGATCCTGCTTCTTCCCTCTACAGGAGGTGCCTGAGTCTGACTTCAGGGGGATGCAACCTTTGGAAATACAATGGTTGGTGGTGCAAGTCAGAGTTGGGAATATTGCAACCTCTACCTCATGGGATCAGCCAGGGTGTGCATAGAACATCCAGGAGACTGGATCATTTCCCTCCTGGTACTCCTACAGGGCATGCTGGAGAGACAGTGTTCATTCACAGAGAGACATATTTGCTCCTGTGAATATATATGTGTATTTCAGTATAAACTGTAGATTTGATTAAGTAACATTCAGCACATCCAGTGAAAGCTGAAAGTCCACAGCCAAAATCTTCAGGTTAGTCTGGATAACCTGACCTGGGAGAGGCAAAGCTGTACAGGGAAGGGGAGATCACCCCTCCATTTCTGCATACCCACCTGGCCATTGTCAGCAGGGAGCTGCCTCTCACTTCATCCTAGACTTACCAGAAGTGGAGAGCTGTGGGCTGGTGTCAGATGCAGTTTTATTAATCTAAGGGTCATGCCAAGCTAGCTCAGTGTTGATGGTCTTGCCCATTAGCAGAGTCAGCAGAAGATTTAGGAGCTGGAATGAGCTCAATTTTCCTGCACTGTGTATCTTGGTGAGCACAATGCTGGCTTATTTAAAAGGTGAGAGGCTTCAGTTTGGGTTCAGCAAGTCCTTAGCTCCTGGTTTTAATTTGTAATTTGGCCAAGAAAACTTTGGCTAAATTTCAGCTTGAGGAATTTGATTAGAAGAAACTGAGCATTTGGTGTTTTTCAAAGTAGTCTATTGTTTTGGCAGAGTCTGAACTGGAAAAGGGGATCCAATTCCAGCAGAGCATTGAGGTTGCTCTCAGTCCAGCCCCCACATGCTGGGTCTTCATGACTTTTTGATCTTGTTTGTGCTGTCCACAAGTCCTGTGAAGTTCAAGAGAAACACTCCACACACTCCAGGCTGACGTGTCTTGCAGTGTTTCCTCTCACTGGAAAAGTGGAAGTGAAATGAAGGCATCATGGAAATCAGAAAGGTCAGAACAGGGCAAGAAACCTCATAACAAGAGAAGACAGGAAACAGAAAAGGTAATGGGTTTGGATAGAGAGACCTGCCTCTTTGTAGGTGGTGTGAGCAGAGGCAAGAGGAGACAGGTAAAAGGGCACAGGAATGAAAGGAGTTGAGATGTGCTGCCAAAACCAGAGGTTTTCTGGATAAAAGCATTTCCTTGAGAAAGACTCTGGAAATTTCCCATTGGTGCTATACAGTAACATGGGGCAGATGATAATTTTTAAGGGGTGAAAGGGCAAGTGACCTACTGACATGTATCCTAAGTCTGTGTTGAAGGAACGAATTTTTTGATGGACCTCCAACTCCCAAAACTGAGTGAGCACAGATAAGGTGAAGTTATCTGAACAGTGCCTGTTATTTTGTGAAACTCTGTAACTCCTTGTTGCATTCTCAAGAATAAAAATTATTACGGCATTAAAAAATCCGTTCAAATTCAGGTCTTAGCTTGTTTTCTTGGCTTCATCACATTAAAGTATGGTCTGCCTTCAAATCAGGTGTGGCAATTCCTGTACCCTCATATTCATTAAGCTCCTGTCCTCTGCTCTGCTCTTCACTATCATTTTCCTGGTTGAAGATGTTTATTTATATATGGTTTATATATATATTTAATTTTAACAAATACTTTCGGGTTTGACCCCATCTTCTTTGCGCAGCTACTTTCTCCTTCCTGGTTCAGTTATTTACTTAAATGAAAAACTATCTCTTCCTTTAAAAATCCGTTTTCCAGATTGATGCTACATTATATCTACAAACATATGAAGAAAGGTTTTCTCCTTACCCTTCACTTTGTGGCTGTTCATCCAGGTGGCTTTGCATGTTCCAGAGACACTGCACATCTCTGTCAGAAGTTTTGAGCATCTTTCACATACAGTTTCCTTACCACTGCAGTCCACACTAAAGAGTCTCAAATTCCTTGGGGTTTAATTTCTTTTGAAACAAAACATGCCTATGCAGTGCAGGCTTATTCTTATTTACCTTCCCACTGAATTTATATGTAAGGAAATTATGATCACGCACTCCCAATTTATTTTTGATGGCCACCTGCTCTATGACTTAATTGCTATTTACGACTAACAAATCTTTTGTAGGTTCAGTGATGGTTTGGTGAAGGAATTTGTAATGTCATGCTGAGAATTATAGGCCTGAGGCCCATTATGATGATTAGAGATGATTCACTGGTCCATAACTGAAGTTATTTTCCCCATGGCAGCGGAGTGCTTACTGGGGTTTATCTCTTTTAATATTTGCTCTCTCCCTACATATCCAGGTATGAACTCAAGCAGTTCATGGCTGGCACTGAGCTGCACCAGAGAAAAGCCTCTTTTAGCCTTCTGAGTTCCATCTAAACAACCTGTAACATCATAGATGTGATATTAATGAACTGGTTTTATTTTCCTTTCTACCAGTCCTGAACAGCAGGATTTTTAACACTGGGGATGACTGTTATGCTGCCACCTTCCTGGTACTCGTGTGATATCTAGTTTACACACTGTACTGTTTCCTGCCAATATCTGGAAGGTGGTTAAAAAGATGATGGAGCCAAGATCTTCTCAATAGTAGAAGGTGATGTAAAAAGGGGCAGTGGCAACAAGCTGAAACCTGGTAGGTTCAGGCTGAACTTCAGGAACGACTTTTTCACAAGAGTGAAAAAGCAGCCCTGGAACAGGGCCCCAGAAAGGTGGCAGTATCTCCATTCTTGGAGCATTTCCAGATTTGGTTGGACAAAATTATGGTGACCTGACTGAGTCAGAGGTTGGACCAGAGACTTCTGGAGGTCTCCTCACAGTATTACTTCTCTGATTCCATAGCATGGCTTGGGATTCCCTGCAGTGCACCGGCATCTGCCACTCTGGCCTCAACTGCTTCCCTTAGCTGAACTAGATGGTCCTTTGGCTACTGCTATTGTCTGCTGCTGCTTCTCTCGTCACAATGAGTGTATTCTTTCCCCTTGATGTCTAGGCCTCTGCTCATCAATACCTCCTTGTCTGTCATCACATAGTGATTTAACAGGTTTTCATCTCCCTGAGTAGGAAAACAGATACACAGCCCTCTCCCAGCAGCTGTAGCACCACTGAATGGCTCTCTTGAACTCCATGCCTTCATGGGAAATCCGTGCTTTGTTGGAATATGTGGGTGCCCTCTGAGAGCTGGGTAATGCTGGACAATAACCTATATGGCCAGGAGTGCATCTCAGACTGGCAGGGACTCACAGGCTGTGCTGGTAGGTGTATGACCTTACCCTGGAGAGGCAGTGGGAGCACCAGGCAGAGCAGCCGGCCACATCTGACAGCTCATGGCTCCTAGGCGTAGCTTATGCAGGAAGAGTTAATATTCCTTGTGAGGCTTTTTCCAAGCAGGAGGAAACTGGTGAGTGAAGATGGCACTGGGATGCAAAGGGTAAGTCATTATCCAGAGCCCGAGCTATGGCTGGGGGTTATCATGGTTTCCTGCAGGTGTGTATCCATGATTTTAGCTGGCCACAGCAAGGGTGAGTCCTGTTACTGTGAGGAGAGGAAACAGACCAGCAGAGAAGCAGGCAACTTCTCTCCATGTGTTTGAAAGACAGAGAAAAGGCAGTAGTTAAACACCATCAGAGCTCATCCATTTCCTTTCTCGCAGCTCGTTTTATTCCCGATGACGTTTCTTCCTGCAAAACCAGGGCTGAATTGGCAGCTGCTGGTGGCACTACGCTACCACTGGGCTAAAGGGGAGCTGGAGCTGGCTCATCCACTGCAGAGCAACCATCTTCTTTCCAGCTGAAGAAGGTTTTCCAGAGAAAAAAAAAAAAAAATACAATTAAAAAAAAAAATTTAAAAAAAAAAATTTAAAAAAAAAAAAAAAAAAAAAAAAAAAAAAACCAACCAACCAAAACCTGCTTCCGCTTCCAACTCTTTCACAAAGATAAAGTAGTCTAAAAAGCAAATATGCAGAGAGGTGACTGCTTTCAAACACTGCAGGTTGGAAAGGGTTCCTCAACCCCAGCAGTTGTGCCTCATTTCCCTGCTGCCTCCAGGCTCCCAAGCTTGGTGCAGGAAGAGTTAATAGACTTAGATATAGGGTTTTTTTCCCTGCAGCTTTGTCACAGTGAAAGTGAAACAGCTCTGGTAGCCAGTGTGGGGCTTCTCCTGCACGCCCACCCCTGTGGTGAATGTCACCCAGTGAAAATAGGGTCCTCCTAAGGGTGAATGCTCTTCCAGAGAGGAAAATGGTACAGGGTGAGAGGGATCCACCGACGGTCAGTATGCATCCCCCACGCAGAATCCCTGCTGTGTATGGTCTAGGATGGGGAGGAGGTGGACTCTGAGATCTCCACACACAGCTTTCAGTGGGCGGGTGTGGGCCCTGCCTTTAGTCCTGGCTCATGGTCACTCCAGCAGGGTCAGCATTGCCCTGCTGCTCAGAGAAACCCTGCAGCAGTCAAGGATAGAACATTGCTAACTACAGCTGACCAGGTGGCCAAAAGTCCATGTGGATGGATCAAAGCTGCTAGGAATGGGGACCCATCACTTGGCTGCAAGGACTGAGCCTGGGAGACAAGAGATGTAGCATTTGTTTGTGCGTCCACCCCACAGCACCAGGCCCAGCAAGCACCCAGCTGTGTTTGGCCAGTGAGGAAGGGAAGTGACTGGGGGCAACAAGAGTCCCCTGTCCTCAGGCACTGAAAGTGCCCTGCACCCTCACACCATCTCCCAACACCCATTGTCACAGGCTGCTCATCTTCTTACCCTTGTGGGCAGGCTTTCGTACTATGCTATCAGTAAATCAATTCCCTGGTTATCACCTTCAGAATTTCCAAGAGTTCCTCTCATGCCAGCAGTGGCATCATTCAAAAGAGATGTGATGACTAGTTTGACCTGCCACAACACAGAAATTCCTCTCCCAAGCACACATTTCTCCAGCCACTGGCAAAGCTGAGATGACGCCTACAGCATCACCTCCTGCCTCAGCATCAGCTTGGTCTCAATGCAGGCACCAGCAACCTACAGCTGCCCTGGCAGAGCCCATCTCTGTGAGTGCCCACCTCAAGGCACCAGGTGGGCATCAGGGGCAGAGGGACGAGTTCTTCATCCTGTCCAGACCTCTTCACACTTCATCTACCCACCACGGGGACCAAAACCTCTGAGTCACTCCAATTCTTCCTGGTTCCCCATGCTTTCTTTCTTTTCTTTCTGGTGTCCTCTCATACTCATTCTCTCTGTCCTTCTCTACCCTTTCATTTCTTCAGCTTTTATTTGACTCCCTGAGGTTCTGAGGGAGCAAACATCTCATTTCCTTCAGGTGAAAAGAGATTTTGTGACTGAAGGTGAAGCAACAGAACAAAAGTCTGTAGCAGGTGGGCTGGACCCCAGTGGACAGGCACAAGAAAACAGCCATGCCCCAAGGAGTTAGACACACAGCTGGACCTGATGTTCAGCTGGAGGCTGATGGTACTGGAGAACTATATCAAAAAAATGCTTCCCCCTGTTGGAGCTGATGGGGTTCACACTCTCCTTGCTGATGTCAGGTTGCTCCTATGTCTCCTCCTGACCCAGCAGGGAAAAGCAAGCCATGCCTGCAGATTAACGAGTTATGACACATCAGTGCAGCCAGTACGACTGGCCCTGGGTCTGTGTGGCTTTGGCTCCCTTGTTTCCTGTCACATGTGTGTGCCTGACAAGCTGCTGCTGGGGAACACGGTTGTTTAGCTGTGACAACTCACTGCCTACTCCTCTGCTCCAGGCAACACAACATCACTGATCCTTCTCTTCCTCTGCAGGGCAAGGGAGATCCCAAGGACAGGAGGGGCATGTTATTGCTGCTGTCATCTTCATCACTGACCTCTTCACTGGGTTCAGGAGAAGAGCAGGTGGGAGTTTAAAATGCTGAGCCTCTTCCCTTGGGGTCGAGATGCAGAGAAGAGCATCTGCCTCTCCCCTCACCGCTGCTTAAGAGAGATGGAAGTCAGGACATCCCAGGATCCTGCAGGGAGAGGCTGGGAGTGAATGAGCTGGAGACTCATTTCTGGTGGAAGGCAGCATGAGGTGATGTTTTGCACTGCTTTGGCATTACTGCATTTTACTTTTTTTTTGTTTCTCTCTCCTTTTCAAATAAACCAAAGCCTCGGCAACTTTGAAGGGCTGCAGAATAGAGGACACCTTTGTGCCACTCACCTGCAGTCCTTTGCCTCTTGTCCCTTGACACATCCTGCTCAGAAAAGCCAGCCCTGTCCAAATATTAACAGAGCACTTGGTTGGTATGGGAGGGGGAGGGCTGCCCTTGGTGGAGGAGCTGAGTGACCATTCAGGGGTGGACTCACAGGAAAACACATCTTCATCCAGGGAGGGCAGCCTGGACAGCCTCAGCTCCGTGCTGCATTGCTGTGTTACAGGCAGCAGGCACACACTTTTAGAAATGCCTCTTTTCCAGTTTCAGAGAAAATGACATTGCATCTAGGTGTGTTCGTACAACTGCATATCTGTTGTGAAAATACAGGTGCATGTTGTAAGTAGATATAAAACATGTACATAGATGTGTACCTGTAGATGTATATAAGTACACTTGGTCAATGCCTGCAAGGCATTAACCAACATCTTTATGTATTTATGCATTTTATGTGTGAAGCTGAGCATGTATGTAGGCATAAACTGGTACTTCAAAATGGCAAATTCTCAAGCTGGGGAAGTTATGGGTTAAACTGATGGCAAATCAAGCAATCAGGAAAACAGGACTCCCCAGGAGAAAGCTGCAATAAAAATTTTATTAATAGACATTTCACTGCTGGGAGTTTACAAGACAAAGAAGATCTGTATCTCTGTAATTGTGAAAAAAAAAAGACAGACACAATTCAACACTTTTCTGGCCTAACAGGGAATTTGAAGGTTAACACTTAGAAATCTTGCATAAAACAACAGGAGAAAAAAAAAAAGCAGAAGGAAGGGGTATGGAAAGGAGGTATATGGCACACAATAAAAGTGAGAATTTATGAAGCATACAAGGTGATAAGGAGTGTTCAAAATAATCTGGAAAAACTGGATTGCTGCAAGTGCTAACGGCACTTGCAAGCAGTTTTTTTCAAAATACATTGAAAACTAAGAAATAACAGTGAGAGCCTAGGCTCTTACTGGGTGGATATAGGTAAAACTGTTGATAGTGAAGACTTTTGATGGAGGCTTCTTGATACAGAAAAGTTATTTGTTTGCATACAGAAAGAAATAGATTTGTGTATTCACACTACAGAATAGTAAAAAACTTCATCTTTCTGCAAACTCAGGAAAGTTTTAACAGCATCCATTAAGCATAAGTATTATCAGATCAGTAACCAAGCAAATTTGCATCTCAGAATCATAAAAAAAATTGACTGAAGGGGCACCTGGCTCAATGGAGCAGATATTTAAAAATCCTCGTGTACTAGAGAAATCCCAAGGTCTTGGAAAAACATGTGCCAGTGTCCAGAGAGAGAAAGTGAGATGATGACTGTTGGATGGTTCTGTGGTCATAATTATAGGTAAGAGAGTGTGAAGTTATTACAAGATAGCTAACAGATGCTCCAACAATTAATATAATTTTCATAATTCAGTATTTTAAAAAAAAAAAGTTTTGAGAAACAAACCTGACTTCATTCTTTGACAAAATAGTGCATTTGGTTGACGAAAGCACTGGTGCAAACAAATCAAGAAACTTGTAAATTCTGAAGAAAAAAGAATAGCATCTGTATATGTCACAATTTGCATTACATAGATTAATTAGCAGCTAACAGGCAAAATTTCACTGTCCAAAAAGAAGCACCAATCACTGCTGAAAATATGTGTCTCTCTGCAAGAACTGTGCTGTTTAATAATTGCATCAGGAGATACAACTGTAAAAAAACATTGTTGATAAAATTTGCAAATGCCAAGGTCTGCAGCTAAAGGAGAGGGAGTCCTTCAGATGGGCATGAGTCACCTGGCCAGGTGAACATCCTCAGCCAAGACAGGATGCTCAGTGCTGGTAGTGGAGTCTCTTCAGGTCCTGGACCACCATGCTCCCTCAATGCTGTTGATCCTTGAATCCCTCTGAATTGTCTGACCTGCGGGAACACCTGAGTGTGACCAGGGGCAGAGTGTAACTGCTGGTGGGAGCAGTTTTTGCTTGTATGCTTTCCTCTCCACTTTTGATGCGGCTGTTCTGGCTCAGGACACAGGGAAGCTTTGTGGAAGGCCTGCTGGACTCGGACAGCCCCAGACAACCCCAGGTGGGTGTGTGACAGACAGTGCTGGCTCCTGTGCAGACAGCGAGGAAGGACGAGCTGCCAAGAGCAGGAGCCTCGCTGGCAGCCACTGGGGAAGTCACCGTCACCTGTGACTGACAATGCGGTGTTGAAAGCCCAGCAAAGCCTGAAGCTGCAGCACCCATCCACTGAGCAGCCGCCCACACGGCTCTTTATTATCCTGAAAGCCTGGAGAGGGTCCAGAGCAAAACGACAGGAGCAATTAGGAAGGTCAGACAATGCCTGACAGGGGACACTCTGAGGCATCACGCTGGTCTTGCTAAACCAGAATCTCCCAGTCACAGCACAGAAAATGCAGAGTACTGGTGGCACCATCACCTGCAGAGCAAGGCACGGTGAGAAACAACCCCTGCAAGTTATGTTTAGGCACCTTCAGAGCAGAACAAGACATCACACCCTCAGCAGTGAGGATGACTGTCCTAGCTATCAGTCAATAAAAGGGGTAGACTGTCTTTCAAGGTGTTCAAATAAAGGTCAGGTTAGTTTTTCCAAGCTGTCCTTTCATAATAATTTTAAAAATAATAAAATTAATTACATCAGTGAAAGGAGATGCTGGCTAAAATTCCAAGGCCTGTGTTCCACTGGAAATGAGAGCTGGCAGTTTGTCTGCCTTTTTGGCCCATAAACTGACTTGGAAGGAAGGAAAAATAATGGAGATATGGAAGAAATGCATTTGGAGTGGCCGTATTCCTCATAAGGAGAAACCTACCATGGCATTTGATTTTGACTACCTGCTCTCTGATATTCCTCACTGTGCAATATGCAATTACTGTGTCCCTGAAGGTCTCAAGCTGGATTTTAACCACAAAAACAAGTGAAGCAGATACTGTGAAGCAGAAAAAAGTAATACTCACTGATAAACAAGGTGACCTTGTGCTTAAGAGCAAGAGTCATTCCATTTTAAATATAAAACACTTATTACAGAAAATGTCACTGAGACTAAGAGTGCATCAAATATAAACTTGATTGCATTAAGAAGACAGGGATAAATAATATTAGTCATTCTGCTTCTCTGGGAGACAGCCACGCTGCCTTCCAAGGTCAAATGTGCCGTGGCCAAGTGCCACATGGCATCACTGCCTGGCCACGTGGATCGAGGAGCAGGAATCTGGTCATCATCTGATTAGCTGCTGGGCACCCCAGCCCATTGTAAGGCACACTGTGACAGCGCCAATAAATATTAAATTTAGCTCTTTAAAACTAACTCTTTAGGAGAATCGTTGGATATAAGAGACAAAATTTTATACATGTTTTGTCAACCTGCAAAACAAAAGATTAAGTTCTTTGCACTTGAGCCAACAAAGATTACTTGGAGGCTGTGGCTGCATTGTTTTGTGGATATGGACAAGCCAGAACGTCTAAGGTGGTATTAAAAGAGCAGATATTTTTCAAAGAATAAAGCAAAGCTCAAGATTATTTTTTCCCCATAGGTTCCACTTGTTTGATTATGCCTCTTCTCATTCAATTTAAGTTAACAAAATAGATTCAGTAGTTTAACTGCATTGGTTTAAATATACTTTACGAACAGAGATGAAGTTCAGCTGCCTCAAAGAAAGCATACACCGACCAGAGATTAATCATTTAAATAAACTGTGTTTGCTTCAACCTCACATTGTATCACAATCACACACTCTGCAGTGCTTCCAAAGCAACTGTGGGCATCGTTTCTCCAGCACAGGTATGGCAGGGCAGGCAGCATGTTCAGCCAAAGCCCTTTTCTGGAACATGGCAGACAAAACAACAACAGGAGAGGCCACTCCTGACCCTCCAGGTGAGTGTGCCAGCCCCCACAGCCATGCACCTGCCACCTCTGTGACACTGGAATTCAGCGTAAGTGCACCACAGGAAAGACATGGCTTACCAAGGATTGCTTTTTAAGCGAAAGAGATGTCACTCTAGAAACAGGTGAGCTCTAAGCAGCCTGGTCTAGTGAAAGGTATCCCTGCCCAATGGGTCGGAACTAGATGATCTTTGAGGTCCCTGACAACCCAAACCATTCTCTGATTCTATGGCACCTCTGAAAATGTCAGAAGCCTTGAGAGCTGTGCTCATCCTCACATGTAATTGCCAAGATTGTCACAGATCAGACTGCAAAGAACCCTTTATTGGGTCTGAAGGGCTACAAGGATATAACTCCCTGAAGAATACAAAATGCTGACCAAGGACACGTCCTCACTAGTGCTGCATGTTTGCTTCTCCTAGTGACACCAACCTTCTGCATTGAACACTTTCTCTGACGTGTCCCTCACCCGGACTTCAGTAACATGAGCAGTGGTAAGCTACAATGGACAACAAAGTGCCTGTAACATTCCATATTCTCTGCTTCTCAAAAAACCCACAAACAAACAGAAACTACACACATGAAGACCAAAAAAAAAAAAAAAAAAAAAAAAAAAAGAAAAGGATTGGTCTTTTCTCAAGGCCACCAACTGTATTGCAACCACCCCTAAATTGTGTCCCAGGCAAAACATAGGACTCATGCTTCCCTCTAGAGCATGATGTGTAACATTAAGTCAGTCCAGCTCCCACCCACTGCAAAAACATGCTCCTCCTCCCAAGTCAGTTGAAAATTCCACTTCTCCCAGCTCACCCAGGTGGGTTCCCATGTATTTCCTTCAGTGAGTGATGAGCAGTTGCTGAAAAATGGCAGATATTCTCTCCAGATGAAAAATTAACTGAGAAGTTCAAAAAGCCCATCTGGAGAGGAAAGGGTTGATTTCAGGCTCCAGGACCAGCAGCAGCTGGCAGCAGCCCCTGGTGAGGAGAGACAGCAGAGGAGTGAGGACCATCCCCACCCATGTCCCCAGGTAGGCTGCAGCATTGGGAGCTCCTTCTCCCTCTCCCGAATCAGGAAAGGAGAGGGTCAGCACCAGCAGTGAAGCTGCTTGTGACACAAACACACCCCTCTGTCACTGCTGCTGTCCCATTCACCAGGAGCTGCATCAAAGCACCTGGACCACCACATCCTTTATGTCCTGCAGCAAGAGCCACTCTTCAAGTCCTGGCTGGCTCCAGTACCACAGGCAGCATTCATCCAAGCATGCATCCAAACCTTCAGGAGGTGAACAAGAGCACACACACTGTCAAGTTGGCAAAGGACAGTGTGGATGTCTTGCTGGGGACATAAGCACCATGGAGCAGTGTGCCAGGCTGCTCCAGCCCCTCTTAGTCTCTAGCTGTACTAATCTCTCATCTTTTTATTCATGTTATCTCCATCTGAAGCCCAAACAAGTCCCAGAAGTTCCCTGGCCAAACTGGGGCATCACATTCAGCCCTTTCCCCTCCTCAGGTACCACTCTGGGGGTAGACATTGGGCTACACACTTCTCAGAGCAGTTTCAACTATTTTACTCTGGAGATCCTTTAAGACTCTTGGACAAATGCCATTGCTCCCAGCAAGTTGTTACTGTTTGCTTTGTCAGTGTGTTGAACAGCCTTTTCCGCGGCTCCTTCAGTTTCAGACACGTTCGCTGGCAAACCCCGCCCTGCTGAAGCATGGGTTCTGCCACCCTGATCTCACCACTCAGCGCTTCACACAGGCTGCAGAGGTGTCTGTGATGGCCTTGTCTCTGCTGTGCACAGCCTGATCACTGTTTTGCCCTTCAGGACATCTGGCAGGTGCCTGATGCACTTCAAGAGAGATCTGTTAGTTTTGATTCCCTTTGCCAGTTGTTCCTTGTTTGGCCTGACTTGCTGCCTTTCTATATGCAACATTGCAAAGTTTCTCTAATTTCCCAGTTGTAGACAACTCCAGATGCTTTTTGGAACCTCCCTTACCCCACTGGACAGTTGTTTCTGTAGCCCACAAGAAAGGTGTTCATGCCATTTTTCAGCCCAAGAGCATGCCCAGTTACTAAGGAAGGCAAAGTGTGACGGGTGAATTCAGGTGATGAAAATGTGAAAGGGGCAACACTTTTGGACACACAGCAGAAAACAGTTGTGGCAGGTGCTACTATAGGCCATCAGTGCTGGGCACTGGGATGTCACAGAGAGAGGGTGAGAGAGGAGGAAGAGGGAACAGGAGCACTGCCCTAGCAGGTACAGAGATGTGGTGACAAGAGAGGCAAAAGGGGTTAGGGACAAATGAAGGGTAGTGGCAGAGGGTTGTATGGGGTGGTAACACTGACTTCCAAACATATCCAGATGCAGTTTGCAGAGAAAGAGGGCACAATTTTCTTCTCTTCTTGGGTTCATTCACTATTGTTCTTTCCATTCAGCTCCCTCTCCTTCCCTTGTTTCCAACCCTACTTTTTATCATTTTCTTTTCCCTCTTTTTAAAACAGTTCTGAAGTCTTGTGTTTGTTTAGTATTGGTTTCTTTATAAATTGCTGGTTTTCCCTTCTTTTATATTACTGTACATACCTAAATCATCCTCACAGACCTGTCCTCCCATGAAATTCCATCAACATCTTATTAAGTCCTTAACATGAAAGATCAATTGCCTCAGCTGATAAATATGCACATCCTCATACCAGGAGCAAATACTTTGAGATTCTTTACTAATGAAAGAAAATGCCCGAGACCCCTTGAAGTGGACCGTTTTTCAAGGTACAGAGGAAGATTCTTTCTCTAAAAAAACAACCTATGTGTCTCACTTGAACAAAACCCCTTCTCACCCCAAAATCCACCCAGGAGTACAACTTCTTGGTGTGTGAGATGTATCTGAAGCAGCTGAAATCTTGATATGAAGTTAAAAGAAGAAATTACAGAATGGGACAGTGACTATAATGAAGAAATCTCACTCTTCTCAGTATCACTAGAAGTAGTCACATGGCTTGACTAAGATTCATGTTTTGTTGGCCAACCTTTTCTGCTTAAAAGAAGGGATGAAACGCAAAAAAAATTAATATATGAATCCAGATATTGTGAGTCCTACAGAGGACAAACCTCAAATCTAAAAACCAAGACAACGCCAATGAGTATCTTGTTACCTAATGCTTCTCTTGAATTTATCAAGCTACACCTTGAACAAAATTTAGGTTCTTTGCCTCCTGGACCATTCCAGATCTTTCAGACCATTTTGTGACTATTGAGTCACTGCTAGCGTGGGATCTTGTGAGGAAAGACATAAAACCTCTCAAGCAGAAGAACGAATTGAATGCATTGGAACAAATAAAAGGGAGGCTGGAAAGTGGGGGTGATGCCTTCTGCTCCTCCTTTTGAGAAGGGCGTGGTGGGAGGTGCTCCCTTGGGCCATTTGGCAATGAAATCTGGCCTTGCCGGTGAAAGAGTTGGGATTTATAGATTAACCTTTCTTCTGAAGGGCTCAATGCCATTTGGATTCCCTTTTCGAGGGTATGGGTTTTGGCTTGTATTCCAGAGGAGGAGAGATCACCAACAACAGAGCCGAGAAGCAGGAGCAACATGAAACCACGGGGGTGGGAGTGCCTGGGGAGGCGTTTGGAGAATCACATGAGGCAGTGTCAAAAATCGAGCTAAACAGAAGCAAGGCTGTCCTGTCACCAGCTCTGGTAAAGCTGCAGGCAGGCAGCAGGCAGCACCTGTGTCCACGGAGCTGTGCCGAGGCGGGTGCTGCCTTGGGCTCGCAGGGGACCAGCCCCAGCCCTGTCATCTCTGTCGGCTGGGAGCAGCAGCTGCCGGATGAAAAACTGGTCTGAGGTGGCTGCTTCTGCCTCCCATTTCCAAGGAACAGGCAGGAGAGATCAGGAAAGGGGTGGGGACAGAGAGCCTGGGAGTCAGGTGGCTGTGATAATGGTTATATTGTTAGGGCTGGAATGAGGAAATTGAAGATTTCACCTGGGGAGAGCAGGGGAGGGTGGGGGGACGTCAAAGAGGCTCCATCTTGATTGCCCACTTATTAATTGCCCCTCAGGACAAAGCAGATGCAGAACCAGTCCTATAGGTTTGCTGGCTGCTGTTCCAGCCTGGACTGTCCACCCAGCTTCCAGATGTGTGTTAGCTTAGCTGTGCCAGTGGGTGGGAATTTTCATCTGGCCATTTCCACACTTGGTCCCATAGAAGCAGGGGAGAATGAGATCAGTGTCTGTGGATCTGGCTGAGTGATCCACCATGAGGGACTCTGCAGCAGAGGTAGAGCTTGGTGACTCTGATTCTCTCGTGCAGGACAACGGGTCACAAATAATGAAGATGGCAGCTGGCTCAGACACAAAGTAGTGTGGCTAAAGGGTCTGGGTCACTGGGCTTCTTCAGGACCCTGTCTGATACACCACTGCTGGGAAGCAATATCCCTTATCCTAAAATATGGATGACAGATGGGAGTCAGCTCCATTTTTCAGAAGCTAATTCAGGTTTGCCAGATGAGTCTTCTGGGGTCCACTCACCTTGACTTCATTCTCCTAGGAAGAGAGACTGGGTTCCCTCCACCCAGTCTCCAGCAGGACTTTCTCAGTCCCACAATATTTTATTTTCATGATTCTACCCAATAGTCTCCCATTTTTCATATGAATAACACACACAGCTTCCATTTTCCCCCAGGGCTCCCTTTTGCTTCACCAGAGTGGCTCTCTGCAGCCACTCTGCTCCTACAAGGTACAACTGAGGACATGCACTGAAAATCAGCCTGCTGGGGACACAAAGGAGTGGAAGAGTGTACATGGACATGCTCTTGCTGCTGTGGTATCACTGGTTATTTGGGACAGACACCACTGCTGCCTGGCAAGTTACATCAATAGCAAGGGAGAAGGCATTCAACAGCCCAGTAGATTGGTTTGCAAATCCCTGATGGCTTTTTAATAATGACCCTCTTTGGAGATCACCACCTCTGCCTCAAGGGAGTCCCTGCACCCTGGGGAAACGCCTCCCTGCTGAAGACAGCAGCCATTCAATGTGCAGCCTCACATCCACCCATCTTTGCCACCTACCATGCTGGGGCTTCTTTGGCCAAACAAACTTACAGCAACACCCATGATGCTATTCCTTGACTGTTCAGGTCACTAGTTTTAATGCAGAAAAATATAAGCAGCTGCAGGTAATCCAGAAATAATCCTAAAATAATCACTGGCTCTTGCTTTTTGGCAGAAGGAAAGTACAATTGCATTTACAGATACACAAAAGAATTAAATGGATCGAAGGTCTTACAAGTAGTTCAAAAACATGTATCATTTGTTACACTTGGAATCCGTACCAGACAGGCAGAGATTTTTCTTTTTTTTTTTTCCCCCATGGCAGTAGAGACAGTAGCAGACAGTAGAAAAGAAGTTTGTTCTATTTTAAAATGATGTGTGTACTACAGATCATTATCAAATTCCTACCTGGGCAGATAATCGACGTAGCTGGTAAGGGAACATTTCAAATTCGATGCCATAAAGAGTGATTCATGTTTACTCAAAGGTTGTTCAGTAGCAATAAAAAGCAATTGTGCATTCAGAGCTTGTGAAGATGTAATATACAGAAGCACTGCCCAGAACAACAGGGCGCTTCCCATTTCACAAGAGAAGGAACTAGTGACAAGGATCTTCTCAGCATAAAGCTCCTCGGATTTAAAATGTTGTTAGAGGTGGAGTAAATATGATGAACCAAAACTCCCCAGGAAGATTTGTAGTGCCTGATGGAAGCTCTTTCACTCTATTGCAAGACTTGGGATTTCAGAAGACAAATTATCCCATAATTGCTGAGCCTGAATGGCAGTGAGGGTAATAACCATCAGTGTCAAAACCAGTTCCATCAGGTGTGACTCACCTTGATAGGTCAATACCTCTGGATGGAAATATCCATAAAGCTCTGGATGGGCAAAATGCTCAGAAGACTCTTGTGTGAGGAAAGCTTGAGAGAGGAGTGAACCTAATCACCTAAATGATCAACAGAAGTTGCTTTTGCAAACTGCACCAATAATTCCTTACCACTGTCTGCCTGAGGAAAACAGCACCATTTATGACTGACAATCTGGTCAGAAAATGGTCAATTCAGTGATCTGCTTCATGTATACACCAGGAAAATAAAAACAAAACAAAAAACCCAAATAAACAGACAACAACAACAAAAAGCACAAAAACTGGGAAGATGTAAGTAATAATTTAAAAAATCCCAACCCTGAAGAGTCAGCAAATTCTCATCTTGTTCTGATGGAGACTGAGACTGGCAGCTGAGCTGGCAACAGGAGACTTGTTGTTTGCATTGTCTCTAAAGTATTTGAGGAATCAAGTGGTAATTGTGTTTGTAGCAATGTTAAAGATAAATTTTTGGTTCCTTCGTGCATTGGCAGTCCATCTGCAGCACACCTGTGTGACCATGGGGACATTGGCACTTTTACAGAGCCATGGCCAAAGGTGATATTCGCATGACTGAAGCAACTGGAAGTCACCTCAGGGCTGATACTGCTCCAAGGTGTGCCACAGCAGCAGATAATGCACCAGCACACTGTGGGGAGAAAGAGGGAAAGGGGAATTGCTCAGAGCACAGTGGCTGTCATGTCCACTGGAAAAGGTCAAAGGGCCAGTAAATGGCTTTCTAATTCTTAAAAAAACCCCAAACAACACATGGATAAAGTCTTCTGAAAAATAAATATAGATGTGTATGTGTATAGAGAGATACACAGATACCTGTGTATTATCATTATCTGCTATTCTTGTCCAAACTTGGTCAAAGGCCAAAAGTTCTCTCAAACGACTTGGTGATGGAAATTGTCAGCTATGACAAAATGCTGAGAAAATTGCTTCAGACTGTCATTTGGATACAGCAAATCAGTCCAGGTGTTTGAGGTTTTAATTATTCCTCAAGTCAAAAGAAAACAAAAATTGTAAGTTATCATTGTCTCACACCAACAAAGAGGGCCATTTTTGTGAAGTTGTCCTGAGATGACAGAAGTCATTTGCAAAGATCAGTTGAAGACAATTTAAAGTCCTTTTACATACTGTGGAAATCAGAGAATGCCCACTGGTTACCAAATTTGGCTGTAGTTGCTTAGTGGGTGTTGTTAACTTAAATGAGCATAAAAGGGGGATTTTCAGGGGCAAAATAACTTTTGTCACTCCAGTAAGATAGAGTCACAATTCCAGTAAGAGAGAGTGGTACTCGAGGATTAGTCCATTAGTGTAACAGTAATTTCAGGAAATTGTGATAATGTAAGTCACACAAGTTTCTCTCTGTGGAGACTGGATTAGAGCTCCATAGGTTCCATTGGTAATTGTAAACACCAATGCTGCATAATTCCCAGTCTCCAGGTCTATCTGAATGCATGAAACTTGCAAGTGACACAAGTCAGAAGAGGTCACATTCCTCCACTAAATGACATTTCCTACTGGCACTGCCCAAGATGGGGTATGGAGCTGCACAGACTGTCGGCCCAGCCCAGGATACTTCATTTCATGGAATGGCTTGGGTTGGAAGAGACCTTAGAGGTCATCCAGTTCCAACTCCCCCTGCCACAGGCAAGGATACCTTCCACTAGATCTGGTTGCTCAAAGCCCTGTCCAACCTGGCCTTGCACACTTCCAGGAATGTGGCATCTACAGTTTCTCCAGGAAACCTGTTCCAGTGCCTCACCAATCTCACAGTGAAAAATTTCTCCCTAATATCTAATCTAAACCCACCCTTTTTCCGTTTGAAGCCTTTTTGCTTTGTCCTATCACTACATGTCCTGATGAACAGTCCCTTCCCAGGTCTCCTGTAGCCCTGCTAGACACTGGAAGGCTGCAATAAGGTTTCCCTGGGGGCCTCGCTTCTCCAAGCTGAACAACCCCAACTCTTTCCTCCTGCCTTCACAGGAGAGGTGCTCCAGCCCTATGATCATCTCTGTGGCCTCCTCTGGACTCTATCCAACAGGACCACGTCCTTCCTGAGTTGGGAGCCCCAGAAGTGGACGCAGTAATGCTCTGAGGAAGCTGCATTTCAATAAGCATTTCATACAATATTAGTCCATTCACCTCATGCCACCCACTCTTTGCAACTCTCATCTTTGATAAAAGTTCAAAACTAATTTACTGGAGATACCATTAAGTTTAGAACTGCAGGGGAAAGGATGTTTTTGCTTTGCATTGCCTTCTGTCAGGGGTCGGAGCTAGCGGAACGCTCCAAGTTGTGGCTGCAGGTTTGTAAGAAGCACCTGTCACAAGGCTGTTCTGGCACGCTGACACTCAACTGCTGCCCTCAAAAGTGTACTGCTTGCCATTTTCAAGCATGGGATTTTGCAACATGAAGAGGTGAAAGTGGCTGAGTATTTTGAGTCACTAACCAAACCACAGCTAACTCAACAAGGATCAAAATTCAGTAACCAAAGACTCTGAGCAAGGACTTACCTGAAGGACGTAACCAGAAAGGGAAGAAATAAGCGAAAACTTCAAAGAGAGCTAGTTTGAAAGAAAATCATTGGGAGAAGAGATTGGTAAAGGAGATTTACGGTTGTAATGGCAGGCGAACGTTTGGGGCTTTCGGTCACATTTTGCTAAGGCTGTTCATTTCCGTGGTCCGAGGAAACACTGGGAGGCTTTGGGTAATGCCAGAAGGCCTTGATTTCCCAGGCACAGATCAGCGAAACAAATTCCCCCGCACGGTCGGGCCAGGCAGTGACGGACACCAAAGATTCCTTTAGTTAAGGCACCAGCAAAGGCGATGCGGTAACTGAGGTGTATCACTGACTCGCCCCCGGCCTTCTCTGTCCCATCTCTCGCAGCTCTCACCCAAACCCGCGGCTTTGCCCTAGGAAAGCACAGCCTGGCGATGAAAGCCAGGCCCTCCCCGCCGGTGGGTGGCAGGGCAAGGTCCCGGGGGGCACGGACCGTGGGGGTTCCCGGCCGGCCGGCGCTGCCTCGGGGAGCAGCGCTGCCAACTTTCTTTCTGCATCGCCTGGGCTCGCTGGGACGCCGCGTCCCCGCCGGAGGGGGTGGGAGGAGGAGGAGGAGGCTCAGGCTGCTCGGCGGCCGCACCTGGCCGGGGCCGGGCTGCCCTCGGGGGGCCGGGGGGCCCCGCTGCCCCGGGAGCGCCTTGACCCCGCCGGCACCGCCAAGGTCACCGCCCCGACGTGTCCCCCCGGTCCCCCGGCCGCCGCTGCCCCGCCGCCGACACTCGAGAGTTTAAAGAGGCTTTTCTTCCCCGGGAGCGGCGCCTGTGGGAAGGGGAAGGGGCAGGAGGGGGCAGGCAGGAGGGACAGGCGGGAGGGGCGGGGAGAGGCTGGCAGGGCAGGAGCCGGGCGGGGTGCTGGCTCCAACTGGAAAGGAACCGGTCCCAGCCCAGCCGGGAAGGCTGCGGGAGAGCCGGCAGCGCCGGGCAGAGCACACCGGCCCCGGCCCGGCCCCAGCAGCCGCCCGCCATGGGCACCGCGCTGCCCGTCAGTGCCGCGGCCCCGGCGGGGCGGGCGGGGGGCGCGGCCGCGGGAGGAGCGGGGGAGGGGGGCGCCTCGGGGGGAGGATCGACCCCGAGTCACACGTGGGACGGGAGCACTCGGACGGGGACCTGCGGACTGGGTGGGGGTCAGGGAGGAGAGGGTGGAAGCAGCGGGGCTTGGGGAAGACGGTGATGTCAGCCTTGATGCCAGGTTGTGCAGCAGGCATGGCTTCCCGGAGCCACAGTCGTGCTGCGTGACCCACTGATTCTCAGTTTGTTCTCTAGAGTGGCTCTGTGAAGGCTGGGAAGATGCCAGAAGGGGAGAAAATGAGGCAATGCAAGCAAGAAGAGGAGCAGCAGCAGAAAGAAGAGGAGCGAGAGGGTCTCATCGAATTCTACAGTTCCTACCAGGAGCTCTTCCAGTTCTTCTGCAGCAACACAACCATCCATGGGGCTATCCGCCTGGTGTGCTCCAAAAAGAATAAGATGAAAACAGCCTTCTGGTCTGTTCTCTTCTTTCTCACCTTCGGCTTAATGTACTGGCAGTTCGGGATCCTCTACAGGGAGTACTTCAGCTACCCTGTCAACCTCAACCTCAACCTGAACTCCGACAGGCTGACTTTCCCGGCCGTGACGCTGTGCACCCTCAATCCGTACAGGTAAGAAACAGACTTGCAGAGATGTCGACTGCCTTGACTTTGATGGGTGCAGGATAAAGGCACATACTTCTGGTTCTCCTCGTGGTCCTGGCTGCCCACTATTGCGGCGGTGCCGGTGGAAAAGACGCTTTTCAGAGGCCTTTGCTGCTGCAGGGCAAAGTAAGGCATGTGAGCTTAGGCAGCTCTGCTTGGTGGTGTATTTAGCAGGCTGCAATGTAAATTGCCACAGGGCTAGAGCAGATTTACTTCTATCCTGCAAGATAGCCTCCAGCAAGGGGTTAGATTTACAGCTGGTGGCAGGAATACCCGGAATCACCCCAGCAAGCTTTGCTGCATGTCCTATTCCGAGCTGGTTGTGTGCATCCAGCCCTAAAACTGCTGGTCTTCTCTCCCCCCTGTACAGATACAGCGCCATCCGAAAGCAGCTGGATAAGCTGGACCAAATCACCCACCAGACACTGCTGGACCTCTATGACTACAACATGTCTCTGCCAGAAAGAGATTGGTCCACGTCGTCCACACAGAAGCGCAGCTCAAGGAGCCTGCTCCATCATGTCCTGCGCCATCCTCTGCGGAGGCAGAAGCGGGATAACGTAGTTAACTTGCCAGAGAACAGTCCCTCAGTGGACAAGAATGACTGGAAAATTGGCTTTGTTCTGGTGAGATCCCTAGATACCCCGTGCCCTACCCACTCCGGTCTCTGCCTGGCTACTTTTGTCTTGTTAGTCTTTCCTTCCTCCTCCCTTGGCCATGCCTTTCCTTACGTAGAAGTCTGGTTAATCTCCACTGGCTTTTGCTAATGACAGATTAAGGTAGAGGTGAATCCTTTCCTCCATACAATCCTGCTCCCCAAATTCTGTCCATGTTTATGCAGGCCCCAGGGGACATGTCCGCGTCCGTGTACATCTCTTCCCAAGAGCAGGAAAACCTTGTCCTTCCTGAGGGTACATCAGCCTTGCAGTTGCTTTTGAGAGCAGTTTATCAGCATCAGCTGCTGCTTTGCACAATAATAGCAAAGGAGAAAGTATTTGATGGTCCTGGGCCACCTGAAATGTGATCATGGTCACAACTGGTCCTAGGTAGCAGCTTCCTCGCCCTAGGGTATCTGTGTTTGCATTTAAAAAGGCGCTGGAGGACTGAAGCTAATCGCTCAGCAGTTAACTGGAGCTCCCACAGGATCACAAACGTTTGTCTGGACACACCCTGAAGGAAGGCCTCCCCACGCAAGAATTTAAAGCTCCTGGTTTTATACCAGGTAGAATTTATGTGCAGATTACCCTGTACACCTTGCCGCCTCCTGGGTTTTACTCAGCTTATTCACCTGGCGTTGCCCTTCCACCGGGGACCTGCCCTGGCTTTTTCCATATCCTGCCTGTTGGTCACACACAGGAGTCCTGTGGAACTCTTCTCATCCTCGGTCATCTGCCTGTGCTGAGGGAGCACAGCTTATCCACGGGCAGAGCCTGGATAAGAGCAGTTCTCTGACACGGCTTTTCTCCTTCTTAACAGTGCAGTGAGAACAACGACTGCTTCCATCAGGCGTACTCCTCGGGAGTGGATGCCGTGCGGGAATGGTACAGCTTTCACTACATCAATATCCTGGCGCAGGTGCCTGATGCAAAAGCCCTGGACGAGTCTGACTTTGAGAATTTCATCTATGCGTGCCGCTTCAATGAGGCAACGTGCGACAAGGCGTAAGTAGTAGTGGAAACACCCCTGAAAACACTTATTCTGTGCCTGGGTGCAAGGGGAACCAAGGAACCCACATTAGAGAACCTCTTTTCTGAGGTTGGATCGTTCCTTGTTCAGTTCCCATTTGAAAGATCAGATGATCTTTCTTGAGTCTTTACTGTGGGTTTTGCATATCAGGGCCACAGGTTCTGTGACCTGGAACAATGAACCTCGAAGGGTGATTATGCCTTTTTCTGAGTTTCACACAACTGAAATAATTATACTGGTACAAACACCAGAGTGGGCATAGATGTACAGCATAGAAGTATTTTTATTCTACCCTCCACGGTGGTAAAGTGATACATATCAGGTCACATAAAGGAGGAAGAGAAGAGAGAGTTGGTACAAAAGGACAGTAAAAACATATCCCACTTTTCTCCTGCCATTATTGGTCAAAAAGCCCCAAGGAGGTAGTGGAATGAAAATGATCTGCAAGGGAGGAAAAACGGTAGGAAAAGCTAAGAGTTTCATCAGTATTAGGAAGATAATACAGCAATTGCTAGAACAGCTAAAACCCATTTGGGCTCTAAAAAGCAGAATGAAAAACCTTGTGTAAAAACCTGTCCAGCTCCAGGACATTTTTTACAGCACCTTTTAATTGCTTTTCCCTGTTGTGTGAGTTTACATAACAAATACTGCCCATCTGCTGTAAGCCCCTCTCCATGCTGATGGAAAACAGAGTTGTTCCTTTCAGAAAGCCCTTCCCCTTGGTTTCACAGCCCTTCTCACTCTGAATATTTCTGTTTCAGGAAACAGAATATATATTTTCCCTTTCAGGAACTATACCCACTTTCACCATCCCTTGTATGGGAACTGCTATACCTTTAATGACAACAGCAGCAGCCTGTGGACATCCTCGCTGCCTGGGATCAATAATGGTGGGTGAGAGGCACTCTTTGGTGAGTAAGAACAGCTTAGCTCTGTTTTCCCACGGAGTTACAGGCATCCTGCTGTGCTTAGTACTGGTGGAGGCAGATTGCAGCCCTGCTCTGTCTCTGCCCAAGCTGTTTTCACCCATCTGGAGACAGCTGTCTCATGGACATGGCTGTCCCTTACAGCTGCCCTCTGAACTCTCTCCCTCATCGGTACCTGATCCTTATGCTCTTTGCTTCCTCTGGACTTGTGCTGGCCCTTCCTGAAGTTCTCTGCTGAGCCATAGTGCTTGTGCTCCTGGTCTTCTCCTTCCCCGTTTTCCTCTTTCAAGAAACTGACCTGTTTGTGCTCCAAAACCCCCTGAAAGCTCTCCAGACCAAATCTTCAGGCTTTTCTTCCATCTGGCTCCAAGTTTCTCCATGAAATCTCTCTCAATACCCAATTCTTTTTTTTTTCTAAGCCACAGTGATGAAATCCAGTTTTCTCTGGCCTTTTGTGGACCCTCCAGCTTTTTCTCTGGCTTCCCTCCAGCCACCCCCTGTTGCTGCCAAGCTTTGGTGCAGCCCTGGTTGACGTCTGTCTTTTCCTTTATCTCTTTCAGACTCCCTTCTAACCATCCTGCTCTCCCTCTCTGCTGCACCACAGCCGGCCGTGACCTCCCTCGCTCTCTGATATTCCCTCAGGTCTCTCCCTGGTGGTGCGCACCGAGCAGAATGATTTCATCCCTCTGCTGTCCACGGTGACAGGAGCCAGGGTCATGGTCCATGATCAGAATGAGCCAGCCTTCATGGATGATGGGGGTTTCAATGTTCGTCCCGGCATCGAGACCTCCATCAGCATGAGAAAGGTGAGGAAGCAGAAGGGGTGAGAGCTGTGGATGGGAGGTTTAACTTGGGGGACCTACAGTGTGTGCTTCAGGGAGGGGACTAAGAACATGGAGTGAAGGGAGAGGAAGAAGAACAGCTTGCTGGGGTAGATGAGAAGCATTTGGCTCCAGTTTATCAGTGAACAATGAAATGGAGGCAAGCAGGGGGAGCTGGCATCCCGAGGAAAGCACAGAGAGCAGACACTGATGGATGAGCAGTGTGTGGCATAGGACAGCAAAGCAGAGTTGTTGTGTGCAGTGAGAGGTTGCTGTTGCTGTTGCAGGAGATGACCGTGCGCCTCGGGGGCAGTTACAGCGATTGCACAGAGGATGGCAGTGACGTGCCAGTGCAAAACCTGTACTCATCCCGCTACACCGAGCAGGTAACTCATCCTCACCCCTCCTGGGCCACCTTGTTCCTCCACTTTCCTGACATGCTTCAGCCCCCTAATGGCCGTGCCTTTCCTTGGGCTCTGCTAACAGTGTGATGGGATACAGGCAAAGTGGGGTTTGGTTCCCTTGATCAGCCTCTTCCACCTTGTGTGCCTCCCAGGTCTGCATTCGCTCCTGCTTTCAGCTCAACATGGTAGAACGCTGTGGCTGTGCGTATTACTTCTACCCCTTGCCCGACGGAGCAGAGTACTGTGACTACATGAAGCACAGAGCCTGGGGTAAGTCCCCCTGCCTGGGGACAGCAGGGACAGCAGAGCTCATGCCCACCTGAACCTGTTTGGTCAGCCCAGCACGTCTCATTGTCTTCAATGAGCTTCCTGGTGTGAGACATCCAAAAGACAGCCTTGCCTAGGATGATTAGCCCCTTGTGGAAGGAAACCTCTTCTGGGTTTCCCTTGCTGTCAGACACCACCTTTTCTCTAAAGATACTGTGAGCTTACCTGGATTTACTGTCTTTGCTGTTCAGGCTACTGCTATTACAAACTCCTGGCTGAATTCAAAGCTGATGTGCTGGGCTGTTTCCGCAAGTGTCGGAAACCTTGCAAGTAAGTTGATCATCAGTTGGGCAGGAAGATTGGAAAGTATTCCTAGAAGTGTTGGGAAGCATTCATTGACTGAGCAAAAGCTTGAGTCAATAGCTGAGCCCCAACCTGAAATGGTGTTGCTCCCATCAGGAAGCCAAAATAGCTGGGGGAGAGTCAGGGTTGGCTTATGGGTGAGCTCCCAAGGACTGTGCATTCCACGTGGTGGGAAGTGGGCAGAACTTCAGCATGGGAGGGAATCTCCAGGTGTGCCTGGGGATGGCGAGACCTGGCCCTGTGGCTCCTACAGCTAACACAGCCTCCTCTCACCTTGCAGGATGACAGAATACCAGCTGTCAGCTGGATACTCCCGCTGGCCTTCTGCTGTCTCAGAGGTAAGGAGAGGGTGTCCTGGCTTCCCAGCACTGCTCCCACCTCCCATTTAGTCCTTCCTCAACTGGTGCTAAACCTGCAGGAGGTGACTGTGATCATGTAACGCAATTAATTGCACTTTCATTTCAGGACTGGGTTTTCTACATGCTTTCACAACAGAACAAATACAATATCACATCCAAGAGGTGAGAGCCTCTAAACAGAGACTGTCCAAACCAGAAACCATCCCAGTGGAATCTGTGTGTTGGAAATGTTAGAGTTAAGATTAAAGGCGTAGGACCTGTGGACAAGGGCAGTGGATTTGAGTAGATATATACTGAGACTTCAGCAAGGACTAGGGACCCAAGTGAAAAACTTTGAAAGAGGTCACATGCTGGTATGAAAAAAGTAAGCCCCAGCACTTGCTGTGTGTTCTGGAGTCACACTAAGTGCTCATGGAAGAGTGGGAAGGAGGGCTGTGCAGGAGTTTTTGCCACAAACATTGGGTTTTACAGTACAGTGTCAGAAGTGCACTGTAAATACCAAGGACTGTGTTTAGTGTAGAATGAGAAGCTGCAGAGATGGGAGGAAGCCTCTGGGTGGTGTGTGTGGGAGAATGATGGGGGGCAGAAGGGGACAGAGACAATTAGGCTTGGTGAAGAAATGCAGAATTGAGGACTTGAGGGGTTACTCAGCATCATCTTTCATTCACAGGAACGGAGTTGCCAAAGTGAATATCTTTTTTGAGGAGTGGAACTACAAGACCAATGGGGAGTCTCCAGCCTTCACGGTACACACTTTACTACCATGTCTTCCCTGGCCACCCATTCCCCCACGATGTCCCTCCACTGTTGCTGCTGTTCCAGCAACATTGCTGGATATTGAGTCTCTTTTCTTTGGGCAGGGTGCGGGAAACGCCCCCAGCACCACAGGGAAGAGGGAAGAGGCAGGGAGGCAAAGTCCCAGATGAGGGCTGTTGTCACTGCTCTTTCTCCATCTCGTGCAGGTAGTGACTCTGCTGTCCCAGCTTGGGAACCAGTGGAGTCTCTGGTTTGGATCCTCTGTCCTGTCTGTGATGGAGCTTGCGGAGCTGGTTCTGGATTTCCTTGCCATCACCTTTATCCTGGCGTTCCGCTGGTTCCGCTCCCGGCAGAAGCTGTCTCCCCCGGGCCCCGCCCTCAGCAGTCAGGATAACGCTGCTTTCCAAGATGAGGCACCGGCTCTCAGCGCCCCACATCGCTTCACTGTGGAGGCTGTAGTGACCACGCTGCCATCCTACAACAGCCTGGAACCACGTGGGGCGAGCAGGGATGGGCGAGTGGGACACGAGTGAGGCAGCAGCTTCTGCCCACTGTTCAGATGGGTGGCAGCTGGAGCAAAGGCTGCACACTTTGTCTGCGGGGCCTGTGTTTCCTTCTTTCTGGGGTGCTGCACGTGGACCATACCAAAAGACTGCTCCATGGTTGGCCTGGGCTCATTGCTTTCACTTCTGTAGGCAAATTCTTCAGTCTCATAAAATACTATTGCTGTGGGATCACCAGGGATGAGAGTTGATCTACTGTATGTATGGGGGAGATATCCTCTCAATTTCCTTATGCTCTCTGCATGTGCACACCCACATGTGCATGCATGCTTTCTTTTCCCTCCAACAAGGATGCTGCCACAGTTCTGGTCTGTCATTAATTAAAGAGGTTTGGCAGGTGTGACTGGCCTCCTCTGTGGTATGACGGGAAACAGGAATGGAATCTGGGGTATAAATCTCTCAGCAGGCTGAGCTTTGTTAAGCTTTCCCTAAACTGGTTACTCTTTCCTCATTCTTCATGTCCAGCTCTGATCCCAAGACTGTGTCACCTACCCTCTCCTCCCCCCAAGGAGAGGCTACTTGAAACAAGAGCCACTGGCACGATCTCAATCTGTATTACGCACAGTGCTCTGGAGAGGTGCTCAAAGCTTGCTGCCACTCCCAGATCTGGGACAAAACATCCCTGGCAAAATAAAGGCCCCCTTTTCAAGCTGCCTTGTGGCATTGGTAGATTTTGGGTGTCCCCCCTTTCTTGGGATACACCATACATGTGTATGTCCAGCTATTTGACTGTTTGCCAACAGTTCTGGGACAAATCAATCTCTACATTTGCTTGACCCTCCCTGCTTTCCCCCTGAGGGAAACAAAGAGTTTGGCAGGATTGTGCACACCCTCTAAAAATCGCAAATGGTACCTCTGCCACCATGGGATCCTGCAGGAGAGGATCAGAGCAGTGCAGGTCATGCAGTGCCTGTTCTGCTCCTCCCAGCCCTTGTCTGGTCCACCCACAGAAGCCCTGCTGAGCCTCTTCTTCCCGAGGGAAGCACAGGAAAGTACTGCAGGCTTTAATCAAAAGTGCTTCCAAGGAAAGCCTGAGCTGATTTGATTGGACCACGTGGCAATAAATGGTTCTCTTCTCAGGAACTAACTTGGGGACCTTAGTATAAGAGAACACATTTCTTGCAGTGAGTTTGCCATATTCTTTTCTTACAAATACTCAGACTTCTGCTGCAATGGTGTTTGCACTGCACTTTATGGGGCATCAAGAGAGCAAGGGTGATGTCCTTAAAAAACAGGATTATCCATTTCACAGGACAAACAGAGATACTATTTAGGCAAAGACCTGTGCAACCCTGTAACCAATCAGGCAAACAGCCACTTTAGAATTTAAAAACTAGTCAATCATAACAAAAGAGAAACTGAAGCTATTTTAAAAATTAAGGTAGATGCACTGCCCTTGGGAAGTTGAAGGAGTTTACTGCAGTATCTAAACTGTTGCCTAATTTTCCCTTTGAGATGCTAAACACATGCTGGTTGTACTGCTCTCAGCGTGATTACCTAAATGCATTTTTCAATTCCCAGCAGAGAGTGATTTTATTCTTCTTCACATACACACACAAACCCTACGTTCTTTATTGCACAAATATTCCTGGTTTTACAAATTTTATCCCAGTGCTCAGCTGATAACTCTTGTTTGAAAGTGAAGATAATGTCTCTCTGCTAGGAATAGAAGCAAGTAATTCGGGGGGTGTCCTTCAGCTAGAGTGGCAGCCCAGCAGGAGGGAGAGGCCTGCAATAAACACTTAGAGGTGTGGGAAAATGTGTTCCTCCTTGGAGGCCCCCACTAGAAAAAAAAAAATCAGAGCTTCTGCAAACATGAAAAAAATCTATTCCCTGTGTCTGATTTTAAACTAAATTTAAAAAAAAAGTGAGTAATGAATGAAATATCAAAACTGCCGCTGTGAAGGTACAGTCATATTCTGTAAAAACACTGCCCAAGAGGCAGAGCTAAAAGCTAGGTTTAGTTGCTGAAAGTCACTTTGGCCACAGTTAAAATACAAAAGGCAGGCAGAGGAGCTGGGATGCTGTACCCAGTTCTTGGTCACAAATTCAACTGATGCCTTGGGTGTTTTCTAGCACATAAATGAGCAAAAAACCTGACACTGGACACAAGGCTGTTTGGTTCACAAAGCCACCTTCAAATCAAGAAAGGAGAAAGAGCAGGTGCAACACCTAAAACAGTCTTTTGTACACCATAAACATACAGTGATTCATATGGTAAGCATGATCTTTCCTCAATATCCAAAGAGTAAGACACGATTCTTCACATCACAGAACCATAAATAACCTTGTAATAACCATAAAATTGATGAGACCTGCTGCATCACACATAGTTAAGTGGGTGATTAAAGCAAGATTAATCAGAGGCATAACTACTTGAAACAGTAAGTTCTTTTCATCATCAAGAAATGCAGCTGCTGAAGGGGATGATGTATTCCCTGGGGGAAGCTTGAACCATATTCTACCTGTTCCATAAAAGTGTTAAAATGAAAAAGAAAAAAGGGCTTTGACTGATGAACTCAAAGTAATGGCACCATTCAGGATAGCTGTAAATCCAAAGTTAAAAGCCTGTACAAATGTGAGGAAGCAGTTATACAAGTTGGCAAACAGATTAGCCCTACCTGTCTTGTGAATCAGTGCAAAAACTGCCCTCTTGGGAGAAATCAAGTGCTTGTTCCAGAAATAGTCCCTACATTTCTTGTAGGCTGGCAAGACCACAAATGAGCAGATGTGTAGTGAGCTTGGTCTGGCTGAAAACAAGAGGCAAGGCCAGCAGTGCTGGAGTAAGAGCCAAAAAATGGGAGCGTTTCACTGAGAATGTGAAAAAATGGAGGAAAGGGAAGAAAGCATGCATGTATGGGGATCTGCAGGTCAGCAAAAGGCAAATTAAAGGTCTGAGCTGGGATGAATTTGTACAAGAGGAGAAAGCTGAGGCAATGTAAATGCTCAGTAGTCATAGGTGTGTTAGAGGCATAGCAAGGTTATATTGAGGACATGGAAAACATGGGGTTTTGGACTGGGAACTGATGTCAAAACTATTGTTTTTCCATAAGAATTAAGGTAATAGATGAAAGGCATAGAAATACAACATAAATGTCTAGGGAAGCTAGAAAAAAAAAAGAGAACCATCACTAGAAAATAAGCAATATATTTAGAAGAACTAAACCCTGCTCGCTGGAGGGCTTAAGAGAAGCTGGACAGATAGGTCAAGGTTTGTCTGCATAGACTGAGGTGAAACCCAGAAGGAATTTGAAGAAAGGGTTACCAAGCTCTTGGGACAGGTTCAATAAAATGTACGGGGTTACAGGCTACATGAAGAAATAAAGAGGGCAGTAGTGTTGCTGGTGACAGGGAAACCACAGAGATCAGGAATGTAACAGGGACACAGCCATGTTCCATCACAGTCCTTTGTATTTAATAATATGCAATATTTAAAGGGGGCTTCTAAGCACAAGAGGGAAAAGTGTCTTCAGCTTCCAAGTGCATGCTTAAAAGCAATGAACTAAAAAGAGCTTATACTATTTATTGAATTTTTAATAAATTTATGGCAAATTTAGTTTTAAAAAATAGTACAAAGGCTCTTGGAAAAGAAGCCTCTGAGGAAAAAATATAAAAAGGTGTCATTTTGTCCTCTTCAGAAATCATTTAGTGGGTCTGTGCACTGAAGGAAAGGATGTTATGGGGCTGTACCTGGGGAGCAAGTAAGGGTGTTCTGAATAAATGTTGCACTCTATCTCTGGCCAAAAATAGGTCAAAAGATTATCAGGAGTATGGAGACTCAGGTACCCAACAGACATGGCTGAGTTACCTATTTGTAAAACCTATATCTTTATCTGTTACATCTCTCAGAACAATTATTTGTTTAGAGTTCAGAACAAAGATAAAACCTCCCCCTTATTATCTCTCTTCACCAAGTTAAGGCTTCCAGCCCCAGTAGATACATCAGAGCAGGGACCTCTGTCACTTCCCAAGGAAGCCAGGTTCATTAAAAAACTGTTGATGCTTCATTCCAGCTCTGAAGAAAAAAATCTGTCCTCCCCACCATCATTTGGTTACTTGCCAGCTGAGACAAAAAACCCCTGATGAGAGCCTGCACCGAGCTTTGACCAGCACAGACACCTCAGGAAAGGCCAGAGCAATGCCTCAGGCATCTAGAAATATGAAGGTTTATGGTATATCCATTTAGGAGTACATTCGAGGCTTTTCTCCCACTAATGAAGACATCCAGATGAAGCAGTTGATATGGGAGCTGCATATTACACAGGATGGTTTGGGTTAGAAGGGACCTTAAATATCATCTTAGCTCCAACTCCCTGCCACAGACAGGGACACCTTTCACTAGATCAGGTTGCTCAAAGGCCCATCCAACCCAGCTTTGAACACCTCCAGAGATGGGGCATCCACAGCTTCTCTGGGCAATCTGTTCCAGTTCGAAGGCATGTTAAGCATGTTCCATGTGTAAAGGCAGAGCTCGAATTTTTAATTAGACAAATAAAGAACTATTCTCCCAAAGCCTTGGCCTTGCTTTTGGAGCACATTTAAAACCCTGTTTTGTCTGGGATAACAGAGTGCAGGAGCAGCAGAAACGCTGATGCAGTCAAGGATGGCACCTCAGAAGAGCTTCCAGTAGAACATGATATTTTCAATGCCTACCAGAGGATTTATGGCCAGACACACAAGTCTTTGCAAACATCCACAACATGACTCACGAACTGGGTTCAACCCTGGAGCAACTTCCAGCAGTATGTTCAGCCCCAGCTCTGTGCACCAGAGCAGCTGCCAGCTTTGGGAAATGAGCATTCAATCCCCAGCTTTGGCTAGGGACTTGGACACTGCATCATCAACAAGCTAAAAATGAATCTGTCCTAAGAACACATCTTCCCTATTCCCCTACATGAATGAGGATGAGAACTGACAGGAACGCAACGCAAAACTTGGCAGGAATTGTAGCACGACTCGTTCGTTCAGGTTTTGCAGGCCTGAACTGTGGAATTTTAGACTGTACATGCTGCTTTAATCCACCAGCTAGTCCAGACACCCTCCTTTCCCAGGAAGGCTTCCATCTTTGAAGAATCAGTCTAGCTGCCTTGCTCCAAATTCACCATTGACAGTTGTTCTGGTATGTTCATTGTTCTGGTGTGATTTTGGTGATGTTTAAGACTGGACAATAACTGATTATAAGGGAACCAGAAGCCACAGGGAAGACTGTTTTACAACCTAGCTTTTGTAGCAGTGAGGGCAGATAAGGGCACAAGTACCTAATTTTAAAAGAAGTCTGCACTGGACAAAGCTCTGTCATTTCCTTTTAATGAGTTTCAAATGTACAGTGAAGCAAAACAATGGGTCACTTACCTTTATTCCACTCATACTCCAAGATATGTTGTGAACAGCATCCTGCTCTTGGAGGTCTTCATTTGTGTCCTGAATTTATATTCCAACACCAGTGGAGATTTGTTTTCTGGGTTTAAGGATCTGAGGTAATTGAAATCTAAAGGCAGCACAGCCTGAGAGCCAGAGCTGCCACTAACACACCAATGCACAGAAGGCAGTCCCCTGAACAGGACAGTGGCTGGACATTTGGTGGCTGTAAGCAGACTTGGCTTGGGCAGCCTCTTCCCTCAGAGCTGCTGGTTCTCACATCTTGTTACAGACTTACCAGAGGCAGTCCAGCACAGCTGGAACTACCATCATTTTACAATGGAAAACAGCCACTGCTTTGAGGGACAGAACTTCAGTTGTGTGTATGCTACGGAAGTCACAAAAAAAAAAAATTCCGAAAGTTTGGCATTCCAACCCCTTCCCACTCACTGACAGACCAGACAGACTCAGTAAGGTGGTGAATTGTGTTTCTTAGAGACCATTAAAAGTACATGAGCTGATTTCTAGAACATGCCAGAGGAGATTACAATTGTGTTTATAGAGGAAGTAAATAAACTGCACGTGCATGATGCCGTGGGCAGCACAGTCCCTTGCTTTTACTAAGAGGGCCTTGGTGATTTGTTTTGCCCATGCACAGAGACACAAAGGAGGAGAAAGGGAGCAGAGGAGGAGGCAACATACAACATCTAAGAGAAAGTAATGAAAGAGACAGCCTAGGGGGACCTCAGCTCCCAGAGAGACAGGAGGAATGGGGCACCAAAGGCTTGTTTAGAAGAGTTCGAGAGAATTGCTGGTCTGGGGGCCTCAAGCTTGTAAGCCCACCCCCTAAAATGAGAGCAGTAAGTAGCACAAGCAGGCCCTGGCTCCTCTTCAGCAGATGCACTTCTGACCGTCCATCCCATCTCAGTTCCACAGGGAATTAGGGAAGTGCTCAGGGGACGAGGGCTGCTTCATTCCAGATCTTCACCTCTGCCCTCCCCCGAGGCAGAGAGGAATGGAATTGCAGGGAAATGAACTCAAATGAAAATGCTGGGGGCATGGAAGTGAGCATGCAAAACCTAGCCCCTTGCCAGGTGCCCTGGGAGGTGGAAAGGGGCTTCCCCAGCACATCCAATGAAACAAAAAAGCACCTGCTTCTCCCATCTGTTGTACTTTGATCCGATCTGGGAGGGCATCCAGTGATATCCTCCCAGCCTCCTCTTAAGCCTAAAGAGATCCCAGTGTATTCTAGAAGAGAGGCAGAGCTTTCTAAATTAGATGAGTACCTTTTTTCCAGTCTAGATTACAGGCTACAGCTCAGCTGGTTAAAAAAAGTTAAAAGACAAGATACACATTCCTCAGAAGACTCTACAGAATCAGGGCAGCTTATTTAACCCATATCTGACAACACATTCAAACAATTCATAGCTCTTGTTACTTTTGGTGGAGAAGAACAAGGGAATTGCTCACAGAAAGCCACAGCCACAAGTTTACTTCCATCACAGACCACCCTGCACCTAAATTCAAGAGAACCCATAGCAAGCAGGATTCAGTTTGATCAGCAAGATCTCTAGAAACGTAAGTTGCCAAACTGGGACCTCTGATGTCACTTTGTAATATCCATGCCCAGAGCACCATTTATTTCCCTTTGAATCCCCAGCTAACCATTCCTGATGAAAGTTAGGGCTTTGGCAGCAGAAACAGAGCAGATATTCTTAATCAGAAAGCTGTGCTGCTTATTCAGCCTCATCTGGAATACCTCCAGCCCCCTTCACCTCTATCTGCTATGGCAGTGAGCTTCCTTGACGTTCATCCCAGTCACACAAAAGCAAAACACCAATTCCCATTCTGCCACCACTCCAAAGTCTTCCTTCTGGAAAGCTACAAGACAGTAGGAAGCTACAGGGTCCTGGCTTGTGTGTGCATAGATGAAAGGCATATTTGACACTCCCCATCAGACTAATTGTTGTTCATTTGTTGCTTGTGGAGAGAGACTTTACTCCCACACATGCCTTTTAGACAGTAGCAATGCTCCTTTCACTTAACTGTGTTTAGCCTGTTGCACTTGACTGAGGTAATCATGTAGGCCCTCCTTTATAAAAACTGAAATGGCCATGTTCAGGCAGCAAGTCATCTGGAAATAAGGACAGGCAGAATAAATCATTCCTTCAAGTGCTCACCTCTCCATGGCTAGAGAAATCTACATCACTACGTGTAGCTTAGATGGCTCACAGCCACTGGCCAGCACAAACTAGCTTTTATTTCAGAAGCTCAATGAAAAGCTCAAGTCATGCTGCCACTCTTTTTAGGCAGAACACTAAAGACTCTCACATGCTGAAGTCCTTCATCCCAAAAGGCACTGTGTTAAGGCATTCTTATTTTGCTAGAGTTCACACAGGCACTATTTGACAAGCTTACACCCAAAAATAAACACAAAAAGTTCCCTGCAGAAGAGCAGGAGCAAATAGCTACCCACTCTTCTTCGACTTCCTTTTCCTCTAAACTTAGAGGACACTCCCTAAAGCTGCAGCAGCTATTGAAAAGTCTACCTATGTTTAGTAAGCAGCTCAGTTCTATACAGAAGATAAATTAAAACCAATAAAGAAATTAATGAAGAAGCTAGGTGAAAGGGAAGGAAAGGAAAAATTCAGAGGCAAGAAGAGACAGGCAAGGTAAGAGGGGACAGGAGGTTGCAGACTGAAGGAGCTACATTTAAGTAAAAAAGTAGACTGGAGACAAAGCAATCAAAAAAAGAAAAAAGGAAAGAACAAAAGGGCAAGTTACACCAAAGGTCCCTCAGAGAACTCCAAACCACCCACCAGGGAACGAACTTGCCAACCCATCCACTCCAGGGCAAATACCCCTCATACTTAGAGGTTTATCTGACCTGGCAGGCAGGATTTCCCATTTCTACAATGATGGCATCCCCCATTCCTCACATTACTAAGTAAAACATTCCATTTCCACACTAAGTGAGGGAGTTCCGCACTTCTACCTCCCCTTCCCAAAGACTGGAGTTGACACTTACGCAACTAAGACCCTCAAGATCTCAAAACAAAAAGGAAAAGTTTAAAGTACTGTAGAGCTGGTGTTTCCTCACCCTTGAGCCTGAGGTTTTTGGTACTTACTTGCAATCACCACCACCACAAGGGCACCAATCACTCCCATCATGATCATCATCTGAAGAAAAAGATTGTCCAAGAGCAATACTCAGAACAGATTCACAAGTTCCCATCCTTCCTGACAGCCAGGGAAGCAAAGCCAGGCCCTGAAGGCACGACAGCCAAGACCTCAAAGCCTTCCCACAGTGAAAGAACCTTAAGCACTTGAAACTGTTAGTAAGCCCCAGCTATACTTGCAAAGCTCTGCAGGAGAAAAATAGCCCAGTTCCCTCCTGAGGAAGGAGATCATGGCATTAGGAAACTCACCTTGCAGTTCTTCCACCAGTACTTCCTTTTGAGTTTTGCTGCACTACTTTCAAATACTGAGGCGCCGGCCTGAAGTGCATCTGCCCGGTCATCCAGCTCTGACAGCTTCTCATCTCGCTGCAGCACCTTGTCTACATTTACACACATTATATCAACCACCTGCAGAAGGAAGAATAGCAGGAGCAGTTACATTGGTAAAAACAGTTGGAAAAGTAAGAGGAGTAACTTAGCCAATAACTGATGTTGCAATGCTAATGAACAAGAAACATAAACAAGGAGGGGAAAAAGACCAGGGTAAGAAAGAAGTCATTTCAAGTTACTGCCTACTTTGAAATGAAAAAAAAAAAAAAAATCCGAGACTCGCTGTTAAAACATCAGTTCAAGTACACTTCAAGCAGGTTCTCAGCCTCACATTCTGATCTGCTTATAAGAGCTCTCCGTTCCAGCAGCAAGCCGAAGCCACCCTCCTTACGAGAGGAATCATGTGCTCACTCCCCGAGAGCTGCAAAATTACCTTATGAGCTTCATGTTGCTGCCCCGGTGAGGCACAAAGGCGCTACTGCGCGTCAGCAGCCAAGCCACTGACATTGATCCCGGGAAGCCAGGCAAGGGTTCCCCCACATCACTGCACTCAGTGTTCCCTTGAAGCAGCCCTCAGGGATTAAGAGCTGTCCTGGATGTTGTACAGTTTTATCTCCGTAAGAGATGCACCATAACGAAGTACAAATAAATCTAGCAAGCCCGGTCCTTGGAAGTCATATCTAGAATTAAATGGTGTTTAAACATAAAGCAATCTATCCTCCAGCCGCTTTAATAGGTTTGCCACCCTATTTTTGAGCACTGAGCATTAATTAATTTCTGATTTTGACACGTCAAAAGGAGCCAACCCCTCAGTGACAGACACCAGTCAAGAACATCGCTGCTGGAGAGCAGTGGGAGAAGAGTCCAGGCATCCCTCAGGGCTGGCAGAGCTACTGACCTCCTGCACTTGGGCCTGCGTCTGCTGCAGGCGGCGATTGCTGGTCAGATTTGGGGGAGCCCCGGGGGGACCCCCACCGGGGGCTGCCCCTTCGGGAGCTCCTCCTTCGGGAGCCCCTCCTTCGGGAGCTCCGGGAGCAGGCTGCTGAGCTGGCTCAGACCTAAGGGAACACACACATGAGCGAAGAGAAAACTCATAAGCTCCAGAGAGAACCCCCCCAAACCTACACGAATCCCAGTGCTCCCAGGCTGCAGCAGTGCCGGCAGCACCCTCGGGAGTGTGCAGCCTCGCTGGATCGGGAACAGGCGGGCTCGTGGGAGAGACTAAAGCAGGGGCAAGTCCAGGGGGGCAGCGGCAATGGAACCGGCCCCTCGTCGAAGGAGCTTGCGGGTGCGGTCGCGCCAAGCACTGCGGCCTCCCGGGGGGAACAGCGACCTGGCCACACGGACGTGGCCAGGAGACGGGGAAGGACGGTGGGGAAAGAGGGACAGGGAGGCAGCGCGGGGGCACCCGGGGGGGACCAGGCAGCCACCGGGCTGGGTGCAGTGGTGGCCGCCGGCCAGGTTAGCTCCAGCTGGGGCCCCGCACATCACCACTGGGGCACAGCCCACGCACCCACTCACCCACGCAGTCGGCGGGGGAGCAGGACCGCCCGGGGGCGGTGCGGGCAGCCCTGCCTGCGGCTGCTGCAATGCGCCACCCGACCCCACCGCCGCCGGCCAGGACGCGGGCTCTGCATTGACCCCCCTCCCTCACGCTCCAGCCACCACCCCCGCGCCGCGCCCACTGCAGCTCGCCCACGGCCGGTCGGGCGGACACTCACATGGCCGGGCCGGACTGAACCGCGGGTACCAGGCACAGAGCTTCCTACTGAGAGCCCCGCCGGACTCGGGACCCCTACTTATAGCAGGTGGGGCCCCGCCCACAGAGCCAGCAGCCAATCAAAAGTTGCTTCGCCGGGAGCGGCAGCTCGGCACCGCCCCTGGGTTCCTCCTCAGCCAATCAGCGCTCGGCGCCCTGCTGAAACGGTCGTAATGTTAGCCCCGCCCCTAGACCGCCGCGGAACAAGCCCCGCCCCGCCGTGGGGCTGCCCAATGGGAGCAGCGCCCTGCGCCCCGCCCCCACCCTGGCCCCGCCCCTGCGGAGGTCCCGGGGTGCCCGGGCCGGGGGTGCCCGGCGCTCCCTCAGCCCCAGCGGGGCGGGCCGGGGGCTCGCACAGCCCCATCCACCGCCCTGCCGCTGGACCCGCCGGCTCCCGCAGCCCTGAGCGGGTCCGCCGCGCTCTGTGTAGGTGACGGAGGGCCTGATCACGGTTACCTGCCCCGTTCAGTTTTCCTCTTGGAGCCCAGCCTCGCTGGTGCCGTTGTGGTGGGGGCTGCGGAGCGCTCCCGAAATCCCACCTCCGCAGTGTGCCTGCTGGCTCTGGTTAAGCCGCTGTCCTTGCAATTAAGAGATGGTGTCGCTGGCCCACTTCCACCATACAGCACGTCATGAAAGAGAAGCTAAACAAGTCCCGATTGAGCTTCTGCAGCCTGCTGGGAGATATGAGGCTCCCACAGCAGCCGCAAGAACAGCAATATGTTTGGTGTTTTCCCGTCTAAATATCTGGCAAAGCCTGCTGGATCAGAAGGGGAGATTCTCCAATTCAGGACAGAAAAGGGAGCAGGAGCTTACTGGAACATGAAGACTCTTCATACAGAATTTTGCGTGGTGAGTAGAGTGACAAACGTGGGCTCACACCTACGCTACCTTATCCTTCCATAAGGTGACATTCATGTCAGTTTTTAGTGTCAGATCTCACAGATTTTTAGGTACACAAGACAGATATGATACAGATTACAGCACAGTAACTAGAAGATCATGGTCACAAGGTGAAGAACAATGCACCGTTGTGACTAGAGACAGGTGATTTGCAGATAGGAGCAGACCAGCACTGACCTCAGAACTCCAGGTTTTTACATTCTGCCTTCAGATAAAAGGGACAAGTTGAGAAAGAAGCTTCTGTAGCCTGGCAGCCGATGCAGTCCTCAGACTGTAGTAGTTCCAGTAACTACTGCAAGTAGGTTTGAGATTATGGAATTAGTAGCCACAGAGCTCTTGCCAGGTTGGCGTTTAGGGATTAAGAGAAAGGGTACAAGATACTTTCTCTGATACTTTTCCAATTTTTAACATATTTTCAGTTAAGGAGTTGCTATACCTGCTCAGTCTCCACTTGGATCTGTGCCAGCTTTCTGAATCCACACCTTTTGGCCACTCCCCCAGGTCTGGCACCCTGCTCCTGAGAATGTGGACTTCAGCTGTTTGAACAGAGTTTGCCTTCACTTTCCTCAGGCTTAGGCCTAAAGAGAGTTCTTTCCATTCATTTCCTGCCACTTCCAAACAAATGCTTTTGGAGAGAGAGCAGCGTTGCTCTATAGCAAGATACATCAAGTCAGCAGATAACTCCCCAATTACTTAGCAACTAAATTAACGACCAAGGCAGAATTGGTACACAAACGCCTGCTCATCCAATGGATTTTTCCCAAGTGTACAGTGGTGTGATGTTGGACTAGAGAGATGCCAGCTGTGACTCACCATAACTTCTCTGAAGGAACTGGCAACAGTTATGGAAAACTAGAAGCCAGAATTTTTTAAAAACATTTAAATACCTGAATTATTTTTGCAAATCTTGCCTAAATTATAAACAAAAGGCCATTTAATCATTAAGTGTCATTAGCAAGGGATCAAGTCATCATGAGTTTGTAAGGATACAAATCCCACTCTTAAGACAAGTTCTGATGCATTTCAACTAACATTTGGATCGTTCATACTTAACCACAGAAAAGTGGAGGGCAAGGGGGAAAGCCGTGAGTAGGAAGATATATTTGCAGGACCTCGTGGCACTAGCTTGAAAAATTTGGCTATAAGGAAAAATCTAAGCTGGAGACCACTGGAATTGTCATGTTAGATGTGTGAACCTGGGACTCAGAGACTGAAAGGACAGAAAAAAACCCAGAGGACCAGAAGGTCAAGTTCAGGGATGCAGGCTGGAACAGATGCCTGCAAGAAGTATGTCAGAAATAACTGAGGGGACACGGAGGAGCTCAGGCCTGGAGCAGCAGCAGGACCTTGGGACCAGGGTAGGAATCGCAGCAAAGGTTGTAGAAAGCACTGGAAACTCAATTGTGTGAAAGCTGGCTTTATTCTGACTGCAATGCCACAAAACTCCACTCCATACGCTGAAGCCACTGCTGTTCCCTAGCGGTGCTTTCCGGTGCGATTGAAGCGCTTGTACAAGTACCGGATCCTCTTGTTGAGTTTGTGATAGTCCTCTACAAACATCCGATCACCCACCATCTGCTTCTTGCGGATGCACCTCTGCAGCTCGTTCCCCCGCCAGCCTCGGAGCCAAGTGGGCCCCATGATGAGATTCTTCGGGTGGATCTGGAAGCCGCCTGAGAACAGGAGAGCAGAGACAGATGAAGCCAGGCAATGGAGAAGGCTGTTCCCAGGGCGGCCGGCCCAAATGCTCCCGGCCCTGTCGCTGCTGCCAGCGGCGCCAGCCCGCAGGTGAGCCCGGCGCCCCTCCCCTCCTGCCCCGGGGCGGGGTGTGTGTCTTACCCAGGATCCCCACGTTATCATACACCCCGAACAAGGCCCGCTTCTTCGTCCACCGATCTACCGGCTTGCGCTTGGGCGGCTCCTTGATGCGGATGGGCCGGGACAGCCCTGCCAGGGGCGAGGACAGCGGCACGGGGAGGCCCGGCCGCACGGGAGCCCAGCGCGCCCCGCTGCAGTCGCTGATGCCCCGCTCGGCGCGGGGCAGGGGAGCGGCACGGCCCAGCAGGGCCCAGCCGGCCGCTCGCAGCAGCGTTGCCGCCGCCGCCGCCATGGGGATGACCCCGGTGCCCCGGGGCCGGGCCGGGCGGGAAGCGCGGCGGTGCGGCCGGGCCTGCCCTTCCGCCGGGGAGCGCGGGGGCGCGCGAGTGACGTCGCGCCAACGGTCGGGAGGGCAGGGGAGGCGGCGATTGGGCGAGCGGCCGGCGCGTGGCGCAGCCGCCGGGCGCTGATAGGCCGCTGGCGGGAAGGAGCGGGCGGGCGCGCTCCGCGCGCGCAGTTTCGAGCGCCCGGGGCCGTGCGGGGCTGTGGCGGCCATGGCGGCGGCCCCGGAGTTCCACCTGCCCCTCGCTGCCGCCGATCTGCTGCGGGATGGCGGCCCCGGGCGCTACGTGGTGCAGGAGGTGCTGCCCGCCCGCGAGCTGCCGCCCGCACTCGCAGGTAAGGTGTCCCCACACCCCCTTCCCGGTCGGGCCCGGTCCTGCCGCCGGCTCACGGCCATCCCCCGCGCCTCTCTCCGTGTTTTCCCGCAGCTTTCCGGGCCGCCTTCCGTGCACGGGGCGCGCTGGCCGTGCTGCAGCACTTCGACTGCGTGTACAGCGTGCTGCAGTGAGTACGGGGCCGGGACGGGGCGGAGGGGCGGGCGGTCGCCCCTCTGGCTGGCGCTCTTTGCTCGCCGCCCTTACGCCTTGTGTTTGTCCCGCAGCCACTTCCGAACCGTGGGCACGGCTGTCAAGGAGGACGCCCTGGAGCTGATGATGCGCGGTGGGTACCCGCTGTTTGCAGGACTAACGGAGAGGTTGTTTTCCCTTGGCAGCTCAATGATGATATAAAGGCTAATGTGACTCGGCCAGCTGGGCTGCACTCTCAGCTCACTCCTGTCATACGGGTCTGTAATCTTGGTGGACGATGCTGAGCTGTGCACGTTCGCTGTAAGGGCAGACCGACAGAAAACCATTTGCCCATGTCCCTGGAAAATACATCTGTGGGATGTCTCAGCTCAGAGCGAGTGTTTCTCTGAGCTGACGGACTCCGGCTGTGGGCATAGAACAAGACAGCACGCCCAAAGTCTGGGTTGCAGGGGGCAGCCCATGTTACAGCTGGTGAGACGTGAGCACACATCTTTGGTAATCTGATGACTGCTCTAAGCCTCCCAAAGAGAGGATGGCTGAGGGATGTGGCAAGGAGTGCTCATGACTTTCTGCTTCTCCTCAGTGGTGTCCCATCATTCCAATGAACTTCCTGCTATCCTGAGTGACTCTGAGCTGAGCCATGCAGACCGCGCTGCTCACCTCAATGCTCTTAAGATGAACTGCTATTTACTGACTGGCCTGATGGATGCCTTTGAAATGGAAACCTGCAAAAACAGTTGTTTGGAGGCAGATCCTGGTAGGAAGGTAGGTGAGGGGACTGGGGTAAAGATGATAACACTCAGAATAAAATTTTAAGCTTGTTGAACTCTGTAGTGTCTGTCAGATTTTATAGCTGAGCTTATATAAACATGATGCCAGCAAGAGCAGTGCATAATGTGGAGCAGAGGTGCTTCTGTGAAACTGTGCGTGGAAAACAGCCAAAGGGACAATCATCTGTCTAAACATCATCAGGGACTTGGATGCCCAGGCCTTTCTATTTCATTCTCAGTTTCTGGCTGGAACTTAGTGTGCCAGTATTTTCTCAAAATTTCCTTTCTGTGGGTAGAGATGATGGCAGTGGATACAGATATAATTGTTAAACCACACGAGGTGCTGGTCTGAGCTGAGAGAGAAAAATTGGGAAAAAGCCCCCTGTGATCTCACACATCTCACTGTGTGTCTCTTAATGCTGTAGAATTTAACAGGCTTCTTATCTTTTGAAGGAAGCAGGGTAGTGATGGGGTTTTGTCTGTTGTGAAGCTGCTGATGTATCTCACTGTGTAATCTCCTTTCTAGAACAGGAAGAACAATGCCAAGACTTCTGGATCTTTGTGGGAAGAGGAGAGGGAGCCGCTTTTACGGCTGCTTACACAGCTGCTGCAGCTGGATCTCCATCAGCTTTGGGGTGGTTTAGCAGTGGAAGAAGAGTTTGTCAGGTATGAGTTGGAGCACGTGTATTTGTGGAATGAGTGACTGGTTCTGAGGGATAAAAGGTTAAATGATAGCTCTATCAATGCAGTGGTATTACAGCCCTCTGTGGGGCGCAGATCATTGGGAAACAGAGGAAACAGCTCGAGGCAAAAGCACCATTTATAGGAACAACTTCCTCTCCTCACATAGGCCACAGAAATTCAGAATGTTTGCTAATTTTTAGAGGATGCTGGAGAACTTCTCAAACAAAAATGTGTGGTGTGCTAGAATGATGCTTGTGCAAGTTGTGATGGTGAGGTTTGCTGTCTCTCTTCCGTGGGTTTAGCTTAATGACGGGAAGCTGCTACCGTATCCTGGAGAACCCAAGTATCGGCCTTCAGAGGTACCGGGCCACGCGGGAGGCTGTGACACATCTGCTTGCTGCAGCTCTGGTTCACTGTGACCACGTGTTCAGTGAGTTCCTGCTCTTCTGCCTTCTTGCTGAAGCCATTCCCAGTTACTTTCCCTGACCTCTTTCCTCCTTCTCACATGTGAAAGGTGCCACTCTGAAGATCTCACAGATGCTGCAGCACTTCGAACATGTAGCCCCAGTGTTTGCACAGGCTGTGAGCCTCTGGGCTAAGGACTATGGTCTGAAAACCCTGGTGGGTGAATTGCTAAGGTGAGAGAAATACCTGGAGCCTTGTCCTTCTATCCCTAGCAACTTGAGGCACCCCATTCCTTGTTTCATCTTTCTGTGCAGGGAAATTGGACAGAAATGTCCCCAGGATTTGGCTCGTGAGGCTTCTGGAGTCAAGGGTTATGCCACTTTTATAAGTGAACTGGCTGAACAGATTCCAGCTCTGGTGCTTGCCAACATGAGTGTTCTCCTGCCTCACTTGGATGGGGAGGTACGTTTCTGCAAAGTCACCTGTCCAGAAAAGTCAGATGGTAGATGCTATCCAGTTTTTCTGTCTGGAAACAAAACCTCTTTCAAAGATCCCAAGTATCCAAAAGCTGCTCTATTGAAGGAGGTTCTGCCCTTACCTAAACGATGCAAAGGAAACAGGAACCATGATATCTCCTGTCTGGTTGTCACTGTCTGATTGTCATTGTCACTGTCACTATCAGATGTCAGAGAACAGGAGCCTGCACATCTGAGGTCCCTGCTGTTGTCCCTTGTTCTTCAGCACTTAATGAGTTTGTCACTGTGTTATCTTTTCTTTACCTGCTGTAGTGTTTCTCATGTCAGTTCTTGGCTTCTATGAACCTGCCTGGATAGCAGGGTTTGGGTTGGAAGGGACCTTAACACTTCAGCCATGGCTAGGGACACCCTCGACTAGACCAAGTTGCTCAAAGCCCCATCTAACCTGGCCTTGAACAGTTCTAGGGATGGGGCATCCATAGCTTCTCTGGGCAACCTCTTCAAGTGTCTTAACACACTCTCAGTAAAGAATTCCTAATATCTAACCCAAACCTACCTTCACTTTGAGGCCATTCTCGCTTGCCCCATCACTGAATGCCCTGGTAAAAGTCCCTCTCCAGCTCTCTCACAGCCCCCTTTAGGTACCAGAAGGTGCCTCCCCAGAGCCTTCTCTTCTGCAGGCTGAACAAGACCAACTCTCAGCCTGTCTTCATAGCAGAGGGTACTTCGTCTTGCAGGCACAGCTATGTTCACCCAAGCTTAATACAATATCCATACTGGAAAAATTCACCTAGGCCTGGAGCCTGGGATTTGGCAGGCTCAAACTCTGGGCATATCAAATCACGTCTTTCGGTCTGTTCCTAGTTCAACAACTCCTGTCTTGGCAGAGTTACATGATGCGAAATGCCATTCTGGCAGCTATGGCAGAAGTGCTGGTGCAGGTGCTGAATGGTGACCAGCTGGAGAAGGCTGCCCGTGGTACTCGGGACAAGTTCCTGGATATGCTGCAGGCCCACGTGTGTGACGTCCATAGCTTTGTTCGCAGCCGCGTGCTGCAGCTCTTCACTCGCATCGTTCAGCACAAGGCAAGTCTCTGCTGGGTCAGTGGTGTTGCCTCAGTCATCTCATCTTGTGTGTTCTGAGGGAATTTCTGCCACCCTGCTGTTTGTTTGCAGAGATTGATGCTTTAACACAGAAAGGTGCTGTCCCTGTGTACTGTGGTGGCTGCAGTTTCTTCCAAGAGACCAAGATCCCAGGGATGGGGTGTCGTTGTAGGACACGAAGGAAAGATGAGAGACTCCAAATATTTCAGAAGGCAAAGAGCATAGAAAAAGCTTTATGTCTAATTCTTACTACCTTTTATAAGGTCTTCCAATACAGACTTAACATGATTGGTGAATAGAAAAAACACCTCTCTAATCCCATTGGTTAAACTAGAGAAACAGCAAAATACCACCTGGCAAAAGATTGTTTTGAGAAAGGACAGTTGTTTGCCAAGATTGTTTTGAGAAGAAGCTTTCTTGAGAAGTTTTCCCTTGGGAAAAAGGTTGCAGCTGCTAGCATGCTAAAATCTCTCAGACCCAAAAATATCAGGCCCACAGGTGGGGGGAACTGGGGGCTGGAAATTAAATGCTGTTCATTCTTACCAGGACAAACTAGAAGAAGAGCATAGCATACAGCCTCTTTTCACACACTGGTATGGGAAAACATCACAATTACCAGATATACTATGATTCAACTCAGCAAGATCAAATCCTTGCTTTCAATGGAGGCTGGACCAGAATATATCCAGAGGTCTTTTGAGCCCTAGAATTTTCTGTAAATCTATAATCTGTGTTTTTTAGTACATGACTATGTCTGCAGTAATCTTTTTCTGAGTGTCTGAGCCTTCTTGATAACTTTATCTGTGCTCTTGCTGTGTTCTAGGCCCTGCCTTTGACTCAGTTTCAGTCTGTGGTGTCACTGGCTGTTGGGCGGCTCCAAGACAAATCTGTCATAGTGGTTAAAAATGCGATCCAGCTCCTGGCTGCGTTCTTGTCCAACAATCCCTTCTCCAGCAAGGTAATTCCAATTAATACGGCGCATGTGTTAGATGTCTGCAGGCTGAGTATCTGCAGTGTGCTATAGCCAGGGCAGTAATGTTTCTGTATCTAATGGGAGGAACAATGTAACCTTTGACTCTGAAGGTGGCAGCTTTCTGGTCTTCCCAGGTTCAGATCTTGCCTTCTTGCACTGGTCCCTCTCTTCGTAAAATTCATAGCTATGCTGAAGGCCAGCAGGGATGTGATTGAGGTAAAAACCTGCAGCAGTTTTGAGTCCACTGTGAGGTTTCTCTCCTTAGGATCAAAATTAATTTTAGAATATTCTTTGTGGATCTGCAGCTCTTTGTGTTTAGCTGCACCTTCTCCTGAGTTTCTGAGCCTTAGACTGGCAACTTAGAGCAGTTCTTATTCTAGGATCAGGGCGAGAGTCTACTATTCCAGTTTCCCAAAACAGGGTTATCTATAGGGATTCACAACTAAAGCAGGGAGTGGAAGAGAGAGGAGAATTCTGGCATCTCAGGAAAAGGAGGATAACTAACATATTTCTTCTTCTCTTCCTGACATCTTCAGCTAAGCTGTACTGACTTGGATAAGCCACTGAAGAAAGAAGTTGAGAAACTGAAAGAAATGAGGGCTCGTAGCAGACCCACAGCAAGTAATTTCCTTTCTTCTTCTTTCCAGTTTCTAGGACAGTCCAGAATTTACTTTTCCTCATATTAAATTTGCTCCCAGGTTGTGACAGCTTTTGTCTCAGATCTTACCTGTGTGAGATGTTGAGACCAGATAACTGGGATTAAACTCAAAACAGTTTTCCTTATGGTGATGTTATAAAAGGATCATTTTAATATCCATGTCTAAATCAACAGTCCTTATAGCTATATATCCTGTTTTCAGGGTAAGAAATGAAAATGTCTATGAACACCCTCCCAGGTTTCTCTTTTCTACCACTCAAGGACTGCTTGAGTCATGATTTTGGTCAGATATTATTTAAACTTGATTTGTAGGCAGCACCATATTCCAAGGCTAAACAAATGATGTTTCTCTTACTTGTCTTTTTTTTCTACCTTCAGTGGGTTTTTTGTGGGGGTTTTTTTGTTTGGTTTTTGTTTAGGTGGTTTTTTTTTTTTGTATGTCAGAGTTCTTGCCTTATTCTTACTGCAGTCTAAGTGGGATCAGCAAAGGGAATAGTGCCTGCCTGCAGAGGAGGTAGGGGAAGTAGGATTTTTAAGTTCCAGATGAGTTTTTCCTTCCCACTAAAGGTGTCACCTGAGTCTGTCTTCTTCATTCCCTCTGATTTTAAAGTAGCTCCAGTGATCACCCCAGAGGAAGAGTGGGAAGCAATGCTGCCAGAAATTAGGGCTGCCACACAGCAGCTCTTTCAACCCCTGCAGAAAGAGGAAGAGGAGGTGCTGGAAGTTGAAGAAACAGTGGAGAGGACAGTGGAGCAAATCACTGGACTGTTGAAGAAGCTGAATTACAAGTAAGAAGGCTGTGCAGTTTGACAGTATTTATCTCAAGGGGTGATTTGCAGTAACATTACTCTGTAGGAAAAGATTGACGTGAGCACCCAGCACAAGATGCTGGTAGGAGCTGCTTTCTCAGGTGTTCAGGGCAAAGTTGGATGGTTTCCCTTATGTTGTGCTCTGCTGTGTTGCTGATATTCTCTTGGGCAATGTCATTGTCCAGGAGCGCAGCCTGCCTTACGCAGAAGGCCCTGTGTCGCTTCCAGGGAAAGGAACCTTTCATTGGCCCGGGGGAGGAAAACGAGGAAGCAACAATCCTGGGTGTTCTGAAGAGACTTTACACAGGTAACTATATCACTCTGGTCCCTAAGTCCAAGATAATGCCAGAGCCAGACTAAAACCCTCTGGAACACTCAGTCCCTCCTTTTGACCTGTGGGGCTAAGTCTGTGTGTACTTGACAGTCCCAGAGCTGCAGCATCTCTGCATTGTTTGTTCATCTAGTACCTTGGCATTTTAGCTGGATCATATTGATCTTAGTTTCTGGTTGGAACAGTTCCATGGTCCCAGTAAAAGTGCATTTCTGGTGCTTTAACTCACATAATATCTTAGGGGAGCGAAGCCAGTGTTGCCACTCCCACCCTTCTGCCCTGTCTGAATTTGTCAGGAGTTCTGCTTCCTGAACAGGTGGTGGCACATAATGTTTACCCTTAGCAGCCTCGACCAAGTATCTGGTTCAAGCAAAGTCTTGGTTATTTGGGGCCTGAGCCTCTGGGTGTATTTTCAAGACTTCACATACTTTGTTTGGTGTTTGTTTCAGCATAAGGTTGCTTAGCCAATCACATTGAGCATATTTCTGTTGGAAGTCTATTGTCTAAAAATATTAACTTCGTGAACTCTCCACACTTGTACAAACCTTGCTAGGGAGTAGTAGTGTTTGCCTTCTCCCTGGTTTGCATTTAGGGTCCTCATCTATCTTTGGGGAATTACCAAGTTCTGATTACCCCATCAGCATTTTAATGGAGTTTACCCCAACTGGACCATGCCTTTCTATACCCATATACCAAGCTGGCATGTCTCTGGAGCATCACACTGTAGTACTGGAACTTGCTCCACAGCATGCTGAGATTTTTCTAGCTAGGTCTGATGGCAGAATTTGGATTTTTGCATCCTGGAAGGTCACTGTGGGATGGGGAGAGGAGGGTTAAAATGCCCTGAACTGTGCCTGTTTCTCTTGTATCTTCAGTACTGCTCACAAACAAGTGTGCTGTGTAGGTTCATGCCCAGGTGAGAACCGTGAGGATCCTCCGCCTGACAACAGCAGTGATAATATTGAAGAAGTTGTACAGGAAGAGCAGGCTCAAACAGAGCTGGTCAAACAGGAGATGTTGGTGCAGTACCTGCAAGATGCTTACAACTTCTCAGTAAAAATTACAGAAGCTCTGAACCTGATCAGCAAGCTGATGTACGAAAACTCTGTCTCAGGTATGCGAAAGAACCATGGGGCCCTTTTTTTCCCATTCAGTATTTCTAGATCCTTCCTTACTTGAGAGAAGCTGTTGGAGTGGTAGAGCTCCAGGAGAAGGAGAAAAGATTGAAGGAGCTGCTCTTCATTAAGCAGATGTCATAGACACTTCCAGGTTATTGGAAAAGGAAACACCATCTAAATGAGTGTCATGAAGGGGTTGAATAGGGCATGAACAGGCTTTGTAGGAATCCATTTTTTTAAATACCGAGGTTGAAAAAGGGTTTATGTTTTAAAGTTGCTTTTAAAAACATATGAAATAAAATGTGTTTGAACTTTTTGAAATGAAAAAAAACCAGCCAGGTGACCAAAGTGAGTTAACTTGTGGAAGCTACCCTGCCTCCTGTGGGGAGGGATGGATGTTCATCATCTCAGCTGCAGTTCTCCCAAAGTAAGCTTGGCCAGTGAAGCTGGGTTTGGTTTTGTGCTCAGTGCCCTGACACAGCTTCAGCTGTTATGCTGACCTCAAGAGGGGAACTAAGCAGCTGCTCTCATCTAACTCATCTTTCCTCAAACTTTATTATCTGGTTAAACATAAACCTGATCAACAGGTTCTGTGGCCAGGTCCTCTTCAATAGAGAAAGCTGGTGATCAGAAGGCCTTTGAGTTAATTCAGCTGTTCATGTTTAATATTAGAACTACTGTAATCGCTTAGACTTTTTTGTAGTGTTTATCAGAAATTGGCATTTCCAAGGGATGAGGGGCACAACTCCTGCTTCCATCCTCTCCAGCACAACCACTTGCACAGATCTGGAGTATGGATGGGTGTAGGCACTGCAGTGTCCCAGACTTCATGCAAACACTTCTGAGGTTTCAGCTCTGTTGAGGGCTCTTGTTGCTTGTGATAAGCGTGTGGGCTTCCCCAGCAAGGTTTGGTGTCATTAGCACCAAATGTGTATTTGCACACTGGGTGTGTGAATGAACTCCTGGGTTCAGTGTCTTTACAGATCCTTTGAAGTTCAAGGCTAAGAAATTGCCCTACCTGGTATTTAAACACCTGGGGTTTGATTGTGGGGGTGTTTTTTTAATGGATGCACAGATTTTAATAACTGTTGATCTCCCTGTTGTCCTGTGCTGTAGCATAAGGAAGGGAAATTCAGTGTCTGAACAGCAGAGGTGTTTTGAGACTGTCTCCATTTAGTGAGAGTATGCTGCTGGGTAAGGGACTGGTGCTAAGGGATGTGTGTGCTCAGATTTAGCCTTCTTAAATTAAGATTTAATATTTGAAGATTTAAATTTTTTTTCTGTTGCAAATTTATGTATTCTAGTCTGACGGGGGCAAGGAAAGCATACCAGCTCACCTGTTAGATGTTCTTAATTCTGATTTGTAAGGGCTTATACTGGTAAAAGCTCTTACTTAACCAGAGGTCAGACTCTATGAACTGTTTGTTGTACAGCTGCTCTGATCACTGTGGATGTCTTGTGATGCTAACTTAATGGGGTTTTTTTGTCTTATAAGAAGACAAAATAGACTGGACAGTCTATTTCAGGAGCAGAAACCAAACACAGTATTCCTTTCCCCATTTTTACATCAAATAGCTTAGTTTCTCTGGTTATAGCATTGCACTGGGGCTTATATTCAGCTGTCTGCTGTGACTATGAGATCTTTTTTCCCAAAGCTACTGTTTCCCAGAAGAGAATTTTGTTCTTTCTCAAAGATAGTCTCTGTGCTCTTTCCCTAACTGTATCACATTGGATTTAGCTGTAATGTTGTTAATTTGTGTCTCTTTTCTGGGACATCTACATCTTTGTACTAGTGATCCCATTCTGACTCAAGCCCTCTGCAGACAGTAGCAGTGATCTCTAGATGCTTGTAGAGCTTGCTGTGAGACCAGTGCTCATGAATTTGTTTTAATGGCCTCTCTATTGGGAACTAGGGAGGAACTGCACTATCACAACTGTTCTCTTTGCAGTGGTGCAGGAAACCATTGAGTTCTTCGTGACAGTCTCACAGTTTGGTGTGCCTCAGGCACTGCTTGGAGTCCGCAGGATGCTGCCCCTCATATGGTCAAAGGAGCCTGGAATTAAGGAGGCTGTGCTGAATGCCTACAGACAGCTCTATCTGAGCCCCAGCAAGGATTCAGAGAGGTATGGATCTTCCTAATCAGATGGGGCTTTTTCCTTTCCCTCCCTGCATCCTCTTTCTGCTGTTTGGAATGGGGTATGGACAGGAAGAGAACTGAGAGTGTCCATGCTTCATACTGAGCTGAAACGTAGGATTATTATCTGAGTATCCCAGTCTTCCTGCAGGACCTACTGCTGAGCTGCTGTTCTTGGTTTGTCATAGAGCTCATGTGTAGGAAATTCATGCAGCAAAACTCTGTGAGACCTTGCAAAGCAGATGCTGAGAATTACTTGAAGTTAAACTGTTGTCAGGCACGAATATTTATTGTTCTTATAAATTTCACTTTCGTACAAAGCATTGCCTAAATAGTCTGGGTAGTGTCCCTGCCTGATAGGGAACAAGAGATGTTAATTATGAATGTTTCTCTTGCCAGCAGGGTTCTTGATTGGCAATAATGAATTTCATCCTGTTAGGAGTCAACTGTTGACATGGAGGCATTTCATGTCCAGGAATCTTAAATACTTCACTCTCTGTGGGCAAATTGTTGACCGATGTCAGTTGTCCCATTTTGAGATTGTTATAACTGTATTTGTTCATCCTGCTGGAACAATAAGAGGAACAGTGTGGTCTAAAGTTGAAACTATATGTCTATTACCAAAGCTCAGGTCTTTTTGCTGACAGGTCATACATGCTTAGTCACGTGTAGGCATTCTACTTCTGATGTACACAACACATTCCCCATTTCTTTATCCTTCACACTGTACGAGGTTAATTCTTTTTTGGGTGCTTTCACATGTATTTCTATTTCAGTCAGACCAATCTTAAATCTTTTTCTAACAATTTCTACATGCCTTAGATGGGAGGATGTTAAAGGGTCTTTGTTGCTTATCCTTCTTGAGGATTTGGTGGTGGGAGCGGGCTACCAGTTGCAAGTTTGCTTCTTCCATACTAGAGAAGAGCTGTGTCTGCTCTCTGCTGTGGCACTTGCCCTTTTTTAGTGCTCACCCACTTGTAAATCCTGTTGGATACTCGTGCAATAAGATCAGTGAGATCTCTGGTGAGATGCACCATAACTCACCCTCATTCGTACCATCAGAGCAATAAAGAGCACCTGCTGCTTCTTATGTCTTCCTGATAATACTGCCTGGAGACAGCACTTCTACAGTTTGTGCTCCGTCCTCATTTGTTCCTAGAGAGATTTTCAGTTTGTAGGGAATTGTACTTTGACTTGTGGTTGAGAATAGACTGGGAAGTGGCTGCTTAGTGCCTCTGATTGGATCTTTGAGCACCAGAAGGAGCACCAGTGCACAAGGCAATGGACTTTTAAGCCCATATCATGGTCACGGGCACTTGAATTGGGTGACTTCAAGAACTCAGGCTTGTTGTGGGAGTTTTCCAAATCCTGTGGATCGTTTCTGTTATCCAACAGATGTTTTCAGCTCTTTCAGTAGGGCAGTAATTGTGACAGTTGCTTTTTCTTTACCTTTTACTTTTTTATTGTTATTTTTCCCCTTTCAAAGGGCCAAGGCACAGGCCCTGGTGCATTCTCTCTCTCTCATCATGGTGGATGCATCACTGGGAACGATACAGTGCTTAGAGGAAATAGTGAGTATTTGCTTTGCCTGGGTTTGGATTGTGTATCTGTTTTATTAAAATGGTAGTCATTGCAGATGACGTCTTTACTTTGAAGTTCATTCTTCTTTACCTGTCTCTAATATTTTAATTGCATTCCTTCTGCAGATCTCAGAGTTTGTGCAGAAAGGTGAAATAAAGCCTGCTGTGACCCAGCTGCTTTGGGAGCGGTTCACGGAAAAATCTCCATGCTCGTCGCTGGAACGCCGCGCTGCTGTGATGCTGCTGGGGATGATGGCACGGTGAGCCTGGGGCCAGGTCGAAGCCTGTGAGTGGAAGGATGTACAGGGAGTCGATTTTTATTGAACTGTGGCTGCTACATCAGCTGACTCTTTGGCTTCTAGCTTCAAAAATAGCAACCCTATCATGGGGTAATGAAGCCTAGAACTAAACATAGTCGTGCTGGATCCCACCAGCACGGCCTCTGAATGACTGTGATGAGATTATTTTCCTTGTGTGAATGCCCATCCCTTCCCAGAGTTTAGAGTGTCACAACTGCAGCTTTGTCTGTGTTTTGATAAGAACAGTGAGAAGCTGCTGAGTAGAGATGTCTGGAGCCTTTAGCATGAAGAAAAATGAATCTGTTTCACTTTCTGGGGGCAAAAAAGATGTATCTGCACTAAAAGGTTTTCATTTCCTCAGTTTCCTAGCCCAGTAACCCTTTGGCATTCAATTTATGTGCTCTTCCTGCTGTTCTTACTTCAGTCCTTCATTAGTCAGAAACAGGCTTGCATAATGATCATCTAAAGTTCTTTCACAGGCAGAAAGGGTAACAGGTTGGTGTGGATTTGGGATTGGCTTTTATTGGATAATGTTGGTTTGGTTTGTTTCCCACAGTAGGGGAAGGAATGGTATATGTCACAGGTCCTGAGCTCCTGGACTCTTTCCTACTTTCCAACATTTTTGTTTTTCTTACCACTCTAAGTTTTGTCCTTTCTGATAGGAAAGAAGAGTCAAGAATCTTCTTTCTTTACAAAAGGGCTGTGCCCACTGTTGATCAATTTGGAAAAACTCATCTCCTAGTGGAGAGTGGATTACACTGGCTTCTGTGGAATATTGCTTGCTGCTCCTCTAGCTGTATCTTGAGTCATTTGGGTTTTATTTTTTCCTCTCTTATTCAAACCACTCCCTTCCACAAGGCATGTTTCTCTTGGTTAGCCATACTTCTCAGCAGCACCTCATGTGGTATCCCCATCCCTTCCATTCCACAGAGGGAAGCCAGAGATCATAGGTAGCAACCTAGACATCTTGGTGACAACGGGGCTGTCTGAGAAGGCATGTGAAGACTATAGGCTGCCTCAAGAAGTATGCAATGTTATAGCCAAGCTTGCCAGTAACCCTAAGGTAAGGTTTTGGGTTTGTTCTTGAGGTCATCCAGAAATAAAGAAAGCGGGGAAATTGTTTGTATGGAAGAAGAGAGAGAGGTAATTAAATTTTTACAGATTTTGAAATTAAGTAGGTTAAGACCATTCAGCAGCACTGTCTGGAAAGCTTAGCACACATCAGTGAACATGTAATAAAAGAATTTTCATTAGGCAACAGGCTGAATTCAATTAGTAAAGAGTTCAGTGCACAAGAAAATATGTTTTCCTTTCAATTCTCTTCTTCAGACTCCCAATTCTAAACTGCTTTGTGTTTTCTCAACCATGAAGCCCTTTCCTCTACTGATGTTTTCTGGTGGTGTGATTCTTTTGCCCTCCCTATTAATTGATATTCAGGAGTTGTCAGCTGAGTTGTTCAGCAGAATATAAAACATGAAAGGTTTTCAAACCTGTCCATGTTGTACTTAGCACAACACGATGGTTGATGGCTTATTTCCCTGGGAAACAACTTACACATTTTTTTAAAATGCATTTGGAAAAAAATCTGGTTTTTTGACTCAGTTATTTGGGGCATTTTGGTTCAGAAGTTCTATCACAAAAGCAGTCCTCCTTCACAACGCAGCATCATTCTGTGACATCCCCTTCCACTGGGGATGTTGCTGCATAAACTTCATGAGTTAATGTGTATCACAACATTCTTAAATGTTCTAAAGATGGATGTAATTCAGTTTTTGGTTGACTTAAGTCTGCAGTTAAGCTTGTATGTGAAAAGGGACTGAACTGAAAATATTTGACTGACTGGCAGTAGCTCTTCTCCCCAACCCATTCTGCCAACCAGAAATTCAGTACAGAGGAGAGGATTGTGGTGAATCAGGACTCCTTGTTTCAAGCTACTGAAAGCTGGTGACTCCTCAAGTAAATTCTGTTTTGTTCAAGTATGTATTCATCAGGCAGACATAGGTGTGCTGGGACACCTCAAGTATTGTCATACTTGGTTTAGTAGTTCTCTAGGTTATCTTATTCCCAACCTAAAAGGTGGTGTGACTGATACAGAATATATGCAACGACCTAAGTGTGAGGTGGTCTTGGATCCAGACCTATCCTGTGCTATTTCCACTGATGGTATTTTGCTTTTAAACAAACCCATGTGGTTCTGGAGTTCCCCAAGGCAAGCTGACTTACTGTTGATGACTCTAAGATGCTCCAGTAGTTTCTCTCTTCATTCATTGAAGAGAGTGAGAAAATAATATCAGATTTTAAATGAACCCTTTTGACATTTCAAATGAATTATTTTGATTTAAGGTGAGATGGTGGAACTGTCTGGGTTGGCCTGGGATCATCATTTGGCCCAGCTTTAAATCCACCCAGTGTAGTCACCATGCTGCCACAAGTGACAGCAATGTCCCTGCTGCATGTTTAGCTGCAGAGCAGTACTGGATTAATCAAATGGGTTAATCAACCCCGTGTCCCTGGCATGGGTTTGATTAACATTGTGCACACAGGAAGGTTAAGCACTGGGAAGGGCATGGGGGGATCTCGTGCTGCTCCCGTGGGTGTAACTCACCTGTTGTCTCTGCAGCCAGCACTGGAGAAGAACAGCGCCCCTTTCCGACTGCCTCAGAACCACATGCTCTTTGGTTGCCTGAGTGAGACCGTGAGTAAAGGTGAGCCCAGGTCAGCAGGAGCTTTGGAGGAGATGGGGTTGGGCTGTGAGACTGCCTTTGTTATCATTGGTATGTGTGGGTACATTGCTCCCTCTTCTCATCAGGCTTTGCCCAGCCAAGCAGTCATTGGATCCCCTTCATGGAATCAGCTGTAACACTCATCTACCAGCTGGCAGAAGGGGCAGAGGAGATCTGTGCTGACATCCTGCATGTGTGCAGTCAGCAAGCTCTGGAGAAGTTGCAGGAGGCTAATGAGCAGAGAGCTGGTGAGGAAAAAAGCTGATGAAGGAAATCTCTGCCTATGGTTTCCAGTGCTGCTTTGGGTGGCTTTGAGTAACTGCAGGAGAACAGAGCTGAGGGGCTGGTGGAAGTGTTGGCATGGGAGGGCACGAGTGCTGTGAAGGAGTCTGTGGAGTGTGGTTATACTTGCGTGAGACTTGGCACTAACTAATGGGGAAGAGGTCTAGATCAACACTGAACAGTGATCATTTTTCTCCTTTAGATGCAGGGGATTCTCCACACAGAGTCTCTGATGGTGCTGGCAGTCTCTCCACATTCCTGCTGCTGCACCTGGTGTCCCTTGTGGGACAGGTGGCACTGCAGCAGGTAGCATATTTGGAAGTGTCCGTGAGTGCAGAGCTACGCAGACGCCGCATCCTCAAAGAGGAGAAGACCAAGAAAAAATCTGACACCAGCACAAAGAAGCAGAGAGCCCAAGTGAGAACCAAGGTTTTTTTTCCTATGGGCAGCTCTGCTAGTGTTCCAGCTACAGCAAACTTCGGGAGAAATGCAGTCCTGAGGTTGCATGAGGTACAGGGCAACGTGTGCTTCAGGAGTAGAAACAGACATGTATTGGTCAGGATTGACAGGGAGAGCTGAGGTCCTTGAATGAATGACCTTATTCACTAAAACTCCCACACAGGTCTTGAGTTTTGAAGAGGCAGAGGAGAGGGAGTGAAGGATAATGTCCTGGCCATGCTTATCCTCCTGCTTCAGGCAAACATTCCCCTTTCACTCGTCACCTTCTTTCTTACCAGTGCAATCTTTTGAAACTGAAGCAGTAGTGATGAAGAACATCCATTTGTGCCCTGAGTTCTGGAAAAGGGCTTCCTAGAACCCCGTTCCAGAAGATTTGAGAGTCCTATCCTCTGTTAGATAGCAATGATGAAGGTTTAACAGTAGTCTTTCTAATGTGATTTGGATGCTACAAATGCCCTGTTTGGTTAGGTCTACCTTGGAACGTTTTCCAGAGTGTGATGAGGCTGACTTTCCTGGGTAAGAATAGAGAAAAACGTTATATCCATCTAGGTATCCAGTCTCTATCAGATGCTTATACTGCTAAGCCTACAGAGAACTTTGTAGTTCATTTCCTCATCCACCTGCTAATCACTGTCACTACCATTTTCCACATAGGAGGAGGAGGTTATTAGGAGATTTTCAAAAAAGTAGCAGTTGGATACAGATTCACTCCCCATTGCAATGCCCACATCTCCTTTCTTCCCTTGTGTTGCTTTTATTATTTGTTACAAGGTTTCCCATAATGTTGCTCACAAACCCAGCAATTCGAAGTCTGCTTTGAGCTTCTTGCTTTTAGTACCTGAATGTCCCTTAAGCTGTGCAGGACTCACACACTGATGCTGGATGTCTCCTAGTCTGTTTTATCTTAGTAGTGTCAGTAGTTTAAGCTTTCTTTATATTCTGGGCTCTTCATTACAAGAGAGACATGGAGCTCCTGGAGCAGGTTCAGTGAAGGACAATAAAGATGATTAAGGGACTGGAGTATCTCTCTTAGAAAGAAGGACTGAGGGAGCTGGGCCTCTTAAAAGCCTCAAGACTGAGAGGGGACCTCATCAATGTCTGTAAATTTTTGAAGAGGAGGTGCCAAGAGGATAAAGCCAGACTGTTCTTGGTGGTGCCAAGCATTAGGACATGAGGCAATGGGCAGAAACTAAAGCACAGGAAGTTCCACCTGAATATAAGGATGAACTTCTTTACTGGGGGGGTGATCAAGCTCTAGAACAGGTTGCCCAGAGGTTGTAGAAATCTCCCTCACTTGAGATACTCAAGAACCATCTGGACACAATCTTGTGCAATTCTAGGAAAACCCTACAGTAGCAGGAAGGCTGGACCTGATGACCCACTGTGGTCCTTTCCAACCTATGTGATCCTGTGATTGATGTTCTGTAGAATGTGGACTGGCAGATCCCAGACTACCCTTCACAACTTCATTCAGTTCTTGGGAGAAAGTGGATTATTACACTCTGTGTCAGTCTGTTCTCCACTCTAGTTGTGCAGCTGGTAGCATGCATACGCCTCACACCTGAGAGAAGAGAACCCTGTGAAGAAAGAGGTTATTGTTGCCTGACATCTTCCTTACAGTCTCCTCTCTGCACAGAGCACAGAGAATGAGATCACCATGGAGGAGGAGCTGGGCCTTGTGGGAGCCACAGCTGATGACACTGAGGCCGAGCTCATCCGCAGTATTTGTGAGACAGAACTTCTAGATGGTAAGTGTGGCTGCCACCAAGGAATACTGGCTCTCTGCCTGTGTGAAAGAGCAGGTACAGTGGGTGACAGGTCCTGAAGGAGGAAGGCTGTTTCCTTTGGAAGCACTATCATTTTCCATGGTGTCAGTTTCCATGTAGGCTGTTTCTTGGCTCTGCTGTTCTGGAGGTGGCTGTTCAGCGGTGAAAGTGAGTCAACCAAGTAACCATAGTTTGCAGCAGCTCTGGGATAAATGGAGTAATTGTTCTTAAAGCAGGATGCACAAACAGCGCTCTCATGCTCCCTGTCTTTATCTCCACTCTCTAGGGAAGCACCTGTTCTCTGCCTTTGTTCCACTGGTGCTGAAGATCTGCAACAACCCTGGACTCTACAGTGACTCGGCGCTGTCAGCTGCTGCAGCCCTCACTCTTGGCAAACTCTGCATGGTCAGGTACTGCTGAGCCATGCCAGAGTTCTTTTCCCAGCCTTCCCAGTACCAAAGCACAAGCAAATGTTGCAATTCCTTTCCCAAGGAAAGAACAAACACAGAAAAGTGTTCATAGATCGCTTTTTTTTTTAACTGTTTTTTCCTCTGCTCTCCGAGAGATGGAATTTTGCTATCTGTCCCTTCTTTCCTGTACCCTGTCTTGTTAGCTCTGAGTTCTGTGACTCCCACTTGCGTCTGCTGTTCACAATGATGGAGAAGTCCACCCTGCCTGACGTGAGATCCAACCTCATTATTGCAGCAGGAGATCTAGCCATCCGCTTCCCCAACCTGGTGGAGCCTTGGACATCACATCTCTATGCCAGGTAATGCTACACTCATTTTTGGGAGAGAACATGTAATGCAAACCCTGTGGAAGGGTGACACTGGGTCTCCAGAAGGTGAGAATGACCCAAGAAGGCAAATTTGAAGATGCTGGTTCAGGGAGACAGGGCTTTGGGCTGTCACAAGTACCAGTAACTCAGAGACACTCCCTTGCTGCTTTCTGCAGTAATTGTTTGCTCCTGTCAGGTTGCGGGACCCCTGCCCGAGTGTGAGGCAGACAGCTGGGCTGGTGATGACTCACCTCATCCTCAAAGACATGGTAAAGGTGAAGGGCCAAGTGAGTGAAATGGCAACTCTGCTCATAGACCCAGAGGAGGAGATCGTGGGAGTGGCTCAGAACTTCTTTGGTGAACTCGCCAACAAGGCAAGTGGATGCTCAGGGACCTTATTTCACAAGAGCAGGGAAGGGCTGTTGGAAGCTGGATCAATTACATGAGAAGGTGTGCTAATGGTGTAGGGCCGTTGGTCTGTCTCTCTGTGGACTAAATTAGGGTAGTTAACAGAAATTTTGCAACACAAGTTTTGCTTCATCCCTGCCTGATGTTGCTAAATTTATTTATGAATTTATTTATTTATGTGTCATCTATTCACACTGGAAGGCAGGCTCCAAACCACTGCCTTTTCCCTTTGCTTTCTTGTGTATGCCCACACAGGGTTAGGAGCAGTTTTCTGTAGCTCACCTTTAGGCCTTACAGCAGAGCTCCCTGACCTTATGGCTCAGGCAGTACACCTTCTCTGAAACCTTTCCGAGTTGTTCTTGGCTATGAGACACTGAGATTCTTAAATTGTAGCAGTTTCTGCCCAAGCAGGTAAGAACAGGAACAGTGTTAACCCCCAGTACACTGTTCATTCCATGTGCAGCCTCACATGGACTCTTCAGAATTTGAGATTTACTGCCTGAGAGGCTGCAGTGACACTGGGGCTTTTCTTGTCTTGGTTTGCTTTGTTAAAGCCGAGCTGGCCACTTGACTGCACTGACTTCCCATCTCTGCAGCATGTATGACAAAGCTGTGTAAAAGCAGTGGGAAAGAAAATATGGATCAGACCTTCTCAGGCAAGATGAGAAGCAGTTCCTTGAACTGAAGGGCTGTTTCCTTTATCAGGAAGCTTTTTTTTGTTGGGTTGTGACAAGGTTGGAAGGCAAAGAAACTGCATCCAAGTCTGCCAAAGAGCAGAGCTGGGGTGCAGTGTTTAGCTTGTTAGTTGGCTGAGATTTTTTTCCCCCCAGCCAAACAGTCCAGGATAGGTTTGGCTGGCTGTGTACAGCTCGTTTCAAAAGGCTGATGCTTTCAGTCAGTAGATTTGGGGTGGAGAGAAGGATCATTTTAAGTTTATTTGGCAGCTTATTTGGCTTGACTCAAATTATCCTTTATAATTCTGTATCTCATTTAGAAATTTGTGTTCTGCACAGGGTAATGCTGTCTATAACCTGCTTCCAGACATCATCAGTCATCTCTCGGATCCTAACAGTGGCATAGAGGAAGAATCTTTCCACACTATTATGAGGTATTCTGAGGTTAAATAAATCTCTTATTGCCAGGACTACGGTTAGGCAAAGGGGGTGCCGTATCAAGGGAAGAAAAACTACACTGACATGTACAAAATGCTTTTTCAGTTGTTCTCTTTGATCTGGCTTTTTCAGTCTATACTGGAAATAGAGTCATGCTGTGGGGAATTGATTTTAAAGCCACACAGTTGGGGGTGAGGAGAGACTACAAAGAGTAACCACTAACTCAAAATTACTTTCCCTCTAGAAAAGGAAAATAGTTGGTTTTACACATCAGAACATAGATATGCAACACTAGGAAAACACAACAGGTTTAAAGACTGCTGCCTTTGTCATTTTGATGGCTACTGGATTTTTGTAAGCAGTTACAGTAACAGGTTTGGGTCTGGGGTGGCTTTCTGGTGGTTTTGGAGGGGGGGAGTTTGTTTGTTCTTTTGAGGGGGTGGGGGGTGTTTTTGGTGGGTTTTTTTTTTTGTTTGTTTCGGTTGTTTCCAAGAAAGCCTGACTCTGGAGTATAGAGATACTGGATTATTTCAGTCTGAGGTTATTGATTACTCATGGACAGCACTAATAATGTCTTTATTGGTAAAGTACAGACATTTTCCACTCATTTTTGAAACTTAAGCACATGAGGGTTTATCTGAGTCATTTGAATCTCTATGGATTATAGAGGGGGGTGTTAGACAAAAGTATTGCTGTTGCTGAAGAGAAGAACAATAAAGTCTCCTGTGATTTTTCAACTAGTCTTTCTATGAGAATCTAGTGCATTTAGGAAGAGGGATGGGATTTTGGATAAGTAGGAATTGCAATACATAGAAAAGGTCCATTAGTGAAGGTGTAATTGAGACTAAAATTAATTTATGGTGGCAAAAGTAGATGGATATTTTGTTTAAGGAGGGTAATGTGAAATACTGGGAATTACAGCTTGTGGTTCTTGACAGCACATGTAGAAGTGGAAGTTAATGTTTGAAGTGAAGCAAACCATCATGGGGAGAACAAGAGGCAACGTGTAGAAAAGTTCAAATAATTTTGGAATTTTCAGTACTGTTTTTAATTAATATCAAACCGGTGGTGTTACCACACACACAGAACATAAGTCTAGCAATTGCATTAAAGTGTGATTGGTGGGGCTAAAACAGGTGTTAAGGGTGTTAAGATGGACTTTTGACTTTTTGACAACATACATGGAGAGAACTGGAGGTGTCTGGCAAATAAGAGAAGAGGCAGTATTGATTTTACAACGTAGACAGGTATCAAATTAGCATAAGGATAATCAATTTTAAAGACCTGATCATCAGTTAACACACCACATACCCTTTAAATAGGAAAAGAAGGGAATTAGTAGTTGAAATTTAACTATTTCCCCATGCAGCATTATATGAAATGCTTACATTGTGGAGAGGATCAGGTTTAACTTGGAAACCATGGTGGACAAAAGCACAGACTAGGAATGAAGCAGTGCCTTATGCTCCAGGGATACTTTCTGAACTGGAGAATAGGGAGCTGTAAAAAAGATAGGGTAATGTAGGGACCATCACTGTTAATGGACTAACTTTGTAGAGTTACAGTAATGAAAAATGAGATGAAAACTAGCAGAACAAAGTAGAAGGTTGAATGTTTAGAAGTTGTTTAACCTCTTTGGTAAAGGTATGGCTAAAGTTAGAGGTGCATTCCACTTCCTGCTTTAGTAGCCCAGCTTTTTCTGTAGAGGGAAGCATTGGCAGTGCTGGTGAGGCCTCGCCTGGAGTGCTGCCACACTTCTGGTCACTTTAGTTAAAGATGAATTAATACTGGAACAAACGCAAAGGGAGGACTCTTGAGATTGCTGTCTCTGTTATATATCTTAGAAAAGCAGCTTGGTGTGGTGGTTGTAGACATAACAAAGACTGAACAAGGAAGTGCTTTAGAACAATTATATCAAGGCCAGTGGCAACCTGACTGAGCTGAAGTTAACAGAAATGTTGGTACAAGAAAAAGGGAGAGCAGCAGGACCTTCTTAATAAATAGAAGTTATTCAATGATTTCTAAGAGGACATAGTGCAAAATACACAAGTACTTAATTGTGCTAAAGTCCAGGTGTCTCTGTTCCTCAAGAAGCTAAGGAAAAATGGATTAGGTTAGCATATAAGTTCTGTTAGGCTTTGTTCCTGTTTTTGTGCAAAGTAATGCTCACATTTGCATTGATCCAAAATGCAACAGCACACTTTCAGCAACTTAGTAGTGAAAAAGTCACAAGCATGGTTTTTAGGGGGGAAAATACTGCATGCCACAGTGCTCCCCTAAGGTTTGCTTGTCAGACAAACTAGTCTGTCAGTGCAACTTGTGAACTGAAGAGATTGTTGGAGGTGCTGCATGCTCTTAAAACTGGATGAAAGGAGCAGATAAAAAGTCAGCACTGCTGCCTTTTCAGCACCCCTCCTACCTGAAATGGGGATTCCTCTGTGGGCTCTAATCTTTTGGGTTTTTTTTCCCCTTGCAGACATCTGTTCTCATATATTACAAAAGACAAACAAACAGAGAGCTTGGTGGAGAAGCTTTGTCAGAGATTCCGGACTGCCAGGTGGGTTGTAATCTTCATTTTCTTGCCAAGCGCTTCTGCTTCTCAGGATTTTTCAGAAGAAATGAGCTTGTATGTGGTGGTTGTAAAAGGTTCCCATTATGTTCTTCACGTGGCAAAGTGACAAATGCAACATAACTTGGTTTAGGTCCCCCCACTTTTTTTAACTACCTTCTCCTAAACATACATGAATACTTATAAATTAAGGTTTCTGGTTTTATTATGCAGTGATTGACCCCCTCTTCCTTCCTTTTTTAAGGCAAAAGTTTTGTGACAGTCTAGATCTGCATTATAGCTGAGCAAGGAGGCATCCCACATGTGGACTTTACATACCTTTGTGATCCTTCTCCACGGGCTATTCCCTTGCAGCTCAGCTAGGAAATTAGTGTGTTCAGCTGAGAAATTGGGATGTCTCAGCAGTCCTGTCTGGGGTGATATCAACTGTCAAGCTGATATAGGCCTGTCCTTGTTCTGTGTGCATGGGCTGCTCTGTTTTGGTTCTTTATTATTATTATTTTACCTAAGGACTTGTGCCACCATACACTTCGGCTTTTGCTCTGCTCCATCTCCAAGACGTGCATGCCTTGCTTGTGCATTGCTGATTACAGAGTATAGAGTGCAGGACCCATGCTGTGAATCTGGGATATCATTTTGCTTTCTGGGTTTTAGGGGTATTTTGCTGCTTCTCCCCCACTCCCCAAGCTGTAACTTCAATGACCCAGGCATACACTTTTTGTTTCCTTCCAAGAAGAATAATAACAGAAATTTATCTTCTTCCCTGTCATATTCTTCCAGTGAGATATCTTCATTTTAACTTCCACTGGCTTTGGTGTACCCTGCTTTCCTCCATTCCTGTGGTTTTCCTTCTCCATTGTTGTGGCTTTGCTCTTGAGATTTAAGCTGTCTGCTTATCTTGGCCATGTGTGCACAGTGCCTGGGCATGTGACCTGCTCAGCTGCCTCAGGGAGTTGCATATTTCCCAAAATATTTGGATTTTGTTTCCTGAGCAAGAGTGGACCCCAGGAGCACTGGTGAGCTCTTCACACCACATTTGTAAACACCCGTATGTGTGTAAGTTGTGTCTCACCTTTAGCAGAATGTGCTGATATTTCTGTAAAACAAAGGTGATCAGCTTGGTGCATACTAGTGGTACTGCTAGAGCAAGACTCTCACTCTAGGGTAAAACAGGAGCTTTTAAGAAAAGATTTTGCAGCCACCATCACCCTCCTTAGCATTTCTGGAGTTCTAAACATAGCAACTAGCCAGGTGTCATTCAGACTGTAAAGGTGGAAACACCTGGATGCTGCAGCTTTGTTCTCCATCTGTCTGGGTTTGAGCACAGCATCCTGAGCCAGCAAGTGCTGGACAGACTTGAGCCCCTCACTTTGTGTATATTAAAAATAGGGGGTTTGGCCTTACTTTTCCTCTCCCTTTCCATCACAGTGATCTACATTAGGGATGTTAGTTTGTGTTTTTATTTTTCTTTCCCTTTGGTTTTATTCCAGTAGCCTTTGCTGGAATTTGAATGTAGTCCTTCTCTGATACAGCATTTGTTATTTGTTGACTTTTTAATTTAATGAATATGACATTTTTTATGTAACTCACCAGGAAAGGGAAAGAGAACATCAAATACAGCTTCTGCTTGAGATCATCTCAAACATGCAAAAATGAACAGCTGGGGGGGTTTGTCATATGGTTGAAATAAGGCTCTTCAAGAGGAGTCCTGACCTCACTGAGTCTTTTCCTCCTGGTCAGCAACAACTTCTAACACTTTTCAAACAAGTGACTGTGTGCTTTAGCAGTGGAGCCTTTGTGTTTTTCCAACAGACACTAAGTCATTGTCATGGAATACTGTGGTGGTTATGTGTGGTATGGCACAGCACCCTGTCACTGTAATAGAACAACCTGAATCTCATGTTCTGCGGGGCAGAAGCACCTGCAGGAAATGCTGGTAGTTCTGGGTGAGATATGCTCATCCTCACAACCCCTTTTTGTAGGAGCTAATGGTGGTCTTTGTCTTTCCCAGGACTGAGCGTCAATATCGGGATCTGTCCCACTGCCTTGCTCTGCTTCCAGTCTCGGAACGGGGCCTTCACAAGCTGCAGGACAACTATGACTGCTTTGCAGACAAGCTCCAAGATCCAGCTGTCTACAATTGTTTCCAAACTGTGCTGGCTCGATTCCGCAGAGCAGGTGTCAAACCTGAGACTAAAGTAAGGGTGTGGGACAAGGGTTCAGGCCAGAAAAACAATTGCTTTTTACATACAGTAACTGGAAAGTCCTGCAGTTTTTCATTTTAAACAGACTATTCCTCACCCCTAGCAATTTATCAATTTATTTTTTTAACTTGATGGCAATTCTGCTATGAATGTAATACTTCTCTCCCCTCACCTTTTCTTTTTTTTTTCCCTCCACTGCTGTTTTACATCTCCATCAGGCTCTAGCTGAAGAGCTGGAGCAGAAGCTGTCTGCCTCCCGTAACCGAGGACTGGATCCAACAGACACATGCCAGGATGGTAGTCAGACTCCGATGCCAGTGCCAGCCAAGCGGAAACCAATAGGAAGTATGTTCCTTTTATGAGATTCCAGCCTGCCCCTGATCCTGCAGCCCAGCAGGAATACCCAAGGACTTTTCCTCACCCTTACAGACAGAAGTTTGCTGCCTTTCTCTATCTTTTTCCCTTTTTCTTGACAGGTTCACGCCCGCAGCCCCTGAGCCCGGCCAACACAGATGACGATTTTGTCACACCCCCATCCCGCAGCCTCCGAAATCATAAGCGTGCCCAAAAGCGCCCTCCACGCAAAAAAGCCATCATTACCTTCTCCAGCGACGAGGAGAACAACTCCGAGGATGGTAAGGCACTGCACCTGTGTGCTCTAAGGGGGGATGGACTACAGATTGGGCCCAACAGGGATGTCCCTTTGGTCACAGGCTTCAGACCACTGTGGAGCTTGCCTGCTCAAGGCAGTGGAGTGCTCATTATTGACACGTTTTACTCTCTTTAGAGCTATCAGCAGAACTAAGAGAGGAAGAAACCCCCACCAAAACAACTCCCATCACCAGATCTTCAGCCCGACGGCTGCGCTGAGGGAACCATCTGCCACTGTCTTTAACTAAAAATAAAACTCCTTTTCTGCAACAGTCACCTTCTCTTGTCTGAAGTACCCCATAATACAACAGTGCTTTAAATGAGGACAAAATGGAAATTAACACCAGGCTAAAGGAATTTCAACCCTTTCCTCTGATATCTCCACAAAAAAAGGCTGTTATGATGAACATAGTTGCCACTTGGACTGATTTTGCCCTGGCTTTGCAGATGAAAATAAGCTGCTCTTATTAAAATAATGAAAATCTTTGGAAGAAAGTCTTTCTAAGAAGAGCCAAACTATCCACAGAGTACAAAATGCCCATTTCTTTCTTATTTTGTATGTGCTTTATACTACACTACTCAGCTTTTAACACAGGACCAATGTGATTGTGCTGGGTTTAGGCCCTTTTATATTTCATCCTTTTTGAAGCTCTTGTCCTGTAAAGCCAAGCAGGGTTTTGAGGGGAAGGTACCTGCATCTTTTTCTTGTGCATATCTCATCAAAGAAGTGTTCAGGGAGTGGGGTATGAGGAGAAAGAGAAAGGCTAACTTAGATTAGAGCATTTCAATAAACAATAGGTAAAGTTCATAGGAAAAAACACATCTTTTAAAAGCTAAAAAACCAAAACCATTCCAACACTAAAACTTCAGAAGTAACTTGTAATAATGCTAATTTGATAAATTACTAAGTATACTGATACCCTTGATTGTTTTACTGCTTTCTGGAATATATTTGCTACAAATCCAATTATGTTTCAAGTAAAATTGGCAGGTTTTTTCCTTTCACGAATGCCACATCAGTTTTCAAGGCAGTCCTGGCACTCCTTAAACTGCCCTGTGAGCATGAAGTGCCCTAAATTAGACTTTGTGTTAATCACATAAATAACCTTTAACCTTCTGTCTAGAGGCAAGCTGGCATTTGTCCCAGAGCTCTTACTACAGAATTATTTCCTCTTACCTTGTCAGCTGCCTAGAAAGCAGACTAGTCACCAGCTGAGCAGGAATGGGAAGGGTGGTCATCCTCTCCACTGGTTCCCACAGATCTGAAGTCTGTCTCTGAAGCTCTACCATCCTCCTGCAATTGTGGTCACCCTGGGTTCACCCAGCAAGTGAACATGCTCAGTTCCCTTCTGCTCTGGCTGCAGAACTAGCTGCTGTAGATTATTTTGATCCCTATTTAAAAACCCCAATCATTAGGAAGTGCATAGCTTTGCACTCACCTGAGCATATGGTTTTTCATGCCGATGCCCGAGTGAACATAATCCTGTTAAATGCTTCCAGAAATGAGTAGAGGGGGGAATGATGGGGTGACAGATGTATTTATAAACACCCCACTTGAGTCCCATGACTCAGTGAAAATACCTGCCCACTTGCCACCAACTTAATAGCCAAATACCAATATAGATATGCTCCAACTCCAGAGCATGCCAGTAGCCACAGGACAATCACATGAAATACACAGATCAGAAAGCTAACGCAATATTGTCCCTCTTCCCTCCTTCCTGATAAAATATCCACTGAAGGCTTCAGGAGGCAAAGGTAACAGCTACAGATTGACAGTAAATACAACACAGAGTCATGCACACCATACGTGATTCCCTCACCACCCACAGGGTACAAAACTCACATACAGGAATAAAAAAAGAAAAGGACAGCATATATGGATGTCTGCCCAGCTTCAAGGTTTTACAAGCAATAAGTCTTGTGTAGATGTGAGATAATATGTTGCCAGTGCTGCAGTAGGGGAGATATGAATGGGTGGATAGAGGAAGTGAGGTGGCCATAAAACGCTTAAGCATTGGCTCATTTTCAAGCCATACTTTTCCACTACAAGTGGTTGAACTTTTTCCTTCAGGAGATCCACACAGTCACCTTTCTGGAAGGAGGGTTTGACAATCAGTGACTGGACTGACACGCTGGCGCCAGTGCTTTGCAGTCTGCCCTTTGCTCAGTCCCAGACTGAGTGAAATAGTCAGTGAGAGCTCTGATTGGTGCCTTTCTGCAGGTTGTTCAGGTGGAGCATCCTCCTCTCCTCACTGTCCTCTCCTGACACTGCAAGAATTAGCAGTCCTATGCCATGGACAAAGGAAGTCCTGAAGATGAGGCAAAACCCAAGAGGGCTTTGGGCAGTTACACAGTAGCTACAGCCTTAAGTAGATATTTGCTGCCCTTCTGTTCCTCACAAACATATATTTTGGTGATTGCCACAATGATCATAAATCACTGCTAAAGGAGTAATCCCCACTCCCTTGCTCCTGAGGCAGTGGGATTACTCGGTGCCAAGATCAGTGGTGTTTCCATTCTCTAGGAACTCCTGATCATGGTTGCTCTGAACTACAAATGGTACCAGTGGAATAATGTAAATATTATACACTTCTAAAGCCTGCAGCAGCCATCATCCCTTTCTGTCACCTTGGGCCAAGGGGGCTTCCCTCAGGATACCTCGCTCAGTTCCCAAATCTCCCAGTCTCCTATTGCCCTGCTCCTTTCCTATATAAGCAACTGTTTGTAGAAGGCTGATTGTGATTCAGCAGGAGACCACTTTTCTGGTCTTGCAAGCTCTAGAGTCAGTGCCCCAGCATCCAAGGGGGAAGGGTTTTTATAAAGAAAACTTGTTAGCATCGGAGAGGAAAGAAGGACAATAACCTATTTGAGTCTGAGAAAACTGGGGCAATGGAGAACTTGTCTGCCAAAGCCTTTTCACTTCACAGTCATTGCCAGGACATGTTAGAGTAACTATTCAGTTCTACTGCAGTCCCAGCAAGGATCTGGGACGCGGAGCAGCTGAAACATCACGGCACCTGAGTCACTGAGCACCTGCATTTTATCCAGGCTTTGCTGGATTGCAAGAACTTAAAAGAACTGGCAAGGAAATTTGCAAATTTTCTGCAGTCTCCAAAGTTTCTTGCTTTATACAAGAGTTTCCCTCTTGCCAGCCCCATCTCTTGCTGAACCCAAGGAGGGCACTTGTCATTTGAGTTCTCAGAGCCTGTCCACCCCTGCAGGGCTCAGTCTTTGTGCAAGTGGACTGGAATTTTGGAGCAGTTGCAAACACATTTCTGGCATTCTTCTTGCAGTACGGAGGCCACCCCATTCAAGGGATGCCAGATCAAACTGCTGCTACATTTCATATCAAAACCAAAGCCTTGTTGCTTTTGCGTTTACCTTTCACTCAGGAAAGGACTGACTCTGACTCATGTAACCCGTACGTTCCAGCGGAGCTGCTCCTGGCGGCAGCAGGAGTGCTCGAGCACACTGACTCAGCTCTTTCTGGACAGCCACATGTGACAGGGAAGTACAGAACAGCATCCTCTGGGACACCTTGCATGCAGCATGAACATGTGATTACTTCCTGACCTTCCTTTTCCGTCCCTCTGAAAGTTTCACACCACTCCTTACGCGGCTCCTTACACTACGGCATCCAGCACAAGGAGGGGCTGGCTGTGCACACACATCCGTACCCCGTTTGTGCCCAGGCACCCCATCCGAATGCCCATGTTGGGTGCGTGTCCTGTGACTGTCCAAAGCAGGCCCCTGTGATTTGTAAATTCAAAGGTTGGTATGAAAGTAATCCTGTTTCCCACAAAATGTGTTGGTGGGGCCTTAGGAGCCTCTCCATGTGCTGGCCTGGGTGACAGGAATGCCAGACAGGATCACTACAGCATCATATTGCTCTGGACAAAGCACCAGCCGTGGGTTGCAGCCATCAGCTGGAGCTAACAAAATTGGATGTCCACAGCTGTGCAAAGCACTGCTTCCAGCATCAGTGCTCCAGACTGAAGGCCCATTCTTACTTCTCGTGGATTGGATGCAAAAGGTTCAAAAAACTTTCTGTCTCCTTGGGCAGAGAAGAAATGGACCCACAAAACTGCATCTGCAAGTGCAAAATGCCTGGAAGGAAGAAAGGGAGGGAAGGAGGGAGAGACAGAGCAAATATCTGAACTGTGACTTTTGTTATATCTGAAGAAGACTTTTTTCTAATTTTCTTCTTTCTTTGAAAAAAGTAAACAAAAGCAGTTAGCAGAACACGTCCTGTCAGGTTCTGACCCAACTGTCTTGTGCAACAGTACTGAACAAAGGGAAGTTGGGGGTGTTGTTAAACTCTCCCAGCACACCCACTGCTAATCCTGTACTGGGGTACAGTCCCCATTCCTCTCCCCTGACAAACTTTGCTGATTAGTTTCTGTCACCATACCCAGGCTGACTTGTGCACCCTGATCTCCAAACAGTGACCTCATTGCCTTGTTCAGCTGGTGAGAAACTACAGTAAAATGGAAGAGGTAAACAAAGTGGGGGGAACTAATGGCCAGAAGATTTAGGAGGTAGGAATCTGCTCCTTGCTATCCTGCTCCCATTGTGTGCCTGAGCTTGAGAAAGTGCAAGCTGAGTCTCAACAAACTCTTTTCTGTGACCGTTCCTCTGGAAACTCAGCCCAGTCCTCCAGATGGTGACTTGGGACAGACAGCCCACAAATTATATGCCCAACAGTACTAGACCCACACTCCCGTCACTGCAACAAATTCTGTGTAGTACTGGAATTCACCCACCTTCTGCAGCAGGAGCCCTTCATTCCCAGCCCAACTGTCTCACCAAAATATAAATATTAAAAACAAATGCCTGTGCTGTCACGGAGCTGAATTTGTGTCCGCTCTGTGCAGCCAGCAGTGTGCCTACCTCTAACTGAGCTGCAGTTCATGCTCACACTGATTAGAGAAATAGCACTAACTGCACTCTGCCTGTGAGGAGTATGTTCAATACTCCTACACAATGCAGCCTACAATATCCTCCCTTTGGGACATGTTTCAAAGTGTCACCCTGTCCCTGACCTTGACAGACACCTCCAGGTCCTGACCAGCAGCAGCTCAACTCACATTTGTCTTCCCAGACACTCAGTAAACACCTTTGTGTCCTTTTTCTTTAGAGGAAGGGGTCTTGCTGAGCTCACCCTGAAATATATCACCCTGGACAAAAGGGCTGAAAGGTTAAGGAGCTCCAGGGGGTGGTTCAGCAGGGAGCTGGGGCCAGTCGCCTGCCAGAACCAAAGCTATAAAGGCAGAGAGGGGCTAGGGACCATATCCAACACAGATGCTGCAAGTCCTGCCCTGCCTCCCACCAGCCCTGGGCTAAGAAGAAGATGCTGGGGATTCGGTTGTGGCCTTGCTCATTTTTCCTCTTCTTGGTTCTGCTCTCTGCCAGCGTTCAGACAGTGTCCTTACCAGGACAGAGGATACAGGTAGGAGGGAGTGGGAGAGAGCTGAGGTTGATTTCAGGAGGGGAGGAGGAGGGGAAGTTGTGTTTGAACCTCGAATGAGAGATGGTCCCAAATTCCAGCTACAAGGAGGCTGCTGTCTATTCTTGTTGCACTCTTGCCTTCAGCACCCTCAGCTCCAGGGTGACTTTATAACCCAGCCTCTAAGGAGAACCAGCATTTCAAGACAGGAAACAGACAAAAGCTTTTTAGAGCTCTGCAAAAGCTTTTAACAGTGAAGAGCCTGCTCCTTTCTAAGCCCACTCTGTGTCAGCAGCCACCAGATATTACAGTCATGCCTCTCATCATGTTCAGTGCCTGGGTTCTGATGTTTCAGAGGGAAGATGCATCCTGTTAGTTCAGTTTTGCTCCTAAGCTCAGTACTACCCCCCTTAAAGACCCTCTTTAAGGCCAAGAGCCCTGTCAGGATGCCAGCTAAGGGCTTCTTCACTTGAGTAATCTTTTATCCTCAGCAATTACAACAATAATATTTTTTGCTTTCAAATCTAGCCAGCTCCCTCTTACCCAAACCCTAACCTGAGTCCCAGCACCTTGCCTTTACATCACCCTGGGAAAGCCACAGGGAAATAGTCAGGCCATGAACTAAAATCACAAGACTGATCCTGCTATGACTCACCACTTTCACTCCTCCATGAGGATGCTTGTGTCCGCTTCAGTTAACTTGCTACCACAAAGAGCTGCACAAAGGCATCCTCAGCCTTAGCTCAGCATCCGTGTGAGAGACAGATGTGGAACGGCTCCCTGCAGGCTGCTTCTCTGGGCAGCAATGCCATGCCTCCACTGCACCCAACAAACCCCCCAACCCTTGTCTCCCAGCAGTGCTGGGGGTTTACAGTGGGCACAGCTAACCTAGAGGATTTCCAGCAGATGGGGAGATCCCCTTCCTCACACCTGCTCTGCTCCTGCCTCTCCCTCATCTTTATCAGCAGGTATTTGAAGTAAGACCATCCTTCCCAGCAGCTTTCTGGAAAAAATGAAATGGTACACAGCAGCCTGAGCACGCAGAGGTGCCCAGCATCCACAAAAGGAGCAAGGACTGAAGACAGTTACCTTCCAAATCTGGGGCAGGGGAGGATGTGTGTATGGTTTTACAAGAGCAGGGCAATCTGCCCACAGGCAGAGCCCACAGCAGCTGTCTGCTTGCTGTTTTGGATGGCAAAGACATTTCAGACAGTGGGAGCTGCTGGTCAAGCCCTCCCCTGTGTCTGGATGCAATGTGACAGGCACAGTGCAGTGAGCAGGCATCACTTTAATGTCCTGCCTGAGCCCTCCTGAGGGCTATGGGCAGTGGAGTACAGGGGATACAGCCAGAAGCACAGGCATCACCCCGCTCTTCTCTGTTTATCCCAGGTGCTCCTTTCACGATTGCTGCCCTTGGAGCCCGAGTCCACACTGACCGAAGAGGACACGAAGGAGGGGTCCAGCTTCGGTCCTCAGCTGCTCTCCTCCACGCTCCCCTTCCTCCCATCTGGGGCTAGAGCTGCCCGTCCATCCCTCTGGCGCAAGAACCTCGCCAGTCGCAAGTGGGCACTGCCTGGAGATTGGGCCTGGAAGGCCATGCCCAGGGGTTGCTTCGGGCTGAAACTGGACCGAATCGGGACCTTCAGTGGTTTGGGGTGTTAGCTTTGGAGGGCCTCCGAGGTGAGAGGGCCAAGAGTGTGGGCTCGAGCAAGCGGGCAGGGAAGAAGTTCAGGGCAGAGTTGAGCGCACAGGGAGCGAGGGGATGGGACCGCGGGGCAGGCTGTGGGGCCACCACCTGCCAGCCGCCGGGGCAAAGGCCGGCACCGGGGACTCCCCGTGCTGCCGGCGCGGTGCCGGGGCCCGGCCGGGGCGAGAGCAGGCGGTGGGACAGCCGCTGGGCGGCTCACCAGGCTCGCTTCTCCGCAGCCGGAGGGCACCCAGCCTCGGGAACCAGCACCGGCTCGGGAAGCAGCACGGCGCACCGCTGCGCGAAGCCCCGAAGCTCCCGCCCCGAAAAAGGGAGGCTGCGGCAGCGAGGAAGCGGCGCGGCGGTACGAGGAGGAGCTGCCCCGCTCCGCAGCTGCCCGCCGCGGGCGCTGAACCCCCGCTCCGCCGGCAGCCCCCTCCCCGCTCCCCCTGCCCGAGGACTCGCTCATTAAACAAGCTGTATTAATTTGCCGCGTCCGCGCCCGGCGGTGGCTGCCCGCGGCCGGGGGCGGGCGGGAGGCGGTGGCGGAGCCGGCCCGGCGCCCCCGGCCCCACGCGCGGGGCCGTGCCGGGCCCTGCCGCCGCCATTCCGCGTGGGGCGTGCGGCACGCGCGGCTGCGGCGCGGTGCGGCCGGGGGGGCGGACACGGGTGAGCTATCGACCGGGCGCGGGGCGCAAGGGCCGCGCCGGCTCACCCCGGCCGCACTCTGCCCCCGCCTGAGCAAACACTGGGGCCTCCTGTTTGCGCCGAAGCTTCCCCCCCCGCGAGAGCCTCCCTCGGTGGGCTGCGGCCGGGGCACCACCGACCCCGGCACGAGTTCGTAGCCCTGCTGCTGTGCCCCGCGAGCCACCACCATGTCCTGGCCTTTAAGAAAAGGTTGTAACCTCAGCTGGGTCTAAACTTAGCCACCAGCCCCTCCGCAGTACCGGGAATAGCAGTGGTATAAGGAGAGTAGGGTTACGTTTAAGCTGCATGACCCCTCTCTTGTCCCCCACCCCAATACCTGCCTGGTTCCCCGAGCCTGCCCACCCCCTCCCTTATCCTCAAAGCCCTGCTCAGCCAAGCAACCAGAGGGGCATTCCAGCTCCCACCACTCCCACCCGCTCTGTCAGTCCAGATTTGCATCCCCACTGTTCCCACACCTTCCTCCGGGATGGAGATTTGGGATTTGCTCGTGCTTTGGGCGTTGTATCTAAGGCGGCTTTATCCCGCCGCACCTGCCCCGCACGGAGCCGGGGGATGGAGGAGGCAGGGCTCGGTGAGGAAGCCCAGCATGGGGGGCGGGGAGCCGGGCAGCGGCCATGCCAGGAGCAGTTCCTCCTCGCAGGGAGCCAGGGAAGGCGGGCCGAGGCGGCAGACGAGCAGGATTTCCGCCGTCACGTCCCGCGGGCAGCGGCAGCAGTGCCGCAGTGCCTCATTAAGATGGTGCTCACGCCGCTGCCCGTGGCCTGCTGGGGCAGCGCCCGGCCAGGGGCCCCGTCCAGAGCATGCCTGGATAAACCCACCCAGAGCGGGGAGGGTCCCAGCCTGGAGGAGGGAGAACTTGCAGCCAGTACCTCCCGTGCCGGGGGGAGTGGGGGGGGGGGGGCGCCTGGAGACCCGCTGCTCCCTCGGGGTGACCCCAGCATCCCTGCAGTCCCTTTGCCCTTGCAGCCATAGAATCATGGGATGTTAAGGGGTTGGAATGGACCTTAAAATATTACCCAGTTCTAACCCCCGTGCAACGTGCACGAACACCTCCCACTGGAGCAGGTTGCTCAAGGCCTTATCCAGCCTGGCTTCAAACACTGCCATGGTTGTGGCATCCACAGCCTCCCTGGGCAACGTGTTACAGTGGCTCATCACCCTCACAGAAAAGAACTTCCTCCTAATATCCATCCTAAATTTCCCCCCTTTCAATTTGTACCCATGACTCCTTGTCCCACAACTACAGCTCCTGACGAAGAGTCCCTCTCCGGCTTCTCTGTAGGTCCCTTCGGATATTGGATACTACTCTATCCAAAGGGGCACACGCTGCTGCCGGGGCGGGTGGCTACCAGCCCTTTGCTACCAGGTGCAAACAACGCACACCATCCTCTGGAGCGGCAGCGAGCCCGGCGGGAGCAGCCCCTGGCCGGCATTTACCCGGGGGTCCCTCCCCGCCTCCTCGGGCAGGGGCGCAGCCGCCCATCCCTGGCCTGGGGAAAACTCCCCCCGAGGACCGGTGCATCCTTCACCACCGCCACCGGCACCACCAACCCTCTTGGGGTGGCTCGACGGGAGGGAAATCGCTACGGACCCTCCGTTCCCAGCGCGGGGCCTTTGTTAACGGGGGGCGGCGGGGCGGGGGAAACAGGGGGGCTCTTCGGCATCCGCACCCGCAGCACGGGCGCACGTAGCCCGGTCCGGCCCCAGCGATACCATTCGACAGCGTCGCGGCGGGGCGGGCCCGCGCCCTACCCTCACGCGGCTATAAAGGGCGGCGGAGAGGCGTTGCGCCACCTCCTCACTGCGCGCCGGGCGGTTCGGAGGCAGCAGGTAACGGCGGGGCGGGGGAGATGCGCGGGGGGAGAGCGGGGCGGCGGGCGGTGGGCGTGCGGGAGCCCTCTCCCCACACGCGCGCACCGCCCACCGGCAGGGGGTGCGGCGGCCCCCGGGCGGAGCGGGGCCGCGTGGCGGCGGGGCCCGCGGGCACAAAGGCGGCGCGGCGCAAAATGGCGGGGGCGGCGTGAGGGGGGCGGTGAGGCGAGGAGGGATAGGGGTGTGAAGGGGGGGATGGTCGCCGGAGGAGGAGGAGGGGGTGGATAGTTGTCGTGCCGGGGGGGGAGGCGGGTTAATCGCCCGGGGCGGGGGAGTGATCGCCCGCGGGGTGGGGCTGGCTCTGAGCAGGGGTCCCCCCATCGCCCGCTCTTCGCGGCCCCCTCCCCCGTGCCCGCTCGCCCCTCGGTGCAGGCGAGACGTTAACGGCGCCGGGTGCGGGCGCGGCTGCCGGGGGCGGTTGCTGCCGGTTCCCCTCATGCCCCTACTGGTGGTTTCTGCCCGCAGGAACATCCCGAAGCGGCAAAGATGGTGAAAGTCGGAGTCAATGGGTGAGTGCCGGGGCCGGCGGGGCCAGCAGGGATTTGGGGGTGGGGGGGCCAAGGACGCCTCAAGGGCGCGGGGGAAGATTTGGGGGGAGGGAGAGGTTGTATCCCGCCGGTCCCGCTCCGCCGGCGCCCCTCGGGGCAGAGCGGTGCTGCTGACTCATTTCTCCTCGGATTCGGGGTGACTCACTCCGGAAGGGGCTGCCGTTGCCCGGCTGCCCCGGTTTTCCTCCCCATTCCCGGGGATCCCTGCAGCCCCTCACCAAAAGGTCTCCCGGTGGATCGTGTGTCGATGGCGGCCCCGGGGATGTGACCTTCTCGTGCCGGGCCGAGGAGTAACCGGATCCCCGGGGCTCTCAGTAAATTTAGCGATTGACCTTTCCGGGGCGGGGGTCGCTCTTAATCTTTAACCGGGGTGCCTTGGCCTTTGGACGAGCTGCAGGGCTCCCTCCCGCCCTACCGGGCAGGGAGCAGCGGATGATCCCGAGGGAAGGTTGCCAAGGACTGCCTCCCATGCCCAGCTGGGCTGGTTCCCTGTTGCGCCTCCTCACGCATGTCTGTCTCTCTCCAGATTTGGCCGCATCGGCCGCCTGGTCACCCGGGCTGCCGTCCTCTCTGGCAAAGTCCAAGTGGTGGCCATCAACGATCCCTTCATTGATCTGAACTACATGGTGAGTTGCTTTGCAGTGCCCCCTCTGGGCCTTTCTGAGTAGGGCACCTCTAGATCTGTTCTAGTAACTTCCCAGGATATTAGAGGATGATGGCAGCCTGGGTCCCTGACCTTCTACTCCCCTTCCCTTGATCAGGTTTACATGTTCAAATATGACTCTACTCATGGCCACTTCCGGGGCACTGTCAAGGCTGAGAATGGGAAACTTGTGATCAATGGGAATGCTATCACCATCTTCCAGGAGTAAGTATCTTTTTCCCCATTGCCCCTCTGGAGATTAAAAGCAGGTGTCTCATGGAGCAGCTCTTAAAATTTTGTCCCTCCTTAGGCGTGACCCCAGCAACATCAAGTGGGCAGATGCTGGTGCTGAATATGTTGTGGAGTCCACTGGTGTCTTCACCACCATGGAGAAGGCTGGGGTGAGTATGCTACAGAGGCACAGGAGAGGAGGGATAGTGCTGCTTCTGCCTGTGGGGCACTTCACTGATTACAGAGATGCTCAAGATGATGCTGTGAAGGAGAAGAGATCTGAAGATGCAAGCTTGGAAGGATCTCAAGTTATGTAATCTCTTACCCCTCTCTCTCTCTCTCTCCCCAGGCTCACCTGAAGGGTGGTGCCAAGCGTGTGATCATCTCTGCCCCCTCTGCTGATGCTCCCATGTTCGTGATGGGCGTCAACCATGAGAAGTATGACAAGTCTCTGAAAATTGTCAGGTAAGGAGAGAGGAACATGCTTTCTGGCCTGGAGCTCTCACCAGCTGCCAGGGGTCTCACTTCACCTCAGTGGAAGTGTTGCCTCTGGCTGATGTGCCTTTATCTCTCTACCCCAGCAATGCTTCCTGCACTACTAACTGCTTGGCACCCTTGGCCAAGGTCATCCATGACAACTTCGGCATCGTGGAGGGTCTCATGGTAGGTCTGCAGCTTGGTGCTGAGGAGGGTGACGTACTGGAGATCCCCTTGTGTGAGAGGGAAAGCTTGTGTACTCCCTGTGTCACCTGGGATGCTCCTTCTGGAGAGTATTGGCTGTGTTCTTATTCCTGTGCTCTTTCTTCAGACCACTGTCCACGCCATCACAGCCACACAGAAGACAGTGGATGGGCCCTCTGGGAAGCTCTGGAGGGATGGCAGAGGTGCTGCTCAGAACATTATCCCAGCGTCTACTGGAGCTGCTAAGGCTGTGGGAAAAGTCATTCCTGAGCTCAATGGGTGAGTGTTGTCCCCTCTCTGAGGTGTCAGGAGGAGGCAGAACATTCCTAGGCTGGCAGAGGAGTGCCAGATGCTGTTCCTTGCTGACTCAAGTCTCTCACAGGAAACTTACTGGAATGGCTTTCCGTGTGCCAACCCCTAATGTGTCTGTTGTGGACCTGACCTGCCGTCTGGAAAAACCAGTAAGTGTTACAGATGAGGTCCTAACAACTTCTAGATGTGCCCCTGCTTCCTCTGAGCTCTGTATTGCACCTGGGATTGCCCTTTCTGCATCCATCTTGTCCTGAAGATGTGATCTTTGTGAAAAGAGCACCTGCTGGGGTTGCCCCTGTGTCTGTCTCCTCCCTCCCCTGTCCCTGTCCCACTTTGTGCAAGTTGGGATCTGAGCATCTTGGCTCTGTCTCTCCTCAGGCCAAGTACGATGACATCAAGAGGGTAGTGAAGGCTGCTGCTGATGGGCCCCTGAAGGGCATCCTGGCATACACAGAGGACCAGGTAAGGAGTGCCTGCTCCCCGTGGTTTACTGGCATTTGCCTCATTTTTCTGAAAGGCTATTGGCAGCAGCTTTGCCAGGATCCTGGTTTGGGTGCTTGGAGTACAGACTGTGGGCAACCATGTGCATTACAATTTCTTGTTTCAGGTTGTCTCCTGTGACTTCAATGGTGACAGCCATTCCTCCACCTTTGATGCGGGTGCTGGCATTGCACTGAACGACCATTTTGTCAAGCTGGTTTCCTGGTAGGTGCAGCCCTGGGGGACAGGGGGTTGGCACAGACAGGTTACAGACTTGGGTCCTGTTGGTTACTGCTGGTGATCCAGGTGGATACACAGACCTCCAGCCTCACTGTGGAGTGAGATAGCTTCTTTCCTGAAATTACTATAGCTGCCTCCTTCCCCCTGGAGGGTAGATGGGAGTTCAGTTGTGTGGAATAGGGCAGAGGAGCAGGAAGAATGGAAGAAGCAGTGCAAGAAATGGGTCAGCCCTGACACAGTGCTTGTTTTCTGTCCCTAGGTATGATAATGAATATGGATACAGCAACCGTGTTGTGGACTTGATGGTCCACATGGCATCCAAGGAGTAAACTGAGCACACAGCCCCCCCTGCTGCCTAGGGAAGCAGGACTCTCCTTTGTTGGAGCCCCTGCCCTTGTTTCACCACCGCTTAGCTCTGCATCCTGCAGTGAGAGGCCAGTTCTGTTCCCTTGTCTCCCCCACTCCTCCAACTTCTCCCCGAGCCTGGGGGAGGTGGAGAGGCTGATAGAAACTGATCTGTTTGTGTACCACCTTACATCAATAAAAGTGATCACCATCTGAAAAGCCTTGTCTGTCTGTCTGTCTGTCAGGGGGAGATGGGAGGAGGGGGGGGGGTGTGTATGTGATGAGCAGCTGCAGGCACCTGGATGCCAGTCTCTGCAAGCTGCAGTGAGGAGCTGGGGAGTGCAGCCTGCTGATCTGTTTGCTCCTCATGGGAGAGCCCAGATTCCAACCCATGAGCCAGGACAAGGTGTGGTGCAGGGCCGTGCTCCATAGCAGGATTCCTGCCTGGTAGGATGGAAAGTAGCTCTGGCTCCATCCACCTAGCTCTGGATTTGCTTGTCTGGTGGGTGTATGCACAATCTAAGTGCTGAGCAGATGACTTGCATTTGGTTTGGTAAAGGGGCACAAGAAAGAAATTACTCTCCTTCCCCTGCCTCAGTGAGGGACAAGGAAGATACTTCTTGGTGTTAGAAGCAGAGGATATTTCACTTGCTTTTACCTTTTCAAATGAATTGGCTTTGCCCCAGAGGAAATGGCTGCCTAAGGACGTGTCGGCAGCCATCGGCGGCATGGTGGTGGCCAGTCTTAATTCTGGCTTAATTCTGTGCGTAAGGAGGGGCAGTTGCAGTTAAGCTGCTGAGCAGCAAATCTCTGCAAGGTGAGTGTCAGCCCTCTGCCTCCCTGCATTAGTTCTGGAAGCATGAATGCTGCTGGGCAGGGATGGAGCCTTCCATGACCTGTGAGCACTAGGACAGATAAGCAATGCACTGCACAAAATCACGTGGCCCTCCATTTTTAGCAGCTTAATTTAGCATCTCAGGGCTGATGTGTTCTCTCCCTGGCAGGCACAGTTGGAGCTGTTGTCCGGACCCCAACTGCTTTAGACCCTGATCTGGATGCTGCAAGGACGTAAGCTGGAGGACTTAAACTCTCAGGATCGAGGTATGCTGGACATGGTTTCCCAGAGCTGCTTATCTCCAGCAGCTGGGCTGCGTAAGAATTAAATGTTTGCTGGACTAGAGGGCGATGACTCAAAGTTGTACTGCAAAGAGAAGAAGGTTGAATAACCTGCCTCTGGATAGGAACTGGGATTCTGAGAAGCTTGTTAGCGCTGGGACAGCAGAAATTCTTGGATTACACCACAAATGTCCGCTCCGTCATTGGAGCTTTAGGTAACTCTGGCATTAAGTAGCAGCTGCCTGGTGCTGGAGCTCACTGGAAGCAGCCCTCCCATGGAGCTGGGTTTCTGCTGGGGGGGGCTGTGTAGCCTGGAGACCTGTCAAGATTACAAATCAGTCTTGGGTTGGTCCCATCCTGTCCTTGATTGCTGTGCCTGGGTGCTTTGAATGGCTGTGCTGTGTGCTGCTGCCTGCATATTTGGGTGCGTGCCAGTCAGCACCTCGCTTGATAATCTGGAAGTACAGAGAGGCTACTGAAACACCTCAGGGGAGGGAGGGATGGATGCCCTGTTTTCCCATGTAAAACATACTTTGAACTGGGTTAAAAGCTGAAACATTTCTACGAGTCAACTTTTTCTCCTAAAAAGCCTTGTTCCCTAAGCGAGATAAGGCTACCTGAAAATTGGTAGAGCAAAGAATTCTTGTTATTTAACAAGCGTGAGCCCTATCCAACCTGAGATCAAATTGCTCTGGGAATGAGCAAAGTCATACAGCCTCGGGGTGGAGGAAGAGTATGTGTTCTCAGAACAACAGCTGCTGGGAATATTTTGAATACAGGTTCACTTTGTTTTAGAATACAATTTCAACTGGCTTACAATTCCATCTCTCCTAGAAAACTTATATGGTATTGAGGTGAGGAAAGCCAGGAATCACAGCCTTTAAAACAGCTTGGTTGGTCCTGTATGGAAACAGGGAGAGTGAGTGTGGCAAACTAGTCATGCAGCTTTTGGACTGCCTGGAGGGCTTGGTTTCCTCTCTTCATATAACCTCCCTAAAATGCACAGCTCTTCCAAATCCTTATTTTGCATCCAGACACTGTGCCTGCAGATGGCACCACAGCAAGGCCCCTCTGGACAGATGGAAAAACTAGCTCAGTGGCCAGCCTGTCTGAGAACTGCAACCCTGACCTAAAAAACCCCATGTAATTTTTTTTTTTTAAATCAGTTTGCAAAATTGACATATAGGACTCTGGATGGCATTGAGATAAAGATGGGAGATCTGCTGTGGCAGCTGCTTCTGTCTCTGGAGAGGAGTTTTCCTCTAAGTAGGGGAGCTCTAGGTTTGTTCTGACGGCATTTCTGAGGAAAGCAGATAGAAATGCTTGGTCAGGCAAGGCAGGTGTTCAGGCAGGCATAAAGAGAGTCTCATTCAGCAAGGGAGTGAAAAGGGATTGTGCCACTTTGCTGGGACAAACCAACTCCAAGAGCAGCTGCCACAAGCCAGAATCCACCCTGGTTTGTGAGCACCTTGCAAGGGGAAGGTACAGAAAGACACTGATCCTGGCTAAAGGGTTGACTCTGCCTTCCTTGGCTGGCCCAGGCACCAGGGCTCACTGTGCAGAGCCATGGTAGGAGAGGGAGTTGCACCTGGGAAAGCTCTCTGGCTGACCCAAGGGACAGCTTCTCTGATGGGCAGCCAGCCATTTCTAGGGGTGGTATGCTCTACGTTTTATTCTCCTTTTTTTAAGACAGCTAAGGGTAATTAGGAGTGGTGTTACAGAAAAAAAATGTTTTATGGTAACTTTGAACATTCAGAGAGGTTGTTTTATACTTCCTTGGCATTTGCACAGACTACTACACATGCATTGCTTCCCCAAGAAAGGTCCTCAGACCACCCTCATGTTGAGATGTCAGCATGAAACTTCAGCATTAATGATGATGCTATGTAGTGAAAACCAGCTTGGGCAGATGTGGAAAATAATTAAGTTCACTTGAAAAATCACTCCAAAACATAACAAAATGGTGACTGTGTAAGCACAGTGAAAAAAGGTCTTGGACATTTAAAACATCCTGTATCCACTTCTGAAGTAAATCAGACTTTGAGCAAAGACAAGACCAGGGCAAGGAAGAGGTGATACAGGTCTCTGAAAGACTTATGACACAGTTACAAAAGACAAACATCTTAAAGGATAATGTTTCAACCTCCTTCATAACTGATGCCATTCACAAAATGCAGGTTTCATGACTTAGGGTATGCAAATACCCCTGGAGGCTCCAGCAGTACTCACATTTCATCAAAACCAAGCCGCCTACCTTTGGGCAATCACAATGTGCACATGCTGCAAAAACAAGTAATTTGTTACTTACTCTTCTGAGCTGAATGTAATCTCTTACTCTAGGATAGCTGACTTACCTCCATTACCTTACTACAGAAGAATCATCTTCTTGAGGGAGTTAATTAAGTGTTCCCTAGAAGGAACAGTAGTGCTGGGTTATACTTCACAGCGTAAGATTTGAAAAGGCAGCTGTCAAAAAGCAGAAGCTGTAGTCAAATGAAAATAAAACTCATAAATACCAGTAAATGAAACTTAATAACCTAAAGGGGGAAAAAAAAGGAGATTCTGTGACAAATAGAAAAGGAAGGCTGAAAACCTCTTTCAAAGTCATCTTGGAGATAAGAAAGCTGCCAAAGGGCCCCGAGACAGTGTGGGAGTGATTAGGGAAGCTTAAGTCCATGAATGAAAAGTAAAGTTGATGTTTTGCCATCAGAGGAGCTTTGGGCAGTTGCCAGACAGGAGATTTTCCTCGGCAGCAGTGAGATGAAGCAACCACTGAAAACTGAAGCATCAGGACTTGAGAACATGTCCGTGACATGAAGGGCAGCAAACCACATGTGAGACTCAGGTGGTCTCCAGCATGAAATGGATGAACAGGTAACTGTGCTGCAAGTAATTTACCACTCACCTCAACCCCCCACCCCCATGATGAAAAGCAATGGAATTTAGGAAAAAACAGGCTGGCAAAACCTTTCAAAGAACTGCCTGAGGACAGAGAAGACCACCCTCTCCGGGTTGAAAACTTGTGGCAAGGCTGGTGGCAACTGAGAGACATGAGTGACCAGCATCTGAGGCCATCTGCCCCACCAATCAACACTTCAGAACAATTTGGAGCATGGGATGCCAAGGTGTGTTGATTATGCAAAATGACCCAAAACATTCAGTCCTGAACAAGCCTGTGGAAAGGTGCAGAAGGATCTTGTGACTGAGTGACTGGGTTATTAAAATGCTGGATGAAATTCAAGGTTGCTAAGTGAGAAATACTACATGTGGTGGGGGATACGGCTCTGACATTGCAAGCCTCAAAGCCCTCTTTTGACATTGCCCAAACCTCCAACAAACAAGTGAGCAACTTTTGTTGACCTTGGTCTGAGTCCTGTGACAGAAGGAAAAAAAAAAAAAGTGGTTTGTAATCTCTGCAATCTCCAGTTTTTAGTTGCCAAGTTGGATACTGGATTAGGTGCTGGACACCAAGTACCAAATCTCACATGGCCTTCAGCTTCCCCATCTCTTCGGAATCCTTGTAAGCCTTTGTCAGCCTGACCAAACTGCCATCTAGAACAGCATCATCAAGTGACTTCAGGCACTGCGCAAAAATGCTCACTTGTCTTTCTTTTTAGGAGCAAAGCAACTAAACCTTTCACTTTCAAAACATTTTTTTCCAGCCTGGAATCATGGTTAGAAGTCTTTGGTCCATCTATTCCAATTTCTGACGCAAAGCAGGAAAAAGGACACCAATGTCACATGTGGATAAAAGATGTTTAAAGACATCTTCAGTGTCTGGCTGAGAACTTGCACATGATTGCAAGCTCCCTTCTGTTTCCTTTCCAACCCTTCTGTTCTCCCAGGCAAGGTAGGTCACTATTTCTTGCTCTTGGATGTATCTATGTATGGTTATATATGCATGGCGACAGAACCTCTCTTTTGACCCTATTCAGAAATATTCTGTAATGCCTCTTGGCACTTTTGACTGAGATATTTAGCCCTTTTGTGAGTCTGTATCATTTCTATGTATCAAAAATGGCATCAGTTTTGTCTGTCAATTCCTTGTCCTTCTATAAATATTACTTAAACTGCAGATTTTTTCCATTCCTTCATGATTTCTCTCCTCCTCCCCCCTCCACTGGTTTCTCATTGGCTTTTGTCCATGCCCTGTCAGACTAAGCACTGACGTCATTTGCTTGCCCATCCACCCAGGCTTTTCTTTAAATGTCTTCCCTGATGCTTTTAAAAACTGACCTCAGCACACCATGGATTTCAGCAGCCAGTGCTTTTTGCTCAGGGTGGAGGTTACTGTGCTTTGCAAAACACCGTTTGCGGGAACGCAGCGACCGCACTGTGCTTTATTTTCAGCATTGCTCACTCCAGCTCCCCAGGAAGCCTCAGGCTTTGTGTGGGGGCTTGTTTATCCCTACAGCACCCTATGCAACCCACACATCAGCGTGCTCCAGGTCATCTGTGCCTGGAACTGCAACAGTGCTCAGCTGGAGATCCTGTCAAGGATCCTCGTTATTGCTAACTGCCTGGAAAGTGCTTCATCATTCCCTTCTGACCACATTCTGCATTTTCCATATACAGAACAGAATTATCTGGTGAGTACTTCTCTTTTTTGCCTTTTTTTTGATTATTTTCCCAATTTCAGCTAATAAAAAGAAAATATTACTGTTAGGACTGATTTTTCTTTAAATATAACTAGAACAGCATGTTAGTTCCTCAGACAAACAAGTATTGTTTTCTCTGAGGTGATAGGAGCAGCTGAAGACCTTTTTTCATACAGCTGAATTATTCTGTTGTCCCTCTATTCCTTTTCTCCTAGCCACAGTTGCTGTAGTTGCTACAAGGATTATTTTTGTTATTGTAGGTCAAGCTTTATTCCTAAGTACTTTTGTCACATGGCCACTTATTCAAGGAAGTTCACTCACTGAAAGTTATCTTATGTTACTAAATCACAGCTTTTTGGAAAACTGGAAAAACACTGCTCTTTCCATGATCTGCAAGTTCACTTATTTCACTCCAAGGAAAAGCTACAGAACACCATACAGTTCTCAGCTGTGACATTTTGTCCTGGCTGATGTCTCAATTTGTTTCTTGGTTGATCCCTTGTCCTTAGGCAGCCATCAATCTTAACCCAATCTTCATCTGTCTTAAGGACATCTAAAATCATTGCCTTACTTGGGCATGCCATCACTTGTAAATTGATGAGAAATTCCCCCTGGCACAGCATATTCTTTGGTATCCCAAGCCAAGGTCTCCCATTGACAACACAATTTTCTTTGTCAAGCAAAGTAGGGAGGTACTTATAGAATGAATCACTGTGTTTTGGGGGGGATTCAGGAATATATAAAAGACCCTTCAATGCCTTGATGAAACTGTGTGTCAGAGCATGTTTGGCTATCAGTGCTAGAGTGAATACAACTTTTAACATAGCTTGTAAACCAAATTCATAATGGCTCTTGCCTATTTGTCTATCCAACAGGTTAGACTGATCCAGCAGTTCTACCATATGGCTGTGACCCTTAAAAATATCAGGTAACTACATTTCTTCCTACCCTGATGATTTCTATTTCCTCTTGCACTTTGCCCAGATGCAGCCTGCCCTTGAAGCTGAAAATGCTGCCTCTTCCCATCTGTTGTGACATTTGTCCAGCTTGATCATGATGGCTTTACCATCACTCCTACCATTAATCACCATGTGAGGCAGCTTGCCAGATGTTTTCAGGAGACTGTCCATGCATCATCCCAGTGCATTTCCAATGAGACAGAACTCCACCGTGTTCTGCATTAATTCTGACCTCCCCTCTTGAAAGGACGTTTCTTCCCTGTAGCCAGAATACTTGACCTACTTGATCATCACGTGCAAGTTCTGGGACACCCTGTGTCACAGGTACCTGAGACACAAAAACCATAAATGTGTAAAGAGTATGGCCAAAGGTAAAAGGCTGAGGAAAGTCAAGCTCCCAGCTCCAACTGAGAAACACTTTCTATGCAGCCTTGTCCTCTTCTAACTCTTGTCTAAGAAACATGATAAATAAAATAATTTTATCCAGGCTAGCAGGAATCCAAAGGTGTTCTAGTGAAGGCTGTCAGCATGGCATTTAGGTCCATCCAAGGAATCCTGGTATGGGGAAAGCTAACTCACACAATCACATGCGGGATGAGTGACAAAGAGCCTCCAGCAGGAGGGTGCTGAGTGGAAAATACAGGACCTTGACTGACTTGACAGACAAGTCAGGCTCTTTCAGTGATATCATCTAAAAGAGATGGGATCCAGGGATGAGTGAAGGGAGGATGCAGGTTCACTTAACACAAGGAGGAAGATATGGGCTACTTAGTGGTTAGGTTTCCTGAACCCTCTGAAGCAAGTAAGCACCATCCCACACTCATGTGGTCAGATGCAAGGAAAGTGATGATCCCCACCCTCTCTGTGGGAATATCTGCTAGTATTCATCAAGAAATTCAGTGGGCCTGGTCAGAATCCCAGAATGGGTAAGGTTGGAAGGTACTACCAGTGGAGTAATCTGGTCTCAACCCCTCTCAAGCAGGGTCATCCCAGAGCACATGGCACAGGATTGCCTCCAGATGGTTCTGGAATATCTGCAGTGAGGGAGACTCCACAACCTCTCTAGGCAATCTGCTCAGACACCTGCACAGGACAGAAGTTCTTCCTTTGTTTAGGTGGAACTTCCTATGTTCCAGTTTCTGCCCATTGTCTTATGTCTTATTGGCACCATCAAGAAGAGGAGCCTGGCTCCTTTCTCTGACACCCAGCCTGCAGATACTTACAGACATGGATGAGATTCCCTCCCAGACATCTCAAGGCTGAACAGGCTTAGCCTTTCCTCATGAGGCGCTTCCTCACCTGATGATCTTCATTCCCCTTTGCTAGACCTGCTCCAGGAGCTCCATGTCTCCCTTGTACTGAAGAGCCCAGAATGGGACACTGCACTCCAGATGGGCCTCACCAGGGCTGAGTGGAGCCTCACCTCCCTCACCCTGCTGGCAATGCTCATCCTAATGCACCCCAGGACACCATTGGCTTCTTGGCCACCAGGACACACTGCTGGCTCATGGACAGCTTCTTATCCATGGGGACATTCTCTGGAGAGCTGCTTCCCAGCAGGTCAGACCCCAGCCTGTGCTGATACATGGGGTTATTTTTCCACACATGTAGGACCTTGCATTTGCCTTTGCTGAATTTCAGCAGGTTCCTTTCTGCCCATCTCTCCGACCTGTCCCTCTGAAGGGCTGCACAGCCCTCTGAAGTACTGGCCACTCCTCCCAGCTTGGCGTCATCAATAAACTTGATGAGGAAGCATCTACTCTTCATCCAAGTCATTGATGAGTAAGTTAAACAAGGATGGGCCTGGTACTGAACCTTGTGGGACACCACTAGTGACAGGCCTTCAGCTAGACCCTGTGCCTAAGTTTGTCTATGAGATTCTTGTGAGAAACAGTGTTGAAAGCATTGCTGAAGTCAAGGTAGACAATATCCACTGCTCCGCCCTCATCCATCCAGGTAGTTGTCTTGTGTAGAAGGCAATCATGTTGGTCAAGCATAATTTGCCTTTAGTGAATTCAAGCCGATTCTCCTGCTGACTTTCTTGTATTCCACATGCTTAGAGATAACCTCCAGAATGAGGTGCTCTATCACCTTGTTGGGATTGAGGTGAGGCTGACTGGTTTCCTGGGTCCTCCTTCTTGCCCTCTTTGAAGAGTGGGGTGACATTTGCTTTCTTCCAGGCCTCAGGCCCCTCTCCTGATTGCCAGACCTTTCAAAGATGACCGCTATGGTGTTCAAAAGCTCCTCAGCACTTGTGGATGCATCCCGACAGAGACCATGGATTTGTGGATATCCCCTTTCCCTAGGTGATCTCTAACCAAATTCTCCCTGCCCAAGGGAGAATCTTCCTTCCAACATTCCTTTCCCCTGATCTCCTGGGTCAGAGATTCTTGAGGGCTGGTCTTGTCAGTGAAGACCGATACAAAGGAGGCCTTCAGTACATCTGCCCTCTTTGTGTCCTCTGTCACCAGAGTCCCAGCTCTATTTAGTAGCAGGCCCACATTTACCTTAGTTTTCTTTCGGTTTTTATACATCTGAAAAATGCCCTTCTTGCTGTCCTTGACATCTCCTTGGCCAGACTGAATTCCAGATGGGCCTTACTCTGACAAAAGCCCTGTGTTTTTTCCAAGTAGCCTGGATTCTACCTCCTGTGTATCTCCTGCTTGTGTTTGACAGTTCTTTGTTGATCCACAGAGTTCTTGACCCACGGAGTTCTCCTTGATCCACGGAGTTCTCCTTCCCCCTTTGCTCAATTTCTTGCTCATGGGGATGCACCATTCTTGAGCCTGGAGGAGGTGGTGCTTGAATACTGACCAGCTCTCTTGGAATCCACTTGCCTGCAGGGCCTGTTCCCATGGGATTCTTCCAAGGAGGTCCCTGAAGAGGCTAACGTTAGCTCAAAGCCACCTTGAAGGCTGGGTCTCTGAGGATGAGAGCTCACCTTTCAGATGAATCCTAGGGAACATCACCAGGGAAGGGGTAGAAGAGGTGACTGCATGCCACAGGATGAGAAACACATTCAGTGGGGAGCCAGAACTCACTTCTGGAGCATGCCTGGCACTGCCTGCTGAAGCCCTTTGCCAGGAAGCTGATCTCAGCACGGGGAGCATGGAGTGCAGCAGCCATAGCAGAGACCTGCATGTCTCACCCCAGCTCAAAGGCTGACTGTGTCCCTCAGTGCCTCATGGAGCCCCTCATGCTCTCAAGTGGGTCTGTCCCAACCCAGGGACAGCTCTTGCCTCAAGGGAGGGATTTTGTGCCTCTCCTGCGGCTGACGGTGGAAGTTGTGCCTGTGCTCATCTGGGCACAACAGCCCAAATGCTGGGGAGGGAGAAGGCAGAGCAATCACCAGCACCTTTCCAGACTACTCAAGTAAGTCTCTGCCAACATGGACTTCTGAGGGGTAAGAAGCTGAAGAATCAGTCTGCCTAAATATTCAATTGGAAGACTTTATTGCCAGTCCAGAGTTACAATCCTAAAAGGATGGTCTTGGACAAATGTTCAAGAGGTCAGCACTCAGCAGCCACAGTCCTGAGCTGAATGCTGACAGAGTGACTGCCCAGATGCATCCTGCCATGGAACCCCACTCAGTCTGTGCCTGGACTGTTCTTGGGCATTAAACATTCACGCTAATGCACTGGCCCTGAGATAGACAGGACATGATATTGCTTCCTGAGCAGGCACTGCCAAGAGGTGTCCTGGAAAAGAGGTGACATTAGGGGCTCAAGAAGCAACACAGCACTGAGTAGCTCCTAAACATCTCAGTTCCCAGCACAGAGCATGGTGGAGAAAAGCAGGCTCGATACTCCCCAAAGAATGAAAAGGAGGCCACAGAGAAGAGCTCAATAGATAAGAGGGACCTCATCTCATTTCAGCATCAAAGATGAGGGGTTACCACTGCTGGCCCAGCTAACACCGGAGGCCGTGGGCTTTGCTTCCCACACTGAGAAATTGCTGAGGCAAAGGATCCATGTTGCATATCCTGCCAGAGAGATCTTGGAGGCTGTCAGACTGCTGGGGGAACAGAGCCTCTTGCTGGTGATACAATTCACCAGAGAACAGCATCTTGCACGCGTGGGTGGTGGAGATTTTGGTTTCACTGCAAATGGAGTCCTGGCAGGCAGGGTGGGACCGGGGTCACCACGTGTCCTGGGACATGGGTGTCTAGCAGCACCTGCTGCTCCTCTGGGCAATGACTGCTCGAGGCAGGGATGTCAGTCCTTCTGTGCTTCACGCCTGAAATCTCTCAGGGTATGTACTCTGCAGTCTTGTGGGTTCCTTAGGCAGTACCAAGGCAAAGGTATGCATGTCCTGGATTATGCAAGGGGGGAAGCCAGAAGTTGTCAGCCACTCACAGATCTCCCCACAGGAGAGAAAGAGCCGAAAACACTGCAAAGACGCCTACAGGAAAGGCAATTTGCATGAAACTGAGAGCCTCCAGGCAGGATAGGGAGTGATCCCTGATCTACTGTGTGTGAGGCATCATCACTTGAAAGTAAGAAACTGAAATAATATAATATTTCCTCTGGCTTTAGCTCTTTTCGGTAGAAAAATAAAGAGGGAAGAGGGAAAGAAATGGAAACAGTTGAACAAGTGGCATGGAGGTGTGGGCCATGGCAAGCACTGAGGCACACACCTCCCATCTACCCGCACACCCACAGACAGCCAGGGCTTCTGCTGCTTCCCAGCACCCTGCTGCTCCTGAGAAACACTTTCCCAACGTCCTACAAGAAGTGAAGACGGCAGTCAGGAGTCACAGCCCAGCCACAGCAGACCACAGGCTGAGGAACTGCCATTCCACAGCACCAGCAGTGTTCCACCTGAGCCCTGATTTCCTGCTTCCTGCTCAATTCTTCTGCCATTTGCAGGGACTTGCCTCCCTGCCAGCTCTAACCAGCCAGCTCAGCCCCTGCTGAAATGCCAACACAAACATGCCTTAACACATCGTGCAGAGCACCTCACCCTGCCCAAACACGGACACTGTGCTGGGGTGCATGGATGTCACAGCGCTCCCAGCTCAAGCACCCAGCAGCATCACCACCCAGGACACATCTACAGAGAGAAACTCTTGCATCCCTCAGCCCCCATTTATCTTCCATACCTAATCTTAGCAATGATCCAAAACCTCTACTGCCACGTCCTTTCTCTTCCCTTCAGTACCTTTAGTGGGAAGCATTTTTCCTCCAGAGCTTCACCTGCCTTGGCTGTGCAGCCTGTGTCCACTTCTCAGTGATCACACTGCCTTTCTGGATCACACTGCCTCTCAGGAGGCTGCTCTTCCCCTCCTGACACCCTGCCAGGCCCCAGGCTCCCATCACCACCACCGGAGGAGCAGGTGCTGCAACTAGCCAGGAAAATGCTACAAGAGACGGTGGGATAGGGGATACCCCACTGTGGTTACACTGAGGTGGGAGATGGGACTCAGGGCAGGCAGGAAGGTGCTCTGGGATGTCCTGGTGTGGCAGATGAGGCCAGGAAACAGGAAGAGGAAGGTTCACAAGTCACAAGCCAGGAGCAGCTTCATTTTCAATCCCTCAGCCTCTGCATTGATGATGCTTCAGGTTAAAAACAAGGCAGCCCATACAGCACCAGTGCCTGTTGAGGGCCAGTGGCTCTCAGAACAGGGATCTCACCACTGTCCCATCTGCCAGTCCCACCTGGCACGCCCAAGGAATGGGGCTGTCCCATGGGAAGACCCACTGATGTGGGCTCGGGGACGGCCCCGCCTCAAGCCCCGCGTCGCCCGCGGCAGCACAGGGAGAGCCCACACCCAGCCGAGCTGTAGAAAAGGAAATCGTCCCATTTAATGACCTCGCCCCCGTAACACAGACGTGAGCGCATCGCCGACGGGCGGCCAAGCAAAGTGCACAGTGAGCGGGACCCGGCCCCCGCCCTGGAGGAGGCGCGGCACGGCTCGGGCTGCCCGGCACGGCGCGGGGACCGGCCAGGCGCCCGGCCAGCAGCAAGGACAGGGAGAGCCCCGGGCTCGGTCCAGTTGGCACCAGTGTCAGGTCCAGTTTGCAGGGAGGTACGGCTCTGGTTCGGCTCCGCGTAGCGCAGGGAGGGCGGGGGCAGGTCGAGCGTACCAGGACGGAGGCCAGAGGAGGTGGGTCTGGGGGCGCCCGGGAACGCGTCCTGCAGAACGCCACCGTGGCAGGTTTGGAGCCTCCCCGCCCAAACCACGGTTTAACCAAAGCAGGGAAAGGGAATAGAGAAGGGGCTGAAGGCAGAGCAGCCCGGGCAAGGGCCCTCAGGTCTATCTAGCTATTCCCATTTGCAAGGTATCCGGTGAGGGGGTGTGTGGGATCTGCCGAGCACCCCAAAACGGGAGTGAGCCTGGGTGACAGACGTTTACCAGCAGTTCCACGTCCCTGACAGTCTCTCCCAGGTGTGACTCAGGCAACCCCGTGGCAGGAAGGGGGTCCGAGGGAGCCGGGCCTCCCCTCATTATCTGATGGAAGCATCGCTGGGGGGATCACGGTCCGATTCCTCGCTCTCCTCGTTCGGGGCTGACTCGCTGTTGGAGGTTGGGGTGAAGGCAGGAGACTTTCTGCAGAGAACAGGAAAGGGCAGCAGTCATAGCATCGCCCAGGGGGAGGGAAGGACGCAGTTTGGTGTGGGCAGGGGTCACCAGAGCAAGGAGAGAAGCTGAAGTGCCCCTTTGGGCATGTGTGGGTCTGCGGGAATCCCTGGGTGCTGGGAGGGCGTTCCAGAGGACACCAATCAAGAGCATGAAGCAGAGCTGGGGGAGATGCTGGAGGGGCCTGCCCAAAGCAGGACCCTGACAAGGTATGTAAGGCTAGGGGTCTGTGAAAGTCCACCACAGGGGTCCCCAGCCTAGAGCCCCCCTGGCTCCACAGGCCTTTGGGGACTTACACGATGTCCCTGCACAATGGCAGCTCCTCTCTCCATCAGAGGGGTCTGGCTTCATGTGTCAAAAGTGACTCCTGTGTGTCTCCTACCTTCTGCAGAGGTGGCACCATGACCTGGAGGCCAGCCAGGAGTCCAACAGCCTCTGGGAAATGCCCTCTTCTCCACACCACTTGAGGACAGGACAGGAGTACCAGCCAGTCCTTCAGGTCCCTCTCACTCCCACCCTGCCTTCAGGCCCAGAGCACGGGTGTCCCAGCTCTCCTGCGAGAGCTCACCTGTCCCCAGACTGGGTGATGAGGCGCCGGCAAGTCTCCATCTGCACATCCAAGCCTCGCTTCATGCTGCACATTTCCATGTACTCGTGTAGGTGCCGGTTCATGTCGTTCTTGGCTGTGGCCAGCTCCAGCTGCACAAGGAAAACAGTGCAGAGATGATCCCAGGGCATGTGGTGCAGGGCACTGGGCATGGCCAGATCCAGGGCTGTCACCCACATTACCAGTGACTTGCTCCAGCATGGTGTCTCCCTCCCTCAGGGACCCACTCCCCCATTTCACACCCTTTCTGTGCCATGGCCTCCCCATTTCCTCCTTCTCCCACCTCTATTTGGTCGATGGTTTCCTGGTACTCCTTCTCACGGCTCTTGAACAGCGACTCCGTGTCCTTGATCACCTTCTCCAGGCTGTCATCCTGCTGCTGAGGAGAGCAGACAGCAGGTTTAGAGGCAGGCAAGCATCCAACAGGAGGAACCAAAGGCAAGAGAGAGACAAATCAGAGAAAAAACTGGCAGCACGCAGAAAAGAGGAAGAAATATATACAATGTAGTACAAATAAGACAGGAATCAGTCCTGCCAACATGGACTTGAGAGACTCAGGACTTGCCACACTGGGCAGTGACCACATCAACCCAAACAAGCCCAGCATTGCACTGAAGATTTGGAGAGCACAGACCATTCCTGAGCACGATACATCCCCAGGAGACCGCCAAGGGCCAAAGATTTGGGATGACAAGGGCTTTGTCCAGACACCAAGGCCTCTGTTTGAGCAGCTTTGCTGCACAGTAGGTAGGTGGGCTGGAGAACATGAGCAAGCGACACCAGAGACCAGTCCAGCCAGAGAATTCTTCTCTTCTGGATGGGCTGTGGCTGTCCCCACGTGCGTGCACCCTGCCCTCAGCACACCCCTCTGCCTACAGGTCCCTGGCCTGTCTCTAAAAAGGAGACCTCGACAGGGATGCTGTAACATATTCATGCAGAAAAGGCAGGAAAGCATCTGTACAGGCCTACAAAGGGAAAGGGGCTGAAATCTGGTCTTTGAGAGAGCATCTTCCAAGGCTCAGGCAGGATGGAGTGTCCCAACCCAACCAGACCTCAGGGCCCTGACACCACCGTTACCTCCCCCTGCACCTCTGCAGCTGCAATGGCGTATCCAGAGAAGTCCTCCCAGAGGAGCAGCGTTTCTTCTGTCTCCTCCCACGTGAGGCTGTCACAGTCATCCTCAAAGTCATATTCCCTCCTGGGCACAAGGGAACAGCACGTCAGCACCCAGCAGGAGAGCCACAGCAGGCAGTGGGCTGTGTGGGTGCCAAAGGCTTGCACCCGCTCAGGGGCAGGGCTGCAGCTCTTGGGGGTCTGGCCAGGGTGAACTCAGGTGTGCCCAAACCAAATAGTTGATGGGGAAGGGGCTGGCTTTATGGTCAGGAGCTCCAGCAAGTTCAGGCACAGATTCCCAAAAGGTGGGAAGCGGGGCAAGAGGAGGGGAGCTGGACCAGCTCCCACTCTCAGCATAGATGGCTCAGGTCTCCCAGGGGGTCAGTCCCACTGTGCCAGAGAGCACAGGGGGAACGAACATTCTCCAGAGCAGCATCTCTCATCTCGCCCTCACCTGGGAAGGGAAGCCACAGACCACCCTTGCCCTCCCCATCCCGGGACCAGCAGGGAGCCTGGTGCTGGAGCCTGGCTCGACACCACGGGCAGAGGTGCACAGCAGCCGCACTCACAGCTGGTTCAGCATCCTCTGCATTTCCTCATTGATACTCATGGCCGTGGTCTCGTCCTCCTCCTCCTCGTCGGGTTTCCGGGAGGCATCGCTCTCCGACAGCGAGGTGTCCTCGTCGCTGACCTGCTTGCGCTCCCGCTTCCGCCCCACCGAGGCTGGGACCTTAACGGGAGACAAGTGCAGAGACTACAGAAACGAGGCCGGGTCCGAGGTCAGGAGCAGGGAGTTGGGAGGAGATGGAGGGGAAAGGAATGGTGGAGGGACAGAAAGGAAGGGGAAAGAGAGAAAGACAGAAAGAAAGGAAGGAAGAAAAGAGAGAGAGAGAGAGAGAGAGAGAGATGGGCTCATTATGATCAGGTTAAAGATGGGTGCAATGGATAAAACATGGTTTTAGCATTTTCTGAAATTAAAACTAAGCAACTAAAGATGGAATCTATGAATCTGATGAGAAAAAACCAATGTGGATTTACTGCAGAAAAACTCAAATCACCCACCACCCCAGTCCAGAGACAGGGAAACACAGTGACAGAAACAGGAAAAAAGAGACAGTCTGGAAAAGGTGAAATATGTCAATATTTAGAGTCCGACCTTTTTAAAAGAAAGTTTAAAATTTGTAAAATTTCTCAACTGAATGGAACTAACCAGTTGCTTCTGTAGGGACAAAGAGCGAGACAGAAGGGCAGCAACATCCAGAAAGAGAAAAGAGACAGAGACAGAGGAGAGAGACAGAGAGAAGGTGACGGAGAGGGGGAAGGGAAAGGAGAGAGATGGAGTTAGAGACAGACGCTCAAGCAACTTGTCTCCCTCCTGCAGCTGTTCCCCTAGCACTGTGGGGTCCCCGGGCCCAACACAACAGGTCAGCAAGAGGTTGAGGGGACTCTTGATGTCCAAAGCAACATCTGGAGCTTTCCACCTCCACTCTGTGCCCTCTTGCCTGGTCCTCCCGAGAGAGACAGAAAGCAAGGGACCGCAAGGAGCAAGGGCGAGGGTGACCAAGCGTCTCCCCGAGCAGGGGGCTGGTGCTGTCTCTTCTACCTCCTTTGGGATCTCTCCTCCCCAGAGCTGGTGGCTGAGTCTGGAGCAGCAGCGGGCGCTTCTCACCTGAAACATCTTGATCATGTCCTCGCAGTTCCGCTGCTGTGCCACATCACACAGCTTGGCAGTGATGTCGATGCGACGGCAGATGTCCATGTCCACCTTCATGGCCTTCTCCTGGATCTTGGTGTCCAGCTCCGTGATGTTCTGAACCCACGGCACCACAGGAAGGGGACAAAGGAGGAATATTAGGCCAGACAGATGGCAATCAGTGCCCCCACTTTCCCCTTCATGCAGGACTGCTCCCACATCCCTGCTTTGCTACTGCGCCCCGGGCCAACCCTGCCAGTGCAGGGAACTGCTTTTCTACACAGCCACACCACTTGGGTAGGTCACTGCTGTGGGGCTGGAGAGGGATTAGGGACTCACATTGCTCATCAGCCCCTTGAAGACAACAAGCTCTGCCTTGAGCTGCTCCACCTTCATGGCCAGCTCCTCCTGGCAAGCTTCAGCCTCTTGGGCTTCCTGCGCCAGGGAGAAAGAGATGTGCAAATCAGCACCAGTGTGGGGCAGCCGGGGTGCAGGGGAAGGGGGAACAGCAATGCTCACCTCCTGCAGCTCAGTCACCCGGTCCTGAAGCTGGACACGCACCGTGTACTCCTCTTCCCATCTAGGGAGACAAACGCTGGTCAGATCCCATCGGCCTCGCCTCGCCGGCTGCCAAAGGGAGAGGACGGAGCGGCAGCTGCTCACCCCAAAGCCATCCGAGAGGGGGGATGACAGCACCGGGGCGGGAAGGAGAACGTGCCCAGGAATGCATGGCCTCTTGTTTTCAGGCAATGGCAGCTGCCAGGCCCATCGGCCCCCCCGGCCACAAGCCCTGCCACGGGGGGAGCTGGGGACACCGACCGCGGGCTCTGCCCGGCAGCTGGGCCGCACGCCCTGCCACACCGGGGCTGGCCCACGGCCCCTCACAGCCCACGGCCTCTCCATCTGCCCCTGAGCCCCACAGCAGCTCCAACACTCAAAAACGGGTTTGCAGACGGATTGCAGAGTTGGCCCCATCTGCATCATTTTTGGGACCGTGTTTGTGTGTCTGCAGTGTTCAGGTTGTCCAGAAGCACAAACCCTGATCTTGACACCAAACCACCCCACAGTGTGAGTAACCACAATGTCCATGAAGGGTGCTCTTCTGCCTGTCCCAATGCAGGGCTGCCCTGTGCCAGGCCACGCTGCCTGGGCAGGGGCACAAGGCTCCTTGGCTCTACTGCTGCGTAACAGGTCAGATTAAAGAATGCTGTTTCATCCCACAAGGAAGCAGGATGGATTGTGCCGCTTTATGCCGGGCTGTCCGGTGGGTATTGGGCTCTGCAGCTCTGCAAAAAGCGGAGCTGCAAGGCGCCCAGCCTTGCTGTGCAAAGACACATCCTCTAGCAATTATTATATTATATTTCACTGGATGAGATCAACTCCTGGGTCACGCTGCAGTGTTGGCCCAGCCCATGGTCTGTTGGGAGGCCATCAAGCCGCACTGCTCTTGGCTAAATGACGATCCCATAGAGCAGGGGGGTTGGCATGTGCTGCGGTGCGGCATGGGGCAGGGCTGCTGCATTCTTACCCAGCTCCTGGCTCTTCTGGGAGAGCCAGATTTCTCTGAGAAAGCAAGATTGCTCTGGGATAGCAACCAGAGCTGGGCCCTTCCTGGTGCTGTGAGGTCTGGTTTCTATTTAACGCCTGCAAGCACCAACACAGACACTGCGGCTCTGCACAAGGATGTGAAAAATCTCTCCTCTCACTTACCCACACCAAGTTTGAACAATAAATCCTAAGGTCTAGGAGGCCAGAAAGCACATGAAAAGCCCTCACATTTGTTATCTCTGGGTAGCTGGATGATCTGACAACGTGGGAGAGCCCTGGCTTGTGAATTTCTAAGCTCTTAAAGCTAGCAACACTGCTCCTTACTCAAACAAGGACAAAAGTGTGCACTCCTCGTGTTGGTGTTGGATCCATACCACAGCTCCAGAAGGGGAATCAAAGAGTGTTCCCATCCCTTTGGAGAAAGAGAAATGAAGGGAAAAGAAAGAAGAAAGTTAAAAGGTAGAATTGCCCTTATATGGGAAGTGCTCAAACAAAGCCTCCCTCCCCAGGGACAAAAACGCCTTCCACCATAAGAAAAAAATTTCAGCATCTTTCTCGGTGTGGCACTGCCTCCTTTTTGGTCCCCGCCTCCCTCTGGGTCTCTATATAGCCCAGACTCACTGGGGACATAAAGCATAGCTGCAAATCCTGGTAAGAGTTCATTTCACACCAACGCTATGGAAGACGAGCGCAGGTCACACACACCCCGGCTGAAAAGGCAGGAGAAAACAGAGATTCACCCCACTGGGGACAAACCTGTGCACCCATCCATCCTGAACCTCTCTCCTGCTCCTTTCCTGCCTGGCTCCTTCTCCCCTGCTCCCTCCTGCAATGCACCACTCCTAATAATAACCTGCCTGCAGCACTGCGCCCGCAACCTCGCACGGCCGCCGGCCGCTGCCAGGGCGCTGCCAGCTGGAAGCAAGGCTGCCCCACACAACCCCACGGCCACTGGCATGCACTAAGGGGAGAAGGGAGGCCCCTCCTGCACTGCTGCAGAGCAACAACCTGCCCAAAGGCAGACAGCAAGGGCAGGAGGGTCCCAGCTGCACACAGACCTGACCAGCTCCTTGCCGGCTACGGGACAGCTCTCCCAAAGCTAGAGACATGAGAAGATGCAGTGCTGTCCCTGCCAGGTGTGTCCCTTCAACAAGTTCACTTAGAAAAATCAACAATGCCCCCATCTTTAAAAACCTTGCTCACTGCAACAGGCACTGGGGTGCTTTACCCCATCCTGCAGGGTCAGTGCACACCGGGGCTTTGGGCTGCTTGGCGCCTGAAGCTCCATTTATCCCCCCTCTTGCCACATCAGAACTATGTTTGAGCTCACCTTAATGGGGACGGCCCTGCAGCCTGGCACAGCTCCTCAGAGGGCAATTACAACAACAAAGACCTCCTTGAAGCACTTTGATAAACAAGAGGGCTTTTAAGAATGATGGAGAGACTTTGTACCAGACCTTTTCCCTGCAGTGACAAGAGGTGAAGGTTTTAAACTGAAAGAAGGTAGGTTTAGACCAGACATAAGGAACAAATTTATATGATGGTGGTGAGACACTGGAGCAGGTTGCCCAGAGAAGCTGTGGATGGCCTATCACTGTTCAAGGTCAGCACTTAGAGCAACCTAATCTAGTGAAACCTCACAGCAGGGAGATCAAACTAGATAACCCCTAAAGGTCTTCTCCAACCCAAACCATTCTGTGACTCTAACACACTCACTCCACACTCCCAGTGTGTCCTTGCAACACCCAAGATAAGAACTACTTGTGAATACAGGTAGTAGGTGCAGCAGACAGTACAAACCTGATGAGATTCCCAGATGCCCAGCACACAGCAGGTCTGTATGAAACTCACAAGCACTCTTTCCCCCCATCCAGGCCACCTAATTTCAGTCTGCTCTTCCCAAGTGCAACTCCTGTGAGCCTCTTTCCTGCTGCTGCAACTATTCTCATCCCTCCCTATAGCCCCCACAGCCCTCCTGGATCCCTGACTTGAATTCCAGGCCCTTTGTATCCAGAGAGAAGCTCCTGCTGCACTGCTCCAAGTGCTGTGGGGCACACGGCAACAACGCTGTCCTGGAAAAAGCACAAGCTCCAGCACCCAAGCCATGGGTATGAGCACTGGGAAGTCCTGTGTTAATAGGGCCTCTTCCATCTGTCTCCAGGCAGGTGGCAAAGGCATGACACCAGCTGCACTGTCCCCATGGCCGATCACAGCCCACCGTGGCAGGAGCTCTCAGCTCCCAAGGGATGTTGGTGTCAGCCCCCAGCATGGAGAAGGGTGTGGAAATGGGATCCTTCTGTCCCATTCCCCTGTTTGGGACCTGGCTGTACCCGTCGCAAAGTTCCCAGTGCTGGAGAGGGTCTGGGGGTGGGGTCTGCTTTCCCCCAGCTCCTGGTAACACGCTCCAAAAATAGATCCCACCAATAACATTGGCCCATAGCAGCTTGTGGTGCCCCCCCATCTCACCCTCAGCAGTCCCCCTGTCATCCCCTCTGCAGCCTTCCCTGAAGCTCACTTGCCAGAGCAGGACAACCCTGAAAAGCTCTCCATTCTCCCAAAGTTTCAGCAGCACAAACAAACCCAACTTGGTCCTCTCTGGCTGACCCACTTTGAGGCTCAAGCTGTTCTAGCCAAAAAACTGGCTCCAGCTTCCCACTCTCTGATCTGCGAATGCAATGCAAGGAGTGCTGCTCCCCTCTGGAGAAGGAGCCTGACCACTGCCTTAATAACAAAAGGCCTTAGGTACATGCAGCAGTTGGTGGGCAAGAAGAGACTTTCACTTTTCCTCTCCACGTGCCTTGCTCAGTGCCTTCGGAGCATCTGACAGGCAAGTTTGCTGAGCCTGAGCCTTATAAAGCCAAAAGCATAAGGCATCATCTCGGACCCCCTCCTTGGTCACTGGAACCGTGGCTGTGCAGAACAGTGGCACAGCTCCCGTGGGGAGTTGGGTGTGGAATCACAAACTTTCTAACTGCTTCTAACGCATCGTAACGTGACTTTGGGAAAAACCCAAACCCAGTCGCTCGGGGGGTGTCAGTCGCCAGCGACGCCCTGGCCCGGCCCCGCCAGCCCTGCCTGATCTCATCCTCCGTGCGGGTCCGGGAGCATCCTCGGAACCCGGCCCCGCACAAAGGCACGGACCCGGGAGCATCCTCGGAACCCGGCCCCGCACAAAGGCACGGATCCGGGAGCATCCTCGGAACCCGGCCCCGCACAAAGGCACGGACCCGGGAGCAGCCTCGGAACCCGGCCCCGCACAAAGACACGGACCCGGGAGCAGCCTCGGAACCCGGTCCCACACAAAGGCACGGATCCGGGAGCAGCCTCGGAACCCGGCCCCGCACAAAGGCACGGACCCGGGAGCAGCCTCGGAACCCGGTCCCACACAAAGGCACGGACCCGGGAGCAGCCTCGGAACCCGGCCCCGCACAAAAGCGCTGCCGGCCAGAGGCGGGAGCAGCGGCCACTCTGCACGGGAAAGAAGAACCGGCCGAGATATTAGCTGCGCATTCTGCTTCACCCTTCTCCGAGACACATGCCAAACCACGGCTATTTTGGGTCGGCAGGAAAGCCCCCGAGGAGTGGGGTGTCCTGCCTCGGGGCCAGCTGGAAAGCACTGGCGAGGAAAGGGCCTAGGAGAGGCCAGCCACCCTGCTGAGGTGGACACCTTCTCGACACCTTCCGACACAGCCAGAGAACTCTTCTCTTCCCAGCAGCCTTCTCCAATCCAAACCCGCTCACTGCTGCATGTCCACCTTCTTCACCTACTTTCAGGCTGCTCCTCCTTCCTGAGCATTTCCAGACTCCCTCGGCTTTAAAAACACAGCTCCTGGAGCCATCCCTGGAGTTATTCCTTCCCCGCTTGGAAAAGCGCTTCTAGTCCCTCGTGCCAGGTTGGTAGGATGGAAAAAGGCTCTACGAACATCCCGAGAGGGTTCACACACCAGGTGGCGAGGGAGGAGACCCAAGCACAAACAAATGCTTTCCGGGGTCCACATTTTTCCCCATGCTGCCTGTAGCCCATGCTCCCGAGAAGTCTGGCCAGGACTGCCGCCTTCCCTCCCCGCTTCTCCCGCACCGCGCCCACCGGGCAGAGCCCCGCAGCCTTCCCGGCCACAGTTTCGGTGCCCCGGGGAATTCCGCCGGTGCCCCCCGCTCCCGCCGTCCCTGCTCACCTGCGCTTGTACTCGTCGCGCTCCCTCTTCACCTTGGCCAGCACGTTGTAGAGCGCTCGGATCTCGGGGGTGATGGTGTCGATCTGCACCCCCACGCCGTCGGGGTGGACCCAGGAGACGCCCGGTCCCTGCACCAGGGTGGTCTCGGGCCCCGGGCCGAGCCGCCGCGCTTGCGAGAAGGACCAGATGGTGCCGGGCATGAAGCGGGAGCCGGCGGAGAAGGCGGAAGGCTGGCCGGGACCGCCGGGGCGGGAGCCGGGGGAGCCCAGCGCCCGGGCCGAGCCCAGCCCCAGCCCCGGCCCCAGCCCCAGCCCCAGGGTGCGGATGGGACCCACGAAGCCGGTCTGCACCGCCTGGTCCCGGCGCGGGGGTCCGCGGCCGCGGCCGCCCGCCCCCTCCTCCAGCGCCTGCTGCAGCTGCTTCTCCAGCTGCCGGTTGCGCCGCTCCAGCTCGTGGACCTTGGCCAGGAAGCAGCGGAACCGCAGGTTCAGCGTCTTGAGGACGCTGATGTTGGAGCCCAGGTCGTTGCGGAGGGCCATGGCGGCGGGCGGCGCGGGGAAGGGGCCGGCGGGCGGCTCCCCGGACAGCGGCTCGGCGGCGGGCGGCGGCGGCAGCTCGGGGCCCGCCAGCCCCTGCTGCTCCTGCGGCAGGAGGAAGAGGTTGGGGCCGAAGAGCGGGTTCATGGCGGCGGCGGGACGGGGCGGGGAGCGCCGGGCGGGGGGATGCGCCCGGCCGGCCCCGGCGGCGGGGGCGCGGCTTCCGCTGCGGCGGGGATGCGGCGGCGGCGGCGGCGGGCTCCGAGAGCCGCCCCCGCTCCCCCCCGCGCCCCGCCGCCGGCCCCGGGCGGAGCGAGCAGAAGAGGGGACGCGGCAGAACCTCCCTTTGCTCTGCCGGCCCCTAGGCTCTCTCCCCCCGCCCCGGAGGGTTTTGGGGCGCCCCGGGGCGAAGGGACGCGGCCCGGTCCAGCAGGATTCCCCGGAGGGAAGTCCCTCTCCGGCACCGCTAGCTGAAGCCCCGCCTGGTACCGATTTCCGTAACTAGCTCAGCCGCAACACAGTGTGCCTCTGCCTCCTTTTGAATATTTTATTCTTTTTTGCATAGAATTTCGTGCTTTCCCAGAGCTGCCCCTGTTAAAGAGGGCGTAGCTTTGCCTCTGCACCCCAAACCTTCTCGTTATCCTCTCTGGAGCCCCCCAGGACAGCCCTGCCCTTGCTGTGCCAGCAGCCCGCCTACGGGGAGCTGCCGCTGGACAATGGCGAGCCAGAGGAGGCTGTGTGGAGGCAGCCTCTCAAATATCATGCTTGGCTTGCAACTGGCTTCCTCCTTCCTTGTTCACAAAGCAGCCTCGGGTCTTGTTTCATGTCCCTTATTTTAGCCTACTTTAGGCCATTCCCTCCTACCCGCTGACCCCGACCCCAGGTGATTTTTGCCGACAGCGCTGGCGTCGCCCCCCGCCCCATTATCCGGTGGGAGGAGACTGCGCACAAATCGATCGCTGCATAAATATTTTATGTGTGTGGACACCTGTGTTCCCTTGCTGTCTGTGCGCTCCTGGCCCGTTCCCCAGGACTTCCACTAAGGAGCTGAGCCGAATGTGGCACTTGTGCAAAGTGGCCTCTGCTGTCTGAGTGCTTTTGCCACTCTGATTCTTCATATACTTGATCTTCGTGTATAACCGCTGTTGATAGGTTTAAACGTGTTAGATCAGAATCAGCAAGGGGTGAGTGAGCAGTGGGTTTGAATTCAGAGATGCCCAACTACACTGAGCTCTGTGGAAGGAGCTGGGCATGCTCTAGTGTGGCAGTATGCTACAGCCCTTCCCTTGGGATCAAAGGTATGGCTCAATCCACGCTGCCAGGAGCTTCCCGGCTCCACTGAGGATGGCCAGCTTTGTGAGTCTTGACTGGGAGTCTGCCTACTGCGTGTTCCCTGCTGCCTCTCCTCCAGGGCTACAGGTCTCCTCCATTCCTCTATTACTCTTCTGCCATCCTGGCCTGGGAGCGGGCCAAATCAAATTTGTTCCCCCTCCTGCCTTGCTGTGTCCAGCATCAGTCATATCCTGTGGCCTGCCTATCTCCCCTGTCCTGCCCATGGCTCAAGGCTCCCCGCAGCAGCCCCCAGCTGCATTTACAACACTTCCTCTCCCACCAGTAACCATCTGCATCCTCCCTGGCACACCCATGACTGCTGGAACTCAACTGGATTTCAGTCCCTCCAAGATGGGCTTAGGTTGGGAAAGAAGTGAGCTTTTCTCTCCCGTCACCTCCTTTTTAACACTTTTCCTCTTATCAAGCAGGAGTTCCTTTGCTCTGCCTCTGATTAGAGAGGCTGAGTGGTGGCAAGCAGTGCTTTTGTCCAGGGAGAGGAGGACAGGAAGGCTTTCCTCATGGACAGGCAGAAGAGATCCCCATCTTCCAAAAACCAGCGCTGCAACAGCAGCTGGTAGGGAGCAACGTGCCTGGCAGCAATGCTACCAAATAAACAGCCAGGGAAAAGAGAAGGACAGATGGGTAAGAGGGATCCTGGTCACGAAGCTTGTTTTGAAGCAGCAGTGACAGCTCCAGCTCGGAAACCTCCCAGCATGTGACCTTTAGCCACTGCTGACTCCCTCCTTCCCTGCTGCCCTGTCCCTGTCCCCCACCCCCCACACTGCCACAGCCTTGCCTGCATGCCTGCCAGCATCCTCCCCCCTCACATACTCCTGGTTTTACCCCTCCACACCCTTGCACCTGGGCAAGCAGGGTCAGACAGGGGGGATCTGCTGCTGTGAGCAGCCAGCAGGGAGCACAGGCAAGAGCAATGCCACAAACTGTGCAGCCAGTGCTTTCCCAAGCTCTGCTTGGCCTGCTCCTGTCTGGCTGGGGAAACCCAGCAAGTGGAGCTGATTAATGAAATGCCAGTGAAGGAAGACATTGCCATCCATCAGGAAAAGCTTTTTTTACCAGGAGGCCAGCACAGCACTGGAGCAGGTGGTGGAATCTCTGTCCGTGGTGATTCTCAGGGCTCAGCTATGCAAATCCAGTGATGTGTCCTACTGCCAGGACAGCCCTGCTTACAGCAGGAGCTGGGCTGCACACCTCCAGCACCTCTTCCCACCAACACTCCTGCTGTCTCCTGGACAGGAAGCAGTGTGGACCCTCCTTTTTTTCTCTAACTTCCCTTGCTTAGGATACTTGCTGGAGGAAAGGGTTCTTGCTGATGCAGAAGATGACTGGGGCAAAGGGCCAGCCTATTCTAGTTACTCCTGCAGAAGCCCAGAAACTAGAGACAATACTGCTACCCAGGGGACCACAGCACTCCTCCTCTGGGCTTCAATCTCACTGCAGCACAACAGCTCCTTCTCCCTATCTTCTCCTCTTGCTTCACCTAACACTTGGCACTTCTCCAGACCCTCTGACTACTCCTGCCCCCGATTTATCAGCTCAGGGTCAACAGTGGCACTGCTGGACTGCAGCTGCTGACATGCAGAGCTGCTCATTACAACTCTTAAAATCATACCTGTAGCCAACATGAAAAAGGACACTTTGCAAGCATGATGGCATTTATCTTACTTCCACGGATTTTAAGGCCGAGAAAGAAGCACTGCATTTTCTGACCCTGTGCAAAACAGACAGTGCAAATTCCTGTAGTTCAGATCCGGTACTTGTGTGGGACTCTGTCTCTAATTGCTGACAGCACAGTAAAAAGAGATTAGGCCTCTACCACCATCCTCCATAGGCAAATCAAGGTAGGTTCTCCAGGTGGCAACCCCCTATTAAAATCATCTGTCTCCTTTGCATTTGCCCAGCTGTGACATCCATTACCAGGCTGAGATGCTCCTCCTCTCCCAGATCTCAGAAGCTCTTGGTAGCTAACACATCATCCTTGCAAAGGTGCTTCATAGGTGAAGCACCTATGAAGGTCCAAATCAGCTGCACAGCTTTCACAGAGGCTCTTTCTGTAAGGCATAGGTCTCCTTGGTGTGTCTGTACCCCATCTCCCTGCTCCCCTTTCCCTCCGAGTTCGTCAGTGGTACCTTTACCCTTGTACAACACTGCTGAAGTATTTCTGTGTAAACTCTCCCAGTCTTCCAGCTTCCAAGATTCTTCACTAAAAAGTGACCCATAAAATTGCTTCTATCTACAACCAGAGGAAGGTGTTGCAATGAACACAAAACTTTTGGGCCTAGCCAAGTCATCAGCCCAGTCAGCTGCCTGGATTTGGGTGCAAATGTGGAGAAATGGGTGCAGAGGAGCAGCTGCCACCAGCAGCTGGGTGATTGCCACACTTAACAACACACAGAAATGTTCCTGTCTAACAGCACAGGAGGGAATGGATTTTCTTCTAAAAATACACAAACACCAGTCCAGGAGGGAGTTTTGGAGCCAGGTCTTCATGAGAAGGCAGTTCTAGGCAGTACTAGAGCCTGGGACCCAACTGACCTTACCTCCTCAGCAGTTCCTGGCTGACTCCATCAGGCAGGTGGGACTTGCAGACATTCTCCTCAGGAGCTCTCCACATCCTCCCTAGCAGGGATGGGCAGCCTGGGGGAGCAAGACCCACCAAAGGAGCTTTGGCCATTTGTGGGTTCAGCCCCTACAGAAGTGTCCGTATCTCTGGGTGTTATGTGCAATGTAGTGTGTGCATGAAGATCCAGATTTCATACCCAAGTCCGTGAAGTGTGCAGTGCAGGATTTCAGCCCCTTCCCCAGGATACAGCCAGACATGAGGCAATGCAACCAGAGGCAGCATGCCTGGCCCAGAACAGACATTACAGCACATGACATCACTGGAGTCAGTGACCGACCCCCGTCGCTGCTGGAGTCTCTTCTCTTTCCATTACACACTCTTGTCCCCAGAAGCCTTCATTTTCCTTCCTGCACCACCCCAAGGGTGCAGCAGTGCAGGGGCTGCCTCTCCCTCCCAGCATGAGGAGGGGAACTGGCAGCACTTGGGAGCCTGCAAGGCAGGAGCCTCCAGCTGGCTGTCTTCGTTGTGCCCTGATAAGGCTTCTCCAGCAGACTCCCAGCTTGGGGAGAAGGACTGCACGCAGCACAGTGGAACAGATATCACGACTTCTCTCAACAAGCTTTTAATCTGTGACAGCGTTTTTACCTCTCAGATCTGCTTTCAATCCTTGCTCTGCCTCAGTTCTTTGCTTTGCTCTGTCTCAGCTCTCACAAGCCACGTTATCAGCAGCTTTCAGATATTAAAACACATTAAAGGAAGGTACTGAAAGATGATCCAGCAGTCACATTTTCCAGAGATCTCAGCTTGCAGGTAACAAAAGATTCCCAGAGTAAGAAGGCAGCTGCAAGCACAAGCCTAATATGACCACAGCCTTGTACCAGAACGCAGAGGAAACCACCAAGCTTTGTCCCCAGCTGCTGCATCCCCAGTGCTGCCTCTGAAGCTCAATGGCAGCATTTCAATGTCTCACTCAACATTTCAACATTATGTCTCTGAGCAGCGATAACTGCAATGGATGAAATCAAGAGCAGGAGATCAAACCACCAAAGAGAGATGAAAATTTCTCCCATCTCTTCCCAGCTATAACAAAAGGCTTGCAGGCATGCCAAGTGATTGGAACAATGCTCAGCGAGAGAGAAGTTTTACTGACACAGTTAAAGCAGCATTTCTGCATTTCATAAAGCATAGTCCTGCATTTCAGGGCTGAAATTCCATCATAATTTGGACATTGCTGGAAACCAGACAGTTACCTTGGGATCCCAACCAGGAAAATTCTATCCCTGCTGCTGGGGTTATCAGGATAAACTGGTTCTCAAGATGAAGCTGCACACTCACATGGTTACCTCAGCAGTCAGCAGCAACCACACAGGACAGATCAGCATGGCTCTCAAAAGGACAGGCTCAGGCCTTAAAGAGGCTCTTGCTGCTTCTCTCACCAAAACTTAGGATGTATTTGTCCTCTCTGAACATCTCCCAGTTTTACAGTCTTTATGCAGACGGGGAGTTCTAGAAATGCAGTATTGAAGCAGGAATTCCTTCCCTTGGGCGCTATTGCACTTAGCATTTATTTAATTATTCTGAAAGACACCAAAAATCTTCCCTTGGGTCCTCTGTATCCAACAATCCAGACCTCATCACACAAGCCCAAAGTGAGACAGTTGCATTCACAGGCTCCTCCCTGACCTAATTCTGGGGAAGCATGGGGGAAAAGTTAATTTTCAACTATGAAGATATTTGTTTAATGGCTATTCAACACAAAATGATAAAGTCAGCCCCCCCCGCCCTTCCCCACTCCAAACAGGGTTATAGTAAATAAAACACACATATAGATAAGCCCTAATAAGCAGAAGATAACAAGGTCTGTAAAAAAGACCAGGACTCCTGAGACAGAGAGACCAAACCATTACAGGAACCACTCAAGTGTAACCTTAAAGAGCTTCAGCCAGGAACTTCACAACTGATAAAAAAGCAGCATTATCATGGGCCTCGTGGGAAAGAGCAGATCTGTGATGGGATGTTTGAGGGTAACTGCAGGACTGAGTAAAGTTTATCATGCAATGTTTCAAGGAAGATTATGGGAGCAAAACTTACTCTGGGATGTTGAGAGGAAGAAACGAAGGAGGCGAAAGGGAGGCATCAAGCCAAATGAGGGAGAATTGAGCATGGGAAATGGAGAGATGAAGAAATAGGAGCCAGTCACATGGAGATTGGCTGCTGGTCAGTGTGCCTGTGTGGCTGAGCCCTGCTCCCAATTACCACCATCTGTCCTGGCCTCGCATTAAGCTAATCCCAGCCGTTTTCCCTGCACACACACACACTGCTGGTCCCTTAGCTAACTGCAAACTGGGCTAACCAGCAAGCAGGAAAGGAGGTCTGAGAGCCAGGCAGCAGACAGACCCCAAGCCTGAGGACCAGCTGCCAGAGACCCACTGAAGTGTGGGCAGACAATCCACTTGCATAGTCCAGGATTGATGGGCCAGGGAGCAAGAACAGGATTAGGCCTTTTTCTTTGCTCATGTTTTTTAAGTGCTGTTTTGTGTTTCCCTGGGCACCCATCACTGCAGGTTCCCTCAGTTTCTGCTGAACACTCTGTGCCTGGTGGCATCGATAGTGAGTGGGAAAGCTGCAGCCTAACATGTAGCAGCAGACCAGGATATTTAAATAAAAACAGCCCAGACCACTGCTTACTATGCCTTAAGGAGAAGCAGCTGCATCTGGGTGAGCATAAAGGCAAAAAGAACTTCATTGTACAGCTCCACAAACCAAAAGCAATCCCTGCTCAAGTCCGGGAGGCCGAGAACTGAGAGACTGCTGGGGACCAGAAAAATGGTGAAATGGGGACAGTCACAGGAGTGAACTGAGTGACAACAGGGAACTAGGGAACCACTGGGCTAGAGCCTTGCCCAGACAAAGCACTCAGCTGACAGCTCCACACAATACAGCCTTCATGCAGGCAGCAAGGATTTCAGCTCCCACTGCTTCTTCACAAACATCCCCCTTGTAGGGAATAAGGACAGACACCAGAAATGCCAGAGCATCAGCTTTGAGTAAGAAGGGTTTGTGCTGCAGAAGAATAAGGAGACACAGCAGAATTCTGCATTTCGTGTTCCAAGGAAAAAGAAAAAGACTTGAGCAAGAGTATAAAATTTTTAATGGGTCAGTGCATCCAGTCCTTGATGCAGAGGGAAAGGAGCAAAGGGGGCTATCATTGTCCCAGGTGCTCAGAGCTGCAGAGATGATCTGCACAGAGCAGAAGGTGGGGGGACACACAGAGCTGCAGCAGCCTTTGCTCTCCAAGGAAGGGACCAACACATGGAAAAGCAGTTCCTCTCACTGTCCATTCGCTTTCACTCTATGCTTCTTCTTCCTGGTAAGGACTTTAGGCCGCATCATTTTGGGAAAAGGCCGGACAGCCTTCAAGGGTCTCCTCTGTGCTTGCAATGAACGTTTCTTCTTCAAAGCAGCTTGGGGCTGCTTTTGCTCTTCCTCAGCTTTTGATTCCTCAAGTTTCTTCTTTTTTGGTGGAGGCTCTGTGATGACGGTACTTGGGAGAGCGGACGGAGCTGCTGCTTTCACAGCAGGCCCTTCATCTGAAAGGAGAGAGAGGCGCTGTGAGAAGAACCCGTGTGCCTTCTGCAGGGGAGGCAGCCTGCGAGGGCAGGCCCAGCCAGCTCAGCCCAGCTCCAGCACTACGTTACCTTTCTGTGCCTGCGGGATGGCATTGGAGAACTTCTTGAACTTGGCGATGAAGAACCCATCCATGTTGTGCGTGTGGGGGTAGAAACGCCGCGTAGACTTGAGGGACGGGTGGAAGCGACGGTCCTTGAACCTGGAGGAGGAAGTGGGGTGAGGAGCAGTAGAACACCTCTGCTCAAACCTGGCCCCCAAGGAGCAGGAGTGTGCAGCTCGTGACCTGGCACGCACCTGGTGAAGCCTTCCTTGCCAAAGTCCAGGCCTGTGGCCACCAGTCGGACATTGCGTTTCTTCAGGGCATAATCCACAACACACTCGTTCTCCTCCACCTGCCAGAGGCTAAGCATTAGGATCCAAAACTCACCATGCCCTGAGGAGGTGATGACCACAGCAGACCACGGTAGAAGGCACTTACCATGATGGAGCAAGTGCAGTAGACAATGTAGCCCCCTGTCTCGGAGGCAGCGTTGACTGAATCTATGGCGCTAAGAATCAGCTCCTTCTGCAGGTGGGCACAACGCAGGATATCCTTCTCATCCTGAGAGGGAAAGAAAGTTAGGATGCCACAGGCACAGGGAGGCACCCCAGGCCTCTGCTGCGGATGAGGGAATGACAGGAGAGCAAAGCACATAAAATATGCAAAACTCTGGAGCCTTCTGCAGAAGCAGTCTCAAAAAACTAGCCCAGGCACAACACACAGAATAAGAAAGGAAAAATGTACTGCAGGTATCTTTTAAGAACAAAGCTGCTCCAAAGGCCTTTCTCTCATGACCCATACTTGAGGCTGCACTGGTCACCCACCTTGTTGGTTTTGACAGCAGGATCCTTGGAAATGACACCTGTTCCACTACAAGGAGCATCAAGCAAGACACGGTCGAACCCTCCAAGAATCTGCAGGCAGATGTAGATTTGGAATTACACTTACAGGCGGGGACTCAAAACAAGGCCAAGACTAGAAGGGGAACCAGAAGACTGGGAAGGCAGGAAACACTTCTCCCTCCTCCCTGTCCACCTTCCTGCCTCTGTATCAAATAACAAGCACACTCTCCAGCAGCTCTGCTCACCCTCCTGTGCCAGGTGACTTTGGAGAGCAGCACCCTCACTAAAGGGACAGCACAGCAGCCCTGGGTAAGCACTGTGAATAGGAACGTACCTTGGGGAACTGGCGTCCATCGCAGTTACTCACAACAGCGTTGGTGACTCCCAGCCGGTGCAAATTCCCTACCACGCTACGCAGCCGCTCGGCACTGCTGTCATTAGCCAGGATCATCCCTGTGTTCTTCATGAGCTGAGCTGCCAGAGGACAAAACACACCAGCAAGGGGCTGAAAACTTCTTGTGGCTTTGTCTCCAGTGACAGCCACCCCTCCTTTCCTCGAGTTCAGTCCCCCTCTATTCCCCCTTCCTGTGGAGACCTGTGGCAGCTCCTCACTTGACAGAGCATCCCTCCCAAGGCTCCAGGGTGGTACCTATGTAGCTGGTCTTGCCTCCTGGGGCACAGCACATATCCAGGATGCGCTCGTTCTCCTGTGGAGCCAGCGCCATGACAGGGAGAAGACTGGAGGCTCCCTGCAGCATGTAGTGTCCAGCCAGATACTCTGGGGTGGCACCTGGGCAGGGAGGGCAGAACAGAAGGAGATGATGAGAGTTCAAGAAAGGGAAGCAGGAGTGGATGAGCTCAGCCCTGTAGGATAAAGATGATCTCACCGATGGGCACAGTGGAGTCATAAATAACAAGTCCCGTCTTCGACCACTTCCCCAGGGGGTCAAGATTCACGCCACGGTTGATTAGAGCCTGCAAGGGAAGGAGAAGGGACTGAGACACTGCTCCGTGGGACAGGCAGTTCAGGACACAGCCACTGGTTCCTGCTCACCTGTGCCAGGTCCCGCCGCCGCGTCTTCAGCGTGTTGGTGCGAATGGTGACAGGGCGGGGAACCTCGTTTGCCTCCAGGAAGTTCACCAGCTGGATGGAAGAAGGGACAGAGAACAGAGATAAAAAAGAATTCTCAGGGAGGCAGCCAAACCCCCGCTGGTCAGCACAGCTATGGGCAGGGCAGGATCCCACCTCAGGGAGCGGGAAGATGTCCATGAGCTTGGTGAGCAGGAAGTCACTGTAGGAGTAGTAGGCGGCCATGTCCCGGCGCAGCAGCGCGAGGTATTCCTGCCGGGAGCGCCCCTCCTCCCGCTTCACCTTGAAGTCCTGCAGCACCTCCATGTTACCCTGGATGCGCTGGTGAATGACGTGCAGGTCAGGGGGCTCAGCAGGTGGGAACACCGTCAAGGAATCACCAACAAGGAACTCGCATAGGGGCTCTTTACAAGCACAACTGGCCACCCTGGACTCGCGCGCCGCAACAGCGCCTGTGCCAGAAAGGCTCTGCTGGAATACTGCTCCCATCAGAGCTCAGCAGGTGCAGGATTCAAGGGATGAAAGCAGACAAAAAGGTTCACAAGGCAGAACTAGAGGGTGTTTAAATTAATTACTCTAGATAAACAGAGAAAAATAGAAAACAAACAAAAAACCCCAACAAAATAAGTGTTTTAATACTGAAAGCATTACCTGCAGCAGAAAAGAGACCAGAAGTTCCCCAAGGGCAACCAAGGGCTACAGAGGAGAGTAGGAAGGTAGGCAGGAAATTAAAATCACCAAAGTCCAACAGCAAGCACTTTGGATGCTAGAATTGCTGTCATCAGAAACTCTGGGAATGGGTTATACAAACACCCACCAGGAAAATCAGGGTAGAGAGGAACAAACCACATAATAAGACATCCATATGTATTTAGGACTAGAAAGGAAATTAGGGCAGGTTCCAAGCCCCATACAGGGCGTCACAGATTTCCTAACTGTGCTATACAGAAGCACAGCATTATACAGTATCTATTAGGACAGCTCAGCTAAAAATATCTTGTCGTGCACAGACACTTTTCCTAGGCAATATGCACGATAAAGTCCAAGTGAAGCTCTTTGGTTGTAATCCAGGCCCCGTGCTGCATCATGCACATGGCTCATGGATGTCACAGATAAAAAGGATATCCTCCTTTTCTATCTCTTCACTAGTTGGCAGTTTAAATTGTTCATCTATATCCAGGTTGAGCTGCAGATCTGGGCCTTCTTCTTCCTTCTGTCCCATCTTCTGTTTGCCTGCCTCCTCTGCTTCCTCCTCCTCCTCCTCCTCCTCTTCCTCTTCGCTGTCATCTTCACTGAGGCCTTCCCTAAGGACAAAGAACAGGATCACACAAACACTTCTCAACTACCATTTCTTAGACGGCAGGAAAGGCAGAAGAACAACAACACAGGCTTCTCATCTATCCAGGAAAGGCTCTATACACTCACCTGTCAGGCTTCTGCTTCAGGGCAGCTTTTTCAATAGGCAGCAGCTAAATAGAGACAAAAGATTAATCAAAAAACATCCTCAGTCTCCCCTCATTTCCCACCATCTGTAAAATTTACTTGCTCTGTTTAAAAGGGACAACAAACAAAAGCACTGAATGTTAAGCTGGAATCAGCTACTAAACTTGAACTCATTCTTGTGAAAGAAAGAAGAGGAAAGTTCTCCACCACCTCACCATCCCCTGCCACTAAAGCCATCCTTCCCCCCAAGCCTGAGAGGTCTTTTCAGCCAACACCACCAAGTATTTCTTGCGTAATTAAGAAGTTCCTACCTCTTCTTCCTCTGATGATGAGGCACCATAATCATCCACCATTTCCTCGCTGCTCCCATCCTCCTCTTCCTCCATCTCCCAGCTGCCCTCTTCCACCTCACCATCACTGGATAACTCCACATGATTTCCTTTAGGTTGGGTTTTCTTGGCTTTGGCTGGAGCCAGCCACTTGGAATTGCCATCACTGAAGCCACGCTGGCCATGGGCAGTTTGTCCTGCTGCCTTTACAGCACGTTTCTTCTTCTGTGGGGACAGCTGCTCTTCAACTAGAGGCAGAAGAAGTGGTTGAAAGTTAGGCATTATTTCCAAAATCAGCTGCTATGCTTTTTCAGCCGTAACACAAAAGGGCAGTCCTGAGCTGCTTGTCCAGAGGAAGGAACTGCTTGCTCTCTACATCTCATAAAGTACTGGGCATATTCTCACCTCTCACCCAGTGAACCTTTCAGGAGATCTAACTAGAATTACCAAATTAGAACACTGCCACAAAATTCTCATGGTATTTTCTCTGACATATTACAGTACCCTCTGTCCCAAATCTTTGTCTTCCCTTCCTTCTTTCTATTTCAAGAGTTTCCTGGGCTACACAAGATGTAACACATAGATTTAAAAGACTCAGCTATAAAAGCAGCCTGCAACAACCTTGCTGTGAATGGAGGATAAGTAAAAAATGGCTTTAACATTCAAAAGAGAGACCTTTGACTAGTTCTTCAGACAACACTGCCTCCTGGCATGGCAGCCACCAGAAATCAGACAGAATTCATTGTTACTTTTTGTTAGAGAGACCCCAAAAGAGGGCCAAGAAGGGTCTGGAGGGGAAGCCTTGTGAGAAGCAGCTGAGGTCACTTAGTCTGTTCAGCCTGGAGAAGTGGAGACTGAGGGGAAAGCTCACTGCAGGCTACAATTTCCTCAGGAGGGGAAGAGGAGGGGCAGGCACCACTCTGTGGTGACCAGTGACAGGATCCGAGGGAATGGCAATCAAAGCTGTATCTGGGGAGGTTTAGGTTGGATATCAGAAAAAGATTCTTCACGCAGAGGGTGGCTGGGCACTGGAACAAGTTCCCACGGAAGTGATCACAGCACCAAGTCCGAGTTCAAGAAGTGTTTGGCACAACACTTTCTGGAACATGGTGTGACACTTGGGGTGATCTTGTGCAGGGCCAGGAGCTGGACTCAATTATCCTTCCAACTCAGGATACTCTAGGATTCTGTGATACAAAATAATCAAATTCCGCGTGTCCCTTGCCTTGAAAACGACGCCAGAGAAGGACGGTGGCGGCAGCGCCCGGGGGGAAGCCGGACGGGGCACCGCCGGCCCGTCAGCCCGGTTCGGACCCGCTCCCCCGACTCACCTGTCGGCTTCGGCTCTCCTCCTCCTCCTCCTCCGAGCGGCCTCCCCGCCGCCGGGCCGCTGCCCGCTCCCAGTCGCCTCTTGGCAGCCCTGCATGGGGAGGGGAAGCGGCGATCAGCCCCGGCCCGGCCCGGCCCGCACGCCCCGGCCCGCCGAACCGCCGCCCTCACCTCTTTCTGCCGTGACTGGAGAGCTTCTTCCTGCCGCCCTCGGGCTCTGCGGGAAGACACGCGGCGGTCAGCGGGCCGCGGGCGCCGCGGGGCTGCCGCGGGCCGGTGCGGGCCGCACTTACCTGGCGGCAGGAAGCGGGCCAGCTCCACCTCGGCGCCGCGGGGCTGCCGCGGGCCGGTGCGGGCCGCACTTACCTGGCGGCAGGAAGCGGGCCAGCTCCACCTCGGCGCCGCGCTGCTTGCGGGCCTTGCGCCCGGGGCCGCGCTTCTCCTTCTTGCTGGGGTCCAGCTTGCGCCCCATGGCCGCGCCGCGCCGCGCGGGGCCCGCGCGCCTCCGACCACGCGTGCCGCGCTCCCCGCCGCCCCGGCGCACGCGCCCGCCGCCGGCCCGCCCCCGCGCCGCCCATTGGCCGGCGCCGCCGACCGCGATCGCTGATTGGCCCTGCCCGCGACGTCAGCGGCGCGGGTCCTCCGCCCCCGGGGCGCGTGGGGCCGCTGGCCCGCCCCGCCGCGGGAGCCCCCGAGAGCGGGAATCCTGCCGCGGGCACACACAGGGGGTGAACAGCCCAGGGCAGGCAGCGGAGAAAGGTGGGGTGCAGGGGCAAGGAGTTACACAATCAGAGACTGTTAAGGTGGAGGCGAAGAGGTTTAAAGATCATGGAGCCCAACACCCATGCCAGGGGTAGGGACACCACTCCTGAGACCAGGTTCCTCAAGGCCTCATCGAACCTGGCCTTAAACACTGCCAGGGCTGGGACATCTACTATCCTTCTCAGGATACCCCAAAAGCTGCTCTATACAGCAGAAAGACATGACTACCTCTTCTTTCAATGTTGAGACCACATACTTACCCACCCCAGCACATTCAGGATAATAGAGACAACAAAGTAAAATACAAGGAAACTTTATTTTTCAGTTTTATCAACGTTTTGCTCTGTTTTTTGTTGTTTTTTCATTGTTGTTTTCTTCTGTCTTCAAGCTGCTTATTAGTTGACAAGTCCGGTCAGTTTTTGTATTAAAAAGGATTTTGATGGAGGTAGCTTTGTCTCTGTCCTGGCTTTTGCTTGGTCTTGCCTGCACACTTGTCTCAGTAAACAAACTCAAAATAAAATTAAGAACGAAAACTGGAATTCCAGGCGGAGGCAACGAGCAATGCAGCCAGGTTCTCCATGTAACAGACATGGCGCTGGGGCCTCCAGTCACTATATACAAAGTCCATCATACATCCATCCCCCTGTCTCCTAAACACACTCCTTGCTCCAACGGGCTGGCTGCAGAGGAAGGAGTTTCTTCTCCTTCCAGAGACCTGAGCAGCAGCTTCCATGGAGGGAAACAGCACCCAGTCAGGAATGTCAGGCAGAGGGGTAGAGTGTGAAGGGGTGGGCTAGGGGGGTTCACTTCAGCTTGGCCGAAAGGTCAACAGCACTGGGCCAGGAACTCACTGCTGCTGGGCGACCTGCAGGGCGAGAGAGGACCTGAAACTCACGGGCTGGCCACCAGTGCCCGGGCTGGCCCCGGGGGCCCCCTCCCCCCGCAGCCCCCGTACTGACCGGAGCAGGTACGTACTTGTTGGGGAGGGGGCGGCGGCGGGGGCTCGCTGCTGCGGTTGGCCAGGCGGCTGAGGATGTTGCGCTCCGACATCTGCAGGCGCACTGCCACAGGTGGGATGCGGGCAATCGTGGCAGGCAGACGGGTCACATCTGCCTTCATGTCACTCAAAAGCTCCTCCAGCTGCTTCAGAACTACAAGAGAAAGGGACATCTGTTCGGACGGGAAAGGGACACCCCAGAGGGGGCAGCACTGCTGAACACCTATCCCACCCTTGTTTAACACACCGCATTACCTTTGTGCAGCACAGCATTGGCTGGCTTATTCCCAGCCATTGATTCCTTGGATAGGTGCTGGTGGCTCTCAGCCAGGCATTCCACCTCTGCAAAACGCGTGTTGAGAGCCATGGATGGGTGAGACGGGTCTTCGGACATGTTCAGGTAGGCAGCTCGCCGCAACTGCTCCTCGATCACCAGCGCTTGCTCCAGGAGCTGCAAGGTGGAGCAGGAATGAGTCTTTCAGCAGCTGCCTGACAAGGAGCTTGCTTTGCACCCCCAGTGTCTCCTAATCCAACTCCCCACCATTTCTTAAGGTGAGATTGTTTTGCTGAATCTCCTTTTGCCAGCTGGTTTTACTGAGTAGCCCAAAACAGTAAGGACTTCATGAAGCAAAGTCAGACACACAAGAAAACCAGGGTACACTGGATCTAATAGATTACTACAACTCCTCTATTGTTTTCATTTCTCCTGATTCTTTTTACATATTCTTTACAAGGCAAATGGGATGAAGATTACTCTTTGAACCCAAGGGAAAAGTATTCCATCCTATTTACAGAAAGAGTCTAAAATCCTGTAAGCATTTGGAGAAATCAACTGTAGTCCTGTCAGTGCAGAACTGATCATTCAGTCTATAGTCAATCAATGTTTTGTCCCAAGACTGAGACCTACATGGCTTTTACTTGATCTTAAAGCACTCCCACAACTAAGCTATGTTCACTCCTAAAGAGGATGAAGTAGAGACTGAAGGCAGCCCTTTCAGCAACCCAGAGTTCTGCTCAGGCACATGGAGTAGATTGTAGCAGACTGAGCAGAAGCTGTGATGAAAATGGCTGCTTGACCCTCAAGCCTCTTGCTTACCAGTTGTTCAATAAACATTTGGATAGAGAGCACTGAACCAAGCTCCCCAGTATCATTTCCAGAAAAAACAGGAGCTCCTATCATGGAGCAACTGCATGATCCTGAGATAAAATGCTTTTTTTATTACCCCTAAAACAAAAGGCACTGCATAAAACCTTCACTTTCTTGGTGGAAACTCAGAACTGCAAGAACTTGTTCTTAGAGATCCAGGCAGTTATCACACTAAAGAGAAATCCTTACCTTAAATCTCCTTGCCAAGAACTTATTCTTTATTTCCAGGAAGTTACCCCTGTTCATCTCACCCTTGAAGGGTTCATTGAGGATGGCGTAACGTGGATCATTCTGAATATCCTGCCAACGGGCATAGCCATGACTGAGATGGGATGAGCTCAGGCAAACAAAGGCAGTGAAAAAACCAAGGGAATACACAGCCCAGGCAGTACTGCTCTCCAGAGGGAGTGGGGAAAGGGAGTACAAAAAGGGGACAAACAGGAGCCAAGGAAAAGGAATGAGATCTGTGACCTGTTAAGTCTTAACTATGCTACAGGAAGCTCCCCCTCCCACCATCACTTCCACTCCTGTGAAGAAGATAAAGCACTCTCTCACTTAACCTACTCCAGTCAGATCCAGAACGGTCACTTTCACCGTGACAAATTATGTACAAGGTGGGAGAATGTGTCTCATGGCAAGGATACTTGATAATGCCAGCTAGGAGCCAGTAGTCGTGACGCCGATGCCAGATCTCATAGGTCTTCTTGGTGACAGTTGCAGCCCGCTCTTCATTCTGCCAGAGGGAGTGTAGTTCTGGAAACGCAAGAGACACCAGAACAGTTGGGAGTTATTTCACAAACATAAGCAGAAGCTTATAAACAAGTTCAAGCACATGAAGATCTCATACCAGTGAAACCACCATCTGCTATGTTGAACATGAAGCGCTGCTTTACAGCCTTCTTGTGCCTTTCATCTACTGACTCCTTCAGCATCTCTCCATTCTGCAGCATCACCACGTCTCTCTTATCATCCTCCTTTTTCTCATCTGTACACACAGGAAATTATTATAACAAACATGGCAGATACCACAACAAGTTGGACCCACAAGGAATCCTTGCAGAAGAAAGGTTAAGGAAGAGAAGGGAGTCATCATGCCTCACCTTTGTCATCTAGAGTGATTACAGGAGGGTCAGAGGGATTTTCAGCAGCTGCTCTGTCTTCCACTTTCTCCACATCAGCTGCAGGAAAGAAGGGGAACATGAGATGCACAGGAACATAGTTTTGTTCTTCAACCAGTGAAACCTAATACTATTCTGTAACTTCCCGCTGATTTTCTACATTCAAGCTTATTTCTTTCAGAGGTACTGAAAGAAACACCCGAAGCTTTGTACCTTTGCTTTCTACTTCCATTGGTTCATCTGGTCTTTCCTTCACTTCCGTTTCCTCTACTTTTTTTTCATCTGCTTCTGTGGAGTTCACTGGGGATTTTGCTTCCTGGGGCGGTGTCTCCACAGGCTGAGCACACTGCTGAGGACAGCAATCAGTGAGACACAAAGTACAGCAGTGCACGACAACAGAACACAATCACAGCCGTTTGAAAAGCAAAGACACACAAAACTGTGAGGCCAATTCTGAGGACCAGCAAGTTATCTTTAAGTATAGCTCTAAAAACTCATCTCTGCCTCAGCTGAAATGAAGAGGGGGCAGAAGTAGAGAAATTCGCAAGAGAAATTACAAGGCAAAAAAGCCAAAACTCACCTCCATAGGGGCCTCTGTTTCAGTAGCAGAGGCACTGAGCTCCTTCTCTGGTTCAGCCTGCTCTCCTTGCTCCTTAGCACTGGCGCCCTCCTCTACTTTTACTCCATCTTCTGTGTATTCCCCACACCAGAGCAGCACAGCAAACAAAACAGAAGCTAATCAGTAAGGTCTTCCCTGTTACAAGGCCCCCTTCCCCATTGCTCCCAGAGATCAGGCCCATCAAAATGGAACTAACAGGACCCCCCTTTTCCTGCCCACTACAAATGCTGGGCCTCTCACTGGTGTCAGCTCATCCCAGGAAAGCCAGTGTCCTCTCTTGCCTTTAAGGGCTTGCACATGTCTTTGGCAGCCCTCCTAACATGAGAGTAAGCTGATCTGCGTCCACCCCCAGACCCCAGCACCACATTTCCGGTGAGGGGAACAGCCAGGGTAAGGTCAGGACGCAGGGCTGCACACGAAGGGAGCCCTCACCAGGTGGAGGAACAGGGGCAGGTGTATTTGGCTGCGTATCCCCTGGTGTTGAAGGAGTTGGAGTTTTGGGAGAGGGTGAGCTGGGCTGTGAAAGCTTCTTGTTCTCCTCTATCTCTGCCAGTTCTGGCATACTCCAGCGGCCGTTCACATGCTCAAATTCCTGCACCTGCACACGAGGGAAAGAAAGATGTATCACTGGAGAAGCCATACAAAGCTCATTCTTACACCTGTAGAGGCAGACCACTGAGCACACAACAAAAGTAGGTGTGAAAGGAGAGGTAACTCTCTAACTCAGGACCCCAGTGACTACAGCTGTATGGCCAGCAAAGGCCACCCAGCTCTGCTAGGCACCCACCTTTTTGCGTATCAGTGACATGACCCCAATGCGAGTGAGGACGTGCTGTCGAGAAAGACCCTCCCGTGGGACCCCATCTGCAAAGGTCTCTGCACCGTCAGCTCCAGGCTCACATAAATGGCGCATGAACAGCGAGACGTAGGCCCTGCAGCGATTGAGACACAAGCAATTACTCCACAAATTGCATTATCTGGAGACATGCACTGTCAGACCCCTTCCAGCACATAAGGGAAATTACCCTGAGACTCTTCACTCATAGTAACAAGTTTGGGGTCTCCAGGCTCCTTTGAGAGAGAATTTCCTAACAGAATCACCACATACATAGAGGACACACAGCTAACTCAAGAGTCTTGAGCCAGGAACAATCATAAACCCAAGAAAGACTCTGGGAGAGTATTCATTACATGCTTGTAGAGCCATGCTACTCCTATAAAAGCATTTGCTTTTGGTGACTGAAAAGTCAGGTCCAATTAAGAGAGTTAGCAACAATCCCAGCTTATACTTCATTCTCCCATGAAGAGAATAAGCTCCACTACATTAAGGAAATGCAGTCTCCAAGAAAAGGTTCAATTCTCATTCCTCCCCAAAAGGACTAGTTGCTGTCAGTCTTCTACTCCTGCCTAATGCAGACTCACTTGAACTCTTTCTCTGACTTGCCACGGAGGTCCCGAACAAGCCACTGAGTGGTGAAGGCATCCTGAGGTGGCATTCCGTAGCGCATGATAGCATTGAGGAAGGCTTTCCGCTGGCGAGCATTGAAACCCAACACCTAGAATGAAGGAGCAGACAGACAGATATGGCAAGAGGAATACAGGGGCAGCTGGGATGCAAATGCCTTCCCTGGTACAACTTACCTCGATGTTCCCTCCCACACGGGCCAGTAAGGGAGGCAGAGGCTTATCCTTATCATTTCTCAGGCCCTTGCGGCTAGGCCGACGAGCTGCTGAGGAGAGAAATGCAGCTCAGTAAAGACACAAGGCCCAGCATATTGTTGTGTGAATACTGCCCCAGCAGGAAAGCACCACAAAACGTGTAAATCGCCCAAACCAAGTCCTAACTGTTTCCACACTCAAAGGAACCCAGGAACTCTAGCTCCAGTAGAACTTACCTTCAGACCTCTCATCAAAGTCTTCGTCTCCTTCTTCAGAAGCAACTGAATAGTCTGACTGATTATCTGACTGGTCATCCTGCCAGTCTGAAAGAAAAACAGCACGTGAGCCTGAGACGCTACTCCGTTACTTCCCAGCAACATATACTTACACCCGTTTTTCCCTCAGGGTCCTGTGGATTTGTACCTCTATCCTCCTGTGAGCCATCGTTGTAGTTAACTTGCTTGCGAATACGTTTGCCCTTGCCCAGATTCCTGGCCAGATCCTCCTGCTGTTGCTCATAATGGTGACGGAGAAGTTTCTCCCAGTAATCAGGATCCACCGATTCCTCCTGCTTAATAATTTCCCGTTCTACCTCCTCTTCCTCCTGCCAGAGAGGTAACAAATTTAGGGCCCTGTGCTCCAAGTTCCAGCCTGTCATAGCAGATATATGCCTGCCTGCTTGGCCTTAAAAGCTTCAGAGCTCAATTAACTTAATTGATCCTCCATCACTCAGGAGAACATATTAGCTGACATCCACCTCATACTCACCCCCATCTCCTCCTCACGGACCACATACTGGGCCACCTTGAAGGAGCTGAGATATTCATTCATGCCCTGAAGTTCCGTATCTTCTGTTTCATCCTGGTTCCGATCCAACAGACGCTCAATTGCTTTGTCATCATAGTGGATGACACTACTGTCTTCACCTTCTTTGTTATCCCCTGAAGGAAGAGTACAGGCAGTGTTGCTGTATGGATCTCAATGGACTACGAAAGGGAATGCCACCCTAGACCCTCTTTGTAGAGCTATAATCAGCACTGTGTCTACAGTCTCTCACTAAATAAGGAGCCAGATCTCCCCACCCCCTTCAGTTCTACTCCCAGGCACTCACCGCCCTCAGTAGCCTCATCCTTGAAGAGCTCTTCAGTGCCAAATTTGAGAATGTCATCAAGTTCCTGTTTGGACATGGAGCCTGTCTTCGAGCCCAACCCTGGTCTCACTACCAGATGAGTCAGCATCATCTTCTTCTTGGCCACCTGAGTGATACGCTCCTCCACTGAGGCCCTTGTCACAAAGCGGTAGATCATCACTTTCTTGTTCTGTCCAATTCTGTGTGCACGGCTGAAGGCCTAGAAAAGAGATGTGCTCACAACAATCTAGAGCTGCACAAGCAGTAGTCTGTTATATCCCACCTGCCTTCACATTGGCTCTTATCATTAGTGAAGGCTGTGCCCTGGAAGATCCCTCCACTATTTCACTTCCCATTTCTACCCATCCCCACTGCTCTAATTTTGCATATTTCTCAAGGGGAAGCCTCACAATCCTTCACTCTGATGATTTTGTTTCTCCTCTTCCTCAGGATTACTCCATAGTGAGTGATCTTATTCAGACTCACCTGAATATCGTTGTGGGGGTTCCAGTCTGAATCGTAGATAATCACAGTATCTGCTGTGGCCAAGTTAATACCGAGACCCCCAGCTCGAGTTGAAAGCAGGAAGCAGAACTGCTGAGCTCCAGGAGCTTAGATTAAAAACAAGAGAACAAAATTAATCAAGGGAGTGTGCAGTACTCAAAGAAGGATTTGTAACTGACCCACATCACCTGACAGGGAATTGCTACTAATTTAAGATTTCAGGAAAGCAATAGAAGACTTGGACACAACAATCCCACGATGAGCATTAAGCCCATAAAAGACAAGCTTTCATTTTACAGAAAAAGTAGGAGACTCCATACCATTGAAGCGATCAATAGCCTCCTGACGCATGTTCCCTGTGATTCCTCCATCAATCCGCTCATATTTGTACCCTTCATGTTCCAAAAAGTCTTCTAGAAGGTCCAACATTTTAGTCATCTGCAGATCAGAAAAACACCACCATAGAAGAGTGAGGGAGAAGTAGATACCAGATCAACAGATTTCTTTCCCAGAAAAAGTATTCCAGGCCTAAAGGTTTTTCTCCACATACCTGGGAGAATATGAGCACTCTGTGACCTCCTTCCTTCAGGTTCTTTAACATCTTCTGGAGCAGCAACAGCTTTCCAGAGGCTCGAATGAGTGCACTACCATCATACATGCCATTTGGCATTTTTGGAGCTTCCTAAAAAGAAAAAAAGAGGGAACGGGGCAAGGGACAAAAACAGCTTGAAGGGATGTAACTTGGTCTTACTCCCCAGCTGATGCTCACTTAGCTTAGCACAACCACAAGGTATAATACTGCCTGTATGGAGCACCTGTGCCTGTTCTCTTGCAATTTGACTCCTACATACCCTCCCCTCTATTCTTACTCTTACTGTAAGTCCCTACTCTTACAGTCTTTCACCACTTCATGTGAGTCACAAGATAGCTCCTATCTGTCATATAAATGTGCTGGAAAAGAAGTGGCCTTCCAGCATGTTGGGTCTAAATAAAGACATGATGAAAAAACTACACAGAAGCAAAAAGAGAGAAATGGGAACCCCTCCATGCCTCACACTGGGAGCTAACTGGCTTCCTGCTAACAGCCAGCAGGGAATTTGCTTATACAGAATAAGTAACTGGACATACCATAGCAGCCACAGGGAAGAGGTAGGGGTGGTTACAGCACTTCTTCAGATCCATAACAACATTGAGCAATGAGACTTGGTTACCACCACCCCGTGCATTCAGTGCCTCGAAGTTTCTCGTCAAAATGTATTTATAATATTTCCTGAAAACAAAAAAGAAAATAAAACAACTCAGATGGGTTGTCATGAGAATGACTAACCTACTGTTCTCTTGCTAAACTCTGCACAGCTTCTGGCATTACCTGCCAGCTACCTAGGCTCTGCCAGTGGCACTCATTATCTCTATTCCTAACACCAGAGCACAGGATTAGCCCTTCCTCTGCTCTAGTGGCAGCCCACTGTGCAGAAAGCCCTGTAGAATAAGGATAAGGCTGTTGCAGCAGCCTCTTTAAAACTGCAGAGCAGAGAAACGGCAGCTCAACAGCAGGCGCTCTCTTCATCCCCACACTCACTTCTGCATGGGACTCAGCTCCACTCTGACAATGAGTTCAGTCTTAGATGGCATGTTCTTGAAAACATCAGCCTTGAGACGCCTCAGCATATGTGGGCCCAGCATGTCGTGCAGCTTCTTGATCTGATCTTCCTTGGCAATATCCGCAAACTCTTCTAGGAAGCCCTCCAAGTTACTGCAGGGAAAGAGACACTCAGCAAACGGCACAAAGGGAAAAGAGCAAAAGAGCAAGTGAGGGGAAAGGAATGACAAGACAGGCAGGCTGACTTGCACTGCAAGACATACTGGAATCTCTCGGGCGTCAGGAAGTTCAGCAGGTGGAACAGTTCCTCCAGGTTGTTCTGCAGGGGAGTTCCTGTAAGCAGCAGCTTGTGCTGGAGGGAGTAACCGTTCAGCACACGGAAGAACTGGAAAAGATAGAGCGGAGAAAAAAGTGGGAAAATAAACCAAAACACACATACAAATACATCAAAAGCTTATTAAGTCATAGCCTTCCAAAAAAAATAATTCTAGAAAGAAAGTTGACACCAATCTAGGGTTCAATTTAGATCACATCAGTTGTTTGGACTAGAGTTCCAAGTAGTTCACATTCCAGTCAGGGTTACTAGACTGATCTTATTTGGATCACTGTTCTGCATAGCTAAACCATGACTGCAGCAAATCCTTTGAGCCATCAGGTGCTAGAAGGTTTCCTTTGCTCTTACAAGTTACAATCTCTTTCAGACCACAAATCATCTCTAGACTGCTGTACTATGTATTTTTTCTTGCTAAATTAGTGTTCCACATTCCTACAACTACTCTGCCTTGAGAATTCTAGAAATAACTAAGACACTCTTCCTATTCATATCACTCCTGGCAGTGTTCCAGAGCTCTGAACAAGCAGAGGAGAAAAAGAGCTAAGGGTTTGCCAATGCGTCTTGAAGGTAATTTGCACTGATTTTCACAACAATGAAGTAATTCCAGACAGATGTAGCGAGCAGTTAAGGACTGCACTGAAAAGCACAAGTGTACCATGTTCACCTGCACAAATTGACAGTAAAGAAGTAATTTATTTATGAGCTTGGCCACTTCTTTGCTTATCTTACACTTAGCACGATACAAGGTCAAACTTAATGAAAACAGCTGTACTAGATGACAAACAAAAACCAAATCACTTATGTTTTGGTTATTGCATCAGAAGAGTACTTCTAGTGGCCTCCACAAGGATTTATCTTTCTATGTAGTTATAGTTAAAAATATTCTTATTTTGGAATCAAATGTGTAAGTTACTAATTATATCTGCAAAACTTTAGGAGATAACCCAAATTTGTCAAGAGGCATCTGACCTATCTATCTTGCAGCCAAACACCCATAAGCTGTTCTTATAGGACAGGAAACTGCTGTAGAAAAAGATTTAATGGTTTTGCATAGTGTCACAGAGTAACCTTGATACTTTATATCCTCTTTCAATTAATGAATATTAATAGTAAGCATTCATTCCTGCTTCCAATGGCATCCAGTCTTAGTGCCTACAACAAAGTAAGATCTAGAAACTGAACTGCAGGCACAGCTGTGATGTCTCAGGAAGATGCCTCATGCCAAGATACAAACCACTAAAGCCATTTGAACAAAACAACAAAAAAAAAAGAAATCAAGCAGCAATTTTGTCTTACAGTCTCCAAGAACTTCTAAAACCACCCTTCCAATAATAATTGTTTCTGGCGTACTGAGCACTAGAATCCAGCTGAAGACAAATCAATATCAGAATTAAGGCACAAGGCCTAGGGAGGGGCTGGATTAAGAAAGTACAATCAAGTCTACTCAATTCAAACAAACTTGGTTAAGGTGCAGCCTCATATTAAAGCTGTTATATGGCTTTCAGCACCTACCCAGGCATTTCTGAACACCTCTGCCTACCTTCAATTTCTGTAACACCTATTTAGTTCTGCTACAAAGCCAGATAAACGCAGAGAGTAAGCCTACTCTGGAAGCAGGGTAATTCTGCATGTGGAACATGTTTTATGCTCAGCATGGTAAACCTTTTCAGAATAGAAGTGGTGCAGGAATGTGATCTGCTTTCAGGGAAGTCATTTTGTATTTGAGAGCAACAACCACATCCAGGTTTTTCTGTTTTTCAGTCTACACCAATTGTCCATTCACATGGAAAGAAAGCCATTTTAACCAGTGATCTGTATAAGTAAACTTGCTGCCAATGATGATTGATCTCCAAATGCAGGCTGTTGATTTTTCTTTTTAATAACACATCAAATTTACTACTGAACAAATGACTAAGAGCTGTCTCTCTCCCCTGCAACATATGCCATGCCCATGAACCACCTATGCTTCTCTGTACCTTAGACTGATTGTTCTTTAGTCTGTGAGCTTCATCCACAATGAGACAGGCCCAGTCAATAGAGCCTAGTATGGCCATATCAATTGTGATCAATTCATAGGAGGTGAGAAGTACGTGGAACTTGACAGCAGCCTCCTTCTGCAAAGGAAAAGGATGAACATGTAATGGGATGGAGGATGCAGTGTTCCCCCACCAAGTTATCCTGATGAGGCCTGGTCAACAGCACATCAAGAACTTTCACACCCCCAGTCTCCTGTCACAAGACTCAAAATGCTGCCCAAGCCATTTTATAGCCTTTTAATTTCCTACTGCTCTCAACACATATAAGTTTCCTCAACCCCCTCAGTACCTGCTACCTTTGGACAGATGCCAAATACTCTAACAGAGATGTTTAACAAGTAAGTAGTGAATAGATGCATGTTAAGAGAATTGAGATTTGGAGAAGAGTGGCTCATCAGAAAGCTAAGACTTCAAAAGATAGTTTACCATGGAATTTTACATTACTGTTAGTACTTAAGGCTCTTCCATTTCAAAAGGAAGGAAATGAGTCTATCTGCCTCTGCCACTGAAAATGCTTTAAGCTTCCATCTTGGTTTTACTAGGAAGACTTAAGTTCTTTAAAAAGTAGCCACCTAGGTCAGGCCCTTCCTTCCTGTCTGGACACAAAATGCAATTTCTCATCTGTCTAGGTACGGTCTGCCAGCCAATTCCTCAGGATGAAAAAGTTCATACTTTTTTTGTATATTTGTCTTTTACACACAGTGGCAATTCTAATATCAACTTAGATCTGTAGAAAAGATGCACAACTTCACAGATTAAGTAGGGAAGACAGAGGGGTTTGCCTAGGGTCAGTGTTAACTTACTCAACTATCTTTCTCCAGTACTGAATCAGTTCAGACTAGCAGGAGTGTTTAAACATACAGTATACAGCAAGAGTCTAAATGCCCTTGTCATCAGTTTGCAGTTACTTCCCCTTGGAAACTACAAGCATAATCATTTCCCAGGGACAGCAGAGTATCTGAATCTCAGCTGCTGAAAGTCAGTTGACTGCATCTCAGTTCAGGCTTGTTTTACAGCAGAGTCCTGTACCTTCATTCTGGATGCTTTTTTGCCTCCACGTATGGCATTATCCTCAAACGTGAACTCATTCTCACGGATGATGGCCCGGCTGTCTTTGTCCCCAACGTAGGTCACTACATACATATCTGGGGCCCACATCTCAAATTCTCGCTCCCAGTTGATGATTGTGGACAGTGGTGCACTCACCAAGAAGGGACCCTTTGAGTGGCCCTACAAATAGAGTCAGTAAGAGCATTAGATGGCTGCAATCACTAATACAGGCAGAATCTCCCTGCGCAGTGACTTCCCAGCTCTCACCTCTTTGTATAAGGAATACAGGAACACTGCTGTCTGCACAGTCTTTCCCAGACCCATTTCATCAGCCAAGATGGTATCTGTGCCCTGGGCCCATGAGAAGCGCAGCCAGTTCAGCCCTTCCAGTTGGTAGGGATGCAAGGTCCCCCCTGTTACATCCAGGTACTCCGGCTGCCGGTCGTATTTCACTGTTGGCTATAGTGGAAAGAAGGAAGAGGTGGAAACCTTTTACTCACTTAGATAATGAACAAGAGTCCTTTCTTAGCCACCACTATATTCACTAGTACAGATAAGGCTTCACAGATGACAACCAGACTAGCACCAAACCCAACTTCCAAATGGCCAAAGGCATCCAAGAAGAAGTCTTTTTTTCTGTAAAACCCTTTCACTGACAGCTAGGGAGTCTGACCCAATAGACACAGTGGACCTTTGTCTGAAGGCTCTCTAATGCCATTTATTCTGTGGACTACGAGGGAGCTCTAAACCATATGGTGTTCACTCTTCAGCTTCCTATTTACCTGCAGGCACCCCAAAATAAGCAGCTGTATCAGATGGCTCCAAAGCAAAAACCAGTAACTTACATCTACTGTGGGAGTCTCAGGGGGTCTTTCCAGTTTCCGCATCTTCACTTTCTTTAACTTCTTACCAGGCCTGCCCTCTTCACCTCGCATCAGCTCCCTATGCAGACACAGTCCCAAGTACAAGTAAGTTTAATGGCTTTTTATTAACAGATTGAGAGAAAACTATTGCAGAGAATAGGAAGGCAATCACCCAACTCAAACAGGCTCAAGAGAACAGGGCTGGAACCTTCCTGAGCTGGTAGAGAGGCACAAGGTCCCTACCCAAAGGCATAAGGGAAGAAGAAGATGCTTCTTGCCCATTTCCATCTATTAATCCAGCCAGTGCTAGAGGCTGACATACTGCAGTACTTTTGAGGGAAGGGAAAGGAAAACCATCTCTAGATACTTCTCCTACCTGTGATTCCAGTAGGCTTGCTTGTAGAGGTCATAATCTTGAATATCCACATCTTCGCTTTCCCAGGATGCCTGGTCATAGGGTAGGTCTCTCCATTTAATCAAGTAGTGGACATTCCCCTTCTTATCCACACTGCAGAAGAAACCAGTAAGTCTCAAGCACAGTGAGATGGCAGTATTCCCCCAATCCATTCAAACGGAAGGGACAGACTCAGTGAAGCAGCAGAAACAGAACAATGTATGTCATACCAACAAAGAACTCCCACTGTTTCTCCCAATCATACTGCAGTTTAGCTCATCCCCTCTCCCTTACCCTTGCTTAAGGTCTTTGTTGAAAATCCTCTTTGTTACACCCCCTACCTATGATTAAGGATCCTGTGGATCATCATCCACTCTGGCTTGATCCCGTATCGATAGAAACGCTCCTCCATCTCAGCATATTTGGGGTCCTTGTTTTTTCTCTTTCGGCTTTTCTCTTCTTCCCCTCCAAAGTCTCCCGAGGGAGGCTCATCCATATCATTTTTGCGTTGGTAGTTACGAAACATGACCTGGCAGTGCAACTCCAGCTGCAGTCAGGACACAAGCAGTCAGTAGGTGTTTTAGCCTCAACTGTCCACCCTTATGGCAATGCAATGTTCCTCCACTCACCTGCAACTCTGACACCCAGGAGCAGTGCCAGTAGGACATGCCCTGCCATTTGACAAAGAACTGCCTCTCAGGCCGGCCCTCCAGAGGCTTCGGGGGTGGAGCGTTAGGGTCTGCATCAGGTGGACGCGGTGGTGCAGGGCCAACTGGGGGCTGACCCCACTTCCAGATCAAGATCTTCTGCACCTTTCCTTTCAAAGCTGGGCACTGGGGAGTTAAACAGAGCTTGATGCATCACAGTGTATGTACCCTAACATGGAAGCACTGAGGAGCAGAAACAGAGTCATTTTTACGGTTTCACTACACAGACAGAATTTGCTAGGCTTGATGAGCCCAGCAGTCTGCCCAACTACAGCTTCATTGAAAGTCTGTGCAAAAAGTATTTTGCTGTACAACTAAGGGCCCAACATAGGCAGCTTTTTTCTTTCTTCATCACCTTTAGGTCTTAATCATCAAATGAAAGCAATTAACACCGTTTATACTACCTATTTCAAGAACTTTCTGGAAAAGCAGGGTATTTCTCCTAACCATCTACTAAGAAAAGTTTTAACATTACAAAGCTTACAACAGTGAAAACCAGATTGGTCTCAGCATCCGTTTAAATTACTTTAAAATTTGCTTGCACTTGCCTGCTTCTACACACATATAGGAGCTCAAAAAAGTGATCCCTGGCATGCTGGACCAAAAACTGTCCAACTACCCTGCATGCGAACAAACCTCATGAGACTCAAAGGCTGTAGCCTGGTTCTTTCCACTGTCTGGAGAAAGCAATCAAGGCACAATACAGCTACAAAAATCAGGCCTTTAAGCTTTATGACAAAAGTGTATGAGGAGACAGTCTTCAAAGAACCATGTATTTTCATAGAAATATGATGATCCAAAGGGATTAGATCAATCACCTCTTGTAGCAATAGAATGGTACCAGCAGAAACTCACAGTGCAGCGAGGACACAGCCATTCTCCATTGGGAATCTCAGGCAGTGGGGGATTCAGACAGTGGATGTGATAAGACGAAGGACAGGCATCACAGCACAGCAGCTCTCCTCCATCCTTGCAGACTCTACAGAACTCCATATGGTGGTCATCCTCTTCCTCAGCATCCCCCACTACATCCTCCAGGATTTCCTCACCTTCAGAGTTATCCTCCTTTGCTTCCCACTGAATGCCCTCTTTTTCCTATGAGAAGGGGAAATCAGAAAAACAAAGTGATTATTTCATTACCACAGAAACAGCCCCAAGTCACTTGACATCCCCCTCATACATGGTCTCTTGCACCATTTGGGGAATACAATACTCACACAGTGTGGGCAGCTCCATTTGCCCTCTGGAGCTTTCTCCATATCTGGGTCCAGGCAAACCATGTGGTAGGCACGAGGGCAGGTATCACACAATATAATTTCTCCTCCCTGCTGGCACACCTCACAGTAGTCCTGGTGATCAGTCTCATAGCCATCCACAGCCACTGTGGAGTCCTCCTCACCTGCAGAGGGTGATGAAGAGTTACCATAATATGAGCCACAGGTACAGGTTTCCTACAGGCAGAGAGGGTATTCTCCCAACAGCTTACACGGCCATTTAGAGACCCAGAATACAAAACTCTTACTCTAAGTAAAAAGGCCGAGAAGGAAGACCTGGAAACAGGAGCAAAATAAGTCTCTTTGTGCCCCCTTCTCCCCATGATATAAAAGGTACAGTTAAGGCCAGGAAAACTCAGCACTGCATCTGTTTCCCTAACAAAGAACTCCTGAAAAAACTTCTGAAGACCTTTTCCTTATTCAAAATAATATCAGGTTCTTCCTTCACAATCAATTCTCCCTCAAGTATCCTGTGAAACATCAAAACTCCACACAGACATCCCTCAAATCTTTCTACACTCTCAGCTATGCTTGTCTCCAGCTATTGGCAAGTATCTATACCTTTCTTTTTCTTCTTCCCAGCCTTGAGTTTTTTGCGACTGCGGCTACTACGGCTTGTAGATCCATCTGAAACAGAGTAGCTGTTGATGCTGGCATCATCAAAGTCTGACTCCACATCCAAATCATCATCTTCACTCTGAGGTAGGAAAGAGAAAAGCTTTGTTACTCAGACACACATGCTGAGGGGCAGCAATCAGACACACACCCCAGCATCACTATCACATCATGACCTCCTCCTCAAGAAAGGAGCAAGAAAGGAGCATCACTTACTGATGATCTTTTACGCTTGGAACCAAATCCTCCCAGTTTGATTTTCAGTGGTGCCACCTTCTTTGTTTTAGGTTTCTTGATATCAGGAATACGAGGACTGGCCTTTGGCTTCCGCCGGGCATTGGGCCCTGGGAACACAGGAGGCAAAGTCAGAAGGGCTATTGCCTTGATGCCACTCACATTCTATCCTGCCAGACTCTTCATCTCACCTTTGCCCTCCTTTGTCTTGGCTTTCCTGAGTGGCACATCTGCAGGGGGCTGTGGCAGGACAGTATCCACGTTTGTCACCATACTCTCGACTACTGCAACAGCTGCAGCTGCAGCAGCTGCCACAGATGCACCTGAACTTCCCTTGAAGGGGTTGTTTGTGCTAAACTCCCTCCACTTGGCTCCCAGTACCATCATCATCTTCGACACTGCTATTTTAGGGTTCTTGGCTGCAATAAGTGGCCTGTTAAGGAAGGAAGGAAAGGTTACTGAACCACCCTGAAATCTAGGTTATTCCTTCCCACTGCCACCCCCATCAGCACCTTTACCTCAAACTACATTCCTTTCTAATCTCTGATTTCAACAGCCAATGATTCTCCCTACTCTCATCCTTCACTCTATGTGAAAGATGGAAATGTTCAGAGGCTTGGAAAAAAGAAATGGAATTTAGCATAGTAGGGTAGAAAGGGGACTGGGAGAACCTCCATTATCTTGATGACTGAAAACAAAAAAGCTGGCGATCAATTACTTTACTGTTGCTTCAGTTTGCACTCTAGGTACTACACTAGCATGCACTGAGGTTCCAAAATCAAGGAATCTAGTTTTTGTCCCATCTCTTTTTTCGCTCCTGAGTCATTTCAAGTGTAGGCTTGTAGCTCACCTGACAAACTGGCTGAAAGCTTTGTAGTTGGTGAGTGTGCGGTAATCCTCCTCTGTGAAGATGTGATCAATATCCTCCATGCCCCAATCTTCCAGGAGCTGAGCAGATGACTTTGGCTCCTATGAAAAAGAGAATCATGGCAATCCTGAGCAGAACTTCCACATTTCACAGATGACCCAGGGAATTTTTTCCCCCACATCTGCTTATCACTACTACAGGACACAGCTGCAACAGCAGATCAGTGGAAATGGGAAAAGTATTTGGATTTAATATAAATTCCATGTGTGCTTAAAGCAGTAGAGAGGGAAGAATGCAAGATGGGGAAAAGGTCAAGAGGGTCTAAATGGAAGAAGAGACTACAAAGTCCCAACTCCCTGTGCAATCACAAAGGGAGAGCACAATGATCCCCCAAAATCAGATACATGGAATGAGAAGCAAGAAGTTGGCAGGGCAGCTTGTTACCTTTGAGTCATCATCTTCCTCCTCCTCTTCCTCCTCCTCCTTGCGCTTGGCTTTGTTTTTCTTTTCCTTCTTGGGTCCTAATTTCTTCTTTTTCTTCTTCCCAGGGGTATAATCACTGCCCTCACTGTCAGAGCGCAGAACCTCTTCTTCTTCCTCCACAAACTCATTCCCCTCACCAGAGCTGTCCCCCAGCTGGGGAGAGAGGGAGAGATCAGGCATGAGAAAATACCCTGGGATAAACACTAAACACTGCTCTCTCCCCAAGCCCTACAGGATTCATTCAAAAGATTGCTGCAATTGGCCAACAACAACAGCAAGCACCCTCAGCCTATCTATCCATACTTTAGAGTGTGACCTTAGGCATCCTTCTTCTTACCTCTTTCTTCTGACGCTTGCTGAGCTTGGGCACTTTGGGTTCCTTCAGTTTCTTGGGCTTCTTCTTCTTCTTGATTTTGGGAGTGTCAGCCTCTGACAGAAGCTCTTCTTCTGGCTCTTCTTCAGGTTCTGGATGTGAAGAGGTGACAAGTCTCTTTCAACCCCCATCTGCGCAGTACAATATAGCCCTCCTTCACAGAGATCAACTTGTCTGCTTCTTGCTACACACTTACAAACAGAGGTGGTTACAACTCTTACTGTCCACAACAGATACTGGAAGATTGTATCCTAAGGTACCATCTAACATGGTCTCCCCCCTCCCAACACCACCTATTTCCACAATCTTGCTTCTCCAAGCAGAATTGCACTCAGAACTCAGGGACAAGAAGTTTGCCATAACCCAACAATAAGAGGAAAGAGCATAAAATAGATGGCCACATCTAAAGGGGGCAAAACAGTGAATGCATCTGAGAACCTGAGTAGGTTCAGTTTCAGTCCATGGATCTCCAGAGAAGAAACCATCTAGCCTCTTCAGCAGTACAGAACATCCTACAGCTGCATGCAAAATACAGGCCGGTAAGCCACTACTTTTCCTCCTCCATAAGAAAGTTGTTACTCAGCAACTCTATTCTGATCCAAATTAGAACCTTCCCCCAGCCCCAGCAGCCAGCAAGCTGACTGGCCAGAACACACGCCAGCTCCCCAGCACCAGCGCACACTCCCATCTGTGTGCCCCCGTTCCCTGGCTGCCCTTGGCCCGAGGGGCAGGGGCAGCCAGACAGCCCTTCCTCCTCTTTGTGGCAGGCTGCGGGAGCAGCGCGGCCACCCGCCCTCCCCTGCCGCCCCGCCCACTGCACACAGCCAGAGTCACTCCTTCTCCCTCCAAGGGAAAATGGCCTCCTGACCACCCGAGCTGGGCAGGATGCAGGAAGCCACAGGTCAGAGGAGGTACGGCGAGATAGAGGTCTCGGAACCTGGAGTCCCGTGCCTGGCTGCTGCCATATTCCCAACCAATGGATTTCTCTTTGCTCCCAAGGTGCTGCAACACCAGGTACTTCAAGGATCATGCATCTTCTCCCCTAAGTTCTGATTTAGAGTCTCTGATGACCCACCCTTTCCAAGGTATCACCTAAACCTCTCCATTTTGCAGTGATTTTAGGTTTTTTTTCATAAAGATTTTCATTACTGATGGTCCCATTCTGCCCAAGATCTCAGAGGTGCCAGAAAACTCCAGAGACAAGGTTTAAGAAAAAAAAAGCCAAACAAACAAAAATCCAAAACCCCACAAAACTATCTTCCCTTCTCCAGTTACACTTCTCTTATATGACACTACAACACTGCAGGATGAGTTAGTAGGAAATCCCACACTTGTCCTATGATTGACTATATACATCACTCCTTTTTCACAAGGAAGTGAGGAATCCAGATGTGTGTCCACAGAGCAGGTCATCAACAGCAGCAGCAACAACAAGAAAGAAAACCAGAAGAATTCCCAGGGCTCTAACTCAAGCCTCATGTTGATTATGAAGATGCAAACACGAAGGAAAAAGCAAGATACAAGGACTAAAAAAAAAAGCAAAGGTGAGGAAGCAGCACGGAGCAAGAATCCCAAGAAACCTCAATAATTGGGTGTGGTGATGAAGGAAAGTGGGTCACGCAACAGCCCAGGGCAGTTTTCTCTGGACGTCAGCCGGTCTGAGCTCCCAGATGAAAGCAAGCCAGGCAACCTGCCCTTTCACATACTACCCCCTCTTCCCCCTTCTCACTCATGAAAATTGAAACTTGTAAGCATTTTGGTACCCCATCAGAATTGGACACTCTGCCTCCATCCTCTACACCTCCTCCAAGCACAGGCCCTGACAACCTGCAATGGCTTGGAACAAAGTCAGCTCCACCTGACACAAAGCCGCGAGCTTCTCACTTCAAAGTAACCCTGGGACTCAGATATAAAAAACATACGCATGACTTGCAGCAAAAAAAAAAAAACAACAACAAAACCAACAAAAAGCAACAAACATTCCCTAACGCATCGCGCATTTCACATATTGAGCTTGAGACCAACATTATCCCCACTCCACATGCATGCCCTGCAGACTCGGCATACCTGGATGCTGAGGGATAGCGTTGTTCAACAGGATCTCCATCTCATCATCATCACTGCCCCCTGAGCATGGTGATGGAGATCCAATGCCCGAAGCCATGTCCTCCACACTGGGGGAGGCCTGGGCTTACACAGGTTGTCGTCTTCTTGCCAGTCTGGCTAGTACTTCATTGAAAAGAAAAAGAGAAAGTTACAGCGAACCTGAACTCCGTTCTCCCAAGCAATAGTGCTACTAAGAGGATCTGTGAGAAAGCTTAGACAGCAACTTTGCTGGCTTTGGAGCCTATGGATAATAGAAACACTGGCAGTAAGTATCAGTTTAGGGTTGTGATAAAGCAGGCTTTGAAGACACCAGATATTAAACTGAGTCAGCAACTCATCTCTGGCGAGGAAGCCAAAACAGCTGTCCTAAAGGAAAACTCTCCCGTTCTCTGCAGCCGGGTGCCCTCGGTTATTTCTGCCTTGGGCTTGGAGAAGGCAGCGGGGCAAGCAAGGCAGCCGGGTTTCCAAGGGAGCCCTGGGGCCGGCGGGGCGGCTGTCAGCGCGGTGCCCTGGCCAGCAGCCCCAACCCGCCCGGGGCTGGCACTGCAGCGCTAGCCCTGCCCTGCCCGGCCGCCGGCCGCACACAAAAGGCCGGGCGGGCTCGGCAGCCCCGCTCCGCCGCCCCCGCCCGGAGCGGGGCTGCGCGGCGCAGGGCGGGGGCGGGGGGCACCGTCTCCCGGGCGGGGGCGCGGGGCGGGGCCGGGGAAGTCCGGCGGGCGGGCGGGCGTGCGGCGAGGGGCCGCCGTTCCCCGGGGAGCCGCGCAGGCCTGGGCTGCGGGCACCGGCCGGGCGGTTGCGGGGCGGGGGAGGAGGGGCCGAACCCGTCCTGCGGCCGCCCGGGCAGGGGGACGGCGCGTCCCCAGAGGAGCTGCGGCCGGAGCCCACGGGGCGTCCGGCCGAGAGACGCGTCTGCTGGCCCGGGCTCCCCGGGAGGCCGCAGATGGCCTTGCCCGCCCTCGTCCCCTCCCGGCTCCTCACCCGGCTCCGGACCCCGGCTCCTCTCTCGCCGCTGCCGCCGCTGAAGGGAAAATGGCTCCGGTCGCGGCACCGCCTCTTAAAGGGGAAAAAAACCCGGCTAGGCCCCGCCCTCTCCCGCCTACATCCCATAATATGCCCCAGGACCCCGGCAACAGGCCCCGCCCCCGTCTCCCCGGCAAACACACACCCCCTTCCCCCCCCCACCTCGACATCCCATAATACTCACCCTCCTCTCAGAACTTCCCACTCACTGCCCGGCCCGGCATCCCATAATAATACCCTCCCCTCCCGCCGGTAACATCCCATAATACTGTCCCCCCCACCGCACCTTCACCCCGAGAAACATCCCATAATACTCCCCCGCGCTCGCACCCCTTCGCTCCGGCATCCCATAATACTGACCCCCACCAAGAAACATCCCATAATACTGCCCCCCGCGCGGGACCCCGCGCGCCGGGGCAGGGCGCCCCCCTGCGCCACCCGGGGCTGCCATCCCATAATAGGCACGTCCCCCTCCCGCGGGGCGAGCGCGGTGGGGGGGGAAGGGCGCACTGTGAGGACCCCCCCTCCCCCGGAACATCCCATAATAGTCACACCCCGAGCGCGCACATCCCATAATAGTCACACCTCCCCCCCCCCCGCGCGCGCGCCCAGGCAGGCATCCCATAATAGTCGCCGGGAGCCACCGTCCAGCCCGGCATCCCATAATACTCGCGGCCGCCCGCCCCGCACCCGCACCCGCGGGGCTCCGCCGCCGCCCCCCGCCCTCCCTGCCCGGGGCCCTGCGGGGCCCGCACCGGCCCAGCCCCCGCTCCGGCCCGGGGCACGGGGCCGACCCCTGGCACCGCGCGGCCTCCGCGCACCTCCCGCCGTCCTGCGCGCTGGCACCGGCCCCGGGCACAGGCTCCGGGCACCGCCCTCCCACCGCCGACCGCCCCCGACCTCGGGGCTGAGCGCCCCGCTCTCCCTGCCCCGTCCTGCCGTGCCCCATCCCGCACGCTCCGCCCGCGGGACCCCTCCGAGGCGATCCGTGCCCGGCGCGGTCACTGCCACCGCCAGCCTGTGTGTGGGGAGCCCGCAGTGACATTGGTGCTTCTCCTGCGCCTCGAGGCTTCCTGGCTGCTGGTACCTGCAGAACTACCGACCCCAGGGATACGCATTCTCCCGGGCACCTAGCCACAGGATGAGAGCGTGTAGTCTCAAGCAGTGCCAGGCGAGGCTTAGGTTGGACATCAGGAGGAATTTCTTCATGGAAAGGGTGATCAGACATTGGAATGGACTGCCAGGGAAATGGTGGAGTCACCATCCCTGGAGCTGTTTAAGGAAAGGCTGGATGTGGCACTAAGTGCCATGGTCTAGTTGCCATGGTGGTGTTCGGTCAAAGGTTGGACTTGATGATCTCAGAGGTCTTTTCCAACCTAATTGATTCTGTGATTCCGTGCTACATGGCGTGTCCACGTACTCCATTCCTCCCTGTCACCCAGCACCCTGCTCCCTGCGGCAGCCTCCACCAGGAAACCCATCATTGATTTACACAGACGAGAACGGTCCGTAGGTATAAGTATACTCCAATTATGCACATACAACTGTATCATTAATTTCCCATTAAACAAAATCACATCCCGTAACGCTGCCTTATCCTCTGCTGAGCATTTTCATAACACTATTAATCTCAACAAAGAGGCGCAGTCCTGTCCATCTCTCCCAGTAAACGTGTGGGTGCCAACAACCACGCTCCTTGCCTCCACTGTCCCACACCTGGCAGTGCATGAGCGCGTTTCATCCCGCCACAGCGAAACACGCCGCAAGACGTGTGGAGGGTTGGCTGCTTACAGACTGCAACAAGTCCTTTACAGATCCTGTAACACAAGCCGGGCTTTGTCTGCCGAAGCTTACTGAAAATACGTTCACACATGCAGGTGTTCCACGACTCCATCCCATCACCTCGGCCGTGTGCCGGAGTGGCTCTGGCTATTGGCAAGCTCTCCCTTACCTGTGCATGCAGGCTCCGACCGCCTCCTCGCACCAGCAACTCTGCTGAGATACCACCAGGCTCCATCACCACATCCGTGTGCCCATCTCCACTGTGTGCTCCCACAGAGTTCCACAATGCACAATATGTGTGCAGCCATTCCGCAGCATGAGTTGTGCCTCCCGTGCCCTCGTTCCCGCCTTGCCAGCAAAGACTAGACCAATGCATCCCAACAGGCTGTTGTGTAATCCATGATCTTGCACTCATAAAAATCCCACCTACCTCTCCAGCCATGTACTGTTCCTGTACATACCTTTGCCCACATGATGATGATGCTCTCATTTGTCTCAGGTCCATGGAGGAAAAGTGGTAGGAAAGAGCACACTGCTCTTCCACAGATGCTATCCATCCTCTGCATGGATCAAGCAGACCATCCAGTGCTACAGAAACATGTCATGGATGACACCCCCACCAAACTCACATGGACCTCTGCAGGACTTCTCATTCCCTCTTTTGTGTGCTGACAGCATAATCCCCTCTTAACAGGAGCCAGGTGGACTGGCAAATTCCCGAGCTGAGCAGCCCAGCCCCAACCAGTGTCCACCAACTCCACGTTTGCCTCTTTCCCCCAGTGGCTTGGCCACAAGGGGAGAGGTGTGATGCAGATGAAGATCCTGCAAAAGGAGTTCAGTGCTGGGGCTCTCTCTGTGGGTGATTCCCAAAGCTCCTGCCAGAACAGTCATGGTCTGAGAAGGCTGTTTGCTACTGGGTAGGCAATGTGCGCCCCAGTGCCTCCGATGCTAAAGCACGAAGCTTCCCAATGAGCCACCACCTCCCTGAAATCTTTGTCTGCATGACAAATGAACACATTTTTATCATTAATGTGCCCAAGGCTCCCCACTTCAGCTCCAACCCCTTTTTCTCTTTGTAACTTGAAGTTTCTTAGTCAGCAGAAATCTTAATTTTCCCTCAAAAAACTCCATATGGGATATATGTGATTATGATTAAGGTGTTTTTACTGTTTGTGAGGGCCAAGTAAATTAAATGGATTAAAAAAAATAGATTTCTAAATATTTTCTTTTGATGAGGAAAGGATAGATTTCCATGAGATAGATTTCCAGTCATTTGGCTGCTTTAAACTTGGAAGTTGCTGTACCTTACTGTGGTTCCAATTACTTACAGTTTAATTGAATCTTTTGAGTTTATAGCACTTGGCTTGGAAACAATTACAGCAAGATCTGTGTAATACAATCTTCCCTACCTGTGCTGATGGGTTTCAACACCCTGAACAACCCCACAGCACACTTCCCATGGGGAACACGCCTGCAACATCTTGCTTTGGTGCTGCGCCCTTGTTGGGAAATCCCAACTGGCCAGAGGACCTTCCACACACCCCTGCCCAGCTCTACTTCCAAGAACAACCGGGTGAAGTGGGCTCTGTACGCCCACAGCAACATGCTGGGGCGACCTCTAAATAATTTCTGTAGTTTTGTGCATGGCCTAAGTTAGTCAGGGCTCAGGAGAGTCCTGCCCCGTCTTCCACCACCTCATGAGCAGCTGCCCCTGTCCAGGCTTTTATCAGGCCCACAGCCCTCCCTCACTTTCACTTTTAATTTATGTTCACTTTTAAACATATTTCCCCAAGATAACAAGAAGAACAAAGCTTTTGACATTGTTTCACCCTGGAACTCGGGGTTGTAGGCTGGAAACCTCCATCCTGTGTGTTTCAGTGCTGCCCAGTGTGGGAGGCAAGGGTGGGAGGAAGGAACTGCAGAGCATTTTGGAAAGAGGGGAGACTCTCCAGCCTAGCATGAACCGTTCATATGTGGGACACAGATAACAGACTACAAGCTTGACATGCTGCTGCTGCAGACAATGTGATCAGAAAGATCGGTTTATGGTCTTTCAGGCTATTTTTTGTCAGCTCCTCTTGCGTTCTGTAACAATGCAGAGGGGCTGATGGGTTTAGACGCTGGGCACTGCAATGCTGCCACTGTATTGCTTCATTTGTGTTCTGGGACACGGCCATACTTCTGTTCTCCTCATTTTTGCTGCTTCCCGGACTGAGGGTTGCTCCAGCCAGTCTGTAATATCTGTTCTGTCAGGTTACATACAACCGGTAACATGAAAAATATATTTCAGTATCTGCGTAAAACTGGCAGCCCCTGATGTACCCGTGAATGTGACGCTGTTCTGCAAAGGCTGCAGCTACATTTCACCTCTGCCTTTAACCTAGTTTTGACCATTTGTAACTAATGTGGATGGACTTACTCCTTGTGTTTGCCACTCAGCAGCCCTGTAGGCTCTCCACATCATACTGATGCTTGCCATGACTGAATTAAGGTTTTACCACTTCTGCCAAGGAACCCTGAAGATCCCAGGATTTCTGAGCAGCCTTGCCCTTTTGTGTTTTCTTTGGTAAAGCAGAGAATTTTGCCCTAGATCATTTTTTGAGCAGAGAGGGGTATCAAACTCTGAGATAGGTAATTTTTACTTTGAAATTAGCAAGAAAATGGTTCAAACTTTCACTCAATATTTGGTTATTGTCCCAGAGTCTGTGTCTCTTCAACACCCAAGTCCCCCTGCCCCCCATTTTAAACTATCTTGTGAGAATCCTGTGTCCCCAGCACTAGCCAAAGTAACTGTTCTGAATTCTGCAAGTCTCCCCCAACATTACAAAGCTTCTCCACTCCCAGCTTTCTACAAAGTCTCCAGGCAAGCTAAGGAAACCTAAATGACCCATTTTCATTGTTGTTTTCTTCATCATGCACCCCCCTTCTATTTTTTTTCTTATTTAGAGTGGGTTTTTTTTTTCAAAGAAAAACATGAGCTTATTTGTTTAGCCCAATGGAAGTATCTTCACTTTGGTGTCAGACATGGCAGAAAATGACACAGGAGAATCTCCTCCTCTCATGGAGAAAAGACAAGAGCCCTTTCTGTCATGTCCAAGGAGCTGCTCCTGCAGCAAACAAATGCCACTGGAACAAGAGGCAGACAGAGACTTGCACACAGAGGATATTGGAGCGTACAACCAGAATAAGATCAAGAATCACTCAAGAGACCACGTGTGCTTCTTTTTTGAGAACATTCTACTGTCAATGGAGGATCGAGTCTCTCTCTAACAGCCACCTAGGTGAGGGCTGCCCATATGCCAGCGTGACTCTGCATCTACTTCCCGTTAGGGGAAGAGCATTTCAGACTTCGCTCAGCACTCGTCATGAGCCTCGTCTCCTGTTTTGCCAGAAGTAGGGGGCAGGGAGAGCGGCGTGGCCGCGCAGCCCGAGCCGCACCGTGTCAGCCAAACGTGCACGGTGCAGGAGGCAGCGCCGGCGGCACAGAACTGAGGCGGGGGAGAGATAGAGAAGATTGGGGGTTGCTCAGCCCCCTAGAAATCAGAACGGCTGATCTCTATCTCTGTGTGCTTCGCTGGTTTGTTTGCTTTAAAAAACATCACATACTTGGTACTGACACCTATAGCTAAGGTTACTCGATATTTTCCATCACAAGTCTGTTTTCAGTTACTCAGAACTTTGCCAGACATCAGATAGTCAGATTCGAATTTTCCATGTTTATTTTCACTTTTTTTCCCCTGAAGATAGAGGCACTTAGTAAGGCGTAAAAAACAAATGCTATTTTGCAATTATAAAAATTTGACTTTGACACCAGCCTTTTAACATAGAATAATGTATATAATGAATAACAAAAGCGGCAAGCAATACACAAAAGTTAAGAATGCTTATTAGTTACCATTTTTAGGTTCCCATTTCCCTAAAGTGCCTTAGAGATGCCCTGATCCCTTCCCTTCTTCATGAAACAAATAGTTGGATCCAGCCAGGGACGGAGGCAGTGGTCTCAAAGGGGCTGCAACAACAACCCACTGGTTTGAGCTGCCTGGGCTGCAGTTCTGCCATACCTATTTTTACCTCCTGTATCAAAGCTGGTGCATGCTGGCAAAAATCACTAACACCGACACACATCTCTTGAGCTCATTTAGCAGAAATACTGAAAAAACAGGCTGGGACAGAACACTCCTTCATCTCCTACCTCCAGCTGGATCTGGGAGAGGTGTTTCCAGCGCTGCACCCAGCAACAACTGTGCTCCAGGGAATAGTGCTAATTAGCCTGGAGGTTGCATTCCTCATTTGGCTGGGTGAGAACACCACTGCTGCTGAGCAGAGCTGATGGACTCGGGTTGGCTGGAGAGGAGGAGAGTCAAATCTCGATGGTGATACCTACTAAGTCACCACGGGCTCCAAACCGGGCAGGGGTTTGCAGAGCTGCCACAGCCACACAGGTCTGGAGGAGGTTTTCACTCATCTTGGGCAAGAACCAGACCAGGTACTTTGGGGCTGTGCCCTCGGTACAGAAAGCAAGGATCATGTATGGCTCTGCTCTGGGATGGACCGTGCAGGGACATGTCTCGCTTTGTGCCATCCTTGTGCACGTTTCTTGAACTTAGAAGTCAGAGCTTTCTGACACTTGGACTTAGACGGCAAGTTTCGTCCTAAAAACTATACGCTTGGGACTAATGTACAGGTGAGATGCTGAGATGCTTCACAGCCCCAGTTTGAATGGCTGTGGGCTTCTTCCCTTCCTACGTTGGGCGAGTGGGAGCCCGCAGCCTGGCCATGCTGGGGACCCGGCCGAGGGTTCCTATGGAGCCCACGTGCAGTTGGCAGCCCCGAGCCCGCCCCGGCTCGTGTCCCGTGCCCGGCGCATCCCCCCGTTCCCATCCTCCCGCCGCGCTGCCCCGGGGGGCGGCGGGGCCCGCTCGGCCCCACCCCGCATCCCATAATAGTTCACAAAGGCGACTCCATCCCATAATAGCCACCCACGGGAAACACACCATGGCAACCACCCCCCCACCCCACCCCCGCGCCATCCCATAATACCCTGCCCGCTTTATTGGTCCCGACTGAGGGGGGCAGGGGGGGCCGGGGCCGGACGGGGGCACCGCGGGGAGGTCCCGGCGGGCACCGCCAGGAAGCCTGGCTGGGGCTGCAGCCTCCCCTCGGCATCCCGCAACACTCCCCTCCTCCTTCCTGCTGCATCCCATAATACTTCCCAGGGAGGCAGCCCCGCTGTAAGGTAGAGCCATCCCATAATAGTGGCCCGGTCACACCGCGCTGGGAATGGTGCCATCCCATAATACTCTCGCCCCACGCCGGCTGCGGCGGGCCCTGCCATCCCATAATAGCCCCCCCTTTCTCCCCCCCCCCCCGCTCCTTGTGGGGCATCCTCCTCATCCCATAATACTCCCCCCGGCGGCACGAGCGCCCGCCATCCCATAATACGCCCTGCCACCCACCTGCCCCCCTCCGGTCGCGGGAGGCCTCGCCATCCCATAATAGTCGCGGCTCGCCCTTCCCCCCCCGCAGAAGGGCTCGCCATCCCATAATACCCGCCGCCCGCCATCCCATAAAGCCGCGGCTGAGGCCTGACCCCGCGGGCCGCGCTCGCCTGCCCCGCTCCGCCCGGTGCGGCCCCCCCGCACCCCTGCGCCTCCCCTCCCCTGTCTGCCCCGCTGCCGCCGCCGCGCTGCCTCGCCCCGGCCTCGCCGTGCTGCTCTGCGTCGGCTTCACCCTCACCTGGTGCCCAGCCGCTGCCGCCCCAGCTGCAGCCTTGGCCTCGCACCTTCCCAGAGCCGTGTCCTGGGTGCCCCCAGCCCGTGCTGGGCCCCTGGCTGTGGTGCCTTCCCCACTCGGCCCTCGGTGTCCACCCCCAGCCCGGGCACTGCCCGCCAGCCCGGCCACCATCGAGTCAGCAGAAAAGCACCGAGCCGGAGCGAGTGCCGTGTCACGACACCCATGACACCGTGGGTGCACATCTAGTTCGGACAGAGCCCCCGCTGCCAGGGGGTCTGGGGCTGCGCTGGCACAGCCTTTGTGACCACTGAGCCCTGACCTAGTTTGCCAGGTGCTGTGCTGCCATTGGAAAGGCCTGCTGCTCCTTGCCCGCGGCCACTGTGTGCCACGTTGGGGTCGGCTCGCTATCTACTCACATCCACGTTATCACGTGTCTGGTATGGGAGATAACTCCACATCTTGCCATCCGCTCATATTGAGCGTATTTATTTTACTTCTGAAGGCAGTTTTTACCACTGTCTTTGGGTTTTGCTTTCAGCCCCATCCTTGCTTTTGTGCCCCAACTGGATTTAGTGTTACGGGCTGCAGGGAGTGTTTCTGAGCTGCTCCGTTGTTTTCCTGGGTTCTTTCACTACCTGCAGTTACAAGTACAGCTCAGCACTTGCAACATGTACTTCTTGTTAAAGCCAGTAAATGTGTCGTGATAGCTGAGAGAAGAATAGGAAGTGTAAGCCCCAGAAGCTGAAATAATGACATGTAAAAGGCTGATGCGCAGAAAAGAACCAAAAAACTGTAATTCCCCATACTCTGAACGGAAGCTACAAGATTATAGACTTAGTGGATTAAAAGGTGGGCTGGGAAATAGTAATGCACAGTGACAAGAGAGAGGTGTTTCCTTGTTGGATGGGATGCAGTGAAGATGCCTGCATCCATTCAGTCGGATCCTGGCAGAACATTCAAAGGGATGAGGTTTTAGAGCAGCAGCAGCAGCAAATTCGGATGCTGCTGCAAGGAAAGGCGGGAAGCGTTCTCTTTTCCCTGTGACAAACCCACAGCTGCTTCTAGTGGGGAAGGCTCTCCATCGGGCCTGACCGCGGTGAAACCGGAGAAGGGGTCTGCCAGGAGCGCGCCCGCGGCTGCGTGCCCACCGGCAGCCCCAGCGGTGGCCACCGGCACCGGCAGTACTGCTGAGGTGTGGTCCCTTTGTCTGTTGCCTTTCCGGCAGCAAATGCGGGAGCCCCCTTTGCAAACTCCGTCTTTTACAGGGAGTCCCCCTGTGGCAGATCTGTTTTACAGGGAAAGCGTCTGCAGGGGAGCATGAGGCGGTTGAGGATGGAGTCTGCGAATTGCTGCCCGTTTCATTCTGCCTGTCAGACGTTTTGTTTGCAGATGATCCTCTGGCATCGGTGAGAAACAAGTGAGCAAATACATGCTCCACTGTCTTGGAGAGGGAGCTCTGGACTTGGAGAATGGAAGCCCTGAGTCCTTTTGGCAATTCCTCCCATTTGCTTTTCTTAAGGTTTCCGTGCACTTGGGCACCTCCTAAGTCGGTATCCACCCTGCCTCCTGGGGAAGATACCTGTCTTTTCCTTCTTTCATCTAGAGAGCAGCTGAAGGGCCAGGTGAGGTCGTGCCAGTTTGAGCTAACTCAAAGCTCTAGTTTGCAGTGTATGGTCCATAACCACACCATACCATTTGCATGTCATGTGCTTAAAGCAACTTTACATCTGTTTAGTAAAACATTAAGAATGCCTAATGCAGAGGATGAACTTACACTGTTCCAAGCCTGGCTTTAATTGGATAAATCTGTGGTTTGGGCACACACTTGCAAACACTCCAAATTTGGGTGCTCCTGTCCCCTGGCTGTTCACTATTGACCTCCTGCAGTAGATGTTGCTCCTCTCTTGGCTCTGGCAACGGAGCAGATGTGCCTGCTCAGTGCCTGCTCCAGTGGGAAGTCCAGCTTTTCATGGCACAACAGCTGCAGGAGGAGGGCTGAGCTAAGAGAGCTGCTCTGACTGCAGTGGCCGTGTACGGACCCTGCTGGAGCATCCCACTTGTCAGGGCCTGCCTGCCCTGCCAGCAGCCATTTCCTCCTCTCCTCCTGTTCTCCTCAGCCACCATGTCAGGTCCTGCACTGTGCAGCACCTCTCACAGGCAGACAGGGAGAGTGCTGCAGCCGGGCTGCTGCCCCAGGGAGCAGAGCCGTATTTCTGCAGGAGCCAGAGTTGCCACCCAGCGTCTGTGAGCTGCAAGCGGGCACAGGAACGGCATTAGCGTCCCGGGCAGCGAGCCATGCCAGCCTGCAGGCTCTCAGTTTGATTGCACTCAGTGAACAGGTGCCTCATCCTTTAAGAACACACCAGATTTAATTATACCACTTCAAAATGTTCTGTCTTAGGTGAGGCTTTGAACATGTCCACATTAGCCGTTTATGGAGGTGTGACAAGACTGTTTTTAAATGGATTGATTTACACTGGTGACATTGCTAACAGACAAACCACGTTATGAAAAGCTCCAGCTTTTGAGTTTGACCTTCTCTCTTTCCACAGAAATATTGTAGGCTTTGTGTGTGAATTTTTTTCCCAGCTATCAGGCCTCATTTCCCCATCTGCCTCACAATTCAGACAAAGCTTCTGAGAAGCCCTGATCTATGGTGAAGCAAGTCTTGTATTCCTTCCTTATTCTGAAGCTGCTAGGGACAGCAACGTGATTGATCCCAGAGTGACGAGTTCAAACTGCAGGTTTTTGCAAGAAGAAATTTACCAGCAGAGATGGAATTAGATTGACTGGGCATTCCCACTGTAAACTATCCAGTTGCTTGTAATTATGATTGGAGCTGAAATTTTCCATTCTGGCTGTCTGCCTACATCTGATTTTTTTATAATTTTTGTTTTCTTTTTAAATATGGCTTCAGCCTGTACATTAAATCTACTCAGGAAAAAAAAAAGGCAGAGCAAAACATTTTGGTTTTGAGTGTAAAGCGTATGTTAAAAAGAACAGTCTTTTGCCCAACTGCTTTGGAGGAGGAAGCTGAAACCTATAAAGGAGAGCTGTCCTTGCGTCAGAGCTACACTACTCACTATCCCCATAAAAATCCATGCCAAATTTTGATAAATGATAAGCCTTAAAAAAAAAAAATCCATTTCACACATGCTCTATAGGGACATTTGAGATTTTCCCTGTGTAGTTCTTCCAAGATCCGCTGTCAGCAGTGGGATAAGGTAGTGTGAAGGCCAGCCATCTTCTGTAAGGACCCAGCTGCTAGTGACTGCTCTGGGCCAGGCAAGGGGAAGGAGGAGCAGCTGAGTGAAAGGAGAACAGCAAGTCCCTTGGGGAAGGGAAACATGGAGACCAGAGGAGGGCCAGGAGCTTTAAGACACTAAGTCTGTTGTGAGGATAAAGACAAGGAGTTACTGAAAAACAAAGGGATGCAAGTGGGAGAAAAGAACCTTGACTGGCTGAATAATTTGACTAGATGGGAAATCAGAGTACATGGGATTATAAAAGCCAAGAGCGATCACTGTAGTGGAAACAGGGCCTAGAGAGAGGGAAGACTATTTGAAAAAGCAAGCAGCTAGTCTTGGGAGCTGTGGAGAGAGCAGCAGCATTGGCGCCAGTGAAAGGAGGAGAAAAAGAGGAGCTAAAAGTGGTAGGAGGGGTGTAACAGCACTGGATGTGGAGATAGGAAAGAACAAGCTGTGCTTGACTCACTAAGGAACCAAAGAGCAGGAAGAGCATTCAGATAACTGAGCAAGGAGACTTGAGACAGGGGGGTGGGCAAGGAGCTGGCCAAGCAAACACCAGTGTCTGTCTTGTTCTAGGGACACAAGCAAACTTTTAGGTTCCTGCATGTCATCATTGTGGAGTCATGATTCAGGAATCCTGGGGCTGGCAGCACTTCTATCCTGAAATGTTAAAGGAGAGAAAGAAAAAGAATAAAAAGTAAGAGGGAGGGGATCCTACAACAGCTTCCAAGCTGTCATTCTCCACATGAAAGATAACGCAAATCAGTCCTAAAAAAGACCTGATTCCTTCACCAGTTCATACATGACATCCTGAGACCATCTTAGGGGCAAAAGAGCATCCCTCCTGGTCCCCACCTCCCCATTTGCTCCCTTTCCAGACTACTTGGTAACGTCACAGAGACTGGACCAAATGAATGAGGACTCTCTTTTAAAGTCTGTGGCTGTGACTAACAAATCCTGTCTTTTTTTGGGGGGGTGGGGAGGGGTTGAGTAAGCAGACCCGATAGAAAGCTCTTTATATATAAAAGGAATAAGGTGCTCCCAATGTCTGTGCTCTACTTCTTCCTAATTCCTATGGGCTCTGCTCACTTCCACCTAAAGTTTCCATACCTGCCCTTCACCCTTGTTTGCTGCCCAGGCTGTGGGGGGTTTCACCAGAGTTGCTGATGGGCAGGAGACAGGGATGCCAGATCTGGATGTGGTCCATCCAAAACTTGTTGAAGGCCGTGTGATTCTTCTCCTTTACCCATCTTTTTCAAAATCTGTGAAGCCACAGAGGGTGAAGTGGGACAGGCTGAGAGTGACCGAGCCCTATGAGGTGTGCCATTCCAAGACATTTGCCTGGCTCTACAACACCTGGTATGTTTGCTGGCAGATGCAGTCACCTAGACTTGAAGCAGAAACAAGAATGACATTAAGAAACTTCCCAGAGCAGCACATAGGGACAATGTCGGATATTAAAGTTGGTCTTCAAGTCTTGTGTTACCATATTTTTAAAAACAATTCTTTAGTCAACAGCCAAATATACTCCATCAGATACCCAAAACAAGGACACTGCACCTTACTAACAAAGTTTCCAGTTTACCCTGCCCTAGTTGCATGTACAGGCAAGCGGAATCTCTCTTTTTGTAATTTGACCCCTTTTATGGATGCTCAAGCTTTTTTCTTTCCCTTTCCCTGCCCCTCCCCTCCCCCCTGCCTCTCTCCCTGGAGAAGCTGTGGGAGCAACAAAATATAAGAAAGAGATGCTGACTTTCCTTGAGCAGCTTTCTCTTCAAAATGATACACTGGAAATAATTCCCTAATCTATCTGGAAAAGGAACTTGAGATGGATTTGATGCAGGCTTGGTGCAGGACAAGGAATATCAGCTGCACTCAGGAGCTTCACGAGATCAGCAAGCTGTAAGCTCCAAATGGCTGCAGGTTCAGACACAGGCAAGGCCCCATCAGCTTCCAAAAGCATCCATCACTGTGGCATGAGTCCAAGGAGATGAGACAAAAGGCCATTCTGGACATTTTCCCTGGCATCCAAGCACAGAGCCTGTGCTATGAAGATCCTGTGTTCTTGGTAGGGTCACTGTGCTGACGATTTCTCAAAATACTCCTCTGGTAAAGAGCACAAGCATCTTCTTCAATAGATCTCAGAGCCTTTCCTATTTCTTTCAGGCTTTGTTGCAGCCTGACGTCTCATAGGCAGCCTTGGCAATTTGAAACATAAAGCAGGACAATACCCTCTGCAGCACTCTGCTGCTTCCAAGAGCTTGGCATGGGGGAGAGACTCTGAGATCCACACCCACCACCCTGCTCACCCTGACAGGCAGGAAAAGCAGTACAAAGCTCAGACAGCTCAAACCATCAGTGCTGAGGAGGTTATTTCTCCGGATCACTAATACCACCCCTGTGCTAAACACCGGCCAGTGGTGCAGTAGGAAGCATTTTTTTTATTAAAATATTTTTTATTTTCTTAAGTTGGTGAAGGCTACCCCCTATAGAGGGCTACAGAAGTTAGCCCAAGGACAGAAATAAAAGTGGTGAAAAAGGCAGGCACAATCAGCTTCATCCTGTGTTTTGGTGTCCTTGGGAAATTGTTCTCCCAGCTGAATTACATTTTTGCTGCAGAGTCCCTCAGGTTTTTGCAAGAGTAGTTTTTCTTAGTACTTTCAGATTGCATGTCCAGAAAATGGCATGAGGAAGGACAGCATGGAGGGAACAGAGAGCACAGGTCAGGTTGGAAGAAAGTGAAACAGAGAATTGTATCTATGACAGGGCCCTCCAAAGCTTCAAAAATAGCTCAAGTGATGAGCCTGACCATTTCCCTTTGAAGCATTGATGTCACCCTGCCTGTGGCAATGATCCACTTACCAGACTGACGATATATTGCTACTGGCAGTTACTCTGCAACTAAAGTCAATAAATACCATTTCTAAATTAAGTAGCCAGAGATTTTTCCTATTGCTTCTCCTATATTTAATTCTTCCTTGTCCAGTAAGTCACAGTGTCTCAACCATTGCCATAACTTTTCCTCACCATTTGAAAGTACAAAGTGCAGAATGACAGAATGGCCTATGTCATTTTTTGTCTGTCTTACTCTTTTACTTTCTAAATTTCTCATTCACATTACCTCTGACTAAGATGGCATTTTCCCCTTGATTACAGCTGTGGGCTCTTTGTCAAGGTAAGAAACTTCATGTAACCAATGACTAGATCCACTGATGTTTTTCTCTCACTGTGTTTCTTCCTGAATAATTGCCCACATCACTTCCCTCCTCTGGAAGCAGGTCCTTTTGGAGCACCAAGTGTGCTCCTTGGTAGTTCACGTTACATTCTAGATGTGCAAATAAGGTGACCTGGTCAAGAAGACAACCTCCAGTTCTCAGGCCAACAACAAAAGCCTTGCCATCCTTTGCAACCTGACCCCAAACAAGCTGGCTTGTGGCAGCACGGGTCCTTTCCCTGCCTAGAAATTGTCACCAATAATTTTGGCAAATGCTAATGAGGCATCATTACTGCAAAATATCTCTCACACATTTCCCAGTTGCAGGTCTCCCATAGCAGGTGTGCCACCCCCTAGGTCGGTACCCTGGGCACACAGTGATGCTTTCAGCAGCTGTACTGCAGGGACTGCTGTCCCTCAGCCGTAGCAGCATGTTTCCCCAACACTTCTCTTTTTTTTTTTTAACCTCCCCGTCCCCTCTGAATAAGCTGTAACTGGGGACTTAAGCACGCTGAAATTATGCAAATCGTCCCACCGGGTTTTTTGTAATGCTAATTATATCAAATGCATGCTCATCAATGAGAACGTTTAATTCCCCTTGCTCATTATCTAGATGTCGCACACTGATATAGAAGCATCTGAAAAAATTAATCTCCTCATAACACAGTGTTTGTGAACCCCTTGCTGGCACCTTCACAGCTCCTGCCTCTGCCCCAGGACCCCCAGGTGATACTGGGCACAAGCACATGCACCAAATTTTCCCCAAAACCACCACTCCTTTGCTCCTTCCTACAGAGGAAGGAAAGCCTTATCATGAGGCTTTGGTGTTTGATTCACAGAATTGCTGAGGTATTGCATTTGTGACTTAAATCAACAGGAGTGACACGATGGATATGTGCTGTATAGTACTCCAGAAAGTGGCATCCGAAGTCGTTCAGAACATACATCTTAGCTACTAAGTTTCCTGCCTATAAAATAGTCATCATACCTTATCAGTTAATGGCCCTCCTGAGAATGATGTTAATCCAAATTTATGAAGCCATTGGATGCGGGGATGGTAAATACTACAGAAAAGCGGGAGAAGATCAGGAGCCCTGTTTGCAGAATGGAGTTCTCATATGTAGATTGCTGATTGGGGATTTGTATAGAGTATAGAAAAGGGGGAAAAAAGGGGAAAAAGTAAAACACCACTTTTTTTTTTTTTTTTCTTTCCTCTCTCTCTCTCTCTCTCTGTGACCGATGCTCTTCTCACATGGTGAACAAAGAAGGGACTTCGAGGGGAAAACAATCTGTCATTGCATAACGAAGGACAACCGTGGCACCTATGCACGAGGGGAAAAGACTGGCATTTCCCGACTCAAAGCGCAGGGCAGCGACACCTTCTGAGGGGATGTGCTTTCATCCATCGAAGCTCTCCCTAAATATGTGAGTTCAGCGTTTGCCAGGTTGATCAGATAAAACCCTCAGGAAGAGCCTGACCTGTGCCACGGGCTAGATTACTTCCAGATGCTTTTGTCATTCTGTTCTTCACGTCTTTCGGGGATGTTATCCTGACAACAAAATTAACTCCTTTTCTCCCCTTGCTCCCAGCGAAGAAGCACTCACACATTTACTTACTGCAGTTTCACAGCTTCTCGCCTTCATTAACTTATTTTTTTTTCTTTACAAATTGCCTTTCTTCCAAAAGCTGAGAGGAGCTGCTTTGCCCCGGTGCATCTCGGAGGGGGCCGGTGCAGAGAGATCCGTCCCGGCGGCGCCGGGGTCCGTGTGCCCGGAGCCCCTTCGCCGGTCCCGCCGGTGCGGCCCGAGGCGCCGCCGGGGGCCGCTGTTGGCCGCGGAGAGCGCGGGGAGGGCGGGGAGCGGGGCGGGAGCGGGGCGGGAGCGGAGCCTCCTCCGGCCGGCTCAGCACCGCCTCCCTTCCCCCCCCCCCCGCCCCCCTTTTTTTTTTTTTTTTTTTTTTTTTTTTTTTTTTAACATGGTGTTAGAAAACCTCTTTTATCATCACCCCGAGGTGAAAAGTTTGGTCCTCTCCCTCCACACCTTGCCCTCCTTGGGAGAAAAGTTCTTCCTTGTTCCTTTGTATTTCAGGGGCTCAAGTGGAGGGCTGCCTGCCCGTGCTTCAGGGGACAGCGTGTGCAGTGCGGGGAGGTTTTACAGCTACCATGGAAGCCTCGTCACTGCCACTGTCTGAAACAGGTAAAAGCAGTGATAGCTATGCCTGACTTCAGTACATGCAGGCTCCCAGATAACCTCAAACAGAAACACCAGCATAGCAGGTTCTTCAGTGATGTTGCACTATTTCTTCTTATTTTGCTTGGGAGCCCTCACTGATTGCTCTCTCGCTGCTCAAGATGCTGTGCAAACCAAACGAAAAAACCCGATCCATGCCCAAAGATCTCTCCGAGTGTAAAAGCAGAGGCAGTGGAAATGTGGCAAACAATAAGGAAACCCTGAGCCGGTTCTGGTCAGCAGGATGTACAGTAGCAGTAGAGCAGCGGCAGCCTGGCCTCTGCCGAGATGCTGTTAGCACTGCAGAATACACGAGTTTGCAAGGAAGGCTTCAAAAGCAACACACAAAATGTGAAGCTTTCGCCGCACTCAGCCACAGGATCAAGGACTCTGCAGCTGAAAGGCAAGCAGGGTATGCAAAGTGTAATCTGAGCAAGAACAACTCTGGGAGGGAAAGATAATGAAAAAATGCCTGAGATGACAGATCAGCATCTAAAACACAAGGTCAGGGAACCATGCAATTATTTAGGTTGGAAGGACCTCTGGAGGACATCCGTTTCAACTCCCCGCCATAGGGGGGGAGTGGAAGGCAGGGGGTACCTCCCAAGCTCAAAGCAGGCAGAGCTGAAGTTGCTCAGGGCGTTTGTAATACAAAATACATGTTTTGTTGTAAGGATACATCTAGTGGTGGGAGGCACACAGCCAGTACAAAGTGGAAGGAATAAAAACAGTAATAAAAGCAATCTGAAGATAAGGTCTGGCTTGTTCTGAGACTTCTGAAACATCTTTTCAAGCTTACTTACAGAACTCAGTATCAGAGGGTTTTTAAAAAGTATAAAATACATTTTAATATTAATAGTCATGATTAATAGGCATAACAATACTTTTATATATCATCCAAGTAGGGAACCATTTCCAGAAGCATAGGATGCAGCCATTCTGGAAGTCAAAGGACTTGAAATCCTAATGTATTTGTTTGCAGATACTGTCTGATCCATACTAAATAATATTCTGTGCACCTTTGCCATCTCTCTGACCTTTCACTTGTTTAGTCTTACTTGATGAGGAGACATTTGTTTAATGTTCACATTGGCAAATGACACAAAGTCAGGGAAGTAGTGAATGGCACCTTTTACCTCTGACGTACTTAACAAGAATACTAATTCAAGAATTATCGCAGTAGGATGTAGAGGGTCACCTATACATGTTGAAAAGTCTTTGATATTCCCATTTAACTTTCCCTTCTTAAATACCATTGCTTCACATAGCTCCTGTTGTTCTAAACACAAGTTTTCAAGTGGTTCTGTTTTGTACTGTTGGACACCACCATACCCTAGAACTTTGAGATTTGTTTGTCTGGCTTTTTTTATACACTGATAAAAAAAAAAAGCCATAAAGCAAGATAAGGATGAATGACTCATTTCACTAAGAGACAGCACATACATGTGCTGTTCCTTATCACCGTGTGATGGAATAGAAAACTCCTGAAGCTTACAAAGCAAAAATGCGGAAGCAGAAACTTAGTTAACACCAATTCTCTCTCTGTCAAACATGAAAAATATTCCAAATCCCCTCTAGAATCCACAGCAATTACATTTGACTAGAATCCTCAAAACCAAAACTAAACTAATGCAAGCTGAAAATACCCAAAGGACAAAACACAACAGCCCACAGTGGGCCCACCACTGTCTATATGTAACAATTAAGCAAAGCCTTCAGAAACCCAAAGTCAGGAGCTTTTCTGCTGCGTGTAGCATGACCAGCAGCCTTCTTCATTGTTAAACTGGTTGATAAGATTCATTAAGAGATCAGCTTTGCAGTTATTTATAATTTAGTCAAAATATTTGAGCTAAAATTTCCTCTGCTGGAGGTGGAATATTTATGAAATGTTCCAGGTAAAAATAGTTCCACTATTTTCAGGAATGAAGCTACAAGAAAAGATCATGTTTTCTGATGTGCTTTTTGAGGAGTTGTGTGTTGTGGAGGATACTGTAACTTCAGCAGAGTAGCAGCCCCTTCGGAAGGAGCGGCATCTGCCAGCTGACATTTCATTCATTCTTGGCAAGCTTGCCAAGAGAAGACAGAGCCAGACTCTGCTGGTAGTGGCCCTGAGAAAGCACAACAGCCATGACTTGCAACAATCCTGGTGAGCATTAGGAAAAGCCTCTCCCCAGGGCACGTTTCAGCACTGGGTGGGTACCTCAGGAAGCTGAGGAATCGCCGTCCTTGGAGGTGCTCAGAAGACACCCTGGACAAGGCTCTGAGAAGCCTGAACTGCCTTGGGGTCCCAAACACATCCTCTCTGCTCCTGGGGCTTTGGCTGTACAAGCCTGGGGACAGGCCAGAGGTGGTGAAGCTGAGGGCAGCCTCTGCCCTCTGATGATTTTGGGGAGAGTTTCTAGAAAGCTCTGCTGGAGCCTCAGCCAGGACTGACCCCTGCCCCAGGAGATGCTTTTAGGCTGGTGCTCTTGCCCTTGGCTCCAGTCTGAGGAGTCTGGCCTGTGCCTGACCATGCAATCTGTGGGTCTAGACCCGTGGATAGGCTTCCTGGCTTGACCCAAGACCTGCCTTGTCATGATGGACTAGTCAGGCAATCTCTGGACTGTGGTTCACCCTGATTCAAGCCTCCAGACCTGATCCCGATACTGACTTGATTTCTTACTTTGACCCTGGACCTGCCTCATCACCAGAAGCTTGTCTGATGATCTGGATTCTCAGCTGAACCTGGCTATTTGCCTATACCTGCCTTTGACCCTTGCTCAGATGCTTTCCCTTGCTGGCTAAGCCTCTTCCTCTGCCTGCCTTGTTACACGCCTGGATCTCAGCTCTTATATTCTTTTAGGGAGCTGCCAGCCCTCACAGCAAAATGCTGTGAGCAGGCAGCCTTGATGGAGACCTCCAGAGGTCTCTTCCCACCCAAATCTTTCTGTGAACTTTTAACAGCACTCCAGCCATGTTAAAAGGAAAGCAAAGGGTAATTTCTCTGGGCAGGGAAGAAAACATAGCTGTGAAGGCATTGTGTTGATGCTTAGGAGCATGGCGCATTAGATTAGGGAAAGGAAAAAGGACCAGAGGGACAGGGACAAGGAAAAGGGTCTAGGAAGGAGGAAGGTGGTGGAAGGTTTGAAAATGGACAGCAGTGCATCTACTGTAATATCACTCCATTGTTCCATAAATCCCAGGACAAAAGGGTAGCAGAAGAGATGCACAACGCTCTGTTTCCTCTCCACCTGCACCGTGTCACAAAGGATTCATGGCAGTCCTGAGTTTTTAAAATAGAAATATCTACTGCCCTACAAGCCCTCTTCCACCTCTCTCCCTGCATCTCTTGGGCACCATTAAAAGTTCTCCATCTGCAAATGGATTTCAAGGCTGCTCTGCTGTTGATGCATGGTCTGAGCAAGGGGACAGAGCTGGCTCACCTAGGGTGTATGTCTCACAGGCAGGCTGTGACACAAGGATGTCTCTGTGGAGAGGCTCATCATCTTCTACAGGTCTTCTTGAAGTCTTCTGCAGCCATTTCTCATAAAAGAGATCATAAAAGGGTCTTCAAGGGAGACTGGAAAAATGGATTTAAAACCCGGTATCTCCTAACACAAACCTGTGATGTATTACAATACATTTATTCCCACAGCAGTCGTGAGGTAGGAACTTGAAATCAGATTTATTGCTTATTGAGAAGTCTAAAAACTATAAACCCTAGCACTTTGGGCTACATTTCTTGTCACTTACCCTGACCTTTCCCTTAACATTAAAAAAACAAAAGCAAACCACTGTAATGGATCCACTCCAGAATAACCTGAGACCTGCTGGAAACCACGGAGAGGCTGTTTTGCAGTGCAATTGGAAAGCCAACCCTTGGCCATCAGCAGGAGTGAAATACTGGGGCTTCTGGTATTGCCTGTGTACAGCTGGATCTCACTTCTGGGGAGATTTATAGGGCTTTCACATACAGTGCAGCCTGAAAAAGCAGGTACAAACAGTGCAAGCAAATACATTTCACCGCAGCCTCATTCTGTGACATCATTTCTTTTCAACAGTGAATATCACTCAGACCTGAAATCAATCATCCTGTATAGGGGCCAGCAACAAAAGAGTGCAAAGCACTAACGTCAGCATGAGCTTCTGACACGATGACCATATTGGTATCCTCTCTTTTTTTCTGGGGCCATTGGGAATGTAGTTTTTTTAAGTATGCTAGTGTTTCCCAAACCATTTTGCTTTAGGTAAATGTATAGCCATTGTGCCACGTGTGTGTGTGTGTACAGCTGCACATTTGACATACCTCCTGAAGATTGTTTTGCTAAGGTCTGTGATTTTCTATACAATTAGGAACCTATTTTCTGCAAGATTACTGAAAACTCAGCTATTCTCCTTGACCTCAACAAAGCTTGCTTAATGCTTCAGCTCTTTTGGAAAATTAAGATACTCATTTAGGTGTCCTGAGCTGGACCTATAACTCAAATTGAAACATCTGGTCAAAGGCTTTCCTCAGCCACTGCTAATAAATTCACTTTGTCAGCAGTGAGTGCCGTATCTGTGTTCTGATGATCCCCAGAACTGCCTCTGGCTACAGTGCAGCCAGGAGCTCCTCAGAGAAGATGGACTTGCTATAGGAATTCACGCTGGCCGGACCTAGACACACTAAGTTTGTTTCAAATTCTTGTTCCCCACTCTGTTTCCAAAAGAGTCAGGTATGACCATGTCACGAAGGCACCTCTGTTTATTCAAAACAACCTTTCATCCTTCAGCTTTGCATCATCACGTTCACCCACAGACAGTCTGCTGTGCTCCCTCAAACAGTTTGCTGTATCCCACAGGCTTGCTGTAGTTATTGCATGTGTGACTCTGTAATGGTATGGCTTCCCCAGGCTTAAATTTCCGAGTCCTCCATAGGGCCATTCAGAAATACTGCAGTAGAAAGTGACGGTGAGGATTCATTGGGACGGATAAAGTTTGCAGATGGAAACAGTTTTACTTTGGACACAGCGTGGTCTCGGGTTGACTTACTCTCCACGATCTGATGCTTAAGTGTTCCCATCTCCGAGTCCCAGGCTTGTCCCCGCCGCAATTTCTTGAAGGTGTTACGGAAACCCTCAGTGCTAAAGTAGTAAATCAAGGGGTCCAGCGTGCAGTTCATGCTGGCCAACATCATGGTTATAATTAATGCTTGGCGCACGGAGGCCTGGGTTTCTTTCTCAACCTTCATCACCCGGGCCTTTATCATCCCATACACTGCCAAGGTAGTGTTGTAGGGCACAAAGCAGATGATGAAGATGACCAGATTGACCAAGAGGAGACGGACAGTCTTCTGCTGTCGCAGGGTCCTCGTCTGGCTGGGCTGGCAGAGCTCCTGAAAGATCCGAATTGAGCAGTATGTCACGGAGCTGAGAGGCAGGAGAAAACCCAAGATCTCAGCCAGGATTACCAGGGGGAAGAGGTTATTTTGCCACATGTTGTCGCTAAAGCTTTCAAAGCACAGATAAACGGTCTGGTTTTTCACTTTACAGTGGTTTTGCTTGTGGACTATGGCTGTGGGGATGGAGCCCATGAAGATCACAACCCAGACGATGAAGCAGAGGAGCTTGGCCACCTTGGGGCGCCGCAGATGCCGCCAGCGAAGTGGGTGAACGATGGCAACGTAGCGATCCAGGTTGATGCACATGAGGAAGAGGCAGCTACCGTACATGTTGATCTGGAAGACTGAGCCAGAGACCTGGCACAGGATGCTACCAAAGGGCCAGTGGTGGTTGGAATAGTAGTAGAGACGCAGGGGCAGAGAAAGCGTGAAGCTGAGGTCACTTATGGCCAGGTTCAACATGTAGATCATCACTACAGACTTCAGGCGCAGGTATCGGACGAATATCCACAGGGCTACCACATTGAGTATCAAACCTGTGATTAATATCAGGGAGTAGCCAGGCAAGAGGAAGTGGTGGTTGAAGGTGTAATCCTTGCATGTCTGAGACGTATTGGATGTATTGGATGTATTGGATGTATTGGATGTATTGGACGCTGACATGCCCAGCATGGATCAGGGGACGGTCTCGCTGAGATGGCTGAGCCTGTTGGTGGGTTAAGGAGGCACAAAGAAGAGCACTGAGAGAAGTCGTTCCCCTCTGAGAAGCCACATACAGGTCATTCCTGTCATCTGCAGCTGGGAGGTAGATGGGCAATATTTCTCTTGGCTGGCACTGCTTTGGATTGCTGGTCTGTTGTCATCTGGCAGGGATGGTAATGTGGAGTCTGCTTCTGCCCCTAGTTCAGCAAATTCTTTCCAGTGGTTATGAGGTGATAAGGTGATGGAGGATCATTGCCAGCTGTCAGTACAAGTCCTGGTCAGAGTGGAAGACCAAAACAGAAGAGTTTAAGTTAGAGAAGAAAATCTCTTGAAATGTTAAAATCCCACCATGGTGGCTTCTGCAGCAAGAACTCACAAAGAAACCAAAAGACAAGGGAAAATGGACTCTAGAAAAGTGAGTAATTACATGGCAGAAGAAGACAGAGGGCAGAGAAGGTGGTTGTTGTACAGAATCATTTATCACTCAGCCCCAGAAAATGCATTTTGCTTTGATCACTGCTGAGAGGACATGAATACAAGAAAGGGACACCACAAGCACACAGGGAAAGCAGTTGAGGCAGCTCCAGAGAAAGAGAAAGAAAAAGAAGAAAGCAGTGTTTTGAAGGAAAAATGCTGACTGGAAGGAACTTAAAATAAAAACGTCACAGTACTGTTTTATATCAGGGAAAAAGGACTTTGTACATCCATTTCAGATAAAAAAAATTACAGTACAATTAGATCTGACTCCACCCAAGCTCCTTTTCTTACGTAAAACAACACACACAAACCTCAGTTCCAGTGAGTCCAAGTTCCTTATGTTTCTTATATTCACACAGTTCCTTTGGTGTCCTTACTTGCATGGGACCAGTGGTGCTTATTTGGACTGTATGTCTTCATTCTGCTGCTTATAACACCCTAAAGCTTGAAGCAGCCCATGTCCCAGAAACACAGAGCAGCACAGCCATGGAAGGGAGCACAATAAAAAAGGAAGTGCCATGGGATTCATGTGGACAAACGTGGCTTCAAAGCAGTGTGAGGCTGGTAACCACTCTAGTACTAACTAGCAGCACTGCCCAACCACTGATCAGCTGGAGTGAGCCCAGTGGAAGGCCATCAAAATGGTCTGGAGGCTGGAGCACTTGCACCATGAGGAGATGCTGAGGGAACTGGTGCTGTTCAGCTGGACAAGTGAAGGCCCCAGGTGATATAATAGCAGCACTGGGGTTTGCATGGCAAGGTTTTGGTAGCTGGGAGGGCTATAGGTGTGGTTCTGTGAGAGTGTGCCAGAAATTTCCTGTGTGTCTGATACAGCCAATGCCAGGAGGGACTTGCCACTGCCCAAGGCTGAGCCCATCAGTGATGGTGGTAGCACCTCTGGGATAATGAAAGGGAAACAGTTACTGTGAGACAGCAATTGCAGGCAGAGAAGGGAAGTGAGAATATGTGATGGAAACAGCCCTGTAGACACCAAGGTCAGTGAAGAAGGAGGGGAATGAGGTGCTCCAGGCACTGGAGCAAAGATTCCCCTGTTGCCTCTGGAGAAGACCATGGTGAACTCATGTTGGATCACTGTTCCTAAAGGACTACACCCTGTGGAAGGGACCCACACTGGAGCAGGGATTGGTGTGACACAATTCCCCACAGTTGTTTGCAGAAGTCAAACAGGGACTCCTTCATAAGAGTCCATGTAGATTGTGATTCACTTCAAAAGGAAAGTAGAATTTTCTGTCTAGGGAATATCTTTACACAAGGTTGATATTACTCAGCAACTTGACAGGCATGTCAAGCACATCAGATCTTCTGGATGGCATTGGGTGGCAATGCACAGATCCAGAGAGAATCTGCTGCAGACAGAAGTGTGTGCTGACCTCATAGAGAGGAAGAGAATCATTGTGGTAACAACATGTTAAACAATGAAAGTGGAAGCCTAATACAAGAGTGTAGACAGCTACCAACTTGCCCATCCTTTTGTCTTGTTGTGCAGGTCCATCAACAGAACAGGTTTCTTAGAGAAACTTCTACTGGTTTATCAAACTATATCTGAGTGGATTCTACCCTTCCTGGTGGATGAATACTTTGCATGAAGTCTCGTGCAAGTTTGGAGTATAAGATAAGCTGACAAGGCAAAAGTGCAAGAATGTTGTTGGTTTCAAGTGAAATGTTTCATGCTTCAAAAAATGTCAAGGAGAAGCATCACCAATGGTCAAAGGAGGTGACTGTCCTGCTCATTTTGCAGTGGTGCAGCCTCACCTTGAATCCTGTGTGCAGTTTTGGGCAATATAAAAAAGACATTGAGCTATTAGAGAGTGTGCAAAGAAAGGCCATGAGGATCGTGAAGCACCGTGAGGGGAAACCGTGTGAGGAGCTGCTGAGGTCACTTGGTCTGTTTAGCCTGGAGGAGACTGAGGGGAAAGCTCTTTGTGGTCTACAACTTCCTTGAGAGGGGAAGAGAGGGGCAGGCACTGATCTCTTCTCTATAGTGACCCATGACAGGACCTGACTCAGCCTGAAGCTGTGTCAGGGGAGGTTTAGGTTGGGTATCAGGAAAAGGTTCTTCACCCAGAGGGTGGTTGGGCACTGGAACAGGCTCCACAGGACAGTGGTCACAGCACCAAGCCTGACAGAGTTCAAAAAGTGTTTGGAAAATGCTCTCAGGCACAGGGTATGATTCTTGGAGTGTCCTGTGCAGGGCCAGGAGTTGGACTTGATGATCCTTGGTGATCCTGATGGGTCCCTTCCAACTCAGTATATTCTGTAATTCTGTAATTTTAGAAGAATATGTCAGCTTTTGCTAGAGCCAAACCCCTGCAATGAATTGCAGACTGAACAGACTGGTCAGACCTTTATCTTGATGGAAACAAAGTTATTGAGACTGTGACTTAGTGAGTGACCATGACCTGCTGTAACACGTGTACTCAGACCAGCCAGATGTCAGGTGAAAAGGATTTATCGCTACAGACAATGTGTTTTTTTCAAGCCTTCCAGAGGTATTAAATTAACAGATCTACAGAATATAATATGTAAGCACAGTCCATGCTGTGTCAGGGTTTCTACCACTAATATTCCATCTCAAATTGTGGATGCTGAAGGGATTATGTTAAGAACAGTACAGTAATTTAGTTACACTGCCTCAAGTTGTCTTCCTGCTTCCAGCATAAATTGTAGCCCAGGAATTTCTTGAGCCACAGGTGACCTAGTTGTATTCAATAGTCCTCAGGGAACTTTTATTTCATTGGGGTTTTTTCAGTCATTTTTTAGTTGATGTAAAATTTACCATCTACATTATCCAGTGCCAGAAGTGCCAAGGGGTTCCACAGCTTACTTGTGCCTCAGGTGAAGAATCATTTCCATATACCCATCTGTGATTCATCATCTGCTAGATCCAATTCTCAGCTTTACTGCTAGAATAGACAGGGCAAAACCCATCCCAATTCACCTTCATTTTGTGGCTGATAATATTATAAATGTCTACCCTATTTCCACTCAGCAACTTTTCTCTTTTTTTTCTTTTTTCTTTCTTTTTTTTTGGCTAAAGAGTCCTGGTTGGTCTTCATAGTTTTCCCTGGTAGAGAAGCTGTTCCGTACTTTTGAACATCCTTGTTGCCCTTCTCAGCACCTTTCTACTTCTGCTACAGCCTTTGTGAGCCCTGTGCTGGGGTGCTGGAAACACGCAGTGCTGATGATGTGGATGCACTGAGCTGCGTAGGTGTAGCTGATTTGGTGTAGGTCATTTGCAAGTGATAATGGTCAGTTCAGTTTGCTTTTTCCCATCACTTCACTAGATAAAATTTCAGCTGTTAGTTTAAGTCTAGTCAATCACACGTCTCTTAAGCTCTGCAGTTCTTTGCAGCCAAACCTCATCTTTTTAAACTTGAATAATTTTATGTCTCCAACAGATTTGTTATTTTATTATTCATCCCTCATGAATAAGTCAAACAGTCCAAGCCCCAGCACAGGTGTCTGACAACTCCACTGAGAAAAACAACCATCTACCTTCATTCTCTGTCCCTTCTTTTAGGCACTTTCTATCCAGGTAGGAACATTTTCTTTAGATTTTATTAAGTGCCATTGGTGAGATCACCTTTGAAAGCCTTCTGGAAGTCCACATGGGCCACTGTTCACATGCTTATTGAGCCCTTTAAGGAAGAACTGTGGGAACAGCATCCCTTTATAAAAGCCATGATGACTTTTCCCCAGTAATTAGATGTGACCACATGCCAATTGATTTTTTCCCTTATTATAGCTTCTACTAATTTGTTCAGCAAAGCCATCAAGCTCCCTGGACTGAAACCCCCCCAAGAACCTTTTCTTAAATTGAGTCTGCCTTTAAGAGCTGTTTTAAGCAAAGGTTTCTATAGCACAATTAGTCAGGTCTTCCACCCTTCAGTTATTTTCAGACCTCTGGGGTAGGAGCCGTGTGGTTTTAGACTCTGTTTAGTTCATCTTGCTGCTCCGTGGTTGATTCTACTACAGTTTTGACCAGAGACAGTCCTTTTATGAACTTCCCATAAAGAGAGTTTCTGCTGTGGAAATCTCTCAGGCTTTCATGACAGGAATACCAGCGAAAGAAACCTGTTCATTTTTTTTGCCCACCATCACGTTTTCTTTCTTTTCTGAGTGGTCTTGCCTTACATACTCTTACTTTAAGCCTTTCAGCCTTCAAGACACGGAACAGCACAGTTCTAAACTGGCGGCAAAGGTCGCTGAGAGCAGAAAATAGATTGGGGTTTTTGAGGGGATTTTTTTTGTGGGTAGATGGAAACACAGAAGAAAGAGTCTGCCATGGTGTTGGTATGAAGCTAAGCTGATAGTCTCAGACTTGCCATAACAGATGCTGTGACCAAGACCTGAAATGAGATGTATGCAGACACAGTCATTGGAAAGATGAAGTTGTGGGTGCAGAGAGTTTCTCCAGTGAGCTTTGGAGGTCCTGCTTTGACTGTGTCTCCCTAAAAAGGAAAGTTATGGGTCGGTAAAGCAGGCTGGCAGCAGGGAGACCGATTATCCTTGCTGGCTAATGTCTGAGAGTCAAAAGGCATGTTCCATGTGGTTGCCTCTAAAAGAACCCCGAGTACTCATTGCTCTGCACAAAAGCTGCCAAGAGATCTCAAGCCACCAGCTGTGTCAAGAGGCAGTGATACTACAGCTGAATAATCCCCCTCCTCACAACAAGATGCTCTCTTTAAATCCTGAAGAAACTTTCTGTTTGGTGACTGACCTTACATGTCCCAGGAGATGGAGGAAGCATTTTTTTTCCTCTTCAATTTGAGCTCCTGAATACCATCAACTGCCAAGACTTTGACTTGCAAAATCCGTGGGATTTTGACTTATTTCTTTTGGGGGTTGAGAAGCCCTAAATGTACTTGCATACAGGGTGCAGAACAGGCAGGCATGCCCTGAGATGGGATGTGTGCCTGGCATCTTGCTGCCTAGTCCTGGGAATCCTCTCTCTCCTGGCACTGTCTTACTAGGAGTCACTGCCTCCAAGCACTACAAAAATGATGAAGAATCTGAGTATGGGGCTGAGAAATGAGGTGGAAAAAGAAAGCTGGAAAAATACTGATGAGCATGCTGCAGGGTCAGCGTTTCTGTTTGTGGCTTGTCATTAAAACCATGGCGAGTTTTGGGGCTACTGTGAGAATGCAGAGAGTATATGTGAAATTGAGGTGCAAACTGCATGAGCTCGCTTACTTAATTTGAAACCAAAGAGGAAACAACAAAAATGTGTCCAACCTCAGAAAACATACCCAACTTTACTCTAGAAATTGGAGATCTATTTTTTAAATAAATGTGCTTTTTACCTGCTGTTGGTGATATTCCAGCCCTACTTTTCATCTTTTTTTTCTACTCAAGAAATTAGATTTTTGTGATGATTAGAACCTTGAAGACATTCAACACTTAGCATGATATAAAAGCTGAGACCTCAGTATTTAACTTGAGAGGTTTGATCACACTGCTATTGCCTCCTCCTTAGAGATGCTACCCCTCTCCATCTCCTGAGAGTCCCGTGGAAGAGGGCTCCCATGGTGGGCACCTCAGCAAGTAAGCTCTGCAGGCTGCCTGTGCTTTCAGTATCACAGGATCCCAAAGAGAGCCTCCTTTTGAATAAATAGAGATGTGCCTTGCACCTCTAGCTCCAAGGGGCAGCTGAAGACATCTGCCCCCAGTGTGCCCCGTGGTCAGGCCTGGCAGCACGTGCACAGCAGCTCACGGGGACCGGTGCCCAAGGTGCCAGACCATCCAACCCTCCAGATGTTCCCGTCTGCCTTACCTCACTGCTGGAGAAGAGCCAAGTGTGGATGCCAGCTCGCTGCTTGGTGACTGCTGCCACTGCAGAGGTCTCGATCCAGGCACCAAACCCGCAAAGCAGCTCGGATCAAAACAGAACCAGGCAGGCTCCTCATCCAAATCACAGCTACATATATGTCCCCTACGGCTGATTCTACATCTGGCACGCTGCCGCTTGACTCTTCTCCTTTCTCACTTCCTGATGCACTTCTGCCTGGCTACAAAGCATGAACTTTGTTATCAAAAGCTGATAAGCTAAACCACATCCTACAACAGCAAATGCAATCATGAAAGAAGCAGTACCCAGGTGTCCTTGCAACTGAGGAGACCTGCCCTGGGTCATAGTGCCAAATACTTGCTTGTCTTGCTAACTCAGCCGCCCCCAGGAATGACAGAGGGAAAATAAAACAACCCTCTCCCCAAAATATTGCTAAACAGGAGGTAGAAGTGAAATATGGGAAGTGAGAGCAAAGTTGATTTAATTGTTAGCCTGCACAAAGACTCGGAGTCCTGTCACTCCCATGGGCTGGGGGGCTTTGGGATTGAACTCCTGCCTGGGGGCCCAGCTGTGCACTGCTGGCATGTGGCAGGGTCCCAAAAGAACCAGGCTCTGAAGAGGTGCCATTGTCTGTGGCAAGCAAAGGCATGTTTGCCACTCGGTCCCTGGCGTTCAAGGCTACAGGAGGCACAGTGCTGTGAAAGTACAAGGGCTGATTTACCAGGATGTCTGTGACCTGGCACTGCCACGTGTAGCTGGGAAGGGAGCTGACCTTGTGCAGAGCCCATCTGGCACTCTGTTGCTCCAAGTCCTATTTCTGCTTTGGCAGTCTCAGCACACCTGGAAGAAGACACGAGTCATGGCGACACTCCCAATCCCAGTGTTGCCCTGCCCCAAGAACAGCTGCCCTGGGAAGTTCCTGTGGGCTCCCTTTCCCTGCAGCCCTTTCCTGCTGGTGTTTGATTTTCTCACTCCCTGCCTCCCTTGTTCTGCTGTTACTGACTCCTCATTCAGGGAACGACACACCAAGGGATATATGTTCCTGCTGCTCATAAATCCTTGGAGGGCACAATAGCACCCGAACCACTGAGCTCACCCTGCTTCTTTTCAGTGCCTTTCTTTTTTGACCAGACCCCTTTTGTTACTTGCTAGTTGCTGGGATCTTTGTTCTCACGGCTTTTTGTGTCTCTTCAGCTCCCGTCAAGGCGTTGCTGCTGATAAAAGCCTGCAGATATGCCACGGGGGGTGTCCTTTGCCTAAGGAGTGTCTGACACATTCTCTGGGAACTTCCCCCTCCCGTGCAGCCCTCACCCCTCGCTCACATGAGCACACATCTGGCTGAGCCCGGCAGTCCTGGCTTTTCCACGTGTGAGGAGGCAAGGACGCAGTGGCAGCCAGCCCAGCCCATGAGCCCCAAGCATCCTCACCCAGCCCAGCTCACTCACCTCCCCGGATCTCGGTGCATCGGCCCACGAGCTCTGTGTCCCCTCACCCGGGCGGGCTCACACGCCTGCCCCTCGCTGTCTCTTGGAGGCTCAGCTCGTGGGGAAGAGCAGCTCAACCCCCAGCGTTTCCTCACCGCTGTCTGAGTGAGCAGCAGGTAAGACCAGATTACTGGGGTGTGTGTTGGAGGCTACACCCTGATGCTGCAGATCCCAACATGCCTGCCACCCCGGAGTGCTGGCTCCAGAAAGCAGGAGCAAGGACCCAACATCTGCAGGGAGCTGGGAAGGCAAGGAGAGAGGTGAAATGCACACTACAAGAGAGGGGCTGCTCAGGCCTGAAAGGATGACTGATAAACCACAAGAACTCTTTGTGCAGCAAAATGTGGGAGAGTAGAGCAAAGGGGTGAATCCCTTTATGGAAGAAGCACAGCAGGGCTAGTGAAGCCCTGCTTCACTTTCTGAATGATTCAGACAGGAAAAGCAGAAACCTGTGGCTGCGGAGGAGTTTTATCTTCCAAGGTGGTGGGCAGGGCTGGCACTTCCCAGGTTGGGGGAATGGCAGTCTTTTGTCCCAGGACACTTCAGCTCCCTGGTCACATTTTCCTGGGCTCCCTGGGGCTCTTATAAACGGGGTATCCAATGAGAAGGGGGGCAGCCACCCCATTATGCCTCCTAGGAGAAGGGCAAGGACTGATCTTGGGGAAGGACATCCATGGGGAAAAAAATGAGGGAGATGAAGGGAGACCTGCCAGGGAAAGAGTTAATAGAGCCAGGGAGCAGCTGGGCTGTGTCTGTTTGTTGTAGCTATGTGGGCTGCTGGGTAGAAAAGAAGAATCTCCAGCCTGGAGGAGGCAGATGAGGGAGTGTCTGCAAGAACAGTGGATGTGGGTGAAGGAGGCAGCTGATCTTCTCCTCTCTGCTCCCATGAACTGTCACTGCAGGGAAACTCTCTGTCTCCTCCAAAGGGCTTGGTGAAAAAGTGGTGATGAGCTGGTGAGTCTGGCAAAAGCTGCTTGGTGCTGCTGTGTTCTTCTTGTGTGGAAGGCTCTGTCTGCTGCTGAGCCGGTCTTGGGCTGCTTCCTGCTGAAGAAGTGACTGGACTGTGGAGGAAGACAACCACATCATCTGCCGACAGGATGGCATAGGCCATGGGTGTGACACAGGTGCTGTCCCCATCCATGTGAGCTCCCTCTGACGGATGCTCACCCCAGAGCCCCAGCTCAGAGCTCTCTCACCATGCTGCCCAAGCTGTAGCACTGGTGTGGACGACCTTGCAGGGCCAGCCCAGCAGGGTTCTGCAGGCTACAGGGTCTCTGATGCTGGCAGGCACACCTGGACAGCCCACGGTCACTGCCCAGGGCTGGGGCTACCCCTGCTTTGCAGTGCTGGGCTGGAGCTGCTGTGAAAGCCACTGCTGGGCAGAGGCTGTGGGAAGCCCCAGGAAGGCATTCAGGCGGCTGCTGTGCTGGGGTTGAAGGTGGTGAAGTTTTGCCACAGACAGGATGGAGCTGGTGTGGCTGCAGGTGATGCTGATCCACGTGCAGCACGTCGCTGCCGTGACCTGGCTGTCAGTATGCTTCATGCTTGTATTGTCTGGGTTGGAAAGCCACCCAGGGAGGAGCTGTCTCCAAAGAAAATAGGGTGAGAACAGGGTGGAAGAAGGAATCTGGGCAACCAAAAAGCAGAAGGGGCATGTCTGGGAGCATGGAGGGAGAGGGATGGTAAGGCTGAACAGGTGCAGACCAGAAGGGGCAGCAAGAATGTCCAATTCATGGACGACATGGCCACAGCCCCTTCCCTGCCCCATTTCTGCTCTAAGATACGGCTAGAGAGGGTTGGTCCTGCAGAGGTAAGGCCCTGGCTCTAGGCCATCTGAACTTCTCCCCTGCCCCACAAGTCCCTGGCCAAGCAGGCAGTCCTCTGGGACCCCAGGGACTGTGCTGGCCTGATGGGGCTGGTGGAAGAGCAGGTCCAGGTGTGCCAGGGGCAGGTGGAAGCCATGGAGGCGGTGAAGCAGGGTGTGCAGCTGGCTGTCCTCGAGTGCCAGCACCAGTTGCACTCTCACTGCTGGAACTGCTCCACCCTGCAGGGGCTGCAGGTCTTCTGCAAGGCCACCATACAAGGTCAGCCAGGGAGTGGTGGCACGGGCAGGCTCGGCATGGTGTCCCTCCAGTATGTCCCCTTGACACATCAACCTTTCCTAGTGTGCAAGGGTTGCACTGGACCCATCCCCAGAGTGGCCAGTGCCTTCTTCCAGGTGCTAACATGTCTGTCAGCACAGAGCAAATGGAACTGAATGCTCTCACACATATTAGCATTCTGGAGAAACTTCTTCCCATTTGGCCAGATTTGGCATTTTGGTCCCATTGGACCACCCTGGGCACCAGCTCTGCAGAGTGGTAAATTTTCTCCCTGACCCTGCCACCCACCCTGCCACAGAGCCATGTCACCTACTGACTCCCAGCCTTGGGAGCAGCTGCACTGGGCGAACATCCTGACACATATTTCTCCCAAGCAGTCTCCACCTGAAGGCATCCTTCCTGCATGCAGTGACAGCTTCTTTTCCCACACTGTGCCCCACAAGTGCCTTTGCCTGTGCAGACTGGTGCCCTTTCTTGTCCCACTGCAGGCACACGGGAGTCTGCTTTCATCCACACCATCTGTGCTGCCAGCATTGCTTCTGATGTGACCCGTGCCTGCAGCTGCAGGAGCTGCACAAGTGTGGCTGTGACCCAAGATCTGAGGAGTCAGCCCTGAAGGTGAAGGAAGAAGCAGGTGGCAGGGAGCAAGTGAAGAGGGGAAGGTCCATGGGGGAGACAGACCAGAAAAGGAGACACTTTCATACTCCACAGGTCTTTGGGAGATCCTCTCAAGGCTTCTCTTTCCTTGTCTCAAGGCCACTTTCCCTCTGCAGGTTTCCAGTGGTCAGGCTGCTCTGATAGCCCGTCCTATGGGATTGCCTTCTCTCAGGCCTTTGTGGACAGCCCTGAGAGGAGCCATGGTGTCTCCTCTAGCCAAGTGCTCATGAACCTGCACAGCAATGGGGCTGGGAGGAAGGTGAGGGCAGGAACAAGGGCTGGGAGCAAGCCTGGCTGCAGGGGCTTCTCCCTGGCTTGGCAGAGCTCAGTCCAGCCCCCACACCCCAACAGGCACTCCAGGGCAGCCATGTGCTCCCAGAGGAGTCTGCATCCTGCTGCCTTTCTAACCCAGCACTGTGCTGATTGCCCTGAGCTGGCTCCTGCCTGTGTGGAGGGGGGTCCCAGCCTCCCCTACACACTTCTGTGCACTCTCCTTTGCCTCACAGACCCCACCTATGATTTAGGAAATAATTTACTCTGTTCTGCTCTGAAGGGCTTCTCTGCCCCCCAGCCCCTCTTCAATAAAGAAAGGCATCTGCAGGGGCCAAAGTCAGATCTGGTCCCTTGCACATCCTCCACCTCTGGCCAGGTCTGTTCCCCTCCCCACAGCCCCGCAGGTCAGAACAGTTCCCCATCCCTCTCTCTGCCTCAGGGATTTATCTTACAGACCCAAACCATCTTGTTTCCCACACAGTGGATCTTCTGTTCATATTGGCCTGGCTTTAAAAGACACTTTTGCCATTTGTCTTCCATTCCCCTTCCCCTGATCTCCAGCCTCATGGGTGCAGTGCTGGGGGGACAGCAGCACATGGGAGGTGTTGGGAAGGGTGTCCCTGGCCAGGCTGGCAGCTGCCTCCTGCCCCACAGGCTCTCCTGGCCCACATGAAGGTGGAGTGCAAGTGCCATGGTGTGTCGGGCTCCTGCGAGGTGTGCACCTGCTGGAAGGCCATGCCTCCCTTCCACCAGGTGGGAAACGTCCTCAAGGAAAAGTCTGAGGGGACAACAGAGGTTTACCTGGAGCAGGTGGGCTCCCACAAGCTCCTGGTGCCCAAGAGCTCTCTCTTCAAGCCCTACATGGCTCACGACCTGGTCTGCCTGCAGGCCAGCCCGGACTTCTGTGACCAGGACTCTCGGAAAGGCATCTTCAGCACCTCGTGGAGGTGCAGAAGTGCTGCTGAGGGGCTGCAGAGCTGCAGGGCAGATGCCCAGGGGTGCCATCCTTCCCCATGCTGCACCCTCCCACCAGCTGCAGGGGGCTGTTGTGGTTTGGGTTATTTTTCAGGTGGAGGGTTGGAGGACACAGGCCAAATAAACCACTAAACTTGAGGAAAAAAAACACAGCCGCAGTGGAAAGCAAAGAGCACAAAAAAGCTTCTTGCTCACGTGCTGCATTTGGGACCTGGAGGGGACCTGGAGGGTCCCTGTCTCCGGTCCCTTCCTTGTCTCTGGACATGCAGGAAATGCCTTCTCCAGTGCTCAGCTGCTCCTTTGGCCGGAGAAATGTTTCCAAGAGGAGTTCCGGCAGCTGCCACAGTGAGGCTCCCCTCATTCAGGCTGACCTCAGTGCCAGGGAATGTTATGGAACAAATTATCCTAAGTGCAATCACACAGCACAGCCAGGGAATCGGCCCTAGGCAGGATGTGTTCATAAAAGGCAGGTCCTGTTTGACCAACCTGGTCTCCAGGTGACCTGCCTAGGGATGAGGGAAAGGCAGTGCATGGTGTCTACCTGCACTTCAGTAAAGCCTTTGATACCACTTCCCACAGCATTCTCCAGGAGAAGCTGCGGCCCGTGGCCTGAACAGAGCATTCTTTGCTGGGTTAAAAACCAGCAAAGTGGCTGGGCCTGGAGAGTGGTGGTGGCTGGGCTGACATCCCCCTGGTCACCAGTGGGGTTCCCCAGGGCTCAGTACTGGGCCCAGTCTGGTTTCAGAACTTTATCAGAGATCTGGATGAGGGGATCAAGGGCACCCTCAGTCAGTTTGCAGGAGACACCAGGCTGGGTGGGAGTGTTGGTCTGCTGGAGGGCAGGAAGGCTCTGCAGAGGGATCTGGACAGGCTGGATCCATGGGCTGGGGTCAGTTGTGTGAGGTTCAATAAGGCCAAGTGCCAGGTCCTGCTTTTCAGTCAGAACCACCCCAGGCAGCAGCACAGGCTGGGGGCAGAGTGGCTGGGGAGCTGCCCAGAGGAAAAGGACCTGGGGGTGCTGGTGACAGCAGCTGAACATGAGCCAGCTGTGCCCAGGTGGCCAAGAAAGCCAATGGCACCTGGCCTGGATCAGCAATAGTGTGGCCAACAGGACAGTGATTGTCCTCTTGTATTCTGCACTGCTGAGGCCACATCTTGAGTGCTGCATCAGTTCTGGGCCCTTCACTGAAAGACACTGAGGTGTTGGAGTATGTCCAGAGAAGAGCAACAAAGCCTGTGAAGGGTCTGGAGTGGCTACAGGAGCTGGGGTTATTTAGCCTGGAGAAAAGGAGGCTAAGGGGAGCCCTGATCACTCTCTACAATTCCCTGAAAGGAGGCTGCAGCCAGGTGGGAGTTGGTCTCTTCTCCCAGGCAACCAGTGACAGGACAAGAGGAAATGGCTCCAAGCTGTGCCAGGGGAGGTTCAGGTGGATGTTAGGAAAAAAATTTCTTCACTGAAAGGGTGGTCAGGCTTTTGGAAAGGGCTCCCCAGGGAAGTGGTGGAATCACCACCCCTGGAAGTGTTCAACAAACAGGCAGACGTGGCACTTTGTGATGTGGTTTAGAGGGCATGGTGGTGTTTAGTCAAAGGCCTTGACTATCTTGAAGGTCTTTACAAACTTTAATCATTTTTTGATTGCTGCCTGGAGAGGCTCTGGAACCTCTCTTGCCACAGCTGCACCTCCTTGTCTCCCTCCCTCACACTCAGCACCCGGTAGGCCTTGTTGTGCTTGCATTCCACACGGGTCACCTGCAAGGAGAGCCGGGGTTTGCAGGAGCAGCACCACTGCCCATCCTTCCCCAAGGAAAGAGACTCCATGGTGGATGGCTGGGATGATGGGAGCACCAGGGGGAAGAGGGGAGGACCAGCTGAACTGACAGCTGAACTGTGTGTTTGCTAGGATACAGCCCAGTCCTCCGTCCCTGCCCTGGTGATTTGGGGATTTGTTATTGCCTAGGAAGCTCCCAGCAGATGGGGGAAATCCTGCCCTTCAGGGATAACAGGAATATCACCCCTCACATCGTCCGTGCAAATCCCACCCACCAATGACACCTCAGTTGTGCTGGGGCCACTATTTGTCCCCCCACCTCCCCCAAACACACCCAATTCTGTCCTCCTAGAAGGCAAAGCAGCGGGCCAGTGAGTCCAGCAGGGACCTGGGGCTGGCTGCAGAGGGGCCAGCCATGGAAGAGCAGGCTGTGCAAAAGGCAGTACAGCTGCTCCTCACCTTCTCATTGTAGATGCTCTTCAGGAGGCACTGGTAGCTCTTGAACATGCAGTAGTTGGGATGCTGAACTCCGCTCGAGTCACAGATCTGGTAACAAGGGAATGAAGGTCAGAGAAAGGAGAGGAGAAGGAGGGATGGGAACATCCACTGATGGTCACCCACCTTTCCTGAGCCATCCTCGTCTTTGAAGGCTTCATAGTCTACCTTCAGCCAGAAGGATACAGCAGGGTCCTTACAGCCATAGATGGCCATGCGGCTGCACCAGTACTCCAGCCTCATCCCTCTCAAGGAGTCCATGTTATAGTCCTCCAGGTTCTCCGAGTATCTGGACTGCAAAGGGGTGGGATAAAGTGAGCCATGCTTCCTCCTCCTCCCCTTCCCCAGCTGCCAGTGCAGCTCCTCCTGAGGGAGCAGCAGGACACCCAGCTCGCTCGGTACCTCGCCCTCCTCATGCTGGAACTGGGCTGAGATCTGCGGGTTGATGTAGTTGGTGAAGCTGCTCAAGTCGCACTGGACGCGGTTCAGGCTCTCGATGTTCTGGCACTGCTCCCTCTTCAGCGAGCAGAAGGCACAGTCGGGGCACAGGTCCATGTGGTGCCGCCCAAGGCTGTCACACACCTGGGGTGGATCCAGCGTGGAGTCAGGGGGGAAAAGGAGGCTGAGAACCTCCCAAAAGAGCAGGCTGAGGAGTTCCCAAGTTCCTGCCTTGGGGCCTGCCTCCCTGGTCGCCCAGGTCAGCTTCTCCCATGAGGTGGCCTGCACACAGTGGGGGCCAGAGGTGGACACTGGTGTCTTTACCGAGTCTCCAAACCCAAAGACTCTTTTTTCCATCTCCTTCCAGGCCATGGTGAGCATCGATGAGAGGCAATTTCCCTCCAGCACTGTGTAGCACAGGACCAGCACTGCCTCATCGTTCCTCAGGGCTAGAAGGCTGACAGAGAAAGGGAAGGAGGGCAGGGTCATCTCATTCCTTGTCACAAACTGAAGAGGTGCATCTTTAGTTAGAGGAAACTCTACAGTTCGAAACTGAAAACAACCCCAAAACAAAGCAAAAAATCCCTTCCCAAAGAAACCCTGGGCTTTTGGCTAAACTGCACAGAGGAATGGGGCTCTCTGCAGGGTCTGTACATGCCTGTGTGACACAGAGGCTACAGGGGGGTTGCGGGGTTGCTGTGCATTTGGGGGACTGGATGAGGAGCACAGCTTGAAGAGCTTTTCCAGGGCCCCTGCAGCAGCTGCTGCCTAATTTCATCCATCTGAGTGCACAGTGAGGAGGTGTTAGATGCCTGCTGAGTGTTGAACGTTGGGCAGCCCCGTTTGGGTCACATATTAAACCTCCCTCCCTAGTATTTGACAGAAATGGGGAAAAACCTGTTGACCATGAATTAACTGTTCATCTAAACTGGCATGGGTAGCTAAAAGTAGAAAATTTAAGGACAATGGGATCAGAGCAATGAGAATATTTGGCATCTCTTAGGAACAATGGAATTTGTAAACATGGTACAGAACTGTTAGAAGACAGGGATGGTTGGTTTCAATCATCGCCAATGATGCAGAAGAGGTAAACATGCTCATTAGATACTTGCCTCTTGTATAGCCAGTGATAAATAAACAAGCTTTGATCTAACAGAGAGTAAAGAAGATCAGCAACTGCTTATGTTAAAATGCTCTTAAAATCCATGCATGGGCTAACATGTATGGACAAGCTTTCCTGAGAATAGCTGAAACCTCTTGGAGACTTTCAGATTAGCATAAAAAAAATTAAGAAGAGGTGGAGAACTTGAAAGGAGGTCATGAAGATGAGATTTCCTAAGGCCTAGAAAACTTTCACCTAGAGGTAGAAGCTAAAAAAGCATCACTCAGCTGAGCAAAGACACCAGTGGGTACCCACTCAGTCACTCAGCCCTCTTTTACCAAGGAGGGCTTCAGCTGGAAAGCTCTCCTCGTCAGCAGGTGGAAGGGTAATGACTTTTGGTGACTGGAATTTGGAGAGCAAGGTCCATTCAAACCAGAAGCAAGCTGCATCTTCCTGACACCAAGGGTGTTGAGCATGGGGACAGCTGATGGGTGCTTCCTTCACAGTTCAGAGACTTCAAAAAGATATCCCAAACTTCTGTTAGGAGAGGAGTCTGTGGCTCAACCACACAGCACTGTTGTTTTCTTTGGGGCTCACCAGACACGACTTCATGTCCTGTGCTGAGCAGGAAGGTCGGGGTGCAGGATCAGGGCAATTCCCAGACCTGAATGAGATGAGCCTCACAGAAAACTGCGTAGTGCCACCAGCCCAAGTTTACCAAGAAATTCTGCTGTGCTCTCTGTCACATCCTTTTCCTCCTTTATCTCTGCTCTCCATCTCTGCTGTGAGGTTTTCTGGCCTCACAGTTGCAAATTTATGAGCTGATTTACCACCTCTGGGTGAGTATAACAGCACTGCTGCTGGTTCTCTCCGCTGCTTGGCACGCCGCTGAGCTGTTTGTGGATGCACAGAGGTTTCACCATGCTTCAGGGAAAGGGATGGGTCTATCTAAAGCGATTTCCTAATGCAAATCCCTCTCCAGCTTAGTACCTCTGCATGTTATTGTCCTAACCAATGCCCTGGAAAAAGCCCAACAGGTACTGTGAGGCAAAGATCCAAAGGGAATGTGAAAAAAACCCCCCTAGGATTAAGAAGAATCCATGGGCTGAGATCAGTAATTGATCCAAGGCAAAAGAGAAAACTTCAGGTAACAGCTTATCATACTTCAGCATCTCAGGATGTGGAAGGACACACAGAGCCTGATTCAGTGTATCTCTGAAGAGTGCTGGTGAGCAGCATCCGCCTCTCCCGCCATGTAATGACAAGGATTTGGGCCATTAGCTTTCAGCTGCTGAACCTTCCTGATACTGCCTGGCTGAGGTGCAGAGAGCACCTGAGGCGAGCAGAAAAGGAGATAAGGAGAGAACAGCAGCTTTCCAGCACTTGGTAACTTCTGATTTAGGGGGTTTGCTGCAGGAAACGAAAACCAGTTACGAAAAAGCCACTCTTAACAGCTTCAGAAGGGGAAAAAAGATCTTTGACTGCGTGCCAGGGCTGGTTATAGGTGATGATAATTCAAAAAGAGGTTTTCTTTCTGGAGATGGTATTTTTAATGAAGGGTCTGGCCTTAAAATGTAAGCCTCTGGGGTTGAAGTAGATAATCACCACAAGGACTGTTTGGAGGGGTAAAGCAGGAGGAGGAGGAGAGGGAGTCACCAGGGGTGTATATATCTCTCACTGCACATAAATATCTTAAGGGTGGGTGCCAAGAGAATGGTGCCAGACTCTTTTCAGTGGTGCCTGGCCACAGGATGAGGACCAGTAGCCATAAACCAAAACACAAAAGGTTCCACCTCAACATCAGGAAGAGCTATACACTGAGGGTGGCAGAGCACTGGGACAGGCTGCCTGGAGAGGTCCTGGAGTCTTCCTCTCAAGACAATCAAAACCCACCTGGACAAGTTCTTGTGTCACCTGCTGTATGTGACCCTTCCTTGGCAGAAGACTGGAAAGAATGATCTCCAACCCTAACAATTCTGGGATTCTGAGAGGGCTCGGGGCAGCCTTGCTGGGGAAGCTGGGCTCACATGAACCACAGGTGAGCATCCACGTGTGAATACCAGCAGAATAAGGCCTGGATCCCAACAGAATAAGATCTGGATCCAGGACAGCCGTGATTCTGAAAGAGGTGTAGGGGTTGTAGCTGACAAATGACACAACAGTGGGAAGCTCTGGGAAAAAGGGAAAATGCAATTCTTTGTGCAAACAGAAAAGCAGGGAAGGGAGGCTGATGTCCTTCCATGTGCGGAAATGCTAAATCCCATCACTTTGGTAGTGCACACAGAGCTGGAACCTGGGGGTGTTTTAAAGGGACACTGAAAGCTGCTGCAGAAAATGAGAATTGCACAGAGAGGGCTTTATAAGGTAAGGGCTACAGAGCTCTCTTCAGCTTATTGTAAGACTGAATCATGGTTTAGAGGTTAACTCTGAGGAGAGGAAATACTGGGAAATAAGGCAGAGAGCACAGTAAGGACTAAAAACAGTAAAGAGGTGCAATAATTGTCATTTCCCCCTCCCGCCCAATGATTCAGCACTACCAGAGAGACCACAGAAAAGTGCTGCAGATTCTTCTTGTATTACTACGGTGAGAAGAACACAACACAACCCCTTGCCCTGTCTCCCTCTAAAGATCACAGCTGGCCTCATCAGGCACTATGAAAACTGCAATAGCTACCAGAGCAGCTGCCACAAGCCACAAGGGATGAATAAGAAGGATGGATGTCCTGCTGGACGCAAGACCCTCGGGAAGACACGCAGCTCTGGGATCTGTGCCCATCACAGCCCTGCCCACCTTGTCTTAAACCAGATGCTGAATGGCACCTGTGCACAACGACCAGTCCCACCCAGCACTCCAGCTCCTCTTGCTGGAATGGAAATGCCTCCAGGCATTTTTCCCCTATTTTAGGTCATGCTTTGAAGTCCCTCTGAGAGGAGGCGGGATGTGGCGAGCGGCAAAGCCGACAGGCGCGGTCTATCTCGCCTTCTTATCCTCAGTGGGGTTTAAGCTTTGCTTAGCATGATTGATGGGGCTCGGCTGCCAGTTACAGACACACAGTCAGCATTAGTGTCTTCGAGAAACTCTGCAGCAGAATAGCGAGTGTCATCTGCAGTCACAGCAGTCCCCCAGTAATCCCAGTAGAACTCAATCACAGCAAGGCTCAGTTTCAGAGGCAGGCAAAACGAAATCCTCAATGAAACACATTTTTTACTGCGAGCACATACACCAGGAAAACTTTTTCCAGGCAGTGAAAGCCTCCTACAATATTAGGAAGGAGGATGACATATGTTAGAGGCTTGCAAGAAGACAGTTATGGCTTTAACAACATGATGCAATTCATCTTTACATGCAGAAGTGGAATCTCTGCTGTGCTGTGGCAGTGGTATGCAGCGTGTTCAGGGGAAACCACAGAGTGCGATCAGGCACAAAATCTGTGCGCTTACAGGAACATCACTGGTCATCAAGAGAGTGAAACCAAAATGACTTCTCCATGAAAACCACATCTAGACAACGGGGTTTTTTTTTCCCTCTTGGTAAGCAAAATAATATTTGCATGTCAGTCAAAGCAAATGGTCCTCAACCACAAGGTACTAAAGGATCAAAAAGTAAATCTGAGTGAAAGCATAATATCCTTTTGCTGGTCTTTTCTCTGTCACCAGCCCCAGCTACCTGAGGACAGAGGCAAACAGGTCCTGGCAGACCAGCTGAGAAGAGCTCAACATGCTCCATAAGCTCCTAATGGATCCATAGGCCAGAGGAACTGAGAAGAGGGTGTGAAAGGCAGCAAGCTGGCCTGGTGCAGGGCCCCACGCTGAACTGCCATGATGCTGCCTCCAAAACCAGAATGGGGAACCAGAAACACCCTAGGAAGAGCTGTGCACACATCCAGAGTGCAGAGAGGTGCACGTGCTTGAGGAGCAGTAGTGGCCCTGCACAGCTTTGTGCTCCCAGCTGTTTCCTAGCCCAGGGCTGCTGTTGCTCCCCTTGGGTGAGGACAGAGCACTCCTGGGAGTGTCCCTCAGGTCAGGCTGCTTTAAGAAACATCTGTTTCATCCTGCTCACCAAGAGGCAAGGAGCACACATCCCAAGGATCTGTGCTGGCAAGGATACTATTTCTGCACATCACTGAGACTCCTGGGACATGTGTTTGGAGAAGGAGGTGATTGCATAGTGCAGATGGCCACAGTGTGGGGAAACACAGGCATGGGACAAAGCTCTGCCTGCAGCTCAGGCCCAGACTAAACTCACTTTGCTCAGGATGCAAGTCCAGTGCCATTTTCAGGCACTATCAGTGCTGGATCACCTTTCCCTGCTCACTTTGTGCTGGAGCGAGGGGTGCCTGGGAGCTCCCCAGGGACATTCCTGCTCTGGATGGGACAGCTTGCTCCAGAACACTTGCCCACACTCACCACCTGCTCCGAGCAGGGCCATGGATGCCCTGGGGCTGCTGTCCAGTGTGCACAAGGACAGTCCTGCACGGGTGGCATGTGGTACCCAGAAAGAGCAGACTTCTCCTCACCTGCCTCGGGGGGGAATTTCATGCCCTGATATGTGTCCTGGGCCCAAGCTGGTGAGGTTCCAAGAGGAGTCCTTGCTGTCCAAGGATGCATCCAAGGAGAGGGCCGAATGGATCAGGTGCCAGATGCTTTTCCTCAGGCTTTGGTCATCAGGGGATTCCACCCTGGAAGGTGAGGTGGTAGCCCAGGGAGTTGGTGGGTGCATAGTCCTGCTCCTCTGCCAGGGTGTGGTCACTTTTGGCGTGGCTGTGGGCACTTTTGGCGTGGCTGTGGGGTGTTTCATCGGCCGTGGATTCCGACCTAGCAGTGCATGAAAGAACTTGAGAAGGCCTTCCACACTGTCCTGCAGCAGGGCATCAGCAGGTGACAGAAAAGCCTGCTTCCGAGTGGTGAGACACAGGGATGGAGCGGCCAAGGGCGGCTTTTGGAGGCCAGACAGAAAGCTGCAGGGGTGGAGAGCTGCTACAGGAGGGCAACAGTGAGCAGGGTGCCCAGCAGAGCTCGGTGCAGCCGTACCTTTTGTGACATGGGAGCCTCTGCCTGCTGCTGAGGAGTTGGTGGTGCTGGGTGGCTCCGTTGGGAAAGGCCTTTTTAGAGACCAGTTTGAACATGGGACTCGCTGCATGGAGAGAGGGAGAAACACGACTCTCACTATGTTATCTTCCCTTCCTCCTCACACTTCCATTTCCCAAGAGATTCTCCCCCCACCCGTGCCACATCCCACTCCTTACCTTGACAAAAAACTGCTGTTTGAGGCAGCGATACTGGGCGAACTGGCAGAAGGTCTGGAACTGCACCACCTCTGGAAATTCAGAGCAGACCGGCCCTAGAGACAGAGATGTGGGGTGGAGGCAGGCCTGGGTGCACCAAGAGATGAGGACCCTCTTGGGTGTCAGCTCATGGATGCAGGGAAAGTCCAAGCTGTGTGCCCCCAGGTGGAGATCACAGCCTTGGGCTGCTACAGCTCCCAATTCCAGGCACCACATCCCTTTTCCCTCCAGCCCCCTGAGGGTTTCACTTTGTCCTCTTGCCCCTTTTCACACAGTTATCTTCCCTATGACAGAGACACAAACTTCTTGTTTCCAGATCTGATGCTTCTGTTATTAGTCCTTGCTGGGCTTAAAAAAGAGAAAAAAGGCAAGTTGTGATGTAATAGATTAAAAAGATGATCAGACCAGGTCTGGGAGCACCAGAGAATCAGAGAGTGGTTTGGTTTGGAAGGGTCCTTATAGATCATCAAGTTCCAAGTTCCCTGCCATGGTCAGGGACTCCTTCCACTGGACCAGGTTGTTCAAAGACCCATCCAGCCTGGTCTTGTTGGGTCAGGGATGGGGCTCCCACAGCTTCTCCAGGCAGATGGCGACAGAAGAGAAAAATTCTTCAGGGCAATAAAATTTGACATTGATTCCAGCCTTGCAGGGGATGGAGGAAAGTTCATAGGGTCAGGATGCTGCTGGCAAAGCCTGTGCCTGTGTACACACATACACTGCAGTCTTGACCAGCACTGCCAACACAATGACTCCAGAGCTGCAGCTCTCACAGCGATTGCAGGAAAGCCAAGGGTGTGCAGGAGAGCAGAAAACCCTGAAGGATTGGGTGATCTGGTGCTCCCTCTGCTCTAGGAGTGCACGGCCTGGCTGGCACAGCTAGCCCTGTGAGAACAGGGGAAGTGCTGGCTGGGAGGGAGGGCATTAGCAGTGAAATTGCACTGCTCTTCTGATATTGCTCATGCACCATCCTTTACCCTGTACTCACTTCTTGTGCTGAGCAAACAGCTGCGCCATCAAAAGTACAATTTCAGATATCCCCCAGGATAACAGCGCAGAAAAACACCCAACTTGCAGGGAAAACTCCAGAACCCCACCCCATCCCTTGTTAAAGCACAAGGTATTGTAGGGAGCACTCCAGATCCCTACACACTGTCCTTCGTTTAAAGCACAAGGTGACTGCCTTCCTCAGCACCACACCTGAATGGGCACAACTAATGCTCATGGATATCTGGATGCAGGCAGCACTGCCATAGCTCTGTGAGGACAGCAGAGGCTAAACATGAGAGGCACACACTCTGCCACATCTGTTCCACCTCTCACCCTGGCTGAAATGTGCCAAAATAGCCCCCAAACTGGGAAAAAAGGTAACACAAAGGGGAATAAATTCTGCTGCATAGGTGTGCTAGGCTGAGGGATGGGAGAAAAGAAGGTAAAGAGGGAAACCTGCAAAACTCTCCCATCTTCTGGCATTTCCGGATGCTTCTGTTCTTGACAACTGAGTCTCTGAAGGCAGCAGCAAATGGTTTGATTTGGAAGGGTCCTTATAAATCATCAAGTTCCAAGTCCCCTGCCATGGACAGGGACTCCTTCCACTGGACCAGGTTGTTCAAGGACCCATCCAGCCTGGTCTTGTTGGGGCAGGGGTGTGGCTGGACATGACAAGGAGCAGTGCTGGGGAATTGGGCACCAGGAGGAGAGAAAACAGGGACAGACCCTGGATGCACAAAGCACCGTGGCATGGTGGATTGCAGCTGCCCAAAAGTGAGTGAGGAGCACAGGACCCGTCCCTGGTTCTGGTGATGTGGGGTGGGACTCGTTCCCCCAACACAGCTGCAGAAACCAGCAAGAAATAGTTGCCCTCAAGCTGCAGTCCAAATAAGCACAGTTGGCTGATCATTCAGCTCATTGACGTTCATATCTAAATATAAAGACATATTTTTTATGAGAAAATTGCTCCTATTTTTTTTCCTCTGAAGAAAAATACAACAGAAGTAGTCCCAAGTTTTTCAGCTGCACAGATATAATTATACCACTTAAATTCTCTGATGCAGGGGTGCAGGGAAAATATGACTGCAGAGATCTGAAGGGTGCTGTTGCTATGGTGCTTTCTGAACTGGGATGTTTCTTGGCTCCTGAAATGTTAAACACTTAAAAAGGCAGCTTATCATCTCAAGTTTTCTTAAAGACCTACGAGAGCCCATGAGCCAAGGTTCTGCATTAACCCTCAGGTGAAGTTGGAAGGAGCTGGTAAGAGATGAGGAGCTACACGGAGCTTGAGAAAACTCTGGCCAGTTTTTCCTCCTGCCACCCCACCAAGAGAGATGTGGAGAAAGGAAAGGGCCACTGAAGTGGCTGTGGCTTTCAGCCCCATGACCTGTAAAGAGAGGCTGGGACAGCTGTGCTTGCTCAGCTGGGTGAAGAGGAGAAGACACAGCAGCCCACAAGGGCTTGAAGGACACCTACAAGAGGACAAACCCTTTTTGGTGGTGGCAGACAGCACATGGAGTGGGAGAAAAACCATGCAAATTCCTGCTTAGGAGGTTAGGGCTGGCCTTTGGGAAAAGGTGGGGTTCTTTTTCTCCAGGAAAGTGGTGCAGCACTGAAAGGGCTGCTCAGAGAGGCCACAAAAGCTGGTGTGCTCTAGTTCTGCCAGTGTCTGCTCCAAGCTGCTCTTTGGGCTATAGAACAGCTATAACCCATCCCATTCCCACAATCTTGTGGCATTTTGGGGCACAGAAACAGCCACACTGCTCCAGCTAGGTCCACGTGCCCCTCTGAGCCCGGGGGTGGGCGATGCCCTTACCTTTGGGGATTTCTCCGTGGTTCTCGTCCTGGTCCAGGTCCAGGATGGTGGGGCTGAGGCAGCCGTAGGCCTGGCGCAGCAGGCAGAGCATGTTTGCCTGCCAGGGCGGGTGCAGCCTCTCGAAGAACCGCTGGTACTCCCTGTCCGACAGCGGGCTGCCCGGGATGGGCGGCACCGGCCGGGCCACGGCGGCCGCCGGCAAGGTCAGCGCACCTGCGGGACAAACAGGAGCCGTGGGCTGGGCTGGGCCGGCCTCGGCAGGGACCAGCGGGGGGAAATGAAGGAGCACCGGGCAGGTCGGCCTGCTCCTGTCTGCTGGCACAGAGCAGAGCGCTGGCACAGGCACCTCAGGTCCCCCTCCATCACCCCTGCCTGCAGGGGGCTGGGGTAACCTGGGAGAAGGGGGCGGGGGAAAGAATACAAAGAAGGAAAAAAACCCAAAAAACTTTAAAAGTCAGATTTTATTGTGAGCTTGCTCTGGATTGGGTGGAAATGTTTTGATTTTGGTTTTGTTGTTTCCTTTTTATGTGTGCGTGTGTGTCACGTATTTTTTTGGGGGGGGGGGTTGAGGTTTTTTGTGGCGTTTTTGTGTTTCGGGGGTGTTGATGTGCTTTTTTAAATTTATTTTTCCTCTCAAAATCTTCAGCCTCCAGAGGCACCTATAATAGTGGTGGCTCCCTTGCTCTATGCTGTGGGCACATCCCTGTCCAGGGGAACATCCCTCCATCTCCTCCCTCCCCTCTTTGCCTCCAGCTGGGCCCCCTCTCCTGCTGCCTCCTCTGTCCCCCACCCTAAGTCCCCTGCAAGAGCCTCCAGCTGCCCCGGGGGCAGCAGAGCTGAGGGCTGGCACGGCCCGTGGGCCAGGCGGGGTGCTCTGGTCAGAGATGGAGGTGTGGCAGCAGCAGAAGAGCGGGTCCAGCCCCAGGCTCCGAGGTGGCCCTGCAGGGACAGTCACTTACTCAGCAGCCAGAGGAGCCACGAGGTGTCTGCCACAGGCTTCAGCATCATGGAGCTGCTCGGTGGCCAGGCGGGAGTCACTCACCCGCCGAGCGGGGCAGTTGCGGGAAGTCCGAGCGCTCGGGTTCCGCCCTTGGCAACGGTGGAACCATTCCCTGGCCATGGCAGAACCCCCGGCGGTGTCACGGTGGGGCTGGGGAGGGGCCTGGGGGCGCCGCCGGAGCCGCCGGGCTCAGGGGACGCGGGCACTCACAGGGAGGGGACACGCCAGGCTCATGGGGACAAGGAGGAGCGGGAGCCAAACTTCTCCCTCTGGTGGGAGGGACGACCCACAACAGCGTTTGAGGCTTGGCCAGGCTAACCTGAGGCTGAGGGTACCCCAAAAGTGGTACCTATGGGGTGTCTTAAACCCCACATTGTTTCATGTGGGGGAAAGGAGGCAACATCTGTTCCATCTGCAGGGGTTTCAGAAGCGCCCCACGCCTTCCCAGGAATGTCCCAGCACCAGCTCGCTTCAGGATGTGGTGGGAAGCTGGGTTGCTCGCTCCCAGGCAGACACATCGCTTTCTGAACTCCCGGGGAGGCAAGGAGGCACCGGCTGCTCTTCCTCTGCTTCTGGCACAGGTGCCCCGAGCACCTCTCTCGGCACGGTAAAGCCTTCCCAGGAAAATCAGGAAGACTGCTGTCGGCAAAAAAAAAAAAAAAAGGGTTTCGGGACCACAGAGCAGAAGTGCCCAGAGCCCTGAGGACGGACTGACTTTGAGGGAGACCCACAGCCATTTCTCAGCGTGGAGACACCTGAAGTGCAGGGCACGGGCACAGCGAGCCCCGGGTGCGCCCCTGGGTGGCGGCCGGCACGGCGCCTCCCGCAGCTGGGAGATGCGGCAGGAGGGGACGACACGACCGCCACCAGCACGGGCGAGCAGCTGGCAGGCTGGCAGGAAAACGCTTGGCACAGCAGCTCCGGGAAGCGCGGGAGCAAGCGGGAGTCACCCCCGGCTCTGCGGAGCGGCGCCCCGGCGGAACCGAGGAGGAGCTGCGGGCAAAGCGGGCAAAGCTTCCAGCCCCGCAGCGGGTTCTGCTTCTGCCGCGAATCCTGCGGGATTCCTGTGGCCGTGCTGTGTGGAACAGCTGCAGAGCGCGCTGCGGACGCACCGGCTGCGGCTGCAGGGCTGACACATCGCCTGCCAGTGCCCTGAGGCCACCGAGGTGAAAGCTCAGATCGCTCCAGCCACGCAGTCTTAAAAAGGTGCCTGGTAACAGCGCATGGCTCTGCGAGGCCTGGCAGGAGACGAGCTTGCTCTAAGGAAGGTGTCTTGTTGGAAGGTAGCATTTCTGAGAAGCGTGAAGCCTGACCATTTAAAAACAGCACTGAATTTTGAATTTTGAATGGTTTTGCAGCTCTTTAGAAAAACAGTGATCAGGAGAGTTTTTCCAGCTAGCTCTTGCTACTCATATTAAAAGAGACAACACTGCTGGAGCTTGCATATTTTTGGCAGTTCTAGTCTTCCATTACTTAGCTTGAGACATACTGCTTATTAGCAGATTTTAGACAATTGCAGGACCTTCAGCTCCCTGGCTCTGTTAATCACCTCCACTCCTCTGCAGCAGAAGAGCCGGGGCTGAGCTCTGTCACCCTGATTGAGCAGCTTCCCAGAGAAGTTCAGTGCTGACCTCGCTGGCTGATGGCAGTGTGGGACTAAGGAAAGCACACTGATGTGGCATGTCACAGAATCACAGAATCAGAGAATCAGAGAATCAGAGAATCAGAAAATCAGAGAATGGTTTGGGTTGGAAGGGACCTTAAAGATCCTCCAGTTCCAACCCCCTGCCATGGGACACCTTCTACTGGACCATGTTACTCAGGGCCCCATCCAGCCTGGCCTTGAACACTGCCAGGGATGGGGCACCCACAGCTTCTCTGGGCTATGCCACACAGTGTTATTGATATCTGGCAGGTGCTGGTTACACTGCCTGTGTCGTCATGTGCCAGCAAGAGATTGATGGCAAATGAGAACAGGAAACAAGAAAGAATGGAAAAGAAGGGGGACCTGTCAAAGGAGTCCCCCTTGGTTGGTGCTCTGGTAGCAATGCCTGTGGGGAGCTACTGTTTGTTTGGAAAGGTGGTTATAGATGTGAGGACATGCTGGCTAGTCAGCACTTCTCGTGCACTGTGGCACATCCTGGACGTGGTTCAGGTTGTCAGAACCCTTCAGAAAACTCACAGTCCACAAGTGGACTCTACAGAAGCCAGTGAGTCTCTGGCATGCACCCAGCAGCCTTGGGAGGCTGAGAGCAGGAGGCACTGCTGTGCTGTTTGATGAGGTGTGTGCCAGCTGGCTGTGGGGCACCTGCATTTCAAGTCTCTGCAAAACAAAAGTCATCTCTGGAGGAGGGAAGAGGAGGGGAGGAACAGTAACTTGTACACGATGCATCAATGCTGCAGGCTGGGGGAAGTCTACTCCCTACTGCTGCATCAAGCAATTATAGTTGTCAGCAGTGCAGAGCACGGGGGTGATGTTAATTCCAGTCTTTTCTGATTTCTGAGGCTTCACTTGGCACCTTTAAGGCTGTACCCTCGATGACGCATTACAAGCCGTGTCATTTTTGCAGTGAAGCAGATTTGCACCCTTGTTTTCAGGGCTGCCACAAAACAGAGTTTGCTGCAGCCAGTGTTCCTGTGCCAGCTGGGACCCAGCGGGCTGAGGGGCACAGCTGTAACCCCCAGGCCTGCAGAGTGCCTGAGCCAGCAGCAGGGAGGTGTAACAGCGGGACAAGAACTCACTGGAGTGATGTTTTCCATGTTGCTATCCAATTGCGTGTCAACCCTGAGCTTTGTGAGAGCCTGTCTGGTTTGTGAGGGACCACCCTTCAGCAGATGAGCTCCTCTTCCTTTGAGCTCCTCTCAAATACTTCATCTATTTCTCAGCATTTTCCTTCCTGCAAGTTCCACCACAAACACTGCCAGCAGCAGCAATGCCTGAGAACCTCTTGGAAACTGAAAGACTGTGGCTCACAGATCCTGTGTCAGCACAGTGAGTTAAACTGGGAGGTTTGGGGCTGGGAGAGGATGTCTGGTCAGCTCAGAACACCATAAGGATGGAGGCCACAAAATTCAGATGTGAATTCCAGTGGCTTGTCAAGCAGCATCCCCAGAAAGCACGTGTCTTACATTTGAAATGTAAGCAGAGATGATAGAAGAATGCTTCCAAACCCACCAAACCTTCCAAACCCCAACATGTGTGCTGTTAGAAACTAAAGAGCAGGCTGCTTAGGGAAGAGGCCATGAGCAGTTCTGCTTGTGGAGATGTTGGGGTGGTCTCAGGAAGGGGTTGACAGAACTCCTGAGACTCGCCAGGTTGTGCATTCCTCACAGTGCCCCCAAGGAAGGTGTGATTCCTCCATTTGGTAGGACACACACCTAAAGGAGCGGGTAGAGAAGGGCGACACTCGCTGTTCACACAGGGAGCTGGACAGTCCAGAGGAGCCTCTCAGCACACGGGACAGCCCTGCCAAGAAGCCTCAGAGCCATCACACAGCAGACAAGCAAAAATCCCCTTCCAGTTCAGCACTAACTCCTCCAAACACTACTCCAAGATCCCAGTGCTGGACACCTGCACCCCGTGGGAAGGGCTGTAGGTACCAGCCCATGCTGAGCAGGGCACAGATACCCATCTCCACAGACAAAATCACCTGTGATTCTGTTCTGAGTGTTCTGAGTGTTCTGATTTGAACCAAAATTCTCTGAATTGCTGACTTTATTCACAGGTTAAATCATCTTCGTTCTGCATTTGTACTTTATTTCAACGAGTTTACTGTCACTGGCCGAGAGCTATGCGAATATGCTGATAAATATATATTTTACATCAAAATTGCCACTCTTTTTAACCTGGTAGATATGTTAATCTATTCACATTTGTACAAGCACCGCACAGTTATAACGTGCATTAATTCAAATACTTAATTTACATTTTATTTTGTTAGGAAATTGTGAATGAAGCATTTTTTTACTTGACATTTAGAAAATGGAATATTTAATTGATTGCAAAAACAGCATTTAAAAATGGTTTCTTGAATTATTAATGCAAACCAAAATGGAGTGGATACATAAAAGCCTGCTCGAACAAACTGCTGTAATCTTTTTAGGCAGGTTTGTTTCATGCAAGAACAACCTGACCTAACCACAATTTTTTTCCCTAATGTGAGCAGGGACTTGGACTACAAAGCTGCAGAGAGGCTTCTTCCCTCCTCAGTCTTTCTGTGGTGAGTAAATGGGTTCTTCCAGTGACTGCATCATTCAGGCTTTTGGAACAAGGAAATCTCAGGGTCTCACACTTCTTTTTCTTGCTTGTTGTCAATGTGTAAAAAGTAATTCCCTTCCTACTCCCAGATGGGGTTTCAGGTTTGAATGAGTTGTTTCTTCAATGGCAGCAACCCAGCCCACTGAAATGAAATTGCACACCTGCAAAAACAGACCAAAGTGGACACCTTGCTGAACATTTCTTTCACACCACGATGTAGGAGCTTAGTGTTTGTCACAGCTTTGCCTGTCCTTAAGCCCTGGGCACAAACGTGCTTTTTTAAAACTAACACTCCTAGTTTCTTTTATGTATTCAGAAAAATAAACATAAATTAGCATAAATTAATCAAGATGTTTGACTATTTTTGTAACTGAAATTCATTTTATTGGATAAAAACAGCTATATTTCTTCTGATACTGTAACTAATAGGAAGCAGAGTTGGAGAAACTTCCTTCAGTTGTCTTTGGAAAGAAAGGTAGGACATTTCATTTTCCTCTATTAGTCTTTAACTCTTTCAGTGCTGCAGCATCCCTTGCCTACTGCCAGAACTTTAGAGCAGATGTTGCCACTCAGGCTTTCAATGTCTTCACATTGGCAGGGAGAAAGTAGGGCTGTGGCTGATTATAAAAAGCAGAACAACTCAGAAATTTTCAAACCAGCCAGGTCTGGGAGGAGATGGGCTTTTGTTCATGTATGAGCAAGCTGTCTCTTGGGAATGTCTTCCACTGCCAGCTTGAGGCCTCTGGACCGATTTGGGCAACGTTAGAATTGACTGTACATGACGGTGAGAGAGTGTCCACCACACATCTCTGAGTGGTGGTTAGGTAAGCAACACCTTAAGAGTGCTTAAAGAGAGGCTGGGTGTTGCTGAGCTGTGGGGTGAGTTCATTCAGAAGCAGGAGAGGAAGGTGATCCCACTGGTGGAAGGTGACAGCTGTGGCTGGGATGGTTTCCATGCACACCATGCAATGGACATGGCAGAGCCTGAGGGATGGGAGCCTGGGGAGCACATCTGCTGGTTGGAAAGGGGAATACTTTGCTGAACATCCTCGTCAGCACATTTGCCCAGCTACTCAGGAATGATGCCCACAGATGGGGCAATCAAACTGGGAACGATAAATTGGTCCTTCGTGTGCATGACCAATTATTATTAATAAATGGGCTTAACAAGGCTGCAAAATTCTTCCCTCTTGTCACGCTCTATGGCTCCAGCCTCCTGAAACTCAGACTTGACTTCACTCATCAACTAGGATATTTCCAATCACTCTAAAAGGGCAATTTCTCCAGCACCATTTTAGAAAGTGTTTATGTTGCACTGACAGCTGTTCCAGGAAATCTGCAAGCTAGCCAGTTCTGTAACGGAGTTCATGATTACTTTAACTGAGAATATCCCTGCTTTAAGCACTTCAATTCTAGAAGTAAACTTCTCAGATCCCATTACCACTACAGTGACCCAGGTAACTATTAACAAGGATCTTTAAAAAAAAAAATTCAAGTAATTTTTGACAGGTTTTTTTGGCTACTTCCCATCAAACTGATTTAATTTTGTAACCTGGATTTCTTGCTTGTTTTAGAGAGAAGGAATTTATTTCCCCTGCTGTTCCAGTATTTCACATCTGGACTGTTGTGGCAGCCTTCTTGACATCATTAAGGACCAGAACAGAGCTGGCTCTTTTCCAGCCTTGTAGGTTTTCCCAAGCAGTCCAGAGCCTGACAGAGATCAACCCAGAGATGCCTCCGGGTGGCTTTCACAGGATGACAAACACCATTTATTGAGGACTGATGATCAAAAAAGTCTTTGCCCCAAGAGGTGCCATTTAAAACCCTTCTGTACTGTTTGCCTAGGAAGTACACCATCCCCATATGACACCAGCACCAACACAGAATAAATATTTACTGAACACTTCCCCTCCTCTCATTACAAACAATTCTGCTATCTGCAGTCAGTAATGGACAAGTGCCATGTTCAATTATATCAAAAACAAAAGGCATTCTAAAAAAAGCTGCTCATGTTTCCAGTCTTGTCACTTACAGGCTTTGTTCCCACTGGCTTCATTTTTGTACTTTGTATTTTCTAGCTTCTACTGGATCTTTGCCTCCTCTGGAGATTAAATATTGCACAGCTACTGCCCTTATTCTCTCTCTTCCAAGGTTAGCTTTTAATGTGCTTTCATTTGCATTTATACTTGCAAGCTATTTAAAAATTCCCAGGTTTTATCCAAATTTTGGTCTAAATTGTCTCATTGTGCAATCAGAGCATTTCCTCAGTGGCAGCAGAAGTCCCTGGAATGCTCCTTGCTACTGGCAGGTGCTTCAAACACTTCTCTGGCCCACAGTTCCTAGAGAGAGCTTGCTGCTAATGCTGGCCATTGAATCCCATGTCCTATCCATCGAAACCAAGCTGCTTGGAGCAGTTTCCATCCTTCATTACCCCTGCACTCTGCCCAAAGCCCATTTTCCAGTTCAGGCTACATCCACCATTTCTTTGTCAGCTGAGCACCAGTTGATGTTTGAGGAACCCCCAGATGAAGAGGTCAGTTCTCCTGCCACAGCCTGTTCACCCACTGGACCATGGCAGAGTCTCCCTGCTCTAAAACCATACCAGAGACACAGCCAACACCTTCCAGAACTTGCTTCACCTCTGTTTAAGAAAGGAAGCCCCAGGAAGTGGTGCAGTACAATCTGGGGATCAAGATTCAGACTGTGGCAGGGGTACCACAAACCATATAAGCCACAGCCTGGGCAAGAACTCACCCTTTTTTCTGTGCAGGATGAACAGAAAGACAGGACGAACAGAAAAACAGAATGAATGTCCCTTCTCGAGGCAAAAGCAAAGACTGGCTCAAGGCTAACTCACTTGGACAGAAAACAACAGCAGCTTCTGAGCTGATGGCTGCCAGGGTCCCCGTGCAATGACAAGGCAGGAGTAGCACTGACCTTAACCCACAGTGTCCTCTGAACCTGAGCAGAGCTTTGGCTTCATGACTAAACTAGCAAAATCCTCCTCACACAAATTATCTGGGTGAGGAAAACGTTCCACGTTTCAGGTGGAAGGCTTAAACTTTCCTGATGAGCAGACCACAAGGAGGAGGAAGACTTGGTTTGTCAGTCTCCAGGCTGTGCCAGTGGAATTGATAAAGAGGAGCTTCAGTGGGGGCCAACTCCTCAGAGTTATCTGCAGACACTGCAGACCTTCAGACTGCAGATCTTCAGGAATTGTTTTGGAGCCTAATGTTATGTTAGTAACAGCAGCCAGAGTTTCTGGCAACAAGGTGATTGTGACCTACTGGGAAGCAAGCTATCAGGGTGTCTGGAAAACCTATCCAGCTTCTTGGAGGCAAGTGCTTTGTCCTGATGGATTATTTTCTCAGCTGGGCTGCCCTACAGACAGTGAGGGTTGGTGTTTGCCACCCCCACTCCTCCTCATTTAAGAGAAAGCAACTGATGAAGTAAATGATCAAACAACAGTGGGAATAAATGTTCACCTTCTTGTGAGGGCACGACTGCAGGGGCAGGCATTTTTCACAGCCACCAGAAAGCTCAGTAGCTTTCTGCAAGTACATTAGGTACATCTCCAAGCCTGCCTTATGCAGAATGTCACTTTTTAGTGACAGGATTGCTACATGAAAAAGCTGTACCACATTCACCATTTACAATAAAAGCAGAGCTGAGAGAGAAAGAAAAACTAGAGAGACCAATTGCCACAGTTTATTTTGGAGGTGACGCCAAGGCAAACAGAGTATTTGTTTCAATGAATTTTATTTCATTCTGTATCATACAAGTGGGATCTGAATCCCCAAACTTCCCACCATCAACATAATGGAGAAGCACCACTACACAAGAGGAAGGCAGAATTTTGAAGCCGGAAGACAGACTGGACCAAGCTGTTTCTCCCCTCGTGGTCAGAAATTCTTCCTCCTTCACACAGTGTGCTTCCCAGACCAGCAGGTTTACCCCAGGAATAAGAGAGACAAAGCTAGCTCTAAACACTCCCTCTGCCTCCTCCTCTCCCCAACAAAAGAGGCTGCTCAATGCCAGCAGTGGAATGGTTAAAGACAGGGAGCACATCAGGTTTTCAGTCTCTCAACCAGCCCACTAGATTAAGAAGTAGCTTGGTTACTCCCTCTCTCCTGAAAAAGATCCAGGAAAATGAATGACCTAAAATGCTCAAGACTTACCTCCTTTCCTTCCCCCATCCCATAGCCTTGTTCTCTAAGCAGAGAACAGGCAATGAACTCTGAGGAGGCTGAAGGAAAGCCAAGGAAAATCAGGGGCTACCTGAATCCCTGTGAATCTGGTGGCTACCCTGGTGCCCTCATTCATTCCCTTTGAGGTTCAGAGACCTGTTTGGAATAGCACACAGAGAGGGCCTCCCTTAAGGACTCAGAAGCAACCAGGGATACAGAACACACAGGAACCACCGTGAGGGTACACACCATTCCAGGGATGGCCCAAACCACAAACAGGGCAAGACTTCCCTTCAGCCAAGGCCCCAAGGGCTGGGGGAACTGGGACGAGGCCCTGGCAGGGGGAAGAGAGCTCCTGCAGCAGTACTGAGGTCTCATGTGAATTTACTTCTTCTTCCTCTCCTGGGAACAGCGAGGGCAGAACCTGTTAGAAAGGGAAGGACAAAGCCAACATTTAGGGCATGACATGACCCTCAAGTGCGTGGTCCCAAAAGACCTTTCCCAAGGTCCCTGACGAAGCCTCAATTCAAATTTCCCTTTTAATGATATCTTCTAAGTGTGTATATATAGTAATTTTCCCCCTGCCTCCCAAGACCTCCCCTTTCCAAAGGCCAATGGGCCCCCCAGGTTGTTTCACTCACCATTTTCCTCTTGGTTTTGTTGTCAGACCCACACAGGCAAAATGAAACCATTCAATGGAACACTGTTGGGATGAAGAGCAGCCAGTTAAAGAGCAGTTTCCTTTTGAAATTGTTGCTTTTGGACTACCAGAGCTCCCCAGCATTTAATCACAGACTCCTAAATCCCTAGCAGCGATCAAGGATTGAACACTCACACCCAACCTACACACTGTTAGCAAGGAGAACTCTCCTTCTCCCTTGCTAAGTTTGGGGACAAGAAAGCATTTTAAGGAAAACCCTGAAGGAAGAGGCACTTCAGAGGTCATTGCCAGCCACACCTCTGCCCATCCCAGGTACCTGAGGTGAGCCCTCTCCTTGTCACTGCTTCCTGTGTCAGGCCCCACCCAAGCAGGACAAGGCTTTCCATGCAAGACCCATCTCCACCCTGTTCTCCCCCTTTCCACCACGTGCAGGCTCTTACATCTGGGTTGTCACAGCCAATCATCTCCCCATAGGAGACCTGGTGGCAGAGGCAGTAAGTGGGCTCATTGGGGTCCACGGGCATATCCAGTACATCCGAGGGGTGCACATTTCCAAAGGTGACTGAAGGCATCCCGTACTCTGTGCTACTGCAGGACAGGAATAAATTGAGTCAGCAAAGTAACTGCCTTTAAGTACCTTCATGTGTCCCAAGACAGTGCCCTTGTTTGCCAGAGACAGACATTTCTCTTATTTAAGTACATACACCCAAGGGGTCCTGCTTTCCCCTTCAACCTACACTCCCCTGAAAGAATAAAGTCTCCTTCCTCTTGCTTCCCAAGAAGGGACACAGGACACACAGTTCCAGTCTGGGGATCTCAGGGAAGCCTGGCTAGGCCTGCCTTAGTCTGATTTCTAGTGCTGCTTCTTATTCCCTCGAGTCCCTTAAACACTTACGTGCGGACGAGCTTCAATTTCTTTTGGGCAGTTTTTGGTGCTTCCTCATCAGAGTTTTTCCCTTTAGAGCGAGCACGGGCAGCTTTTTTCTCTTTCTGGGCTCGGCCCTCTGGTAAGAAGAGAAAAAGGTGTTGCATCTGTCACCCCACCAAAGCAGACACCTGACAGTGACAACCTCTGCAGCACTAAATACACTCCCACTTTGGAATGTATATTGGCTTTGGGCTGTGCACCCCATCTTAATTTATCTAGCAGCCTAGAATATGCTCACACAAGAAGAGCCCAGGTCACCATCTTTTTACCTGTCCTTCAGACTCCAGCGCAACAGTCTTTGATCTGCACCACTCCAGTGCCTGCCTTCATCCCCACCACTTCCACAGTCACTTGGCTGCCTCCTGAATCAATCTGCAGCCCAGTGGTGGTACTCACTCTTCTTGCCCTTGCTGGAAGAACTGTCATAGTCACTCGACTCTATCTGCTTCTCCTTCAGGTCTGCCTCAAAGCGAGCGAGGTCTGTGTCCAGCCGCCGGATGTGCTTATCGACCTGCAACGACAGCAGTGACCAGGGTCACCACAGGACAGAGCCCAGGAGGGCAGAGAGAGGACAAAGAGGGGACAAAGGGGCAGGGGGCTTGCACTAAAGAGCCGAGGAGCAAGAGTGGGCATGGCCTAAAAACGAAAGGTCTGGGCCTCCCGAGATGGGCGGCTTTAGTTCGGGCGTTCACAGGATAAGCACGAGACACTTCCCTTCATACCATCTCGTAGGTCTGCATAGCCAGCTGAACCTTGTCGTCCCCAAATTCCTTGCACTTCCCATAGGCCTCCTGGATTTGCTTGAGAAGCCCCAGTTTTTCCTCTGAAGACAAAGTCCGTGCATTGCTGATATACTCCGTGGCCAACTTATCGATCTCTGACTTGAGGTCTGAAACAAGTGAACCATCAAATACACAAACACCACACACACTGCAGTGCCCTCCCTGAGGAGAGACTGAGTGACTGCAGCAGCTCCAGGCCTCCTCCCCTGCCTGGAGATCCCCATGACAAAGGCAAAGCAAAGCAAAGCTGGTCAAGCTACATACTCCTTGTCTTGGCAACAAACCCATCCCTAATGCTCACCTTCTGTCCTCTGATCCAGATCTCGCATGAGCTGGAAGTTCCTCTGCAATTCAAACGGCAGGTTCTCAATACCTGCAGAGAAAGGGGAATACATGGAGAAATCAGGTTCCTGTCCACATTGCTAAGGCAGGAACAGAGCTAACCAGTAACAACACACACACCCCTCTGGTGCACACCAGCCTGCTTCCATTTGGTGCTGGCTCCAAAGGAGACAGACTATAAGAATATGATATATTTAATGCAGAAGCATAGTTCTAGAGTACATATTAGTTAGCATAAAACTGCTGCCATGCAGAAAGGTCCACACTAAGAAAGCAGAAACCCAAAATCTATAATGAGTGTCAGTCATTATAATACGTCTCCATCCAAAAACTCCACTCAGTAAGGAAAAAAACAGCACAACAGCTGGTAAATAAAGCCATTTAGTTATTTCTACACAAGGATGTAAAAATTATAGTTGGTCAAATGCTAATTCACTGAAAAGTGAGTGTGTTTAATGCACTCATTTAACATCTAGGGGACAGTAGACACTTTGGGCAGAGCAAAGATCAAGTGTGAGATGGGATGTGGAACAGAGAGCAGTCTTAACCCCTCGTGACTCGTAACTTGTTGTGCCTTCTGCACTGTCATCTCAGTGTGGTCTGTCCAACACCTGGAAGGATGCCACACATCATGAATAATAAACGTTTTTAGGGCTCTGAATGAGCAATGTGAAGTTGATAGTCAATTAATTTTCAATGCACTATGCCACTCACCCCCCAGGCATCACCAGATGCTCAACTGGCAAAGCTGATAAAAACAATTCTCATTTTTCCATGCCTGTCTAATCAAAATGAGATCTAGTGTCACTGCATTAAGCTGAAGTCTAAGCTTGATTACTGTCACCTTTATAACTAATAAAAATAATAGATCTCTCTTGAAGGTTTAAAAAAAGAAGGTGTTGGGAAAAACTCTTCACAAACACAACAGAAGCAGGTCTGAGCTTCCTGAACTCGCTCTCCAGCTCACAGGGAGTGCAGCTGAAGGTGTGTCTGGCCATCACCAAAGCTGTCCAACACATCAGTCCAGGCAGCAATCTCTATTTTCACTGCACATATTTCTACAGCAATGAATGCTTTTCCACTTCCCTGAAGAGCAACCAGTTGACAGGGAAGGTTCTGTATGCAAGAGGAAGGTTTTAACAAGCTTTAACAAGTACTACATAACAGGACCAGAAATTAATTCATGTAAGAGGTAAAACAAACTGTGGGCCTTGCTGAGCACAGAAGTTGATCTTTTACTTAGATTTTTGCCCAAAGAGCACAATAAGAAGTTACACACAGAAATCCTTAGGAGCAATAAAGCTGCTGCTTCAACAGATTTCTGTTGCTGTTTCTGATTTAGTTACCTGAGAAATGCTCAGATAAGGTGGACATTTAAGGTGTCCTTAAATATCCACAGCACATACACATCACCCCTCTGCATTCAAGGACAGTTAACAGTGCAAATTCAAATTCTGAAAAATCACTAAGCGGCAAAATTAGGTGTGTCAGCAGAACCTGAATTTGATACTTCCATGTTTGTTCAGCATGACAGACTTCACACCAGGTTTGAGCAGCTGACTACCGGATTACATCCCTACGGTTCGGAAAAGCATCTCAGAACACGACGGGGACACAATGCTGGAAATTATTATTGCTTATAGATGGAGCTTATGGCAAGGATGAAATCCAGCTTGGGAATCTTGAGACCATGCCTTTTCCCCTCCTGCAGTCCCCAGCCTCATCAACTGTAAACCTTTCAATTTATACAGCAAATGAAACATGGGTCATACTGCAGCACGCTGCTTTTCAAAGCATCTGCTGCAGAAGACAAGACAGGTATCCTCTAGAGGAAAACAGAAGCTGTTCCTGCACTGCACACAATATGTCAAATTTATATTGAGTTTATTAATCCTGGAAGATCACAGCTTCTAAATTCTGGACTTTGTGGTTTTTAGAAAAGATTAATGTAATTTCTTTTTCTCTTCTGAAAAGGACAGATGGTAAAAGCACAAATTCCACCAGGTACTGTCAGCTTTCCCTCAGCAGGGCTAGAAACCCTTAGATAGAGCAAGCACCTGAGCCAGCACAAAACCCAGCAGGATGCTACTCTGAGGGCAGAACAACCCCACACGAGGTTACAGTCACACTTCACAGTGATGTTCTTGCACCAGGAGAAACTCAAGCAGGAGTTTGATTCTGCTACACAACCTGAAAGGAACTGTGCTCTAGTTTTTACAGCCATCACTGTAAAAATATGCCACCACCAGCGATGCCAGCACATGCTCTTGACTGGACAGCATCTGCCTGTCTTTCTTTTGCCTCTACATGCCTGGCCTTGTCTGTTCAGCCTGTGCCTCCCACCCCTGAGAGCCCCTCTCTCCCCAGAGCCTGCTCCCCTCAGTGCCAGCCCCTCAGCCTCATTCCCTGCCTCGTTTCCTGCCTCCAGGTGTGCAGAGCCCTCTCCTCCCGGCGGCTCCCGCAGTGTGGGGGGAGCTGTCACCTGGCTCTGGCCGAGGAAATGCTCAGCACAGGCACCATGGGCGGATCATTTAAGCGCGTCTGAGCCCTGATCTTCCAGAGCCTCATTAGCTGGGCAGGCTTCCACTGGGGCTGATGAGACAAACCCCTGTCAGTTGAATCGCTTCCCTGGCTAAAACCAGCAAAATGATTTCCTAAAACCACAGCAAAATATTTCACGCTGAAAATCTATTATTGGACAAATGTTCTGCCACTGCTTCGTCAATAAACAGAAAATGAAATGAGTGACAGTATAGTGAGTTTATAATCAGAACTGCTACAAAGATACTTTATCTGTTCAACTGAACGTGGAAGGAAGCTGAGCAGACCATTACAAATTATGATCCAGAGTCTGGCAATAACAAAAAGCATAACAAGATAAAACTGCAGATAGGCAAGTTATAACTGAGCAACAAATTATTTGTATGGTACATAACTTAATCTAGCTGTGGGGATGTTTTCTACTATCTGCAGCTTAACTCCAAAGCTCTTGCATAGCCTTAAACAGAAGTGATTCTCTGCATCACAGAATTTATCACAGGCACCAGAACACTTGCTGGAATTGCTTGACCTGTGCTGTGCTGGCTATCAGACATTATCACTCCCTAAGTCCCATTAAAAAAAAAAAAAATCTAGATTTGAGTCTCCATTTCCTCATTCCTACCACCACACTTTCCCTCACTCTTTCTAAAAACATTCACGTTATTTATGTAATTTCATTTCCTCCTACTTTTCTCCTTTTTTCCTCTACCATTAATTTTGCTCTTTCATCTTAGTAAGATTCACCTGAAATTATCATGACTAAATACTATCTATCATAAAATGCCCACGTAATTCTCAGATTATGAAACTGATAATTGTAAAGAAAAAACACTCTAGAGGCATCTTTGATCACAAGAGAAGAGTGATGATATGCAACAACAGAGAAAATAAGGAAAAGCAAGGGCCTCTTTCCACACCAATGGCACAGCAGCAAGAGAGGAACAGGAGGGTGGTGAAAAGGTACAGGGAAGAAATGCTAGCAAGGCCAGCAGCTTGGCCCAAAGCATGGGCTGGCATTACTACAGCTGTGTCACAAAATCACAGAATGGGTAAGCCTGGAAGGGACCACAGTGGGTCATCCAGTCCAACCTCCCTGCTCAAGCAGGGTCACCCCAGAGCACATGGCACAGGACTGCCTCCTGTTCTGGAGTATATCCAGAGAGGGACACAGCACAACCTTAGTGAGGAGTCTCTTCTAGTGCTTGCTCACCCACACAGTGAAGAAGTTCCTGCTCATGTTCAGGTGGAACTCCCTGTGCAGCAGCTCCCACCTGTTGCCCTGTGTCCTAGTGCTTGGCACCACTGAGAGGAGCCTGGATCCACCCTCGACGCCCTCCCTGCAGATACTTACAGACACTGCTGAGCCCCCTCTCAGACATCTCTTCTGAAGGCCAAACAGGCCCAGTTCCCTCAGCCTTTCCCCATCAGAGAGATGCTCCAGTCTCCAAATCATCCTCGTTCCCCTCTGCTGGACACGCTCCAGGAGCTCCATGTCTCTCTTTAATAAGGAGCCCAGAACTGGACACAGCACTCCAGAGGTGCCTCACCAGGGCTGAGTAGATGGGCAGGATCCCTCCCTCCCTCCAAAGCTGGCAACGTGGCAATGCTTTTCCTAATGGACTCACTGCAGACCCATACAGAAGCCTTGTGCAGCCCTACTGATTCCTCTCATGGTGTGATTATCCTGAAAATCACTGGTGCAGGTCTCTCAGCGAATTTTCACCTGTTGTTTTCATTTCTGATCACAAGCTAAAGTCTCTCAACCTACCTTTGTCTTTCCTCTCCTCAAATGTTAGCCCTTCACTAAGCCCATTCTTCTTTCATCTCTTTTATTCTCCTCTTTCCTTGTCTTTCTTTCCCCCGTTCATTCTTCCACAAGCATCCATAACCATGCTGTCTTCTCCCTTAAGAACCACGCGCTCTTTCCAAAAGTCAGAATACAACACCACTTATTTTCCTCTCCAGTAATTATTTTATTTACTTCTTTTTAGAAAAACACGTGGGGTGTCAGGTGCAGGCAACTGATATTTAAACTTCAGCTACTTAACTCAGATGTTAACTGTGACACACAAGCACGGAGAGCAAGCCCACACAGCCTGATAACTTCAATTGTGCTTCAGTCCTCTGCAGCACGTCTGTGCTGTGCCAAACAATGGATCTGTGCTGCCATAAGTCCTAAAAACAGATCAACAGCACCAAGCACCATGTGAACACACAGTGCCTTTCCCAAGACATCTGTTCACCCACCATGTTTAGATGCACGTTTAAATTTTATTAAAAAATGGGAAAATACATTTTGAAACGTAACCACAGTTGCTTTATTGAACAGCTGAGATTTCAGCAAATGCTTTAGACACCACATTGCTGAAGGCAATTAAAAAAATTCCTGCTTGTGCCAGGGACTGCCACAATGAGAGGGGTAAACTCTTTGCCCTCCAAGACTGTGAACTGGGCTGGGATCTTGCTGGGGAAGCGCACTGGACTTTTTGGTACTCCATGATTCTCATAATTTTGTAGCACTTGAAGTACACTGCAGGACAATTGGCTTGCAGCAATCTTCAGGAGCTTCCTTGCTCCCTCATTAGGGGGCAGGGTGTCTTTTATATCCCTCCTTTCAGAGTGTATCGCCCTTTTAAGTTACTGCTTCTACTCTGTCCTGCATTCTCAAGTAATCAATCACCTTCCTCTGCAGTTTATTGAAAATGGTGCTTGAGCACAATATATTTTCTCTCTATTTGGAGATGGCTCACCCCTGCTGCAATAAACTCCTAACCTGTACCATTATCCTCACAACACCTTGGTAAGGGATAATAACCCTACCTAGAGTTTTACAGAGAGGGTGCTCAGGTGCATGGCAGACTGATTTAGCCACAGCCACCCAGGAATTCTGTGGCCCTATCACCTATCCCAAGCTTTGGGGCAATGCCCTGCACACCAGTCCTCCCAAGCACAACTACTTCAGACATTGTCTGAAGAAATGGGCACCAGTCAGCAGTGACAGTCAGCCATGGAAACTCAGTACTCCCCAAAGTGTGGGTCCATTTCTCAGGAAGGAAGGAAGGGCACTTTTTGTTGTCTTATTACAGTCGCTCAGTGCTACAGCATCCACAGCCAAGACAGCAGGCAGTGTTGTTAAGTCTCAGAAAAGGGATCTCTATTGTTAAAGATCAACCTTGAATTGAAAAGCTTGGAGGGCTTGGAAGACTGACACAACAAATGAGACTTGCAACACTCCTGGCATTCCCAGCCTGCCACAGACCTCCAAAGGCAGGGACAACCACCAAAGGGATCGCAGGGCTGTTTGCCAAAACAATGACATCAGTTGGTAAGTGAAGAACTACAGAAAAACACAGCATGCTTTGCCATGTAAAGCCATCTTGTATCAGCTCCAATAAAAATATCAGCCAACAACAAAATCAATTCTAAATGAATTGGTCATTAAATGTATCAGCTTGGTGTGGGCTGTGCCAGTAGCTTTCACACAGAAACAAATGATGCCTATGAATCACCAAATTCTCTCCCAAGCACAAAATCTTTTGTAATTTTCCACAGATCATATGTGGTGCATCACAGGTGTAACTAATCCAAAGTCTCAGGAAGGTGAAAGGCATCTTTCACTACACTAAACCAGTGACAAGTAGAGAAACGATTTAGTGAGAGACTCACATTTCTGAAGAATGATGTGAGAAACTGTAGAGGCAGGGACAGGGGCTATGGCTGCATGCTGCACTGGGGAGGGGATAAGGGTAATGAAGGTAGGGAATGCAAGAGATAAAAGAACTGCTGGAGAAACTGGAACACAGCCAGGTCTGGGAAGGAATCAAGGGCTTACCTACAGCAACTTCCGACATCACGCCCATGCCCTCTAAGAGTTTTAAGATGACAATGCTCATCACACCCTCATTGAATCCATAGAGGAAAATCCAGGCAGATGTAGCTATTCCGAAAGAATAATCCTATTTTACTAGGCTAGCTAATATTATAAAGGAACGAAAGGACATTGCTATGTCAGTCATAGGAGAAAGGACTTCCATGAGGACATGTGCTGCTTCTCTTGCTCCGTGCTTATGCTGGCTTAAATTTTTTAGCAGTGACAAGCCCTGAACTGGTGCATCTCTACGTGTCAACTGACAAATGCAGGTAGAAGGAGCAAAGGAAACTCGATGCCTCTCTAACCAGCACAAAAAGAGGGAAAAACCCAAGGTAAACTACTGCATAGTACCATGTCAACTTAGCAGCTGAGGTCTCCTCATCTCAGCCTGTTGTCTCCATCACCCTCTGCGCTGAGGCAGACATGTCCTGATGCCTGCTCCAGGAGCAGGTCCTGACTGGTGGCCTCCAAGGCACCAGAATTAATATAATGCAGTGTCTGAGCAGCCCAGCCTGTGACATCCTTCTGCCTCTCCAGCTCACCAGGGTTACCTGCTACTCCTACTGCTCATGACTCTCCCAAACATTTAGATCTAACTTAGATGAAATGCTGGCTTCAGTTCCTCAGGGAAGATGGAAACAGTTCTTGTTGTTGAGGGGAGGTACACGCCTTGGTATGCTGCCATAAAAGATTATTCATGTGTTGTCACTAAGTACGTGTACTTTATTCTGGCATCCATTAGGTGGGTAAACAGGGAAGCACTGATGGCAGAAAACACAGGTGGTTGCACAGCAGCTCCCTCTACTATAAAGACAATCCCTACACTCATGGCACATTCACATATAACCAGAGACTTGATTTGGGACTGTTTTCTGAGTGTGTGTGCTTCGATGATGTCTTTCACAAAGGAGTTCTACAATGCTCTTGAAACTTCCAAACATGAAGAAAACTCAGGGTTTGCATATCATTTTCTGGAAAACCTGTATGAATCACAATGTCCCTTTCTGCCCCTCAAACCCCGTGTGAGGGCCAACACTGAGCCAACCACAGTAACTCAAGCTCAAGCAAGCACAAACTTCTCATGAGTCTGTATGCACATTCCATCTTTTGATCACAAAACACTGTTTTCTTCCTTCTTTTTCCTCCATTCCTTTCTCTATCTCTAACTCCTTTGTATCCATACGTTTTCCCTTACCAAAGCTGCACTGTGTTACTGCTTGAGGGAAAGCATTTTTTAATCTTGCTTTCTCCCCTCAAAACCAGGCATAAATGGTTTGGAAACCAGGAGGAGGACAATATTTGAACAGATGGAAATCTTTGTATGTTTAAATTCTGCCACTGGAGAAAAACACTCAGGAAGAGAAGTGGAACAAGACACATTCCTCTTCTTCCATTCCCAGAATCCTTTGTCTCAGTAAGTAGGATGAAGGAATGAAGGTGATCAGAGTAGACAAGTTATGGAGTTTTTGTCAGGATGCTCAGCACAGAAGGAATGCACGTATTTTTCTGCTGCAAAAACATCTGCCAAGAGCATAACACATTTCAGACAGATCTGCTTTGTAATTAACAGCTTAAAGCCAAGGAAAGGGCATGCCTAACCCTAGGTCTAAACCCAGTTTCAAATTACAGCAAGGACTTGAAAGCTGCTGAAATACCTGACCTAAGAAGCTTCTAGACACCTTTTACTAAGAGACCTCAACTTGGCTATTCCACAAAAAAATCACGGAATAGCACTTCAGATGTCTAAAGTAGAGGGCTCAAAATATATGAACTGAAGCCACTGGGGCTGTATGCCTAGCTTTCAGAATGCTCATGCATTTTACAGTTTCTAATTACCTATTCACATGATGTTTCATACAAGGTGTTTCTCATTCCCAGTGATTCAAAGTTTTATTTTATTTTATTCTCTTTGCTCAGTACAGTCCCACGCTCAGACCCAGAGCTCAATCTGGAAACTGACTTTGTAATCAGCTTTTCAAGGTGTTCACTGTTGTGACACTGAAGTGTTTTCACCATGCTGCAGTGGAGTGGCCCATTTCCCTCACCACCAGAATGAAGGCCAAGAGATTTACTGAAGCCAAGAGATTAATGCCAAGAAGGCCAGCTAATTACAAACTCTCCTCTTGAAATGTGCAAAAATGCTTCATAGCATGACTTTTCAGAATTATCTGTTCAAGGCAGACTCCAGCTGCAGCTATGAGCGTTCTGCACATCTGCTCCTCTGACTAAAAATTTCCACTCATAATCTGAGGGAAGCACAATCCAAACAAGGAAAACCTGTATAAAGCGGGACTCACGACATAAATAAAAACATCACTCACTTTGTCAGTGATATTCAGTTGCTTCAAACAGGAGTGCATCTTTTTTCTTCCTACAATTTTCACTTTATTCCTCACACACCTTTCCTTATTCAAAGATAAAGAACAAAGAGGGCCCTACAAATAACTGCCCTTTCATCATACATTACTCATTCATTCCCTGAGCAGGTCCATACAGAAAACCATAAGAAAGAGAATCTCTGTGGGAGGAAAAGAGACATTCAGCTGAAAACTGTGTTTGCAAGAGCACTAGACTACAAAAAGAATTCCATTCCAAGACACAGATGCAAATTAAGAATTAGACACTTTTTATAAGAGATGACCAAAGGTTCTGGACTATTTATTTCTATCAAATTTCAGGAAGTTTTAGGATATTAGTGAACTATTTTAAAATGGAACTGAATGTTTTTAAAACACTGAAATAATGGGGGGGAAAAAAAAAGAGGAGCAGCAAGGAGGAAACTGAATGCTGTCAATCAGCATCAAGAAGAAGACTTGTATTTAAAATACTGTATGCACTTTCACAGAGTCAGGAGTTCAGGCAGAACGCCAGGAGAGGAGAGCAGGCTTAGAGAAGAACAATATGGGTAATTAGAAATACATGCTACTACCTGTCAGCAGCCTAACTTACTGAAGACTGTGATGGGTGCTCTTTGACTCTTTAGTATTAGAATTCATACATGCTTTCCTGAAAGAAATCTAGAATAAGCACAGCAAATGTCTTATGATTAGCTAGTAACATCAAGCAATATTGCACCAGACAAAAATAAAAAGGCCTTAGAGATCTAAGAGTAAGCAAAAAAAGCTAAACCATCACAGCAAAGAATGTTTTGTTCTTCCTAAATCTTTGTAACCAGATACTTTTAAGGACTTTTAGCTTGTGCACATCACTTTCATTATTTTTTTAAGCAAGACACCTCAACAATAACAGTGACTCTACTGTATTAATATCCACCTCCAACAGGATGAGAATCTCTAATCCAATCACAGGACCAAAAACCTCAGCTGAGAGAGAAGAGTTTGGCATTTCCTCTGCATGCCTGCACTAGAGAGGAAGAGGAGTTCCCAGGCTGGCTGATTTAAATTGACTGTGATGAAGGATCCAGAGGTGTTTGACTTTGGCAGGAGCATTCTCCAGCCACCAACTTTCTCTTCTCTCCAGCTGGGTACCCACTGTATCTCTCCACACTCAGTGCTGCATCCTGCTCCTCTCTGCTTCCAACTGCAGATCCCAGGCTTTCTGCTCCTTTATCTTTGCTCTGCAGCTCTTACCCTAAATACACCTCTGCCCTCCCAGCAGGAAAACTCTGCATCCTCCCTATGCACTTACTCCTTGTCCATCTGGTTCCTTCTCCTCTCTCCCAGCTCTTGTCCTCCCAGCTAAGGAGCCTCAGCCAACTGCAGCCTTCAACAATGGAGTGAGAACTGCACAAGAACATAAATCTTCACTCCTCTCCAACCTCATTCGACTCCTCATTCAACTCTTCTTCCTGGCTTTTGCATCTTCCTTCCTTCAAGCACTTAGATCCTTGCCTGTTCAACTGCAGCTTCTTTTTAGCTTTCACTGAAATTTGTTATGTTTCTTGAACATTCTTAGGGACATTTCCTTTCCTAATGACAAAGGGAGCACTGAAGACACAACCCAGCTTTAAACACAGCAGCCCATGAACATCCTCCCCTGTTTAGCGCCAACAACAGACCAGCAAAAAACCGTGAGAACAGCATTCCTCAAAGAACAGGTTACTCAACCTTAACCCGTTAGCCTATTCATTGAGAAACAAGTGCTCTGATGGATCTGCTGGGCTACTTTAAGAATGCATGGGTGAAACATGCACTGAAAGTCTCGTCCCCAAAGGGCAGAGTTTGACCAAGTTTTAAGCATCTTAAGGCAGGCTGGTAAAATGGGAGGTACCATAGGAGGGCTCTGATAACGTTACCAACTCCATTAGCATTTACAAGCTCCACAAGAAAGGCAGGGTTGCATTAGTAAACTGAAAGCGTAGGAAACTACCATAATCACCGCCCCACAGATCCACAACTTCTCTCTGGCTCTATGTCTATCCCGGGAAACCACAGATAGCCAAGCTCCCGATCCCGAGAGGCGGCTGGAGCAGCACCGGGCTCCTTTCTCATGGGACAAACCAGTCGCGGGGCCGCGGTGTCAGGGCTCCCGCTGCAGCTGCAGCCGAACCCTGCCCCACGGACGGGGCCTCGCAGCACGGCCCGGGGACCTGGCGCCCGACAGCCGGGCCGGGCTGCGCCCGAGGGGCCGGGAGAGCCCGCAGGCGCCCTGCGCGGCGCTCGGCCCCCGCGGGGCCCTGCCCCTCGGCCCGTCCGTGCCCCCCGGGCCGGCTCAGCCGCGGCCTCGGCCCCGCCCCGGCGGCTCTTACTGTCCAGGTAGTGTTCCAGGTACATCCCGGCCGCCATCTTGGGCCCCACTCAGCGCCGCTTCCGGCGGGAACCGGACGCGCGCGCCTCCCGGAAGTGGCGCTGCCCGGCTGCGAAGCCGCTTCCGCCCGCCTGCCCCGGCACTTCCGCCCCGCTCCCGCCGCCATTTCGGGCTCTGCGGGGCCGCCCCGGGCGGTCCCTGCGCAGGGCAGCGAGGGTGAGCGGGGCACTGAGGGATCGCTCCGATGGGGAAAGGCGGAGGAGCTGGGCCTCCTCAGCCCGAGAGGCTCAGACCACTGACAGGGGACCGCATCCATGTCTATAAGTGTCTGAAAGGAGAACGTGAGGCTCTGCTCGGCGGTGCCAAGCACTCGGTCATGAAGCAACGGACAGAACCTGACTGGACAGGAAGTTCCACCTGAACAGAGGAAGAACTTCCTTACTGTACGGGTGACTGCACTGGGACAGATGGCCCAGAGAGGGTGTGGAGTCTCCCTCACTGGAGATATTCCAGAACTATCTGGAGGCAATCCTGTGCCATGTGCTCTGGGATGACCCTGCTTGAGCAGGGAGGTTGGAGCAGTGACCCCTGTGGTCCCTTCCAGCCTGGCCCATTCTGTCATCTGGATGAGGAAGTGCTGTTGACTTCTTACTATGGTTTTCCATTCACTTCATAATCCACCAGTGCCGAGCAGCTGCTGCTGTGTCATAAAGGGCGATGCATGGTCTGTGCTGCAACAGGACTGGTACAGTGTAACGCTCCTAATAGTCTAACAAAGGGAATTAAGTTAAATATGTGACTCTGCTCTTTTTCTTTGGTGACCATACACCACGAGCCACTTGAAGGTTCAGAGCCCCTCGTGCTGTGGAGGAGCCCATCCCCAGCCATCCTTTGCTACATGCACGGGTTGGTGAAGTCACGCGTTACTGTGGAGGAACTTGAGACAAAATTATCTTACTTCTGTTGATCCTTAGGTTCCAAGATATGCAGGATTGTTTTTCAAGAGGTCAGCATTCATTTAGCATCCTGTTCAGTTTAGGAGGCGCTGGGTTTGGTAAATACTACATTTCATCCACCTTTCTCCTGCCTACTCACCTACACCATCCTGTTTTTTCCTGACAGTCTGTATAATGACAGCCACTGCTCAGGACTGAATGCTCTCCGATTCTGGCCACAAAGAGAAGTGATTTGATTTCTTTTTCTCTCTTTTCCTCCCGAAGATCTTCCAAGACACCATGCCTTTATATATATGGATATACTAGGATTAAGTCTTTGAGCAGCCTGCACTGCAAGACAGAGGAGCTGTTATATAAAGGAACTGCAGCTGTTTGAACTATGAACCATCTTGCTGTTAAACTGCTTGGTTATTTCAGAGATCCTCTGTGTTCTGATGATGGAGTTTTCCATTCCTCTTCCTACAGTCATTTAAGTTATTTATGACATATTTTTAATTATTCAAAACACATTTCTTAGTCTTTTCAGTTCCCATGTGGAACAGCTGGCTTCAGTTAGCTGAACATTATTGTTAAGCCTCTTTAAAGTACTTCAAAATTCTTGTATAAATTGCCTTACACTCTTAATTAAGGGGAAGGATGTGGCTGTTACATAAAAAAAAAAAAATCTGCTCTCTATACCATGTCACAATCCTAAACCAGAATCTCCCAAACATATCCTGCTTGGGGCTACCAAGCTGAATGGAGCTGATGTTAAAAATCAGACATTCTTAGACATCACTAATTTGCCTAAGAGACCACCTGGGAACCCCATCTAATCCTCCAAGCCAAGGCTAGGAAGATGTCAGAATTCTAGACCACTGAAATGGAGAAACAATCTCCCTCTGGACTTCTTGCCACTGCAGATACAAATGATAGGGCAAAGAAGAGGCACTTGCCTAAAATCTAAATGGCAAACCTCAGTAAAGTGTACAAATATGTCTCTAACTGCATGAACTGCCATTGTGAATTTGCAAAATAAAGGGGAGAGGCAGTTTTGTGTGCCTGTGTGGTCTCACAGCAGTAGAAACTCTACCATTCCAGCAAAAACTAGTTCCTGAGCTCTGAGTCTGGGAAAGCTTGTTATTTTTGCTTTCTTTACAAAGTCAAAGGGTTTGCATCGCTCAGGGCTCCAGAAGCATCCTCAGCCACAGAGGAAGTGTCACCACAGTAGTTATTTGCTGAGAGGTGGAATGTTTTATAAACACTTGTGCATGCTGAAGTCCGAGCACAGGCGCAGGTGACTGTGCAGGAAGGTGCTTTCCCAGCTGAAATAAAGCTCTGCAGAGCCAGGGCCGTTCATGTCTAAGCCTCACCCAGCCTCACAGGCTGATCCTTTGGCGAGTGCTGTAGTAACAAAGGCTCACACGCGAACTCCTGCGGTTATCACACTCCTCCCCCTCGCCCCAGTTCGCTACTACAGCTCCATCCTGCAGGTTAATCCTGTAGGTAGCTCCTGTGACAGAGGACCTGTGGGATAGGCGGTGCTGCCCAGGCCTTGGCACCTCCCACAGGGAAGCTGCACGGCCTACGGAAGCAGTCTGCAGGAGTGGTTCTCAACCTTTATTGAGCTACAGATGCCTGTGTGTTTTCCCTTGGAAATGTAAACATCTGCATACCAATTCAAGCCTCCAGATTTTAGTTACCTTATAGACTTCATAAATGTTTTCCAAGGACTGTGAGGTGAAGGCAAGTGCTTGAGGGGGATTCTCATGCAGAACCCAGCAGGACAGCTGTAACTTCAGACTCTTGTTCAGTTACCTTTTTGCTGTTGAGGTTTGTTCAGTTCTTCTCACTCTTTAACATTCTCAGTTCAGAGGTCCCTGAACTTTCCATTTCCTGTCTTCAGGAAACATGAGAGGTACCCACACTTTGCTCTCACAAATGGCAAATGATTGATCTGCAGCACTTCGGGGCCCCAAGGGGATTAATCAACTTTACAAATGAAAGAGGATGCCAAAGGCCACAAATTACAGCTGTGTCCATGTTTCAAAAACGTATCCTACTGCAGGAGCAAAACTAGGCGTAGACTCTAGTTCTTTGGTGTCAGGATTTCTTTTCTTGCAGTTTTTTTCCATTCATTACACAGACACTACATGAAATCGAAATGTTTGTTGGACCAAGTTACTACATCTCTCTAGTACTTTGGTGTTCTACTATACAGAAACAAGAAACCATGCACACAATTTAATCTGTTGTACCTGAAAGGACGATTGAACAGGTACCTATCTTGTAGTTATGGAAGTGTACAGAGCAATTTCATTCTATGTTCTGAAACTGCACTAGTAAACTTGGGCAGCTTTCAGGTACATTACCTGCAAAATATTAGAAGAAAATCCTAAACATGATATATATCCTTTAGTTGATATAAAGATGATAAAATAATCAATAAAAATATAGAAGACAGACAGAATCTCATAATTATATTCTATATTAGGAAGAAAGTTGGACGATGTAGACACATCTGTGAGGTAATGAAATATTACCTATTGCCAATGAGATTTAGGAAGATGTTTAGTTTTACCCATTAAATAAAACATCCTAGAAGTTGCATAGCTAGAAACTGACAATCAGTAATTTGAAAATAATTATCTGGCAAGCAGATGGAAGCAAAGGGCTTTCTTTTCCGAACAACTTTGAAGTTCTGAATGTGTTCCAGAAGACCAGCAAATATTTTTACTGAAAAAGTATTTGCAAAGCAAGTGGGGTCATCCAGGTTGCTGTAAGGCAGTTAACCTAACACTGATGCGGCAGAATCGCAGTGGCATTGACAGGGGTTGCACTCAGCTAAGGGAAGAAACATAGTGCTGTTTAATTTGAAGAAAAAGACCTAATTAAAAGAACTGGATATCCTTGTATAGCAGTCTAAGTTTGGTGGCTCAAGATAGCCATCTAGGCCTAATGTAGCAAGACTTAACTGAACACTACACAGCTGGGTCACTGAAAGGGAAAAGAAAGGCAACAGATAAGAACTACATGATGGAGCCAAGCCTTACTGTGAGACACCTAAACCAGCTCAATTTAATTCAGCTGTTTGGAAAGATGAATACAGTGACTTGATCATGGTCTGTAATTCATTACACAAGAAGAAAGACTTCTTACAGCAGAAGACTTTAATGTACTCGACAAAGGCATAGCAAGACCCTATGGATTAAAACAAAAAAAAGTAGTAATATAGAGTGGCGGTTTCAATGGCAGTGATAACTAACAAAAAAACTGTAATAAGGGACATGGTTGATTAACCATAAGGCTTTAAATTATAAAAGTCTTAAATTTTTCTTAAGATTTAACTGAATTATAGACCAGCAATACTATCATTAGTCACGACTGAGATTCTGTTACTGTTTGTGGGTGACTTTTCTAAATGATTTCCAGCCTACATGATGTTTCCTTTTAAAGCACTGATAATTTGTAAAATCCAACTAAGAACAGAAAATCAGCTTGGAAAAGGACAAGAAGAAGAAGTGATACTGCCTCTCAGCAAAGATACAAGATGCAACCTAATACAGAACTCCACAGTCATTGTTAAGTCTTCTTGGGTACAAACATATAGAAACAAATGGATTTGCAGCACAATGAAAATGCAGGGCCAAAGAATTAATTCATGGAGCTGAAGAAGAAGGACCATGGGATCTTGTTAAGAGAATATCCCACTCTTGTGAGTGGGAGGTAAATAATTGAACTGTTGTTGGCTTGAGTGCACAAAGCTGCAGGCTGCAGAACTTCAGGCTTCATTTAAAGAGGGAAGAATTTTGTACAAGTTGCTACATTTTGTGTCTCGCAGGTAGCTACTGTACTTTTTAAACCATCTGGAGCACTCTGAATATATTAAACAACCTTGGGAATCCAAAGAGGAAGACCTAATCCAAACTCAAATAAGTAACAAAGACAATGAGGGTAAGGTATCTTCAATTATTACCACATCAGCAACAGGACTGGTAAACAGAGGAATTCTCATTGATAAGAAAGAAAAGGAGGCCTGGAATAAAGTGGCATTTCTGAAGCTCAATGGGAAAGTCCCTTAGTAAGAAATAATTAGTTTCTTCCTGGGAACAGTAAAAGCTATAGCTCAGCAGCAGACTGCACAAACATGAACAGTAACACGTTTGAAATGACTGGTAACAGGAATTGTACAACCTTAAATACATATGGATGCCCAAGCTAGGTAGCAGATTCCAAGAAGGGAAAGGGTAGCAGACATCAGAAAACAACACCTCAAACCAGGGACCAGGAAAGGCAATTTCAAGCACCTTTAACATATAAACCAAAAAATCATTGCAAAGAATTTTAACTTGTGAGCCACCCCCCAGGGATTCAACCAGTCAGCAAAGCATTATTCTGACTTTTAAAGCCTTCCCAGCTTAATTCAAGACACTGCACCCAAACCAAGTCATTTTTCAGACTTCAGGATGATGTGTTCAAGATAAGAGAACGACTCAAGTGAAGTTGGAAGTTTAGTCTGTCCATGTGGAACACAGACATGCAAAGAAGAGCCACTGTGCTGAGTCTGGTAACTTCCAAGGGGTGCAAAACTATAAACTGAGTTGTCCATGGGAAAAAAAGAAAGAAGGCAGAGGAATATGAATTAAACTCTCCTGTAAGGAGAAATGTAACAGATGGAAAAGGTGAGGCCAGACAGCAACCAACATAAATTAGACACTATAAAAATAGAGAAAACTCTTAAGAAAGCTTTGTGACTAGTAAAACTAGTGGTAAAAGGAAAGGAGTATTTTGCTCTTTCATTCCTTTCAATCATAAAATAAACAAAGAAACTTTACTAATAGTACTGATCCATGCTAGATAAAAATGGTGAAAATGCTAGTGAGACAGAACAGGAGAAACCAGTCAACAAATACTTCTGATTCCATCTAAAGAAAGGAACAGAATGTAGTAGTCATATGAAAATAGCAACTTCTATCTAGTACCATAGTATCAAAGTAGGAGATGAGACAATACCTGCCAGGGATGTATATTTTGAAATCAGCAAAGAATCAGGAGTCCTGAAAGAGTTCAGTAACCAGCTCTCTAGCCCAGTCATTCTGATCCTAATTAAACTTGGGACATTAGAGGAATACCTTAAGACACTCATGACAGTACTCCCAAAAGGCAAATGAAATGACTCAATGACAAAATTACGGAAAAACTGTAGAGATGAAGAATTAGTGAACAAAAAAATAAAACCTGTAACACTAAGGTTTTATGAAATACAGATTCGGTAGTAAACCAAAAAACTAAAAACCCAACCCCCGATTTCATTCTTAGATGATATCACTATACATTTGGTTTAACAAAGGGGACTGCATAGGTGCAACATACTTAAATTTTTATAAGGCATTGACCTAGCACCATAAGTCAGAAAGATAAACTGTACATAATCAAATACTAAAAGGATTAAGAAATGCCCAGCCTGCAAGTCTCAAAAAGAAGCTAATGAGAAGTTGCACTCAGTGATGCTTTTCAAGTTAGCATAGGTCAGATGCAATACTGCATTTCAACCTGGATCTGAAAGTAAAAATAACAACTGATACAGTTTGCAGGTGACAGAACTATGAAAGCTGTGAGTAACCTGGTCCATCAGTCAGCCAGGTCCATTCACACAGGCTGCACTTGGACACAGCCCCACATGAAGCATCCAGGAAAGAAGAACCCAGAGCATGCCTGCAGAGAAGGGAAAACACTACCATAGAAAGCCGAGACTTTGGATCAGACTTTTCCAGACAAGCAGCCACTGTGAGCTCCTGTATAATGCTGTGAGAAGACGGAAAACAATCCTTAATTGTCCTTAATAAACAATCCTCTGCAGACTTAAGGCAAAGGGCTGGGGGACCTCATCCATGGCACTGGGGCTTCAACACTCAATTCCAAAATGAATGTTTATAAGATACTAAAAATCTGACAAGATGTAGAAAGAAAAGACAAGAATAATTCGTGGGGTAGAAGAAACTCCACGAATGTGGAAGATTTACAGAGTTCTATCTATCTTGTCAAAAAGTGGATTGAGAAGGGACATTAGAGTGTTTAAATACAAGTCTGGAGGGGAGAAGTCCCATTCAGGCCCTCTGAATCAGAGGGATGAATGTTTCCAGAACTAGTAACCAGAAGCCAAAGCAAGGAGAAATCTGGCTTAAATTTTTAAACAGTGAAAACACGAAGCCCTTGCAGCAGGCTACCAATAGATTTTGTGTCCCAGTGCCTCAAAATCAAGCCAATGCATTTTATCAACACAGTTCAAATACACATTAGTTCTTGGGGCTCAATACAGCCTAAATGGATTGAAACGTCACCTGTGAAATGCAGGAGTCAAACCAGACAGCTCCTTCTAGCCTAATCTCTGCACCTACCAAACACTCCACCCGTCTGCAGCCAACCCTGGTGACTAAACGCAGAGAAAAAGGTTTCTGCCACAGGCTCCCAGGTGCAGAGCTCCTCGCTTTCCTTGTGCAAACTGCAAAGTGCCAAAGGCAGGGATGTGCCGCCCTCGCGCCTGCCCGCACGGCCCCTCGGGACTCGGGGCAGCCAGAGGCTCCTGCAGGGCTCGGGTGCAGGGGGAAGGAACACACGTCACAGGGGCAGGGTGCTCGCAGCAGCACCTTCAAGGAGCCTTTTACACCAATTTATTTCTATACAGGGTGGTTAAAAAAAATAAAATAGAAGCCCCTATTGGTTGTTCATACAGAAGTCTGGGATTCTATAGGCTTTGGGTGGGTGACTGATTTTAAAACCCAACAACATACGTTTTTTCCCTTGCCTTCTCATTCTCTTCCAAGTCAGCCTCCATGATCCAAAGAAACTAACAAGTAACACACAAGACTAGCAGTTGTGTGGACCAATTAAAAAAAAAAAAAAAAAAAAAAAGAGGAAGGAGAATTGAAGACGAAGAGAAAGGGAAAAACAAACAAAGATTGAAAATAAAAATTCGCCAGGATAATGCGTTTTATAAACACAGAGATAGAAACAGTTACAGCAAGGACAGAGCGGGCCAGGGGTGGGGAATAGATATTTATATATATATATATATATAAATTCAAGGGGCCTTCAGTTTATTCTTGTTGGCTCCCCCTTATCATTAGATTGGTCTCTCTGTGGGGATCTTCATCCCCTTCTCTCCACTGTCCACCTTTTGGGGATTCTCTCCCATTACCAGGGTCCAGAAGAGGCCACCACTGCCATGTGAGTCCAGCCCGTCTTGGCAAGAGGGAGCCTGGGAGAGCACTCTGGCAGGAGATGAGCAGGAGAAGATAGCCTTTCCCTGCCTCCTGCCAGCTCCTTGAAAAGACTGGTCTATTCCTCCTCGTCCTCCTCCTCCTCCTCTTTCCCTTTGGGAAACTGAGGGCAGGACAGGTATGTGAATGTCAGAACTGCTGTCATTCCATCTTTCAGGAAAGGGAGTAGAGAGAAGGGTGAAGATTATTTTGGCAGTCTCTTACCCTCCCCTCCAGTTGCTTTTTGGTTTGTTGTTGATGCCTGCAGGCTTTTCTGAGGAGGTGGGGGGAAAAGCAGGAGGGAGAGGAGGAGGAGTACAAGCTGCTAGGATATCATCCACAACAGGCAGGAAGAGCAGTGAGCAGGAACCCACATTCCTACAGGGCCATCGTGCTGCTCAAACAGCTGGGAGAGAGAGGCAGCAGCCAGTTCAGACAGACTCCTCTCTATTGCTCTCCACCAGGGGGGAGAAAGAATGCAATACTCCACGGCCCTTAGGCAGTGTAGGCACCTGTCCATCCCAGAGAACATGCCTCACCTCTCCCCCTCCAACGGTCTCACCTTCCACTGGGGAGAAGGTTTCTCCCATCCAGTCCTTGGGGCAGGACGAGCGACCCCTCCTCCCTTTCACAAGCAGGAGGGACAGGAATGGATATTTCTCTCTTAGACACTCAAGGCAATCCTCAAAGAACCCCATCCAGCTGTCAACCCTGCCACATTCTTCTGTGGCCTGCTAAAAACACGTGTCCAAGCCCCTGATATACAAGGGCCGTCTCTCCATCCCATCCACCATGCGTGCCTCGACACACAACCCCGCTTCGAACACATCCTACAGTGAGAGAGAAGGCAAAACAGGGGCCTTTCTTTGGGTTTCAAAGGAGGGGCTCTTGCATGAGGAAGTGATCCCAGCACAGGAAAGGGGCTCTTGCACAAGGAAGCATCCTCCTACCAGGCAGGCTGTTGCACAGAAGGAGCACCCCCTTGAGACAGGCTGTTGTTCAAGGGGCTGCCATGAACAGGGTTAAACGGCCAGAAGAGGCTGTTGCAGGAGGAGAGGCCGGAAACTGTTGCACAAGGAGGGCCGCTGCACAAGCGGTGCCCCTGGCACAGGCTATGCACAAGAGGCGTTCTGCTCCCTGGGTTGAGGTCTCTCTAGGAGCTGGAGAGGTGCTCCACTTGGATGGCGCTGGTGCTGACAGTGAGGCAGATGTCCTTGTGATGCTCTGAAGTCTTGTAAGGAGTCAGGTCAAAGGAGCACTGGGGGGGAGGGTTGGGTTGGTTAGTGTCTCCAGAAGGGCCCCCTGCTGCCCCCCCGCCCTGCGGCTGGAAGTGCTGCTGCTGCTGCGAGGCCTGGGCTTGTGCCTGAACCACCTGCTGCTGTGGGTCAGGGATGTTGTGTTTCCGCATGTGCTTCATCAGGTACGTCTCCTGCAACGGGAAGAACCGCGTGAGAGGAGGAACAACGCTGGCAAAAGCCAAAGCCAACGGGGAGGGACATGGCAACTCAGGGGACTGCTCCCACTGGCTCCAGAGGAGCTGCTCCCTGGGAAGTTTGATCAGTTGTGCTACCCTCCAGGGCAGCAAACACTCACCGAGGTGTAGGCCCGGCTGCAGATGGAGCAGGTGTAGACCTTGGCGTGTTTCACCGTGTGCGTGGCCAGGTGTACCTCCAAGGAGGCGGCATCTGTGTACGCACGGTGGCAGTTGTGGCACTTGAAAGGTTTGTCTTTGTTGTGCTGCCGTCTGTGGGACTGGGGGGCGGCAGCAGGGAGGAAAGAGAAAGCAAGTGTGAAGGAGGAAGCGAGTATAAGGAGACAGCTTTACCTCAAACACCGCCTTCCAGCCAGGCCCCAGCTCCTGGCTGCTAAGGAAGGTACACCTGGCTCCTAGTGTAGGGACAGAACTTCTCCCTCCAGCCCACCACACCTTCCCCACACATGCCCTTTCCTTTCACACACACTAGGCATTTAAAGAGCAAAGACTCTGAATGCTCCACAACCCCCATCTTCTCAGTTTCCATGCAACTCTGTCTTCTCCTGGTCTCTCCTTTTCTGCTCCCCTATACATCTGCTCCCTGTATCGAATACCTTCAGGGCAGGATTTGCTTTAACTGCTTGCAGGTGTTTTCAGCTCTTTGCTCTTTGGCACACTCTACAGTCCCCCTCCTCCAGGGTACTGCGAGAGGACACACCACTTTTGCTTCCCTAAATCCCTACTCTTACGTCCTCCATTTCATTGTAAAACAAACAAAAAACCCACCCAGACACCAAGACTTTACTGGGTGTAACGTTTTGCATTATGTCTTATCCCAGCTAAGTTAGAAAACTGCAAAACAGATGGGAGAAACTTCACTAAGGTCTCACTGCTTTCAAGTTACCAGTTCTACAGGATGTGACTGTTTATGTGACTTCTTTGGGCCATTAGAGCCACAAGTCAGGAATCTCTTCCCTGCCAGGGCTTCAATAGCTTTCTGTATTCTTTTACTCTCCTCCCAGCTGCCCCACTTCTTCCACCTCCTCTACCACAGGCACCCCTGCCAACCCCCGCTGGTGAGCAGGACACACCCAGCCCCTTACCTGCAAGTTGGAAAGCTGGGTGAAAGCCTTTTCACACCCAGGATGAGCACATTTGTAGGGTCGGTCCCCGGTGTGGATACTGTTGAGGAGGAAGAGCACAAATGGGAGGCAGTGAGCAGGCAGACAGGGCAGACTGCCAGGGCCTGCTGCTGTGTGAAGGGGATGATGTTGCCTCCAGATGCTGTTCTAGCTGGACAAAGAGAGCCCTGCCCAGCTCCTGTGTCCAGTTAGAAGCTGGAGAAGACAGGCAGTCAAGCAGATTTCAGAGTGACTAGTATTGAGGATCAAGAGCTTATGAATGCCTGGACAGCTCAGCATGTGGGCTACCTAAAAATGTATTGGGAAGGGGCCCGGAGGTCCAGGCTCCCTGCTCCAAGCTCAGGAGCTCCAAACGATCAAGTGGAATTTGTTCTTTTGCTTCTACAGTACCAAGAAAGCAGCTCTGTTCTCTCCAGTATAGACATACCAAGACTTTTCCTTTTAAGTAACAGGCTGAGTTTACCTACAGTGTTAACCTGTCCCTGTCCCCCTGCAATGCCAGGAGCAGCTTCCACACACTCAGTCCAACCCCCGTGGTGCCAGGCTGGGATCCCCTACAGCCAATGCCTCTCTCTCTATGGCTCTCTCTCTGTGCCGCCCGCGGTGCAAGACCAAGGATCCCCAGGGACAGCACGTGCCCACCTCAGCCCTGACGTGGTCAGTGTCTCCTGCGCAGCCTCCACTCCGTCCACTCAGGTGGGTCACCTCCTTCTGGGGGTGCCGCCGGCCGCATTCCCCGCCCGCCCCCCGCATGCTTGGCGCGCGTGCTCCAGAGGTGCATGCCGGCAGCGCGGGGGGACCAGGGCCAGGCCCCCAGCCTCCTTGGCCCTTACCGTGTGTGCTGCTGCAGGTGGGAGAGCTGGCGGAAGGCCTTCTGGCAGTAGCGGCAGGTGTAGGGCTTGGCCCCCGAGTGGATGCGGAGGTGCTGGGCCAGGTAGGATGTGTTGGCGAAGCTCTTGGAGCAGTGAGGACACTTGTGCGGCTTGACAATCGCCGTGTGGAGCTTGGAGTGGATCCTGCCGAAGAGGAGGAGGAGCAGCAGCAGTTGGACATGACCGCCATCTGGCTAGTGCTGATGGAATGAGGGCACAAAGGGGGTGGGACAGCACCACGCTATCTGCTACACGAAGGAACTCCAAACACAGCATGAGCTCTCTTGGTCTCAAACTGTGCTCCCCTTGGATTCAAGAAACCATGGTCTGTCCGCACCGGGGAGGATCCAGAGAGAGGAACTATAGAGCTTGGACTGAGGGGCATTGGCAGAGCTGTGTGTGGGAAGCCTACGGCTGAAATAGCAGGGGGGCTGCAAGCCTGGACTTGAGATGTTTGGCAGAACTACGCTGGGGTGACAGGGAACAGTTCTCCTATGCCCACTCTGCTCTCACGCTGACACAACCAGCCCTACCTCCTGTCAGAAAGCGTCACTCACTGCCGACGCCTCTCCGTCGGAGCAGCGCTAACCTGAGCGCACCCAGCCCCTCACGGCCGGGCACCAGTCTCACGTGTCCGACACCACTGCCGGCCTGACGTGTGTAAGGCCTGACCAGCCTGTGACAACCAGCCAGGCCTCCCCAGGCAGTCGCCCGCTGAGGTGCTCACAGCATGCTGGGATGACGGCAACATGCAGTGCGGAGGGCCCCAGCCTCCTCTGGCCCTTACCGTGTGTGCTGCTGCAGGTGGGAGAGCTGGCGGAAGGCCTTCTGGCAGTAGCTGCACGTGTAGGGCTTGGCCCCTGAGTGGATACGAATGTGCTGGGCCAGGTAGGAGCTGTTGGCGAAGCTCTTGGAGCAGTGAGGACACTTGTGTGGCTTTGTCTCCGTATGGGACTTGGAGTGGATCTGCATCTCCGACTTGGAGTAGAAGGTCAGCGAACACATCCGGCACCTGGGACCGGGGCGAGGGGAAGAGACAGTGTCACATGGGGGTAAGCCCCAGTATGGATCAACTCTAACTGGATGGGATCTTCCACACTGAGTGAAGAAGGGGCGTTTTCCCACTATGTGGGACTGGGGAGGTTTCACATGGGACACTGCTTGGCTGTGAGTGCTCCAGTCCCAGGGGCACAAATTTAAGCTGGGAACTGGTGTAACAGACCAAACAACACTTCACAGCCAGACAAGTAAAGGTGCTCAAAGAAACGAACTGGCTTGCAAGAGAGACAGGGCAGCACTTTGGAAATTTTCCAACAGCAATCCTAAGGGGATAGGAATAATTCCCAGACAAAACCCCCACTTTGTTAATCTGTGATTTATTTCAGTCAAAAAAACCTTGGAAAACCTGGAAATCCCAGGTTATAGTTCATACTAGAAGTTAATTCCATGCACTGTGAAGTCTGTGAGAGCAGTAATGGCCAAATCCACTTAGCTCTGCTCCCATTTTTGGAGAAGACACTCAAATATTTAGGATACAAAATGCTGATAATAACAGCAGTGCTGCTTTCCTAGTGGGTCTCACAAAGATACTCTGGATATCAAATGTGGTATTTCATTGGTCTAGTGGGTTTTCATCATTTCAGTCTTACTGATGTGATGCAAAATGTTTTGTCTGGGCGTTTGGATCCATCTGTTCCCATAATGATCAGGAATGTATTTGTTAACACACAGACTCTGAACAAGAAGAAGCAGTTGGCATCGCTCTGCTATTGATGCTGCTGTTAAAAACTGTTCCTCCACCACGACACCAGGCTGTTAAGAGAAGCTCGTACTGTTTTACAATTCAAGATGGTAAAGCTTTTGTCGTTGATAATTTGACAAAGAGATAGAAGCTGCATCCAAGTTACTCATTTCTTCCCCACCTCCCAATGTCAAACAAGGGCCAGAGTTAAGGCTTATCTGAATTTAGATTTTTCATTTACATTAAAGACAAAATAGAATCTCCACATGTAACTTCTAGGATCACATCTGAGAGAAGAAACGCCATCCAGAGAAGTCTGGTTAACATGAATTCAACTTTCACAGTGGTTTTGTCTGGGAATTTCCTTGAGTTTTACAATGTTTACAAATCTGCTCAGCAACAAAAGTCTCTGCAGGTATTACAAGCCACAGAGAGCTGATCTTTCCTGTATCCATCTCCTCACAGGAGGATACTTCATCACATCTACTGTTGCGACTCTGTTGGAGCCAGGAGCTTTATGACGTGTGCAGTCTGATTAGCGTATGTCATGTAAGCAGTATTTATCCAGCACCTACCTTTACTTCCACGGGCCCTTCCGAGCCACAGCTTGATTCCATGCCATTTAGCTGGAAGCCATGCCTCCCTAGCAAGCACTCTAACACACACCTGTCGTAACATTTCCCTCCTCTCCACTTTTGCTCTTTTACATTCATTATCATCTCTAACAGTTGCTCCCACGTGTCCTACCTTCATCTTTCTCTTAATCCATTTTAATTGCAAGCCCTAACAGAACATGCAAACTAGGTAAATCCTTACATAAATCCCTCCTCACACACACACACCCCCCAGTCCCTTCTGGAATCAACAAACAGAAGCAATTTGACTGTTTATCCCTACATCTATTGAAGATATAAGGAGTAAAAAGGAACATCAGCATCATCTTTAAAAAGTAGCTCTTGGTTTATAAACCAAACTATCTCAAGTCACACAGTTTGTTCCAGACTTCCTAAAATGCTAGACTTGAATAGAGCATATGTATTTTGCAGTAATCAAGTAATACTTACAGGATGAGGACTGTATCCTTGAAAGCACCAACGTTAGAAATAACTTTGAGGTGAACACTGAACTGAAAAATACCTTTGAGTCGCCAAGTCCAGTTCCCTGCTAATGCAAGCAATTACAGCATAATCCCATGCTTGACTTTTAGCAAGCTCCTTCTCAGCAGATGCTGACTTCCATTACTCTCAATTGAACCCCGTTCCGCAGCATTGGCCCTCTGATAAGGAACCATTCAATTGAGAACAAGCTCCCAGTGTGATGCTGTGCTAATATGGCTCACCAAAACAAAGGGGAATAGCAGGTATCCTTTTTGTATACAGGAGGGGAGCGACTGTTCTTGCCAACAGCATGCCTAATTCTGAAGTCCATGTCCTCAACAATTACTGAAAAACTCACACAGGCTCAGCAAACTTAAAGAATGATGGCATGTGGAAAATTTGCTTTGCAGGAAAGATTTACTGACTCCAGTTGACCTAGGTTTGGAGTAAAGCTTAAAAGATAACTTGGTCAATATCCAAATAAATCTACATAGGGAGAAAAAAATCAATTACTAGGGGCTTATTTTATGAACAAGTAAGATACAACGAGGAACAACAACTGACACTAGAAATTAAAAAAAGAGGAAACAGGCCTTTTCCAACTGTGAGAATAATGCATTTTGGGAACAAGGCTCGGAGGCTACAACATGGTCTCAATCACTTAGCCCCTACAATCAGTATTCTCAGAATCCAGGTACCTTTTTGAGAGAAATACCCTTCCTTAGGGTTTTGCTCTAGTTTAAAGAGAAGGCTGGGCACTAATCTCTTCTGTGCTGTACACAGGACTCTATATTTTAAATAGTCTATTCTGTTCTGAAAAATTAATGAACTTTACCATGCCATCAAGTCTAAGTAGTCCCATGCATTAAATCTATAGTGCCATAAAGCCATCAACTTTATCTTCCATAACTTCTGTGCACCCTTTACTTATTTGCTTTGCCAGGTATCTGCCTTCAGGTCAGAAATTCTCTAAAATAAACTTTAATGGAGAGAAACAGACTGCATGTCCTTTTCCAATTTCAAAATAAAATTATAAAGAAGTTGTTTCAAAACCTCACTGGCACTTGCATGACAATGATAAACCTGATTACTAGCAAAAATAGGCCTCAACAACAGTCGCAAAACCCCCCAAAACCCTAACCTCCCCAAAACCCCCAAAATCAAAACAAACTCCTCAAATGAACAAACCAACCAACCCCTGTTGTCTGAATTTAGCAGCTACAGACATTCTGATATTGTTTTTCAAACAACATTTAGAATTAAAATCTTGCAAGAACTCATTTTCTAATCATCTAATTAGCATCAACCCTGAGAGAGCAAGAATGTTATGCAGCATTAACAAATTCATGAGCCTTATGAGTTAAAAAAAGCCCTGGAATATAACAGAAAGCTGCATTTCAGAATTTTATGTTGTGTGGTATCAGGCTTTTTCAAGGGAACAAATGATCCATTTAATTAAGGACTTCGCATTCTGCCTCAGACAACATCAAATATTAAAGGGGAAGATGCAATCAGCCCTCTAGTGGGCAAATATGGATTCAAAAGAATGTTAAATCTATATGGATAATGAGAATATCCCATCTGACACTAGCAGCATTTCAGTATTCTACTTCAGTGAAATTCTGGCTGGGGAGAGGAAATACAGAGAGTGCTCCTTGCTAAGCATGAATGAAACACTATATGAAATAATTGATTTCTACCCCCCCTCTGTTTAATATCCATTTTTAATAGTCCCCCCACTGTGCTTCTAAACTACCCCTCCTTTGGCTGCATTCTTTCTGACAGCAAGAAACAGAAATGATTGCAGCATTCCCATTGATGGTGTGACACAACATCCCCTGCAGCTGCTTGTTATGGCTCTGCAAATTCAGACAGCCTTGGAGAAAATATCCTTAATAACACAGAGGTTCATATCAACAGTTAAATTAGCACTCAGCCATATGCCAGAGATCAAAAGTAACCCCTTCCAATGTTTACAATGCTTTCTTTTTTATAGGAAATAAAGACATTCAGAAAATGCTCATGTTAGACAGAGACATTCTCAAAAATCATGAAATGCCAGTAAAAGGTGGATGTACAATTCTAATTCTACTGCCATATGAAAGTCATCACAATGAGTCATAAACAAAATTATGCTTATAGCAACTATACTACAACTCTGTGGAATGCTGTATTTTTTTCCACTTTTCATGGAATGTTCCGCCTCATTCATCAGATGCTGTTAGGAGATAAAATACCATCTGAAATACCAGCTCATCGTAAAATTTGCCTAACATGGATTAACAGCCTTTTTCAATCAAGTGCTTAATTAATCGGTATCACAGTTGTGCAAACTATGTAAGCATGTATATGGGTCTGAGAATTCAAAATCCTAGTACCTACTGAGAGTAGTCTTACAAGTTAATTGAGTCCTTGCTCCTTCTGTTAGGCTACAAATACAAGTTAGACCATCAGTTAAAATAAAAATCGAAACAGGAAAGTCTGAAATTAGACTAGACAATAAGAGTAAGTTTAGGCTGTCAGAGTCAGCAGTTCATTTAGCAGGGAAGGAAACATCCTGCCTTTGCAATGCAGAGTTAATGAAGTAATAATTAATGCAAGCATAGCATAATATTGGCTGCACAGTTCATGATAAATGCTAACTTGACCCTCACATTCCCCATTTTTTTTTAAGCTGAAGTTAAACACTTTCTTGTTAATATTTTTTAAGAGGTAGGGAAAGGAGACAAAACTAACATCCACGATACAGAGGTACACCTGGGCAACACCCAAATAAAGCCAGCGAGTACGAAGATGCCGAATGAAGGCACAGGAATTGTACCTCTGCTTCCACACTGGCACACCCAGCATCAGCTCCTATTCAAAAGCCATTCTGTGCTGCCACTGAACAGTTTACACTACTGCTGTATGTAACAAATCCATCAGCTATGCTCAGAGATCTTGATCAACTTACTTCCACCGTCCTTCAGTCACCTGGTGACTTGGTAAGGCTGCAGAAATGCATGCCCTCATACTGGCAAGGCAGAGAGTACTTTAAAATGCTCTCATCATATGGCACTTTCTCAGTTCTCAAATTTGAGGGCATTCCTGCATTTTATCCATTTTTCCAAATGACCTTAAAAATACCTGACTCAAAATTCTGTGGTATTTCAGTATACACCACAAGTTGCCTGTCTTCTTTTAATGACACTATCATTTATGCTCTCACAGTTGCACCTTAAACCTTTTCTGTCACAGTCTCGCACTGGGAGCTTTCATGATGTCACTTAATTCCTAAAAGTCTTTTTCACAGTCATTGCTTTCCAGGATACTGTTCCTCCATATTCCTTATCTTTAGATCAGAGGCATTCAATAGTCCAACATTCAACAAGACACTTCTGTCTGATAATGTTTTCCATTGTGTCCAAACATCCCTGGCTGCTGGAGACATCATGCTGTCCCAAAAGGCTAAGTCTTCCATAGGACTGTTTTAAAATATATTTTGTCTGAACAATTAACAAGCACATAAAGATCCCTTTTTTTTTTACAGCTATCCACCAGCATGGCTTTTATATTTAGGTTATCAGCCATGATTTTCTGTTAATCTCCAAATCATTGAACATCAGGCCTAAGATCCAAATCATTGAACATCAGGCCTAAGACACTGACTGCCAATTTTAGAAATCAGTCACTATTATCATAAAAGACCAACAAAACAATAAACCACAATAATGTGCTTCCTAGTATAGTAGTAACATGCAAGAGCTAACATTAAAAGAATACCAAAGGCCCATTAGAAAGCACTAGGGAATTTGGGAACACCAGGATTAAGGTCATCCATGTCACCATAATGTGGCTCCGCAATGCAGGTGCGTTCTGATACAGCCTTATTGACTGTTTCCACAGAACTGCACTCCTATTATGTTGCACAGACAGATATTTAACAAGTAAGCATTCAGATTTTTTATATCACCACTCTGGACAGCATAAGTCTTGTCAACCACATGCAATTCCAACCTCGTGAAGCAGACCACTCATCTCCTCCACAGAAATATCAGTGCTCCATAAGTACTCATCTAATCCCACAATGTCCCTGTTTTATTTTTTGAAAGAGAATCACAGAAGATACAGTTAAACACAGTAAAAGAGACATACCCACTAATTCCAAGTGGCCAAACTGGTACCTGTGACCCCTTTTTTCCTTTAAAGGAAAATTCCTATTACATATGTTCATATATATCACTGCTCCTACAGATTTCTATTACTCCTATGAGATGCATAAGCAAAACTCCTATGATTCTGCAAAGCAAAACCAGGCCCGACCTGTAACAGAGTGTTCAATGATACCTGATTCAATGATTATGGTTTTAGGAAAACCAAATGTTAATTATTTCAGGGTAACTCTCTATGATCATTTGTAGCCTGAGACAAACGCAAATCCACTGAAGATTGGACCTAACTCATACTTCCACATACTTCAAGGCAAGATTATCTGTAGGGCTGTAGGATACCACAGCAATCTGTGGCAGAGGCAAGTATCATCAACATTTCTTCATACTAGCAAATGCCTCCCCCAGATCATCCTCCTCAAATCCACAATCCCATGCCAATGCATTTTATTTTATTTTAACAGAACATTCCTTTCAGGTTGAGCAAACATGCAGGACTTTGACAGGCTATCATGCACCAATAACTAATCAAGGATGGTATCAAAGTGCATTGACTCAATAGGGCCAAATTAAGGCGTAATCAGATAAGAGGCACAAAATACAGTTTTAAAGTTCCCTCTCTCCCAAGCTGAAACTGTGACCGTCCTCCTTATTCCCTTGCACACACTCATTCCATTGACAAGTAACATGCCAAAATTAGAACTCGTGACTGCAGAACTTCTCCTGTCAATTCCTTCTGTTTGGCACTATGAGGAAGTTCCAAGGGAGAGCACGTACGTACGTGCACACACACGCAGTTACAATAGCTCAGCAGAAGGGACAGAACTTACCATAACACAAGGTTTTACCTCATTATAGCCTCAGGCATGTGGCCAGTCAAATTGTCATTTTCTAAGCTCCAAGCACTGCATTTATATACAAAGCAAGGATTATGTGTACAAACTGCATGTGTATATGTAAATGTGCATGTGCAACAGTCTTCCTTAAGAGTTCTGAGATCATAAGCAAATTCCAACCAATCTGGAAAAGGGGTAAGGATCTTAAAAGTCAACACAAGTCTCAAAAATATGCAGCTGAGGAAAGAAGAGAGACTCTCTCGGAGTCCTCTGCTGAGGGAAAGGCTAATAAGCTCACCCTTGATTAGACATCAGAGAATCCACACAGGAGAGAGCCGCTGGAAACCAGGCATCATTAGTTCCGCTGCTCACGGAACTACTTGTTAAAAAAAGCAAACAGAAATTCCAACATGTGGCATCATATTGACACCCACGTTGGTCATCAGCAATCTTAAAATCCATTGCACAGACCTCTGCCACTGCAGCTAAGATGATAAATGACAGCAATAATACTTGGTCACCTTTTTCTAGCCTAAGAGGGAGATGAGGTTCTTTGCCAGAGGAGGTCACATTCTTATGCTGACATCAAAGCCATGGCAAAATTTAGAAACACTGGGTTTAACATTTCTAGGCTTTGGAGGGAATGTGATCAAACTTTCTGCCTGACACTTCAAACTTAATTCCCCTTTGCCCTTAGCCTCCTAGCCCAGAGCAATACCCTCTCCAACACCAAGGCCCAGACCAAGCTCCTTACCCACATGCCCCAGCCTCTTGATCCTCTACTGCAGGGACTCTTTGCTATTTCATTCCCTCAATTACCTAACACTTATCCTCCTCTCCTTCATGCTTCTGTTTGTCTGTCCACATCCCATACTCTTGTCCCTCTCTGTTTTGCCAGTTCTAGGTATCCTATTTTCCAGCACCTAGCAGGTCTGGTTCCTTTCTCCACCCCTCAGTCTTGGCTGTTTATAGCTTACTCCTGTGCTAGCTCTCCCATCTCTCCCTTGCAAAGAGGCTCCCCATCATATCCTCTGCTGTATTCCCTAATTTGCAGGCTCTTATCTTCTCTCTCCTTATTTCTGATTCCCATCTCTACCAAGTTTCCAGATTTCCTCAACACAAACAGCTCCAGTGTCTGCCCATACTTCATTCTCATCTCTACCACGTTTGAACCAAGTGTCTTTTCACACCTTGCCTCTGTGCCCATCAGAGGGGGAGGTTACTGTCCACACTGGGCACTAAAGACTCCTTCTGAAGCAGAAGGAAGAGCAGCTGTGCCTGAAGGAAAAACAGCTTCAGTGCAACTCCAGAAGATGCTTAGAGCTGCAGAAAGAGTGGATATATAGTCCAGCCTCACACAGAAACTGAGAGAAGTTAGGCTGCATTTGTCTCCTCTGTGGAGATGGACTGTCTGCTGAGTGCCTGGAGTCATACAAGCCTCAAAAAACATCAAAGAGAATATAACCTTTACATTTTTCAACCACTAAACGATAAATCATCTCAGAGCACACTTAACAGATTTTTTCCAAGCTTAAAACTGGCCAAATTCAACAATATTGTCACAGACATATGTGGCTTACAAAACCCATAGCCACCACATTACAAATTGATTCAAAATTGATGGGAAGAACTATGGGAAGTTCACCAAACAGTAATGCTAAATCCAGTACAGGGAAGAAAAAATCAGACTTAAAACAAGACATGTCTGAGAAGATGCCCACCTGCTGTATTCAAACCACTGGTTCTCCTTGTATATGTAATTTGCTCCCTAATGAGGGTCTCCATCCAGCTTCCTCACCTTCTACAGCTCAGTTTACTAAGGCTTCTGTACACTTTTGCACCTTGGACTTATCTCAGAAGTTTCCTATGTCTCTCAGCTGCTTATTGCCTCCCAACCTCCCAGCTGTTCCCTAGTGAAAGAAAGGAAAACTCAAAGCTAGAAGTGGAGAAGACTGAGCTTGTTGATTACACTATGACAGTGAGGCCCTTCTCAAGCCAACAACTCATATACCTCAGCTGGTATCTGAGGCTCCAGAGCACAGCTTGCAAAACCATTCCAGACTATAAACTGGTATTCATCCTAGATTTTACTTAATACCAGAGCCTAGCAATGCCTATACAGAGCTCCCTTCCTCTTACAAAGAAACTACTTAGAGAACTGTCAAGGGAAAGAGAATTAATGACCCGGCCCAGAGCGGCTGAACCACTTCATCAGTCTTGTCCACTGATCACATCACACCACAGACTTCTAAAAGTGCACAGGTACAGGCACCACACCAGGACCAAAAAACAATCCTACTGTATATCCAGGACCTGTTTGCTATCTTTTCCTCAGCACCTTTTAAAGCACTGGGAAGAAGCCATGTGCTTCACAGTGCCAGCATCTTTCTAGAAAGATTCTTGATGCTGATGTCATTTTCCAAAGAAAAAGCGAATTCTACAAAGATGTCAAGGAAGATTAACAAAGAGCCAACGATGAATCCAGACAAGACTGAAGTGACATTACTCACGAAGGAAAATGCTTCACAGGACTGGGTTAGATGCTGTCCCCTGAAGGTGCAATCCTTCTTCCAGAAGCACAACACCAAGCACTAAGGACTCTGCCATACTAATCCTAAGGACAGACATCGAAGATCTGCAAGTATTGCCATCATTGGCAAAAGCCTCACACCTTTTCTTACAAAAAACAACCTAGTCATAGAGATTCTTGCACCACTTTCACAGCAGCCTACTAAATCACTTCTAAAGATGATACAGCAGTAAAACAGCTGCCATTTGCTGGAGCAGGCATCTCTACATTTAGTAGAGAACGGGATGAACTGTAGTATATGCATCCAGGTTTATGCTCCAACACCTTCCACATCTGCCTGGCTGTGCTGCTCATTCAAGGCCTTTATCACCACACTTGGAGCCAGGAATTACAAGTATCAACCACCTGCCCAGATACTCATGACAAGAGAGCTCACAGAGCTCAAAAACAAAACTTTAAAAAAATAATTAAAATTGACAAAATAATCCCAGGCTTTAGGAATTGGGTATTAAAAATAAAAAATCACACTGATCAATGTAGTACAACTCCTTTCAGGAATCTGAGTACATTATTCTCAGTGTCTCATCATGGGGATCAGTGAAATCATACAAACTTAGTCATATGAATGCCAAAACCAACTCCTCCTCCAGGCTGAGAAAGAAGCAGGAGTAGATGAACCTCACCCACAGTCTTAATTTAGCTAGCATATGTCTGCATACTGTAGTGACGGGAACTACTGAAATCATCCTCTAGAATACAGAAGGATCCCAGTGTTCCTCAAAGTTTTAACTTGTGAATCTATTCATATGCATATTATAGAGAAACGATTTTACTGCATTTCACAAAGGTTTTCTCTCCCACAGCTCCAAGAGAAGATAGTGCTTTCCTTTATTTTTCCAACAATCATTTTTAGTTCCAAACTTGCAAATGGAATGCATCATCCAAAGAGCAGATCTCAAGGAGGGCAGAAGTGTGCCTTGGTGGTCTTCAATAAATCTCAATTTAGCTCTCTCACACCTAAGCACTGCTCAGAGGAAGGACTACTTGGGTGGGGGCAGGTGGAAGAGGTACCACATTCAGACTAAACATAAAGAAATCTTAAGCATAAAGAAATTACACGTTCCCACATATATACTCATCTGTTTTTTCCCTGCAAAGCCTTTTCCATGAGCTGTTACACAGACTATGCATGTTCATAAAGTTTCTGCTGAGTCACTCCACCTGGTCTTGGGCATTTTTTTTTCAAACTTACAAGTAAACAAGGAGCTATAATTAAAGCCCTGGTTCAGCTTTAATTCTAGTGTTCACTGCCAATTGTGTCCCCTGTAAATACATATTTAACAATCTAATTAGCAACCCGGACTGTAAGCAGCTTGAGTAGTGTGGAACTGTGGCTATGGCCCAAAATAAATGGTGGGATTACAAATAGCAAGCTACCTAACACTCCCACCCTTCCTCACCATACGCTGATTATATTTTCAAAGTGAAGAACTGGGACATTGGCTAAGATAAAAAGGCTGATCCAAGCTCTAGTTTTGTACCCATTTAACTATGCTGATTTAAAAATGTAAACATTAAAAAATGCTATAGTTAAAAGTGAAAAAATGCCTGAGGTGGGTGCACAGATTCTGTGTAGATGCCTTCATATTCCTATGGCTTAATTCCAGAAAGATAACTAAATCTGTATCAAAACAAAGAGCATCTAGGATGATAAAAGGAAAACTATTTGAGATGGAATCCTGGGCACATTGTAGGGAAGTGAGAAGACTTAGGAACCATCTTCTACTTCTGCTTCAATCTGGCTATTACTTCGCCTCTTATTTATCTTAATCATCCATTAGGAACATCTATCACTGAATCACCCATATCCCACCTAAGACAGACATTTACTCCCTACCACTTTCTGCTCTATCTCATTCCCACCTTTTCTAAAACGCCCACACTGCTTATCCTCTGGTTCAAGTACTCCCTTGTACCTTATTTCTCCCCTCCCCATCACTCATAAACTCAAGCCACATCCCTCCAAGCTCAGAAACCCAACCTCAGGGCTCAGAACTCTCATCTCTCTCATCTGACACATGGGGTTCAGAAACACCCTTATATTTAATTCAGAAATACATTTTTTTCCTTGTTTTCTTTGGAGTGCTGAGATAGAAGAAGATCACATGGGTTAATACACACAGGAGCAGACACTATCACCACAGTTCACTTCCTGCTCTGTGTGTCTCCAGTCTGTAGTCTTTACACTGGACAGACTGGAGTCCTGAGGAGCACCCAGGTGTACCAGGGCTCCCAGCTACACCACAAGTGCTCCAGCTGCACCAGCCAGCACTGCACTCCACAGTACACCAGCCACACTACCTGGCTGTGACATCAAGGATATAGTTTAGCCTCCATAACATCCTGGTCATTAACTAACCTAGTAACAACTATATATATAGGAAATCAAGACTGTCCTCTAAAAGGAAATTCTTAGTTTTGGGTCAAACCATCAGTAAATAAATATTCCTGACCAGAAAGAAAACTCAACTCTTTCTGCAGCTCAAAGATTCTCTACGCAGGGACTCTCTAGGTACAAGGCAGAGACCTCTTCTTCCCCATGTAACCCTCTGAAGGGTTAAATACAGCCCCATCCCCATGCAATGTTAGAGTCAAGGTTTAACCCCACTCCCCACCTGTATGTCTTGCCATCCTTGTGCTGGTCCTCATCGTCCTCGTTTGTCAGCACAAAGGGGTCGCTCATCTCTGGCAGCCCTGACTCCTGCAATCGCTTCTTCTTCCGGCCCCGGGGTGGTTTGGGGGCAACTCCCCCAGCCCCAGCACCTTCAGTGAGGGTGGTTGTCCCTTTCTTGGACAGGTCTGGAACCACCTGCAGGGCTGCCTGGGAGCCAGGGGGTAGCGCAGAGACAATCATGGGAGCTGAGATGGGAAAGGTTTGGGCAGAGGCGGCTGTGGTCACCAGAGAACCTGACGGGGAAGTTATCACCAGACCAGGACCTGCAAACAAAGGAAGGTGGAGGAACTCAGTTATTACATCTCCAATTATGCCCAACCTCCTTATCTCACAGAAGCACCTACTTTTGACTACAACACAAACAGAAGGGTAGCTTCCCCTCCCAAAGCATTCCCAGTCTCCACTGCTGGAAGTCAAACTTCCATAAAGAGGGTGGATGTATGGAGTGTCTAGAGATTCACAGAGAAACCACACCAAGGCAGTCCACACCATCAGTAAGGCTAGGAATAATCTACAGACAAATAAGGATTCCTCAGGACCTCAAGTTTGCCCATCCCAGAGACCCCTTCGTACGCTGCCAAAGCCTTTGGAGTGCCCTACCTGCTGTCATGAGCCCAGCAGACTGCACTGGTACCACGGTGATGTTCTGAGTCACAGGGGCTTGGCTGTGTGGTGTCAGCTGCTCCGGCTTGGTGTCCGAGTCCATGGAGATACCAGTGGGCAGGGCCACAGAGGTGGGGACTGTCAGCAAGGCAGGGTAGTGGGGGGGAGCCAGGCTGCAGCCCTTCTCTGTGGGCAATAGCTGCTCCTTCATCTTGTTGATGAACATGGTGTTCTCAATCTAAACGGGGGGAAGGACAGGTTTTAGCAGACCCCGGCACAGCTTTGCCCAGCATTTGGCTGCACAAGAAATGCACCAGAAACGCTCATTGTGCATAAACTTCTAACAGGAAGCAAGACCAACATAACAGGTTGGAAGATCTTACCTGTCCCGAGACGGTGGGCACTGCTGGCCAGAAGTACGGGGAGGAGTTGAAATGAGATTCTTCCATCCTAGCTGGGCACAGGGGGCAGGAAGAAGGGGGGAAGGGAAGAGGAATGGAGGATAAGGAAGACAGACAGACACACAAACACAAAAAAACCATTAAACCCAAAGAGATTCCAACATGGAACTGACTCAGTCTAATGCTGTGACAGTTCCTTAATCTTCCCTGTCTTTCTTGAGCAACTTGTTCCCCCTTCCAAGCTATCTCCCCAAATAAAAAACTATTTACAGGGGAAAAAGGTGCCTGTTATTCCCATGGGCTGGGGTCCATCTGAAATGCCCCTTGCCCGGTAGTCCTCCATGCAAAAAACAGGACTGACTAGAAACCCAGAACACATCCAAATTTTCCCAATTATCATCCACCCAAGTACATGGCATAAATGAAGTCTGTGCATCTGCAATCAGACAAATACAGACAAAAACAGTTTTCCACCATCACAGTCTTACCCCACAGGCAGTGAAAATTTTGGACCTTGCCTGCCCCTCCACCCCAGCTCAACACTAAGGACCCAGATGCAGCAAAGGGACATTAGCATTATGTTACACAGGAAGAAAGACAGGCAGAGAGAGGGAAACAGACTTGCCCAAGGTAACAGACAGCCACAGCAGACCAAGAAGTCAAACTCAGGGCTCCTAACTTCCTGCTGCCCACCCCAGCCCTGCTCTTGAAATAAACACAGAAATATCATTCAATACTCCTGCTCTCCTCCAATGAGACTAAGCATTAGGAAAATAACCTGATTTCCCTGCTCCTGAGATACCCTATTTCCACGTGAGATCACGTCACAGCTCTCCATTGCCCATTTCCTTCCCATCTTTGGGACAAGATTCTGCAGGACTGTCTCCAGCCAACTGCCCACTGCTCCATCTCAACTCTCCCTGCATTCAGAGGACCAACCAGACACCAAAAGAGTCTCCTGAACACAGAGGTATGATCTCTCTGGGAACACTTGACTGAAGGAGGACTTTCATTTCCAATCCTTACATTCCTCTGTGTAGTCCATTAGTGGACATTTGTTACACTTGCAAAAGCACTGTTCCAAACCCAAAGAAATTAACAAAACAATATTTTCTGAAGCAGAGGATACATCTATTCCCAAACAAATATGGCAAAAGGGGTAGGTAAAACCTATGCTCAGAATACATCTGGCAGAGAGCACAGCCACTGTAGGTTTTTCACGCAGCTACCTGCAAACTGTCCCACTCGTATTTCTGTTATGGGTTGCCAGTGGTCTAATAATTAAACAATATTGTTTCTGAAGTGTCTATTTCAATCATCAGAGCAGCTCAGAGGCATGCTCCCAGTAGCATGAAACACATTACAGAAGTATTATCAGGACAGAATAAATACATGTGGAATTGCTGTGTTTGAGCCAAAATGCAAAGATAATTTTCCTCTATGTGGAGAAGCAGTATTTAAATGAACCAAATTATCCCATAATTTTGTTTTTATGAATTGCTCATGCAACAGCAAGGCCAAGTACTCCTGCCTCACTCACTCACTGCAAATCAACCAATAAACACACTTAAGGATAAATTATTTACCTTACGTTGGTGGCATGCAGTCAGACTGCTCACTGCCTGACTGAATTACTCTGGATTTACACTGCTGTGATTCAATCAGAGGCTGATGGGGCAAGCCTCTTACCTTCCTTCCTCTGCTTTCTTTTCTGAGCCAAATTAATAATTAAGTACACTGCCCACAGCACAGCCCTGTGCATGTAACGCCTAATTACACGACTTTTTTCTTCCACAGGATGGGCACACATGAGGAGATAACACATCCTTGACAAGTGCGCATCACCTGAATCAAGAGGGGTGTTTTGGCTGGGATTTCCAGGTTTGAGGTTTTTTGCTTAGGTTTGGTTTTATTTTTTAAAATAAATAAATTGCTATTATTATTGCTTATTTGCTTAGCTTCCACATCAAAAACACCAAAGCGAACCTGACTCCCCAAAACCATAAAGTCTCACATAATAATCAGATGCATTTTCCAAAGAAACTTTGTAGTTGTCCAAAACTCCCTTGGATGCAGCTGCAAACTTCAGGAGTTTAACAGGAAGATGCCAATTTAAGCAAAAAAACCTCACAACAGCTTTCTTATTTAAAAATTAATGAAAGGTAAGTCCATTTCCAGATTCCAAAACCCAGACTAGCAGAGGCCAGGGCACTCAGTGGCTGCTTTGTCTCCATCTTGTCTTCTATCAGAACTTCACAGAGAATCTCACTTTTGTTTGCTCAGTTTACAAAGCATGCAAGTCAAATACGGCTCTTACTGATTCTTCAAAGGACAGCTACACTGATTTCATTAGCTTCTCTTAGAATCCACCTCCCCATCCAAAAATCTCCACGCTTGAGCATGTTATGTATGGCCTCAAACTTCTGGCTTGAAAGGCTGAAGTATGATGGAGTTATAAGAATGTGGAGGAAGAGGAGAAATGGTGTAAAAGTTGAAGCTTTCATGCAATTTCACTAGCAAGCCAGTCTTCCAAAGGCAGAAAACAAAGGTAAGATTCCTCCACCAACCTACTGTCCTAGCACCCAGAGCTGTCCCCCTCCCCTACCCCGTTTTTAGGCTAAAAGGGTATTTTGAAAACATGCACCCTTATTGGCAGCCCCCACTTAGACGCTGCTCGCACTTACTTTACCAGAACTCTGCACGTAACCCTTCCAATTGCTCTATAACTACCAGACATGGGCTGGAGCTTCAACCCTGTACCACAGCACGCTCCCACTGCAGGGCCTTCATCATCCCAGCTTCCACAAACAGGCCAGAGATGGGACCTTCTTCCTATTCACCAGTCTAGTATCAGACAGATGTCAACGTACCCTCCTGATACAAACCAAAAACACTTTCTATGTACAGGCCACAAATGTACATACACCAAATAAACAACCGAGTGAACCAGAGAACTCACAAGGGACAAGGGATCTGGAGTTTAAATCTCACAGGGTACTTCACAGAATCACATACTTAACGTGCTGGATTTAAACTTCTTGGCAGGTCATCACTTTAATCATAAACAGACAGATAAAAGTATGTGCAAGTATACGGTGAGGTAGAGGCTGTGTTTCTGGAAGGCACAATCAAGGTCGGATATGCAGGTATTTATTCAGAGGTTGACTTTTAACACGAGTTTCTTTATTCTCCAGATGCCTGGCCTTTAGTTCCTATTTGGCACGGAGCTTTCAGTCAAATAAAGGCCCTGAGTGTAATGCTCAGGAACAATTTAGACTGTTGTTTTATGTCTGCCCAAGATCTTTGTTCAATGACAAGGAGCTTTTAGGCTTAATTGCTGCAAAATACTAGGGATGCTGAAAGCCACACGGGCTGTTAGATCAAAAGCACAAATGCTTCCACGGAAATCATAAGCACCAAAAAGTTCAAACGCTGCTACACCTTTAGAGAAAGTGCATTTGAACACATGTCAGGAATAGCCCAAATGTACCGGACAAAGTCCTGGATCCCAAGCCTGCACACCAGAGACAGAACTTTGGTGCCATTCCCCGACACTTGTGTAGCCTCTGTTGGAACAGGTGCCTGGCAGAAGGCGTACCCTGCGCCTCGGCTCCTTCCAGGCGGTCAATCCCTTCTCCCGCACCCTGGAGCTCAAACGCCTTCGCGCCCCCGACTCCGAGACCCGCGGCCCATCCCGTCTCCTCCCACCCCGCGGCAGCCCCCGGGGCAGGGGCGGGGGTCACTCACGCAGCTCCGGGAACTCCTTACCCCTCTCACTCTCCCTCCTCTTGCATTTCTCCTCCTTCCAGGGCCGGCTCTGCAAATAAACCGCCTGGGTTACCGGGGCGCCCGGGGCCCCGCATGGCATCGGGCGGCGCTCCGCGGGGCCCGCGGGCCGGGGCACCCCGGCCATGCGCGGGGCAGGCGCTCCCCGTGGGGCCCGGACCCACCTCCCCCCGCGGCGGCCGAGGGCGGGGCCGGCCCGGAGCTCGGCTCCCCGGTGGTGGAGCCCCCGACACCGGGACAGGCGGGCGGGCGGGCGGACAGACAGACAGACAGACAGCCCGCCCTCCTCCATTTCCGCTTCCGGATCGCCCCGGCCCCGGAAGTCCCGCCGCCCGGCCCCCCCGCCTGCGCTCCCGCCGCCTCGCACGTTACCGGGCTCCCCCCCAGCGGCGGCCCCGGCCCGGCTCCGGCGGCGGCGGCCTCCTCACCGGAAAGACAGCGGGGAGGAGCTTCCGGGTCAGGGGGCGGGGCGCGCCTCGGCGCTTCCGGGTCGCCGAGAGGAGCGGAACGGCGTCATCAGCGGTTTCGCTCGAAAACGGGGCGGCGGAGCGGCGGCGGCGGCCCGGGGGAGTCTCCTCGGGGCGGGGGCACCGGCGAGGCGGCCGCGGCCGGAGGTCGGGGCGGGGGTCGGGCGCGGGCGCGCGCGCTTACCGGAAGCGCGGAGGGCGCCGGCGCGCGGGGAAGCCCGGGCTGGCGGAAGGGCGGAAGTGGCTGTGGCGGGCGGGCGCGCGGCGTCCCCGAGCCCGGCCGGCAGGGCCGCTTCCGGCCTCGCGGCGTCACGTGATGCGGGCGAGGGGAGGGGGGGGGGCGAGGCGGGCGCCCTCATGAATATTCATGAGGCACCGTGAATAGTAATAGCGATCCTTTGGGTCTGCGCGGGATGGGGCTGGCCCGGGGCAGCTTTTCTGAACGCTGGGCATGCCAGCGCCTGGCACGGTCCCGGCCCGCCGCGATGATCCGGAGGAGTTGTCCCAAAGTTTGGCTGCCAGCGCCTGGGACGGTCCCAGCCCGCGCTGGCTGGAGCGTTTTCTGGCACGCTGCTGAACGTGTTTGCCCTGCTAAGCCCACAGAAAGGACTCGCCGCCAGCCGGGTTTGTGCCAGAATGGGCAGACTGGACCGTCTCATTCCCTGCCGGGAACAGGAGGGCGAGGCCGGGCGTGGAGGGAGGGGAACGGGGCAACCCTGCTCCCGCAGCCGGCGGCTCCGTGTGACCTCACCCAAACACCAATGGTTTTTGTATTTGTAACAACTTGACCCCGGAGGGGGCTGCAGCTCACCCTGGTTCTCAGTCACTGAGAATTCAGTTTCACAGATTTCAGCCCACCCGAGTTTGGTCTGGCAGCTTCCCGCTGGCTCCCGGGCGCTGGCGCTGCCGGGCGCGGTGCGGCGCAGCGGGAGGAGCAGCGGGGGCTCAGTGCCCCCGGCCCCGGGCACAGCCGGGCTGCTCCGGCGGGACACATCCATCGCCCGGGGCTCCACCGCACCGCACAGCCGGGCTGCCCCTGCGGGACACACCGCACAGCCGGGCTGCCCCTGCGGGACACATCCATCCCCCGGGGCTCCACCGCACCGCACAGCCGGGCCGCCCCTGCGGGGCACATCCATCGCCCGGGGCTCCACCGCACCGCACAGCCGGGCTGCCCCTGCGGGACACACCGCACAGCCGGGCCGCCCCTGCGGGGCACATCCATCGCCCGGGGCTCCACCGCACCGCACAGCCGGGCTGCTCCTGCGGGACACATCGCAGAGCCGGGCTGGCTGCTCAGCCCCGCACCAAACTGCAGACACCGCACAAAATCACCGAGCCGCGCTGGCTGTGGCTGCTCTGCTCACTCTTAGACACTTTAGGATAGGATACGCTTCGTTCCGCTACTCGCAGCAGGGTTAACTTTGGCGCTGGGCCACTTCCCAGGTCAGGTTAGGTCACCTTCCTCACCTGTGGCGTTCCGCGCCGGGCGTTTGGCTGAGGTGTGTTTCAGTGCTCTGACTTGAGAGAAACCTCTTTTTTTTTTAATTGTTGCGTGAGTTTTCTGCCAGCTTGGCATGCTGGAACAGCTTTTCCGAGCCAGCATGAGTAAGAGGGTGGGACGAGGCAGAGCACAAGCACAGCAGCCAGCGGTTAGATCGACTCGGGCGATGGTGAAACCGCAACATCCGGAGCAGTGGGCAGAGGGAAATCTCCCTGCGGCTCCAGGCACAGCGCCTGCCTGTGCCCAGAACGTGCCGGGGTGTTGGTCCTCGCAGGCGGCACCAAACTTCCCCCTGGGAGGAGTCAGGATTAGCTCTGCGTTCTTCAGCAGGAATCACATGAAGGCAATTGTTGATTTATTTAAATAAAAGGAGTTGGCAGCCTAATCAGTTTGGAAATTAATTTCCTTGTTAATTTGGGGGTTTTGACTTGCTCATGAATATTCACAAATGCTCATCTTGTTGTGGTTGTTTTTTTTTTTTTTCCTCTCCTCTATGTAATTTATATTTGTGATTGTCAGATCACCTCTGAAGGTGACATTTCTCTCCTCGTTCTGCAACGCAGCAAATGTATTCAATCTTATGCCTTGGAAGAGAAACTCCAGCCTGGCACTGACATCTCTTTTACTTCTCTCTTCTTTGCCAGAGAGTCCTTTATAGCCTCCTTCCTCCCTGTGTGCTGCCTAGGAAGAAACAGGACTGAGTCTCCTCGAAGAGGGCTGGCCCGGACTTGATAACTGGGAGTGCATGTCAGGATGCCCTATACCTGGCAAGGGAAATTGTCACTTGAGGATTGGGACAAAGTGGTTAATTTTTCTTAGGGTGCCTGGAGTTTTCTGCTCCCCCTCCCAGCCCGCACTGCCGAGCACCCTTCAGCAGCACGTGAGGCAGCGTGACTAACATCTGCCACAGACACTTGATTTGTCTTATCTCCTTTCCTTCGGAGGAGGCAAAGTCAGAGAAACACGGGTGTGTGTCTCTGGAGAGTACAGCTGATCTCTTTACCTTCTTTCACAGCTCTCTTTACTTGCCTCCCTTTACTTATCCTGGCAGCCCTTGCTCCTTTCCACGCCAGGGAAGAGCATCCTGGTTGCCAGTGCAGGTTTCTCCCTGGTGAGACATGCCCATGTCCCACGTGTGTGTTTGTGTGTTTAGGGCTTCTAGGATTTCATAACACTGACCGGCTGGGCTCACCTAAGGAGTGTGGTGAGTAGACTAAGCCTGTGTAAAACCACTGGTGCTGGGGCAGGAGGAGCAGTGTGGGCTGAGGAGGTGCCCTCCTTACGTCATGCTCATGCACAGAGGCAGGCTTGGCCGAGAGCTGGCCCCACAGCAAGTAACGTGATGTGTGTAATGGAGAACCCCAGGCTCAGCCCAGCCTCCAGACCAGCTAATTTCTTTAGAAAGGCCAGCTTTGGTGCAGCCTCCATCTATCCAACTTGCTTGGAGCTGTGTGAGGAGGGGTGGCCAGGCTGCACCAACTGTAGGGTTCACCCAGTGGCACTGCCAGCCCAGGCTGGGAGCTGGGGAGGGGGTGACAGAGAGGTTCACAACTCTGCAGCAAGGAAACAAGCCAGCAGCAATGCAAAGTGACTGCAGGAGGTAAGGGAGCCCTGGAGCAGGCAGTAGGTGGAGGTTAGTGGGGCCTCCCTCCTGGGAACAGAATCATGTGAATAACACAGCCAGGTTCCCACCTCCTGCTGAGGGCACCAGCTCCTGACAGGCTCAGAAAAGAAAATGTGTGGAGAAAGCCAGCCGGTTACCACGACAGTTGCTCTCTCACAACCTTTGGAACAACTTCTGCTCTGCAGCTTTGGCCCGGGAGGGTGGCAAACACACACCTCCACGCTGGCTGCCTGTTCCATCTCCCATCCTTGTTGCCTCCTCCACAATCACATCTGACTGTCACGTTCCCACCTCAGCGCTTTCCTTCTTTATCTACTCTCCTGATTTCTCCATTTCTCTCTTTCTTCACCACCCCAACACAAGGCACCCACCCCGGCCCTTCAGTTATGATTGCAGACCATCCTCCCGTGGTGCCACTGTACTCTCTGTGCTTGAACACCTTTTGTATGCTGTCTGTGTGTAAACTGCACTGCCCATGGTGGCTATGCTGGTAATATAGGTGGTATTTTGTGTCATAGGATCCTGCTTGGCTGGCTTCTAGGACTGATAAACCTGGCCTGACGTGTTCATTAAGCTGGCTCAAGTGGTACCTGAATTTGTTGGGGGTACTGACCAGTAGGCAGAGATGGACAGATAGACTTGGAAGGTGTGATGATGTAGTGACACACATTTTAAGGATGGCGGCTGCTCATTCTCACCCAAATTTTCAGCTGCTTGTAGGACAATATTTGGTTTATCCTGCAGCTGGTATTTTAATCTTGAGAGTACATTTCTCAGCAAGGCGTGTTGTCCTCACTCTTTTCAGGGAACTGACATCTCTTTGGCAATCGGCTGATTAAATCCCCTGGCAGCACACAGCAGAGAGCATTTCAGCACGTCATTCTTGATCTTTTTTTTTTGGTTGGGTTGGTTTTGGTTTTTTTCTGCTGCATGGAAATAGATTGCATTTTCCCCTGCTTGGTAACTTTTCTGCTTAGTGTTGTTTAAGCTTTTAGAAATACACGGTAATGGAGAGTTATAGATGCGTGTTATCCTGCACATGCTTGGTTGCCTGAATCATTTCATTATAGTGGCATCTTGCTCTCTTAAGGGCAGGGAGCAGAAACCACACACCTGGGATACACTCTGGAATTTGAAGCATATGCAGCAACATCCAATCCTTTTTCACTGAAAGAGGTAGGTTTCTCTGGGACTGGGAATTTGGAGGTTGTTGGGCAGGAATGTAACAACCTGTGATTGGATCAGTCTTTGGCTCCAGGCTGAGTTAATTTGGCCACTGTGGTGTAGTAAGGGCAGTTAGTTACTGAAACTTCTGGCCAATGTGCCAGGAATACAAATCCTATAATTTCGAAGGAGGAAAAAGGATCACTCACTGGCTGTGTCAGGACAGCAAGAGTGGCTGAGGAGCTTCAGCACAGGGCAAAAATCACAGTTACATCAGAAGTGCCTGAGAGGGTCTCTCTTGAGTGGGCACAGCCAAAGGACACCACACATGCACAAGGCAAAGCCGGCTCCAGTGGGGTGATAAGTTCTCTGTGGCAATAACCCCTCTATTTTGTTAGATCCCCACAAAAGTTATCGAGAAGCATTTTAAACGTGACTCAGCAGTGAGTCCTTCAAGCAATGAAAGTTCCCTGAAGCCTAGGCTGCATTAGCAAAGGTGTAGTCAGCAGATCAAGGGAAATTATTATTCCCATCCACCTGAGCCGTGCGAGGCCCCAGCTGGAGGATTACACCCTGGACTGGCTCCTCAGTACAGGATGGATGTTGACAAACTGCAGCATGGCCAGCAAAAGGCCCCCACGGTGGAGGGCTAGAGCACACAATGCACAAGGAGAAGGCTGGGGGAGCTGGGTTTGTTAAACAGAGAAGACCGAGGGGGTGTCTAGTTGCTGTCTGCTCCTACCTAAAGGAAAGCTGTAGAGAAGAGGAAGCCAGACTATGAGAATGCAGCAAACAAGGGTCAAGAAACAAGGGACAAATGCTGAAACAAAGAAATTCTAAACACGTATTAAAAAAAAAAATCCTCTTGAGTGCAATTCAGTAGGGGAAGAGGTGCCTAAAAAGACTGGGATATCTCCATCCTTGGAGATCTTCAGAAGTGTGAGCAAGGCCCTAAGCAAGCTGGTCTAGCTTTGGAGTTACCCCACTGTAAGCAGGGAATTGGACTAGAGACTTTGAGAAATCTCTTCCCACCTGACTTTTTGTGTGGGTCAGTGTTTTTTGTGCTGCTGATCTGCCATGAGCCAATGTTCAGTGTCTTCACACTGCCAGGAGCCAGAAGGGCAGTATGCTTGTTCGGCCCTGTGGAAATGCATCTGTGCTGACAGCAGCATTAGCATCTGTAAAGCCTTTCTGCACGAATGTCTCTTCTCCAGCTGGCTCGCCACCCTCTGTAGCACAACTTGTCCCATTTTATACTACAGATGAATCTCCTAACAGCAAGATCTGGTTGGCTTGGGGGTGACTCCTTAGGCTGTGACGCCTGCGTTTTTCTGAACAGCGGCAATCACTGAAATGTCACTTAAAGCTATATTGCAGCATGTAAGAGTTCCCTCCCTACGCAAAAACCTTCACCCCTTCAGAAGCAGAGAGACTTTAATAACTCCTTTAAATTCTTGGTTTAGGTGTCTGCATGTTTCTTTGCAGTCGGAGAATCTGTGATGAGTTTCAGGGGATCTCTGTTCCCTTTCAGAAGTTAAACAGTCACTACTCAGCCCCCCTCTTTTTGGGAAACATGCCTCTGTGATAGCCTAAACTGTGGCTTTCAGCTCACCAGGAGGGCAGAGGGGTGGGTGCTCGGCTGATGCACTCCTCACACTACCTCCAGTGCTCACCACAGTGCTGCTAAAACACCTCTGGGTCTTTACAGCTGTCTCGTGTCATTTCTCAATAAGAAGGATGATGCTGGAAAAGGTGGGAGAAGAGGATAGAAGAAGGGGTGTAGAACAGTAACTTGATGTATTAAGGCGAAAGCAAACCTTGAGAAGCCCTGTAGAAGCAAGGCTGGAACTCACCAGCTTACCTTGATATTTGTGGGGTATTTTTTTCAAAGCTGTCTGAGGAAGCAGCGGTTTTGGGAGCAAAGATTTGCAGCATATCCATCAACTTCAGAGTAAGCATGTCAGGGCTGGGGAAAAGGAGCTATATTTCAGGAAGAGAGAAAACAAAGTACTCTGGGCAGCTGCAAACCCATTAGTCTAGTCTCAACAGAGTATAAGGTTAAGAACAAATTACAGAAGGAAAACAGAACTAAAGCTACAGCAGTAAGTGGAAAATGGAATCAAATACAAAATGGGTTTATCAACAAAAGCACTGTGTGCCCTTAACTTGATCCTTTTCTTTACCTCCTTTCCCTTACCTGGGTGAAAAAAAGGAATTGGTAAATCTAATCTAGTTGGATTTCAGTAGGGCATTTGATGCAGTAAGGGCTGGAAGGCAGCTAGATAAGCTGAAGTGAAAGGAATTAGTAGGAGAATTTTAGGTGGGTAAAATGCCGGGGAGAGGCAGATGATGTGTGGAGTCAAAAGGGAACTGCCACCATGGAGGAATGTCACTGGCCTTGGGAATAATTCTGCTTGCAGTAATGGCTCTAGCTCAGCAAAAAGCAGCATGAAAAGGAAGTTTGCTGATTAAATGCATTTAGGAGAATTACTCACAGTCTGAAGCAGAGAAGTGCGAGGTCCTTCTTCTTTGCTCCTGCTAACAGGAATGTCTTTTACACACAGAGATTCACTGGCTAGAAATGACAGAAGAAGAGACAGATCTGGGTGCATTCATCATTCACAAGATGATTATGAAGCCCCGATGTGACGTGATCACAAAGACAACAGCCTTAAAGAGATCATTACGTTAATCTTATTTAGGATGCTACATACAATTTGTCACTCATGTTCAGAAGTGGGCTTGGGGCTGGCAGCAGTGTGGAGGAGCTGGAATAATAGAGTCTGTCTCTGTGCCTACCCCTGCTCTCCATATGAGAGGACATGGAGCCTTCCTTAGCTTAGCAAAAGGCTGGAATGAATGAACTTCTCTGTAAAAATCCATTTTAAACACAGGAATGTGTGCAGCGAAATGAGCCATTAGAGAAGAGAAGGAGCTCAGCCATGATTTAGTTGGGCAGTCCCTTTCTCTTCTGAGTTTGGCTCTTTTTAAGGCTGCACAGATTTACCTCTCCCTGCAATTTGCTGTGCTTCCTTGGCAGGCAGAGCAGGTTAGCACGACAAGCACAGCATTATAAGAAAAGATGTGCTGAACACAGGCCCACAAGCCCACATTTTTTCTGCTCCATCCCCCAAAGAGTTTTTCCTTCAAGGGTAAGAGATCAGTCCAAAGCCTTGTGCTCTTTATGCAGGTGACTTGTTGGTGTTTCTCCCATACAATGCCTGCTCCCATAAGCTCTCTCAGAAAGGAAGTTTAAAACCCAGCATCTCAGAAAAGGCTAGGTTCTTTGGAGAAATACACAAAAGCCACTCTGAACTAAATGTGCCACATGCCTGTGCAGCAGAACTGAAAGGGTTTCATCATGCTGGTTTTCATTTTGGGGAAAGAGTGGTAGGTCTTGAACCTGTCTCATACCTGGATGAGATTAGTGCTGATTTAACACTTGACTGAGGGTGGGGGGATGCAGTAAGTACAGCTTGCTGCAGCTTGCTTCTGACAATGATTTCTGAGGTTTATTTAATTTAATTGGGGGAAATGAAATTGGGACGAGACCTCGGGCAATCATGTAATTCAGCTTCCTGACCCGATGACAAGATTAAGTAAGCACAACTCATTTCTGACAGATATTTGTTGAACCTGTTCTCAACAGCCTACAGTGACAAGGCTCCCTGGCCAATCTAGTCCAGAGTTTTATTGCTTGATAGTTAAAAAGCTTTTTCTACCACACAGCTTAAGCTCTCAGTGATGAAAATGAATCTGCCGATTTCCACAGCCCCGTTGCAAAGTGCCTCTCCAGCCTGACAGTGCAATCTCCCCAAACCAGCTGTATATACTTTTTGGCAATTGTGTGCATCTTTTGGCTATTCCAACTGTGTCTTTTTTTCCCACTGTTTGTGCCTTTCACTCTATCAAAAGCTTTGGAGTCAAGATGTATCACATCTACTACACCCCCCCAGTCTGCTAGTGCAGTTACCCTGTCAGACAGCGAGGTTAGATGGGTTTAATGTGATCTTCCTGATGAATTGAAGTTGGAGGGTTTTTTCAGGTTTGAAGTGCACATTGGAGAGGAAGCTAATTCATATGTGCAGCTGCTGCCTGACAGGGATGAGAAAGAGGCTTGGGGAGAGGGGCTTGGGGCTGTGGGCAGCTGAAGGGGAAGGAGGCAAATCCAGCCAGGATAAAATGCAGTGCTGGATAAGTAGTCTGCTGTTTGGGTTCTAGGGATAACAGAGTCTGCCAGGAGCCCCGTGGGTAAGCACCGCAAAGTGTGGAAGGACGGTCTGCTACAAGTGTTTTAACAGTGTGTAACATCAGAGATGCATCAAGTCTGTGCACTGTGAACCCCTCTGGAATTCATTATGGACTAGAACATGCTGAGAGGTTTTCAGAGTTAACAGGCTTGGGCTGCATCACTCTGGGTGGCTTTTCAGATTCCCGCAGCGCTTGCGCCTTTGTTGTATCCCAGAGTTTTCACAGCATCTGGAGCAGATCCCTCTGGGCAAGGCTCCCAAGTTTCAGGTAAACATCACGTTCAGGGAAGTACTTTTTTAGATGTGTTTACAACATCAGCAGGGAGAACTCACCAGCTGCCCTGCTTCCTCTCACTGTACTGCAGAGAGCTTATCTCCCAGGGTTACTTCGTCGTCCTCCTTGTGCTGTAGTTCCCAAAGAGCTAAGCTCAGCAGCAGTAGTCTTAGCCAGTCACAGCACATCTTGCAAGCTTGCCACTGTTTCTCCCCCATATCACGTACCTGGACACTCCTTTTTCCCCAGCAGGCAAGGCACATAGCCATATGGCAGGAGGGAACAGCTTCTGATTAGAAGCAGAGCAAGTTGCAGGCAGTTCCCCTGTCCATCATATCCTTTTTTCCCATCTTCATCCTTCCCTCATTCCACCTCTTCCTGGGAGGCAGAAGTCATCCTGTCCTTACTAGAGGCTGAGCCTGCCACCTCCTGAAGCCATGACTGTATTTATGCCAGAGTACTCAGCCCTGGGACACAGGGCAGACTGGGGACCTGCAGTCACCCGTTCTGTCACACAGCTGCTGGAGTTTTAGCCCAATTCAGCTATTGCTGCCTGAGACACAGCCCAGGCACAGCTTGGGGTGGCACTCAGCAGAAACCATTCCCAGTAAGTGGTTTCACAGAATCACAGAGTGGCTGAGGTTGGAAGGGAGCTCTGGAGGTCATCTGGTCCAGCCTGCCCCTGCTGAGGAATCACCCAAAGGGCCTCTATCAGCCAGGAGTCAATGCTGGGTACTGGCCTCCTGCTAGACTTTGTGCCACTGCTCACCAGCCTCTGTGCCCAGCCATTCAGCCAGGCTTCAGCCACCTCACTGCTTGCTCATCCAGCCCATGCATCAGCAACTTGTCTGAGAGGATTTTGTGGGAGACAGTGTCAAAGGCCCTGTTGAAGGTGAGGAATTCTGTCATAGAAGGTTATCAAGCTGGTCAAGCATGACTTCCCCTGGAGAAATCCATGCTAACTATTCCTGATGATTTTCTTGTCACCTATGTGCCTGGAGATGATTTCCAGGATTACTTGTTCCATCATCTTGCAGAGATCAAGGTGAAGCTGACTGACCCTGGATCCTCCTTCTTGCCCTTCTTGAAGACAGGAGAGGTGTTTGCTTTCCCCAGGTCTTCAGGTACTTCTCCCAGGTGCTATGACGAATCAAGAGTTATCGAGAGTGGCCTCGCAATGACTTCTGCTGGCTCACTCAGCACTTGTGGGTGCATCCCATCAGGATTTGGTGTATTTCTTCTGTTTCAGAGGCAGGCAGATGCAACTGCCTGTACCCATAAGCCTGTTTGACAGAGCACTGTCCTTTTCTCATTTTGCACTCTCCATCCTTGTGTTCCTCACACTCCACAGTGCTGTCTGCTTTCTGGGTAGTTTTCCACTACTCAAGCTGAGTGCACAAGAGTTGTGATCTTGTTCCCTCTTACTGGACCCAAAAGCTCCTGGATTATTTGTTGATTCTCCACATGGAAGCTTCTCTAGACAGAGCTGTAGGGAATCCAGCTGTGGCCAGGTGTTCTGCCTGGAGGAATGTGGGACCCAAGGGCACATGTTCCCTGCCTAGTGCCTCATTGGAAGCAGCAAGTCCTTGGATCTGGGCAGGTGAGTCCAGAGATGCTGTAAGTAGCATTCTGCACGTTCAAGGGCTTCCTTCCCACTCAGCTGGATGAGCTCCTCCTCCCAGACAGGCTGGCATAATGATCTCCACATCCTCAGGGCAGTTCTCAGTCTCACCTAGATACTCAAGAGTTCCTAGAAAATCGTTTGCATCATTGCCGGGCCTCATTTTAGCAAGGATGCTTGTGTTTTCCAGGAACTCCCTCAGCACCACGGTCACCTGGGGCTTCGTTTCCTCCAGCCTTGCAGGCAGAGTAAGCATCTGTCGCAGAACCCTTGGCTCTGTCTGAGGAGCAGCTGCCACCTGAGAATTCACTCTTTGCTCATTCCCTGTCCCCTTTTTCTGGAGTGGAGCCCTCCAGGCCCGCCAGCTGACAGCCCTTTGCTTCCCCCAGATCAGCTCCCATCATCTGAACATCCTTGCTATGGCAAGTATGGCCAGCTGCCCTTTTGGGTCAGCAAGAGGGCAGGTACTGCATACAATACACATGCAAGAAACTACAGAAAGTAGAGAATAAATTTGAGAAATGCTACGTTCTTCCCCAAAGCTTGTGGAAATCAGTAGCCCAGCACAAAGCCTGGCTGGACAGAAGGATGCTGAGCAGCCTGTCTAGGTCAGGATTTGTTGCTGTCCTTCACATTGAACCTCCTATAAGTCACTCTTTAGAAAATACATACCCAGCAGCAAACACTGTAAGAAAATTTGTTTTAAACACTAGCAATTTCTAAAGCACTAATGTTTTAATGCAGTGAGAAAGGTGAGCTGGAAATGGCAGCAGCATGGGTAACAGGGCAGTGGTGTACAGAGGGAGTCCCTCTGGCCATTCTTTGCTTCTGTGCTTGAAGCTTCTGCAATCACCATGTATTAAAATTTCCAAGATTTTCAGCCCTGGCTCTTGTGCACAGTACATCTCTGTAGCCATGCTGGCAATCCTGGTCTGAATTCCCTTAATATCTAGCCTGGGATGGGGATGAAGCTCATGGCAGCCTCCTAGCATCCTTCACCTTAGACACAGCAGCCTCTGTGGCAGAAACAGCATGACTGCAACAGCACAAAAGGGCAAACAGCCTGATGCTGCCAAAAATCGCAGGAGTGCTCCCCAGCTGTGGTTGTGCCAAACCTGCTGGGCTAGCTAAACTTGCTGCTGAGATGTCTCTCCCCCACCCCGGAGACTGCAGTGCAGGGGGTCAGGACCTGCTCTCTCGGTGAGCCCCGGCGTGCCCTTCCCTAAGCACTGATGCCACCCGGCTGCATTTTTACGAACTGACTCTCTTGCCAGGAGAGTTGTTGCCTTCGGTGTTGTTGCAGAGTGGAGTGCCTGGTGAAATCTTTACCCCAGGACGTCCTAATCACATGTAATCTCCTTCTGTCCTTGAAAGTGGTGCACTGAAAGAACCTGGGTATCCCATGGGCAGAAACACTTTTCCTTTCATCCCAGAGCTGGCAGCCAGACCCCCCCTCCCCTGCCCCCGAGGGAATGGCTCTCCCCTCCTCGCTCACCCCCTCCTGTCCCGGGTAACGCTCCCACTGATGATCACAGAACGCTTTATACTTGACGCAGTGAATGCAGACAGAGAGCTGACAGTCCCTCTGGCAGCTGCCAGCTCAGAAGGTGCACCACTAAGGTTGCCTGGGCATGTACTTTAGCTCTAAATGCCCTGTTTTTCCACAAGTTTGCGTTTTGATGAACATAATGTTCTGGGAATGAATGAGCTATCACCAAGCAACATTAACTCTGTGTTAACAAAGGGTTTTGACATTGAATTTGAGCCTGAGGACAATGCTGGCACAAGAATGAGTTATCACAGGCTGGGCCATGGGTACATTGATGATAGAAATTAGAAGGAGCTTCCCACCTGCCAGTGCAAGGATCTGGAACAGCCCTTCAACAGCAGCAGTGAGGCCAGGAGACAACTTCTTGTGGGACTGGAAGTCTCTGAGCAAGAGGGTGCAATGGGGCTGCCTGCCACAGGCCAGATCTCTGCCAGTCCTCTCTTCTTATGCAATTGCAGGACATTTTCATAACGACTTTGCCCTTAGAGCAGCTCAGACCAAGCTGGATGCCTGGGGCTTGCCTGGAAGTGGGGCTGTATGGAGCTGTGAGGTGGTGTCCTGGGGGTGCTGCAGGGTGCTGTAGGGCTGTAATTACCAGGGAGTGCAGGATGTGCATCCTCCTGCCTCCAGCGGGCAGAGAGCTAAGCACAGAAATTGGAGGGGACAGTGTGTGACAGGCAGGCCCAAGATCAATTGCTTCAGGTGATGGCTGGTTGTCTTGCAGATCTGAGGGGATTTCTGATGAGCAGAAGAGGGCTCCTCCACGCTGCAGCCCCGGGGAGAGTGAGCTGAGCATTCAGGGGCTTTGAGGCCAGTTCCCCCACTGGCTTAGTGCCCAGCCAGGGTACTGGTTAGTGGCCAGGGTCCACCCATCACCCCTTTCCCAGAGTGTGCAGTCAGTTGAATGGGACCACCTTGGCACAGGATGGCAAAAGGGGACAAAAGAAGGGGATGGATGCTCCAAGGAGCGTCTGTCAAAGGGAAAGATGACAGCAGCTCTCCCAGGGCAGCCACAGGCTGGGTGCTACAGTGAACCAGCTGCCCCTGCCTGGGAGCACCGCCTGCCTCGCTCCTTTCTGCTGCCAGCCCTGGACACCAGCAGCCCTGGACACCAGCAGCCCTGGGATGTGGCCCACAGCTCCAGCCACCCCTGCCTCCCGGCACCCACCTGTGCTCAGCTGCCCAAGGCAGAAATCCTGGCATGAAACACTTCAGTGCCAGATTACAGTGGATTAGACCAGCCGGGGATGAAACGGGAGTTACAGCAAACTCAGTGGCTGACTGTCTCTTTTCTGTTCTTTAACAGATGATTAAGGCCTTGCCGAGTGACGTCTACATCGTTCCTCGGTGATGAAGGTTAGGGGTTTCAAGCCTAGCTGCTGACTCATAACCAAGAAGAGGAGAAAAGGGAAAATTAGCATGAAGAATGTTGCTGAAATGGCTTGAATGTGTTCAGAGATTAGCGTAGACAATATATTGCTGCCTGTGTTATGGCTGGTGTGTTTAGTAGATGTTTTTAATAGAATCTGATCTTTTTAAAAACATGGAACACCTGTGTGTAGAGCATTTGCCTTATATCTGCAGATCCACTGCCAGGAAGTGCAGATTGTTAACAAGCTTCTCCAGAAAGCATCTTTAATTCCTGATATTGTAACACCAGTGCTTTCTTCTAAGCCTAGATGCCTTTGGCTATCTTGGTGAGCCGTGGAAGCACTGGATGGCGTGTCCTTGTCCAGAGTGTAGCCTGGCTCTACAGGGATTTGCTCCCCATGAGTGCATGTCTGCAGACCCTCCTGGGACATGAGGTTGGTGCTCTACCTTCCCCATTAAATACTCAGTTTTTGGCTGCACTAACTGGCAAACTCAGCAGAGGCCTGGAACACGACCTTCATCTAAGCTGTGTCACCTCCAGTGCACATTGCTTCTGGATCAAGGTTGAGGCAGGCGGGGGAGGCTCAGGCTGCTGCTCCTGAGATAACTGGAAGGATCAGGGGAGCTGGGTGAGTGCTCAGTCTAAACAATGGCTTCAGAGTCAGGGCTGTGATCATACTCAAATTAATTTCAAATATGCACAGTAACACAAGAAGCAATTTGCATAAGACGTCACATGGAGTTGCATACAATTTCGCATATTTAAACAAAGTACAATAAAGCACAGCTCGGGCGGGTATGTGAAATCATTTGTGCAGTGAACCGTGCAGAGAAACGACGTACAATTATCACCAAAGAAGAAAACAAATGGCAGCAACCACCCAGGATGCAAAGTGAGCTCAGAAGTTGTGGAACACCAGCTTCTTCCTTCATCCTGATAGATGCTTGGAGTCAGGTTGTCACGCACTTCTTTTCCAGCAGGCCCTTCTGGTGCCGAGGATGGTGCTCGCTGTTTCACACCACTACTCACTCCTTCCTTCACATTTGCATCCTTGGCTTCAACTTTGCTGAACACTTTCTTCATGCATCGTTCTTTCTGGGCTTTCCAGTGCATAGATTTCCAGCTCTGAGGGGCTCCTCCCTCACCAGGCACTGCTCCAGTACCTGCTCCAGGTGGTACTGTCCTTGCCCTTTAGTGGTAAAGGCTAGAGGCCAAAAGACTGGCTCTGGGAGCACAAGGGCAGACGCTGACCACCTCATTTTTGGTTGTCTCAGTGCTGTGAGTGTTCAGAGCACGATCCCTATGGCTCAGTTCTTGGTACCTCCGTAGGTCATATGGAGTGCACTCCATCTCAGCTCCTGGAAAATGATGGCCGGACCACTAACACAGATAAGGAAGGAAGAAAAGGGAACAACATCCCTTGAATGGGAATGCATCATCCTTTGGAGCAAACATCAGAGGGCTGAAACCTTCAAACCTGCAAAGGGACTTTCAGCCCCTGACCTACATTTTGTGACAGTCCTGCATCTCTCACACATGGGTTGGGTCAGCACTGCAGCAATGAGGCTGAGCTCTGAGGGCTGACCCTTGAGCATGTGCTTTCCTTTCCCTCCCCAGGAGGCAGGCAGGCAGGCAGGGGAGGATTCAACTGCTGCTCCTGAAACAGCAGGAAGGATGAGGAGAGCTGGGTAAGTGCTCAGGCTAAACTGGGGCTTCACTTTTGGCAGCACCCTGGTCCCCATGAGCTCCCAGAGCCCTGTTTCACCCATCTTGTCTTCATTTATCCAGTGCTTTTAATGCCCCCTGGCTCTAAATTTCTATTCTGATCCCTGCCTTTGATCTTACTTCTCCTTCCAGCCCCATCATTTAATCCTAGCCACAATTTCTGCTTCTGCCCACTCTCTCCTCACCCTGCCTTTTCCTGTCCTCTTTCATACTCCTGCTCCCTCATACCTCTTTTTAGGCCTTTGCTTGATAGCCTCATCTCCTTATATTTTAGTTGGGCAATTTGTTTCTCTCTGCAGGACTGCCTGAGTATCAACAAAGACCCATCACCAAAACCCTGGAAGAAGCAGTGTTATGCTTAGTCACCCTTTTGTCCCAGCCCTCTTCTAACTTGCAGGTTCGAGGGGAAAATCTGTCTCTTCCCCATATCCTGCACTCAGAGTTACTGCACTGCATATGGAGCTACAAGTAAGCTGCCAATGTGAGTAGATACAAGAAACCCACATTTATCCAGGACAGTATTTTTGGTGTTCAGTTTTGCCACGGAGGCCCTGATGCTTGGTATAAGAGAAATCTCATTATAAAGGAACGTCTTAGGATTCCTGCTGTGTATCCAGCCAACGCAGGGTACACAGAGCGTTGGATCTCATTTGTGTGATGTTTGTGTGATTTGTGTAATATGTCACACAAGAAAAGAATTGGCAAAGCAGAAAAAGGCATGGGAGAGAAACCACTTCAGGCTTAGATAACTCATCCTGGTATTGCCAAATATGTCTGAATCAACATAATAAGACGGGCACAAACCACCACTGTAGGTGTATTTAACCACTGCATTCATGTTTTCATTAATGAACTCATTCAGGCAAAACTGTGTCCTAATCTGGCTAGACTGACTCCTCTGATACTAGCAGAGGACACCCACCACTGACTGCCCCTTGGTTTGGGAGGAGCTCAGAAGGCTTCTGCTGTCTGTGTCACTTTGCCAAGGCTTAGAGAGTACCTGAGAGAATCAGGATGCCTGTGATTCTGGTGCATCCTTTTGTAGGCAAACTAACAAGGAAGCCAACTGGCTCCCTAGCCAGGCTAGGCTGTAATTCAGATTTGACCAGTGCATGCTGTAGGCATCACACCATGTTCTTCTGCTAGAAAACAAGTCACCCCAGGCTTGTTTGCTTGCTTGTTTGTTGAACCCTTGTGGTATGTCCAGCTGTCGACAAAGTCTGAGCTTCAAACTAGACTGGCTGCCCTAGAGCATCTGCTCTCCTGCCACTGGAGCGCTAACTAGGAGCCACAGAGAGGCAGGGCAGGGCCCTGGAGCAGAGACTGGCATTTGCATCCCTGCAGAACCCTTGTGAGGATTGATCTGAGGCTGAAGATGGTTTTGCTTGTATTCTGGTCACTCTCGGAGAAAGCTGGGCTTTGGATCAATGTGGAATGCGTCACTGAATGGCCTATTATTCACTGAGTGCAATGTGCACTCGGAGACACAGCAGCCCTCAATAAAGATTCAATTCTGCCTCTAAGGATCAAAGCAGGAGTGAACCGAGGGAACTACTCAACTCTTTTACATGATGCTGAAATGAGAGGTTGCTTGTTTCAGGGCAGCTCTTTATGGCAGTTTCAAGTTGTGCATTTCTCCTAATTAAATGGCCATCCACACGGCCAGGTCCCTTTAGTAGAGTGCAGAGCTACCTGTGATTGAAGCTCTCCGTTCCCCCTGCACAAGGGCTCACACTTGAGTTAGCACAGCTTGTCCACGCTGCCATGCCCACTCCACACCCTCCTCGAGGAGCACAGGGATGCCCACAGCTCCACAGGTGTTTTCCCACCACTCCTCTTGTGCCCACGGTGTTGGGATGGCTCTCTCACAGGGTACCCTGCAAAGGAACACAAAGGAATGATATCCAGCAGCACAGGCCTGGGGAGGAGGGCAGAGCCAGAGCGTATGGAGTCCTAACTTCCAGCCACAGCTCTGGAGAAGGTCCTTGAGCAGGGGAGGTAAGCAAGTGTTGTTGGTTGCTGCCACATCCCTGCAATACAGACTCTTCCAGCTGACAGTTGCCTGATTTTTTTTCCCATAATGGGATAATTTATAGCAGGTTATAGAAGGCATTCAGCTGGAGGGAATCCCAGATTTTGGAGATGTTTTCAAAATGTTTTTCTGAACTACTCTCTTTCCCAGGAAATCACAGTGGTCAGCAACAGTTCATGCTTGTTTTTTGAGCACTCATGGTGATTTTTATGTGTCTTGAAGTCATTGTACAGGTCTTATATGTTCTTCTTTGATTTAAATGATTGCATTCATTCCTTCCATCTCTGCTGTCCTCATTCAGAATGCAACTCCCAGTGCACTGCAACCTCTCCAGAGGTCCCTGCTGGAGAATAGGATGTGGGGGAGATGCTAGGGAAGGAGGCAAGGCCGCAGACTGGAAAGGAATGGAGATGCTGGAAAAGGAGTCAGGGCTGGGACCAGACTGGAAGGGTGGGAAGTCAACACAGACAGGTGGGTAAGAGTGATGTAGTGGGGAGTGGTGATGGGAGTGGACTAGACCAGGGAGTCAGTGTTTCAGGAAGCCAGAAGAATAAGGGGCAGCTTGTGGAGCTTCTCCTGTGAGTCAGAGAGTGAGTCCTGGTGAAAAAGGGCATGTTTGGCTGAGTGCCTGCAGCCCCAGCCTGTGCAGAGAGGGCACCAGAGGAAAAGCATCTGATGACAGAGAGAAGTCAGCAGGAAGGGCTGAAGCTCTGGCTGGAAGCAGATGAGGTTTGTGCAAAACATCTCTCTGCACCAATGAGTACATCAGTGTAATTTCAGCACAATGAGAACCTACCTCCACCTCTGTCAAGTCTCTCTGGCTTGCCCAGCCCCAAAGCTGTTGGCTGGAGAGGATCTTCCACCTAAAACAGCAGGAGTGAAACTCTCTGCCCTCCCACACTCAGCACAGGGGCAGAAGAGGTGCCATTCAGCCTCTCGTGTGTCTGTGCCCCAGGACAGCTACCACAGGAGCGTGTCTGCTCTCTGATGGGCCTGGGGCCACCACCAGCCCAGGGAGATCCTGTCCAGGGCACAGGGTGCCATGTGGAGGGGCCTGGCCCTGCAGCACGAAGGGTTCTTCCAGTGGGCAGAAACCCCAGAGTCCGAGGTCAGGTCTGGTCTGCAAAGCCTGCTCCTTCCTCTAAGAGTAAAGGAGAGGATCAGAGATGCCTCCAGTGCCCAAAGGACTCAGACAGGGCAGAGGGATTAGAGGTGGAACCATCCCCATCCCCATCCCCATCCCCATCCCCATCCCCATCCCCATCCCCATCCCCATCCCCATCCCCATCCCCATCCCATCAGTTTTCCAACCCTTGCCAGGGAGCAGCCCCTTGGAGCGGCCATCAAGCCCCGATTGCCGCTGGGCTTGCGAAGTGGAGGAGTTGCGGGAGACAAGGATGCTTAATTACAGAGCAGCCCTGGAAACCAGCAACAGCAGCAGCGCTGTGGCCAGGAGGGGAGGCAGCAGGGCTGTAAATAGAAATTGCGGAGGCAGCCGCGGGGAACAGAATGAGGGAAGATTCTGCGCCTGCTGCGCTGCATGTCCCTCCCTTCCCCTCGGCTCCTGTCGCCTCTCTCGGACACCCTGGCCCCCAGCGCGACAAGCAGCCCCAGGGCGTGCCTGGGAGACGGCAGCTCCAGGGGAAGGACGAGCAGGTTTGCGTGGGGAAGCGGGTGAAGAAGGGCTCCTCCTCCACCAGGCGCCACCTCCCGTGGAAATACGTGAGGGTGGTCAAAGGGCCCCTTTAGTCGGCAAAGAGACCAAAGCAAGATGAACACGGGGCCAAATTGCCCCCTCTACTCCCAAAAAGAGAACTTGGGATGCCAGCAGTCTGAGCCCTCATCCCGATGGGATCTGCCCAGTGTGCAGTCCCTCTCATCCCACCCTGACTTTTCCAGTGTGGGACCTTCCACAGAAGCAAGAGGTCTGCTTTCAATATTTTGCAAAGTTTTATTTAAAAATGTTGAAACTAACATCCCACAAGATTTGAATATTTCACCACAAGGAGAAGAGAAATCCTACAAAAATATATATCACAGCGCACAAGGGCAGGGGAGGGGCAAGAGCGAGACTGAGCAGGGGAGCGGGAGGGAGGCTGGAGGGGAGGATGGAAGCCGTGGCAGAACGAGACCGAGTGGCAAAGGGAGAACAAGAGAGGATAGGGGGGGTGAAACATTAGGAGGGGAGCGAGAACCAGGAGGGAGACCATGGTACAGGACAAGAGTGGGAAGAGGGAAAACAGTGGGAGAGGGAAGACAACAGGAAAAAAGGAGTAGAGAGCCAGCAGTTGGTGAAGGAAGGGGACCTCTCTCTATGGTCCTGCCAGGGTAGAGCCAGGACTACAGTGGGACGTTAGCAGGGATGCAGCTGGGGGGCTGGAGTTTGACTGAGGATTTTTGTGCTGCAGGTCTCAGCTCTAAGGCTGTGCCACAGACGTGGTTTGTCAGAGAGGAAAAACAAAACTGCAGTTTAATTCAGAACAGTCTCAAGGTGGTCCTGTTTGAGAACTTGCAGGGAATGAACAAACCACTCCTTTCCAAGCATTTTTCCTCATTGGGAAGTGGAGTGGGAAATGAAGGGACCAGATTTGCAAGGGCACTTGGGTGCCATTGAGGAAGAGGTAGATAGCCCTCTCTGAATTTTGGGATGCTTGGTTGGACGTGAGTCCCTGGAAACTGGACTGGAGGAGAGGTGTGGAAGCACACACTGGAGGTCTGCTCCCTGCCTACCAGTTGCAACCAACCAGACGGGAAAGCCCAAGCAGGATTTGGCCTTGTGGTCATACCACTCTCTTGGATAAAGAGAAAGAGACTCCAGTTCCTGCTTCCTTCCCTTCCACTGTGCTCACAGAGAGACCACCCTTGTGTTCAAAAAGCCAGGGCTCTCCAGGAGCTCAGCAGAGACACAGTTGTGTCATCTCACTCCTGGATGTTCCCTTTTAATAGCATAGAAATGTTGGGCAGAATTAGCCCAAGATTACAAACCCTTCCAGTTGGTTTCCCTGCACACTTTTCTCTTTAATGGAAAGAAAAAACTTTCTGTTTCTAATGGAAAGAAAAAAAAAAATCTTTCCCCTCCATTCATCTGGTAGACAGGGAAACCCGATGTGCTGTGACTAAGAAGGCGCCGTCCTCTGCCCTGGCTTGGTACTCAGTGCTGTCAACCCATCCATGTGCACATCCAACAAAATATTACCCTGGGCCAGGGTAGAGACCTCAGGCATGCTCTGGCTCCAGTCTGTGTAGGGGAAGATGGTTTATAAGGCTCCAGTCATGGAGAAAACAGATCCAGTGAGATTATTTATTGACTGGAAGAAGCTTGTGTGTCCACATGTGTTCTGAGTGTTTTGTTCCAGGGACAAAGCATAGCAGTGAATGTTTGGGCAGGACAATGAAGTTGTTTCCCTGTATCTAACCTGTTTTGTGTGAGAGATTGAATGACTATCATAAAAACGTGTTTGGCTAGGAAAATTGTTCTTAGAAAAGGTGTTCATTATACCCAAGCCTCTGTTGTTGTAAGAGTTTTCTCTATACAGCTTCACCAGCTTTCTCCTTACCACAGTATCCAAGAAAAGTTTCACTCCCTGGAGATACTTTTACCAAAACCAGAGACATGAAAAAGGGGGAGGAAAAAACCCCAAACCACCAAAATCTGATCTGTTTGCAGAATTTACAAAAGTCTTCCCAGGAAAGTGCAGGGCTTCCCCACATCAAGTGTTGGAAAATGTTTTCACTATGCCTCCTGTGTCCCCCTGGCACTTTCTTACAGACCTTTTCTCCATGCAGCATGTGGAAAGAGAAAGTCCAAGGACAGCCCTTGAAATGGAAGAGTCTAAACTCTGGCCTTGTTTCAACAAACGCTGTTGATCAAAGAACAATCTAATTAATCTGGTCTGGAAGATTACTTCAACCAGCTCAAGGTATTGTGAATTGCCAGCAATCAGCAGTGCAGCCTCCTGCAGCTGTCCTTCCCCAGCAGGGTTGTGCCAGGGAGGGGGGGAACAGGGGCAGCAATGAATGGGGCAGAAAGCAGGAGCTACCACCTGGTCCTTCCCTGTCCACCAGCTTCCCTTCTGCAGCTTAAATGTCTGCCAAAGCCTTGCATGGATCCTGAATAAGTAGAGGCTCAGTAACAGATCGATCTATGGTAAAGCACTAATATCCCCTGCTGTAAGCACAGACTCAGCCTGTGCTTAGACTAGAGATCTCCAGAGTCCTTTTCCACCTACATCTTTCAGCCACTCTGTGCTTTTAATAAGCCAGTAATTTTATTTGACCTGTCATTTTCTCCAAATCTCTACTGTTTTTGGAAAGCTTATTGTAATTTACACTCTGATTTAAATGCCCTTCACAGCGAGTCAGATGGGACCAGAGAACACCTAATGGTTCAGCTGGGTAAACGGGCAGAACCAGGCCTCTTATGAAATTCCCTGTGCTTTGTCCTATAAAGAACAGGCTTTTAATGCAGAGATAAAGGAGGAAAGGCTGCTTCCCTCTCTCCAAGATGACTTTTGTCAGAGACCTTGTAGGTGCATTAGGGCCTTCAAATTGTGGGTGATTTTCCTGCCTCTGGCCACATCAGCCCAGCAGCTGAAGGGTTTTGTACATTGTAGGGGCAACCTTATCTAAATGTGCATCTTTTCACCTCAGTGGTTGTCCGTGTGGGGTTTTAATTAATTTGAAGTTGTCCATTAGAGCTAAGAGGAAGTATTGTCATTAAGCTGAAATTTGCCATCCTCATTTTGCACATCCTCAAAGTGACACCCATGGGTCCTTGCCTAGAAAGAGGTGGAGATGCATGGATCTTGCTCACACAAATAAGTGACAGCGTGGCTGCCAGCCCCACAGACCACCACAGCCCCAAAGGACATGCACAGGCAAACAATTTGGACAGATACCTGTGGCATTGCTTTCAATTTCTGACCAGCTGGGGAACTGAATGAAGGTTCACTTGGGAGCCCAGACACCCCTCTCTCATGCCCTTTGTGAGCACTGCCTTGTGGGCTTCCAATCACCTTGCACTCCAGGAGAGACCTACCAGGAGTACATGGCAACCCTTTCAATGTTCCCAAGATCAACTCTAAACTGCTCTTGGTCATCCCAGGTGCAGAGTCCTGTCTGCTGCCTTGTTGCCTGTGCCAGGAGTATCTGAAAGCAAATCTCTTTCTGAGCCCAGCAAAATTCAAGTTCCTCATGCCCAGCAATGTCTGCATTCCATGCTTTAGCTGCGTACAGGACACTTGCTAAATAACGTGGTGAGTAGAGGGCTTCACCTTGGATTTTCTGGAAAGCATCATCATAGACTTGTGTTATTCAGAAAAACCTTGCTGAAGGAGGCTGAAGGGGTGGAGAGGGACAGCAAGGAGGCTTTCAACAGATCAAAACATTTGGAAAGCTAAAGGAATCTTTTCCGAGTTTAACTGGCAAGAGAAGGGGTGGGAACTGAGGGGAAAAAACTGTGGATGGAGAGAGGAAGAAAGATGCAAGCTGAAGAGAAAAATCCCCAAAGGAGTGTTAGGCAGAAAGAAACTGGAGAGATGTGAATATCTTTCATCCAGGGGAGAGATAATGTTTTCTTCAAGGAAATGGGTTGTTGAGAGGGCCCAGGTGCTCTGTGAGCCTCTTCTGCCCAAGCTTCACCCACCCTTGGGACTCTCAGGAGGGCCAAGGTCTCAGGAACAGACAAAGTTGCCACCATCCGAGTCACCTGGCGGGCAATCCTGCAGCCACTGAACTCCAGACGTTCACTGCAAAGCACACGACACGGGAAGGGACACACGGAGGGTGAGGGCCCACGGGGACAGGGGTACGCCTTTCCACCTTGCCTACCCCCGATGTCAGGCATGCACTGGTGAGAGAGTCATGGAGATCCAAGTGTGTCTGTGCACGTATGCTAGAAGAGGGGCTGGGGAGGTCAAGATTTCACACCACCACCAGCTGTCTTCCCTCCCCCCATTCTGCTCTCTCGCCACCCTGTCCTGCGTGGGCAGGGCGGGTCCCCAACCTTCCCTCAGCAGGAGGCTAAGGAGGCCCAGCTTGTCCATTCGCCCAGGCACATCCCGGTGCGGTTAGTTAATAATGGTGGTGGTGGTGGGCCGTGGCACAAGGAGGTTGTTTTTTTCCTGGGGTGGCAGAGGCGGGGAGAGTCCGCGCTCGCCAGCTGTGACAGGAGGGTGGGGGAGCCAGCTCAGCCTCTCCCGGGAGCTTCACAGGTTCACCAGTGGGATTCTGGGGGAAAGAGGGAATTGGAAATTAATTAGCGCTTACACTGCCCCAAGCCCCCACTCCCACTAGCCAACGTCACCTGTCCCAGCTCAGTGGCCGCTCACCGGTTGAGCTGGAAGGCTGCATTCTTCCCGTGGCCACCCAGTTTCTCCGCACCCTCCTGGCCCTGCCTGGACTCCTCCGCCTCAGCTGTGGGGGTCAGGGGGTCGCCGTAGGGCCCCAGGATGCTGACGGTGGTGGGGGAGAGGTCTGTGAGGGGCTGCTGGCTCTCTTGCTGCCTCCCACTGCTCTGCTGTCCCGAGTGACGCCGGCGCTTCTGATTTCGGTCCCAGCTGGGGAGAGAGCGAGGCATGCGGTAAAGAGACAAGCCCCAGCCCTTGATGACAGAGAAGTTTGTGGGATGGACACCGCTACACTCAGCATGAGAGCCCAGTGTGGCCGAGTGCCAAACCTTGCAAGGGATTGCAGCACCAGATCTGCACCTCTGGGACAAATGGGTCCTAAGCCCACAGTCCTCCTGTAGACACTGGCCCAGTGAGAGCCTCCATTGGCCCAAAGCCCACTCACCAGAACTTGAATATGATTCCAGTGGCAACCAGGACAATGATTATGGAGATGGTGATGGTGACGTACAGCTGGGGGTCCACACCTGTGAGACAGAGGAGTGGGGGTTGTGATGGCCACTCCCCCCGGTCCCCAGAGAGCAGCAGGGCAAGGGGAGGTTCCTGATGAGTTTTGTAGAAGGAGCTGCTCCTGCAGAGGATCGGGAGTGGGGTGAAAGAAGCAAAGGGCAGATTTACCTTCCCCCCGAGGCCCGAACAAGAAGGGCCGCAGGGTGGCTGGGGTCTCTCGCAGGTTGAGCCCCGCGTTGTGCAGGAGCGAGTGGGAGTTGGGCTGTGCCGTCGCCATCCCGTGCGGTGAGACAAAGGTGTATCCCAGCGGTGGGAAGCCTGGGTTGGCCGAGTTTGTGTCCCCTCCATCCTCATCCGACACTGTGGGACCCCACACGATGGCCCAGGGGTACTGGGAGGAGGGCATGCCGTCCTCGAACCCGGAGGGGGTGGCGGGCCGGGCCCCCGCGGCCTGGCGCCTCAGCCGCACCACGTGCCGCAGCTCTGCTCCGCGCGCGGGCAGGGCACGCTGGCGCGGCAGGGCCGAGCGGGAATCCGAGCGGGAATCCGAGCGGGAATCCGAGCGGGAATCCCGCTCCGGCTGCGAGGTCCTTTCCCAGATGCAAATGGACCGCGGGGCCGGGGGGCTCCGGCGGGTGCAGAGAGGCCGAGGGGCTGCTGGGCCCCGAGAGCGAAGAGACCATGTGCCAGGAGGAGGGATGGCCAAGACGACGAGGAGGAGATGCCACAGCTGCAGGGAGTGGATGCGGGAGAGGAGCGGAGGCATCCTGCTGCGGAGTGGGGGGAAGAAGAAGAGAGCCTGATCTAAACGTTCCTCCTGTTGGAAGGCCAAGCAGCCGGGAGCAGCCCACCACCCACGCTCCTGTTTTCTTCCCGCCTCACCTGCCAGTGTGGGAAGCTGTGAACCTACCAGGCACTGGGCTCCATCTCAGATGCAACAGTGTCTTTGCTCAGTCAGGATCTTGTCTCATCTTCTTCACTGGGAACCAAAAGGGAGGGGTGTCAGTGTCCCCTCACTCAGTGGTGGCGGTTCTCTCCTTGCAGGCAGTGTGTGCCACCCCAGGTGAGCTCCCAGCCCCGGCAGGCAGGATAAGGGGAGTCCAAGCACACACACTGCATCCTCTCCTGCTCCCATGCCCCCCGTGCAGTGAGGTGCATCCTGCCCCCCCACCCTGATGCCAAGTCCACCCATAAACTCATGCGTTATCGTATGCTAACAAAAGCAAGGAATGATCTCTGGAGCACACGTGCCCAGGAACATGCGCAGCTTCCCCAGGGACTCTCCTGTCTGAGGGCCGAGAATGGGATTCAGCATCTTTGTTTGCTTATCACTGGAACAAGTTGGAGTCTTAATTCCTGTGTTTATTTATAGTGTGGAGTGTGTAATCCATTTATTAAAAAGGAGCCTCTTCATTGTGTGCCAGAGCGAGGGAGCGAGAGGGGAAGCACGAAGTGGTAAACCATGATGACTGAGAAAGAGTGAATCAGCGAGAAAAAGTCCAGCCTCACTAAAGAATTTAAGAGAAAAAATATGCCTATCAAATATTTAGTATTTACTTTCCTCTTAGCTAACATGAAATTACCTTCCCACACTCCTTGTCTTAATGTCCTCTGCACTGTCCCGTTCCTCCCTTTCTCCTCTATTCTTCCCTTTTCCCTCCCACCTCCCACGGCTGAGCAACAAAAGCACGGGGTGAGGTCAGGTCCTCTCAGCCGGATTTCTGTCCTGGACGCTCCGGCATCAGCCCGGTGGCAGCCCGGCTGCCCTTCACGCTGCCCGCCCCTTCCCTCGGCTGGGCACAGCGCCGTGCCGGCCCTTCCCCGGTGAGCTCTTATGTGCCTGACCCCGGATCCTCTCCGCAACCGCACGCACACACAGGACAAAAAAAAAATCATGCTCCTTCATCGTGAAGGGGAAAGCATGAATGCCGACAGCCCACGGTCATGCCCTCCTGAGGCTGCCGAGGTGGAGAAACAGGGATGCTTGGCTGAGGGAGTCAATGCAGAGGCCAACCCTGCCCCTCCAACCCTGAGCCAGCTGCTGCACCTCCCGGCTTCCAAGGGGGTACTGCCATATGCCCCTGCTCACCCCATGCCCTGAACAAAAACTGCAGCCCCTCCTGGGTGGGAGGCTTCCTCTTCCCGAGGGAAGAGCCCAGGGCTTGCTGTCATGTACACCTGAGAAGAGAGGCCAGGAGGACGGGCACCCTAGACTAAGTAGCTGTCTAGCTCCTGCTGCATTAACCGGGGATATTTTTAGTTTCCTTCTGTTAAATATTTAAACAAAGTTCACAGAAAAAAAGAGAATTGTTGGCTAATGTGCCCTGCCCCTCCCTCCGGGGCAAGATCAGTCTCTGGAGGGATCCTGAGATGAAGATGAGGAGAAAAGAGCAGCTATTCTCAGCATTTCTTTGTTCTTTGCTCCTGAACCTCTACGCCTTGGAGGGGACTCAGTATTAAAATGCAGCTCTGCAGAGAGGCAGCAGAATGGAGGAAGTTTCTTCTAAAGCCAGATACTGGTGAGATCTTGGCCATCTGGATTATGATCACGATGCCGTGGAAGATCATGTCTGGCAACACAAATCCATGACAGAATTTATTCTGGACTTTGAAAGAGAGGGAATTCCAAGCATGGAAGACCTCCTTGTGTGAATCCCCAGGCTAGAGGGCACACAAGTTGCAGGAGAGGTTTCAAGGTGGCTTGGAGTGCCTGGGGCCATGCTTGGGGCTCATCATGGGACAGCAGTTCCCTGGGATGAAAAGCCTGCTCTGCTTGTGACACGGCACTCTCAGTATAGCTCAAGTCTTTGGGGGCTGGGGGCTTTTTGCATCGGGAAGCAGGAGGTGTGGGGCTGGACAGTGCCATCCCAGCAGGGCTGACCTTCTCCAGGTGCAGGTAAACCTCAGTGCCAGCCCCACAGGGAGGTGTGGTACAGTAGCGGTGCACGGATAACCTCTAGCACTCCTCCTAACAGCAATGGCTCTACCCTCCGAAATGTGCCTGGGGGCAGGAATGCCGGGGTCACTGTGCTCTCCTCGCTTTTTGGGAGGTCTCATAATGGAGACATCGCCGTTCTTCTAAGCTGAGACTGTGAGCTCCAGCAATGACACTCCAGTCTATGGACTTCCAGGGTTGAAAACCTGGGAATAAGAAACCCTATAGAGCCAAATCCTGGATGGCTTTCACACACAATTGTCTAAATTCCAGCCCTATGGAGCAGATAACATATGGAATGAGTTGAGGAGGGGTGAGCCCCAGCACTGACTGCCTCATGAGCACTTGCTGCTGAGGAGGGGACAGCCCATACGTGGAGGTGCAAGCCTCAGACTGGAGACACTGCTGTGCATGGGTTCTGCTGCCTCGAGTGAAGAGCTGGTGATTCCCAATGCCCCCACCCCAAAGGTGCCTTCAGATAAGTGCAGGAATGATGCAAAGTCAGTTGGTCTCCATCAGCATATTCTGGTTTGTTAATGAGATCATGGCCAAAGACCGAGAGTGTGTCCTGCACTGGCACACCCAGGACTGGTGGATTCACAATCCACTGATTGTGGAGGAGCTGGGAGCAGGATAGCAGGACATGTCTCCCATGGCATGGAAAGTGTGGAAGCAAAAGAAGGTTTCAGGTGAAAATACCAGGCAGTGCATGCTGGATTCCACCGTGCTTGGAGCGTTTATGTTCGAAATGGAACATAGATGTCCCTGTGGATTATTGAGCAAACAGCAGACAAAGCATGTCTGGGGCACTCTGCGGTCAGCCACCGGCAGCGGGATTGTGTCCTGGGCACCGACCCTGCTGTGTTGGAGGGCAAGAGTAACACACGCCCTTCGTTCAGCTCCGGATGCAGCTTCCAGTGTGGATCCTGAATAAACTGGTAGACCTTCAGAGCAGAGGAGGGGATGCCAATGCTCTTACTACCTGGGAGTATAAATCCCACCTTATGCCATTTAAGAAGCCTTTGTGTGCCAGAGCAGAGAGATTGGATTTCTGCACCAGTACCCCATGGCAAGGCTCTTGCTTTCATGTGTGTTTCCCAGGTCTAATGGCAATGAAACTGGACAGGGCTACTCCCAGAGTCTGAACAAGAAACCTGTATCCTTTCACTCTAGGTACAGAGCCTTCATCTCAGCGTTCTGGTCCTGTGATGCACAGATGACAGAATGTGAATGACAAAGCTATTTCCCCAGGGCACTTCATTGAGCTCAGTTTGTGAATCTTGGTGCTGGAAAGCAGCGAGTAAGAATTACACTGTTCTTTGCCACTGCATATGGACCCCACCATCGCTCCAGACTGGGGCTAATCTGTTAGGAGCTGCTCTCATGCATTTGCAGGATGGAAGCATGAATCCTGCTGCTGTTCCCCACACCCATCTGTGCTTCCTCCCTCTTTGTAAGTCTCCTGCAGCATGGACCTGCCGCTGCTGGGACATGAGAGAGCAGACCTCAGTAGCCATGCCCCAAAGCATGCATAGCAACTCACCAAGGGGGACTGGGAATTTACATCCTACCTAACGGCTAGGAGCAGAGCCTGCTGCACTCCTGCTAAGAACAGGGAGCTCTGACTAAAACCCTGAATGTGACACCCTGAGCTCTGGAGTTCAGATACTACTGTGCCCCAGGAAAGCCCTAGGATTCGCTTACGATAACTCCTTCTCCGTGTTCAGGATTCTTGTATACCTTAATGCCATAGATAAATCCTATCCAAATAAGAAAGGCATCACAGGAATAAAAGAACCAAGGTGCCAGCCGTGTGCTGTAGCTCCCTCGCATCAAGTGCAATCTGTAACCTTCTGTTACAAAATGCTGAAGTTTGACAAATTCAAATGAGGAACAATACTATTAATAAAGAGGGTCACACACCAGCACAATTCACCTAGGCAGGTGGTGTGTTCCCTACTGCCTGCAGCCTTTGCCTGGCTGTATTCCTAAAAGAGATGCTACAGTTCAATCAGAAGTTATGGGCTTGGCGCAGGAAATTAAATTGGTGAAATTCTCTGGCCTGTGCTCTGCTGTAGGTCAGTCTCGATGATCAAAATGGTCCCTCTGGCCTTAAAACCTGAGAATCTCACAGCTTTCTCGATGCCTAGCTGAGATCAGCTCTGACTGGAGAGCAGTTGGATGAAGCCAAGCGCACACAAGCCGCGTTAGTGAGGAGCGGGTAGAGGCTCCTTCCATCCGGGGATGGGAAAAGAGTTGCACCCGATTCTGTCTGGCTCAGCTGGCAGATGATGATCTATCTGTATTTTTGTAACATCTAGAGCTTGACTGCTGTGATACTGTGCCTCTAGGAATGAAGCTGTCTGCTCTCAGAGCGCTCCAGCTAGTTCAGAATGCAGCAGTCTGTTTGCTCAGCGACTCAAGCTGCCGGGAATGCATCACCGTGCCCCTCTGCACCCCACATCGCCTCGCCTCTGAGCACGGAGTCCGGTTCAAGGTCTCCAAACCAGCATTCAAAGCCCAGCATGGGACAGGCCCCAGTGACCTAAGCAATCAATCACCTCTCCTTATGCAGCGATGACCTCACATGACGGATATATTCCACTGGAACAATGAAATTGCCAACCAGTTTGGGGAGAGGGGGGAGGGATGGAAGAAGGGTAAAGAGGCTCATGACCCTGAAAAATGGAACATTCACAAGACCTGGGCCAAGATTATGAAACTTACTGCTGGCTGAAATAAAGCTCACCATTAGCAACCCCGCAGCAGCGAGAGCTTCATGCAAATCCTTGCTTCGCCCAGCTCCCCCACTGCAATGATTCCACTCGAAATAGTGATGAAAAAATCAAAACAAACGTGGGGAGGACCCAGCCCTCCTTACAGAGAAGGAATGCCAGGTTGGCTGTCATTTTTTAATCTCCCAGCCAGCACTAAAGGGCTATGGTGACAGCTACTGATACAAGACTGTGATTTGGGACCACGGAACCTAGAAGCTGTCTCCAAGCACTGAGCAGAGCGAGTTCAGGCACTGGCAGCGAGACCTTCCCCACACTGCGTGATGCCCTGGGCACACCACACCTGCATTTTTCACCCCGGAGTTCATGGTCCAAGAGGCAGAGATGCAGTCATTACTGGTTTGGCAGCAGGAAGCATGAGCCCCGGTGTTGGTGAAAAGGGGTTGTGTATTCGGTTGGGTGGGGACGGGGAAAGGGAGGAATCCCAGAGCAGATGACCCAGGGAGACAATTCCTCTGCACTCAGAGTTTTGGCAGCTGGGACTGTGAATCCGAATGCTGGTGCTGGTGCTCTGGGGTGGAGATGCCAAGCCCAGCCAGGGAAAGAGTTCCTGCCATGCGTGGGGCTGGGGGCAGCAGCTCCCAGAGCTGGCTGAATTTGGGGGCTGGCAGTTGGAATGCAGTGCCTCACGTCAGGCTGCTCTACCTGGTGTCTGAGGCTGAGAGGGTTGGTGGTGGCACCCAGGAGGATCCAGCAGGATCCCGGAGGGGCTGACACTGCTTGCCCTGAGTCAGTGCAGGTCCTGCAGCGTTCAGCGGCTTGCCGATAGGAATTCCCGTGCCAGGCTGCCACGGTGAGCACTTATGGGCTGGGTACGGCAATCCTATGCTGGGGCAGAATGCGGGGCTGGAAGGGTGATGCTGCATTTGGACGTTCTCATAGCGAGGGAATGGGCGTGTGAAGCCCATCAATGGTCCTCTGAGCTTAAGTCTCCCTGCATTTGGGAACTGTGAGTGTGGCCCCATTCCAAGCAGCACTCTAGGATGCCGGTCCCCTGCCATCTAGTGCCTGCCTGCAATACATGTCATGAGTCTGACAATCTTCTGCCTCCCAGTTTCCTACTGTTCCCGGGCATCCAAGTGCTTCAAGTGCTGAGTCTCCGCATCTGAATTGCTCTCTCTTGCATGGTGCACCCTTGGCCAGGCAGGAGGTGGGACTGACCCCTCTGTTTCCTTTCTCCAGCTGCGCCAATTTGGCTGAAGTCGCCTTCCTCAGCGCAGGCTCCAGTGCTCCAGCACAACAGGTCTATGATGGAGCCCGGAGCTGGAGGGTAAGAGGCAGCGATCCCTCGGCTGTGCCCCCTCCCTCGCGGCCCCTCAGGAATCCCCTGCCCCTGACTAAAAGAGGAGGAAAAGGAGGAGGGAGAAGGAGAGACAGCCGGCTAGAAGGAGACAGAGCACCTAGATCGGGAAAGGGAAAAGAAAAAGGGGGAGAAAGGACACAGGGAAGGAGACAGGGAGAGATGACTTGGAGACGGGCATGCAGCCCCCCTCCCCCCCGCCCCTGCAGCCCCGTCCCCACTCTGTCCCCCAAGCCCGGGCCGAGAGGATGAACTTACCTTGCGGGGAGACGAGTGGGGCGCAGCCGGAGCGGCGGAGCAGAGGGCTGGGGGAGCACAGCTGCTGCTGCCCGTGCCTCTCATGGCCAGGACGAAGGAAGGAGAGGAGGAGGAGGAGGAGGAAGAGGAGGAGGAGGAGGAGGAAGGTTTGCTGAGGCTGAGCCTTGGCTGAGGGAGAGGGAGCGAGAGATGCCTTGAAATAAACAGCTGCCGAGGACTGGTCCAGCCCCTCTTTCTCTCTCTCTGTCTCTGTCTCTCTCGCTCGCTGCCTCCCGTTAACCCCATGGCTGCTGGCACGGGCGCGCCCGGCACCGTGGCCCCCGCTGCAGCCCGCGGGGGGCGCCGGGGCGGCCGGGCGAGGGCAGCGGCCGGGCGGGGGCAGCGCGTCCCCCCGGCCCGGAGCCCCCTGCCCCGGCGGCCGGGCGCGAAGGCTCCTCCCGCTCCCTGCCCGCCCGCGCCGCGCTCCCTCCCGCAGCCCCGCGCCCGCCGCCCGCCGGACCTGCCCCCCGCCGCCTCCCCGCCGCTGCCCGCACGGCTCGGCCCCGCTCGGCTCCGCTCCGCTCGGCTCCGCTCCCCCGTCTCGTCGGTTATTTCGGGATCTTCACAGGAAGCGATTAGGTTGCCATGGAGAGAGGTGTCTCCAAGGGACCCGTCGCTCCGGCTCGCTCCGGCGAATGCCACCCCCGGACCGGTCCGTCCTTGGGGGCGGAGGCCCCCCGGGATCCCCCTCCCCCGGGCCGCCCCCCGGGGTTCATCCCCGCGGCCCCTCGCCTTTCCGCCCCGCAGCGGTGCCCTCGGGGAGATGCCACCCCTCGGTCCCGCCCCCCGTCCCCCGTCCCCGCGTCCATCATCCCCGGGTTTCGGGCCCCCGGGACCCCGCGGCCGCCGCGGTACCGGGCGGGGGGGCGGCAGACGGGCGGCCCCGGCGAGGCGCACCCCCGGCGGGGCAGGCGGCGGGATTCGGCCGAGCCTCTCGGGCAGAGCCCGTGGGACACACGGGTGAGGTAGGAACGATGGGGAAGTGGAGGGGGGAGGAGGAGGATCCGTCCAAGGTGTGTTTTACCCGTTGAGGGATCACCCAGGTCTTTTGAGCCTGTCCCCAAGCGCGTTTCTGCCAGGGATCGATGGGATGCGTCTGGAAATGGTAGGGATGTGACAGCAAAATTAAAGAAAGAAGCTGATGTGCCTTTGAGGGGCCGAGTGTTTCACAGGGAACGTCTCCTCCACCATCGAGAACCAAACAGAAAGCACAGACCAAATCAGAAGGGAGCAACTGAGCAACCAACGGGCGAGAGAAGAAAGTCAATGACAGAGAGACAGTTTCCACTCCAGGGCCTGAAATATGAGGAAGCAAGAAAGTAATTTCCTCAGATCCTCAAAAACAATCAAACTTTTCATCATAAAGCGATGAGGAAAGACTGTGACTGACCCTGGGAAAAAAAAAAAATACCAGAAAGAAATAGTAGAGACTGCACAGAGCTGTAAAGCAACCTGCCACTGCATCAGGGATGGACACAGGTGACAACTGGACACACAGTACCAAGCCTGAGCAGGGCAGGATGGCCAGAACAGGTTGTGCCAACTTTGGACAGATATCTGAAGGGTCTTGGTCTGTTCTTCACCAGGCCTCCTGCGAGCTCCTGTGCTAATGAACCAGGCTGCTCCAAGCTTTCCCATGCCAGGATGTTTGAGTCCTGTGTGTGTATTTGTGAGCATGTTTAGGAGAGTCAACAGGTTTTTCACATGTTTGGGAGTGATGTCGGTGTGTGTTTGGAGGATCAGCACGGGGATGGGGTGGTTTTAGGCTTACTGTCACCAGGAGATTGTGGTGTGGGAGGAGGGCACTGCGAGCAGCGATGTCACGGCTGAGGAGCGTGTGAGATGCTGCACCATTGTGTGTCACCAGGCATGCACACGCCAAACCCCCCGGCTTTTGTCCCTTTCATGTACATGGGACTTTATGTCAGAGATTATCCAGGCTCCTGTCACACTCCAGCCTTCTCATCTCTAGCTCTCACAGGACTTGTACAAATCATCTGTGCAAACCCTGCTCAGTGATCCCTCACGCTCTCATCCCAAGAAACCCCCTGTGCCGACATGGTGGAGCAGCACAAGGCAGCGTTCGGCTCCTCTCGCTCTCCGCGCTTCTTCTCCTGGTTCCTTACCTGGGAGTAGCAGAGGGTGGAAAGCTCTGGAAGGGGCTACATCAGGCACACAGGCTCTCTCTGACCTTTTCAAATCCTGACGAATGTGTTTAGTATAATTGGGAAGCACAAAACAGAGGAGAAATTTCAACCAGGGAAAGGTCAGCTAAAGGGTGAAAATCCAAATGACGCAAACACTGAAAATCCCCCTGAAGAGTAAAACTACAGAAGGCAGCAAAAGGAGTCAGAAATATGAGAGAGGACAAGGAGCAGAATTTTGTAGGGACCAAGGAAACCTTGGCAGATGTGCTGGGGGGAGTCAGGAAAGCCGTCAGGATGATGGGAACAGAGAGCTCAAGGGCTGATGTCACTTGTACCTCGCTCTTACATGATATAAATGGAATGGATTGTCTGGTTTCCTTTTCAAAGGAAAGCTAATGTAAAATTACATGGAAATTTGAGGGGAGAGATGGAATCAGGTGTTGCTGGCTGTCATTTCTGTCTGGCAGTGATCAGACACAAATCAGTTACATCCAGGAGTCCTGAGCCCAGGCAGGCCACTGCTGCTGGTTTTACTGTCGTTTCCTAAGGGGAGAGAGACCCATGTTGTTGCCTTGCTACCTACAGAATCTTGTCTGTCTGTCTGTTAGTTGCCATGGATTTGACAAAATGACCAGTTTCTAAAAAGTAAATAAGCTCCAACAAATGGTATGAAAACCAGCAGCCTGACAGAGGAAAGAGATGCTTCCAATTCCTGTGCTAGAACAGAGCCTGTAGCCACGCTGCTGGGCAAAGCCCCACAGGTGAGAGCAGTCCATCCAGCAGGCTAAAAGAATTAAGCAGAAAATGCTGGAAAATCTGTGTTATTTTAGAAACATACCAAAAAGCTATGAGCTCTGTAACATTAGAGAGTGGTGGGGGAGCCCCGTGATGTAGACTGTACAAGAAATTGCCCCTCACAGATGTGGCAAGCTGTGGAAAGGGTGCCATCAAGAGAGCCCAGCTGAAGGTACTGTAGTGGAAAGTACAAAGCATACAGGAAAAAATTCCACAGAGAACCCAGTTTCGTCTGCCCTATTGCTCACCAAATAAGGGGTTAATAAGCTTTGGAATATCAGAGACATCCCAGAAGGCTGGAAGAGAACTGTGCCCTGTGAATATTTGTAAAGAGCAAACAGAAGACCTGAAAAATTCTAGGCAAAGCAACAGAGCTGATATGAGATTCTCCAGTTAATGCCAATCAGCCTGGTTTGGAGGAAACTGATCTTGCTGCATAAACTTGTTTTGTTCTTGTCAGTCTTTGATGTGACTACAGGTTTGTTTGGGAAAGGTGATGGCTTAGATCTATCCAGGCTTCTGGAAGTGTTAATTTCCCAAAGCACACTGATAAGAAAAAAAAGCGTTATGCAACATTAACAGAGCAGGAGGTTAAGTGAGCTGGTTAACTCCATTTAACGCCCTGTAAACACAAAAGAGGTCATCCCTGGAAGCCCACCATTGAGTGGCAGTGTTTCTTACGTGGATGCCCAGGAATGAGTCCCGGGTCAGGTATGACTCACCATTTTATTCAGTGCTTGGTGAGCAGATATAGTTCATTCTGACACAATTTACTGAGGGCACAAATATTGTTATAGTCTTAAAAATAATGAGGATAGGACCAGGACAGAGTGACCTGCCCCTTTCAGTAAGGTGGTCATTCTCATAAAACTTCTTATTATAATACTGTTGAAAGCAAATTGTATGGCCAGGAACAGGAAAAAAAAAATGCCCATTTCTACAGGGAACAACTTCCAGTCCCGAAAAGAAGTGCTCTGAAAAAGGTGTGGGGATTGTAACAGGCAGAAAACTGAACACAGAATCAGTGGTCCAGGCTGCAGCAATGGATCTGAAGTGATCCCTGTCTGTGTAAAGATGGGAAGTAAGGATGGGAAGCAAGGAGACGATTAAACCTCTCTCTGTGTCTGAGTAAGTCTCATGCTGGAAAACTGTACAGTGCTTTATGCTCCATATTTTAAAAATAACTTTGAATCAAAGGTGATCTGAAGGCTGGAGATCTCAGTAATTTAAAGAGGTCAACCTGTTTAATATATCAAAAAGCAGAATGAGACATGACTTGCTTGCAGTATCACTCCTTTCCTGAAGAAAAGTCTACCAAATATTCTGGCAGAGAATAACAAGAGCCAGTCACTGGAGAGTGATTAATCACAGAAACAAACTACCTAGTGAAGTGCAAGATCCTCTCTGTTCTGGAGTCTTTGAATCACAACCGGAGGCCTGTCTGGAAGACAGCTCCTGGTCTGCAAAATCCTGAGGGCTGTGAGAGCAGATCAGAGGAAGAATTATCATGCAGTTAGCCTCAAGCAGCTGATATTGGGCTGACATTAGGTGTAACCCCTGTGTGCATTAACCCAGTACAAACTCAAGGGTTAAAAGCCTCCTGTATCATATTGGTATCCAAGAGAGTCCTGCCAACCCCTTTGTCCTTACAGTGTTTTTGTCTCAGAGCCCGTGTTACACACAGTTGTGAAAAATCGTCTCATGAGATGTGACTCTGCTATGTTTGGAGAAGGACTGGTGAAAAAAGTGTCTTCAGCGTTTTGACAAGTTATTTGGATTCTGTGGTGGTGAAGAAAGGAGCAACCTAGAATGAGCCCGTACAGCTCCACAGCTTTAAAGTGGGACAGTGAGCACAGAGGAAAGAAAGTGGATCTATAGCACAAAGAGAATGGAGGTTTCTTTCTGTAAAGATCAGAGCAAGATCAGAAGAGAGGGCTGATGCTAGGGGGTGGTTACAGCTAGGATCAGAGATCCCAAACATTCAGAAATAACAACACAGAACGTCTCCATGTCACAAGATTTATCTTAAAATTATGAAATGTCGTACAGACTTGCTTTCATCTGCACTCTTCGCCTCCTACTTTCGGCTCTTTTGGTTACATGAAAATCACATTTCACAGTTTCCCTGTGACCATAAAGATAGGTGTTTGCTTTGTGAGGAAAGCAAAAGCATGGAAGTTACTGACTCCAGGAGGCTGGAATTTAATTTCAACACCCAGCACTCCAATCTAGGGATGAGGCCAAAGTTTTGCTAAGTTGTGGGGACGTTACCCGTAACTTTTGCACTCGTGAAGACAGTGACCTTCTCATTTGGAGAATGCAGGATCTGAGTAATTCAAAGGACCTTCTGTCTTTGCCCTTGATGCAGGATAAAAAAGGAACAGACAAAAACATGGGGACCCAGCACTCAGGACATAGGAACTGGGGCTGAAGTGGAGAAGGAGACAGAGAGAGCATCATGTAGCTAGGATGCTCGGGCTGCCAGGCTTTATCTAACTAATAATGAAAGGCAGCAAGCGTGTCAGAGAGTGTGAGAGAAACAGATCGATAGAGAGATAAAACTGAGATGGAAGGAGCCGGCAAGGGGGTGGGGAAGAGAGTAATAAAACACTACAAATCAGCAGGGTTACGTTTGAACCTGATTTGAATGCACCCTGCACTGGTGTAAGTGAAGACAGCAGGTGTGAGGCTACGGTGAATCAGGCCTAAATACAGAAACAGGGGAAAGCAGGGAGGAGATGGTGCTCTTGTCAATATTGCCCTGTAACCTCCCTTCACAGCTCTCAGCCAGCCTTACCTGCCCTGCCTCTCCTTTCATCCTGCTATGTGGAGAAGCCCAAATATTGCTGGCTTTGAGAATACTGACTGATAGACTTTCCTGCTTCCCTGGGTCATCATGATCTTCCTGAAGAAATGCCTGTTGGGTAAAATGTGTCTTGGTCCCATTTTACCTGACTTGAGCATAGGAAGTGTTCCTTACTACTTTGTTCATTGAAGACCCAGGGTAGCTTCCAACCATGCCCTGAGCCACTGGGTGTGAGGCACTTTCCAGGTGACTGTGCCCATGCTCAGTTACAATGGAAGATGATCACAGAAGTTTCTTTGCTAAGCTTCAGATTTTTGAGGCAAAGGAGGCTGTGGCATCTCAAAGCTAAGATCATCAGAGCACATAAATGAAAATGTGCCCTACAAGAGCAAGACTGAGGGTTTGGGTGCCTTCCCCTCTCAGGGCACATGTTTGCTTCTCTGGCCCAGCACTCAGAGCTGTTTTGCTTTTTATGCCTGGAATTAGTTTTAAGTGATGTCCACCTAATCTTCGTGGCACAATCATTAACGTTAGGAGTTCAGTTTTTCACACTGACCATCACTGTCCACACTGTTCCTTCCTTCTGTCAGTAGCTATAGTCTCCTCAGTGAGGAGACCAAACACTAAAGGAGCCTTAGAGACTGAAGAGGATGACCCCGAGAAGGAGTAGTGACAATCCATACAGCTGTAAGAATGAGCTTGGGAGGCAATGATCCAACTCCCCAAGGCAGCCACGGGTTGTATTTTCTAGCTCTGAAATTGTGTTTGGAGCAGAATTGTACCCCAAAGGAGCCTTCTTAATGACTCAGCCACAACAGCTGTGTGACAAGAACTAGAGTTAAAGCAAGAGAAAAGAGTTGTTGATACTGGCAAGTAAAACCTTAACAAAAGTAGACTTTACCCAGATAAGGATTTCAAGATGTTATACTTATTTCAAGATGTTATGCTTACAGAACTTTGGCTAAGCACAAATCAACTGCCTTTAATATGTGCTAAACTGGTCCAGCTGAAGACCAAATCTCTTGCTGGCAATCACGTGCTGGAGTGCAAACTTGCCCTGATGGCTCTACGATTTTACCATGCTAAAACCATGCTACCTGCACAGACTGTATCAGGCTCCCATCAATTTGTTGCCTCTTTTTCTTTCGTGGAAAATCATTGTGGATTTCTGAAGGAGCCAGCCATGAGGAAATTGGTGATGCACTGGAAACTCTTGGCCAAACAGCTTAATATTGCTTATTGAAATGACTGCACTCCTCCCAGTCCCCCTCACAACTCACCACTGCCTACCATGTGATTTATACAAGATGAGAAGAGCTCTGAAGGTTTGGAGGCTTTTTTTCCCCAAATGACCCCCACTTTTTATTCTCTCTCACCTGGCACAGGGAACCATGCCCTCAACAATGACCGCATTGCCGTAACTCATACACCCACGAAGAGATACTTAAGGTGCACTATAAACATTTCTATCCTTGTGGAGCATTTAAACTATCTTTTTATGGCCATACCCTGGCTGCATCAGGGATGCATTTCTTGACAAGTGCGACGGTTAATGATTCAGCAGATAGTAAAGTCATTTTTTTGTAAAAATTAATGCAGTAGAGGAGGGGAGGCATGCAGGGATTTAAGAAATGCACAGCTTAAATACATAAGTACAGTGCTTTGCAACATAAGATTTTATACATTTACATATCCCCAAAACACTGCTCAAAATAGTGAGATCTTAATGGTGTGAAAGCAAAAACGAGAACGATGTGTGGGCACACACAAGGTATTCCATGCACCTCTTTCAATTCTGGTGTGGTGCTTATAGAATAGATCATTGAGATGTGAAAAACACCATGCCATATAGTAGTGCATCTGTTTTCTTACCAGTTATTTCAACATTAATCATAGAATCACAGAATGGTTTGGGTTGGAAGGGACCTTAAAAATCATCTTGATCCAACATCCCTTCCAGAGGCAGGGAGGTGTGCTATTAGACCACGTTGCTCAGAGCTCCATCAATCCTGGCCTTGAACATTTCCAGGTGTACGGATGAAGAGTAGATATTCACTGGCAAGACCCATAAATACGTGGATATTCATTTGGCATTGATTGCCTTGTCCAAAACACATCTCACTACGGCTGAGCAGCTTGGGCGACTTTTGACAGAGGGTGGGTCATGAAAAAGAAGAGAACAGTGAGCAGACGCTGCTGGTGAGCAGGGCAGGGCATGAAAAAAATGCAGGATGGAGTTGAGGGCTGGCTGGTGCCTGTGACCAGCAGAGCCAAGGCCGGGGACCAGCCGGGGACCGCAGCCTGGGCTGGCCCGGGGACACGAACGCTGCAAGGTGGCAAGGTGACAAGGGTGGCCGGGAATGGCCGGGAATGGCCTGGGATGGCCGGGAATGGCCTGGGACGGCCGGGAATGGCCCGGGATGTCCGGACGATGCGGCGGACGGACCGGACGGACGAGGCGCCGCCGCGGTCGGCAGCGCTCAGCCCCGCCAGCGGGGGGCGCCCTGGCGGCGGGACTGCGCCGCCGCGCGGCGCTCGGCCTGACCAATGGGGAAGCGGCGAGGGCGGGACGAGCCGCCGGCTCGGCCAATGGGCGGCGGGTGCGCGTCACACGCGGAAGCGGCGGCCGTGCGCCGGCGGTGTGGGGCGGGTGCGCGGGGCCGGGGCCGCGGGGGGCGAGCGAGCGCGGCCGGGCCGGGCCGGGCCCCGCCATGGCGGCCGAGGGGAAGGTGACGGGGCAGAGCCAGGAGCAGTTCCTGCTGCTGGCCAAGGCGGCCCGCGGCGCCGCGCTCGCCAGCCTGATCCACCAAGTGCTGGAGGCCCCGGGCATCTACGTGTTCGGGGAGCTGCTGGACATGCCCGCCGTCCGCGAGGTGAGACCCGCCCGGCCCCGCGGCCCCGCCGGGCCCTGCCCGCGGCCCGGCGGCGCCGCCTGACCCTGTGTCCCCGCAGCTGGCCGACAGCGAGTTCTCCCCCGTGTTCCGCCTCCTCACCATCTTCGCCTACGGCACCTACGCGGACTACCTGGGTGAGGCCGGGCGCGGGGCCCCCCGGCCCGGTGGTGGGGATCCCGCGGGGCGGGAAAGGCGCCGGAGAGCCGGGGAGCAGAGCGCCTCCCTCCCCCCGTGCAGCCAGGGCTGAGCCCCCGGGCCTGACACACTCCTGGTTGTGCTTTGGGCCCCAGACTGGCGGGGTACCTGGCTGTAATTAATGCTGCTGTTTGCCACCTGCCAAAGAGCATCCTGACAAAGACGTTTTTGAGGAGCCAGGGGAAGGACTTGGGTATCCATTGGGATGTGCAGACCCGCATAAATAACGCATGGGACAGCTAGAAAGGCTGAGTTGAGGGTGGCGGGAAGAAAGGCTGCTCAGAAAAGGTCTTTTGAGCTGAGAATTGATGGGGATGGCTTGGCAAGACGAAGCACCGCTTGGGGAATTGGTGTGCAGACGTTTTAAGAGACGGGTGTGGTACAGATGCTTCTGTGCAGAACTGGGAAACGAGGCATAAATTCTAATATCCCATTCTTTCCCCTGACAACAGCTGAAGCAGCAAACCTCCCTCCCTTGACAGAGGCCCAGAAGAACAAATTGAGGCACCTGTCAGTCGTCACTCTGGCTGCCAAGATCAAGGTAGTGGCCCTGTTTTTCCTGAGTTCTCCTCCCACTGGGATTATCTCGTGCTAGTTACCACCATGTTTCCACAGTGCATCCCCTACTCAGTGCTGTTGGAGCAGTTACAGCTGAAGAATGTCCGGCAGCTGGAGGACCTGGTGATTGAGGCTGTGTATGCAGATGTGCTGCGAGGGAGCTTGGATCAACGGAACCAGCGCCTGGAGGTGGATTACAGCATTGGGAGGGACATCCGGAGGGAGGAGCTTAGCACCATCACCCGCACATTGCAGGAGTGGTGAGGAGGAAGCCCCCAGTACTAACGCCCAAAAAAGGTTGCAGGAGTGGCCAGTGGCTTCCCTGGATCCTTTGTGTGTCACTAAGGGTGGGTGGTGTTGGAAGGTGGCCTGCTCTATCCCCTTTCCTGTTCTCTAGTGGAAAGTAATTTTCCAAAAATAATTTCCCAAATTCCCCTGTTTGTGTCTAGAGGGATGATGGGGACGCAGCAGCCTTTGCACAGCACTGGCTGCTGGCAGGAGGCTTCCTGAGTGTTTATCTGTAGTTTTTAACCCAGCATGGCTTTGTTATCTGCCCCCCTCCAAGATAATAACATAATTCACTGTGTTATTACATCAGATTCCTGCCCCTGTATCTTCCCTGCCTGTCACCTCCCAGTGCGTTTGGCCTCTGGAGTTGAAATCTGCTGTCTTTCACCTTCCTCTCTATGCTGTGCCAATTCCCTGGCCTGTTGAGTTGTGGGTCTCCTCTCCAGGTGCCAGGGATGCGAGGTTGTTCTGTCAGGCATCGAAGAGCAGGTCAGCCGGGCCAACCAGCACAAAGAGCAACAGCTGGCCCTGAAGCAGCAGATTGAGAGCGAGGTGAGTGGGTGCAGCAGGGAGCAGCCAGTGCCCCTCGCCTTAAAACATCTAGAACCAGTACCCTGTGGTTGTTACAGTCTTTGCTGAAGCGAGGCATTGCCTTTTCCCTAGGCCAGACCCCCCAGGGACTTGTGCCTGAAGAAGAGTCCTAAATCAGCTTAATACTCCTCTGCAGTGCAGGGGCCTGGACAGCTGTTGGCTCTTTTGCTTGGTGTGAGCTTGCAGCTCTTAGCTCCAGGGCTTCCTTTAGAAACAAATTTTTAAAAAACCCAAAGGGAAACTAAAAAAACCCATAGCCAAAAAAACCCCCAGCTTTGGGAAGCCCATTAGTTCTTGCTTTGCTGCTGTTGCAGGTGGCAAACCTGAAGAAGACCATTAAAGTGACAACAGCAGCCGCTGCAGCAGCCACGTCCCAAGACCCAGAGCAGCACCTGACGGAGCTCAGGGAGCCGGCCCCTGGCACCAACCAGCGCCAGGCGAGCAAGAAAACCTCCAAAGCCAAAGGGTGAGCAGTGCAGGCTCAGAGTGTGTGTGTGTGTGGGACCATCAGTGCACTTCTCTCTGTGCACTTAGGAAGGGAGATATGAACCTGAGTTTCCACTTTGAACTTTTATTTTTCTTTTTTTTTTTTTCCCCCTGTGCCCACAGGCTCCGGGGCAGCGCGAAGATTTGGTCTAAATCAAACTAGCTGGATCTCCCTTCACAACTGGGAGGGTGAGAGGAAGAGATTGGGGGTTGGAGGGGTAGCAGGGGTCCCAAGTGTGATGCTTCTGAGCTCTTTTCCAAGATTCATCTTGCCAACTAACTCTCCTGCATGTTTGTCCTCTTTCCTTTCTTCTTTGCCAACGTTCCAGGCAGTGTCTCCCTCCTTTTCATCACAGCATTTCACACTCTGAGCTTCAGGTTGTACGCGTTGCTGTCTCCCCAACCGCTCAAGCCCCCGTCACCACGGCCACGTGTTTCTCTCTTTCTCTCTCCCTGTCTTTTGACAGGTCAGTTTCAGGAGCCATAAAGGTGTGACAGTCACCTTGGCACCCCCAGGGCATCACAGAAGCTTGGAAAGAGGGTGCTGGTGCTGAGCAGTCGTTTTGGCTCTATGAGACCCCTGGGATACTTTGCTCCAGGGCAGCATCTTTGATTGTTTAATCTTTGTTTTGCTAGGTGGGAGGGTAGTTTTTGATGGGATTCTTTTAAAAAATATATAAATATATTATAAATATATATAAAACAATAAAAAACATAGATCTATGAACATATCTATACAAACCTGTGCTCCTGTGGATGGCATCTCTTTGCCTTGTATGCCAATTCTGGAGGTTCCGAAATAAGCCATGATAATAGGAGCTTCTGTCCCATTTTGGGGTGGAATATCCTCAAAATACTAGGTTCCCTTTTCAAAGGTAGTGCCACAGTATCTCTATTGGGATGAGAGTCCATAAAACAGAAATTAATCATAAATCCTTTTTCAAGTGTTTCTTGTGTGGTTGATTTGCCTCTAGACCCTTCAAAAGGTGATTTTCAGGTAGTCTCAGAGGAAGGTGCAGAGACTGAGGAAAAAGTCCTTGTTTGTGTCAATACTGTGTGTCCTGTGATCCTGGGCAGAATGGAGAGTGATGTGGGGACTTGCCTGACGGGTGAAGGTAGCAGAGTCAGTGCCCACATGAGTGAGTTCTCACAGGGTACATGCTGCACAAGCTGTTCTCAGGTGGCAGTGGTGTCTGGTTGGAAAAAAATCTAAATCAGTCAAAGTGACTCCTGTGAGATGCCCAGGAAAAAACTTAACTCAGATTCTTCAAAGGATGCCTCCTCGAGGCTGGCTTGGAGCCGAGTCAGACGGATGTCAGTGTCACACTGCCTCTCCACGATGTGTAGCTGATGTAAATGTAAATTGACACCGTGACTCCCACCCCCGCTTGGTTCTGCGCCTTGTGCCAAGACTAAAATTTGATTCCCTGAACCTGTGTTTCTGTATGTGAGCAAACCATGGAAAAAATAATCCAGTGAAGGAAAGCTGGGAGCTTTGTCTTACGGGCCCTTGTTGGGTTCACTGGCTGGGATGGATTTTCTCCTGGGTCAGCTCCCTGTGCAGACAGGTGAGAGTTGGAGCCGAGGCAATGTAGGTGTGAGCAAGTCTTGTGAAGGGGGTGGGGAGGCGGGTGTGTCTGTGCCTGTTTTGGTGGTAGCAAGGTGCCATCTCAGATCTCGTACCCCACAAAATGCAGGTTTAATGCCGTATCACTGCTTTGCTAATTCCAGACTCCTGTAATACAGCACTGACTGTCATTGGGAAAGCCCCATCAGCCAAACCCCTGAACTCCTAAAACTTCCAAGCAGCTTTGTTTGTTCCTCTGTGTGTGGTCACAGGGCTGGGCGTACCAGCTGGCTCTGCTGGGGACAGGGACATGCCAGCTGTCCCAGGGTGACAGCTCTCACTGGCTGGGGTCTCCCAAGAGCTCAGGCAGCCCCACACCTTCCCCCCTTCTGTTCCACAAGGCAGCAAGCGCCTTGGCTGTAGTTGCCTGGCACAGAAGTGCCAAGTTAGGAGAGTTTGATACGAAGTTGTCCAGATGGGAAACACAAATCTGGTTGCTGGAGCACATGAGGGGATAGCTGGGCCAGGATTGTGCACACCCACCTAGAGAGATCTGATGGATTTGCAGCCATACGGGAGCCTACCTGGTGAATCCTGTTCTCCATAAGTTGTTGGGAAGGATTGTGATGAAGCTTCCAGCTTTTGTTTAAATCACCTGAGCCTTTCTCCTCCTGCGTCACATCACCTTCATCTGTCTCTGTCAGGGAAGAGAGGCACTGCACTCGCTGCATTTGCAATTGTCTGCAAGAAACAATAACGTCCATGTGTATCAGATCTTCAGCTCCCTGGGAAGGGCTAGCCTGGGACCGAGGTGCCAACAGGGGAGGAGATACCTGTCAAGCACCTGCCAGCTGTCTGGCACCTCACACCCTTTGAAAAATTTGCTTGCAAAGCCGTAGGGGTGTGATGAGAAAGACTGAGGAGAATGGGCTTGGGACGGAGCTGAGCAGCCGGACAAAGCACGTGTCCTAACAGCCACTGGCTGATGTCCAGTGGGAGCTGGGCTGGAGCAGTGTCACCTCCAGGGAGAGCTGAAGTTACCAGCAATGGAGGAGGAGGGTATTTGTGTCCCACTAGAACCTGCTGCTGCTTAGGAAGAGCAGCTGTAACAGCTCTTTGCCCCGAGTGTCTTAGCTCCTCTCTGGTCTGTTGGGCTTTGCCGCCGAACCAAACTGTGGCTATTAGACACAAAGGGTCTGTTTAAATGTCCTGAATCCACAGTTTAAATCCAGGCTGCAGATCCCAGGAGTGGAGTTGGAAGCCAGCACTGAGAGCTCCAGGCTGGTTGTGTGTGATAGCGCTTGTGTGACTCCCTGTGCAGCAGAGACCAGGCAGAGCAGTGCCTGAGCTCTGCCATCAGCCTTGGGAGCACAAACGCCCCCACAAGTGCCAGCAGCCAGCATGTGGACCAGCGTGGCTCTGAGGGGGCTTGCCACTCCAGTCCCAGGCTGTGCTGAGGCCCCAGACTCTGACCCTCACAGCTCAGTCACAGCTGGCAGTGTCCCTCTGCTGTTTTTTTGTTATGTGACACCCAGCTCATCCCCATCTCCCAGGGTCAGCTCAAATCTCTGGGAACAGCATTTGCCAAGCACAGCCATAGATAGGCCTTGCTACCCCTTCTAATTTGCCTGCCTCTCAAGGCTGGCTTGTTACGGATTTTAGGAGAGTTTGGGATTAAACAGAGCTCTGAAAGTCTTCCATTTTGTTTACTTTTCAAAGGGAGCACCTTTAAGACCTCCATTAAGAAAAGGAAAGCTGGAGGTAGCACATAAAATTACTTCAGACCTTTGGTAGGACTGAAAAATAAATGAGAGGGTTGCAGTGCAGAATGAAAGTATTGCTGCAAATTGCCTTGCTGGATGGCAAACAGAGGGCAGGAGCATAGGTTTGCCTTTGCCCTTCACCTGAAAACCACGCGTTTATTTTTCATGGCTCACTTCAGCCGTGACTCTGAATTTCAGTTGGAGAAGATGTGAAGATTAATTAATTAGTTAACATTTATAAATCACTTTGAAGATGGCAGGAGTGAGGTAAGTATTGAGCATTATTATAAGTTTTCGTTTTTAAATGTCTTCAGGTTTTAACCCATTTTTTTCTGAAGAAAAGACCAAGAGAACAGACCCTGAGTAGAGGAGAACAGAAATACCTGGGCAGATTCAGCCCTGCAGAGGAATCAGATTTAGGGGGCTGTAGAATAGAGGGTACAGAGAAATGTCCATCCCAAAAGGAGGACCAGGAGATTTGCCATCCCCAGCACAGAAAGTCTAACAGCTCTTGTGCAGTGATTCATTGCAACCCCCTCTTTGGGTATCTGCATGGGGCTTTCACATGGGTTCAGAGAAGGGAGGAGGTAGGAGAGGACCTCAATTACTCTACCACTAATGTCCAACTTTTGCCAGCCACCTCCAGCTGCCCCATGCCAAGAGGTAACCAGGGATTTGGGTTAATGATGGTAATTATTGCATTCTTGGGGCATTATTTCTTCTGGGGAGCTTGCTGCTCCCCTTCTTGAAGGTTGTGAAGGTGCTGGGCAGCTGCTGCTAGCAGCTTGGCCTCTGCTGCAGTGCCATCCATACCTGGAGAGTGGGGAGAAGTGTCACAGCCGGACAGACACCCTGCAGGACTTCTCTAAGGTTCTCTCCATCCTCCACTGCTCTGTGCCGAGCTACCTCTGGAGTCAGAGATGGTTTTTGTGTGCTCAAAAGGAGTCAATACTTTATTTACTGGGCTTGCTGAGGCTGCCTTTGCCTCTGTTCTCCAAAGGAGACCTTAGCCAGGGTGATTTGTTTCCTGTTGAATGGGGGGGCTGGTGTGTACCCAAGTGCTGTTACACATTACCAAGTCTCCTTTGCGCCAGTGACACTGGCTGGGGGACACGTCTGGACAGCAGGTTTCCTCAGGCCTGTCTGTGGGGGGCAGGGAGGATGGCAGTCCTGCCCCTGCCCAGCAGCAGGCCTTGTGCCCCCACCTCCATCCTCCTGTGAGCTCCCAGAGCCAGCTGAGGAGTGGTGCTGCAGAGGCCATCGCAATGCCAGCCAGATTGCATCTGCTGGTCTGCAGGGTGATCATGCATCCGTGTGCTCCCTCAGAGCTCCCTGCAGGGATGCCCTGCCTCTGCTCCACCAGGGCAGTGGCTCAGTGCTCCTCTGAAGGCCCTTTGTGCCAGGTGGGTGCCCGCAGTCTGGTCTGTTGGGAGAGCTGTGGCACAGATGTGTGTCCCCCCTTGCTGCCCATGGGGCTGCATCTGTGCATAAAGACCCCCTGACAGCAGCCACGGAGGGCTGTGCCTGCTGCTTGCCACAGCTGCACCATCCTTCCTGGGATCAGGCCCTGGCTCTGCAGGATTCTGATGCAGAGCAAGGTAGAGTAGTCAGAAGAATCTCACAGTTCATGTCAGCTGCTGCAAATTCATCTCTCAGATCTCTGACATACTTCTTGTCTCCTTTGTATGCCTTGGAATAGCTGCTCATTTTCCTTCTGTGACCCCTTTCCCTTTTTGCCATCGTCTCCATGGGAGTCTGTCTGTGTTCCCACCTGCAGGGCTCTTCTTTCCTCATCCCTTTTCCTAGTAGTAATCCCTGCTTAGCTGAAATACTCATACGAAAGCCACCTGTTTTCTCCACTGGTTCCACAGGCACCCCATCTTTTGGGTGTTCTTCTTTCATCTTCTGCAGTTTTCCAGGACTGTCCCTCTTGGACAAGTATGGAACTAGGCTGGACTATTGTCTGCCTCCTCTGCTGGTGGCAGGCTCTTCCACTGCCAAGGAGAGGAGTTCATTTGCAAAAATTCTTTGTGCAGTGTGCAATTATATTCCTGTTGTGATGAATTCAATAGGCAGCAAAATGTCAGCTGGATTTGAGAGCTGTGACCCCTTTACAGTAACAGGAATGTTCAGAATTCCTGTAGCACTCGTGCACATGTTAAAAAAATATCCTGCACCCTCCAGTTGAGGACAAGTAAAGCCCCAGCCCCTTCAGATCAGGAGAAAATGTTTCTCGGGAGACTTTCCCTGCATCTGCCTCTGAAGCATTCAGCACCAGTTTCAGGATGTGGGAAGATGGATGATCTCTTTGGTGGGAGCAAAGGCAAGGAGGCTCCTGGTGATCGTATGTGATCTCTTACCACTGTGGTCTTACAATCCCTTGCAAAAGCTTCTCAGGTGCCAACCCCAAACTGGTTAATTTTATTGTCCCCACTAGTCCCCTTGGCAGGCTGCCCCAGAACCCAACTGCTGTGGTGGTTCAAGTTTTTTAATTTCCAGCTTAAGTGAATTCACACACAGCTAGTTTATATTCTCGTGTGCCTGTGCCAGTGTGGCTCTAGCTGAAGCTGTACTTCCTCCCTGGTGTTTATTTCCCTTGAGTACAGACTTCACTTCGCTTAACTAACCAAATCAGCCCCCTCGTGCACCGTGAGCTCTCCATACTCTCTTGCTTGCTCTTCAAATAGAGTGCAAAAGTGCTCTCTTACCTGCACTTCAAATTAAGCTTTCTTGGCTAGAAATGAGCACAGTTCTCTTCCACAGGTGAAGTCTGATCAGCATCTCTCACAGGCACAGTAACACGCACCTAGAGCTACCAGAAATGCCTCCTGGATTGCGTGTCTTCTCCTCTGGCAATCCAGAGTATTTCTTCTTTTCTGATGGTTATAATCAAAGAACCCCCAGTTTATAGCTAAAATCTTGATTTTAGGTCCTATGCTCCTTTTCCCTTTCACTTTGTGCTACAAACTTTAGCTCTTTGGCTGTTACTGACACTTCAAGGCCACCTACATCCTCCCGTGTGATACCCTCATCCAATTTAGTAATGTTGCTGCGTTTTATTTATTTACTCAAGCATTTATTCTTTTTCAATCTTTGTTCTCCTTTTCTGTCACCAGTAAGGGATGGAAATTGTGAGGCTAGTGTCGAATCTTCCAGCTTACCTCTGGACATTACATCACCAGCAGTTGGAGATAGGTAGTGTCTGTTCTATTTCCCTTCCTTTTATTACCTTTCCCCCCCACGCTAAGTTTATATAAAGTGCCCTCAGGATTTAAAAAGCCATCCAGATGTGAGGAGATAGTGGAAGTAATAATAACCAAAGTGAAGTCTCCCTATGGGAACAGTTTTTGAAGTGTTGTCTTTAAAAAGGAAAATTCCCAGGAGGGAAAAAAAACCCAGTTACATTTAAGACAGGGCTGAAAAATAAAATCAATTCCATTTTTTAGAGTGTTATGAAAAGTAAAAAATATTGCAAATCAAACAATTTTAAGTTATACACTGGATTGAGGTCTGTTTTAAATCCCTTTGTTCTCCAGCACTGGAGCCAGTGCCTGTAGGATTTTTCACTCCAGCCCCATGGCTGTGCCTGTTTGTTTCCTGAACAAACCCTTGTGCCCAGACAGAGCTCTGTTTCCTGCAGCTCTTTGTGGTCCCACCCGCTTTGAAGCCCTTGTCAAGTCAAAAGGTCTCTTCCTGCCTTTCCCACCTTTCCCTTCAGTCTAGCCCTGTGCCAGTCTGTTTCCCTCTCCTACTCAGAGATTTTTGAAGCCCAAAGGGACTGGTATAATCACATCACTTGGCTTCTCGAGTGGCCAAGAACTCCCTCGCCCCGTTCCTGTGCCCACTCCATAAATTCTCTTTGGGACACCCCATGGGGTTTGGAGTGCGGAGAGCTGGGAAACGGAGGTGTGCTCTACAGCTCTCAGACAAGGTCTGCATTCATCCCCAGTTCCATCGTGAGGTCGCTGCAGGTTTTCTGCTGGGCTGAAGAGCCCTCTACTGTCAGAAGCCTCCTTCCCGTTTAGGTAACGCCTGTGCTCAACTGGAGTGAACTCAGACACAGGAGTCTTGAGTTCATGTTAACCTCTGGTGCTAGGCAGTGTTTCCAGGCTTCAAGTCATCCTTGTTGAGCCTTCTTGAGCCTTCTTTTGTTTCCTTTTTAGTGTCCAATAACCAGATTTCCCACAACTGGTTCACTAGTCTGATATGCCAAATTGTTTAGAGGGATGGAGCACCTCTCCTACGAAGAAAGGCTGAGAAAATTAAAGAGAATTTGGATTGTTCAGTCTGGAGAAGAGAAGGTTTTGGGGTGACCTAATTGCAGCCTTCCTGAAGGGAGCCTACAAGAAAGATGGAGAAAGACTATTTACAAGAGCATGTGGTGACAGGAGAAGGGGGTGGTTCAAACTGAAAGAGAGAAGACTTATGCTGGATATTAGGATGAAATTCTCTACTGTGATGATGGTGAGGCACTTGCCCAGAGAAGCTGTGGGTGCCCCATCCCTGGCAGTGTTCAAGGCCAGGTTGGATGGAGCTCTGAGCAACCTGGTCTGTGGGAGGTGTCCCTACCCATGGCAGTGGGGCTGGAACTGGATGATCTTTAAGGTCCCCTCCAATCCAAACCATTCTGTGATTCTTCAAAGGGGACAATTTTTACCTCTGCTCTTGGTGAACACAGGCTAATGCATCCCAGCATAACCCATCTGCACAGAGGAAGAATTATGCAAGTACCAATCATTTCCTTGGTTGTCTTCCAACCCCAATTCCTTTTGGAGTTCTCCATCTTGAAAGAGCACAGACTATGCTTATGTCCCTGGGTGAATGTCTTTCTTGCATTCAATGCAGCCAAAAATACCTACTGTTTATAAATAAACACACCAATAGTTACTGACTGTTCAGTACATCTCATCTTTTTCCAACATTTATTACTTTCATTGTTCTTTGGATCCTCTGAAAGCTTCATCAGCACTGGTTTAATACCTTCTTTCAGATCATTAATCAAGTTACTAATGAGCATTAGTTTCAGAACAACATCCTACTGGAAATAATTTCATATTCTACAGTCTCTTTTCCCCCTCATTACTTGAAATCTATCAGTGAACTAAAATTTATAATATTGGCCCTTTTGTTGTTTTAAGAATTACTAATTTATTTTACATTGGAACATAGTCTTATGGCCAGATAAAATGCCTCATGCTGTTGTAACCTCTGACTCTGGGTTGCTGTAGTGCCTTTGTTAACCCAACCCATGATTTAATCAGAAATTATCACAGTTGTTGGACAGGAATGACTTCGAGAAGTGAGATCACATATTATAAACACTAGGACACAAATAGCTATTTTTAAATTTAATGCATTTTGCAGATCTTATCTTGATTTAATGTCAGTTTACCTAGTTTACAGGTATGGATATCAACTAATTTTTTATTTACAAATATTGCCACCAGGTTAACTTTCCCAGACTTCTTTCTCCTCAGTATTCTACAATTCCCCCAGTATTTTACAACACTTCAAAAATGCAGTGAAAGATGCACAGACCTCTGGGGCTACCCAAATAAATATGTAAGGACAAAGTTCCCACTAGCCCTAATTTTATTTTCATGATATATTTTCAATTATGGAAAACTGAATATACAACAAACAAAACCACCTAAGTTTCTGGTTTATTTGCATGTAGCTGGCGCATTCTCATCTGAGGTTATACTGTCCATCTTCCTACTAGTGTTTCTAGCCTCTCTCCACCTCATTCTACCCACCTCCCCTTCCCTCTGTCTCTTTAAAGCGTGTCAGGCCCCTTTGCCTCACTTCATGTGCCATACTTGCTCCTTAGGAAGATCCAGTAATACCACTGAACTGCATTGATTTGGTGCTTCAATTCGTCCAGTTTGAAGGTGACAGCTATGGGAGAAGGAGCAAGAAGGGATTTTGTCTCCCTTGGATGGATAAGGATGACTTGGAACCATGCCCTGCCCATCTGAAGTAAATACTGTTTGATTTTCCTGTTGAGAACATCCAACCTTCTCTTTCTCCATCTTGCTGGCACAGCTGTCAGAGACATTACAGAAATGGAAGAGTCTCATCCCAGCCTTTCCTGTGCCCTGATACAGGAGGTAGCTTGCTTTTAAGGGGAAACCATTTCATTTGAAACTGTAACTAAAAAAATTAAGCCCAGGTAGGTGTTTTCCCTTCTTTGTAGAAAAAAAAAACAAAACCCTCTTGCTTCCTGAAGTCAGAAATTCATGTACCATGTCAGCCTGGCACAAGCAAAGGGGTCACCCTCTCAATATACTTCCCCTGCTTCCTGGTTTGGCATCTCTAAAACTCTCCCCTGGGCTCCTGTTTTAACACAGAGTTCTCCTCTCACTGAACTTCTTTTCCATATTCCTAGACCACCAGTGCTTTGCCACCCCTGGAGAAGGCCGAGACCTTGGGAATGACTGTACAGCAGTTAGCAAGGCTCAGGCAGCCAGGTAAATCACCCTCCCACTGCAGAGTGGAAGAGCACGCAAGGGTTCTACCTAAATCCGCAAGCAGGACAGCACCCAACAGGAGCAAAGGCTGAATCCAGATAAAAGGATTTGGGATTAGATCAAGATTAGGAAATCCATGCCCAAAGAGGAATGGATCCTCACGAACAAAGGTCAGTGTTAATCCCCACCACCACCACGGGCACTTTCCAGTTCTCCATCTCAGACATAGCCTAAAACCTGACCAGGACCTGGCAGCAGGTTACTGCCACCATCTCCATGTTCTGAGCACCTTTCTGAGCTCAGCTGGTTCTTCATGGATCAAAACACTGGAGCCACATCTTGCACTGGCTCCAGACTGCCAGAGATGAGGGCTGCTGTTGTTGCAGTCCCTTCTTTCACAGTCTGGCAACCCCAAGATGATTTCCACAAAACCTCTCCCAAGCCCTGCTTTTTTCTGTGTAGCTCCTCCTTCAGCCTTGCTCTCTTCAGGGTTTGCCATGACTATGACACCTCCAGAAAGTCACTCCACTGCCAGGGACAGCAGGCTGCTGTCTTTGAAGTCCCTTCCAAACTAAACTATTCTATGACTCCTACTGGGGTTTGCCATGGGATGAAACAGCACAGGGAAGTGGGGACAGAGCTTGCCACGAGCCACGGCTCTGTTCTGCACTTCCTTGAAGGGTGGAACACATGTAAACTCTGCCCTAAGCTTCCAGAGGGTGGATGCTGCTTCCTTTTTTCAGGGCAGGACAGTCGTCCCCAGCAAGGTGTGTCACTCTGTTAGTGCCCACATGTACAACAGAGGGATACACCGCAAGATCCCAGCACACCACTTCCAAGTGTAAGTCATCAATTGATTTCCTGCCTTCTGTTCCAAATAAAACGAATGAAAAGGTTTGCATAAGGGTGTGTGCCAGAGCACAGAACTGGCCAAGAACTCAGGAGATCTTCCCTGGTCCTATATTCCTAAAGCCTCTCAATTTTCACCTAATACTGAAGAAGTTAAGAAAAGGTTGTTCATAACGTCAGTCACGGTTGCAGTGATATAATAAGAAAATAATGGAAGTATTCCCTATCTGTGCAGGAACCCCAGAGGCCCAATTCAGGGCTGCACAGCTGACCAGGCAGCAAGAAAGACCAACCAATTTCCCTTGAGTGCACAGCAAAACTGCAGCAATTAGAGGGCATTTTTTGCAAATAGTAGTGCTTGGGTCTTCTTTCACAATTTCCATGTTGAGCATCATCTCACTCTGTGACTACATGGGAAAGCTATTAGGCTATTTTCTGTAAGAAAACAAAGCCTTAGAATTTAACACCAAGTTTCTCTTCAGCAATTTTCCAAGGATGTGAAAGCGGTTACTTAATTCCATAGCAGGCACGATTAGATCAGCTGAGGATAAAGACTGATCCAGCAATTCTTTACAGTTTGTTTCTTTATTCAGTAAACATCTAGTTACAAGTTTCACAAATTAAAAAAGTGGGGGAGCTGATTGAAGAGGGGTCGGGGGGCCCACGGGCTGATCCAGCTTTTATTCTGCTCCTCCCTTCTCCAACGCACACATCCTTCTGCTTCTCCACAGATGCACCAAGGAGCAGTGGGGGAACCAAACCCTCTGTCCCGGCAAGGGGACTGACAGGGGGTTCTAGCAGAATTCCCTCGTATTCCTTTCACATGGGACTAAACACAAACTTCAGAACCAGCCCAACCCAGCACAGAGAGAGTGGAAAGGATGGAAGAGGCAAGGTGGCAGCTCCTCATGCCCAGCACTACTGGCAGAAAGAACAGAGCCAAGGGACAGCAGAGAGGGAATGGGCAATTCATGTGTTCCTTGCACATCAGTGAGATTCCCCATGCCCCACTGCAGCACCCAGATGGGGTGAGAGAGCAATGCAGAAGATTAGTTGCTTTGTTTCAATTCTTAAGTGGGAGGGAGGTTAATACTAAATTTGAGGAGGGTCCAAGTGGTGCTTTGAAGGGGCTTCAGAGTTTCACTGTCTGTACCTGGGAGAAAAGGAAACAGAAGACATAAAAAGAATAAGTTGTGCCTAGAAAGCAGAAGACAGATAAAGACACGTTTAAACCGGATGTCTAGACATCAAAAAAAGGGGAAAATGTCCCCTTTCAAGCACTAGATCACATCCTAGTGAGCCCTATTCGAAGCACAGGAGAGCAGACACCAGCACTTACTTATATTTCAAACTGGATGGACAGCAAATGGTCTCTAAGTTCTATACAATGACAACATAAACACTCCACAGATTGCAATCCTATATCATGTCATACTATTTCAGTCATCAGTTCAAGCTGACACCACAGGTCTTTTGTTCATGACAAAGCTGACTTAAAACAGCTTCCATCTCCCCGTTCAGCACAGCATCTTCTCAAAACTCACACCTTCCCCTGCTCTCTCAAAGTGGGAAAACCCCTTTGCAACTGAAACTCCAAAATAATGTAAGATTAGTGCAAAGAAAAAAAGTAACCCTGTGTCTAAGAGGCAACCACGCCGCGGAAGACAAGGAATTGTTGTTAAGACTTACAAGGGCGTGTAGGTAGATCTGGGGGTGGCCATGCTGCACCCCCCACAAGGTCTGCTCCGAGTTCACCAGTCGTACCGGCGGGACTGTCTGGAGGGAGAATCCTCGGGGCCCTGGATGGCCAGACGAGTCCCTTCGGCCCGCCGGCCGGCGCCGCCCTCGTGGCGCCGGTACTCCAGGCCCCGCTGCGGCCGGAACCGGGACGTCTCCCGCCGCCACTCGTCGTCGAACGCCGCTGCGTCACCTGCGCGGGGAGACAACCAGCTCGGGTGGGGAGGAGCGGGTGGGGAAGCGGCACCTGGCTTTGCCGGGAGGAGGACGTGGGCACTACTCACTTTCATCCATGTTGATGTAGTCCTGCCTCTCCTCCTGGTCACCTGTGCGATGGTTCCGGGAGCGCTGCATGATGTGGGCCCGCTCCCTGATGTGGTGTCCAATGGACATCTGTTCCAAGCCGCTGTCCGAGTCCCGTACGGTTCGTCTTGTCTCACGGATCTGGGGGCAGATCCCCGCGTGGAATCAACGTTTTCATTCCTTCTCCCAGCCCCCTAAGGCACCCTGATTCCTGCCTCCAGTATTCCAGCCAAGTTGCACTGCCACCACTCCCAGGATGTCAGACGCAATGTTACAGAGAGGGAAGAATGGATTCCCCACTGCCAGCACTTCCCATTTCCTCCCAGGGGCCCTTGGCACGGTTCAGTGAGTCACAAGAGCACAATGTGCTCCTCGAACTGCAGCTGACTGCAAAGCCAAAGTGCTGCGGGTGGCCACCCACAGAGCCACCAAAGGCAGCCCACCCTCCCACAGCAAAGCCAGCAGCCTCCTCCTTACCCCGCCAGGTGCTGAACGCATCTCTGAGGTCTCCTGGTAGACTTTGGGCCCATCACCCAGGTTGGAATAAGAGATGACGGTTGAGGAGGTAAATGTCTGGCAGTTAGCACCACTCGTCATATGCTCCTGCACGAAGGAAGGGGGAACGGTGGAGAGAAGGGATGGGAGGGAAGAAGAGATGGCATTTAATTCTCTCTATATGATGAAGTAAGAAGTTGCAATAGAAAGAACATAATCCCCATGGATCCATTTTTCTGGAGAATACATCTTCCTGTTAAATAAATACTTATTTCTTGCCAAACAAGTCCACCCCCACACTTCCTCACCCCTCTCCTCTCCCTGCACTCAGGAACAAGCTCTGTCACTGACTCCCAGCGATGAAGCAAAGCTTACAGCCTCTGCCACCTTGGCAGGTGTGGCTCAGTCCATCCCAAGCAGCATTGTAAGATAAGAGGCATTAGAGGGATGGCAGAAGCACCCTCAGCACTCCCCTCAATACAGAATGGTTCATGGAGGGTTCTTACCATGTTTCCAATCATGTCGTTCATCATCCCAAACATATCTATAAAGCCACCTGCCTGATAAAAAGGAAAAGAGAACACAAGAGTAATCAGTCTGCGAAGAGACATGAGGAAAGAAAAACAAGCTATCTGCAAAAAAACCTGCTGCCTAAAAAGAAAAACTTTGATTTTTTTCACGTTCTTTCAGTAACGTAGGAAAAAAGCCCCCCAGAATTTAGGGTTGCTCTTTTCTCCATTCTCTCAGGTTGCATTGCCCAATGTTCTGGCAAAGGTTGTTCTTTCAGTTTGCATCCAACTGCTGATGCACTGGGGTTTGTGAGCCTGAGGACTCAGCAAAGTTAGGAGAAGAAATCTCAGCATGTGCACTAACAGTGATCTTAAGAAAGTTTCCACGGATTGTTTTCTTTCTAGCATAACAACAATTTGCTTTTTTCCCCTACAAATACCTGTCTTTTCCATTCTGTAAACTTGAATGCTGCAGTAACACCCTGGGCCAGCAGGTCTCACAGGTTAATTGTGCAATATGTAAACAAAATTACAATGTCAGTTCAAACTTGCTGATTTCTTTTTTTTCGTTTCCTCGAGTAGCCTCTTGTTCTCGTTTCCAGCAGAGCAGTACTCAGACACAATGTTATTATACTTTGAAGTCGATGTGTTTGTAGTTTTATTAATCCTCCTCTGAGCTACAAAAATTCTGGTACGCTAAAGTCTCTTTCATTGAGGCAATTCTGCAGAGCAAGACAGCTAAAGTTGCTGGATCTGGAATAACCTATTTCCAGTGTATTATTTCGGTGGAAGACAGAGATCAGCACGCTCTGAGGGTGGTGCTCTCACGTACACACAGCCATTCTCATTCCAGCCCTGTTTACCTGAAGTATTCTGCTGGCTTCTCCAGCCGCCACCACTGGCAAAGGAGGTGCAATAATCCCCTCTGCCTACTGATGGCCAAGTCCTTTCCTTGCATCCTCACAGCTCCTCCATTACCTCCAGACCTGCAGCTTCTTTTCAGACATATGAGGTTATTAAGGGACTACCTGCTCTTCCCAGATATTAACTGTCCCAATACCCATGAAATATTGTGCTATAACAGTTTTATGGCTTTTCTCTGGTCAAGGTGCAAATACAACTTCCCCATATATACAGACAGAGACTCTCTGCTCAAAAACAGCTCACGGCCAGGATTAAAACATTAGAGGGGAAACAAGGTAAAGGCCTGAAGTCATAAAGCAACTCAATGAGAGGTCCAGGAGAAACCAGATGCTTCCAGTTTCAGTTCAATACCCTCTTCCCTATTCCATTTACTATAAATCTAAAGCTCATCCTGGTCTCCTCAGACATTCCCATCCTCCCTACCTGGTAGGATAGCTGGTCATGCTCACAGATGGCTACATTTTAGCACTGGTTGCTGCACACAGTGCTGATGAATCCCAGTATGGAGCCACTACTTGGAAAGCCTCTGATCTGACCCAGAAAAACAGAAAACTTACCATGCCGAGCATCCCAAAGGGTGAAACAGCTCCTGCCTGCCAGGGGAACAGAAAAACAGAACAGAGAATGACTTTGCAACAGCCAAACACTAGATCCTCATCAGAACACACTAATCCTCAGAAACAGAACTGGGAACACTCAGGCTCTACAAACAGATCAAGAAAGCACCCCATGGATTCCTGGGGTTCTCCCCTAACAAACCAGCCATGAGGCGATGCTCCTAAATTTCTCCCCATTATATGAATTCACATCCTTGAGACACAACATATGTTTATTCCCTTCTTCCCATCCAACCTAGAATGCAGTTGCATTCAACACATTAATGTAACAGAGGTGGGGTAAAGAGAAGGACCAGAACACCACTGCCTAAGAGATTTATTCTGCACCCACCACCTGTGCGGAGGAGAGGGAGGTGCCCACCCCAGGAAGGGTGGGAGACAGAAAGTGACAGATCAGTTTGAGAAATTCCAGGCTGTCCTCAGCCCCTGTGTTACCTGCATCCTGCGGCCAGGCTGGCGAGCCCCAGGTGTGGTCCCGTCCGTGATGCCAAGGAGCGGCCCGAAGCCGAAACTCCCAGACAGCATGCGGTTCATGTGCTGCCGGTGGATGGCAAAAGGATCCCTTGTGGAGAGGTGGAAAGAACAGTGCTGAGGACAAAGCCCCACATAACCCACTCCTCCCAGCTCTGAGTTTTTCTCACACAACTGTACATTCCTTCCCAAGCTGAAAATTCAGAATCCTGAGAAGTCTGTGTTGTCTATGGTGACTACTGATGCCTGGAAGGAACCTCTGGATCTGACCACATTTCTTGTGATAGGTTTCATACCACAGGAGCCCTCTCAGGTACTAATTTCTGTCTGCTCAGAACTAGGTTGGTGTTCTGCTTCCAGTACTGCTCTGGAGCCAAGTATGGCCAAGGCCACTCCTGAACCTCACTGCTCTTAACATCTTTTGTAGGGAGGTGCACAAAGACCTTCCTGGATGCAAAGTCAGGGCTACACTCAACGGCACCAGGGAGCAGGAGATCCTACATATCATCCTGTCACCCCTCCATGTACCCAGACACAAACAGTGAAATGCAAGACTGGAACCTCCAGAATGGACTGCACGGCCTGACACCCCTCTGCCCCCCAGGTGTTGAGACCACGTACAGCTTTTCCAGACTTGAGGGAGAAAGGCAACAATAACTGGGATCCCTAACTGGTTTTCCCTTCTTTTGCAGCCTCCACTTTGAGGGCTGCACACACTCACACACGTTGGTGAAGCAAGAGAAGGAAAAGGAAGCTAAGGATAAACAGTCACAGAATACAGTGACCACAATAAGAAACTTCTGGGAAATACCATAGCTTTTTTCCTGCACATCTTATAGTCTGCAATTATCCCTCTTGAGCATTAATGACCTCTACAACACAGACTATTCCCGAGATCACAGAAGTACCCACTACAAACCAATACTTTTCTGTCTCTACTGGAAATGCTTCCCATAATAAAAGCTAGACTCATACCTGCCATGTTAATGAGAACACGTTGTCATTCGGTGACTAACTGGGACATCAAGGTCTCCTCTCCTGCTAATTTGCTCACAGCTGATAAAATTCTTGCTTACTACTGATTTCATAAGCAAAATATGGACTATTCACCTACATGCATAAATTTCACCAAATTTCTAGTAGTGTCTTGTTTAACATAATAAAATTCTTCCTGTATTACAGTCTATTCCTTATCCACTTAGGCAAGGGCTGCCAACTTAGTGTCACTGCCAAAATTTATCAATAGCATCCAATTTCTGTACTGAGGACGGAAACAAAAACATTCAGTGAAAGGAATCCCAGGAAGAGTTCTTGGGACCTTTGTTAGATTTCAATACTTGTGTTTCAAAACCACTCGTTGTCTTCTCCTTACTTTGTTCCTCACAACTTGTCAACTGCTTCAGCAGCCTTCTCCAGCTCCATTAATGACTTCCTGTGCAGTACAGCAACAAACACTGGACAGAGCAGCAGATTTTATCTAATCTCAACTGCAACCCTACTTTGCATTAAAAAAAAAAAAATCCTCGCGCAAAGAAAAAGATTAGTTATTCCAGCTCTCTCTTGCTCTCCGACAGCTCCGATGCCTTTTGGCCTACTTTCTTACGCTTTCCTCCAAGACCACGCTCCAATATCGCAGAAACGAGACCGACGCGACCCCTGTTAGTGGCCGCGCTGCCCCTGCGGAGGATGTTTGTGTTTGTCCCCGGACAGCTGCGCCGCAGCGGCGCTCCCCGGGCCCGGCCGGCCTCTGCCCGCCCGGCGGGACGCGGGGGCAGCGCGCACCTCCCCGGGGACCGTCCGTGCCGCAGCCCCCGCTCCTTCCCCCGCTCCCTGCCGCCGATCCCCCCGCAGGATGCCCGCCCCGACTCACATGGCGAACATGGGGTCCTCCGGCTCGCCATCCCTCATCAGCCGGAACATGCTTCCCTCGCTCGGGGGCGGCCTCTGCGGAGGGGAGAGGGCGGTGAGCGCAGCCGGGGCTGAGGGCGGGGAGGGGCGGAGCGCCGGAACCGCCCCCCCCCGCCCCGCCGCCAGCCCGGGCAGGTGATGGCAGCGCTCCCCCCCGGCCCCGGCCCCGGCCCGCCCGCCGCGCCCCCGCCCAGCCGTGCCTGCCGGTGTCGGCGGTCCCGGTTCGGCGCAGCCCGAGCCCCCGGGCCGCTCACGCCTCCGCGCCCATCGCGCCCCGGACCGCGCTGCCTCCGCCCCGCCCGCGCCGCGCATGCGCGCCCGCCCCGGGGGAGGGCGCGGGCGAGGCGGGGCCGCGCGGCAGAGCGTCCCCTGGCGGCCCCCGCGGGCGGCGCCCCCGGCCCGCTCCTCCCGCCGGGCAGGGAACGGGAGAGGGAACGGGAGATGCGGCGGTAACGGAGGGACCGGGCAGGCCCCATCGCTCCGTACTGCTTCCTCAGCACCGACAGCGCGGGGACAGGCACTGATCCCTGCTCTCTGCGGACCAGTGACAGGACCCGTGGGAATGGCATGGAGCTGTGTCAGGGGAGGTCTAGGCTGGGTATCAGGAATAGGTTTTTCACCTGGGGGTAGCTGGGCACTGGGACAGGCTCCCCAGGAAAGTAGCCACAGCACCAAGCCTGACAGAGTTCAAGATGTGTTTGGACAACACTCTCAGGCACATGGTGTGACCCTTGGTAATGCTCCTGCACAGGGCCAGGAGCTGGACTCATGGTCCTGATGGGTCCCTTCTAACTTAGAATATTCTGTGATTCTGTAGTAACCCCTGTGGCTTGTGGCCAGCTGGCTCCCAGCCAGAGTCCACAGCGATGCCTGGCCACTGCAGAGGCAGCACTTATCCCAGGCTTCCTGCACGGCATGGGCACGTAGGAGGCACCAACAGAGCTGCTTGGCTGTGCTGAGCACATGGGCAGCGTGTGCACGCAGTGCTCTGCTGGCAGAAGCAGGGAGGATACTTTGTAGGCCAGCTGTGGGTCATCACTGATCCTGGACAGCCACTGGGAACCACAGGTGAAGCGTAGGTACTTGTGTGCACCTACAGCAGTGGTGGGGAATCTCCAGAAAGCAGGGGAATGACACCTCTGTCACCATCTCTGGGGAATGCTGGTTGCCTTCAGCTACCACCAGCTCCACTGGATTACAGGGAAGAGAGCAGACTGACTCATCCCAGCTCCAGCTCAGGGCACGCTTCCTCAGTGGTGCTTCTGTTGACTGTTGCATCCGGCCCACCATGTGCAGGAGCCAGACTGGACCCGTGCCAGAGGACTGGAAATAGCAGGTTGCAAGAAGTGGTTGAGAAATCGAGCTCCTGAGTTGTGGCAGGAGCCATGTCCTTGGATTTCGGAGTCTGACAGAGGAAAATGACCCAGTAGCATGCTTTATGTGTGGAATGCATAGAGGACTTGTCAATACTTCTTGCTACAGCAGGTCTTGAAATTGCTTGGTATTGAGAAAGAAGGCCTCTCTCGGGAGGCCCGTGCCTGTGTGCATGCAGAAGGCTCCTCAGAAGTCCCTTCTGTACACGGTAATTGCATTCTGCAGAGGCTGAAACCAAAATGTCCACAATAGGGGAACTGTCTACAGCACAATGGTGCAGGATCATGAGGTGGACACAAGTCCTATGGGCAGAGCACGGGCTAAGCAGGGCCAAACCTCTCATAGGGAGGTTGTTCATAAGTGAGCTGCTGAAACAGCCTCCTGTCACCAGCTCAGAGCTCATCTGTGAGTGCTGAAGTTCACACAAAGCCCTTGTTGGCGCTGCCTCAGCCTCTCTGATGCTGCTTCTGCAAACCTGAATCATCCTTCAGAGACCTCCAGTCTGGAAAGCCTTTCCTGTCTGGTGTATTTTCCTTTTGCTCTGAGGCTCTCTTGATGTTTGATTGGAGCGTGGAGTTGACCTCAGGTGTCAGGATGCAAAGGGAGGTAAAGAGCTTCTAGGGCAGAAATGTAAACAACTCTTTGAGTTTTTTTTCTTTTTTTCTTTCTTCTTTTCCCCAGATCTGGGATGAAATAAATCGCTATCCCCTTGATACCAGTGATCCTCCCACTCCTGCAATGTCCCAGAGGTGGTAAGGCTCTCTCAGTTTTTCCAAATTATAGGTCAGGCATTGCTGCCTTCAAACACAGAGGGGGAAGGAACAGAAAAGAGTCTGGAACAAACACTGCTTTGCAGATCCTTTTTTCTGTCCCTAATGCTGCTCCTCTGCAAGCGCAAACCAAGGGCTGGGTTTGTGAGGCTGGGGGCTGACGCTGCAGCTCTCCCTGGGTGTTTCTGCAGCGTTACAGGCACTCCTTACACCTGATGGACACCTTACCAAAGGCTGCATTTCTGGGGCCACTGCCAGTTCAGCAAACCTTTAGGGAGCCTCGCTTGCAGAGGGTCATGTTGGTGGCAAACGCTGCGTGAAACTCTGGAAGGAGGAATCGGAACGGCAACCTCTTTGTGGAATGTGGACAAGGCCGCAGTTCTGAGGAACGCAGGATCCGATGCCGCAGCGTTCGTAGGGGAGGTTTCTGCCCAGCACCCACCACGTTGTGCCCGATGTGCTCCGAGGGGACGGCCACTCGCTGGGTCACAACAACGAGCGGCGTGGGGGCTCCCATGAAAAGCAAGGCTCCCATCTTTCTCCTCTCGCACTCTCTATTCAGACCGCTTCTCTTCTCGCCATGAATAAAAACCATTACGTCTCTCCATTTCCTTTCTTCTTCTTCTTTTTTTTTTTTTTTTTTTTTTTTTTTTTGCGCTGCCCAGGTTGTGCTGCGGGGGGAGAAGGGGAGGGAGCAGGCGCTCAGCAGGCGGCCCGGAGGAGGTGAGCGAGGGCAGGAGGGAGAGCGATGAATGGCGCCGCTGCCCCCGGGCTCCACCTCGTCGCTGCTGCTGCCGCCGCCGGCTGCTGCCCGCGGCCCCCCCGGCATTCCCGGCGCCCTCACGGCACGGCCGGCCCGGGGAAAGCAAACTGAGCATCACGTGGGGAAGGTAAATAAAGGGCACGGGGAGGAACCGTGCCTTGCTACCTGCTGCTGGCACGGACCGAGCGCTCGGGCCAGCGAGGCAGAACAGCCTCCTAAGGCGCCCGAATGTTCCAGGGGCCCCGTGGAAGCCTGGAAGACAAAGGAATCCTCGTTACCAGAAGTCAGAGCTACCCACGGCAATTTCCTCATTGGTTCCCTTCATCTGTGCCTCTTACGTAATCCTCACCCAACAACTAAGTCTGACCTCAGATGAAGGGCACCCTGAGTGAAGGACGGCTCTGATTTGATCCTCAAATGTGGCAATTCACATTTGGGATGCTACAGCCAGCTTGTGGTGGCTGCAGCTTGCGTTGCGTGGCAGCGATTACTTTCAGAATATTTTGCTCGTGTTAAGAGTGTGTCTGTCACACTGTGAGTGAGAACCACGACCTCCATCTGTGCTACGTTAGCGAAGAGAGGCTCACAAAAAATCACGATTGAAAACATCCCTCCCCTTTCCAGTCGTCTGACAGGCTGTGTCACCCCTCGTCATTCCCTTCTACTCCTCTGGCTTCCTCTCCTTGCGTTACCTACCCTGCTTCCCAGCCTTCCTGCAGGGCTTATTTAAGTATGCTGCCTCTCAGGAAGCCATTTCCCAATGCAAAGTTGGCCGGTGGTTGAATTCTTGGGTATTTCCTCTTAATTTCAGTATATGGCGTCGTGAAAGAAGGACAAAGCAGATTATCTGCCGGGATTTTTAATGGACACAGTACAGAAAGGTGAACAGCGTGGGTTAAATACATAAATGCATTCAAACACATTCCCTCTGCACATTGAGATTTTGCTAGTTTTGCTGTAAGTGAAAGGACAGATGTTCTCTGTTTCGGGATTTATGTAAATCTAAGAAAATTTAATGCAAATACACATCCTTCTGCTCTTTTGTTATTCAGCAAACAGTTTGGAAGAGGTTTGGAACCACTTAGGAGTTAGCTCAGTAAATATAATTCTTAAAATACCCAGTTATTGTGTTTTGCTTTTGCTCGGAAAATGGCTCATAGTTACTTAGTTCAGCCTTCAAAATAAACACAGAAGTCACCATCCCCTCTGCCCCCATCAGAACACGGTGACATGACTAGCAAGGTAATAGACCAAAATGCATAAATAATTGCTTCTAGGTGCATTCACCTCGCATTTTCTGGGAGTAGAAAAATAGATACCACGCATGAAAGCCCAAACACATCTCAGCCACGTGCTCATGTATGATGGCACACGCCTGCAAGCTCTACACACGCCTCGATAGAAAAGTGCCATACTTTCTACACTCACAAAAGTAAAGGAACATAACAGAGGGAAAATATCCCCTCCGTACACAGACAAGTATGTATTGCGCCTAAATACATGCACACATCTAAACGCCACGCACAGACAGGGTATGGCACCAAAATTGTGACACTCTACGGAGAAAATGACATTCCCATTGTTGTCTGGGCTGCAGGCAGACACGGACAGTGTCTGGTCCACACAATGATCTGTTATGTAACTTCTGCACCTCCTTCATTTTGTCTAAGGACATAAGTCCCCAAAAAGGATGGAATATATTCTGCTGAGTTGGCAAAGCAACTGCAGACAAAGACTACAGAACATACTGAGCAGGGACTGGCATCTGCAGAGCGCACAATGAGTGTACTTGCGTTTGCAACAAAGGGGAAAGCACAGATGGGAGAGAGGAGCAGGGAAAAGCTGCAGATCGATCTGGCAGGCGAAATGCAGAGTGGCACAGATTAGGTGGAGGAGCAGAAGTCACAGGGAAGAGCTAGGGGAGACAGTCAGTGGATACCCTCAGGGCTTGAGGGAAGCAGCTGCACTCTAGAAACCCAGGGAATCTCACCACCGGGATCCAAAGGGCAAGAAGATTGGAATGCAGGGACAGGCAGGTCACAAGGAATGAAGAAGAGTTTCACACTGGATTTAAGGGGAAAAGCATAGTTGATACAATCATGCAGGGCAAAATGGGACGTGAAAAACACAGGAGGGGAGATGTGAGATGAATTTTGTACATAAGATAGAGGATGTCACAAAGAAAAGCCAGGGAGAGGGTGATGGGAAGAGTGCTGCCAAGAGCACAGGTAGGAGACAAATGCCAAGAAGCAGCAGATGAGGTAAAAATTGCAAAGGGGATCTGGTGGGGAGCGTGGAAGGGACAACATGAGGTTGCACACTGCAAGTGCTGGGGAGGAAAGGAGAGGTCGCTGCTGCCATGCCAGTTTGTAGTGCTGACCAAACAGCTCCATCCCACAGGTTGCTGGAAACAAGCTCCCCTTGCACAAACAGGTGTTTGTCTGTTTGCATCCATGGGTGCGCAGTCTGTGTCAACACAGAGCTTGGGGCACGGGAATATCTCTGAACATAATCCTTTGCTTTCTCCCCTCTAGGATGTTGTGTCAAGGCCTGTTTGTGCATTAATGTGAAGATATCTTTGCCAAGGGATATGTGTCGATGTAATTTTGTGTTTTCAGTAGTTCAGTGTGTAAAGGAAACGGATAAAATCCTAGATTGGTGAGGAGAACAGCAGAGCAATGAGCCACACACCTTCTGACAAGCAGAAGCAGAGATGAAAAGCATCTGGCCACTCTATAATAGATTTTTTGGGAGGGTCATATTTTTAGGTGTATATCTAGAAATTAAGATTTTCTTCTTGCAAAAGAGAAAAAATAAAAGAGGGGTACTTGAACCAAACCAGGTCTGGAATGCTGATAGCAGCTAGACCTGAGAAATTGGCCAGATGGGTTTTGTGAAGCGGTAGGGGAAAAAAATTAGTGCATGCATTTTCATAATTTGGTTTATTTTGGTACTAGTCTAGATCCGTGCGTCTGAGTTCCAGTACTGTTTTTTGGGGCAGACACTCTGCACTGTGTGTAGCTGGGAAGAACGTTAATTAGTCAGATCATGAGAGAAGCAGCTGTAGCTGTGGAGGAGACGAGATGACAAGGTGGGGACCTTCTACCTCCCTGTCACACAGATTATCATTTATCCAGTCTCTCTCATACTTTCCTTCAGGAGGTATGTACTCAGTGCCCTCTGTTCCACGAATACCAATGGCTTTTGCTGTTAAATGCTCGAACTGAGACACATCCGATTAAACTCAAGAACACCAGCTCTAAATCCTGACTTTGCACAGAGGCTGAGTTTGTATCTGAAGGATAAGAAGGGCTTGTGTACCTCGATACATTTTTCAACCAGATGGATTAATAACCATGAGAATTGACCTGCGAGAATGACTGAGTACACCTGTAGAGCCGTATGCGCCCATGTGCACGCTTAGTTCTGTATGCAGGTAGGCCTGCAAACGTGTGCAGATTTCTTTTTTCTTTTGTATGAGCCTATGACTAAGAGCAGGACAGTATAAACCTTCTGGGAAGGGTGAAGGGAATTTAGTCATCCCAGTCTGCTCAAGCTGATAAACAATCGGCTAAAGCACAGCTACAGGAACATCTGTCTCGTTAGCAACAAATCCCTGCAGCTGCAAGTCACCACCTGCGGTTCTGCAGGAAGGACCTTTGGCTAAAGGGAGACTCGGAGCCGGGCGGTGATCCTTCCCAGGCCGGAGGGAGGCACCGGCAGAGCGTCTGCCAGAGTCCGGATTCGAGGCGGGCGGGCGGCAGGGGTCAGTGCTGCAGGCCGTGCGCGGCCCAGCAGGTGTCCCGGAGCGGGAGGTCGGTCCCGGGCGAGCAGGAGCCGAACCCGGCGGGACGGTGCCCGCGCCACGGCGACGGGAGCGCCGCGCCGCCCGCGCCCTCGCGCGCCTTCCCGCCGCCCCACGTGCCAGCGGCCCCTCCCGCCTCGCACTGCACCAAAGGGCCCCGCGCCCCCGCCCCGCCGGGGAGCCGGCCGCCGCCAGCCAATGGGAAACCTGTTGCCAGGCAGAGAGCTCATTTGAATGGCCCAATCAGGCGTCCCAGCCCGAGCCCCTCCTTATATGGGGACCGGGGGAATGCGACCGCTAATCCGCCCCCCCGCCACCGCCGGCTGCCCCGCCCACTCCCTCCGCGAAGCACCGCCCACCCCTGCCCGAGGCCCCGCCCACTCCCTGCGCCGCGCGAAGAGCGCGGGAAAAGCGCCCAGCGCCGGGCGGGCAGGAGCGGGGGGGAAGGTGGGAAGGGAAGAAGGGGAGGGGCGGGAGGAGCCCCGCCGCCGGGAGCGCTTCCAGCGGGAGGAAGGGCGGGCAGCTGGAGTGGAAAATTCCAGGCAGGAGGCCGCGTGTCGCCAGCGCTGCCCTCCCACACGGCCCCGCAGCGCCGCTTCTCGCCTCCCCCGGATTCCTCCCGGAGAGGCAGCCAGCCAGCCAGCCAGCCTGTACGGGCGGCGCCCCGGGCGTGCTGCGCGCAGAGAGGCTCGGCTCCCCTCCCCGGACACTGCCCGTCGGAGCCGCAGCACCTCGGCGCGGAGCGGGGCTTTGGGCTGGCCTCGACGGGGCCGTGCGGCGCTTTGCGGGGACCCGCGGTGCGCCCCCGCTGCTGGGCGGCCGCGGCTGAGCGCACATTGTTCTAGCGGGCCGTCCCTCTCTCCTCCCTCCTCCGCCTCCCGTCCCTCTCTCCTCCCTCCCCAGGTCCCTCCTTCCTCGTCACCGGCGCTGTATAAATCCCCTGCCCCGGCGGATCCCCCCACCGCGGGAGACCCTGGTACTTTGGCCCCCGGGGCGGGATCCTGCCGCCGCCTGCGGACCGCTGGGACTTTGCGCTCCCGCCGCTGACCCCTCCTCGCTCTCTCCCTCCCTCCTTCCCTCGCACGGTTCCCACCGGCCTCTTCCCTTCGCAACCGGGGCGCCAGGATGTCGGAAAAACGCGTCGAGGAGGCACCGGCGGAGCTGAGCGCTAAGGTGAGACACCTCCCTCCCTCTCCACCCGCTCCCCTCTCCCCGTCCTCGCCACCGGCCGCGCTCCCGGCGGAGGGGAGGGAACGGGCTCGGCGGGGGAAGGGGGGGCGAGGGCTCCGTGAGGTGCCCTGGCGGCGGGGGGCGCGCGCGGCCCCTCGCGCGCCGCCCGGCCAATGGGGGGGCGGGGGCGGGCCGGGGGGGGGGGCCCCGAGGGCCCTCGCGCCCCCCGCCCCGCCCCCGCCCCCCATTGGCCGGGCGGCGCGAGCGCGCGCTGGGTTCGGCTCCGCTCGGCTCCACTCGGAGCCGGGGCGGGCGGGGTGAGGGGGGTGGGGGGGGGGGGGGCCCGGGAAGCGGTGTCACGGCGGAGCAGGAGGAAAGTTGTGTGGACACAAAGCGCGGGCCCTCGGATGGCGGGGGAAGGAGGAGGGAGGGGTGGAATGGAGAGAGAGAGAGGTCCGGAAACGTCTCGATCCTACGGACACGGTTGCTTTTTTTTTTTTTTTTTTTTTTTTTTTTTTTTTTTTTTTTAAATAAATCGTTAAAACTCTTCCGTGCCACTTCTGGTTTCCACACGCGTGTGTGGGCTAAAAGTAGCTGTGACGCGCGTTCGCTGCTGTTTTCCTTTGTCAGGCGGGCGGATTTAACGCCTAATATGTCTCCTCGCCCGCTATTCCGCCTCTCCTGCGAGCCTTCTTTGTTTAGGCATCCCCGTCTTTTATTGCCGCTGACCGCCGGAATGTTGTTGGTTTTCCCCCCCCTCCCCCCGCACCTCATTTCATATATAGGAAAGGAAAGAAAAGAAGGAAAAACTCGAAGAGAAGGCAGTCCACAAAGAAAAGAAGAAGGAGATAGTAGAGGTGAGGCCCTTCGCAGGGACAGATTTGGCGACGTCGGGGAGGTTTTTGTGCTCGCTGTGGGAATGTGGAGGGAATATGGGAGATTAAGAAAGAGGGCAGGCCGAGGGAGCTCCAGCATAGAGGTAAAGGGAGACTGAGCTCTTGGATAATTGTGGAGAATGAGCCTTGAAGGGCTTAGTGTAGGCAGCACAGCCCATCGGGGAGAAAAAAAGGTTAAAGAAGGGGATGGAGCCGAGAACAAGTGGGAGAATGTGGCACGGGAGATGTGGTCCTGCACCTGCTGAGGATCCTGAGGTGCACAAGGAGCATGTGTTGGAGAAGGTGGGGGGAGGAACAGGGAGGAAACGCACAGATTGATGGAGGTCGGGAGGGATCTGGAAGCAGATGTACCATGAGCCTTGGCTAAGTCATTAGCCTGTAATTACAGAGATGCTTTGGTTGTTGGGAGGGATGGCGGCAGCTCATCAGGATGCAGGCTCGTGGGAGACAAGGAGCTTCGTCTTGTTTGGGATGGACTGGAAGGATTGGCTTTGTGAAGGAAGGCTGGTTGGGAGGAGTGTTCAGCAGGGGTGGTGGGAATAACAGTGTCGGAGTAACAGTGCACTCAGTGCACACCTGAAGTGGCTGAGGCTCTGGAAATTGGGCTTGTAGCAAAGAGCAGGTGGAAATGTCATCCTGGCACCAGTTTCTGCTCTGACCAATTTGTTTCGTTCAGGATGAGGAGAACGGAGCTGACGAAGATGATGAAGAAAATCCTGATGATGTGGATGAAGAAGAAGGTGGTGATGAGGATGACGGTAGGGAAAATTGAAGGAATAGGAGGCTGCAGAGAAATGATTGTGGAGGGAAATTTCTTCTCTGAGCCTTCTTGACTGAGATTACATTCCCTTAAATGCTGCTTCACTTTAACCCATGATTTTCCTTTCTTGCTTGTGCCTAGAAGCAGATGAGAATGGGCAAGAGCAGGATGGCCATGCGGAGAAACGATCTGCAGAGGAGGAGGAGGTGAGTAGCAGTGTGAGAATAATGGTGGGGGGAAGGAACGAGGCTACTTGCTGTTTGTTGATCAAATCCTATGTGGATGTTGCTGCTGAGAATCTCAAATTGGCCTGGAGTCTCATTGCTTCAGCAGCAGATGGGTAAACAAATCTGATGTGGCAAGGGGATAGTAAATCGCTGTAGGCTCCTTGTAGTATCCAGGTCCTTTCACCAGGAGTCATGGTGCTCAGTAAGTGAGGGAGAGTCGAGGTGCTGGAGGTTGTGCTTGGTGATGACTTCTGAACTACCTGTGTTCTCTGGGCTTCAGGCCAGGAGATAGACTTGTAAGAGTCTGTCTGGAGTGGAGTGAGCCTCAGTTTCATACACCTCCTGGAAGTTACAGCATGGGTGTGGTGTCCCTCTTAATGGAGCTGTCCACATCTTAACCACGACCAACACAACAGCTGTGTCAGGTGCTCCAGGGTGCTTTAGGAGGGGAGTGGATTTAGGGTGAGCCTAACAGAGATTTCCATATGGAGGAAAGAGCAGCAGTTACGAATTTTGTGGAGAAATTATGTACCTTGGGGTGGTGACTGACGGTAACTCCTTTTTCTCGCCGTGGCTGATGCAGGATGAAGTGGATCCAAAGAGACAGAAGACAGAAAATGGCTCTTCAGCTTGAGTCCTCCCCTCCCATCTCCCCCGTTCCGTCCATCTCTCCTCCTCCATTCCAGCCTGTGCTTGCACTGCCCGTTAGCCTCTGGCTTCACACAATCTCAGATGAGGAAAGATTAGAAATGCTCTCAAACGGGGAAGACAGCAGTTCCCTTCTCATCCAGAGACCTAACCCGTCCATGACATTCCCCAGCTGAAATTATCCCAGTCCCCTGCATCCCTTCACTGTGCCCCACTTACCAGTACTCCTCTTCCCTCAAGAATCTCATGGTTTCCTGGGCACACACAACCTTGCCAGGCGCTTCACGTGGCAAAGCACCTCCCATCCCCTTGTCACCTGCCCGCCTGTTTTTGTCACTGGTATGAGATTCTTGAGAGCTCCTGCTCCCCAGCCCTGCTGCCAGAGCTCCTCCCTGAGCCAGGAGGTGCAGGCACAGATCTCATGGTGCATTCCCCAGTCCTAGGCCTCTTCTCATCCGCTTTCCTGCTGAACCCTGAGAGATAAAGACAAAGAATATTACAAGCAAATAATGGTTCTATTAAGTGACACACGGAGACAAGATTTATTTTAAGCTTTTATTTTTTTTTTTCAAAGTTTACATGACAGCAAGCTGGCCCTCGTGAATTTTTCGGAAAATAAGGGTTGCTTTTATATATGAATTTCATCTGAGCTGTGTATTTTTTTAATTTGGAGGCTTTTTTAAAACAAATCAAGAGAGAAACAATTGGGGACCAAACTTTGATTTCCATTTTTTCCCTTCAGATTTTCTTGTGACCATTTTTTGTAAATTAAAGGCAATATAGCCACAGCGTTTTCTATGGCACAGACATCACGAGGATGATAGATATAAATATATATATTGTTTTCAACAAGCACTGTAAATAAAAGCGTTTAAAAATGTTTCAAACCGCTGGCGTGCATGGCTGTGTCTTCACATCCTGCAGGGGTCAGTGGGAGTTGGCTTGTGGGAAGAGGGGGTGGCTTGCCCAGCAGTGGGTGGAGAGGGGGGCCGGAGGTTGATCAAAGGGCATGTGTTGGTTATTTAAGGGTCCCTTGGGGCAGCGTGTTTGGGTTCTGCTCCCCCTGTCGTGCTGCAGCTACAGTGAGGGCATGGCACAAACGCAGGACAAAGCTCCAGGGCTGTCCTGATTCTCTTGGAATGCTGTTGGGCCTCAGCACTGGGCAGAAGGGGTTTGGAAAGGGAAACCAAGCTGTAGCTGCTGGATGCAGCCCTGACCGTAGGCTGCCCCATGGCCCCCTGCCCTGGCTGGCTTCAGGTGTGACTCACACGGCACCAGTCGCAGAGACCAGGGAGCGTTTCTGAGAGGCAAGAGCTTCAGTTCCTTGTCCCACCAGCTGCCTTGGGGAGAGCTGTCAAGCGTTTGTCTTTTTATCTGTGCAGACCTTTAGAGCTGCTGTTCGTGTTTCTCCTTTTTAAACTCGTACTTTGGCAGTCGCGCAACGAGCCACCGGGAGCTGTAAATAATACTGACTTTTGTGAGCGCCTCAGCGGCTTTGTGCTTGTCCGACTGCAGCAGCGGATCAGACACTGGCAGAGCAAACACTTACTTGTCTCCAGAGAGGCAAAGCATCCGCTGTCATTTTCTCCAAATGCCGGTGTCAGGCTGCAGGGCTGCGCAGAGGGACAGAGCTGCTGCCAACCCCCTGCTGCCCTGGGTGCCTCCCGGGTGGGATCACGCTGTGCCTCACCCCAGCACCCATTCCTGGTGGAGCCACAGCCAGCTTGGGCGCCTTCCCCCGAGAGCCAGGTTCCAAGGGCAGGTCGCTGCTGCCTGGGACCTGGGAGTGACTTGCGACACCGCTCCCTGCTCCCACTTGTGCGCTGGGATAACCGGGCTGCTCCAGCCTGCGCCTACCTCAGAGCTGTGCTGTTGCAATTTGGTACTCCCAGCATTGCTCCATTTTAAAAAAATTACAGATTCTAGTCTCTTCCAGATTTGGACAAGTCCTCAGGACTTCCCCAAACTTTCTGCTTGGCAGCCAGCTTTTGCTGCTCGGTACTGAAGACAAATTATCAGCGGATGATACAATCTCTGCACAGGCAGATTACAGTTTTCATACTTCCTCCCCACCACTGCTGCAGTGCCTGGCTAGGGGTAGTGAAAATGTGCTTGCCAAAGAGAAGCTGTGGAAGCATAATTCCATCTCTGCTTCCTATGTGGATGCAACACCAGTACCACTGGCTCTATCCAGGCAGTCGTCCAGATTGAAGTGGGACAGCGGCTGATTGTTAGGCCAGCACCAGCAATGTGAGCAGCTACCCTTCCTTTCCTCTGAGGGAAATACTGCAGGACAGAGGGAAGTGACAAAGGGCTGCCAGACAGCTTCTCCATGGCTCTATGGACTCCTTGATTCCACAGTTTCTACTATTTTTTCCATCTTACTCATCTCGATTGAACACCTTTGTTGTTGTCTGTGCATAGTTAGAAGATACAGCTAGAGATACAGAAATAGAAAAATATCTGCTTTGGGGTTTTTTTCATGCTGGTGACCTGCAGGGCATCATGTCTGACTTGAGGTGAGGGCTACAGATAACACAACAGAAAATCACACAGTTTCTTTCTTTCCTGTAGATCTGCAAAGATCCATGCTGTATCCAGTGGTATTTTGGCTGACAGAGTGAGTTCAGCAAGCAGTTGTATAGGTTTCCAGAAAAAGTTGAGAATGCAGGGCTTTGCACTGCACTTCATCTCAAGCCTGCCTGTGTGCTTGGTTTGTGTCCGAGCCTGCAGGTTTATTAATCTTTCAGCCTAATTCTTCTTCCACAGAAAGATCAGTCGTGTTGTGCTGGTGTCAGCAAGGTAAGAGCAAAGCCTGTCTTCACCAGTGATTCCTCAGAAATGATGGTACCTTTTCGGGGCCTTATTCACCTTTCTCGGCTCTGTGCTAATTCTCCGCTCATTTCATTTAATTCCTGTGACCATCTGTTAACCTCATCAGCTGGGGGCAGAGCTCCCTCAGCTGTCCCTTCCTTGCTTCCAATGGAACCTGCTGCAAGCTTACAGCAGATCTGGTCCTGCCAGCCAAGCAGCACCAGAGATTTCCTTCTTTCTCCTCCTCTTCCTCCTCCAGGTCTGCTTGCTTTGAGGGAATTGTGGAGGTGTCGCCTCTTGCAGGCTCTGCTAAACTTCCCTCTAGAGTGACAATTTCTGCTTCTGACAGCCCTTTTGTGAAAGGCAAACGCTGCCACCAGTGCAGAGAGCAGGTAGAGCCACCCATGGGGTCTTAGCTGGGTCCCTGTCCTAGCTTGGATGAGCGAGTGACCCCTTGCTCCTTGGCAGGGATCACGGGACAAGTGGGGCCACCAGAGTGATGAGCAAACCTCCTGAAGGCTGTGGTTGTGAAAGGGGTGCCAAACCTATCGGGACAGCTCTGGCTGCTACAGGTGACCAACAATGTTGCCTCGTTGGGTGAATAAAACCAGGTGATGCTTCTGGTTAAGCACCCTGATGTAGCTCTGGAATCAACCCTGATGTGACCAAGGGAGTTGGGCTAGGGATCTTGAGATGTCCCTTTCCACCTACCAATTTCTGTGATATATGAAGAAATAGAAGCCTGCCATGGAAAATGTGAGCTGAGCCTGAAGATATTTTGAAGTGCTGAGCCCAGAAATGAATGCTCTTTTGAATCTTTTAGCTGACACCTTCTCCTTTCCCCTCAGGCAAATGATCCCCTCTGTTCAGCTTCTTTTGTCTTTCACACCAGTTTTAACTCAATGGACGATACAAGACTGGAATAATCAAGACCAACACATGGGCAGAGCCGTGAACCCTCCTTCAGATCTGGAAAATGTGAGCCCTCCAGCCACTGCTGGTCTGGGAGAAAAACCCTTCTTGCTTCAGGAAAGTCCATCATCACCTTGTTACACTAGCTTTAAAAAAAACAGTGAAGACCAATTATTTCTCCTCTCCCTCACGGCTCCCCCTGGGATCAGGGGCTTCTTTAGTCCCTCTGGTTAGGAGACACATTGCTCTGCCACTTCCCATATGCCATATGGGAAACTGAAACAACTTGCCTTCCCAGATCCTTAAGAAGCCCGTGTACTTTTCCCTCCCACCTCTCTGCCTTATTTCAAACACGGAGTCAAAGACAGCCATGCTCATGGCTGCTCCAGTCTGTTTTCTCAGGGAAGGAGTCTGTTTACACGTGTGGGCTCAGGCTCAGGACATATTGCAGATGGACAGGATGTCTCATCAATGGGTGAATTTGGGGTTTCTTTCTGTGGTGAGTTGAACCCAGCTGGACCCCAGAAGTCCACCAAAGCTGCTCTAGTGCTCCCCTTCTCAACAGGAAGGGGGACAGAAAAATACAGTAAAGGCTCATGTCAAGAAAGGTTCATGGGTCAAGATAAGGACAGGGAGAGATCATTCACCAATTACTGTCACAGGCAAAGCAGACTTGACTTGGGGAAAATTTAATTTAATTTATTAATAATCAGATCAGAACAAGATAATGAGAAAATAAAACCAAATCTTAAAACGCCTTTCTCTCATCCCTCCTTTCTTCCTGGGCTCAGTTTTACTCCCAATTTTCTCTACCTCCTCCCCTCCAGCAGTGCAGGGTTTTGCAGCCAGTTCACCATGAGTAGTTTCTCACAGAAACCACCCCTGGAGCCCCTCCATGACTAAAACCTTGCCATGCAAACCCAGTACTATTTCCTGGTGAGCTTTTATGGTTTTAGCAAAGCCTGGACAGTCACAGGGGTGAGGAGAGACCTAAGGTCTCTAAGTGTTCAAGGGTCTCAGCCACACAACATGGCTCATGGGCCCAGCGTGGTGCCACCAAGCACAGCCTTGCTCTTGTGGGAGGCATTTTCTATTAGACACAGAAGATGCTTTCCTGTCTCAGGCTGTTCAGGAAGCCTGAGTCCCAGCTGGAAGTGTCTGTGCACAACAGCAGTTCCTCAGCTGAGCCTCACAGAAGTGGGATATCAGAGCAGACAAGCTTCACCTAGTCAGGTGTCCCTGTGCAGACAGGCTATGGCAGGGGGCTCGGTAACTTGCTGCACTGTCACCCATGGAAGGGGGCAGAAGAGCTCACAACTCATGTGTGTGCTGTGGGTGACATCTGACTGATGCTACTTGTCACCAGGGGGCTGTAGGAGCTGCACATTCTATAGACCTCCAGTGTTTTTTGGTTGTGTTGTGTTTATGAAATGATGTTTATTGTTCTCATTCTCTACCATGTATCTTAAACACTGCATCTCAAAAAGTCCAGGTCAGTTTTTCCAGTGTCCTGTCTGGGTACAAGATGCTTTATTCTCAGTTCAGTCCCTCAAGTCATGCAGTGGTGTCATGTCAGCAGGGTGCTTGGCTACATGTCCTGCAATGAGGGATCTTGTCCCTAAGTCCAAAATGTTACCAGGGCTCCCTGCATCCAAGACAGAAGATCCTGCAACCAGTAAAGGATGTAAGATGTAGCAAAAATAGCCAGTTTCCAGAGGCCTGTGATTACCTGTGTCTGCCAGTACCTTGCTGGTAGCTCAGGCAGAGTCATGGCTTAGACTTTCCCTGGTCTTACAACAATTCATGCATCATTTTAGGGTGCACAATTTGTAATGAAAACTTCCAAAGCCCCTTGCCTGAAGCATCCTTCGGCAGATTTTCTGTTGCTGCATATCCAAATGACTTACAAAAAGCCCTTTGCTGGACAGCACTTCCCAGCATGACCCCAGCATGATCCCAGGTAGGCTTGTCCATAAGCACACCAGAAATCCCACTGGAAAACTTATAGCTGGTTGCTGTTTTCTTTTGGGAAGTTTCTTGGTACTGACAAATTTTTTCCTGTGTCAGATCCAGTTTTGAAAAGAGCTGAAGCTATTGAATATGGCTCCAACAAACCTCCTGAGCTTCCCGGACAGCAGCACGGTAAATATGGATCCAGATCTGAGCTGGGAATTTGATGTTTCTTCACAAGGTAAATTTCACAGAAGATTCAGTAGGGATGTTTGGAAAAGCCAGCCTTGTAATTCAAATGAGTCAGGAGGTTTTGCTCATAACTAAAGAAAATACAGTCTGCTTCAGGGTCTGTGAATCCCTTTCCATAGCTGTGGAAATAGTCATTCTGGTATAGCATTGCTAATGGTGGTGTGCCATGCTGACTCTAGTTTCTCACTGGGAGAGGATCCTGCTCTGCCTCAGTTTCAAACCCTGACTTCAGATCAAATCTCCCATCTGTGGCAGGATCCCTATAGGAGCTCCCAGTATCCCCCAAGGCTGCTTTTGCTTTTACTTCCAAGTGTGAAAAGCCTACAGACGGGATTCCAGACTGCAGACAGAAAGGAGGACAGGTGTCATGGAGTTGGGGTAGATTGGTGACACCTGTGGTGTCCCAGCTGCTGTCCAGCAGAACACCTTGGTGTTGTACACGTTCCTGTCACTGAAGACTCCGGGGTGAACTCCAGCAGGACCAAGTCCTTCTGCCTTAACTCGGGGCACAAAGGCTGAGCCCTAATCTCGTTTTTCAAGAGTTGCTTGTGCTGAAAAAGAGCAGCACCCAGGGAGAACAGGCAGCACAGCCAAACCTGCCTCAGACTGGTACCTCTCAGCGTGGAGGGCGCACCTTATGCTGCTTTCCTTGATCCTCTGGGACAGATTTATCTCGGGCAGAGGAACGCCTGGGTCTCTCCAAGCACAGCTTTTTGCCGAACAAGGGCCCCCTGGTGGCACCAAACCCGACGTGTCCGGGAACACGCGACTGGAAAATTGCGAGCGGGCTTCGTCCCGGTGCCTCTGTACCCAAAATGCTGGGCACAGGGCAGGCTGTGAGCTGCCTCTCAGCATGGAGCAACCAGGAATGGCTCTGATCGCATCAGCTCTGGAGAACTGAGAAGTCTCTGTGTGGTCAGTCACAGTCAGATTGGTGTTGGCTGCGTGTCCACAGGCTGATTTGAACACACATGGGTGTGTGTCTCTCTCGTCCAGGAGAGACTAGCCTAGACAGTCTTTGCCTGGACAGTCCAAGGCAAGCCCAAGGGCCCTCCACTAGAAAGGCACATATGGATTTTGGACCCTTTCCCAGTAGTTTTCCTTCCTTTATTGGATCCCTGGCTATAGCCTTGGAGTTTTACTGTCCCCCACCTTAGGAAGTAGGGGCCTGTTCTTCTCACTGTCTACAGGAACCTGCCATGGAAGTAATTTTAGTTATTCCCTAGTCTAGTTACACACCCACATTTTCTTGTCCTTCTCCTTTTAAACCAAAATTCTACATTGGTCTGTCTTAAAACCCCACGAAGGACCATATTATCAGAAATCATGCCAGAGGCAGTGAATATGTAGCCAGGGGCTGTTGTTCCCTGTGGCACTGAGACAGGAAGGCAAGCTCGGAAGTGTCTCTTGGATCAGTTTCCCCATGAGAACAGCTGTAAGGTGGAATCCCACTCTCAAGAACCCAGGAAGGTTTCCAGATTGTCTTCTGACCCTTGAATGAGTATGCCATTTCACTTTGAGAACTTCTGGTTTTTATATTGACCCCAAACATTTGTTTTTCACAGACCAGGATATGTTGTTATTCTTGACTTGATTTAATTTTTTTTCCCTTTTGAATAACTACTCTTGTGCCAGTATGACTGTAGCCTCTCTTCCATTATTAAGGCTTCTGAACTTTACCTTGGCTCATGGCTGGACCATCCTGCCCATATTTCCTCCTCTGCACAAGCTGACCTGGTTTTACAGTTCAGACAGGGGGCACACACAGCCCTTGGGGTTACCAGTCCTCCAGAGTAACTTTTATTTTGACTTAATAAGCAACACACAGAAGAAAATTATAGTAATTGAAAAAAAAAAAAAAGAAAAGAAAACATAGAAACTCCTGTGTCTCCTTCAGGGCTGGAACAAATGAGCCCTCTGAGCACCTGTAGCTAGGGAAAAAACAGGCAGTCCCTGCCAAACTCAGGGGAAAGTCCCCACACCCACATGCCACCGCCACCTCACTTCATTTGAGTCCAGGAGCTTTTTCCTTCCTTTTCCCTGTGGCTTCTCTGCCTCAGCTCAGCAGTCATGCTCATCCACTGTTTCTCTCCACTGGAGTTTTCTTGCAGAGCAAGACAAGCTGGCTTTTACTTCTGAGTCTTAAAAAGGGCACACACGAACTCTTAGGGAGGCCATCCAGTCAGGGCTGTGAGTAAGGGAAAAGCCTGGAGAAATCTGACTAGATAGTGTTTATTCTTATGATGGTGATTGTCTGGCTCAATTTCCTTAATCCTGCAGAGTCCCATATCCTAGGGCTGGGCAAGGGGATGCCATCAACCATTTTTCCTGTTAACAGTCTGCAGGTGCTGAAGAGGCCATGACAAGAGTTCTTCCCATGTCAGTGCCTTTCTGTGAGAAACATGCACCTCTTTTCCAGACAGATTTTGGGGATTAATTTTGAGCCTCTGGTCATCTTTGTGTTCCTCTGCTGGAGCGGAGAGTCTGCCTTTAGCTCACATCTTCTGCTCATGGGAAAAAAATACCGAAGATGGATTGTGCAAGAGTCAAGGACATCCTGAGGTGCCACTCATACCAGGTCAGCATATTTGAAAGCCAGAGAGTAGCTGATCCTCCACAAATAACCCAACCTGTGTTTGAACTCATTTGTACTCCTGGCCTCCACATCATCCTCTAACAAGAATTATACCATCTTCGTGACACGTAAAATGAATTTCCTTTTGTTTGCGGTAAAGTTGCTGCCTGAGCTCACCGCTGTTTTCTTCAGATTAGGTAGAAGAAATCAAACACCTCAAGTTCATTCATTTAAAGCAAGACCCCCAGGCTCTCAACTGAGATTTTTTTTTTTGTACCTCTCTTCTAAATCCTTTTCCATTTTTCCACATCCTTTTTTGAAATATGGACACATTCCAGTAACTTGTGCTGTAAACAGAGGTAACACAATCTGTTCACTCTTTGAGATCCCATTTTATACAGCATGTTATCATCTATCTCCCTCCCTGGAGTCTTGTCTTCCCAGGATACTGTATTCTGTTCTGGGAGTGTGATCCACATACTTTGCTCCTCCACACAGAACCTTATGTTTGAATTCCAAGTGTGACTTCGCCAGGGGTCTTAGGAGGCAGTGGCTTCCCATTAACCTTTCCAAATATATGCACCATGCCAGGAGAGACAGTCACACCTGCAGAGCTCTGAAGCCCTCCTAACCATGTTTTGGCAGTGTATGACATCCATGGGCATTTGGATGTTGAACAAATCCTGTGGCAGCCTAGCACGGGAAGCTCACATAGTCTGAATTTCTAGGACGCTTTCATCTCATCAGCAAAGGGTCTGAAGTATTTACACAGGACACAAAAGCATTAGCTGCTTTATCTTCTACTCTCTCACATGCTGTGCAGCTAAAGAGAGTCCTTTGGTCTTTTGTGGCTTTCAGAGGAGAACCTGGCAGAGAAACCTGTTACAGTGGAGAGAACGCTGCTCAGCGTGTGCTCCTCCTGGAGAACGGGGTCTGATGTCTGCAAACAGCAACTTCTTAGGAACAGGAAAAATTATAAATGGCACCAAAAAAAAAATCAAGTTTAAACCCATGTTTACTCCATGTCACCTCAACTGAACCCCAGTGACCTTCCTAACATTTAGTTTGCTCTCCATTTTGGGAACTCAGATCTCTCCCAGCCCTCATCGTGACACAGGAGACCCCACCCCACCTTGGGAGTTTTAAAGTCCATTTATAGTTCCAACTCTTTGGCCTCAGCCTCCTTTGAGGGTGAATAAGGGTCAGCCCTTACACCAAGAAAGCCTGTTGTGCATGCCAGTCATCTTCCAGCATGGTGAGACCGGGGGTGCTCCAGAGCCAGCGAGGTCTCTTTGCAGTGCTAAAGGCAAGAGCACAGCAAGCAGTGATTATCCACAATTGGAGGTGCTCAGGATTCGCCTGGGCCAGGCCCTGAGCAACCCAGCCTAGTCTGAGAATCACCCTGCTGGGAGCAGAGGGGTGGAGTGGAGACCCAGAGGTGCCTTCCCACCTGAGTCTTCCTGTGATGCTGTGATTTATAAACAAGCGGGTTTACTTGGTTTTGTGGGGCTTTCTCTTAGTGGGGCAGTAGAAGATGTCTTACAGAAGTACACAGGTTGCCAAGTGGAGAGGAAATTGAAAAAACAGCTCAGCTGCCAGCACCCTCTGAATTGCAGTCTGGCACATGGTCCTGTTAACCCAGCACAGATGCTGTTAACACAGCACAGTGTTGCAGAGAGGGACAATCCCATCCTCCCTTTCATCTCTCCTGCTGCCTCTCTTTTGTCAACACTGATGAGCAGCGGAGAATTGATCCAGCCGAAAACTAAACTATAAAGGAATAAATCCATTTTGATTTACAATGAGCCCTTTCAGTTTAAAAAATGCACCATCTCCTTCCCTAGCAATTTTTTGTTCAGAGCAGAGTGGCTGGGGATCACCAAATCAGAGACTTTATTCTCTTCAGGACTATTCTGGAGCACTACTGTGCTCTTCCTTGCTGTGCCATCATCCACAGCATCCTTCCCTGTGGCTGTACTCTTCTACAAATGATTTCTCCTTGCATCACAAGCTCCTTTAGTTACCCTACACTTTTTCATATCTTGCTTTCCCACTAAGAAAGAAACAACATATTCGCTATTTACCAAGTGTCTGCCTGCAGCTTCCAGAGATCCAGTGCACCATGAAACATGGGCTCCTGGTCTCCTGCCATGATGCACCATGAAAACACAGCACATGGATCAGATCTACTTTTCACAGCTCCTGAGGACACCTGCAACTAAGCCTAGAGCCAGACCCCTCCGTGTCCTGAACAACAGCATCTGAGACATGACCAAGGTGCCTCTTCTGTGTTGGAGAGATCCATGGTACTGCCCAGAGCAGGACACAGAAAGGATTTGAACCCCAGGAGCAGAAGGCACATCCTTTTGTGGTGATTTTTCTCTGAGGGGATTCTATACTGTCAGTTGAGAGAAACAGCAGAAATGGGGATATGAGCCTGAAATATGTGGATTAATCTTTCTCTCTTGCAACCAGGAGAAATATTGTACCCCCAGATCTGCTGCTGGGTCTTAAGACCAGCAGACACAACCCACATCTGTTCTGGGGGTCCCACAGGCCAAAAAATCTCCAGGAAAAGCAGTTGTACAGTCTCCCTGCAAAACAGTGAAGAGACTGAAAACCAAAGAAGCCTCACCTAAGAAGGGGCTTTTTTGCTGTCTTTTGGGGGAATCTGGGTGCCCTGTTACACTACATGTCCAGCATCAGCCTCGCAGCCTGTCCTGACACCACCTTGCCACTAGGTGTTGAGCTCCTGGGTACCTCTTTGCTCTTGAGAAAACCCACTGCAGCCCTGGGATGTTTGGGAGGCTATTGCATATTTTTCCATTGGATTAAAAGCATGAATGCTGCAATGAGAGATGAGTCAAAGTGTAACCTAGCCTGCTGCATGGATTTTTGTTGTTAATCCACCTCACCCTCTGTGTTGCAAAACACAGGGGCTGTGGCATCAAAGACATCACTTAACTAGATACTGGCCAAAGTACTGATAAGCCATCACCATCTCCACAGGTAGTTTTGGACGACCAAAGGGGATCCTGCAGCATCCCATCTTTCCAGCAGGAGGGATCTTTTGAAAGAGAATAGTTGCACACTTCTCCACAGCAAATGCTGGCCAGATACAAGTTGCCAGCTGCCAAATATGTCCCTGAATGCCGCAGATTCTCTTCAGTAATTAAATCACCAGGGTTTTTTTAGCAGAAATGCAGCCCACGGCTTCAGTCAGCACCCCCCAGTGCTTTTCCTGACTTTCTAATTCAGGTTTCTCTGGGATATTCAGCTGTCTGCTGAGGATTGTCATACAAAGGACACTTGCCTTTTAGCACTGTAGAAAGAGGCTGCAGATATGTCCAAAACCCCTATAAAGCTATACTTTCCTAAAGGTGTTCCTGTGGGATTCTGGGGAGCAGGCCACTGCCAGACTCTCTTCAGCACCATATCAGAGACCTGTGGTGACTCAGGCACTGCCCATCCAGCAAACCCTCTAAAAAGGACCTTTTCAGCAAAGCCTCCCAGTTAAGTGGCATCCAGTCACTCTTCCTACTCCAAGGACTTTTGCAAGGACTCTTCTCCTCACTCCTTTTTGGGACCCGTCACCTCAGACATGTGGTATACCCTGCTCCAAGGGGGATAATTTGCTGCTTCCCGTCATCACGGAGGGACAGAAAGAAGACTGGAGCAGCCACTTCCTCCCTCAAAAAAGGAAGTTTGTACCCACCCTCAACTTAATTTCATACACAGAATGCATCTCGGGTTGGTGCCTTGGTAGAAACCACCATGGCCCTCTGTGTGGATAGGGTGGCTCGCATCCCTCTACCCCAGGGGTGCTATTTCGGTGCATTTCCCCACTGTGCACTTCACACAAAGCCTGCCAAGACGTGGGCACTGCCTCCTTCTGCTCCAGTTCTGCTGCCTGACCCCGCTGCAGCAGGGCGGTGCTGCCTTGGGAACCACTACCTCTGTCCCCAGTGCCCAGAGAGGGGCAGCTCCACTCCTTCCCCTCTGCAGCTGACCTTAAGATCTCTTTTAGCTCCCTAAGCTTCCCAGTCAGTGCCAGAAGTCTTGCAGTTAATCCCAGTCTGATCCGTGGAAACCCTGCTGCCTGTGCAGGCGCCTGTTGAGCACCAACCTGCCCAGCAGCTCTTGCTCACACCACATCCCTGCCAGACTTTCCCTTCTGTTTCCCCAGGTGTGGCTGCTTTTTGTTTACAGTCCCTTGCCACGGAGTTATTAGTTATCTCTTATTAGTAAGTAACTTGTTTTTGCTTGCCGTGTTTGCTTTTGCGCTGGGCAAACAGCAATCAGGAGTTTTTTTACACGAGGTCCTCCTGTCGAGCACTCTATCTCAGGAACACCCAGACCAGCTGATAAACCAGGCTACAAACCACAGCGTGGTTTCTTAGATCAGCTATAGTCTGCAAATAAATTCTGGAGTACCTCAGAAAGTCAGCATAAAGCAGAGGATTGTGACCAGCTTCAGACTTGATGCTGCAAGGACCAAAACGTGGAAGTGGAAAACATGGTATCACAGCAATCTGGAAACACAACAAAAAATTCCTTCAGAGACACTAACTCAGTGATACTGCAGAACGGTGTTTTCTGTTCCTATCTTTGTTTGTAAGGGTAGTTTGCATCTCTAAGATGTGCCAGGACAGACAAAAACCCCCGATGTATTAAGGCTGTGCACAAGGTGTCTGCTGTGGGTGCGCCTGGAACCCGGCTGAAGCCGCTCATGCCTGACACAGACAAAGGAGCATTTAGTCAGCTGGGCTCCTGTGTCCCTGCCCCTGGCCACTCCCTGTGGAGCTGCCTGTCATTTCCCATGGCTCTGCCAGAGTCCCCACATGTGCCTGCCAGCCTCTCCGCCCAGGGGACCCACAGAGGCGCTTCTGAGAAGACGTTCCCATGCTGATCTCTCTCCGGTCACTGTTATCTCCGCGCCGGGGTCCTGTTCTGGGAGATGACGAAAATGCCATTCGAGGGAGTCAGCATTTAAAATGGGTCGTTAGAGAGAAACGTCACCGAGCCTCTGCTAAAGATAGCCCGGTGCTGAGTAAAACGGCGCCTCCAAAACCTTCATTTCACAACGTGCTCACTCAGCATAATAAGCCCTCGGTCCCAGATGCCCCCTCCAGTGCCAGGCAATGCCTGACATTTTCCCGGGCTGCCCATCAGTCCCTTGGGACCGCCTCTCGGGAGCGGCAGCAGGATGGAAACACATCCTCTCCTCTGCTGGTCCTTACAGGAGACAAGCACTTCCCAGAGTACAGATCCCGCTAAGGATGGTCTGGGGAGCGAGAGGGACAGTGCCAGGGTGCCAAGCTGCGAGTGCAGAGAGGGTTGAAATGAAGGGGGAGAGCAGCAAGCTCGGTGTGTCCCCTGAAAAAAGCCAGGAGAAGGGGAGCAGAGGGTGCTGGACTTTGGAGTCGTACGTGTCTCCCCACCACGGTTCCAACTCCCTCCTCTCTCTCTCTTTCTCTCTTTTCTCGTCTTCACCCACACACTCACACCATTCTTGTGCTGCTGATTCAAAGGAAAGAGAGGTTGATGTTTTCTACTTGAACTGGTCACCACAAACTGCTTTTCTTGAACAGGAGGAAAAAAACACCTCCTGACAACTGTCACAAGTTCTCCCCCATCTTCACTTGTCTCTTCCTCTCTCATGCAATCCCCTGGGCTGTGTCACACAAGAGGGCATCAAGGGCCACTACAGAGCAGTCCCTCGGGGGCATGGAGGCACACAAGGTTGCACCTGTACACCAGTCCCACTACTCAGGAGGCTGAAGAGCCACGTGGGATGAAAGACCTGAGAGCTGTCCCTACCACAGAGGTCTGCTGAAGCAGAGCGTAGCACTGGCTCTCTTTTATCTCTTTTATCCTCCACCTTCACCACACAGCTGAGGAAAACTAGAGAACAAACAAGAATTCCTTCTACAGTCAAGAAGTGGCCACTATGAGTCACCTCCTTTCCCCCAGCCTCAGAAAAAAGCCCAAGCCCTTGGTGGATGAGCCACTGAGGGGCTTGGGTGTCTGACACCTGTCATGAAGGGCTGATAAGTCCGAAAGAGTCAGAGCCAGTGGGTTGCTGGAAACTGTGAACCACAACAATGGGGGTTCTCTGAGACAAAAAAGAGCCCCAGGATGAGGCACGTGGATGGAAATGTATGGCCCTGTGCAAAGGTCAGCAGCTGCATGGGGGCTAGGATGAGCCCCCTCAACACATGAGCTCGAGTGGGTTTCCCCCAGAGCTGCTGGAGCAAGAAGGTTCCTTCTTCACACCCCTCAGGGTGCCACAGCATGCAGTCCCTCTTTTCAGTGCTGATTTTTTTCTCTCTGGATGCTCTCCTCTGTCTCCTTGGACCACCTCAGCTGTGTCCCATACTAGCCCTGGACACTAGACTGATGAGTCACACGTGTCTTGGTTGGAGCTTAGCAGAGAGCCTTTCCTCATGATGCCTGTGAACTGACCAATGAGAAAAAGCCAAGAAATCAGCACATTTGAAAGATTAAAGAAGGAAAAAAACCCCGTCATAATAAGAAAAACAACAAAAGAAAGAACAGCAGAAAAAAGACCAACATATTCTCAAAAGCCCTGAAAGAATTAGAGAGAATCTGTACGAGACGGGAAGATCAAACCAAAAAAGGTAAGAGATGAAAGAAAAACATGAAGGGTACTTGCTGGGAAGTGTCTTCTACACTTTTTCCACTGGCTATATAGAAGCGAAACTTTTAAGAAAAACAACAGCGACCCAAAGAATTTCCACTAAAAGATGCTTAGAGCAGTGTCTCTGGTCCCTCCCTCCCCTGCCCTCACGTGCCTCAGGCTCATACTGGTTTCTTGGCCATGACGCATCTTCTTAGTGATAGGAGGAAATTTGCTGCCCACCTGCAATATAAAGGCATTTAGGGAAATGCTTTGATCAGAGAGAGCATGAGAGCAGGCACAGCCCACTGACCCCTCTGTGCTCACCCACCCACTCTAACAACCTCCTTTGCCCATGCCTCATTTTTGCTGATCTCTTCAAGCACAGACCTGAGTGAGAAGCAGCCCCTCTCCTGGATGCCACCATGAGAATGGTGTCCCTGGTGCTGTTCCTCACCTCCTCTCTGCTGCCTTTCACTGGTAAGAGGGGCTGAACATATTGGGGAGGGCACAGTAGCTCAATAATCTGAGTCTGGGTGTTACTTGATCCCTGGAAAGGCTGGAAGGGAGAATTTCTGCCCTTCCAACTCCACAGAAGGTGGCCAGATATCATGCTGTGTTCTAACCCACCCTGGCAAAGATCTGCACCCCAGAGCGGAATAATATTGAATCCCACTCTTTGCTCAACTCTCCATCTTGTTACAGCTGGCCACATCCTACCAGGATTATTGGAGGGGAGAAGCAGGGCGCAGAAAGTGTGGGTCAGAGAGGGGAGTTCAGCCGTGCTGCCCTGCCACTTGAGCCCCAGAAATACGAAGGAGAGTTCAAAGCAGCTGCCTGACAAGATATCTGTGCTGTGGAGGCGGCATGGGGGAAGGTATGCCAGGGCCAAAGGAGACACGAGCCCTTCTGGGGGAATGGGAGGGGTTGGAGGCTCTTTGAGCCCCTTTTCTCCTTCCCCACATTCCCTCCTTCCTGCCCCCTCCCTTGATCTCATGTTTGCCTCTGGCATGAGCCGCTCACTTTTCCTGCTTCCAGTGTGCACCAGGAGCCACACGTGGTGCTGGAAGTTGGGTGCTCGGGTCTCCAGAAGACAGCACAGCGCATGAAGCCCCGGGTGTCGCTCCAGGACTCCGCCTTGCGCAATGGAAACTTCTCCCTGCGGATCGCCCCCGTCCGGAGCGAGGACGTTGGGCTGTATGAGGCTCAGGTGGAATACAAGGCAGAGGTCCACAGCTGCCTCGTGGAGCTGGGCGTGATCACAGGTAGGAGAGGATGGAAAACCTGGAGAATGTCGATTTTAGGACTGGGGAGGTTGTAAAGGTGGGATAGGGTGGGGGTGCCGTGTTTGGCAGGGCAGGTGAGAGTACAGGCAGCACCTTCTGGAAAGTGCAGTTTCCTGCTGTCTGCCCTCAGCTCTGAAGGGAGAGCTCCCTGAGGGATAAAGTTAGGACAGCTCAGGCACAAAGGGCTGGTTTGGTAGCTCCCCTATGACCTTAGCTCACGTCGCAACCCAAAACCCTCTTTTTGCAGTAACCCTCAGCCCACCCAGTCCTGTGATAGAAAATGAGCTGCTCTTGATGAGCTGCAATTCCAGCCATCAGGCCAGCCTTGTGGAGACATGCTGGTTCCACAACGAGCACCCTGGCCCCACCTCCAAGACCTTCTGCTCCTCGTCCAGGACTCTCTCCATCCTCCATCCAGCCATGAGTGATGCGGGCTCCTGGCGCTGCCAGCTTCGATACTCTGACAAGGAGATAATTTCTGCCACATTCAACCTGCAAATTCTAGGTGAGCTCAACCTCTGTGTTGATACCCCAGTATCCCCAAGCTGATCCCTTTGATGTGACTGACTAACCCCAGTGGCCCTGGCTTCCCAGCTCCCACCTTGTCCTCACTTCCCAGGTCAGTCACCTCTCTGAGGAGCTCTTTCCAGGCACCACTCCACACTGTCTTCTTTCCCTGGCTCAGGTTTTGATGGCCCAACCAACCCTGTGGTCTATGCAGCAGCTGGCTCTGCAGCCGATCTACCGTGCAGGCTGAGCTACCTTCCCAGTGCCTTTGGGATGGGTGTGGTGGCAGCCCACTGGAGCCACCTTGCAGGAGGACATTTGCAAGGCTGGAACATCTCCCAGAATCTGAGCAGCAGAAGCTTCCCCCTGCATCTCCCCGTGGTGGGGCCAGGCGATGCAGGGCAGTACCGCTGCGCTGTCTCTGTGGGACACACGACAATCAGCAGGGATGTGACCTTGGCCGTGCTTACAGGTGAGAGGAGAGACTGGGAGCTGCTTCACCCCCCTGGGGCCCCTCAGCGCAGATAAACCTCCCTTCCTGTCAGTGCAATGGTCATGGGTTCCCACCCCAGGGCAGGAATCAAGATCTCTATTCAGGGCATTGCACTGCATTGGACTCTGCTGGAATCAGGGCTTTTCCTAGGTGACTTGATTATTCCTCTTAAGAAGGAGAAGGACAAAGAAAATAATTTAGAGGAAGTAAAAAGAAGAGATGCAATAGAAGAAGGATGGATGAGGAAGAGATGTGGACATGCCTGTGGTCTTTCCTGAGGTTACTTTTTTCCTTTGCCACAGTGACTCCGAGCATCCCAGGACCGGTTTCTGAGGGGAATCATTTGCTGCTCATCTGCAGCCTCACGCACTCCCAGGGACACGAGCGTTTCCAGTGGACACACCTTGACTCAGCCCCCACTAAGAACAAGCTGGCAGTGGCTTCTCCCCGTAACTTGGAGGGCCACAGTTCCTACATGGGACCTACCTTGGAAATACCCCAAGTGTCACAAAAGGACATGGGCACTTGGGAATGCAGTGTGCATGGCCCAGAAGGCAGACTGGGAGCAGTGGAGTATGACCTGCAGATCACAGGTACTGTCCTCCATGGATCTGCAAACAACCTCTTCTTCTCACCCTACTTAGCTCTCTGGTGCCCTTTCCTCTCTCAACTCATCCTGTCCTTCTCACCTTGGATCCCCACTGGGATCCCATCTTCTTGTCATCCTCCCTTGGCTTTCACCAGTTCCTCATGCTGCTCCTTGCAGTTCCCCGCACTCTTTCCTATTTTGCCTGTTGTTGTGCAGTCCCACCCTTTCCTCGGTGCAAAATCCACCATCCCTCCCTTCCTAACTGTGGTTCCTCCTCACAGGTGCCCAGGCCTCCAGTGCTCCTTCTATCTTAAGTGGGCAGGTTACTTTTGGGCTCACACTCACCCTCTTCTTCCTACTTGCCGTTTGTGTTGTGGCTCTGGCCCTACAAAAAAGGGTAAGTGTCCATCACCCCATTTCTGTTCTTTTCCTGTACATCCACCCCTTTTTGACCTTCCCCAGATTAATCCAGAGACAGCAGTGAAAGGGGCACGGAAGCCAGAGGAGGTATGGGGCTGGAGCAACATGCTGATGGTGTCATGGACACACAGGGAAGGCTGTACCCTGGGCATTGGCAGGTCTGGCTAAGCGTGGCATTCCTCTGGGGGCAGGTCAGATGCCTCAGAGAAGGAAGAAAATCTCCAAAGGGACAATCACAGCCCAGCTTTGAAGACCTTCATGTTTATTCCCCCAGAGATCAAGCCACGCTGTAGTAGAGGAGGGCTAATTGCCAGGCTTTAGTAGATGTCCTCTCTCATTCCTTAGCTGGATGCTTTAATGTAACCATCTCCTGTTCTGTATCAATGCCTGCTGGTGCCCAGACACTGATATTGATGCAGGGCTGTTGTTTCTGGCTCAGCCCTCACACCTCAGCTCTCAGCTTCTGGCAACTTAATGCCCTTCATTTGTTCAGCTTGTTCCTGTATCTTGTCCTCTGAAAACCCTACTTTGTACCTTGCCTTTATGATCCCCAAGACCTGGCCAGGACTAATCCTTCCCCAGCACGTCACAGGAAAAACTGTGCAAACAAGTCAGGCCGTTTCTCTGCAGTTTTCATATTATTGCTCTGCAAATTAATTACGTGGCAAAATCATCCTTCAGGGTTTCCTTTTGCAGACAAGGGACACTTTTTGGGAGTATCTGTGTTGCAGCTGCCTCCTACTTAGCCTCACAGAAAGGGCCCACGATGACAATTCTAGTGGGGAAGGGGCTGGGCGATCAGAGCAAGATAAGTTTGGAAGAGCTTACCCCGGTGGAAGAGCTGGGAGCCTTGAAACTGCCTTGAGCTGAAGACGAGGGATGTGACAAAATTGATGAAAAGTCTTAGCAAGTCCCAGTGGCTGGAGACTGAAGGCAGGCAGCATCACAAAAGAAGCAAGGTGGAAATTTTTAAAAAACCACTGTGGGTAGTGCAAGAGCAGCTCGTGACCAGTTCTTCGTCATCCATCCTTAATCAGCACTGATGGTAAAGGATAATATGAGGCAGAAATCTACAGTTTCTGTGTGACTCTCTAAAGAGTGCAAGCCCAGGGCAAGGTGATCAGAACCAACCTTTCTGGCCCAAAACCTTGGACTGGAACCCCTTGACAGTTGTACCTGTAAAGCCTCAGCTAGCAGGAAATGGGATACTGGATTACTATTTGCTTAAACAGCTCTCATCCTGCCAGGATATCCACCACCCCAAAGCATTTGCATATGCCCCCATGGCCCTGCTGTGCTGAGCAAGCCAGGCAGCTTGCTCAGCACAGGTCCTCTATCCATGGGTGTTCCTCAACTGGCTCCTCAATGGCCCTGCTTTAGCAGGGGGGTTGGACTGGATCCTCTCCAGAGCTCCTTCCAACCCCAGCCACCCTCTGATTCTCTGGTTCTGTGATTCACAGAATTCCCTTCTCTGCACAGACTCCCCGCTGGGCTCGTCCTCCGCCAGAGTGCAGATGAGGTGCCTCGAGCAGAGAGATCAGCTCTTCTCTGGTTCTCTCCCTCTCTCTGCTGGCATCCTCTGAGATTGCACTTGCTGTTCCTGCACTGGCTGGAAACTGGATGCTCCCTGCAGTATATCATGCACACCCGATGGGCTGTTGCCCACATATTAGGAATTCCTGTTCCAATTCCCTGACCCTATCAATGTCTGATTGGTACTGTGGCATTTCATTGATCCTGTCATTCCAGTTAGTGCTCCCTTCTCCTAAAATATCTGTGTCTTGCACGATATTCTCATCCTCTTTCTTCTAAATGAGGCTCCTCAACTTTATCAGCTGCCTAACTCATTAGCACTTTCACACTCTCTGTGCCAATAATGACTGGTCTTTGAAGACTCGTGCTTTTCATTTCCCTTCAGCCTGGCAGAAACTTGTCAGCAAGACCCCAGTCCCTTCCTCTTAGCTGAGATCACACCTACCATGCCATTCTCTAACTAATCCCATCCTTCTTGCTGTGCTGTGTGTAGCCCCATACTGCTATCAGGAGCCCTGAGATGTACCTCTTTTTCACTGTCTAGAAAGTCACTTGTGATAGTGGTTCTGTCTTTAATTTGTTCTTATCTCATTTTGCACGACCCTTCCTGCCTCTATTACCTCTCTCCGATAAGGTGTTGTAAAACCTGACATACCATCAAACCTGCCAGGACCTGACCATTGCCCAGATCAGTCTTTGCTCTCCCTTAGGCACGTCCTGTCTTTATTATTCCTTATGCCCATGACACCACGGAGGAGTGTCGTGTTGAGCCAGCCTTCCCCAGAAGAAATTGCATGTCTCAGAGAGTGTCTTCTTTCCTGGGTCTGGGAGGGAATGGGAGCCTTATGGTTGCAAGCAGTAGGATGGTCTTCCATGTCAGGGAGAAGCCCAGCCCCGTGCCATTCAGTCTCTCTCCCGTGTCTGATGTAGCCTCTTGATTCCCTTTCAGGCTCGGCCTCCTGCCTTCCCAGCACTGGAAGGGATGTTTGCAGTCAATGTGCCATGGAAGTCCATGGAGGAAAACCAGAAGGGGAAAATCCAGCAGACGGAGTGCTGATGGAAGCTGGGACATCGGGGCTAGTCTGCATAGGAGGATGAAACTCTGGGTGCCATGCAGAGAGAGATGGGCACCATGCAGACCCCTCAGGAGGGACTAGGGATGGCATGAGCAATGCAGGGGACCTCGGGAGCTCTGAACCTGCAGAGGGCCTGGAAGCTGCAGCCAGGGCAAGGCAGACTCAATACTGCAGTCAAGTGGCCAGCAGCAGAGATGCTTTGGAGCTATTTGGGATATTTGAGCCAGTAGCTACTTCCTGCTTCAGTGCCACATCTCTGTCCCATTCTTTGCCCCTCCTTCACGGCCTCTCTCTCAGGCTTCCTCTGGTGAAACACTTCGATGCAGGACATGGCTGGAATCCATCTCCCCTGCAGTCTGACAATGTTTTTTCCCCCATGCTCACTCTCTTCTCCTCTCCCTGCACTGCCCTGCTCACTGCCCTGTTGCACATTTTGAGCATTTTAACTTATTAGAAACTTATTTTCAACTTAAAATAAATTCATGTGACAAAAAACCCCACTGACCCCTGTGTGTGCTTGTGGAGGATTGTGCCTGTTTGATGGAGCTGGGTGTACTTCTGCCTGTGTGAAGCCATTTCTAAGGCTTTTGCTGCCTTCTCTTTCTCTTTCAGTTCTGTTTTACTAAAGCTGCCTGTTCATTTCTGACATTTTCACAGTGGGGAAGGGGAAATTAAATACCACTAAAGAAGGAAGACTCACAGGTTCAGTCTCTCCTTTTTGCTGTGTTTCAGAGCCTTCTTTTATTTTTTCTCCCATCTGACCGTCCTCGTTCATTCATTCATTTATTCCTTTAGTCCTCACATTTTCCTGAAAGATCTACAAGTGATATTATGGCTCTTTGTCACTCTCTTCCTGCTAAGGACGTACTTAGCAATGTAAGCTTGCGTCTGCCAGGCCCTACCTCTCAAGACCTTCAATGTGTTTAGGTTTTATGTAGTCAGAGAACACTCTGAACAGCCCTGGAGGGCTGTGGTGCTGCTCTTGAACAGCCATTGAATGCCACCCCAGAAGAAACATTTATTAATAACAAGAGCCACACGTGTGATTTCTCCCATATGGGTCCGCAGGCTGCGGCTGCTCCGTGTTCAGGATGGAAGATTCTCTTGACTTGAGAGAAGGTCACCACAGCCAGGCCAGCTCTTCATTATTTCAGCAGGCACATGAACAGACCTTCTTACTGTGTGGCTCTCACCTTCCCTTCCCAAAAGGTTCAGGCGCTCAGGCAGTGAATGCACTCAGGTATCCTTCGACTGCAGGTAGCGCAGCAACACCCAAAAGTCACAACCAGCCCACTCCAGGGAGCATGTCTGGACTCCACAGCTCTTTAGCTGCCCAGCTATCCATGTATTTTACTGAAAGTAACCCTTTACCCCTTTACCCCTTACCCCTTTTTCCATTGACTCCTAGAGAAGTGCAGCAGAGCTGTGAGGTAGACTCGTCTGCTTCAACCATCCCATGCAATTTCAGGCAGACCCAGGAGCAGAACCAACATAAGGCACAACAGTCCAGCATGGTACCAGCATCCTCCTAGGCAAATGATAATGCTGCAAGTTTTTTTCAGGTGGGAGGGATCTGTCTAGCTCAATCACCTTTCTTTGCCAGATGCTTTGGAGGCAGAGAAAAGGTTGGTTAACCCCCGTGGGGCTGAGGGGCAATCCAGTATCCATCAGGATCACATAATATTCTCTCAGTGCCTGGCAGTGGTTTGCTCTCTTCTCACACACAATGGGATGCTCTCTCCTCCTGTGGGTGACACTTTCAGTACTGCCTGTTACCAGCCTGGATGTTCTCATTGCTCAGATGTGTGCCTGGTCTGTCTTTAAACCTCCCTGTTTCCTTGTACTCTCTGACTTCCTCTGGTAATCAGTCCTCGGATCTGCTTATTCACTGTGTGAAAATGGTTCCTGTCTCAGTCTGGAATTGAAAGCTTTCCACTTTCACCGCTTTCTTTTCTCCCATCATAAAGGCTGGGAAAATAAGGGACTCCCAAACCTATCATACCTTGGATGGCCATTATTTTACCACGTTTTATCACATCCCCTTTTTTGTTATTTCCCCATCCCCTCCTGACTCATTGCCTTTCAGGTACAAATCCCAGATTTTGGGACTTTCTCTCTGACATTTTGCACAGGCCCATCCCTATGCATGGTCAGCTCTGCTTGGATCCTTTGCTCTGGGAGAGGAGGCAGCAGCCCAGCAGGAGAGCAGTGCTGGTTTACATGGAGACACAGAACCTTTTTCTGCCTTACTGCCATCCAGCCCTTCAGTGTTTTGTCTGCTCCTCTGAAAGAAGTTCAATAACACTGAGCTTGTACCCAGCTGTTCACTGTGCCTGTCATGATAGGCAGATGCCTATGGTGCAGTTACAGTGAGCAAAGGCCTGGAAGTATTTATGCAGTTTAGATTTTCCTTCCTAGAAACTATTCCTATATATAGGAAAATATTTCCAAATCAAGATGGCACAAGACAAGTCAGTAGAGTTGAGGTGGAAGGACCAAGAGTCTGTACAATAAAGCAAACAAATCTGGAAACCTGTTTCAAGTGGAGTCAGTAAAGAGAAACAGGAAATAAAGCAAATGACATGTGAAGGAGAGAGACCTGATGCTTTTCCAGAAGGATACAGCTACAGGTGCAAAAATTAGATAAATATTTTCAACATATCAGAATGTGGTGGTTTGGCCCTGGCTGGGTCAAACCACTGAAGCTGTTCCATCATTCCTTTCTCTAACTGGATGGGAGACAGAAAGTATAACAAGAGGATCATTGGTCCAGGTAAGGACAGGGAGAGATCACTCACTGATTATCATCACATCTCAGCACAGAGAAATTATTTGAATTTATTACCAATCAAATCAAATCAAAGCAGGATATTGAGAAAATAAACCCAAAATCTTAAAAGACCTCCATCCCACCCTCCATTCTTCCAAGGCTTAATTTCACCCCAATTTTCTCTACCTTCTTCCCCACAGCAGCACAGGGGGACAGAATGGGGGCTGCAGTCAGTTAATCACATGTTATCTCTGCCACTCCTTCCTCCTCAGAGGAAAGACTCCTCACACTCTCTTCTCTCCTTCTCCACTCCTTCCAGTGTGGGGCCCCTCCAGGAACTTCTCCAGTCTGAGTCCATCCCATAGGCTGCAGTTTTTTGCAAACTGCTCCAGCATGGGTCCCCTCTGGGGTCGCAAGTCCCACCTGCAGCATGGGCTCCTCTCCCCACGGGGCCAAAGGTCCTGCCAGGACTCTGCCCCAGTGTGGGCTTCCTTTGGGGTCACAGCCTTCTTTCAGGCATCCACCTGCTCTGGGGTCCTCCCTGGGCTGCAGGTGGATCTCTGCTCCCCCATGGACCTCCATGGGCTGTGGGAGGGTATCCTGCCTCACCATGGTCTGCACCACGGGCTGCGGGGGAATCTTTGCTCTGGCACCTGGAGCACCTCCTGCCCTTCCTTCTGCACTGACCTTGGTGTCTGCAGGGCTGTTCCTCTCACATATTCTCACTCCTCTCTCTGGTTGCAGTTGTTCATTCTTTTTTCAACCCACTTAACCCTGTTATCCCAGAGGCTCTACCACCATCACTGATGGCTCAGCCTTGGCCATCAGTGTCTTGGAGCCAGCTGGTATTGGCTGTATCAGACACAGAGGAAGCTTCTGGCAGCTTCTCACAGAAACCAACTCTGTAGCTCCCCAGCTATCTAGACCTTGCCATGAAAACTCATGGCACAGTGGAGGAAAATTTAAAAAAACCCACAGGAAATCCAGTGGATTCCCTTTTAGCAGAGACGAGGGCTTAAGGAATGCAAAGTAAGTGTTATGCATGCAAATTCCTTTGCGTAGGACTCCTCTGAAAGGAATAGGAAGACAATCTTTAATCCCAAACTAATCTTTTTTTGGTAAGAAAGATCAGCATCATTAGAAAACATCATAACTAGGTCCAGATGTTCTGCAACCCAGACTTCTGAGGGATTTACAGTGAGAGGCTAAGTGCTACCAAATAGCATAATCTGACAAAAGAACAACAAGAAAAATACATCTATTGTGGTCTTTGTGCATTCTGCACAGCCTTTCAAAAACAATAAAATGTTAAAACCAGATCTCAAATTATGTAGGCTACTAAGGCACACTGAGTTTTATATTTGCTTGTCAAATTTATGGGAACAATATCAGCACCAATCCTGCAAAAAAGTCCCACGACTTAGTACGCTGCTTCTGTTTCTTCAACACTTTGATGAATAAACCCAAAATATGTAGGGTTTTAGTTTTGCCTTCTAAAGGCAAAACCGTCAAACCAATCTCCTTACAGGAATGCTGTTGCTGTGGGTAGTGCATCTTGTGCCTCCCACTAAGTTCCAAGGCATCTGGGACTGTCATTTCATAGCTGCGGATTCCATCATGCTCAAGCGTTTCTCCCCGAGGTTTCCATCCCTCTGGCCTGCCAGTTCCATGTGACTCCCTCCAAAAGCTGTCACCTGGTGTGCTCTGAGAAGGGTGTCACTTGTCACTCCCAGCTGAGCAGATGGGTCTCAGAGGGTCTCATGGCAGGAGGGCACGGGACATTCCTGGTGCCCAGAAACACCAAAGTCACACACAAGGGCAGATTTTGCAAGGGTTTGGTAATTCTCATTCTTACTGAGGTTTCTCATGTTCATCTTCTTTTACAAGCACTGTGTGTGTCTTCCTTCTTGTCACCAGGTCAGCATTCCCCCTTTTTGTGGGTAAAATGACACAGGTTTTGGACCTAGGATGACACACCAGCAAGCTCCCTAACAAGCTTTGGGGGCTGTCAGGAGCTCAGTTAGGACCCTCCGCTCACTCCTCAGCCCTTCAAAATCCTAAATTAGGTATTAGGAAGAAATTAATTACTGTAAGGGTGATGAGGCAGTGGCACAGGTTGCCCAGAGAAGTTGTGGATGCCCCATCCCTGGAAGAGCTCAAGGCCAGGTTGGATCCTGGTGTATTGGAAGATGTTCCTGCCCATGTCAGGATGTTGGACTGGGTGATCTTTCAGGTTCCTTCCCACGCAAACCTCTCTGTTATTCCATGAAGTCCCACTGCCGGCAGAGCTCTGCGGGGACACCCCGGCGGGGCCGGCGGCTGCGGCGGCTGCTCCGCTGGCCCTCCCAGCTCCTTGTCCCGAGCCAATGCCGCCATCTAGTGCACCGTGCGGCGGGATTCTGCGCTGATGAAACACCTCCAGCTGTGCATCAAAACAATTACTGCCACCAGCTTCTCCCCCTTGCTTTTGCCACGGCCAGTAATAGTGAGATAGTAAGCAATATGCATCCTTTATAGGTCCCTAAAAACTCCCCCAGCCACCTCCCTCCTGCCTGTTGCACTTCTTACATGTCTTTAACATGGGACTGGTTTTGGTTGGGCTCCCTTTAGCCCCTGTCACTTTTGGTGACACACTTCTGCAGGTAGTGATTTTTGATTCCTCTGCCCTCCAGGCAGTCCCTGTTTTCCCAGCACACCTGGCTAGTCTTGCTCCATCAGGCTCCATCCCTCCTGTAAGTACAGGGGACTCCTTGCTCATGAAGAACCTCTCTGGGGGGTTCCTGATTTTCCACTGTGATCAGCAAATGAACCTTTATGATATCTGCTTAGAGAGCCCTTTCTTCCCAATTTCAGACTTCCAAGTCCCTGCAGAGAGGTATCTCTCCCCAGTGTTCCCCCTTTCTGAGGAGCACAGCTGTGCTGGGGCAAATCACTTGGCCCCCTCAGCAGCCAGCCTGTTGTTTATAGCTCCCACATCTAGCATCAGAAATGCCCCTCGAGAGGCTCACCAGGTGTCAGTAATTCTCTTGCAAACAGAACGCTGCTGGCCTTTGAAGCCGCTGGTAGCCAGGTGCCTGAAGATCTGGTTTTTATGCTGCGTCAAACACTTGTCTTTCCTTCTCTCCAATGCCACTGGGCAACCACTAATTTTCCAACACATCTGGGTATCTTTCACCCATCAGACTACAGAGGGACACTCATAGCCCCCAATGATGTGCAGGGAACTTGGTTTTAAGGAGAGGATCTCTGGAGGCATTGTGGCTTTCCAGTGAAGCCGGTTAAAAGGTCTTTCTCAACATCTGATTTCTGAGGCCTTTTTCTCCCTTTGTCTCTCACTTCCTTGGAGACAGCGTCTCTGCAGACTGTGACCATCACCCAGCACAGCCTGGAAGCTTCTTCTCTCTGCTGAGAGGATCTGTTTCTCTCCAACCCGAGCTTGCAAAAATATTGCTGGTGATGGGATTAGAGCAAAGAGAGACAGTGCAGAGTGTCTCTGCAGGGGATAAGGCAGGGAAACATGACAGCCACTGATTTGGGGGGGGAGAGCTGTGCGTGGTGCTCAGGCTGTTCTCGCTGTGCCACGGGGTCAGTGTGTGGTGCTGGATGAGCCCCCTTTCCCCAGGGGTGCAGTACAGCAACTGTCCCAGAGAGGTGAGAACCGCTTGCAAAGAACTTAAAAACCAGTTAAATATTTATGAGGAATATTACATTCAGAAGAGAGAATGACTGGCTAATATTATTCATCCCTTCTGGATTCTGATGTTTAATTAATGCTTGCAAAGTGCTTTGAGATGCTTGGATGAAAGCGATACAAACACGTCATTGCACGCTGTGACCTTTGGTCCCAGGGGCACCTGTTCCCTGCACAACTGTAGAGGCTCCAAGAGATGGATCCCCACCCTAGGGTGGCAGTGGATCCAGAACAGGCATTCTCACAACGTGACGAGCCTGCAGCTTTGTCACCTCAGACCCACAGCCCTGCTTCTCCTTGCAACTCTACAGCAAGTTCAAGTGCATTTTGCAAGCCTTACCCCTTCAGGGAATGCTATTTCTGGTAGATACTTGCAGTGACATAAACCAACTGTTTAAAAACAAGCCAGTGTTTCTGCATTACAGCGTGCTGGGGAGACAAAATGCAAGCCGGAATCTGTACAAACTGAAGCATCGGCTCAATGTACCAGATCCCCAAGCACTGAGATGCCATGGCCTTACAATCCCAACCTGAGTTTTCTTTACTCATTTTTTTTTTTTTTCCCAGGACAGCCACCCTATGGCAGCTGGGGACCAGAGAGGACATTTCTATTTGACAGATGTGAGAGAGTATTGAAGATGCTGATGTGATATGTCAGGTTCTTGCAGGAGAGCTGTGTCACAGAAAAGGGCTTTCCCAAGTTCTGGACACTGGCAGAGTGTCCATCCCATCCCATCCCATCCCATCCCATCCCATCCCATCCCATCCCATCCCATCCCATCCCAGTTTGTATCCCTCACTGGGAAGTTCCTGTGTCATGCAGGTGACTGCCTCTCTCTCTGAAATAGGACTTAATCTTTCTCCAAAGTTACAATCAATGGAGAAGCTCTTGTCACAGCTGGTGGCACACTGTGAACCTTGCTGCCGTGGCTGTCTGTCCTGCTCCCCCCAAAGCCTGGCTGCATCTCACACCCCCATCCTCCAGACAAAGGGGCAAGTCACTGCCAAAAGGAGAAGAGTGGGTGGCACAGAGATGAAATCTCAGCCCTGTCTGGGGCTCAGTGGGTTTCCGCCACCTTGGCTGAGGCTGGGATTCAGAGAGAGAGGGAGACCAAATGTGGGTGGGAAACCACAAAAGCCCCCTCCTCCACCCTACAGAGAAGGGAAACAGCTGAGATTCAGTAGTGGTGCAGGTTGGTACAGGTTACTGAAGAGTAACCTTACACTGGGTTTACAGGCAAGTTTTTGATACTGGAGGGGCTGCATCAGTGGCTTCTGTGAGATGTGAGAAGGAGCTGGCTCCAAGTCAGCCAGAGCCACCTCCAGACAGCCCCAAAGCAGCCCCACTGCAGACCAAGGCTGAGCTCATCAGTAATGCTGGTGGCACCTTTGTGACAGTGTATTCAACAAAGAGTAAAAAGCTGTGCACAGCAGCTGTGGGAGACAGGAAAGACAATATGTGGGAGAAAAAGCCCTGCAGACACCAAGATCAGGGGAGAATGAGAGGCAAGAGGTGCTCCAGGTGCCAGAGCTGAGATTCCCTTGCAGCCCATGGAGAGCCTGCACTGGAGCAGGTTTTCTGGCAGGAGCTGTGGCCTATGGAGGACCCACACTGGTCCTTCCTAGATGAGGTTATCTATGCCCAACCACACCTTGAAAGCCTCCAGCAATGGCAAGTCTGCCACATCCCTAGGGAGGTTGTTCTGGTGACTGTTTTCATAGTAAAAACCATCTTTCTAATGTCAAGATGAACGTGAAGAACTGCAGTCCATGGGAGGAACCCACATCAGAGCATTTCTTGAAGGACCCCACGGTGGAGCAGAGGAACAGCATAAGCTGGAAGCAGCAGCAGAGATGAAGTGCTATGAACTGACCACAACTGACCACTTCCTACTTTAGGGGAGGATGGAGGGACAGAAGAGTCAGATGTGAAGTTCAGCCTGAGGAGAAAAGAAAGGTGAGAGAAGCTTTTTAAAGTTTGAGGGTTTTGTTGTGGTGTTCTTGTTTTGGTTTGGTTTTGTTTGGTTGGTTTTTTAATCACTATTTTATCAATTTATTTGTTTTTAATTTGCCATAAATTAAATTAAGCTTTCCCCAGGTTAAGTCAGTTTTGCCCATGACAGTAGCTAGGGAGAGATCTCCCTGTCCTTATCCTGACCTGAGAGGGTTTTTCACATCTTCTCCCTCCGCCTTGCTGAGGAGGGGGAATGAGAGAGCAGCTGGGTGGGTGCTGGCAGACAGCCAAGGAAAAGCCACCACGGCTATAAAGAAAATATTCTCTCATCTCGCCCTAAATCTCAGACATACACCACAGGCAGGTGGGGATGGGGTCAGCTCCTCAGAGGTGCCTCCTCTTAGTGGTGGTGCAGGAGACAGGCTGGGAAATGGAGCTCAGATCACTCTTACAGGTGCGGGAGGTGTGGGCTGTGTCCAGATCTGCTGAGCTAACCTCCTAGTTTGTGAGCTTTCCTCCTCCGTGGAGCAGAACCAGCTCCCAACCACTCATGTCTAAGTTTCAGCCCCGTCACGGCCTCCCTCAGCTGCCCTATGGCCAATAGGCTCTCTCTGTTCTGCACACTCATTCTCCCCACCGCTGCCATACATCGCCTTCCGCTCAGGTCCATTGCTGTTCACACCCTGAGCTGAAATCACGTGCCTTTGGAAAATCACCATCTGCCTAGAGAAGCCAGCGGGTACCAGCAGAACCTGCACTGGCAGCAAGACCTTGCTGTGGCTCGGGCTGGAGAGGAGGAGACATCAAGGCCAACCGAACATCTGCTTGGCTGAACATCAACTTCGTCCCTCCTTTGTTTCAGCTGTAGTTGGGTGAGATCAATTACGGCAGGTGACAAACACAAGGCTGAGAGAAACATAAGAAACACAGAGGCTGAGAGAAAAGAGGTAAGGAAACTCTTTCTTTTGCTAAGAGGCCAGTCTGTTTTCGGGTTTTTTAATGTTATGAACTTTATTACTCCGTTCAGGTTGCTGTTTCAGCAGGGACGGGTTGGTTTTGCCCCTCTTAAAAGTCTGTTGTAAAACCATCTTAAACCTTTGACTTGATAATACTTCTGGCTGTGCAATTCTCCGAGGCCTTTTAATTTTAACTAAAAACGGTTTGTCTCCCTGGAATTTTCTCTGAAAGGGGCAGAGAAAAAGGGAGTTACGAAAAGCTCAGCTTGTCTCAGAGCCTGGGGATCTCATGGATCTTTTAAATCCATATATAGGGAGATATGTCCTACATGAGGGCCTGTCACTGGCATATCCCCAAGGGCTGCAAATGCATTGGGGAGCAGCCCTCTACCAGCTGCCACTTGCTATCACCTTCTCCACGTACCCTGCAGGAAGGGGAACTTTATTCTAAAAAAAGCCTGCAAAAATAAGAAGATGCCAGTCTCTAGCTAAGTAAGGATGTCTACTTACATCTGTACGTGCTGAGACCGGAGGGGTCTGTTCTGCTAATCCAGGCTGACTGGCTCACTGCCTGACACTGGCTGCCAATGCAGCCTGATCCATTAGCTCAGGGCTGAGTGAGCAGGATTTCTTGGAAAAAGAGGGATCCTTTCGATTTCAGGACAACAGAAAAGAGATTTGCTTTCCCCTTCCATGGGCTGCTGTGCTGTTGAAAGCAGGAGTTTCATTTCTGGTTGAATTTTTCAACTTTCAGGTGGTGTATCCTACTCAGCCTCCGTCAGCCACCTCAGATATTCCTCCACATGGTGCATGCAGGTTGTGTTCAGGTGTTCTCACAGAGCAGTCAGTGCTCTTCACTATGAACTCAACAATCCCTGGTGCAGGTTAGAATCATAGGATCACAGAACGGTTTGGGTTGGAAGGGACCTTTAAAGAACATCTCATTCCACAGCTTCTCAAGCCACAGCTTCTCTGGGCAACATGCCCCAGTACCTCATCACTCTCTGAGTAAAAGAAATCTTCCTAACATTTGATCTAAACCTACCCTCTGTTAGTTTAAAACCATTCCTCCTTCTCCTATCACTATCTGACCATGTAAAAAGTCACTCTTCATCTTTTTTATAAGATACCTTTAAGTACTAAAAGGCCATGATGAGGTCTCCCTGACTTCTCCTTTGTCCTCCTCAGTGTCTCACAAACATGTCTGCCAAAGCTGCCTGCAGCACAGCAGGGCTGGGCTCATCCAAACTGAGCATCCACCTCATCCCCACTGGCGGTTCTTGTGCACCCAGGGGTGGCGCCCACCCGATCTGCCACAGCCTCATGTGGGGACCCTGCACTCACCAGAGCAAAATTAAGGAGGGATGATACCCAAATGTCATCTCAAGCACTAAAAGGGCTTGGAAGGTTGATGAAGGAGCTGATTTCGGAGTGCATAATAGTGCTTTGATTAGTCACAGCTTCCGGTGGCTTCAGAAAGGTAGGTCTTGGCTTCCCCTTAGGCCAGAAGGGAGCAGCCTGGGCTGTGAAGATGGAGCCACTCCTTGTGGCCTTCACATGGTTCCAGGCATGTGACTGAGCATGGGGTACTACATGGCTGAGGGGAGCTCAGGTGCTGCTAACACAGTGACATCACCACCCTGCCTTGTCCTGATGGTGGGACCTCTCTCAGGGAGGATCAGCTGCTTTCACCTGTGTGACCCCATGGATCTAGTTCCAGCACTTCCTTCTCCCAGGAGCTCCAACGGGAGGGTGGCATCTGCTCTCAGATGAGCAGAGATGCTCAGGAGGAAATGGAGGCAGGGTCAAACAGTCCAGGGGGACATTAGGGACCATGAAATGACCTTCACTGCTGTCTTAACTTTGCTCTCTGCTGGCTATTTTCATTGCACTTGGTCTCTTACCCTGCCTGCTGCTCACCTGACGTTTGCTTTAATATTAAGAAGTAAATTTGAAGAAACCACTATTGGGTGAAAGAACCAGGTCAGCTTTGTTTCAGATTTTTAAACTGAGAAGAAGAGAGGTAAACCCCTTTAGCCCAGAGCCCCACAGCTGAGCCTAACTCTCGAGCAGGGCAAGATGCAGCTGCACCCCTGAGCCCTTGCCCGGCAGGCACCGCAAGGGGAAATGCCACAGCGGAAGCTGAGGTGTGGAGCCCTGGTGGGGAGGGAGGGCTGGGGCCCCCCCACCCTGGCAGAACGAGCTGCTGCCAGATCAAAAGCACAGCCACAAACAAGAGCGAGAGGCGAAAACAAAACCACACTGCAAGAAAGAGGCACAGGAGCACACCGAGAAAAGGAGATGGCCTGCTCTGCATCAAGAGCGGTTGCCAAGTTTTTATTTGTTGAGGTTTTCTTTAATTTAAGTTTCCTCCTGTGTCCTGCCAGTGCCAGGACCTGTGGAGAGGTCTCTGTAGCCATCACCCACTGGGGTTCAGTGCTGGAGGGACTGAGGGGCTGCCAGCCCTACTCTCAAGCAGATGTTCTCCAGGCATGACTTGGTCCTGCAGGCATCATTCTCTGGAGCAAGCCCACTCACTACTTCAGCTCTCCTTTTCCTATCCCTCAGAGAGGCAGAGATCATTAAAATAAGTCGAGAAGGAAATTAAACCAGTTTAATAAGAGGGGGAAGTTAAAATGAAAAGGAAATCAATGTTCACTTGGGAGGGAGCCCTGCTCCTCTGTTGCTAGACGTGCTAATAAATCAAGTATGCCTGGACTGTTTCTGGCACAGAGGCCAGCTGGCATTAGATGGTCTGGGCTATTAAACTCACTTAACCTCCAAAATGAACTGGCCACATGCCAGCCACCTAATGGGAGAGGTCCCTGGCCCATGCTAACACCTAAATGAATCCCAAGAGTTGCTCGGGAGAGCGGGAGTTGTCCCCGGCCAAAAATGTGTCAGGAAATGTACTAGCAATTTAACAGGACTGATGAGTATGTTCCAGTGCCTGGGGACATTCTGTGACACCGCTTAATTTATGAGTACCACCGAAAGATACAGCTGGGCTGCCTGTGAGAAGGCCGTGGGTCTGCTACAAGCATCCGCTAATGAGAGCAGCTTGCTCGGTTAACACAGCGGAGCCTTGCTCACTGAGATCGGTAAGCTCCGGAGCAGCGTTGCCTGGGATCTGGCCTGGAGGGATGCAGAAGGAGAGAGAAAGGCAGGGGAGAATTGTAAGTGGCACTCATGAGAAGTAGAAATAAACAGGGAGAGTGGGAAAGTATGTAAAGGAAATCCTAGCTGAAGGCAACCCATTTTCCCCACTGATGTGTAACATGTAGGTGGTAACATCGCACTGTGGAGATCTGCCACAGAAATACAGAAATACAAAGATTAGTGTGAACAAAGTGGGAATGCAGAAGTTGTGAAACCAAGAGAAGAAACAGAAGAACAAAGATGCATCAATCTGCATCTGCCAAGATGTGCAAGGTCAGCAGTTCACCAGTCCCACAGTGCTCTGGTTGTGTGGTTTTGCTCAATAACCAGGAAGCAAGAAGGCAAAGAACGAACTGAAGCCATATGACAGGGGAACAGAGATTCCCCGTCAAAACAAAATTATGAGGTGTGACTCAGTGATTTCATTAATTTTTACTTGTTCTGTTACCTTCAGGTTTTATATAAAGTTTAATGACTTAAAAAATTTGAAACCCATCACTGAGCTGTTAATTCACAGATATTACTTTAGAGTGGGGGCTGACTTTTCCATCCCACAGAAACAGGTGATGCGAGATTTCACAGCAGGGATGAGGTTTCTTCTGTCACCTCAGGAATGGATCTTACTCAGGGCCCTGTGCCAGTTCTCAGTTATCGATGTTCCTTTGGAGTGAGATGCATACAGATGCCTTGTTACTGCCCCTTTCTTTATTCTGTAGCTTAACCCAGCAAACTGCTTCATCACTGCCTCTGCATCTTGTTAGGAGTGATCTCCAATCATCTGCAGTTGCTCCTTTGTTTTACAATTTTCACAGAAAACAGCTCATGCAAATATTTCCTTGCCTGGGATGGGTTTTTTTGTTTTGCACGAGGCAAGACACAAGTCTCCTCTACTGTGTTTTTGCCACCTGTTTCTCTACTGATGGTGCATGTGGCTGCTGTCTTGCTCTTGCACACATATTTTTGATCTCTGCGTGTGTGTACATTGGTCTGGATGTCAGATGTTGTGCTGACCTGATCTCCATTTAAATGTAGTGCTGATGTTTTCATCTACTCTTTGATAGCTTCACATGCTCTGATCATTAAATTAATTTCAGTGTTAAATTATCCTCTAATAGAATATATTACACTTAATATTGCACATTGTACATATAAATATTGTAGAAAACTATTCATGCATTTCTTTTGAGTTTAATCCCATTAAGACTCCAGCCTTCAGTCTGTCACACACCTGACATGCAGACTGTCTGCTTTCAGAGAAGGGAGGTCACCTCACCAGCTTGCTCACTCCCCAGAGCATTTAAGCTGCTTGGTTTCCCTCCTGTGATAAATGCCTTGGCTTCAGGATGGAGAGCTCAATAGTGTCCTTGCACCAGCAGCCATGGTCCCCAGGCTGCAGCTGTTACCCAGCTGCAGCTGTTACCAGCACTTGGTCTTTGCTACAGTCAGAAACTGCATCTAATTTGATAACTCACCTTACCATGACCATTAGCTTCCAGCTCCCACTTAAGGTTTTGCTACCATTAATACAACTTTTTCTTTTGGACCTCATTCCTCCCTTCTCCCCATACTTTTCATTGAATAGTCCTAAGAATTCAAGCAGGTCTTTCCAATATCAGACATGCTGGTTATTGAGATTTTTAAGGTAAGAAGTTAAAAGAAACAAAATGAAACAAAAAACCCAAACCCAAACCTGAAGAAAAATATTAAAAACATCCTGAGGATGGCTGTAATCATAGAATCACAAAATTACACAGAAATATTTAGATAGCAAGGGACATTGGGAGGTCTCCAGTTAATTCTCCTACTCAGAGCTGAGTTGACTTTAAAACTACAACCTGTTGCTCAGGGCTTGACAAGGCAGCTTCTGAGCATCTCCAATGGTGGAGATTGCCTGGCATCTCTTGGCATCTATTCCATTGCTGAACCACCTTCAGTGGGAAGAAAGTTTTCCTTATATCTAGTCAACATTTCCTTGCTCAACATATGGCTGCTGCCTCCTGTTCCTCCCCTATGCACATCTGAGAAGAATGTGGCTTATTTCTCTAGGTAATATCCATTAGATAATGGGAAACTGAAATTAGATTCCACTTTGGCTCCCTTCTCCCTATCAAGCCCAGTTTTCTGCCCCTCCCTGTATGTCAGGTGCTCTAACTTCCTCACCATCTCACTAGCCCCTCCATGGAACTCTGTACAGTTTGTTGGCATCCTTCTTGTACTGGGGGCCCAAAACTCTACCCTATATCCTAGATGAGACCTCAGGTGTGCCAAATAGAAAGAAATAATTACTTCACTCTACTTCCAGCAGAGCTGGCTGTGCTCTTGCTAATGCAGCCCTGTATGTGTTTAGCTTTAATCTCTGCAAGAGTGATGATAACCCACCATAGAGAAGTAAAAAAGCACAGAACTCTTGGCAGTATAAACAGCTGCTGCCTGATGAATGCCAGAAACCTAGGGATGAGTAAAATGAAATGTTTATTACCAAACTCCAGGGGCATGCTGAAGATGGATTCTTTGCCGAAACAAAGGGCTCTGGTTGCTTTCCCAATGAGTTTCCATTTTGCTGTGCTGAAGGATGGTGGGAGCTGACTGGGAACACAAGTCCCATCCATCGAAGCCTGAAAACCAAACATTATTAACAGAGCATTTGGGTCTTCCAGGATAAGATCCCTTGGCAGTGACAGCATTTCCAGCCCTGCTCTCTGCGGACGGGAGGAGCGTTCCCACAGCAATGGAGTCCTGCAGCACAGCCATGAGCTGCACGCCTGCCGCCCTCCTGCTTCTGCATCTGGGTGAGTCCTGGGCTCAGCAAACCCTCGTGGTTCTCAGAGCCTTTCCACAAGCCTCGCAAGACCTGGTGTATTTCTAGGCTCTTTCTGATGTGTCCTATAAGATTCCTCACACGGTTTAGCTTGGGGACTCAGGTTGTTCCCAGCCCGCCTGCTGAGCCTGCCAGCCAAAACCAGGGTGCATCACCAGGTTTGGGGGGCTGCCCTGTAGAGATGCAGGAGTGGGGGTCCTCTGAGAACCAGGTTACACACCAAGCAGAATGGAAAATACTGCCCTCCACACTGCCTCCAGCTGTCTGGGCAAAAACATATCTGTGATGCATAACCACATCTGTGATGTGGTCTTCAGAATCTCATTACAGATTTGCCCTTACAAATGGAATGCTACTGGCTTGCTTAGCTTGACTGCTAATGGTATAAGCTTTGGTGGATATTTTAGTGCTCATTTCCCAAGAAAGGAAAGACAGTGAATAAGGTTAAGCCTGCATTTCTCAGATATTCAACTTTGATTCCTCTGGTCACAGAGGAAAGACTGGAAAACTCTTGTGCACACTAGAACCAAATGAAAAGCAAAATATACCAGCCCTTACTAATAACATTTCTAATTTCACAGTTTAAGACAAAATCATAACTTCTGTAGTTCAATGTGCAATTATCAGAAATCTGCTTTGGTACTGTTGCAGGTTACCTCTTAGAGGGACGAAACTTCTGGCAAACCCTACATTGAACTCATATATGAGTTCATATATACTTTTCATTTTACACTTCTGCAGCTCCTTAGTACTCAGGTCACCTGGGGGATTTGCAGGTTAGGCATCTCTCAGAGCTTACCAGCAGTGAGGCAGGAGACCACAACCCAGTTATTCCCAATCTTACTTCTGGCAACTCCATCTCCTTCTTAAGGTCTTCTGCAGAAACCTTCTCTACAGTGAAGGAAATGATTCTCCCAAGAAACCACTCCTAATGTTTCTTCAACCTTATACATCCTAGTTCTTTTAATGTCACATAGCCCTTGTCCCAAGAACAGGAACCTGACATTAGGTCAGCCTTCTATCTTTCTTTTTTGCTTTATCTCTTCATTTTTCTGTGATTTCAGTCTTTGTCCATGCAAAAGCTGGAAAAAGGTGTTAGCAAATTTGTCAGTGCTGCATCAAGTGTTGACTGGGGAGTGAAGGAGGGCTGACATATGCTGTCCTTCATTTGCTACCAGTAGAATAACTAAGCCTTATCCAGTGGAAAAAGGTTGTTTCAGTAAAATTATTGACATTTCAAAATTATGAGTGATGCTCAGTCCACCATAACTACTGGCATTTTCCCATTTTTTCTGAATATATGCAAAAGAGAACAATCATTAGCCAGGTAATAAAAGCGCTTGCTTGTTTGATTGATTGATGATAGAAAGGAGTGACAAATTCAGAAAATGAGGATAATTTCAGTGTCTGGGAAAGAGAGGAGAAATATCAACATCTTTTTGGAGGGCTGGGAAGTGTTTACTGAGCGACCCAGCAGAAAGAGAACTTATGCCTTCTTTTTGGTGGGTATTGACTTTCAGGTCTGATCTCCAGTATGGCTCAACAAAATGAATTCCAGACCGGGCTTGCAGGAGGGGAGGTGACTCTGAACTGCACAGGCATACCTCCCGAGTCAGAATTATCTCGGAACACACCTGTGAAATGGTGGTACTATGGTACCCTCCTATATCAAATAGATACGAAAATTTGGAGAAGTAAGGCTTCCAGTTAATTACCCCTTCTCCCCTTGACACAGCTGAGAAACCTCTTTCCTCCTAACCAAGCCTATTTTTTCAGAAGCACAAGCTTTCACTGCTAGTGGATTTAACATCAAGATGCCATATAGACAGCTGTGGGTGCAGAATTTGAAGCTCTCGAACGCTGGCATCTACACCTGTGAATATGGCTCTCACAAAGTCAGCACCTCACTGCATGTCCTTAAATGTGAGTGACTGGAGGGCTTGTAGTCATTGTGGGGGTGGGGACCATAGAGCTTGGGGAGACATCTCTGCTGGGATTCTTTATCCAGCTGCATTTCTTCTGTCCCAGGTTATCACAGTTCATTCCTCCATCTCCAGAGCACGGCGTCCTCATGTTCTCTTTGCTGTAACACTTGTCTCTCTCTCGCAGGTAGAGGAACTGACTTACTGGCTGTGCTTTTTTCTTTTTACAGTGACAATCTCGTTGGATGGGCATTTTCTGCAAAATGAAGTCCCTGAGCTGATTTTAATGCAAAATTCATCCAGGCCTCTTCCCGATCTCAGCATCACATTGTTTGACAGTAACAATAACAGAGTAACACCAGAATTACAGAATGAGAGCCGTCAAAAATACCTCATGAAGTTAAAGAAACTTGAGGCTAAGGACAGCGGGACCTGGGTGTGTCAGGTCCATTCAGACTCCCCATTGATTAATCAGAACATCTCCTTTGATGTGAAGGTATTAGGTATGTGACAACAAAAATGGAACTCACACACAGGCTCGGGAACCAATGTTCCCTTCAGCTCATGAGTTTAACTTTTAATCTCCACATCCCAAGCACTGGTGCTCCAGGGCTTCCAACAATGCAGCTTGGAGATTGTTCTGCTGCCTGAGCTCTATTCCCCTCTTGCACTCATTTATCCTCTTCAGGCTTGGTGAGGAGAAGATTCTCCTTTCCTCGAGGTCTGTTCTTCTCAGCTCTGCTGTGCTTGGAAGCTTTGGATCTTTCTGCTGTCTTATTCTCAGATGCTGTTTAACCTTTCTGGAGGATGCCGTGGCTTTTCTCCAAGTCCTTTTTAAACTGAGTGCAGTGTGCCTCACTCTGGATCAAGGGTAGACATGGGGAAGTGTAACCATGGCTTTTCCTGCCTCTGTATTCCTTGTCTCTTCTAAATTCAGGTTTTCAGAATCCAGATTTGGAAAGAAAGTATGCAACTGTTGATAGCCCTGTCATCTTGTCATGGCATCTGAACTTCCAGAAGATAAAATGGAAAGAAGGTTTCACAGGACAGCTGAATTGGAAACAACAGGAAGGTGCAAATGCCCATGAGCTGCTTGATTTCAAGGTCGCAGCACAAGGACAGCTGCAGGAGACCAAAAAAAGCAGCAACTTCCTGTTTGAGATACCTGAAAGAAAATCTGAAAGTAGCATAGCAATGAAGCTCCCCAAAGTCCATTTCAACCATTCTGGCCAGTACCAGTGCCAGCTGGAGTACCAAGGAAGACGTGCAGAGAGCAAGATAGAGCTGGTGGTGATGAAAGGTGAGAGGAAAGAAGTAGGTCATGAAGAAGAGGAGCTGCAGAAACTTGCAAGCCCCAAGAGCATGGATGGACCCATCTTCTCATCCCCTCACTCACATGTCCTTTTCTCACCTTTATAGTCTCAGCCAACCCTGTTGGGCCACTCTCCAGAGGAGCCAATACGACCCTGACCTGCCAGGTCTCCGGAACACTCCCACCCAATGCCTACTTGCGCTGGGAACGTGTAAATGGGACTAAGATGGACATTAAGAACTCGAAGCAGCATGAAACAAAGCTGGAGGTGAACATCAGTGCTGCAGGGCTGTGGAGCTGTCACCTCATAGAAGACAACGACAGAAAGATCAGCCTTCATTACCACGCGGGTATGGAAATTAACTTCACATCCCTGCCCCAAGCCTAAAGCTACAAAATTCTCTTTGTTTCTGTGTCTAAATACTTTTATCCTCCCACAGAGGAAGCTCCTGTTTGGATTAACTACGTGATAATTGGAGCAAGCGTTGGAGGCAGCTTATTGGTGTTTGCCCTTGGGTGCCTGTGCATCATCAGTGGTATAAGCTGGCAGCGGAGAAGGGTGAGTGCCATGATCCCTGTGAAAGGTGCAGAGATTACAGGCTCTCCAAACCACAGGAGGAGTCAGGTTTCCTGTCTGGGTACAGGGCAGAACAGGCAAAGTGTCAATCCTTAGACTCAAAGCAAGTTTTTGAGATGGGCAGTCTGCAGATGTCAGACAGCACTTTACTACCACTTCAAAGGAAAGCATTTGAAGCATAAAAATACCAAAAAAAATAGCAAAAGCATATGTGGAATATAAAAATATTTGAAGCAAAATATAATTGTTCTTTGTCCCTTCTCTCCTGGCAGCAACGGGCAAAAAGGAGGGCACAAGCAAGACAATACTTGCTGGAAAACAGGACATGTCAGTGTCAACAGTAAGTGGCAATGAGGGTACCCAGAATGAGCAGACTGTTTTCAAGAGAGAGGAGCTGGATGATTGAGTGGGGAGAAATTGAACTTGAGCCTCTTTGTTGAAAAAGTACAGCTGCATTTCAGCTTTTCCAGCTCTTACTCATGTTAAATCCTGCTTAAGAGTTATGAGCTATGCTAAATCCCAAACCCAGTAGCACTGTGCTGGGAAACTTTTGAGCAGAGTGGTTTCACTCAAATTATCTTAACCTTGAGAGATGTTAGCCCAACCCATGCAGGAGCTCCAAAGTCCTTTGGTAGGGTCCACATTGAGTCTGAGATAGCAAGGTTGTGGACATGGAAGGCACACAACCAAGCACAAGGATGAAACCAAATTTTAAAAATCCATTATGTCTATGATTTCATTCCGGCTCTGCTAGCACAGTGCTGGACTGCAGTTGGTGAAAATTGCCAATAACCTCCCAGGAGTAACAAAAGAAGAGGAAAAAAAATCACAGAACACTCTGATTTGTACCCTTTCCTAAACGCCTTGGGTGATGTGAAATACACCACCATGTCATGACCCTTTTCATGGGGGCAAGGATTTCTCAGCAGAGAAGCTGCCCTTTTCCATGTCTTTAAGCTTATATGGTATCAGGCATCAGAAGCAGCTGTTGGAAACACTGACAGCCATTCTGTCACTGGAAGTGGAGCAGAAAGGGAAATATAAATGATTGCATGAACAAGTTCAGTGAATGCTTGGGTACAGAACAGGACTTCTGCTTCACTTTCACCAGTGACATTGGCAAACTGTGATAGTTTCACCTAATTTTTTTTCACTGTCACCAAGAATTCAGTGAGAATGTCTATTGGCAAATACTGCAATACACAGTATTGTGTTGGGATGTATATGTGGTGAGGAGCATAACATGTCAAAGAATTCACCTTGTTTTCACCCACATTTTATCAAGGTTAAAAAGTAACCCCCATAAAGAGAGGACAAAGCCTGTACAGATACATCAAAATCTAGATAAATCTGTGCAGTACAAGTGCTGATACAGCACAGTTGTTCTCTAACTCTCTTTGCCAAGTAAGCAGCTCAGTGTAACTGAAACCTAAACTGCAGCCATGTGGATGCTCAAATAACTGTTTGCATCCTCAGCTACGGAGGCAGGCAGTCATTCTCTATGCAAAAAAGTGGGGGGTGGTACTCATGTAGTGTTTTTCTCTTGCAGCAAGCTGAAAAAGTAATACTGCAGCACTGACATCACAAGGACTGATGAAGTCTCTGCCTGTACCTGAACACCTGGCAGCCCATAGTGCTCTGTGAATCCATCTCCCTTTCTCCTGTTTTAATGTCATTCTTTATTCCTTCATCATTCCCCCAGTCTAATGCCATGGAGGGAGATTGTCTGGCTAGGAGCCAATGGACAAGACAAGAAACCCTGAGGGGTTATGATTGATCCCCAGCTCTATAATGAGAGATGCTGAACAGAAGATATGTATATACACACACACACATATATAATATGCTTGTATTTTGTTCATGCACTTAATCTGACCTTTCTGTGGAACCAATTTTATGCGCTTCTTTTATCTGCCTGAGAGACAATAAATTACTTTGGGGTTGGGAGTTATTTTTTGCAAGCTGGACTACATTTTTTTCTGAGGCACTCTTGTCTGGTTCAAATTCACATTTCTCTCTTTCCTGCTAGGATGTGAAATGCTGATTCTCACTATCTCCAACCTCCCTGGCTGCCATGAGCCTTCCTTAATGCACCAGCTCTTTGCTCCCTGTGAAACCTGTCTGTCCATTCTCATTTGCCTTTCCTGGGCAGTCTGTGCCCTACATATTTATCCTTAGACCTACATATCTGATCCCCCATATCTATCCCTCAGCCTGCAGCTTTCATCTCTCCTGTAACAAGCTAACAAACAAGTAAAAACAGCACAACCAGTGGGATAATTCAGAACTAATTTTATTGGGAGAGCAACTCAGGATACCAATAGATTCTGGAAGTCAGAGCTCAAAGAAGTTCTGAATTTTGATCTAGAAGGTAAGTTTGGGAAGAGGGTGAGAAAGTAATTTCTTAGGAGAACAAACCAGCCTTGAACTGCCTAATCCCAGAGAGTGAAGAGAGCAGATGCTTCTGAGAAAGCCACTAAAAATGTTTCTCACCAAAATGACCCTTTTTTTCTTGGCTCAAGGAGATGAGAAGAGGGAGTGAAAAGACCAGGAAATTTCAGATGGAACTAAAAGCATGTTGCAGAGATGACAGAACGTCCTGAAAGAAAAATGCTGTTAAAATATGTACACAGAAATCTTGTGTTTATAGAAGCTACTCTACTGTCTGCTAGTGGCAGGTCAAAAAGGCCTTGAGGTCCTACAGCTGCCACTGGCCACAGTCCCGGCTTGTTTGTCTGTGCTGGCCTTGCTGGGGACAGGCACAGAGGGGGCACTGGGCTGTGGGAAGGGCTCCCTGTGGTGAAGACTCTCTGTGGGATGCCTGGTGCTGGAGGAGGGGTTTTCTGTGTGGCAGTCACACAGAAAGCCAGCATCACACTGTTACTGACAGACAATAGCCAGGTGGCAACAACGGCACAGCAACACCTGCAAGCTGGGGAAATCCGCCACCCCACAAGCCCTGGAGTGGGGACGCAGCCCCAGGCAGCTGTGACAGCAGGTGTGGGTCCCCACTGGCGTCAGGCCTGTTCCTCCACCTCCATCCTCACCCAAACAGGAGTGACAAAGGTCCACACTAACATAATTTCCTTCCCATAGCTTGTGCTTGCATGCCCATGACTACGTTAATCTTGGAAAAGCCTTGGTCCATATCCCGGTACAAGCAGTTGCTCCTCTCCTGTCCCTGAACTGCCAGCATACCTTAGGAGCCAGTTGTGGCCCATCAGTCTGCTAAACAAGGCATCATCATGGCTCAAGGACAGGCCCATTTTAGGAATGTATAGGGGAAAATGAGTGCAAAGCCAGTGGTGGTCTGTGTAATGGTCATGACAAACTGCTTGGCACAGTCCCCTCAACAAAAACTACTCTTGTTTCTGCAGTCCAGACTCTTCACCTTAAACAAGTGCTTGAGTACCCAAATGAGCTCCTTTTTTCACTCACATGGGTATCTGCAGCGGAGGGATTATCCTGTACCACTTGATACCTGGATGGGACAAAAAATCTGGCAGGGTGAATATCTTTGGGGAGCTGCTTTAGCACTGCAGCCATCTCCAGCAGTTCAGATGCTCGCCTGAGGTTCTGACAGCTGAACCTACCCCCTCTTTAGCAAAAAACACCAGCCTTTAGTTTTTCAGCAAAAGAATCCTCCTGACAATAAAAGACTAAACTAATAGGGCTTATTAAAAACCTTGTGTCCCAGTTTCAGCCAGTGTAGAGTTAATTTCTTCTCAGCACAGGGTCCATCAAACGTGGCCTGTCCAGGATAAAATGCATGGGTAGCAGACAATGTCAGCACTGGTGGCTCAGAGAACACGGAGGTGCCTGAGCTGCCTGACAGCTGTCAAAGCCAGGATGCAGCTCTCCTCTCTTCCACAGGCTAGAAGAGGCACACTGAGTCCTCACAAGTGGCCAAAGGTTCTGTCCCCATGCATAGCTGAGACCCACCTGCAAAGAGCACTCAGGCTGACACCCCTGCAAACGATGCAGAAGGTCCCTCCATCTGCTTCCAGGTGGCCTGGTTAGCATGGCAGCAGATGTGATGGTGCCACTGGGATGCCTGTAAGCACACAGCCACAGATGCACAGCTTCCAGTTCTCCCATCTGCGTGAGTGTAACAAAAATGATAGGCCTTCCTCAACACTGCACAATTCCTTAGTGGGTCTCCTGATCTCAAAAGTTGTGACCCTGCCCTACTCTACTTGAAGCTCACCTGCAAGCACAAACCACTGTAGGCTCTAATCTTATAAATCTGGTTTTTTTGGCAGCTCTCCTGTCTGTGTCTTTTCATATGACGACCTCCTCTGTTCCCTAGATGCACGGACTGCCCTGATTGAGAGAAAAGTCATCCACAGAGTCAGTCCTAGTTGGGCTTTGCTTCCCATCTGAGTGCAATACTGAAAGCTTCAATGTGGGCTTCAAGGCAGCACAAAGTTAGAGATTCAAACCAGATAAGAACAAGCTTGCACAAAATGTGTCAAGGTAGGTGAGTCCCCATCTGGAATGGATTGCAGTTACATCTTGCCCAAGCCAGGACTTTACCAGCTGTCTTCCATGTATCCTGGTCCTCCTTCTCAGGAAGTGTTGAGGACTTCTCCCTTTGCTAGGTGTGACAAGGATGTATCTACACCATGCAACGGAATTAATGCCTCTGCATGACACAAACCACAGCAATAAACCACACTGCAAAGCAGCAAACACAATGACAGACTTATTTTATCATGTGGTGACAGCTCATCAGAGTAGCCCTGACATGATGGCATACATGGCGATACTTACAAAATGACAATGTCAGCAAGAGCTCTGGGTAGTGATGTGGAAATACCACAGAAAGCATGAGTTTGGAAAAATATGTGAAATGCCGATTTTTCCTATCACGTCAGTCTTCCTGGTACTACTGTTCCCCATGGTTTTGGGCTGCAGAAGGGAAAAAGCACATGCTTCAGTCCTTTGGACCCACCTCCAATGCATGGTCCTCGGTCGGGATCCACAGACCTCCTTGCTCCAGTGGAGGGAGGAGGTTGGACACAGCTCAGGATATACTGCCCTGTCCAGTTCTGCTGAGCCAGAAACACACGGGCTGAAATAACCCTGTCCCACAGCGCTAACTCCCCAAGCCCCTCCTGCTTCCCAGTTTATTTCTGCCCTTTGAGTGCAACGTGAGGCGGTGATTTGGTGGATGCTGTCAGCCCGGATCTGCCGAGGCGATCCATGTGACTCATGCTCCCCGCAGGCTCTGCAGCAAAGCACTCGCATCCCTCAGCCTTCAGAGCCAAATGACCCTGCGTGTTTCTTTGCATGCTCCCAAGGTCTAGAAGGGAAAAAGCTGTGCACTTCAGCCTCCTCTAATTTCTTTTCATCTTGGGGATGGGAAGGGAGGGAGGCAGGGAGAGAAAGGGCAGTATTCAGTGTCCATTTGAATGGCTCATCACTCAGCCTAACGCAGCTGCAGAGAAAGAGTAGCTTCCATCCAACCTTCTCAAAGGTGAGGGTAGAGTTGGAGTACCAGACTCTTCCAAGATGTTCAGCTTTGGACTGGCTCCTTTCTAAGAGTATTCCCAAGTGTGTGTTTCCTAGGAGGAAGCCCAGGGTTTATAAGTGCTCTCACCTCTGAGCAACACCACCAAACCACAGCCTTTGCCTCATGCATGTCAGCATCCTCACTTGGCATCCCCCCTGAAGCAGCCTTTGGCTCTCCTTCTGTTCATTTTCCAGCCAGCTTGGCCAAGTCTTAGAGGTACTTCCAGATTTGGAGAATCAAAGAACAGCAGAATAACAGTGGTGGCAGAGATTGCCTTACTGGCAAGGCATCAAAAAGGAAGAAAGGAGAAACCCCAGCTCCTCAATGCTTCAGCACCAGCTGGCTCTTGTCAAGGTGCCTGTTTCGGGCTCCAGAGCTGGGAAGTCCCTCCTCTGAGCTTGTGTGCTGTGTGGAGATGAGGCTCTGGAGACGAACAGCACTAACAGTGATGCTGGCTGTGTGAGGACCGTGGCTCCAGAGAGGCCAGCACACCACCTGAAGCAACGAGGGGAGCCAGAGAGCTTCCCTGGCAGGGGCCAGCTGCACCCAGCGCGTCAGCAGTGCTCCTGAAAGCCCAGGCTATTTTTGAATTAAATGATTGTTCTGGCCTTGGGAAACCTCAAACATACCTAGAGAAGCTAGAGGTTAAATGAAAATTGCAATTCAGTGTTACAAATTTAAAGCAAAGAAGTAATTTCAGCTCCTTCCAGATATTGTGGGCTCCCAGACTAATGATTCAAGAGCTCCTAATTATCTTTTCTGTGTATGAGAACAAACAAGTAAGTGTTCGGTAATTTTGGAAAGCAACATAATTAAATTCTGAAATGACAGTTTTACATCTTTTACAGACTGGAATACACTGAGCTGGGATATCAGTGATGCCACAAGAACAAGGGCATGAAAAAAGGGTCCCTAATACTCAGAAGAGAAGAACACACGAAGCATTACACTGGATGGGAAGAGGGATAGGGGAAGCAGGAGGACTTACACAGCTCTGCAAAATAGCATGCAGCATCACAACATCATAGATTTGACAATTGGCAATTCCTTTTCTCATGGTAAATATCCTATACAAATATTTGCGTATGCAACAGAGGAAAAAATTTTTTTGAGGGTGCCCAGCTGTGTGAGTAAACACATTCAGTGGTAAACAGGCATCCCCAAGTCCAAATCCTAGTTTGTACATTGTGAACCCTAAATATTTCTGTGAAGCTCATAAACAGCACTAGTCATCTGTCCCCTGATGAGAGCCATTATCAGTTGCCCATTTTGCAGATGAAATATCCGAGAAATCTCACTAAATCTTGCTGTACAGTGCTAGAAATAGAACCTAAGGTTTGGATATGACAAATCTACATTGCAGTCGCTGTCATTGGAGGGAGATGCTTGGCTGGATTCTTGTTAGCCATTAACCACACCCTGCTCAGAGAGCTAGGAAGGATGCCAGGAAACCTGCTTGCAAGCACACCAATGTTGCCTCAGGAGGCTGTATAAGCCGTGTTGGGGCTCTGAGGGTGGATTTAATTGCATCCATGACCTGTGAGAAACATATGAAACCTCCCATGGTCCCTATCAAAGTCCTGAGTAAGAGCTGCAAACAATCAAAACGCTGTGAAATGCATTTGGCTGTCATATAAATGCTCCTGCTTTTAGGATTCTGCTGTTTGTTCCTTGGTTAATGAGCTCTGTTCCTTTAAGGATCCAAGGTACCTCTGGGAAGTGCATTTCCCTGGACCTGCAGAGCTGCTGTCCAGAAATAACTGATCTTTATGCAGTGAACTTTTCCAGAAACCATTTCATACCCCGACATTGTTACAGTACTGTTTCTTCAGGCCTGGATGCCTTAGACTATTTTAGTGAGCTGAGACTTTGGACAGCAGGTTGCTGGTCAGGGTACAGCCTGACTCTGTAGGAATTAAAAATTGCTCCCAGCTGTGTGAGTCCTCCTAAGAGATGAGTCTGGGGGATGGGGGGGTCACAGTTCTAGCCTGGACTTCCTAGATACACAGGGAACCCTGCACTGTGAAGATTTCCAGATCTGAGTGTTGGTGCTCCTTTGCATGTGCATTGTCAATATGCAGCATATACACAGTTGCAATGCATCTCTTATAAAACTCAGTGACACCAGATGTCTGGAAATCTTTAAAACACATTTAGATGAGATGGATGGACAAGCATCTGCTTGGGACTGTGACAGCCCTAGGGTAAGAGCTGTTCTTCTGACAGAGTTTGTTCTGCTTCACAGTAAAACTTCAATTTTTTGCTTCCATTCAAAGTAATAACCCAGACTAATTTGCAAACACAAGAAGCTTCCTTGAGACTGGAGGACTGTTCCCATCCAGCTCTGCTCACCAATCTCTGTCAGATGTAGCCTAAGCCATGAAGAGATGCTGGGCTGCAGCTTGTCCCTTCCTGTGGGGAGAGGAGGCAGGCAGACAGTACAGAAAGTGCTGGAAGCTTGGTTTGCTGTTTCCCTGAGAGAACACAAGGATTTATTCACCCACACAAGCAGGCTAACAATTCATGCTAAGGAGATTCAGCTCCTGAATCAGAAGAGGATGGTGATGTCAAAGTTATCACATGAAGCAATTCATACAAATGACACAATCGAAGCTGCACAAATGTTTACATTTGTGGATACAGACCTTCTCACTTCAAGGCATAAACCTCCCACAAATGATACAGGTTGAAAAGTGACAGAGGGTGGGGCACTACTGTCTCTTCTCACATCTTTGGCTTCTGCTGTTGCTGGACTGGCCACTGAGTTGAACCACCTCAAGATTGTTCCTCACGCCAAAGAACAGCCAGACATAGCAGCACTGTCACCATCTGTCTTCCTCAAAAATATGTCTTATCACCTACCTGACACAAAGCTGCATCTATTTAAGTGGTTCCTGGTTCTACTCATTGTCTCCAAAAGAGACCCCACTCACAACAGGTACTGCAATGCAAATCTCTTTTTTACCTCTGGAACTGTCTTTGCTGCTGCCCCTGGGCCCAAGAACCAGCAGGATTTTCCCCCTCAGGAGTCTCTCCCTCTGCTGATCCTACAAATCTCAGATGAAATTCCTTGGTATCTAAGACACTTGGGGTCACCTCAGCCAATACTGAGAATGACAAATGAATTCTAGCCATAAAATGAATGAAGACAAGGAAGGTATTTGTGCCTTCACTTCAGTAGCAAGACGGGTAACAGGAAAATGAGATGTCTATTGTCTTGTGAAGACTTTCTAGCCAGGATTGCCGTGGCTGAGGTGACACAGCTGCAGGGGGAGCTTTACCCCTCTGACATGACCAAACCATTCCTCTGAGCACTACTCCCACTCTATACACCTGCCCTCTCTTCCCCCTTTGCCCTGTCTGTAGGAGCACGCTGATGGTTGGTGATGGCAGAGGCCACCACAGCAGCTGTGCAAACTGAGGCGCCCTGGGCATCCCATGCCCTGGCCACCTTGCCCTCCAAGCACCCTTTGCAGCACCAGCTCTTTGATTTCCCCTCACTTCGCACGCATCCTCCCCACACCTCGTACGCCTGGGTGCTTCCTCATGTCCCTCTTTGGGAAGGGGACCCGGCGCCTTCTTGTCCTGCGAGTGGCACCGTGGGGGCGGCCCGTGGGGCAGAGGGCTGCACACGACGGGAGCCGCCGTGCCTGGGCCGCGTCCAAGCCCGGCCCCGGGAGCGCAGCCCGCCCCGTCGCCGCGGCCCGTCGGGGGCAGCGGAGGGGCCGGGGCGGGGGCGGGGGCCGGGGCGGGGGCCGGGGCCGGGGCGGGGGCCGGGGCGGGGGCCGGGGCCGGGGCCGGGGCCGGGGCCGGGGCCGGGGCCGGGGCGGGGGCCGGGGCGGGGGCCGGGGCCGGGGCGGGGGCCGGGGCCGGGGCGGGGGGCCGGGGCCGGGGCGGGGGCCGGGGCGGCGGCTCCCGCGCCCGTCCGCCCGTCCCGCCCCCTGGCTGCTCGGCCCGGCGGTGCTCCCGCCGCCGTCCCCCGCCGGCGCTCCCCGCCCCTCGCCCCTCGCCGAGCCCCGCCCGGCGGTGGCCGGAGCGCGGGGCCGGGGCGGCTGCCTGCGGCGGCCGGAGCTGCGGCGGCGGGGCCGGGGCCGGGGGCCGGCAGAGCCGGGCAGAGGCGCGCACAGCCGCGCGGGGCGCCCGTCGCCATGGCAGCGCTTGCTCCGGCGAGAGGTAAGATGGGTCCCCCCGGCCCCCGCCGCCGCCGCCGCCGCCGCGATCGGCCCCCGCTCCGCCGCCGGCGGCCCCCGCTCCGCCGGGCGCAGGGCGGCGCCGCCGCCGCCGGGCACGGCCGCGCCCCGGGGCGCCCCGCGGGCTCCGCGGCCCCCGCCCAGCCCAGCCCAGCCCCGGCCGAGCCGCTGCGCTCCGCCGCCGCCGCCGGGCGAGGCTCGGGGCGGCCGGAGCCCCGCCGGGCCCGGGCTGCCGAGCGGGGGGCGAAGGGAGGGGGCGGCGGGGCAGCGGCGCTCCTCGGCCCGGCCGGCCGCCTCTCCCGGCACCCCGGCTTTCTCCGCGCTTCTTTGCCATCGTTCTGGGTCACCTTCCCCTCCGAGCCCCGTCCCTCGCCTCCCCCTGCATCGGCGAGCTTCCCCTGTGCTCTCCCCCGCTGCTGGGATGGGCGGTGGGGCGCACCAGGGAGCGCGGCCAGGTGAGGGAGGACGGGCTTCCCCGCCCTGGGCATCCTGCCTTGGCTCTGGGGCACTCCGGTCTCCGCGAGCGGCAGGACCGCAGCTTGAAGCGGAATTGGGCCCCAAAGCCAGCAGAGGCGGGAGGATTCCAGCCTCATCGAGAGACCAGTGTGGGCCACCAGAACAAGCCGGGTGGGAAGGGCGGCAGAAGGAGATGCTGCAAGGAAATTGGTTCCCCTGGGCTTATTAGAGACGGGTAGTTCCGTGTCTGTCTCCAGAGGCCACAGGCCTAACTGCGAGAGTGGTGGTACAGGGGGGGGAAGAAATGAAACGGGGTAGAACGGGGGCATCGCCAGTCCAGTCATGGCAAAGTGCTGCAAGCAGGGAGGAAAGGAGGCAAAGCCTCAGGTGGTCACAGAGAGGGTGAGAAAATATGGAGAAGCAGAAGGAAGGCGGGGGGTAGGAACTGAGCCACTAGCTCAGGCTTGGGTACTGAGCCATCCACATAGAGATGAAGTTTACATCTGCTCTGGTCAAAGCACAGAGCAGGCCTGTACCTTCCTGGAATATACTGCTTGGATGTCCCATGTGGATGACAACAGAGAAGGGGGTCTGAGCTGGTAGGACCAGGGAAGGCAAAGGTAAGTAGTCGCAGGAATAGTAGTCTTGTTCCCTGGGTTTGTGACTGTGGGGGTCTCTGGAGACCAGACCTGCTCCAGCAGAAACATGTGGCTGAAAGACTTGGGTGTCAAGAATGTGGAATGGCACGGTACTATTGGAATGATGGGATGCACCCGTGGATGGGACAGGATGGGAGCAGCAGGTTAAAAACAAAATCATTGGCAGAGGGAAGCTGAGGTTCAAAGACTGTTGGAGCTGTACATCTGAAACAAAGGGTGTAGCAGCACATCCACGGGTATGGCAGGGCTGGAATTGCAAGGGATGATGCAGATCAGACCTTCCATGCCAGAAATGGCATTAGTAATGCTTTGGGTAGGGAGCCTAGGACGGCAAGGGCAGGGAGCATGGTGTGTCTCAGCAGCACTGGATTGAGTTGGTGGGGACCAGAGTCCAGCCTGAGATGTGCAGAGACTGGTGCAAATTTGGCTCTTCTGTTCCCTGTAAGACACAGGGAATGCTCCACACTGTCTAAATCATGACAAGGTGTTAGTGTGGGCAAGGAGAGTGAGAGAGAGAGATCTGGGAAGATAGAATGATCTTAAATTACTTTTTCTCTTTTCTCTCTTCTACAGTGAAACTCATGCCCTGAATCTCCAAGGGAACCTTTGAAAAGGATCTTCCCCTCCCTGCCATCTCCTCATTGTTTGCCAGCTGTGCCCTGCGCAGGAAAGCTTTAAAGACCAGCAAAAAAAGAACAGCAAAAAGGACAATGTAGTGAGAGTGCAGCGAGGTCTTGGGTAGGGAGCCCTTTGAATCTTGTTTCTCACCCTTCCCTCTTCGTTGATTGCTCTCTGACAGCCTTAGCAGGAGCCTCTACCTGGCCACGAGCGCGGTGGCATTTGGTGAGAGGGGAATTACATACAGTGTATGCACCACCCTCGCTTTTTTGTTGGGACCTTTGCTCTTTTTCCTGTCATCGCTGAAACTCTTGCCTAGCTCCTCATTCCCTAGGACACTGGGAAGCAGGCACTTGCTTCTGCCAAACTGTTTGGAAAACCTAGAAGTCCTTGTTTGTGTGTAGCCTTCACCAGTCCCAGCAGAAGGTGGTCTCTGAGTCAGAAGGTGTCTGGTGGGCACATGAAATAAGGAGAGCTTTTTATTTGGGAGAAGAGTGGAGGAGAGTGATGTAATAGATGGGGAGGAAAAAAAAAAGTGAGCCTAAGCGAGTGAGGGAAGAAGCACTGGCAAGTGTTCATGAGAGAGAAAAAAGGTGGAAGAAAGAAAGAGAAAGAGAATAAGGGAAAAAAAACAGATGAAAAAGTTAGAACAAGGGGAAGAAATATAATCAAATAGGAGGGAAAGGGAAGACTGGAAGCGAGACAGAGTTGACGACTGTTCTGCCTGGCACCTGGTGGCAATGCCTTGAGAAACCCTTCCAGTGTGCAAACAACTCACATTGCAGCAGCAGATGAAGAGAGACGTGGCTCCCCTAGTGCAGAGTCCCACTCACCCTCTTACAAAATCCCAGCAGCAGAGGCAGGGTGCAGTCTAGCAGGGGTGGCAGTATGGGGGACTCTGAATCAGAGTCCACCTTGCACAACAACTCACTGTGGTGGCTGGCATGTGGGATGTTAGCTCTGTTGGCCAACTCTTGGATTATCCTCAGCATCACAGCCAAACAACAGAAACACAAGCCTCTGGAGCTGCTGCTATGCTTCCTTGCTGGCACGCACATCCTTATGGCAGCAGTACCCCTCACCACCTATGCCGTGGTGCAGCTGCGGCGCGAGTCCTCCGACTATGACTGGAACGAAAGCATCTGCAAGGTCTTTGTCTCCACGTACTACACCCTGGCGCTGGCCACCTGCTTCACAGTGGCCTCCCTTTCCTACCACCGCATGTGGATGGTGAGGTGGCCAGTCAACTACCGCCTGAGCAATGCCAAGAAGCAGGCTCTGCACGCGGTCATGGGGATCTGGATGGTGTCGTTCATCCTCTCCACCCTGCCCTCCATCGGCTGGCACAACAACGGCGAGCGCTACTACGCCCGTGGCTGCCAGTTCATTGTCAGCAAAATAGGCCTGGGCTTCGGTGTCTGCTTTAGCCTCCTGCTGCTGGGAGGAATTGTCATGGGCTTGGTGTGCGTGGGCATCACCTTCTACCAAACCCTGTGGGCACACAGAACACGCCGGCGGTGCCGCCATCAGCGAGCAGAAGAGGCATCATCCTGCTCTTCATCAGCACACACGACTTTCAACGTGCCAGCCATTGTGGTGGAGGACGTACGAGGCAAAAGGAGGTCTTCACTGGACGGCTCCGAGTCAGCCAAGACCTCCTTGCAGATGACCAACCTCATAAGCGCCATTGTCTTCCTGTATGACACGCTCACTGGGGTGCCTATCTTGGTAAGCATCCAGTTCTCCCTTTCCCTTCTGAGCCTGCAGTTAAACCAGATTTGCTTTTTTCTCAAGTTTTAGAGAAGGATCTCTCCTGTCCCACCAGCCGCAGAACTGCCGCATCTGAATCTGTGTTATTCTGAGCGATGGTTTTAAAAAGATTGCAGTAATTCCCTCATCCTTCCGCAGCAGCATTTTCTTAAGTCTAAGCCTGGGGAATACACACCACACAGCTAAAACCACTGTGCAAGTTTTAAGTGGCTAAGAGGAGAGGAAATTATTCTGCAAACTTACTTGTAAAAACAATGAGATTTCTATTTCTCCAGTTTACTTCTGGAGAACTGATACACCAGCTTTAACAGCTGATGCATCCAGTTGTCTTTTTCCTTCTGCTTGTATGGCTGTAGGTTCAGCATTCAGGTTTTGGCTAGCCAGTCGATTCTGTGCGAATTTGGAGAGCTAGAGAAGTTCTCAAAAAGAGCCCTTAAAAGACGAGAGGCTGAGTCACAGATTATTTTTTTTCCCAGTGGCTGTGTCCTTTGTTAGCACCTATTTAGCTCCAGCTGGTAATGAGCACAGGAAGAAGGGATGCAAGCACCAGGTCTCATGTTAGAGATATGACAGCTTGGAATATGGTCCAGCGAACCCCGGGCAAGACCCCAGGAGCAGTTTTTCAAAGGGACACAGAGTAATTACCTGATGAATCCTTTAGAGACAGATTATGTTCTACTAATCTACAGAATTGATTTGTGTTACCTTTCTCCCTTGATCCCTACTTTTGTCTCCTTGGCATTGTTGCTTTTTCTTACCTTTAAAGGTCGTGAGCTTTTTCAGCCTGCGCTATGATACGGCCCCCACCTGGATGGTTCTGGCTGTGCTCTGGTGTTCCATGGTGCAGACCTTGCTGCTCCCCTCTTTCATCTGGTCCTGCGAGCGCTACCGAGCAGATCTCCGCACCGTGTGGGAGCAGTGCGTGGCTATCATGTCTGAGGAAGACACGGAGGATGGTAAGCTCCTCACCAACCCACAGTCGCCTTTCTTCACTAACCACCTCCCCAAAAGACTACAGAGGAAAGAGGGGGTCTCTGGGAAAAGGATCCTGTGGTGTTGCAGGTGGCTCAGTGACATTCATGTTACAGCTTGGGGTCGGCAACCACAAGCTAATTTAGTCTGTAGAAGGCTCTGCCGCTCACTTGCAGCATTAGGACTAGCATCCAGGAAGCATGAGTGCAACATCCTCCTCACTAGTTGCAAGCATAGATACACTGTGTGTGGCTGCCAAACCACAACCAAAGTGACATGCTGGGCCTCAGCCCAACTCGCTGATCCAAGGGTCCAAGACCTGACAGTGAGCGATTCAAAGGCGAGACAGAAGAAATAGGGCACTGTCTGGGTGCTTTAGTGCTGCTGCCAGCAGAAAGACAAGGTCCTTGTTCAGAGGTGAGCCCTGAGGGCTGCAAGTAGGGCAGCACAACTCAGATAAGCATTAGGATGGTGTCCAGGTGCTCTGATAATGCTCCTCTTCTGACTGAAAAGTGTTGACTGCCGTTCTTGTCTTTGCCAACAGATGGTGTATGTGATGATTATGGCGATGGCAGGATCTGCAAAGTAAGATTCGACGCGAACGGCGCTGCAGCTGCGAAGCGGGACTCTCGGGACATCAAGCTGCTGCCCATGCACCACATGTTGTTGCCCCAGGACAAGGTGCATTACCTGCAGGTGAGCCGAAAGCTAGCAGGGCAGCCCCACAACCCACTTCCTCCTTTGTCACTTTCCCACGCTTTTGTGTCCTCTTGACTCTCTTCTCTGAGAAAACCTCAGCTACTCCCTTCCCGTTCTGACTCTTCAAGCCTTCCATCACCTGCCCCCTTCTCTGTTTTCCAGGTCCCTCTCTCACGGAGAATGTCACATGATGAGACTAACATCTTCTCCGCCCACCGCTCTGCTCCATCCTTCCTACACAAGTGGTCTTCATCTGACGACATCCGCATTTCCACCCCCCGCAAGCCTGGGGGCCCTGGTTTCTTGCCTCCCCAGCTGCATGACTACCAGCACCGCCGGCGGCCCCCCGAAGATGAGCTGACGACCCTACGGCAGTTTTTGGAGGGGGGGCTGTTGCCCCGGGGCTCCAGCTCCAGCGCCTGCTTCTTCCGAGATGAGATCACCACGTTCATCGACGAGACGCCACAGCCCACCCCAGCCTGCAGCCCACGGCACTCCCGTCTCCTGCTCGCATCACGCCGCGACCGCCGCCTCTCCCTCGGCAGCAGGGAGGAGGAGAATTCCGACCGGCCACGGCGCTGCTCCGTGCTTGGCAATGAAGTCTGGCATCTGCAGCAGGGAGAGCAGGCGCCTTGTGAAAGGACCCTAGAGGCCTGCGAGCCACAGACCTTCCAGGACCCCAAACTATGAGAGACAGCATCAAAAACATTCAGTGCCATCACGGTTTTTAAATCAAACTTCAAGCGTTCCCTTTGTCCCGGGACCCAGTCACTAATTTGCATTCTCATCTTTCTCGCCAGCAGGCAGAAAACACGGCACCCCATGCTGGTGGGGGAAAAAGAAGTGGGACAGATCCGCAGAAGGGAGCACAACGGACGGACGGACAGACAGCCTGTGCCTGCTCTCAGGTTACAAACACATCCACCGCTGCCACCGCCAAATGGCACCCTTGCCAGTCCCGTCCCTTTGTGAACTCCACCCTCGCATCCGCTCTGCCCTAAGAGACAAGGCAGGCGCAGAATGGTATTAAAATTCTATATTTGGAGTGTCAATCGTGTGTCTGTTTTTAAAATACTATATTAGTAATAATTTTGTTTCCATAGAAACAAAATGATTGGCCCGATGTTTAATGAAGCTTCGCAGGCTTCTGGAAGGGAAATGCAGAATGTGCGAGGCTCCTTTCCTCCCTCTTCATCCTTTCTTGTCAGTTCCTCTGAAAGGCAGCAGATGCTTAGCAGCCCAGGAAAGGGAATGATGCCCTTAGAGGAGTTGTCATGGGAGACTGGGTGAAAGGTCTTCTGTCCATTTCAGAGGTGGTGCTAAGCAGGAGATGCCTCGGGTTTCTAACATTGCTTTGCAAAAGGTTTTGCTGTGAGGCAACTCTAGGCTTGGAAAGAATTAAATTCTCTCCAAGAAGACCCTGACCCTTAACATCTTATTTCACCAGTGGAAACTGTTGATTCCAGTACAAACTTTGTGTGAAACTTCAGATGGCCTGAACTTTTCAGCCAAGCAGGAAAGCTGACAGAGGCTTCTGGAGGAAGGCCCCCTCAACTGCCCACACCATCAAAGTTGGGAGTGGTGAGGTCTGGAGCAGGCTCTTGCCCCAGACACATCTCTTGGCAGGGAGATGCAAGAGTACTGTGTGGGAGATGGACCTTCTGGCTGGTGCTGGCTGTAGTTCCAGCCACGGGCAAAGGTTTGGCAGTGTCAGAGGGAGATAGGTAGCCTTTCACCCCCAAAGCAGTTCTCCATGTGATGGGAGTATGAAGTGTCCAAGTGGGACTCCCAGGAGAGGCCTCGTTGGAGGCGTGTTGGTGACCCACCCCAAAGGGAGGGTTCGCGGGCCAGGGGCCGCGTCAGGCGCAGCGGCAGCGGCACCGGCGGTCCCGGAGGCAGCGGCGGCTCTCGGCCGAGCCTGCCCGCCCACCGCGGCCCCGGACCGGCACCGCCCCCGGGGTGGGCCGAGCCCGGGGCCCGCCAGGACGCCCTCCCGCCCCGGACCCCTTCTCCTCTTCCTCCGCTTCGTCCTCCCGGAGCCATGGCCTCGCTGCTGTGCCTCAGCCTCCTCGCCGCCGCGGCGGCCGCCACGTCGCCGGGCCGGCTGGTTCCGTTCGACCTGCTGTACGCGGACGGGGTGCGGGCGTACCTGGCGCGGGACTGGGCGCGGGCGGCCGAGCTGCTGCAGCGCGCCCTGCACAGCTACGCGGGGCTGCGGGCGGCCCGCCGCGCCTGCCGCGCCGCCTGCGCCCGGGAGGAGCCCTTCCCCGGCGGGCCGGGGCGCTGGGAGGCCGCGCTGCTCGGGCCGGTGCTGCAGCGCGCCGGGTGCCTGCAGCGCTGCCTGGGGCGGCGGCTGCGCCCCGCGCCCTCCGCGCACCGCGCCAGCCGCGCCGTGCGCCGCGACTTCGAGCGCAGGGAGCCCTACAACTACCTCCAGGTGGCCTTCTTCAAGGTGGGCACCGGCCCCCGGGGTGGGAGGTGCCGCCTCCGGGGGTGCTGTCATGCAGGGCGGGGGGCCGGCGTGGCACGGCTCTCCTGGAGGGTCGCCGGGCAGCCGAGGGGGTGAGCGCCTTTCCCTGAGCCTCGAGAAGGGACGGCCGAGAGGGAACCTTATTGATGCGCATAAATATCTGCAAGGAGGTTGCCAAGGGAATGGAGCCAGGTTCTTCTCGCTGGTGCCAGCCACCACAAGAGGCAACAGGCAGAAACTGATGCGCAGGAAGTTTCACCTTGAGGTGGAATATTAGGAAGAACTTTGCTATGCGGGTGACCGTGCACTGGAACAGATTGCCCAGAGCAGTGGTGGAATCTCCCTCACCGGAGACATTCCAAAACCATCTGGATGCAATCTGGTTCCGTGTGCTGTAGGACGGCCCTGCTTGTGCAGGGAGGTTGGAGCAGATGACCCGCTGTGGTCTCCCAGTCTGACCCATTCTGTGATTCTGTGAACCCGGGAAGCAGCTGGGGTGAGGGGTGGGTGTGAACAGCAGAGACCTGCAGGAGCATGACAGGCCCTGCTGCATTTTCTCCACAGCTGAAGAGGCTGGATCAGGCCGTGTCTGCCGCTCACACCTTCTTCGTCGCCAATCCCCAGCACCTCCAAATGCGGGAGGACATCGAGAAGTACCGGCGTATGTCAGGGGTCAAGGCAGACAGCTTCCAGGACCTGGAGGCCACACCACACTGGGTGAGGGCTCAGTGCAGAGCCACGCATGAGCAGCTCTTATTCCACCCTAGGACCGGTCTGGGACCCTGATCTGTTCCCACACAAAGGCCATGGATTGAGACAGGGCCCCCATATACAGAATCATAGATTTAGCCTAGAAGGGACCTTGAATTATCATCTAATCCAAGTCCCCTGCCATTGGCAGGGACACCTTCCAGTAGATCAGGTTGCTTAAAGCCCCATCCAACCTGGCCTTGGAACACTTTGAGGGGTGGGACATCCACAGCTTCTCTGGACGGCCTATTTCAGCATCTCCTTACAACCATCGTAAAAGTATCTTATCTCCAATCCAACAAATATTTTATCTTCCATCAAAATGCTTTTTCAGTTTAATACCCTTGCCCCTTGTTCTGTCACTGCAAGCCTTGGTCAAAAGCCTTGCTCAGACCCCTTTGTGTCTGAAAGGCTGCAGGAAGATCTCCATGCAGCCTTCTCTATGAGGTGAGGACAAACCACTGCAAGTGTGACAGACTTTTTGATGACAGTTATTTGGCTTAAGTCTAGGATTTGCTGTCACTGTGTGGTTGACTGTGCATGAGCAGACAGGCCCCTGTATGTCAGCACCACCCTGTGAGCGACTCAAAAGTCTCGGGGCGTCCTTTGGTGTCAACCCACACTGATGAAGGGACCTGGATCTGTCCTTCACAGGAAGCTTATGAGACTGGTGTGCAGCACTATGATGCAGATGAGTACCTGCAGGCCGTGGCCAGGCTGGAGGAGTCACTCTCAGAGGCCCTGTCAGCACTGGAAGAGTGTCGTGCCTTGTGTGAAGGGCCTTGGGAGGATGAGGACGAGGAGGAGAAAATGCAGCCTGGCCTGTATGAAGCCATTGCAGGTAGTGTTAGAGGCACAGAGCATTGGGTGGGAGGGCTGTGCTCTCCACACTGGGCACATCCCGTCTCCCAGCACTCCTGTTTGGAAGAAGTGTGGGCTACTGCCTTCCTTGCTTCTCTCTCTTGCAGCCCATTATATTCAGGTTTTGAAGTGCAGGCAGCAGTGCGTCCTGGAAATTGCCACAAAGCCGGGGAGAATTTCTGCCACAGAAGATTTCATACCCTCTCATCTTGATTTACTGCAGTTTGCCTACAGCCAGGGTGAGCAGAGCCACAAACCAGCAGGTTATGCTGTGGCACCCCTACACTTGCCCTTTGCCTTTGATCCTGGAGGGCAGCTTGTCTGGGGAAAAGTGGCACGCTGACCTGAGCTCTACTTCTGTTTGCCCCCTAACTCTTCCCAGAACCTCTGTTCAAGTCTGTGGCCACCTTGGGAGATGTCCCTTGTGGTCTTCTTCAGCTTTCAACCTTCAGGTTCTGTGATGGGAGGCTGTTCTCATGTCTTTCCTCCAGCACACTTTCTCAGGACCTTGTTCCAACTATTTGCTGAGCACTTTTCTGTACATGGCTCCAGACCAGGCTCCTACTTCCTGCCTAGGGGCTACACATGCATTTCCCCTCAGCAGTGGTGTTCCTTCTGAGGCAGCCCTACCTGCCCTCTGATGGCCTGTCATGACACTGGTCACCATGTCACTCTGTCGCTTTCACACATCCCTCAGCCCTTCTTTTGCATACCCCTGCTCCTCCCCACACTGACCCAGATGTTTATTTCCTCTGTCAGACCACTGGTAACACTTGAATCTCAAAGAAGCTGCTATACCCCTCATCTTGCCTGTTGCATGAGGAAAGTGGGACCATCTCTCTTTCAAAATATACTCACTTTTAATGTGCTTCTTCTAAACCAGCTCCCAATAAGTATTAAAGCATGCCTGTTCTGTACCAGGTTCATTCCCATCCTTGGGTGGGAGCCCTACGAGGCGGGGGTTGACGTGTACTTGGTGTAAGGCCAGCTGCCAGATCCTGGCAGGGACACTGGGTGCTGCTGGCCTGTAGTCTCTCAGAGACATGTGTGTTTGTTCTCTTCTGTCCCTGCCCAAGTTGGGAACCAGACACTAGCTGCTGAATGTGCTGCTTCCTACTTGCTCTTCTATCCCACGGATGAGCCCATGTTGGAGAAGATGAAGCAGTATCGCACAGAACTGGGAGAGGACACAGCTGTCACAGCCCGACAGGTAGTCACAACTCCAGGTCTGTCCTTTTTGGTCCTCGCCTGTCCCACAGGACAGGATCACAGTCCATGAGACAGAAAGGGAAAGGTGTTTCACTGCAGACATGTGCCAAGGCCAGGACTGAAGAAACTGGAGTTTACTTCTAGTCTGTCACAGTCAGTGTCCCTTCAGGCCAAAAATGGGCTTTAATTGTGCACAGCAGGGTGATGGGACAGGCTTCTGCCCTGGACAGGAATGGGGCTGTCTTTTGTGAGGTGGTTGTTTGACAGTCTCTTTGCCTCCTTAGAGTATTCAGCACTATGTGCAGAGATCTTTGATGGAGAAGAAGTTGATTTATTACGCAGTAGAACATCTGGGAGAAAATTTTAATGACCCTGTAAGTAACAGTATCATCTTAATATTCCTGTCGTGGTTTCACCAATTGTTCACAATTGCAGTTGTCAGAATTCACTTTAGTAGGCCATGATCCAGAAAGGATCAGATGCTGAGGAGAAGGACCCCCAAGTCCTTATGAAGTGGCTCTTTAAGGCCTTTCTGCTGCTCCAGGACTGAAGTTAATTTGGAATTGCTGCTGTAACCATATGCATTGGCTCAATTTGTCCTGAAAAGGGGGCCACAGTGGTTGGTCTGATACTCACTGGAGAAGCAGTTCAAGGTTTGTTGTGTACTGAACCACATGTGGTTTTTTCTACAGGATCTTTGGACTCCAGATGAGCTGATTCCTGAAAACCTAAAGGAGAAATACAGGTAAGACTGGGCATGTCAGCTAGGACTGCAATATAAGTAGGGGTGGTATAAGGAGCAGTAATACGTAGAGAAATGGGCACAAAAGGGACTGAAAGGATGTGAAATGCTACTACAGAGGAGGGTTGGGCATAGCTCTGTGTACTGACAGCCCTGGTCTCTGTTTTTCCCTTGCTCCCGAGAGAGGATCAGGAGAAGCAAAAGCATGAAACTCTGGATGTGGAAGAGAGGGAGAAGAGGGGTGAGTAAAAGAGCTTGAGGGAGGTCTTGGATGCAGCCAGCCAGGCTTACTCAGGCTAAGTGCTGTCTTTGAATGCTAGCAGAGATGCAGACTGACTTGAATGGCTCAGCAAGTCTTCTCACTGTTCTTTTCTTCCTCTTTGATGCATGTGTAATCTTGCAAAATCTCACTGCCTACATCTCTGGCATGCGAACTCAAAGGGCACTGTGGCTGGAGAAGCTGAGAACAGCCTGAATGTGTGACAAGCCTGTGGATGAGATCCCTGTTCAGTGTGATAGGAGTGTCTACACCAAATCTGGTTCAGCTCCACCAGCCCAACTTCAATCAACATTTTTCTGAAAGGGACGTGAAGAGAGGGGCCTGGAAATGGAAACTGGAAGCAGACAATGTAGCTTGGGCAAGTCTTTCCCTGAAAAACAGAAGTCCAAGGAGTTTGTGGCTGAATGATACAGACTGCAGTGCAGAGTCTCAGGTTCTTGCTGGTACCCTATTCTTACATGTGGATACAAAGCCTCTTGAAGGGCTCTGTCGTGGATTCTTTGCTTAAAATGACCCCAAGTGGTTCTCTGCTGTGGCACATGTGAGAGCAAAGCCTTCAAGGGCCTGAGTGCCTTGGCATTCCTCATCATCCAGAGGTCAGAGGGGGTGGGAAAAAAGGCCAAAGATCAAAAAGCTAAATCATCAGCTAATATTCCAGTGCTTCTCTTTGGGGATGAAGAAAGCAGAAAGATTCAGCAGAGATAATTCTGGGATAAGATGTTGATGAAAGACGATTGAAAGGAGGGTTGATGGAGGTGTTTACCTGCTTCTTTTCTCCAGAGCCTCACTTCAGTAGGCTGGACCTGTTCTGCTGCTGCAATCCACAGTGCACTCAAGTTTCCCCAGCTCCCTGCTGCTCTCCCAGCAAGTCCCAAGTCTCAGCTGGCTCCTGAAGCACGTGCTGTAGGCCAGCTTCCCCAGCTGGTGCTCTGGTTCCCCTGAAGCATGTGAGGGGTCTGCGAGGAGCGGGCACTTCTGGGGATCTGTCCTGTCTTCTCAGAGAATGTATAGTGTCTCTCCACTTCCTTGTCCAGGCTGGGGGTTGGTGTCTGAGGGATTCTTGTCCAAAGCTTGCTCATGCCTATCTGTGCTTGCTTCTCAACAGGTCCTTTGCCTTTTGAGGGTATTGCTGTCACCATGGATTCCCAGCAGATGAATGGAACGCAGAGGGTTGTGTTCGACAGAGTGCTGACAGAGTCTGAGTGTAAGGACCTTCTCCGACTGACAAAGGTGAGGCCAGCATGCTGTAAGAGCTCCTGTGTGTGTGCTTTCCTCCTCAGCAGGCAGGGCAGTAGGGTTTCCATGGAGGAGAGGTGGCAGCCTAGTGCATGCCATCTGTATCCTTGTATTCCAGGCAGCGGGGGAAGCAGGAGATGGATACCGAGCAAGACGGTCGCCTCACACCCCACATGAGAGATTTGAAGGGTTAACTGTTTTGAAGGCCATGCAGGTAAAATGCATGTCTGAGTCTGCTGCCTTCTTAATTGTCCAGAGAGTTTGCCACCTGAGTGTTTTCTTCTGTGAATTGCACTCTGGGTGCTATCAAGGGTGTGCTGTCTCCCTCACAACACTTGTGGTCTCCTCTGACTTGCTTCCTCCTCAATCACATTCAGGGATGTTGAACAATGGAGGGCTTGACAAGTGCTTTCTCTTCTGTGAGGCAGGGTTTTGGGACTGCTTGTCCCTGTGAGGTAGCCTTGCAGACATGCTTAGTTTAGAGTTGGAGAATAAGTTAAGGTAGAAGGAGCCTCTTGAGATCTCTAATCTGACCTCCAGCTTGCAGCATGTCTAATTCCAAAGCTAGATGAAATCCCTCAATTCTTTGCATAGGCAAATCTGAACATTTCGAAGGGTAGAGGTTCTCCAGCCTCTCTGGGCACCTTATTTGGTGCTGTACCAGTCTTATGAGGGTGAAATTTTTCTTCACATCTAGCCAAAATTTCCCTTGCTGCAGCTTTTGTCTGCTGCCTCTCTTCAGTGTGTGTCTCTGAGGAGACACTGTCTCCATGTCCTGTGTAACCCCCTTTTAGGTGACAGGAGGCTGTACTTAGATGTTCCTTTGTCCTTCTCTTCTCTGACTGAAGAAAGCCAAATCTTTCGGCCTCTTTTTCTAAGTCGTGTTCCAACATGCCTGCCATCTTAGCACTGTCCATTCAAGACTCACTTCAGTCTCCTAGTATCTCTTGTGTAGTGGAAGACCCCAAATGATGCAGCTTTCCAGACGTGCCTTCATTGGCCAAGGAGGAGGAGATAATTGCTGTGCTGTACAGTTGTACTCCTGAGTTATATTTAAATGAGAAAATGTGTTCCTTTCTTGCCTGAGTGACCACGGGACTTTACCAAGGTCTCTTCTTCTGTGCTGTGTACGTGTATCATCTCTTAGAGTGTCTTTCTAAGCATTGTAACAGACTTGTTTTTCACTTGTAGCTGGCCCAAAATGGGGACGTGGAATGGAGAGATGCCAAATTGCTTCTGCAGGCTAGTGAGAAATCTCGGAGAATCATAGAGTCCTATTTTACTCCTGGGAAGAAACTCCATTTTTCATTCACACACCTTGTGTGTCGCACAGCTATAGACGGTAAAGAACCTTTCATCCTGTTAGTCCCTGTCTCCCAGAGAATCTCCTCACTCCCAGCCATGTGCTCTCAGGAGACTATCCTCCCTTTATTCTCACTGTACTGTAAAGCTCTCTGCTTTATTCTTTCTTGAAACTGAAAATGCCCGTATTCCTTTTTGAATATTTTCAGGGGAACAGGAAGGTCGCATGGATCTTAGTCATCCAGTCCATGCTGATAATTGTCTCTTGGACCCTGAAGGGCAAGAGTGCTGGAAAGAACCTCCTGCCTATGTGTACAGGGACTACAGGTAAGAGCACCTGCATTGGATCATGTGAAGATAGCCCTGGCTCCATCAGAGGATGAGCTTAGCTTCTAGAAACCAGGTGATGGTTGGCTCAAAGCCATCCCGGACTGTAGCATTCAGGCAGAATTCAGAACGAGGTATGAAACACCTTCCCTAGACTGGGAAGACCTGCCCTTTTTCCCTGCTTGCTTCAAACAGCCAGCTTTAATAGAGAGCAGAATGAGGCTGGGAGGCTGCAGAGATTAGAACCATGATATCAGGCTGTTACCTTGTGGGTCTACCACAGTGCTACAGTCAGCTTCCAGCCCTTTTGACTGGCTGTTTCTTGTAGTTGAGTTCCATCTTTTACAGAATTCTGTGAATTACAGGAAGGGGATGGTCAAACTCCTTGGATTCCTTTTGTTTGAGCAGTCAGTGTACTTCAATGACTATTCTCTCAAGATTCGCTGCAAATACTTTGTGTTGGGTTTTTTTCCATTCCACGTGAGAGTTTATGTTTTTTCCAGCCTGTGGCAGGTTTTGTTACTCCTCTGTGAAAGAACCTGAAATATGTTTAATGGTTATGCCAGTTGTTGCACACTGCAGCCAGATGAGGTCAGTTCACTACAGCGGATTCCTCCTACTTGCCATATCATCCCTGAGCATCCAGAAATTTTACTTGTCTTTTCTTTGAGTGGTAGCTGTATCCAGAGCAGAAATCTCTAAGCAGCTATGATGAGGATATGGGACTTAGAGGGAATTCCATTATCGTTGACTTTCCCTTCAGATACCGGTGTTTGCTTGGTATAACCAGATTGTAAAGTTACCAGACTTTGTCATGTAGTTGGTTAGATCTCTGTCTCTCCTGTGAGAAGGGTGTCCTGTCCCTTCACTGCTGCCTGGGTTCTCTGACTTCCACTTGAATGGATGGTAAAATACCTTCCTGGAATCTATGCCACTGAGCTATTTTTGGGAGTATCCCTGTCCTTTTGCAGCTTGAGTTGGGATTGCCCCACCAGCTCAAGGGCTGAGCTCTTACAAAGTCCTTTTGAATGAAGTCTCTGTGTTCCAAACTTCCTGGATCTTTTCTGTGGAAAAGATGTGCTATGGGCATTAATGATAATATTGAACAGGATGGGACCAGGGGCCCACGAGTCCCAGTGATGCTGCTCTGGGTGCACAGTGCTCCTTTGGGTGCCAGCGGTGCACTGGTTGCTGTGTGCAGTTCATGCTCATCTTCACCTTCTCTTTTCATTAGAAATTTCCCCCATGGCACCATTCTGAGTCCTTTTACCAGAGTCCAAAATGCTGAGATTGAGCATGTAGTGTTTCCTTGGAAAATCCACTATTTTTTCAAACATTGTGTGGGTAGCCCAATCTGCTTTTAGTACCCCCACGTTACATTTTAAGACCACTTTCCATTTACTTCTTGTCCTCCAATTACCCTTCTCAAAAATGGAGTCTAAAGCAGACTATTGAGGTCAGGATAACACTGTTTATGCTTCAGCCATTATCCCTACCTTCCTGTCCCTTTGGACGTGTGAGAGCTGTCCTTGCTTTTCTCCACTCATGTCACCACCCTGGCTTCACAGCCTTATTAAAACCCTGTGGCAGAAGAGCTACAACTTCCTGGGTTTCAGGGCTGGTAATCCTCTCACTGCCCTTATGTCCTTAACATTGTTTGAGCAACTACAGTGTCGATTTGCATTTCTTCCTCTCGGTCCCGTTACTTAAGAGCCTCTGTTCCTCTGATGTTTTCTATCAGCTTAATGGAATACCAAGAGGAACCTGGGTAGTTTGTAGTGCATTCTTTCACCTGCTTGATTGTGGTCCCACCTGGGCTGTACAGTGGCCTCACTACTTCTCTTTTTGTATAACTTTAGTAAAGAAGTTTCTTGGTTTAATTTTCTTTTCTACATGCACCAGGCCTCTTTTTTATCATTCTAATTCTAATGTTACCCTGAAGTTCCTCGGCCGCTAAGACATGGCTTGCTTTGCTGATCAGTCTCCTCTTCCAGGAGTTGGATTATTCCCAACCTTGAAACATAAACAACAGGTTAGAAACAAGGTCTATCAAGCCCAGGGCGTTGTCACAACAGTGCCACAGATGCATGCTGCAGGGGATTAAGAACAAACCAAAATAAAACGGGACAAGCGTGTAGAGCTAATTCCCTGGCATACTATCCCAGCCTCCTGTGGCTTGCAGCTCAGGGACTCCCCTGAGCTAGGCACTGCTGTATTTAACACCCTCAGATGGATTCTCCTGCTAACTGGTCTACTTGCTTTTGAACCTGTGACAAGAAGTGTGGGGAAGCACCTGGGAGGAATAAGCTTCACCATACATACGTACCCTTTCTTTTTGTCCACAGTGGCATTCTCTACCTCAATGATGACTTCCAAGGTGGGGGCCTTTTCTTCACTGAAATGGACACTGTGACTGTCACAGTAAGTCTGGGACTTGCCAAAAGAGGGAGAGAGGACTGAGGGTGAGACTTAGTCTTGGCAGGAGGAAACTGGTTGGTTATTGGATCCCACCACTCCAAAAACTATCCAGTGCTGGTGCAGTGGCAGATTCAAATAGGGGCAGCTACAGGCAAATTGAGGCAAATCTCAGACAGAGGAGAATTTGACTCTTTCCTAGCTGAGATTTTGCAGGCTCTTCCAGTCTGTGGGTGTCTGTGACCTTTGTTGTCCCATTGATTCTCTCTGTCCCTCTCCAAGGCCTTGCACATAGACTGGCTGTAGATGCCTAGCAGCTCTCTGATCTTCCACATTCCCAGAGGCAGTGTCACCTCTGTAGAAGGACTCCAGAGCAGGGGTCTGCTGGCTTCACGGTCTTTTGTCTCTCTCCTGGCAGGCCGAGGTGCGTCCCAGGTGTGGGAGGCTGGTAGCCTTCAGCTCTGGCAAGGAGAACCCCCATGGCGTGTGGGCCGTGAGCCGCGGAAGGCGCTGCGCCATCGCCCTCTGGTACACGCACTCCCAGGAGCACGCTGAGCAGGTGAAGGGCCATGCTGAAGAAACAAATACAAGTACCTCCAAGTGAGACCAAATCCCCCTGAGGAACAGCTTTTGGGCTTTCCCCTGGGGTAGGGCCTAGTGCAGCAGCTGGGAGTTGCCCTCTGATGAGGTGTCTGGTGGAGGGGCCAGCCTGTGGTGGGTCCTGCAGAGAGGGATCGGGCTCTGGAGCAGTTGGGTGGATGTGTCTTGTTGAGACCCCAGCAGGGAGGAGGATTCACATCATTTCTGTCTCCATGGCTGCAGGAACGGGTGAAGGCAGAGGAGCTGATGGAGCAGAGGGCTGTGGAGCAGGACCAGCCTGATGGAGATAAACATCAGGGGATGGATCGCAGCAGAAGATCCTCCTCAGAGCCTCGTGCTCCCAGCCGTGCAACCAAGCCTGCAGAGCAGAGTCAGAAGCCTGGCTTGGACAGGAAGCAGCACCCCAAGGTGCTACGGGCCAGAGATGAGTTCTGAGTGCACGGGGCCCTGTGGACTGTCACACACCATGGCCTGGCAGGTCACGGGAGGACTGGGACCATGGAGGCCTGGAGTAGTGTATTAATGTGGTAGAGCCGTAGTGATGGGGAGGGGTGCAGCTTTCTTCTCTGTGGTGTCCCAGCAGCTGAAAAATGGGAGAAGGGCAGTGTGGAAGTCAGTGACAGCAGGAACTTTCTTCACTGCGTCACCGTGTTTGTTTCACTCAGAAGTAAGAAGACAAGGTCTTCTCACACCGCCCTTCTCAGTGCCAACTTCTTGGCCATCCAGGGCTAAATCTGAGAGGTGGAGGACGAGCCTGGAGTCTTTTGGCAAGGGCTGTCTCACATTCAGGAACTCAAAACTAAAGCCTTCGAATTTCCTAGGCACCTGCAAACTCCAGAACCTTGCAAAGTGACCTGAGACAGGAAAGGTGAGGGACTGTGAATATATGGAATAAAAGTCAAATGCTGGACACAGATATTGATGGGAGCTTGAGTCTGTATACCAGGGAGATGGGCACACTTGTTTCTGATTGAAATTTAATTAACAAATGATGGGAGGGGATTGAGCCCTCAGTGAAAGATAACAAAGTATTTGCCCAGATGTCACCTACTTCCAATAAGGGAGAGCAAGAGAGAAAGTCAGCTGTGACGTGGCTAACATGGAAAGGGAGAGGAGTGCTTTTAAGAAAAAGCACTGTACACTCATGTTTCCCTGTAGCAAGACCTCTCTTTTTTTGTTTTCATTTTTTTCCCCTCTCCATGCACTAAATTGTCCCTGAAAGCAGAAGAGAGATTTTGTTTATCATTTTCCACCCTGATAGAAAGACAATCTGCTGTCACTGCCCAGGGGATTAGTGTCCCGAGATGGGATTATATTGTAGCCAAATAGGAATTGAATGGGGTGGATATGGAGTATCTAAAAGAGCAGTGACCCTTTTCCTGGGAAGCATTAGATCAAGAGATCAATCTGTGGTCATGACATACTCAAGCCTAGATGAGTTGTGTGTGGAGACCCCAAATCTAGTCCAAGTGGAGGAAAGCTGTAGAGCCAGGGCCAACGGCGTAAGAGGTGGGTGGGTGATCCCCTCGTCACTGTTGGCACAGGGCCCGTGCTCCATGGAAAGGGAAGTCCTTCCTCAGTATGAATCCTGACACTTCTTTAGATGCAGGCTTGGGAAACCTGTGTTGGCAACCCTTTTTGCTTCCCATCCTCCCCAGGGTCACAGGAAAAGTTTGATTGTGTACATTTCAAATTCCCTCTCCCTGGCGAGGGGGCCTGTCGCATCCCAGCACCCGCATGTCCATCCCAATGATCTGTGGGGGGTGCTGGGTGGTTCCTGTTTGATGAGGACACGTTGGGGGGTGAGGGGCCAGTGCCCACATCTCTGGCTTGCTTTGCCCAAGGGTGGCCTGGGTGATTAGACTGATGGCCTCCTGACGTCAGATGAGATCCGTTAAAAGGTATTTATCTCAGGCTTGGGCCAAAGCCGCGGGAGAGATTAAAAGAGATTGAGGCCAAGATAATCCCCTCGCAGCATCCCACTAAAGTGGCTGCCAAAAGGCATGCCACCAAATCTTTTGCCACCCCTGGCCCCTGTGCCCAGTTCTGTTTTCCCCATCCAGAGCCCCATCTGCAGCCAAGAGAAGGTGTGGTGGCCCTGCCGTTGGTTTTCTGTTTGTGGGCCCTCTGTGGTGGCATCATCCCTCTTTCCGCCCTGCCCAGGACACAAGTGGCATGCTGTCCCTGGGAAAACAGGAATTCCTGTGGCTAGGAGGTACAGCAAGCCCTGGCCTGGTGGCTGATAATCCTAGGCTGTTCTGGCTAATCTTCACTTTATTAGTTTGTTGCTGATATAAACAGAGGGAGTCAAATCCGCCTGGGATTGTTTCTTTCCCTTCAGGAGCGGTGTGCTACTCTCTCTTTTCACCCCTCCCCATCCACCTGCTTTGCATTACGTCCCAATCCGATTTCCCCAAGTCTCTGGTGTCTGATTTAATTTGCCTGACGCTGCTCCTGGAATCAGCCCTCCCCCAACCCCTCCCGTCCACAGCCTTCCAGCTCCCCATGGGGAGATCAGTCCTGGGAGAGGCTGAGGAGCAGAGAGGGAGCAAGGGACTCACTGGGTGGACAAACGGGACTGTCTGGAGAGTGCAGAGGTACAAGGGACTTCTGGGCAGCGAGGAGCCATTCTCAGCGAGGGAGGCAGGCTGTGAGGGTCCCATCCAGGGGGGACCTCAACCCACCTTGCTCTACAGATCCCGGTAAGTTTGCCGCCGTGCCATGCCTGAGGTCACCTTGGTGAATCTGGCATTTGGGACCCTGAGTTTCATGGAGTGATTCTGTGGGGAGCCTTTGAGCAAGGGCTCATCCCATCAGAAGATGAGGGAGGGTAAGATCATGGAAAAAGGAGTTGGGGTTAGCACTGAGGTGTCTTTACACTGATGAGGAGGCTTTGCACTGGGAGAGGGTTGCTTGTTCTCTGCCTGACAGGTAAATCTCACCAGTTTCCAGACTGGAGCGGAAGGGTAACACCTCCGCTGAGCAACCTGGCACTCACTGCCTGTACACAGCCCTGCACTCCCAGTGCACACCTCTTTGCAGCTGGCTGCTGTCCTGGGTGGACAAGGAGCCCTCAGAAAGCAAGGAGCAGAGCAGGGTAATTTTACCCTGACCTTTGATCTCCATCACAGGAGAGAGGGATCATCTCTGTATCCGGCTCTGCAAGGAGCCCAGGGTCACCAGGGCGAGCTAGTCAGGGATTACTCAGAGACCCAGGGACACTGCCTATTCACACTGAGTCCTTCTTCTTGCACCTTTTCCTTTTCCATTCACAGCCCTCTCCCAACATTTCACAGAGCGACCACTCCTTCTGCGGTGTGGGGGAAGCTACCCAGGAACAGATAATAAGAGGGTTCACCTTGCCTCATTTTCCCATCCATTGCTTGCACCCTTATCCCCACCAGGGAGTGATGATGCAGGTGACTTGGAGGGACAGCTCCCAGGGAGAAAGCTGGGCCACCTCCATGGCATCATGCAAGGGATGTAGCCACTGCTCTGAAAAGTCAGGGTGTGGCAGCAAAAGGCAGAAGATGGATGATTCCAGATCCCCCTCTGTCCTGCACCACCACAGAGGCGTTTGATCTGCTATGAGCAGGCACCAAAGGACTCAGGATGGGTTTGGTTGCCCACAGACAGGAATGCTGCAGCAAGAAATTTGTTAGAAAAGGCAGGAGGGGAAAGAGCTGTCATGTTGGAGAGCAGAAGAAGTGAAATGTGATTTCAAAAGCCAGGAGCTGTGAACTGGATGAGCACAGCTAAGACAGAGCTCAGAACAGGGCTGGCGTGAACTGACCAAGCCCAGGCTCTGTTTGGCTGTGCCGTGCTTGCTCCTTGGTGGTGCTTGCAGGAGGCAAAACTCTGGAGCAGCACTGGTGCCAAGGTCCTCCTGTCAGTAGCTGTGCTGAGAGGGGTGAACTGTTTCTTTCAAAAGTACCTAAGGACTTGGTTTCCTCTACTGCTTAGCATTCACCTAAAAGAGCCCTTACTTCCAGAAAGCACCAAGTGTGCACCATTTAGAAGCCTTTCCCATTAAAACTAGCCTGTGCAACCGCCATGAGCAGCTGTGAGCTGATCCTTAGATCCACAAGAAATGTGTATCCCTAAGGTCCTGCTGGTCAAGGCAGGAGCATGCCTTGGCCAAACTCCATTTCCCTTTCCTCTCTTCTTCCCCCATCCCTAAATTTACATGACTGTAATGAGCTGCTCTTTTGCACACCTGCCCGGGTCCTCCTGGGAGGCAGCTGCACCATGCTGGGGATTGGGTAACTCACTCTCCACAAATTGCACTGGGACATGACGGATGGAGGCGACAGGCAAAGATGGAGCTATTATTATCACTTATCTGTGGCTCCTTGTCCTTCTGAGGCTGAGAACAATTCCCAACTTCATTTAGAGTGTTCCCTCAGAGGGATTTAAAGGTTCGGACACAGTCCTGAGCTGCACCTTCTCTATATTTAGCCCTTTTTATCCGTCCTCGATATCCTGCCCCTGCTGTTTGATCTGCCTACGGCTCTGAAAGCCCCTCATCTGGTTGTGCAGCTTTACAGAGCAGTGAACTGGCGTACCCTTGCTAGTGCCAGAGTTAAGAAACTACTGGAGAAGGGAAAAGAGTGGTAAAAAAGCAGGAGCAGTGAAAGGAAGACTGGGATCCGACAGGTAATGAGGAGGACGTGTACAGCCAGCTTCACCTGGAGCAGAAATTGGAAGGAAGGCAGAACAAGGTTCCCGTCTCTGTGCAGGTTTGGGTGGGCAAAACCAGAAGTCTACAAAGAAAAATTAGGACAGGTAGATGGACACTGATCTCAGATAGCCAAAGGTGTATGAAATAACAGCCTGAAGAACTTGGGAACCAAGCAAAAAAGGCTGGAAGGAGAGAGTCAGAGGGAGGGTGTTACCTAGCAGGAAAAGGCAATCAGTGCTTAGGATTGATGGATCAGTCCTAAGGAACACAGGGAAAGGGCAAAGTGTAGGCCACAACGATAGGGCTGGCTGCACAGGGTGACTGGAAGTTCAGGCATGGCACTTGGTGTGCTGTAGGCTGTGACCAGAGCTGGATGCAGCCTTGCAGCCTCACTGTACACTGAAACTGAGGGACAAACACCACAGGATGAGGAGGTTGTGCAGCCTCTGACCAAAGCTTCAAGGCCTTCCCCAGCATCTCCCCACTCTGTCAGTCAGCTGAGAGGTGGAGTGGAATGCCAGCCCTTTCCCAAAGGAGGAGAAGTGCATGAAGGTGGGCTTTCATGGCCAGGGTCACTCAGTGAGGTGCAACTGTGCATCCTTGCTGGAAGGAGCCCCTTCATCACTGCTCTGTTGGAGTGAGAGAATAAATACCAGTGGGATGGGCCCAGCTCAGGAGCTGGTCTGTTCCTATCCTTCAGTGTAGCTGAGGCTGGCAGCCCCAAGCCACAGCTGTGGCACGTTCCTCTGGCCCTGAGAGTGCTGCCCCAGGCTGTCCTCCTGCTCTCTCACCATTTGCTGGGGCTGACAGCCCCATCCAGTGCATGGGCAGCAAGCAGGGAGGAGTCGGCCATGCTGTGGCTCTATACAGCCTTGCAGGCAGCAGGCACAAGTCTCTGTCTGCAAAGTATATCCTGAAATAGCTTCCTGCTGGGATAGCCTCCCAGGAGCTAGGGAAAACCTATATCTCATTCTCTTTCCTACACTCAAAGCCATGCCTCAGGAATCATTGAACAAGCAAAAACCCACTGTGCCTGGGGGATCAAAGGAAAGCCATGAAGATGTTCAAGGGAAGGAACTCTTAAAGGAAACTCAAAGTGTTCTATCAAGCAGCAAGCAAAGGTGGGACTTAGGAGCTGTCTGGATGTGCTTGCCCACAGCAAGAGAGCAAGTCTGGCCTGGAAGGACCCAAAGCCTCACTGACCAGAGGAAATGTGGCCTTCAGGCAACAGGGATGGAAGTGATATGACCCAGAGACTAGGAAAAATTCTGGAGATGATGCTGGAACATTTCTTGAGCAACACCTGGAGCACATCTGGACACTCACATCTATCCAGGTGAAATGTTGGAGCAATTAAAGATCAAGTTTGTCTACAAAAGTGGGAGATGCTAGAATCACTGGTGAAAATTTAAGTGCACATAACAAGAGAGAACAAAACAGAGATGTTGTATAACGATACAGTGCACCTGCATATTGAACATGGATTACAGTTCTGGTTCCCTGCCCTCCCTGCAAAAACATGTTATCTCTGCTCTGTAAACAATTGAAAAAAAGCTCATAGAACAACAGAGATAATAGGATGCAACAGCTTACACAGGAGGAATGACTAAGTTTGCTCTGCAGTCTGGAAAAGAGATGGGTATGACAAAGATGTATAAAATACCAAGTGATGCAGAGGTGAATAGAGACCAGTTATTTGCTGATTCTTCCAACTCAAAATACAGCTACTGTCAAGTGGAACTAGTGCCACTGGGAAGTGACAGAAGGAGGAACTTCTTTGCAGAGTCTGCCACCCAGCTGTGAAAGTCATCACTATGGGGTACTGAGGAGGCTGAACTTGGCATGAGCACAAAGATGCTTGGACAAATGCGCAGAAGAAAAGTCTGTCAAGGACTTGCTTACAGTAATGCTGCTCTGGCTTTGGATATCAGTGAAAAGCTGGGCCTGGACAAGTAGGAGATGCACTCCTATCAGCTTATGTTATTCTTAGATCCTTCCCTAGACATCCACCTTTCTTTTTATTTTAGTTTGGTTTGGTTTTTTGTTTGTTTGGTTGGTTGGTTGGTTTGGTTTTGTTTTGGTTTTTGATGTGAAACTGGAAGGAAACCCTGAGAGAGCACCTCAACAGCCCCATAGATTTCCGTGGTGGTCAGAGAGTTGGTGGGTCCTGCCTGGTGAGGCTTTGCTTAGGACAAACAGTAGGAAATAGCCAGTGGGCTTCCCCCATCAAGTTTCTTCCTCCTGGAGCTGAGATGGACAGCTTGGCCATGAACAGGGAGAAGCTGATGAAGAGGGCTTAGAATGGAGACATTAAAAATGAGTGGACAAGTGTGGCCAGAACCTCAGCAAGAGGCTCTGGAGTTCTTTAGCTTCTCCATGTATATGTGTAAGTAGGATCCCAGACAAAATGGACCTTTGACAAGGCCCAGCACAACCTTCCCAAATGCTAAGGGCTGTGGCCAGATGCAGCACAACACTACCAAGTATTCAGCCAAGAAATGGTCACCAATCCTTTATCAGAGATACCTACATTTCCATAACCGAGCAGTCACATTGGTGTCATGTCTAATTCACACCTCTCTCCTTCGATTTGTCTCCCCAGAATCCAGGCTGCCCCACGTGGAGGAGCCACCCCTAGGTCAGAAAGATGGGGGAAATGGAACAGATGAAGCAGGAGGCTGAGCAGCTGAAGAAGCAGATTGCGGTAATGCTGGCAACAGTCATGAAACTGCTGAGGGCGTGTCTACCCCCCTACTGCATGCCCAAACTTTCCTCCTCAGCCACAAGCTGGAGTTGGGTTTCCACCATCTACATACTTGGAGACCTCTGCAGTGCTTCACAGCCCTTTAAATGCTAATGGAGATCTTCATACTATGGTGGGGTGAAGAGTGGCAGGGGAAGGGAGAGAAGAGGGGACAGGGGTCCCAAGAGTGTAGTGAATCCCCAGGATCTCCTCTGTCTGTGAGCCAGCTGGAGTTCTGTCAGGTTGGAGGGTCTGTGGAGAGGGAGTGAACTGGATGCTGAGCAAGTTTTGGCTCCCCTTCCTGACATTTGACTGGTGTCAAGGTGCCCTAATCACAAAGATCCCCCTATGCTGGCCACAATCCAAACACAGCAAAGTCATAGTTCCTACTTCTAGTAGCAGTCAGACTATGACCCCAAATTTCACTTGTCGTTGCCTTCCCTGAATGTTTTTAATCTGTCTCATCTGCTCTTGTGTCTTCTCCAGGATGCCCGGAAAGCCTGTGCAGACACAACGCTTGCTCAGGTAAGGGACAGGGCTGGCTGGGCAAGCTAGCACCACTCTGAGGGGGCTTTTGTCCAGTCAGGAAGGAGTTAAGAGGCAGAGATGTGGAAAGCAGTAAAGCTCCTGGTAGTCCGAGATAAATTCCTTCTCTCCCGCCTCTCTTTCTTCAGATTGTGTCCGGAATGGAGGTGGTTGGGCGCATCCAGATGCGGACCCGAAGGACCCTGCGGGGACACCTGGCCAAGATCTATGCCTTGCACTGGTCCACGGACTCCAAGTGAGAGCGCTGCTGCTGCTGATCTGCTGGGTGCAGGACAGCACATGGGTGTGACGGGCAGGAAGGCTCTGATGGGAAGAAAGCTACTAACATGATGTTGTTCCTTTCTCACAGACTTATGGTCAGTGCCTCACAAGATGGGAAACTGATTGTGTGGGACACATACACAACTAACAAGGTAGGAGTCAGGCGGCTGCAAACCAGGATGCTGCAGTGGGTCCCCTTGGAGCTGGTGCCCTTGACCTGTTCTCTCTGCTGCCAAGAGTCCTGACACGGTTTCTGGTCCTCCCAGGTTCATGCCATCCCTTTGCGCTCCTCCTGGGTCATGACCTGTGCCTATGCCCCCTCTGGCAATTTTGTGGCCTGTGGAGGCCTTGACAACATGTGCTCCATCTACAACCTCAAGTCTCGTGAGGGCAACGTCAAAGTGAGCAGGGAGCTCTCAGCCCATACAGGTGTGTGTGCCGCCTGCCTGCAACTGGGTGCCCCCTGCTTCCAAACTTCACCCGTCTATCCCTGCCCCTGTTCTCATGTTTGCTTGTTCCCTCCTCCCAGGATACCTCTCCTGCTGCCGATTTCTTGATGACAACAATATTGTGACTAGCTCTGGAGATACCACATGGTGAGTCCTCTCTCCTGCATCCTAGTGACATGATCTCTGCTCTTAGCACAGCAACAAAAGCAGTCCTTCTGCTCTTCAGCACTCCACTATCTAAGGAGGAATTGCTCCTACATGGGAAGGCCACATGGAGCACCTTAGGAAGCTTGATTCATTCTTGCTCCCTTGGCAGAACAGATACTCCTTTTCCCAGCTGAGGCCAGGTCAAGCAGTAGGGATCATGTCAACAGTTCTCACAAAGAGCAGTGTCATTTATACCAGGACAGAAAGCATTTTAATCTTATGTGGAGCACGCATATGTTCTCCACTTCTCAAGCCTTGTCCTCTGCGCAAGGGACACTGCAGAGGCAGTGCCTGGATCTTTTGGTTCCTGGTTCTCAGGGCTTGCTGTGCTGTGACTCTGAACAGTCCTGAGTCTTTATTTACCCCACTCCATCCCAATACCTGCTTTGGAAGAAGCTCTTGACCAAGGACAAGTGGCATTTCTGTCAGAGATCAGGGTTACACAGGGTTGTTTGTCTGCCTGTGGTGCGGGATCCCACTGAACAAGAGCTTTGCATCAAACAAGCGTGGACACAGAAGACATTTTTCAGCTGTTTGCTAATTTTTGCTCTTTGTGTATCTCATACTGTCTCTCAGTAATCCCTTCAGCTGTTATACTTATGGGAATATGCCAAACCTCACACACCCCCAAGCCTTAGTCTAACTTGCTTTGGCAAAAGCATTGCCAACAACAGCTGTGAAGATATCTCCTGTTGTATACAGCTGACTCCAGGGATGCTCTCACCCATTTTCCCATGCTGTAGCCAAGGCTTCCCTCCTTTTGTTTGAGTGGGACAGCTCTTCAGCCCAGCTGTAGGTCTGCTCTACCTAGGCTGGCTCTGAGATCTCCTCTCTCCTCTCCTCTCCTCTCCTCTCCTCTCCTCTCCTCTCCTCTCCTCTCCTCTCCTCTCCTCTCCTCTCCTCTCCTCTCCTCTCCTCTCCTCTCCTCTCCTCTCCTCTCCTCTCCTCTCCTCTCCTCTCCTCTCCTCTCCTCTCCTCTCCTCTCCCTCTCCTCTCCTCTCCTCTCCTCTCCTCTCCTTCCTCTCCCTCTCCTCTCCTCTCCTCTCCTTCTCCTCTCCTCTCCTCTCCTCTCCTCTCCTCTCCTCTCCTCTCCTCTCCTCTCCTCTCCTCTCCTCTCCTCTCCTCTCCTCTCCCCCCTGCAGCGCGCTCTGGGACATCGAGACGGGGCAGCAGAAGACTGTGTTCATTGGTCACACTGGAGACTGCATGAGCTTGGCCGTCTCCCCTGACTTCAAACTCTTTGTCTCTGGGGCTTGTGATGCTACTGCCAAACTGTGGGACGTGCGGGAGGGCTCCTGCCGTCAGACCTTCGGAGGGCACGAGTCCGACATCAACGCCATCTCCGTACGTATGCTGTCTGCACAGTGCCGGGGAGGAAAACGGGGGCTGGAACAGCTCCGAAACAGCCTTGGGACAAGGTTGAAAGAAGCTGTCACAGTCAGAAGGGTAACAAGGGTCTTAGACCTTGGCCCCATGATCCAGCCTGAAGCAGGGAGTGCCCAAGCTCAGTGAAGTTTGGAGGAGGGGTCTTTCCAGGCACCAAAGCATCCAAGCCTTGGGCAGGCAGCACACCATGGCCTGTGGAGCTGAGCATCCTGACACAGGTGCTGGTCCAGCTCTGCTCTCAGCAGCTGTTGGGAACTGTGGTTCAGGTACGCTCCAGCAGCCTTGGCGCAAGACACAAGTGAGGCAGCAGGAATACCTAACTCAGCTGAAATCCTGACAGCAGAGGTGGGGATTTGGGATCACAGGGAGATCTTCTGAAGATTGAATTTTCATGGGAGGCAGTTCAGACATTTGGGGAGAAGCACCTCCCTCAGAGCTGCAGAGATGGCAGGACAAGAAACATGCCAGACTAATCCTTGTAGCTAACCAAATGAACCTGCCAGCTCCCTGCAGCATTCTTCTGCTCAAACCATCCTCCACTGACATCAATTAGTAAAACCTTTCTCTGTTGTCCCATGGCTACCTTGCCAGCCACAGGGTTTTCTGCTATGAGGAGTAAATAAAGCCCTTTATTTACTCCTCATAGCAAGACCACAGAAAACAAGCATGTATGAGAAGTCTGGGATATGAGGATCAGACAGAGAAAGGCTCTGGTAGCCAAAATTATGTTAGACCTCAGCTGGGGGATAATGGGTGGACTCTTGTCAAGGCCCAGCCTAACAGCTGGAGTTAAAATAATCCTTCCTCAAGCACTGAGATATCTTGCAACAGCTCTAGCCCCTTAGGCCATTTGTTTTCGTGGAGTGGAAGGGGTTTATTAGGCCTTAGGAGAAGTATCAGTCTCCCCCTTTCAGCAGTCTCAAATTTGATGATCCAGTGTCTGGTCCCACCAGGTTTTCCTGCCTCTGTGGCTTCCTGGTGGCTAGCAGGGGGGGTGGCGAGTTGAGGAATTCCATCGGGATCACTAAGACACGGTGTGCCCTCCGCAGTTCTTCCCCAACGGCGAGGCCATCTGCACCGGCTCCGACGACGCCACCTGCCGCCTCTTCGACCTGCGGGCGGACCAGGAGCTCATCGTGTATTCCCACGAGACCATCATCTGCGGGATCACCTCCATCGCCCTCTCCCGCAGCGGGCGCCTCTTGTTTGCCGGCTATGATGACTTCAACTGCAACATCTGGGACTCCCTGAAAGCAGAGCGTGTGGGTGAGTGGCTCCTTGAGGCCCCTCTTTCACCCCCTGCAAGGCCTCCCCTCCCTACCTTAGGGATAATAAGGCACTGATTTTTCCTAAATGGAAGACATCCTATGCATCCAACTAGCTCGCACTTAGGGAGCACACCAGAACTAGGACAACTCTCATTGGCATAGAAGAGCTATTGTTTTAAAGGCTTGACTTCCTTAATATTAAAACAACATTGTTTCAAGGGGGACAAGAAAGTTGCTATTAGCTAAAACTGCTCACAACCACCAATAGAATATCCTACTTTCTCCTAGTCTGCCGTTTGCCAGTTCCAGGTACTTACAGTGCCACTTGGTGGCCAGGCACCAAGCCAAGTGTGCACCTGGGCTTCCATCCAACATCTTTGGGTACTCTGTGATGCTCATACGCAGAACACATAGCATTTTTCTTTCAGATGTGGCCCCTACCCTCTGAAAAGTCATGAAACACAGCCCACCAACAGCTTTGCTCTTTCTCAGCCTCATCAAGGACCCCATCCTATCTTAGTCCTACCATCACTCCAGAGTGAAAGCTGGTATGAGGGTTCAGCTGGCCATACCTTCCCAAGAACCCTTTGTCCAGCCCTTTGGGTGGTGGTTGTACTCCACACACAGAAGTTCTGCACTTTAGTTCCACGTGCTGATTGTAAGAGGCTGTGCAGGAACAGACAGGGCCCGTGATGCGTGTCCTCAGCAGGGCCAACCCCATCTCCTCTCACAGACCCCCCTTCACTCCCTGACCTCTCTTCTTTCCTGCCACAGGAATCCTTTCTGGCCATGACAACAGAGTGAGCTGCCTGGGGGTGACGGCGGATGGCATGGCTGTTGCCACTGGCTCCTGGGACAGTTTCCTCAAGATTTGGAACTGAGGACGCCAGCAGAGAGGGGAAGAGCAGCAGAATCACGGCCCATGCAAATCAGCATCATCAGATGAGCACAACAGAAACGCCCACCTACCACTCCCACTTGTCTCTAGACACAGGTCACTTGTAGGAGTCTCCCAGAGTGAAAGGGAAAGGAGATCAGGGAGAAGCAGGGGAGCAGGAGCACAAGCACTGGTCCTTCTCTCCACCTCTAAACAGCCCCCACAGTTTCCAGCCTTGTGCAGGCTCGAAGACCTGTTCTTTATGTCTCAGGACTTTGCAATACAATTCAGACACCCTGCACCTTCCTTCAAGCACCTCTACCCACACTGATACCCATCCTCTTCCTTCAGAGGACCCCTCATGCAACACCCACTCCAGACTAAAAGTTCTCCCCCTGCTTTAACTCTAACTTCTCTGTGCAGCTGTCCTGTATCCATGCAGACAGTCCCAGAGACACGCTGGGTTTGAGGTTTCTCAAACACAAAGCTAGTGTAAATTTGGCTCATTTCCATGGCAGAACACTTAGCTTGAGTCCTACCTATGCATAAAGGGGGGAAAGGCAGCCTTCAGACCTGCCAGAATAGCAGGGAATATATTTATTCTTTTCTTAGTTCAAGTCTTATCTATGCATAAATGGCAGAAAGCTAGCCCTCAAGACCTGCCAGAACATCAGGGAATATTATATTTATTCTTATTTATTGTCTGTTTTTTGCTGTTCCTTCCCTCTTTGCCTCACTCCTGCGTTGTATGGTGACCCTATCTAACCAGTAGCCATCAGCCCATGTTTTCAAGTCTGTTTAGATCTTCATAGCCCAGGCAAATAAAGAAAGCTCACAGAAGCACTGCAGGCTGTGTTCTTTCCAGCATTGCAATGAGCTACTGCAAACATAACTCCTTTCCTGTGAATATTGCTTGCTGGTCTTAACCAGTCAACACCTCAGCCACAGACCTTGCTTTGGCTCACAGTCTGCAGGGGAGGGTGTTCCTCACGTGTTTTATTTAAGAGGCTGAAAGCTGGGATAGGGAGCTGAAAGTGCATCCTTTCAAAGCCTGGATATTTTAGCTTGGTTACAGGACACAGCCATTTTATTCAGCCCCTATTCCACTTGTTGGCTCAGAACATCCTGGGGGTCCCAAGGCTCTGCTAGGGAGAGCTGGATGTCAGCTATGTCGATATTAACGGACAATGGTATCTCAGCTTGTTTTGGATCTCACCCTCATGACAGACCCTTACATAACTCAGTTTCAGGTCAGTGTAGGAGCTGTACAGCTCCAGAGGTGATACTGGATATACTTCAGTTTCCTGCAGAGAGCTGCAGCTTCCCAGCTCACACTGTTGTACATGGATTCAAGGCCATGCCCTTCAGCAAGCTCCAGGCAGGGGACAAGGCAGTTTTAAGGCTAATGGAAGGCTGAACTATTTGTTCCTAAACCCTTGTCCCAAGGAAAATATTGTGCTGGGCAGGCAAGCATAATATCAGGACATACAGTCAGCAAAGGTTGAACACAGATTTATTTACTAGAGATAAAAACTATGGAAAAATCAATACAACTGATATACAATAAAAGGGATAATGCCTGTGCTGTACATAAGACATGACAAGCTAGGAAGAGAGATCTTTCCCCAACAGGGATAGGTGAGAAATGTGACACTGCTTTGTGGTTTCAGTCTATTGTAGGATTTCTCCCCACTAGAAAATTCTCAAAACATAGGAGCAAATTATAGCAAGATCCTGAAAAAAGAAGTGTCTAGTTCTCCACAAAAGGACACTGTTGGTTCTCTTTGTTCAAGTCACTCCAAGCAGAGTTTCCAGATTTAAGGCTCCTACTCAGATCCACTTCTTTCTTCTCCCCAAGGTTCTCTCCCAACACGTGCCTCTTGCCCTAGAGAAATAAAAAAAACCCAAACACAAGAGTGTAAAACACAAGTTAATTGAAAGTTAATTCTCAGCAGAATATGTAGTCTATTTCCAGGCCATTCAGCTTGGACTCTCTTGTGACAATGTACAAGAGCGACTTTTTTCTACAGCCTAAAGAGAAAGAATGCACTGAAATAGGCAATTTCATGGTAAGGCCAAAGAGACATTGAACAAAACTTTGAGGCATTTAGTGACAAGACTGGAAAACATTTCTCACGTTACTAGTCTCTACAGGCCTAGGAGGCCACAATTCTAAACTGGAGCCCTACAAGGTAGAGAAATTGAAGGATTTGGCTTTTTTTTTTCCAGCTCGATCTCCCTCCCTGAGTATGACCCATTAAACCTTACCTGGCGAGGGGCAGGAGCACTGGGAGAATTATCATCTCGTAGAATGCTGAGGGGAGAGCGGCCAGTTCCTCCAGGTGTAGTCATGAATTTGTTGTTGGGCTTGTGTCTTATGGGCTTGCTCACTAATAGACAAAAGGAAACACACCAGTGCATCATGACAAGGTTCAAAGGTCCTAGATTTAAAATGCCTCCTGGCCTTTACCAAAGACTTACCCAAGGGCTTTGAGGCAAAGGGATCACAGAAAGGTTGATGTTGGAAGTGAACTCTAGAGGACCTACTCCAGCAGGGCCACCTAGAGCCCATTGTCCAGGACCATGTCCAAGTGTCTTGAATATCTCAAAGGATAGGGATTCTGCAACCTCTCTGTGCAACCTGCTTCAGTGCTTGGTCACCCTCACAGTGAAAAAAACCAAAGTATTTCCTGTGTCCCATTCTATCCCCTTTGCCTCTGCTCCCATCATTGGGCATCACTAAAAAGAGCCCGGCTCTCCCTTCCTTATACCTTTCCTTCAGGTATTTGTATCTATTAATACAATACCCCCTGAGCGTTTTCCTCTCCAGGTTGAACAGTCCCAGCTCTCAACCACTCCGAGGAGCAGTGCTCAGCATGGAGCTTTCTGAAGCACAGTCTCTGTCTCAGCCATAGCACAGAGCTGTGCTGCCCACACTTGCTCCATAGCTCTTCCCAAGGAGAGACTGTAAGGTCCTTTTGGACAAGCCTCCACAGTCACAAACCCTTCTCAGAGAGGGAAAGAGTTGTTGGATACCTCTTTTTGAATACAGGTTGAAAATAATTCCTCAACTCTGGACAGAAGTGGGTTTGATAATACAATAGTCCCCAAAGGAGTCCCCTGGCTGCAGAGGCTCCAGGCGCTGGGACACAGCCGAACTAGGGGGTAGGGACAGGCTCTGGAAAAGGCCCCGAACCCGATGGTGCCGAGAGCCCCGACTGGCTCAGAGCTCATCCCGCGCAGCTCTCGGGGCACACGGAGCCCTGTCACCCCCACACCGAGCCCTTACCCGAGGGGAAGCCGTGCCCGGCAGGGCGGCCGGGCCGGGCCGTGCTGGGGGAGGGCGGCCTCTCCGCCTCTTGGCCCAGGGGCGGGGAGCTCCGCCGGGCCGGCTCCTCGGCAGGGCCGGCCGCTCCCGGGGGCGCCGGCTCCGGAGGCGCGGCCTCGGCCCCGAAGGCCTCGCTGAGCTGCTTCACCAGGCGGTCCACGCTGTCTGCGGGGACGGAGAGGGACGGGGTGAGCCTCTAAGTCAGGCCGCCCCTCAGCCCGCCCACCCACGGCGGCTTCACTCACCACTCGACACGGCTCTCATGGGCGTGCGGGAGATGCCGGGCGTGGGCGACCGTGGGTCCCGTTCCTGGCCGGTGCCCGCCGGCGGTTCGGCGGGGCTGGGCTGCGGGCTGCCCGCCGGGGAGCTCACCACCTGCGGAGAGGGCAGCCGTGGGGGCGGCGGGCCGGAGCCGCGCAGGGGGAAGCAGCGGCGGGAGGGCGCCTACCTCGATGGGGGTGCGCAGGATGCCGGCGGTGGGGGAGCGGGGGTCGCTGACGTGCGCCAGGTGCTTGTTGCGGAGCGCGGCCGGGGTGGCGGGGGCGCTGCCCGAGGCCCCCATGGCGGCGGCGGCCGCACTGCGCCCCTGTCCCGCCGGACGTGCCGTTCGAATCTCCCGCGCGCCGGGCGGTGCCGCCGCCCATTGGCCGCTCCGCGGGGGCGGGGCTCAGCGCGCCACGCCCGTCTCCCCGCCCCGCCAGCCCGCCGGCTCCGCAGTCCCCGCCCGTCACGTCCCGCCTCGCCCCGCTGTCAATCTTCGGGGCAGACCTGCCCCCTCGCTTCTCTGTTCGTCGTTATTGGTCGAGGAGCCCGGTACCGCCTCCCCCGATGGCCGAAGGGCGGTTGTCATTGGGCGAGCCAGCGGGTCGGCACGGCGAGTCCGGCCTGCAGCCTCGCTGCCGATTGGCTAGGACCCGCCTGACCGCGCTGGGCCGCGATTGGGCGGGGAGGGGCTGTGGGCGGTGCCGCGGTGAGCCGCTGTCATGGCGGAGCTGAGCGAGGCGCTGCTGTCGGTGTTGCCGTCCATCCGGGTGCCCAAGGCCGGCGACCGCGTCCACAAGGACGAGTGCGCCTTCTCCTTCGACACGCCGGTAAGCGCGCCCCGCCGCCGGCCCGCTCGCCCGCCCGGGCTGCTCCCGCCGCGGCCGGCTCCCACCCCGCCGCCAGCCGGGGCGCCGCCCGCGCGGGGCCTCACGGGATTTGTGGTTCCCCGGTGACCGCGGCGGCCGCTCCTGGGCGGCGTGCAGGGCCCTCGCGGACTACTGCGCCCGGCGTGCCCCGCGGCGCGCCCCGCCCGGACGTGGTGCTCTGGGGGCTGTAGTTCTGGGGCCGGGACGGGCGTGGGCAGGGCACTTGCCCCGATCAGCGGCGGCCCGTCTCGCCGGCAGTCCCTGGAGAGGGAGTGCCCCCGGCCCGAACCCTCCGTGCGGGGCCTCGCCAGGACTTTTAGTCCGGCGGGGGGCGGGGGGTCGGGCGCGTCCCGGGCCCGCCCTCGGCCGCGGGGGGGGCGGGCCGGGGGTCCCGCCCTGCCCGGGACTGAGCCACCCCCCCGGGCTGGCGGCGCGGCGTGGCCCGGCAGGCGGGGGGCGAGGCGGTGCTGTGTCATTAAGATGGCAGTGGTCCCTTCTCCAGCCATCTCCACCCTGCTGGCATCCCTGCGCTTCCTGCGCTACCCCCGCTCGGCCTAAGTGGACCTGGGGAGGCGAAGGCAGCGGGAGGGCGAGGTCCCCCGTGAGCTTCTTGGCGGGCACCCGTCCGGGCTGAGCCCCAGCCCAGCAGAAATGGGCTGCAGCTGGAAGATACGGGTCCTTCCAGGAAGTGGCACATGGCATCCTGGCCCTCTGTCCCTCCCCGAGCTCCACAGTCATGCCTGACCGTGCACTGCCCACTCTGTCTCAGTCCCGGCAGCTTCTGAAAGCTTCTTAGTGGTTTCTCTCCTTTCCAGCTTCTGTATTTGGGTCCCCTGGGTTCCACTGGGTCCTCTACCTTCAATTTGAAAAGGGTATCTGCTGAATGAGTGTGGTGTTTTCCAGCTGCTGGTGGGATGGTGGGGGCAAGTTCTGCATACTGTTTCCAAGCTGCTGACAGGCTTTTGAACACAACAGCAAAAGTAAACAGTGATCTGTTAACCTTCCTCACAGTGTAGCTTGGCATCATTCCCTGTGGCACTGGGAGTCACGCGTTTGGACAGGGTGCCACAGTTTTGCTGGTAATGATTGTACCGTAGTCTGGACTTGTAAACTGTGCGTGCTAAGGGCCTTTTACGAGATAAACTCTCGTGGAAACTCAGGCTTTCCTGATTTGGTAGCATCCTGCCATAAATGAACATGCAAATAGTTTTTGACATACATCATCATGACAGGAGTACCTGTTCTTCTGGGACAGCCAGGCTGGGGCTTGCCATCCTATTTCTTACTAGCTACTTGTGGCTGCTATGTAGGAATGAGCTGTTGCCATGACTTAACGAATAATGACTAGTCTGCCATGCCTATCCTAGCAGCTGGAATGGCATTCCTTACCACCTCCCTTCAGTTTTGTCTCTCCTTCCTTCCAGGAGTCAGATGGCGGCTTGTATATCTGCATGAACACGTTCCTGGGCTTTGGGAAGCAGTATGTGGAAAAGCACTATCAGAAAACAGGCCAGCGGGTCTACCTACACCTCAAAAGAACACGTAAACCGGTAACAAATAAAAATACATACACTCAGACTTGTTCTGGAATTGAGAGCTGTGCTGTGTCTGTGTATTCCATCAGATACACAGTTTTCTCTCCTGAGACACAACTGTTGTTTTTCCTGGTGAATTGAGGGATGCCCTTGCTTCAGCTCTGTTATGCTGAGTTTTTGTATGGATTGCTCACGTTATTTCTGCCTGGTTTCCTTCTGTTTTCAGAGTAGTGTGATTTCAATCCCTAAGGCTTGCCACAGCGTGCCTATCCCCTTATCTCTCATTTCCCTATTTCTTCTCAATGCCACAGAAGGAAGAAGACACCAACTCCAGTGCTGGGGACCCCCCAAGGAAGAAACCAACTCGCTTGGCTATTGGTAAGGAAGCACCTATGTACTGTATGGTCCTTGTGTTCAGGCAGTCCTCTGGAGCTGCCTGGTTTGTCTGCTTTGCTTTACTCTTCTTGGCTAGTATCCTTGGCCAAATTCAGACTTTATGTTGTCCAGTGTGTCTTGGGTGAGCAGTTTCTGTAGAACAGTCATTAAGGTGGTAGTTGTGTTCTGTGCCCAAAGTTGCATCTTGTTTGCCGTGGATAAATGTGGTTTTTTATCCTCTGCCATGACCCCACATTGGTTTGGGGATCACCAGACTGGGACTGTTGCTTAAACACAATGTGCCCAGCATGGGGCTGAAGTAAGTTTGAGAAAATATATGTCTGACAAAAGTAAGTTTGAAGCTCCTGGCAGATAAACTATTTTTTGAACTCTTCTGATATTGAACTAGCATTATTGATACAGATGGGGAAGAAATTAATGGGAAATGCTGCATTAGCATTTTTAGTTCATTAGGTCTTATAAGGCTAATACTGGAGGAAATACATATGAGCATTAAAACATAAAAAATATTTTAAATCTTCCTTTTTTGGAAGAACAAGGCTGGTGTTCCATTACTGTCTTTCACTGACTGAGAGGGCTGTCACGGCAGTCAATGGAGATGCTGCTTATATGGAGCAGTCTCAGCTGGTAATTTCTGAGCCATTATGGAGACACATAAAGGAAGGGACAGGAACATTTGTAGCAGTAACAGGTTTTTGGCTTGCTGGAGGCTGACCACTAGAGGGAAATCCAGAATCTGGACCGTGAACGTCTTGATTTTGGCTCACTTTTTCCCTGGTGTAGACGCCTAGTGACTCGTCTGCTGCCAGAGCACAAACACCACTATTAAAACTATCAGCTGCTCCCTGTTTTGCTGATGAGCTGAATAGAGCCCCAAAGATCACTTCTAGCAAAATTGAGGCTGGATTCTCTGTTTCTTCACATAGCCAGTGCTTTTATGTATATATATGATTGTGCTGCTTTGGGAGAGCTGAAGCTCGGTCTGCATTTTGAGTTATTTCTGCATCCTGAAGTCTACAAAGGGCTTGCAGCAAGTGTTGTCTGTGGGTTGGCAAATATCTGCCTGTGATAACAGCTTAGTGATGTGAATGGAGCAGGAGAAAATAAAAAAAATAAGTATTAGCCCTGTGAGACAATGGTCTCAAGTTTAGGAGAAGTTCTTTTTTATCTTTGTTTTTGCTGAACTGTGGTGGTTTAGCTAATCCTGACACAGGAGATTTTTTTCAAAGTACTAGAAAGATTTGTGAACAAAATGTAGCCCTTGATCCCTCTGTACCTCACTTTCCCCTCTCAATGACACGAAAAGATCTACAGTGTTTACCTCCTATGCCTGCATGTTGTTTGATGGACTTTCGTGGTGTGTAGTGCTTAGGTACCACCATGGAAAGGGAGGCAATGTACCTCAGGGCAATCTGGTGGCTATTGACCCTCTTCCTCATCTGAAGCCTCAGAAGATTAATGTAACCACCTGAGGGGACCTCACCAGTCTGGTTTAGTTTGTTTAGGGTTTAGGAATTGTGTAATGCCCTGGGGGATTGTGTATTGCTTTACTTTATGAAGTGATGACAGGACATCTCTGGGCTGTGCTGAAGAGGCACAGAAGAGGATTATCTAGGTATGTTGTTGCATGATGCTAGTGACTGTTTTCTAAAATCATTGTGTTCACACATAGCAGTTTATGCATAGCGTAAAAGTTGTAGGTATCTAAGGAGGAAGTGGCAGGAGATATCGTGGGAGTGGATATTTTTGACAAGAATGTTTTAGGGAAATACAGTAGTGGTTATCAGAACTGTGTTGCACACAGGATTCTTGAGGCAGAGGCCTTGAGCAGCAAAAGCTTTTATTCCCTTCAGAGATTTGTTGCAGCTGCAGATGTTCAGATATTTATTGTAGAGATTATTGCAGTCACAGCATGCAATTTTTCCAGAAATACAGGAAATTCAGTTTAAAAACACAGGGGGTTTAGGCTGCTAATAAGCCATGTGTCTTCTGCCTGTTTCCTTTTGGGACATAGGATTTGAGTATCTGCAGAACAGAGAAGGCCAAACTTTTCCTCTGAGTACCTACATAATCCAAAAACTGTAGGTGAGGGAATCTGCAGAAACTGCAGATGTTTTGGTGAGCATCCATGAGAACTCTTGACACCTGGCAAATAACCTTTTATGTATGGATCTCCAGTTTATGGTGCAACCTCTGGAAAGCACAGCTAGGTGGGCATAGAAAGTACTATCAACTATACCTTTGCTCAGACTTTTTCTGCAATTCTGGATGTTCTGGTTCCAGAAGAACTCCTGGTTCTTCTTGCTTGAGTGCAAGACTCTGGACTATCCTTTCTGAAAAAGTCAAGAAAGAGAGACAGTCTACATAAAGATGCTAGTAGACCTGATCTTTGCCCTGGCTTACAAGGTGATTTCTTCATGCACATCTCCACTCACTGTCTTGAGTATTTGGGATGAGTGCCAGTGCTTTATCTTGGCTCTCTTCTGGCCAACGCCTCTCTATAGGAGATTTGGTTTTCTTCCTGCTTGTAGCCAGAGTCTGGAGATTGTTTCTAAGTATTTGTAAAGAGAGCTGGGAAAAATAAACCTATTGTCACTAGGTTATAATTGTTCCTGTGAAGTCCACACCACCAGCAAAAGCTCTGGGATCTAGAAGTGGAAGAAAGATTGTGGATCACTGATTTAGATCTTTGTCTTAGTCATGGTGCCTTATTTCATGTAAGCTGTGGGGAAGGAAGCTTTTCAAGGTCTTTGGTTTCACCTGTTACCACAATGTTTTTTCTTCTTGTAGGTGTAGAAGGTGGATTTGACATCACAGAAGAAAAGTTTGAATATGACGAAGATGTAAAAATAGTAATTTTGCCAGACCATTTGGATATTCCGCGTGATGGGCTGGAGGGACTACCAGACATGGTCAAAGACAGGGTACGTTTGGGTGCAGGGCTGTGTTTACTGTTCATGAGGAAATGTACCATTACAAAGAAGGAAACTGCCCTGTAAAAGGGATCCTGCAGAGCTGCTGTGAAGTCTCAGCTGGCAGTCATCAGGATTGTTCTGCACTTACGTGGTGCTGTGTATTACAGAGTTCTGGCTTGTGTGTTACTGAGGCTCCCCAAAGTCTCAACCGACCTGCCTAAATGTGAAGTATTGTGGCATTGGAAGCTTCTTGTGCCCTTACTGTGGTAGGGCAGCCCTTCATGTTCTCTCCTGCTGTCCTAATTCCAGATTGCCAGTGCGATTGAGGCCATCCTGACAGCAGATTCAGCCTCACGGAAGCAGGAGGTGCAGGCTTGGGATGGGGAGGTTCGACGTGTTTCCAAACACGCTTTTTCCCTGCACCAGCTCCAGAACGATGTCCGCATCCCACCGTGGTGAGCATAGTGCTGGAACTCGCTGTGTCACTCTGTGTCCCAGGCCCTTCTCCTGTGCTGGGCTGCAGCAGCAGAGACTTCTTTTGTGAGTCTCTGAGTGTGCCTTGTCACGGTAGATTCAGGGGAGGTGGCACACCGAGGTATGTCAGGGTTCTCAGTGTTCTGTAGTAAAAGAGGAGTGAGATCGCTTGTACTGTGGATATTGCAGTGGGCAGCAATGGCGAGGCCTTGGGAGGTGGAAGCCAGAGGTTTTCCCTCTGACCTCTTTTTCTCTGTTCCTTGTCAACAGTGGCTGGAAGTGCAGCAAGTGTGACATGAAGGAGAACCTGTGGCTGAACATGACGGACGGAGCCATCCTCTGTGGTCGGCGCTACTTCGATGGCAGCGGTGGCAACAACCACGCGGTCGAGCACTACCGAGAAACCGGCTACCCGCTGGCTGTGAAACTGGGAACAATTACTCCTGATGGAGCTGGTGAGAAGGGGGATCCTCCCGGGGTTAGGGATGCCAGGCACCACTCAGCATGATGCAGATCTCTTGCAGGTGTCAGGGTGGTGTTGGCACTCTTGTGACCTGGAACATGCAGTGTCATCCCATTGTGAACTTTCCCACTCTGACCTGCTTCTTGTGTGAAGCAAAGAATGAGCTGATAAAAAAACCTTGCCTTCCTCTGCCCCTCCCTTGTAATTGGGAGCTTTTAGAATAGTTATCCAGGTTGCCATCTGATTTTCTGTGTTGGGGTGTTTATCAAAGAATCATGTGTTCAAATCCTGAGCAGAGAGTCTATGGCACAGTAACCCACTTTCCTTACTCCAGGCATAAGTGTACCATGATTGGTAACGAAGTTGTCTTAGTCACATGTTTAGGAGGATCTCAATATTCTGTCTGTTATGTTACTCTGCTGAGAAAGGGCAGAACCCCCAGTGGCTCAGTTTGCCAAAGCTCCCAGTTCTGAGCGCTTTCTTCATCCAGCTGTGAATTTGAGATCACAGGCCATTATATGTTTCTCTTTTTTCTGTTTTCCTGCATAGATGTCTACTCCTACGATGAGGATGACATGGTGTTGGATCCCAACCTAGCAGAACACCTGGCACACTTTGGAATTGACATGCTCAAGATGCAGAAGGTGAGGAGGAAGTGGTGTCCTCCATAGGCCCAGAGGGAGAGGGAAGCAGCTCTGAGGTGTTTGTGCTGGATTCCAGCTTTCTGTGGCTATGCAGAATCATTCCTGGTCAAGAAACCCTGGGGCTTTTTGTCACAAAAAACGTTTACTTTCTTTCATGTCCCTCAGGTTTATTTCCCTTGGGTTATGTCAGTATTGTGGGCAGGGATGCTCCCAGGTGCTGAGCTTTTTTTGTTAGTGTGTGGTTTCCATGCCTCTTTATAGGGAATGGTTCAGATTTCTCCCATATTTCTTTTCCCTCCTCTTTCTGTCCCAGGTATTCCTATATATGGAGACAACTCTTGTTTCTTCCTCCTCTCCTTATAGAATAAAACAAAATGGACTTGACTCTGTTTCTCTACAGCATTGCACTTTTCACACCTGTGATGTTTCCTTGAGCCTTCTTTGAGGATTTTCCTGTTCTTTTCCTCCACAGACAGACAAGACGATGACAGAACTGGAAATAGACATGAACCAGCGCATTGGGGAGTGGGAGCTCATCCAGGAGTCTGGTGTTCAACTCAAGCCCCTCTATGGGCCTGGGTACACTGGTATCCGCAACCTGGGCAACAGTTGCTACCTCAATTCTGTGATGCAGGTGCTGTTCAGTATCCCAGACTTCCAGAGAAAGTAAGTGAGCTTAATCACTCCTTTCCATTAGTCTGGGATCAGTACAAAGGTCTCCTAGAGCTGGGAGCTGCTGTTGCAGTAATCATGCTCAGAACTGCATTTTTACCAGATGAAGCTGCATATCCCTTAGATTGCTCCACTTTGCTCTGCAGGTATGTGGACAAGCTGGAGAAGATATTCCAAAGTGCACCTTCAGACCCCACACAGGATTTCAGCACACAAGTGTACGTAGAATTTTGGTGAGAGAAGGAGGGCTGAGGCTGCCTGGATGCATCCTCTCTGTGCTGCTCTGCTCCAGGGTTCTCCCTCAAGCCTCACCTCTCTTTCCTTGCCTGTAACCAGAGACAGTGATCCTCAGTGATCAATAAGGATCTAAGCCAAGGAAGTTCAGCTGAATGCCCTAGGTGGAGAATGCACCCCGTGTGCATAAGAGGCTCTGAAATGTATTATATGTGTTATGCCTGTTAAACTGGGGGGTTTTTGGGAGGCAGCTTCTGTCTGCATAACAGTTAAAAGGGGCTTGCTGTCTGCAGTGGAGGGAGATGGCAAAGAGCAAGGGGATATGTAGGTTTAAGCAGCTTTATTCTCAGTAGATAACTTATGTATGCTTAAAGAGGCTTCCCTCAAGAGGTGCTGTGCAGGAGAACATACAGAAGGAGATTTGGGAGAGGGTTGCATTTTACATACGTGAAGTCTGTGCTACAGCTGCTGTCAAACAAGCATAAAGTTTGAGGTGGAGGAATGGAAGATGGCATTTGTGGACAGGGAGTTCAGTGGTACAGGAGGATTCTAAATTTTGACAGCCTAGAGTGAGGGGATTCAGGTAAGACAGCCGGAAAGATTATTGCCTGGGCAAAGGGAGGAATTGGTAAGGTTTGGTGCCAGACAAATGGCAATAATGATGGGGAAGGACTGGAGTGAAAATAGCAGGAGGGTCTGGGCACAGGAGGAAATCACTGAACACATACTGTTGTTGTCCATTAAGCACCTCATGCAGTCAGTCTTTCCTCTGGGAAAACGTGATCAGTCTGCTCCCAGCAGTGCTATTTCTGGCTCAGACAATTCCTGTGCCCTGTTGTCTCCTGCGCAGTCAGACACTGCTCCGTTCCCCCCGGCACGCTGCGGCTCAGCTTGGCTGTTGCGCAGCTGCCGCGCGGCTCGGCACCAGCTGTTCCTTCATGTTCTGCTCAGTGTGCAAGCAGTGGTTGGGATTGGCACCCAAAAGCCCTGGTAACTTTGAAGTCAGTGATGTCTCCAGGGGCCAGAGAGCAGGCCACAATAAGATAATCTTGCCTGGTGTAGCAGAGAAAGCTGTTAACTGTGAGACTGACAGCCCATGGCAGTGTTAAAGCTGGATGGGTTGATGTGGCTCCTGGAGCATGTGAGGTTGAGGAAACATTGATACTAACAGTGACTTTGTCATTCCAGAGCCAAACTGGGCCATGGTCTGCTTTCTGGGGAGTATTCAAGGCCAGCTTCTGCAGATGGGGAGCAGCAGCCTGATCAGAAGGTGAGGCTTGGCTACAGCATCCTCTTGATGCGTGTGTTGCATGAGGTATTTGTGTGCGCTATGTGGCAAAGGAAGGAGAACCCTTTCTGAAGGCATGTGCTGGGGCTTGTTCCAAGGCCTGTCACCTGAAGAAAAGCATGGCCAAGAATAGAATGCTACATGCCAGGACACATGCTTGGCAAATTATGACCACCTTCCTCTTCCACATTGTTATTTGCAGGGTTTGCAAAATGGCATTGCTCCACGCATGTTCAAGTCCCTCATTGGAAAGGGACACCCAGAATTTTCCACTAACCGACAGCAGGATGCCCAGGAATTCTTTCTGCACTTCATCAACATGGTGGAGGTAATGGTTGAGTCTGTCTGGCAAATCATGGTCCAGCTTGATTTTCTTCCTGTGGCAAGGGGTGAGGAGTGTAGGTGAGAAGCTGGCAATTGGAGAAGAACACAGGGAAATGGGCTGTCTAGCACCTGCCAGAGTGGAGAAGGAGACGTGTTTGGCCATGTTTTCTGGGCTGATTCCATGGAGAAATCTTTTTTGGGAGTGGCACAGCTAGAGATGTAAACTTTGTTCTTTAGGAGCAGGAATGCCATGGCTTCCTGAAGTACAGAAAGTGGCTTTAGTTTCCTCTTTGCTGTCTTTTCCAGGGGGCTGGGTACAGAAGTGAATACTCTTCAGCCATGTGCTGTGTGGCATCACTGTTACTGCAGATCATTGTTTCTGCCATTCTGATGTTACATCTGTCCTTCTAATCTCTCCTTCTTCAGAGGAACTGCCGCAGCTCGGAGAACCCTAACGAGGTCTTCCGTTTTCTGGTGGAGGAGAAGCTGAAGTGCCTGGCCACAGAAAAGGTGAAATATACCCAGCGTGTGGACTATATTATGCAGCTGCCTGTGCCCATGGATGCTGCACTCAACAAAGGTCAGTAATGTGCCAAGACCAGAACAGTAGCAAACCCTATGTTTGTATATTGTACTATCCTTGCAGAACTCCTTAAATGAGAAAGGGACTTCTTTGCCACTTCTGAGGCCAGATCCTTCTCGTGCTTTTGTGGGATCGGGCTGATTTCTACAGAGGTGGTATGACACGGTGATGTCCCTCTAGAGCCTTTCCCTTGGACACCACACCACAAGCTGGGCTGTGATTCAGCAGCAAAACAGGAGTGCCTGCGGTAGCAGAACCGTGTTCCAGAAGCTGTGCTCCGTTCTGGATGGCGTGTATCTATAGGCCTGCTCTGCCTCTGGGGGTAGCTTACACCAGTTTCTTTGTAGGTACCTAGAGGTGGTCCTTGACTCCTCTGCTTTCTTCTCTAGATGAACTGCTGGAGTATGAGGAGAAGAAGAGGCAGGCAGAGGAGGAGAAGCAGCCTCTGCCTGAGCTGGTGCGAGCCAAGGTGCCTTTCAGCTCCTGCCTAGAGGCCTATGGAGCTCCAGAGCAGGTGGATGATTTCTGGAGCACAGCCTTGCAGGCCAAGTCTGTGGCTCTTAAGTAAGTGTGTGTCAGCTAAGCTGTGATGAACTGGCCATAGCTGCATCTCTGGGGACTCCTGGTATTGGGCTGGGAGAAGAACCAAACTGAAGTTTGTAGTGCTCCACACCCTGGGTTCATAGAACATTGAAGCAGAGAGGAGATCAGTCCATCAGTGCTGGAGTGGTTGCCCTCAGTGGGCAGAACAGCAGTGCTAGTCCTAGCCATCACATTTCAGTCGCTGAGGGGTTGTGAGAACACAGTGATATTTCAGAAAACTAGTAGCTTTTACTGTAAATTTAAAATTCAGCTTTAGAATCAGTACTGTCTGTATGATGACACTGATCTTGCACCATCTCTAAAATTTCTTCAAGTTTTTAACTGTTAAGATTTGAGCAGAACACTGAGTGTAACAGATGCACAAGTTCTTTGAAAGAATGCTAACTCAAATGCTAGTAGCAAGGTTTTAAAAACAGCTTTAATTTTTCTCACTGCCTATAGCACATGCAACAGTGCAAAGTTGCAGTGACAAGATTATAAATGTTAGCAGCTTTCTATGATGCTACTGAGTGTTCTTGTGCAATGAAAGTCTTCAGAGAGTTGGAAGTGCTTTTCTAACAAATTCTTCATTATTAAGCAATAGCTACTATAAACAAACATCACATTGAAAAGTAACAGTTTAATTTTTACTGAGTTGTATTCAAATGCTTTACTGTTGCTTAATTTAGTTCTACAGCATGTTGCAATTATCACCTGGTAATGAGTGTGTGTCTCACTTATGGGTGCTTCTCCCTTCACAAACATTCCCCTCTGTTTCACAGATTCCAGACACTTTCTCTCTGAAATTGTCTAACTAAATAATGTTTGATCAAATTCAGTTAATTTACAGTTCACTGCTTCTGTTTCATATCTGAAAAAGTGCTCTTGTGCTTGAAATCTTGTCAGTTCCTGCAGGTGTATGTCTTGGTCTAATAAAAGATGTTATTTCCACTACATTCCTTAGGGTTAGACTTTTAATTAAACAAAATCTGACCAGGCTTGTAAAATACAGGATTGAAAGGTAGAGTATGTACTATTTTTTTCTCATCTCCAAGATTTGCATTCTGTCTCATCTTGTCAGGGCTTCTGCCTTAGAAATGGTTCTGTGATTGAGGAGCTTTAAGCTCAGCACAGGCGAGCTGCACAGACAGGTGTATCCCCCAATCTGTTCAGGACATGGCTCTGCCCTACTCACTGATTTCTTGGATCAGCTAGATACCCTGAACCTTTGCCCACAGAGTATTTAAAAATATTACCTGTCTCTTTCAGAACAACACGGTTCGCATCTTTCCCAGACTATCTGGTCATCCAGATCAAGAAGTTCACTTTCGGTCTGGACTGGGTGCCCAAAAAGCTCGGTAAGGAGGATGAGAAGTACAGAGCATATAGATACTGGGAGTTACATATGGATATTGTGGTCATTGCCAGGAGGAAAGTAACTATCCCAAAAGTTGCTGCAGGCATCCCCAGGGACTTACCCTTTTAGATCTCCCAGCCGAATCCTTTGTTTCTGCCCCTACATGGAGGCTGAGTAAGACCATATCTTGCAGATGTTTCCATTGAAATGCCAGAGGAGCTGGATATCTCTGCACTGCAGGGAACGGGGCTGCAGGAAGGAGAAGAGGAAATGCCAGACATCGCACCCCCACTGGTGACACCAGATGAGCCCAAAGGTAGCCTGGGGTTCTATGGCAACGAGGACGACGACTCCTTCTGCTCCCCTCACTTCTCCTCTCCGACATGTTAGTGATTCTCCTCCTCTCTTCCTGATGCCTGACTCATTTCCTTGCTCTCCTTGCCTTGTGTCCCGTGCTAGCAGTTTCCCACTTGCTCAGACTTTCCCTGTCCTTTTGTCAGTGGTTGCCAGCTGCCTCCCTTGCATGCCTGTTATGCAAGGGTGTTATGCAAGGGGGTTTGTTGATTCCTGTTCTGTGCAAGATGGGGGGTGGCATGTCCAGTGCATTTAGAGGAGGCAGAGCTGGGATTTATACAGGATTTAATTGGTAGGGGTATTTAATTTTCACAAACCACAGTGGGAGGTTGGGTTCAGAACCTAGGGAAGAGCCAGTGCTCCTGAGTTCATGGGTTGAATCGTTTTGTTCTTTGCCTGTGTGTGAGACTGCTCTTCTGAAGAGGAAAGGTGGCTGAGAAAAGCCGAGACATGGACGCTGGTGTGAAATAAAGCCAGGAAGTGGTGGCTTTGGAGACCACGTGACACGAGACAAAATGGAGCCAGCAGGGATGGGTGGGAGTGGGTGGCTCTAACTTCTGTCTTCCCACAGCACCCATGCTGGATGAGTCTGTGATTATCCAGCTAGTGGAAATGGGCTTTCCCATGGATGCCTGCCGCAAGGCCGTGTATTACACAGGGAACAGTGGGGTTGAGGCAGCCATGAACTGGGTCATGTCACACATGGACGATCCAGGTATGAGGCCATGGCCATGGTGAAGCTTATTGCTTCTGGGCTCTTGTGTTTGTGTCCTAATACCACACTGGAAAAGTGAAGTAGTTTGGACTTGGGCTGTACCCTGTTGGAGAGATCTGATTACTCTGAGCTGTGTTGTGTTTCCTGCTGCAGACTTTGCTAACCCATTAGTTCTCCCTGGATCCAGTGGGCCAGGGTCAACTATTGCCTGCCCAGACCCTCCTTCAGAAGACAGTGTGGCCACCATTGTCTCCATGGGCTTCTCCCGGGACCAGGCAATGAAAGCGCTCAGAGCCACGGTGAGAGGCACAAGTGACATCAGAGAGCAAGCATTTTCTCAGGAACAGGAATTCTCAAGTTCACTGTCTTCTCCTTCCTTCCAGAACAACAGTCTGGAGCGTGCTGTGGATTGGATCTTTAGTCACATTGATGACCTCGATGCAGAAGCTGCTATGGATATCTCAGAGGGGCGCTCGGCAGCCGAGTCCATCTCAGAATCCGTCCCTGTGGGTCCCAAAGTGCGCGATGGACCTGGAAGTGAGTTCCAAGCCTCAGGAATGTGGATTTTGGGGTGCAAACTCAACATGACTTTGTAATTCCTGATCCATGCACTACTGCAGGTTTTAACAGCTGCAGCTATTGCAGAGCTGGTCTGGTTGTAGAGGTGGAAACAGGGAGGAAGAGGGAAGGAATGGTGAAGTAGTCTAGACCCTTCAGGCTGATTGAGGATTACCTGGAAGCCAATAAAAGAGAGGTTGGGGAAGTGCCATCAAGTGAAAGACAGGAAGGGCTGTGCTGATTTTATCCAGTGGTTCTGGGAGGCTTTTTTGCCCTTTTGGTTCACACTGAAAAAAGCAATTCGAGTCTGTGCACAGAATTTGTGCCAGTGGTGTTGGCTGCTGGGTGCTATAGGGAGGCAGAATCCCTTCATTACCTATCCAGCACCCATGGCCCAAATAAAAATTTGGAAGAGAAGGCTAAATGGAAGTTAGCATCTTCTATTTCCTTCTATGTTTGGCCTTAAGACCACTCACAGTCACACTTGATGAGGATCCAGTTCTAAATTATTACCCAGCAGAGCTTCCTTCAGGGATCATTCTCTAGAGAGGGCCTTGCACAGGGTGTTAGGGAGTAAGATATCTTTTCTCTTTCCCTGACAATCCTCTCTTCCTCCTTTCAAGAATATCAGCTGTTTGCCTTCATCAGCCACATGGGCACTTCAACTATGTGTGGACATTATGTTTGTCACATCAAGAAAGATGGCAGGTAAGGATTTCCACAGTGTAAGGGAACTGAGGTACTGCTTTAAATCACCATCCTCCCCTGCTTCTTTCAGAGGTCTTGGGGGGTTGGGGCTGAGAGCAGGTGCGTGGAATCGAGTTGTCTTAACCACGGAATGGCGTTCCTGAGCCCCTCTGGTGCCTGTTGCAGGTGGGTGATCTACAACGACCAGAAAGTCTGTGCTTCTGAGAAGCCCCCCAAGGACCTGGGCTACATCTACTTCTATCAGCGGATTCCCAGCTAGAACATCCTCTTGCTGTGTGTGGTGGGGGGAGAGTGGGCTGAAAGTGTGGGGGAGGAAAGGGGTGGGGGCAGTGAGGGTGGGAGCAGGGTCCTTCTCTTCCCTGCTCCTTTCCTCAGTCCCTTCACGGCCTCTCTGTGGAGACACAGGGGGAGACAAGAGTTCACTGACTCAACGACTGGGGGCTGGAGCCCCCGTGGACACGAGTGAAGGGGGTTCGGGGGGTTGGGAATATCTGTTTCTATAGGAAATGGCCTCACTGACCCCACCCCCGTAACACACAGCCCTAGTGCTTCGCTGCTTGGTGGGATGTTGCCACCTCCTTGCTGTCCGGAAGGAGAGGAGGGGGCTTGTGTGTACGTGTGGCTTGTGAATGGGGGGGGGGGGGGGTGGGGTCCTCCTGCCCGCCCTGTCGGGCGTGGGCGTGGGGCGGGCAGCAAGGCGAGCCACGAGCAGCGCTTCCCCTTGTGCGCCCTTGACATGCCAAAATACACGAGGGACAAAATAAAAGTCGAAATACCCCCCTGGCTCCTGTCTGGCCCCCGCCTGGCTGGGGGAAAGCGCGGCTGGGGCAGGGGGCGGGGCTACGGCGCGGGGCGTGGTTTGGGGCGGGGCGCGCTGGGGGCGTGGCCTCGGCCGCCGCCGGGCTATAAAAGGGGCGCCGGTCTCCGCGCGCGCGCTGCCGCCGCTGACCTTCGCGTCTCCTCCGGTGCCGGCCCCGCTCCCGCTCGTTCCAGCCATGGCGCCCAGGAAGTTCTTCGTGGGGGGCAACTGGAAGATGAACGGCGACAAGAAGAGCCTGGGCGAGCTCATCCACACGCTGAATGGCGCCAAGCTCTCCGCCGACACCGGTGAGGGCGCGGCCCGCACGTAGCGCACGTCCCACACGGCCCTGCGGAGCCGGGGACCGGGCCCGGGCCCGGGCGGGGGAGCGGCAAATGTCAGAGGGCGGCGGGGGCCTAAATATAACCCCTCAGCAGCGGCCCTAAATATACCCGCGAAACCGGATCCGGGCTCCCGCAGGCACGTGCGGCCGACCCCCGGGGCGCCCCCGGCCGGTCCCCGGAGACCCGCGGCAGCGGGCGGCCCCGGCGGCCCCGCGCCTCCCCTCGGCCTGAGCCCCGGGCCCCAGGAGCGGGGGTCTCGGAGCGCCGAGCTGCGCTGCCCTGCCCCGCCTGCTGCCCCTGCCCCGCCGCCGTGCCCGGTTACAGCCCCAGGCGCAGCCCGGTGCGGCTCTCCTCGGTTCGGCCAGGCTCAGGCTGCAGGGTGGGATTCTGACCCTGTCTTTTATCTTTTATTGGGGCACTTTCCAAGAGACCCCTGGTGACCTGGGCATCGGCCTGGTATTGCCGGTCCAGCGCCCTGGAAAGACCTTTTCTCTGTGCTGTTGAGTCATCGGATAGCAGGGATTGTCCTGTGGCAGAGGGCCCCCCAAATGTCAGTGAGGAGGGGCGGGCTGTACATGCCCAGGAGAGAGGGATGACCTCTTGGGGCTGGGATTTGGGATCAGTGGCTGGGTACAGTTTCTGCCCTTCACCTATCGCAAGGGTAACCATGTACTTTGCCTTGCAGAGGTGGTTTGTGGAGCCCCTGCCATCTACCTTGATTTTGCCCGTCAGAAGCTCGATGCCAAGATTGCAGTGGCAGCACAGAACTGTTACAAGGTACCAAAGGGTGCTTTCACAGGAGAAATCAGGTGAGCCCCAGAGAGTAAAGTCAGGGTGCCTGTGGGACACGAATTTCCTCCAGTGAGTCATCTCCTTTCTCCCCAGCCCAGCAATGATCAAAGATATTGGAGCTGCATGGGTGATCCTAGGCCACTCAGAGCGAAGGCATGTTTTTGGAGAGTCTGATGAGGTGAGTGGCCTCATAGAATGGAGACATGGTCCTGCTCAGATGGGTCTGCAAAGACTACAAAAGTAAGCAATTAAACCAGACCTCCTACCTGTTTTATTGGCTGCCTTGTTTCTTTTCCATTCCCAGTTGATTGGGCAGAAGGTAGCTCATGCTCTGTCTGAGGGCCTTGGAGTCATTGCCTGCATTGGGGAGAAGCTGGATGAGAGAGAAGCTGGCATAACAGAAAAGGTGGTTTTTGAACAGACCAAGGCTATTGCTGGTAAGAGGAAAAATAAGTGGTTGGTTTGGGGTTTTTTAGCAGTTTTCCAGCTCTGCTCTTTCCAGCTCTGGGGGTATTGTGCTCACCTCTACCTTCTCCCTCCTCCCTAGATAATGTGAAGGACTGGAGTAAAGTGGTTCTTGCCTATGAGCCAGTTTGGGCTATTGGTACTGGTAAAACTGCAACTCCCCAACAGGTATGAGCAGGGGAGGTGGCTGATTAAATGACCAACTGACCCTTCCCCCTCAGGAAACCTTCCTGAGGATTCTTACTGAGAATCTCCTGGAGATTCTTAGTGACTTAGAGCATCTCTAACTGTTCCCTCATCTTTGGAAGGGAACTGTGTGCAGAGTGGCTCAGGCCTCAGTGTGACTCTTGTGTTGTATTGCAGGCTCAGGAAGTTCATGAGAAGCTGCGGGGGTGGCTGAAAAGCCACGTGTCTGATGCTGTTGCTCAGTCAACTAGGATTATCTATGGAGGTGAGTCTGAAGTGACTTTCCAGGGCAGGGAGTGCTTAGTTTCTCTACCTGTTGCTGCAGTTGTACATCATTCTTTCCCTGGCAAGGAAACTCTTGACTTTCAGAGCATAAAGAATCACCTTCTGGCTTGTTTGAGTAGCTTTCTTGGATAAATGGGAGACAGTCTTGCTGTCTGCAAGAGGTGGCTGGTACTGTGCCAGTCCTGCCTTTGCCCTTTGTCCATTTTCCTCGAGCTGGCACATCTGACCTTAAAACACTGCTCCCTCCTTAGGTTCTGTCACTGGCAGCAACTGTAAGGAGCTGGCCTCTCAGCATGATGTGGATGGCTTCCTTGTTGGTGGAGCTTCTCTCAAGCCAGAGTTTGTGGATATTATCAATGCCAAACACTGAAGCACCCATGAGGAGCTGTCCCTTGTGGTTAAGAAATGGAAGCAAGAAGGGACCTTTTGTTGCACACGTCTCAGTACGGAGGCCTCCCTCGAGGCTTTCCCCCTCCACAGTCATTGTTCTAGATGTTCTGCTAACCACCCCCACCACGTTGGAGTCCTGTTAGCAGGAGCCTGTCTCGGCAGAGTCTTGACAGGTTCCTGTCTGAGCTGAATCCTCAGCTTCCCGTTGACCTGTTAAGAGCCCACAGCCTACCTGGCCAGTATCTCTCCCTTTCCCTGCAGCCCTGCAGGGAGAGGGGGCTGCTGGTGCTGCAGGAAGAAAAAAGGAACCACAGTCTCTTGCATTCTTCAGCTCCATCAGCAAGGAACCTGTCAGCTTAGACCCTTGTGAGATGTCTTACCTCACCTGTGTCCCGTACTGAACAATAAATGAAAAACAGAAAAAGCAAAGGCGTGTCCTGGATCTTATTTGGAAGCATCTCAGAGACAAGCAGTGTAGAGAACTTTCTGCCTCTGGAGGTGGCTGCAGAGAGGGTTTTGTGGGCTTTTCCCTGAGAGCCCACCATTACCCCAGCGGGCACTGCACGGGTTCAATGTGCATCTTGCTTCTGTCACATAACAGCTCTTCTTTGGGCCTGTGGTGATTGTATTATATCTGCATCTCTATTCCAGTAGCTGCTGGAGCACCTGGCTGTTCCACTAGTGAGCCAGTCTTCCCTGGCAGGCTCAGTAATGTGCTCATCCCTCCTCTTTGCCTGTAAGGACTGGTAATTGACTTTGCTCATATAATGTAGACTGGAGCAGCTCCATCTCTGCAGGGAAGGATTTTACTTAGGCCCTGTGTTGGGGCAGTGCTTGCTGCCTGCTTTCAGCCATGTGCTGATGGGTGAGGAAGCAAGATGTGATGTTACTTCCAGCTGCTGGTGTGGTTTTTTTTTTTGGTGTAGTACTGAGAGTGATGAGAAAGAAGTGCCTCACAAGGAGGAGCTTATTTGTGAGGCGGTACATCCTTGGGAGCCTATGGGCAGTGTTCCAGCTGCTAGTGTCAGCATCACCTGAGGGATGAGGGGCAGGAGCTGAGGAGCAAGGAAGAAAAAGTCTAATGTTGTAGGGACTCCTGCCATACTACTGCTGAGGGAGCTTCCTGCTGCCCAGCTGGATGGGAGGGATCTCTTGCCTAGGATATCAGGTGATCTGAGAAGGAAGAGCCTGACAGCAGCAAGGAGGTGGCAGCTCCCAGCTCTGTATGTGTGGAGTGATATGGAAAGGAGGAGGATAATTCAAAGGAAAAAAAATCTGAAAACTGTTCTACAACCAGAGCACGTGTTTCTGAGAGGCTGCTGGGCCATGGCTGTAGTTTGGGGCCATTGTGTCATACTGACCAGAGCAGCAGTGATGCAGCAGGGGCACACAGTGGTCCCAAGGCTGCAGGGACTGAGTACAATCACTCAGGGATGGGCCACCCACTAGCTGCAGCTTTGCTGTCAGCTCCTGCCCAGCCCTGCCCACAGCACAAGCCCAGGAGAGTGACCTACATAGAAGAAAACAGATGGGAGCTGGGCATTGATCTTGCTGCTTTGAGAGAATGCAGGGGCATGAAAATGTTCATTTAATGAGGAATAAACTCATGGAAAATCATTTCTATATCAGCAGGAGTGCCAGATCTTCTCTTCTTTTTGTTTGCTTTCTGGCAGGACTGCAGCTCTCTGGAGTGGAAATACTGCCAGATCCTCACAGCAAACTGTAGTGGTTGCATCTTAAACAGGTTGCTGTTGAAGAAAAATGCATTGTGCCAGATGTGACAGCCTGAGAGAGGCTGCGATGGCTCCGCATCCCCAGCCCCAAACAATAGCCAGGCTGAGTTTGTATTTCCAGTAGGCGCCACACACACATTGGATTTAATGGTCTTTGTGGGTGTCCCTTTAAACTCAGAATATTCTGTGACTCTGAATGTATTCCACTTAAACATAGCCATGGCTGGCCACACAGATTACACATCCATCCACACAGAGCACTCCCACACAGCACTGGCAGCCTCATCCCATGCCCTGCATCCCATGCATGGAGGTGCACTAGGAGTGTCTATGCATTTACAGAAGTATTTACACACATGTACAGTGTGTCTCCTTCCAGCAGCTGGGCTCAGGCAGTGCCCAGTAGCTGCCCCTAAATCCCAACCTCTCCAGCCCCCCAGCTGCCAGCTCCCTGTGGTGCTCTGGCCACAAGTTCCTCACTCAGAGCAAAGTGCAAAAGGACTTTAATGAGAATATCCGACAGGCTGCACTGATCGGGTGCAGGACATGGACAAACCATCACAAATCATTTACACGTGACTGGCCCTTTTTATTCCTGTATGCTATATTTGTTTCTCTATGTCCCCTAGATCACCCCTGGTTCCTGCCCTAATCACTTCCTAATGAGTCCTGTCCCCAAATGCTCTTCCCCTGCATCCCATCCTGTGTCCCACACCCCTGACCACAGCTACACCCCTAATCCTAAAGGTGCTCCGGGGCTGAGGCTTCTCTGGGATGGGGCTGGACAGGGTGTTCCTTTCTGTGAGTCCTTAATTTGGGTTCCCACCTGCCATTGTGCCACTATGACACTCAAAATGGGCCTTTAGTGGGCTGATGGCTCCTGGGGTGGGCCTGGAAGCAGCCTGGTGGGTGCTGCTTGGGCTCCCCCTCCTGCCATCATCACTCTGTGCTCCTCTGTGGGTGCGCAGGCCAGCTTTTAGCACATATCCTCCTTAATTATCAGTATAATTAGGTTTGGGATATATATAATCTTAATAAAATTTCTCTAGTTTAAAGATTTGAGTTTCCTTCTGTAATTAGGGGATGTTTAGGGCAGAAAGGAAAGGCAGGAAAAGAAGTGTTTGTATGCAGATTAATTCTTTACTCTGAGGGTGATGAGGCACTGGAACAGGTTGCCCAGAGGAGTTGTGGCTGCCCCATCCTTGGAGCTGTTCAAGGCCAGGTTGGATGGAGCCCTCAGCAACTGAGTCTAGTGGGTGGCATCCCTGCCCATGGCAGGGGGGTTGAAACTAGCTGATTTTTGAGGTTCCTTCCAATCCAAACCATTCCGTGATTGTGTGATAATGAGCACAGACTGAATTTAGATGTGAAGCACAGGAGAAGAGGTTGGCAGCAGGGAATCTAGCAGGACAAGGCAGGGGACACAGGTGGCAGCTTCCTGTGCAGCCCTGAGCGCAGAGGTGCATTGCGGGAGGGCGATGGCTGATGGTTGTGTGAGCAGCTCTCCTTGCATCACCTTATCTAACACTAACGTTGCCCAGGCACTGCAAAGGAGCAAAGTGCACTGAAGGGAAAGGGAGCAGAGCCTTGGACTTTGTATTAACTGCGAATCACTGGTGACCATCAGCTCTGAGTAGCGTTCCCAGTAAACACCCGGTGCTATTGGCATCAGCTGGGCACGGGCAGCCTCAACCCTCCCCAGCTCCACAGCCTGGAGAGCGGCTGGAGCAGTGCACCCCAAAATCCCCTTCCTGGCATCCAGGTGTGTTCGTACTGGGGGAGGAGGCTTCATGCAGAGCCCAAGGCTAATTCTGCTCAATATGTTAATTAAACATTTACCAGAGGGTAAATTAACACTTAATTAGGTATTCACCACCCGAGTGCCCACCACCCTGCGCAGCCCTGCCTGACTTTGAACCGGCCCCGTTTTGAGCTGGGGCGCGCACAGAGGCCCCTTCCCACCGAAAAAATCCTTCGGTTCTCCGGATACGCTAGCAGTTGCAGATGTCACCCAGCTGGGAAAGGGGAGTGGGATGGCAGAGCGCTCGTGGTGAGGGCGGGACACGCTCGGAGCTTTCCGAGCGCCGGGGCCGCGGTGCTGGGGACAGCGGCGGGCCCGGCCCAGCGGCAGCCGGCCCGCCCCCGTTCCCATGGCAGCGGCCGGGCCTCAGCCGGCGGCCGCCGCGGGAAGCGGGAAGCGCCGCCTGCCCCGGGAGCATGGAGGACGAGGAGCTGGAGGAGGAGAAGGAAGAGGGGGAGGAGAAGGAGGAGGAGGAGGAGGAGGATGAGGATGAGGAGAAGGAGAAGGAGAAGGAAGAAGAGGTGAGGGGGAAGCCCTCAGCACCGCCTGGCTGTGGTGGGGCCAGCGCTGGCGTTGTGCTCTCTCCTTCTCTCCCAGGAGCCGGCTCCCTGTCCCCTGACGGAGGAGATCCTCAAGGAGGGCCTCTCTCTCCTCAGTAAGACCGGCAACGGGCTGGCCCACGCCTATGTGAAGTTTGAAGCCAAAGACAAGTGAGTGTGCAATGCCTGACCCGGCAGAAGCCCCTTACGCCATGGCCATGCTGGGTAGGAGCAGATCCAGGCCCTGCTCTCCAGCCGCCTGGATTCCAGTCTGTGCCTCAGCATAGCCTGTCCATCCTCAGCCCTGGCCTGGGCACTGCCTCCACCACGGCCAGGCACACCGCTGGGAACATCAGTGGCCCCCAAGGCAGATGGCAGCCTGCCCGTCACTCTGGACTGTGCTCTCCTAGGGGCACCTGAATAGAGTGACCTCCCTACAGGCACTTTGAGAAATATCCATTGACATCTGTCCTCCTAATTGCTAACCTTTAAGGCAGCTGTAAGTACTGTGCCACAATGGCCTTGAGCAGTTTGGAGCCTCAGCCTCCCCAGCACACCCACCTAACTAAGGCCCCCTTAAGACTGTTTCTTTCAGTGGCCCCATTGGGTATCTCAACCACTATTTTTTCCACTGTGAAAGTCCTTCCACACAGTCCTTTGTGTTGACACTATTGTCTAACAGACCCCTCCCCAAAACTTACTCTTTTCTGTGCTCTGGCTGTGCCCTGTCCTGACAGATACAATTCAATGGGAATAAGTACTCCCTCTGCCAGGAAAGCAGGTCCAATCTTATCATTCATCTTTGCTTTCAGGCCTGTCTCTATCACCTCCCTTTTTCTTCCTTCTCTCAGCAAGGCTTTCTAGACAGCAGAGAAGTAGGAGAGAAGGTTGCCCTCTTGCCAGTTGTGGCAAGGAGCAACGCAAAAGATGGTAGTGGGGAAATATGAGAGCTATTTTATTCACGTTTGCCCTCCCTCAGGGGCCTGACGGACATCAGCCTCCTCGAACGCTTCATTCACCTGCGGTATGTGGATTTGTCAAAGAACAAGCTGAAAGATTTGGCCCCACTGAGCAGCCTAACCCAGCTGCTTTGGCTGAAGGTGGATGGGAATCGGCTCACCAGTGCCAGCATGCAGGAGCTGCCCTACCTCCAAGTCATCAGCTTTGATCGCAACCGGATCATGGATTTGGAGGGCATTGCTCACCCACTTCTAACCAACCTCAGCCTGAAAGGTGATATAAGTCACTTCTCTTCATTCTTTTGGGGGCACTCTCTTGGCAATGGGGGATTAATTTTCTTGTTTCTTCTTCCTCTGGCACTCAGAAAATAAAATCCAGGCGGTGCTGGGACTGAATCAAGACCAGTTGTTCAGCCTGCAAGTCCTGGAGCTGCGAGGAAACCAGATAAAGACCACAGCAGGGCTCGGCATTTCCAAGCTCAAGAAGCTCTATCTGGTAAGGGATCAGCTGGCCTGGGGAGTGGGACAGAGCTGCAGCAGAGCCTGGCACCTGCAGCTCACATAGCACAAAGGGAGTGGCCACGAACCACAAATCACAGAGGAGTCAGTTCGGTGCATCAGGTTCTTCCTTCACAACCTCCTGCAGGAGGGAAATTTCAGGCAGTGCTGGGCCAGCTTGTATTCCACGTGCCCTGGGACCAGTGGAGATCACTGGGCAAAGCAACAGCTTTGCTCTTTGGGTGACAAAGGGAGGCGATGCCTCTTCCTCCTCTCTGATGGGCATAATCAAATACTGGTTTCATGCCAGCACAATTATATGATTCACACTTACAGCTGCCAAAAAAGAAATTGATTCAATATTGCAGTGAAACTAAGGAGAAGCAGTTTCTTAATATCATAAACAATTACTTCAAGGAAGCTTTTACTCCTAGAGATGCAAGTGAAGAGAGTATGTATGGCTTAGCCCCATGCATCACACTGTGCTACAGCTTGCAAAGACTAAACAGATGTCCTGAGTCACTACCTCTTGAAAAGCAATTAAATATGATAAAGGCTTTGAAAAACTATGTGGCTTCTTTTCATCAAGATTCCCTGGCAGAAAACACTGAGGAGATTGCTTGCTGAGATTGCCTGCAATTTTCTGATGGAAAACTGGGATTTTATGACTGGAGGTGCTTCAAGAATGGATGAAGTGGATAGGTCACTAGATACAATACATCATTTCAAAGCATACCCAGGCACCTTAGTGAGTTATTGCAGGGAAGCAAACAGAACATCTCTGCTGAGGGAAGGTTCTTGGCATGACTGGGGGGTTTCTGACCTGCCCATGTGAAACAGGAAAATTGCAAGGGGTGATTGTTAAAACTAGAAAAATTGACTCTCAAGAATCTTTGGGGGTTGAATTTGTCTCCCATGTCCACCTGCTCATTAAATCATTTTGCAGGGAAATCTCCCCCAGTAATGCTTTGGTTTCTGTGTAAAGACTTTGGTGTTACTTCAGCCTTGGGTAAGTGCAGCTGATGCCTCAAGGACAGGGTTCAAGAAAAAGGGTTCAATTTAAGGAATTAAACCACATTTGGTTAGTGTATGACATAGCTGCAGATGAAATTTAGTATGTCAAAATGGTATGTGCTAGGAAGACTACAAGCTGGCTGTGTACCATGTGGCACTTGCATAATTTTTGAGGGTCACAGTAAGGCTGTGTTAGGTCATGGTGCAGCAGGGGTGGCAAAGGTGGAGCATGTAGGAAGGGGAGAGGAAATCATGGGCAATGTATGGTAACTTTCCATAAGAAATAGTGGCATCACATTTGGGTGAAGAACTGGTATCTAAGGGAAGGTGGTGGTGCGTCAGACAGAATGTTGTTTGATTTAGGGGAAAAAAATGAAACAACTCTGAAAAATATCCATTCTGCATTGTCCTGCTAGTGCTTGCAAGGCCAGAGCTGGTAAAACAATTCACACTGAAGTGATGAAGAAAGTGAGAGTGATGGGAGGTTACCATTCCTTTTATAAACCAGTGATCTCCCCACCCACACCAGCTCACAATTTTCTCTGAGGTACCAATGTCCTAATCCTTCTTGACTGTTAAATCTGCTCACATGGCCTTCACTAAGTATCCAACTTTCCTCTTTTTATCCTAGTGTTACTCCTTTTACTTGGCCCAGCTGGTCCAGATTCTCCTTTGTCCAGTTTCAATTAAAATCCTCCTTTTCTACAAAGTGTCCGTATCCTGAATGACTCAGCCCTGAAATGTTCTCTGATCCCACCAGTTCAGCCTGTGGCCCTTTTTTAGTCTCAGGTATTGCCCATGCCATTGCTTGGGTACCTATGAGGAAGAGAGAGCACAACAGCACCTCTCACCCCGTTTTTCATTCAGGTCTCAGCATTCTTAGCGACTGCAGCCCCGAGCCACATCGGCAAGGAAAGCCGTGCTCAGCTCCAGGCTGGAGAACGAGGCGGGGAGACGATAATTACCAGGGATGCTCCAAACTTGGCTGCACAAGGCGGTGAGCAGCCTGACAGAGCCGAGCGTAGGTGCTGGCACTGAGGGGAGCCTCCGCTTGGGCAGGAGACCTCTAGTGGTCTTTTCCAGCCGAAATCCTGGTGCGAAACTAGTCCTAAAATTCAGAGCTTCTGTGCTTCCCTGCTTCGTTAACCCACATCCCAGTGAAGTGAATGAAATTCAGTGATGGGGAATTTTAAACTTCCTGAAGTAAGACACAGCCCAGAGGAGTAGAAGGCACTTTTTGGTCATAGATTTTCCCCCACAAGAAAACCAGCTACTCGAAGGTGCCTGAACTACATGGACTTTGTGACTGAGAGGGGCTGGTTACTCATCCTTTAAACACATTAATTTTAGGCTCAGGTGTGCTTTCCCCTCCATGCTCTTGTTCCCTGAGGCTCAGATTTGACACTGCCATGGAGAGGGGTGCTGTGCTGGCAGTGGAGTATTCACCTGGGGTGGTTTTGTCTCAGACACCAAGTGATGCTCCAGGAAACACTTCTTCAGCAAACTTTTGGTCCTTAAATCTCAATACTGTGAACTCACTTGGCCAAGACCCTGAACTACCTGATGGAGCTTCAGACAAGGCTGTGTTATGAGTGGTAGAGAGTCTGAAGGATAGAAAGAGATTTAAAGGCCAGAAACAACTGCTGATCCCTCTTCTCTGGGTCCCCATATTCCTTCTCTCTTCCTGCCTCCCTGGTTCTCAGGCCAAGAACGCCATTTGCAGCCTGGAAGGCCTTGAGGAGTTTGAGCAGCTGGAGACTCTGCACCTGCGTGACAACAAGCTTGAGGCCCTGGATGGATTCTCTGACAGCATGAAGTGCCTGCAGTACCTCAATCTACGGTGGGTCCTCCCTGCTCTGTGTTGGGTCTAGAGATCCCTTCATCAGACTGCACTCCCATTTAGATCTTTAGGATTTTCTGGGGTTTTTTTTAGAAAGTTGAAGACCTGGTAGGGATGGGTTGATATTTACCATCCTTAACTGGTGTTCAGCAGCTGTCTGGGCATTGTAACAGCCAGGGCCTTTCCTGGGCTTTTTAGAAAATATCAGCCTGTCCAGTCATTCTCATACCCCACCTCAGGCTTTTCATTCCTTGCCATAAGTCAGCTGGGTTCCTCAAAGCGTGTTCTCTGTGTTCTGCCTGCAAATGCCCTTTAGTTCTCGGTGTTTGCCATGTGGGGCCATGGTGATGTCACATGGCTCAATGGACTGTCTGAACACAGAGGAATCCAGAGGAGATGTCCTTTTTTGTCCCTCAGTCTGGGGAGCTGCAGACAGACCTGGATCTTAGGTGACAGATCTGTGGTCTAAGGTCTATGGTCCTTTGTGCTGCTAAGTTTTGCTTTTTCTGTCTTGTCCACTTATTGTTCCAAAGGGATTTCACTACTTGCATGGGTCTCCTTCCCCTGATCTCTGCGCTTCCTTTTCTTCAGGAACAATGGGATCAAAAGCTTTCAGGAGGTAGAAAAACTGCAGGTTCTCCCCATGCTGCAGGAACTGGTGCTGATGGACAATCCATGCGCCGGAGAACCCGATTACCGGCTGGAGGTCCTGTCCCGGCTGTCACAGCTGCAACGCCTCGACAAGGAACCGGTTGAGGAAGAGGAGTGGGAAGAGGTGGGGAAATTCCGTCAGACAAGGGAGGAAAAAGAAAAGGTGAGAACAACAGAGTGTGGGGATTAGAAAGAGGTGAAGAGAAAGAAAAAGGACCAAGCATGCTGATAAAGCCTCTCCTCCATTATCTTACATGAGGAGAAGGGTGCGGGATGTCAGTCTCAAGAGCACAAAAAAGAGGCCAGGCTTTGCAACTTGGTTGTGGTGGCCAGGATGCAGCCCTGCTGCCATTCCTGACCCCACTAGCAAAAAAGGGCAATGAAAAGGGAAGAGGCATTGGGCATGGAATCATTAACTTCTCCCTCCTCCCTTCTTCAGGAAATGGAAGAATCTCTTGAGGATACAGTGACTGAGTGACCCGTTTTTAACACCTGTTTCCAGAGGCTGTCAAAATGTAGTGATGCCTTTCCCCATATGTAGGCTGGGAAAGTGAGAACTGCAGGTACCAGCTTCACCTCATTTTACCTCTGGAGAAAAGAGAAGTGCTACCCACCCTGGTCCTGGAAGCTGCCCTGAGGCACTGCAGTGTTTTTGCAGTCACTGCACTACGTTCTATTCTCAGTAGGCCTGAGAGGGGAAAGTGGAGAGTTACAGGTTCTGTGGTTCGATTTGATTCCCCAAAACCCTGCAAGATTTTCTGATTTGAATAAAAATAATTAGTGAGCCTGGAGTGACTGGGATTGTTTATCCTGCACACCCACTCCTATTCCCTGGCTCTCTCACCCTCATCTGTCTACGTCTATCCCTTGCTGCCTGCCTCTCTCTGTCTCTCCATCCCCTACGTGCTGTTTGCAAAGCTTTGCTAAATCCTGACTCATCGCAGCTCTGGGTCACATGCTGCTGTCCCGGCCCTATCAGGGGCGTCTCCATCCTGCTGCTGCCGCCACCGTTGGCTTAGAGGACACATCATCTCCCCTTGAGGTCCTGCATCCCTCCTCAGCTTCGTCCTCTCTCCTTTCTACCAGCACTTTCTCAATCTCTCGTCCACCCCTGCCCTAGGAAGGTAAGTGTCTCCCCACGGCCAGCGCACCCCTCACTGCGTGCATGTTTCTGCTGCCCACCTTGTGCCCTCCGAACCCCACACGCACTTTGGGGTCCCTGCGGAGAAGGACCACGGTGAGCGGCATGAACAACTCAACTCCCCTCACTTCCTCCCCCTGCTCCTCCCACCTCTCTCTCCTCACCCCCATCCTTCTGACTTTTCTTTCGTATTTTAATTTCAGGTACTCCCTCCTTCCCAAGACCCCCCCGCCCCTTTTCCCCCTCCCGGCAATCATAATTTCAGACGTGAACCCAGGGAATTGCAGGGGGGGGGGGGCAACCAACGAGGATAGGCGGTGCTCCCAAGGGCACTGTCTGGACGTGCTGCGGGATGGAGCTTTCCCCGGGAGAGGGGGTGGTAGTGGGGAGAAGGCAACGCTCAGTCTGGGCACCGCTGGGGAAAGGATCCAGCCTCAGAGCGGACCAGCCCCCCCAGTCTCCCGAGGTGCTGACATAAACACGGACGCTCAGGGAGAGGGAGGGAGAAGAGGGGATGTTTTCCTATTTGCACAGCCCCACACCACAGGGGAGGGGGAGAGCAGCGAGAGGAGGTGACAGGCAAGCAGTAGCTGCATCAGTCACGACACTGCAGCAGTGCGGGCTTCCTGGGAGCAGTGCCCAGCCCGGGGGAATCGCGGCAGCACACGGGACCCGTGGCGGTTGCCTTGGGGGAAAGGTCTTCACCGTGCCGGCCTGGCAGGGACAGGGAATTGCTGGCAGCGCCAGCTCCACAAGGAAGGCAATGCAGCAGCACCAGCCTCCCAGCGTACGCTGCCCAGCCCCTGTTCACGGGGCTGCACAGCCTGCTCTCTCTTCCTGGATGTGGTCTGTGGCTTCCCAGCTATGGCTCCATCCCAATCCCTTATCCCAGCTTATCCGCCTCTGACCTCCTTTCAGGACAGTGCAGCTGATACCAGGGATTTCAGGGTGGTTCTGTTCAAAAGGGAGCAAATGCAGGGGACACGGGGCAGCCACACAAGTGCAGAAAAGGGTTTAAAGGACTACCAGGGAGAGAGGATCATGTAAGTGATGGGGTGGGGCAGGCAAGGCTGGATTTGGGCTTGTCATTTGGCTTCCTCGGATCTGGCTCCAAGAGGGGCAGGTGGATGTGACCACAGGGATGTGACCCGGAGCAACGTGACCAGATAAGCAGAGAGGCACAGCATCTGGCACGGGTGTGCTGTCAAACATGACTTTAAGCGGGGTCCTGTCCCTCTGTACCCCGTGGAGGCTGTTGAGGCACGGCAGGACACTGTTGCAAAGGAAGCTCGCGGCTGGCTGTGCCGGCACGGCTCTGGAGGAAGTTCCTGTGGCGTGTGCCAGATGGCGTGAGGAGCACTGCCAAAGCGGCTGATGGGGGATCCCAGCCCAGATGGACATGGTGGAGGGCCCTGTGCAGAGAACCCTGGACTTGCTGGCTGAAACTCCCCACACGAGAAGCTCTGGCTGAAACTTCAGAGTAGCAGCACGATTTCCTCACACCCTTGTGATTTCCACCCACCCCAGGCAGTGGTGTTGAGCGCTGACTCCGGATTCCCCATCCTGCCTCTCAGCTCCCCTCAGTGCTGTGATGTGCTGGTTCAGGCTCATTTTCCCCTGCCCCGGTGCTGAGGCCCTGTGCTGTCTGCACCCCTGCTCACACACACCACAGGGAGGACCTGGCTGGGGCTCCATGACTATTCTGGCCTCTGCCAGCCCTGCTCATGGTTGAGGGAATCATCTGTGGGAGCCAGGGGAGGAAAACTTGGCAGTGCTGGGAGCATGGGGGGACACACGCGTCATTGCAGCACCCCAGCATTGCACAGCCCCACAGCCAGGGGAATGAGAAGGTGGCATGAGGGGAATGAGCTGATTTGGAACCCCTAGAGAGCAAACTGCAGCAAGAGAAGTTCTTTCAAAGAGCCATCATTACCCACCAGCATGTTTTCTACTTCAGGTTTAACCAGGTGCCCCAAAAGACTAGGCTTCCTCACTCCCTGCACCCAACAGAGATCCACCCCAGTCTCGTCTGCTTCCCTGCCTCAGGAGCTGAGCGAAGGGTTGGCAGCTGGGGCAGTCCCCCCTCCCTTCAGTGCCCTCTTTGCCATGTCTGAGGCACCGTGGCCTTCAGCAAGATGGCTCCTCAGGCTGCCAGGCTCCTCAGGCTGCCAGGTTCCTCAGGCTGCCAGGTTCCTTGCTCCCGCCGCCTTGGCACAGCCTGACCCTGCAGCTCACGGGGGACACAGAGAGGCTGGGCAGGCGCTCGGCAGAGGGGGACATGGCTGGGGGCTGGGACAGCCAGGCTGGGGGCTGGGACAGCCAGGCTGGGATGGCTCCCTGGATGGTGGGCTGCAGAGGGGCTGGGGGTCCCCCTTGGCTGGCTGCCCCCCTGCCCTGCCCATCACGCTCGGCCGGCTCCCCATTCCTCGCGCAGGGACACAGCAGCCGCTTGCTGTCTGGCCTGGCAGGCGCTGTCCTCCCCTCCCGGCAAGGGGACAGGAGATGCCAGGAGCTGCTGCCCCGTCCTTGACACCAGAGCCAGGGGCACCTCCCTGCTGCGCCAGCTGATCCCTCCCTCTCTGCTGCCCGTGGCATCCTCCCCATCCCTGCCATCCAGGCTTGGATCGGGCGCTGTGCTGTGACGCAGGGAGAGAGGCAGAGTGCTCCCAGTTTGTCAGCTGCAGCAGAGGGACAGAGTAAATTCAAATAAATAGCCAGTTCCTGGGAAAATGTTTGTAGATTCCTGTAGTCTGGGTGAATTTCTAAATTTCCTGGGGCAAGCAGTTTTAGCACAAATTTCTAAGGTCACTTTTCCTTGAATTCCCTTCTCTCTGTCAGTCTAGACATAGAAGGGGTGAGCACCACGTCCTGGAGCCTCTCAGAGCTGAACGTATCCTGTTCTCTCCTCTCCACAGACTCACCATGGCAGTTGAGAGGATCCATGCCCGTGAGATCCTGGACTCCCGTGGGAACCCCACTGTTGAGGTGGACCTCTACACACACAAAGGTATGTGGGTGAGCATAAGAGACAGAGGGCAAGCCCTGCCCAGCCTGGCAGAGCTGGTGCTGTACAGCAGCCTGGCACGCCAAGAGCATGGAGGGTCCTCACTGGTGAACCCCCAGCAGACAACAAGTCGGGGGAAGAGGCAGAGACCAAAACCCTGCTCCTGGCTCTGCTTGTGCCTGTGCTCAGCAGCTCTGCACACGTGCTGGACACATCACAACAAGACAGCTGGCTGTCCTGTGTGTGACCTGAGCCATGTGCCTGCTAATAGCAGGGATGGAAGGTCTTTTTATCGTAAATGTCTGCACCTTCTCATCGTATCCTGGCTGCAGCTATGCTTTTAGTCCTGGGGCACAGCAGAAGTTTGGTAGCACATCCATGGCCGTGCTCATGGCAGGGGAAAAGCTTTGTTTCTGAGATCTCTGCGCAGCTTTGTCCATGCGTGGGTCTCAACTGGAAGAGCTGCATTTGCACTCTGCAAAGAGTGCAACTGGAAGAGCTGCATTTGCATTTGGCCCAAAACTACTTGGGCTGAGGGGTGAGGAGCAGTGAGAGGCCAGAGCAGACATGCAACCATTGTCTTCCTTCTTCAGTGAAGCAGAAACCTCAGTCTGAGGGGGAGGAAGTTGAGGGTGGCTGTGAATCAGGCTGCCTCTGGAAGTAGTAGGAGGGCTGAGGAACCAAACTTCCACCCATCACGCATGGTTCTGGGATCAGTGCGAATCTCTGGGTGCCTGACATCCAGGTTCCTCAGCCTGGAAGCCCTGGGTGCATTTATTTCTTCCACTGAGGTGCTCCACCTCCGAGAAGACCAGCCGTGAGCAGCCATCCGGTGGGGCCATCCATTTGCACAAGCAGTTGCTGCATCCTTTCCTATGAAAGCAGGGCAGAAGCAGGTGCATGAGGGTTTTTCCTCTTCACTCTCTGCTTGTCTCACATCCCAGTTTTGCTGTTTCCCAGGCATGTTTCGAGCAGCCGTCCCCAGTGGAGCATCCACCGGTATCTACGAAGCGCTGGAGCTGCGAGACAATGACAAGTCACGTTTCCTTGGAAAAGGTGGGGAGATGCCTGCTCCACAGCTCATCCTCGGGGCTGCCTGTGTGTGGGGCTCTGCTGGAGGGTACTGCCCATCCACTGGTGTGACATGGATGTGCCCCACGGCCCTCAGGGAGACCACAGAGGCACAGACCTAGCGTAAAGTGAAAGATCAGGCCTCAATCTTCCCTCGCTGTCGCCCTCTCTCAGTCTCTCTATCGGTCCTCTCTCTCCCTCCTTCCACTCTTCTCTCTGCCTCACTCTGTCTCTCTCTCTCTCTTTCTTTCTCTGCCTCTTCCCTTGTTTAGGGGTCCTGCAGGCCGTGGATCATATCAACAGCACTGTCGCCCCAGCTCTCGTGGGCTCTGTAAGGATTTCTCTTTGTTCTCCCTTGTCCAACGCTTACTCTGGTCCATCTCTGTCCCCTGATCTCTGTCTCTGCCTCTCTTCATCTCACTGGGTTAACAGACACAGCGATGCTCTCTGTGAACCTGGGCACACCCCTCCTGCCCTCCATGCCTGTCTGTGTCCACAGCAATCTTTTCTCTGGGAGGAAAGGATTTAACTCTTCCTGGTCCACCGCAGCATCTGTGCAGCCTAACTAGTCCCCTCGGTGCTCCCTGTAGATCTCACCCCCTCCTTCAGCTGTGCTCCCCCTCAAGCACTGAATCACATCCACATCCTGGTGTGATGAGCAATGGTTGCATGGTGCAGGGTCTGGCACAGCCTTGCACAGCAGTGGTGTCACATCTGCAGCCTCTTTACACCTGAAGACCTGGAGCCTGCTTTGAGGAGAGCTGAGCTGAAGTCACATATTACACGCCATGTAGCCCATGGCTGGCTCTGGCTGAGAGCCCAGTTCTCTCCACCCCTGAAAAATACCCAGCGTGGTGGAGGGCTGCCTGTGTTGGATCTAACCTTGCTCTCCATCTCACTCCTGGGGATGGCTCCATCCAGTCTACATTCGCTTGCTTGAGGTTGAGCATGTTCTGTTGTTCTGCCTAGCTTCTGTGTGACCACAGCACCACAAAGCTCCCTGGAAGCTGCCAAAAGGCTGGGTAAATCCCCAAGGGAGTCTTGTGTCCCCAGCAATGCCTGGCCTTGCCTGGGCTGCAGCTGACCCCCTCCCACCATGGGTACATCTACACTGCACTGCAGCAACACCATCAGGGTTACCTGAGCTGACTAAACGCCAAGGCACCAGTTTCCAGAGCTTTGTGTGTATATGTTCCCCCACAAGCTGAAAAGGTCCTTGTACCCCCAGCTTCTCCATCAACGCCTCCTTACCCGCACACCACAGCCAGCAGCTCTTCCAATCATCCCCTTCTCAGGAGCTGTTTCTTTCTTGCAGGGCCTCTCTGTTGTGGATCAAGAGAAGATAGACAACCTGATGCTTGAGATGGACGGCACAGAGAACAAATGTAATTCATCCCTCTTTTTGGCTGGGAAATTACGAGCATGGGAGGCTGCAGGGCTGGAGTGGGGGGCACTGTCCAAGCTGTGGTGAGCCCAAGGTTGAGCTGGTGAGGGCACCCACTGGGCAGGATGTTGCCACCTGAAAAGTCAATCTCCTCCTTTGCCCACAGCCAAGTTTGGCGCCAACGCTATCCTGGGAGTGTCGCTGGCCGTGTGCAAGGCGGGAGCTGCAGAGAAGGACGTGCCCCTGTACCGGCACATCGCTGACCTGGCCGGAAACTCTGACCTCATCCTCCCTGTGCCAGTAAGACTCCTCTGTCCTTGACAGCTACCTTCAGAAACTCCAAAAGGGTGGTGTTTCCAAAGGAAACTTCAGAGGTGTTGGGAGGTAGATAAGGAAGGATATGGGATTGAAACATCAGCTGAGTGCACTGCGCTTGTCAGGGAAGCAAACCAAGGCCCTAGATTTGTCAAGTTTCAATTGGAAAAAAGGAGCCTGAGGAGGATACAGTAGAGGTTGTAAGGGGGGGCTGACTGAAGAGCTCATTCTTAGCACAAGAAGCAGAGGGCATCATGCAAACCCTCTGGGGCACAGTTCAAAACAAGGGCATATGGGTCTTCACACCAGGGAAAGCTGCCTTGAGGAACTCTTTCACAAAGGGAGTTGTGGATGCTAAAATTTTCTCAGGGTCAAGAAAAAAGGTCCTGGAAGAGAGACTGACAGCATTGTTGATAAACACCTACAGATAAACAGAGCATAGATAAACACACATAGCTCAGATGATCTCTGAGAGGGAAACAGGTGGGAAAATCCTCCCCAACCATATGCTTTGAGCCACTACCAGAAGGAAGACTCCAGGCTTATGTGCCTTTAGTCTGATGGTTGTAGCTGATGTGCTTATGTGGGATGTGGCATGAACAGGCATGGTGACACATCCAAGAGCCACCTCTGAGGGGTGCCAAGATCAGTTCCTTCAGCTCTGACTCTCTTGTGGACTCTTCCAGGCTTTCAATGTGATCAATGGAGGTTCCCATGCAGGCAACAAACTGGCCATGCAGGAGTTCATGATCCTGCCTGTGGGAGCCGAAAGCTTCCGCGATGCCATGCGCATCGGGGCCGAAGTCTATCACAACCTCAAGAGCGTCATCAAGGAGAAGTATGGCAAAGATGCTACCAATGTGGGTGATGAGGGAGGCTTTGCCCCCAACATCCTGGAAAATAGCGAAGGTGAGAGCCCTACAGAGATGGGTACCCCTGCCTGCAATGCTATGGGTTCCTATGCCCAGCTCACAGCATTCCCCAGACTTATTTAAAAGATGATGCCTGAGTGTCATTGACCTCCTGTGTTAGGGAATGTTTCTAAGCTCCTTCTCCTTGGGGTTGCCTTGATCTGTCACAGCCTCTCTGTACAAACCTTTTATATGTGTGCACACTTTTACAAGGCCTTCACAAACTGAGGAACTGAGCTGTGGAATTGCATTTTAATTCCTCCTTGTCCCTTTGGACACAGCCCCTACAGCTCCTTGGCATGTTTCTGTTGTGTTCTGGGCTCCCTTCTACTTCTCCATCACACCACCAGACTCTTAGTGGCTCTAGGGACCTTCCTGAGGGAGGCTCCCACCAAAAGGCAGAGCTCTCTGCATGGGCTGACTCTCCTGACTGCAATTCCCCTCTCAGCTCTGGAGCTGCTCAAGGAGGCTATTGACAAGGCGGGCTACACGGACAAGATCGTCATCGGTATGGACGTGGCAGCCTCCGAGTTCTACCGTGACGGCAAATATGACCTGGACTTCAAGTCCCCAGATGACCCAAGCCGCTACATTTCTGGAGATGAGCTGGGTGACCTCTACCAAAGCTTTGTACGTGATTACCCAGGTGAGCTGCTGTGCCCAGCAGGGGCCATAGGGAATCAGCACTGGGGCTGCACACCGACCAGGCACAAACCCTCTGTGGTTTTGGGGTGGGAAGAGAGGCAGCCTTGACTCGTGCCTCTTTGGCTGTCCTTTCAGTGGTCTCCATTGAGGATCCTTTTGACCAAGATGACTGGGAGGCCTGGACAAAGTTCACCGCCAATGTGGGGATTCAGATAGTGGGAGATGACCTGACAGTGACAAACCCCAAGCGCATTGAGCGAGCTGTTGAAGAGAAAGCCTGCAACTGCCTCCTGCTCAAAGTCAACCAGATTGGATCTGTCACAGAGGCCATCCAAGCGTAAGTCCAGCCCACTGCCCTTGTTGTCCTGTGAATGGGTTGGTGATGAACCACAGCCAGGTGTCACGCTATGCGCTGAGTGAACAGACTTGTGTCTCTTCCAAAGCGTAGGATGCTGAGAGTGGGAGCAGAATGCACCTGAATCTTACCCTGTGCAGGTGGTAATTATAGGAGTAGGAGCAACTGACTGCATTTCTCACTCCTTGCAGCTGCAAGTTGGCCCAGGAGAATGGATGGGGTGTGATGGTGAGTCACCGATCTGGGGAGACTGAAGACACCTTCATCGCTGATCTGGTTGTAGGACTGTGCACTGGGCAGGTAGGTGAAACCCAGGCCATGCATAGGCCTGGAGGAAAGCAAAGGGGTGTCAAAACAGAATCCCCTGCCCTGCCATGGGAAACTGGTACAAGTCATAACAGTGTCTTACAGTGTTTGCTTTGGGGAATGCTTTACAGATAAAGACGGGTGCTCCCTGCAGGTCTGAACGCCTGGCTAAATACAACCAGCTCATGAGGTAAGGGGCTCCAGGGATGGGAATGCAGAAGAGAGAATAGGGGAGTGACCAATTGGGTGGAAGAAGCTGAAAGCTCAAGGGTAGATGGGGCTCGTGGGTGCAATGCTAGAAAGACAAGGCACAGAGATGACAGTAGGATCCTAGGGAGGCCTCTGGGGCAGACTCCTTTCCTCCTCCTTGGCATGAGGGTGCAGCCCTGCAGTCACGGCAGCTGGCAGGAGCTGAGCTCCTCGGGCACATATCAGCTTCCTGCTGATGAGCTGCCTCTCCAGCATCCTGGTGCCTCCAATGCTCCCTCACTACAAGGGCCTGATGTGTGCTGTCTCTCTCCTGCAGGATTGAGGAAGAGCTTGGCGACGAAGCACGCTTCGCCGGACACAACTTTCGCAACCCAAGTGTTCTTTGAACATTGTCCCCAGGGCACAGCCACCCTGCTGCTCTTTCCCACCTCACAGACTCTGAACCCCCCTTTCCCTCCACTGCTCCCTTTTTTGCTCTTTCTCCCCACTCTGTCACCTGGTTTCCTCTCACCTCGAAACCCTTCGAGTTCAGGCGTCCCTGGCTAGATGTACCCAGGTGAAGGATGAGAGAGCAGCCTACACCCTGTCCCTTGCTGTGGGGTCATAAGCATTCCTGGATCTAGGCATTGTGTGTCTCTGTTGTTTGTGCAGGGCCACGCCTGGGCTGCTCTGCTCACGTGTCAGACCACGGGAGCGTCTGCCCAGCGCGTCCCCTCGTACGCCGAAGCATGTGCGGTGACCATCAGTGCGTCGGCCGGCGTGCTCGGACACTGCTGTGTCCAGCCGAGTGTTGCCAGTGGCTCACTCTTGTTGTGCATGTGTGTAGGTGTGTGTGTACGTGTCCTGGCCTACGGCGTCCCCGTGCCCCAGGCGTGTGTCTGCACGGAGCCCCGGTGGGACCCGCGCGCCCCTGGCCCCACCCCGGCAGTGTCGTGTTGGGCTGTGCCGTGTTGGGCTGTGCTGTGTCGGGCTGTGCTGTGTCGGGCTGTGCTGTGTTGGGCTGTGCTTGCTGGCAGCTTAGTGTTGAGGTGCACTGCTGTCCCACTCTGGGTGTGCGTGTGTGTGCGTGTGCGTGCTGTCAGCCTCTGGCTCAGCACATAGTTCTGCGGGGCAATGTGTTAAAGCACAGCCGTAAACAAACCCATGCTCTCATTTGCTTCTTGTGACCTTCTTCTCTCTGTTCTCTCCCCTCTTGCACTCCTTCACCCTCCCCTCCGCCCATGATGTCTGCTTCACCTTCTGGACAGCCCATGCTCAGCTGAGCAACAGACGAACTACAGATCCCTAAACTCTATTAAAATGTATTTCACACCTGAGTTGCCCGACTTGGCCTGATGTTTATCTCTAGTTGCCAGTGTTTGGGAAGTGGGGATGTTTTGCCACCAGAGCAGGAGATGCTCACACAGAAAGGTAACAAAAAAAATGCAGAGGGGACTGGCGAGGGGACTGGCAAGGGGACAAAAAGGCCCAGCTCCCCTCACCTGCTTTCACAGCTTTGTCCCACAGCCAGACTCTGTTGGCCACCAGCTGGGAAACACCAAAGGGAAGGCGTGTGTGATGACTTGCCCCTGTCATCTTCAGCAAACTGTGTTGCACGAAGATCTGCTGTGCAGGGATTTTAACTATGCCTTCTACCGATGTAAAGACCTCAGGGTGGGCCCCCAGCCGTCTGTCTGCTGGACTCAGACGATGGTAGACAGAAATGGCAAGTCTTGGAGAGAGAAACTGCTAATTGTCCTCCCCCAAAAGGGGCTTGTAGAGCAGTGACTGGAGGCGTAGGTGGGATGGGGAGTCTCTGTCAGCTCCATCTGGTTTCACAGGGGCAACTCAGCAGTACTTGGGGAAAGCTGCCCCTGCTCCAGCCAGTGCCCCAGCAGGCTGGGTGCCAGCAAAGCCCAGCGCTCGCTCAACAAACAGCTTTGTTGTGGACTGACTCAAAGGAAGGCGGGGGGTTGGGGGTGCTCCTGTGAGAAATCCAACTGTGGATAAATGATAAAACCACCTTGCCCACCATTATATTCACGTCAGTAGCCCTACTACGTTCTTAGGTACACTCATGTTGGAAGAAAAGCCGCGGGAGACAAGTCTCAAGCTATCTTGATCAACTAGCCTCGTTTATTGTGTTCCATGTTATCACATTTATACAAGCAGTAATTAGCTCATACATATTGCAAAAGTATAGCTCATGATTGGTTATGTCTCTTATAATGCACGTATTTTCTGCAGTTAGCCTTGCGGTTGCAACTTTCTCTACTTTATGTACTTTTCCCACATACAATGCATTCTCGATATATATACAAAGTATTCTTGACATCCCCTGTTGCTGTGAGACATCTGTGTTCAAGGGCAGTGTCTGCTTGCTGTGAGTCACGTAGCTATAGCTACACTTTACCCATCTTGATATTAACATGGCCTTTGCTATGCAGCCATTCATCTGCTAAACTCTCCACACTTCCCCCATTTTCTTTTTGCACTAACAAAGCGGTGTTCCATTTGTCGTTTACCAATTTCATCAAAGCGTTTTGCAAGCATTTAAAAAGGCAAGGTAACAATAATACTAACACAAAAATCACAACTCCCACTGTGATTAAATGCTGTAACAAAGAAGTTAGCCAGGGTCCTAAACCCAAACCTTTTAGCCAGTTATCAAGCCCGAAGCCAGTGTCTTGCCGCAAATGTGTGGTCAGTGTGTGCAAGGTGTGCAACTGTGCATGAATCGAGCTGGAGTGGTCTGATAAGTTCATACAACACATCCCTTCAAACATTTCACAACCGTACCCTTGTGCTAATAATAGGAAATCAATTGCAGCCCTATTCTGCAGCGTGGCGTGTCTTACTGAGTCTACATCTATCAATAATTGAGATAGTGCTACCGAGGTGGCATTTGTCTGTTTTGCCAACCAACAACCTAACTTGTTTAGCGTAGCCAAAGCTTGGGCTGCAGCGACACCTGGAGTAAAAAAGGATGCTAAAATTCTTTCTTCTGCTGACCAAAATGTTACTTCATCCCGACATTCTGGCTTAAAAGCATGCGTCATTCTCCTCACTCTGTGATGTTGGTTATGCAACTGGAGAATCGTAGAAGTGTTTGGAGTAAGCAGTGTTAATCGACCCAATGTGCATGGTCCTCCTTCTAACTTTGAGGGAATTCCGGCCCAAGCTCGATCACCACAAATTAAAAATACTCCATAAGGCAATGCTATAGGAACATGGGATGACAGAGATATGTTGTGACTTGTATAGTTGCACCATTGAGTGTCATTTCTATAAATGGCCAATGTGGCGTTAACATTGGTCGGGTATGACAGATTGACACCTTTTCGTCCAGGTCCGGCACGATATACACTTGTCCAATTGAAATATATGCACCAATCCGCTTTTAAAGAACCCAAAATCTCAAGTTCCTGAGGCTCCAAAGAGGCTATAGGGAAATAGGGCATCACCTGATCCCATTGATCAGCATAAAGATTTGTGTCATTTGACTTACAATTATGTGCCGACTGTGGACAGGGCAGCTCATCTAAGGGCACTCCTACTAGACACGTAGAAAAGGGGTTACCGGGTGAGGACAATGCCAAACATATTGATTCCTGTCCTGTTTTGTTTGCCAAGGTTATCCAGATGTTTTCCTTGGGCTGCGGGGGTATCCAATAAGTGCTAATAACACCATGACATTGCCATGCTACAAAAAACCATATTAGGCTAAACATTGTGGCCTTCATTGTTGCATTTTCTTTTTGTCTTTTTGTTTACGTCTCCTGACTGCCAATTGTTTAAACCTGAGGCAAAGCCTGTCCCAGTCCTGAGGGAGTACCGCCCACTGTCGTGGGATTTTACAGGTGCTTTCACACTGTTTCCTCAGTATCTGAGAGTTACTAATAGCCTTAGCCCTCCAGGTAAAGTGGTGGAGTTCCCAGCGGGTGTATGCTAAGGCTTGTTGTTCTGGACTCTCAAACAGCTGTATTGCCAAGGTGAACGGTAACCCAGTACTCAATTCAAGAGCTTGTTGAACAGTCTCCTGTCTCCACTTATCCCTACACTCTGGGCACCAAAGCCTCCCAACAAGTCCTATCTGGTGTACCCAAATCTCCCGAGTACAGCCTCCACAATGTATTAACAACCAAGCACGATGATTTCTATCCCAGCAGTTTAAGCATGCATGAAGTTTTAAGTCCCTGTCACAATATGAAGCTAAGCAAGCAAGCAAGTAAGCCAGTTGTTCCGGTGTTCGTAAGTCCACCACTGATGGGCTAAAGATGGTCTGTAGAAAGGCACGATGTGGCTGGATCAACAGCTTCAGTTGCAGTCGCAGGTTCCTGACGGTCTCCACCTTGAGGCGGGCTCGCTGGTTTAACCCAGCGTGCAGGGATCCACTCGGTACCTGTGGAGGTAGAGATACCAAGGTAACCCCTACCCCAGTAAAGCACCTTAGCCGGGCCTTTCCATATTCCTGTCTTAAGGCATTTATAATTAACCCACATCTCAGGCTGTTCATCCTTTTCTGTAATGGGCCTGTCGATGCGATGAGACACGGCTGCTGGAACTTCTGATGACCCAAAAATACAAAGGTAATTTAACACAAACAGTGTTTTAGACAGCCTTTCCTGTACATCCGAAATATCCTTAAACTTCTCCAAATACCTCTTGAGTGTACCATTTGCCCTTTCCACTATTGCCTGTCCTCGAGGGTTGTGGGGTATCCCTGTCACGTGTTTAATTCCCCATTGTTCCAAAAATCTCCGGACTTTCTGACTAGTATAGGAGGGCCCATTATCCGTTTTTACTTGATTACAAACCCCCATTACAGCAAAACAGCTAGTTAAATGTCTGATTACATGAGATCCCTTTTCCCCTGGTTGGGCAGTAGCCCAAACAAAGTTACTGTATGTGTCAATAGTGACATGCAAGTATTTCAGACGACCAAAGTTAGTAACATGAGTGACATCCATCTGCCAAATGTCATTAACTGCTGTTCCTCGAGGGTTGACCCCTATACCTAAACCCACACCATTATTATGATTTGCACAAATAGGGCAACTCCTGACAATAGATACAGCGTCTGCCTGCGAAATCTGAAATTGTTTTTGTAAGCCTTTGGCGTTCTGATGGAACATTGAGTGAGCTTCTCTGGCTAAGGCAAACTGTGACAAAGGCACCGTAACTGCAGTGGACACCAATCTATCTACTTTTTGGTTTCCTTCTCCCAGACCAATATCCCATTTGTGACTTCTGATGTGCATAATAGAATATGGCTCAGTCCTATTTCTCAAGGCACGCCTCAGCTGTAAAAACAACCCATACAACCTCTTATTCTGAACTTCCTTAATGATGGCATCCTCGATTCTTGACACAACCCCTACTACATAAAGTGAGTCAGATACCACATTTAAGGGTTCATCTATGTGGGTCACTGCCCATATTACAGCTAAAAGTTCCAAGGTTTGTAAACTATCCTCAGGTGTTGCTTCCAAAATTTGCTGATGCCATTCATCTCCTTTCTTCCAGACTACAGCCGCTCTGCGTGTCTTCTTTCCCGCATCGGTGAAGGCTGTTATGGCATTGGGAATAGGCTTGTCTTTCCTCAATGGTTTGCTGATCCAGCTCCATTCACCAATCCACTGTAACATCCTGGGCACAAGAGACCCTGTCTCTATTTGTGCTCCTGAGGCCAGCAATGCTTCGGCCAGGTCGACAGAATTTAAGAGATACCAGTCCAATGCAGCTTTTTCCATGGGCAAATTGATTGCCGCTGGTTCTAGACCGTTGATCTCCAGTACACGCATACGTCCCTTCTTAATTACTGCTGCCAGATTTTCAATTTTTGTAGTTATTGTCTTCCGTTTCTGTAAAGGCGGTGAGATCCATTCCAGTACTCTCTCCCCCGTTTCCTTTTGAGGTTGGGTAACTGCTCCTAAAAGATGCATGTCAGCGTGCCAGATAGTGAGATGTAAAGGCAATTCAGGATCCATCCGTGATACAAAACCTTTCAAAACACAGTCCGTAATGTGCTGCAAGGTTTCCAGTTGTTTTGTGGTAAGTGTCACAGGAGCACAGGGATCAGTGCCCTTTAGCAAGGGCTGCAGGTGCTCCAACAGGTTGTTGGGAATGCCTGTGACAGGCTTTAACCACTGCAAGTCACCCAAGAGTTTCTGAGCCTCATGTAATGTGGTGATTGTAGTACTGATTGATAGCTTCTGTGGTTTAATCCTTTGTTCAGTAATTGTCCAACCCAGATATTTCCAAGGTGCAGTCCTTTGTACTTTTTCAGGAGCAACGATGAGGGAGAATTCTGCTAATGTTGTTACAATGTCCCCTATTTGCTCATCTGTGAATGGTACCTCCTGAGAAAACAGAATATCATCCATGTAGTGATAAATGATAGTTCCGGGCATCTTCTGTCGTAGCGGTTGTAGTGCAGTGTCAACATAAAGCTGACATAGGGTGGGTGAATTACGCATTCCTTGTGGCAAAACAGTCCATTCGAACCTTTTATCAGGTTCTCCTCTGTTGATCGCAGGCAAGGTAAAAGCAAACCGTTTAGTGTCTTGTGGGTGCAAGGCAATGGTAAAAAAGCAGTCCTTTAAATCAATGATAAGGATGGGCCAATTCTCTGGAAGCATAGAGGGATTAGGAAGTCCCGGTTGCAGTGCCCCCATGGGTTCCATTTGGCAATTGACAGCTCTCAAGTCATGTAATAGCCGATATTTTCCAGATTTCTTTTTTATCACAAATATTGGAGTGTTCCAAGGGCTGGTAGACAGTTTCAAGTGTCCTTGTGCATATTGCTCCTGGACTAACTGGTGAGCTTGCTCAAGACTTTCCCGTTTTAGAGGCCATTGCTTAACCACTACAGGTTCCTCAGTAGTCCAAGTAAGTGGTAGAGGGAAAGTCCAAGCAATGGCTATTACCCCAAAGGGTGCTCATTGGTAAGAACAAGCCCCAGCTGAGATAAAACATCCCGGCCAATCAAACATGCCACTGTAGGAGGAAGTGGAGCAATAGAAAATGATGCTGCAGCCTGCTTACCATCTATTTCCACCTTGAGTACAGGTGTGCGGTTTGCCAGTGTCATTCCACCGACCCCTGTCACCGTGATAGCAGAGGGCTGCACTGGCCAGTCCGAGGGCCACTCTCCAGGGGCGATGATGCAGGTGTCAGCCCCCGTATCCAACAATCCAATCAATGTAATGCTCCGATTCTGAAAAGAAAGTTGACATGGCCTTTTTGGACGATCTGTCAAATCAATAGTGAGCAAGGTTAACCCTCCAGTTGAGCCAAAGGCTCCCTGCCGTCTGGGATCGTTTTTTATGGGTATCAATCCTTTTGTCATCTGTGGAAGCGGTATTAATTGAGCTATCCGTTGTCCTTTTGAGACTTTTACTGGGGGGTAGGGGGTGTGAACCATGATCATAATTTCCCCCTCATAGTCCAAGTCTATTATTCCCGGTAATACAAATAGTCCCAACATGCTTGCAGACGATCGGCCTAAAAGTAGTCCCCCAACTGGTTGTCCATTTATTAAGATAGGTCCAATTAGTCCTGTGGGGATCTTTTGTGGTTGATTGGTCATAATTGTAATGTCTATTGAGGCTGCCACGTCCAGGCCGAGGCTCCCTCTGGTGGCTGGTTGTAATTGCTGTTGAGTCCTGATGGCATTGCAGCTGCTATTTGTGTCCCCGCGCGGCCGCTGCTCGCGCTGCTTCTCGAGTTTCCCGATTTCCTGCGGCAGGCGCTAGTGTTGTGCGTGTTGGATTGGCATTTCCCACACCAGACTCCTGTCGCTCCACACTCGCGGCGAATATGTCCAAGGCCTCCGCAGCGGAAACATTTCACACGGTCACCGTTGGTTGAGCGAGGGCGGGAGTTCATCGTAGCTGCCATTTGGAGGGGTGCAAGAGCTGCTAAGACCTGAGTTTGTGTGGCTTGTGACTGCTCCTGTAATGACTTTGCCTGTTCTTGTAACCCCTTCTGTAATGACTTTGCCTGTTCTTGTAACCCTTCCTGTAATGATTTTGCCTGTTCTTGTAACCCCTCCCCTATCTTTTGCAAAGCATCCACCAAAAAAGCCTGAGAACCCGATGGAAGGGAAGCTGCCTTCTCTAACAAATCTGGGATTGTCCAGTCCGCTGGCATAGTGTTAAAAAGGGTTCTAGTTGAGGAATTACAATTCTGTAATACACATTGTTTTAGTAAAGCCCCTTGCATATATTCAGGCACACCAGCTTTTGTTATAGCATCCATTACTTTATCTATGAAGGTGCCTAGTAATTCCTCCCTCCCCTGTTTTATCCCCATGTAAATGGGTGTACCCCCTGGCGTTTTAATTTTCTCCATGGCCCTCTTAGCTACAGCCATTATTTCTCTGCTTTTGTCTGGTCCAGACAGTGCCTGTGCCTCTACTCGCGAATACGCGCCCAAACCCATTAATTCATCAAGAGTTATTCCATGCAAAGGGTCTCCCTGAGCTCTCTGAACATTAACTGATAGCAAAGCCTCTTGTTGCCAATGTGCATTAAACAGCAACATCTGATGAGGGGTGTAAATCAATCGTGCTAGGCTCCTAATATCAGAAGGGAGCATCACATGGGCGTTAAAAAGATAATCAATCATTTGCTTAACTGGTTCGCTAGTAACTCCATAACTCCCCACCGTAGCACGCAATTGAGATAGCATTTTCCAATCCAATGTTGTAATAGTTGCTTGCAATCCTCCTTGTGGATTAGGCGTATAAACAACTGGGAATGCTAAACTCTCCTCAGTAGCTATTTCTAAATCATTGCCCAGGGCTAACCTAGTCCACAACTCATGCCTTTCTCTAGCCATAGCCTCCGCGCGATCAGATTCAGCCCCCGGAACAGACTTAGGGTTTTCGGGGGGGTTGGCCGCCTGGGGAGGACAACAAAGAGCCGACCTTTCAGGTTCATTATCCGAGTCGTCTGCCTCCTTCAAGGGAGGTGCCGAAGCTGGCAGATTAACGGTTGTAAAGGCAGGGGGGTTTGGGGTGTTAGCATTCCACTGCAATCCATAATCCTTATTTCTTGCCTGTGCAACTTTCACCTCCTCAGCTGCCCTCTTTTCTGCCTGACTCAATAACAATTCATTCTGCACCACTCTCCACAATTTACTCATCTTTTTAGCGGTTTTGTCATTGTCTACTACTAACTCCACGATCTTATCCCCAAAGTTTCTCCATTCCCCCAAATCATGAACAGTATGAGGATTAACAAAGAAACCGTAAGAAGTAGCAAATTTCAGGAGAGAGGGGAGCTCCTTGTCTAAGTCTATCCCTTTAATCTGCCTTTTCCTTAGAAAGGCTGTGAATAAATCATATGCCGCTTGCCTGTCCATTTTTTACTCACGTCAGCGCTGTTGCAGCCCCCCCAGGTCTCGGCAGCACGTATCGGCCGAGCCCACCGCTGTGGCACTCGGGACGCGGAGCCCCTTTCTAGTGCCCTGTAGTCGTCCCTCTAGCTGCAGGACCCGAACCCAACGCAGCCTCCTTGAATCGTGGTAGCGTGTTCTCCCCCGTTTTCTTCTGGCCAGCAGAAACGACAGGTCGATCACGTCGTCGGGGTCACCATTTGTTGGAAGAAAAGGCCGCGGGAGACAAGTCTCAAGCTATCTTGATCAACTAGCCTCGTTTATTGTGTTCCATGTTATCACATTTATACAAGCAGTAATTAGCTCATACATATTGCAAAAGTATAGCTCATGATTGGTTATGTCTCTTATAATGCACGTATTTTCTGCAGTTAGCCTTGCGGTTGCAACTTTCTCTACTTTATGTACTTTTCCCACATACAATGCATTCTCGATATATATACAAAGTATTCTTGACATCCCCTGTTGCTGTGAGACATCTGTGTTCAAGGGCAGTGTCTGCTTGCTGTGAGTCACGTAGCTATAGCTACACTTTACCCATCTTGATATTAACATGGCCTTTGCTATGCAGCCATTCATCTGCTAAACTCTCCACACACTCAGCTCCTGCCCCACTTCCCTACAGAAAGTTTCCAGACCCTTGCTTAACTCCTGTCGTTTGTTTCTGAGGTTGCTCAGCAGGTCCCAATTTCCCTTGATTTTGTCCTAATGTGGACTTGGAAATCCAAAGACAAAACTTTAAAACACTGGCATTTCACTGCTGATCCTTTACTAAACAGCACAGATTAAGGACTAAGTCCAAGAAGGGAAGACAAAGACTTTGGCACACATGCCCAGAACTGAGAAGAGAGTGGGAGGGAGAATGAGAGGGTAGAGACAGGATTGGTTTCCAGGGCATCACCAGTGCACACAACACACATCTCAGTGGCAGGGAACAGCTCGTGCCCCGGCTGCAGCCCGGCTCTCGCCCGTGCTCTCTGGGAGCTGTAGTCCGGGCGCCGCGGAGGGAAGGCTCTGCTCCATCTTCCCCCGCCCTGGCGTCCCCCTCGGCGGCACCCGGCACCCTGCGGGGTCCCGTGGGCACCCCCAGCCCTTCCTCACAGTCATGTCTCCCGCAAAAGCGGTTGTGTGCGTGACAGCGCCGTTTTCCTGAAGGAATGTGCATTTTGGGTACAGGCAGTGGGCTGTCTTTTCCCGTTGTACACCTCACTGCTCCTTTGTTTTAGATACTGGGATTTTGTGAACAGTATGGCTACTGCTTAGCAATCAGGGCAGTTTTTTTAGGGGGGAAAAAAAAGTTTTTTATCTTTCATATTCCCAAGAGCATCTCCCCTTCCCCCCCCTCCTCCCCCGCCCCTCCCATTTGTCTTTTTCTGTGCAAGGAAGGCAATTGAGTGCCCAAGGTAGTTGGCGCTGCCCGTTTAAATGCAGCCAGGCTGCAACAGCAGGGAAGTGGTGATGTACATGTCCCTACAGTGTGGGAAGAATTTGTTAGGCAAGAGTTTCTGCCAGTGAGGCACCACCACGTCCCTGTGTTAGGCAAGGAGCGTGAAAGCCCTGAGGGGATGGAAACACATCAGGAAAGCCCTGAGGGGATGGGAACAAATCCCACCATAGCAGTACCTCACCTTGGTGCCTTTCCTAAATCAAAAGAGTTCCTCACTGCTGGCACAACGCACAGAAGGAATACGTGATGCTGGCATGTCTGCTTGGGTCACTGCAAATGCTTGTCCTCATCCAGAGCATCCTAAGACGCATATGCTGCTTTCCCTTTGGCTGAGTGGCAGAGATTTGGTTACAGTTTCTTTGTGGCAGAAATGTCCAAGCACTTGGCTGTTCCCGCACCTGAGGGCTCCTGTTGTATAAGCTGATGTCTCCATCAGATTGCTGTGCTGTAATGTGAATGCAGTCAGAGTATGAGTAACAGCACGGGGATGGGCTGGCCATGTGACGCTATCTGTGAATGGAAACATTTGTTGGATTTGCTTTCTTTTACCTCTCAAATCATACTCTGTTTAAATTACATTTGCAGAGCGATGTATGGCTGTTAAAGGGATAATTTAACATTAGCTGCTGCCTCTTCCCCCCTCCCTGCACCCCCAAAGCCTGCAGAATTTTTCCTTTTTTTTCCTACATATGTGTGTACACCCATAAATGAGCTGGAAGGGGAGATGGTATTCAATTAGCCTTGTTGAAGAGTGAAGAGAAAAGCCTTAATGATGAAGACCTATCAAATTTCTCTAGTATGTTCTCCTCTGTCTCAAGAACAGTGGGATGTTGTCAAACCTGGGGAAACCAGTATCTTTCATACAGGAGGCTCTTAGGGACACTGTCTTGATGAACATCTGACAAGAAGTCCAAAAATTTGGGTGCTGGATAATTCCTATGAGGTGCTGTGCAGCTTAATCAAAAGAAGAGTATTTGGCTCTGCTGCTGGAAGATTAAATACAGACAGCTTGGACAGGCTGGCAGGAGGACATTACAAAGCTCTCTCTCTAGGCAAAGATCAGCATACTAGAGCATTGCATATCTCGGTGTGGAAGCACCTCCAACTTGCTTCCTTATTCCTTCTATCAAGGAGACTACTATATGTTGTGGGTCCAAAGGGAAGCGGGGCTCCATGAATTTTTAGAGTTTCACAGGAACACTGAGATGAGATGTTTGGAGGTCTAGACTTCAAAGCCCTGCTAAAAGCAGGGCTATCTCCAGACCTAGATGAGGCTGCCTGGGGCCTTAGCCAGGCAGTTTCTGACTGTCTCAAGGCAAGGAGATTCCCCAGCCCCTGCTGAAACCTGTGTTAGTGCTGAACTACCTTTAGGAAGGAGGTTTTCCCTTTATCTAGTCACAATTTCCTTTCCTGCAAATTTCATAGATATTTCACTGTGTATCTATCAGAAGAACTTGGTTCTCACTTCTCTGTAGCCCTCCACACCAAAGGAAAAAAAAAGCCAGAGTGTAATCGGTTACCTCCTAAACTTTTCTCTACTCCAGGCTGAAAGAAACAGCTATTTCAGCCTCCCCTTATATGGTACGAGCTCCAGCACCTCACTTATCTCATTCCCTCCCCCACAGGACTATCAGCACCTCTCTTGTGCTGTTATTTCCCTGAGAAGGCTACATCCCAGCCAGGGCCTTTCCTTTTGCAGGCAGCTGTTTGTCCCCTGGTAGAACAGTGAAAGCAGTGGGATGATGTGGCTGGAGAGACCTTGAGGCGGCATGTCCTATCTCCCTAATCTGAGGGAGGACCCCAGGAAGTTTGGTATCTGCTTGCTGAGCCTCCTAGCCGGCTCACAGACACCCCAGGCCATATATCCATCCTGAAGAGACACAGCTATAATGCTCTTGGTTTGCCCAAGGCCTTCAATCTGTTGATTTCAAAGGCGAGGTAATTTTATTTCCCACATTCTGCAGCCAGCCCACCTTGGTCTTGCTGCATGAGCACACACAACTTCTCGCAGTTCTCTTGTCTATTTTCCACCTATGCTTACCACCCTGCAGAGTGTGGCTTGACCTAGCAGCAAGTTGGCTGTGAGCATTTATGAGTGGGGAAAAGGAATGGTTGCCCTGATCCTGCTTCTCTTTTGCATCACCTCCGAAGCCCCTCCATAAACTAAGAGTGCAGGCCATCTGTGGCTGGCTTCTTGGAATAAACCAAAACCTAGTAAGATTTTCATAAGGTATTGGAGTCTCTGCCTCTTCACTTATTGAAATAACAAATGACACTAAAATCTTGACAATGAATTTAACATTTAAGTCAAGTTTTTGAACTGAAGCAACTGACCTGGTTATGGAAGATGATGACATGAAAACCATTTTGGGTTTGGCATTGTGGTTATACAAACTTGGTCCCACACATTACTCATACAGAAGATCTCTGCAATACCAACCACTGTAGCTGCCACAGAGGCTTTTCCTCAAACCACAAACCTTGGGGATCTGGGTATTTTGTTTTAAATCCAGAGAACAAGGATCTTGACAAGATCTTCCTCCTTCATGAATCATCACTTTGGCCTCTAAGGGTCACACGCACTGTGAGCTCGGACGCAAGGCTGTCAGCTCCTAAAGGCGACACTTTGAGGCAGCCGTGACAACTGCAAACGCCACCACCTCCACAGCAATAATCATATTCTGTCTTCTTGTCTGGGGCTCAGCTTGGTGAAGCAGATAATGCTTACCCCCGTGCTTGGGATCCACAAGTGTCCTCTTCCACACAGCACCTCTCCAAAACAATACACTGAAACGTTTTGGACTGACCACACAAAACTCAGTGGGCATTTTTGCAAACGTTAGCCATATGGCTTTTTCAATTCCCCCATGCCAGTTGTGGGAACCAGAGAGTCCTAGGGAACCACAGCACTTCAGGATTACTGCTGGCAGGGCAGAGGCTCCCAGTGAGGGGCAGGGCAAAGAGGCAGGCAGGGGAGAAGGGTGGATGTGAGAATGAATGAGGGCTAGAGACATGAAGCATGCTGATGTTGTGCAACAGGGTGCTGCATGCCAGCGGAGCCGGCTTGGGAATGAGAGGCACCAAGAACAACTCTGCATCCAGGATAAATAGTGAGGCCTCGAGATGGCACCTGGGTACCCCTGGGAAGTGGGTGTGGAACACTTGCATTGGGAGCCATCGGCTTAGAAGGGTGTTGCAGGGACATGGTTATTATTGATTTTTAAAGCTTTGGGATGAATAGCACTGCTGAACCCCCCCGAGGAGAGGACTACATCTGCATTCAGTGCCGACTTTGGACGCCGTACAGTAAATAGTGCTCGGAGCCATGTAACGGACAATGAGAATTGCTGAATAAAAGCCCGTGGAGAGCACGCCATCCAGCCCGCTCACTGAGAGGTCCTGCCGAGGAAATATTTTGGGATTATGCTTGAAGGCCATCAGAGTGAAACTTGCCCATCTGCACACGAACGTTCCCTTATTTAAACATACAGCCGTGCTCAGGTCCGTGAGACACAGCTCCAGGTTTGCCCCCACGACTGCCGTGCCTTGTGCAGCTGAACGGGGCAGGAAGGGCAGCACTTGTAGCATCTCCTCGGCCCCCAGCCCCGCGCTCCCGCTGGCCGTGTTCCCGCAGCAGGCAGCGGCTAGAGCTGGATGAGCCCCTTGGCCGGGTGACAGAGCCGCCGGGCTGCCCCCTTCCTTCCCAAAGCCTTTCCTCCGACAGCAGCTTTTCCAAAATGGCCATCGACGCCATGAACTTGGCCGGCGAGGGGAGGCAGCCGCGTTTCCGAGCGGCCGTGGGGGGGATGTTTCACGTTTCCGTGCCCGAGCCCCGCCGCTCCCCCGCACCGTGCGGCCGCGGCAGGCGGCAGGCGGCAGGGGGGGGCGGTGTGGCGCCGCTCGGGCGAGGCCCGCGCCAGCCGGATCCCGCATCCCGCATCCCGCCGCTGCCGCGTGCGTGCGAGCCCGGGGCGGGGGGGGGGGGGGGGGAGGCCCGCACGCCGCCGCTGCCGGGAGCGCGCCGCGTGCGTGCGCGTGCCGCGGGGGCGCGCGGCCCGGTGCGGGCAGCGCGGAGCGGCCCCCGCACGCGGCTCGCGCTCCCTTTGTGCCGTTGCCTGGCAACCGGGCGGGGGATGGGAAGCGGGATCGGGGGGGATGGATGCGCGCGCGGCCGCACGCCGATGAGCGCCCGTCGGGCGGCCGCCGCCCCCGCCCCCCGGGAGGCCCCGCCGCAGCCCCGGCCGGCCGCCACCCTCCCCCCGCAGCCCTCGGTCGCCCCGGGGCCGTCCTGCCAAAAACGCCCCTCCGGGCTCTCTCTCCCCGACTTTGCCCGGCCTTTGTGCCGCCGCCGCCGGGGGCCCAGCGGTGCGGGGCGCGGCCGCGGCCGGGGCGGGGGCCGGGCCGGTTGCTCGCCCCGCGTCCCCTCCGCCCCCGTCCCACGGTGCCCACGGGTGGGTTGGGGGGTGCGGTGTGTGCGGGGTGTTTCGCGGGGAGGGGCGGCGGCGAGCGAGGAGCGGAGGGGCGGGGGAGGGGGCTCGTTCTGGGCCCTTCGGAAATGGGAGGTGGCTAAGGCGGGCAGCGGTGGGAGCGATGGGAGGGCGGCGGGGCGCAGGCGGAGGCGCCTGAGCGCGGCGGGAGAGGGGGCGACAGAGCCGCGGGGCGGGGGAGCCCCGCTCCCCGCCGCACCCCCCTCCCGGAGCCGCTGTCCCTGCCGCCGACCGGTTATTCCGGAGCCGCGAGAGGAAACGAGGGAGCGCGGAAAAGGAGGAGGGAGGAAAGGGGGAGAGAAAAAAAAAAAAAAAAAAAAAAAAAGGGGGGGCAGCGTTTAAATCCCTGCCCCCCGCTCCTCGCCGCCTCCATTCCTCCCTTCATTCGACCTCCCCTCAGGAGCCGCCGGTGAGTCCCTCGCCCGCTCCCAGCCGCTCCCGCCCCGCTTGTCATTGTCGCCCACTCGCTGCATTCTTTCGCGGCTGGATTTTAGCGCTCCGGTCCGTCTGTCGGGATGGGGAGCGAGTCCGCGCGGGGGGGTGTGGGGGGGGAAACACCAAAGTTGGGGGGGGCAGGAGGGGCGAGAGTGCGATTAACCCCCGCGGCGCTGGGGAAGGGTCCCCGGCGGTCCCTGCCCCGGCGCGGATGCGGCGAGGGGCCGGGAAGGAGCCGGGACAGCGCCGCGGGGCACGGGGGCTCGGCGGGGCGGGGGTCCCGGCCGCGGCTGGGGGCGCTCCGGCATCGCCGGGGGGCGCTGCCCGCCCGGGGCTCGCCGCCCGCCCGCCCGGGGCCGGGCATTGCCGGACGGCGGCGCGGCGCCTTTCCCTCCGGAGCGGGGGGCGGGGGTCGCGCGGGGCTCCGCGCCCGCCGCGGGGGTCCCGGGGCGGGGACACCCCCCGCCGCGCGCCCGGCGTGACGTCAGCGCCCGCGGAGCCCCCCTTCCCTGCGGCGGGAAGTTCGGCGGGGGCAGGGGCGCGGGGCCCGGGGGGGCGCGGGCGGGCGGGAGTTGGGAGTTTGCGGCCCGGAGCCGTGCGGGGAGGAGGGCGGCACGGTGCTGGAGGGGAACCGGCTCCCGCCCTGCCTGCCTGCCTGCCTGCCTGCCTGCCTTCGGGGGGGCTCGTATTGTCCCCGCTTCCCCAGGTGCGGCCGGGAAGCGGGCAGGAGGAGCTGCCGATAGCGTTTCCATCGGGGGACCCAGAAGAGTGTCGGCTCTCCCGCCGTGGCTGCTGCGGGCACGGGTGGGATTCACCCCTTGCCGCTGCCCCCTCCTCTGACACGCCAGGGTGCCGCTTGGGGACCGGGGTGCTGGCAAGACCCCGTACGGCTGGGTGGCATCAGGCTGCCCTCCCCTTAAACCGGCCGAGATCCCTCGGTGTGTCCGGCTGGTTGTCCATTCGTTATTCAGGATTTCTCAAGAAGCGGCGTCTGGGTTTCCCACAGTGCCCTTTTGGCTATGCCATGGAGCCGAGGGCTGTTCTGCCTTGCCGGCTTGTGCCGGCCTGTGGCCGGCTTGGCTGGTGTTGCCCAGCGAATTGCCGGCTGTATTTTGCCGAGTGGCCGCTGTGCTGTTGAAGTGGCAGCCATTTGGTCACCGTGGCATTACTTTGCACGCTGCCTTGGCTTGCCGTGGAGTTCTGCCTTGATAGCTATTGTATGTTCCCGAAGTTGCTTTCCACATGGGCAGTGTCTTTCCTTGCGTTTGCCTTGAGTTCCGCAGCCGATTACGCGTTTGCCAGGGTGGCTACTGTAAGAATTTGTATGGCTTTTGTCTGCAGGGTCTGTTTTTTGCAGGGCTGTGCCTTGAGCGAGCAGCATGTCCTTAGCGAGCTCGGCACCCAAATCTGTTGTCATTGTTTCTGGTTGTACTGGGTGGATCGCATAGGAGCCGCTATGCTTGCCAGCCTTAAAAAAAGTGAGGAGAAAGTAGTGGGCCATTATCCTAAGGTGTGTAGCAGGAGAGCGAAGGAGGAGTTGGAAATGCCATGCATTTTGTGTCCACCTGAGTGCTGGACCATGGTTACACACCCTTCAGGTGTGTGCTGCCTAAAGCTGCAGAGTTCAGCCTTGACTTCCCACTAGAGAATCCCACAGCTGTCTGAGTTGAAAGCTGGACTCTCTTTTCTTCTAGGACTCTCTTTTCTTCTAAGCCTGAGGGTGTTGTGCATCACCGCTGTGCTGCACGCACATTCCCGAGGGGCTGGAGCTCCGCGGCCATTACCCATGGATGGGACACTTGTAAATGTGAATGGTTACTTGTTAATTTGGAATTATTTTAGTTCTCTTTTGCCCTGTTTCTCGGCCAAGTTGGTAATGTTATTGTGTGTTATTTTGTGTATGTCATCGGTGATGGCACAACCAATTATTTGTATATTTCCCCAACTTCTTAGGAATGACCTGATCTATCAAACCAGCCTTTTCCAGTTATGATGGAGCTTTTCAAGCATGGCCAAAGAGTGAACTTGTAGTACCGTGGTTCTTGCTGGAAATTATAAAAAACCTCCAAACATTTGAAAATTAAATGTGCAGTGCATCTTAATGAACAAGATGAACAGGTTTAACCTGCTGCAGTGACCTGCCTTTACCTCTCTTCATATGCATTTACCTCCTTTGCTGGGTTCTGTATGCCTTGGATACCTCTGAAAGGTTCTTGCATTCTCACCTTTAGGTTTGCCTGAACAAGGAATTACGATGACATTTCTTGTGGGTGTACTTGTGATACAAGTGTACAAAATGGGTGGGTGCACGAAATGATAATGGTCATGCAAGGAGCTATGATTCCATAGCATGGGGAGATTGCTGCACTAAAAGCAGCCTGATCTGTGTTGTTCTTCTAGAGAAGGAGAGGGAGGAGCATCTAGTCCACTCGGACTAGATGATCATTGTAGGTCCCTTCCAACTGAAGTACTCCATCCTGGTTTTATTTGTGGGTGAAATGCATCAGGCAGGTTCTTCTTTTCCCAAAGTTCAGCCCCTGTCACTCCTTGTACACCTTCCCAGTTTGTCCTGGAACTCCCTCATGTTCATCAGTGTTTTTCTTGGGATGGAGATGGAGTTGAGAGGAGCAGTCCATGTGGAATACAGAGCTGTGTAGGGGAGGTTTATTTATTTACCAGGTCTGGGGTGTAATATGTTTGCAAATGCAATCTCTGAAATTGGTCTGTGCACATGTTCAGCTGTGCCCCTCCATAAATACCTACCTGAATGTTTATCCATCTTATATTATTCCTCCTTGTGTAATGCCTTCTGAGAACCTGGTTTTCTCTACTGTCAGACTTTATCTTCCCCAGTTCATTTCTTCCTCTCAAATGTCCTTTGGACAAATAAACTATTTTCTTGCCTTCATTGGATTTTCTGGTCTCATTCTTCTTCCATTAGGAGATGCTTTGGAAGTATGAAATATATCTCTTCCATCTGTACTTCTTGAAGACTCTATCTAGTGAAGTACAAAATAGCAGTGCTTTACAAACTTCTTAAAGGCTGAAGGAGAAGGCAACACAAGTTCTGACTGTTCAAAAGTGAAGGCATCTCTGAAAAAGTCATGCTCTTAACCAAGTGAGCACACCTAGGGTAGGTATTCTCTGCAGAATTAATTCCTGTGATCCCTGCTGGAGTCTGGTCACAGGGGATGGTTTAACATGAACATGAGATGCTCCCTCTCAGTGCCTTCCCTGACCTACTGAGGCTCAGCAGTGCCCAAGGCATGTGCTGCCAGGCTGGCCAGGTACATGTCCCACTGCTCTTTGTCACCTTGAGATGAGCACTGGAGAATCTTTCTGTCCTTCCAGTCACGTGTTGGGCAGTCGTGGACCCACAGCCCGTGTTCTCAGTGAGGTGTGTATGGAGAATGATGAAACAGAACAGGATGTTTCCAGTTCAAGTGGCTTGAGCTTCACTTCCCTACCAGTCTGGTTGGCTGTTTGGGCTTCGAATGTTTGGGGATAACGATTTGGTCATGTTTTAAGTTTAACAGAAGTCAACTTTGTGAGGAAGTGATCCCTTCAGAAGCAGTGCCTAGCTCCCAGCTCTGATAATCCTGCAGAAGTTTCTGACCGTCTGTTTTTCTGTGTGTGTTGTGGCAGCAAACACTGATTTATTGTTGTCTTCTCCTGTAAAAATATCAATGTTTGATTGATTGTTGTGGCAGTATTTTCACCTACAAACCAAAGGCTAACTGCAATATCTTCTCCAGGCAATTTCAGCCAATGATGGCCTGTCTGGGCTTTGCTGAAGAAGGGGAGCTGGTTGCTCTCAATCTTACTTCACGTCTCTTGCCCTGGTGACATTCTTCATCACAGATAGTTTAGCTGGAAAATTTTAGTCTTGTACTTCCCTGCTGTACAATGCACTTGGTGATAGCCTGTTTCTTCCACAAGGTCTCTCTGCTCTATAGATCACTTAAGTGAAGGTTGCATTTGAGCAACCTTCATCTGTTTGGACAGTGAATTGGATTTACTCTGTGTGTGTATATGTATTTATGTGTGTGTGTATATCACAGTATATATGATAGTTCGTATAATATATCTTATATAAAATATAATGTTATATAGTTATTAAATTTTATATTGATATATATAGCAGAGTGTATTGGATATAAAGTGTATCTATAGCACAGTATTTTGGATATAGTGCTGGGTTTTTTTCATGGAGGCAGTGCAACAGATGAAGTGATTTACCTCAGAATTATTCAGAGTTTGCCAGACACATAAAGAGGGCCCACCCTCCATAAAGAATGGTTTATCCAGTCATGGTTATCCATCAGGCTTTCCTCATACATTGCTAGACCATTTCTTTCAAAGTCCATTTTCACCCAGAGCTAGCTAGACCCCATCACCTTTTGGCCAAGTTCTATGACTACTAATGAGTCGAGTATTGAAAAACCTGTTCTCATCAACTGGCTGGTCTGTGCAGAAAATATTAAGAGCATTTATTTTACAATAAAATAAAAGGAAACCCTTAAAAATTTTCAGTGATACACTAGATTCCTATGCAAGTTTTTCAAGTGATTGATTTCTCTCGCTTTTCAAATTTTGCACTATTCCTGTGTTGGATTTGTCTAGCTTTATCTAAATCCATTGGACATGGGGGTCTTTGCTGTGTAGGTTAAAGAGCTCTCAGAAATCTTCTCCCTTTGTAGTGCTCATAGTCCATCTTCAAGTCTCCTTTTAACATTTTCTCAGGTAAGATATATTTATTCAGTTTAAGGCTAATAGGGGGGAGGAGTTCATCTCATTTCTCAATTTGTCAGCATCCTTTTTGGAGTACACAGGTAAAAATGGCGTGTGCTACTCCCATAACTGCCTTACCAGTCCTGTGTATAGTCAGGTAAAAATTACCTCTCTTTTCCTGCTCCTGAAGAATATTCCTTTCTCTGTGCACCAGTAGATTTCACTCATTCAGGAAAAGCCTTCTTAGAAGTCTTCTGCTGAGAATTCATGTTCCAGCCACTAATTACAAGGTCTTTTCTGATCTTATGTGTATCCTTGGATTTTCATCCTTGGAGGCATTCTATGTTCTTCCGTTCTTAATGTAAAAATCTTGGATATTTAAGATGCTTGTCTCTCTGCGCAATCCCGTTCTAGCAGTAACACCAACTGCTCTGTGCCAGAATTTCCATGCCATCGTTTATCATCTCACCTGCCTCACCTGCTAACCTTTATTCAGGTTTCTGAAGGCTTTGTTCAGTCAGTGCCTTCACCAGCTACCAGTGATATTCCACATTCAGCTTTGTTACAGCGGATCCATGTGTGACATCTTTTTGCTGGGACGGATCGTGCTTGTGCCGTAGCTGTGCACCAAGCTTTAATCCCACAGGTTGGCACATGCTGCTTTACAGAGATTACCCAAGGCATTAAAAATATCTCAGGCTGTGGTTTCACTTTCTTGGGTGCCTTTTCTCGTGACAGTGCAGTCCGAGCCTGGTTTGGGCTCAGCCTCTGGGCTCTTAAGTGGGTGCCTACTTGAGAGGCAGAGGCCCGTGTCTGTGCTTGCTAAGGCAGGTTATACATCACTATAGATGGTAGCACTTCAGCATAGATTGCCTGCTTTGAGTTCTCTCGGGATCACAGAGAATTTTGAATACTCGTGACTTCTAATCCTTCACTGTGTCATGACCAGGAAGACCTTGTTTTAGCCATAAACCTCTGTTTTCTGTTTTCTGATAAAATCACAAGGACTAAAATCACCATCAGCTTGGTGAAGTGTGTAAGACAAAAGCTCTCCTTCCTCCCAAGGATGGTTCAGCACTGGCATGCGTTCCCAGGGAGGAATATTGTTCTCTGAGGTGCTTGTGACAACCTTGTCTAGCTCTGCAGTTTGCTGTGAACAGGGCATTTGAGTGGAGACTTCCAGTAACCTCTTCCAAGGCAAATCTTCCTGGACACACCGTTGGTTTTTGTTCCTTTAGCCCCAGGGATGAGGGCAGGATCATCCCACTTGGGCAGTCCTGTAGATCAAGGAGAAGCTGCGGGATCCCAAGCCTAGGAGTGACTCAAAATTTACCAGTGACTCATATCTGCTGTACTACTGTTCCTGTGCCCATTTCTCTGGCCCCAGTTCACTTCTTTCATTCTGAATGTGTCTGTCCGTCTTCATCCTGTTCATGTGCTTTACCTTGGCACACACGGCTCTCATGTTGTCTTTGTTGTTGGTCATGAATCCCTAGAAACAGAGAATCTTAAAGGTTGTCCTTTGGGTCAGTGGCTGCAAAGTCATAGAATCATTTAGGTTGGAAGAGATCTCCAAGATCACTGAGTCCAACCATTAATCTGTCATTTTCTAATCTAACCTAATCCAATCTGATCCAATCCAATCCAATCCAATCCAATCCAATCCAATCCAATCCTGTGCCATTTTCCTCTGGTACTCCTACAGCTTCCAGCTGTTTTCAGTGGAGGAACTGCCATAGCCAGATATGGTTTCTAGCTATCCAGAAAGTGCCGGTGATTCTCTCTGGAATGAAACTCTCCAGTCTTCCATCAAACACATGGAATTTCTAGTGCCCATGGTGTCCTTTAACTGGAAATTCTGCAGCCACTTGTTTAAAGAACAATAGTGTTGCTTGATGGTCATCAAATTTTTACTGGGAAAGACAGTAAAAAATTATTTCCTACCTAACCTTTATTTTCCATATATGGCTCTATGGTCCCCAGTCACATCCTCACTTCAATAACCTTTTCTATGGACAGAGATGTCTAACCCACTCAGTCGTTCCTCTTCATTGCCCCTTCTAGTTCCTATGGAAGAAGCAGAATTGCACACACATTTCAAGATATGGGAAAGCCATAGGTTTGTGTGGGGGCATAATCACATTCTCCTCAGGAAATTCTAGCATGCAGTTTACTTTTTTGATGGCTGCTGGATGCCAAAGTGCCATTTTCATGGATCTGCCTCTTATATCCAAAGGATATCACCCTTGAGATGCACTGGTGAGCTCCGTGTCCCTATGTCCCTTCCAGCTAACATGCTCCTTTGAGTCTCTGGGCAACCATCCCGTGATGTCTCTTGAGTAATTTGCTTTGCATTCTTAGCAAAGGGACATCTGTGTACCAAAAGAGGAGTGTGAGGTGTTACAGTAGACCCTTGGCCCCTAACAGCTCCAGAGGTAAGGTGTGCTCAGGTATCGCAAATGTAGAAGATGCTGCACTTCATAAAATAGTGAGTGTGGGGAGTGTGATGTGTCCTTCCTCTGGATCTTGCATCTGTAAGCTCCATCCCACTTGCAGAAGGCAGAGCTCAGTGTGGTTTTTTTCATGATCCACCACTGGGCTCTGCCAGCCTGTATCTCTGAGAGATCTGGAAGCCCTCCTCCAGGGAGACAGAATGATTCTTCTGGGATTTTTAAGTAAATCTGTTACATACTTAACAGTCATTTTACTGTGCCCTCAGGAATTGTTTTACGATTAACATAACCTTCTTTAGTACGTCTAACCTTCATTTAGTGAATCAAACTTTATTTTCAGTTGCTTTTGCAAAAATTAATATCTTCTTCTAGGCTGTAAATTAAGCTATTGTTAAATGCATGAATGTTTTTATTATTTATTACCTTGCTTTCGCTCTGTTATTTCACTCTGTTCATCAGAATTTTTTTTCTCAGATATATTTTTATTTGAATGGAGGTTCCAGAATTAGAGTTTTCATACTCAAAATAACATTCTTGCTCCTCATGGTTGTGCAAAATTAAGAAAACAAAACATTAATGTAGGCTTAATAAAATGTAAACTAGCTTTATCTCCTAAGACTGCCAGCGCTCTGCACGGTTATTTTTAGTATTCTTATTTGGCACCCTTTCCTGAAGCGTATTTTAATTTTTATTTATTATTTTACTGCAGAGAAGGAGCACATAGGTAGCCCAACAAGTGAATTTGTCAGCAAGTACAAATAACAAAGATTGAAGCTGTTGCCTCAAGATGAGTCTCTTTTTTGCATGGGAGGTGTTATTTTAGAATAATTTTAGGATATTTTATACAATGATGGACTGGTGTGGGTTGAAAGGGGCCTTAAACATCATCCAGTTCCAGCCCCTGTGCTATGGGCGGGGACACCTTCCACTAGACCAAGTTGCTCCTGGTCCCTTGTAACTTGGCCTTGATCACTTCCAGGGTTGGGGCATCCACAGCTTCTCTGGGAAACCTGTTCCTGTGTCTCCCTGCCCTCATAGTAAAGAATTTATTCCATCTATCCAATTTAAACCTGCCCTCTTTCAGTTAAAACCATTGCCCCTTGTCCTGTCCCTGCAGGTCCTGGTAAAAACTGTCTCTCTACCTTTCTTATAAGCCACCTTTGTATACTTAGAATCTCAGAATCTCAGAATCATTAAGGTTGGAAAAGATGTCCAATATCATCCAGTCCAACCGTTGACCAAACATCACCTTGTCAACTGAGCTGTAGCACTGAATGTCCAGTCCTTTCTTGAACACTTCCCTGGATGGTGATTCCACTGTTGCCCTGGGCAGCTCATTCCAAGGCCTAACCATCCTTTCAGTGAAGAAATTCTTCCCGGTGTCCAACCTGAACCTCCCCTGGCACAGCTTGAGGCCGTTTCCTCTTGTCCCATTACTTGTCGCCTGGGAGAAGAGGCCGATCCCCACCTTGCTACAGCCTCCTTTCAGGGAATTGTGGAGAGTGATAAGGTCCCTCCTGAGCCTCCTTTTCTTTAGGCTAAGCATCCCCAGCTCCCTCAGCTTCTCTTCACAGGACTTGTGCTGCAGACCCTTCCCCAGCTCTGTTGCCTTTCTCTGGACACGCTCCAGCCCCTCAATGCCCTTCTTGAGTTGACAGGCCCAGAACTGGACACAGCACTCGAGGTGTGGCCTCACCAGTGCAGGGGGACAATCACTGTCCTGGTCCTGCTGGACATACTATAGCTGATCAGACACCCAGAGTCTTTTCCCCCATCTGCTTGGCAGGGGTCACCTGCTCATAAAAAGAGAGCAGGTTGGCCCAGCAGGACCTTCCTTTTATGAACCCATCCTGGCTGGGACTAATCCCCTGGCTGTCCTGTATGTGCCATGGGATCACACTTGGGATAATCTGCTTTATAACCTCTTTGGGCACTGGGGTCCAGCTGACAGGCCTGTAGTTGCTCTGATCTTCCTTCGGACCCTTTTTGTGGATGGCCATCACATTGTCCAACCTCCAGTCACCTGCGACCTCTCTGGTTAACCAGGACTGATTATAAATCATGGAGAGCGGCTTGGTGAGCTCTTCCACCAGCTCGTTCAGTACCCTGAGCTTAAAAGCTACCAGAAGGTCTTTCCAGAGCCTTCTCTTCTCCAGCCTGAACAACCACAGCTCTCTCAGCCTGTCTTTGTAGGAGAGGTGCTTCATCCCTTTGATCATCTTCATGGCCTCTTCTGGACTCCTTCCAACAGGCCCCTGTCCTTCCTGTGCTAGGGACCCCAGAGCTGGATGCAGCACTCCAGCACTGGGGTCTTGCCAGAGCAGAGCAAAGGGGCAGAATTCCCTCCCTCACCCTGCTGCCAATGCTGGTTTTGATGCAGCTTAGGACATGTTTGGCTTTCTGGGCTGCAAGTGCACATTGTTAGCTCGTGTCCAATTTTTTGTCCCCCTGTATCCACAAGATTTTTGCCACAGGGCTGCTCTCAGCCTCTTCATTCCCCAGCCTGTACTGATCCTGGTGATTGCCTTGACCCATGTGCAAGACCTGCACTTCCTTGTTGAATTTCATGAGTTTCACATCGTTCCACTCCTCAATCCTGTCAAGGTCCTTCTGGATGGCATCTCTTCCCTTTAGCCTGTCAGCCACTTGACTTGGTGTCATCTCCAAGCTTGCAGAGAGTGCACTCATCCCATAATCTGTGTCATTGATGAAGATATTAAATAGTATTGGTCCCAGATCCTTGGGGGACATGAGTGGTTCAAGGTTTCCACTTTGACACTGAACTGTTGACTGTAGCTCTTTGGATGGAGTGATCCATCCAGTTATCAAATATCACAGAGACTGGTTTGGCAACTATGTCAGCCAGCTCCCTCAAGACCCTGGGATGCACCTCATTGGGTTCCATGGACTTGTTCAGTTTCCTCAGGTGGTCTCAAACTTGACTTCTTATGATGGGATTGTGAATCAGCTCTTACATATACATAGATAGATCTAAATCGAGAGAGTCCATTCAGCTTGTGTATTGAAAGTTTGTGTGTAATTCACCCTCTGGCACAGAGTGAAGTTTCTGGAAGCATTTATTTACATTTATTGTTAAAATTTATTTTAACACATCTCATAGCGACCACTCCAGGTCATATTTTGAAGACAGAAGAATCCAATGAAATTCCAGTACATTGCTAATATGAAATCAGTGTTTTTATAGAAAATAAAAAACCTGACAGCTGTCACTATTTTCATACTGGATTTATATTTTGACCTCTTGAGCAGTAGTCACAGTTTGCACTTGTGTTGTAGGTGTTTCTGAGTTTGCCACATAACACTGTGCTGCCAAACCTCCCTGACAGGGCAGGTCTCAGCCCTTCCTGGCTGTGTCCCATGGCTGCTAGTGGCTGGATGTGCCTGTCCCAGGCCTTGTGGAGGGGTCTGCAGAGGACTGGGAGCTGTGTACTCTAATCCTGGGGTCTCTGTGTGCAGGGACCTGCATGAGAGTGACCTGCAGGGATCCTGTTCCTTGATTAATTCACTTCCCAGCCTGAGTTCATAGCCCCAGCATCCACCCAGTGTTGTAGTTATTCTGTAGGAGACAGAAAAATGCCTTTGTTTGAAAACTACCTTTCATTTGTATACCTTCATATATTTATTCTTAACAAAATGTACTGAATGTGGAAGATTTGCCAGTTGTGGTAATATTCACACCCAAGATACAAATGTTTGCCATCTTGGTATTCAACCACTTTGGCATCCTTGTCCCTTTGCTCGCAGAGTCGTTTTCCCTTTTACCGTAATGTCATGCTCCAGGTATGTGTCAAAAGACTGTGATGTGCAACCTGAACCCTGACCTGTTTATTTCACTGCTTTCCAACACTGAACACAGTGCCCTTCCCCTTCCTTCCCTCTCTTTCTCCATCATGCCCTATAGTAAAATGCCAAGGTTCAAGCATGAAATCAGGTAATTAGCCATTGGGAAATGCTGTACTTCAAGTTGTGTGATTGCAGTATTTGGGACAAAACTTAATGTTTTCAAGATCCTACACAGTTGTTAAAACTGATTATGGTTCTGGAAATTCTCTCTTCATTTTACAAAATGGGGAAGATAAAGACAGGAGTTAAAAATATTTGGGACCATCATTGGGCAGTCATTATATATATATCTATACACATACATACTGCTCTTCTTAGTGATCTTTTACCCATCAAGAGGGATCCATCAGTTATAATTCCAGCTTATTTTCACTTCTCAGCATCTGCAATGTGTTAGAAAGCAGCTGTATTCATTTTGCCACCCTGGTGCCTCCCTCCAGTGCTAGTCCACCCCTTTGTAGAAGTGGGAAGAGAAAAAACAGGATGGGAACAGAGAGCTATTGAATTGCAGAGAACCAGAGTCAGTTTAATTCTCACATCTGACTTTGGAGTCCCTGCCTTTGCATACCAAATGCCTTGGATTTCACGTAGGATTTTGGATGTGATTCCTACATTTCAGAAAATTACTTAAAAAGTAGTCACTGTGTACTTCAAACAGTTCCCAAATGAAGAAGACGAGGTTTGCACTTCAGAACATCTGTACTTAGGCTAAAGCAGGCATTCCACTGACTCCTTACTTCAAACTTGCATGGACTAGCATCTAGTGGAAGATGGCTTTGTAAATTAACCAAAAAGGGGATGATGTTAGCACTTTTTCGTAAATGGCACTGATGCTGGGAGCCTTCAGCTCTCCCTTCTGCTGGCACTGGCCCCAGAGAGGGCTAGATGGACCTTAGCTGGCATTTGACTTTCTCAGGCAGACTGGAGCCCTGGACTTGGGGTGCCCATCCCAAGGGGTTTGCTCTGCCATTGAGCACCTGCTGAAGTGTCAAAACCCTCCATGGCTCTGGCAGCATCTCCCTGTCTTCCTGGTCTCAGTGGAAATGGGCTCCCTGCTGCTGGACACGTGCTGGGTGAGGCCATGCCTGCAGCCCCAGCATGTGCAGCGCTTTGGGCACGTGACTCGTTTGTCATTTACAGTCCTGGCCAAGCCCTCAAATACCACCCCAGAAACTTGGTTCCCATTTACTCTGCTTCTGTTGCCATCTAGGAAAGTTTATTTCCTCAAACCCACAGTCTTAATGTATAAATGCTCTCCTGAGCCAGGGACAAACATTCAGCCTGCTTTCTAAGAGGTGAAACTTGAGTGTTTCTCATTTGAGATGGACTTGTTTCCAGTTTGGTTACCTGGGAGAATTGCTCCACATGACAGCCTGGGAGGGAGGGAACCTATCTGTGTCCTTCAACAAAAGAGGAGCTGGACCTCATAAGCTTCTGGCTGCTGGTGCAGGATACTCCAGGCTTTGAGAAGGAGAATGACTTGGAGCTGGGGAGGAGGAGCGGGATCCATTTTGAATGCCATGTGGGGGATGCCTGTTGAGTGCGTGTTGCTCGCAGGAGACTTCACCAAGGCTTACAGGAGAATATGGAGGGGTTTGGGCAATAAGCCAAGCCAAGCTGGGTTGTATGAAACGCAAACAGAAAATAGCAATTCGCAATGCCTCATAACTCAGTTGAACCTGCAAAGGACTTCACAGGGCCAGGGAAAGGTTAACCCTTCCGCAGCAGCCCTGTCACGTCTCACCTCCTAACCAAAACCACGGAATCCTAAAAACCCTTCAGAGACATTTGCAGGGATCTTCAGTCATGGGAGTTGTAACTTGCTAATTGTAAAGGTTCACATTGCAGGCTTTTATTTCATAGATGTTAAAATTAGAAGGCGGATTTGTGTTCCTCTCATCTGGCCATAACAGTTGCTATACTGAGCCTAATAATTTGTGCGTCAATTCTCTTACATATTTTATTAAAGTCTTCACTGTCTAAGTGACAGAAACTTCTGTCTCAGTCAGTGGTTGATTATGTCTCTTGAAATGTCGCTATTTGTTTCTGGCTTTGTTTGCTACTGCATATTCAGTGGTTGGAATAAGTACGGAGTAGGTATCCCTTTCAAAAAGGGAAGTTTCAGTTTGTGGTTGGCTGCATGTTATTTCCCTGAGTGACTTCTCTGGGAAGAGGATGGTAATTGTCATTCCAGGGTTGCTGGAAAGCTGAAGCGAGACCTGTGTGCTGCGTTATCACTCTGGCTTCTTTGGTGTGGGAGGCATGGGTGGTATCCCTGTGGAATGCAGGGAGCACTGACACTGGGAGCGTGCTGTTGCTGCTGCTGTGCCTTCAGAGCTGAGCTAATACTTGCAGATTGCCACCATGGTGTGAGTCAAAGTTGAGTTAAATTGGGATCACCTTACGCATTACAATCTTACGTTTCATGTAAGAAATGTTGGTTCTGGATGCTTATCTGGAATAGCATCAGTGTAACTGGCTGAATTAGCAACCGAAGGCCAAAGCGTGACAGAAATACGAGGCTGTAAAACAAGTCAGTGGGTGGGGATTGGGAGTGGGCTCTGCCTCCATTAGGTCAGTTATAAAACATTGTCAGCTATTTTTCTATTAAAGAAGAGGTCTCAGTTAATGAATTGATGTGTGTGGGAATTAATGCTGGATGTGTCCCCTTGGGGCTTTCGTGATGAGGGTCAAATAAAATATTAATGGAATTAAAACAAACAGTCCCCTGATTTTCCTAAGTACCTTCCGGATGGGTTTCTCTAAGCATTGGTCAGGGAAGATGTGGAGCCCCAGGAGAGATAGGCCAGTGTCGTTACTCCCATTTCATGGTCAGGGAAATGAAGGCAGTGGAAAGCAGTGACCCTGGGGCCACACAGTTCAGCAACAGGGCTGCACAGGAGCTCTGAGAGTTCTTCTCTCAGACTGCTTTTGCTCTGATCCCTGTTTTCAGCTCCCTTCTCAGAGAAATGGAAGCCATCCAGATTGCTCCTGCACTGCTTGGCTGGAAGCTGATCTTTCCAGGTGTGGGATGGTCTTCAGGAACCCCAAATCCATAGCCTTCTTATTCACAAAATTTCTCTGTGCTTCCAGATGAGAGAATAAAACCCAGTAGTTGTGGCTTTTTTTCTCCTGGTGTCTCTTCCACAGGACACATTCCCTTGTGTTTCAGATTGTCCATTCCAGAGGCTGAGTATAGCAACTCAAATGACAGGCTTGGGCAGGATAAAGTCTCTTTGGTTATGTGTGTGCAGTGCAGAGCAGTGCAAAAGGTCTTTAGCTTGCTGGATTCAAGCAAGCTAACTTCAGGACCAATATCCCTGAATCGTTTCCTCCAGTTCCCAGGCTAACACAGACATGGTACTTTCATACTCCAGAGTAGGAACTGTGTGATACAACAGGGTGTTAAATATCTACAGTAAAATGCTTTTGGACATGGCACAAAGCTGTAAATTGTTCCGGAGGGATCTCAGAAATCTTCCCGCTGCTGCAAAGTGTAAGGATGTACTCTGCATCCCTGGCTATGACTCGGTCTGGTACACTGAGAAACATCCAGTGTGTTGAGGAGGAAGAGACCCTGGCAAGGCACTCCAGGCTAAACAGAGCTGACGACTGTGGTGTGCAAAGGCAAAAGCTAAATGTGTTTTCTCGCACCTGTTTGTGTACCTTGGGCATGGAGCAGCCCAAGCAAGAATTGTCACATTTTCTGCGTAACATGGTGGTGCATGAGTGCACATGGATGTGCTCTGGAGAGGGGAGGGCTGTACAGTGCCCTTCAGCAAAGGCCACTTTGCTGGATGACAAATGGCACAGGGCTGGCAAATGACAGCACGTGGCCAGCTAAGGGTGGTGTAACATTCTGCACTGACCACAAGTGCAAAGATGAACTAACAAAGTCAGAAAAATTGTAATTGGGAACATTTTGAAGCACTTTCCTGTTATTTTTTTCCCAAGGAAAGGAAAATACTAAAATTATTCCAGAAGACAGATATCCAGAATTCCTGATAACCATTTCTTCTTGCATCCTCCAAAGCAGCATTACTGGGCCCCGAATCATAGAATTAGATAATCACAGAATGGCTTGGATTAGAAGGAGCCTGAAAGATCATCTACTTCCAACAACCCTGCCATGGACAGGGACATGTTCCACAAGACTAGGTTATTCAAAACCCCATCCAGCCTGGCCTTGAACGTTGCCAGAGCTGGGGCATCCATGGCTTCTCTGGGCAACCTGTTCCAGTGCCTCACCCTTAGAGTAAAGAGTTTCTTCCTAATATCTAATCTAAATCTGCCCTCTTTCAGTTTGAAGCCATTAAAAATGGATACCTTGCATCGTTCACACATCACTCGTAGAAACTGGAAATCAGATATGGCAGTGGGCAAATCTTTTCCCACACTGATGGGAAAGTTTATTGCATTCTTGGTAAACATCCTTGAGTCTCTAAATAAGGGAACAATAATAATTTTGTCATATTACTAGAGCGAGCCACAAAAGGATGTTCTATAGTCCACTTGGTCTTTCTCCCCCCTGACCTGCTTGTCTGCCTTTCAGGATTCAGGGCATCTTACTGCGTGGCTGGTGTAAGCCCCCCTTGGCAAAGAGCCGCCCGTCTCCGTCTCCTCGGAAACAGCCGGAGGGGGTTGCGGAGTCATAAAAATTTATGTTTTCATCAAACCGGGCCAAGGAGAATGGGGGTCCCACACCCAAAAGAATGAAGACACGACAGAACAAGGACTCAGTACGTGAGGTGGGAGAGGGGGGTGGGACACAAGAGCCACGCTGGAGGTGTGGGTCGGAACTGAGGCTCCCTGCAAAGCTAGTGGGCATGAGTTTGGTACAGTGGGAGTGCAAGGGGTTCAGGGGCTTTGGGAGCCGGGGCACAGAGCAGGAGTGGTGGGAGAGGCAAAGCAGGACTGACACAGGGATCCCTCTCTCAGATGTCAATGCGGAGTGGACGGAAGAAAGAGACTCCGGGGCCCCGAGAGGAGCTCAGGTCACGGGGTCGAGCTTCCCCTGGTGGCGTCAGCACCTCCAGCAGTGATGGCAAGGCTGAGAAATCCCGACAAGCAACAAAGGTAATATCAGCTGGAACACAAGTGTGGGGTGGCCAAGGACTGCCCAGGCTGGGTGGGATCCATTTGAGGATCCAGGGGCATAGACCAGAAGAGATCCACTGTGCTGGGTTAGCTTCCTGAAATGGGCAGAATCCCTCTTTGCTCTCATCCTCACCATCTTGCACTTTCCTTAGAACTGGTGTCCAGTCTCACCAGACCCTTTTAATGCTAATTTCTGCCATATCCTGGGTGCATGTTGCTCTGTTAGTGTCATTGACTCATGTGCCATGGTGTCTGTGTCTCACCTGCTGCAGTCTGTGAAGACCTGTTGGGTTGGAAGATCTCCCCATGACCCTCCAACTCTCTGTTCTCCTTGTCTCCTTGCAGAAAGGCCGGTTGGAGGAATCCTGCACCCCCAAGACCAGCAAGCAGGGCCGAACAGAAGAGATCTCAGAGAGTGAAGGGGAGGACACCAATGCTCCCAAAAAAACCAAAACTGAGGTGAGCGCTCTCTGCTGTGATTGCTGGCATGTGCCCAGTCCAGAGCAAAGGAGTCTCCAGTTCGTTCTCTGTGCTGCTCATGCCTGCCTGAGCAAGAGCCCTGCCTTTTCCAAGTGGCAAGAGTCTGGCTCCATGTGCAGCCGCAGGTTGGGTCAGAGTCAGTCCCTTCTGATCCCCAGCACAGTGTGAAATGGAGGTGCTTAAGTCATGATGGGTTCCAGGTGACAGTCATGCAAAACCTGCTCATGTACACACAGAGTCGTGGCAGGGCTTTTCTGAAACACTGGCAGCACCAGGCTGGATTGGTGGTTGGGTGGTTGGAAGACTCAGCTCTTGTGCTTCTTCATTCCCTGTTAGCCCGTTTAGGGAACTGGCCTTAAAGGCCTGCAAATATGGGGATGCTTACTCATGTTAAGAGGTCATTGTAATTCAACCATCTTGGTTACACTTCTGTAATTTCTCCACATGGATAGTAACTGTTCAGCTCAACAGTGATATTTTTTCAGCTGAGCCTCTCGTGCTTAGAGTGGCCCTTGTTAGTTACCCATGATGACTGCCTAATCACCAATGCCATTGTGTGAGGCAGCAGGTGGTGGGGAGGAGCAGGGATTGGGAAGCACAGGGGGAACTCCTGGAAGTAAGGCGTGGAACAGTGAGAGGGATCTGGTGGGGAGCTGGTCTCCTTGACCAGGGAGAGCTCTGCAGGGGCAAAAAGAGCAGTTCTGGGTCTGGGGCCTGTGCTGGGACCACTGTGGTGTGTGCTGCTCCATGCCACTGGTGATACCATGTCCTGGCCAACAGCCCATCATCACCCGTGTTGTATCTGTTCCTCTCAACCTTGTGTGTAACAGTTCCCTGCCCTCCCTCACTGCCTCTTTACACAAGGTACCCATTGTTACCTCCTTCCTGAACATGGAATGCTCATGAAGGACCTGAGAGCACCAGAAAGGTGGAGGACTGGTGTTATGTATACCTTGCCAGACAATGTCTCCTTTCCTCTGTGAGGTTTTCTAGTGCTGGGGTGGGCAGAGAAAGGTCAGAAAACAAATTCTCTGGGAACTTGAAGTGTGTCACATGTGGTCTGGGAGGCCTCATAATGCCCCTTTCCTCCTCCTTCCTACTTCAGGAGCTGCCATGTCCTCCATCCCCATCCGATGTTGACAGCCTTGATGGCCACAGCTTCAATGATGAGATGAGCAGCGACCCACGGGACATTGACCAGGATAACAGGAGCACCTCGCCCAGTGTCTACAGCCCTGGGAGCGTCGAGAACGACTCTGACTCCTCTTCTGTGCTGTCCCAGGGGCCGTCTCACTCCTACCACCACCCCCCACTGTTCCCTGAGAGCCCGCCGGGAGCTCCCCCTCCCGACAGCCTGGCCCGTCCGCCAGAGCCCAGCTTTGGGCTCCCGGGAGAGGTGCACCCCCAGGGGCCCCCCGCAGGAAGTTATCATTCCCAGCTGGAGGGCCAGGCCTCACGCATTTTCCAGGCTCAAGCCCCACAGACACCTGCCTCCTCCTCCTCCTCCTCCTCCTCCTCAGCTGTAGCTGCCCCTTCTGCTCCCCCTTCCTCCTCCTCAGCCCCTTCCTCTTCTTCCTCCTCCTCTTCTTCCCACACTCCCCTTTATCCTACGGCCAATGTGGTCCAGGTTGGGGCCAAAATTGCCAGTGGAGTGGGGGGGCTCCCAGCACCAGGGGCTCGTGAGCAGACCCTGAGCGCCAAGCACAATCCACCACCTACCACCCCAATCTCACTGGCGTCGGTAGGAGGAGGGCTCCCCCCTCAAAAGACGCCCCCAGCCAACCCCCCAGCTGCCCCCCCGGCCTCGGCCCCTTCCTTCCCCCACGTCTCCTCCAACCTGCCTCCTCCGCCGGCCCTGCGCCCCCTCAACAACGCGGCGGCCGCCTCCAGCTCCCCAGGGATGGCGGGGCAGGCCCTGAGCGGCCACCTGCCCTCTCCCCACAGCATGGGGCAGGACAAGGCGCCAGCCCTGGCCCCCTCCCGCTACCCCTACGCCCCGCCACCGCTGCCGCCCTCCAGCTCCTCTGCCCAGTACCCGCAGCCCTCCCCGGGCCAGCCCCTGCCCAGCTACAGTGCTTCCTATGGGCACTCCTTCCCCCCGCCCAGCGGCCTCTCTGTCTCCAGCCAGCCCCCCAAGTACACCCAGCCCTCCCTGCCCTCGCAGCCCGTCTGGAGCCAGGGGCCACCCCCTTACAGCCGCCCCCTGGGCAATGCTGGCTCCCACCCCGCTGCCCCTTTCCCTGGACAGTCCCCCCATCACCAGCAGCCTCCCCAGCAGCACCACCACGGTCATGGGAGCAGCGGGGGCGTCTCCCCAGCAGCCACAGCTCCTCCCCAGCCCCCTGGGGGCTATCCCCACGGCCTGGAGTCCAACAGCCATCACCCTTCCCATCCCACCTACGGGCTGCGCCTCTACCCTCCGCACAGCCAGGCTGCCTACAGCCAGGCTCCCTCCGCCACTGGGGCCGCTGCCCCCTCTTCCTCCTCCTCCTCCTCCTCCTCGTCCTCTTCCTCTTCCTCATCCTCCTCTGCTGCCTCTTCCCAGGGAAGCTACCCCAGCATGTGCACGCACCCACCGGGGCAGAGTCCTGCCACCTACACCTTCCCCCCGCCACCACCTCCCTCCCCTGCTCACGGGGCTGGCCCTCCAGTCACCTCTGCTGCCACCACCCTCTCCACCGTCATTGCCACCATGGCCTCCCCCTCTGCAGCCCCCTACAAGACGGTCTCGCCGCCGGTACCCCCGTCAGCTGTGGCCCCATATGGGAAGCGGGCGGCCTCTCCTGTCCCCACCTTCCAGCCCCCGGCCCCCTACAAGCCGGGCTCGCCCCCCACTTCCTCGGCCGCCCCTTTCCGTGCAGCCACCCCTCCTGGCTACCGGGTGGCCTCTTCCCCTGTGGCAGGGGGCTACAAAGCCCCCTCACCCGCCCCCTCTGCCCCACCACCCTTGCCAGGGAGCATGGCTGCCCCGGCCCCGCCGCCACCCCCACTCCCCCTCAGCGCTGCTCAGATCAAGCAGGAGCCGTCGGAGGAGTACGAGCCCCCGGAGAGCCCCGTGCCGCCTGCTCGCAGCCCCTCGCCACCCCCTAAGGTGGTGGATGTGCCCAGCCATGCCAGCCAGTCAGCCAGGTGAGGGGAGGCTGGTTTCTTCAAAGGATGGGGAGGGACGTATGGGGCAGAGAAGAGGAAATCACCCCAAGCCTGAGGTGCAGCTATGCCCTTTTGCATTTTTCATGATGCTCTTCACATTCCCACAGTGCCATTCCTACAGTACCCATCCCTGTCCCCATCCCTGTCAGCACTGATAGGCTTCACCTCTCATCCCCAGATTCAACAAACACCTGGACCGTGGCTTCAACTCCTGCTCCCGCACAGACTTGTACTTTGTGCCCCTTGATGGCTCCAAGCTGGCCAAGAAAAGAGCAGACCTGGTGGAGAAAGTGCGTCGAGAGGCCGAGCAGAAGGCCCGTGAAGAGAAAGAGCGTGAACGGGAACGGGAGCGGGAGAAGGAGCGGGAGCGGGAGAAGGAGCGGGAGCTGGAGAGGAGTGTGGTAGGTCTGGGGGTCCCACTGCCGCAGCGCAGCCGGGGCGGATGCCCGAAGGCCCCCTCGGCCGCTCCCCGCTGGGACCCTGAAGCCGGTCTCTCTGCTCTTTTGCAGAAGATGGCCCAGGAGGGCCGTCCGGTCGAGTGCTCGTCCCTCGGGCCGGTTCCCCACCGCCCCTCCTTCGAGCAGGGCAGTGCAGTAGCGACTGTTCCCCCATACCTGGGCCCTGACACCCCGGCTCTGCGCACCCTTAGCGAGTACGCCCGGCCCCACGTCATGTCCCCCAGCAACCGCAACCACCCTTTCTACGTGCCCCTGGGCGCCGTCGACCCGGGCCTGCTGGGGTACAATGTGCCAGCCATCTACAGCAGCGATCCAGCCACGCGGGAGCGGGAGCTGCGGGAGCGGGAGGCCCGCGAACGAGACCTGAGGGACCGGGACCTGCGTGAACGCCTCAAGCCCGGCTTCGAAGTCAAACCGGCCGAGTTGGAGCAGCTCCACGCCGTGCCAGCTGCTGCCATGGATCCGTTCCCACGCCACGGCGGGCTGAGTCTGCAGACGGCCCCCGGCCTTCATCCCGCTTTTCCCTTCCACCCAGGGCTGGGCCACTTGGAGCGGGAGAGGCTGGCGCTGGCAGCCGGCCCGACCCTTCGTCCCGACATGTCCTACGCCGAGCGCTTGGCGGCCGAACGCCAGCACGCCGAGCGGGTGGCTGCTCTCAGCAATGACCCTCTGGCCCGGCTGCAGATGCTCAATGTGACACCTCATCATCATCAGCATTCCCACATCCACTCCCACCTCCATCTCCACCAGCAGGATGCCATACACGCAGGTAAGGGTCGCGTGGTGGTGGTGCCCTGCACAAAGCTCTGATTTCTGTCCTACTGTGCCTTCCTTGCGCTCCCTCCCATTGGTTCTGGGAAACCCTAAAAGCTGATGAGACTAAACTTTGAGGCCATAGATCGTCAGCCTGAAGAGCCCAACATCATGGTCATTCTTCCTTGCCCCCACTCCATGCCACCAAAGGCACTCACACTGCTTATCAGTGGCCAGCAAAATTGTTTGCACTGTGTCCTTTTGTTCTGGGTCTATGGGGCCACAGTACAAGGGCTGGAGTCCCACTGACTGCCTGGGTGGTGCTGCTGTGAACTGCATTCCTTAGACTGGAGTCTGCAGAGGGAGTGGGAGCCCTGCTAGAACAATTTTGGCTATGTCCTTGGGACTAATGAAATGTTGGTTCTAAGATTTGCTCCTATGGCTGCAGGTAGTGGGATGGGATGGGAAAGGATGTGGCTATTCGTAAGGAGCTGGAGGCTGCTGTTTCTCAGAATTGAATGGTGGTCCCTTCCATTTCCATATGCTACAGGAAAGCAAAGTAAAAGGTTTAGGGATGAAAATCTCAGGGAAGCAAAGCCCAAGCTACAGTGCAATAGGAAAAAAGCGTTGTGCCTGCTCAGGTGCTGTGAGCGGTCAGTGGGGTCTGGTGTCAGTCACAGACACTGCTCTGAGCAGCTGCAACTGCTCACAGATGGCACGAGGTGCAAAGAATGTCCATTTTCCCTATGATCGGTGGCTGGGCCCCTTCCTCAGGCTGTGAGTCCAAACCACTGGAAACAGAATCTGTCCTGGATAAGACCTGGAAAAGAAAGCACCCAGTACAAGTATGCATGTGAATGGATGTTGGGGTGACAGATAGGCATGATACAGGGTGCAGACCTGATTGCAGAGCAGGTCCTTGCAGAATCCTGCTGAACTTTTAAGGAGCTGTACTTCTAAGGAGCAGTATGTCTTCCAGAGGACTGAAGGGACAGAGCTCTGCCAGACTGGTTCACACGAAGTTAGATGCAGGCAAAAAGAGTAACACTCAGAAGGAAATGACACTGGTGTTTAGCTGTGAAATTATCCCATCCCTAACGCACTCTGACCCTCTCTCTCCATATCTGTTTTATGCCTGTATTTGTGTTACCTGCTACAAAGCCTGGGACAATTATCTTGTGGTATCTTTTCTTCCCAGCCTCAGCCTCCGTTCACCCTCTAATCGACCCCCTCGCCTCGGGATCACACCTCACCCGGATACCATACCCAGCTGGAACTATCCCCAACCCTCTCCTGCCTCACCCTCTACATGAGAATGAAGTGCTGCGCCACCAGCTCTTTGGTAAGGAAGTTCTCAGGGACTGCTGTTCTCCTCTGAAGAGCATCAGCAGAGTTGTGAGGGGCAGGGGCATCCTGAGGGGTCACAGGGCCCAGCTGAGGTCTGTTAAACAGAGCGTGGGACAGGCCCACACTGTCAGGATGAGCGGGTCCTGCACAAGGGCAGGGATGGGAATGGGAGTGCAGCAGGGTCTTGGCTGAGCTGTGGGGCCTTGGATGGAGCGTTAACTCGGCTCTTCTCTGTGTCCCCTTTGGCTGCAGCCGCACCCTACAGGGACCTGCCGGGCTCCCTGTCGGCGCCCATGTCGGCGGCGCACCAGCTGCAGGCCATGCACGCGCAGTCGGCTGAGCTGCAGCGCCTGGCTCTGGAGCAGCAGCAGTGGCTCCACGCCCACCACCCTCTGCACGGCGTGCCGCTCCCCACGCAGGAGGACTACTACAGGTGCGTGGAGCTGCTGTCTCCTCACAAGAACACCTCCAGGCCCAGCCCTGGTGTGGGGCTGGCACAAGCAGCGGGAACAGGGGAGCGTTGCCCCTGGAGCGGGTGACTGTGCCCGAGCCCACTCTGGGAACAGGGATGCTTTGCCTTGGGGCACAGCTGTGAGCTGGCCACCAGGAAGGTCATACTTGTTGAGTGACTATTCAGTGCCTAATCCCTCGTGAGGTCTCAGCTCCTCCCCTCTGAGGGGGGAGATAACTTACATGTGTTTCACACATGTTGATGCAGTTATGACTAAGCAATACCCTGCCAAAGTGCAAAACGTTTATAAGGGTTTGATGGTTTTGCCAAGACAAGGCATTCACAAATGCATGGGGAGGCACACTGGGAAAGAAAGGTGCAATGTTGTACCTTTTCAGTAGATCCTGCTTCAAGGATCTACAAAACTTCCCAAGCCAGCACTGTTGTGTGGGTCTAGAGGAACAAAGGCAGGGGAATGTAGTAAATTGCCTTTTTCCCTTTCACTCTCACCTTGTTCCTCTTTTTCATCCTAGCCACCTGAAGAAGGAAAGTGACAAACCCCTTTAAGTGGACTTCTACTGTCAGTGTGACATCATCATGTCTTTCTCTCAAGAGGAGCAATCAATCAACCAAATCCTGGGGGAGGGGAAGCTGCAAAGTGACACATCTTGGTCCCACCATGCAGTAGAGTACAAGAGAAGTTGACAAAAAGTACAGGATGGCATCCTGGGAAAAGTGGAGGAGAGTAAATGGGGAGGGACTGAAACTAATGGACCTGAAGCGATCGGTACGTGATTTCAGCTGAGCTGTGAAGAAAAGAGAATCAGCATTGCACAGAGCTCAGAAAGACAAAGACTGACATGAATTCAGGGTGGCAGCAGCTCCATCCTTTGTTTTGGAGGAACAGTTGCGTTAAATAAAGAGTGCAGAGCATTGAAGGACTTCACGTAGAGGATGCTCCTGCCTTTTCTGCTTCTGCAAAGAGGAGGTGCGGCCAAGAAATAACTGCAGACCCAAAAGAGCCTTTTTTCAAGATGCCTCCTCAACACCCCACCCCCCTTTAGGTGTAAGATACTGCTTAGCGATACGGAAAAGCAACGTGGAACTTTTTCAGATTAGCCAGAGCAGCTTCCCGTTCTCCCAACACCCCTTCAGATGCAAACAAAGCGTTCCAGGCCCCTTCCTGAGCGGCCTCTCCTGCCTGCGGAGGGTCCGGTCCCAGCCATCGGGGTGCAAAGCACCGCAGGACTGTTTGCAGGATGGTGGCTGTGCTGCTCCCGGCTGATGGGAAGGGGCACGGCCATGAGGTGCGAAGCACCTGCAGACTGTTTTGGAGACTGCCATCACCACCGTGACCCCTCTGAGCCCCGTGGGGAGTGGTAACACTGCGTCCTGGGACTGTAAGATGGTGGCTGCCCCTTTCCCCTCACCCATCCTAATTGATGTACTTTAACTCATGCACATCCTATTAGACGTGGCAGTTTTATGTAGCAACTTGTGACTCCCTTGCCCCTGCGTGCGTGTTCTGATTTCACAGTTGTATCTCTCGATTGGTCCCCCATATATATATATATTTACTTAACCATTAAAGGAAAAAACAACCAACAACCCAGCTATGAAAAGAAAATAAAACAACCACCCAAACGACGTTCCCCACGCACTCCCGAGCCCCGACACACATTCTAATAATTTATATATATAAATATATATATGAAGCTCTTAAAAAAGGAAAAAAAAAAAATACACGACAAAAATACCCTTCCAGACACGGGACTCCGGTGTGTTCATTTCTTTTCACTGGGGCCAGGACGGGAAGGGCAGAAACACTCCCGGTGAAAACTGGGAGGGGCTGGAAGTGGGCACCGCCTCGGGAAAGGCGCGGGGGGAGGCGCTGGGCGGGAGCCCCGCCACCGCGGGGAGGGGCGGGGCGTGCGCGCCGCGGGCCAATAGGAAGCGAGAAATTTGCATACGGTCCGCGCGGCGCGGCGGGGCCGGTTCGGCGGCGGCGGAGGCCGCCGGTGCCGGTGCGGAGCGGGGCAGGCGGGCGGCGTTGGGCCGGGGACCCGCGGGGCAGACCACCGAAGAGACAAGCGGCTCTCGCCCTCACCGTGGGGTGTGCCGGCCCGGAGGGGGGAGCCTCGCGCGGGGGGCGGTGTCAACAGTGAATTCAGCTCTTTTAGAATTTGTCCAGCAGGCTTTCCGCGTTAGTCGGAAAGCCGCTCCCACAGGCCGGTGCAATGACAGAACGGGGCGGGCAGGCGCAGGCGCGCTGCGGCCGGGCCGGGCTGCAGCCGCTGCCCGTCCGTCCGGGGCCGGAGCCGCGGCCGCCCCGCCGCGCCCCATGGCGGCCTCCGCGCAGCCCCCGGTGCCGCCGGCGCTGAGCGCGGAGCAGGCGAAGGGTGAGTGCGGCAGGTCCCGTGTCCCGGTCGGGCCGGCGGCGGAGGGGCCGCGTCGCGGGGCTGGATACGGGAGGCCGGCGGGCGGCTGAGTGCCCGTGTCCCGCAGCGGTGCTGGCGGAGGTGATCAAGGCGTTCGGGGCGCCCGAGAACGCGCAGCGCATGGAGGAGGCTCGGGACAACGCCTGCAACGACATGGGCAAGATGCTGCAGTTCCTCCTGCCCGTGGCCACCCAGATCCAGCAGGACGTGATCAAGGCCTACGGGTTCAGCAGCGACGGCGAAGGTGGGTTGTGCCCCCGCCGGGCGGGATGCTCCGGGCCCGCCCGGGCTGCCGGGCGTCCCGCCCACCCCCTTTCCTTGCAGGCGTCCTGAAGTTCGCTCGGCTGATCAAGTCCTACGAGTCTCAGGACCCGGAGATCGCCAGCATGTCGGGCAAGCTCAAGGCCATGTTCCTGCCGCCCATGACGCTGCCGCCGCACGGGGCCGGCACCGGCGGAGTTGCTGCCTCCTGAGCCCGCGGAGTTCTCCCGGTGCTCCGGCTGGTGCCCTCCTTCCAAGGTGCAAGTCCTGTCAGCCCTTGGAATGGGGCACTTGAACAAGGGAGACGCGGACCTGGAAGGAATGGGATGGTTCGTGCCCGCTCGTGTGTCTACTCGTGAATAAAACGTGTGTTGAAAGTGCCCGTGTTTTATGAATGGCCGTGAGCTCAGCAGTGCTGCTCCCTGGTGCGGAGGCAGGTACGGCAGTGCTCTCTGCGGGACCCTTGCCGTGTATGTACCATGTTCTGCAAAAAGGTTTGTGCAGAGCCTCAGTGTGAAGCCCTGGGATCTGATAGCAGAGGTCTATCAGCACTTTACAAGGGCAAGCATTTTCAGTTGTAGTGTTTGAAGCATACTAGGAAATGTGTCCCTCAACACAATCTAGTGCTGTTCAGCAAGTGCTGTAAATGCCATTGAGGCCCCTGTCCCCAGCAGGGTCAGTGCCAATTTACTCCTGTCCCCAGTGCCTGTGGCTGCCTTGTTTTGTGGCTGAATGTGCAATCCAGCACATTATCTATCCTTAGTGAAAAGGGCAGCCGAGAGATGCAGCAGGGAGCGGCCGAGCGTGGGAGGACTGGGCTTGCCCCGTTTGGCTGCAGCCTGGATTAGAACAGCATAAACAACATAAAATGTTTATCTCACCGGTTTTTTTGGACTGCAGAGGGATCAACCTAGTGGTGCAGCCTTGCTCCTTTGCAATGTTTTCTTTCCAGTGTGATTCAGAGGGACATCAGGTATGTCTGCTTGTAACCTCCTGCCCTTTTTCCCTGTGGCTTTGGAAGAACTGAGGTCTTTGGCGACGTGGGGGGAAAGGGCTGAGAGTGAAGGAGCCAGGCCGGGGAGAGCAGGGAGCTGCAAGCCAGGTGTGAGGGAGCTGCGTCGGGAGCTGCGTTCTGTGCTCTGTTACAAACCGGGCAGGAATGCAGCCAGCGAGGGCGTGAGCTCAGTGGATGGGAGGCAGGAAGAGCAGTCGGTCCCTTCCGTCTCCATCTACCTCTCCGAGCTTGGCCTTGTCCTTCCCCCACCCCTCTGATTATTCATTAACTACAGTCCAGGAAGTGCTTTGCAAATGGTGAAAATTAAGCCCTCGGCTCCAGGCCTGAGGTTTGCCTGACCTGGAGCTACCTTCTTCTCAGTCCGCCTGGGAGCGGGCGGAGTTCGGGGCTTCACCTGTGAGGATCGGGCTCAGGTGAGTCACGGGAGGTGCCGCACCCGCCAGCGCTGCCAGCTGCTGCTCCAGCACCCCGGCGCTCTCCGCCATGAGCATCCAGCCCTGCCGGGAGGGTGCCAGGCCACCCCTCCTCTATCAAGGTCTTTGATCTCTCTCCCAAATCCGTCTCAAAATCCTTTCTTGGTAATTCCAATATTGCTTTATTTTCTTTAGTAGGACCCCCCTTTGGTTGAGGGCTGTGGTGCTTCCTCCACCAGCTCCTGTCAGTCCTCCATCAGTGGGGATCTGAGAGACAAGACCCTGATGCCATCCCGTGGGTGAGTGCTGTGAATGCTAGTTAGGGCAAGAAAACAAGAGTTGTTGGTGAGAAAAATAAAAATACCAGCAGTAGGGATCAGGCACAGAAGGGAAAAAAAACCCACTTTCTAATAGGAGCTGCCTATTAGAGGTACCCAGAGGATTGGAGTTCGCTGTGCTTTACATTGTTATTGTTGCTTCTCTGATAATGAGCAAGCAGGGTTTGTGATGCCCAATCTGCTGCAGTTCCTCTGCCAACCTGCAGCATCTCTGAGTGGTTTTGCAGAGAGATGTCAGCTGCCTGGCCTTTTAAATCCTGGTTATTCCTTTATTTGCTGCAGTCTTCCTAGCCCTTTATGGAACAAAGAGTGGGATGTACAATCCTCACAGTCAGTCCAAACAGGTGCCCTGCTCTGGAGACTGCTGTGGCAGGGTGTCAGGAAATGGGATTCGCTCTGGCATTACTCTCTGGTAAGAACTGGGGCAACCACAGTGGTCCAGCACTGTCCTGGAGCCCCATGGCCTGATGGAGAGCATGTGGCTTTGGCAAGTCACAGGAAGATGGTCCATCTGCCCATTCCCAGGCTTTGCTCTGCACTAGTGACTGTACTACAACGGAGTTCTGTACAGAACAGCAAAACCTCCTGTCTGAAATCATCTCAGTGCTCAGATTTAGAAGTAACAAATGCAATGCTCATTCTCAAAAAGGGCTCCGAATTATCTGCCCCCAAACGTGAAGGAAGCATGGAATGATAAAGTTGTTATCTGAGCAAGAGGGTACACAGTATAATGGGGAAAGCAATGAACATGATACTAAAGAAAGTGCTAGCACTTGCTTTTGTAAAGGCAGAAATGATCTGTAAAATTGGAGGGGTTTGAGGGACTTAGCAATCTTGTGGCTAAGGCAGGTCTGGCCAGTACAGTTTGCTTGGGTTTGAAGAATTTGACAAGATTTTCTCATCAAAGTCTTTAAATGAGGCTGAAATCATGGCATGGAAAAAAAAAAAAAAAAAAAAAAAAAGATGAAGGTTTTCTTCAGTAAAGAATTACTAAAGAATAGTAAATGGAAGGTGGGAATTAACGTCCCATTTTTACAGCAAAGGGACCACATCAGTGATCAGTCACAGGGACCTAATCTGAAATACATGGTGTTCAGTATATTCCCAGGTGATCTGGGAATACAGCTTGTTGAGGTGAGAAAATTGGATGATGGCAGAAAGATATTCAGGATAATAGGGTGGGAGTTGACTTGTGAATAATTTCAGGAAGGCCTAATGGCAGTGAATGAGTGGGCAGTAGAACAGCACATGAAAAGTCTTATGTAAAACAATGTTCATACAGAAAAATAATTTAAAAAATTGCATATAAAACAATGACAGTGAACTAATTGTAACCTCTCTGGAGTGAGACTTTGATTATAGAAGTCCATGCAATTTTTAGCTTAATGCTTGGTTGTGGTGAACATCAGAAATCATCATTGTCCATGACTCACCAGCATTTTGAACACCACAGTTCTGTGCCCACCTTAACTCTTATCTCCAAATCAAGATGCCAGAATTGGAAATATCTCTGAGAGGGACAGCAAGGGTGGTCAGAGGTGTAGAACAGTTCTGTACAAAAAGAACCCCTTAGCAGGGTTGGAGTCTTCAGCCTGGCAAAGAGTTGAGGATGGACACGGATGTTTCAGGTCTGTTACCATAAGCATCTTGGAGCAGGGAGGGGAGAAACAGGAATCGCCCACTGATTTTCCTTTCTTTACAACAACCAGGTGTTAAAAAAGAGGCAGGGCGCAGGCTATAAGCGAGTCAAAGGAGTCAAAGTTAGTTTCTGCAACTGAGCAATGGAACTCTTTGCCAAAGGGTGCAAATTTTGGTTTGCATTTGCTGCTAATAGAGGCTTAGGAAGTACAAGGGCAAAATAAACTCTATACAGAGTCTTTCTCTCTCCTCTTCCTTTGACAACCATTGTGACCTCTGGATTGCCTAGTCCCCACCCCCTGCTCACAGCAGAGCTCCCACAAAACCAGCTCAGGTGGCTCAGGGGCTTGTTCTGGTGAGTCCTGACACCTGCCAAGGTGGAGGTTCCTCAGCTGCTCTGGGGACCTGTGGCAAGTGCTGAACGCCCCCCTGGTGAGGAGCATGTGTGCAGTTTTTCCTGATACCTAATCAGAATCTCCCTTGCTGTAAGTGAGATGCCTGTTGCCTCTTTTCCTTTTGTTGTGTCCCACAAAAACATGACTCATCATCTCTAAACCCCCACGGCCCCTTTTAGGTAGTCTCAGACAAGTGTTAAATCCCTCCCTAAGCATCTTCAAGCTGAATAAACCCAGCTTGCTCTCTGCTATGCTCCTGGCCCTTCACTGCATTAGTGGCATTGTGCTGGATCCTTTCCAGTTTCTCAGGGCCTTTTTTCCTTGCAGCAATCCAGATGTGTGTCTTTTAATTAGCTGTTTCATTTATCTTCCGCTGTAAATTTGTTACTGCGCTAGCTGTGGCCTGGTTCCACGAGGGATTTACAAGATGAGGTTCTAACACCTGTGTTGTACTAAAAGTCAAACAGTGTACGAGTAGTCTCTTTGCTGAAATCTCTTGACCTCTTAATTATATTAAAAAAGTGTTTCAGTGGCTCTATTATAGTCGTCTTATATTTAGTGGCTCAGCTGTTCCATGCTGCAGCCATTTGGGAGAGCGACCTCGAAGATACCAAGTGATGGCTTCTCTACGGTGACATTTCCCTCCCTTACTGGTAGTTTTTAATTAGATGGCCCAGATCAAAGACACCAGGGCAGCTGCATGCATCCACTCCTTTCCTAAAATGAAAGCAAGAATGAAAGAAGCATAAACTCATCTGTAAATCATGTGATATGGGATTTGTGTCCACAAAAATGCTGTCAAGAGATTACACTGCACCCCTGTGGCTTGTCCTTCTGGAGGATACTGAGTTACATGGGATAAGTAACATGTAATTGTTACATGGCCTGGGCACTTTGCTACCTTGTTCTTCCCCTGTTCTCTTGTGTCCAACTAATGTTCCGTTCCTCAGAAAGATTTTCTCCTTCAGTCAGTGCCTAAGTTCAGAGGGTGCCTAAGTTTTGATTTTCATCTGCATTGGCTTCATATTGACTCAGCATACTCTAATATTCTTTTGATATCAGGAATTATTTTTTGGGACTTCTCCCTGGAAGTTCCTGCCTTTTCTCCCTTAGCTTTAAATAGCACTTGTTTCCTGTTCCTGCTAGACTGATTTAGGTGCCGTCTTTCAGGTGCAACTTCTACAACTTTGTGCAGAAGTTGTTCCCTTGAGTTGGTCCTGTGCATTTAAAATCTCCTTGGTTTTTGATATCAGTTCTAAGTCAGTACCTCTGGCTGCCTGTGGCTCACCGCACCCCAGCTCACCATGTGCATGAAACTAGAAGCGTTTCTAAGGAAGCTGTTGTAGGTGCCTGGGTTGCCTTTCTAGCAATGAAGTTTAGCTTCCCACTCGTCTCTCCTGTACTTCCCTTTGTTGCTGGTTTCTGTCTTGGCCACGAGTTTTTGTCTAGGTCTTAGCTAGCAGCCTGTTCATCTTTTTTGCAGGATTTCCCATTCTAGTGGTGTGTGGGGAAGTCTGCAGCTGCTGCTACTTGAAATGCGCAAGGCTCTTGCTATTGCCACTGCCCACACCACACAGGGTAGCTGAGATGGCCCCAGGGAAAAGTCAGGCTCCTTTGCCAGCTGGATTGCACTCTTAGGCCACTGCTTAGCTCCCATTCTTTCACCAGACCCGCAGACCTTGAAACCAGTGTTGTGGGCAGGGCAGTCATGGACCACAGCTGGAAGCAGCTAGGTGACTGGAATGGTTTTCCTTCTTTGTGTACCTGGTTGTCAGCTTTGGCCTCAGTATGGGGTGCTGGGATTTTGATGGTCCTTGGTTCAGCTCTCCCAGTGCTGTGTGGGCTTCCTGTAGGTAGTAGCTGTTTGTCCTGGTCTCTGCCTGCCTTCCTGGGAACCTTCACCACCCTCTCCTAACCTCCCCATCCCTTTTGAGCTACCACTGCCCGTGTCAGTCCCATCCCACGGCAGGCTGGTTTCAGGCAGGCACTGCTGTGCTCAGAGCACTAGCCTGAACCTCGAAGTCTGCAGGTCCGGGTTAACACGGATTCCCCCTTGTGCCTGTACAGAGCATGTAGGACATTTGGGACCATTTATGTTGCTCATTAGCCTTTTGGAGAAAAAGGGGAACAGAGGATGTGCAGAACTGAGTTTTGTGAACACGGCCAGAACCCAAGATGCATGCAAAGGGTCAGCCCTTGTGTGCTAAAGACAGAGACCCAAAAATACTAGGGGCTATGGGGAGGAAAGACACAAAAGGAGAAGCAGAAGTGTATGCAAAGCAGCTTGGGGCTGTGGAGTAGATGGCTCAGAGCGCTTCCTGTTCCCGGAGCCGCGTGTGCCCCGCTGCGTACGGGCTCGCGTCTGCCCGTGCCCAGCAGCACTGCACAGTTGGCCAGAGATCAAGGCACCTAGCCAGGAAAAGGTGGATGGAGAGGGTCTGAATGGACTGACAGTAGGCTCCAGGAGAGATACATGGCCAGCTCCCGAGAGGCGCAGGAACAGTTTGGTGTTGGGTGCCCCGGCACAGACCTCCGACTTCCCTTTCCTTTCCAGCACAAGCTGATTTTTCCTCTGTGTTTTTTGGGTTGCTTTGGTGGCAGCCACTTGGACGCCTCTTCTTTCTCTCTCCACAATGGTGAGGTAAGAGGGTCTGAGAGGTCTGTGTGTGTAAGGAATGGTCCCAGGGAAGTAGGATGGATCAGGGCAGAGATGGCCCTGAAAGCTTTATCTCTAATGGGAGCAGTCCATAGGCTGGGGGAGGCATCAGGCAGGAAGGTATGCTGCTGCTGCTGGTTTTCACCCAGGGATGCTGATCAGGGACCATTCTTCATCCTACAGATCTCCACAATAGTGCCTGGCCTTTTTTATTCACTTGGTCTTGCTTTTATTTTCTCTGCTAGGTGGTTCCACCGTGACTTGAGTGGGCTGGAAGCTGAAGCCTTACTGAAGGGACGAGGTGTCCATGGGAGCTTCCTGGCCAGACCCAGCCGGAGGAATCAGGGAGATTTTTCTCTTTCAGTCCGGTAAGTAAGCTGGACCCCAGCCTCTGTCTTTGCAGCATTCCATACACAGATTGCCCAGATCCTCACATGTCCTGTGGCATCTTCTTCATCCTGTCTCTATTCCTTTGAGTTCTTTTCAAGCTGTAAAATTACCTCAGCTTCCCAGCATCTTCTAGAACCTCCCTCAAGTTGCCCAAGGAGCTTCTTTTTCCAGTCATCTCCATTCAGGGGGACAGTTTGCTCTGGTGCAGGACACTTTTCTGCCCCTTTTCCAATCACCTCATTAGACTGCCCTGTGCTTTATTCCACAGGGTTGGTGATCAGGTGACCCACATCCGAATCCAGAATACTGGGGATTTCTATGACCTGTATGGAGGGGAGAAGTTTGCCACCTTGTCAGAACTGGTGGAGTACTACACACAGCAACAGGGCTCGCTGCAGGACAAAGATGGAACCATCATCGACTTGCGATACCCGCTCAACTGTTCTGACCCCACGACAGAGAGGTACAGGGACAGCAAGGCAGCTGCTCTGTCTGTGATGAGATGTTTCATGGCCTCCTTTCTGTCCTGCCTGCATCCCCAGAGCAAATCCTGCAAAAAGTGCCTCCTGCCTTTCTTAACCTCCTGTGTGTCCATGGGGGCAGCAATCCCAGGAATAGCTGTGCATACCTTGATCCATCACAGCAGACCTAATCGGGCTCTATTTTTACTTCTGGTTTCCGGTTGCCTTTGCTATTTATATACTGTTTCTCAAAGCAAAGGCTGTGGTGTCCGCTGTGAGTCTGCAGTGGTCTGTGGAGAGACATGTTGTGTGGAAGCCCTCAATCTTGCCCCAGACCTCCTTGGTTATTCTAGGTCTGGGTGACTCACCTAGCTGAGCAGGACCATGTTCCCCTGCTATTCCTGGCCTGCTTAGTCTCCTTCCTGTCCCTGCTTTGCATGTGTCTCTGACACCAAGTTCCTAAATCAAACCAGGTGGTTTTGCCCTTGTGTTTTGCCCTTTGATGCAGCTCGGGGGAGCTGTTGTGCCCTGCTCTGGGGTAGGCAAGTCCTTCTTGCACAGGTCCTCCTTGGGCACCTGGAGGCGGGGAGCAGAGATGCCCTGGGCCGAAACATCAGGGTACACCCCAGCTTGCTCTGCAATGGGGTCAGGCTGCAGAGGGGACAGGTCTGCTGCTGGCTGTCCTCTCCAGTCAAGGCCATTGCATCGTGGCCCTGCAGTTTCCTCCCTTCCTTCTGCGGTTGGAAACTTACCCCCTCCCCCCTCGGGCTCTTACGAAAGCTCCTCTCACTCTCTCCCCAAGTGATTTTCCGTCACGTGGCTTTGAAGAGCTGGGCTTTGCTGGGGGAGGGAAGAATGGGACCCATTAACCCCATCCTACCCATGGAGGGGAGGCTGGGAGACCTCTTTGATGAGCAGGAGGCGCCAACCGATCCCAAGGTGGCATCTGAGCACATGGTGGCTGAACAATTCTCTGAGAGGAGGTTCAGAAATTAATGACAACCGTGCACTGAGAGTCACCAGCTGCTTCTTGCAGTGCATGACTGCAGGAAGGGTGAGGGTCAACAAAGCTTACTTGCTGAGACCAATAACTGTGTGAACCTCTTGCTGTACATGGAGCAACCCCTTGCTCTGACCAGATGCAGGGGAGAATGAACGAATGCTCCAGCTGCCTCTGTGACTGGGCTGTGGCCTCCTGAATGCCACCTCAGTTCTTGGGAACAAATAGCCCCCTAACAATATGAAGTTCACCAGTACCACACCAGGTCTTCCCTGTTAGCTGCTCTGTGGGAAGTAAATCTGTTCCCACATCCTCATGGCAAGGCAGGGAGCACCTTGGTCAAATGGGGATGCTCCTGAACTTATGCTAGGAGAGAAGGAGCTGCTGAGTGTTTGCATTGAGGACAGAAATGTGCACATAGATCAGCTTCTGCTCTTCACTGCTGTGGCCAGGGTGATTGCTGCAGTGTGATGTGCCTAGAGAATGGGAATTATCCTTTGAGTGAAGAGGTGAATGGGTTTCAGAAAGAGGAGTTGCTGGAATGGTTCTTTAATGGATCTGATCACAACACAACCACCTGGGTGCAGCTAAATCTGATGTTATTTTTGTTTCCCTGATGTTTGGGTTTCCAGGGCCCCTTGCAGCAGTAAGGCAACAATCCCAATAATACTGTGAGATGCTGAAACACACAGACTACACTCTCCCAGCTGGTGTTCCAGGCAGAAAGTATCACATACCTGTGCCTATGTGTGTGTTACACAATGGAGCACACTTGGTGCTTTCCCACTGTGTCCTCTGGTACCAGCCTTCTGCTCCCTAGGTCCCTTCTGTCTCCATCTCATCCCTTGCACTTTCCTCTTCTGGCCAGCTCTCCACCTTCAGCCTCATCTGCTTTTCCCAAGACCCTGTTCCTCCTTCCCTCTCTCATTCCTTCCTCCCTTGTCCTTCCCCAGTGTTGCTGTTCTTCACTCATCAGCTTAAAGGCATCCACTTCCTGCATCTCCGCCTCTTTTCTGACCCTCTCTTGCTCTTTCTTAGGTGGTACCACGGGCATCTGTCAGGCCCTGCAGCTGAGTCACTGCTCCAGGCCAAAGACCCTTGGACCTTCTTGGTGCGGGAGAGCCTCAGCAAACCTGGGGACTTTGTCTTGTCTGTCCTCACTGACCAGCCTAAACCCGGCTCTGATGCTCCAGCTGGGGCAACTGGCACCTCTGGGACCCGGCTCAAAGTCACACACATCAAGATCATGTGTGAGGTGAGCAGTGGGAGGGCAGGAGAGGCAGTGCTCTGATGGATGTTACCAAAATGGCTGTCACGATTTCTCCTATTTCTTTCACGTGGGATGAGGTGATTCCAAGGAGAGAATGCAATGGACCTTAAATGAGATTGGAGGGCAATACACCTTCTCTGGGCTTTGATCCACTGAGAGCACTGTGCTATGAACTCCATGTGCTCAGGGCAAACTTCTCTGACCTCCCTGCCAGAGGAAATGCTTTCCTAGATGATGCAGGGTGGTGCCTGTGGATCTGCACCCCAGCATTGCCTTTTTCCTGAGCGTCATCCGCTTTGTCTATGGAACAGGTGGAGAGAGTGGGGGCTGTGCAGCCTGGAGAAAGCTCTGAGGAGATCTTACAGCACCTTCCAGTACCTAAAGGAGGCTCATGAGAAAGCTGGAGAGGGACTTTTTACAAGGGCAGGGAGTGATAGAGCAAGGGGGAATGCCTTCAAACCAGAAGAGGGCAGGTTTAGATGGGATATTGGGAAAAAATACTTTACTATGAGGTTGGTGAGGCACTGGCACAGGTTTCCCTGAGAAACTGTGGATGCCCCATTCCTGGAAGTGTTTGAAGCAAGGCTGGAGGGGGCTCTGGGCAACGCAGTCTCGTGGAACATGTCTCTACCCATGGCAGGGGGTTTGGAATCAGCTGCCCTTTATGATACCTTCCAATCCAAACTATTCCATGATTGTGTTATGAATGTTGTGAGTGAGACATTACACATTCTTCCTCTGTTTAGAACGGACGCTACACAGTTGGAGGTGCTGAGATGTTTGACAGCTTGACAGATCTGGTGGAGCACTTCAAGAAGGTTGGAATTGAGGAGATATCTGGATCCTTTGTGTACCTGAAGCAGGTAAGTCAAATTTCCTGGTTTTTAGGGGCCCTTTGGAGGGATTGATTTGCTGTTTGTTTCTGCTTTATGTCCCTTTCCTTCTTTTTTCCACGGTGCACAGAGGACACTGCTCTCCAACAGCATTTTTCTCCCTCTCACCTGTTGTGTTTTCCCATCCCCAGCCCTACTATGCTACGCGGGTGAATGCTGCTGACATTGAGAACAGAGTGCAGGAACTGAACAAGAAGACAAATCAGTCTGAGGAGACATCCAAGGCTGGATTCTGGGAGGAATTTGATGTAAGAAACTGCTGGGGGCCATTTTTTGGCTTTTTGGGAATTCTGCATGCACCACCTCATTCTCCATCCTCGATTTCTTCCTGTACACAAATTTCTTGTCAATTTATTTCTGAAAGAAGTCTCTATTTAGAACCAGTTCCCTTGGGGAATGAGTCTCATCTTTGAGTGAATCCAGTGAGGTAAAAATGTGCTTTTTTATGGTTGGGAGAGTGAGTCACCAAGACAGTAAGGGCACAAAACTCATACTTCTCAAGTCTAGGTTTGGTTTTCACTTCTCTGCTTCCCCACAGCGTGCCCATGTGTCATCAGAGCCACCACTGTGCCTCTTAGTGCCCACCTCCCCTGTCACACATTGTGACCTTGTCATGACTATTCTTTCTTCTGCTCTCAGAGCCTGCAAAAACAGGAAGCCAAGCACCTGTTCGACCGTCATGAGGGCCAGAGACCTGAAAACAAGAGCAAGAACCGATACAAGAACATATTGCCCTGTGAGTCTTGCTTCTCCACTTTAAAAAAACCAAATGGACACAGACAGGCAATGAAGAGCTGTCCAATGCCTCAGCCCACTCTGTCCTCCAGAGCAGGTTACAAGGTGTATGGCACTGAGGATTTAAGAGCTGATGAGGGAGGTCACAGTCTTTTCCTGTCCTGGAAGAAAGGAGGGAGGGTTGCATCAGACTCATTAGCTTCTGTGGTCCATCACAGAGGCGGAGAGATGGGAGGATGGAGTGAGGTTGGTCTGAACCCAGAGAGGGAGAGCTCAGGATACAGGGCATGCACTGGAACCATGACTGAGATGGCATCTGGCAGTGAGGGAGCTCCGTGTGCCTGTGCATGGAGTATCTCACTGCACTGTTCATTCTTTCACTGCACCCCCAGTTGATCACTCCAGAGTCATCCTCCAGGGAAGGGACCCAAATATACCTGGATCTGACTACATCAATGCCAACTATGTCAAGGTGAGATTCCTGAAAGAGGGCTGTGTGGCTAAAGCAGGGCAAGGCCTGGCTGCACCTGCAGCCCTCCTGACCCTCCCCTGTCTGCACTCAGAACACCCTGATCAGCCCAGATGAGTGCACCAAGACCTACATTGCCAGCCAGGGCTGCCTGGATGCCACAGTCAATGACTTGTGGCAAATGGTGTGGCAGGAGAACACGCGCATTATTGTGATGACAACACGGGAGGTAGAAAAAGGCCGGGTAAGTAGCAGTCTGGAGGTGTCTCTTTTCCCTTTCAACCATTGCTCTGCTTTTTCTCTCTCTCCTGCCTTCTGCCCATCCTCACCCTGCCCTCTCTGCCTGCACAGAACAAATGTGTGCCTTACTGGCCAGAGCTGGGCAGCACGAAGGAGTACGGTCCCTACCTTGTGCAGAACACTGGGGAGCACGATGCACTGGAGTACAAACTCCGGCACCTCTGCGTGTGCCCGAAGGATAATGTGAGTGTGTCTGACCAAGGGCTGCCATCCAACCCCTGGGTCTAACAGCCACCATACACCCAAACCTGGGAACTGCTGGGTGCTGTCATGATGCTGCTGTTCCATCATCCTGGGGTTGCTGTTCCCACCTGGTTTGGGCTGGAATTACACTGGTGGAATCACCAAGAAGTGAGCAGGAGACAGAGATTCTCTCTGGCCTCAGACTCATCTCTCCCTGGGACAGAGGCCAGGGGCAGGGCTGGGCTGCAGTTTTACCAGTGGGGTGCTTTGCTATTCTCAGAGCAAGGCTGTGCGTGAGATCTGGCACTACCAGTACCTGAGCTGGCCTGACCATGGTGTGCCCAGCGAGCCGGGAGGAGTCCTCAGCTTCCTCGACCAGATAAACCAGAAGCAAGAGAGCATGCCCAACGCAGGGCCTATTCTGGTACACTGCAGGTTGGTACAGAGGCTGGAGTTGGAAGCATCCTCCATCCCTTCTCTAGGGAAGAGATACAGAAAGTCTGTCCTGCTGCTTCCAGCTATGCCCCAGGACTTGGGAGTGAAGCATATGCCAGTCCCAATATTTGCTATTTTTCCACTTTGATGCCCCCGCACCAAACTCTCTACCCATTGAACCTGTGACTCTTTTGTGGCATTGCTGAACAGCTGCTGCAAGAGCCACATGCTTCCCCAGAAGCAGCTGCATTTTGTTTCAGGAGCTGTCTTGCTCTGACCTCTGCCTGTCCTCTCCTTGCAGTGCTGGGATTGGCCGCACTGGGACTATCATCGTCATTGATATGATAGTGGAAACAATCTCCACCAAGGGTAAGAGGACCTCAAAATGAACCAGACTACTTTCCCTTTAAGTTCAGCTGCAAAGGGATGAAAACCATCAGGTATCAGTGGGAGAAGATGCATCCATGGCCCTAAGAAAGTTGTTCTGATGGATCTCTGTACCATATCCACTTCTTATGGCTTCAGCCTTCCCTAAGCTTTGGCTGTTCCTCCAAGGCCAGACTTGAAAGATACTGAGCAGGGGGAGAGATAGGAGGTCCATACAGGAATAGAGTATGGAAGGAGGTGGAAACTTCTTGACTGTCCTCCCATTGTGGCTGCTTTTGGTAGCAAACTGGGAGAGGGGGCAGTAAACATGTGCATAATCTTTTCTGGTGCTCCTTGCTAGGGCTGGACTGCGACATCGACATCCAGAAGACCATCCAGATGGTGAGGGCCCAGCGATCTGGGATGGTGCAGACCGAGGCCCAGTACAAGTTCATCTACATGGCCATCTGCCAGTTCATAGAGACAACCAAGAAAAAGCTGGAAGTTATCCAGGTGAGAAAAAAGGGACTCTACTGCCCTGTGAGCCTAAGCCCTGCATGGTGCTGGCTCTGAGCCCAAGTGCTCTGTTTCACAAGCTTTAAGCTAACACTGAGACCTACACAGACTACAGTGGTGCAGCAAGATCTGTGTCCCTGTTCCTCTCTTCTAAGGCTTTTAAATTCAGGGGAGAAGTTTATTAGCAGCTAAAGTACCAATCCCTTCTGAACTGCTAGACAGCAGGTAAATTTTAATGCAGTTACCTCCACTATGTTCTGAATAACATCACCAAGTGCTGTTTTGTTACAAACTTAGTTTAGGACAAGCAAAGGCTTTCCTTGCCTCTTCGTCTTTCACATCCCAGTTTTGCAGCTGCAAGATCTTTTCCTGTTTTGATAAGTGGTCTTTTCTCTCTCCTTGTAGTCTCTGGCAGCATGCTGTAGATCCTGCTGTTTTAATATTCTTTAGCTGAAATTTGGCACTTTTAGGTGTTCTAGTGCCTCCAGAGATTTGTTGCCACAATGTTGCCTCCTGTGCAAGGCTGCATTTGCAGCTGCTGCTCACCTCTGGCAGTGGCTGACAGTGTGCTGAGCCCAGGCACTTCAGCAATCAACCAACTTTCACTGAGATCCTGGCACAAAGTGGGGTTTAACAGCCAGAACTCTTCCATGGTGCCTCAAATGCATCTCCCAGACCACACTTTCCAAAGCCTGTTTTTTCTCTCCTGCAGTCTCAGAAAGGCAAGCCAAATGAGTGTGAGTATGGGAACATCGCCTACCCCCCTGCAGTGAGGAATGTGCACCCCAAGGTTTCACGAAAACCCTCCAAGTAAGAGCTCACCTAAAGCAGAGGCCCAGCTCTGCCTGCCTCTGTCAAGTCTGTCTGCTGGCTTGGCTGGCTTTTTCCTCTTCCTCACTTTTTCCCTGGTCTTACAGGCAGAAAGAGGAGTCAACAGTGTATGAGAACTTGGGGAAAAAGGAGGAGAAGGTGCGCAAACAACGCTCCTCAGAGAAGAAGCAGAAAGGCTCACTAAAGAAAAAATAATCGTACATTGCAGGTAGCTCTAAGGGGGTTTGAACCTGGGCTGCAGGACTGGAGCTCACATCCCAGCTGGCCTGTCTCGCATTCCTTGCTCTTGGACTGGAACAAAGCCTTCCCCTTCTCTTCCATGCCAGCTTTCAGTGTGGTGAACCAGAGCGCTTTCCAGCTCAGCTGGCCCCTTGGCTGTGCAGGGACTCTCATCTCTTGCTGCCCCCTCATCATCCATTAGGAGGAAAAGGTCACGCCCTCCTTTCCTTGCTCCCTGAGCACCGGGGCCCAATCTCACCTTTGCTGTGTCAGCTTCGGTGGAATTCTGAGGGAAGTGCTAAGGAAGGTCATCCCAGGAGCTACACCTCTGCCCACTGCCGTGGGTTAGAGTTCAACCTGTTTGTGTTCCCTGAAGCCTCAGCTTTTCAAGTATGGAGGTTTTGGCCTGTTTCAGCTCAGCTCCTCTGCAATTCAACAGACTTCCTCTTTCCTTAATACCAACCTTCTGCCCCTCTTATCCTTTCGCTATTGCATCCTTCACCTGGATGCTGTAAATATAACAGAATTTGATGTGATGGCCATGTTTTCTTCTTTGTTTGTAAATAAACTTGTATTTGTTTGACTACCAGGTGCCAAAAGGTTTTTTTCTCTAATTTCTCTGAGTATTAGCTGTACTCCTGATTTCATCTGCAGACCTGCAAAGACTTGCAAAGATGGCTCCAGCTTAGTTTTCCTGACTTCCTGTTGTCTTCAGGCTTCTCAACAGAAGCTGTGACCAATTATGGTGTCTCCTTGCTGTGAGGCTCAAGTGTTGGTGGTGATCAAGTCTGAGCACGGGAAGCCAGGTGTGACAAACTCTGACACAGCTTTTGCACTTAAATTTTACATGTGGGTTTTCAATATGTGAACAAAGCCACAGCTGCTCTGACCTCATGCTGGTAACAGTGCTGCTTCCAGCAGCAGCCTGGCCCAAAGGCTTCCAGAGTCCACTTCCCACCATGATTCATACATAATACATTGGGAGGAAGGATACTCCTTGCTGTCATTTGATATGACAAGAAAGTTGGCTGGAAGCATTTGGAAGACAGAAGACACTTTGTGAGCAGACCCTCTCTCCATGTGCTGGACTTTAGCTTCCCTTAGCCTGTGAGCCCATAGGCCTGTGTGCATTTCCCAGCTGGCTTTGCAATTCCATTGCCACTAGAGGAAGAGATAGGAAACAGGCAGTGAGGGAAGTAAGGGGCAGAAGTAAAAATGGGTGGAGGGACATGTACTGTGTTTCATGATGCCAGATACCCTATTTTAAGCAATGGGGAAGGGGCTAAAGTCCTAGTCTAAGGAAACACCTACCTTTGCCTTAGACCCCTGGGTAGCTTCAAAGGACAGGATCCAATTGTCTTCCTTCTTAAAAAGCTGCCACAGCCTAAAGCAAGGCATACCAAGGGTTAGCTTAAACTCTACCTGAAGCTTGAAAATGAAGACATCTTGTGGAACAAGCTCAGGTTACTGAGAACCTCATTTGTGTTCAAATCGCTGTGCTTAATGTGTCCATAATGTCCAGTCTACAAAAAATTTAGACTGAACAAGAACTTTCCTGATTGCACATCAAGAAATACAGCACTGCCATAAGCAGCCTACTCTTCTTTACATAGGATCTTTTACACACAAATACTTTGGGGTGACTATTTGAGAATGCATTTTCAAAGCTGGTTCAAAGAATTTGTGCTTCCTTGATGTTGCAAATCAAAACATATGGATATTAGTTACGGCCCCAATTGCCAGTAAGCTTTTAACCAGGAATCCATAGATTATATCTGTTCCTTTAAACATCTTGTGCTCTGCTTCACCAGAGGAAGAAGTCCCTAAAGGCCTCTCTTCTTCCATAGAGAGCTCAAGCTGGAGGTGTTGGTAAAAAGAGATGGTTGGTTGTAAATAGATGTGGTCTTGTGGGTGGCTGTCTTGACTATCATGATCATGAAATAGCTGAGTTTAAAATCCTGGTGATAGGAGAAAAACTGCAAGTAAAGCTACTTCTCTGGACCTGGGGAGAGCAGACTTTAGGCTGCAGGGAAGCAATTAGTAAGGTCCCCTGGGAATCTGCTTTAGAGGATAGTGGGGTACATAAAAGCTGCTCACTTTTTAAGAGTCTCTGTTCAAGGGCACAGGACCAGGCAATTCCATGTCAGAAGTCTAGCCAGTGAGGCTGAGGGCTGGCTTGGCTGAGCGGAGATCTCCTTCTGCAACTTAGCAGAAAGTGTATGGACTTTGGAAAGGACAGATTATGCAGGAGGACAGACAGGCTCCTTGCCACTCTAGGGAAAAACCACCCAAGCTCGAGCTGAAGCTGGCTGGTACTATGGTGGGTAACAACAGGCATTTTTAAGCATGTTAACAGCAGAAAGAAGACTAAAGGAAACACTGGTCTGTTACTTGGTGAGGTGGGTCACCTCATCCCTGAACAGTGATGAAGCAGAGACATCTAATGCTGCCTCTGCTTCTTTCTTTCTCTGACACTGGTCATGGAGGAATGTCCGGAGCCCTGGGCTGGATGGCCATGGCTGGGGGTGTGATTAACTCCCAGCTGACTTTGAACTGGTATGGGATTTGCTGCTGCAATTGAATGCATGTAAGTCCATGGGGCCCAGTGGGATTCCTCCCAGGGTACTGAAGAGTTGGGCAGTGTAACTGTGAGACTTCTCTCAGTTATTAATCAACAACCTTGGGGATCTGTATAAGCTGATGTGGAAGCTAGCGAATGCTGTCCTAATTTTCAAGAAGGGCAAGAAAGAAGATCATGGTAATTACAGGTCAATCAGTCTTACTCTGATGCCCAGTAAAACTGTGGAGACAATTAGTCTGGAAGCTATCAAGAAAAAGACTTCAAAGACAATGCAGTCATTGATCAAAGTGTGCATGAGTTCTTGAAAGGAAAGTCATGCCATACCAATTTAATTACCTTTCACAACAAGGTTACCCACCTAGTAGTCAAAGGGAAGGCAGATAGAGGGTTTTTTTTGGTTTTGTCAAAGCTTTTGATAGTCTCACCATATCCCTCTGGGCAGTGCTGAGCGTACAGCCAGATGTGCACATAATTTCATCTACACAAACTTGAACAAGAACAAATGCCAGATTCTGCACCCAGAATGCTGTAATCCTGGATGTAAATATAGATTGAAGGATGAGATGGGTGCAGCCCTGCAGAAAAGGCTCTGGGCATTTTGAGTGATGGCAGGCCCTGCCAGGTGTGTTATGCTGGCGTGTACTAGGCACAGAATAGTTAACTGGTGAGAGAAATGAGGGTCCCACTGCACGCAGGTCCTGCATCGCCACCACTGTGTGCAGTTTCATGCTCCACAATACAAGGAGGATATAAAAGTGTTATAATGTGTCCAAAGGAAGCAACAAAGAAAGCAAGGAAAGGTGTGACTTACAAGGAGCAGCTAAGGATACAAAGTTAGTTCAGCTTGGAGAAGACCAAGGGCTAACCTAATACCTCATCAGAGGCAGCAGAAGGGGGGTGCTGATATCTTTGGTGTCTAGCAACAGGACACAGGAAATGGCTTAGAGCTGTATAGGGGGAAGTTTCAGATTGGATATCAGAAAAAAGGGTCATTTAGAGGGTGGCCAAGCTCCCCAGGGGAGCAGTCATGACCCTGAGTCTGTCTCAGTTCAAGACATGTTTAGACAATGCTCTCACTTATAGTTTAACTTCTAGGTTGCCCTGGATTTGATCCTTGTGAGTCACTTCCAGCTCAGGACATTCTATGATTCTATGATGCTATGATAACCTCCAAGTCCTAAATCTTAGTATAGGGCAGCCCAGAGAAACAGCAAAGAAGCTACCCCTAAGGAACACAAGACCTTGCTGTTGAAACGCAAGCAAAGGAGAGTTTAGTCAGTGGAGAAAGATTTCTCTTCCTCTTTTCAGCCAGGAAAGCAGAGAAGAGAAAAAGCCCAAGGTGTAACAATGCAGGCCAGGACACAGCAAAGAGATGCTTCTGTGACCTGGAAAAGCAGGTAAACCTACCCTCATCAGCAGCCCTTACAGGCAGCCAAGGAACCAGCCCTGGTCACCCACACATCCAAACATCCTTCTTCTCTACCCATACTATGATGCTCTGCCAATGACCACGAGTGAATTTCTTTTTCTTCCTTCCCCTTCATCATCCTCATTCTAATTTCAACCAAATAAAATCTCTGTTCCACCTCCCACTACATAAAATAACCTTTCTTTTTTCCCATGCACTAAGCACACTTAGACACAATATAAATTTGGTTGGTTGGTTGGTTTTTTCTTTTTTAATTTTTACAAATATTTGAAAGCATCACTGAGCAGACAGTGACACAAGTAAGATATTCCAGCAGTGACAGGCACCCAATGAATGGCATTGTCCTGAATTAAGTCCCAGGTTCTCTTGGGATCAAGAGTGAAAGAGAAACAAAATTTACTACAAAAAAAGCCTGGTGCTGATGGCAGAAGAACTCCCTCACTCGGCCAAAAAGGAATTTGATATCCTACACAAATCTAAGTATTAATGAAGATTAGAGGCAAATATCCACATGGGTTAGTACCAGTTAGCCCCTTTGCCCCTCTCCAAATTTAACTGGTGGGATGGGAAGGAATTACAGCTGCCTAGAGGCAGAGCCCATTCCTGTAACTGAATCACCACAGATGGAGCAGAGGCATGGGGACCAAATCTGGCTACTGGATTAAAAACTTCATAGTGAGGACAAACAATACTAGTGGAGGGAGTTCAAAGATCCTCACTCTTATCTTCTGCTGGTCAGCGACGCTGGTTCTAGGAATCTTCAGCTTCTTTCATTTCTTCCCTTTGAGTAGGAGACTGTCGCTGAAAGGGAGACAGAAGGGAGTCATCAGTCCAGAAAGCACAAGCAAAGCTGTACCAGCCCCTCAGTACGGATTCTGAGGTATTACACCCAAAGGATCTGGACTTCCAAGTCCTTCCTATTAGGCAGGCTTTTCTTTTTCAAAGCCCCTTTAATCTTCTGGAACAAATATGACAGAATCTGGTCAGAGGGGAGGAAGAAAGATGTTATAATCAAAGATCCCACAGAAAAGAAACCAACTCTGGTTTCCCTTCTCAATTCTGAGAAGTCTAAGCTTTTAACTGCATCCTGTTAGCACTGCCAGCTGGCACTGTCTTTTTCAGTAAACACTGGACAGATGAGGCAAAGCCACCAAACTCCTGACAGCTCTGAATGCAGGAAATGGGGTATTCTCACATGAACTGGAAAGCTTTTAGAGAACAACAAAAGCATCTTCCCTAGAGATCATCAGCCCAAGCCAACACAAATTCCCATGATCATCTGCCTGGCTCCTTACAGCCCTGTTTGCCATCACCACAGGATGCCCTGTACATGTGACAGATCAGGGAACACTCCACAGTTACTCCTGCCTTTCCCTGCAAGGCTCCTTTTGAGGCATACATGGAGCTCCAATTACTGCACACTCCATGTATATGTTTGTGTAGCCCCTGCAAGGAAAGTTTCAAGTTTCACATCACAAATGGCAATTGAGGTAGAAATTGGAATAAACTCACGGGGGCCAAAACGGCCCAGCACCAGGAAACAGTAACACCCTGGTTCCAGTACTAACAAAAGGATCAAAATGTACAGTGCCTTACCTTCCTCTGTGTCAGCAGATGCAGTAAGGGGTGGAGGGTGAGAAAGAAAAAGAAAAACAAAACAAACCAGTTAATTAATTAGATTTAACAAAAATTCACATTTCCACAGTAGGAGAGGCTGCTCCCTACTTGGCTGTATCCTCTGGCATCAGGCTCACCCCAGAATAAAGATCCTGAGAGAGCTCCAGAAAGGGAAGGACCTTCCCAGGTAGGGTGCAGACAAACCCAGGCACCCAGCCCCTTTACCTGGTGAAGGCCTCATCCTGCAGGTTCAGTACCAAGTTATCTGCTGTGAGATACACACGGTTTTGTGAGGCAGCAATCTGAAAAAGAAATACATTACAGGCATGGCATCGAGGACTAAAAATGCACATGGAGGAATGGCACTAGGAACCTATCTCTCCCTTCACATACAGCACTCTTGTTTCCTTCACTTAAGACCTCAGTTAAATCAATGCAATTCCCCAAAACAACTCCCTAACTTCCCATCCCAGAGCCATCAGACTTTCTAAAAGAAGTGCTCATTCTGTCTCTGTCACAAAGATCTTTGATCCCACATTTATCTGTCCCCCTTTCTCAGCTGCAGGTAACCAGAAGCTTTTGGTGGCTACAGCTGAGGGTGGGTGATGGAATCTGATGTGGATCTGGCCTTGTCATATGAAGGGCATGAACTCTGAGCCTCACATCTAATTGCAGATCCTTGCTAAGTCTTAAGCTCTACTTGAGCACAGAAGGGCTGGGTAGGAACAAGGATCAGGACAGGGCAGATCACATTCGCCTTAAATTCATCATGTGGCCGCTGGGCTGGGGGGACAGCACAAGGACTGCAAAAGGACAAAGGGAATTCTGTGCTCCAATGCTCACCGTTTTTGAGATGTTTTGAGCAGCTCGGATCTTACGTAGCTTGATGTAGCCTGGATTCCTGCTGAGAGCTTCCCCAAGGTACAAGGGAACAAAAGTTAAGGAAAATTCAACAGAAGCCGCTTACCCCCAAGGAATTCTTCCTAAGCCATATTAAAGAAAATCTTAGTGGGCAAAAAGCAATCCCAGTAACATGGGCCTTTGGGTAGGCATATTTTCACCTGCCCAAATGAAGAACATTATGGATTATGGTCACACACAGCCAACAGAAGTCAAACTTTACAACAAGGAGCGCAGGCCCACGGCCTTCTCTGCTCTGCCTGGGTCCTCAGATGAACCTCGCTCCAGCCGACTGGAGAAGGGGGGAAAATGAACAGTGACCTACTTGAAGCTATCATCCGATCACAGTCTGCTAAGCATGAGCCCAGTGTGACAGATTCTCAGGACTGTCAAGCTCACAAGCCACATCCCACAAAATCTCCCGAAGCAGGATATCATCTTTGCAGCTGTCGCTTCCCCCTCAGCCTGAACTATCTTCTGCTTCTGCTCCTGCTTGGCCTTCTCCACCAGGAACTGGGCACGCTGTGCCTCCTGCTGGGCTGCAGGGAGAAGGGACACAGGCATTGGTACCACATCGTGTCTTCCATCAGAACCTGAGAGCTGAGGCCCAGGGGCTCTGCTTTCCAAAGAATCTGTAACATTCTGGGACCACATCCAAACACAAAACATATTTTCACCTTTTTTTGGGTAAAACCCACAGCACCCAGACCCTCCACACATAACCCCCACAGAGAACAACAGAGTTCCAGTCTGAAGAGGAACCTTAGTTTTGGGAACTCAGTCCCTCCAATGGTCTATCCCATTAGCTACAGCTTTCTGGTAACACTTAAAATAAACCTCTTCAGCTCTGTTACTAAGGAGGCTTAGAGATTTGTAACCCTGTACCTGTACCCATACAGTGACACAGCAGTGACACACTAGCCTAAATTCCACTTCCTTGTTTAATAATTCAGTGAAAAGGCAAAGGCAATCCACCCTTTTCAGGCACCAGTGGAACTCACCCACTTGCTTAGCCTCCACAGCAGCTGTGTATTCACGACTGAAACTGAGCTCTGTGATAGCCACATCATCCAGGATGAGGCTGAAATCCTTGGCTCTCTCTGTCAGTTCTCGCCTAATGAGCAGAGACACCTGAAACACAAACACAGCAACAGGAGTAGTACCAAACACAGGGTGTTTCCCCACTTCCCAAGCACTCCAAAAGTGAAGCACAACTGCTCTTCAGTGTTGGGAGAGACATTCCCAATCCAAGCTCCAAACCATGGCCATCAACACCATCTCTGAGTAACATCCACAGCTACAAAAAGCATTTTCAAAACTCTATTACAGCTCATTTGTAGTTACTACTTAACTGTTCCATGAAAGTAACACTGTCAAAATAAAAAACCTTGAAAGCATCTTTTGCTTTCACATCCTGCCACATCCAGTTCCACAGTTCCCAGTTTTGGCAATAAGCATTTCCTTCTCCACTTTGGATTTGCTACTGTTTGCAGGCTGTGCTTTCATAATTGTATTCCAGCACAGAAAAAGAAATGACCACACTTTTTTAAACTTGTATCACATCTCTTAATTACAGTAGCTACTTGTCTAGTGTAGCTACTGCACTTTTTTTAGCTGCTTTGGGTGGGTGTTGCTGTTAGATACTTTGATTTATTCTACATTTACTTGCCAGCACCTTTTTCAGGCAGCCTGACAAGTCCTGCACCAAATATTGACCTTAACAGAAACTATTGCTACAGTATCACATGCTTGGCCAGTCGAGCATTTGCTTTTACTTTTACTGCAGCTGTTTCTAAGCAGAACTCTAAACAGTGACAGAAATCTTTCCTGTGTGAACTGTGAGTGCACAACTACATAAAGTCACTTCATCTTTTTCTGACTATCAATCCCTTCAATACCACATCACTTTATAATAACAAGCACTGGATAGATGCGTGACAAGAAAACAAATGCAATTCAGTTTGTTCAAAAATTTCAGAGATCAAAGAATGATTCTTATCTGAGATCATAGATGCTTAACAGCCTTTCCTTCCAATACAACCAAAATCCTCATAGATATTCTTTGCTGTCCCATCCTCTCCATGCATTCTCTTTCTACATGAAGACTAAAAAATCACTCCAGTGCACTCCATGTGGACAAGCACAAAAGCCTGAAGCCCCTGACCAGGGGGATATAGATAATTTCTCACAACTGGACACTCAGTTCTACTCTTTGGTTCTTTTGACATGGATCAGAGATGTGGCCCCTGATAGTTAAAAGATGCTTTGTATTTCATCTAATAAATTTTCCTCTTCAGCACCCTCCTGGTCCTGCAGAACCTCCTCTAAAACCTTTTAAAACAAGACCAGCACCTCCTCTCTGCACCAGCTGCTACAGGTGATGAGAAATCCCCAGCAATCAAACTATGACCATACAAACTTTCACAAACAGGCATTTTAAAGTTAGATGTTTCTAATACTTTGCAACACTCCCCCAGAAGACACTCTAAGCTTTTTCTAATCTATGCCTGCAGGGAGGGTGCCGAGACAACCGAGCCAGGCTCTTCTCAGTGATGTCAAATAGGACAAAAGGCAATGGGCAGAAACTGGAACACAGGAAGTTCCACTTGAATATGAAGCTCAACTTCTTTACTGTGCAGGTGACAGAGCACTGGAGGCCTGTTCAGCCTTGAGAAAAGATGTCTGAGAGGGGACCTCATCCATGTCTGTAAGTATCTGCAGGGTGAGCGTCAGAGAAAGGAGCCAGGCTCCTCTTCTTGGTGGTGCCAATAAGACATGAGACAATGGGCAGAAACTGGAACGCAGGAAGTTCCACCTGAACAAAGGAAGAACTTCTGTCCTGTGCAGGTGTCTGAGCACTGGAGCAGATTGCCTAGAGAGGTTGTGGAGTCTCCCTCACTAGAAACATTCAAGAATCATCTGAAGGCACTCCTGTGCCATGTGCTCTGGGATGACCTTGTCTGAGCAGGGAGGCTGGACCAAATGATCCACTGTGGTCCCTTCCAACCTGATTCCTTCTGTAATCAGAAGTTATTTGCTACTCTTCTGCAGCATCCATCACTGACAGGTTAGTGCTTTGTTAACTGCTCATTCCCATTGTTTTTCAGATCTTTCAAAGCTGTTTAATTTGCTCTGACAGTCGTTCTGAGATCCGTATTTTTAAAGCCAGCTCCACTGACACCTCTGGACCATGAAGCAAACCAGCTCTCCCTCCCACAGTATTTTGGTGCAGTTTTGCACTCTCTGTACCAACAGACCCGATTTCCTCCTCAGAAGCTGCTAATACAGCATTTGTACCTGTACTGTACTCAAACTGTACATGGGACACACTTTCCAGGTGGATGCACTACCCACCAGCTGAAGAGTCATCCTTCCTTTATCTGTCACAACTCTCCCCTCTCCCACCGCCCTGCAGCTCCTCTGGGAGCCGACCCAAGCCTGGCACGGCAGGGCTCACCTGGGCTCTCTGTGTGATGAGCTGCGAGGCGTTGAACTTGGCCACGACGCTCTTGAGCACCTCGTTGACGATGGAGGGCAGGACGCGCTCCTCGTAGTCCAGCCCCAGGCGCTGGTACATGCTGGGCAGCTCGGCCGCGTTGGGCCGCGTCAGCACACGCAGGGAGATGTTCACCATCTGCAGGTCTGCGGGGACAGCCAGGGGCTCAGGGGAACCGGGACAGTCCCCTCCAGTCCCCTCGCTGTCAGGAAGTGTAGCGATGGGACAAGGAGCGATTGGGTACCAACAGGGAGAAGAGTGTTTTGGTTGGAAATTCGGAAAAAAATCCTTTACGGTGGGAGTGGTGAGGCACTGGCACAGGTTGCCCAAGGAAGCTGTGGATGCCCCAGCCCTGGAGGTGTTTGAGACCAGGTGGGACGGGCCCTTGAGCAACCAGGTCTTGTGAAAGGTGTCACTATCCACGGCAAAAAATTGTGACTAAACGATTTTTCAAGGTCTATTCCACTCCCTTAACGTTCCATAATTGTTTGAGGAGCGCCAGAACTACGGCCGAATTCCCGTCCCGCGCCTTCCCCCTCGTGGCCCCTTTATCTCACCTTTGGAACCAGTGGGGGAGGAGATTTTCCGCGGCCGCGCTCGGATGTCGTAGATGATGGGATACTGGAACCAGGGGATCCTGCGGGGGGCGGAGGCGCGTTAGGGGCGAGGGCCCCGCCGGGCTGGGGGGGCCGGGTGGGGGCCGGGGGGGCCGAGCCCTACCTGAAGTGCAGCCCCTCGGCCAGGATGGTGTCCTGCTGCACGCCGCCAATGCGGTTGAAGAAGATGGCGCGCTGGCCGCCCTCCACTGCGGGGAGAGAGCGGGGGCTTGGTCAGCGCGGGCAGCGGGCACGAAGGCTCCCAGGGGTTGGGGGGGCCCCACTCACCAATGAAGACGGACTCTCGCACGCCATAGGCCAGGGCACCGGCGCCCAGCAGCAGCTTAAGCGCGGTGCCGACGCCGCGGGGCCCGGTCGGCAGCCGCCCCGCCAGGTCCTTCAGGTTCTGCGCCATGGCCGCCCCGCCACCGCCCCCGCCGGGAAGGACACCGGAAGGAGCTACAGTGGTGGCGCTCCGGCGGGAAACCGCGGCGCCGGGAGCGCCCCCGCTGCCCCTTCCCTCCCTCAGCACGCGCCTTCCGGCACGGCGGCCGCGGCGCTCCGGAAGCGAGTCCGGCCGGAGCCAGATAGAGGGCGCGCCCCGGCGCCATCTTGGGTGGCCGCGGCGGGAAGGGCGGGGCCGGGGCGGGGCCGGCGGGGCCGCGTGACAAAATGGCGGCGCCCAGGCGGCCACGTGGGGACGCGCAGGAGGAGGAGGAGAAGGATGAAGAGCTCTCGCTGGAGCGCAAGCGGCTCCGTGGGCAGCGGCGGCTCCTGGTCGTGCTGGAGGGGGCGAGCCTGGAGACCGTGAAGGTGCGGGCGGCGGGAGGTCGGGGCGGGCCCGGACGCGCCGCGGGTGCCCTTGTTCCCTGCTCACCTGTCCGCGCTTTGGCCGTAGGTGGGGAAAACATTCGAGCTGCTCAACTGCGACAAACACAAGGCGCTGCTGATACGGAATGGTCGGGACCCCGGGGAGGTGCGGCCTGACATCACCCACCAGGTACCCGCTGGGTCCCGCGGCCCCCGTGGTGGCCTGGGCTGCTCGGGGTAGCCCAGCAAGACGGCTCGGGGCGATCGTCCCTCAGGTCTGGGGGTCCGCTTGTGCCCCTGGAGCCTCGGGGAGAGTTTGGCCTCCCCTGCTATGCTGATGGGCTTTAGGTTGAGTCGGTATTTGGGCCTGGGCTTGATTTCTTAGCATAACAGCATTACATCCCGTAGCCGGTGAGCTTTCAGCCTCAACGTCGGGTCCTTTCTGCATTTGTGGGGGCTAACCCTCAATTTTGCCTAGAATTTTTTCTCTTGTGACTTTCTATTTCCACTACCGTGTGCTTTTCCCTTTCAGAGTCTCCTGATGCTCATGGACAGCCCCCTGAATCGGGCTGGGCTCCTGCAGGTTTATATCCATACCAAGAAGAACGTTCTCATTGAAGTCAATCCCCAAACCAGAATCCCAAGAACTTTTGATCGCTTCTGTGGCCTTATGGGTAAGTGACTCTACACCAGCTATGGACCAGCTAATGCAGGAAGGCAGTCAGGATTGGAGGAACTTCGGGAAAAGTAAAAAACTGGCAGTGACCTTAAAATGTGAAAGTGAGAAAAGTGCAGAAGAGTGAAAGCATCTTTCTGGGATGTTCAAGGATGCATACCCCAGCTGTGTGTTCCTTAACACAGTGGGGAGTGAGATAGACAAGTGCCTGCAGGAGGTTGTGCTGTCAGCAAATTAACTCTTTTCAGGCTGTGAAGGGAACTCTAAAGGCTGACATTTTGTGTACCTCAGCTCAGCCTAAGCATGGAATTTCTCCAGCAAATTACCACACGGCTTAAGCGATTTCTTTCTTGTTTTCTCTTTGCCAGTTCAGCTGCTGCATAAGCTCAGCGTTAGAGCAGCTGATGGGCCTCAGAAACTGCTGAAGGTAAATACTCTGTAACTGCTCGCAGCTAATGGTGCAACATTCTAACAGCAATGTAGGAGGGATGTTTCTGGGGGGGAGGTGTTTTTTTTTGTTGGGAACCCTGGTTGTGGGTGTGGTTGCTATTCCATTCCCTCACATCATTGCTGGTGGTCCTGGTTTCAGGGGGGGTCTCCCACATGCTACCTGGGTAGGAGCTGCTGCTGCAGGAAGGAAGCCCCAAACACGCCCATCTTTGGAGCTGAGGGATCTGTTTCCTCATGTGAGCCTGACTGCCCTGCCTGGGCACTGACTCTTTTTGGGTACAGCTTTTAAAATGGCAGAGAGAGGTGGTAATGAAGATAAAATTAACTTGAATGGCTTCTGCCGTCAGAGGGGGAGAGTGGATAAACCACAGGGACAAAGGGTTTATCACAATATTGGATTCCTCAGATGAGGAACTACCCTCGTTGCTGGAAAGGCCAGAAAAGCAGCAGCCTGAGGAAGGTGATGTCATCTTGGCAGAGAATGCTTGGCCCTAGCCAGTGCATCTGCCCCAGGACATGGGTCAGCAGGCAGGGAGGGACAAGGAGCAGCCTTTCCAGCCTTTTCCACAGAGGACTCTCATGAACCTGGCTCGAGGAACATGCCAGAAGAAGGAGCTGCTGGGCTGGAGCAGGACCTCACTGCACCGCTCCTCACGACAGCAGCAAGACTCCCAGAAGCAAAAAACTAATTGTGACTTAAATGTGTTTTGTAACTTTCTCCTGGAAAATCCACATTACCCAAAGAAGGAGAGTGGTTTTAAATGCCAGCAGCAGCCTGCTTGCCAGCCAAAAGTTGCCTAAAGGGGACTCAAGGTCCACCATGTTCTGTGCCTGTTTCAAGAGCATCTTCCAGATACACACTGAGACTGGCAACACCTCTGCCTGGGGATCCTGACCATGCTGCCCAATGCATACTTCATGGCTTCTTTGCAGAAGAATGGGATGCTCTTCCTGAGAGCAGTGCTGTGCCTCAGCTTCTCCTGGCTATTCCATATTGCCTGCTGTCACTTGAAGGTCTTGTGGATGTTTTCAATTTTGGTTTATTTAGGAACTGAACTGCTGGTCATGGGGAGCTCTGCTACTCATTCTACTGCTCTCTACAGCCAAAACTCATCTACCTCTACATCACCTGTATCCTGGGCATATATGCCATCACTGAGCCTCAACCCATCTGGGATTGTTCTTGCTCAGGGACCTGGGTGTACTTGGTGGGTAATCAGGGGGACAGGGAAACAGGATGTGTGCCTCAAGGGGATTTGATTTTTGGGTGAGGACAGCCTGTGATGTTGAATTGTGTACATAACATTTGTTGTGGAATGACACCACTACTGTATTTTGTAAATACCATGGACAATGAGGATGGACTGCTCCAGTTGCATTGGTCATGAGCTCCTGATGTAGCTTGCAACCAGCTGACTAATTTTTTGTTTGCTGCTTTTAGCTAACAGTGGGTCTAGCTATGTGTCAGAGTCTGTTACCTCTATATTCCTATTAACTTCCTGCTTTCTGTAGGTGATTAAAAATCCAGTCAGCGACCACCTGCCTGTGGGCTGTATGAAGATTGGTACCTCTTTTGCAGCGTCACAGGTGTCGGATCTGCGGAAGCTGGTTCCTGCATCGGAGCCAGTTGTCATCGTGGTGGGAGCTTTTGCCCACGGCTCGGTAAGTGTGTGTATCCCTCATCTGGGGCTGTAAAAAGGTTTCAGTCTTGTTCTGAGTAGGGTGGTTTTGTCTGCCCTTTTTTGGCTTGGTTTCCCCTCCACCCAAACCTCTATTTTTTCCTGTGCGCTTGCCCAAAACTGCAACACTTGGGACTGTTCTCCCTTCCGAGGGAAGGCATTAGTGAAGGCTAGCAGTTTCCCTGCTGAGGAAATATGGTGCCTCTGCAGTTGTTAGGGTTGGAAGGGATCTCTGGAGATCATCCAGTCCAACCCCCTGCCAAGGCAGGGTCAGCTGGAGCAGGTGACATAGGAACACATCAGGTGGATTTTGAATGTCTCCAGAGAGGGAGACTGCACAACCTCCCTGGACAGCCTGTTCCAGTGCTCTGCCATCCTCATCATGAACAAGTTCTTCCTCCTGTTTTGGTGAAACTTCTTGTGTTTTAGTTTATGGCCACTGTTCCTTGCCCTGTCACTGGGCATCAGAGGAAAGAGCCTGGCACCATACTCACTCTTGGCACACCCGTGAGATATTTATGTGCATTACTGAGATCCCCTCTCAGCCTTCTCTTCCCTAAACAAAACAGGCCCTGCAGTCTCTCCTCATAAGAGATGGTTCCATGTCCTGATAATCTTTCTAGCCTCTGCTGAACCCTCTCCAGGGGCTCCTTGTCTTGTACTAATGGAGATGGGGCTCAGTACAAACATTTTACAACTCAGGTTTTTTTTTTTTTTTTTTTTTTTTTCTATTCCCCCCCTCTTCTCCCAGGTCAATGTTGACTATACAGAAAAGATGGTCTCCATCAGCAACTACCCCCTTTCTGCTGCCCTGACGTGTGCTAAAATTACTACTGCCTTTGAGGAAGTGTGGGGAGTAGTATGAGCTTCTGCTGCTACTGCTGTCATGATGGACTTGTATACAGTGACTTCACATTCTGGAAAGGCTCTTTAACTTGGATGTGGACCTGGTGCAACTTTGGGCTCCTGGAAAACACTTCACCTTCGTCCTTGTAGCTTCTGAAGCAGTGAGACTTTAAACAGACTGCCCCACTGACCTTTTTTCCTCCTATTAAAGGTAACTTTTTTGATTAAAAAGTGCTTGTGAATTTTACTTTCTCATTTTTTGTATGTGGGCAGGCTGGATCCCCTTATAGCAGGGACTTGGCCCAAATTTGTCACAGAACTGGAATTCTTAGCTGTGCCCTGCTCACCCTGGCGTCACTCGGTCCTGTAGCATCGCCTTGCTCGGTGGCATGTGACAGTTCACACTCCCACACCGAGGCACCCAAGAGGAAAGGAGCTGAAGCCGATGTTAAAAAGACCAGGAGCATTTTTATCTTAGATGACAAACGTAGAAAAGTCAGAAGGTGGCTCCAATCCAACGCAGCACCTGCTGTGAGTGTGGTACAATCATCTGGTATCAGCGGAGAGACGAGTGCCGGCCGCGGGGCGGCAGAGATAAGGCAACAGACAGAAGGTTGGAAGGTCTCAAGGAGGCTCCCTCGGATCCCCTCCTTTCAGGTCTCTGACCCTGTGCTTTCTCCTTCCCCCTCCTTGCGTTGAAAAGTAGTCATACTTCAACACAGCAAACTTGGCAGGTGATGCTTTGCTTCCGGAGTGTTAAATCAACTCCTACGAATGCACAGGTGGTACAATCTGAAAAACAGAGGAGACCTATATTTGCTTAGGTTGATTTGATGTTTGCTTTTCACCTGCAAAAGCAGCAGCGTTGCTGCTCCACTTTACCTCCTGGTCTCTACCTCATACAGCCTTACCTTTTGGCTGTTATTCTGCTCTTTTTAGCTTCTCTTTTCGTGGCACAATTAATCTGCGAATGTAAGGCAACACCAGCAGTAGGGTGAAGAACAACACGTGGCCGAAGAAATAAATAGACCTGTACACCTGTAAAGAGAAAGGCAGGGTTGGGGATCAGCAACCAGCTTTAAGCCAAGAACCCAGGGGCGGGGATGCAGGGAACAGCCTTGACCATGTGGGGTCATCTGTTTGTGGCTACTAAATACCTTCATCCATTTGTCCCAGGTGAAAAGGCAAAATGGCACTAGGGAGTAACCCATAAACATCCAGTGGTTAGTCTGCTGCAGCACGTAGAAGATGGGCTTCAAGACAGTGATGGAGGCCAACGTGCTTAGGAGAGGACTGTCCCGAACAAGGTTCATGGCCTAATTTAAAGAAAAAAGAATTCTCAACAGTTGGACGTCCTGTGGCTGTATATGCAGGTTCTGGGGCCAAAGTTCTCTATTCAGCTGTGTAAAATGTGTTTTAGTAAGCAGCTAGTCAAAAAAGTGGTTAAATACTACCCTGTATTTGGCCTGTCCTGGCCAAAGTTTTAATTAAGAAAAAACATTTTAATAAGGAGTATTGTTCCCTCAGTACTAGGAAATTAACAGAGGCATTCGCTCATGTATTTGTCCTCCAATCTTTCCAGCTGCCAAGCACTTCAGCCGCCCTCTGCTCATGTGCCAAGTTTCCCACTTTTCTCCCTGTCAGCTTCTGCAACATATTTATGGTTTGCCCACGCAGAAGGCAGCAACCTACTGAACTGCTGAGAACAAAACCCTGCCGTGCTCGAAAACCAATTCCAAAGCGAGCAGCTATTTTTCACACTTAATGCAAGTAAAGCTTTCAGCATGGCACTTTCCAGACTCAAGGGGAGAGGCTAACCTAACAGGGCCCCCCCGTTCTGGTAAGTCAGACAAAGCCCACCTGTCTTTCCACGATGACTATAAGCAGCTCCATCTGAAAGCACACCAGGTAGCCAGAGTGCAGCCCGTGCCAAATGGCCAGGAAGAACAGGGCCAGTGCCTGTGACAGCAGTTTGTTGCCCAGGAACTTCAAGCGCTTGAAGATGTAGCTAGAGCAGAAAAGAAACAAAGTGTTTCCAGGTTATCATCCGCCCTCGCCTGGCTGTGTCAGGGATGAAGGACCCAGGGGACCCGATGGCTTTGCACGCCCCATGGTGGCAGGAACAGCATGACCAGGGCAAAACCTACATCAAAAGAGTCTTAAAAAAATCCCAGCTAGAAGGTGGAGAAGGGGGCCATTACATACAATTTAGCTGTGTGTCCCAGCAAGTGCTGAACCAAAACCCATCCGAGTTTGGCGTGGGAGCACCAAGAGCCATGATGCAGGAAACAGCTGTCAGAGCAGCTCTATGGCTAGCTGAGCAGGCAGGCAGCCCCAAGGGCTCACTGTAGTCCCATTCTAGTCTCTGCTGCCATCAACTGCTTGCCTTTATTAATGAACTGCCCTTCCAGGTGAATTAAAAGGTCTATCTAACCCAGTAACCCAATAACCTGTTTCTAAGGGCACAGCAGCAAAACATGAGAGAATTTTGTCCAGCTCACCGGGCCACCCAAGCATTGGTGTTGATGTTGAAAGAAGCAATGGTCCCTGTGAACAAAGGTGTTGTCTCATACAGCCAGACCTTCATGTTGGCACAGGCATTCCACAAAGGCTTTCCATTCTGGTCTTTCCCATTGTACCCCAGTCCAACAAGGATGCAGACACCTTCCTATCAAAAAATGCACAAGAAAGATGAAAGTGTTGCTATTTTTGCTGGAGAAGCAGAGCTGAGGAAGTGCTGACTCTCACTGCGTTGAGAGCATCACTAGAGACGGAACAAACGGATTAAAAATGGCCTTTTAGTTAGCTAGCCTTTGCTAACTTAAAGCAAGCTGAACTGACCTGCACTGATCTCCAGATATTTGGATTTCTTCCATTTAGTGCTAAGTCCAAGAAGCTTGGACCTTTATTCATTTGTCTTTTGCTTCTGGAACGACATCTAGACTCACCGTAACAAGCCAGCAAGTTACGTATTTGTAGAGTATAATCTTGCCCCAGATCAATATGTAACCACAACGGAACCAGAAAGGCTTCTCCTGCAGAAAGATAAGAGTGAAACAGAGTAAAAATAAAACCTGGAGTTGAGTGGCCATAATGACACAAGGTAAATGGGATCTCATCACCGTCTTTTGTTGTAATCTGATTTATACATATGGATTGGGCTGTCAGGCTTATGCAGACTTACACATCATTCTCCTTCCTTTGGTAATATTTGGCTGTACTGAAATAGGTAGAGTTTGGGAAGACTGGGATTAGCATAATCAAAATGCTTGCTGATAATCTGCTGGTAGGAATTATTTGTTAGGAGTTTTCCTCAAAGGTTGTGGTAAGCCTTACAAGTTACTCTAGTGAAATTCTTTGCACATAAAGGTTAAATGGAAAGAGGTCATAAGGCACATATGTTAGGTTTCCAAAACCAACAGTAGCATTTAAGATCAATTATCTATTTGTAAAAGTTTTCATTTGTTTCAGTTCTGCTTAACACATTCCTGTTCTGCCTCAGATGGAATCCACAGGACAGGTGGTAAAGCCAAATCAGCTGTGGAAAAACTTATCACTAGTTGCTGACTTACTTCTAAATTGAGGCCAAAAAAAAAAAAATATTATTCCACTCTTGTAGATCCAGTGCCCACCAGAGAAGTGTAATTCTTCCACACCCCACAAGGCCAAGTGAATACATACCATATAGTCATCTGAGGTGAGGTATTCATCAGAGATGTACAGGCTTGACAAGGTGTAGGTTACTAGAAACAAGAGACCCAGGCTCAGGCGCTTGAGAGCAGGCACAAAACTGAGAAAAATACAAAGGTCAAATAAATGCCTTGGAAAGAGACCATCAACTTCATAGTTTTAAAAGCAGAGGTGGAGAGAAGGAGGTAGGGGAGACAGTGTAAAGGAGTCACCACATTCCACTGCAGCAGCTGCCTCCATTTGGAAGGATGAGATGCAAACATCACCAGGTTGGAACCAGGTCTGTACTAGAGATGTCAAATGGGTGTTGATGTTCATGCCCTGGAACAATGCTGGGACATTAAGCAGAGTTACGAGCAACTTTTGAAAGACTGCCTTGTCTCATAAATCACTTCTGGTCACAGTACCTCTGTGTCCAGGTAAGAAGGCAGTCTGCTGCAGGGAACGTGGAGGATTCAGCATTCTAGGATCGTAGGAAGGGGAGAAGCCAAGCAGCTTTGTATTACCTATTGGGTCTCTGGCCTGGAACGTCAGTCATCTCACCCCTTGCCAGTTTCTGATAGTCTGTCATGGAGAACTGAGGCCCAACCATGAAGGCACCATAGAAATAGGAGAATCCTGAGACCTCCAGCAAGGTAGGAACCCCCCGAACAGCAAATCGCCGCTGCTCAGGACTCAGGAACTCCTGCACCAAAGGGAGTGGCATTAACATCATCCCAGGGGTTTCATACTAGCTCTGGATGTTATGTCCTCACCCTGCCTTCTTACTGGTTTCAGTTCTTGCTCCCCATGGACATGGAACTTTTACACTTTGTACTTCATGTCCATTCCTCTCCCTAGCCCTCTCTATCCCCACACCCTCCAAACTTCAACAAGATCCAATGATTGAGACTAGTTGCACAGATCTCTATCCCCAAATAAGCTCCAAACATGGAAGGGATCTACTGACATGCATCCCTGGCAGCAGAGCAGGCATAGTAGGAGCACTGCATCTGACCTATTCCAGTCCCTGATTGCAATTTCATGTACTCTCCCAAGACCTTATCATGCTACAATTCCTACTTCTTGATGCAAAAGTTGTCTTTAAATACTTGAAGCTTCAGCTCAGGAAGTTTCAGCTTGACCTCATTTTCCTGCAGTCAGCAGTGACTCCCATGGATGCTACCAACTTGGTTAGGCCTCAAACAGGAGATGGGGAATGCAGGTACTGGAATCTGGATTGAGGGACTGTAGCATGTGTAATGCCCTCTCCCACGCACTGTGCTGTGCAACTTCTCTGTTTCATCTGAGCTAAAAACAGGGTCTTAACAAATGGTAAAGGGCAACCATTGACAAGGACATGGTAAGACTTATCAAAGGAAAGGGAGATGGGAACTGAGATCCAGGACTGACTGTCTGCAAGTTGAAGGTACACTACCCCCAAGACACAGAGCATCAGGGAGTGGGAATCTAAAGCAATGGATTTGGGGCAAGGAGATGGTGGGGAATTTAGAAGGGTCAGAGTAGTATTCTGACATAACTGAAACAACTTCTGTCCATCTCTAATCACTACTGTCTCTGCTCCAAATTATTTTGTTCCACTCTAGAATTCAGTAACCTCAAACACTCTCAGAGGCTTCCATCTCAGCTGTGGCTTTTACCTAACAATGCAGCTTGCTAACTCACATCCTTTGAACTTGATTTTCTGATCTCTAGCTCACTGCGACAGCATGGAATGACGGAGAAATGGTTTCTGACTCACCGGATCTTTTCCTCCATCATAGTAATCGATGGCCAGACCTAGAGGTGAGAAACACTGACTTGAAGCCCTGGGATGGGCACAGCTTGCAGAGAGCAAGAGAGAGAAGAGAGGTGTCACTCACCAATCAACTTAAGTGTCAAGACACAATGTGGCATTGTCCACTTGATGTCATAATGCTCTGTGGCTGTGAAGTAATATCCAGCCATAAGGTATGTCTGAAAGAAACCATTGTTTGGGTTATTCAAACTAATTCCTCCAGCTGGTTTTGATCTGCCTCCACTTTCCCACCCACAGTTGCTACTGAAGTGCAAAACTGAACAGAGGCCTCCCTTCTACAAACCCAGGGAATAAGAAAGAGGGTTTACCATCTGAAATAGGAATGTGGTGATGACGGCAGTGATTGTGCGACCCATGAGTCTCAGTATGAGGAACTGGATTAGGACGCATATCAGGGAATGAAGAAACTGCATCCCTGTGGGCAGGAAAAAGAGCGAGATAAGAAATGAAAATTACATTTATAGGTCCTCCTGGGTCAGGCAGGTCTCTCTTCCCAAACTCAGCTTACCAAAATTGAAGTAAGCAATGGAGAGTCCTGTGAACACATTGTAGAGATGAATGAGGTAGGCCTCCTTCTGGAAGAGGAAATAGCGCTGGAACAAGGCAAAAGGATATCCTGAGTAGAGAGAGAGGAAAAAAAAGGAAGAGTTGTAGATAGATTTAGAGAAGTATTTGTCATGAACCAAACTATAGCCTTTTTGAGCATGTCATTAGGAATCTGTACTTTACATGATATATTATTAACACGGGGCATAGTGTTAATTCCTGATACCACATTTGCATCTTGGGAGACAGACTCCAGATGAATTAGTCTGTACAGAAGAAAATACTTTAACAGGAACATATAGCAAAACTGACATTGAAGTGTAAAAAATTACAGAATTACAGTTTCTGGCCTCATTCTATATATGAGATGGATAATGCTGAAATACATGAATCACACTTTAGCCTCTGGTTCATTTCCAAATTCTGTGACAAATACAATGAACATGGCAAGAAGCTAGATCAAAAAAAAGGGGGAGGGGGAAGGGAGAAGCTTTATAGTTAGTACCATTACAACGTCCCACTCCCACCTCATTGAGTTCTTTCAGCTTTAATTAAGACCTCCTCAGGTGACCTCCAGCAAGATACTCTTGCTTTTCTAACTCTGCAACTTTGGATTTGCATCTGATTTGTGAACTACTCAGTACACAAAGCTGTAACTAAAATCCACTGGTACTACGCATGTGGTATTTTTGGAAAAAAAAAAATCAGTCAGAAGCATTTCATATGGAACAGCTAAGAAAAGTGGAAGGGGTTTTTTCCTTGCATTTTCAGTGAGGTAACTCCCAGTCTACATTAGGAATGCCTCCAGATTATTCATCTGTGGCTCAAGTGAGAAGCAAACATTTGTAAAGCACTCTGGTAGTACAGTGAGAAGCGTCACACAGAACACATACAATTCAATTAAATTCTGTTGTCTAGGTGAGTTTCACAAAGCATGCAATAAACATTGCCACATAGCAGACAGTAAATATAATGTCTTAATACACAGTGGCACAGGAAGCATTGCTATGAGTGTTTCTAACTTTATTGCTCTACTTTGCAAGACTGTGTGTTCTCTTACCCTGCTCAAAAAAAGGGGAAATTCATCACATACCACAGTACTGGCATCCACACTACTTATCATCCTAGCTGGAACCAGGAGCAGTGGATGGAGCTCTGCTACCTGCACTAATGGAGTAGTAGTAGCAGGAGGTGGTCATGTTTTATATGGAGCAGTAATAAAAGGTGATGAAATGCACATTCTGCCGAGAAGTGTGTGATGGATGGAAGGCTTCCAATAAGCAAGGCTAAGTCTAGTCACTACTGTGAGAGGAAATGAGAAACTCTGTCACGTTATTTAAATACACGTCTGGCAGTCTGGCAGTGCTAACAGACTGGAGCCATTTTAAGGCCCTCTCCGTTCCCGCAAATCCCTTGGGAGGGAGCCCTGGAGTTGGGGACTTTCGGGCTCTTTTCTCGATCCTTATGGGCTCGTGTTCTACTGCGTCCAGATGTGTACCTGCTGCCTCCTGAAACCGAGCTGTTGCTCCCCATTTCCTCAGCCTCCTGCCACCCCTCTTTCGGTTTTCCCTGCCTCCTCGTGGCTGTTCCTTCCTCCTTTTGTGTCCCGCGCAGGTTTCCACGCCACAGGCTGCTTTCTGGCCAGCCCCACATACCACGGCTCTCCGCTCCCAGAGCCTGGCAACCTCCCTCCTGCACACCCAGCCTGCTCTCCCTTCCAAAACAGCGGCTCCAAACTCCCCGACAAAATGCCTTACCCGAGCCGCCCCTCTCCCTTCCCGCTCTTCCATGCTTCTTACACAGCCCGCTGCTGCCCCATTCCTCCCCCACTGCTGCCCTGAACACCAGCTGAGGGGGAAAGAGGGAATTGGCAAAGGGAGTTCATCACGTGGGCTCTCTGGGGATACAGGAGTAACTCAAAGAGTTAGAGCAATTCACATGATTTAAAAAAAAAAAAAAAAAAAAAAAGGTAGTGTTTTCTACTGGTCTTTTACTCAGAAACATACAAATGGGGACTGTTTGTTCAGGAGCCAATCTTCCTGGTGAAGTTTAATAAACATAGGAAGAGCTGGCTTTGTGAAATGGAGAGAGGTAAAAAAATACAAAGTTTTACTATCGGATTAGATCAAAAGTTTAAAAGCTGAGGTTTACTGTGGAAAAATGTTTCCCCCTTCTTAGCAAAGGGGAGAAACATCAGAGCAGAAACACAGGCAAAGCACAATTTATTGCTGTTCATCAATATGCATGGTTTTAAACCTTCCTTTTAAAGGGTCTCCCACTCTCTTAAAAACCACTAATATTTTGCAAAAGAGTCAATTTCTACCAATTTTTTTCTCTCTCTAGCCATTTCTATAGACATAATAAAGTATGACTGAATACTATAATATAACTAGTGTTCCTACTCTTTCAGAGACCTGTCTCACTTGTCAGCTGGTCTCCTTTTTAGCTCTACACAGGAGATCATGTCATGGATTAGGTAATGCTGCTCTGAAGGAAAAAGAATTATGAACCCTTGCAAACAGAGAGTTACTAATATAACACACTTCATCTATGTTTTTAGAAACTAGAAACTTAAAGCCTGGTCTTGCACTATACGTGGCTGCTGTTCCAGTCCAAAAGTCACATCAGCCTAAATTCTTCTGATATCCAGAGTAACTTGTTGGTACTCTGGACTGCAGTTTACCTACAGTTTTGCTGCATGAGATAATGTTCTCAGTTTTACAACTAGGCCAGTCGTGTGCTGCAGATACAAACTTTAACCCCCAAACAGCAGTGGATATGGGGTAGCAATGGTCATTCTGATGTGGCCCGTGCCCTTTGGAACACTCATAAAATATCTATTAAATAACAAACAATTTCTGCTGATAACAACATCAGTACTCCTGCTCCACTTCCATGTCCCTTAAGCAGCCTGAATTAGCACAGCAGCTTTTGGAGTTATGGTTGCCTTCTGGCAAGCTGGATGTCACCTTTGGATATGCCAGCAGCAGGACGCTGCGCTGCTTTGCTTCTGCCATTCAGAGCAACAGGACAAGAGTCCCTGCTCCTTGCTGCCAAGAGGCTCTGCCCAGCAGCTCCCACTCTGCCAAACTCCTCTTTCACAGCTCTCTAAGCAGTGGACCGAGCGGGAAAGTGGCTGTAAGACTCCTGGAGAAAACAGCAGGGAACTTCTGATCCAAACTCGTTCTTCCCTATGCACCACGGAGCTGAAAACCAGCCTGCACACAGAGTTGGGTTTTGCCTCTGGACACACTTTCTATAGAATGGAATAAGCAATTGAGATTATTTTTATTTTTTTTACTTCACAGGAACAAGAAGATGATCTCTGGTTAAGAGAACCACATAGATGGAAGGAAAGGACAAGCTCAGCTTCTTGGCCACAGCCATTTGGGAGAGTAATGGGCCACTGCACAAAGCCCAGGTTGTCCACAGAAACAACAATCTAACTGAGCAAAAGAAGTTAAACCATCAAGAAGGTGGATTAGGCAGGAGAAAAGTTCATCTAATCCCAAGAAAAAATAGTGCTGTCAAGTTTGCCACCTTCTGGACTGGGTGATTAAGATGCCTCTCTTTTTCCAGAGATAAAGCTGCAAATAAGAACAGCAGAAACATTCTTTTCATCTCTGCTCCCTTTGTTTCCCTTATTATATGCAGTAGCTCTATCTCATCTTCAAGCCAGTACCTCTATTTTTCCTCTTCTCCCTTTTGCTGAACATTTAACTCCTCCTTTGTTTGCATCCAGCAGGGAAATTGTCTCCATTTTTAAAATAAGAATGCTAAAACTAAAAGGAATGGGACAACAGGGAAAAAATATGTTAAAATACCAGCCTTACCTAATATTTTGACTTTGAAGTTATTCCTTTCTATCACTGCAAAAGTGTCACACCTTGTTTAACACTGGGTGCATAAACATGAGTATTTTAATTCAGCTCAGGAGTTTACCTTGAAAGTCCACTCCTGGTGCTTTAGTTTGCATAACAGAACAGCCTCAAAGCATGTGAACAAGGCTCTCTTCACACGAAACTGAACTGAAAACACACTTCAGTCAATGACAGATCAGTGTGTATGATCTGAATGAGGCAAATCCAAAGCAAATGCTCAAAACCCACAGACAAGTCTGCTCTGTAGGTCTGCTCCTACTGCACCATTTTTCTTGCTAATGGAGATACAGGCAGCGTGTAGCATTACTCAACTCCCTCTATTTTTTATTATTTAAGGAATAAGATGTATTTGAAGTTAGGAGTTTAAACAAGGCAGCACGTGAGTGTTCTATGACAAGGCTGGTTTTATGATAGGACAGTGCTGCCTCTTAAAACTTTCCCCATCTCTTACCCATCAGAATCAGTTGTTCATGGGCCCTGCAGTAAGGTCCCTGCTTGGCTGACCAGCTGGGAACTTGATTTGGGATAAGTCAGCAGCTAGCTTTGGGTGATCACAAGAATTTCACTGAGCCTAAAAGTCTTCAGGATGCAAGGAGCATGAAGCAGAGCATGAAGCAGAACATGTAAAAAGATTGATGAGAGGCAGAAGAGGAGGAGATAAGACAACTTGCGAGTGAAGCAGTAGGTTTCTGGCACCCATTGAGTAAGAATGTGTTACTTTCTGCAGGTCCCTGCTATGTCTGTGGATGAAGGAACGCATTCCCAATGCTTTTCCTGGCACGTCTGGGCAAACCAGCAGGGTCACTTCTGGCTTAGGGCTGTAAACAGCATGTTGGCCCCTCTCCATATTATGCAGGTAGCTCGCAAGGCACTGTGTAATATTACGGTCAGATAAATAGCTTTAATTCTTTGGGATTGTACAGCCAGGCAAGAAACACAAGCAACAGAAAGTATTAAATACACAGTGCCATAAGGCCTCCTGTATCCTGGCTTATGCTTTGAGCGGTGACAGCAGGAAAGAAATCTGTCCCCTCTCATGTGAGGACAGGAGCAGCAGCACAGAAACCCTGTTATCTCCTTCACACCACCGGGGCAGCTCCAGTGGGAGCACTGGGCCCTGGACCTACTGAGGAGTGCAAGCTAGAGCTCATCTTCAAATACATTCTCATATGATTGACAGACATCAGTGAATTGACATATCACAATTTTTACTGTGGCAGGGTCCAGAACTGTGCTTCAGGTATCCCTGCTGTTGGTACTGCTGCCAAATTGCAGATTAATTTCTACAAAGCTTGTCTATGCAAATTTTTACGTGGGGGAAGTCTGCAGTAAGTTTTTCATCTTGTACAATCCAGGTAAGGGACTCTATTCTAGCTGTATTCTCTGCTTCAAAACTGCAGCATGTATAAACCTGTCTCTGATCTAAATACAAAGCTGTGACTAAAATCCCCATAATTTGCTCAGCAATGTGCCGTTACTTGTTCACTGAAACAACGTGGAGCTCTTTAGGACTACTCTAGATTTAGTTCTTGAATGTTCTTCTCTCCTCCTTTCTCCTTCTCTTGTTCTCTTCCGTATTTAATTTTTTTTTCAGTCATGTCAGAATGCCAACAGTTTTAAATTACCTCTTTGGTTATTTCAGATCTTTACTAAGCAAACACTTATTCTGAATCAAGAGAGTAAATTCCAACTATTTTTTCAACAATAATTCAGCTTTCTTCAGAAATTAATGTAAGAAGTAGAAAAGTCCTTTGTGATTCTTCCTCTTTTTCAGAAGACTATTTTTACCAGTTTGTGGTGATCTTCTGAAAGCGAAACCCTAGAAACTGTTGTCACAGTAAAACTGCACAGTGTAGATGGGAAACTGCCTCACAGAGGAAGAAATAAGCAACAACTTTTTAGTCCCTCTTTAGAGCCATGCTTCACCCTCATGGCCTTGTTCTGAAATAATTCAGCAGTATTAGCTACAGCCAACAAAAATAGTGTTCTTCCTGAATTTATGTAAATACCTGAAATGGAGGAAGTGAACAAAAAGCCATACTTAATGTCTTAATGCTACTTCCAGCTTTTAGAAATGCCTTTCATTTATACCCCATGCCATCCTATGAAGTGGTCATCAGCACTACTTGCATTACCAATGAGATTAAAAGGATTGTAAACTAAGCTGCAATTAAATGAACATTTCTTTGTGTGGGGCTAAGGAACTCCTCTCACTCTCCTCTCATGTTGCTCTGCAGTAGTGTTTGGCCCTTCCTTTTAAAGTAATGGCATAGGTATAATGCTTTACCACCCAGTGCTTACCCATCCATTAAGCAGGAGAGCTGGAGTCAGTCCCCTCTGCCTGAGTGGTTCAACCTACTTGACCTGCAAGAGTGCCAAACTGCAGGCAAGGGTGTTTTGCATGCCCTGAAGCCTTCTGTCTGAAGTTATGCCTTCCAATGCATCTAATTAAAGGTACCGAGCTAGGGAGAAAGGACAGGGAAAAGTACAGCTCCAGCCTCCTGGTTTGGTTTATCCATTTGAGGCAGGCAGGGGATTGATGTGAGTGGTTTTCTGGACCCTGATTCCCAGAATTTTAATACAAATTCTAAAGATCCATTGAGAACTATGCAAAACAGATAGTGGCCTACCTCAGGAAGGGACACTGTGGCATCTCAGTGGCTTATTGTCAACACTAGGCATGGAACATTCGTAACAGCACACAGGAGTCTCACACTTCCTTAATCTACTGACTGCAGGCAGCTCTTATCATCATTACACAATAATTATCTGCTGTTCATTTCAAAGAAGTGGTGCTGTTCACCCATAAGATGCTGAGCAGGAAACACCCTCCCAATGTCGTGTCCCAGCTTACTCTGAGAATATGATCAAGGTGCATTCTGCAGAGCCATCTGTCTGCTGTGTCTGCCTCCACACACTCTTTCTAGGACCTCTTCTGCATCAGCACTTGCTAGACTGGTCCCTTGGTTGATCAGGGTGACTAATGTCATAGTGAACTATCTGCTTTTTCTGGTTTAGGTTTCTGCCAAGCAAGTAAATTCAATCAGATCACAATTAAAGGACCAGAGAGAGACGTGGGAGAAAGGCAAGCAGGACTTTTCCCATTCAGCGGTGGGGAGCTGCTAGACTAATTAATGCTGGCTTGGGTGCATGTCCTATATGTTTCCTATTGCTTCATTTCTTTCTTTATAGAAGTTTGGTATAACAAACTTCTACATTGAGTTCAAAATGATAGTCAGTTCAGTCTCCTGTATATACCCTTCATGGGAAGAATGTTTAGCTCAGTTTGATCTCACACATGATAAGCAGACTTATTTCAGGCAGAAATAAGTCTGGTGCAGACCACAGTTATGAAGTGACATAGTTTTTCTTGCTTACATTTTCCTTAAAAATATTATACTTCTAGTTAGCCAAAGCAACTTTATTTTGACAGATGACACAGTAGTGGCTGTATCACTTCAAATATACTATCAGGGTCAGAGGAAACCTTGTATTTCCTTTCTGCTAGGTGACTACACCACGAAATGCTTTCACAACCCAAAGTTTCCCTGAGCATCTGCAGAGATTTACACAGATAGCGTGTACACATGCACTTGAATTAATGTTTTGGGAGCTACAACCTCCCCCTCAATCGCCAGCCCACATCACAACTCCAGCCCTGCCTTAACCATTTCGCATGGAACTCCAGCATCTCATGTTTACATAAGCGCAGGCACAGTGTGTTTTGCAACACGCTTCGCGCTGCAGGTGGAGCGCAGGACATCACCCCAGTTCTCCTGGCACCGAGTAGGAAGGTTTTGCTCACCCCACCTGGTCGTGCCCCTGATGACACGCCACTCCTTCACAGTGCCACCACAGTGCCACACCGCTGATGTCCCCGGGCAGCGACGTCCCTGCACTCGGACAGGGCAACACCTGAGGGGCTGAGGGGATTCCCGAGCGGACACCCTCCGGACACACGCTCACGGGGCACTGGATGCACACGCATCACCGAGCACGCACGGGACAATCGCACACGAAGTTCCTGTGCCCGGGACACCGACCCAAACCGGGGTCTTCCGCAGGCACCCCGGGCTCCTCCTTGCCCCGCTTCCACAGGCCAGGACCGCACCCCGACCTCCCGCGGGGAAACGGAGCGTGCTTCCCCTCCGCACCGGGAGGGCCGGGGGCTGGCCCCGGGCGGCTGCTGCGGGGCACTTCGCGAGCTGCCCGGGCGGGACGGGCGGTGCCGGCGGCGGTGGCGGCGGGATCTCTCCCGCCGGCTCGGCGCGCACACGTGGCCTGGCGCGGCGGCGCTGGCACAGGTGCGGCTCCGCGCGGGAGAGGCGATGCCCGGCCGTAGCCTCCCGCGCAGCGCGGCACGGCGGCGGCGGCGGGGTCGCCCGTTCCCACGGCGGGCGCGGAGCCCCGCCCGGGGCGCCAGCCCCGTCGCCCCCCGCCCTGCCTTACCCATGAGGATGGACAGGATGAGGCGCAGCGCCTGCTCCGACGAGCCCAGGGCCTCGGCCAGCCGCGCCAGGCTCCAGGCAGACCCCGCCACCGCCATCTTCCCCGCCGGCCGCCCCGCCGGCCGGTCGCGCCCCGAACCCGGCAGCGGCACCAGCCACCGCGGCCCCCGCACCGCGCGCGGCCCCCTGCGCGCCCATTGGCTGCGGCGCGGCCGGCCCCGCCCCGCCACGCCTGCGATTGGGCAGCGGTGGCAGCGGGGCAGGGCCCTGCGCGCACTAAGGCAAAGGTTACCCGCGAGTGGGCGGTGACGCGGGCTGGCCCCGCCGGCCAATGATTGGGGGAAGCACCGCCGGGGGCGGGGCCGGGGGCCCGGCGGGGCGGGCCCGGGAGGGCGGGGCGGGGCGCGGCTCCCGATTGGCTGCGGCGGGACAGGAGAGCGGCGGGGCGGGCCGGGGGTTATTCGCGGACACGAGGCGCGCGCGGGGAGGGCGGGAGCGCGGGCGGCGCCTGGGCCGCGCTCCGGGGCCTCGGCCAAGGTCTGGGCCCGGGTCTGGGTCTGGGTCTGAGTCTGAGTCTAGCTCTGAGTCTAGCTCTGCTTTCCGGGTCTTGGATACTGGCTGTGGCTTTCGCCTTGACCTCAGCCGTGGCCGCGGCCCCATCCCCATCCCTGGTCTTGGCCTCAGCCTCGGCCTCAGCTTCAGCTCAGGGCGCTGCTTGAGCTCCCCCCAGCTCCCACCGCCCCAGTGGCTCCCGGGGGACAGAACCCCGGTGCTTGGCTCGTATGGCCCAAAGGGATGTGCTTCCCACACGGGTGTTATGGCAATGCCTGTGCTTTGCCCTACCACTGACTGCACACACCCGAGTCAGTGTGCCACAGCAGCAGGCACGGTGTCAGTGGTGCTCAGAGCAGGGCGAGGAGCAGTGGCCATAAACTAAACCGCAACAAGTTCCACCTCCACGGGGAAGAACTTCTTTACACTGAGGGTGGCAGAGCACTGAACATCCCACTCAGGAAGGTTGTGGAGTTTCCCTCCCTGGAGACCTTCAAAACCTGTGTGGATGCATTCATGTGTCACCTGCTCGAAGTGACCCTGTCTTGGCAGGGAGGTTGGACTGGATGACCAGGGGTTACCTCCAACCCTAAAAATTCCGGGATTCTGTGACTTCTGTCACTCAGCAGCTGGGCCCACACTGACTCCTCACAATTTATCAGCTGGATGACCCTCTCTTAGGAGTGTCCCTTCATGCAGCTGACCGTGTTTGCACCCCAAGTTCTCCTCAGCTGGTTTCAGGTGCAATGGATGTGACCCCCTTTCCCTGTTTGTGTTACCATTTTCCTGCTGGGTCACTTGGTTGGACAAACTCAGCTGAAGGGACGAACACAGGCTCACACAAAGGTTCACATAAAAAGGGACCTCTGGAGTTCTCTGATCTAAACTGCAGCTCACAAACAGGACTCAAAGCTGGAGCCATTTGCTCAGGGCATTGCCTGGGTAATTGCTGTACATTTTCATAGTTGGAGAGCTCCCAGCTTTTCTGGGCTCCTGAACCAGTGCTGAATCATCCTCTTCATCCTGGTCCACCCTCCTTATCACTACCCTTTAGGTAGCAGCACCAGCACCTGTTAGATCCCATTTCTTGTCAAATCTGATTGGGAAATCCAGATTTCTCAATAGCAAAGCTCTAGTCACCTATCCAGTGAGCTCTTTCCATTTGATGCATACCTTTCTTAAACTGGGGAGTGAGGAACTGTGTGAAGAAGGGGAAATCCTGGCCTTCTCCTCCAGAAGTCCCCTTATAGCAGTGTAAAGTGCAGGGTGGCAGGCCAAGATGTATAGCAAGGGTTTAAAAACTCTCCTGGGTAGCTGACTCCATCAGGTTAGACTTTACAAACAGGTTGCTGTATTTGTCCACCCTAACTAGTGGACAAATTTGCCATTTTTTTTCCAAAGTCCGAGGACTGGCTTTTCAAGGCATATCTATCTCTCATTTCCACATTCTGTTGTGTGTTTATAGTGTTTAGGCCACTTTCCTAGGTAAATCAGTTCTGTGTGAGCGTGACGACTGTCTGTCCCTCCACAAGTCATGTTTGACAAGAAATGATCCACTTAACTCTGTAATTTACTGTTGTCAGAGAAGAGTTTCAGAGGCAGCATCTGTTCCTGAGATTGCCTAACAATTTCCATTGCAAGATTGTTTCCAGTTGCTTGAAATGTTGCTATATTTGACCTGTTTAGATTAATGCTTGATAGTCACTCGGAGTCAGTACACAGTAGCTCTGAGAGTAGGTTTTGAGAGTCAGATCATGATGAGTATACCACTCCTTTTCAGTAGTATTATTATTTTAATAATCAGGGCAGTGTTATTCTTGAGAAGAGGAGCCATAGCCAAAACCCTTGATTTACTGGCCTTTAGATATACCACAATTTCATAACATTACATGGGTATTAATGTGAAACTTGAAGTTCACATGAGCTCGATGTGGCACAGTGGGAATGCAGCTGCTGAAGCTTCTGCAAATCCGGCTCCACAGTTTGTGTTCCAGTGGCTCATGCAGCTTTCCCACACACCAGAGCCACAAGTCCCCAGATGCTTCTTCAAGAGCTCCGACAGGACTTTCCTTCCAGGACCATTTCTTGTATGCTGAGGAACTGAAACAGGAATGTTGTGCCCTGCCTTGACAGTGCCTCTTCTCCCAGGCCAGCATAGGAGCCTATCCTGATTGAAATGGCCATGGGAGAGCAGCTGGCTACTTGGGGCAAGGTGTCTGTCTGGGCAGTGGGACAGGGCTGAACACTGATGAGGAGGAGAAAGATACTGGAAAAGCCAGAGCCAGAATTAAATTAAATATGACAGAAGTCTGCTGCTGTCAAGGGACAAGCACAGAGAGGGTGGGGAGAGAAATAACCTTTAGCAACAGATGGAGTATGGAGGGAGAAGAGAGACTGCTTGGAATAACAGGCAGGGAAAGATATGAAAATAAGTTTTCATTAGAAGGTTGAATAGGTGGCCATGGAGCCAGTGGGGGGAAAAAAGCCAGGAATGGGTGCATGACAAACCAGAGAGATGGAGAAACTGGCATTTGGTGGATGTTGGAGGAAGGAAAGTAACAGTATGCTTGAAATCATGTCACCTTTTCAGTGTGAAGATTACTGAAGAAATAAATCATAGAATTAATAGGGCTGGAAAGAGCGTCTAAGAACATTGAGTCCAATCATTAACCCAGCACTGCCAGGTCCACTGCCAAACCACGTCCCAATGCTCCACATCTACACGTTTTCTGAACACTCTCAGGGATGGTGATCCCACCATTTTCCTTTGCAGCCTGTTGCAATGCTCGATCACTCTTTCAGAGAAATTTCTCCTAATATCCAACCTAAACCTTGAAGCTTGAGGCCATCTTATCCTCTTGTCCTGTGCGACGTCAGACCCCATTTCTCGGGCACCGCCGGCTCTTTCCCCCACCGCCGCTGCACGAAGCGGGGCAGCCGCAGCTCCTGGCCCCCGGTCCGTGCTGGGACCAGGAGGTGTCACCCAGGGCGGGTCAGGGGAGTCACCCCCGACATCCATTCTGGGCCGGGCGGGGCACTCCCGGGGCCGGGACTCCACGGGGTCCGCCGGTCTCTGCTGCCGCCTCTCGGTGCCGCCGGGACCGGCGAGACGGCGCTCCAGTCCCGGAGGGCCGGCGGGCTCTCCTGCCGCGGGAATGTCGGCACGGCAGTTCACAGCCAAGTGCTTTCGAGGCTGAGAGAACTGGAGTTGCCCAGGCTGAAGACGAGATGGGTCCTTCCTCACCATAGCACCGTCCAGTGCCTAAAGGGGCTACAAGAGGGCTGGGAAGGGACTCCTTGCGAGGGCAAGTAGTGATGGGACAAGGTCTAACGGCCTTAACCTGAAGAAAAGTAGGTTTAGAATTAATTAATTAATTAATTTAGGAGAAAATTCTTTATTGTGGGGGTGGTGCAGCACTAGCACAGGTTGCTCAGAGATGCTGTGGATGCCCCATCCTTGGGAGTGTTCAAGGACAGGTTGGATGGGGCTCTGAGCTGCTCCATGGTCCGGTGGAAGATGTCCCTGCCTATAGCAGGGGGGTTGGAACTAGATGACCTTTAAGGTTCCCTCCAGCCCAAACCATTCCATAATTCCATACAAGCCCAAGTATTTAGGAGAGTTTTACTGTAATGGATGAAACACCCAGGGGTGTAGGGGAAGGAAGTCAGAAGGCAGCAGGTGTCTCAGTATGGTACAGTGCACTGAGCAGAGTGTTCCCAAGTCCCAGGTTTTACTGAGAGATGGTGGAGGCTTTGCAATGAGACTCGGTGATGGAGGGAATAAAAGAGATGAACAGTCTGGTGAAAATCCGCCTGGTGCTGTTTGCAGAGGTGGAAATCAGCAAATTGTATTGAACAGTTCTGAGCCAGAACACACCTGCTCTGCCTGGTTTTTCTGGGGTTTATCAGAGGCCCCTAGTTTAATGACTGGCAACAAAACTGGTCTGTGTCAAGAGAAGGAGGTGGGAAGTGCAGCGTGCAAGAAACCCACAGAACCCTCTTATTGGCAGAATGGGAAACAGAAAAATTACTGCCAGGGTCTTGGTAAATTGAGGATATTTTACTTCTTACTTCTTGCTTCTATATCCTTGATTCCCTGCTACTTATACTCCCTCGGTTCACTTAGTTAATGTTATTTTCTCTTTTGATGTTTATGCCCTTTTTAATGCGCTGACTCAGTGTTTCCAGATGGAGATGTGTGTGGCTTTTCTTAAGAACTTGGGAAAAACTTTTTTCCCAACTTCCTGGGGGAAGACAAGCCAGTCAAGCCTGTTTTAAATGGTAATTTTATGAAACCTGGAACACTACTGTGCTTCATAACATCTGGCAAAAAGGTTACAGCTACACGACTCTGAGTCATTTTAAGAGAAGGGTTGTCTTATGCAATTTGGGAAAAGTAGTATGTGGTCATGTAATTTAGGGATTTAAGAGAATGTGTGTGCCTCTGAGCAGAATTAGATTGCGTTGGTGAATTTAATGTTATCACTTATTAACCCTAATGGTATGATTTTACCTCTTTTAAATGGTTATGTGACATAGCTATAGGGAATTGTGAAATATATTACCTAACTGTTTCATCTTAAGAGTTGAAAACCAGTACAGATTAAAGAAAATGCAATCAAATGTTGTATATATATTCAGTGTAAATGTATATCAATATTACCAGTCTTCTGCATAGTTAGCATTATGCAGATATGTGACGAGATAAAATGCAGCTACTTCTTTATTTAACCATCTTCAGCAATCTTTTTCTTAATTAATAGAAATTAATTGATTAATAATACATATTTCTTAATTTTTAAAGAATTATTAATATTCATACATATATTCATCTACCACTGCTACAGATGAGTTGAGTCAGATTTATATGAAAATACAGAATTCCTTTGTGATAAAATGACATGCATAATATATCAGTTCACACTCATTTTATTTCCATCATGCCCATTTTCAAATATGATTGTGGCTTGAAGAGTCACTGACAGGGTTTTTACATTGCACAGCTCAGAGGAGAAAACATCTCCCTGTGATTTATTGTGTATCTTTCATCACTGTTTTCCTGTTCTCAAAATTCCAGTTCAAAACATCAAGCTGTGCTCCCAAGAGACATCAGAAATGAGATGACACTCTGTTTTCTTTCTCTTTCCATTCTCGTTTTGACAAAGAAAACAGACTAGGCATGTTCTTCAAGCAAAGCCTTTATCCTGACTACAATGAAGTCAGATGTGATTCATCTGGAGGTGTTTCTCTCCCTTGACAATATAAAGGACTCTTTCAGATGGGCTGTGCTAATGCACTTTGCCTATGGCCTGTTGAAACTTGAAGCACTTTTTTTCCTGTCTAAAACAAGCTCTGGAGTGTGCTGTGCTGGCTGTAAGGGGTAGAAGCTGTGATGGAATTTTAGATTTTCATTTATAGTCCAGTCCCAGTGCAGCTGGTTTGTGAGGAGGAGGGGGTTTCTAAAGTATTAGTGACCGATATTTTCGCTTGTATTTTGGTCTGGGCTTGTGGGCACTGGCTGGGCGAAGGGTCCTGTCTGGTGTAAGCCTTTGAACTCCTTTCTGAAAGGGTCTCAGATCTAACTTGCTGCAGGGCTAAGGCTCATGGACATGATGAACATGCTCTTTTTCTTACATGAAGCTCACTTGGTAAATAAAAATGTAGTTATGTGTTCCTAGTCCTAAATATGTCCCCATACTGAACCCAGCAAAACCATGTACTCCTACTCTTGCTGGTAGCCCCAGAGAGGCACAACATTGAATAGGCTACTGGTTTTGCTTTTATTTTTCCCCTAAAAAGGGTTTCTGAAGCATCAGATGAGGAGCAGTAGCAGCAGCTCTGTGGCTGTCAGGTTGCAGTAAGACTGAACTCCACTAAGGTGATCTCTGGACATGATGATCAAACAAACGCTTTTGCTATGCAGCGGCATTGGACACTCCCTTTTCTACACCCTTTGGATGTTGTTCCCAACTTTAAAAAGGGAGGGAACTAAAAGGAGAGGGGAGGCAGCCGAAAACTCTATTCCCCTCCCTTTTCCCCAAAGTCATCTGATTTCCCGAAAATGCAACCAGGCGGATGCGCTCCCCACGGCAACTTCAGCCAACAGGATTGTGCAACTTTTCTGGAAATTCCCCTTCCTGCCGAGAGCTTTCAAAGCCAGCATCTCACGCTAGAGGGAAGGCTGGGAAGCCGCATCCCACAGATAGAGGGTGCTGCGAAATTGCGAATTAAAGCTCCCTTACTCAGAACTCAGCTTTGGGTGCGTTTGGACGAGGGTGTGCACAGGAAGAAAAAAGAGAGAAAGAAAGGAGAAGGGAAGAGACAAGAAAAACAGACGTGAACTATGGAGAGAAGGTAAATATTGCAGGAATTAGAATGAGAAAGGCAGATATTCCCCTGTGTCATTGTCTGACAGCTAGAAGAGCCAGGACAAAGTGCTTCCTAACCCCAGTGTCTTAGCATGATTTTTGAGGTGCTGGGAAGAACGGGTTGGGTACTTCTGGGGGACGTGTTCTCTGTCTTAATTTGCTGTGTGCCAGCATGTCTGGATTCACTAATGGTCATAAGGGGAGAGTGTGAGCACTGGTGAGTACCAAGATAGAGATTTTATCCTTATGGATCTTAGCCTCCCTTCTTGATGCTTGGGTATGCTCTGTGCGGGAAGGGACAGAGATATAAACTTGCTTTTCAGGCAAAACCTTGAGCTAGTCTCCCCAAGGTGGGGTTTTTGGGTCTTCAACCTGCTTAGATGTGCAGACACAACAGGCAACATTAACCAATCAGTTTTTTGTCCCAGAGTGTAACTCCAAAGTCCAGTTCCTGAAGGTTTTCAGAAAGGAAGAACTGCTTTTTCCAGATGTGGTGAGTTATTAAATTGCAAGATTTATTAGCAATTGCATTCTGTAAATCATGTGTAAGACTCCACCGATTTTCAAATCGGAATGTACCTATAGCCCAAATAGCCTCCAGAACAGGGCAATGAGTAAGGAAGAGCATTTATGATCCCTGTGTTCAGCTCCTGCAGCTTTAGCAGAGACTGAGACAAGCAGAGAGCTTGACTGAAGCTATATTCCTGTGTGATAAGCTACAGGAGAAAGACAATCCCTGCAGAGCCACAGCACTGCCCTTTGAAATGCTGGTGCCAGGAGCTCTGCTGCATGCTGTGTGCAGCCAAAGCACCCAGCCTGTTCACTGGGGCTGTGCACATATGAAAATGGAGAACACTACTGCTATGTCACCTTCTCTTCTCTTTCCTCAGGTCCCTGATCTTCTTCTGTCTCCCTGTCTGGGCCGATGCGGCCTCTATGTATGGAGAGATCTTGTCACCCAATTATCCTCAGGCGTATCCCAATGATGCGAACGAAACTTGGCAAATCCAGGTCCCTTTGGGATATGGTATTCGCCTTTATTTCACACATCTGGATCTTGAACCATCACAGGGCTGCGAATATGACTTTGTGAAGGTACTGTCCATGTCCTTGACCAAGAAAAAGACAAGAAGGCAGATTAGAGCAGAGAACAGCAAAGCTGTGCATAAAGCCCAGAGCTGGGAGACGAGTTACGCACAGCCTTCCTGTTCTGAGCTCCAAGAAGTCCCAATGACTTCGTGTATCTCCACTAGCAGCCATGAAATCAGTTCAGGTTTGCTTTATAGCCACCTGAGTGTTGTCTGCCAGCTGAGTGTCCCATTTATGTCCCCATCCCATGTTTCTCCATATTCTTAGGAAACGTCTTCTCAGCCATCACTGACACATCTCTATTGCAAGGCATATTCCTAGCCATTGAAACATAGGTGTAGAAAGACCATTTTCTTAGGGCAATAGTTGTCTGTGTCTGAAATTATTTGGAATTAATTGATGAGTGGCCATAGATGATTTATTGTAAACAGAAATTGATTGGAAAGGATGGCGGTTAAAAACTATCCATCTGTGTAGGGATAGTGGCCACTCAGATAAAGACTTGTGATCCCTTGCACCACAGATTTTTAATGATCTATGCACCACAGATATCTTAAAACCAGCTCTGCTCCATGTTGTCCCACAAGGCACAAAAGATCAAGCACTTCCTCACAAACAGACAGAAACAAAATCATCCTATCGTGCCATAGATCTGCATAAAAAGGGACAGTAAGGTCAAGTGCAGTGCCAGGACACCTTTCAGGAGGTCCAAAGTGGGACAGAAGGATAAGCGTGCTCTGTAATAACCTGTGTCCTTTTGCAACAAACCAGTGAGCCTGTTAGGCTGTGCTGTGGCCTGTCATGGCTGGTTTTGCTGCTTTGAAATACAGTGTTTTGGTGAGTCTTTTTGTACAAGCGGGCCTGAAAAAAGGATGTTAACAACAAACAGTGTGGATTAATTTGTATCTGAGACAAGTATTAGGACAAGTATTTCACTGGGAAGACAGTAAGAGGGAGCACTCTTCAAATGTCTTATGAATATCTTGAAACTGGCTGTCCAGGGGCTCCATTGAGCCACACCTGAGCACTGAGAAGATGAAAGCCTCAAGTGTTGGTAATTCCACATGTTGCAGTAGTGAGGTGAGGTGTCTCTGAATTCTTCTACAGATCCTGTCTGGTGGCTATGTTGAAGGCGTGCTTTGTGGGCAGAAGAAACCTCGTGCCCCTGACTCCTGGATCGTGGAGGAGTTTCATGTCCCTTACCACACCCTCACTATGATATTCCAATCAGACTTTTCCAATGAGGAGCGTTTCACTGGTTTTGCTGCCTACTACGTTGCTGTGGGTAAGGTTAAAACAGCCTCCTCTGAATCTCTGTAGTCTCTAGGCTGGGGGGAAGGATAACAAGGCAGGTTTTTCTTGCAGAAATGCCTTATTATAGAGATCCCAGCAGACAGAGCTGCATTCCAGTGTGGCCAGTATAAATACTTAGAGATGCCATTTCCTTGTTGTCCACTAGTGTTTGCTTTAATTTCTCCTGCCCTCAGGACCCTCTTCTAATTTGGCTGATTCATCTTCTCACTTGCAGACTTGGATGAGTGCATGGATTTTGTGGATGAACCCTGCAGTCATTACTGTAATAATTATGTTGGAGGTTACTTCTGCAGCTGTCCACCAGATTATTTCCTCTATGAAGATAACAAAACTTGTGGAGGTAAGAGATGTGCATGAGCTCTGGTCAACAGGAAGAATTAATTTAGGCCAAGTGAGATATTGCACTTGGAAGACTATATCTATCTTCTCAGCCATTTGTGACAGGTATGTTTTGGGGGAAAAAACTCATCCCAGTGCAAATCTGTACTGCATTAGACAGTTTAGGGAATTTCTATTAACATATTCTTAACAATTTCATTTTTATTTCTGTGTCAAGAGAATTAAGAAACTACTGAATGGCATTCTTAAAGGACTATGATGGAAACCCTTCTTAGCATACTGCTATCTGTGAATCTTTAAATCTCTGACAAAACAGGGAAGTTCCATAAGGAAAAAAAAAATCACCAAGGGCCTGCTTGGCTTGAACCAAGAAGTTGCAAGATCACAAATGGTGCATGTTGAAAGGAGGATAATATGGGGACCTGAGCGTGGGAAAAGGAAGCCTAATTCTCAGGTGGAGGGTTAAAAAGGAGTAAAAGGGTAAAAAGGAGGGTAAAAAGTCCCTGGCTAACTGGATAGAGAGTGGCCCTGGCTTCAGTTTCTTGGGGAGATGCAACGTTGTGACGTGGTTATTGCAGGTATCTGGGCAGATTGGGAATGTGGTGGAAGAGGGAGAGCTTGTCAGGTGCACACACGGACCATTTCCTTTCTGAATCCTACTCATGTTCCTTCCTTAATCCTAGTGAACTGCAGTGGAAATGTCTTCACTGAGCCAACTGGGGAGATTGTCAGCCCCAACTACCCCAACCAGTACCCGGAGAACTCTCGGTGTGATTACCGAGTGGCCCTGAGCCCTGGCTACTCCGTGGTGCTGACCATTCGCAGTGGGGACTTCGACGTGGAGCCAGCCGACTCCAGCGGGACCTGCCACGACAGCTTAACAGTAGGTGTGCACCCTAGGGAGCTTAGGAGTCAGGGTGCTCTGAATCTCCCTTCAGTCTCCTCATATTTAGAACACTTTGGGACTGCTGAACTTTATTTTCAATTATGTTGTCGTTTGGAGTTTGTGGGAATACATTAGAATATGTATGCATTGGGTGTGTATTTTAATAGCTGTCTCAATAAATTTGTCATTTCTCATTTATTCTTGTTTGGTGTTTTCCCAGATTGTCTCTGGAAAACAGCGTTTCGGTCCCTATTGTGGCAGCAAATTCCCAGGTCCTCCTGAAATCAAAACCAGGAGCAACACTCTTGACATAATCTTCCAGACAAACCACGGCATACAACACAAAGGCTGGAAAATACGCTACTATGGGGACCGTGAGTAAACGCTTGGGAATGTGCTCACTCTGCTGCTGAGTTAGGGACAGGGTTTGTCCCAGGTCACATTCATGGCACAACAGCATGTTAACATGTTCACAGTTGCCTGTATTGAGTAAGAGTATGCCTGCTTACTAGGGGAAAAAAATCACTGGGTAGAAAGAAGTTGGGAGCTGGAAGGAGAGTAAATCTTGAACCAGTTAATCACTCATTTCCACCTATCTTTTCAAAGCTGTAACCTGTCCCATGAGTGTCATCTCCAACTCTGTTCTTGACCCAAAGAAGGACAGATATATCTTAAAGGACATTGTGAAGGTGACCTGTGTGGAAGGCTATGAAATTGTGAGGGTAAGTCAAATAAAAAAGCGTTTGTCCCCTCCGGCCCACTCAGCAACATCTTGAGACCATTCCCCTCAGGGGTCCTGAGTGACTTTGGGAACCCAAACTTCTCAACACAACAGTAGTAAGAGGAAACCTCTTCCAGCCACTGCAGTATTTTGAGGCCCCTCCACTGGAGCACCTGTATCAGATGTATTTCATGTCCAGAGACTTACATGGATCATGTGTTTTTCTTCCTAGCAACGAGATAGCATCACAAGTTTTCTCTCCAGCTGTCAGGAAAATGGTGAATGGAGCAACTCCCATTTGAGCTGTGTTCGTAAGTGACCTGTGTCTGTATTGTGGGAAGGGAATTGGAATGGAGTGTTTAGGCTCTAGATCCACTGTATCTCCAGATTAGGAAGATGCTGAAGTACTGAAGATGTGATCACACTGAAGGGACAGAGGAAGTGAGCCTCCATGACTGTACATGGATTAGAGAAGCTGATCATACAAAACAATCGTATTGTTGAGTGAAGCTGTCTCCTTTGATTGCGTTTGATCCTTTTTGTTTCCTCTCTACAGCTGTGAACTGTGGTGATCCCCCTCCTGTTGACAATGCCCAAGCCTCATATGTCTCCGAACTCCACGAGCCTCTGTACACAGCTGCTGTCCGCTATCAGTGTGAGGCACCCTACTACACCCTAGAAAACAAAGGGCATGGTGAGCATTGCCTCTGCTCCCCAGTCATATTCCTTTGGTTAAAGGCCTAAGAAATGGTTCTGGCACCATCATGGGGCTGGGATTTTATGCTGTCAGGTCGAGACTGGTGTGGGGTTGCAGGCAGCAGTTTTGTGTTGCCTCTGTGTTTAACACACTCTAACATTAAATGCATTAGCAAGTCCTCTCTCCATTTCCCCTGTGAGTGAACCGTGCAGGTTTTAGTCACATGTAGCACAGAGTTCTGGTGGAAAAGTAAAGGACTCAAGAAATCTGCTAGATGAGGTTTCTCCCAAAAAGGGATAGGAGCACCCTGGTAGGGAGATAACAGCAATGTTTACCAAGCTGTACTTGCTCTGGAAACAGAAGGTTGGTATATTGTGTACAGTAGTGCTATTTACCCTGCCTTAGTCTTCATTGTGTCCTTATGGAACTCTTTTTCCTCTCATGTTTTCCAAGAGATATATCGGTGCTCAGCCAGTGGAGAATGGGTCAATGAAGAGATGGGAACAAAGCTACCAAAATGTGTCCCAGGTACTACCAAATACTGTATGTGCATGCAGCATATGAAGAGCACTGCTTCTTTCATCTCTGTATTTTTCTTTTCTTAACTTCCAGCTGATAGAGAGAATTTGAAAACTTGTGTACTGTTCAGTTTACCCTTGTAGAGGAGGCAGCACGACTTGGCCTAGTTGTACATGATGCCTGTTCACTCCTTCAAAGCCCCAGATCCTCACTGGCAAAGTACAAGATTCAGGTGGAGGAGATTCAACTCTCTTGAAAGTTTAGTCACAGCTTAGACAGTGATTTGGATTATACAAGTACACAGTGAAAAAGGCAAATTGAAAGATAAAGCTCAGAGAATTTACTACCCAAGAGGAGGCTACAAAGAATATGAAGCCAAATTCTTCTCAGTGGGACACAGCAATAAAAGGCAATGACAGGCTTGAGTTGCAACAAAGGAAATTCTGATTGTATCTAAGGAAAAATGCTCCCCCAGAGCACTGGAACTGCTGTCCATAGAGGCTGGTTAACCACCACCTGGGAGATGAGCTGAAGTTACCTGCCAAAGCCCCTGGTTTTGGAGTTAGGAGGGCAGGGAGGAGGGCAATTAGGGAGGAACAGGTTGAACTAAAGGCACTGAGAAGTACCTTCCAGCCTAAATCTTCCTGTGATTATGTGAAATTCTTTAACCAATTCTGCTTCATGCAAATTAGAAGCTATCTGCTGGCTATAGTTCTTTAATCTCTGATTTTCTGGCTAAGGATTCGATGCAAACAAGGCAATGTGGTAAGAAATCAGTTTTCTAGCTATGTCAGAATGACCATCTTATGTATGTCCTTATTATTAGCATTCTGCATAATGTTACTGAGCATTTTGCTCAAAAAGCATGGAGCATCTCTGTACCCAGGAGACCCATAGATAAGATCCCTCACTGCTTAAGATTTTACATCCTTATAGAATGGAGAGGCAAAATGGTAAAACATCAGTGACAAACCTGAACTCTTAACCTGAGAGTATCTGGAGTTCACAGAAAAAAAGAAAAATTAAAGAGCAGTGTCATATTTCTAAGAAATCAAACAAATCAAAGTAGTTTTTCAAGGACAATCCCTTCATCCAAACAGCATAATTCAGCAAAGGAAAAATGCCAACTAGAAGGCAATTAAATTGTGAGCTTTGACATACCTAACACTGTCAGGGTGACAACTGTTTTCCAGAGAACTGAATTTGAGAACAAGCATTTTAAATCTAAATTGAGTGTTGATAGTATTTTTTCTAGAATTTTCTTTGATTTTTCTGTAATTACTAATTGCAAGCTCTGTGGCATAAAATATAAACATGGTTACTCAGATTCAAAAATTATTTAGAGGACACAGGAAGGAGGGGACTGTGGGCTTTTTAGCAGTACCAAAGAACCCCCTCTTTGTAACTGCTAATTCTCCCATCTGGTCTTCCTCTCATCTTTACTTCTTTCTTTTCTTTCTAGTCTGTGGGGTGCCTAGCAATCCCATCCAAGACACAGGAAGGATTTTTGGAGGCACCCGTGCAGAGAAGGGCAACTTTCCCTGGCAGGTGTATTTCAATGACCCCAGAGCAAGCGGGGTGCTCATCTCTGACAGATGGGTGATGACTGCAGCTCACGTGCTGGAGGGATATGACAAGCCCACCATGTATGCTGGGGTAATCGATGTTCGTAGAGAATCCCTGAAGTGGGAAGCTGCAAAGCTTATCCCAGAAGCTTCGTTCATCCATCCTGATTGGAAGGAGGAGCCCGCAGAAACCAGGATCGATTTTGATAATGATATTGCTCTACTGAAGCTGAGGGATCCTGTGAAGATGGGTCCAAACATCTCACCCATCTGTCTCCCTGGTAAATCACCTGAATATGAGCTGCAAGAAGGGACTCTGGGCTACATTGCTGGGTGGGGCCGGAGAGAGAAAGGAAGGCTCCCTGCTTATCTTTGGAAGGCCCAGATTCCCGTGGTGAACATGGAAAAGTGCCGATCTGTGAAGCCAGACAACTCTGATGATTCCGTCGTTTACATATTCACCGACAACATGATCTGCGCTGGTGGTGGCAAGGACAGCTGCCAGGGGGATAGTGGTGGAGCCTATTCCATCCAGGATCCTCTGAATGCCACCCGGTACTATGTCGCGGGGCTCATCTCCTGGGGGCCAAAATGTGGCACCTTTGGTCTCTACACCAAGGTGGTGCGTTACCTGGACTGGATCAGAGATACCATGAGCAAGCACGAGGACCAGGAAGCTTGGCAGAAATAGCTGTTTCTCCTTTCAGCACCGTCACCCTTTCTAAATGTGCCGGCTGCATGTTTGGGCTGGCTGTGACCCTGTTCACTCTGTGTATGTAATGGGCAATATATAACACATTATAACTCACCGTGTCTCTGCTGAGTGGAGAGTCAGGAGTGTGGGTCTGCTTCTCCCACTGTCATCGTGTCTGGGAAGGGAAATTCCCTTTCTTCCACTCACAGTAGCGTAAAAAGAAGACATTATTCTGAATAAAGAGACTCCTTCTTCTTCCTTTCATTTTTTTCTGTCCTATTTTTTCCCACTTGGAGAAGACCCGGCTGTGCCCCACTGAAACCGGACAGGGAGGTTTCCATGAAGACAAGAGAGAATAATTGTTGGTTCCCAGGGAAATTTCAGAGCCTGGCTTCTGATTTATGTATTTCCTGACCTGTTCAGAATATCTAACAGCATTAAAGAATGTCCAAACTGCCTTTTGTGCAATGTGCTATTGTGTCTGTAATGCCTTTCTTCTGCTCAGTCTAGACCTAGTTCTCCTTGAAACTCCCTGAATCAAGTGTCTAATTGTATTCTGACCCTGCCAGCTTTCATCAGGCTGTAACTTGTAGTACCTCACCTTTCTACCAGAGTCTTTATAAAGTTCTTCTGAGATGGTTCCATCTCACTGATCTACCATTGCCAGCAATGAGGACTTCAGACTTCTGAATTAAGCTGAAAAGAACAGACATCTTCAAAAGAGTTTCATTCAACTCCTCAGGCTTTCCTTTTTATATATTTTATTGAGTTAGAAAAGAAATAAAGCTTGATTTTTCTCTCCAAACCCTACCTTCTCTTGATTTAGGGAAGGAATATTACCTAACTTGTGTTAGAGGTATTTTCTGCTCTGGAAAGTCCTATATCACTCACAGACATCCTTCCACTGAGATCATCAGGGAACTGGTACAGATGGCATGTACTGAAAAACTGAGTTTGTTCAGCTTGAAGAGAAGGAAGCTAAGAGGGGAGATCTAACTGCTGTATTCAGATACCTGAATTTCCAGCTGGGTTTTTTCTTAGCCTGTGGGTCAGCACTGGAACAAGTGCCACAACACTGTCCCTAGATCTCTTGATAACTTTCCCTGAAGCTCTGAAGTTAGCCCCACTGTCAGCAGTAGATTGGACAGAGACATCTTCTTCCAGCCTAAGTTCTTGTAGGAGTTTAAGAAATGGGGAGGAGGATGTGTACAGGTCTTAGGAGGTTTCATATGGAATCCTGCACTCAGGTCTAGGACTTTCAGTTTTGTGTAACAAGACAACACTATTGGATTGTTGGACTAGTAAACAAGGATCTTATCTCTTGTTTCTCTCAGTGACTCATAAGAACATGGTAGGTTATTTTGCAGTAGAAAAAGTAGTCAAGAAGACAGCTCCAGAGAATACCCGCAACACACGAGAGGTCACCTTTTCTCTGAGTCAGCATCATTTTAGAGCTGCTATCCTGCTGTTAAAGCTTTATTTCATATTGTAAAAAAATATCCATTCTCAACCTCTGATCAGCAAAGTTTCCTGAGCTCCCTTCTCCATGAGATTGGTTGTTGCTTTCCCTGTTTTTGGAATGTGGCATCACACAGTCAAGATATTTTTGCCTCCTTTGATGCCACCTGGGGTTTCAGACCGGGTAATCTAATGATAGTTTTGGGACAGGTAAGCAGCTGCCACGGGCCATTGCAGAACTAGAAACACTTTAGTGGTAGGTAAAGCAATCCTTACATAAAGTCTGTAAGTTGCTTTCAGTGGTGAGAAATATTCAGTTGTTAAAATCATAGACAAAAAACCATAAACCACCAGATTTATTCAGAAAGTATTTTAATATTCATAGAATCTCACTGATATCAATGGGCTAACGCACGCTGTACTCAGCAGAAACCACCTCATCCTTCAAGGAAGTCTCCTTCCCTGCAACCTTCCCACAAAAGAGAGTACAAAAGTAGACTGCAGCAATCTCATGATATCATCAACATTTCAAACCATAACATGTTTGCTGTCATTAGATTCCCTGATATGATTAAGGCTTCATCCGGTTATAAGATTTGTATGAACCAGAACATCCACAAAGGCGTCCCCCAAGCTGCCAATGGTACAATCAAACAGCATGGTGGCTTTCAGAAGTGCTCATGATGAAGGTTACATGCTTTGCGTGTTTGAAAAGCCTTCGGGACATCATCGAAAGCTTTGGCTATGATTTGCTGTGCCTGGAAATTGATATGCTAATGGTGCCTCAGTTAGTAGGACAGCAATACCTAGGGCCTGTTCTCCTTTATTATCCCATTGATCCAGTCCACATAGCTGAGGATCTTGGTGTAGAAGCCATAGCCTGTGGCACAGCCGATTCCCCAAGAAACGATGCCGGTAGCCACCCAGCGACCGCTTTCCCTGTCTAACACCGTGTAGACACTCCCACTATCCCCCTGGCAGGTATCCTGCTTGCCTTCGAGGAAGCCAGCACAGAACATGTTCTCAGAGAAAACCATAGGGATGCCTCTCTTATTACTGTCTAGCCACCTCTGACACCTCTCTCGAGCAACTGCTGGTAGGCTCACGTACTTCAAATCGCTTGAGATGCGGTTTTTATCCACACCAAAGCCACTCACGTAGCCCATGTGCCCATGCATGTAGAACGAGGTGTTGGAAGTATCTGGGAGACAGATGGGCAGCAGGGTAGGGCCCAGAGTTACTGGGGTTTTCAGCTCCAGCAGGGCAATGTCCCCGTTGAAGTTGTGCTCATCTTTAGGGTTGAAATCTGGATGGATAAAGATCCTACGTACAGGGTGGTTACCCATCTTGTGGAGCTCGTCTACGTTGGTGTGGCCAAGGAAAATGTCAGCCTCCTCTGCCAGCTGCTCCAGGCTCACATTATTCCTCAGTCCTCCTTTGGGGAAGATGGTGTGGGCTGCGGTCAGGATCCAGCGATCTCCCAGCAGTGCACCACCCCCTCGTCCATTGATGCCAGTCAGAGCCTGCCAAGGAAAATTGCCTCTCCCTGCTGGTTTGCCACCCAAGATCCGCTGGAATTCAATAACAGGATGGACTGGCTTTCCACACACTGTAGAGAAACACAAGAACATGACACCCACTCTCTGTTGTCCTGGCTTTTCTCTCTCTTTCCTTACCACCACTGTTTGATTTCACTTAATTTTGGCTTTCTGGATAATTTTCGCTTTTCCCTCATGGATACCATTATCCTCACTCCCCTCCCTGCATGTTGTCCCAGTTTTGTACTGGTTGTAAGCATGAGTCGGAAAATACCAGACAAAGTCAGAATTCTTACTGACCTGGCAAGCAGGATGGAATTCTCTTCTGGCCATCTTGATCCAGCCAGGTTCCCTCAGGAGAACAGGTGAATCTCTCTGTAGGATGAGAGGGAAGGGAATGAGACCCAGTCCTGCAGGCATGGGGTGGGAAAACAGAATAGAATAGAATAGAATAGAATAGAATAGAATAGAATAGAATAGAATAGAATAGAATAGAATAGAATATTTTCAAGAGGTTCCTCAGTCCTTCCATTGCAAAGCACTCTTTCCTGGGAAAGGCTGCCTTTGGTAGGATGTGGAATGTTTCCATCTCTATATCTTGAAGCACCTCAGTTCCAGGGCAGCAATAAAGCTCAGGCACTATAGAAGAAAAGGTTGAAGGGCCATCTGCAATGAATTCTTATCTTCACTGAGTCCACAGGTGTACAGAACACTGACCTTATTTAGCCCAAAGAAGGGAGAGAAGTAGAAAAAGCATGGATTTTTAGATTCAAGCTTCTGGTGTCGGTAGTTTGCAGAGAGTAGGACAAGGTGGTTTGTCCCAGAAATGGGAACCATATGAGTCAGTTACTGTACATGTTCAGTGTCTATTTCTGAGCCTAAGTTGCAGGTCAGCTAAACTCACATGCTACCTCTCAACACAAACTCCACTACCTCCAACACTCTTGCTTTTCTTAGGAAGTTTGTGCTAGTGACTAAAAATAGTTTTTATACAATTTGTCTTAACACTGAAGTAAATGCTTCTAGGAAAGTGTTTTCTGTTCTCTTTCAAAATTGTCTAAATTATGGTGACTCCACATCAGAATTTGACTGGAGCTGATATTTGCTTGCTCCTGATTTTTATTCCAATGAGACTGAGCTCTGACTCTATATGAATGAGTTAAACTCAGATGCAAGAATAATCAAATTGAACATTAGTACCAACTTAAAGAACTCTTTAGTAGCATGTCACCTCTCTCCAGCATGCAGCACAACCATGTGTCCATGCTGGTAATTGTATTCAGAAACTAATTCAGATTAATTTTCTTTTTCCTGTGGAGGCTAAATGAGCAGCCAAGGCAAGGAAATCATGAACTCCTTATGCTGTTCTTGGAATCAAAGGTCCTACATCATCAAGTAATGTCTTGGGTGTAAAAAGAAGGCTGAAGGGTTTTGAATGATGACTTAATTTTTATGAGCTGGTGCATTAAAATAGATTTTTCTGCAAGTATATTATTTAGCTCTTAGGCATCTCTGCAGCTGAACAATATTCCAAAGAGTTAAACAGCGTTACACTGGAGTGGAGTGTGTGTTTATTTATTTGCCTCTGGAGCAACTTGGACTGATGCAGTGAGTTTTATGAATTTTGGTGATTCCCAGACACCATGCCTTGAATTTCAGTGAAAGAATGAAATCCACTAGAAAAGAATGAAATCCACTATAAAAAAAATGAACCACAACTACAGCTGAGAGAACAATACCTTCTGCAAAAGTTAAGGGGTGCATGGAAGAGGGGTGTGATGGGCTCTGGGAATGAAGCAGGATGGGGATAGGCTGGGACAAGAAGACTTCGGAGGTGTGCTGCAGGGTCAAGAAAAGACTGGAGAATCTTCACAGGAGGAAAGCATGAGCCCTAAGCCTGGGGAGAAGAGCCAGTTCTAATTGGGAACGTGAGAGGGCTTTGTGTGGGATTAGGACTCACCACCACCCCTTCCAGTGACGATGTGGTAATAGGGCTCATTGCACCGATATGAGATCACTGACTGGTACTCGTTGTTTGCAGATTCGTTAATGTAGCTGAATACACCATTGGTCAGGTTTTTAGGGCTGCCACAGTTCACAACTACAGCAAAGGAAAAAAAAGAAGACATAAATCAAAGACAGACTGACTGCAAGTCTGGGCATTGGGGCCATGATGTGATGGACCAGTTAGGACAGTGGGCAAAGAGATCTATTTGTCCCAAAATAGATCTCAGATTGGGATCTTTTGCTTTTAATTGTTGCAACATCATAGTAATTTTTGAGTGATATTTTATGCATTTGTGTAAGGCATGAAAAACGTGAACTTTTGCAAGCAGAAAAATCTGAATCAATGGTGGACCTCCACAGGTCCTTCCAGACAGCACATCCATGAGGCTATGGCATGGACAAAGTGAGTCAGAGAGGCTGAATTTCCCAGGTTCTTGGAGGAGGAATGCCACAGCAGGGGCTGTTATTCCCATTCTCAGATCACTCACCTTCACAGCGGGGCATGGGTTGATGCCATGTGCCATCAGCCTGGCAGACAGCCGTGAAGGACACCAGCTTTTGGTCACCCTGCATGGGAGAGAAAAGCATCTTTAATTCCTTCCCCACATTAAAATATTATTCTGTGTGCCCATCTTTTCATTGCTGTCCAATATTTGCCCCTCTGCAGTCTGTTCCAGTTGCTGTCTCCTCCTTCCTTCCCTCTATCCTGTATTTGCCACAGGCTACACATTCTTCACAGCAGGCCAAGACACCAGCAGCCAACAACTATAAAACCACCATGAGTCAGAGTTGCTACCCAGCCCTGGCAATAGGATGGCAAGGGAGGCAGGTAGCATCTTCTGCTTTCATCTTCTGATTTCATATCCTTCCAAAGAGATGTTCTTGTTTACCAACTTTTCCTGGGATCTTTGTCTTTAGCCTACTACTACGACTTCATGAAAGAGTAACTGCGTAAGGAAGAGAGCTAGGAAAAGAGAAACCACTGGAAGAAAGCTGGGAGAAGCAAAAAAGAAACAGAAATTACAAGAGGTTGCCATGAGTGAAATCTCCAAAGGAAGTTTAATGGAAAAGTGAGACACAAACTGGAGACAGAACAGAATATGGCTGAAGGGGGTGAAGAAGGGATCTCACCTTCATCAGGTTATACCCAGTCTTGCAGCTGACAACAAAATAGTCCTGAAATTGATACACAGGCTGCAGGTCTCTGATGATGGTAAACTGATCCCTTGGGACAGGCTGTGGGCACCGTATTTCTGTTAGAGAGTGGGACAGATTAAGCTGGGGTTAGCAAACAGTGCCAGCAGGCTGTAATAGCCTCTGGGGCAGAAATCTCTTACTCTCTGAGGTGTAGTGGATCTTCCAGCCACGGCTGAACCCTGACTCATCGGTGAGGAAGAGTATGTCCACCTCATTGCTGTTGGTTTCAATGATGCCAGGTGGTTCCCTGCCACAGAATTCACCAATCTCTCTCCCTCGTGCTTGGATCTGATGAGGAAAACATATCACAGTGACAGAAACACACACGCCTCTCTGCCTTGGTGTGCCTGTTCCAACCCAGACCAAGTTTACCAGCGTGCCTGCGATGGTGCATAGGTTGTCTGACCCACCTTTCCTGATGCCTTCACTGACAGATCAGAACAACAGACTGATCTACCACAAGCTCCGCTTCTCCCTTATCTGGGGATCAGAGCCATCAACCCCTGAGATTAAATCAAAGGGAAATTGAACTGGAAGAAGGATGGGGTTTCCTTTCTTCACTCAGAGTGGCCTATGACCCAGAGCCTCTGACCTCAGGACAGTGGTAATTAAATGCACTGAGAGAGAGACAGGGGCTCAATCCTCTGTGCTGGGACATTCTGCTTGTACTGGTTCCATATTTCTCATTTGGATAGTGTGTCCCCACAATTCCTGTCCAGGTCTGGCAGCAGGGTTGGGAGGAGAGTTTGCTAATCTCAGTACCTTGAGCTGGTCATAAGGACAGTGGACTTGCTGGTGATCATCAATCTCAAAGGGCTCCAAGAACTTGAGGGAGATAGACAGGCCTTCCTGCAGACGGATGCTGTAGTTACACCGGAGGTGTTCGGGGTAGGGCTGGGGGTACTCGGGGCTGCTCAGGTACCCAGATGCCTCTGTGAACAACTCACTGCTGCACTCCACTGGTGAAGAGAAGAAAGGAGAGGTCACATCGTGGGGCTGTGCCTGCCCTCTGCAGCCCCGTCATCTGTTTCCTAAGGCACTTCTCCCACCCTTCCTGCGTGAAGGGCTCCTTCTCTGGAACCCTCTGATATTTTAGTGTTTCTCTTTACCTTTGCAGGAGTGGTGGTCACTCTGAAGCTGGTAGCCAATCCGGCAGGAACAGAAGTAGCCGCCCACATAGTTGTGACAGAAGTGCTGGCACTGAGGCCTTTCATCGTTCTCAGCAGCATTGTTAGGGTCACATTCATCCAGATCTGAAGACACAGAAAGTGAAAGGGCAAGGGGAGGAAAATGTTAAACCTCCCTGCTCTACACTGACAGTACTTAGAGATCCATATCCTTGCCTAAAGCTTGTCTTTATTTGCCTGGCAAGGAGGGAAATTGGTTGGAGCCACACAGGCTTTTCCTTCTGCATGCCAAGGGTATTTCCTACTCACCCACAGCTTTGTAGTACGCCAGGAAGCCCCTGTAGGGAATCACTGTGCCATTGTCCTCATTGGAGAAATCAGAGCGAAATTCTAGGTGCATCTTGTTGCCCTTAGATACAAACTCCTTTCCTCCTGGGTGATTGCCTGTGGTTGACCCAAGCCGGCCACAATATCGGCCCAAGTCCTTCTTGTCTGCTTTGATCTGTCAAAGTTAAGGTGAAATCAGTGTAGCCTCGTAAGATTGAGTCTGCCTCACGCACTGATATTACCCAACCATGAGTTGTCAGTGCTTGCTCCTCCCATTTCTATCTTTAACTCCTTCCCTTTCCTTTGTGGGAAGCATCAGAGCTGGTGGATGAAGAGCCATTGCACGTGGTGGCCACTGGATTGCCATCTCCGGGCACCCCTTGGCCCAGGTGTCTGTGCACCTACCTTAACATAGTCATAGAAGCAGGACTCAGATGGCTCCAGGTCAAAGTATTTGAAGGTCAGCTTCACCACATAGCCTTTTGGGACCTGGATATCCCAGCTGCTGACGTTATCATTGGGATACGGCTTGGGATAACTGGGGGTTCTGATCTCCCCAAAAAGGGGAGAACCTCTTGGGACCGGACTGGAACCGATCACTCCAAAAAAGAGGAAGGCCCATGGGAGACAAGGAACATGCCTGTGAACACAATAAATAAACTATGACATTGCATAAAATTAGGTCATTCAAAATCAGGGGAGACTTCACAACTGACTTGAGCACTGTCTAAAGGAATGCAAACACAGGAGGCCTAGTTGCAGGACCAATTCCTGGCTTGGATCACAAGGGAACAAGAAGGGCAGCTGAAATGAAGACACCAGCACTAACAAGGCTCCAGCAAGCCATTGTAGTAGCCTCTACAGAGAAGTTCATCAACCCAGGAAGCAGTGTGAAGTAGCATGAGTGAATTCCCTGAGTAAGGTCTGCATGTTCCTGGAAGTTGTAGGGCTGATTCCTATAGAACCAGAAGAAGTTTGGTCCCCCTTGACCCTGGGCCAGCGGGTTGCTTTGGGTTATCGCTAGTTTAGGATCCTTGGCCAGGATCTGAAGATCTCAAGCTCGGTTTGCTGTGGAGCAATCCTGCTAGTGTCTCCTGGGCAGCCCTCTACCCAGTCATGCCTCTCTCTCTGTCCTCCAAAAGTTGGCAGTCACTTTTTTTTTTTTTTTCCTCTCATTCTGCTCATCTCCCCTCTTGCCCTCCATGTTCCTCCGAAACCAGCTCACTGCCCAGGGCAGCAGCTTAGCCCCGTTGTCCTATTCTCCTCCCTGGAAGCGTCTAACCCCCACGACCCCCCTCCCTCCCTCAAGGCTGTGCCCCTCCGCAGAGCCCCGACTCACATCTCCGTGCGCTCGCCCCTGCCCGTGCAGCCCGGCGGAGCTCGGAGCGGCGGCCGGCGGGGAGCGGGGGGCGGGCGGGACGGGGGAGGAGGAGGAGGAGGAGGAGGGAGCGAGGGAGGCAGGAGCGGGGAATAGAAAGCCGGACTGCGAACAGCCTGGCGCCGGACCAGGTCCCAGCGCCGCCTCTGCTGCCCTCTGCTGCCGAGCGCCCCGCTCCGCGGACACGGACCCGGGGATGTCCCGGGGATGTCCCGGGGGTGTCCCGGGGGTGTCCCGGCCTGGCCATGCAGAGCCCAGCTACCTCCTCTGGCCCAGGAGGCAGGAAAACGATTGCCAGAGACCCCTCCGAGGGCTTGGTTTGCCATCCAGAAGCTGTTCCGAATTTGTCCCCACCGAAAATGTCCTCCTAGGATGTCCCTGCCCCCCCCGCCAATCCTCCTGGGCTGTTTTCTGGTATAGAAAGATGAGAAAATTTATGGTCTTCACAAATTAATTCAAACTTTAAAAAATAGAGCTGTCAAAAAAGATAAGTTTTCCCAATTCTGACCTGCTGAAGAGTACTTCTGAGATTTTTTTTGGGGGGGATGGGAACTGGGCTCATCTTCAAGAAAAGCAATAAGTCTCAGGCACTTGAGTTAAAAAGATATTAAGAAAAATGAAAAAGTCTACAGAATTAAAGGCATTCTGAGAACAAATCCCTTTTCAAGGACCCCTCTTGATGTTTCTTCTGCAAGCATTTTAGGACAACCAAGATAGATAGATAAGGCCCTCTATTTAATGGGGAAATGAGAAAATATAGCAACTTAAAAACCCCTTTCAGGCTTTTAACAACATAGTGTGCAAGACATATATTTGTGTCCCCAACTTTATGAAGTTTAAAATCTCTTGGCTTTCAGGCTTTGGTATAAGAGATTAAACACCATTTTAGTGTTTTTCCTTAGAATTATGAGTGGCTTCAGAGAGGTTAGGAAATGTCTTGCATTGAAATCAGAGGAAGTAATTCACAGCCACAAAAACTTGTTGAATGAAGATGAAAATAGTGTTAAAGAGAATGAAGAAAGCATCTTTGGGATGTTTATGGAAGTGTACTAGAGAACCTGCTCATCAAACATCTTTGAATTATTATCTGAAAAAGATATACATATAATTAATGCCACTGCAACAACATCATATGGCCCCCACATATCAGATTTAAGGTTAAACAGGGGACATTATCCCAGTACTTTTTGACGTCCAAGTATGTCCTCCGCATGATGAACACACTTGGGCAGGCTCACTGCTGCTCTGTACCATGCCGGAGTGGTTTCTTACTCAGGAACCACACCTGGAAAGTAGCTGGGAAGTACTGGAAACTGCTCTTGGAGAGATCTGTTATGAGCAGGTCACTGGGGGCAAGAGTGTTCCCCGGCAAAGCACGGATAGACAGACACCCCTGGGGATCATTTGTAAGGAAGTGGATAATTTTGCTGTGTCCTTGACAAGCAATCTCCTATCCAGGGGGCACTTACTGGGAGTGTCCCGCGACACTTTCAAAGCCCATCTCCCGAGTCTTCATTTCCTTCTCCCGTCCCGACAATATCATCTGGGATAACAGGAGAGTACTTCAGCTGGTGAAGCATGGGTGGTTAACTGAGGACACACCCAACCCGAGCAGCCCACCTCTAACACGTATCCCAGAGACGCGCCTGATTTGGACAGCACAGCTACATCCTCAGTCCTGCTCCAGTGCTCCCACTGGTGGCGTTCCCCTTCACACGCTCTTCATCCTCTTCCTCGTGTTAGGCTGGAGCCAAGAAATACCATGGTACCAGTTTTTCCTTGGAAGGACATACGTGCCCATCTTTGCTTAGGGGCAGAATTCCTGTAGGACCACGGAAAATATGTAGGACCACAGAATGCCAAAACTAGCGCCTGTTCGCTGCCTGCTGGCCTCAGCTGCACTACAAGTGGCCTGGCAATAAATACATACAATATCAGAGCAAAATAAAAAAACTGTAGATCTTCAGCATGGTGAAAGGTGCCAACATCCTCTCATGGGGCAAGAACCCTGCTTTGAACACAGTGTCTTGCAGGAGGTGATTGGAAAGAAATCTGTTCTACAGATTCAGAAACCATGAAAATATCCCCTGGCATGCAGACTAGATCCTCTCACCCACAGAGAAGAAGAAGCTGGATAATTTATTGTCCAGCCTGAATCAAGCAGGTCAGAGAAGTACCTCTGTTTGGCCTCCTACAGCTACACCACCTACCCTACAGCAGAGCAGGGCTGCTGACCCAGGCTCACCTACAAACACTGAGGTGCTTTCCAAGGGCACTCTACCTTCAAGCCCCTGGGTCTGACTGCCCAAAGTACCCAAAGGCTTGGTTTGAGCCTCCTGGGGACACTGCCATTGGGCTTGGCCTTCACACAGTCAGGCTGTCCAGTGGCTCAGCACTCTTTCAGACAAATCATGCTGCTTCTGCAGCTCTGGCTGATCTTGATTTTGATCAAGACCAAAAGAAAGTGCAGGACTCTAAGAGTGTGTCTTTCCCCTGGTATGAGATGGTGAGCAGCAGCACCTTGGCAGCATGTTCCTGTGTCTTCTAAATCAAGGAGTAAAACCAAGTGTAATACCCTGAGGGCTACACAGTTCTGCAGCACTAGCCACTTACCAATATCACACCTCCTCCCACTCGTGTCCTCCCAATTTCACAACTTTCCCCTGCTTTACAGTGACATCCTCACTTCCCATAGTCTCATGTCTCAGCAATATAGTGCTGTCGGGTAAAGTCACCATCTGGCTTAGGCATCACACCTATAGCACGATTATGAAAGAAAAACCTGAATTATTAACACTGGTAGTTACTACCTGAAGCCGCAGAATATGTTGCAGTACTATCCCCTGTGATTATCATTAGCGCAGACCACATCAAGTGAGAATGATTCTTATCTATGCTTCTGGCACCATCAGATGCTTCCTGAAGAAGAGGCTGTCATGAATGTATGATGGCTGGCAATGAGTCAGAAGCAATCTACTTGCCCTATCACCTCACAGGCTTACAGGAAAATCATGTGGAAGGCTGGCAGGCCAGTGGAAGAGTCTGGCTAATCACCTGAAGGCAATAGTGTCTGCCATCCAACCAGCATGTAGGCTCAGAAGAGGACAGTTTGTACCAGCTTGCTGTGCAGGGCCTGGAATGAGCTGATCAGTCATCGATCACACAGTCTGGAAGACAGCAGCCTGGGCATGGTGAGGTGGGCTTGGTGCTGAGCATCAGAAACAGCTCAGAGGGAGTTCTCATGGCATGGAAGAGTGCAAAGAGGGCAACAGTGGAACCAGCTCCAGCTGCTGTCTGCCTTTGGCAACTTCACGATACAACAAAGATCATGTAGAAGGAGTGATGGGTTGAGGAGGTCTGCACAGAGCAGACATGTTGGGTGGCCTGGCTCTGATTGCTCACTGGGTTTGACTGTGCCACTCAAATTGTGGATTGTGGATACTGACAGGGTGCTGCTGCCTCAGATATCCTCAGATACAACCATCAGAAGTCAGAGGTTGACACTATAAGCGCAGCTGCAGCTCCCCAACCCTTTGCTTATCACATGTTCTGAAGTAATGCTCTTCTCACGGCACTCATCTTTGCAGTTCCCTGAAAAGAAGCTCTCCAGAAAACACTATTTTTAAATGAGCTGCTAGTAGAAAAAAATGCACTTTTTCAGCTTGTAAAGGGCTTATATTTTAAAAATCTGCCAATCTCTTGGTTCTCTGTGGTGTCAGTAGCTGCACATGTTTGTGTACCCTGCCCTTCAACCTCTTGTTGAGGGGCAACCACAAGCCTTTTTCAGAAATCACTGCCTCTGGACTCCTGCCCATCCCATCAGGTGTCATAGTTAAAGAACACCTCTCTTTGTGGCACGGTTCTGGCTTTTCAGGGGACGTCACTCTCTTTGGTCCTGCCCCTTGGTCTCTGACTGCAGATAGCTGTGAACCAGCAGAGCTGTGATGGTTGTGAGGACGCCCTGGCAAGAATGACAGAACGAGTGCTGGGGCTAGAGATGGTGGCTGTGGTTTCTTACCCCTGGTAGAGATCCTGACCCTTCCTCACCCATGGGACCTTCTCAGGAATGCAGTGAACAAGGGGCTGATTACTCCAGCCCTCACACTTTACACCCCCATATGAGAATCCTAGACTCTGAAGGACAAGTTCTGTTTCCTACCCACTCTACTTGAGGATCCCAAGAAACTGTGGCTGCCTCATCCCTGGAAGTGCTCAAGGTCAGGTTGGATGAGGCTTTAAGCAACTTGATCTAAGTGAAATGTCACAGAATCACAGAATCACTTAGGTTGGAAAAGACCTCCAAGATCATCAAATCCAACCTTTGACCAATCATCAACCCTTTTAACAAGACCATGGCAGTAAGTAGCACATCCAATCATTTTGTGAACACCTCTGGGAATGGTGACTCCACCACCTTCCTGGGTTGTCCATTTCAATGCTTGACAATGCTTTCCCTGAAGAAATTCTTGAATTCCATGACGGGGGGGAAGGGAAGGGAAGGAAAGGGGAGGCCTGGAACTAAAGGATCCTTAACATCCTTACAACCCAAACCATTCCATGGTTTTGTGATCCCACGATCCCGGGAAGAATGTAGCATCCCCAGAGGACCAGAGAAGCCGGCAGGTGGTGGCTCAGAAGGAGCAGCCTGAGCTACCCTTGCCCACTCGGGCACCGACTGCCCCATCCCCGGAGGGCACCGCGGGGTTGGGCCGCGGAGGGGGCGGCAGGAGGAGCGCGGGCGCTGCGGGGGCCGGGCCGGCCGCGGGGCAGCCCCCGCCCCGCTCCTCCCCGGCCGCTCTTATTCTGAAAGGAGCCTCGGCGCCGCCGGCGGCCCAGCGCCCTCCCCGCCCCGGCCCGTCCCGCTCCCGCCTCCCGCTCCCCGCCGGCCCGGCCCGGCCGTGACCCCCGGGCGGCCCGGCCGCTGCCGGGCGGTGGGCGAGGCTCAAGAAAACACGCTGCTACGGGGGGGGGGCTCGGCTCGCTCGGGTCTTGTTTCTTTTTCTTTTTCGCGAGTCCCGTCCGGGCATCTCTGCGGGGAGCGCTCACTTCACCTTCTGGAAAACCTGGACGCAGACCTCGTCTTCAGCAGTCATGCGCTGGGAAAAGGGGGGCGAAAGAGGAGTTTAGGTTGGATCCCCTCCTGTCTCTCCCCAGCCCTCCCGCTGCTGGCTGGAGCCTCGCAGGCCACACGCTGACGCACTGCCGACCCTCCCAAAGCCCCTGCGGGTCTGGCTGCAGGGCAGGGAAGGGACATCGCCTTTGCTGAGCTGTTCAACTTTTGAGTTTAACTTTTAAACCCTGGAGGCGGATGTTTGTCTGAACCGGTGGCTGCCCCCCGCAGAGCCGGGGATGAAGTCTGAGAGAAGGTGGAAGGAAACTGCAGGGCTGGCTCAGAGCCGACAGCACCCACGCTGTGTCCCCCCAGCTCGCTGTGATTGGGATTTTGCAAGCTGCACTGGACCCCTCCTCACCAGATGCAGCTGGTCCCCCTCCAGCCAGTGCCTCCAGCCTCGGTTCCTCTTCTCTCCGAGCTGCTCACACACCAGCTGATCCCCCTCCCAGGAGACGGTTGTCTGAAGGGAAGGAGAGGGGAAGACACGGTCCTGAGACAAGTGGATCGGGGTGATACATGTTTCCAGCACCGACGCTGGTTGTTCCTCTCCGACACAATTTCAAATACAATCCCCGATCTGGTGTTTCTTTAGTGGTTCCTTGGGACAGATGGTCTTTGTTGGAGGTGAATGACCCTCTGGCTTCCAAGTGCAACAAGAGTTCTGCCAAGTGGGCTGACAATCTATCTTTTCAGGGCTTTGCTCCAGAGGATAATATCCTCCGGAGAACTGGTTTCTGGCTCTTTGCTGCTCATTCTCTTTGCAGTGAGCGATTTACTCATAGAACCACTTACTCCTGGACCTGCAGGGACATGCTAGCTCTGGGCTTGGTTCTCACCTGGTTATTGAGTCAAAAGCTAAGCAAGTCCCTGAACTCTTTAGCACACCCCAGTCCCCTGTGAAACTGCACTGCTTGGGTTTCTCACCTGGCACTTGCGTCCATCCACAGGTCCCAGGTCTTCCTCAAACTGGACTCCCAGGTCAAAATCCATAACATAGTCCCGCAGGGAGGTGATAGTGCGGATGACCATGTGATCTCCCGTGTGGATAATCTCTTTGTCTGGCTTCAGTAGGCAGACCAGCTTTCGCAGGACCACGTTGATATCTAGAGGATGAGAGAGGGGGAAGATTTGTGGACGACCTGGGTCCCTGCTCCAGCAGAGCTCCTCTACTCTTTTAGCCAAGGAGCATCAGCCATAGTACCTCCTTTCCTCTACTACTACAGCGCAAAAGTGATGGTAGGAGACAGAAAAACCAGAGGGTTCCTAATTCCCTCTTTCCCCTTTCCGACTCTTAACTTTTTGGAAACACAGAACGGAACTAAAGGCGAGGAGGGAGCGTGATGGGGAGGGGAGCGTTACCTAAAGCCCGCAGGTAATTGTCCATGTTCTCTTGGGAGACGAAGCGGTAATAGCCGGTGAGGTTGGGAGGCATCCCGGGGCAGAGGGACGCGGCGGACGGCTCGGAGAAAAGAGCGCAAGCAGCCGGGCAGGCGCGGAGCCGGGACCAAGCTGGCTCGCCGGGCGGGCCGGTCGCTCTCCCGCGGTGCGGGGAGCGCTGCGGGGCGGCCCCATCCCCGCGCCCCCCGCCGCAGTAAGAGTCCCCGCGCCGGGGGGCGCGGAAAGGGCCGGGACGGCCCCTGCTCCAGCATCTCCGCCTCGGCTGGGCAGGACGTAGGGACGGCGGGTCACCTCCTCACCCTCCGCCCTCCTCGGGGGCTGCTCGTATTAAACGAAGGCAAGGAACCCTCCCTCTCCGGCCCTTCCTCACACCGTGACGCCGGTGGCTGCGAGCTTCGTCGGGGCAGTGCCCCGGCCTGCGCTCCCCACGAAGCGGACACCCCGTCGAGGAGAGGCGGCGGGCAGGCTGGCAGCTCCGCCCTGCCGAGCCCGAGCCCAGGCTCCGAGTGCGGTCTGCAGCCCCCCGTCCCCGCATCCCCCCGATCTCCACGCCCTCCTCGTCCCTCAGCAGCCGCCCCGGTGTCGAGGCTTTCCCCCTCCCCGGGCAGGCGCCCGCAGCCGTGGCCGCGCTCCGCGGACCTCCTGGCCCACAGCTGGGAGGCGAGGAGCGGCCGGCGCGCCCCGCCTGCATCCCGGCCCCGCATCCCGGCCCCGCATCCCGGCCCCGCATCCCGGTCCCGCATCCCGGTCCCGCGGCACCTGGCGCGGCGGCGGCGCGCATTGGCTGCGCCCCCCGCCGCCCGTGACGTCATGCTGCAGTGCGGGCGGGGCCGGGCGGGGCGCGGAGCCGCTGCCGGAGGTGCCGCCGTCCCTGCGCGCCGCCGCCGCGGGAGCGAGGGCGTGGGTCCTGCCGGGACCCGCCGCCACCGCCGCCGCCGCGATGGGCGACCCTCGGCCCCGAGCCGCCGTCCTCCTCCCTCTGCTCTGCCTCTGCGTCGCGCTGCCCGGCAGCGCCTCCAACAAAGGTGAGCGGCGGAGCGCCGCGGGCGCGGTCCCGGGCGGCGGCGGGCGCTCCGCTGGGACCTGCCGGCGGCCCCCGCGGAGGGGCTCTGGAGGGACAGAGCCGCGGCTCGTCCGTCCGCCCCCGCGGTGGCGGTGCGGCTCCGCGCTGCCCGCCGCCTTCGCCCGGCACGTTTTTGTCGGGGCATCTCCGCGGTCCCCGGCGGCTCCGGCTTTCTTCGCCCCTTCGGGCGCCCTCATGCCGTGCCATCCCCATTCTATATACTTTGTCCATCTGTCATCCTACCACCGCTTTTTTCTCTCCATTCTTTCGTCTGCTAGCGCTCCCCTCGCGTTTTCCCCTTTCGCACCCGCTTGTCTTGCTTTTGTTTAGTTATCGCTGGGCGGATTTGGATTCCCATCCCTTCCCTAGCGTGCTGAGAGAGAATATGTTGTTTCTCCACAGACCCCTGCAGTTCATAAAACACACTCCCTAGCTCCATCTTCCAGTCCTAGTTCATCCATCTACAATCTGTCAATAGGAACTGTGTATGTATAGTTATGCATTAACGATGCAGGTTGATTTTATGTATTTTATGTGATAAAGATAAAAGACCCCCGAACCACCCCAGCGCTACAGCTGTAACGTTCTGAATGCAGATGTTCTTTGAGCTCACAGAATGATGGAGAAAGATGTAGGTTTCTAGATCTGTGGCTGTAGTGACCAGCGTGAGGGATTCATCCGAGGGGAGTCAGTGTGTTGGCAATCTGACAGGGTGGGAAAATCTGTAAACATTTCAGGCACTCTGGGCTCATTGGGGAATGTGACACCTTAGGGTGCTTTCCGTGCCTTGGAAGAGTCAGGGCTACGGGGTGGGTGCACCGCAGAGCTGTGTGTACCCTGACATTGGCAGGGGCATTTATTTGTTCTGCTCTGCTTCCATGGGGCTCGGTGGCAAGGAAAGGCCCCTCATGCTCTGTATTCTCTCTCTCCTTTGTGAATTTGCACTCGGAAACACCTACCCACCTTTGGCAAATTATATTAGATTGACGGGAGCTTTCTTGAAGCTGGTAGGAGTCTGTATCCTGGTAGGAGTCTGTATCCTAAAAATATTCCTAAAATGTTTTTCTATTCTCCAACAACTCATTTCCCGAGAGATCAGATTGGTGATTCCCAAGTTGCAGGTGGATGCAGCAAAGGATTTATCTCTGTACCATCAGCTTGTTACCCCAGCAACAGGGCACATTTGGCATTTATAGCTCTGGATCCCCACCTCGGTGGTGTGGCGCACGGATAGGGCCGGAACAGAATGGAATCCGGTGGGGACAATGGAGGGGCAGGGGGAGACGCGGGCACTTGCACACAGGGAGGGTTCCACCTGCATACTGAGCAGGATGGATGTTTCTCTGGATTTCCTACGCAATGCTTTATAATCTCAATCAATACGGTGGTGGAGAAGGGCCAACCCACGCTCTTTGCTGCCACACCAGGCTGGCTCTGCCCGCTCTGCCCTGCTGGGACATCCCCTGGCTGACCTGTCACCCTGCCTGCTGGCCCCCCAGCCACCCCTGGCAGCACCCCCTGGCCCCGAAATGCACAAATGCTTGGTTGCACCGGATGCTGCCTCTTTTGAGTCAACACATGAGGCCATGCCAGTATGGCCTTTCAGAGGACACTGTGCTGCAGAGGATGGATTCAACATATTGGAAGTAGTGCCCTTGAGGGGAATGGCTCTATCTCCTACTCCCCACCAGCTCTGAGCCATGCTGTGCTCAAAGCACTGCTGGGTTGTAATAAATCTTGGTCTCAAGGGGGTGGGAGAGTGGGGGATTATCTGGGAACGGGGGTTGTAACTAGGCCATGTAATATAATCTCTGAGGCCCATTTGGCAGGGAGTGGGCATGGGGGAGGGGTTTGTAATTTGTAATGATTTTTTTTTTCTCTCCCCTCCTATCCCCTCCCCTTCCCTCCCCCTCACCCCTTTATTTCTCCCTTTCCCTGCCCCGGAGCCTGTGTGATAAAGATTAATTTGCTATTTCTGGGCCTGTGACATTTTTCAGAGCCTCCTGCTGGCTGCTGCCTCCATGCCAAACCTGGCTGGGCTCCAGCCAACAGGCTTAGCAAGGAGGGGCCAAAGGAATATGGTGCTCACCATGGAGTGGGGAAGAAAAGAGCAAGGGACTCTCAGAATAGGTTGTTATGTGCGTAGGATGGCCAACTGAAGGTGTACCTGGGCATGTCTGTGTGGGTCCTGGGCCTTAGTCTAGCGGGTGCTAGGCAGAAGTGATAATGGTTGCATTGCCCCCTGGGGATACCCCAAGAGAAGATGTAGGCTGGATCCTTTCATTGTGGCTTCATTGAGCTAAAGAGTTTAGTATTTGGAATCTGTCTCCAGGCTGAAGCTACTTCTGCCTCTTGAGTTCACCTTTTTTTTTTAACCGCTCCAGCTTTTCTGGGCACCCAGATGTCTCTCCAGGTATTTCTAATAAGATAGTAATGAGGACACAAGAAGGAACACATTGTTTCTGAAGAGGTGTCCCATGAGTAGAACTAAATAAAGATAACTTTTTTTTTCTCCCAGCCTATTTTAGGCGCCTTTATTTCTAGAGAAGAAGGGGTGGTTGTTACTTTCCAGGGGATGAAATTCTTCTCTTTTTCTACTGAATCTGCAGTTGGTGGCTAATACATTCCTGTCCTCCATCCCTTACCCCAAATCTGCCTCAGCAAACAAGCACAAACCATGGATTGAAGCCGAGTATCAGGGCATCGTCATGGAGAATGACAACACCGTCCTGCTCAACCCGCCGCTGTTCGCGCTGGACAAGGATGCCCCACTGCGCTATGCAGGTAGGTGGGGAACGGCTCTGGCAGGGATGGAAGGCAGGGACACACTCATGGAGAGGCAGGGACACAGTGACATTCATCCCTGTGCTGGATCTTGCCTCTCTTCAGGAAACAGTCACCTCCAAACCTTGTTCTGGAGGAGGTCCCTAGTGAAGTCTGGAGGCAATTTGGGCACAGCTTGATTTAGGATGCTGTGAGCTGTTTCCCTAGGGAGAGGAACTGAGGGTGGAGCCAGCTACTTTTTGACGCAGTTCTGCTATTTCCAAAGATCACATGTACAGCGCTGTGTCGGTGAGCCCTGGAGAAAGCTGGTAGGGCACACTTCCTTGGCAGTGCTACATCCCCTCAGAGTGAGCCCGGAAAATCCCCGGAACAACAGGAGAGGCTTTCAGTGGTTATATTCCGAGTGCTTCCTTAGGCCATGCCTGGAGTTTCCTGATGCATCCTTCCTCAGCTCTGGGAGAGTAAATGTGAGGTCCGTGTGAGCTGAATTTTAGGGTTTAGGTGACCCTATCTGCAGTTCCCTGCGGTACTCTGCGCATCTTGCATGTGTGGGTGGATGAGACGACATGGATCTCCCTGCTCTGGCTATCTGCAGTGTATGGCCTGTTTTGCCTCCCTGAGGAATGCAGAGGAGAAATGAGGTGCTCCCCCAGGACCGTGGCTATGTAGTACTAATAAATGTAGCTTGAGCCTTGTAGCCTTCAATCTTTCATGATGCTGGTCAGGACTCCTTGCCGTGGGAGTATTCTCCAGTAGATGGCAATCTGCACCATTAGTGGCTGTGAGGGATAGCAGGAGGAACTCCTAGGGAACCAAAAACTGCCCAAAATGAAGGATGATAATGGGGAAGAACAGAAAGTGTAGGTTAGAAAGGAATAAAATATGGGAAAGGAAAGCAATGGGTGTAATGTGCTCTCCTCAGTCCTTTTCTTTCGCCCCTTCCTCTCTGTTTTTGTGTGTACCAGGTGAAATCTGTGGCTTCAGGATCCATGGGTCAGGGGTACCTTTTGAAGCTGTGATCTTGGACAAAGCCACAGGAGAGGGGCTGATCCGGGCCAAGGAGCCAGTGGATTGTGAAGCGCATAAGGAGCACACATTTACCATCCAGGCCTATGACTGTGGAGAGGGACCTGATGGAGCAAATACCAAAAAATCACACAAGTAAGTTCATGCAGACGTTGCTGCATGCTACAAAATGTGATCTGTGACAAAAATGCAAAGGAAAGGTGCTGTGGAAACACTTCCTTTAGCCAGAAGTATTTTTCTCTAGCCATGATATTGTAACATGCTCAATATGCTAAGAAGACCCAAAGAAAAAAGTTTGCTGACTGTCACATGAGTGAATACAGAAACGAGGGCTGTTTGACAGCAGTTTCTAAAAGTGGAGTTTTACATTTCTGCATGGTAGGAGGTCCAGATCACATTATTATTACTTTTGCTCTTTCTGAGTGGTTGGAAACCATTGTCCCAGCACCTGTGTGACAACATTGCTGCTCTGAAATCAAGATGACTTTCCTTGTCCTTGCTTTTGACAGCTGGAAATCAGAGTGGTGCGCTTTAAAAAAAGGACTTACTCTGAAATTTACAAAGTGCATGGCTCCTAATCAGCCCATCAGTTCTGACTGATGTCTCTCTGCATCAGGGCCACGGTGCACGTTCGAGTGAACGATGTGAATGAGTTTGCTCCCGTCTTTGTGGAGAAGCTGTATCGCGTGGCAGTGACGGAGGGAAAGCTCTACGACCGCATCTTGCGCGTGGAGGCCATCGACGGCGACTGCTCCCCGCAGTACAGCCAGATCTGCTACTATGAGATCCTGACCCCGAATATTCCCTTCCTCATCGACAATGACGGTAAGGATCCTCACCCACCGTGTGCACATCACTCCTGCTTTCCTGCTCTGCTCCTTCTCTGCCAGCCCCATTTGAAGGCAGAGCTGTGCTATATAAATTTTCCAGCACTGCTGATCTGTCCTGCAGCAGCACCCATTTTGTGGGATGCTATAACTTGTTACAAAGTGACACTGGGCAGAGTGACTCAACTCTTTTTTGGTTGTTTTTGTCATTGATCAAAGATACGAGTGATTTTTAGAAGGAAGGTCTTTGAGGAGACTGCCTGTCCTCTACCTTGATCTCTTTGTTTTGCAAACCAGGGAACATTGAGAACACGGAGAAGCTGCAGTACAGTGCAGATCGTGTCTACAAATTCACAGTGACAGCCTATGACTGTGGAAAGAAGAGGGCTTCGGATGATGCTGAAGTGGAAATCCAGGTGAAACCCACCTGCAAGCCCAGCTGGCAGGGTATGAAACCTCCAAACACATTTATCTCTTCTCTTCCCTTTTGCTCAGCTACTACTCAGTTCTGCTCATCACAAATGTTTGTATATACACATATAAATTTGTGTGCCCATATATATGGTTCAGTTCTGGCACCAACCCATCTCCATCAGGGGACGCAGCAGATGTCTAAGTCTGTTGCAAAGCCACTGAAAGGTAAATTCTAACAATGGAAAATCATTCCTTGGATTACTGTGAACTGCCATGTGTTTGATAAGGCTCATAGACTGTATTCAGCAAAGATTGGTTTTGGGGCTGCTTTTCTGGAAGATATTTGGCTTTTCCAGTGGTGTCGTGTTCCTGCGGGTTCACCTTAGTCAATTAGAATTAAGGGGAAATCAAGGCAGCTAAATGCCTGCTCTGCCTGGTAAGAGAGACTGACCAACCACAGAGTGATGAGACACCAGAATTAGATGTAGAAGCTGGGACCTTGGACTCAGTGCTTCTAGGAAATCTTTCCATGCATTGATGCCAGCTGCATAAAGCTGTGTTTCCAATGTGGAAAGGGCCAAAAATACTCCATAGATGCCACTTGTGTGTATGCCAGGTGTTCTGGCCCTGTGTCCTTGGCAATTCCTAATCCCTCTCTTTCCCTCTTTTCCATTAGGCTGGAACAAGAGGATTGAGTACACCCCTGGTGCAGGCAGCCTTGCACTCTTCCCCACCATTCACCTGGAGACCTGTGATGAGCCGCTGTGGAACATCCAGGCCACGGTGGAGCTGCAGACAAACCACGTGGCCAAGGGCTGTGACCGGGATAACTACTCTGAGAAGTCGCTGCGCAAACTCTGTGGTGAATTGGTTCTTTCCTGGGCTGAGGGCGGCTGTGGCACAGCACCCTGCCCCTCCCTCTGGAGGGGCTCCCTGTGGTAGTTGAGCCTCACACAGCAGAGGTGCCAGGGGACACATTCCTCACATCTGCTGTGGTCACCGGGGTGGGAGGACACCGAGCTTGTGTGTTGCATTGAGGGGCAATGGGTGTTCTTGCCCATATCTCATGGAATCATGGAATGGTTTGGACTTGAAGGAACCTTAAAGATCCTCTAGTTCCAACACCCCTGCCAGAGACAGAGGACATCTTGCACTAGGCCAAGTTGCTCAGAGTCTCATCTAGCCTGGCACTGAATACTTCCACAACTTTCTAGTTTTATAAGGGACTACTTGTGCTTTCCTTGCTGGGAAGCCAGAGATTTCTGTGCTTTGTCCCAGTATGCAGAGTCTGTGGGACTTCCCTCAGCACTGAACAAAAAGTCACCATTCTTCTCCAGATAGGAGAAGGCCTTTAGGCAACTCCTCATCTCCCTGTGCACTGAGACACTACAGTGAGGCTTCCAGTGCCCACTTTATCTGATCGCCAGTTCTCAGGCTCCTTATTCTCCCATGCCAGCATTCCTGACTCCCTCCCTTCTTGGTAGGTGCTGCCTCAGGGGAGATTGACCTGCTGCCAGTGCCTAGCCCCACAGCAAACTGGACCGCGCGGCTCTCGGTGCACTACAGCCAGGACAGCAGCCTCATCTACTGGTTCAATGGCAGCCAGGTTGCCCAGGTGCCTGTGGTGAATGGACCAAACGGCCACGAGGGGCTGAGTGACCACTTCACCCTGTCTGTGTGGATGAAGCATGCTGTGGTGCCCAGCAAAGGCAGGCGGGAAGAGGAGACGGTGATCTGCAGTACAGTCCAGAGCGGTGAGACTTCTCCTGGGCTGGTGACACTTCTGCCCTCTGCCTCTTAACTCCTCAGAAGGGGTTGTCCCTGCAGGGGTAAATCTCTGATGTTCCAAAGCAGGAGTTGGGCAGGGGTTCCTCCTTAGGGACACAGCTTCCTTAGGTGTCCCTTTTCCTCAGAGTGCTCAAGCCTTCTTTGAGCACGTGGTGCTGAGTGCCAGTCATGCATGGCAGTGTGGGCTTCTGGGTTCTGGGCAGTGGGACTGCTTGGAGCGTGACACGTAACTCCCTGTCCCTCTGCTTGTCCCTGGCAGAGGATGGCTACTCGCACTACTCTCTGGCTGTGCATGGCTGCCGGATTTCCTTCCTTTACTGGCCGTTGCTGGAAAGCGCAAGGCCTGTGAAATTCCTCTGGAAGCTTGAGCAGGTGAGGAAGGGTTTGCATCCTCCCCATGTCCCTCCTCTTTCTGCCCTTTGCTGATGCCGTGCTCTGCTGTCTGCCGCAGGTCTGCGACGATGAGTGGCACCATTACGCCCTCAACCTGGAGTTCCCCACGGTCACGCTGTACGTGGATGGCGTCTCTTACGACCCTGCCCTGATCCACGACAACGGCCTCATCCACCCGCCGCGGCCAGAGCCCTCCCTCATGATCGGGGCCTGCTGGGCCGGTGAGTGCCTGCCCCCCAAACCGTGCTCTTCCCATGTGGGAAAAAAGGGGGCGGAGGGAGATCCAGAAGAGGTGAAAGGAATACCACCCAATACTAAGTGGTGCAAACCACACTGCAGCCATCTTGCCTCCTTGGCACCAAAGCTGCTATGGCTCCTTCCTTCCTCGAGTCACTGGCAGCTTTCTGGACGACAACCACAGAATATGCAATGGATAGCCAACTTTCAGGCAGAGGAGAGTTGAAACTCTTTACCTCATTCAGGCACTGGCATTTCTATCGAAGCCTTTCACCGGAAAGCAGGCAGTACTATTTATGCTGCTGATTGTGTTGTTGGGGATTTCTCTGTCTTGAGGGTCTATACAAAAAAAGTCATAAATCCTTCTGCACAGGAATTGAGTTGAAAGACAAAAATCAGGTTAGGAACAAAGTTAGGCTACTACTAGATTAAATCCTCTTCTGTGGAGATGCAAGGCTGCATTTCTCAGATCCTCCAGTTCTCCTAATAGACTGAAGCAGGACAGAACTAAAGGAATTTGCCTACTGCTTGCCTTCACTCCAGCAGAAATTTCTAATCTTTTGCTGTACTGCTGCTTCTCTAAGGTCAGAGATCTTCCCTCTGCTCCATGCTCTCTTGATTGGTGTTTTGCAGACAACCAATATTGATCAGCTTGGGACCCTCTCCTGGAGCTATCTGAGTCTCTAAGGGATGTTGAGAACATAGCTTATTGTGAACATGGCTAATTCCCAAAATAGATAATGTTGGGAAAAGATTGAAAAACTGCAAACACTATAGTTTCTCCCTTAAGTCAGTTACTCATCCCAGTCTCACCATCCACTTCATGAGAGGAACTTTGCCTTCTGTCATCTGTGATGTGCTGCCTCTAGGGCTGAAGGGTGCCCTGCTTGGCACTGTTCTTGTGGACTGGCCAATACAGGTCCTTCTATAGATACTTGCCTGACCCTATAACAACCATCTCCCAATGCCTTATTGCTCATCCGGGTGTTCTCCTTTTGCAGAGGATAAAAACAAAGAGAAAACCAAAGGAAGCGAGAACGCCACTGATTCTGTGCAAGGTAGGGGAAAGAAAGAAGATGGGTCTCTTCCCCTCTTGACTATGCATGACTATCACTTCTTGCATGGTGCCTTCCTCACACAGCTTCCCCAGTCCTGTCCTGCCACCTCCTGTCTTGCCTTGGGAGGAAACCCCTTATTTGGCAGATTGGTCCTTGATACCTTGGTACCTGTGGAGCATGAAAAGGCTGATGGAAGGACTGCAGCCTGCTTTGAGAGTTGGAGTATGCTTTTTGTGTGGAGAAAGAGTACTTATGCCTGATCATTAAAGCTGGTCTCTGAAGAACCAATAGCCATTAGAGACATCGGGAGATGTCACCTCATCCCTAACTATCTGTGGAATGTTTAGTTTCTTTTACAAGCCCTCACAGGAAGCAGAGTGAGAAGGGGACAAGAAATTGTTCCCATCTGGCATTCAGCAGTTTGATAGAAACTTCTCTATGCTACCCACTGTTCACTGCCCTCGTCTTTTTGTTGGTCTGTTTTTCTTGCTTTCCCGCATCTGGAATTTCAAAAATTTTCATCTCCTTTCTTCAGCATCCCCTGTCTTCTTGTTGTCTTTGCTTTTCCATATCCTGTGCAACCCTCTGTCCCTCTCTACCTCCCTTAACATCTGTATGTCCCTCACATTGTTGCTCTTGTTGTCTGGGCTTTTCCATGCCCCATGTCCCCCTCTGTATCCCTCTACCTCCCTTACCTCTGCATGGCCCTCACACTGTTGCGTCTGTGGTTTTGCTCTCTTCCTTGCCATGTCTCTCACACCCTCCACCTCCCATGTTTCCCTCAGGAGATCCTCTGTCGATACACCACTACTTCCATGGTTACTTGGCTGGCTTCACTGTGCGCCCTGGTAGCTTGGAGAGCCGGGAGGTTATTGAATGCCTGTATGCCTGCCGTGAGGGGCTTGATTACAGTGACTTCGACAGTCTGGGCAAAGGGATGAAGGTATGCCCACCTGCCCAGCTTGCATGGGTCTCCTCCACTCTCCTCCCCAGCCTTGCTTCCCAGGACTTTGCCTGCTCCCCCACCTCAGACAGCTCCCCACCTTTCTCCTGTGTGTGTCTCTCAGTCTGGGTTCCTGTCATTTGCCAAGGAACCATGAGTATTTTTTTTTTCTTCCACCTCTAGGTTCACGTGAACCCCTCTCAGTCCCTGCTCACCTTGGAGGGTGATGATGTGGAAACCTTCAACCATGCAATCCAGCACGTGGCTTACATGAATTCGCTGCGCTTTGCTACCCCTGGGGTCCGGCCACTCAGGCTCACCACTGCTGTCAAGTGAGTGGGCAAACCAGCACCTCTGGCTCAGTTCAGCAACAGAGTTGCCTATCTTTTGACTAAAGTTGCACTGACTCACTTCGCATTTTAAAATAATTGTATTTTAAGATAGTCTCAAAATGGGCAAAATTCTTCCTGCAAATAAATGATAAATTATCCAATATTCAAATGGACACTGTAGTACTGGTTCCTAGTGCCTATGCAGAACTTCTGCCTCCACTCGCAGTGTTCCACGCATGTGGACTGGTTTTAATTTTCTCTGTGTTTGTCGATGTGACCAAGTCACCAGATCCCAGTGGTGTCACTCCTACCACACGTCTCTGCCTTGTGCAGCAGGCTGTAGGGAAGCTTTAGGAAGACTGCTGGAAAAAGGATATTCCCTTCCCTGCAAGTAATGGGCAGGAGGCAATGTTTTATAACGTTGTTGTTGGAAGCTTGGGGCAACTGATGTTTTCTACTGCTCTCCTTCAGGTGTTTCAGTGAGGAGTCCTGTGTCTCCATTCCTGATGTGGAAGGCTATGTTGTGGTGCTACAGCCTGATGCCCCCCAGATCCTGCTGAGTGGCAATGCCCACTTTGCTCATCCTGCGTCAGACTTTGAGGCTCCGGAAGGAATTCCCCTGTTCCCCAACCTCCAGATCACCTGCTCTATTTCTCACCAGGTGGAGGCCAAGAAGGATGAGAACTGGCACGGTACTGGTGAGTGGAGTACAGGGAAAGGTGTAAGAGACAAACTGGAAAGACCTACAGAGGAAGTAGAGCCCCTGTAATTACACACGAAAGCGAGAGTTTACAAATTTAGAAGCAAGGCACATTGTCTGTCAATATGTAGGCTAATCGGCTCTTATCCCTTTCTGCTCCTCCCTGTACTTTTTCTATCCACTCGGTTCCTTTGCCTCACTCTCTCCTAATTCTTTCCCAGGCTGCTCATTCCTAATCCCTTTTACATTTTACCTACTTTTCCCTTTATTGAATCCAGTGCTGGATGGATGTCCTGCCTGTTACTCTCTCTACTCCTGCACTTACTGAGTCTCATCCTGCTTCCTTCTCTCCTGCTTTCTTTTCTTACTTCTTGCTCCCTTCTCTTCTTGCCTCACTTATTCCTGTGGATTCCCCAGTCAGTTTCCTCACACCCTACAGTATCCTGTTCTTCAATTTCTTTCCATCATGTTCAGATTATTTCTCTGCAGTCTGTACTCTATGTGTCCATTCACTTCTCTCATACCTGTTCCAGTAATGGGATGTTTTGCTCCCACTTTTCTGTTTAGAAGCTTTGCCTTTCCTCATACAGTGATGAGTTCCTTGACTTAAGAGCAGATTGTTCTCAATCCTGCTGAAAGCAGTTAGGTATTCAATGTGGTTGCCATTTTAAAGAAGATAAGATCTCAACCATGGTAACCAACAGTGTGAGACAGGGAAAAGCTTTCAAAAGCATGCAGGGCCTGGGAATGTGTGAGTGTTGTTCCTAATTTGCACACTGTCATAACAAAGTCCTTACAGCCAAGATGTGTTATCATGAACCAGACTGATAATAGTATGTTGTTCCAAAATAAAGTGACTTTATTATGTGCATAGATAATGTCATTAGAGCCATCCAGCAACAAGTCATTAGACTGACAGTGATTTTACTTAAGGTCAGTGCTAGGTGGAGAAGGAGAAGTAATTGCATATGATGTGAGCACTCTTAGGTAAGCAGGTACCCCTCTGATGGCTGTCTGGCTTTCTGGCCATATCTTCCTTCTGTTTGCATCTCAGTGACGGACACACGAATGTCAGATGAGATTGTGCACAACCTGGATGGCTGCGAGATCTCATTGGTAGGAGATGACCTGGACCCAGAGAGGGAGTACCTGCTCCTGGATGGGGCACTGCTGCAGCAGCGGGGCCTGGAGCTTGTTAACACCTCTGCCTACCTGACCATCACAGGTACGTCCTCTCCACGGTCACAGCCATCTAGTTGTGTCTCTGTCATCGCTTGGGAGATGGGAGAACCACCATCACTGGGAGAACCACCTGACCTTAGGTTGTGTTGGTGTACTTTGTGACCCTGAGATGTAACCATTTACTGAGCTCCTGGCTTTTGGAAGTTGCAGACCATTTCCTTGGCGAGGTGGTTTTTCCTCCAGCACAAAGTACTGGGACACGGTGTCAGCTCTCACCCAGGCTTGTATCACTCCTCCTGACTTACTCCTTGGGGTTTGCTGTTCTCAGGTGTCAGTAGCATTTTGCATGACATGAACAGGGACAACATATCCCACAACTTGTGGACTGGTACAACATTCCTGTGCTCTCCTGAATGTAACAGGGCTGTTGCTCTCAATCTTTTCTTCCCTTCCACTTGTTTTAGTGATGCAAGCAGGGATTCCATCAGGTCCTGCACAGCCAACTCCATCTCTGAGCCCTTCCCAAGACTAACAGATCTAGACTTGTCTTGGATTCCTCTGTAGCTTCTAGTTGCTGCAGGTTTAGGATGTCAGGTGACTTTGGAGCAGGAGCTTCCTCATCCCACACCTCTCTTCCTGTCTCAGGTGTGGAGAGCATTGCGGTTTACGAGGAGATCCTACGCCAGGTCTCCTACCACATCAACCATGGTGCTGCCCTCTATGAAAGGAAGTTCCATCTGTCCTGCACTGAGATGAATGGACGCTACTCCAGCAATGAGTTTACTGTCGAGGTACAAGACAGAGATTCTTCTGCATGCATGGGGAGGACGTGGTGCATGGGAACGCACCAAATGTGCCATGGATACAGGGTTGAGTCCCCTCACTCTGGTCTTTCTGCAGGTGAATGTTCTCCACAACATGAACCGAGCTGCTCATCCTAACCATATTCTGAGCTCCCAGCAGTTTGTGCACCGAGGCCATCATTTACCTGCAGAGCTGTCTGGGCACAGTTTGGCAAGCACTCACAGCAACCCAAGTATGTAACACTACCTTTTGGGTTTATTCCTTTAGATCAGGATGCTGATTTTCTAGTATCTTGGCAGAACCTATAGTGGAAGATTCCTCTCAGGCTCCCTGCACCCTTTATCAGGTTCTAATTATACTGTTCTGTTCCACTCATTGTTAGCCAGTGGACCGCAGTCTTTGTCAAGTTGTATTTTAGAGCATGCTGCAACAATCCTCCTCTTGTGGGATATTATTTTCTTGATGTAGAAGCAGACTGAAATCTACACCTCAGAGGGTCTAAAAAGAGTAACTGTAAGCTTACTTCATTCATGCACCTTGCAAAGGTGCTGTGTGGGCTTGTGTGAAGTAATTTCAGAAGGAAGCTTCAACAGCAGGAGAGAAAAGTGAGTCAAGACTGCCCTGCTCTGAAGAAAGAAATGGGAGTAGGTAGTGGTCAGCAAGGCAGGAAAATACAGGAGATGGCACCACACAGACAAGAGGAGAATTCTTACCCACAAAACAGAGGAGAGAGAAGCCTGAAAGTTAGACTAGACATTTGTTTGTGCTGGTAGCCCTGTGCCTCAGGCATGACCATACTCCAATTGATTCCCCCTAGGCTGTGAAAGCTCTGGGACTTGTTACAGACATTTTGGTCCCCTGTCACAGGGGAACAAGCAAGGCACCTTTGAGCTAGCTTTTGCTGCAGCTTCCTGCAGCAGCTGATCCCAAGCTGATCCAGTCCTGCAGCTGGCACTGCAGGGGCAGCCTGTGCATGTGCCAGCCTTTGCCTCTCCCTTCCCCAGCTCTGCCTGATGGCAGCAGCAAACCTGTCCCTGCTGAACAGAACCATGAACAAATTTGTGGAGGGCCTAGATAGATTTTGCAGGGAAGGTGGTTATCTGGGGAGTTGAGGGTCAGTCTACAGGCCTAAAACAAACATGTGGGAGTTGGGCTAAGGGTCTTAGATGAATTTCAGGTTTTCTTCTGTGGAGAAGCCAGGCTTTTGCCACAGCAGTAATTAGAAGTCCTTCATAGCATTTACGTCTGCTCGGTGTGCAATGAAGGTATCTTTTGGCTTTTTGCTTTCTCTGCTGCTTGCACAGAAATCACACTCTCTGAAAATCATCCTTGAGCCCTTAGAGGCTGTCCCCAGCACGCATTTCTCCCTCCCAAGAGCAGGATACAGATATATGCGGTGCAACACATTCTGGTGAATTCTGCAGATAAAGATGTGCGGAGTCTACAGGCCAGGCTGACATCACAGGAACTGCCTGTGCCCAGGGGCACAGACAAGTCAGGCTATGTTCCTGCATAGACTAAAAACCCAAGCTCTGCCCAGGGATCTCAGTTCCTGGATGTCAGGTTGGAAATGCACGTTTCTGTGACAGACTCCAGACACAACTTCTCGCTTTCTCTCTTCGAAGTGGTCCCCAGTGCTGCCACTGTCATCATCGTGGTGTGCGTGGGCTTCCTGGCACTTATGGTGATCCTCGGCATCCTGCGCATCCACTCCCTGCACCGGCGGGGAGTGGGGCAAGAGGTCCCTGGGGCTGCTGAGTCGGGGCACACCGGCAGTGGAGGCAAAGACAGCGACATGTTCTGGGACGACTCAGCCCTCACCATCATCGTCAACCCCATGGAGGTGAGGAGCAGCCACTGTGGCCGGGGCTGGGCGGGCAGTTGTGTTGTTGTCAGACTCTTCTCCTTACCCCGTATCTCACCCCCCCAGTCCTACCAGAGCTGTCAGGAGAGGGCAGCAGGGAGTGCGGAGGGCAGAGCTGGCGAGGGCATGGAGGATGATGACGACAGCACCGACTCGGAGACACCCGACTCCCCGGACAGCAGCGACATGAATGACCGGCACATCATCGGCAAAAGTGACGTCTCTCACCGCTACTAGGAGCTTTAAAACACCCGCCCAGTGGATCTCCCCAAAACATATGGCAGGAAGGAGGAGGTGTCTTACTTTCAACTTCTTTCCAGCCCCACCGTGTACACATGTGCTCCTCCCTCACTGATCATTTCTGCCTCCCATGTTCCTTCATCTTCTGCCATTCTCATTGTGGACATTCCCCACATTATTGACCCCCCATCTGGCTCTCCACCGTTAGGGCACTTACACATGATGGTGGCACAGTTCGAACTGTGATGCAGGTGTTGGAGAAGAATGGAAATCTGGAAGGCAGAGCCAGCCACAGGGCTCAGAGTGGGGTTTCTCACAATCCCTCCCCAGATATTATATATATATATTGTATATTTTTTCAATGTTGTCATTTGAGGTTTATTCTCGTTTCATGCAAAAAAAAAAAACAACAAAAAAAACCAACAACCAACAAACCACTGCAGCTTTGTGTCGCTTTGTAAAATTGTCAATACTCCTAATACTAAATGAATGAAGGTAAGGAAGATGAGGAAACAAAGTGGATTTTAAAATAAATGGATTTCAAATAAAACATTCAGGACTTCTGCAGTTTTTCACTACAACCAAGGAAAGAGATAGTGTAGCCTCTAATGTGAAACTGGAGCTTGTCCAGAGTATTTACTGAAATTACTACCTTATCTCGGGGAAGGGTTACATTTTTTAGCATATGTGATGAAACAAGAAAAACACATCACTCACGATCCTACCCCCTGCCTTTCTGAGAGTCAAAATGCTTTGTAAACACAATGTAGTCTTCCCCAGGAGTCAGTGCTAGGGACCCCCAGAGGAACAGAAGGCACTCAAGCCTGTCGCAGGCAAATGTAGCCATTATGCAGCAAACTAAATTCTTGAACACAGGAAAATAAATAAGGCTCTTTCCATACACTTAGTGTATCAACAGAAACAGGTCAAATCTCCTTAGCTTCATCCATCTTCTCACATGATCTGCTTTCTTTATCAGTATGATAGAGTATTTTTTATACCAGGGGTTCCAGCTTGTAGAATAGCCCCAGCACTTCTGGGGGAAGGAGGCATCTTCCTCTTTCTGCTGAGCATGGAGGGGATGGAAACACAACAGATACTAGCACAGCATGGCTCTGAGCCCAGCAGTAGCATGAGTTGTTACAATAGTGCTTCAGAGCAGGTTGTGCTTCTTCCCTGGATTTACTTGGTCTGGTTTTTCAGACCCTGCAAGACAAAAAGGGGCTGTCAGCTGCCTGACACATCTTGGGGCAACATCTGCAACATGTGAAGGACCCAAAGGAAAAATCTGCTATTTGTTGGCAGCCAAGGTTGAGAAATCCTCCTTCGAGGCCAGAAGGCAGTACAGTAGGTGAGAGTGGAAGAGCCCCTCTGAGGGCAAAGGTTGCAGCACAAGATCTCTGCTTGCTGCAGTTCTCTCACATGTTTCAGCTCTAGCCTGTCTTCATGCCCCACCATGCCCACGTATGGTTGTTACCGGATCCAAAAGGAGTGAATATGCTGGGGCTAAGACAATCTTACACTTTTCTGCTTTGTCTCCTTCCCCCTAAGTTCCATGCCTTTCATCAAGGGAGTTTACAACAGGCAAACCAGTGCCTGGACATCTCGAAGCATGGAATAATTCAAGTCTCCAGAAGGCAAAAAAACCCCCCTACATTGTGCACATTGGAGCAAAAAACTTGGCACAAAATAATCGTTGTGTCCTGAGAATGCCTGACCCAGATCTGATCTGTGACAAAAAGGCACCACCTCTCAGACCAGGCCTCAGGACCACGATGTCCCTGTGCCTCCACAGCAGCCTCAGCCGAGTGCTACAGCTTACGAGGTGGAAGAGGCCAGATGCACGATGAGTTCATAAGTAGCCATCATGATGGCTGCGTTTGGGATCTGGCGGATCAGGTGGGCCAGCAGCCCCCGGTATAAAGCCAAGGGCCCCTCTTCACGGACCACGAGCTGCAGAGTCTGTGTAAAGGAGCGGTACCGCGACCCCTCCTCCCGCAACCGCGTCCGGATGACCTCTGGAGAGACAAGAAGGGAAGCCACATATTAGCAGATGGATTCTACAGGCATGGCATCTCCCTGCAAGGAGAAGAGACGCAAGGAGAGTGGACCCACTCACCATGTGGATATGCAATGCACGTAGCACATGTCTTGGAGACAGCAGCAGCACCCATAAGTCCAAAGAAATCATTGTTGTTTGGTGGAAGTGTGAGTGATTGGGAATGGGAATGCTGGCTGTTTCTCAGCTCCTTTTTCAGTGCTTCGTAGATGACAAAGTGTATGATGGTCTCTGACACTCCAGCATAGGAGGCAGTGATCCCACGGTAAAATCCACGCAGGCCTTCAGTGCGGTACACGTGCATGGCACACTGGAGAGCATTGCTGGCCATCTCCCCCTTCACCCTGGAAAGAAGGGAGAGGGTTAGGACAGCATACTGCACCCCGACCAACAGTGCTGTTGTGAGCACAGCCATAAGCCTCTTGCCTAGCCTATGACTTGCCATGTTTTGATGAGAAATCACAGAGCTCTCTCTGCCCGCCACCCCCAAACCAATCCTGATGTGACATGGAGTGGCTCTGAACTGCTGGCCTGCCTTACCTGGCTTCCAGCTGCATCCTGGTTTTCACTAACCAGATGGGGTTGGTGAGTGTGGCTGAGCTAATGCCTGGGGAACAGAAGAGGAAGACAGCTGTGAGTGCCAGGATCACGCTGACAGTTCCTGAAGAGGTGCTGATCTATCAGCTCTCAGAGCTCTGCTTGGCAAGCTGCAGGCATTTGCAGTTTGAGAATGACCTTGAGAAGAGATATTTAGGGCAGACTATTTGATTCTCCTCCTCCCCTATTCCAGCCTTTGTCTAGTGTTAATTAGCTACTCTGCCTCCAACAAAACCCTACTACAGGCCCGGGTGTTACAAAGAGGCAGGAAACAGCATGCTAATTTTGCAAGAGTGGAGGATTTTGTTAGGGAACTGGGATATAACAAGAGAAATGGTTCTGTGAGTGGTCTAAATTACACACTGCCTTCTCCCTCTCACAGCAGAATAGAGCTCATGATAGCAGCTGAATGGGTAAAGACTAGACTTCATGAGATGAGCTTAAGAATGAAGAGTGAGAGAACATTTTGGTTACCAAAGGAACTCACTTCTCCACATGTGGAGGGAGAAAACTTCAGAGCAGCAATGGAGAAGGAATGAAACACATAGGCATTTCCAGACAGATGGACCTCTTGGCTTTGAGACAGAAAAGGCTCACCTGCACAGGCTGCTGCTAATATGTGTACTTTCTTGGACTCTGGTACCAGGACAGTATTAAGCCTCTCCTTAGTAGCAGAATAGGCAGCAAAATATATAGCCCTGGTTGGAAAAAAATACAGAAGAGGTTACAGCTCCCCTATGAGTAGCAGAGACACTACTGTGCGGTCTCACTCCGACTTTTCTTACTCTGAGCACAGTTTTGTCTAATGTGACGTCAGATACCATTTATACCCAGCCCACAGCTGTGGTATAACCATCATAAGCTGTAACCATCTTAACCCTGTGATCAGAAGCTCCAGAAGATGTCTGTGTGAAGGGGTCCTGTGGCACATGAAAGTGCAGAAAGTGGAGCAACAGTTATGACACAGGTCCCTGAACAAGTGTACAACATGAGGTCCTGTCATGGAGCAGTACGCACCGGGAAGGAGCAACCCCAGCGAGGTTTGGACCCAGACCTCGGAACAGGGACCGTTTGCCTTCCTTCTCAAGGATGGCCCTGCAGAAAGAAATGAACAGAGAAATCAGCAGAATAACTAAGCTGGGGGTTCTCCTGTTCTTCCTCCTTCTTTGTTCTTCAGTATTTCTTGTAGCACCCTCTCCTCACCTCCCATGTTACCCTTTTTCTGCCCTCTCTCATTTTCTCTCCAATCACTTCTCTCTCCTTCAGTCATAGAATCATGGAACCGCTTGGGTTGGAAATGACCTTAAGGATCATCTAGTTCCAACTACCCTACCATGGGCAGGGACACTTTTCACTAATCATTGCATCCTATTCTTGATAATGCCATCCCTCTGGGTCTGATCAAACCACTAGCTGAGAAATTTCTCACAGTCCCCTATTCTGCCTTGCAGAGCACAGATCACTGATCACTGGTGAGAAGCAGAGATGTACCTGTGCTCTGATCAAACCTTCTGTTGCACTTGTGGCTTCCAGAGCCTCAGCTTAACCCTCTTTCTCTCTCCCCTCACACCCTCCACCTGATGGCCAAACCATCACCTCCCTGGTGTTAACAGGCACTCTGCCCTGTCCTACTCACCTCAGCAACTTGAGCACTCCAGGAGATGGTGGGGTGGGATTCATCAGTCTCACACTCATCCCTGGCAGCTGTATCTCTGGGAGGCACAGAGGCCGCAGTGCCAGCTGGGATGACTGCAGACGTGTCTTCACCACTTCCAGGGGACAGGTCAGGATGGCTCCAGCTGTGCCACCACATCTACGGCACAGCAGCACATTTAAGAATGACCTCTGTGCCACAACAGGGCAATAATTCTGACCCTGCTTGTCCACAGCTTCTCCCCCCTGGGAGAGGAGGTTAGGTACCCCAGCCTGTGTCACACATCACCTCCTGCTCTGACACTGATTAACGCAACAGCTCAGCTTGGGACATCATCTGGCAGCCTCACTCTGAAACCTTACTCAGTATTTGATACAAAGAGTCCCAAGTCCATGGGAACTCAGAGCAAACATTTCTGCTGCCCACTCTCACTGCAAAGCCCTCTGCTGAGGTCACCAGGCACCGTGGTCCATACCTTGTCACAGCCACACCGGCTCACAGAGGGGCAGCACAGAACTCTCCCACCTCTCAGCCTGCCCGTGACTTTAATCCATAATTACATCAGACCCACATTTGCAGGGCCCTGTAAGCAAGATCTGTATTTTCTGCCAACAGCCAGGCTCTCTCCAAGCCTGGCTTGCTTAATGAAAGAGGACCCTGACCGTCAGCAGGCAGAACCTATTTTTGGAACTCACGAACCATCTCCATCAATGGGTCTCATCACACTGCAGGAATGCTGAAAGGACACATATCCCCTTTTTCCCTTTCCACCACCCAGGGACCAGTCAGAACTGATACATTTGGTTCTCAGCTTCTGCCCCTCTAAATCCTTCGGCTGATAACCCTGCTCTTCTAGAGGATACTCAGTACCCAAAAGACCATTTTGAGGTGAATTTGCATGTAAGCTGTGCAAGAGGTTTTGACAGATCGCTCACATCTGCTACAGCCAAAGTTGCTCTGTTTCACAGGAGATGGAGGCTTAATAAAAAGCTCACTCTGCTCCAAAGAAAAAAAAGCCAACCAAAGAACTACAGGATATCAGGGAAGAGTCAGGTATATAATCAGAATTACATATGACAGTGCAGGACAGCAAATAGCGAGAGTTCTGAAGAATTATTTTGAAAAAATCTATACAGCTCAGTAATATACACAGTATTCTCACAGCCTTTGCTCCTAGGGCTTCATTATCATTGCCAACAGGAATGGGGGTAGGAAAAAAAAAAAGAGGCCTGGATGCCTATTGCACTGACATCCAAGAGTTGAAGATATGGCAGCTAGGAGATTATGCAGCTAATGATGCCAGCAATTAGCTAAGCTATTCTGTAACACTCATATTGCTTTGTCAGGCCCTTAGCAGATGTACATATCTGACAGATGTGGTGAGGACTTGCAGAGCAGTCCATCAGCAGCAATTTCCCTCAGGAGGTATATGATGAGTGGTGGAGTCTGGCAGTGTGACTCCCGAATTTAGCTCCAGCTCAGAAGACAACCCATAGCAAAGCAGTGAACACCCTGGCTCAGGTTCTCTGGGTGAACAAGCTGATCAAGCACAAGACACAGCCTAGAAATCCAGAAATCTCTAGATTTCTGCACTCTAGAAATCCAGAGTTGCATGAGGCAGGGTCTCCTTTTACAAAGGCCACGTTGATTCTTCCCATACAGACCATATTCACTTAGGGGTCCAACAGTCCTGTTCTTTACCATAGATTGTATTAATTTGTCTTGTGCAGGCTCCAGACTTACATGCCTGTTGTTTTTTTGACCAGAAGTACGGTCTCCAGTTCAGGAGAAGATTGAGTACCATGGTGACAGATCAAGGTCTAAAAGGTCCAAATAGGGCAGTTTCAACTCCTTATCTCAAAGCTGAGCAAACAATACATCAGGAAATCATTGAGAGAAGCAGTTTCTTGGTATACTAATAATCCTTCTCTCTAATAGTGCATACAGAAGCAAAAGTTTATGTAATGTTCTCTTAATATCTAATTTCTTCAAGAAGTCCCCACCTGCAATGGTCAGGATCTGAGTTTGAACACATTCTTCCAGTATACATAAAAGTTTCCTGAGGTCAAGTCCCTGAAGCTTCTGATACATAGAGATAATAAAATAATATTATAAAAGCAATAATAACAATTAAAGAAATTGTTACTCCTTAGCATAGTGGCCATTTAATCAGCATAAAAAGAGTGTAAGGTGAGGGGCCACTATGAGCCATTATGCCTCAATGGCAAGACTAAAGAGGAAGAAAGAACACCCATTAATTAAAGCTAAGGAAATGAGGGGTACCAGTTGTTCAAAACTAGAAGAAATCTCAACTGTGATGTATTACTGTGCATTACATGATCATACAGCTGCTTACACTCCATGAAAGACATAGGTCTGCAAAATTCTTCTGTTTCAGGAGAAATGGAAAAGAACATGTCATTTCTCTAGAAGCAGGAAGTAAAGCAATTTCTGCAAAATAGGATGAAGAGCAGCAGTTGAAAATGAGTACAACATGTACTCTCAGAGCAAAGCCGTGGCAAAAAGTGCTAATTGAAGAAGGCGGGTAATTTTACCTTAGAAAATGGTACTTAGCTTCTAGATCTTGCTTTCACATTTTAAAGGGAAAGCCGACAAGTTTGAGGTGACAGAAAAAAAGGATTAGTTGAGAAATACAAAAGACACTGTTAAAATTTTTAAAATTATCATTATAAAAAGTGTATAAGCACATGCACAGAGGTGACAAGGTTTACTAGTAATTCACATTAGCTCTTATTTAGGCTAGCCAAAAATTAAGATGGGTTGAAGATCTTCATTTAAGAATAGCAATGCTGAATCAGACAAACATGCAGTTAAACCAGGGTTCTGCCTAGGACACAGACAAATAAAAGTCACCTACAAAAGAGTAGGAGAAATACCTCCAGAACACTCTCCCAGCTTCCCATAGTTTTCAGTTCAGGGATTTCCTCAGCCAGAAATGTTGCCTTGCTTTTAGTAGCCTTCAACACATTCATTTTCATTCATCTTTTTATGATACTTCCTGGACACATAGGAAACCTTTACCCTCTACTATCCTGTGGCCAGGAGTCCCACAGTTTAACTGCACACTGTGGGAAGAACTATGTTCTTGCATTAGTTCTGAACAAAACTCTCACAAGTTTCTTTGTCCCCAGTTCTTACCTGGAAGATGAAGTGGAGAACTGTTCCTTGGTGAATGAGACCCTGTTTTGTCTCATTACATGAACCAGTAATATTAAATATAGTGCAACAATAAACTGAACTTCTCATTCATCTCCTATTCACGTTATTATCCCCGGGGTTTTAATTAGCTGTAATTCAGGAGTATTGCTTAATGGATGAGGATGAGATACAAACTGACAAAGTTCGCACTAGTGACATTCTTGTCAGTAGCCAAATGCTGTTTTTCAGGAACCATGGTGGAAAATGACAAAGAAAAGCTTAAGAAGAAAGCTAAGAAAGAAAAATGTATTAAGAAAGTCTAAGATGCAATGATTATATTGTTCAAAGGAGAAATTAATAAAAGAGAATAACATATACAAAATAACAATGGAAACAGAGAAGACAAGTACACATATGCAAAGATTGACATAGCACAAGAACTGCATTAGCTGCAGAAAACTGGAAATCTACTAACTAAAAGCAATTAAATTATGTGCCTCATTGTACATGCTGTATCCCAGGCTTCCCTGTCACAGGGACTCCAGCAGGTTGGGATTTGGAAAGGGAGTAGGTGGCTGCCTAAGCAGAGGACTTCTGCAGTAACTCAGCAAGGTCCGGAGGACCACTTTATCTTCTGCTTTAGGGCACCATAGACTTGAAGCTCATTGTTTTGAGACTTTAAAGAGAGGAAGGGGCGAAAGTCACGGGACAAACTATTTGCTCAAGGGCACGCTTCTAGCGCAGAGAGGCACCGCTGGGCTCCAAACACCTGACTCACCACAATCAGCCGCGCTATTTAAAGCCAGAAGAGTCACACAGGAATCTCAGCCATGCACTGATAGAGAGCTGGCTGCCCTCCCGAACACACGGATGCCCCAATATTTGCCCCGCTGAAGAGGCCTCGTGGCGCCTCTGGTTCAGCGCCCCGCTTCCCTTGACCCGCATCCCCGGCAAGCTCCGGCTGGATGAAACCCCACGCCCCAAAGGGAGGCTCTTTATCTTCCCAAACCGCGGAGCCAGACATCCCCCCGGCGCTGCGGGGCTGCTCCGCAGCGCCCAGCCCCGATCCGGACCCGGCACAGCGGCGGGGCGAGGACGGCGGGGCAGCGGCAGGGCTGCCCCGCTCTGCCCCGGCTCCCCGGCGGCTGCTGCTGCCGGACCCGCGGCCCCAATCCCGCCCCTGGGACCCTCCTGCCCCCGCCCGGGGCACTCACCCTCCGGCGAGCAGGTGGAGCAGCGTGCTGGGCTGCGACATGGCCCCAGCCCCGGCGCTGTGTCCCCCGCCCGCCCGCAGCAGCGGCAGCGGAAGGGGCGGGCGGGGCGCTGCCAGGGGAGCCGGGGCTCCTCCGTGCAGATGGATGTACGGGTGACAGCTCGCACGGCTCCTCTGGCCCGGCCACTCATGGCTCTTCCATTGAAAACAAACGAGCAACCCTCCCCAAGCCTCCAAACCGACCCCCCAAACTTAAACAAACTCGTCTTTGTTTTGCAAGTAGGGGAGCCAAGGCAAACTGATTTTTTTGACCACGGGATAGCGATGGGTCCAGGAGCAGAGCCAAGTCGCTCCTGACGGTCGTCCTCGCTCGTGGGATTACAGATGCTTCTTCGGATGATTGGGTTCATATGAAAACAGGCCAATGCTCTCCACAAAAATCCCCCAACCCTCTGAATAAATTAGACCTATGACTTTGAAGTTCGGAGGATCAGTGTGAGAAAGACAGGGAATATTCAGGGGCAAAAGATCCTCTGTTGCTTTTTCAAATGCACAGTTTCAGAGCGCATCAGAGTTCATCGAATATCATCTCCCTTGAAAAACGCAGAATGTACATCAACATGATGCTGTTGCCAAAAAGGCACACATCAGATCAGTTTATGTGTTTAGGAGGATAGCCTGCAGGTCAGACGAAACCAGCTGTCAGAACAGCTCTGTACTGCTGTGACTTCACTCACAGCACTGAGTGACACAGGACTGAGTGTCCAGTTTGGGTACCATGCTGCTACAACCGAGATAAATGTGGGAAGTGAATCCACAGAGGGGAATAACTACCTTGGCCATTCAAGCAGAAGGATTGAAAAAAATTCTGGCCTGTAGTCTGGAGGAGAAAGAATTAAGGGAGACATGACAACTGAGTCCAATTAAGTACAAAGATAGTTTGAAAAAGAAATGTGTACCTTATCTGCGGTGGAAAAGAACAGAACTCTCAGCTCATCAGCCGTGCCTGTCACTACCCGGGCAATGAGGGGAAGACCAGTAAAAAGACTGGCTTTCTGGTCAGTGAAATTGGAAACTGGTCAAAGATACCTAGAAGCTCCAAGCATTTTTCTCTTGTGTTTACTGTGGTGATGGTGAAGTGAATATCTTAAATAGGACCAGCTGCAAGTGGGGAAAAAGTCATTCTAGATTTCTAAGTGCTTAGGCAAAGTCAAGGTTTTCAGACCAGTTAGGGCTGATGAACTTCATGCTGTGATGGAGAACTGAAGCATGGCCCACTGGCCATTATCTTTGAGATATCTAGACAATGGAGAGGTTCAGAAGTCTGGAAAAAGACAAATATATTGGCCATTTAAAAAAAGAAAATTTGATTAATTACTGGCCAATCAGCATCATTTTACTGCCTTCCCCTGTGATACTGGAACAAGTAAATATTATGTAAACAACTCACATTTTCCATTTGCAAAGAGAAGAGATCAAGTTAAACCAAACTTTCATGGCAGACTTGTCCTTCTGGTCGAGGAAGTAACAACAGATGTTAAATTTTTGATTTCAGTAGGATTTTTACTCTGTTTCATCTGACAGTCTAACAAGCACATTAGGAAACATAGGAATCTGGATCTACTGAAAACATTGTTGGGAGAGTCTGATGCTGATTGGAAAAATCTAAGATTAGTTTTTGATGCTATGCTGTCTATCTGGAAAGAAGTATCAAGGAGTCCTGCAGAAATCTGTTTTCAACGTGCTATTAGTGGGGTTTTTTTCAGTAATTTATACAGTGGACTAGAAAATTGTGTCTATTAAAATTTGCAGACAACATTAACCTGAGAGGAGTTGCAAAGGATTTGGTAGAGAAAATTCATATACAAATGATCTTGATCAATGGGAGAAATAGCCTGAAAGTGTAGAACACCATTTATTGAAAGCATGTGCCAAGTGTTGCACCTGGAAAGAAACAATGAATTTCACAAAGTTAGGACGGGGAATAGTTAGACAGCCACCTCCATTTTGGTTTCCATCAGGCCCAGGACCTTCAGCAGAGTGTTGGTATTCAGAACAGCTGAAGGATGCAGAGCCTGGAATAGCTAAATTTGCTTTTCTCATCTATCTAAGAGTTATTGGGGCCCCCTGATATTTTAGTTATTGCTGCCAAATTATTTACACTTCACTTGCAGTGGTGCATTGACTCTGCTTCTTTTCCTGTTGACTTTAGATCAGACCCTTTGCTTTCTGCCTGCAAGCAGGAATAGTTGTGGCTTCAGGAGGATACTTATCCATCAACAACTGTAGCTGTGGTTGTCCTGGATGCCACTGCCACTTCTGGTCCTTCCAGTTGCATCAAAGTCTTTTGGGACTCTAAGGGATAAAGGGCCATCCAGGTCTTCAGAAGGAAGGCTGTGGGGGCTTTTTTAATAGAGAAGTGTTTCCCTATCCCTGTCCTGAACCAGAAGGCCAAGCTGGTATCATAGACTGGTGTCATGGCATACCCCAAAACCTTGTTGCAAATATTTACAAATCAAAACTGTTTCATGTTTTTCTGCCTGCTCAGTCTGTGTTGGCTTTTGGATTTCTGTCCATGCCTTATCTCAATGCCTACACTCCCCTTCTCCTTGTGCAGTCTATTGGTTTTACTTAGGAACAGCCTTGCCCATCTCTTCATCCTGAAAGTAATTTGGGATTCTGCCCCACAGCATTCTCCATCCCTCTCTCTTCACACTGAGCATACATAGGACTGGCATTTGGTAATAGCAGGTGAATCTTATTTTAACCTTCCAGGATGCCAGAAGTGTGCTTTCAAAATGAATCTTCCAGTAATCCCTGGGCTGGAGTTTGTCCTGCAGAACAGCCTCGGTGCGAGGTTCCAAACAAGATTCCTTTTTGGTGGTGCTAAGCTGCACACAGGGCACACCTCATGCAAGTCAGCCACCAATTGTTGTGCCATCCACAGGACCAAGAAAGACAGAGTCCAAAGTAAAGCTCCCCAAGCGTGGTTGGTGTGGATGTTGTATTTCCAGCCCCAATTCTTAAAACTATAAAGGCTTGCTCCTGTTGAACCATGCATACTACTTGCTAGCACGGAGCTGGCTGTGGATGCCACATGCATTTCAAAGCTGTAAGGAGAGCAGGCAGGAAGACCTACTGTCAAAGAGTTGTGTCTAAAACTGCACCAGATGTCACATTTTGGACAGATGACGTGAACCTGACAAATCTGGAGAGGACCCTGCAGAGGAGCATATTCCTTTGAAAAGACGAAGATGGGATTTGATTCTGAAACCAATTTATTTCTAGCACCCTAATGGGAGGCAGCACACATTGTGCAACCCCCCTCTTTGTGCTTCTTCCATTCTTTTAGAAGCTACACACAAATGACCCCTGATTTTCCAGGTGACTTGTCCTTTGGAACCACGAATGTAGAAGGATCAAGGCTGGGAAGGAGTTGACATTTCTATGGTTTATCTGAAGGTATCACATACTTTTCAGCTAAACGTGTGCACTCAGCCTGTGGCTGCCAGCTGCAATATTTTAGTGATCCCAGAGCAAACAGTAAAATATCAGTCCATCAGCTGGACAAATTTGTACTGCTACAGTATAAATGATACAGTATAAATGATACTGATACAGTATATATGCTCATATACGCATATATATGCTTATGTACCATATACATATCATTGAATATGTATATTCAACATATATATGAACATATGAATGTGTATATATGAATACACATACAACCAACATATGAATGTGTATATATGTTGTATTTGTGAATATACATAAATATATTTATATTTATAAATATATTTATGTATATTCATAAATACAACGAGATGTGTATGGTGCATACATGTATATCTCTCTTGTATATACTTACACATATATATGCATACCATATACGTCTCGTTGAATATATATATATTTATGTATATTTGCAAATACAAGCGGATGTGTATAGTACACACCATATACACATACACACCGTTTCGCGGCCAGCAGAGGGGCACATCCCCCGGGAGCCGCCTCCGAAGCTGCAGGAGCAGTACGCGGCGAGGCAGCCGGCCGTGCAGCCACCGGGAGGGCCGGGTTCCGGCGGCGGGCGGCGACACGGGCGGCGACACTGGCGACACTGGCGGCCCCGGCGCTCAGCCCCTTCACGGCGCTCGGGCGCCTGTCCCTTTAAGGCTGGCCCCGCCCCGCCGCGCGGCCGAGCGCGCCCCGGCGGCCCCAGGTACGGAGCGGGCGGGGGAGCCCCGCGGCCCCGGCGGGCGCGGGCCGGGCGGAGCGGCGCGGCCGGGGGACGGGCGGACAGACGGACAGACAGACGGGCGGGCGGGGCTTGGGCCGGGGGCCGCGGGCCGCGGCCTTGCTGTCCGGGCGGGCGGGCGGGCGGGCGTCCGTCCTCTCCCGGGCCGGGCCGGGCCCGCGGGGGAGGCGGCGCTGGCGGGCGGCAGCCGGGTCGGGGTCAGGCGGTCGCTCCGCCCGGCGCTCACCCGCTGTCTGTGCCGCCCCGGCGCCAGGTGCAGGCGCGGCGGGGCTCGGCGCCGACCCTCTCTCCCTCCGTGCCCGGCGCCATGGCCATGAGGGAGCTGGTGGAGCCGGAGTGCGGGGGCTCCAACCCCCTGATGAAGCTGGCGGGGCACTTCACCCAGGACAAGGCCCTGCGGCAGGAAGGACTGCAGGGCCCTCTGGCCTGGCCTCCCGGGGCGCCCGAAGCCGCCGCCGTGAGTATTGATCGCTCTGCTTGCCGGGCTGGCACCGCGTCCTGCCGGGGGCTGGGCGGGAGCAGGGCGGGGAGTGCAGCTGGTGTCGTGTTGTGTTTTTTTGCGGAAAAAGGCCCAGGAGTCACCCGAAGCAGGGCTGTGGGGTGAGGGCGTGTTTGTGGGCGCTCGAGGGATGTTGGTAGCTGTGGTGAGCTGTGTGCCTTGCTGTCCCAGGCCCGAAGCCAGACACTAGTGGGAGCGGGTTGGACAGGATCCCTCAAAGTGTTTCTGCTCCTTTAGCAGGCAGCTGGGGCAAGAAAATGTTGACAGCCTAAGCTCGAGGAAGACAAAGATACAATCTAATTGGGTCACTCTGTGTGTGTGTATAGAGAGGGGCATGTGATCAAAACTGTTGACACAATTGCCCACTATTCCCTGCAGGTATCCAAACCACTGGGAGTAGCCACCGAAGATGAGGTAAGGATGGATTGATTCCTCTCCTTATGGCTTTTGATTAGCCTTCTTAACTAATCAAAAGCTTTTCTTCTCAGCACTGTTTGTTATTTTAGCCCTTACCTGATGCCAATATTTTCTTCTGACAAGCCCTTCTTTCACACTCCGTGGCTCTGCCTGTTCACCTTCTGTGAAATGTTTGTAATCCATCTCTGTCTTTGGCAGCTGGTTGGAGAGTTTCTGCAAGCTCAGAATGCCCCTTTGCTGTCCCGTGCACCCCAGACCTTTAAGATGGATGACCTGTTGGCTGAGATGCAAGAGATTGAACAGTCGAGCTTCCGACAGGCCCCTCAGCGAGGTGAGGGGAGCTGAAGTAGGTGGAGAGCTGGAAAAGATCTTATGGTTAAGCACCTAGCAGGGTGGTTCCTATCTATTGAGATCTTGTGAGATTGTATCTGGAGTATTGTTTCTGGATTTGGGCTTTCCAGTGCACTGATCTTGAACAAGTTTATCAGAGATTGGTAAAATATTCAGGGACAGGAATGAATGTTGTAAGAGAAAGGCTGAGGGAACTGGATGTTTTAAGCTGGGGAAGAGGAGTCTGAGGGGCAGGGGGTGGAGTGTTTTGTTGCTGTCTTCAGCAGCCATGGTCAGGATCTTCACAGCAATAGTCTGGAGAAGGACAAGGGGTAATGCACACAACCTGTGGAAACAGGAACTGCCTAGGTATGTGAAAACATTCTTCACTTGGAGGAGGCAGTTCAGTACTGGAACAGGTATCTAGGGAGGCTGGGGAATTGCCAGCCATGGACGAATTCAGAAGTTACCTGATGAATGTCCTGAACAACCCCATCTCTAAGTTTCGTGTTAATCTGCTGTGAGAACTCTAGCAACCTCCAGAGACTCCTTCCAAGTGAAATATTTCTCTGATTTTATTCTAACAAAAAGAAAGATCAGAGATGATTAGGGCTAGCCTGGAAAACATAAATGATGCCTTTGAATGCTCCAGTCCTCACTTCTGTTTTTTTTTCCCTCATGTAGCTCCAGGTGTGGCAGCCCTGGCACTGTCTGAAAACTGGACCCAGGAATTCTTGGCTGCAGCAGATAATGCTGGTGATGTCTCTTCAGATTACAATGAGGCTGACTGGTCACAGGAGTTCATTGCTGAAGTGACAGGTGAAGTGTCCTTTTTTGGAATTACTGTCAAGATGATGTCCAGTCACATGCCTGTGTATAGTGAAGAGCTACTGAATGTGAAATCTTGAAGTGTTGCTTTGGGCCCAGCAGTCAGTGTTTCCTGTAGCAGCTTTAATGGGTTGGAGGATAGGAAAGCTGCTTTGTGGCGGGGTTACAGTTAAGTCAACTTATGAACAATGTGGTGTGGAAGCTTTTATTTAGGTGTAAGGTTTTTTTGTTTGTAGCTTAGGTTTCTTAGGGAATTTAGGAGAAGCATGCTATTTAAACTGCTTTTATAAAAACTATGATTCAACTGATGCAAGTTGGAGATGGCCTTGTACTGCTTCTTGATTACATGTTTTCTAACTCCCTCTCCTAAGGCTAAATTTGCCTTTACAAATTTATGAAGGTAAATACTCTTTAATGTGCTTTGGCCAAATTTTTTTTGTCAGTTGTATGAAAGTAGTGATGTTACAGCCTGGAAATGTGCCAAGTGAATGTTTCTGGCCCAAAGGTTAAGCTTTATTTGAAAAGCCATCCTGTGTTGTGTATAGAACTGGGTCTGGAATATGATCCTCTTACCATCCATGCCCTAATCTGGAAATTATGGGAAAGAATCAAGTAGATGTTCTTTTCTTCTCCAGGAGTGGCCACTGTAGAAAGCTGGGTAGTCCCACTCTTTGACCTTCACTCTTTCCATTTCTGGGAATATAAATTAGAAGTTACAAAGGGCTTTGAGAAAGGTCTGATGAAAACGGAGTGCTTGTAGGCCGTGCTTTTGACAGAGACTTGTAATACATTGCTAATTTTCTTGACCTACATAGTATCCTACAGGGAGCAGATGAATAAGTGGTGATATTAAAGTAGAAAATCGTAAGTTTATCATCACCACAGTGGCATCTGTATTAATTCACTGTCTGAACCAAAGGCTTGATTTTTAAATCAGAATACAGGCAGAGGAAGCAAGCATAAACAAAGGTGTGGTGGTCTGCCTGTCTTACTTTTCGCCCCGTTCTTCTTTTGCAGATCCGCTGTCTGTGTCTCCTGCCAAGTGGGCAGAAGAATACCTAGAGCAGTCAGAGGAGAAACTGTGGCTTGGGGAGTCGGAAGATCAGTCCTTGGCAGATAAATGGTGAGTCTGACTTCTCAAGGCTACCTGTTGCTATGAGGCACCTGGGTAGGTGAAGTTTGGAAAGGCGATAGAAATCTGCTATGGCCTGAGTGCTTTTGAGTCATTTAACTTAGACTGGTGTTCTCAGGCCTTTGGTTTCAGAGAAAAGAGGAAACAATGCTTGCAAACTGAAGTTTTTAAGAGAGTGTAGCTTTTCTGTTCTCTAGTTCCAGGAAGATACGTTGATCATGTAGGCTAATGTAATCTCATGCCTGATGCAAAGGTCCTTAAAGTAATTTCAGGAGTGAGTTGAGGAACTTTTGTTCTGCAACAGATGCTTTTTGCTAGACTCTACTAGTTGTAAACTTTCATGTAATTCTGCCTATCTGACTAACCACTTTAAGCCTTTTCTTGACATATTTCTAGGTTCAGCTTTCTACATATTATTTTAATATGGGGTTTTTTTTGTGGTAGGTTAAAGATGGATCATCTCTCTGTAGGTATCTGTTGAGTACAATCAAGTTTTTCAGTTAAAGAAGCAAAACACACACAAGCAATTTGGGCTTCTAAGATCTTTCCAAAGAGTTTGTATATTTGGATTCTCATTCCACCTGGCTCTTGCCTTCTCTGATAGCTTTCTGCAAATAATGGACATTCCCGAGTTATTGCCATCAGTTCCAAAGACTTCCCCAAGACTGAATGTAGTGGTAACACCTAGAAGTGGTCTTATGCTGCTGTAAGCCAGGCAAGACATATTGGGTTGTGTCTTTGCTGTAAGCCCTCAATCCTCTGCAGAGCTGATGCTTTTCCAAGGCACTGGTTTCCTCTTCAGTGGGCATGACCTACTTTCTTTGTTCCTGGATATATGACCTTGTTTCTGGTAGTGCTAAAACTTGCAATGTCTGATGGCATGTGAGCTTGGCAAGCAATCCAGACTGCTCTGCAGAACTGTGCTGACTCTGTAATTGTTTAATTCTGCTACTGTTTGTGTTAGTCACTTGCACACCTAACACAGTAGTAATTTTTTCAATTTTTACAGATGGATAATGGTACTGAATCTCTCAGGAGAAGCCTAGAATTTTTGAGGAGGGGTTGTATCCCTCAATACTGTTGTCTGCCACATTTTGTAGACTCTTGTTAGTGAAAGAGTTCACTGTTGCCTGACTATCTCTTTCCCTTTTACTGCGTCGGAACACAGGTATGAGGAATACCAACCTGAGGATGATCTTAAGAAGACTGTTACTGATTTCCTTTCCAAAGTGGATGATCCGAAACTCAAGAATACTGAGGTGAGAAACCTGACTGGGGCTGAGATTAATTATTACTGTGAATTAGTAATTACATAAGTAGTAGTAATTATATTACTGTAAATAAAAGGTGTGGGGAATTGAGAAGGGTGAAGATAGTAAAGGAATAAAGCCTCTTGTTGATCCATGTTTCCATTTCTTCCCTGATTCCTGGAAGTTGAACCCTACAATCCACTTCAGATATTACCCATCTCCACTCTTGTGCAGTCCAGTCCTTCCCACCTTTCTGGGCCTTTTGTGCTCGCTCTGCAGAGAGAAGCCCTCTTAGTGAAGGAGGGGGGCATGGGCTGAGGGCTTGTGGGCACAGCATCTGCCCAGCTCCACCCTTGTTTCATTTCTCTGCCGCAGTTCCTAAAGTTTGTCCGCCAGATCGGAGATGGGAGGGTATCGATCGAAGCTAATCAGGTGACCCACAGAGACCAAGATCAGGCAGAGCAATGGGCAGCTGAGTTTATACAGCAGCAGGTAGGAGCCCCAGGCCTGTATGCTCTGAAGGAAGAAAGCATTTTGCCGCAGTGCACAGTGTGGGAGCAAAGGAAAATGGCAAGTCGAGCTCTCAGCAGTGCCGAGGGAGACAAGGGAGGGGCTGTTGGGCTCTTAGCAGAGTCTAGCCAGAAGCTGGGAATGTATTTGGACAGTTTGAGTTTTCTCATCTCCCACAGCATCTGTGAGGAAGAGGAGATTCAGATGAATTAATTTCCACTTCGTAGGCCATCAGTTCTTACTGATGGGGAGGAAGGGTCATTACAGACCCTCCTGCTGTTTTGGGATGTGCCCTGAGGTTGCCAAATTCTAAAAAGAAAGGTGTGTTTCTGTTTCCAAACTCCCAGGGGGCATCCGATGCCTGGGTGGATCAATTTGCGCGATCTGGGAACATGTCAACTCTTGATACGGAATTTGAGCAGGCAAAGGCTGCTGTGGAGGTAAAGCTGGCTGAGAAGGAGGGCTGGGGTGCCAACTGAGAGCCCATGGTAGGGTTACCTCTCTCCTTTGCATGCTCTGAGGAGGGCTGGAAACATTCAGGAGGGAGTTCTCTGGCATGTCTATAGACCTGAGTTTATGGCTGAGGTACTCCAGTCACACTTTGTTCTCCCTTCAGTCAGATGTGGAGTTCTGGGACAAACTCCAGGCAGAATGTGAGGAGATGGCCAAGAGAGATGCAGAGGCTCACCCTTGGCTCTCTGAATATGAAGACCTCAGCTCCTCCTCATACGACAAGGTAGGGGAGACCAGGGTCTCTCAGCCCTAGCAGTGTGGTGGGCTGCCCTGGGGAGACTTGGCAGTGTGTCTGCCTCGCTCTGAGCTCCACTGACCCTAAATGCTGCTGGGATTCCTTCTCACTCTGCTGCTTTGCTGTCACTTACACCCCTGTCCCAGATCAGCTGGGGTTAAATACTGTTTTCACTTGGGCTTGTCTGCAAATGCTGTCTGGTTCTTGTCCAGCACCAAATACCAATGAATACAGGGGTTCTTTGCAATGAGTTCAAGTGTTGTGTCTCCTGGTTTCATCCCTACCCCTCTCCCCCATTCACCTCCAAGCTAATAAGATCCGTACTAAATGTTTTGTCTGTCTTGGAGCTTATTCCAGGTCTGGTTTGGGGGATTTTTCTAGCACAGCAGGCAGGAAGAACCACCCTTATTCTCTGATCTGCTACAAATTAGCAATGAGAATGAGGTGCTGGCTAGTCTGCAGCTTGAGTGTTCCTGCTGCAGCAAGACTAGATTGTGCTGTAGAGAGTGCTCTTCTCCCTAAGCCTGTCTCCTAGCTTTAGCCCCTGTGTGTTTGTCTGTCTGTCCTGCTAGGGTTACCAGTTTGAGGAAGATAATCCCATGAGGGATCACCCGGATGCATTTGAAGAGGGGCGGAGGCGCTTGCAGGAAGGTGACCTCCCCAATGCTGTCCTGCTCTTTGAGGCTGCAGTACAACAGAAGCCAGATCACATGGAGGTGGGTGGCAGCAGAGATAATGGGCTGAGCTGTCAGGGTGGCTGTAGAAATCTCCCTTCAGTTGCAGGACCTGTGCAGGGTGTATGAAAATGCCTCATTTTTTTGCAGCTCTGAGTTTGTAGCTGATGTGTGTAAATCCTCAGGGAGCCTCTGGGGGAGGAGGTTTCCAACTTAAGGTCAGTTACAGGGAGCACAAAGTTGTCTGGCCCAGAGCTGTGTAAAATCTTTGGAGCACATGAGACTGTGCCTGGAGCCAAGGCAAGGAGTGCTCATCTCTCAAGTTGCTTCTGTGAAAGTCTTTATTGGCATTGTGAGTTTGGAGGAGCTTATGGCGGATCACTGCTTTCTGTATCGGTATTAAAATCTAATTCTGAGAAGCTCATTAGGCCGGGGTTCTGACTAAGTCCTTTATCTAGGTGCTAGGAAAAGACGTGACCCAGAAGGGTTGGATGTTTTCACAGTCTTAATTGAAATTATGGGCCAAAGAAGGATTTTTACACTGAAGAGAGAGTCCCAGCTCCTTGTTAAGTGAATACTTTTCCATAAATCACTTCAGCTTCTGCAGGATGAATTGAGAGATGGAATAGCTTGTGTGCCTTTTTCCAGCGGTAGAGGACATGGATATTCTTGGGAAGAATGCAAATACACTCATGTGGTGCCTTTCTGGAGTGCCTGCCTCAAGGATCCAGGGCTGTGGAATTTTCAGCATGTCTTGTTCAAGCCCTGCTAATTATATATGACTGGACATACATAATTTGATTACCCTGAGACTTAAATGAGAGTGACATTTTGGAACAGAGGTTCTTGGCTTCTGGGAATAGCCATCTAACTTTCTAGGGTACTGGTAATAGGTGAAAAGTAGGCAGAAGGTTTGAAGATCTGCTGTAGCTTTAAAGTAGTCAAAAGGTTTTAATGCCCTTCTAGAACTGTTGCTTTTTTCTCATAAGCAGTGTGGGCTGCAGGCTGAGCATGATGGAGAGGTAGTTAATACCTTAGGGGAAGAAATCTTGGGCCATTTCTGGCTAGCTGTATTGGAAACATTCTGAATTCTTCTGTTGTGACTGCAAAAAGTACAGGAGAAGTCAAGACTTCACAAATGGTACAGTGATCAAATAGACATGAACAATTGCTCTGAAGGAAATGTCATGTTTGCTTTGGTCCAAGTCACAACTTTACCTTGAATCTCATCAGCTCTTCTGCTGGCAGAACACTGCAGTTATCAGTGATCAGCTCTGCTTGAATTGTAGCTAGCTATGTATGGTGAGGCATGAGAGACTCAAGGGAGTAGATTTCCTTCTGCAGAGCTTCTGTGTCTTTGCTAAACAATTTCCTTCCTTGAGGCAGTGAATACCTCATTTTTTGACTTATATTCGAAAAGCAAGTACATCATGCTGACAATCCCAGCAACAGTCTAGCCTGTTTTGGAGCCAGGGGCGTGGCTATCAGCAGTAAGTGAACAGATACTTTGGATTTAGTGCCTAGTTAAATATTCCTTATATCAGCTGCTTGGAGGTAGAACTAATTTTCATGTACTGGTGTCATGATGGTTGGAAATTCAGTAAAATTAACAGTGCTTCTACTTTCAGGTCTGAAAGTCAACTCTCCAAGGTTACTACTTGCTAGTGGACCACTGCACAAGTACATACAGCTGCCTGCCTCGGGGGTCTCATTATTAGCACTGCTGCTATGCCGTTTTGTTCTTGGGAGATAGGAGATCTGCATTTTCCTCCTTCTTCTGCAGTTTGACCACAGTTAGAAGTTAAAAGTGGCGATTCTGTGATTTAAAAGTGTAAAACTACCAACAGTTGCTTTATGATAGATTTCCAGGTAGACATTCACTTCTGTTCACTATAACAATGCCAGTTTTATTGTCTTTGAGGACCTATGTGCCATGACATCTGTCTATCTTTTGAGAGGAACTTACACCTGTGGCTAATGTGTATACTTTGGTCTATTTGATCGCACTCTAAAACTGTGCAGCATAATATACTGGAATTAATCTCTGTGTTTGTGACTTACTGGCTGATCTTTTCCTCTGTAAGTCTGACTTTCTGCATCTATGTCTTCTGCAGGCCTGGCAATATCTGGGAACCACCCAAGCAGAGAATGAACAGGAGCTTTTGGCGATCAGCGCCCTCAGACAGTGAGTGTTGCGGCAGAGCTGCTGGGCATGGCTCCTTGTTGGGTGTGTGGTGCCACAAGGACCATATGGCTGTCACAGGGTGCTCTGTACTGATTGTGTTACCTCCTGTGTCTGGGTGTCTCCTACACTGATTTAATGCTGCATTCACTTCTCTTTCTTTGCCCTGCAGGTGCCTGGAGCTGCAGCCTGGGAACCTCACAGCACTCATGGCTTTAGCAGTCAGCTTCACCAATGAGTCCCTGCAGAAGCAGGCGTGTGAGACCCTGCGGGACTGGCTGCGCCATAAACCGGACTATGCCCACCTGCTGAACAAGGAACCAGAGGAGAGCGTCTCAGGGACAAACCTGGGGCCTTCAAAGCGTGTCCTAAGTTCCCTGCTCTCTGAGTGAGTTATGGTTACAAATACTAGCCTTTGGCTGAAAGGCTTCTTGGAGGGCTCAGACTGGTCCAGGCAGGAGCAGAGCGAGCAACCTGAGGCCGACTCTCTCCACAGTACACCAGTATCCTGTTCTGTGCTTTTCCAGCTCGCTGTTCATGGAGGTGAAAGAGCTGTTCTTAGCAGCTGTGCGCAGCAACCCCTCAGCTGTGGATCCTGATGTCCAGTGTGGCCTGGGTGTCCTTTTCAACCTCAGCGGCGAGTACGAGAAGGCTGTGGATTGCTTCAGTGCTGCGCTCAGTGTGCGCCCCAATGTAAGAAAGGGGCAGGCTGGCGGTGCTGGAGGCACTTGGAGGTTTATGGGTGAAGGTTGGGGTGGAGTTGCTGCATACACGGGGGGTACATATTTGGAGTGGAGGAATAAGACAGACGTATGGGGAAAGAGGGGTTGGCTTGAAGCTTAAAGAGATCAGTTTATCTCAGCCCTTTCTCTGTGCCCCTTCCTCCAGGACCACCTTCTGTGGAACAAGCTGGGTGCCACCCTGGCCAATGGGAATCGGAGTGAAGAAGCCGTGGCCGCGTACCGTCGGGCCCTGGAGCTCCAGCCGGGATATATCCGCTCTCGCTACAACCTGGGCATCAGCTGCATCAACTTAGGTGCCCACCGGTGAGCGCAGGAAGGGCAGCTCTGCTGTGACCCACGGGCTTGTGTGTGTTTGTGGGAGACAGACTGCCATGGGTTACCAGGGCAGGGCCACACTGCCTACCCCCTTCCCTTGGCATAGGAGAGCGGAGCAAGTGTGTATGTGGACTCTGCCCAGAGATCCAAGTGTCATGCAGTTACAGGTGGAGCAGAGGCCATCTGGGCTCCTGATTCTTGTAGAGGGAAAAGGGACAGCTCTGGTTCTGGAGCAGGGTAGGATCTGGTGAAGAGGAGGAAACTGTTTTGATGGGGAAATACTTTAGAAGCAAATGGGGAAGGGAGTGTAAGATGATGTTTTGCACTAAGCATGTGTGTGTTCTGCTGTTGGCAGTGAGGCTGTGGAGCACTTCCTGGAGGCTTTGCACATGCAGCAGAAGAGCCGAGGTCCGCGGGGGCAGCAAGGAGCTATGTCTGACAACATCTGGAGCACCCTGCGCATGGCCCTCTCCATGCTGGGGCAGAGTGACCTGTATGGGGCAGCTGATGCCCGTGACCTGCCCACACTGCTGAAGGCATTTGGCCTCCAGCAGTGACTCTGGGATAGGCTTCCCTGCGAGTGCAGTGGTTGCCTAGCCCAGCAATGAATGACCTTTCTTAGGCAGAAAATGTTCACAAGGGTTCACACACATCTTTGCCCTGGTAGGGCAGATCATTGGCAACTGTTTAAGTACCCCCCTGGTAAGGTGTGCAACTTCCCCAACCTGTCTGTTGTGGCCTGAGCATTTCTGAACGGTTCACGTTATCACCTCCATGACGAGTGACACTGCTGGTTCACAGATGATCAAAGTGGGGAAGACAGCAGCACCCTGCCCTCTTGCCAGACTGCATTTGCAGTAGTGCCCAGCTTGGCTGTGAGGCCTTGGCTATGAGAGCCATTCTGCAGACTGCCTGCAAGGGCATGTCTTGAGTTCAGGCTGCTTTGGAGGGATGGGTTTGGTCTTTCACCCAAAAGGGTGAAAAAGTGTGGGGTTTGAGCATGCTTCCCCATGTATGTGCTTGCATGTGTGTATATGTGGGTTGCTAGGGAAAACTGGGGCAGTAGTCCCCTTTTCTGGCCACTGGTGACTTCATGGTACAGCCAGATGCTACTTTCTCAGTGTCTCTTCATGAACCTTTTAAGATGAGTATTGTACTGATGCTGGGGACATGGGTGGAGGCCCTTACCCTGCCACGGTAAGGGGACATCCCAGAGTTCAGGCTTGAGAGAAGGTGATAGGAATAAAACTCTAAAATGTAACCTCTCCCAAAATATGGTGGGGAAAGGGGTCAAGTCTTAATTTTCTCTTGCTCATCTATCATTGTTTTCCTTTGTGCAGAAGTCCCCATCTTGTGTGTGACTGAATCTTGTTAATTATAAATATCTGTATATGATTCTATTGGGGAAAATGTTTTTTAATTGTAAAGTATTTTGTATAATAAAGGTATAAGCTCACTGCTTTTCAAAGGATAGATTAGACTGTTTCTGTCTCCTCTTTTGACCCAGGTTTTGCTTTATTGATAGCTCACATGCAGATGAAGCTTAAAGGACCTCATTTTGCTGTAGCCCCAGGCTTCAGTTCAGTGAGCCAGCAGAAGAGCCTCCCTGTGCCAAAAGCTCTCTTTTTTTCTTGCTCAGGTTTAGAGGTCAGTGACGCACTTTTTTCCCATCTTCTGGCCCTCTGCAGTGAGAGAAGCTGTGTTACATTTCATCACCCGTTTAGGGAATCTGCTGCAGTAGTCAAGGCTGGGGGCTTAAGCAGGAAGCGCTGCCCCTTCCTGTTCCATCAGGCACCTGTTTCTTCATACCTCAACCTCACAGGCTTGTTTTTTTCTGGCTGCTGGAGCAGAAACTGTGTGCAGAGAATAGTATTTGCTGTATATGTTCTGAGCTTTATTTTCTGAGCTTTATTTTCCCCTGTATCTCCCATCCAGCCCTGTGGCACTAAGACCTACATGCACTGTTCTGAGACTGCTGTAGTGCATGCAAAACAGCTTGCTGCTTTTGCTGTCTGAAAGGAAGGGAAATGCTACTCTTGTTTCCTGGTCACCCACACTGCTGGTCAGAGATGTCTTTTGGTTTTTACTTATCTCAGTCCTCTGTCAGATTCTTTGCTTGGTGAAGGAAAACATTAATGCCTATTCTGTGCCTCACTTGCTGTCTAGTTGTTCTCCCTTCTCCAGTTCTCTGCTGTTGCTCTCACCACTGATTTCCTTTGCCTCTTTGGTGCACCACATTCTTCTCTGTTCATATTCTCATTGCCATTGCTTGGCCTTCCCTTTTTCTCATCCTCAGATTTCATTTGTGCTTCTCCTCTCCTAGGTTTCCTAGTTGCCTCAATTTCCCTAGCAACGTTGCTTAACCTCTTGGCTTTGTGTTGGTGTCCTTCCCTATCCCACATTTCCCCCTGTCCCTGCAGGTAGGTTGGCTTTTACCATTTGTTCACTTTCCCTGGGAATTGTTCTCACTCTCTTCCCCCTGTCCCTGTTAATCACCCATCTCACAGCATCTCTGCTATACCTTTTGCTGAGGCTGAATCTTCACCCAAGCACTGGTCCTTGTTTAGTCTCCCAAGGCTGAGTGAAGATTGAGCTGCCTCTGTCCAGGTGCTGTGTGACTGTCCTGTTAAGAGCTGCCTTTGGAAGTGGGGTGTTGATGCAATGAGTACCAGCTGGCTGGCTGGATCTGCATTCTGGTTCCAGTGCACAGTTTTTGTCTGCACTCTGCAGCTCTGTCTCTGGGCTACAAACCCTGTTTGTGCTAGTGCTCTGTATACGTCGTGATCCTAGTTTGCATTTCCTGCCACATCCATCTTTTCTGTTACCAAGCCCAGTTGTACAGCAGGGGCGGGTAGCAGGTACCAAACATTTTAGATTCAAGTAAAGGCAATGTCCCTAATCCAGCAGACTCTGGCAGCTTCTCCGTGTCATGGTCCCTTGCTCATGTAGGAAAGTGTACCTTTGCACCCACAGGGGAGAAGAGAAACTTTTCTGTCACTGCTATGCTGAGTATGGCAAAGCATTGTCTAATATTTTCTGATGGTTTTTAGATGTATAGTTTGAGAAATGTAAAATTTTAAAGCTTTGTACCTGTCCACGACTATAGTAAGAGCTGTAGGTGCAGAGATCCCCATAAATATCTGATAACACAGATAGAGGTGGGCTGGGTTTTTCTGAAGTGTTTCCATTGCTCTGTCGCATTTCTGAAGCAGAAGTGACACCTAGTGTTGAGTCGAGGGCAGTTCCGTGTCTGTCACACGTGCCTGGCTGGGGACACTAAAGGGTTTAGGAGCACAGCTTGCTAATTAAACAAGAACAAAACGCTCGATGAATTTTCTAAACGTGCAGCTGTAGACGCAAAATGTGGTGCTGGGAAGGTAAAGCCTTTTGAGGGTCTGTGATGGCTTCCCCTGGCTTCTCCCCACTGCTGAGCACGAGTCTTCGTGTTTGTGGAGTCCAGCTTAGCAACTATTCCGTGGAAAACCATTTGTACACTTATTAAAAATCCCCAAAACCAACCCAGCTGGGTTTCTGACATTTTTAACTGGCAGTTATTCACAGACAAGCTGTTGCCTTTTCCTTCATCCGGGAAGAGGAGACTTGGGAAAGGAATTAATAGTTAGAAAAGACCTTCACTTTGCTTTCTGGCATCTGTGTGTTGTCAAGTGGGACTTTATAAGGCTTTTGTCAGTCTGTATTTGCTGTGCCTCTCCAGCACAATTTCTTTGGAGCTTATTCCCAGTGTTGTGACTGAATATGCAGCACTCATCCAATAGGATTCTATCATCTCTTTTTGCTGAAAAAGTGATGTTCAGTTTGCTGTACTGAAGAGTAGCAATTGGGAAGTGCAGCAAATAGAGGAAAGCAAAAAAAGGGGAGTTTGTGTGAGATACATGCTAGGCAAAAAAAGGGCTTTTTTTTTCCCCCTGAAGGGTTTGGTAGTGAATGCATTTATTAGCATGTAGGCTGTTAATAGTTTTGGGTTCTGTGGTCCAGTGGCATGTTCCTATATTGCATTTTTGGGGGCTGTTTTACTTGAGAAACAGAAGTTGGAGAGTGAAAACTAGGAAAGAAACTTTATTTTTGTGATGAAGAATTACCTTACTAGCACCAACAACGGTTAAGTGAGTAAAACCCAAAAAAACACCCTCTCCAACCACAAAACCCCCTCTGAAATAAAGGAACCAGTGTTCTGCTGCCTTGAATCCAAAACTACAAAGACAAAAATAGCAAACAGAAATTGGGGGGGGTATACTTCATGTGTGATTTTATTGGTTTTTTAATCCTCTTGTTTTAAAGTAAGGAGTAAAACCAGATGAGTACTGAGATACAAACTAAGGTATCCACAGTGACAGAGCAGGAGAGGAGCACAACAGGATCTGGTGGGTGAGGGAATTTGTTGTTAATTAGATTTTTCTAGCATTTTACCTTTTTACCATTTTACCTTTTCCAGCACTGTGAAGTGGGTGCCTATGTGACATCCACAGCTTTTAAGTGAAATTGTTTTATCACCCTGCAATCTAGTTGTAAATATTCTCGAAAGAAGGAAGGAAGGAAGGAAGAAAGATCCCCCAGAAAACCAGTTTTATGAAAAAGATGAAAATATTTTAGTCTTTATTCTACCCTTGCTGGAGTGTTTTTTGCATAACAGCACATTTTCAAAGAATCTGTGTGTCATTGTTCATCTTGCTCCTTCTGTTGCTTTTCATCTGCTGAGGGCAATAGAGGAAGAGGGGTTTATCCTCCTTCTCTTACCTTTTCACTTCCGTCACACACTCTCAGATTTGGAGATGCTGCTGTTTCTGCAGGAGGGGCATAAGAGGAATTTTGGGAAACATCATTCCCCATAAATTTGCTCCACCTGAAGTGTTGTGTCCAGCACCTCAGCACAAGTCTCAGGCCATGGACCAGTTGGAATGAGTTCAGAGGTGAGGCATGAAGATGATCAGAGGGCTAGAGCACCTCTCATGTGAGGAAAGGTTGAGAGAGTTGTGGTTGTTCAGCCTGGAGAAAGCTTTGGGGTGACCTTATTGTGACCTTCTAGTACCCAAAGGGGCTAAAAGAGAGCTGGAGAGAGACTTTTTGACAAGGGCACACAGTGGGAGGACAAGGGGGAATGACTTCAAGCTGAAAGAGGGCAGGTTTAGTTTAGGTATTAGGAACAATTCCTTACTGTGAGGGTACTAAGGCACAGGAACAGATTGCCCAGAGGAGCTGGGAACTCCCTATCCCTGGAATAGTTCAAGGCTGGGTTAGACGGGACTTTGAGCACCTGGTCTAGTGGAAGGTGTCCCTGCGCATACCAGGAGGGTTGGAATGATCTTTGAGGTCCCTTTCAATCCAAACCATTCTGTGATCCATAAGGAATAAAAGCAAACAAACCCAACCCACAAAGAAAACCCCATAAATATTTCCAATATCAACCCCTCAGCCTCACCCTGTGGTGTTCTGCTTTGTTCAGTGACTTACTTCCTTGTGCATAAAGCACTATGTAAAGTGAGATTAACAACATTAAAATCCACTTAGTTTTCAATCCAATAACACTAGGACAGATGGGTAATGAGAATCAGGAACTAATTTCTTTCTGTGAACCTGGGAGTATTTGTACAGAGATCCTTTACCATGTTTTTATAGCAGCAAAAAAAAAACGTGTTAAAGGATTCCATCATATATCATTCCATCATACATTGCCTTTTGATTTTTCCTGAAGCCATGAAAAACCCCACTGCTGGCTTTGGTGCTCTGCAGGGATGACTTAAGAGTTCACTGTTGGCTGCACCACTCTGTACCATAGTTGAGGTACACTCAGACTCGGTCCTTGTGATGCCTTCGTGGCTCATACATTTGGTCAAAGGTGCTTTTTGAGTCTGCAGGTGCTGGGAAAAATGGGAATGTTTAGTTCATGATTCATTATGTCATTGCACATAATTTTTTTTTCAGAAACACAACTAAATAATCTAATGAGTAAAACATATTAGCAAGCTAAGAGGAATGAATGTTGTTCAATGGCAGTGCAAATCCAGCCTATTCTAGGCTGTTTTAGTCCCTCTTTCAAGCATTCCTCACATTGGTGTGCTCATTCTTCCTCCCTTCTCTTTACCAGACAGTGGACACAGTGGTTCAGGAGTGGAATGGAGTTTTCCCTTTTCCAGCAGCACTGAATTGTAGGCTGAGGTCACTGCAACACACAAAAACATGTCCTAAAGGTGTGGTTTGCCTGTTCAGAAAAGGGACTTCTCATCTAGCAGTTGCTATAAGGTGAGGGACTATTTCTCTTCAAAACTCCAAAACATCAATTTACAGATTTCAATTGCTCTGCAGAGCAGCAAAACAATGGACCACAAGGAAAAAACCCCAAAGCCTCAAGTATTTTTATGCTGGCTTAGTTTTGTGATCTGGCACACCATAGGCTTAACCAAGCCTAACCAGGGAAAGAGATATAGCATGAGGATTTGGCTGGATCTGGTGTACAGGCTGCTTGTTTTGCAGGGATGAACTATCTCCCTTCCCAGCTCCCCATCTTCTCCAGTTACTTCCTACCTGACAGAGCAGGGGTGCCTCAAGTGAACTAATGAAGATCCTACTGCTTTCTCCTGCTGCAGAACGGCTTTCTGGCATGCTAGCCAATGAACCTGTCTGAAAATATATTACAGAGTGAACTTGCAATGAAAGAAAAAGAAAAAAAAAATATTGCCACTGCAGCTCTGCCAGAGCCTCCTGGCTCTGCTTTAGCAGCTCTGCCTCCCTGTAGCTGCTCAAATGGCTACGTAGGTGAGAAGGAGGAAGAGAATTTAATAAAAACCTACCTAAATACCACCTCTGTCAAGTCGACATCTCCCAACAAAGCCCTTTGGAAAATTGTTTATTATTTTTGCTTCAGAGGTAAAAATAACGTATGCAACAGGCAGAAAAAATCTAGAGTCTGTGCGTCACAAAGTACTTTGATACGTTTTTATTGCTGTGATTCATCTGCTTCTGGAGGAGGACAAACAAGAACCAAAGTTCTAAGGTTTTATCAAGGGCTTATGCTTTAACAGACTTTTGACCCAAAGCAATAACACAACTGGTTGTAGAAAGATCAAAATTGAAATATAATAGTTAATGATTTTTGTCCACTTATTGACCATTTCTCAGTTTTGTTGACTGGGGTGTTGCACAAGATTCTGTGCAAGCTATAAATGGAGGCAGGTTAGACGCCCTTCACAAACAGCAGCTCTGCCCTGGAGGAATTGCCCTCAGCTCTCCCCAGCCCTGCAGCTGACATCTAGGTAAGAGGCACACTTTGTACAGGAGAACTGGAAGGATTTCTTGGGCAGCTGCTGGGAAATGCAGGGGAAGGGAAGGAGGCTTTAGTGTGGGGCTGAGAGCTGCAGCACAGACATGAGGGTCTGCTGTCTGCATGTGCAGAGACTGAACCCATCTTTTGGGGAGGAGGAGATGGCTGCTGCAGGAGAAGCAAACCTTAGGAAGGGAGAGGGTGGAGGGGGCCAGTGATACACAATTGTCAGAGTGAAAACGAAAATATTCCACAACTTTATCTTGGACATGGGATCTTTATGTTGTATCAGCAAAATTAAATGGGTCATTATTCATACTTTTTCTACAGGTAGAAAGTAATTATAGTAGTGCTTAATCAGTCAGTGAGGATGTCCCCTCAGCTTCCGTATATGCTTTTATAACTGGGAAAAAATATGTGTTTTTAATCACATAAAGATTTTTTTTTTTAAAAGTGAGGTTTAAGTGATTCAGGTTTTTAAATTATGATGCACATGTCTCACAGTATTACTATGGCTTTTAATCTTACTGGGCATATCTGTCTTTTCCCATCCCTTCTCAGAATCTCAGAGGAATGGCTTTTTTTGTCCCACTTATTTGCCCTGAAATGTAAATCTTTGCTTCAGGAACTGTTACATGATTTAGAAAGGGAGCTGTTATCATAACTGACCGTTCATTACTATTCCTGCAGCTGTTACTAATAAACACTGTGGCTTTTTAACTGAACTCAGATGACTGGGGAATTAGATATGTGTATTGGTATAGTAGTGTTAGGAAAAGCCCTTTAAAACCTGGAATTTAGTCTGAGTTAAAGAGCTGATGCTTACAATTTGATTGCTTCTCAGTGTATATCAAGAGAAGGAATCTCTTGATTTCAGTAAAATTCCATATAAAAAGAGAAATAAGGTGTTTCAGTGAATTTAAAGATCATTTCTTCCCTTAAAAAGATAGGTTCCCCCCCCCCCCATTTAAAGCAAAAAATTCACTTTCTTTTAGAAATGAATTGCATGTCTCACTACATTTATATTGCATTCTATGTGGCTCGTGAAACGTACTCCAAAAAATGACTGCCAGTTTCTAAAATATTTCTCAACTGCAGCATCGACTATCAAAGGAAAGATTTATCACTAGTTTTATATTTTATTTTGTTATTATTTAAGGTATACCGATAAGATCTTAAACAAAATGCTCAGGTGTCCCTTGCACGTATACGTATTAAATGAAACTGGACTGTTGTGGTATACAAATCTCATTTTACTTTTTCCCTACAAACTGGAATTTCTACATCATGTCCTCACTCTTTCACAGCTGCTGCTATTTTTTATTTTCTGCTAAAATTGTTTTACATTTTTTTTTATTGTTTGTCTCCTCTGTTTTCCAGCATTTCATGCCTGGTGTGTAAAGGCCTCTTAGCATTGCTTGTTTTGTTTTTTCATTTTCTGTAGGCTGTCATCCAACTCCTACAGCAGAAAATCCAAATCCCAGAAGTCCTGCTGAGATGGGAAAAATCATTGTTTATGAGCATGCTAACTTCCAGGGTATGTCCAAAGAATTCCACACCAACATTGCCAACCTCAAAGATGCAGATTGGAATGACTGTATCTCCTCTGTGAGAGTAATCGGCCATCCTTGGGTGGCTTATCAGCATGCAAACTATAAAGGACAGTTACTGGTACTTGAGGAGGGAGATCATGACTTCGTTGGTAAAAAGATGAATGATAGAATCAGCTCTCTGCAGGTGGTCCTGGAAGATCTGCACAACCCCCAGATCACTCTCTATGAACATGCTGATTATCAAGGGAAGAGCAGAATAATAAGAGAAGCAACCAACCTGGCTAGGGGACATGACAATAACAGCACATCTTCACACAAAGTCCAGAAAGGTGTCTGGCTGCTGTGTGAAAACAGCGATGGAAGTGGATTTCAATACATAGCCCGAGAGCACGAGCACCTTCCAAATTACAAGGCAATCAAGTTCAACGACAAGCTTTCCTTCCTGCGTCCCCTTCGCCCTGGCTGTGGCTGTTAGAATGCAAATCCTGCAGTGCTGAGAAAAGATGCATCCTGGGCAAGAAATTTGAGACCTAGATCTCTGCCTCTGCTTGTGTCACTTTCCCCTCAGTGTCACAGGACCACGGAAAATGGGAGCTCTCCTGCCCCACAAATGGTCTCTTCCATTGTCTGTAATCCATTTTGTGTTGGTGCTAATAAAAAATCTTTTGCAATCAGCAGTGGGTTAATTTTATACACTTTTTAGTCTAGATAAAAAATTCACTTGGAGAATAAAAATTTCATGGAGAAACATGTCTGTGTATCCAGAGAATGTTTTGTGCAGTCACTTGCAAACATTTTTCATGGATCTCTCCTCTAGAATTTTATCTCCTTCCAGTTTCACTGGTCAGAAACATTGCAACCAGACTAAAGATCTTGGTAAACATTTTGATTATTGCTGTGATGCTGGGCCAACTCTCACCTGTAGCCTGTATTTAACAACACCATGAACTACTGTATCTCAAGGCACTGATCATAGCACTCTAGAATCCTACAAAGGTTGGGAGGTGCCTTATCAAGGAGGTGCCTTTAAGGAGGTGCCTTAAAGATCATATCATTCCAACCCTCCTGCCATAGGCAGTGACACCTTCCACTAGACCAGGTTGCTCAAAATCCCATCCAGCCTGGCCTTGAATACTTCCAGGGACAGGAAATCATCAACCTCTCTAAACAACCTGTTTCAGTGCCGCATCACCTTCACAGTAAAGAACTTTTTCATAACACCTAATCTAAGTCTCTGCTCTTTTAAATCAAACCCATTGCATTCTCATCCTATTATTAGCTGCCCACTTAAAAAGCTGCTCCTGCTCTTTCTTATGAGCCCCCTTCAAGAACTGGAAGGCTGCAATGAGGCCTCCCTGGAGCTTTCTCTTCTCCAGGATGAATAACCCCAGATTTCTCAGCCTGTCTTCATGTGTTCCCACCCCATGACCATCTCCCAGTCTGTGCTCATGTCTGGGATTGCCCTGACCCAGGTGCAGCACCTTGCACTTGGACTTGTTGAACTTCATGAGGTACAAGATGAGGTAAGTATGGAATAATTTTCCAAGTTTGTCCAGGTCCCTCTGGATGGAATCCTATCCTTTTGTTGTGTCAGCTGCACCCCCCAGCTTTGTGTCATCTGCAAACTTGCTGGGGTGTCATTGATAAAGATCTTGAAAAGCACTGGTCCCAGAACAGAGCCCTGATGGACACCAGTTATCACTGGTCTTCCGGACAACAGAGCCACTGACCACAACTCTCTGGCTGTGCGGCTGTTTCCCAAATACTTCACCCTTCAGACCTGTGTATCTCAGTCTGGAGATAAGGATGCCACATAGGACCATGTCAAAGTTCTTAAGGAAGTCGAGGTATGTGAGTGACATTGGTTGGTTTCCCCTTGCTGATGGCCGCAATCCCTCTGTCACAGAAGGCCACCAGATTGGCCAGGCATAATCTGCCCTTAGTAAAGCCATGCTGGCTGTCTTGGATCATCTTCTTGTCTTGCATGTGCCTTATGATTGCTTCCATGGGGATCTGCTCCATGATCTTCACAGGCATAGAGGTGAGGCTCACTGGTCTGTACTTCCCCTGCTCTCCCTTTCTCTCCTTTTTAAAAAGAAGAATAATGTTTCCCTTCTTCCATTCACCAAGGATTTCACCTGAAGGCCATGACTTTTTAAATATAATGGAGGGTGGCTTGCCAACAACACCAGCCAGTTCCCTAAGGACCCTGGGATGCATGTCCTCCAGTCCCATAGACTTGTGTCTATTCAGCTTCATCAAGTGGTCTCAAACCTGCTCTTCACTTACAGTGTGAGAGACTTTGCTGCCCCAGTCATTACCTGCAGCTTCAGCCACTCCAGAGACTTCCAGTGAAGACTGAGGCAAGGAACACATTGAGTACCTCAGCCTTCTCCACATCCATTGCTACCAGTTCTTCCTTCTTGTTTATTGGCAGGGAGTGGGGTTACACTCTACTTGGCCTTTATTTTCTGCCCAGTGTTCTTGCAGAAGCCCTGGTGTGTCACTTCACACAGGCAGGCAACTGGGACAACCACAAGCTTGTGGCTAGAACAAAAAGAGTAAAGATATTTCCATTTCCATTGGCTTATGAGCACCCAAACTATACAGGCCAGTTACTCTGGTGCTTGAGAAGGGAGAACACAGCTTTGCTGGTGAAAGATGAAGGATAGGATCAGCTCTCTGATTGCTAAAAATCTGCAAAATCCACACATGAAGCCCAGAACATGCTGTGCTATCAACTGCTGGGCTTTGTCCTGCTCTGAAATAAACACTGCAGGCTGTGCTGACATGTCAGCCACTCGTGCTCCTCTGCTTGGCTCAGGTGGGCAGATGCAATGAAGATAGCTCAACCCATGTGTTTTGGGGCACTTCTTACTGCTTTGCAGCCAGTTTCAGGTTTCCTTGCTCTGTTCATCAAAGGGAGATTTCCAAATTCAGCCCCAACAGCATCTGACATTGTCCCTACTCTAGAATACGTGTTTTATAGTGGCAAGTTAACTGGTAAATGTCACCTTCTGCCCAAAACAGTTTGTAGAAGAAATTATTTTGGAAGCCTTATTGAAGTGCTTTGGTCATGTCTAAGAGATCCCTTTGAGAATCTCAGCATGACAGTGATGTTACATAGGCACTGTTAACAGCAGGGAGGTTATTTTGGATATCTGTAACTATATTTCCTAGGAAATAACGCTTAATGATATTTCCTTTTAGAAACCCACTGTTTCTTAGAGAAGAAGGAAGGTGTTCTCTTATTTTCTTGGCATATGTAACTGAGAAGTTCCTTACAGCCAAGTTGTCTCTGAAGCAGGTATCTCAGAGATTTCCCTCTGTTTCTCTTGGGCCAAGAAAATACTACAATACCTCCCAAAGCTGCTGTTACTCTGATTTTAATCAGTTGACATTCCTGTCAGGCTCTGTCTCTCCTGGTCACCAGAGAAGGGATTTTCTTCACTTTGGGGGTTGTGAGGAGGTGGTCTAGTTGCCCTTGGGGTGCAGTGCAGACCAGCTGGCAATTTCTACGTTGCTCAGATAGCAGGACCCTTGGAATCATGTTCTCTGGTCATCCTCACCCCTCACTCCCTGGCAAATTTTAGGAGGCCTCTCAGAAGGATACATCACCAACTGTGGCATTCCCTACTGTACTTCTCACATGAGGTTTATCCCTATAAAAGCCACTGTGCAATACTCTTGCCCAGTAGAGACTAAAACGTTGGCACTTCAGTTTGCCTGCCAGCCCAGGAATAAACTGTATCTGGAGGTCCCAAACCCTGCTAAACTACACACGGTATTAAAAAACATAAGCAGTAAAATGACTGCTTGCAAAATCAACAGTCAGCAAAAAACCTTCACAGAGGGGATTATTAATGTGTAAATGGACATTTGAAGAGAATGCAGCATAAGGAAGGCTTATAACAAGTGGCATTCCAAAAGGAGATGTCTAGACGAGAAAGCTTAGACACCCTGGCTGTAACAGAGAGGTGATACATACACAGACTCAACTTTTCTCAGCTTGATCAGAAACATCCTCAGAACAGGTTCAGGTGTGTTTGGGTAAACACAGAATATAAAATGTGGGCTTAAAGTCCGATCTTGTATGCCCAGGAAAAGGTGATGTTACACATTAACCACTTATGTTATTTCTTTGTTTCCGTGTTTCAGGGCTCTGGTGCAGCTCCTTTGGATCAGCTTTGTGAATGAGCCACTGTGACTCTTCACCTGCAGTGCAGCTCCATTGCCCAAGCAGCCCACCATCAGAGGAGTGTAAGGAAACCAGCAGACAGGGTATTCTGCTGCACATGCCTTAATCTATGCTTTTTTTGCTAGATGATTTAACATTCACTTGGGGAAATGCAAGCTCTTTTCCAAGTACAGAATTCTCAAACTTGCTGTTTGCAAGCTAGCAAGTTTTTACTGTGGCTTTCTTCCTTACGCATTTCATCTGGTACCGGGATTCCCACAGCATGAATTTACAGCATCTTTTAATGTATCCGACACTGAAAAGCCATTGTGGGAAGCAGTGCTGAAGCAACTTATTTTTTTTTCCCATATGCATCTTGAAACACATCCTCCCTTTACCCAACAACAGAGCTTCTCCACTTTCAATTCAATTGCTGATGCTTCCTTTAATTTTTTCTTTGTTTTCTTTGTTGGAATATTCCTCCCCCTTACACTGCTGTGTTTTCTTGGTAGTGCCTTATTGACTCTGTGTTAATCAGAGCAATACTAAGGCAAAGCTTAAATGAGATTCTCCATCCTTGTAAATCAAATCTCAAAAAATGCAAAGCATGTTGCTGACAAAAGCAGTAACGAGAGACTTTCCTTCAGAGATCTATAGAGGTCATCAGGAAAATAAATGTGACACAGTGAAATGTGTGCAGCTGTTTGTTCCTATAAGGAATTCCCCTCCTTGGAGCAAACTTGTTTTTGTCATTTACATGGTCCCAAAACCCAGTCCACTGAACAGTCTCCCCATCAAATCTATATGTTTCCAATTTAGAAAGAAGGAAGTTGTGGGGGACCATGTCAAAGGCCTTGCAGAAATCCAGGTAGATGACATCTGTAGCCTTTCCCTTTGCCACTGAAGTAGTCACTCCATTGTACAAGGCCAGTTATTTGGTTATTTGGACTGGATTTTGATGAAGCTGTGCTGGCTGTCTCAAATCACTTCCCTGTCTTTCATGTGCCTACAAATACAAATAAAAATACAGAAGGAGATAACAAGCAGGAAGCAGTTTGAGTTAATTAATTGTTAACACACTTCCTTGCTGAATCACCCTAACTGAGCAAGTCAATGGTTAAGTAAGTAGGTGAATACTCTGATAAAAGATAAGAAATCTTTATAGATCTCTTCTCCCTTGAGGAAGTACCATCTCTTGGAGCAGTAGTGCTATGCTGCTGGCACCTAAATGCCTGTGCTGTCATGCACACAGTGATAAACTTTATCAGGATCAATGGAAACCATGAACAAATGGTGGCCCCCAAGGGTCTGTACTGCCACCAGTACTATTAAATATCTTCCTTGATGTCGTAGGCATGGCTTCAGGTGCACCCTCAGCAAGTTTGCAGGTGACACCAAGCTGAGTGGTGCGTTGTTGTGCTGGAAGGAAGGGACTGTTAAGAAGCACCTCAAGAAGCTTGAGAAATGGCCCAATGTGAACCCCATAAATTTAAGCAAGGCCGAGTGCAAGACACTGCAACAGGATGTCAGAGCAATCATCAGGAGCAGTGTAGGCTGAGGAATGAATGGGCTGAGGGCAGCCCTGTGGAGAAGGAACTGACAACACTGGTGGATGAAAAACTGGACATGACCTGACAATTGCCACCTAGAAAGCCGACTGCATCCTGGGCTGCATAAAGTGTAGTTTGCAGGATGAGGGAGATGATTCTTCCCTTCTAATCTGCTGTGGTGAGACTCTACCTGAAATATTGCATGCAACTGTGGGATTTCCTGAACAAAAGAGACACAGCCATGTTAACAACAGGTCTAGAGGTGGGCCATGAAAATGGTCTAAAGGCTGGAGAACCTCCTACAAAGAAAAGCAGAGATACTTGGAGTTGCTCAGCCAGGAGAAGACAATGCTTCTGGGACACCTTATTGCGGCGTTTCAAAATATAAAGGGGCCTGTAAGAGAGATAGAGAGAGACTTTTTACTATGGCCTTTCAAGCTGAAAGAGTGTAGTTTTAGGCTAGACATTAGGAAGAAATTCTTCACTGTGAGGGTGGTGAGGCAAATGTTGTCTAGGGAAGATGTGGGTGTCCCATCCTTGGATCTTCCCCCTTAGTCAGTTTGTAGGCAACACCATCTTGGGTGTGAGTGTTGTGTGCTGGAGGGTAAGAAGGCTCTGTAGAGGGATCAGTTGGCTGAGGCCTATAGTTTGAAGTTCAACACTGCCCAGGGCCGAGTCCTGCCCTGCAGTCACAAAAACCTCACACATGGTAGACAGCTGCTGAACATGAGCCAGCTGTACCCAGGGAGCCAAGAAGGCCAATGGCATCCTGGCCTATATCAGCAATAGTGTGGCCAACAGGTGCAGGGCAGTGATTGTCCACCTGTACTCGGCACTGGTGGGGCCACACCTCGAGTGCTGTGTCCAGTTCTGGGCCCCTCACTGCAAGAAAGACATGGAGGGGCTGGAGTGAGTCCAGAGAAAGGAAGTGAACTGCTCAAGGATCTGGAGCACAGGTCTGATGAGGAGCGGCCAAAGGAGCTGGGGTTGTTCCAATTAATGTGTTCCAGTTACTCTGGTTCGGACGGCTTCGGAAGAAGGACAAACATGAAGCCAATTTCTAAGGTTATCAAGTCAGTCACAATTCAATGGACTTTTAAACCGGAGAATGTGATGTCTGATTGTAGGACATCAAAACCAAGATAGAATATTCAACGATTTTTTGATCCCTGAGCATGATATTGACCACTCCCAGTTCCTTGGAATCTGGTGTTTCGCACTTTCACTTCTGGGCAGGTATAAATGCAGGCAGGTCAGATGTCCTTCCCAAACTGCAGCTCTGCACTGGAGGAATCACCCTCAGCTCTCGCCAGCCCTGCAGCTGACATCTAGGTAAGAGGCACACTTTGTACAGGAGAACTGGAAGAATTTCTTGGGCAGCTGCTGGGAAATGCAGGGGAAGGGAAGGAGGCTTTAGTGTGGGGCTGAGAGCTGCAGCACAGACATGAGGGTCTGCTGTCTGCATGTGCAGAGACTGAACCCATCTTTTGGGGAGGACGAGATGGCTGCTGCAGGAGAAGCAAACCTTAGGAAGGGAGAGGGTGGAGGGGGCCAGTGATACACAAGTGTGAGGGCCAAATGTGAGAGTATTTTACAACTTACTTTTGGGTATACCCCTAACCCAACACACACATCCAACTTGAACTGGGTAGTTGTGGGCACATATCCCGTTTTGTTTTCCCTCAAAATTGAAATTTCTATGTCATGCACTCACTCCTTTCCAGCTGCTGCTATGTTTTTCCTCTGCTAAAAATGTTTTACTTTTCCTTTTCTCCACCATGCTTCCCATCATTTTGGGTCTGGAGAATAAAGTTTTCTTACAAGCTTTGCTTATTTTCTGTCTTCCTTTTGTGCAGGCTGTCATCCAGCTCCTATAGAAAGAAATCTGCACCCCAGAAGTCCTGCTGAGATGGGAAAAATCATCATTTATGAGCATGCTAACTTCCAGGGTCTGTCCAAAGAATTCCACACCAACATTGCCAACCTCAAAGATGCAGATTGGAATGATATTGTCTCCTCAGTGAAAGTAATTGGCCAGCCTTGGGTGGCTTATGAGCATGTTGATTATGCAGGCCAATTTCTGGTCTTTGAGGAGGGAGAGTATAGCTTTGTTGGTAAAGATATGAATGATAAGATCAGCTCTCTGCAGGTGGTCACTGAAGATCTGCACAACCCCCAGATCACTCTCTATGAACATGTTGATTATCAAGGGAAAAGCAGAATAATAAAAGAAGCAACCATTCTGGCTGCAGGACATGACAATGACATCATGTCTTCTCACAAAGTCCAGAAAGGTGTCTGGCTGCTGTGTGAGCACCGTGATGGAAGTGGGATTCAATACATTGCCCGAGAGCACGAGCACCTTCCAAATTACAAGGCAATCAATTTCAATGACAAGCTTTCCTTCCTGCGTCCCCTTCGCCCTGGCTGTGGCTGTTAGAATGCAAATCTTGCAGTGCTGAGAAAAGATGCAGCCTGGGCAAGAAATTTGAGACCTAGATCTCTGTCTCTGCCTGTGTTGCCTTTCCTCCCAGTGTCGCAGGGGGGAATGTGAGGGCGCTCTGCTGTGCTGCACTCCAGATCTGTACTTTGCTATGCTGCCTTGCACTCTTCTCCCACCCCACAAATGCCAGAATCATCATGCTGTATCATATGAAAGAGTGTCCAAGCTAAGAGACATGCCAGATGTGTGAAACCGGTTGTACCCTCAGGCGGTATTCCAGAGTCTTGGGCTATGGAATGTAGAAGGATTGCATGTTATTTCTGTTGCTAAGTGAAACAGAAGATGTTAGTACAGAACCAGCACCACTTCCTTTGTAATTTGCTTTGCAATGCCCTTGTGGTACTGTGGACTCTACCATTGTCTGTAATCCATTTTGTATTGATGCCATTAAAGAATCTTTTGCATTCAGCAGTGTCTTGGTTTTGAAAGAAGACAGGTATCTGCTAAAGAGAGGCAGGGCCTCTCTTGGGATGGATAATTCAAATTCCCTTCCCTCAAATTATTATAATTTAGAAAAAAAAAATTAAAACGGCTCTCAGGCAGAGATATGGGGATAGGAATAACAGTTCTTTACTAATAGGTATAACAAGGCAAACAAACAACGACAACTACAGCAATTAATAGCGAAAACAGAACCAGGGACCTTGACGGGGCTTGGTCCTACAAAACCCAGGGCAGTCTGGTCTCTGGGGACTCCAAAAAAAAGGTACCAAGCTGGAACGGTGGGGTATCCCGGGCTGGTGGATCGGAAGAAGTTCGGTGCTCCGTCGGTGGTCACTGGGGGCAGGGATGTCTGGCAGGGAGGCCAGTGCGGGCCCGCGGTGCAGAGCAGCTCTAAAACAGCGCCGAGGCAGTGGGACAGGGCTGAGCCAACTCCAGCAGGGCAGCAAAGGAGGAATCAGGATCTTCCTGGACACACGAGCAGATGATAGTAGCTCTCTTCAGGATCAAATCCCGGTGGTGCCAGTGAGAAACCCACGCAGCAACGGCAGCCCCCTCTTCTCCCGATGCAGACCACACCAAAAGTGAAGCTGCCTTCCAGCACCGTCTTTCTCCCCCCCTCGAGAGAAACTCGCAGAGACAAAGGGTGTAGCCAAATACCAGGGTCCATCTTTTTTGTCTCAGCTGAGCACTGATAAGTACCAGCAATTAGCTGCCAAGCAACCCTTGGGAAAAAATTCTATAGGTGAAAAAAGAAAAGAAACCTAACCCCCAACATTAATCCACCCCGAATTTTTTCCCATACCAACATATTACATTGAATTTAAACCTCTAAACTATATACATACATGCACTACCTTAATTATATACATGTATACATGCAGATATGGGTACAGATACAGTGGCATGGGTAGTTCACCCTAAAACAAGGTCTCCTTGAGGTATGCATCGGGTTTGTCCATCTTTCTGCATTACCCACCAAGTGCAACCTGGTCCCTGAGCGAAGACAACCCCACGGATGGGATTGTCTTTGCTGGAGGCAGGATAAACCCAAACAGTTTTTCCCAGCATACCTCTCATGTGTACCACTGGAACCTTATCCCCATCCATTGTTCTCAGGGGCTCAGACTGGGCAGGGCCTGCTCGGTTGGTGGAACCTCTGGTGTTCACTAACCATGTGGCCTTTGCTAAATTAATCTCCCAGTTCTTGAAAGACCCCCCACCCAGTGCCTTCAAGGTGGTTTTAAGCAGGCCATTGCATCGTTCAACTTTCCCGGCAGCTGGTGCATGATAGGGGATGTGATATATCCATTCGATGCCATGTTCTCTGGCCCAGGTGTTCACAAGGCTGTTCTTGAAATGGGTCCCATTGTCTGACTCAATTCTCTCAGGGGTGCCATGTCTCCACAGGACTTGTTTTTCAAGGCCCAGGATGGTGTTCCGGGCAGTAGCGTGAGGCACAGGGTAGGTCTCCAGCCATCCAGTGGTGGCTTCTACCATGGTCAGCACATAGCGCTTGCCTTGGCGGGTCTGGGGAAGGGTGATGTAGTCAATCTGCCAGGCTTCCCCATACTTATATTTAGACCATCGTCCCCCATACCATAGGGGCTTCACCCGCTTGGCCTGCTTGATCGCAGCACAGGTCTCACAGTCATGGATAACCTGGGAAATACTGCCCATGGTTAGATCCACCCCTCGGTCTCGTGCCCACTTATAGGTGGCATCTCTGCCTTGATGTCCTGAAGCATCATGGGCCCATCGAGCTAGGAACAGCTCTCCCTTGTGCTGCCAGTCTAAGTCTATCTTTGATACCTCTATCTTGGCAGCCTGATCTACTTGCTCATTGTTTCGGTGCTCCTCATTAGCGCTGCTCTTGGGGACGTGGGCATCTACATGGCGGACTTTCACAGGCAGCTTCTCTACCCGAGTGGCAATGTCCTTCCATTCATCAGCAGCCCAGATTGGTTTTCCCCGACGCTGCCAGTTGGCCTTTTTCCACCTTTCCAGCCAACCCCACAGAGCATTGGCTACCATCCACGAATCAGTGTAGAGGTAGAGCTTTGGCCACTTCTCTCTTTCAGCAATGTCCAGGGCTAACTGAATGGCTTTGAGTTCAGCAAGTTGACTCGACCCACCTTCTCCTTCAGTGGCTTGTGCAACCTGTCGTGTGGGGCTCCACACGGCTGCCTTCCACTTCCGGTTCATGCCTACAATGCGACAGGAACCATCAGTGAAAAGAGCGTACTGTGTCTCTTCCACTGGCAGTTGGTTGTACGGTGGTGCTTCTTCAGCTCGTGTCACTTGTTCCTGCTCCTCTTCGTCCATGAGACCAAAGCTTTCACCTTCCGGCCAGTTGGTAATAACTTCCAAAATCCCAGGGCGGTTTGGGTTTCCAATACGGGCGCGCTGTGTGATGAGGGCAATCCATTTGCTCCATGTGGCGTCGGTGGCATGGTGGGTAGAGGGAACCTTTCCTTTGAACATCCACCCCAGCACAGGCAGTCGGGGCGCCAGGAGGAGTTGTGCTTCCGTGCCAATCACTTCTGAGGCAGCTTGAACTCCTTCATAGGCGGCCAAGATTTCCTTCTCCGTGGGAGTGTAGTTGGCCTCAGACCCTCTGTAGCTTCGGCTCCAGAATCCCAGTGGTCGGCCTCGAGTCTCACCTGGCACCTTCTGCTATAGGCTCCAGGACAGGCTATTGTTCCCAGCTGCTGAGTAGAGCACGTTCTTTACCTCCGGTCCTGTCCTCACTGGGCCAAGGGCTACCGCATGAGCGATCTCCTGCTTGATCTGGGCAAAGGCTTGCTGCTGTTCAGGACCCCAGTGGAAATCGTTCCTCTTGCGGGTAACCAGGTAGAGAGGACTCACAATCTGGCTGTACTCGGGAATGTGCATTCTCCAAAAGCCTATGGCACCTAGGAAAGCTTGTGTTTCCTTCTTGCTGGTCGGTGGAGACATCGCGGTGATCTTGTTGATTACCTCTGTGGGTATCTGGCGACGTCCATCTTGCCACTTTACCCCTAAGAACTGGATCTCTCGGGCAGGTCCCTTGACCTTGCTCTTCTTGATGGCAAAGCCGGCTTCCAGGAGAATCTGGATGATCTTCTCCCCTTTCTCAAACACTTCCATTGCCGTGTTCCCCCACACAATGATGTCATCGATGTACTGCAGATGTTCTGGAGCCTCTCCCTTTTCCAGTGCAGCCTGGATCAGTCCATGGCAGATGGTGGGACTGTGCTTCCACCCATGGGGCAGTCGGTTCCAGGTATACTGCACACCCCTCCATGTGAACGCAAACTGAGGCCTGCACTCTGCAGCCAGAGGAATGGAGAAAAACGCATTAGCAATGTCAATAGTGGCGTACCACTTCGCTGCCTTGGACTCCAGCTCGTACTGGAGTTCCAGCATGTCCGGCACAGCAGCGCTCAGCGGTGGTGTCACCTCATTCAATGCACGATAGTCCACAGTCAGTCTCCATTCTCCGTCAGACTTGCGCACAGGCCAGATGGGGCTGTTGAAGGGTGAGTGGGTTTTGCTGACCACCCCTTGGCTCTCCAGCTCCCGGATCATCTTGTGGATGGGGATCACGGCATCTCGATTGGTCCGATACTGCCGGCGGTGTACCGTCGAGGTTGCAACTGGCACTCGTTGTTCTTCTACCTTCAGGTGTCCTACTGCAGATGGGTTCTCTGACAGTCCAGGCAAGGTGTTCAATTTCTTGATGTCCTCTGCCTCCACAGCAGCTATTCCAAAAGCCCATCTGAGTCCCTTAGGGTCTTTGTAATACCCATTCCTGAGGAAGTCAATGCCCAGGATACACGGGGCCTTTGGGCCAGTTGCAATCAGATGTTTCTGCCACTCTTTCTTGGTCAGGCTCACCTCGGCTTCCACCAGAGTCAGTTGCTGTGATCCCCCTGTCACTCCAGCAATGGAAATGGGTTCTGCCCCCACATGTCCCGATGGCATCAGGGTACACTGCGCACCAGCATCTACCAAAGCTTCATATTTCTGTGGCTCTGATGTGCCAGGCCATCGAATCCACACAGTCCAAAAGACTCGGTTTTCCCGTGCCTCTTCCTGGCTAGAGGCAGGGCCCCTCTAGCACTGGTTATTATTCCCTTCCTGGGCATACATCGTAGAGGTTCCTTCAAGGGGATCTGACATATCATCTTCACTTCTATAATACCTGGTGGCTCGGTCATGGGAGGTTGAGGCTACTTTCATTTTAGTGGGACCCCCTCGGTTAGTGTTTCTCTCCTTGAGCTCACGCACCCGTGCTGCCAGGGCAGAAGTGGGTTTTCCATCCCACCTTCCCATGTCTTCCCCATGGTCACGCAAGAAAAACCACAGGTCAGCCCTTGGGGTGTACCCTCTCTCTCTAGCTGGAGGGCGTTGGGCTCTGGCTCTGGGGCCTGTGACTCGCACTGGTGCCGCATGGGAACTGTTCCTCCTCATCTCTTCCCTCACCTCCTCCCTCACCTCCCCTCTCACCTCCCTTATTATCTCCTCTTTGAGTTCTTTAGCTATGGCAGAGACCTGAGCCTGCATTGGGCCACTGATCATGCTCTCATAATTTCTGAGCCTGTTGGCAACAGAACCCACTGTCTCTCGGTTGCTATCAGGATTGATCATTGCAATGAAGGTGGTGTATTGAGATGGCCCTTTACTTGCCAGGTTCCACAACATCTGCCCTGTGCACCTGACCTTGTCAGGGTCATTGTCATGCTGTCTACTCCTCTTAAAGAGTACTTCTAATATTGCCACTTCCCTCAGCTGTTGGATCCCTTCTTCAAGGGTCTTCCAGTGACTTCTATGATGGTGCTCCTGCATTCTGTCTCTGTGGACAAACCTCTCCCTTACACTCGTTAGAAGTCGTTGCCAGAGGGGAAGGGGCCCTTGCTCCCTTACAAATACTTGATTCACCCCTGAGTCCTGGGTCAAGGGTCCCAAATTCCTTGCCTCACCACCATCCAGTTGCACGCCTGTACCTATAACGTCCCAAACCCGAAGTAACCAAGTTGTATAAGCCTCACGTCCCCGTCGTGCAATATCTTTTTGCAGATTACGTAGGCTTTCATAAGTCAGGGACTCGGTGACAATCTCAATCTCTGGTTCCCCTGTGGGCTGTGAGGGCCCTCCTTTCTTATCCTTATTACCTGGGTGCTCTGATTTCATCTTATACTTCTTTGTTTCTACAGGGGCAACCGCGGCTGGTTGTGACTGGTCCTGTGGTTCAGCTGGAACCTGGACGGTTGTAACCTCTGTGGGTTCCACTGCTGCACCATCGGATTCTCCCTTTTCAGGGCAAGGGGAGGGCTTCTCACCAGCTGGGGAAGTGTATTCTTTCAGCACCTGGCCCATCTCACGTATCTCTTTCACTAGAACCCCCACCCAATCGGGGTGGTTCATTTCTGGGGTGGGCTGCGGGGCAGGGTCAGGCAGTGGGCCAGCATTCCCAGTCTCTGGGGCATTGGCCCCAGGCTCTATGGCAGCATTCCCAGCCTCTGGGGCAGTATCAGGCCCCACAGCAGTATCTCTAGTCTCTGGGACAGTATCAGGCCCTACAGCAATATCCCTAGTCTGTGCAGTGCTCCAAATTGACCTCACCTTATCTTTGAAAGCTAAATAAGCTAGGATCATCAGCAACATTTGGTTAGTTTCTAGAGGAAATTTGAACTCTTCAAAAGCTGGTAGAGTAGGCATAAGGAACTGGCTAAAGGTCTGGAAAACTTCCCTCACTGTCATTTCCTCACAGAGTATACCATTCCTAAAATAACCCCAAATACACCCACTTAGTATGTGATAGCCACGTATCCACGTGCCTGCTGTCCAGAGCAAGTTAAAAATCAGTGAATTCCTCACCTTATCAGCCCATAAAACAAACTGGATAACAGCCACAGTAGCTTTTGTTATAGGGCCCATGTTTAGGTAAGGGCCTGCAAATGGGCAAAATAAAGCCACAACCACATGCCACCCGAACCAGGATAAGTTAGACCACATGGCGTTACCTAACATGGTTTCTATATCCAGTAAACAAGAATGAATAAGAAATCAGGTCACTTAAGAACTGTTATTCCTTTTCTCCCAATGCCCTCAAGCCCCACGTTTGGGCGCCAAAATCTGTCTTGGTTTTGAAAGAAGACAGGTATCTGCTAAAGAGAGGCAGGGCCTCTCTTGGGATGGATAATTCAAATTCCCTTCCCTCAAATTATTATAATTTAGAAAAAAAAAAATTAAAACGGCTCTCAGGCAGAGATATGGGGATAGGAATAACAGTTCTTTACTAATAGGTATAACAAGGCAAACAAACAACGACAACTACAGCAATTAATAGCGAAAACAGAACCAGGGACCTTGACGGGGCTTGGTCCTACAAAACCCAGGGCAGTCTGGTCTCTGGGGACTCCAAAAAAAAGGTACCAAGCTGGAACGGTGGGGTATCCCGGGCTGGTGGATCGGAAGAAGTTCGGTGCTCCGTCGGTGGTCACTGGGGGGCAGGGATGTCTGGCAGGGAGGCCAGTGCGGGCCCGCGGTGCAGAGCAGCTCTAAAACAGCGCCGAGGCAGTGGGACAGGGCTGAGCCAACTCCAGCAGGGCAGCAAAGGAGGAATCAGGATCTTCCTGGACACACGAGCAGATGATAGTAGCTCTCTTCAGGATCAAATCCCGGTGGTGCCAGTGAGAAACCCACGCAGCAACGGCAGCCCCCTCTTCTCCCGATGCAGACCACACCAAAAGTGAAGCTGCCTTCCAGCACCGTCTTTCTCCCCCCCTCGAGAGAAACTCGCAGAGACAAAGGGTGTAGCCAAATACCAGGGTCCATCTTTTTGGTCTCAGCTGAGCACTGATAAGTACCAGCAATTAGCTGCCAAGCAACCCTTGGGAAAAAATTCTATAGGTGAAAAAAGAAAAGAAACCTAACCCCCAACAAGCAGTGAGTCTGTTTTGTGCATCTTTAGTGTATATAAATATTGCTCTTTCATAGTGAGATGTCTCTGTGTATCTGGAAAATGGTCCATGCAGTCACTAGCAAACATTTTTCCTGGATGTCTCCCAGAAAATTTTGTCTCCTTCCAGTTTCACTGGTCAGTAACAGTGGGTTCAGGCTTGACTCAAAAAAAGTCTTGGTGAACACGTAGATTGTTCTGGCCAAACTCTCACATGCATATTGTGCTTAGCTATTACATGCTTGGTTGTATCTAAAGGCGTAATTGTAGTGATGATATAGTCTTCTACTGCCCTTAATCACATAATAAACAGAATGTCTTCACTAATTTGATTGTTTTAATTCTAATGGCAAAACCAGTTTGGTTTTTTAAACCTGTAGTATCTTGATAAGGGATGAGGAATGACGAGGTATTTCAGGAACTATTTAGCCATGTGCAAATTTACCTGAATGAGCAGAGTCTCAGGCCTCCTCTATCACTGCCCAATGACAGCTGCACGCCCTGAGCTGTGCATTGTCACAGCTGTCACACAGCAGCTCTGCACTGCAGTGTTTATCTCCCTCTGTGCTGACCTCCTTGTTGGCACAATTTCCTTGCACTGGTGGCTGGGCTGATCAGACAGGAGCTGCACTTGGCCTTTTTGAACCTCACGAGGTGCACATGGTGTCAGTGCTGAAGCTTGCCAAGATCCCTTTGGATGGTCCCTGAGGGCAGGGCAGTCTGTGTGTCTGTGGCTGCCATGCCCAGCTGAAGCTGTGTTACCTGTGGTGACACTCACTGCCTCCATCTGCTCCCTGTGCCTTCCTGCAGCCTCTCTTCTCCTGTCCTCACCCACTGACACAGTCATGGGCACTTTCCCAATGCTTCCTGTTCCCTCAGCCCCTTGCAGGAAATATTTTCACAGCAATAGTAACAAACCTTCCTGTTCCACACTGCTTTCTCTCCCCCAGCTTCATAACCAGCATGGGAAAATATCTTCCCATTCTCCATCCTGCCATGAGCAGCAGTTTGAAGTAAAAACTCCTCAAGGTTCCTTCCAGCCTAAGCACTTCTAGGAGTCCATACACTCTGCTTGGAATGTCCCAGGCACAGCTCCCCCTGCACCAGAGAGGAGTGCAAGCCTACCAAAGAGCAAAGGAAAGGTTCAAGGAGGGATACAGATGGGAATGTGTCAGAAACTTTGCATTTCCTGGTTCAAAGCTTTTTTTTTCATAGGAAAGGATTCCTGTAAGTGTTTCAGTAATAAGAGGAGGAAGTAAAGCTGGAGAGGGACTTTGAGCCTTCAGTGGATGGGATTACATTTGCCAAGAGGGCAGGTAAGAGCTGCTGCTGAACTGGGAGGGAAGTCTGACGTTGGCAAAATGGAATTTATAAATATCCAACAAGTAATCCCAAGTTATTGTACACATGACTTGCTGATGACATTTTTTCATTGAAATTGAACAAAGGATGAAATCAGGCAGAAAGTGACAAAGACTTTTAAATCTTCCTTAGATTTCCTGACAGAAAGATTGATTCTGGAAGGGACCTCCCTAGTCCAAGGCCTTCTTCACAGCAGAGCTACCTCCAAACATGACCAGGTTACACATGGCCATCTTCAAGAGACTTCTGAACCAGCTGCAAGGGTCGAGATTCCCCAGTAAATCTGGCCTTATTTAGCAGCAGACTGGACCCAATGGCATCCACAGGTCACTTTCAACCTGAATTGTCCTATGATCCCACAACCCTCTTGGCTCGCAGCATCACTCAAGCTCATGACTTAAGGATCAAGAGTGGGATATCCCAGTATTACCTGAGCTATATTGTTCCTGAGGAATCTTGCTCTGTGGCCACGCTTCGTGGGTCACTGACCAGTGATTCCCGATTTTGCCCGGCAGCCCTCCTGGCTGGAAGCGTGCACAGTTCTCGGTAGGGCCTCGCTGGACGGGTCCGCAAAAGCCCACCCGGTGGGTTCTTGGCAAGCAAGCACTGGATGTAAAATGCAGCTTTGGCGAAGGAGGAAAAGGAGACTCTTTTCTGAGGTAAAACAGGGAGAGGTTTATTCATGTGGACGTCCTCAGGAAAAAAAGCGATCTTTCCTCATGTTCGGGAGCTTAAATGGAACAGATGCCAAGGGGCGTGTACAAAAACATTCAACTAATAGGGGGATACAAAGGGAGGAGTTGGGGGGTAGATTGACACACAAAGGGCCAATCCCTGAAAGGGAGTAGGGGATTTCCAGAACCTGTTCCAATCAGGAGTCGGGTTTCCCCGAGATTTCCAGAAGGAGGAGAGGCCTTCTAAGTGACTGACAGGCTCTGTGGGAAGGGATACTTTTGACGGACAGGAAGGTTTCCAGGGGAACAGCACTTTCTGGAAGGGGTAAACCAACTGCAAATGCAGCCATAAACAGGGGGGTCCGGAACAAACCATTTTCCCAACTTAAATAACATTAATCATATAAACTTAAAACTTGTGAGCACAGCTCAACGCACCACTACATCTCCCCCTTTGTTTTTTAGTTAAAGGAAGGAGAGAAGAAATTAAGGGGATCTGGGTCAGGGTAGAAGTCCTGAGCCCAGTAACCTGGATCTTGATGCTCAAGATCTTTTTACTCACTTCTGCTTCTGGTGGGGCTGTGACGACTACAATTTGGCTTGCATATGGGGGGGAGACAGCTTGAGACTAACTTTTTAACAAAATAACGAATGCAGCTAACTGCGCCAAGAATACACAAAATCATAAACAAAACAATTAAGACAGGACGAATGATAGACCTCGCCCACTCAGATAGCCCCCAGTCTTCAAAAAGTCTATCTAGCTAGTCAGATATTTGAGGACAGCTTGTTCTTGATGTCTTTGACAATTGTGCAGATTGTGGCATGGATGTCTCTGACAAGTTTGCTGGTTGTGGCATGGATGTTGGCACTGTCCACGCTACGGTCAGAGACTGAAGGCTGGCGAGCAGCAGCAGGGATAGAAGTCTGGCTGCTGTCAGTGGGGCCATTGCTCTGTGTGGGTCAGGACCTGAACTAAATAGAATATGAAACAAGAACATAATTAGAAACAGACCCGTGGGGTAGGGGTAGGACAAATTCTTCCCAACTAGACTACTTGTGCCTTTTCCTTCTCCAGGAAGCTACGGACACTTGTGAAACTTTGACTCTTTTTCTAGAGGCCCTTGGAACATAGGGTCTCACCCACTTTGAAGGGATCTACCTTAAGCTACTGGGGGTGGACACGCAGGCGTACTCACGTCCCCAAGTAACCAGGTGGTGAGGGCCCTCTGTTCTGCCGGTCTCTGGGTCTTTTATAACGACGGGTGGTCGAACCTTGGTGGAAAACTGGTCGCTGCTGCCGAAGTGCCTGACGATCGGTGGGTTCAAAACTTCAAAGGAGCAATTTAGAAAATTGATGGTGAACAGTGCTCTGGACAGGCGGATAGTTGGAGATTCTAATTTCAGGACCTGTTGTTGCTGGTCCAGGACCTTTTTGATCTCCCGGTGGGTCCTTTCTACTACTGCTTGACCTGTGGGGGAATGGGGGATGCTAGTTTTGTGCTCCACTCCCCATTGCTGCAGGAAACTGTGGAACTCTTTGGATTTATACGCAGGCCCATTGTCAGTTTTCAGGACTTTTGGGACTCTCAAAAAGGAGAAAGCCTGGATGAGATGTGTAATCGCATCCCTGGACCTCTCTCCTGCGTGGGCAGAGGCAAAGACTGCTCTGGAGAAGGTGTCCACCGAGACGTGCACGTACCTCAACTTACCGAATTGGGGAATATGTGTCACGTCTGTCTGCTACACTTCGCAGCTGCCTAACCCTCTGGGGTTAGCACCAGCGCTCAGGGTGGGGAGCGCATGCTGCTGACAAGTGGGATAAGTTGCCACAATTGCCTTGGCCTGTTCCCGGGTAAGGTGGAACCGGCGAACTAAACCTGGGGCATTCTGATGGAAGAGTTGGTGACTGATCTTCGCCTGCTCAAACACATTTGGGAGCGGGGCCATCTCTGCAGGGGCAGCAAGGGCATCGGCTCTCCTGTTCCCCTCAGCGATGAACCCAGGCATGTCTGTGTGTGACCTTGTGTGCATCACATAGAAGGGTTGCTCTCGGTGGGAGATCAGCTTAACAAGCTTCGAGAGCAGTTCAAAGAGGGCAGGGTTGGACACTTCCTGCAGGACTGCATCTTCTGCTCTGGATACTACACCTGCTACATAGGCCGAATCAGTAATTAAATTAAATGGTTCAGAGAACTTTTCAAAAGCCCGGACGACTGCGGCCAACTCAGCAACTTGAGGGGACCCCTCAACTATGGTGACATCTTTCTCCCACTGCTGAGTCTGAGGGTCTTTCCAAGTCATAACTGACTTGTGTGACCTTCCGGACGCGTCAGTAAAAACTGTCAGGGCCTTTAAAGGCTTTTTGCTCTGAAGGCTTTCTAATTTTAGAGTGAATTGGGCTTCTGAATTAAAAATTTTGTGGGCAGGCTGATGAATAGAAATTTGTCCTGTGTAGGAGTCCAGGGCCATTTGCAAAGCTTCGTTCTCTTGGAGGAAGCGTTCTAACATTGGTTTTGTAATTTGGCCTGATTTCAGCTGAATTGGGATGTGAATGCATTCAAAATCGCAGCCAGCCAGGTCCCTAATACGGGTTCTGGCCTTCCGGATTAGGTCTGCCGCCAGCTCCTGTGGCATGGTCATCTTTTTGGGCCTTTGATGGCTAAGAAAGACCTACTCTATAATGAGAAGAGGATCTCTCTCGCTTCTGTCTTTACGGGGTATTTTGCTTACCTCCTTGTCCCACTGAAAGATGACTCTATGGAGGTGTGGCAGATTTCCTAATACAATGAAACTGAAAGGCAGTTCAGGTGCATACTTGTTTGCCTGTCGGGTGGACATTTTTATCTGGACCTTCTCTAGTGCCTTCTGTGCCTCTGGGGTGAGCTCCCGCGGAGAACTCAGCTCCTCTCCCCCTTTCAATAAATTGAAAAGAGGGTCTAGGTCCTCGGTGGTCAGACCTAGCCAGGGCCGCACCCAGGTCAACGCCCCACACAGCTGATGGACGTCAGCAAGAGTCCTGATTTTGGTTTTTATTGCTAATTTTTGCGGAACAATGGTCCGCTTACTAATTTCCAGGCCCAAGTATTTCTAAGGCGGCACCCGTTGAATCTTCTGCTCCTGCAGCTCGAACCCTGCAGCAACCAATGAAGAGATTGTCAGGTCAAGCGCATGGGACAGTACATCCTCGTTCGGGGCACAGACAAGCACGTCATCCATATAATGATGGATGATCGCCTTGTCTGCGGCTGCACGTACAGGGGACAGCAAGGAAGAGACGTACCACTGGCAAATCACGGGTGAGTTTTTCATGCCCTGCGGAAGGACTTTCTAGTGATACCTTTTCTTTGGGGCCTCTCGGTCGATGGTGGGAACCGAGAACGCGAAGCGCGGGGCATCGTCAGGATGAAGGGGAATTTGGAAGAAGCAATCTTTAATATCTATAACTGCTAATTGCTAATCTCGGGGGAGCATTGTCGGAGAAGGCATCCCTGGTTGGAGAGACCCTATATCTTCAATTACATTGTTAATTTGTCTGAGGTCGTGAAGGAGCCGCTACTTGGTCTTGTCAGCCTTTTGGATGACAAAGACCGGGGAGTTCCACGGGGATGTGGTCTCCTCGATGTTACCCTTGGCGAGTTGCTCTTCTACAAGCTCATTCAGCGCCTTTAATTTTTGTTTTGAAAGCGGCCACTGCTCTACCCAGACTGGAACATCTGTCTTCTAATTCAGTTTTTGGGTAGGGCGCCTCTCAGTGGCCGCCGCACAAAAATCCTGTGAGGGGTCGGGAATATCAATTGTGACTCCCTACTGTGCCATGAGGTCTCGCCCAAGCAATGGTTCCTTATAATCTAAAACAAATGGGCGGATATTTGCTAATTGCCCATTTGACCCCGTAATTTGCACAACGCTCTTTGATTGTTTAGCCAATTGAATGCCCCCAACACTTGAACGTGTCCGGCCACGCTTTGCAGAGCCCATTGTGACGGCCATTCCCGTGACGGGATCACGGTTACATTGGCGCCCATGTCCAGGAGGCCTTTGATATCAACGGTCTCCCCCCCCACCTGCATCTGGCAATCTAGCTGCGGTTTCGCGGTAGAAATTGCCTCCACCCTCCCCACTGACGGAGCTCCTTCCGTGAGGAAATCAGGGATGGGGATTACCTGGGCTATTATCTGCCCTTTCGGCAGAAGGGTAGGTGGGGAAGTACAATGCAGCTAAACCACGAAGCGCTCGGGATCAGAGTCAACGATCCCTGGAGCGACTTCGACCTCGAACGGGGTGTACTTACAGTCTCCGAGTACAATGTACTTGCACCCAATCTGATGCCAAGTGCCCTGTTCACTGGGGTTCACTGAAACTAGATGCCAATCGCTGTCCTTCAACAGCAGCGAGTCAGTGAGTTTTAACTTGAACGGCTCGCACCGTGAGTCGGTGGTTAAAACTGAATCGGAGAGATCTATCTCCCTGGGTGTCAAGTCCGGTAGATTAGAGTCCAGAGGGACTCTGTTGTCAGTCCTGGCCGATGGAAAAGAAAGGTTAGTTTTGGTTCCTCCTCCCCCCCCCCCCCTCCTGGTCCGGGCCACCCGTTTTGTATCTTCACGCAGGGTGGTCCCGCGCTCACCCCCTAGTTTTTTGGAGCCGCTTGAAGGCTCCCCTGCAACCCCCCACTGCCACCCCCACCCCCACCCCCTTGAGTGGCCATGAATTGCCGAAAAGCAGCCCGCAGCGGGCAAGCATGCTGCTAATGGCCGCTTTGCCCGCAGAGGCTGCAACAGTCTCTGTTGGCCCGAGAGGGATGTTTCTTTGCTGGCTGCTTCATTGCGAGAACCCCGGAGTCCAATGCTGCAGCTCTCGGATTGGCTCTCTGCGGATGTCTTGATGGCTGCTCTGTTGTAGCTGACATGAGGGGAACCTTTGCCTTGCAGACCCGGAGAAAGTCCTGCACTGTGGGCGGAGGGTCCAGCGGCAAGCTGAGGATGGCTGCCCTGCACCGGTCGTTGGCATTTTTCTGGACCATCACTTCCAGCACGCTTTCCCTTGCTCCCTCTCGCCACACCTGCAGCTCAATGGCTCTCGCCATCTTCTCTACGAAGGCGACGAATGATTCATCAGGTCCTTGTCGGATGTCAGCGTAGTTTGGCAAAGGCGCTTCTCCCTGCAGCCCTAAAAATGCCTTTTCGGCTGCTTGTTTTATTTTCTCCAGTACCGGCGCCGGGATTTTACCAGCCTGGTCTGAGGCTCGAGCCTATCTGCCCTCCCCGCACAGATGTTCGAGGGTGATCGAGTCCCCCTCTTCATCTGTAGCAGTTTCAGGATCTTGTAACAAGCCAGGCAAGTCAGTCCGCAACAGGGCTTTCCATGCCCCCTCCCAAAGCTGAAACTCTGTGGAGGACATGAGGCAGGAAAAGAGCTGCCGCAGGTCAAAAGGGACTGCTACTGTGCCGGCGAGGTTGGCTTTTAACAATCTCCGGAAGTACGGGCTTTCCCTCCCATATTCCCGGTGGGCCTTGCATAGATCCTTGATGATGTTTTGTGAGAAGGGTTGCCAGGTGGCTTGAGTGACGTTCCCACTCCTTGACCTGTTATATGTAACAGGCGCAAGAGAAGGAATATCACTGTGGCGCGGGCTTTGGGTCTCCGGTCCCCCCCTTCCGGTATCCCCACCGTGGGAACTGGATGCGGGACCATGAGAACCGGAAGACTAACGTGGTTCCGGCGGGGGCATGGGCGTGGCTCCGGGTGCTGACATCACTCGGGGGGTTGGGACTGGGGCGGAGCTTTGGTAGGGAGGAGTTTGGGGAGGGGCGGAAGGAGGAGGGAACAGGGACTCTTGGGAAGAAGAAGGAGAAGGCGTGAAATTTGCATACGACCGCGTCACGCGGCCGCCGCCATTTTGCGCTTGGGGAGAGGGGGAGAAAGGGGAAACGCTATCCCGCGGCGCAACACCTTTTTCAGCGAAACCGAAACGAACTCGGGGTTTGGGAACTGGGTAAGAGCGGGAAAGGGCAGAAACTCGGGAAGCCGGGCCAGGGCTATGCCGAGCGTCCTGAGCAGTCCGGCTAAGACTGTTCAAGCGGGGGGAATGGGATACTTGCGGGGAGCCAGAGCCGACAGGAGAGATTTTTCCTGCCGATCCCCGCAAGATATCCGTTTTGGGTAAAGAGGGAGTGGTAGAAAGGGAAGGAGAAACTGGGGGAGATTGCCTTCGCTGTCTTTTCTCCACTTTCCGTTTTTCTAAAATGGCAGATCGAATCTGCGTAGTCTAATAGATTAATTTAGATGCGTGTTTGTCCCCTGCCTTGCCCAATTGTAAAAATTTCGAATAGGCGGCATTCCAGAACTGAATGCGTACCATCTGCGCAGGGGGTACTTTCGGAAAGTGTAGAAAGAGCAGTTTAACAAACTTTTTGAGCTCCTTTTTCGAAACATTAAACTCGGAGCTCTTCAACATTAAAAACAACAAATTATAAACATCCTTTTCCTCGGTTGAGAGTCCTGCACCCATCTCAATCAACCGTCACGCGTGCACACCTCAAAAACTGAAAATAGACAACGAAAAGCAAAAACCGCAACTTAAAACTCGAGACCGGAGACCAAAACTCCCCGCGCCCTCGGAGTGCGGCTGATTCAAACAGAAGCCGACAACGGGAGAACGAGTCCGCGCCCACGCAACGGAGCCCCGCGTCTTAAATGAAACGAGAAAGAAACTAAAAGAAAAAAAACCTGCCGCACTCAGACTGCCTGACCCTGGGAGAGCATAAGGCTTCTCTACAGGGGGAACGCGTTCCTGGCTCTAATAGGGCCTCCCAAAATTGTGTGGGACCTAAAGGGAGGGAAAATCCAGCTCCCCTAGGAACCCCAAAATGAAAGGTGAGGTACTCACCCCGTCTGGTGCAGGCGAACAAAAGGAGGTGGCGGCGGTCCTTCGCCTGAAGAGGACTTTCCCGGGCGCTTGGAAAGCTGTCCTCTTCTCCTACTAAAAGCGTATCTAGTAGGCACGTGACTGTCTGAAATCCTGCGGCACTGCGCGGAAGTTTCCAACGCAGGTGAGGATCGGATCCATGGGGTCCGGCGGTGTTCTCGGACTATCCCGAGTAGAGAGCCACGCTGCTGCTGTGCTGCTGCGCTCGCCAAGTGCCGCAGAAGCTCGTGTCCAGTGGCTGGCCCCACGTTGTGGCGCCACGCGTGTGGCCACGCTTCGTGGGTCACTGACTAGTGATTCCCGATTTTGCCCGGCAGCCCTCCTGGCTGGAAGCGTGCACAGTTCTCGGTAGGGCCTCGCTGGACGGGTCCGCAAAAGCCCACCCGGTGGGTTCTTGGCAAGCAAGCACTGGATGTAAAATGCAGCTTTGGCGAAGGAGGAAAAGGAGACTCTTTTCTGAGGTAAAACAGGGAGAGGTTTATTCATGTGGACGTCCTCAGGAAAAAAAGCGATCTTTCCTCATGTTCGGGAGCTTAAATGGAACAGATGCCAAGGGGCGTGTACAAAAACATTCAACCAATAGGGGGATACAAAGGGAGGAGTTGGGGGGTAGATTGACACACAAAGGGCCAATCCCTGAAAGGGAGTAGGGGATTTCCAGAACCTGTTCCAATCAGGAGTCGGGTTTCCCCGAGATTTCCAGAAGGAGGAGAGGCCTTCTAAGTGACTGACAGGCTCTGTGGGAAGGGATACTTTTGACGGACAGGAAGGTTTCCAGGGGAACAGCACTTTCTGGAAGGGGTAAACCAACTGCAAATGCAGCCATAAACAGGGGGGTCCGGAACAAACCATTTTCCCAACTTAAATAACATTAATCATATAAACTTAAAACTTGTGAGCACAGCTCAACGCACCACTACATCGCTCTAAATAAAGACTCTCAGCTGACTATCCCACTATCCCACTATTTCAGATGTTCATGCTCACAAGAGATTTATTGGCTAGTCTATTGCAAAAATACCTCTCTCTTCCCCTCCCTCTTTCTTTAGAGCTTCTCAGGAGAAACACACATGCACCTCCCTCCCACAACACACATACATGTGCCCCCAATGTCTTCTGGATTTCTGACTCATTTAGAGTAAGAATCACATGTAGGACATATCACTGGTGCTATCCACAATTTCATTCCTGGTCCACACCTGCTTTCAGAGTTCCTGAGGAATTGTCTAGCAGGGAAAGAAAATCTTTCTGCCACAGAAACTTTCTGAGCAGTGTGAAAGGACCAGAGAAAATAGTAGCTTCAGCCTCTCACAACAAATTTCCTTCCTTTCCCCAAACAGAAAAGTCACCATATTTCTGTATGCATACAGCAGCTCTATTACCAATTTAACTTCATTGAATAATTAATTGTTGGAAGCATTTCAGATTCAACAGGTCTGCCCCATTTCTTGACTTTCTTTGTCCTGTCTCACAATCAGTGATTGAACTTGTAAGCAAAATTTCCCTGTAGGTTTGCCAGTTAGGAGGGCAGTTTGCTGCCAAACCAAGGAAAGCCCAAGAAGATTGCCAATTAATTCTGCTGGGAGGTGAAATTGCAGGAGTGATCTGGTGTTTCATTGATGCTATCTGTCATGCTTCTCTCAATGCCAAGGTTGCTCGGCCATGCTTGTTTTCCTTGTGATTTCAGCCACTTGCCCTCTCACACTCACAGAGGTGACTCACTTGACTCACACATCTGAACTCTTTGCAGCAAGGTCTGAGGAAGCTGAAAAGCATCTCCTGGTCTCCTAACTCCAACTTTCATGTAGACTGTGAGCAAAGGATTCTCTTGTTTTGTTCTTTTCAAACCAACTCTTTCTATAGACTCATTTTGAAGGGTTGCTGTCCTAGTCAAGACTTCTGTAAAGGATTCACCCTGCCTCGGACATGACAGTATTTTCTTTATGCAACTAGTGAGAAATTAATTTTAGTCATGTCAGAATGGATTCTTTCTCACTCCTTCCTGTTGCTGGATAAGAAGTTGAAGGGCAGTTGCATACTGCATGGCAGGTGAACTGGAGGAACAAGATAAGGGCAAGAGTTTATACCCATCTCCTCTGAAAGGAGGCCCCACCTGCAACCCTGCTCCTGTTTCTGATGCCCTGTTAAAAGATGAATGTGAACAAATTGGGGAGAGCCCCATAGAGGCCACTGGATGGCCCTGGAGCATCCCATGAACCAGGAGAGTCTCAGGGGCCTGGTCCTGTTCAGACTGAAGGCAAGAAGACAAGGCTGACTGTTATCAGAGGGGCTCAGCAAAGGGACAGCTGGAAAGAGCCTTCAATGGCAACGGGGAAACTCAGACATAAAATAAGGAACAAAACTCATGCCAAGCATTGTTCAGCACTGGCAGAAAGGCCAGAGACCCTGGGGAATCTCGACCCTTGCAGTTGTTCAGAAGTCTCTTGAAGATGGCCATGTGTAACCTGGTCATGTTTGGCGGTAGCTCGGCTGTGAAGAAGGCCTTGGTCTAGGGAGGTCCCTTCCAGAATCAATCTTTCTGTCAGGAAATCTAAGGAAGATTTAAAAGTCTTTATCACTTTCTGCCTGATTTCATCCTTTGTTCAATTTCAATGAAAAAATGTCATCAGCAAGTCATGTGTACAATAACTTGGGATTACTTGTTGGATATTTATAAATTCCGTTTCGCCAACGTCAGACTTCCCTTCCAGTTCAGCAGCAGCTCTTACCTGCTCTCTTGGCAAATGTAATCCCATCCACTGAAGGCTCAAAGTCCCTCTCCAGCTTTAGTTCTTCCTCCTATTACTGAAACACTTACAGGAACCCTTTCCTATGAAAAAAAAAAAAGCTTTGAACTAGGAAATGCAAAGTTTCTGACACATTCCCATCCATATCCCTCCTTGAACCTTTCCTTTGCTGTTTGGTAGGCTTGCACTCCTCTCTGGTGCAGGGGGAGCTGTGCCTGGGACATTCCAAGCAGAGTGTATGGACTCCTACAAGTGCTTAGGCTGGAAGGAACCTTGAGGAGTTTCTACTTCAAACTGCTGCTCATGGCAGGATGGAGAATGGGAAGATATTTTCCCATGCTGGTTATGAAGCTGGGGGAGAGAAAGCAGTGTGGAACAGGAAGGTTTGTTACTATTGCTGTGAAAATATTTCCTGCAAGGGGCTGAGGGAACAGGAAGCATTGGGAAAGTGCCCATGACTGTGTCAGTGGGTGAGGACAGGAGAAGAGAGGCTGCAGGAAGGCACAGGGAGCAGATGGAGGCAGTGAGTGTCACCACAGGTAACACAGCTTCAGCTGGGCATGGCAGCCACAGACACACAGACTGCCCTGCCCTCAGAGACCATCCAAAGGGATCTTGGCAAGCTTCAGCACTGGCACCATGTGCACCTCGTGAGGTTCAAAAAGGCCAAGTGCAGCTCCTGTCTGATCAGCCCAGCCACCAGTGCAAGGAAATTGTGCCAACAAGGAGGTCAGCACAGAGGGAGATAAACACTGCAGTGCAGAGCTGCTGTGTGACAGCTGTGACAATGCACAGCTCAGGGCGTGCAGCTGTCATTGGGCAGTGATAGAGGAGGCCTGAGACTCTGCTCGTTCAGGTAAATTTATTTGCACATGGCTAAACAGCTCCTGAAATACCTCGTCATTCCTCATCCCTTATCAAGATACTACAGGTTTAAAAAACCAAACTGGTTTTGCCATTAGAATTAAAAAAATCAAATTAGTGAAAACATTCTGTTTATTATGTGATTAAGGGCAGTAGAAGACTATATCATCACTAAAATTACGCCTTTAGATACAACCAAGCATGTAATAGCTAAGCACAATATGCATGTGAGAGTTTGGCCAGAACCAGCAACAATCTACATGTTCACCAAGACTTTTTTTGAGTCAAGCCTGAACCCACTGTTACTGACCAGTGAAACTGGAAGGAGACAAAATTTTCTGGGAAACATCCAAGAAAAATATTTGCTAGTGACTGCATGGACCATTTTCCAGATACACAGAGACATCTCACCATGAAAGAGCAGTGTTTATATACACTAAAGATGCACAAAACAGACTCACTGCTGAATGCAAAAGATTCTTTAATGGCATGAATACAAAATGGATTACAGACAATGGTAGAGTCCACAGTACCACAAGGGCATTGCAAAGCAGATTACAAAGGAAGTGGTGCTGGTTCTGTACTAACATCTTCTGTTTCACTTAGCAACAGAAATAACATGCAATCCTTCTACATTCCATAGCCCAGGACTCTGGAATACCGCCTGAGGGTACAACCAGTTTCACACATCTGGCATGTCTCTTAGCTTTCTTCATATGATACAGCATGATGATTCTGGCATTTGTGGGGTGGGAGAAGAGTGCAAGGCAGCATAGCAAAGTACAGATCTGGAGTGCAGCACAGCAGAGCGCCCTCACATTCCCCCCTGCGACACTGGGAGGAAAGGCAACACAGGCAGAGACAGAGATCTAGGTCTCAAATTTCTTGCCCAGGCTGCATCTTTCCTCAGTTTTGGAGGATTTGCATTCTAACAGCCACAGCCAGGGCAAAGGGGACGCAGGAAGGAAAGCTTGTCATTGAAATTGATTGCCTTGTAATTTGGAAGGTGCTCGTGCTCTCGGGCAATGTATTGAAATCCACTTCCATCACGGTGCTCACACAGCAGCCAGACACCTTTCTGGACTTTGTGAGAAGACACGATGTCATTGTCATGTCCTGCAGCCAGAATGGTTGCTTCTCTTATTATTCTGCTCTTCCCTTGATAATCAACATGTTCATAGAGAGTGATCTGGGGGTCATGCAGATCTTCAGTGACCACCTGCAGAGAGCTGATCTTATCATTCATATCTTTATCAACAAAGCTATACTCTCCCTCCTCAAAGACCAGAAATTGGCCTGCATAATCAACATGCTCATAAGCCACCCAAGGCTGGCCAATTACTTTCACTGAGGAGACAATATCATTCCAATCTGCATCTTTGAGGTTGGGAATGCTGGTGTGGAATTCTTTGGACAGACCCTGGAAGTTAGGATGCTCATAAATGATGATTTTTCCCATCTCAGCAGGACTTCGGGTGTGCAGATTTCTTTCTATAGGAGCTGGATGACAGCCTGCACAAAAGGAAGAGAGAAAATAAGCAATGCTTGTAAGAAAACTTTATTCTCCAGACACAAACTGATGGGAAGCATGGTGGAGAAAAGGAAAAGTAAAACATTTTTAGCAGAGGAAAAACATAGCAGCAGCTGGAAAGGAGTGAGTGCATGACATAGAAATTTCAATTTTGAGGGAAAACAAAACGGGATATGTGCCCACAACTACCCAGTTCAAGTTGGATGTGTGTGTTGGGTTAGGGGTATACCCAAAAGTAAGTTGTAAAATACTCTCACATTTGGCCCTCACACTTGTGTATCACTGGCCCTCCACCCTCTCCCTTCCTAAAGTTTGCTTCTCCTGCAGCAGCCATCTCGTCCTCCCCAAAAGATGGGTTCAGTCTCTGCACATGCAGACAGCAGACCCTCACGTCTGTGCTGCAGCTCTCACCCCACACTAAAGCCTCCTTCCTTCCCCTGCATTTCCCGCAGCTGCCCAAGAAATCCTTCCAGTTCTCCTGTACAAAGTGTGCCTCTTACCTTGATGTCAGCTGCAGGGCTGGCGAGAGCTGAGGGCGATTCCTCCAGTGCAGGGCTGTGGTTTGGGAAGGGCGTTCACCTGCCTGCATTTATACCTGCACAGAAGTCTTGTGCAACAGCCCAGGTGACAGCGTGAAAAGTGACTGAAACTCTCCAAAAGCCAGGCCAGCCACAGCAATTCGGACACACCAAAGTACATTGTCACACAGGGGCTGTGGAAGTTTCTTCTTGTTCCCCCAGCCCCTGAAGGAAATTTCCTGCAGGAAATATTTTCACAGCAGTAAAGTAACAAACCTCCCTGTTCCACACTGCTTTCTCTCCCCCAACTTGATAACCAGCATGGGAAAATATCTTCCCATTCTCCATCCTGCCATGAGCAGCAGTTTGAAGTAGAAACTCCTCAAGGTTCCTTCCAGCCTAAGCACTTCTAGGAGTCCATACACTCTGCTTGGAATGTCCCAGGCACAGCTCCCCCTGCACCAGAGAGGAGTGCAAGCCTACCAAACAGCAAAGGAAAGGTTCAAGGAGGGATATGGAGTCAGAAACTTTGCATTTCCTAGTTCAAAGCTTTTTTTTTTTTCATAGGAAAGGATTCTTGTAAGTGTTTCAGTAATAATAAGATGAAGTAAAGGTGGAGAAGGATTTTGAGCCTTCAGTGGATGGGATTACATTTGCCAAGAGAGCAGGTAAGAGCTGCTGCTGAACTGGGAGGGAACTCTGACGTTGGCGAAACGGAATTTATAAATATCCAACAAGTAATCCCAAGTTATTGTACACATTCATATTGCTGATGACACTTTTTCATTGAAATTGAACAAAGGGTGAAATCAGGCAGAAAGTGACAAAGACTTTTAAATCTTCCTTAGATTTCCTGACAGAAAGATTGATTCTGGAAGGGACCTCCCTAGTCCAAGGCCTTCTTCACAGCAGAGCTACCTCCAAACATGACCAGGTTACACATGGCCATCTTCAAGAGATTTCTGAACCAGCTGCAAGGGTGGAGATTCCCCAGTAAGTCTGGCCTTATTTAGCAGCAGACTGGACCCAATGGCATCCACAGGTCACTTTCAACCTGAATTGTCCTATGATCCCACAACCCACCTGGATCACAGCATCACTCAAGCTCATGACTTAAGGATCAAGAGCGGGATATCCCAGTATTACCTGAGCTATATTGTCCCTGAGGAATCTTGCTCTAAATAAAGTCTCTCAGCTGATTATCCCACTATCCCACTATTTCAGATGTTCATGCTCACAAGAGATTTATTGGCTAGTCTATTGCAAAAATACCTCTCTCTTCCCCTCCCTCTTTCTTTAGAGCTTCTCAGGAGAAACACACATGCACCTCCCTCCCACAACACACATACATGTGCCCCCAATGTCTTCTGGATTTCTGACAGATTTTGAGTAAGAATCACATGTAGGATATATCACAGGTGCTATCCACAATTTCATTCCTGGTCCACACCTGCTTTCACAATTCCTGAGGAATTGTCTATCAGGGAAAGAAAATGTATCCTGAGCAGTGTGAAAGGACCAGAGAAAATAGTAGCTTCAGCCTCTCACAACAAATTTCCTTCCTTTCCCCAAACAGAAAAGTCACCATATTTCTGTATGCATACAGCAGCTCTATTACCAATTTAACTTCATTGAATAATTAATTGTTGGAAGCATTTCAGATTCAACAGGTCTGCCCCATTTCTTGACTTTCTTTGTCCTGTCTCACAATCAGTGATTGAACTTGTAAGCAAAATTTCCCTGTAGGTTTGCCAGTTAGGAGGGCAGTTTGCTGCCAAACCAAGGAAAGCCCAAGAAGATTGCCAGTTAATTCTGCTGGGAGGTGAAATTGCAGGAGTGATCTGGTGTTTCACTGATGCTATCTGTCATGCTTCTCTCAATGCCAAGGTTGCTCGGCCATGCTTGTTTTCCTTGTGATTTCAGCCACTTGCCCTCTCACACTCACAGAGGTGACTCACTTGACTCACACATCTGAACTCTTTGCAGCAAGGTCTGAGGAAGCTGAAAAGCATCTCCTGGTCTCCTAACTCCAACTTTCATGTAGACTGTGAGCAAAGGATTCTCTTGTTTTGTTCTTTTCAAACCAACTAACTCTTTCTATAGACTCATTTTGAAGGGTTGCTGTCCTAGTCAAGACTTCTGTAAAGGATTCACCCTGCCTCGGACATGACAGTATTTTCTTTATGCAACTAGTGAGAAATTAATTTTAGTCATGTCAGAATGGATTCTTTCTCACTCCTTCCTGTTGCTGGATAAGAAGTTGAAGGGCAGTTGCATACTGCACGGCAGGTGAACTGGAGGAACAAGATAAGGGCAAGAGTTTATACCCATCTCCTCTGAAAGGAGGCCCCACCTGCAACCCTGCTCCTGTTTCTGATGCCCTGTTAAAAGATGAATGTGAACAAATTGGGGAGAGCCCCATAGAGGCCACTGGATGGCCCTGGAGCATCCCATGAACCAGGAGAGTCTCAAGGGCCTGGTCCTGTTCAGACTGCAGAAGACAAGGCTGACTGTTATCAGAGGGGCTCAGCAAAGGGACAGCTGGGAAGAGCCTTCAATGGCAACGGGGAAACTCAGACATAAAATAAGGAACAAAAAACTCATGCCAAGCATTGTTCAGCACTGGCAGAAAGGCCAGATTTACTGGGGAATCTCGACCCTTGCAGCTGGTTCAGAAGTCTCTTGAGGATGGCCATGCGTAACCTGGTCATGTTTGGAGGTAGCTCTGCTGTGAAGAAGGCCTTGGACTAGGGAGGTCCCTTCCAGAATCAATCTTTCTGTCAGGAAATCTAAGGAAGATTTAAAAGTCTTTGTCACTTTCTGCCTGATTTCATCCTTTGTTCAATTTCAATGAAAAAGTGTCATCAGCAAGTCATGTGTACAATAACTTGGGATTTCTTGTTGGATATTTATAAATTCCGTTTCGCCAACGTCAGAGTTCCCTCCCAGTTCAGCAGCAGCTCTTACCTGCTCTCTTGTCAAATGTAATCCCATCCACTGATGGCTCAAAGTCCCTCTCCAGCTTTACTTCCCCCTCTTATTACTGAAACACTTACAGGAATCCTTTCCTATGAAAAAAAAAAAGCTTTGAACCAGGAAATGCAAAGTTTCTGACACATTCCCATCCATATCCCTCCTTGAACCTTTCCTTTGCTGTTTGGTAGGCTTGCACTCCTCTCTGGTGCAGGGGGAGCTGTGCCTGGGACATTCCAAGCAGAGTGTATGGACTCCTAGAAGTGCTTAGGCTGGAAGGAACCTTGAGGAGTTTCTACTTCAAACTGCTGCTCATGGCAGGATGGAGAATGGGAAGATATTTTCCCATGCTGGTTATCAAGCTGGGGGAGAGAAAGCAGTGTGCAACAGGGAGGTTTGTTACTTTACTGCTGTGAAAATATTTCCTGCAGGAAATTTCCTTCAGGGGCTGGGGGAACAAGAAGAAACTACCACAGCCCCTGTGTGACAATGTACTTTGGTGTGTCCGAATTGCTGTGGCTGGCCTGGCTTTTGGAGAGTTTTGGTCACTTTTCACGCTGTCACCTGGGCTGTTGCACAAGACTTCTGTGCAGGTATAAATGCAGGCAGGTGAGATGCCCTTCCCAAACCACAGCCCTGCACTGGAGGAATCACCCTCAGCTCTCCCCAGCCCTGCAGCTGACATCAAGGTAGGAGGCACACTTTGTACAGGAGAACTGGAAGGACTTCTTGGGCAGCTGCTGGGAAATGCAGGGGAAGGGAAGGAGGATTTAATGTGGGGCTTAAAGCTGCAGCACAGACGTGAGGGTCTGCTGTCTGCATGTGCAGAGACTGAACCCATCTTTTGGGGAGGACGAGATGGCTGCTGCAGGAGAAACAAACCTTAGGAAGGGAGAGGGTGGAGGGCCAGTGGTACACAAGTGTGAGGGCCAAATGTGAGAGTATTTTACAACTTACTTTTGGGTATACCCCTAACCCAACACACACATCCAACTTGAACTGGGTAGTTGTGAGCACATATCTCGTTTTGTTTTCCCTCAAAACTGAAATTTCTATGTCATGCACTCACTCCTTTCCAGTTGATGCTATGTTTATATTCTTTGCTAAAAATGTGTTGATCTTCCCTTCTTTCCTTTTTCCTCCTCTACATTCTCCATCATTTTGTGTCCCGTGTGTGCAAGCCTCTTACAAGCATTGCTCGTTTTCTGTCTTCCTTTTGTGCAGGCTGTCATCCAACTCCTAGAGCAAGGAATCCAGACTCCAGAAGCCCTACTGAGATGGGAAAAATCATCATTTATGAGCATGTCAACTTCCAGGGTTTGTCCCTGGAACTGACTTCTGACACTCCCAACCTAACAGCTGTGGGTTGGAATGATATTGTCTCCTCAGTGAAAGTAATTGGCCAGCCTTGGGTGGCTTATGAGCATGTTGAGTATAAGGGTCAGTTTCTGGTCTTCGAGGAGGGAGAATATGACTCTGTGGGTAAAGATATGAATGACAAGATCAGCTCCCTGCAGCTGATCACGGAAGATCTGCACAACCCCCAGATCACTCTCTATCAGCATGTTGAATATAAAGGGAGGAGCAGAATAGTAAGAGAAGCCACCGATCTGGCTGGCGGAGAAGATGATGACATCGTGTCTTCTCACAAAGTCCAGAGAGGTGTCTGGCTGCTGTGTGAAAACAGCGATGGAAGTGGACCTCGACACCTTGCCCGAGAACATGAAGATGTTCCCAATTACAAGGAAATTGACTTCAATGACAAGCTTTCCTTCCTGCGTCCCCTTCGCCCTGGCCGTGACTCTTAGACGGCACATCCCGTGACCCTGAGGGAAGATGCAGTTCCAGCAAGAAATCGAAGACTTTGATCTCTGCCTCTGCTTGTCTCCCTTCCTTTGTGATTTGCTTTACAAAGCCCTTGTGGTACCTTGGCCTCTGCCATCGTCTGTAACCTCTTTTGGGTGGGTGTCAATAAAGACTCCCTGGCAAGCAAAAGCGGGCGTGTTTTATGGACCGTTCAGTGTAGATAAATATTGCCCTTTCATGGTGAGGTGTCCCTGTGTATCCAGAGAATGAGTTGTGCAGTCATTGTGAGACTTTTTCATGGATCTCTCCTTAAAGGAATTCTCTCCTTCTAGTTTCACTCTTCAGTAGCAGTGGGTTCAGACTTGACTCAACCAGAGCTAAAGTCTTGGCGAGCATGTTGATTATTGCTGTGATCCTGGCCAAACTCTCCCAGGCAGTGTACCTAAATATCAAACTCTTGATTGTATATCCTACAGTCAGTCAGAGTGATGGATCATGCTGGTGATACAGTCTGCCACTGCACAAATCATAAAATCAAACAGTAAGTTCTCAAAGCTTGGAATTGACTGATCGGTTGATCCCAGTGGAAAAAAACTGTCTTGTGTTTTTAAACCTGTAATATCTTGATAAGGGAGGAGGGATGACGAGGTATCCCGTGGTCAGTTCTGCCATGTGCAAGTTCACCTGGAAGTGTAGGTTCTCAGGCCTCCCCCATCCCAGCCCAATGACAGCTGCACGCCCTGAGCTGTGCATTGTCACAGCTGTCACACGGCAGCTCTGCACTGCAGTGTTTGTCTCCCTCTGTGCTGACCTTCTTGTTGGCACAATTTCCTTGCACTGGTGGCTGGGCTGATCAGACAGGAGCTGCACTTGGCCTTTTTGAACCTCACGAGGTGCACATGGTGCCAGTGCTGAAGCTTGCCAAGGTGCCTCTGCATGGTGCCTTCCCTCAGCTGATCAAACACATCCCTCAGCTCAGAGTCATCTGCAAATCTGCCCAGGATGCACTCCATCCCACTGCCTGTGCCACTGAGGAAGTCATGGAGCACTACTAGTGTGCCAGCAGGGCCCTTGAGGGACACCATTTGTTACTGGGTTCCATTGATCCTGACAAGGCCCTTTGTGTGTGTGGCCAACAATTCCATATCTCAAACTGCTTCCTGCATTTTTCTCTTCTGTTTTGGGATGTGTAGGCACATGGAGAACAGGGGCGTGACTGGAGACAGCCAGCACAACTTCAGCAGAGCCTTCACCTCCTGATCTGCAGGATCAGATCAGTCTGGGGGATGAGTGCACTGGGAGCAGCCCTGCTGAGAAGGAAGACGGTGCTGGATGAGAGCCAGCCCTGCGAGCTTGCAGCCTGGAAAGCCAACCATATCCTGGGCTGCCAAAGGTGTAGTCAGCAATGGAGCAGTGCGGGGGGATGGTAAATGGCTGCTACCTTCCCAAAAACATCTCCCCAGGGCGCCGTCCAGGCAGGGGCACAGACATTCACACTGCACACACACACAGCTGCCAACAGCAGCCAACGCACCAGAGGTGGGAAGGGCCTGCTGTGTGGAGTTCCAGCAGGGTTTATTAATGCCACACGCCAAAGGGTCTGGGGACAACAGAGCCAGAACAGAGAAGGGGCTTGGATTAAATATGGGGTAAGAGGGGGCGAGCAGAGCATCAGGAACCGATGGTCTGAAGGCACAGGGGCGGTGCGTCAGGGAGGCAAAGGGCAGCAACCAAGAGGGAACATGAGGGCGGATAAGCAGGGACATCAAAACCAATGGGGACACAGGGAAGGGAGAACATTCCAGAACTGGGTGACATATATAGATTACATAGGTGGGTAAGGCCAAGGGGCCAGTGAGAAGGGTGAAAGTGGGGTACATGAAGACGATGGTGCAGAGCACTATGGGCGAAGCCTTTTTCCTCACCCTGTGCTGTGAGGCATTCCTGGAGCCTACAGTACATTCCTCCAGGGCATTGCCCTTGAAGCTTCCCTGGTAGGCTCACAGGCCTCCACAACAGTCAAGGGGGCGCAATTCTTCCCTTGTGATCCACTATGGTGAGATCCCACCTGGAGCACTGAAGGCAGCTCTGCAGATTTTTACTGGGCCTTTGAAATGGAGAGAGGGGAGATTTCAATTGCACATTTGGAAGAGTATTTTTAAGATGATGGGTGTGAGGCACTGGCACAGGTTTCCCAGAGGAGCTGTGGTTGACTCATCCCTCAAAGGCCAGGCTGGATGGAGCTTTGAGCAACCTGGTCTAGTGGAAGTTCTCCCTGCCTGTGGCAGGTGGTTGCAACTAGATGGTGTTTAAGACCTCTCCCAGCCAAAATCAGTCTGTGATTTTGTGATTCTAGGAGGGGCAAATTCAGCAATACAGTGAACCTTGTCGTGGTTTCAGGTCCCAGTCTCTCAGTTTCATATTCCTCTTTTTCCATCTACAGGACCCCTTTCGCAACACTTTTGAATTTGGAAAATCAGCACAATGAGTGTATATAGCTGCAAGTACCAGCTAAATCCTGTGCTTTCCAAGGGTGACTGAGGAGGAAATCTACCCTATCCTGCTGTGCATGGCTGTGTAGGCAGAAGTCTCTTCTAAAGACACTTTAGCATTTTTACAGCTCAGGCTGGATGGTGTATGGTTGTGGCATTACAGGGTAGAAGAATAATGTCTTTCTGGCTGCCCCTTTGGCATGTAGTGGATAATGCCTGAATGGTGTGAAGCACCATGGAAAACCAACACCTATATGGAAGGAATTCAGGATTGTGGAGTGGTTTCATACAATGAAAAAAAAAATAAAGATGCAAAACACCTTTGTTGATGTAATTTCCTTGATTCTGGCACTATGGCCTGAAGATTCTTGCAATGTCTCTTAGGGTGTTACATAAAAGCATTCAGGTAATCTTTTTTCTTTTCTTGATCGTAGAAACTGCCTTGAAATTGGTACATTGGGCTTATTTCTCCTTCTTGTAAGTGGAAGATAAAGAAGGCCAAAGGAGTGAGTTAGGATTAACCTGGCAAAACCCAGGTAAAGGGATTTCTTTGTCTTCAGGGATATCAGAGCCTGGCTATCTTGAATTTTAGGAAAGTTTACTATACTTATAAAAGACTATACCTACTCTTGCTGCAGTGTCTAAGAAAGTGTAGAAAACATTTAGTGAAGGAGGAAGGAAGAGAGGGAGGGACATGGAGGCTTCTGTCACTTGCATTTATTGTCTGTAATTATTCCTTGTCTTTTTACTTATTGGATAAAAACAGAAGATCATTGCCTACATTCCAATTAAAAAAACCCCTACAGATACTAGTTTGACCAGCTTGCTATGCATTTCCCTAGCTGTTTCCTGTTGCCTTCCTTATTTCTTTCATGTTTTGTTTCCTTTACATGGTAATTTTAAACGATTCTTTTCTGTTTCCTCAGACCTTGCTGCAAAGAGTTCAGATGTGTGACTCAAGTGAGTCACCTCTGTGAGTGTGAGAGGGCAAGTGGCTGAAATCACAAGGAAAACAAGCATGGCCGAGCAACCTTGGCATTGAGAGAAGCATGACAGATAGCATCAGTGAAACACCAGATCACTCCTGCAATTTCACCTCTCAGCAGAATCAATTTGCACTCTTCTTATGCTTTTTTTGGTTTGGCAGTAGACAGCTCTCCTAACTGGCAAACCTACAGGGAAATTTTGCTTACAAGTTCAATCACTGATGAGATAGGACAAAGAAAGTCAAGAAATGGGGCAGACCTGTTGAATCTGAAATGCTTCCAACAATTAATTATTCAATGAAGTTAAATTAGTCATAGAACTGCTGTATGCAAACAGAAGTATGGTAACTTTTCTGTTTGGGGAAAGGAAGGAAATTTGTTGTGAGAGGCTGAAGCTACTATTTTCTCTGATCCTTTCACAGTGCTCAAGATACATTTTCTTTCTCTGATAGACAATTCTTCAGGAATTCTGAAAGAAGGCATGGACCAGGAATGAAATTGTGGATAGCACCTGTGATATATCCTACATGTGATTCTTACTCTAAATGAGTCAGAAATCCAGAAGACATTGGGGGCACATGTATGTGTGTTGTGGGAGGGAGACACATGTGTGTTTTTCCTGAGAAGCTCTAAAGAAGGAGGGAGGGGAAGAGAGAGGTATTTCCAGAACAGAGTAGCCAATAAATCTGTTGTGAGATAGTCAGCTGAGACCCTGCTTTGGGTGGATCAAGTGTGAAGATTATGTTCAGCTTCAGTCATTGCTGTGCAGGCAACTGTGCTTTTGGCATCAAGTATGTACTTCCAGGGGTCAAAATTTTTCCTGAAAAGTGTGGTATACAATCAGTTCCTTCCCTGACCTTCTCCTCTCATAAACCCTGGGAATACTTAATATCATCAGTCTAAGGAGGTCATTCAGAGCAACTGACACACACTAAATTTGCCTCTGACATGCCGACTTTTCCATGTAGCCAGCTGCCTTTGGTGTTTCTCCAGAATCTCTAAATTGAAAATCCTATTGTGAAGATTAAAAAAAAAAAGGGGACTGCAGATTGTGTTTTAGCTTTTCTAGTTTTAACTGCAGATGGTGCTCCCTCTCCAAGGAAAAATTACTGCAAAGAAAATCCAGGAAGCTTTCACCCAGGCCAGCAGCGTTCCACAAAGTGCCTTGCCTTGTGTGCAACCCTGCACCCTAAGTTCACTTAACTGAAGTAATCCCCAAATTTGGAAAACTTCTTGAATGTCCAGCTGTTCATTAACCCCGATGGCTTCAGTGTACAGCCAGATGCAAGCCTTTTACAAGGTGCTGGGTTTCACTCCCATAATTCCATCAAAGTCTTTGCTTTCCAAAGTTGTGGTTTGCACTCAGGTTTGTTAGGAGACCACTTCCAAAGGCAGGCTTGCATATTCCAAAGCTGGGATCCTTATGCTGTTATGCCAATTCACCCCAGAGTGCTTTACAATGTGTGGATCAGGAAATGGCAACAATGATCAAATGCATGTGACACTAGACTCCTATTTCTCCAGATGATCCAGAGTTCAGATGTTCACGCAAGAGGGGACCTACAGGTAGTGGTCCTGCAAGATTGTGTAGGGGCTGTATGGCCCCTATTTCTCCCTAACAAAGAGCCCCTATATCTCATCAGCCTGGTGAAAACACCTGTGAAAACAGCATCTATAAACAACTTCAGTAAAATAACCCTTTAATAGCAAAGTATGAAAATTTTCTGATCTCTTTCTCTCAGTTACTTTGTGCTATATAAATTCAGGCATGTAGTCTGACCATACATAAAATACAAAATTTAACAGATTAATCATATTTTTGATATTAAGAAATTAAGACACACCAAGGATTTATCACAAATGGACTCTAGCATGAAGGTTTACATAATGGTATTTCTTTAGGTAGCAGGTAGGTGCCACAAAAATCACATGTGGTCTAATTTAAATAGGGTTTCTGTTTCTGTATGATTAGACTGCTACTGAGAGTCCCAAGGGACTATTTTTGGATTCAAGAAATGGTTAGTAGAAGTTCATTTATTGTTTCTGCATGTTTTCATGAGGAGATGCAGGGAAATCATTGCTCCCAAATATCTGAGCTCTGCTAAGAGATGATGAAGGATTTTATTATGGTTTCCTGTGACCTTTATAATTCTCATCTCTCTTCATTCATGCAGGCTCAGGATGAAGAAGATGTACCCAGCTATGGCATCCAGAAATTTTCTGCACAGATAAGATCAATCAAGCTCAGGATGGAAATTCTTTATTGTCATAATACATGAGCAGTTTGCTTTGAGGAAAGTTTGTATTACTAGGCAGACAATAAAATAAGATAAACTTCAAAGGCAACAAAAAATGGTAATCTATGTGACATATACTTCAGTTTAAATCTTGCCATGGTGAATGACAAAACCATAAATGAAAGTTGTGCAAATTCCCTCACATGCCTATCACCTCTTCATAGATATCTCATGGATAGAATGAGAACTGACTTATTATGAAAAGAAACCTTGAAATGGCAAAGTCTGGATGAGGCTGTGGAAGCAGTTGCAAAGAAAACATGTCAAGAGGTCATCCTTGAGTTTTGACAATGTTGTTTAGGGATGAATGAAGACTTACTGTATTATTGAGCCATTTAGCACATTTCTAAGTGTTTCAGAAAAAAAAAAAAAAGAAAAGGGCAATAAATTCCACTTACTTCAGATACCTGATTTGTCCAAAGTACAGGCTCTCCTCTTGCTCAACTGTATTACACCAAAGACTTTTCAGGCTATGGTACAGAAAGAGAGCTGTGCTTTGGCTATCTACTGGCTCCACTTTAGCTGGAGAACCTGCTCTGTAGGGATTAGGCATGTAAAACCATTGCATTTCCCATAGGCTTGCTAACAGGACTGAATGTTTTTCAAGCTCTGTGCTCTGCTTTCCATGTTTTCAGAAAAAGCAGATCATTTGCTTTGGAGGGAAGATTGTTTTATGAGCGTTTCATTTAATCTTAGTAAGGATTTGCTCTGCATTTCTTCCCTATTTTTGCTGTAGTTTGACCTTGACAGCAACACCTGCCTGAAAAATCAAGAGAACAATTGATGTGCTGGTACCTGTGGCATCACACCTCAGAGAATGAGACTAGAAATGTTCCCAAAAAATCATATGGGGGAGAGAAGGGTTTTTCAGGGGAAATCAGTGCACAGGTGTGTGTATTTCTCGCTGTGGAGAAGGATTCAGTTACTAGGAGAGGCTGAGGGAAGAAGCCAGCCAAAGCCTATGCTCATGCTCCACCCATCCCCAAGTCACTGGATCAGTTCTGCTGAGATGTTCACACAAATATCAATGTTTTTTGAGACCCCATTGCCACGGTTCACTGTGTTCAGTTCAGACAGTGCACTGTGCTGTGGAGTGTGTGAATAATGCCACATAAAACAGATAAAATATATGATTTCTGAAATACATAGTAGATGATTTATATATGATACATTGTATATACTCTATAATGCATAGTATGTGAAATAAAATATGAAACATACAATGTATATATCATATAATATCTTATTAACTTGGTCCTCTGCAATCTCTCTTCTTCAAGACTGGGATATCTAGGAAACCTGAGTTCTTTAATAGCAGGCAGAAATATTTGGTGGGAATTTTGCTCCTCTCAAAACCAGCTCCTCTGTCTCAAGATCCCTCTAGTTAATCAGTGTTTGTCCAAACATGATGTGGAAGAATATAGTTTAATTCCAAATTCACAACACTGTCTCTTGTCAATGATGGGTTGTCAAATTTGTGTTGTCAAATTTGGTTTTGTTGCCAAAAGATATATGGGGGTTCAGTTATCATGCTTCAATTCACCAGTTGAGCTGGGAACCAATATTGTCTGAGGAACCAGTTTCAGAAATAAAACTATTTCAAAGAACTGTGTTCAGGAGAGGCTTTCTGAAAATACAATTTGTTCAGCAAATGAGTCAAACCAAAGAGGCACAAATACTTCAAAATGAACTTTTTAGCTTAACAAGAAGGAAATAATCTAAATACTGAAATGCAATTTTAAATTACAGTGAACAATAACAGGTGACCAGGCATTCCAGTGCTGTGTTCTGACCATGCTTTAGTCATTAAATGGTGTGTGAAGACTTCATTACGCCTGCAGATGGAACCTTGGCATGAAAACCAGCTCAGTGACAAGGGAGCACTGCTTTGGATACGTCTTGTCTTTTACCAGTCAACTGTTAGCATCCTGCACATACATTACAGAATACAGGAAGCAGGTATGTCTGCTTATCATCTGGCTTCCTGGCAGACAAGGTCTGACCTTGAGCCTAATTTGTACATTTGGCAGTGAGCTAAACCAGCCCGGTCTTGTTCTGCGGTTGGTTCTGCCTGTGAAATAGTAATTCCTCTCACCACCTTTCTGAGGACAGGTTATCTGCAGGGTGCTTTACAGGCTTTACAGGACTGACATGTTCAAGACTGATCTTGCTAAGACACCAGTGGAGGCACTCTCATAACTCACCCAAAGGAGCCCTGCCGCCCAGTGAGCTCACACAATTTGGGAATCTGGTCCCAGCAGTGCCGATGGGTTGGCTTCCACATGGCAGTGCAGCATGGCATAGAAAACTGCTCTGGAGCCTAAATGGATGTAACGTGCCAGTGTGAGGCTGCACCTGAGTTAATGAATCCTGCTGTAAATCAGCTGCTCCGAGCACACTGACTGTTCTCTACCAGCACGTACACACAACTCAGGGACCCAAGCTCACACCTCTCTGTAGGGCAGTGCTGTGCCCTATAGACAGAGCAGCTCATGTTGCTGGCCCCTTGTTTGGAGAACTCAGGAGAGTACACAGAGACTGTGTGTACACTCTTTGGGTGGGCAGGGGAGCAGGGTGACTGACGTGTGAGCTGTTGGTTGGACTGAGGCAAGAGTGCACCTGAAGCTTGTGACAGGCCTCTTAACCCCATTTGGGTGTAGACCCAAGTCACTCAGGATTTTATCTGTACAGTGCTGTCACTTTTCAACAACTGGATTTTTCAAATGCCAGTCTTAATAAATCTCATTTTTCGTTAGTGTCAAAATCTTTGAAAGTTCGGCACTTCTACTGTGTAAAAGAGGGAACCTTTATCCTAGAAGAAGGTGTTGAGAGAAGACATCTGGAAAAAATCTTTCTGAATTTCATGGATGAAGTACCTTTGTCCTGGGGTCTTATTACTGATAATTCTGTCAGTTGAGAAACTCCTTAATGACCCTAATAATTATGGATGACAGGTTTGTACAAGTGAAAAGCGACACTCTTCCAGCAGGCTACTGCATTCCCACCTGGATCTTCATGTTTGTTACTCCATAAATCAGCAGGATCTCACCTCCTGCTAAAAGAGTTCAGACACTTTAGTTTTTCAGTCTTTAACATAAAAAGGATATGTCACCCATGGGCTGAAACATAGAGTGCTGACACTATTTCTTGCAGATTCTCTCCCTCTGCTGGCATAAAGGATCATTACCCTGTTGGGGGCTGCTCTTTTCCAGCTCCATAGATATCACTTTTTTGATTGCTTGTTCACTAGGACACTTCTCCTCATGCCCCTGAGATGAAGACTTGCAGTTCCCATATATTTATGACAGACACATATGCTGCAGGAGGTGAGGGGGTGCTTGTTTAACAGATTTGCCTGTGGCACCCCATGACAACAAAGCTGCCATCCAAAAGGATATCGAAGGCAGGTGGAATGGGCTGACAAGGACCCTTATGAAATTGGAAGTGGACAAAATCCTGCATCTGGGAAGGAAGAACCCCTTGCAATGACACATGCTGGGGACTGACTGTCTGGGGAGCAGCTCTGCTGAAAAAGACCTTGTGGTTTTTGTAGGCACCAAGCTGAACATGAACCAAGTCTGCCCTGGCGGCAAAAATGACCAACAGCATCCTGGGCTGTACTAACAGGAGCCTAAGTCAGCAGATTAAGGGGCTCATTGCTTCTTTGGCAGCATTTAGAACACTGCATACAGTTTTGGGTGATGTAGCATAAAAAGATGTTGATAAACTGGGGGAGTTCAATGGAGGGCCACGGAGAAGGTCAGGGGACTGCAGCACTTGCCCTGAGAGGAGAAGCTGGGGAATAGGGCTTGTTCAGCTGGAAGAAAATGTTTTGGTGGGACCTAATAGCAGCAGCTTTCCAATATTTATAAGCAAGTTACTGAGAAGATGAAGCTTAACTTTTCAGAGTGCATATTGTGGGAGGATGAAAATGCAAGAGACACAAACCAAATCAAGAGAGCTTTCAACTGACATAGTGAGAAAAATTTACATGATGATGTCAGTAAATTTTAAATCACACCCCCTAAAGAAGTTGTGTAGTCTACATACTCAGGGGTTTTCAAGACCTGATGGGATAAAGCCACCAGCAAACATAATTCACCTCACAGTTGTCCCTGTGTTGAGCAGTTGACTGGACCCAATGGCAACCAGAGGTCACTTCCAACTTCAGTTATCTACCAGTCCTACAATCCTCCTGGCTCCCTGGATCATGTAAGGACCAAGACAGGCAAATCCCAGCGTTTCCTGAGCCATGTTGCTCCTGAGAAATCTCGCTAGAAATAAAGATGATCAATGTCCCTTGTCCATCCCTTCTATTCAGCCTTGTCAGACCAATGCTGTCCTGATGGGGATTTCTGTGCACTGACGTTCACTCAGGGGGTCTAATGAGCTCCTTTGCACTGTCCTTGCACTCAGCAATCAATGTGTCCCTGCAATTTGTCTCTCCTCAGTTTAGTGTTTGTGGCTTTCTTGGTCAATTTGGGGTTTTTTTGGAAGGGAATTTTTCAGGATGTGGTTCTCCTGCTTTCAAGAGAGTAGAAGTGGAATCACAGCCATCCACAAGTGCAAGAAAAAGAGAACTGAGAGCACATCTGCGGATCTGTGGGATTTCAACACACAAGATGCTCTTCTGAGAAAGCCCATGATAGTTCCTACAAACAGCTGATCAGGATTGAAAGTAAAAGGAAAGGACACTAAAGTTGCACCAGGGTGTTCAGCCCCAGGAGCTCCTCCTGCTCAGCTACTGAGCCAGGCTGCAGAAGTATTATCTGAAGCATTTACTTCTGACTGAATTGGGAAAATGTTTGGCGTCATATTTAGTACAATAATATGGAAAGAAACAGCATGTCTAACTGGATTCAAGTGTTTAAATTGAAAACTGACTGTATAAAGCACCACTTAAAACATTCAGGACTTTGTACGAAATAAATACATGCAAAGATCCATGGTGGTCTTTTGCCTTGTTTCTGCTTTAAAATTCTGACTTTGAAGCTGGTTTTACACCGTACCCATACCCCTCTAATTATATTCCCTTTATGGGTTCCAAACTGTGATCTTCTGTCTGGTTTTGAGACAACAATACTGATGGTTTTGATAATTGTCTATGGTAGTACCATGTCCATCTATTATTATTCATAAATATATACATGAAAACATATGTCACAGAATCAGAGAATGGTGTGGGTTGCAAGAACCCTTTGAGGGATAGGGTGTCCACACCTTCAGAGAGCTGAACATGAGCCAGTTGTGCCCAGGTGGCCAAGAAGGCCAATGGCACCTGGCCTGTATCAGCAGTGGTGTGGCCAGCAGGACCAGGGCAGTGATCATCTCCTTGTGCTGAGATGACACTATCACTTCTGAGCTTGCACCTGGAATCCTATGTTCATTTAGGGTCCCTCACTGCAAGAAAGACATTGAGGGGCTGAAGTGAGTCCAGAGAAGGGCAACAAGGCTGGTGAAGGGTCTGGAGCATAGGTCTGATAAGGAGTGGCTGAGGGAACTGGGAGTGTTTATCGTGGAGAAAAGGAGGCTCAGGGCAGATATGTTTTCTCTTGATAATACCTGAAAGGAGCTTGTGGCAAGGTAGGGGTTTGTCTCTTCTCCATTCAATTAGTGGTGAGACAAGGGGAAATGGCCTTCAGTTGTGCATGGAGAGGTTCAGGCTGGATATTAGGAAACATTTCTTCAAAGCAAGAGTAGTTAAGCTTTGGAATGAACTGCCAAAGGAAGTGTAGGGTCACCATCCCTGAAAATATTCAAAACACAAGTAGAAATGGCCTTTTGCAGTATGGTACGATGGGCATGGTGGCATTTGGTTGAAGGCTAGATTTGATGATCTTGGTGTCCTTTTCCAGCATTAATGATACTGTGATTGTTAGGGGAAGAGGGAAAAGAAAAACAAAAATGTTATGTAAATGTCCACGTTACTCGGGAATCTTCCATCAAAACTCCTAGTAAAACTAAAGTTGTATATTAGATATGCTTCCCAGAAAAGCAAAAATGTAAACTGCAACAGGCAGAAACATTCTACAGCACATGTCACAGACTATTTTGATACCTTTTTATTACTCTGATTCCATTTTCTTCTGGAGGAGAAGAACAAACAAGAATTGAACTTTCCAGTTTTCATCAAGCCACTCGTGCTTCAAGGGACTTTGGAACTAGAGCAAGAAGATGTTGGATTGTAAGAACATCTAATCTAGAACAGGATAGTTAAAGAGTTTTGATCCCTGGGCATGGTACCACTTCTCAGTTCTGTGGAATGGGGTGTTTCACAAGACTTCTGTGCAACTATAAACGGAGGCTGGTAAGATGCCCTTCCCAAACCACAGCCCTGCACTGGAGGAATCGCCCTCAGCTCTCCCCAGCCCTGCAGCTGACATCTAGGTAAGAGGCACACTTTGTACAGGAGAACTGGAAGGGTTTCTTGGGCAGCTGCTGGGAAATGCAGGGGAAGGGAAGGAGGCTTTAGTGTGGGGCTGAGAGCTGCAGCACAGACGTGAGGGTCTGCTGTCTGCATGTGCAGAGACTTGGGGAGGAGGAGATGGCTGCTGCAGGAGAAGTAAACCTTAGGAAGGGAGAGGGTGGAGGGGGCCAGTGATACACAGTTGTGAGGGTTGAATGTGACAGTATTTTACAACTTAATCTTGGACATATATCCAACCCAACACACACAACTAATTAAACATGGGCAGTTGTGGGCACATGTCTCATTTTACCTTTTCCCTCCAAGTACAAACTGCTATGTAAAGCCTTCACTCTTTTCCAGCAGTTGTTACATTTATTCATAGTTCAAAATATTTTATATTTTCTTTATTTCCCCATGCTCTACATAATTTTGTGTAATGTCTTCTTACAAGTTTTTTATTTTTTTCTGTCTTCCTTTTATGCAGGCTGTCACCCAAGACCTACAGCAAAAACTCTCATCCTCAGAAGTCTTACTAAGATGGGAAAAATAATCATTTATGAGCATGCCAACTTCAGGGGTGTGTCCAGAGAAATCACTTCTGACATTTCCAATCTGGGACATTTGGATTTTAATGATATTGTCTCCTCAGTGAGAGTAATTGGCCAGCCTTGGGTGGCTTATGAGCACATAAATTATACAGGCAGGTTACTGGTACTTGAGGAGGGGGAACATGACTATGTTGGTAGAAGCATGAATGATACGATCAGCTCTCTGCAGATGATCACAGAAGATCTGCACGATCCCCAGATCACTCTCTATGAGCATCCCAACTACCAAGGGAAGAGCAGGGTGATAAGACAAGCAACCAACCTGGCTGCGGGATTCGACAATGACATCATGTCTTCCCACAAAGTCCAGAGAGGTGCCTGGCTGCTGTGTGAGCACAGTGATGGAAGTGGGATTCAATACATCGCACGAGAAAAAGATAACCTTCCCCATTACTCAGCTATCTACCTCAATGACAGGCTTTCCTTCCTGCGTCCCCTTCGCCCTGGCCGCTCTTATTAGAATGCAAATCCTCCAAAGCTGAGGAACATGCAGCACCAGCAAGAAATTTGAGATCTAGATTTCTCCTTCTGCTTCTGTAGCCTTTTTCCCCCGGGGAGCTCTGTGCTGTGCTGTACTGCAGATCTGTACTTCTCTATCCTGCCTTGCACTCTTCCCCCCCTCCATAAATGAAAGTATTATTGTGCTTGATCATATAAAAGGGTGTCCAAGCTCAGAGACATGCCAGGGATGTGTAACCTCATGCATCCTCAGCTGGCATTCCTGAGTCCTGTGCTGTGGAGTACTGAAGCATTCCACGTTTTCTCTGTTGCTAAGTGAAACAAAAAATACAAGTGTGGGGTCAGCATCACTTTCTTTTTAATTTGCTTTACAAAGATACCATGGCTTCTGCCATTGTCTGTAATCCATTTTGCTCTGGAGCCATTAAAGAATCTTTTGCAATTAGCAGTGGGCCTATTTTATGCATCTTCAGAATAAATATTTCTTTTTCATGGTAAGATGTCTCTGTGTATCCAGAGAATGGTTCATACACTCACTTGCATATTTTTCCTGGATGTCTCCAGAAGAATTTTGTCTACTTCCAGTTTCACTCTTCAGTAGCAGTGGGTTCAGGCTTGACTCAACCAGTGCTAAAGTCTTGGTGAGCATGTTGATTATTGCTGTTATCCAGGCCAAACTCTCCCAGGCAGACTGCTCCTAAATATTTCGATGTTTGACTATAGCTCAAAAAAACAACCAGAGTGATGGATCATGCTGGTGATACAGTCTTCCACTGCCCAAATCACATAATCAAACACTAAGTTCTCAAAGCTTGGAATTGACTGATCAGTCGATCCCAGTGGAAAAAAACTGTCTTGTGTTTTTAAACCTGTAGCATCTTGATAAGGGAGGAGGGATGACGAGGTATTCCATGATCAGTTCTGCCATGTGCAAGTTCACCTGGAAGTGTAGGTTCTCAGGCCTCCCCCATCCCAGCCCAATGACAGCTGCACGCCCTGAGCTGTGCATTGTCACAGCTGTCACACGGCAGCTCTGCACTGCAGTGTTTGTCTCCCTCTGTGCTGACCTCCTTGTTGGCACAATTTCCTTGCACTGGTGGCTGGGCTGATCAGACAGGAGCTGCACTTGGCCTTTTTGAACCTCACGAGGTGCACATGGTGCCAGTGCTGAAGCTTGCCAAGGTCCCTCTGCGTGGTCCCTTTCCTCAGCTGATCCAACACATGCCTCAGTTCAGAGTCATCTGCAAACCTGCCCAGGGTGCACTCCATCCCACTGCCTGTGCCACTGAGGAAGTCATGGAGCACCACTGGTGCCAGCAAGACCCTTGAGGGACACCATTTGTTACTGGTTTCCATTGATCCTGACAAGGCCCTTTGTGTGTGTGTGGCCAACAATTCCGTATCTCAAACTGCTTCCTGCATTTTTCTCTTCTGTGCTGGGATTTTTAGGCACATGGAGGACATGGGGGTGACTGTAGACAGCCAGCACAGCTTCAGCAGAGCTTTCACCTCCTGATCTGCAGGATCAGATCAGTCTGGGGATGAGTGCACTGGGAGCAGCCCTGCTGTGAAGGAAGTGGGGACGGTGCTGGATGAGAACCCGGACACAAGCCAGACCTGTGAGCTTGCAGCCTGGAGAGCCAACCATATCCTGGGCTGCCAAAGGTGTAGTCAGCATGTGAAGGGAGGCAGTTCTTCCTCTGTGATCTACTCTGGTGAGATCCCACCTGGAGCACTGCAGGCAGCTCTGCTGATTTTTACTGGGGCTTTGAAATGGAGAGAGGGGAGATTTCAATTGCACATTTGGAAGAGTACTTTTAAGATGACAGGTGTGAGGCACAGGCACAGGCAACTGGCACAGGATGCCCAGAGAAGCTGTGGTTGACCCATCCCTCAAAGGCCAGGCTGGATGGGGCTTTGAGCAACCTGGTCTAGTGGAAGCTCTCTCTGCTCGTGGCAGGGGGTTGTAACTAGATGGTGTTTAAGACCTCTCCCAGCCAAAATCAGTCTGTGATTTTGTGATTCTAGGAGGAGCAAATTCAGCAATACAGTGAACCTTGTCGTGGTTTCAGGTCCCAGTCTCTCAGTTTCATATTCCTCTTTTTACATCTATAGGACCCCTTTTGCAACACTTCTAAATTTGGAATATCAGCAGAATGAGTGTATATAGCTGCAAGTACCAGCTAAATCCTGTACTTTCCAAGGGTGACTGAGGAGGAAATCTACCCTATGCTACTGTGTAGGGCTGTGTAGGCAGAAATCTCTGCTAAAGACACTTTAGCATTTTTACAGCTCAGGCTGGATGGTGTATGGTTGTGGCATTACAGGGTAGAAGAATAATGTCTTTCTGGCTGCCTCTTAGGCATGTAGTGGATAATGCCTGAATGGTGTGAAGCACCATGGAAAACCAACACCTATAATGAAGGAATTCAGGATTATGGAGTGGTTTCATACAATGGAAAAAAATGATGTTAGAACATCCTTGTTGATGTTCTTTCCTGGTTTCTGACACTATGGCCTGAAAATTCTTGCAATGTCTGTCTTTAAGGTGTAACATATATGCATTCAGGTAATCTTTTGTCTTTTCTTTGTAGTAGAAACATTTGTAATGATTGAGAGCCTGTGGAGGAATTGAGAGGGAAGTCTGATGTTGGGAAGTAGTTTTTATAAAGGTCCAAGAAATAAGTGAAGTTATTGTACACATGCCTTGATGATTACACTTTTTCATTGAAATTGAACAAAGCAAGAAATCAAGCTGAGAATGACAAAGTCTTTTAAGACTTCCTTAGATTTCTTGACAGAAAGATTGATTCTGGAAGGGACCTCCCTAGTCCAAGGCCTTCTTCACTGCAGGGCTACATCCAAACATGACCAGGTTACACATGGCCATCTTTAAGTGACTTCTAAACAACTGCAAAGGTGGAGATTCACCTGAGCATCTGGCCTTTCTGCCAGTCCTGAAAACCCTTTAGGGTAATATTTTTTTCCTTATTTTCAGTCAGAGCTTCCCTGTTTCCTGATAAAACTCTTTCCCAAGTGTCTTTTTGCTGTGGACTTCCCCTAGCCTCGTCTCTTCCATGGCTGAGAAACATTTTCTAATGAGGTCAGCCCATTTCAAATCACACAAGAGATCACAGAATCACAGAATCACTAGGTTGGAAGAAACCTTTAAGATAAGTGAGTCCAACCCATGCCCTAACACCTCAACTCAACCACAGCACTGAGTGCCACATCCAATCTTTTTTTAAACACATCCACGGATGGTGACTCCACCACCTCCCTGGGCAGATGATTCCAATACTTTATCACTCTTTCCATAAAAAACCTTTTCCTAACACCCAACCTAAATTTCCCTTGGTGCAGCTTGAGAATGTGTCCTCTCATTCTGTCAGTTGCTGCCTGGAGAAAGAAACCAACCCTCAGCTGACTACAGCCACCTTTCAGGGAGTTGTAGAGAGTGATAAGGTCACCTCTGAGTCTCCTTTTCTCCAGGCTAAACAACCCCAGCTCCCTCAGTCATTCCTCATAGGGCTTATGTTCCAAAGTTGTGTAGTCTACATACTCAGGGGTTTTCAAGACCTGATGGGATAAAGCCACCAGCAAACATAATTCACCTCACAGTTGTCCCTGTGTTGAGCAGTTGACTGGACCCACTGGCAACCAGAGGTCATTTCCAACTTCAGTTATCTACCAGTCCTACAATCCTCCTGGCTCCCTGGATCATTCAAGCTCATCACATAAAGACCAAGACAGGCAAATCCCAGCATTTCCTGAGCCATGTTGCTCCTGAGAAATCTCGCTAGAAATAAAGATGATCAATGTCCCTTGTCCATCCCTTCTATTCAGCCTTGTCAGACCAATGCTGTCCTGATGGGGATTTCTGTGCACTGACATTGACTCAGGGGGTCTAATGAGCTCCTTTGCACTGTCCTTGCACTCAGCAATCAATGTGTCCCTGCAATTTGTCTCTCCTCAGTTTAGTGTTTGTGGCTTTCTTGGTCAATTTGGGGTTTTTTTGGAATGGAATTTTTCAGGATGTGGTTCTCCTGCTTTCAAGAGAGTAGAAGTGAAATCACAGCCATCCACAAGTGCAAGAAAAAGAGAACTGAGAGCACATCTGCGGATCTGTGGGATTTCAACATACAAGATGCTCTTCTGAGAAAAGCCCATGATAGTTCCTACAAACAGCTGATCAGGATTGAAAGTGAAAGGAAAGGACACTAAAGTTACACCAGGGTGTTTGATTTTTTTGTGGAAAAGCCCGCATTCCAGGGTTTCTTTCTCACCAAGTCACTTTTCAAGTGCCATGTGTAGGGATAGTTCAGGATGAGCGGATTTCAGCCCCAGGAACTCCTCCTGCTCAGCTGCTGGAGCCCAGGCTGCAGAGTCTCTGTCGAGGGCTGCTTTTCCAAGTGCTGCTGCCCAGGTTGCAGGGGCAGTCTGTGCTGGGGTTGGCTGTGTGACCCAGGGACAGGCACACACGTGTGCACGGAAAGGACATGGACACGGCCAACTGCACCGGCTGGCACACACCAGGGCTGCCCTCAGCCACCCCACACTGACACTGCCAGCACTCCCACAGAATGGAATAGAAAAGAGACAGCCCTATCTCCTTCCTCCTCAGCAGATCATCCACATGGAAGCCCTCTAGTGAAGACCTGCACACTGTCATGCTCCACAGCCACCAGCACCTTCACAGGTGCTTTCAACAGGACTGAGAGCCCTCAGCCTGTCCAGTCCCATACCTGGCTCTGGACTCTCTGACCAAAGGACACTTTGGTGTCTCCTTCTCCCAGGGTAGTGCAGCTTTGTGCTTGCAGCCAGCCCACACACACACCACACACATGGGTGTTCTGGCAGTTGTGAGTGCCTCAAATCCTAACATGAGTCTCCTGTCTGTCTGAAATCCCTGCCTATATCCATGCCCTACTTGCTGGCTGCTCCAGCTCAAACTTTGCTGGCAAATCACACCATTATAATTGTCTCAAACCAAAAATGTCTTTATTTGATAAAGTTCAGGAAACAGAGGCTATCATGTTCCATATACCCTTACAAGCTTGTCTTCCCATGCTTTGAATATCACAAGTGGTGGAAGCCTGTGGAGTAAGATACATCTTAGCATGACTGAAGGACACACCTGTAGAGCTGGTGAATGAGGAAGGAGAGACACCAAGGCTCAACAGAACAATCCATTGAGGTCTAGGCCTGTGCAGCACCCATGCCTCTTCAATCTGGTTGTGCAGACCCCACGCCCTGTAGCAGCCTCTCTGTCACATGTCACTGCCTCTGTCATGGCTGAGGTGTTAATGCAAGTCCAGCCATGGCTTCCCTGCCAAAGCACCACACACTGATCTGTGCCATGCAGTGCTCAAAGCCTGGGGAAGACACTCTTAGACCCAACATGACCACCAGAGACCCAGGTCTCAGAGTTCTCTCTAACTTTTTCCTAGCTTCTATTTGTGATAGTGGTTGGGCTGCTGCAATTTCCTCTGAGTGGACATCATAGGGTCTTTCAATACAAATGCAAGCAGAAATTAAAAACCAATCAAAGAAACAGAGAATGTATCTTCACATCCTATTACTTTTGTGCTAAAAATTCATTTTATGCAAATGTAGATTTTAATGAGAATTTAAAGTGACGACATAAAACATTTTGTGAAAATATAAACCAGGAATATTTGAAATAACTGGCAAAGCAACAAGGGTTCAGAGTTGACTCTGACAAGTGTTCTAGTCATGACTTTGTAACATTGTCCAGAATGTCTGTGAGTTAATTTCAAAACCAGCAGAGAGGAAGCACAACCTCCAGTAACATGATCTTTGTAAAGTAAGTTCCTGCTGATAAGTGACCAAAGGCAGTTATTTAAAAATGCAGAAATAGAGCTGACTCTACAATTTATTGATAGCTTAATTCAATTCAGTAACTCATTAGATGGTGTTTCTGGAGCTTGGAAGTTGGTCAGGAACCCCAGTGCAGAACAAGTCAGATCAAAGTGCCTTGAAAGACAGTGACCAGAGACAGGATGGGCTGAGCCCTGGGGACACACACTACAGAATTCCTGGCAGAAGAGTTTATGGGAGTCTGTCTTCTGCAAAGCACAGTTCCAGTAGGAGTCACTGAAAGCATTGTGTGGCATTTGGGAGAACCAATAACTTGATATAGGAAATAATATGTACCAACCTGGAGAAGAAAACAGAGGAGGATGGGGAAATGAGGAAAAACAGTATCAGTGGTCTACAGACAGTAATGGAAAAAACTGATAGAGGATAAACATTAAGAAGAAGTATTATCTGAAGCATTTACTTCAGCCTGAATTGAAAAAATGTTTAGAGTCATATTTACCATAGTAAGATTGCTGCTTGACATGTTTGTAAAAGAAGCACCATGTCTAACCAGATTCAAATGCTTAATTTCAAAACTGAAAGCACAAAGCACTATTTAAAATAAAACAGTATTGAGTGCAAAATAAATGTCTGCAAATATCTATGTTTCTTTTGACATGCTTCTGCTTTAATGTTCTGATTTTGAAGCTGGTTTTACACCATGCCAAAAAGTCTCTATTTACGTGCTGTTTCTGAGTTCTACATTGTGACCTTCTTTTTGCTTTTGAGACAACAATATTGATGGTTTTGATTATTATCTATGATAGTACCACGTACATCTATTGCTATACCTAAATATGTGATTACATACGTCACAGAGTCAGAGAGTGGTTTGGGCTGCAAGGCACCCTAAAGAACCCTTTGAGGGATGGGGTGTCCACACCTTCAGAGGGTTGAACATGAGCCATCAGTGTTCCCAGGTGGCCAAGAATGCCAATGGCACCTGGCCTGTATCAGCAATGGTGTGGCCAGCAGGACCAGGGCAGTGATTGTCCGCCTGTACTCAGCACTGGTGAGGCCACACCTGGAATCCTGTGTTCATTTAGGGTCCCTCACTGCAAGAAAGACATTGAGGGGCTGAAGTGAGTCCAGAGAAGGGCAACAAGGCTGGTGAAGGGTCTGGAACATAGGTCTGATAAGGAGTGGCTGAGTATCAGCTGAGGTAGCTGATACTACCTGAAAGGAGCTTGTGGCAAGGCAGGGGTTTGTCTCTTCTCCATTCAATTAGTGGTGGGACAAGGGGAAATGGCCTTCAGTTGTGCATGGAGAGGTTCAGGCTGGATATTAGGAAACACTTCTTCAAAGCAAGAGTAGTTAAGCTTTGGAATAGGCTGCCCAGGGAAGTGGTGGAGCCACCATCATTGGAAGTGTTCAAAACACAAGCAGAAGTGACATTTCCAATATGGTTTAATGGGCATGGTGGCATTCAGTCAAAGGTTGGATCTTGGAGGCCTTTCCATCATTAATGATACTGTGATCCTAAGGAGAAAAAACAACTAAAAAAAGAATAAGCTACGTAAATGCCTTCTATGCCACACACGTATCTCCCAACAAAACTCATAGTAAAACTAAGGTTGTATATTAGATATGCTTCCCAGAAAAGCAAAAATTTAAACTGCAACAGGCAGAAACATTCTACAGCACATGCCACAAACTATTTTGATACCTTTTTATTACTCTGATAGTAATCAGTACTCTGAAGGACAAACAAGAATTGAACTTCCCTGTTTCATCAAGTCACTCATGCTTCAAGGGACTTTTGAAGGAAGAAGATGTCGGATTGTAGGTCCGTAGAAAGTAAAATGTAATGGATAATGAGTTTTGATCCTTGGGGGTAATATTGGACACTTTCAGTTCCGTTGACTGGGATGCTTTGCAAGACTTCTGTGCAAGTATAAATGCACGGAGGTGAGACACCCTTCCTAAACTGCAGCCCTGCACTGGAGGAATCGCCCTCAGCTCTCGCCAGCCCTGCAGCTGACATCAAGGTAGGAGGCACACTTTGTACAGGAGAACTGGAAGGGTTTCTTGGGCAGCTGCTGGGAAATGCAGGGGAAGGGAAGGAGGCTTTAGCGTGGGGCTGAGAGCTGCAGCACAGACGTGAGGGTCTGCTGTCTGCATGTGCAGAGACTGAACCCATCTTTTGGGGAGGACGAGATGGCAGCTGCAGGAGAAGCAAACCTTAGGAAGGGAGAGGGTGGAAGGGGTCAGTGATACACAAGTGTGAGGGATGAATGTGAGAGTATTTTACAACTTACTTTTGGGTATACACCTGAACCCATATATACGTCATGGCCTCATCGTTTCCAGGTACTTCTATGTTTATTCTTTGTTCAAAATGTTTTATTTTTTCTCTTTCCCTTTTTTCCCTCCTGGGTGTCCATCATTTTGTTTCAAGGTGCAAAAGGCTTCTTACAAGCATTGCTTGTTTTCTGTCTTCCTTTTGTGCAGGCTGTCATCCAGATCCTAGAGGAAGAAATTCAAACCCTAGAAGTCCTGCTGAGATGGGAAAAATCATCCTTTATGAGCGTCCCAATTTCCAGGGTTTGTCCAAAGAATTCACCTCTGATATTGCCAACCTCAAAGATGCAGATTGGAATGATCTTGCCTCCTCAGCTAAAGTAATTGGCCAGCCTTGGGTGGCTTATGAGCATTCAAACTATGGAGGCCGATTTCTGGTACTTGAGGAAGGAGACCATGGCTTTTTTAATACAAAATTGAATAATAAGATCAGTTCCCTGCAGATGATCACTGAAGATCTGAGAAATCCTGAGATCACTCTCTATGAGGATTGCAACTATCAAGGGAAGAGCAGGGTAATAAGAGAAGCAACCAACTTGGCTGCAGGACATGACAATGATATCATGTCTTCCCACAAAGTCCAGAGAGGTGTCTGGCTGCTGTGTGAGCACAGTGATGGAAGTGGGATTCAATACCTTGCTCGAGAACATGAAAACCTTCCAAATTACAAGGCAATCAATTTCAATGACAAGCTTTCCTTCCTGCGTCCCCTTCGTGCTGGCCGTTCTTACTAGAATGCAAATCCTCCAAAACTGAGGAAAGATGCAACCCTGGCAAGAAATTTGAGACTTAGATCCCCTTCTCTGCTTTTGTCACATTCTTTGTGATTTTTTTAAAAATGCCCTTGTGATACCATGGCTTCTGCTATTGTCTCTAATCCATTTTGTGTTGATGCCATTAAAGAAGCTCTTGCAAGCAACAGTGGGTCTGTTTTATGTACTGTTTAGTGTAGATAAATATTTCCCTTTCATGGTGAGATGTCTCTGTGTATCCAGAGAATGTTTCATGCAGTCACTTTGAGGCCTTTTTCATGGATGTCTCCTGTAAGATTTTATCTCCCTCCAGTTTCACTGTTACATTAACAGTGGCTTCAGGCTTGACTCAACCCGAGCTAAAGCCTTGGTGAGCAAGTTGATTATTACTGTGATCCTGGCCAAACTCCCACCTGCAGCCTATACCTAAATATCACATATTTGATTGCATCTCAAGACATTGATCTTACTGATAATATAGCATTTTACTGCCCAAATTACATAATCAAACAGACTGTTTTCATAAATTTGAATTGACTGAGTACTTGATCCCAATGGTAAACCTTGTCTGAATAACTTTCAATTCAGTTATTGATGCTTCCTTTAATTTCTTCTTAGTTTTTTTTGTCAGACTATTTCTCCCCCTTATGCTGCTGTGTTTTCTTGGTAGTGCCTTATTTGACCTTTGGATTCTACAGAGCAATACTATGGCAAATCTTAAATGAGATTCTTCATTCTGGTAAATCAAATCTCAAAACCTGCAAAACATATTGCTGACAAAAGCAGTAATGAGAGACCTTCTTTCAGAGAGCTGTAGAGGTCATCAGGAAAATAAATGTGACACAGTCAAATATGCGCAGCTGCAGCAGGTTATTCCGATAAGGAATTCCTCTCCTTGGAGCAAACTTGCCTTTGTCATTTGTGTGGTCCCAAAGCCCTGTTCCTGTTCACACAGTCCCATGGATTAGCAGAGTGCAGTTCTCCTAGGCAAACACCATGAGCCCCAGAGCTCAGCACAGACTGACCACAGATCTCCCAGGCCCCTGGCCTGTTTATGATCTTTGTGCCCCAGAGCCAAGTGCACTCAAACTAGACCTGGTGCTGTGAGACACCCTCCCAATGCAGTGTGACCTGAGGGGACGTCGTGGTTTGACACTGGCCAAACACCAGGCACCCACAAAAGCCACTCACTCAACCTCCCCTGCTACAGCTGGACAGAGGAGAGAAAAATTTAACAAAGGGTTCATTAGCTGAGATAAGGACCAGGAGGAAACATTGCAAGGGTAAAACAGGCTCAACTTAGAGGTACAAAGTGAGTTTATTACTAACAACATCAGAGCAGAATAACGAGAAGTAAAATAAGCCCTCAAGAGCACCTTTTTCCCTCAGCCCCTCCATCCCACTGACAGTGCAGGGAGATGGGGTGGGGATTTTGGTCAGTTCATCACCCAAGTTCTTCTTCCCCTGTGCAGGTAGGGAAGTTGCTTCCCCTGTGAGACCCTGGGGTCCCTCCCACAGGAGAAAGTTCTCTGTGAACTTGTCCAGTGCTGTTCCAATCTCATGAGCAGTCCTCCCAAAACTGCTGCAGCACGGGTCTCTCTGTTCACGGGACGCAGTCCTCAAAGGACAGGCTGCTCCGGCCTGGAAGCAGGGCCCCCTGTCTTCATCGAGTCTCCCACTGGATGACAGCCTCTTCCAGGCATCCACCTGCTCCAGCATGGGCACCTTCCCCACAGGCTGTGGATGGATCTCTGCATCATTCCCCGTGGGTCCCCACAGGCTGCAGGTGGATCTCTGCACTCCCCGTGGATCCCCATGGACTGCAGGGGCACAGCTGCTTCACCGCAGTCTCACCATGGCCTGCAGAGGAATCTCAGCTCCAGCTCCTGGAGCACCTCCTGCCCCTCCCTCTCCACTGACCTTGGTGTCTCCACGTTGTTTCCCTCACATGTTCTCACCTCTACCTGGAATTAAAACAGCAACCCCACCTTTGTTTCGATTTCTCCTTAAATATGTTATCCCAGAGGCGTTACTATCATCTCTCACTGGCCAAGCCTTGGCCAGCAGCATGTCCATCTTCAGAGCCATCAGGGATTGGCTCTGCTGGACATGGTGGAAGCTTCCAGCAGCTTCTCACAGAAGCCACTTCTGTGGCCCCCTCACTACCAAAAACCAGGCCATGCAAAACCAACACAGGGAATTGATCTAGAGCAGTTCCCAGTGGAGTGACACCCAGGCCCCAGGAGAACACAGCTTGAGATGTCCTTAGCAGCAGCACAAGAGGGAATGAGCTGTTGTACGTGTGCACCACCAGACCTCATAAATCTGACATAGTGATAAACAAGGCAGCAAAATCCAGTCAAAGGTCTTTGAGAAGGCTGGGAACAAACTCTCTATCAGTATCATGGCCTAACAGCCAGGCTCTTCCCTACAGGAAATCAGATACCAGAGGAAAATCTCTATCACGTTTAAGAGATGACCAGTGACAGCAAGGCAGGTGTCTACTTGTCACTTTATGCTCCCCCTCTTCCTGTGCTCACTCAGGAACCAAGGGCAGGAGATACTAATGGAGTTAGTGACCACTGAGTGAACAGAGCAGACCACAGGTGACGCTGGGAATCCTGTACTCAGCACGCCTTCTCGTGGAAATGCCCATGACACATCACATGGACTCAAATATCTCCAACACCATCTTTCAAGAGGTGTGAGTGACAGGAATACACTGGAAAATCACTGTTGCCTGGGGAGAAGTGCTGATTGTTGAATATGGGAAGTAAAACTGCTGCCTTAGGAGATCAAGATGACTGGGAAAGACAAAGGCAAGGGTATCTTGGCTAAATAAGCATGTAACCAATAGAATCATAGACTCACAGAATGGTTTGGGTTGGAAGGTGCCTTTAAGGATTCTCTAGTCCACAGGCAGGAATACTTTTCACTAAATCATGTTGCTCAGTGCCCCATCCAACACTGTCTTGAATACTTCCAAGGAAAGGGCATCCAGCTTCTCTGGGCAACATATTCCAGTGTGTCACCACCTCACAGTAAAGAATTTCCTCCTAATATCTAATCTAAACCTGCCCTCTTTCAGTTTAAAGCCATTACACCTTGTGCCACCATCGCATGCCCTTTTAAAAAGTCCCTCTTCACCTTTCTTGTAGTCCCTTTAGGTACTGGAAGTGCTGTAAGGTCTCCCCAAAGCTGCCTCTTCTCCAGACTGAACAGCCCCAACTGTAGTGGCTTATTTTCATGGTGGAGGTGCTCCAACTCTCTGACCATCTTTATGGCCTCCTCTGGACCCCCTCCAACAGGTCCATGTTCTTCTTATGCTGGGGGTCCCAGAGCTGGATGCAGCACTCCACTCCAGGTGGGGTTTCACCAGAGTGGAATTGAAAGGCAGAATCTCCTCCCTCACCCTGCTGGCCATGCTGCTTTTGATGCAGCCCAGGACATGTTTGGCTTTCTGGGCTGTGAATGCTCACTGCCAGCTCACACTGAGCTTCTTGTCAGCCAACACCCTCAAGTCCTTCCCTGCACGGCTGCTCTCAGACCATTTTTTGCCCAGCCCGTGTTTGTGCTCGGGATTTTCTCAACTCACAGGCTGATGTTGCACTTGGCCTTGCTGAACTTATGACACTCAACACTCCAGCTTGGCAAGACCCCTCTGGATGGCATCCCTTCCCTACAGCATCTTGACAGCACCACAGATCTCAGTGTTTGTTATCACCAAACTGACTGAGGGTGCACCCAATCCCACAGTCCCTGTTGCCAACAAAGACATTAAACAGTCCACTCCCAATACCAACCCCTGAAGAATGTTGCTCATCACTGGTCTCTATTTGGACATTGAGTCATTGACCACAACTCTTTCAGTGTGACCATCCAGCCAGACCCTTATCCATTAGAGCAGTCCATCCACCAAATTCATGTCTCTCCAGTTTAGAGGTAAGGATGTCATGCTGTACACCTTCAAATACTTTGCATAAGCAAAGTAGATAATGTCAAACACTCTTCCCCTATGCACCAATGCTGCAACCCTGCTGTAGACATTTTTTATTGATATAGGCATATTTATAAACATAACATTTTCATCTTACTCTGGAAATAGCTTAAGATAAAAGGAATGACTTTAAGGAAAACAATCTACAACTAGTACAAGGCACGTTCACCTTCATTTGACACAGAAAGTTGGTTATCTCACAAATTTTCCCTGTTTAATGCTGGTCTAAGTATCCATAACACACTTTCCATAGCTTGCTGAAATAAATACATCTTCTTTTCAGCAGGCAGTCCTGTGGTGTGGCAGGTCAGTCTTTCCAAACCCTTGAAATCCCCCTTTTTTAAATGAGAAAAGTGGGAAAACAGCTCTCCTTGCACAGCCTGGGGAGTTGCAGGGCAGGGGACACCAGATGTGATCCAGGTAGGACCCCCCTACCCTGGGCATCTTGGGCAGCCATTTGGCTGGAGGTGGTTCTGCTCCTCTAGTGCTGCTCACTTTAATATCTCCTGATGTTACATGGAGCTCTCATCCAGATTTTTTTACTCGTCAGTACTACTTCATCCTGTCATGTCTACATCCCTTGGAAAACTTGCTTAGGTCAAGCCTGAAAATATCAGGGAGCTCAGCAGAGTCTGAACTTTGTGGGTTGGAACTAGATGATTTTTAAGATCCCTTTTAAGTCAAACCATTCTGTTTGACTTAAACCAGGACGGGGAAAAAGGTCCTTCAGGGTTGCTTGAGCTCTGCTGCCATCCTCTGGAGAGGGACAGAGTGCAGCTCTAGTGAGCTGACCCTAAATGGGCTTCCTCTGTATGGTTGGGTGGGTTTGCTGCTAGTAACAAAACTTGGCTTTAATTTGGGCCATGAGGTGGGAAAGGGACACTGTAGTATGGTGGCTCTGACTGGAAAGATGTGGGCAACAAAGCTGGGACCAGTGTGCCTGAGGAGCTGTTTGCCATCATGTGCAACAGCCTTGTGCCTTTGGCCCTGGGGCAGCAATGCCAGCAGCAAGGGGGTTTCAGAGAAAGAGGAAAGATTTTAAAACTAGAAACTCCTTTTACTCATAATCCTTGCAAGAGAAGTTAAAATGCAAACCAAACACATCAAGAATATAGTTATATGCATGGCTGACATAATTAATCCGTAGCTGGACTATTACTTGCAGAGTACAGTGGCCATCATCAGATGATTGTGGTCACTATAACCTGAATATCTGCTGCCTAGAAAACTAAATTATAACAATCACTAATGTCATGGTTTTGGTGGGTTTTTTTTTACTGTGCTCCTGGATAGCCTAAAAAGACTTGGAAGGAGAGGAGATGGTAGGGTCTTTATCGGTAGAATATTTTTAAATCCATCCTCGCAGTGTTTGAAGAAAACTGCTATACTTGCGTGGAATTTCATCAGAACTCTCTATTGCACTGTCATTACAATTAACAAGATGTCAAGGACTGAAACTAAGCAAAGATGACACGGTCTGAACTTCAATCTACCATTGGATAAGGCTCTCACCTGACAGTGAATGAATATGACAGGAATATAAAGGATTGGTGATGGAAATAGCTCCCAGTCAAGCTGGGAAGGGAAGCATGTTAAGATACCCTCTGTGTGAGAAGCCAGAGCTGTAAGCACAAGTAAGAGTTCATTTATTATTTATCAGTTGTTCATGGATATCTGTGTCATTGAATCGGTGGTGCATTGCTCAGAAATCCTGCTTCAAGTGGGATTATCCTCAACATCACATCAGCTCACTGTTATTTCATCTAGCCAAGTGCTGAAAATATTGATGAGGAAGTCACTATCTCACATCTGGTCTGGTGCTGCAGACTCCTAGTGAAAAAGTTCCTCTCAATGCCATGTCCAAACCTCCCAAATCACAGCTTGCATCAGGGCAGCTATGAAGATAGATGAAGATGTGCAAACACCAAAAGGGTGAGATTGTTGAGTGACACATATTTACTGAGATTATGGTGAGCACAGTTGGTGGAAGCCTGTATGTAAACACTGACTTTGGGTGTGGGTTGTCCACATCACGGTAATGCATTATTTTAGTTAAGGACTTCCTACACTACTAATGGCAAGGTAGATGTTGCTTTCTGGCTCCTCCTAAGAGAGGTAGGAAGTGTAGAAAACATATCTCCTTCAGCAACTCAGGCAGATAGGAGTCCCCTCAGTTTTTTCATGTTCCTAACTTATGTAACTGTGCTCCAAACACAAGGGGATGAGATCAGGAAAGCCAAGGCACAGCTGCAACTTAATTTAGAAAGAATGATAAGAAGGACTTTTATAAGTACATTGACCAGAAAAGGAAGATTAAACAAAATGTCATATCTCAGCACCCAATAAATAAGACAGAGAAATGGTGACAACTGATATGGAGAAGGCTGAGGTACTCAACACTTCTTTTTCCTCCGTTCCCTCTTCCCACGTCTCTGAAGCCTCTGAAACTCAAGGCAGGTAGGGAAATGAAGTTTCTCCCACCATCAGAAAAGATCAGGGTAAAGACCAACCAAGGAACCTGAGAGTGGCATGGCTGAGAAAGAATTGAGAAATACTGGTAGATGAAAAGCTAGTCATGAGCTGACAATAAGTGTTTGCAGCCCAGAAAGCCAACTGTATCCTGGGCTGCATCCAAAGCAATGTGGCCAGCAGGTCACGGGGGAGATTCTGCCCCTCTACTTGACTCGAGAGAGACTCCACATGGAGTGCTGTGCCCAGCTCTGGAGTCCAGCACAGGAAGAATATGGACCTGTTGTAACAAGTCCAGAGGAGGGCCACAAAAATGGTCAGAGGTCTGGAACACTTCTGCTATGAAGAAAATCTGAGGGACTTGTGGTGGCTCTGCCTGGAGGAGCGAAGACTCTGGAGAGATCTTATTGGGACCTTTCAATATATAAAAAGGATTTATAAGAAAGATAGAAAGAGACATTTTTTTACCGTGACCTGTAGTGTCAGGACAAGGAGCAGTGGTTTTACACAGAAAGAGGATAGGGGCTCTTCTCAATAGGTGCTCTTCTCAATTTAAATGGTATATACAGAAGATATAAGATATCTTTTACAATGGAGGTCGTGAAGCATGGGACCATGTTGCCCAGAGAAGCTGTAGATGCCCCATCCCTGGTAGTGTTCAAGCCCATGTTGGACAGAGCTTTCAGCAACCTGCTCTAGTGGAAGATGTCCCTGCCTATGGCAGAGGGTGGGAACCAGATGATCTTTGAACCTCCCTTCCAACCCAAACTATCTTCTATGATTCAGTGTTCAGAACTCACCTGGACAAGGCCTTAAGGAACGTCACCTAACTAGAGTTAGCCCTGTTGTCAGCAGGACATTGGGCTAGAGGCCTTCAGTGGTTGCTCCTTATGTTTTTCTGTAAATCTGGGGTTTTTTTCTCCTTTGTGAAAGGAATTTTTCATTGCTTTTTACATGGCAAAATATAATAAGGTCCTGTAAAAGCTGCAAGAAAAAGAGAATTGAGATAATGTCTGCTGATCTGTAGGATTTGTAGGATTTTAACACACAAGATTCTCTTCCAAGAAAGCCCATGGTAGCTCCTGCAAGCAGCTAATCAGCAGCAAGGAACTAAAGGGTAAAAATATATCATAGAAGAAGGACAGAAAGAGGAAAGAACAGTAAAATCACACAAGCTCTATTTTCTGTGGGGAAACACCCGTTCTAGAGTTCTGTTTTCGCCAAGTTACTTTTCAAGTGCCATGTGTAGGGATAGGTCAAGATGAGTGGATTTCAGCCCCAGGAACTCCTCCTGCTCAGCTGCTGGAGCCCAGGCTGCAGGGTCTCTGTCGAGGGCAGCTTTTCCAAGTGCTGCTGCCCAGGTTGCAGGGGCAGCCCGTGCTGGGGTTGGCTGTGTGACCCAGGGACAGGCACACACGTGTGCACGGAAAGGACATGGACATGGCCAACTGCACCGGCTGGCACCCACCAGGGCTGCCCTCAGCCACCCCACACTGACACTGCCAGCACTCCCACAAAAAAAGTATAGACAGCCAAGTTCTCCATCTGAATGCAATGTAATTACAGCACTGCAGAGCTGCGACACCAGGGACAATGTACATGTATTCTGCAGTGGTGGCTGAGATACTCACCAGTTCTATTGCCATCCTCAATTTGTTTTTAAGTTTTACTGGGGAGAAAAAGCTGGTGTTTACAGTTTTAAGTAACATATTCTTTCAAAGCAATTCCTAGACTGAAGTGAATCTCAAAAAAATTCAGCATAACAGAGGAGTCTGTTTCTGGGTAGTGATGTAAATGCCGGCCTGATGTTGTCAGTACACCAAACATCACAGACACAGTTGACCACAGAGAAATATTTCTGCTTTTGTCTTATTATCTAAATGTCCAGACTCTTATTTTCTTCCTCAGCATAGCAGAAAGTGCTTTTAGCCCATTTATCTACCTGGGTGTCAGCACACCGTTCCAACTACTGACCTTCTAATGCAACTGGGTTGTCAAAATCCATGTTTTTCCACTTTTTCTCCTCTAAAGAAATACTCCATGAGACAAGTAGCAGGCTTGGTCTGCTCCCACTTTTGACTAGGGCCTAATGTTCTGGGATGATGAGAAATCTCTATTACCAGTAACTTCACTCTTTTCAGGGTGGCTTTATGCCCTTTTAACTTTGCTGGCATGTGTAACTAATTGACAAGCTGAGCTATATTTTCCATCTTGCATTCCACCTGCTATGCAGGCATTTCCATTGCTCCACAGTCCTCATTTTTTTTTGCATAAAATGGATATTATTAAGTCTAATATGAACACATGAAAAGAAAAAGCTGTAGGAAGATTGTTGTCTGGGAAAGCAACTGTGTTCTAGGAATAGTCATAGAGCTTCCAAAATGAGGTTTGTGGTTTCTCCTAGCCATAGTAGTAAGTTGAGAAAATATGGAAATTTTTTTTCTCCATATTGCGTAAAAGCTGGGTAAAGCCTTAGTTTGGAGCATCTTGAAATAAAAGTTTAATTCTTAGACACAACAATATGCATTACTTAATTCCAATTAAGTTGTTCTGATTCCAGTGTCCAGTGGCAGTGTTGAGAAACATATATCAAGACTCCTATCTCTGTAACCTAACTTAGACAACATTAATATTGTTCCAAATTTTAGGCAACAAAAGGCTTCTCTTCTCATCAAAGCCTAGAACAAAATCAGTTTTAAAAAACATGCAAATACTGAAGAGTTTAATCAGATTTAATGTTTTTAATACATTGATGAGTTTTCATATCTGCAGCCAGTTTGAACCGTCTGCCCTGGTACTCTGAAGATGTAACCTCTGTGAAGTAAAAGCTGTGAATGAGAGAGATATGATAAGCTCATGAGGGGGAGATGGAAGCAAACAGAAAAGAAAAAATATAAACAAAATTTTTCTATGCGTCTGCCAGGAATACAAGACATTGTCACACACAGACTCAGTTGCAGTGGGTCCTCCATCCATCTGGACAGAAACCAAGATGGAAGTGAGGATACACTGGAGGCTGAACTCAATTTCACTGCTCAGCTACTCACCATCAGCTCAGCACAAGCCATCAACAATGCAATAGCAAACAGGCTCTGCCTGCTGAGTGCTTGCCTCATACCACAGAAGACAGTGGATTTCATGCTTTCCATTTCAGTATCAGCTCAAATGCAGTTGCCTAGCACAGAAAGACTGCTGGCTAATGAGCACAGCAGCTTAAAGGAAGGCACTGCATTTACATGGTGCACACTGCAAAGGTCTTCAGTGCCTCTGTTCCGTCAAATCTATCAACTTGTGCCTTTGTGCAAAAAAAAAAAAAAAAAAAAAAAAAAAAAAGAGTACAGAAGGCTACTCTATCTTTATGCTGTGCTAAGAGGCTGTTTCCAACATTGTCTTGATGCACCCGTTTTGGTTTTCCTCCTTTCCTGTCCTGTTTCTCTTTGCTCTCCTACTTTCAGTCCTAAATACCAGAGGTTTATTACAGCTCCATTAAACCAACAGTAATGATCAGTAGCTGTAAATCCCCTCTCGGGGGATTCTGGTTGGAAATTCGGAAAATTTTTCACCAACAGGCAGCCCAGCACTGGAACTGACATGTAGAGTGGTGAAGGAGTCTCCAGCCTTAGAGGCTCCCAGGACTCTGTAAGAAAAGTCCATCATGATGGGATGCAGCGTTAGTGATACTCCGTCTCTGAGCAGGAGGCTGGGTGTTCCAGGCTGGTTTCTTATGTTTCTGTGATTCAGTGAAGACCTTTTGTGGCGCTGAAGAATGTTAGGATATCACATCTACTTGATGCAGTTTCATTACATTTCCCATTCATCAGCCTGAAAGAACTGCTGAGTACTTAGCTTGGTTTGTTGCTCAGGCTGTCATCAGGATCTTCAGCCTATGTTCCTTAATCAGGGAAAATTAGGTTTTGCTAATAAAAGAAAGTTGCTAAAACTGAATACAGAGGAAGCTCTTCTCAGTGTCTGAATATAAAGGAAAAGGCATAAATATGCAGATCAGCTAGTATGTGCTCTAACAAGCAGCTTATTTCAGAATAAAAGCCTTTGCACCAAATAGATCCATGAGATTGGAAATCATTAGGGGCACTAGAGGTATCAGGCTTTAGATCACCCATCCAAGACTTAGATCTGTTGTACTGGTCAACCAACATGTAAATATGAGTGTGGTCTCTTGTTAACTCTAGGTGTGCCCACAGTTCCCCAGCCCAGGCCAGGGTTCAGGACTCTGACAGATGAAGGGCATTTCTCAGCAATAAAATGCAAGCTGCCACACAGAAAAAGGAAAAGAAAAGAAGAGAAGAGAAGAGAAGAGAAAAGAAAAGAAAAGAAAAGAAAAGAAAAGAAAAGAAAAGAAAAGAAAAGAAAAGAAAAGAAAAGAAAAGAAAAGAAAAGAAAAGAAAAGAAAAGAAAAGAAAAGAAAAGAAAAAAAAAGAAAAGAAAAGAAAAGAAAAGAAAAGAAAAGAAAAGAAAAGAAAAGAAAAGAAAAGAAAAGAAAAGAAAAGAAAAGAAAAGAAAAGAAAAGATCCTGAGTTGGAAGGGACCCCACAAGGGTCAAGTGCAACTCCTGGGATTTCCAGAGAGCTCAGCCAAGCATGAGTCCTCTGATACTGCCGCATCTTCACTGAGACTCACAGAAGTTGATAAGGGCCTAATCTTTTTGTCCTTCGTGACCTACTGTCCTCTTCTTTCTCCTGTTCCTCCAAGCAGCTTATGATTCCATTGTGCCATGTGATGTCTCCTTTCAGATAAGGGCTTTGGTCACCCAAGAAGCACAATGAAGAAATTAAATATATGACATATCTATAGACAGGGATCCCTGCAGGCTGATAAGTGTCTCCCCTATCTCTAGTAGGTCCTCATGCAGAAAAGCTATTAAAAATCTTTCTCTCTTGCATTCACTTGTCTTGAAACTATTTCCTGTAATTCTGTGTTCATGGACACCTGGACGAGTATCATTTTGCTGCATCTCACCCTGTATTCTGCAGTGGTGCTGCAATGCTGGGCTTTGCACCAAGAATAGTTTGCTGAATTCTCACTGAGTTGTTTCAGCGTTCGCTCTTATGTTACGTAAGAATTTAGAGATGTTGTGAACACAAGAAACAAAATAATAGAAGTAGATTATATGTACATCATTGTGTGAGACAATAAGTGGAAATGATGCTAAAGAATGCTGAAGGCAACAGCTGGATGGCTCTTTGACTGAGCACCTGCTCCCCTGCCATCCAGTCCAGCCAGCCACTGTATATATATTTTCTAAAACATAGATTCTTTCCATGGCTAGGGACAGATTGCTCTTTTCTTTCACCTCCAACTGACTTTCTTGAAACACAGCTTGAACAACCTCAAGATTTCAGTGCTAGAATGGATCCTACAGCCCATCTGCAGTCTCTGACCACACATTTTCACTGTCTACCACAGTTCTTCTGTCTAAACAAGCTCCAGTTCATCTGGAGTTTGTACATTCAGTCTGGGATGCTGGTTTCCAGAGTTTATTTTCTGCAATAAGCATCTTTGGAAAAGTATGTTGGTCTAATAGTTATTTACCTCACTATTCTGAAAATGAGCTTTGGGCTCCCAAGAGACACAGATGAAAAACGATAATCTAGATGACCAAACATGAGATGGGAGGAGGAGGATGAAATTAGTAGTAGCTGAATACATTGGGGATGAAGTGTGTGCAGCATCAGCTTGGGATGGTGTCTCCTGTGGAGAACTTCATAAGACAATGAGTTTTTCTGGCTCTTCTCCCAATGGCTGTAGTTGCATCAGAACAAATTAAGCAAAAACAAATGATGTCCCCAGGTGGAGTGTCGCAGTCACTGCCACACCAAGGAAGAGCTCAGGTGAGACAATGTCTCATTTACCATTGCACAGGGAGCAACAAATACTACGTGATTTTTCCAAAGTCAACACCAGTGGTTCTCAACAAGGCCCCAGAGTGCTGTCATCCCTGCCCCAAGAGGGGCTGAACACTGCTGAACTCCTTCAAAGACCATGAGAGCTGCAGCTATTCGGTTTCTTTCCAGATGAGCCCTTCAGGCTGAAGGTAGTTAAACCCCAAACTTTTAATTGGATCCACTGAGACACCCACAAAGTTTTCCAAATGAATCTGAAAATAACTTTAGATACAAAAGAAAACTTAGATCTGTCTTCAGAATATCAGTCTTTCTTGGTCCCCTCACCTTCTTTCTTGTCTTAATGACTGGAATTCTAGTTAATCTTTTCCAGTTTGTCTATCTTTTTCATTTTCACTTGCTGTTCTCAGGTTAAATATTTTCATTGTTTATTCATGAATTCCTATTTTAGATTTGTCCTTTCTCTCTCTAGTTCTAAATGAGTTTTCTTCTAGTAACTCCATTTTTTTTCCAAATGGGAAAACCTTGCATTTTTATGATACTATTATCTGATCTGTCCAAACTTTTTTTTTAACAGAGACGCAGGACAATGCCTTTGGCTGGGTTAGACTATGAGTAAGTACAATGAGGTGAAAGAAATGCCCCACCTTCAACAAATCATGAGGAGTAGTTAGCTGCCAGGTTGCCTGCCCTTTTTTTGCAAAACTCTGTTTTGGTTGGTTTATGGTTCAGCATCTTTCCCAGACTGAGTTCCCAGGCATGGTTTATCAAGCCAAACAACAGAAACTCGAGGAGAGCAGCGTGATGATTTTTCTCACCAAGGCAAATTGATACCAGCCATCCTGCTCTTACCTCCCCAGCCAGTTTCAGGTCCTGGTCTCCAGAAAGCTCTGAACATTGTGGGAATAAGGATACACTGCCCCTCCTAAAGGCTATGCCTAATTGTTTCAGTGTCTTGCCTCTGTGGGAGACAACATTTCTTGTTTACTACAGAATAGGGATCCCATACCTGTTAAAAAGTCTCTGTCAAGACACTGCAATTTTCAGCCCTTGTCCCTGTTATGTTATGATCATAATCAGCTGTACTGGAGTCACCAATGCACTTTCTCAAAAGATATTAGCATTTATTTTCACATTGCCACTCTTAACATTTTCATTTGAGTGAATCTTACCACCAAAACCAATTCAAGCAATCTACCTTAAAACTGCCTTAAGTTCTCTAATCAGATAAATCACTATGACATTTCTGAATAACACAGTAGCTTCTGCTACTGAACATGCAGCAGAACATCAGTGCAGCTACAACAGCCAAAATCTTTGCCTTCTACAGCAGTAACATAGCCCCAGAGGATCAATATCAGCGTGCTTTTGCATGCAAAGAAGGTCTGCAATCTTTCTTATCCTCTTTATTCTCTTTTACCAGTGGCTAGGTAATTCATGTTGCTTGAACACTGCTTCCAGCCTGCTGAAGAGCTTTGTGTCATCTGGGCTGAGAGCACCATTTCCCTGGCCATTGCTGGGACTGGCTGCCCCTCTCCTCCAGGTCTCCTGGTACCTCTCTCTCTCAATTGTTTCCATTTTGCCCAGATTGCTCCACATTATGCTGTGCTTCCCAGTTTCTCTTGCCTTCTTTGGAGGAGGCTGGCGATTCACAGGTGTGGATAGGCAAGCCCAACACTGGCCCTTTTTCTGAAGACCAAGGGGAATATCCTCTGAAGTATGTTGCAATTGCTGATAGAAGCTGATATGATGTGATTCATTAACCGTAGCTGGATTCCAAGAAACTCTTTATACAAATTCGGGCTAAGGCAGGCCAGTCCCAAAGCCTTGCAGGCACGTACTGAAAAAAAAAAAAATCACACAGTGAAGAGTGCGGGGGAGGAGAGCAGAGCTGAACTCTGCAGCAAGGCAGAATGTACAGCTCTATAACATGCTGCAGACTCAAGACATGCAAACACTCATGCCAACGTGCAGCTTTTAATAATCTATTATGAATTTGGCTGTAAGCTGATGCAATGGAAGTGCTGGGAACCTGAAAGGTGTGGGCTAGAGGAGGAAGTACAGAGTCGCTTTGACATGCATATTCTCATCCTCTGCTGCTTGTTGTTTGTCTGGTTGCTGTGTGTTCTGGCACTGGGCTGCACAGCTCACTCCAGCTAGCACTCCCCTCTTCGGGGAGCCGTGTTTTGGAGGTAACATGTGGGAGTGTGTTGAAACATTTGTGGGGAGGTGTAAGTTGCATGTTAATAAGTGATGGCTTATCTGCACACACACAAACTGAAACAGCAATTTGCCTGACTTATTTCAGTGTAAGGCTGGGCACTATGGCAAAAAAAATTAGTGCATATAACTGCTGACTGTGTGGTATTGGTTACTGGGTATGTGCTGACTCACCTTGGTTCACCTCCAGTCCAGCAGGAGGAAAGGACCTCCTGAAGATGAGAAAGTTGGAACAGACTGGTCAAAGTAGTTCCTAATAATTATTTTTGCATTGTTACTGAGGCAGCAGATTTTCTCCTGCAGTTTGGGGTCAGAGAAGAGGATAAAGTAAGAAATGGCAGCAGAGCCCCTGAATTTTATTTTGTAAGACAAAGATAAACTCTACGTGAGTTAATCAGCTGGTGTCCTGAAATTCTCTCAGAGTTTACTAGAGGGAGCAGTCTTACTCTGCAAAGCATTTGACTGAAATAGACTTCACTGTAAAGATTTGCTTCCATTAATAATCTGCCCAATTTGCTAGGTGTAATTAGAAAATAACCAGCACCTTGATTTTGCTCCTGTTACAGCTGCAGAGACAACGTGTCACCAAGAGAGGCTCCAGGGTTGCTGTTTTGTTCAGTATTATACAACAGTACCTAGAATTCAAGACAAATTCAGAATTCAGTTTTGTAAATGTTCTAAAAACATTCTGTGCCCTGAATTGTTTGCAGAACCTTAAACAATAAGAAGTATAAGGAAAAGAGTTGAAATGAAAAACAAAATTTGAGAGTTAAGGAGGTGACTCGAGAAATTAAAGAGGATAGACTCCACTGTCATAGCTGTAATTCCAAGAAGTTAAATGACAGGTTTAAAATAGAGTAAAAATACTTAAATACAACTTTGGCAGCATTCCAGATGCGGCTACATGTGACAGATAAAGGGGAATAATCACTTTCCTTCACCTGCTGGACACATTCTTACTATTGTCCCAGTGAGTGGTTGGTCTTTGTTTCGTCTTCCTGGCTCCTGTTTCTTGCCATCCACTGGAAGCCCAGGTTCTTTTCCCAACACAATTAATCCCAGACTGGATCGATGCATTTTGTTCCAAAATGACTATGCCACATAGATAAAATATGATGGAAGAACATTTTGAAAGGATTCCTTCTAAACCACATCCTGTGAAAAATCTGGAGGTACCATATTTACAAGTTTCTGCCAAGCAGATCCATTTTAGCAGTTAAAAATCTTGACTTTGCCTCTCTTTCCTACTTACATAAGGCTACAGATCTCTTTAATTATTCCAGTGTAAGTGGCCAGGAATGAATGCAACAATGGCAGTAAAAATAAATTGGGCTCAAATAATTTCAGTCCTATCAACTGCTGAATGGTGATTTCATCTGAGCCAGTAAGAAATAATGGCTCACCTGAACTGGTGAAAACTCCACACACAGATGCGTTTAAAGCTTTTGCATCTGTTTTGCTTTGCCTTTAAGTGTTAGTTTGGTTTAAACTTACTTAAAGACCCACAGATTTATTTTTATTTAAGAGGAGCAGCAATGCATTTTATTATTTAAAATGTTGCCATACCAGATACAATGCAGCCCCATCAATAACCAGGTACTTTCAATTGCTGCAGCAAAGAGAACAAGAGAGGAGGGTGCTGCAACTCTGCCACCCTCTGAAGATGCATACTACATCCTGTTGCTTGAATTATAGAAAACCTGCAATCCCTCCCCCCTTTCCTGGGAGGAATGGAACTGCCTGTCCTTGGTGCTGGGAGGGCAGAGGCAGCAGGGAACAGGACAGTCTTCTGTGTCGTATGGCATATAAAGAGCTGGGTGCTGCACAAGAGAAGAGAGGATGGCTATGAAATGCTGAAAGAAAACGTTGGCTCTAGGGACACTCACAGCCAGAGGGAGCCCAGACTGGGCAAGAAACAGAATCTCAGCCCAGACTGAACAGCACACATCATCAAGAGGAAGAAGTCTCTATTTTCTTACCTTTTAACCCAGAGAAGGTATGTTTTCACTTCAAATGAAAGGAAGAGAAACCCCTGCTTCTTCTCCTTTTAGCCCTGTTGTGTTTAGTAGAATCCACTTAAAGTCTCAGTACTTGGAGTGAGGGGAGCCCCAGCTGGTCCTCAGTGACTCAGTCCACAGTCATGTACCAACCCATTAGTCCTGTTTTCAGTGAAGACTTCTACTTGCATAGAGTGTCAAGAAAGATTTATAGCCAGACTGCTTGGAACTGCTGTTGGGGAAGTCTTGTTGCAGCAAAACATGGATGTAGGAGTTAACCATGGCTTTACAACTGCTATAAACTGTGTCTAGCAGTAGTATTTTTTACTTGCTTTTGCAGGATCGCTGCTCTCTCTATGTTCTCTCAAGAGCTCCTTCTTGGACTTCACTGACTGTCCATTATTTCTTGGTCTTGGAGTTTATGGTAGTTTCTTCCTAGCTTGTTATTTTTGCTGACTTACGCTCTGAGACAGAGAGATTAAATTCCTAGTTTTGCACCTGAGGTAATGTAATTGTGGATATTTTCATATTCACCTGAGTCCCCAGACGTTTTGAATGCTGCTGAGATACTGAATCACAAGGAAACCTTGGAGCAAAAAAAAATGCAAAGGTCTGTAGGTTTTAAGCAGATTCACCTCCTCAACTGAATTGTTTATTTTTTCTGGAGTCTTTTTGAAACATTTTTTTCCAGGAAAATCCCCATCTCCACTAATAGCTTTTCCACCAATTTCACATTCCTTCTACTAGTCTTTGATGACATTTCATGTAATTTTCTAGTTTGTTTCACACTTAAATATTGCTGGGATTTTATATAAGCAGAAGTCTTCAAGGAATCTCTGATTTTATTTCTGTTTTATGGTAAAGTGTTGGAGTTGGAATTATTCCTTGTAGTTAATACTGTATTCATTGAAGAACATGTGAGCAATGAACTCTGTTCAACCATGACCAGTATATATAATTTAGTTTTGTATGTCTCTCTACATTATCTTTCCTAGATTTTTCAGCTAAATAGCTTTGTATCACTCCACATTCCTAGGAAATTTCTGTTCTTCCTGTGACAATCAAGATCTCAGTCTCCAAGTCCAGGATATTAGCATTGTGTTTTCCTTAATAAACTGTTATAGAGTATGTATGTTGCCATGAACATCTTTGGTTTTGAGAAGGGAAGTTTGCTTACTTTAACTCTGATGCCATAGGACTAACCAGGCATAAAGATGTAAGCAGTCAAAAAGTCAGCCCTAATTTCGGAATCCTCATGTCTAATCACTGAAACCCTCTTTCTGTATGAACCTTGTGGCAGATCCACTGTGGAGAAGGGAGAAGCCAGTCAGAGGACACCTCAAATTCCCACTAATTGGAGTCAGGCTGTAGCACAGAAGCTCCAGCTCACTGTCTGGTTGTCCTTGCACATCTCTGACACAGATGTAGGGGACTGCAGAAGTGCTGTGAATAGAGAATTAACAGGTTTGCCTGGGAGTGGGAGCACAAGGAACAGCAGCAGCTTCTGTGAGACTTAGGAGCTGATAGTCACCAAGACCTAAACACCTCCGTCTGCAGCTTCTTAGGACACTCAGATCAGGAGACAAAGTCCAACGAAGACTCTCAAAAGCAGGACAGCTCAGTCAGATTAATCAATGTCAACCCCTAAAGGGTACCTAACACATGTTCAAAACCTGCACATCGTCAAAAACCTAAGAACAACTCAGAAGAAGTGATGAAGACCCAACAGTTGACAGCTATTTGTCACCAATGCCATGGCAAAGAATCCTAGGGAGATTGACTGGGCACAAGAACCTTGGTGGTTGTGAGAGTATGGGTCTGAGAGCGTGCTGAATGTGGCTAAGTGAAATCAGGTTTGGAGTTCGGGGTCTTTAGCAATGAAATTGTCTTCCTCCCTACCCAATAAGCTTTATTACACTGGTTCTACAGTAATGCAACATTATTTCCTATACGGAATTGATTGCCAGGCATTGAACTCAGCCGTTTCCCTTCTGTTTCTCTCCTGTAGATGCCATGTGAAGGCTGCATGGGCAGAGACAATGTGAGCACTGGTGCAACCATGGAGTTCCTCCTGCTCGGCTTCTCCGAGCTGCTCCGTCTGAGGGTCCTGCTCTTCCTTATCTTTCTCATTGTTCATTTGGCCACGTTGGCAGGGAATATGATGATCTTCATGGCGGTGGCTATGGAGCCCTCACGTCCTCCCATGCTTTTCTTCCTCTGCCAACTCTCTGCCATCGAGCTCTGCTACACTTTAGTCATTGTCCCCAAGGCGCTCCTCAGCCTGGTAGTGGTGGAGGGCAGCACCATCTCCTTCCTGGGCTGTGCTGCACAGATGCACCTCTTCGTGGCCCTCGGCGGGGCCGAGTGCTTCCTGCTGGCAGCCATGTCCTACGACCGCTACGTGGCCATCTGCCAGCCGCTGCGCTACGCGGCCGTGATGAGCGAGGGGCTGTGCCTCAGGCTGGCTCTCGCCTGCGGCCTGGGAGCCTTCGCTGTCGCCCTGGGCCTGACGGTGGCCGTGTTCCGCCTGCCTTTCTGCCAGTCTCGCCGCATCGACCACTTCTTCTGCGACGTCCCTGCCGTGCTGCGCCTGGCCTGCACGCAGAGCTACACCCCCGAGCTGCCTCTGCTGGCTGCCTGCCTGCTCCTCCTGCTGCTCCCCTTCCTCCTAATCCTGGCCTCGTACGTTTCCATCGCCGAGGCTTTGCTACGCGTCACCTCCCCTGTGGGGAGGGGCAAGGCCTTCTCCACCTGCATTTTGCACCTCACCATCACCTTACTGCACTACGGATGTGCCACCTTCATTTACATTCGCCCTAAGTCCAGTTACTCACCAGCTCGAGATAAGGTGGTGTCTCTGGTCTACACCATTATTACTCCATTAATGTATCCCCTCATTTATAGCCTGAGGAACAAGGAAATCAGAGGGATCCTCAGGAAAATGCTGAGGAGGAAGAAAATAGCTCAGGTGAACTGGGGTACTATCAGAGTTGTGATGTGTGTGTGTGGTAAATTTTAGTAGAACAAACTAAACACATGCTTGTTGCAAAGCAGCCCCATAAGCAGATCCCCCTAGACTTCATTAAGGCAAATATCCAGGCAGGATTCTACATGCATCAGAGAAAAAGATCTCTCTGTTCAAAAAAAATCCCCAACATAACACCTGATCTAAAGTAAAAAGGTTGAGTTGTGAGGATGAAGAGCTTTGATCAATCACTGGTCTCACTTCTGTGATCACATACGTATTCAGGCTTACATTCATAGTCATCCCAGCACAATCAGAAGATCAAAACAAAATTTTTTAAACCTAGTAAACCAATATTAAAGGATTGGTTTCATTATTTTTCTGTCAAGATGAAAGTAGAAATTGGGTAGTCAGTAAAAATTTCAGACTGGTAAGTTCAGCAGCACAATAAATACATTGGGGCTTAAATGAAGGTTAGAAAAAGAAAGTCCATGGCTAGAAAGAAGGATGAAATAGCTGTGGTTTTCTCCAAATTTAGCAGAAGGCTGCACTCTGGCATCCCATGACAAACTGAAAGGTTATTAGTGTAAATTCATCTAACCCTGAATTATACTAGATATTAGAAGTTAAAATGCCATTAGTCTAACAAGAGTATGACTTTCCTATGCCTGTTTTGCAGGAAGCAAAACATATTTCCTCTTATAGGGAGATGCTTTAGGTTTGGATTGTTCCTATGGCAACACAAAGGCTAAGATACTTGTCTTATCATGTGACTTTTACCAGGAAAGACTGCATCATATAAATATGAATGCCTGGGGAATGTTGAGATCTATAATTGTAAAAGTAATAATACTGCTGCCACAGTTATTGCAATTTCTTCAGCAAAACCAGTGAGAGTTACAGCGCAGGCTGGACTGCAGCAGAAATAAGAGTCTGAAAGGTGCAAAGCAGTGTTAATTTATGAGTTTTCTATGTGTAGGAGGAACAGGGTGATTCAGACAAATTAGGGAAGATAAATTTTGGCCAGGAAGAGGGGGGGGAAAGAACCAACTTCATTATTTTATTTAATACTTCACTCCCCCGTGTCTCCTTAAAGGCCATAGAGACCTTATGATTCAGAACACACCTCTTACATAGAAAATTGTTGAGAAAAAAATAAAATGTTTGCTTCTGTTCCTCTGTCTAATCCAAAGGAACTTCAGCACCCCAGCTGCCCTTAGCTCTCTCTCTGTGCAGATAGAGAGAGCAGAGTGGTATTTGCTTTCTCTGGGCTACAATCATTAGAAATTATGGTAAGTGGATTTGACAAATGTAAGAAATTGGCACTGTACCTAAGGAAGTTAACTTGGAGCCTTCTGACAAAAGAGAAATGTGGAATTTAAAACTGACATTAGAAGCTGTCTTCAAGTTCACAGTTCTAGCCTGCCTAAAACATTAACACAGAATATTGGCTCTCATGTCAATGAATACCTAATTACTCTGTGGGCAAACATTTAGCTGCATTATTTAAAAACTATCAAAGTTGCAGTGAACATTTTAATCACCTGCCAGCTCTTCCAAAAGTGAGAAGGGGAGACTCTCAATGAAAGAACACTATGTACTAATAGAGAAGTACTTCAGAAGTACATTAGAGAAGTGCTCTGAATCAAATACTTTTAAGTAACTGTAATGAGCACAGGAAAAATAGGAAGCATCAATTCTAAATCCTCTCAAGTCAAATCCAGCTTTGAAGTTAATCCTACTGCAGGCAGTTGCCTGGACTTGAGATGGCCAGAGGTCCTTCCTGAGATTAGCAGGACTTTGCATCAGAAGTTTCTAACCTGCCTTCTAGGAGGTATTGATATGTCCAAATGCCTGGCAATGAAACTGAAGGACAGAAAGACACTGAGGTTCATAATACTGTTCAAAGCCTTGGTAGAGGCCCTCACATATTTCTGGCAGGTGTGGGCATGGGATAGCAGAGAGATAACTGTTATCTGCTGCCAGCTATGGGAAGACAGCAGGGCTGTCCCCTGAGCTAGGATGTCCCTCATGAGCCACTGTGGGACGGAGGCACCTGGGCAGACCTCTCCTCACTACAAGGATACAGCTGATGCTTTTGGAAGGGATGACATGACTGAAACAGCAGCCAGGTTAGACTCCCAGCTCTTTCATTCTGACATACACGTGGGAAGCATAACAAGCACTGGAGGCTTTCTGAGAAGACACTTTCGCTATCCAATGTCCTTGTAGAAGAACAGAGTGAGGAGATATTCCAGAGTCCAAGATGATCCTCATCAGTATTTCCACACCCACTAGCCCAAGACTAGCCCCATCAGTATTCCCACACCCATTCACAGCACCCTTTCCCCCCATCCCATGCCAGCTGTGTTGAGCACTGTAGAGATCTGCAGAGAGGACTCAGGGATAAGAGTGGGAGAAGGGGTAGCTTATGAGGTAAGAGCAGCAACAATGTATCAGAGATATCAGACCCACTTCTTTTCTAAAATTTATCTTTTAATTGACTGGGCCTGCCTGAGGTCCCTGTTCCATTCAACAATGGTTGTTTCAGTGCTGTTGACTCAGCACACTGTGTCCTGAGAAGTGGAGAGTGCTCAAGTAAAGTAAGGCAGCAGCATCTCTGATGTAGATATGAGCACATAACAGAAATAATTTTTAAAAGGTAATTTCTAAGTTCTTTTCAGAACTTCATAAGGGAACAGCAGGTTCCAGTCAGGCAGCACAGATTTTGACAAGTGCACATTCCACCTCCAAATGAAGATGGGCATGAAAAAGATCTTTCCATGGGCATTGTAGTTTTTTGGGTTGGGTAGGGACTCAAGACTCCCCAGTGAATGAGTATAGCTGGGTATCTGCATTTCACAAATGGTTTTGTCCTTTCTTGGAAGAAGAATGCTTGAATTCCCAAATTTGAAGAGACCTGAGATCTGGAAAACATAGATGTCATGAAGTTTTCCAGTGAAACCAATTAGGACATCACTAAGAATCACTTCATGGTTTACACAGCCATAAAAACAGAGTCTTCACCCTTGCAATTAATTTCGTAAAGGCAGCCCTGAGCAAGCACTGTGTGAGAACACAGATCTTATCAATGGTGGAGCACCAGAGCCCAGCCTGTAAGAGTTCAACCTCTAAGATCACATCAGTGCTGCCCACGTTCTCAAAAATGAAGAGAGTTTGGAGGATGATGGCACAGGCTTTGGGCAGCATTCAGGATACTCAAGGTCCAGCACCCTGAATGGCACATGCCACTGAAAGAGGTTCCTCCACTCCAGGAGATGCCTCCAAGTGGTTCCTTGAGAGCTACTACCAGTACCAGTGATACTGGGGGGATACAAGGGAAACCTCCCTTTCAGTATAGACAGAAATCAGTCAAAAATGCTTTTTTTAAAAAAAAAACCATATTTTTTTGCACACTATTATGTTTTGCTGGCAATCTAGGTAAGACATTTCCTAAAAGTTGTTCCTATAAATAATCAATCTCCTAAAAGAATGAAATGCATTTGCATTAAAAAAAAAATCTTTATTTTTCCTATTTATATTTCCTATAAATGCCAAAAGTTTATTTAGGGGATTTGTTTCTATTGTGGGTAAGGAAAGTTGAAAAACTGGCAAAAGTCCAGTTTTAAGAGCTTGGAAGAAATTTCAGTGTATTTATCTCCCCTTGACAAAGTCATGTTATCACATCCTATCTGTTTTGGCTTACATGGAAAGCAAGTCCACCAGCCTTTCTTTCTTTCAAATTCCTTAAAAGCTTAGAAAACCTGCAAATAATCCTATATTTACTCAAATAGATTTTTTTTTGATCATTTGAGCTGAAGCAGAAAGGTGAAATTAATACAGCTATTTATAACAATGGAGCTCTAAAATCAAATGGATGTGGGCTTAGTAGTAAACCTAGAAAATAGATGTAAATATCATGAGGGTGAAAAGTTGTCAAATATTTGCTTTATTGAGAAAAGGCCTCTGCTTCCATGTTTATTATGAACATGCCAAAGGAGTAATATTTACAGTGCTTTACTATTACTTACTTTACTATGATAAAGGCTAGAATGTGATAGTATTTTCTCTTGCAGATATTTATAGATAGACTTACTAAAGAAGAGAGATGAGTCCTTCCTAAGGTTTTTTTTACTATAGTATGAAGTTATGTATCCAGCATATAAAATCTGATATGATATAAACAAATACAGTCCACATCCCCATGAACAAGCTAATAGGGAAGAAATACACTTAAATAATCTGCCATTTCTCCACAGAATTAAACATTTCTACAAGCTTTTTATTTATCAACTCGGTTGTTGCACAGGCCTTAAGTTTCCTTTAATGGATTGTTTCAGGAAGCAACCAGGAACACAGGGCAAAAACTAATCAGGAGACCAAAGTGGAGCTGAAGAACGAGGTGAAGTTCCTGCCAGCTCGTTGGTTTCGGAATTAGTTTCACCTTGCCCTACAAGCACCTCCACATCAAAAGCTGACTGAAGGTGTTATTAATAATCCCAGCACTGTATCCCTAACCTAAAGCTCTTGGCTCTAAAGATCCCATTGTGCTCAGTTGTCTTCCAAGCAAGTCCAGGAAAAAGTGAGAATGGGAAGGTCGATACCCACCCAGTGTGTACCCTTGGCTTCACCTGCATAAGTGCAAGAATATGAGACAGTCTGGTTTTACAAATTGCCATGTAAAGATGTGAGACCGTCTGGTTCTACAAATTGCCATGTAAAGTTGAGGGAAGACCTGATGGCTCAGCAGCATATGGCCTCTAGCCTAGTCACTGCTGAAAATCAGGTCTCCCAAAATCTGTGTTGTCTTTCATTGTGGTTTTGGTGTACAGTTGCTCTCTGCATTCATTTTAGTTTTCATGTTTTGATTTAATTAAAGAGTTCAAGTTTCAAAAAAATCAAGTGGGAGGCTGAACTGGGAATAGAGTTGGCAGTGAGCTGGAAAGATGTTAACACGTTCAATGCCTTCCTTTCACCTGCAAGGTGCCTGTTTCAAAAACTTTCTCCTGACGTCCACCTTGAAACCTCTCAGGGAGAATGCTGCTTGCTAACACAGTTACCAGTGGAAACTATTTCATTTCTGCACTGGACAGCAACTCTTCAACATCAAGATCAAGCTGCAACAGCAACAAATATGGGCAAACTTATTGTGTTTAGATTCTGGAGGCAGCTGTAATTTGTTAAGAAGAGAACCATAAAAATACCTCAAGAAAACCAGATTAGAAACAGACATAAAAGCTTTAAAATATCTGTTATAAAGCTCCAGAAAATAAAAGATTGATTAACTTGCACATTCACCCATAAAAGTAGAAAAAAAAAATTAAAATCACACTACCTAAGTGACTAGTGAATGGCTTTTTATTGTATTTTAATAAAGCCTTTCAGTGTCAGTGAAATATTTCCATGCTTGAACATAATTAATCCAAGAGTGGGGAAGAACAGCTAGAAAATATGAACAAACTACAAATTACAGAGAGGTATGTGTTTGCCAGGCAGAGGTTACTATTGCTATATTTTGAGCTTTGATTCAATTGCTAAAAATATTATAATCTTACTTTTCTATAATGTAGTAGAATTTGATTTCTCTACCAGAAATCAAATTTATCTGTGTCAGATTTTAAGTTTATCACACATATGCTGTTGCGTTAATAATGCTCAAGGAGAAATTGAATCATCTTGTGAAATCTTGATGCCACCAAGATGAATAAATATCTTTAAAGGTGCCCAGGAAGAACGTGCTCCCAAGGAGAAATGTTAAGTGTAGAACTGCACTTTTTGGATTTCTAAGTATATAATGTGCTGCAACGGTATAATAGAAAGTAACTAACTCTTGTGACCCAGATTTGTACCACTTAGGGAAGTTTTATGATTAGGAGAATGAATCAGATTCTATTATGACTTGGTTTTCATTGCTTTCCCCTTGCCTATACAACATGTCACACCTCAGCATAAGCGAAGCCCTGTTTGGCTGCTCTCCTGGAGGCGGCCGGGACCTCTGGGGCTCCACGGCCACTGGACCACGAGGGGGAGCAGAGCTGGGCTACTACGGCGAGAGAGTTATCTCAGGTAATTTCTGCGGAAAAGCAAGGTCCTCCCCCTCATTTGCAGGATGGTGTAATAATTTAAGTCAGTCCTGTTTTGCAAGCCAAATAAGACCATGGCAGGATAAGCTTATCCAGAGACAAAATCCAGCAAGTCTGTTGTTCAGGCAGCAGTGCAAACACTCTTCTCTCTCTGATTAAGTGTCCAACCAGGGCATCAGTAGGTAGAGGAACACTTATTAGTGTGTTGCTGATGATCAAGTAAGTGGAGATTTTTTCAGGAATACTGGACTTCTTCTAGTTCATGTACTGTATAACAACTCTGTTAGGTGGAAGATATATTTGGGAAGCTATGCTCCTGTTTTGACTGAAGCCCAAGTAAGGAACTGTCTACATTCCTGGTGGAAGAAGATGTGATTGCTTATCTACCAATGATGAACTGAATGAGCAAAAGATTAATGTGGGGAGAGATGACTGGAGGTCTTTAGCCCAAATACCTACTCACTGCAGGGTTAACACCAAAACTGTGTCAGGTTGCTCAGGGCCTTTCAAGCAAAGCTTGTACATCTCCAAGAGTGTTTATCTCTGCATATGTGAGGAAGAATAAGGGAGTGTTCCCTGCTTCTTCTGTGTATGAAAACTCAGATCTACGCCTTGTCTCTATCAGCTTCATTCATTCTCTTGCCCTTGTTATTCATCTCAAGGGAGAAAGATAACCAGCTCGACTACTTGTGCAGTCAGGTCCTCAGGTCTCTAACACAGGGATGGCTGCTTTGTGATCCAGAGGAACTGCTTGTGCTCCTTCATAGGAGTTTAAAATATCTTTTTAATATAAAATCTGAGTTTCTGAATGAAAAATGTCCATATACAAAACTAATTTAACAGCTTAAACCACTAAATGGTAGGAGTCTATTTTCTGCGGAAAAAGAGTCTGAAGTCAGCTGTTTGAAATATTCTAAGATAATTTCTGGTGGATTAGAGCCAGAAAACCTTCTAAGATAAAAATGAAAACACTAGAATATTTAGCTGGTCATGCAGGTAAGAATATGGGACAGAAAGCACAAACTTTGAAACAGAGCATATCTTACACTCTACAGAGCTGTCATAGATTATTCCTAGAGTTGTAGAGATAGTGGATAAAAGGAGTGAATCAGAGACCACAGAACAAGAGCAAGTTCCTCCTTTAGACTGAAGTGGAGCTTGTTGCAAAATGCATTTGAGGCCTCCAGAAGACCTATACATCTATGTTACTATGATGCCTTACTGAAAGCCAGTTCAGGGTGCACAGATTCAAGTTATCAGTACCAAAGGGATGCTTTGATAATTCGGGAAATAATATCAAGTGAGAAACTCCAGATATTATTTCTAGGTTCTGTTTCATTCATCATCTGTAAGGACATTTAACAGCACAATGGTGAAACTCATTATAAATAGGAGAAGCAGCAAACACAGTAAACAATTTGTAAGAATCATATGAGACAGTTCTGTCTGAACTGCAGTTCAAAAGAAGCACGTCCCAACTCAGCCTTGGGAGTGCCCTTTGACTTTCCCAACAGCACATCAAAACAAGACCTGGTGCACAGCCTTCCTCCTCACTTTCCTCACCACAAGCCCACATAGCTGTAGGAGGAAAGCCCAGGTGTGTTGTGTGGTGATATTTTCCAGCTGCATACCTAGTCACAGTGATACTCAAAAAAAGATGCTGGGAAATGGAAGGAAAAAATGTCCCCTGCAATTCAGAAAAACTCAGAGGGACAAGAAAGACAGGATGAGATTCAGCCCAAAGACATGCTGAGAGTGAGCTGAAAAGATGCAGCTATCTTCCTAACACCAAAATGCATGCCAGAGACAGGATGCTCACTGGGAAGCCATGAGAGTGAGAGGCTGTGGAGATGTAAATCATAGAATATGATTGTAAACAAAACATAAAAAGATTTTTTAAATTAAGTTCTTTCAGTTTTGTTTATTTGTTGTTTTTTGGGGGGATTTGTTTGTTTTAGTTGTTTGTTGTTCATGGTTTTTTGCTACACAGTCAGGGAATTAGTTTTGCCCAACAATTTCCAAAGACAAACCCGAAACTTGTGATGCACAAACAGAATAACACTGCCAATGAACTACTCAGCAGAGATGCATGAAAATGCACGTGTGGTACTCACTCTACTGGCTACAGCCTCTGTGTATATTCCCTCTTTTTCCCTTTGGATCTGCATTTTGGTGCAGAAGACACATGGGAAAACAATCTAGCAGAGTTTTTAAAGATATCAGCAAAATTCTAGGCATTTGGCATTTTTACTTCTGTGTGCTCCTACACGTTTATAGATTTTATTCAGATCCTGATCCTGCTGTAGCATTAGATCATATTTTGTTTCACTATCATTGCACACACATTCTGATTGCGAGCTGCACTAGGTGATCTCCAGTCTGAATGACCACAGAGCAATACATATGATTTCTGACCACCATTATCTGGAAAACCCCAGTTGCTCATCCCCATCTGCCAACATTACAAGGGGGAGAAAAAGAAAGTTTTTTGGTTTTTTAGGCCACTTTCTCCAGTAAGCCCTAGTAAATTGCTTCCTGCCTACTCCTTAGATCAAATGTTCTGAGTATCTGCACACCAATGAAATGGAGATAGAGCATCCCAAGGCTCTTCACTCCAGAACTTGTCACTTCTGGATTTTACAGATACAAGTTCTGCTAGCCCCAAGGAACCAAATGTCAGGCCTCAATACTGATTTTTTTTTTTTCTTTTTAACCTGAGCAAGGACCTGAGCTCCTGGCCTGCCCTAGAGCCTTATCCTCCAGCTGCAAATGGTTCTTCCCCATTTCATGTCTATGTAGGCCTTGCCTGTGCCGTCCCATCACAGAGAAGTTGGCTGTAGGTCCGTCTGCCCCACTGCTACATCACAGACTGAAGAAGGCACAGAATTGTACAAATGAAGACCTAAATGGACACATTACCCCAGCATGAACTCAAAGTATGTGTTGTAGACCAAAAAATCTTGTATGACTCCTGCAATGGGAGTCATTCAAAGGTGGGGCAAACATAGGCATAAAAGTTTGAGACTTAGCACTGTGGACTGATAAAGAGAACTTTAAACAGGATTATACTGTAACAAATTTAAGGTACAACTACTCTGAATGCTATTTACATTTGAATTATTTGCACTTATATTTTACTCCATGTGCTACGTAAAGTTTAAGTTAGTATTGTAACCATTTGTTCTGAAATTTCTCTTGCCTATGTTCAGACATCTTGGGATAGATCTTACTTTCTGAAGATGTACAGTTTGAGAATCATAGAACTCACTGAAAGATTAGATGCAAGGGGCCTCTGAGAGAGTCCACAGTCCCAAATGCTGCTGAGAGCAGGGCTGACTCCAGAGGTGGCTATGTTGTTCATGGCTGTGTCCTGGCAAATCTGGAACATCTCCAAGGGTGGAGATCCCCCAGCCTCTCTATGCAACCTGACAAGGTCCTTTCTTCAGCCTTCCTTGGGGAGGAGGAGGAAGAGAGCAGGAGGAATGCAGCCGTACAGCAAGTGTAAGTGTAATAATACCATCTGTATTTTACGGGGAGGGGTGTAATAGCTGTGTATGGGTGGGAGTAACATCCTTGATGAATGCCAGAAGAGACAGAACAAAGGCAAGTTCTTTCATATTTATGTCCCTCGGGAAGAAAACGAAAAGTCCCGTGAGGTCTTCCTACTCAGAGAGAAAGAATCCTTCTAGCTTGCTTCCTCTCCCATGATTTCTTTTTTTGCTGAAAAGTAAGCACTATCCATCAGTGCTGAGGAGCTTACTAAGTGAAAAACAGCAATTCTGCCAGACAAAGTGGTATCGCTGTTGCTCTGTGACATACTTGGGAATTAAATGGGCCACTGTCCCTGTGTACAGATGGATTTCCTAAACATATGCAGTGAGGATGGCTCAGTGGTTTTCGCCCCATTATAATAGCTCACAGAATCACAGAATGGTTTGCCTTGGAAGAGACCTGGAAGACCATCTATTTCCAACTGCCCTGTCTTGGGGGTTGGAACCAGACCTTCCACTAGACCAGATTGCTCCATGGCTCCATCCAACCTGGCCTTGAACACTTCCAGGGATGGAATAGCCACAACCTCCTTGGGCAACCTGTTCCCGTGCTTCACACCCTGAAAAATTTATTCCTAAAATTTCACTTTAAAGCCATTGCCGAGGCCGGCGGGACCGGGAAGGATGGCGAGGGCTGCCCAGGAGGTGGCAATCGGGAGCCTCTTACGGGAGTGGAGCAAAGGTGGAGGGAGGCTCCCAGGAAAGAGGTGGCTGCCTTTAAGGTGGGTTTATTTGCCTGCCAGATGGGAAGTCTGTGACCAGCCCCTTAGAACAGGTAAAGGCAGTAAGGCTTCTCCACCCACTCGCCTTGATCTTTCATCACCACCGAGGGCCAGGCGGGCGCTTGTGCAACGTGCGCGCCGCGCTCGGGAGGCTGCGGGAGAGGCCCATGCGCTGCCCGCGGCCGCCCGGGCACAGAGGCCGGACCCGGCGGGGGCTGCGAGCCGGGCCCCCTCTCCGGCCAGCCCGGGGCTGAGCACCTGCAGCGGCGGGATGGAGCTCTCCCTCGGGCTCTTTCTCCTCTGGGCTCTCCTTCCTCCCGAGGCGCACGGCAAAGAAGGTAAGCGTGGGACCCGCCGCCGGTCCCTCTGCCTGCAGGGCTGGGCTGGGGAGCGCAGGGAGAGAGACCTCGCTAAGGGCAGGGAGCGGGACCTGCCCCAGGAGCCTGCGGCTCCAGGGACACCTCAGAGGGACTGGGGTGTCAGGGAAAGGCGGCCGGGTGTGGGGGGACCACGGCCTCGGCAAATCCCATCCGAATCTCGGTGGCTCAGTGAACGAGCCCAGGTATGTTCTCCGCCTCCTTCACCTCCTCTTAGCTGAAGCACAAATGCCTCGGCATATCCAGTGATCCAGGAGAATTCTGCCCCTGTTTCCCTCAAACACGGGCCTTGCAGATAACAAGTTTAAACACAAACTCAGAAAGTTTTTCCCCTCCTCTGGCAACACCCCCGCAGTTTCCTCAAGAAGCCCTCCTAGGAGTTAACCCTTGTGAGCAAGCAAATAGTAATTTTATCGGAGTCTTTTACCTACTCTATTCTCGGAAGATGGAGTTGGGTTTTAAGATTTCCTCTTCCACCTCTTTAGGCTTCCACGTTTTCCTTCTCTGTATCGCTTACTCTATTAGATGTAGTGATTTTTTTCCTTCCATCTTAGTAGTTGCACAGTGGTTATGAAACATGGGAGAATGGTAACTTTTAATAGAAGGGTGAGGGAAGTGTAAATCTCTGCTCTGTTTCCTACCCCCTCCTTCAGTCAATTCCTGCCAGGGACTTCTGTTGTGTACAGCAAGAGGTGTTGGGGCTTTTCCATCCCAAAGACAGTCCTCCTTCGCTTCTCCAGGCTCTCGACTGAGGGGACTTGGTCATAGCTGCCAGCTCAGCCATGGGCTCAGCTGATTCTGCGAGTGCTGAGTGATCTTTTAAAGCGTCCTTGACAAGCACGTTTCTATTAAGGATCCAGCTACGAGCTGGATGCAGCTGGCAGACGCTGTGGAGAAGGCCAGCCTGGGTGAGAAGTAATACCGGGTGGCATCACGCAGGCTTGGGTTTCCAAAAGCGTGTGACCAGTAGTTGGCAGTAACAGTAACCTGTCTGCCAGCTTCTCCCCTATCTCAGCCATCTCATTTGGGCTGTGTCTGTGATCCACTCTTCCTTAACTTGTCTGTCAGGGAAACAGCTCATTTTCCCCGCGTCCTCTCTTATCTGAAGCCTTTCTTCTTTTTGGGGACACCTCCACCCCTGTGGCTGGACAGCCACGTGAGATTCCCAGCAACAAAGCTGTGGACCACAGAGCTAGTAGTCCCTGAGTACCTGTATTCCTCTGCTTCTGTAGTCTCACTGACTCAATCACCCTTGCCGTGGAGAATCCCTGTTGTAGGATTCACTTAGAGAAGTACTTCTTGGCAATGGACTTCGTCCCTCCAGTGGGCACTCAGCAGCTGAAGGAGCTGCCACTGCTGACAGTGTAGAGCATGGCACAAGGGCTCTGCCAGGTTCCTGTCCTGGCCACTTCCACGTTCCTTTTCCCTTGCTCTGCTGGAGCTTGCCATGCAGCCCCTCTCACCTCCACATTGCTGCTTCAGTCCTGAAGAGGATGGGACGGCATAGATGTTATCTGGGTGATGGTTCTGGCAGCAGGCTGCCTCACCCGCAGAGATTTTGGAGCTAACCACAAAGGAATATTATCTCAAATAAAGAGATTGAGCACAGAGGGGATGTGAATGAGGAGCCTTGTCTGGACAGGGAGTCTGTGGCTAGGAAGGTTGTGCCATATGACCATGCTGTGAACACTTCGAACTTGCAAAACCTGGATTCCTGCTTTTCCCTTCTCCCAATCCTGAAAGGGTGTTTCAGAGGTGAGAACAGCAGCGCAATCCCTCTTATCTCTGATTCTGGGCCCACAGCCTGCTTCCTCATTCCACAGGACTCTTGCTGATCTGCACTTTACACTATTACTTATAGTTGGCAGGGAGTATTTGTAAAACAGTCAGATGAGGGGGAGGAAACCTGGTTATTTAAATGCCATTTAAAAATCTCCCCACTCCTACCTTTCACCCCCAAATTCTTTTCTGAGACGTTTAGAAAGGACCCCTCTGAATACACCCACAGGAATCTAAAAGGGAATCCAAAGAATTTTTCTTGTTTCCTATGTGCCCAAGCAGGGACCTCGATAGGTGCACAGAAGCCAGTAGTCTGTTCTGGCAGCAGCGGCAGACCCAAAAGCAGGCACGAAGCTGCACATCCCACAGTGTGTCTTATTCCAACTCCTCTGCTTTCCCAATGTTTGCCTACAAAGTGACACATTTTTAACGTGTCTTTAGATCAAGACTTTAGGCCAAATTGTGATCGCATTTTCAAATTCCTTTCGGGGCTAAAAACGAACATACCAAAGATTTTCTCCTTTGTCACACGACTCCAGCAGCAAGGCTTAAAGCAGCCATGCAATTCCACGGGAGGTGGCAATGCTTTGGCCGGAGCCAGGACTCTCTCTTGATGTCCCGGCCAAAAAAGTCTGGGAAGTCTGGGAGAGGGTTAAATGATTTCTAGGCCATCGTCAGCTGGTGGACAGTCTGAGTTAGAAGTAGGGGCCTCATCAATTTGCACAACTGCTGCATCTCTTGGCTTTTGGGTACTGTGACAATGGAAAGTCCCTTCTACAACTTCACACTGCCTCTGTACTTTCCCACTGTGTTTCAAGTACTGAATAGTCCCTCCAGGCGACACTGATTGATCTTTTGTGTTGGTAATTTATTTGATTGCCTTCCTCTTCAGCCGTTTAGTTTGCTGCCTTTTTATTTCAAGGAAAGATGTGTTCAGCCGCTAATGCCGGGTTCCCATTTGAATAGGCTTCAGCCTCTTTCTTCCTCTTTGGGACAGTTTTAGGAAGTGATAAAATTTGTCAGGGTTGTATTTTTTGGATGTGTATAGGAGGGGGTCTCATATATTAGTAAAAACTTTTAACTCCCGACTAGCTGCCGTGTCTTGTATCATTTCCGTCCCTCCTCCAGTCACGCTTTTTGAACGTGAAAGGTTTCAAAGGATGGGGGGGTCGAGAGAGGAAATGCAGGCGTTACTTTCTTTGACAAAACAAGGATGAAACCATTCCGTGGGCCGTATGAGTTGGATCACCGATTTATTTTTTTTCCCTCTCTTTTGGTTTTTAGTGGATCTACTTGACACAAGCACTGCACAGGGTGAACTGGGCTGGCTTCCAGACCCTCCGGAAGTAGGGGTGAGTACCCACATTCAAGGAAGGGGAGCCATTGGCAGTATTAAATGATGGAAAAATCTAATCCATGTTGAAATTTCACCCTACCTCTGGAAACTGAGGTTCTGAGGCTCTATCCCCTCCTGGACATTTTAGGCTTTATAAATTCCTCTCCCTTCACTTGTGCAGCCTCATCCCTATCCAGCTTTTTAAGGACTGATGCCTATTGACTTCCAGTATGTCTAAACGTATCCCTGAAATATACTGTTTCCATGAAGTAATAAAGCAATGAAGAAAAATGAAAAAATCAATTCATCACCCACTTTTTCATTCTGTCATGCTGCACATAAATCTCATGGGGTTTTTTTTTTGGTTGTTTTTTTTTTTCCCCAGGAAAATAAGCAGAGCAAAAGTATTTCTGTCCCAGAGCCTCTCAAGAAATTAGAAACACATTTTTTTTAATTCAGCAGCTGACTGAAGAAATAGCTGTTAACTCATGGAGCAGCAATCTGCCCTTGTGGGTGGGCTGCAAGATTCTTGGACTTTACACCAAGCTGTGGTGTTTGGTCCACACAGCTGACAATGAGAGAAGAATTTCCCTTTGTTTTGTGACTGTAAAATTGAGTTGATGGAAGTGCTTCAAAATGTACTCCTGAAACCACTGCAATATTGGACCCCAAAAGACAGCTGAACTCTCAGCTATTTTTGTACAAGTACAGCTATTTTGTATGAAGCACAGTTGAGCAGTCCCTCTGGTGTCACAATATACATCAGTGAAGGTGGTTTCCTTTGTAGCAGCAGTACTGTGGGAGTGGTGGAAGGAAGGCACAAAGGAAAAGGAATTTAGGGACTAGCTGCAGTAGTTAGCACATATGTCAATACACAGTTTCAGTTCCTCATCCATGCTCTTGTGTTTGTAGCAACTCCCAAGCTTTCCAATGGAGAATGTTCACCCTTCCTGTTCTAAAGTACACCTGGGTTCAGCCTGTTCCTTACTCATTTCCATAACTTTCCTCTGTAATGCGCTGTGTCTGGTTTAAATCCACCCCAGCCTCCTCCTCCTGGTAGCCTTGCTGGGTGAAGTAGAGCCAGACAGTGAGGTTGTTCTGTACTGGCATAACTGCATTTGCTTCATTAGTAAAGCTGTTTTGGTTATTATTAGTAGTATTATTATACCTTGCTCAAAACAAGTGCCCTAGTGAGACATACATGTAGATCATGTTTTGCCCACTGTTCCCTTTGTTCTCTCATCAACCCTCTGTGTGGTAATTTTACCCCAATTCGAGGCTCCAGGCATGTTCAGGATGAAGTTTGCCTCTTGAAAAGATTGAAAAAAACAACTGAAAAATGCATTCTAAAAAAAAAATCTGATAGAAAGAAAATAAAACCTTTATTACAGAACATCTGTTGCACAGTAGGTTCAGAGCAGGGTGAGGAGTTGTCAAATCCTTCTGCTTGTGCTACATTTTCTTCTTAAATATATATATATATTCAAAATATAATTGTAACTGAGAATTGTTGAAAATTATGGGGAACATGGCCTGAGAGAAATCAAAACTAACAGATCAGGATATGGATGACTGATAAAACAACAGAGGATGAAGAATAGATTCATTGACTTCTCATGAGCAAACCTTTTGAGGAGGTTTGTCTAATTACATCACTTCCCAATAACTGTTAGGTGGAAGTCTGACAAATTGCCACAAGCAAAAAGGGGAACAATGGCTGATTCTCTTGTAATCAGAACTTTGAACAAGTGTTTCTGAAACCATTCCTTCAAAATGAAGAACTAAATAAGTTCAGAAAAGAACGGAAATTAATTCAGAACATTTTTTGACAAAAAGGAGCTAAGATTAGTACTGAATAATCTGACTAGGTTGATTAGTAACAGGCTGGAAACGTTTGAGCTGTGTTGCACACAGAGCTGAAGGGTGTACTTCATGTAACATTGCTACTTGTACGTAACCTCAGAGGCTGGAGATCTCCCATCAGTGAGCTGGATTTGTGTCAATATACTTATCGCACAGAGGAGGAATTTGCTGTGGGGAATTTTCATGCTTTATATGGACAAGGTCCCCGAGGCATAGCCCAGAAGAGGCTGGCTAAGTCTGTGGGGGCAGAACTACACCTTTGTTTTCTCCTCACTTGTAGCTAATGACAGAGGATGAAGTGGCTTGCCAGGTGTGGTTGTTTCATGGTCAGACCGTGGCTGTATCCAGGGTAGGCAATGCTCCCGTTAACACATGGGCTCAGCCTGAGAGCACCATTCAGTTTTGGACAGCACTTCAGTAGTTCAGAACTTCTGCACCACATTGGCCAGCATCTTGCGTAAGATTAAGGGCAGTCTTTGAGTGAAAGTCTCTGTACTTTAGGTAAAGTGTCTGTAGAGTTTTGTTTGTTAAAAGGTTTGTGCCAGCTTGCTTTGTAGTAGCTATTTAGAAAGGGTTTCATTAACTTTTGGCTACTATTGGAAAAGAGGCTTTTAAAGAGGCAGACCGTAGTTCCTACAATCCCCTTTTATCTACCTTGCCACCCACCACCTCCCTCCTCCATCATCTAACATATTCCCTGATAATTCTTTTTTGGCTTTGAAGTTTTGCCACAGCAACACCAGGTGGGCACAGAGAGGTGTATTACAGTACCAGTGGTAGGTCTCCACCTTTAAACATACATTAGAGAGCCAATGATGGCCACTTTGAAGGTGTCAGGAGTACAGAATTTACTTGCTCTCACATTTCTTTAAGACTCCGCATGCTGCACAGTCTAACTACCTGAACTGGTTTCAGATACCACTGAAACTGTTCAAAAAGGACCTCTCAAATCCAATCATGAACAAATTCACTTATCAGGCATAGTGGCACTGCTTCTTGGCAGCTTGTAAAATAACAGCACAAAAAGTTATTAATCACTAAGTTGCTTTCAAATATAATTGAATCAGCTGTGAGCAGATTGTGATGAGGAATTATGCTTTCCTCTTGCATTTTGCTTTTAATAGACAAGGCCCTAAGCCACCCCAGCCTGGCTTTGAAGTCAGCCTTGTTCTGAGCAGGGGATTGGAGCAGATAACCAAAGGTCCTTTCCTACCTAAATCTTTGCGTCTGTGTGATAATTTAGAATTTTTTGTTCATTAGAATTCTGAGCTTGAATTTTTAGCCCAGGCACAAAAGGTCCTCATGATTTTATGTTTAGATTTTTTTTATTATTTTATATAATATCTATTCCTATGGATTTTCTGTATCAGTTTATGTAGGCCTAAGATACAACATACTGAGCAATCCAATATTTGTCTTTAATGCTGTGGTTATCTCACTCCCAGCTTGTGGGCCTCTCTTGAAATTTTCCTTTTATCCGCATTTTCCAATTTTTGTGTACGTGAATAGTATTTGCATAATCCAGTCATACTTCCATGAGTACATGTGACTACTTAAGTTCCAAGCCATTTGTGCTGGAGAATGCTGCACACTGGGCTTCTCAATATGACTTTCTCTATATATATTCTTGAATTAATTGTAAATGACACACACTTTATTATTTTTTAGCTTCTACATTTACTGGGGAGATGTGCTTTCACCAGTTCTACAGGTGTCTTTGCTTGTAAAAAGTCCTTTTTCATGGTGACTTTGTTTTTAAATAGGATGTATGTTATTTTGGGAATCACGTGAAAGCTACTGCTGCCAAATTGTGCCGTATTTATTATCTATTAAAAGTTTGGCAAGGCTCAGTTGTCAGCTGGTAGCTGATTTGTGGAGCTTATTTTTCCCAACTTACATTCCTGCATGGATCATAGCATTATTAAAGCTTCCAAATGACTTTTTTAGTCTTTCTAGGCTGCTGTTGTTCTCAGTCTTTTATTCACAATGAGGAGGACAAAATTATTTTCCTGCCTATTCCATATCCTTGGTTGCTTCCACACATTCTTCAAAGCATTGCTATCAGTTTCAAGCCTTCTACTAATTTCCCAGTGTGCACAGCACTCGATCTGCTCAGCTTTTCCAAAGTCTACTTTCAAATAAGACTAAGGATGGGCATGTAATGCCAGTGGCCTAATGTATCCCAAAGGCTATCAATGAATAGTCACTAACTACAGCTATTGTGGCTCCAAAACCACTTGAAAACTAAAAATTATGTGTTTCTTGTTTAGGAACAAGAGTTTCTGAGTTCTGCACCTCATGTTCCATGGAAAGTTTAATTATGACCATAGCAACTGCCGAAGCTATGTGAATACAATTTGATTAAGCCTAAAAATCAGATCCTTTTTCTTTATGTTGTTGTTCTATTAAAGCTCAGGCACAGTTCAAATTCTGCACTGATAGATTTTTAGGTAATAGACTAGATCAAGTACCTGTGACCTGTCAGCAGCTTCTATATCACTGATCACACCATAGCATTTACATGCCTTCAGGTTCTAGCTAGGTGAGGTTGTGTTCCACCAGACTCAGCGGTCCCAGATTTTGGTATCAGCTGATGGCTGGTTTCTGTTCCAGCACTTCTTGGTCACACAGATAGTCCTGGTCACAAAGGAAATAGTGCTGTGGGGCACACACCTTCAACCTGGAAGCAATTCCAGCACAGCACTCCTATCTTGTTAAACCTGGGCAGTTCACTTAGTCAGACTCAATGATCCCTTACTCAGATAGTTTTATGTGGAAGAGTCTCAGCCAGTCAGCTTTTTGTAGCATCCAAAGGTGCTACTAAAAACCAGCCATCAGAAAAGCTGTTCTGCGCACCTCTTCCCACAACTGCTGTTCGTGCATGTCCTTTAGGAGCTAACTCAGAGGAGTGCCATCACCTCTGAAGCTGAAGTAGAGTAGCAGTGTACACCTCACTGCTCTCAGTTTAAGTATCAGGCATAGGGGATTAGCTCCTCCGAGTGAACAGGATCTGTACAGAAATAAGGGGAAAATGCTGAGTAAAGTTAACAACTACCTGGAAATGGGAACAGCTCTGGCCTCAGGGCTGTATCCTGACATGACCTGCTGCTGTTAATCTGTGGACTGGTGCAGAGATATTTGTTGATGATACCCTGTTAATTGAAAAGGAGTTATTTTGTGTCAGTTTGGGAGAGAAGTAAAAAAAAAATTGTTACGCATATCCAGATATACTTTACTCAGAAGTGTGAGAAGGGGGAATACCAACCAGTGAGATGGGAATGAGTGAAGTGTAAATTAATAGCTGTAGGGAAGGCCAGCTTGAATGAGCCACCAGCTAGGCAGCCTAGGATGGAGCCACTGCCAGAGACCCAAGTAACAATGCTGGCCAGCGCACTCAGTGTTGTGACCTGAAGGGCAGAAAAGAGCGCGTTGTGAGCCAAAGTGAAGATGCTGTACAGCCATGACATCATCACCACGGCTGCTCAGGCACTGTGGTGGTGACAGCCCTGTTGCCTGGCAGCTTCAGAAAGCTGCTTCACCCTTTTATGGCTGTTGAATGAGTGGACAAGGTTCACTGAACTTCCTTGTGTCAACACAAAAGCAGCACAAGTCAGCTGGAGCTTGGCGATTAACCTGCCTATAGCATGGTCCTCCAAGAAGACTAAAGGCTACTTAAAATAATAATAATAATATTAAACCCCAACCAAACAAACAGAAACCCCAAACAAAACAACTTCTATTATAATACCAACTAAAATACCAGTAAGTTTGCAGGCAATCAATTAGAAAGAAAAGGCTTTACATCTTTTGTTGCCTGCTATGTCCTCGAAGGATGAACCTGTGCTTTGAACTGTGATTCTGACCATCCCAGAGGCACATCTGCAGAAAAATATTCCCACAGTTTATTTCTCAGAAGGTTCTTTCCATTGTTTTTAAGGCTTAGTTTCTGGCTTCTCTTTCTTGACCTGAATATTGCCAGCTCCTCACATGACTTTCAGGATGCCATCTCCTGCAGTTTCTTTTCTCCAGGCAGGTTTGATCATCATCAAGGCATAATTACCCCATCCCTGTACGGGATTCTGCCTGGTCCATTTTTAAAGGAACTTATACAAACAGAGCAGGTATTGCCCATCACCATCAGGCTAATTTCCAGCTTCTCTGTAAACACTAGAAGTACACTTGACACACCACACAAAACCAAAGCTCACAATATAAAGCCCTTTACCTTGAAAAAAGGAAAAACATCTCTTCCATTTACAATGGATCCTATTCGATGTAATGCAAAAATAACATGAGAGCTAACATTTGCTTTGTTGGTAATATGGCTTTAGCCATGAATTCTGAACTCTTAAGATGCACAATCTGATTTTTCACTCCAGTCCTTTCTGTAGTTATTGGTACTGTTAGTGAGTGTTAGTAAAACAGGTATATACAAAACAAGTGTTCCAAACCAGCTAGGTGAAATGTTGGACTAGAGTATCATTATCCCTCATCTAGCATCATCTGTTGTGACCAGAACTGTTTTCCTGCAAGACCTTAATGTGGTCAGGCAGTTCAGAGAATGAGCAGACAGCAGAACCTGGGTTTGATAAACAGGTTCTGTAATCAATGCACTGGCGCTCGGTGTCTCACATTAATGCCTTATCTTCCCATAAGAGCATGAGTACCAGTTAAATTGAAAGGACATGGGTGGGATGGAGACCTATGTGCTAGTGCCCTAAAGAACGAGTAATTACATAATGGAGCTGCTCCTCCCTGAAAATAACCAATGGATCATTGTGGGGAAAAAATACATCATCCCACCCATAAAGATACTGTAGATAAGTAAACATCTCCTCTGTGTTCAGTTGTGTCAAAGGCTCTGTGATGATGTGATGAAATTAAAATTGTCTGACCAGAGCCAAATGATCAAAGAAGTAAGAGCAGCCTCAGCTGTTCTCAGATTTAAAGTTACAGGACTCATGAAGTGTCTAGATGTCACCAGGCTTCTTTCATCATCGTCATCTAAATTGTCTTCCCCACCAGCAAAAGAACATCAAAGAGTATTGAGAAACTTTCAGTAAAGGGTCATAGAAGCTTCAATTCTGGAATACACCACTGTGGTGATGCTATTTTTGGTTGGCTGGTCCAGGTTGCCTCCTGAGAAATTTTTGTCAGATGTATTTCAGCTGAAGTTCTTCACTCTGTCAAGACAGGTGCCAACAAGGTGTCTCTCTTGTCCCCAGCTTTCCTCTGAGGAAACTAAACTGTGACTGTAGCACAGCTGTAATTACCTTCAATGCTGAATCTGTTCCAGGAAGGTTTTTTGGTCATGGTAGCATGCAAATGCTACTATACAAAATTCAAGACACTCCATAGGCAAGACTGCAGCCAGGGAAACGGGGTAAAAACTTTTCAGTGGCACATGTTCTACGTGGTTTCAGGCTTGGCACACCAGTGATGTATTTTTGCTGAAAAAGGTTGCTGTTTCAGGGCAATTTTTTGCAACTTTTCTTCAAGAAGAGATTTAATGGCCTCTCAATTCTGTTGAAAATTAAATGAGATTGAGACACACTTGTTATGCACTGGTACACTGTAGCTGGCTTTGCTTACTTAGCTGGTCTTTTCATCTTAGTGTAATTTTCTAACCCAAAGTTAAACAAGTTTTTGGATTTCAGCGTATGAGCTCTTTGACTTTTCCAGTAGGAATTCTTACTAACTTTTCCAGTGGAGGCATGCATCTTAGTTTAGTAAGCCCACTGGCTAGATGCTTGCCTTGCTTTTGCTTCTGTAAGTCTTTTCAAAGTATCACTGTGCCTTTCCTTGGGGGTCTGCAGACCACAGATTGGAAGCCACTGTGCTAAGGTAATGTGAAAGCAAATGAGATAGAGGTCACAGCAGGCAGACTCTTTTTGGAGAGGAGACAAGGCAAGCTGCAGATGGAGACAGTATTCTTATTGCGAGTCACAAGCTCTTCTGACTCCAGTCTGAGCCTACAATTTGCAATACTGTCACAGTCTGTTGCCTCTGTCACAGAGCCTACCTCTCCATTAGCAGGGGTGAAATTTGTATTTGTCAACACAAAAAGCTTGTTTCCTTCTTTTATTCCCCCACCTAAAAAAGGCTAAAACCAAAAGAGACCACTTCATTGATGCCTGCAAAGCCTGGGACAGTGGCTCTAAGAAGTGCAAACTGTTCCATCTTATACCTGATGGTAGATCCTAGAAAGAGTAGCCCCACAGATGGATGAAGGAATCACAGCTGGTCCTAGATAGGATCCTTGACACAAACCTAATCTAGAGAAGGCTCATTATACAGAAAAAGCAGAGTAAGCCTTCTGTGGGCTTCAGAGCTTCAAACTGTATAATCATTTCAGAGTCAATAAAGGCAGATATTAAAAGGCACATACCTTATCTTATCTTTGGATTTTTACTCACATGGCAGACCAAACCAATACTGTTTACTACAAATATCTGTTGGTGCTCTTCCAGGTTGTCATTGAAGTCATTCTGAACAGCCTTTATAAAGACAGCTTTCTTTATATGAAATCAAACCAATGTCAGGAAAGTTGCTTTCTTTTTTTCCTTTTTCCTGAACTTGCAGTGTTTTGAGGCTATTGACACAGTAGCTTTGCTTTGAGGTTGTTACTCACTTGACTCTAATTGCTGTGCTGGAATCATTTTGCTCTCTGTATTACATCACTGCACCAAGAGTTTCAAGAACAAACCTGGAACTGGGTGCCTGTGTTAGTATATGGGTTTCTGAGAAGTACAGAAAACCCATTTGTTCTCAAATTCAATGGCTACGTACTTAGACTTTTTAGGAAGCCAAGCTACTAACCTATGGCACTCTCCTGACTGTATTGGCATTTGTTTTCTTAGCAACTTTTAAAGAATTCTAAAAGATTTCAAGAGTTTGAAGACTAGCTTAAAGACAGTTTAGACTCTAACTTTAAAAAGAAGAGTTTAAAAGACATTTTAAAGAATAACGTGCAAAGACTTTGAGACCTCTTTAGCTTGTTTGGAGCAGAGAATTGGATTACATGATCTCCAAGGGTCTTTTCCATATTAAATCTTTCTAGGATTCTGAATCTCATGAGAAAGTTTCCTCACACATCAAAACCCCACAAATTCACTCACTGCTAAAATAAGGAAGTCTAACTAACACTGTTTTCCACTTGTGGAAGAATGTTGCCCATCCTATGGCCAACTTGTGACTGGAGTAAGGCAACAGTGACTGGAATGAAGTGGGTAAAAAGTTATATTATCAAAGGAGGTTGATTCAATGTCATTGGCAGACAAACTGCAGAGGCAAGTAATTAATATTGATTGAGCCAGACTTTACCACACATGTTTATTAAGAACATTACATTAAAAATCAGAGGCATACATTTTGATTTTGCAGCAGATTCTTTGAGGATGGGAGACAGTTGCCTGGCAACTTCTGGTCTCATCACCCTTTCATTAAATGTTGTGTGTAACAGTTTTCCTCTACTACTTTGAATTTAAAAGCTTCACTGAATAATGAAAAGAAGTCAGAAGCATATTTAACAATAGTTCTGTATTGTTAGCATAAATAATATCCTCATTTTACTTCCTTTACCCATCAGCAGTAGAGTCTAGAAAAAACATGTCTGACTCCCTTGTTATTTCTTTTCACCACACTGCATATGAAACTGTGCAATTGTCAGTGCCAAGCATCTTTGCCCTGAAGAACTGAGTCTGGAAGAAGCTGGGCTGAGATGAGCTAAGAAATACAGGGGTTAGCAGTTGGAATTTTTTCCAGCAGTAGAGTTTAAAGGATTTTTTTTTTTTTTTGCTAGAGTTGTCACCACTGAAAATTAAACTTTGATCCTGTATCATGTAAGTTTTGAAAATGTATTTTCAGGATAGGAACCAAACAGCTCATGTCTTTCAGTGAGACATGCAAAAACCACTTTCTGGTGACACTTGTCTGTGATACTGCCTTGGGATAAACTGCTAATGCAAAGTTGTCTAACTCTCAGCCTCTAAATGCAATAGTGCTTTTCCCAGGCAGACACACATTGAAAAATGCTTCTAAAAGCCAGTCCTAACATTGGCAGTGTATGAAAGCTAGTTTGCTCTTATTCTTCTTCCTGGCTTCTTTTCGTCTACTTCAGTATACTTCATGATGCATTGTAAATTCAGTTCTGTAACATTTTCCAGAAGGTTTTCAGTTAAAGACTGCAAGAGGTCATTAAGTGATTGTCCCTTCTGCTTGATCAGTTGGGATTGATCCATCAGTCTTTGTTTTTGTATCATAAATCCTTTGACCTCCAGTGAGTGAAATAAGTGTAAATCCTGTGTGCTGCAGGTCTATGCCAGCTGGATCAGATTAAGAGGGTGGGGTAACAGTGGGGATTAATTATGTGGAGAAAAAGGGAACAAGAAGGGACACATAGATACCATCCCCAGAACTTCCTGGGAGGAGACTGCTAGTACACACTTAGGTAAGAGGCTGAAATCATCCCAGAGAGGAGCTTGTGCTGTCAGCAGGACTTACTGGCTTGGAGAAAGCTCTCCAGTACTTTTCAGAGTGGGGCTGTGTAGGAGTTATGCTCTAAGTCATGGCATAAAAACAAAGCCTCTTTGGCACTCTGTGGGTCCGTCTCTTGTATTCATCTCACTAGCAGAATGACCTGCTCTGTGGGGAGACAAGCTGTTGTGCTGTGAGCACAGGAGGTGGTAGTGCTGAAGAAATGTGTGGATTTCATGCTCAGCCCATGAGATTTGACAAGTCTGGAGTAATGCAGAGACTGAGGCCTTGTTTAAATTGCATCTTAACCTGGGGTGTGATTTAAAACCAAGATGCTTAAACTTGTGCCAGTTCTTATGTGGGCACTTGTTTCAATTTCATTTGATTAAACATTTAAAGCATAATGAGAAAGGCTGTCTTAGCACTGGGGGAAAAAGGATGTAAGTTATTTTCCCTGTGGACAAAACCTTGCTTTCCAAATTTTCAGTTCTCATGTGTGATTTACTCAAAAGATAATGTTCTTTGCACTTTGTATCGGACCTGTGGTAAGGAAAGAAAAACTAGAACCACCTAAAATTTGGCAAAAGTATATGTTAAAATCAGTATCAAACTTCATTAGATTCATGCAAATAGAATTAGTAAGGTCATATAACCAGCTGGGCTCATGTCCTCCTCTCAGCCATTATTTGCCTGGGGAAGATGCAGAACTTAAATGCAATATGAAGTCAGGAAAATCAACTGAGTTTTAATAGTTAAATTTGGTTTTGCAAAATATCCCACTTAAAGAAGCATGAACTCCAAGTTAATGAGTGCTTGCTCTAGAACAGTCCTCCTGCAATTTACCTTTCCATTATGCCGGGCCATCTTTTCTCTTACCCCAAAATGCTGTGCATTATTTCCAGGGGCAGGTAATAGTCCTGGTCTGGTAGGTGCTATTGTACACCCTGAATGTAAACTGTGGCAGAGAGAAGTGGCCAATACATGGGAGTGGTGGGTCTTTTTCTCAATCTCCAAGATAAGGCAGTGCATGAAAGAAGTAAATTGGAACCAAGGTAGGATGAAGGGGATGTACAAAGTGCTATGTAAGTCAGATCCTAATTGCAGGATCCTCTTTGCTTCCTATGTACAGAGTTCAGGCAGCCACGGGGCTCTAGAGCAGATGCAGCTTTAGCTGAGTGCAAGAGACTTTTTAGCTGGCCAGGCTTTGAGCCCTGAACCCTGTGTAAGAATTGATTTTTAGGCAGATTTTGTCATATTTGAAGTGAAACTTGTTTCTCACATCAGTCTAACAGTATGTGTTTTCTTCTCCCCTGGGAGCAGTGGAGTGAAGTGCAGCAGATGATCAATGGTACCCCAATCTACATGTACCAGGACTGCAGCGTGCTTTCCGAGGGTGACACCGACCACTGGCTTCGCACCAACTGGATCTATCGGGGTGAGGCAGCCTCGCGCATTTACGTGGAGCTAAAGTTTACTGTGAGGGACTGCAAGAGCTTCAAAGGTGAAGTGGTGACCTGCAAAGAGACCTTCAATCTCTATTACATGGAGTCTGAACAAGATGTTGGGATCCAGTTCCGCCGCCCGTTGTTCACCAAGGTCTGTATTGCTGGGGGTGAAGACTGAGTCATATCTTTCAGCTTAAACTTGTCATATCTTTCAGCTTAAGCTAGGTGTGTCTTGCTGGCTGGGACAGGCCAGGAGAACCAGCATCTGGGGAAGGGCATGGATAGTGAGTGCTGTCCTTAGAGTAAACTTTACCCCCAGTGCCCTCTGTGACGCTGAGAGCAGCCTTTGCCACAGGAGGCATAGGAGGTTTCAAATGAGATCAGACCTGTGTTCTGCATAACCTCTTATTTAACCAGACACCACGTAGGTAAGGATTCTAAAGGGTTGTGACAGGGCTGGATGGTTACACCAATTTTTAGAAACAGTAAAGCAGAGACGAAAGGAATTTTACTTGCCTTAGGGAATAAAATAAACTTAGACCAATCTAAGAACAGAATCCAGTTCAGGTCTCAGTGGTCCTGATTATTTACTCTGATTGCCATGAGATACAGGGTCTTGTTTCATAAGCCTGGAGGTGATGGTTTGCTACAGTCAAATTCTCCCTGGTGTGAAGATATTTAGCACTGCTGTATTTTACCTGCTGTTTTCCTCAACGTTGTGTCCTCTTGCCATGGAAGCACTGGAATTACAGAATAGAGAACTTCTGCTCTGCTTTTTTTTTCCAGAGGAAATTCTTTAAGCCAGTTCTGTTCTAATAGAAGCCACAGACCTAAATTATTTGACTGCCCTTTCCTTCGCAGTTTAAATGGGATGTGATGGAAACAAAGAGTAGGCCACCACAGGCCTTAAGAGCAGAACTCTGGTAACTGATTCCCCTCCCTCCCCAGTGCTCCTCCACCTCCCCTGCAGCCTACAACACGAATTTGTGCGATACCTCCACAACTCCTAAACATGCCTTATGATCCCTGCCAAATGCAGCTGCTCTAAAGAGCCTTTCATCTCCCATCCAACTACAAGGAGTGGGTGGTGTCGTACAATGGGAAGGGGCCTGCGGAGGAGAGTTATCAGGCTCTCCCACCAAGAAGAAAGGCTACTCCACCTGCAGTCCAGCTCTTCCATGTCACAGGGTCTCACAGAGGCCTTTCCCATTTGCTCAAGCATGGAAAATATCCTTACTCACTATACACTCTTATCCTTTGTTTGCAGAGGCAGTGGGAATGCAAAAGCATGGGAGCATTTTTTACCCAAGTACCTACAGTACTGAAATATGTTGAGTGCTACACAAGGCACCTTACAATAGATTATCTGAACTGCAGCAACTGCAGCCTAAAAACAAGTGGCTGTAATTACCTAGTTGGTTTCAAAGCACAACTCTTGAGTGGTGTTGTGAATTTACTGCATGCAATTTGCAAACAAAGAAAAATATCACAGAAAAAAAAGATTTGCTCCTGTAAGGGGCAGTTCCTGAAGACCTCTCAAATCAGCAATTCGGAACACAGGGTACTGTAGAAGACTAGTGAAGACTACAAAGCAGTTGAAGGAGATGATGGATGGAAGATACAGAGGCAGGAAAAAATGCCTGCCCCATTTTTAATACCTCTTCCAAGTGCAAAGGAAGATGCAGTGCAGTGGCATTAGAAGCAGTTGACTAGACCCCCCCAAAAAGGCCTTAGTGTAAAAAAAGCTTGAGAGGCATGGGTATCTCAGCTGCTGTGGCCTGCTCAAATGGTAAAGCTGTGGTCTTTCTCTTTCTCATGTAGCTCAACACTGTGGCGGCAGATCGAAGTTTCACAAGCAGAGACATCGAGTCGGGGGCCATGCAGCTGAACACAGAAGTGTGCTCCATTGGGAAGCTCTCTCGCCGGGGCTTCTACCTGGCTTTCCAGAACTCTGGGGCTTGTGTAGCGATGGTGTCTGTCCGAGTGTACTACAAGACTTGCCCGGAGGCGGTGCGGGGCCTGGCCCGCTTTCCCGAGACGCTGGCGGGGTCAGAGGGGCTGACAGAAGTGCCGGGGGTCTGCGTGGAGTACGCGGCCGAAGAAGTGGGCTCTCCCCCCAGGATGCACTGCAGCACTGACGGGGAGTGGCTGGTACCAGTGGGCCGATGCCTTTGTGCTGTGGGGTTTGAGGAAGTTGATGGGAGCTGCGTAGGTGAGTATGCAGACACTAGCTGTAGGCCATGGGAGAGGTTCCAGAGAGCTAGAGATCAGAGTATCTGTAAGCAGAAAGTGGGATCAGAAGAGTTAGTGTGGTCTACCTCTCCCTTGCCTACCCTCTGTATCTTTCCCTCTCCTCACCTTCTCCTAAGCTTCTCTTTTTCGGTTGTGATTTTTCTCCTCATGTGTCAGGTGTAAGACCTGCACACACCTCTCCACTCCCTCTTGGGCTTCATCCAGGAGCTTTCAGCTCTGGAGCTAGTTTCTGCGAGCTGCAACTATGTGATTGACACTGACTCACTCAACAACTGGTTCTCAACCCTTGAACAGCAGCCTTGTTCTCCCAGGGCAGACAGGTCAGACACACAGAGCAGGGTATTTGTCCCGTGACTTGGAAGCTGAGAGGCAGAGGGGACAGGTTTCTCCTCTGTCCCTCGTTCTTCTTGGATTGGGATGGCTCTTCTGCCATGGGAAACCATGTAAAGCACATTGCGCAATACCGTGGTGTCTGCTCTTCTGAAGAGCCATTAGCAAGCAAGAGTCACCTGGGTGCTGGAGTCACAGCAAACAAGAATTGTTGGAGTGGGAAGAGCAGGGCTCTCTCTCCCTTGGTTGCAGAGGGGCAAGATTCAGCTTCTTAAGGCAGCTTTAACATGTGTATGTTTGACATGTGTAGTGTTTCGAGGGATATGTATTACTGCAGGGAGAGAAGTAAAAGACAGCAGATTTCTGCTCTTGTTGCCAGAACTGTATTATGGCACAAGGCTAAGGCCATAGGGATCCACGCAATGCTCTCAGATTCAGCAGGTGCCCCGTGTCTCTGATTTGCTCTGGATCTGGTGTCCATGAATCCATACTTCTTGCTGCTCGTTTTGCTTGGGGAGCTGGAGAAGGCTGAAGCACAAGATCCTTGCCCTCCTCCAGCAATCCCCTCTCCTTGCACAGCCCAGCCAGTTTTTCCACTTAGGTGCTACAGAGCTCTCCCCGCCCTCCTGAGAGCACTCCTGTGGGAAGGGGCAGGGAAGCTGTCATGTCCGGACAAGCCTCGCCTGCTATCGCAGCACAGGTTCATTCTACATCTGTGCTTTCATCCCACTCCGCCCAAGTACAGCTGCAGCCAGAAGTATGTTTTGCAGGATTAGTAGGGACCAGGGAGGTCTCCCAGGAGAGGAAGAGAAGAGGGGAGAACCTAGCAGGAGTAGGGAGAGGTACTTCATGACCAGAATAGTGTTGTCTTATTGGAGCACTGGGGAGAAGGTGAATGCAGGAGGGTATCTTAGGATCTGCTCCCTCAACAGAAAAGACCAGACTGTGAAATGGACTGGGAGCAATTCAGCTCAGGATAAAGACTGAGATCAGGATAAAGACTGAAATCACAGCTTTTACTTAATCCTCAGAACAGAGGAGGACTTCTTCAGACATGTGAAGTGCCACAGGATGGAAGACCTTGTAGTGTCATTCTGACTCTGGGTTTTGCATAGAGTAGGGAGCAAAAAAAATTGGAAAGCTGCACCTTTGGCTTTTAATGGGAAAAGAACCTGACCTTTGTCACAGGATGGGAGACAAAGCCAGAGCGTCAGGTCCTTAACGAGTTCCCTCAATATCTCAGTGAATTCCCAGCTGTATAAAGCTCTGCTGGGCGCAGAATGGCTCAGCCACCCCACAGTCCCAGAAAAGCTGTGCCTGCCCCACAGCATTCAGACTTTGCTGCCCATAAACCTAGAGCTCGTGATTAACTTCCTCAAGCATGTAATTTGCTGTGCCCACGGAGGCTGGCTGTGCCCCGGCCTGTGCTCTGGCTCCTCGCTGGGCTCTGCAGGGCGGCAGGTCAGCCCCGCTCCGGTGCCCGCAGCCTTCCCGGCCTGGCTGGCAGACACCAGGGGCACCTGCAGGAATAAGGACTGAAGGAAGCGCCCCAGCCATCCTCTCTGCCCTCTGGTGCTTGGTGAGCAGGCCCTTTCCCAGGCTTGTTTTTCCCATCGCGCTGCCCGGAGCGGGTGCCCAAGGCCCCGGGGAAAGCGGGGGCCAGCGGGGCTGGGCGGGGGCCGGGGCTGCTGGCTGTGCGCCCGCCTCCCCCGCCCCCGGGGCGGCCGCGGGCAGCCGCTCCTCCACCTCCGCACCTCCGGGGCAGGGCCGGGGGAGCCGGGAGCCCCGGCAGGCCCGTCCTCACCGCCGGCCCCAGCGCCGGGCCGGGGCGGCGCCGGGCCGGGCTCGGCGGGCCGCTCCCGCCCCCTGCCGGCCGCCGCCGCCGCCTCGTGTCGCCGGTGTCCCCGCTGCTGCCGGCGCCTCCCGGGTTTGTCCCTGCGGCCCGAGTACCCCTGCAGCTCCCGCACTGCGGCCTCTCTGCCAGCCTGTTGTCTCCCTGCGAGGCGTCTCCTGCTTGGAGGGGCTCGGCACGGCCGGCGACACAGCAGATGTGGGCGCTGGAGCTCAGAGCTGCAGGAACAGAGGCTCTCCTGGGCTCGGAGTTACCTGTCATAAGACACAAGTCTTATGAGGAGAGGCTGGAGGAGCTGGGGGTCTTCAGCAAGGAGGCTCAGGGGAGACCTTACCACTCTACAAACACCTGAAAGGAGGATGTAGCCAGGTGGGCATCAGTCTCTTCTCCCAGAAAAGTAGTGACAGGACTAGAGGACATAGTCTTTGGCTGGTGTAGGTTGGACAGTAGGAAGAATTTCTTCACAGAAGGGGTGATTAGACATGGGAATGGGCTGCCCATGGAGGTGGTGGAGTCACCATCCCCGGAGTTGTTTAAGGAAAGACTGGATGTGGCACTTAGTGCCATGGTCTAGTTGCCAGGGTGGTGTTCGGTCACAGGTTGGACTTGATTATCTCAGGGATCTTTTCCAGACTAATTGATTCTGTGATTCTTACAAAGGTTCCCAACCCCAAATTTCTATAATTTACTTGCAGGTCTCAGCCTGATAAGAGTGTATGTATATTGCATCATATCTGTGGCGGATAGTATTATACAGGCAACATCAGAACGTCTGTGTTAGACTAGGATGTGGCCATGCACTTCCTTTGTTTTTCATGTCAAAGCTCTCCTGACCAAACTGATCCAGTGTCATGAACTCTCAGATCCTATGCTGGAGCAAAGTGGCAGGAGGCCTCAAAACTTTCATCTTCAGTCCAGTGTGTAGAAGTGTTCTCAGTTGTGAGCAGCTTGAAGATCAAAGTAACTTTTACTGCCTGTTTCTCAAAGGGATGATTTGATCTGGAGTATAAATGGAATCTCTTTGTGCTGTGACAATCAATACTTGAGCCTTTTAATTATTTTTCAACTGCCTTTGCTATCATTAATCACATAGTTGTATCTCAGCATGATTGTATCTCAGAATGATAGATTTTCCTGAGTGGTTCTGTCATTTCCCAGAATCAGGAGTGCTGGTTGCTCCTACTTGTGATTATTTCTCTTTTCTGGGCTCTTTAAGCATCCCTTCTGCAGACTGATGATGAGTAGTCTTGTTTGGCCTGTGTTAGTGGAAAGTTTTCAAGGTCCCTCAGGTGTTCCTCTGTGCCACATAGCAGGAATGGCTGGGTTGTTTTTATTTGTCTTCTGGATAAAGAAACTTTTCCTATGCTGTGCTGCACCACAGTAAGCCATTTGTGTGAGGCTCCTGAACAGATGGTTTTCTCCATTGGGATCTCCTGAGGGATTACACAGGATATTGTTGCTTTTATAGTGCAATATAAAAAGGGCCATTCCCTCAATGTGCAAGTTAAATGCAAAGTGGTAGCTCTGGCAGAAAATCAGTGTATGCGTTTCTCAACCATCTGATTAGCAATAAGTTGGTTGTTTCTTTAGCTAAAGAACATTTGATTCATTTAGCACAGGCTGGCAAACCATTAAATTCCCATGTTGCCTTAAGGTCTGTCACTGATTTTCTCCTTCCTACTGCACAACTGTAGAGGTGAAGCATTGACTTTGAGACAACTGGTAAACTGACCAGTGCTTCTGTGGATTGAACTAATAGTAACACAGCAAAACCAGGTTGTCAGATGTTATACTGAGCTCATTTTTGCAGGACTGGAAGTAGAAAACATGTGACACCTATTCTCTTTGCAGTCTGTGTTGGCTCCACAGCCAGTTACACTCAATGCTGTGAGGTGAACTGATAGCTTCCTAGATATTCCCCAGGGCCCTGCTAGGTGATGCTCTTGGACAACACTTGAAATCAGCCAAGATGCTTCTGCTAAAAAGCCTACTGGCTACCCCATATGAAGTCAGCAACCAGAAGACTCTGAGGAGTGCAAGGATTTGTAGCTACTGTTTATGGTTCTTATTTATGGTGTGGAAAGCTTGAAGGACAAGGTGGGGACCAGGCTGGGTTTACATTGAAAGAAGTTTGTGAGGTTGACTGGATTCCATATTCGTAAAGCATCTCTGATGAATTAGATCCCCCTTCTTCAGTCTGCCAATCCTGTCATGATACTGATGCTACCTTGAGTTTGCATCTTCTCTCTATCTGCTCTGAGATGATTGATATAGGTGACTGCCAGTGTCCAGGTATTCCTTGCAACCTAAATATTTTGGTGAACTAAAAAAATGGAGGCAGGTAAAGGAGTGTTCAAGAAGCTGAGTGAAACTGCCAGGCTTTTTTTTTGTTGATCTGGGCTTATTGATTATCTTATGCTGGCTTTTTTGTCCTTCCACAGCCTGCCAGCGAGGGTTCTACCGCTACTCCCTGGATGCTAAACGCTGCCTGAAGTGCCCCCCAAACAGCTTGTCCAACGAGTCAGGGGCTACATCTTGTTCCTGCAATGCAGGCTTCTACCGAGCACCTTCGGAGGGCCAGAACATTGCTTGCACCCGTGAGTTGCACACAGAAAGAAAGAACAATATCCATGCAGGCTGGGGGATGAACTTATTGAGAGCAGCACCACAGAGAGGAACTTGGGGGTACTGATGGGTGAAAAATTGCGTGTGAGCTGGCAGTGTGAGCTTGAAACCCAGAAAGTCAAGTGTTATCCTGGACTACATCAAAAGCATGTGGTCAGCAGGGCGAGGGAGGGGATTCTCTTCCTCCACTCTGCTCTTGTGAAACCTCATCTGTAGGGCTACAACCAGGTCTGGGGCCCCCAGACAAGAGACATGGACCTCTTGGATCAGGTCCAGAGGAGGGCCCTAAAAATGATTGCAGTGATGGAACACCTCTCTTGTGAGGAAAGGTTTAAAGAGTTGGGGTTGTTCAGCCTGAGAAGAGAAAGCTTTGGGGAGATCTTGTGGCCTTTCAGTACTTAGTGGAGCCTGCAAGAAAGATGAAGAAAGGGGTTTTATACCAAGGCCTGTAATAACAGCACAAAGGACAAAGGTTTTCAACTGAAAGAGGGTAGATTCAGATGGGACATATGGAAGAAATTTTTTATGATGAGGGCAATGAGACGCTGGAACAGGTTGTAGGGGCCTTATTGCTGTTCAAGGCCAGGTTGGAAGGGGCTTGGAGGAACCTGGTCTAGTGAAAGGTGTCCCTGCCCATGGCGGGGGGGTTGGAACTAGAAGATCTTTAAGGTCTCATCCGGCCCAAACCATTCTGCGATTCCATGAACAGTGATATGGGGGAAGAAACAAAAGGTTGGAAAATGAGGATGAGAGATCAGAGAGAGAGAGAGAGGCCGCGGTGGAGAGAGGGCTCCATTTGAAACGCATCAGCAGATGGGAAGCTGAACTTTGGGCATTAACAGCAGGATCTAACACGTCCTTTTGTGCTCCCTGTAGGCCCACCCTCGGCTCCCCGCAATGTCAGCTTCTCCCTCATTGGCACCCAGCTGAGTCTGTGGTGGCAGCCTCCCAGTGACCACGGCGGGAGGAAGGATGTGACTTACACAGTCTTCTGCCAGCGCTGCCATTTCCTGTCCTGTGAGCCCTGTGAGGCTGGCGTGGTGTTCTCCCCCAGTGCCTCTGGTCTCACGAAGCCTGCAGTGGACGTGGATGGCCTAGAAGCTTACACCAATTACACATTCACTGTGGAAGCCCATAATGGTGTCTCAGGAATGGGACCTGCTCCACAGAGAACTGCTCCAGCTGTCTGGGTCTCAGTTGGACATGCAGGTTAGCAAAAGTAGAGAGAATTTCTTCCTGCTCATCACAAAAAGGAAGAGGAATCTCTGTGAATATTTAAGCTTTCTCCATCTTCTCCTTCTGCCTGACACATGTGTTGGTATGGTATGATAAGGATTCTAAAGTACCTCTGCCTCTGGGAGTTAAATTCCAATAGTCATATTCCTTGCAAATCAAAGTAGCAGTAATCTTTATCCATCAAGAGCCATGAATCCACCAAGAACTTAACAGAGGTGAGAAGGATGAAGCCGTGCCTGTCACACAGCCTAAGTATTGTTACCTGTGTGACAGGAAGAATGAGAGCTGTGTCATGAAATATGTCCCATGACTCAGATATTACAAAACACCAAACACAACAGAAACTCTGGTATAACTAGAAAAAAAAAATTGAAAGCATGGAGGGATGAGGATGTTAAATCTTGACAGATTTCTGTAGGTTAGCTTCAATCTGGCTAGTTTGGCTGTCCTGTAAATACTTTCCAGAGCACCATGAAATGTGATTATAGAAAAATGACATCACAGTGCTCAACAACCCTTGGTGCATTCCCTGGGTTCTAATTTAGTAACAAAGTACGACTTTTCTTCCTGATGCTATGCGGGGGCAGCACAACTCTGAGCTAGAAAAGCAGAGCTACTTTTGGGCTTGCCTCATCACTTCCTGATGATGATGAAGGACAAGGAGAGAACCAGGCTTAATTCCTCAGTCCTTGCAGACTCTTGAGAATAATCTTTTTATTCATGAACAGCATACATTTGCAGTCAGCTGAGAGATTTTGAGCATTAGTTTCACTGTACCCTTATGCAATGCAGCTGCATTCATAAATCATTACATAGGATAGCTGTGCTACTGCTGCTGTAAGAACATAAAATCCTAACATTTTTTATTTCAAATTGGACACTTTCAGTGCAGTCCTGGAATAAATGTAATTTCTTGGAACATGGATTTTGTTTCGAGGGCCAAACAAAGTTATGCTTCCACTGTTAGGGCAGAAGAACACTGTTCACAGAAAGTAATTAAATACAGCCAGAGACCTCATTTCCTTTCCACCACACAAGAGAAAAATGACAGTGGCAATGAGACAGTTCCAGTTGCATGGTATGACCAGAGCTTCTGGTGGAGGGAGGACATAGTTTGCATTTCGCTTGTATTTCTCCCTCATGTTCTCTGTTCTCTCCCACTGCAGCTCCAGTGACAGTATCCCAGTTTATTCTGACACAGAGAGATGACAGTAGTCTCTCTGTTTCTTGGCTTGCCCCACGGCAACGCAGCCGGACCTCAGTGGAGTATGAGGTCATGTTCTTTGAGAAGGTAAGGCCTGCCTGATTTGCTCTTCCCCCTTCACCCAAAGGGGTGGAAGTGTCCTCTTGTTCAGCATGCATTTGTTACTTGATCCTGTTTGGTTCCTGCAGGGAGAGGAGGCACGTTACACAGTGAAGCACCTTCTTGAGCCGAATGTCACTCTGAGAGACCTGCAGCCAGACACAGCCTACCTGCTCCGTGTGAGATCCATCACACCCCTTGGGCCTGGGCCCTACTCCCCAGAGCAAGAATTTCGTACCCTTCCCCCAGGTAAAGGACAAACACTGGTATCTCATCTGGGAGAAAGTAATTTCCCCATCAGATTGTATATTCTCATGGTACATGGATCTCTTTTTGTGTTCTGCTGACTGTAAGGCAAGACACCACTCTCCTGAGTTTCTTGTCACCAGGGCCAAGCCTGTTGCTTTGTAAAGACAAAAGGCGTTTTTCTTGTTTCCTTGCTCAGACAGACCTGATCTGTCCCAGTTTAGTGTGTTGTACTGGCACAATACTTAACCAGACCTTCATTTAGTTCTTGAAAGTCATTTTAATTTTGGCTAATGTTTCTAAGTTTAAATGCTGGTCAAATGATTACCATATGCCTCCTTTTGTATGCCAGTTACTAGTGAAAAGCAGAACTCAGAGGGCCTCAGCACTACTTTTTCCAGGTTTATCAGTTCCACTGTATGTAGGCCAGCTCCTGAATGTAGCTCTGCCCAAAGAGATGGTATGTGCCACTGAAAAAAGTTCTTCACCAAAGTACAATGTGTAGAAGGCCACAAGGCTGTCAGGGCCACAAGGAAACATTTCTCCTGTGTCAAAGAACATCTTATACAGGCCTGACATCCAACCTCCTCTTTCCCTGGGTCACCCAGAAACTTCCTCTTAATCTGAAGTTTTCTGTAATGGAATTTGCTCTCTCTTCATTCCACAGACTCCTATTGACCCTATGGATAACTTTAGAAATACATGTATTAAGGTGCTGCATTTGAAAGACTAATTTCGTTGTAATGAAATAAGAACACAAGGAAGAAAGCCAAGATATACCTTTATATAACTAAATAGTTAAATTAACAGTGTATTAAAAGCTGATAAAGAGTTGGATACCATTACTGGAATATAAAGGTTGGGCCCTTTTTGGCACCAGGAGCTTTTGGTAAAATCTTCATGAAGTCACAGTGACAAATAATGTAACAAAAATGATGTTTAACCAATTAAATAATGTACTACAAAGGCCCTGTGAAGAAGATGTAAATTAGCATGCACAATTGTTTTGATTAAGAAAGAATACATTAGAAAATACTTTCATCAATGTTATGCTTTATTTCAAATGAAAGTTGATCACTTTATCATGCCCAGACAAAGGTATTTTGAATATGAAAGGGATTAAAAAGAAGTACCAGCAAGGTTGCATTTGATGAGGGTTCTTGTTTGATAATACTAGGAGCATTTTTTAGCTGTTATAGTCTAGGAATATTAGTGTAGCAGTATTTTCAAGGAGTGGCAATTTTTTATTTAAATCTGAATTTGATAATTTAGATCCCTTAAATTGCTGCAGGAATCCTACATATCTAAAACCTTGTCCATTTTATTAATAAAGATATTATTTCACCTTCCAAATCTTAGCTTTTTGATTTTAACAAAACAAGGCCATTAGCTCTGTCACTTGATTTCTGCTTAACTAAGCTGGTGATTTTAATAATTTTAGTGGGCTGAGTCAGAGGAAGAATAACTAGTGTTAATTAGGCTTTATGGATGTTGACCATTGGACTAGATGTTAGGAAACACTTCCCCACACAGTTCTGTGTATCATCTGTTCCTTGCTTTAAAATCTGCTCATTTATTTTAAAAATATTATTTGGAGGTTTTCTTTCTTCTGGATGTTTTCCTAAATCTCTTTTAGGAAAATATTAAAAATATGTAGATTCTCATTGCTCCTCCCTTAATGCATTTTAAGTTCTTAAAAGTTTTTTAAAATTAGGTTTTTTAATTATGGGAAATAAGTTTTAAAAAGACCACCAGAGGTAATATAGCATTTTCTTGATGAATTCAAATGTACTTTGTGGAAATGCCTAGCTTTAGCTTGAGAACCTAAATGGAAGGAGACAGCCTATGTTATGTGAACACTGTCTGAAAGCTATCCAATCACAGAATGAAACCACCTGATGCTCAGTTTTGAGAAAACAGGAATATGATAGACTCCAAGTTTGTAAGTCAGTACTTGTTTCAGGAGTCCTAAGCAGTGAGGGGCTTTTGTTAGGGTAATTAGGCAAAAGACCAGCCCCAGATATTGGTGGGAGGGGAGCATGTAATTAATTTCATAAACAAGAGGAGAGTCACTTTAGACTGTTGGGGAAAATCATGTCTTTGCTTTGCTGTAGTTTAAATCAGCTGCTGAGCAGGAAGAAGGGCCTGATCTGAAAGGACTGTTGGAGAGGAGTGTGAGGGAAGGAACATCTGTTCTTCAATTTTAAAAGTGTAATGAAATTTAAGTAGGAAATCAGACACAGGGATAAATTACTCAACTGGAAGACCAAGATTGTAGATAAGAGTCAACCAGATAACCACCAGAAGGTGCTCCATACACATGAATAACAGTGTGATGGGACTCCCGTCTGGTGGCTCTGCTGCCTGGAAGAACAGCAGCTGTAACTTGCCTAATGCCATTAACTGGTAGAAGCTTGTTGGTATGTTCCAGACAAATAGATATTGGTCTTTTAAGTGATATGGCCTCTTTCTTTGTTTCTGCAGACACGGGAGCTCTGTCTGGTGGAGTCATAGTCGCTATTATCTTTGGAGTTCTCCTATTTATTGCGCTAATTGTTGGATTTCTCGTGTTTCGGCGAAAGTAAGTATTGATTTTTGGTATTGAAAAAGGTATAGATGTAAGAATAGCTGAGCCATGGGAGCTTGAGAAAGGGAGGCCCTGATTTCTCACAGGATATTGTATGTGTAGAGGTTAGAAAAGAAAAACACCAGCATGCTGCAGCAAGATGGAAAGGGTCTCAGTAAATAATTTTGATCAGCAGGATTGGAGGGATTTATTTTGTAAGATAATGTTTGCTGTTGGGAACAGAGGAATATGTCATGATTTCTCAGTTTTGTTATAATCCAGCAGTATCATATTGTTATCATGATGGAGGAATAAAAACATTGTTATGGTACAATCATTTCTATAGCTGCTGTCCAGCTGAGTGGTAGTACCTGTATCCAGTCATTTCAGACCATTTTTCATATACCATTACTGCTGGGGTCCTCTACCCATATACAGAACTCTCCTTCTCAATGTCTATAAGGCTGCTATTTCTTGGTTTTAAGATCAGATATTCTACTGAAAGCATACAGAACACATGAAATAAACAGAAATTCATCTGTAACTCAGCACAAAACTCCCTGTATGAAAACAAAGCTCCATTTCTAAATGTTAATGAAGCATCACATTTTATTGCCAGCTGTACTTTTCCAAGTAGGTGTGGTGTCTAGTTCCACTTTGCTCTGTGCTACCCTGAACTCTATCCCTAACCAGCTAGGACAGACTCCTTGGAAGTTTTGCTTTTCCCTTTGCTATCTGCTGACCATTTTATTTTCATGGCTCTTTCTGATGTTCCAGGAAGGCTCGTCGGAGACACGCACGGCCAGAGTACAATACTTCAGGCTTTGAGCGAGGTGAGGTTCAAAGGGGTAATAAAAACAGAGGGAAGCCTAAAATGTGTTGGAAGGAACGAAAAGAAACATTAGTTTGAAACCAGACACTCTCATGACTTTTCTGGTGTAATTTGCCTCTTCTCATAACAGTTCTACTCTTCAGCATAGGTTTGGTAGATTGTTTTACTGCCATTGTCAGAAGCCCATGGATTCATTTCTGCTTTTGTAGTTATGCTTTTAAAAGGTTGTCCAAAGAGTTGACAGGTTAATTTGCTCTTTTGTTTCCCTTTGCCACAGAGAAGGTCTGGTTGAAACCCTATGTAGACCTGCAACCATATGATGACCCCAGCAGAGGGGTGCTGGAATTCACTAAGGAACTGGATGTCTCCTGCGTCACTATGGAGAATGTGATTGGAGAGGGTGAGTTGCTTATTGCTCTCCCCATCTTTCAGTTTTCCCACACTGTTGTTTTGCTGCCTATGCTGGAGTTCATCTGTGACATTTTGCCTCTGGTTGTCTTCAGGGGAGTTTGGGGAGGTCTATCGTGGATCCCTGCGACTCCCGGGGAAAGAACGTATTGTGGTTGCCATCAAGACTCTGAAGCCAACTTATTCAGACTCACAGTGGTGGAACTTTCTGCGTGAAGCAACAATTATGGGGCAGTTCAATCACCCAAACATTGTGCGTCTGGAGGGAGTTGTCACCAAAAGTAAGTAAGAGTGTGTGTGAGAGTCCTGGGATGAGAGCAGAAACTGGCACAGTTCTCAGGCCTTTCTTAGAGAGTTTGCTGTCAGAGAGGCTGTTCTGGGAGAAGACAGGCAGTGTCATGTCAGAGAACGGGGAAAGGAGGAGAGGTATGGATTTCCAGCAGAGTCACTGAGGCAGTGTTAGGAGAGATCTTCCAGGGCTGATGAGTATATGAGAAGTCAGGATAATGTGGGGGATGCTGCAGAGTCCTATGTGCAATACAGGGAGGAGTAGAAGATTGTTGAGAGATGTGTAAGGAGAAGGGGCAGCCAGCTGTGCCAGTGGGGTAGGGGTGTTAGCTGGGGTTGGACATGGTTCTCTGTGTTAGGGAATATGGAGAGTGTTGAAAGGTGTGAGTGGGAGAATTTGAAAAGGGCTGAAACCCTCTTGTCTTCCTCAAGGGAGGCCAATGATGATCATCACTGAGTATATGGAAAATGGAGCACTGGATACCTTCCTTCGGGTGAGAAACTCCAATCTGTAATAGTCTGTGTACTACCAGAACTTACACTTGACTTGGATTTAGGGCCCTAAAATAAAACTAGGAATAAGATCCAGACATCCACTTCCTTTCTGCTTACTGACATTTCCAGTGTCAGCAGAAGAAGCTTAATGCCATCCAGTTTGTTCAGTGACAAGAGTGGCATCTTTGGTAGTTGAAATGCAACTACTTAATGATGACTGGAGACCACCACCAGTCCCTTAGTGAGAACCTGTTGGGGGCTTTGGGCTGCAGCATTGCCTTTTTGCTTGTTCACCACTGTCCACTTTTGTATGTTGATAAGGTCAGTGACTAGAAACCAAGCAGATCGATGTCACTTCTCTTACTTCTTCTTCCATGCAGGAGAATGAGGAAAAATTTAGCCCTGTGCAGCTTGTGAGCATGCTGCAGGGAATAGCCTCTGGCATGACCTACCTTTCAGAACACAATTACGTGCACCGGGATCTGGCTGCTCGCAACATCCTGGTGACACGCAGTCTCCAGTGCAAGGTGTCTGACTTTGGTCTCTCCCGAATTCTGGAGAATGACGCAGAGGGAACCTATGAAACCAAGGTAACGCAAACCAAATCTTTCAAACTTGTAGTAAAATTGCAAGCCATGGTGTGGATGGTTCAGAAGGTAGTACTTTTGTCTCTGGAGTCCACGTTGATTTTGTTTGCTAAGAAATTCAGAGGGACTGTGTTGTTAAAATGAGAAGCAAAATGAGAGGTCTGATCTCTTGGACTCAGTTACTAAATCTAGCTTTGAAGATAGCCTTGCTGTGATCAGAGGTTTGGACTAGAGTCATCTCCATGTCTCTTTCAATGAAAGTTCCAGTAATTCTAATGCGTGGTGTCCTTCAAAGTAGGGCTATGACTGGTGTCAGGCTCTTACTCCCACAGCAGAGATTTTGTGTAGCATTCAACTGAACAGAGGGCTTAAACTCATTTACTTTCCAAGAATATTTCTCTCCTTTCGAGAAATTTCCCTGGGGTGGTTACATGTCACTTCAAATGAAGTGGGCTCAATCTCTGAACCACTTTGTTAGGTCCTTGCATGAAAACACTGGAGAAATACAACTCAATGAGACACGCTGGATACACTGTGTTTCTGCTCTTTTACAGGGTGGTAAGATTCCTATCCGATGGACAGCCCCAGAGGCCATTGCTCATCGCATTTTCACCTCAGCCAGTGATGTCTGGAGCTTTGGAATTGTCATGTGGGAGGTGCTGTCATTTGGTGACAAGCCATATGGGCACATGACCAATCAAGAGGTAATAGACACTGAGTTCAAGAGCTGATTTAAAAAATAAGTGAGGCATGTGGGAAAAACTTTTGTAGATCTCCCTCAGCCTGCAGTCTTGACTTTCTTTTAAACACATAACTACTGTCTTCCCCTCCCTGCTAAAATTCAGTGCAACCAAGTCAACAGCAGTAAGTATTGAGGTGTCAACAGCACTAAGCCAAATTAAAGGTGTTTAAATCGGCCATGGCATTTGGATCAGGAGATACTTTCTATTGGTTTTGTTTTCTCCTTCCTCTGGCTCTGGTGCATTATGTCTGGTCTCATTCTAGGCTCAGCATATGCTGTTAAAATTATTCCTCAGAGTATGGTTCCCCTTCTCTCACTGTACCTGTGCCAGGACCATTTGGTCCTCACTTTTCCTCACTTCCCATAAACATGTCCTGAGTGGCAAATGGGAAGTAAACTAGTGAAAGACTGAAAATACATGCATATGCTACTTAAGTTTTTGGCATCCCTTAGGTGTCTTGATCCTGTGCCATGCTGCCCAAACCCTGTGTCATACACATGTAAACTGCACCAATCCCCCCCTGGCTGCACATTGTTAAATGGTGAATGGCTGCTCCCAGAGGTCTCTGGCTCCTCTTCTGCACTCTGCTCTCAGCCAGATTTCTCTGTGTCCTCTGTGCAGGTGATGAAAAGCTTAGAGGATGGGTACCGGCTCCCCCCACCTGTGGATTGCCCATCTATCCTCTATGAACTCATGAAGAGCTGCTGGTCACACGATCGGATGAGGCGGCCGCATTTTCAGGAAATCCGGGCACAGCTGCAACATTTCATCTCAAGTCCCCAGCTCCTCCGGCCTGTAGCAGACTTTGATCCCAGGTAAGCAGGCTGTCAACCAGAGGAGATGAGGTTAACTGGGACACTTCACCTCCCTGTCCCCAGCAGGAGGAGAGGCAGTGCAAGCAATGCAGACTGGAAAGATGCACCTTGAGTGCTCTGTGTGCAGAAGACAGTGGTCATCCCTGTCTCCTGGTGACAGAGGGCAGAGCCATTGGCCTGCTCTGACCTCACCATGCAGAGAGCAGATTAGTTGGCTCAGCCCTGGCAGAGGGTGCCTGCTTCCCCTTGGGTTACTGTCTCCTAGTGCTGTCCATTTCAGGTGGTTGCCTGGCTGATGAAGGGTTTTTGTGTCTCCAGGGTAACACTCCGTCTCCCCAGCTGCAGTGGGTCTGATGGGATCCCGTACCGCTCCATCCCCGAGTGGCTGGAATCCATTCGCATGAAGCGCTACATCTCCAACTTCCGCACTGCCGGCCTGGACACCATGGAGTCCATTCTGGAGCTCACTGCTGAGTAAGTGCAGGCCAGGCTCCCACAGGGCACTCAGGCTGTGCTGCGAGTAGTGTGCTCATCCCTGCACCATATGAGCAGGCACTCGTGTTTACTTGGAAGGCTTCTCTCCATCCTTCTCCATGCAGTTCAATGGAAGTGGTCTGGCTTCTTGACCTAAAAGGGAAGAATCAGCTCAGAATGGGGAGCAGCCCAAACTGTCAGACTAATTCCCCAACTATCCATATCCATGCTTGAGGCTTTTCAGGGTCTTCAGCTGCTCTGAACTTGCATCAGACGCAAACAGCAAGGTGAAAGACTAGATGGCAAACCAGATCTCTTACCTGACCATCTCCCCACCCTTGTAGGACTTTGTAAGATAATTTCCTTGCCACAAACTCCATGTGGACTTGTGATATACTCCCCACTCCAACAGCCAGGCCCTGTTGTGTCACAGAGCAAATCCTTCTTGGCTCCTCAGAAGGACTGAGAACACAGCTGTGTTATTTTGTCAGGGATGTGCACCCAGCTCCAACCAGGGCAGTTACATGAAACAAATGAGCAGGCACAGACCTGCTGAAGGGTTGAGACATGGCCCCTATCACAAGCTGATTTAATCACAAGTCCTGATTTACTGGGAGCACAGGCCTAGCCACGGGATGGAAGAGGCCAGTTGACTGGGTGGGCAGAGATACCTAGAAGTTTCTTCCCTCTAGAGAAAAGGTAGGTGTATTAGGAGGCACTGAGGGAAAGGAAGCTTTCTGAACTAATGCTTGGTAACAGTTTCTGCCCTTACCCACACCCTTGTCCCTAAGGAGCAAGAATAGCAATTAATTTTTTCCTTTCTTTTCCCGTTTCCTTCAGGGACTTGAAACAGATGGGAGTGTCACTTCCAGGCCACCAGAAGAGGATCTTGTGCAGCATCCAAGGCTTTAAGGAGTGATCAGTCGTTGCCTTCTTAAGCTTGAAAAATGCCCATCCTTACCAGATATCACTTGGAATCATTCCTATGGCAATTGCTTCCAAATGAGTGACTGGACAAGCAAAGCAAAACAACCAGAACTGAAAAAGCTCATGAGGCAACACCACCTGCTCTCATTTCTGTTCCCCCCTGCTTTAGCTCTACTGCAGCCATCAGTACGTTTCAGAGCACTGGTCTTAGAAACTATTCTCTGTCTTCTGCAGTCTGCTTTGTGCAGCACTAAGTAGGCCCTGAGTCCACATACTGGAGTTTCAGACCCTCAGTACATCACATGGAATACAAAGTGGGTGGAGGGTGGTGGATAATGTTTTAAGATTGGAGATGAGGGTTCAAGATAGACTGGGACATTCAGGGAAGCAGGCAGAAGGATGAAGACAGTAGAGACAGGGCTCATTCACTCCTTGGCACACATTCCTTCTCACTTCAGCACCCTTCTGTCTTTCTTATTTTGCATCAGGAACAAACTATTTAGTCCTTCACAAGGCTGCTGGTGAGGCATGTATTTTTTAATGCAGCTATTCTTGCTGTGAACACCACCCTGTGGTGTACTTCTTTCTTTGGAGGAGAAACTGGGAGTAGAAGCACGCCCCGCCATAACTTGTGTGTTCACATCACCTCAGCATGTTTTTGTTCGGCACATGCACACTTCAGAGGGGAGATTTGCATCTCTCCAAACTGCTTAATAACTTTTCTTATGCCATGGACAGAAACACCTTTATGTATCCATTTTTCTCTGCCCCTTTTAAAAGAGACAATAGTCTTGTTTGGCTGGAATAGGGTATTTGTAACAGAAAAATGTGTAGGTGGTCTGTCTTACTCCTTCTCTGCGGAGGAAATGTTATTATTTATCAGATCTCAAGACAGTTATAGTCTGTAAATAGTATTTTGTAAATAAACCTGTGGCAGAGCAGGCTGTGTTGGAGTTCTTTGGCTTATTTCAAATGTGATTGAGACTTTTAGCATACATGTTACAAGTCCCAGCCGGGTCCTTACATCCAGCTTTAGTTGTTTCAGGCAATGTTCTTTGTCCATTTAACTGCAGATGTGACCTCGAAGTGCAACTGCATTGGGATTAAAGGATACCTTTGCAGCTGGTCACTTCAGATTCTTTTCTTTCAACCCATTTACAGGCAAATTTATATAACATTCAAGTCCATTGTTTTACAGATCCTGTGATTATTCCTAAATCATAAATATTAGCAACTACTGCTGTGTTTGATGAAATACGTGCGAGTTGTACTTCTTTGCCCTGCAGACCAGACTGTCCAGGAGAAAGAAAAATTCTCACTGATGTTCCTAAGACTTTCTCCCACTCCAGAGGAGTAGCTACCTCAAGATTTATTTTTCAAGTCTTTCTTTCACCTTTTGGTGAAGGTGAGTGTTACACATTCAGCAGTGAGACTTGCTAGAGAGAACAGTGTTTCCATAACTGTATAATACTCTAGATTCTTAAGGCTAAATTAGCACTGCTGCTTCTGGGAAGGCCTTACTTAACCACAGCTGACAGGACGGCTAACAAGCAGACTTACTAAAGAACTGCAACCTGATGCAAGAAGGCTGGTTTCTATTCAACACAGACCATGGCTACTCAAGTCACTGTAACTACAGCAAGAGAGAGAGATGAAAAGCGAAGCTCTGAGTTTTTAATATATCATCTACTACTACGTAGTAGTAGATGTCTTTAACATGAAGTACTGACCAGTAACAACTTTACTGGCCAGTAAAGTTGCTACCTGGCAGACACCCAAGCTAGCAGATAAGCCCTGATAAGGCTGACACAAGATTTTGAGCTTGTGTCATGCACATGTAAACTTTGGCCTGTCAGAGCAGGTGATAGAGAAGTGGGCATGGTTGATACATCAGATACTTGTGCTGCCAAGCAGAGGGACCTTAATAGGAGGGAGAAATGAGAGGGGATTCAGGAAGTTGAACGAAAAAGCAAATCCTCATGACTGGGGAGGAATTGTCTCACATGCCAGAACAAGCTGGGGACTGGAAAGCAGCTTTGCAGGAAAGGACTTGCATGTCACTGTGAAAGTTGCACCTGAGCTTTTGGCAAAAGTAAACAGTACCTAGGCTGCATTTCAGCAAATGCATCACCAGTAACTGGAAGGAGGAAAATATTCCTCTTTATTTAAGCATTGGTCAGACACCTGACGTGTTGCGTCAAATTTTTGGGTCCCCAGTACAAACAGGGATATAAACTTAATGAAGCAAGTCCAGTGAAAGGCCACTGTGGTTTTGAAGGGATTAGAGCATCTGATATGCAGGGAGAGGCTGAGAGAGCTGGAGGCTGTTCAGCCTCAAGAGGGTAATGTTTGGGTGGCTTTTATCATTGTGTATAAATACCTGATGAGAGTAAAGAAGGAGCCAGACACTCCTCAGTGGTATCCAGTGAAAGAAGCAGCAGTGAGAAAATACCCAAATGCAGTAAATTCCATTTGAAGGGGAGAAAAAAATCTCAACAGTGAGAGTTGTTAATGCTGGAACAGATTATCCAGGTCTCATCCTTTACAGTATTAAAAAGCAACCTGCTCTGGTTGACCCTGCTCTGAGCAGGGAGGTCCCCTCCAACTTCAAGTGTTAGGAGCTGCTGAATCAGCTGGCCTGGTAGTGAAGAGGCTGTTCAGTTCCATGTCCTCAGGGCACAGCCAGTAGCAAGCCTGAGCATGCATTCCCAATAGGCACTCATGCACAGAAAATCCCCAAGTATATAATGTGTGCACGCATATAAACGCACACACACTGTACATGACTGGCCGGAGGCAGAGAGCACAGCAGACATGCAAGCACAGCACAAACAGCCTAATCCTCTTCCCTGCTCTGGCTGATCAGGATGAACCTGTTAGAGGGAAACACACACATGTACACGATGGATCCCTCTAGTGCCTGAGACCAGCCATCCTGCAGCCCACTCCACGCCCTGGAGCCTGAGCTGCTCTCCTCAGCTGCTGGCACACAGATACACAAATCCTCAAGGCCTGCAGCCCTGCTGCAGTGGTGAGCATGCAGACATGCACACACACACCCTGGAGCCCTCCAGGAGATTGCCTTAGACATTGGCTCTAACCAGTAGCTGGCTCCAGGATTCCCTGGTCTCCCAGTGTCCTCACAGAGAGATGCAAACTCTTCTCTTTCAGCTGGTCTCCAGACCCACGAGTAGCTCCTGGGAGTTTGAGCAGCTGACTCACACACATCTTCACAGCATTCAGCCAGACCCACAGCCATGCCATGTCCTGGCTCTCTAGTCTTTTACCTTACCAGAAACTCTGACTTGACTCTTTTGCTGGCAGTAACATACACACCTACACAATATGCATGCACTCAGATCTGTCCAGTTGCTGGCATTTAAATCCACTTGCACAGAACAGATTCCATGCACAGGGAACCAAAACAAAAAAAAAAGCTATTATGAAGACAGGACAGACTGCACTGATGACACACAGGGCATGGCCAGACAAGAGTACTGTGTACGTGCAGCCACCTCCCTCTGTGCCCTTTTCCTGACAGTTTTTCCCATGGTGCTTCCCATCCTTGATCACTCCTGTTTCCTGCCTTTCATCTCCCCCCTACAACACATCCCATGCCTCTCAGAGGAGAAACCACCCTTTAACCCACAAGGTAATCCCTTCCTTCCCATTGACTCCATTGTATAGGTCTCCTACCCAGACATCAAGGATATAGTCCCCTGATAGCTCTGGGAGGAGCAGAATTAGTGCTTCTCTACCCCAGCACTGTTCTTCTCTGCACTCCTTGGTTCGTGGGCACAAGCTTTTAATAACGTGGTCTAGAAATGACCTCTCACAACAATGCCTTACAAACTAGCAACAACTACAGTAAGAAAAATAAGTATATGATTTGTTTATTCTCTACTCATTCTATAGAAAACCTCAAGATATTTATGGGATCAATTTGCATGGAGTCAGTAAAGATTTTCCCCAAACTGGCAAGAGAGCAAGAGCAGGTTTCATGTCTCTGAAGTGTAGAAACATTGGTGCTTACCACAAAGAGGAAATTCACCTGCAGTGACCATCACAGTAGCATACTTAGAACCATAAACATCAAGGACAAACACTTTCTGAGAAGCAATAGTTAGGGGCAAGGCAAATAAAGCGTGCACTTTTATTACAATCCACTTCCATCTCACTGGAATACCCACCTCCAAGTGATACATGAAGCAGACTACAATATTGCTGTACTGAACTGCAGTCTTCCACTGCTTTAAATGAGAGCTACTCTTCAGGCACAGAAAAATAAAAGTCTGGAAAGGAGACCAAAAGGTGGAGAAAGAAAGGCCATGTTCAGTTTCCTGATCTCTGGAGGGTGGGTGGAATAGCCTTATATATATTTGGCAATGTATAAAAAAGCTATACAATGGCAGTTCTACTGCCAAAGACAGCAACTCTCATGGGTGGCTGAACAAATACAGCAGACACAGGTTAATGGAAAAAACCACACATTTTATTGAACGCAAACAGTGTTTGGACAGTGTTGCTATTCAAAAGGTTTGTTCAGTTTGAGACAGTTTCTAGTCCAGGAAACGGGGCTCGGTGCAGTAACACCTAGAGCCAGACAGTACACTGCAATTACACTGCAGCTTTCACCAACAGCAGTGAAAGAAACCCTGCTGGAACAGGGGACATTCCTCAGTCTGCTGAATCCTCATCCACGCACTGGGACGCCTCCTCACCACGTGCTGCCCGTCCTTATGACGGTCTTTATTTGTAAACATGCATTCTTTGGACTGCTTTGCTACTCGGCTTCCCAGCCTGGCTGTCCAGAAACCACACTGGGAAACAATTCATTTTGGGAAGGGGAAGAAGATTTTTAAAAAAAAAAAAAAGTTTCCAAATTCAGAAACAGAGTAGTATTTCAAACACTGCCAGTTTAATCTGGCTAAGGAAAAAAATGACAAGACAGCTAATCAGTAAAATCCATTAGAGACAGAAAAACTATAGCAGGTTAGCTTTTTCCAGCAACAGTAACAGATTCCCACTACTTTGTGTCAACACTCTAACCAAGGTGAGGGACAGGCAGAGGGAGACATCCTGATAATGAGGTGTCACAACATACAAAAGAAGTGGTGCCAAGATGCAGGCTTCCACCTTCTCAAGTTAAATCATCGTTCTTGGCTCCATGGAACTGCCGAATGCTCTCAGCCCTTCCCAGCACCTGCCACCAGGTCTTTCTTGCTTCTTCCACCAGGCGGTGGTGGAGGTCTGATGCTTCTCCTCCAGAGTCTTGAGGGAACAGCGATTGTGCACTCACCTTGATCACAGCCCCCAGCCTGGAATACACTGTGACCAGGAAGCGGTGACAGGAGAAGAGGTCCTTTCTTGGTGGGCGTGCAGAGTGAAGTCTAGGAGCAGTGAATCCTACACGAGTAAAAAACTGCGCTGGCATAGTCTCCATTGGTAGCAGTCTGCCTTGTCAGGCAGAGGGGTGGGTAGGACAATGGCAGGGAGGGGAGGAGTACTGAGCACGGGGTCTGGAGGGAATGCCCGCCCAGAGCTCCTCAGCGCGCTGTTTTTGCACGGGCGGTGTGACACTTGATACACAGCACGTGCCCGTCCAGAGGAAAGCACCCATTCTCGTCTGCTTCAATGGACAGGGGCTTCCCACAGTCCTACACAGGAAAAGAAGAGGGAGGGAGAGCTCAATGATGGCCAAGAACAGGGTGAAGGCATTCAAGGACATAAGAAATGCCCCAGGGGGTCAGGATAATCGCTGACAGCCCACTGCTCTGTCCCTGGTGGTGCTAATGGGAGATGCTGTTTTGAGGGCAGAGCAATCCCAGCAAGTTCCTCTCCTATACACAACTGATATATTGGGTGCTAGAAAATGCAGCAATCTTGCAGAGTCCCTGTGTTCATGCCTGTGAATATCTAATTCTTTTCTGAACATGCTTCAAAACACACTCCAGATTCATTCAAAACAACTTCAGTGTTTGCCAGCACAGACAACAAAGGTGCCCAGTTACTGGTGATAGGCACAGGAGACATGGGAGGAGGGGGGCCACCAGGCTTACCTCACACTTGTAACATTTCATGTGGAAATTTTTCTCCAGTGCAACAACACGCACGGTCTCATCCTTTCCAGGCTCTGGCATGATAGGTTCACTACAGACCGAGCAGCGTGGAGCATACTTCCTACAACACAGAACCATGGAGGAGACCATGACCACTGTGGTGACACACAAGGCAGGCTTCTTAGTGCTGTTCAATGGCATTAGCAGCACAGGAACAATACATGTTTAGGTGGAAAGACATCTTGATACTTTGCTGACTCATTTTTAACTTCATGTCCAACAGATGACATGGGTAACCCAACCCCATACTGCAGCAAAAAGAAGCAGGAATCTGTGAATGTGAGGGAATCTGCCTTCTCTCATACACCACATGCACATGCTCTCTCCATACCTGTGGTAGTCATCCACACAGTGAGGCTGGTTGGACTGGTCCACAATGAAAGAGGTCCCCTCCAAGGGGGTATGGCACATCACACAGGTGAAGCACTGGGGATGGTATGAGTTACCAGTGGCCTTCAGCATCCGGTCTGTGATGGTCTGCTTGCAGACACTGCACTTTTCCAAGGTGCTCTGAGCCCAAAGAAAACAAGTAAGACACGTGAATCCAATCTCCCACCCCCTGTGAGGCTACACCACAGAAAGCAGAAATGCAAGAAGGAAGAGAAAGCAAGAGAGAACAACCACAGCAAGCTCAGCTCTCTCCAGCAGCTTTCACCCCAGTGACTCACAGCATAGCAGTCCTCACAGAAGGGCTTCTCATCCACATTGTAGAACTGCTGCCCCTGCAGCTGCTTCTCACATTTGAAGCAAGTGAAGCATTCCACATGGAAGAGGCGGTCCAGGGCCCTCACAGCTGGCTGGGTTCGTGACAGGGGCTTCCGGCAGAAGCCGCAGAGCTCTGTCAGTGGAAGAGGAAAGGGATCAGCGGAGATGAAAAACCCACCAGAGTCTTCATTTCACTGCTGTCCATTGAGGGACCGCACCAGAAGTTGCAGCCTCTGCTGGAGGTGGATGCTCCATATCCTTCATTAATTTCTGGGTCAACTTCTCCAGCTCTTCCACCTCCTTCATTGTCAGACAGGAATTCCCCCTAGGTGGATCTGCACTGGAACCCGTGGGTCTATGCTGCAGGAAGAGGAAACATTCAATCCCAAAGGATAGACTCCCTCCTACCCTGTCCCTAATAAACCTACTTCTCTTGCCTTTACAGGTCCTCTCTGCTCATCTCTAGGAACAATCTGCCATCCACTGTGCTTGATTCTTTCCACCTTTACATGAAATCCTTCACCACTATCTCTATAGTTACATCTCTCCTTCAGATGGGTAACAGCCTCCCATAGCCTGGGGCAGATCCACCCTCATCCTCCCAACTTCACTCCCAATGTGCCTGTCCAAAGACACAAGTCCCATGGCTCTTTCTCCTTCCCTTACCGTGTCTTTTGCAGCAGCAGGTTGTTCTGTTGGGCGTGGCTTCTCCTGCACTTGGGGTCTTTCCCTCTGCTGGGCATAGGTGAAATTGGGGGGCTGTGGTCGAGAGGAGGGGCCCGAGGGTGAAGGGGCTGTGAACTGAGTCTGAAGGGAGGTAGGGTATCTTGCAGAATTTGAGGGAGCCATTGGAACATTGTCACCTGATTTGGACACAGACTTAGGAGAGCCAGCAACAGGAGATGGTGTGAATTTAGGGGTAGGCTGAGCAGAAGGGAGAGAGGGGGGTGGAGGGACTGGTGCTTGGGGCTCCTTGCGTTGCTGTGGGGCTGCCCATGGGGTTGGGGTGGGATTCAAATCCACCCCAGAGGGCTTGAAAGATGAGCTTCCACTTGGCTTTGGTGTGAACTTGGAAGGAAAGGAATGAGGAGTATCTTTGGGTGCAGATGGTATATCCACAGGGGCTTTTGGGGCCAATGGTTTCTCCAGAGAACCTGTGGATCCTGGAGTTATCTGTAAAGAGAAGCAGCAGAGAGAAAACAGGCAGGTATCAGCAAGGTGGAAGAGAAAATATGCCATCCATAGCAGCGAGTCAGCCAGCAGCTACCCCAGACCCAGAACACAAGGAGTTTCCACACTGTGACATATTCAGCAGTACTGACAAGTTGCAAGATCCACGTGTTCTGGTCCTTCACCAACACTTCCGTGCTATGGTTTATCCAGGCATTTTAATCTTCAGCAGCACCCTCTTCACTACCTCTGTTCAGCAAACCAGTCACCTCTTCTTCCACCTGCAACATTCTGGCCAGCTCACCCGGGATTTGAAGGGGTCATTCTTCTCCATGTCATCCAACATTACAGACAGTGAGTCAATCTCAAGTTCAATGCTGCTCATCTTGCCACGTACCTACACCGCCATCCATGAGGAAAAAGGGAGCAGAGCATGTTACAGGAACAGCCAGAAAAATGGGTGTATCATTCCCTTACAGTAGCGTATTTTGATCCTTTGGACTGTGGTAAAGAGCTGCTCCTTGCTTTGACTGGATAAAAAGCTAGTGAGGATGAACAGGACACAGTCTCAAAGATCTACAAACATGGGAAAATGCACAGCCCAAGTAAGAGCTCATACAGATTTAGGTAGTAAAAGACATCTGGATGTCTGTAGTCCAACATTGCTCGCAGCAGGACTAATTCCCAAGCAACACCAGGTTGCTCAGGGCCCTGTCCAGATGAGTTCACAACATTCCCAATGATGCAGGTTCTCCAGTCTTTCTAGGCACACATGCCAGCAATGAGCCAGCCTTGGAGTGGAACAAGGTTTTCTTCTGTCCAAGAGGAACTTCCCTTGCCACAACTTCTGTCCACTGTCTCTTGCTGTGCCTGAGTAAGAAGAATCTGTCTTGTCTCCAGCCCTCTTTCAGGTCTTGCAGACTTCAGTCAGACCCCTGCCTTGGAAGCCTCTTCTGCTCCAACCCCCAAAGGCTGCTATAACCTTTCACTGGATTACATCTCAGTCAGTATTCCAGAGGGGTTATTATACTGAAGAGTTCGACTGGATACAGTCCTCCAAGATGCATCCTCACTAGCACAGAAGGGAGGAGCATTCACCGACCTTGTCCTTCTCTCCCAAGTGCAGCCCAGCGTGTGGTTGGCCATTACTGCCACAAGGGCGCATTGCTGGCTCACATTCAACTCACTGTCCACCGGGAACCCCGGGCCCTTCCCCACAGAGGAAGCAGAAACTACTGCAGCCCAGCCAGCTGACCTAACCTGTGCTGGTCCACAGGCTGGTAGCATTTCCTGCTTTCCCAAATCTCACAGGCCTTCCCGCTGCTGAGTTCAGACAGCAGCAAGAAGCTGTCCCAACTCACAGAGCATCCACATTTCCTTGGACCTCACTCACCTGTGGGGCAGGAACCTTGCTCACAGGTCCTTCATCGAACATTGGTGGAGGAGGAGGAGGCGGAGAAGGAGGAGAAGGAAAAGCTTCTTCTGGGGCTGGTGGAAAAGGTTCTTCAAAGGGTGGTGGGGGTGGTGGAAATGCACAGTTTGAGGAGAAACTTGCATCCTCCCCAGGTGGAGGAGGAGGTGGCAGTGGCAGGTCTACAGGGAAGAATGAGAATAAAAGCGACATCAGATCATTTCTTACTCCTAGCCAGGAGGGTTCTTCAAGGTATTGCAACAAGCAGGATTATAGAATCACAGAGTGGTTTGGGATGGAAGGGACCTTAAAGAGTATCTAGTTCGAACCTCATTGACATGGCAAGGATGCCACTCACTCAGGATGCTCAGGGCTCCACCCAGCGTGACCTTGAACACTTCCAGAAATGGGGCATCTACTTCTCTGGGCAATCTGTTCCAGTGCCTCACCACCCTCTGAGTAAAGAATTTCTTCCTGACATCTAATCTAAGCCAGCCCTCTTTCAGTTTAAAATCCTTGTCCTTTTGCTATCTGTACACATTAAATCTCCATCTTTTTTCATAGCCCCCTTAAGGCAGTAGAAGGCCACAATGAGCTCTCCCCAGAGCTCTCCTCTCTGCGCTGACAAAGAGCTTCAGCTCTCTCAGCCTGTCTTCCTAAAAAAGGTGCTGCCACCCACCCTCGGATCATCTTCATGGTCTCCTCTGGATTCACTCCAACAAGTCCACGTCTTTCTTGTGCTGAGGACCCCAGAGCCAGATGCAGCATTCCAGGTGGGGTCTCACAGGAGTGGAGCAGAGAGGCAGAATCCCTCCCCCATCTGCTGGTCACATCCCTTTTGATGCAGCCCAGGATTCCATCAGCCTTCTGGGCAGGGAGGGCACACTGGCTTCCCTGTACTCACGGGACCTCAGCACACATCAAGGACAGCTCAACTCCACAAGCTGTTTTTCACCTTGTCCAAAGCTTTTAATAGTCATTTAATCTTTCCTCAGTAGCTGCTGCTATTAGTCACTGGGCAGAGTTGTTGTGTATTTGGGAAACATTGCTATGCTCTTTCCCACTCCTTGCCTCATTCCTTGGTCCCCAGGGTCCCTTCCCTTGCCAGTAACTGGCTCAGATTACTGAACACAGGGCAGCATACATGGAATGCCACTGGACAACCCAGGACCCTGGAGAGCCAGTGTTTTTACACAAAAATAAGCTGGCATCTCACAGCAGGATAGTAAGCACTACAAGAAACAAGTTGGGGGGAAAAAAAGCAAGCTGGACCAATTACCCCGATGTGTATAAGGAATCTTTGAAACACCTTTGTTTTTCTGGGGGGTAAAACCAGCTTTAATTTTTGAGGCTAGTATGTCTTCAAACCCAGTATACATTAGGACATGAGAAATTTTCCAAAACCCTTTTAAGCAGGCTGAAAGGCACCAGAGCACCTCAGTTTTCTAGAAAACGTCATTGGTTCCATCTATTCATATTTGCCAAAGATGCAGAACGGGCAAAACCAACCATTTTCTACTAGAACACAGACAAATAAACGTGAATCCTCTTCCCTTCACCACACGGGAGAAAGCGTACTCCTATCAACCACACAGCAAAGAACATTGAAGATGAGGAGGTGTAACTTTCACATGCCTTCTTCCAGACACCCACCTCTCTTCCCAGCTAGCCCCAGTGAGCAGTAGGGTGAAAGACCAAGCTTTTCACTCCAGCTACTCCAAGTGCAACTTCTAACAGCAGTAATTGAATTGTCTCATCTTTATATCCAGCTGTTGCCAACAGGCTTTACAAGGACTTCTAATCTGTAACCTGAGGGAGACAATACTGGCCTTTTAGAAAATGAAAGCCAAAATCTTATTAGCCTGTGGAATGCATAAACTGCCCTGCTATGCGACACCTCTTCCAAGCCTTCTCCTGCTGCAAAAATTCTTCTGGGGGGAGGGAGTAATACTATGTATTTTTTTTCTTTGAAATTACAGTTTGGGATCAAACTTGTAGGTGCTTGCCTTTTCCTTTATTGAAACCATAAGAAACAAAACCCTGATTTGTTGTCACACTGTTTCAGATGCACTAAAAGCCTGTTTTATGAATCATTCATAGGACAAGAAAGTTCCCCACAAAGTTGTTATACCAGATTTACAGAATAATCAATATTAAATATAACACTCCTCCAGCACTACTAACTTAGCCATCCTGTCATTGAAGACTAAGAGTCCAACAGCTACAGCTCTGTATCATACTACATTTTGTTTGGGGAGTGTGTAAGAGAGGCACAGAAGGACTGAAGATATGCACCAGAGAAAGATCAGACACATTTCTCTCATGACTGAGTTCTGGTGGCTCATCTGTACTTCAGATGTCTCGCAATGATGACACAGCAGCTAATGACAAATGGTTCTTTTCCCTAGTTTTTCTGTCTAGTTATCCATAATGCCCACTTTAACGATAGGAAAAGCAGAGCAAGCAACACCTAACGCTCCACTCATACTCTGTATTGAAAAATAATTTTTAACATCCATCTGTCTGCTTCAGGTAATATTTGTGTCAGTTTGAGACCTTCTGACAGACACATCCCTAATCCAGATAACTGCAGCAGAAAATGACAAGTCCTAAGGTGGGACCTTAGTTTCCACAGACACAAGATTCCAGCCAACAACATACAAGAAATAGGTCATCAGAGTTAGCTGGTACAACTTTAAGAGGCAGAAGCATCAGCATGTCCTTGAGACTTGAGAAATGGGAAAAATTACTTAATCACTTTTCTCCTCTAAGCACAGGACCAGTCGTCCTACCATCAGGTCAGCTGCCCACTAACTTAGCATGCTAATCTCAAAAATATCAGTGTTGCACTCTCTGCTAAACAGTGAAAGAAAAGAAATTTAAACCAGCAGTTGGCATTCCCTGAACATGTGTGTCCCAACTGAGGCACACCCTTTATTTGACAGAGCCTTGGGGAAATAGGCAGTACAAGAATTAGCAAAAAGGTCCCTACAGAATTTTGGTGGACCCCATGCTGATCATGAGTTCAAACTACAGAGTCACACAACCATCTGCATTCAAGCCTGCATTGAAGGACACAAAAAACCAACAAGCAACAAAACATGGAACAAAAAAGGTCACTCTACCACAGCAGGAAAAAAAAAAAAAAGGTCACATCAAAAAAAAAAGAAAGAAAGAAATAAGAAAACCACAGTGAAACAAGAAGTCACTCTACCAGGAAAGCCCAACCCAAACCACTAGGAAAAAGTATAAAACTGTACAAACCATACAAACTAAACTCTAAGTCTCACTTCCTTTATCATCCCTGCCACATTTTCACTCAGTTATTTCTCCCTTCTCTTTCCAGGGCATCAAAGATGGCAATTGCAAAGTCCACAAGGACAGTCAGAGATAACCAACTTGAGCTGGGACTAATCAAAAGAAGGAAAACATTGGATCATCACTGTCAGGGTCAAACTCCTCTGCAACATACTTGCTCAGACATGCTGGCCAGAAACCGACTGCAATTACACAACTGTGCACCCAGGGAATACCGAGAAAAATCCACTGCATTCCTCCAGCATCAGTGCAGTGCAGGACAGCCTCCCCGCTCCTTTCCTGATGGAGTTACTGTGTACTTTGAGATCTCTTTCCAATCCATTTATCTCGTTATGAAACCTGCTAGCCTCTACAGCAAGAATATCCATCACTTATAGCAGTTACACCCCTGTTCTTATATTCGGCCAGCTGCAAACCTCCCACCCTGAGCAGTTCCGAAATGGCATATTCACATCTGCCTTGCCAGCCTTCACCTACCTTCTGCCAGCACGGACACGGGTGGTAATGGAATCTCCACCCTCCCATCTGAGCACGCTGGGCACCAGGACCAGGAGGTGGGGGCAGCGACGACCCGATGCACCCCCAGCCTTGAAGGGGTTCACTTGGGTTTCGGGGCAACCACGGCGCAAAACTTCTTCTGTGGGTTGTAGAAGGAAGGGGTAGAAATGTTGATGCTGACTGTGGACGTCATGCGGGTCCCTGGGGCACCTGGGGAGGCCATCTTCTCAGCACCTAGCAGGAGAGAAGAGGGAGAAACCTCTGTGAAGTCATCCCTGGGCCAGAGTGGAAATTAATGGAGAGGAATACGTGAAACAAAGGGATAGAGGAATTTAACTCAAGCCAGAGGCTGAGGTGCCTGAGCAGTGCGCTTACAAGACCAGCACAGGAAAAATGAGGAACAGAAACTGCAGACAGCTCGAATGAGCCACCACACTTCACCATTTCAACTCAGGATGGCATTAACCACAAATGGGTTCTCACAACAGAGAAAACCCAGATTTCCATTGCACTGGATCTTGAAGGACAAGCACCTCTGCTGACCAGAAGGAAGGTGATCCCCTGCATCCCAAAGGATGCCCCCAGAAGCGGAGTCAGCATTTCCTCTCGCCCTTTACCCGGTAATGCCAGCCGGCTCCTCTCGGGCTCGGCTTGTGACAGCGCCGGCCAGCAATGCCCCTCTCCCCCGGCGCCCCACCCTTTACCTCCAGGCCCCTCCATGCCGCCGGAGCCCGCACGGCAGGGCGGCAGAGGGTCTCCCGGAGCGGGGCGATGCCAGCCTGTGTCTCCTGCCCGCCCCGGCCGGGCTCCGCCGCCCGCTCCGCTCCGCCCCCGCCAGGAAGCGCTCCCCGGATGCCACCGCCCCCGCCCGCCCCCCGGGCTGACCCCCGCGCCTCCGACCCCGCTCGGCTCCCGCACACCCAGCGTGCCCGGCGGGGCAACGCCGGGTCTCCCGAGGAGAGAGGCACATCCCTAGGAAGCCCCCGGTCCTGCCATCCAGGCCAGCAAGCTCACCCGTGCTAGAATCCTCCATGGAGCCAGACGCTTTGTTGTACAGCCTGGCATGCCCACGGCCCTCCTAACACCCCAGCACAATGGGGCTGCCGTCAGCACGGGGGCTCCGTGCCAGCTTTTCACGTTGGCATGTCCGAGTCAGTGCCCCTGGGCCTCTCACACGGACAATACAGCTGCTGCCACAGACAGCCCTGGTGCCACAGACATCCGCCCGCCCCGGATAACACCACCCTGGCTGCTGGGAGACCCGCATGCCCCATTCTGAGCGCCGTCCCGACCCACTGCAATGTGGCACGGCACAGCAGCAACCTGTCTGTCACAGCTTCCCCAGGTCACAGGCGTGTGGCAACACAGGCAAAGTCCACGCTGCTGAACTTTTCCTTCCCTTTGTGCAGCGCTGATAGGATGCGTACACTTGGACAACTCTTCTGGGAGCTTCAAAAGGAGAATGAGGCCACAACAATAAGCAGGAGCCAAAAAGCTCTGCTGAGCATTCCCCCTGGATTCAGCATGGGAAAGGGCCAAGGCAGAAGAGTAATTAGCAAGGTCTGTCCTTACTCCTCCAAACTTTTAGGGGTCAACAGGCTTGGCAGTCAGAAGGGACTGACCAACTCTGTCCATTCTGCACCACCAAACTTCAGAAGCTGTTAAAAAGACCTCCAGACTTTCTTTAGAGACTTTTGCCTCATGCTCCACTATTTCACTAGGGTGTAATGAACCACTTGGCAGTAGCTCTACCAGATTTGACAGCATTATGAGCAGAACACTAGAGTGACAATGTCACTTCTAATCACGGGGTTAGTCAACACACTAACAAAGCCAGTGGTTTTGCAACCAGCAGCTGCTATCTCCCTTAACCCAAAGCAGCCCATTTCCCGGTATGCCGTGTCCAACTTGGGCACTTTCTGCTCAGGGCTGTCTCCGCCCAGCAGCTGCCCCTGCTCATCCTCACGTCTGGTTATCAGTCCACCCACCCACAGACCAAAGCGGCTGAGAAAGCTTGGCCTTGCAGAGAGTCACCCCCTCCAGCCCTGGGGCGTTGCCAATGCCATCCAAGCCTTAGCAGAAACACAACAGCCCACACAGGTCCTGTGGCGCAGTTTGTGAGAGCTGTGGGAGAGGGAGTGTCACGCCAAGAGAACTAATCTCAAATCTTTCTCATCCTCGCATTTACCCCGAGGGGAGAGATTCTTCTACCTGCTGTAACAGCATTTAGGATGACTCAAGTGGAGCTATGAAGAAAGATGCCCCCAAAGGGGACAGTCGGGATACCTAAGTTGCCTCATACACAGTTTTCTTTCGAGAGCAGGAAGTAAGGGACAGGACCCAGGGACACCTCCTTCAGGAACAGGGTCAGTTTCCCAGAAGGTCTCATGGCAGGTCTGCCACCTGTTACACATCCAGACTGCTTTCACTTCTTGGATGCCATGACACTACTCTCAACAACTCTGCTCCTTTCCCGGGGTGGCAAAAGCAGGAGGAACCTGAAGAGCAGAGAGCCGAGTGACATTTTTCACTTCTGTTGGTAAAAGCAGTTAGGCAGCAGCCACACTGGGAGCCCCTATAGCTCCACACATCGTATCTGTACTTCCCCCATTGGCCAACTTCCTCCCAACTGAGGGGAGTCATAGGAGAAAAAAAAAACAAACACCCCACAAAAAACCCAAAACACCCCCACCCCCCAAAACCCGAAGACCCACCAGAAAATCCCCACAATCAAACAAGGATATTAAGAACAGATTAAACGGATTCAGGAGTTATGCTGCTTTTCATCCAGGAAGTTCTCCCAGCCTGCCCCAAAGTTACAAAGCTTCAAAGAGAGCAAAGTCTATCAGCTATGCAAGCTGCAAGGTAAAGCCTTAAAGCAAGCGGGCTGGGGGAGGGGGTTATTCGGAGCTACTAACTTCTCCCACAGATGCCGGGCTTGCCTCCTCCCCATGCAAGGGTGGGAAGAAAACCCAGGGAAAACTCCAAAAAGCTATGCAAACACATGCAAAACGTTACAAAGTTGTACGCCTTTGCAAGCACTTTCTCAGGGCACTCCCAGGGAGACAGAAACTCGTAAATTAGGCAAATCTCATGCACAAAGGGCCCCAGATTCCTCTCTCCAGCACATCTGGAAAAAGGCTCGCGAGGTGTCTCGGTCATCCATGCGCACACAAAAGAGAGCTTGTCCCGGGCAGAGCCGGCAGCACCCCCTCCCTTCTCCCCCGCTGCCGGGGCTGTGCGGGAGCGCTGAGTCGCCTCCATTCCACCGGGAGGGGAGAAAACCCACCAGACACACACACAGATACACGCACAGAGACACACGCGAACCTGCTTTTCTTATAGAGGGTCAGGCACCTTCCTCCCCCGAGCCAGCACCGAGAGTGGAGAGCTGTGTCCAAGGCGCAGTGCCGTGCGGGAGGGAGCGGCAGGAAACCCGCACCCCTCCGCGCCACCCCCGGGGCCAAGGACAAAGGCTTTTTCGCCGGGCCGAGCGAAGCGACTCACCTCTGGGGGAGCGGGAAATGCCACCCCGGGCGCTGGCGCTGCTCGGCTGCCCCGGCCGGCCCGCTGGCAGCAGCGGCGGCAGCAGCGAGAGGCGGAGGAGCTGCCGAGCCGCGGCGTTTCCTCCCAACTCGCGAAAAAAGCCTCGCCCAGGCAAAGTTGTTTGACCATAAAAGGCGCGGGGCCGCGGCACAGCTGAGCTCACTCGCTGGGGAATGTGGCAATGAGGTAACGGGGGCCGGGGCTTGCCGGGGCAGCGGCCCCGGGCTCTGCCGGCGGGGAGGGGGCGAGCGCTCTGCCCGCCGGCGGTCTCCGACCAGACGCGTCCGTCGGGGTTTTCCCCGGCCCCCCTCGGCGCCGGGCTCGCTGCCTGCCGCCCGCTCCTCCCGCCTTCCCTAACCTTGGAGCTGCCCCCAGCCCGTGATTCCACTTCCAGCCGCTGAGCTGGATTTTCGGAAGGAATGCGGCGGCTCGGGTGAGTCAGGGTCCCTGCTGGCCTGCTCCCCGCCCGAGCCAGCTGTGAGAGCATCTGACTCACGCTGCCCCGATCTGCCAGAAATTAAAGCAAACATCAGATGACTCCAACGCGCAGAAAAGCGACTTGTTCTCCTTGCACTGGCTGCAAGGCAAACACTATTAGCTGGTTTAAATCTAACACTATCCACATGAATTGCTTTGTTGGATTGCCAGTGCTGCACGTCGCTTTTATTTTTATCCCACTTCTCGCTTGGGGCTCAGCCCGCTCGCTGTACAACAGGGGCAGCCTGACCCAGCCCAACAGAACGTAATTTTCAACCCCAGCCTTTGCTGCTTCCCCTTGCCTCAGAGCCTCTCGCGAAGGAGGAGCACCAATAAAGACATTTCCTGTGCTTTGTGCAATCATTGTATTTGACTTTGGAATCTGGCCTTAATATCGGGGTTAATACCCCTGCTGTTGCAAGTTCCCTGGAGAATTACTGTATTTGGTAATGCTCAGGGGACCTGAGGCTTGTCTGCTCCAAAGACTTACCTATCAACACAGGTACCTTTCAGTACTGATAATTTACTTGCAGGTGAGTGAGTAAGCCACAAACCACACCAGTGACACTCCCAGTCTGCAGTACTGCAGAATCTCACACCGGAGAGCTATGCAAAGAGGTTCACCTAAAGTTTAAATCCAGTGTTAATAAATCTTTAATTTTACAGGTAAAGTTACAAAGTGGTTGTATCTTTTATTTAACCAGGTGATACAGTTGGAAAAAGTCTCTCTGAGGTTTTTCAGTGTTACATACCATTTGAAAATGCCACCCATAGCAACGTCCAGCACCGAGCATCTCACTCCTTTCACAGCTGCAACCATCGAACCATTCAGATCTATAGCTCTGAATTTCTTAGAGATATATAGCTCTTCTGTGGGTGCTAAATAATCCTGTTTACTGCTGCTTTTGTAGGCAAGGCATCAGTTCCGTTACCTCCCGTGATTAATGCACAAAGTAATTATATAGGATAAAGAATGCACCTCTGTGATGGGTCTTCTAACACTGTCACTTTTCTACTGCAGACAAATCTTCCCTCTTGTTCAGGTAAAGATGTCAGTGCAGAGCTAAAAAGAATTCACTGCATAACTGCAAACCAGATTCTAGAACATCACAACACACCCTACACAATGAGCCTGACGTCAGAGAACTCTGCCACTGTTCCCTGGGCTAGCTCTGACTTCAGAGAAAACAAAGAATGTCTCAGACTGAGATTAAAAAACTGCTGAGTGAATAAGAAAAAAAAAAAAAAAATCTATGCTTTTATACTTTCTGGTCACATCCCCATAAATCCAGATGCTCGCATGTTTGATTTTCTCACCAGTGCCTTTATGTTAAAAACTCATGCAGGCTGATCAAGGAAAGTGGGAACAAGAAAAAGAAAAGCAGCCCTCTTAGACATTTTGTATGAACTCTTCACTAGGAGGAAACAAATGCAAAACAAGTGTTTTGCAGGTTGCATGTATGAAAGCTAGAATTCTCAAATCAGAATACATCAGAATACACGGGGAAACTAATCTGATTTTGCGCTTGCCACATAGTGAATTTAAAGTTTGTGATTTTGTAATTGGAAATGAAGATTAACTAACTTCCCTGTTAGTTCTGATTCCTCCAGAAAGAAAATAACAAGCTCCTTATGCTAACAGTCTCCCTTCATGCAATTATTGGCTTGAAAGAGTAGGCATTTTTCTTCTGCAAATTAAAATTAGAACCTTGAGATGCACACAGTTGTAGTCACACTCATTAGCTGAAGCAAAATATTAGTCCTGAAGAGGCATTTAGCTACCTGGGTACAGAGATGGATCAGCAGGTATACTTGGCTTGTGCCAGACCTTGTTATTTCTGGAATTAGCAGCCGTCCTCTGCATAAATCACTGGCTGTTCCATGCCATGAATAAAAGTGATCTGGTATTTTGGAGCGTACTATGGTGTGAATGCTACTGTCACCATGGGTGAAGTGACAGCCCACTACAAAGCAGGTGTTACAAGGATTTAGAATACACAGTTCTAGCTGGGTGCTTCTTTTGAGGCAAGTGACAGGAAGCAAGCCCTGCTACTGGCCATGAAATGAAAGCTTAGAAATGCTGGGAGTTCAAGGCAGCCATCTCAGGAAGACTAAGTTTTAATGGAGACAGCTATAGAGAATCTTTGCTGGCAATTCAGTCATGTAGCACAATGAGTAAATAAAGAATAAGACCACACAGAAGTGGTGTGGCAAATTCATGTACTGCACTGGGATGAGGTACGTGCTAGCACTGGTTAGGTGGCTACAAAATGAAAATAAAAATAGATGTAAGAAGAAAAAAATAAGTCCTTGAATAAAAAAGGAAGAATTACTTGCAAGAACACTATTGGGGAATTAAACTTACTGGGCAGAAAAATCTTTTTTTGATAGCCAGGTATGGTTTAGGTAGCTGCAGATGGGAATCTTTCTGTTAAATACGTGTTTAAGGTCAGAGGAAAGCAATCTGGAATCTGGACAGGGTGCTTTACTCGTGTTAATGCAAAATGTCTGCATCTGTATAATTTCCATCCACATCAACAGATCAATTAGTGCCATTTTATCTCAGCATGACTTAGTTAACAATTAGTGATGCCATGCAGGAGCCCATGTTTTTCCTAAGCAACAAAAAGTTCTGACTCGTATCTGTGTTGAATCTCTGATGCTTCTTTAGTCACGTAACTTCTGTTTAGTCTAACCACGTTTCATTGATTAATGTTAAATTGCTACTTAATCAGCTTTCCCCATGCCGTATTAAATACTATGTCTGGGCCAACTGGAAGGGTTGGGAATATATAATGGATCTGCTTTGGCCTCCAGGCCAAGTAGTTAGGCCTGCACTGTGCAGGGCAGGGCCACCTGCAGCAAATTACCTGCATCCACATGGGCCAACAGATACTACAATTGGACTCGGTGATCTTAAGAGTTCTTTTCCAAGCTGAACAACTCCATGATTCTAGGTCATTCACCCTGGTAAGGGGTTTCCTAGGATCTGCTGTGTTCCCACGGCACAGCTTCTCCTGGTGTGCTCCTCGCTCCCTCCCTTGAGCAGGGTGTTCTCTGTGTGAAAGACAACATCTGGCCCAGATTGTCCCCTGCCAGGCTGCTGCTCACAGCCCTTGTGGAGGCCATGACGTGTGCAGAGCTGTCTTTTTCCTGACCAAACAGCAGTTCCAACTTGGAGCGCCTCAGTGCCATTGTGGGATGCGTGTTGACAGCTGGATGCCACACACAGAGAGCTGTGCTGGAGACACCAGAGCCTCATGAGACAGCACTCCTTACAAGCCTCGTCATCTCCCTGCCTCTGTGCAACTGGCACACAGTCAGGAATGCTATTTGCAAAGGTCAGGAGTTCTGGAGACGTCCCTGAATGACCAGCTACCAGGGCATACAGCTATAGCATATCTCTGCTGGGTGTCTTCAAAACTGAGTCTGCTGTGCAAAGCAACGTCAGAAGTGCGTGTCCCCGAGAAGGGGAGCTGCTCAGCAGCTACAGAGAGCCTCTGTCATCTCGGAAAAGGGCTACTGCAGGTGCTCAAATCCCACTGTGAAGGTGTTGCATGGTACGCTTGCACATATGTACGTACTTCAAAAGGCATTCCATCCACACATACACTTAGCTTGTCCTGACTAAAACACTAGAATAGGCCAAAAGCTGTAAACAGAAAAAAAAAAAAATCCAAAACCCTTGCTGTGTCATGAAACACTTTTTTAGCGGGGCAAATCAGCCATATACACATAAGAGGGAGCAAAGTATCCCTGTGGTACAACCTTGGTCATGCCAGGATATGACAGGCCATCAGAGCAGCCAGGCAGCCAGGAGAACAGGCAACTGGGGTGCTGTCTGTCCATGGAAGAAGCTCAATTTCTGGCAAAAGCTGGCAGGTCTTTCCCAGACAGGGCCATGACAGGAGCTCTGGGGCAGGAGGGGCAGCTCCCAGAGGAGTTACCACTGCTGTACCCTTATCTCCTTCCACCAAAATTTCCTGCTGCTTCTCAGCATGCAGTGGCCCACAATTCTATGGCTCCTGGGGCTGGCTCACTGGCAGGCTTCCTTCCCCTCACACAGCCCTCCCACACCTCCTGCTCTCTGCTGCTGGGCTCTGTGCCCAAAGAAAAAAAGATGCAAGCAGGTTGTCCCAGTGGATATCTCTTCCCTCAGGTGCTGTATGACCTGTTCTGCAACTCTGGAAAACTCTGAGATGGCTCCTGGGGCATGCCCATGTGTGTGGCTGAGCATGGATGGCCGCCAGAGCCCATTCTGCTCGGAAAGCTGCCATTTCCACATTCCAAGGCATCCTTTCCATTTCCTCAGCTGTATGCCCCACCCCTTGCCACTAGCAAGACAAGCAGTGACGTATTTGGCTGTTCTGTGGCAAATATTACTGCTTGTCAGAACTGTCAAAGAAACACATCTGTCAGTCTGCTAATTAAAGAGTTCCTGTGTGTGCTGCGAGCCTCTTTCCACCCAAGTACCACGCTCCCATGGTAGAAGTCTCCTTTCTTCACTTATGTAGGCACAAACAAGCCATGCTCCTCCCTACAATCGAGTTTAATCAGGTGTAGGTACCTTTGGGTATTGCATCCTGGTGGATTTAGACAGAAAGTCCCAGGAATAATTCCCGTGTGTGTCTGTGTCAGGGGGAGGGTGCTGTTTCCTGGGAAAAGGGTTCTTCCCCCACCATCCTCCCTGTGACAAAGCTGAGACACAAAAGCAGGTTCTCAACTCTCTGGATCTCATACTGTCTCCTCCTATGTGCTACAGTAGAAGTTCTGTTGTGGCTTCCCAGGGAAGCTTCTGGTGCAGCTGCTTGGTACTGGAGGGAGAGAGATGCCAAGCTGCAGTCCCAGTAATATTAACCTGGGACAGGATCCTGGTCACTCCAGTCCCCACATGGCACATGTTTGTCTCAGTGTCACTATTTTCTTGCATAAGAACCGAGGCAGCCAAATAAGCAGGGACAGGCTTTGGAGACTGCTAACCCTGTGTTTTGTAGTGTGCCTACAAGGATGGGCCATGCATACGCCGGGGCATGCTGGACTTGTAGCACATTAGGAATACACAAGCAGATTGCCCTGGTGAAAAACAATGGAGCCTGTTACAGTCCGTGCCTGCATTATCTACAGGGTGTGGATCCTGCAGCAAACCAGCCTCTCATAAAACCAAGTAATTATTGTAACTCCAGACTGGAGTCCTGGCAAAACCTAGTATGTACACAGTGTAGATGATCACGGAACCAAGGCCCTGGAGCAAAGCAACAGACCAACCAAACAGACAATACAGGCATATGGTCCAACAGTCTGCTGGCCCAAAAAAAAAAAAAAAAAAAAAAAAAAAAGAGAGAGAAATGTTAAAATGTTATCCACAAGCTGCACAGTAAAACTCCATTTGAGTGCAGCTTTAAGAGGTGCAGCCTCTCAAACCCTTGCCTTCCAGTTATCCAAAAGCAAAAGGTGTGGGGCTACGTGAAGTTTCCTGCAGTTCCCAGGTTTAGTGCACATGGCTACTAGTATCTTTGCTAGTTAATTTTAATTTATGGATGGTATGAATAAAAGGATGACCAGACAAAAATCTTTGACTGTTTCATGGGATTTTCAGGAAAATGAGCAGAGCCTTGCAGTGGAGCTACTGTCCTTCCAGTAGCAGCTAGGAGTGTGTAACAAGAGAGAGCTGGTTTTCAAGCAGGGTATGGTTTTCAGTAGGTTGAAAATATAAGGTGTAAGAGGCCTTACTAAAGATCTGTGCCAAGTTCCTTCTCTATCCAGCAAAGTGACTGAGCACTGTGTGAAAGCCACTGACTGGAGGATAGGGTAGTAGTGGTTGCAGACCACCATTGCCACTGCTTTGTAGCTAATCCAAGTGATACTGAGAGATCAGCAGCCACAGCTGTCACTCAAAAGGGAGGAGAGGTCCTCAAAAAGTGCTCCATCTTGTATTACTGAGTCATTGACTATCTGCACATTTTTCGAGATGAATTTCCTTCACTGAAGGCATTCTTCAGTTGCCTTGATGAAGGTCAATATGATGACCATGGTACTTGACATGGTACTGACCCTTTGCTTTCATAGCTCATGAAAAAAGTCATTTGGAACCTTTAACCTTACCCAAAACACTTCAGTTTCCATATAAACCACTATAGATATGCATTTGGTCAGATGCAATCTACATGAAGGTCATCTGTGTTTAGGCTTCATCTGCAAATACTTCTTCCCCGGGATTCTTTAGTCCCAGGTAATGTCTGTGACAGTGCTGGCAAAAAGCTGGGAGCAGCAAGGAGTGAAAGATGCCTGGAAACTAAGCCAGCAGTATCTCACCAAGTTGCTAATGAAAATAGGCTCAGGTTATGAGGAGAGGCCTATCAAACCATTTTTTGCAGAGTGACTGATGGTTTCAGAGACAGTGTTAGACTTGCAGCTGCCAAAGGAAATGAAGGGGATGTTTACACAGCTATTTCAGTGTTGCTTTTCCTGGGCTTCCCACCAACAGCTTTCTTTCCAACACCTTGGTACATAGTGTTCAATGCCATGAGAAGAATTACTGAGTCCTACCAGCACTAATCCTTCTGCTTCCTGTTTATTTAACCTTTGTGGCCATACTTTCCAAAAACTCTGTCCTCCCAAGATGGTCATCAAGCCTCTATCTTTAAGAACATAAAAAATAAATGAGATTGGTAAAAAGGAGGGCTATATTTGGTTTCAAAGTAAACAAGAAAATATTGTGGAATTGTGTAAGAGTGTGTCAAATTTGAAGCAGTGCAAGAGCCACATATTTACATCCAGTCAATGTACACAAAAGCATTGCAACCTTAGATATAACACCCTGAAAGGGAGCTGCCTTCGTTCCACTTGTCACTTGCTTTGGACACATTGGACAGCCTGCATTTCTCCAATGCAGGAAAACAGCTCCTATTTTCTCCTGATTCAAGAAAGAGGAAATCTGCAGGGAGGTCCAAATTTAAACGCACATATGCGATACTGTCTGTATCCACTCCCTCTGAAGTTTCAGAGGGAGGCATTCCACAGGGGCTAGACTACACACTGCCAGTGAGTCCTCCTGAGGAAGGAGACTGGGAAAGGTAGAGGGTACAGGTCATCTGTGAAGGATACGATGAAAATCTGGTTGATACTGTTCATTGCCTCTAACTTCTTAGATGATATCACTGCAGACAGATATCAGCCCTTTGGTGCCAAAAGCCTAAATTCAAATTAATGACCTTAGCTTGCGGTCAAGATTAAAGGGACACTAAATTGTAGACTTTTTTACTCTTTAATGTTGCATATTCTCAGGCCCCTGGCTTGGTTTTGAGGCTGGAATGACTCCCTCATTAGACTCAGAATCCATTTTGTCTTTCAGTCTACACTGATGAGAAGCCTGCAGTATGCTGCATCCTGCTTTGCTGTCTTAGCAGATTATACCAGAATCCAAGAGTCTCCATTTGTGTTTGCTTTTGACTCAGAAATTGTTGTTCTCCAAATCCCTGCACCTCCAAGCAAGGAATGGAATTTCAAGTTACATAGTTGGTGCCTGAAGAATTCCACTCTCCTAAACATAGCAATTATTTATGTGACTCCAGGGACCATGAGAACAGAACTCTCCTCATCTACAGTCATTTCAACTCTTTCTCCGAGCTGACAGTAAACTGAGGAAGAAGTGGTAAATATGAAAATATGATAAATGTTATCTTACCTATTGCGGATTAAAACAATTTTTGGGGAGATGCTTTTCCTTTTAGAAAGGAAAAACAGCCTTCTGTGAGTGCAGATAAAAGCTAAGAGGCTTTGCCTTAGACCACTGTTGATACATAGCACATGCATGGACTGTGTGGTGCAACAATAAGCATTATTATTCCCAGATTTTCTAGTAGCCATCTCTTCAATTGCATTGGTGGATTTCTTCCAAGAATCAGCTATGATCCCAGCAAGTCTGAGGATGGGGTGCTCTTTCCTGAGCTGCTTCTGATAGGGGATGCCTCCTAGCCAGAAGTGCCATCAGGATGTCAAGTGTTGCAAGACAGTAAGAAGAAAAAAGCAGTGAGGCAGCCTCTTCTGAGACCCTGTTCCTCAAATTTCAGTGGAGAACACAGAAAGCAGCAAGGTCCAAATGTGCTTATCAAGGTGGCTGCCAGCAGGTAAAAACATTAGACTTCAGAAGACTTGTAAACAGATGGGAATGGAAAGGTCACCTCCAAATAAGCACAGAGGGAAGCATCCTGCATCCCACCATATTCCTTATGGACTGCAGCAGAGCAGAGCAGGTAGATATATTCACATCTTCCAGAAACAGCAGCAGGCCTGACTTGATTCCAAAAATAGTTTGAGTCAATGTTGATTTGCTAGAGCCTACTCACAACAGCTGTGTGCTCTATGCTAGAGAGTAATTTCTGGAGATTTTTTTTTTTTTTTAAATAGGAGGGCCATTCTGTCAGTGCATGAGTGAACAGTTTAAGTCGATATTTTGCTTCAGGATACATAATACTGTCATTATTCCAGACATTAAAATTCGGCAGTGAGGAGAGAATCAGTAGCTTTCAAAATAGGAAGTACTTTTCTTTGTTCAGACTTGCTTTTAAGGTTTGGGATATTTTTGTATGTTTTTACTAAGATCTGTAAAACTACAAAACCACATTGCAGAAAAAACCTCCCCACCTTATTTTTAAAACAGTTAGTATCCACAGTTTCCCTCAGCGTCTAGGCCCCCATCTCCAGTATATCAAAGGGAGAGAGTGAGAAGATGACAACTGGTATTTTGTAAGGCTAAAAATATTGTGCCTTTTTACATAACACTGGGAATTTAAAAAGCACATTAACTGCTTGCAGATTATTTTTAAAAATGCAGTTTGAGCAACACCACTAGTATAGCTTCAACTGACATTTAGGAGAAGGAGCTGCTGTATGCTTCACTGCTGGGAAATGAGACATTCAGTAGAGGATGAAGTAAATGTTTAAAAAAAGGCAAAATAAGACTCAGACTGTACCAAAGATATTTTCACCCTAATATACAGATCACATTATGTCATTGGGGGTGTCTCTTTTTTGAATGCATATCAAGTAGCCCTTTTGACCTTCCAAGGCAACCTACTCAGACCCCTCCTCTTATCAGTACCTACCTGATGATGAGGAACCTTTACATTCTCAGTGTCACTGCCAGATGTTCAACAAATTCCTTTTTTACACTCCTGGAGGTTCCTTTCTTTTTTCCTCTTCACTCATTGGCATCAGCTGAGCCCTTCCCGGCAGGGAGGGACTGGGAAAGAGTCCATTGTCTGAACTCACTGATCTTCCCATTTCACTTGCTGCTGGAAAAGCCCCAAGTCATGGCAGAAAAAAATGGAATTTCAGAGCATGGCCCAGCCTACCTCCAATCTCACTCTGTGTGAGCAGGCATTTAGCTGGCTCAGACACAAGGTAAGGACACATGAGGATGCAGAATGGATTTATGAAAGATACTTGCCAGGAGGGTGTTGCTGAGTGGGTGAAGTTTGTGACAGATGAGGCAGCCCTAGACTTGCTAATTCTTTGGTGCTGAGCTGCAGTTCCAGAGTGCCGGGTCTCCTGCTCGAGTGGCAGGTGATGCATGGTCACATGCAGTAGGTCACTGTGCTACAAAGGCGTGGGGAGATGCTACCAGAGCAGGCTGCACCACCACAGCTCCAGATGGTAAATCCCTTTCCTATGCCTTCTATAAAGTCTTGAAACGGGAACTGCACAAAAATGACATCTTAATATATCTAGAACTCAGCATGACAGTTCTGCATGACTTTGGATAAAAACCAAACAGGGATGAAGATGCTGAGAGAATATTACACTGGCTAAAATCTGCAAAGCAGTATTGTTGTTCTGAAAAACCATGAAGCTACAAATTCTTAAGAAAAACTAATGGAAGGCAAATATCAAGGTAAGGTGAGAAAAGAATGGTGAACACTTGAGTGTAATAATACACTGAACATGTATTTCTGTACCAATACCTCAAACCCAGGTGTTATACAGAAAGCTGATTGCATTTTAATAAAATACTGCCAAATTAAGCAAGGTCACACACCAGGGATCTTGCAGCAAAGCGTGCGAGTCCTGTCTGTTGTTAAGTTACAGGTGGCCCACTTCTTGCCAGGGCGTGGCAATGTCTTGTGTTGGGAAGACACACCTCCCCATTGCAGAAATTCTAATTCGTTTTGGAATTTTTAAAAAAATTTCATCTTGTACTCAAATAAGTGTGTTTTTAAGGTATCTGGCAAACATCAAAGTATTTAATTCCTCTGAGTAAGATTTGGGACACTCTGTCAAATGTTCAGTTTCCAGTAGATGATGCTAAGATGTCCCAAGCATGTGTCTCTATTGTGGCAGCATAGGCCAATTTGAGAATCCACCATGAAGAGGAGAAAATATTTTGGTGCTCACCATTATGTTTCTTCAGCAATATGGGACAAAATACCCAGGAGGATTTTTGATAAATGCACTATTGAGGATGTGGATTGATTAGTTCTATCTCAGCACGGAAGTAATATGCTCCCCTGAAGTTTTTTATGGTCTCTGGGTACAGGAAGAACAAGATCAAGTTTGCTGGGGTGTGAGTGTAGGCAAGCATGAACTTGTATCACAATAAGTAATGCAAACATATCCTACCTCTCTCCACCTGTTGTCCCTTCAGTTGATTCACACAGCCTCAAATATTTTCCCAGCTTGAAAGGACCCAACCTTTCACTTATGTGAGATAAGTTGCACCACTTTCAGGATCTGAACTACATTGGCACTGCTTTTTTTCATATTTTAAAACCTCATAAAAAAACCTTTCTGTTTGTCTTCTGCAGCAAAGGAGCTCTGCATGAGTCATTTTGCTATCTCATTTCCTTTTCGGTCCACACGAAAATCCTATCAGTAGCTAATACAGCTTGATGTAGAATTAACTCTTATGGCATCTACTACATTACTTCTATGAAGCAAATTACTGAGATCTCTGCCAGAAGTAGCTTTTACTGGGGAATCCAGACTGCCAGTGGCAGGAGGCCAGCAGTGAAGCATATTGGAGCAACCGTCCCTGGAGGACAATTCCTGCCTCTATAGATCTAATACAGATACTATTTTTGTAAACATCTCCTACTCATGAACTTCATAGGCCTCTGCATATTTTCCACAGCTGAAGACACATCTTGCAAGAAGCATGTAGGAAGTTTCTCCATGTCTTCTGTGATGGTAGCTGGTCACAAGATATTACATAAGGATTTTAAAAAGGATCGGAGAAGGAGAAGGTGGACATTCATTTTCCAGAGTCTTTTCATGGGATGATAGACATGGTTGCCAATGACACCTCTGAGGACAGAATAGACAAAAGGAAGATAATTTGCATTATTTGGTCCTTGGTGATGTTTACTTGAAAGTGGGACATTAATTGGCAAGATTTATATTGTCTTCTTCTTTTCATTTTAGCTGGTTTTAGTGGTAGCTAGGGAAGATGACAGGGGCACATTACCTACTGTGATATAATCTGCATCCATGATAATTAATTGATGAAAAGAATAAATTTACTCAGCAGGTAAGACAGTGACAATAGCTTTGTATTTTATAAGCAGTGTTTCTTTGGAAGATGCTGCTCCAGTATTTATAATTTATAGGATCTTTGTATTTATATAGAGATATAGGGAACATCTGATAAAACAGGTTTAATAGATTCATCAATGGCTTATAGAAAAGATGAACACTGTTGAACAGCTGTCTCTTAAAACACAAACAGTTAACAATTTACAGCATAAGCTGGTCTTCAGGGTTATGACAGAAGCCTCAGGGTAGGTTTAGAACAAGTTGCTAAGAACTAGACTAGTTCTAAAACTGCTCTGATATTTGTCTAGAACTGATAACTCTGTGCTGTTATCAGCCCCTCTATCAGGCTAGTGACTCTATCAGTCACAAGGTGACTATTTTTAGATTTGCTGAATTATGTTTTCCTCCCCACCCAGACTTACAGTGACCACTCTGTGTGCAGGGCATGGGGGGGAAGAGACCACTGGAGGCATGGATCCTTGTCTGTTCCTAATTCACCCTAGCATACAACCCCAGAAATAGGTGGCCCTCACCTATGACCACCAATCAGCAAACATGCTGATTGATTACAGTATCTCAATTTCTCTGTTGCATCATGGCAAAACTGCAGGAATGGAGGAAGAGGAAATTCAAGGGATCTTTATGTTGCACTTCCTCCAGCAGCATCCTTGACCTAGTTTGGGCAGCACTGAAGCTCTTTTTTGCAAACAGAAGTTGCTAATGGCAGTGACCTACAGAACACAACAGGTCAGACATTCCTTCCCTTTTGCCAGCTCGCCCCTCACAACAGGGGCTGTGGAAGGGGAGGTTTTCAGATCTGCAATAAACAGAGGGGCACCATTTCACCCAGCATACAAATAAATTAGGAGGTTGCAAGGGGCTATTTCCTACTGCTCCTTCCTTCTGAGATACCCAGCTATGTAAAAAGATCTACCCATGCTTCTCTCTAGATATTTAAATATCTCCCTCTCCCAAACCTGTACAAAAATTTACATTTATGAGGATCTTTCAGACCAGCATTTAAATCAGCACTTATCAAACAAATTTTGTGCACAGTTTCCTACATGAAATTGTAGCCTCATTGTTTAAGAACCCACAATGCTCAGAGAAAATATCCACAGCCTGTCAGAAAGTGTATTTCAAAGAAAACAAAACTGTTTATGTTCTGTCATTTACCTCTAGTTCCTTGCAGCAGCTTTCAGCAGCAGTGGGAATATTGTTGCTCAGGAAGTGCAAGGACAAAAACTGTGGGGGACAGTTAGATTTATGCTCTGTTTCAGTCCCTTGCTCAGAGATTCAGTCCTGTCACTTCCCTCCTACGAGATAATTCTTATGAAATCATATTCTTATTAAACCATGCATTTCTTCAAAATGTAAAATACCTACTTTTCTTATGGCACAATATGATAAACATTTTAGCTGATTCTAAAAGTTGGTTATTGGCTTGATAAAAACTAGAAGCTGTTCTCTGATGATGAATTCCCTATTGCAAAGAAACTACTGTACAGAAGAGCTGAGCAACTGGGTGAAATCTGGGTCTTAAAATCTTCTCAACTTCTAATGAGAAGAAATTAACTTTAAATATGGAGATTTATGTAAATATAAATAACACATAATATTATGTAAACATAATAAATAAAAGTGTGATTAAGAACCAAAAGATGGTGAAGAGCCTATCCTTTCATTAGACTGACTATATTAGAAATGAGAAATGAGGCATGGCTGTAGGTGCCAAGACAGGTATTGCTTCCAGCAGCTAAGTGATATTGATTTCAAATTAAAAAAATGAGGGAGCTGGTGGCATCAGGACATGCGAGACAGCCACAAGACAGACCAATAGTTCTGTGGAGTGAATGAATGGACACTTGGGTATAATCCTTCTTTCCAGTTCTTTTTTCTCTGCTGTGCATGTCTGGCAGCAGCATGGGTGCTTGCCAGATCCTTATAAACTACCTCCTCACTAAAGCAGCAGCAGACAAACCCATGAAGAACTGGAAAGCAGCTTTTTCAGGCAGGGTAAGTGCTAGGACTTGCTCACCTGCCTGTGGAATCACACCCTGAGGCAGAAGTCAGAGCAGGTTGATGTAGATGATATTGTAGCTTAATGAAAGGAAAGCCAAATGTGCATTTGCTAGGACTTGGGATATGACTTTGAGCTTGAGATAAAGTGATAGACAAGCTCAAGGGGAGTAAAGAAAGAAGAGTCAATGTGACTTGTCTGAAATCTTCACTGAAAAGGAAACCACAGTAGAGTTCACTTAGTGCAGAAACAAAGTTCACAGAGGAACAGATTTAGTTTTGGTGGGTGGGTGAGAGGGAGAAGAGGATTAAAATGAAACCAGACTCTTTGAACAGAGGAAAAGAAATTGCCCACAGCTGTGTCAGTAATACATCTTCTCAGGCCAGGGTGAGGTGCAAATGCAGCTTGGTGGGGTTTGGTGAAGCTGCTGAGGACAGCTGTCCTGATCCATCAGCCCACAGGAGACTGTGGGTGACAACAGTTGGCTGGGCAGCCACCAACTTACAAAACATTTACCCAACACAGGACTTGTCTCTTAATATACCACTCTTCCCATTGCAATCTGCTTTTCTTTCCCTTTTCCTCACATTTTTAGCCCAGAGATCTGCTTTTTAGAGATGGTGAAATACCTGTGGTTAACATAGTGCCAGACCTATTGTTTCCCAGTATTTTTACAGCCTAGGTTAGAAGAGTGTAGACATGTCGGGAAAAGTATCTTTAGTAAGTAATTCAGAAAAACGAGATAAAAACTGAAAGGTTTGGAAATATATGGGGGAGGTGGAAGGAGCAAAATAGGGAAAGGATTTTAACTGTGGAAAAACTTAATCCTCAGCAGGGATCTAAAGCATTGTGCCCAGTGATAAGCATTGTAACAGTAGAGCAGGCTGGCCTCGGGCAGCAGAGAGGAGGAGACTTCGACCTCTTACAGTTCAGCAGCTTCATGTTCACCATACATAGTAATACCTTCAATATCATGAAGAAGGAAAATTATAAAATAGCCACATATATTCAGACAACATTCTGGGTTTTTTTTTTCTGCCTTTGCCTTTCCTATGAATATTTTATTTTGTAAATTGACTTAATCGGAGTAGACTTCCTGCTTATTGTTTCAGATGGTCAGGCAAATATGTTCTGTCTGAAGTCCGGTTTTTCCTTATTTTTTTCCTTCTGTAGGCTGACTGTAAGTTGTGAATGGAAAAATGAACGAACTTACCTATTCTTTGGTACTGCTGTTAATGAAGACTGATCGGCTGTCTTGAGTGACTTCTCAGCAATGCTGACAAAACCTGAATTTTCCAAGCACGAGGATGAGATCAAAATGGCTCATATGGGATCAGCAAAATTCAATTTGCCATTACTAGAGATGGGTGGAAGGATGCTGGCGAGATCAGAGAGGCTTTTTGGGTGAAGGAGGCACAAAGGGACAGGGAGAAATTGTGAGCATTTCGGAGAGTGGAGGTGGAAGGAGCACACTGGGGAGAGTCCGTGGTGCTGGGCAAGCGGGCCAGGAAGACGCTGCCTGTTGCTGGTGCCATCAGGTGAGAAGAATTTGGGCTGTGAAGGGAGCTGACCTAACCACACCTTCCCCATCTGCAGAGATCCCTCCTCACTGCCATGTTAAGCGGGGAGGACGTGGGAAAGGCCTCAGCGATCATCCTCAAGGCTGGCCTTGCTTCCTTCCCGGTTATGCGGGGCCAGGGGCAGAGGCCGGGCGGCGCCGCACGCCTGAGCCCCGCGGCCCGGAGCCCCGCAGCCCGCCCCGGGGGCAGACCGGGCCGCGGGGAACCACCGTCCTCCCGCTCGATCGCTGCTGGGGCGGCTCCCGCAGTCCCTGTAGGCAGAGCTGCGGACCGCACCCGGCACCGCACCGGCACCTCACCGGCACCGGCACCGCGCCGGGCCGGCTCAGCCGCGCGGGAGCGCGCCGGGCGCGCCCCGGGGGAGGCGCGGCGTGGCCGCTGGGGGGCTGCCGGTAACTGAGTCGGGTCCACAAGTGTAGTTACCGGGAAACCGCGCCCGCCCCGCCCCCACATCCATCCATCCATCCATCCATCCATCCATCCATCCATCCATCCATCCATCCATCCATCCATCCATCCATCCATCCATCCATCCATCCATCCATCCATCCATCCATCCATCCATCCATCCATCCATCCATCCATCCATCCATCCCAGCGCCCCTCGCTGCTAACGCTTCTTCTTGCGGAGACGCTCCCGCTGCTCACGCACCTCCCTCCGTCCCCACTCGCTTTACTCTTACGGGGACGCGCCCGCTGCCCACCCGCCTCCCCCCTCCGCTCCCGGCCTGCGGCACCGCCCGCCGCTCACCTGTGCCCGCCCCGCCCCGCTCCCCCGGCGGGTCCCCGCGCCGCCCCCCGCTCCGTGCGCACCCCGCGCCGCCCGCACCTGTCCCGTCCTGCCCGCCCGCCCGCCGGGGTCCCTCGCCTCCGCCTCCGCCCCGCCGCCGGCCCGTCCCGCGCTCCCCGCGGGCACAGGGGCGGCCCGGCCCGGCCGGCGCTGCCTCCCCTCCCCGGCCGCGGAGGGCGGCAGCCAATCGGCGCGGCGCTGCCGGGCCGAGCTGTTTACCCAATCTCAGCCCGCCCCCCGTCGGGGAGCCGGGAGCGGGGGGCGGGCGGGCAGCGGGGGCTCGGCGGCGGCACCGGCGGGGACGCGGCGGCGGCCGGGGAGCGGCGCGGGGCGCGGAACAAAGCGCGGAGGCGCGGCGGGGGCAGATGACAGCCTGGCCCGCGGGCTCCCCGCCTCGCCCCGGCCGGGGCACCCCGCGCTCCTACCTGACCATGACCCCGCGCCGGTCCCCGCTGGGCCACCCCGGCGTCTCCCGCTGAAGGGACCGGCTCCTTTCCGACCTCCGCCGCTCCCCGCCTTCTCCGCCTGCTCGCTGCCGAGGCTGCCGCCTCTCCCCGGAGCCCCCCCGGAGTGATGGGCTGCATCGGATCCCGCACCGTGGGTAAGGCGTTGGCGGGGACGGCGCCGGAGGATGCTCGGGCAGCCGCGGCCCCCGCCCGGCTCACCGGCACGGCAGCCCCGGCAGGGCGGGCGGCGGGTCGCCCCTGGCAGCCCCCCTCCCCGCTGCCCGTGCAGCGCCATGAGCTGCGTGCGACCCTTCCCCACCTCGGTCTCCCGCGGCGTGGCGGGGCTCCGCGGAGCCGCTGGCCTAGGTGCTGGCAGCGGGGCGGCGGGACGTGCCCGCGGCCGGGGGTCGTGTGCCCGTGTCGCCCGTGACGAAAGGTCGCCGAACATGTGGGTCAGTGCGGCGCCTCCGGAGAAGGGGGTGGGTGCGGGGCGTGCCGTGCCGTGCCTCCCGGAGCGGGATCAGGCGGCCGGCGGCTGCCTCCTTTGCTCGGGAAGGGTTTATTGTTATCCGAGGATACAGAACGTTGCATGATCCGCACGTCTTCTTGTCTGCCCCTTCCCCCTGCGTAGACTTCAATGGAGAAGAGCAAACAAGACCGAATCCCATCCCTCTCGCAGAGCTATTGCGAGGGGACGCGGGGAGGGATCGCATCCTTCCACTGGGCCACGCCATGCACATTTTTAGCCAAAAAGATTCCAAGCCTTCAGGCTATGTAACCCAGCTCTCCCCTCCTACACGCATGCAGATACCAAGAGGTCCCTTGATCTTTAAACACAGGTATCGACAGGTAAACACGGCATTCTGGGCATGAATTCTTCCCTTCAGGAAATTTTTCTTCTGTGCAAACCACAGGTACAGCTCTGTCAGTTACATGGGGATGTATAATAATACGCCAAAAGAATCTCTGAGAACAAAACAGAGTTCATTTGGCAGTACGTCTCTCTCCCGAGCCAGTCTGCTCTGTCCCTCCCAGGAGCACACAGGCATTTGTGGGAAAAGGAGACCTCTGAGGAGATCAGAATTGCACCACCGCCCCAAATGGAGGGACTGTGTCACCCCAGAGTAAATTGGAGGGACTGTGTCAAAGCCTGGTGCTGTGACACTTCTTGTTTCAGTGGGGAAGCCCCTGGTGAGCACTTGCAGGGAACCATCTACGCCTGCAGCAGCAAACTTTGAACTACAGAATCCAGTTTCTACTTTGGGAATTAATTCCCTTATCTAGCCTATGTCTCTTAGCGGTCTCAAACGTCCTTGTGACCTAGAGAAATCTCTTACGTGTCCACATGGCAAAGATCACTGCAAGATTCCCCTTGAGATTTTTCACGCTTACCTGGATCACTGTCTCTGTAGCATATCAGGACGTGTATATTGCCTCCATCTCCTGCCTTACCCCTATCCTCCACACAGCCACACTGCCGAGGACATTATTATCCTGTTAACTGGGTAATTATTGATACACCTTTAATCAATGTGTGTCTGAACTGGCAGTGCTGATTCTTGGTCTCTCTTCCTACAATGCTGTTGAAATAAAGAGCAAACATACATTTAGTAAGATGCACTCTCCACTCCAAAATGTGGTTAAGCTGTTGTACAAACTACAGGTGTTTGTTCCTGTGCATGGCAATGTTTTTACGATCCGTGACTTGGAATCTGTGTTTAAAAAAAAACCCCCTGGTACAACTGAGCTGTTGCAAGTGTCACTCTGATATGAGATTATATATATGTTTATATATATATTTATAAATGTCATACAGTTGTGTGGGCATAGATGAAAACAGAAAACAGCATCTATGCAATGTTGATGGGATAATAATAGCTGAAAATTCACTTTGTCTGCAAATTGCAGTCCTTCAGTACAGACCTTAATGGCACAGATGTTTGACTTCTCATACGATAGCGATGTTCGGTTGGTGTGATGTATGTTCATTCTTGATGGTGATTGCTCAGTGCACTTTAGGGACCTATTTATACAGTTAACTGAGGAGTTCTTCTTGCCCTGGTGTCACGAAGGCTTGTGCTAAGGGGGATTGCACAACTATGATTCTGGTCCCTGTGGGAGTCAGATGTGAATGTAGTAATACTGCCTGATGCCTGCTTCGTGTGCAACTTTTACACTGCTTTGCTTTAGAAGGGGCTTATTCTCTTGTCAGTCCTAGAGGCTGGATTTATTGAGGGTGGGATCCTTGATTTTTATTTGGACTACTCCACCCAAGGAATTTTGTTCAGAACAATTCATACTTGGCAGCCTAGGTTTTTGGCTCCAGCCTTCCTGGAGTTATTGAGAGGATTCTTCAGACATATTTTGGGAAATCAGTGCTTTGAAGTGCTATGTCTGAGCTCTAGGACGTGGTTGGAAACTAACATCCTAGCGTGAGCAGAGCTTTGTGTTCTCTCTTCCAAGTGTATCTGGTTAGATTTTGAGACTTAGTTCAGTGTACAGGCTCTGTATTGCCTTTCCAAGACCAGGTAGGTCCTAGAGAAAGGACTGCTATGCTTGTACTGATTTTACCTTGGAATTTGCATGGAGCAGATTTTGAACTCAGAATTCAAGAGGTTTTAATTAGTGATAGAAAGCTCATAATCAGTCACATTTAGTTTATTCTCCACACAAGGGCCAGTGCAGGATTGTGCCCTGAGCTTGCTCCGGGCCTTTTTCCATTCCAATTTTAAGCAAGCCACATGATTTCTTCATCTCCCGCAGGGATGTTTTACTATGATCTAGTTAGATGTCATAGTTTGCACATGTTTAGTGATGTGCAACTTTACATTTTCTTTCCTAAATACGAGTTTTCTGGTTATTTCTCCCTGGGGAAAAGTAATTGAGAGGGTCATAACAGAGCAGGTCCATATGTGATAATTTGAAGTAGAGTCATAGAGCATCTTTAAGTTTTACAGAGGATGCCAGAGTGGCAGTGATCACATTATGATTTCCTAAGGTAAGGAAAAAGCTGAAAAGTGATCTTAAAAGACTAGTATGATATCCAGTCACCTTCTCCACAGTCACATCTCAATGTCATACATGTTCTTTGTGTAACATGGCATGATAGCAATTACACAATGAGAACTTGAGATGGCTTCTTCCTCTGGTAATGGCTACAAGTCATGTCTGTGTATTGGTGATACACCATCATAGTTCCTAGAGAGCTGCCTGGGAACTCTCATTGTAGCTGGGTCTCAGTTACAGGGATTGTACAGGGGAATTTTCACTGAGGTTGCTGGAAAGATAAGGCTGTAAAAGCCAGCTAGGAACTTGTAGATATTTAAGTGCCAACCAACTAAATGCCAAAGATCAGCTTGATTGTTGTCAGTAGGGTTAACCCTGAGTTAGCCAGGGTTAAGGTTTCAGGTGTGCATAGGTGTCTGAATGCATTGCAAGTGTGCCTTCAACTACAGTGCAGACATCTCCTAACACTGCCTGTTCTGATTAGTGTGGCAAGGTTTCTCTTAATTCCTTGAATGGATGTAAATTAATAGCAGGCTCAAGCCTGTTAAGCTCAAGATTGCTGTCTCTTTTTTTTTCCAGTGATTTCTCTGATTTCTCCCATGTCTTTGCACAGAAGCCTGCAGCAAACATGTTTTTTGAATGTGACGTAAAACGATGGGAAAATATTCCAAGACATTACAAACTAATAGTACTTTTGGAGTGTGAGAGAAGAGAAACTAGAGTTGCTCACACTGAGTGTCAGGAAAAGCTTTTTGACTGTAAGAAGTGTGAAGCACTGTAAGGGATATCCCAAAGAGGTTGTTCAGTATCCATTCCTTGTGGTTTTCAAGACCAGACTGGATGAAGCCCTAAGTAATCTGGTCTAACCTCATAGATGACTCTGCTTTGAACTGGAGTTTGCACCCCAGGAGGCACCTTCCAGCTCAGTTATCCTGTGATCCTATGCTTAGGGTCTAAACCCTGGTTGCCTCTGAGTCAGGTTGGACCCACTGCTTTAGTCTTGCTCTGCCAGAGGAGCCCAGGTCTTCTGCAAGTCCTTAGTACACTCCTACATGTTGACCCCATCACTACTTTCCTTTAACTACTGAGATTGCCATGTGTCACAGAATTCCTCACCATGATGACCCCAGCTGCCAGCTGAAGTTGTCTCCTTGTGTTTTTGGCCTGGCGGTTTTGCAAGAAACAGCCCAAGTGACAGCTAGGCTCGTGCATCAGTCACTGATGGTGCAGACTGGAAAAGGCAGAGCTCTTAATTGTTCAGTCTCTGGGTCAGATGTGAGTGCCAAAGCCAGGTACTTGGCTTGCTGGGCTCCCCTTCACAGGGAGTGGTCAGTGTCCTGTCAGAGGCAGGAGTGCATACTTCATATGTTGCTGTCCCACTAGGTGATCTATGCTAAGTGTAAATGAGTGGTTCATAGCACCCACAGCAGGAGAGATGGAGCCAAAGACCACCCACTCCTAATCCAGCCACTTAAGATTCAGCAGAGTGGGAGCAGGGTAGGAGGCTGACAGGAGAGGGGTAAAGCAGCTGGAGCAAGCAGTGAGCATCCCCTGCATTTTTCTCCTTACTTATCCCCCCCCACAGATCTGTTGGTGTGTGAAGTGAGATCTGGAATGGCAAGTGTGGTCTACACACTTGGAGCGTGAAAAAGTGAGACATCCACCCTGCATACATATCAAGTATGTATCAAGGTGTCCAGTTCCTCCCTCCTTCACCTTCAACATCTGAGTGAGTCAGTGAAATGGAATAAAGAGAGGGAGAAGCCTCAGAAAGGAAATGATAACGCACAAGGAAACTGAGTCATGCAAGTCGGGATATTTTCATTGAGTTGCATGCACACAGGTGGAAGGGGAAGGAGCACAGACCTCTGTGTAGAAACTGTAGGTGATGTGAATAGAAGAGTGAGCATACATGAAAAGGGACATCTGGATATCTTGTTCCTCTCTTACTTGGGATACAGACAAGCAGAACAGAGGGTCAAAGGGACACCTTCCAGATCAGATTGCTTTGTGATTGGTCTCACTTCACTGCTTGTATTTCTTCCCAGTCTGGCTTTTCCTCTTTTGAGCAGTTCTCAATCTGATTACTTTAGAAACTCAGAGAGCTCAGGGGTGAGAACTTGTTTCTGCCAGTAAGATTCTAAACAGAGACCATCTCCCAGAACTAGCAGCCAGTTGTCCTGAAGGGTGTACAAACAGGTGATCTCTGAGACCTCCCTCTCTTGTCTGGGTTTCTGAAATACAGGTGAATGGTTTCAAAGTTGTGGTGGGGAGAGGCTTTCAAAGAGCATGATTGCATAAGCCTGGCTTTATAAGGAAACAATCCTAAAAAAAAGTGTGCAAAGTAAATGTGTGTCAGAAACAGTCATTAGTAATAGAAAACAGTCTTTGGTATGTTGCTGATGGAGGTAAGACTTTTGTGTGTGTACAATGCAGCAGATGTGATTTGAGGAACAGAACTGAGGAGGAACAGAACTGAGGAAGAACATACTGACTTTGTGAACTCTTATGGGCAGTAATATTGAAAGAATTATGAGAGAAATTACGAAGGAGCTGATGAAAAAATGGCAGTAATAAATTCATCGGCATGATAGAGCTGGGAGTCTTAATTCTGTGGACTGATGTGTGTTGAAGCAGAAGTGAACTAATCAATAAATGTTTTAGGCCTGCTTTCTTGGGGGGAAGTAGAAAAAATAGTTTTCAGCTCATTTAATAAGCTTATGCTCTCCAACAGCAGACAACCGTGATTTTAGACTGATACTTAAAACAACCAATTGAAGATAATTCACCCTCATGAGTTTTTAAGCACTTGGATAAAACGTCAAAGCTTTGTTTTATAAGGTCTTGAAATAGTGAAGAAGAGCTGGGGTGTTACGACAACTTTAAAGGTTTTATGAGATGACCTATGTATTTAATTTTATCAATTTATTAAAATTTCCAATAAAATATTAGAAGGACAATATATCAGTGAGAATGGACTTACACAAAACAGAGCCTGTCAAGCTAACCTAATTTAATTACTTTATGAGTCTCCCTGCAGCCAAGTATTTCTCTGATAGAAGTACCTTTACCTACAATCGTGGTAATGGAGGTAAAATGTGAGATTGGTAAAAGATACAACCTCTAATCAGCTAGCAATCATCTTAGCACTACATGATTCTTAGCTAGTTAATGTATGAGTACAGTACGTTTTAAGTGCATCTAAATTCAATAGATAGCAAAATGGTAACAAGAATCCTTGTTGAAAAACCTGTGGCTCTAATTTTGCCAGGTACCATGTGATTAGAACATACTGCTCAAGATCCTGAGGGAGATGTGAAATACTGATAAACTCGGTAGTATCTGGAACAACTGCCAAAAATGAAAGTAACAAATGAAAGGGATAAATCACTGATATGGAACCATTTTATTTATTTTAAGTACTAACAGACAATGTGTGTTTCAGTCTAACCAAACAGGAGTTCATATATCTAATGACAGAGGGTGAATAGTATTTATAGGACCAGAACTCTATGTTAGGAGGCAGTCACACTAAATAAGCTTGTAGATATTAGAACTGGTAATCAGTAGATCAACAGCTACTACTGAGGTGCTGCAGCCAAGGAAGCTGATGTGGTTCTTTGATCTTGAATATTGAATAGGAGGAGAGAAAAGCATATTTTCCTCTGCATTTGGCACTTGTGAAAAAAAAAAAAATTTTCATCTATTTTGTCTAATTCTATTATTATCACTTTGAGAAATACTGCAAAACTGAAGTATGACAAGAAAATAAACACAGAACCGTGAATAAAAACTTACAGAAGTGACTTGATTACAGTCTTTAAGTGTTTGAAGAAAGTCATCTGACTCTTCAACCTAGTAGAAAGCTGTTAAGATGTGATAGAAGGATGGCAGATACATTCAGATTGGAAATGAGGCAAAAATCAAAAAGTAAAAATAATGAACTATTAGGATTATTTACTGAGAGTTGTACTGAGCCCTCTGTCACATGAACACAATAAAATCAAGATTTTAAGAAATGCTCTAGTTCAAGCACAGCAGCAGAAAGTATAATTAACAAAGGGAATACATTTAGCCTCTATTATTTTAAGGAGGTCAGATTAGATGATCAGGATGTTTCAGGATGAGTTTAAGCTACACGTTCCCAAGTCCAGGAGTATACCAGACTTTTAAATGAAACATAATTTTTATATCCCAAAATGAATGTGGTTACATTTGCAGATGCTGATCAGACATGGCTCATGGGGAAATTTTCAGTTCAAAATTTCTAAAGTGTGCTGTAGAAAATAGTTTGGTGACCCAAATGAACATTGGATTGACATTCCACATGGGAAGAAGAGTTTTAGGGATTTTACTAGTGGCCGTTTACGTTCACTGGCCAGGATGGTGACAGAAAAGTGTGACAGCCAGAGAAAGATCAAAGAGGCTGTGAAGGCAGGAAGCTCGGCAGGCTGCAGATTAAATGTTTACTTCAGGAGCTATTCAAAGAGCCTGTAAAAGGCAAATAACTTGCCTTTTGCAATGATTAGGAGGACTTAGTGCATGGTGTTACTACTAAAGAGGCTTCAGGTGACTCAGAGAAATTAAGACCATAGCAGAACATCACCACCCTCCACCCCCAGCCTCAAAATCCCAACGATTTTGTATCTGTTAATTGTGGGAGAAGTTGTGGAATTTTATCCTGTGGAACTTTTTCTTGTGGGAGATGCATCACATCAGCTCAAAGCAAAGCCTCTGTGAGGTTGTAGAGCAGGTAGACAAAAAAGTGGTCAGATGATATTCAGGTAAGTCTTCTGGAGAAGTTTGAGGCTGAAAGAGCTGAACTGCAGATTGTTATCTGTAATGCTTTCCAGTTGCTTTGGTACAAGAAGATTGAAAGGTAGATAATGCGATGCCAGTTTTTAAAATGATTTTGAGATCTGGAAAACTACAAGCTAGTAAACAAGATATGCCTAGGAGGCAAGCTAATAAACATTACTCTGAAGAACAGAATTAGTGCATGCATAGACAGATGAGATGTACTGAGAAAGAGTTAACCCTACTGTTGTTAGTGATATCACAATTTATAAGTCTTAGAAGGGGTCAACAAGCAATACGGACAAAGGAGGTCCAGTGGCAATAGTCCACTTGGATTTGCAAAGCATATTTGTAAAGGTCACTCTCCCCAGGATGTTAAAAGACATGAATCTGCTGTTGAATCAGAGAAGTTCCTTAAGTAGCTGGGTGAAGACAGGAAACAAGGATTAGCATGAAATGTCAGTCTTTCACAGAGATTTTTTTTTCAGATTTGTGCATATCCATAAATGACATGAAAAGGGGGCAGGGGTACATAATGAGGTAACAAAGTATGGAAATAAAGTAATAATTTGGGGGAGCAGGCAAAAAAAACTGCATGAAGTGATTTGAAAAAGGATTTCATAATATCGAGTTATAGGTCATTTGATTTCACAATATCAAATGACATAAATTATGGGTGAAATTTGATGTGGATAAATGTAAAACGATGCACACAGGCAAAGCAATTCTAGAGTTACATTTGCAATGATGGAGGTTCTGAGTTTACTATTACCATGCAGGAATGAGATCTTGCAGTTATAATGTGTGGCTTAATGCTTAGTACCACTAAAAATGCCAATCAAATGTTAGCAATTAGGAAAAGAATAAGAGAATAAAATGAGAAACAGCCTTATGCTATGCAGCTATCCATATGGTTCCCTTATTTTGATCCTTTATAAAACGTTGACCCTAATGGTCTATTCCCGTTTCAGAAAGGCCATAATCAAGCTGGAAAAGATTCAGAGAAGGGCAGGAAAGACAATCAAAGGTATCATGTGGCTAATATGAAAGGAGCTATTTAAACAGGGATTTCTCAAGTATGGAAATGAGATAGTTAAGGATATGACAGATACCTATAAAATCACGATATTTTCTCTTGGATAGGAACGGCATGGAGGAAATTACGAGGGAAGACTATTTTATTATCCATTTTAAACCAGGGTCTAAACATCAAATGAAACTAGCAAATGACAAGTTTAAAGCAAATAAAAGTCAGCACTACCTCATGTAACACAGAATTCAATTGTGGAAGTACTTGACATAGGATGCCACAGGTACTAAAAGGCTTTTTTTAAATTTTAGAAGTGAACGGATGAATCTTTTGAAGATGACTAAATACGGAGGCAATGTCTATCTGGGGAACTACTTGAGGTGTAAACTGTGACAGGTTAGGACAAATATTCTGGGAAAATATTGCTGCTGTTTCCCATGTTTGAATTGTTCCCTGTCTTTCTTACACATCCACTCCCACTTTACGGACAAGCTGATACCCATCCCAAACAAATACTAAATAGCTCCTTTCCAACCACTTCCCAAAAGAAGAATAGAGAAAAGAAACCAGAGAGGAAAAAAACCCCAATCACTGAGGAGTGGGGGCTGGGAAGAAGAAAACAATAAGAAAAGAGAACAGACTAACAGGCTAAAACCTGGAAACAGGGAACCAAGGGGGAGCAGTGAGCAGAGCACCCATGCATTTCTATGACATCCTATGACATGTCATCCATCTATGACATCTATGACATTTCTATGACATGGTAGATGCTGCCAGCTGGGTGCCCTGCCCAGAGCACAGGCTAGAATAGAAATAGCACTGGTAGTTGCTGGGATCTTGGGATTTCCTCCTCCTGGAGCTGGACATAACCAGCTTGTTGAGAAACAGGATAATTGATAAAGAGGACCCAGAATTAAGTGGGTCTTGGGGTAGAAGCTGTACACATAAAGATGTGAGAAGTCCAGCCAGAATCAAAATTAAAAGTTCTGCAGGAGACAGAAGGTTGGCATGTGTGGTGTGCCAGTCTCCCCCTGACTGCAGAAAAGGCATGACTCGGGGAATCCTCTGAAGAAACTTGTGCCTTCTGCTTGATGAAGGATTTTTCCAGCTGATATTTCCAATGAATTAGCTCAAAGTAGAAACTGGTCACCGGGGTCTTCATTTTCTTGTGACAATAAGTGGTCCTATAACCATGTATCATGGGTCTAAGGGGTTGTTAACCCTGTGTTTGGGTTTAAGGGGGGGGGTGGAACAAATGATGTGTGTGCCTGGCAGAGAGTGATGACTGTTCCCTTTACAGAGGGGTAGCCCTTGGAGATCAGAGGGGCCTCTTGAACAGTAAGTACCCCCTGTGTAGGTGTGGATGCCCTCAGGGACAGCAGGGAAAATCATGGGGTGGTGTGATGGTGTTTGTGATGGTGAGATGTGGCCTCACCTGAGCAGGTGCAGGGCTGGGCATTCAGTGCCTGCAGCTCTGCCTGGCGAGGCAGCCCCTGAGTCTCAGTGCCAGCAGCTCTTTGTCATTTTCCCCCGTTGCTTAGGGAGCTGTGGAGCTCTCTCTGGTGAGAACACCTGAAGCTCTAGTGGTGGCTTTCCAGGATTGGGGACAGTTTCTCTTACAAGATATCTGCTGGAAATACAATACAGCAGAAGGGAAACAGACTAGGAGTTTCCTGGAGTGTGTGTAAGAATTTCCTGACACAGCTGGTGAGTGAGCCAACTAGGGAAGGCACCTTCTGGATCTGTTGTTTGTGGACAGAGAAAGGCTTGTGGGTGGTGTGATGGTTGGAGGCTGTCTTGGGCATAGCCATCACCAAATGAGAGAGTTTTTGATTCTCAGAGCAGTAAGGAGGGGGGCCAGCAGAACTGCCACCTTGGACTTACAGAGGTCACACTTTGACTTGTTTAGGAGACTGTTTCACAGAGTCCCTTAAGAGGCAGTCCTGAAGGGCAGAGGAGTCCAGGAAGGCTGGACATTCTTCAAGAGGGTATCCTAAAGGTGCAGAAGCAGGCCCTCCCCAGGTGCTGAAAGATGAGCCAGTGGGGAAGACAACAAGCCTGGCTGAACAGAGAGCTTAGTCTGAAACTCAGGAAATAAAGGGAGTGTTTCACCTTTGGAAGAAGGAGCAGGTCATCCAGGAAGCCTACAAGGATGTTGTGAGGTTGTGCAGAGAGGAAATTAGAAAGGCGAAAGACCAACCAGAATTTAGTCTGACCACTGCCATAAAAGGCAATAAAAATGTTTCTTTAAATGCATAAGCAGCCAAAGGAGGGCTAAGGAGAATTCTTCATCCTTTATTGGATGTGGATGAAAATATAGTGACAAAAGATGAGGAAAAGGCTGAGGTATATGCTTAGTTTTTTGGGGAGAGTGGTGACAGGGAGTCAGCAGCCTCAGTGCTTCCTGTCTGGCTCTGACCACTGCTGCTGTCTCAAAACCAGATGCTTCGTGAGGACTGTGACCAAATGTGTGATGGCTGTGGTGGAGAAGGGCGTAGCCACCTGGCTGTAAACTCTGGGGCTGCCAGGGTGATACCCCTCAGCTGAGGCAGGGCAGGAGAGGAGAGTGGTGCCTGAAACTCACAGGCTGCCACTGCCCCCATGTGCTGGTGTTTGGAGCAGGCTCTTGTTTTGTCCATTCCACGAAGAGGGACCAGGAGCATCCCTGAGGTGAGAAAGGTGTGCTGTGATCTGCTGCCTGACTCTTGAGGAGCACGGGGGGTGGTTCTTCTTCCCCACTGTTAAGGATGAAGCTACAGCACGAAGATGGCTTGTCTAATAGTATTCCTGTGCTCCAGGACAGTGCCCATGTGACGTGCTGGCTACAGAGGGATTAAAATTTAAACACGTATGGAGAGCAGTGTATGAAACTGCCTGCTGCATATTACTTCTGTAACGCTGGCTACAGGCCAGCCAGAGAGGGCTGCTACCTTGGTTCATATTGACGCTTTCATACTGACTGTGCTGAGTGAGGCCCCTGGGGACACATTCTCTGCACTTCAGAGAAGCAGTGAAGAATGAGGATAAACCCATCGCTGCTGTTCGCGCTGGCTGATACTTGTTCTGCAAATGAGACTGTGCTCTGAGGCTTGGGTTTTTTTGAGTTTGTGTTAATGGGATGTGTTTCGTTTTGCAGTACCTCCTCAGCCCAAATGACATGATGGCTGCTCAGAGCAGAGCTGCTTGTGTCTAGCATTAGGCTCTCTGCTCATCTTTTACTTAAAGATATGCAGTAGCCTTTAGTATTGGTTTGACAGTGTTTCCAGTCAAGAAGAAAAATGTAGGTGTTAGGGCTTTGTTCATTAATTCTGTCTCCTAAACAGCTCTGAAAAGGGACCTACCTGCAGGGAGAGGTGGAATGGTCTGGAAAAGTACTGAAATTATCCAAATTCAAAGCAAAGATCCTGAGAACTGCCCATCTGATTCATAATATTACAGACATGTCAGAGTTGTAGGTGTTTCCATTTTTTATCAAAGATTTGAAAGGCATCTGTTTCGTGGAGACCAAGACATTTCTGTGCCTTGATGAGCACCAAACTGTTCAGCTCTGTCTCCTCCACAAAAACGGGGATTTTTTCTGTTTTTCTTCTACAAGTGACCCTGTTGGTAGGTGCCAGCAGCAGATAATTAATTTTTATGTTTCATTCTGCAGTAGAAGCTAGAATTCTTACGGAGTTAGATGAATAACTTGGTGGATTTCTCAGCTTTCTCTGAGGGAATTTGAGTGCTTCCTTCAGAAGTTCACCTCAGGGACAGCTCTGGTGGTAGAGGTTTACTCCTTTCCTTGATGACCTTTTGGATAGCTTTGAATGGCTCTGTGTAAAGCAGGCAGGGAGGGAGAGGGTTTCTATGGTTATTCTAGCCACCCATCTGTCAGTCCTTCCCAGTAGCTTCAACTGCTTTAATTTCAACCACATTTGACAAGGCACAGTGATGTTGTGTTTGACAAAGATACACACTCCCACGAGTATCATGAAAATTGGTGTCAGGGAAGGAACAATTTAAAGACTGATCGTAATTACTGCAATTACATTTGTTGTTTTCTTAGTTGTTCAGGGAAAAAAAAAAAAGGGAATAGAAAAGAATAATTGAGCCATTTACTCTAAATATTCATCTTTACCAACATTAACGTTGGCTACCAATATCAAATGACAAGGTTTCTACTCTCTGCTGGAAAGTAACATTTGAGAAACAGAAGAGAGTGTGCTAACGGGGGATAATAGCAGTGCTAGAAAGCCATTGCTTAATTAAAATGTTTCTTGTGTTAATTGGCATGACACATCAGAAGGCAAATAACATAAATAGTTATTTGGTGTATGGTGTAGATCTTCACCAGCATGATGTTCGGAAGGGAAAAACAAAATTTGAGGCTCTCAAACTCTGTTCATCTATTTGGTGTGGCACAAAATAGAGAAGACAAATTGGAGATGATGTTTAACATCCAGCACAGAAGTTACAACACAATAGATTATTAAAGGCTGTAGATGCAGATTAAAGTCATAGATGCAGAAGCCTGATTCAAGCATGGACCTTGGTAAATGAACAAAATGCAGGCACAGGTACCAAATATAGAATCAATTAATGCACAGTGGAAACAGCAATTGAGAAAATGTCAAGAGGAGACCCAAGGAGAATGGGCTTGTTTAGATTAAGTTTTGAGTAACTCAAAACAAGGTGAATTTCTTATGATCACAGAAATGCAAAGAAACTGAAAATATGGCCAACTAAGAAACTTGGTATCTCCATGGTAAATTAAGATATGTGACAAAACAAGTTACAGAAATAGTAAAAAAGTAGTAATAATTGATCAGCAAGGTGAGGTGCAGTCATCCAGATGGTGTTTTGGATTTTTCCAGTGCATTCATCAAAATGGTCACTTTGCTTGGGAATGCTTACTACACACATTCCCTAATTCCTGAGAGTCCAAAGTTATGATGCCAAAAAACCTCAAAATAAAGCAAGAAGTGGGAAAAAGGATATTTTCTTTTCTCCATGTTTTCTTCCTCTTTAACTGTTTTTCATCTTTATTATTTAGAAAGGCTTGACTTAAAAATAAATCTCGATTTCTACCTTAACAGTACTGTAAGAGAAAGAGGGATATTTTTCCCCAAAAGCTGAAATGACTTGAGTTGGAATGTTATGTCAGTTGTGATGGAGACATCTTTTTCTTATGACTGTTTTTGCAGACTTTGTTTTTTATCTTATTTGTGTTAAAAAATACAAAGCAGTCATGATCTGAAATAATGAAGCTTAATGTATTTCGACAGCTTTCATTTTCCCTCTCTGCTTCATGTAATCAGCTTCCTATTTTTTCTTCATCCATCTACTGAGTCTTCCAAAACAAGGATGAAATCTATGATGTTAAAAACTCCGAACCAAATAATATTTTTTTTTTTAAATGAAGACGTCTTTTAAAAGTTCAATGAAAATTAATCCCCTCTATATCCTTTCTATACACACCATATAGAAACAATGACAAGGAAATCAGAAACCAGTTATCTTTCAACTTTCATCACCTCATTTCAGAACATCTAAATGAGAAATTTGATAGCATGTTTGTAAAAATTCCACTTTAAAATTAGCTTTATGACCCACTCATTTTAAAATTCTTATCAGCTCTATATGGAAAAGAGCAAATACTGTTCTGTAAGAGGTGATTGATCATAGAATTACAAATGGAATTGTCATGATGATTAGCAGAAGCTGGAATGGAAGATGGATAAGAGAAATCATACTGGAGAAGAAACATACCATTACAAAAGAAAAAAAAATCTGTACTAATTGCAGGGAGAAAGAGGTTGACAAGAGACTGGATAAAAAGAATACTAATTAACAAAGTGCTGCTTTCAGTTTCTATTTTCCCACTTCACTCTCCATACTTTTTTTTCTGATTTTCCATGTTTCTTTCCTTCCATCTGTCAGAGAACTTGTTTTTTCATGTCTTGATCTAATAGGGGTTAGTGTTGCTCTTGCTGTTTCTAGCAGGAGAGAAAAATACCACTAACCTTTATCCAACTTTCAATAAGAGAAAGTAATGTTGCCCCAGGCCCAACATCAGTTAGAACACAGACATTTTCTTTTCCACCAGTGTGTGATGCTGTAACTTTTCAGCAGATATGACTGCATTTAAAACCATTTAACAGATGTTAAAGAGTTATTTTCTCTCAATATATTTCTCTCTTAGTACCTGTGAAACTGTTTAGACCAAGAATTTATTTTCAAAAACTATTCAGTCTTTAAAGAGCATGCAAAATCACATATTACTCATTCTTTTTCCCTGAACTAGGTAGATGAGCTGTTTCAACTGGGAAGAAACAGCAGTAAATAAATTCTGTAGTTCTTTAGTTCTGCTCTTACAGAACAGGTATGGACTTTGAGACAAATAATTGTTTGATGTTCTTCAACCATTTGATGCTAACATCTGCCAGAATAGTATTAATATTCAGCCTGGACAAGAAAAAGCTCCTGGGAGACCTTACATCACCTTCCTGTACCTAAAGGGGGCCTGAAAGCTGGAGAGGGACATTCTACAAGGGCATAGAGGGATAGAGCATGGGGAAGTGGCTTTGGAGTGGAAGAGGGTTGGTTTAAATTTGATAATGAGAAGAAATTCTGTACTGTGAGGGTGGTGAGGCACTGTCACAGGTTGCCCAGAGAAGCTGTGGCTGCCCCATCCCTGGGAGTATTCCAGGTTGGATGGGGCTCTGAGCAACCTGTCTAGTGCAAGGTGTCCTTGTCCATGGCAAGGGGATGAAACTAGATGGTTTTTAAGGTCCCTTCCTATCCAAACCATTGTGTGGTTCTGTGAATATTTTCCACATTCTAGCAGTTCAAGAAAACCATCAGTGGGCTTGCAGCATTGAGGGCAAAGAACTTGGGGGCTTGCAGAACTTTGGGGCTGTCAAGTCACATGTGCTGAGCAAAAGGCTCCTCTTTCTTTGGCTGGGGTGGACGTGTCTTTGCAGTGCATGCCCAGGATGGTGCTGCAGCCTGCTTGCAGGGTGTGCCAGGGTGGCTCTACACCTAGAGAAGGGTCACAGCATTATGCTCAGAAAGAGCTGAGAGTACAGGAAAAAGACCTTTGGTAAACAGAGATAAAACAGGTGTGACACCATTACCTGCACTGAAGGGTTCTGTACAGCTGCCTTCTGCTTCTGTTCTGTACTTCTGCCTTCTGCGTCTCTCCTGCCTCTCCAGCATCCCTGTCTTGTTCAGCTCTGTGGGAGGAATGCCCCAGCTCTCTCTTTCTAGTGTCTAGGGTAGCAGGTGGAGGGAAGGAGCACAGACAGGAAAAGGCAGCTGGAACTCAGTATGCAGGGGCAGGCTCCCACTCTGCTCTTTGCACCAGTTTCATCCTCCCACTGACCTCTGTTGGACTCTCAGTTCACCCTGATGACAGTCAACCCCTCCACTCCTTTCTCTCTAGGTTTGTGTTTCCCAGTTTTCCCTCCTTCTTCCCTTTACCCCTTCCCTGTTCAGGGGGAATGAGTACAAGTATATTTCATTCTAAGCCATAGCCAGATCTTACAGCTGGTGCACCTGGGGCTGTCAGCTGGGCTTTTGCACCTCTGCCTGCAACTTCCCTTTGCCAGAGAGACCTCTAGCCCTAGAAGGTTTACTTGGACCCCAGATGTAAGAGGTTCCCAGCCATGGTGGCAACTCACAAGTGGCCCATTAAGCCTTGCTCCTCTTGCTTGAGTACAGAAATCCCCAGATCTCCCCCTCTTGCTTTGCTGGGCTCAAGGTTGCCAGTCCAGCAAGGGCTCAGTGAGGCCCAATACACGCATGTGCTTGTCAGGAAAAGCAGTGAAGAGGATCACAGCCCTGAGAGGTGGTGTTTGTCATGCTCATCACAGCCATGTCCTGCCTTCTCCTGAGGTCCGGCTGTGTCTGACCTCTGCTCGCCTTTGTAGCAGGCAGTACAGGAATCCTTTCTCTTTTGGGTTCCCTGAGTTGCAAGGAACTGCAACTCAGAGAACTGTAGCTTTAGTCTACAGTTTATTTATTTACTTAAAGTTTATTTATTTACTCAGCCTAGTTAGAAGCATATGGGGGATGCTATAAAAGCACTTGGTTCTAATGATCCTGATGAACAGAAACCTACTTTGGATGTGAAGGAGAAAATATCCCTTAATGGATCTTCCTGCACAGAAGCAGAAATTTGAGATGTGAAGGTGTGGTGGACACCACAGTATGCAAATATCATTGTCTTTCTGATGTTTTCCATGTTTAGCATTTTTAGGGCAGAAAATCAGGTTTTTGCATTTTGAATTCTAGCTGATGAATGCCTCAGGTTTCCCACCCTTGAGTGGCTCCATGGTTCCTGCAGGCCTGGATGGGGTGGAGGGCAGCATCTTTTACCTGTCAGAAGATTTGTACTGGGGAATTGCAGTGATGAGCACTCTATAAATCTGCCAGAGCTGCTTAGAACAAGCAAGGGACTTTGCATATGTCTGTGGAGGAGAAATTTGCTATAAAGAGTAAAAAGAAGAGTTAGAAGATCATGAAAGTAGAACCATTCACATTCAATCCAGACTAGACCTTGCTGGATTGATCCCAGGAACAGATAACCATTTTGACAGCTACATTTCTTGACAGATTCTAGGAGGCTCGGGTTTAAGAACAGTACAGTTGTTCCTCCATGACATGGGAGCAAATAACTTTAACCAGAATTTGAGGGTGGCACACAGGCTGAAGGCAAAGCAAATTGCTGACTGCACAGAGCAGTCCTGGTTACCTGGCTGACTACTTACGTGTGCTTCTTAGCATTTAGTTTTGCTTTTTAAATTTAATAATATTTAATTTTTTAATCTTAATAAAATTCTATCATTTCTATTTTATGTTATTGATATTTAAACTTTGAAATGTAATGGCAGGTATGAAAAAGGTCTTTTGTCTTGCTGAGAATGGCAAAGCAAAGGCTCCAACAACTCTAAGCTGATGTCCAACCAATTCAAACCATAACGGTGAAATGACTTTTTATGGGATGATGGTTTAATATTGAAAGGGGATATTAAAGGAATTGGTTCTTTCCCAGTCACACATCATGACTGGATGAATCTGTACTTTAGCCAAGCATGCATCATGCTTGAGAAAAACACAAGTGACTAGTCTTCATATAGAGATAGCTGTGAAAAATATAACAGTTGATGAGGTATAGGTGGTCTGATTAAAAATGGAATATCTGATTTGAGTCTGTTGTGGCCTTAAACTCAATGACTCTCCTGCTTGCTTAGCTGAGTTGGCTTAAGACTGATAGAACAAACTGTAGTGGCATTCAGAAGCCTGATCAGATTTGTTCCCACAGGAAACGAGGTGATTGCAGTAGACTGGAAGGGACTGAAAGATGTGGACCAAATCAATATGGACAGCACGAGTTCACTGCATGGCAGCAGCTTCCATCGACCTTCCACTGAGGTGAGTGCCTGGCCCAGAGCTACTTAGCCAAGGGGATGAGAAAGTTTGAATTCTGAGTCCAGGAATGGGTGTTGTGCATCACTGAGGCATCTGTGAGAGCACTGGAATGCCAGTGAGCTCCTGAGGATCATACCTGGGTAGTTTAGTTCGCTCTGAATAGAATTGAGTCATCCCTTCACAAGATCCATAGTGAGTAAGAATTTGCAAATGAATGTGCTTTTTAACCAGTCGTGATGGGAGTGGAACACAACATGAGAAAAACAGTGACAGTTCTGACAAGCCTGTAGGTCTGCATTCCTTGAATAAGGGATTCATATTGGAATGTCCAGCACTGTGTCTGTCCCAGCTTCTGCAGCACAGCCATGAAATCTTTTGAAGAAACACATTCGTCTGCATTTTGAGTTTTAGAGATGCATTCACTAGTAACTCACAGACAATTGACTTACCATGCATTATTTTAAGGCCTGGTTCATTGAATTATTGCAGCTTCTGCATTCTTAGATGCCTGAATTTTCAGCTTTGTAAGGTTCAGAGTATGCTACGATGATTAATAGAAAGATAAAATCTATTTTAAATGCATAATACTTGAAGAATCACAAATAATGTTCACAAATAAGCTTAACAAATACCATACAGTTTGCAAAACCTTGAAAAATGTTAGTAGGTGTATATACATAGGTATTTTTGTTTTGTTTGTGTACCTTGCTGGCTTGGAAAGTGACTTTAAGACACTTAGAGTTTTGTGGAGTCCTGGCAGAAATTGTTGGCCGCAATCCTGTATGGAGAATTCAGTTAAATCAAAGCAGATCTAAAAGTCAATGAGCATAAACCACACCTCAGTGAACATTTTGATTTATGTGAATGGATATCATAGGTGTAACATGAGTCATCTAAATTTTCCTGAGTCTCTCCATCCCCGAACCCAAGATGTTGAGATGTGAGTCCTCTCAGCTGAAGGAAACACAGTCTGAATTGGTACTGTGATGGCTGATGTGGGAAATGTTTTGGGTTTGCAAGGGGCCAGTGAGTCAGAATGGACAAACCAAAACACTGCAGGAGAAAATAATTTCAGCAGAATTGAGTTGCTTGCTGTCGGACACTCAAAATACAAAGGTGGTGTAGCTCCTCCTTGTGTTAACCTCAAAGTGGTGCAACCCACATTTAAGAGGGGAGCCTTGTGAAAAGGTGCTTTCCTCTTTCCTGCTCTGTCACCCCGTTCACTATTTCACCTTCAAACACCGTGACTCTTACAGGCACCATAATCACCAGCAGGGAATGAAACCATCTTGAAAGACACAAGTTTTTAATAACATACCAGATAAAGTAGTGCCTGTTGATTATGGCAAACTACTGGAGTTGCATGGCTGCTTGCAAATTGTTACGCTGACGTGGTGCCATTCTTTGCTTTCTTTAGCAAACACGGACGGATTTCTCCTGGGATGGTATCAATGTGAGTATGCAATGCGTCACTTTTCCATTTTCTAGTCGTAGGAAGATCAGGATTTGTCTGACATTGGATACAGTGGAGGCCAGAATGGGAACATGACTGGAAGCCCTTAGTGCTGCTGAAATTCTGGGAGTTGTCTGCAATTCAGAGGATGGTGATAGATTTTTGTTTGCTACTGAGTCTTTTGCTGTCTGGCAGGTATTTCAATCTGTAGGTGGCTATTGAATTGCTTTCATCCATTTGGGGACAAATGCGTGTCATTTCATATGTTCTATTTTTGAGATTTCTGGGCACTGCTACGTAAGAAAGGTCCAGCATATTTTAAAGGTCTGTCCAGCATATTTTAAAAAATAGTAGTCCTTGATTAGAGCATCATTTGATCTTCTCCAGGAGCTTGGGAGACATGTCTCCCTCATTTTCAGTTGGATACAGAAGTAACAGATTTCTTTATGTCTCCTAGGGTAGATGGTGAATACCAATTAACTTCAGTTAAAAAGCAGATGACAAGCAAACATTTTAATTACACGTGTTCCTTTTGCTCTTAATACCTGTGCCATGAAAAAAAAATTCTTTTTGACTAATGCAGAAACTGCATCCTGAGAAAGGAATAATGCATATTTGTTCTACTGGACTTTTTTAAGGGGTACTTACAGAATATTTTCACATAAGTTAACTTTATAGTTTTGTACACTTGGAAGGCCAGGATTAGCAGTTCCATTTTGAGTAGTATAAGTATTTTCAAATTCCAGATTCTTCCAAAACTTTTAAAATACCTGTAGTGTTCTTCTTTACTGTGATTTGAAAGCACTTGGGACATTGAATATAATTTTTAACTAGTTCTTACCCTGCTGATACCCCTTTCCTTGTGACACTTGCGGCTTGGGATCTTTTACCTAGGACAGATTACAGCAACAAATTGTGTTGGAAAATAATTGTGCATGTAATTGTAACTGTCTAGAAGAAATTTGTCATTTTTTTTCCTCACTGCACCTATGTCTAGCTGAAAGTCAAGTACACAAGGTCATGTTTCCTTTAAGAAAGTAGAAGCCAGTTTCCTTACTTGCAGTTTCCCATTTTCCAACCCATACAGAATCCATGGACCTCTTTCATGAGGCAGCTCTTAGCCAATGTTATTTCCATAGATCTTCCTTGGTACCAAAGCTGGATCATGAATTCCCTTCCTTTCCCATTCATTCCTGCCTTCATGTCACAGTTCTTCAACCTTGCAGTAGTAGGAGCCCTCTGCAATTTACTTTCTTTTTTTAATGAGTTCCATGAGGCAGCTCACGGCACAGCCCCCAGGCTGTCTTGGAACAAGTGGGTGGATACTGAGCAGGAGCACCCAGGCAGGAATGACCAGTGGTGGCTTAGATGGACTTTCTCCAACAAGCTTCATCACCAAAGGAAATGCATCATGGAACAAGGGCTGTGCTCTCACTTTTTGCTGTTCTTCCTCTGCTTTCTGATTTCTTCAGCTCACGTTACACATGGCACATTCCTGGCTCCACAGTTACAGGATGCCTTAGCTGGTGCATTTACACTCAGTTTCCAGAAGAACTCACCTCTCATATTTTAGCAACTGACTGGAATTATACAGAGTGCAAGATCTTTACAATGCCTTCCTTTGCCTCCAGTTATTTCACTGCCAGTTATTGCTCCACTCACTTTTTGTGAGGTCTGTGCCTATGACAAGTGCTTGTTTTGTGTCAGGATTTAAAATTTCCAGTGTCATAGTCACTTCTTTGAGTATCCTTGCATTTGAAACATTCTGGCCTTGATTTTTAGAGAGGTTGAAATGAAGAGCAGAAGCAATGTTTATTTAGCCCTTGTGAAAGTTAAGCCTCATATGCAATGCCTGGCATCTCTGAAGAAGCCTGATGAATTCATCTTGAGAGATTATTTTTGTGGTGATGTTTGTGACGGCTGCCTGTCCCAACAGTGCCCTGTCCTTGTTATTCAGGGACTGAGGATAAGCGTAGAAAAGACAGTCAAGAAAATTAAGCAGAGCTTTAGACAAAATTTCTTTACAGATGTAGGTGCTTGAAGCAGGACCCATCACTGATACAGTCATGATTATTTTATGAAGACAATGTAAGAAGAAAAAAAAAACCCAAATTGACATTAAAAATTGGTAATAGGATGAAACCCCAAAGTGACATTAAAAAATTGGCAATACGATGCAATATGATACATTACTGGGGCCTGCCTATTGCACTGACAACTCCGCACTGCAAGATCCCTGAATTGTCCATCAGCCATGTCTTGCATCTCCAACAAAGAGTTGGGAATGGTGCAGCATGTCTGTGGAGCACTGGCAGCTGTCCAACAGGAGGCTTCTGACAGCCTCTTTCTGCCTCTCCCTCTGGCCTTGCCTCAGTCAGTCCCAATGCTGTGCAATATCCAGTCCTGGTTAAATAGCCTCTAATTTTTCCTTTCCTTCTTTTTTTCTTACTGCTTGCTTCTGCTCCTCATCTTCCAACTACCTACTGTTTTCTCACTTCAGTTTACTTCCTTTTCTCCTTCCTGTATATCATTTCTCCATATTCTCTCTCTTTTCAGCTCTCCATGGAAGATACGACCTCCATCCTCCCCAAGCTGAAACGCAACTCCAATGCTTATGGGATTGGGGCTTTGGCTAAATCATCTTTCTCTGGTGAGGTCCTCAAAATTTGACTTTAGCCTTGGCAGCTTCTCTCCACAGGCCTTTGTGCCTCTTCCCATATCTCTCTGTCGCTCTCACAACTGCTCCTTTCTGGCTTTCGCCTTTTCATGGCCTTAGAGGAGTCTCCACCACTGTGGTTCTAAATACAGAAATCTCAACAGTTGTTGCCCTTTTAAAGAACAGATTTGTCTTACTCCTGTTGGCTTCTCACCGTGCACCCCTGCTCAGACATCTTCAGTTGCTTCCCCTCAGTCTTGGGTTTAACCCCATTTTCTGTTTCTTAGTTTGTTCACTTCCAGGCTTCATCCTTCATGCCCAGCTCTATCCTAAATGGATTCTAGGCAAGGAAGGAAATGGTCTTTCATATTTGGGGTTCCCCTCTTTCCCCCCTTCTGAGAGTTTGTCCGAGGAAAGATGGAGAAACTCCCCTGGAGAGTGATGCAGTGAAAGGTGGGAGACACCCATCCCTAGTCACGCATCCTGTCAGGAAAGGAGGGGAGAAGCTCCGCTTCCAAGAGAGGTAAAAAATCACGGCGGAAAGCGGCGGAGCTGTGTAATAGCCCTCCCTTGTTTCCCGATGTCTGGCCCCTTAGGGATATCCCGCAGCATGAAGGACCACGTGACGAAGCCGACGGCGATGGGCCAGGGCCGCGTGGCGCACATGATCGAGTGGCAGGGCTGGGGCAAGGCGCACAGCCAGCAGCAGCAGCACACGCACGAGGCCGCGCGCAAGGACGCCGACGCCTACTCCGACCTCAGCGACGGCGAGAAGGAGGCGCGCTTCCTCGCAGGTAGCCGTGCCTTCCTTGGGTTTGGCCTGTGGGTTGGGCTGGGTGGGGGTGCCCCAGAGCAGAATTCCTGAGAGACCAAAATGCAGAAGCTTGAAAAAGACATCAGGGAGAGGCTGTGAGTGGTTCGGGTGGCTGAAGTAGAGGCTTTGATGATATTGCCAGCTGGGAATGCGAGGTGGAGAGGGTGAGGGCCAGTTGTGAGTGATGGGTGTTGCTGAGATATGGACAATGTGACCAAAAGATGGGGTGAAAGATGATGGCGAGAAGTGGAAACTTCAACGCATCTTTGCTTCCCTTCCTCGTCTCCTTTGGCACAGGAGTGATGGAGCAGTTTGCTATTTCTGAAGCGACTCTCATGGCCTGGTCCTCCATGGACGGTGAGGATGTGAGTGTAAACTCAAATCAGGACAACCCAGCAGGGAACTACTCTGAGAACTATCAGGAGCTGATGGAGAGCCAAGGTGAGCTCCAGTGCTTCTTGCTAATCTTAAGACACCCGCTTCCTGCTCTGGTTGTCATGTTGCTCTCTTTTGCTGTACCCTGTTTTATTCTGTAGCCCCAGACAGATCTGCTAGAGTCACCCCTGTTGGTGGCACTGTGCAGGGAATCTAATCTTAACAGGGAGTTTCCAAAGCCCAGGTCCTTTTGCCATTTTAGAGCACAACTGTGGAAAGCTACCAGCTCTTATAGTCAGTTGTGGGTATTATCAAGGCCACCTGCCAACTGCCCAGAACAGCGTTTTCTCTTTGCCCTCCTTCCCTCTAAAGGATTCACCTGTGCAGTAAAGCCACCCTGTGCAGTACAGTGCCGTGCACAGGCACGCAGGCTGCCTGGATGAGCCAGCTTGGCCTAGGGAGGGTGTCTAACTGTGTGTTGTTTGCCTCCTTTGCTTGCAGAGCATATGGCCCAGACGCAGTACGATAGCTGGCCTCATTCCTACGTCTCGCAGGGCATGTATTGCTTAGGCTCATCCGACGCCTGGGAGGCCAGTGACCAGTCCCTCATCGCCTCCCCAGCAACCGGCTCCTACCTAGGCCAGAATTTTGACGAGTCCCAGACAAACCTTCAGGAAAGCATTTTGCTTCAGAGCAGCTTTCTCCAGCAGCAGCAGCAGCTGCAGCAACAGCGGCAGGAGCAGAACTTCATCCAGAGCACGGGGCTGGTCCACGTGTGGCCCCTGCAGACTGCTCAGGGTGGGGGTGGAGCTGAGTCCAGCACGTACATGGAGGACCACATTGAGGATGAAGGGAACCCACGGCTGGAGAAGGCTCCTCTCCTAAACAAGAAGCCCTCTCCAGAGGAGGATGATGCAGTGTGCCGGGACCTGGAATCTTTGTCTCCTCGAGAGGAGATGGAACATGCTGCACTGAGCCGCAAAGTCTCAGATGTCACCTCCTCTGGGGTGCAGTCCTTTGATGAGGAAGAGGGAGAAACAAACAACTGATGCTTTCTGTTGAAGTTCTTCATCATTGCTGAACAAAGAGAGGGGTGGCAAGGAATGCAATTACAGGGATTCTTCTCTCCAGCTCCCCATATTTCCAAGCAGACACACCTTCCATTCCTGACATTTAATTATTTTTTTAAAACGAGGAAAGTCTCAAAGTGATTGACACATAAAAACCTTTTCTTCCCCTCCCCCATGGACACATATTTTGGATTTTCATTGCTCTGGGCAACATGTGATGTGCTTGGAGAGATCTGGATTGGTAAATAATTTCTAAATCTTTTTAATACAAAGTCTTGGCTGTGGATACAAACTCTACTGGTACTGGGGATGTGGCTGATGAGACAGGCTTGGTGTAGGGAGCAGCTTTGTGGCTAGAATTCATCTTGGCAGAATGGATGTTGCTCTGTGGACGTGGCCCCCTTTGATAGAATATATGAATATAAACTGGTTTAAAATGAAGATGTGGCTTTGCAGATCTAGATTGCACTGATGTTGCGATGGTGGCTGATGCAGAGGATCAGGCCATGTTCGATACAGACCGTGTGGAGATGAAAGATGTGCTGTGTAAGCAGATCCTCAGTAGCACCTTGATACAAAGTCGTAGGTCTGATGGATACCAACTGTGCTCCCTGGGCCGGGCTGTGCTGCCAGTGTGGCTCTGTGGGCATGGCTCTGCTTTGGCATGGAAGAATGGATGCAGATACGAATCTAACCCTGCTCCCAGACACTCGTGCTTTGGTCTCTTTCATTTATTTGTTTCTCTCTTTGACATTTCTGCCTTCCCAGGAGCTGGCAAGAGTGGTGTGTCCTTTTGGCAGTGGGCACTGCAAGCCAGTGGAAAGGACATTTTCAGCTACGGAGACAGTAATAAAAAGCTGGCTCTTGCAGGGGGCTTGAGGACATGTCCATCTTGGTGCTGCTGCTGTGTCCTTCTATCTTTTCCTTGCCAGCAGAATGGGGAGACCCAGAGAGTAGGCAGCAGGTCCAGAAACAGTGTGTACAGCTATGAGATCACAGATACCTAGTTTACATAAGAGTTTTCAGTTCTTGCGCTTTTTTTTAACCTTTTTATATGCTGGATAAGTGTTCATAACAAAGCAGTTAGTAATGGGAAAGGCCTGTACTCCAGTCATGACTTAACAGAAATACTGCACCTTCCCCATTTCTGCCACTCCTGCAGTGCCAAATATAGCTGGAGGAAAAGGGATAAAAGGAAACTTTCTCCTCCTATTTGTCTTCTTCTTCTTCCTGCCTATGTTTTCTTCTTTTGTTTTCCTACTCCCAAGCAGTGGGGAACTTGAGCAGTGCTCAGTACTTGGTCTGTTTGTTTTTCCCTCCCATCTCTTTTTTAGGTGTGGAGAAAGCTGATTTCAGGAGTTTTCCCTATTTGTACGGGTTATATATATTTTTTGTTTAAAAAACCATGATTCTCTGATTAGGGGGAATTTGATTTCTTGAAATTCCTCGACATTTTTTTACAGACCTCCTTTTGGGAGGGAGAGGTTTTGAAATTGTTTCCTTTCAGCTCTCACCCAAAACTAAACAGAGACAAAAGCAAAAATTATATAAGGTTATTGATTTTGCTGGAGGACTGATCAGAACCAGCAGAGATTACCCAAACATTGGATTTTAATTGCAAGACCTCTTGCAAGGAAACATCAGCAGAGCATGGGTGTAGATCAGATGCTGGATCTGATGAGCTAGAGAAAGGAATTTGCCTGGACACTGCCATACTGTTCCAGAGCAACTCTTTCTCACTTACTCTGACTCATATTTGCTCTGTTTAATTCATGATACGTTTGTCTCTTCTTTGCCTCCTCTTCAGGCTTGGTGTGTTTTTTGGATGACAGGAGAGTGATACATGCTTCTGCCCTGCTTCAGGTTTAGTTCCTGCATATTTTCAGGGAAGAATGTCTAAGGCAAATAAAATGTGACTGAAGGAATATCATCAAGTCTCAGAGTTTAGACAGCTCCTGGCAAGCAAAGCAAATGATGTCCAGGAACTGTGAAAAGTAGGAATGGGACTCTCAGGAAGAACTTTACCCCACTCAGCTTTTTCCACAGGCAGCTGCAAAAAGAGGGACTCCTTTTTCAATACCCAGGTCTTTCCAGCCAAGTCCACTTCAAGCAGATCTGTCTTCCCTCCAAATGCACCTCTAAATGAAAGACCTCTGGGATGTTTAAATAATTTGGTGTAGGTAAAAGAGAAAAGTTTTTGTGACCCATCATCTTTTTTACGTGTTTTCTTGGTCTTGCTTCCATCTTTCTAAGGAGGTCACTCTTCTCCCAAATGATGACCTTTCAATATCTCTTCAAAGATGTTTACATGTTCAGGTACTAACCTCCCCTGGGCAGCAAGGCTTGATAAAAATGATCTTCTATAGTTCTTGCAGGGCCAGTGGTAGCTTATTATCCTGAACTGGCTTGGGTCCAGCTGTGGAGCAGGGCCTGGGAAATCACACTAGCCAGAAAAGGGGGACGTGGCAAGTGCCGAGAACACCTCAGCAGATGAGTAAATGAGTAAGTTTAAAGCTATTTTTTTTTTCTTTTTAAAAGGTCTTCAGAGAAACAGAAATGGTTGGGTGTGTACCTTTGTAGGAGATTTGGTGGCTTCTTGTTTCTTTCTCCAAACCATTTTGTTCCCATGTGCCTCTCCAGGACCAATCTGGATGTTTACGGTAACTTTCAGAGTAGCTTCTAATGTTCCCTCTGTGTTGTTTACAGGACTGGGACAAGTGGGTCAACTTGTTCAGGGCTTCTTATTCTTTATTATGGACATGTGGTACATTTACTAAGATGTCTGATCGATGTCTAAAAGATATACTTTATCTCCATGGAAGGCAGTGACAGGGAATTACCTACATAAGGAAAAGTGTGAAAAAATTGACCTTACAGAAAATTCAGTGGAGTCCAATAGGAAGAGAAAATCTGTAGATTCTTCTAGCCTCTGTGGAATTGGGATAGAGAATTATACCCTGTTGTATAGTTCCATAACTTGCTGTCTAGAAACCTTAACCTGGTAGATAGCCTTATTCTCTGTGAATGCAGACTCGTTTGAACTCCATCTCTGTAAAAACTTTCCAGCTTACTAAAGTCTGTAATTTTTTTTTCATAAAGGTCTTAACATTCTGTGAATAATAAAATTTCAGCCTTTTCCGGAAAGAAAGAAAAAGGCTATTTTCCATACCTCTCCACAATCCAAAAGAGCTAATTGCTAGGAGTTTGACTAGAGAGAGCAGGTCTTCTTGTCCACACTTGCCACCCAAGAGAGAAGCCTGAGCTGAACTGGAAAGGCAGTTTGAATCTCTTTGAAAGTGGAAAATTGTTTGTGTAATCTGGCCTTTTCTTATGTAACAGGCCTGCTGCTTGCGTGTATTCCAATATCAGAGAGAGAGACCTGGAACCTACTGTACGTTTCCCAGAAAAGCTGTCATTATATAGATACACCTATTCAAGCATATGGGAGGCACAGGTGCTCTGTGAGCGAAATTTGGCCTGCAGGCCCTTTATCCTGGTGAGGAGGGATGAGTTGGAGAGAGTCCAGCCAAACAGTCAGAGCCCAAATTGTGTTTGTGAGGCTGTAAATAAGAAGGAAAGGTAAGCTCAGTATCCCTGATCTGCAGTTACTAAGAAACTGAGCTCTGCTGTTTGTGTCCACAAACCCATTATGAAGCAAAGCTTCACTACAGAAAACTTTGGATATTCTTGAAGTAGTGGAGGTTGAAGATTCTCATCTTGCCACCAAGCCTGTGTCTTCAGTAGGAACTTGTTGAAATGACTGTGCTAAACATAAAAGAAGGCTTAAACAGAAGTGACGCTTATTTAAAATCTTCTACTGCAAGAAAATTCTCTCTTGTTCCTTCTTCCATGATTGCTCATACCTGATTAGTTATACTATTTCATAAGTTTTTCTTTTATAGTAATCTGAAGCTTTCTTTACAAGCCTTCTGGGTTCTCTTCAACTCCATTACCTCAGGCCCTGGGACAGAGAAGCTAATCTGCTTCTTTCAGTTTCTGTGCCTCTAAATCATTATCTTCTTTTGGGAAGCTGCTGACAAGTCATCCACTTGCTTTCCCCCTTAAAAAATGGTAACATCACCTTTCAGGACAGGCTTGCTGCAGAGAACAGAGTTTAGCCATACTTCTAAGCTGATCCAGAAGTGAGCTGCTTTGAAGGAGGAGGAACTCTGCTCTGGCCATGCTCACCTCCCACAGCCCTCGGGCAGCTGCTGATGCACAGCTGGCCTGCACCAAGTCAGGGACTTCTACCCTGTTTTAAAAGTGAAGAAGGAAGATCTGTGAGCAGAGGGAGAGAGAGAATGCTGTTCTCAGCAGCAGTCCTTCTTTAAATCAGGTTAGAGAAACTGGGAAAGTGCACTTTGCAATGGCATCTTCGTGATGAGTCCAAGCTGTCCTGCCTCCTCTCTTCCACCACCACCAGCTGTGTACTTCTACTGCCTAAAAAGCACCAGCACTAACGCTCATTTGGCTGCTCAGGAACTGGCCCCATTGAAAACTAACCCAGTCCCCTACCTAAATAAAGGTTTCAGTGGGATGAACTCTTCATATTGCTTCTCTTGGTGAGGCAGGCATCGCTGAGGGCTGGTGAAACGTGTAGATGGTCATGTGGAAGACTTGGTTGCAGATGCAACTTACTTTGGCTTAAGCTGATTGTGATATGTCTGTCTGTCTGAGAAGAATAAGCCCCACTGGGGTACCAGTACATTATTCCCCATTTTCTTCCTTAGTGTTTTCCTAGGAATTTTTAGTAGGCTCTTATTCGATTAGGTCTTTGTTATATATGCCCTGTTGTTTCCCTCACTGTTCCCTTCCACAGGCCCCTTTGAGGAAAACCCTGGAAATTGGGCTGGAGGACATGAGTAACTTGATATATGAATGAAATAAATAAAATTACCATGCACAGATCGTGTATGCACTCAGTGATTACACTCCGTGGCAGCTAAAGATACTGATAAGTCTTACCATGTAATTGCAAGAGGGGAGACTTGTTTAAGAGTGAAGCATAGCTGTTGGAAGGGATATTGATCCCTATTTTCAGGCCAGTTCCAGTGCAGTGTGAGATCCAGGAGAGTACTTCTCTCCTAGGCAGAACCTGTGCATGCTGTACTGTGTGCAGCAACAATGAAAAATGTTAGTTGTAGCCTTGGAGAAGAGAACAGGAGAAGGAAAGTCATCTCTTTGTTTGACAGAGGTAGGAGGTATTATGGTGAGGCAAGGTACTGTGCAACAGTACAGGCTTGTGCACCACTGTGCGTGGCAGAGAGAGAAAGACATGGAGAGAAAGTCTTGGAAAAAGGTCAAGAAAAGCTTGATGTCTTTTCTTTACACAACACAGGTAAGGAACTTCATGGCAGACTCCCGGCTGAGTGGACTGAGGTGTAGAATTGCTATACAAGCTGTAGGTCCAGGATTGTTGCAGCTTGTGGTACTCCCTAGTCCAAGCCACACTTTTCTTTTTTTTTAAGACAGTGATAGGAAAGAGACCTCTCTGAATCTGGGTACCTGCTAGCTTCTTTTTCATTGTCTTCAAAAAACAGTTCACAGTGTGCTTAGTTCTTCAGGGAAATCATATGAGAAATACACCAAATAAGAAATTACTCCTTGCCCAAATGAAGTTAGTGTGAGTTCTGATCTCACTGGAAACCCAAAATACCTAATTTCAGCTTAGTTTGCCTTAACTGTTGTACTGATAATTGCCTAGAAGGAGAAGCAAATTCAGATAACCTGCCTCTAAATGCTATAAAAAGCAGAGCAACCTTGGCGAAGTCTAAGCTCTTCCTTCTAATTTCTCCCAGGTGAATTTTCCAGTGTTCCTTGTTCAGATGACTCTGGCATATCTTTTTAACTAACTGTTTGACTTTTTCTAAAAGGAAAAAAGAAAAGAAAGGAAAGAAAAAAACCCCACAGCAATTCCAATACAGAGATTATCAGCAGCTTACAGCTAGAAAAATGTAAATAAGTAATACTTTCATCTTTGATTTTCCTCCCCTGTAGCAATCTGACAGGGAAAGATTTCTATGCCATGGCTCAGGGAAAGGAAAAATAAACAGGGAAAATGTGAGTAAAATGGTGCCTATTAGAACTAAATATATGTGTAGGACAGCCTACAGTCATTAAAGCACAGTCTCAAATATGATTGCAAGCTGTAAAGTCAATGTCAGGTGCCTCTTTCGTACCACAGGCTTTTCCCAGGCTAAGTGGTGGTGAACCTGTGCAGAAGCAGAAGAGCTGGACTGTGTGTGCCAGACCAGTGTCTCTCTTTGTCTCAGAATATGTCATGGAGCCTGGGGACACTGTGCTCGCTCAGCAGCACAACCAGCTCCATGGATTGACTGGGGTAAGGCATGGGGGTTATTATGTTAAAAAATGGACATGGAAGATCTGCACTTGGAACATCAGGGTTTATTTACGTCCTTGCACTGACATTTTTCCCCAGCATAGGCAGATCAAAGTGTTATTTTTTCCTTGGAAATGAAGAAGAAGCTCTATGATTGTCAGTGTTGGTCTGCACAAAAGAGAAGAAATATGTGATGTATTTTTCCAGTGCAGATACACGTTGTTGGAAGAGGAAAAATATAGTCAGGCTGTGATTCTGAGAAAGGGCACGTTTACTAAAACTGTAAAGACTTGTTCAAGAATGTTCTCAGTGCAGATACCACAGAATCACAGAATGGTTGGAAGGGACCTTAAAGATCATCAAGTCCAACCCCTCTGCCATGGGCAGGACTTACCTACTGATGTGTAGTAGCTGCTGTCTTTTGGGAAGAGAGTGGTTGCAGTGTTCTGTGGAAAGAATGCTCCTGCTAGGATCTTCCTCATCTCCTTCAGCTGGGGACATTTTAAATGCCCTCTGAAACCTAGTCTTGTTTTTGCTTTCCCATAAGGGATCAAATGTCCATGCTTGCAAGACAAAAACATCTCAAAAGGCTTTTCTCCGTTATGGAAACAAGATTGTGCATCAAGATTTGCTTGTAATAAGATAAAGGCATGTAGTCCAGATTCATTGGCCTTCTGGATTCATTTTCATTGGGCATGGAAATCCAGTCATGATTGGATTGGAGGCCACAAGGTTAAGAACCCTCTTCCAGAGCTCTGCCATTTTCCTATGAGGCAAGTGTAGGTGGACTTTCCATCTTTTCAGATGCTGCATGCTTGAGCAACGTAGCAAGCCAAAAGCTCTTTTGCAGGTATATATTCTTGTTTGGCTTTAACTTTTCTTCTCTGATTTGTGGATGTTGTGCATGACTGGAGGTCTCTGGGAATCCCTACACTATAAAATTGGAACTCAAAAGTAATTTTACAGCGAACAAGATTTCTCTCGTTTCAGCTCTTTTCAGACGTGGGTGGGTACAGGCAGAGGATTTGGGAGGTACAGGGGTGGTGGATGGGAGTCTCAGGGGTGGCATGTGGAATGGATTCCTGAAGCATGTGTAAAAATAACTAAAGGCTTGGGTCTTCGCATGTTGTATTCTCAGTATCTGAAACTACTTCAGCATAAGCGTACGGGACAGTGGAGGTTGCTGCAAGGCAATCTTCAAGGGCTTCCCCCAAGCCTGTACCTGTTTTCTGTGGTGGGGAGGCTGCGTGGGGATTCTATGTATCCTTCTAAGCTAGTGTTTACAGAGGTGCATTGATGTTTGGGGAGAAAGTACTGAATGGAAGTAAAACAAAAAGGGAAAGGGACCCACCACTGAAAGCTTTCATCCTTACGTTGTCCCACACTGGCCCTTAATAACTAAAATGAGTCCGATTTGCCTTTGGTCTTCCAGCTCCAAAACATGTTTGCCTGAAAATTTTTGTTGGATATACTTCGCATGTTTTGATAATGTGACTTACGAGATAAACACTTCTACAAAGCTATATATAAATACATACATGTGCAACCACCTGCATACATGTGCACACATTACATATAGACTTAGAGAACTATATGGCACTACACGCCTCCATGCCTGTACGTGGCAGCAACCACAGTAAAGGAGGGGAGGTAGCTCAAAATAGCATGTACAGTCCTTTATGGAGTTGTTATTAAACAGAATGTGGTCTTGCCCTCCTGGCTGGTGGAAGTGTTTTATTTCTGTGGGACTGGTTCCAGGGGAATTGCGTCTGAGGAAGGAGGATCCTAGGAAGAGGGGGTGGGTTTCAAGGAGATAGTCTGATGGAGCACATTGAAAAAGATCCATGGTGGCTTGGAGAAGCACCTCAGAGTAGGAAATATCTGATTTCCCATTAGGAAAGAACATCACATGTTTGTCTGTACAGGGCTACAATCTGATGTGTGTCCATGACTACCAGGATATGAATCCTAGGCCAGATTTGAGGATAGAAAGCATAACATCAACAGAATCCTCTAATTTAGCACAGAGTTTTCCTGTTCTACTGAATAAGCATTTTCCAGGTGATACATACAAGTTTTGTCCCAATACTGGTGAGATGCAGACACATCTGACTCAGAGGTGGACAGAAATTTCACAACAGCCCGTTAGGACAGGACACAAAAAGGTGTCTGATGCTTAGGTTGTAAAAGGCACTGACATTGGGTGGCACGACTCTGGGTTCACATTTCAGTTTTAAATGCTTCTCAACCCGCTGTCCTCATAGCTGATTGGGGAATTGGTCGACCCAGAGGGAAAGAAACAACTCTGCACTTGTAACATTGTTGTGTCATCTGCTTCTGATGCAGGACATTAGGCAGATCCAGTAGCTGTTTGTTTGCCATAGGACACTTTTAAATTCTAGCCATAAAAGGTATTATTTCCATGCCAAGATACTTGTACTTTTCAGACTCTGGTTCTTCCAGGAGCTAAGCAATGTCTCTTACCCTGTTTAAGGCATAGCATATTTTACAACCAGGGCTATTGCACTGATCTTTGCTTTCTGTGTTCTATTTGAATTTAATTTGCTTCTTTCCAGTTTAACTGCTTTTGCTACCAAATAGATTGCCACCCACCACTCGGTATGTATGTCTGCATAACTATGTTCATAGAATTAATTGTGACTTGCATAAGACACACTTACTTAACTGCTTTATGTTTTTGTTCATTGTTTTTTGAGATTTTTTTAAATTTTATCTTTGTCAATCCTTGTAAGTCCCCCCTGTACTCTCTCCTGGTTTTGTGTGTGGTTTTTTTGTTTTGGATTTTTTGGTTGTCTGGTGTTTTTTGTTTGTTTGGGCTTTTTTGGTGTGTGTGGTTTTTGTTTGTTTTGTTGGGGGGGGGGGGTTGGTTGATTGGTTTTTGGTTTTGTTTGTTTGGTTGGTTGGTTTGTTTTTCTGTTGTTGATGTTGTGTTGGTTTTTATTTTTCCAAATGGCCTCTAAACTACTTTCTTTTTTGAAATGTAGTGTGTCAAATGAAATCAGTTATTCCACATATGTTTAAGACTTGAGTCCCTGGGAAAACAAAATGTCTCTGATCCTGGAAGTCATACCTCTGCATAGGAAAAAATGTCTTTTTTTTCTTAATTCACATTATGCTGCAAAGATGGTGTCCAGCTGCTGAATGCTTCACCTAAAAGGACTCTTTTGTCATCATACTAGGTTAGACTTACCCCTCAGTTAAGTTTTCTCTGGATTTAGCTGCTTAGCCCCAACATGAGCCTCATTCTATGGTATCTGCCTGAGGCTCTCATCTCCACTTCCTGCTTATTTCTGTTTAGACTACATGGCAAACCTGCCATATGTTTCTCTCATGTTGCTATCTTACAATACCTTGTATGTTACTTCTAAGTGATTAATGAAAATGGTAACTAAAAAGGGCATAAGAGCATTCTTGCTGTACACCTCACTGGATCTGCACTTTGCCAGCTGCAAGGATACTTTCTATATGGTTACTCAGACAGATCTTATCTTCTGTGCCAGAGAATCTGCAAATTTGAGTTAAGCATAGTTTTTTGATGTGTTTGGTCACAATCCAGACATGGGCAGCTCCCATTTTTTTTCACAGACTGTTTGCTTAAGTGCACTATAGAAGTTTGAGGGGGGAGAGAAAGGCAGATTATTTTTCCTTCAAATGTATTTCTCATAAACCTTCCATTACTGTCTTTTGCATTTGTTTCTGTGTGGAAAAAAACTGAAAAGCTTCTAACTTGAGTTTGTGACTTTAATTCTGAATATATCTCAGTATGCCTTGTAGCTTTACCTTCTGTTCTTCAAACTGAGTAGCCATTCAGTAAATAGTCAGATACTAGCAGTACTTGGATTTTTTTGTCTCTTAAGTAGGCAATTCACATTTTCATTTCTCTGCATTCTGTTTCCTTTATGAATTTGCTACTGGACGTTTCCACAGCTGGACACTGTCCTCCATATGAGGTGCAATTTTTCAAGTTGGCTAGATGTGTTTCTGTAACTGGTTTTACTACACAGCACAAGATGTTTGCACTAGCAGCACACTAAAAAGGCTGGGATGGAAGCAAATGCTCATTTCAAAGTCCAGTGCTTGAAGCAGTAATAAGTTTGGGTGAGACTCTACCTCATTTAGCCATCACAGTAATCTCAGCAGTGTCCACAGCAGTGTCTTGTTTGTCTTACCATGAGGCTGCACGGGGACTTGGTGACATCCAGCAAGCTGAGGGAAGGAGGGGTGTGGCTCAAGGCACAGGAAACTGAGTTGGAGAGTTTTCTGTTACTGCACAGCTATGATTTGACAGAGGTGATATTTGTGTGTGTGCCTGAGTGCACGTGCACAGAGTTGTCTGTCCAGTGGCAGGGGGCACTCACAAGAACAGCCTGTGGCTTATGGTCAGGACCAGTTTAAGCTTGTCTCCCACAAACACAGCATTAAAAAGCTTTGCAGCACATCTTAAGACCCTAACCCTAATGCTCAGGCACGGCTTTTATGTGTAAATTTTAATTATTGGTCTCCAGTGTTGATTAAATTTTTATGAGAGCTGTGCCCAAATATCTGCTTATGTGGCCATGAACAACTTAGTGCTTGCTCTGTGTTTTTAATAGTGTGTTTTTAATTACACCCTTCCTGGGTTTGGACTAATTAGGCAAATAGGGAATCTTCACTTGCTCAGCTGGTTATTGCTAGTCTTGTATTCTTTGGCCACAAAACACACACTTCTATACAGTATTTGCATAACTGGGCAGAAGGGGGATGTTATTTTTATGGACTCTGTCTCTCTGTTTCTGCCTGTAATAATTGTTTGTGTCCATAGGCTTAGAAAACTAGGATTTATTTAGTCTCAAATATTTAGGCAACCAAAAATGTTACTTTGTTGAGGCAAATCTTTCTTGTTGTTCAGTAATCCATCTCCATGTGTTTTCTCCTTTGTTTGGCTCATGGCCAAGTCTCTTAGCCTGGTCATACCTACCTAAAGCCCCACTTGTTGTCTTACCAACCTTAAGTCTTCCCTATTTTTTCAGTTCTTTATGTTGATGCATTTAAAATCAAGACTCTGCTTTAACCCTTAAGTGCCATGTGAAAGGAAGAGTTCAGTTTTTTGCTATATGTGAATTTCTGTGTGGATGGGAAGGCCTCACAGCTGATACAAATTCTGGGGATATTTTGGGTTGAGAAAAAAAAGATTTTTCCCCGTAGCTAATCAAGTTTGTAGCTAGGATGGGAGATGCAGGTTTTAGAGTGACAGATCAGTGTGACTTTGTTTGCTGGACAAAGGTTTCAAGTTTAAACTTTGAGGGGGTGTAGTGGGATAGCCTGAAAGGACACAAACCTAAAGTTCCCTTGACAAAGGTAGGCTTAGTGTTATTTTACTGCACATTTTGCACCTATTATTAATTAACTTGGCATCAGCTCAGTGAAGATTTATTGTAAGATGAAACTGGAAACAACTTCAGCCTTTGCAAACCATCTTTGCAGGGTGTTTTTTGTCCCATCTTGGCTCCTTACACACTTTCATGTATGAATACACGAGAAAGGTGAGAAAATGGTGCAGATGAATGCTGCTTCTGTTCCATGGGTGGAGGCAATACCTGGAATGGATCTTGAGTAGTGTCTGCAAAGAGCAGCAGTTACACCCACCTTTCAGCTCCCCCTCAGAGAGCAATCCTGCTCCTCACAGTAACCCAGGGATGGCTAAAGGCAATAGGAATGGAGAGGGACCTGTGTGTGCATGTGTGGGCACACGTGTTCTCGTGCAATCTCAAGTGATGAACCTCATGAAGCTTTCCAGGTCAGCCAGTGTTTCACTCTGAGCTCCCCAAGCCTCTCCATGTGCATCATTTTTGTTCCAGCTTCATCTCCCCCAGCTCACAATCTGTCTGTCATGACTCACACACTCTCTGGCTTTGATTTAGACTCCCATCTGCTTTCTCAGCCAGTCACATCCCAGTTCTCCTGTAACACGCTGTAGGAGAAGTGTGGGACTGGAGCAGAGCATATATCTGTATTCAGGAGAGAGGAGGGGGAGGTGTACTGACTCCAGCCTCAAAGTTTCTCCTTGTCTCATCTGTCTCAGTGGAAGCTTGTGGTTAAGCTGTAAAATATAAGTCTGCACAGTAATGCTGGGGACGACTTTGAGAAACTCATCCTTCTTGAGTGTGCTTGGACCCTCAGACCAGATTTGGCCTCAGTGTTGTCACTCACTGAATATTTATGCTTTTGTAAAAGGAATGTCCTTTCTCCTCTGCTTACACAAGGGACTATCACAATTCCATGAGAAAAACAAAACAAAACAAAACAGTTGTTTTGCCTCTTCCCTGCAGGCAGCAGAAGGTGACACAGAGGCAGTGGGGAGGCTGTGCTGATGCCTGGCAGACACAAACGTGCCCCTCTGGTGGAGACGAGCAGCTGCTGTGTGCAGGAGACTTGCCCTCAGATGGCCACTGTCTCCTCACAAGGACAGGGTGGCTCCCGGAGGACAGACCATCATTAAGGCAGGGAAAGGCTGTCCCCAGTTAGCTTATAAAGGGTGATCTTGTGCCAGGAACAACAGACCTGGTGGGCTCTGAAGTCCAGGCAGCAAAAATAAATTTCTCTCTCTTCAAGAGGCTAGCAGGGAAGATTTCCTTCTCCTGTAAGCTTATCAGAGATCCTCCCACCCATAAGCATCATCAGAGAGGAACTGGTGCAAGGTCAATCCTTGGAATAAAAGCCAGGAGGGAATTTTCCTTTGGTGGCTGGATTGGAGGTAATGATATTTTTGACTTGCTCTTGAGACAGCTTACAGAAAATCAGTGGATTTACAGTTAAAGTGGAACTGGTCACTCTAAGTTAGATAATACTTTACTGATATCAGGAAGGGGAATGAGAATATCCCCAAGAATGTATTTTCAGAGCCTGGATTTCTTCTCTGTTGCTGATAAGTGGAAACGCATCAAATAGGCTGCTTGGGACTGCACTTAAGTGCTATGAGACACCAAAAATATGGTAGAAAGAGATGTAGACTGTTAGAAGAAGCTGCAGAATACACAGAATTTGGTTTTGCCTGTTTACTGAGAAAACCTTACAAGAGCGGTGAATTAAACAAAGCAGCATCTTACCTTTGGATGCCAAGGTTTTGCATGCATGACACGAACTGACAAGACGTCTTTTTGCAAGATGCAGATCTGCTCCAGATTTAGAACTGGAATAGAGAGGGATGCTGCAGACAAGGGTTGAGGTCTCTGCTGTTAGTCACAACAGAGACAAGCTGGCAAAAGTGAGAGCTGGAATTCTCAGATCTGAGGTATGCAGAAATATGTGGAAAGTAGGCAGGGTAGAATCACCAGGAAAGAGAGCAGGAGTTTTCAGAAAGAAACCTGTTTTCAAAGTGTAGAAAATGTGTCTTCCCTCTGCTGTATTTCTTGGCAGCCTGCTAACACTCCATAATTATTTTTCTTGAGTTCTTGTATTTTAAGACTATAAATGTGGAAAATTGTGAACAGTGATTCAGAGAGACAAACACAGTTGTTTGAAATATAGGTACATATGCTGTTTCGCTCCTCTTCCCCCAGCACTGAGGATGCCCTCACCTAAGATTTTCGCATTCTGTTTTAGAATTCCAACGATGGTGGAAAAACAAAGAAGCTTTTCTCCCTTCCTGTGTTTTCTAAAACCTTGGCTGAATTTGAGACATGAGACATATACCAAATATTTTCCTCCCATCTGTTTTTAGGGCATGGCTCAGCTATAGGACAGAGGAGAAGCTCCTAACTGCATCCCCATCCAGGAAAATCCCAGAGTAAAAATTGACAAAGAATAAAAATGTTCTACATGGGAATGTTTGGGGGGGGTGCAAGATAAGAGCCAGTGAAAAGGAGCTGCAGCAACATGGGCAGGGTGGCAGTCAGAGGCAGCAGTGTGTTTCTAGGCTGGAGGTCTGGCTGTGTTACTCTGCTGCGTGCAGGCCTGGTGTGACTGGAAGGATGGCACCAGTGGCGAGTGCGAACTGGTCCTCCTCCACTTTTCACATGGCAGAGCATCCTGACTGTGTCCAGCAGTATCCATGTCCTGTCACAGTGTGCTCTGCCAAGGCAGAAGCCTGAGCATTGTCAGCCAGTGCTCAGGCACCTTGCACTCCACATCTGACACCTGCACATGCCCTAATAGCCCAGCAGCCTAACAGTCTGCACGGAGGGAAAGCATCAGAAGAAAGGGTCAGTCTGATGTCCCTCCTCCCAGCTGAATCATTCCTCTGTGGGGATTGCAAAGAACGTCCGAAAACTTCTCTTTGAAGAGCAAACACAAGAAGACTGGCTCACTGAAGAGAGTGATGGGCTGCTGCCCTCACATCAGCTATAAGGGAACGTCCTCATCTTCATCTTCATCCAGATCAGTGGTGTACAGATTGATGTCCTTGAGGATGTCTGAGATGTTTTCAGCAACTGGCCCTGTCAGCTCCATCTCTTCCAACTCGGTGTCCGTGGCATAAGTGGAGCTGGGGACTTCCCCCTCTTCCTGTGAGTGTGAGGGCTGGGGGGAGTGTGGGCAGGGGGGCAGAGGGCTCTCGGTGCCCAGGCTTGCTGCTGGCTGTGCTTCCACCGTGCCGTTGTCTTCCCGGCTCCACGCCTGAGCGCCCTGCCCGACCTTGGTGCTGGTGGAAGCCCGGCTGATGTCACGGAAACTGGCAAGGGGCGGTCGCAGACGGACCCCAGAGCGGGTGGAACCCTCTATTGCCTTCTGGAGCTGAAAAACGAGAAAAATTTCTGTAAAAAAAAAAACATGAAAGGGAGGCTCATCTACTTCCCAGAGTAAAGGGATCACAAATAGAGTCACAGCTCTACCTTTGGGGCCTCTGGAGATAATCTTTTACACTGCTGATGTAATGAAAAATTCCATGGTAAACAACAAATTCCACACCTCTTTCAGAAACAGTAATAGCCACTCAGTTAAGAGGGGCTATTAAGCCTCAGTTAAGAGCCTACACTCATGAAAAAGATGAACCTTCTAACATCCCTGGAAACAACACCTGCTGCCTCCTCTGAAATGCAGTCATCCATTCCTTTACGTGGCTTCCAAAGAGCTGACTCAGAATTCAACACTGGATTGAAAATGTAGCACTTGCAGTTATATATATTCCAGCTGGAACTTGCAGCACCTGTGAATTACTGCAGTGATCCACAGGACACTTGCAGTTATTTAAGAGGATGGCAGAGGATCTGTACTCACCTCTTCCAAAGCCAACACTCCCCTCAGCTTCCCCATGCTGGTTACGTAGGCATGGGTGAGGCCCAGTAGTGAGAACAATGTGTGTGTCTAGGAGCAAAACCACAAAAGACCATTTCAGGGACTTTGGAAATGGGTAACACAGAACGTGGTGCTAGAGCTGGGAGTCAGAATTTAGAAATGGAAATCACAAAGACACAAAATTTTGCAGTTATCCCAGTGAGAAATTACATCTTCCCTTCTTCTCCTCTTGTATCTGCCAAATACTACTCTTGGCTCCTTCTGCTGTACAGCCGTAGTTGGGACTGTGCTGATGATGGAGAGCACATTCTCAAGGCCATTCTCATCCTACATCTGGTGGAGATTCACATACAACACCCTGTGTTGTGCATTTGGAGACCTATGCAGATCCTGTTTCATTTTGGTGCTGGAAACTGAACTACCATATAGTAATATGTGAAGTCAAAAACTGCTTAGGTTATTTATTCCAGTGCTTTCCTTAACAATAGAGGATTTATTTTTTCCTGTCCCAGAATATTTTCTATGAAAGCTTGAGCTTGTTGCTGCTTATCCAGTGCAGTGAGAACACTGAGAACAAGTTATTCCCTTTCTTCTCTTACAAAGTCTCCTTGAAAGGACAGATATCACACTGCTATCACTCTTCTTTTCTTCAGCCTAAATATACCCCATTATTTTACTATTATTCACAGATCTGGCTTTCTAAAACTTTCCACATTCTCAGTGCTCATCTCTGGTATATTTCCAACCTCCAGGTTCTTGAGGCTAAGCTCTAGTTGGACTTTACCTCTGGCTTTACATGAAATTGTTCTGTCACAGCTAGTGTTTGACCCTCTTTTTTAGCATCATATGAGATACTGAATGTCATGTTCAAGTGTAAACTAGGAAAAATCTGATTTCTAAAGAACAAGACATTTTATTCCAATGTAAAAGAAAACTAGACTTGTTAAATGTAGTTTGGTCACGATAAACTGTGATGTTCTTTTCATTGTCAGTAGTCTCACATTTAGCTCTAACTGTGCATACTTCATATAGTTTGATTATTTATTCCTGTTGGGGTTTTTTGTGCATCCAAGTTAAGTTGATTTGCCTTTTATTTCAGAGTTTCTCACTTGCTCTTTTGTATGACAGGTACGAAACTTTCCCCATGATCAGCCTTCAAGTATAAATTTTTGTAAGCCTATATTCTCGAAGATAAATGCCAGTGGTTTTCTGATGACTTCACCCACCCCTTCAGAAAACTCATCTGAACTATATGCTATGCTGTATACTTGGAATGAGTGGAGAAAAATGATGTATGCCTCAGGGAGACATCTGCACTCACCTTGTGCAGGGAAGTTCTCTCCACCAGTTGGAAAGGGGAGGGATCGATGCGGCAGCTGTCAAAGCACACGTTCTTGTTCAGCTCCTCCTGTTCCCAAGCATCTATCTGACACAGGAAAGAAGAGGAATCACTCTAACAGCTACCTGCAGCATTGCTGTCTTGTGTACCCAAACTAGTCCCCTCCTCTTGTTAATGCTTCTTCCTTCCTATGTCCATCATTCATCTTGTCCATTGTATCTCACCCCTCAGGTTTCCCACCCCTTTCTTGCCAGATGTCAAGTCCCTGTGGAAACAGGGCAATTCAGAGATCTCCTGAGAAGATGGAGTTTCGTTTTTTCCTTCTTAAAGAGGGAGTGAACATCTTTAGATTTCCTTTCTGAGTGCATCTCCCCCTTGTTGCTGCAAGATAATTGATCCATTGTGAAAGAAATGAAGGAACAACGTGGGCCCACAGAAAGATTTAAATGCAGGGGCACCTGTGGAGGCCTCTAGTCTAAAACCCCTGCTGCAGCAGGGCTGACTTCAAAGTTAGATCAGATTAGTCAGTGTCTTACCAGCACATCTAGCCAATCTCTTCTCTTATGGGTGAGACTTGCCCACTCCAAGAAGAAAACTACTTTGGCTATGGCTTTATGTAGCAAGCACTGAGGTTCCTGTAGTATTGGAAGTGATAGGAAATGGGTAAAAGAAGCACTCACATGGCCTCACCCCATTTTTGCACCTGGTCTTACCTCTTCTGGTGTCATTGTCTCAATGACCTCCACTGGCTCCTGTAGGAGAAAACACTGTTCAGGACAGCCAAAGAACAGAGTTTCACAGAGTACAGAAAGGGAAAATCTGCACAGCCTCCTCACCCCATGTGGTCCCCTTTTTGTTCCAAATAGTGTATTACCAAGTGCTTAGGTTTTCTTTATACTCATCCATTATGTTGTATACTCTGCCCTTGCTGTGCTTCCCTTGCCAATGACAATTCACCATGGAGCAATTCAGGTGCCCAAACATGGCCATCTAATGCTGATTTTAATGCTCTCAGGATACCCCACATGGGGTCCAACCTCTGCCCTGGAGTGGATGGGTCTCCCATAAGCTCTGTCTGCTATCCCCAAATCCTGTGCAGATGTGCCAGATAACCAAGGGCATTTAACATGGCAAAGCCAAAAGCATTTTTTTCGTTTTTCTCCATCTGTCCAAAACTGTTTGCCAAATGGAATAGACCTGCACTTTATTGCAGGTTAGCCAAAATACCATTAATTTTTTTCACTGAGAAAAGATGCTCAAACTCTTCTCATGATGGTAGCCTGACACCTGAGCACAGGTGACTCTTTAGGAAGATGCACACTCCTTGACAGTAATCACACCCTTTCTCCTTGGAGGGAGTTCCCCACTGATGCTGTCAGAGTTCAGGGCCATAACTGTGTCCATGCTTCAGCCAAATGCTGAATGTCTTGAGTAGTAGTTTCGAGTTCCATTGCATTCCCTTCCTTCTTCAGGGTACTACCAGGCTCTCTGTAGCCCTAACCTGGATGGTGCTCTCTGTTTCATGTGGACGGCTGCAATGGCACAAGAGCTGCTGGATCAGTTGCCTCAGACTCCTGAAACTGCCTGAAGGATGAGAACAAACACGTGGATAAGAGAGTAGAACAAACACGTGGATAAGAGAGGAGAACAAACACGTGGATAAGAGAGGACAAGTGAAGAGAAAAATACAAAGCCCCACGCCTATTGCATCCTCTTACTCAAGGCAGGCTGGGAAATACTGTGAGGGACATGATAGAGCTGAGCCAGTCACAATCTGGCATTCAGTTTGTAAGATGGTGTCTGGGACGTTCCAGAAGGAATATTCCCATGCAACAAAACATATCAACAAACTGGATGTGAGAAGTGCCAAGGGGTGAGGAGTCCATGGGTTCTGCCAGCAGTGGCATGAGGGGAATAGAAAAGACCAAAATTATATACTCCCAGGCAGGGAGTTAGCAAAGAGGAGGAGACAAGGCCTGGTGCTGTTGTGAACAAGGCTGTGGAGGAAGTTTGGTCAGAAACAGTGAGAGCTGTGAGCCAAACTAAAAAAAGAAAGGGAAGGTCTCATTAATTCACTCCTGTTCCACTTGTCATTCCTGGGTCACTCAGTTCTAGCTTCACATAAAATGGTTCACACACTGTCCTTGTTTTCACATATGGTTCTTTTTCTGCTTTGGTGAGACAGGTGGAGGGCTGCCCCACCACTCCACTGCTCTGGAAGCATAATGTGGATTTTTCTATGCCTTAGATGTTTAGTCATACATGAGGGGTGTTAATGAACAAGAATGTGCTATATGCTCTATTACATGTAATGCTGGGGTGCCTAAAAGCATGAGCTAAAGCCCTATCCTCTGTACTCTTCTCAAAGAGGACTGGGCTACGTCTCTGTGCTTACTCACTCTCTGCATATTTCAGGACGCATAAAGGATAAAAACAACCCACCATCCTGCATCAAATATACATGATAAATGAATCAGAAATGAGCTATGAGTACAGTCTTGAAAGCAAAGCTAATACAGGCTAGAGTGTGACACAAAAGAACACAATACATGAGTGTTTGTCCATCACATTAATGCAGCTGAATCAAAGAGATGCGTGTCCAAGGGAGGAGCCTTTCAGTTTTGGAGGTGGCTGAGTAACAGCCTAAGCTACTCAAAAACTTAGTGCAGATGTTCAGCTCTCAGGCTGCTTTCCCCAGGGAGATTCACTCACGTGGTGAGGGAGCCAAGAGATGGGACTGTTCCATGCAGACTCTATGGAAAATGTCCAAGGAGTTGTTACTGCAAAGAATGGAGTGGGGAGATGGAGAGAGTCCATCCTTAGTGGGCCTGCTTATGCCGTGCTCTCTGAGGGATCATAACAGAAGGTATTTCCAGGTACATTATGCTGATGTTGAGGTGCACTAACAAATTTCATTCAGGAACAGTAGAGAAAGCTCCTCTTAGTCTCTGGGAAGCCAGCACCTCACACAGGCAGGTACACACAGTTAGCATGAAAGCTTCCTCAAGCTAGCTAGGATGTGTTTGAGCCGTGACAGAAGTTACCATACCTGAATGTTGCTGGGGCTCCAAGGTTTCAGGCATTTGTTTAAGAGGACTTGTTGGGCCATTTGGCTCCTCTGGGTAACTGGGAGTGGGACTTGGAGGCCGAGGCAGCTGTTAAGGAAAGGAGAGAAAATAAAGTCCACCTTATGCCATTTATTTCTCAGCCTCCTCAAATGCCTAACTGCTTCTAAGCAGTCTCTATGTTGCAGTCTGTCCACTTCCTCACCTCTCCCTTCTCATCTGTATCCTCATCCTCATCAACATAAGCAAAAGATTCGTGCTTCAGCTTTGGCAGGTTTGCCCAGGGTCCATCGTAGGGTGCCTCATTCAGCTTCTGCTGCACTTCTCCGCTGAGGAGCCGTCGCCGCTCTGGGCTGAGGTGTGTCTGGAGGAGAGCCTGCAGTTCCGATCGCTCCACAGACCCCAGGAGGATCATGGTGTCTGCACAACACACAGCAGGGAAGCCATTAGGCCACCTCAAGGTTTTGCAGGTCCTCTTCCACACGTCACCCCTTCCTCCTTCCAGCTGCCCAGGCTCCAAGTGCTCAGGCTCGTATGATCTAGAGCTGTACAAGAGTCACTGACCAGCCCTGTGGTGGCTCCTGGGCTGTGGGGTGTGGGAAGGGACCTCGCCGTCCTGAGCTGTGCCACCCCAGGCATGCTCTTGGCTCATGCAGGATCCCAGGAGGGCCCTATTGTCTACAGACTTCCCACACACCTCCCTTACATGCTGGATCTGCTTCACTGCCCACGCTCCAGCTTACCTGTCTGGCCAGCTATAACAGCTGTCTGCCATACATCATCCACAGTGGGAGATTTTTAGGATTTATTTTTGTCTGTGGTAGGTTGCACTGCCTGCTTCACACCATGTAATCTGAAAGCTACTTTCTCCAAGCTGAGACAGTCTTCAGGAAGGACCAGTTTCCCCACATTTCTTACCTGGTGAGTCCACCAAAGGCAAATATTTCACTGTGGTGCTCTGGAGTACTGCTTGCAAGTCTCGGTATTTACAGTTGGAGGAAACAAATTTCACATCTTGGACCATAATATCCTCAACAAAGATATTGTATTTGCTGTGAATTTTTGGATGACAAGAGGAAGAGTTAACATATTAAAAATGTCAACATATATTCCCTAAAGAAATACATAAATGACCACTTCTTGAAAATGTGTTCAAAATACAGCTGCCAAATGATCTTCTGTGAGAGTAACCAGAGGACTTTCCAAGAAAATAAACACAGATTAGCTGGATTTCCATTACAGTTATATTCCACTCTGTTACCCCTCACCATAAAAAACACACAGGTATACATAAATGTATAGATGTTTTTTATATACATACCTCTGTGTATGATATATACTAGGGAGAGGAAGGAATTTATAGGAATAACTGCGTTTTCCTTCAAGTAAAATATCCAAATAAAGTATTTCAAACATTTTCTGCAGAAAAAATATCCAAACCCCTGAATTTAGATAAATGAGACTCCTGATTTTTAATTTTTTAAGCTGAAGCAATTTGGGAATATTAATACAAATTCAGTAACATTGCAGGTCATTCCAACTTGTGCTTTCAGTGAAAAAAAGAAGAGGACTTTTCTCCATTTTGTGTACAAAACCTAATTCTACTCCAACACTTGTTTTTTTCTTACTGCAGGCATATTCTGCCTTCTTAATTCCTTTGTAGTCCTGAACCCTTTTCATAACCTTTTATTCTCCTATGGCCTTAACCCTCTCCTGCTTTATTTCTTTGCCACTCCCTGTTTCCACCTGTTTTGCTACTATACCTTATGTGATTCCAGCCCAGGTCTGGCAGGTAGGGCAACTTCTTCACCTGGATGATGCTGTCATAGAGGCTGGGCTGCAAACTCTGGGCCACCATGTTGGCAAGAATGACAGCCACCATCATGGGCAGGATGTGGGAGATCTGACCCGTCAGCTCAAAGCAGATGACAGCGGTGGAGACAGTGTGGCTCACTGCTCCTGTCAAAGCTGCTGCACCTTTCCCAGGTAGGAGAAGGAATGGGAAGAGAAGAAGACTGTCATATAGAAGCAGCATGTCGTGTCAACCAGGAAGATTACAGCAGTGGGACCAGGTGAGGAAAAAGGAAGACATGGAGGCTCACCAATGACAGCGTACCCTCCAGGTAAGATTTGATAAAGAATGTCATCAAAGAGGATCCCATTGGGAAAAAGCGATGCCATGATTTCCCCAATGAGACGTCCAAATGCAGCACCTGAAAAATATCACCGATAGTTATGGAATTAACATTTAAGGCACATCCAGTCTGTGCTGTGTAGCTCTGCTGGGCAATCACTTGGATATCTTCTAACAGAAATGAAGCCAAAACTTACGTTAAAATAACATTGGTAACTAAAGAGTAGTTCTCAGTTACAAAATACACAAGTTTTCCAAGAGGACAAAAGGGTACTAAGACTGGTAAATACAGCTGATCCCTGAATCAGTCACTTGGGCACACCAGGCACAGCAGTGGCTGTGATTGCCAGGCTGGAGGACATATTTTCAGAGTGTGAAAAATGTCAGTCCAGATCACAGTTGAGGCCCACAGACTCGCATTCTGTGAATGTCTAAACATTAGAATCACAGCTTACAGAAAAGCTTTTGTGGGAAGGGACTTCTGGAGGTCTTGTTCTGACCCCTGTTCAGAAAAGGGCTAATTTCAAATTGAGATAGAGTCACACATCTTGTTCAGACAGGTTTACAAGTCTGCAAGGATCTCTTGGATTGGTGGACACAAAATGGCACAGTGTTCCAGAATTGTATCAAAAATACTGCATAGAAACAAACAATTTCTTTGCATTGCTGTCTAGGTCTTTCCCTAATACAGCCTTGATGTTGGTTAGCCTTCATCACTGCAAGGGCATGGTACTGCCTTATGTTCAATTTCTGCCTGCCAGAACTCAGAGGTCCTTAGAGCACCCTATTTCATTTGAGAGTTGTGGGTGGGTACTTAATGCTGAATGTCATGAGCTTGTATAGTTCAGTCTAACACAGCCTCTCTTTCTTAACATTAGCATCATATTATTTTAAATATTTTTTTTTGTTATTGGAATTAAAACCAGTTAAAAGTCAATGAACTTTTTATGTTATCACATTTCAGTCAGAAGAAGGGAGTAAGTGGTAGATTACATTGAGTGTACAAGTTTTGAGGTTATCTTTTCTGGCTGGCTTTCAGGGGTGAAAGGACCAGCTACTATTAATTGTAGGGTGGAAGTTTCTCTGTAAATGAAGAGGCATAGAGATTAGAAGGCCATGACTCAGCATGTCTCCCTAAGTGTGGCTTTCCATAAGTAAAAGGTTAGGGGGGTAGGGATTACCTACTTGGAATTTGGTTTTGGGGGGTTGAGGAAATGTCAAAAGTGGAGGCTGGTCTATGGACTGCTAATCAGGTTGTCATAGACATCAGGTGATGACTCCTCATACACCACATGAACCCTGCTGGGTGTGTAGGCAGTGTCTCTCCTATTCTCTCCACCTGTCAGATGAATATGCTGCAAAACAAATTTGAAACTCACCTAATACGAAAACAGGCATGAAGCCTCCACAGGGGATTGGCATCGTGGTGGCAATAACAGCCATGCAGAACTAGAACAGAGGCAGAGGGTGCAGTTGTTACTGAGCAGTAGTAGCATTTCTTGCTGCCCCACTCTGTGCCCAGCCTGGCTGCAGAGACCAGAAAGCTGCTGAGATGCAGTACTGCTAACCGAGCTCTGTCTTTGCAGTACCAAACCTGGCCAAATACAGCTGAAAATTGACTATACTGCAGTGGAGAATCAGGCCAGGCCTTTGCCCAGAGTCAAAATAGCAGTTTCTTGTTTATGTGGTCTAGCCCAGTGCTGAATATATCCAGAAGAAAATCAAGAGCAGTTATCCAGTGAGAATAGCAAGCCTTTAGTTAGTAGGACAATGCAAATGAATCTAGTGACTGAGGGTACAGCTCTTCCAAAGGCAAACAGATGGACTCAGGACAGACACACCCTGTATTCCACTCCTCTTTTCCACTCCTCTTTTCTTCAAGTAAACAAGACCTTTTCTGCTTAGTACACTGTAATAAGAATTATGACAGAAGGAGAACCCTTAACTACCTGTCAGAAATTTATTAGAGTGTATTAATTTAGGTGGAAACAGTTGTGTCAATCAGTCACGGATAGCTGTTCTTTACTGAAATTTTCAACTGACATTGCAAGGTGGCCTCAGCTCTTCTGCCCCTTTGCAATAGGTAAATAATAAAAGAATCAGCACCTATTCTATGATATTTGTATCTTTATATATATATATATATATTCATCTCAGGAAAACCTCCTTCTTGCTACTTTTATTTTGAACATTGGAATATGATGTTTTCTTATTTCAAATGCCTTTTTTTTTTTCTTTATCCTGTGTCAGTTACACAGCTGATCCTTTCAGAGGCTGAACAGTTGCAACTTCTACAGACCATGTCAGCTCAGAATTTTTAATCTGATGTTGCTTTCTGGGAACTGAGCAAAACTGTTTCCAGCTGCATTTCTCCAAGTTTTGAGGGACTGCTGACAAATCCTTGAGCTTCACACAACGATAGATTATGCTTGCATATTCCTGTTTTTCTCCTAGCTGAAGTCAAGAATATCAAATAGACTGTATCAGACTTCATTTAGATCAAACATAAATTATCTGAGAGCTTTTTAGTCAAGTATTTATTTTTGTGAAACTTGAGAAATCTTTCCTGATTTAGTCTTCCCTACCAGCTACTATACAGTGGATACCAAAGGTCATTCGGCAGGACGCATGAGGAGGTGACCTAGGGAGCAGAAAAGACCACTAAAATTACTATTCCCCAGTAATTTTGGTCATTCAAGGTGGACAAACATCACATCAGAAGATGTAGGAATCCACTGCAGCTGTAGTGCTTCATTCAATACCCAGCAATTCCTCATTGACACTTTACAAACTGCTTTACAAAAGGGAAGAACATTCAGTCTGAGTGGAGAAGGGTTATGGTGAGCTGGGCTTCCTACCTTCACAAGGAAGAAGAGCAGGATGATGACGAAGACATTGACTTTAGGATGGATCCAGGCAGCAGATTTCCCTAGGATCTGGGTGTCCCCAGAGTGTTTGATCCAGGTATAGTTATCAAAGAGAGTGCTGATGGCTTCCCGTGGCATCAACTGAGCAGCAAAAAACCAGGTATGAGTCATGAATTTAGATGGAGTAAATATTCTATCTCTGTTACAAGGAAGTGGAGGAGATTTTTATTGTGGTAATTCGTGACTATGGGACTTAATTCACATTTTTAATCTTCAGGAAGAGAGTTAGAACTTTACTCAAACAGGTGAAAAGATAACTACTTTTACACATGGGGTAGCATCGTCCTTATTATTTGCTTAGAAGAGTGAACCTTTTTCAAGTTTTCTATGAAGGAGGTAGCAGAGATCATATAGTGCCTCCTCAGTCCAAACTCCTCCCATATTGTTCTTCCCTTTTCCCTGACACAAGGTTATTGGAGCAGAGGATCAGGAGATAATGTTCCACAGAACTGCACAGAATTGGTAATACACTTTCCAGTCTCACCTCTCCTGCCATGAACTGCCCAAATCCATGAGGAAACGTCACAGATGCTATACAGAAGGTTATAACTGCAGGGTATATCAGTCGGCTGTAAAGAAAGTAAGTTATTACAAATATGGCCTCACATTCTGTTCTTGTAGCACCATCACTTCAGGACTAGGAATGCTATTTCTGTGAAGCCTCTCTGTATTTCTATCCATTGCTTTGGAGTGCTGTTTCCAGCACTTTATTGCGCTGCTCTATTGATCCTCATAATTCATAGAGTTCACCTGTCAGCAAAACCCTTTTTCCCATCAGAATTAATATAATAGGAGGGATGGAGGAAGCAAGAGATGTACAACATACACAAACTTGAACATGTAGGAGGAATGTGTGTTTACAGTGATGTGTTGACTTATTGTCAAAAGCCACTACTTTTCTCATTTGTACTGATTATGACAGTCCTGCTTCTTCACCCCCCCATGCAATGTATCTTGTCCTAGTGGATTTAAATGTAGGAGTTTTTTACACACTTCTGCAGGCACTCCCTGGTGCATTAATTCTTATGGGGAAAACTGCTTCTCTTTCCACTGAATTGCTGCAGCAATTTTTTGGGAAGGTGTTCTTGGTAGCCAGTCTAGCAGTGCCAGGCCAGTGGGACACAGCGGGACAGAGGTCAAAGCCATCTGTGTTTTCCTACTGCTGTGTCCAGTCCCAGTCCACCCCACCCAGGGTGGGTGTCTGGCTAAACTGTGACACTTCACAAGGACTTCACTAGGACAACATGAGCCTAAACTTCGTCCACATGCTGGACTAATCTGTCATGTGTCCCTTGGCAAGTTACTGTTTCCTACAGGAAGCGTTGGCTGAGGTTTAGGAAGATAAAATAGAACCTTTAATTTGTTTCAGTCAAAGGACCTAAAAAGTTCTGAGAAATCAGTGAAAAGTAAATTCCCACTTTTCAGGTTTTGCTCTACTTCTCTATTAACTTGATTTGATAGCCCTGCTGCTGCATGTGGGTAAGACTACATGATGAAGAAAGACAATTTTTCTTCCACATAAGAAAGTAAGTTAATTTGAACTTCTGTTTATCTAGTGGTTTTCTTCTGGTCAGGTCTGCTACTTGATAAGAAATAAAGTTCTCCATGCCTCACAACTTCAAAAATTCTCATAGTATCAGATCTTTTTGGTAAAGAGACTGAAGACATTTACTGCTAGCCACCATTTGTTGCTCAAGTTATAAACTTCGGTGGTTAGGACTTTATTAGAGAGGGGAAAACAGTATCTTCAAGTGTCCTGTAAAAACTTTACTGTCAAGACTTTTATTTTATTTTGCATTTCTCTTCCATGCTGCATTTCACACCATTTGGTTACTATCAGTTTCAGCTTTTGGCTCATAAGAATGGAGCGCATTCCTTACATTTTTGCCAACACTTAATTTAAAAACCAAACATATATTTTAAAGACATAGTTAGATTTCAGCTGTTAGATTTCTATTTTCCTGAAATATAAATAATGTTGAATCTTTCACAGATCCTAAAAAACCCAAACAAACCAGAAACAGCATGATTTTAAGAAGCAAGATCATTGACTTTCTAATTAAAAATGTTATCTGTTCAATGAATAGTTTGTCTTATCCTCTTAACAAATATTGCAGAGTCTCCCTTCCAAATCAAGAAGCTATTTGAAACTATGGAGGCTGATCAAAAAGAAAATTCAGTGCAGGAAAAAATTCTCTTGATGGTTGCAGAGATCTTACTCTCATATAGGAGCAGGTTCTCATATTTTTACTATCTTGCACATGAAATAGGTCTACTGTCTTCCAGAAAGCTTTTGCTACTATCCAATACCAGTAGGGTGTAAGAATCTGGTCTCTAAAGAGAGTATCTTCACAAGCACTCACTATTTGGTGAGAAACTGGCTCAGAGCTTTATGACGTCGGATACCCAGGACCACTTGGCGATTGAGATAAACAAAAAAGGCTCCAAGGAATCCAGAACATATGCTAAAATGGAGAAAAAGAAATAAAATCATGCCAAGCAACAGATAACACACAAACCATCAACCAAAAGAATGAGCTTAAGTGGTTTAATCTTCAGCTGCTTGTGAAGTCTTTTTAATGTCAGCTAGAGGGTTACTCCTACAGCAGCTCCTTTGAAAATATTGACTCCCTGATGAAAGGGGAGAAATTATCTTAGACCTCTGTCATGCACACTACCATTTTACTGATTTTCTCATGCTGGGAAGGGAAAATCTATAAAATAATCTATAAAAAGAGACTGATAGTTCTCGGTGGGGGCTCGTGAAGACCAGTTGGGCAAAGACCAGTATTTTCAGAACTTAAACATCAGGTTGGAACAGAAAATAGTAAAAATGAAGGGAGTTTTAAGTCTGATTCAGTAAAATTATACACCTACAACAATTACTAATAGTAACAGGAACACTTGTGCCTAAAGAAAAGTATATCATTTCTATGGTCCTAATGACTTAGGCTTATGCTCCTGATCTTAATAAAGTAAGAAAGAAAGTGTAGTTGTCAAAGAATTGGTGTGATCCTTAGGCTCTGTAGCTTAATGGGACTTGGATAAATAGGGCCTAATACTTGAACATGAAAAAAAAAAAAAAAGGAAGAGCGAGAAAAGACTGCATTTAGAATTGGCAAGGGGAAGCCTTGTTTATGTGGCAAGTAATTAACTCAGATAATACTGAGGATAAACACTTAATATTTTCATTCTATTAATTTCTAAAATTAATGGACTTTTGCTTTGTTATATGTTGCCAAATCTCATTCAATGATTAATTTAGTATACTTAAACATTGTGCGTTGAAAATAATCCTGCATTATCATTTAAAAGTTGCACAGAAACACGTTTAAACTAAATATAAAGCTTTTCACAAACATGTTCAATGAATTATGCTTAAATATTTTAAGCCAGCACTGATTAGAACAGTGTTTAAAATAGACCAGTCCCTTAAGCAATATAAGCCTAAAGACTGCAAAGTCAACTGAATTGCTCTATAATAAATTGCTCTATATTAAAATATAGATATCTCCATTCATATCTATCAATTTATCAATAAACTGGAAGTGCTCCTTCTGTATAGATTATGCAAATTAACATTTGTTGACACAGAAAAACAAGGTCTACCTATTGGTAGTGCTTGAAAGTGCCTGAAAGTGAAGAAATAAGTTGGGTAGAAAGAGAGTTCGACTTTGAGACTTAATGTTAAGAGAATTTGGAGCATTCCAAATTGGCATCAGGACTTTATCCAAGCCTTTGGGCTAGTTTTTTGTTTTTAAGGCCACATTGGATACCCAGGCATTTGAAAGCATTTTGCAGTTGTCATATATTCCTTTCCTAGCCTACGTGCAATGCTGAAAAAAGCCAGCTCTGTCAACTCTGTCCAAAACATAGTGACAAGAAGTTCTGCATTCTAACAACCAGCTGTAAAATCACAAGGATTATGTTTTTTCTTGCCAATCTAAACCAACAGATTCCTCAAAGTTCATTAGGAAAGTCTGCTTAAGGGGAAGAACAAAGTGAATACATGTTACTAGCAAAAGCTCCTGTGTATTCACGGATTTTTCAATATATCTGATATCTTAAAAAAATCCCACTTGATTTCATATTGAAGTAAATTAGCAGGAGGGCAGCCTACTAAAATAGGCTGGAAAACCTCAGATATATATCTGGTCTTGGATGGAGGTCTTGCAACAGAGTATGTTCAGAACACCAGCACAGGCATTTGTTCCTACTGTGTATTCCTTTCATTACATCTCTGCAGTGATTTCCCTGGAGCCTCCCTCAAGCTCTAACCAGAGATGTTTCCCCACAGTAATTCCAAACTCATCTTTTCTCTAGTATTTCCCAATTTTCATTTTCCTTTGGTTCATTCTTTCAATTCCTCCAAATAAACCATTATTCCCACTGAATCCAATTACGGTTGGCTACTCTTGTCACCATGTTGGGTATACCAACCTCTCTCAAAAAGGATAATCATTCTGAGCTTGTGAAAAGGAAACTTCAGGTTAAACCTTTTGTTCCATCTTTGTCATGTGAAAAGGCCATACTTGTTGTATCAGTTCATTTGGGGATAATGTCAGAACAGTTAAAGTGCCATTCAGTAAATCTATTTCCAGAGCTTTGACCAAGTTAGACTTACTCTTTTTTTTTTTTTTTTTTTTTTTTTACCTCTGAGCTTAATTTCTGAAAAAGATATATGGAAAGGAAATTAAAAAAAACCTTACTAATACCCATATCTCTTTCCTTAGCCATTGTGATACATGGGCACCATTTCTAAAGGAAGAATTCCAACAAATAGAAGCCTTATTTACGACCACCAAAGTGATTAAAAGTGATGTACATAACTTTTTGACAGAAGAATTCCTAACACGGTTCATATTATAACCTTTGTAGATCAAGGTGTCAGTTTCCTGGGAACTTACCCTATTATGGCAAATGCTGGCAGCTCTTGCAGATCAAAGGGGAAATCCATACGGAAGTTTGTTCTGAACAGGGCTGTGATGGTAACTGTGAGAGACGAAAGGTGGAGGAGGAAAGAAAATAATGAGGTGAGAAGTTAAACACAATGAAAGCCAGGGGTAGGGACAAGGAAACTGGTTTATACATGCTCCTGTGTGGTTTTCCTGACATTATATACATTATTACAGATTGGCAGAGTGCTCTGATTTAGTAGCTTCTATTTCTGAGCACTTGTAACCCTAGCACTCTAGATGGTCTAGGTTTGCTTTCAGAGAATCTACACATTATTTTTAGCTACAATCCCTGACTTTTTAAAGGGTTTTCTTTTCTTTCTTGTCTTCTACCATCCATTCACTATAAAAGAAAGCTCTTCCTGGTATCCTTACTGACCAAGAGGTCTCTTTGCTGAGGCAGGCAGTGCCTGCATATCTGAAGAAGCTCACAGTTTTGATTGCATTCCAGAAACAAAACTCAGATCTTCACTGAAGTTACAGCTTCAAAATTTGACTGATACCAAAACAATGAAAGGCTTAGAAACCAGAGATGGAAAAGATCAGCTAAGCCCCACCTTCTCCAGCTGATACCTCCTGGTAGTGCTGCCCTGCTACAATGAAATGTTGAAACCTGAGCTGCTTTTGTCTGGAAGCACATTCTTGTGTGGAAACAGTAAACATCTGTATGCCAACAGGTGAAGGATAAATTAGCAATTTAATACAGAGTGGAAGTGCAGCTGAATGAGGATGGATATAAATCCCAACTTGCCATGGATGAAGGAATTATTTGTTCCATGAGGAAATAAAAGAAGCAGTGAAAACTAGCATATTATAATAACAGGAAGCACTAAGTACTTGTTATTTGGTCAGAAAGAACTAGGTTTAGAGTAATAATTTAATGAGGTCTCAGTGGGTTGCATTGCCTAAGATAGCTAAGCCTAAAACTGCATTCTACCATCCAAATTGGGAAGATCTTGCTCCCTGTCCCTTCCCCCTGTTCCTTCCCTCCCGGCTGTACTATTGTTCTCCTTTCCCGCCGGACCCACTCTGACACATCACAGCCTTCTCTGAGTTCCTCTGCCTCATTAAAACCTGCCAGAAAACCCATCTGCCCTTTCCCTGGATTACTGCTCTGCCAGGGAAGTGAGCTGAATTGAGGGGAGCAACAAACACAGAGATGGCACCAGGGAGGGTTAGAAGAACAGTCAGGGATGGAAGATGGTGAAAAGCAGGGTGTCCCCTTTTTTGTTAGATCAGCCCAAGAAAGGGATCATCCCAATTCAGTTTTAGAAAACAGATAGCCACTAAATGGCAGAGCATTAAAAAGTATAGTGATCTCATTTTCAAAGAATTTTGCTACAGGTGGCAAAGATGACCAGTGGAAAGGAAAAACAGTCATGGCATTTGGTCTGGGTCTCTCTTGGTTCTGTCTCTACTCCCACAGGACAGAAAGAGATTTCCACAGAGAGATTCATCCCACCTGCCTAAATCCTCTTTCCTGAGTGACTAAGCCATCCTGAAACTGAATGTCTGAGCCCTTTTCTCTCCACTGGCTACAAACTGTACTAGTTTCAAGTATCTGCCCAATTCTTACGAAGTTAGAAGTAAAAAGGAACGGGAAAGCAGTTAATGTGAAAGTCTGCTTAAAAATAGATTTGAACTTTAAGATAACACTGAGCCATGTGTAGAAGGAACCAGAAGGAGCAGGAGGAAAGCAAGGCATGAAATCCTATGGCAAATAAAATTATAGTCTGGGATGTGGTAAAACAGAAATCCTGCAAATTGCAGAACTCCATACTTCCATGACTGGCAAAGAGGGGCTCAAGCTCCAGAAGACAAATAACCTGATGTTATTTGGAAAGTACAGATAATGGTGTAAAGCCAGCCAACAGAGCCATGAGTATCAAGAAACCAGCAAAGATTCTGTGGGTCTGAGAAAGAAAAGAATTTTGGTGAGATGCTACACAACTTATTTGCCTCTGTCATTCTGATGTGATCGCTTCCCTACCTGCTTCTTCCTGGTAGCAGGCATAATAGAAAAACCTTGCATAAACCGAGACTGAAAAGACCGGGTGTGTAACTTTTGAAGGGAAATAAATGAGCAAGAAAAGACATGAAAGACAAGTTAGAGCAGACATGATAAAAGATCATAAAATAATGAATGACTTAGCTAGAGAGAAGTTCCTAGTTTCTTAATACAAGGACAAGGAGACTGACAACACAAAGAAAATACAGAACTGTGGAAAGGAATGATTTTTCATAGCCAGTTGAATCATGGAACTTTTAAACCTAGACAGTCAATGAAGAAGAACTTAAGGAGCCATTAATATGGGTATTAAAGCTGTCTGGATGATTTTGAAGAAGGGCCAGGAGTCAAAATGTTTCAGGATTAAGCTAATTTCTAGTGATTTGAACTTAAACTAATTTCTAGTGATTTGAGAGACCAACAAGGGAGTCAGAAAAGACAAAGTGAAGGACAGGAAATTATCTCCTGTTATCTGTCTTTGAGTTTCTTATATTTTTCTCTGGAAAGAACAGAAAGATGTGTGTTTGGGGTTGTTTTGTGACAGACCCAATGGTTAAATACCCCTCACTTTTAGGCAGTGCTACACAAAGAAAGATGGAGTCACTTTCTACATTCAAGTAGAACGTGCAGTAATTTTCTATATTCCAGAGAATATTCAACCCCCCCAAAAATCCAGCCCTCTGAAGTCAAAAGAGACATGTTATAGCAGTTTTAAGTAAGTAAACTGCCCACATGGAGCCCAACAAAACAGATGTAATTGTAAGAATATAAAGGTATTATAAGGAAGAAGTTAGAAACGGCAGTCTTCTGCACCAAAACTATTTGCACAGTGACTGAGATGCTGTCCTGAACAAGCCTGACTCGTGCAATTTCTGTCTGCAACAAATGTCACCCTCCTGCTTTTCAGTTACTTGAGACACTTTATTTTTTCAGGATCTTCAGTCAGATGCTACCAATCCTGTACTCCCCTAATAATTTAATTGTCTCAATTTTCTCAACTATCTGTTTTTAGTCAAGAGGTGAACAAAACAGGCCATGAATTTTCCAGCAAGGATTACATCCTCCGTGATGGGCTATCTCTGTGTTTGCAGCCGGGATGCTATTCTGAGTAGAGGCAAAAAAAGCCCACCTCAGGGGCACTTCTGCTTGCTGAGGACTCATATTCTGTCATTTATCACTTAGATGCACCCCAGCTCTCCTAGGAATAGATTGGACTAGACAACTGGCAAGATGACAAGACTCTCCCCTTTCTCCCTCCTTCTGTGCTGCTGGGGAGTCGTGTGTTGTGGAAGAAGTTTCAAACATCATAAAAACTTTGTAGTTTTAAGAAAGATGGAAAATAATGCATTAAAAGAGCAACTTTTGGACCAAGAGGGCAGGAATGGCTCTCAGCTTACCCGCATCCTTGTTCCAGACAGCAAGGACTCGGAACACGAAGGCGCTAAAGGTAGCTGCAAAGAATCCTCTCCAGTAATTGCGCACAGCAAAGTAAGTGGAGGTGACCTCGATGCTGAAAAGAACCCCTAGAAAGAGTTGGGAAGTGAGCAAAGTTAAAATAACAAGTGTAATGTTAGAAGCATGAGAGAGGATTCCAAATGGCTTTCTAGAGCAGTGGTCTCCACTCTCCTTTGATTGTGCATCCCTACCCATAAAAGGTTTTTGAGCATGTACCCTCTCCCCATATGTGTATTTGTTTAAAAATAATATGCATGTACTACTGTACTAAACTATTGTGTGCAATATCAAACATGCACAAAAATAAAAATTAAACAAGGATGAGATAAACATGAAATAAACATTATTTTAAAAAGAATTTGCTTTATTTATTAATGGAACAAAAAAATTGTTCTCACTAAAATAGTAATATTCTTTGTTTTTTAAAATCTGGTTTTAATGCTTTGTGACACAGGGATTCAAATGTCTGGTTCTGTGTTCAATTATTTTGATACTTGGTCTAAAAAGAATATCTCACAAAGGCACATAGATCCAAATTCAAGAAATGTATCATTGGCTGTGCTGGCTAAATCACTATACTATTTTTTCAATCCCACCCACCACCGATGCAAAGATTTTTGTTAAAATTTGGATAGTAAATTTTAATCCTCCCTGATGTCAATCAGCTGTTCTTGCAAAATAATCAGAAGACGTTGAATTTTTATATTTTTAACAAGTGGGTTCAAAACCCACTGAAAATCAGAATCCTGAAGATTTTTAAAAAGGTAGAAATTTCTGTTTTCAAGTTTTTTGAGTATATATATAATGAGAGTTTTTGTAGCTAAGACACATTGTATTTGGCAACAGTTTCACAAAACCTCCACAAGTTTCTTTTGAAAAGCAGTTTCCCACCCACTCTTAGAACATCACTTTCACCTTGAAGTACATCAAATATGTTTACTTTTTCAAAAATAACTGCTAGGTAGCAATCTACTGACAGGTTAGCAATCTACTGACACTTGTCATCACAGAAAAGATCAGCAAACTCAGAACACTTGTCTTTTCATAAAAGAAAAAGATGCAACTGGACTTTAAATTCTACTCTTTAAAGTTGCTATCAGATAACCAGCAAATGCCTGTAGGATTTTCATGGTCATTTCCCGTCCCATTATGAAGTATTGTAAAGATTCTACTCTTTCAGGGTTTTGTTTTTATGAAATGAACCACATCAACAACATCCTGTAGCACTTTATGCATGTCTGGCTCCCATTTCTTTGCTGCAATAGCTCATCTGTGAACACTGCAGTGCCTGAGTTCCATGCGTAGTGGTGTCTAGGTAACCTTACCCCCAATTCATCTCTTATTTTGCTCCACCAGTTGTTATACTTGCAGAGCTCTTCCATAAAACATTTTTTATTAAACAAGTAATTTACTGTTGAGAATACAGCTTCTGTGGTAGATACTCCTTTCAGTGTCTCACAGAAAGAAGTTCTGTATTTCACTAGCGAAACAGAATCTGGAAAATACCATCAGCTCAGGCAATTTACAAACATCTGTACTCTAATCCAGCTGCACAGGAAACCTCTCCTACTGGGTAATTTGTACAGTCTCTTGTTTCTTCAAACCTTAAGCAATGTCTGCTATGCATGTTCCAGCAGTGTTTACTGATGGAGAAACATATTTTAGTTTGCTGCTCTATTGCTTTCTGTGTATTATCACAGCCATTTTTACATTTTATGGCAGGGAGAACAAGCGTTTCCCCTGTGGTATGTGGCATTTTCTCTTTTGCAGTGAAGCAAGAAACCTCACAGGAGGCTTCTACACATTTGTCATTAGGTTCAGTGAAATTTTGTGAAGTTTTGGATTGAATGTCACACAGCTTGAACCATCACTGAAAACACTGTAGAGGTTTGCCTTCATGTTATGGATGCTTAGATTTTAAATGTCTTGCTAATTCTGATGGCTTCATACTCTGATTAGTTAACTTCTCAAAGCACGATACATACGTAGGGTAAGGATCATTGTTAACAATAGAAGATATAAATTTATATTTAAAAAACCTTTGATAATTCTAATTTTTTTTGTCCAACTTCCTCTCAGATCTGATTAGCTGGCCATTGTTTGTACCTCATAATGGGACTGAATAAGGGCCTGTACTAGGAGTGTCAGCTCTGCTGCTTTCTTGTCATTTCTCTGTGCTCTCATTATTAGTATTATCTTCAGTCCATAGCCTCTTTGCAGGAACCTTTTAAAGCCACTTTTCCAATTTGTGAGGATTAGTTTAGTTAACACTAGATAATATAATCCATAAATCCACTTAATCCAGTATGGGCACACATCGATTGCAATTCATTGCAATATGCTGAAAGAGAGTAAATGATTGAGGGCACCATGGGCATCCCTCCACACTGGGAACAACTCTGCACCTCAGGCACTGTATGTGACAAGTGTCCATGTGACGTATTAGGGCACCACTGCCAATACAAATAATATGAGTGAAGTTTAATCTATTTACTTTTTAATATTAAAAACCAGAAATTCTGGTATTCCCTTCCCACACGCAACAAATCACCTTGTGCACCCCCTGGGGTACACACACCCCAATTTGGAGACCACTGCTCTAGAGAGCCTTCTCCTCTTCCCTCCACAAAGTGGACAACATGTGGAAAAAATACTGTCAGAGATGCTGGGGAAGTTGGAAATGCTAAAGGTAGGTGTCTCTGTACAAAGTAAATGTCACATCAATAATGTGGTGCAGGAGAGGGGGAGACGAGAAGAGGACTGGGCGGGAGAGGATTTAGGTACCTGAGGAAAAGGAAACAGAACAGCCACTTGCCTCCAAGTGGTGTCCCAAAGCAGCAGCCAACACCCACAGCACACCCCACAGTCAGGACATCCGTGTAATAATAGGGCTGCTACTGGTGAAAGAGAGACAGACAAAGAGAGACAGACAAACAGAAGAAAGAAGGAAAGAAAACAGAGAGTGAGTAACAAAATTGGCAGGTATGACTGCATGATGTCACCCAGCTCTGTTGCCAGTCTCAGAGTTACAGCTATGTTTATCTTACTTCTCCCTTCTGGATGGCTTCAAAATGCTGAAAAGGCAACACCTGGCACAGGACAGGCATATACCTGGAATCACACATTCAAGAAATGTGAAGAAGGCAGCATTTCATTTTCCCTTGAAACATACACATTTCTGTCACTGTGGAAGAAATGTCTCATGGAAAATCCTCCAGAGGATGGAAGGAGCATAAGTAGGTTTCGCTCCATCTCTTTTCCTTTGGCAGGGAATCTCAGGATACACATGTGCCACAGAATGCCTTAAAAACCCTACCCTGTGACTCAGTGTGCCCAAGGCACACACATATCTAGAGCAGAGTGTGGACTGATGCTGAAGGTTCTTCCATGCTGGGTAGGTGAGTGGGTGACAGATCACCCAGTGAAACACTGTGCTATCCTGGTGGAAATGGTCATAATAATAAAAAAAGTAATTGGAAGGTGTAAAAGGGAGAGCCTTTCTAAGAGACTGGGTACCATTTGCTTGTCAAGGGCTAAACTGGCTTTTCAAATCCATCCTCCTTAATACACAGGGTGGTATTTACCTGCAACAACAGCAAGAAGTTACACACCAGGGCAATATGAAGTGAAACTGCAAGCTATATCCTGGACCAAGGTCAGCTGAAGATTACGTGACTCCCAGGTAATGGAAATTACATTTGGCAATTTGGTGTAAATCCAGAAGAGGAACTAGGGCTACAGAAACTATGATAACTTTCTGTTTGTTCCCATCCTACAAAGTTATCACGGACTCACAGCAAGTTTTAGTCCTGTGTTTCTGAATGCTTCTCTATCTCTCTGTTCAGAACTGGGCTAACTGCAAGGTTAGATCAAGGGCTATTGGATCAGGGTGCTCAGGATCAGGCTGCTAGGGCAGGCCTGAACACCTTCAAGGGCAGCAATTCCCCAGCATCTCTTGACACCTGTGCCACCCTGAGCCATCTTTGGGACAAGGGGAGAAATTCTTTTTATAAAAGTAGATAGAATTCCCCTTGTTGCAAGTTGTGCCTTTTGTCTCTTTGTCCTTCCGCTCTGAGAAGACTTTGGCTATTTTGTCTGACATCTCCTTTTTCTGCCAAAGGCAGCAGTTAGATCAGTCCCTTTTAGCCTTCTGTTTTCTTCTCTGGCATGTCCCAGTCATCTATGTATAATGCATCCTGGAGTCTCTGTGACTATGTTAATTCTAGGTACAGAGAAAGAAACAAGAAGCATAGACTTCTACAGAGGTTTTTTGGGGGTTGGGGTTTTCTTACTTTATTTTTTTACCATTAAGACAGATACGATTCTCCTGAATACTTCCAATACTTCCACCTGACTGTGGTCTGATCCTTGGTTCTGAAACTGCTTTCTCTCAAGGCTTTTGGCAGACTGACAAATTTTGCCTTGAAGCCTCAGGCTTCAGCTCAGGCTGTCTACATCTTGCTAGACTGCCCACATATGCACAGTTCTCAGCCTCTCTCTTGCTTAGCCTGATTTTCTTTCTGGCATCTTTTCTCAAGTTATCAACTGAAGAACCTCTAATTTGTAGCTGACAAACTGTGTTTATTCCTTGATTTTTTTTTTTTTTTAATAGCCAACAAGAGTAAAGATCAGTATTACTGTTGATGGAAGACCATGTTGCATTTGTCAGCTAACTCATCCATTTGAAGACTAACAGGAAAGTAGTGCATGGAAGAACTAAAGCCAACTTAGAAAAAAACATAGCATTTAAAAACTCCTTACACTTCTGGGCACAATAACTATGCAAAGAGGTTCTGGGCAGCACACAGGGAGAGGGGAAAGTGAAATGAAAGACAAATTACCTATGAATATATCTCCATTGCTTTAGGAAGAAGTTATCATGTGCCTCTGTTTAAAGAATTTCAGTGAATCAGAAGACTAGTAAAAATGCATGGGGAAGACATAAATTTCCAAATTTCTTTTTCAAGGAGGACCATGGAAAGTTGTGAAGGGACTGCTGGAGTTGTCTCCCTGCTCAGAGAGCTGTTAGTTCTGTTAATTCCAAGGCTAGATAGGTTCTTGTCCAGGTGAGTCTTACACATTTCCAAGGGTGGAAATTTCCTGGACACTCTTAATACCTGTTCCAGTACTGGACCACCCGTGGGAGAGAAGAACATAATTTCCTTTAACAGAATCAAAATTTCCCTTGTTGCAAGTTGTGCCCGTTGCCTCTTGCAAGGGTTTTTTTTTTCACTTCTGTTGTCTACTTGATTTTTATTGACTTTCTGGACAGCCCTTGGTACTCTCCAGGTGGAACAATGTTCATGGCTGGCAGGGACTGAACAAGCTGCATCATTAGAAATCATCACTTAAATAGGTGTCACTTTTCCTGGACCCTTCCCTTCCTTTCAGTGCCACCACTTACACATGAAAAGAAAGAGCTCGTGTTGCTGAAGAGGAGAGGTATCTGTGGAAAACCTTTCATGGGAGCAGGAAGTCTCACACAAGAGGAACTGTACATTAAATGTCACATGTAGGAAGACACTTGCCTCCAAGAAGAGCCTTGAAGCAACATCCAACTCCAACTGTGCAAGCCGGCACCAGGAGGTCGAGCTGCCTATGCACATTCTGGAACAGGGAGTGCAGCCAGAGACGGGCATGCTGGGGTTAGAGGGAGCAAAGCCACAAGGGTTAGGACCCAGAACAATGAAAATAAGCAACAGCCAGCAGCACAGTCAGCCATCGCTATTACAAATAGCAGGCTCTACACGCTTTAGTGCAGTCTTTAGTACTGGCAGCTGGTCTCCCAGCAGTGACATCTGGTCCTTGTGCACAGACAGGATCTACTCAAGTAAAACAGCACCTCCAGCTGTATTACACAGTCACTTTCTGCTAAGAGCCTGCACATAAAGGAGTTCCTACATTTATCTATATGTGCAGTTAATAGATGTTTTCTATGCAATCAGTCAATACGGTGATCCACCTGCAGAGGCTGTTCTGCAATAGCAAAAGCGTAGAGACAGTGTCAGAGTCTATAATTAGCAATGCTGTATAAATTTGGCTTGAAGACAAATTCGTCTTTGTCTGCAGCTACTTTTTTATACAGTCAATGGTCACAGTGCAAAGGCATCAATCATGAGATTGAAAACTTGTCCAATACACTCCTAACCAGTCTCTGTAATTTCTGGGTAACATTTGGACTGTATGTCTGGCCTTGCACTACTCTTGTTCAGCTTGCATTTTACTGCTCTACAGCAGTACAGTAGACATCAGTCTGTGTGTTTCCTCTGTGTTCCATGGCCTACTCATACTATCCTGGGTGTCTCAGGAGCTCAACCTGTGGAAGAACTGTGTGAAGAGATATGTGCCTTACCTCATACACCCCACAGAAGATTGACATGAACTTGCTGAGTACCACGGCACAGATACTGGCAATATGCACAAAAGGACCCTGCAAGAGAAGAGGAGGAGAAAATCAGAGAGGGTTGCCCTCTGGTTACTGACAACCATTTAGCTACTGCAGGCCTCATAACCTCTCTTTGGTCATCTCAGCCAGTAATAGAACCAATATGGTTGGAAAAGACCTCTGAGATCATTGAATCAAACCTTTAATGCATCATCACTGTGTTCACCACTAAATCATGTTCCCAAGTGCCCAACCACACACCTTTTGAACTCTTCCAGGGATATTGATTCCACCACTTTCCTCTTTCAATGCCTGACCGCCATCTCATTGAAGAAATTTTTCCTAATATCCAATCTAAGCCTTGCCTGGTGCAACTTGAAGCCATTTCCTCTTGCCTTGTCACTGGTTACCTGGGAGGACTGACTGATTCCCACCTGGCTACAACCTCCTGTCAGGAGGTTATAGAGAGTGAGAAGGTCTCCCCTAAGCCTGCTTTTCTCCAGATGAAGCAACCACATTTTCCTCAGCCACTCCTCATAAGATTTGTGCTCTAGGCCCTCCAATCTTCCTCAGGTCTCCTATCTCCATTTATTTTTTTCCCTCTCAAAGACTACCTGACTTGAGTTCTTTGATGTTTCCTATATCATGTTTTTCAAAGTGGAAGGAGAATGGCCAGTGAAAGATGGGCGTTGCTGGAAAGAGCAGAGCTTTGAGAAGAGCAATGGTGGTGAAAGTAAGAAAACATTTATAGATTCTTCTTTCACAGACAACTCCCGCCTTCCAGACCCTGGTCACTACTGCACACGGAATCAGCAATATTTACCTCTTTCCCCACAGGCATGCCACTTCCAAGCCCAGCTGTTAGGGCCACAACTTTGGCCACAAAAGCTTTGAGAGTGAGATACTCCTTGAGGACCACTCCCCTCATAATGGTCTTGAGCTCTGGGATCCCCGACCCTGAAAACAGCAGCAGAGCCGGGCATGAGCAAAGCCCACAGGCAAACGGAACAAGAAAAACGAGACAGACAGAAACAGATCTTGCCATGCCTTCTGCCCTCACCAACAGCCTGTGGAGAGACGAAGTGGCAGAAGCTGGCGGCAAAGAGAATAAGGCTGAGCGGGAACGCCACCCACACGGCGTACTGCAGAGGGACGTTCGGGTGCAGCGCTCGGTACGTCCACTTGTAGGCTGTAGACACACAAACAGGGAACTTGTCAGTAACCACAGCTGCTCCAAACAGGCTGGCAGACATCAGAGAATCACACGCTTGCTAAACGTGCCCATGCTAACTCTCCTTCAGAAATGGTATCCTAATGTTTCTTTTCTAAGACAAGCCTCATTTTGAGTATGAGTTCCCCATAAAGTAGGTGTTTTGCAGGAATGGATAGAAAATCTTATTAATACCTGTGCACAAGTGTGGCATAAATAGAGGTGTGATACATGCAGCTGTGAGGACAAATCACTGTGCAGCGTCTTCATTGGGCAGTCTGAGGGTCTTGTGTGGGTTCTGAAGGACAATGAAGCGGTCCACCAATAATTCCTTCATAAAAAACTAGTTTTAAAGGTATGATTGTGATTTCCCTTCTAGAGCAGCAGAATGGAAGCTGTGCCAGCAGCTATTAAAACAGTGGTGGTACCATTGCTCAGCCAGGTACAACAACATGAGCTGCTGAAAATCCAAACTGAACTGCAGCTCCTCTGCAATTTCATCTTCCCTGCCTGAGCTGGCTCCCCACACACTCTCTGCAGAGGCTGAGACTTGGCAGGAGAAAAGGAAAAGGAACCCCAAAGGGCTCAGCTGCAGGGAGTATAAAGGACAGGAACTCTCAGAGTAGATCATACCAGTCACCTGGTAGATGGGGAAGCTCTGGAGGGAGGAACACTGGGCTGAAGGAATGTTGTGAGCTTTGAGGAATTGCAGCAGCCCAGAGGAAAAGGTTGATGTTATGTGTGTGCCAGTCAGGATTGGGACACTGAGGGTGAGGACAAGGGTACAGTGCAGTTAACAGGATGTGGCAGTGGTGTGGTGTGTATTTGTGTGTGCTCTGAGATGGGGACTGAAAGATCTTGTAATTTTTGTAGCTGGCAAAGGGAGACAGACCACAGGAAAAATGCAGGGAAGGGATCTAAGACAGGGAATAGGAGATCTTTGTGAAAAGGGCAAAAGGAGAGGGCACTATATGCCCAGATGGCAGAAAATTCAGGGCACGGTATAAGTAAAAATTGGAAAGAACAAGAATGAGGTAAAAAGCAGAAACAGTGTCAGGAGGGCATCTGAGAGCCCTTTCCCCCCCTTCGCCCATATTCTTAACATTCTTGGGGAGAAAGGGAAGCAGTCAAACAGGAAAGGCCACAGTAACACTTCCTTGTGCTCCTGTATATTCAAGGGAGCAGAAAGAAAAGGGGTTCAAAATAATTGTTTGTCTTTGACTCATCAAACACATATCTCTTGTTTCTGCCCACTTACTTCCAAATTTTCCCCTACCATCCCTTTATAGAACCTCTTCCTAGCTAACCTTTACTACGTTGCCAGAATATCAAACTCCCCAAGCAGTGAGGGTTGAGCATGGGACAGTGACGTTAAAGGAGGAGCAACACTGGTCACTGGGCTTTGTAAAACATTCGTATCATTTACTGTCTGCTTTTGCAACACCTGAATGGGACCCACCCTGTACGGTCTTTGCACTGGCATAATCCACTCCCCAGCTCACCAACGCCATGACCAGACCCAAGAGAACCAAGAAAATCCAGTCCTCTCCAAGCTTCTTGGTAACATATTTCTGGATGCGTTTAGCACAGTCTGCGGAGGGAAGAGTGAGCCAGAAAAACTCAGTGAGCATAGATGAAGCTGTGTCTGTCTCTCCTGTGATGAGAACTGGCTAAAACAAGGATTTATTTGGAAACATCATGGGCTTCATGTTAAAGGACTGGTACCCATCCCTCTCTCACACAGTTCTGTAACATCTTATGTAGTTTAAAAACATTTTAAAAATGGGGGTGGGGGGTGCAGGACACACAGGGTGGAATTTAGCATCTTGTACACTAGCAGCAAAAGTCTGATACAAGGAAGTCCTTTTCACCCCATTACAGAGGTCTGTTGTGGAAAAAATTATTTACTTGGGATTGGTTTTTTATTCCACACATATCTTTTCTCTTTCTAGGATGAAAGCTCATAGAGAAGAGGTTTTTCAACCCAATGAGATTCAATTCCTTTTCTTTTCCTCTCTGCTTCTCTCCAGTCACAATTGCTTAAATCCCATCTCTCTTTCTGGCCTGACCAATATCTGGTAATAGGGTAATGAAACATGAATTGTCCCTACCTTGACATTTGGAATAGTGCTCTTCTTTGATCTGTACTTGACTGTCACGTTTCAGGGGTCTTCCATTGTTCCTTTGGGCCTGTTTCTTCAGTAGCTTTGCTGCTTCCTTGTCTGAAATGTTATCTGTTATCTGGTCTGTGTATCGGCCATAAAGCTAGAGGAGCAGAAAAGAAGAGGGATCACAAGGAAAAGGTAAGGCAAATGCTCCTTCACAAATAGCATTAAGGATGACAAGGCAGATCTACCAACAGACCCAAATGTACCAAGCAGGGAGACTGAGACACAGAAACTCTCAGACAGATGCAGCTCATTTATTTTTTCTTTTTTTCTTTCTAGTTTTCACTTTCCAATCTCTCCAAAACCTTTTCACCTCCTTTTCAGGAGTACAAGATATGACCACAGAATATTCATTATTTTCTAATGTCCTGGGGAAAAAAAATGGCTGAGAGACTGAACATTAAGAGAGCATTTGAGCATTAAGAGACAGCTTTCTGGAGGTACAAAAGAAGGTCAAAGTAGTTCACATGAGGCCGCCATCCTCAGGGCTGTCTCATAGATTTCAGCAGCACTGTAAAACGTCTCTGAAGGTTTTGAGAGGCATTACACTCTCAAACAGGCTGCAGGAATGTCCTGCATCTGTTCCTCCTGCTGCCAAGGAATGCTTAACAGGGCACACAGCCACTGACGGTGCTCGTGGAGGAAAAGAAGCAGCATCATCTCAAAAATATCACAGGCTGCTGCACACCTCCAACCACTATTTACCCAAATCAGCATTTTAAGTCCTCCTGTATCTCCAATTCCTCTGAAATTCCTAATAGCTTAATCTAGTCTTTTTCTTCAGATCCTAACCTTGAAATGCAGTTGGTTATATGCAACTCACAACCAGCTGCATGTGCTTACCAAGGACATTTCTTACACGGGTCTACAAGACACTGGGCAGCTGTGCTGTCTTGTCAACACCTTAAGGGAGTTCGAAGAACCCCGACTATGCCCTGTCTTTGTTTACCAGATTCCCTGAAAAGCAGCTATCCCACCTCATTCTTTCAGAGTATAGGTGGGAAAGGTGTGCATTTGAGAAGCAGAGAATAAGCATCTTCTCCTTTCATGTCCTTCACTGAACCAGGTTTGGCTTTACTTCGGACCAGGTTACCACCTGATGCACTTCCCACCTGCGACAAGGTGACCCTTTGCTCCCTCCCCAGCACAATATCTCCTTCTCTGAAATTTTCTGAGTGGCAGAAGGAGAATGAGCCATGTTTTGATCAGCAAAATCAGACACTTAAGCTGGAGAATGACAAGACGTATGACAGAGATAAAGCACTACCACACACTTAGGAGACTTTTCTATTTGACAGTTCCTGCCTCCCCCTTTCAAGGTAACAAAAGAGATGTTCCTGTTCCCTTGAGATAAAATAGATACAGAGACTCACAGAAAGATTTGCACTGGAAGGCACCTATGGAGGTTTCTAGTCCAAGCCTCTGCCCACAGCCTGCAAATTCCAAAGCCAGGTAAACCAGATTAGGTTTAGCAGATTAGGCTGCTCAAGACCTTATCCAGGCAACTCCTAAACATCTCCAGGAGTAGGAATTACACAGCTTCCCTGAGCACCTGTTTGAGTGCTCTACCAATGGGTATTTCAACATAACAAATATGACTGAAGGTCCTAAGTATTTTATTTATTTGCACATATTCCTCAACAGACACTCGAACCGTGTGCCATAGCTCCCTTTGGAAATCCTAGTGGATTTTTTTTCTTCACAGAATCCACATCTATGCTTTTTAAAATCATCCTGTTCTAAAGATGGCTCACCTGCTGCCTCTTAAACAGATTGATCCTATCTGAACAGCTGAAAGTGCTCTTCCTTTCATCGCTATATCGGAAGCTACACAAATTTATGCCATTATTAACCACATGATTACCAACACATTCTAAGTAAATTAAGCAGACTCTTTGCAGAGAATAATGGCCATGCTCTGACCCCCTTATAACAGACAGGACAGTGAAACATCAGGCTGAAGAATTTCATCTACAATGCAATCCTACCCAACAAACTGCTCATTTTTCCTTTTACTCTGTCTTTCAGACAGAAATGCCAAATACTAGCAGATTTTAGACAAATGCATCTTCACATCACTTCACCAGTGTTTCATTGCTGTTAAATGGTCATGAGAGATGGGTTCATGTCACATACAACTTAAACCCATGTCAAGTGTGAGATTCAAATTAGAATCTTCCATCTGCCAGATAGAACAGCGTGACAGTATAATAGTATGAATGTTGAAAGTCTTCATATGCTATCCTAGTTCACCGCTTCTGCCTGGCTGTAAAATGGTGCACTCTGGATATGGGAAAAAAAGGAGTTAGTCCACAGACATAAAAAAGAAGTTGCTGTCCTGGCAAACCAGGTAGTTTCAACACATTTAAAGAATGCTTCACATATGTGCTTTGCTTCTCCAGGATTCTGGAAGTATCTAAAATGGTAGGAGATTGTGGGACAGAGAAAGGATCCAGAAATCAGAGGATGACCTTACAGCAAAATTGGGTTAGGCAAGAAATATCCACTCCACTAGAAGATGTAAAACTAAAAATGTAACACAGTACGACTCTGACTGTTCCTTCTTCTGTTGCTCCCTCTCTAACACAAGGAACACAGGGTTTCTGAGCACCAGAAAAAATGAAGACAATTTTATAAGTTCTCAATTACCACCTAAGGGTTGAACCAGAAAAGGTACTATCATGTCTACTTGGCTAAATGTTGAGGGAGACCACCAAAATGGTGCAAAAACAGCTGAAGGTATAAATACCACTCAGGATAGATGGGAGGAACAGACACCCCCCAAAACAACCAACCAACCAACCAACCACCCCAAAACAAACCCAAACAAACCAAACCCCAACCTAACCCCTACCAAACCATTCAGGGAGAAAGCACAACTAAGTAAAGTATATTTTCAGAGATGAAGCATTTATCTATGCAAATTGTCTTTCATCTTTCCAAAAACTGGGGAAATTTCATTGTTTGAATAACAGAGGAAAAGCTGCACAGAATCTCAAGGGGAAAAATACATCACAATCTCAAGACTTTTCTGGGAGCTATTTTCTGAGGGGTCAGCACCTCTATGAAACTGCCCTTCTCCCAGAGTCCAAAGCCCAAACTATTTCCCATGCCATTCAGACTGACTGAACAATACATTCCCACAGAATATTCCAGTCCTGAAATCCCTTTCCCCAGCTCTGCCAGTGCATCCTATTTATGATCTGCTGCTCTCAGCCACTGACGCAGCCTTAGCCTGTACTCCCTTTCCCTCTCACTCCTGCCTTGTAGCCATCTTGCTATTCCTAAAATTGTCTTCCTTAGTAGATTTTTTTCCTGATGCATCACCAAAGAGAAGCCATATCTGACCTCAAAGGTGAAGCCTCCCCAAATTCACCACATACATAAATTTAAATGTCAGTAAAACATCTCAGTCAACTGCTTAGATGTAGAGCTGATGAGGCATATGGAAGGGTCAGGGGACAGTAACAAAATAATAGTTGTTCCTGAAGAAAAGGTGGCAAAGGGGAAATCTAACAGCAATGCCACTACCTAAAGGGAGAGAGGGGTTGCAGGGAAACATCAAGAAAGATACCTCAGAGGGGCACAGTGATGGACAAAAGGGAAAAAGCACAACTTGCAAGAAAGGAAAGCCCATGCAAAGGAACACATGTCCCCGTCCAGCCCCTCTTGAGGGTAGTTCAGCACAGGAGCAGGTGCCCAGTGGGGCTCGGGTATCTTCAGTCTGGCAGATGTTCAGAACATGCCTGGAAAAGGCTCTGGACAATGTGACCTACCTTTGGAGTCAGCCCTGCTGTGAGTAGGGGCTTGGGTGGAGAGCTCCAGAGGCCCTCCCACCTACCTCTCTCTGTGAGCCTGTTATTCTGTATTACTGCATTGCCTGATTTCTTATTGCACATCCCTCCCACGACACCCATCTGTGTATTGCTGAGTGAGCTCCCTGCCAGGAACACCCTTTCTACTGTCACAAATAGCATAGCTTTTAAATACTTTATCAGCTGTAACTGCTTTCTCATGCAGAAAAAAAAAAAATACAAAATCCTACAGTGCAGGATAATTTTATTTTGTATTTTTATCTTGGTATATTACATCATCTGCCATATATCTACTATCTGTTAAATTAAGTGTCAAAATATTATTATTATTATTATTATTATTATTATTATTATTATTATTATTATTATCCTACTACTTTTATGTTATTATCTATTAACCACTATATGTTTTATGACTATCAATTATGTGAAGGTCCAAGGCCAAAGACCAAGATTTCACTATTCTGGGGCCTGTGTAAACCAAACCAAATAACATGTACAACAGAAGGCAACAGCTAGCCAAAACAAGAGCACAACAGAATCAAAATCTCTGTCAAATATTTTTTCATATGAGAATGAGGAAAGAAATCTTAATGATCACCCTGTATAGAAATGGATGAAAATGTGCAACAGGTTGTTTTTCATGCTAATTACATGATAATAAGTGTGCATGTTTGTACAAAGTACACATGCATATTTATAATTTATCTGCATGTGCATGAATGACCAGCAAAATATACACATCCACAACAAGCCTGGATTAGACAGAATATGTTTGCATGCAAAGTTCCATGATAAATGTACATGCACATGTGTACATGACTGCTGGTATAAAATATTTCTAGGACACACTTTTCAGTAAACTTATAAATACAACTGTCTGGTTTTTAGATTGCAAATTGCCTTCACAAATGCATGCTTGCTTGGGGATGTGTCTGCCTAAAGATATGCATGAGAATGGGTTTGATGGCCTTCTTGTTTGTACATGAGATCATCTATCTACATGCACTGACCATCACACCTCTGGAATTGAGCACAGAGACACTCTGGTGTCAGGCAGCAAGAGCACAGAGCTGCTGGTGTTGCCTCACTTTGTCATCTGTGCCTACTGGAGAGTGGTTTTAGGTGTGTGGGACTGGCATATCTGCTGGATATGTGTGAACTGGGATGTTTCTGTGCCTGGATGTGCTTTACTGGAGAAAAGGTTTGTATCTCACACTCCCCACACTCCAGCTCACTATTGGTTCATGGCACACACACAAATGTGTGTTTCCATCACCCACCTCAGCTCTCCAGCCCTATTTGCACCCCATGGGGAAGGTGTGACCCCAGTGGAGCTCAGCCTTGGGTACACACACCTCTCCACCCACCCCATCCCTCGTGCTCACCCTCTTAACGTGGCCGCTGCAGCCAAACCACTGCCTTGTGTTAGTGTAGGTAAAGCCTAAACTGCTTCCATCAGACCTCTGTCCATCTGGGCTGCTGCTTTCAAACAAGCCAGTGGAGTAGTTTTGGAAGACTTCAGTGTAGGAGACACACAAAGTCTCAGATGTTGTAGGCAGTTTCAGAAGAGAAATCCCTGGATATAGCCATGGAACTAACTCTCTGATCTTTGACAATGTGACACGTAACTATCCTCACTGGGATGCTTATCTACTGGAAGAGATTTTTTTGGTGAAATATGTGCCTGTTTTCCTATCACTAAATCCTGTAAGTCTTTAGGAGACAACTAATGCAAACTCCTTCATTCCCCAATCACTCACCATCCATGCAAGAAGATTTATATTCATTTAAGGCTAAACACCCACTTTATGAATTTCACATTCACATGCTCTCTTCCTCATAATTTGACTAGATCCTTCATTGCACTGAAGCTCTCTTAGATCAGCTTGATCAGAAGAGGACAGTAGGAAATAAGACACCAGGGCTCTGCTGCAAACCCTCCCCTTTGCGGGAGGCTGTCCCAAAAGAAGAGGTAAGGGAGATACAGAGCATAATGGAACAACAAGCCATAACCTGAGTGCCTCTATGTCCCAGACATTTTTCTTAACCAGAGCTTGTATGAACCAGAGCAAGAGTCAGATCAAGCTTAAGGGTTAGAAAATCCCTCACGTCTCCACTAAGAATTATCAAAAATACCAATATACATGTATGGAGAGAAAAGTCACAAGAGAGCTTTACTTCACCTACACAGCTGTGAAGACAGATACCCATCTATATACATCACTGTCCCCTTTGGTTTTACTCACTCTTGTGCTTTACTTACTATCACTGTGCAGCTGAAGGCAGCTGCAGCTTCTCTTTGCTGTTACGAACACGTTATTCCTCTGGTTAATTTTCCCCATCCCGGGTTGCCCATTCCAAGTCTTGTTGCATCCATGGCAGGTGACAACAACCTCTGACCTGAATTACTGGTAGGACCCTTGGTTTAAGTACAGCCATGAATGTCAAAGCCTGACCTGGAGTCAGCAAGCGAAGGGGAGAGCTGGTGGGGCTGGGGATGGACAGGCACTCTGCCAATGCCACTCTGAGAGCCCCAGGGCCTGCGTGATCCCAGGGGCACCTGGGTCCCCTTGTCCAGCCCTACCTGTGGGTAGCTGAGGGAGTTCTCTGGGGAGCGCAGGTCGTCCCCTGTGGCCCCGGCCTGGTGTCCTGCCTCCACAGGAATCCCGTACCGCGTGCATTTCTCAAAGCAGACATAGTCGTATTGCGGCGTGCCCCCCCACAAAGCTGGCTTCGAGCTGGGCTCCTGCGTCTTGCTCTCTGAGCTCTCCATTCCTCTACTCCTCCTCGCGCTCATCTCTGACTGAGTTGCTGCTCTGGGCCTTACCTAGAACCACCTCGTGTTCTGGCAGAGAGCGCGGCCTCCGCATTCTCTGCTGATCCCTCCTTTCTCCCTCTCTCCTCAGAACACTACAACTTGTCCTGTTCCTGCACTCTCTTTCTCTCTGCCCCTCCTCCTTCTCCTTGTGCCTCTCTCACTTTCTTCCCTTCCTGCCCAAAGGGTTCAACTATATTTATAGCAACCTTCCTCTGCCACATGATTCCCCAGTGCCGTGTCTCATCTCAGCAAAAGGCAATAACTCTGCCGGGATTGAATATCAGGTATGAGCAGGAGGGGAACTCCTGAAGACGAGGCAGGGGGCACAGGGAAGGAGGTGGTGTGACAGACAGAGCTACAAGCATGGAGACAGAAAGCAGACAGGAGGAAACAGAAATTATTATCCAAGGATATCTCCTCTTTCACAGCTCCCCATCCTACCCACTCCCTGTTTGCAATGAGAACAAAGGTCAGTGGGCTTCCTCATTTTCTCCCCATACACTAGCAACACTCCCCATACTGAGCAACAATCATAAGGATGCCAGCAACTATGGTGAGATAGGATGAGATGGGTGTTCACTCAGTGTGCCAAGACAATTTTTCTAAGTCCACAGTTCACATCAGCAAGCCCTAATGGAGAAGTCAGGCATCCCTGTAAACTGCTGAACATTACAGTCTAATCTCAGCCTTCCCAGGTGTTCTTATGGGGAATACTTTGCACTGCAAAGCACGTCACCAAACTGCTCTGTGGGTACTCAATTATAGGTTTATGCAGAAATTTAATTCTTCTTGATGCTCACATTTTCACAGCCCAGAGCACTCAACAGCTTCTCCTCTCCACTCTGCCATTTGCTTCTCAGCCAACACCAGTGAGCTACCAGCCAGCAATAGGAATGAGAAGCACGTTACAGCAACTTGGCCTAGAGACACCTCCCCATACTGTCAGTGTGCTGCCCTTAAACATATTTCTTCTGAGGACTATTAATTAAGGAGGAGCAGAGAGTTCAAGATCTCAGAAACTGCATACAAGAAAAAAAGACCTCACATGCCAAGCTACTCATACTGAGTAAGAGATTTACAGGCAGGATGGGGTGGGAAGAATGGCAAAACACCCTTTTCTGGGCCCAGAACAGTGGTGTCATTATGGCATTTTGCAGACTCCTGTAAAACATTTCTTCTTTTGCTTTTTTTTTAGTCTGCATGGTGCTTGAGAGTAAGGTAGAAAGAAAGTCTTCAAGAGGAAGACATACTTAATTTCTTGCACAAACCACCTTCTCCATGTTCCTGCTAAGATACGGATATCCATTAGCACTAATATTCACGTAGATAAGGTTAGTGTGTACAACTTACAACTGGTATCAGGCCAGGCAAGCACTGAATATTTACAAAAACAATATCAGTGCTGCCTCAAAATTTACAGGCTTTCCTGTTTCATTCTCACCAGCACTCACTTTAATGTCAACAAGCACTATTTTCTGGAGGAAGATTGTGCCCCATAGGTAGGACACAACTTGAAATTAATCACCTTAAAGAAGAGTTTCTAAGGGATTGTGTCTAGGAAATCAGAGAAACACATTTGGTTACTCTCACAGGTTACCATCAAAAAGGCATTAATTGCTCTCAACCTATTGAGATGCTTTTGGAAGACCATTGTCATTATGGCTTATATAAAAAATTATACATAACGCATACTATATAGTGTATAAAATAAAAAAACCTGCCAAAATACAAGGTATATCATGTATAGGAAGCCTAAAAACTGAACACAATACAGCCCAGCAACCATCAAAGCTGTAACACAGCACCAGATCTTCAGTCACTATTATATGTACAGGAGGAGAACACTCATCAGACCCACTGCAGAAAACTAATGAGAACCTCTAGCTCAAAGTGCACTCTTCTAGCTCTTGTTTTTCAAGAGGCAGAAGAATGGCACATTAGAAATTTCTGTAGTATAAAAATGAACCCTCTACTGCCAGCTAATCAAACTCTACTGTCTGTCTTGTGTGATACTGTTGTGGAAATTCCACAGGAAATAATTATATAATAATAGCTTAAAATAGGACAATCCTACCCTGAAAGGCTTTTTCAAGAACTGTCCCTCTCAGCTTCCAAACTTCCCAGCCCCACTCACCTCATCAATAAAAGCATGAAGGACCCTAAGGCCAGAATTCACCAAGTGACTCTGGATGCTTCTTGAACAAGAAACCTTTACTATCTTCATTAGGAAGACATCCTACACACCCCCTGAGCCCTGACTGGTGTTTCCCACAGTGTAATACACCTCAGCCAGTGCATGGCAGTGCTGCAACTGATCCTGAGCAGTCACTGTGTGTGTGGTGGCACCTGTGCTCTAGAAATGACCCAGCTCATCTGTAGCTAAGGATCTCGTATTCAACTAACCCCTACTTCTCATCAAACAGTATCTCTGCCTCTAGTCTCTGTACCCTGATATTGTCTAACAAGGAAACTTAGAGCTGAAATTCATTATTTCAGTGCATGACAAAATATATGCAATCTGTAGAGATACTGGATTTATGTTGCTATATTTCCTGTGTCCTGAACACTAATCTTACTATGCTACTGAGCTTATAAATCAGCCATCTCTCTCTTTCCCCTAGGAGGCGAAAGTGCTTTGTCAGCTCTCTGAAAATCATTAACAATCCTTGCTATTTCACACAGTACCAATAATCTCTGTCCCAGCCTCCAGCCTCACTGACACTACCCTAGTTAAATTCAAAGCAGCTGCTCTCAGTTTGTATTTGCTCTGAGATCTGCTACTTCTATTTCACACTCAGAAGACCTTGTAGACCCAACAGCTTGTCCACTTTTTCCAGCTGGCACAGCTGACCTAATGAAAAGTTCCAGCTTTACTCATCGTCTTTTCCATGTTTTCAGATCTGCAGATATAAACACAAACACAGAATACAGAGAACACCCTGAAAAAAATCTGCCTTTCTACACTGCTGCTGCCCAGCGAGTGCTGTCAAATCTCCCCTATCACTCTTCCTGTAATCTCTTGACACAGCTCTTCTTTCTATATTTTCTTTATTGCCTCTCTGTCTTGCTTTCTGTTTCCCAGGCCTTGCTCTGCACCAGGACTCATCAATGGAGTACTGCTGTTGCTTCAGAAGTTACCAGCAGATTCAGGAAATTAGCACAGAGCTGGAGGAAAATGTAAAAATAAGAGGAAGGTGTCATAACCATTTTGCACTAGCCACAAATACAGATGAGCTGTGCTCATGGCTCGACTCCTTAGGTGCACCTAAGCCTCTTGAAAAGGCTCACAAAAGTTTCTAGACTTCCCCATGGCATGCAAGAGGAAAGTTACACAATCTGCTCATACACCTTTTTTTTTTTCCCTTGCATATTACAGGCCCTAGTGGGACTCCAAAGTGTGTTTCCAGAAGGACATGTTTATGATAGATGAAAATACAGCTACAGTCCAAATTAGGGTATTAAGTGACAGTAAAGGAAAGAATAGAAGTTGGAAGAACTGTCAACCAAGATGGATCTCTTGTCCAGGCAGGCTTTTATTTTTCTCCCTCCTCTTCTCAGCTTTCTCTCAGGTCTCCCTTTCTCTCTGTTTATTAATTTCTCCTGAATGCTTTTCAGGATGCAGAAATACAATTCCTAGCCTTCCCATCCTGCTGCCTTGATAGTGAAAGCTCTGAGAGGCTGGTGGGGAGGGGGTAAGGATGGCTGAAGACATCACTCCCACGGTCTGGTCCCAGGAGATTTACAACCTGAACTAATCCAAGTGCTGTTTATCAACAGTAACAATCCTAATGTTCCTTATGCCCTGCCCACACAATTATCAGACATCCTACTAACTTCTGAGCCTTCTGCTTATGCTAGAGCCTTTTTTGGTTTGTTCTGCAGCAGAACATCCTGAAAGATCTAGCCACTTCATGACCTCACAGTACACAAGCCTTAGGGCCCATCAGCAGACCGCAGCCTCCTCTGGAGAGAAACACCATGTCTACTTTTCAGCTGTCACCAACACTGCATACACAGACACTATAGCAGATGGTGATGCAGAGCCCTCTGCCACCCCAGACTGACAGGAGTGGAATTTGCTGAGGCAGAGTTATCATTACTTAGAACCCTGAATGCAGAATAGAGAAGCAGTCCCTTAAGAACAAAGCAAAAACAATACTCTGTGCCTGAGAATGCCCAGCCCAAGAGGTCCACAAATCTGTAAAGAAGATAATATAAAAGATAGTCTACAGGACAAAAGAAACTGTAAAGGTGAAAAAGGGAGTTATAAAGGAGGAAGAGGAGAAAGGTGATAAAAGGATGACTACTTAACACTAACACAGTCTATAAGAGGGAAACACAGAAGCAATAAGAGACAAAGCACCGAAGGGCATGAGGGAATGAGAATCTGGACAGGAAGAAGATACAGCAAGCATATTTTGCTTCAAGCAATACCTTTAGATGAAGCAAAAAAAAGAGTGAAAAGGCAGGAAAAAGACTTCAGTAGATGTCAGATAAGGCAACGGCTTCTAGATGAGAACAAAGCTCTTGACTGGGACATTTTATTAGACAAGATATCCATGGAGGCTTCAAAGAGCTACAGGAGGCAATTAGAGCTTTGGGAGAGAAAGAATGCTGTGAAAAGGGCTAGGATGAGGGAGGGAGACTGGAAGAAAAGACAGCTTTTATAGTAAAAGAAAGAAATAGATCATGGACCGAGGCTTGAACAGTAGCAAAAGATAGAAATTTAAGCTGTGCAGGGGTGCATAGTAAGCCAGGCTGGATACGGAGAGACAATGACAGAGAACTCTCAGAGGATGCTTGAAAGAAGGGTTGAGTTCACAGCAAAAAGTAAAAAGACCAGAAAGTTTAAGTGCTTTCATCATGGAGAAATAACAAGATAACATGATGATATTCAAGTGGACATGTACTGACTAATACTAGACTGAGTAGAGCAGAATTGACAGAAACAGGGCAGATTTTGAGAATCATCAGCTTTTGATAACTCAAGAAGAAAGAGGCAGAATGGGGAAAAAAAAATCTCACAACTGGCATCAGATAAATACAGGAACACTAGGACATGAAGGAGCCATTGAAGTAGATGTTGGAATAGAGGAATTTGGAAGGAAACTTGAACACATCAGGATAGGGCAGGATGGCAGTGCAGTATGACATGATATGACAATATGATATGCCATGACTTGGCAAAAACCAAATGGGCTTTAAAGGGGCAGGGTTATGTCCCAGTTCCAGAAACAACCCAGCTGTGACAGTCTGCACAGAGCACCATGTCCATGTCGATGACACCATCTAAGGTAAATTACTTAACTCGATGTTAACTCCAGATTGTCTTGTCCTACATCACAGGTTGGAACGGAGAGCAAAAATAACAAGCAGAGAGACTTAAACAAACCCAGCAACAAGAGCAATACACAGAAGATCAGATGAAAGAGACAGCAAAATTAGGTTTTATAAATGGATCCAAACTCATTCAGAACTTTAAAGAGAATCTGACTGTCCTGGTGAGCTCTCGGGTAAAGACCATCAGGCTTTAAAACTCAAAACAGAACAGCCTTTAGTAAAATAAAAGTCAGATTATTTGGTTATTTTAAATAAGAAAGCTTCAAGCATGGAAGTCAGGAAGCACAGAAATAAATATATAGCCTATACACAACTCTCCCTCACCCACTGTGACCTTGATTGCAATTAAGTTGATGACCTTCTGAGCTGCTAAAATTTTGTGCTCACACTCTATTGCCTAGGAGATTGTTTCCATGTCTCCACAGCTTGGATGCCTCCTCCCTTACAGCTGCCCCCTTCTTAAATTGCAGCACTCAATTCCCTTGGTGATTCTCTACCCTACAGCACCCCTCAGCTTCTATTAAACAATTTCTCCTTTTCATCTGCCGAAAGGCTTTCCAAATGAAGAGGTGTATTACTGGTGGGGTAGAAAAATGAATGTCTTGTCTTAGGATAAACCAAGAACAAATCAAATAGGCACAGTGTGTATACAAGTACCAAAAGAAGGAAAAAGTAATTATGAGAAAGTAATACTAGACTACTGAGAAGGAGAAAACTTTTTCTGACTGGACTGTGCATCCAAAAGCAGCTAAAGTCTGTGAGAACTAGCAAACACTCAATTAATTGATTGAAGTAGATTCAGTGTATTTCTTGTTTCCTAGGAGAAGAATTTTGCATCACAAACATTCTCTGATGTAGTCAGCTTGAAGATATTCTTAGCAGAAAGGACCAAGGAACATCTAGGAAATACAGACTTATCTCTAATGATCAAAACTTATTAAGGATACCTCTAAGCTAGTGAATTTGTTATTATTTCAGCACAGAGAATCTGCAGCTTGTGCCTTTCTTCCCCGTCTCCCTTCAGATTGCTTGTTGCACAGGTAAAATGAGTAATTGCCCATTAGATCTGTCAATCATGCTGTGACACACAGCCTGACCAACACCACAAGGGTGGAAAGGGTGGAAAGAAAGTGCAGCGATGAGCTGTGCAGAGCTGGCCTGCCACAGGCTCCTGGGTTTGAATTTGATTTAGCTAATTCAAGTGAAGAATGATGATTCTTATGTAAAATGTGGCCAACTATGAAGATGTGTGGTCATAGTTGAAAGGTTTAGAAAGAGGAACTGGCTTGTGAAAGGAAAATTTTTGGGAAAGTTTCAAGGACAGGTTTGTGGTGTGCATGAGCTGGGGTTGGTCAAGAAGAAGGAACCATGAGTATGGACAGAGTATCTCCAGGAGGCCATGGCTAGGATTAGAGGTATGCAAGAAAAATTATTTCATTTTCCTGATATATGTTCCACTTTCAAGTGCCTGAAAAGTAATTTCCCTGATGCCCTGTGATCTACAGATCCCTATGAGAGTAATCACATAACCTAATTTAGGGAACTTGAGGAACAGACTGGTTGAAAAGAACAGTTCTAATTTTTTTCTGTTCTGGAACTAGTGATCAAGAAGCTTGATGCAAGGAAAAAAAATAATTTTCAGCCAGCTCAGCTCTCATTCCTGCTGATGCTTGGCCATGTGAATGTCTGTAAAGAAGGGACCAGGAACACACCTAGAAATGGGGAAAGGGACTGTTTTTTCTGATGGCAACAGAGCCCTAATCCACCATAACAATTTTCTCAGTAACACTTGGCTCTTGCTTACATTTCAGACTCTTGACATGGTTAGAGCAGATGCTATGAACTCCTTTCATGAACCATGGTTGCTAAGTACTCGTTGTTGGCAGCGCTGGTTTGTCCTGTCCCGTCTCAGATAACTGAGATACAGGATGTCAATAGAAGGGTTGTAGCACAGATGTGTTATCACTACCATTGAAGATTTTTTTATATACTTTATTTACTAGGACAGTTGTAAATCCTGCAAAGTTTTGACTAAGCTTCCTGTTTTGCTTCTCCTTCCCCCACCTAAATGCAGATACCCAAACAAAAACACCTAACCCTCCAACACAGCAGGGGTCTTGCCTGTTTTCCATAAAACAATCCCGGGTGGTAATATGAGATAAAGACTAAGGTAAACAGAGGGAAGATAGTATTTCTCTTGGCAGCCTGAATAATAAATCCATCGCAAATGAGGGCAAAGAAATTCCCCTGCAGCAATAACCTTTGCTGTTATCACTGGCTGCTGATGCAGGGATGATAGTGAGAGTCAGCATGACATTCACTGGACTCCCTCCCTCTTCTATCAGCCCCTTGCTTTAACTTGTGGGAAGGTGCTGGGGGAAGGGAAGGAGGAAGCACGTGTATCCAGGTTGAGGTACTGGGCCACTCTTTGGCATGAATGCTGCAAAAGGTCTTTTCTCTGTCAAGCTTTCTAAACTAGAGCTGCTGCACACCTATTAGCAAGAGCCAATTTAGAGTGTCATAAGGGGAAAAACGGTGCAAGGAGTACTCCAGGGCCATGAGGGGATACAATCTCCAGATGCCAAAAAGCATCTGCAGCATAAGGCAGCTTAGTATATTAAGCCCAGGACAAGATAAATCAGCAGAAGAAATTGCAGGAAGTTCCCAATAAATGGCATTGTGTCCCAGGGCTGGCATTTAATGTCCATGCCATCTAAAAATATTAAACCTGGAACAGGAATCCAGGAAGGGGCTGTAGGTTGGAAACTGTTGACCAAGGTCAGGAATGGTGGAGAGATAAAGGACCAATGAAGAAGAAAGCATGGAGAATAAATTGTGGAAACTGTTCTGAATTTCACTTATGTTGGGAGCCGAAATTAGCTCTGTGATCTACTAAACTCAGACTGTTTATGAGAAATTACAGATTTTTGGATGTTGTCTTTGTTCAAGACCATTGCTCACAGTCCTGCTCTTGCATTATTAGGTGTTCAGAATCAGCAACAATACCTAAGAGTACTTGTGGTATCTTGTTCAAGCACTGCCCTTGGTCTGGGCTGTATATCAACTTTTTCCTGTCTGTATCAGAGTCAGATTCTATTTCACATTATGTCTATAGCTTATTTTGAAAGGAATGAGTCAGTAAACAAACAAACAAACAAACAAACCAAACCCCCAAAACCCCACCAAAAAAACCCCCAAACCAAACAACAACAAAAAGTAGAGATGGACTTTGTGAAATGTTTCAAATCCCACTTGCTCTGCTGGGTTTTCTTGCACCATGAAGGGAGCTGTTGCTCTCTGGCAGGTGCATTGGCTGGGCTGGGGACATTTGCTTAGGAGGAGAAGGACAGAAATGCCCCAGACCACTGGGTTTTGGGTACCATGAGAACCATGAGCTCACACAAGTCTGCAGGCTCCTCGAACTCACCATGCTGCCAGACAAGCTATGCCACTTGCTGAAGACTCATTTCTCTGGGAAGAAGATGCAGTTGACCCTTGCCATGGCAGCTTTCAACCTCATCTTCATCAAAGAGGGAAGGGATGCAGAGGGTATTGCTGTGGTGCTTTCCTGCACCACAGGGACCACAGTTCTGGCTACAGAACCTCCTGGTAGACAGCACAACTGGTACTAGTGGCACCACCACTGCCAGCCAACAGGTTCTTTATCCCACTTCCTTCTCCCTCCAAATAAAACTGCTCCAAATGCCTTAGTTAAATCCATGGGATGGAGGTGAGGTCTCTGTAGGGGCAGGGTATTCTCCTTGCTTTGGGCAGGAGGGTTGTCCATTGTCTTCCCGCAGGAGATCTTCACCAATCTTTGTGGTAGGACCACTTGAACAGACATGTCTGTCTATACAATTTCATACTGAGTTTTGCCACACTGATCATTACAGTCCTGTCCTCTCTTGACCTATAGTCTTGCATGCTGAGGAACATGATCGTTGCCCTGAATCAGCTGCTGAGCATTCAGATATGCTTAGGAGTGCATTAACGTCTTTAATATCTGTGCTCTGATACCAGGTCTGAAATGTCATTTTTATCAAGATGCCTTGCTCTGTAATCCACTGTCCGTCCACAGGAGGGTCTGGACCCAGCTTTGACTTTTTCTTATAGAGCTGCTTTGGATAAGAGGCAGATATCACTGAGAAGAGGAGGTCAGCACTCCCTAAAGGATTTCCTAGTACACCCTCCAACCAGATAATAAGCATATCACCTGCATCTTGGCAGGGGACAGCACTCATGTTAAGGATCTGAAGCAGACTAAAGAAGGATTGAGGCCTTTTTGTGTGGACCTGTTCTCTTTAGATACCAATTTGGTGTCCTTCAGTAACCTTCATGTCCTCTGGAAATGTTTCACTTTTTTGAACACTTCTCTTAACAGATAAAAAAGCTTCTTTTTATGTGGTTTTCCATTTGATCCGTTCCAGTTAATGTTTTGACCCTTGTTGTTTCCACGGGGGTATTGACTCCAAGTGCATTGTGGTCACCATGAAGTAGTGGTTTCAGCTAAGAAGCTGAATTCGACATACCAGTGGTATATCAGGTTCAGCTGAAACACTGATATGGAATCAGTTGTGTCAGTCCTCCTATTCAGTAGCAAAACATCATCAGCTGATGATTGTTCATTCTCTTTAGAAAAGATCCATTTACTACAGAACCAAATATACTGATCTGGAAAAGTAGAAAGAAGAAGAGAGAAGCCTACATATATAAAAAAGAGTTGGGCTGGAAGCAGAAACCACTAGAGGTTCTGAGAGTGAAAAATCTTTGCGGAAGGATTTAGAAAGGGTGTTCCAGAGTATCTCAGCATGTTCTGTTGATCCACTAAACTATTATTACACTACTTATTTGCTACATAGCATTCAAGTGGTTTCCCCCAGTGATGGAACAGTAAAAGAGAATAAAGGTAACATATGGCAGCTCAGGGCTAGAACTAATGGGGAGTGAAAAGTCCCATGGGGAAGCACTATTTCTTGTAGATATTCTGACTCTTTCTGAGGGCTTGCATAGTGGGGCTACTAGTCTGGGTGGAGCAAGATGCTGTACCTGAGCTCTGCACAGAAAAGGCTGCCTGTCACACTGTGCACCTGCCTAATCAAAAGCCCGTGATGCCTGAGGCCCTGACCTTCCTAGTCTCCCTTGTTCCACATTTCCAGACAAAGTGCCAGGTGTAGTCTTTTATCTTTTGGTATGAGGCAATTATAAGGAAAAAAAAAAGAGAAGTTTTTCTAGGGTCATGGCATAAGTGTAGTTGGTACTGCTTTTGAAATATAGCTGGGTTAAAGAAGAGAGAACACACAGGAATTCGAGATTTTTCAGCGTTGGCCTGAACCATCACAGCTGTCCTAAAACTGTGAGCAGCATAAAGAAAGGATGATCATATTCCCTTCCTTGCACCAGCTCTGATATGTCTGTCTGAGCACTGTGAAAGGTAAACTGATGGAAAACACTCATGTCTTCATGCAGTTAACTGTTCAGAGTCGTGCTCTGAGTGAGTTCACCGCAGGTCAGGGAAGCAGCTTTTAAGAACAAAGCTGTACGTGTGGCCGTCTATAGATCACGTCAGCCTCAATGTACACACTCACATGCAGCACTAAAACACATGTGTAGGCAAGAGAACTTTGCTTAGCCCTTGCTTCATCTTCCCAAGAATAAGATTTCCATGTACCTCTGGAATAAAGTTCCTACACCATGCTGACTGTTTCTTCTGTCGCTACCCTGTTGCATAGCTGCCATGTGTTTAATCCTGCTTTTGCCTTTATCATTCCTGGAAAGCTTAGGTGAACCTGGAGCTCTTTTGCCCTTTGAGCCTGTAGCATTACGGACATCAAACTAATGGAAATGAGGTTTCCAACATGCCCTGTTTCTGTATGGAATTGGAACCAAAAGCAGCCTGCCCTCGGTACCATGTCCCCTACGGCTTGATAACAAACTTGATGCCAAGCAGAATTAATATCAAATACCTCTCTGGTCTGGTTAAGGGCTCACAGGGTGCAAGTAAGTTATTCAGAGGAATAAAAACAGACTGACTGAAGAATTGTACAGGATGATTGAGCAATAAAATCACAGATGAAAAGTCACAATAAATCTGAAGTGATTAAGGAGGAACAGACATTCTAGCTTTGCATACACAAGAACTTTTCAACTATGTAAACTCTCGATATATAAGAATAAGATCTTGGGGTTACACAAAATGATCATAATGACCTCTTTAGCTTTTATTTAGAATTATGGTTAAGAAGTAGGAAAATAATACCTAATTAAATACAATGTGCAAGTACATCTGAGTAATGTTTGCTTTCTGTTTCCCCTAGTCTCAAAAAGAATATAGCAGAACTCGGAGAGTTTCAGAAGATGGTCAAATTATGGAATAGCTCTGTATGAGGAACAGTTAAGTGGACTGGAACCTCCTTGGCTGGAAAGGACAATGAGGTCTGAAAAATATTGAGCAGTATGAAGAAAATTAACTGAGAAGGTTAATTTGGCTGTATCTCAGTAGGCAGGGTCTTGTTCTACTGAAGTCACAACTCCTTGGAATTTAGATGCAGGCAAACAGTTTTAATTTGCTTTTCTGTAATAGAAGTAAATGACAGGTTTGTGTGAGTCATCTACCAACAAGGGTAGATAAGACAGTTCATTACAGACAAGGAATTAAAAATACATTCTGTGCAATATTTAGAAGAAAATAATCCTGTAGACTAGTGGGTAATTTGCACTGCTGTTCCTCTGAATACTTGAGTTAATTACCAAATTAGAGAATATTTGAGCTTTGGATGGGACACCTGTTGTCTTGTCCAATACTACGTTCAAGCAGTGTCAGCAGGAGAAAGTTGCCTTGGGCTCTGTGCAGACAGCTTGTGGATGTCTCCAAGGATGCAACAATCACTCCAGGTAAACCTGTGGCAGTGCTCAATCATGAAAAAGTCTCCTTCTTTATGTTCAGGCAGAAATTCCTGTGTTTCAATTTGTGCCCATTCCATCTTGTCCTGTGACTGGGCTTTACTGAGAAGAGAATGGCTCCACCATCATCAGTCTTCCATCAGATAATAAGACCTCCCCTGAACCTTTGCTGAACAATCCCAGCACTTTCAGCCTTTCTTCAGATGTGAGATGTTCCTGCTGTTTTATAATCTTTGTGGCCTTTTGCAGAGCCCTCTCCTGTAGCAATGTGGCAGGATTGTAAAACGCTGCTACCTTCTCGAAGTGTCTCCTTCAGAAGCTGCTCTGAGCAGGCCACAGGAACAGCCATTTCCAGTCCATGCACACACACATGCCTCAGCAGAGGAAGGACAGGAAGGGCCTCCTGTGTGATATTTTCCAGCAAGGTTCATTTCAGCATGCCAAAAGGATCATTGACAGAAGACAGGACTATGTGTTAAGTATGGGGTCCAGGAACCAATGGTCTGAGGGCACAGGGGCAGTACAAAGACAGGGCAAGGGGCAGCAAACCTATGGGGGGATGAGGGACAAACAACTGGGGAGGGCAGGGCCAAGTAGCCAATGGGAGAAGCAATCCAAGACAGATTGGCAGTAGTTCTGCAGGGCACCATGGGGGAAGTCCTCTCTCAGCCTAGGCAAGGAAACTCTATGGTACATTCTTCCTGGGCAAAGCCTGGAAGTTTCCCTGAGGGGATTTTTAGGGTTCCCACACTCTCCAGTAGCTCTATAGGTTTTTTGAACTGGGGAGCTCAGACCTGGACACAGGGCTCCAGGCTTAGCCTCATCACAGCTAAGCAGAAGGATGTGCTGCTGATCACAAGCTTTGGAACCCTGCAGTTCAGTCAGTTTTCAATCCACTCCGAGGTCCACTTGTCCAGCCTGTACTTAATCAGCGTTCTGTGAAGATGTGATGGGAGACAAAAGCATTGCTAAAGTAAAGATAAACATAATCCACTGCTCTTCCTTCATCCACCAGACTATTTCACCTGATCACTCAACTGTATGTTGGTTAAGTGTGATTTTCCCTTCACCATTCCATGCTGGCCACTCCCAATCATCCTTCTGTCCTTCGTGTGTCTGCAAATAGTTCCCAAGATGAGTTGCTCTATCACTTTTATGGGAATTGAGCTGACGTGGGCCAGCCTGCAGTTTGCTGGGCCTCTTGCTCCTTTTGAAGATAGGAGTGACATTTGTTTTCTTCCTGTCCTCGGTTACTACTCTGAATCCCTCTGACCTTTGAAAGATTAAATAGAGAGTGGCCTTGCAATGAGATTGACCAACTCCCTCCTGCTTGTGCATGCATTCCATCAGGTTCCATGGATTTGTGTATGCCCAGTTTGTTTAAATGTTTTCTGTCCTCATCACCCTCTAGTGAGGATCCTTGCTCTTCATCATATTCTTTAGAATCAATTTGCCTTGATTCTTTAGAAGAGGGCCCACGTTTTCCATTGCCCTAATTTTGCTGCTGATACACCTGTATAAGCCTTTCTTGTTGCCCTTCATGTCCCTCACCAGATCAAACTCCAGATGAGCTTCGGTTTTCTTAACCGCATCCTTTAACACGTGGCTGGTGTCCCTAGATTCCTCCCAGGTCACCTGTCTGAGTTTAGTCAGGATCTCTTTCCTAATTCATCCAGGCCTTCTGCTGCCTTTGCTTGATTTCCTGCTCAGAAGGATGTATCATTCCTGAGCTGATTTGCTGAGGGAGGAGATGATTCCTGTACAACAGCCAGCTCTCTTGGACCCCTCTTCCCTGCAGGGCCATTTCCCATAGGATTTTTCCAAGAAGATCCCTGAAGAGTCAAAGACTTCTCTCCTAAACTCAAGGACTGAGACCTTATTTGGAGCCCTTCTCCCTCCTCAGTTCCAGAAGCTGTCCTGGATGTTCACATCCCTAACCCATCCTTCCTCCTTTGTAAGTATTAGGTCCAGCAGACCACTTCCTCTTGCTGTCTCTTTGATTATCTTCTTACGAACTTGTTGGCAGTGCACTCCAGAAACTCCTGGATTGAAATAATTCCCTGTGCCCACTGGAGATGGTTTTCCAGCTAGTCCCAGCTGCCCTGGCTGGGAATTGTTTCAAGTCTGGTTGGGCAGTGGCTAGCAGACCGGCCACTACCTCCTTGGTAGTTCAGAAGCTGCACGAGAGCTGTTGGTGAGGCTCGACGAAGGTAAGAAGGAGGAGGCCTCGTGGCAAGATGGAGTTTATTGTCACATGCACCCCATGGTGCAGGCACTCACGCGTTCCAGGAGAGAGCGAGAGAGAGAGGCGGGCTCCTTGCTTATCAGGGACTAGGGGAAGGGGGTGGATACAAGAGGGAAAACCAATCAGGGGAATGGGGAGGGCACACAGCCAGCAAATAGGAAACGAGGGGTGGGGCACCCCCAGCCTGCTCCAATCCAGGACTGAGTCCCTCTGAAGTCTCTGGAATGAGGGGGAGAGGCTTCCTGGAGGGGGGCAGGCACTGGGAGGAGACTAACAGATGATTGACAACATATTGCAACAGAGGGGAACAAAGGGAATTTCCCAGGCAGGAGATTGTACCAGATGGGGAGAAGTACAGGGGGAACCTGGGAAAAACCATTACAGAAAAAATGATTATTAACAATAAGTAAGAACTAGAAAAAGCGCCGCTACACTGGATTGCTTGTGCCCTGCTCTTAGTCATGCAGCAGGTTGCTTCCAGGGACTAGAACATGACCTCTTCCAGTGGTCTGAAGAAAGCATAATCTAATTCTGAAATCTGTTTGCAGGATAGTGGTCAGTCCTGTGTGACCGCGTACTCAAAAATGGGTATTTTTCTGCAGCTGTTAGAAGCAGTGTGTTCCTCCTCACAGTTAAATATTTTGTCAGTCTCTGTGACTGGTCTTCAGGCAAATTCTCTTCAATATCCCAGCAGAGATGTGGGTAACTCCTAGTCTCAGGATATAGACATCCATAGTCACTATAGTAGTTTACACATCATCAAAGGATGTGTATGCTAGACTATGCACAGGTAAGACTAGTTGGACAAACTTCCACCTGAAACAAATTTGGGGGTGCACAAAGTAATGTTTCCTCACAGCACCGAATCAGAAAACAACATACTGCATGTAATTTGTTGGAGTTTTTAGAGTTACATGTATTTGACTTCCTTTGAAAAAATGTACTCACACTCACAACAGCTCTGTGCAATAGTTGAAGGTGCCTTGTATTTTTATGTGCTTCTGGAATCCACTCTCAGTACTGATAGATGATAAGCAAACATTCCTGATCCATGACCTTTTACAAATATGTTGTGGAAATGGATGACTGTCAATCTCAACAGCCACCTGGTTCCCTTAAGAACAAGAAGAATCAATTCCTTCACCAAGAGGTAGGAATTTGCTGTAGAGATAAATGGCTGAGTTTTAAAACCATGAGCAAATCCTTTAACTCTGACTATGTCCTTATCAAGGTCCAAAGACCAAAGTGTTTGTTGCAGGCACAATGTGTGGAGGATCTCTGCTGCCTCTATATTCAGTGCTGAGAATTGTGTGATTAACAAACACAAAAACATTATATGCCTTCCCACGCAAAGAAACAGCAATGAATTCTGGTTTAAGAAGTTCTATGTCACTTAATAGTAAATATGAACACTTAAAATAAGCAGGTTCCAATAAGGTAGTGTCCAGCATGATTAAACTTATGTCTGTCCTTCCTCTGCATTAACAAGTTAACTGTGATCATTGTATCATACAGGTACATTCCATCACTACTGACAGCAGCAACTTCCTGCTATTTTGCTAAAGCAAACATTGACAAAATAATTTATTTTTATGTCATGTTTACTGCCAGCTTCTCTTCTGCATGCCCAGGTTTTCTGATGTGATTTTGTGGAGATTTACAACAGTAGTCGACTTTACCCTGAGGATTTATATTTGCTGTACATTTCTGTATTGATGAATTATTTCTCATCTACCATACTTTGTATGCCACCTGCTGTACAGCTGGGGCAATAATCTCTGTATTCCAGTTGCACCTCTACTGCCATTGTTGAGAATTATACTAGCAACAGGTCTGTCTTTTTCTAATGCCAGGAATTCTAGCACACGGTCTTTCCACACCCCCTACCCCAAACTTGCCTGAAGTAATTTAATCTGCTATATTTCCAGAGTAGCACACACCAGATGTCAAAGCAATCATGTATTTTCTTTGTTCATAGAAAAAAAGGCTTATAGCATGCAGCTACCCTATTAGGTTTCACGCAAATGTGGGATACCCCCACAATGCCATTTACACATGAACAAGTTTTTTTACCTTTTACAGCACAATATCAGTGGCAAAGTTTAGACTGATCGGCATGCTGCTAGCCCTTGGAATTTGTTTCTTTGGGCAGGAGTGTACAACTCATGGAAATGTAATTCTGGACACCTTCACAACAGAGCCTTTGGTACCTGAATGATGCTGGAAAGGGGTTAAAAAAAAAACCTTTTCTGCAAGTAGCAGAAAAGGCCCCTCACATTCCTTGCTAGGATGGTGCTATCCAGGATATGGTGTCTGCAGGCAGCCTGCTCCTGTGGGGCTGTAACTGCTCCCAGAGCTCAGTACAAGGACAAGGTGGGCAACAGCCAGGCAAGGTAAAGCCTTTGGTACCAGTTCTGTTGCACATGCTACTGTTAAACCAAACTTTCTCCATGGGAAAGATATTTACGTCAGGAATATACAGCACGGGTGTGCAGCTGTGGGTGTCACCTCAGGAATCTTGCTTGGATGGTTGACTGGAGAAGCTGAAGCAGCAGAGTTTATTCACCCTAGAGAAGAGGCTGATTTGCAAACAGCAAATGCAAAGACACCCAGAGAGAGGGTATAGACAAGACTGCACCAGGCTCTCCTCAGAAAGGCATGAGGAAGATGCAAGAGGCAACAGCCATGACTTGAAAAAACAGAAATTCATAACCAAGCAGGTGGCTGGACTGGATACTGCCAATGTACCCTTCCATTCTAGATCCTTCTGTGATTCTTGGGTTTTTTGCTTTGATGGAGACAAAACCAAAATACTGGAAGGCAAACTTCAATTATTAATAGAACAACGGAGACCAGGCTGCTAGCAATACAAACTGGAAATGAGAAAATTTCTTCAAGAAGCTGCTAGTTCTCACAGAAGAGCTTAAGAGAGATATTATAAGCAGAGCTTATATTTTTTGCAAAATATAGCAAAAAATTCCTATCCCCATCTTTTAAACAGATAAGGTAGCCCTGAACATCTCTCCCATGCAGAGAGGAACTGAAGAAAGAATTCCTTTTTTGCTTTTCCATTGTCATTATCAGAAGCCTACATCTTGCCATGTACAACTTGGGCCCATGTTCATCTGCATCTTTTGTCCTCTCCAGCTTTGGAATTGGCAATACAAATCTGCACAAGTGATCTTTCTCATGACCTCAGTTCCCCAGGTCTCATCTGCCTTCTAACATTACTTTCTGTATGATTGACAACACTTTCAAAAATAAAAAGAGGAGAGGGGAGCTGGGGAGAATTCCCCCTCTGCCTTCGGACAGCACAGGGAAAGGGTCACATGGGATATTTTTAGAACAGAATCCAATGGCAGTGATGTGAGGAAGGCACAGAGAAAAACACAGCTGTGAAACCTAACACTTGGCCTCATGTATACTGAGAGCAAGAACAGCAGAGAAACAAACTGAGGAGACGCAGCAGAACACAAGGTATGTGACAGTAACAAGGGAATGGTAAAAGAGTAAGTGACAAAGAAGCAATGAACACCTGGGAAAAAAAATAGCTAAAAGAGATTATTGGGGAAAAAAAAAAAAAAAAAAGAAGAAAGCAGCCACGAGCAGAAAAAATTAATAAAGTGGCCACAGCATATAAACAATCACAGATACTTCAATTATAGAAGGGACTTAAGAACAAGAAATGGTCAGTTGACTCATCAGCACTCTCATGTAGATGGTTTGTGACCTTGAAGGCTGACCAATAGCTACCTCATCTACCATCTCTCCTCATCCCAAGATTTACAGGCTTCATAAGTGCCTTCACCTGTGGATTGTGACACTGCAATAGATTTTCTAAATCAGAGGAAAATAGCAGTCATTCCTACAGTCTTTGGAGCCAGGCAATGACCTATTGTCTGTCTTTTACAATCAACCAGCATGCCCAGAGAGCAGTGGCTGCTTTATGTCTGAAAAGTGATGTGTGCAGCATTAGCTCAGAAGTGCCCTCTGCTTCTGTTCACTCACTAAGTAAGAACGAACTAACATGACTGAGTACATGGAGTGAACAGATGTAATGCTGATACTTGAGAGGAGCTTGCTCCTAAAGATAGCATTTTAAGGTGTAAATTGCTAAGATACTCAAGTCCTGAGACTGTCTGGCAACAACACTTGAGGCAACAACATCCAGAATTGGAGTCCTTTTTTCACTTGCTGCATAATCCTTATAAATGTTCTTGATTTTGCTTGTTTTGAGAAATAATTTATCTTCACTGAGATTAGTGATTCAGTGCCTTCTTAGCACTAATGTCTGGATTAGATCCAGCAAATAGTTGCTCCAGTAGCTAGTTGCTACTCTGCCTATTATCCCTAAGGACTCGAGTATATATGGTCAAGAATTCCTAACTTTAGAGTCATGTCTAATGGAACAGGTCATAGCATGGCTACCTCCTTGTCATAAAGCTTATTAGGGATGGAGGTGGCTTGAATTCAACAAAGAACTAGTCATTTGGGGTTTACCTATGCAGGTACTCAAGGAATCAAACAGATATAATTTAATACACAATCCTGTCCTGTCCAGAAGCCTAGAAGAGCTCTCAGTGGAAAATATTTGCGATAAATTTACAAACAAATTAATATTATGCAATATATTGTATTTCTTTCTCTCACAAATAGCTATTTAGTAATGGACAAATATTTTGTCAAAGATTTTCCTTAGCTCAAGTTATAAAAATCATGCTCTTTGAACTCAAGAAATCTGGTGCTAGTTGTGTCTTCCCACAAGCATTCAAGAAAACTCTCATTAGTCTATTTACTCTGACTAGTCTAGTTCTACACTAAGAACCTAAAACTGAAAATTGTAGAGATCCTGAGTCTGTTATAGTTACAGAAGAAACATAGCCATTTTATCCAAGTAGCATACTCACTACTTCTGCATCTTGTGCTTCTTCATGCTCTCTTCCTTACCACTGCTTTTGCTTGGGTTTGTTACAATTCAGTACCTCATGCAATCATTACTTGTTTGTTTATAGTGCAAACAGGTAATGGCAATCCCTTTATGTCCTATATTAGGCTCACCCTTGATACTTTATTGTTGATGCTACTCACTTCTGATACTGAGGATGCTTCTTTTTTATATTTGAATGTAGAAAGTCAGGCCCAGAGAGATGAAATACATCCTAATCCTTCCACTGTACTGATTGGCTCCTTTGGCAATGTTAATACTTGATATGTGATAAATAGCATTCTTGATAAACCTGAGTTGAGGGCATGTGCTTGTGATGTGCCTACGTGGATCACTAAGAAATTTACATTCATTGTGTAAGCCTGGATTTGAAATTAAGATTTCAGTCATAAAGGGCTATATTAGTCACATTGAAGATCATAGAGTCTTCATTCATCTGTAAGGTACTCTGTCATACACGAGCAGTGTTCAGCAGCAGAATATTTTTGACTGAAAGCCACTCTCCAGTTCTTCACCTCAGCCTACTGCTCACAAAGACAACCATACCTTCTTACTAAACTAGGTGCTCTAGAAATAGAAACCAGAGGGTGTGGCAACAGCCTGCATCCAAATACCTGTAAAACAAAGCAGTGCAAGATCCTACTTGGATGTGCTCAAGAAATGCCAGAGAGCAACATGTAAAAAAGTCTCCATATTTCTTTGCAGTAGCTCAAAGAAATGAGATTTCATTTTTTTTCTCAGCCCCAACAGTCTTACTTCTCTCTAAACACTGCTACCAAAACTTTGTGTGCTCAGGTACAAACAGTACAAACACTGTCCATTTTTAAAGGCTGGGATTTCTTTCATACTGCTCCTTAGGCAATTTTAGGCAACTGTATGATGCTAATTCTCACTTCAGGGACCAAAGCAAGAGGCTTTTTAGGCACAGGACAAACTGCTACCTCCACTTTTCCAGTAAAGTGTGAGGACTCACAGACATGCAATGAACCTCATTTCTGCTAGTTGGCAGTAACTCTTTCAAGTAGCTAAAGCAGAAAGAGGCTCAACAGTCTGCATCCAAAGACCTAAAAAACCAAGGGGTGCAAGGCCCCACTGGGATGTTCCCAGAGGATGCCATAGAGCAACATGCTCCATGTTCTCACAGGACATGTAGACATGTAGACACCACTATGGAAGAATCCTAACCACTTTTTGTGGGAGCTGTAACAAAGGGCAGGGAATGGTTTCAGTGCCTTGTCTGTGGTCGTCTTGAAAAGAGAAATCCATTCCCAACCAGCAGTTGCATTTCCGTGTAGCTCTGCAGACTCAGCTCTGACTCATGCCAGCGTTTTTTTAACCTGCCTGGTGATGTAAATTTTTCACCCATGGAGATTAGGAATTCAAGGAGAACATGGTCACGTTCTCTCTTGAAGGAAGCCACTATTGGAGCATGTGCTCCAGCAGGTATCTCACAAAATTTGTCTAATGCAAACAGGGAAGGATATTTGCAGGCAAAGAAAGCCCCTTAAGCAGAGGAGGGAAGGCAGCTCTCACGTAGGAAGAAGCATTCTGGGCTGCTGCAGGTATCGTACTCACCAGAGTTTCTTGGTATCGCAACGCTTTCGTGGGAGAGGCATCCCCAGTCATATCCCCAGAGACAACGTCCTGTGGAGCAGGGGTTGTTCAGGGCAATGTCCTCCCGTCTGCCCTCCCCAGCAAAATCATGGAGTGAAACCGGCGCAAGGCTTCGGCTAAAATCCCTCAGAGCACCCTGAGAGAGAAGGTTACTGGTGAGGGAAAGACACAGAGGGAGAGTGTAACCAGAGACTCCCTGCCCCCTCCTGTTCTGTCTGCTTCCCTGCTTTAATCTCTCTCTGCTGTCCTGGCAATGGGACAGCTCAGTAAATTAACAGGAGGTAACATTTCCTCCTCCTCTCTCAGGCAGTGCCATTCTTCACTCCATTTGGAAAGGGTGGGGAACCACAGAAAGAATGGTACTGATGGCAGAGAGAGGCTAAGGAAGAAAAGGATGGAAATGACAAATTACCAAAAGAACAAGAGAACAATCCTGCATCTTAAAGAGTATTATGCCCACAATTGTTTCAGGGACAATCTTGTGAAGTGTCAGCATCTGAGAGGGGAAGTTCTCTAGCAGGCTCTTGGAAGACTATTCCCCATATGAATTACTGTTACGCTGTCCTCACATTTAACATAATTTTTCTTCAAGCATACCCATTATTGCTGGTTACCTCACCACAAATAAACAGCCTTGCTTGCAGTCTTTGTACCTTCATGGTCCTTCATCCACTGCCATAACTAACGCTCAGTAGCTTTTATATCCAGAATCACAGAATGGCTGATGTTGGAAGCGAGCTCTGGAAGTCATCTGGCCCAATTTCCCTGCTCAACCGGGGCCTTCTAGAGCCAGTTGCTCAGGACCATGTTCAGATGGCTTTTGAGAACCTCCAAGCATGGAGGCTCTGCAGCCTCTGGGCAACTTTCTCCACTTCTGGTAAAAAAGTGTTTCCTGATGTTCAGATGGAGCCTCCTGGGTTTCAGTTTGTGCCTTAAACAAATTTCTTGTACATAAACCCGATTAAAGCTGTCCAACAGCATAGTCTTTTGTGGGCTGTTGAGGATCCTGGAATATCTGCAGTGGTGCAAGGTCCTGCCCTTTTGTGTGTTCTGGGCCTTTGCCACAAGAAAAGCAAGGAGGACCTAATAGTGTAGAAAGGACAAAATCCGGGTGCTGCTGTGGGTTACTGCCTCAAGAAACAGAGCACTAAGCAGCTGTGGCAACAGCTATGTCCTCAGCTGAGTCACAGCTACTGTCTGCTGTACCCTGAGGCAGCAGCAAGCACAGGAGTTAGTGGGGAACGGAACAGATAATATAGGCCACAGTTCTTTTCACAGAAAACTGCTTTTTTGTTGGTTTTTTAAATCATCTGCTATCTGTAAATCTTTTCATTGAGGGGAAAAAAAAAATCTGTATCTAGGAAAGCAGTTACCTAGAGCAACATTATCACTTCTAAGCTGTTTCTCCCACTAAGTGAGTTATGTAAGAGCACGTGAAAGGTGAAAGTGTTGCCTTTATTAAGGTTATCCAGCCAAGGAGCTTTTCAGTGCAGAAGATAGGAAGCCAGAAATAAAACTACCCAGATCTCAGAGACAATGGGGAGCAGAGATCATGCAAAAGACCAAATGTCTACAGTCACTATTTGACAGGCCATTAAGAAAGTACATTCACAGCTTTGGAGAGGGCTAGCTTGGAGTTTGTAACTACTACAAAGGGGGAAATGAGGAACATAAGGATCTTAACCAGGTCTGTGGAACTACGCAGAACTTGTTAAGGAAGATGGCTGGGGAGGAATAATGAGGGGAAGAGATGGAAAAGGACAGCTTTCCTGAAAACCAAGGTTGGTCAGTGTCTGTCCTGTCTTCGTATTAAATGCTTTCTTAACTATCTTTCCATGAAATCTCATTATCCCAGGTACATGAGTGCTGTAAGTTTGAGGTGCCAGCAGCTGGCAAGACTGCAAGTGCAGTCTCAGCAACAGCAGCTGGAGCAGCCACAGCTCTCCAGACCAACTCAGTGAGTGCCTGGCGTGCTACACCTCAGATCTGTGTGAGGGGACTGGCACTAGGAACTGGTCACACCAGGGGTGTTGGCACCCTGGTCCTAAAGACAGGAGTGGAAGAGTGTCTGCTCCAGCCTCTAGGATGGGACCAGCACATGTCTTGGGTGCAGCTGCTAAGGCACGGAGCTCAGGGTTTTGGGACTGGGCATGAGGAATAACCAAGCCAGACTTGCAGGAGGCAGTGACAGTTTATAAAGTTCTTTAAGTGTTTATTTCTGTGTGAATCCATTTGGAAAATTTAAGCCTATGTTCAGGGTGACTTTTTCCTCTCATCCTTTAAGTCACTTTACAAGTGACTGAATATGAACAGCTATTAAGTTTGTGTTTTTCTTTACCACCTGTACCTAACAAATCCAAATCCAAGTATTTTATCGATCCAGTGAACTTTATCTTTGTCAAAGCACGGTTTCTGTGGCAGGCATTACTGTTGCTCCTTTTTTTGCAGCTGCAAATAAAAACTTTTAGGAGTGCCAAAGGAAAATTAAAATTAAAAAAAAAGAGAAATCAGTCTAAACCACAGCAGTTCCAGCTACTTTTCTAAGTTAGAGAAATCAGAGTGCAACTCCAAGCTCTTTGAAAAATGTAGTAAATTACACAGATGTCATCTTAAGAATTTGTGCATGCAGGCAAAACAGTTTGTGCAAAAATACAGTCTGAAGACCAAGTTATACATAGCAGTTCCCATAAACAAGTAACAAATGCAGATGAATGGAAACAAAAGAATATCAAACTTCAACAGAATTTTATGAGAAATGGCAAAATCAGCAACAGCAGGCCAAATTGCACTGAGTAGGACAAAGCACTCATTCCTAGTGAAACAGACTCACCGAGGTTGCTGATTCTGTGACAACAGTTGATTGTAACTTCTCTGGAGATTTCCATTTCATTCCCTTCCTTTTAAAGAAACTGTTCTCTGTATGCATATGCTGATGACATAATCTATTACATAACAATATCTTCTTGCATTTCCTTCTCTCCTAACTTTATAATTTACTGCTGTGATATAGTGAAGAATTCTCATACCCTGAGGAGTAAGAACAAATTATACAACACAGGTATAGTGCATGTTAGGAGTCTCAGCCTGGCATAAATTTTATGTTTTATAAATGTTTAGCCAAACCTTTCGATGTTTTGGAAGCATATGCTCTCTTTCAATGCCATTCTGTACATCCTAATTTTTAAGGGGACCAATGACTATTTTTACAAAATCAAATCCTTTGACTATCTATTAGTAATCACAAACAGGGAAACAACATCAGTTTAGAGTTGAAATTGTATTAATTTACTGAATTGTTCTGCTAATAAATGCGATTCTTATGCAACTCAAGATTTTTAAAATACATTGAGTTCACTGTTTTCACTCCCCATCTCAAATAAAACCCTTGACTTTATTCTTCTGGTTTCCAGACAAAATGTGAACCTGTTAACATTTCCCTGCTATCCCAGCTATTAAAAGTAATTCCTTAGAACTATGCAAGTAGCTCAAAATTTACTCATGAAAAAGCAAACATCTTGTTTACTTCATCTTCTGGCCTACTAGAATCACTTTCTGCACAGGTAGATGTTGGTAATTCCAGTACTAGATTTCCCGCATCAGAATTCTGCATTTTTAATAAACCAATGTGCTCTTTCATTAAAAAGAAATCATGGAAGACAGGAAACAACTCTTCAAGGTGCCAAGGATGAAACAGGGTAAATGGCAACCTCTAGTGGATCTGGAGGCTGAGGATTATTTTTAGAACTTACAGGAACAGAGCTTCTACCTTCTTATTTCACAGTAATTGACTTTCTCCCAGGTGCATTACTTTGATCTCAGCTTCCCTGCCCAGCAGTAAGATCATGGCTCATTTGTGAAGGTGGAACAGAAAGTTCTGTGTTGTACAGCTGCTCCCAGTTACAAGTCTTGGGCTTTATGCGCCAAGCCTCTAAGCAATCCCTGGCACTCCTTCCCATGCAGCTCTCTGATCCCCTGGACCTTCCTCCACTTCCAAAATCTCTCTGAGAGCTGGTATCTTCACTTTCTTTTCAGTCTCTTCCTCCTTCCAAGACTCCTTTTTTTCCAGGAACCCTTCATTTTGATATTAACTTTTCCTTCAAAAACACCAAGCCCAATTTTTTCCCAAACTCAGTATTTTATGTGCTGAAGCACGACATCAGCTTCCTACTTGGTGGTTCTGCCTCGTATCTCTTTAGTAATGTATCAGACTTTGTTTGGCCCAAATGTTACCAAAATTTACAAGCAGCTCATAGTGATTGCAGCTGTAAGTAGCAGGTTGTGCCTGAGAGCTCAGAACCCCCTCTGGGATGTGCCATCTCAAGGAATTACATAAAATTCTCTAAATGTAGAACCTCCATTTCTGTAGAGGTCTAACTCTCCAAATGGAAAACAAGGCAGAGAATAATCAAACAAAAAATCTTTATTCTGACACCTCAAGGCAGTAAAATACAAGTATACAAAAAGATATACAAAAGTGGCAGTGATAATGCATCTTGATGCAATCCTACAGAAATTTCATCCATCAGAATGGACTGCTTCATCAGCAAACCTATCTGTAAAATATTGCACCATTTTGTAGAGGGAACACTCAGGAAGACAGTGTTGATACTCCAGGGAGCTACAGGAGCCCCTAAACTGGTACATTAGACTTCAAAGTAAGGCACCAATTGGCAAGCATGATTCTTGTTCTGTTCATCACATTGTGTGTAGGATAAATGCAAGATACATGTTAATGCTGCACCTTTGTCAGCTGGAGGAAACACAGCCTTCATTTACTAGGAAGAATAATAAAAAGAGCACATGCCTAGTTTTCCAGCCTCCCTCCTATACCTTTGTGCTTCCCATTCATAATTCTATCCTGAAGAATATATTTTAAGAGCCATACTTACATTTAAAAAAAGCCAGGAACTATGCCAACCTAGTGCTACAAAATGGAGAGATTGAGACTGAAGTGAGCCACCTGTAGTCCGTATGTAATGCAGAATCTCAGGATTTAGGCTCTACCACAAAGAGAACAATGCCCATCTCCCATATCACATCAAATGGGAGTTAACTGCGGTTGGACACAGCAAGACACAAATTACAGCATGAAGGGACTGTGGAAGAAATTTCCAAAAGAAGAGACAGATTATGCTTTTAAATGATCATGGATTAAGAAAGAAAATTCACAGAACAGGATAATAATGTAAAAGTCTTCCCTGTCATTTAAAAGGGAAAAGAACTGCAGTGATAAATAATCCAAGCAACATGCTTAGACTGTAAAGAGCTGCCTTGAATATTTTTGTTAATTAAAAAGACAAAAGATCCTCTTGTACAAGTCTGTAGAGTTTCTGGGCTTCAGTTGTACAGTGCAATTTATAGACTCCTGAGAAGCTGGTGGACTGAATGTCTATTGTGACATGTAAGTGCTATGGCAAACAAATTCCTCAAAAGGAATATTCCATGCAGTTGCTCACTCTTGGGACTAAGGGGAGTTAATCTAGAATTTCTAGATTCAAAACTATTTCTGGGGCATTTTATGCAGGCGTATTTATCTGGGTCTTTATATGTTTTGCTGATAATCTGGGATATCTTGTACTTCTCTTGATAACTTGGCTATAGAAGGAATTTAGAAAAATAGACTATTAAGTGATCAAAATGGAAAGTGTTGAGTACTGAGAACAATAACTTTCCATTTTAGAGAGGGGAGGATTCTCCTTCATAAGGAGCCCTTTTTTAATATGCACGGGAGTTGACTGTCCTGTATGAAGAACCATGCAGAAAGTACTTAAAATTGTTGAAGTACAAGCATAAGATAAGTAGCATCTTTTGACTGATTTTCCTTTCAGAAAGGTTAACTTAAAAATTGTACTAGTAGTCCATTTCCAATTTCACATTCACTTTGTTTACAAATGTCCTTATGTCTCCTTCCAAAGGATGTTCCCACTTCTTTCCAGTTCCAACGATGATCCTCTTTCCATCACTTTCCATACAAACAGAGCCATTGGGATATTAGAATTTTAAACCTTGAACTGAGTCAGATTACAAGGAGAGTTGCCAGTTTATTTTAGAAAAAGACATAAAGAATTAGACTGGCACTCCTTGCAAGCCCATCTGATGTCACAGCTCGTAAGAGGGAAAACAGATGTCCACAGTCGAAGTTCAGCTTTGGCAGTATCTCTCCTCAAACAGAGCTGGCAAGGTTACTTTCCTGGCAGATAGCCAGGAAACAGGTAAAGGTCCCGACAGAGTGTGCTACAGTATTCCGACATTTCCTTGCAGCGGTGAAATTCGGTGCCTGGGGCATAACCTTCTCGTTGCTTGATTTGCCTATTCACCTAGATGTGAGATTAAAAAAAAATTAAAGTAACTGGAAGGATTAAAAAGACAGAAGGAATAAAAATGTAATTTCTTTCTCTACTCAGAGATTATTCTGTTTAATGCATTAAGTAGTCCCCTATTTGTAAGAAGGATAAAGAACTAGGGTGCAGTTCCACAGCAGCTCAAGTTGCTGTGGTCACACTGTTTTTTTTACTTCTTCTTCCTCCACTTGCTCAATCTTTAAGGTATACGAGTACTGGTGCTTTTGCAACTGTGTTGTGTGCATGTTCAGGGAATGAATTCACCAGAAAAAAAAGCTACTTCTATAGAAGAAAAGTAATTCTTGGCAAGCAATATTAACTCTACTCCCAAGTTCACCATGTGATCATACAAATGAAACAGAAGAAGACAAAGAAACAGCATCTTTACTTGGGTTGAACTGCTATGGAACTGTAGATGAATAAGTAAATAAGAACAAGGAAAGAATTATGACTTTGCTACAAACAAGGCAAGAATAAGTGCTTTAATAGTACTAGATAAATCCTAGCATTTTGAAGCAATGGAAGGCCCTTCAAAACCCAGGCAGGAGTGGGAGGGTAAATGCCCTTGTGCTTTACCTTCACCAGCATGTCAGCCACATGAGTGTGTCGGGAGTCCTCTGCAAACACCGAGGTGAGAGCCTCGACGTACCAGGAGCCGCGTTTGGTGTTCCGCATGGCTGCAGTGCCTGGCGAGAGAGTGTCTACCATGAGGACTTTTGGGGCACACAGACACATGAAACCTCCTTATGCCCAAACAATTAGGGGCCAGTACCTTTCAGACAGGCATATCCACAGATCATATCCGAGCACGTTGGCAGCCGCAGCTTCAGACTTTCTTCCTTGTTCGCATCACTTTCCTCACAGCCCGGAGAATCTGACCATCCTTTGCCATCTCTTTGATCCACTCCTCGGTCCAACTCATCTGTAGTGGCAATAAACAAGGAGAGGGAGAAGGAGAGAAGAAATTATCCTGACTTACTGGATGTAGCTATCCTGTACTTCCTTGGTTTTGTCGTCAGCAACACCACAACTACTGTCAAGCAGAAAGTTCTTGCATTAACTTTAGGCTCTCTCAGCTGTTTTAAACTCATCTGGAAATTCTTCTGCACAAACTCATGCTGATACCAACAATTGCTGCACCTGCTTAACCTAACCTGACTTGATCTGCGTGCTGGTTTCTGCTCCACCTGCGCAGATCACGGGATAACCATAAAAGCAGGGAAGTTTCTGGTAGTTCTCCACCATTAATGGAAGGGTTTGATGCCTAGCCATGAAGTTTTTATTTTTCACTCATACCTACCTCAGAAATATCCAAAAATGTCTAGTGCACTTTGCAGTACTAACTATTTACTACAGAACTCAAATAAGAGCTGTAATTTTGGTTGCTAAGATCTACTCCCAGGACATGTAGAAAACCTGGACCAAATATCTCACCCAGTTCTAAAACCTGATTACAATACTGCTTGTTTCAATTAAAAGCATAAATTGTGCAGCAGAAAAATGCAAAATAATCTGTCCCCAAACAGGAGAGAGAACTCCAGTCCATGGAGATTAGTTTAAAACCTGGAGAGCATTTAATGCCCTTTCCAGGATTCATCAGTATGTATTATGCAAGTGTAGATACTCTCAACTGGTTTTCTACATGATGCAGTTTCCATTATAATCTCAACTAATTGCTTAGTGGTGGTAACTTTGACAGTCCAGCTGAGTTGCAAGAAAATTAAAATAACATTTTACAGATTTTCCACATAATTTTGCCTTTTTGCTTTCTTTTGTTCGAAGATGAGAATCTATTATTCTTACTTCCTAACAGCAGAATCAGAGTCTAGTGTTACGAGGCTTAAATGTCCACATCAGAAGCCTTCCTCCTAAGATGTTTCTCAATTTTTATTGTTAGCTCATGCCTAAAATAATACATTTGGATTTCTAACCCTTTAACAGGCAGTGGCACAGGTGGCATCTCATAATTATGCTCAGAAAGTGGTCAGTTCATAAGTCAGCAACATTGTTCTTTTCCTCTAAAAAGCAAACAGCAGTGGGAGGGATGTGATTGTCTGAAACAGCCTAGAATTAAAGTCTCCATAGCTCAGAATTTCATAATGGCTTCCATTAAGTTCCTTTTTCATCTCTTTAGTGTAGCTATGCAATTTTTTTTCATTTTTCACCACACTTTTTCCGTGTCTTTTATCACACTTTTCCAAACCCTTACAGTTCTCTATCTTTTTAAAAATTTAGTGTACTGTTCACTGTGCATTTTATTTCAGAAGACTCGGGTAAATTCACATCAAACTCTATCATTCACACTGTCATCACCCCATTATGTATAAAATCAAAACTTTTTTTGATTAAAGCTTCAGAATTACACTTCAGAATTACTCATCTTCCTCAGGCATGTCTTCAAACACCACTCCAATCAAATTAACTAAAATGTGTAAAGCACTAACCCTTTGCATACTTAACCTCTAATTTATAGAACCACTGCCAGATTGATCTAGTCTGTTTAAATTGTATTGAAGCTCCCAGACAGCTGTTCTGCCAATTAATTCAAACAACTGCTAACTACCCAGTTATTAGCATAATTTTTCACTCTTTTGAATCTACTACATTAAACACAGATATCAAGCAACTTCAAAGTTTCATTTCATGCCACACTGAAACTCTTTCCATTGTTTTCTGTTGCCACTGGTTTTCAATCCATGACTGTAGGTGGACTATTTAACTTCTTTAGTAGACTCCTGCCAAAAGCTCTTTGGGAATTAGGACTGTACCAACATTTCTTTATCTGCATTTTAAAAATGTGTCATTGATAGAAGATAGAGCAGGCCTACAATGTAAGGTTAGAGAAGAAGAATAACTTACGCATTTCTCATCTTGTTTCAGATAGTTCCAGCTAACTTGCATGGCACAGATAGATTGACTATTTCAAAGTTGACAGTACTATTTATACAGTGCTTTGAATGCTGTCTAAAGGATACATATTTTTGTTGACAGTTCAATTACTTTGTAAATGGCTTTCCACTCCTACTAATCAAGGTTTAAAAGAGGTTAGACAAGGCAGGGTTTTGCCTTCTTTGTTGATTTGTTATTAAATTCAGTTTTTCCATCCAGTTTTTCAAGTATCTTAATCCTTTGTCTATTGTAATATCCTAGTTCTAAAGCATCGTGCATAGCAAGATTTTCCCCTCTTCCTTAACTGCAACTTTTTTTGGGAATACAAAGGCCAAGCTTGATTTGTTAGTCTTAACAGACTCATTATAGTAACAATACAGTCAAATAAACATAATTACCTAATGAGGTGAGCTGAAAATTCTGATTTATTACACTTATTTCCACGCTGAGTCTGCACATTCACATTTGTTCAAGAGTATCTAAATGTTCATTCACATAGGGAAAGCAATCAGATTCAATTCATATTATAAACATGCATGTTACAATATTTCCAAATGCTAAAAGGCTCAGGTATTTCTGATCACTCAAATACTTCTTGTAGACTTCGGGCTTTTCCCTGCGTTGGGATTAAACAAGAGTAGAGACTAGAGGACAAACTGTAAAGCTTGCTAAAAATGAGAAAGAAGGGAGACAACTGCAAGGAACAGGGGAAAAGCAGAGGGGAAAGCATACACACTAGGAAACCTCCTCTACCACAGTGGAAAAAAAGAAACTTTAAGACAGAGCTTCACTTTGGAATATCTGCAATTCCACAGAGTCCAAATACTTGAGGGAAAAAATCTGATGATTAGCAGATCTGAAAGGTAGTTAGTTACAGATATGTTTTAGTTACAAAAGGAAGGAAAAGGAATAGCATAATTAAAAAAAAAAAAGATACACAAAGCACAGAAGAAGAACAAGTCCATAAGAATCATGAAAAGAGTTCTGTACAACAGCATGTAAGAATTCAACAGGAATATGTGGAAAAGGGTGCAAGGAAAGGTCATTTGAGGCTGAAAACAGGCTAAGGTAAAGGAAAGAGACAAAACCCTAAAAATAATTGGAACGAACTGACAGCTCAAGAGACAACCACAACAGACACAACACATTGAGGATCAAGAGAAAGAGAGAAAGACAGGACCTCAGCAAGACTCCAGTGTTAGTGTACTGCTCCATGCTGTGCTGTTATTTGTGCATATTTGTGCCCCACTCCCCCTACTGCAGGCACAGCACAAGGAAGCCTCAAGGTATGAGTGGGATATGACAGAGCTTTATGTCCCTAAGGTGCTCTGGGGTCTGCAAGTCAATGCACACACCTCATGCAGAGCTAAAGACACTTACAGAGCAACAGATGCAGTGGCAGCAGCAGGGCAGAGGGAGGTGAATATGGGTCCCACTTACACCTGAGAGAAGCAAAGAGGAAAGTTGACAGCAAGTTGAATGTGAGGGTGTGCATGTGTGCAAAATGAGCCTTAATGGCATGCCAAGTACATGGCTTTTGGTGTTTGGGCACTCACCTCCCCGGCAGGCCTGAATAAAGAACATTTTGGGCTTATTCTGGAGATTGGGGCAGTTTGCATTATCAAAGAGCCGGAAAGCCTCCTGCAGCTGAGAGAAGAAAGAGAGGAAATTTCTTCACTGTAGCCTTCTGTAAGCCAAACCCAGCCTCACTTTCCTTCCCTGTATTTTGCTTATTACCTCACCAGTCTTGGTATCCTCTCCTTTATCTGCAAACTCAGTGGATGACAAATACATCCCTTCTCCACCCTCTCCCCAGGTTCATACTTGCTTGGGTTCATGCACTCTACCTAGTATTTATACAGAGAGATAATTTCTCCTAGTTGCCATTTTCATTTCGCAGACCTCTCACAGACAGCCCCTTGCCCTTTTCTTCCCTCCAGCCCTTATTTTTTTCTATTTTAAAAGTGACTCCTCAGTCTTGCATAATTTTTTTTTTACTATTTTTACTTTTTCTAGAGATAACCTACAACAAGAGACCAGGACTCATTAATATACCTCTAGTAGTTTGCCATCACTGCCATAAACCCCACCCTCCACACCATGGGAAAGCAGAGCTATAATGCAGGAATCCACATCTCGATGATCTTGTAGCTTGGAGAATCTCTCCAAAGCATTCTGCATCTCCTAGAACAGGGAAAAAAAAATTCAATGCTTTCCAGACTTCCACAGGGAAGGTGAATCAATTTTCTGGGAAGAAGACCAATGGCCCTCCTCTTACAAAGAATACCCCTACACACATCAAATTTACATGAAAAAGACATATTCTATTTAAAAAAAAAGGCAAAATATTCTTGTTCTTCTATGCAATATTCAATCCTAAGTACAACACTGTGAAGCAGGAATCACTTAGGCCAACAGGGGAAACCAAGTGATATTTTGCAAAGGTTTTACACTGACACTGGAATCTGGCTCTGGATATTGGTGCAACTTAACAGATACTCTGGGACTTCAGGCATTCAGACACTAGTGGTCAATTCAAAATTGAAACTGGAAAACTTCAGGAACTCTGACAACATGGCAGGTGCAAATATCTTATATCAAGTTTGCAAAAGCTCTGTTTTGAATAAAACACTCTTTAACATGTCCTGCATCACTTTTTTTAAATTCACAGGGATTTAAAAGGAATAAAATTAAATGAGGCTGGAGAAGACAGCAAATGCTTTCCTAGGGAGAGTGGTTTGAATAAGTTAGTCATGGAACACAGCCAATTTACCCAAGTGAAGCACATACATGCCTTTAGCAAAGACTGAAAGAGTGGAACTGGACTGCATGGATATTGGAAGACTGATAAATAGGGTGCCAATTTACTTCATCAGTGAAAGGACACGAAAACATCACAACAGCAAAGACTACATCAAATATTTGCAAAGTTTAAGTTTTAGGACAGTAGGACTGGAAAAGTCTATCTAGAGTAAACTGGAGACTTTATTTCTTTGTGCCTTTAACACACATGCCAGGTGCGGTCTCAAAATTCTTGCCCCTTGCACTAGGGTCAGGCTAGAGTAGTACTTCTTGTAGTCCTTTGTGATGCTACTATCTATTGGAAGAGCTCAGCCTTCCAAGCTTTCTCATGTTAATCAGTATAAGAGCAGACATCCTCATGTTTAGCCTTAGCTTCTATTCTTAAGTGATAATTCATATCTTCAAAGCTTAGCTACGTACCAAAGGGAACCTCCTGAGACAATTGTGAAACAAACTCTCACCTACACCAGCTGTGAAGTACTGGGATCACCCCCTTACCTGTGCAGTTTGATCATGAAGAACAGTGACTCGATACCCGAGATGCCTGAAAAGCATCTCCAGGGAAGCGCAGTCCACGTCTCCCCCTGCGCGATATTCCAGGTCCCTCTCGCTGCTGAAACGGACATTGCTGAGGATCAGTGCTAAGCCTCGGGGCTCTGATGTCAGCTTGTATGCCTGAAAGGAAGATTAAAAATGGGTAATTTTAGACTACACAAGGAAATCATAGTGTGTTAGAATAGAACAGCAATCATTCCACACCAACTTGATACGCCTCTGCTTGCCAGCCTCCACAACTGACAATGCTACAATACTGTTATTAATAAATTAGACTGGCTTGCCTTATTCCTAATTTTAAAAGAAACACATCCATTTCAAACAGTGAATTAGATATTGCTAACTTTTTCCCCTTTCCTCACCCCAGCAGGGCCCCATATATTTGTGTCACCCCCATCAAAGCACACGTAAAACTTAGGTAATGTTTCTGAATTGCTGTTGGGAGCAGACAGAGACGTAAAATATCAATGAGTGTAATTGTAACAGTGAGGCACTGTCAGTCATTGATCTTTAAAACCATGCAACTAGCAAAAGAGGTTAACAGCAAAAGAACTAATTTAAGAGGGGTGTCTTCAGATTAAGTTCTCTCTCTGTCCCTACAACTACAACAACAACAAAGCAACAGTAATTCACTTACTAACGCTCCAGTAAATTGGAAGTAAAATTTGATACCAAAGGAGAGTATCAAAAAAGGTGTATCCAGGCACAGATTTAAAAGGCACCTAGTCAAGCTCACATTGGCAACTGCTTATTAATCAAGTCACCCCCACAGATAGTTTCAAAAAACCCACAACAACAATCCCTAAAAAAACCAAACCCAACCCAAACAAAAACCAACACACAAGCAAAAACTGTTTTGTAATCCACAGAGCCTCTGACATTGTATAGCCCTAAGGAAGTGTTTATCCCACAACACAAAGCCATTTTTCCTTAAGCCCACCCCACCACAATCTATGCCTTACAGACAGTATCAACAAAAAGTAATTAGATTACATATGTAACTTCCAACACTGCAGATTAGAAATTCAGATTGTTCCACCCACAGACAGAATTCTAGCACAGAAGCCTGATCTGGTTCTTAAGCCTAAGGACAGTTGGGTACAGTTAGCAATTAAAACAGACAACTTACTAGTTGAAAACACAGTTCTCCTGTCTTACAGTCATTTACAGGATTTGTCATCTTACAGAAGATGAGGACACAGAAAAATAAACTTGATGCAGTAATACTGACAGCTCACAGAGCGCAATAGGAGAGAAGTCCTTTCACCAAGCTCTTTATGATCAAAAAACCAGAGGCAGAGATTTGTTCAGAGTTACAGAACTTCTCAGGATTTCCTGACACTTGTAAATGAGAACCACATCAAATGGAGCACTGAAAGGTAACACCTTTCAGTTACACAAATAGCACAACCCTGATCTGCATCCCAGTGAAGCATTTCAACTCAATTTTAAGTGGCACATGTTCAGCTGATAGATCCAAACATCTCACATCTCTCATATCTTAAGACTTTCTCTGCCAACAACTTACCAAGTGCTGATGATTGTGATAAAATTCAGGAGTGCAATACTTCACTGGAGGAATTGAGGGACCATCTCCGTTATCCAAGGAATGTTCCATTGGTTCTGTGCAAAATCGAATATATCAATAAAAATAAAAAATTTCAGACACAAAGCCTCTGCATTGAGGTAGTAACTTGCAAATTCTGAACTACATTCATTTATGCATATTTCATACCTCCAAAAATTTTGTTTGATCAGGGACTACTGACAAAATGAAACACAGAAGAGAAAAAAAGTACTGTAGCGGTATACTTATTTCATTTATTTTAACTGACAGCTTTTATTTTTGCTTCTATGTGGGCTAGCCTTATCTAAGGCATAGTCTACAGAGTATGAAAACAGAATTCTCATCTAATTTAAGATCCTTGTGCTTTCTGCTGTTTTGCACAGTATGTTCTTACTTTCAGAGTTTGGCTGACGAAATGTTGCTAGAAAATTTCAAACAGAATAGTTCTTCCCTTTCATAAAAGGCCTCCCATGCTGAACACATGCATAAGTGATCAAACGAGACAATTTTAACTTTCATAAAGTGCAAAGCCCTTTCTTTATCTGCCTCTGAACACTTTCCTCTGGATAACAGCAGATGAGGGGAATGATAATCAACTATTTGCCATTTTCAGACAAACACTCACTCCTCTGTACCGGAGAAACTGAGCTAATGGCATTCACGATCTCTTCTGAAATCCTCTTTCAGCCTTTTGAGGCATGGCTCTCCTGGTTGGAGGAACATATGCTCTAAAAAAATCAAAACAACCCAACCTAAAACCCCTGCACATAAATAAAAAAGTTACCAAATATTAGACACTTGATCTTTTACACCAGAGAGAGCTCCTAGTAACCAGCATAAAGGTAAACCTGTGGTTAGGGAAAAAGTACTCCTGGCATTACCAGAGGCAAGATAAAAACTAGCAAGGAGATTCATTCCAACCATTTTTTATTAGACCAGTCCCCTAATCTAAGTTGCAAATGCATTTTAATGAAAAGCTGATTTGCTGCAATTGACAGAAGCTACAGAAAACCAAGCTGGACCCACGTAACACATATAATCCTTTAACTAATTTTTTATGAAGGAATCTTGGTTAACGAATACTGCCTAAAGTCAGTACCTTAGCAGAGCGCTAGCTCAATGAAATTCTATTACAAATCTTAAAGAAAACCTTTGCAAAACCTAGAATCTTACAGGACACTGTTTTAAGCAACAAAGTGTCCTATAAGAATAGACTAAGCTAACAAGGAAACCTGTATTGGTTATCTCTTCCCGTATGCTACAAAGTACCCTCTTTGATCATAATATAGTCAGTTTACTGTCAAGTTTGTACTCCTGGAATGAGCAAAGTAGTGGCAAGCTTGTTTCTAGAATTGAATTAAGACAAGATTAAGAAATTAGCAGAAGCCAAACAGGTAGCAAATCACGTGCAACTCACCAAGCCAACGGGGTCTCTTTGAATTACAGGACTCACTGGCAGGGTATGGAAGATCTGACTCATGACAGTGTTCAAGCTACAAGACATCAAAAAAATCCATGAAAAAGTAGCAAAAAATAGCTTTTTTTTTTTCTCTATAGTAAAAAGCTGAAGGTAGCATGGAAGAAAAGATACATGCATTTATATACACATAAAAATGACTGTAATATAATGCTATGGTCCACTTCTAAAAGAAACATCATGACAAGACAGCAGCAGCACTTTCTCTCAATGCAAGACTCCTCCCCTTCTTTGATCATCTCCACTTCTTCCCAAATACTCAGTTTAGAATCTTTACACAGGGGTCATCTTAGCTTCCTTGGTTTTAACAAAAATTTGATTTGTCTGGGGATTCCTATATTTTTGTTTGCTGTCAAGATTTCATTGTTTGTATAGTATAGCAAAATTGAAAACAAAAAACTAAAAGGGTAGTCTGATAAATTTTAAGTTTTAATAAGGGAACATTTGTTCAGAAGTATTTGCTCTCCCTTCCTTTGTATAAAATGTTTACTCAGAGTTTCCATCCTTGCCAATGCACTAAATGCATGGAATCTTTGCAAAGCTCTTCTTTTAGTACAACACTAACTACACCTAGAGAAAAGGTGAAAAGAAACCCGAAAGAAATAAAAATATTTGTTTCCTTAAGAGCCTACTCAGACAATCACTGACTATTAAACCAAAAAAGTTCAGAGAAAGACATCTTTTCCTTTCAATTTTTGGATTATTGATTACACATCCATTAAGAATTTGTTGGATGTAGGAACACTGCAGGAACCTTGTACAGTTCAACAAAAAGAAGTGCAAAGTCCTGTGCCTGTGGTGGATCATTCCCAGACACCAATATATCCTGGGGGCCACCTGGCTGGGAAGCAGCTTGGCAGAAAAGGACTTGGTGTTGCCAAGCCAAGGAGGAGCCAGCAATGTACCCTTGGCAGCTGTGACCCTGGGCTGCATTAGGAGGAAGGATGCCAGCAGAAGAGATGAAGGGAGGAGATCCCTCATTCCTCAAAGGGAACTTATCAAGGTGTGTGAGTACCTGAAAGGAGGGTGCAAAGAGGACAGAGGCAGGCTCTTTTCAGTGGTGCCCAGTGACAGACCCAGAAGCCAAAGGCACAAACTGAAACACAGGAGATTCCCCCTTAAACATCAGGAAATGCTTTTTTATTGTGAGGTGCCTGAGCACTGGAGGAGGTTGCCCAGAGAGGCTGCAGTCTCCACCCTTGCAAATATTCAGAAACTGCCTGGATGTGACTCTGGAAGCCTACTAAAGGTAATACTTCAGCAGGGAAATTGGAAGAGACGACTTCCAGAGGCCCTCTTTAACCTCTACCACCTTGTGATTCTTTATGAAAATTCTCTTCTTCCCAAGTTCCTTCCTCTCTGCTTTTACTAAGGCTACAAGTTTCAACTTGCAACAAAACCATTCTATCCTTTGTGAACAATTGAGGTTTTCCCATTTGATAACGTTCCTTTTGTGCCCAAACCCAATCTGAAATGCAAGCCATCCATCTTATTTTTTAAAAACTGTTGTACCCTTGCAATCTCGTGGCTGAGGTTGGACATTGTCTTCAGGATCATTGCCTCCAGGTGCTGCTGCTGGGTTTCTCGCAGAGCTTCACAGAAGGCTGAGAAGGCATTAGGGCCTCTCTTGGGCAGCAAATTGAGGAATTCCACATTTCGGTCGAAGCTCCCAGACTTGGCCTGAACCCAGAGGAGAAAAATCAAAATCCATACTCAAGTTTAACAACCGACATGATGAACTTCTAATCAATCCTCAGAGCAACCTTTTTTTTTTTCAGAAAAACATTCCACCACTATGCTTAGCTCTGCTAGATCCATTATTACACTCTTCCTAGTTGATTTCATTCACACTCCTCTGTTCCAATTTGCTTGAGTGGGAGTACATGACAACACAACAAGCCAACAATTCATACATGACCACACACAGTAATACACTGTATTCGCTGTAAAATTTTACTTCCAGTTACCATTGGAATAGTATTTACTTCTCCTAACTGAATACACAAAGTTGAAAACATGCTTCTACTACTATCCAGTAGTTTATGGTCTCATGCAGGTAGTTAAATCCTCCAGAAAACATTAAGTAAAATACTTATTATATGCAGTCAATTCCAGAATGGTATTTCCTACATACAGAGGAATACTTAGACCAATGAAGCAATATGTACTAGTACATGTGGAAAAGTAACAATCAAAAAATAAACCATGCCAAGAAGCTCTAATTGTTAGAAATGAACAGGTATTTGCCAACAAAATGCATAATTTACACAATTATACCCTTCCCTGTGAAATCTAAACCACACCAAGAATCACATACCAAAATACTGAATATCAGAAATACATTTATTTGGAATTCATGCTATTTTTTAAATTATCACTTAGACCCAAGATTTCTCCTTTTGGTGGATGATTAGGAATAGGTGATGAGTTACACAGAATTAAGGCCTAACAATATTCTAATCACAAGAAAATCAGAAAAAAAAAAAAAGAAGTCTTGAGGTACATGTGTAAATCTTCTGCTACAGAAGATGTCACATCATCTGGTTTCATTCATAATTATCAAGCTCAGTGTCAAAAATAGTTTGGGTTTTGCCCCAACACATTGTTTGGGAGGATATTGCAAAGTCCTGTTGATCCAATGTTTATGAACCTATTTAGAATTTTAGACCTATATTCATTTGTGACTGACTAAGAGCATTTATTTTTATCAACAGTGTTCCTTGACTTCAGTGTTCTGTGCTTTCCCTTATTTATCAAGCTTCTTTCTATAAATCGGTCTTGATTTGCTACAGGAAACAAGTCACTTTCTTTCATAAATGGCCTCTTTCCCTTAACAGTGTAAGTACCTTTTCCTATTCCCACAGGATCCTGAATTTTCAGAGTACTATTGACTAGAAGTACCGATAATAATGTCTTATGTCTTCCCAGAAGTATGAATGTACTTTTCTCCTGGTAACACTGCTCCATTAGTCCATCAAAAATAACCAGCTCCTTATATTTGTATCTTGCTGTAAGCTCACTGAATTTTCTTGTAACTAATAAAGTAAAATGGGACTTGATTTCAAAAGTATCTAATGAATTTTTCTTCCTTTCTAGTAGACCTGCAGCTGTTTTGAGACAAGCTAAAGGTCGTTCATCTTTTTCACAGTCTATAACTCTAAGCCATAAATGATAGTTAAGAACACAGGCTGACCTCAAGAACCAGAATGTTACTTTTATTGAAAAGTTAAGAAATTTCCATAACATTCATATTCTGCATTTTGTATGCACAGCAGCCAGCTTTCGGCAGACTTCTTCCTTAATGCTTCCTTAAAGCTGTGCCTCCTGATATAACTTCATCTGCAACATCACATTTAGGCTATGTTTATTATATTCAGCAAACATTCAGAAGCTAGTAAGACACTTCTTTCATTTAATTTCCCAATACGGCCTTAATTTATTTCTTTCCCTCACAGATGTGTTTGATAATCTGCATAACAGAAACTAGTTGTAAATAAATTCTGAATTCCTGTCAAAATTCCATATTAGTCTTATTATACACCTGTAGAAGCTGTAGAAAAAGCATCTATAATTGACAAACATCCTAATCAAATTTATGTCACCTGTCAAAACCAGTGATCCCTTCATTACTGTCTAATGATCAACAGAGTATTTAAATCTCTGTCTGTACAATCTCAGTCTTTGATTACAGTGCAGAGTACTCAAGTTGTTTAAAAAGCAAGAAAGCTCTTGCTACCATATTTGCAAATTTAAAAGTCCATCCCAGAGCTTGGGAATAACAGCTGATGCTCTGACAAGAAAGCATTTATGCAAGTAGATGTTGGAGCTTGCCTTAAAAACAGCTGTTTCCACTATCCCACTTTATTTCCACCATCATTTTTCCTGTGTTTGAAACCCCTCTCTTCTGGGTTTTTACCTAGATAATTATAACATCATTTTCACTACAAAGAAAACACATTTTTTTCTTTACTCTTTATTGAATATGTACACAGGGGGAAAAAACCTCACATGGTTTAGTATCTTTCTGAATGACCCAATTTAAATTCAGTACTGTCAGATCCTACTATCTCCCCACATTTCAGACATCAAAGGAAGCAGCTTCTATTTACTGATTCTTCTCCAATGTTTTACACCTATAAACTCTCTACTTATCTTCATATTCCTTGTGAGCTCCTCATCCAGTTCAAACACCTTTAAGTTCAATGGCTCTTCCTGCAACACACTCCCCCTCCCAACCTTTTCTTACTTGTGGTAAAGTTTCAGTACTGGTTTGACAGCTCACAATTGGAAAGAAATCTCATGCTTTATCTCCCTGAGCTCCTTGATTTAATTCAGTTTCCTTAGATTACAGGAATTTATTTAAGTGCTCTATTTCCAGAATAATTTTCTTCTTTTGTTTAGTTTAAATCAAGCCAACAGGACCAGTGTAACTGTTGCGTTTTTAAGAAAAAGTGATTTAGAACATAACTATTTATCCAGATCTTGATTTCCTGGCTTACTGGGGGTGCAGGAGGATATATATAGAACCAGTCAGTTATAATATCCAGGAGAATCTATTCTCTTTCATCAGACAATGGCATTTGGCTCCTCCTGTTTCCATTAAGGTACCCGACGATCAGCGTCACAATACATTTTCAATAACAGGCTACTTAACAGCACTTCTAAGACCTGTGCTCACATTTGCCAGAGACAGGAAGAATATTAAAAATTCACAGACCTACTACAGGAAAATGAAAGGTTAGACAGGGTTTTTTCCACTTGAGTAATTTTTTTTAAATGCACTTTTTCTCCATAGTACTGTTGTGTCTAGGACTATCCAGTAAACGTTCCCTTCATTTCTATCCTTCTAGTACAATGCATATTTTGCAGTTCCAGCTTTCCTTCTACCTCTACCATATTTCTATTTTTGTTGCAATTTCTAGATCAATACCCTGCAACAAATCACTGTGTTCTCTTACTCAGGCTGCTACTGCTATTTATACACATTTAAGCTCTTAGTTAGGTGTTTATCGTATTAGGCATAATTTTGCCACTAAGCTATTACTCTACCTGACTTACTCATCATAACACCTTTCTCCTTACTGATAATCCATTACTAAGTATTCTTGCATTCCCTTTTATTCCATTACATCTGGAGCGGAAGATTCCTCTAGGTTTCTTCCCTTCTGTCTCAGTTTAATATTTTTTAACTACAACAGCACCTTGCCAAAAAGAGTACTTTCTCTGTCATTACCTTAAGCTTGAGAGGATTTTTCCCCTTTTCTTCCCTTCTCCCTGCTCCCCCTTAGGTGACAAACTGCAGGCCATCAGAAGCCCACCCCTACTCACCATCCACATTTCAGCAATGCTGTTGCTTAAGCCCTGTGGGCTGCTAAGCATCAGACACCCAGTTACTTCCTCCCCAAGTGGAATGGTGGGGAGAATCCAAAGAATAAAAGTGAGAAAAGTTAAAATAAAGATGCTTTAATAGGTAAAGCAAAAGCCACACACCCAAAGCAAAACAAAGAATTCATTCACTACTTCCTGTTGGCAGGCAGGTGTTCAGCCATTCCAAGGACAGCAGGGCTCCATCACTCACAATGGTGACTTAGAATCACAGAATATTCTGACTGGAAAGGGACCCACAAGGATCACCGAGTTCAGCTCTTAAGTGAATGGCCCATACAGGGATCAAACCAAAGACCTTGGCACCATTAGCAGCATGCTCTGTCGCTCTGAGTTTCCCCTTCCTTCTTCCTCCCCTACCTTGCTGTGGCTGACCATGCCACCAAACGCAGTGGGATATCCCTTGGGTCACTTGGGGGCAGCTGTCTCAGATGTGTCCCCTCCCCATTTCTTGTGCACCTCCAGCATTGCTGGTGGGGTGAGAAGAAAAGGCCTTGGCTCTGGGTCAGCACTGCTCAGCAGTAACTAAAATACCTCTACATTAACAACAGTTTCCAGCACAAATCCAAAACACAGCCCCATACGCAGCTACTATGAAGAAATTAACTACTCCAGCCCAAACCTGGAGTTCTTGATTTATTCTCTGGCTTGCACTGTTTCACAGTATCTTTATTCTCTTCCACCAGGGATTGGAGCTATTTCAGGTGAGACTGCCTGGAGCTCCCACAATCAGCACTGATATCCTTGACAGGCCCCATGAGGCACCTAATATCATCTTTGACACTGTGTCAATGTATGCAAAGTGATTCACATTATCTTTGACAATAAACCAAAATTAATCAGGAAGTCATTTCTTCACTGCTATCAAAACCTTATCAGTTTCAGGTTTACACTTTCTACACTCATGCCCAGAAAATAGTTAATAATCCTATTTTTCAGCATCCGTTCTTTTTATGGGACCATGAACTTTGCTAGGGAACTAAAAACTCCCTCAGTTTCCTACTCGAGCCCTGACACCCACTTGACATGCAGCTTGAACCACTTCCATTCCAGTCTGCCTTCTCTCAAGTGCTGTGTCCATCCCTCACAGTGTTCTGTGCATTACCATTCCTCTGGGAGAAATCCCAGGCTATGTCCAATGCCGTCTCTCCACAGTACCCACTGCACAGGAAAAGCAACACAAGACTACAAACAAACAAACAGCAATTTGTTATTTGACAGTGAGCCTTGAACCTTGCAAGGTGCTTCACGCAATTTACAAGAATATACGTAAAGCACAAATTCTTCATACGGAGGGTGCCACAACAAACTGGTACGTAACATATTCATTTACTTATTTTCACAGTATTGTTTGGGAAATACATATTCCCGCTTCTACACGAGGAAGAAAAAAGACAAGCACAAAATTACAATAAAGGACTGGAAGCTACCACCCGATCCACAAAGCGCAGCCCGCTGGAACTGCACACCTGAACACAGGGAATCTTAGAGGAAATAACACTTTTTCTTTCTACCAAAGCACCTCACGCAGTTCTCCTGCACGCTGCAACCAAAGCCCTGCAGTCCTCCGAGTGCAATCACACTGGAATGCGCAGGGAACAGGTGAGTTATTCTCCATGCTGCCTCTGCAAGGAACGAGCTTATCCAGAAACAAAGCTCACGGCGCAGGCGACGACCCGCGTACCTGTATCATTTCCACCATCTCCGTGGTGATGATGTCTTTCTCTACCATGTGCTCCACCAGCACATTCAACACCAGCTGCTTGGCCAGCATCACCCGGTTCTTCTTCAGCGCTTCCTGGTGGCACCGCTGCATGCCGCACGCCGCCAGCATCCTGGGAGCGGCGGGGACACCGGGGGCGAGCGCCGCGGCCAGGAGAGGAGCCACCCGCGCCCCCTCCCGCCTTGGGGCTCGGGAGGATCCCCGGGACCCGCGGGCCGCCGCCGCCGCCTGACGACGGAAAGGAACCGCGGCCCGCCTTTTCCCGGCGGCCCCCGCGATTCAAACGGCGGGACCGCTTCCCGCCGTCACGTGACCGCCGCTGGAGCGGGAGCGCCTTCCCGCCTCTTCCTGCGCGGGCTCGGGCGCGGCCCCTCAGGGGCTGCGGGGCAGGGGCCGGGCCTGCAGGGATGGGGGTAGCGGGGGTGCGGCTTTCCTAGGGAGCGTACCGCCTCTGGACCTTTTTTTTTATTATTATTATTTAATTTTTAATTTTTTTTAACCTATTTTAGTTTCTTTGCCTGTGCTGAGATGAGCTTCTGCGGAAATCAGCTGCAATCAGAAATGATAACGTGCTGTGATTAAGAGGGGAGGAGAAGCGGAGCACACGGGATGTGCAGAGAAATATGAAGAGAAATACAAAGGGAAAATCAATCAAGTGAGCATCCTAGTGAAGGCAAATTCACTAGGCAAATTCTGTGATACAGAATCAAAGAATCAATGGGAAAAATCAGTTGGAAAAGACCTCTGAGATCATCAAGTCCAACCTTTGACCAAACACCACCATGGCAACTAGACCATGGCACTGAGTGCCACATCCAGCCTTTCCTTAAACACCTCCAGGGACGGTGACTCCACCACCTCCCTGGGCAGATCATTCCAATGCTCGACAACTTTCCTGAGAAGAAATTCCTCCTGATGTCCAACCTGAACCTCCCCTGGCACAGCTTGAGGCCAATTCCTCTGGCCCTGCCGCTGGTTGCCTGGGAGAAGAGACCAAAGCCCACCTGGCTACAATCTCAGGGAGTTGTACAGAGCAATAAAATCTCCCCTGAGCGTTCTCCAGGCTAAACAACCCCAGATCTCACAGCTGCTCCTCATACAAGTTACAAAAAAAAGTCACGAAAGGCTTCAGATGGCTTCTGCACATTTTTCTTTAGCACATAGATTTTCTGTGTCTTGGTGCACAGGAATCCTATCTGCTAAAGCTTAACACAAGTCCAAATACTTGACAACCTTTACAAATGCTGAAGACAAAATTGTACTGATCATAACTGGTGACATTTCTGGTCTTTGTTTTGGCTAGTTTTTAGTCTGTGCTGGTCACCTGAATTTCTTCCTGACTCCTGGCAATCTGGTGCACTCAGGCAGGTCCTGAGTTGCCCAGTTTAAGACTCAAAAGTTTCTATGTCTGTGTCTCACATACCTGTGAAATCTTTGGGGGGGGTTTTTTCTTTTCTGTTAGCAGATACAGGAGAGAAATGCAAGTAGTGATTGACATTAAAGAAATCAAATTGCCTTGACCAGCAAGTTTGTCTCTCCCGATACTTCCATGATAGAGGTATTGTAATTGCTTCCTCAGTAATGAAAATAAAGTGATTCAGCTGTCAATTCAGAAATGGAACTCCTCTCTCTTTTCTAAGCCAAGATTATCAAATAAGCAGAATGCAAGCAAAAGCATAGTTTTGTAGATTGTTTCTTTGGGAGGAAAAATTAATGATGCCACCAAGAATTTTTAATGCAGTCCTGTTTATTTATAAACTACATAAAAGGTCTTTTCTTTTTCTTTGAACTATAAAGAATCAAACCGTAAGAAATAATTTATTTGCTTCTAGCCTATGGTTTGATGGTTCCTCATATGAATTAAAGTTGCAGTCATGTGCAAGGCTGTGATGATTGCTGCTCTCCTTCACTGGAGATTCAGACCACCATTTTTATTTTTTAATCTGGACATTCACCAGATGCAAATGCATCTCTTTTCATACTGCAGACCACTTTGACACTGCAGAGCCCATCAATTTAGCTCACCCATTTAAAAAGGCACAGCATCACTGATCAGTGAGAGCTAGAACCTGCCTACAGCCTAGAACCATCATGATGAAGGCCAAATGTGTCTTGGGACTATTGTCCTCAGGTGGTCTGCCACCTTGGCAGACAAGCTGGACCTTTCCAGAGCCCACAGAGAACTGGAGAGCTTTGGCCTTTCTGTGCATGACGATAATAAAGTGTCTCAGGCCATCTGTTAGATCTGTAATCTGTTACATCTGTAATACAGCAGACCTACACCCTGTTCAAGAGCCATGAAGTCCAAGCAGAGGATGCTTACATGTATATGTATCCCATCACTGGCCTCTCTTGCAGGGGGAAAACTTATCTCCCTCTTGTCCACCACTGGCTGTGTGGGATGAGAACTTTGTGAACAACGGAAGTCGTTTGATGCATACTATCAGCTTTTCAACCCTAAGTGACAGGTAAGAGGTGCAGATGCAGTCTAGATGCAGTCAGACACTCTCCCCTCACTCACAATCCCATGTAGCACAGTTGGAAATGTGGAGCAGATGTGGCAGAGGGACAGTAACAAACAGCTCAGACCGTAAATTTGTGTTGCTGCAAAACAGCAATGTGGGGACTGCAGGCTTGTTCTCTCTGTAGGGATTTCAGGGTGGCTGATGACCACACAGCACTCAGCAATATTGCTGTTTGCAATGCACAGGCAGAACGTGCTTAGTGTTGTTTGTATTTCTGCTCTTTCCCAGGCAGATTCTTCTGGTTGCATAGTACAGTCCTTCTTCAGAGGTCTTTTGGCAACCTTGTCTCCTCTCAGGATAAGTAAATCCTTTTCCATAAAGGTGTATCTCCAGTTTGAGAAGGTTGCCATACATAACACAACTTTCCTCACAGTGGTTTTATGTATCTGCCAAGACAAAGCAGTGTGGTATTGCATTGATTTCTATTTTGTGCAAAAAGATTCTAGTAACATCAGAAGCTGTGTCTGTAGTTCAATTCTGGTTGAAAGAATAGCGAGACAAACTTTTAGGGAAAATGTTATCAGCCATTTTACCATCCCTCTAGGAGCATCCTGTATTGGGGTGAGGGTTTGGTTCTGTATTCATGGAAGGTGAAATCAGTCCTAGCGCAGAGGACTGGTGAGCATCTTCAAAGACCTCATCACTGATGGCAGTCTCGTAAGCAGGTGGTGGAGTCAGCGGCTCCAGTGGTTCCAACCTTTCTTCAATGTCTTTCTCCTCATGGATGTCCGAAACAAACCGCTGCAGTCTTGGGGGCAGCACCAGCTGCAGCTGTGTCCTGGAGCCCGTGTCTGTCCCAGAGGTGTGCATTGTGTCTGGTGGCACTGGCCCCCGGAGAGCCTCCACCATCATCTCTTGCTGGGCAGAGGATTCAATGACGACGTTGTACGGGGGAGGCTCGCTCAGCGGCGAGGGCACGGAGCCTGGGTTGGATGTAATTGTCCATATTGCTGGAGCTGACATGGTCATCACCTCCTCGTAGGTGGGCGCTTCGTAGGCAGCGTTCACCCTGTGCCAGAGAGCAATGCCACACACACGTTACTTTACTGCCTGGTTTATGTTTATAGTACAGATCATGGACTGTAGGGACCATGCTTCAATCAACAAATGGGGCTGAGACAGGGTATCTCACGTGGTACTGCTGGGTAGGATATTCTGCCCCTGGATCAGCTCACCTCTCCAGCAACTGAATGTCTTTCTTATTGAAATAGAAAATAGCTCATCTGACCATTTTCCCACACTCCCCAGAGTTAGTGAAGCTACCCACACTGTTCAGTTCAGTGTCCTAGGCTTAACCTGGTGTCCTCCTACAGTTAAAATTTATCACTATGGATTGCTAACTACTAGTTATCTCATGGAATAAAACAGGACCTATTTTTTTTTATATTTTAGCTTGATGTCCATCCATTTTTAAAAGGTGGAGAAAATTAAGTACTTTCATTTAGTTTAAACAAAGACTAATTATTCCGTGTTTAAAAGAACTATCTGCAAAGAAAAAATGTTACTTGGGAGACACTTTCCTTTTCAGGTCGTCTTTTTAAATAAAAGGATACTAGTTTTCTTCAAGTATGCCCCCAAACGAGCAGGGCCCAATATAGACTTCTTTTTTTATATAGTCTTTCTAAAAATAAACATTGTATTTGGGAACATGAAGTCATTTATGTACGTGGATAATTATACATCAAATTATAATTTGAATTATACAACGAAGCAAGGCTACAAATAAAGTTAACCTCTTCAATGACAGTAGGAAAACTGGGGTTAAATTAGATGATGCTGAGAACCTGCAAATGAACATGAAGCCAAAAAGAGGTGGTAGTATTCAGTCTCTAAAAATCAGGGGTTTTATTAGTGTCAAGTAGGAATTTTAAGAGTGGAAACACACCCAGTTACAGGTTTCTCTTAAAGTTTGCCAAGAAACAGTTGCTCTAGAGATAAGGTTTATAGAGCTAAACCCAAATAAGATTTGGTATTGCTTCAACATTTTTTCTTTTTTTCCTTGTCTGACTCATTGTTTGGCAAGCCTCGATTACTCAAAGAAAAATAAAATGGGCCTGGATAGGTTTAACATTGGCAAGTTTTAGTGGATCAGTTCCCAAGGGGAAGAAAATACATATTATAAAAGGTACAGGATATACGTGGCATTGACATCTGCAACCTCCACGTCAATAATGAGGGAAAAAGATCTGAGAAGAACTTTAGTCCTTGGGAACAGAGTCTGTGTTTGGTGCCTCAGGGGAAGGGCTGCAAAAGAGTGTTTAAAATGGCCATGAGTGAGGTGAGAGAGTTAAAGAGGAGTAACCAGGTTGCTGCTTACCCTGCTTGGCTTTGCCTGTTTGGAGGCATTTCATTTGCGTCATGCCGGTGTTGATTCCTCAGGTAACACTCGACAAACACACTCAGCAAATAGCCGACCAGGCACACTCCCCCTACCCCGAGGAAGAAATAGCCTACTGGGTTGATGTTAGAGGAGATGGCCAGCATGGTGACCCCGATGAGAAGAGCAGCAGTGAACAGAAGCAGCAAGGTTTGGCGGATGTTCTTCCAGCGTGTCTCTAACAACATGGCAGGAGGGATGGTGACAGCAGGCACTTGAGAACAGATGGGCACTTAAAGGGACAGGCATCTGTGGAAGATGGAACAGTTTTTTCAACATGAAACATGAGCCTATAAACACATTTCTAAGTATTGTGACCTAAGGAAAAACATGCTCAAGTACATGCACGTACATCATAAGCCTGGGAAATCTGTGCACACCAATGTAAACATATTAGAATTTCCTATGTGTGTGCATGTTGAAGAGTTGGAATACTTGGACGCAGTTGCAAAACATAAAACGCATAAATAGACCATCAGCACTTATTACCAGACATACCTAAAAAGGTCTGGCTTAACAGGGAGGCAGATTGAGGCTACTGCGAAAGCAATATCCAGAAAACTTCAAGGGTTAATTCTAGAACATTTGTGCCTTGCATAATCAACATTCAAATACTCATTCAAATCCCCGAAGAAAAGCAGCACTGTTTAATAGGCCTGTCTGCCCTGGTAAATTGAGCATCTTATTTCAATGTAGCACTAGAGCAGTAATGTAAATTTATGTTCTGGATGTAGCTAGGGTATGTGTGTTTTTGAAAACGGTAAGCGTTTATTTCAGGTTTTGCCTGTATTCTCAGTTCTCTGTTGATGTGCTTTTTTTTCCCCTCTGTTCTCAGACATGAGAGCATTTCCTGTTCCCCATTCCAAACCCCATTTCTGTGAAAGGGACAGCAGTTGTCACTGTGTGCAGTCAATGAAGAATGAATACCAGGAATCTGTGGCATTCAAGAATACCATAATTAAGGAGCTGTCTTGCATGTGTTATACTAACCTACATCTATCCCACTGTTTTGGTGAAGACCTCTTTGAAGGAAAAAAGCGTGAAACAATGGGCATATTTTTTATGAATATGCATCTCCAAACAAACAAACAGTTTTATATAGCTCCGTGTTATATTGTGTGCTTTCTCCTTATTACAGCAAAAATAGCTAAATGTATATAAGCAAAAGAAACACATTTTTTTAGTATCTACTTACCAGAAAGAGGTTTTGGTAGGTACGAGCAGTCATGTTTTAACTTCTCTCTTCATCACAAGGAAAAATGTGTCCTGCTGCTTCCTGTTCTGACCCGAGGATAGAACACCAGTTAAAACTCTCCCTTCCTCCTTTTGAGTTTTCTGGTAGGGAAACTATGAAGATTTCTTTGGAAAATAGAAGTCGGAAACTAGTGAATATGGGAAGATACCAACTGATGGGAAGATCCCATTGTAGAAATTTTGCGAGGGAAAGTAGAATCTCTGTTTTCCAGGTTCTGAATCCAAAGCAGTTTCTAGACGATCACACACCTTCTACTCTTTTGCAGCTCTTCTCGGTCTGTCCCACAAAAGCAGGAAACTCATTAGGAAAGAGGGCGGAGTGAGCAGTGGGGGAGTGCTTACCTGTGTCGTGTCTCTTTGGTCTGATTCACTTCAATGAGAGAAACTGCCCTGAAAATTCTGGGTTTTTCCCTACGTAGCAAAGGAATCTTGATCTCTGCCTCACAAAGCAGGAACAACTGCCTGCCCAGCCCACGTCACGTGGCCCACACATAAATCTATTTATGACTTCTGTAAAATGTAAATTCATACATTTTTCCTGATCGAGTCCTGTTTGTCAAATGCCCTCTTTGATTTTACAAACAAAAAGGACAAAAAGGGGGAAAGAGGTTATTATTTCACATAGGGCTGAGTTAAAAACATTTTTATTCCCTAAGCTATGTGGGAATAGAATGAGAGTTAATGATAAGCAACAGAACTGAATAAAGTACTGAATTACTTCTGTTATCTGAACCTTTAGTGTGTGTCTGAAAACTGGAATGGAATGGAATGGAATGGAATGGAATGGAATGGAATAGCATAGCATAGCATAGCATAGAATAGAATAGAATAGAATAGAATAGAATAGAATAGAATAGAATAGAATAGAATAGAATAGAATAGAATAGAATAGAAAAAATTCATTTGGAAGGGATGACACCCTTCTCCAACACCCTTTTCCTTCTTCATCCATTTGGTAGGGATGACTACACTTTCTCCAACTCCCCACCTGCTTCAGTGCTGACCAGAAGCTAAAGCATGTTATTAAGGGCATTGTCCAAATGTCTCTTAAACACTGACAGGCTTGGGGTATTGGCCACCTCTCTAGGAAGCCTGTTCCAGTGTCTGACCACCCTCTAGGTAAAGAAATGTTTCCTGATGTCCCCTGACACAGCTTTGGACCATCTCCATTTGTCATATCGCTAGATCCCAGGGAGAAGGGATCAGAACCTCCCTCTCCCCTTCCCCTCCTCAGGGAGCTGCAGAGAGTAAGGGGGTCACCTCACAGCCTCCCTTTTTCCCAGAGCCCTTAACTGCTCCTCCCAGGACACACCTTCCAGCCCCTTCACCAGCTTTGTTGCCCTCCTCTGCACACATTCAAAGACTTTCCCACCCCTCTGAAATGGTGGTGCCCAGAACTGCTTGTCAGGACTCCAGGTGAGGCTGCGCCAACACTCCCACAAGTCCTTCTCTCTTCAGAAATAGCAAGTCTAGGAGAGCATCTTTTTTAGCTGTCCAACTGAATATCTGTGACAAGAAATTATCTTCTACAAACTTCAGGAATTTCCTAGATTGTGCATATCTAAGCAATTTGTTATTCTCAGGTGATGCCTGGGAAATTGGAATCTTCCATAAGGAGTAAGGGCTGCTGATTCAGAGATTTCTCTTAAATGCCTATAGAAGAACTCATCAGTGCTTACCTCACTGTAAGTTCTTGAATGCTATAGGATGAATTATCTCCAGGAGCAGGGTGCAGCTCACAGTGGTCTGTAACAGGAAGATGCCCTAGTGCTAAACGTTTATTAATAGTACTTAGTTTGGAAGTTTGGGCCAACAAGAATTGCATGAGGTTCAACAAAGATAAATGTAAAGTCCCACAGGAATGGAATAATGCCGAGCAGCAATACAGGTTGGGGCCAGACTGACTGGGATGCAGCTCTGCTGAAATAAGCTTGGTGGACATGATGAAAGAGAAACTCAACAGGAGAGAGCAGTGTGCCCTTGAAGCAATGAAGGCAAGCTGTGTCCTGAGCTGCATCAGTAAGAGGGTAGTGAATAGATCAAGGGCTTGGATTATTCTGAGCAGCGCTTGTTAAGACACACATGAAATACTGTGTACTATCCCCAGTTTGGATGCGGTCTGAAGAATTGGATATGGTCTGGTGAATGCCTTGAGAGTTGGAGAACGTTGACAGCTTAAGAGGCTGGATTTGTAGAGCTGAGAGTAGAGAAGGCTTGGGCAGGTGGTGAGTGTCTACTCAGTTTTCCAATAGTAGTAGGTAGTTACAGAGAGGAGGGAGGGAGTTACATGGTGACAGGTTAAGAGGCCACAGGAAAAAGGGTAAGTGCCTCTAGATATAAGAAAAACAGTCTTTAATGTAAAAACAACAAAATGCTATTGCTTGCCTAGAGAAATGGAGGAATCCACTTGGCTGGAAATATTCACATCTCAGTCCAGGGCCCAGCTCTCAGTAAGAGGTTGGACCAGATCATCTGCCCTTCCAGCCTAGACTTGTCAGTGTTTCTGTTTTGAATATTTTCTCCTTATAATTGCCTTTCTGGCTGCTGACAGATAAAGGACCTTTAGTTTTGATTGTAATCCATTCTTTGCCTTCAAGAGAATTCTTTTGAAGATGGCAGACTTAACACCCACATAAAGGGGAGAAAGTCAGGATTCTGGTGTGTAGCATGTCATTTTGCAAGGCTATTATTTAGATGGAAAATATGATTTTCATTTTGGGATTGCCTGGTATTGAGAACACCTTAACTGCTAAGGAATATTTGAGAAAACTGATTTGACAGACTCTTTACACAGACATCATGACTGACCCATAGTACAATCTGCATGTGTCATACAAACAGCAAGTACTTTCTAACCAGTGTAGCTGGTGGTTGTTAGAACCATTCCTGAGAGATAAAAGATTTACATCTTGCTGATTTGAGGAGTAATTAAAATTAAAATTAAAAGTATCCTGTTTCCTGTTCTCCCCTTCCTTGCATCTTCCTTGCAGTGACTCAGTGCTCAGGTGATCTCTTGCTGAACCAGCCCAGCTGTCTCAGTGGGAAAGTATTTACTTTTTTCCAAAGTGAATTTAGTGGGCTTAATCTCACCCCTAAAGTATCATCTAACCATTAGTTTCCCATTAAAGGGAAGCAATAGGAATGCATAGCCAGCGTGGTGAAGGAGAAAGGAGGAAGAATGGAAATAATTTCCAGGGCTGTAGTGGCTGTCATCTGATTGACTTGGCCCAAACCATTGGAGCAGAAGGAAATCTTCCTTCTCTGACAGAGTAAGCCCCACAGAAAGGTGTAGAAAGAATCTAAGACCCATTTTTTTACTCAGCAAAGCCTGTTAGATATATCATGGATTACCAGCTCAGCCTGATGACTTTAGACTACTCCCAGATCTGGTATGTCTACTGTCCAAAGGCCTCAACAATTTGACCATTGTTGAATCCCCCTTGTAAGTTCCTACAGAAGGTACTTCAGCTGTGTGGAGGAAGCTGAGGCATTTTGCTTATCTGCACATTCTCCTGTGGGGAGTAGGCACTGCTTTGGGGCTAGATCTTTTTGCTAAGTTAGTAGAAAGTCAGAAAGGTGAAAAAAATTCTTCATTATTTGCTGTAGAACTACTTCTGTGATTGGAAATTCTGTATTTGATTTCTAGATAGATAGAAAGATATTGGTTTTGCTGAAAATCTGTACAGTAGTTTTGATTGGTGCATCCTTTTTTAAAATAGTCTTAGCATAGTTACAAAATATCAGGATGAAAGAGGCTAGAAATGGTAGCCTCTGTGTTGAATTGGTTGTTGCTTGTATTGATGGCATTTTTTCTGTTAAAGTTCAGAGTTCAGTAACTCTTGCAGATTTTACCCTTGCAATTCGTGGATGACTGTGCTGAATCTTTAGGAAGTATTTTTATTCATTTACAAGCACGCATAAAACGACAATATTTTATGATGCAGCTGTGAGTGCATTAGTTGAACATGTTTATGAATGTGACACATACTGCTTTGTGAGTCTAAGGATACAAAGCAGCATGAATTTCTATGAACTAACATTTGCAATATGTTTTCTAGCAGAAAAGTGCTTCTACGTGAGGCCTTTTAGCATTTCTGAAGGACTTCTGAAACTTTTGTCTGTTTGCTGTTTTGGTTCTCTCCCCAGTCTGGTTCAGACTGTCACTGGGATCCATAACAAAGAAAAATAGATCACACAGATGCATCAAGAAGTATTTGGTGATTAAAAGGTGCAGAAAATGCAGTGGGGCTTGGGTAAGGCCTGAGACATATCACTCTGCGGGGTTTGTTAAACAAGGTGTTGAAGCCTGGGAGAGTAAACAGGGACATTAATCCTGCCATGCTAAACTGTCTCCCTTTCATGTGCAGTAGAGATTTTTTTTCTTTTTTACAGAACGCTTTCTGTTCTCTTTTGTTCAGTCATACTGTGAGACCCTTCATTTAACAGTGTATTTCTTTATTTAGGACTGTGAATTTCCTTTTTTAAAAAACTCTTTGTTTCTTCCCATATCTCGTTGTCAGGCTCTAGGAAGCATTTCACCTTTCCCCTGTTTCATCTCACTATCTACTCAACCTTCTGCCCAGACTGCTACTAATTAACTTAGTACCTACAGTAAGCTCAGTTATCAGCTTGGTATGCAGAGAAGCTTGCTTTATTCCCAAGGGCTTGTGACGTGCACACCACGGCACGATTAATCTGACCGTAATCACCAAGTCTATTCTTCCCCATAACCTCATCCTGAAGCAATTTCTGAGAACATGAGCAAGTACTGGGGACAAAGTGTTATTGAACCACCTTTTCCAGTCTTATCTGCTTCTCCTTTTGTCCCCCAGGTTTTGCATAGTCACTTCTGTGACTTGACAAATTGCATCACTGCATTTTATCTAGAGATCATGGGGCAGTCATGAGCTCTGGTTGATGTTTCTGGTCAATTTTAGGCAGGAGAAAGCAAAACCCCAAGAAAAGCAGAACACCTATGCTTGGACATTCAGACTATGTGTGTAATATTGGGAAAACTATTTGTGTTTGACCTGCCAGAGCTTAATGGTCACACATTTCTTGGGAACTGGCAATCTCTGTTTCCTTCCAGCTTATTCCAGTTCTTACAGGACAATGGTTGGAAGTTATATGTGTAGTCACTGTGTGGTGGATTTTTTTCTACTATCTTCTACCTGCAGTGGCTTTTCTCTGTAGATCAGGGTTGAGATATGGTCACAGAAGGACTAATATACAAAGAGCTTCTACTGATACTCTTAATTCCTCAGCTGTCTGAAGGATGCCTGAAAAGCATAAATGTACAGAGATTGAGTCAGAGACACTTGTTATGTTGTGCAGAACGACAGGATTTCTCTTTTCTGAAAGTGGGGAGTCACATTCAAGATGTGAAGTGTTTTCAGGGCTGTCTGCACACCTAATGTTCCTAAGTATTTAAAATTAACAAAGCAGCACATCCTTCTCCTGCCAGAAGAGGAACAGAAAAATAGCAAGCATTTACCAAGATGATATGAGAGGTTTTATATCCTCTTACAGACTTTTAAATTCACATACATCATGTTTTGCTTTTTGTCTGGGGAAAAAAAAAAAAAGTGAAGGCTAGAAGCTTCCTCATCTTTTTATTTGGAGTTCTCCTTAGGGTAAGCACTTTAAATTTGTGAGGTTTCATTAGCATTGGTAAAACTTTCTGCAGCTGATTTAGTTTAATGATAGAGCCCAGCTTGGTCTAAATTATTTACTTTTTGCTGGAAGACTTTCTTCACTTGTGTAGAATCTCTGCACATTGCAGTACTTCTACTGAGATGTTACTGTATGTGAGATGTAAAGTAGCAGTGCGCACTTCTCTGAAGAAATCCACCCTGGTGACTGAAAAGCTACGAAATGGGACACTACAGTGACCTCTCCTCTTTTGCTAATTTAGAGCTCCTAATGTGGATTAGACAGAGGAGGAGATGGCCATGACTAAATGTGAAGAAGGAGGGCAGTTAAGATCCTACTACCAGAATATGGTGAAAGAATCACATGGAGTACTGTGGAAATTTCCATAGCGTGGAAAGAGCAAATGAGCAAAAAGAATTAGTTGTAAGATGAAACTAAGGACTGAATTGAGAATAGTTGAAAGAACACAGGACGATAATACGCTGTCAGTCTAGACTGTACTAGCTGTCTCTGGAAAGAAGAGAAAATTAGACCTGTGTATGCTGAGCAGCTTTACTATGGAACATTCCTTTTCTCCAGACGTAATTTCACCATTCTAAAATAGGAAACTTCTCAGCCAAAGGACATGAGATGCAGTGAGAAAAGTTAATGTGTAATTGCCACAGAGTTTCTATTGCTTATCTTCCTCCCTGGTTCTAGCAATGTATTCTTGCTGCTTATGTTGCCAAACCTGTTACACACTGGAGCCCTCTGTGACATGTTCTGAATGGCTAACAGGGCATAAACAAGTAAAAAGGAAAAAAGTGCTATTTTCTCTTGTGTTAATACACTAACACTCACAGAAACCTGCAGGAAGTGCCAGTATGGCCGCAGGAGAAGAGAAAGGACCTCATAGCCTATTTCTGTGCTGAAGAAAAGGGGATGCCCTTTTCCTTTCAACAGCACTAGATGGTTTTGCTAGGGAACCACACTTGAAATATTTGGGAATTACCACCCAACAGTAAAATACAGCCTACTTGGGTTGGAATTCAGCAACTGTGCAACTTGCTGTGGACTCAAATGTAAAAGATGTGAGAAGATGAGAAAAAGGTTGAAGTGCCTGTTCCAGAATGTAGATTCCTGAGCAGGAATTTGGCATCGTTTCCTGTCGCTGGTGGGACCCACAGTGTCTCTCCATAAGGTGGTCCTACATTCCTATTGTATAACATTGCACTTTCTTCAAATTCTTTCAGTAAATAGTAGGGTGAGAGAATGGGGAAAGTGTTGCCAGACACTGAAATCACTACTATTTTACTGATGAGTTGTGCTCTGGAGAAGAAGAGGACACCGCTGTTACTGGTACTTGTCCCTTTCTGACTCCTGTGCTTTGTAGCAAGTCAAGCACAGAATCCCACATGCTCCTGGATGCTTCTTCTCAGCCTGAGGTGCTCAAAGTCTAAAGCAAGTGTGACAAAGCCACAGCACAATTTAGCTATGGAAGACCAGAGATAGATAACTTAGAAAGATAGATAACAAAGAAAAGAAAAATGAGCAAAATCTATTTTAATAATGATAGGTTTTGCCTGAAAACTAGGTCTGTAACTGGGATTTTTTTCTTCATTAGATATTCTCCACTCAAAGACAACACTGTTTTCAGCCTAGTTTTACCACTAGTTTTTACTGCTCTTTGCTCCAGCCATATGCCATAAAGGCAGCACACCTCAGAGGGAGGAAACTCAATCTGGTTCCTTTTTCTGCCTCAGGAAAAATGAGTGTTATATTTCAGTTACATCCCTGCAAATAGGCATTCACAGGGGTCAGTGAAAGAGCAAATATGTTATTTTATGAAAGCAAACAGTCACATGAACTGAAAAGAATGTAGTTGTTATCTTGGCATGGTTCCTCAGCCCGAGCTGTCAGTCTATTTAGTGATACAGACAGATTTTGTCCGGTTCTGGCATGGATTTGCATTCCTAATGGACACTGCCAAATTAGCAAGAGCACATCAAAATGCATTTCTGGTACGTGCCATTCTCATGCCTTGTAGTATTGCAGTTTGTATGGCATCTGCATTGTCATTCTGGTACATTCTAGAATGTCATTGTGACGATGTTTCGGATGTTTGTTCCTCTGGGGGCAAACGACTGTTTCCAAGGTCAGCCATCAGCTGCAGGGACAGTCTCATAAAAGCACCACGCCACATCACTGCCAGTCCAGCCTGCCCCTTGTAAATGGGCACTGTGAAAGCAATACACCACCTTTTGCTTTCTCCTGAGGAGGCAGCACTAGTGATACTGCAACTCCTATTGTTTGTGAAGGGGAACTCTGCATTATCAGGGCTTCTGCTGCTGAGAGATAGCTTTCTCGTTCACTGCAGGCAACAAAAAACCAGGACACTCAATATGTGGAATTAACTGTGTATCTGGTTGAACTGACGACTTTGAGAATTTATTAATGGTGATGACTGTGCAAATTTGCTTGTTCCACATTGTACCTGTTTCATGAGAAAACTTGGACTGGTTGCAAAGGGTCTTTCTGTGAAAATGAGAAGATTGCTATTGAAGGGAGAATTTCAGGGGGCAGAAGTCATAGTTTGTGGACAATTGTGTTGAAGTGAAGTCATATTTGATACCGAAGATGATCCTTGTGATACTGCCTCTGTTTCTTGAGAAGAGTTGTTAAGTTTACTGGCTATTGGCAACCTCTGATTCATAGAAATGTTCTGTGAAATCCCTTGCAGATGATGAAAGATGTCAGAGTGATTCATAAGAAGGTGTTAACTGTTTGAAAAGCTCTCATTGACACTTGGGGCATAAGAGATCACAGTCTTGGCTGAAGAGATTTCTTTAACTATATTGGAAGTACTGATGAGGTATATATTCTTGTCTACTGCCTCCTCTGTTCCTCTCTGCTTCCTCCAAATATTGTCTTGCTTGATTAAAAAAAAACCCAGAGAACAGTCTTTTATCAGAATCACCATTATATGACCCTTTACTTCTCACACCTGAGTGTGTGGCTGTATTTGACACCCAGAGCTCTCACAGGTCTACACCTACTTGAGATCCATTGATATTGACAAAGCCCCTGAGTCCCATTAATATTGATGAAGTTTCCAAGTCTCTGATATATGGTCGTGGTGGTGCTCCTTTTAGCCAGATTCTCCTGCTCATGAAGCTACTCAGCAACAGCTTTGACAATCACCAAGACTTCCTAAATTTGTACTTCAGGCACTGTTATGGCATGAACATTTGGCCAACTTAAGTAAAAATAAAGGTCCTCCATGATGAGAGCTCTGCTTCCGCTTGCTTCCTTGGCAATAATATGTTCACCTGCTGTTTTTAAATTATATTTGCAAAGTAGGAGTCAGGGCAGAATGAGGGCTGTATGGAGATGAACTGATTTTCGATTTCCTATTAGCACTCTAAAGGCCAGATGATTTTTATTTATGCAAAATCCCTGACAATTGTTTGCTTCTATTGAGGACTACAGCTTTCTGCATGTCTTGCTTCTGCTTCCTTCTTTCCTCTTGCAATCCTACCCTGAAGTGTCGTTCCATGGCAGCCCAGCTATGGTGAATTTTGTTAAGCCTGTTTCGTGATTTCTAAAATTCTGAACCTCAAGTACAGGAAACTGGCAGTACAGTATCTACTATGTCAACACACTTCATTATGGGGTTGGAGAAGGCAGAGATATGTACGTTTCCATGCAAAGGCTTGTTTCAGAGATTATTTTTATTCTCCTATTTTATATTTTGTTAATTTGGAGGCTGAATATTTTTTCTTAAGTTGTGCTGAAACTTATAGGTCAAACAAGCAGTATGGAATTTTGCCATTTCCAAACAAAAAGCAGACAAAATCAAGGCTTCTTGTGAATTATAGCTCTCTAAATGGAGAAGTTTTGGCTAGAAATTACCATAGTAAGAGGCTTTTGGGGTAGGTCAGTGAGACACAATGGAAGTGATACAGCTTGAAAATATACACAAAATGGTGAAAAAAAAATCAAACCTGACATTCTCCAGATTAAGACTGGATGTATGCTCTTCAATGAGTCAAAGGGAAAAGAAATTACTGTTTTGGGGTCATAGATGAGATACTGGTATTATAAATAACAAGGCTGTGGTTAGGTGATTCTCCACATTTGACAAGCCTATGCAAAACTCTTCAGGATGAGACAGTTGTTGTTGCTGATCCTAAATTCTCTGGTTTAACTGTTGACCCTTCCGATTTATCTCCATAGCATTCACACCAAGCCAGCTGGGCTGGTTAGTCGGGCACTAACAAAGTGCAAATATTTACTGCCTAACAAATCTAACTTCTCTCATTTTGGTAGAGTCCCATGATTGATTATAGCTCTGCCTTTCATTCCGCAAATATGTTTACATCAGTTATATAAATACATTTATCAATTCTTAATATTCTTTGAGAAGGAAGTAAAAATCTTGCCCTCCTTTAATTACATTTTCGTTTGTGCAGCTGTACTCACTGTTAACAGATTGCTGTATTTTCCCTGTTCTCAGTTTTATGTCAGCAAAGCATTGCCGGCATTCTTTATTTCAGGTCTACAATTTATTTAAGACCACTTGCTTCCTGAGAATTCCTGGATGCTTTTTATCCCATGCTGTGCTGATTTTGGCTGTGGAAGAGTTAATTTTCTTCAAAGTAACCATGACACATGATGGAGCCCTGTTGTCCTGGAAATGGTTGAACACCTGCTTGCCCATGGAAAGTGGTGTTTTGCTTTGCTTATGTATGCAGACTCTTCTTTACCTATTAACTGTCTTTATCTCAACCCATGTGTTTTCTCACTCTTACCCTTTTGATTCTCTCCTCCATCCTACCACAGGGAAGTAAGTGAGCCAATTTCACTGCAATTGAATAGAATTTTTTCTTTTACTGTAGCAGTTCAGCTCCCTGCAGTCTGAGAATTATAGTGGATTCTTACTATCCGAGGTGCTCTATGCAGGCTGATTTTCCAGTGGTGCTTGTCCTCTTAATGTTTTCCAGGCCACTGAGGTGCTTCACAAAGCTTCACTGCTTAACAAACAAAATCTTAAAAAATAGAATATTTAGAATTTTTTTTTTTGTCATTTAAGTTTGATCTGGAAACACTATTTTGTGAGACATGTTGTTTGATAGTGCTCCAAAATGTTTAGGGGGCAGTTCTCTGGAACAAGTAAACTTGAAGTCATAGATTCCATTTTTACTGCATGTCTGATACACAGAAATTATGTATTTGATAAGTTTATGTGTACCTATGATGCACAGCCCACACATGCCACGTAGGACGGCATGTAGTGTGTAATGTGCAAACACTTTAGGACACTTATTTAGCCATTCACAGCAGCAAAATGTTGCCCACATTCTTCATTAATAGATTTTCTAGATATTTAGGGTTAGTGCATGGTTCCTAAGTGGTAGACACCTTTTTACTGAATGTCACAAAGTGATTCTTTTTAAGCTTTTATACATGCCAAGTATTTGTCAAAGCAAGTATTAGCTGTTCTCTACTGTTGTACATGCTTACACTACCAAACCCTCCTTATTCTTTATGTGTCCTTATTGATTAACAAATAAATGATCCATTATTTTGTCTCCTAATGCTCTGCATAAACCACCCTTACCGCTTTCCAGGTGGCCTGTTGATGTGGAATAATTGCTAGGTGCTTTCCAATGAAATTCTATTAAGAAATTAATTGTGAACAGTTTGCACAGTGGTTTGTTTACTGTCCTGATTCCTGTAAGTAACAATGTCCTTCTCTTGCCCTGACTGGACAAAGTGCTGTGTCACAGGTGGGAACAGGGAAACAAGGAGACTGTTCCTGTAAATGGCCCTGGCTTCTGGTTTGGGTAATCTCAGATCAAATTCTAGTTACCACAAAGCCTTCAGCTGTGACTTTAACCAAATCCTTTCGTTCACTGCAGGTCTTTCAGAGTATGTACTCTTTTAGAATGGGGACTGACTCTTTGTGCCTTGGAAACAGGGCCGAGATTTTCCTGAGCTAGCTCCCAGCCTCCTTCAACCAAAAAAAAAAAAAAAAAGAAAGAAAGAAATGTTTCACTGAAGTACAAATGTTTCACTGAAACAGGTAATTTCACGGTATTTCAGGTGTTGATCGTGTCTAACAAATTGTCAGCACGACCCTCCGCCTGCATTAAGGCGCCGGGGGTGTAAGCGCTGCTGAGCGTCCCTAACACGCTCCGGGCACAGCAGCCTGCTGGGCGGGCGCCCCGCTCCCGCTCCCTGCTCCTGCTCCCGCTCCCCGCTCCTCGCTCCCGGCTCCCGGCTCCCCGCTCCCGGCTCCCCGCTCCTGCTCCCGGTCCCGCTCCGCAGTGGATCGTGCCGTCCACACTAATCAGCACCGGCTCCCGTTATTAAAGGAGCCGCCGCACCGTTCTCATTTCCCTGAGGAGGGGCCCGGGTGTTCCGTCCCCGGGGATTCCGCAGCTCGACAGGGTCTGACAGGGGCCGCTCCCGCAACCCTTTGTGCTGCAGGCTGCTTTAACGCCTCCTGCGCCCTTCAGAATTGCAGGAGAGGTTTGTGGGCAATAATCCCAGCTGGTCCAGGTTATCTGGACAGAAGGAAATTGTGAGAACCTTTATCTCCAATTCTGTAAAAGAAATTTACTTGTTCGATTGCCTTTTCATCCACACGTTCCTCTGTTGTCCTCATCTGCATCACATCCAATTCTGACCTCCCTTCCTGCTCATCCCATGTATCTTCTAGCAGCCAGTGCCACAAAAAAATCTTTGCCTGTGCTCCCTGTCCTTTTGTTTGGATTAAGCAGCTATTATTCCCTTTATTTGAACAACATTTCATTACTGCAAATTGTTAAACTTGTTGATCCAGCCTAGGCAAGGGCAATATCTTCACCCTTGTGCTTTTCAGCCTTTCCTCAGTCTAATGACTTGCCTCTCTACTGTCCATCCATCTGTTTTAACATAACCCTGGCAATCTTTTCACTTCTCTGCCTTGATTTCACATGTAGTTCATGGATGCAAACTGGCTTTGTATATTCATATGTCACTGCTTTTGAAGGACTATGCTTACTGAGAGTATAGAGTTTTCCTTTGTTAAAATTATTAGTTAAAGCCCATTATGAAGTCAATGGTGCAGTAAAGTCTAGAAACTAATCTTTTCTCTTAAGCATGATTATTATATAGATAATGAGAACTGTTTACAAAGTATGGGCTTTAATTAGAGAGCCTTCCTCTGCTAGAGCTGTCCTCACATCTTGTTTTCCATCTCTCTGAGTTATCCTCTTGTTGAGCCCCTGTAATATATATCCAGGGCAAGACTTGCTGGATGGTACAAACTGATTTTCCACATATTTTCACACATGCCAAGAAATTTTTTACCTGCTGAATGATAAGAGAACTTGATTTCTGGGTGGAAACCATCAGCGAAGTATTTTAACTTGGTTATGATCTGATACACTGCAGAACTTGAAGCTCTTATATATTATGCTGAAATGATGAACTTTGAGCTTTTGAACATTTCATGCCATGGATTTTCTAACATGCAGTGAATAAAACCATAGAATGAATTAGTGTGAAAAGGTCTCATTTAGGTCAACTACTGTACGCTAAATGGTCAACTTCAAAGCTGGAAGGGCCTTGTATATACATCTTCTGAAGCTCTCCAAGAATGATATTACTCAGTCTCTCTTGGCACTTCTCAGTACTGAATCACCCTCATAGGAAGAACAAATTTTTCCTTGAATATAGCTGAAATTTTCCTTGGTGCAACCTGAATGTTGTCACTTGTCCTTTTGCTGTGCCTATAGTGATGAATGTAGATGTCACTTCTGTGGAGGAGCTGCTTCATCTTTTCTGAACTGTGGCCATTCCAGTCATCTCTGAAATTAGCAAGCAATCCCATAATTTCCTTCCTAATGAATTTTCCTGGTTGACAAACATCCAAAGTTATACTGTCAAAATCCCCCCAATTTTGGAGGTGGTGGATTCACCATCTCTGGATGTGTTTAAGAAAAGACTAGACGTGGCACTTGGTGCCATGGTTTTAGTTGAGGTTAGGGTTGGGTTGGACTTGATGATCCTGGAGGTCTCTTCCAACCTAATGATTCTGTGATTCTGTGAATTCCCCAATTCATACAGTACTGACAGATAGATAAATTGATAAATATTTCTCATATAATTAAGTTTTACTAGCAGGCAACTTTGCTCAAAGCTTGAAGGTAAACTGAGTTATCTAAGGGTCCTGCTGAGAGATTGATGCTGCACTGTCATGAGCCAGTTTAAAATTCAGTTGCTTGCAAAGGAATCCTGCCATATCCCTTTTCCATCACTGGCCACTTGTTCCAATCCCCTTCACTGCACCAGGACTGGCATTCAGGATGTCACCTGGACCCACTGGGTGATCCGAGTGGGACTGTGCCGTGTCAGCATGGTATGGAGGCATCTCAAGCTGTTTATACAACTGTACTGATGGACCCAGAGCTCTGTTTCCTTTTTCTGGCCCTGGGTGATAGTGAGGGTTAGTATCTCTGTGCCAATTTATGTGGTAATGTGGAGCAGTGGTAATAATGGGAGCCAATATCAGCAATGCATTGTGAGATATTCAAATAAAGGTGGCAAGGAAATGGGAAGTGCTCATAATTATACGGAAACAATTTCTTCTTCAGTCTTTACAGACATATGGGAAGACCCAGGCAGTTTATAATCTAAGGGTGATTTAAAGACTAGTATAAATGGCAGGATGTTATAATTGTATTGATCAGGTTATGAACAATACTAATTTTTAGCATGTAATACTAAATTGTATACACTATATAAATTGTATATATAGTATATAATACAAATAATACTAAATTGTAAGATACCAAAGTAATCATACAATTAGTCCAGTATGAGTTTAATATTTTGAAAAAAATTGATAAATCTATGCTCCTACATCTGTAGATAGATGCCCAAGTATTGATATTTGCTGCTTGCTGAAAAGCCAAAAATTACTTTTCCAATATTTACAATCGTGATTTTTCTTACTTTTATTAGGTTTTACCATATCTTGTTCTTAGTCTACTTTTCTGGAAATAAAACTTACTTTAGACAGCATGTCTGTGTTGTATACCATTATCCCTTTGTAACCTCTGGAACAGTTATCTTCTTCCAAAATTAGGGTATTAAGGTCTCAAAGATAATTTGTTGATTTGATAATTTTCTTAAAATTATGTTCTGATAACTTGATAATTATCCCTTTGATGATTATCTCAAAGAGACTTCTTTTCTGTTATCTTAGAGAAAAGGTTCCTTTAATTAAAATGGACAACTGGGAAAAAAGATCCAAAGGAGGGAAAGGTGTCAAAGTGAACCTCATAAAAGATCCAGCACAAGAGAAGGGTCTTGTAAGTGCTCCAGCAGACTCAATTAGAGTTCTTGGACCTGGAACAACTGCACAAAATCTTTGGGAAATTTGTTGTTGGTCCATCTACAGAACTCGGTGGTTCCAATGCTCACATGAAAACAAAAAGGTGATGACTTTTTCTTTATTTGAAATAAAACATTTCCAGCCTGCAGAATTGTGGAGAAATGCTTGACAAAGCTTGTTCTGTAAAGTTTTGAAAACAGGAAGATAATTAAAAACAATCACAGTGCCCTCTTAAAAAGAGTTGCTGGATTTCAGGAGTTTTACTCATAATTGTAGTTGCAATGCCAGCGTTTTCTATTAGGCATTTTATTTTAATGTAATTTCAGGAAACTCTTCACTACTTCTGCAGACAAAATTCCTGCAGACATTTTTTTCAAAAGATGGAAAAAGTCAAATAGGGCAGAAGAGCCATGACAACCTACTGTTTGAGCACTCTAGTATGTAGGGGGTTTTTATTTGTCTCTGTGGTGACTCTGCCACAGCTATGGTCATGGGAGGAATTAACAGAACAAATTACTGTGATGTTTGAGATGACACAGGAGGAGGGTCCCCAGCAAACTGATAGGACTGGGATGATTCAGGGTGAGTTACTCCAGTGCAAAGTGGAGCAGTTAATTTGTCCTGGGATTTCAACCTAATTTTGCTGTGAGGCAGATCTAGAACACTCACTCAGTTTTGGGTAGTAGTCTCTACAAAGGCAAAATGCTTTAAATGCCTTGACTTAGGTCTGCCAGCACTCATTTTACCTTTGCCTAAGACTGGTACCACGTAAGAATCCTTTATTTATCTACAAAAAATTGTGACTGAAGAATTATTCCAACCCACAGGTCAGTCTCATGACTCATGATTAACAAAAGCATTTACAGAAAGTACCATGTCATCCTGTCCCCTTAAATTATCCTCCTCCAGTGCCTTTGCTATGGGACTAAACCAGTTCTATGTAATCATGTCTCAGATTTTTCCAGTCTTCTACTTTCCCTTCCTACTCTGATCTATATACATGAATTCACATAACCCAGTTCACTGTCACCAAGTAACTGTCATTATACTTGAGAGGACTAGAAAAATGTGCTTTTCTGTGGTAAAACAAACAAACAAACAAACAAAACCCAAAAAAACCCCAAAAACCCCACCAAACCAAAACCAAAATCACTCTTTCATTTTTAAAGGTCATCCCTGCAGGTCTGGGATTAGAAGCGCAGGGAGCAGGATGTGGATGTACAGAGCTGCCTGTCTTCCACCTCTGGAGCTGCCAGTCTGTCCCCTTCTGCCAGGGCAAATCTTCTCTGCTTAAGAGCACAGCTGCTCCACAGGCTGCCTGTTCAATCGACAATGATCTCTAGTTTCAAGTGTGACAGCACCGACCTGCTCGATCTCCATTCAGCTGCAGGTGGGGGCAGCGGAAGAGAAAGGGAGGGAGGGAGAGGGAGGACACTGCAACCTACGTGAATAATTGATAGTGCAAGGAAAGGAGAGCAGCTGGGTTCCCTGTCTCCATCTGCTCACCAGCTGGGGATGAGAGATCCTTGCTCAGGTAGGGGATGAACAGCTTAGCTGCTTTTATTCTCGTCTTGCTTGCAATGCCAATTAAAAATATTTTGCATCTAGAAGGAATGGGAGCAAAGATAGGTGGGGGAGGGTTGATCCAGATCTCTTCTGCTTGCGTGGCGTTGTGTAATGGATAGACTTTGGGGCAGTTTCAGCCTCATCAAGGAAAGTGTGTGTGCTTTTTAAAAGACATTGTGCTATTCTGCATTGTGTAAAGAAGCAGTTGCAGAGAGAGAAAGAGAGAGTGGAGGTGGGGAGAGTGGATGTCTGTGTAGGAAATGAAACAAACTAAAGGGATGGAGGGGCATGAGAGAGGGGGTCTGCACAGACTCAAAGGAATCCCACCCTGATTATGTCAGTCCTGGACATAAAATGAGGAGTCCAAGTGTGCTGCGGGAGGTGCTGTCTGTGCACACCCGGTGCTATATTTAGAAGCTGTGTGCACAGATCTTTGGAAACAGCTGATGTGAAAACATGTGTGTTTCTGTCTGTGGATGCAGCTATGAGTTTGTGTAATATTGAAGTAAAACTTAAAAAAATACAGGTTTTGCCCCAAAGAGTTTACCCTTGAAGGATATACTGCTGTGTTTATGTGGTACTGCGCAGCTTCCGTGGAGCTGCTGATGTTCTTACAATGACTCAATTAACAGAACTGCAGGGACCAGTTTCTGTGTTACAGCTAACACAGACTTTCCCTATGTGAGCAAGATAAAATGCTAATGAAATTAAACACATGGAAAAAACCTGCTAACAAAAACTGGGAAAATACATAGCAAAAGGTAATAGACACCAGTTACTCTAATACATATATTAATGTGCCTACAAGGGTACCTGAAAGAACAAAAACTTACATGCCAGTCCCTAAACCACGCAATAACTATAAAATGCATAATGATACATGCAAGTATGGACACATATAGGGATTAAAATCTGAGACTGTAAGTACACTGAATTAGTCATATAAGAATGCAAGTATCAATAGGAGCTGAATCTCCTTACTACAACTGAAGGCTTAGGTAATATTTTTGTATCAGCAGGGTAAATAGTAACAATCATTAGCTTGATTGTAAGCTGAGGAACAGAAAGCGGTCCTGTGATTTTCTTACATGTGATTTATTCATATTGCTATTGCTAAAGAGGCTAATTAGAAAGTAATTAAGGTATTTAATAATTGTTTGCTGTTTTGCTTATGCATGTTGAAGGCTTTGTATACAACTGGAGTTTCACAGAAGGTTAGGAGAAGCTGTGAGACAGTTAAATGAAAGCTGAGCTCAGTGTGGTTTTGTATGTGAACAAAGTTGGCTCTTTCCTGTAGTGGCAAGCTGCCGAAGAACAAGAATGGCAGAAAGACCTGAGCCTCTCTGTATGCTTTGCTTTCACCATGGCCAGTCTTGATAGCGCTGCTGATAATGACCCTGAGATGGGGGAGGGCAGTAGTTACTGCTGGCAGCCCTCTCTAACAGCAAAAAATATTGTCTCTTCCTCCTTCCTAGATGCAGCAGAAATGGCAAGCTTGGCTCTTTGCCTTGATCCAGTCACATCTCTGCTCAGAAATTCAGGTGAATGAGTAAGACCTGCTTGTGCAGAGAGCAGCTGCTCTATTCAGTGCTCTGGGCCCATTTGGGAGGCATTTGAGTTGGAGTGAGCATGTATGAATTGGCCCATGCTCCAGCATCATATCTTCTGGGGAATTACGACAGGTAGACAAGAGGAAATTGAGTCACCTGGGCTCCATGCAAGTTACTAAAAACAGCAAGTGGACTCTTTCTTTGTCCATTCAAAGTTGTCACCTATCTTGATTCCTTACTCCTTACAGTCTCTTTGTCCACCCACAGGCCCTTGAAGTCCCCATAATAATTTCTATCCAGGTCTTTCAAGAGCAGAATTTATAGAAAGTATTAGGATGAATATGCTGCATTCATCCCCAAAACTTTGATATAACTCCTGGCTCTCTGCATTTTTCTTTTTTTCCCCATCTCTATCTGCTACCTTGTATTTTCTGTCTGGTGTGCCTGCATACTGTTTTCACTCTTCCTTTACATCTTTTCCTAGCTCTCTGGTAAATTCTGTCTCTTGTTCTGTGTTTCCTTGTGTCCCCTTCATTAGTTAGAACAAACCCAGTGTGAGGCTGACATTTGGCATAACAAGGCTGTAGCTGCTGCTTTTATAGGTCTTGATGTAAAGAGAAAACATGACATCATCCTCTGGAATGAAACTGAGAAGCACAGGAAAAAATACGTGTCCAGAAGAACTCTCTGTTCTCATTTAAACACAGGTATATGCATATTCTTGCTATAGCAAACCACGTTCTCATGCTCAGTTTTTTATCGGGAATGACATTCTGTTGATGAGTGAATGGAAATACATGTGGTTAAGGCGTTTGTGACCCCTGAAAATTTGAACTTCCCTAGTTTACAGATTGCATCAATGAGCTATTTCATAAGGGGCACAGAGCCAAATCTGCGGTAACTGATGTACGTCAGATCCAAATAACAAGGATTTGGATTTAGTGGATTTAGTATCTTCCTAGCCCTCCCTTTAAAAGAATGGGGATCTGTGGAGAACTGCATTGATGCTCATTTTCCTCACTGGGTACTGAGAGCCGGGAGATGTGATCTTGTTCTACAGCAGAGTTAAGTGAACCCCCTCTGCCGTCCCTGTCTAACGCTGTGCTTGCGGTTCCCTCACGGACAACGTGGAGAGCATCGTTCCCGGCTCGGCTGTCCCAGCAGCTGCTCCCGCACGCTGTGCTCCATCCCTGGGCTCCCACAACGCGGGGCTCCAGGGGGAACCGCTCTGCACAGCGGAGGAGGGGCACAAGTCATCACCCCATCCCCCCTTGCCTCCTCGTCCTCCATCCCTTCTCCTCCTCCCCTCCGTCCTCTCCGGGGCCGCTGCCCGCGGGGCCCGGTCCCGGCCGTGGGGTCCCTTCCCTGTCTATCCGGTGAATCCCGGCCCGAGAGGAAGAGGAGGGGTGGGGGCGGGAGCCGCGGCTTCGCAGGGGGCCGGGAAGGAGCCCGTGCCCTTCTTCATGGCGAGGCCGGGGAAGAGCAGGCTCCCGAGGAGGGAACCCGGGAGCTGACTCAGCGGAGCAGTCCAGCATGTTTTCCCGGGAGCGCGGCTTCCCTGCCGGAGCCAGCGGAGGGTAGGTATACGGGCACCGGGACCGGGACCGCTGCCGGCGGCCGCGGGGCCTGGGGCCCTGCCTTTCCCGGGCAGCCCGGCTGCCGGCGCTGGGATGGCAGTGCTGGAGCAGCGGGAAGAGCCCTCGCGGGTTGGCTGGAAGGGCGGAGAACCGGGGAGGGGGAAGGTGATGGCCGAGCCCAGCCCGGCAGTCCGGGTCTGGCTGTGGGCCCGGCCCTCGCTCCCTCCCTCCGTCCCTCCCGGCCCCGCTCCGGCCGGGGGAGGCGGGCCGTGGGGCGGCAGCGGGGGCCCCTCTCCCTGGAGGGAAAGAAGGATGCTCGGCGGGCTTTCTCCTGCCGTCCTGGGAGTGGGGGACCTCTCCTATTGGGACTTCTCAGGAGGTGGGAGTGCTGGTTGGATGGCAAGATTAATTTCCCCCTGGAGTTCTCCTTTCTCCTGCAAGGAGAGCTGGCGGGGTTCTCCGAGCCCTCCCAGTACCGTGCCCACCTCTTTGTGGGTGCACGAAGTCCTGAGCACAGGCCCCCCACGAGTGGGAGCGGTGGCCACCACGGGAGCTGCCCCGCAGCCAGAGGGGAGTGCCAGTGGCAGAGAGGTTCCTTACTGGAAGTCAGAGTCTGTGGGCAGAAAGTTTGTCACCAGCTGAGAGCAAACCGCCTCTCATCTGTAGTGATTGCTTCGTTTTCCAAGTTCTGCTTTAATAATTCCTTATCTTGAGCTCTAGGAATCCATGTGTAAGCAAATTTCAAAGCTGTACAGGTGTTCTGAGAGGAGGGCTATTCGTGGCATGTTTTCAGCTGTCTCCACCGAATAGCTAACAATTGTATTTGGTAAAGCAAATGTATCTCTCTAAGGCAAAAACAAGGGAGTGAAACAGCAAAAGCTGTTTCTCAAGAGAAGTGGTTGCCCAGAATTTTCCTTATGAGCATTTCAGGCCTTGTCTTGTCTCACATTACCTTCAGTTCTTCTGAATTGCCCGTCCCTTCTAGAGAGGGATTTAAAAAACATATTAGTGTCTCCCTGTAAGAAACTCTTATCAGGCTGGGACACCAGTTAACATACTGACTGTCGTTCCATAGATAGCTGCAAATCATGCTGTGGTGTTTCTCCTGTTGGAAGGCTTCCAGATTAGCAGAAGTATTTACAACAGATATATACCTGCTTCCCTGTGAACTTTCAGGAAAACAGTTATCTAAGGATTTGGGGCACTTGCCTTTTAGAGTGCAACAAATCCCCATTTCCTCTGGAATATTTATGAAAGGGTGTATGAAATTCAGTCCAATTTGTGTTTTTCTTAGAGCAAATACTTGCATTGACTTGGTTATTGAACTGACTCAGCTACAGCAGATAGCAATGATTTTCAAAGCTGGGTAGAGAGATCCCTAAACTGAAATAGCAGAGGATGCTGCAAGACAGGAGTACAAGGCATGAGCAGAGTTGTAGTGGCTTAGAGATCTTCAAAGGTTCTTGTTCCATTTCAGAATTAAGAGTGGAATTTATCAGTGGATCAGCAGTACCTACATTTAATTTGACTGCCTGCTTGAAATTAATGTACTGGTTACTGTCACTAGCAAAATCTCAGTTTAGCCTTCAGCATTTTCCAGGCCCTATGCTTCCCCATATTGCCATTTCCTAAGAATAAAGCTTCAGCAAGTATACATTTGCACATAAATATTCCTCTCCCAATCTGCAGAATTGCTTTCCTTTTTCAGAAGGATGATGTACTTCTTTTCTGTGGTCAAAGTGTTTGAAGGTCCAATTTGAAAAGAAGTATGTTCCCTTTTTATAATACAGTCTAGTGCTTTTCATTCCAGAAGTTCAAAGTTCTGGAAGTTGAATGTGGACTTTAAAGCAATAATTATAATAGTCCAATTTTTTGTGGTATTTTTTAAAAGATAATGTAAAATATAAGGCATTCTCTTGTATTTTCAAAGGCCCGTGGCATATTCCTAATTTGAGATAATTACAGAATTGTGAACATCTCTAAATGTACAGTAAGACTGATGATTTTGGAATCTACTGGACTCATTTGGACAATAGAACTGTACTAGGATTCAACAGTAAAGAACAATTTCTGCCCAAAGTTTTCCAGTCAGTCCAAAGCGTTGAGATGAATTTATGGTGAGAGGACAGGGGCAGGACTGGCCACACTGACCTCATGTAGGAGCTGCCAGATTTCCATGATGCAGGTGTGTATTTAACTCCTCTGAATGATTCAGCTTTCACCTCAGTGACATGCCAAAGAAAACACTAGCATGCAACAAGGCCCCAGGACATGCAGTTGCACAAAAGGTTCTATTGTTACACTTCTTTCTGAAAACGAGAATTTGTCAAATTAAGCTCTTGCCTTTACAGGGCTCACAGAACAGAAACTTCAGATTTTTAAGAGACAGTGAAAATGTTTCATGTATTGCCTTGGACATAAATTTTGCTCATCCCAAACATTCTTCAAGTAAATGAATAAGATGATAAATAAAGCATGTATTAGTATAGTATTAATATTAATTTAAAATACATTTGCCATCAAACTATTTCAATATTTATTTGAGGTTGTCAAGACTAACTCCTACGTCTTCCCTCCCAGACATTTTATGGCATTAATTTCTAGATGCATTATACAGATCTCTCTCATTTGAATTTCAGGAGAAAATTGTGGGATGGAAGCATTGTGTTACTTTGTGTAGATGAGCCTATGTGCAAGTTACACGATGCCGTTGGGCCACTAAAATTAATTGGGAATTGTCAGAGAACTGGTGAGCATTTTGATTCTTGGAGCTTGTGATAGAGTAGTTTCAAGATTACAGAAGTATGCTGTACCTCCATGCAAGAGGGAATGTAGGCACTGCTTTCAAAGCAAGTGTCTGTGTGACCACTCTCTTGGCATGGAAGCAGCAGCAGTCATGCATCTAATAGCTACAGGACAGCAATCCTTGATTACCTTTTAGGATTATTATATGCAGTGTATGATGATTGTATGGCCAGTGACAAGTGGTGTCTCTCAGGCTCTGTCTTGGGACTGGTGATCTTTAATATTTTTATCAATGACACAGTGGGACTGAGTGCACCCTCAGCAGGTTTGCAGATGACACAGAGCTGAGGGATGGAGTTGACACAACAGACGAAGGGACCATCCAGAGAGACCTGGACACGCTTGTTGAGTAGTGATTCCGTAGGAATCTGAAGTTCAACAAGTCCAAATGCAATGTGCTGCACCTAGTTTGGGACAATCCCAGACATGGACACAGACTGGGAGATGAGCTCATTGAGAGCAGCCCTATGGAGAAGGGCTTGGGGGTCCTGGTAGAGGAAAAGCTGGACATGAGCCTGCAGTGTGCTCTTACAGCTCGGAAAGCCAAACATATCCTGGGCTGCATCACAAGAGGAGTGGCCAGCAGGCTGAGAGAGGTGATTTTCCCTCTCTACTCTGCTCTTGTGAGACCGCACGTGGAATACTGCATCCAGCTGTGGGGTCCTCAGCACAAGAGAGATGTGAACCTGCTAGAGTAGGTCTAAAGGAGGCCACAAAGATGTTCCAAGGGCTAGAGCTCCTCTCCTACCAAAACAGGTTGAGAGAGCTGGGGTTGTTCAGCATGGAGAAAAGAATGACCAGGGGAGAACTTTTCGAAGCCTTCTAGTGCTTAGAAGGGGATTATTAAAAAGAGAGGGTGACTTTTTACAGGGCAGGTAGTGACAGGACCATGGGGGGGAATGGTTTTAAACTAAAAGAGAAGAGATTTATATTACAAGTTAGGAAGAAATTCTTTACTCTGAGGATAGTGAGGCACTATCTGGAACAGGTTGCCCAGAGAAGCTGTGGATGGCCCATCCCTGGAAGTGTTCAAGGCCAGGGTGGATGGGGCCCTTAGCAATCTGATGTAGTAGGTGACATCTGGCAGAGGGGCTGGGACCAGATGATTGTTAAGGTTGCTTCCAACCCAAACCCTTCCGTGATTCTATGACCACCAACAATCATATTCATGGTTTCATTACAAAGTGGATGAGTCCTGTCTCCTGTAAACCTGTGCTTAGTTCCCAGCCCCACCTATGTGGCCTTCACCATGATTTAACCCCAGTTGTGACTGCTAGTAAAAACTGTGAGAGGCGTGGAATGTTTATAAAGTAACAGTAGGAGAGGTGCAGCTGGCAGTGAGATTGTCTGTAGTGCCCTGGGCAATGCTAAATATGTCTTCTAAACTACAGTGTAGGGCTTGTGTTGCTTTTTATTTTCTCTTCTATGAAATCACATAAAGTCCTGCTGCTGTTTGTACACACTGCTGCTCCAGCAGGGACCATAGTCGTAATATATTTTCCATAGCAGATGTGCAGACAAAAGCTCACCTAATCTCCATGCTGGCTGTACCAGCAGTGGTAACATAAAACTGTGCCTGCATCTCTGCGGGGTGTTATCAGTTCTGTTCTAGTGCCATCTCTGTTATGCTCCTGTCTTTGAGATAATATCCAGGCTGTGGCAGCTGGGGCTGTCCTTTTGGTGCTGATTTCAGTGATGGTTCAGAACTGCTTTCATCCTTTTTAATATGGTTCTGTTTTGGGATCTGATTACAAAGCTTCTTGTGAGACATGTCTTAATTCTGCTCCAAGTCCATGATGGAAGAGGAACTTGGCAGAGAAAAATCATTCTGCACTTCCATGACAGTTGTGAGGAAAATATTGTATGTGAGCAGAGGCAGAGCAGTCAGAAGCCAGAAAATTTTTGCTGTTACATCCAGGATGCTTGCAAGTGGCAAGTGGTAAGTTCAGCCACCTCAGGGATTCTCACAGGGAATGACAGCTTCCTTATAGGCAAGAAATGGCCTGGGGAGAGGAGTAGTAAGCAGAAGGCAAATGAGACACTGCAGGCAAGGACTGACATCTTGAATTCTCTTAAGAGTTAACTTCTTTTTTTTTTCTCTTCTGCCTCTGTCTTTTGCAGGAGGTCTGAGGAGGCGGTGCAGGGTTTTAGTGATGTTATAGACACTCCCACTGAAGGCTTTCCATGTGTTCTCACTCCTGCTGTCCCCAACAAGGTAAAAGCAGTCCATGTTTGGCTCAGGGTTGGTGTATGCTTTGAGTTATGTGTGCAGAAGAATTGACTGAAATCAAGCTTGTGTGCATGTCTGTCTTACAGCTATAGTTGCCTCCTTCTGTGAGAATCCTCAACTTGCTAATTTGACCAGTTCTTATGCCATACTATCTCAAGTTAATCTGACCCATTGAAAGAGGGAAATTCCTGATACCTGCTTGACCAGGTTTCAGGTCAAGCTTTTGCAACACAAGCAGAAGACAATTTGGCCAGTGGTTTTGTCCATGCTGCCAATTAAGGAGGAACAATTCCATCCTATCTTCACCAAGCAAGTAGTTTCTTTGCCAAAATATGGAAGGAGATGTTGGCTCCTTCAATATCTGGGTTACCACAGAAGATAATGTTAGCTTCTGCAAATGTCAAATTATTTTTCTCTGTTGTCTTTTCCTTTTCACAGACTGTGGACTTGTTTGAGATGATTGAAAAAATGCAGGTAAGGAGAAGTAATTCTGTCAAACTTTGGGATCTCTTAATTTTTTGTAGCAAACAAATACTCAGCTGCTATTTGTTCTATTGCTTCACTCACAATATCCTTTAATGTGGGCTTGCAGAATTTTTACGTCTTCTAGGCTCAATCTGTTACTCTTCAATGGGATTTCAAAAGCATTTTTCTGTATTCATTTTTCCAGCCAGCACGATGGAAGCAATAGACATAGGTTATTATGATTCTGTCTGTTCTTTGCAGAAGTGTGATTCTGAGAGAAAATCAAAGTTGCAGTATGTTATCTCTGGCATCTTCTTCAGGAAACTCTGTTCTGCTGGGTGGCAGGTGTAATGACAGGTGATTAATGGGATGTTAACCTAACTGCATTTAGTACGGTCAGACAGTTTAATAAATAACTACTGTAGGTCCTGTCTTTAACTTATGTGAGAAAGAAAGACTCTGGCTTAATTCTTTTACAAAAATACACGCATTTAGCTGTGTATATTATGTTATAAACCTAAAATAGGGCAGAGTTGGGTTTTTTCCCCTTTAACTGTATCAAGTAAAGAGATAGTAATATATGTGTTAAATATCTAACAATGAAGTTAGATTATATTTTCAGATTATGTGTTCTCAAAGCATCCTTGCAGGTTACCAATATTTTCCCTGAGTGGTGCACCTTCTTTAAAGTGCTATGGTTAACCTTGATCTAACATAACACATAGCATGGCACATAACTCTTGCCTTTTATTATGTGCGGGAATTAAAGTTACAAAAATCAATTAACTTACTTTCTGAAATTTGGGTGATCAAATTATGAATATGAGGAAAATACCAGACTTCAGTGAGAATACAAAGGTGAGGAGGTGGAATGTAGCAGCAAAATACTGAGTTTAAAGTTATGAGGCTGAAGTACTTTTTGGCAGACTAGAGAGGAGGAGTGTGTGAGGGAGGGGCTGAAGGTGTATCTGCCAAGTGTTCATGTGCAGACAGACACAGACCTTGCAACCACTGTACTGACATCCAAACTGTGTTTGGGATGTGTTCTCAGTGCTTTAGAGTAGCAAGCTCTGTAAGTGTGCCTAGCTCCTCTGTGCAGGAAAGTGAGCATGCAGTGCTGCTTCAGCTCAAGCACATGCTCAGAGGTTGTGACAGTCCTTCCCAGGCCTTTTGAAATTTGGATAAGGAAGAGTCACTACCAGGAGCCCCTCAGTGGAAGATTGGTGCTTAAGATAGTGTTTCTCAGCTCCCACTTTACCGTATGGAAAGTCTGACTGGGTTTGCACCTCTTTGGTTAGAGAGATAAAAGGGAGTTGATGGGAATTTCCAAGGCATGCAGACTGCCTAATTTTGCATCTATGATGTTTTCTTAGCTCCCCATTATTAAGACTTTACAGCATTTTTTTCCCTAGTTAAGCTTGTTTTGTCACCTGACATGCACTAGGAGAATCAATAACTGCTGTTCAAGTATAATAGATTTTTTGGAAGTTAAGTGTTTTCCAAAAGAAAAAAAATCTAATACTTCTTATGATTTTGTTTAGATTTTTACTAATTCTTTATTCTCTTATGTTTGTTTTTGCTTTCCCTTTCCTTCCATTTTACTGTGATTATCCTTTAGATTTATTGAATATCCTTGAAAATGAAATCTAGGATTTTCATTAGCAAAGTGAGTGAAGACCAAAGCAGAAGACTCAAACATTTCTCCTGTAAAATAACAGTAAAAAAGTCTCAGGATAGAACTGATTTTTGAGTACTTTAGCAATTGGATTGGAATATAATTGTTGGACTGAAAATTAGGATAGCCATCTCACATTCTGTGAGATGAATTAACAGGTAAAGTTGTACTCTCTTTTTACACTGAAGCTAATCCCAAGATCTGGGAAAGAAGTTTACCTTTTTTTTTCTTTCTCTTCTTTTTCTTTTTTTTTCTCTCTTTAATTTTATTAATCATTTTTTAGAAATAAATGAGCTACTGGACACTTTGTTCTGTGCTTACAGATCTAGTGAAATCACAGTATATATATTCTGTTAAGGACACTTAGTAATATGTTGTTCCTAGATTGCTTTGCAGTACAGGCAGTTGAAAAACAGGGAAATTTTATTTCATCCAATAAGCTCAGATGTTTCAGGTCTTCATATGTTTGCATAGCCAGTCCCTCTTCACTTGACTGCTTTTGTTCACTCCCTCTGTTCTGCATTCCTACAGTTTCTGTATATCCTTCAGTCTTATTTTCTCACAACTACTTTCGTGGGGTTTTTTCCTGTATTCCCTTCTGTATCCAAGTTGTCTGTTTTGAACAAGCACCCTCCCAGGCACTGCTCTTTCCCCATAAAATATGTGTATTATCATAGCATTGTTATGCCATGTTGGACCCTGACTCTGGGTCTGGACAGCTTTTTCTCTGTCATTCATTCTTTCATCCTGTTCAGGCCAAGTGTTTCCCCTGTACAAGACCTTGGGAATATAAAATTCCCAGACTGGTGCTGTCTCCAGTAAGCTACCCAGGGAAACTGGCAGTGCTGCAAGCCAAACCAGATCAAACCAGAAGGCTGTCTCAAGGGGTGGCTGAGCCTGCTGCAGTTTATTCCTCTTCCTTTTGGGGAACAACAGTGATCATCAATCAGTTGTGCTGCCCGTGCTTTGACACTTTAGCAGCTTATGCTGTAAGTTTCCTGTAGTCCTGGTTACCCTTTAAAATAAAACTTTGGACTGTACACCCCAGGGTTGCATTATTCTTATCTTAAGCTTCACTCTAGAGGAGAGGTTGTAGAGGCTCTGATACAGAGCTCCTTTACAACAGCCCAGAAAGTTTTCCCTCAGGCCTTGCTGAGATACTGGTCTCTTACCAGGACCTCCTTTGAAACTGGAAAATTCTTGCATTTATCAGATCTGCCAAAATGCCAAGGAGGTAGAGAGAAATATTAGAAGATTGCAGTTTCCCAATCTCCATTCCTGTCCCAGTACTTCCCACAGTTTGTTGCAGAAGGCTGTGGCTGCTTTGTACCTAGGAGTCTCTCCTGCCTCAGTCCTGTGTTGACAGTGCACAGGACTTTCTGGTAGTGACAGGACTTTCTGTCTCTTTTCCAAATCCCTGTTTCAGAACCTGGTCTTCCTTGTGAACCTCAGCTCCATAGGCTGACAACTGAAACTTGAGGCCACATCAACAAAATACTTTTTAGCACTTACATTCCATGAACTCAACTTTTTCACCTTTACAACTTCCCTAAATGCAAAGTGGTTACTAACTACCTCTGCAAAGATAAAGATCACTTGTCAACCTGTGTTCCATCTTCATTTCACAACTCACCACATCCTGGTAATTGGTTGTTCATTTGTCAGTGCTGTGTACTGGCAACACAATTAAAAACATATATTCTAAAGCTTTCCTATGAAGAATATTTTCAGTCTGATATTTCTTTAGTCTCCATTGTTGAAAATACTAAAGGAAAACAATTTTTTGGGGGAGGGTGTGTAACTGTCTTGAAGCTCAGCTTTTGTAGTTTGATCTTATGTCACCCTGTGGATAACATGTGAAGTTTCTTTCTCATAGTAGAACTAAGGAAGATAATTTGACCTTTTGTTATCTGCTCATTGTTCCTCACTTGCTGTACTGTGTTTCTATATTTAACCAATTAAAATCTGTTGTTACTGCTACTTTTTGTGATTGAACTCAACCTCAGACTTCTGAAGAATGACCTCATGCATCTACTACTAGTCCCCTTACCCTGGAGCGTGGCCATACTGGTTTACTTCTGATGTTTCTAAGAGTTTTTTAAAGGTGTTAAGCATTTGTTGTGTACTCAAGGTCTGGCTCCTCCTGATGTCGTGAAGGTTTAAGGTTTTTTTATGGCTCCTTCTTAGGTTCTTTTAATAAACTTTCTCATTTTCCTAAAACCTTGTTTTTATGGGAAGTAGATGTGTTGGGTTTTTTCCTTTCTTTTTTTTTTTCTTTTGTTGCTCCTGCAAAGAGCATCCTGATTATTATGAATCCTCAGTAGCAAGGTTGCTGTTGCTCAGTGTTAGTGGTACTATGGTAACATTTTTTGCACCCTGTACAACTGGAGCATTGTCCAAAACTTATTCCTGAGCTTCCTGTCTTCACTGTAGAGCTCCTTTGAGATTTATCTATTTCTACCAGAATCTAGCTGACAAGCTAGTTCCACTGTAGAATATGTGCATAGGCATGGCTGTTATAAATCCAATCCTGCTTATTTTCACAACAAAGTCAAGAGCTGCTTATCCTGTCTGGAATCCCCATTAAGCAGTCACTGATGGTGTATAAATAGCCGTACTATTAAGCAGTCACTGATGGTGTATAAAAATGTAGTCTCAGCATCATGTTCCAGTATGAGAGTTACAACATTAGGTGACAGTAGTTGAATACTCACGTACAGCGTGTAAGAGAAACTTATATTTTAAATCCTGATCCTCACCTTCCTATCTGATGATGCAGATTCTGCTTCTTACTCTTCTGTCTGTGATGCCCACTTGGACTATGGCCTCCTATCTTCTGGTCTGGGCCTCTGCTCAGTCTGTGCTGGGGCTCTCCTCACTAAAATTGTCCTATTCTTGTGTGCTTCTGCTGCAGAGGTGTGGTGGAAATGAGCTACTTTGCTGTGGTGAGAAGGCAGAGGATGGAATAGCCGTAAGGATGAGATTCAAGTCTGGATGCCAGCTCCTGATTCAGGAACCAACTAGGCAGCCAGTAGCCTTTTGCTCTGTTATTCCAAACCACCTTGTAGTCATTCTTTTTTTTATTATTATTATTTTTGCTTAGGATAGGGAGGAAGGTAGCTAGAAGAGATTAGAGAATCAAATAAGAGGATCAGTTTGGGAGATTGTTTTTAATATCTGCCAGTTGTCTGCTTTTTAAGAGGTGTAAGCTTGGGGGTAGCTTTTCAGTTTTAATGCCAGATTAGGGGACTGGCCAAGTTCTAGCTTCATTTTCCCTTTTTATTCCAATCTTCCAAACTTGCTTAAAATGGAAGATTTTATAGAGGGACAAAATATGCGTATTGAAGATATGGAGAAGGACACAGAGGGTAAGTGAAACAGACATGCTAAAATACAGGATTCACTGTCTGTGACTTTATGTTTCCAGGGGAGTCGTCTGGATGAACAAAGATGTTCCCTTCCAGCTCCTCTCAAGGTCAGGCCAAGTTGTTGTTGCCTCCTAAATTGCTGAGAACAGCAGATAATTACTGACCTGGCTTGCAGTTTACTTTCATACTGGAATGAACAGGGAGTCTGCAAACATCCCAAGAACACTTGCACGCTTGCCTTTTTTCTTTTCTTTTTTTTTCTTAGTTGCTGCACAAGAGGGTGAAACTATGTAGCTGAAATAGAATTAACATTTCCCTTTTTCTAATTTAAGTGGCTCCAATAAGAGTTTATTATTATTAGAGGTGTTAGTTTTGACTAAGTAATTTCTTAAATTTATTCAATTTAAGAGCTGTAATAATATTTATGAAACCACATAGCATTTATTTCAATAGTTTGCTTGATGACTCATAGAGATGCTACTAGAAAGTTGATCTGTTTTGCCCAATATTAAGGCAATAAGAACAGATTCCTATCTTCCAATCCTCAAGTTGAGGATTAAATTCCATTTCTTCAGTCTCAGCTCAGGCCTACTAACCTTAAAATCTAACTTGACCTTGACTTTTATCTTGGGATGACCTATTAAAAAAGCCGTATCAAGACTTGACATAGCTTTACTCTGATGGACATAGTCAGTGCTCTTTGTGGTGATGGAGGGGGCATCCAACTGGCATAAATTGGCTCAGATACTGCTTCTGTTCTCTGAGTCACACCTCGACATTGCTCACCCATGGAGATGACACAGCCTCAATCTCACTGTAAATAGCAGCACTTTTTCTACCATTCCTACTGTCATCCCTGTCAGCAGGACAGCAGCTAACACTGTTTTGAAGGAGAGAGGCTGCCACTCCTAACCACATCAAGTTTGCCTATAGTTTGGCTACTTCCTCATTTTGCATTCCCTGTAGTTTGGAGGAGGAGAGTGGGTAGAATCTGACTCCTAAGTTTATTGTTCTCAAAGTTCTTTATTATAATGCTGAGACCTTGGAAATTGAGTCTAACCTTAAGTCCTGCGGTAAAACTCTGAGGATGACCTAGGGCAGAATAGAAGCTGAGGGCGCAGCTTGCACAGTCATGAGAGCATAATACTTTAAAAGATGTCATGTTTTTGCTAATGGACTGTTCTGATTTCAGACAGAAGAGGAGTATATTCCTTATCCCAGCATCCATGAGGTGAGTTAGTAGTGCTCTCTTCTCTCTCTGTTTGTCCTTGGATTTCATTGGTTTTTCAGCTTATTCGCCTTCCAGCTTACAGACCTGTCAGCTTTAATGCTCTCTGTCCTTCTGAATAGGTATTACAGAAAGGGTGGCCATATCCTCTCATTATCCTACCCCAGTTTGGGGGCTACTGGATTGAAGGGACCAGCCACAACCTGTCCAGCTTGAGTCCAACTCTGTCTGATGTACCCTTTTCCTGGAGTGGTAAAGTGAAACTGGAAAGTGACCCTACAGCCAAACTGTACCGCAAACATTTTCTGGGAAAGGTAAGGATGACCTTCAGAGCCTTCTTTGCCCACCCAGCCACAAGGCTGAAATGTTTCTCAGGCTTTTTCTGGTGAACTTAAAAATGTATGCACTACTGCTGCATTTCAGTTCCTTATGATGCCTTGAACTGATGTAAATGAGGTACATGCTATGATATGGTCTGTAGTGTTATAAATCAGTCGTGTCCCCTTGTGAAATGTGCATCATCCTGTGCATTAATAGGAAGATTTGCACAGGAAATGCTTTTATTTGCATCCATTTCCTTCAGTGTATGGTTGTTACAGAATGTATATGATGAAACCAGACCATGTGTTTTGTACTTGTTGATTTAGGTAAGTTTGGTGCTAAATGTTCCATGAATTTAAAAATTCCAGTTTGACGTATAGGGAAACAGAGCTAGGCCTCATAAAGTGAATGTTTGCTGGCCAGCAATTAAGGTTCATCTGGGTGGGCCTGGTTAGGGAATTGGCTGATTACCAGGCTGAATCTCAGGATGATATTAGCCAAAAAGAACAAGTGAGAGATTTTCTGAGATTTGGTTCATGGCCTAAGGAGATAAGAAAGCCTGACGAGTATGCTCACGCTGCGTCTTATTCAGTGATCTCCCTCTGTGATTGCTGAATAAGTTCAAAACCAGGAACATGTGGTGCTTTGCACAGTGCTGGGGACCTGTTCTGCAGTAGTTGGGCTTGTCAGAGTGATCTTCTGTAGCAAATCTTGTTCCACAACACTGGAAAATTATATTAATATGATTTATAAATAATTAGGAAAAAAAGGAAGCCTTCCTGGAGGCTTCCCCTCAAGACTAACAGATCTGCTGTACAATCTGTTAATGGACATTTATCCTGTAACCTTCTGGAAGCTTGCAGTGTGCCAACTGTAATTATTTTTCTGTCATGGTAAATTTAGGGTTGTGCTTGAAGGCTTCCAGAGCCAGATAGGACGAGAAGCAAATTTGGATATGATTTTTTCAGTCCAGTTGTAGGATTCACTGCTGACCTATCACAAAACAGTTGAGGTTGGAAGGGACCTCTGGGGCTCATCTTGTCCATACCCCTGCTCAAGCAAGGCCATATCATCATTGTTCCTTTCAAGTGAGATCCAGGACTTCCTCTGTTGTGGAGCTTTGTGTCTTCCAAGTGCCCAACTATCAGTGCCTCATTACTACGTAAAAACTCTCTCTTATATTCTTCCTTTTCTGGTGTCCAGTGTTTTATTCTTTGCCTTAACTGACATGAATGTGTGCCCATGTTCAATTAAATGTGCAAGTTTTTGAGCAAGCCACTGTCAGAAAAGAACAAGGGGAGCAGGACACTTGTCACAGAAAACTTTACCCTCAGATAAGCTTTCCCCGTGGTTTAAAAGCTTAGTCAAGGAGAGAGCTCAGAGCTTTTCCACTGAAAGAGTATTTCTTCAGTACAAAGTTAGTGATACGAGTGATTTTGATGCTGTGTTGCGTCTTTTTCTTGTTGGTTACATGGGAAGGTTATTTCAGCAATGTCAGGAAAGGTCTCTTTCATGCTTTGAATAATGGCAAACAGTTCTTAGCTGAAGAAGAATCTGAAAGCATCCCATGGTGGGAGATACATAGCCAGTGGTTTAGGGAATATCCTTTAAGCAAGATGGGAGATCAAAGTATTGTGTGGTACTGCAAACTTAAATGAATGTCTGTGTTGTGGATGTGTGTATGTAGATTGCTCAAATTCGAACAATTCTGTGATACTTTTTACAGAACATTTTACAGCAGACCCTATAAAACAACCACCAAAAAAAGTGCTAGAACATTCAAGACATAGTTCAGTTCTTTTTCCTTGCCTCATGATCTGTATTTTATATGATGATTACACAGTAAGATTTATTTAGCCTTTAGGAAGAAGGCTGTAAAACCTTACTGTCTTATACTGTGGGAATTATTCAATGTCTATGTTGTTTTTCAAGGCTGTAATAAAGAGAAGTAGCCTGAAGCCAGGGAGGATTTAATAAAAGTATACATTTTAACCGCCAGTCAAATAAACTTAGGGTCTTGAAGCTCTCAGTGCTGAGGGAGAAGCTTTCTTGCTATGCATTCATATGTGAACATGTATTTCTCTTTTATGCTGTCCTTTCTTTGTGCTGGTTAAAGTTGCTGCAGATGGCAGATGTCTTAGTAACTTTATAACTTCTCAGGCAAACTGTCAGCATTCCTTGTGTGTTCTGTTAGTCTTCTCCCTTGGCCCATGAAAGATACTTAATTGTTTTTACAGAGATCTATTTGAAATCCAGAGCTACCTTTCAGACTATATTAAATGTTACAGAAGCTGCTTCTGTGGCTGAACAATTTGTACTTAATACATAGGCCATCTCAGCTCCAGGGTATCTTGTCATCACTGACTTGCAATCTTCAGTATCAACTGTAAAAGCCTTTTGATGGTTCATCTCTAACTTCAGGACAGCTAACAATAAAGGCTGCTGTCCACTGAAGGAATATGAGTCTGACATATGTTGCTTATGTGTTTTTACAGAGAAAGAAAATCATAAGGAGTAAATTATGGGTTTATTTGTACATACAATTGCTCAGATTTCAGTTTAAACCCCAGGCTTACATTCAGAATCAAGCTACATAGCCAGAGTGGCTTTGACAAAAATTCAGTTATTTTAAGAACTCTACTAATTCTGTTACCCAGTCCCCTGTGAGGATTGCACCCATTTGTGCAGCTCTGCCTAGCTATGTCAGCTGCAGAGCTGATAGCCCAGTCTCCAAAGCAATTGAGATCCCCCTGTATTGGACCTGCTGAGGTCTGGCTTAGAAGTCTCATCAAAAGGCATTCTAATTTCTGGTCTTTGCAACTCAGTGTTACTTATAGCTGCAGCTAAACTCAGGCTTTGGCTCCTCTTCTTTTGCTTTGCCTCCTAGTTCCCATTTTTGTTGGCATTATGCCATCTTTTTCCTTAACAGCCTGTCTTGGGCATCCAGCCTGCCATTTGACTTCTTTGTTTTAAGGATTTTGATTCTAGACTTCAACTGACCATGGAAAAAACGTCTTGCTTTGCTCCTTGAATCTGTCTGTTCCTCAGCTGCTCTGTCTTTCTGCCTGTGGTCACAGTGACTTACCACACCTGATTCTTGTTCACATCCCAAAAATCCATTAGTATCCTGAAAGTCATGGTCAGGAGAAACGAACTGTCCTTTGTGGCTTCCTTTGATTTCAGCTTCTTCTCCCATGTACTATCAGTGACCAGTGTCACAGGTCACACTGGACTTCAGTGATTTGAATACTGCAGCTGGAGGCCATATTATTCTGTTTGCCTCTTGGCTGCTCTTAGACCTTGCCTGTTTCAGACTGCTTTGTTTGATCAGCAATGGAACCTTTTGCCCGTAAGTCAGTATCAGGGCAGTTCTGAGTGTTGGGTGTTTTCTTTCTCAAAGAGGAGGTGAGGACAATGACATCTTTAGTACTTAAAAAAGTTAGATAGCTACATCTTCACATTTTGGTTTAGGGTAGTGACTGTAGTCTTACTCCTATTTTTTGTTTCAAAGAAAGGATTGGTTTATGTCTGTTAACTTCCAGTTGGCTGTGTCCACATAGATATCAGTATTTCACTAGATGTATCTTTATTTCTGACAGTGAGTCAGAACTGTGACTAATACAAAAGATTTAGACAGCAAAAGACAATCTTACCAGTGTTTTGGGAGAGGTTGCAATCCATCAGAGCCAGAGCAGACCTTCTAGGCATATATATTCTATATTTTCTAGGCAAAAGACTGAGGAAGGCACTGACAAACTAGCAACCATTTTTATCAAATTACACTTTGCTCCCACTGAGCTCTTCACTAATTTATTGTGCCTGAGTATTCCTTTCACAGAACATATTCCAAATCGTGCATGTTTTGACTGTACAACTGAATACAACTTGCTGTCCCACTTCTGTGTTGTGCTTGAGGATGCTTTTCCACTAAGATGATGAGAGTGATCAAGGCATTTCTGCACGATTTCACCTGAATAGCATTTTCATTGTGCTGAAAGTTTCCATTCACATCCTATGTCAAAAGGCTTTAACCTTTTGAGGCTAGAGATTATATAGCAATATATATGATATAACAATATACAAAATAAACATTGCTGTACCTAGGCCACTGGAACATGGCTGTATACCTAGGAGAAATGTATGTCACAGCCACTTATGTATAGAGACTGTGAAAATGTTTGCAGTATCTTTCATTGTTTGACTGCATGACTCTGTTGCAGGCACTCGCCACTAAAGCTCAGGCAGTGTTAGTGGCACTGCTGAGACCAGTCTTCATCTGCAAAACCTCTTTGCTTACTGACTGTATCCTTCCTGACATGTGAGCACTCCTAGAGTTCAGCCATTTACCTTAATCCTGCCATTACTCTTTAGACAGAAAATGCCCACAAACACATCCAGTTGAATGTCTGTCTGGAAGACACTGCCTAGTGAAGCAGAATCTGAAAGGATTCAGGGAAAGTCCAAGAAACATACAATTTTATTTACAAGAAACTCAATTTTTTCAAAGCACGTTGCTGAATGTTCTAATACTATTCCTTCTCAGGAACCCTTCTGATGTTGGACAGGTGAGGAGGAACTGAACTGACTGGATGCACTTTGACTGATATGCTCATGCACTGATGATCAAGTGGGCTGGAAGACAACATACACACATCTGGGAGCATGCTACTGCTAGTTAAATTAAAAGTTAGCTGATCTTGAGTGACAGGTTGCATACAGAAAAACAACCCGGTAAACTTCTCCCGGAAGTGTGTTGAGGATAATGCATTTTGGTTTCCTGTTTGCAGGAGCACCAGAACTTTTACTCCAGTGACATGTCCTTGGGCTACCTAGTACTTTCTGTGAAGTATGAACAGATTGAGAAACAGGAAAATCTACGCCTGTTGCTGAGGTAACAGTGCCTGCTATTGAAATGTGTGCTACTGTGCTGGGTCTTACCTTGTGCTCCCTCTGCATAGGTGTGGGTGTGAATTTTGTGTCTTTCCTTTGGAGAGAAAAAAAACTGGAAAGAAACTTTTGAGCCTTTTTTTTCCTTGCCTTCTGCTCTTGGGTTGCTCTCAACAGTTTCCTTAAAAAGAAGATGGTGTGGTGCTTAGAGGTGCATCTTTGTAGTACCTGTGTGGAAAATACCTGTTCTTCCCTCAAATAGAAAGTTTTTCTGTTTATTCTGTCTACTTAGAGACATGTGAGTACTCTCTAAGAGAGTATGGATTCCCTAATGGAGGACAGCCTAGCCCAGGCTTTGTAGTTGAGACTAAGGCTCCCTTGAAGGTGATCTAGAACATTCCCTAGATTCCTGGGGCAGTCTATGAAGCCATAACCCTTAGAGAGGTGTATGAAGAGAGACATTATCTAGAGAGAGCTGCTGAAGGACCTACAAGAAGAACAGAGAAGGATCTTGTGTAGGTGAGAAGCCACTGCAGAAACACTTTTTACTGCACTATGGGCTGGGTGCACTCCCAGTAGGCAATGCTACTGGAACCAAGTGATTTGTCCAGGTCCAAGGGAAAAAAATAGTTGCATGGGAATTAGCTACAAGAAAATCACTGTAGCTTTCCTTCAGTGTCTGCAGAGAATGCTTCAGACTGCCAGCAATAATCTGGGAGTAAAGAGAGAGCCTGTTTGTGAGCTGTGCCTGGGAATGTTTATCTTCCTATGTGGAAGAGACCAGGGAAGAACAAAAGGGTAGTTATTCCTCTATTAAGATATTTTATTATATGCAGTACTTTTTGCTCAGTAGCCTGTTTATAATGGTTTGAAGAGGCTTTTGACAGCCCAATATTTCTTCCTTAGAAAGATATCTCTCCTTAAATGCACATATAAAGAGAAAGGCAGCTTTCCTTTGTCAGCTTTCTGGAACAATGCTACACCAGTTTCTACACCTTTACTTTGCATAGACTTGCTTTCCTAGGCTGTTTCTAACAGACCCTTTAAAAATCTTTCAAGGCCTCATTGATCATTGGAATCCCTTATTATTCTGTGTCTATGAATTGTATTTTGACATTTAGATTTCTGTGAAAGAAAATGGTGTGGGAGGGAAGCAAAATACTTCTTCAAGGCAGACAAGAGTGCAAAGGAGCAAAGACACCAAGGGCTCCTGTTTCGTCTTCCTCTGCTCACCACAACCGGTGATGGGCAGTAAGAAGTGAAAATACCTTACTATTCCAGTGATTCTATGCACCACAGTTAAAATTATCCCTCTGGAATTAACTGCTTTGACAATGCTCTGAAAAAATGGCTACTCTTTCTTTAAAGAGACAGTGTTGCTTGTGTCTCCTTTTAGCCATGTCTCTAATGCCTTTTTTGTTTTGTGTCAGGACTCGTACTGGCACCAAACATGATCTAATTCCCATTTCCTGTCTGAATGAGTTTCCCAATGCTGTTCAGATGGCAAAGGTGAGATTCATGCTTGCCTGTTTGTCCTTAGGCCTCATTCTTCAAGTTATTTTCACCTCTATCTTTCCATTTCCCTCTTTTCCTACTATTCCCCAGTAGAACTGTCATATAGTTCCCTTTTACCCTTCCATTTGCCTTCTCTTCTTTCTCTTCTAATTTTACCTCAGAATTTTTGCCTGAAGGGGCTGCTGTCAGATTATTATAAATGGTGTCTACACTCTCGTGCCTGCAGCAAGCCAGGGCACATGATAATCACACTTCTGTTTCCCTGTGTCTCTCACTCAACAGCTACTGTGTGAGGATGTGAATGTTGAACGCTTCTTTCCTGTCCTCTATCCCAAGGTACAGTGTTCTGATATATCTGTATGTCACTTTTCCATCAAGAGCTGGCTAATGACATGCAGTGGATAATTTCTGTTTTCATTACCTCAGGCCTCGCAGCTTATTGTTGCATTTGATGAACACGTCATAAGCAATAACTTCAAATTTGGGGTCATCTACCAAAAACCTGGACAGGTAAGACCCATCAGATCCCATGGTACTTGGGGCAAAATGCAAATTTTTTAAGCAGTTTTCTTAGCTTAAAGGGTGTAATAGCAAGGTCTACACTGTTCAGAAGCAATGGCATGGAGGCAACAGTGTTTGTGCAGTGCCTTTGGCTTGCCTCTTCCACCCACAATATCTCTGGCTGTATAGGCTTTGTGGATCTTTGAACCCTAACTCTAACCCTCATGGCAGCTTGGGGCTGAGGCACAGAACCCCAGCACCATGGGGGGCCCAGATCAGAAATGTATTCAAGCAGAGATGTTTGTTGTTTGAACTGTCTATAGAAATTACTGCCTGTTCTTTGTACTCCTTGTGCTTCTTACTACTTACTTCTGCTTTCCTACTGTAGACAACTGAAGAAGAAGTCTTCAGTAACACAGTGGAGAGTCAGGGTTTCCTGGAGTTCCTGGATTTCCTTGGTGACAAGATTCAGCTGCAGGATTTCCGTGGGTGCGTACCCAGTGCAGCTGGAAAGCCAGATTAGGTTAGGGAACATCGTGTGTTCAGAGGCTGTGACTCTGTTACAGCCCAGCTTCCAGAGAAGTGCTGTGTTCTCTGAATCCCAGTGCAGGTGAAGAAGTCCTGGATGCTTTTGTCAGCCATCATGTCTGGGAACTAGTTGGAGCTTAGGTCTCTGCTGGTATTTTGATTTAAAGGCCTCCTGGTATCTCAGTCTGACTCGCAGTATCAGCAAAGAATAATTTAATTTGGCAGTGCAAATACAAGGTTTTTTTACAGTGGTATGGGGCAGTATTGTTTCAGGCCCTTTCTGTGAGGCATCCCATCCCTTTTGTAGTTCTAACATATGGAGTGTGTTTCTCAGAAGAATGCCAAAGAAGGTAGCTACTTTGAGGATCCCTGGTTTGACTTCATAGCTTTTAGCAAGCTGGTATGTTCACCAGCACAAACATGGTGCCGCTTGAGTCAGTGCATTGGTTTGGGGAAGATTTGGTGCCTCACTATCACTGATTTCCTGGAAATTACCTTTGATAGTCCTGATGTACTACTGTTACTGATACTGTCTGTCTTCTCTCTGCTCTCTCATTTCTGTACTGCCTGACCTATGGTGTGGATTCGCTCAGGTTCCGGGGAGGTTTGGATGTTACCAGAGGTCAAACGGGCACTGAGTCAGTCTATACAAATTTCCGGGGGAAGGAGATCATGTTTCACGTGTCCACAAAGCTGCCCTTCACAGAGGGAGATTCCCAGCAGGTATCAGAGGGAGGAGGAAGGATTACAACAGTGTGGCTGGGAGAGGAGGGGTATTTGAAGAACGACTGCATAGAGGGGGAATGTCTGATTGTATTAAGTTGGGAATTATGGCAGGAGTAATGGCAAAAGTAGTGATGAGGGGTTTGGTGAACAGATGGGTTTGAGATGTTAGGCAGACTGGTGTTTGAGGTCCCATCATACTGTTCTACTCTTTTTCACCTGCCTTCTCTCTTCATTATTTCTTTCCTCTCCAGCTTCAGCGGAAGCGTCACATTGGGAATGATATTGTAGCCATCATTTTCCAGGATGAAAGCACACCTTTTGTCCCTGATATGATTGCTTCTAATTTCCTACATGCTTATGTGGTAGTTCAGCTCACTCATAGCACCACTGGGGACACTCTCTACAAGGTAACCAGGATCAATGCATTAACCTGTACTGATTTTGATCCTTGAAGTGGAAACGGGTTCTTGGGCCTTTGGGAGAGGTGCCGGTTCAGCCAGATGTCATCCTGATTCCTTGAGTATCTACACCTGAAGGCAGAATTAAGTTGTATGCTTTTCAAAGTAGCTGATTAATTTCTGAAGCTTAAAGCTTTGGAATTGAAGCAGAAAGAATTCAGATTAAAATTTTTGCTTACATCGAAGAGCACAAGCCACAATTGATCCCACTTTGGGAGTTGTCTCACTTACATTGTATAAGTCAGGTAAAATTCATGTCTGCATTGCCTGTGCTGCACAGCACAGTGCTTGCAGCTTGCACTGCCTGGGGCTGCAGGTCAGATACAGCTGGTTGACCTAGCTATGGAGTCCAAGCCAGCTACACCTGCTTCTGGGGATTCCAGAGTTGATGCCCATCTGCAGGGAAGTGTTACCTGTTAGGGCCTTCCAGCTGAAAGAAACCCTGCTAGAGCCCAGATTAATTATCTGCAGCCTTTGGACACAGCTCGTTCTCTCTCTGATCTGACTCCGTATGGATATGTGTATAACTTTATGTTCAACTTTCAGTAATGCTGAGACAGCAGAAAATATAAAGAAACATGGATTTGTGGAGGATTTTCCATTGTAGAAACATTGTAATCCAAGTGCCATGTGTTGTATTATGTAGGGATTTTGATATGGTGATGATGAGTCCTTATGCCTTGAAGGTCTACAGGAACACCAGAAATATCAAAATTAGGACAGTATTCCCATCTCCTCTTCCACCAAGAGGGTGTTGGTGGAGGAGCAACCACCTTCCCTTGTTCCCTATGCTTTGGGCAACTGGTTAGTAGTGATAGCCTTGTGTTGACCAGGACATGGAGTTCCAGTTCTCCTCTTGCTCTCTGTTTTGTAGGGAACAAAAATTCACTGGACTTTTTAATGACAAGAAAAGAGCTGGGAAAGCTTGCTATTTGTTGTTTGTCTTCCTGCCATTGTTTTCATCTTTGCCTGTCTGCAGTACCATTTTTCTTTTGTTAGTGTAATAGGGATTCTTTATTCCATGAAGAAGAAATCATCCCAGTAATCACCCTAGAGCCAATGCCTAGAGTTTTCTGTAAAGGGTTTTCTAAAGGGGCTTTAGCTGATGCTGCCTTGAGAGCATTTTAGTACACAAAAGACTGCCATTTGAAAGATTTCTTTGCCATCCCTTGTTCCATTTACTTAAGCTTTAGTGCCTACTGTTAAATTGGAATATTAATTGAATTTATTTCACAGAATCAATTTTTGCAATCAGAAAACTAAAAATGCAAGGCAGGACTTTAACTGGTAGATATCTATTAGGAGAGAGATGGAGGCTTTGTAATTAGGGGAGGTGGCCTAAAATGTGAGAAATCTGAATTAAATCAAGAGCCCATTTCCTCCTTCCTCTCATTAAACTCACACCTCTCAGTGGCTCTGTGACATTTATTTGTTGTTGTTCTGAGGCAGTTGTGGTTGTTATGACACTGTTCCCTCTTGTATGAAAGGACAAATAATGGTCTTGTTTCATCTCAAACGTGACAAAACTCCCCCCGTGGAATATTGTGAAGTACTGTATGTATTTGGTAGATAGCTACATATAATTATGGGTAAGTGCTGTGAAGAAACAAGTGACCGTGTAAAAACTGGACTGCATTACAGTTACTTCTTTAGATATTGGTTTGTCAGGTAGGAGCATGCTAAAAATAAAACAAATGAAACCTATCTCTTACTGGGAAAATGCATTTGCACGTTTACCACCTGTGACTCACAGAGGCAGTGGCACTGAGATAATCCCCCCAGTGTGCAGCATATCTCCACCAAGGATTCTCTGGAAAAAAAATAGGTCAGTACAACCACACTGACAAAGGTTCTTTAGTGGAGGTTAATCTTGCAGGCTGAATAGGAACATTTTTTTGTTCCTAAATATACTGGTTATACTAGTTATTATTTTAAATATTTTTTTAAAAAACAGTCAGTTTAGCTTTTTTTTTATTGCTCTTACTGTGTGCACATCTAGCTGACTGAGTTTCTGAGAGATAAATGAGCACATCCATCCACTGAGTTCAGGAGCAGAAGGATGCACAGGACCCTGTATTGCATGTCTTTTGTATAGGTAAATTATTTAGGAGGAATCAGATCTATCATAGTAGTTTGATGGTCTCACTTGTGTTCTGATACTCCTTTTTTTCCCCTTACATTATTTCAGGTTTCAGTCACAGCCCGAGATGATGTCCCCTTCTTTGGACCGCCTCTGCCAAATCCAGCCATATTTAAAAAGGTTTGTTTCTCTGGTCCAGTGATAGTTGGCAGGGGACGTGGTGCACACACTTATATTCTGAGTTGGTATTATCAGTCTGGCTAGAACACTCTGGAGGTCCAAAGAGTAGTAAGCAGAGCTTTTATAATGTGATATTTTTACTAGTGTTTTCATCTCCAATTTAGTCTAGTCTTCATCTTGTCTTGTAGAGTGCAGAGTTTCGTGAATTCCTTCTGGTCAAGCTCATCAACGCTGAGTACAGCTGCTATCGAGCTGAGAAATTTGCTAAATTAGAGGTGGGTCTGTTACCTGGATGCTTCAATTAAAAATTATGTATATATAATAAATATGTTATTATCAGATAAAGAAAAAAATATAAAATTTCTGACTTCTAATTTTGTGTTGCTTACGAAACAAAGATGAAATGTGATTTTATACTCAGTTATGGGATATTTCCATAATGTTTCCAGGATGTTTCTTAGCAGGTGTGATAGAATATGAAGAGGTACATTTTAATATAAAGATGTAATCCTCAAGTAAGGATGGGAATATGATGCATATATTTTGCTGGAGGGAATTCTGTATTATCTGAAATTCAGTATTATGCTACAGGATGCATGCTGATATCACTGATTTTTGGTTCAAGGCACCAGAATTCTGTTCCAGACTCTGCTGTTGCCTGATCTAGAAAAAAACATGTCTCTTTTTCATCAGCTGTAAAGAAGTGTCCCTTATGACTTGCTTTAGAAAGAGTTTAAAAGGGCTGGATGTTACTGCAATATATTCTGTAACTATGCAGTTAAAACCACTTCATACTGCTTAAAGTAATTTTCATGGGGTTTTGTTGTTGTCCTTGTTGGTCTTTTGGGGTTTTTATTTGTTTGTAGGTGTTTTCTTAAGAAGGATGTGAGACATTGTAAAAACAGGAAAAAAATCTCTCTGCTTCCAATAGAAGCTGTTCTCATTCCCAATGTTGATGCAGGAAAGAACCAGGAGCGCCCTCTTGGAAAGTCTCTTTGAGGAGCTGCAGCTTCGCAGCCGCAGCATGATGGGATTACCTGTAGGGGAGGATGACAAGATAGAGAATGGCAGTGGGGGCTTCCTCGAGAACTTCAAGGTGAGCCTTTCTACAAACCTACAGTGTGGTCTAGAATTCCATACTGGACCTTAGAAGTCAAACTCTTTATGCTTCGTGCTGGTGTCAAGTGTCAGATGTGGTTTTATTCCATGACTTACAGAAGGAGTCAGTGTTTGCAAGAGGAATTATATTAACTAGGAGCAAAGGGCTTTCATTTCCTACAGCAGATCTCTTTAAATTCATTTTCATTATGACTGAAAGAATTGCAGGAGCCACTACAAGAGTTTCTAATTTTTCTCTGAGTGTACTGTCTAGAAAAAACTGTGATGCTTTACTTACCCTCTAAAAGCCAGAGTTAATTTACCTTTTTCAGTGTAAATGGCATGTTAGGGGGTTTTTATTGTTAAATTTTTTTAATAAACCAGGTGACAGAATTTTCTTTTAGAAGTGATAAAAATGATTGATATAAGAAAGCAAAGGTTTAGCATGAATGGGCAAGCTGAGTTTTGAACTGGCTATATAGAGAGAATCAATATTGCTTTCCTATTCTATCTACTTACCCTTTCCCACTGACGTGGGAAGTGCCTTGCCCACTTCTTTTAAATAATAAGTTATCTCTCTGGAAAGAGAGATATGTTATAAATAGCATTTCTTCAGATGACTTTATGGCTTTTTATGGTGGGTCAACTAAGTTATTAAGGTCTGTAAAACTAACCTGTTCACAAATATGTTTGGTAGCTGTGTGCATAGCTTTGGTTAGGTCTGGGATGCTTTGGTGAGGTGTAGTTTTACGTACAAACTGCCTTTGATGCTAACCATGTATTCTAACCCATCCATGTCTTACACTGATTTTCCCAAAATGTCCTTTTACGACTTCTGGAAGATGCTGTGATTTGCATGTCATGTACACAGTTGACATTTGTGAAAGGCTGGAAAAGGCTGAGTTAAGTCAGAAAATGGCTTTTTCAAATGCTGCAGATTTTGATATGACTGCTTTCCCATTGAAACCAGAACTCAAGCTGATACGAGACTGAACCTTTCAGCCTTGAACAGGAGTTTGATTTTGTGTTTTATAGCCTGTACTGGATAGGACTGCTCCAGGTGATGCTGTTTAATCCGGTGTGCTGGGATACTAGTAGGAAGCCTCTATTCATTGCAATAGGAGAAGGGAAGTGAAACTAGAGAATATACTTGAGGAAGAGCTCTTCCCAGAGCTCCATGAATCAGCTAAGACCAAGACAGGGCAGTATGTAAGGTGCTGCCTTCTAGCAGTTAGGATCTGTGTGGTTCTGGTGTTGGTCTGTCACAACTTCCCACTCAATCTGTGGTGCTTCTCACACTACCCTGCCGTGTGCATGTCTATATGTGTATATCTGTGTTTGTCTGTTTCCCTGCCTCCCTCCTGTTCAGCGGGTGATCAGAGGCCGCAGCCAGAGCCTGGATACCATGGGGATATCCATGAGAAAGCAGCACAGCACCCTGCCCTCCCGCCCAGCTACAGCTGGCCTTGCCCTCAGCCAGAGTGTCGCCGAGGGCCCTAAGGCCATTGCTGCGGTAAGGTATTCGGGTGGGCTGTAAGAAGAGAACCCGGCATACCTTTGTAACCACACATACATTTCCTTTCCCTATTAGCTTGTCCTCTTGTCCCACTGTGAATCTTTTTGTTGTATCATCCCATTTCACGAGTGCTGACAGCATGTGTTGCAGTCTGTTTTGTCTGTGCCCATCTCTAGCCCCAGTTTGTGTCTAAACTAGAGCTGAGATTGATGCAGACTGGGAGAAGAAAGCCAAACGTGATTCTACATCAGACATCTATCTCTGCTGTCCTGGATTAGATCCTCTACAGTGCCATGTGTTAAAAAATGCATGCACTGTGGTTTGGCTGGAATGGTACTGTATTGTCATATGGCAAGACCTGAGAACATAAGGACACTAGAACTGTTTCATTTTCTTCAATTTCACCAATCAGACTCTTTTCTGTAATGTAAACAGGCGCACAAGATATTCAAGGTGCTGCTTTGCTGTAAATAGAATTTGCATGTTGGGAACAAACAGCAGAATTAATAAAGTTTGGGGTGAGAAAAAGAATGAACATTTCTAGTCACTATCAAAGCCTTTCTTATTTGATAGGGATACTAAACAGATGTGACCAATGAATTAAAAATCTATCACAGATCTTTCCAGAAAAGGGTCCATGTTTCTGATACTGAAAATATGGTTATCTTGGCCAAAGTACATCCAGCTGGTTGTGGTCTCTGCACTGGTGATGTCAATACAGGCAAACTACAAAAAATCCCCACCTCTGAGTAAGCTACTGCCCTTCAGTGTGAAGATTTCTTGGTGACAGTTTACTTGGTTGTATGCATTCTTTATGTCAATACAACAAAGTCACAGCGTACTAATGACTTGGGTTTGCTGCCTCCTTTGCTCCTTTCACTTCTGTTTTCTTTGCCTTTCTGGTTCTGCCTCTGCTCTCACCGTATGGAGATACTTCCCTTCCCAAGCCTGTTTCTCTGTATACTGGCTGTGTTCTGCCTTTGTTTTTTATATCTCTGTCCCTTTCTCACACCACTATTGCAAGCCCTGGCTGCTCTTGCTCGCTGACAGAAAGCACTCCTTGCACAGGTGGAGCTGAGCTCTTGTATTGCAGAAAAGGAGATAATCTGGATCCACATCGCAAACTCTACTTGTATGCTTTCAGCTCTCCACAGCTTTTCCTGTCTTGTTCCTCTCCTTTCTGTCATGCTTTCCTTTTTTCTAGTCTTTTGCCTTGCCTGGTAGGAGCCCATCACGTACTCGAGCCAGCCGCTTCCACGGGCGACGGAGTAGTGCCATTGGCATTGAAAACATACAGGAGGAAAAAAGGTATGAGCTGTGGGGAGACGAGACAAAGAGGGTTAAAAAACTAAGAGGAGATGAGAAAAGGAACATAGAAAGGCACATGTAGGCAGAGGGGCAACCATCAGGAATGAGAACTAAAATGGAAATGGTTGGAATGGGAAGAAAAGGGACTGATTATCGACTGGTGGAGAAATGGACAAATAACAGAAACAGACAAAAATTTAAAAAGGACGTTTGGAGATGGAGAGAATCAGTATTTGAGGAAGTACGGAGGAAATGGGTGGAGGAACATTATAAGATTACCCTTAAATACTGTGCAAGTATGATCCAGGACTCTTGAGTTTCCTGTTCTTCACTCACTACTTCTAGAAGAGAGTCAGATGAAAGGCCAGTATTTGGGAAGGGGATGCTTGATTGTTTGTTTTCATGTTAAAATATTCAAATAGGCAAAACTTCTGGTAACTTAAAGGATTTATTTAAAAAAGCTTTTAAGTCCAAATGACTAGTGTTTAACTTAGATTGTCTGAGAAATAGTTATAATTAATGGATAATACACTGCTTCAAGGAGTGATTTGACATATTTGACAGAATTATAACCATTCAAGAGTTGTCTACTGGTCATGAGAGATTATTTTGTTAAATTATAAATTTCTCTCAGCTCTAGCTGAGACACCTTTTTAAGATTATACAGTCTCAAAAGTTACATGAATGCTCTGCATCTAATATGCAGTTTTCCCAGTTGAAAGAATTCCAGGTAGCAGCTTAAAGACTGGGTGCAAAAGGGAGAAAGTCATCTCTAATGCGGAAACTAGTTATTTTAGGAGGAAATTACTGCATTTTACCTTCTTTCTTAATGAGGTGCCTATGACCTAATCTGAATAAAAATAGAACTTCTTTTGAGAAAAATTAAATCTTCAGAGACAACAGCCCTGTAATAGTATAAACTATCACAGTAGGCACAGCTCCTCACTACATTAAATACTTTTGTACCTGAGGCAGCTGTGTCCTTCAGTCCGTTACTTTGTGTACAACAACCGTTTTATCCCCTTGAAGGACTTGTAAAACTTTCCTACTACAGGAAAAAAACCCTGGATTTATTTTCTTCTTTTTTTCCTGCTCTTTGCTTGGAGGGATCTGATTAACTAATTGGCTTATTTAGCTTTCCTTTTGCTTACTTGTGAACTTAGATGTGAGGAACAGGGAGCCTTAGCTTGTATTTTCTGGAAGATTTTCTGGGTCATTTTTGAAGGTGCAGTTTCACTAGCAACTGCTCTAACAGTTCATTGTTATTGAAAGCAGATGTGATAGTTCCCCCCTGTCCCTTTCATCTACCCAATCCTGACTTTTCCTTGTGATGATTGCTCAGATCCCTAGTGGGTCTTCATGGAACTGATTCAGCCCATTAATCAAATAGGAAAAGTATCAACTTTCTTTCACTGGATTAATTGTCTGCCAGGTTCTGCCATGAACTGGCTCATGGAGAAGTCTGATGGGTACCAGGACTGGTGGAAAGTGCACTCAGCAAGAATGAAGGAGGCTGGAGCATGCTCTCTTTCTGGGAACAGTGAGCTCATAGTGTCACGAGTGGCTGCACCCTGAAGCTGTAACCTAATGATATGCAGGCTTTGCTGACAGAGCTGACCCAGTCCATCCCACTTGTTAATGTGTTGTAGGAGTTTCAGGGTTGTTTCAGTTTTAGAATTACTTTTTGCCAGGGTAATTTCCAGTCTCATAAACAATTGTATTAGCATAAGTGAGGGTATCAGAAACTGATGTGAGGGGCACAGGTAGGGTCAACTGACCAAGAGAAGAACTAAGGAAGAACTTTGTGACAAACTCCATCACTGAGGCCCTAAAAAAACACCCCAGAACCCCTTAGTTTTCCTTTCTTTAATTAAATGTACCTCTCATTTCAGTTACTCACACAGACAACTTTCTTCAGAGGTATCTTGGCAAGTCCTAGTAGCAATAACACTTTTGTAACCATCATATTTACACTCTCTGTTAAATCCTATAGCTTCTTAAGACCAGTGGAATGGGGAGGATAGAGGAAAAAGTTAAAAAATTAAAGGTAAATACTGAAATTAATTCAGGCCTTTATATCAATTCAAAAGCAGTCTTAAGTTGGCCATTTCCAGATGTCAGATGTCACATCTAAGGAGTCTGCCCTTTTCAGCATAACTGTTTGCTTCCCTTTTACATGTATACAGGAGATACAGCTTTGTACTATGTCTTGTAAGGGAGTGTTTGAATAGATGGTAGACTCTGGCCCTCGGCTATAGCTGCTTTCTCTTTTCTCCAGCAGAGACACCACAGAGAGGATACAGAGGGTGTTGGACAGTCCAGGAACTTTCTTTGACCTGAAGTCTGATGGATCATCCAGTCCCAGCTCTCCGGAGTTCCCCAGCAGGAAGAGCAAGTGAGTTGAAAATAAATTTTAGTATTTGAAAGATGCTCACTGTCTCTGGTATTGGCTTAAGTGTGGTGCATGTCTTGCTCTGTTGGAGGCTTTACTGAAATTGTCCACATCAGGCATTGTAGCATCTCAAAAGTTGGATGTCTGGCTGTGGCACAGTAATTCAGAGCCTGTCAGGAACGTGGCTTTCTTAAACAGACTGTGATGAAAGATTGGACACTTGATTTAGGTTATATCTTTACTGTAATGTGAGCTTGCATCCAACAGGATACACAAAATCCTAGCTGTCCAATTATCCATGTTTACTCGTGTGTGTGTTTCCTCTATAGTTTGCTCTGGAGTGATTTTGGAGCTTCATGGAGAAGCTTGGACAAGGGTATGTTGGGATGTTGGGTTGTACTCAAGTTCTGCCCCTTTAAGCAGGATTCATGCCGCTGCTCCCAACCAGCGTGAACTAACCTGTCTCCAGTCTCCCCAAAGTGTTACAGCAGGATTCCAGCACGGTCCCATGTGTTGCACCTATGTTTCATTGCTAAAGCACGCCATACCACACCCAGTGGTATGTGCAAAGCACTTCATGCAGTAGTCTGCAAGTCAATTCTCCAGTTTCTGGTTGTCAAAAACTGGAAGAATGCAATTTCCTGGTAGTGGAGCTTTGCTGCTGCTAAGCTGAGTATACTGGGATGTGATCCTACCTAGAACACTTCAGGGAAACCACCTATTTACATTTCCAAGACTCCAGAACAGCCTGTCTCTAAATCAAAGGCTGCAGCTGACTTTCTGGAACATTTTGCCACACCTAATTTTTTTCAAGAAAACTTGGATGAGACCTGTGACAAGAGAGGTAGCAAGTACTTTGTATTAGGGCATTTCTCTTTCTCAGGACTGTGGAGATTCTTAAGAAAATTTCAGGAGGTGCCCTAGAACCAGGTGTCTATGGTTATAGTTGCTTCAGGTGCCAAATCTAACAAAGGAAGGGCATCCCTTCCAACTACATCCAATGTTCCCTAAAATTACAAGCTGTGACTATATGCAGTAGTTCAGCTACCCAGTTGTATGCTGTAGGACTGCGCTCAGAATTTTGTCATGCCAAGGTGCAGTGTTCTGGCATGTTTTTGTGTACTAGTTTTTGGGTTGGATGAGGGCCCAGAATTTTGGTGTGGAGGAGGATGGGAGCACATCTAGGAGATAGAGATGGTTTAAGGTGCTAGCTCTGGCAGCTAAGGACTAGAGGACACTGCTGATTGGTTAGCATCCTCCATCTTCCAGCATTACCACATCATTCCACCTTCCCTTCCTCATCCTGCCTGGGACCTTGTTAGTGGACTAGAAGTTCCTGACAGGCATGTGTGAGGGACTCTTGCTCTGATTAGGTAGCTGATTACCTTGCATAATCACCAAGAATTCTGCTTTCCCCACTTCCCAACCCCCATTCTTCATCAGCTGAGGAGGTGAGCCAGCTGCAATGGCTGTTTCAAGTTGGTATCCACATGCTTTCAGAGAGCAAACATAGCATGGGATTTTACTAACAATACTTGCATGAATATTGTTTATGCACATTAGGCATGACCTGTATGATTTGTCAGTCTGTCTAGTTCTGTTTCAGGATTCTTTTTCCAGTCATGGACTCAAAACCACTTAGGATCACCAGAAAAAAAGAAGTATTTTCATATCTGTGGTGGTTTAGCCCATTCCTGGACAGTTCATTTACAAGGTGGGATTGCAGCATGGAGTTTTGCACAATTAGTGATCAGTCAGAGTTAGAGTTGTGATCTCAGTGTTAGGGACTAGCCCATGTGCAGCCATACTTTTTGCATGACATTGGGGACAGGGAATTAAGAACATGTAATTCCGCCATGTAAATCACACCAGTTTCAGTAAGACAGTATTAGCACAATATTGCAGGAAAAGGCTGGGAGTGTAAAGTGTCTTGGAGACAGTTTACTGGCCTTCTGCTGAAATAGCCTACCTCTTGTTCATCAGCTGTGAAACCAGGATCAAGATGTAGGCATACTTCCAGTGCAAAAGAGTTCTGCCTCGTGCTAGAATAATTTATGCTAGTCCCTATTAGATAAAAGAATGGGCTATCCTTGGTAGTATGTCATCAGGCCACTCCTGGCTCTCTCCATAGAGTCACAAGAAATTTCTGTTACCTCAGAAATGTCCAGCGTGATGCTACTGGTCTTACATAATCACTTCAGATTCAAAACTTGGAATGATCAACCTCTTCACCTGTGTTCTACTAAAACTAACCTGGAAATAAATGCAAAGGGAACACATAAGTAATAGATTAATTATTTTACAGTAGAGGCAAAGCAGCACTTACTTTCTGTCCTCGCATGCTGAGTTTAACACACGTTTGTGCAGTGATCAACCAGCAATCCATGAAACTGCATTGTTCACTTGAGCTAACGGTGTCTTCTCTCCCACATACAGGGACAATTGTCCTTAGTTTCTCTGCTTTACTGTCCAGGTAGCCTTCCAAATAATCCTTCTTCCCAGGGACAGACTCAAAAGAATGAACCCAGCCTATGTAACCAAGTAGTAGAACTCCTGAGGATCAGACAACTCTCTGGGTTGCATCTGAAAAATCAAGCACTGTACTGTGTATGTCCTAGGAAAAGTACATGGGTTTTTTGTATGTGTGTTTTCCCTCGTCAGACACATCTGAGTGGGGACATCAAGCCAATCAGGAGTGGACCGGATGCTACTCAGTCATTGGGTACCTCACTGAAGACACTGGCAAGACTTTTGGGGTGAAATCAGAGTCCTGGCTAAGAGGAGCATGAACGTACTTAGAGGACCTCAAGGACTGTGGAGAGACCGAGTGGCATCAAGTAACGCTCCACTGGCAGTTCCTGGAGCAGGAATTCTGTGAGAGGGAGATGGACAGATAGCTCCTGTTGGAGCATTTTGGCCCTGTGCCCTTCCCATTGCCAAATCAGCAACCACTGAACCAACCACTACTAATGATGGGGAATGGAGGCCACCTTGAGTGTGACCCCTTCTCTTCCTTCCTCTCCCCTCAGATAAGTGAGAATAGTTTGGCCTGCAGAAGGCAAGACCAGAAGAACACAACTCCACCTCTGTGTCTAGTGCCTGGACACAGGTCAAGAAATGCAGTGCAGAGAGCAAGGATGGAGAAACCTGCTGAGGAAGGGTGCTGCAAAGGCGATACTTTGTGGAAATCTAGATCCCACTTCACTTAGATTCATGTTATTGATTTGCTTTGCTAAGGGAGAAGCATGTTGGCCTTCATTTCCTCCAAAATATATTTCCTTATCTCTTGAGGAAATATCTTTGGCCTTTATTGGCCCTGTCTTTACTGTTCTCCCTGTTGCATGCTGGCATGTAATATGCCTGGGACTTCAGGTTTCATTACTGCTTGTAGGTCAAGACTGGCCACATTTTGCAGTGTTTCTGAAGGAATAAATATATTTAGTATGTTAAAGGTGTCTTATCTTTCTTGCCTTTCTTAATTTTTTTTTGTTCTTTAACATCTTTAAGCACTTCACCTCTCTCTCACCAGCTGGTCTCTTATGCAGACAATGAGTATTTCACCATAAATTTGGGGCTTACATGCACAGTGCACCTTTTACTGTGTGTGTCAGCCTCATGGACTGCTATATTTCCTGAATGGCCCTAAACCAGATTCTCTGCTGGGAAGAGCTGGCCTTAAGGATCTTCTTTGATAGATGTGAAACATGCACCAGGCTACCTCAATGTCTGTTCCATTTGATAGAGTGGTGGTAAAGGGATCCAATACAGTTTGCTTTGAATGTCCCCTTCAAATGGCCTTGTGGGAGCTAAATTTTAGTGGGATGGACCTACGAGTCAGTCTGTTGGCAACTGGGCACATGGAAAATCACCAGGATGGGAACCCTGACCTAGGTGTGTTCCTGTCTGTGAGCAGGAGAAAGGCTCTGACATGTCTGTGTAAGAGCTTGGCACTTGATCCCACATAGTTTGACACTGAGACATCCTGCCATAATGCAGAACTCGGTAATGTGTTTCTACCTCCCCGTTGCTTCCTTAGACTTTTGTAGTTAACTGTTCTGTAATACTGGTTAATGTCTGTCTGGTTTCCTGCCTCCTTCTGTTACACCTGTACAGAAAACAGCAATAACAATTTATAAGCTCTGTGACATGAAAAGTATGCTTTTTATGGTCTCTGTGTTCTGCCTGGAATTTCACATAAGAGAAAACATGGTAGCCTGAGAGTGGCTGTGGGAATGAGTGGCCTAGACTGGGTTGCACCTGCCCTTTATATTCAGTTTAACATCTCTTCATACTGTATTTAGGCTCTTAAAATCTCTGATCTCCAAAACAGGGCATCTGTTGATTTTAATGAATGTCTAGATGTTTTTAATACTTAAATGCAGGTGGTTTGAGTCACTCTGCTTTATTACACTTAGGTCTGTGACTTAAAAATTTTTTCAGACTTGTCCTTTCATGCAGTTATCCAGAATGGAGACAGAGAATTGGTGTTTCTCCTAAATGATGTAGCAACTAGAAATTAAGGTATGCATGCCAGTTCACCTGAATTCTGTTCCTAGGTGGAAAAACTAGCTGCGGATGAATAATATCTTCTTACCATTTCTGACTGCTACATAATAAAGCTATGCCTCAAAAAGTTAAGCCTGTGTGTAACAATAAGCATGATGATGTTGAATGCTTGCATTTCACAGAATACTCAGGAGTCAGACTTCAGGATACTGTGTGATGCAGCCACTCTCACGTTCATCATCCAGTGTAAGCAGTTGTTGTAGTGGATTGAGGGAAAATGGAACATCTGAGGAAGAGGAGAATGACAGGGTGGGTGTATGATCTCTAACAAACAGAGGCTACCCTCCCTGATTTTACCAGGTGCATTATTAAAACACATCTTCTTTGCCCTCTCCAGGAGCTGACGTGCTCACTTAAGGGCCCTCCAAAGCAGGATTCAATGGTTCAGAGTATGTGGCTGGATGACAGTGACTGCACACCCAGTACTTCTAGCTCACCAGGTAAAAAAGGAAGAAAAATAGAAAAACCCCCTCTACTTACACTTCTAGAAGCATATGAGAGGTTGAGCCAAATCTTCTGTATGCTGTACTTAAAATTTTAGAAGCACAGGTAGATGATAACCCAGGAAAATGGGGAGACAAGCTGCCATGCAAAGTTTAATGGGGAAAGAATGTTTCAGTGGCATGAATAAATAGTGCTGTATTTTCTGCAAAAGGGGTTACAGTAGATTGCAAAGAATTAAAGTGTATATGTGTTTTCTGTGAAGAGCTGTGGATGCATTTCTGAATCCATTCCCCATACAGACTAGATGGTTTGGATATGGATTATGGGAACTGCTTCCTGAACAAAGCAGTATGCTCCTGAGAAGGTGGGTATTCAGGAAGCTAACCTGCACTGAGAGGTTTTTGCCAAGGCCAAGCTCTTAGTCTAGTACTTGATTAAAGCTGACGTAGTTGATTAAAATCAGCTCGGATCCATTCACGGTGCAGAGATGATTACAGTCCTTAGCAGTTCTCTTCAGTCCCATGGCAGGGACAACTATTGCGTTTCCTGCTGGGGAGCTGGATCACCTGCCCTTATCTCAGACCCTGTTTGCAGTTGTGTTTCACTTTGTTAAAATAAACTGGTTTGGATTGAAGCATTTCTTGTTGAGCATCAGCCTTAAGCTAAAAGTAAGGAAGGTATAAATCAGTTTGTCTGTTTCTGAGAATGAGGCTGTGTAAGATTTTGGGAAAGTATGATTGAAAAGACTAAGCTTTTGAGTTTGGGGAGTTGTTAGAAACTATGCAAGGCAAAACATTTAACATCTTAACATTTAACATTTGTTGCTGGAAGACTGGAATAGGAGCATGCTGAGGTGGTAAGGGATACTAGGGATTATGTGTATGGCAAGGAAGAGAGCTGGTTGGAAGGAACCATGAAATCTTTATAGGAATTGTGTGAAAAAGGATTGTTTGTAAAGATTACAAGGGTCAGAAAGTGGGGCCAACTTACTCTGAGGATAGAGTTAGTCTCCACAGCTGCCATATGTGAGATATCAAGAGTGGCCATCAGATAGATCCCTGCTTAAAATTGTATCTTAGCAACAGCATTGAAGATACCATACTGTCAGACATTCTGCAGAGACCTCTGTTCTGTGAGATGTTCCTCTTTTGTTGTGGATGCTGGAGGCAGGAATGCTTTCCATTGGCCTCTGCTGCTCTTCACAGGTAGTCTGTGTGCTGACTCTTTATTGTCTCACTGTATATAAATCATTAATATGCATCACTGAGAATAATCATTACAGAGAATGCAATGTAAAGTTCAACATAATTTTTAGGTTTTACAACCTTGGGGACAGAGCAATATCTTGGTGGTTTAGTTTTGCCCTTTATTGAGTTATCCAGTAAGTATTCAGCCACAGTCCATGCACTGTGTAAAATCAGACTGAACTGATTTTTTTTCAATGGAGAAACCTGACAAACACACTGTGAGTCTAGATCCTATGCTGAATAAATCCAGCATTCCTAACCCATGTACACATTCTTGGCTTCTCCAATTTGCCTTTCAGATTGAGAGAGCAAAATTACGGAAAAAAAAAATTGTCAGCAGTCTGGTCATTATGGTCCCAGATCATGACATAGAGAACTGCCATTGCCAAAATATTTTCTGAGTTGGTTTTAAAGCACCAGCATGTCTCATGTGCCAGAGCATGTCACATGAGGCAGAGGTGACTTTCTCCCTAGCCTCAAGGGCAGGATAAAAATTCAGATATAACTGTCCTTAACACTTAGACACTACCAGTTGTGTTAGATATATTTTTATTTAGTTACTTGGCCTATTAGTCACTTCCTACAAAAAACGTGTATCATAATTACATTTCAGCATAGTAGGACTGGGATATATACAAAATAGAGGAGAACCCTCTTATTGTAAATTAATCTTGTTTAAAACCACAGTTTAGCAGCATTTGGCAGTGATTGACCAGTTTTGTTTTTAAATCTCAGTTTTAAATTACATAATGACACTGGGAAAGGGGATAGTCTACCTTGGAAAAAATGCTGAAAAAACAGTTGCATCTCCTCTGTTTCCTAGAAAATACTGGCGTGATCACATATAATTAAAAAAAATAAAGAAAAGTGTTCCTGGGAAAAGCATCTTAGCTTACTACCTTGCTGCAGGAATCCCTCATTAGCTTTCTTCACTTTCCTGATTGAATGGTGGTTAGATATGCCATCAGAGGTATTCATCTGCCCATTCTATCCCTTAGCATGTTCCACACTAATATCTACTCTTTAATTCAAACTCTTTCCATTTTCCTCTGATTTAAAGAAAAGAGTTATAATACAGATTTATGCAGCTATGCGTAAACTGCCACAAACTATACTGGTTATGAAATTAACATATTTGGTAATTTTAACCATAGCATGGATAGAATGGAGGATCACCTAAGAATAAATGTAGAATGGTTTAAGAAGGTTGTTGTGTTAAAGACATCTTACTCATTTTTTGAGAAATGTGTATGGTGAATGTAAGCTGATTACAGAAAGCAAAGGAATGGTTTTAATTTATGAATTTTGCAAGTATTAATTGTTGGTTTTACCATGGTGTTGATATGTGATGAGAGGCAAATTCCATAAACCCTGAGGTTAGATGTGGGAATCTCAATGGAGGGGTCAAAGGGAGAAGGAAGAGAAACATTTTGAGAGTGTAAGATTAGAGTCTGCTTCACAAATGTGTATCCTTGGGAATAAGACATTCAGGTTGTTTGGAACCAGTGACTGATGATTTTTTTTAAGTGAAATGGAAGCAGTCACTTTCCTCATGTTTCAAGCTGGAATTAAAAACAGGTGAAGGTAACACCAGTCAGTTTGGGCATAGGTACACTCCTTTCACTCTTACCTGTGGATGAGCCACAGACCTGTGAAAACTTTGGGGTAAAACCAGCTATGTGTACAGCTCCTGGGACACCCTCTTGATTATTTCTGTATTGTTCTGTGCTTGGTTCCCTTCTAGGAAGCAGGTTGCTTCCTTCCAGCAGTGTTGCTGGCTCCACTGGAAAAGGAAAAGGCAGCAAAGCAGAGGCTCAGCACCATAACCCAGTAAGTGCTTCATAAAATGTTTCCTTCTCACTTGCACAGAGATGAGGATGGGAGAAAAGAGAGAGGCTTGATTCAGGAGGTGTTGCTTACTGAGGGTTGAAAGGGCAGTAGGAAGGTGCTTGCAGGGGGAGGTTAAAGCGGTGCCTTGTTCTGCAGGCCTCCATTTTGTGCTGTGTGTGATGTCAGCGTTGGAGCACGGTCTGCTGCACGCAGGGTGAGGAGCACAGGTAATGGACACGGGGGGAGGAGAGCCATGGGCCCCTGGCCATCCCTGCCTCGCTGAGACAGTACAGCAAGTGCTGTACAGCCTCTTAGCAGAGTCAGTCCTTTGCCTTTCTCCCAAGTGATCTTCCATGGCCAACAACTCTGGCCTGTCTGATTTACCTAAGTGTTCCCTTTCTTGGTTGCCTCCTCCCTCTCAGGGAGCAGCATTTCCCGTTGAGATTCTGCTCTCTTTTCTAATCTAGGCAGTTTCTTTCTATTCTTGGATTGCTCAGTTTCCTTTGCTGAGATGCAACCTACCCTTCTCTGTGCCTAACCTCTGCTTTTATGGTTTTATTACTTTACGGAACCCCTTTCTGTTGCTCATTTCCTGTAGTTGTGCCTATGTGTACACTTATTTGCTTTCGGCCTAGCATTGGTGGGACCTACTTGTCTGTGCCAGTAGCACAGCTTTTTCAGACATGGGAAGTGGGACTTGATTTCCTGGTGATTTCTGTAATAGAGCAAAGGGGAACACAACTTGAGGTTTGTTCCGTAGAATTCATAGTCCAATTTTGCCTGTGTTGCTGGGAGTCTCTCTTTTTGCTCAATGTCCCTTTCCTTGCCCAGTATCTTCTCTGGCCTGACTGCTAAACAGCTGCCTTGGAAGTGGTGGGGATGTGAGGCTCTCAGGAACTAGTTTAGTATATAGCTGAGTAGATGTATCATCTTTATGGAAGAAAATTCTTCCAGCTGTTCTTAAGTATTCCTAAATAGCTGGTAGTTCTGTTGTTGCTGTCTAGATCCTCAGTGCTCAAGTTTTAGCTGCCCTGCCACCTTGTGGCATTCAGAGCCGTCAGGTGAACAGTTCAGCTCGATGTGGTGGTGGCCACAGGTGCCACAGCAGATCAGAGGGGGGAGCTGGTACTCACCACTGAGACTGCTTCAGTGTGTGCTATGACAAAGCTCAGAACTGAGCATGACAGTGCAGCTGCCAGCCACTGTTCACAGGGGTCATCCCCAGAGTGTCTGCCAAGAGCTTGTGCTCACATCACAGCTCTGTAACACAGAAGCAAGGCTGTCTAAATGAGGGGCAGAACTCCCTCAAAGTTCTGCTCCTAAACAGGCAAGTTTTGCTCAAAATAGGTAGAGTCAGAATTGCAACAATCTACAAACTCTACAATCTACAAACTGATACAAATGCAAAGGCTGTGGTTTTGCATTTACTGGTGGCTATTACAGGCAATAAGCAATGCCTCTCATTAGTGCTTAAGTATGACTTTAGTACCTAAGGTTTTGAGCATTTAATTTTTAATGATTTGAAGTAGGTCAAAGAGCATTTAAGATAATTTTGTGAAATATATTGCAGTCTGTAGGATCTATGTCTTTTGGTCCATCTGCCAAATCAACAAGATTCTGCCACAAAGGCTGGTTATTTTTCAGCTGATCTGGTTCAAAGAACAAAGTTTCATGAGACCCTGCTTTTCACTGTGAGATTATTTCCAGATGAGCAGTTCATCTTTGAATTGTGAGTTCTTTGAACAGTGAGTTCTTTGAATTCTCACCAGCACCTTATCAGAGTTGATTATTTCCACAATAGGGCACTTTACCCACTCCTGAGACAGCACTATTGGCTTAAAGTGATGTTTTAGTCCTTCCATTTTATCACAACCTCTGAATCAGTTTGATAGCACAGATTGGAGATAAGCAAGTTTCAGGGGAGAAATGGTAAAAAATTTCTTTAACATGGCTTCAAGGGACTCAAAGAAACCTATGGCACCCACATACATGGTAACTTCCTTGTCATTCTAACTCATCTCTCACAAAGATTTCCTTAAGTTCCAGGCTGGATTTGCCCTGATACTAAGGGGTACATTGCTAGAAAGGAGAAAGGACTCTTCCAATCCTAGGGTATTTCCTGAAGAGCTGAAAGAAGCAAAAATTGTGGATGGGGGAACAAATTACACTCCCACAGCTGTATCAATATGAAGGATACAGATTTTTTTTTCTGATGCTTTGTTCCAGGATTTGCTGTTCAAGTGAAAATACATGAATATGCATTACCTTAAAGTTCAGAAAAATACAAAAACGGGAATTCCAGCTGCTGCTGTTTCATTCAGCGATGCATCAGAGTGTGGAATCATTGAGAAATCAAACTTCATATAAATCAAAGTTCCATGTGTTACTCCAGTTCACCTGATACAGGGCCAGGCTCAAACTGTTTCATTGTGAAATGTCTTAATTTTATTGTTTGCAACCTTTTCCACTGCAGACTACATGACTGGAAGTCCCTCACAGCCATATCCAAATCACCTTTGAGTGGCAGCAATTAGGGCATCCTTGAGGAAGCCAAACAGTTTTCTTCCATTACCAGCTGAACCTACAATGGTGTTCACCACCATCCTCCAAAGACATTACTGTAAAACTTGCATTAATTAAAAACCCCTGCAAAGTTTGGGGTTGGTTACCAGGAATGCACATGTGCACTCAAATATTAGTCACTGCAGAGCAAGTTGTATCAAATATTGTCCAGGATGGGGACAGTTCCTTTTAAAATACTTGATTAGTTCCATAGACTCTTCTTTGGGCTTGAATTGTGTCCTTTCCAGCTGCCATGATGCAAAGTAAAAGGAAGCATTAATATCTTAGCCTGTGCTTCTTATGTCTGTGTAGTACACTGGACTTAAAATAAAAGGAGAATGTGGCCAGCTTCTCTTAGAGGTTGTGTGTGTGTGTGTGTTTATAAAGGACAAGCAGGAGGACATGAGAAACCCAGAGACTGCAGTCCAGTCCACTAACTACATAATCCTCGTGTTTTTAGGGTAAAGGAAGGAAAACCAACCAGGAAAGAAGAATGTTCACTCTGCAAGAAGTTAAATCTTTAATGCTAATCTTTGATCTTTGAAAGAAAGGAAGCACATTTATATTGGTAAACACCTCACCAGGCTGGTCATACTGGCAAACCTTGAAATTCTTCAAAATTAGAGATGAGACCAAGCAGTAAAGTTAACTGTTAAGGATGAGAAAGCCATCTCTCCATAAAACTGAATGCATTCAGATAATCACTGAAGATTGACATGTATATTTCCCTTCCTATATATTTCTCTGGGACTTTTCACAGCTTGGGGCTTGGAACTGGTCCCAGCCATTTTTCACCTGCAAGACAAACCAGCACAAAAGAGACAGTTAAAATGTAATCCATACAAGTGATTGGCTGGTCATTTTTCTGCAGCAGGATTACTCTTCCTACTCTTGTGAAGGGTAACTACTGGTGATGGAATACAGATTTATAACTTGTTTGGTGTGCTTCAGCCAGCTCCATAAATCTTTCACTCTCTAGTCACAACTGAAACTGTGCAGAAGAATTATTTTCCTCCATTACAGATGGGACATTCTGCAGGTCAGGGGTATTCCACACAAGGGAGAAATCAGTTCTTTTTAGGACTCATTTTGCGGGGGGCTGGGAGTTAAAAGCAAGCAAAAAAAGGGCGCAAGGCTGTGGAGTCAGTGAATCAAAAAGAAAATCTGATTGAGTCCTTGGAGTTGAAACTAAAAACCAGGCCACAACATTTCAGTATTAGTGACTACTGTAGTGGGTGTTGGGTACTCCTCTTCCTCACTCTCATGTTCATCAAGAATATTTTGTAGAATCAGAAACTCATCCAGAAGACTAAAAAAAAAAACCCTCAAAAAATTTCCTTTCTGCTTAAGCCTATGACTAGTACTAATTTGCATTAATTAATACTTTCTGCTGAATGTTTTCCAGAAATGTATGAGCTAATTATGTGCACAACTGTTTCTAGAGACACTCTCTCAAGTGCCAGAACTTGAGATGAATAGTCAAATGCTGTCTAACTCATAAAACCAGGTGACTTTAGTTTTATTATTTATCACAACCTACTTCAATCTCTTAAAGAATTTAAAGTGTGCATTCTGTTAATACAAAAATGAAAAGAAGGATGGTCAATATATGAAACAGCTGTGTAGGTAGACACAAGTTCTGGACTGGGGAGCTGTAATAATGTGCTTTTACTAAGAAGGAACAGATATAAAATGAAAAGGTTAGAATTACAAAGAAAAAGAAAAAAAGCAGTACCAGCCATAGTCATAATCTTAGCCAAGGCCTACTGTCTAGTACCAAAAGGTTACATATGAATATTTTCAGAACTAAAGGGTTTCAGCAGTATTTTGAGAATGGCACATGGAGCACAAAGCCTTGAAACATACCAAGAGAGGATGGAAAACTCAAGTTATTTCTGGTCTGGAAAAGGATCATTAGGTCCTTTTAAGTATACTGAGAGAGATTTCAGTCAGCATTTTCATTCCAGGAGAAGGATAACCAACGTTACTTAACATTTGAAAGCCCCTAAGAGTGTTTTACTCCGCTGCATTACATATTTTGTTCCAAGAGGGTGAAAGCATGAAACCAAAATGATGTCATGAAGTAGACTCACCTATAACGCTGCCTAGCAGCTCTAAACGATCAGAGCCAAAAAACAGATGAGGTTTCCCATCATAATGTGCCACAACAGCAGGCATCCCAAATGCCTATTGACACCATGGAGATGAAACAGAGAATGTTATAATGGGAGAATTTCTTGCAGACATATCATCAATCTTCAGGAATAAATCCCAGTAACATTTACTTTTTTTCCTCCCCTTCTTTTTACCTTCTTCATTCTTAAAGATAAGCCTAATGAAGCCATCTGAAAGTAGGTGACTCTCCAGAGCCTGTGTGCCCATTTTGAAGGAGCATAAAAAAACCCTGATTAATCCACAGTTCTATTTCAAGTAGCAATAAATGGTATCTCTTAGTACTGGTCCTGGCCTGGCTATCCAGCTGGAATGAGCTGAGTGGGTCAACCTTGTTCTCCCAAATGCCAGTGAGATAAACTACCAACAACAGTGAGGTGGCTTTCACACACTGGAAAACAAGGAGTCTATATAGTGCTTCCTAATCATCACCCTCATTGTTCCTTCCTTCCCTGTATTCTTAAGAGGTTAGGAATGCACAGCTGTGAAGCCCAGTGCCACTGGAAGCATCTCACCCCATGTTTCAGCGCTTCAGCTGTTGTCTCTTTCAGTCGGTCCTTCACTGTAGGGGATGAAATCATTTCAAGTGCCTTCTGGGAGAGTTCTGCTGAGACCCCAGCCTGTCGGGCAACCTGTGAAAAAATGATATAATTAAGAATACTCTAAAAGTAAATATTCTAATTCCTACCCTGGTCTAATTAATTTAATCTTCAGTATTATCACCTAAGGTCTATTGACAGAAAAAAGTCAAAATACTCTTGAAGCACTTCTTGCACAACTGTCTTGTTGTATTCCCAACTTATTCATCATTTAAAAACTCTCAGATACATAGTAGAAGAGCCATTTTAAACCTTCCAAGCCCCCAATCTGCACTTTTTTCCAGGAGTTCCTAAACCAAAGAAAAAAAAGATTAAAGAACCTTTGATACTCATCAGATAACTTACAAAAAACCTCAAACTGGTGTTATGAAAAATAAAATCTCACTGTACAAGCCTACCAAGACAAAAACAGTTTGTATGACAAATGGGGCCACATGGGATGTGTAAGTGACACTGCATGAAAGACAATGAAATCACAGAGGTTAAACAGTTGCTAGTCTTACTGCCTTCACCTCCTCTGAGCCTCTGCCACACAGGAATGAGACAAAGTAGCTAAATTTAAAGGTCCAATGTTTATCTGGTAACAATGAATTACAAGTGCCCTTTGAATAAAGTATTTCAAAAAAAAAAAAAAAAAGGCAAAAAGAAAAAAAAAGAAATAAAATACTGCACATGGACAAGTAATGCTGTACATGCAGGTGTTAATGACTCTTTCTTTCAATTACTTTTTTTATTTAGCACCCACATTTTCATGTACCTTCTCCTACTTATACATCAGGGAAATGATAAGTTCTTTTTGACGGTGCTTGAACAGGAGGTTAAACAACTGTACCACTGGACCAGAACAAAATGCAAGTTTCAGATTTCAACTAGTGATATTGGATAGGAGAGATTAGTCATGGACAACTCTTTTCTTCATATTCCAAGAATTTATAAAATAATGAAGAATGGAGAGACCTTCAAGAGGATCACCTGTTATACTAACTTACATGCCATTACAGCTTTTACTGTAATAAACAAAATCAAAACGGCAAAAGAAAATACATCAAGAGTATAATTTCTAGGTATATAAAAGGGCAATATAGCACTGAGCTTAATAGAAAACCTGACTCCATCACTCTAAGGAAAGTCACCTTCCCTAAGTGTTGCATTTCACCTGAACATTTCATATAGCAGCAATGTCTCAATGCATTCTGGAGAAACTATTTATACTTTCATAACTGTTAATAAAACAGTACCAACAGATAACTCATTGTCCAGCCTGGGTATCTTGCCACATAAATTAACAAGAAAAAGTGAATTCTGGTTCTGAGTGTTTATGTAAAACATGACAAGAAAAAAATAACAACCAAAAAATTCCAAACAGAGCTGCAAAGGAATTTAAATCCATTTTTTTCTGTCTGAAATTTTTCAATACTTAAAGTGTTCATTTGGCAAAGTTATCTTTATGTCTGTTACTGATCAAAGTCATCAATAAGAATCTCTGTCTGCAGAAGCACCGAGAAAAAGGAGACACTTACAGCCAATATGTCCTCTGGCTGACTGATATCTTCATGCTGGTAAAAGAATAAAATAAGTAAATCAGTATTTAGAAACAAAAGCTTGGCTCTGGATTTTAAAGCAAGTTTTCTAAGAAAACAAAAATAAACCCAGTACTAGTTGCTGGAGAAATTACCTCAGAAAAGGTCTTATGTCACCTAATCTAGGAATGTATTTAAGTATTTTCTGATAGGAACCACTGATCCACTGGTCCAGCCTGTTGGACCCACCATATATACCTAAAGAAGGCAAATTAGGCTGATTATAAGCTAGTTCTTTTCATAGTGGCTCCTGAACCACTGTGACCTTATGTCCCTTGCCATGACTTTTCATTAAAAGACATTTTCTTCCTCTTGCTGGAATTCCACATTTGAATGATGTGGGACAGGAAGGGTGACAAGAAAGGTCAGGAAGTTGGCTGCATAAAATACTGACCTGTGACCAAAACCGCATCCAGAACTCCCTAGATAAGGGTTCCAGGTACTGTGGGTTTGTCATGTCCACGGCTGTGATAAAGCGCATGGCCGTCAGACTGCCTGGATTCGTGGGGAGACAGAGAAACACTCAGACATGGCACAGCATCAGGTGTGGTCTGCATGACTGCTACTTAAGAACAGTGTGATCTCCCCTGAAACAGTCCTGAGAAACCCACAGTCTGTACAGTAAAGCTCGTGTTGATCCAAGGTTATCTCCCGTGCTAGTATCATCCACAGCCGTATTTCTCCAGAAATTTTTCATGGCTAAGAATGAACAGACTTCATACTCAGGTGAGGCTCACAGGTTCAGGAAAAGGCTGCACACAGGGAATTCATCTTCACCTTTACTGGTAGGGAGAACTGGAATGAGAGGTGCTAGGGGTGAGAAATAGCAGCTAAGACTCTTACTTGTGCCCATGATACGCTTGAAGTCATCTGCAGACATCTGTACAGGCACCTGGTAGTATTTTGCCATCCTTTTCATATCCTTCAGCATGTATTCACCTCGCTTTGGTAACATTGCTGGTGGCTTGTTACCTTTCAGGAAAAAGTTCTGTTGAGATTTCCAGCTGTATTATAGTAACACTGAACAAAACAACACTGGACAAATTACGCCTCATGCATACATATACCTAAGGAAGAGTATAATTTCATTGTATTATTTCATATTGGCTTACTGAAACATACTTGGCTTTTCCAAAGATAATGCTACAATTTAAACATGGTTTATTTCAGTCTTGCACAGATCAAACCTTTAAGATGGCTGAATCAGTTTTAAACCAAGGTACAAACATCTTAGCAGAGATTTCTGTTGATTCAGACAGATGACTTTTAAGCTAGACAACTCCTAATGCATGGGTAAACCGATGGAAAGACTTGTTAATTCATGATTTATGTGTAAGTCTTGGTGATCTAATTAAGGCCATGAGTACTGTTTCAGGACATACTTTTATCCTTCCTGCATATTACAAAGTGCAAAGTGTTCCACAAATTAATTCTGGTTTAAAATCTAACTCTAGGAAAATGCTCCATATCAAGTTATTGTAGTTTCTGCTGTTATTATATTTACTATTTATTTTATTGTATTTTAGAACTGATGAACTTTGGCACAGACTTTGTGTAGTTGCAACAGTGTGAAATTCCTTGTGACTAATTTCTCAATCCCTTTGGAGCTCCACAATCCTACAGTTAATCTGTCACTGATGCCAAAGCTTAGTTTGGAGCTGGCTCTGCGTGGGCTCTGCACACACAAAGGGCCTGGACACTGGTGCTCTGCTAGTGAAGAAGGTATCTCCCTACAGAGCTCATCTCCCTGTATTCCGTACCAGTTTGTTGCATTATGCCACCAAGGAATGCTGGACGGAAGCGCAGGTCAATATTCCAGATGTGCCGGTACCGGCAGAGGACCTGCAACATGAAAGAGCTGTGAGGGATTCACAGTCAGAGACGTCTGTAGAGCTGCGTGCAGCTAAGGCAGTAAATACGACAGATGAATCCTTTTCAACTGTACAAGGGCTAGTCCTAAAGCCTTTCCTGGATGCTGCCAGAGAACTCTGACCTCAGAAAAACTGAGAAGTCTCTATTCGTGTCACGACTGTCCAAGTTTGAGCAGAGGTAAGTAGGGGGAAGGTCAGGCTCATGATCAGGACACGTGCACTTGTTAAATATGAAAACTACCCCCGAAGCAAAGTGTTCAGCACTAACTCCTGCACTGGCGTTTGGCTCGGACGCGCTTCCCTGCTGTCCCTGGATTTGAACAGGCGAGGGGGAAGCCCAGGCACCACTGAGAGGTGAGAGAAAAAGTAACTACGGGCGCCAAGGGCGCTGCCTGCAGCCCGCCGGCCGAGCTGCCCTTGGACGGCCCTTCCCAGGGGGAGGCGGCGGCGGGACCGGCCGGGCGCCAGCGCCGCTCAGGCACCGCGGAGACCCGGGAAGGGCCTCCCTCCCCCTGCCGACCCCTCACCTCAAACGCCAGCCAGGAGTACGGGGAGATCACATCGTAATACAGCTCCACGAGCGTCCGGCCCATCCTGGCCCCGTCCCGTTCCGCGCCGCGGCTCCCCAGCGTCCGGCGGCCGCGGCCCCGCCCCGGGCAGGCAGTGGGAACGGGGCGGGAGCGGGGCGGGAGCGGGGCGGGAGCGGGGCGGGAGCGGGGCGGGAGCGGGGCGGAGCGGGGCGGGAACGGGGCGGGAGCGGGGCGGGAACGGGGCGGAGCGGGGCGCAGCGGGGCGGGAGCGGGGCGGGAGCGGGGCGGGAGCGGGGCGGGAACGGGGCGGGAGCGGGGCGGAGCGGGACGGGAGCGGGGCGGGAACGGGGCGGAGCGGGGCGGGAGCGGGGCGGGAACGGGGCGGCGCTTCCGCTGCCTCGGCACGGAGCCTCCGCCGCCGCCCTCCGGCTCCGCCTCCCCCAGCCGCTGGTGGCTCGGCCCCGCGGTGCTGGTGGCTTCGCTGCTTCTCCGGCGAATCCCGGCCCGAGAGGAAGAGCAGGGCTGGGATCGCAGCGGGCCGTGCCCTTGTCCATGGGGAAGCCAAGGGAGAACAGGCTTCCGAGGAGGGAACCCGGGAGCTGACTCAGCGGAGCAGTCCAGCATGTTTTCCCAGGAGCATGGCTTTCCTGCGGGATCAGCAAGCGGTTTACGTGCCACTGGCCCTTTTATCCCCCTAACCTCCGTTTTCCCCACGCTTGTTCCTCCTCCATTCACCTAAGCCCTTCCCTTTCGCCGCCTTTGGTTCCTCCCCTGCCTATCCCACAGGAGGTCCTGTGCAATCCCAAAACGCTCTAGTTCTCCTACGGTTCCCTCCCCATCGCAGCAGCGCCCTGTACTCCTGGGTATGATCTGGAACGTGCTCCTGGATCCCTCCTTTGGCTGTAATCTTCATTATTTAGCAAAGCAACTTTCTGAGTTATGGGTAGCTTTAACTCAAGAATGAAAAACCTGAAGTGCCAATAGCAGTTTGTGACCCCTCGCTGAAGTTTTTCTTAACACCTGAGTACCGGGCAGTGAGCCAATCGTTAAGATTTGGGAGAGAGCTGGGAAACTTTAAGTGTGAAGTCTTTACCAAGCATACTGGTGGCAAAAAAAGAATGAATGAGTGACTGAATAAAAATTCTATTTAGGAGAATTGGTAGGGCTTCTCCAAAGGGGAATCCTGCCTTACGTTTTTCTCGAGGAGTCAAAAGTACTGTAGAGAGTGACTTCAAAGAGTTGCAGTAAGTCACTGCCTCAGGTGTCCTCTGGGGTCTGTGGGTTCCTCTCTTCAGGCCCCTGGAGCCTGTGGATGTGACTGCTGCTTTCCCAAGTGCTGGTTCAGCCAGTAGTGAGGCAGAGTGCGTGTCCCAGAGAGATAAATATGTACACACAAAGGTGACTCCAACACAGCTGGCTTTACAGGCTGCAACAAGCACTGCTGCCTGTAACCCCACTCACGAACAATTTCCTTCCATACCTGTTTTTTTCAAAAGTTTAAAAGATGGATTTGTAATGAGCTCAGCTGTAGCCTGATTCTCTTGGGTTTCATCCTGTATGCATTTGTTTCCATCCCTTAGAAGAGAAACTTTGCCTGATAGATCCCACAGTTAAGCCATATTACATCTTTTATTAATCTCGTGTCGTTAATGTGCTTTTAATCCAATTACTCCAATTATCTTAAAAATTTCCTTGTGCAGGTGCCATTCAGGTGCAGGCAGAATGCTCCAAGAGTTTGGCTACAAATTTTAACACATTCCCAATATCCCACTGACTCAGTCACATTGAGGATTATATACCCCAGTCACCTGGGGAGCACTCAGCTCAAGTGCTTCATGCATGTGACATCAGTTGTTGCCATCTCTGAATCCCCAGGGATTCCTTCTTCCTGGTCATTGCTTGGTGCACCTGGAGAGGGGAAGTTCTGTCCTGTCTAAATAGTTCTGACAGGGATAAATGGCTTGCTACACGTTTTTCTGGCATAGAATTGGGTGCCCCTGTCGGTTTTTGCTGCCTTTTCCTATTCCTCGCAAAAACTTTCTACTTTCCCAGTTTTCCTGTTAGTGAGCCAGGAAAAGTAGATTGAATGATGCAGTTAAATCCCATGGGTGAGTGCATTTCCCTCCTTCTGTGCCTCACAGCATGCCTGCAGCACACCTGTCATATCTTCTTGATACTGCTGCAGAAGCAATCAGCAAGAATTCCTTTCTCAAAGACTTGGCTGAAACAGAATTTTGACAATTTTCCTGCAGTTCAGTCTCCATTCCAAACAATTCCCTGAAGCTGTCCCCATATATCTGGGAGGAAAAGCATAGATTTGAGATCTTTGGACAGTTTCTAATAAGAAAATACTATAATTTAAAAAGTTGACTCAGTAAAAAAAAAAAAATTAAAATGAAGCTATTTAAAAATAAAAGCAAAAAGTGTCCACTAAGTCTTAGCAACAAGAAATTATAAGAGAAATTTGAAAGATTTTCTTAACAGCCATGCTTATTTATCTTTTACATATGTAATCTCTTCTCTGGAAATAACCCAAACTTATGCAAACTAATCTTAAATGCAGGTTATTCTGGTTCTGCTAGTACAGGATTAGCATTTTATGAACAGTGGTGTATTCCCAGAAGAAGTCAGTACAGCTCAGCAGTCCCTATCAGTGTCCCAGCTCTTCAATGTCGTCATAGCCTGTATCTTCAAGAGCAGGGGATGACGATCTCTCAGCCTCAGAGGTCCTGTTTCTGGGAGTCCAGTCTGAAAACATGAAGGCAAGAACACTGAGACAGAGAAATGCACATCCTGTACATATTACCTCTATGTGGTTGTGCAGCTGCCAGTTGTCTCCTGCAGAAATGAGAACCTGAGGTAGGAGTGACTGTGAAAGACCTGAGAAATGCTTAGGTCACTCTGCCTTTTGCTGCATGTCTCCATATCCAAGGATCAAGCTTTATACGCAATGTTAAAAGGAATATATTCATGGTCTGTTAAAAATAAAATCTCTAATGTCTCTCTAGTTACTTTGTGTCCTATATTTTAATTATTTTTCCACGTCTCCAATAAGTCAGAAATACTTATCACTATCCCAAAAAGTAGAGTTCAGATCAGAAGGTGTTCCACAGTTTTATTAAATGCACTGATAAAGAAAAGTCTGTCTTAAATATTTGTTAATCCTTACTGAATTATATGGGCTGAACAAAATTTAGTGCCAGGTTAAAAACCTAGCTGAATCCATCCTCCATGGACATAGAATGAGATCTAATAAGGACACATAAGAGACTACAGATGAAGGAAGAAATAGTCAATTCTGTTATTTGAAAAATCCATGTCTAATGATATATAGTATTTTACAAAGCACAAATTGAATCTACATCAGACATTGAGCCCTCTCAAGCCTGTCATGTAGTTGGAAAAAAGGGAAGTATCACACCAGCATCCATAAACAGAAGGATATGCTGTAAAAAATAAGAGCTGGTCCTTCTGCTCTACCTAACACTAGTAAGTAGTGTTCTTACTCAGTAGAACAGTACCATGATCTCAGTACTATGCTGTAAAGAAATACCATAAAGTTTTGGGTTTGAAACAATTTTTGAAAGATAGGAACCTCCTGACACAGACTGAGTGGAGTCACATCATGAGCAGAGTGTAGTCTACAAGGCCTAAGCAGAAAGTTGACTAATTTAGGTTGTGGCTATCTAGAGAAATAAAATATGAAACAGAACTGGGGACAGGTATGTGAACAAACTGTTATCAGTCTTCAAGTACTTAAAAGGCTGTCACAAAGATGACTGCAACCCTCTGTCCCCGTGGTCATTCTAATAAGTAACAATTTTAATTCATGGCAGTGGAAACGTAGGTTGAGTTGGCCACAGGCAGGAATTTTATGGATGTAAAGAAAGCAGAGCATGGGTACAGATTAGCTGGCTGTGAGAGCAGAATAGCACTGCTCTTCTAGCCTCACCTGTCCATGAATCCTTGTTTCTGTCACTTTCTCCAGGGATCCCAATGATTTCCTGTTCATTCTGCCCAGAAAGAGAAGCATCTCTAGGTCCAGGAGCATCTGTCACATCATCATAACCATCTTCCAGGGCATTTTCAGGCAGTGGAGAGGTCTCTGGAACAGTACAGGTATTAACTTCCACTAGGGAAAGCAGTAGCTGATGATATAGCAACACAGGGCTGTAATACTGACATGTCTGTACTTAACTGGAATCCATCCCTCAGCGAATGTCAGTGTGCACTGTTTTATTGTGTATACATATGCCTACCAATAATACATGTATAAACATAAAAGTATATCAAAGCTCTCCTGTTTCACTTTTTACCTAGAAATCAATATTCAATATGAATGAAAGAAAAATTATTTAGAATAATTGTCTTCTCTATAAGCACTTCAGAGCAAGTAAGGAAAAGCTTTTACTTTGTTTTTTAACAACAACAACAAAAAAGTCCTTAATATAAGAAAATATGTAGAAAATAAAGACATGGTGCAGAATCTGGGATATGGGCAAGTGAGGTCCAAAACTGCTTGTGCCTTTGGCAGTTGATGTCTTGGACACCAGGCAATAGTTAACAGAGCTTTTTGGTCAGCTCTTCTGCAGTTCTTCTCCAGAAAAATGCAGTTCTCCTAACACTTGCTCTCCCTCACCTATTTCAAATTTTTCAACAAAAACAACCAACAAACTAAATGTACCCCCCAGGCAAACCTCACAGCTAGGAATCTGTATTTTCTTCAGATCACTTGGATTAAGATCCCTTGATCAGCTCAAATTTACACCAGTGTTCTTATTTGGAATTTGTCTTCCTCTGTTTTAATTCTCCCCATTTGTCTCAGAAATAAGGCAACAGTTTACAAGCTATTATGGTTGCAATGTCTGGGAGAAGCAGTTGTCACATTCTTGGATTCATGTGACTGGATCCTGTGATGAGAGTGCAGAACTACCAGCAAACATTTATTTTGAATTTCTCATATAGAAGAGAAAACTAGCACTTGTATATATGCTAGTTTGGAGATTGTATGACACTCTTCCACCACAAGAGCTACACAGAGGATTTTGGATCACAAGGAAGCATCACTAGGACATCACTATGAAATGAAACTCTTAATCACTTATAATGCTTTGGATATTAAAAGTTACCCTGATTTGGGATCTCTTTCTTTGTACAAACCCTTTCTCACATTACCTTGAGTTGCTCTAGGACCATTTTCTTCACCACTGTCCACTCTATAAAACTGTTCCTTTGGTTTTGAGCTCTCTGAATAGGAATCTAGGCAAATGAGCAAGAGCATGATACCAGATTAAACTCTACTTCAGTGCTAAGACTGCACCATGAAAAAAAGAGCAGGCTACAGTAATAGCATCCAAGTCCAGCATATTCTTTGGCAGTCAGTATTACTCAGTCAGTATTACTTCTGCAAGGCTTACAATGGAATAACCAAGAATCCCTCAGGTGCCCCATAACACCTCTTGTGGGTCATAGGGGAGGAAAACCACAAAGGGAGAAGAGCAACCCACAGGAGGAAACCTACAGGGACCCAGCTGCTGTGAGGGAGATGCAAATTATTCCTTTATTTGTCCCTGCTTTAAATAATTTCAGCAAAAGGCTTTTGTTTGTTTTTTTGTTTGTTTGACCTATACTGATCTATGGTCTGTGCCTGCAGTAAGGACTGCACAAAACAAATTTTCCCTAGGAGAGGAATTGACAGAGTCCACTGGTCAGGAAACTCCTCAAATCCAGGAATTTTAAATTTCCCAGTAGATTTGAGAGCTGCAAAGTATTAGATTGGGATCAGAAAGGAGGAGCTTTTCCTTGAGAAAAACAAGACACACACACACAGACCTGAGAGGAAAGTCACGCCCTCCTTTTCCCTCATCAGGTTATAATCAATCTCTTCGTAGACAGCCTCGGAGAAGGGGCCGTAGGATAGTTTGGAGCCTGAAAGTAAAAGGTAATGATCACTTTCACAGTCTCTGCTTATACTCAGGCTGGAGTCATGAAAAGGAGAAGTGCCTTACAGGGGTCTACATGGACTGGTTGGTACCTAGAAAGGCACCAAGAGGTGCTGGCTGAGGATAAGCACCTCAGGGCTCTTTCACTGCCAGAAAGTAAGTGAAAAATCTCAGTGTGGCAACAGATGCAGTTCACCTCATTCACCCATCCCCACTGCCTCTCAGCCAACTAAACATTTGGGGCCATGTAAAAGAAGCATTTCATACCAACCCTGAGAGACCCACCTCTCTGCTGTGCCCTGGCACGTCGGATCTGCCCAGCAAGAATGGCAAGGACCAGGCAGAGGAGGGTCCCCAGGATAATGCAGAGGATGACAGGCACTGAAAGTCTCGTACTGCCTGTGGCAGGGCGGCGGGCACGATCTGAATGGAAACAAAGAGCAAACAGGTAGAGAATCACGTGTCCCAAAGAGCTCCTCCACTGCAGGCCCTTGCTGTGCCCATGCCAGCAGAGTGAGGCAGGGCACCTGCTGCTCTGTTATGGGTCCTGCTCAAGCAGATAAAATTCAGCAGCTGGGGGTGGTACCACTCAGTGTTCCTTTATGAAAGGCTGTGGGAAGTGCTTTCTGATGAGCTGAAATAAACTGCTGTCTTATCTGCTAAGTATTGGGGACATTAAAATGTCATTTGATGGGAGAAAGAAAAAAGAGAGAAAGAATTTACCTGTTCTCGTGGATGATGGTGTTGTTTCTGTCACACCTGCAAAAGGAAAGTGAGTCCAGATTAGGGCAGAGGCAAGTGTAAAAAATCGGGAGGATATCTTCATATAATTTGTGATATTTTTGCAGTCAAAATTATGAAAGGGCTAGTCACTGGGAAGTACAGCTGGCATAATGCTCCCCTAGCCACCTCCTTCCCAGACCCGTGTAATAAAGGACCAGTCACTAACCTGAGCAATTCACAGCAGCATCTTCCTTATGATCACAGTTTTTGCCAAACAAAGGCTTGGAAGGACAGTCCCAAAGAGACAGCTCTGTTCCTTTACAGTGCACCTTCTCCAACCAGATGGGACCAGTCCCTTCCCCAAAGGCAGCTTCACTCAGAGCAGACACAGCAGATCCACAGCCCAGCTGCCTGCATACAACATTGGCATCTGCCACATCCCAGGTGTCATCACAGATTGTTCCCCAGGAACCTTGGTGCCACATCTCCACTCTGCCTGAACATTCATCCTCTCCTCCCATGACTCGTAACTTCTCCCTGTCTGCCAAACACAGAAACCTTCTGTTTTACTGAAACAGCAGGAAGGTCCACAGGGATCAATAAGGAAAAAGAAAGAGGTGGAGGTACCTGAACAACTTGTAGAGTTTGGACATTCAGCAAATGCAGCTGGAGATGTTGCCTCCTTTCTTCCTGCAGAATTTAAATAATGAAGTAAATAATTTACTCTCTGAAAAGAATTGAGGGAGTATAAAATACCTGAAAATTAACCATCAGGTTAATTATTTCCTGAAATATGTGTATGGCCTGTTTAGTTCTTGGTGGTTGGCTGTTTGGTTGTTGCTGTGAGTAATAATCTTCCTGATGGTTATGCCTTCCTTCTTTTCATGAGGCAGCTGCAATCCCTTTCAGGATATCTCAATGTCACATAGAATTCATTTTTATTATAGTGAATATATATATATATTAGAGATATTCTTACCCATAGGTGTGAAATACTGTAGTAAGAGCAGGCATTAGAAATGGACCTTTAGAACCAAAGTGATTTGTACACTTGTCCATGGCTATGTGTATACACTGATATGCCTCCTTAAATGTAGAAATATAGACTTGGCTCTAGACCTCTTGGGAAGTCTCATCCTAACTCAGATCTCACAGACTGACTGTGTGTCATAGATTTTTGCATTACAAAATATGCAATGGCACCATCCTATTAGAGAATTCCTTAGGATTTCACTGGGCCACAGCACTGTGTGATAATCTTATAATTTTAATTCATTCATTTAAGTCAATGATATAGACAAAAAAAAGTTGCTGCCATTTTCATGAAACTAGAAATAATACGCACCAGATAACAAGTGAACACAAAGTAATTACTGTGATGTCCATATGTGCATGCATAGGTTAATTACAGAATCACAGAATTTCTAGGTTGGAAGAGACCTTCAAGATCATTGAGTCCAACCCATGCCCTAACACCTCAACTAGATCATGGCACCAAGTGCCACATCCAGTCTTTTTTTAAACACATCCAGGGATGGTGACCCCACCATCTCCCTGGGCAGGCCATTCCAGTACTTTTTCACTGTGAAAAACCTTTTCCTAATATCCAGCTTATATTTCCCTTGGCACAGCTTGAGACTGTGTCGTCTGGTTCTGTCAGTTGTTGCCTGGAGAAAGAGACCAACCCCAGCTGACTACAATCCCCCTTCAGAAAGTTGTAGAGGGTGATAAGGTCACCTCTGAGTCTCCTTTTCTCCAGGCTAAACAATCCCAGCTCCCTCAGCCATTCCTCACAGGGCTTGTGTTCCAAGCCCCTCACCAGCCTCGTTGCCTCCTCTGGACATGCTCAAACATCTCAATGTCCTTCCTAAACTTACATGTACTTAATGTACATGTCTGGCCATATACAAATGCATTTCTGATTACCAGTGCAAGTAATGTGGGTCTCTTCAGCTCGGTTGTTGCACGACTGAGGATCCCAGGGGTCTGACTGACATTGCCAGAGCGAGCTGTGCTGCTCAGTGCACTCAATGTGGTCCAGCCATGTGGGCCCAGACCCTCTGCCATATTTGAGGTCCGTCTCTATTCCTCCTTCGTCTCCGCAGCCCAGGTGTTTGCACATGGTTGCTGCAGTGACCTGGGACATGCTGTTGGAACAAACGCTCCCCCACGTCCCGTTGTAGAAAACTTCGACACGTCCGGCACAGTCATCACCGTTCACCAGCCTCAGAGCCAGGAAATCTGGAAGTGAAGACATAAAAATTGAATTAGTGCCACAAACTTGTTGTGGTACGTCGCTTTGCTGCCTGATTAGTAACACTTTTTTTTACAGTGCTAACTACCTGTGTTGGTTCTACCTGTACTGTGGAGCATGGATACTCCAGAGGCTGCAGTCCTTTCAGGGTTTGTGCTGGCTCCAACCTGGGCCCTAACAGGCTGCACTCCCTTCAGGGGTCATCAGTGATTTTTTCCGCTTCACTTTCATTTCTCCCTCTTGCTGCTGCCATTCTGTCTGAAATACGCGTGAGCAGAGCCACCATAAGCTCCTTGGATTGTCTGATGCTGTGGTGCACAGTGGGTAGTTCCCATTGGTTTCAGAGCCAGCTGTAACTGACTGTAACGAGCACACAGCCTCATGCTGTGGAAATCTTTACAAAATCCACCTATTTATCCCCAAAATTTCCTACCACACCACAGACTTTTGTGTGTGTGTGAGTTGGTGCACAATATGGGCTTCTGTAGATCCTTTTCATCTTGGTAGGACCAAGAAGATGTGCTGACCAACTCTGCTTATCATCAAGGCAGGAAGAGGATGTCCAAGCAAGTTCACACTATACTCAACTCCCCTTTTAGACAACCCTCCTGTTTGAACCTACAGGCTCAGAAAAGGGTTTTCCAAACACACCTGAACACAGGACTCCAACATCCTCTTTGTGTTGGCAGTTGTGCTGGCCCCACGGCCTAGAAGGACATGCCCAGAGATCAGATTCAGCCCCAGTGCAATTCACATCATCCAGCCAGATCTGCCCTGAACCTTCTCCATAATGCGCAGAGACAAGTGCCTCGATGGCATGCCCACATCCAAGCTGTTTGCAAACAACATTGGCATCTGATAGGTCCCAGTTATCATCACAGATGGTGCCCCAGATACCACGATGATAAAGCTCTACTCTCCCAGCACAGCGGTTTGTTCCATTCACCAGCCTCATCTGTCTGCTGCCTGTAGGAAGAAAATCCAGCTGTCAACATGCAACACAACTCTAATGCACAGGGCAGCATAATGGCAATACTTTTAAAGCACTTTTAAGACATCATGTTCTTGTCATATCCCAATTCTTCTGCTATGGTTGCTTGGGCAGAAGTCCTGTGAGGTTAAAACTGCATAAAGGGAAAGGCCCTACTCCTGCACCAGGTGAATGTTTGAATAATTCTTGTGAGATACTGCGAGCAAGAAGTGTCTAGTCATACTAACTATATGCAGAGGTCACCTTATCTTAGAAAGCCAGACAACCTGTTTTCTATCTATACTCATTGAGTTAGAGACAGACACTGTTCCTGTTACAGATGGGTTACAAAATCAGAGAAGAGTGGAAAAAATTGTAATCTGTAGAATAGCTACAAGTATCTATAAATACAGAAATGTCACAAAATAAAAGCTATTTAATTCTCAAGTGGCAGTAAGAATGCTTGGCAATCATAGCCAAATTAATGTTCTTATGGCTTCTGTGTTCTAATAGTTCTTTTTGACTCTGGAAGATAATTCTGTAAGAAATTCAGATGAAGAAAGCATTATGTAAATTACACTTGCTTCCCTACCTATCATCAAGTTCAGACTCATGCCAGCTTAAGATCTGTGACGCCACAGCACAATGGGGGCTGGAGAAGCCCTAGGAAACATTCTGTACCTTTCACACAGCAACTCACCCAAACAAATCACACCAACATCTTCAGAAACTCCCGTTGGCACTGTCTGATAATGGGAGGTGTTGCAGAGCATCAGCTGGGTCTCATTTCCAGTACACTGGACACTCCTTAGGCCAACAAGACCCATGCCTCGCTCAGACTTTGGAAGGTAATAGGCTTTCTCAGCAGTTCCACACTGGAGCTGTCTGCACACCACGTGGGCATCCTTAATGTCCCAGTCGTCATCCAGGACTCTGCTCCACACACCATGGAGGGAGATCTCAACACGCCCATCACAGCGGCTCTCACCCCCTGAGAGTCTCAGGGATTCAGCAAGACCTGGGCTCAAGAGAGTTGGGAAACATATTGAGTAATGTCTACTTATCTCACTGCAGTAGAAATAACTTGCAGGAGAGCTATGGAAGACAAATTTCTGTGCTGGTAAAATATTAATTCTCACCACTGATTAAGGGGACTGCCCCTGTTAAGGCTTTGTTGCTTTTGTGCACACAAGGGCCTGCAATGGGAAGCAAGAAAGGCTTCCCCACCTCAAAGACTAGATCCTGTCAGTGGGATCACCAGCACTGCTTTGGTCTGAAGTTGCACCACCCGTAAGAGGCCACTCCTGACTTACCTGAGCAAGTTACAGTGGCTGCTTCTTTGGCTGAACAGGTTGGATTGCCCAAAGTCACTTGAGCACAATCCCACAGGCAGGACTCTGTCCCTTTACAGTGGAAAGCATCTCTCCATACATGCCCGTTTCCATCCACAAAACTGTCTTCCATCTGGATGGATTTTGCATAGCCACAGTTCAGCTGGTGGCAGAGAACACTGGCAGCTTGCAAATTCCACTGGGAGTGGCAGAGTCTTCCCCACGTGCCTCCGTGGCGGATCTCCACAATGCCAGAGCATGTGGTGCCATTCACCAACCTGCCCCCTGGACACCCTGAATGTAAGAGAAAGGGAACATTGGAGTTTTATATTTGCAACGGCTCATGGGCAAGACCTGGAAGTGACTGGGAAATGGGAATGAATTTTTCTTATCATTCAGTGATAAAAATGACTTAATTGGGCCATACTCATAACTAGAAACTTCCATACTCATAACTAGACTTCAGTCCAGCCTATTTTACTGAGAAAAATGAATGGAACTCAGGATCAGTTCTCATTTGCAATTTTTAAAATCAGGGCACTAGGCTTTGGGGCTTTGGGTCAACCAATAGACCTTAATTTTTCAGACCAATAGCACCAAGGCCCTACAGCTCTGCATCCTTCAACTGCTGGTCCAAGTCCTCACTTAAATTTGGACCAGGAATTCAGTCCCTGCCCCAAGTAAAGACAGATGTAATCATCTCCAGTCTTGTCTCATGCTATACCTGGCTGTTCTCTCCAGCCAGACCCTACATCTCTTTGTTTCCTTCGACCTGTCTGGGACTGCTCATAGACCTCATTACCATGAGGTCTATGTGCAGATGGATTCCTCTGTCCTCTGTGCAGATGGATTGTGTCTTGGTGGCAAGGACTCTGCCTGTGCTGTGCTCAGCCTCTGTGCCCAGCTCATCCTGGCTTGTGCAGCAGCCTTGCTCTTGCTGTTACCTGACACTAGGAGCATTTCAGAGAGAGCAGCCTTGTGGTACAGCTGAAGTGCAGCCTTGAATCCCGTTGCAGCAGTCAGAAGATAGAGCCTGATTCCACATATGTCCTCTGAATTTTGAGTCCATATTTTTCCTCAAGGAAGGAGTTTTTCAGTTCTCCTTCTTAGACCTTTCCACTGCTCACCTGAACATACCACACGAGCCTGTTTTCCAGCAGGGCATTCATCATGACCTAGAGCACGCACGGGACAGTCTCTCAGGAGTGAGCCATTCTTCTGGCAGCTGAATGTGCCATTCCAGACAGATCCATTTCCTTCCCCAAAGGACTGTCCACTTGGTATCTGTAGTGCAACTCCACAGTTTAGCTGCTGGCAGAGGATATTGGCAGCTGGTAAATCCCACAGGTAGTCACACAGGGTTCCCCATGTGCCTCCGTGAAGAAGCTCTACTCTCCCTGAACATTTGGTACTGCCATTTGCCAGCCTGAACCCACCGTAGCCTGCAGAAAAAAATAAAGGAGCTTAGCAGTTAATTTTGGGGTTTTGTGCTATTGCACTGAAACTGTTCTCTCTATCTGCAAGAAACTAGCACTTATTTAAGTGTCAGATTACTGGAAAGTATTTTAGAAAAGGATGCTGATAGGCCAGCTCTGAAAAAAGTCTCTATTGTCCAAGTTGTAGCCTGCACTGTGTGGCTAAAAGTCTTTTGATTCTTCAGTGTCTCCTCTTTGCTCTGCTTTCTTCTCCCCTCACAATACTGCTGCTACCTTACAACATCTTCTCTTGCAGAGGCAGTTTCAGCACTACCTCGCATGTGAGGAGCTCAGAGTAGGAGCAACTGGTATCCCTCTCTCTCCCAGTAGTTGGCATGTCGCATTTCCTGGTAAGCAGAAACTGCAGTGGGGAATTATAAGCTTTCATCCATGCCCTAGAGCAAGGCTCTGAACACCACAGGCCACAACCATCAGCATATTGACAATAAATTAAGGTAGTCTTGGATGGCACTGTGGTGTCTTACTGCCAGCCCCATGCAGTCCCTCTGTCTTCTCACACTGTTACTTTCTACCCTTACCTTGTCCTTGCATTGTACCTCTAATGAGCCCAGGATTTCAGCTCTGAGCTAAGACTCTTGCAAGATAGAGGCAGGAGCCAAGGCTGGTTCAATGCCTTACCTGAGGTATTTGGCTGCCACTGGTCACATTGTCCAAGGCAGTCTAGAAACAGACTGAAACACTTTGGGCAGGAAATGGACATGAACTCCAGCCCTTTTCCAGGCTTGTTTTGTGTCAGACTGTTGCCTGCAGCTCTGCCCTAGGTTTAGTTTACCTCTTTAGAATGGTGGCCTCAGGAAAAAAGTTGTGTTTGGTAGGGGGGCTAATCTTCACTTTTTCAGTGGGTGGCAATACATAGCTATATTCAGAGCCCCCAGCAGCCATGACTGTATGGAGTTCTTAAGTAATGTTACTTTCTAGTCACAATGAAAATCATCTAGGCCTTTGTCAACCTTTCTTTTTTTTTTTTTTTTTTTTTTTTGTAACTTACATTTGTGACTTGTGCCTCCTTCAACCTTTTGGAAATACGGTGCCTCTTCCAGTTTTAGAATCAACTGAACTGCCAGGGATTAACATACACACTGGCACCATAGGAAATAAATTAATGTCTCGATATTCCTGCTTGTCTGCTCTGGTCAATTTTCCTTTTATTTATAAGAGAAGGATGTGTAGAGCATTCTTAGGACTGTTGAGTGCATATTTCTAACAGCATAAAAGAAATGACAGCCCTTTTGAGATCTCTGTGTGGTAGTGAAGTGATTAGAACAGCCCCTGTTAGATGCAGACTCTCAGTAGAGTGAATGAGACACTGTGGGGCTGCTCTCTGTTATTTTCTGGTCCCCCTTGAATGGCTCAAGCCATGGTAGGGGAAGCATCCAAGGATTCTGAGGGCCACAGAAGTGTACAGATGCTCTGAACTGTGGGTTAACAGGAAGAAGGCATATAGGACATGGGTGAATTATGTCCATCAGTCCAAAGTCTCACCTGAACACACAACAGTGGCATCATGAGAGCACGTGTTGGTCTGGTGTATGTTCCTGGGACATTCTGCAAGGTGAGTCTCGTTCCCTGCACAGTGAAACTCCTCTTGCCAGATCAGTTCACGTCTGTCTTCAAAGTGAGTTCCTCTCAAGGTATCCACAGCCTGGCCACACTCTAACTCATTACATATGACAGAGGCAGTTTTGAAATTAATGTGTGAGAAACAGACAGTTGCCCAAGTTTCTTCTTGCTTTACTTTCAGATGCCCTGAGCAGGAAGTGTCGCCTCCAGTCAGACACAGATCAGAGAAGCCTGCAAAAAACCCAAAAACCAAGAAATCCAGCATCAAGGGTTGGTTGTGCTGACCTATTTTTATAACTGCTGTACCTTAATGGGCAAGACGCATTTCACTTCTCTGAGGACCACTGATACTTTTGAATTGTGACTGGGGCAATTCCTGCGTAGCACTGATAAAAGAGAAAATGGTGTACGAGATTGCTTATTTCTCAGTATGTGAAAATACTAAATCCTTGGGAAAGAAGGAAGGAAGCTTTTAACATCTGCCAATGACTGAGAAGTAGTAATCCACAAATAGATAAAGAGACAAATATACATTTACTAGCGTGTGTCCTCGAGACTTCATTATTTCAGTGAATAGGAAGCTGAAACAACCCAGGAAGAGGAAACAGGAAATGATGCACCCAGTTTAAGAAACTGCTAAAAAGGCAGCCTGGAGATCTACAGGCTGACCAGCCTCACTTTGGTACTTGAAAAAAGTATGGAGTGAGACTTCTAGAAACTCATTTGTGGTCACAAGGAGATGAATGGGAAGAGTCAGCATGGTTTTATCAAGCATGTATCATGCCTGTGGGACCTTATTGCTTTCTCTGATTAAAATGGATTTATGAATAAGGTGACAGCAGCACATGTCATTTACCTCACGCTGAGCACTGCCATTAACACTGTCTTGCACAATACTTATATGTCCAAGCACCAGGATGTTAGTGTATGGCTGGAAGGACAACGTGGTTAAGCAGCTGATTGACTGGTCAGGCTCAGTCGTTAGTGAGTTATACTCTACCCAAAGACTGTCAGCAAGTAGAATATCACTTGTTGGGTCTTTCCAGGGGCCTGTTCTGCTCAGTGTCTTATCTTCATGGAGGTGGTAAAGGAGTATACTCCTATGATTTTGGGGGGGTGGGGAAATAACCACGTGGGCAAGCTGCCATTCAGAGACATTTAGACAGGCTAGATTAACGGGATGACAGGAACCTTACAAAAAAAATCAAAAAGGACAAATGCAAAGTCCTGAAGTTGCAAAGGATAAACATCTTGCAGTGGTTCTTTTTCCAGAGAGTAAAACCATCCACATCTTGTGCAGGAAGCAACTAAACAGATATTGGACTTTTTTTGCCATTTCAGACTGTCCTGTCTTAGCTTACCTGAAGATCTGGAGAAGAAGGAAGGGCAGTTGTATGACATAACATTGCATTTCTTGCTTCTCTACCTACATCTGCTTTTTTAGCCCTCATTCCTGGTCAAAGACATGTTTAGTACTGCTCTCCTGTTGCCTAGGAGAGCTGTGGTTGAAACAAATAGTGGGATGTTTTTTGGTTTTTTTTTCTGATGTCATTTAATATGCTGATTCTATGCTGTGCCCAGGCAAAGTCAGCTTGCACTGGCAGTCAGCAGAAGACTTAAAGCTGGAGCAAGTTGCTTTGGAGGAGTAGAGGGAGTACTTGGCTTTATCCAATTAAGACAAAGTTTGATCCCATTCTCGTATCTTTTTTGTACTATACAAGGTTGGATCACTTCTTACCTGAGCAAATCACTCCAATATCAAAGTAATGAGGGCAGGTAAAAGCACCCCATCCTGTATGTGTGCAGTTCCAGAGAGCAGGTTCATCACCATGGCAATCAACTCGGTACAACCACGTTGGCCCAGTTCCTTCTCCAAAAGGAGCTCGATTAAGGGCCTTAACAGCATATCCACATTGTAATTGCTTACAGACAACCTCAGCATCCTTTAGAGTCCAGTCACCATCACACACGGTTCCCCACTGCTCCTTATGTTTTACTTCCACTCTTCCAGAGCAGGGGCCAGTTCCATTTGACAGCCTCAATTCATCAGCGCCTTCAGACAGAGCAAGGTTATAGAAAGGACAAAGCTTAATCATGATTATCTGTTGCAGATGTTAATGAGATGATCATTGCTCTTAATTTAATATTACATCAGACTTATTTGGTTCACCTTTCACCAGTCCAACTTAAAGAGCATTTTTTTTGCCAGGAGTTATATCTGTATTTACATGTTTGAGCTAACTGCACTGCTAAAATGTAAATTATTCCTAATGACAGGCAAACTTTCTCTTTTACTGACTTATCAGGGCTGGGAAAAGCTGAGTAATGTCCCTGCTTTGTGATTCATAAAGCCTGCTACAATAAACACTGGCAACTGGAGTGGGTGAGGGGCTGCCTGTCAGAGTGTGATTGCTACAGTGGATAAAGCTTCATTATCCTGTGAGTTCATTGGCCTGGAAGCCAAGTTTTTGTGTGTGTCTTTGGGGCTGAGGTAGCTGGAGGAGTTGCCTACCAGAGGGACCAGGCCCTGGATTTATGAATAAGGTGACACCTTATTCACCCTCTGGTGAGGTGGTAAGGTCAGGGGATCTACTTGAAGACTCAGCTGAAAGTTGGCTTTCTGGGCTGCAAGGGCACATTGGCAGCTCATGTCCAATTTGTCCCCACCAGTACCCCAAGTCCTTCTCCAGGGCACTGCTCTCAAGCCATGCATCCTCCAGTCCATGCTGATCCTGATGGTTGTCTTGAGCCATGTACAGCACCTTGCACTTGGCCTTGTTGATCTTCATGGGGTGAGGCTCATTTTTGAAGCCTGCCAACATTCCTCTGGATAGCATTCCTTCCCTCAATGGCTGCACCACTGAGCCTGGTGTCCTCTGGAAATTTGCCAAGGGTGAACTCAATTCCACTACCAATGTCAATAGTAAGGATTTTGAACTGTTCCCATCCCCTGAGGTACACCACTTGTTACTGATCTCTATTTGGACATTGAGCCATTGACTGTAACTCTTTGGATGCATCCATCCAGCTAATTCCTTATTCATTGAATAGCCCATCCATCAACCCCACGTATGTCCAATTTAATGACAAGACTGTTATGTGGGACCATATCCAAGGCCTTACAGAAGTTAAGATAGATCACTGTAAACCCACTGGTGCTGTTTATGTTTGTATGACGTGTGTCACACTTCACATGTTTCTGTCTGTGTGGGCAACCATGTACAGATGTGATGTGTGTATGTATTTGTATATAATGTATGTGAGCATTACATACCTCACTACCAGCTGGATCAAAGTCACTGCTGCTTGAAGCATGAAAGAGGATACTCATGAAATTGCTGGAAAATCAAATGGTAGAAAACCACATGCAGGACTGTTGTATTCCCAGGTTAAGGACAAACTACATGCTAAATGTGCAAAGGAAACAGGAAGAAGTTGGCCACTACCTCTGCTTTTGTCTTCAGTTTGATCAGGTTTGCATTTCAGCATGTTATGGAACAGGTAAAGCCCTGAAGAAGGCTGGCAACTTCTTTTGGGCCAGGGGGATTATTTAGATTGACCACATAGCTAAAGGAGGTTTACAGGACAGTCACAATAAGAATGGTGGTCACAGATCTTTACTGTTTCAAGATTTTTACTGTTTCAAGATTTTTACTGTTTTACTGACACACAATGGAATATTAAAGAAAACATTTACATGACAGGTTTGACCCAATTGTCAATATCCTGAGAGAATTCCTAAGAATCCTTAATGGCCTTGGCCTTCCCCACCATTTAAGCACAGACCTGGACCTTCTCTCACTGCCTGTGCTGTGTGGGAGGTGCCTCTGTATTCCACTCTGGCACAGCCATGCCTTGCTGTGGGCCCTGTTGATCTTCACTCACAGTCACAGTGACCAGGTGCCAAGAGAAACCTGCAGTACTCATCCAAACCCAGCACTGGGCACTGATGTGGATGGAAAGCAGTGCAGCTGTGCAAATCTTGCAAACAGTCCAGGAAGATCATCTCCTATCAATGATGGCGTTTGATAAGCAACAAAAGATAATTTGCACTAAGAGCCTTGGGTTTTCCGGTAAGATTTTTTTCAAACAATCCTTTATGTAAAATATCAGCTTCCCTCTTGTCCTCAAAAGAGAGAGGTGTTTCTACATATCATTCATCTTGCTGTCATCTGACATTGGGGATTGAGAATATTTAATTTTTCTTTGCATTTGGAAACAAATCGAATTCTTCTCTCTACTCACTGCAAGTGTGTCAGTCTTAACCCATGCTAACGCAGCCATTTCTTTCCAAAACTAACCACTGTTTCAGTTCTCATTGCAGAGTAAACTGCTAGCAGTAGTCAACTGGAAGGCAATTTTGCCTCCATCTTCATGTGGTTTGTAGCTGCTTCATCAGACACAGGCCATGTGGCTTTGACACACGATCACCTCTCACATGCAGGCAAAGGCTTCACCTCTTTGCTAATACTGCTGGATTTCCTCACAATTTCCTATCATTTAAATTTGGAAACAAACAAAAAAAGTGGCTATTCAAGTGACTGACAACAGGTAGCTTCCAAAACCTGTTTTTTTCTCCAAAATATCCTCTCTCCTCAAGCCTCCTGAGTAAGAAAGTCACATGCATAGCACAATCCTCAGGTAACTACAAAACCACTTTGTGCCTGCAATGTGTAGTCTCAGAGGGAGCATAATCTTTCTGTAATAAGTCTTATAAGTCTCTAGAAAGATATTATGGAGAACAACCCCCAGGCTATTTGAACAGCATGATCCAAAAAAGAGTTTTCTCAGCTATAATATTTATACATTTAAAAGAGAAATTAATTCTAAGAGAAGTAGAATTCCTAATACATTTTTAAAGGAACCAGTTAACCAAATCTAGGAGCAAAACAAACAGCTCTTCATTCAACAGTATGACCTCTGTGCACTTGAATTTTTAAATAATTGTGCCTCTGACGTTTTCAACATGTAACAGCCTGCAAGACTGGATGAAGAAGAAGGCCTAATTCAATCGACATATTTAATTATTTCCTAATAAAAGCTATCATTTGCTGTAATCACTCTTCTCTGATTTTTTTATGATACGTACAGGTACAACTTTGTATTTCCTCATACTCCACAGCATGTCCCACAAGTACCTTCACTGAATTCAGTGGTTTGGGATTCTGCTTGGCTGAGAAGGCATGAGATGTTCGCTTGGTCCACCTGAAAACCCAATTCTTCTCATAGGCAAAGGATGAGAGTGCACCATGCTTTCCTGTCCCCAGGCCCTAAGAGAAGGTTTCCAGCCCAGGCCTGCTGCCTCTGGGGCAGATTGCCAGCTCACTCCTGGAGAGTTGTGACTCCTGCACTGCTCTGCACAGTGCCCTGTGCCTGGGGAACATCAGAACTTCTGTAACAGCATGGAGAGTGCAAGTGCTTCCAGAGCAGACATGAGGGTGGTAGGTCCTGATGATGGTGTCATTGTAAAGCTACTCTTGTCTGCATCTTCCAGTTTGTTAAGTAACAGTTTGTTACTGTTCCCTGACGTTTACAAGGAGCTGGCAGAAACTCACTCACATTTCTGCAGTCCAGCTCAGTTGACACTAAAACATCTACACTACAAAGGTGTCAAAATAAAAAAAAAATGTTTCATATTGTGAAAATGTATGTCAAGAATGCCTCCTGTTCCCTGCCATGTGAACTCTGACTGCATCCACACAACTGATGGGAACCTTCAAGACTAGGGCCATGCTAGAGCAAAACATCAACCGTGAAGTCCTTCATACGGGGATGCGACCACCACCACAACGTCATAATGTCACATCCATGTGTAGAGAGAAAAAAATGAGGTTTCCCAAAATCTGTCCCTCACCACCAACATCAAGCATGTACACATAGCTCCAGAAGAGCAAAGAGACAAATAGTGATAAGCTTCAGATATACAGGAACAACCGAGGAGATGTTGTGTTACCCAAACTCCACTGGACACACAAGGTAGAGCTGCGTCACTTTAACTGGTGTTGAACAAAGACCTGGAATTATTAATTCCATCTACAAAGAGCTCAGCAGAAGAGATAAGACAGTAGTAAGAATACCCAGCTGCTTTTTAGTAAAGCTAAACTGTTTACAAAATTTGGACTTGAATTCTTATTAGAATAAGAATTTGGACTTGAATTCTTATTAATAGCTAGCCACTGATATCTGAGTAAAATACAAAACTTCTACAGAAGGCTTGCCCTTCTTTATCTCAGGATTACCAAGGAGATTGAATCAAAGACAGAAACATACTTAAACACCTTTTTGTCACTTTGCTTTAGAGGTTGGTAGAAGAACAACCTATTTATATTAAATTTGCAATCTTTTTTTCATCTCACTGCCTAATTCAAAATAAAGTATGTACTTACCCATGGAGACCTGAATGAAGAGGAAAACCAACCACAACACTGGAGCAGAAAGATGTCCTTTTGTTGCCATCCTGACCACAGATGGATGAAACTTCACTGTCCAGACACTGCCTAGATAGGACTCTGGCTGTGCATTCCTGTATCTCACAAATGACTACAAAGGAGGAAATATATAGATTCACGTGCTAGCATGAGCTACCTGAAGGAACCAATAGAAATATTGTTCACCTTTTTAGACGTTATCAGCAGAATCATCTCCAACCTGAAGGAGACAAAACCTCCAATAAAATTCAAAAAGTGTACTTGTGACCTTATATGAAGGATGATTGTGTATCTGATGTCATCATCGGAATTGATTTACTGCAGGACCAACACTGGTGGCACAGGCAGAGCAGTGCGCAAAGTGATTATTTCTCACCTGTCAAACGAATATGAAAGTGTAGAACACCGGTCATTTATGAATCACTTCAGAAGAAAAAAAGGAAAAGAAAATTCCTGTAATTTGTAGCTTATCTGTCTCATTGGAAGAAATTGTAGTCCAATCAACAGAAATCGTGTTTTTACTAGAGGTGGATTGGTGAGTAAAAAATGATACCCTCTCTGTCTTTGGGGCAGGCTTAAGGCTTCCTTATTTGGTTAAAACATTTTGGGCAGAAGCTCTTAAAATTTTTTTTTCCTTAGGATTCAAATTACAGGCCTTCCTGTTTCGTCTGCTGAGTTTCTTTTTGTTTCAGGTGACCACTGCTGGTAGTTCTACCGCCTCTCTTATTCCCTCTAGAATGGCAACTTCAGGGAAATAAAGCTGCTGTTAATTAAACAATGGCTACTTGACTCATTCTGACAACTGGAACAAGTTGCAGAATGCTGTTTACGCCAGGCAAACACATATTCTTCTTTATGACACTGACAGCATCTTCCTTTTGTCTGATGGCATCCATCTGCTCTTTATCCAGAGTCCCAAGTTCAGTCACATCCATGCTGTTGGGTCCTTAGAGCATCAATCTTTGCAACCTATTCCCCTTCTCACTGGGCTTTGCTTGTTCAAGTTCTGTGTAACTGTGCAGCAGGACAGCCTTGGGTCAGACTGCTGCAGAAAGAGCTGACAGGAAGAGCACAGAGTCTGGCCGGAGGCTGCTTGTTCTTTGCTCAGGAGCTCAGAGACTTCCTATGGTCTCTGCTGGAGCTACAGGGCAGCCAGGCTGGGGTCTGGCCATGAACTTTGCTGATACCTGTTCCTAACCTGCTGGCTTGACTTCATGGCTTGATCTTGGTTTTGTCTGGATTGCCTGGACTACTGGCTTAACCTTGCTGCTGTTGCTGACCTGTTCTGGAGGTTTCTTTTGTTCAGGTACTATGGGACTAAAACTCTTGTGAATATCTTCATGCCTGGTTTGCTGTCAGCTTCAGTTCCTGGCTGACCTTCCCTTGCAGAGCATCCTGCTTCTGCTACCTGATACAGACCTCTGAAAACCAGAAAGCCACTGCTACTCCATTGGAAATGTGGTCAGAGTGGGGAAAATCCCACTGCAGATGTGCTAATGAGAGATAGGTAAGGCATCCATTATCATGTTGGTTCCTATACTGAGGTTCAGTTGTTTCACTTAGCACCACTCTTTGCTGATTGTTGTCCACCAGTTGAATTCTCACTGAATTTTTTATTAGTGGGTTTTAAACCCACTCCAGGAAGCCTTAGAGTAAGATCTGTTTCTCAGCATACAAGCCCTTGATGGCCAGAGCCTCATTTATGGGAACTGTGTCCATGTAGCCAGGTACATGACAGTGCCCATGGATGTTAGAAGAGACGGCATGAAGAAAATTACCTCATGTTGTGCTAGAGGAGGCTCAGGTGAGATATTGGGGAAAAATTATTCACTGTCAGGGTTGTCAAGCACTGGGACAGACTCCCCAGGGAAGTGGTTGAGTTGCCATCCACAGATTTATCTGAAAGCTTCATAGATGAAGCACTTTGGGCCACAGGCCCTTAGGTTTAGTACTAATGGTTGGACTTGATGATATTAACGTCTTTGCTAACAAAAATGGTGCTATGATACTGGGAAAATCAAGCAGGAAACAGCAGAAAAACTCTATTTTGCTTGAGAAACTGAACACAATACTTTGCTTACCAAATTGGTGTGCTAGAGTTGAAACAATACAAAGAATATCTTCAGGGATGATCAGATGAATACAAAGCCCATTTTACAGTCAAAGGGTAAAAAAGTTGTCAGCTAACAAAACAAACTTTGGCTTCTAAGTATTTTGAGACAGGTTAACACTAACTGGAACGAGGACGATATAATGAAGGACTATATAAGGAAAAACATAAAGTTGTTATGAAGACATTTAAGACTGGATGTCATAAGGAGGTTTCTAACAATGAGGAAAAAAAAGGCCCTGGAATTAGCTCTGGGTAAAAATGGTGACAGAAAACTTCTGATGTAATGACCAAGGTCATAATCACTGAAAGGAACTATTGGGCATGTTTCATTCAGTTAACACAAGTGTAGATTTGATGACTCCAATGGTCCCCTTAAATCTCTTTTCCATTGTTCAGGAATCACCACAACAGACCCTCTGAATAAATCATCCTTTTGCTGCAGATACAAGAGAAGATTGCTGCAGAGCAGACAGAAAGGCCTTACTCCATAGTGACCATAGAGGACTTTAATCTGGTACTTGATAACCAACTCTGCCCTGAGGGTATGCGACATCTCAGACTTCCCTATCCTACCATCAACACAGTGCAAATTAGGCAGGTCAGTGAAGGGACAATGAGCAGGATTAGTGGAATATTTATTGGTCAGTGAGGTACAGATAGGGCTCAGGTAGGTAACCATTAATTTACTTGTACCAGTCCTAAAGAGTCAAGCAAGGACATGATGGTTTCATGAGTAAATTTGTGAATTTTCCTGGTTGGTATTCAAGTCAGGGGAGAAAAGGAATCACAATTAATGTCTATTAGATCACTTCTTACTAGCTAGACTATTAGTAGAATCAAGCTGTTATTATTAATAGCAGACAACAGGTCACACATTATGCTCAGTTATTGCCTCACACACAGACACTCACTGACTGACCTGGTATCACGACGTGCTTGTGGCATTGAGAGACTTGAGAATCTTGATGTTCTGAGTTTTTCTGTTCTTGTGAATCCGCAGGACTGAGAGTCTCTTGACCTTATGTATTCTTATGCCTCTCAACACCTACCCATTCTTTCTTTGATCTGGTTTCTGGTATCACATGCACAGGCCCTGCTCATTCATGCAAATTCATCCCATGTGGGATTTTATTACAGAAATGCAGCAGAAGCCATCATGTGTCCCACAGGACTCTGTCCTGTTCCATGATTTCAGCAGTAATCTTTACCTCCAATCCCTCTGAACACAGTTCTTTTGTATCTATGGGAAATCTATATCTTTACTGCTGCACATTATAACAGAATTTCAAAGTACATCACTCACTGCAAGATAAGTAAGAGACAAACCACTCTTGCCTGATTGTTCCAATTCAGAGTGTGAACCCTTTTGTACACACGTCGGAAGGCTTCCTCCAGGTCTTAGGACTGTCATTCCCATCCACCTGTGAAAGTGAGAAAGATAAGCACACCCAAATGCATGTCTTGTGGCCTGAAGTTAATATGGGCTGCTCCAAAACTTGTTTTGGGGCTGTGTAACCACGTGTGCCTTTGAACCACCGTTATCTTCCAACAAAACATAGATGGAGTTAAGAGATGAAGGTAATACACTAAGTGCTAAGGTAAAGACGGAGCTGCCTGAAGGAAAACAAGCAGTTAGGAAGGAAACCACTTTCTTCCTTACTCAGGCTGTGCTGGAGGGATTTTGAGTTTCAGAGAGATGAGATGTATCCTGTGGTTAAGATAAACCCGAGCTTTGAGACGGATTAATCTCTGTATCTCAAACTGACAATGGTTTAAAGAGACATCTGAAATGAAGCTATCTGGAGTGGTATTTACCTTTATGTTATCTTTTGAATATATTTGTCAAAACCTTCCAAAAGCTAGTAATAGATTTACTGTCTTGTGAGCCTAAATGCTTCTGGAGAAGTGTCAGTCAGAATTTTTTCAGCAAAAGTATCATTTGAAGGAAGTACACTCTAAAGAAATATTAATATTTGACAAAATTTGGTTTCAGGGAGACTTCAAGTGCCAGCCAATATGATTTTCATTGTAAGAAAAGATAAGATGTTATTCAGTTTCAGAATAAACTCTATTTTGATCTTATGACCCACTGAACAAAGATTAAACAAATTGAATTGTTTGTTGCTTTTTACCATTGGTGTGCCTTAACCATCTAGTAAGTGAATGCCAATGAACTTTGTCATGCTGTTGCTTAGTATTAAATCTGATTTTTACTGATACCCTTGCTAGTGATTTTTTTAAGCAATCTCAACTTTTATAACACTGAATAATGAGGTTTTCTGTTCAGGTCTCTTTTTTTCCCAGTAAAATAAGTGATCTGGGAATCCATGAGTGTAAGATGTGCTTGTAGATACACCCTTTCTGTAACTGTGCTAAAAACAAACAATGATTTGCTGACAATTCCCTTAAGCAGAAATTCCCCCATTTTTGGAGCAACAGATGTTAACTGCTCCTGGGCTTTCACAAACACATATATGCTGTCATAGCTGAACTGAAATTTCTTCCCATCCTGCATACTAGATTAATTCAACACATATTTACATATGTGTGGAACTACTTAAAGATAATAGAATTTTCATTTTTCAACTCTGAGCTTAGTGTAGTGTTCCATTCCATTGCATAGAAATCTAAGAGATTTCACTGCTTAAGTAAAAGGTGCAAAAAGAGCTCAGTGAATTGGCCTGAATAAACAACAAAATTTGGCTTGTGTAAGACTATTGCAACCTGAAGGCCTGAGTAACACTTGCATTTCCATATCTCAACAAACTAAGCTTCTCTGAGACAAAAAGATTAAAAAAAAGGAATTTTGATGAAAAAATTGTCTGTTTAATAGATATGTATTTTGGTGTAAGATGCTACCCAGTTCAAAGTTCCATTCTTGCCTTTCACTTAAATATACACTTGCAGAGCTTGTAAAGGACCATCATATAATGTGCCCAGTTGCCAGCTGTACGTGTGCTCCCAATTCTTAAATCATGTTCTGATGGGCATTGAAAACAGAGTCCATCAGATATCATCCAGAATTTCCATTAGGAAAATTCCAGCTGTGCTCATGGGAATGCAAATCAGAGAAGGATCCTGTAGTCTTTTCTCATGTAGATATTTGCATTTTTTCCTTGAGCTAAGGACTCTAATCAAATTACTATTTTTTACTTATAAAAGACTGTGCTTTAGAAAAAAAATGGGGACTGTTGTCTTCCTTTGAATTGCTCACTGATGACTTTTTTCATCATAAAATTACAGTAATACAGAAAAGTGCCTTTAAAAGAAAAGGGCTTTTCCTAACTTTAAAAAGATTCAAATGCTGGCTTCACATTGTTTTATGTTACATGTGAGCAGTTTCCTAGAAAATCTTCTGAGCTTTTTCCTGGATGCTCAATGGAAAGAGGTACAAGAGAAGATGGTTTGCAGGATATCCTTTTGGCAGTGTAAGAGCAGGATGAGCTTTGAATTTTGTTTGTTTCCTGATTGGATTCACTGTACCAGACTTGAATTGAACTGCCATTGCAGTATATGTGGCATTGGTGTGTGTGGAAATAGTTCAGATGTTTTGGAAGGGTCTGATTCCATGACTTTCAAACCTTCTTCAGGCAGCAAACTGCTAGGTTTAAGGTGGGGGGAGACAAAGGACTCTGGATTCCAAACAGAAGAGAGACAAGAAAAAATGCCTCTTCTCAGACAAGATGAATGTCTTCAGAGGATCCTAATCCCAGCAATTCTCATTTTCCTACTAATACAGGAGTTATTTTCTTTCCCAGAATAACCCCCTACCAAACTTACCTTATAATTTATCCAGTAGAACACAGGGATGTAGTAGACTGTTTTGAAGTTATTTCTGTTCATATGACATGTTAAAGATATTTTTATTCATATGACAAGAGTTAATTAGCTGGTCATCTGCAGGCAGAAATGTCATCCAGAAGACTGGCCCTGTGAGGCACCTTCCAATATTTTGGTCAGCTTTCCCTCTGAGATCTGCAAATGCATACTAAGGAACTGGAAGCTACTTGGTATAATTCAATGGAAAGAGAGGTTTGGAGGAAGGATGTACTTAAAGAGACAGGAAAAGAGCACAGGGAAGACCTTTGAATCTCATGTGCATGAGGAATGTGGAATAATGGAACATAACCCAAATTGTGTGAGAGCAGCTGTTCAGGGAGTCCCTGCAGAGCAGCCGTGTGCCTCAGAGCTCAGCCAGGAGCAGGACAGCACACAGGGACTGTGGCTTGAGCACAGCCCACAGGTTTTGCTTGTTGGTGTGGTCAGAGAGCCCTGAGGTTTGTTCCTGAGGGCCGGTGAGGGCAGAGCAGAGAAGGGCAGAGGAGGGACCAACCCTCCCAACACGGGTGTCTCGCGGTGCTGAGCTGGGAACCAGCACGGTGACAATGCACGGTGCAGGCAAATGGCATGCCAGGCTGTCATTGCCATGTGCTGCATTTCTACATCTCTCTTCAATGGCAGAAAAAGTGCTCCTGCAAGCCACCGCTGTCACCTGTGGCCCAGTTTCTGTCATGAGGTGAAGGAAGACTCCAACACAAGTTATCTTTAGACTCGGTATTTTTTAAAGTTTAAAATACATTTTTTCAGGCACAGACTCAGATCAATTACAGGTACATTGCTTCAAACAGATCGACAACATCCAAACGAGACACATTGAGTCAGGATGGGCTTAGTGAACATAAGGCTAAAGTCATGAATGTTTCTGTGAGAGACACTTTAAAAGTAAATAAAATCTCACTGCAGCTCTAAAGGATTCTGAAGCTCCAGTCCTAGTGTACCAAGAATGTTGTGAGACTTTTCCTATTAGCTCCAATCACAGGATTTTGGCAAGTCCTCCAGTGCATCATTTCACTGGGAACACAGACACTGGTCACTACTTCAACGAGAGCAAGGAAGCTCAAAAGGCTTCATTTTTTACTGAACTATACCGGAATTTTATAGACAACTTTAGAGTCAATAAGTATTTTTCTACAATTCAAAAGTAGTCAAAAATGATCATTAAGATATTCCCATATTACTGAGAACTCCTTAGCATACAAATTAGGAACTTCTAGTAACCAGAAACAGCATTCAAGCATCATACTCCCAAATTAAATATGACATGTTTGTGATCAGGCAGATCTGATCTCTTTGTGTCATGAATTAGTAACTTCAAGCATTTCAAGAAATATTACATTCTGGTCTGAGTCTTGGCCTTGTTTTTCTGCTGTCTTAGACAAACTGTGATTTTCAAGGAAAGAAGAGTAAATAGGAGACAATTTCTAGCTCCTTCATAATTCCAGGTTAGTGATCTAATCTACTAATTTCAGCTTCTATTAATTTATAACTCTTATGGTTTCAAATTAGTTCATTTGGAACTAAACTAGAAAGTCCAGGCGAAATCATGATCTTTTACATGGAGGTAATTCTGACAGGACAGTTTGTGCGGTGCCAAATCCTGACCGGCAGCTCTCTAAATTTTGGATTGCTCCAAATTAAAACCATTGTGTGGCCTGTAGGACAGGCAGCCATAACAGCTATACATACGGATTTTGCGATGCTAAAAGGTAAAAAAAAATTGTATAAAAGAAAAGTGAAAGCTATAAAATATGTAACATAAAAGATAAGTAAGGAACAGACTGACTTGATGGCACTGACATGGGCTTCTAAGCTGGGATCCCTGAAGCCACTTGCACTGTTTTGCATCCGTCTGGCGTGTATGCACAGAGACCGAATCAGCAGGATACTTGAAACAACAGACAGTATTAAAGGCATACCTATACCTGCATTAGAGAGAAGAATTAATACACCCAAACTGTCTTTCCTTATGGTTCTCATTGCTGAGGAGTTTGTCATGGATGAAGGAGCAGTGAAGTTGTTGTGCACCCTGTAGACATCCCAGGCAAAAGGAATCGGGGCTGTGATGGAGAAGAGCCACGATGAGAGCAGCATCCAGGGCACCAGCCTGGCAATTCTTTGCTTCAGCCAGATGAAGAAAGACTGTGTAAAACTGGCAACCTTGATGCAATAGAAGACACTAAGCCAGGCTCCAAACCAGATGCTGGAGTAGTTCAGAAACAAATAGATTGTCTTGATAACTCCAAATATATTTTCTTCATAATAGGAGGGTTCACACAATATAGTTAAGAATAAATCCAGTATAATCCAGCATTGTAATGTAATTTTAGATGAACTCAGCGAGATCACGATCATATCATATGGGGGCCATGTTTTGCTCTTAATGCAGCTTGATGAACTGGCAGCCAAGATAATTCCATTTCCCAGAATTCCTGCCACAGATTCAACTATAGCAATTAACAGACAAAGGAGAGCAAAAGATGGCAGCATTGTAACCCAAGAGCAAAGAGGTATTACTCAGCTTTCCCTGGGCCCCTGAAAGCCTCAGATTTGCCAGGCACTGCCAATCCCATGGAGCTGTTGTGGGCAAAGCTCACACATTTATCTCAAGGGCAGAAGGGTCCTCATGTCATTTAATATTTCTGCTATTTTGCATGTTGTTTTGGGGGTTGATGTCTCAACTGATTTGTCTAAGCATGCAAATTGGATAAATATTCAATTACATAGTTTTCAGTTTGGCCAAAGGATTTGCATTGCAATGGTGAAGTGATTTGTACTGGAAGGGTTATGGAGCTGGTGAACTGTGGTGTTTACAAATGTGGGTTTGCACTCCAGTGTACGATGTTCTGCTTTACATATCCAGATTTGTTTTTTATACCTGATGCCTTAATCTCTCCCTGTCTTGCACTGTTGTGGCTTCTGAGTTTACTACAATACTTTCCATGGAATCTTCTTATCTAGGGGCAGCTCTTTGCTTTATCAGGTATATTCAAATTGCTGATGCAAGGAGAATTTTCACGCTTTTCTTTTTGTATATGGATATTTTTAAACATTATACTTATTGTATGCTTGCTCAGAGTGTCCCACCAAAAAATCTGTGGGAAGATATGCACAGAGAAAAGGAAAATCATTTTACCAGAGTACTTCACTTGCCCATTTTTCACAAACCTCCTGAAAAATGGGCAGGAATTGCCCAAGAAATCTAAGATCTGGCAATATACAACATTACATACAGGAGCAATGGCACAATTATTAATTGAGTCAGTTTTGCTCCCATGTGGAACATGTATACCTTTAAAATTCTGCTATACTTGCTAAAAGAGCTGAATTCAAACACTTTCCACACCAAAAAGGAACAGGTGAGTGGAGAGGCTTGGGTTCATTGAGAAACTTTGGGCTCATGTTTTATCTGTTGCCCAGAACACAGACGGAAACACACAAAGGTTCTTACACATGCAGTGACACAAGTAGCTGTCAGTACTACAGTAAGAAGCTGTGGGCAGTGATCAAATGAGAAATTTTGAGACATTTTCAAGGTTGTTTCTTTGGGAATTCAGAATTTCCCAATGCTTAAGGCAGTGATCAAACCTTTGTGATTATACACCTGTAGGGGTAAAACTTTGTGAGCATTCACCTCAGCTATATGTACATTTGTTTATATATTTCATACATATACCACTGTATGTGTTATGTGCATGTTATGTACAGATACAGATTATTCTAAAACACACCAAAATAAAGAATGAAATAATTCAAGATCAAATAAACAATATTTTTAAAATTTACTTATTTTAGTATTAGTACAAATTCTTTTTCTGTTTTCATTAAAAATATTAGGGTTTTTTAGTGAGAGCAATGTGATCTGATTTGTTTATTTCTTAGACTCTGAGCTTCTCACTTTGTGACACAGTGATTCAAAGGTCTGGCTCTACATTCAGTTTCTTTTGATACTTGCTCTGAATGACTTCCCCACTACCACATCTGCAAAGTTCTTTGTTGAAATTTTGCTGTAAATATCCAAATTCCCTGATGTCATTACTTGCAAACCAATCAAATATTGTTCTGGTTTTATATGTTTAACAAATATGTTCAAAACTCACAGAAGCTCTTCCTTTGTAAGTTTTTAAAATTGATTAGAACACTATGCTTCCACATTTTGCTAGTGTACCTGTATGAGAGTTTTTGTAGTTGTCACACTTATATAATTTTTGGCACAAAAATCTTTTGAAAAGCAGTTACTTTCTCATCCACTGTTGGAATTTCACTTTCACCTTGAAGGAATAGAAAAAGGGTGTTTGGTTTTTTGACAGGAACTGCCCTGTAGCATGCTATTGACAGACACTTCCAATAGAAAAAAGTCAGCCAATACAGAGCACTTGCCTTTTAGTAAAAGAAAACTGTGTAGCTGCTCTTTAAATTCAACTTATTAAATTCAGCTCTTTAAACTCAGCTCTTTTGAGCTCACTCATTGAATTATCAAATCACAGAATGGTTTGGGTTGAACAAGACTTTAAAGACCATCCAGTTCCAACTCCCTGCCATGGGCAGGGGCACCTTCCTGTAGACCAGGCAACTGAAAGCCCCATTCAGCGTTGAGCCTGAGCCTCTTGCCATGAGCTAACCAGCAAATGTCTGTGTGGTATGTGTGGGGTTTATGGGCAAGGTTTTGGTACAGAGGAGGCTGCAGGGGTGGTTTGTGTGAGAAGGGACCAGGAGTTGCTCTTGTGCTGCACAGAACCAGCCCCAGTTACCCCCAAAAGGGACTCACCACTGGCCAAGGCTCTGCCCAGCAGTGATGCTGGTGACATCTCCGTCACAACTCGACTGAGGAAGGGCAAAGACCAGTGCACAGCAGCTGTGAGAGCGAGGACAGAGAGAGAAGATATGAGAGAAACAGCCTTGCAGTCAGCCAGGTCAGTGAAGAAGGAGGGGGACAAGATGCTCCAGGCAGCAGATCAGACATTCCCATGCTTTCCCTGGAGAGAACCATGCTGATGAAGACTGTGACCCTGCAGGCCCTGGCACACTGCAGCAGATATCCACACTGCAGCCCATGCAGAGCCCTTCTGGCAGCAGGTGGTTGTGCTCTGAAGGAAGCTGCTTCCTGTGGAGATCCCACCATGGAGAAGGCTCCAGGCAGGAGCTGCAGCCTGTGGGGATCCCACACTGAAGCAGTTTGCACCCTGTGGAGGAAGATTGCACCCTGTGGAGAGGATCCCCTCTGCAGTCCCCATTCCCTGTTCCTCTGTCCTGCTCAGAGAGAGAGGAGATGGAAGAGTGAAGATGCAAGCATGGGGGAAAAAAGCTTGCTCCTTCCTTCCTTCCTTCCTTCCTTCCTTCCTTCCTTCCTTCCTTCCTTCCTTCCTTCCTTCCTTCCTTCCTTCCTTCCTTCCTTCCTTCCTTCCTTCCTTCCTTCCTTCCTTCCTTCCTTCCTTCCTCCCTCCCTCCCTCCCTCCCTCCCTCCCTCCCTCCCTCCCTTCCCCTTCCCCTTCCCCTTCCCCTTCCCCTTCCCCTTCCCCTTCCCCTTCCCCTTCCCCTTCCCCTTCCCCTTCCCCTTCCCCTTCCCCTTCCCCTTCCCCTTCCCCTTCCCCTTCCCCTTCCCTTTTCTCTTCTCTTTCTCACTCCCCTTCTCTGTTAATGATTGGCAATAAATTATTTTCCTCAGGTTGAAGGAATCCATGCAAGGCAAGGCAAAGGCTGTGAGGGCATTGTCAGGCCTGCAGTCCACCCACGTATGGGCAAGGATGGCAGATAAGCTCTGTGAGAACAATTAGGGACAGCCACAAGTCCAGGGATTGACAGACATATCCGTAGTGATAAGACATGCCCAAGATCAAGCCAGTAATTCTAGTCTGTAGTAGGCCAGGATCAGTATCCAGGTCAGCCAGGCAAGTGGAAAGGCCCAGAGAAGGCTGCAGCACAGCTGAGGCAGAGCTCAAGGGTGAGCACCCATCTTAGAAGCAGCTCCTGAATGTAGAGGGGGCCAAGTCCCACTGAGGCTTCACCCAGCAATCTGCTAAAACCTCAGTCATTTGCACTGTGGAAGTTGGTTCTGAATGGAAGCAGCCAAGCCTCCAAAAGCAAGGCCTTAATTTAACCAGAAAATCCAAATTTTTTGTCTTCTCCTGTCCCAACATACACAGAAAACCAGGACAGCCTGGCACACAGGGTTTCTCATTATTAAAATCATGTCTGATTGGAACTGAAAAATGACTCCATCGCATGTCGTCCAGAATTTCCATTATGAAAATTCCAGGCATGCTTATGAGAATGTAAATCAGAGAAGGATCCTGTAGTGATCTCTCATGTAGATATTTGCATTTCTTGCCTTGAGCTAAGGACTCTAATCAAATTACTATTTTTTACTTAATAAAGACTGTGCTTTAGAAAAAAAACATGGAAACTGCTGTCTGTCTTCCCATGAATTATTCATTGATGACTTTTTTCATGATTATATTATGATCATCTGGGAAGGTGTTTATAATGGGAAGTAATTTTGTTGGCCTCACTGTTTTGTGCTACAAGTGAGCATCAAAGAAAATCTTGTGAGCTTTTCCTCGATCTTCTTTGCAAGGAACTATAGGACAATATGATTTTGTTGGGAGTTAGCCTTGTTTCTTTTTTTCACTTATAGAATTTTTTCCCAAGAGTTGCAAGGCAACTAATTGCTGGGTACTTATCAGTGCTCAAGTGAAACAAAGCATAAAGGCTAAGTAGAAGCTGGCCCTTGGCTACACCCTTTGTCTCCAGGAGTTTCCCCCCAAAGAAGAGAGAGAAAGACAAGAGCTAAGAGGCAGCTTTCACATTGAGTGTAGTCTGCATCGAGAGAAAACGAAGCTGCCGTTGCTGCGTAGTTTTTTCACTGGCACCACCGGGATCTGATTCTAGAGAGAGCTACCATCATCTGCTCATGTGCCCAAGAAAAAAAATCCTGATTTCTCCTTTTGCTGCCCTGCTGGAGCTAGCTCAGCCCTGTCCCACTGCCTCGGCGCTGTTTTAGAGCTGCTCTGCACCGCGGGCCTGCACTGCCCTCCCTGCCAGATATCCCTGCCCTCCAGTGACCACCGACAGAGCTCTGAATTTCATCCGATCCACCAGCCCGGGATCCCCCACCGTTCCAGCTTGGTACCTTTTTTTTTCTTGGAGTCCCCAGAGACCAGACTGCCCCGAGTTTTGTAAAACCAAGCTCCGTCAAGGTCCCTGGTTCTGTTTTCGCTATTAATTGCTGTAGTTGTTGTTGTTTGTTTGCCTTGTTATACCTATTAGTAAAGAACTGTTATTCCTATTCCCATATCTCTGCCTGAGAGCCGTTTTAATTTTCTAAATTATAATAATTTGAAGGAAGGGGATTTGAATTATCCATTCCAAGAGAGGCCCTGCCTCTCTTTAGCAGATACCTGTCTTCTTTCAAAACCAAGACAGATTTTGGCGCCCAACGTGGCGCCAAAAGAACCTCTGGTTCTCTTTCAACTTTCTGGTTGAAAGAATCTCTATGATGTATGCCCAAGAAAAGAATAATAACCAGTGCTAGAAGAGCCCTGCCTCTAGCCAAGAAGAAACTCAAGAAAACCGAGTCTTTTAGACTGTGTAGATTCAATAGCCTGGCACATCAGAGCCACAGAAATATGAAGCTTTAGTAGATACTAGTGCACAGTGTACCCTGATGCCATCAAGACATGTAAGAGCAGAACCTATTTCCATTGCTAGAGTAACAAGGAGATCACAGCAACTGACTCTAGTAGAAGCCGAAGTGAGCCTGACCAGGAAAGAGTAGCAGAAACATCTGATTGCAACCAGCCCAAAAGCCCCGTGTATCCTAGGCATTGACTTCCTAAAGAATGAGTATTACAAAGACCCTAAGAGACTCAGATGAGCTTTTAGAATAGCTGCTGTAGAAGCAGAGAGCATCAAGAAATTGAACTTGCCTAGACTGTCAGAGAACCCATCTGCAGTAAGACACCTGAAAGTAGAAGAACAACAAGTACCAGTTGCCACCTCGACCGTGCACCCCCAGCAGTATCAGACCAATCGAGATGCCGTGATCCCCATCCACAAGATAATCCAAGAACTAGAGAGCCAAAGAGTAGTCAGCAAAACCCACTCATCCTTCAACACCCCCATCTGGCCTGTGCGCAAGTCTGATAGAAAATAGACTGACTGTAGACTATCGTGCCTTGAATGAGGTGACTCCACCGCTGAGCGCTGCTGTGCCGGACATGCTGGAACTCCAGTACGAGCTGGAGTCCAAGGCAGCGAAGTAGTACACCACTATTGACATTGCTAATGCATTCTTCTCCATTCCCCTAACTGCAGAGTGCAGGCCTCAGTTTGCGTTCACATAGAAGGTGCAGTACACCTAGAACCGACTGCCCCAGGAGTAGAAGCACAGTCCCACCATCTGCCATAGACTGATCCAAGCTGCACTAGAAAAAAGAGAAGCTCCAGAACATCTGCAGTACATCGATGACATCATTGTGTAGAAGAACACAGCAATAGAAGTGTTTGAGAAAGAAGAGAAGATCATCCAGATTCTCCTAATCGCCAGCTTTGCCATCAAGAAGAGCAAAGTCAAGAGACCTGCCCGAGAGATCCAGTTCTTAAGGGTAAAGTAGCAAGATAGACGTCGCCAGATACCCACAGAGGTAATCAACAAGATCACCGCAATGTCTCCACCAACCAGCAAGAAAGAAACCCAAGCTTTCCTAAGTGCCATAGGCTTTTGAAGAATGCACATTCCCGAGTACAGCCAGATTGTGAGCCCTCTCTACCTAGTTACCCGCAAGAAGAATGATTTCCACTGGGGCCCTGAACAGCAGCAAGCCTTTGCCCAGATCAAGCAAGAGATCGCTCATGCAGTAGCCCTTAGCCCAGTGAAGATGAGACCAGAAGTAAAGAATGTGCTCTACTCAGCAGCTGAGAACAATAGCCTGTCCTAGAGCCTATAGCAGAAAGTGCCGGGTGAGACTCGAGGCCGACCACTGAGATTCTGGAGCCGAAGCTACAGAGAGTCTGAAGCCAACTATACTCCCACAGAGAAAGAAATCTTGGCCGCCTATAAAAGAGTTCAAGCCTCCTCAGAAGTGATTAGTACAGAGGCGCAACTCCTCCTGGCACCCCGACTGCCTGTGCTGGGGTGGATGTTCAAAGGAAAGGTTCCCTCTACCCACCATGCCACCGACGCCACATAGAGCAAATAGATTGCCCTCATCACACAGCGTGCCCGTATTGGAAACCCAAACCGCCCTGGGATTTTAGAAGTTATTACCAACTAGCCAGAAAGTGAAAGCTTTAGTCTCATAGACGAAGAAGAGCAAGAACAAGTGACACAGGCTGAAGAAGCACCACCATACAACCAACTGCCAGTAGAAGAGACACAGTACGCTCTTTTCACTGATAGTTCCTGTCGCATTGTAAGCATGAACCAGAAGTAGAAAGCAGCCATATAGAGCCCCACACGACAAGTTGCACAAGCCACTGAAAGAGAAAGTAGATCGAGTCAACTTGCTAAACTCAAAGCAATTCAGTTAGCCCTAGACATTGCTGAAAGAAGTAGCCAGAGCTCTACCTCTACACTGATTCGTAGATAGTAGCCAATGCTCTGTGAAGTTAGCTAGAAAAGTAGAAAAAGGCCAACTAGCAGCGTCAGAGAAAACCAATCAGAGCTGCTGATGAGTAGAAAGACATTGCCACTCAAGTAGAAAAGCTACCTGTGAAAGTCTGCCATGTAAATGCCTATGTCCCCAAGAGCAGAGCTAATGAAGAGCACCGAAACAACGAGCAAGTAGATCAAGCTGCCAAGATAGAGGTATCAAAGATAGACTTAGACTGGCAGCACAAGAGAGAGCTGTTCCTAGCTCGATAAGCCCATGATGCTTCAAGACATCAAGGCAGAGATGCCACCTATAAGTGAGCACGAGACCGAAGAGTAGATCTAACCATAGACAGTATTTCCCAAGTTATCCATGACTGTGAGACATGCGCTGCGATCAAGCAGGCCAAGCAGGTGAAGCCCCTATAGTATGAGAGGCAGTAGTCTAAATATAAGTATAAAGAAGCCTGGCAGATTGACTACATCACCCTTCCCCAGACCCGCCAAGGCAAGTGCTATGTGCTGACCATAGTAGAAGCCACCACTAGATAGCTAGAGACCTACCCTGTGCCCCATGCTACTGCCCAAAATACCATCCTGGGCCTTGAAAAACAAGTCCTTTAGAGACATAGCACCCCTGAGAGAATTGAGTCGGACAATGAAACCCATTTCAAGAACAGCCTTGTAAACACCTGAGCTAGAGAACATGGCATCGAATAGATATATCACATCCCTTATCATGCACCAGCTGCCAAGAAAGTTGAACGATGCAATAGCCTGCTTAAAACCACCATGAAAGCACTAGGTGAAGAGTCTTTCAAGAACTAAGAGATTAATTTAGCAAAAGCCACATAGTTAGTGAACACCAGAAGTTCCACCAACTGAGCAAGCCCTGCCCAGTCTGAGCCCCTGAGAACAATAGATAGAGATAAAGTTCCAGTAGTACACATGAGAAGTATGCTGAGAAAAACTGTTTAAGTTAATTCTGCTTCCGGCAAAGACAATCCCATCCGTGAAGCTGACTTCGCTCAGAGACCAAGTTGCACTTAGTGAGTAATGCAAAAAGATAGACAGACCCGATGCATACCTCAAGGAGACCTTGTTTTAGGGTGAACTACACATGCCACTGTATCCGTACCCATATCTTCATGTATATATGTATATAATTAAGGTAGTGCATGTATGTATATAGTTTAGAGGTTTAAATTCAATGTAATATGTTAGTATAAGAAAAAATTCGAGGTAGATTAATGCTAAGAGTTAGCCTTGTTTTTTTTCACCTATACAATTTTTTCCCAAGAGTTGCAAGGCAACTAATTGCTGGGTACTTATCAGTGCTCAAGTGAAACAAAGCATAAAGGCTAAGTAGAAGCTGGCCCTTGGCTACACCCTTTGTCTCCAGGAGTTTCCCCCCAAAGAAGAGAGAGAAAGACAAGAGCTAAGAGGCAGCTTTCACTTTGAGTGTAGTCTGCGTCGAGAGAAAACGAAGCTGCTGTTGCTGCGTAGTTTTTTCACTGGCACCACCGGGATCTGATTCTAGAGAGAGCTACCATCATCTGCTCATGTGCCCAAGAAAAAAAATCCTGATTTCTCCTTTTGCTGCTCTGCTGGAGCTAGCTCAGCCCTGTCCCACTGCCTCGGCGCTGTTTTAGAGCTGCTCTGCACCGCGGGCCTGCACTGCCCTCCCTGCCAGATATCCCTGCCCTCCAGTGACCACCGACAGAGCTCCAAATTTCATCTGATCCACCAGCCCGGGATCCCCCCACCGTTCCAGCTTGGTACCTTTTTTTTTCTTGGAGTCCCCAGAGACCAGACTGTCCCAGGTTTTGTGAAACCAAGCTCCGTCAAGGTCCCTGGTTCTGTTTTTTGCTATTAATTGCTGTAATTGTTGTTGTTTGTTTGCCTTGTTATACCTATTAGTAAAGAACTGTTATTCCTATTCCCATATCTCTGCCTGAGAGCCGTTTTAATTTTCTAAATTATAATAATTTGAAGGAAGGGGATTTGAATTATCCATTCCAAGAGAGGCCCTGCCTCTCTTTAGCAGATACCTGTCTTCTTTCAAAACCAAGACAGATTTGCAGGATGTCCTTTTGGCAGTGTTAGAGCAGGATAAGCTTTGAATTTTGTTTGTTTCCTGATTGGATTCACTGTACCAGACTTGAATCGAGCTGCCATTGCAGTATATGTGGCACTGGTCTGTGTGGAAATAGTTCAGATGTTTTGGAAGGGTCTGATTCCATGACTTTCAAACCTACTTCAGGCAGCAAACTGCTAGGTTTAAGGTGGGGGGAACCAAACCACCTCTGGATTCCAAACAGAAGAGAGACAAGAGAAAATGCCTCTTCTCAGACAAGATGAATGTCTTCAGAGGCTCCTAATCCCAGCAATTGTCATTTTCCTACTAATACAGGAGTTTTTATTTTCTTTTCCAGAACGAACCCTTACCAAACGTACCTTATAATTTATCCAGTAGAACACAGGGATGTAGTAGACTGTGTTGAAGTTATTTCTGTTCATATGACATGTTAAAGATATTTTTATTCATATGACAAGAGTTAATTAGCTGGTCAGTTACAAACACCGAGGTCTTCCAGAAGACTGGCCCTGTGAGGTGCCTTCCAATATTTTGGTCAGCTTTCCCTCTTAGATCCACAAATGCGTGCTAATGAACTGGTAACTACTTGGTATAATTCAATGGAAAGAGAGGTTTGGAGGAAAGCTGTACTTAAAGAGGCAGGAAAAGAGCACAGGGAAGACCTTTGAATCTCATGTGCATGAGGAATGTGGAATAATGGAACATAACCCAAAGTGTGTGAGAGCAGCTGTTCAGGGAGTCCCTGCAGAGCAGCCGTGTGCCTCAGAGCTCAGCCAGGAGCAGGACAGCACACAGGGACTGTGGCTTGAGCACAGCCCACAGGTTTTGCTTGTAGATGTGGTCAGAGAGCCCAGAGGTTTGTTCCTGAGGGCCGGTGAGGGCAGAGCAGAGAAGGGCAGAGCAGGGACCAACCCTCCCAACACGGGTGTCACGGTGCTGAGCTGGGAACCAGCATGGTGACAATGCACGGTGCAGGCAATGGCATGCCAGGCTGTCATTGCCATGTGCTGCATTTCTACATCTCTCTTCAATGGCAGAAAAAGTGTTCCTGCAAGCCACTGCTGTCACCTGTGGCCCAGTTTCTGTCATGAGGGGAAGGAAGACTCCAACACAAGTTATCCTTTGACTTGGTATTTTAATGTTTAAAATAAAACAATTCAGGTATAGACTCAGATCAATTACAGATATATTGCTTCAAACAGATTGACAAATCCAAACAAGACACATTGAAATGGGATGGGCTAAGCGAACACAGGCCCAGAGTCATGAATGTTTCTGTGACAGTCGCTTTAAAAGTGTGTAAGGTCCGACTGCAGCTGAACAGGGTCACAAAGCTCCAGTTCTGCTGTAACAATAATGCAGTGAAATAGATCACTCTTTCAGCAAGAGCAGGAAGCTCAAAAGGCCACGTCATTCTTTCCTCAACCAAGCTGGTATCTTATAGACACCATTAGAATCAACAAATATTTTTCTGGAGAATAACCAGAGTAAAAAATGATTAGTAGCATGTTTTGAACACATTAGGAATCCCTTAGCATCCTCATTAGGAGCTTTTAATAACGAGATACAGCGTCCAAGCCTTATATTCACAGAATGTGACCATGCCTGTGCTTAACCTGGTCTCTTCTATTTGTATCATGAGTTGTAAGTTAAAAGCATTCCAAGAGATTACATTTCCGTTTTTCTGGTGTGTTAGGGAAAGTGTGGTGATTTCCAAGGAAATTACAGCAGATAGCAAATTATTTACACAATTATTTGTAAGAAGACTCACATCCAAGTAAAGCAAATTCCCACCTTCTTCATGGCTGCAGATCAAGCCCCTAATCTACTCATTTCAGCATCTATTATTTATACCTATGATGATTTCAATTTAATTCATTTGGATCTAAACTAGGCTAAGCCATTTTCTTTTACGTGGATGCAGTTCTGACATGATGCCAAATCCTTGCTGGTAGCTCTCGAAATTTTGGATTGCTCCAGATTAAGACCATTGTGTGTCCTGTAGGACAGGCATGCATTAAAACTACACTGATTGAGTCTTCAATGCTTAAAGGTGGAAAACAATCGAATACGATGAGAAGCACACAAATAAAATACATGATGTAAAGGAGGAGGAAGGAACAGACTGATTTGATGGCTTTCACATGTGCCTGTAAGCTGGGATCCCTGAAGCCACTGGCATTATTTTGCATCTGTCTGGTGTGTATGCACAGAGACCAAATCAGCAGGATACTTGAAACAACAGACAGTACTAAAGGCATACCTATACCTGCATTACAGAGAAGAATTAATACACCGAAGCTGTCTTTCCTTGTGGTTCTCATTGCTGAGGAGTTTGTCATGGATGAAAGAGCAGTGAAGTTGTTGTGCACCCTGTAGACATCCCAGGCAAAGGGAATTGCGGCTGTGATGGAGAAGAGCCATGATGAGAGCAGCATCCAGGGCACCAGTCTGGCAATTCTTTGCTTCAGCCAGATGAAGAAAGACTGTGTAAAACTGGCAACCTTGATACAATAGAAGACACTAAGCCAGGCTCCAAACCAGATGCTTGAGTAGTTCAGAAAAGTAAAAATTATCTTGGCAGCTGTGAGTAAGCTTTCTGTTTCAAAGAAGGGTTCGTACAATATATTCAGGAAGAAATCCAGGCTAGTCCATGAGTGCAAAATGAGTCTAGATGAGCTCAACGAGATCATGATCATATCATAAGGGGGCCATGTTTTGCTCCCAATGCAGTTCATTGAACTGGCAACCAAGATAATTCCAGTTCCTAGAATTCCTGCCATGGATTCAATTATAGCAACTGATAGACAAAGGTGATCAAAAGACGGCAGCATTGCAACTCAAGAGCTCAGAGGTATTACTTAGCTTCTCCTTGGCTCCTGAAAGCCTCAGATTTGCCAGGCACTGCCAATCCCATGGAGCTGTTGTGGGCAAAGCTCACATATTTATCTCAGGGGCAGAAGGGTCCTCATGTCATTTAATATTTCTGCTATTTTACATGTTGTTTTGGGGGTTGGTGTCTCAGCTGATTTGTCTAAACATGCAAATTGAATGACGATTCAATGACATAGTTTTCATTTTGGTGAAGGGATATGCATTGGAAGGGTTATAGGGCAGGTGAACCGTGGGGTTTACAAATGTGGGTTTCCACCCCTGACTGATGTCCATCTTTACATGTGTGGATTTCCTTTTTTTATCTGATGCTTTAGTGTCCTCCTTTCTTATACTGTTATCTTTTCAGGGTTTATGAGACATAGTTGCCATGGCCTCTTCTACTACTGGTGTAGCTCTTTTCTTTATCAGATATTTTCAAACTTTTGCTGCAAAGAGGATAATCATGTGAGGGTTTTTTTGTGTCTGGAGAGATTTAAGCATTAAATTCTACAGAAGAACAGAGCGATTTAGTGGATGGTGTATAAAATGCATAGTAAAGATATTTTTATTCATAAAACCATAGCTGGTCGGTTGCAGGCAGAAATGTCTTCCAAAAGACAAACTGTATGACATACCTTCCAATATTTTGGTCAGCTTTCCCTCTTAGATCCACAAGTGCATACGAATGAACTGGAAACTACTTGATTTAATTCAATGGAAAGAGAGGTTTGGAGGAAGGATGTACTTAAAGAGGCAGGAAAAGAGCACAGGGAAGACCTTTGAATCTCATGTGCATGAGGAATGTGGAATAATGGAACATAACCCAAAGTGTGTGAGAGCAGCTGTTCAGGGAGTCCCTGCAGAGCAGCCGTGTGCCTCAGAGCTCAGCCAGGAGCAGGACAGCACACAGGGACTGTGGCTTGAGCACAGCCCACGGGTTTTGCTTGTTGGTGTGGTCAGAGAGCCCAGAGGTTTGTTCCTGAGGGCCGGTGAGGGCAGAGCAGGGAAGGGCAGAGGAGGGACCAACCCTCCCAACATGGGTGTCTCATGGTGCTGAGCTGGGAACCAGCACGGTGACAATGCACGGTGCAGGCAATGGCATGCCAGGCTGTCATTGCCATGTGCTGCATTTCTACATCTCTCTTCAATGGCAGAAAAAGTGCTCCTGCAAGCCACCGCTGTCACCTGTGGCCCAGTTTCTGTCATGAGGGGAAGGAAGACTCCAACACAAGTTGTCCTTTGACTTGGTATTTTTAATGTTTAAAATAAAACAATTCAGGTATAGACTCAGATCAATTACAGATATATTGCTTCATACAGATTGACAAATCCAAACAAGACACATTGAAATGGGATGGGCTTAGTGAGTATAAGACAAAAGTCACGAATGTTTCTGTGACAGTCGCTTTAAAAGTGTGTAAGGTCTGACTGCAGCTGAAAAGGGTCACAAAGCTCCAGTTCTGCTTTAACAATAATGCAGTGAAACAGATCACTCTTTCAGCAAGAGCAGGAAGCTCAAAAAGCCATGCCATTCTTTCTCTACCAAATTGGTATCTTATAGATACCATTAGAATCAACAAATATTTTTCTGGAGTTCAACCAGAATCGAAAATGATCAGTAGGGTGTTGGGAATCCCTTAGCATCTTCATTAGGAGCTTTCAGTAATGAGAAACAGCATTCAAGCCTTATATTCACAGAATGTGACCATGCCTGTGCTTAACCTGGTCTCTTCTATTTGTATCATGAGTTGTAAGTTAAAAGCATTCCAAGAGATTACATTCCCATTTTTCTGGTGTGTTAGGGAAAGTGTGGTGATTTCCAAGGAAAGTACAGCAGATAGCAGACAATTTATACAAGCTTTCATAACAAGGCTAACAATAAAGTAATGCAAATTTTAAGTTTCTTCATGACAGCAGATCAAGGCCCTAATCTACTCATTCCAGCATCTATTACTTATACAACTTATGACTTCGCCTAAGTTCATTTGGATCTAAAACACAAAGTCCAGATTAAGCCATTTTCTTTTACATGGATGCAGTTCTGACATGACAGTTAATGTGATGCCAAATCCTGGCTGGCAGCTCTTGAAATTTTGGATTGCTCCAGATTAAGACTAAAGTGTGTCCTGTAGGACAAGCAGCTAATAGAGCTAGACAGATAGATTCCTCATCCGTGTAAGGCAAAATATTAGTATATAAGAGGAAAAGCAAACAAATAAAATTCATGATGTAAAGGAGGAAGAAGGAACAGACTGATTTGATGGCTTTCATATGTGCCTGTAAGCTGGGATCCCTGAAGCCACTGGCATTATTTTGCATCCGTCTGGTGTGTATACACAGAGACCAAATCAGCAGGATACTTGAAACAACAGACAGTAGTAAAGGCAAAGCTGTACTTGCACTACAGAGATAAATCAATAAAGTCAAATTGTCTTCCGTTGTAGGTCTCATTGCTGAGGAGTTTGTCATGGATGAAGGAGCAGTGAAGTTGTTGTGCACTCTGTAGGCATCCCAGGCAAAGGGAATTGCGGCTGTGATGGAGCAGAGCCATGATGAGAGCAGCATCCAGGGCACCAGCCTGGCAATTCTTTGCTTCAGCCAGATGAAGAAAGACTGTGTAAAACTGGCAACCTTGATACAATAGAAGACACTAAGCCAGGCTCCAAACCAGAGGCTGGAGAAGTTCAGAAAAGTAAAAATTATCTTGGCAGCTGTGATTAGGCTTTCTGTTTCAAAGAAGGGTTCATAAAATATATTCACGAAGTAATCCAGAGTAGTCCATGACTGAAAAATGAGTCTAGATGAACTCAGCGAGATCATGATCATATCATAAGGGGGCCATGTTTTGCTCCTAATGCAGTTCATTGAACTGGCAACCAAGATAATTCCAGTTCCCAGAATTCCTGCTATGGATACAATTATAGCAACTGATAGGCAAAGGAGAGTAAAAGATGGCAGCATTGCAACCCAAGAGCAAAGAGGTATTACTCAGCTTCTCCTTGGCTCCTGAAAACCTCAGATTTGCCAGGCACTGCCAATCCCATGGAGCTGTTGTGGGCAATGCTCATGTATTTATCTCAGGGGCAGAAGGGTCCTCATGTCATTTAATATTTCTGCTATTTTACATGTTGTTTTGGGGGTTGGTGTCTCAGCTGATTTGTCTAAACATGCAAATTGAATGACGATTCAATTACATAGTTTTCATTTTGGTGAAGGGATATGCATTGGAAGGGTTATAGGGCAGGTGAACCATGGGGTTTACAAATGTGGGTTTCCACCCCCATCTGATGTCCATCTTTACATGTGTAGATTTAGTTTTTTTGTCTGATGCTTTAGTTTCCTCCTTTCTTGCACTGTTATCTTTTCAGGGTTTATGAGACATAGTTGCCATGGCCTCTTCTACTACTGGTGTAGCTCTTTTCTTTATCAGATATTTCCAAATTTCTGCTGCAGAGGATAATCATGTGAGGTTTTTTTTGTGTCTGGAGAGATTTAAGCATTAAATTCTACAGAATAACAGAGCGATTTAGTGGACAGTGTATAAAATGCTTAGTAAAGATATTTTTATTCATATAACAAGAGTTAATTAGCTGGTCAGTTACAAACACCGAGGTCTTCCAGAAGACTGGCCCTATGAGGTGCCTTCCAATATTTTGGTCAGCTTTCCCTCTTAGATCTGCAAATGCATGCTAATGAACTGGAAACTACTTGATTTAATTCAATGGAAAGAGGTTTGGAGGAAGGATGTACTTAAAGAGACAGGAAAAGAGCACAGGGAAGACCTTTGAATCTCATGTGCATGAGGAATGTGGAATAATGGAACATAACCCAAATTGTGTGAGAGTAGCTGTTCAGGGAGTCCCTGCAGAGCAGCCATGTGCCTCAGAGCTCAGCCAGGAGCAGGACACCACACAGGGACTGTGGCTTGAGCACAGCCCACAGGTTTTGCTTGTAGATGTGGTCAGAGAGCTCAGAGGTTTGTTCCTGAGGGCCGGTGAGGGCAGAGCAGGGAAGGGCAGAGGAGGGACCAACCCTCCCAACACGGGTGTCTCACGGTGCTGAGCTGGGAACCAGCACGGTGACAATGCACGGTGCAGGCAATGGCATGCCAGGCTGTCATTGCCATGTGCTGCATTTCTACATCTCTGTTCAATGGCAGAAAAAGTGTTCCTGCAAGCCACCGCTGTCACCTGTGGCCCATTTTCTGTCATGAGGGGAAGGAAGACTCCAACACAAGTTATCCTTTGACTTGGTATTTTTAATGTTTAAAATAAAACAATTCAGGCACAGGCTCAGATCAATTACAGATATATTGCTTCATACAGATTGACAAATCCAAACAAGACACATTGAAATGGGATGGGCTAAGCGAACACAGGCCCAAAGTCATGAATGTTTCTGTGACAGTCGCTTTAAAAGTGTGTAAGGTCCCACTGCAGCTGAACAGGGCCACAAAGCTCCAGTTCTGCTGTAACAATAATGCAGTGACACAGATCACTCTTTCAGCAAGAGCAGGAAGCTCAAAAGGCCATGTCATTCTTTCCTGAATCAAACTGGTATCTTACAGATACCATTAGAATCAACAAATATTTTTCTGGAGTTCAATCAGAATCGAAAATGATCAGTAGGATGCTGGGGATCCCTTAGCATCTTCATTAGGAGCTTTCAGTAATGAGAAACAGCATTCAAGCCTTATATTCACAGAATGTGACCATGCCTGTGCTTAACCTGGTCTCTTCTATTTGTATCATGAGTTGTAAGTTAAAAGCATTCCAAGAGATTACATTTCCGTTTTTCTGGTGTGTTAGGGAAAGTGTGGTGATTTCCAAGGAAATTACAGCAGATAGCAAATTATTTACACAATTATTTGTAAGAAGACTCACATCCAAGTAAAGCAAATTCTCACCTTCTTCATGGCTGCAGATCAAGCCCCTAATCTACTCATTTCAGTATCAATTCTTTATACTTCAATTTAATTCATTTGGATCTAAACTAGGCTAAGGCATTTTCTTTTACATGGATGCAGTTCTGACATGACAGTTAAGGTGATGCCAAATCCTGGCTGGTAACTCTTGAAATTTTGGATTGCTCCAAATTAGGACTATGGTGTGTCCTGTAGGACAGGCAGACATTAAAAGTACACAGATCATTTCTCCATTGCTTAAAGGTGAAAAACTGTTGAAAAGGATGAGAAGCAAACTAATAAAGTACATGATGTAAAGGATGAGGAAGGAACAGACTGATTTGATGGCTTTCATATGTGCCTGTAAGCTGGGATCCCTGAAGCCACTGGCATTATTTTGCATCCGTCTGGTGTGTATGCACAGAGACCAAATCAGCAGGATACTTGAAACAACAGACAGTAGTAAAGGCAAAGCTGTACTTGCACTACAGAGATAAATCAATAAAGTCAAATTGTCTTTCGTTGTAGGTCTCATTGCTGAGGAGTTTGTCATGGTTGAAGGAGCAGTGAAGTTGTTGTGCACTCTGTAGGCATCCCAGGCAAAGGGAATTGCGGCTGTGATGGAGCAGAGCCACGATGAGAGCAGCATCCAGGGCACCAGCCTGGCAATTCTTTGCTTCAGCCAGATGAAGAAAGACTGTGTAAAACTGGCAACCTTGATACAATAGAAGACACTAAGCCAGGCTCCAAACCAGAGGCTGGAGTAGTTCAGAAACATAAAATTTATCTCAGCAACTTTGTACACGTTTTCTTTATAATAAGAGGGATCATAAAATATACTCATGAAGGAATCCATTATAGTCCATGACTGCAAAATGAGTCTAGATGAACTCAGCGAGATCATGATCATATCATATGGGGGCCATGTTTTGCTCCCAATGCAGCTCAATAAACTGGCAGCCAAGATAATTCCAATTCCTAGAATTCCTGCCATGGATTCAATTATAGCAATTGATAGACAAAGGAGAGGAAAAGATGGCAGCATTGCAACCAAAGTGCTTGCGATTCTCCTGGGCCCCTGAAAGCCTTGGATCTTTCAGGCAATGCTAATCCCAAGGTGCTGTTGTGGGCAATGCTCACGTATTTATCTCAGAGGCAGAAGTGTCCTAATGTCATTTAATATTTCTGCTATTTTACATGTTGTTTTTGTTGTTGATAGCTCAGCTGATTTGTCTAAACATGCAAATTGGGTCAAGATTCAATTACATAGTTCTCATTTTGGTGAAGAGATTTGCATTGGGTTATGGAAGAGCTCAACTGTTTTTGTAGAACTGTGGGGTTCCACTCCGGTGTCTGATGTCCTGCTTTACATGCCTAGATTTGGTTTTTTTATCTAACTTCTTGATCTCTCTCTGTCTTGGACTGTCATGTCTTCTTATGAGAGTAATCTCTGTGGCTTCTTCTAATACTGCAGCAGGTCCTTGTCTTCATCAGATGCATTCAAATATTTGCTAATGGGCTTGGTGGGCATGTAACAGCCAATCAAGTTCAACCCACCAGAGGTATAAAGAATTTTCGTGGTCTCTCCCCTGTCATTGCACAGTATTGTAAAGGTCTAGTGTTTCAAGGTCGTGTTTTTATGAAATGAACCAAATTGATGATATCCTGTAGCAGCTTTTGCAGGTCTGGCTCCAGTTTCTTTGCTGTAATAACTTGTCTGTAGACATTGCAGTGAAAGAATTCCAGTTGTAGTGGTGAGTACGTAACCTTTCCACCCCATCGTTCTCTTATGCCAGCCAAAGCAGCTGTTTCACTGGTCTTTACACTTGCACAGCTCTTCCAGAAAACATTTTTTATTAAAGAAATAATTTACTGTTGAGAATACAACTTCTGTAGTAAATCTCCCCTTCAGTGGCTTACAGAAGGTAGCTCTTCAGTTATTTCACTATTGAAACAGAATTTGTTAAATACCTTAATCTGAGTCATTTTAAAAACATTTGTTCTTTCATCCATCCACTTGGGAATCCTCTTCCACTATGTAATTTGTGCTGATACTTGTCTCTTCAAATCTTCAGCAGTGTTTACCATGTGTCTCCTAACAGTGTTTGCTGACAAAGGAATGGATTTTAGTTTGCTGCTCTATTGCTTTCTGTGTATTATCACAACCATTTTTACCTTTTACGGCAGGAAGAATAAGTGTTTCCCTGGTCCTATGTGTCATTTTGTCTATTGCTGTGAAGCAAACAACCTCAAAGGAGGCTTCTCTACAAATTTCTCATTAGTTTTGGTCAAATTTTGTAAAGTACCTAATTGAATGTCACAAGGTTTGAAACATAACTGAAAAAATTGTAGAGGGTTGTCTTCATGCTCTGGATACTTAAATTTTAAATGTCTTGCTAATTCTGATGGCTTCATAGCGACATTAAGTTTTTAAAGCATTCTCAAAGGAAAATTTTCTGTCCTGTCCATGTGATCTGCATGGCCAACTGTGTGCTTGAGTAGTCTGACCGTATGTGCTTGTGTGTGTTTCTGTAGATCGCAGGATGATACAATCATAGAATGGTTTGGATTGGAAGGGCCCTTGCAGATCATCTAGTTCCAACCTCCCCACCACGGGCAGGGATACCTGCCCAAGGAGTACGTGCTGAGCCTCACTCCCTAGCTTGGCTCCAAGGAAACAGAGCCATAGCATCCACGCATCATCAGGATAACGGATTCATCCACTTGTAGCAATATGGCCCCTACATGACAGAATCTAATTAAGTAGAATAGCAATATACATAGCAAAATTGAGACTGCTTTAAACAAATGTCATAAATACCACCTCTGCTGTAGATGTTTCAACAGGATAGGTTAGACATTTAATGAAATTATGTAACAATGAAACAACGTCTGTCAGTAGTTATTAACATACTACAGTACCCTCCTAATGTTGTACAGTTGCACTCAGCAAACTGCTTACAGAAATAATTCTAAATTTAGATTTGATTGGCTATTAGTAAATTGCAATTTATCCCATATGCAACAAACTACAGAACCTGCAACAGTTTCATGCAACTTTATATTATCCTGGTAACCCACACCAGGGAATGACCTTTGTTTCCACGGCTAAGAGACCGAGGGTGACTCATATGCCTCTACTCACTGCAGACCTCAAAATCCAGGCCAAGCCTACCCTGTCTGGCAATGGGCTGACAATCTGAGTGACACTGCCGCCATTCCAGCAGCTGGATTTGATTCTGCTGCTGTATTGGCAATTACGCTCCTGCTCAGGAATTACCTAGAAAGTACTGGACCAATCTTTTTCTCCAGGAAGGGTCAAAGGAAGCTATTGATGGGTAGATAATTCATTCACCCTGCGGGAAATGACCATCCAGTTCTTGGGATCATATTGTGCTGTGCACTTCGGTGGAACAGCAGGAAGTGACACCTTTTGACCTGAAAAGAGTCAGTTTAAGGTTCTATGTAGTGATCTCATGCCTGTCACTGTCACCATATCACATTCTGGTTGCCAACACCTGAGAAGAAGGTGCTCCATTGCATTTTGCAGCCTTACTCTCTGAATGCTGATGGTCAGGCACCCAGTCTGCACTATCTGTCACAGTGCAGATGGGGACAAAGGTCTCTCAGGCCATCTTCCAGAATGCCTACCATGAGTCAAAACCAACATCAGAGATCAGCTGGGTGCTAGCTGAACCTGAACACCCATCCTCATGGAGTAAACTAACAAAGTACATATATATCCCCATACACAGATTATAGAAAGGCTACTATAGAAACCTAGTAGTCAACTGTTTTAAAAGCTGCTCAACATCCTGTAAGCCCACAGAGAGAATTACTGTTGAAGCATAGATTACAATGGCCATGCCAAGAAGCAGCAGGAGGAGCTGTTCCATAAGGAAAGGAGATCTAAAAAGTCAGCATCACCACAAGGCAGGCAAGGACAGAATTGTCAAGCATGCAGTCCCACCTCCTATGAGCAAGGAAGTTCTGTGATGGGTCAGCCAGCAGTTCAGTCATACTGGATGTGTCCATAGTGATGACATGTCCAAGATCAAGCCAGTAATTCCAGTCTGTAGGCCAGGATCAGTATCCAGGTCAGCTAGGCAGGTGGAAAGACCAAGGCAAAGCTGCAGCACAGCTCAGGGAGAGAGCAAGGGTGAGCACCCAGCTTAGAAGCAGCTCCTGAAAGGAGAGGGGGCTGAGCCCTACCAAGGCTTCTCCCAGCAATTTGTTTTAAGCTCAGTCAGCTGTGCTGTGGAAGTTGGCTCTGAAACTCAGCGACCAAAACCCCAAAAGCAGTGCAGAGCCCCAAACCATATCCACCATAGCAGTACCTGGGAATTTTATCAATGAGTCCATCCCAGTACTGCTTTTTTATTGTCTGGTGGTAAAATGAATTATATCAGCAGTATTCAACACAAGTAAATTCCAAGGGCTTGACAAAGAAATCAGAATTAACTACCACAGTAGATGGGTAGTTAAGTACATAAAGTAATTCAGTAAATGTCTAGAGAATAAGTATACAGTGTACAGCACTCTAATCTGGTTTACCAGGAGTACAGCCAGTAGATTAAAGAAAGTGATTCTCTTCCTCCACACTTTTCAAGGTGGTATCTGGAACATTGCATCGAGTATTTGGGGGGGAATTTTATTTTTCTGGTGACTGGATACTCCTAAATTTACACATAACACCAGGCTTAGGCTGACCACACAGTTTTGGAATACAGATTCAGAATTCAAAATCATTTTGGCAAGCTGGAGATGCAGTCTGATAAAATATGGACAAATGCCTACAGATATGAAGAAACACATGCATATATAAATTTGTGAAGAAAGCTGTAATAAAAATAAATGCCATGCTGGGAGATGAAACCAAAATTTTTTGTTTGTTGTCTTAATTAAGGCATTGTACTCCTGTATGTAGCTCAAGTAAAGTTGTGTTGCAGAACTATAAAAATTGGAAGCAACAGACACTTTTAGTTTAGAAAGAAGAAACCTGCAAAAGTGTTAACAAACATGCAAAAATAACTCTGAAGATACAGGAATAAATTTTTCTTAAAGTGCATTATGGAGAGGGCAATGAGTGGCTGATTTCATAATTACAAAGCCAGATCCTTTTTACAATTAGTGTCAAAACTTGGAGGAATAAAAGTCAAGTAGATTTTCATTGCAAACTTTTTAAAAGGGTTTGAACAAAAAGCTGCAGGAGCGTCACAGGGAAAGCTGATCCTGCCTTGGAGAAGTGAACAAAAGCAAAGCTTATTCATCCAACTATATAAAAATCTACTAAAATATATATTCATTTCTATTTCATCAGTCTGGGAGAAAATCTTTCCCAAACAATTTGGCTGTTTGGTGAATCAAAGTGGTACTTAATAATACCTCATAGTCACATGGGACATTATTTAGTTCAATTCAAAATATCCCACCTTGCTGGGCAAATGCAATCAACTCCACTTTACAGATGCACTGGAAAGTTACCTGATGACTCAAGACCACATATTACAACAGAATCAAAGATACAAATGGAACTTGAAATCTCCAGAATCCTGAGTTTAAGCCTTAACTTCTGAAACACAGTGCAATAACTGGAGATACTGAGGAGGATGAAAAGGATAAGAAGAGGAGACATAAAATGAAAATGTGGTGGAAATACAGAAGAAAGAACCTGAGGGTTCTGCTCAGGAGAGATGAAGTAATTTTATTTTTTTTTAATATGTCAGCCCTTGATTTCACAAGCATTATTTTGTGATATTGCAAAGTATCTAAGGTGGATCTAAACCACAAATGGGGACAGCAGATTTAGGGGCTGAACTGAAGAAATTTTTGTGAATGATGACACTTCACTGTCTGGTCCAGAGATGTAACTAATGGTAGATATTATAGATGTAATTCTAACAAAAAAACCCCCACCCTAAAAACAATGTCTTGCTGATACCTTCTAAAGTATTTTGAATGGCCATGAAGTTCATACGGTTTCGAATTTAGCTGTAAATGCTATGCTTCCATATATTTTCTTGTTGTGGCATTACAATTAAAATACACATTTTGAGACAAAAATCTGAGTTGTGGTCTAGTGGCTATTGCATTGTAACATTCATGATTCAAGTGATTGTGCGCCAGAGAACATTATCTACATGTGAAATATAAAAAATCCTGCTTGACAGACCCATAATCTCTGAAATTCAAGGCCATTTTCACCTCACATATTGGCACACATCATTTATGTTATAAGGCTTTGGTCTACTTTGCTGTCACCAAGCATAGCAATTAGCCTGAGTTTTCCATATGTAGGTACATCTCCACATCTCACACCAGGTAATCTTTCATCTGAATTATATCTGTGGGGCTAATATAGTAAAGCACAGGACATAGCTTTTATATTATGAAATTCACCACTTTTGATTATGTTGCATATGAAAGAGTATTTTTGGTATAGTCATTTTTCAAAATCAGAATGGAGTTTTACAGGAAACATCCCTTAAAATCAGCCTGTAAACAATTGTAAAAAACAAAGCAGATAGCAAGCACTTTAAAGAGCTATGGAAAATGGTTTTCTAGGATGTATTTTGGAAGGCAGTGCACCGTCAAGAAACAGGAACAGAGTTGATACACACTCAGTTCTAAGAGAAGCCCTCTGGCAGTCTGCTGGACTCAGATATTTCATTTGCCTTAGCATGCCTCCTCAGTAGAAGGCTGCGTGGCTGCTTATTCAGGGATTATGCTTTTATTCTTTTTTCTCTCCTTAAGTAAGTGCTTCAAAGGCTAGGACGTTTTTCTGAATGGAAAACTATGTGTCATGAGTGTTATGGAATGGTTTCACAGTGAATGTCTGAATGCATAAAAAGATATACAGCCACAAAAATCTGGTTTTAATATCAGTCTTTACCCTGTTGCAGAGAAAAAAAAAAAATCAAGTTCTCACTAGTACAGTAACTACAAAAACCTACAAAATCTTTAACAATAGCCTGAAGTGATATTCTAATTATGCTATTTATTCTTAGAGGTTGTGCCCAATGAAGCAACAAATGAGATATTAAAGTAACACAGAAAATAATAGAAGACATTCATGTAGGATAGGGTTATGACCAGGGAAACTCATGTACATTCATGTAGGACAGGGAAAAATAAGATGTTTTTAGTTTCAACTTTAGTGTTTTCTGCCATTCTTATTTTCACTGCTTCTCCTGTCCTTCTTGCCTAATCTTCTCTACCCTCCTACCTTCATTCTCAGACTTTCCTTCCTAGTACCTAGTACCTAGTACCTAGTACCTGAAACCAACCCCTGTCATCAAGGATACCCTGTCTTTCCTGTCATCAAGGACACCCTTCCTGTCTACCCCACAGTTCACAAATCTTGTATCCATTCCATCCACTTGGATCCCAGGTTTGAGTATAGCCTTCCTTATGGATGGACTGATGAATCTTCAGTTTGAAGGACTCACACAGGTCAGGCTATTCCTCATTTTTTCCCCATTGTCTTTAACAAATTCATCCAGGTAACTGAATTGCCACACATTGAGCTAATCTGTGGTTACAAACTTTGGTCTCTCCCATTTCTCCTGCCTCCTCTGATCCTAAAGTCTATTAACTGGTGCTTGTGGTTAGAAGTACCAATGACTTTTCTGTCCTTTTTTTCCTGAATAAAGATGTCCCAGAAAGCTGGAAAGACAGGTTGCCCAGGGAAGTGGTGGATGCCCCCTCACTAGAAGTGTTCAAGGCCTGGACAGAGATTAAGCAACCTGACCATGGTGGGATGGTTGAACTGGATGATTTTTAAAAGATCCCTTCCAACCAAGGCATTCTGTGAGTCTTTGTGTACTGATAGACTGATGTTAGATGAGAGAGCAAGTTTTTGGTGAATAAAAGGGTGAAAAGTAGCTATATGTTACTGTGAGTGTCTGAGAGCACTTGTGCCCCAGAAGGGATCCCTCTCTGTCACCTGTGGGGCAGTTAAAACACTCTGCTAGATCCCTGACTGACAGCTCCAACTGAGGGCTGTTTAAATTGAATTTACCCTGTCATCAGTCATCACAATGGAATACTATGGCTCTCAGGCTGCCCTGCCTCCAGTTTTCTGAACTTCTTTAGTGAAGAAAAAAGTGCTACAGTGTTCTGATGTTTTCAGACCAAATTTGTGCTTTTGATGGTTGCTAAAATTATTAACCTTTAGCAGACAGTCTTTCTCTTAAAGGAGATTTTCTTTCATATTGTTGCAATCCACAAGTCACACTGCTCAGTGGTAGTATCACCAGGGACCATTTGAGGTAGAAGAGCTTGAGTTAAACAGGTTTTTTTTTTAAACCTAAGTGCAGTCTCTTTGTAAGTGATAGCCTTTTCACAAGAGTTTTTAAGATGGCCAGTGACATTAACAATGCCTCACCATGTTTTTCCAATGCTCTCTTTAAAAAAGCAATCGTTTGTGCAGTCTGTGATACATACATATTTCATGGAATATCAGTCCATGAAGAAAAACTTCACTCTACCAAACTGTTGCAGTGGAATTTACTATTCACATGATGTAGAAGATCAAAGTGCCAATTCAATTTCACTTCAGGACAGATGTTAGGAAAATAATTTGCTGAAATCTGCTTTTGATTCCAAACCATTTGAAATACTAACCATATAAAATTACCATAAGAAACACATGCAACAACATCTGTCATATGCACGTCAACACACTTAATATGTTCATACTTCTTTGAATCATATGTCTATTTAATTCTAAGAGGTAACTAAAAGATAATTGCTGTTAAACATTTTTATGTATAACAGCTGGAAGGCATGTCAAACATTATATTTTTTTCAATGTGCTGATCAGTGTTAGATTTGGAAGAAGCTAGTGCACTGTGTAGAGAAGAGAAAGTGTCTGTCACAGAGAAAAAAGCCAGAGGTTCTCTTACTAATTTGTGGACTCAAGGGAGCAGAGCTGTCATATGTGCCTTAAAGATAAGAAGGGAATGAGTTGATAAGGATTACTTGTGACGTCTTCTCCCTCCCTGCCCTCCCTCCCTCCCCCAAACCCCTCTTCCAGCTTCTGTAATTAGAAAAATTTTACAGGGAAACTTTTTGTCTTTGCTTTCTGTAGGTGATAAAAGCATCTTCAAAGAAACCTACATGCTAGCAGGAAAAAAACAGCACCATTTTCGTGTATACATGAATATTTCACACATTCAGCTCTCAAGATGCCTGAAGCTCTACAGGTTGTATATTTGAAACCCCATCAGAGTGTTTACAATACCATCATGCAACCCCCTCCAAGGCAGAGCTTTTTCAAGGCTTAAATATATATACAGACTGTCACTTTCAGACAGAAAGTGCCACTATCCTGTGGCACATAATCTGAAAAAAATTTCCATATCCAAGTGGTGATGTGGAAAATGTAAGATATGCTTCACTGCCTTATTGCTACCAGATGCAAATATGCTCTGTCCTTACCCTGACAGATGCAAGAAATTCTGCTTGAAAACATACATGACTACAGTGTCTGACTTACTTTGCAACAGCTAATAACCACAGCCAAACAGATTTTTCTGCAGTGTGGATCAAATCATTTCAGATAAAATATGTCTTATACCTGGATATCTCAGACCACGGTCACAGAGGCAGCACTTATGTGAAATAAATCTGCATTCTTGCCAAAGAGATACACAAATTTTGGAATAAATAAAAGTTTTAACAACTTAGTTCTCCCATAACAGCTCAACTTTCCTACTGAATTACTTAACAAACTCAAAACCCAATGTCCACTACAGCAGAATGTTACTCAAGAGCATACTTTTCCAATTCCAACAGTATCCAGAATCCAACAAAAATGTCTAATTAAATCCAACATATAATGTTACTATGGTATGTAATGCCATTTCCTCTTCAGAAAAGTAATATCACCACCACACTAGATCTTGCAAGGCAGCTTTCTCAGCATCACAACACCATTGAAACATGTACTAATTCAAAGAGCTGTGCTCTTCATTGAGAAAGAGAGGAGTTTCTCAGGTTTCCTTTCCTGAAACATCCCATGCACTCTTGAAATGAAGTTGTGATCCATCTACTTTTCAGGATGTGTCCTGATTAGTTTACAAGGTCTGGTAAAAATTGTCCATACATACACATCCAAAGTATTTCTAGGTAGCATGTGTGGGACAATCCATGTGTTGTGGCAATATCAATGTAATGTTTTGCCAAACTACGTGGTAAAATTTCATTTAATCAAGAGGAGATGAGAGTACCTGTTTAAAAGATAATGGTATATGAAGCCATGTTAACGCCAATCATATAATCCCAGCATACTGACCAAAGGCTTTTTTTTTCTTCTCAAGGATAATTTTAAAAGGCAATACTTCAGCCAAGGTTTTATTACTTCCTTCAATTTTAATTACATTGTGTTCAAAATTATCATAACCGTTTTATAATCAAAAAGGCAATAAATTCCTTGCCCAGATAATTTTAAAACTTAGAGTGTTCATAGAGAAAAGAGAAGTAAGATTTCCTTCATTACATAAAGCTTGGGAGCTGTTGGATGCTGTAATTATGAAGGTGGAAGAGTTCAGATAGAGATACAGTTAAGACAGATAAATAAACTGGGTATTGTAATGAAAAAATTTGTCCAGATAGTTTACAAATAGTAATATAGTTGATAGTTCACTGTTAGATCTCAATTGTGGCTAACAAAAGACTGTTTTGTCACTTTTGTTAAGTCAAATTGCAATCAACTTACACAAGAAGTATTTGGAAAATGGATTCTGATGTTAAGGTGAAGGGAAGTGACACACTGCAAGGCAAGAAAGGTCAGCAGGGATGTTTTTGTCAGTACGCAGGGACTTCTTTTATTGTATTTAGAGCTGCTTGGTAAATACAGAAATATATAGCTACCAGTAACCTGAATGCTAAAAAGAACTGGGAGTAAGTAACTGGTTTCAGCCATGTAAGAAATCCATTGTGATAGTAGAGTGTTAAATTATGCAAGCACTATAGAAACAGGGAAAAAATCAGGTTGATAGGGGCTCTGAACAACTGAGCAGATACCAAATTATCTTCAGACTAGTGAACTAAGGTATCATATTCCCCTCAGAGACTTGCAGCCTGGGAAGGCAAACAGTCCTGTCCTGATATTCTGCTTGTTTCAAGCACTTTGGAAGCTGACACCAAGCTGGTCCCCATTACCTCTCTCAGCTCACAGCTGCCACTTGAGAAGGTCTCAAATCCCAGTGTCTCACTCTCCTGCTCATTTTTAATGTCTCAGAGAAGTAATCCAGGTTCCCAGTCCTCAAAGCAAAGAAACCTCCCTCCCAAATCTTCCCAATATGCCTCCTTAAATAAGCAAAGACACACAGGCTGGCCATCTCCTGTGTGAGGCAATGAACAACTGTAAGTAGGAGCAGTAATTAATGATTTTTTTTTCCTTTGCCTCTTAATGGGAGAGTCAGATGTGTTCACCCCTTGAACGGACACTAGGGTGCAGATGAGAGAGAGAGAGCAAGAAGCAAGTCAGCACCCCGACCTTTCCTCGTGGGAGGAGCAGCACTAGGATCCCTAGCCCGCACTATCTAGCAATAGGCAGAAAGCCTGCGGGCCCCAAGGCATCAGCAGGTTGAAACAGGCTGGTGGCAGCGAGAGTATCAGACCAAAACAGGCTTGTTGGGTGGGCAGGGTAGTGAGGCTGCTGGAGAGAAAAGAAACAGCAAATAGCTGAGAAGAGGCTGAGGGAGATAGAGAATCACATACTTCTGTTCAAAAAGATTTCGGTGGAGCTCCAAGAGACAGAAAGGCAGGTGGGTCACAGAGACACAGAGGGGGAAAAAAAATATCCTTTTATGAGAAGCAGAGCTGTTAAAAAGGTGGGTGGAGAGTTGCAGAAACATCTTTTCCCTTCCTCCCGTTTTCTTTAAGGGTGTTTGTCTCTGAGCTTTTCCTCTCACTTCTCCCCATAGCAAACAGCCAAGCTGGGAAGAGAGATTGTCTCTGAACATAGCAGAGTGTGTGGGCACAGAAGACTGATAGCAACCAAGTAAACAGAGCTCACAACTGTGGTAGCCGCAGGAGAAAAGCCTGCTCGGTGACAAGCATGAGCACTCTTCCACAGGTAAGGAAATGGGTCTGTCTTGCAATCTGCTGAGGGACCTTCCTTGCACACCTCTCTTTTCCTTCCCCTTTCATAGCTACACTGCTTTTTGCCTTGGGGGACCGGGGTCGTTGAGTTTCTGACAGTTTGTATCCAGCAAGGTCTTGTCCGGGTCTCAGAATTAATGATTTGGGATATGGTGTGATGATTTAGGGGTTCTTGCCCTTCCTGTTAGTCACCCTAATGGCCGTTCTGAGAACTGTTTGAAGCACCGACCAAAAATTAATAATAGCAATAGTAAAACTATTAGTAGTACTAATAATGATAGCAACAACAACAATAATAATAATGACATCATTGATTCTATCTCCATTTTTTCAACAAGGTATTATAAGAAAGTACTTACACAGAAATGTGCTGTTTCCCCCCCACAAACAGTTGTGGATAAGCAAGGCACAGTTTTTGGAATGTGAGAATGACATGGTGAGCCTAATTGCTTCCCATGTAGCATGGTGTCCTTTTTCTGCTTTGATGTCTTATATAAATAGCTAGCAAAGTCTTAATTGAATATTTACAGACAAATTGCACTGAACTGAACTGTTAGCTCAAGGTTGCTAAAAAGTACAAAACATTCAAGGGCAACAGAGATAAATGTAGTGTTCTGTGTTATAAATAATACAAACACTGAAATGTGTGTGTTCTTACGTTGAGATCTGTTCAGTGTGACTATGGCTGTAATGCAAACAGTCACTTATCTTTATCTTGTCTGCATTTTCAAAGTTGAGGAATTTGCAGAAATGTTTGTTTTGTATATCCATTCCCAAATTTCTGTGTGATGAAGATCAAACCATAATCATAATTCTAGTTGATGGCCATGGTTTTGCTTTACAATTTTAGTACTCCAGGATATAATTCAGCAACCTTTCTGCTTCATATTTCATGTGAGCAGGTACTCTATTTCAAACACAGGCATTTAATGGGCTCAATTTATGTGCTGAAGTAATTTGCTGACAAAAGATAAATTTAAGAAAATGAAGGTTTTTGTGATATTGGAGCATTAGTCTGAAAATATGCCATCCATGTGAGTAATGTGATAAACACGATTTGGGTGACAGCCAAAGTCAGTAACTCATGAATAATCTACTGGCTGAAAAATAATACCTCTAAATTATCTCATGAATAGTTATGAAAAATAACTTCAGTTCTCTTTTCCTTTGGTCTCTTTATTTAATTTACTTTATTTTCATGAAAACTAGATGTTTCTTTTTCTGCAATAGCACTAAACACTGTGAAGAGGCAAGGTGAGGAAGAATTAGGCAGAGTAACTTCAACCTCCCTTCAGAACTCAGGAATGTCTCACAAACAGAAAGGAGGAGATGCTGAAGGAAAATCAAATTCTTTGGCTAATTTAGTTGTATCAAACAGTTCTTGCTTTACTGATAACGTTGTCATGATTCTGCTATCCTAAGTCATGCTTGCATTTGAATCAGATAAGACGTATAGTGCATTCATTTAAAGTTATGAATTTTTATAACTTACAACTATTAAAATTAATATTTTAATGATTTTGCAGCCATTTGTTCTCATTTAGCTATATTGAAGCCATTTAAATTTGAGCATTTGCATGTGCTTAAAAACATGAAAGAACTGAAACTGTACTGGAAATTGCATTCACCTTCATGCTAATACTGATTATTCTTCTCACTCATAAGTGAGAATCCTGTCAGAGGTTGAAGTCTTTTTATCCTTTTCCACTGGACTGTTCAAACCATTCACTTGTATCTCCATATGGAGCATGCTGGATGTAGCAACCAGGTCTCAAAACGTACCACAATGAAGTGCTGCTGCTTCCTGTAAACTATGTAATGTTCCAGCATCCTGTGCCCTGGAACTGTTGGTATGCCACCTTTGGGTCCATCTAGTTAAATCCACACTTCTGCCTTAGCCAAGAATCACTGGCTTAGGAAGGGGTCTGTATTTTAGTGCCTATGAACCACTTAATCCAGCGTGGCATAAAAGTGAAATTCATTCTAGGTCAAGAATCTGACAGGGATTTTGTCCTGGTCAATATCTGTGTAAGAGTACTGAAAAGGCAGGTATTTGTCTAGATTTGTTCAAGCTGTTGTCATGGAAAAGACATAAGGGAGAACTAAATATGACTGCCCTCCTCTTTTTTGTCTTTTTATGTAGGTCCACAATTTCTCTCAAATCTCACCCCAGTTACAGAGATTAGAAAGGCATTTATTGTGGAAGGTGAAGTGTTTGAAGAACAGTTTTTATGCTTATGGTTCACATAACACAGAGTATAATCCAGCTTCTATGTAGAGGTCCACAATCAATTTCCACTCTTTTGTGCTGTGTTACTATTTTGGGCATGCTGTTCTCAGCCAGGTACTTCTCTAGTTGTTTCACAATGGAGATTTGAGGGTGGCAGTGCTGTTTCTCTTGGAGATTTTTAAAAATCTGTTATTTGACTCATTCTGAATTTCAAAGTAAACATCATGCATAGGCCTGAAATAGGCCGACTGTTAACCAAAAATTCACAAGAAATTGCACCGACAGTCTTGAAATAGCAGTTTCTTTTTAGTGTCTCCACAGTCATGCCATTTTTTACTCAACAGAGAGAAACAGATGTCTTCTGATAAAATGAAACCAAATAATTGGAAAATTGTTAATATTTTGTGGTAGGAATAGGCCAGATTTTCCGTGTGGAAAACAAGTTTATTGCAACAGAAGTCAGGAGAGTTGTGAATGTAAATCATTTACTCTTTCCTAAATGGTGAGAGATGAAGGCTTGCATGCCAAAGAATAGCTTTTCTATTTCCTTTATCAGCTAAGGTAATTTTCTTTCCCTCACTTCCCTGCCATGCTGTTGTGACACTTATTTTCTTACTCCAGGAGTAAAACAAGTGTATTGCTACAGGGACTTATGAAAGGAATTTGGATTTCTTCCTTTGTAGTTAGTACACTGCACTTTGCCAGTATGATCATGTTCTGTGTCTAGCAACTTCTAATGTCACTTGTACATACTTGCTCTCCATTTGGTTATTCTGTATCCTGCCTGAAGAAGTTAGGAGAATAGGATTTTAGAGGAGAAAAGCATTAGGCACTGGACTCTTGGTAGTAATTTCCAGGAGTCGAGTAAGCCTTTCAGTGGTTTTTATTCAAGATTGAATAAAACGCACATTTGAAAAATTATAAAATTATGAGGTCTGTTTTTCTATTGCTTATTTTTGTTTTCTCTTCTATTAATGTTTTTGTGCAGAATTGTACATAGTATATTAGGCCAGATGATTAACAGCAGACTTGTTCATTTCCTTGATGTTCCCTTAGGTAAAAGGGTGTATACTGTGACACACTTAATTCCTGTAAGATTTTGCTCCATTTCTTGTGATTTTTGTCAAGATCTATGTTTCCTGGTTTTGTGGCAAACATAGATACTGCGTATGGTGACAAATGCAGTTTAGCTGCTGCATGTAAGGGAGCAGCAAAGGCAGAAGAAGAGATGACAGTCCGGAACCTGAGAGTCATGACAAGGCAGGCAAGAAGCAATGACTTAAAAAGCAAGGGGTGCACCCCCCAAGAATGGGCATGAGGGGTGTAAGGTAGGCCTGGTGACAGTGCCCAGGGTCAACCAAGAGTGTAGATTGCCAGGCAAGTCCCTTGGGAGGAGGCAAGTGCAAGGGCAAACCTGCAGAATCAAGTTTGTAGGTGATGGTCGGGGTCCAGATCGATGAGATGCCTGTCCAGACAAAGGCGTGGCTGCCCTTGCAGCAGAGCTCAGATGGAGACTGCACAGGAGAGCAGCAAACAGCCAAGTGAAGGACTGAGCGTGTGCACTAAGGCTGCTTCTTGCCTTTTCTCAAAGAGATCCAAGGCCTGACACGGTTTCTCAAACAGATTTCTTTTATCAAAGAATCAGGATAGAACACGGAGCTGATCTTGAGCCTGTGGGGACAGTAAAGGCCAGGCCCTGACAGTGACATGTGGGACTCTCCCAGTAGCCCTTCCATCAGCTTTCACAGCTATGAGGTTTTCTTCTTGTTTGCTACAGCTGAGGTTTTCCATTATCTTCTGGGTTTTTGCCCCCTTCTGCCTCCCTGTTCTCACTATATACTCATTCAGTCATTCCACTTTTCATTTTTTTTCAATACTTTCCCTTTCCTCGTGTATTACCAGCACACATTCCTGTGTCTATTCTTTTATAAACTGCTGTTCTCCAGTCTTATGTACATCAAAGTATGCAGAAGGAGAGAAAATGTCAGCTTATCTGACTATATCTAGGTAGATGTTAGGGGTGTATACTATGATAGTCATCTAGCTTCCTTAGCAGGCAACAGAGAAAAGGACAAATAACTCTGGAGAATGCTTCAGCTCATCCTGAAACAGGTATCTAAACCAGAAGGTGTACTTATTAGGTCCCTAGCCTGTTCCACAGACTAAAAAGACACACCTAGGTTATGAACAAAACTAAATTTAAGTGAGATAAAACCTGTCTGTATATAAGATCTCCTCAGCGATTTACAGCTTAGTCCAGTTTGTAGAATAGAACAAATCTTTTCTCTCACTTGCATTGGACTAGAGGGCTTAGGATCCAGTACTTTATTTCTTGAAGAGAGATCTGGAGTTAGTGCTCAGATTGCCAGAGTCTGGCAGAATAAAGGACCACCAGTCCTAGCCATCCTATTATTAGCTTTATAGACTCAAAAAGGCTTTGATATCTTCAGGAAGTATATGCAAGGTGATTCCATAAACCAGAATGAACCATGAAAGAACAAGTCTCCTCATAGAAAGCTGGATTTTCAGTGAGTAATTCATATCACTGTGCAACAGTTATAGCTTGAGAAAACAGGGAAGTGAAAAAAGTGAGAAAGCCCATGGAAGTACAGTCACGTAGATGACTTGGATGACTATTGGTGTTTTGGCACTAGTCCTGTGAATGATTTTCTAGTAGATTAGGTGGGAGATGGAGTATGTTATTAGTGCTAACCTTAATACGAATTTTTCTTTCTTCATTTTTTCTGTCTCTTCAGACCAGTGACCAGGAGCTGAGAACAGGTGCAAAGAAAGAACGATGCCTTCAGGGGAAAAGCCTACTTCTGTGTGCACTTCTTCTCAGTACTCTCCTTGTGTTTACATTGCTTGTCACCTACCTCGTGATGACTTGTGCTCTAGGTATAATATGAGATATCCTTTTCCATTTTTCCTCATCCGCCCCATTTTAAAGATCCCTTTTTCTCTTACCTGCCTCCACTGTGTTTTAAACTTAACATCAGTATTAAGAACCAGACTTTCAGAATCTCCAGGAATCATAACACCTTTTGTCAAAAAGGTATATTTTCCTTCCTCTTCCTTGAGTCACAGTGGAGACTGTCCTCCTCTGCCTCCTATTTAATATGCCTGAGCCCAGTTTTGAGGGAGAACAGCATTATATTATCTTGCAACTCATCAATGTGTTCTGCTCTCTCTGTAGTCAAGAAACTGAACTGAATCTGAGACTTGGAGCTCCTCCTTTGCCTTTCTATCTTTGACTTAAGTTTAGTCCTGGTTTTCTAGCACAGATCAGTGCAGTCACAGAGTAAGAGCAAAAGTCAGAGCTTCTTGCTAATGAAGAAGCTGTGAGTATGGACCAGAAACATTAATTTGCCTTCCAAATTTGCTGAAGAACTATCTGCAGAATGGTCCATGTGAAAGTCTCTGCATATAAAAAGCTCAGTACAGAAGGTGCATTTATATTGAGGGATACAGACACTACCTGCTCCAAAATAAGCACTGTTGAATCTTTACCTAGCTTTGTTCTTTAGCTCTTGTTATATATTGGAGACAGTTCACTGCAGAGACCAAGAAAAAACTGTTTAGATCTAGTCCGTTTCCACCCTGCCTACCTTCTCCCATGTCAACTTTGAAATCATAGTATGGGATTTCCACGTGGGTTATTTCAGTAAATAATTGATCTGATCTGATGTTGATGTAAGATACTGACCTAAAATGACAATGTATACCCAGCATTACTTTCTCTGTGCTATGTCCTTCTCTTGCATCATGTATTGACACCATCAATTGTTCTTGTTTATCATGCGGCCAAATTTGTCTGATTCAGAGGAAAGACACTGAGAAGGCAGAGTAATCCAGCCTGTGGCTGCCTAGATATTACAGACAGAGGACAATCTTCCTGGGATGTGAAAAAGAGAACATACTTCTTCCATATTCAGCAAGGAATTCAACACTGCATGCAAAGGAACTTGTACCAAAATTAAGTCTTTTGGGGTAAATGTCCCCTAAAAGATCTTTGTTTGGAGTTATTCTCACTCTCCACTGTCATTTCTCAGTTCTCTCTTATTTACTTCCTCTTCAGGATCCTGTGATGCTGAGTCAGATCCTGCTCTGTTGGAAGGACTTCTGAATTCTAGGAATGACACTGTAAACCCCTGTGAGGACTTCTACAAATATGCCTGTGGCAGATGGGAAGGCAAACAGTCAAGCAGAACTAGAGAAGAATCACTAAATGTGTTTGATGTGTTGTTGGAAGAAAACCTGTTGATCCTGAAAAGGCTTTTAGGTAGGGACAGACGATTGCTGTGTTACCTTCGGCATCTGCCTCAGTCAGAGCTGACAAAATAATAGTAACTGAGAGCACAATCATTCCTAACAGGGACTGAGTCCCCTCTCTTCGTTCTTCTGTCATTACAGGTACAGATTTATTTTTTTAGCATGTCATGTTATGGTAGCTGCATTTTAAACATTTTAGTTCCTCTTGCCAAGTGTAACAGATGAAAGTCACGTTTTAAAATTCTGACAGCAGCCCAGACCATTTTCCTGTTACCTTGTCAAAGTAGGCCATTGTTGCTGTGCTAGTCTGAATGTGCACTCTGGTGATGTGTCCTGTCTCCATGGGGGACTGAAACCTAGATATGCACCAGCTTCCCATTGTGCTCCTGTTTCCATGCAAAGAAACTCACGTTTGGCCTCAGGAAGAGTCGTGGTGCTAAAAGGTCCCTTGCTTTGGGTCACTGTGGGAAATGTGGATGTATTAGTTAAAATGTTCTGGATCAAAGTACAGTATTTTCTTAAAACTGTTCTCTGCTCTAATACTGTCCCAACTTCTTTTTTAATTGCTTTTCAAAATTTTAAATCAACTTTTTTTCCTCAGAAAGTCCACAGTTCGGGATAAGAGGCTCAGCCAAGGAGAAGGCAATGCAATTTTATCGTTCCTGCATGGATACTGAACAAATAGAATCCCAAGGAGCTCAGCCATTGAAGGACCTCCTAAATCAGGTAAATGTTTGTGCTGTTTCCTCTCCCTCAGGAACAGAATTCCTGCAGGTAGAAGGAAAGTGGGCAGGTGGGGTCATACTTTTGTAGAATCTGATCCTAGTCATGGTTCACAGCACAACTTCTAAGTGATAAATCTTCTAGCTTTAAATGCTGTTTTGAGAACTGATTTTCTGACATCAGGTGCCTGAATCTCTCCTCATAACTTTATATATTACTTAAGAATGGTAAAAAACCAGTCTGCAAAGAGGGATCATGTATCTCAGAAGTCTGGTTCAGTAGGATCTGACTCCCAGATTGGGGAACCATCTTGCAAATGGATAAAATTTTTGTGTCTAAAACCAGATGATCATTCAGTAGTCAAGGCTTCCAGGAGAGCTTGTTTGAAGGAGAAAATCCTTCTCTTTCCATTCTGGGAGACTCCTCTTGGTGCCAGGAAAGGCTGGACATCTTCCTTCCAGCAAAGAGCACTTACGTCCTGTATCAAAAGAGGATGCAGAGCCTTCCAGCAAAAGAAACAGTGACTACAAGTCCACCTGTGAATCTGCTTGTCAGGGAGGTGGGACCTGTAATCACTGATCCCTGTTTGTCTTTCTGGAAGGCTTTAGGAAAATGAGACCTATTTCCTGTCTCCTGCTTATCCAGCATTTTTGCCTGCACACCTTACTCTGCTGCTAATTACAATTCCTTTTTCCTTGTGCAATTTTGCAGTTCATTGCTTTGTTTAAGGGAAAGTGTCAGGTTATTTTAAAGCCAGCAGGGTATGTAGAGATTTCACGAGTTTCCCCTGGTGCTTTTTGCTCTGTTGCTTCTCAGTTATAAGAATGACTGAACTTATTAGTGTAAAAGAAAAAAAAATCGTAAATACGGATCCAACCAGTTTTTCTCACTTGCAGCACTTCTGTCTTTCTCTAGGTTGGTGGATGGCATAATACAGGTGTGGGGGAAACAAAAGACTTTAATGAAACTCTTCAGATTCTCATGAGCAGATACAGCACCTTTCCATTTTTCAGAGTCCATGTGGGACCTAGTCCTTTTGACCCCAAGACCAATATTATTCAGGTGAGTGTGCTAAAGAAAGAACCTTATCGAGGAAGCACTGTGAGTAAAGAGTCAGAACAAAGCTTGCTCAAGTTAACCTATGTCCTTCTCTGAAGAACTTAGCAAACATTTTCCAAAAGTAAAAGCAAGTTAATAGCATTTCAAATCCCATGATACAGAAATTACCGAAATATCCTCACATTTGCATTGTTTCTGAAAATAATGTTTTTCCTTTACTCCTTTTTGCAGATTGATCATCCTGAGTTTGATATTCCACTTGAGAGTGAATTCAAAGAAAAAAATTATCTTGAGGTAACATATCAGAGGCTGAAGAAAGGTAAAAATAGCTATTTGATGCAGGGACCTCCTTGAATTGCCTCCTGGTTCAGAGTGGTCTGTTTCCATGGGTTACGGTCAGTGACCTCTGAAAATGCCTCCAGAAGGAATTCTTCACAAAACTCAACTTTTCCAAAGGATAGACTGTAAAATGTAACCCATTTTAGTTGCCACGTCTAAAACTTCTAGTGTAGAAACAGAATTTTATAATTATAATTTTAATTTCTATTTGCTAAATAGTCTGAACCTGGGCTGCTTTTAGTTTTTGTCTTGAATGAAAGTTTTTTTAAAAAAAGTTTTTGTCCCAAATAAGGCCTTATAACAAAATTTGTGTATTGTAGGGAGGGATAGCTAGCATTTTTAAGCTTACTTTAAAGTGTTTGAACATACGTTGGGGGAACAAGTTCTTTGACCCTGGGGCATTGTAACAAAATGAACTTTGTCATTTCTGAACTTCATAAAAATTGAGTTATGTCAGTTTCTCAATCTGAGTCTTTCAGAAAAGTCCTCAAAAAAACCCCTGAACCAAGCATTCCTCTGAAACCTCATGAAGATAGAAAAAAGAAGTTGATATTTTCTTTCCATTAAAATACTGACTCATTATATCACTGAATTTCTCTCCTCTGACTCCAGAGATGGCAGGCCTACATCTCTAAAGTTTTTCTAGTATTTGAAGTAATTGTGAGCTGTGAGAAAAATAATCTTTTGAGAATTCAGTGTTCTTCACTGAGAGAGGAACTGTACTTGGCAAAGTGTATTCCACATGACTAATTACATAAGGATGTTGCAGCAAGAGGACAGTTTTAGGGATGGGGCAGGTCAGCAGAAGTTTTGGAACATTGAGGTTTATGCGGTCAAGCTGGATGGGTGGATGGAGGGATGGATGGAGTGACTAATTTTTGGTTATGTATCTTCCATTGGTCATATGGTCTGTATTGCAGGTTCTCCGTGTGTATCTTTCATATTTGAAGAAACTGGGGGTCCTACTTGGATGGACAGAGGATGGTCCCCCTGATTCCTTTTCCCTGACCTTGTCCTTCATCTCTAACCTCCAGCGATTTGTCACTCCACTGCAGAAAAGACAGCAGAGGGGGATGCTGTTCTTTCGCACTACCATTAGGGAGCTACAGGTATCTGTGCCTTAAAGCTTGAGCAACACAGCTACATGTGACATTCACATCTTCATTCTGAAGACACAGATCAAAAGAGATATAAGACGCTTCATTCTGAAGACACAGATCAAAAGAGATATAAGACGCTGTGTCTAAGTGCCAATGTCTTGCAAATTACACTTGGAGCCTGTTGACCTTTAAATAACCGAGTTACTTATGGTCTTTAACTGAGTTTTTTTAGGCCAACAACTCTCTCCCCTCCCCAGTGCTAATTCCCTTTAAAAAAAGTCAATTCTCCTCTTCAAGATGCACATTATAAAAGCATTTTAACTTGTTGAAAGTATCTCTTAACAGTATTGGGAAGACTATCCTGGTTTCCCTATTATTTCTTGTGAGCCAGTTTAGATTCATAGTTCAGCATGTAACCTTTGTTTCACTTGCAGGAAAAGGCACCTGCTATTGACTGGCTGGCGTGTCTCAAGGCTATCTTCCATCCTGAGCCACTGAACCTCTCTCAGCCAATTGCAGTGCATGACATGGATTACTTAAGCAACATGTCACATCTCATCGAGAAATGGCACAAGGGAAGGTAGGAGGCGATATCTATGGTTCATGCCCCAAGAAATACTTTCTTCAAATACTATAAGTTTAATAGCTTAGAGGCTGCTGTGTTAGAGGCTGATGAATCCAATAGTCTAACAGTTGCAAGGCTGCTGTGGCTTTATAGCCACAGGTTTGGCCAGTGCTATGGCTTAGCATATATTCCCAATAGGTTTGCATATGCATGCACCATGTATGAACACACATATAAAATAATATATTTATGTGTGTCACACAGAGAGGGGACACCGTGTCTTTTCTGCCACCCATCCACCCATAGCACTCATACCAACATGAACCCAGACTGATCCTATTCCTCAGCTCCAGCTGATCAGGATTGGTCTATACGAGTGAAAAACATGTGCACACGCATGATATGGCTCACTCCAATAGCTGGTCTTGGATGTTCAGTCTGTCAAGAAGCTGGCAAAGATCTCCTGGTGTCCACTTGGATATAGCACGTGAATATGTGAGCCCCTGAGTCTTGCAGCCCCACTTTGGTTGCTGTTACTCTGGTGTCTTCCTTTTACAAACACACCAATACTATCAGGTCTCTTCAGTAGCTGCTCCCAACCACTAGTATTTCCAGACTGCTGCTCTCTCCAGAAGCTAGCTGGATCCAAAGTCCCTCCAGTAGTCAACTCTCAGACTTGTCATCTCTCCAGCATTCAGTTCCGTCTTCACTCACAGCGAGTAGAATGTTATTTAACAATAGCATTTAATAAGATAGGAGGATGTATCCTGGTTACCATGTGTAGGGCTCAGTCAGGCAAACACTGGCAAGCACAAGGTGACGTTCAACCATTCCCTCTTACTGGCTTACCTCTCCATTTTCTCACGTATATTCTCCCAATCCACTATGACCCTTGCCTTTCCCTGCCTTTGGTCCTTCCCATAAACATACCATCATAAATCTTACACAATCCCAGAGACCTCTCATACTATTCCATATGTTTTACCCCATCCTAAAAAGTATCCTTTTCCAACTTCCCATAAAGAGTCCTGTGCCCCAGCAGGGAGTTACCCCTTAAGTCTCCACAGCAGTTTGGGGAGTTTCTTTAGCTGATTCATGTCAGTCATCCTCCTTTGATAGCCCCAGGTGTATTCCATTCAGAGTACTCTGTTGTCATTGTTCAGGTTCCTAGGATTTCTCTGCCTCAAGTTACTCCTCTGACACTTGCCTCGCTTCTGTGTTTATGGTGACCAGCCTTCAATCTTCTGTCTACAGGGTCCTTCACATTTATATGATTGCTTGTCTGGTTGGGAATCTCTCCCCAGCCCTTGACAGCCAATTCCAAGATGCACGCCTGGAGCTGTATAAGATACTTTATGGAAAAATGGGATCTAGAATGGTGAGTTAGACTTTTATCAGCTTCTTCAGCCTCCCCAACAGCTGAACACTGTAGGTCATGCCTTCTGAATGTTCTCTTGATACCTTAGATGGATGGAGTTTCTTAGATTTGGGGAGAAAAACTACTCTTTCATTAAGTGCTTCTTTTTTTCTCAAAAGAAGTGTGTGAGTAGATATGACACTCAGAAGTTTAGAGACCTGAGTGTACTGTATCATGGGGTAGTGAAAAATTATATATAGATGGTCACCTTTCTTTTATATCTTCTTCTCTGCTAACATACAAATCTGCATCTTGAGGGAAAGCAAGTGGAGTAAATCATAGGGAAATGAATGTTTTACTAGAAATGTTTACTGTGGTAGCTTAAATAGAACTACATTACTTATTCACTGCTGTCATTTTTAGACAGCGCTACTGTACACACATCTACATGTAATTTTACTGATTTCCTAGTTCTTTGTCTTTGCTCTCATGTGTGTCTACTTTGTTCCTATAGATCCCAGCTGAGCGCTGGAGGAAGTGCTTGACTGATACCAGCTCTTTCTTTGAGCCAGTTCTAGGGAAGATGATTGTGCAAGAAATTTTCCCTGAGCAGACCAAGAAATTTGTAGGTATTCATCATCTTAACCCCCAAGCAGAGTTCAGATTCACCTCTTTCTTTTTTTAACGTGCCACCTTAAGACCACATCAAGGCAGAAAAATCATCTGTAGGTTTCCTACCTTTTGCTCCTCTGCTTATGCACTTCCCCTCCTTTTTTGGGAATATGTCAGAACAAGACATTGGTGTGATTCTAGAGTAATCAATACTAAATACCAGCTATTATCTTTGTCTGAACTGCTAGAAAAGCCATATGTGCAGCACCAATAGCTACGACAGCCCTACAAATGCATGCAATCTCTGTGTGCTCCCTGGAATAAAAGTGTTAACAGTATTCATCACCAATGTGATATATCTCAATAGGATTTTCAATTACAAAGGCACTAAGCAATCATATGAAAACATTCTGAGTGGATCCACAGTAAAAAGAACACCTGCCTGCAGTGTGGAAAAGATTTCTTTTTCTTTCATCCTGTGATGGTCAAAGTTCCTTTTTCTTTTGAGGAAAGTTACTGTAGCACCAGGTTTAGCAAAGAGTTTGAAGTCTGTAAGGTGGCAAGAGTAAATAACACCAAGAAAAGCTAATGGGAAAACCAAGACTGCATGTAGTGAAGCATAGATCTTAATGAATAAAGCATCGTTTTGAGAAGGGTTGACTTGGATTGCCATAATTTTGGAAAGGGAGACACCAGCAAAAATACTTTTGGATACTGAATTTTCATTCTGCTCAAGAAGGAGGGAAATTATTCATTATTGGATGAGAAGGAGTTGTCCCCCTCTTAGTTGCTGTGAGAGGCCAGATGAAAAGGTGTGGGGGAGAGAACACTGAGGAAAAACTGGATGCCAAATCACCTAAGACTAAATCACTGTAGAAACTGAAATCTTCTCTTTCATCGCATGCATACACAGTGGAATTTTCCCCCAGTTATTCTGTGGCTGGATTGCTAGAACATGGGAAGATGGTAGCTAAGAGTGAACAATGTTTTTGTGCAGTTGTGACCATGCCTTCTTTTCTCCATGGCAGGCTGAGCAGATGTTCTCTGTGATCCAAGATGCCCTCTGTGACCTCCTGGATCAGGTGGAATGGATGGATGAAGAGACTCGCCGAAGTGCTAAAGCCTTGGTGCGTGCAGAGGGCAGAAATTACTGAGGCCTTCCTTTCCCTGAAACCTTTGGAGAAGGAATGGAAGACACCTGCACCTTTACATATTCCTACCTGCTTCTACAGGGACACAGTCTTAAACAGATGTCTTACTCGTACTAAAAACTGAAGGTGGTTTTATAAGTGCCAGCATGCACGGTACATGTTATCTAGGCATTGGGAGGCTAGGTTTTTGTCTGTCCATGAACACTCTGAATTAATTTTATTGAGACACGATTCAATTTTATACATCTAGTAAAAGCTAAAAAGCTGAATGGCAGAAGAAAATACAAAGAAAAATAATAGAACAGCATTAGGCCTCAGGTCATAGAGTTGAGAAAGCAGAGCAGCAGGACAAGATGTCTTCTTGAAATAGAGTAGGTGTCCTTTTGAGGGGCCAACTCACAGATCATGCTTACATTGGGTAGAAATAGCCTTTAAAAGGACTTGCATAATGTGAAGCCTCCTACTGATCAAGTTTCTTTGTGTTTGTTTGTTTGTTTGTTTGTTATTTTAGGTATCCAAACTACAAGTGGAGATTGGTTATCCAGCTCACATACTCCAGACTGACAAAGTGAACCTGGAATACCAGAATGTGAGCTATATAATGTAAACATGCCTGCCTCATTATTGGCAGTTTACCTGTATCAACTGCTATCTTGTCTGTTTACAAGAGGCTATGATCTCTGGAGCACATTTCCTACTGTTCATTTTTGGGAACAGAGAACCTTTATCTGTTGCTTCTGTATTATTGCCTATACTGCCTCCTCTTTAGAGTAGCTGGCCTGATAGAAGTTATTTTTTACCTGTTTGTATTTTCTGTTTGGCCTTCAGATAACATTCCTATCATATCTTAAATTAAAGGTCTTTAGAACTGGGAGAGAAAAAACCTACAAATATCCCATTGGTTTCTCTTTTGATTAACCCTTTTTTGATCTATGGGACTTTTCTTTTTCTCATTTTTTTCCTTTTCTCAATTGTTAAGTTAATTCCTCAGTTATGCCCTATGACAGTCTCATTTCATCTCTTCCCTCAGCTGGAGATAAATGAAGACACTTTCTTCCTCAATGTGGTGGCTTGCTTGAAAGTACTGAGGGAAAATTCCTATCTGAAGCTCCTTCAGCATTACCCACAGAAAAAGTAAGTCAGAGAGTGATCTGAAATATATTACAAAATCACATACTTGTGAACCAGCTGAGGTTTGAAGGGATCTATGGACATCACCTAGTCCCATCCTCCTGCTTAAAGCAGGATTAGTTAGAGCAGGTCACTCAGAACTGTGAGAACTGTATGTCTATAACTCTCTTTTACTGTGGAAGAGGAGGAAGGGCAGGTGGGGACCAGTGGGCAGAATTGGATTCAGTACCTCTCAATGTGGTTTCTCCAGTTCTGAATGTTGCTGCAAGTTTGCATCACTGCATCCTGCTTTAAAGAAACCTTGAATCTGGCAGCCTGTCCTGCACTGAGCCTGAGCAATGCTACCAAAGTACTCCAATATTGTGAAGAGAGCACCAGACCCCTGAAAAAACCCTACTTTTTTTGACCATGCACCCTTAATTAAGGGGGATAGATGATTCTCCTGGACTCCCCAACAAAGCCAACATCAATGCACTCTGACGACAGGAATGCTGGTGGAGTCACCTCAAAGGCAGGACATAGGATGCTTCAGAAGGAGGGCAGCATTGACAGATGGGCTTAGCTCCTTACACCTCCTGCAGAGTATTCTATGCAGGACTTCACAGGGAGTTACTAATCCCAATATACTTGACAGGGAAGTTGTGAGGGAGAATCACTTCCTGTCTATGAAAACTAAGCTATTAGTTCTGACCATCTGTAAACAACTGAAGATTTATTTCAAACATCTGTAACTGTAGATAATGTGCAATTAATTATTTGCTGGTGCCGTGTGAACAGTTGAACTATTTTTGCAAGCTCACTGAAGGAAAGGATCAAAATGTGAGATAAGGAGTTAATACATTCTCTAATTTCTCCTTTTATTTTGCTTTTAGTTGGCATGTGCACCCCTGGAGTGTGCATTCATACTATTCAATAAGGCACCACATGGTGGTCTTTCCAGCTGGAATGTTCCGCAGTCCTTTTTTCCACATGGAGTTTCCCAGGTATGGAGGGGCTTCAGAGGTGCAAACTGAAGGTAGTCCCTGAGCTGCACCATGCTTCCACAGAAGTCTTAGTGGGAAATCTGTCTTTAAACTCTTTTTCCTACTGCATCCTAGAAAGACACAAGAAAGAGGGGAAACCCAGCTTTTTCTAAAGCCAGATGGATACTGCCTGACGCATTCTGAGAGAGAGTGATCATTGACTCTGCTGAAGCAAAATCAGAATCTAGGTGAAACTGAACTAACACAAAGATACTACTCCAGAGCAAAGAGGCAGAAGTCATGTATAGGTTGACTGCAAATAAGACATTTCACCTTTGTCTCTCATTTTCTAAATTCCAAGGATTCCTGAAATCTAACCCAGAGAAAATAGGACACTCACAGAGCAGCTTCTTGTCAGAAGTCTTTTTCAAATGTATCACGGTTCTTCTATCATTTTTTTAAAGAAACCCTTTCTACTAAGCAAGTAGATTTTTAACTCTGAGTCTTCCCATGCAATGACAACACTTCTCTAGACCATACTCCTCTGGTTCTGTTATTTCATCATATGAAACAGATCTCTTAAGCAATATTTTTTCTGATAATAAAAGCACTCCAAACAGTTGACTGTAAACATATAATTCTATGTCCTTTTTGCCTATAGTGGATAGATACTTGTCCTAATACCATTGTACTGAAAAATAAGCTCACATTGTGGCAAGAGGCTGAAGTTCAAAAGAAATATGTTTCAGTTAAAAGTAATTATTTTCTCAATGGTGGTCTTCTAGTGCTTGCAGTATTTAATTAATTTACTACAGTATGAAGAAAAGGATATCTCAAAAGAATAGTAGAAAAGATTTTTTTTCCAGTAGTATTGGCTGTCACTATATTCTTTCTCTGTGAAAAAGTGTTTATGCCTTCTTATTCCTTTTGTATTCAGTGTTAGTAAAGAACATTTTTCTCACTGTCACCTCAGTTGAGTAGACTGATAAGTAAAACTTGATCAGCTTTTGGTGAGTTGGTACAATAGTATTTTCTCAGATGATGCTTCAGATTGACAAAAGCCAACTCAGGTGACTGTGAGGATAATTTTTAAAATAAAAACTCAGCTAAGCAGTAAATCAAAGAATTGTAAAAAGGTTTGGGTTAGAAGGAATTTTTAAAGATCATCTAGATCCACCCCCCTGCCATGGGCAGGAACACCTTCCACTAGACCAGGTTTCTCAGAGCTCCATCCAGACTGGCCCTGCACACTTCCAAGGCTGGGGCATCCACAGCTTCTCTGGGTAAAATTTAAAAATTATCAGCTATAGAGCTCTTACTGAGTTCTCAGTGAAGGAAAAATGATCTAGTACAAAAATTTCATGTTTCAGCAGTGTTAATCTGTGCATGGGAACAAAGAACGAGCCCATAATTTCATATAATGGAAATGCATTTTGAATGTTCTCTTCCTTGTGAGGGTATCTGTAAATTCATTACATAGAAGGGTAGAAATTCCATTTGGAAAGAGCTACTGGAGGTTTCTAGGACAACCTCTTGTGTATAGCAAGATTGCCAATGCTAGATTGGAGTAATTGCAGTCAAAACATCGTGATTTTAATTTGCCTTGCCAATTTTATGTATCCTTTCTCATTAGACAAAAGTTGCAAGATTGCTACTCCAAACATCCTGCTTTTGTATGGTTACCATTGTAGTTGCTGTTTGTGCACCAGTTCAGACAGGAGAGGTTCAATAAGGACATATATCAACAACAACACTTGTCATTACAGCTAATAAAGGCAGAATCTCATTCATAGACTCTTCATAGTTATGATGGCTTATTAGTGACCAATACTTTAAAATAAGCCTATAGTACAATTTTAAGCATTGGTAGGATAATTTGCACTTGTATTTGCACTTTTACACACCTGAGTGACAACACATAGAAAGTGTTTCTGTGTAGTCTCAGAGTAGAATGCTCCTGTGGAGCACACAGTTGTGGTCAGTGGCTATGAAGAGCATTATTCTGCCCTTTTTTTCTTTCCAAAAGCACTATTCATTTTATTTTTCAGCGCTGTGAATTTTGGAGCCATCGGGGTCTTCATGGCACATGAAATTCTTCACTCATTCTATGGTTACGGTGGGTACTGGCTGTGGTGTCTTCATTTACTCTTCTAGGTCCCACTGGTACTTCCCTTTAGAGGATCTGAAATCCTAGTCCTTACATCAATATATACATAAATTATTAAGGTAGATGAACTTAAGGAAAACATATTTCAGTCCATGCTGGCTACTAGGAAGAATCAGTGATTAATGTGAGGAACACAGGTGAATGCCATAAATAATAGCTTTACTTCTAGGAGTACTACTTCTAGCTAGAAGCTTTACTTCTAGCTTTACTTTTTCCCCCCACAGTGTTGCCTGAGGGCTGTCCTGCATGCAACAGGAGTGCACTACAAAGGTCTATAGACTGCTTGGTGGAACAGTATGAAAGCTACAGCTTTAATGTCAATGGCACCTTCACGCTGTTGGAGAATACAGCTGACACTGGAGGGCTTGCTGTCGCTTACCAGGTATTGTGATTTATTTCTGCAATCTCACAGTCTCACTACATAACTCACAAGATTGCCCTGCTGCTCCCCTCTCCCACAGCCTGCTCCACTTCCAGATTTCTTGCACACCTCTGCCAGTGCAGCATGAGCCCAGCATGTCCTCTGTTAGTCCAGAGAGAGGTTCTCACAGAGCTTTGCTCATAGCCTCAATATGTCCATGTAAAAAACAACTTCTCCCCCTCGCCACCTTTACTTCCCTGCTTATATCATGCATACAGGAGCATGCTATTGCATGTATGCTGATGTTATACTTGAGGAAGTAAGCTGAGACATGAAACGGAATTTTGTGTGGTGGTGAAATGACTCCATAACAATGCTTCCAACAGTACTTTAGAGGGAATTTTTTGTTTCCTCATGCAGTACTTCAGGAGCTTAACTGCTGAGGGTGGTGTGAGATCCCTAGGTCTCAAATGGTACTTGTAATGTTATTTCACGAACATTGGGCAGCAGAAAGTCTTTAATTTATAGTCAAATATTTGTGATTTGTTTTGAAAATGCTTTTTGTTCTTTCATAGTATAATTACCACATTCTATGACAATGTGTGTGGTAGTATCTGTGTAGTAGCATCTGAAATGGTAAGGAAAGTAATTATGTTGTATTCTCCCACTTTGGATTTATTAAGGGCATGGCCAGCAGCAGAAAGCCTCAGAAAGAGGAGAGAGATACAAACTTACTAATTTATTAAATATATATTAGATTGATAGATCTCATTGACAGAAGACATGATCTTGCAATACTGTCTAAGGAAGATTTACAATTACCCATTTTATCTATCCACAGGCCTATAAGAATTGGCTGAAAAAGCACAAAGAAGACAAGGATTTACCTAAGATTGGACTTTCACACGATCAACTTTTCTACCTCAGTTTTGCTCATGTAATGAATGATAGTCATGTGTCTTTTTCACTCTCCATTTCTTCCACACTCCTACAGTTTGTCTTTCTCAATATTCAATCACTTCCCCCTCCCTTCACAGAACTGAGAATGAGCAATGATTTTGTAAGATCCAGAATCTTACTTAGAAGCTAAAATTCATATTTACAGCTCCTAACCTATTATGGATCTCAGAGCTAACAAAAGACCTCTCTGCAAATATATCTTCTACAAAGCACTGAAATGCACCAAAATTAAATCATAGCAGACCAACTGTGTCAGGGAAAGCAGGCTTCGCTGCCAGCTTCTGAGTACTTTTTTTGCTGTTGGGAGCAATCTTACTCATGGAAAGTGAAATTTAACTGTAAAAGTCATATATCTGTCCTTCTCTTCCTTCATTCATTTCTCTGTCATGGTGAATAGCTGGATGTCACGTCGCTCTGAGTGACTGACAGTGAAAAGAAGAGTTTCAGATGTTACTTAGAGAAAAAGAACTAGAAGTCCATGCACCCATAGTTTACTGTTTCTGTGGGAAGCCGCAGTAAATTGTGCAGCTATGCATAACTGTGCTGCCAAGTTCCTCACGATAGATGGTTGGATTTCTGTGCTCAAAAAATCACATCCTTATAAGTCACTGTAACTGTGCAAAGGGAGAAGTGTTGTGTGTTTATTAAGTCAGAGCAGTGGGTGAAAAACAGCTTATTGGGTCTTGGTGGAGAGATTTACATTTTAGAGGCTAAATGGTAGCTACTGCATCATCTGTTGATAAAAAAAGACTGAAATAATGAGAATGAAGAATTGAATTGCCAGTTTAACACTAGTAAAGTCATATAATCCTCCCCTGAGTCTCTAGAGTAGTAATGGGATTTTGTGTAAGTGCTCTCCTTTATGGATGAGCACTCTTTGTTTTCACTTAAGAAGATGAATCAAGGCACTGAGACATCTTTACTACTAGAGTAGTAAAGATAGAGTCCAACATTGCATGAGCCTAGCCAGGGTGGCCTAAATTTTCTGTGTTGTGGACTATACAGTATAGAAAAAGTGCAGATGACTTGTCAGAGAGTGAAATGGGAACAGATAAGTTTAGGGAAAGGGAAAACAATCTGAAGAAAATCTGACCATTTTTATCAGCCATGTATGCATGTTTCCTTGTTTACTCCAGCACCCTCTGACATGTGCAGAGTCATGAGTAGCCCTAAGTCTTGTTCAGATGAGGACTTTCAGCCAAACTGACTTTTCTGTTTTGCTTCCCTTCAGGCAATGTGTGGACACCAGGATCCAGAGAAGCTCCAGTCTTCCCTGAGCACAGATCCACACAGTCCCTTGCCACTTCGTGTCTCTGGGCCTGTCAGCAATAGCCAGGATTTTTCCAAGAGCTTCCAATGTCCCAGTGGATCCCCCATGAACCCAGACACCAAATGCCGCATCTGGTAATGTGCATGGAAGAGGAGGAAGAGAGATGTGATCCCAGGGAGAGGAAGGCCTGACACATGAAAATATGACCGTCTTCTCAGGGCTTCTAGGGTGACATGGAGCTCTTATTCACTCTTTTGCCTTCCATTTCTTGTAATCCTTTCCTCAGCATTTGATGGCAGGGAAATTCTTAAACTGATCTCATAAGGAAGGGATCTCTTCCCAGGCTCTCAGTGCTCTGCCCAGGCGTCAGGCACAAGTCCCAGGGCAGCAAGGTGACTGGTCAGTTTCTAGTAGGCAAAGGCTTGTGAGGAGCTGTGAAACAGAAAGACAATTACATTATTAGTCCCTCTGTTCGGTGCATTTACCTATCTGCTCCAGCAGCCTCACACTCCTGTTGAAAGGGCAAGTCAATAAACGGGAGCTGTAAGACTTGTTCATATCTTACAATAGCTCTAGGGGAAATCCTGTGAGGTACTGTGCAAACCACACCTAACTTACAAGAGAGGGAGGAATCCTCTCCTCTTTTGCTAGTAAATGGAGACAGGTGCTAGGAAAGACTCAGTGGCTACAATTTGTAGGCTGAAAGGTGACTTAATGAAGTTTGCTGGAGGCCTTCTCTGCTCTGTTTTTGTTTCATCAGCAAAACTCAGACATAAGAGGAAAGAGGAAAGCGGAAAGCATCCCCATTAATGGGAGGGTAGCTGGGGAGCTGAGAACAGATTCTTTTCCAACAAGATCCTCTTTTTTAGTATCTAGGGTTGAGGATATGGTAGAGGATGCAGTATGGGAGAGTCACAAAGGTTTTTAGAACTTTCTGAAGGTTGAACAGCTAGAATTCCAAGAACAGCTCTGGATCCTGAGCCTGGTTCTCTCCCTACATTTGTAAATATTTACCATCCAAGCAGCAGAGTACAGCTGTTACAGGATTTTACTTTCTACTTGAAATTGAATTTTAGGGATTTGTTTTAGAGCAAAAGCAGAGTAAGAAGCAACATGATTTGGGGTAGCAGAAGTGCCTAAAGTACATTCTTAATAGCAATGTAATAATTCCATCTATTTCAGGTTGTCATAATCAGAAAATTTATACCAATGTTCTAAAATTTACTGACATTAATAAGTATGCAAAATACTTACACCTTTCACATACTCTTCAAACTGTTCTTGTTTATGGGAACACTTTTATTTTACTTATTATATTGTCTGCCTGGGGATTGTTTGTGGAATAGATGACGACAAGTGGAAACATCCCTTATCAATGTAAGCATTTTAAAAATAACTGTGTTAATCCTTTTCAAGTACTGACAAATACAGCAAAATGTTTTCCAAGAATGGACTGTTCAGAGATTTTGTTTTCATTAATTAACAAAAATATTAATAAAGTGTTTGCTTCTGACAAAAAAATTTCTTTGATTGCAAATGTTTTATCATCAAGCCTGTATCTTTTTTCTGTATTTGTACTGTTTACAACTTGTCTGGTGCTCCTATCTGAACTTCACAAGTAATCAATAAGAATACCTCAAAATAGTTTGATTTATCTACCGTCATGAAAAATAACAAAATTGGGCTTGTGCTTATCATTACCATTTAAATTATGTATACTCTTCCTTCCCTTCACTCATTCAATTGATTTTCTCCTAGCAGCATGTCCATTTTTTTTAAGATGCTAATAGCAAGTAACATTGCATATCACTTAGTGTATAATATAGACATTATTTCAGTCTATATATTTCTGAGACTACTTGGCTTTTGTGTTTATTGTGTTTAGAAAAAGCAAAAGGTACTGACAATATGCATTTTGAGGAGTCTAACTTTTGTATCTATCTTGTTAAGTGTATGGGTAGGTACAGTTCCCTGAATTATGCTTTTTTCCCCTTGTTCTTTCAATATATGTTGAATTCAATAATATTCTGTTTAAAAGACAGGGTCACTGGTGAAATTGGTGAGTTGAATTAATTCTTATTATTAGCTATGATCTTTTTACACAAAGAACATATGGGAAGTGCAAGAAGGGAAGTCTGGCTTAGGAAAAATTACAGAGAATTTATTGTGTTTCTCAAGAAGGAAGACACTTTCAATCTGTGCACAGGGTCCTTGCCCTTGTCTTCAGTGTTCTAGTTCAGTTCCCTGGGATGTGGTTGGGTGAAGACAAGCTGTATTGTCCAGTAGGTGATCATGAAACACAGCCAGATGTTCAAATTGTTATCATTCAAGATCACAGAAATTATTTCAAGCTCTATGTCATGCATTAAAAAAACCAAGCCAAAACAAAAATCTTGAGGAGAAGAGCCAGATCCAAAACCAAATCCTTCACTGCTGAATTGCTCAGTGTCTCTGAGCCTTCAGGCTCCACCATGTCGATCACCTCCATTCCTTCCCCTGTTGATGAGGCCATAAATGACTGCTCCATTTCCTCCCAGCCTGTAAATGAGGGAAGAAGGGAACAACATAAGCTTTCTTTTTGTTCACTTCTTTCATACTTGAAACTTTTTTACCTCTGCATCCCTCTTGTTTTATTCTCCCTGCTTTCTAAACTTTCAAATCCTCTTCACCTTCACTGTATGTCCATTTCCTTTTTCATCCCAAGCAGCTTTTCATTCATACCTCTTTCCTCTCTCTGCTTCTCTTGTCCTTATCTTGTTTCTGTGATTCTGATTTTGAAATATTTTCTTTTAGTAATTGTTTTCTCCTCACTCCACTTTGCATCTTCATGTTTTTTTCCTTTCCTGTACTTTTGCATTACAAAAGTCACTCCAGGTGCCTTCTTTTATCTTTTCAGGGCCATGACTACAGCAGTAGGCTGTAATAGCCCTTAAAAGCCTTGACTGGAGCCTTTAGCTGAATTCCATGGGTCCAAGAACTGCATTTGAGCTTGGGTCTGGGTCTCAGATCTCTATTTGTGGTCTGTTGCAAGTATACTTCTCTCCAGCTCCGTCTCTATCACAGCTGTGCCTGGATCCTGCTATTCTGGATCCTGACCTGCAAACTGACCTCGTGTTTTGACCTTGAATATGCCTCATCACTATGGACTTGCTTGGCTGTCATGGGACTGTGTCTGACTCTATTTTCTTTCATTATTTCACCCTGGTCCCCAGGGGTGTCCCGGACCTTTTCTTTCAGGTCTCTGTGGGGTGTGAGGGAGCAGCTGAGACAGGAGGCTGCAGTCAGGCCTGAGGGTGATCTGAGAGGCCTTAACATCTATGACCAGCCTGAATTTATGCACCCCCCATGTCCTCTGCCCCAGGTGTCAGGTTGGGCCATCACTGGACTGTCTGACCCTGGTCACCATCGCTGGGTTTGGTCCTGACACTGACTGGTATCCCTCCTTGAACTTGGACTTGTCTCAGTATCATGGACCTCCCTGGTGACCTCTTGTCTGACCCTGACTGCTGCCCCCAGGCCTGTGGACAGATTTTGAAGACAGATTTTTGTCCCCAGGCCTGTCCTGCTCAGGCCTGCAGGGTGGCCTTTCTGTCCCACTTCTTTGCAGGCTCCCTGTTCCTTAGGGATCGTCTGACCTCCACTTCCCCTTGACGTATATCTTGTCATTCCTTCTCTGATTTTCTTTTTACAAACCCAAGCTTCTGTGTCCACACCTAAATTAATTTCCTGCCCTTAGCTGCTCTCCAAGCCCCTTATTTCTCATCCTCTCACTTCAGCCCATCCTCTCACCTGCTGTTGGACTGTTTTCCTCTTCCTGTTCATTCTCGGCAGTGCGAATCATGCTCTGGACTTTCACTGGTATGGCACAGTGAGCGGCCGGGAACAAACTCATCAGATAGATGGCAAATCCCAGGAAAATTATCAGGGTTGCATTGCCCCCCATCCTATTTTGCTGTCTAGCACAAGATACTTTTGCTCCTAGCTGCTTTTCAGGTAATGGAGTCTGGACATAACTACCACCACGGTGTTGTTTGGGGCACATTGTGACATCATGACACCATCTGACATACAAAGGTGTTGCATGCTGTTGGGCAGAAACACTGTGGACTTTTACCCTATGTAACTAAGAAGACCCCAAAGCAAGGAGAGAGTGTGAAAGCTTTTTGGGAATATTGGCAAAAAGTATGTCTCTGCTAAAAGGTAAAAAAGAGAATGAAGGGGATAGGATCACAACAATGGGACACTATCTAATGTGAAAAAATCACACTTAATCCTGATTATTTCTGTAGCTGACAACTGACTGAAACTGAACAAGAAGTGTTTTATAAAACTGGTTCAAGTGGAGTGGAAAATGTAATGAATTTCTCACTTCAGTGCTTAAGCAATTATTAGCAATTTGTGCTGTTTGGCTCAAACAGCCTCAGTAAATAGAAATATATTTTTTTAAATTCCAGTCGAATGACAAGCATGTGTTTTAAATGACCTCTAGATGGTGATCTAACAACATCAATGTAGAAACAACTCATCTTGCAAAGCACCTATTCTACAGAGAAAAAACCCATCTCGTGTCTTATTAACCCTTGCCATTGACTTTGCCAGACCAAATTGCCCACTCTATTTAAATATCTGTCCAGACTGCATTTTAGAACTCTGATGATGACTTTTAACCATGTAGCATAGAAGACAATTTTCTAGTTATTTTCAAACTCACATTTAAACCCAACTATTATTTGCTGTACGACCTTTCTTTCACACTCCTGAAATTTACATACAGATTTATGTTAAGATCCCTTGGATTTTACTTTCATTTTGTTTGTTTTTGTGTTGATGTTTGTTTGTGTTGGTTTTGTTTGGAGGGGTTTTTTTTGTTGTTGGGGTTTTTTTTTGTGGTCTTAGGGAGTTGTTGTCATTTCTTGTTTGTGGGGTTTTTTTTCCCCTTTTCTACTATTAGCAATGGTCCTTTCATTCAAACTCTTCATATTTCTTTTCTAGATGCCCAAAAGTCGGGTTGGGGAATTAGCTCATCAAATCAAGATAATAATTATCCTGGGCCTATGATGGTTACTACAGACTTAAGCACATGCAAGGATATATATATTCTCATTTATAGGCATTGAGATTGCTGCACCAGGTCTTAGGTCAGCTTCAGCTTGCTGTCCAAGACATTCAGTGATCTTTTTTCTTGCTTGTCTTGAAAAGATTTTACATTCAGCCCAGAAAGTGTTCATTAGAAATATACTTCATGAGATTAGAAGATCAATTTTTCGAGATGCTCATTGAGTGGAATTGTTGAATACTACATTCAACAAATAAATAATGTGTTTGCCTGTAAAATAAATTTCTTCTCTACTGGCTCCTACTGAATGGTGTAATAACGATTTCAATACACTGAGTGTCAATAAGTATATACTCTAACAGAGGAGTAGGACAGAAGCTTCAACAGATCTGCATCAGAAAGGGTGAGAGGGAGTGGGACTGGAACATGGAATTTTCAGTCCTGCAGAGCAATTAGTAAAGCAGCTTCAAGGGGCATGTTCCCTACAAAGATCTCTGCATCTAAGGTAATCTGTACCCAAATCAGCATAAGATTGTATTTCAAAGGTGTTCTGCATTCCTCACAGGGAGTGTGGGATACTTTCAAGTCCTCACCCGCACCTCTGAAATTCTTTATTTCACTGAAGTAGGTAAGTAAATAGATGCTGGATGTGAAGACTCTTACTATGACTGAAGTCATGATGACATATTCATTCTGGTATAAGCTCACACTCCTGCCTCAGCAAGGGTTCCTGCCACTGGATGCTTGCTCCTACATCTTTTCCTTTGCTGGCACTAGTGTTGGTGTGGCTCAGTTAATGGGCTGTATTAGGTGACAAAACCATTTTAAACACGGGGTTTTTTAGGTCACTTTTCTATTGGGTGAGTTTTGGATGCAGTTAAAGGTGCAGTCCCACAAAGGCTACTCTGCAGTGAGCCAGCAGAAACAAATGATTGGGGCGGGACAGAGCATGGCTGGACTGCCCTTTGCTGAGTGACAGACACTCCCAATTCAAAAGAAGCCATGCCCTTGAGAAGAAACAGTGACTATGCAATCCTTGCTCCAGTACAGAGAGTTCTGACTCCTGTTTTGCTTTGTTTGTGGTTATGTACGTTCCCTAGCAAAGTACATATAATTAAAATAGGAAAAAGATGAAATGTGAAATGAGAAGATTTAAGCTTTAAAAAGGAAGATTTAAACACTACTCTTTGAACACCGCTCCATCTCTGAAGAGTTCTTAAAATCAAACTTCAAAATTTTGTTAAAAGAGAAATTAATATGGAGAACCAGTCTCTCTGACTTTTTTCCTCAGTGTGGCTGACAGTAATAGAATATTTATCTGACCATCTCAGACTTAGTATACATATTTCTCTGGCTGCTCTCTGTTTTGGGTGAATTCAAGTATGTGGGAAAATTTCAATTTGTATACATCCTGTACAATAGAGAAGAAAAGATTGAAAGAATTAAATTAATAATTACTTTTTTTCCCCACTTCATCTCTGTTCCCAGAATTAAATCACCCTTTGCCAGCACTGCCATCCCATTGATTGTACTGCATTTTTAAAATCTATCCTCAATAAACCATTTTGTTTGAAAAGTTGTTGGATATTGGGCCTAAGTTGGACATATTTTAAACTATGTTTTTGCTTTGGCTGTCCTGGCCTGCACATCAGTAGGCTAACCCCACTTCTTACTTCTCAAGAGGAGTGATCCCCATTCAAAGACCTCACTTCGCAAGGCCTGGTATTTCCCTGGAATCTTCATGGTCCTTTCTGTTTATTGTCACACTCACTGCAGTGGAAAACAGGTTCCTGCCTAAGGCTGTGCTTTTCTAGCCAGACCAAGAGATACAGCTTCATTTCTGTAGGCAATGGAGTGGATTCTTTGTGTAGTCCAAAAGACTGCCCTTGGACTCCTTTGAAGCTGAGGCTCCAAGGTAGAAAAGAACAGTGGATTGCCCTGTCCATACAATGGCGGAGAATGAGCAGGATATAAGAAAGATGAATACCCTGAAACAAATGGATACACCTACTGTTACAGCAATAATTTCTCTTTCTAGGGATTGTGACTCAGTATTTCACGTTCTCCCTCCTTAGCAAATTCTGCAACGTGACTCAGTGTGGTGCAAAGATGTTGAAAATACCCAAGGCAGAACTGCACCTGGGCCACTGCTCCCAGGCTGGGCTGGGGGAGGGGGATGAAGCAGACTAGTTAATGTATGCTTTCTCCCTCATCAGGCTGAAAGACCTGGTGCATGAAATCCAGTAAAAGCAGCTCTCCGGTCCAGTGAAGCGCGGGACAATTGGCAGCACCAGGAAGGTTATCACTGTCTGCATCAGATGACTCTCCTCCTATGTGAGGTCAAAACCCCATTGGATTTGTAATGAGGAGGTGGATGAGGCTGTAAAGTCATTCCCAAGATGGAGCAGTGAGGGCCTTGAGGCAAGAAGGAGCCAATGAAGGGAAGAAAGGAAATGGACTGAAAGATCATAATCAGTGAATTTCTGCATCCTACCCCAAGGCTGTATTCCTCAGAGAAGGGGATAGTGCCAGGAAACTGAACACACACCTACTGGCTGATTTTGATGCCGGGATAAAAAACTGATGGAGAATTTGGGGATACTGCAGACTAAAATGGGGAACTCCAGGATATGACTGAAAGCAGATTCCCGTGGGAGTGCCCAGGCCTACAAAGGCCAGGCAACAGTGTAGTGGGGAATGGCACAAGCAGAACTTTGTGAAGATTCCAGATCAGAAATAAGTGGAGAGACGAGGGACAGGACAGAGGGAACTGGCAGAGGGTTTTGTGACTACAGGCTGGGAATGACTCTGCAGCTGCAAGACAGGAGTGATGGGTGTTGTGCTTGAGATGAATCAACAGCTGGGCCACAGACAGTTGTGAGCAGAGGTCTGTGGTGAAGGGCCTTTAGGCAGTTCTGTATTATGGCTACTGAACTGGTGTTGCAGGGAGTCACAAAGTGCACTTCAAATTCTGAGAAACTAGTTCCCTTCCGGCAAACCAGGCTTTTCATTTACTTGCCATGCATTATCATCAGAATGCTAACTAGTGTGTTGGAGTCTTGCTCATAACTATCCCAAAGCAGGTACTCTCCCTCTCTGCTTTCTCATGCAGAATTCACCGCTTCTGAGGTCATCACTAAAAAGAAAACTTAGAAGGAGGGGTCAAAAGGAGCAGAAGGGTTTTGAAATGTGGCCATTTTTCACTGCTAATACAGGATTCTGGAAATGGAAATGTCTTGCTTCTTCTAAGAGCAGATAGCAGCAGCCAGGCTGTGTCATCCCATGCAAGAGATGGGGATAACACCCTTCTCCCAAAGGTTTTGTCTATCTCACCATGACACAGAAACAACAAATGAAAAGCTCCTGAGCTGGGAGTGATGAATGATTATTTTAAAAAATAGTGCAAACTGGCTTTCCACTGAGGCATAGGTTGTACAAACACTTTTGCTTTTCATTCTCTTGTGCTATTTCTGTTTTCATTTGCTCTTATTTAGACTGCTATTAATTATTTAAAATGTAAGCAGTAGATTCATATGCAAGAAACAGAGTGCAAATTAAATGTGTATTAAATCTAGTATTGTTAAGAGCAAGAGAAAGAGTCACCTCCACAAGACGCTATTTCCAACCAGCTCAAGGAGCTGTTACTTTTTACACTTACTAGACTTACCTGATGTTTAAAAAATATCTAGATTTAAGTGAAATAAACAGCCCAGCCTGTAATTTTGAGAAAAGTGAGTTCAGATAAAGGAGAAAGTTCACAGTTGGAAGCTTCTGAATCAGAACAACTCCACTGATTGCTGGGCTGCTTCTTTCAAATACATAAAGAACCTGATTGCTTCATCAATGGGGGAGTCAGAAGAAGCTCTAATTGTTGAGACACTGCTCTGTGTGGCCTGTTAAGCCTCACATCATTTATCCAAATATCTTCATGTCTGTCATCAACCAGCTCTGTATGCATTCAATAAATATTAAAATATCTTTTACAACAGCCTTACTATGCTTGTTTTAAAACACTTCTATATTTTTTTCTGTAATTTACTTCAGGCTACCCTGAACAAATTTAGACACAATATAAGACATAAATTACTTGAAAAGTTTCAGCTTCTTATTATTTCAGAAAGTCACAGTTATTAAAGCAAGTTCTTAAGAAAATTAATTAATTATCTAAGATTATGAGAAACACAATATGGCATTATTTTGTGCCTTCTCTTCTAAATATAGTTGCTTAATATTTTCTGGGTTCTTTTTTTAGCAACGAAGTCTAGGAACTAATTTTTTAAAAGCTCAAAAAGTCCAGGGACTCTGTCCAACATGCACTGTAGGCTTTCTGCAGAAAGCATTGAAGTGCTTGTACAATGCAAGTTATGTTCATTTCCCATGGAATCTGCATATATCCATACCTCTCTTTTTTATTCAGCTTTTATGATGTAGATGTTAAATTTTTTTCATTTGTGAAATGATCCAAGGCCTATTCAGAAAAAGATACATTTAAATGACTACTTAATTAAATTAATAACTGTAATTAGTAGTTATAATTTAATAAATTAATGTATACATAATTATGGCAATAGAATGGGGCCGCCAAGTGGGTGGAATCTACATATACCCAGGGTTCTTGAAGACGAGAATGTGAGGCAACTCTGCATTTGCTTATTAAAAATACAAAGAAGACAGATGGTATAACAACCGTGGGAATGCAAAAGTCATTAGGTGCATCTCGGGGCCTTGGATCCCTTTCTCCCCAGGCAAAACATCAGTGACATTGTTCTGACATGCTTTCTTTATGAATGGGCAATTATATGAGGTTCTGTCTTAATTTCTTGAACTCTTTCCAGAGTTGACCATACAACTGTTTATCAGATAAAGTACACAAATCACCACTGCGGTCTCCTTCCAGGCTGTAATTTGGTTTGGGGTAAATGAGGGCAGTACAATGATAAGGTGGAGATCCAAGATAATTACGTAGTTGGTAAGAAAGTCTGTGATAGTTCACTGCTGTCAGAGGTGTTGCTCTGAACTGTCCCTGAAGCTGCACAGTCTGTGTCATGCAGTATATCCCAGTCACTCTTACTAGCAAGGAAAAATATATAGTATTAAAAGAACAAAATAAATAATTCCATGTTTAAACAATTAAATATGATTAGGAAGAAAATTTTCTTCTTTCATTCTTATTATTCTAATCATGTTTTCTAAATAGCCATTGAGCACTGCTTGTTAACCTTGGTGACTTTCACTTCTGAATTTCCCCTAGGATAGGTATCATTCCAGTTTCTCTCTTTCTCCAGCTCAGAGAAGTTTTACTGTTCCAGTCTCACTGTTTCTTCCTTCAGTATCTATAAGCCGGGGTCTGCAGTACTGACTTGCTCTAAGGGAATAGAACGATGTAAGAGATTGCATTGTCCCTTTAAATGTAACTGTATTTGGGGTTTGAAAAGAAGTCCATTGCAAAATGAAAAAAACCAAACTGCAATGTCTTCATTGGAGCCAAGATTTCACTCAATTAGTACCGGCATAATTGCTAGCTAAGTGGGAGTAATACAAATAGTCTTCAAGGTATCTGACATAGGCAGTTACACAATAAACACTCCAAAATTTTAGCGTGTCTGGGATTTTTTGCTTTCAGTTCTCCAAAACAAAACCAAATCAATCCAAAATTGGATGTTTCAATGTTATTTTCTGGTAAATTATTTGAATTGTGTAAACAGAGTTGTCTGGAGAGGGAGAGGGAAGTGTTTGCGTCCCACTGTGAAGCGTTTGAACTGAGAACTGTGTCACAAGACAGATAGGACAGGTAATAGCTGCATATGCAGAGATATCTTAGATGCACTGCATTGTCTATACCTTCTGTAATGTGCTTGACCTTCTCTTTATCTATTTGATATAGCTCTTCTAAACCTGTGACTCTCCCTTTTACAGATATTCCTTCCATTTACAGTATACATTAATACTGCCAACAAATGACTTTTCCTGTTTCTCATGCAGGTGAACATGTTCCAAAAGTGTAGCTGTGACAGGACTATTCCCTAGTATGATAATACTATAATTTCTTAGAATTGCCACAGAGGGCAGAAGTTGCCAGAATGTGCATTCTTCCCATCATACTCTTGATAATGTGATGCCCAATCTGCAATCTGATCTGTAATTTTTGGAATGTGAGCCATGCCTGCTACTGCGGCACCTGAGCTCAGGTTCTTCCTGGGTTTCTCTGTTCATGTCTGGCAGTCTGGCCCTAGGAAACAAATAGCAGAAGTTGTTTCGAAGATTTTTATGTTGGTATTCCTCCTTCTTTCCAAATATAGCAGATTCAGGAGGGTTTATGTGAAGAAGAACCCCAAAGGTGGAGAAGTTCAAATGCCCTGTATTTAGTAGCTTATGTGACTGCTTTTGAGATTCTTTTCATGTGAAATGACACAGATAACCCTAAAAATAAACTCTTAGGATTTTCTCCCTATGACTTCCTAGTCATGGCTCAGAATGTTTGCTATTTCTACATAACATAAAAAATATGCTATTAATGTAAGAAATATTACCTACTTTCATAGGAAAGGATAATACTATATTGTGCGTAGGCAATATTAGAGAACTGACACAAAAAATAATATGCTAGAAATTATTTTTGCTTTCTAGTAGTGAGAATTATTCTGAAAATTGCAAAATGATCTTTCATTAGCCCTGTGATAAGTTTCTCTGTCTTTTAAAGTCATCTGTTCACTTGGGTGTGGTTTCAATGTATACCACTCACATAGGGTAGACAGCTGTGGAAAAACTGACCATTTAAATTATTCATTGTTAAATTACCTTATGATTTATTATCAGCTTATAATTATTTATTATTACAAAGTTTATCTCCCACAGGTAATGCAACAAAATAAAAGAAGCTGAATGATTGCCCCAGTTTCAAGTCATCACCAAGATACCTTTAACACTCATTATAAGACACCATGCAGCCAAGTTCATCATACCATGGCAAAGAAATCAGGATAGGTAGTGTCAGACATAACTGCCATACCTGGAAGAACTAGCAGTTCTGAGAAGAAATTTAGTAATACAATTTAAATTTATATTGTCAGTAGTTTTTTTTCTTCCAAATTATTATTTCTAAATTCTCCTTGACAAAAATGTAACCTTTTCAAAGGCACTTTTAACCAGAAATATTTTGGAGTTAAAAGTGTCCATGAAAAAATTGCACAGCTGCAGAGCACTCGTGGGTCTGCAAGTTGGCAGAGTTTTGTGAACTGTGGATATGGGTCAGCAAAGTAAGTCTGACGGGTTTTGTAAGCATTAGGGTATTCATGTGGGTGCTTCCCATACTCCAAGTTCTGAGCACATAATTCCTGAAAGAGGAACAGATATCAGAGTTTTGTTACTGAATGGTGGAAATGAAAATGTCTCAAAAGAGTTAGGAAAAGGAAATTTAAATAGCTTAAGTAAGAAAAGAGCAAGAGGTGACGCCATTTTTTGAAAACTTGAACCAAAACACTAAACTTATGATCTAGTCTGTGATAGGGATAATCAGTTTTCAACTGAAGTTTGTATATGGCATCACGTGAAGATAGATTGGGAGCCAATATTTATAGTTGACGTCAGAAAAAACTTAAGACGCAATGAAGGCTCTAAGGCATAACTATTTTCCTTGGTAATTCAAAACAGGAGAAGCCAAATGGAATAAGTGTATTCAGTTACCTTTTCTTTTTCAATAAACTTGGTGACTCCAAAGGGCAAATTATGGAAAAATGCCGTGGGTGCACAGGAGATGTTCAGGCGGAAAAATACTTTGTGGTCTTTTCCCCAGGGTTTGGATGAAGGTCACCTGGATACAGTGTTCTTACAGCAGTTCTAAAGACGTGACCTCTGATCTTGCAGACTTCAAATCAGAAGATGGGCAAGGACTTGAGCACTAATGCTTGTTACTCTGCTGTATGAATAGGAAATGGCCCTCTTAAGGGCTTCTGTTGATCTGACTTGGTGTTTGTGAAAGTCCCACTCCAAGTGATGCTACCATTTCATTTATTTGGAGATTGATTGCCTTGAACATCCAGGAATTTGACTCTGAAATCGGGAGGGGCAGATGAGACGTAGATTCTCACCAACTATAAACACAAAGATTGTAGATGTTTCAGGAGAAGTCAGGTTAAGAAGCAAGCTGGTTCACAGAGGACTCTGGTGTGCAGAGCTGGTTCACACAAAAGACCTTGCAGAACAACAGAGTCACATTTTTTGGATAGTTGGTCACCTCCAGTAACTGCTTTGGCTAATGTTTGTAGGAGATGACAACATTGTAATTTTGATGGCTGTACAGCTCTACCATGCACTAACACCAGTGAATAAATAATGATTAAATACAGAACATTCATATCTTAATAAAATACATTTTAAAGTGTTGCCAAATTTTTAGTTTTTAGAAGCACTTCTATACATTTACAGCCTTTAAAAAGGCTGTAGTCTCTCCTTGCTCAAAGAAATGCTGACAAAAACTGGATCAGCTTGCTCAGAGTCTTGTTCAACTGAGTTATGAAAAGCTCAAAGAACAGAGATGTCACAGCCTCTCTTGATAACTTATTGTATTGCTGAATCACCCTCACTACAGTGTTTGAAAGTTGTTGCCTTTTTTCCTCAGTACCTCTTAGAAGAGTCTGGTTCTATCACCTCTGTGACTCTGTTGGACACAGCAGTTAGTCCTGTACGTCCCCTCCCCTCCTCTGCCTTCCCCTTAAGCAATCTCCATGATAAAAAAGAAAAGCAGGCTCCTCAGTCTCCCCTTAAACAGTGTTGTCCATTTTAGCACACTGTTTGATGTGCTCCCATTTGCCACTGTGGGGACCCCAACCCTGGATTCAGTCTCTTATTAAACACAGCCTAACCGCTCTGAAATGGAAGGGAAAAATAATTTCTCTTGACGTACAGTATTGCTAATGCAGTCTAGCATGTGGTTGACCTTCATTGCTGCAAGGACACCCTGCTGGCTTATGTTCAACGTGCAGACTCTTTTCTGCAGAGATGATCTCCAGCGAATCTTTCCCTAGCCTGTCGTTTTCCTACCCTAGATCCAGGACTGAGTTTTTGTCTTTGTTGAGCCCCATGAGATCCCCCTTGGACTCTTACTTCATTTTATCCAGTGTGAATGGCAGCCCTGCCTTCCAGTATAGCAAGCATTCCCCACAATGTGGGGTCAATTTACTGAAGGTGCCCTCTGTACTTTGAATGTATTTGTGATACCATCAACAGTGTGAACGAGCTCTGCTCAATCCAGTGGAGGTCAGTCAGTCTCTCCTAATTAACACACAGGGCAGAGAGACATGTCAAAGCTTCCACACCAACAGCTCTTGTTGTGTTTCACAGATAAGTAGGTTAAAAACTAGGGAACTCACTATGGAGACTGTTGGGAATAACTAAGGTAAAATAAGTGTTTCTATTTGCTATTCAATTGTTGTGTTACACTGAGACTTGAGATTGTGTTTAGTGGTAGAGGATGCCCACTGACCACACTTCCACACTGGGACATAAGGGCTGAATCAAGGAGAAATGTTGTTACTACTGAGCCACCTCTTGATGCCGTTTTATGATACCAAATTTGTGGTGCCTTGTTGTGATCTTTGTGTCACATCACTTATACTCCCTTCAGCAGCACAAGTGATATTTTTGTTGGTCATCAAAGGGCAACATGTAATTTTGGATCATCAAAACAACAAAAAAGGAATCCTTGGTTAAGACGTAGTTTAAGGAGTATTTAAACATATTTAATTGCTTGGTCCATGGCCAATGATAGTAAGAGACTTTAGGGAGGCTATAAATGAGACTCTGCCTGGGAAAAGTCATGAATCATACTTGCAAAGGGAATGATAACTTTTTATTTCAAATTCTATTCTCAGATTCTCTCACGAAGATAGAACACTTGCTCTAATAGTTTGTTTTCTAAATGTCAGTCCTATTTAGGGTTATGTAAGTCAATGCAACTTCTTACCACTTAGGAAAGAACTTAGTTGTCACTGCAAATGTGCACTTCAAAGTCTTAAGGACACTCTTCATAATAGAAAAATTCAGCTGTGCCTACAGTACTTACAAGTGGCAAAAGACCTGACTTTTCAGGATAATTTTGTTCTGTACTCAGTTTTAATCTGTGCACATCTGTTTCAGGGGACAGCTTTAAGGGAATTCAACATTCTTGGGGGGAAGAGTGTGATGATTAGGTTTGATCATTCATCTGCCTTTAATTTTGTGGTTAGAACATAACTCTCTCTGCAGTGGAGTAAAATTTCTCTCAATTTCTTGGCAGGAGTAAGGGTAAAAATTCACTAATTCAAATACAGTTCTTGTAGCTCTTTGGCTGTTGTGTCATATCTGGCTCAAAATTAATTAGCTGGTAAATTCTAATCAAATAACGTGAATCTGAAGAAGAATCCTGCATTACTCAACAGGACGAATACAAGAGAATCTGAGGAAAAACAAAAATTCAAACAAAAAGATCCCAACCATCAAGTTTTCCAGCAGAAGTAAAGGGGAACATAACAAATTACTGATAAGTAAACAAATAAATTATTTTAGTTCTAGTAGTTACTTTAATAAATGCATTAAATAAAACCCAGCTAATTCCATTTTACAGGAGATTGGTTATTTCCTTTCTCAGTACTTATAACATTTTATTTTAAGTTTAGTTCACTGCCATCTTCTGGGATCAGTTTTCCTTTGCGTACAACACTCCAGTTTCTGCCATAAAATTTTCCATGAGGTATATAGCTGTCCTTTTCCCAGAAGCTCAGGGCAATGAGTTCTGCAGCCCTTGAGTATCTTTCTTAACTATTGCAATACCATATCTGCACACAAAGAGCAGAATTACTCACACAGTAACACAGTAACCTGAACTTTGCCTGGCTTAGCTAACCAAAGCTGATTAATAGACAAATACTTCTGAATGGGCCGTTACCTGACAGTAAGTGTTCCTTCCCAGCAACAAGTATGTTGAAGAATATCCTTCAGGATATTCCCTTTGAGAGGAACACATCTAGCTTCTGTGCTTTGTCTCAGAGGAGACCATTTTAAACTCCATTGGCTTGGGATATAGCTCTGATCAACTCACCTTACCAAAGGTCTTCCAATAGTTAACGCAATAAACCACTGTCTTCTTTGTCACTTCTGTACCAGAAAAGCTCTGTAAACAGCTCTTCAGATATCGTCAGTAGAATCTACCATTTTCCGTGATTATTCCTTTTCTGGTGTTGAACACAACAAGTTCACATAGGCAGAGATATTTGTTTCTACTTTAGGACCAATGGATTCTATCAGTTAATTTTGCAGAACAACCAGTCAGATCTGACATCTGCCCATGACCTTCTGTCACTGCCAAAACTTTCAGAACAGGTCAAGACTTCACTGGGACAGTTGTTAAGACTGCAACTCGAAGAGTAGTAAGTGCAGAGGTATTTATAGGACATCTTAAATTGTGAGGGAAGTGTTAGGAAGCAGCAAGGACAAGCTGCCCGCTAACAAATGGGACAGAGCCTGACTTTACCCCAGACAGGACAGAGGCTTCACATCTGGGGTACAGTCTCACACTATTTGAGCAAGGTGAGTAGGCAGACCTGGAGATGGTTGCTCAAGCAAGAGCCTAGATTTTTCAAGCAATTTTGTGGTGGTGAGGCAGGTTTAAGATCAAGCCAGGAAATTAATCCATTGATCAGAATGATGTCCAGTGATGGTGACAAGGCCTGCTTATCACAAAGTATATATATATATCCATGTTGATAGGGCAAGTGTGGAGCCAAGCTAGAAGTGAGTCAGCAAGCCAGGGTTCAGATCACTGGAGCCCATGGCCAAACACAAACACAGCTGCAGGCAGGAACTGAAGACACAAGACAGACCTTTAACAGGGCTTCTATGCTTCTGGTCAATCATATGAGTGTGTGTGTGTAGCTTTTTTGAAGGCTCTGGGTTAGACTGGTCAGGGCCATGAAAATCCATTAGTACACTCAAGAACCTGACAGTAAGAGTCTCCCCCCAGGAAAAGTGTCCTCACATCCCTCAGGGTTCTGGAGTCAGAAAAGACTGTAAGTAGAGTGGATTAGTCTCTGTGGGTTTCTATAGGACTATTTCAGACTGACTATTGAGAAAGAGAAGAAAGCATAGGGAAAATTTGGGCTGGGTAGCAGAGTTCAGAGTGCCTGTGAGGTTCCTAAAGACTAGGTGGGTTTGAGAGACAACAGGGGATGAGTGGGGCAGAAATTCACTCTACCCTTGACAAGATTTGGGAATGGGGCAAGGCAGAGAAGGCAGGGGGTAGGAAACCCTAGGAAACATGGGAGGAAACCTGGACACCTAGGCTATGTGTGACACCATACAGACTTTGAGGTGATGAGAATGAGGTTGGAGGTATCAGATGAGGCTGGTCAGGACCATTAAAAGACATTTTAGTACACTCAGGGACCTGACCAAAGTGGGGCAAAGAAATAAAACCAAGGATTTTTAGTCTGCTCTGAGATTACAAGTTGCAGATATTTGTAGCAAGCCCTGTAATATGAGATGTACAGTTGAATGGCTCTACCAGGAATTGCTCTCAGGATGCAATATTCTTAAAGACAAACATTTAACAGGGCCCAGATTTCCCCCCTTTGTCAGGACCAAAGTTTAACCTCTGTCATCAGCAGTTACTTTCAAAATTCTTCCTCTTACACCAAAGCATACATTCAGGAGTTCCCCTAATGGTGCTTTAGACAACTCAGAGCTGTGCATTCCAAGTACTAAGTGGTGTCACCTGTTGTCACAAAAAAACCCAGTCACAATCCAAGTTTTAATTTCCTGTCTCCTATCCTGACTTAGTAGTACAGTTGCTATGGGCTAAGACCCAAAAAAACTCAAAATAAGATCAGGATGTATTCATACTTCAGAGGTTTCAGAGAATCTTTTAAGCCTGATGCCAGCTATGAAATTGGGAGTCAATTTACTCACACCCAGTCTCAAATCAATGTTTTAATCAATGCTATAATCATGAAAACCGAGCAGCTGTTACACCAACTTCTTCATTTCTCCAAACTGCAAAAATGTTGCTGGCCACAGATTTGGGGGTTAGCATTTTCATAGATATATCCCAGAGCTATACTTTCATGTTTTTGTGTATCTTTAGGAGCAAGGAGAGTCTCTACTGAAAAAGCAATCATCGGGATCTACCCACTCATACACAGAACTTTACAATTGCTGAGGAAACACTTAGCTATTCTTGTGGCATTCCAGGCCACAAAATAAAACTAATTAGTGAAGTACTCTTTTTTGTTAATGATTTTTCCCACTCTGTTGCAGGCTGGTTTGGAGATTCCTGGTAACACCCTTGGACTACCTTTAAATCCCAGGCCTCCTCTGAAGAAATCTGAATGACAAGGCTCTCATGACTTGATTTCAGTATCTTATAACCTTGCTGTTGATGCCTTAAATTTTAGCTTTTATATTTTTCAGATTCGAAAATATACTGAATTATTATATAACTCTGAACCAGGCTTACTACACACACATTCACACACAACAAGTCCACGCTATAATTAAGGGAATTCAGTTTAATATTTTATTTACAACCAGCTTCCCTCTAGCATTTTGCACTCCTCCAGGCCAGGAGATGGATTCATGGAATTACACATCAGGATTAGTTGTATAATACAGAGTAGATCCTTCAAGGACACTTATGCCCTGATACAGTTTATAATGCATTGTTAAGGTACGTCTGTTGCTGAGTTACCTGTGATTTACTGGTGGTGAAGTAATTCATATTTACATAGCAGATGAGATCTTGTGAAGATAAGAGTTTCTCAAGACTGGTGGAGATAACACCACTGCTTCTGGAATATCTAGTTATTTTCCTCTGTTACTTTGTTTTGGTTTTTGATAGGTATCACCACTCAGATGTGTGAAATCAAAGTGTACATAAAGCTGTGCATTTCCATACAATCCTCCACAGCTTTGTTTTCCTATGCTACACAAGTAAGATATATAACTTGAACAACTGGAAATATCACAGTCCAACAGGATTCCCTAACATATCTGTAATACATCAATCAGTTGCTGCCTAGTTATTATTACCATCTTCTCAGATGGAAGATTATCCATTATAGACATTATAGAAACGACATCAATGTTTACTGCTGACTTGGTGAATTCTTGGCTTTCTGTTCTGTGTTGTCTCTGTACTTAGAAACTGTTATTTGTCATTGCTTTTTCCTGTCTTTCTGATGCTCTCATTCTTTTCTCTCACAACTTACATCTTTAGAGTTTCTCAACATCATTAGATATTGAGATTTCTGACAAAGAATTGTAGTACAACCAGAAATGCACAGGGGAAGTGTTGAAAGACTAGTCCTGGTTGTAGGTTGCACTTCCACTCTTCCTCTTAAGATGGTAGTGTAAACTTGGGAATGCAAGCCTTGCACTTTGTTGCTGAAATTACAGAATTTCTCTTGGGATTTCCAAATTGGGAATTTTTAAGAGCTAATTTTTATAGTGAAATTATTTTGTGAATTTGAGAAAAAAAACCCACCAGAAAATGTGTTTTTATTTTTAAGGTTTGAGCATATATGTGATTCATAGAGATTATATGCAAAAAAGATATAGAAGAATAAGAGTTTCTGAATTGACTTGGCAGTCTGTGGCTCTGGAAAAACAGGCAAATCTTTGTGAGGAAATTTGTCCAGGCAGATGGTTGGGAGCAATAATTATCTCTGACAGATAAAACTTGTCTGTACTCTAGCCAAGATAACTTGGCTACCCAGTGGCTCTGAATGTGTTAAGCATCTAATTATGCTACTTTATTTGTCTACCAGACGCTTAACATGGATATGGGGGGCAAATTTGGAAGCTAAATGAAGAAGAGAATTTCAATTCATCATAATAAATGAGTTGACTTCCCTTTCTTTCATTTCTCTTCAAAAGCCACTTTGAGTAAATTCTACCAATACCACTCATTACATAATCTTGTGTGTTTAACAGAAACCTTAAAAAACTTTTCAGAAGATCAAAATGGGGGATATCTACCATGTCTAGCTGATTTGGTTTCTCCTTTAGGTTCAATAGGTTTCCTTACTTTTACAATGCCTTTTATGTTTTCCATTTCCTACTGCTCAGAGTTTGCATTCCTGTGGATTTTGAGAAAGACTGGGATCACACATCTTTTTAGTAATTTTGAAATATCACGCAGCTCTTGCAATTCCCCCTCCCCCTAAAAAACCTGTAAGATAAAATCAGGAGGATTTTTTTAAAATAAGCACTCCCATCCTGATTTGTCACCAGATAAGCACATTGGATTTGATCTTGCATACCCCCAGCACTCAAAATTTCCAGGAAGGTTAACAGGAGTTTTGTAAGAACATGGAATGTTGGGGTCAGGAACATTCAGAAGGAAAGGAATCCATGCACTGTGCAAATTAAGTCTGTCTCTACATCAGCACTGAAATTACTTTTACAGTAGGCCAGGTAATAGCTGTGTTGATTTAATTTTGAAAAGAAGGAAGGGACTGAAAAGGTGGCTAGGATGAAAATAAAACTGCAGATTATTTGAAAAATTCTCCTGTAGTGTTTTTCTCTAATTCTCCTGTTAATTTTTTTTCCTTTTCAAGTATGTTGCTGGCAAATGCTAGCTTGAATTTCAGGTTCACCAAAGGTCACTTCACCCACACTCAACTATTCAGACTTGCTTTTTTAAAAAAAATTAAAAATTCAAGGCTGACCTAAAAGGACATTGTACTATGAAAAAGTGCAGAGTATTGTCTCTAGCAAGATAACAATCCCGAGTGACAAATGTGGGATTTTTGCTCCCTAGTATTTATGGCAGGTATAGGAAAATAAGAATTGGTTGTTGCTGAAGTATCCCCACACACTGGCTTCTTTGCACAGTTTCTCTAGTCCTGCAAAGGGCAGCACATCCTCACTGTGCCATACATGATATTGGTGGATATGGATACCCCAAAGCCATGGGATGACTGAAGGGCACAGAACCACTATCATTCCATCATTGCTGATCTGTTTTAATTTTGTGTTGTTAGACACTGTGGTGTGAGAAACACATTTGGACAGGTTGTGCTTTGCATTTCTTCATGCTTACATTGCTATGGATGGCCGATGGGTATAGAAAGGAATTTGTATGGAAGGAGATGTTGACATCAGCTGTCATATTTGTTAGAAGGGGTCCAGCTGGAATCAAGAGTCCAGGAATCAGGTCAGTCAGAATTACCCCATTTCAGTAACAAGAGATGTCAAGACATACACCAGTAAAGGACATCACTGGCAGCCAGGATGAAGACACTATTTGCAGTAGGAACTTGGAACAAGGAACAAGTGCAGCTAGAATAATGTCAGGAGCTAAAGGGCTAGACACCAGTCACTGCATGACTCAGGAGCTGAGGAAAGGGATTCAAAGACCTAAAAGCACCCATCAGGTATGTGGAAAACCCGCATACACCAGAACTGTGTAGACCTACAATCCACACCTCAAGTGCAAGGCCTTATCAGGTCCTCAGTTTTTGAATAAAACTATTTACAGCCTGCTAGACTGAAAGCCCCCCCGCAGTGCTTAAGTGGTATGGTCATGATGTGCTAAAGAGGTTTCAGTCCCTAACATGTGCTTACATATTTCATCCACCTTTCATCTCTGTATTCTATTTCTGCTGGGAATGCCCTCTACCATGAATTACAAGAACACACTCTTTTGCAGTATTAGACTTCATGTTCATACAAGTGGGTAAAGGAAAATACTGAGCCAGCTTTACTGCAGTCTGAAGCTGTAATGAGAGCTCCAATGAGCCGCCCACGACCGTGAGGTGAGTCCACCTGAGACACTGGTTTGCAGCTGCTGGGACTGCCCTGGCTGCTGCAGCTGTTGCCTCCGTGGTTAGCTAAGAGCACCTTCCTCAACCTGCTGTCTGACTGCTCTTCACTTCTTGTACCTGAGAGCTGCTGTCAGGGTGGCAGTGCTGCCCAGAGGAGGCAGGAGTAAATCACTGCTTTCCCGCCCTGCTGATACCACTCTTCTAGGGCTTCCTTGGAGAGACAGTGGAAAGTATTCTCTGCTTGGGAGAAACAGAGATTGTGTTCGTCTGTCAGAGGCACTTAACACCTCAGTGTCTAAATACCTTTCTTAACTTCAAGAGGAGTTGCTTCCCCCCACTCCTCATAGTGTTAGGAGGGACTCATTATCGATATTCTGAAAAAAACCCGCTATTAAAAACACAACATACGCTCAAAACACCTGGCTGATACAAACTCTAACCTCTCAAAGTAATATGTTCTTCCCATTATGACAGCTTAACTGGACAGTTCCTCCTAGATTGGGTCAACTCAGTGAATTTTACATTTTAGGGTATGATCCCTCAAGTTTGCCTTAAAGCCTTGTTTTTTGTGTAGCAATTGTGTGGTAGTTTATGATTTTATAGGATAGGATACATCATAAGTTTACAGAAGTATGGATGTTAATCCTGGTTTTGTAGTTCTAAGAAACCTCTAAATAAACCAGGAATTTCAAAGAGATGACTCAGTTCTATTGCTTTATACACTTTTCTCTCTTACCTACTGATTCTGCCTAGGTCCAGGCACCCTGAACAGAATTCACTTCTACTACAGCAGGAGTAGGAATGAAGGGGTATTTCTGTTGATTCAAGGTGCAAAAATATTGGGACAAGTCTTTAGGGAAAGAAGATTAGAAAGTAGGAGCTTTCTCCTTTCCTTTTCTCTTTTCTCTTTTCTCTTTTCTCTTTTCTCTTTTCTCTTTTCACTTTTTTCTTTTCTCTTCTTCTTGGTTTTCTTTTCTCCCTCATAGCTTCCAGCTTCTTCACAAAAAGAAGGATGCCTCATCTCTTCATTTTGATATTTGGTCTACTGCTTTGCAGGCAAATTCCCCCTGACCCTGGGTACATTATTCTGTGACAAAATCAAGTTTTTGTTCAACTAGGGAAAAAAAAAAAGGTTTTGTAAAATAGAAATTTTCATCCCTTTCCTAAGTAAGATTTTTCTGGAAGAAATGAGAATAATGAGAGTTTGTAGAACATTAAACGAAAATGGAAAATGAAATATGTAAAGTTTACTCATTAATCTACATAAACTCTTCTTACAGCTTGTGGAGTAACTTATTTTGTTTTACGTGGAGAAGGTGGAGTCTGTAAGGATAATTTCTTTAATGGGATTTGCAGACAGCTGAGGTGGGAGGTGTGTCCTCCTCTCTGCCACCTTCCCAGAGCACCGTGTCTTTTAGGGCATGCTTCCACATGTTCACTCACCTTAAAGGTGTTTCGCCTGACTTGCTCAGCTGTCTATTTCAAAATTGCTTTCATGTTGCTTTCCAGAGGAATTCAGAGATACAAAAGGAGGGTGATTGCTTCTAAAGTCTAGATTTCAAAATCAAAATAGTAGAAGCCTAGGAGCTTGATGCTGTATGAATTCTTCAGTGCTGTGCAGGGTCTTTTTGAGGGGTAGACTGCTGGCGAACTACTTCTAAATCAGACACACCTTTGGGTTGGGCTATTTTGGAAACTAAGTAATTGATGAGGCTCAAGGTATGGTCTGCTAGGAACAAGTGATTTTATTGTGTGTTTTTACACGTACTTTGATCAGCTGATGCAGTTGACTGACAGTCTCCTCTGTAAGTAACTGAGGGCGGAGGAGTGGTGACCTGCAGTGAGCCTTTCCTGACTTTTTCCCAAAGTGAGGATTGCTGGCTTTCAGGCAGCTAGGCAGGAGAGAAAAAGGGACGTGATATGGGGGTACCTTTATTTGGGGAGAGCAATCCCTTCTATTCCCGGATATGGAGTGGACTAAGTCAGAAGCTGCAAGGCAAAAAATCCTGGGATAAACATCTGGATGAAATCTACTTACTCCAGCAGAAAAGGTACAGTGCACTTCAGCCTTCTTGTCCTCTCTTTCTTCTGCTGCTCTCCCTGTAGCTGATTCTCACTCTTTCCCCTTAGGCTTTTCTGCCAGTAGATAAACTTTAAACAACCCTGGAGCACTTTTCTCTATCAGATTTCTTCTTTCGAGGTGGAATGCTTCTGGAGTTCCAATCTTATCTGCTTTCACAGGTAGATTTACCAGGCTGCAATTGAATTACCCTGAGTGCAGGATTTCAGTCACAAATTAATAATGTATTCTCTTGTCTTTCCTGCTTCGTTGGTAAAACTCACAGGAAAATGCATGAAGGTTTGTTTTTAATTATTATTATTATCATTATTATTATTATTGTCATCATTATCATTAACATTATTATTATTATTAAGAGTGTGTGTGATGTATAGTCTACAGTCAGCTGAAACAGTGGTGCTTTTTTGTCAGGATTTGGCTTTCTGTCTCTAAAGGTTGCTCTTACTGTAGAGTAGGCTTAATTTTGTTGAATGTTTTGGGGGTCTGTCACCTCCTGGGTCAAAGTGTGGTTTCTCAGCCCTGTGACCTGGGTGTCAACCCGTACAGTGAGTGACTCCTCTTAGAGCTTAGGTTATCCAGAAGATTGGCTGTGTCTTCCCATGTGAACACTGAAGGATGTTTGTTACTGCTGTGCAGAGTTGCTCCCTCCACACACAGAAATGTAGGACTATTCATGGAAATACAGCTGGATATGGTTTTCATTGTCATTTCTGCATGCTGCAGTACTCAAATAACAAATTGCTTCCAGTTGCTTGTAAAATCTGGTTTTTCTTTCCACACATAACTTTGAACATCTGTGGGGACAAAAAGGTGACTGTGTGGGACAAAATGTATCTATCTATACATATACATATGTATATACACATGTATGTATAGAAATATGCAAAGAAGCAGATTAAGAGGGACAAAAGTACACATTTAGGAAAAGAATTACACTGTGATCTAACTTCTGACCAAGTAAGAAAGCCTGTTCAAGTTTACTTCAGAGCAGTGAGACTTAAATACACTTAAAATGGGAGGGACAATGGGAACAACAGTGCTTCTGTGGAATGCTGAAGTGTTTACATTTTGATGTGTTCATGAAAAGCATCACAGGTAACTGAAAAATAAGTTCTCAGCAGATTCTGTGAGATCCAAATGAGTACAAGATAGAAGTCTAAATAGATGAATATATTAAATTAATTATATTGATTATATACTAATAATTAATACCAATAAGCAATAAATTGTAATACAGTATTTTTAATTATGATAACATTATATTCATATTTTTAAGTCAAAGATATGTAGAAGGAAGCTCTGCTGATCTCTATCTAACCTCTCACTTGAAGCTGAACTATTGCCAGCAAGAGATAACATTGCTTAACCTCTGTCTAGCTCAGTCGTGAAGCTTCCTAGGACAGAGATTCTGCCACATCTTTAGGTACCTGTTACAGTGCTGTAGTAGCTTCCTAGTGAAAGAAGGGGTTTTTTCCTCCAAATATTCAACCTGAACCTCCAAAATCATAAATTTTGATGATATTCCAGTCCCTTGTTTACCGTCTGTTTCCAAGAGCAATTTAGTCCTTCCTTTCTGTTGCTCCCCTTCTCATAGGCTACTGTTAGATTGCCACTTCTCTTTGCTCATTAGTCCTCATTAGTCATGTGCTACAGGCCCATGAACATCTTGTGTGTTGCTACTGATGGAGGAAAACAAAAAATGTTTGTCATATAAACCCTTCTCTTAGACCACTGTGGTGCAATCTCACTGGCCCCAAAGTTAACTTCTCTGTGTTTCTCTGTAAAGCTTTCTGTAAAACATATGCAATGTGCACAATATTCACTGTGAAATCAGGGTTGCATGGGGACATGATTGTTCCCTTCCATTTTAGGTCTGTATGTTTCCACAGCTTTCAACTAACACAAATTAGCCTCCTGCTATTTGGTCACAAATTACCTGCTGCCAATATGTGAAAACTCTTTTCCTAAAGAAGGACAGGACCAGTTCTTCCTCCTATTATCCAGCTCTTTCCTTTCTTGTCCCCAGGGATGCTCAGAGTTTGAGAAGAAAAAAAATGAACATTTTGCAGAGGACTGGAATGGGTTTTATTGCTTTCACATTTTTAGTGATGTACAGATAGAAAAACACAACAGAAAGACCTTCTTTGGTGACTGGTGTGTGGGAACTACTCCTATGAAACCTCGGCTTTTGTGGAAAAATTGTAAGCCAAAAGGGCTTTTGCTGCATCCTGTCATTTTGTGGTGTAGAACTGCAGTGTTGTGGCTTCAGCTTGAGTTCTTCTTAGTGAAAATGCTGTTGGAATACATACAGTGATTAAGTTCTACCATTGTCTTACTGAAAGCCAGTGGTAAATATGTTACTGTTTAACTGGCATTCTCTGATCACACCCAGAAAGTCTGCAAGAGAAGAACAAGGCTTTTTTCTGTCTGATAACTTGTGATAATACCTGAACACTAATTGTTTTGGTAGTTGTCACCTTCCCTGGCACTGATGTTCATTCTTTTTCTTCACCTGAACCAGTGCTGTGAATCTTTCTAGCAGTAGATCTCATCATTATTCACAGGAAGGGATTGATATTGCACTCTATAATATTTCCCCAGGGGAATCCAAGTTCAGAAAATGTGATACAATCTCCTAACACTGAAGAGGACTTTGAGTTTATTTGGCCTTAATTTTCTGGTTTCTCTCTGTTGAAGACTCTTTTTTAAACCAGCTTGTAGCTCAATGTGGAGACCCAGGGACAGTGGTCATGTCTCATATGTCCTCTCTAGAATCATCTCTGGAAGCAAACTCTGGGATCTATACAGCCTGAAGCATATGAAAATAAACCCTCAACATAATTCATAATGACAGAAAACAGAAAGATGAAAACTTATGAACATTTGGGCCTGATAGAGGTGAAGAAGAATCACGTCTGTTACAGTGTAAGAGATCTTCTAGAAATTATTTTCAGTGCAAGAGTTTCTAAGGAAATGTGAACAAATTCCTCCTGGAATGGGATTTTAGAAATTCCACCCTATGGGAATTGCACTGTTCATAAAAAAAAAAGCACTATATAAATTAGAGCAAGTACATCATTCCAGTACTTGTAAAAGTATAACAATTATGTAGTCTTTTTCCTCCTGCAATTGCCTGTATCCATAACTCTTATTGACAAATAATAAGCAAAACATTAGAGATGCCTGGAACGATTTGCATAACTTGCAGACAGCTTTGGTCATTCCAAATACGTCACAGTAAAACCTTTAGTTTCCAAGTTCTTTGGTGGCTCTTTAGTCTCCCAGACATATTAGTGAGGTGCTTTGTTTACCCTGGAAACAAATGTGGCACAAAAATAAAAAGCAGCTCAGCCTAATGCAGGTGAACTGGATTGTTTAAGAGTTGTACAGGGACACAGTGAGCCTTCTGCTTCTACATAAATCTTTCTCAAGCTGGTCGTGAATGAGATGTCCCCATAGTTTGGCAGCTCATTTGTCTAAACAACGTTACTGAGTTTTCATCTCACAATTTAACATAGGATTGTCCTGTCTGAATATCCACAATGCCTGTCAGTATTAATTGGTTCGTTTGCTTCCAAAGGTGACAGTGAGACAAAGATGCCAACAAAATAAAGATGCCAGCTTCCAGTTCCAGCACTTCATTTATAGCTTGTTTCAACAACAGTGCTTCTTAGTAGTGAAGATGCAAAGAATAATTGGCTGCTGGGTGCAAAATAAAATCAAAAGCATCAATAGCAGCATTTCTGGTCTTTTCTTCTACTGATGCTTTCATCCTAATAATGGAAAACAATCTCCCCAATTTCACAAGTGTAAAGGTCCTCCAGAAGTTGTGTTTCCCCAGCAATGCACAGACCCAATCTCAGCCTAAGATGTGTCTCAGGGTCATAGATTTAGGAAGTTATTTGTAGGTTTGGGAAGACTCCCTAAACTTGGCCATAGGTTACCTTATAAAGAAGAAAACATGAAATGTATGACCTGAAAAAAACCCTACCCCAATAAAAAGCTGTTAGAAAAAAAAACTAGACACAGGGTAAGGAACACAACCTGGAATAAAACTGCAATAAAATCCCTGTTGAGGAGGGCTGGAAGTTTTGATACAGAATGAGGTTATACATCAGAGAACAAATTTGTTTTATGACTGCTTCAGTGATAATAAATAGCAACTAACAACTTCCAAACCATTAAAACAGTTCTAGCATGAGATTATTATTATAATGGTTTCAGATGCAGAATTAGAAAAAAAAAGATGTTAATGCAAGCAGAATGCCCTGCTGGAAATGACTGATCAAGATGTCTGTTGCTTTGTGTGGCTGATAGTTAAATATCTGAAGGGCTAAGAATTCCCTATCAGTTTCTTGTCTAGTAACATTGGCAATTATTAACCTGTTCAATTTATTTCCAGAGAAGCTCTGTTTACTCTCAGCTGAAGGGGCTTTGACATACACAAGCAAGAAGTCCCAGTTAACTTGCTGAGTCTCGTTGCTGGTGCTGAAGAAATTTGCTGACCCTGTTGATTGTCCAAGCCCCCGTTATCTGGCTCCTTTTCACTTTGTGCAATTATTCCCTGACTCCTTCTTTGGCATCTTGCTAGGTGATGGCTTTGATCCTCTTTCCTCTGAGCAGCCCTCTGCTCTCCTGAAGGCTTCCACACATTTACATGCACATGCTAGCAGAGGGAAGGGAGAAGACGAATCTCCTCTGGCAATTTCATGATTCATTCTGGAACATGGATATTCTGAGCACAACAGGGAAAGAAGAGAAAACTAAAATAATATCCTGATGAGGGATTTATACCTTAGGTTAAAATATATGCTTTAGAACCTCAGGAACTGACTCTCTATGGGCATAAAGCTTGAAGCTGGAAGCAAACTTAACTTAGAGCAAAGAATAGGGAAATTCCATCTAGTGAATGATTGAAGTTGTAGAATCTGATAAGGGAAGAACAGAAAGAGATGCTTCATTGCACTTCTGGTGTGTTCAGTCTTGAAATAGAATCTTCAGATTGCTTGTTGTCCAGACAGTTCACATATTTACTATATTTCCCTGTTCTGAAACAATAACCATAGCAATCCAAATTCTTCTTTTGATAATGAAAGTAAGACTTACTTACTAGTCTTTAGATTCTCCATCTCTCCATAAGTCAAATGAGCAGGCTGCACTCCAAAAAAAGTACTCAAGAAGCTATAAACCTAAAAGGATACATTTTACCAGCAGAAAGTGCTTATGAAATCTTTAACCTTGTTTAGAACTGTTTTACATGACTACCTCTGTCAGAATCTGACCTACATTTTATCTTCTCTTTGTTTCACAATGGAATTTCGGGTGTTCCTGATTTTGCCCTCACCTATATTGGAAAACAGCTCACAGCGTCCTGAGCACATCGCTGAATCATCTGTGAAGAAAACTGGCTGATAGTAAGGAATGATCAAGGCTCACACATTCCTTAGCTCAGTAAGAAAAACCCAGGAGCACATTCAGATGGATACTCTTGTTGTTCTCATTGGCCCTCAGAATTACTGGTTTGCTGTGGAGCTGTGCTTATCCTAAACTGATCTTGTAAGGCAACATCCAGTCTGCCTTGTGTTACAAACTTAACTGAGCTGGGTAAATCAGGAGCTTAGTATTCCTTGATTCCATAGCTGTTGAAGGGGATGAACAGGATTAGAAGAGGAGCTTAACTTAGATGTGCTGAATTACTGTCTCAAGGTGTCTAGATATGTCTGCTGAATCATTTTCTGAAAGCCAGCCTCCTGTTCAGTGACATAATGGTACTTTATGGAGGCTAAGCATCTACTGTAGGCAGCTCTGTTAAAAGACTTAAGTTACAGATTTTGCCAGCTGCTGCTTTGACACACAAAGGGGCCCAAGTAATAAAATGCAAAACTCTTGCTCTGTTTGATCCATCAGGGAGAAAGTTGGTTAAATATGCAGAATCATATCAAATAATTGAAAATGTTTTGAATTCAGGTGACATCATTTAATTTTTTATATTAGCAAATTTGCTTCCCCACGTTTTTGACATTTATATGCTCAGTACATTTCTGTAATGTATTAAAAATTAGTTGATAATTAGAACGGTATGTCGTAAATGAGGTTAAAATGTTTCCCCAATTATGAGACAGAAAATTTAATGAGAGTAAAAGCATGTGCTAGGAACGTGGAACTCACAAATCTTTGAGACATCACAGGCAGTGTGCCATGACATTTGCCGACATTTCCAAGTTCCTCTTCTGGTTTGCTCTTTGACCTGAGATCTCTGGCATTTTAAGCCCAGTTGGAGGCTGCTACAATAAGAAGAAATGTTTGACAATTTTGCCCTCAGTTTCCAAAAGCTGAATACAGTGTTTTTAGGTGCCTTCCTTGTAGCAGTATTGTGATTTAGTTAGTTGTTTAGAAGAACTTTGGTAATTTTTGAGAGAAACTTACTGTGTTTGTGTCCTCCCATGTAATTTCTTGCCCAATCCTTCCTCCTCTCTGAGGTCATTTGAGGGATAAAGGCCTACCCAGTAAAGCATCAACATATTAATTGCAGCATTGTTTATACTGTTGAAACCCCACCTCTTTGCCACTTCCTGCCTCTGAAACTTGTATTTTCCAGAAACACAGAGTCTTTTTAGCCAAAATAGTGGCAGAGGTGGCAAGCTGCCTTCACTAACACTGAATCTGAAGACTTCTGCTTAGAGTGCCTCTTTATTTAGTTCCTGTTTGTTTGATCCTAGATGCAATCTCCTCAATCAAATCATCTTGTCATTAGTTACTAATGAAACTGACGCATGAGTAAGCTATAGAAGGAATACTTCCCTAACTGGCAGTGTGAAGGACATATAAAAATATCTCAGAATGGCTCCCTGATTTGTTGAGGAGAGTTCTTTTTACCCTGAATGTTTTTATTTCTCCTCTGCTCTTCAGGGGTTTTCTAGTTTAGTTTCTGGTGACTTAGAAAATGGAGTGCTTTTGGTGACAGGAAGTGCTCATTTTGTGGAATGATAAACATGATGTTCTGTTATGCTTCTATTACTTGTAGCCCATGTCCATTAATTTACACTTACTCAAATGTTTTCAATTTATCTGTATAATTCTGATGGTTTTTATTTTCCTTTATCCCTGAAGTTTTCTCAAGGGTCTCCAGTGTCTATCCACCATAAAAGAGAGCAGAACTCTCACATTTCAAGTGGATTAAATCCAGAGATAATGGCATATAAATTTCTTTTTGATTCAAGGTCTTGTTGTTCATGAAATAATAATTTAAAGCAAGAAATATATGTTCCTGTGAGCCACAGAATTCATGTTGCCTGCTTTCCTATTGTTCTATTGTTAAACTGTCCTGTACTTAAGATGCATGAGTTGTAAGAAAACATTTTTGCAATGGTCCATTTATATTCTCTATGTCTCTGATGTGGGTTTTATTGTGGCTTTTAATAGAGTTATATTCACAGATAATGTAATCTTCACATCAGTGTTACCACTTAATGCAAAGCACCTATTGCTTTATGTTGCATTTATCCCCAAAATCTTGTAAATAAATAATGCACAATACACAGAATGTCACCAGGAGGAAGCATTTACTGTATCTGCAGGTATTTGGTTTGACTGATGTGTTTGTCCCACATGCTTTTTTGGGGAGGTCCGCTTAAGACAGCTGTTGCCAGTTGTTAGATTGTAGTAAAGGGACAGATAGAGGCTGGTAGAAAAACAAGGGCTGGTGTTATCCTTGTTCATATCAGCTTGAATTTGTCATTTCCTACTGTAATCCTTAGACTTATTCCACAACACACACTGCAACCTGACCTGGGCCACGCTAGATAATTAAGATCAAGTTAAACATCTGTACTAGAAAACAGCAGGGGTGAGATAAAAGCACAAAATTTTAATTTGAACAAAGATCTGAGAGAGGAATATCTTTCTATTTCATAGTGAAAACTCATGAGATTTTGTTTGTTTGTTTGGGTTTTTGTTTGTTTGTTTGTTTGTTTGAGAGTCTTTCCTCCCCTTTAATCTTTATCCCCTGAATATGGGATACTTATAATTCTTTATTTGTATAAAATCAAGAAATTGAAAAGCCCACCCCAAACTACTTTTTAATTTATGAATTTAAAAAAGAACATGAAAATATTCAAGGATAATGGAAATACCTCAATTTTGTAGATTTTGGGTTTTTTTTTACTTTTATGTGGCCAACTCATGATTTTGAACATTGGCAAGCCTTGTTTGGATGCTGAACAAACACTGTGGGTAACTCTCTTCAGGTACTTATACAAATTGGTAGGAACACCACCTGAGCCTTCTGTTTTCCAGGCTAAACAGTCACAGTTCTCTAGCCTTTTCTCATCTGAGAGATGTTCTATTCTCATTACCATCTTTTGCAATTTGCTGAACTCTCTACAGCAGCTCCATATGTGTTTTGTACTGAAGATTCTAAGACCTGGATACAGTGCTCTAGGCATGGCCTCACCAGAGCTGAGTAGAGGGGGAGGATCACCTCCCTTGACCTGTTGTTTTCTTCCAAAGACCTTGCTGTAGTGAGGTTTGGTGGCTGTACTTACAAATTCCTCATCAAGCCCAAAAGATATACTCAAATAACCCAGATCCTCATGGAAGACTCAAGGACATGCTTCAGCTATAAGTGAACCACTCTGTCTGGAACTTGTTTGAGCGCATGCTCTTTGCCAGGACATGAACATATTTCAGTTCTCAACAATTTCCTCAATTCTCTCAGCACTAGAGAAAAAAGTATTATAGCTAAGCTGTCATGTTTTTCTCCATAACTTTGTATATAGAAGAACTAGATTTCAGAGCTCAGTCTCTTAATTATAGGAAGTGTTGCTGGAACACAGATGGAATTCTTGTTTGCCCTTTTCTACCCGTTATGGGAGCAATTCAGACAATGACCTTGTCTTAATTTATTGTGCTCTGTGAAGAAACAACTGGCTTTTTCTGGCTCTTGAGATAACTGTCTACTTGCAGGAGGGCTTCAGTGACCCATCATTCACTATTTCTGTGCCTCAAAAAGTAGGGTATAAAAACAAGAAACGTTTTGGTTGTTTCCCCTGTCTTTCCCTCTGCTGCCACCATACGGTTCAGCATCAGTAAGCAAAGAGATTATGAACTTCAGTGTGGTTTTAGAATTACACTGCTCTGCTTTTTCCTGGCTGTTTTTGTTGTGGATTTTTTTATTGTTTTGTTGTTTTTTGTTTGGTTGGTTGGGAGTTTTTTGGTGCATTCAAGAAATACCTCAGATGGTAGACATGCATTGCTGATTTTTCAGTGAAAATGTTCAAGATGCAAACTGTCTTGAGCAAAGGCCATGCTAGCTCTGGAGAGAGGCACCATGTATTTGACTTTGTTCCTTATCAGCCACTTTTTCTTGACTACAGGATCTGGGAATCGCCACTTCTCCAGGCTGCCAAAGAGAACAACCTTGCTGCCATTAGGAAACTTCTCACTGATGGAACATGTGATATCTATCAGAGAGGTAACTCTTGAGATTGAGGTAATTTGGGATTACTTGAGAAAAATGGTTTTCTGTGAAAGGCAAGAGCTTCCTTCAATGAGTAGCTTGTTAGCTTGCTAAAACATTTGCATCAGCAGACTCAGATGACTTAACTCTATGTCAGCAGCTTTGCAAACAAAGTGAGTTTTCTGGCTTGGTTGTACTCATTCACTTCATGCCTGAGGTCAGCCATCACTTACAGACACCTGAAGTTTCTGCTCAGTTTTCAGATTTTGTACAAGTGAAGGGCAGAGACTGTGCAGTTATGTGGCTGTACCAGGCACTACCCAAGGGGGGACATAGCCCTCCTGTAATTCCTCACCTCAATGAATCTATTTCTGCTTTTGTCCCATACAGTTGAACATCTCGACAATTCTCATGCTTGTCCTACTCTTTCTAGGCGCAGTGGGAGAGACTGCCCTTCATGTAGCTGCCATGTATGATAACTTGGAGGCAGCAGTGGCTCTGATGGAAGCAGCTCCTGAGCTTATCAATGAGAGGATGACATCAGAACTTTATGAAGGTAATGTCACTGGGAATGAGGATGGGCAGGATTCCCTGCAGGAGCGTAGAGGAAGTACTTCTTGTACATTTGGGAAATTGGCTTATAGTGTTCTTAGTTCAATATGTTGCTAAACTGTTACACAGCAAAACACACATGCAAATGGCATCTGACCTTTCTTAGAAGGTGGAATTATATTAAACATTAGTACACACATGTGCAAACATGCAAAGGCCTTGACCAGGGAATTGCAAGGGATTAGAAACATTATATACAGTTTGCTTTCTAACATACTCATTTGTAAAAAAAGGGATATTTGCCTGACCTCCCCTTAAAGGAGGAAAAGTAGTTATTTGGTTGAGAGAATGAAAAATGTGGCCACTGCTTTTGAGGCTAGACTCTTACCCAGATTTTTAAAGAATACTTCTGGTTGAGTATACAGAAATTCCAGTCTGAGTCTCAAAACCGCTAAAATAATAATGATGGGGTTTTAAAAATTCTAAAGCCTTGTTTGAAGGGTTAGAGGAAGTCTTTGGGAGTTTTGAGCTTTGTCTTGACCTTATCTTCATTTCTTATGAATGAAAGCATAATCAATCACAACTTCCTGTTTGCTTTCAGAAGAGTGTGGCATGTCTTGATTTTCCCTTGGAAAAAAACCTAGAAAGTGCACCCTGGTGGGGGTTTTTGGCAATTTATAAAGTCAGTTTCAATAAATTAATGAAAAGATTTATGTAGAACGGAACCACTGGAAAATCTCTAGGGACAACCCTTTGCACACAACAGGGATAACTTGAAAGCTAATTCCTTTAGCTGCTGTCCATTCCCCATGACTGACACGTGAGCTGCAGGCTGCTACTCAGCCTGAAGGTGCTTTCAAAAGATGAGGTTTTGTTTCTGTGTCTTGCAGGGCAGACAGCTCTCCACATTGCAGCAGCCAACCAGAACACCATGCTGGTGAAGGCTTTGCTCAAGAGAGGAGCCAATGCCAGCACAGCAAGGGCCACTGGGCACTTCTTCAGGCGCAGCTCCCAGAACCTTTTCTATTTTGGTACAGCCTTAACTTCTCCCCTTGCTGCCATAGGAGGGAACCAGCAGAGTGGTGAGGGGTTATGGGGGAGCCTTACTTTAGTCCCCATCCCAAGTGGATAAGCAGAGGCTCCTATCTCCAAGTGTCATGAGACACACACCTTTTAGCAGAGAGTAAGGCTTCTTCTGAGTATGTGAATGTTATGTGGATATAAACAATACACATTTTATAGATTTACATGTATGCAAATAAATATATATATTGTATAAAAATTGTAATTTAGTGTCTTCCTAGCAGCAAAGTACTTATCAACCTTCTTATGGAGGTAAACCACTGAAAAGAATGTTTCTTCCTTTTAGTGTTGTGTAGGACAGGTCTTTTTAAACCTTTCTCATTAGGATGAGAAGTGGGGCAGGAAATTTACAAGTTACCTTAAGTAACTCCTGCTTTCGTATCCTATGGCTTCATAGCATGGATGGCTTTCCCTCAGCATGCCTCAACCTTTCCTACCCCCTGGATCCTTAATGTTGTTTCTCCCCATTCCTTTCATTTCAGGAGAGCATGTTCTATCATTTGCTGCCTGTGTGGGAAATGAGGAAATTGTGCAGCTGCTCATTGAAAATGGAGCTGACATCAGAGCTCAAGATTCTCTGGGTATGTGCTGTGGGGCTCAGTGAATTGCAGAGAGTGGATCTGGACATTTTAATTCAGACTGTCATCCGTGCATGCAAATATTCTTCTCTCACTAGAAACAGCTGTGGGATGAGGGAAACGAGGAAAATAAAAGCCATCAGTCCATTCTCAATCTTTGCACAGGGCTGGCCTATTCCAGATACTTCATCCAGTCTCCTTCCTTCATAGGTAACACTGTTCTTCACATCCTGGTTCTCCAACCTAATAAGACGTTTGCCTGCCACATGTACAGCCTGATACTTTCCTATGACAGGAACAAAGAGGGACCAGGGTCACTTGAACTGATTCCTAACAATGAGGGGCTTAGTCCATTCAAACTGGCTGGAGTTGAGGGCAACACCGTGGTGAGTTTGTGTGACACTGGTACCTCTGTACAAAAAGAGAAATGGAGACATTGAAATAACATCATTCAGAGCCAGGGAGTTTGTGCATGTTCTTAGTGGGTAGAAGATACGTAACAAGATTTTTTTTCTTATGTAGGTCCCAAAAACCCCTTATAAAAAATTTCTGTATCCTAATGAAAGAAATGAGTGCTTAAAGAATAGATATTTCCCCCTCAATTTTTGAACCATTTGAGTTAAACAGGTATTAACAGACACATTTACCCCAAGTAATTTTTTGAAAGGCTCACAGAAATTATTGTCTTGGTTGTCTAGATTTCATTATTCTAAATGTGACACATGGGAAACCTCTTCAGGTATCCACAGGCATTTATTCATAGACAAAATCTTAGTATTTAATGTAAACCCTCATCCTTCCACTCACTGAGAAGACAAAGGTGGTTAGTGTTTCTTCTGTAGATTCACAAGGGACAAGGTAATTTCCTCTTTTCTGACGTCTTGTAGAAGAGTATTAAAAGATTTTTTTTCTAATCAACCTGTAATTCCATCTGAAGTCTGTTGTCAGGAACTATAACTATGTCAAGTAACTTTAGTAGTTTGATTAGAATTTAGAGTAAAAATAACTCCTCCTTTACATCAAGCATGAGCTAATAATCAAATAGGAATCAGAAAAATTTCTTCCACTTCTTAATTTGCTGTAATTGTTCCCAAGAGATGTGAGAACCACAACAGCTACCAAGTTCAAGGAAAATATGTCATAATTAAGGGTTTTGAACAAGTTTATTTGTTCTCATTGCAAATACACTGTATACTGGAAAGCTTCTGATATCCTTGCCCCCCTTCTTTTCTCCACAGATGTTTCAATACCTTATGCAGAAGCGGAAGCAGAATCTCTGGTCCTTTGGCCCCTTGAGCACTGTGCTGTATGATATCACAGAGATTGACTCCTGGGCTGAAGATCAGTCCTTCCTTGAGCTCATAGTATCCACCAAGAAGAGAGAGGTACTGTGGGCACTGCATGCATTCTGTGTGCAGACCATGGTGATTATAGAAGGAGAGGAATGATGAATTGGAAAGTTCAAGCTCATCATTCAATCATACAATCCACAGAGCAAGGACTCTGTACCATGGCCTGCAGAGGATACATGAAGTATAGGGGTTTATTAATGGTCTGGCTACATCTAATGCTTTATGTACAGTTTCTTCTGAGGTATGAAAATTGAAGGATATGGAAAGAACTAGGTATGAACAAACCACAGAAAAGGATTTTCTCTCACCAGGCTCAAAGATAGACTAAGAACCTGTAGAGTAGCTCTAGCAAGTCTCTTCCTGTAACTGTGATATTGATAAACTCTTATAGTATCCCTGTGAGGCAGGAGTACGTTCAGAAATCCTAAATTGGAGTGCATTTAAAAACTACTCATCATTATTATTCCCTTCATTTAATGACAGGTTATGACTCAAAACTAAGTGGGCAAATTATCTCTGCTGTAGGCTCAAAAGCTTGTAAAAGGGATTAATAAGACTAAAATAGCAGAGTGTAATGGTGAGCTTTGATATATCTCCCTAGGACTTCCAAGGTACACAACCCTCTCAGCTGTAATGACCTTAAATAATCCTAACAGGACAGGAAATGAATCAGAAGACACTTCCATTAGCGCAGTTCTGCCCCTCCTGTATTATTTACACCTACCAAAATTTTAGTCAAACCTTTCTAACAAAAGTTTGAGCTTCTGGAGAGCTTTGCTATGGAGCTGCTATGTCTATGAAGCTCTCATTTGCTCTCACATGAAGTCTTATGAGTGAAATTTCTATAAGTGGGGATACATATGGAAATCCAGGGAAAAGCAATCCATGTCAAAAAATATAACAGGTTCAATATAACCTGAATAACAGGTTCAAACAGTTGTCCACTTTAGAAGACTAAACCATAATCCTAAAAAGAAAGCAGAATATTTGGCCTCTCTCTTATCCCAAACCATTCATATAGTGCATGCAGATCCAAGAATCTTAATTTCAGAAAAGAAGATATTCCCAAATATCAAGAGATATAATGATTTGTTTTCCAGAATGCTCTTACATATATGTTGCAATTTTTTGATGCATAACTAGTAGTTCTTTTTTGCATTTGATATGTTTGGTCCAAAATATTTGCTGTCTCTAGAAGAATGCCATGTGTGACCGCATCCCATCATCCCCTCCCAGTCCAATATTGGACTAGAGAAGCATCTGTAGCCCCCAGTCAGAAGCAGGTTCCTCTTGTGTTAAGGGGAATGCATAGATGCATAGGTACTAAGATATATTTTCTGATCCTGAAGTGTTTGAAAAGTAAAAAATAACAGGGAACTAAGCTACAGGAAGATTATAGTAAGCTTCAAACTTGTATTATCCCTTGGAAAATGAAATTTACTCTCCTATGCAAAGAATTCTAGAGCACTGACTTCTACAGAAACCAGAACACCCATAGGTGGATTCTCTCTCATGCAGTTTTGATCCTTTATGATATTTCATAGGCCATTCAAGAGTTTTGTTAGGGTCATGTCCATTTATGGAAACATTCCCTGCACTTCATGCACTCAGCAATTTTTGGCTGACTTAGAGGAAACAGGGCATTGTAGCAAGAGAAGAAAAACATCCAGAGTGCATTAAGACTTTTTTCTTTAAAGTAACACAGTCACAACAATTTGACTCACATTTTCTTCTCACTTATTGCAGTGGTCCCCTAAACAGTAGAAAGTAAGTCTAGAAGTATTTAATAAAGTGAGTGGCTCAAACTCATAAGTTGTAAAGTACACCCGTCTCTCCTGTTTATGCTGTCAGTCTTCTAGTATAAGATGAAGGCTTGATATACATGATTCAATTTGTTATCACCCAGATAATAAGGCAGAAACTTAAATGTCAGTATTTTTACATAAGCCATAGACCATCAGACAAGTACAAATATCTTTTAGAAAAATGTTTCAGCTTTCTTATTTTAAAACATCTGATACAGAAACTTGTGTTGTTGTACTTACAGGAATATTCTGTCATCCTCAGTTCTATGTTCCTACACAGAGGACAAATTTATTCCAGTATTTAACATGCTTTTCTTGTACTTCTCACTGCTACTCAAGAGCTGTTCTCTGCAGGATACATTTCTTTTTTCCAAAGCTTTTTATTGTCAAACGAAGCAAATCTAATGCCCACTAGAGCATTCCACTTTTGCAAAGTAAATTTAGTTTTGTAATGCTGAATAAGACAGATGAGAATAGTTTGTTAGCACTCTCAGGAAAATTTGTGAATGCTGTTTATGAAACAATGCACTTTTGGCAATTAATTCCTTCTTTCTTTCTCAGGCACGCCAGATCTTGGACCTAACACCTGTGAAGGAGCTGGTGAGCCTGAAGTGGAACATGTATGGTCGTCCCTATTTCTGTTTCCTGGCCTTATTCTACATCCTCTACATGGTCTGCTTCACCATGTGCTGCGTCTACCGGCCCCTGAAACCTCGAACAGGCAACAGAACCAGCAGCAGGGACAACACAGTCTATGTGCAGAAAATGCTTCAGGTACTGTGACTGTAGGAGTCAGAGCCCCCATTGGGCAATTCCCATCTAACCTACTTAACTGGAAAGTCCAAGCCTTCCCCAGTCCCCAAGTATTGCAGCTGTCCTCTTCCCCTCTTTCAGCCAGCTGACCTTTGTCTGGGAGGAATAGGAGGTGTGCTGTTCTCCATTGCTGGGGCTGGGCTGGTTCCTCTGGCATTGCCAGGTCTACTCATGTTTATTATAAGTAACAATAGGCTTTCTTCTCCCCTATCCTCTTTTAAAATTTACTTTCACTTTCTTTGAAATTTAATTTTAATTAACTTTTTTTTTTCAGGAATCATATGTGGCATATGAGGATGAGCTGAGGCTGGTGGGGGAGCTGATCACAGTCATTGGAGCTGTAGTAATTTTGGTCCTTGAGGTAAGAGAAACAGCTATACAGTTTCAAGTTTCATCAAGGCAGATTTTACTTACTAGACAAGCATGGATTTGTGCGCACTACTTGGTGGGGCTTATTTGCTTAGTCTGAGTGCTTCAACATAGTTCTATGGCAATAGATATTGCCAACAGTATCTATTAGATGAGACAGAGACTGTAACAGTGTGCTAAGTAAGACTCCAGGTGTGGAAGAAGCAATTAGAAGGATTGGTCGCGCTCCCAAGTACTGTTTGCAGAGTAATCCACAGTTCCTGTTAGCACCATCCATGGTCCAGCTGACTCCCAGATGTTGCTTCATCCAGTACCCATAACTATTCCTGTTTAGGGGTGCTGGGTAAAGTGATTTCTGTGCATAAACAGAAAAGTTTATATTTAATTGGAGATCAGTTACTCTATGGACTTGTAACAGGAGCCTTTCTCAACCACCCGCAACTTGATTTTATTATAATAGGAAATAGAAGATTGAGAATTTTATGAGAAAACTCAAAAGATGATGACAGGAAGAACCAACAATAAAACAGGTCTTGTAAGCAGCTTTCTGCCTGTATGGGGTGCATCAGGCACAGTGTAACCAGCTGGCCAAAGGAGGTGATTGTCCCCTCTCTGCTCTGCACTGGTGTGACCTCAGCTTGAGTGCAGTGTGCAGTTTCAATTCTATGATAGGTTCCAGAAGGACAAGTCCTTCTTCCTGTGCTTAGTCAGGACTCTGGGGCTAAGGCTACCCCTGAGACAGTGTGAATTCTAACAAACTCCTCTGATTCCCCAAAAAGGTCTTTTTTGTCTTTGTTACTGAGGCACCTCTCTGTGACACTTCTCTCAATCTGCCCAAGAAATCTTAGAACTTGCATTTTTATCAGTCTCTGTCTCATCCCAAGAAAGGCCCACATGGCTCAACCATTCTGATTTTAAAGTAACATAGAAATTGATCCATCGAAGAACCTGTGAATATTGGTGGTTGCCATGACATTTAGTAGTATTATGGAAACTGTCTGAGTCCTTAAGTTAACAGGATGTTTCTCTTAGATTCCAGATATCCTTAGAGTTGGAGCAGCAAAATACTTTGGACAAACAATCCTAGGAGGGCCTTTCCACATAATTGTGTAAGTACAGAACATATTAAGTCTAATAAATATATTGTCTATCATTTTCCCCACTGCTCTCTTTTGCCAGATGAGTCACTTTCTCTGCTTTTTTAGCGTGTTCTTTCTTGGGATTTATTTCTCTTAATGGCTCGACTAATATTTCCTTTACTAAACTTTTTTTTTGGCTGTCTCTTCCCGTTTGCAGCATCACATATGCTTGCATGATCCTGGTGACCATGGTGATGCGTCTCACCAGCACCACTGGGGAGGTGGTGCCCATGTCCTTCGCCCTGGTGCTAGGATGGTGCAACGTCATGTACTTCGCACGGGGCTTCCAGATGCTGGGACCTTTCACCATCATGATCCAGAAGGTGTGAGACACAAACAAACGCGGGCTATCACGACACCTCTTTGCAGATAGGGAGAACTGTAAGGATACTTTTTTCTCCCGCAGGACTATTTACTTGATTTTTCTTTAATGTCAAATGGACAAGTTCTTGTCTGCACAGAGTGTTTTAGAACTTTCACATTCTCTCTTTAGTGCAAAGGTTTCCTTTAGCCCACTCATGGTCTTAGAATCTGGAAGAAGTTTTACATAGGGTTGCACTTTGGCTTGGTGGAACAGCTGGGGCTCATGGTGGCTCTGTCTTTGCTCTACAGATGATATTTGGAGATCTCATGCGCTTTTGCTGGCTCATGGCTGTGGTGATATTAGGCTTTGCATCAGGTGAGTCTGCAAAGAGAAAATAATCATTTATTACCCCTGCCAACTTCTTTGGTATGAATTGAGTGAGGGTTTTGATTTAATCTCTGACTGACTTCCGAATAGCTGGAAAAAGTGGTGATGATGTTTAGCTTCTATTTCTCTGAGCAGGGTCACTTTCCCAGTATTGACCCCTGTTCTCAAACCATGATTTTGGTTTTCATCTCCTGCTCTTACTGGGGTAATAGACACTAGGATAATTCAGATAACTCCATATATTTTTAAGTCAAGGTCTAAGAATATACTGCAATTATGATATTTGTCTGTGGAAAATTAGATTAACACACAGAACTTTATTATTTCCTTGAGGATGAAAAGATCACTACTTTGAGAAATAAATAAATAAATAATCAAAGTAATTTGGGGTCATTTTATCATGGAGACCAGTGATTCTAATCAGGGATTTGTCCTTGTGTAGAATGCAGGTCCTGCCTGGACCAATTTGTTTGTCAGAGTCTCTTAAAGGATTCTGCTATTCCTCTTGTAATGTGATTCCTGTTGTTGAACTCTTTTTTTTCTCCTGATTTCTCTCTTCCAGCTTTTTACATCATCTTCCAAACAGAGAACCCTGAAAACCTTGGGCAGTTCTACAACTATCCCATGTCCTTGTTCACCACTTTTGAGCTGTTCCTCACCATCATTGATGGCCCTGCAAACTACGATGTGGACCTGCCCTTTATGTACAGCGTGGTGTACTTTGCTTTTGCTATCATTGCCACCCTCCTTATGCTCAACCTGTTAATTGCCATGATGGGTGACACCCACTGGAGAGTGGCCCACGAGCAGGATGAGCTCTGGAGAGCCCAGGTAATCTAGTTAAGGTGGGCATTCCTACCTTCTTTCAAATAGCAGTTAGAAGCCCATCAGACTTTCTTGTCCATCCTGTGTCTCCCTAGATGTTCATTCCCTATGAGTGGAATGTCTTGTTAAATGGAATTGATGTTGCATGTTTTTTTGGCAAATCAGATTGCTTTGTAACTGAGAGTTAAATTATAATTATAGGGATTGGATGAGGCGGGTAGAACACTAGGTAATGATTACAGGAAGGCCAGAAATGTCTTTCAGTCCATTCAAAGAAGTTGGCCTGACTATCTTGGTCAAAAGGCAAAGAAATTCAACCAGTTCTATAGCTAGTCAACAGGAAATCCATTTCCTATGCCTTTCTGTGAGAAAGCAGTCAGGCAAATGGTTAAATGTAGTCATGTGGCCACAGTGGCAAGTTCTGATGACAATTAAAGTGGGTATAGATACTGTCCTCTTCTCCAGCTTGCAATTAATTATCCTAATCATTTCCATGAGGTATAAAAGGAAAGAAATGGAACAGTGTTTTAAGACCACCATTACTTCTTTGAAACAAGTCACAGTTAGACCTAAGTTAGTGACTGCCTTATCTGAAATAGAGTATAGACTCTATAGCTTTTTTTCCTTAAGGAGCTGTAATGAAGTACAGTATGGGTCGGTGCTCATGAAATTAATATTTTTGAAAGAGAATCTGATTTTTTTCCCCTAATTCATCTGAGTTTTTTCTTTTTTCTCATTCCAAAGGTTGTTGCTACTACTGTCATGCTGGAGCGGAAGCTGCCACGGTGCCTTTGGCCTCGCTCGGGAATCTGTGGTCGAGAGTTCGGGCTGGGGGACCGATGGTATCTCAGGTGAGTTCTCGAGGAGTGTGTGCATGTAAGGATCCAACAAGAGGAACCCAATGTATGGATGTTAATAAAAGAGCCTTTCCGGTGGTCTTGGGAATGTTTGAAGTGCTGTCCTTACAGAACACACAGACCCCAATCTCTTTTTTGTCTGTGACTGATAGATAGGCAAGCACTGTCCCCCTCAGAAAGCTCTGCTGTGCATTTCCTTGTGAAATCAGCTGGTGCCTTCTCATCCAGTAGTCACATTGGACAGACCCCAGAAACTGCATGGGTTATAAGACCTGAATTTTCCTTTCAAACTTCTTATAATGAGTATCACTGAACTTCACTGCTGTGCTTGGTTGGCTGTCCCTGTCCCTTAGATACATGAAATGGCAGAGGCACAATCAGTCCATCAAGCATTCAGCAGCAATGAGCTGCCCTGTGAATGACTCAAAATCATTACAGGAATAATTAAAAGTCAAAATTTCTTTCTCAAGTGAACCTAGCAAAGATGTTCTACTTTGCCATGATTGCATCAGGTGGCAAAGGCACAGGTTCAGGATTTCAGTTTAGGCACTGAACTAAAAAACTGTCTGTAGTCTAGATAACACTAAATTCTTCATTATTTCTGATTTTAATCAATATTTAAGCCAGGTGAGAAAAGAATTAACTTTTGGGCTTTTGCCTTTTCTAAATATGCCATCTTTTGCTGATAAAGCCAGAAGGGGGAGTGGTGGCTGTATGAATCATAGAATCATAGCCTCATAGAATATCCTGAGTTGGAAGGGACCCACAAGGATCATGAAAGCCCAGCTCCTGGCCCTGCACAGGACTTTCTGCAGATTTTGCAGACAAATTGAGCCTTGTGGATTTTCAGATTTACTGGGCAGAACAAGCAGACCTAAAGTGGTAACAATATGCAACACTTTCAGTCCAAGGCATGGAATATAAAAATACATTGCAAGAGCAATGTCCCAGAAATTCATTTGGAATAATTGGGAATGCAAATTATTCACTGGATGATGTGATAAAAGAGGATTGCTGTGATTTAGTTCTGTCAAATCTCATGGGTTTTCATTATATATGTGTGGGATAGTAATTCAGAAGACAATCGATATGTAGAGGATCGGTGGAAGTGGAGCAGTTAAATAAAAGTTCAGCAAGAGATGAGTGACATCCTGAGGCTAGCAGCCATAGAGTATCAGAGGAGGAAAGTCAAGAACAGAGAAAATTAATGAATATATGCATATATACAAGGTCTGCCAACTGCTTACAGCTGGTGAAATGGAAAAGGCAAATCATGACGGGGAAATGAATTGAAGGACAAGAAACCATGGGCAAACAAATGTACTGAAGTCAGTGATGGGAATGAAGGTCTAGGAGATAACTCTGCTCCTGGCATCCTGCCTATAATCCAGATATTTCTGGAATGTCTCTGTCAGTAGGCCTGTTTTATGGAGGGGATTTGTTGATAAGCTGGCACTTTTCTGCTTAATTCAGTTTATATTTTCTAATCCTCTTCCAGAATTGAAGACAGGGTTGATCCCAACAAACACAAGATGATGCGGTACACAGAGGCATTTAAGGCTCAGGATAGGGATAACTATGACAAAGGTTCAGAAAAGCTGGAAACCAACGGGGACACCCTGTGCAAGAAGGGACTCTCTGCTCTGTCACTGTCACGGAACACATCCAGAACCAGCTCTCACCGTGGCTGGGAGATCCTGAGGCGCAACACCTTCCGCCAGCTTTGTGGAGAGGTCGGTCCTGCCGTGGATGAGGAGGTCTATGATGTCTAAGAAGCCTCTATTTTCACACCACAATATGTGAATTGGCCCTTTTCCACAGCAGTTGTCTTCTACAGCTGTTCATACACTCCCCATCATGCCACACACATTCGTCAGCCTTGGAGAACTCTGCTGGTGAAGATTTTGTGAGCAGTCCATGGCATCTGTGCTATGATAAAAGAATGCAATTTTTTTCTCTCCCACTTAAAAGCATCTCTGCAGTTGCACTGATATTTGCACTGAGCTGGTGGGCTTGTTGAGCTGTGTAATGCAAATGATCAAAAGAAACCTGCAATGGGATTTCATCCATTTACAATGAAGTGATCAGTAAGCCGTCTTCCAGACTGTTACATAGAGTATAATCTTCCCCCCGCCAGTTTCACAAAATTGCAAGACTCTCATAGCAAAGAATGACTGAAGTTCTGATTTATGATTTGATACAGAACAGAAAAAACCCCCTGAACTCCCCCAAATCCCACAAACCCTGTAACTGATCTCAGGAATGAAGGTAGTTGTTGACACTGTGATGATTGAAAAGGACTGTAACTACTCAGCTGGCATTCAGGGCCTGAGAGATTTTGCCCTCTGAAGAAAGGCAGTCTTCATTAACTGCAGTTTCAACATTTCTGGCTTAGCAGGACTGTTTTGGCTTTGGATTGGTTTGCTTGTTTGGATTTTTTTATTGGTGATGGATGTTTTTGTTTGCTTGTTTTAATTTTTTGACACATGAATGCACTTTAAGCTTTTGAAAAGAAGTGATTGCTATTCCTGGGAGGATTCTAAAGTGGGAACTTCTTTTCCAATTGAGAGAGTGTATGACCTGGTTAGGTGACTTTCAGCAGTGTGAAGTTCCAGCAGAGATATTTATCTCCCAAGTAAGCTAAAGCTGGTCTTTTGTTTTTTGTGGAAGAATAGATTTCTGAACCATAGTTCCTTACTTATAACTGAGCCATCAAGGTTGAGTAGTGAGCTGGTATTTAACATGGAAAGGAATGGTGAGGAGATGTTGGATAGATGAATAAGAGCTATTGCAGAGACAGTTCAGAAACTGGTGCTCTCTCTCTCTGTCTCTCTCTGAAAGTCTAAAACTATCCAAGGAACAACTGAGGCATCCACGCTGTTCCCTTCCAGGCATGACACTGTGCCAGTCTGTCAGTTTATCATCTGCCTCAGGCCACTTTAAGAAAAATGAAGAAATGTACAGAGAAATGGACAGTCATTTCAGGGTTTTTTGTATTCTCAGGAGTGTGGAGTTTCATTCCAGTAGCAGAAGTTAAGCAGAAAGCAATCCACGGTCTTAACATTTCCTTCCAACAGTACTGGTAACAGCAACTTTGTTTCTTTAAGAAATTAAAGACTATTATCTAGCACTAGACTTTGAGCCAAATCACTCTGTGATAATCAAAGCAGACAATGAAAAAGCTGAACCCAGTGGATTTCTGATTGTATTGAAATATCACTGCAAACCTCTCCTACACCTTCTCACCTGCAGGTGCTGTAATGAGTATCAAGATCTTTGCAATTGTGTGTATTTATTTAAATGTCCACTTTCTCTTACTTGAATGCTTTTTTTGTTTGTTTGTTTTTTGGTTTTTGTGCTCCAATGGAAGACAGGCAGAAGACTGTCAGTCTGGAATTTATCTGTATGCTTTGGGGTTGACTAATGTTATTGAATTGAAGGTGTTGACCGGTCTCAGTCACTGAAGTGCTGTCAGTCCTTCCCAAAACCTTTGGCCTTTACTCTGGTGATCTATGGAAATGGGAGCAATGTGGTATGTTAACCAGAAATGTGAAATGCTGCTCTGATTGTAGATTAATTTTATTTCATAGTGAATAGGCAATAGCAAGAAGGGGAGAACTAATGATTTCCAGATCCTATCCCTGGCTCCAAATATAGTAGAATTTTTGCTAGTTTGAAAACCACTGAAATACAATTATGATGGAACCACACACTGTCATTTCTACAAAAGAACTCCCTTCACCTGACATAATAATAATAATAATAATAATAATAATAATAATAATAATAATAATAATAATAATAATGGTAGTTTGAAGTACAAGCTGTGTAAACCCTGGTTCTGATTTTGCACTCTTCTTCATTGCTATAAACATTGTGAAATTTGATCTTAGAAATTAAAACAACACTTTGACAGGGCAGGAGGCAGAACATAACTCAGTTACCAGTGCTAGGCCTTTTTTTTTGATTTTGGTGCCTGCTCTCCAAGTGCCTTCTTTCATAAAATTGCATCCTGTGATACTTAGCTTTCAAACTTCCTGCACAGAGCCCCTGCAAACAACAGCATCTGAACTGTGTGATTGATTTTCTGACTTTGGAGTTGCCTAATGGAAATAGGATAGAGAATCACAGAAGGAAGGGGCCTTTAAAAGTCATGTAGCCCAGAAACCGAGCAGGCACATCTTCAACTGGATCAGGTTGCTCAAAGCCCTGTCCAACCAGACCTTGAATGTTTCCAGAGATGGTTCATCCATCACCTCTCTGGAAAACCTGTTGCAGTATTTCACCACCTCCATTGTAAAAAAAAAAAATTCTTACTTGCTCCTATTGGAATTTGACTTCCAGTTTCCTAAAATGACTTGCATATTTAAAAAACTAAAACCTTGGAGAAGACCTTGTGCAAAAGGGGGCAGAATATTTTACAAATAGTAAATTGATTCCCCAATCTTTTGTTGATGATCAATGATGCAGGCCATTTTCAGAATGATTTTATTTAGCTCTAGGATAAAAGGCTACAGGAGAAAACTAGAGGTGTGGAAATTCGGCAGATGTAATGGGCACACCAGTTGTTGGAAATACTAAATTTAATATGTAAATGTGGAATACTTATCCTCTTTCATTTGGACACACATACATGAAGTGCACCTGTGTGAATCTCAGGTGATGAAGTAATAGGAGGCACTGGAATAACTGCTTTGAGCTGTTTCAATGCAATCTGGCTCTAACTCAGCAACAGCAGTGAAACACTTCCACTGTAATATTCTGCATGAATTTGCTGCTTCAAGATTTGCTTCAAGTTTTGTGCTGTTTGATGTAGTTATATCCTAAAATTTTGAAACAGTATTGCTGCTCCTTGCTGTTGCAAGGTGTCCTTCCCCTCCCTCCTAACAATATTGCAATGATTTCAAAGCAGACATTCCTCCCCTCCCTGAAAGGGCTAACCTCAAACTGTCTTCTGCATTACTGAAGTTTATGATAATGTGTTAAGAATGAATGTTTTGATCCACTTGCTTGTAGTTAAATGAGATCTATTTTGCTGACAATAAAAATATGGAGTGTCTTGATTGCTTCTTTGTGTCTAAAATAACTATGAGGAGCCAATTTTTGTGTTCGCTTCTCTAGCAGCAATAATACACATTACCTCACAAATTTTGTATTGCCACCTATGGGTCCACATTAAATTTTTTATTAAATCTGTTGTTCCACAACAATCCACTTTAGGTATTTCTTCATAAAAACTTTGTATAAAGTTCCAAATACTGATTTCTGGTTCACACTATGAACTGTCAAGGTCCTGTTTTTTAAAGTCATTGAGAGTTTAGTGAAAACTGCAGGACAGTTCTCTCTTCTTCAGAGAAAAAGTTGTGTTTTCATGTTCTTGGAATGATTTATGTTGGACAATGAGGCAACTGTCCTTGCTATAGCTGCTTGCAATAAAATGCACATATATACAGAGTTTTCTCAGTAAGGCACACGCAAAACAGATACCAATAGTTCAGTTTTATAATGTGCCAGTGTATAATCATGGTTCACTGAATTTGATGTTTACACCACTTCTTAAATTATTACTGTGATTCAAGTTGATTTTTTGAAAGCTTCCTAAATGGGAATGAACCAATTCAACAAATACTTGGTTCATAGATGATTAGGGTAATACTTAGAGCCATGAACTACTGATTTTAAGAAGGTTATCTTTATCTCTGAAATTACAGTTTTTAAATCAACCCTCAACTGTGCACTGAGAACTCTCTGGCAAGAGTTGTGTCCTGCTCTGAGAAATCTACAATCCAAGACAACAAACTAGTGAAGATGCAAGCAAGCATCTCTGAGATGGGCCATATGAAAACCCTCCGGTCTTGCTACTGTTTTATGCTCAGTTGATAATTGCAAATTGTTTCCTCTCTGCTGCTCCAAAAGAAGCACGCTCTACCATCAACCCTCTACATGAAAACCTTGTCCTTAGAACACCTTCTTACCCATTAATCAAATGCATTGGTTGGCTGAAGTTCTCCTTTTATTGCAAGGAATTAACTGAGACTGTATGTTGGAAAGGATCAGGATTAGGAAAGAAAACATTGCTCTGTAAGCTCAGCCAGCCTATAGTATCAGAATAAATGATTCTTTAAAATCTCTGAGAAGTTTTAAGTTATTCTAAGAATTTTAATATAAAACATTCCAGGGGAACAAAATCTGCAACACTTTTATTGGTGTAGCCAAGCTGCTCTGACAGTCACTTGTCAGCACCGTACTATTCATTGTTCTGTCTGGGTCATGGATAGAAAACTGAGGAGGAATTGCTTGCTTCCTAGTATTCCCAAGGACATGGCAGGGCAAATAATTAATTTCTTTGCATTTCAACTGAAAGATAATAAAATGAAAAGAATAGGTTTTAAGGAGTTACAAGGCAGACGCAAATGCATGTATGATCCTCCTGCACACAGATGTCCATGGTGTTTCCTTGTATTATCTTTTATGGCAGACATGAAACAGAATCCAATGGATTCAGATGAGAGTTAGGTCTTTTTTCAAGCTTATAGTCCTGTTAATTTGCTTGGTCTCCTGGGGAAAGTGCCCTGGACTGTTAAAGCAATAGAGACTGGCTCATTCTAACATGATACTCTGGAAATACAGCTGAGATGTTTGAGAATGCTGGCATGCTTTTTCCTCCTGTGTCTCAGTGTTTGGGATGGGCCTCACCCACTCCCACTGGTAAGACTGTACGATATTCCACATATGAAATAACCAGGAATGGATCATAAATGTCAGTGTGCAAAAGGTCAGCTTCATAGCATTGTGTCAGCAGCTGGCATTGGCTGTGGACATATCACGGTATCAATCTTCATTCTAAAGCAACTGACCTCTAACAAATACTGATCTCCCTGGGGCGGGGCTGGTGGAAGGAGTGGCTCACCAAATAGCAGATGGTGATCCTAGCTGCTCTCCTGGGTTTAAAGCATAATAGTTTCAACAGACTCATGGTCTGGTGGAACCTATGCCGAAAGAAGACATGTAGTCAGTCCAGGTTTTTGGTTGTGCTAAGATCTTTAGCCACCATCTTTTCACAACCAGCCTCAATGCTCTCCTCCTAGTCTCTGTGAAGGGCAAGGATAGGATATTTTGAAATGCTTATTACATATGGTACCAATACATTTCCACCTCTTTACTTCAAACAGGCGCTGCCATTTATGTCTTTGTTCGACATTATTCCTTCAAGATTATTTGGTGTATAGCGTTGAACACTGTTCAGATAAAGCAAGAATCACTGAAAGTGATTTTTGAATATTTTTAAGATGACTTTCCAGTATCAGTAGTTGGTGAACAGGGTGCTGGGAGAATCTGAAGAAGCATTGCCTGGGCAAACAACAAAAGCAACCACCACAGTGCTTCTCTTCTTGACACAGGAACATAAATGATCGAGTGTCAGAACTACCTCCTCATAATACAAAAATGGTGACATATTTAAAGACAAATATATATCAACTCTGAAAAGTGAGGGCATTTTCGACCCACAGCACAATTGACCACTAATAAAAGGAAAAGGGTAAAATGGTACAGTCAGGAACTTAGTATCTTCTTGGGAAGATCTATTCTAAAACCTTACCTCTCCAGTACTTTCCAAAGATTTGAGTCCAAAGATTCAGGCATAAAATTGAATGCAAAATTAATAAAATCTTTATACTTAATTGTGCCTGCTTATGAGCCACCATCTCTCCTATTGACTGGTAAGAAGATATTACTAATATTTAATTAAATAGATCTTTTAGTTTGCAACAGTTGTGTCTGTGTTGCTGGTCATAAGTGGTTCTGACAGCTGTTTTGATGATCTATGCTATGCAATTCTTTCTCTAGATGTGTATTTGTCTTTATATTTTAAATGCCTCTATATATGGAATTTCTTTTAGTAGGAAGGAAGGAAGAAGTTTTCTGGTTCTGTCATTCTCTTTCTTCACTATTTCAGCAGCTCCTTCCCTAAATACTTTCATGTAGTTCTTTGAGTGTGGGATAATCTGCCAATTTGTATTTTGAAACTCTTCAGTTTGGAGCCACTCCCTAACAGGAAAAGATACAATCAAAACTTTTCCTGGTTTTATTATATGATAGACTTGTATGCTGCTTTTGGGGGTTTTGCAGCTCTGCAACAAGTAGGTTCCCTTCTCAGCATCACATTGCAACCTAACATTGAAACTAATGTTCATAGCCTACTAGAAAATGAGACTTTAAAGACAGATATTTTCCCGGGGCTAAAATACAGAAAAAATCTCAAACTTGTGAGATATCTCTCATAGCTTACAATTCAAAGAAGCCTAGAATTTACTTGTCTGGGCAGCACCTCCACTCATGCCCTAAGCTCTGTGCAAAAGGTATGAAAGCTAGTACAGTCAGTATGGGCCCATAACAAAAAGTAAAGGAATCCAATTAAAAACCCCTGAAATTAAGGCAGACATTATTGCACCTGCTGTAGTGTGGACTGTTTATAGTAATATGCTAAAATGGTGGTGCCCATGAGAACAAAAGCATAATCATTTTTTTTCTCACAGCAATGGGAAAAAATGTCCCTCCTTCAATGGACTTGTTATTCTGAGTGACATTGCTGAAGGTCAGAAATGAGATAGATCAACAATTTACAATACAGTTTTTCATTATCAGCTTTGCAGACTCCTAACCACTGAAATCCATTTGAAGGACTCTGTATACACGGTCACTTTTTCAAGACACTTATACCCAAGATCTCTTCTGTTTATGCAAAGCATATTTGCCTTTTTTAACTCAGGAGTGGCAGGGTTTTACTCCTGAACTTACGTTCATGGTGAAACAAAATGCTATATTATTATTAGAATCTTTGTTTGCAGTGGTAAAAGCATTTTGAGAACTATAGAGTTGATACTTACAGAAAAGGTCAGACAATTTCCAGAATATTTTCTGTAGGCATGCATGAAGAGTATGAAACAAGATATAGAAGCACGTAAGATAACTGGGTACTTAATGCAGTTTGCTTTAAATCATTTTTCCAAGGTTTCACATTATTTCATTAGACATCTGTGCCAAGTTTGGAGATTTTGGAGCTGGACTCTTGTTTCATATTATGACTGTGCCAACTGATTTGGGGATTTCTTCCACACTATTTTCTGTTGTCATATAGGCTTCCCACACAATAATATATGGAGAAAATTAATTTAATATGCTGGTTTTGATTGGGATAGTGTTAGCTTCCTTCACAATAGCTTGTATGGTGGTGTGTTTTCAAACTGTGATTACAGGAGTGTTGACAACACAGGGATGTTCTGGTTGTGGCTGAGCGGTGCTTGTACAGTGTCAAGGTCTTTTCTTCTTCCCACAACATGCCACCAGCAAGGAGGTTGGAAATGCACAAGAAGCTGGGCAGGAACACAGCTGGGACAGCTGATCCCAGCAGATAAAAAGGTTATTCCATACAATATGATGTTGTGCTCAGCAATAAAAGCTAGGGGAAGAAGTAGGAAGAGGAGAGGACATTCGTCTTTCCAAAAACACCCTGTTACATGTGGTTAGTGAATTTCTATTTGTTTTGGTCACATCAAACACACATCCAACATACACAGAAGTGAGAATTGCTTGTTTGTAACCACCGAGCATTTTTTTTACTTGGCAGCTTCAGTATGCACACAAATAATCCTTCTCTGTTTGCATTTGCCACCTACATGCATATTTTACCTTTGAGACCGGGGAAAAACCCTGTGACACAAAAAAATAGTTAGCAATGGTGAGAGTCCTGTTTGACTTGTTTGACATGCCAATAAATAAAACAAAATCTAGCAAGGACAGGAAAGTTTTTAAGAAGTGATTAAAAGGAAAGCAAACACATGAAACAAATCCAGAAGTGACTAACCACTGTTTAACTTTTCTGCAAGTGATGTTTCATCCAAGGTTTTGGCTCTAAAAATTTAAAAGAAAAGAAGAAAGCTAGAGCTTTTAGTATAAATACTAAGTTTCATTAGTATTTCATTATATAGAACATAAAGCTAGAAGAGAAGAAATTACTTAGTTTCAAAGAAGACAAGTTTAGTTCAACTTTTATTTCCTTCTTGCCCTATGAGCCCAAAAACAGTTAGTGAGGGAAGCCCATGGACAGGACTGAGAATCTTCTCTCTAGCCATCTTTTTCCTGTGTTTAGGAGGAGGTCCAGAGCATGGGTAGAACAACTTACAATCTGTTTTGTTTGACACAGTCTCTGTGAAGAGAGAACTAGGTCCTCACAGGCATGAAATACTTCAGGTTGGAGGGGACATCAGGAAGTTATTTTGACCATGCTCCTGCTCAAAGTGAGGTCTCCTGTGAGGTCTGACAAAGTTGCTCTGGGGTTTCTCCAATCTGATCTTGGAAGCTTCTGAAATCTTGAAAGAAACTGTGCAAGCCCTCCAAAATCTCTTCTAATTTTGAACAGTCCTTATAATTAAAACCCTTTTCCTTACATCCAGTCAGAACCCCTCTTGTTCTAACTTTGTCACTTGACTTCCCACCATGCACTGCTGGATAAGTTGTCTGCAGATACAACACTGTGCTGAACATCCACAGGCAAATTAAAGCAGTGAGAACCTCACCAAAAAGAAGTATTTTTCCAAATGGTTTGAAGAAAGTTCAGGGGTTTTCCACATATTACCCAGTGCAGAAAACATAAACACAGGCAATGCAGTGAGTTACTGTGGCTTCCTACTAACTCGATTTTACAGAGTACCTGGAACAGAGCCCATGATGACTTCAGATCCTATTAATGGAGATGGTTTTACAGGGAGAAACACCACACACTGCTGTAATAAATATTTCTTAACAATGAACAGGAAGGTGCCCAGGTCCTGTTACACTTGAAGCTGAAAAAGAACATGAAACTGATATTATGACATGTAGCTCTGCTGGAGAATGTAAAAAGAAGTATTCTATGGCAGTTTACAAAGGGAGCAATGGAAATGTTGGTGATCCATCATGTTGGGAACCAAATCCTTTCCACTTTATTCATGCAGATGCCAGGAAGATCCCCAATACAACATCAAAGTTAACAATATTTAATTGACATGAAATCTTGTCAGAACAATTCCTAAGTATCATTAAAAAAATAATAAACAAAGGAATTTAAAAATTATGAGGATAATAACATGAGGATAATGGTTTTTTTGGATCTGAAAATATTGCTAAAGAATTTGCCCATTCTTCTGGCTGAACCATTTGCACTGGTGTTTTCTAATACTGATGACTCCTTTTGACCCTCTGTTTCTGCCCATAAGACACCCTGATCTCCATGATTCTTCAACAAGACGTGCATGCAACTAATCTGCCAAAATCTGGCATCACAGATTTTTAAAGTATTTTAAATCTGGAAGAATTCTTAGATTCCCCTGGAAATCTCATGTGCAAAACATGATTGTCTAAGTATATTCTTGGGTTGTGTTAATGGCCTTCACTTGGGGGGAAGTAGTGCTACAGATCTTTACATATCCTGTTTGAATTTTAAGTTATAATTTCCAGAGCAGCTCTCTGGAATAATTGAGCAGTTCTCAATTATTTAAAGCTTTTCTACTTAAAAAATTCCTTTGTGGTTTTCTCTCAAAACATTATGATAAAGAGGTCAGATGCTGGGCCTCTAACATTACCCTAACTCTTCATTATGTCAGCTCAGCAAGTCAAAACATTAGCCTCTAGAAACTGGGAACTTATGTAAAATTTTGTTTTGCCAAGTCTCATAGTTTTGTTATATTTTCACATTTCATCCAACTAGAAAAATGTTTTAAAAAAAAACCAATCCAAAATTAGGAGAAAGAAAAGTAGTTAGAAATAACTTTTAGCAAATAAATAAGGGGATTTTTTATCATCAAAACATCACAAGGTTGTCAGGCACTCCTCCATTTCACTTCTGTTCACTTAGTAAAAATGCAGTTTAAAATTGGGGCCCATGGTGTAGTTGCTTCATTCAGGCACCACTTTATTTGAAAATGACCTTGTTCTCTGCAGTTACAATATTACCTGGGTATTTTCAGAAGGCTTTGTGAGTGTGAAACTGGAAATGCAATAATTTTTATTGTAAAGGAAAATTTTCTGCAGAGCTCAAATCTATACTTGAGAAGACAAATTTGAGACAATCAAGAAATTATTTTCCAATGTAATTCATTTCAGTGCATTTCATCAAGATTGTTTTATGAAGATGAAGTTAAACCTAAGTAAATTTTTGATGTTATCTTTTTCTAAGCTCTATAAAGAAATTTCAGAAAAGTTAACTCCTGAAAACCTCAAGATAAGTCACTTTGGCCAGGAATTTTGATATCATTCAGGAAGTCTGCAAGACTGGGCAATTGATCTCCAAGCCTTGAGCCTAGACACTGGGCCCCGAATTAGAGGGTTAGGTGCAAGACAGCAGAAATGGAATTTTTAACTGTAAGAGGACAACTGTAGTTTAAGAGAACTGTCTGACTAGAACAACCAGAATTTCTCCATTCCATCTTTCTATTTTCTTGCATTCCACATTTCTAATAAACATTCTGTTTCGTATGGAGAAGATGAAGGGAAGGAAAAGAAATGATGATCAGACTGGATATAGAGATACAGAAGGCAGACAGAAATAAAAGAGACAAAAAAGAAAAGAGAAAATAATTCCCAAAAAGTTTAGATCATGTCTGTATTATATGCCAACATGAAAATAAGGAAAAGTTTTTGTACTATCATTACAGGTGGTGGCAAATGCTCCCTCTAAAACAGTTTGAACACTGTTTGCACAGTGCAGGTGATCACAGACCTGCAGGGAGTGATAAATTTTTACACTGAACATGAAGGCATTGCCTCGGATTTCTGTCTTTCATTTCATACACACGGGATGTATGAGTTCGGTAACGCCCAACTAAAATGGGTAAAACATCACAGTCTGAGAAAGAACAAAGGAAAGGCCTCCATGGTCCACAGCCCATTTTGCCTTAATCTTGCCTTGAACAAGTGGAGTGTGTCATGGATAGGGAGTTGTATTAGCCTTGGAGGAGTTGTGAGTTTCATGGGATATTTATGCAAGTGAGCAAGTGAAGGTCTGTTCCACATCAGCGGCTGAACTGTCATTGGAATGGTGATGAAGGACTTGAGTTTATTCGGCCTTGGCTTGACTATCACACAAAGGGAAACAACTTCTGTAGACATGCCAACAGAGTGAGGATGAGCTCCTGCTACAGACAACAGAGCATTGCTAACTCCCAGCGTTCATTATTTCATTATTTCTCATCAAAGCAATGAAGAACATCTGAAATATTTTCTTTATTAGCTGAAAGGACATCTTGGAGGAATCAGTTTAGAGTCCCTTAAGCATGCTAGAGAGCTCCATGATTTATTTTTCACTTGAGAAAATGTGAGAATCATTCCATCTGAATATGTGCTTTCAATTATTGCCGTTCTTCTAGTGTTATGTGGCTTCGTCTTTGCCAATTTTCCTTTCCAGAAACTGTTTCTTCCTCTGTTTGTCAGACAATACACAAGACAATAGACATTGTTTCACATTGTCTATTGTCTAATAGAACAATGTTGGGGGCTCCTGGGCGTTATCAAATGTACCCAGTACTTAGAAAATAAAGGAACTCATTACTCTTTCAAGCTACAACTCAATATAAGTAGGTGGAAAAGAAAGGAAAGAATCATTGATTTGTTAGGTCCAACATTTCCCATATTTACTGGAATAGGAGTGCATATTCTTTTCATTAATGTATACTGAAATCCTGGCACAGCAGAGATCCAAGTGAATGGGATTAAGAGACATTCTGAATTTTCCATTTGTGGCTGAGTTTTTCCTGATCAGCATCCTTGGCCAGCCCATAGCTGAATCTCATTATTCTCTCCCAGCTCAGAGCCTGCCAGTACATATGTGAGAAAGAGACATTTCCCAGAGACATGTAGCAAATGTGACAGGAAACCCTAAAACATTGTGGCATGAGGATGGATCCAATACATTGCACACATCAGATTTTGCCAGGCCTTTTTCTTTTTGTTTTCTGCTTAAGGCATAAATAGAAGAAAACAACAGTCCTCAGTGACTGGTCTGTCAGACACAGCATGAAGTATTGCTTTGCCTTAACCTTAAAAAGTCTTAAAGATAAAAGAAGAAGATAGCAGAGGATTAGAGGGGTTAAAGGCAGATAAACTATTTATGTTTCTCCCTATGAACTTAGTGACTCCAAAGAATGCAGAGATGAAAAAATCCTGCACAAGCTGAGGAAGGTAGAAGGATAAAATAGCTCTGATTCCTCATTACAGGCAGAAAAGTGGCCACAAGGACATGGAATGAAGCAGGAAAATGCAAGCTAGAAAAGCTATTGATCACTGAGTAGGGACTATTCCTATTCCTAACTATTCCTGCAGTGCTTACTAGGGACAGCAACTTCCTTACAGAAAATTAGAAAAATAAATGTTGTCCTCTAGATAAGCATATAAAGGACACTGAGCTTTGGCCTCATTCATATCTATGTGCCTGTGACTTTGTGAATATTCATGTGTGCACACTCGTGTGTATGAATTAACTTTCAGCTTCTGTAATAATATTTTCCTTTCAGTACTTATGAAAGGTGAATATCAGTCTGGTGGCAGTCTTTTAGGGATACCTTTATATCTTGATGATGCTTTTAGCTGAGTGGTGCCAGATTAAGAACTTTTTCTCATAATAGCTGCCTAATTTACTTCACAAACTGTCAAATTATAGTTGACATTTCCAGTACCTGTTCATGTTGGGCCATGTTAGTATTCAGATCTCCCTGCTTCAAAGAGAAACAACCTATGAATCAAGCTTCTACTCTGAGGAAAATATGAATGCTGCAGAATAATAATGAATAAGCTGAATTGAAAAAAAAAAAAAAAAAAAAAGAGAAATTAAATGCATTTAGTAAATTCAATAAATTAGGACTCAGGACTGCAACGTTAACTTTGAAGTTAAGTGTGGGAAGAAAGAGAGAATAGAATTTGTGTTTATGTGTATATATATGTATATATATATAAGTGGCTGTTGATTCTGCTCAGCTATTTAGAAAGGTAATAGAAGAAGGGAATAGAGAAGAGGACAGGTTTACATTTCTCCCTTTTTCTGCCTTTCATACCTTTGATAGAAGTTGCTTTGTAAATGTAAAACATCTTGAAAACCTTGAGCTTTTTCTCTTAACACACAACTCTTCTGCAGCATCTGTCTCTAAAAGAACAATGTCAGAATTGGTACTTTTAGGCAACAGATGAAACTCATCAAAAGTCCTGTACTATAGAGCTCCTATTCCCTGGCTGTTCTGGTAAAAGCTTTCCTTAATAAGTGGAAGCATATGCACAATGTACAACACTGGACATATGCTCCCAATTTGTGATTGCATCTTGGTCTGGAAGACCAAATCATGTGGTCAGTTCAGCTGAAAACCTTCCTCATGTTTGTTTCAGGAGTGTGCAATATATAACAGGCTTTCATCTAGTTTCCTGTCAACTTATCTTGACTGTTGAGTTGCCATTAACATTTTAAATTTTTATATCCTTAACCATGCAAAGATGTCAAAACACTTGACATATCTTATGGAGTAGGACCTAATTATTCATTCTACCAATAGTCAAATTCAAGGAGTTGAAATGAAGAGTCATTTAGAATTTCCATAGTTTAGAGGGAGCTTACTATCAAGTCAGGCACGGAAGATTTGAAGACCCTTAGTGTTCAGACTAAATACTGTCCAAAGTTGCACAAGAAAATACTACTGGGCCTCAGAGAAAATAGCACTTCCCTTTGTTCTTACATGTTCCAACCACAGAACTCTCCTCCAATCATGATCTTCTATAACAATGTCATGTGTCCCAGATTTTTAATTTGGCTCTTTGTGGAGAGTTAGCTGATTTAGAATAAGACTGACTGGCACACTCATTAGAAATGAGCATTTCCTGTACCACAGCATCTGGCTGAATGCAGAAATTTGGCATTTTCCAGGAGCAGCAGGTAGGGTTTTGTTGTTTAGTGGCAATTTTCCATGCTGACAATGCTCTCTTCAGTCCATAAATATCCAAATAGTTTAGAACTTCTTCTTTCTCAAGATTGTTTTTCCAATTGGACATACAAGCAATCAGTAGTGGTGTTGTTTCTCATTCAGACAACAACTCCGTCTGCATGGAATCTTCAAGCAATATGTCTTCTATTGTTTTCTATAGCCAGATCCTAAGTTTTAATAATAGCAAAATTACAGACACCACTGATGGCTATCAGCTTCCAGATGTATGAGGCAAATGATACTAATGATGCATAGCTAAGTGAATAAATCTCTCTATTTAGAGCAGTGATGTCCTAACAATGTGCTCGAGTGGGGCTGTTTCCTCCAACAGACGCTTTGTATTTGCCTTGTCTAAGGGCTCTTTGTTCAGGAGAGTGTTGCAACTGAAGAACACATTAAAATGCTTTTCCTTCATTCCTTATACACAGGTTATGTCAGTGTTTGTTAATATTGTTATGTTTAGAGCTTGTGTTCAAGCTGGAAGGTACGTTAGCTTTTTCTTTTGTTAGTGCAGAGAGGTGAAAGGGTCAGTGGTGCTAAATTATATGTACTGTGTGCCAGGAAGGGTCATGGAGGTTGATTCTTCTCTGTAGCTAGACTGTACTACCATATAGTCCTGTTCACAAACTTATCAAACTTTAAATTAATCACACAAACAGTAACAAATAAAGAAATCTCATAAACAAATGCAGGATCATGAAAAACGTACAAATCATGGCAATGGAAACCAGGCGTATTTCTGTACATGAGCCCATCTATTTGATTGCAACTAAAACTGCTCAGTTAATTTCTGACACCAGGCAGTGGATTTTCCTTAACTTTCATCATGTAAGTATTAGGCAACTGCTCAATGTCAGGTTTTCTCAATGGTCCATAGTGGGAGACTGCTCCAGATAGGAATCCAGCCTGCTTGGAGGCTTGCCTCTCTCAGTTACTACTTGGCTCTCTGACTAGTGACATGCAGATGTCTGCCACTTACATTGGATGCCTGCCCCTGCAGTATTATGCTACAAGGAAATTTCTTTTCTTAGCACTTGCTTAGCAGGATGTCCCTGTGATAAGATACTTCTTACTTTTTAAACATGCATTTGTGACTAGTCTAAATTGATAATGACCGCAGGTTAGTAATTTTTATGATCTCTGAAAGCAGAAATAGTTAGAGGTGCACATTTTGACTTTGATTTCTCTGCAAGTAGTCTACTTTTTAACAGCAATTTCACCCACTTAGGAGCCTTTTCTATGTTATGGTAAATATTTACACAGCTGCATTTGAATCAGAACTACAACAATATAGAGATACTACATAAAACTTCACATTTCATGGTTTCTTTTCAATTTCCCTTTAAGGGAGGTTCATTGTACTTCCCCTTTTTATATGGAAGAACAACATATCTGAACAGGTGACATCTTTGAAATTCCAGTGAAAGTATCCATTTATTTCATATTTGCACTTCAGATAAATTGTAGTTTCAGAAAACAAAAAGACAATGTCAGACTTCAACTCAGTTGCCTGCCTGAGTATCACTCTGGAGATCTGCCATCTGCTTTGACCTCAGTAGCCTCATTTGCAGTATGAACTGAATGCTTCCAGATCTCAGCATTAGGACTGCTTTTCAATCAGAAATCCAGAAGGGATTTTTTAACATGTCAAGAACACTTACCGAAAACTGCTGGATCTGTGGTAGCTCAGTTCTAACTCAGAATGTTATTCCCCAAGTATGAGAGTGTTATTTACTGCAAGTAACCCCCTTCCAAATGAGATCAGAATTTCTAATACTTTAAAACCAGCCCCCTAAAAGCTAAATGAGAGACTGTAGTTACACTGATTTTCAGGATTAATTCCTCTTAATATTCTTGTTTCTTTTCTTCTTTTCTTTTCTTTTCTTTTCTTTTCTTTTCTTTTCTTTTCTTTTCTTTTCTTTTCTTTTCTTTTCTTTTCTTTTCTTTTCTTTTCTTTTCTTTTCTTTTCTTTTCTTTTCTTTTCTTTTCTTTTCTTTTCTTTTCTTTTCTTTTCCTTTTCTTTTCCTTTTCTTTTCCTTTTCTTTTCCTTTTCTTTTCCTTTTCTTTTCTTTTCCTTTTCTTTTCCTTTTCTTTTCCTTTTCTTTTCCTTTTCTTTTCCTTTTCTTTTCCTTTTCTTTCTTTCTCTTTCTTCAGAATTTGGAGTTCTTGTACTTCTGATTTTTTTCTGGCCTGTGTCTTCAGTTCTGTTTACTCACTAAGTATTTTCCCCTTTCTGAAGGTCTTTTGCTTTCTTTCTTCCTTTAAAATTCCACCACTACCTCTGTATTTTTCATTATCTCAACTTTCTTTCCTTATCCTCAACCAACTATGAGAATGCTACTTTAGATTGTTCTCCCCATCTTCTACTTCAGAAAATAACAGGAGTTGTTTACTTGAGGTATTTGTTATTCCTATGCTTTAAAATGTCAGCAAGCCTCTCAGGGAAGAGATCCATTATTATATAATTTTGAAACCCACCACAGCTGAGTATATTTAATTGTTTTCATATCTGTCATACTTTACAAGGCTTTATTTTATAGGATGAAGAACATGAAGCAAGATTTCTTGCCTCTTAGACCTCAGGTTAAATTTGTAAAATAACCCTTAATGTGGAGCTAGACATTTTTAATTTTCAAATAAAAATATTGAGTCAGAGATCGTTCTACCAAAGAGTAGATTATAAATAAGAAGTTCTGTGTGTGCTCCATATTTAGGGTTTGCTTCTGAAAGCTGAATTGCACTTGAAAATGTCTGAACAAGGAAATAACAAAATCAGTATCCTCAAATCTCATTAAAAGGGTCTAGGAGGAGGACTACAAAGATGACCAGAGGGATGGAGCACCTCTTCTATGAAGATGGGTTGAAAGAGCTGGGGTTGTTCAGCATGGAGAAAAGAAAGCTCAAGGGACACCTCATTACAGCCTTTTAGTACTTAAAGCCTATTAAAAAAAGCGCATGAGTCACCTTCTACACAGGAACATAATGACAGGACAGGGGGAATGGTTTTAAATTAAAAAAGAGAGACTTAGATTAAACATTAGGAAAAATTCTTTACTGTGAGGTGTTGAGGCACAGGAACAGGTTTCTGAGAAAGATCCTGGATTCCCCATCCCTGGAAGCATTCAAGGCCAGGTCGAATGAAGTTTTGTGCACCTGGTCTAATGGAAAGTGTCCCTGCTCATGGCAGGGGTTTGGAACTGGATGATCTTTAAGATTTTTTCCCAACCCAAACCACTCTATGATTTTATGATTCTATGAAATACCAATTTTCTTTGCTCTTGGCTGTGTAATGAAGCAAAGGGAGAAAATAAAAATGCAGGAATGAATCTTCATATAAATCTAGCTAACTCATGATCAAATCCTAATTGAGAAAAGGTTCTTGTTAGTGTAAGCATTAAGAGATAGGACCATAGCCCACTTAGGCTTAAACATGCATTGCTAAAGCCAGGGCAAAGTATAATCTTCCTACCCCTTGCAATATTTCATCACAGCAAATTCCATATGTAAATAATTCTCCTTCTTTTCCATGCACAATAACTCTTTAGCATTTCCTACATCTCTTGCCTACGGAGAGTTGAAAATACTAAGAACATAAAGGTAATTACCATAGTAGTATTTGTGATTATCATTGTAGATTGGGAGCTAATTGGTCACACTATGACAAATAAAATTTACTGTTATTGCTCCCATTTTGTATAAGATGGAATTGAGATACAGAGCTGAGCTGCCCAAGGAAATAGCTGTACTTGGCAGCACAGCTTATGTCACATTAATGTCACTTTAGTATACACCTGAGAGAAATACAATGGTGTGGTAAGAAAAAGAAACATCTTTTCCTCAATCCATCCAACTGGATATATACAGTACACTTTGGATGGGCTCAGATGAACTCCAGGGCATGCAGCCATCCAGAAGGACCTCAGCAGGCTGGAGAAATAGGCTGACAGGATCTTCATAAATCCAACAAAGGGAAATGCAGCTGGGGAGGAGCAATCCCATGCACCAATATGTCTGGGAGCCACCAGCTGGGAAGCAGCTTTGCAGAAAAGGACCTTGAGGTTCTGTTGGACACCAGGCTGACCTTGAGCCAGCAATGTGCCCTTGCCACAAAAAAAGGTTGCTTTAGACAAAGCATTACCAGCAGGTCAAGGGAGCTGATCTTTCCCCTTTACTCAGCTCTGGTGAGGCCACACTTGGAATTCTGTGTCCAGTTTTGGACTTCCCAGTACAAATGGACATACTGGAGAGAGTCCTGCAAAGGGACATGAAAATGATTAAGGGACAGGAGCATCCTTTGTATGAAGAGTGTCTGGGACTTTTCAGGCTGGAGAGAAGGCTCTAGAGGGGATCCATCAATCTGCACAAATATCCAAGGAAAGGATGCAAAAAGGACAGAGCCAGAGTCTTTTCAGCGGTGCCCAGCAACAGAACAAGAGGCAATAGGCACAATCTGGAACCCAGGAGGCTCTGATTGAACTTCAGGAAATGGACATTTCTGAGTAAAGATAATGAGCCAACTCTTCAAAGCACCTAAAGGATTGTTAGGAAGTGAGAGAGCTTGTTGTGAGTGAACAGGACAGGATTTTAGCACTTCTAGGCTTTTTCCTGGTCAAAAGTCAGACCCTTGATATTTAATCACTTTTCAAAGGACTATTCTTCAGCTAAGAGGACTAAACCAAATTGTGTTTGTCTGATATTTCTCATAAGTGGTCCTGAGAACACAAGCATTGTTGCTTCCCAAAAGGAAAGGCTGGTCACAACCATCAACAGAACAGTGAAACATAAATTAGCTTTGCTTGTGTGAACACACGTTCCTACCTAACCTGAACCTGAACTTATCAAGACCCTCACAATGAGGGTCATGACAGGCAGCTATACAATACTGAGTTACAGAAGTTCATCTCTTTGGACAAAGACAGACCCCTCATCCTGCTGCCCCAAGTGCAAGGAGGCAACAGAGGTTTATGTTCCCAGTCACTAAGGTTCTCACATTGTTCATATACAGCTCCCTTCCACCAGGCAATTCCTTTGAGAGCAAAGAATCACTCTTGCATCCACAGGGGTAGTGAGACTCTCTGAGTTCATAGGGTTTATACTCACACACTTCAGCAGACAGACTGAACCCAGAGACCTCGCTCAAGCCAGCCTGCCAACCTGCAGCAGATTACAACCATTCCAAGTCATGCTTTACAAATGTAAAAGAGTTTTCTTCGATTTCTGGTCATGATTAGACAATGAAGCTGCCGTCCTTGGTTTATGGTGACAGCTAGATGATGCTGTGGCTTTGTTATGTCCTTGTAGCAAGAGACTTGACCTAACTGAACTTCACACATCAGTTTGGGTTGGTGTGCTTTGCATGCTCATTCAGTTGAGCAGCATGAGAGATATGAAATGGCAGCCTGATTCCTGGGCCCTCACATGGTTTTTTATTGCTGATACAGAATGATCGAATTTTCATTCAGGTATGGCAAGTACCTGCAGGGATTATTAAGTAGGCATAACAGAAATCAGCATTGAAGAGATCTTATGAAGATGGCTCCTTTTCAGTCCCTCTGTTGATACACTTCTGTTTTGATGGTTCAAACAGGGGAAAAGAATATCTTAAAATAGCTGAAAGCCATGGGTAGCTGTTACCCAGGGCTGGGTTTCAAGCAAGTGCAGATGGGATTGCTCTTGTCAGAAAGAGACACAAGAGAGAAGTTTGGCTGGAACTTTAAGGAGAAGAGCTTCAAGCAAACCTTCACACTCTTCTGTCACTGATACTGTTCCTGCTTCTGCAGACAGGGACAAAATATACCTAAAAGAGGAAGAAAATGAAAAGAAGTGAAGATAAATTGGAGTCCCTGACAGTATTTTGTACTCTTCTCATAAACCTGCTGTTTACCTTTGAAATCAACTGTTGCAAATATGTTCTGGAAGTCCTGTGTGGAGTATAAATAAGACTATGGGAAGCACAGTAGATTTCTTACAACCTCTGAAGAAAGCTGCCTCTCTTTAAAAGAGGAAATAGTTTGGGGGAGAGGTGTGGGCTTGCTGTCTTTCACTCAGCAACTCTCCATCAGGCTGTCTGTCCCTGAAATTCAGCCAAGTTGCATCCTTAGCCAAGTGTTTCAATTCCCTGCCACTCTTCTGCACCAACCTTTCCTGCAGAAGCATGATTCCCACTTGGGTAGTCTTACCTCAGGTGGGGTAGTCTTACCCCAGGTGAAACAGGGGAAGTCCCATTTACACATGAGAAGGAAAAAGAGATGGAGGTGATGATTTGAGTTCAGCTGAGGATGGCACAGAACCACGGAGTATCACGGGTTGCTCTGGAGCTCTTTTTAGACACTTTACAGGGTGAGAGGACTCAGGTCAGGTGTCTGGATGAAATCAACCTACTGCAGCAAAAAATGTATGTACAAAGCTTGCTGTACTTTTCTGCATTTTGCTTCAATTTTTTGTGGGTTTTGGGGTTTTTTTTAGTATGCTATCCCCACCTGATGTTTACCTGTTTTCTGCCCTCAACTTCCTGTGTTCAGACAGCTTGGAAACAGTTTTTCCTTTCATATATCATTGGGTGTTAAGAAATGGGCATTCCAAAGATGATAAAAGCAAACCAAAGGACACTACAGCTCAGTGGCATAGGTAATTTGACAACTGAGAATTCAGCAGCTCCAAATTGTGAGGGAAAGCACAACAGAGATCATAGGAATCTCTTGCCATCATTAATAGTTTGTGGTCTTGAGGGAGCCATACTCTGAACTTTGGCCCAATTGCAACCAGAAATTTGATGTGTCACACCCATGATTATCACATATCATCTCTGCCTCCTCTCTGCTGAAATATTTATGGAGAGGGACAAATTTTTAAAGCATTTTAAAATTGTGTGACTGTGGAGAAGAGTAAAACAGAGATTACAGGAATGTTCCATCATGCCCATGTAAGGTCCTAGGGGAAGAAAGTCAGCCAGTGAAAAGCTGTATTGGCCTTTCAGTGAGGCTGAATTCATGTGGCCACAGTTAGACAAGGTTATGTGCTTTGAACTCCACTTAGAGCAGAAGTCTTCCCCATGTGTCCAAACCCACCTACATTTACTCTGTCACCTTCCTTGTGCCAGCACTGATGCTAATGTTGCTGCACTGCAAGCTGAAGAAGAGATGGGAGCTTGTTGCAGAAAAGAAACCTGAGAAAAATACGTCTTTTCAGCTGGATGGGCTCTGGATGTGTTGTTGTGAGCTGAACACAAATTAACCTCCACACAGGGAGGTACAGATGACTGCATGCCTGGGGCACAGACAAGGGTGAGGCTGAGCCCTCCTGGTCTGCCCACACCGCCCCAGTGGTGTGCTGTTGCATCCCAAGACACAACATATCAACTGCTGATCCATCTCGCTCTGCTGCCAGGCTTTTGGCATCCTTTTCTGGCAGTGGCGCCCTGTGAGGTGGGAGATAGACAAACAGTTTGAAATTAGGCTGGCAGAGGAACTACCACTGCAGTCTGCTTGGTGAATGGGCACCAGACTTACTCCTCTGAGCTAGCTATCTGAGAAGTATCTCATCCTTAATTGCAGGGAGCTACACATAACAATTATCATTGTGACTAATTTTCAGGATCCATAGCATAGGGGCCTCAGCATCTATGTTTCTGAAACAACACTTAGGAGAAAGAGGGGTGATCAAGGTGAGCTGCTGGTCTACAGCTGGGTGCTCAGAATACAACCAGAGGAAAAAAACCCTCCAACTATTGTCAGGATTAAAAAATTTCACAATCCTAACATAGGTCCACCTGCTGTGGACCCTGTTCTTGCAAGGTATTTGGGGAAACTGAGTACTGCAATGTGGGTGATTATTTTCTGTGGGTGGCCAAACAGGTGAATCACAGGACTGGCTCGATCAGCTATTTATTCTATTAAGTCTTAAGGTGTGCATACTGTAATTGTATCTGGCTTAATCATGATTAAGGCTTGCACCCAAGGAGCTCATGAGCATGGAGACAGTAATGTCTTGGCTCAGGAACTGAAGTCCAGAGGACCAGTAATTGTACACTAACTAGAAGGTTAGCAACTGAAAACTTTCCTCTAAGCCCTCCTACTCTATTACTAATTAATGACACTGAATTAATGAACTGTTCAAAGCAAATAATGAAATTAATGAAATGTGTCTGAAAAGAGGAAAGGGCTGGGATGTTAGAATGCTTCCATTGTTAGCAACTTCATTTTTAAAAATTTTGGTCTATTTAAGAGTAGGAAGAAACTAACAATGCGAGATTGTAATGCTTAGGGCTGGAAGCAGCCACACGCTGAATGAGACAAGTAAACAGTTACAGAGCCAACATTCTCCAAAAAATTTTTATCCTGTCCCAGTCTGTAAAGGAGTTAATTCAGCCTTGGTTATCATATCTTAATAAATGAGGTGAATGTAGGAATGGATACAAAAGCTTACTTAAAGCATAAAGAAAATGTGTCATGAGACAGTGTTTAAATTGTTTGGTTTAGGAAGATTAGAAACTGGGAGGGTGTGTACATAGAGGGAAGATTTTCTGAAACAATGAATGAGAAAGAAGAAGTTGATCCTGTCCTTCACATCATGGAAGAAATCAGAGAAGCTGTCAACAAAAACAAAATTTGCTTTACATAAGATGCAATTTGTTTCTAGAACAATACGTTTCCTACAATGGAAAAAGTTAAAGTGCAGAAAAATCTAGACCTTGGATTTTTTCTTTGTTTTGTTCAGGGTAGGTTTTTTTCTGTAAGGTAAGTTATGTTTGTACCAATGTTCAGCAGCATAAATCTCCTGTATGCAGTGGGAGATGCAAGGGACCTGTTGAACAGCATTCTGCAGGTGAAGCTTTGCCAGGAAAGGGACAGTTAAATGTCCTGCAGATTCTCCCATCATCAGTGCTGTTATGTGCTGGTTCACAGGACACCACTCCCCAACAAGCACACTTCACTGCCTTATATACTTGAGTGTATATGTAAGTTGTATCCACGAGTGGATCTGATCCTGATGTTGGCATTTAAGAAGCCTCTGTCATCTTTCTGCATTGTACTTGTCACTGGTCATTCTCTGACAGGCACTGAGTGAGCTGCCATTGTGTCACAGTATGGCCAAGGCTATGGCACCCTAGCTTCACAAAATAAAAAAGGAAAACATCAAAGCATCATGTAACCTTGAAATTTAATTGTAGCGAATGGCCTTGGATAACTTGTACTACCTCTCCTTATTTTCAACCTTATAACCTGTAGGGTAGAGCTTCCCTTTTGGCTATCTCATGTCCCCTAGTAGATCTATGTTGGTTGAAAACTTTGACTATATCTTAAGAGGTAATACATTGTAATTCTTGTATGCATTAAAAATAGGACTAGGTTGGTTTTCCCCAGGATTTTATTAATTTAAATTATCATATATATTTTGATTATTCATTTTCAAATTATTAAGTACCATTAGATCATGCATATATCATTAGAACATGCATGATTTTTGTTTTCAACAATACCTGCATTCCTGATGTAGGAAAGACCAAGTGCTATCAGTTCACATTTCATGTTACACCAAAGTTGTTTATTCAGATATCTAAAAAGCACCCCACTGCCCAGCAGGAACTGGAATTTCATGTAGAACTGTCTGGGACATTCCTCTAGATGATTACATAGATAACATGCCGAGGAATGCAGCACTGCTAATAGAGTATTAGGAAAGTAGTCATTAACATAAATGACTGTATTTTTAAGAGTGACTTTTTCTAACAGGTTTATCTAAAGGGTTATTATGTAACACAAACAGCCCACAGCTGTTGCATTTCTATGAGGTAAACCCTACTCTCAGTGACACTGTCCAAACTCATTGACCTCAGTTAGCCCGTTCAAGTGGGTCCAAGAACAGATGACCTTTTCACCAGCATTCACCTCTTCTCCTGTTGTCTCATGAGGCTACACAAACAGTTTAAAGTTTCTTTCATGTTTGAAATACTGTTCAATTTTCTTTTAAAATTAGAATAGAGTAATTCTTGTTGGAAGGTCTCTTTGGCAATCACCAAGTCCAAACTTAACTAAAAGTTAAAGCAGGTTATTAAGGGCACTGTTCAAATGTTTCTCAAACTGACAGGCTTGTGACATTCACCCACTCTCTAGGAAGCCTGTCCAGAGGATGCTGTGAGAAATAGCATTGAAAGCCCTACTAAAATCCAGAAAACCTTCACTGTCTGTCTTTCCTTTGCCCACTAGGCAGCTGATGTTACAGCAGAAAAACAACAGATCAGTTAGACAGGACTTACCCTTTAAGTGTGCTTGATGATTTCATTGTTTCATTGCTCTCTAAATGCCTTTCAATAGCATCCAATATGATCTTCTCCATAATTTTCCAGGTACTGAGGTCATAGTAACAGTTCTGCAATCTCCTGGATCTTCATTCTTGTAAACTGGAATAATGTAGGCTAGCTTTCAGCTTCCAGCCAGGAATGAATTCTCCAGACTACCAAGGCCTGTGATAGATGATTTCAGCAGGTGAACAGACCTGTAAACTGAGGTGTTAAGTTTAGTACTATCTGTTTTTTGAAAGAGAGCTCTGGTCTAGTAAGGAAAGATCTTGATTATTTGGAATTCTGCAAGATTTAAATTTTCATGACTATAGTAGAGGGATATTTGGAATTGTTCCTTAAAATTGGTTTAATCAAAGAGTTTAAAATGATGTACAGTAATTTTAGTGATTTTAAATTTAGACTGACTGTAGGCTTTTCTTACCCAGTATGCCATCTTTTCTGATACCCTGTGCTACATGGCTCTGAAGAAGGTAAAAGAGCACTCATAGTTAACACCTTGGAAAATAATTTATTCACTATTAGCTTTTATTTTGAAACAAGGGCTGTATTTTGAAGGTTTACTTGATTGTCCCTAAAGTATTGCCCCAGATTTATTATTTTCAATAATACACTGAATGTAACATGTTGGCAATTCTGACCCTGCTAAAAAGCAGGCAGATATGATCTGCCTTGTTCCTTGTTCTTTAGGAGAGGAAAGGATGAAGTAACAGGTTTTCCATGAAATAAATTTGGCTAAAATAGCCACTATAGGATGCTCTGCTTGGCACTCATTCCTGAAAGACTCCTGGTGATGTAATGCTACCTTTCCCTAGAAAACTGTGTACACCTCCAAAATGCAATATTTATTTATATCTGTGGAAAAGATCCATGCTTTCCTGGGATAGACTAGCTGCTACATAGGAGTTTACTAAGACAGTAATTCTAATCAATGTACTTCTTAAATTACATGTAGGTATGGAGAAGCAAGGCAAGGAAAGCAGCAAGAGGAGAAAGGGTGTAGACAGGTTTGCTTAATTTCATGCCAGCTGAGTCCCCACAGCATATTCAGAGTGATGAACAGAAAGGCTAACAGAAGACATTAATACATGAAGAGATTATGTGTTTTGATCAGAAGCAGATGTGCTGAAATGAGACTTGAAAGTGTTGCTAGCATCAACATCTTGTGTAAGATACACCAACATCAGTCAGTATATGTTGGAATTGTTCCTGATTAGAAACTGCACGGACTTGGCAGGATCACTTTCCAGAGAACACCTAATACTGCAAACACTGGCAGTGTTAGAGAGCCACTTCTAGTCTTTTTTGTTATGAAAATGGTAAATGTCATTGTAAATGCAAAACTATAAGGAAGTTTCTTTATTCATCTATACCAACAGAATAATTTTTGATGGAGGTCTTTATTTCACTTATAGAAAACTTCACGTATGTATTTAAATTATTTAAAAACACATATATTTTACCTATGTATTATTGTTGTTCATATTGTGAATTTTGAAAGTCTGATAAAGTTCTGTTCTCTGAAAGGAAGTATAAATACAAAATTTTCTGTAATAAAGACTTCTGCCTTCCTACTTTTGTTTTTGTTTTGTTGTGATTACCCATATAGAATCCTTTAACTTCCAGGAGAGTTTTAACTAGCTTGACATCTATGCGCAACCTATTCTGTGAATTCTTAAAAGTATTCATTTTGAAGAAATGGAAGAATTCTTCATTTGGAAGAAATTCCATTTGAGTAGCAGCTGAGATGCATCCATGGATTTTCTGCTAACCCTGGTGTTTTGGGAATCAAGTTATCAAGAAGTCGTGGCGTCACCAGTGATCTCAGTGGAGCACAGAACATTCCCCAGCAGCAGGAATATCTGATAGTGTGGCGCTGCTGGTATGTTTAAGTGTCCAGTAAGTTCTCTGAGGTAAGAGCCACATGATGCAGTGAAATTGCTCTTGAACCCTGTGACCAGCCTGGTGACCATGAGGAGCACAGCAGGTGTGCCTGCAGCACACCAGAATATCAGTTCCTTTCTGTGTGCAAGGCTTGACACAAACTGGAGGCTGTGGCTGTTTGTGTCATCATTCTGTTCGTGACACAAGATTACTGTCAGAAAGATGTTTGAAAAGAGAACACATTATTTTCACACTTCTTTTCATGTGTGTTCATTTCTGTATGAGTTTCCCCATCTGAAGTTACTGTGATGTTGTATAGAGGGGATATATGTTCTACCTTGCCACAATTATATAACAAACATACCACCAAAGCAGTACCTATTTTAATGATCACTCTCCTGTCTTCTGTCCTCCTTTTTCCCTTTCTTTTTTCTAAATAAGTTTTGCTTCAGGCTTATGGAAATTTTTTTATTGGCTACCTGTAAGGGCATCAATAAACAAAACTTCAGAGACATCAGTTCCATTGGTTGCCATTGGTTGCCTTGGGTGTAATTAAATAACTGAAATTACTCAAGCTCAATAAATGCCACTGGGTTTGTGTATGTTTAAACTTTTCCAGACTCTATTTCAAAATCTCTGTAAAGGGGGAAAAAACCACTTAAAATACAGCTTAGTCTATAGAAACCTACCTCAGGTATGAAGGATTTAATCCTTCAGATTAATACAATAATTGTCCACATATGCACACAGATTATGGGGCTATAAATCAAGGGCAAACACTAACTGCTGGTTTTTAGAATGAATTATTTTATTCCAGAAGGACACAGAACCCTTTCTATGCTGGTTTCAGACAGTGCAGAGTGGTGAACATGTGACATGTGAAAACAGAATATTCTAGGCCCATGCTTGCTTGTAGCAGGATGTAAAGTAAGAAGGCAGCAGATCGTATCTGTGGATAAACCTTTTAGGACCAGGGCATTGCTCCTCTTACTGTTTAGTCATTCTGTTAGGGAGATGGGAGAATGGAAAATGAGACCAGGCTCTTTAGCTCCTGGGTTCTCTTTCAGGTTTCACTGTGAGCTTACGTAAAACTGGATAGCATAAAGATTAATGAAAAGAGACAAGGAGCATATCACTGCTGTTCACTCTGCCATCAGCACTGAAACAGTAAATAGAATAAAGATTAAAACAAAGGAGCTTTACAAGACACTGGGGGTTTTTTTGGCAATCTGGATCCATACTTAGAGATGTAAGTCTTGTGTGGGTTGTTTTTCTGTTTTTAATAATACAGATAAATAAATCAAGATTATCAAAGAAGAAAGCTATCTATAACAATGGACAGAGTGTGAGGGGGAGCACAGAACTGAAAACCATTTTGGGGTAGTAGAGGACAAAGAAATCAACAGTCAGTGTGAAACTCTTGGTGTGCATATTGAAAGTATTATGCAAGAGAAAGAATGTAAAATGTCAATTAATATGCAAATTGTTAAATAGTCTGAAAAGTTAAAAACTTGTTGACTGGAACCCTAACAACGAATCAATGATTGGAAACAGGCCTGATACTGAAAAGCTTAAAAAGTACAGTCCATACAAGTATTAAAATAAATAAAAATGAGAAGTGGCATGTTACAAGTGTTAAGTATCTCCACAAGGAGAAAATGCCAGCCTGGCAACAGCTCTGTAAAGTACCTGAGAATGACGTAACAAGAAACAGTGGCTTAGAGCTTAAGCCAATGTTAATTTTAAACAAAAGGAGTGATATTATCTGTAACAGCAGCATTGATTAACTGGGGAACAAAATTCCGCAACAAATGGTAAATTTTTAATCCTCAACACTTTCTTGAAAACAAGCTCCATCTAGACACCTTTACCCAGAGCTCTGGTATGTGGAGAGTTACAAGCATCTAAGATGTTTGGAAGGTCAGCCTATGTGATTTTAGGGTTGCTTCTGGCCTTAAATTCTAATAATCCCCTTTATTTCCAAGAGGTAGTGAGCACAAACTCCATAAACATGAGAACAGGGGTGGAGAGGACAGGTAAGGAGAAAAAAGCTAGGAACAGCTACACATAACCAAGTTCAGAACTTATTATGTACAAGCATCACCTTCTGCCAAAATGGTGATAAAAGCACATTTTGTCTTTGACCTTGTACTGGTCCTTCCATGCTGGTTAAAGCCAGAGGTGGAGAACATCCTGTATTCTGAGGAGGCTGTCAATGCTGTGCTAGTCAGATGGAGACCTATTTAGTCAGTAAGAAAAATGCCTGTGCCTCATTAAACTGTTCCTTCTATGTTGCAGTTGAAATTTGCTCTTTGTGCTACCATTGCATTCTGTGTCCTCCTCTGTTTTATAAAATGGAGCAGAATTAATAGAATCATGGAAAGTTAAGGGTTGGAAGGGACCTTAAAGGTCATCTAGTCCCAACCTCCCCTGCCAAAGGGCAAGGCCATCTCCCACCAGACCTTGTTACTCAAAGCCCCATCCAGCCTGGCTTTGAACACAGCCAGGGCTGAGACATCATCAACTTCTCTGGGTAACCTGTTCCAGTGCCTCATCACCCTCACAGTAAAAAGTTTCTTCCTAATACCTAACCTCTGCTATGATCAGAAGTTGTCAGTCACATGAGGGGTTTTGCTTATACTTGGACTCTTTGAAATACTTGTGTGCCCCTTGCTGGGTTAATCATTGCATATGAAGTTACTTCTTATAAGATTGCATCAAATAGTGATAACCTACACATTTAAAAGATAATAAATCTAGTGAAGAATTTCCAGTCTCTGTTTAGATAGTATATTATGTGAGAAGTGGTTGCACAGTGCACAACCAGCTGAAATACACATCAGCCATCACAGGCTTCTGTCCTGTTTCTGGATATTGGCTAGTTTTATAATCCAATCTTGAGTTTAAGTCACTGGGGCCAAGGCAATTAGTGGCTCCTGTCTCATAACTCTTACATGCTCCTTTACCTTATACATTAAAGGTACTTGCCTTGAAAGTTACAATTTAGGATTCTAGGCACAGCTCTGTGTGACAGAGCCCATCCTATATTTTATGGGAGAGTGCACTGACTACAGCAAGACCCATGTACAAAATAACTGTTAGGATAAAGTGAAAGCTAATTTTAGATAAGATTTCTGATTTCTTCCACATAATATTTGATGATCCTCCCTTTTCTAGCAATGCTATTTTTATCTGTGTTGTGGCTGGGGTTGGGGTTCCGTAGCTGTAGAGCACAAACCAAAAGAAGGTTCCAATGCCAGAGACCTTTGGTGTCTTCTGTGCAGGAGCCCATAGACCCTGCATTGAGCTGGTCACTTGTCACTCTTTTTTGACAGAAATTCTGTGCAAATATATGAGTAACAGCACCGGTGCAAGTGAAAAATGGACTAAAGACAGACCAATATTCTTTTCTGTTGCTGTAGAATTTCTCAATCAGCTTATTTTTCTCAATATTTCAAAAACCTTCAAACTGTTTTCACATTTGCAAAGGTAAAATGTCATCTTTTCCTTCCTGTGTTTCAAGGTATATGTGCTGGCTTTCTGAGTGCTTATCTTATTCAGGGGTTTTTTAAAGCAAGGACTAAATGCTACAGCCTTGAGTGCAGTAGATCAAAAATTAGGAAGACAATAGAACAAGAAAGTGTAAAGAAACTCCCAGTGGGAAGGATTTTATGTAGGAATGTTTGTGGTAGGTTAGGTGCCTGGGACTTACTCACCTTTTTGAGCAGGTTTTTTCACCTGTAGTGATGCCTATGCTGCCTTGGTTGCATTTAAAATTTGCTCAGGTAAATAAGCTGGAAGACACAGTTGTGACATCAGCTTAAAATCCCCAAGTAGGATAACATTTTCAGCTCAGCGAGAAGAACAGCTGTATTTGTTCTCAGCTTAATATTAGCAGCTTAATATTTCAGCTGTTTGGAAGTGCAGCACACACAGAGCCGAGATGTGGAAGTCTTAGGACTATGCAGCCTGTATTCAGAGCCATGATGGATTTTGAAAATTTTTTCATTTGTATCCCCACTGAGAGGCAGAATGCAGTGGGTGTCAGGTTTCTGGTATTGGTTTAAATACTTCTGTGATGTGTAAGAAAGAGGGCTCATGCATCAACTCCCTTAAAAAAAATTGCTAAACCCATTCATCCCTGGTCTTTGGCATGTTGGACAGGTCCACACTCTCTTCCACTAAGGATATACAAAAGCCTGCAATCACCTGGATCACAGCTGATCACAAATAAGTATATATTCAGCATCTGTAATAAGGGAAGCAGAATTCTGGCACAAATTAGTGTAACTAATCTCTCAGGGATTGGCCTAGATGACTTTCCTTTTGCATAGAATCCAACTTAACTCTGTATCAGAAACACAACTCTGATTAAGTAAATGTAAACTTTCTTAAGGGAGTCTTAGACATCTGATTTGAGCAGAGTAGTTTTCATTTCAGAATTGCTGGAATTTTTCTAATTGTCGTTATTCAGAAAAAATTGCCACACAATTATTAAAGAAAGTGTTTAATAAAACAGCAAAGCTTTATATTTGCTAACATGGAGCCATCTTGGGTTAAGAAAATAAAAAACAGTTTATGTTTTGCCGTTATGGCTTCTGAACCAGAACTGCTTCAAGGGAAAATGTCATTTCAGCAGGTATGTAGGATGCAGATATCAGAACTTTTCTATGTCAAGGTAGAGATTAAATAAACTTCTGCTTGACTGAGCATTTTCAGCAATGAGTGTCTTCACATTTGGCTGATCAGATTTTCAGAACAGCTAAACTCCTATGAATTCTGATGGAGTGCTTAGCCATGGAGCAATAGATACCACCCATATAGAAAACTTTTTGTTATTTACAAGGGCTGCATGTCTGCTAACCTCACTCGCCGTATTGTGAGTCAGTGGAGAGAAATTATGCAGCAGCTGATGCTTATCATGATCAGACTGAATCACCTCTATCATTCCCTTCTGCTGCTGCCTGGGAAGTTCTATTGTGGCTTTGGAATCTTGAGAACAAGCCCAAATCATCTGCTCATTTATGTAGGCAAATTTTTTTAGTTACAAAAGAATGTAATATGTTTTATTCAAAGATGGCAGGATTTTTGTGGGGAGAGAGGAATCTCACTGAAAACTCTTTTTAAGGGGTCTTCAGTGTCTCAGAATGCAAACAATTATGTACAGCAAGATATTCTTCTCTTCTAAAAGATCTTTGGGGCAAATCTTGTTCTGTAACTACCAGCCCTCCTTCTGTGCAAAAAGCTTCACTCTGAGCAGCATGCAGGAGTTTGTACTGAGGGGCTCAGGAACCAGAAATGTGGCACAGCTCAAGAAAATGTAATTAAATCAGGCAGACAAAGAATGCTACCTTTAAAAAAAAAATCAATTATTTATATTACAAGACCTCTGTTAGCTGATACAGCACTTTCAAATGAACCAAGTGAGACTCATTGTATGAGCCAAGGTGCAGTCAAGCCTGGGAATGAGAACCAGGTGGATAGTTTTATGGACAAATGCCCTGACATTTAGAGGTAGCAGCTGCATTCCAAGGTTGTAAATCTGGCCTCATAAAACCTGTGCACTTTTTATATATGGGGTCTGATATACCCCCAGGTGTCAATGGTTTAGCCAAAGAATAGAGTTTAGTGGGGGTTAGCTTGATGTTTGTAGCCACTGGAACTAAAACCTAGTTCAAATGGCTCATATTTAATTGGAGTTGGCAAATACATGCCTTCTCCAAACAGAGATAAGCTGAGCAAGTCTTTATATGTCAAATTCAGGCAGAGATGAATTTTCTCAAGCCCTCCCTGTTCTCCACTCAAATCTCTGCTGCTGCCTTGTGTTCATTCATTCTCACTGCAGCAGAATGGCTACAACCTCACCACGGCCTGGCTGTGGTCCTAGAGTAACCAGCAAGAATGAGAGTTTCAAGTTTAAATAAACATTTGAGGTAGTCATTTGAGGCAGTCATTTGAGGCAAGCCTTTTTGTGCTGAGTCGGGCAAGGCATCTCTCAGGTCAGCAAATCTTTTTTTAGTGTTAGAAAAATCAAACAAACTGTTGTTCCTGTCTCAGACCAAATTCATTACATTTACTTTCCAAAAACAAATCACCATCATATGCCATCAGATCTGCTGCCAATTCAATGCTGGTTTTTTCTCAAGGACAGTACCACAAAGTCGAGGAGAGGAGAGGAGAGGAGAGGAGAGGAGAGGAGAGGAGAGGAGAGGAGAGGAGAGGAGAGGAGAGGAGAGGAGAGGAGAGGAGAGGAGAGGAGAGGAGAGGAGAGGAGAGGAGAGGAGAGGAGAGAGAAGAGACCTCTCCAAACTAAAGTACTGCAAAAATAAACTGGTCAATACATGTATCCTGCTATTCTCCTTGAAAAATCCATGTTGCTCAGCTCTGTGTCCTGGACAAAATTATATGTTTATCTTTTGCAGGCTACTAACACACCCGTCAGAACTGTTGTTACCTAAACTATCAGCCAAGCCATTCCTAGCTGGATATCACAAGGCAGCTACCAAAGGGAGCAGATGCTCTGTTTGTTCAAATAAAACCAAGTTCTGTCCTTGGTTAAATACTGTGACACTCTTACAGTGTTTAAACAAACATAAACGGAAGGACAGCCTCAAAATCTGGAAAGGCTATCTGATAGTCAAACTGAAATCATCATTAGTGACCCACCATCAGGCTTTAAGAATTGTTTTAAGGATTAATAATTAAACAATTAAAAGATTTCATAATGGTATGAACTTCCAAGAAAAGTGACAGAATCTCACTGCTTGAGTCAACTTAATATGAATAATCAGTGAGTAACACAATCAAACATGTCTGGGAAGAATAAGTCTAGTGAGGCACGAGCAGAGATTAATTCCTCTATTGAAAGGTAAGAAGGACAAAAAGGGAGGGAGCTTCTCCTTTTTCTCTTCCTTTGTTGAGTAAGGCTTCATTACAGACTAGCAATAACATCTCAGAGCATGGAACTACCAGTCAAGTGGTATTTTGATACTCTTCAATATAATTTTAATCAAAATATATTAAATGTTTCCTTACTAAAATCATTGGGCTTCAACCATTCTCAAAATTTTACTTCAGCTACCTGGGGGAAAAAAAAAAATCTGTAACAAAAGAACATAGTTCCTTGATTCCTGAACACTTTACAAGTCGTACATCAACACACACCCTCTTCCACAGCCCTGTTACAAAAGTTCATGAGATCTGTACAGCTATCCAGTCTTATGTGGATACACATATCTAATCAGGTGATGAGCACCTACACTAAAAATCATTCCAAATAATATATATTTTACAGTTTTGATTAAAGTTTTAATTAAGGGTATTGCATTTACTGCGTCTTCACAAAATTTTAATAGTAGGATTTAAAAATTCACTTTAGGCATTCCAGCATAATGAACATCCTGCTAAGAATAAAGACAGAGAACATGTTAGGCACAGATGCAAACAATTTTAAGGCAAAGGTAGAAATATACAGACAGTGATCTTATCCTTAAAGACAAAGCAATAAAATTGATTGGAGTGGCTCGAAAAAACACAGGGAACTAAAGAAAACAATTAAGCAAACCCAGAAGATTCAGGTAGAATTATAAGAGATCCTTCAGCACGAATACAGCTCTGTAAACCTGCAAAACAGTCCCCTCAAGCCCAGAAACCAAACATTTGTAATCTAAAATAAACTTTAGCAGTAGCAAAAAATGTGATTTTTTGACTACCCAGGGTAGCTCACAATGAAATTACGTTCCAGACTTCCATGTATATTTTCTTCTGAGAAAAAAATATTACCTTAAGCTTTACTTTTGTCCATATTTTAAATTTCCTGCAACTTGATGTTCAAAATTTTAATTATTCTGTAATCAGCTACCAGGTTTTTTTTTGTTGTTGCTGGTTTTTTTTTTATTTTATAAATAATTCAGACTTAACCTTATTTAATTTTTGACTCTCTCTAGGAGTAACAACTGACAGGAAGACCTGATCAATTTTCCTGAGGAACCTGCTAAACTGAGGGACATCCACATTGCTGCCATCTATTCTGGCCTGTTCCTAACACTGAGGACATCATAGTCTGCATGGATAGAGAGAAGCTGTAAAGACGTCAGAACTGCCCCCTTTTCTATGAAGTGCTTAGGAACCATGCAGAAACACATGAAGGGAATTTACAAGACTTGGTAGAAGGGTTTCTCCCATCCTTTTGTGGGAAACTAATGCAGGATCAGAACCTACTTTCCAAAATGGGTTTAGGGTCAATGATGAGCCCTATATCTTCTTTCAGTGTTTCATCGAGACTAACATCCAAATACACGTGCATGATACCTCTGTTTCCCTGAGCAGAAAGGCAGCAAGACAGAGGTCCTGGGCTCTGATTACAGATGTTTATATTACCCACTGAACCATGAGGAACTATGACAACCATTTATCTTACCTATCTTTTAAATAAATCAGGTATTGTAGTGCTGGTAAAGATGAGTAGCTGACAGCACTACCTAGTGCTGTGCAGAGCCAGTGAATGCTGAACAAGTGCTGACTCTATATTCAAGTATACTCCTGTCTCTTCATCCTTTTCAGCTCTTTCTTCTTTGATTTCTGATCACATTTTGGAGATGCAGATCAGAGAGACACAGCTGTTTCCTAATTTTGTTCTCCAGCCTTGTATTTCTGTGGTGTGATACCTGTTGGCAAGATCTGCTGTTACCCCAGTCTTGCCTTTTCAGCATGTTTGTCAGTAACTGCAGGCTTGTCTTCTCAATTTCTTAAGCACAGCCCACCTCATTAAAAGCAGGCAGAAGGGTTTTCATTCCCTCCTTATGAAAAGCATGATGCTGCATGTTGTTAGTACATTTTCTTAGGATATCACCTTATTTTACTCAAGTTAATAAAGAGATGAAGAAGAAGCTTCTTTTTTTATTTTGGTTTGGTTTTTTTTTTTTGCATTTTGGCAGATTAAGCTGGCTGGGTCCTTACAGGCAGAACCCCTGTGGCTCTCAGTATCAGAGATAATTACAGTGGGCATGCAGCCAACCTTTATTTTACTTAAAAATTATTTATTTCTCTTAACAATGACATCTTTATTTTCAAACTTTCCAGAGGGGTCATTATGTATTGTATTGAGCTGAAGCTCCCATGCTGGGATGGAGCAAGATGAAAGGTTTGAATCTTTAATTAGGATTCCTTTTTATCCGAATTTCCTGGTTAGAGCAGGAGGATGAGAATCAAAGAGACAGCTTTGTGTTCTGCCTGTGTATTTCCATCTGTCAGAAAGAAAGGATTTGGTTATTGAATATTGTACTATGGCAAGAATCAATGATCCAGTCTACCTGAGACTGGCTGATAAACTTGAAATGGGAACAGAAATCAAGAAATAATGTCAGGAGTATGTGCAATTTCTGCATGGATCTCAGATGTTGCGTGCTGGAAAATGCTGAGGCCTGGCCATGTAAGATTGGAAGGTAATTTGACACCTTGTACAAAGTGTAGTCAAATACAGTAAATGTACAATAACCCTGGAACGCTGAATTACCACCTGGGTCAGAATTATATTTCCTTTGTGACATCTTCATCAGCTCCCTAGTCATGTAAAAGCTGAATTATAGATCCTCTGGTTATGCAAAATGTCTGACCTATAAAAGGTGGATCATTTCTATATGTGTCTTGAGAGTTCTCAAAGTGTCTGCTACCTTGAGAACAAAAACCTCTAACTAAGTCTGGTTTGCTGATGCAGCAAAACTCATTTCCTGTAACAAATGTATTTATTTTAAGACCATGAACGGGCAATTTTTATTGTTCCAGGCTTTGGGAGTCTCCCATGCTCCAGGCCTTGGAGGATAACGAGCTGTTCAGAAATTTCTTTCTTGTAAAATCTGTTGTACTCGTGAGATGGGTAATGCCCCTTGTTGTGCTAGTCTAGGCTGCAATACTTTCTTAGAAGGAACTCCTGGGACCTGTGTATTTGGACAATGGGTACCAGACTGTAGCTGTAGCAGAAAATAAGCTTGCCAGTGTGAAGGGGAAATGGCTGAGCAGTGAGGACTCAGCACTGGGATGGTTAATTTATTAAAATGTCTCTAGGTGCAGTGGGGGAGGCAGCCCTTCATGTGACTGCCTTTGTAGGACAGCGTGGGTGCTGCTCAGCTGTGACGGACACAGTCCCAGAGCTTGTCAATGAAACAATGACATCTGAGCTGAAAGCAGGTATAAATATATGAAAGGACAGTTATCAGGACATCCAAGTGATCAAAAATGGTGCAGTAATTGTCCAGGACCATGTTGGAGATTCACTCAGGATCCCAAGGAGCAAGCGAAAATTACCTGCTATAGGATGTTCTATTTTATTTATCCATGACTCAGTTTCTTGATACCTCTGAATACTTTGCTTTCACTCCAAGAGGTGAACTGTGTACCTACACAGTCTAAAACACCCGTGTCCCTAAACTGTGCATTTATGATGACCTAAAAAGCCCGTAAGTCAATTTTGTCCTTGGAATGTATCCCATTCTCAGCTTTTTTCCTTCATTTCTTTTTCCTATTTGATTTGTCTAGATTGATAATTGAGAAAGATCTCATTGTGATCACCTCTACAGACATGTTTCAGTGCTGACAGAAGCAATGTAGATCCAGATGATGCTTTTCCTATCTGAAGCTCATTGTCACTGATGTTGCTACAGGGATCTGCCAGAGAAAGCAATGTAAACATTTATGGGGAGGAGCCTCCTCCCTGAACAAACACAATTCATGAGAGGAGAATGCATCTGAAGGTCTTGTAAGATCATGTAGCCCTCAGGAACATTAGTATTTATTTGTGGTTTTGCTTAAATTTCAGGGTGAACACTACATTTTACCCTGTGAATTTTTGGAGGGGTACGTCACTTCTTAAAATGCTCTCATGGCAACTTTTCATTGTGCAAGAATTGCATCCACCTATTTCAGAAGAAGTCTAAAAAAAAGTAGGGAATAGTGATTTATGTGTGAAACCTAGTTATGGTCGATTTCCTATCTATGAACAAGCATCTTCATTTCTCTGTGCCTCAGCTTCTCCATCTGTAAAAGATCATTAATAATTTGAAAGCTATAAACAAAGGCTACTTCACCAAAATCTGGTGAAGTAACATTTCCAAGTGCTTGAGATACACAGAAGTGATTAGAGAGTATAAAAATATGACTGGGAACAGAAGTGGAATAAACAAAGTGCTAAACTGCTTTAATGAGAAATGCTGACAGTGAATTTGTTCACTCTGAGTGGCAATTCATTTCACAGATCTAATATCTGCCTTTGGGTCCAAACAAATTGAATCTTGCATGGCTGAGAGAATAGATCAGATCTTATGGTCCTTCTCACAGGACAAAACCCAGACTGTCTTCTACAAAGTCACGCCTAACATGAAAATGAGATGAGTCTTGAACTGACAATTTCCTGAGACCTGAAAGAAATCTTATGCTTCATCTCCCTTGTTCCATTGATATTCATCACTCATTGTCATGGAAATCTTTGAAAATCCTGTGGTGTCCTATTATCCCTCAGTTTTTCACTAATAAAATATCTGTGGCTGTGCTGTGGATTTCTAGTTGTTGAAGTGTTTCTGGCACATTTGATATGGTGTGAGAGACAACAAGGAAATTGTGTGTTGCAGGAGAGACTGCTCTTCTCAGTGCTGTGGTGAAAGAAACCATCAGTTTGGTGAAGGTGATAATGGAAAAGGGAGGTGATGTCAAGAATCCTTAGGCCACTTAATAAATTTTCAGTCACAACTGTTACAATCTCATCTACTTTGGTATTCACCTGTGGGTTAAACTGCTGTGTTTTCTTTATTTCTGACAAGGGTGTCTCTGCAACTCTCCACCTTTTTTTCTTCCTCTTTCTATCAACCTATCTAATCAGTAGCATGCCTGTGTCTCTTCCATAAATCTAACTTCAGAATTGCCAAGGACGAAAAATCTTGCCAGAGATCTTTTCTGCATAAGTTTGGTCTTAAAAAAGGAAGCAGTTTTTTGTCCCTGTACCCATATGGAACTGTGACCCGTGGGGAAATGCCTGTCTGAGCCTGCAGGCAGCCTGATACAGTGAAAAGAAGCAGCAAACTTTAATCCTGTAATATAATGGTACTGACAAGAGCTGTTAATGACTTCACTGTCACCCATTACAACACTAATACAACTAATCTGAAACTTCATACCATGCTTTCTCTCTCATACCGTGCCCAAAAACATCAGCTCTTCATATGCAACCATGAAAATATTCTGCAACCTCAACTGTGAATAGAAATATGCAATCTGAAGTCCTGATGTCTGTGGAAAGTGATTCTAAACCAGAGTCAGCATAAAAAATTATCAAAAGAACCCAAAAGGGCAGGTTGTGCAAACGTATCTACATTGTTAATAATGTTTTGTTTTCGAATGGAACAGTTGTTCTGTGGGTCCAGATATATTGTAAGGTAACATTTGACATCAGACATGGCTTCATGGTTTGCCCCTTCAATTAATACAGATGGCTTCGTGACAGTGATATTATTAATTTAAAATTTAGATGTCTGAACATATGTATATATGAAATATTCATATAATCTATTATCTACCCTCCTGAAATTGAAAAGCATTGCTTCAGAGTGCACAGACTTGTAATTTTCTTTCCAAAGCTGTCTTTCCAATTTCTTTCTCATGTGGATGCATTTCCTTATTCCATTCTCTCGTATAGTCTTCGTGTCATGTCACATCACATCACAGCACACCACATCATCTCATCTCACCTGATCATATGCTTCAAAAAAGCATACAACAGTCACAGACAGCAGATATTCAAAAAGGCCTCAAAAACACAACAACAAAAAAGGGGTTGAGATTTGATAAGCAGAAGTGTGGGCTGAGTATCAGGAAATACTTGTGATCATATGGAACTGGGGATATAAAGCGTTAGGCACTGAGCAGACAAATCCCTGCTCACTTTAAATTAGAGTAGATAAAGAATTATTATTAATATGCTAACACTTAGTAAGTCTCTCTCTTGACACAAAACATCTGTCTATGATTAAAAAAAACCTCTCTTGGAAATGCTGGAATACCTCTGCTGCCAGGATTTGGCAAGGCGGAGATGGAAGATCAGCATAGTGCCTTGTTGCAGGAGAGAATAATCTTTTCATTATACTGTTAATCTGAATTACTCCTGAAGAGCAGAAAATCTTTGCAGGACAGGTGGAAAAGAAGGCAAATCCAAAACAATTCTTTGATTTCCGTATTTCATTTCTGTTTTCATTTCTCCAAATTCTATAGTTTGCTTGTTGAATTGCTTTTTCCTAGAATGCTGGGCTTTTTTTCCTTAAGATACTACTGGGCTGAATTGTCATTTGATAAAAACTGGAATAATGTAATAAATTCCAGTATTTTATTTATGTTAGTCAATCAACTGACACTGTATTTAGTAATTGTCAATGAGTGTAAGGAAATAAGAAGAGAAATTTACTATTACTTCTATATTGACACTTCATTTTTAAGTGGTGTATATATGTATATACCTGTGGTGTGTATAGAAACATATACTTTGTGCTTATATATGACTGTACTTTGTGTATATTACATTTTTGCTTCCATTTCTTTCCTGGGAACATCGAAGTCTTCTCCTACTGAACTAACATTGTAGATCTTTCCATCCCGTTGAGTTTTCAATATTCTCCTTTAAAACTGTTACTGGTCCATTGTCTAAATTCCAACTGAGAAAGCATGAAAATTTCCAGGAAAGGGTCACTTATCTCTCCATGTAGATACTTAAAAGCAACTTTTCAGAAAGTTAGACATTTTTCAAATCAAATATGCTACAGATGGTGGTCTAATCTTACTCTTGATTACTTCACTGTAAATATAGTGACATTTCATTGAAGGAAAGGCATTTTAAGTGAACTACTTTTATGAGGAAAAAAAAAATCCGTGTAAATAGAGCCATTATGAGGCTGATGAACTCCTTTACATCCTACTCACACTATAAAATAAGATTGAAGTGGGACGTAAGCCTTGCACTGTGCATGTTGAACTTCTCTTACTTGATGAATGCTATGTAGGAGCATCCACTCAGGTTCTGTATTGCCCTGCTAATAGAGACCATGAGTAAGAGCTAAGATTATAATCAGGAGTTATGATTAATATAAACAACTCCTTTCCCCTTTTGTTTGCCCTTTCTAATGTTTGTAAACAATTATTTTCTTTGTTATGCTTCCACTTGTATTTCATTACATGAATAGTTCTTTCTCTCCATCCCCCAAAATCAAGGAGACATTTCTCTTTTAACTCCTGCACTAAAATGAAAAGCTGAAAAACCCCCATTATAAATTATGCCTCTGGCTGTATGGCTTTGCAGAAAAGAGTCTGGGGATACTGATGGACCACAAGTTGAACAAGAGCCAGCAATGTGTCCTTGACCCCAAGAAAGCTAATCCTGGGCTGCATTAGTCAGAATGCTGCCAGCAGACTGAGAGAGGTGATCCTTCCTCTCTGCTCTGCTCTGGTCAGGCACCACCTGGAGTCCTGCATCCAGATCTGGGCTTCCAAGTTAAGAGAGACATGTAGCTGCCACGCAGAGTCCAACAAAAGGCCACTAACACAATTTAGGGGGAGGAGTTTCTCTCCTGTGAGGTGAGGTAGGGCGACCTGGGACTGTCTAACATGTACAGAAGTCTGAAGGGAGTGTTTGAAGAAGGCAGGTCTGGACAGGCTTTTTCTGTGGTGTCCAGTGACAGAAAAAAACCCCAATCAGCATGAACTAAAGCACAGCATGTTCCATCTGAACATCAGGAAATGTACTTTACTGGGAGGGTGATAAAGCACAGGAGCAGGTTGCCTAGAGATGCTGTAAAAATCTAGATTTGCTGCATTTTCAGTCATTCTGAGGCTCTAAATCCAAAGCAGCTTCCTACTTTAAAATTCTTCTTCGGTTTGCTTGTGTCTTATGTATTTATTCATTCTCTAAGTTCTTACTCCCTTTTCCTTCTCCTCTGAAGAACATAAATCTTTCATTTGCTCTGTCTTTATTCTCTGTTATGACTTGATTCTTGTCAAAATAATTTTCTCTCTCTTTCAGGCACCCCCCTCCCCCCAGATTCCTTTTCTGGTTTTGCCTTCAGCAAATAATTCTGGAATGTTGTTGTGGGAATTTCAGATGAAGTGGTGGTGTGTAAATGGAGACATCTGTTGACACAGAGTCTTCCCTCTGGACCATTTGAATGGTACTTTTCAAGCTCATGGTGAAAAATACTCAGTCTTAGACACTGGTACACTACAAACTTGAAGAAAATGAAATTAGTTCTCCAGTTTACATTAATGGATTAGGAATAAATCTATACTTCTTTTTAACCTATGCCACCATCTAAGGAGATGGTTAAACAAGACAGAGGAGATCCAAGAATGGATCCTTGACCTGACTTGCTATGCCAAAAAATGAAAAAGCAGAGGATGTTGATGACATCATGGATACAATTGCTTAAGAACTTAAGAGTAGTTCAGTATTGTGGGATCTTGACTACAATGGATCAGTTTGAAGAGAAGACTGGAAGGGGTGCATGCTATTTTTTATATCTATCATCAGCTTAAAAGATTTGGTAATTCACGTGGTACGTTCCCACGTGTATGGATCACAGATCCCAAGTGATGTATGGACAACCATCAAGTTGCTGTGATGAAACACACACATCACCAGCCCTGTGCAATCCAACAGCACAGTCAGTTTTATAACAAATGACAGGATAATTTTACAGCACGGCCATCCAGATCCACTAAAAGATTAGAACATCCAAATGCCTGAGCCTGTGATCCATAGTTGCTCCAGCTAATCTATTTCAGTTTCAGAGCGTATGCAGTTTAAGAATGTCTTGACTGAGTTATTTTAGACCCTAGGATATTGCTGCTATGCTTACCCATCAGATCACACATATGTGACTTAGAGCTTACCTCATCTAGCTTTTCTCTGGCTGTACCTTGTAAGGGACCTATCTGATAGGTACTCTATCAAAGCAGGCATGGAAAAAATGGAAATGTTTGATAGGATACAAACCAGAAGTCAGGAACCAGCATTTGGCAGGTGGTAAAGCCTACTTTTGATAGGGCCATTAGGGATTCAGAAGTTCTGGATCACTTTCATTTTTAGACATCTTGTATTTGTAAATTCCTGGTTGTAATTTAAGAATGCTGCAGCAATATGGCCCAGGATTTGTAACTCCTCTGCCCTTGAAGCTTTACCAAATTGAAGTCACAGGTTCGTTCCTTACTGTATTTAAGAAGGGCTAACAACCCAGGAACAGCTAGATGCTGGATTCTTCTGACAAGGTGCTGAACAAGCAAGGGAAAACTGTGTCTTGGGAGGAAGTGTCAGACACTGATATATTTTCCTTAATTCAGTCAGTTCTTGCGAATACTTTGAGATTTGGAACGCAAAGTTCTCATAAAATTGATCTTATGTTGTCCAGACTTGACTTACGGATAATTTTGTGGTCTGTTAGATTGAAAATACTGATTAAAAACTGCTTGGCACTATAAAATGCCAATATGAAGATCCATTTTTTGAAAACTCTCCTCTAAGGGTAGTGCTTGACAGTTGGGGAAAAAAAAAAGAAAGTGCACTTTCTATCTACATAGAATGGCTTTCCTAAAAAAAAAAATTACGTCAGAAGGATCAGAGTGTCCTGATTGAGTCAAAGAACTCAATTGTGAAAGGCTTACTGTGATCTGTGGATGAATAAGCAGCAAAGAGTCAGTGTGAGAGGCTGGTTTCCTGTCCATGGAGAGTATTAGTGAAACTGGTTCTGTCTGTTCTTCACATTCTCTTCTTAGAAAGGAAGGCAGAAAATGTGATGAAGGAGAGAACCATAACAAGGATGGGAGGACCAAACAGGATGCGTGACAGGGAGACATGTAAATATTTCCTTTTTTTTAGAATATAAAGAAACAAGTATGTGACCCAATGATGGTGCAAAATGTGGACGTATCAGATTACAAACAGCTCTTTATCCAAATTGGGTAGTATACAAAAAGTGCCAGGCAAACTGCAATTAAAAATGATCACAGCCATGGGAAAAACAGTCCAAGGTATCTTGTAGATTCATTATTCCTGAATCAACCAAGATTAGAGGCCTTTCTAGCAAAAAATTTTTCAGTCAAATGTAAGTTAAACTCAACAGTGTTTCAAAGAGGTGAAGTGTTCTGTCCTGGAGGGTAAAGATCAATGTTCCCTCTCCTACCTTACTAGTAGAGACATTATAATTACTGTCTTTTCTAACACAGCAACATGAATAGATCTATTTTTAAATAGCTTATTTCAGATAGTGCCTTGTCATTCATATCTGTCCAACTAGCTGACTTCTCTGAATAAATCTGAATTTCTTATTTTTAATCTCCTGTTCACTTGCAGAGTTAGTAGGGTTCAAAGAGGGCAAAGAGTCTGATCTCAGAAACAGAACTGTTTATACATGATCAATCTCTTCCAGCTGTCCAAATGCATAGGCAGTAGTAGGTTTGGCTAAAAGTGTCCAAAATGCAATGAGAGTTGCACAGATGTAACTCAAATTCCAGTTGTAGCCAGCAGCCTGTGTAGTTTCTAGTGTCACTGTAAACTGGACAAAAATCCTTACTTAGCATGGCCTGAATTTAAGGAATTAGTTTTCAGAAGCAAACAGCTTTACCACTGTCAGCTAAGCACTCCTGGTCTTGTATAAGAGACATAAATAACAGGCCAAACTATTAACTATTTGGAGCACAGATGTCAACCCATTGTACTCATACTTGTGACTTGCTCTTGCAGTACTTGAGCAAAAGACCACATTACTCTGTTTGTTTGAGGAACAGAGGTCATGGAAGAAAACAGAAGGAAATCTCAGTATGTTTTCATGAATCTGCATGTTTCAACTGAGAGTATTTCAGGAAGACAGTTTTCTCATCACCCGGGAAAGGGAAATGAAATAGCTAAACTCCAAGGCTTTTTGAGGGCAGTTCCGTACTTCAGCACACCGGGACACTTCAGTTCTGTATTCCAGCACACCAGGGGGAGTGATTCCTCTTTGAACAGATCGCAGCTACAGCTCCACAAGGTCTAGAAGGCACAGTGGCCTTTCATTAGCTCAGCGCAGCCCTTTCAGCAACACTGAAGTGGAACAGCTTTACACAAAGAGCACGTTGACCTTGAATGCCACAAAAAAATGTAAACTCTGAGAGAGGTGCCATTTTTTCCATATAGATTTCAAGAGTGAAGGATTAGACTAGCTTTTAGGTAGAGCAATGAGGTTTGCTCTTCCATGCTGTCTTTTAATGATATCCAAAGATTTGAATTTATGTGTGACCTGCAATCCTCTGGATGCCTGGTACTCATGAATAGTTGCTAACACACAATACACGTGATCAGCTGATTGCATTACCCCTCTAGCACTACCTGGTTTCAGGAAGAGAATTTATCACTTTCATCCTGAACCCAAATCTACTGCCTAGCTGCATCTCTAGGTGTAGAAGACATGAATTCTTCATTAAGAAGAATTGTATAGACAACTGGTGAGAAAATGTGCCAAAAGCAGGATGGATTCAAGCTGGTTACCTTCACTTGGAATAGCCCTCAGGTAGACTTGCTGGCTGGAATCATGATCAGGGAAGATCCAGCAGTAGGAACATCTCTATCCTTGTTTGTTTAGTAAAGCCAAGTTCCTTGGTGGTGTTCATCATTTCCCACCACACCCAAAGGTTTCATTCAGCTTCATAACATATTAATTGTCTGGGACTAGCTACAGCAGCTTCTTTCTTTCTAGATAGCCCTGGGTGCTGAATATATTTGTGCTAAACAGACAGATTCTTTCAGCATTTCTCTCCACTGAGCAGCTTGTGCTCCCTCAATTAGCCCTAATACAGTGCTGTTGAAGCATGCACTAAGATTACACCCTCCAATTTAAAACAAGCAAACAAACAAACAAATAAACAAACAAGAAGCCAGGGACTTCATCCATTTCACCTGCACTTGCATTTAAGCTACTTGGGTGCAAAGCACAGAAATCACTGTGTATGTCACACTGTCATTGAGTCTTTCCTTAAAATCATTTCAGGCATGGAAGAAAAAAAATCTTAGCTTACGTGCTTGTCTTTGAACACTCTGGTGAGCAGGGCCTGCTTCTGGCAGAAACATGCCATGGCTTAGTGAGGCAGGAGTACACAGGCATGTAGCTCCTGGCTGAGAATTTCACTTGGCTGCCAAAGCAGCATAGGTGGGAACTTGCTTGCCCAACGTGCTCTCTGGCAGCACAGAACATTAACTGACATCCTGGTGCAGATCCAATTATCTGTCTGGGAGGCTGTCCAGCAACAGACACCAAAAAGACAGGTTCAAGGAACCTCATCAGGAATAATTACAAAACGGCTTGCCTTAAGGTGAAGTTTCTTCCTGTTACCAGACAGTGAAAAGTTGGTGTTCAAGCACAGAAGACATTAATCTTTGAAATATATTCTTTCTAGCTATAGGTATGATTCTTCTGGGCTTTCATACAAATATCTAATGCCCTTAAGGTCTGTCCACTGATGCCTGTGCATTTAGTTTATTCATTACTCTTGTACAGTGCCTGTTACAGAAATCATATGGAGTAAAGGTGGGCAATAACTTGTCTCCCTCATTGCTTCTCTGGCAAAGAACACAGCTCTGTAAGACTTTTCCAGCATTGTTTCTCACTCTTCTGGTGAAGGGCAGGTATCAGAATCACAGAATCACAGAATGTCTAGGTTGGAAGAGACCTTCAAGATCATCGAGTCCAACCCATGCCCTAACAGGTGCCTAGGTGAGCCCACTCCTTTCCCTCCTCATTCGCATGCCTACCTGTTGAGGGTGCTCATATACTGCAGAGCATCCCAGATGACTGTGGAAACAATGTACAATTTCTGGTTTCAGATGCTTGAGAAAGTAAGAGCAGGGTATTTCTAATGCTTTTGCCATGACTGCCTTCCCTCCATGCTCGTAGAGTTAAGGAGTGACATTATGGCAAATAACACAAGCTGCATTCCAATTTGAGAACTTTTGCATCTCAAACTGTAAGAGGATAACTGCCTGAAAACTGGGAACACACTGGGAATAAAGAGAATGGAGACACTTCTTACAGAGGAGTTATCCATTTGCACTGAAATGTGATGCCAAGCCCGTTCCTTGTGCAGTTCTAAGCCTCACTGTCAGCACAACAGAATTCAGGCAAGGCTCCCATTTAATCTCCTGTTGCAAAAAGAGAGAGAGAAAATATGTTTTTTCTGCATATAAGTTTCTACTAGGCTGAAAACTGGCCATATAATTTGATCTAGATTGCTAATCTCTCCTGTAATCCTGACCACTCAAGACATGGAAAAGAAAGGCTGCCTTGTTTCCCCAAATGGCACACAGAACTTCTAGAATACATATGAAGATGCATACATGCACTGTTGTCCTCTGGTGAATATATATGGAAGGTGCTAGAGACCACAGATTCCCCTCAACATCTTGTGCTCAATATGCTTTCTGAAGAGGACAACACTTGTTCTGTCTCAGATGCCGTGGGTGGAGCTGACAGTCAGTCAGCATACATGTGACTGGATGTGTGAGTATTGCGAGTTTCCAGAAACCCCTTAAAAAGCACAGACTGAGATTTTCTAGGTTGGACTCCAGTCGGATGTGATTTCGGGTTTTTTTAATCTTCACACTCTCTTTGTACTGTCATGAATGTTTTATTCATGTTTCCTTTTATTGTTTTTGTATCAACTTTTTTATATCTTGAAAAATGCACTGCTGTTCTCCCTCTTCAGCTAAAAAAAATTAAAAATAACATTACTCTAATGCTGTAACAAAGAGTCTGAACTGCATTGGCTGTTCCAGTGCAACTGTTCTAGAGCACCTCCCATCATATTACTGGACTCTTCAATCACTCTTAAACGAGACTTCTTGGTCTTCAATTGTTACGTTGACTGGGGGAATCTTTAAAATCTTTAAATCCATCCAGGAGCAGTATTTGAAGAAGTTGTGATGTTCCAACCTTGACAGCTGGAGAAATACACAAGGTTCATATCTAGTTCACAGTAAGCCAACAGAGGAGCACAGATCAGAACAATTGGGGTTATTTCCTCTCTAGACACACAGAGGGTCTCATAACTGGGGTCTTGTTTACCAGGGCCATGTCCATTTCCCTTCCTCCGTGTTGATGAGGTAGACAAGTGTATAGTTTATGAGTTTTCCTGTCAAGCTCAACTTCTCAAAGCAGATTTTCCCATAAGCAGGTCCTAGCCTATCTGAAGGTATATATAAGCTCTGCCATTCTGGTCACCCTCATGTCCCTGTATCAAACAACACTGTTGATCCCAAGAACATTGTTAGCCCTTTTTTAAGGACTGAAGTGACTTATGGGACTGGTACTACTCCCTGATCTCTCTTGACAAAAGCTTGTGAAAGACTTTTACCTCACTCATTCCAAATGTCTGTTTGAAGTTGACCACTGCACGTCTGCATTTTCTTCAAAAACAGTATCTAAACAACTGTGCCTAATGACTAGGGTGAGAAAAAGAGGAAGTATATTTCATCAGCAAAGGGTTTCAGATTTTTTTTGTTCTGCTTTTCATCCTAAGGGGCTCAGAAGAAAATGAAACCCAAGATCTGGTTACTCAGGATTTCAGAGTATCACAGGTTACACCTTCCCTCACAAGAATGGGTTTGTGAGAATCAGAACCTATTTGTTTCCTCTTTCACTTGCAGATCTTGCAGGATGGACCCTAGGAATTGTTATTTATTCATTCTGTTGCAGTCCCATAAATAGAGATGGACTGTTCCTCACATCAGCACAAATGATTAGCAATTCCCATCATGGAGCAGACCCAAGAACTGCACACGAAATAGCATTGAATTTCGAACCCTTTACTCTGAACCTGTTTACCAGGTGATATCTGTTTTTGCTTACCACATACTGTGCACTAGCTGGAACTTCAGTTTCGAACTGAGCTGGCACACCAAGTGATAGCCTGATACTCATCTCCATCTGAGGAATAATCTCTCATACCACGATGGCATTCTTCTGAAAAATACGCTAATTTTTTGTTGCCTTTATTATGCCTTTGCAGCTTTGCTGGGCTCTCAGCCATAAATAAAGCCTGCTGATGACTTTGTAAAGTTGTCAGATACCTTTTGTTGACAGACAATAGGCAACAGGTGCTTGTGATCTGTCCAAGCCATTATTCCATCTCCACCCTGTGTTACTATAACCTTCCCTCCCCAAACCCACTCCCAATGTATGACATCAGTCACATGTAATTGTCACCAGTCACTTAGTTCTGCTTTCAAATCATGGCAAGGCTTTGTTTTTGTTCATGGAACAGGACATGTAGTGTGCACTCTCTGGGTGCATTAAGTCTTCAAGTAGCATACTGACATCTTTTTCTTACACTGAAAATCCCTCTGAATTCCCCCAGAACCTTTCCAGAGTTTGAGACTAGTGGAATGAGGATGATGTAAACATCACACTTCAACTGGTTCAAGTTGATTCAAATGGACTCGCATGAGCTGGATGCTGTTTAGAATCTTCTTCTGGTGACCAACGAGGGTGATTCCAATGCGCTGGATATCTCTGCAAAAGAACAGAGGGCACAGAAGTTGTTAAAACAAAGTGCTTGTTCTGAACAGTCTCAGTCCATTTTGCTGTAGATGCAAATCAACGTGCATGGATATGTGTGTGTGCGTGTGCCTATCTGTGTCTAAGAAACAGCTGACAAGGCTTCTGCTCTTGCTTGACAAATGTGTGTGGGTGGAGGGGGTGTTGGCAGAACTTAGGAGGTATAAAAAAAAGCAGTGGAATTGGGCCATGAAAAGGATCAGAGGGCTGATCTCCTAGAGAGAAAAAAAGAGAGCTGGAGTTGTTCAGCTAGAAGAGAAGGCTCCAGAAAGATCTTTCTCAATATATAAAGGGGGCTTACAAGAAAGATGGAGAATGACTTTTTACCAAGCCCTGTAGTGACAGGACAAGGGGCAGTGGTTTTACACAGAAAGAGGGTGGGTTTAGACTGGAGATAAAGAAGGCTGGTGGGACACAAAAACAGGTTGCCAGGAGAAGTTCTGGATGTCCCATCCCTGTAAGCATCCAAGGTCAGGTTGGAGAGTGCTGTGAGTAACATTATCTAGTAAAAAGTGTCCCTACTTATGGCAGGGGTGTTGGACTAGATGATCTTTAAAGGTCTCTTCGAACCCAAACCACTCTATGATTCCAAGAATGTTCGCTTCGCTGGATCCTGTCTTTTACACAACACTTCAACCTAGTATATGGTGTGGCTGGTTCTACACATCTGCTTAAAAGTGGTTATTGCTACCTGTGCTAGCTGTCATGAACACTCTGATGTAACCAGGCTCTCTGCAGCACTGACAATACATTTTCTGATGCACACTGGATCAGAATTAGTGCTTATAGATACAGATTACAAGTGTATCACAGCACGGATGGTGTCCAGAGGCCCTAGTAATACACAAGGAACACTAGCTACTTTGCTTTGGCTTCTCTCTCCTTTTTCATGTGTATGTACTTTCCATATAGCCAATTTCTCAGACTGCTTTCACCTTCTGCATGGAAAGCTCAGTGTCTGGTATCTGTTGCTCTCTGCTCTGTTACTTACTCGAGAGTCATGCGTGATATGACATCGAATGTAGCCAGACCAGCCTGGTCGAAGTTCTCCTTGTAGCGGCCCATCTTGATAGCATCCAACCACTCGTGGGCATTGCTGAGGGAAGGGAAATCTGGAGGACAGTTGCTCAGGAGAGGCTGAGATGGTCTGCAAAAGAGGCAGTTCTAAACCCCAAGTTACCAGCATCAGCTGAGCACACTAGTAACGTAAGAATTATGAGAGGGAGAGAATGCAGCCTCTGAAGAGGACAGAATGAAGAACAATGACATTTGTTCTTCATGCACTGACTCCTAAAGTCCCACCTTGATGTGCTGTTTCTAGGCTTCCAGTGTCCCTTTTTCTGCTTGAAAACAATCAACCAACCCAAGAAATTGATTCCCTCTTCCCATTGCCCACACTCCTTGAGGCACTCTTCTTGTTGCCCAAGATCCTTCCACACTTTCTTGGTCTAGACCTATTAGCAGGGCAAAGAACTGCAGTGAGGAGGTTTCTGAAAGAAACATGAGACCTTATACACCTTTTTACCTTTGCGACTAGGTCTCCTTCTCCTAAATGTTCTCTTTCGGTCAGATAGTGACCTATGAGACAATGAGTGCATTGGTTCAGCTCCAACACCCATCAGATAAAAGAACTGCAACAAAAGGCTGAAGAGATGACTGTGTACACACGGCATTTGCTCTCCTCCTCATCATCTGAATCTGTCCCAAAGCTATAACACTCTTTATGTGCTGCTTTTAGTAAACTGGGCATCACTAGATACTTTTCCCCTCCCCCAGCTGTGGAGTACATTCCACTGAGACAAGATTTATAACCACAGGGAAAAACCCTCCAGGCCAGCAGGATGTAATTTCGTCATCAGCCCAGCAGCCAACTAACCTTGGCACTGTTTATCCCTCCAGAGACTTCTTCTTTGCTGACCTCCTGCCTCTTGTTCCATCAGACTGCAAAATGCAGTTGGGAAAATATGGGATGTGAGCTGCAGTTCTAATTATTCTTATGCAGAGACTTCCTTCCCTCCATAAGCTAAGGTCTTCTTTTTCTTCATCATCTCTTGTGGTCACAAAATATGGTGTGATCACAGAGTATCTCATGCTGCTGCACCCAGATGTGTCCCCTCCCTTCATTCCATATGATCCCTCAGTCATTTATCCTCAGTTGCAACTCACTGAGATTTATCTCCTGTCACATTTAGCACTCAGAGATCCCCATTAACTGAACAGTTATATACAGTTCTTCCAACCTGTTTCCTCTCTTTTTTTCTGCTTCCTGTTTGTTCTCAGTCTCAAATGAGGGAGTTAGAAAAAATCTATATAGCCTGATTGATGGCTTTGTTTTCCTCGTGATGCCTACTAAGAGACATGTCCTATTATTTTGCATTAAATCCCCATCTCACCTGCTGGTCCCAGTGCCAACGGCTTTGAGGGCTGATGGCTTGCGAATCATTTTATCCAGGGCACTGACTATTTGCTCAAATTTGGGTCTCTGGACCCGTTCCTTCTGCCAGCAGTCGAGCATCAGCAGGTGCAAAACAGTAGGGCAGTCTGGGGGTGGTGGCAGGCGATAGTCCTGGTCAATGGCATTGATTACCTGCAGGAAAACAAGAACAAAGCTTTATCACAACTGGGAAAACCAAGGACAAAAGAGCTTCAGTCACTTGGGGTGTGTGGCTTTCTTCTGCTTGAGCTCATACAGGACAGAGAGGCAGATGTACATCCTCACCACTTCTAGAACTTACATCCTGATTGGACATGTCCCAGTAAGGCCTCTCACCGTAGGACATCACCTCCCACATGACAATGCCATAGCTCCAGACATCACTGGAGGAGGTGAACTTGCGGTACTGGATGGCTTCAGGGGCAGTCCAGCGGATGGGGATTTTGCAGCCCTGGGAAGCAGACAGAAAGCAACCAGAATGTAGTGAGATAAGGACTGCTTGTGAAAACAACATCACTGAAACAATCAGATGTTAGCAGCACAACACAAGCCAGAGCACAGGGTGACAGTCCAGCTGATTCTGTCTTGGAAACATTGCTGGTTTAAATTCATACTACGTTCAAGGTTTCCACCTTGTTTTACTGACAAGCATAAATGAAAAGAGACAATCATGCCTCCTTGCTGCTACAAATCCCATGATTTTATACTTTCACAGCTTTACTTTGCAGCATTTGAAAGTGGCATATAGCAAAATCCTCCTGAGTCACAATCATTTGGAAATCTAAAGCCATTTAAATAATGCCAAACAGTGGCACTAGGGACAGATACACTGAGTAGCAAGCATTAACTCCTTTCTCTTTCCATCTTGACCTCTCTGACTGCAGGTATGACCTGTAAGATGAAATATCATTCAGGTGCTGCATTCTTCAAAATGCAGACATCTAAAAATTGTTCCACTTTTCAGTGACTGAATTCTTCATCCCTTTCTTTTTCAATCCACCTGTTATACTCCCACCCCTTTTGTAGTTTGTGTGACAGGTGTCACAACTTCACAGGCAATAAGCTCATTTGATGGTTGGTTGTAAGCCCATAAATACACTTAGGCCTTTTATCTTTTCTGTAGGAAAAAACCCAACTCTTTCTTCAAAGAGTGGTAGTAAAAGATTGTAAACTCTCCTTCAGTCCCTTATTCTTCCTATAAAAAGGTAGTGAAAGGGGGAAGATAATAGCTACATCAGGCCGTGAGATTTGACCTATTCACCATCATGCCACAAAGAACAGCACTGAGACTTCACACGGCAGAGTGGCTCAGATACTCAGTTATTTTTAATTTTTACTGCTTTGCAAGAAATAGCCCACAAGATAGGAGGCTCTACTCCATGCTTGTCTATGGTCTCAAGATGGACTGAAGAGGGTATACCAAACCAAGGCGGAACACAGGACAAAATTCTATCTGTCAGCACTACAGTAACTCCCAGCACAGCAGTGACTCACCAGACCCCCAGTGTAGGTGGGATTGGAAGCATCATCCTCCAGGAAGCGGGACAACCCGAAGTCTGACACCTTGCACACCAGGTTACTGTTGACCAGGATGTTTCGTGCCGCCAGGTCACGGTGCACATAGTTCATGTCGGACAAGTAGCGCATGCCGGCTGCAATCCCCCGCAGCATTCCCACCAGCTGCAGCACGCTGAACTGCCCTTCCTTCTGCTGCAAGGGAGGAGGAAAACACAGGCTCTCATGGCCACAGAACGTGAAGCCAACAGGGGACACTAACAGACAGCAAGGTAACAAGGTGGATTTATGAAGTTAGAGAACACACATCTTAATTTCAGCCCAAATCTGAAGGTTCAAAGACAACAAATAACAAAGGAGGGTGGGCTTAAGGCAATGAACTTCAAGTAAGATCAGACACTGGTGACCTTTTCCTGAAGGCAAACCTCTGCTTGTGGCCACACCCCCCTTTAGCATCCAACACCTAACCTCACTAACTACTAAGATGGCTAAATGAATGTAAGGAGACAAATCTGCCTTTACTAAGATCTTTACAATGGCTTCGATGCAGTTCTACTCAAGGGTTCATGTACTCTTCAAATTGTGCCTGCCAAAGCATTTGTGGCTGAATGAGCACATGAATCAGTAAAAAAGGAGAAGCGAAGCAGCTATAATACACAGATTGTCCGTATTTGTGTTTCATTACTGGAAAACTCAAAATCCAAAATTAACTGCAAGTTTCAGTATTTCAGTACAATGTTGAAACTTGAAAATATTCTGTGAAATAAAGTCTGAAAAACATTATTGGAAAGGAAAAATTTGGACCATGCACATAAGCAACTGAAAGGGTGTGTACAAAGATTTGGTACTGTTTACAATAATTACTGGAGTTGAAGACATCTAAAATACTGAAATTTTATATGGTTGTTGAGCCCTTGGAGTATTTTCACCATGTTAACCCAAAACCACTTACTGTGGCTATTTGCTATCATTTCTATTGCACCTGAAGAGGGCAACTGAGGACTTAGGGAGACAGGAGTGAAGAGGAAGGACAGGCAAAATTATAAGGTCTGAGACCAGCACACAGTGAAATGAAGAGGTTAATGGTTGTGAGAGACTCTGTGGTACCCTGAGGAAGGAATCCAGCGATCCGTTCTCCATGAACTCTGTGACAATCATGACTGGTCGGCTCTTGGTGACCACCCCCTCCAGGTGGATGACATTGGGATGCTCAAATTGCCCCATGATGCTGGCCTCGCTCAGGAACTCCCGCCGCTGTTCCTCTGTGTAACCTGACTTCAAGGTCTTAATAGCTACCATGTATTCACGCTTCCCTGGGTGTTTTAGGCGCCCAAAGCACACCTCTCCAAACTCTCCTGTCAGGGAGGGAAGAAACACACCTCAAGTAAGGAAACACAGTATGGATTTTTTTCAGATGTACTAAAGCATTCTCCTGTGGATGACTTTGGGCGGAGCTTGGAAATACAGGGTTATGGGATTATTTACATTAAGGCAAAACCTTTGGTGAAGGTTGGAGACTACTACATCTTCAGGGTTCAAACGAGGAGCTCTGAGTCTTCAAAGGGTCTTTTAAACTTGATTTAGAGCCAGCATCTAAGGGTTAGTAGGTTAAAATGAATTTTGGTAAAAATGACGGTTTAGACATCCTGGGACACTTGATATACCATGGATCCTTGGGTCCATTTCAAGCCAGTAGTGTGCCAGATCTCAAGGTGAACAAGGTGGCACTTCAAATAATCTGCAGATTCTCACACTACCTGATCCAATGACCTCCTCAATCTTGATGAGGGACACATCAATCTCCTTGGCAAACTCTCGAATGGCTTCATTGGGATCTTCATAGGTTGAGGGATCGATGTAATACTTCACTCCGAGTCCTGCAGTGGGGGAAACAGCCCAAAACATCACCAGAATCAAACCCCGAGACACACAGGTGTTAATGAACCCTGAAAAGAGACAGGCCCTTGCCATCTGTTGCTCAAACACACTTACCTCGTGCACCGATATACTGCTGCAGGCGGTCTGTGTATGGAGTCTCTCGCCTTTTACTGCAGGACACAAAGGAAAGGAAAGTCAAAACACACACAAGAGTGTCTCATCAGATGCTGGGGTAGGCTTCTCAGTGCAAGGCTCAGAGAATCCTTGAAATTAGGGGAAGAAGATGGATGTTAAGATCCTGCCCATCTCCTGGTAACCAGTGCATGCTTGTTTTCTATGTGGTGGTTTTTATACACTGTTGGCATCCCCACTTTGGAAATGACAAATGATAGGGCTTCCAACACTATCCTGAAAAAGAATATTACAGTTTAACGTTACTGCCTTGGAAGTTTTCTTACTATTCAGGCTAAATTTCATTTTAATTTAATTTAATTACGACAAATTATTCTTTTCAATTATAATGTATGCCTTCTGTGATGCCTTTTAAGATCTTCAAAAGCATTCTAAGAGCTATTTACTCTAATGTTTAATATGTATAGATCTCCCCCAATTATTTTTCCGCCTGGCTTTATTTAACAGCATTTACTTTGGCCATTCTATTTGTAAGTATGGTACCCAAACCAAACCACACAGACCCAAACAGATGGAAATCTGTTCCTTGATGTGACTTTTGCATGTGCAGATCAAAACAGGTATGGTCTTTATTACTGTAAGGTTTATTGCATATATGCATCTAACTTCCAGTAAGCATAGGTTCTTCTCAGCACAGGCATTTCTCAGATTTCATCTCCTTCTGAATGTGTATGATTCAATCATTTATTTCCCACACAATCTAATTATTTTAGAAGTTTCCTTCTATTCTTTGTTTGCACTAAATCTATTTGCCATTTTCAAGCTCCTTCCTTTGTTCCAGGCAGTGTTAATTTTTTTGAAAAAAATGTACATTTCATGCTAGTTTCCAATCATCCTATTAATTAGACCAGATTGTAAATCAAACCCTACAGTATCCTGCAGTATCCCTGCTGTCTGCATGGATTTGTGTCAACTCATGTTTTGCTGTTTCAGCATGAGACCTTTTAGCTGCTGATTCAATTAGCATTTGAAGGCAAAGTATCATGAAACATTATGTTACTTTTCTTTATGAACATAAGTAATTCTGACATTTTAACAGCTAACTGTATAATTTTTACTTGTCAGACTTATCTCTTTAAATTCTGCTTTCAAAACCACAGACAGTTTTACCTTCAAAATTTTTTTCTCTTGTGCAAAGAAATTTGCTTTGCTGGGGGCCTATACCTAAAAGCTCTAACTCTGTTGTTGAACCTGAAAGTCAGGTCTACAATAATGGTTTTTATAGGTTATCTAACAAATTAATTGTTTTCCATACAAAAAGTGAAAAAACCAATTAGCTAAAATAGGTGTTTCACAGTGCATATTGCCTGAGAAATGTGTACCAACAATTTACAAAAACAAGCTAAAGTCATAGCATTTGACTCTACATATGTTCAACCTTTTAAAGAGCTACTCATTTCATCTGGTGTTCCTCATTTCCTGCATCTTCAAATTTACTTTTCTTGTCAAGGACAAATTTAAAATAGACATTTGGGATCTCCACTTTTTCTGAAAAACTATCTATTAACTGTACATAATTCTTTAATGATAAATGAATGTATTTTTATGATATTTCCTCATATGTATATTTGCAGAAGCCATTAATATCTTTCCCCATCACAGTTTTGGTAATATTAACTTATTCTGGGTTTGGTTTATTTTTTTAGAAAAATATATGCTTTATTGAGTTGTGCACATAATATCACATTTCCAGCTGAAACAAGAAATTGTATTTTTAACAGTTCAAAGCAACAAAAGGAGGCAACATTTAAAATATAACAATATTTGATAATTTTTTTGTTTCCAGAAAGAAAAATATTAAAAGCGAATATACACAGGAGAAAACAAATGTAGAAAAGGGAAGAGAATAAAAAAGAAATCATTAAAACTAGATGTCACTTTCTAGAGTTAAGTAGTTTATACATTTTTTTAGGTCAGCAGAAAAAGCTAAAAAGTCCCTCTTGTGCAGAGGCACAGTAGAGCAAAGATACAGAAATCCATTACTGACAATCTAGAGGATTAAGTTCAAACCTCAGTAAATTCAAGGAGTGGGTAATGACTGTTTCTTTTCTTCAAATAACAAAACCCCCACTGTTTACTTTTGTACCTCTGCAAAAATAGCAACCCTTACTTTTTTCTCTTTAAAATTTGGTTGGTTGGGGTTTTTTTGCTATAACAGATTATCTCTACAATCTTTTAAATGCCCTTTATTCTTTCCAAAATGGAAAGTGGTATTTGCTTTCTTTAACCTATATTTTATGAGCTAGTGTTCAATGGAAACATTTAGGTTGTACAGATTTTATTCTTCAGCAAATGAGCCCTTGTCTCTTGGTCCTTGGTGAAAGGGTATTTATCACCTACTAAATAACTGGATATGCATACTTATTCCACCAGTCCTTCTCCACTACACTGTTTTCATTCTCCACTTGCTTACCTAAAATGCAATTTACATTCCCTCCTTCACAGCGATGCATTTAAATACCTTTTGAGTACCAGCTTTGAAGTGCTTCCCTTGTGTTCATATTGCTAACTAGCCAAGTATCAGCTAAGTACATGAGTGGTTTACCAAAGGAGAGGCTCCTCAGATAGGAGTAATGGGGCAGGATCTTTCCTTAATTAGAGAATGGCATCTCAAGGACATCAGGATAAATGCAGATCAGGCTGTTTCCCTTGGGACGGGGTTATGTTGCAGGGGTAAGGAAGTTCCACTGTCTGAAGTGCACATGAGCAGGTCAAGGAATTCACCTCTTGAAGATGATGGCAAGGATGGCAATGGCAGCAATTACCAAGAAGGCCAGACCCCCGAGCGCTGAGCCCACGATCAGTGGCAGGCGGTCCTGCACCATCTCCGAGCGCTCCCCTGGCAAGGAAGACACACAGACACGCATATGGATGCAGAGGACAGGAACAGTGCAGAGTTTCCCTTCTGCTCACCTAGATCTCACCCATAATTCCATCCCTACCAGCCCTTTGCTCCCCAGTCACTGTGCTTCTCCAGTGCCTTCTTTCCTACATATGAAAAGCCAGTGCTCCCTCTGAATCCACTTTCTCTTCCCCCGGTCCATTGACTGCTGACAAGCCACTTAAGCACAGGCTAGCTCTACACCTGGGCTGTAATCCCACTGTCCCCTATTAATGTAGCTTGCTGGTGATGTACTTGAGTACCTTCGATCCATATCAAAAGCTTCTGCACATATGCCTGTGTCCCATCCACCTTTGTGTCCTGTGTCCCACCTGACTTTTAGACATTCACAGAGCTTTCAGCTCTAAGATGTCCCGTGACAGCTGGGGGCCGAACTACAGCAGTGTATTGTGCTATGTACTGCCACATCTCCCTAAAGAGATTTTTACTGGCACACTCTGCACCTGCTGGTCAGAGGCAACAAGGAGCAGTGCTGGGGAGCATGGCAGTAGCATAAACAATACCCTCTGGCAGCATGAAGCTTCTCTGAGTGAGCAAATCTGCATATGCAAATTATGATAAACAGAAATACAAGTTGCGTAGGAGTGCCTGGTAGCAGTCCTCCAGAGGATAAGCCAATACACTCAGGGACACAGGCAAGAGGAAGGTGATCATGTGCAGACCTCAGCACAGAATGGCAGCACTTACCTCCCGTTAAAGTCTGGAAGTACATCTTCCCACTGTAAGGGCCGTAGCCGACTGCTGTCCTGGCGCGCACTTGGAAGGCATAGATCTTGCCTGGGCTCAGGCTTGGTATCGTGGCCATGTTGGTCTCACTAGTTAGGGTCAATGAATTATCCTCATCTTCCGCCTGTGAATGTCAATGACCAAAAAGGAATGTGAAACTTCTGCCTACACTGCTCACTCTCCTCATCAAGGCATGACAGTTTCCATGTCAACCCAATATTCTTTGAACCTTTACAGAGCCTCCCAACAACAGCTGCTATTCCAGACCTTACTTCTTGCACACTACTCGTTTCTCACTGCTGCTTTTCATTCCCCCAGGCCTGGGCTTCCCACAAAGCTCTGCTAAAGACTCAATCTAAACAAAAATGAAAGACAAAACTTTGTCCTGTGATTCGCTTTCTATAAACTCCAAACTCATGTACTCTCCTACGAGAATTCAGAGCAAGAACATATGTAAAGCTGTATCCAGGAAGCTGCTACACAACACAAATAGCAGTCCTTTTCACCACTAAAACGTAGTAGCCCTGCCAAATCCTGCAAAGATATTTATGTGAAAGACCAGCAATATGGAATGGGAGTTTGTCTGAACAGCCCCACACATCTCTTCCCCTCAAGTCCGATGGATTAGGAGTCACAAGACATGTGAATGGAGGACAAATTTGTATTTGCCACCCTGTAATTCCAGGACACAAAGAAGTATTTGCCACTTAGCGAATGAAAGAGTACATTCCTCCTCATAAAATTTCTTAGAGATGTCTGTCCAGGCATAAATGGGGACACAAGACTTCTCCTCATAAACAAATGACAGACTTGCAGTGAATCTAATTCCAGTAAACGCTTTTAGAAACTTCAGCTCCTTCCAATGTTACCTGTGTCAGCTGACACTAAACTTACTGTCAGCTGCAGCTTTTAAGCTTAAACAAATGTCTTCTCTTTTCCTAAAATATGCCTTGTCCCTAGATGTTTCCAAGTTGGGAAATGCTGATGGACTGATGTCAGATGACATGCATATCACAAACTTCTGGTATTGCTAAAGTTTGTTCCTTCCTCATAACTGAAGCGTTTTTTTTCTACCTTGTTCATCCTGATGCAGGGGTGCATATCTCAGACAGAAAGTGCTCAGTATCACTTTTTGCTCACCTTGTCAAAGTAACGTAGCTGATAATCCAGGATGATCCCATTGGGCTGGTCCGGCTGAGGCCACGACAGTGTGATGCTGTTGGTAGTCCGACTCACCTGATGCATCATAGGCACAGCAGAGGGGACTGAAAAAATAGACAAAAAGGAGAGATTACAAAGGGATAAGCTTAAAAATTAACTATAACTGAATATTCCATATGATGAGTTAATAAGTTAGGCCAGCTCTTCCTTGAATTTTCCTTAATTTGCATTATGAAGTAGTTTGTAAAATAACCAGAAGAAATCCAGGCACAACACTACTCTGCTGGGACATACAGTCATTGTCAACTCAGACTGAAAGAAAATGAAGCAATCCACATCCAACTGATTACGCACACGAGTTAAGAAATTATCTCTATTACAGCTGGAATGTAATTCTGATTTTCAAATCTGCAATTTTTACATGCAAGATGAGAAAGTGCTCCATGCCACTGCCTTGTTTTAAGATCACGCTTGGACAAAGAATACAACAGTGGTCAGAACAAAAGCAGAGCACATTATTTCTGTTTCTGCTTCTTCCCCAGACTGTAATTCTTTTCCTGGGGGAAAAAAATCAAGTATGGGCTACCAGAGTAATGGAGGCCTTGCATATGAAGCATTCTGGAGAACGGAAATCCACTTCTACCAAAACCATTCATGAACCCATGTGCACACACATGCACACTCTCCGGGTTTGTGCAAAAGCTAAGAGTGTATGAGTTACATCTTGGGAAGGGATTTCCAAGCAAAAATTTCAGGACAATATTACTGTCTTTCCACAAAGCTCAAGTTTTGCTTTCTCTCTGTAAAAAAAAGTCATTTTGCCAAGAAACTTACAGGTAAGCAGCTGGGGTATCCTCATTTTCCTACTAGATGCAACACTTTCAGAAGCATTTAAATTTTCCAGAAAAAGCATGCCAATGAAATGCTGCCACCAAACCCCACTGGTTTTAGAAAATAGACATAAACTTCCTTGATGTGAAGAATGAAGCAGAGGCATTTGGCAAATGATCAAAACCTGCAAAATGGCATTTGCTTCTCTCATTAATCATGAAAAAGATAAAAGGGTTGTTTTTAATAACAAGATAAAATTATTCTGAAAAATTATTTCAGATGGGCTTCAAACAGCTCAGGCAAGTGGGAACTAATTTAAAAATGTAAATGAAACAAAATAAGTGTCTAAGCAATAAAATGCTTTCTCTCCTCATGACTCCTTTTATTTTTTACCATTGCTTGTCCTTCAAACAAGATTACATAACTACTTCACCTGCCAGTGAGAATGTTGTGGCAAGAATGGAAGAGACCAGCAATTAACCAAGACCATATCTAGCATTTAAGATGCAAATGAGTAACACTGTATTAAAACGTAAGGAGGTAACTGGTCAGTTAACATTTGACCAAGACAGATTCTGCTACATTTAATGTTCAAAAAAGTTTAACTCTCTTCCACTGAGACACAAAGCAAACACACAGGAGAGGTGCAAACCTAACTGCACAGCTAGATTGCCAGGGAACAGCCCACTTCCTTCTAAGATTTTACAGAATGATCAGAGTTAGCTCTTCCCTCAATTCCTCTCCTTCCCACTTCTAATAGTTACTGTTCTCTCGCTTCTCATTTCTTCCCAATTCCCAATTTTTCCCCTACCTGAAAGAATTAATCAAACAAAGAAATAAAGAAAACATCACTTAAGAGTATTTCTTGACCATGTGCCACAGCATTCTAGAATTTTCCTATTATCCAGATATGCCCATCACTCAGGGTAATCAGATGGTGGCTGGGGGGAGGCAACCACGATACTGCAGTCTGTTGTATTAAAAACATTAATATCAGTGATTTGCACCTAATAAGCAGACATGACTCAGAGCAAAAGCCATTAAAATCTCTCAGAAATAAAACCAACTATGAATTACTGCAAGGCATGTTGTCTTTAGTCTGCCTCTCTGAGATAGAGTTTAGATTTTCATACATGTTTGCCTCTCTTTTAAGGGCTTAAAAAAATATGAAACACTGGTGAGGGACCTCTTCCATCACTTGAAGAGATATCAAGATTTCTCCTTTGAAAAATTTCATATGGACACGGCATGAATACCAATACTAAGGTGATGTGCAACAGGAACATAACTGTTGGTGGAGTAAGTACATATTTCCTGTCAGAGGTGTATTATAAGGTTATTCTCTCAGTGTTAATACATGAAGAAATATAAAGTTCAAGACTTTATGTCTATAGACATTCGAAGTACCATACCTCTGCTGCCACAGAAGTGCTAGATGAGTATTTTCCCTTGTTTGCATGCCAACTATTAAAAGTGTTTATAATAGAACTTTGCTTTCAAGGCTTTCTTTTGTATACACATAGGTGTCCAGGTCTATATTGATTTGTCAGTTTTATTCTTTTCTTTTTACATGAGGTTTATAGACATAGGCAGGTAAGATCCCTGCCTAATGGCAGAATCGCAGTGCCTGATTCAATCCAATCTGGGCAGCTGGACTAGATGATCATTGTAGGTTCATTTCCAACTATTCTATTCTATTCTATTCTATTCTATTCTATTCTATTCTATTCTATTCTATTCTATTCTTATTTCTATTTCTATTTCTATTTCTATTTCTATTTCTATTTCTATTTCTATTTCTATTCTTCTATTTACTGTGAGAAAAAAACATGCTCTGAGATCAGAGCTTTAATTAAGACTGAAAAAGCAATTATCTTTGTATGCAATTTAAATAATAGCAAATGTATGGAAAATTCTTGCCCACATACACCTAGTTTAGGTTGTAAAGAAGCCCAAACACCAGTTAAATACAACTCCCAGATTCTGTATTATGTGTGTTGTCAGTTGCAACCCTTCTACATTGCAGGACAACTTTGTTCATGGCAGCAGACACGTGCCTGCAGGACTAAAAATCTATCTCAATCAACAGACTAGGTAAGTAGAGGAATGTGAAGGAAGTGCAGACTTGTGTAACAACACATGGCAATCCCCACTTATGCAGAGCACAGCCAAGTGCCATTCTCAGCAGACCATGAGCATTTTTGGCACGTGACATTCAGTCCATATTCCATTCCTTGAAGATACTTCAAGGGGAGAGTGGATGTGACCCCTTTCTGGTTCTGCCTGGAGGAGTCCTGTGGGATAATGCCCTAGAGGGAAGAGTGACTCAAAAAAGCTAGTTCATGTGCAAGGATTACACCTCTTCCAGGTGCAAAAGCAGTCCATCCCAACAAGCACAAATTCAGGCAAAAAATGCCAACAGGCCTGCATGTTTGAACAAGGAGCTCCTACCTAAACTCAGACACAAAAAGGAAGTACATACACGGAGGGTAGAAGCATGGACAGGTAGCCTGAGAGGAACATACAGGCATTGTCCAAACACGTAGGCACATGGTTAGGAAAGCCAGAGCCTACCTGGAATCACATCTGGCACAGCATGTCAGAAGTGAGATGGGTTTCTCTAAGAACAGAAGTGGGTCAAGGAAGAAGGAAAATGTAATTTGACTGCTGGGTGACACAGGGCATCTTCTTCACATCAGTCTTTACCAGCAAGTCTTGCCTTTAGGAACACAAGGTCCTGCAGACCTTGGGGAAGTCTGCAGACAGAAGATCCTCCTCATGCCAGATCAAGTGACTGAATATTTAGGCAAACTGTATCATTCCATGGGCCCTGATGGGATGCATCCTTTGGGCTGATGTAATTTTGAAGCTACTCTTGATAATCTTAGAATCATGTCTGTGACTGTGAGAGGTGCCTGAGGACTAGTGGAAAACAAATGTCGCTCCTCTCCTCAATAAGGCAAAGAAAGAGGATGCAGGGATATGCAGGCAGCTAAGCCTCATCTCCATCCAAAGGGGTTGAGTCTCCAAGCTTGCTGATATCCAAAGGTATTACAGGTGTGGTCAGGGGCAATTTGCTTGAGATGACCCTGATGAGCAGATGGTTTGGAGAATATGTTCTCCAGAGGTATCTTCTAAGCTTAGCCATTTTCTGATTCTGAGGAGACACTCATTCAGCAGTACTGACTAGATTTTCATGAGGTACAATAGGAGTTCGGACAACTGGCTCATGGGTCATCATTCTGCAGGGATTCAAACTAATCCCTGCCAAGACCTGTGTATTATATCCAGTTATTTATGTGTTTTCTTCCCCTTCCATCTTGCCCCACAATTTTCGGAAGTTATAGAGTTTGGTCAACCTCAGCCAGGCCTCCAATGTTCACTAACATGCCTCTACATTCTCTCATACTTATTTCACTTTCGTTACCTCTTCAGGTATCCTATTCCCATTCCAAGCAGATGACAACTCTGGCTTTGTTCCTAGCTTTGTTTCAGCTTCCCAAATATCATCTTCTAGGAAGATCAGTCTGAATGCAGGATGGAAATTCCCTTCTTGATACATTTATTATCTTATCTTTATTTTGAAAATGTTCTACATTTTTCTACACATTTAAATTTAGTTCTGGCCCTTTCTCTAAATACCAAAAAATCCTTTAAAAGTATCTTGGATTGTCTTCTGTCCTAACCTTGTACTTTTGCTCCCTGTGGATGAAGAGTGCTTTAAAAGGGCAAATTAGTCAGTTAATTTAACTTCCTTTCCCTCTCTTATTATTAGCTTTTGTGTATGCATTCCATTCATGCTTAATGAAAAGGAAAATAGCCTTTATGACACAAGGTGCCCTGTTTTACTTTGTATTTTATACTTATACTTGCTCAAAAGCTTTCTGACTTCATTTAAACAGTAAACCTGAATTTTGAAAACAAGCACATTCGTTCTCTGTTCATGCTGCAGAGATTGGGCATAGTAAAGAGAGAAATTGGCATAGTTCCTTTTTGTGGAGTGACCATAGAAATTGTTATTAATTCCCAGTCATAGCTGGGCAAATCCATTAAAGATGGCTAAGTTGACAAATGTCATTTATGTCACTAAGGGAAAAATTAAAACTTAAAAGAGCATTTTTGTTTTTCCTATATGAATAGAAAACAAAGAAGTTGAATTCTTACGGAACTTAGGTGAGTGCTCAGGATTGGCAATTAGATCATAAATAAGCAAAGAGTTAACAATTTTGAAAAACAATGTATTTCATTTAGAGGACAATGAACACTCACACTTCACTTGCTGTACCTGCTGGCTTTAGCCCAGCAAAACACAACAGCATGTAGCTTTTGACAGCTCTCTTCTTATTTCTTTCTTGTTTTAAACTAGAGAATGCCTTGCCTTTGTCCCTGCTTTTGCCAACTAAGTCTACTGTACTCTTCTGGCTCTCTTTGGAAAAGCAAACATCTTCAAGCAATTCATAATTTCCCTTCACAATCTCATAATCATACTTGGCATTTAATTCCTTTCCTCTTCTCACACCATTTCATGTGAAAATCTTCTGTCAGGTCCTCTTAAACTTCCTGGCACTAACCAAAAGTGTCCTTGTCCCCATTCGGCCTCTTACACAAGCCTTCAGACTGTCTAGCACTCATTTCTGCAGCGCTACAGATTTTTGGTATTGCTAAGGTCCCACTGCTCTGATTCCCACTGATGCAGAAGGCTGCTACATACATTTTCACAGGTACAAGGCAACCTGGTCAAAGAACCTCTATCTTCACATACCCCTACTAGCTCTCAGAATGTCTGGACTCAGCTGAAAAAAACACAATACATTTGCTTTTAAAAGTCTGCATTGATTTGTTCCAACATTTAAATCTCTGCTGCCTTTCTTTTTTCCTCTTCTTTCTAGGAATGTAACAACTGCCTGAACGAATAAGTTCAGCAGCATTTCTCTGGCAACAGACATTATTACATGCTTCAGTGAAAGTTGCAGGGAAAAAAATGGTAGTTACAGGTAGTTACAGCTGTGCATAGAAAAAGTTTCTTCACAGTCCTTTAAATGAAAACCTGACTTCTGTCCTGAGACATGATAAGAGATATTTGTTTACCCTGATAAGTACATTTGAAGATGTTAAAATAACAAATAAAAATTCAGTCGGTTTTATTTTTTGTAATAATATGGTAGGAGTTTAAGTTCTTTGCATTTTTGTGTGTCAGGTTCACACCTGTGAAGAAGTATAACTTCATTAGAATTACATAATTGCCTTTCATCATGTGATTCCTGCTATCTGGAACAGCCTTCCAACATCTCTCTATACATCCTGACATTTATTTAGGTATTCACCCTCAGCACTTCAAACCTGAGCTGAAAGCAATTCCCTTCTCTTGTCTCATCTCTGTACAGTTCTTCCGGTGATTAGCATATCATATTTGCATTTCACACTATTACTATCCAAACAAGTTTTATTACTGCTATCCAAACAGGCCTCATATTTCAGGTTAAGTCTTACAGTAAAGGAGGTTTTCCAGTGCCAGCCCTTCTAATTCTGATTTTAGGCAGATGGTCACTGAAGAGTAGGAACATCATAATCAGTCTGCCACAGAAAAATGTGATTGTGTAACCAAAGGATCCTATCAAGCTCTGAAGAAGGGGCAGAAGACTGTGAGGGGTAAGCAAACTCTTAGAGGAACAGTGTTTTGGAGAGAAAGATGAAGAGTGAATAGGTATCGTGGGAAGAAGAAAAAGTAGAACTGCTTCCACACAGAACATTGCGTAAGATACCTCTAACAAAGGGGCAGGAGTATTTTTCTGGACCAGTAAGTAGAAGAAGAGAGAGAACTCAGACTGATCTATGAGTAAGCAGAATCTTCAGAAGCTGCCAGGACTGGAGGGTCTTTTTTTGGGTCATCTTTAATTCAATGGAGAGAAAAATTTTGCTATGGCCCTTTATCCTGACACCGTACCTTTTTCTGGTTTGCTTTTTCTTTTACCTTTCATGTTTTCCTGTACCCTTTTTCTCTCAGCATGTATAATCCTGAAAATTATATCTCTCCTCATATAATAATAAAATAAAAACAATAATAATTGTTGCAAAAACATCAACAAGCAATGCTAAAGTGAAAAGCTGCTGAGGGATCAAAAGGAGGGGGTCTGGACGAGACAGCCCACGTGATGGAGGAAGCAGGGCCTTGTTAGTATGAGCTGTCAGCACAAATCGAGGGCAGCTCATCTCAAGCTCACTCCTAACGATCCCAAGGAAAAGCAAGGAAAGAAAAACTGCGACCAAACACAAGAAGAAGCCATTCAGTACACACTGATGTTTAAGGAAGTTGTCCTCCTCTGAAATAGCTTTACCGCACAAGAGAGGTGCCTTAGAGAGAAGCACCCAACACACCCAAGACACTCAGAGACATGACAAGACACCTGGAAGAGGAGTGGTCAGAAAATTCAAACAGAAACAGAAAAGGGGGTAGATTTTTTTGATTCCGGGAAGGAGGAGGAAGCAGCTGCTCAATTAAGTTATCTCTGATATAGATAAAGAAGGTTGAGATGAGAAGCATGAAGAAAGAGAATTCTGTAGGATGTTAATAGAACACCCACCTTTCTTCAGGAGAAGCCAAAGGAACTGCCTGGAATTACCATACAAATTACCCAGCCACATTTTACCGTAAACAAAAACTGATCACCCACTTGCAGCCAGCCTGTTATGGGGGGCAAGGGATCCTAGAGGTGCTTTGCTACTTGATGTCTGTCAGGTAACATTTCAAAAGGAACAAACAGATGAACCCCCTGGCATCTGTTAACAGTAGGAAACTAGTTTCCATATAATAGAAGCAGACATGATAAGATGTGATTTAACCACGCCCATGATGCCACATCTGGTTTTACAGCACTTCTCTGGAGCTTTACCAAAACCTTGTTTTGCAGGGATTTCCACACCACACTCTGGAATCTCATATGGGATTTGTTTCAGTTTAACATTTACACAACTCTAAATGTTTGCAGACATTTTCTGTCACTCAGTTCCCCCTCTTTCTCCTCTTCATCACATTACTATTCATTATATCCTCTTAAACAAGCTGTGTATAATTCCTCTCCGTATTAGCTTATACATGCTTGTGAAGAACAACATATGCCCAGTCTCTTAATGCTGACATTTAGCAGAACTCTATGCCTGGATGTATGCGTCTCTCCAGCTCCAGTCGTTGAAAATTATATTTACAGGAAACAGAACTCCTCTAACTGCCCACACAACCCATTAGCATCTTAGTTTAGTCATCCCCACGGTTTAGTTTCTAGTTACAAGGATCACGACATCTTTGAATATAATTGCACAACACATTAACATTTCTACCATGTAAAGAGGAAAAAAAATGTTTTTTATTAAGAGGAAAATAAGACAATGAAATGGAGAAGAGTAGGGGATAGAAAAAATTATTGGCTTCTCTGGCAAACTGATGCTCATAAAATCTTCATCAGGGAATACTGGTAGTGTCCCCTCTCCTGCACAATGAAACAATGTGCTCTGTCTGACCCACAGTGCTACTGTATCTCCCACTGGAATCTGCTCCAGGACAGCTTCTTCCCCAACAATCACATCAGCTACTAAACTTGAGTTTTTCTGCTAAGAAAAGAAGAATGGAAAGCCCATTTAGATAAGGCAGGAATGAGAAGGGCAAAAGTGAAACTGTGGAACAGGATAAAAAAAGGCACAAGACACAAGCGAAAGGACAAAACTCCAGGATTCAAAAGATAAAAAGCAAATCAAATGAGAGAGAGAGAAGCAGAAACCCGGGGACTCGGATGCAGGGGTCTCCTCACCTGACTGGCTGGTGCTGACATTGATGGTGGCAAAGTGGGGTGCTTCTGAGCTCAGCTCGGTCACCAGGTTGACGGCCTGGATCTCAAAGGTGTAGTGCACGCGGGCCAGGAGGTTGGAGACCTGCACGCGGCTCTCGGTCAGCCCCACCTGGCGCGGCTCGAACTGCACGCTGTCCCCGCAGCGCACGCACGGCCCCGCCGACCCCGCCGGGCACACCTTGCAGATCACATTGAAGAAAACGTCCTTGCGCCCGCCCAGGTCCTTCGGGAGGCGCCAGGTCAGCAGCACGTTGGAGCCAACGATCTCGTAGCTGAGGTCACGAGGAGCAGAGGGGATGCCTAGAAAACGGAACGAAGGAGCAAAATCCCATGAGAGAATGGGAGAGAGGTGAGGGAAGGCAGGACGCAAAGGGAAAAGAATAGAAGAACAAGTTGCTTCCTCCTCTCATTCTTACTCTTCTTCAGCTGTTTCTTTGCACGAGGCTAAGAAAAACACAGTCTTTGCTACACCAAGCACACACATTAACAAAGGAACAACTGTATTACCACGTTTTAGACAAACAAAATTACAAAGAAGAGTCTTTGTTTCAAGGGTGTGACTTGTTCATTTCCCTAAAAGAACAGCCATTGTTTAGGGAAGTACCAATCCCTTGAAATTTTAAACTTTACACAAGCTTAATAAAGATTTCTCTCTACTGAGACCTGTAATTCTCTCCTTTGGGACCTAATATCTCTGAAGTTTCTCAGACTTCAGTTAACCTGTTGCATCTGTTCCAGGAACTGGACACCAGTTTTGCCTGCAATTACTTCTGGTGCCAGCCAGATCCCTCAATGGCATTAGAGGTAAACTCTGACAGCTGAAAAACCACCCATTATGTGCATCCAACACTTTCCCTGATGGCACAGAGACAGTGAAGAGAAGGAGAAAAATACAGAGGGTGAGAGGAAGGCATAGGGATGAGAATGGGACAAGACACTGCAGCTAAGAAGTGAAAAGTTCAGAAAGGCAGAAGTAGGCAGCAGAACTGCACTGCTAAACCTGGGCACAGACACAAAGCAAGACGGGAAAGGGAGGGACAGAGAGGCTGAGCTCAGTAACAGGGAGGGGTAAAGGAAACATTATTTACAGAACATTTCCCTCTGAAGGCTGTAATGAAACCCAAGAATCCTCATTCTCACCATCACTCTGTAGTCAGGTGCAGGAGCAAAGGGAAGTTTTGGGTTATTTCAAAAGTCTTAAGAAGGGGGGGAATTGCAACCACCCCCCAAATCATTTGGGCACATTCTCTCTCATTAAGTGCCCTTCTTGCTTTTAGACACTTCATCCAGACACTTACCAGTGCAGGGAGCATCAGAATTGTCTGAAGCAGATCGATAGTACCGGTTCTGACACACACATTCCCGGGAACCTGGCAGTGGAGCGTGGCTGTGGGCAGGGCACAGAAGGCAGGGGTCATCTCCCACGGATACTTTAAAGAAACCAGGGGCGCAGGCTAAGAGGAGGAAAATAAGAGAGGCAAAAGCAGGAAAATCATTAATTCAGATTTCAGAAGCACTGTAATATTATTTACATTCAACTTGTGCTGCTACTGCTGGGAGAAGTTATTGCATACAGCTACTACTGGTTTCAGTTCTTTATGGAGCATACTTTGTTCAAGTTGCCATTTTAAAGCAGTTTATTTTATTCTATATGTAAGTGCTTAAATTGATTCACTGGCAGATGAAAGAGAACCAGTCCTGAGACAGCTTTGGCCACCTTGAATAATTGTCTTCTCATTATTCACTCAAAGAGCTTTTAAATTGGAGAAGCCAAGGAACCCAGCCAAGTGATTTGTCTTGAAATATCAAACAGTTACCCACACCTCCTTCCCCTCACCCAACACAGCCACAAAATTGGATTTTTTTTATGCTGCCTACAACAGTTTCATTGCTTAAAGTAATATACACTACCATTGCTGATTTTGCATTAAAACTAAGAGCAGACACTAAGACTGGCAGTCCTATTTTTTCCTGTAGGTCTGAAAACTTCCCAGTAATGGATAAAAGCATGTTAATTAGTCAAATTTAATCTGCAAATGTATAGGAACATGTATATGCAACAAGCTGAAACAAGGATGGAAATCCATCCTACAGGGAAAGAAAATGAAAAAATAATTTATTAAAGATATGGGAGTATGACACATTCTAGGTTTGGCAAAGAGGCTATGCTGAATTGCCTAATAGGAGGTGCTTGGACCTTACACTGACACTAGGATACAGATTTTACTATTTCTAAAGCTAATTTTCTATATAAATAGATACAACTCTTTTAGATTTTATGGACTAACAAGCTCAGGTGAAAGTTCATTTGCAGCTGAAATTTGGTTCATTAACTTCATAATAAAGAGCATTTACAAGGAATGGGAAACTTTCAGATAGACCCCAGATAAACATTTGATGTCAAGAGACGCAAGGGACACCCTCAAGAGCAGAACTGTTCTAGTGGTTACTGTAGGCAGAATATTACAAAGGACTGAGGATAGAAAAAAGTTACCTAAAAAAACCCAAGCAAGTAAGAGAAGAATATAGAGGCATTATATGAAATTAGGATCATATGTTTTCAATCCCCTTTGCGGCTACAGGCACAGCCCAGAAATAACAGCCAATAACATCTGTGGAGTCCCAGCAGGTTTATGCCTCTTGTATTACTTCACCTTCTCTGTCAAAATCCTTGGATAGAGAGGAACCTCCACACATACACAGAAAAGAGTGTTAAGTTCTTGAAGAGGTCAGACTATAAAGGGGACTTCAGTAACTCTGAATGATAGCTATTAGATAGGGGAACACTGTTTCTTTCCAGCACTCAAAAAATGATAACATTCAGTGTGTGATACACTGCCATTTGGAAAGGAAAGGGAAAGAAGAGACTATAATTTTTCATGTGATGGATTATGGTAGGAAAAGTGCAACTGCCTTTACCTTTAGGACTTTATCCAGCAGAAAATCAAATTATTTCCATATGGAGAGATACATCCATATGTTTGTATGGACAAAAAAGAGTATGTAAGATTTTACCCACTTTATAAATTACACACCTTTCACTCAATTTTAGGCTCTCTTAACAGCCACAAATGTAGAATATAATATTCACACTTCTTGGCAAATGCACCTGGCAAATGAAACTACAAGCAGTATGAATGGGAAGTTCTCATCCAACACACTGCATAATCATTCAGCCAAAATTTCAGAGATCTTTCTTTATTCCAAGTTTAAGAATGCTGAACTTAATGAGAACGTCTTTATTTTCTTAAAAATAATTTTATCTCATCTGTTTTTTCTTGCATCAAACTCCTTCTTGAGCTTTTGTTGAGGCTTAGAACTAATGACACATTCATTCCATTTGTCAAGGCAGACCCTGTAGAATGGTTCTTTTCTTTCATTCAGTGTTATAGCTTGGTATCAAGTAGGACAATGACCTTGCTGCTAGTCACAACAATGAAAGTGAACAGGTAATGTTCATTTTCACATCATGTATGTGATATTCATGTTCATGTCATGTATGTGATGCTAAAGGGAAATCCTTCAAGGGTACAGACCTAACCCTTGAAGTACAAAACCATATTTACCCTACAAGGACAGTGCAAAAAGATTTCAGGTAAATTCACCTTTGGCCCAATTGCAAATCATATGGAAAGCTAGCAAAGCTGTGAATGAAGAATTTGTCTGGTATTTAGTAAACAAAATTAATTTTAAAATAAACCTCTTGTGTTAAAATAAATAAACATTTTTTTACACAGTTCTTTGAAGTCTACTGGCAACTTGCTGTTGAGCCTGGGGATGCAGGGATGAGGTCTGCAGAGATGGCACACTATTGATGAATTAGCCAAAGGTAGTAAGCACAAGTGCAATGCTGTAGGTTTTATGCAATAGAACAAAATGGTGCAGCACCTCCTCAGTAAAGAAAGGCAGTCTGTGTAAGTAAGAGCATCTCTACTGCTTAAAAGGCCATGCAAGATTTCATCCATGTTATGGGCAATCACTCCAAGTGACCATAAACATTCAAAAGCTGCTCGTAAAAACCAACCAATCAACCAACACACAGAGCAAGAACACAAGCCTCTGGACAGGGACATGTGTCAGCTAATGGATAACAATATTATCTGCTCAGATCACTGATGCAGTACACTGCTATAGGGACAACACTTTGGAACAGGTATGTGTAACAAAAACTAGTGATGAAACACATTTGTTCTTAACTGCCTCACAGAACCTAATTTCACTGTCCATGCACTGTGTTTGGCATTACATGTCTGAACCATAAGCAAAGGTAGGTTATTGCTGTCTCCCCAAGCACTGCCCAGCATCCAGTGCCTTTTGTCTTGTCACACTGAGCTGATTCCTTGCTACCTCAGAGATCTCTTACTCACTGAGGCAGCATCTATTTCTGAATGCAATCCCAGAACTGTAAGAGTCATTCAATGAAGAATTGTTTATTTAGGCTCAAGAGTAATGACAGCATGAGAACAGGTGACTTTACTGCAAATTACAGGTTTAAACAAGAAGAATACTTCCACCAATTAAAGTAGCAAGCTTCTGAGAAAAACTTCAAATATGAGCAATAAACAAAAAAGAAGGAAAAAAAAAAAGAGAGAAGAGCCTAACCACATTTAAAAAGGATCCTGGCCCTGTTTCTAAAGTTATTTTGATACAGTTGCCATTTACAGTAAAGTAGCAGAATTAATGAAAACATATCTCTTCCTTCCAACATCTCCAGGTCAGATATTCCCTTGTCCTTTATTTAACTTAGAGTGAAGCAGCCACATAGGCTCATTAATAAGCACTCTACTAGAGCTGAGTAAACTGAAGAAATAAAACTTCACTGCAGCTGTTACACCAATGAAACAGATTTCAGTAATATGCTCACATGTCCTATGTGCTAGATCAGAGTAGACTGACGTCTTGGCTACACCGCTGTGTCTCAGATGGCTTTCAATATTTACCTGTGAAAAACTGGATGGAGCTCAGACCTGACATCTGGAATTAGCCTCCCTTTCAGAGGCACTGATCATCAAGGGGGGCTACAACCACCCTGCTATACTGGAGGAAGAAGGCACAAGCCTTCTTAGCCAGCAATACACAGCAAGGCATAAGCGTTCCAGGAAGTTCCTAAAAAGGATCGGGAACTACCTCCTGACCCAAGCAATAGAGGAGGCAGTGAGGGGAGGTGCCCCCTGGACCTGATGCTCACAAACAAGGAAGGGCTCACTGGTGATGTGAAGGCTGAAGGCAGCCTTGGCTACAGTGACCATGACATGTTGGAGTTCAAGATCCCGAGTGCAGTGACCAGAGCAAAAAGCAAGCTCACAACACTGAACTCTGGGAGAGCAGATGTGACCACTTGGCTGATCTGGAGGAGTCCTGTGGGATAATGCCCTAGAGGGAAGAGTGACTCAAAAAAGCTAGTTCATGTGCAAGGATTACACCTCTTCCAGGTGCAAAAGCAGTCCATCCCAACAAGCATGAATTCAGGCAAAAAATGCCAACAGGCCTGCATGTTTGAACAAGGAGCTCCTAGCACAGAAAGGAAGTAGATGGAGGAAGAAGCATGGACAGGTAGCCTGAGAGGAACATAGAGGCATTGTCCAAACACGTAGACACATGGCTAGGAAAGCCAGAGCCTACCTGGAATCACATCTGGCACAGCATGTCAGAAGTGAGAAGGATTTCTGTAAGAACAGGAGTGGCTCAAGGAAGAAGGAAAATGTGATTTGACCAGGCATCTTCTTCACATCAGTCTTTACCAGCAAGCCTTGCCTTTAGGAACTCTAGGTCCTGGAGACCTTTGGGGATTCTGCAGTAAGGAAGATGATCTTTGCCTTCTACTCAGCTTTGGTGAGGGTACACTTGGGAGTTCTGTGTTGGGTTCTAGGCTCTCCAATACACTAGAGACATTAACATATTGAAGAGAATCCAGTAGAGGGCCATGAAGATGGTGAAGGGGATGGAGTATTTCCCACAGGAGAAGGGGCTGACAGAGATGCTCAGCTTGGAGAGGAGAAGGCTTCCAGCAATCTCATGAATGAGCACAAATAGTTGAAGGGAGGAAGTGAAGAGGACAGAGTCAGGCTCTTTTCAGTGTTTCTCAGTGACAGGCCCAGAGGTGAAGAGCATGAACTGAAACACAGGAGGTTCCCTCTGAACAGAAGGAAACAATTTTTTTTACCATGAGGGTGACAGAGCACTGAAGCAGGTTACCCAGAGGGGTTGTAGAATCTCCTTCCTTAGAGAAATTCAAAAATAGCCTGGACCTAATGCTGGGCTACTTGCTAGAGATGTCCTTGCTTGTACAGAAAAGGGGTTAAGGAGTAGTCCAGAGATCTCTTCCAAGTTCAGCTATTCTGTGTTTTCCCTTAAACATAAGCCAATTAAAATGTGTGGATAGAACCTGTGGTCTTGGCTGCCTCACTGCCAGATCATTCATCACATATATGATTATGGGTGGGTGGACAGGAAACAATGAACGGAAAGTTCTTGACACTAGACTACATCTCATTTCAGATGTTCAGAAGTGAAATGAGAATAGGATTGTCAGGTTCCCTTTGAGGGAGGGGCCTGAGAAAAGATGTTAAAGAAGAGAGAAAAGTGTAAAGAAAAACAATAAGAGATTCACCTGCCTGGTTCCACTCACATTGCAGAAGTTGCACCTGAAGAAATGTGGAGTGAAATACTGAGCAACTTAGGAGGGAAGATCTCTTCACAGTGATTATTTTTTATTGTCTAGTGAAAAAAATAATTACTACATAAACCTATAATCTCACGTTGTTATTTCCAGGAGGGATGGCAGATACAGAGAAACAATCAAGCTTTGAAACTCTCATTCTGCCCCTGGGTATTTCTATTTCCAGAAGAAAAACAGCAAAATGAAATCATATAGCATACTGCAAGCAAAGCTGATTTACAGTGATTAAATATGATTCACATCTCTCTCACCTTCCTAATAAAACATAGTTGGAAAAAGAATACTATGGCCTAAATTTTGTTGTTGCTTACCTTTTAGTACCTTTTAATTTTGGCCAGAACAGCTGGACTGAACAAAGTAGACACTAACTGGCCTCCAGCCATAAGAAGCTAAAGAACGGCCTCCAAAGGCAGGCATTGCAGCTATCACAAACTTTCTACTTCCACCTGAACCCTGCCTCTGCATCCAGTCAGGGAGCTGCTTACATTCACTAACACCTTTATCCCTTTCCAAAATTGCCTAAGCTAGGCTGCCCACAGCACTCAGGACTTCAGCCCACAGATAGCAATAATAATTGTTCCCAGGACATAGAGCTTTTCCTGGCATTGCCTCAGTCCAGCCACTATAAATAGTATATCGAAGGCCAAGTCAGGAGGAAAGAGAAAAAAAAACTCCCTGGCAATCCAAATAGGCAAAAGCCACTTCCTTTTATTCAAGCAGTTACAGTGAGCCTAGGGCTGTCTTCGCAGACACAGACAGAATCCATCTCTCATTTGTTTCTGAATATCTCACCTTGCACTCCCTTCTTTTATTGCAGATCACAGCATCAGGTCCACTTGCTGTGGTCCTACAGCCTCTGCAGATGACTGTGCTCACTGGAGACAGTCGTAACAAATATTTAGACTGGAGCAGGCCCACTGTCACTAGGACTAGTATGTTTTCCTTTAGTGAATACTACCACTTTGGGACCATCCCAGAGGAAGCCTGAAACAGCTCCACCATGTTCCTGCAGAACAACTTCACACAAAACATGAACACCAGCTAAGCCACAGGCTTTGTCACTGGCAATAGTACGACTTACCATCCTCCGGCACCAGGACTTTCCAAGAAAACACAGATCTAGCTCTGATTGATTCACAATATCCAGCGCTAAGACAGAGGGTTGCAGAGCTAGCACCTCAGGGGGCAGAGCAAGCTGCCACTTCCCATCAAGTCAAGCCTACTATGAAAGGAGAAGGCAGAGTCTGGAGTGCGCAAGCGCCTTTCCCTCAGCTTGTCTCAGTCATTTTTCATATCTTGGCACAGTGTCAGAATGCCACAGCAGTTCAGCTGGGCACGGCTCATCTCAGACACTGACCCAGTTTTCCTCAGCTCCCCCTACAACGCTCGCCCCTGCGCTGCCTGTGTTTGCCTCACTGCTCACTGGAGACAAGTGCCACCCGGGAGGCCAGAGGAGCAGCTTCTGAGAGACTTCTAGCAGTAACAAACAGCAAAACCAGCAGAGAAATGTGCTGGAATCATGGAATGGCAGTGGGGAAAGGGGTAAAGAAAGCGAAAACGAAGAGAGGACAGACGAAGGACCAAAGTGGTAGAGAAAAAGGCACTAAAAAGAGGAGAGGAGCAAGGACAGCAAGGGCAAAGAGGAAGTATTAGGAGAACTACACAAAATGCAGCAAGGGGAGGAGGACCAAGAAAGGCAGTTGGGAACTTCAACAGAGCTTTAGGTACACTCAGCAGTGACTTTAGGGAATGTGATACAGGTGACACTGACTTTTTGTATGCAGATATGACTTGGAACTGAACTGGGACACAAGAAGACATTCAGAAGAGCACAAAATTGCTCTCTTTTTGACTGAGACAAGTGATCTTTTTTTTAATATAGGAATTCTGCTCCCAGGTGTACTGTGGGGCAGCAAGAATAAACACTAGATGTGAGAGTATTGAAAATGAACAGCGCCAAAGCTGGCACTGGAGTCAAACTGGGAGGGATGAATGGACACAGACGATTTTGAGACCTAGGGAAAACTGGATGTGTAGAGCTACAGAGGGCCTCAAATGAAAATGACTCGAGGCAGAGAGATGGAGTTTGGCACTTACAGGGCAGGGTGACGGAAAGGAGTTAGCAACCAATAATACTGTAGAATCATGATGTAGACATTTAGACATTACATTTCTCAAAATTCTAGAAAGATCACAAAATTAGCATGCAGAAAACACGTCAGTAAATAAAAATTGTAGAGTCTTTTAGATAAAGCACTTCTTCCTCCCTCTCCCCCATAAATATATCTATGGCTAGCTTATGGTGGTAGTAAATTCCCACTGGGCCAGGCTATTCTACAGTGACTGCTACTGTGCATCTTGCATCTTGTTCTGAATAACGTGGGATCAGCCAGCAACAGAAGCAAGGCAGTGATGCAATAGGGGCTGGGTTGATCTAGAGTTTCACAGTTACTACAACTGTTTGGGTGGGGAAGAGAGAGTGGAAAATGAAAGAAACATAAGGAGAGAAAAGTCTGTCTTTTGAGTCTTAAAGAAGAGCATCAAATCAACTGAGATAAAATAAATGAAGTGACTAAGAACTCTTTCCTGCTTAACTGTTGATAGGAGATCAGTTGAGTAAGGGATTTTTTAGGTAAAAGAGGTGGAGCTGAAGCAATTACTGGCTAATTATATGTGGGAGAACTGCCAGGGAATGGGTTGTGTGAGGAAAAAAAAGGCAAAAACATGAGAGGAAAGATTTGGGCAGGGTAGGACAGAATATGAGTAGACAGCAAGCACTTGATACAAGAAAAGAAGCAAACTACTTGAAGAACACCCAAATGTTATGTGCAAGTAGCAGAAGAAGGCTGGAGAAGTTGATGAAAGGAGCAATATGGAGGAAAAAATAAATTGAAAAAGGTAATCTAGATCAAGGCACCAAACATTATTGTCAACTGTGAGTTTACCTTGAAATTAAAGCTCCTACCCAGGAGAAGCTAAGACACTGGGTTTGTTTATTTTGAAGCAGAGCAGGCTGTGGGGCGGGAGCTTACGGCTGTCATCAGGGAGGATACGAAGAAGGTGTAGGTGGCAGAACGTGATAACAGACACAAGTTGTAATAACCTCTTACTACATCTCACTAGAATCTTCTTCTACATAGGAAAAAGTAATTTCACCATGGGTGTTGTCAAATATTGGAACAGTAGCCCAGGGACATTGTGTAATCTTCATCTTCAGTAATAACTAAAACTAGACTAGAACAGGCCTTGAGTGACTTAACCCAATTTGGTCCTGCTTTGAGCATGGGGTTGGAACAGATGACTTTCACAAGTCCCTGCAATGTAAATTATCCTGCAGTTTTAAAGGAAGCATCCTTTAAGTCATTAAAATTTAAGAAGAGCTTATTGTGCTCTTTTTTTCCTTTGCTCCTAGTATGTGCATATTTTTAGCAGACTATTGAATCTTTTACTTTAATATAAATCTTAACATTCTCTTAAGGTTTATCCAAGCTGGTGAGAAAGGGCATTTTTTTTAATAACCCAAAAAAATCATGCAATATTCTTCCCAAATGAGACCTCCAACAGCTCTGTGCACAGTTGCCTGCTCCTGTAGTTATCTGTAATACAGCTGTGATTCCTTCTGCAATCAGAAGGGACTGCATATAGCCAAAGGACATGGGCAATTTTGTTGAATCCCTACAGCTACTACAGATAACAGGCAGACCTTTTGCTTGCTAAATACTCTTAGAAACAAACATCCAGAGAAAGAAGAGAGGAGAAGCAGCCATGTGGATGGCTAACCTCGGTAAACACCCAAATGCCCACCCAGTCACCCTCTTATTCTCCCTCTTCAGCAAGACACAGGCAGAAAATTGGATGAGAAAGCTCGTGGGCAGAGCTAAAGTTATAAAGACAGGGAGCTTGTTTACCAATTACTATCGCAGGCAAAACAGACTTGGCTTGGGGAAATTTAATTTATTGCTGATTAACATAGATTTGAGTAATGAGAAAACAAAAACAAACATTAAACCAACACCTTTCCTCCTCCCTCTCCCAAGTTCAGCTTAACGCTCTTCACTCCTAACTTGTTCCCTCCTCCTCTTTCTGGCTGGTGTTTTCTGCCTCTGGTTGTACATGTTTGTACAGAGGTGCCACACACGCAGCTAATCGGCTCAGCTCTGTCCAGAGCTCTGTCCTTCTTTATTTGGAAGTCAGCTTAGCACTTTATCAGGCCGTCATTCCTTTTCTCTTTTTCGTCTACATTGTCATTTTTGAAATATTTTTTAAAATGTCCCAGTCATAAATTCTAAATATTCTTTTCAAAAGCACCTGGGAATTTAAATCCTGTATGATTTTGTAAGGCAAAGCACCCCCTGTGTATACATCTATGGAAAGAAAAGAACCAAGGTCCCAACCTTCTTTTTTCCTCTGTAAACTGCCATTCTCTTTTCTGACAAGTCTACTCAGATAAAGTCAAATGTGAATCCCACGCAGATTGCACCCCACATCATCCAAAGGGCTTGCTAAAGGTCGTTGTTTCACTCTTCTATTTAGCTGGAGAAATCTGCCATATAGTAACACAGAGCAGGCAGTCTTATAAAAGTAAGGAAAGAAAGTACCTTTAATCATGATAGGGGGCAGGGGGAAAAAAAGGGCTTTCTATTTCTCTCTGCCCAGAATGGCTCTTGGCAGATTTGTTGTTCTAAATAAAGAGATAACAGCTGGTCCAGGAAGGACTCCACAGGCTTGCATATGGTGAGGGGGAAGGCAATGCCCACACACTCTTCTACCAAAGTGTAAGAAGGAAACTTGCTTCTCCTTCTTATCCTTGGTTGATTCTTCAGTCTTATTAAGAACACCTCTCCGCATTATCATCGGTAGAAATCTGCCCTTGAGCTACTGCTTTTGTTCTGTGTTTCATCTAGAACACTGTGGCAGCTCTGTATCATGGTGTATGTCTGTTCTTAGGAAGGGAGAACACATGTACAGAGAAGGGTTGGAGAGGATTCCACACAGAGAAACACCAAGCAAGGGGACAAGAACTGAACGTGGCTTCCTTCAGACAGGACAGCAACATGTGGTTAGCAGGAAAAGAGATCAGGAAGGATGATCAAGCCAGAGTAGTTTACAAGAAACGTAAGGAGAAAAGAATACCCTTTAACATTATGATTCATACTTGGTTGTCATTGGCAGCTCTAGGAATCCCAGGAAGTAAATGATAGGAACTGACTTTTGTAGCTTGATAGACGGTCATTATTTCAGTTATTCCTAATAGTATTAACCATTTTCATCTATCTCCAGCTTCTATGACAATGAAGCTGTAAGGAAGTATCAGCTTTCACTGAATACTACAAAAAATGGAAGACAGATTTTTTTAAAAAATCCTTATTTTTATTTGGCAAGACAAATTTTTTTTTTTTTTTGACTGCTTAAGGCTACTATCTGAAACTAAATTATTGACTGGCAGTTTATTTAGACTGTGAACTAGTCATGCTCCTGATGCACACAACAAATTTAGTGCCATACAGAGCTGCTTTATGTCAGAGCTCACTGTCTCTGGAACAGCACTAAATGAATGTAGTTACATTTCTCTCAGAATGAGCAGGATATAAAGGCACACATATTTTAATTATTCTCAAAGTTTAAACAAATGAAAAGCACTTACCAATTTTAATTGCTTTTTAAGTCTCCAGCACAATGACCTGTATTTTAATAAAGCTATTTTGCATGACCCAAATCACTTAATGAAGCACGAATTTAAGGTAACACATTGACAACGATTAATTATTCGTTGCATTTGCACTTGGCGTTAACCAGAGTATTTGTACGTTCCATGTCTGAGTTGAACCCTTGTTTGTACAAATCCAACTTTTAAATTTTGTCTGCAGCCAAAACTGGGTTCCACATGACATTTATTTTTTAGACTACTAAGTGTAGTGCAGCAACATTTCACACTGCTGAGAGATTTTAAGTAGATACGTATTAAAACAAAGGAAGCACCAGAAGAACATCATACACAAATCATATAATCAGCATAAGCAGTTTGCTCTAATGGACTGTCCTAAGCTTGAGACAGGAACACAGTCACGACATTAGACTGGGTGTTCAAGCTTGGCCAGATTTTAGCCCAATACTTCCTCCTACAAACATTTCACAGAAATGCCAGTGGCCCCGGGACAGAGAGTACATTATTGGTAATGATGATACCACTACAACTGCTTTTTCTAGTCAGTACAGGCTCACAGAGCCACATTTTCTCTGTCCCATGACCAGGCTGCTGCCGTTTCCCCTTTTTTTATTTTAGTACTATACACTAGCAAAAGGGCCAGAAAGAACTAGGACAGAGAGTGTATTAGCTCTGGGCTCAGCTCTCCTCTATGTGGCATCTTTCTTCTAATGCTGTTGCCTCTTGGTAAAGAAGTAGAATCATGGTAGATCTGGCTAGTGACAGCTTCTGCTAGTTCTGTGTAAGTACCCTGAGAGGCTGTCTCTGGTGGCAGCTGTAACTAAGGCCTGAGTGGAGTTTTCAATCCTGTTCTTAGCAGCAAGCAGTGGTGTTGTGGTTTTGGCCAGGACAAGGACAATTTTTTGCATTCGCTGGGAGTGAGTGTGGCTGTGGGGGTGTAACCAGGACCAGATGTTAATCTACACCACCTCCTATGATTGACAGGGGTGGGGGGAAGGCAGTCACACTCCAAAGAGAAGGGCATTCCTTTCTGTTGGGAGAAAACGTGTTGGAAAGAGCCAATCGGATCGATATTTGTTTATTGTCACTTCCCATGTAAATCACCTGTCTTACACACTTTGTTGTTAATATCATTGCTGTTACTGTTCATTTTATTATCTCATTGCTGCTTCCAGTAAATTGTTCTTATCTTAACCAATGATCTTTGCCTTTTGTGCTTCCAGTTGGAGGGGGAGTGAGTAGCAGCATGGTTTTAGTGGCAACACCAAACTAGAGAACACCATTCCTAAACCATGACAAGGGGTCATTCCAACTCCAGTCTGAGGACCTAAATGTGTGAGAATGGGCTGCTACAAGGTGATCTCTGTGACAAATGATTTATCCTCCCAGCTCTGTGAAATTTTGGCTATGGCCAAATATTGCTGACACAGAGAACCAATGAAAGAATGGCTGCCTAAGGGGGAGAGGAAAAAAGTTCTCTCACCTTGGCAGGCTCGTTCATCATCCACAGGCTGGTAGCCAGCCTTGCAGGTGCATCGTCCAATGGCCACCATCCACTCCCCTTCTCCGTTGCAGTGCAGCCGAACGCTTGAGGACCCCGTCGTGCTCGTCTCCTCAGCGTTGGGCACACACGTCCCCGGGGACTCCACCAGTGAGGTCCTCTCCCCGCCAGCAAACGTTTCAGGAAAGGAAGCAAATCCTTTCACCACAGCTGGGCACTTGTAGAAAAAGACTTGGACTGCCACCAAGGACATGCAGGCTCCCGAATCCTGGAAGGCCAGGTAGAAGCCGTGCTTGGTGAGTGGCCCAAAGCTACGTACTTTAACATTCATTTTGACCACCTTCCCAGTGCTGTCCACCTGGGAAAAGCTTTCATCAGCTGCAATAGTATCCACTTTGGTCCAGGGGCCCTCACGCCACTCTGGCATGTCCTGAGAGGCTACGTCAGCCTCCGACTGGTGGTAGTAGAGTGTGAAAGTCTCCTTGCAGGACGAGGCCACGGTGCGCATGCTGGCGCAGTCCCTGACTGAGAAACGGAGGCGGACGTGGACGCGGTGGGCTCCGCGCCGCTCTATGAAGTGAGTGCGCAGCCAGTTGTTCTGACCTGGTTCAGCCACGTTGCACACTTGAAAGGTTCGGATCAGGCGCTTCTTGTCATCCAGGACACTTACCTCATCCCACTGCAATGGATATAGAGGAGAAAAAAGGAACAGTGAAAAAAAAAAAGGATTCAGTATTCAACTGCACCAAAAATACAGGACAGGTCTTTGCCTTCCCCTTCCCCTTGCCAGGTCTATGACAAGATTTGCACTTGTTGATGCCATGTGCAGCAAAGCATTCTAGACAGAGTACAACCCTGTAAAGGAGAGCAGTCAAAGCTCTGAAGTAAGAACTGTTGTGACAGAAAACATAAATCATGCAAACTTGGTCACACGACATCAAGAATCTTAAAATGCGAGAGTCACACTTTCTTCCTTCTTATTTTCCCATCTCTCATCTCCAGAGACAAAACAAAGGACACAAAGAAATGAGACAGAACAACAAGGCACTGTTCTCTGGAAAACACATTAAAGCAGAAGTCCCTTTACCCAGCTTTACCACAGTGGGAACTGTGTTCTAACATCTATGCATATAACCCACTCAGCATGGCCACTACAGATCTGGTTTGTGCCTGAAGGAAGGCACGAGGAAGGGACAAAGAGGGGTGGAAGCAGGTTCCTGTACAAAGCTGTAAGACAAAACCCTCCTTACCCTCTCAACAAGCTTTACAGAATAGGTACAAGGCCTTGGGTGTGACAGAGGACATGCACAGTGAGATAGAAGAGAAGGAACCTGCTCAAGCATTCTTGTGAAGGTCTGACCAACCAACTCCCCAAAACAAAATCTGCATTAAGATCATTTGCCAAGAAGAAACAACAGCAAGTTATGGCCATCCGTGACTTTCTCCAGTGCAGAACAGAAGCATCCATTTGAAGACCAGAATATCATTTTAGGCAAGTTTTCAGCCTCCCCAAGCCCCAGTTTAGCAATATCACCAGATGATGGAAGTACAGCCTTCAGACTACTATCCACACCTGCTTTCTCACATGGGTACAAATAATGTCCCAACAAAATGTGCAAGGTTGATGAAGAGAGTTTTCAGGGCCTGGGGAAGAATGTTAAAAAATTCAGGAGCATGGGTGCTGTTTTTCTCAATCTTGTCAGTAGCAATAAGGCCCTTTAAAAGAAACAAATGATGCCAAGACATCAGTACTGGCTTCAGGACTGGTGTCTCTGCCAAAACGCTTGGGTTTGTAATCACTGAAGAATTTCTGAGACATAGGGTGTGCTGGGACAGATCCACTGCTCTGATGGAAGAAATGTATCTTTGCGCATAAACTGGAGGGACTGATTGAGGGATTTAATCTCTAATTGATGGAGGAAGGGCATACCAGCAGAAGACCTGAAGATAAACCAAGAGTTGGCATGGACTTAGGATGGCAGTGCTAGCTGGGATCGTGTAGGCTGCTCCTGGGTGCATGGAGCACTCAGGAGCACAACTGAAATGTTTGTACACCATGGGAGCATTGGACAATCATTCATGGCACAAAACTTAACAATAACAAGTGCCAGATCGTGCAGCTGGGATGGAGTAACTGCAGGCACAAGTGCAAACTGTGGCAGGAGCGTCTGAAGAGTGCCCTGCAGGGAGGGAGAGCGCTGGGGGTGCTGGTGGCAGCAGCTCAGTGAGAGGCAGCAGGGTGTGCCTGGGCAGCCCAGAGGGCAGAAACCCTGTCCTGGGGGGCACCAAACACGGCAGCACAGCCGGGCAGAGCGGGGAGGGATCATCCGCTGTGCTCAGCACCGGTGCGGCCTCACCCGGAGCGCCAGGAGCTGTGCTGGGCACCACCACTTCAGAGGGTGGGAAAGTCTTTGAGTGTGTGCAGAGGAGGGAAACAAAGCTGGTGGAAGGGCTGGAAGTATCCTAGGAAGATTGGCTGAGGGCTCTGGGTTTGTCCACTTTGGGAGAAAGGAGAGGCTGAAGGGTGACCCCCTTGCTCTCTGCAGCTCCTCGAGGAGGGGAAATGGAGAGGGAGGTGCTGATCCCTTCTCCCTCAGATCCATGATAGGATACATGGGAATGGTTCAAAACTGCCTCAGGGGAAGCTCAGAATTGACATCAGGAAGCATTTCTTTACCTAGAGGGTGGTGAGACACTGGAACAGGCTTCCTAGAGAGATGGTCAATACCCCAAGCCTGTCAGTGTGGAAGAGACATTTGACTATGCCCTTTATAACATGCTTCAACTTTTGGTCAGCCCTTAAATGGTTAGGCAGCTGGATTAGGTGATTGTTGTAGGCACCTTCCAGATGAAATATTCTATTCTATTCTATTCTATTCTATTCTATTCTATTCTATTCTATTCTATTCTATTCTATTCTATTCTGTTCTGTTCTGTTCTAGTCTAGTCTAGTCTACTCTTATTCTTATTCTTATTCTTATTCTTATTCTTATTCTTATTCTATACTATATCTGCATGGAGGGTAAGGAGGTAACAATAGCATCCCACTCAGCATCCTTCTCTTTAACAATCTGGCTTTGCACAACGCACTGTGTTCAAATTGTTCATATGCACAGAATCTATAAACCAAGTCTCACTGTTTCCAGTTTCCCTTTCTTCATCACATGCATGCACATCTTCCCAGCAGAGGTACAGTCAAGAAGAGGAAATGCTTACCCCATCAGAAGGGTGTGCAGTCCAGCCAATCTCTGAGGTCTCTTGAGTTGTATCCAGAAGTATTTCTGTTTGTATTTAAAAAAAAAAAATTAAATAAGAAAAGTATTTTGTGCTATCCCAAGTCAGACTAAAATCTCATCTGTTCCTTACAAGATTGTCTTGTAGAGGGCTTCCATACACCAAAAATAAACATTAATGTTTTGAGATTAAATATGACAGGTTATGTCCATACTAATAAATTAAGAAAGGCCAAGACAAGGGCAGAGGCACTGGGCACATAATCATGCTAACTCATGATTCTCAAGTTGCTTGGCAATATTCTCACCAGACTTTCCCAGGAAAGTATAAGCATACTAACAGCATGGAGCAGAGTTATCATAATGAGCAGTTCAGCTGAAGCCACTGTCTTTTTGGAAAGGAAAGGGTGGGACACAAGATGAGCTACATGAATGCACGCCAGTCTCCTTAGAACTATGGTTGCTCACTGGACATGAGGCTAACACATGTTTGTTCCCAGTTCTGGAACCAAATTTCTTCAGGAGTTCAAGACTATGACCCAGCTGATCCTGTAATGGATTCACTTTGTTCTGGAGCTGGGCATTACACTGCAAGCTTGTGTAGGAATCCCAGTATTAAATAATCTTTTGCATTACACTGCTCAAGAGTAGGGAGCAAGCAGCACTTCACAGGCCTAGTTTATTCCCACAACTACTCTGCATTTCCATCGTTATTGAATCTACCACTGGACACAGAATACTAGCCTTGACTGCTCTTGGGCACATTATTCTCTGCTTGGGTACAAAGAAACACAGCAGAGATTTTGACAGTACAAACTAGTATTCTCCAAAAGAGAATGTCACAGTCTGAGACCACCATGGTATGCAAGCATGTGCTCTTCACTCTGTATATTTAGGACACAGAATAAGAAAATGACTCAGTTTAATAGGTATTTACACGTGTTGATATATACTGTATAAATCAACTGGCTTTTCTTAAATTCTGGGAAGCTTTATTTGCTTATTTTGATTTTCATATTTCTATCTTATTGCTTTTCAAAAAACCCCTCAAAAAACAGATTAAAAAAACCAACCCAAAACCTAACAGCAACAGCCAGCTTACCTACAAATAAGATTCATGATCCACTATTAAACCTTTTCAAGGTTTAATAATATGATTGTTGCATGTTTTATGCAGGAGAGAGATCCTCAGCGGTATTTATTTCCAGTTTATGGATTGCCTATGTCACTATCCCTACGAATACACCTGGGGATTCACTCTACATAATCATTGGAAAGACCATGCTCATCCTAAAGCAGACATGATCAAGTGAGCAAGTTTATACAGACCTCAGCCTTCAATGATGCCCCTGAACTATATTCCCTGTATTTCTACAGGACATTTTATACTTTTTAGGCCTCCCTGAGGATGCAGCTCCTTGGTTCAAAAGCAGTGCAAAATACCTGGGCTGGCTTGCCAAAACTGGAAAGAACTACTGGTTACAGCTAAAGTACAACCCGACTAAAATTATGTAACAGACCTCAGGAAATGCTGAGCTGCTGACTTCTCAAGGATAGCTCAGCTCAGACATCCCCTCTGAGCAGCAGAACATCTGCAAAAGGCCCATGCCTCCCTGAGGCACAGTCTTCCCTAGCCTGTCCTGGCAGCAGAGGAACTTGGCATTACCCCATGCCCATTACCTTCTCAATTGCACAGTCTGGCACAGGGATTGCACTGTGTCATGTCATTACTTTGCCACTGGGATCCCAGACATAGCCTTCATATGCTGAAATAATATACAAGGCCATTTTCCAACACAGAAAGAACCTTTTTTCCTAATCACATCTGAGTCTCCTGTTTACCAAAGTATAATGCTTCTACCCCATGGAAACTCTAGAAGAAAGTAAAATAGAGAAAAGTTAATCAGGGCATGGAAAACCATACAGAAAGTAAGAAAGGAATGGAGAAGAAAGAAAATAGAGAAGACCTGCTCAGTAGCCCATGCTCGGCCATGTCAAGCATATTCTCTAGACAACTTCTCACCAGTGAGCAAGGTAATATTTATCCAGCACCTGAGTATTTTATAAGCAAACAGAAATAGGCAGTCTGAAGCAGACAGAACTGTCCCTTCTCACAGTGAATACTTTAAGTCAGAAACCACTAGAAAAATAAGAAAAGTACACAAGTGCATAAATCTCATTTTGCAACCTACAGCCAAAAGTCCCTCACTATTTTTCTTCTTCCTCCCTCTCCTACTGGCTGTATGCCTTGAATCACATCCCCAGTCTCACTAGCTCCATGCACACTCATAAATCTAACAAGCTGTTAAACTGCTCTCTAGCTCTGAGGACAACAGGCACAGTATGATTCGCGTTCCCATCGCTAGAAACTCCAACCCAACAGAAGTGCATGGCTCCAACCAAAATGCCTCACAGCAATGGTCCTCAGTCCATCCTAAACTCTGACCTATGTGCAGGCACTGTCTGTGGTAAGATTATTTGGCATGGGCCAAACAAACCCATGGCTGTGCTCATAATTTAACAGTATGAATGACTACATGTGTACAGGTATAAGCCTTCACTCTGACACTTTATTAGCACTGATGACTGATGTAGCATTCCACATCCTCACTGTGCTGGGCCAGACCAGTATTCTGCTGCTCTTCAGTGCAGACAGAAATGATCTGTTCAGCTGAATTTACCACCCTGGAAGAAAAATGGCTTACACCCTTTCAACATTGCTCAAAATCAAGAGTCTTGCAAGACCAGGTTAGACCCAGGCTCAGTGCAGTCCATGATGCCACTAGAGGTAACACTGACTGAGGTATCTCAGGGTATCACTGGAGCAATTAAAACACTCTGCATTAAAAATGAGGAATAGGCAAGATATCTGAGCAATCTAGAGGCTTTCAAACAAGTGAAATTATGGCAATTCTACAATTCTTCTTTCGCTCCTGCTTTAATCTCAGTTTTGAAGAATGATATTCCAATTTCATATTACAAGTGTTATTTTAGTTCAAGGAAGATAAAAATAACCGATGAGAGATTCTCCTGTATTTCTCTTCCCTAAACTAAAAAGAAAAAAAATCACTTTTTATAGAAGAGTCAAAATGGGTTCATGAAAACTCTGCAAAAATCTAAACTCTCATTTGAGTATCCTCAGTTCTTGCAGGCCAGAAAGGGTAAAACAAATATCCAAAATACTTCAATAGTACTATTCTATATTTACATCACAAGCCAATCTCTTGGGCTACATTATGCTATAATGTCAACATCCAGAAAAACTGGGCAGAGGCTGGAAGCTGCTATTACAGATCAGGCAGTTCAGACTAGGCACGTTAATGATTTTCAGATTTTGGTCTGCCTGTACCTTTCAAGCAAGACTATTAAGCGCTTGTGTTACAGACAAAATGATCCCCTGATGCAAGAAGATGACAATTCACCCAAGGACAACTGACCCTTAGCCAACCTTCATGGAGGCAGAGATGGCCTAACAGCTCTCTGGACTGAAGAACATTTGCCCTAAGTGTCTTAACAGTGCAGTGGTGCAAGAGGGAATTATACAACCAAAGCCTTGCAAACTACAGCCACAGACAAGAGAGATGATCCTGAGAAGGGAGGAGAAAAACCCCTTTGCTGTGTGATGAGAATCTGGTACTAAAACTGTAGAATCACAGAATGAAACAAGCTGGAAGGGAGGTACAGAGGTCATCTTGATCAACACCCCGCTCAAGGCCAGGCTAAATTACAGTAGGTTGCTCCAAACCCTGTCCAGTTGAAAACTGAATATATCCAAATGTACACTGGTAGAAGGCAAAGGGCACTATGGCAAAAGGTAACATTTAGAGAGTTTGCTTTGCTATGGAGCTGAATGCCCTAAGCAGCAAAACTTGCTAGCTTAACAGACTTGAAAAGAACTGAAACATTTCTGAGCTCATTCTGCCTTCTATAATCATGCCTTGAACAAGTAGGAAGAGTGTGAATGCTGTCTAAGAAGGCTGGGAAGAGAAAGCATTCCCTAGGCTTGTGCAAAAATAGTGTTAGGAGTTGTCAAATCCAGTAACCTCACACAAGCCAGGCTGCTGCAGCTCTGTGGCCCCAGGTACAACCAACAGCAGGGTTAAGTGGGTGTTCCCAACAGGCACACACACAAACACATGCAGGCACTGCATGTCTATGAATGGCCAGCCACAGATCAACACAGACAGAAGCACTCAGCAGCCATGCAAACAGAAACAGCACCACCAATGGGCTCATCCTGCTCCCCTTTCTGGTTGGTCAGTATTAAGGGCTGTTAGTGGGAAATAGATATGCATTTATATACAATGTGGATCTCTGCTATAACTGTCCTTAAACATTTAGCATCCTAACCTCTGGATCTGTGGTCTCTCTATCTGCTGGCACCTGAGGCTTGCAGCCCCACTCCTGGTGTGAATAGTCAGCCTCAGTCACTGATACATCCCTTCACACACACAGAGAAACATTATGGATCCTCTACTAACAGGCTTTAAGGGTGCAGCCTACCCAGTAGCTTGCCCTGGGTGCTTGCTCTCCTGGGTTGCTGTTCTGTGGATCTCTCCACGAAGTGGCCTTTGACATTCAACCTACCCAGGAGGTTGCCCTGGGATCATCTTGTCTCCGGGTGCACTGATATACACAACACACAGACAATACTCCCAAAGGAGCCCTAGAATTTATGGCGACCAGAATAGCTGACCTGGACCTCCTGACGGTATTCCTCACTAGATAAACCCCTCCATTTGTCTCACTCATAGAGACACAAACATCCAACTAGTGTCTCATTCCTCCTCCAGACTCTGCTCTTTCCCTGGCTTCCCAACCCACTAACTCCACCATCAAGATAATCTGGCTTGATAGAGACATCACAGACTCACTAATACAAGCTCACTCACTCCAGCTGCTTGCATCACAGATGCACAGATCTTATGACCTGTGGTCCACCTTGAGTTCCTAGCACTTGGTTTTCATCCATCTCCTGATCTCCAGCTGCTGGGTAGTGCTGACTCATGGGCCACTATGACCTGTGGTTCAACTCCAGCTGCTGGTATATGAATGTACATATGCACACAAAACAAAGCCCCCTCACCCAGATAACTGGTGAAAAATTGAATTTAATAAGAAGATAGGATAGACTGTGGTGATCAGATGCTGACAGCCACACTGACCTGCAGCTGGTGTATGTGACTGGCCCCTTATCTCTCTACTTTCTCACACTTAATCCTCCCTTTCCACACCTACAGTTACTCCCCTAAACAACCCACAGTAAATTTTGCAGATTATCTTCCCTACATCCCATAATAAATGCCATGCCCCTGCTGGCAATAATCTCCTTCAATCTGAAAGGTGTTCCAGAGAGCACTTCCATTGATTTAACTTAATGGGTTCCATTCCCACCCCATGGACTGATCACACTCCTGTGATAGCTCTGGGAGAAGCTGGGTCAGGGCACTTATTTCTCTGTTAGGTTATTCAGGTTCCCCTGCCTTCCACTGTTCCTCTGTGCTCCTTTGAGCATGGGGAGAGGACCCTTTTATCAGGAACCTTTTATCACTCGTATAAACAAATACATTTATGCATGGGGTCTACCATCTGGAGACAAATTACAGTGAAACTTTTGGGAAGCCTTAAATACACTAGAACTTCTTCCAAAACTAAACAGCAATTATGGTGAAGTAAATAATATATTAATAGCTAATGACATATGCAACTGTAATAAATGTTCTGTTTTTCAAAAATGGGTTGATGAAACAAGTAAATAACCGAACAAAAATAGCAAAAAAATCCTACCTGTTCATAACTATCCAACACAAAGGTTTCTGTTATTTTTTAAAAGAAAATGTCTTAAAGTTTAGCTATGACTTTACATGAAAAAACAAGCTAAAGAGTTATAGAATATGCCTCCTAATATAAGAGAATATATACAAAACCAATCTATATGAGACAAATGAGTTAGAATTTTTTCTTGTATAAAGCTGTATTGTCAATCCTGCAATGAATAATCCCCTATTACTTCTGCAATGCTACTTCTCAAATGCAATTAATTTTAGAAAAGCTATATGGAATCAATGGCATATGTGTTTAGTAAGTTCCATGAAGTATAATGTAATTTAACTACTCGCTATGTCACAGCAAAATGCTGACACTATCAGAACATCAAAGTTGTCATCTGCAAGGAGGAATTCTCACACTCCAACCAGGAGTTATGTACCATCTGTGAAAGAGAGGAATGACAGCCAAATGGTGTAGGATATGGAAATACACAGCTTTTTTGCAAGGTAACACAGTTTTTAAGCTTTATGAATGATTGTGTATTTTTCTCTTTCCCAGCCCCTTTCTTTTGTTAAAGCTCTAAGGAAACTGCCGGGATTAGCATGTTGCATTACTACTGATGTCAGAAAATGCAGACATCAAGAAATTATAATTAAAAAAGTTCCAACTTTGCATATGAAATCAAGTTAAATTACTATCTACAACTTTCCTAGTGATACAATATAGTATCTACTCTTCCACAGCTTAAGAAGTTCATTATCCAAGCACCCACTATTAAGTCTAGAACTTGGGTCCAACTGCCACTGCCATCAAACCAGCTACTTCTGATGACAGCACAGTGTGACTTCTAATGGTTATCTCTCTGTTTTCCTGCTTGCTTTTTTTCACAGACTTTAAAAAGTGAGTTTATGTCTTACCAAAGCATACACTGGAGACCCTACGTTACAAGAATCCCATCCCTTTTCTACAAAGCTTTAATTAGCTTTGAATATAAACAGTGTTAGTTGCAGCATCAATAGTCTCTCCTGTCCTACTGGCCTCCAAGCAGCAGTTTGGGAACAGATTGAACACAGGGAGGGCATGGTACAAAACTGGGAACAGGGATGTCCCTACCACAGGAACTACACAGGAATCTATTATGGAAGAAAACAAATCAAAAGAAGCTGCTGAGACTGACCCAAAGGATAAACCCCTGTCTATTCCCCCTTCACAAACACGCTGCACCTCCAGCCCAGTGCAGCCCCCTCATTCACCTTCTGCCTGTCTGCAGCAGGGTATTCCTCTGCCCTGGGCTTTCCAAGCATGTGGCAAAGTTTTTGACATGCAGGATTTAATACCTCATGTGAATCACAAGCAATCAAACCAAAAAGTTAATTTCACTTTTTTTTTTTTTCTGAAGTAAAATGACACTGATTTGAACCTTTCTTTATATACGCTAAACTGCATGTAATAAACCAAAAGACGGTGGTATTTTTCACTCTGAAGATTCCCTCTGAGCAAGGTACATTTTCCTCCACTTCAAAGGCAAGTCAATTTGAGCAATCAATACATTATTTTCAACAGCCCAAGACAACAACCAGTTAGTAGAAAAAACAGTGGAAAAATGAAATAAGAATGTCTGACCTCACTACCTTTTTTCTTCCATATTCCGTTTGCCAAAGAGACACTCTTAATGCAAAGAGGTTTTACCAAAAGAGAAGAATTATTCTCTCTATATCTTGAATTTCTGGAAGATATTTAGAAAGATTGTCCAGCTATTCTGCAGGCTTGAGAGCTTGTTGTAAAATAAGTCACTTACATACAGAACACATCATTCCTTTGGAACACATTTAATGAGTTCTGCAAAATGAACTCTGCTTGTGTGTACAGCTGTAGACATTTATAACTCCATCAAAGCAAAACCAATATTCCACATAAAATTGATCTCAGTGCCCTAGCAATAGCTATTTCATTAACAAGTTATCACTTGCTCTCACCTGTCTTGACTGAGGCCCATCAAGTATTCATAAATTCTATGCTTCACGAACTTTTACAGAGAGGTTAACCTAAAATGTTAACTTTAATATTCAGTGATAAACTGTAATTACATATATGTATAGATTTTTCAAAGAAATAAAATTACTGTATTTCTTTATGAAGCTTTGAGAAAAAGGAAAAATCCATTACTTCACCCACCATGTAGCTCAAAAGTAATGCTCTCAAAACAAAATCCTCAAAAACTCTTGCAGAGCCGTAAACGCTGAGAAATGTGATCTTAATGAAAACTTTTGTGCAATTGTGTTTCCTTTTATAAAGCTAAAATAACAAGTGTACAAACGTTTTCTGTTTGCGAAGCCATCTTCCCTCAGGTTTCCATTCAGGCTATTTTTTTGGTGTAAAAATCATGTCTGGAAAACTTTGCACAGACATGCTTATTCCTAGTGAAATCAGTGTGTCCAAATACTAGAGCTGTATTGAATAAATTCAGCCTAATGTCTCCTTTTTATGCATTAAAACCAATACCAACAAAATAATTTCAATTGCTTACAAGAACTTCTTTACTTCTGAGTCATGAGGGAGTTTAAAGTCCCATTATGTCCTGTAAAAGCATGTTGCCTTCTTTCCATCTGAGAGGCCTTCTGCCTAAGAAGTATTTGCTCTCTTCATAATGCATATAAAGACAGTCCAAATATTTTGACTACTTCCCTTCCTTTCTCTACAGCTTCTGCCTCTTTTCCTAATGATTAACATTAAGGTTTAGAAAATTTCAAATGAAGTTTGAACAACATTTAGTTTGAGACAAAATGTGATCTACATTCAGACTTTAAATCTAACTCAAATGCTTGAGAAACACAAGGAAGAATTGATTGATTGATTTTCCCACTCAGTCAATTCTCTTTAGTTGGTGGTGAAATGTATTTAAACACCATCTAAAACTTCTAAGAAGCTCTTCAAAAACTAAAGACCAAACTGGATATTCCCTATATTTTTCAACTTAAACCTGAAACCTGAATTTCAAGTTTCTGCTATATATAATAATGAGTCAACAAACAAGCCATGGGCCTTTTTTCTTCCTTATGGACAACTCTGCACTAAAGCAAAGCTTTCTACACAGTTATCATCAGACTTTCCTCCCTTACCATGTAATTTTTCCTTTGACTTTTGACCACAACAAAAATACTTACCTCTGAGATGCAAATCAGCTTTGGAGTGCAAACTTAGGACCATGCTGTACAGTCACAATGAAGATGCTGACTCCTCTGACCCTGAATTGAGAGCTGAAGTTTGGCTCATGGACACCTTTATTGTTTCCTCTCCATAGGCAGAATTTTACTGTCCTATTTTAATCCAGGCAGGTCAACTATGTGATCTGTGAAGCTGTATCACACAGTACTTTCTAAACTGTTTTATCTCTACAAACTTTCAGGAGTGAGCACTCAATTTAAAAAATGTTCATTTGTACAGGCATCACTCAGATATTTCGTATTTGCAGAGAGAATTTACATTTTCCCCCCTTTTTATCTCAGTTTCTCTACCAGTTACACTAGGAATTACGTAGTAATTTGTAATACAATTTTAAAATACGTAATTCATAGAATTTCAGAGATTTAAGCATTTGTATTATAATCTTACATCAATTATTTAGTCTCTGAACTTCCCACACAAACTTCTTCCCTTCCTGTTAAGAGAAGGGATGCTTTAACAAGCTTTCCTATTTTTATTAGATCTCACACTCTTCTCCTTTCCTTTCCTCTAGGTCTTTCCTTGCTTCCCCTTGATTCCATCTCTCCCTCCTCTCCTCTTTCAGTGGCTTTCAGAAATGCAAGAGATGAACATTCATCACAAAGCAGTACAGTTCACTGAGCACATGTAGCTGCAAGGATATTCTTGGAGCAAACAAGGGGACTGTTTACAGTACCTCTGCCCTTCTCTAACTCTCTTCCATAGCTCTCATCTTATCTCCTGCTCTCATCGCCCTCCCTTCTGTCATTTATTCTTTCTCCTACCATTTTCTTGGCACCTCTTTTCCCCTGCCTACCTTTTCCCTACCCTGCCTTCGGTGCTTTCCCCCTCCTCTCTCTCCTGGCTGAATGTGAACTGCCTCATCTTGTTAATGCAAAACATTCTCTCCGTATCTATTATTTGAGGCAAATTTTTCAGAGGTGAGACAAAAACTCTTGATTTCAGCCCACTGGGTGCTGTCTTCTCGAACAGTATAAACATCCAGAGATTGTCTCACAAAGCAAACATGGGGCAAGAATAGAACACGAGAATCAAATACATGCAAAGAATAAACAAGGACCTTATTCCTGGAGAAAAAAAATCTATTCTTTGAGGCAGTCACTTCTAAGATAGCTAGTACTAATGCTCGCTAATGATCCTTCATAAGAGAGTTTGCCTCTCCCACCAGAAACAATACTAATAACTTTTTAAATCCCAAGAGAAAGTGATCAACCATCAAACAGAAAGACGTGCTCAGTGCTCATCTGGACTAGGATATAAGCATACTGGAGAGCACATTTTCTTTTTTTTTAAACCTTTACAGAAAACTCTTTACAGTTGTTGCAAAACATCTGTTCTTACCTTCTAATGAGGTCACTAGATGAAAGAAGAAGACCATCCAGAGCCAACCCATTCCCGACACTCTTCTTGCACTGATGCCAGCATTAGAATCCATGAAGATTCTCTGTAAATACCACCATCTTCAACAAGCATACACCACTCCCTTGAAATGGTCTGAGATTTCTTGGGAGTGTTTTAGTATCTTCCCAAATTAAAGCACAGAGGTCTTCACAGAGAAATACTGTTTCAGAAAAAAACAGAAGGTAGAAACAGAAATCAGGTCACTCTAAAACAAAACTGACAGTTTTTACACACCCATTCCATCATTTACTACTTCCAAGATATGGGTGAAAAGGAGTAGCACAGACCCAGTATTTACCATACACCCACCCCTCAAGACTTCAGTCAGTCACAGGTGTTTTGTGCACTGCCAGTACACACAGATTTTGAGACTTTCATGGCATCAGTGATAGTGTGGCTCCCAAATCAATGTTAATCTCCACCACAATATAGGCTGTACTACTACTTAAGTCCTGATCTTTTCTGCATCTTTGGCAACGCTTCTTGGAAGGTGTCCATTCCATTTCCCCTGCATGCTTTTCAAATTTGGTCTCTTGTAATTTACACTTTGCCTTTTAAGGACTCTACAGGGCAGTAGCCATGACAGGAGAGTTTTTGCCAACACAAATCTGCACAGCTGACACACTTGTAACTGCATTTCAGATGCAGACATTTGTCCCTTTAAGCATATGACTGCACAACACTACTAAGTTGGACAGTATTTTTCCCACTGATATGTTGTACGTGAGGAAGCAAACGTTGTGATATTTAAGGTCAAATAGGGAGCCTGCATTACAGCCAGAAAAAGCACACAAGTCCAAGTTTATTATCTTAAGTGGGAAAAAATCCAAACAAAACTCTACCATCACCACTAAGAACCTGACATAAAAGCTTATCTTATAGTAAGGGAGCAGCATGCAGCCTAATCCAGCATTGCATTAGATCAATACAGCATAACAATTTTGCTAAGCAAGGTAATTCTAGCTCCATCTGTCCAATTCTCAGCCCACCAGAGAAATATCACAGTAATATGTAGGTTGCATGCAAAAAGCCAGTATGTTTTGTTTCTTCAGGTGCTTTTTGAGCAGAGCATTGAAAATGCTCCAATGTCTTCAGTGAGACAGTGAAGCGTAGCTAAGGAGAAAGAAAAATGTCTCAGGCAATATACAGAAATGGCTCAATAACTTGGCTGAAAGAGGGGAGGGAAGAGTTGTAATTAAAAGGGGCAGCCTCAGTGCAATTATCTGAGAACCCTGCAATAGGGGATTTGAGCAAGTTGGGCATACCAGAGGAAAAAGCAGCCTGGGGAGTATGCGAAAAGGCAGTGGAGTGCAATTAGATTTGCTTTACTGGAGAGGGAGAGAAATTCTGGACAGGACGGAACAGTTCTCTCTTCTGCTGCCCCCACTAGGAACCTGGAGCACCCAAGACAGTTGAACCAAAGGCACTCTGGGCATCACTAAAATGTAAGGAAGCTAAAGGGATCTCAGCAAGAGGCAAAAACCTTGATTCATGACTTCTGAGGAAAGAGAAAAATAAAGTCCGTTAGGTATAACTGAGGAAAAATAAAGATTAAATGGTGAGGATGGATATTATGCAGGTACTGCTTATTAGTTTATGCAGCCTGTATACAATATGACATGTCACAGAATAAAAACACCACTGAATGCAGCTGCATTGGAGAAAATTTCAGGGTGAAAGATCAGAAAGTTCTTTACAGAAAGAACTATCTAAGCACACAGCAGCATTCTCCTGGAACAGGAGTGAAGACTGCTACCTGAGCCACCAAAAATAAGACTGGTTACACCAAAATCAAGCCTGCATAACACCTCTACATGGAGACATAAATACCATTTGTACTGCCAGACAATCTACATTATAATATCTGATTTTTTTTATTAGGCCAGTAAAATCCTAAGAGATGGGACTTTTAAGCATTCATAATGAAGGCAAACAAATGCAGAAACAGAGGTCAAACTGAAGAATACTTTAATCTCGGTCAGTGGGACTTCTTTTATCTGCAGAAGGCTAGAAAACATAAATTCAGATTTTCTGATTGAAAACGCAATTCAGATTTTCTCATGTCACATAACTTCTGAGCCACAGAGCAGAAAACAGAACCCAAATATACTTTGGCTGCTGGATCTCAGGCCAAAGCATTGAAATTACCACGAAACAGATATAACTAAAAAACCCCTCGTACGAGAAACCAGACACAAAACAATTTCTGGCTCCAAGGAAACCAATTGTTCTTCTGCTGCCCTCCTCACCTGCACATCTCTCTTACAACATCTGTTTGCCTTATCCTCACTGATCCTGTATCCCACCAAAGTTACACTTCTCTTCAAGAGGAATCATACAGCCTTTGTCTGGTTTAGACTGGCAATTATTTTCGCTGAAATAAACTGTGGCTAAATCAAAAAGCTGGTTGTGATTTAGTAGATAAAAAAAGTAGGGTTTTTTTTTTAGTTTTTTTTCATTTTTTTTTTATTCTGCCTCTTCCACACCTCCACGAAAACTGCTTACTCCACAATGAAGGATAGAGAGAACATTATGGAAGCATTTAAAGGAGAGTAGGAGGGAAGCACTAGCCTCTGTGAATTAAAGAGTACCAAGCCCCTAAATTGCTAACCACTGCCCTGCCCTTCCCCCTAGCACTTGATGTGTACAGAATCTGACTACACCCAAAGACGCTCATCTTTCATTCTTCAGTTCTCCTACCACTTCTACCCTACACCAAACTACGTAAACAGAAACCTCAAACCATCCCAACTTTTAAACCACCCTCTTCTCTTGTCCACACAAGCACCTTTCCATGGTCGTCTCAGCTAGTTACTTCTTCCAAAACTGCTTCCAGCAAGATTACTTCTCTTTCCTATGGAATCTACTATTGCCCACTCTCCTCCAAATCCAACTGCAGTTGGATCCACAGCAATACATCTGTGCACAGGATCCTTCAATAAACTTCCTTAGATACTCCTTCTCATCCTCTCTCTCCTGCAAGTACATGAACTTGCCACTCATGTACCAGCTGTTAATCCTCGTATACTAACCTTTCCATAAAGGATATAACCCATTTCTAGGCGTACATTTCCTCAGCTAGTGGAATGATCTCCATCTCCTAGGACGTCCCGAAAATTTTAAAGCATCTGAGAAGTGACAGTTCTGGAGGATCAAAATGTCTTTTAATGACTCAACCCTATAAAACTGTGAAGATCCCAAGCAGTCAGAAAAGACCAGTCACATATTACTTTTACTGTAATACCAAGCTCCAAGAGATGGGAGACAGACATTTCTGGGTTGTCTCCTTAAATTATTCACCAAAGCTATCCTGATTGTTTACTTTAGCACCATCACTGTGGTTCCTAGATTACCAAAATTTATGTTTGAGATCCCAGTTGGAGAGATAAATACGATCACCACCACTATTTTCAAGAATCCTGGTTTCTTAGCTGAACAACCAGCGAGGGAGAAGAGTTCCTCGGGAAGCTTGTCAAGGGGAGTTTTGCACATCATCAAGGATGGAGATTCCTCAACTTTTTTGGGCTTCTGTAGCAGTGTTGAACTGGGTAATTTTAAATTTTGTTTTTACAGGGGATTTTTTTCTTCCTTATATATAGTCAGAATCTCCTTTGCTCTCTTCTGTTTTCTATCTCAATAGATGAGAGACAGCTCTTGCCAAGCACCTCAAAGCTTCTTCTACCCAAGACTGAAAACACAAGCCACTTCAGCTGGAAAGCCTTGACTGTGAAACAGCATGCCTGGCTTGACTGGCACTGTTTAAGTCCTGTTTATTCTCACCAGACAGGACCGGTGCTGTAATTTCTCACTTTTTCTGAACTCAATCTTGAAGTGGGAACACTTCAGTACCATCTCCAGGCAAATGATGCTCAGTGCTACAGAAGAGATAGTGATAGTGCTCCCACATGTGCTGAAACAACTGACAGTAGTACAGCTCTGTGCTTGTAATATTTCTATCACAAAGAGGGCTGCTGTCTGCCCATGCTGTACCTAAGCTGTAGCAAAGCATTTCATGCCAGTACCTTGCAGCAGCTTCTTTATGCAAATACAGGATTCCCTCAGAGTTCAAGCACTGTCGGTGATGACACCTGAAGAGCCATAGGGCACTTGTGCTGAGAAACAGGTCAGCGTTAATTGAGAATTCCCTTCCATCACACAGTGCATGTGTTTTTGTTAGAAAGGAAGCAGGAGCACTCCAAGGTTTGTGCAGTCACTTATTTTAGAGTACCCCAATGGTATAGATCTGGAGCCTTGATGGAGGTGGTCATGCACACAACAAACCTAAGAGGGGTCTCCTTGGAATAGATTGGTTTTTTATTCTTCTGGAGTTTGCATGGCACTCTGAGACTGATCAAAAACCGTGACAGCTAGATAAACTGTGTTAATTCTGTGCTGGCCACAGGTTCTTCTGGACCTAAGCTTTGAACAAAACCCCTCCTTTTCTCAACCTTTTGACTCCAACCATAAAACTGGTGACAGACCTTCACTGAAGCATGTTCTAGCTTACTACAGAGACAATATGTAGTAACAGATCAGAAAGGAATGTACAGTGACCCTATTTCCCTCTGACAGATACCACCTGCAGAACTCTCGGTTCTTTGGGCTGATGACCCCTGAGATGTTAAAAGTCTTTCTCCCAAGCCCCGTGCCAGAAGAAGAAGTCAGGATGCATCGGCTCAGGTTCTCAAGGTTGTTTATTGCTTCTTACCTAGGACATTTTGTTCTCACCCAGCTTGGGTGCTGGCTACAGTGCTGGTTGTGGCCGGCTGACCACCCCGAGGGCGGTCTTAGCTTTTTATATCAAATATTATCTGAAGTATGTTTATAGTAAGACACCAATACCTATCAACTATGTTAGACAGTGCACTTCTATGCTAAACCAATCCAAAAGTGCCACCACCACAGCAGAAGATGGAGGACAAGAAGAAGAAGAAGGAAGACAGGGACACACCCAGATTCCTCCATCTTGCCTCCTTGAACCACCATTATGAACCCCAAAATTCTACATTAACACCCGGTAATAAGCTAATTATCACCCTAATTAAACTCTTGTGGTTTGTAATTCTTCATACAAGGTTGGTAACCACTCCCATGGATTAAAATTGAAGGCACCAGTATTTTTGACTTCGTGCCAGGGTCTCTGGACCCCCTGCCAGGGTCTCAGACCACCCAGGGCAGCCAGAGGGATGTCCTGAGCTCCGACACAGAACCTGACATCAAATAGCATGAAACACTCATCTGAACCATGCATCTGTCTGGCTTCCACAGGAGGAATTCAGGCACACATTTAGAATTTGGAAAAAAGCTAGGATTGTTCAGGTACTGCACAAGCTTTCTGGAGAAAAGATGAGGGCCTGAATGTAGCTGTTTCTTTGAGCTCTATGTTTCAAAACACAAGAAAATGCAGAAGCAGATGAATGTCCACCTAAGCCAAGTTTTTTTCCCTGTCTCCAGTGCCAGGAAGTGGTGCTGTGTGCAGATGGCTTGCAAGGCTGGCCTCTGTGTGACCTACTCTTCCTCCAGTATCCACAAATATAAAACAGGGATTACTAGAGAATATACCCCAATTCATTCCCTTTAGTATCTCTTTAGGAATTCATCCAATCCCTGCTATGAACTTCAACAGATTTGGAAAGATACCTATCCTCGTGCAACAAAGTATTTTTAAGTATTTTAAATTGTTCTACTAATAGAAGCTGAAATCATAACAGTGCCAAATTTTTTATGCTTTCAATTCTTCTTATCTGTTCCAAGAACTTTTCCAAATCATCTTGTTTCCTCCCACTGGAACAATGCTTCTTCCTCATTCATTGTTAACTGACTCCTCTAGGCCTATTTCACAGTAGAAATCATTATATGGGTCTAACTTCCCTCTGCTACACTTGATTCCACAAATTTTCCCTGTATTTGTCATACTTCTTCCTCACACAAAGGATCTAGATGCAAAATAAATGCACCTCAAAAACTCTCCAGGGTAGAGAAAATGCTGTACCTTTGCAAACACAGTCTTTCCTCCTCCTGCACATTTTGCACTGTGACTCATATCAGCTTAATATTATCTCTCAGCAAGCACCATTAAAGAGGTAAATGAGCACAACATCTGGGAGAGTCAATAAACTACTATTCCAATTAATTTGTGCTGCACACTGATTCATCACATTTAGGCAGAGTACAAAAAGTGGAATTAATACCTCTCATTCATGATAAACAGGGAATCATGATAGTGTTACACATTAAGCAAAAGGCCTCCCCCCTCCTTTGTTGTCCCCAGTTCTGTCCTACTATAATTGCTCCTTTGCCACTGGGACGCCCTTGCAGCAATGGTCACGCATCTCACTGGGATAAATCTCACAATGCTGTTGTGAAAAGCTGTCACTCAATGCATGTCCAGCACTCTGAGCATGACATAATACTGCCTACCTTCTTTCTTAGACAATAATTACAATAACTGCTATTCATAGAAATCTTTCTACGCCCCAAACAGGAAGTGAATGGGGGGGGGGGAGCAACACATAATTTATCGCTCAAGGTTTTAATATAAAGAAGTTAATGTGTTTTCCTCCAAAATTCTATTACTAGGACACATAAAGCACCACAGAAAAATGACTGATTAAATAAATAGATCATTTTGATAGTTGCTGTATATCCTTTTATCCTCTGTTACTAATTGAGATTACTTTTAATGACTCCAAACTACTTTGAAAACATCTGAGAGGAGAGTAGAATCTATAGAAAAAAGCCTTGTGGATTTTTTACAGTCTGTTCAGTTGATTCATTTAATTTTGAGAGAAACACTCTAGATGAAATGTATAACTAAGTTTAAAGGAATACTTCCTCAAGAGTATACTTCATAAAATATTTCTTCTAGCTGGCTTGATCGTTTGCTTCCTACAGATTATCTAGATCGATTTGTGTCTGTGTCTCTTGGGATCTCTTAAGTTTACAATGACACTCCAAAAGCTGATTCTGAGTGTTCTCCAAATAAAGGCACTTATTTCCTTGTTTACCATGGAAACACCAGCAGTCTTGAAGCTGATCTTCCATGCTCTGATTATACATTTCCTAGTGGGATCCAAATTAAGAACTTCCATAGCTCTTGAAGGGAAGAAGGAGATGCTTATTTTCATGAATTTTCATTAAACCCTTCAGGCTTGAATAGGGTGCCCAACTCAGAAGCATAATCACTCAAATGACCTCTACAGTCAGTGGACTGAGCTGAATCATGTTCACCAGGTAACTAAGATCTGCACTAATTAAAAAAGGGAGCTATGGACAGCTGAACAGCTCCCTCCCAATGACTCCCTAGGTGCAGCCCGAAGGTATCTGGGGAAGATTCCAAGACTGTGTGTGATCTCCCAACCCACACAGGGGGCCAGGTTAGCATCTCTTTAGATAACTACAGTGCTTTCCCTTAAATCTCTCTTCTCTGCCATGACACATACTTGGCTAGAGTAGCTTTACAGCTTAGCTTGTAAATCTGGTCTTTCTTCCCAAGCAGAATTCATTCACAGCTGCCCTGTGTTTCTGGAGACTTTCTCAAAGCCTCCACATCACGTCTTGCTATGCCTAACAAAGATGGACACTGATCTCCTGAAACTGCAGCATTTTTAAAAATTATTCTAATTAAAGATACAGATTCTTTCTTCTATTATGTATTTGAACTACATACATATTAAACATAATTAAGTTCCTGAAAAAAATCTCTTCACACCTCATATGATTTGACTTCCCTGACAATTTTATAGTGATTTGTGTAGTTTTCAAAGAAACATTGGCAATTATGGTCAAGTTTCTAACATGAACACCTGGAAGCAAATTCCCAGCTCTAGACTATTAACAGCATTATAGAATGAAAAATGTGAAGAAATTAATTGTTATTTATGTTATCCATTACTTGCCAGATAGAAATGCTTCTAAAATATAACAGGAATTGAAGTGATAGAGAAATGACTCCCTTTGAATTTTCATACAGTAAATAAAGGAGACTGTGCAAACAGGGAGAAAGGAATTAACAGCTGTCCATCACATCTATCTTCTTGGATGGAAAGAGAAGGTGACAACTGTACCCACTGGGTATAGTTTCACTGTCCTGTTATCAATTTTACTCTAATTTCTCAGGATACTTCTCTCAGTACAACTATGCACAGATCCCTGCACTTTCATCTGTGTGGAAATAAACATGATGTTATCAACTTCAAGTATAGTTTATCTTTGAAAATTATAATTTCATCTGCACAAATGGAAGACATAAGGCTTCAGTGAGGAAAAAAAAAAATGCAATTCACAAAGTCTAGGGCATAACAGCAAACCTTTGTCAAGCACTGTGTAAAATGTTGTACTTCCAAAATTCTAAGTACAGAATTTTAAGTTTAGAATACTAGACTCAAGTATCCCTGAAGATCAGCACATTATTAACTTCTAGGTGAAGTTAATCCATGGTACTAAAAATTCTTTGAAAATTGACACTTCCTTCTCTGATAGAACTTAAGTTTAAACAAACACCGCAAAATTCACTGAAATTTTATGATAGAAGACATCTGAAAACAAGAAAAAAGATTCATCCTGTTTTGGCATTTAAAAGGGAAAGGGAAATAACACATTTTCACAAATGGTTATTAAACAAAGGATGTGCTACTGTCCTGGTTTTGGCTGGGATAGAGTTAAATTTCTTCTTCGGAGCTGGCACAGTGCTGTGTTTTGGATTGAGAATACTCTTAATAACACAGATGTTTTAGTTGTTGCTAAGTAGAGCTAACTCTAAATCAAGAACTTTTCAATTTCCCATGCTCTGCCAGTGAGGAGATGGACAAGAAACTGGGAGAGAGCATGGCCAGGAACAGCTGACTCGAACAGGCTGAAGAGATATTCCACACTATGGAATGTCATGCTCAGTGCATTAAGAGAGGGGAGGTGGCCAGGATCTGTTGGTCACTGGTCAGGGAAGTGCTGGGCATCCACCAGTGGGTGGTGACCAACTGTACCATGCATCACTTGGGGTTTATGCCTCCCTCTTCCTTTCGTTTTCTTTCCATCATCATCATCAACATCATCATCACCATTATTACCATTATTATTTTATTCCAATTATCACTGTTCTTATTGTTTTCTCAACCCATGTCTTTTACCTTCTTCTGATTCTCCTTCCCATCCCATGGAAGGGTGGGAGGGTAGGGGCTAAGCCAGCAGCTGTGTACTGCTTAGCTGCCAGCTGGGGTTAAACCATGACAGTGACGTAAAGAGAATGTCCCTAAAATCATGTTCTCATCTACTCAGCAATGCTGATCATGCTTTTTTTTTCAAGGGAAATTAAAGTTATTATATACCAAGTTCTGATTGCTGATGGGTGGAAAGTGGTAAAGAAGCCAAGCACAGTGTTTGCAATGGCCAGACAAGCAATGCCACAAATCAGAAAAATAACCTTGACATTTGCTGACCAAGTCGGCAAATGCAACTGCAAATCTACACAGACAACCCAAACAAAGAGCTACAAAACAGCCTTAAAGGCACTCTCAGGACACTGGAAAAGAAATGAAGGGCCTGAAGGGTTGAGCAGGAGCAAAAGTGAGAGCGGCTTGCAAAACTAAGATATGAATAAGTCTAAGAAAAGGCATGTTTTATACTAATGCTCTTTCCCACTGTAACTTAAGAATGTAGCCTTACATGCCATGCCTAGAATTATTATATGAACCAAGATCCACGCACAAACACTCAAAAGATACAATGGAGGCAAAAAAAAGAACAAGCTGAAAATACTTTTCTTAAACTGTTCATTGTGGACCAGTCTGCAAAATCCTTTAGTAAGGATTAATATTTTCTTCAGCTGCAGTAAAGAACTTCATTTTTTGCAAAAATATGCTTACTGTCTTCATCTCTAATTTTGCTTTTGACTTCATGAGGGTTTTACAGTAAGAAATATTTAGCATAAGCAGAAAATGCATGTTATTCGCATTCACAGTACCCAAGGTTATGTTCTCTATTGGGATATAGTGGCAGCACTGACAGCCGGTTAAAAGATAATGTTCCTCTTCTATGGGAATTCCCATCATTTTGAAATTGCCTTTCATTCCATGAGAGAAACTGTCATTTCAAAACAGATTATAGAAAGGACTAATAATATTAAAGCATCTTAATTTAAGTGCAGCTCTTTTTATTAACCTCCTTTCTGGCTTCAATAAGGCAGCTTGGGTTTTCAGAGAATGTGCTTCATAATTTAAGGGTTAATTAAAACTACTTTTTCCATTTTAATCAGTTTCACAGCCTTGGGCTGTCACAGAGCTTGGTTCACAAATTGTTGGCTTCATGCATTTGCAGATAGAGGCTACTTTAAAAACTATTTAATTACTAGCATTATTTATCATCACTGTTTTTATTCATGCTAAGAGAAGCAAGAATGCTTCTTTGTAAAACAACAAGGCAGAAAAGCACTGAAGCACGATCACTTTACTGACTTTTTCACTGCCTTGACCACTGTCCAAACCTACACTCCCACCTTCACTCCATGCAGATGATTACCAGGTACCTTCCACCTAGTTTTAACCCCACAGAATTGCAAATACCAGTTTTTGAGTTCATAAGGTTGCCCCAACAGAGGGCTGTAACATAACGTACTCCCCGAATGGTAGTGAGGATAAAAAATTATATTCAGTCAAGCTGATTCCCTTACGTTTTGCTGACTGCACCAACAGGCTGTACAATATACAAGCTTTAGCTCCAGCACGTAAATTAGAGTGTTTGATGTGGAAATATATGCACAAGACTAGGAAGCTATGAGGGAGGGAGAAAATGGCTCAGAGAAGAGCTCTGCCACACAGCCTCCATTCTTTTATGACCACTGTTTGCCTAGATGGGAATTCTGTCTGTTGTACCATTAGTTTGAGCCTCATGTTCGTGTTAGGTACTAAAACATCACAAAACAACCCTGCACTGCACTGCTCATACTCTGAGAAGCGCACACCAATGCTTACCACAGTCTGTCTACAACCATTTTCGCAGGTGCTGTTACTTCACTGTGCAGTAACAGGCAATTAGGGAGCTACCTTGGCAGCAACCTCTCGAGAACACAGAGAAAAGAACTATGAGACCTAGAACTTATTCTGGAAAGACTGTGAGAAAATAAATGGCTTCTCCACAATTGCTGTCTTCAGTTCCAGTCTTTAAATCCATAAGATTCATTCAGACTCAGTTGTCTTTCTTCTTGGTGCCTTGGTCTCACTGATAAAATGACTGAACTCAGCAACAAGAACTAGACACTAGGGAAGTCCTGCTGGACTTCAGAACCATCTTACTTGGTCTTTAACGTTAAGTTTCTTTTAACTTTTTCAACAACTACATATTTATTTAGAGAACAACACTAATGAGTCATGTTGATTCAAGGCTTCAACCAGGTTTTCATTTTGATTTTGGGAATCAAGTTGCCCAAAATTGGCTCTCATCCACGAGACAATTGAGAGGGAAATGAAACAAATGGTAGCTTGAAGAAAAGAAGTCAGATAGAGGCTGCAAAGAAGAGATGATCTGAATGCCAATGACTGCTTGGAACAATTACCTGAGTTCAGTGATGCATCACAAGGAGCCCATGTGTAGCAAAAGTGGGTTAGAGAGCTCCAACCAAAAATTTGAACTTGCTACTGGCAGAGCCTGAAGAGCAGCCAATTTTGTTCTCAGGTCCTTCCCTCCTCCTCCATCCTGCATTTCCAGTTCGATGTTTCCACCCTCAGGAAATGGGAACATTATGTGCCACTAATACTTCAGCAGAACAGAAATAGTATTAAGAGGAAAAGGGAAGGCCAAGCAGGTTACGGTAGGAAGATATTTCAGGCTCATAGCATCTCTTTCTAATGCATGTTTGTATTATTTTTCGTGCCAGAGATGAAAGCAACAACACATAAATCTCAGAGTTCATCCTGCCTCCTCAGTGTCTCAAAGGCTTATTTATATTTTAGTGTGGATGCTGGGGCTCGCTGCTCTTGTTACATCCACGTCCAACCTCAAAACCAAAGGATTACATTTAAAATGGAGTGAGTACAATACACCACTTCCTTTCCTTGGATATCAACCAGTCTTGATCATAACAGGGCAAATCCAAGACACATTTTCTGTCAGGAAGGTAGTCCCTCCCCCAGTTGTTGGTAAGACTGTAATAATAGAAATGAAATTAGGGGGATGGGCACCTTTATTTAGACAACATCTGGCCTACAGTCCCTGGTCAACTGCAGGTTTTTTGTCGGTGCATTTCTTTAAGCTTCCCTAGTCATATTTTTAAATGTCATTAGCAATAGGGCTGCCATGACTTTCTACAATCTGTGTGGACCTTTGCTGCAAGAAACCACACCTTAATGCTGAACCCAAACCTATCTACTTTGGGCAATTTGAACCAGCCTTTTTACTTTGGCCAGCACACTGCCTAGGATCCTGTCAACAGTCTTTTAGGTACTCTAGCTACTCCAGAGCTAACCCTTTTCACTCATCAGTAAGCTAGTGCTTTTTAATAGCATTTTAAAAATTCCCTATAGTCACCTAATCACTTCTGTTGCTCTTCACTGAGCTCCCAGTTCATCAGTGCTGTGGCAGAGAAGTTCACGCAGTCAAACACAAATAGTCTCTGTGCATTTGCATTAGTGCCATAAAGTCAGGGACTGTCCAATTTCAACACCACAGGTTCAGAGGCACAAAATAAAAAAAGTAGAAAATGCCAGGCTGATCTGCTATGATCTGGGTGGAAGAGGGGAAAGCTTTAAAAAAAAAAAAAAGTCCAGAAACTAATTTTAAAAGAACTTTCTAAGGGTTTAGGGAAAGTTCCCCCTTCCCACTGTGATTTTCATATACACAACTCTTTTCAACACTATTAGACACAGTGGCCTGGTACAGACTATCAGCCAAGAGAAGCAGGAAATGTACAACTATTCAACGGAGTCTATTCTGATCCTTTCAATTAGGACTGCCCAGTAGGTTTTAATTTATCAAACAGAGTAAGATTTGTTTTAGCTTAATTCTTTTAAAGAATTCAACATTTTTATTTTGACTCTGTTTCCAAAGACTGATTTGTTTTCCTTACACTCTGTCATCATGCACAATTTTTGCAGGGTAACCCATTAGATACAATCAAAAGAATCTATTTAGGAGACAAATTTTTAAGTCATTCTTTTCAGGTAACAGGGATCTAGTCACTAATTTGATTTCACAGAATCACAGAAATGGTTTGGATTGGCGGGGATCCTCAAGACTATTCAATTCTGACCCCCCTGCCAAGGGCAGAGACACCTTCCACTAGACCAGGTTGTTTCAAGCCCCATCCAGCCTGGCCTTGAACACTTCTAGGCATGGGGCATCAACAGCTTCTCCAGGCAACTTGTACCAGTGCCTCACACTCTCTGAGTAAAGAATTCCTTCCTCTACACCAACCCTTCAAGTCTGAAGTCTTTTCCAGATGTTGTATTGCTTACATGCCCTTGTCAAAAGTCCCCCTCTAGCTCTCTTATATCCCCTTTAGGTACTGGAAGGCTACAATAATGTTACTCCAGAGTCTTCTCTTCTCCAGTCTGAACAATCCCAGCTCTCTCAGCTTGTCTTCAGGAGCCTTCTCTGGCCCTCCCTTCATGGCCCGCCATCTTCTACCCAAAGATGTCCTTAGTTCTTCCAAGAACCTGCAGCTCTCTGAGACCATCCAGAGCCACTTCTAATTCAAGACTGGTAAAATTATCCATGAGAAACATGCAACTGTCAACACCATTTTTGCAGACTGAGTTAAGAAGACTTCTGACTGAAACAAGGAGCACAAGTCATGCATCATTCCCATTACGTTATTTCACCAAATGTCTTTCTGGTGCTCAGCCTGGGGCCCCAAGCAAAAAGGTAGCTACAGTAAGGCTCAAAATGAAGACTAATTACTCTTCAGCATCTGACTCCACATACATGTCCCAGCAGAAAAAGGCACGTGCAAACTAAGAAAATTCCCTCTGTCAAGCCTCCATCTATCCCCTAGATTTTAACAGACTGCTGATTTATACTCAAGTCACCAGAACTTGTTCTTACATCATGTGGTACTGCATCTTTATGTATTTCTAACACAGTTAGATACTGGAGGAGGAGGAGACCACTAAGATCCTCTTTGCACTATCAATGAAACAAACGTTCCTTAACAGAACTATTCCATTCCTGATACCTCAGTGATGGCAGTGGTAACTGCTGATATGGTAGCCCCTTTATGGACAACACATGCACCAAATGGGATTAGCAAACTCACTGAAAAGTGAAAATGTCAGTACATATTTGCATCCCCATTGCTGCTGGCACCAGCTGAAAGCCTACTGACATTAGGAAGGGAAGGGACCATCTGGGAGACAACTGCAGGCACACATCCCAATCCAGCTGTGCTTCCAGCAACTTCTTCCTGGCTCAAATCCAAAAAGGAGTAATTTCAAACATCTTCCTGCTGCAGAAAGCATTCCAGATTCTGCGTACTGGAATGAAATTGATTTGAGTGAAGCCTAACATTCGGAAATTCAAACAGTCTCATAAACAGTCCAGTTTGAATTTCCAAACTGAAATTATCCAAAACCTGCCCAGAAATCTCTGTCATATTGTCCCTCTTCTGACATCCCACTCTTTTCTTAGAGAATAGTTAGGAAGCTGAGAGAGTTCTGCCAAGGAACCATGCTTCCATTTGCAGACATGCCCAGGATCTGAGAGAAGCTGTGGTAAGCCTGATGCTAAAGGCTTCCACACAGGCGTCTGTATCCTACACACTGCCTCTGAAGTGGTCAGCTGGGCCAAACAGATTCATATCATGTGAGTGTTTTGTAGTAAGTGGGAGAGAGATCAGGTCATTTAGGGAGCTTTGAAAGCTTTACCGTAACTTGGAGAAACATCAGTATGCTAAAACAGAAATATCTTACAAAGAGTCAGTAGTTCTCAGTCTTTAGCTTCTAGGGTTTAATTACATGATTTAGACACATTGGATATTTTCCAGAGACATGGCACAGAGCAAAAAACTGTACTTGGAAACTGCAGAATCAGCAGAGGAATCATTTACTTGGCAAGCTTAAGGAGACAGGGAAAAAAAAAAACCCCTGTCTGAAAATGAAGTCATGTATGTTTCAATGTGCAGGTCTGGGCTGGCGAGAATTTCCATCCTAAGGTGAATCAAGACCTTAAGGATCCAGCTTTCTTATGTAAGACAGTCGTTTTCAGGCTGGATAGGAAAACTGTGTTCTTATAGTACCCAGCATCTTCTCTACTGCCAGGACAGCCCTTTTTTCCGCTCTTTGCCCGTAGCTGTGTGCACACACAAGCATGCGCACACGTGCGTGCATACAGGAGTGGGGGTGTGTGCATGTGAAATGTCTGAACAAAAATCTTCTTGACAAGCAGGCCTTAGTAGCAGAATGCACAGGGGCCTCTGGAGGCATGGAAAATTGAAACCAGTGACTAGAAGAGCTTTTGTCAGGAGTGGTCTCAAGAACAATCTTCAAGTAGGACCTCTGTGACAGAAGCATCAGCTTGCTCCACGGTGACTTTTTAAGAGGCAAGACAGCGCCTTCAGTATAAAATAATATGCCAGGATCTCCAAAAAGTACACACATTTTAATTGCATTTTTTAAAACACAACATATATTAACAGTACACTTCCGATAAAATTCTATTTCTGGTGGCAGAGAAGTATTTCTTGAAAGCGCAACACATGCCTCTGAGCAGGAACTACTAGTGTAGTACTTCTTTGTTAAGTTTAAAACTCCTTGTATAAATCAAGTGTGAGAAGAGTGACAACATGAAATGGCTTTTTCTTACTCAGACTTGCTGCTCACATGTTTGACTGCTATGGCTGACATGAGCAATTAAGGAGCTTTTATCCTTTTGGGGGTCTGTTTAAATAGCACAGTTGGCAGCATGGAGAAAGAGACCTAGCTAGCTGTTGTACAACATCTACAGAATTATTTACAAAATACACCTGTGTTACACTTGTGTACACCCCTGAAGCCCATGACACTTCACGGTTGCCAAACAGCAAATATGGAGAGAAGAGTGATACCCAGCCCAAGATTTATCAGGTAGAAGCTAAAATATAAGGTCATAATGAGTTGAAAAACTGCTGAATGTGTGGAATCAGTAGCTGGAAGAAATACCTTACCTGTATACCTGTAAGGTAATATAAAACTTGCTAACAAAATCAAAATCAACAGTAAGATATAACAGCAATATAATATTAAATCAGGTTTAAGGAAAAAAACAACAGCAAACAAGACTAAATAATGACAATTTTATAGGGGCTCATCAGTTTCCCCCTAAATCTTTAATCAGCTTTTCACAAAATAAGTCTTTGAGCTTTTTGAAAAAAATCATCACATGTTTATGACCAAAACCAGCCAATCTGGAATAGTATTAATAAATACTTTTTAAGACAGCACCCTTTTTAGAAGATACTGCCCTCTTATTTGGTGGCTAAATGACATTATAAAGCTCTAGCTTGACCACACACACCAATTTGTACTTCTTCCACATTCTATTGTTTATGTGTGCAGTAAACATATGCAATATGGCCACAGAAATAAAAAACAAAAATATATTGTGCAACCTTAAGTGTGCTGCAAAAGTACTCTGCACTAATCTGGAGGGACTTCAGGTTAACCTTCTGCACAGGGACTGCTGATGGATAATGAAATACATGGAAACGAAGGTTTTAGAGAGAGCAGATCTGGAGAGAGGAGCATTCCTAGACAAAAGGAAAAGCATGCATAAATCTTCTGACAATCCTGGGAAGGAAAGTTGGCCAAAAAACGAAACTGTCTTCATTGGAGGCACACAAGATAAGGGGGGAGAAAATACGCTCATCTCTTACATGATTCTCTGCATATGGCACATGCAATATCAGAGGGGAGAAGGGGAAGCCATCTGCACCTGGGCACAAAGAGGGATGTACACAGTGAATCTGTACAGGCATAAAGAAGATGATTCTCAATGGACTGAGGGATCAGCTCCCTTGTCAGACACATCTGCTGGCAGCCTATGGGAGTATGCTGGAGAATAAGCAGCTGTCTCCTTGAAGCCACCAGCTGCCTTCTCCCCAAAAAGCGATTTACACTGTGCCATTGGTCAGCCTCCAAGTAAAATACAGAAGGCAAAGACAGCAGTAGCCTTGGGCAAAAGAAAAGAGACTAGACATCCCCTCCAAAAAGTCTCCACAACCTAAGATGTTCTTGCCACAGATAACAGCTTGGAAGAGCTGAGAACTTCAGAACATGCAAGAAAACATGATTTTCTGTGGGGTTTTAGTGATTAAATTAAGAAGAGATACAATCCTACTTCATACAGTATCCAGTGCCCCAAAGTGATGCCATTTCCATGTATCAAAACATATGACCATACAAACAATTCTGAGCAGCTCAGTGCAAGTGCAAGAACGTCAAATAGGAGAGAACTCAGAAGACAAGTAAAAAATGTTTGTTTAGTGGCTAGAGGGGCACACAAGTCAAGGAATTAAAAAGTACACATGTAATTTGGCTAAGAGAGCATATATGCAAAAGGTAGTAAAGGAAAGGATGCAATTATGTGCAGTTATCCGCCAAGAAGCTTGCCAATACATTAGCAAAGAAAACTGAAGAAGTGCAAGGTGTCAAATTTAGGGAATGAAGAGAAAAACAGTAATTTTTTTTTCTGCAATGAGATGGGTTAGCATCAAAAGAGAAGGATTATCAGATTGTCTTAGAAGGACTATCTTTTCCTTTCCTTCTCCCAAAGGAACATCAGCATTGGAATTATTTCAAACTGGGAATGAAGAAATAACTAAAAATAGCCAATAAATAATCTTGTATTAATGGCTTAGGGCAGGTTGATTAGCTGTGGATTAACAAGAGGTGCACCCACATCCAGTTCCATGTTTCAGATTAGAACCTACATAACAATGGAAGAGAAAGCCTCCTCCTTCACTGCAGCTGAGGCTACAGATCTGCCTCTGTAACAGACATGGCATGCCTGGTGGCAGCTAACTCTCTTTGATTTTGTTGTCTCCATTTGCCCTCTCACTCTACTTCATAAATCTGCATGACTTGGTTTCACTGCTAGTGAAGGATGCCCCTTGGGAGATCTGCTTCCCTATCTTTACTCTCTGATTTCTGGAACTTGTATGAAAGGCAGGTGATACTCACTCTCCTCCCCAGCCAAATGAGTGTGGTAATAGCAAGAGAAACTTCAGAGTAAGTGAAATCATCTCAGTGGATCCCACAAAAGGCAAAATTAAAATTACCCATTACAACAGCCCCTCCCACATTCACAGATTTATTTAGCTTGAGTAGTAGTAACTTGCATCATCTCCTTGAAAAATAGCCTAACATGGCTTTTCTCTGCCACAAGCACTGATACAGCCATCTGTCCCCCACAAGAGCAACCCTACCCACAGGCAAGGCCACACAGCCTCCCTTGTGTCGTTCCACGAGGATCAGGAACCCACACCAGCATCCATCAAACCCTACTTCATAGACTTCAAAGGCACCATTTCCCTATGGCTCTTCAGTGGGCTAGAGAGAGGGGGGAAACACCGCTCACGGGAGCAGACGGAACGCACCACGGCGGTGTGGAAGGGCTCTGGGGGTGACGGTGATCCCCGTGAGCGGAGGGGCCGTGACCCCATTCCCCACATCTGTCCTCCCCGTGCCCACAGGCGGCACCTGACAGCAGAGGTGCGCTCGGGGGAGGGTCCCGGTAACGCAGCCTTTGAACAGCACACACCGGGAAAGGAGGAAAAAAACGTCACCCGAGGAGTTTTAACCCCTTTCGAAGTAGTCCTCGCTTGTTCTGCGCCCCCTCCCGCGGCTGGCAGAGACCCGCGGCTCCCCGCGACCACGTCCCGCTCGCTCCGAGCGCTCCGGCCGGACTCACAATGCCCGTCCTCGCCCGCCCGCCACGGTACCTTGTGCAGGACTCCAGCAACACCCCCTCCACTTCCCAGCATTACTCGAGCAGTGTTCGCAGGAGCCCTTCCCGCTAGAGCCGTGCCGCCCGGCCTCCCGGCATCAGAAAAGTTGGACAAAGACCATTTTCACCGCGCGAGTTGCACCATCCCGGCGGGCCAGCGCCAGCTCCCTCTCGCTCCGCGCCCTGCGCCGCTTTGTCCCCCGGCCCCGGGCACAGCCTCTGGCCTCGCTCGACGTCTTTCAACAAGTCGGATGCTTGTGAGCAGTCCCGATCCTTGCGCTCCCCTCCAGGCCCTTCACTGGGAATGTCCTCTCCCCGCCCAGGTTCCCCCTCCTGCAGGAGTCTCTCTTCCTCTCGATTCCCAGGATCTGCCTTGTCCCTTTCTCCGGGCTTCTCTCTCTCGCTCGCTTTCTCTCCCCCCTCCCTCCCTCCCTTCCTCGCCGTGCCCCTCCTCCATTCTCTCTCCGCCCCCCCGACCTGCTTTCCTTCGCAGAAGCCCAGCGACGGCAAATGGGGGTGGGGGCGCTGCGAGATCCCGCACTCGCAGGCGGCTGCAGCCACTCCTGTCACTTCCGCGGCCATCGCTGTCCCCCGTGCCGCACGCCCCGCCGGCTCCCCCGGCCGCCCGCCCGCAGCCTCCCCTCGGGGCCGCTCCGCTGGGCGGGTCGCTGGGCGGCACCGGCTTCCCTCCGCGATCCCAAGCTGTGCTGCCGAACTCCTCCCGCTTCCCCCACCCAGCCTCTTCCAGAGGGGGATTTTCCAACAGGGTCTTCCCTCACCGCCTGGTCTCCGAGGATCCCGAGCGTGACCGCAGCTATGCCTGCCCCAACCTCTGCCCAAGCCCCTGCTCCAGCCCCTACCCCTGCCAGGTTCAGGTCAGGAAGGACAGTGTGGCTGCACAAGACTGATCCTTGGCAGTCTCTCTTGACGTTGTTGAAATCCATGTTACTGTGTGCCATCTCCTGTTGGTCTGCATAACCCAGCCTCAAGTTCGTGCATCTGTGCTCACTTGTACTCCACCTCCAATGCTTCCACTCTACTCAGCCCCGGTGAGGCGCCTCTGGAGCGCTGTGTCCAGTTCTGGGCTCCTTATTAAAGAGAGACATGGAGCTCCTGGAGCGTGTCCAGCAGAGGGGAACGAGGATGATTTGGAGACTGGAGCATCTCTCTGATGAGGAAAGGCTGAGGGAGCTGGGCCTGTTTGGCCTTTAGAAGAGATGTCTGAGAGGGGGCTCAGCAGTGTCTGTAAGTATCTGCAGAGAGGGCGTCAAGGGTGGGTCCAGGCTCCTCTCAGTGGTGCCAAGCACTAGGACACAGGGCAACAGGTGGGAACTGCTGCACAGGGAGTTCCACCTGAACATGAGGAAGAACTTCTTCACTGTGGAGGTGACTGACCACTGGGACGGATTGCCCAGAGAGGGTATGGATTCTCCCTAACTGGACACAATCCTGTGTCCATGGGATGGACAATAGGATCCACAATCCCTATGCCCTGGGATGACCCTGCTTGAGCAGGGAGGTTGGAGCAGATGACCCCTCCTGTGATCCCTTCCAACCTGACTCATGCTGTGTTTCTGTGAAATGTCCCAGAGGCGAGGTGCTTCCTTAATTCTAGGTACTGACAAACCTCAATTGTGTGAATGAATCGAACAGGGTTTCTCAGTTCTTCCAAAGGAGAACCTCACCTTCCAATGTGGATACAAAGGACTGAAAACATCTTTCTTGAAGAATCTTTCTCCTGTTTCCTGCTAGTGCAAGAACAAGAGTCTACCTACTCATTCTGCAAATGTCACTGGGCTGAATACAGAGAAATGCCAGCGGATGAGGCATACAGCATTACCCTCTGCTCGTTCCTACCATTCAGTGAGTTACACAGCCGAGCAGCAGAAAATGAGGGAGGGGTGCTTAGCAATGAGCTAAACACAGTGTGCATTAGGACTGAACGGAAAAGATATCAAAACTCAGTGCCTTAGAATTCATAAATACTTCTGTGATAACACAGAGCAGAATTTTGGGCTTCTGTTCCCAAAGTAACTCCCTTTGGTTTGAAGTGCGAGCTTCACAATACGCTCAATAGAAAGTGACTGTGATTCCCTTCCATGTAAGACACTGGAACATATACAAAAAGAAAAAGCACATTGAATAAAGTTCTGCTTAAAAGAAGTACCATCAGCAGACAGTGGTGCATCTCAGCGTTCAAAAAGCTAGGGCTAGTTTCCACAGAGCACAGCCTTTCTGCAGTTCTGTATATATGCAGAGTAACACAAATACCTACTTCTTCCCAGACAGCATAGTTTCTTTCTTAATCCTCTCTGTGGGGGTTTCTAGACACCAATTACAACAGACCTCTTTCCTTCCAACTTCCCTCCCTCTCCCTCCCCCATATCTGATTCTAAAAGAAATTTACTTTAGGAGAAATCGCAGGTATCCAGCTCCTCCTGGAATCTGGTCCTTACTCAGCTGGGTAGTAAATTTTTGCACATATGTTTTCCTTTCTTCCTCGTTTTACTACTATGAGGAGCATCTGGCCCCTAGAAAGGAGCAGTGGGACTGTACCATTGCACCGGGGTCGGGAAAGAGGTTAACTAGCTGCTTTGTTCAATAGCTGCAGAAACACTTCCTCCCCTTTATGGTAACGGAATATTCCCCCCAAAACCTCCTCCTCCTCCTTCTTGTGGAATGAAAGCCAAGCATGAGCGAACTGCTACACTGAATGGGAAGTCTGAGGAAAGTTCCTGTGCACGCGTGCACATGCAACAGCCAAACCCTCTTTAAAACCTCACCTAGTGAAAGGCGAGCTGACAGTCAATCTTTTATGAGGGATTAATTTTTACGTCAGCATTTAAATGTTTTTTCTAAAATGTTGCAGCATTTTGCAATGCTGCAGAATTTGTATCTTTAAAAAAAAAAATCCAGTTTCTTGAAATCTCCCTCTGCTAGGCAAATTATCACACCCTACCAGAAAAAATCAGCTCTCTCAATATATAAACAACCACAGCCGACATGACAGAAACAGAGAAGAAAAAGCTCTCAATCCCAAACTACCACGCATGGATTGGATTCTCAGGAGAATCTTAAATGTGACAAAACCAGCATATCTCATGCAACAGTGTGGCTTGTGTGATATAGAGCTGTGAGCTCCAAAGTGGGGTGCATGCACCCCAAAGGGGTATGCAAGGCAACCCATTGGTGTGCAGGAGGAAAGTAACAGAACTTCAGTAATACATAATTTATAAATAAGTAAATATATGTATAATGGGGGTGTATGCTAAAGCCTTTTATCAAGAGGGATACGTGGTCAGGAAAGTTTAGAGACACTGATAAAGACAATCATGTGCTCCAAATTACAAAGACAGACATTCATTTCATAGACACGATTCCACACAATAGTGAGTTTCAAATGTCCAGACACACAGATCTCGTAATATTTAAAGTTGCAGTTATCAAAACAATGGTCAGAACAGCAAAGCATAATTCATTTCTCAAATACTCTCCTCACTGTGTGAAACGTGTTAGGTCTTGAAGAGAAAAGAATTGGAATGTGCAGGGCAGACCACACAAACCAAAAGAGAAGAAAACCACCCATGAGAGAATATCTAAGGAGGATAAAAGGGAGGGGTGAGGCTAAGACAAGGGGAATAGAGTTTCAAAGAAAAAGGAGAGAAGAAGGAGGGTAAGAGTGAGAGAGGTGGGAGACAGAGGTAGAGAAAGCAAGCTACATAAAGAGTGACTATAAAAGACAGACAAGGAAAGAAAGGGATGTGAAGAAGAAAGGGAGGAGCTGGGAACAGCAAATAGAATAGCAGGCAGAGGAAAGAATAAGAAGGGTACTATTTATACATGAGAGGACATGTTTGACAAGCAGTTTTGAAGCAGAACTATTTAGTGGATAAAATCTTCAAGAAGATTTTTTCAAGAGCAGATTTATCACTGCAACTGTCTGAAATAGCACATTTTCCTTCACAGATTTCTAAAAAATAATCATACAGATCAGTAAACTAAAACCTTATAATATCCTTCTGGATACCCTGCATCCAAAGTCTTGTTTTGTTTGTTGCTGTGTTTGGTGAAGTACAAAAATATTTTCTCCCTAAGAAAGCCTGGCACGGAAAGAAGAGAAGCTTGCAGAAAATTCGTAAGAGATAACTGAAGAAAATTTGGGGAAGCACAGAAGTGCAAAGGACTGAGGGGCAACTCAAGATGGAATGTGAAAAACCAGACCCTGCACCTTTACAGTCTCCACACTGGCTCTTGGCAACCACCAGTATACAGACATGCTTTTTAAATTTATTGATTTTTTAATCTTTATCACAAATAATGAGATTTCTTACCAGCAAGAAGGCTTCTGAGTCTCAATTCTACCTCGAAACAAGCAGTGCTTACAGACCAGGCTTATTCTCTGCTTTGTTCTCCTTCTTTGCCATCATTCATTTCTGCTTAGGCTTTTGCTTATGAGCTTTAATGGAAATAAATGCCAATCTACAGTAGCTGACTATTCACCCATCTGTATTTTTAATTATTATTTTCATTGAATATGTGTGTCAGTTGTTATGAAAATTATCTTCCTTGACTATTATATCAACCAAACTTTATAGTGTAACAGCGTATTAATTTTATTAATATATATTAGTTCACATTATACACTGTATTGTCACAAAGTTGTGGAATTTTAGTGAAGTTAGTATTGTTCCTGCTTAAGTAAAAGAAACTAAAGGGTGACCTAGTCCTGGAAATATGGACTTTGACAATCAAGATAACAGCAGCATCCTAGACCACATCTTCCCAGCATCTTCTGGCATCAGAGCAAGTAATTATAGCAAAACTGACTACAGGGATGTCTGGATCAACAGATAAGCAGTAAGAATTTTGCAAAAATGCAGGTGCTTTGCAGAGATTTACTGTTATTAATAATCAGTAGTGTGGGTGTAAGTGATTAGTCAAATCATGTATTACCTGAATGTTTGAAGGGTATAAGAATTGTGTGTAAAACCACATTCAGGTTGCCCCAATTTGGCTGGGACACCTCATGCACGTGAATATAACATTTACCCATTGTAATTCTAAGCTTTGCATCCTAACCTCTCTCCTCAGTTGGCACGGGCCAGTTGCAAATTTTCATGACAATCTCAAAGGCAAAGAAACAGCTAGACTTGTGCCAGTTCACCAGAGCTACAGTCTAAATATCTGTTTATCTATCCATTTTCCTGCATCCTATCTATGCAACCTGAGCATTCTAACACACTCATCACACAGACTGAGTGCCAGCATTTATCATGCTAACACCCAGAGCGGAAAACAGTCATTTATGCTGTGGACCAGGATTTGGGAAACTTTAAAAATCCATGACTGGTTTTACACTAAGCCTTGTTCCTTGCTGGGACTGGACATTATTTAGTCAATTCTGTACAGACTTGCAATCCAGCTGTGTAAGTTCAATACTGCTACTAGGTTTTACCTGAATGCCCAGACCTTGTAAATTAATTTTTTGCTTACTGGAACATGAGACACTACAGGGTTTCTGAAGCTGCCAGAGAGAGAAAAAGTAAAATTCATGAGCTCTGCAGCCATGGCCCAGGAACAGAAATGTGCAGTTAAAAAAAATGTATATTTATCTTGTATATATGGTTATTAAAGTCCTATGAATTCCCTAGAAAGTTTGAATGTATTGATGTATCTTTTATATAAAGGTATTGAAGTTGTGAACTTGTATGTTCTACAGTCTCCTCTATATTCTATAAAGCACCTGAGACTAGCCCTGTCTATCTGCTGATCCATGTTGATCCAAGCTTCACACACTTCCTTTGGATGTGTGCTGCAACCACAGTTCTTGACCAAGCATGAAATTTCTAATCTCTCCTTGTGAAAACCAGAAACTCCAAACACTTTTTTGGAATAGCACAGACAAAGTATCACTGTATTTTTTTTCAGTATTGTCTGTTTGACTTGGAAGGAAGAGGGGCTCAAGTAAACTGTAATTATCCTACTGTTCTGTTGCTTCCATAAGAGTGTTTGGAAATATTCCATACTTTAAGGAGATCTATGCTAGATTCGAGTGACTGTTGTTCATCTGAAGAATGTCTCCAGAAAGCTGCAGAAGATTCCACAAAGCTGTTTTCAGTTGCATGCTTATGCTCTAGTGGAAAAAATGGACCAACAGTTATGTAGATGGAAAGGGAAGTTGCACTTCCTAAGAGCCCGGGGATTTAAGCAAAATTGCCCTGCGAAAAAGATCACATAACATTCTTAGAAGCCCAGTAGAAAAATAAGATTAAATAAAATTAAATTACTGGCACTGAAAGGCAGAGAGGTGAAGGCTTCACACCCTCAGGAAGCTGAAAGGAATGGAGCTGAGCTTCTGTGAGAGAACATAAGGTATCCACAGGATTTTTCTTTTTGGCTGCCAAAGAGAGTGACTGGTGCCACCCTATGTCCAGATCTATCAGTAAAGGTCTGAGCCTGCTCAAACTTGCAGCAAGAGGTTACATAAATGACTGCCTTTTTCATTTAGCTCTTGGCTGAAAAATAAGTAGGAAAAGAGAACACAAATTTAGTTGGGAATAAAATGATTTCTTTTTTTTTTTTTCAGAGAGAGAAAAGAACGTGGGAAGTGTTAAAACAATTTTGTTTAGCATGAAACTCCACTTAATGTAATTATTTCAGGAGTTTTTCAGAGAAGGGAATGAATGGCTGGATACATCTCCTGGCAGAAAAAGCGTTTCATGAACAGAACTGGTCTGTATCCTGGCAGTTCCTGGGTCTCAGTTTGTTGCCTGGGTGCCAGTTTCTTCCCCAAGGAATGCTTAATTACTTGTAAGATATGGAAACATCTCAACAGAAAAATTAATTTCTCATTCAATCTCCCATGCACAGGCTGGCATATTCAGGATCCCAGAGGTGGAAACATATTTATAGAAAACAGTCTAAAAGCACCGTAGTGCAAAATGGGAATTTACTTCTCCGGCTGTAGTCCCACAGATATTTCAATCCCACGAGAATATGTACCTCTACTGAGACAGATAACCTTACACTCTTTTTTTCTCTGCCCTCTCTTCATCACCTTCCCAGTGCTATCAGCAAAGATTTGTGCAGCGATCTGGATCAAGGACCTGATCTATCTGAAAACTTATTCATCAAAAATAAATGCACAGTTTTGGTGTACACGTAGGAGACTTTATGGAATTGAATAAAATGCTACAGCTAGAAGATGGATGGGAAGGCAAAGGGTGTGCAGGTTGAGGAGGGACAGTCAAGAGAGTTTGTGTTTGTTTTAAGTGGACATATGCCAGTCCCCAGAGTATGAGTGAAACTTTGAAACTGAGTATCCCATAACAGGGTTGTGTTTTCAGTACCCCTTGCTGTTGTGGTCTGTGTATGAAACTGTTCTCTTCCCACCAAAAATAAAGTTGCAAAAAGAAAGAAAATCGCTAAGAAACTATGCAAGAAAACAAAACCAAACATGATAATGCCTCCAGAAATTGTTGAAATGCCCTTGTTGAGTAAATCTGGAAAACACCGAGGGTGCAGAGGTGTGAAGTCACACAGGTTTAGCCACAAGGTAGCAAGCAAAGAGTAAACCCCCATGCATTAGGCAGCACAGCTGCAGAAGGTGAGTAAGCACCTTGAAGGTAACAAAAGCAACGAACAACTGCTTCTCTTCATCATGTTGGGAGTCATCTATTACAAGCACATCATAGAATTATAGAATCACAGGATGTCTTGAGTTGGAAGGGACCCATTAGGATCACTGAATCCAACCCACTGCTCCTGACAGGACTAAATCTAAACCATATGACTTAAGTGCTCCTTGAACTCCAACAAGCTTGGGGTCGAGACCACTTCCCTGGGGAGCATGTTCCAGGGACCAACAGTGCTCTCAGTGAAGGAATTCTTCCTAATGTCCAATGTAAACTTCCCCTAACACAGCTTCATATAATCTCAGTGGAATGAGAAGACAATAAAAATGTCTCCATAAATACATCAGCAACAAATGAAGGGCTAAGGAGAATTTCCATCTTTTACTGGATGCCACAGGGGCAAACATAGTGACACAGGATAAGGAAAAGGTACATCACAGACCTTCCTTGCCTCAGTATTTAATAGCAAGGCCAGTTGTTCTCCAGGTACCCAGCTCTCTGAGATGGAATACAGGGACAGGGAGCAGAATGTACCCCCCACAATCCAATGGAAATGTTTAGTGACCTGCTGCACCACTCAGACATACATAGGGCTCTGGTTCCATATGGGATCCATCTGAGGGACCTGGATCATCAGGGAGGGCCCAGTTGACTGGATGTTGACAAATGTGAAGCCCATCCAGGAGAACAGCCAGAAGGAAGATCCAGAGAGCTACAGACCTGTCAGGCTCCCTCAGTGCCTGGGAAGGTCATGGAACACCTCATCCTGAGTGCCATCACACAGCATGTGCAGGGCAACCAGGGATTCAAGCCCAGCCAGCATGGATTTAGGAAAGGCAGGTCCTGCTTGACCAACCTGATCTCCTTCCATGACAAGGTGACCTGCCTAGTGGGTGAGGGAAAGGCTGTGGATGCTATTTTCTACCTGGACTTCTGTAAAGCCTTTGACACCATTTCCCACACATTCATTTGGGGGGAAACTGGCTGCTTATCACTTGGACAAGGTATACTGTTCATTGGGTTAAAAACTGGCTGGATGGCTGGGCCCAGGAAGTGGTGTTGAATGGAGTTGTGTCCAATTGGCAGTTGGTCTCTGGTGGGGTTGCCCAGAGCTCAGCACTGAGGCCAGTCCTGTTTAATATCTTTTCTGATGATCTGGACAAAGGATCAAAGGCATCTTCAGCCAGTTCACAGGAGACACCAAATTGGGTGGGAGTGTTGGTCTGCTGGAGGGCAGGAGGGCTCCGCAGAGGGATCTGGGCAGGCTGGATCCAGGGGCTGAGCCCAATTGCGTGAGGTTCAATAAGGCTGAGTGCGGAGTCCTGCACTTGGGTCACAACATGCAGAGTAACAGGCTTGGAACAGAGTGAAAGGAATGTGGCTCAGTGTAAAAGGACCTAGGAGTGTGGCTGGACAGGAACTGGGAGTGTGCTCAGGTGGCCAAGAAGGCCAATGGCACCTGGCCTGTATGATCAATACTGTGGCCAGCAGAGCCAGGGCAGTGATTGTCCCCTATCTCCTTGGCACTGGCGAGGCCACACCTCAAATTCTGTGTTCAGTGCTAGGCCCCTCACTACAAGAAAAACATTGAGGGGCTGGAACAAGTCCAGAGAAGGGTATCAAAACTGGAGCACAAGTCCTGTGAGTAGCTGCTGAGGCAGCTGGGGTTGTTTGGCCTGGAAAAAAGGAGGCTCAGGGGGGACCTTATCATGCTCCACAGCTGCCTGAAAGGAGGGTGTAGCCAGGTGAGGGTGAGTCTATTTTTCCGTGTAACAAGCAATAGGACAAGAGGAAACAACCTCGAGTTGTGCCAGGGCAGGTTTAGATTGGAAATTAAGGAAGATTTGTTCACCAGAAGGTTTATCAAACACTGGAACAGGCTGTCCAGGAAAGTGGATGAGTCACCATCCCTGGAGGCATTTGAAAGATGTGCAAATGTGGCAATTAGGGACATGTTTTGAAGACAGACTTGGTAGTGTTGGGTTTATGGTTGGATTTGATGATCATAAAGGTCTTTTTTAACCTTAATGATTCTAGATTTCCTTGTGTCTTAACTTTGGTCACCAGAGAGAGATCAGCACCTCCCCATAAGGAAGCTGTAGGTCACTCCTCAGACTTCTTCAGGCTGAACAAACCAAGTGACATCTTGCTCTTTCATCATCTTGGTGGCCTTTCTCTGGACACACTCTAATAATCTGATGTATCTGTTACACTGTGGTGCCCAAAACTGCACACAGAGCTTGAGGTGAGGTCACATCAATGCAGAGCAGAGCAGCACAATCCCCTCCCTTGCCTGGCTGGCGATGCTCTGCCTGATATGCACCCCTGGACACAGTTAGCCCTTTTGGCTGCCAGGGCACTGCTGATTCATGTTCCGCTTGCCATCAACCCAAACACCCATACCCCTTTCCACGGGGCTTTCCAGCCTCTCATTCTCCAGTTTGTATGTATTAGAGTCCAGGCTGCGAACAGAGAGGACTAAGATTTGTGAAAAAGGCACGAAAAGGAATTGAAGAAACCCATGGAATAGGGAGTGTAATTTTGAACTAGAGCTGAGGAGAATAGTGAGCCAGCGAACGTGTTTGAGAACAGGTAATAAATTTTTCCTCGCACTGAAGTCTGAACAGAGGGTGAAGATAGTATGTGGAGGGGCTAGCATTTCTCTGTCTGTTCCAGCAGAGCACGGAGCTCAGGGTGTCTGTGGGTGCACAGTCACCCGAGGCCGGGGATCACGGAGTTCAGGCTGTCTGTGGGGGCACAGTCACCCGAGGGCGGGGATCACGGAGCTCAGGCTGTCTGTGGGTGCACAGTCACCCGAGGGCGGGGATCACAGAGCTCAGGGTGTCTGTGGGGGTACAGTAACCCAAGGCCGGCGGTCACGGAGCTCAGGCTGTCTGTGGGTGCACAGTCACCCAAGGCCGGGGATCACAAAGCTCAGGGTGTCTGTGGGGGCACAGCCGCCCGAGGCCGGGGATCACAAAGCTCAGGTTGTCTGTGGGTGCACAGTCACCTGAGGCCGGGGATCACAGAGCTCAGGCTGTCTGTGGGTGCACAGTCACCCGAGGCCGGGGATCACGGAGCTCAGGCTGTCTGTGGGTGCACAGTCACCTGAGGCCGGCGATCACGGAGCTCAGGCTGTCTGTGGGGGCACAGTCACCCGAGGCCGGGGATCACGGAGCTCAGGCTGTCTGTGGGTGCACAGTCACCTGAGGCCAGGGATCACAAAGCTCAGGTTGTCTGTGGGTGCACAGTCACCCGAGGGCGGGGATCACAGAGCTCAGGGTGTCTGTGGGGGTACAGTAACCCAAGGCCGGCGGTCACGGAGCTCAGGCTGTCTGTGGGTGCACAGTCACCCAAGGCCGGGGATCACAAAGCTCAGGTTGTCTGTGGGTGCACAGTCACCTGAGGCCGGGGATCACAAAGCTCAGGGTGTCTGTAGGGGCACAGTCACCTGAGGCCGGCGATCACGGAGCTCAGGGTGTCTGTGGGGGCACAGTCACCCGAGGGCGGGGATCACGGAGCTCAGGCTGTCTGTGGGGGCACAGTCACCCGAGGGCGGCGATCACGGAGCTCAGGCTGTCTGTGGGGGCACAGTCACCCGAGGCCGGCGGTTTTGGGGCGCTCCTTCCGAGGCTGGGCGCCGGGTCGGGTTCTGCGGCTGAGCAGTGCCGCCCGGTGGCCGCAGCTGGTACTGCCGGCCGGCGGGGCCGTCCGAGCCCCCGGAGCACCGGCTCAGCCCCGCACACCTCACTCATCCCTCGCGCTTACCAGAACCAGGGGTATAAAAGCATGGAGTATTCAAATGTTAGAAATTCCATGAAATAAAAAAGCCCCCAAATCTGGCCAGGTATTAACCCTCTCCTTTTCGGGGTCCTTTCTAGCACTGCACAGCTCAGGGTACTGAACTCGGTGGGGAAAGTAATTTGAAACTACCTACCTAATCGCTAGCCTTTCAGGGATCTTCATGAATTTTAAGTGACTGTGACTGATCACTAATCATTAACTACTACCCTGATGGGCTTTCTCTGCTGCAGAAAGTATCTTGAAGCCATGGGTGCTCACTGTTTAAAGTTATTGTTATCCTACTGACACAGTGTGATGCTACATGTGGTTTAAGCAAGTCTTTTTTTTTTTTCTGAGTCTATGATTTCCTCTATGATGCTCGTTGAAGCTGTACTCCTTCAGCCAAGACAGTCAGGGTCCTGAGTGCACCAATAAGCTTTAATTGTTCTAGACAAGCTCACCTGCACTCTCCAACAATGTAGATTCTGTCCCTTGCCCCAAAACTTGCATTTAAATGTCGGCACACATTCCTTGTCTAAGCTATGTTGTGAGGAGGTCTTCACCTGTGTTGTTGGTAAAATGGGTGAAATGCACCATTGGCCTGCAGATCCTGCCTCGCATTCTATTGTTGGAAAAAGTTCCAGAGATCTTTTATGGACCATATCTACAAATTGCCTGTTCTCATGTTGGCAGTCTTCTCCTGGCTGATCTAAAGGCTTTCTCTCCTACTTAGTGACCACTGGATTGCTGCATAAATGCTTGGGAGCATTTTAAAGGCAGTGTCATTCAGGAAAGGCCAGCTTAAGGTTTTTTGCCTCTGAAACAAGTGATGTGTTACTTTGTCAAAATACAGACATTTTTCTCAGAATCCATTAGCAATACTGAGACAATAAATCAGTCCTTGTTCAGGCAAGAGCAGGGAAATGTCATCTTAAAAAAACCTGTAGGTTTTATGTGTCATGGAGCTACTTCTGCAAGGTCTATCAATAAGAGTCAGGCTTGTGAGGACCCATATGTAGTTAGATCTTACCTGTACTGCAGCTCACTTGCTGCATAAAAAGAGTAACTTTTGATGAAGTATAACCAAGTGAACAACAGAGAGCTGCAGGGAACAAAAAATAAGAAAAAATGGGGAACTTGTTGCTGTGCTTCGCAGCAAGATTGGACAGGTCATCCAAATAAATAAATAAATAAATAAACAAATAAATAGATGTGTGTATGCAAAATGTGTTGTACAGTTGTTTCATTACAGTTGATTATGTGTCTGCTCAGAGAGGACATAGCAAACAGCTTGTCTGGGGACAAAATGCAGGTGAGGAAGAGGGCATCTCTCCTAAAGCAGGTAATGTAGGCTGCTTGCGGTGAAGTGCTTTCTGGTTTCACATTCAACAGGATGAACAAGGATGTGGTTGAAAGATTTTTGTCTGTAACTGCAAGTTTGCATCCTTGACTCAGAATTCTCTCGCTCAGAGAAAAAAAGCTTCAAGAAAATGCTGGGCCTTCCGATAAATGCAAGACTGTATTTGAGGGTCAGTTCTTAAACTGTGGCCTGTAAAGAAAGTAAAGCTGTTTTGTCCACAGTAAGGTGAGTTTGCTTTTTTCTCCATAAATAAACTAGCCTAATGTCTTGCTTCTACTTCAGCATACTAGGGACAGACCTTAATCCCAAATTACCTGTCTTTTGCTTTCTAGAAGTCCATTTTTCTTTCTCATTCACATTTATCCTGAAACACAGCCTGTGTCAGTCTGCCTTACAATGAGTCTGTGATAGTCTAATCAGGCAGTCTGGTTTTTCTACATACTGACTTTCTGTCATTCTCTTGATATGAAGTGCTTTTTAATGAACTGCTGAAATTCTTCATTTTCCTCGACTGAGCTACAGCCTGAGCAAGACTAAATCAATAAATTTTTTGAGCCAATCATTTAAGAGGAGAGGAAGTTGCCAAAGAGGTTAAGGCAGTCAAGTCAGAGTTTAGCATCCTATACTCAAAGAAAAGAAAATAATGTGGAAAAAAATGTAAAGAACAGAAATTAATGTGAAAAATTCATGTTTAAGGTGCATTTATCTCTTCTTTCAAAGATGGAACTTAACTCATAAGAGTTAAGGTTTTACTGCAGGAAAATGGGACTGGTTTTGTAACCAGTTTTTCAGTAATTCTCTGGTAAAATGATTCTGTGGGAGTGAAATGTTGAATAAAGCACCATAGGAAAAGTATTAACTTCAGATTTTTCTGGAAATTGAAAAAATAATTAAAGAGGGGGAACTGGGAATGAAGGGAGAGTCTAGTTAAAGGAGGGAAAGTAAGAGCCACAGCATAATCAAATAAAAAAATCCAGACGAATGAATTAGTGGAGGCTGAAGAAAGGAAAGTTTTGTAGGGAAAAATAGGATCCAGGCAACAGATAGAACATCTGGCTTCGAAGTGCCTGATATCTCTTGCTGACGTCACTGCAGTTGCAGGACAAGAAAATGCTGACATGGTTTTGTTGTTGTTGTTGTTGTTTCCCTTTACAGCTGCTGAATGTAAGAATACACTGGAACTGTCAGGACCAAGAGGTGTGTCTTCTCTTTTTTTCCTCCTTTTTTCAGATGAGTGCCCTCAGACCTTTTAGCCTCTCTGTTTAGTTTTTCAGTTCTAGGGATCATCACTCCAGCCTCTTGAATAGCTGCAGTGGCAATGTTCCTATGAACCAGCAGCCAGCCCGTGAGGAAGCATTCCCAGCGCTGGCGGTGTGTGCTGCTCCGGAGGGTGCGAGCATCCTGCACAAACATGTCACGGCTGGTGGGCAGGAGAGGCAGCTCCCAGAGAGCACAAGGGCTTTTATCAGCAATGACACAAGAGGTGTGTTACTGGTGCCTGGAGCCTCACGCTGAACCACGAAAACACAGCTCTTGCACAGAGCCCTTCACCAGCCGAGCCAGAGCTGTGCTGGTTTCTGCTGGCACTTCCCACCCTCTCTGAAGGGAGGTGCCCCGGACTGCTTCCTGCTAAATACAGGCTGTTTACCTTTTGTTAATCCTGGGAGCCGAATGAAAGAGGAACTCCTCATTTGTAAAGTCTTTCCAGAGGTTTTATTTCAGATCACAAGTTCCAAAGAAAATTCTGAGTTAATCAAAAGGCTTTGTATTGATTTTTTCCCAATATCTCTGATAAGTTTTGTACTTTTTCCATTGCTATTTTACATATAAAAGTAAGATTCACTGGAAAATATAAAACTGCCTGCTCCTTGAGAGTGTTCTTAAAATCTGCATTTTCAGGATGCATGGAATGTGGTTCATCCACCTCAGTCTAAGGAATGCTCATCAGTGAGAAATCCACGGAAAGGTGAGCCCTCAAATGTGTTCATGCCCTAGGGGAAGGGGAAATAGGATTTGCTCACAATCAGTTTAATTATGTGTGGGAGGGACAATTTCTTTTGACTCACCCTGCGCTGAGATTTTATTTATTAATGAATAGGGAACAGGTTGTTCTTAAATCTTTAGGCATTGTGCCTGTTCACTAAAATCCTGCTCAGGGGCTGGCTGGCACAGCTCATGCTACGGCCTGATGAATGCTGGGGGCAGACGTGGGTCAAAGAGAGAGCACCGGCGGGCAGGACAGGTGTCCAGAAAGGGACAAAGGGCCATCATGTAGCCGTTGTCACCTGCAGACTGCTGGCACCTGCAGTCATCCTCTCCGTCTGCCACTTTCTGCACAATCTGCTGATTTACGAAAATGATGTAGGCCAAACCTCTAGGCTGGAAGATATAAACCCATCAGTTTAGTCAAGAATGCATTTGGGGCAGACACAGTAGCAGCTGGATTGCTGGGACTACCGTGCTTCCCAGTGTTTCACAGGGGATGTCCAAAGCGTGACGGGAGAGGAAGAATGAACATTCTCACTATCGCCTAGATGACGAATTGGTTTTTTTTCTTTGTAAGGGCCTGAATTAACAATTATGGGTTCTAAGATTTGAAACCGTATGATTTGAATGCTTAATAAGTGTATTCCTGTGATAGACTATAGTCTGTCAAAAGAGCCCGTTTGTCAGATTGGCTGCATTTGTTTATGAGCTCATGAAATAAAGTTTAGATCACAGGTATTTTATCCTCTAAATTTGAGATATCCCAATGGACCATGACCAGGCATTTAATTTGACAGCACCTGAAAACACTGAGTATATCCTAATGCTCTTCCATCTGCAGTCTTTTCTAGAGATACCTGACATTTTCCCTCAGGTCGAGAAAAACTAAAGGGTAAATGATGCGCAAGAACTTGTTTTAGGGACAGAAAAATGTTGAAAATGTTCAAGTAGAAAAAACAAGGCTATAACATCTTTCTTGGTCTGCATTATGAGAGAAAAACTGATGTCTTTACAAACAGTTTGATGGGTGAAAATACGGATGTTAGTGTCTTTTAAATGGATCTGAATATCTCTACTGACTTTGGGCAGCAGGTTTGTTGCAGAGCCCAGACGGCTCCTGAAACAAGCAGGGGTCTGCACAAGCCTCAACTTTTGAGCTTTTAGGTACAATAGTAGGTTCAGGGGGGAGTATGTGGTAGGCAGCTCGGGAAGGCTGTACCTTCCTGTACCTCAGCAATGGGGAAAGGAAGAGGGCAACATGCAGCCAGGAGTTCAGGATAAAAGGAGGCTGTGCTCTCTGAAACCTCGAGAGAGAAAACCTGCGGGTGTGTGCCCCAGAGGACTCTCCCTTTATTCGAATAAAGCTGAAGGACTCTCCTGTCTCCTTTTTGGACATAAACCTCTGGCATTTGTGGATTTTCCTGAAAATTATAGGAGTTTATTAACATAAATAAACTTTGTCTTCTGCTTTCTTTTACGGTACCTTAATACAAATTTAACTATAGTGAATAATTGGAATAGGAAAACATCCTTTAGCCCTACTGTTGGTAGAAATTCAGCGTAATTCTTCTTAAATCATCTTATATAACTGCAGAAATAAGAAATTAATTGATTTCTAGTCTTTTATATTCCTGTTTGTCTGCATACACTAATTTATTGACATATATTGATGCCAACTTTATATTATACTTCGAGAGAAAATTGTGTTATCACATTTTGCATGTACATCAACTTAAGTTCACTCCTATAATCACATTCCTCCCCAAACTCTTTTTCAGCTTCACTAAACAGCTTCAAAAGTGTTATAAATGACTATGTAGTTGTTGGCTTTCGCTATTATATATTGGCTTTTGCAAATTATTATTAATCACAACAATTTTGATATACTACAGTTTATAATCACTTTTCTGCTTTTGATATAGTATAATTTGTCAGCTTTTTATGGCCAATCTCCTAGCTCCTGTGTATCCTCAGAACATCATTTATGGATGATATTTTAATTTGTGGGCAGCATGATAAACACGTATTATAGTTTTGGCTTTCACAAATATTAAAGTGAATGTTATGTGTTGTGCATTAAAATGTTAACTTCTGCAGAAATAACTGTAGTTGTGAAACAGTAACTAATACTTTTATTTTTGTAACTAACTAACAATAACTAACAAAATAACTCAAATATACTTATAAAATAACTGATGTTAATTTAAAGTATTTGTAGTTAACTTACAATAACAAAAATGGCTAAAACCATCTGCAAGGTCAGATAGCATTTAAAGAACAAATGTGATGAGAACCCCAACTACTGACCCTTCGACTATCAATAATTGTCTCCTACTGAAACCACAGAACAAACAACCATTGTGAAAAAATTAAACATGACCCTCAAAACCACATCCACAATTACTACATGTACTCTAAAAAGACAAATCAAGAGTGGAACCAAGCTAAAGAATTCCCAAAACATATAAACGAATACAAAAAAAGTTTAAATATGTATAATCTTTATAAATATGTATTTAACCAATAAAACAGAAAAAGTATACAAGAAGAATTACTAAGTTAGCCAGTGTACCTCTGACCGTCACCAAACACGCAACACTGTTATTGATTTGTCCCTTATTATCCCTTATTAAACTTTTAAAAATATTGAAAAATGAAGTTTGTTTCTCACAATAAGCTTGTAAAAATGTTATAAGGGTTTCTCTGTCTATTAAAGTATATTTGCTAAAGTCAATAGTGTTAAAGCAATGGAGAAGCTCACATATATCTTAATTATGGAAGTTTTTCAATGTTTATTGAACATCCTTTGTCTTTCTCTATGAAAAAGTCTAGATACTCAAGTTTTTGAATGGAATAGTAAAGTTTATTTGTACTTTATTGTCCTGGTTTCAGCTGGGGTAGAGTTAATTTCCTTCCTAGCTGTTGCAGTGCTGCATTTTGGATTTGGAAAGAGAATGGTGTTGGTAGCACATCAATGTTTTGGGTTTTTGCTAAGTTGCATTTGTCCTGAGTTAAAGACTTCTTTCTTTTTCCATGTCTCACTCTGCCAGTGAGGAAGTACACGAAAGAAGCTGGAATGGAGCACAGCTGGGACAGAGAACCCAAACTGACCAGAGGGATATTCCACACCATAGAATGTCATGCCTAGTATTTAAACTGGGGGGAGTTCATGGAACCACAGCCAGTCTGGGGTTGGGAAGTGAGGTCTGGCATTGGTCAGAAGGTGGTGAGCAATTGCATTGTGCATCACTCATTTGTTTTATTATTATTATTATTATTATTATTATTATTATTATTATTATTATTGTTGTTGTTGTTGTTGTTGACTTTATTTTCAATTATTAAACTGTTCTTATCTCACCAGACAAGTTTTACTTTGGTTCTCCTCCCCATTCCACTGGGGGAAGTGTGGGGGGAAAAGGAGGTGCTGTTTCATCTCCAGCTGAGCATAAACCCATGACAGTTTTTTTTGCCAAAGTGGGGCATCAAGGTTTGAGATAAGGACAAACCCAACCAGAGCGTGTTGTGAGATTTTTTTTTCTTTCAAGAAATTCTTTGATTACCAACACAACATCAAATATCATTACAAATAAGGGTGATTATGGACCTAGCTGTTGTTTATGGTTCCCATCTTCTTTTCCAGAGAAGAAGTGTGTTCAAGCAAGTATAACTAACTGCATGACTTCTTTTCTCAGGATGTGATAAGAATTATGAAATATATCAGGGTTTGTGTACATTGTTGCACACTGAAAGTGGCCAGATAGATCATGCTCCTCAAACTACAAAAAAATGTCACTCAGATTCAGCTCCCCTTCCCCTCCATGTTTAACTGTTCACAGAATCAGCTTCTAGTCAATTTTAGCCAGGATGAAATCATATTTTTGGAATAATCTGAACAGTGAAAAAATATCCGGATAGTTGTGACAGGTATAGAAATAGTAGTACTCTTTCTCAACCACACCCTATTACCAAATATATAGTTATATCATTAGCTAAAACTACCTTAAATACAGTAGGGTAATACCTCTGTGTTGTAGTATCATCAGCCAGAAAGATTTCTTCCTTCTCCTATATAGTCCTGCTAGCATCATAAAATGCAAATGTGTTTCTTGGTCCTGCCAGTATGTGACTCTCACTTTATTCACAACCTGGCTATATGTTATTTTTATGTTGTTTGCAAAGTCAAATACTTTGGGTTTGGGGGTTTTTTTTTAATTATATGGATAAGATTGGCAACAAAGAAATTAATTTTGGTTTTGTTATATGTGAGATTTTGTACAGATGTGCCAGAAAGAAAACTCTACAATTAAATACTTTTATCACCATGTGATAAAATACAGTTTCATGCTGGTTTTAAAGTTCTGCTGACTTGTCTTCTTTCCTTGGTTTTTCAGTAAACTGTTGAATAGCTAATGAGCAGTATCTTCTACTCAAAAATATGTGGCAGCCAGCATTCTTTAGGTCTTATTTGCAGCTGTGCTGTAAAGCATTCTTCTTTATTTACATGAGAATTTAGAGATCTATAGCTTTTGCTTTCTCTGCAAAGTATTTTATTGACTGCATTGACAGCAAATACACTCAAAATCAATACCTCTAATGTTAGGCATTGCCTAAGTGAAGGACAAGCAGCTGTAATTGCTGCATCTCGGTCCACAGCATTGCAAGTAGACTAAACATCCTTTCCTTGACTTTCTATTCTCTTTATTTCAGCCTCCACCTATCTCTCCTCTGGCTGAGGAAATACACCTGTTGGTCTCCTGTGTGCTATTTCCAGTTCTATCTTCTCTCTCACCAAAGTAGTTGCATTGTAAATAGAAAAGAAGACTTCGCTTTATGCCAACCTTTCTCTTTTACTATTCAACTCCTAATGCTGCCTGTTCTTTCACAGGCTCTCCTTTCTGAAGCATTCACAAGCTGGTTTATTAGTGAAAAGCAAAAGATTAGTCAGGCTGCAACATGCTTGATGCTGGCAGCTAACATAGGAGGCAGACTAATAGGAGTTGTGATCAGCTGCCCAAGGAGTCATCAGTCCTGCAGGACAGGATATTCATGGCTTCTGAGTAGTGTGGTATGAAATACTAAACCTGGATGAACAGGAGAATGTGCTTTATTCTGGTGTTGACTGCCAAACAGAAGAAGCCTTTTCATGTAATTCCTCTCACTCTGTTTGTGTGTTTGAAAGAACAGAGGGTAGAATTTGCACGACAAGGTTATGTAGACCAGATGAGTGGATGGGGGAAGCCTGAGAGTTTCTTGCATTCTTAAACACTTACAAGATGACAAAAAGTAGTCATCTGAAGGTCTAGTAATGGAAATTTTAAAAGGTTTCTTTGTGATCTGGAGACTAACAAAAGTACAGTCTGATCACAGCTGTGAGGTTTGACAGGCCTTGATGCAAAAGGGCCATGTAATTGGCACAGGCACAGAAAACTTGTTTGGAAATGATGAGTCTTAACTGAGGAAGAGGAAAAGCAAGAAGATGGGAAGAGGAGAGAATGGAAGTAATGTGTAAGAGTGTTGTACGTGGATTCTGGAGCACATTAGGGATAAGCTTAAGGTTAAGACAAATGGCAGTGGAAGGTAGAAGGTCTGAAATGTTATGTGATTCAACTGGTCTCTTGCTTTTACCCGCCTGGAGGAAGAAAAATTATCTGAGATCAGTGATGTTTAAGGAAAGAAAGATACATGGGTAGCCATTGCTTCTTCTTTTTATCACAACATTCACTAAATACATGAACAGAAATGATCTGCTGTGCATGAGAAGAGTTTCTCCTTTTGCTGGTTTTGTTTGTTTGTTTTGGTTTTTTTACTCCTTCCCCATTTCCTTCTTTCTTTTTCAGGTGGATTCTCTGATTCTCCACCAGGAGGGGCACAGAGACGATCTTGCACTTACTGCTTCCAGCAAGCAGTTCTGGGAGTTGAGACAGCGTGTTTTAGTGCAGGCAGCAAAAGGAGTGGAGGTTTTGACTGAGCATAAAAACACTTTATCAGAAAAAAGGGAAAGCCTAAAACACTGGGGGTGGATTACAATGCTAGGAGCCTTTGGTATGACCAAGCACATGCAGGTCCTGCAACAACAAAAAAATAACCTCCTTTACTCTCACTGTGAGTAGCTGAACAGACTAATTCTCTGTCAGTAGGCCAGTTTCTTTCCCTTCCACCCTCACCAATGGATGTTCCTGTGATAAAGAGTCCATTCCTTAATTCCATTATATTTGCAATAAGAATTTAGAACTTGTTCAAATGGAAAAAAACAAAGAAGCCATCCTAAAAAAAGTGGATTGAAATTCTAGGCCTGACTAGGAGGGCTATAGTACCAAACCTACACTGCCAGTGGCTTAATTGCAATGACAACTATCTTGTGCTGTGCTGAGACTTCCAGGACCCTTGCTGAGCAACACATATGGTTCTGAGACAGAGACACCACCAAGGAGTTTGGGATCTCCTGAAAGAAACCTGAATAATAGTTGCATTCAAATTCTGACAATGAAGAGAGCTAAGAGACCCCTGATTTATGAGATAAATATTTTTGCAACATCTCTGGATGTTCTGAAATCCATGGTGAAACCCACACTGAAATCCATCTGTGTGTAACTCATCCTCACCAAAAGTGATGTGTGAAATTGAACTGACCAGAGAAGAGATTATGCAGCATGCAAATTATACTAAATATCATTATCATATCTTTTTCAAATAAAAATAATGTGACAACACAAGTCTGAAACAGCTGACTTACAGACAGGAGTGAGTATTCTCTCATGTAAAATGTTCCTGATACTCATGACTGAAAGGTGACAAATGTAACTAATTTTAAAATAAATTTGAAATATTGAGGGGAAAAAAAAAGGGCATGTTTTCTACATTTCATCTTGTCTTTTTCCCTGACAAGATAATAATCAGGGCATTTGAACAAACAATTTTTTCCCACCAGAAAAAAAAAAAAAAAAAAAAAAAAAAAAAAAAAAAAAAAAAAAAAAAAAAAAAAAAGGAACTGCAGGATTTTTTCCTTAAATTTTTAAAATTTTTTAAATTAATAACGTAATTTTTTTTTCCTGAAAGATGTATTTGTATTTACTGGGTCAGTTCTATTAACGTTGTTAGTAATAACTTTTTCCCACATCTTGTAATTTCAGTGTCACACAAAAATTTAAAAAAGCATGGCTAAAAGGTTAATCATGACATTTGCTGACAGTGAAGCCCATGTTACACATGTTCATTCCCATGAAGAAGAAAGTAAGCCTATCACAGCACTGAGCTGATGATTAGGTGAATAGGTTATCAGCCATGTTATACTCAGAGTGCTAGCAAGACATTTTGATGCCTTTGCTTTTACAACTTCATCAGGAAGACCAGCCTCCCAACAAAGTCAGTGCCAGCACTAGGTCATGAGCTCCCTCCCTCCAACTGCCCACACTTAACCACTTAGACTTAACCACTGGTGTGCAACAGGATGATGTGAGTCAGATTTTCCTCTTGAAAGTCTTTCACTTCGTATTAAATACTTAAATATTTATTGATTGAACGTAGAATTTGAAGTCTAAGCTATAAAACTGTATTCTTATACAGTAGAGAAACATTAGTCATGAATCCCTTTGTGATACCCTACAGCACAGAGCACTAGAGAGCTGGTTTGTCTGGATTCAGATCCTGTCTCAAAACAACAACATGAGATTTGAATCTAGATATTGTTCTGAAAGGTTTTGCCTGTAACATTGCTGTAGATCCCTCCTCTGTCCCCTGTACCATGTAAAACCCAGAAGAAAACTGTGTTCTGAGTGAAAAGAGGTTTCTCTTTCCAGCCCATTAACCTGGATCTTAGGACAATTTTTATAGCATATCTAGTTAGGAACTTCAACAGCTACTACACACACTAGTTCCCTTCCTTGTCTGAATTATGGTTTTGAAATCCCATTCTCAATATCACATCTGAGATTTTTCTTGTCCAGATAAAGAACCTGTGTACTTGTGAGTCGACACTTTCAATGCAACATTTCAGCCTCCAGTTTAACGACAGACATACATATTTCTGGTACATTAGTTCCAGTCCTTTTTCCGTGAATATCTGCCAATGCAAAAATAAAGGTCTGTGAAAAATAATCCTCTGAGGATCACTGTAAACACCGCCTCACTCCACCAGATGGTACCCTTTCACTTAAATAAGAAAGAATATTTTCAGTAGCACAGATCTTGTGTTGCTTGATACAAGCACTGGCCTCTGGGGCCACACTTCAAAGCTATAAATGGCAAATTATGAGTATTGTAATGGCTCCCATTGTGCTTCCAAAATACCATGGTGGGACAGCAATCCATCTTCTTAATACAAGTTAAAAGATTATGTCAGAATCAGTGGTATCACTCTGGACCCTGCAAGATGCACTTATAATTAGTACAGGTATTTCTGGCCAAGAAGTTGTTAGATATTTACTTCAGGAATAATCCAGTTTTCCTTCATTTCTTTCTGTATGCTATGGCTGCAATAGGCTCTCATATAAAGCTCTTCACAAAATAATATTATGCATGCTTGTTCTAACAGGTAGAGAAGGAAAAAAAATTAAGGTCTGAGCATAGGTATCACATTTTTCCTGAAAGAAAAGATCCATCAGTTTCCAATACAAAATGAAACCACATTATTCGGTTGCACTAAAAATTCCCTGGTTTGTTCTGGAAACAAAATATCAAAAGGTAAAAAAAGACATGCAAGGGTAGATAAAACCACAATTGTCATTGGCAGAGTATGACAAGCTTCCAGATGAGTCAGTTTGAAACTTTCTGTGTGTTTTCAACACATGCGCTTCAGTTAAAGTGTTTGGTTGAAATCTTGCAGGAAGGAGCTTGTTTCTCAGCGCAGATGTAGCTGTTACAGAGATATCTGCTATTGGTTTAGGGGAAGCAGGTGAAACAGATCTGTGTAAGTCCTGTCTAGAGCAGGTTCACTGACTCCCGAGGCAGAAATGAGGATGTGGACGGCTCTGATTGTGGCATTGTACTTCTTTGGAACAAGTAAGGAATATGTAGAGCCATAATATCTGCTCTGCTGCTGGGAGAATGTGGCTTACTTGTTTTACTGTGTTTTCATTTTGTTCTATTTTACAGGAGCTGAAATCACCCAAACCCCAAGCCTTGTGGTGAGAGAAGATGAGAACGCTGCTCTGAAATGCAGTCAAAATAATGGTCACACTTATATGTACTGGTATCTGCAGCAGCCAGGGAAGGCAATGCAATTGATTTATGCTTCCTATGGTGTAAATGACAAGCAAGAGGGTGACATTCCAGCTGGATTCCAAGTTAACCGGCCAACAATTGCAGAATTCTATTTGGATATTTTGTCTGTCAAGTTGAACCACTCAGCCGTCTATTTCTGTGCCAGTAGTTTGGACACAACACTTCAAAGTCACTTGCTTTCTTTACATAAACCTCTCCCCTTTCAGCACCTTCCCTCCAAAGGGAGCTGCTCTCAGCACAGGAAGAGGGAGTGCAGGGCAATCACCTAATCACAAACCAGGTGTTACTGAGAAGGTGGAACAAGAATAGGTAGAAACAAGACCTAGGCAAAAGAGGTATTCGAAGTGCAGGCTAATTGCTGAACTCCTCTGTCCTGATCAGCCATTTATCCTCCATCTCATCAGAACAATCAGTAAAGATGGTTAACCAAATACAAATATAAAATAAAGGAAATGTAAACTGTAGTTGACACAGCCACAAGTTATTGTCTCCTAAGACATTTTCTTACCTGACTCAGAACAGTTGCTTGACATATACAAGTCTGAAATACTTCAGAAATAGACTTCTGAAGGGATGTGCACTCTCATCCCTTCCTGAACCACAATGTTTTTCACTGTGTTTGGAAAGGTTACCCTAATCACAAGAAAACTGTAGAATTATCATTTTCAATGGTGATGAAAAGGAGTCTGAACAAAAGACAATGCAGGAATAGAATCTAAACAGAACTAGTATGCAACAGATTGGATTAAAATGACAAAAGAGGAGCCATTACCATGGCCTGCAAGTGCATAGACAAAATCCTGAAAAGCTGTATGTATACAGAGGGTATAAAGTGGAAAGGCAGGTAGTCAAAGTAGTATGCAACTTGGAATGAATTCACATTCAAGAAAAAATAACGTGGATTTTCATTTGTTCAAAAATTGTTCTGACTGTGGAGTTTACTTCTGGCTGCATAGTGAATCCCATACCACTACGTGTGTCACATCTGTCTCTTTCTATCTCTCTCTCACAACTCAACGAGCAGCAGTATTCAGTATTAATCTGATTGATTCCTTCTCTCTGTGCCTGAGTTCTGAGGGCTTTTTTTAATCCAAGGCAACTTTGCAATGTTTCTCAAGGCCTTGTAGATCTTTCTGACTGTGAGCTAAGTCCTGATATGAACACTGCTTCAGAGAGCATCCATATTTTGAGGACAAAAATATAGAGGGATGAATAAACAGGATGTGAATGTAAATTTATATACTACATAACCTCTCCCTGACAGAATATTTATGATTGGCATGAAGACTCTTTCTGTGTCACACAGAAAGACTTACCAGTGTCTTTCCATCACTACATTTCTCCCAGATAATGGAATTGATGCAGTGGGATTACTCATAGACTGAGATACTCTTTGGTCTTTCATTATGATAATGTAACAAATTGTCTTAAATTGTTCTAAACCAAAAAAGCAAGGTTCTTGTGATGTCTAAAAGTCACCTGCATAATTTGCTAGTTCTGAAATAAAGAATAATAATAATGTGTTTCCAATTTTGGAAACACAAAAAGGAAACATTTAAATAAAAGATATAGAACGGGAACATTCCATAATTAGACATAGCAGCCACACTGTGATGTTATTCTTATCCCAGTCTGAACTATGTCAGATTATACTGTAAATGCTGTAGGGCAAAGGAGTTGCCACACATGCAGGATAGTCATACTGATCTTCAAAGGAAATTTTTGATTTGTCGATTTGTGATTATTGTACAGTGTTTCTTCATTGGAATGGGAATTATTGGACTACAGGCACATTCCTGGAGAAAAGGCGAAAGAACTTTTATGTGACTCCTTTCAATATCAGCTGACTGGCTAGGAGAACAACTTTGCTGAAAAGTAATTAAACGTGAATGGGCAGCAAGCCCTTTCAGCAATGAAGGCAGGTTGCATTTGTAGTTGCATTAGCAAGGGTGCAGTTAGCATGTTGAAGCACTCCTGAGACTACATCTGGAATACCACCTCTCTAGTCCACACATATTCCTGCCCTGCTGCAGCCCCAGTACAACAGAGATATCAAAAACTGTGGAGTGCAGCAGAGGGCCAGTCACTGAGGTGATCAAGGGACTGGAGCAGAAACATAAGAGAGGTTGAGGGAATTCATTTTTTTCATCATGGAGAGAACAAGGCTAAAAGATTAGTAATTGCATGACTCCAAATGCCTAACCAGAGTTGTAATCTTAGAGGAGCACAGTGGAATCAAGTGGGAACAAGCTGCAGCAAGATAAGCTCTGATTAGACATAATGAAAGTACTTTTTCTTTATGATGCTTCCACACTGTAATATGTTTTTTGGAGATCTTGTCAAATCTTTGTCCTTGAAGATATTCAGAAATCACCTGGTCAAAGCTCTGAGCTTGAGTTGGAACATGAGATGGAGCATTGGAGTTAGTCCTGGTTTAAACAGTAATTTGCATTGAGACAACTCCCGAAGTCCCCTCCCATCAATTTTTCTACAAGTCTATGATTTTTATTATCTTGCTTTGCTGATTTGAGATGCCTAGAAAAAGCATTAGGGTTTTTTTATTCATAAGAGCGGATCAGCAACTCCCCCAAACCCACAAATCTTTTCTTCCTTTTTTTTTTTTGTATGTTGCACAACAGAAAGAGCAGCTGCACATGCAAGACCCATCTGCAGACTTGAGTAACAAGAAGATTGTGTGATAATTTGAGGCAAAAAACCCAACAGCTTTCATGAGACTGTTTATGTGTCACTTTTTCTGCCCAACTGTAAAATGGTGAACAGAAAGCCACATCCTGTGCCTCGTCCTGAGAAGCCTGGGTGGTGTAGTGGTAAGAGAGGCTGATGCGTTATCAAAATGGTGTTTTGAGAAAATGTCAAACCGCATCCTGTTTTGCTAAAATTTAACTGCTGTTCTTTTAAGAGATATTTTCCAGAACATTTTGGCACATCACCTGCTCTCATTCTGAGGTACTTTTTTATGTGGAGGCCTTCAGAGATGTTTTCCTCTGCTGTTGACTCTATGTTAGACAGAAACTCTCTTTAGGGCCCCTGCTCCAAGCCTTCTACTCCTTCTGCCTGGCTAGTACATTCTCAGATCTTCTTCTTCCCAAGTGCCACAACTGCTTCTCTACCTTAGTCTGCATTTTTTCTACATCTATGGAAGAAACATTTATACATAAAATGTATGACTCCATTCTTCATTTAGTCCTGTGTGAGCTTCAACAGAATTAGCAATGGTTTAACCTGTGGTGTGAGGTAATAATGAGATGCAAAGTGGATGAAAGATCTCCAGAAAGACTCTCCACATTTATTAATCCCTTGGGTGTATAGTTCATGGTGCACAGAAAAGCTCCCAACAAACAGAGTTTTACAGAAACACACCCTGGTTCCCTTTGCAGATTAGATTCTCTTCCTTATTTTTCATTTGTATCCTTTTCCCCTATCTCTAAGTTCTGTCTTTGTTAACATTCTTGGTTGGCTTTACTTAGTCTTTATTTTCTTGTTTTCTTAGACTTCCTAATTTTTCTTTTTACTATTTTATTTGAAAGGTCAACACAATTTAATCATTTTTCATTGCTTGTCTTAATGAAGTATTTCCCTGGATTTTTTTCCCCTCTTCTTGTCTAAAACTCTCCCATTCATTTTCACTCACTGGTTCTCTTGAAAAGTATAAGAGACACAGTGTAATTGTAGACAAGTGGACTTCAATAAATATCACCCTGAAGACATCCCTTTCTCCAAAGTGGTCTCCTATATGGCTAGAATGAGGGATAACAAATCTGTGCAGAGCAGAATTCTGCTTCTCTCCTTGGACCTAAACATCAGCCCAATCATAAACCTCCTCTGTCCAAAACACTCTTGAAAAAGAGCTTAATGGACAAAAGCTTTCCTTTAAACATATGTCAATCCAAGTGGAAAATAAAAGGAGATATTATATGAGCCCGGAGATGTATCTGTCTCTCTTTTAAAGTGCTTTCTTTGCACAATCACCTGTATAATAGCGGGAGTGTGTGGGAATGAGAATTACATGACTTGCAGCAAGCTTGGAAAAGAACAGGATTGGATTCCTATGCTTGGTCTCAACTTCCAGCGACTGGGAGGTATGATTTCAGTGTGGGAACATTCTTCTTATTCCAGAACCTTAAAGGAAGTCTCTGTCATTGGCCAAATTCTTTTCTTACATAGAACTGCTGTGTTTTGTCCTTCCTTCACACTGCAGCTTGCCTGCTCCAAGACTCCTATGCCCAAGTTTGTCCTCTGTTCACTTTGACCAAGTTCTGCCATGACCACTCTGAAAGTCTCTGCGTATGAGGTCAAGACTGATCTGGGGGTTTTTCTGACAGCTCTGATAAATGCAGCCATTTTCACCAAATGCCCTAATAAATTATATCCATCTTAATGTGTTTCAGACTGAGCTGGAATTATTTTTTAATATTCCATTCTGCTGTGCTCCAGTCTATTCTAACTTCAGCGAGCATGAGTAATGAGGCATCTTGGGAAAAGAACCCATCACCAGAATTGAAAGATGTCTCTCTTTGTTTATCTTTTCAGATCCCCTGAAATGTTCCCCTTTGTACAACCTTCTCATGATTCCCACTTGCCAAGAACTGTTCCTTTTGTTTCTTCTCCAAAGAGGAAGGGGACACCTTTCCCTAGACCAGGTTGTTCACATCTTGTGAATGTAAGACCTCATGAAACACTTTTGTAAGAAGTATTTTTTAGGAAACAGTTCTCTGTTTTGTTTGAATCAGCCACAAGACTACATAACTAATTTCGGTACTCAGAACACCAAATAAACCTCTTGGTTCAGTAGGCTACTTTCTCCTGTTTTGAAGTGTTTTGAGGAGATTAAAGGAGTGGCAAGCATAGAGCAGGAAAAATAACTCCATATTACAGCATAATACCCATCTGTCCTCTAGCCCTAAGATATGGCTTTTTTCTTTAATGACATTAAAAGAGGTATGACAGATTCCTCTCAAGTCTGTCATCAGATCCTTTTGAAACAAACGCATTAAGTGTCAGGTGACTTTTAATCTATTCACCAAATTTTCCTTCACTACAACAGTGAGTCTGGTGCCATCACCAAGGTAATCCCACAGAAGAAGAGAGGGAAAGAAAAAGCAGCTCCCATGCCTCTCCCCAGAAGGTTTCACTTCTCATCTGGCTGGAGTGCTGTTTCCTTCTCTACCACCTCTGAATTACGCAGCTGTTTTGGCACAAAATCAGCCCCTGCTGAGGGCAAGCCTCCAAAGCCTGCAGCTCAGCTCCTCTTGCAGGTACACAGTGAAAGTACGGGATGAGCCTCTAAGTGTTCCCATAAAAAGTAAGTTATTCCTACCGAGATTGTCTATATATGATCTTTAATGTACATCCCTAATTGCACTATTCATCACTGAAAGTTGTGTGGTAGGACATTATAACTACAGAAGACCAAATTTATAAACAACAAATCATGCTTTCTCAGGGGACAAGAAGTGAAAACTTTATTCTTAAATCAAGGAGATGAGTTCTCAGCCTCTGAGCATAAAGAAGGTACTAGTTTTAAAGATATGTTACAATAAAATATGAAACATTATGATATGGAAGTACAGGGAAAGCTCAGCAGTGATTACAACAAAGTGAAGAACAGGATGGCAACAATTACAAAAAAAACTATATCCAGAAGTTCTTAGAAGCAGAGATACTTTGCTATGGAAAGGTAGAGAACTTGCTGCGTTCCTGCTGATGTGATGACACGGGCCCTTCATTTATTCTCTAGATAACTTGACTCCAGTCTGATTGAAAACAAAATGCAATAAAATAAGAAGAACAATGAAATAATACTGCTAACAACAAACACCAAACAACAACAACAAACAGAAGAATTGTCTGGATGACCTTGCCCAAGGAGTTACCACCGATGGTTGAACGTTCAAGTGGTGACCAGGAACAAATTGTTTCCCTCAAGGGTCAGTACTGGTACCAGAAGCATTTTTTCCCCTCTCATCAGTGTGTCATTGATCCTGGTATCAAGTGCACCCTCAGCAAGTTCACAGATGACACCAAGCTGTGTGGCCATTGATGTGTTTGAGGGAAGGGATGCCATCCAGAGGGACCTGGACAGACACTGAGCGTGGGCCCTGTGAACCCCCCCAGTCCCACCTGCAGTTCTGTGTCCAGCTCTGGGGCCCAGCAAGGGAATCTCATGGATGTGTGAGAGCAGGTCCAGAGGAGACCCCCAAAACCAGTCCCAGGGCCTCAGGGTATGTAGACAGGCTTAGAGAACAACCCATCTTCACACCGGAGAAGGGAAGCCTCTGGAGAGGCCTGCCTGAGGCCTTTCAGTACATGGCACTGGGTGACTTTGAAGCAAAAAAGAGATGTTTTACCAAGGCCTGCAGTGACAGGACAAAGAGCCCTGGTTCTAAGCTGATACAGAGGAGCTTCTGGTTAAAGGAAGAAATTGGTCGTGGTCAGGGTGGGGAGACAATTTCCCAGGTTTCCCAGAGCAGCTGTGGATGTCCCACCCCTGGAAGTGTTTAAGGCTGGGTTGCATGGGGCTTTGAGCAACCTGGTCTAGTGAAAGATGTCCTTGCCCATTTTAGTGTGGGGATGGAACTAGACAATCTTTAAATGTTCTTTCTAACCTAAATCATTCTGTGATTTTACTCTGGTGATCCAGAAAAGGACCAATCTACCCGCTCCAGTATATCCTTGCAGAAGTACCAAAAAATATAATTGAGATTACCCTCATCCTTGCCCTCAACTCTACCAGCTCACTGTTCAAATACACCTCCCTGTTCTGCTTTTTAACTAACAAGTGCTGAGGCTTCCGTTGCTCTCACTGGGTGTATCTTTCAGCTGCTGGAAAAACTTAGTAATAAAAACATTTACTGGCAGGTGGTTTAGTTTATCCCATTTGTTCAGACTGATCCCACTGTACTTTGTAAATCTTTGTAAATGATCAGATTTATCCCCTGCATCACCTCAGAAAACCTGCTTATTATTTTCACTGTAGGTGTAAGCCCCTTTACAATGGCTAGACAAATGCATGATATATCTGATATTTCCCTTATTTACTTCCTGGGCAACTCGACTGGAACTTTTTCATGTGTTTAAAGAGGACTGTGAGAAGGAATTTCTCTGCTAGATAGCATTGATTTTATTTGAGTTCTCGAAAAACAGAACTCAATCATAGAAAACCCACCACCAGTGATTTTTCAAGCCAGACTGCACAAAGCCTGGCAGAGCACCTGCAGAGCAACAACACCTCTGAGAACAGGTTTAGCCTGCATCCATGGATCCTTGACTAGTGAGTAAGCCCAGCCTTCCAGGGACACTGACTTACCTTGGCTGTCCACACCAGACCGCTCACCAAAACTGCATAGACCAAGGCTTTTCCACAGAGGATGAGGTAAGTGAGCTTCAGAGAATTTCCATACCGCAAGTACGACTCTGCAAGTCAAACATCAAATACACCAAACATTGGTGTATTCAATTACCATCATCATCATCATCATGAGATGCTGGTTCTAAAGGAGCTTTCATCAGATGAGAACCCTTGAAATCTTTAGCTAAGTGACATAAAGGAATGAGAGCCAAATGAGTGGCTCTGTTGACACCACAGAGCCAGGGATGGGACAGAAAATAGACTCAAAGAACTGAAAGAAAAAACAAATCTCGGAAAGACAGACTTTGTCTTTATGCTAGGGGAGAATGAAGTTGCCACACCTATTGATAAATGGGGCTGTTCATCTGAGTCCCCTGTTAGGAACGCAAGAGAGGCTGAATCACAAGAACCAATTTTTTTTTATTTTGTCTCATTATTGTCAGTGGCCTTATGAGTGCTGCTGATGTATCAGGAAAGTTTTACAAAGCCCAGAATTACATGGCTTCTAGAAGTTTTATTCTTGTAGATTTTTCACTCTGAAGGGGTTGCCATAGTATTGAGATACCAGCTCTGTCTTGGTGCAGCCTGAAGGTTCCTGAAGCATTAAGGAAGTTGTTGAAACACAGGAGTGTGCCAATATGTATACAAAGAGGAAAGAAATGTAATTCTTAATATGGAGATCCTCCATACACGACAGCAGTGTGGAGGAGAATGTGACTTGTCATGAGACGTGTTCTAAGATTGATACTAAGAAATATTCAGACTATCATTTCCTGAATCTTGATGTCAGAATCACTTGGATAAGTATGGATCATTTCTTTCATGGCTGAGCAAGAATATTCCCAATGGAAGGCAGTTTCTAGGACTGGAGGAGATGATGAAGAGTAAAGTACAGTCTACAGGAAGGTAGCTATGATATCTTCGATTTTCAAAATGGAATCCCATGGGAGAGCTAAAGCCCAAAGCAGAGCTACATACAATATGCACAAACAACCTTCCCAAAAACTTTTCTTCCTTTTTTTCTTTTTTTTTTTTGTTTTTTTAATCTCACATACAAATCACTTAGATGAGAAAGTAGAAGCTATTCATACAGCAGGTATCTCCCACACGTTGTACTTAGTGTCAGGAAAGCTGGAATTAAAATACACACTGGTAATTGCCTGAGAGAAGAGGCAAAACTCTCTTTATGTGAGAAGCCACACGTACCTTCTGTGAGTGCACAACCTGAAAGACAAAAATGAAATGAAAGTCATCTTTCTCTTCCAAGCAAACAGAATACAGATTTTACAAGTTTCAGTTTACAAAAGACTGGCTAATTCATATTACTACACTAGGTGTTTTATGACATTGTGCAATTTACTCTACTACAGAGAGTTCTCAGTGGAAAGCCTGAAGAAACTCTAGCTGTCTACTGGTAATGCAGGTACAGAGGTCAGGGAATGGGAAGAGACATATGCTAATACCTCCATATTTGGGGGTGTATTTGTGCCAGCAGAACACCCTGAAGGGAAGCAAAATGGAGATGTGGTTCATATCATAACACACGCTCTTTGGATTTGTGATTTCTGTCTTGAACAGCATGGTGAGAGACTTTTTTGACTCACCAGCATCACCGTAGAGAAATTTGTGCATTGATTGCGTTGTTCCATTCTGAAAGAAATTGGCAACACACTCAAAGCGATTCAAAGGGTTGAACCACTCCCAGGCTGGCATCCTCAGTCGGCTGGTCAGTGAGTAGGTGCTCCCATTCTGTGTGGAGGACTCGTCTGTCCCCACCCCTTCGGTCCTTTTCACACCATTCACCATCCAGACCAGAGTCAGGTGGTCAGGGTAGAAACCAGAGGCCAGGCACACCAGCGTGGCCTTGCTCTTCTGCTGGATCTCTTGCTTTGATGGGGAAAAGATGGCCACAGCTGGAGGTATGATTTCATCATCCTTCCCTGAAACACAAAGCAACGTGGTCCAGAGCCCCCATCACTCTCTTTCAGTCAGAACTCCCTGAAAATGGTCCTGAGTTTGTGCCATGTTACTCCTGAAATACCTGGCCACAGAATGCACGAGCACATGAATTTGTTGTATTGCCTCTGTCAGAAGAATAGAAAGCTGCAAAGAAGCTGAGGCAGAAAAGTCCCCAGTCTCTCTGAGAGGTCTGTATTTGTAATATTGCATTAATAGATAGGGGAGTCTCTTACAAGGCACAAACATCTTCAACAAGCTGAGTTACATTCCTGGAGATGGAGTTAAGACATGCTCGTCATTGCAGTGCTCAGAATTATACTGTCATGGGATACCCTACTTGGCTCCCATCTGAGAGATGACCTGGAAGGAAGGTTCTGATCCTTCTCACTGTCTGAAGGGAAGAACACCTGAGGCAGGTAACAGGAATCTGCCAGGGACAGGTTTTTTTTTTTGCCTTGGGTCTTAACCAATCAATATTTACAACCATTAAACCTGTCTTTATGTGTTTTATTTTTCGGTTATCATGGGTATGAGAAGCTCTGATCCTAGGCTACAAGCCTTCCCAAAATGATGCAAGATTCTATACACTTGCAAATCAAAAATGTTCCCCATCCTAACGTGTTTAATACCTACTTGTAAGATTTACGGGAACAGACCAGTCAAAAGGAAGTACAAGGCAGCCATGAGAAGTTACTCAGAAGCCAAGCAGCGACTCTAAAAGACAGGGGGTTTTCCTTATACCATATCAGAGTGCCTTTTTGACTCATCTAGCATGAGAAAGCCATGAGGTCTGTAGAGTGCTGCTGGAAAAAGAAATGCTGAGAAAACTATGGAGCCAAAGAGAATATTATTACTCCAGGTTGTTCTGTATTTTTCTTTTTAATGAAGGCACAATGAATTGTAGATGTTCTTTCTGATGACTCTGTCCTTTGCAGAGGAAGAGAGGCAGCAGAATTATCAGAAATTATTGTCTTGCAGAGATCTTGTCCCCTAAGCCCTCGTGTTTGCATTCAAATGATGCCTTAATTGTGACCACCAGGGCTTGCTCTGCCAAGATCCCTGAGCAGCTTCTGTATGAGCTTGTACAGACTTTAGATGACCTGGATATTAAGTAGACATAGCTGCCTAGGGGGTTTAGCACTGCTCTGCTTTCTTTTCAGTGGGTGTTTAGAGGGGTTGTTCGCTTCTACTTCTCCTTTCTAGCACTTGGCTTTATGATATTTTCCTATTCCGAAATGATTTCTGACAAATTCTTTGGCTCATAGCCTTAACAGCTACTGAGTGAAGAGACGGAAACAGATTGGAAGACAAAAGAAAAAAGAGAGATTGAATAGACCAAAGAAAGGAGGAAACAAACAACAAAAAAGAGGAAGGTAGGTAAAAAAGGGAGAAACACAGAAAAAAAGATTTATAAAACTACTGAAACTACTAGAAAGACGAAGAAAACTGGAAAATTAGCATGCTTGAAATGGAATAAAGGGATTCGTAAAAGCAGGAGATAGGAAAAAAGTCTGATCAGCAGCCCATTGTGTTCTGGTCTTCCACGCTGCTCATGGTAGATACTGACACAAAGCTCGACCAATTCCATGCATAAACTCATGCATTCCCTGTCACACAGACTTCACCCACCTGGGAGAAAAGGTACCACACACAGTTCCTACATTCCAATCATGGCAAGGTCAGTTTCGTAATTTCTTCTTACCTTTCACACCTACTCTCATTTTAAAATCATCTGTGTATATGCTACATATCATTAACACAAGGGAAATTTTCAAGTGTCCTTCACTCTGAGCACTTGGGTAAACAAAAACTCCTTACCTATAACTCTGAGCACAGTGCCGGGTCCAAAGTGAAGCTGCTGGTTTGCACAGCTGTACAAAGTCAGACTGTAACCCCCAGTGTCATTATGCTCTTCCTGCCAGCCACAGTGTTCCTTAAAATGGTACTGTTTAAAGGAGCAGGCACCAGTGAGTATTTCTACAGTTTGCTATCTGATGGGGCAGTAGCAAATGGAAAAATTTACTTTGCCCTGTGATTCCAACATGCCCTGATATAGGTGATGTTAAATCCTTTGCTGGGGTGGGAGAAAACAGAAAACGAAAATGGGGAAACAGAAAAAGAATAGAGGAAAAAAGGAAGCTGAGGGAAAACTAATACCATCCTTGCTGAGCAATAGAAGTTGTGAGAAATATTGTTAGCAGAAGCCAGCATCCCAGAGCAACTTTAGACAGCCTGCCAACCATGCATGGAAGAGGCAAGCAAAATGACAGCAAGATTACTCTTTTCCTCCATGATTCAGCACACAGGAGAATCCAAACTCTACCTTCAAAATGCTGCTCTGGATCATTACACAGATGAACTGCAAAAACCTGCAGACCACAGAAGCATTTTCCATTCCCAACATCTATAATATTTTCTTGGAGAATGGATGAAAATAAAATTATTTTTTCCCTTTTCCCTTCATGAAGTTCTCAGAAATGAAAGACAAAGGCTGCGGACAAAAGGACGTCAACATCTGTGCCTGTAAATCCTAAACTTCCATAATGGCACATCTCATTTTAATAAGCAACCAATAAAGCATTAATCCTGTCCTCATGGCGGTATGAAAATTATCATTATTAGGCTTTTAATTAAGAATATTCTTGTCCCCTAAACAAATATCACATAGATCACAGACATCTGACTTCTTACTTACCTATGACCATAAGTTTTGTCCCACTGCCAAAGAACAGTCTGTTATTATTCACACCGTTTTGCAGCTGCAGAAAAACCTTTCCTCTACTCCCAGTCCTCTGAGCTAAGCCTGTGGACTAACCCTCCCCTCATGTGGTACCAGCAAAAGAAGAAACACAGAGTACATGTATCTCAGGTCTCCTAGAAAACAGGTCTGTAAGGGAACACTACCAAATCTGTATCTAAACAGCTGAAATTACCATCAGAAGTACCCTGTCCAGAGCCCTTTTGCTTCAGATTCAAACAGTTGTTGGAGTTTCCACCATTTCTTTAGAGGATATTTATCTATTTATCTAGATGTCATATTAGAATATTAGAAAGTATTTCCAATATGCCAATATTCCCTGAGATGGCCCTCTCTTTGAAATGAATTATAGGTTATTTTTCTGTCGTTTTCAGTGGATGTTTAGCACCTATTCTGAAACAGTAAGACCATGGTCCTTAATGATCTTTATATCACCATCCTGGTGAGCCTGTTCAGTGGAAAGAAACTGGCTCTGCTGTGGAGAGCTACTTTCTATAACAACAAGAGATTGTAGTATTGCTTATTATATAGTTGGGCATTTAAGTTTGCCTTCTCTTTTATCAACCAAAAATGCTAGCACAGTTGTTTTTTCCCGGTTATCTGAGATATCACATTCTTTAATTCACCCTGAGTAGATCCAGGGTACTTTGAACTTGTATCATCTTGACTTTGTTTTCTACACTCCTTCAAAGTGTAACTGTAAGTCAGTTCTTTCCAGACAGATAGACAGCTTTTCACTGACTTGTCCTTAATCAATCATCTCTATCCCCAGCAGAACCATCATTATAGAGAGTAGCATTACTTTGGGGGAATTTTTGCAAGTCTTGATTCATTTGGACAACTTTTTTTTAATGTCATGCACACATTATTTATCCCATTACTTATCCTAATTCTTTCTATGGACAGCTTTTTCTTCACTGAAAATGCATTCGTTCAGTTCTCTTAAATGAAAGGTGTACCCCTACCTAGAGGATATGTCATTTGAAGTGATTTAAAAAACAAAACGAATATTTCTTACCCATTACTGTGAGTTTTGTGCCACTGCCAAAACGCAAATCAGCACTATTCACAGTGACAAAGTGACGTATCATAAGCTAAGAGAAGGGATGCACGGCAACTGGCTTACTATAAGCACAAGGTTTAGAAACTGTTACTGTTTTTGGCATCCTGAACATCACTCATTCTCTGCCTGAGGTGATTCGCCTTTGGCAGAGAACTGGAACAAATCCAATTCCAAGGCAGGCCAGAGGGCTTGAATACTCTTTTGGGATCCCGTTCAATTTTCTGATAGGTTTACATAATCCACACAAGAAGACCCCAGAAGAATTTGTTGACCGGTCCCAGACAAACCCTTCGTATCCATTAGGAAGAACTGCAGTGAAACACTGGGGAGAAGGATTAGAGGCAACCTTTGTTCTCACAGGCACAGGCAGTCAGCGGATATGGGAGGATTATTTAAGACACAAAACCACAACACATTTTATGTAGGGCCTCTAAGAGATCCCCGCTACATGTCAGAATTCTTCTGCTAACACTTGTATCACATTAAGAAGGAACCATTTTGTCATCTATTGCAAACATTGGCACATCAGGAAAACATAATGATTCCAGCTTTGCATGGTTGATGGGCTTTAGGTGCACCTGCAGGCAGTTTGGTTTGCTGAAAATTAATTTCAGAATCTCAGAATTTCCTAGCTTGTTTCCCGGAGAGGGCAGGCTCAGTTCTCAGATGATGAAAGTAAGTGCCAGCAAGACAAGGATAGACAAGTTCTGTCAAGAGAAAGACAGAACTCTGTCAAGGCAGAGCACGCCTGCTCTGCTGCACAGTTCTCTGCAGCTGCCTTCACAGGCTCTGCCACAAGGCTCTTGCACCTATGGGTTTTTGTAAAGGCTTCCTGGGGAATGTATCATCGTGGTCCCCCCCCCATCCCCACGGTGATATAATCTGGTACAAAAACAATCCCGCCCATGACTCCACCCCCTGTTTTTGTCAACCAGGAAGGATTGTCATGAGTACCTCTGCTGGTTTGGACTGTGGTAATTTCCTTCACAGAGGCAACTGTGGGCTTGTGCTTTGGGCTTATTCTACAAATACTGTTGACAAGATAGAAATGTTTTTGTTATTGCTAAGCAGTGCTTACACAGCATTCAAGGGCTTCTCATACCACCATGCTGGCAAGGAGGCTGGTGCTGCATGGGAACTTGGGAGGAGGGACAGCAGGGGCAGCCAATCCCAACTGATCCCAGCTGATCCAAGGGATATTCCATATGCTACGGTGTCATGCTCAGAATGTGAAAGGTGTCAGAAGGCAGAGGAAGAAGGAAGAGGAAGAAGGAAGAGAGAGATATTTGGAGTGATGGTGTTTGTCTTCCCCAGTCACCGTTTTGTGTGATGGGGCCCTGCCATCCTGGGAATGGCTGAACACCTGCCCGCCCATGGGAAGTGATGAATGAATTCCTTGCTTTGCTTAGCTTGTGTGCACAGTTTGTGCTTTACCTCCTAAACTGTCTTTATCTCATGCCACAAGTTTCTCACTTGTGCTTTTCCGATCCTCTCTCCAGTCCTGCTGGTGGGGAGTGAGCAAGCAGCTGCGTGGAGCTTGATCCTGGCTGGGGCTAAACCATGACAGAATCACAGACCACATCCTTCCTTTGCCATTGCTATTTCTATGTGATAGTCCAATTACCTCCTAGTGTATCCTCAAGTTATAATCTCAAGATGGTTTTGCTATACTCAAAAGGTAACACTTTTTTTTTTTATTGGTTGGCTTTAAATGCTGTAATTTTTCACTTGGTAGTGCCATGGCAGTGTTCATGCTGCTTTCCTTCTACTCTTTCTCTCTTCTGTCCCCAGGATGACAAACAAACTTCAAGCTCACAGTTTGCAATTGTTGGTTTGCAATGAGAATCATTTGCTCACTACGGGCTGCTGTTTGTCCTTGTAGGCTGGTGTTGCTTGAGAGCGTCCTCCCAGGTCTTGTGACTCTGCCTATGAAAAGGCTTCATCTAGGAGTAAGAGCAAGCCTTCATTTTGCAGACTGTCTGAAGGGACAGGAACTGATGGGGACAGGTAACAGGCAACATTTATCTCCCTTTGTTACAAATATGTGGTGCAGTCCTGTCTCACAAAGTGTCAACACATAGTTGCCAACCTAACCAAGTACCTGCAGTAAACATGTTTTTCATATTACTCTTTAATATCTTTCTTTGAGTCTGTCCTGATATGAAAAATAGACTGTAAATCACAGGACAAAATCCTTCAAAACGAGGTCATTCTACCGGGAAAATCACAAATTATTTTCTGTTGTTTTCAGATATCTCAGATCTTCTGCATCCAAATTTACACTATCACTCATCAACCTTAATCTGCCTTATTCCTACATCTATGAAAGAAACAATTAAATATAAAATGTGTGACTCTTTTCTTCATTTATTCCAGCGTGTGCTTCCACAGGATTAGCAATGGTTTAACCTGTGGTGTGAGGTAATAATGAGTAAAGTAATGTAAAGTGGATGAAAGATCTCCAGAAAGACTCTCCACATTTATTAATCCCTTGGGTGTATAGTTCATGGTGCACAGAAAAGCTCCCAACAAACAGAGTTTTACAGAAACACACCCTGGTTCCCTTTGCTGCTCCTCCACTACAGATTAGATTTTCTTCCCTATCTCTCAATTGTATCCTTTTCCCCTATCTCTAAGTCCTGTCTTTGTTTTCATTCTTGGTTGGCTTTACTTAGTCTTTATTTTTTTTTTCTTAGATTTCCTAATTTTCCTTTTTACTCTTTTCTTTGAAAGGTCAACATAATTTTATAGTACTTCATCCATTGTCTAGTGCACCTGGAATTCTTTCCTTCTTTTTGCCTAAACGCGTCCCCTTCATTCTCACTCACTGGTTCTCTTGAAAAATATAAGAGACACAGTGTAATTGTAGACAAGTAGACTTCAATAAATATCACCCTGAAGACATCCCTTTCTCCAAAGTGGTCTCCTATATGGCTAGAATGAGGGATAACAAATGTGTGCAGAGCAGAATTCTGCTTCTCTCCTTGGACCTAAACATCAGCCCAATCACAAACCTCCTCTGTCCAAAACACTCTTGAAAAAGAGCTTAATGGACAAAAGCTTTCCTTTAAACATATGTCAATCCAAGTGGAAAATAAAAGGAGATATTATATGAGCCCGGAGATGTATCTGTCTCTCTTTTAAAGTGCTTTCTTTGCACAATCACCTGTATAATAGCGGGAGTGTGTGGGAATGAGAATTACATGACTTGCAGCAAGCTTGGAAAAGAACAGGATTGGATTCCTATGCTTGGTCACAATTTCCAGTGACTGGGAGATATGAATTCAGTGTGGGAACATTCTTCTTATTCCAGAACCTTAAAGGAAGTCCCTGTCATTTGCCAAATTCTTTTCTTACGTAGAGCTGTCGTGTTGTGCCCTTCCTTCACACTGTAGCTTGCCTGCTCCAAGACTCCTATGCCCAAGTTTGTCCTCTGTTCACTTTGACCAAGTTCTGCCATGACCACTCCGAAAGTCTCTGCATGTGAGGTCAAGACTGATCTGGGGGTTTTTCTGACAGCTCTGATAAATGCAGCCATTTTCACCAAATGCCCTAATAAATTATATCCATCTTAATGTGTTTCAGACTGAGCTGGAATTATTTTTTAATATTCCATTCTGCTGTGCTCCAGTCTATTCTAACTTCAGCGAGCATGAATAATAAGGCATCTTGGGAAAAGAACCCATCACCAGAATTGAAAGATGTCTCTGTTTGTTTATCTTTTCAGATCCCCTGAAATGTTCCCCTTTGTACAACCTTCTCATGATTCCCACTTGCCAAGAACTGTTCCTTTTGTTTCTTCTCCAAAGAGGAAGGGGACACCTTTCCCTAGACCAGGTTGTTCACATCTTGTGAATGTAAGACCTCATGAAACACTTTTGTAAGAAGTATTTTTTAGGAAACAGTTCTCTGTTTTGTTTGAATCAGCCACAAGACTACATAACTAATTTCGGTACTCAGAACACCAAATAAACCTCTTGGTTCAGTAGGCTACTTTCTCCTGTTCTGAAGTGTTTTGAGGAGATTAAAGGAGTGGCAAGCATAGAGCAGGAAAAATAACTCCATATTACAGCATAATACCCATCTGTCCTCTAGCCCTAAGATATGGCTTTTTTTCTTTAATGACATTAAAAGAGGTATGACAGATTCCTCTCAAGTCTGTCATCAGATCCTTTTGAAACAAACGCATTAAGTGTCAGGTGACTTTTAATCTATTCACCAAATTTTCCTTCACTACAACAGTGAGTCTGGTGCCATCACCAAGGTAATCCCACAGAAGAAGAGAGGGAAAGAAAAAGCAGCTCCCATGCCTCTCCCCAGAAGATGTCACTTCTCATCTGGCTGGAGCGTTGTTTCCTTCTCTACCACCTTTGAATTATGCAGCTGTTTTAGCTCAAAATCAGCCCCTGCTGAGGGCAAGCCTCCAAAGCCTGCAGCTCAGCTCCTCTTGCAGGTACACAGTGAAAGTACTGGATGAGCCTCTAAGTGTTCCCATAAAAAGTAAGTTATTCCTACCGAGATTGTCTATATATGATCTTTAATGTACATCCCTTATGGCATTATTCATCACTGAAAGTTGTGTGGTAGGACATTATAACTACAGAAGACCAAATTTATAAACAACAAATCATGCTTTCTCAGGGGAAAAGAAGTGAAAACTTTATTCTTAAATCAAGGAGATGAGTTCTCAGCCTCTGAGCATAAAGAAGGTACTAGTTTTAAAGATATGTTACAATAAAATATGATACATTATGATATGGAAGTACAGGGAAAGCTCAGCAATGATTACAACAAAGTGAAGAACAGGATGGCAACAATTACAAAAAAAACTATATCCAGAAGTTCTTAAAAGCAGAGATACTTTGCTATGGAAAGGTAGAGAACTTGCTGCGTTCCTGCTGATGTGATGACACGGGCCCTTCATTTATTCTCTAGATAACTTGACTCCAGTCTGATTGAAAACAAAATGCAATAAAATAAGAAGAACAATGAAATAATACTGCTAACAACAAACACCAAACAACAACAACAAACAGAAGAATTGTCTGGATGACCTTGCCCAAGGAGTTACCACCGATGGTTGAATGTTCAAGTGGTAACCAGTAACAAATTGTTTCCCTCAAGAGTCAGTACTGGTACCAAAAGCATTTTTCCCCCTCTCATCAGTGTGTCATTGATCCTGGTATCAAGTGCACCCTCAGCAAGTTCACAGATGACACCAAGCTGTGTGGCCATTGATGTGTTTGAGGGAAGGGATGCCATCCAGAGGGACCTGGACAGACACTGAGCGTGGGCCCTGTGAACCCCCCCAGTCCCACCTGCAGTTCTGTGCCCAGCTCTGGGGCCCAGCAAGGGAATCTCATGGATGTGTGAGAGCAGGTCCAGAGGAGACCCCCAAAACCAGTCCCAGGGCCTCAGGGTATGTAGACAGGCTTAGAGAACAACCCATCTTCCCACCGGAGAAGGGAAGCCTCTGGAGAGGCCTGCCTGAGGCCTTTCAAGACATGGCACTGGGTGACTTTGAAGCAAAACAGAGATGTTTTACCAAGGCCTGCAGTGACAGGACAAAGAGCCCTGGTTCTAAGCTGATACAGAGTAGCTTCTGATTAAAGGAAGAAATTGGTTGTGGTCAGGGAGGGAAGACAATTTCCCAGGTTTCCCAGAGAAGCTGTGGATGCCCCACCCCTGGAAGTGTTTAAGGCTGGGTTGCATGGGGCTTTGAACAACCTGATCTAGTGAAAGATGTCCTTGCCCATTTTAGTGTGGGGATGGAAGTAGACAATCTTTAAATGTTCTTTCTAACCTAAATCATTCTGTGATTTTATTCTGGTGATCCAGAAAAGGACCAATCTACCCGCTCCAGTATATCCTTGCAAAAGTACCAAAAAATATAATTGAGATTACCCTCATCCTTGCCCTCAACTCGACCAGCTCACTGTTCAAATACACCTCCCTGTTCTGCTTTTTAACCAACAAGTGCTGAGGTTTCCGTTGCTCTCACTGGGTGTATCTTTTAGCCACAGGAAAAACTTAGTAATAAAAACATTTACTGACTGTTGGTTTAGTTTATCCCATTTGTTCAGATTGATCCCACTGTTCTTTGTAAATCTTTGTAAATGATCAGATTTATCCCCTGCATCACCTCAAAAAACCTGCTTATTATTTTCACTGTAGGTGTAAGCCCCTTTACAATGGCTAGACAAATGCATGCTATATCTGATATTTCTCTTATTTACTTCCTGGGCAACTCGACTGGAACTTTTTCATGTGTATAAAGAGGATTGTAAGAAGGAATTTCTCTGCTAGATAGCATTGATTTTATTTGAGTTCTCGAAAAACAGAACTCAATCATAGAAAACCCACCACCAGTGATTTTTCAAGCTGGACTGCACAAAGCCTGGCAGAGCACCTGCAGAACAACCACACCTCTGAGAACAGGTTTAGCCTGCATCCACGGATCCTTGACTAGTGAGTAAGCCCAGCCTTCCAGGGCCACTGACTTACCTTGGCTGTCCACACCAGACCGCTCACCAAAACTGCATAGACCAAGGCTTTTCCACAGAGGATGAGGTAAGTGAGCTTCAGAGAATTTCCATACCGCAAGTACGACTCTGCAAGTCAAACATCATTGGTGTATTCAATTACCATCACCATCATCATCACGAGATGCTGGATCTAATGGAGCTTTCATCAAATGAGAACCCTTGAAATCTTTAGCTAAGTGACATAAAAGAATGAGAGCCAAATGAGTGGCTCTGTTGACACCACAGAGCCAGGGATGGGACAGAAAATAGACTCAAAGAACTGAAAGAAAAAACAAATCTAGGAAAGACAGACTTTGTCTTTATGCTAGGGGAGAATGAAGTTGCCACACCTATTGATAAATGGGGCTGTTCATCTGAGTCCCCTGTTAGGAACGCAAGAGAGGCTGAATCACAAGAACCATTTTTTTTTTATTTTGTCTCATTATTGTCAGTGGCCTTATGAGTGCTGCTGATGTATCAGGAAAGTTTTACAAAGCTCAGAATTACATGGCTTCTAGAAGTTTTATTCTTGTAGATTTTTCACTCTGAAGGGGTTGCCATAGTATTGAGATACCAGCTCAATACCAGCAGCCTGAAGGTTCCTGAAGCATTAAGGAAGTTGTTGAAACACAGGAGTGTGCCAATATGTATACAAAGAGGAAAGAAATGTAATTCTTAATATGGAGATCCTCCATACATGACAGCAGTGTGGAGGAGAATGTGACTTGTCATGAGATGTGTTCTAAGATTGACACTAAGAAATATTCAGACTATCATTTCCTGAATCTTGATGTCAGAATCACTTGGATAAGTATGGATCATTTCTTTCATGGCTGAGCAAGAATATTCCCAATGGAAGGCAGTTTCTAGGACTGGAGGAGATGATGAAGAGTAAAGTACAGTCTACAGGAAGGTAGCTATGATATCTTCGATTCTCAAAATGGAATCCCATGGGAGAGCTAAAGCCCAAAGCAGAGCTACATACAATATGCACAAACAACCTTCCCAAAAACTTTTCTTCCTTTTTTTCTTTTTTTTTTTTTTTTTTTTTAATCTCACATACAAATCACTTAGATGAGAAAGTAGAAGCTATTCATACAGCAGATATCTCCCACACGTTGTACTTAGTGTCAATAAAGCTGGAATTAAAATACACACTGGTAATTGCCTGAGAGAAGAGGCAAAACTCTCTTTATGTGAGAAGCCACACGTACCTTCTGTGAGTGAACAACCTGAAAGACAAAAATGAAATGAAAGTCATCTTTCTCTTCCAAGCAAACAGAGTACAGATTTTACAAGTTTCAGTTTACAAAAGACTGGCTAATTCATATTACTACACTAGGTGTTTTATGACACTGTGCAATTTACTCTACTACAGAGAGTTCTCAGTGGAAAGCCTGAAGAAACTCTAGCTGTCTACTGGTAATGCAGGTACAGAGGTCAGGGAATGGGAAGAGAGATATGCTAATACCTCCATATTTGGGGATGTATTTGTGCCAGTAGAACACCCTGAAGGGAAGCTAAATGGAGATGTGGTTCATATCATAACACACGCTCTTTGGATTTGTGATTTCTGTCTTGAACAGCATGGTGAGAGACTTTTTTGACTCACCAGCATCACCGTAGAGAAATTTGTGCATTGATTGCGTTGTTCCATTCTGAAAGAAATTGGCAACACACTCAAAGCGATTCAAAGGGTTGAACCACTCCCAGGCTGGCATCCTCAGTCGGCTGGTCAGTGAGTAGGTGCTCCCATTCTGTGTGGAGGACTCGTCTGTCCCCACCCCTTCGGTCCTTCTCACACCATTCACCATCCAGACCAGAGTCAGGTGGTCAGGGTAGAAACCAGAGGCCAGGCACACCAGTGTGGCCTTGCTCTTCTGCTGGATCTCTTGCTTTGATGGGGAAAAGATGGCCACAGCTGGAGGTATGATTTCATCATCCTTCCCTGAAACACAAAGCAACGTGGTCCAGAGCCTCCATCACTCTCTTTCAGTCAGAACTCCCTGAAAATGTTCCTGAGTTTGTGCCATGTTACTCCTGAAATACCTGGCCACAGAATGCACGAGCACATGAATTTGTTGTATTGCCTCTGTCAGAAGAATAGAAAGCTGCAAAGAAGCTGAGGCAGAAAAGTCCCCAGTCTCTCTGAGAGGTCTGTATTTGTAATATTGCATTAATAGATAGGGGAGTCTCTTACAAGGCACAAACATCTTCAACAAGCTGAGTTACATTCCTGGAGATGGAGTTAAGACATGCTCGTCATTGCAGTGCTCAGAATTATACTGTCATGGGATACCCTACTTGGCTCCCATCTGAGAGATGACCTGGAAGGAAGGTTCTGATCCTTCTCACTGTCTGAAGGGAAGAACACCTGAGGCAAGTAACAGGAATCTGCCAGGGACAGGTTTTTTGCCTTGGGTCTTAACCAATCAATATTTACAACCATTAAACATGTCTTTATGTGTTTTATTTTTTGGTTATCATAGGTATGAGAAGCTCTGATCCTAGGCTACAAGCCTTCCCAAAATGATGCAAGATTCTATACACTTGCAAATCAAAAATGTTCCCCGTCCTAACGTGTTTAATACCTACTTGTAAGATTTATGGGAACAGACCAGTCAAAAGGAAGTACAAGGCAGCCATGAGAAGTTACTCAGAAGCCAAGCAGTGACCCTAAAAGACAGGGGATTTTCCTTATACCATATCAGAGTGCCTTTTTGACTCATCTAGCATGAGAAAGCCATGAGGTCTGTAGAGTGCTGCTGGAAAAAGAAATGCTGAGAAAACTATGGAGCCAAAGAGAATATTATTACTCCAGGTTGTTCTGTATTTTTCTTTTTAATGAAGGCACAATGAATTGTAGATGTTCTTTCTGATGACTCTCTCCTTTGCAGAGGAAGAGAGGCAGCAGAATTTTCAGAAATTATTGTCTTGCAGAGATCTTGTCCCCTAAGCCCTCGTGTTTGCATTCAAATGATGCCTTAATTGTGACCACCAGGGCTTGCTCTGCCAAGATCCCTGAGCAGCTTCTGTATGAGCTTGTACAGACTTTAGATGACCTGGATATTAAGTAGACATAGCTGCCTAGAGGGTTTAGGACTGCTCTGCTTTCTTTTCAGTGGGTGTTTAGAGGGGTTGTTCGCTTCTACTTCTCCCTTCTAGCACTTGGCTTTATGAATTTTTCCTATTCCGAAATGATTTCTGACAAATTCTTTGGCTCATAACCTTAACAGTTAATCAGTGAAGAGACAGAAATAGATAAGAGGACAAAAAAAAAAAATTAAAACCCAAAAAAGAACACTCCATTAAAATAAAAAAAAAAGTAAAGTGGAAGGCATGTAAAAACGGCAGCAGAAAGAATGATAAACTACTGGATAGAAAAAGAAAATGAGCAGGTTTGAAATAGAGTAAGGAGACTGGTAAAAGCAGGGACTGGAAGAAACGCTGTCTGATCAACAGCCTATGGTGTCTGGTCTTCTACACTGGTCATTTTTGTTCCCAACATCTATAATTTTTTCTTGGAGAATGGGAGGAAACAAAATTATTTATTCTCTTCTCCCTTCATAAAGTTTCCAGAAATAAGAGACAAAGGCTGCAGACACAGGGATCTCAAAATCTGTGACTGCAAATTCTACACTTTCATAATGGCACATCTAATTTTAAAAAGCAACCAATAAAGCATTAATCCTGTGCTCCGGCGGTATGAAAAATTATCATTATTAGGCTTTAATTAAGAATGTTCATGTCCCCTAACCACTATCACATAGATCACAGAAATCTGACTTCTTACTTACCTATGACCGTAAGTTTTGTCCCACTGCCAAAGAACAATTGCTCATTATTCACACCATTTTGCAGCTGCAGAAAAACCTCTCCTCTACTCCCAGACCTCTGAGCTAAGCCTGTGGATTAACCCTCCCCTCAGGTGGTACCAGCAAAAGAAGAAACACAAAGTACTCAGGTCCTCTAGAAAAACAGGTCTGTAAGGGAACACCAACAAATGTGTGTGTCTTAACAGCTGAGATCAACATCAGAAATACCCTGTCCTGAGCCCTTTTGCTTCAGGCTTAGGTGAATCAGTTGTTGGAGTTTCCACCATTTCTTTAGAGGATATTTATCTATTTATCTAGATGTCATATTAGAATATTAGAAAATATTTCCTATATACAGACTGAATAATTTCTTATTCTCAGCTAAACAGTCACATTTCTTTTTAATTTTTTTCAACATCTTGAATATTTTTCACTTGAAAAATAAATGCCTTTTTTTTTTTTTTTTTACTTGCAAAATAATTTTTAATATATAGCACAGTTTCCTGGTCTACTCTGCCCATTTTAGAACTTCCTAAACATGTCCCCTTTCCCTGGAAGGCTTTCCTTGGAAGGAGGTCTCTGCTTTTATTCTCTGTGCTCCCTTGGTGATGATTATTCAAGTTCACTGCAGAAATGACTATGGTCAATGAGGGCAGAGTGTATTCATTTTCATCAGCTCGGGCACTTCAGATAAACTTTGAATTGCAAAAAACGTGCTGATGACTGATTTTTTTGCTACGGAGATTGAATTTTACCACTTGTTACCAATTTATTCTGTAGTAGCACAACATGATACAAATATCTGAGGCATCTATTCTTCCAACTCCAGGCGCAGCACAAAGAAGAAGAGATCATGATCATTTATCAGTGTCTGAGCAGCAGCTGCCTTGTTTTCCCCAGATTTGGACAGTCCAAATCCATAAATATGGCTCAGAAAAAAACATTCCCTGAGAGCTCCTTCCCTTTGAAATGAATAATATATTCTTCCTTCTGTGGTTTTCAGTGGCTTTTTAGCACCTATTCTAAAACAGTAAGACCATGGTCCTTTGTGATCTTTATATCACCATCCTGGTAAGCCTGTTCAGTGGAAAGAAACTGGCTCTGCTGTGGAGAGCTACTTCCTATAACAACAAGCACTTAAACAGCTGCAGAGAGATTTTAGTATTGCTTATTAGATAGTTAAGCATTTAAGTTTGCCTTCTTTTTATTCAACCAAAAATGCTAGCACACTTGTTTTTTCCCGGTTATGTGAGATAACACATTCTCTAATTCACCCTGGGTAGATCCAGGATACTTTGAGCTTGTATCAACTTGATTTTGTTTTCTACACTCCTTCAAAGTGTAACTGTAAGTCAGTTCTTTCCAGACAGATAGACAGCTTTTCACTGACTTGTCCTTAATCAATCATCTCTATCCCCAGCAGAACCAGCATTACAGAGAGTAGCATCACTTTGGGGGAATTTTTGCAAGTCTTGATTCATTAGGACAAATTTTTTTTTATGTCATCCACACATTATTTATCCCATTACTTATCCTAATTCTTTCTATGGACAGCTTTTTCTTCACTGAAAATGCATTCATTCAGTTCTCTTAAATGAAAGGTGTACCCCTACCTAGAGGACCCAATTTATTCTATTTTCTGAAGTTGACAGAGTTACTAGCACACCAAGAGAGCACCAGTTTAATAATGAACAGGGTGTTAATGCTGAAATACTCTAAAGAGAAGACATGGTATTTGAAGTGATTTAAAAGACAAAACAAAAATTTCTTACCCATTACTGTAAGCTTTGTGCCTCTGCCGAAAGACAAGCCAGAGGTATACACAGTGACAAAGTGATGTATCATAAGCTAAGAGAAGGGATGCACTGCAGCTGGCTTACTATAAGCAGAAGCCTAAGAAATCATTTCTGCATTTGGAATTCCAGACATCACTCAATCTCTGTCTAAAAGAGTTTGACAGAAAACCAGCTTGAAATCAGTTGTATAATTTGTAGAATTCATAAAAGCATTTCCCAGATTTGTTTGATACTTTGTCCACATTTCACCCCAAGTTGTTTTTGCCACCTTTCTCCAGTCTCCATGTTACGTCATTGATTTGATCTGCTATTCTCATTATGCACATCTCAAAAACAAGCAGACATAGCCAGAAGCTGTCACTGTCTAGGAACAGAACTCTTCTACAACTAGAACTTCCTCACTGTCCATCTTGTATTGCAAGCATTGTGATGCCTTCTTTTCTGTAACTTGTGAAGTTCATAATCGAATGATACTTGCTTTGTGGTTTTCATAGTCAAATGCAGGTGGTTCACCTTTGGCAGAGAACAAATCCCTTTGTTTTCCATTCCATGGCAGGCCAGATGGCTTGAATACTCTTTCGGGATCCCATTCAATTTTCTGATAGGTTAAAATAATCCAAGAAGACCCCAGAAGAATTTGTTGACCGGTCCCAGACAAACCCTTCGTATCCATTAGGAAGAACTGCAGTGAGACACTGGGGAGAAGGATTAGAGGCAACCTTTGTTCTCACAGGCACAGGCAGTCAGCGGATATGGGAGGATTATTTAAGACACAAAACCACAACACATTTTATGTAGGGCCTCTGAGAGATCCCTGCTACATGTCAGAATTCTTTTGCTAACACTTGTATCACATTAAGAAGGATCCATTTTGTCATCTATTGCAAACATTGGCACATCAGGAAAACATAATGATTCCAGCTTTGCATGGTTGATAAGCTTTAGGTGCACCTGCAGTCAGTTTGGTTTGCTGAAAATTAATTTCAGTATCTCAGAATTTCCTAGCTTGTTTCCCAGAGAGGGCAGGCTCAGTTCTCAGATGATGAAAGTAAGTGCCAGCAAGACAAGGACAGACAAGTTCTGTCAAGAGAAAGACAGAACTCTGTCAAGGCAGAGCACACCTGCTCTGCTGCACAGTTCTCTGCAGCTGCCTTCACAGGCTCTGCCACAAGGCTCTTGCACCTATGGGTTTTTGTAAAGGCTTCCTGGGGAATGTATCATCGTGGATCCCCCTGTCCCCACGGTGATATAACCTGGTACAAAAACAATCCCGCCCATGACTCCACCCCCTGCTTTTGTCAACCAGGAAGGATTGTCATGAGTAGCTCTGCTGGTTTGGACTGTGGTAATTTCCTTCACAGAGGCAACTGTGGGCTTGTGCTTTGGGCTTATTCTACAAATACTGTTGACAAGATAGAAATGTTTTTGTTATTGCTAAGCAGTGCTTACACAGCATTCAAGGGCTTCTCATACCACCATGCTGGCAAGGAGGCTGGTGCTGCATGGGAACTTGGGAGGAGGGACAGCAGGGACAGCCAATCCCAACTGATCCCAGCTGATCCAAGGGATATCCCATATGCTACGGTGTCATGCTCAGAATGTGAAAGGTGCCAGAAGGCAGAGGAAGAAGGAAGAGAGAGATATTTGGAGTGATGGTGTTTGTCTTCCCCGGTCACCGTTTTGTGTGATGGGGCCCTGCCATCCTGGGAATGGCTGAACACCTGCCCGCCCATGGGAAGTGATGAATGAATTCCTTGCTTTGCTTAGCTTGTGTGCACAGTTTGTGCTTTACCTCCTAAACTGTCTTTATCTCATGCCACAAGTTTCTCACTTGTGCTTTTCTGATCCTCTCTCCAGTCCTGCTGGTGGGGAGTGAGCAAGCAGCTGCGTGGAGCTTGATCCTGGCTGGGGCTAAACCATGACAGAACCACAGACCACATCCTTCCTCTGCCATTTCTATTTCTATGTGATAGTCCAATTACCTCCTAGTGTATCCTCAAGTTATAATCTCAAGATTTTTTTGCTATACTCAAAAGGTAACACTTTTTTTTTTATTGGTTGGCATTAAATGCTGTAATTTTTCACTTGGTAGTGCCATGGCAGTGTTCATGCTGCTTTCCTTCTACTCTTTCTCTCTTCTGTCCCCAGGATGACAAACAAACTTCAAGCTCACAGTTTGCAATTGTTGGTTTGCAATGAGAGTCATTTGCTCACTACGGGCTGCTGTTTGTCCTTGTAGGCTGGTGTTGCTTGAGAGCGTCCTCCCAGGTCTTGTGACTCTGCCTATGAAAAGGCTTCATTTAGGAGTAAGAGCAAGCCTTCATTTTGCAGACTGTCTGAAGGGACAGGAACTGATGGGGACAGGTAACAGGCAACATTTATCTCCCTTTGTTACAAATATGTGGTGCAGTCCTGTCTCACAAAGTGTCAACACATAGTTGCCAACCTAACCAAGTACCTGCAGTAAACATGTTTTTCATATTACTCTTTAATGCCTTTCTTTGAGTCTGTCCTGATATGAAAAATAGACTGTAAATCACAGGACAAAATCCTTCAAAACGAGGCCATTCTACCGGGAAAATCACAAATTATTTTCTGTTGTTTTCAGGTATCAGAGAAGAAGCCATAATTTCTGATACAGCCTGTTTAGCTGGGAAGAGCTGTTAGTGTTACAGAGAAGGGAATGAGAAACATAGACTAAGCTGTAACTTGTAGGACTGAGAGATAGGACAACAGAAGACACATTAAACAGGTCATCTTGGAATGCCCCTAGGTTGTCCTCTCTTCTACAACACTGAATGTAGTACTTCAGTCACTAATTATGACTGTTCGTACAGAACATTCTTTCAAAAAATACTTTCAGGATTTCTTTTTGCTATTACAGCCTAAATAATAAAACCAACAGCAGAATATTGTTTTTCTGCCTTGGGCTTAGTCTGCCTGTGATCTCAACACTATTTATTCATGATCTTAACCCGTTAGACTAAAATTCATTTAAGATTATTCTGTTTTCATTTGCAGTCTAGAGTTCTATTTGTGTCCTTACTGTCACTTACAGACTCTCTTCCATGAGGAGTCTTCAATTTAAAAACTGGAAATCTATTACTTTTGAAGGAGTATGTGCTACTATCAGCTCCTCAGGTCATGTTCAAAAGGCAATTTCCCAGACATGCCAGCAGAGACCAGTCTTGTTGCACCTTAATGTTACTTTGTAACCTGTCAAAACGAAAGGACTTGCTGGCCATGAATTTAAATAAAAGTGAGAAAACAAAGGTAAGACAGACCCTTGATTTTTATTTCCAAGTCTTTTATAGGAGGCTTTTTGGGTTTTGGAGGCTATGCTGCATAAAATTTCAGACAAGGAAAAACCAAGAATGTGTAAGGAAGAAACGAAAATTTAGCGATATATTTTCTAAAAATTATATCCTTTTAGTGGGAGAATTTCACAAGAAACTAGAGATTGCATCAGTTATACCTGTCCTGCATTCTTTGGAGATAACAGAAGAAGCAGGTACAAAGATGCAGGCCATACAACAGAGACTGCTGAGCTTTACAGATTTGTTTTAGAGACACTAGGAAGCTTTCCATAAATATCCAGTGCTTTCGACCACAACCCAATAAAGTTAAGGAACAGCTCTTCTCCAGGGCATATCTGTGCACAATAAAGATATGATGGTGGAAGGAAGGGTCTGATTAATAATTTTTCTTTGAAGACAGAGGCTGCTGCACTGCTCTGTCTACCCTTCAGAACATCCTGCGTCTATTGCCCCAACCTCTACCTGCTCTTATTTCTGCTCTTCCTCTGCCCCTCTCCTGACTGTCTCACATTTTTCAAAGACTCCATCTCTCTCTCAGAGGAGGAGGGGATTTTATCTTAGTGTTCAACCCCCTCGACACACCGTGTGATCACTCGCAGCACAGAAATATGTGGCTTCATCCTTGGATGTCACATTCTTGACTGTCATCAGAACGTAGTTACTCTCTCTGTTTACTTCAAACTTGGCCTCACTGTAACCATCCTCATAAAGGCTATGACTCCATGTACTAGTACTGACTATTAACTTCAAACCATGTCTTGGAGGCTGCTGGTACCAGAACATATAGCCAAGGTTACTGTAATTCTGGAAGCAGGAGATGGTGAAAGAGTCTCCAGCTCTCTGAACGACTTCCTCTGGCCACTGTGAAATGTAGGCTCCAGTCACAACACCTGCATTAATAAGAGAGAACAGGAGAGAGTGAGCAGTAGGAGAACTGCTGATGGCCAGAGGGGTCCTCTACATAACATCAGCCCTGCATGGCCTGGACGAGAGCCCTGCTGCCGACGGATCTGTTGTCTCTCACCAGGTAAAAGAGCAAGCACAACAGCCAGCATGGCCCTCCAGCTCTCCCAGGACACTGTGCTCCTGCTCTCTGTGAAAGAAGAGTTAAGAGAGACTGATGCTCCTCCCCTTGCCCTGATTTGTCTGTCAGGCTTGGGCAGGGAAGAGAGAAGGGACTGTCCAGCTTTGATATTTTCTTAGGTGAGCCAGTAAAAGCAAAGCTCAACTTTCACGTGGCTCCAAGCTCAGCTTTAGCTTTTCCACAAGACAGCGTTCTGAGCTCCTGACACAAATGTGGAATTTCTCACACACCAGTATGTTGCTGGCTGAATGCTGAGCTGGCATTCCATGATGGAAGAGGTCTGGGTGTTGGAGGTCAGACAGGGACCTGGGATCAGTGGATTCATCAATGATTTTTTTGTCCCATTTGTATCAGTGGATATATCTTGGGCCATCTTTGCAGAAGGATTTCCAGCAAAGGTACACCTGTATTCTTTGGTTCTGAAGAGTTGTTCCTAATATCTGGAGCAGAGTATCTCACAACTCAGAACTTGTGAGTCAGAAGCAAAGATGACAGATCATGATAGCAATGGCAGAAAAATCATGTTTAATAATATCTTAATTTCTCCAGTTTTCCAGCCAGGCATGCATATTCCCTGCTGGTTAATCTTCCTGGGAGCTCTAATTCACTTTTACAAAAAACAGGACATCTCTGCCAGCCGTTTTTTCTGAAAATAAAAACCGTAGTTAAACATAAACCTCATGAGCACTCTGTTTCTAGGCTGCCAGATACATCCTAGTTAGCCTAATCTATACACAGAATGTATTCTATTCTATTCTATACAGTTCTCTATATAGACCCTATGCCACTCTCCATTCTTTTCTGAATATGTAAGATGTAAAATTATTATTGCAACTTCTTTTTTTTGCCATAGTACTTTGAATGAAACACACACATTTAATTCCAATGACCCACAGTAATCCTGATACTGCATCTTGCAAACATTGGGGGATACTTCTGAGGTTCTCTCTTTTTTCCAGTTGTTCTCTTTTCCTCTTTTCTTCTGTTTTTCTCACATTTTTCTTTTTAAGGGCCTATCTCTTCACTGAAAAGATAAGACAGTGGAAGGAGGAAACTGCTTAATGATCTGAACAAATCTGGGGACAAGCAATGAGACAAGAAGGAGAGTAGTTGCTTCATGAGGAACGTCTTAGAATAGTGGCCTCTTGTGCAGACACAATTCAGGCTGACCAAAGAAGCACTGCATGGGGGAAAAATGTCCCTTAGAGGTAGAAGAGGGAACTGTAACCACAGAATTCACAATGGCAACAAACCTAGAGATCTCTGTGGTTTGCTATTACCACTTGGAAATTACACAGCTGTGAGCACTCAATAGGCATCTCATTAAACTGCTGTATGTTGAAGGTGACTGATAAGTTTGTTATCACAAGGCTTTAGAATTGCATTTGCCACTCCAAACTAAAAATGCTCAGGAGTTGTGAAATGGAAAGGATCCTTTCTCTGTTGTATTACCAGAGCTGAAAGGGTGGTTTGCAATGCTTGTGGAAAAGGTCTGAGCTTGGACTGTAAAATGATATTCAGGAAGAGTAACTTACTAGAACAAAACTGAGAACAAACAAACCAACAACTCATAAAAAAAGATCACCCCCAAATCACCAGCATATAGTTTGTATTCCTTCATGATTCCACAATGAACTAGTTTTCCTGAAACTATCACAGGTCATTTGGATCTCTACAAAAAGATCAGAGACTGAAGAAAAAAAGGGAACTCAGTATGTCTCTGCATGTGACACAACACTTTCCCAGTGCTTCCCTGCTGTTTGTCTGGAGCCCAACACAAACTGGCAGGAGATCATGGACCTGAGGATGTCCTGAGGAGCAGAGAAGTGCTCCCTGAGAGCAAGGAGTGGTGTGTTACGTTTGCTGCTGAGCAGTCCCTGAAGTCAGGAGAATACAGGCTACAAAAGTGTCACACGCCTGTATTTCCCCAGCCCAGAACATTTTACTTTCTTTCAGAGCACAGGTATGTGTATGCAGCGAGGTTGATCAGGAGACTTGGATTCCAGCATGAAACTGAGTGATCCATCGTGGCACTGCAGGAGTCGTCCAGCAATGTTGGTGATGTGGAGCGTGAGGATCTTTTACAGGACATGCTCCCAGCTGATTCCTGCTCCTTGCTCTCACCAGCCATTCTTATCACCTCCCACTCCTTCTTTTGCTGCCAATCACACAGTGTGTGTCACTTCAGCATATCCGTATCCAGCTTTGCCACACCATGGAGCAGCCCAGTCCATTTGCTACCTTCAATACCAAGTGCTTCATATGCCATGCCCTCCACAGGAGCACATGAGACAATCTGTTCATGCTCGGTGGCAAGTAAGCAGACTGTCAGGGCCACCGCCTGAAAACTGAACCCCGAATACTCAGATGTATAGCCATACTGTCTTACAAGAGACAGCTTTTGCTCCTTTACGTGCTGTTTGCCTTCCTTTGGAGAAAAGGTAAGTCCTAGGTTATGCAATAAAAACAGGAGCAGGGATGGGCAACGGCAGGTGAGGGAACCCCCATAATACCCTGCCCTCAGCTTTCCCAGGTCCATCACAGAGGAGCAATTAGTTCATCAAAAGTTCACCTCTGCAAGCAATGCAGACAGAGGCACAATGGGAGGAAATTTCTGCCTTCAGCTGTTCCTCACAAGCAACAGCAGTTCTTTGTGGTCTCTTTTCTCTGCCTATGAGGTTTTGCCTTGAAGGGGTGCCTGAGTCCAGCTCAGAACTCTGTGAATTCTGTGGCAGGGAAGAAAGGGAACCTGCAATTAAGCAGTGTGCAAAGCAGGTGAATAAAATGCTGCAGTGCACACTGTTGCTTGTAAAGATGCCAAAGGACAGTTCCTTCCACAATGGGAGGTCTGCCTGGTCCCCTGGCTATGTTTTCCTCCACTCTTACTGGTCCCATCCTCCAAAGTCTCTAATCAGGCTGAGCTCTCCTCACACACCAATCAGTTTGTCATTGGGCACGTTTGTGACTATATGGAAGAACTTTGAATTCTGCAGCTGCTTTGCACTCGTTTTCCTGGTGCTCTGGGGGTATCTGTGGGGAACCAGTGGCCCAGAACATGACTGTGCTTCTCTAGTACTAATCATCAGAAATATCTGCTGCCTTACCTAATCATACAAGCCATGCCTCAATTCTTTATGTCAATCTATGGGTTTGAATTTCTGAAGGTCTTTGCCTTCACAGACAAGAGGCTGCTGCACTGTTCTGTCTCTCTCCCCTGCAGAACATCCTGTGTCTATTGCTCCAACTTCTACCTACTCTTCTTTCTGCTCTTCCTCTGCCCCTCTCCTGACTGTCTCACATTTTTCAAAGACTCCACTTCTCTCTCAGAGGAAGAGGGGATTTTATCTTAGTGTTCAACCCCCTCGACACACCGTGTGTTTGGTCACACCACAGAAATATGTGGCTTCATCCTTGGATGTCACATTCTTGACTGTCATCAGAACATTGTTACCACTCTCTCTGTTTACTTCAAACTTGGCCTCACTGTAACCATCCTCATAAGAAGTACTCCTCCATGAAGTGATACTGACTATTAACTTCAAACCATGTCTTGGAGGCTGCTGGTACCAGAACATATCGCTGATGTTACTGTAATTCTGGAAGCAAAAGACGGTGAAAGAGTCTCCAGCTCTCTGAATGATTTTGTCTGGCCACTGTGAAATGTAGAGTGTGACCCCAACACCTGCATTAATGAGAGAGAACAGGAGAAAGTGAGCAGTAGGAGAACTGCTGATGGCCAGAGGGGTCCTCTACATAACATCAGCCCTGCATGGCCTGGACGAGAGCCCTGCTGCCGACGGATCTGTTGTCTCTCACCAGGTAAAAGAGCAAGCACAACAGCCAGCATGGCCCTCCAGCTCTCCCAGGACACTGTGCTCCTGCTCTCTGTGAAAGAAGAGTTAAGAGAGACTGATGCTCCTCCCCTTGCCCTGATTTGTCTGTCAGGCTTGGGCAGGGAAGAGAGAAGGGACTGTCCAGCTTTGATATTTTCTTAGGTGAGCCAGTAAAAGCAAAGCTCAACTTTCACGTGGCTCCAAGCTCAGCTTTAGCTTTTCCACAAGACAGCGTTCTGAGCTCCTGACACAAATGTGGAATTTCTCACACACCAGTATGTTGCTGGCTGAATGCTGAGCTGGCATTCCATGATGGAAGAGGTCTGGGTGTTGGAGGTCAGACAGGGACCTGGGATCAGTGGATTCATCAATGATTTTTTTGTCCCATTTGTATCAGTGGATATATCTTGGGCCATCTTTGCAGAAGGATTTCCAGCAAAGGTACACCTGTATTCTTTGGTTCTGAAGAGTTGTTCCTAATATCTGGAGCAGAGTATCTCACAACTCAGAACTTGTGAGTCAGAAGCAAAGATGACAGATCATGATAGCAATGGCAGAAAAATCATGTTTAATAATATCTTAATTTCTCCAGTTTTCCAGCCAGGCATGCATATTCCCTGCTGGTTAATCTTCCTGGGAGCTCTAATTCACTTTTACAAAAAACAGGACATCTCTGCCAGCCGTTTTTTCTGAAAATAAAAACCGTAGTTAAACATAAACCTCATGAGCACTCAGTTTCTAGGCTGCCAGATACATCCTAGTTAGCCTAATCTATACACAGAATGTATTCTATTCTATTCTATACAGTTCTCTATATAGACCCTATGCCACTCTCCATTCTTTTCTGAATATGTAAGATGTAAAATTATTGTTGCAACTTCTTTTTTTTGCCATAGTACTTTGAATGAAACACACACATTTAATTCCAATGACCCCCAGTAATCCTGATACTGCATCTTGCAAACAATGGGGGACACTTCTGAGGTTCTGTCTTTTTTCCCTTATTTCTCTTTTCCTCTTTTCTTCTATTTTTTCTCACATTTTTCTTTTTAAGGGCCTATCTCTTCACTGAAAAGATAAGACAGTGGAAGGAGGAAACTGCTTAATGATCTGAACAAATCTGGGGACAAGCAATGAGACAAGAAGGAGAGTAGTTGCTTCATGAGGAACGTCTTAGAATAGTGGCCTCTTGTGCAGACGCAATTCAGGCTGACCAAAGAAGCACTGCATGGGGGAAAAATGTCCCTTAGAGGTGGAAGAGGGAACTGTAACCACAGAATTCACAATGGCAACAAACCTAGAGATCTCTGTGGTTTGCTATTACCACTTGGAAATTACACAGCTGTGAGCACTCAATAGGCATCTCATTAAACTGCTGTATGTTGAAGGTGACTGATAAGTTTGTTATCACAAGGCTTTAGAATTGCATTTGCCACTCCAAACTAAAAATGCTCAGGAGTTGTGAAATGGAAAGGATCCTTTCTCTGTTGTATTACCAGAGCTGAAAGGGTGATTTGCAATGCTTGTGGAAAAGGTCTGAGCTTGGACTGTAAAATGATTTTCAGGAAGAGGTCACTTACTAGAACAGAATTAAGAACAAACAACCAAACAAACAAACCTCAAAAAAAAAAAAAAAAAAAGATCATCCCCAAATCATCAGCATATAGTTTGTATTCCTTCATGATTCCACCATGAACTAGCTTTCCATAAAAGTTCACAGGACATTTGGATTAGCAATAATAATTCAATAATTCCACACAGCATCAGCATGAGTATGTAGTACAAAGATGATCTCTACAAAAATATCAGAGTCTGCAGGAGAAAAGGAACTCAGTATGTCTCTGCTATGTGAGACACAACACTTTCCCAGTGCTTCCCTGCTGTTTGTCTGTAGCCTGACAAGAACAGGGAGGAGATCATGGACCTGAGGATGTTCTGAGGAGCAGAGAAGTGCTCCCTGAGAGCAAGGAGTGGTGTGTTACATTTGCTGCTGAGCAGTCCCTGAAGTCAGGAGAGTACAGGTCTTATCACCTCCCACTCCTTCTTTTGCTGCCAATCACACAGTGTGTGTCACTTCAGCATATCCGTATCCAGCTTTGCCACACCATGGAGCAGCCCAGTCCATTTGCTACCTTCAATACCAAGTGCTTCATATGCCATGCCCTCCACAGGAGCACATGAGACAATCTGTTCATGCTCGGTGGCAAGTAAGCAGACTGTCAGGGCCACCGCCTGAAAACTGAACCCCGAATACTCAGATGTATAGCCATACTGTCTTACAAGAGACAGCTTTTGCTCCTTACGTGCTGTTTGCCTTCCTTTGGAGAAAAGGTAAGTCCTAGGTTATGCAATAAAAACAGGAGCAGGGATGGGCAACGGCAGGTGAGGGAACCCCCATAATACCCTGCCCTCAGCTTTCCCAGGTCCATCACGAGGAGCAATTAGTTCATCAAAAGTTCACCTCGCAAGCAATGCAGACAGAGGCACAATGGGAGGAAATTTCTGCCTTCAGCTGTTCCTCGGTTCTACCTACTCTTCTTTCTGCTCTTCCTCTGCCCCTCTCCTGACTGTCTCACATTTTTCAAAGACTCCACTTCTCTCTCAGAGGAGGAGGGGATTTTATCTTAGTGTTCAACCCCGTCACTACACCGTGTGATTGGCCACAGCACAGAAATATGTGGCTTCATCCTTGGATGTCACATTCTTGACTGTCATCAGAACGTCGTTACCACTCTCTCTGCTTACTTCAAACTTGGCCTCACTGTAACCATCCTCATAAGAAGTACTCCTCCATGAAGTGATACTGACTATTAACTTCAAACCATGTCTTGGAGGCTGCTGGTACCAGAACATATTGCCAAGTTTATAATTCCGGGAGCAAGAGATGTTCAAAGAGTCTCCAGCTCTCTGAATGATTTTGTCTGGCCACTGTGAAATGTAGAGTGTGACCCCAACACCTGCATTAATGAGAGAGAACAGGAGAGAGTGAGCAGTAGGAGAACTGCTGATGGCCAGAGGGGTCCTCTACATAACATCAGCCCTGCATGGCCTGGACGAGAGCCCTGCTGCCGACGGATCTGTTGTCTCTCACCAGGTAAAAGAGCAAGCACAACAGCCAGCATGGCCCTCCAGCTCTCCCAGGACACTGTGCTCCTGCTCTCTGTGAAAGAAGAGTTAAGAGAGACTGATGCTCCTCCCCTTGCCCTGATTTGTCTGTCCCCAGGCTTGGGCAGGGAAGAGAGAAGGGACTGTCCAGCTTTGATATTTTCTTAGGTGAGCCAGTAAAAGCAAAGCTCAACTTTCACGTGGCTCCAAGCTCAGCTTTAGCTTTTCCACAAGACAGCGTTCTGAGCTCCTGACACAAATGTGGAATTTCTCACACACCAGTATGTTGCTGGCTGAATGCTGAGCTGGCATTCCATGATGGAAGAGGTCTGGGTGTTGGAGGTCAGACAGGGACCTGGGATCAGTGGATTCATCAATGATTTTTTTGTCCCATTTGTATCAGTGGATATATCTTGGGCCATCTTTGCAGAAGGATTTCCAGCAAAAGTTCACCTGTATTCTTTGGTTCTGAAGAGTTGTTCCTAATATCTGGAGCAGAGTATCTCATAACTCAGAACTTGTGAGTCAGAAGCAAAGATGACAGATCAAGATAGCAATGGCAGAAAAATCATGTTTAATCATATCTTAATTTCTCCAGTTTTCTAGCCAGGCATGCATATTCCCTGCTGGTTAATCCTCCTGGGAGCTCTAATTCACTTTTACAAAAAACAGGACATCTCTGCCAGCCGTTTTTTCTCAAAACAAAAACCGTAGTTAAACATAAACCTCATGAGCACTCTGTTTCTAGGCTGCCAGATACATCCTAGTTAGCCTAATCTATACACAGAATGTATTCTATTCTATTCTATTCTATTCTATTCTATTCTATTCTATTCTATTCTATACAGTTCTCTATATAGACCCTATGCCACTCTCCATTCATTTCTGAATATGTAAGATGTAAAATTATTATTGCAACTGCTTCCTTTACCCATAGTACTTTTAATGAAACACACACATTTAATTCCAATGACCTTCAGTAATCGTGATATTGCAGCTTCAAAAGCTATGGGATACTTCTAGGAATTTCTCTTTTTCTTCATATTTTGTTATTATCCCCTCTCCCATATTTGCGTGGTGATCTAGAGAGATTTATGGCTTTGCTTGGCCTCTAGACATTTATATAAAAATCTTGTTCTGTCTATGATCCTGACAATATTGCACTTTATTCGGGCCTGAGGCTTAGTTCCTGAATCCTTCAGGATTCAGAGCAGTGGAAATCTCAAGAATTTAGTAGTGAATATTCCTTGTCTCACTTTTTAAACCCTTCTATTTAAGGGAGTTAACAGAAATTACCTGAGGAGCTATAGCGTCTTCCCAATCAGGCAAGAAAATGCATTTTATATGATGTATAAACGTTTTATACAATCTCCAGTGTCATGGACGCTTTGCATCTATGATGTTTAGCCAGTTCTGGGGTTTTCTCAGGAGAAATTATTCCTTATTGTGCTGCCATGAGGTTGAGCCAGTTTCAGTGACTTGTCAAGATATTGCAGATGATATGGACTCTTTTGGTTTTTTAATTACCTTCCATAACTTTTACATTTTTCTTTGAATTTTCATGCTGTTTTCAAAGCCAATACAGCAGTTAACAAATAAATTTGAACAAATTTGATATACTTCCATATCCTTTTATGTTTTAATACTGATTATTCTTTGATGCATATTTTTAGCTTTTACTTTTCACAAGCTTTTCTTCTTTTTATGGAAGGTTTATTTTGATTTTGCTTGTTCTTCATTTGATTTTATTAAAATTTTGCCCTTTCACATTACTGCTAGGATGGGACACTTTTAGGAACTTCCATGGAGGCTGCTGAGGCGGTTCCCTAGGACACTGCTGCTTTGGTCAATGTCCCAAAATGCCTATCTTTTGCATGAAGACAGTATGGGATTTTTAGCTTGATCATTGTCTGTCATGCCAAACCTGTTAAAAGCCTTTTATTCCAGTAGTAATCAGACCTTAAATCCTGGAGGGAGAAACTGTTTCAGACACTTGATGAGAAATGAAACAGGTTGTGGAGACTGTGGCAATTAATGCTAAGATTGTTCTGTGTAAGAACTCTGAGACAAGGCAAAACCATTTCAATGCAGGTGGGCTACACCTTCTTCTTTAATTACTTACGTTAGAATTTATTACTCTTTCTAGGATGAAGATTTTTATTCAGATTATCTTTTCTGTCTCAGAAAACAAAAGATGATTGCAGACTCTTCAAAGGAAGGAAGCATCTGGATGTTACTCAGGACCTCTAGTGTGTCTCTTGGGAATTGCTTAATATGTTACTGCCTTTTGAAGAGTAGCTAAATTCACAACCTTTTCATTTTTCAGTTCAAAATGTCTAATTCTTTCAGTCTATTTTCTTTGAAGATTCTAATTCTTTCAGTCTATTTTCTTTGAAGATTAAAGATGAAACAAGGGAAAACAAAAAAGTACAAGATAAGGGCAGGTATGGTCAGTCTTCCCAAGCAAGACCCTGAACTACTGTACTTGGGGAAGAATAGAAGCAGAAAAGTGGAGGAATACAGTTATAAATGGGCCACTCACAGGAAATAAACAGGATGTTGGTGAGTATGCTTGTCTGGCTATGCTTTGTACTGGCTTAGCTCAGTGTAATCCCTGTCTTACTAAGTTCCATTTCTAAGTATTTACCTGAGGGAGGAACTGTCTATTCTATGTGAATGTGTTTTGTGTCTGCACATGTAAGGGCTAGGAACTGGAGTCAGACCACAGGCACCAGCAGCTGCAGAGACCAGAGTGGGTGAACTTAAGCAGCAGACACTGGAGTAGAGCCACAGGCAAGAAGGGCCCTGTGTTCCCAATGCTGGCAGCTGGGGAGAGAGAGGTTGTGTGAGAGTGTGATCACTAGTGAACTTGAAGCCAGACTACCTGGCAAGTAAGTGAGGTGACCTGGGCTCCAGGTGTGTGTCTCTAATGGCAAGAACAGTGAGAGGTGGCAATCAGAGGGAGCAGGGGAGTCCCAGACATGTTTTGGAGAGATGTGTGTGTGGACACAACTGGAGTGGGGCTGCAGCACTTGGGGGCTCAGAGGTCCACGGGCCGGCACATGTGCTGACGGATCCAATGACAGCCACTGGACTCAGTGTCTAAGCGTGGAAACCTGTGGAAAGCTTGCAGACTCTACATGTGTATACATATATTTCCCACTATTGAACCCTTGTCTAGAACCCTGATTTCCCACTGTGAACCCCAGCCAGAGAGGGGCAAAAGATGAGGCCATCAGTGCTGTTTCTGTGGGTGCATCTGTGTTGTTCCATGTGTTCAGCTGTGTATACATGTATGCATGCTTGGTATTTACCTGTATAAATACTGGAAAGATATTCTCATTCTTACTGCCATCTGTGCCAGGGGGCCTGGAGCTGTGGCAGCTCCAGGCCCCCTCTGTCAACCCAGCATAACAGTGAGCCTTAGGGGAAAACTGTGAGATCTCCTCCCTAAGGGTAAAAGAGACCGTAGAAGAGTTATGACAATGACGAAAGGGCTGTGGTATGCTGCCCACATGGAAGAGAATCAGGGGAATAAGGAAAAGATTCCTACTGAAGAGCATTTAACATAAACTGGGAACAGTAAGTACTGGCTTAGCGGGGGTTTGTGCTGGATTTGGAAACTAATGTTATGAAACAGAGCATCAGGCCAAGGTGGCCTTCCCTGGCCCAAATGATAGAGAAAAATGCCTGTTGCAATGCGAGGAAGGCACTGACAAGCCATTATTGGACCTACATGTAGGCTAAGTGTGTAAGGTCTGGACTAGGGCTGCGTGCAAGTCAGTGGTGACTGTGGGCTTCAGGTGTCTCTTTAGTTTTAGGGGATTTAAGGTATCTCAGGCCAGTTCCTTTCAGTAGTCTGCACTAGTAAGGAAGGTTCTCCAGGGCCAATTCTTTGCAGACAATTCTTAGAGAAATCCTTCTTCCTCAGGCTTGTCATCCCTTGCCCAGTCAGACCCATGCTTCTCCTTTACAGCTCTCACCCCAAACCAGGCCAGTCAAATTCTATTTCTAATGGAATCAGCTTGTCTGCTTGTTTGGTGAAAGTTCCTCTTCCTCACCCATTCTATTTCACTGTGCCAGCCTAGTTGGCTGCCACCTCTTAACTTCTTCCCAAGTTTTTCAGACCATCTGACTTTCCACATCACTACTTTTACACTTTTTCCAGTCCTTCATTGTCTTCGTTTTTGTTTCCCAAACTCTCCATCCCATATTTTTATAGCAAAGAGTCAGCTTCTGGGTTTGGAGGTGTTAAAATTGCCCAGTTTTTATAGACTTGAGGCACACAGACTCTCCAGGGGAGGTTCTTCAGGCTGCTCTCTTACAGATCATGTGCTGGATGAGATGGATTAAATAAATACTTTCAAATCTGATGTCCCTCATCTGCTATGTCCTTTCAAAGCCCTTCCTTTCTGGTCCAGCCACTTGCTGAGTATTAGGACACAGTCTGTCTCCCACCTCAAAGGCTGAGGTTTTATATTGACATCTGTCTCAATGTGGGACCCCTGTTCTTAGGATTTTCCTACCCCTCTTCCTAGTACCATGCTCTTTTCTTACTTTTTATTCCCTAGTGCCTCTGGCCACAGTCATCCAGAATCCCTTCCCAGTTCCTGAGCTCTGAGCTCTCCAGGCACTCTGAAAGAAGTCATAGCTTTTCTTCTTCACCCCTCCAAAAATTAACAAAAACCAGAACGACTGCAAGGTTCTGGTTTCTTCACTAAGAAATCAGAGAGAACATGAAGGCTCTGCAGAACTGAACACTGTTGGACACTGGATGTTATAGCAAAATGTAAGAAACCCCAGTGAAATATTTTTTGACAGTAATAGAGCAGTTCTCCAAAAGTTCTTCATTGTATGCCCCTGTCAGTAAAGTATTTTTAAACACATGCATCCAGTATATGTACATTTAGTAGCTGATAGTTAGATATGTGTAACACTAAAGTTCTAATGCTTCCACCTCACACCTCAGTGCATCGTCTTGCACACCACTTTGAAGATTCCTCCACAGGAACATCATAAGCCAGCAGCTTGTCCCTGAACATGGATTACAGATGCAAAGTCTAGAAGATGTACAGCCCTTCACCAAACACTCTCATGGCCCCGCAGCAACTGAGGAGTTGATGTTTCCAGTCCAAGGTGTGCATGTCCAGGAACACTTCACTGGCAGGAGACAGTTGGGGAAAGAGGAGCAATTGTTCCTCCACCACAAAGCTCGGTGAGATCACAGAATCACAGAATATTGTGAGTTGGAAGGGACCCACAGGGATCATCAAGTCCAACTCATAAGTGAATCACATACTCATACAGGGATCAAACCCATGACTGAGATGTAAAAGGACTAAGCTCAGAAACTTCATGTTTTGTGCTCATGGGAAGCTTTAACTCTGTCAGCCCATAGTCTCAACAGGTTTCTCTTTCCCAGGATCTTGCATCAGCCCGGACAAATGTATTTTCTTTATCTGAGAACTGTGATGATCCAGCCAATGAAAATACTTGAAATAGGAACATGGAGTTCCAGAAAAACAAGCTGCCATTGCTTGTCCATTGATAAAACCTAACACAGCTGCCCTTCAGTCACCAGACCTCCCCCTTCCTGTGCCTCAGGAGCCTCCAGCTTTCTACAGCAGCATCACTGCATGGCATGAGAAACTTGTTTGCAGCTATGGATGTACACCCTTGAGTGTATTCTTTGAAAGATACTCTAAAAAACATTTCAATGGGTCTGTGGGATGTTCAGCAGCACTGACAGAAAGAGTTATTTATGTTTCAGACAGGGATTTCTCCTCCTAAAAAAGAAAGGAAGGAGGGTATTCAGAGGGTGTTCCAATTTCAACTGTGATTCAGATGGGTCTGTTGATACTCCACAGTTCTCATGGAAAGGCCTGAAGGGCTGCTGTGACACTTCTTGCTGGATGACCTCTGAATGGTGTCACAAACATCATTTGCCTTCATTTGACATCAGTTTGCCCCATGAGCACGGCACATCCCATGGAGTTCTGGGCTTAATGGGAGCCTCTAGGAGGGGTGTCAGAGAGGTTGTTAGGAGAATGAGAGAGGCTTGGGTGAGGTATGTTCATCAGATACCTGCCATCAAGGACTTAGGAACACAGGAGCCACAGGAGCTATGATCCAGAGCTTTGGCTGTGAGCTTTAGCAGTAGCCTGGGAAGACGTCAGGAGTCTCCTCCTGCTGATTTCAGCAAGTAGCATAGGGAACCTCAGAGATCATGTTCTGCTTGGGGATTATCAGCCAACCCTATAAGATGCACTTCCTGCTGTAAAGAATAACTTATCAGTTACAGATCAGAGCAGATGAAATGAATAATGAAGAAAAACAATAAAACGTACCAAGATAAAGGCAGAGATGGTCAAGCTTCCTGATTCAAGAGCTCACTTGCTAATCCACTGAAATTTGTGTGGATGTTAAACCAAATGTAAAACCCCATGAAAGGAGGGAAAGGGAAGCAGTTGTAGCCTAAAGGTTACCTTACAGGGTATGAGAGCTATAGATCAGGAAAAATATTGTTGCAAAGCAGCGACCTAATACCAGTTTAAAGGCCAACAGAATTCATGCACCCTCTTGGAGCAGTCCCTGGCCTTGGACTTGTACTTCAACATGAAGGAAAATTTCCATCAGGACAGTGACACAGTGAGTATCAGTCTTCCAGGGCCCACAAAAATTTAGCCAAGAAATGGAGCAGGAAGAGTATTTCTATTTAGTCTCTCAAGCTATTCCAGCATCTCCAAACATATGGCTTCTCTTTCCTGTCTCTGGAGAGAATCCTGTGTCTTTCAGGAGCTTAACATGATGAAGTTGGCAGCTGCTTGGAGAATGAACATGATTATTCAGCAAAGCATTAAGCTTTGGTAAACTGTGTGTCATGACAGAAATCCCCACTCCTGCAGAGAGGGATTTCAGAAGATCTCACTATTTCTCTTCACAGGATTATTGCTCACCTACATTACACTCATAAACATCAGCATTAGACTGAAATCCTTGTGTGGCAAGAATGAGTCTCTGTAGAACATTCCAAAGATGAAGAAAAGCATGGTTTGGTATTTGGGTGGATACTTAAATACAGGGTAGGAGAGAGAAAGTAGAAAAGGGAGATGCTGAGCATTCCCACATTTGAACTATTTAACTTGGGAAGTGGTGGGGGCCACAGGATAGTTTTTCTACCCTCCCTTTTGAAATTACAATGGAACTATTTGATTTAGGAAAACAGTGTGTTGCATATGATAAAAACACACATTATTCAAGTAAAGGGATTTGCTAAAATATACTTAACAAAGTTAAACCCTGGGTTTGGTGGATTTGCCCACCACCACCCCCAGAATCAATACAATGAATCTTCCTCTCCACTACCTGCAATATGCAACTTTGGGTAAAACTATGCCTTTTAAGGAAAGATACAATCAGCACAGGGCAATGTGAAAGAGATTTGAGAGTTGTTCTCAACAGGTACTGTATATAAGAATGAGACAGACAAACAACTAGACATCTTCCAAAGCCAGAAGGTATTTTTAGATTGAAGGCTACCTTAGGGAATAATTAAAATAGCTCTCTATCTTAGCAGAGGTTTATGATTAACGGGTATGTGATTTGTTCATTCTACCAATGCCTGTTAATGCCCACATTGGGATCTTCAAATTTTCCACTGTGTACTTTTTGTCTGCAGAAAACCTTGGACTAGAGATAAGACCATTCCCAAAACGTATTTCTAGCAGCTCCCATGTCCAGTCAGCCAGTCTGGGCTTGAGGCTGAATCAAGACCATGAAGTGCCTGCTGCTTCTCGCCTTTATTGGGGTGGCTGGTGAGTATATCTTTGATTTCTATTTCTGTCATTTAAGGGGAAGCTGATTTTCTGAGCAAAACTGCAAGGTAGCCTATTGGGGGAAAGCCAAGTCCAGTTTTGACTTGCAGAAGTTTGAAGGCAGAGCCCTGCATCTTCCATCTTCTCTCTGTTCACAATGCCTGGTGCCACCAGCTGGGGAATGGACCCTGCCTTCACAGGGGTTCCTGACCCAGCTATTGAGATGTGGCCATAGCTTCAGAAAAAGGCTGACTCCTTCTCTGGGACTAAGGGGTGCACAGGGAACAGTTCTGGCCCAGGAAGTCCTAAAGCAACTGCAAAAGTTTGCACCCTGGCTAGGTGCTCCAAGATGATATCACTGCATGCTTGTTTTTCCTTTTCCCCTCAGTCAACTCCTGACTGTTCCATAGACAGGATCCTGGGAAAGACACACCTGTGACCCGATCCAACGAGAACACTTCTGTGCCCTTATGTTCCCTCAGGGAGTAGCCAGCAGGGCTTTAGGTGCAGATAGGTGAGGCACCAGTGTAGGGCTGATCCCTTCTTTGAGGGTGCAGCAAATGGATGTGCCTTAGATCTGCCCAGCACTGCTGCCCCGAGTGTCCACAGAAGGGGAGCCTGCAAGTGAGGGGCTTCAGACAGGCAGTCACAGGGCAGGTTAGGGCAGCTCACAGGCCACATTGCCTTAGGCCAGCTGTTGACACATGGCACTTCTTGTCTTCCAGTTGCCTTCCCCACCTTTGCTGAAGATGACGATGACAAGATTGTGGGAGGCTACACCTGTGCACGGAACTCTGTGCCCTATCAGGTGTCCCTGAATTCTGGATATCACTTCTGTGGAGGTTCCCTCATCAGCAGCCAGTGGGTCCTGTCGGCTGCTCACTGCTACAAATCGTGAGTGGAAAAATTCCATCCTTCTCTAAACCTACTTCTGTCTTCCAGTTCCCTTCTAGCAGGAATTCTGAGCTATGAGCTAGAACTATGTAAGTGCCTCCATTCTGACCAGAGACAGCCAAGGGATGGATGGGTGCATCATTCAAGAAGCTGGGCCGAGGCATCCTGAGGCCTTTCCCACTTCTGCAAATGTTCCTGTGAAAGCAAAACACTTTCTGAAATGACAATGGGATAATCAAGCAAGGAGGTCTGGGCTGTGATTTCTTATCAATGGCATGAATCTTGCTAAAGCATTGTCCCTGGAGAACAGGAAGAGGAAGGAGGTCAGCCTAGAGCAGTTTGCCTTGTCCCAGAACATTTGGATAGAGTGCTGCTATGTATTCAGCTGCTGTCGTGTCTTCACAAACCTGCAGAAATTCACCACCCGTACTGGGAGTGGGTTAAGATGTCGGTGGGGATCCCCAGGGCTCCCTGCAGGACAAGAAAGATGCCCTGGCCCAGAAGGCTTCTGTGGCAGTGAGGTTGGAGCGAGGGCACTCAGTGACAGGGGGGTTTCTCTCAACCTGCCAGTAGCAGTAAAGGACATGCTGTGCCTGCTCTTTTCCAGTCGCATCCAAGTGCAGCTCGGGAAACACAACCTGGAACTCACCGAGTCCACACAGCAGTTTATCAACTCTGCTAAAGTCATCCGCCACTCTGGCTACAGCTCCTACACCCTGGACAATGACATCATGCTCATCAAGCTGGCCACCCCAGCCAAGCTCAACAACGCTGTCCAAACCATTCCTCTGCCTACCAGCTGCGTGGCCACCGGCACCACCTGCCTGATCTCCGGCTGGGGCAACACTCTCAGCAGTGGCAGTGAGTACTCTGGGGGAGTGTACACACCCTTGCTGGCCCAGGACAGTCTCTAAGGTGTCGCCATTAACCCCCAACAGGACAGGCTAAAACACAGGGAAGTGCTGTGGGACAGGGCTGTTCAGTGATGGGTCAGTGTAGGGACTGCACAGTGCACTCAGCTAATGTCAACAGAGTTGTCACTTCTCTGAGAGTAATGGTGGAGTCTGGGACTGTGGATCTAGAATTCCTACTAGAGACCTCCATTCCCTCACATCAATGGTCAGGGATGTGCATGGCAAGTGGTTTCTCTTCCAGTGATGACATCTTAACCTGCACAAGAGGAGAGGATGGTTTTCCTGAGGCTCAGGTTTCTTCCAGTGTATGTATCATGAGAGTGGTCCCACTCTTGCCAATTGATGATATACCAGGTACGAGAAAAGTTAAGGTGGCTGCAGTGTAGGATGGTGGGCCCATGGGTAGATGTTATGGGTTAACACAGTTAGGTTTTTAATTAAAGAGGAATATGGAATGTTTCCCTGTCAGGACCTTGGATTTTTTTTCAAGGGGGCAGGGACCTATCAGAGGCCATTTCTTGGCTATTGATATGTGGTTTGACAACTGAGAAACCTGAATGCAACTTCTGGTAATACCGAGATAAAGCTGAGTCTCTATTCCAGGTTCATTCTTCTTCCAGTGAGCAACCAGGTAACATCGTGGGCAGCAGCGGGGCCCAGCTTAGGCCCTGCTGCCCCCTTGGCAGCCAGGCCAGGCCCAGCTGGGGCTCGGGCAGCCGCTGCCCACAGGGGAGCGAGTTGGCTGAGCGCCCTTTTCTCCCTGGTTGCCAGCAATGGAGAAGGGAGGCTGCAGCTTGGCAGTGCTGGCCGCCTGCTGGGGTCCATGGCGGAGGCGGGCAGGCTGTGGCTGGGCCCAGTAGCAGCTGGCAGCGAGGAAAGGGAGCCTGCAGACTCTGATGGCAGCTCTGAGCTGGGCCACCTTGGATGAGACCCAGGGGTGGAAGCAAGAGACTTTCACTAGCCAGGCCACTCTGAATTTTCTTGGCCTGAGTTCTCTTCCGGGCTTTTGAAAATCCTAGAGGCTGCTGCCCAGCAGAGATCATGTGACCATCTGCAGGCCTGGGCAAGAAATGTTAACACTTTCCTGACACAGATTGAGACTTTTTAAAACTCTAACACTTCTCAGAGAAAAAAAGGCTAAATTAGAGATATGTAAAGGGACAATATGGAGATACCCAATTCAGTAAAGGAAGAGTGACTTCTTAAGTGCAAGAGATGACAAGTTGCCTTAGTCCTAAGCTGAAAAACTTCCTATGAGTTGTGGTAACAGAATGTAATATGAATATGCGAAAGTATTCCTTTAAATCATGGACAATATGACCTGGGGAGATGATTTGTCAATTTTTATGCAAAGGTATCTGTGATTTACTGAGTGAATATTGAATTAGAAGCTGTGATCTGGTGATCCCATAAGATGTCTGAACAGAGAGAGAGGAGAAGAAGCCCCCTGTGCCAGTGAAGAAGTGAGAAGATATTTCTGTTCCTTAGGATGAGAAATCCTTTGTTATTTTTGGAGTTGTGCATCCTTAAAAGGTGACATTCCAACAAGAGTCCATGGCCCGTATGTAGTCATGGGAAAGGCTACGTGATATGGGAGGTCTACAACTGCAGAAGTTTCAAGGGGCTGCTTTTGTGAGAGTTACAAGCTAAAAGCAGACTGTTTCTCTTGTGGAAAGTTACCAGAATAAATCAGGAGAGACTTCTCTCTCTCAAAGACTGAATGAAAGACTATTTTTTAGGTGGTATTGACTTGAAGCTCTCAGTTTTGCCTCTTTAAAATGTTTGCGGGAAAGTAAACATTTTGAGGTGGGAGAAGGGGTTGTTGTAGAAGCTTCTCTTTTTTTTCCTTTTTTCTTTCTTTTTTTCCTTTTCTTTTTCTGTTAATAGATCTATTTGTTTATCTTTAGGCTTGAGCCTGCTTTGCTTCACCTAATCCTACCTCACAAGGGGAAAAAGAGAGGAAACACTAAGATCACTACACTACAATTAGCAAACAGAATTCAGTGAATGTGAAACCACAACAGTAGAATTTGTTCCATCTCTACAGAAGGAACCCATTCTGTGTTTGCTGTTGAGGGGAAGCGGGATTGCTGCTAGAACAGGGTGTCCAGCATTTGCTTTTCTGTTAAGATCTTCTCTGAGCTCTGAAAAGGAGACCATCAACCTTCTCTCCCTACTTCCTTGTAGGCAACTACCCAGACCAACTGCAGTGCCTGAAGGCTCCTGTCCTCTCTGCTGCCGACTGCTCTGATGCTTACCCTGGGCAAATCACCAAGAACATGATGTGTGTAGGATTCCTGGAGGGAGGAAAAGACTCCTGCCAGGTAAATCATCTGCCTGCCCTTTCCCAGTCATTTCTCTCCTGCCTTTTCCCAGCTGAAGAGGCCTTCACATGACAGAGTCAGCTGTACTCACTGCACTGGTAAATCTGAGCTCTTGAATGACAGCAGAGGCTCCAGGCACACATATCCTGAATGTTGGCCAAGTGCCGCATCCGGCAAAACCAGGCAGCTGACTCATCCTTAGCTGTGGTTCTGCTGGAGCTGAGGTCAGGCAGGGTAGCATCAGGTGGAGAGTGTGCATCAGAAACAGCCTTTGTAGAACCTTTGTGCAGAGTACGCCTGACAGGGCTTCCTGCAAAGTCAGTGATCTCAGGGAGCTCTGGCTCATGGCTTAGGCTGATGCCATTTGCTGAATATCCATACCCTTTGTGTGCACAGGGAGATTCCGGCGGTCCCGTGGTCTGCAATGGACAGCTCCAGGGCATTGTTTCCTGGGGTATTGGATGTGCCCAGAGGGGCTATCCCGGAGTTTACACCAAGGTTTGCAACTACGTCTCCTGGATCCGGTCCACCATGGCCTCCAACTGAGATGCTCCTTTGGTGTGACCTGTATTTTCTCATCATCATTTCTGTTCTTTTGGGTCTGGACATGCAAAAATGATGAAAAATTAATAAAGACTGTCAGGCACCCTTACTTTGTGCACTGTAAATCTGGGAACTTCCATAGGCTGTGATATGGAGGACAGTGGCAGTGAACATGACTCAAGGGAAAATACTTATTATTTGTAGTGCCTCTCAATTGACAGGGTCTTGGAACACTTTGCAGAATCATCATCAGGAGCCTTTCAGTCAGTTACTTGCTCTTGTTTCTGGAGCAGAACATCATTTCTGTTCTTTTTGAACAGGACATGCAATAGCCCACAGTTCCAAAGTTCTTGAAGTGATTCTGAAATTCATCCTCAAACTTTGCCTGTCCCCCTTCCCCTGGGAACACAAGCAGCTGCAGCATGTCATCCTTTCTTTGAGCCTGCTGATACCACTGCATGAGGAATGGAAGAGGGATGAGGGTGGTGTTTTGCCAGGAGTCAGCAGGAGTCAGAGCATTGGATAGAGACTTTGGATCTGCCATGTCAAAGAGCTGGTCCTTGCCAGGAGGCAGATTGGGATATCATGCTGTGTGCTTGCAGAGTCCCAGAAAGAGGCTGTGCTGTCCCAAATCCCATGAAGAAAAGAGGGTCAGGAGAGAGGACCGTGGGAAGTGAGGAGGAAAGGCAGAAAAGCTGCAGGAAGAAAAAACTGGGAGTTAAGCAGGAACATGAGCCAGAAAGAGAGGAAGGCAAGGAAGAAAGCAGGAGAGAAGGAAGTAAGAAACAAAGGAAAAATCTTGAGAAGGATAAAAACTAAAAGAAAGATAGAAGACAAAAGTTGCAGGAGGGCAAGAAGAAAGGTCCATGGAGTGATGGTAGCCATGAATATCTGCTGATGCCTGAGCCTCTTTGCCTACAGTCCCTGGATAGAGTCAAGACTTGGGTTACATCATAAACACCAGGGTTCAGGTCACAAGGCAGAGGTATAACTTGGGGTCCCTGGTGCACAGCAGTGTGCCCATTGCCTGGAGACCAGTGGGGCCAATGACCAGTGGGCCTTGTCCTTCCAGCTGGACGGGAGGGAAAGCGCTGGATAAACAGACATACACCATCTATCCTGAAGAGCTGGAGAGCATGGCAAGAAAACGAGGTCAAACACAGGGCTCAGTGTGTGCTGGTGGCAGATCCCTGTTTGCCTGGAAAGGTTTGTGATATGCTGAACCAGCCTTTGAGTCACTGTGGATTCTGTTTCTGCACAGAAATATATGCCGGTGTCATTGAGTAGGGCATGCTGTATCTTCACAGATAAGTGGTTGTTCTTAGTCCCATTACTCTGGAAGCGATTTTTGAATTCCTCCTCAATATCTGCTTTGCCACCTTCCACTGAATATACAACCAATTGCATCCTGGCATCCTTCTCCATGGGTAACTTGTACCAGTACATGTTTACAAAAGTTTCCCTGCTGCAGAACATTCCAGAGTCACGGTGTCTCCCACCCGGACAACTGTATCTGGTGATTGCTGAAGGGCCCAGCCTGGAAAGACAGGACAAGAGAGGTGGGAAGTGAAATGCATTGAAGAGGACAAAAATGCACATCCTTGAAGTATGTCATAGGATGGAATGCCACCAGGATATCAGAAAGCTGTGGGACAGTGCCCTGCTTCTCTGAAAAAGTCACATAGGATCAAAAAGCCCCAGAGAAACCAGCTTCAAATGCAACAGTAAATCTGTTTTGAGAAAAAATGACTTTGAAACTCTCAAGTGAAGTATTTAAAAGGGGACAGGAAAAAACCAAATTTGCAGCTTTGCAGAGTTTCCCAAATCAAAATGTAGTGGAAAAGCTCACCTGGTTCATTGCTCTACATTCCCTTGGAAGCCTGGGGGAAGGGGCACTGTCAGCAATTGGGAGCACAGCTGAGGAGGCAGCAGCAGCAGCTCCAGTGCAGCTGCTCAAGAGGAAGGGAAGCCCACTTACCCACAGGGAGCAGGATGGCCACAAGGAACCGGCAGAAATCCATAGAGAAAGGCCCCCTCCTTCCAGCAGCCTGTGCCTGGTGACAGCACAGACACAAAGATGTGTAAAGAGGAGAGGTGGAGAGGAGGAGATGCATCTCTGTGTGGCTGGGCAGGAGAGGGACTCTGAAATGTGACAAGGCAGTTGGCTGTGCAGGAACGGTGGGGAATGACACCTGCAGGCAGTGCTGAAGTGCTTGTACTCTGCTCCTCTGGCTTCCTGCTGTGTGTGTTGCTGCGTGGGTATGCATGAGTAGGTGGGAGTTCAGTAGGTGGCATAGTTCAGTGCTCTCATGGAGCAGGATGCGGCTGTGTGGCAGCCTGAGCGTGTGCACAGGAATGCACAACATGGCAGAAAATGATGGGAAGGGAAGGAGATCTCAGGAATGCATGTGTGTGCTTGTGTCCCTGCTCTTTGTCTCCTCCCTAGCCACCCTCACACTCACAGACTGCCAACCCTGCAAGCTGCAATCTCTGCTTCTCCCAGTCAGGCCTGACGTGTTGTCCAGCTATGGGAAAAGCTGCTGACCTGCCAACCTGGTGTCTCTTGGAGCATGACAGAGAATGGTTCTGCAACTGCTCTTCTCTACCTCCAAAGGAGGATCTCAAGGAGAGAACAGGCTGCCTTTGCCTCTGAACTGGGACTGCCCCTTGAGAGACTGCAGCTCAGAGAGATTTCTGAGGAGAACAGTGTGCCCCACAGGATGTGCTGCTACAGATTGACCATCTCCATGCCAGAGAAGAACAAATACTCTCCTTGCCTCCTTATTGCAGCACTCTGCAAAAGAGCAGCAGGACACAAATGGACAAAGCTGCACAAAATCATGTCTTCTTCCCTGCTCACAGCCTTGTTCACCTGCCCAAGGCAGTGGGAAATGCCTGCAGGCAGGAAGAGACACTCCTAGTTTGTGTGCACCGAGTTTGGGAACAGAGGTCTGACAGAGCCTCTGCACATCCCTGCTGTGCTGTGTGCCCAGCAATGCACAGCAGTGTAAGGCTGGCCCACACAGGACATCAAGTGATGCAGCTGCTCAAGGCAGTCATGGGCTTTGCAGTGAACATGTTCCCCTGTCTCCTGTCAGCAGAGGGGAGCAGCAATGCCTCCAGCTCCCAAATCCCCTGCTGCAGGCCTGAGTGTGTCCCATTGTATTCATGTTCCCATGCTGCCTAGAGAAGATTCAGGAAAGAGCCCAGATTCCTTTCAAGAAGTGGGTAATCAAAGTAATGAGATTGGGCTACTTTGTAGAAATGCTATATCCTCACACTGCCACTGCCAGCACTGCAGCTGAGAGGAGGCTGTGCCTGCTGTGTCCATGGAAAGGGTCTCCAATTGCCTGGGGAGTGCAGAGGGCAGGGCAGTGCCTAGGGAGCCCTGCAGAGGACACGGTACTTGAGGAGTTAATGTTGTTGAACAGGCATGGCTGCTATGTGGGGCCCTGGTTTAGGTCCTGAGAAGCTTCTGTGTTAGCATGGGAATCTGCAGAGTGGGATCCACCTGGAGTGCCCCATGCAGGCCTGGGCTGTGCACGGGTCTGGGTTATGTAGGACAGAATGACGGAATGGGTCAGCTAAGAAGGGACCTCAGGGTGTCACTGCTCCAACCTCCCTGTTCAAGCATTGTCATACCAGAGCACATGGCACAGGCTTGTATCCAGATGGATCTGGAATATCTCCTGGGAGAGAGCCTCTAGAACTCTTCTCTGGGCAACCTGCTCCAATGCATGGTCACAAACACAGGAAAGCTCTTGCCTCCTATTCAGTCGTAATTTCCTGTGCATCATTTTCTGCCCATTGTCTCTTGTCTTAGTGCTTGGAAACATGAAGAAGAGCCTGGATATACCTCTTGGCCCTCTCACTTCAGATACTTATAGACATTGATGAGATGTCCTCTAAGTTGTTTTTTCTCAAGGCCAAACAGGCCCAGCTCCCACAGCCTTTGTGCTCAGAAAAGACGTGCTCCACTCTATTCACCTCCTTTCTCCTCGACTCGACCTCCTCCAGGAGCTCCATGCCTCCCTTGTACTGAAGAGCTCAGAATGGGACACTGCACTCCAGATGGGCCTCACCAGGGCTGAGTGGAGCCTCACCTCCCTCACCCTGCTGGCAATGCTCATCCTAATGCACCCCAGGACACCATTGGCTTCTTGGCCACCAGGACACACTGCTGGCTCATGGACTGCTTCTTGTCCAAAGAGACTCCCAGGTCCTTCTCAGGAGAGCTGCTTCGCAGCAGGTCAGACCCCAATCTGTGCTGATACATGGGATCATTCCTTGGCAGGTGCATTTGCCTCTGCTGAATTTCAGGACGTTCCTCTCTGCCCACCTCTCCAACCTGCTGAGGTCCCTCTGAAGGGCTGCACAGCAACCTGGGGTATCAGAAACTCCTCCTAACTTGGTGTTTTCAGTGAACTTGATGAGGAGACTCTCTAGCCCTTCATCTGAGTCACTGATCAAAAGAACACTGTAACATGTTGGAAATTTCTGTCTTCTGCTCTGCTTTCCAACACCAACTGTAATTTTTATAATATCTTTGCTGAAGATCTACAGTTTGTGGATCAAAGGGATGGAAGGCAGGTGGGTCCTGCCCCACAGACCACTCTACATGGAGGAAATCACACATTTTCTGAGTAAAACACAGGCTTGTGCTCTGCTGTTCATATTCCTTGGCCACAGAACAACCACAGACAAATCATTGTAACAGAGGAGCGTGTGCACAGCTCCCACATGGTGCTGGCTACTACAACACCTGCCTGGCCTTGCCTTTATCTCCAGGTGTACCAAGAACTTCCCACACAAGCATTCCTTCTGTTTGACAGGGACAATCATGAGCAGGGTTGACTGGAGTTAAGTAAGAGGAAGTCAGTGGAGTGCACACTGAAGACAGAAAGAAGAAGGTGGGGAAGGGAAGGGACACAGAGAGGAGAGAATAGGCTGACAGAAATAAGTTTAGTGCAAGTAAGAGTTAAATGCAGAAGGAGGCCTGGAATGGCAAGGAGACAAAAATGGACAATTAACTGACAGTATCTAAGAAAGGGAGGAAGTCAAGGCTAGGAAGCAGAGGAACTAATGAGTGAGAAATTTCATGCAGCACCTATGAGGTGTAAAGCAGGTCCTGTATGGGCAGGGACAGGTTTGTGCTCAGCTCCCTCAGCAGCTTCACCACTGTGATCACTCTCAGCACAGTAGTATGTGCCAGAGTCATTGAGAAAGGCATGTTCTATTGAGAGGCTGATACTGTCTCCTTTTATGTCACTGCTCTTGAAATGGTTCTCAAAACCCTTCTCCACTTCTGCGCTACCACGTAGTATTGCAGAAGCCAGTAGGGTCATAGTGGAATTCTTCTCTGAAGGCAGCATGTACCAGTACATAGCTGTGCTGGAGGATTTCTTCTTGGAACATTCCAGTTTCACGGATTGGCCTTCTTTTATCACCATGTCTGGAGACTGTTCCAGGGATAAAACTAGAAAAAGAAAAAAGGGACAGTGATGAGAAGGAAAAAATGGGAATAAGTTGAACTAGTCACTGTGTATGGGTAGGAAAAGGTTGAGAAGAAAGAGGGCAGCCAAGGGAGCAGTACAAGGCATGGGACAGCTCTTCAGATCAGCAAGTGAATTTCCAATCTCGCTTCCATAGGCAAGGTGCATTCCTGGGCAGTTTGTGTCCAAAACCAGGAACCATCTCGGGGCTGCACACAGAATGACAAAGAGATGGCCATTGCAGGAGATTCAGGGAGTCCTGCCCACCACATTCACTGCTTATCCTCCACACTGGAAGCTCTGCAGAACAAAGCACTGCCAGGACCTGGCTACAAAGCTGGCAGAGCAGCAGCAGGATCCATGGAGGTACTCAGGGCTGTGTTGAGTTCACTTACCCAGAGGGGCCAGCATGGCCACAAAGAAACAGCAGGGAACCATGGGGAAAAGCTCCTTCCCTCGCAGCAACCTGCCTCTTGCAGCTGCCCAAAGAAAAGTGAAGAGGGAGCAGTGAGGGAGGGTGAGACATCTCGGGGTGGGGCTGGCCAAGAAATGTGAGAAGGCATTGGCTGGCTGGGAACCCTGGGGAATGGCACAAAGTATGGCAGGAAAGCAGAAGCCCTGCAGAGATGCAGCAGGTGGAAGGGGCAGGCTGGGCATGGGTGGGTGGGGAGGGAAGGATGGGCTTGTAAGGAGACAGATCTCTGCTGAGGTTGCACGGAGGCTGAGTGTGTGCAAGGCAGAGCAATGCTGGCTGCTCCCCTTCTGCTTCTGAAGCCCTTGGGAGGTGGAGGAACGAGGGATAAAGGTCATGCAGAGGTGCCGAGAATTTTTCAAAGCACTTTTCCTGTCTGTGTCAGTTCCCTCCCTGGCCACATCATGTCCCACCCAGCTGTGTGATGGCTCTTTTTCTCTGTGCAGCACTGTGAGCACAGCAAACAAGGTCAGTGAGAGGGAGGCAGGGCCCCGACAGACAGCACAGCAGCCCAAGCACTCAGACGTGTGAGGGCTCTCATGGAGGTTGCAGTGAGAGCGGGAGGAGAGGAAGGGAAATCCATGTGAAGAGCTGAGGGACAGTCAATGCCCTGGCATGGGAAGAGAGAAAGGATGGAGTGTGGCCCACAGGGACAGCCACGAGGGTGACAAGGGGCTGATGATGGGAGTCAGGGAGACCTCTTCTTGGTGACAGGAAATTGGCTAAGTACCTCCAGAGATGGCTTCTCCCTGGGACCTGGGGCCTTGCTGGGGTGCCCATGGTGTCTCTGTCTGGTGCTGCCTGTGGCACAAGGGCTTCAGGAGGTTTGGCTTCAGGAGCACAGTTCATTTGGCCAGTTCAGGGATTGCTCAGGGACAGGGAGCATCTGTGTCCTTGCCCCCTCTGTCCTGACAATTGACCTCTGCAAGGAGATTTGCTTTCCTGGCAGGACTGAGCTGGTCGTGCAGTGGGGTGTGGAGGCTGCCCCTGGGATTCAGGCAGGGAGAGCACTGGGCTGTAGAAAGCAGCTGTACAGTGCAATTTCCTTCCCTCCTGCTGTGCCACTGACACCTCCCTGCTGCTCTGCTCACAGGCTGAGGAGACCCAGGCCACTGCATCCTCTCCACTGCACCCTCAGCTGTCTCTGCTCTGGAGAACATCCAAGGCTTCTCTCCTGCATGGCACAAAATCTGCATGGGATAGCTGGGGAGCCCGATGAGCATAGGGCTAACAGGGATAACATCTGGGACAGTGGCCAGGGTGAAAGGAACACAGGGAAGGAGTGACAGGCCATTCTACTGAGGTCTGCTGGCAGCACATTTCCCTCATCCTTTTCCTTTCTGTGCCAAGAGGTCTGTCAGACAATAGGGAAGGAGAAAGAAGTGGAAATAGGCTAGGGTCATTGCTGGAACTTCTGCCTCATACCACTGGGAAGGAGAAGGCTCGTGGAGTGTCACCCAACTGAGTGTTTTGTAGAAGAAGAAATTTCAGTGGAAGTCCTGTGGAAAACTGTGTGCAGGTGCTAAGCAGGAGGCAGGATTAACAGGCAGAGACTGCCACAGGTGGAGACTGTGGCACAGGTGGAGTGCTGTGTTCTGAATTCACCATGAGAATAATGTTGATGACAGAGTTTTACTTGTAATTAAGCACTGCTTACCCCAAATCCAGGACTTTACAGTGTCTCATGCTCTGCCAGAGGGCAGGGGCACAAGCAGCTGGAAGGGAACATTTCCAGGACATCTGACCCAAACTGGCCAAAAGGATATTTCCTCCCTTTCAGCATGATGCTCAGTATGGAAACTGAGGGGAACTGGCCAGGTGCTGCCTATCCCTGCTCTTGGAAGGGTTGGACACCATGTCAGTGTGTCAGTGACAGTACTGTGCATCACATGGATTTACTTGACTTTTAATTTCTCTCTCTTCTCCTTTTCATGTACTCCTATTTTTGTTCTCTTTGTATCTTAATGTGTAAGTTTTATCCTTTCCCCCCCCACCAGGAAAAAGAGGTTGTTAGAGAGTGGCTGTAACAGCTGGTGGCTCACTGAGCTTGAAACACAACAACCTGAGCACCAGACAGCATCTCTTTGTCCCCACAGCTATGGCACAAGATGCAGCCACCCTGACAAGCTGGCACTTGACACTCCAGGAAGAAATTTCCAGCCTCTGTTCTTGATGGATTATGAAAATTTATGTGAGGATTCCCCTGGGCTATTGCACTGTGCTTTAAACTGGAGAAAAAACGGAATAAGCAAGTCAGGGCAGCCCTCGTGTCTTGCAGCAAGCAGCAGGGGATGGAGCGAATGGGCCAGACAAGATGGTCAGAAACACCAACAACCGCCTCTGAAAACTCCAGAGAAAGTCCATGGCCAACCAAGGCAGTCTCCTACTATGAGCAAGGAAAATTCTCAAATGTCAGAGTGTTCTGATCACAGGGTAGTGCTAAAATTTTCAGGTCCCTGGTGCACAGCAGTGTGCTCATTGTCTGGAGACCAGTGGGGCCAAGGACCAGTGGGCCTTGTCCTTCCAGTTGGACGGGAGGGAAAGCACTGTGTGAACTATTCCACATCCTGCTTCACCTGCCAGGAGTTGATGTAAGAGATTGAAAGAAAGGAGAAATGGGTGAGGAAGGGAATAGGAAAGAGGAAGGGACTAGTTGTGAGAGGACAAAAAGGAAAGGTCAGGGGGACAGACAGAAAGACATGAAAGGAGGTAAGTGAGAAGCAGTCTGTGAATGGAAGAGAAATGAGCTGAGACAGTGAGGACATGAAGAAATGAGAGTCAGAAGGTGATTCAGAGATGGGAGAGAACAGAAAAGCAGCTAGAGATCATGCAGAAGACAGACAGATGGACAGACAGAGAGACAGAGCTATCTATCCTGAAGAGCTGGAGGACACGGCAAGAAAATGGGCTTCTGTGAAACACAGGGCTCAGTGTGTGCTGGTGGCAGATCCCTGTTTGCCTGGAAAGGTTTGTGATATGCTGCACCAGCCTTTGAGTCACTGTGGATCTGTTTCAGCACAGAAATATGTGCCTGTGTCATTGAGTAGGGCATGCTGTATCTTCACAGATAAGTGGTTGTTCTTAGTCCCATTACTCTGGAAGCGATTTTTGAATTCCTCCTCAATGTCTGTTTTGCCACCTTCCACTGAATATACAACCAACTGCATCCTGGCATCCTTCTCCATGGGTAACTTGTACCAGTACAGGTTTACAAAAAGTTTCCCTGATGCAGAACATTCCAGAGTCACGGTGTCTCCCACCCGGACAACTGTATCTGGTGATTGCTGAAGGGCCCAGCCTGGAAAGACAGGACAAGAGAGGTGGGAAGTGAAATGCATTGAAGAGGACAAAAATGCACATCCTTGAAGTATGTCATAGGATGGAATGCCACCAGGATATCAGAAAGCTATGGGACAGTGCCCTGCTTCTCTGAAAAAGTCACATAGGATCAAAAAGCCCCAGAGAAACCAGCTTCAAATGCAACAGTAAATCTGTTTTGAGAAAAAAATGACTTTGGAACTCTCAAGTGAAGTATTTAAAAGGGGACAGGAAAAAACCAAATTTGCAGCTTTTCAGAGTATTCCAAATCAATAGGTGGTGGAAAAGCTCACCTGGTTCATTGCCCATCCTCCCTCTGGAAGCCTGGGGGAAGGGGCACTGCCAGCAATTGGGAGCACAGCTGAGGAGGAGGCAGCAGCAGCTCCAGTGCAGCTGCTCAAGAGGAAGGGAAGCCCACTTACCCACAGGGAGCAGGATGGCCACAAAGAACCGGCGGAAATCCATAGAGAAATGACCCCTCCTTCCAGCAGCCTGTGCCTGGTGACAGCACAGACAGAGAGATGTGTAAAGAGGAGAGGTGGAGAGGAGGGGATGCGTCTCTGTGTGGCTGGGCAGGGGAGGGAGAGGGACTCTGAAACGTGACAAGGCAGTTGGCTGTGCGGGAACGGTGGGGAATGACACCTGCAGGCAGTGCTGAAGTGCTTGTACTCTGCTCCTCTGGCTTCCTGCTGTGTGTGCTGCTGCGTGGGTGTGCATGAGTAGGTGGGAGTTCAGTAGGTGGCATAGTTCAGTGCTCTCATGGAGCAGGATGCGGCTGTGTGGCAGCCTGAGCATGTGCACAGGAATGCACAACATGGCAGAAAATGATGGGAAGGGAAGGAGATCTCAGGAATGCCCTTCAGTCACCAGTCCTCCCCCTTCCTGTGCCTCAGGAGCCACCAACTTCCTACTGCATGAAATGAGAAACTTGTTTGCAGCTATGGATATACACCCTTGAGTGTATTCTTTGAAAGGTAGTCTAAAAAACATTTCAATGGGTCTGTGGGATGTTCAGCAGCACTGACAGAAAGAGTTATTTATGCTTCAGACAGGGATTTCTCCTCCTAAAAAAGGAAGGAAGGTATTCAGAGGGTGTTCTAATTTCAACTGTGATTCAGATGGGTCTGTTCATCCTCCACAGTTCTCATGGAAAGGCCTGAAGTGCTGCTGTGACACTTCTTGCTGGATGACCTCTGAATGGTGTCACAAACATCATTTGCCTTCCTTTGACATCAGTTTGCCCCATGAGCAAGGCACACCCCATGGAGTTCTGGGCTTAATGGGAGCCTCTAGGAGGGGTGTCAGAGAGGTTGTTAGGAGAATGAGAGGGGCTTGGGTGAGGTATGTTCATCAGATACCTGCCATCAAGGACTTAGGAACACAGGAGCCACAGGAGCTATGATCCAGAGCTTTGGCTGTGAGCTTTAGCAGTAGCCTGGGAAGACATCAGGAGTCTCCTCCTGCTGATTTCAGCAAGTAGCATAGGGAACCTCAGAGATCATGTTCTCCTTGGGGATTATCAGCCAGCCCTATAAGATGCACTTCCTGCTGTAAAGAATAACTTATCAGTTACAGATCAGAGCAGATGAAATGAATAATGAAGAAAAACAATAAAACGTACCAAGATAAAGGCAGGGATGGTCAAGCTTCCTGATTCAAGAGCTCACTTGCTAATCCACTGAAATTTGTGTGGATGTTAAACCAAATGTAAAACCCCCATGAAAGGAGGGAAAGGGAAGCAGTTGTAGCCTAAAGGTTACCTTACAGGGTATGAGAGCTATAGATCAGGAAAAATACTGTTGCAAAGCAGCGACCTAATACCAGTTTAAAAGCCAACAGAATTCATGTACCCTCTTGGAGCAGTCCCTGGCCTTGGACTTAGACTTCAACATGAAGGAAAATTTCCATCAGGACAGTGACACAGTGAGTATCAGTCCTCCAGGGCCCACAAAAAATTAACCAAGAAATGGAGTAGGAAGAGTATTTCTATTTAGTCTCTCAAGCTATTCCAGCATCTCCAAACATATGGCTTCTCTTTCCTGTCTCTGGAGAGAATCCTGTGTCTTTCAGGAGCTAACATGATGAAGTTGGCAGCTGCTTGGAGAATGAACATGATTATTCAGCAAAGCATTAAGCTTTGGAAAACTGTGTGTTTTCCAAAAAAACTGTGTGTTGTGACAGAAATCCCCACTCCTGCAGAGAGGGATTTCTGAAGATCTCACTATTTCTCTTCACAGGATTATTGCTCACCTACATTACACTCATAAACATCAGCATTAGACTGAAATCCTTGTGTGGCAAGAATGAGTCTCTGTAGAACATTCCAAAGATGAAGAAAAGCATGGTTTGGTATTTGGGTGGATACTTAAATACAGGGTAGGAGAGAGAAAGTAGAAAAGGGAGATGCTGAGCATTCCCACATTTGAACTATTTAACTTGGGAAGTGGTGGGGGGCACACGATAGTTTTTCTACCCTCCCTTTTGAAATTACAATGGAACTATTTGATTTAGGAAAACAGTGCGTTGCATAAATTAAAAACACACATTATTCAAGTAAAGGGATTTGCTAAAATATACTTAACAAAGTTAAACCCTGGGTTTGGTGGATTTGCCCACCACCCCCAAATCAATACAATGAATCTTCCTCTCCACTACCTACAATATGCAACTTTGGGTAAAACTATGCCTTTTAAAGAAAGATACAATCAGCACAGAGGAATGTGAAAGAGATTTGAGAGTTGTTCTCAACAGGTACTGTATATAAGAATGAGACAGACAAACAACTAGACATCTTCCAAAGCCAGAAGGTATTTTTAGATTGAAGGCTACCTTAGGGAATAATTAAAATAGCTCTCTATCTTCGCAGAGGTTTATGATTAACAGGTATGTGATTTGTACATTCTACCAATGCCTGTTCATGCCCACATTGGGATCTTCAAATTTTCCACTGTGTACTTTTTGTCTGCAGAAAACCTTGGACTAGAGATAAGACCATTCCCAAAATGTATTTCTAGCAGCTCCCATGTCCAGTCAGCCAGTCTGGGCTTGAGGCTGAATCAAGACCATGAAGTGCCTGCTGCTTCTCGCCTTTATTGGGGTGGCTGGTGAGTATATCTTTGATTTCTATTTCTGTCATTTAAGGGGAAGCTGATTTTCTGAGCAAAACTGCAAGGTAGCCTATTGGGGGAAAGCCAAGTCCAGTTTTGACTTGCAGAAGTTTGAAGGCAGAGCCCTGCATCTTCCACCTTCTCTCTGTTCATAATGCCTGGTGCCACCAGCTGGGGAATGGACCCTGCCTTCACAGGGGTTCCTGACCCAGCTATTGAGATGTGGCCATAGCTTCAGAAAAAGGCTGACTCCTTCTCTGGGACTAAGGAGAGCACAGGGAACAGTTCTGGCCCAGGAAGTCCTAAAGCAACTGCAAAAGTTTGCACCCTGGCTAGGTGCTCCAAGATAATATCACTGCACACTTGTTTTTCCTTTTCCCCTCAGTCAACTCCTGACTGTTTCCATAGACAGGATCCTGGGAAAGACACACCTGTGACCCGATCCAACAAGAACACTTCTGTGTCCTTATGTTCCCTCAGGGAGTAGCCAGCAGGGCTTTAGGTGCAGATAGGTGAGGCACCAGTGTAGGGCTGATCCCTTCTTTGTGGGTGCAGCAAATGGATGTGCCATAGATCTGCCCAGCACTGCTGCCCTGAGTGTCCACAGAGGGGAGCCTGCAAGTGAGGGGCTTCAGACAGGCAGTCACAGGGCAGGTTAGAGGGCAGCTCACAGGCCACATTGCCTTAGGCCAGCTGTTGACACATGGCACTTCTTGTCTTCCAGTTGCCTTCCCCACCTTTGCTGAAGATGACGATGACAAGATTGTGGGAGGCTACACCTGTGCACGGAACTCTGTGCCCTATCAGGTGTCCCTGAATTCTGGATATCACTTCTGTGGAGGTTCCCTCATCAGCAGCCAGTGGGTCCTGTCGGCTGCTCACTGCTACAAATCGTGAGTGGAAAAATTCCATCCTTCTCTAAACCTACTTCTGTCTTCCAGTTCCCTTCTAGCAGGAATTCTGAGCTATGAGCTAGAACTATGTAAGTGCCTCCATTCTGACCACAGACAGCCAAGGGATGGATGGGTGCATCATTCAGGAAGCTGGGCCGAGGCATCCTGAGGCCTTTCCCACTTCTGCAAATGTTCCTGTGAAAGCAAAACACTTTCTGAAATGACAATGGGATAATCAAGCAAGGAGGTCTGGGCTGTGATTTCTTATCAATGGCATGAATCTTGCTAAAGCATTGTCCCTGGAGAACAGGAAGAGGAAGGAGGTCAGCCTAGAGCAGTTTGCCTTGTCCCAGAACATTTGGATAGAGTGCTGCTATGTATTCAGCTGCTGTCGTGTCTTCACAAACCTGCAGAAATTCACCACCCGTACTGGGAGTGGGTTAAGATGTCGGTGGGGATCCCCAGGGCTCCCTGCAGGACAAGAAAGATGCCCTGGCCCAGAAGGCTTCTGTGGCAGTGAGGTTGGAGTGAGTGCACTCAGTGACAGGGGGTTTCTCTCAACCTGCCAGTAGCAGTAAAGGACGTGCTGTGCCTGCTCTTTTCCAGTCGCATCCAAGTGCAGCTCGGGAAACACAACCTGGAACTCACCGAGTCCACACAGCAGTTTATCAACTCTGCTAAAGTCATCCGCCACTCTGGCTACAGCTCCTACACCCTGGACAATGACATCATGCTCATCAAGCTGGCCACCCCAGCCAAGCTCAACAACGCTGTCCAAACCATTCCTCTGCCTACCAGCTGCGTGGCCACCGGCACCACCTGCCTGATCTCCGGCTGGGGCAACACTCTCAGCAGTGGCAGTGAGTACTCTGGGGGAGTGTACACACCCTTGCTGGCCCAGGACAGTCTCTAAGGTGTCGCCATTAACCCCCAAGAGGACAGGCTAAAACACAGGGAAGTGCTGTGGGACAGGGCTGTTCAGTGATGGGTCAGTGTAGGGACTGCACAGTGCACTCAGCTAATGTCAACAGAGTTGTCACTTCTCTGAGAGTAATGGTGGAGTCTGGGACTGTGGATCTAGAATTCCTACTAGAGACCTCCATTCCCTCACACCAATGGTCAGGGATGTGCATGGCAAGTGGTTTCTCTTCCAGTGATGACATCTTAACCTGCACAAGAGGAGAGGATGGTTTTCCTGAGGCTCAGGTTTCTTCCAGTGTATGTATCATGAGAGTGGCCCCACTCTTGCCAATTGATGATATTCCAGGTACGAGAAAAGTTAAGGTGGCTGCAGTGTAGGATGGTGGGCCCATGGGTAGATGTTATGGGTTAACACAGTTAGGTTTTTAGTTAAAGAGGAATATGGAATGTTTCCCTGTCAGGACCTTGGATTTTTTTTCAAGGGGGCAGGGACCTATCAGAGGCCACATCTTGGCTATTGGTATGTGGCTTGACAACTGAGAAACCTGAATGCAACTTCTGGTAATACCCAGATAAAGCTGAGTCTCTATTCCAGGTTCATTCTTCTTCCAGTGAGCAACCAGGTAACATCGTGGGCAGCAGCGGGGCCCGGCTTAGGCCCTGCTGCCCCCTTGGCAGCCAGGCCAGGCCCAGCTGGGGCTCGGGCAGCCGCTGCCCATAGGGGAGCGAGTTGGCTGAGCGCCCTTTTCTCCCTGGTTGCCAGCAATGGAGAAGGGAGGCTGCAGCTTGGCAGTGCTGGCCGCCTGCTGGGGTCCATGGCGGAGGCGGGCAGGCTGTGGCTGGGCCCAGTAGCAGCTGGCAGCGAGGAAAGGGAGCCTGCAGACTCTGATGGCAGCTCTGAGCTGGGTCACCTTGGATGAGACCCAGGGGTGGAAGCAAGAGACTTTCACTAGCCAGGCCGTTCTGAATTTTCTTGGCCTGAGTTCTCTTCCGGGCTTTTGAAAATCCTAGAGGCTGCTGCCCAGCAGAGATCATGTGACCATCTGCAGGCCTGGGCAAGAAATGTTAACACTTTCCTGACACAGATTGAGACTTTTTAAAACTCTAACACTTCTCAGAGAAAAAAAGGCTAAATTAGAGATATGTAAAGGGACAATATGGAGATACCAAATTCAGTAAAGGAAGAGTGACTTCTTAAGTGGAAGAGATGACAAGTTGCCTTAGTCCTAGGCTGAAAAACTTCCTATGAGTTGTGGTAAGAGAATGTAATACGAATATGCGAAAGTATTCCTTTAAATCATGGACAATGTGAACTGGGGAGATGATTTGTCAATTTTTATGCAAAGGTATCTGTGATTTACTGAGTGAATATTGAATTAGAAGCTGTGATCTGGTGATCCCATAAGATGTCTGAACAGAGAGAGAGGAGAAGAAGCCCCCTGTGCCAGTGAAGAAGTGAGAAGATATTTCTGTTCCTTAGGATGAGAAATCCTTTGTTATTTTTGGAGTTGTGCATCCTTAAAAGGTGACATTCCAACAAGAGTCCACGGCCCGTATGTAGTCATGGGAAAGGCTACGTGATATGGGAGGTCTACAACTGCAGAAGTTTCAAGGGGCTGCTTTTGTGAGAGTTACAAGCTAAAAGCAGACTGTTTCTCTTGTGGAAAGTTACCAGAATAAATCAGGAGAGACTTCTCTCTCTCAAAGACTGAATGAAAGACTATTTTTTAGGTGGTATTGACTTGAAGCTCTCAGTTTTGCCTCTTTAAAATGTTTGCGGGAAAGTAAACATTTTGAGGTGGGAGAAGGGGTTGTTGTAGAAGCTTCTCTTTTTTTTTCCTTTTTTCTTTCTTTTTTTTTCCTTTTCTTTTTGTGTTAATAGATCTATTTGTTTATCTTTAGGCTTGAGCCTGCTTTGCTTCACCTAATCCTATCTCACAAGGGGAAAAAGAGAGGAAACATTAAGATCACTACACTACAATTAGCAAACAGAATTCGGTTAATGTGAAACCACAACAGTAGAATCTATCTCTACAGAAGGAACCCATTCTGTGTTTGCTGTTGAGGGGAAGCGGGATTGCTGCTAGAACAGGGTGTCCAGCATTTGCTTTTCTGTTAAGATCCTCTCTGAGCTCTGAAAAGGAGACCATCAACCTTCTCTCCCTACTTCCTTGTAGGCAACTACCCAGACCAACTGCAGTGCCTGAAGGCTCCTGTCCTCTCTGCTGCCGACTGCTCTGATGCTTACCCTGGGCAAATCACCAAGAACATGATGTGTGTAGGATTCCTGGAGGGAGGAAAAGACTCCTGCCAGGTAAATCATCTGCCTGCCCTTTCCCAGTCATTTCTCTCCTGCCTTTTCCCAGCTGAAGAGGCCTTCACATGACAGAGTCAGCTGTACTCACTGCACTGGTAAATCTGAGCTCTTGAATGACAGCAGAGGCTCCAGGCACACATATCCTGAATGTTGGCCAAGTGCCGCATCCGGCAAAACCAGGCAGCTGACTCATCCTTAGCTGTGGTTCTGCTGGAGCTGAGGTCAGGCAGGGTAGCATCAGGTGGAGAGTGTGCATCAGAAACAGCCTTTGTAGAACCTTTGTGCAGAGTACGCCTGACAGGGCTTCCTGCAAAGTCAGTGATCTCAGGGAGCTCTGGCTCATGGCTTAGGCTGATGCCATTTGCTGAATATCCATACCCTTTGTGTGCACAGGGAGATTCCGGCGGTCCCGTGGTCTGCAATGGACAGCTCCAGGGCATTGTTTCCTGGGGTATTGGATGTGCCCAGAGGGGCTATCCCGGAGTTTACACCAAGGTTTGCAACTACGTCTCCTGGATCCGGTCCACCATGGCCTCCAACTGAGATGCTCCTTTGGTGTGACCTGTATTTTCTCATCATCATTTCTGTTCTTTTGGGTCTGGACATGCAAAAATTAATAAAGACTGTCAGGCACCCTTACTTTGTGCACTGTAAATCTGGGAACTTCCATAGGCTGTGATACGGAGCACAGTGGCAGTGAACATCACGCAAGGGAAAATACTTATTATTTGTAGTGCCTCTCAATTGACAGGGTCTTGGAACACTTTGCAGAATCATCAACAGGAGCCTTTCAGTCAGTTACCTGCTCTTGTTTCTGGAGCAGAACATCATTTCTGTTCTTTTTGAACAGGACAAGCAATAGCCCACAGTTCCAAAGTTCTTGAAGTGATTCTGAAATTCATCCTCAAACTTTGCCTGTCCCCCTTCCCCTGGGAACACAAGCAGCTGCAGCATGTCATCCTTTCTTTGAGCCTGCTGATACCACTACATGAGGAATGGAAGTGGGAAGAGGGATGAGGGTGGTGTTTTGCCAGGAGGTCAGCAGGAGTCAGAGCATTGGATAGAGACTTTGGATCTGCCATGTCAAAGAGCTGGTCCTTGCCAGGAGGCAGATTGGGATATCATGTTGTGTGCTTCCAGAGTCCCAGAATGAGGTTGTGCTGTCCCAAATCCCATGAAGAAAAGAGGGTCAGGAGGGATGACCGTGGGAAGTGAGGAGGGAAGGCGGAAAAGTTGCAGGAAGAAAAAACTGGGAGTTAAGCAGGAACATGAGCCAGAAAGGGAGGAAGGCAAGGAAGAAAGCAGGAGTATCTGCTGATGCCTGAGCCTCTTTGCCTACAGTCCCTGCATACAGTCAAGACTTGGGTTACATCATAAACACCAGGGTTCAGGTCACAAGGCAGAGGTATAACTTGGGGTCCCTGGTGCACAGCAGTGTGCCCATTGCCTGGAGACCAGTGGGGCCAAGGACCAGTGGGCCTTGTCCTTCCAGCTGGACGGGAGGGAAAGTGCTGTGTGAACTATTCCACGTCCTGCTTCACTCGCCAGGAGTTGACATAGCAGACAGAAAACAAGGAGAACAGGGTGAGGAAGGCAATAAGACAGAGGAAGGGAGTAGCTCTAAAAGGACAAAAAGGAAAGGTCGGGGACAGACAGAAAGACATGGAAGCGGGGAAAGTGAGAAGCAGTCTGTGAATGGAAGAGAAATGAGCTGAGAGAGTGAGGACATGAAGAAATGAGAGTCAAAAAGTAATTCAGAGATGGAGGAGAATAGAAAAGCAGCAAGAGACCATGCAGAAGACAGACAGATGGACAAACAGACATACACCATCTATCCTGAAGAGGTGGACGGCAAGGCAAGAAAACGAGGTCAAACACAGGGCTCAGTGTGTGCTGGTGGCAGATCCTTGTTTGCCTGGAAAGGATTGTGATATAACTGCACCAGCCTTTGAGTCACTGTGGATCTTGTTCAGCACAGAAATATGTGCCTGTGTCATTGAGTAGGGCAGGCTGTATCTTCACAGATAAGTGATTGTTCTTAGTCCCATTACTCTGGAAGCGATTTTTGAATTCCTCCTCAATATCAGCTTTGTCACCTTCCACTGAATATACAACCAACTGCATCCTGGCATCCTTCTCCATGGGTAACTTGTACCAGTACAGGTTTAGGAAAAGTTTCCCTGATGCAGAACATTCCAGAGTCACGGTGTCTCCCACCCGGACAACTGTATCTGGTGATTGCTGAAGGGCCCAGCCTGGAAAGATAGGACAAGAGAGGTGGGAAGTGAAATGCATTGAAGAGGACAAAAATGCACATCCTTGAAGTATGTCATAGGATGGAATACCACCAGGATATCAGAAAGCTGTGGGACAGTGCCCTGCTTCTCTGAAAAAGACAACAGGATCAAAAAGCCCCAATGAAACTAGCTTCAAATGCAACAGTAAATCTGTTTTAATAAAAAAATGACTTTGAAACTCTCAAGTGAATTATTGAAAAGGAGACAAGAAAAAAAAACAAATTTGCAGCTTTGCAGAGTTTCCCAATTCAATAGGTGGTGGAAAAGCTCACCTGGTTCATTGCTCTACATTCCCTTGGAAGCCTAGGGGAAGGGGCACTGCCAGCAATTGGGAGCACAGCTGACGGGGAGGCAGCAGCAGCTCCAGTGCAGCTGCTCAAGAGGAAGGGAAGCCCACTTACCCACAGGGAGCAGGATGGCCACAAGGAACCGGTGGAAATCCATAGAGAAAGGCCCCCTCCTTCCAGCAGCCTGTGCCTGGTGACAGCACAGACACAGAGATGTGTAAAGAGGAGAGGTGGAGAGGAGGAGATGCGTCTCTGTGTGGCTGGGCAGGGGAGGGAGAGGGACTCTGAAACGTGACAAGGCAGTTGGCTGTGCGGGAACGGTGGGGAATGACACCTGCATGCAGTGCTGAAGTGCTTGTACTCTGCTCCTCTGGCTTCCTGCTGTGTGTGCTGCTGCGTGGGTGTGCATGAGTAGGTGGGAGTTCAGTAGGTGGCATAGTTCAGTGCTCTCATGGAGCAGGATGGGGCTGTGTGGCAGCCTGAGCGTGTGCACAGGAATGCACAACATGGCAGACAGTGATGGGAAGGGAAGGAGATCTCAGGAATGCATGTGTGTGCCTGTGTCCCGCTCTTTGTCTCCTCCCTAGCCACCCTCACACTCACAGACTGCCAACCCTGCAAGCTGCAATCTCTGCTTCTCCCAGTCAGGCCTGTCGTGTTGTCCAGCTATGAGAAAAGCTGCTGACCTGCCAACCTGGTGTCTCTTGGAGCATGACAGAGAATGGTTCTGCAACTGCTCTTCTCTACCTCCAAAGGAGGATCTCAAGGAGAGAACAGGCTGCCTTTGTCTCTGAACTGGGACTGCCCCTTGAGAGACTGCAGCTCAGAGAGATTTCTGAGGAGAACGGTGTGCCCCACAGGATGTGCTGCTACAGATTGACCATCTCCATGCCAGGGAAGAACAAATACTCTCCTTGCCTCCTTATGGCAGCACTCTGCAAAAGAGCACCAGGACACAAATGGACAAAGCTGCACAAAATCATGTCTTCTTCTCTGCACACAGCCTTGTTCACCTGCCCAAGGCAGTGGGAAATGCCTGCAGGCAGGAAGAGACACTCCTAGTTTGTGTGCACCGAGTTTGGGAACAGAGGTCTGACAGAGCCTCTGCACATCCCTGCTGTGCTGTGTGCCCACCAATGCACAGCAGTGTAAGGCTGGCCCACACAGGACATCAAGTGATGCAGCTGCTCAAGGCTGTCATGGGCTTTGCAGTGAACATGTTCCCCTGTCTCCTGTGAGCAGAGGAGAGCAGCAATGCCTCCAGCTCCCAAATCCCCTGCTGCAGGCCTGAGTGGGTCCCATTGCATTCATGTTCCCATGCTGCCTAGAGAAGATTCAGAGAAGAGCCTGGATTCCTCTCAAGAAGTGGGAGATCAAAGAAAAGACATCGGGCTACTTTGTAGAAGTGCCACATCCTCACACTTCCACTGCCAGCACTGCAGCTGAGAGGAGGCTGTGCCTGCTGTGTCCATGGAAAGGTTCTCCAATTGCCTGGGGGGTGCAGAGGGCAGGGCAGTGCCGAGGGAGCCCTGCAGAGGACACGGTACTTGGGGGCTTAGTGACATTGAAGAGACATGGCTGCTATGTGGGGCCCTGGTTTAGGTCGTGAGAAGCTTCTATGTTAGCATGGGAATGTGCAGGGTGGGATCCACCTGGAGTGCCCCATGCAGGCCTGGGCTGGGCACGGGTCTGGGTTATACAGGACAGAATGATGGAATGGGTCAGCTAAGAAGGGACCTCAGGGGGTCACTGCTCCAACCTCCCTGCTCAAGCATTGTCTGCCAGAGCACATGGCACAGGCTTGTATCCTGATGGTTCTGGAGTATCTTCTGGGAGAGAGCCTCCAGAGGTTCTCTGTGCATCCTGCTCCAATGCATGGTCACCAACACAGGAAAGCTCTTGCCTCCTATTCAGTTGGAATTTCCTGTGCATCATTTTCTGCCCGTTGTCTCTTGTCTTAGTGTTTAGCAACATGAAGGAGAGCCTGGATCTACCTCTTGGCACTCTCACTTCAGATACTTATAACCATTGCTGAGGTGTCCTCTAAGTTGCTTTTTCTCAAGGCCAAACAGGCCCAGCTCCCACAGCCTTTGTGCTCACATAAGAGGTGCTCCACTCTTATGGGCATCACCTTTCTCCTCCACTCGACCTGCTCCAGGAGCTCCATGTCTCCCTTGTACTGAAGAGCCCAGAATGGGACACTGCACTCCAGATGGGCCTCACCAGGGCTGAGTGGAGCCTCACCTCCCTCACCCTGCTGGCAATGCTCATCCTAATGCACCCCAGGACACCATTGGCTTCTTGGCCACCAGGACACACTGCTGGCTCATGGACTGCTTCTTGTCCACCGGAATACACAGGTCCTTCTCTGGAGAGCTGCTTCCCAGCAGGTCAGACCCCAGCCTGTGCTGATACATGGGATTATACCTTGGCAGGTGCATTTGCCTCTGCTGAATTTCAGACGGTTCCTCTCTGCCCACCTCTCCAACCAGCTGAGGTCCCTCTGAAGGGCTGCACAGCACCCTGGGATATCAGAAACTCCTCCTAACTTGGTGTTTTCAGTGAACTTGATGAGGAGACTCTCTAGCACTTCATCTGAGTCACTGATCAAAAGAACACTGTAACCTGCTGGAAATTTCTCTCATCTGCTCCACTTTCCAACATCAACTGTAATTTTTATATGTTTGCTGAAGATTAACTGTATGTGGATCAAAGGGATGGAAGGCAGGTGGGTCCTGCCCCACAGACCACTCTACATGGAGGATATCACACATTTTCTGAGTAAAACACAGGCTTGTGCTCTGCTGTTCATATTCCTTGGCCACAGAACAACCACAGACAAGTCGTTATAACAGAGGAGCGTGTGCACAGCTCCCACATGGCGCTGGCTACTTCAACACCTGCCTGGCCTTGCCTTTATCTCCAGGTGTACCAAGAACTTCCCACACAAGCATTCCTTCTGTTTGACAGGGACAATCATGAGCAGGGTTGACTGGAGTTAAGTAAGAGGAAGTCAGTGGAGTGCACACTGAAGACAGAAAGAAGAAGGTGGGGAAGGGAAGGGACACAGAGAGGAGAGAATGGGCTGACAGAAATAAGTTTAGTGCAAGTAAGAGTTAAATGCAGAAGGAGGCCTGGAATGGCAAGGAGACAAAAATGGACAATTAACTGAAAATATCTAAAAATGGGGGGGGAAGTCAAGGCTAGGAAGCAGAGGAGCTAATGAGTGAGAAGTGTCATGCAGCACCCATGAGGTGGAAAGCAGGTCCTGTATGTGCAGGGACAAGTTTGTGTTCAGCTCCCTCAGCAGCTTCACCACTGTGTTCACTCTCAGCACAGTAGTATGTGCCAGAGTCATTGAGAAAGGCATGTTCTATTGAGAGGCTGATACTGTCTCCTTTTATGTCACTGCTCTTGAAATGGTTCTCAAAACCCTTCTCCACTGCTGCTTTAGCACCTTCATATGCATAAACCAGCTGGGTCATACTGGAATTCTTCTCTGAAGGCAGCATGTACCAGTACATAGCTCTGTAGGAGGTTTTCTTCTTGGAACATTCCAGTTTGACGGACTGGCCTTCTTTTATCACCATGTCTGGAGACTGTTCCAGGGATAAAACTGCAGAGGAAAAATAGAAGCTGTGAGAAAAAGGAATAAATGGGGAAAAGTTGAACTAGGCACTGTGTGTGGGTAGGAAAGGTTTGAGAAGAAAGAGGGCAGGCAAGGGAGCAGTACAAGGCATGGGACAGCTCTTCAGATCAGCAAGTGAATTTCCAATCTCGCTTCCATAGGCAAGGTGCATTCCTGGGCAGTTTGTGTCCAAAACCAGGAACCATCTCGGGGCTGCACACAGAATGACAAAGAGTTGGCCATTGCAGGAGATTCAGGGAGTCCTGCCCACCACATTCACTGCTTATCCTCCACACAGGAAGCTCTGCAGAACAAAGCACTGCCAGGACCTGGCTACAAAGCTGGCAGAGCAGCAGCAGGATCCGTGGAGGTACTCAGGGCTGCGCTGAGTTCACTTACCCAGAGGGGCCAGCATGGCCACAAAGAAACAGCAGGGAACCATGGGGAAAAGCTCCTTCCCTCGCAGCAACCTGCCTCTTGTAGCTGCCCAAAGAAAAGTGAAGAGGGAGCAGTGAGGGAGGGTGAGACATCTCGGGGTGGGGCTGGCCAAGAAATGTGAGAAGGCATTGGCTGGCTGGGTCTCGGTTCCTGTTTCTGTAGGCTGATGGCCCACCGAGATGTTTGTTAAAAGTCTCCAGACATGGTGATAAAAGAAGGCCAGTCCGTGAAACTGGAATGTTCCAAGAAGAAATCCTCCAACAGAGTTATATACTTGTTCATGCTGCCTTCAGAAAAGAATTCCAGTATGACTCAGCTGGTTTCTGCAAAGGAGGCCAATGTCTTTGCTTTGATCTCCTACTTCTTGAGAGAATCCGGGCTCTTTCCTGAATCTTTTCTAGGAAGCTTGGAAAATGAATGCAATGGGACACACTCAGGCCTGCAGCAGAGGATATAGGAGCTGGAGGCATTGCTGCTCCCCTCTGCTGACAGGACAAAGGGGAACATGTTCACTGCAAAGCCCAGGACAGCCTTGAGCAGCTGCATCACTTGATGTCCTGTGTGGGCCAGCCTTACACTGCTGTGCATTGCTGGGCACACAGCACAGCAGGGATGTGCAGAGGCTCTGTCAGACCTCTGTTCCCAAACTCGGTGCACACAAACTAGGAGTGTCTCTTCCTGCCTGCAGGCATTTCCCACTGCCTTGGGCAGGTGAGCAAGGCTGTGAGCAGAGAAGAAGACATGATTTTGTGCAGCTTTGTCCATTTGTGTTGTGGTGCTCTTTTGCAGAGTGTTGCAATAAGGAGGCAAGGAGAGTATTTGTTCTTCCCTGGCATGGAGATGGTCAATCTGTAGCAGCACATCCTGTGGGGCACACCGTTCTCCTCAGAAATGTCTCTGAGCTGCAGTCTCTCAAGGGGCAGTCCCAGTTCAGAGGCAAAGGCAGCCTGTTCTCTCCTTGAGATCCTCCTTTGGAGGTAGAGAAGAGCAGTTCCAGAACCATTCTCTGTCATGCTCCAAGAGACACCAGGCTGGCAGGTCAGCAGCTTTTCTCATAGCTGGCCAACACGACAGGCCTGACTGGGAGAAGCACAGATTGCAGCTTGCAGGGTTGGCCGTCTGTGAGTGTGAGGGTGGCTAGGGAGGAGACAAAGAGCGGGACACAGGCACACACATGCATTCCTGAGATCTCCTTCCCTTCCCATCATTGTCTGCCATGTTGTGCATTCCTGTGCACATGCTCAGGCTGCCACACAGCCCCATCCTGCTCCATGAGAGCACTGAACTATGCCACCTACTGAACTCCCACCTACTCATGCACACCCACGCAGCAGCACACACAGCAGGAAGCCAGAGGAGCAGAGTACAAGCACTTCAGCACTGCATGCAGGTGTCATTCCCCACCGTTCCCACACAGCCAACTGCCTTGTCACGTTTCAGAGTCCCTCTCCCTCCCCTGCCCAGCCACACAGAGACGCATCTCCTCCTCTCCACCTCTCCTCTTTACACATCTCTGTGTCTGTGCTGTCACCAGGCACAGGCTGCTGGAAGGAGGGGGCCTTTCTCTATGGATTTCTGCCGGTTCCTTGTGGCCATCCTGCTCCCTGTGGGTAAGTGGGCTTCCCTTCCTCTTGAGCAGCTGCACTGGAGCTGCTGCTGCTGCCTCCTCCTCAGCTGTGCTCCCAATTGCTGACAGTGCCCCTTCCCCCAGGCTTCCAAGGGAAGGTAGAGCAATGAACCAGGTGAGCTTTTCCACCACCTATTGAATTGGGAAACCCTGCAAAGATGCACATTTGCTTTTTTCTTGTTCCCTTTTAAATACTTCACTTGAGAGTTACAAAGTCATTTTTTTATTAAAACAGATTTACTGTTGCATTTGAAGCTGGTTTCTTTGGGGCTTTTTGATCCTGTTGTCTTTTTCAGAGAAGCAGGGCACTGTCCCACAGCTTTCTGATATCCTGGTGGCATTCCATCCTGTGACATACTTCAAGGATGTGCATTTTTGTCCTCTTCAATGCATTTCACTTCCCACCTCTCTTGTCCTGTCTTTCCAGGCTGGGCCCTTCAGCAATCACCAGATACAGTTGTCCGGGTTGGAGACACCGTGACTCTGGAATGTTCTGCATCAGGGAAAGCTTTTATATACATGTACTGGTACAAGTTACCCATGGAGAAGGATGCCAGGATGCAGTTGGTTGTATATTCAGTGGAAGGTGGCAAAGCTGATATTGAGGAGGAATTCAAAAATCGCTTCCAGAGTAATGGGACTAAGAACAACCACTTATCTGTGAAGATACAGCATGCCCTACTCAATGACACAGGCACATATTTCTGTGCTGAAACAGATCCACAGTGACTCAAAGGCTGGTGCAGCATTGCACAAACCTTTCCAGGCAAACAGGGATCTACCACCAGCACACACTGAGCCCTGTGTTTCACAGAAGCCCATTTTCCTGCCTTGCTCTCCAGCTCTTCAGGAATGATGGTGTCTGTCTTTCTGTCCATCCATCTGTCTGTCTTCCGCATGGTCTCTAGCTGCTTTTCTGTTCTCCTCCATCTCTAAATTACTTTTTGACCCTGGTTTCTTCATGTTTTCATTATCTCACCTCATTTATCTGCCATTCACTGCTTCACACTTTCCCTACTTTCAAACCTTTCTGTCTGTCCCTCTGACCTTTCGTTTTTGTCCTCTCACACCTAGTCCCTTCCTATTTCCTATTCCTTTCCTCATCCATTTCTCCTTTCTTTCAATCTCTTACATTAACTCCTGGCAGGTGAAGCAGGATGTGGGATAGTTCACACAGCGCTTTCCCTCCCGTCCAGCTGGAAGGACAAGGCCCACTGGTCCTTGGTCCCACTGGTCTCCAGGCAATGGGCACACTGCTGTGCACCAGGACCCCAAATTTTACCACTTCCTTGTGACCTGAGCACACCGATATTTGAGAATTGTCCTTGCCAATCATAGGAGAGTGCCCATGTTGGCCATGGATTGTCTCTGGAGTTTTCAGAGGGGGTTGTTGATGTTCTTGGAATGGAAGGGACACAGAGAGGAGAAGAACGGCAAACAGAAGTATGTGTAGTGCAAGTATGAGTAAAACTCAGTTGGAGGCCTGGAATGGCAAGGAGACAAAAATGGACAAATAAATACACATTATCTAAGAAAGGGAGGTAGGCAAGGCCAGGAAGCAGAGGAACTAATGAGTGAGAAGTGTCATGCAGCACCCATGAGGTGGAAAGCAGGTCCTGTATGTGCAGGGAGAAGTTTGTGCTCAGCTCCCTCAGCAGCTTCACCACTGTGATCACTCTCAGCACAGTAGTATGTGCCAGAGTCATTGAGAAAGGCATGTTCTATTGAGAGGCTGATACTGTCTCCTTTTATGTCACTGCTTTTGAAATGGTTCTCAAAACCCTTCTCCACTTGTGCACTACCACCTTCCAATGCATAAACCAGCTGGATCATACTGGAATTCTTCTCTGAAGGCAGCATGTACCAGTACATAGCACTGTTGGATGTTTTCTTCTTGGAACATTCCAGTTTGACGGACTGGCCTTCTTTTATCACCATGTCTGGAGACTGTTCCAGGGATAAAACTAGAAAGAGAAAAAAGGGACAGTGATGAGAAGGAAAAAATGGGAAAAAGGTGAACTAGTCTCTGTGTGTTATTAGGAAAGGTATGAGAAGAAAGAGGGCAGGCAAGGGAGCAGTACAAGGCATGGGACAGCTCTTCAGATCAGCAAGTGAATTTCCAATCTCGCTTCCATAGGCAAGGTGCATTCCTGGGCAGTTTGTGTCCAAAACCAGGAACCATCTCGGGGCTGCACACAGAATGACAAAGAGATGGCCATTGCAGGAGATTCAGGGAGTCCTGCCCACCACATTCACTGCTTATCCTCCACACAGGAAGCTCTGCAGAACAAAGCACTGCCAGGACCTGGCTACAAAGCTGGCAGAGCAGCAGCAGGATCCATGGAGGTACTCAGGGCTGCGTTGAGTTCACTTACCCAGAGGGGCCAGCATGGCCACAAAGAAACAGCAGGGAACCATGGGGAAAAGCTCCTTCCCTCGCAGCAACCTGCCTCTTGTAGCTGCCCAAAGAAAAGTGAAGAGGGAGCAGTGAGGGAGGGTGAGACATCTCGGGGTGGGGCTGGCCAAGAAATGTGAGAAGGCATTGGCTGGCTGGGAACCCTGGGGAATGGCACAAAGTATGGCAGGAAAGCAGAAGCCCTGCAGAGATGCAGCAGGTGGAAGGGGGAGGCTGGGCATGGGTGGGGAGGGAAGGATGGGCTTGTAAGGAGACAGATCACTGCTGAGGTTGCATGGAGGCTGAGTGTGTGCAAGGCAGAGCAATGCTGGCTGCTCCCCTTCTGCTTCTGAAGCCCTTGGGAGGTGGAGGAACGAGGGATAAAGGTCATGCAGAGGTGCCTTGAATTTTTCCAAGCACTTTTCCTGTCTTCCCCAGACATGGCTGAGTCAGTCCCTCCCTGGCCACCCCACAGCCCACCCAGCTGTGTGTTGGCTCTTTTTCTCTGTGCAGCCCTGTGAGCACAGCAAACAAGGTCAGTGAGAGGGAGGCAGGGCCCCGACAGACAGCACAGCAGCCCAAGCACTCAGACGTGTGAGGGCTCTCATGGAGGTTGCAGTGAGAGCGGGAGGAGAGGAAGGGAAATCCGTGTGAAGAGCTGAGGGACAGTCAATGCCCTGGCATGAGAAGAGAGAAAGGATGGAGTGTGGCCCACAGGGACAGCCACGAGGGTGACAAGGGGCTGATGATGAGAGTCAGGGAGACCTCTTCTTGGTGACAGGAAATTGGCTAAGTACCTCCAGAGATGGCTTCTCCCTGGGACCTGGGGCCTTGCTGGGGTGCCCATGGTGTCTCCGTCTGGTGCTGCCTGTGGCACAAGGGCTTCAGGAGGTTTGGCTTCAGGAGCACAGTTCATTTGGCCAGTTCAGGGATTGCTCAGGGACAGGGAGCATCTGTGTCCTTGCCCCCTCTGTCCTGACAATTGACCTCTGCAAGGAGATTTGCTTTCCTGGCAGGACTGAGCTGGTCGTGCAGTGGGGTGTGGAGGCTGCCCCTGGGATTCAGGCAGGGAGAGCACTGGGCTGTAGAAAGCAGCTGTACAGTGCAATTTCCTTCCCTCCTGCTGTGCCACTGACACCTCCCTGCTGCCCTGCTCACAGGCTGAGGAGACCCAGGCCACTGCATCCTCTCCACTGCATCCTCAGCTGTCTCTGCTCTGGAGAACATCCACGGCTCCTCTCCTGCATGGCACAAAATCTGCATGGGATAGCTGGAGAGCCCGATGAGCTTAGGGCTAACAGGGATAACATCTGGGACAGTGGCCAGGGTGAAAGGAACACAGGGAAGGAGTGACAGGCCATTCTACCAAGGTCTGCTGGCAGAACATTCCCTCATCCTTTTTCTTCCTGTGCCAAGAGGTCTGTCAGACAATAGGGAAGGAGAAAGAAGTGTAAATATGTTAGGGTCCTTGCTGGAACTTCTGCCTCATACCACTGGGAAGGAGAAGGCTCATGGAGTGTCACCCAACTGAGTGTTTTGTAGAAGGAGAAATTGCAGTGGAAGTTCTGTGGAAAACTGTATGCAGGTGCTAAGCAGGAGGCAGGATTAACAGGCAGAGACTGCCACAGGTGGAGACTGTGGCACAGGTGGAGTGCTGTGTTCTGAATTCACCATGAGAATAATATTGATGACAGAGTTTTACTTGTAATAAAGTACTGCTTCCTCCAAATCCAGGACTTCACAGTGTCTCATGCTCTTCCAGAGGGCAGGGGCACAAGTAGCTGGAAGAGAACATTTCCCAGACAGCTGACCCAAACTGGCCAAAAGGATATTTCCTCCCATTCAGCATGATGCTCAGTATGGAAACTGAGGGGAACTGGCCAGGTGCTGCCTATCCCTGCTCTTGGATGGGTTGGACACCATGTCAGTGTGTCATTGAGTGACAGTACTGTGCATCACATGGATTTACTTGACTTTTAATTTCTCTCTCTTCTCCTTTTCATTTACTCCTAATATTGCTCTCTTTGTATGTCAGCCTCTTAGTTTTATCCTTTTTCCCACCCCACCAGATGAAAGGGGTGGTGAGAGATTGCCTGTAACACCTCGTGGCTGACTGGGTGTAAATCACAACAATCTGAGCACCAGACAGCATCTCCGTGTCCCCACAGCTATGGCACAAGATGCAGCCACCCTGACAAGCTGGCACTTGACACTCCAGGAAGAAATTTCCAGCCTCTGTTCTTGATGGATTATGAAAATTTATGTGAGGATTCCCCTGGGCTATTGCACTGTGCTTTAAACTGGAGAAAAAGCAGAATAAGCAAGTCAGGGCAGCCCTCGTGTCTTGCAGCAAGCAGCAGGGGATGGAGCGAATGGGCCAGACAAGATGGTCAGAAACACCAACAACCGCCTCTGAAAACTCCAGAGAAAGTCCATGGCCAACCAAGGCAGTCTCCTACTATGAGCAAGGAAAATTCTCAAATGTCAGAGTGTTCTGATCACAGGGTAGTGCTAAAATTTGGGGTCCTGCTGCACAGCAGTGTGCTCATTGTCTGGAGACCAGTGGGGCCAAGGACCAGTGGGCCTTGTCCTTCCAGCTGGACAGGAGTGAAAGCGCTGTGTGAACTATTCCACATCCTGCTTCCCCTGCCAGGAGTTGATGTAAGAGATTGAAAGAAAGGAGAAATGGGTGAGGAAGGGAATAGGAAAGAGGAAGGGACTAGTTGTGAGAGGAAAAAAACGAAAGGTCGGAGGGACAGACAGAAAGACATGAAAGTGGGGAAAGTGAGAAGCAGTCTGTGAATGGAAGAGAAATGAGCTGAGACAGTGAGGACATGAAGAAATGAGAGTCAAAAAGTAATTCAGAGATGGAGAAGAACTGAAAAGCAGCTAGAGACCATGCAGAAGACAGACAGATGGACAGAGAGACAGACAGACACCATCTTTCCTTACGAGCTGGAGGGCAAGGCAAGAAAACGAGGTCAAACACAGGGCTCAGTGTGTGCTGGTGGCAAATCCCTGTTTGTATGGTAAGGTTTGTGCAATGCTGCACCAGCCTTTGAGTCACTGTGGATCTCGTTCAGCACAGAAATATGTGCCTGTGTCATTGAGTAGGGCATGCTGTATCTTCACAGATAAGTGGTTGTTCTTAGTCCCATTACTCTGGAAGCGATTTTTGAATTCCTCCTCAATATCAGCTTTGCCACCTTCCACTGAATATACAACCAATTGCATCCTGGCATCCTTCTCCATGGGTAACTTGTACCAGTACATGGATGGGAATGCATTCCCCAATCCAGAACATTCCAGAGTCACAGTGTCTCCAACCCGGACAACTGTATCTGGTGATTGCTGAAGGGCCCAGCCTGGAAAGACAGGACAAGAGAGGTGGGAAGTGAAATGCATTGAAGAGGACAAAAATGCACATCCTTGAAGTATGTCACAGGATGGAATGCCACCAGGATATCAGAAAGCTATGGGACAGTGCCCTGCTTCTCTGAAAAAGACACATAGGATTAAAACCCCCCTAAGGAAAGCAGCTTCAAATGCAACAGTAAATCTGTTTTAATAAAAAAATGACTTTGTAACTCTCAAGTAAAGTATTTAAAAGGGGACAGGAAAAAACCAAATTTGCAGCTTTGCAGAGTTTCCCAATTCAATAGGTGGTGGAAAAGCTCACCTGGTTCATTGCTCTACATTCCCTTGGAAGCCTGGGGGAAAGGGCACTGCCAGAAATTGGGAGCACAGCTAAAGAGGCAGCAGCAGCAGCTCCAGTGCAGCTGCTCAAGAGGAAGGGAAGCCCACTTACCCACAGGGAGCAGGATGGCCGCAAGGAACCGGCAGAAATCCATAAAGAAAGGCCCCCTCCTTCCAGCAGCTTGTGCCTGGTGACAGCACAGACAGAGAGATGTGTAAAGAGGAGAGGTGAAGAGGAGGAGATGCGTCTCTGTGTGGCTGGGCAGGGGAGGGAGAGGGACTCTGAAATGTGACAGGGCAGTTGGCTGTGCGGGAACGGTGGGGAATGACACCTGCAGGCAGTGCTGAAGTGCTTGTACTCTGCTCCTCTGGCTTCCTGCTGTGTGTGCTGCTGCGTGGGTGTGCATGAGTAGGTGGGAGTTCAGTAGGTGGCATAGTTCAGTGCTCTCATGGAGCAGGATGCGGCTGTGTGGCAGCCTGAGCATGTGCACAGGAATGCACAACATGGCAGAAAATGATGGGAAGGGAAGGAGATCTCAGGAATGCCCTTCAGTCACCAGTCCTCCCCCTTCCTGTGCCTCAGGAGCCACCAACTTCCTACTGCATGAAATGAGAAACTTGTTTGCAGCTATGGATATACACCCTTGAGTGTATTCTTTGAAAGGTAGTCTAAAAAACATTTCAATGGGTCTGTGGGATGTTCAGCAGCACTGACAGAAAGAGTTATTTATGCTTCAGACAGGGATTTCTCCTCCTAAAAAAGGAAGGAAGGTATTCAGAGGGTGTTCTAATTTCAACTGTGATTCAGATGGGTCTGTTCATCCTCCACAGTTCTCATGGAAAGGCCTGAAGTGCTGCTGTGACACTTCTTGCTGGATGACCTCTGAATGGTGTCACAAACATCATTTGCCTTCCTTTGACATCAGTTTGCCCCATGAGCAAGGCACACCCCATGGAGTTCTGGGCTTAATGGGAGCCTCTGGGAGGGGTGTCAGGGAGGCTGTTAGGAGAATGAGAGGGGCTTGGGTGAGGTATGTTCACCAGATACCTGCCATCAAGGACTTAGGAACACAGGAGCCACAGGAGCTATGATCCAGAGCTTTGGCTGTGAGCTTTAGCAGTAGCCTGGGAAGAGGTCAGGAGTCTCCTCCTGCTGATTTCAGCAAGTAGCATAGGGAACCTCAGAGATCATGTTCTCCTTGGGGATTATCAGCCAGCCCTATAAGATGCACTTCCTGCTGTAAAGAATAACTTATCAGTTACAGATCAGAGCAGATGAAATGAATAATGAAGAAAAACAATAAAACGTACCAAGATAAAGGCAGGGATGGTCAAGCTTCTTGATTCAAGAGCTCACTTGCTAATCCACTGAAATTTGTGTGGATGTTTAACCAAATGTAAAACCCCATGAAAGGAGGGAAAGGGAAGCAGTTGTAGCCTAAAGGTTACCTTACAGGGTATGAGAGCTCTAGATCAGGAAAAATATTGTTGTAAAACATCAGTCTCCTTTTTTGCCAATGGCATGTTTTAGACAAAGAAATTAGAAATCCACTGATCAAATGAAACACTACAGTGAACTGGAAATTTTTCTTGCTCCTCTTAGTTATGATGGGATTGGATAGCTTAGGTAATTTTTGACGCTCTTAGTCCTATTACAGATATTTTCCTTTCCACAGGAAGCTTCTAATCCTTTTTCCTTTCACAGGATAAAACATGCTTGTAAGAAATCAGTGAACTAATACCAGTTTAAAGGCCAACAGAATTCATGCACCCCCTTGGAGAAGTCCCTGGCCTTGGACTTGTTCTTCAACGTGAAGGAAAACTCACATCAGGACAGTGACACTGTGCATATCAGTCCTCCAGGGCCCACAAAAAATTAACCAAGAAATGGAGTAGGAAGAGTATTTCTATTTAGTCTCTCAAGCTACTCCAGCATCTCCAAACATATGGCTTCTCTTTCCTGTCTCTGGAGAGAATCCTGTGTCTTTCAGGAGCTAACATGACGAAGTTGGCAGCTGCTTGGAGAATGAACATGATTATTCAGCAAAGCATTAAGCTTTGGTAGACTGTGTGTCATGACAGAAGTCCCCACTCCTGCAGAGAGGGATTTCTGAAGATCTCACTATTTCTCTTCACAGGATTATTGCTCACCTACATTACACTCATAAACATCAGCATTAGACTGAAATCCTTGTGTGGCAAGAATGAGTCTCTGTAGAACATTCCAAAGATGAAGAAAAGCATGGTTTGGTATTTGGGTGGATACTTAAATACAAGGTAGGAGAGAGAAAGTAGAAAAGGGAGATGCTGAGCATTCCCACATTTGAACTATTTACCTTGGGAAGTGGTGGGGGGCACACGATAGATTTTCTATTCTCCCTTTTGAAATTACAATGGAACTATTTGATTTAGGAAAACAGTGCGTTGCATAAATTAAAAACACACATTATTCAAGTAAAGGGATTTGCTAAAATATACTTAACAAAGTTAAACCCTGGGTTTGGTGGATTTGCCCACCACCCCCCCCAAATCAATACAATGAATCTTCCTCTCCACTACCTACAATATGCAACTTTGGGTAAAACTATGCCTTTTAAGGAAAGATACAATCAGCACAGAGGAATGTGAAAGAGGTTTGAGAGTTGTTCTCAACAGGTGCTATGTATAAGAATGAGACAGACAAGCAACTAGACATCTTCCAAAGCCAGAAGGTATTTTTAGATTGAAGGCTACCTTAGGGAATAATTAAAATAGCTCTCTATCTTAGCAGAGGTTTATGATTAACGGGTATGTGATTTGTACATTCTACCAATGCCTGTTCATGCCCACATTGGGATCTTCAAATTTTCCACTGTGTACTTTTTGTCTGCAGAAAACCTTGGACTAGAGATAAGACCATTCCCAAAATGTATTTCTAGCAGCTCCCATGTCCAGTCAGCCAGTCTGGGCTTGAGGCTGAATCAAGACCATGAAGTGCCTGCTGCTTCTCGCCTTTATTGGGGTGACTGGTGAGTATATCTTTGATTTCAGTCATTCAATGGGAAGCTGATTTTCTGAGCACAACTGCAAGGTAGCCTATTGGGGGAAAGCCAAGTCCAGTTTTGACTTGCAGAAGTTTGAAGGCAGAGCCCTGCATCTTCCATCTTCTCTCTGTTCACAATGCCTGGTGCCACCAGCTGGGGAATGAAGCCTGCCTTCACAGGGGTTCCTGACCCAGCTATTGAGATGTGGCCATAGCTTCAGAAAAAGGCTGCCTCCTTCTCTGGGACTAAGGAGAGCACAGGGAACAGTTCTGGCCCAGGAAGTCCTAAAGCAACTGCAAAAGTTTGCACCCTGGCTAGGTGCTGCAAGATAATATCACTGCACACTTGTTTTTACTTTTCCCCTCAGTCAACTCCTGACTGTTCCATAGACAGGATCCTGGGAAAGACACACCTGTGACCCGATCCAACGAGAACACTTCTGTGCCCTTATGTTCCCTCAGGGAGTAGCCAGCAGGGCTTTAGGTGCAGATAGGTGAGGCACCAGTGTAGGGCTGATCCCTTCTTTGAGGGTGCAGCAAATGGATGTGCCTTAGATCTGCCCAGCACTGCTGCCCTGAGTGTCCACAGAGGGGAGCCTGCAAGTGAGGGGCTTCAGACAGGCAGTCACAGGGCAGGTTAGGGCAGCTCACAGGCCACATTGCCTTAGGCCAGCTGTTGACACATGGCACTTCTTGTCTTCCAGTTGCCTTCCCCACCTTTGCTGAAGATGACGATGACAAGATTGTGGGAGGCTACACCTGTGCACGGAACTCTGTGCCCTATCAGGTGTCCCTGAATTCTGGATATCACTTCTGTGGAGGTTCCCTCATCAGCAGCCAGTGGGTCCTGTCGGCTGCTCACTGCTACAAATCGTGAGTGGAAAAATTCCATCCTTCTCTAAACCTACTTCTGTCTTCCAGTTCCCTTCTAGCAGGAATTCTGAGCTATGAGCTAGAACTATGTAAGTGCCTCCATTCTGACCAGAGACAGCCAAGGGATGGATGGGTGCATCATTCAGGAAGCTGGGCCGAGGCATCCTGAGGCCTTTCCCACTTCTGCAAATGTTCCTGTGAAAGCAAAACACTTTCTGAAATGACAATGGGATAATCAAGCAAGGAGGTCTGGGCTGTGATTTCTTATCAATGGCATGAATCTTGCTAAAGCATTGTCCCTGGAGAACAGGAAGAGGAAGGAGGTCAGCCTAGAGCAGTTTGCCTTGTCCCAGAACATTTGGATAGAGTGCTGCTATGTATTCAGCTGCTGTCGTGTCTTCACAAACCTGCAGAAATTCACCACCCGTACTGGGAGTGGGTTAAGATGTCGGTGGGGATCCCCAGGACAAGATCCTGCAGGACAAGAAAGATGCCCTGGCCCAGAAGGCTTCTGTGGCAGTGAGGTTGGAGCGAGGGCACTCAGTGACAGGGGGGTTTCTCTCAACCTGCCAGTAGCAGTAAAGGACGTGCTGTGCCTGCTCTTTTCCAGTCGCATCCAAGTGCAGCTCGGGAAACACAACCTGGAACTCACCGAGTCCACACAGCAGTTTATCAACTCTGCTAAAGTCATCCGCCACTCTGGCTACAGCTCCTACACCCTGGACAATGACATCATGCTCATCAAGCTGGCCACCCCAGCCAAGCTCAACAACGCTGTCCAAACCATTCCTCTGCCTACCAGCTGCGTGGCCACCGGCACCACCTGCCTGATCTCCGGCTGGGGCAACACTCTCAGCAGTGGCAGTGAGTACTCTGGGGGAGTGTACACACCCTGGGTGGCCCAGGACAGTCTCTAAGGTGTCGCCATTACCCCCAACAGGACAGGCTAAAACACAGGGAAGTGCTGTGGGACAGGGCTGTTCAGCGATGGATCAGTGTAGGGACTGCACAGTGCACTCAGCTAATGTCAACAGAGTTGTCACTTGTCTGAGAATAACGGTGGAGTCTGGGACTGTGGATCTAGAATTCCTACTAGAGACCTCCATTCCCTCACACTGTTACGACCCGTTCAAAGTGAACTAAGTTCGTATTTAGTTTCTTAGAGTACAAAGGAGGCCAAAAATGCTGTTTAACCAAAATCAGTATACTTTATTCAATATCAATGTACCCACCAAAGCTGATATACTTTATTCGATGTACCTACTAAAACTGATATGCAATAACAAGAAAAAAAAGACTGAGGAAAGAAAGCTATATAGATAAAAGCAAAAGAGAAAAGAGAGATAGGACAGATAGGATATAATTACCACAGAGAGAGACGAAGTCCTCGCAGCAGTCCAATAGGTCCGCCTTCACAAATCCTCGTAGCCTGCAGCTAATAGATTTGTCTTCGCAGAACCCTCGTGGAGCTGATAGATCTTCGCCTTCACAAAGAGAGACGAAGTCCTCGCAGCAGTCCAATAGGTCCGCCTTCGCAAATCCTCGTAGCGCGCCGCTAATAGATTTGTCTTTGCAGAACCCTCGTGGAGCTGATAGATCTTCGTCTTCTGTGGGGAGGTCCTCAAAAGGGGTCTCTTCTGAGGCAGAATATATAGTTCTCCAGAGTGGGGGAGAAATCTCGTGAGTCTAGGTCTAATGCACAAGGAGAGGGGGGAGAAGTCCCGTGATGGAGTCCAGGCCCATGCACAATGCGAGGGAGGGGGGGAGAACAGGGCAAGCTGTCCTGCTACACCTCAGGCACAGGTGGTCCAGAATCCAGGGGCAGTGTAGCGTGCTGCGACTACCATTGTTTCAGCAGGATGTATGTCCGGGAACTCTGTTCCCAAGCAAACACACCTGGGCAGAATGGCAATTCTCGTAGCAGTTACATCAGCTCTTGGTTTCCCTCTCGTCCCCCCCCCAAAGTCTCCACGACGAAAAACGTGAGACAAAATTGAGGATCTTCGGGCCGACTCTCACACCACCCCGTGGCTCACGATTGACGTCTGGCAGCAGGATTCATAATGTTGATATGATGTCTTCAGGACTCTATCATCTCTCATTGGTAATATATCCCAGGAAAAGTAGAAGACAGGACAGTAGGGAAACAAGAAATAGCAGGAAAAAGAACAAAAAGGTGGGCACTAATCATTCAATATCAATTAATCTCATAATTATAACAATTATATTAATTCAAAATTTTCACAATTTAAAACAAAATTTTAAACTCCATTAATTAAAACAAATATCATCACAATTATAACAATTATATTAATTTAAAATTATCACAATTTAAACTCAATTAAAACAAATAACATATTAAATTAATCAATAATTATATTAATTCGTTAAAATTAAATTAAAAATTCAAACAATTTTAAACTCAATTAAAACAAATAACATGTTAATTAATCAAAACAAATAACATCAAATCAAAATTCAAACAATTTTAAACTAAATTAAAACAAATAGTTTCAAACAATTAAAACTAATTTAAAACAAAATCAAATCAAAATTCAAACAATTAAAACAAATAATTAAAAGAAAATCTAAATACGAAATCAAAATAGTAAATAAAGTTAAAAATCTTTAATCTCTAACTAAAATCTATTTAAAATCCATAACTATGGCTTACTTACACGGTCTGTCTTGTGTTAACATCTTTGAACATGTGTATAAGAGGAAATACTTAAATTGTGTGCATTCATGACTAAAGTTAATCATTTTACCTGTTTCATCACTTTCTAATTCATAGAAAATAAAGTTGCCAACAAAACAAAGCCAATCAAAACTAAAATCAAAAGCAAAAAAGAAATAAATTTCTTTTACTTTGTGATGAACAGTTACCAAAATTTTCTTTCCATCTTTTTGATCTTTTCTAAAATTTCTATTAAATCCTGATGAAGTAACATTGCTTCACCTGAGTAGGGTTCATACCTATAGCAGTAGGCCATAGCTTATGGATCAGTGTATAATTAAATTGTAAAAGGTAATAAAAATAACTAGAGCTAAACAAGAAAAAATCACAACCTATAATTTTGATAAAATTACAAACACAAAAATTTAAATAATTTTTAGTGTCTAATATTTCATCACAAGCAGTTCTGTAGCAGGTGAAGTCTGCTGTGACAGTCTCCATTGTTCAGGTTCATGCTGGCAAACACCTGAGAACAGCACTTGGCCGACATCCCACCTCAGCCAGGCCAGTCTGTGTTCCTTGGGGTTTCAGAGCCCGCCCGTCCCTTCAGGGTTCCGCTTTCTGTGTCCTTGGAGATGATTGTGAGGCAAAGTGAGGGATCCTTTGGACAGTCTCTTATACCACCCCGTGACTCATAATCATTCCATCTAAGTCTTCGGAACTCATCATTTTAGTAGCATAACAAAAAAAAAAAAAAAAAAAAAAAAAAAAGGGACAAAACAAAACAACAACAACAACAACAACAAAAACAAACAAAATCACAAAACAAAAGCAAGACTAAGCAAAAATAAAAAATGTCACAAAATAATTACAAAGCAGTTTCAATTATAATATGATTTTAAAACAAACAAACAAAGACTAAACAACACAATACAGTCAAAAAAAAAAAAAAAAAAAATCCTTAATAAGTTTTTTGCTGTAAGGGCTAGTTCACTCCATTGCTTGTGTGGTTTGTCTTGTACTAATAATTTTAGGGGTATTATCAACAAATGGGTTATCAACTAAACTATGTGCAGTCATTATAGACATCAATTATGTTAACTGTTTCCTTATTTTCTAAAATAGCTGACAACACAAACTTAATCAAAACTAAAATTAAAAACAAAACAATAGGAATGTCACAATTTGTTCAAAATACTTGTAGCAGTAAGTAAAACACAAAAAAAAAAAATTTTTAATATTCACTGCTGCATTTTCTACAAACACTATATCACAAAAAGTTTTCAAACAATGCAAAATTCTAAATTAACAATTTACTATTTTCACTAATTTGACGGCCTATTCCCTATGCTCAAAAAGATAGGGAATAGCTCTATCATAATTCAATCTTAAATGCAATAATAATAATAATAATAAATTAAATATTAAATAATAAAACATTGCATATGATTAACATAAAAGCTAAAGTTGTTTTTTTTGTAATGGGGTAATAGTTAAAATTCACTAAGTTCTACTAAGGTTAAAATTGTCCTTTAAAATCATTGGCACTCTTCCAAATTATTGTCAAAATTTTAATAAAAATTAAAACACAGTTAACTGTATCCATAATTAAGCCTGGATGCAGTTAAAAGCAAATAAAATATAACACTAAGTACATCAATTATCAACTTGTTGTCACTCACATTTTACTCTTTTCAATTTTGATAATATGTTTAATAACAGCCACTGATAAATTCTCAAGCTAATCAAAACAACTGCAGTGATTGTTGTAATTTGGTAAAATCTCTAATTTTAATAGCAAATTTATTCATTAATATTTCTGTTTCAATACTATTTAAAAAATATCCAATCATGTTACCACAAAAGTATCACTAGTTTTATCATGATTTATGGGGTCTTCACGTCCCACGGTGGTCTCCTGTAAAAAATTAAGCACAACAAAATCTGCCAAAAAGAGGCAGAAGATTAACAGAATCACAGAATTCCAATGCTCTTTCCCTGGACTATCAAAAGCTACACATGCACATTTATTCCAAGGAGGTTTTAACACCAGTGGTCTAGGATAATGTGATGGGTTCTTAAAATCATTTGGTCTCTGTAGTGAGGGAATTGACTGAACATCCTGATTTCTCTCCTGTGGTTTGGCTTGAGGGTTTACTGACCACTCAGGGGAAAATGAAAGATCTGCCTTGGCAACTGAGGCAGGTTTATCAATCTGAGCATGCCACTTTCTTACTGAGGCTCTGTGAGCCACCCCGTCAGGCAGGAGAGTCCTGGCAGTGACAGCCTTAATAACTCCAAAAGGGCTTTTCTGGAAAATCGGTTGCTGACTTGCGATCTTCTCAATTACTACCAGAGCTAGACAAACGACAAAAAGCCCCTTTTCCCAGGCAGTGTACCTCTTTTCAGCATCTTTAAAACCACGAAAATAAAAACCAACAGGTCTGGTAGAATCCACAGGAATCAGTTGCAACATGTAAAATGACAATTCCAAAACAACAAAACAACACTGTACTTGAAAACGGTCTGTAAAAAAAATCAAACCTAAAACATGAGGAGCAGTTACTTCAAAAATTATCAATTTCAATGCTTTTTCATGAGAATCATTCCATTCCCACTTAACTTTGTTTCTCAGCAGGTTATAAAGTGGTTTGGCAATAGTAGAAAAATCTGGGACATGTTTTTCCCAAAACATCAACAATCCTAAAACAAGTTGTAGGTCTTTCTTGTATTCAGGCATTTTAATTTGATCTGAGGAGTTCAAGGTACTTCCTTTCCACCGAATTCCTAAAAGTTTCACTTCATCAAAATTTTCCAAGTGAGAAATTATTTTTAAACAATTAAGTTCGGCTCTCTGCCCAGATTCTATGAGAGGAGAGGTGCACTGGACAGAACCAGTTGGACCAGTTTGGTCTCTCCCTTCTAAGGGAATTGTGTTTTTTAAATTTATTTCAGGCTGCATGGGTATGCTGGTGGCTTTGTGAACACTCTCCAAAAATTGGTCAGGTGTATTAACTATATTTTCACTGGCACAGAAAGCTGTGGACAGTGTCACAGAACCTGTGTCACATTTATGCAACTCAAAATCATCATTATTAACACAATTATGTTCTGTTTCAACGGAGGATGTCAAACAAGAGCAACATTTTTCTCCACAGTTTTTTACCAATCCCAATTCTGCTTCTCCCTCTTTTTCGGAGTCAGCAGCGTTTGAATTATTAGAACATTCATTTATCAAGGCAGCCCGTAAGAAATTATTTTCCTCCTGCAACAAATGGTTTTTGGTTTTCTCTTTATGTAATTGTTCTTGCAACACTTCAACCAGGTTTTGAAGAGAGTCAATAATTGTTCTCTCTTGCTCACACCGCTTAAAGCGGTTTTCTATAGCAGCTGTAATGCATGCGCCTAGAACAGAGCAAATTTTTGCTTTATCATGGTGAAATCTAAACTTTGTTTCATGTTGTATTTTATCAATCACACTTTCTAAATTAAACCAATTAACTTTCGCCCATTCTTCTCCCCCAGGAGAGGGTTGGGCATTGTGTTTTGCCAACAAGTTATAAAATGCAGTTTTATCGTTTTTAGTCATTTTTACGGAGGGACAAAACAAACCACCCCAGGGAGGTCAAGCTTAGTTACATGGACATGCACAGCCCTTGCTGTGTTTCCCTCCGCTTCCCTGGGTGGGTGAAGAGACCAAATCTGCTTGGAAGGTATGCTTAGTTACTTATTTTGTCTCTTCGTGACAACCAAGCAGTCTACACAACACAATTTAACATACACACACAAACACACACACAAACACACAAAAAAACAATTTCTCCTTTGCACTAAGAAACCTTTTGGTAAATCTCTGAAGACAGAAAAAACAAAAAAACTTCAGTAGGGTTGCTTTTTGCAGACCCCTCTGTCTAATCAGAGATCCTGTCCGTGACGCCAATTAATGTTACGACCCGTTCAAAGTGAACTAAGTTCGTATTTAGTTTCTTAGAGTACAAAGGAGGCCAAAAATGCTGTTTAACCAAAATCAGTATACTTTATTCAATATCAATGTACCCACCAAAGCTGATATACTTTATTCGATGTACCTACTAAAACTGATATGCAATAACAAAAAAAAAAAGACTGAGGAAAGAAAGCTATATAGATAAAAGCAAAAGAGAAAAGAGAGATAGGACAGATAGGATATAATTACCACAGAGAGAGACGAAGTCCTCGCAGCAGTCCAATAGGTCCGCCTTCACAAATCCTCGTAGCACGCAGCTAATAGATTTGTCTTCGCAGAACCCTCGTGGAGCTGATAGATCTTCGCCTTCACAGAGAGAGACGAAGTCCTCGCAGCAGTCCAATAGGTCCGCCTTCGCAAATCCTCGTAGCGCGCCGCTAATAGATTTGTCTTTGCAGAACCCTCGTGGAGCTGATAGATCTTCGTCTTCTGTGGGGAGGTCCTCAAAAGGGGTCTCTTCTGAGGCAGAATATATAGTTCTCCAGAGTGGGGGAGAAATCTCGTGAGTCTAGGTCTAATGCACAAGGAGAGGGGGGAGAAGTCCCGTGATGGAGTCCAGGCCCATGCACAATGCGAGGGAGGGGGGGAGAACAGGGCAAGCTGTCCTGCTACACCTCAGGCACAGGTGGTCCAGAATCCAGGGGCAGTGTAGCGTGCTGCGACTACCATTGTTTCAGCAGGATGTATGTCCGGGAACTCTGTTCCCAAGCAAACACACCTGGGCAGAATGGCAATTCTCGTAGCAGTTACATCAGCTCTTGGTTTCCCTCTCGTCCCCCCCCCAAAGTCTCCACGACGAAAAACGTGAGACAAAATTGAGGATCTTCGGGCCGACTCTCACACACACCAATGGTCAGGGATGTGCATGGCAAGTGGTTTCTCTTCCAGTGATGACATCTTAACCTGCACAAGAGGAGAGGATGGTTTTCCTGAGGCTCAGGTTTCTTCCAGTGTATGTATCACGAGAGTGGCTCCACTCTTGCCAACTGATGATATACCAGGTACCAGGAAAGTTAAGGTGGCTGCAGTGTAGGATGGTGGGCCCATGGGAAGAATTTGTTCCATCTCTACAGAGGGAACCCATTCTGTGTTTGCTGTTGAGGGGAAGCAGGATTGCTGCTAGAACAGGGTGTCCAGCATTTGCTTTTCTGTTAAGATCCTCTCTGAGCTCTGAAAAGGACTCAGCAATGCCATCAACCATCTCTCCCTACTTCCTTGTAGGCAACTACCCAGACCAACTGCAGTGCCTGAAGGCTCCTGTCCTCTCTGCTGCCGACTGCTCTGATGCTTACCCTGGGCAAATCACCAAGAACATGATGTGTGTAGGATTCCTGGAGGGAGGAAAAGACTCCTGCCAGGTAAATCATCTGCCTCCCCTTTCCCAGTCATTTCTCTCCTGCCTTCTCCCAGCTGAAGAGGCCTTCACATGACAGAGTCAGCTGTACTCACTGCACTGGTAAATCTGAGCTCTTGAATGACAGCAGAGGCTCCAGGCACACATATCCTGAATGTTGGCCAAGTGCCGCATCCGGCAAAACCAGGCAGCTGACTCATCCTTAGCTGTGGTTCTGCTGGAGCTGAGGTCAGGCAGGGTAGCATCAGGTGGAGAGTGTGCATCAGAAACAGCCTTTGTAGAACCTTTGTGCAGAGTACGCCTGACAGGGCTTCCTGCAAAGTCAGTGATCTCAGGGAGCTCTGGCTCATGGCTTAGGCTGATGCCATTTGCTGAATATCCATACCCTTTGTGTGCACAGGGAGATTCCGGCGGTCCCGTGGTCTGCAATGGACAGCTCCAGGGCATTGTTTCCTGGGGTATTGGATGTGCCCAGAGGGGCTATCCCGGAGTTTACACCAAGGTTTGCAACTACGTCTCCTGGATCCGGTCCACCATGGCCTCCAACTGAGATGCTCCTTTGGTGTGACCTGTATTTTCTCATCATCATTTCTGTTCTTTTGGGTCTGGACATGCAAAAATTAATAAAGACTGTCAGGCACCCTTACTTTGTGCACTGTAAATCTGGGAACTTCCATAGGCTGTGATATGGAGCACAGTGGCAGTGAACATGACTCAAGGGAAAATACTTATTATTTGTAGTGCCTCTCAATTGACAGGGTCTTGGAACACTTTGCAGAATCATCATCAGGAGCCTTTCAGTCAGTTACCTGCTCTTGTTTCTGGAGCAGAACATCATTTCTGTTCTTTTTGAACAGGACAAGCAATAGCCCACAGTTCCAAAGTTCTTGAAGTGATTCTGAAATTCATCCTCAAACTTTGCCTGTCCCCCTTCCCCTGGGAACACAAGCAGCTGCAGCATGTCATCCTTTCTTTGAGCCTGCTGATACCACTGCATGAGGAATGGAAGAGGGATGAAGGTGGTGTTTTGCCAGGAGGTCAGCAGGAGTCAGAGCATTGGATAGAGACTTTGGATCTGCCATGTCAAAGAGCTGGTCCTTGCCAGGAGGCAGATTGGGATATCATGTTGTGTGCTTCCAGAGTCCCAGAAAGAGGCTGTGCTGTCCCAAATCCCATGAAGAAAAGAGGGTCAGGAGAGAGAACCGTGGGAAGTGAGGAGGGAAGGCAGAAAAGTTGCAGGAAGAAAAAACTGGGAGTTAAGCAGGAACATGAGCCAGAAAGAGAGGAAGGCAAGGAAGAAAGCAGGAGAGAAGGAAGTAAGAAACAAAGGCAAAAATCTTGAAAAGGATAAAAACTAAAAGAAAGATAGAAAACAAAATTAGCAGGAGGGCAAGAAGAAAGGTCCATGGAGTGATGGTAGCCATGAATATCTGCTGATGCCTGAGCCTCTTTGCCTACAGTCCCTGGATACAGTTGTAGCGGCGCGTTTTATAGTTCTTACGTATTGTTAATAATCATTTTTCTGCAATGGTTTTTCCCAAGTTCCCCCTGTACCTCTCCCCATTTAGTACAATCTCCTGCCTGGGAAATTCCCTTTGTTCCCTTCTGTTGCAATATGTTGTCAATCATCCGTTAGTCTCCTCCCAGTGCCTGCCCCCCTCCGGGAAGCCTCCCCCCCCCACATTCCAGAGGCTTCGGAGGGGCTCGGTCCCGGATTGGAGCAGGCTGGGAATGCCCCACCCCTCGTTTCCTATTTGCTGGCTGTGTGCCCTCCCCGTTTCCCTGATTGGTTTTCCCTCCTGTGTCCACCCCCTTCCCCTAGTCCCTGATAAGCAGTGAGCCTCCCCCAGCTCTCTCTCTGCCTCTCAGCCTCTGCCTCGGGCTGGGGCTTCGCTCAGGGCCCAGGCCCCTGGGCCTGGGCCTGGCTCTGGCCTTGGCCCTCTTAGCTCTCTCTCTCTCCTGGGACACGCGAGTGCCTGCACCATGGGGTGCATGTGACAATAAACTCTATCTTGCCACGAAGCCTCCTTCTTCTTACCTTCGTCGAGCCTCACTAACAGCTCTCGTGCATCTTCTGAACTACTAAGGAGGTAGTGGCCAGTCTGCTAGCCACTGCCCAACCAGACTTGAAACAATTCCCTGCCAGGGCAGCCGGGATTCGCTGGAACACCATCTCCAGCAGGAACAGGGAATTTTTTCATACAGTCAAGACTTGGGTTACATCATAAACACCAGGGTTCAGGTCACAAGGCAGAGGTATAACTTGGGGTCCCTGGTGCACAGCAGTGTGCCCATTGCCTGGAGACCAGTGGGGCCAAGGACCAGTGGGCCTTGTCCTTCCAGCTGGACGGGAGGGAAAGCGCTGTGTGAACTATTCCACATCCTGCTTCACCTGCCAGGACTTGACATAGGAGACAGAAAACAAGGAGAAATGGATGAGGAAGGCAATAAGAAAGAGGAAGGGAATAGCTCTAAAAGGACAAAAAGGAAAGGTCGGGGAAAGACAGAAAGACATGGAAGCGAGGAAAGTGAGAAGCAGTCTGTGAATGGAAGAGAAATGAGCTGAGACAATGAAAACATAAAGAAATGAGAGTCAAAAAGCAATTCAGAGATGGAGGAGAACAGAAAAGCAGCTAGAGACCATGCAAAAGACAGACAGATGGACAAACAGACATACACCATCCATCCTGAAGAGGTGGATGGCAAGGGAAGAAAACTGGGTTAAGTGAAACACAGGGCTCAGTGTGTGCTGGTGGCAGATCACTGTTTGCATGGTAAGGTTTGTGATATGCTGAAGCAGCCCTTGAGTCACTGTGGATCTTGTTCAGCACAGAAATATTTGCCTGTGTCATTGAGTAGGGCATGCTGTATCTTCACAGATAAGTGGTTGTTCTTAGTCCCATTACTCTGGAAGCGATTTTTGAATTCCTCCTCAATATCAGCTTTGTCACCTTCCACTGAATATACAACCAACTGCATCCTGGCATCCTTCTCCATGGGTAACTTGTACCAGTACATGTATATGAAAGCTTTCCCTGATGCAGAACATTCCAGAGTCACGGTGTCTCCCACCCGGACAACTGTATCTGGTGATTGCTGAAGGGCCCAGCCTGGAAAGACAGGACAAGAGAGGTGGGAAGTGAAATGCATTGAAGAGGACAAAAATGAACATCCTTGAAGTATGTCATAGGATGGAATGCCACCAGGATATCAGAAAGCTGTGGGACAGTGCCCTGCTTCTCTGAAAAAGACAACAGGATCAAAAAGCCCCAAAGAAACCAGCTTCAAATGCAACAGTAAATCTTTTTTAAGAAAAAAATGACTTTGTAACTCTCAAGGGAATTATTGAAAAGGAGACAAGAAAAAAAAAACAAATTTGCAGCTTTGCAGAGTTTCCCAATCCAAAATGTAGTGGAAAAGCTCACCTGGTTCATTGCTCTACATTCCCTTGGAAGCCTGGGGGAAGGGGCACTGTCAGCAATTGGGAGCACAGCTGAGGAGGCAGCAGCAGCAGCTCCAGTGCAGCTGCTCAAGAGGAAGGGAAGCCCACTTACCCACAGGGAGCAGGATGGCCACAAGGAACCGGTGGAAATCCATAGAGAAAGGCCCCCTCCTTCCAGCAGCCTGTGCCTGGTGACAGCACAGACACAAAGATGTGTAAAGAGGAGAGGTGGAGAGGAGGAGATGCGTCTCTGTGTGGCTGGGCAGGGGAGGGAGAGGGACTCTGAAATGTGACAAGGCAGTTGGCTGTGCGGGAACGGTGGGGAATGACACCTGCAGGCAGTGCTGAAGTGCTTGTACTCTGCTCCTCTGGCTTCCTGCTGTGTGTGCTGCTGCGTGGGTGTGCATGAGTAGGTGGGAGTTCAGTAGGTGGCATAGTTCAGTGCTCTCATGGAGCAGGATGGGGCTGTGTGGCAGCCTGAGCGTGTGCACAGGAATGCACAACATGGCAGACAATGATGGGAAGGGAAGGAGATCTCAAGAATGCATGTGTGTGCCTGTGTCCCGCTCTTTGTCTCCTCCCTAGCCACCCTCACACTCACAGACTGCCAACCCTGCAAGCTGCAATCTCTGCTTCTCCCAGTCAGGCCTGACATGTTGTCCAGCTATGAGAAAAGCTGCTGACCTGCCAACCTGGTGTCTCTTGGAGCATGACAGAGAATGGTTCTGCAACTGCTCTTCTCTACCTCCAAAGGAGGATCTCAAGGAGAGAACAGGCTGCCTTTGCCTCTGAACTGGGACTGCCCCTTGAGAGACTGCAGCTCAGAGACATTTCTGAGGAGAACGGTGTGCCCCACAGGATGTGCTGCTACAGATTGACCATCTCCATGCCAGGGAAGAACAAATACTCTCCTTGCCTCCTTATTGCAGCACTCTGCAAAAGAACATCAAAACACAAATGGACAAAGCTGCACAAAATCATGTCCTCTTCTCTGCTCACAGCCTTGTTCACCTGCCCAAGGCAGTGGGAAATGCCTGCAGGCAGGAAGAGACACTCCTAGTTTGTGTGCACCGAGTTTGGGAACAGAGGTCTGACAGAGCCTCTGCACATCCCTGCTGTGCTGTGTGCCCAGCAATGCACAGCAGTGTAAGGCATCAGGACATCAAGTGATGCAGCTGCTCGAGGCTGTCATGGGCTTTGCAGTGAACATGTTCCTCTGTCTCCTGTCAGCAGAGGGGAACAGCAATGCCTCAAGCTCCCAAATCCCCTGCTGCAGGCCTGAGTGTGTCCCATTGCATTCATTTTCCCAGAGTGCTTAGAGAAGATTCAGGAAAGAGCCCAGATTCCTCTCAAGGAGTGGGAGATCAAAGTAAAGAGATTGAGCTACTTTGTAGAAGTGCCACATCCTCACACTGCCACTGCCAGCACTGCAGCTGAGAGGAGGCTGTGCCTGCTGTGTCCATGGAAAGGTTCTCCAATTGCCTGGGGGGTGCAGAGGGCAGGGCAGTGCCAAGGGAGCCCTGCAGAGGACAAAGTACTTGAGGAGTTAATGTTGTTGAACAGGTATGGCTGCTATGTGGGGCCCTGGTTTAGGTCTTGAGAAGCTTCTATGTTAGCATGGGAATGTGCAGGGTGGGATCCACCTGGAGTGCCCCATGCAGGCCTGGGCTGGGCACGGGTCTGGGTTATACAGGACAGAATGATGGAATGGGTCAGCTAAGAAGGGACCTCAGGCGGTCACTGCTCCAACCTCCCTGCTCAAGCATTGTCTGCCAGAGCACATGGCACAGGCTTGTATCCAGATGGTTCTGGTGTATCTTCTGGGAGAGAGCCTCCAGAGGTTCTCTGTGCATCCTGCTCCAATGCATGGTCACCAACACAGGAAAGCTCTTGCCTCCTATTCAGTTGGAATTTCCTGTGCATCATTTTCTGCCCATTGTCTCTTGTCTTAGTGCTTGGAAACATGAAGAAGAGCCTGGATCTACCTCTTGGCACTCTCACTTCAGATACTTATAACCATTGCTGAGGTGTCTTCTAAGTTGTTTTTTCTCAAGGCCAAACAGGCCCAGCTCCCACAGCCTTTGTGCTCACATAAGAGGTGCTCCACTCTTATGGGCATCACCTTTCTCCTCCACTTGACCTGCCCAAGGAGCTCCATGTCTCCCTTGTACTGAAGAGCTCAGAATGGGACACTGCACTCCAGATGGGCCTCACCAGGGCTGAGTGGAGCCTCACCTCCCTCACCCTGCTGGCAATGCTCATCCTAATGCACCCCAGGACACCATTGGCTTCTTGGCCACCAGGACACACTGCTGGCTCATGGACTGCTTCTTGTCCACCGGAATACACAGGTCCTTCTCTGGAGAGCTGCTTCCCAGCAGGTCAGACCCCAGCCTGTGCTGATACATGGGATTATACCTTGGCAGGTGCATTTGCCTCTGCTGAATTTCAGAAGGTTCCTCTCTGCCCACCTCTCCAACCAGCTGAGGTCCCTCTGAAGGGCTGCACAGCAACCTGGGATATCAGAAACTCCTCCTAACTTGGTGTTTTCAGTGAACTTGATGAGGAGACTCTCTAGCCCTTCATCTGAGTCACTGATCAAAAGAACACTGTAACATGTTGGAAATTTCTGTCTTCTGCTCTGCTTTCCAACACCAACTGTAATTTTTAAAATATGTTTGCTGAAGATCAACAGTTTGTGGATCAAAGGGATGGAAGGCAGGTGGGTCCTGCCCCACAGACCACTCTACATGGAGGAAATCACACATTTTTTGAGTAAGCATAGGCTTGTGCTCTGCTGTTTATATTCCTTGGCCACAGAACAACCACAGACAAGTCGTTATAACAGAGGAGCGTGTGCACAGCTCCCACATGGTGCTGGCTACTACAACACCTGCGTGGCCTTGCCTTTATCTCCAGGTGCACCAAGAACTTTCCACTCAAGCATTCCTTCTGTTTGACAGGGACAATCATGAGCAGGGTTGACTGGAGTTAAGTAAGAGGAAGTCAGTGGAGTGCATACTGAAGACAGAAAGAAGAAGGTGGGGAAGGGAAGGGACACAGAGGAGAAGAAGGGCAAACAGAAATAATTTTAGTCCAACTAAGAGTTAAATGGAGAAGGAGGCCTGGAATGGCAAGGAGACAAAAATGGACAAATAAATACACATTATCTAAGAAAAGGAAAAAGGCAAGGCTAGGAAGCAGAGGAGCAGTGAGTGAGAATTGTCCTGCAGCACGTATGAGGTGGAAAAGAGGTCCTGTATGTGCAGGGACAAGTTTGTGTTCAGCTCCCTCAGCAGCTTCACCACTGTGTTCACTCTCAGCACAGTAGTATGTGCCAGAGTCATTGAGAAAGGCATGTTCTATTGAGAGGCTGATACTGTCTCCTTTTATGTCACTGCTCTTGAAATGCTTCTCAAAACCCTTCTCCACTTCTGCACTACCACCTTCCAATGCATAAACCAGCTGGATCATACTGGAATTCTTCTCTGAAGGCAGCATGTACCAGTACATAGCTCTGTAGGAGGTTTTCTTCTTGGAACATTCCAGTTTGACGGACTGGCCTTCTTTTATCACCATGTCTGGAGACTGTTCCAGGGATAAAACTAGAAAGAGAAAAAAGGGACAGTGATGAGAAGGAAAAAATGAGAAAAAGTTGAACTAGGCACTGTGTATGGGTAGGAAAAGGTTGAGAAGAAAGAGGGCAGGCAAGGGAGCAGTACAAGGCATAGGACAGCTCTTCAGATCAGCAAGTGAATTTCCAATCTCGCTTCAATAGGCAAGGTGCATTCCTGGGCAGTTTGTGTCTAAAATCAGGAACCATCTCGGGGCTGCACAAAGAATGACAAAGAGATGGCCATTGCAGGAGATTCAGGGAGTCCTGCCCACCACATTCACTGCTTATCCTCCACACAGGAAGCTCTGCAGAACAAAGCACTGCCAGGACCTGGCTACAAAGCAGGCAGAGCAGCAGCAGGATCCATGGAGGTACTCAGAGCTGCGTTGAGTTCACTTACCCAGAGGGGCCAGCATGGCCACAAAGAAACAGCAGGGAACCATGGGGAAAAGCTCCTTCCCTCGCAGCAACCTGCCTCTTGTAGCTGCCCAAAGAAAAGTGAAGAGGGAGCAGTGAGGGAGGGTGAGACATCTCGGGGTGGGGCTGGCCAAGAAATGTGAGAAGGCATTGGCTGGCTGGGAACCCTGGGGAATGGCACAAAGTATTGAAGGAAAGCAGAAGCCCTGCAGAGATGCAGCAGGTGGAAGGGGCAGGCTGGGCATAGGTGGTTGGGGAGGGAAGGATGGGCTTGTAAGGAGACAGATCACTGCTGAGGTTGCACGGAGGCTGAGTGTGTGCAAGGCAGAGCAATGCTGGCTGCTCCCCTTCTGCTTCTGAAGCCCTTGGGAGGTGGAGGAATGAGGGATAAAGGTCATGCACAGGTGCCTTGAATTTTCCCATGCACTTTTCCTGTCTTCCCCAGAAATGGCTGAGTCAGTTCCTGCCTGGCCACTCCACGTCCCACCCAGCTGTGTGATGGCTCTTTTTCTCTGTGCAGCACTGTGAGCACAGCAAACAAGGTCAGTGAGAGGGAGGCAGGGCCCCGACAGACAGCACAGCAGCCCAAGCACTCAGACGTGTGAGGGCTCTCATGGAGGTTGCAGTGAGAGCGGGAGGAGAGGAAGGGAAATCCATGTGAAGAGCTGAGGGACAGTCAATGCCCTGGCATGGGAAGAGAGAAAGGATGGAGTGTGGCCCACAGGGACAGCCACGAGGGTGACAAGGGGCTGAGGATGGAGGTCAGGGAGACCTTATCTTGGCGACAGGAAATTGGCTAAGTACCTCCAGAGATGGCTTCTCCCTGGGACCTGGGGCCTTGCTGGGGTGCCCAGGATTCCTCTGTCTGGTGCTGCCTGTGGCACAAGGGCTTCAGGAGGTTTGGCTTCAGGAGCACAGTTCATTTGGCCAGTTCAGGGATTGCTCAGGGACAGGGAGCATCTGTGTCCTTGCCCCCTCTGTCCTGACAATTGACCTCTGCAAGGAGATTTGCTTTCCTGGAAGACTGAGATTTCCTTTCCTGGCTGGTCCTGCAGTGGGGTGTGGAGGCTGCCCCTGGGATTCAGGCAGGGAGAGCACTGGGCTGTAGAAAGCAGCTGTACAGTGCAATTTCCTTCCCTCCTGCTGTGCCACTGGCACCTCCCTGCTGCTCTGCTCACAGGCAGAGGAGACCCAGGCCACTGCATCCTCTCCACTGCATCCTCAGCTGTCTCTGCTCTGGAGAACATCCAAGGCTCCACTCCTGCATGGCACAAAATCTGCATGGGATAGCTGGAGAGCCCAATGAGAATAGGGCTAACAGGGATAACATCTGGGACAGTGGCCAGGGTGAAAGGAACACAGGGAAGGAGTGACAAGCCATTCTACCAAGATCTGCTGACAGCACATTTCCCTCATCCTTTGCCTTCCTGTGCCTAGAGCAATGCCTGAGAATAGGGAAGGAGAAAAAAGTGGAAATGGGCTAGGGTCCTTACTGGAACTTCTCCTCATACAACTGGGAAGGAGAAGGCCCGTGGATTTGTCATGTGGTAACAGTTTGTTTTTTAGTTGAAGAAGAATATGGAATACTGCCCTGTCAGGAGCTTGGAATTGCTTTGGAAGGGACAGGCATCTATCAGAGGGCACTTTTAGATACTGACATATTGTTTGACCTCTGATGACACTGAATGTGACTTGTCTGAGCCGGCCCTTTTTCCTTCTGGCCGGAGGAGCAGGTACCAGCGGCTCTGTGGTCACTCTGTGGAGCAGCCCAGGCCGGCCAGGCCCCGCCGCTCACCCCTGTTGGGGAGGGAGCCGGCCCTGCTCTGGCCATGCCCCTGGGCCCCCTCAGCTCCCAGGGATGGAGGGGGAGGCTGCACCTCAACCTCAGCTGGTTTTAAAGCCTCCCCCAAGCTGGCCCAGCCAAGGGAGATGTCTGCCGGGCCCCTGATAGCAGCTGTGGGCCTGGCTGGGCCGGGCCCGCCCTAATTGTCACCGAAGGGTGGAGGGTGGAGGCATCCATCAGCCAGGCCGCTCTGAGATCCATCGGCCTGAGTTCTCTTCCCCTATCAGCATGACTTTGAAATCCTAGTGGCTGCTGCCCATCACCACCGCAGGGCTGGGCAAAAGAAATTAACTCTTTCTGGAGCAAAATCAAACTTCCAAAGATTTAACCTTTCCCTAAGAGAGAGGAAAAAGACAAATCAATTGAACTATAAGGAGATAAAGCAGAGACAGTCGGTGAAGAGAGAGTCAAACTTCTCAGTGAGAGAAAGGACTGTGGAGTTTGCCACTCTTGGCTGGACGTCCCTTGTGAAACCAGGGAGAATGCACTGTTTCCTGTAACAGATGAATGCTGTTTTGGGGGACATGCATGGCTCTAGTTGAAAGCTGTGGATTGATGTAATTGAGATTTAATGGAGAATTTTGAACAGAGGAAGAAAAGTGATATGAAGCCCTTTGCTCCTCGGGAAAAAGGAGATCTCTAGTTTTTCAGATGCAAATGAGTTTAGAGATGGAATAAAGAATCTTTGTTTTATACTAGAAGAGGCATCCCTAAGTAGTAGACTAAAGAAGCAGATGTGACCCATATGCAGTGTTAGGAAAGCTGCAAATGAGAGGGACTTCACAAAGGAAAGTTCCTGGGTGGCTCTCTTTGTAAGAGCTGAGACCCACAGGAGAACTGTTCTATGTTGTCAGTAGAGAATCTCCATGGTAAACTAAGAGAGACTCCTCTCCCAAAGAATTGATGAAAGATTCTTTTTACATAGTGAGACAAGCTAAAGATCACAACTTTTGTGTCTTTATGTTTTTTGTGGGAATGTAAACATCTGTAGGGCAAGGGGGAGTGTTTTGAAAGTTTCATTTTGATTCTCATTTTTTCTTCTTTTAGTGTATGTTAATAAACCTATCTTTCTAACCTTTAAGTTAGGCCTGCTTGTTTATCTCCTAATCCTATGTCAGAGCAAGAAAAAACACTTAAACCACTACACTCAAATTGGCAGAGACAGGCAAACGAGAAACTAGAAAATAATTATTGTTTCTGCCCAGGAACAAATTTAAAACTATCACAGGGTGTCACCCAATGGTGCACTACAGTGAAGGAGAATTTTCAGTGGAAATCCTGAGCAAAACTGTGTGCAGGTGTTATGCAGGAGGCAGGATTAACAAGGGGTTACTGTGGCACAGTGCTGTGTTCTGAATTCACCATGAGAATAATGTTGATGACAGAGATTTAGTTGTAGTTAAGCACTGCTTCCCCCAAATCTAAGAATTCATAGTGTCTCATGCTCTGCCAGAGGGCAGGGACACCAGCAGCTGGAAGGAAGCATTTCCAGGACAGCTGACCCAAACTGGCCTAAAAGATATTTCCTCCTATTCAGCATGATGCTCAGTATGGAAACTGAGGGGACCTACCAGGTGCTGCCTATCCCTGCTCTTGGACGGCCTGGGTGCTCTGAAAGGGGGTCACGAGTGACAGTGAGTGCATTACATGGATTTACATGAATTTTTATTTCTCTCTCTTCTCCTTTTCATGTACTCCCATTATTGCTGTCTTTGTATGTCCATCTATTAGTTTTTTCCTTTTTTCCACCCCACCAAAGGAAAGGGGTGGTGAAAGATTGCCTGTAACACCTCGTGGCTCTCTGGGCTTAAACCACAAAAACCTGAGCACGAGACAGCATCACAGTGTCCCCAGAGTTGTTGCATGAACTGCAGCTCCCCTGACCAAGCTTGTACTTCACACGCCAGTAAGGAATTTCCAGCTTCTGTTCTTGATGGATTATGAAAATTTATGTGAGGATTCCTCTGGGCCATTGCACTGTGTTTGAAACTGGAGAAAAAGAGGAATAAGCAAGTCAGGGCAACCCTCGTGTCTTGCAGCAAGCAGCAGGGGATGGAGTGGATGGGCAAGAAGAGATGGTCAGAAACATTACAACCCCCTCTGAAAACTCCAGAGACAATCCATGGCCAACATGGGCACTCTCCTCCTATGAGCAAGGAAAATTCTCAAACATCAGAGTGTTCAGGTCACAAGGAAGTGGTAAAATTTGGGGTCCCTGGTGCACAGCAGTGTGCCCATTGCCTGGAGACCAGTGGGGCCAAGGACCAGTGGGCCTTGTCCTTCCAGCTGGACAGGAGGGAAAGCGCTGTGTGAACTATTCCACATCCTGCTTCACATGCCAGGAGTTGATGTAAGAGATTGAAAGAAAGGAGAAATGGATGAGGAAGGCAATTAGAAAGAGGAAGGGACTAGGTGTGAGAGGACAGAAAGGAAAGGTCAGGGGGACAGACAGAAAGACATGAAAGTGGGGAAAGTGAGAAGCAGTGAATGACAGAGAAATGAGCTGAGACAGTGAGGACATGAAGAAATGAGAGTCAAAAAGAATTTCAGAGATGGGGAAAGAATACAAAAGCAGTGAGAGACCATGCAAAAGACAGACAGAGAGACAGACAGACACCATCTATCCTGAAGAGGTGGAGGGCAAGGGAAGAAAACGGGCTTCGGTGAAACACAGGGCTCAGTGTGTGCTGGTGGCAGATCCCTGTTTGCCTGGAAAGGTTTGTGCAATGCTGCACCAGCCTTTGAGTCACTGTGGATCTGTTTCAGCACAGAAATATGTGCCTGTGTCATTGAGTAGGGCATGCTGTATCTTCACAGATAAGTGGTTGTTCTTAGTCCCATTACTCTGGAAGCGATTTTTGAATTCCTCCTCAATATCTGCTTTGCCACCTTCCACTGAATATACAACCAACTGCACTCTGGCATCCTTCTCCATGGGTAACTTGTACCAGTACATGTATATGAAAGCTTTCCCTGATGCAGAACATTCCAGAGTCACGGTGTCTCCCACCCGGACAACTGTATCTGGTGACTGCTGAAGGGCCCAGCCTGGAAAGACAGGACAAGAGAGGTGGGAAGTGAAATGCATTGAAGAGGACAAAAATGCACATCCTTGAAGTATGTCATAGGATGGAATGCCACCAGGATATCAGAAAGCTGTGGGACAGTGCCCTGCTTCTCTGAAAAAGTCACATAGGATCAAAAAGCCCCTAAGGAAACCAGCTTCAAATGCAACAGTAAATCTGTTTTAAGAAAAAAATGACTTTGTAACTCTCAAGTGAAGTATTTAAAAGGGGACAGGAAAAAACCAAATTTGCAGCTTTGCAGAGTTTCCCAATTCAATAGGTGGTGGAAAAGTTCACCTGGTTCATTGCTCTACATTCCCTTGGAAGCCTGGGGGAAGGGGCACTGCCAGCAATTGGGAGCACAGCTGAGGAGGCAGCAGCAGCAGCTCCAGTGCAGCTGCTCAAGAGGAAGGGAAGCCCACTTACCCACAGGGAGCAGGATGGCCACAAGGAACTGGTGGAAGTCCATAGAGAAAGGCCCCCTCCTTCCAGCAGCCTGTGCCTGGTGACAGCACAGACAGAGAGATGTGTAAAGAGGAGAGGTGGAGAGGAGGAGATGCGTCTCTGTGTGGCTGGGCAGGGGAGGGAGAGGGACTCTGAAATGTGACAAGGCAGTTGGCTGTGCGGGAACGGTGGGGAATGACACCTGCAGGCAGTGCTGAAGTGCTTGTACTCTGCTCCTCTGGCTTCCTGCTGTGTGTGCTGCTGCGTGGGTGTGCATGAGTAGGTGGGAGTTCAGTAGGTGGCATAGTTCAGTGCTCTCATGGAGCAGGATGGGGCTGTGTGGCAGCCTGAGCGTGTGCACAGGAATGCACAACATGGCAGAAAATGATGGGAAGGGAAGGAGATCTCAGGAATGCATGTGTGTGCCTGTGTCCCGCTCTTTGTCTCCTCCCTAGCCACCCTCACACTCACAGACTGCCAACCCTGCAAGCTGCAATCTCTGCTTCTCCCACTCAGGCCTGTCGTGTTGTCCAGCTATGGGAAAAGCTGCTGACCTGCCAACCTGGTGTCTCTTGGAGCATGACAGAGAATGGTTCTGGAACTGCTCTTCTCTACCTCCAAAGGAGGATCTCAAGGAGAGAACAGGCTGCCTTTGCCTCTGAACTGGGACTGCCCCTTGAGAGACTGCAGCTCAGAGACATTTCTGAGGAGAAGGGTGTGCCCCACAGGATGTGCTGCTACAGATTGACCATCTCCATGCCAGGGAAGAACAAATACTCTCCTTGCCTCCTTATTGCAGCACTCTGCAAAAGAGCACCACAACACAAATGGACAAAGCTGCACAAAATCATGTCTTCTTCCCTGCACACAGCCTTGTTCACCTGCCCAAGGCAGTGGGAAATGCCTGCAGGCAGGAAGAGACACTCCTAGTTTGTGTGCACCAAGTTTGGGAACAGAGGTCTGACAGAGCCTCTGCACATCCCTGCTGTGCTGTGTGCCCACCAATGCACAGCAGTGTAAGGCTGGCCCACACAGGACATCAAGTGATGCAGCTGCTCAAGGCAGTCATGGGCTTTGCAGTGAACATGTTCCCCTTTGTCCTGTCAGCAGAGGGGAGCAGCAATGCCTCCAGCTCCCAAATCCCCTGCTGCAGGTCTGAGTGTGTCCCATTGCATTCATGTTCCCATGCTGCCTAGAGAAGATTCAGGAAAGACCCCAGATTGTTCTCTTAAGGAGTGGGAGATCAAAGTAAAGAGATTGGGCTACTTTGTAGAAGTGCCACATCCTCACACTGCCACTGCCAGCACTGCAGCTGAGAGGAGGCTGTGCCTGCTGTGTCCATGGAAAGGGTCTCCAATTGCCTGGGGGGTGCAGAGGGCAGGGCAGTGCCTAGGGAGCCTTGCAGAGGACAAAGTACTTGAGGAATTAGTGATGTTGAACAGGCATGGCTGCTATGTGGGGCCCTAGTTTAGGTCCTGAGAAGCTTCTATGTTAGCATGGGAATCTGCAGGGTGGGATCCACCTGGAGTGCCCCATGCAGGCCTGGGCTGTGCACGGGTCTGGGTTATACAGGACAGAATGATGGCATGGGTCAGCTAAGAAGGGACCTCAGGGGGTCACTGCTCCAACCTCCCTGCTCAAGCATTGTCATGCCAGAGCACATGGCACAGGCTTGTATCCAGATGGTTCTGGAGTATCTCCAGGGAGAGAGCCTCTAGAACTCTTCTCTGGGCAACCTGCTCCAATGCATAGTCACTGACAGAGTAAAACTCTTGCCTCCTATTCAGTTGGAATTTCCTGTGCATCCTTTTCTGCTCATTATCTCTTGTCTTAGTGTTTAGCAACATGAAGGAGAGCCTGGATCTACCTCTTGACATTGTCACTTCAGACACTTATAACCATTGCTGAGGTGTCCTCTAAGTTGCTTTTTGTAAAGGCAAAACAGGCCCAGCTCCCACAGCCTTTTTGCTCACATAAGAGGTACTTTATTCACTTCCTTTCTCCTCCACTCGACCTCCTCCAGGAGCTCCATGTCTCCTTTGTACTGAAGAGCCCAGAATGGGACACTGCACTCCAGATGGGCCTCACCAGGGCTGAGTGGAACCTCACCTCCCTCACCCTGCTGGCAATGCTCATCCTAATGCACCTTTTGGGGGTTAGGTTTCTTTCTTTTTCACCTATAGAATTTTTTCCCAAGGGTTGCTTGGCTAATGGCTAATGGCTGGGTACTTATCAGTGCTCAGCTGAAACAAAAAGATGGACCCTGGCATTTGGCTACACACTTTTGTTTCTGCTCTCGAGGCGGGGAGAAAGACGGGGCTGGAGGGCAGCTTCACTTTTGGTGTGGTCTGCATCGGGAGAAGAGGGGGCTGCCGTTGCTGCGTGAGCGTCTCACTGGCACCACCGGGATCTGGTCCTGAAGAGAGCTGCTATCATCTGCTTGTGTGCCCAGGAAGATCCTGATCTCTTTCCTTTTGCTGCCCTGCTGGAGTTGGCTCAGCCCTGTCCCACTGCCTCGGCGCTGTTTTAGAGCTGCTCTGCACCGCGGGCCCGCACTGCCCTCCCTGCCAGACATCCCTGCCCCCAGTGACCACCGACGGAGCTCCGAACTTCATCTGATCCACCAGCCCGGGATACCCCTCTGTTCCAGCTTGGTACCTTTTTTTTTTTTGGAGTCCCCAGAGACCAGACTGCCCCAGGTTTTGTAGGACCAAGCTCCGTCAAGGTCCCTGGTTCTGTTTTCATTATTAATTGCTGTAGTTGTTGTTATTTGTTTGCCTTGTTATACCTATTAGTAAAGAACTGTTATTCCTATCCCCATATCTCTGCCTGAGAGCCGTTTTAATTTTCTAAATTATAATAATTTGAGGGAAGGGGATTTGAATTATCCATCCCAAGAGAGGCCCTGCCTCTCTTTAGCAGATACCTGTCTTCTTTAAAAACCAAGACAGCACCCCAGGACACACTGCTGGCTGATGAACAGATTCTTGCCAAAGACACTCCCAGGTCCTTCTCTGAAGAGCTGCTTCCCAGCAGGTCAGACCCCAGCCTGTGCTGATACATGGTGCTTTCTTTACCAAACATTTAGAACCCTACATTTGCCTTTGCTGAATTTCACAAGGTTCCTCTCTGCCCATCTCTCCAACCTGTTGAGGTCCCTCTGAGGGACTGCGCAGTGCCCTGGGGTATTGGAAACTCCTCCTAACTCAGTATTTTCAGTGAACTTGATGAGGAGACTCTCTAGCCCTTCATCTGAGCCACTGATCAAAAGAACACTGTAACCTGTTGGAAATTTCTGTCTTCTGCTCTGCTTTCTGACACCAACTGTAATTTTTATAATATCTTTGCTGAAGATCAATAGTTTGTGGATCAAAGGGATGGAAGGCAGGTGGGTCCTGCCCCACAGACCACTCTACATGGAGGAAATCACACATTTTCTAAGTAAGCACAGGCTTGTGCTCTGCTGTTCATATTCCTTGGCCACAGAACAACCACAGACAAGTCGTTATAACAGAGGAGCGTGTGCACAGCTCCCACATGGTGCTGGCTACTTCAACACCTGCCTGGCCTTGCCTTTGTCTCCAGGTGCACCAAGAACTTCCCACACAAGCATTCCTTCTGTTTGACAGGGACAATCATGAGCAGGGTTGACTGGAGTTAAGTAAGAGGAAGTCAGTGGAGTGCAGACTGAAGACAGAAAGAAGAAGGTGGGGAAGGGAAGGGACACAGAGAGGAGAAGAAGGGCAAACAGAAATAAGTTTAGTGCAAGTAAGAGTTAAATGCAGAGTGGAAGGAACAAAAAATGGACAATTAACAGAAAATATCTAAAAAGGGGGGGAAGTCAAGGCTAGGAAGCAGAGGATCTAATGAGTGAGAAGTGTCATGCAGCACCTATGAGGTGTAAAGCAGGTCCTCTATGTGCAGGGACAAGTTTGTGCTCAGCTCCCTCAGCAGCTTCACCACTGTGTTCACTCTCAGCACAGTAGTATGTGCCAGAGTCATTGAGAAAGGCATGTTCTATTGAGAGGCTGATACTGTCTCCTTTTATGTCACTGCTCTTGAAATGCTTCTCAAAACCCTTCTCCACTACTGCTTTAGAACCTTCATATGCATAAACCAGCTGGATCATACTGGAATTCTTCTCTGAAGGCAGCATGTACCAGTACATAGCTGTGCTGGAGGATTTCTTCTTGGAACATTCCAGTTTGACGGACTGGCCTTCTTTTATCACCATGTCTGGAGACTGTTCCAGGGATAAAACTAGAAAGAGAAAAAAGGGACAGTGATGAGAAGGAAAAAATGGGAAGAAGTTGAACTAGTCTCTAGTGTTTGTAGGAAAAGATTTGAGAGGAAAGAGGGCAGCCAAGGGAGCAGTACAAGGCATAGGACAGCTCTTCAGATCAGCAAGTGAATTTCCAATCTTGCTTCCATAGGCAAGGTGCATTCCTGGGCAGTTTGTGTCCAAAACCAGGAACCATCTCGGGGCTGCACCAAGATTGACAAAGAGATGGCCATTGCAGGAAATTCAGGGAGACCTGCCCACCACATTCACTGCTTATTCTCCACACAGGAAGCTCTGCAGAACAAAGCACTGCCAGGACCTGGCTACAAAGCTGGCAGAGCAGCAGCAGGATCCATGGAGGTACTCAGGGCTGCGTTGAGTTCACTTACCCAGAGGGGCCAGCATGGCCACAAAGAAACAGCAGGGAACCATGGGGAAAAGCTCCTTCCCTCGCAGCAACCTGCCTCTTGCAGCTGCCCAAAGAAAAGTGAAGAGGGAGCAGTGAGGGAGGGTGAGACATCTCGGGGTGGGGCTGGCCAAGAAATGTGAGAAGGCATTGGCTGGCTGGGAACCCTGGGGAATGGCACAAAGTATGGCAGGAAAGCAGAAGCCCTGCAGAGATGCAGCAGGTGGAAGGGGCAGGCTGGGCATGGGTGGTTGGGGAGGGAAGGATGGGCTTGTAAGGAGACAGATCTCTGCTGAGGTTGCACGGAGGCTGAGTGTGTGCAAGGCAGAGCAATGCTGGCTGCTCCCCTTCTGCTTCTGAAGCCCTTGGGAGGTGGAGGAACGAGGGATAAAGGTCATGCAGAGGTGCCTAGAATTTTTCTAAGCACTTTCCCTGTCTTCCCCAGAAATGGCTGAGTCAGTTCCTGCCTGGACACCCCACATCCCACCCAGCTGTGTGATGGCTCTTTTTCTCTGTGCAGCACTGTGAGCACAGCAAACAAGGTCAGTGAGAGGGAGGCAGGGCCCCGACAGACAGCACAGCAGCCCAAGCACTCAGACGTGTGAGGGCTCTCATGGAGGTTGCAGTGAGAGTGGGAGGAGAGGAAGGGAAATCCATGTGAAGAGCTGAGGGACAGTCAATGCCCTGGCATGGGAAGAGAGAAAGGATGGAGTGTGGCCCACAGGGACAGCCACGAGGGTGACAAGGGGTAGAGGATGGGAGTCAGGGAGACCTCTTCTTGGTGACAGGAAATTGGCTAAGTACCTCCAGAGATGGCTTCTCCCTGGGACCTGGGGCCTTGCTGGGGTGCCCATGGTGTCTATGTCTGGTGCTGCCTGTGGCACAAGGGCTTCAGGAGGTTTGGCTTCAGGAGCACAGCTCATTTGGCCAGTTCAGGGATTGCTCAGGGACAGGGAGCATCTGTGTCCTTGCCCCCTCTGTCCTGACAATTGACCTCTGCAAGGAGATTTGCTTTCCTGGAAGGACTGAGCTGGTCCTGCAGTGGGGTGTGGAGGCTGCCCCTGGGATTCAGGCAGGGAGAGCACTGGGCTGTAGAAAGCAGCTGTACAGTGCAATTTCCTTCCCTCCTGCTGTGCCACTGACACCTCCCTGCTGCTCTGCTCACAGGCTGAGGAGACCCAGGCCACTGCATCCTCTCCACTGCACCCTCAGCTGTCTCTGCTCTGGAGAACATCCACGGCTCCTCTCCTGCATGGCACAAAATCTGCATGGGATAGCTGGGGAGCCCGATGAGCATAGGGCTAACAGGGATAACATCTGGGACAGTGGCCAGGGTGAAAGGAACACAGGGAAGGAGTGACAGGCCATTCTACCAAGGTCTGCTGGCAGCACATTTCCCTCATCTATTGCCTTCCTGTGCCTAGAGCTCTGCCTGGCAGTGGGGAAGGAGAAAGAAGTGGAAATATGTTAGGGTCCTTGCTGGACCCATCCTTCTGCCTCATACCACTGGGAAGGAGAAGGCTCGTGGAGTGTCACCCAACTGAGCGTTTTGTAGAAGGAGAAATTGCAGTGGAAGTCCTGTGGAAAACTCTATGCAGGTGCTAAGCAGGAGGCAGGATTAACAGGCAGAGACTGCCGCAGGTGAGACCTGTGGCACAGATGGAGTGCTGTATTCTGAATTCACCATGAGAATAATGTTGATGACAGAGATTTAGTTGTAGTTAAGCACTGCTTACCCCAAATCCAGGACTTTACAGTGTCTCATGCTCTGCCAGAGGGCAGGGGCACAAGCAGCTGGAAGGGAGCATTTCAGGACAGCTGACCCAAACTGGCCAAAAGGATATTTCCTCCCTTTCAGTATGATGCTCAGTATGGAAACTGAGGGGAACTGGCCAGGTGCTGCCTATCCCTGCTCTTGGACGGGCTGGACACCATGTCAGTGTGTCAGTGACAATAGTCTGCATCACATGGATTTACTTGACTTTTAATTTCTCTCTCTTCTCCTTTTCATGTACTCCTATTTTTGTTCTCTTTGTATCTTAATGTGTAAGTTTTATCCTTTTCCCCTGCCACCAGGGAAAAGAGGTTTTTAGAGAATGGCTGTAACACCTCATGGCTAAATGGGCGTAAATCACAACAATCTGAGCACCAGACAGCATCTCTGTATCCCCACAGCTATGGCATGAGCTGCAGCTCGCTGACGAGCTCGCACTTGACACTGCATTCAGGAATTTCCAGCTTCTGTTCTTGATGGAATATAAAGATTTATATGAGGATTCACCCGGATCATTGCACTGTGTTTGAAACTGGAGAAAAAGAGGAATAAGCAAGTCAGGGCAGCCCTCGTGTCTTGCAGCAAGCAGCAGGGGATGGAGTGGATGGGCCAGAAAGGATGGTCAGGAAACACCAACAACCCCCTCTGAAAACTCCAGAGACAATCCATGGCCAACATGGGCACTCTCCTATGATTGGCAAGGACAATTCTCAAATATCAGTGTGCTCAGGTCACAAGGAAGAGGTAAAACTTGGGGTCCCTGGTGCACAGCAGTGTGCCCATTGCCTGGAGACCAGTGGGGCCAAGGACCAGTGGGCCTTGTCCTTCCAGCTGGACGGGAGGGAAAGCACTGTGTGAACTATTCCACATCCTGATTCACATGCCAGGAGTTGATGTAAGAGATTGAAAGAAAGGAGAAATGGATGAGGAAGGGAATAGGAAAGAGGAAGGGACTAGGTGTGAGAGGACAAAAACGAAAGGTCAGAGGGACAGACAGAAAGACATGAAAGTGGGGAAAGTGAGAAGCAGTGAATGGCAGAGAAATGAGCTGAGACAGTGAGGACATGAAGAAATGAGAGTCAGAAGGTGATTCAGAGATGGGAGAGAACAGAAAAGCAGCTAGAGATCATGCAGAAGACAGACAGATGGACAGACAGACAGACAGACAGACACCATCTTTCCTGAATAGCTGGAGAGCAAGGCAAGAAAATAAGCTTCTGTTAAACACAGGGCTCAGTGTGTGCTGGTGGCAGATCCCTGTTTGCCTGGAAAGGTTTGTGATATGCTGAAGCAGCCCTTGAGTCACTGTGGATCTGTTTCAGCACAGAAATATGTGCCTGTGTCATTGAGTAGGGCATGCTGTATCTTCACAGATAAGTGATTATTCTTAGTCCCATTACTCTGGAAGTGATTTCTGAATTCCTTCTCAATATCTGTTTTGCCACTTTCCACTGAATATACAACCAACTGCATTCTGGCATCCTTCTCCATGGGTAACTTGTACCAGTACATGTATATGAAAGCTTTCCCTGATGCAGAACATTCCAGAGTCACGGTGTCTCCCACCCGGACAACTGTATCTGGTGATTGCTGAAGGGCCCAGCCTGGAAAGACAGGACAAGAGAGGTGGGAAGTGAAATGCATTGAAGAGGACAAAAATGCACATCTTTGAAGTATGTCACAGGATGGAATGCCACCAGGATATCAGAAAGCTGTGGGACAGTGCCCTGCTTCTCTGAAAAAGACACATAGGATCAAAAAGGCCTAAGGAAACCAGCTTCAAATGCAACAGTAAATCTGTTTTGAGAAAAAAATGACTTTGGAACACTCAAATGAAATATTGAAAAGGGGACAAGAAAAAACCAAATTTGCAGCTTTGCAGAGTTTCCCAATTCAATAGGTGGTGGAAAAGCTCACCTGGTTCATTGCTCTACATTCCCTTGGAAGCCTGGGGGAAGGGGCACTGCCAGCAATTGGGAGCACAGCTGAGGAGGAGGCAGCAGCAGCAGCTCCAGTGCAGCTGCTCAGGAGGAAGGGAAGCCCACTTACCCACAGGGAGCAGGATGGCCACAAGGAACCGGTGGGAAGTCCAAGGCCCCCTCCTTCCAGCAGCCTGTGCCTGGTGACAGCACAGACACAGAGATGTGTAAAGAGGAGAGGTGGAGAGGAGGAGATGTGTCTCTGTGTGGCTGGGCAGGGGAGGGAGAGGGACTCTGAAATGTGACAAGGCAGTTGGCTGTGCGGGAACGGTGGGGAATGACACCTGCAGGCAGTGCTGAAGTGCTTGTACTCTGCTCCTCTGGCTTCCTGCTGTGTGTGCTGCTGCGTGGGTGTGCATGAGTAGGTGGGAGTTCAGTAGGTGGCATAGTTCAGTGCTCTCATGGAGCAGGATGCGGCTGTGTGGCAGCCTGAGCGTGTGCACAGGAATGCACAACATGGCAGAAAATGATGGGAAGGGAAGGAGATCTCAGGAATGCATGTGTGTGCCTGTGTCCCGCTCTTTGTCTCCTCCCTAGCCACCCTCACACTCACAGACGGCCAACCCTGCAAGCTGCAATCTCTGCTTCTCCCAGTCAGGCCTGTCATGTTGTCCAGCTATGAGAAAAGCTGCTGACCTGCCAACCTGGTGTCTCTTGGAGCATGACAGAGAATGGTTCTGCAACTGCTCTTCTCTACCTCCAAAGGAGGATCTCAAGGAGAGAACAGGCTGCCTTTGCCTCTGAACTGGGACTGCCCCTTGAGAGACTGCAGCTCAGAGACATTTCTGAGGAGAACGGTGTGCCCCACAGGATGTGCTGCTACAGATTGACCATCTCCATGCCAGGGAAGAACAAACAGTCTCTTTGCCTCTTTTTTGCTGCACTCTGCAAAAGAGCACCAGGACACAAATGGACAAAGCTGCACAAAATCATGTCTTCTTCTCTGCTCACAGCCTTGTTCACCTGCCCAAGGCAGTGGGAAATGCCTGCAGGCAGGAAGAGACACTCTTAGTTTGTGTGCACCGAGTTTGGGAACAGAGGTCTGACAGAGCCTCTGCACATCCCTGCTGTGCTGTGTGCCCAGCAATGCACAGCAGTGTAAGGCTGGCCCACACAGGACATCAAGTGATGCAGCTGCTCAAGGCTGTCATGGGCTTTGCAGTGAACATATTCCTCTGTCTCCTGTCAGCAGAGGAGAGCAGCAATGCCTCCAGCTCCCAAATCCCCTGATGCAGGTCTGAGTGTGTCCCATTGCATTCATGTTCCCATGCTGCCTAGAGAAGATTTAGGAAAGACCCTCAATTTCCTCTCAAGAAGTGGGAGATCAAAGAAAAGACATTGGGCTACTTTCTAGAAATGCCACATCCTCACACTCCCACTGCCAGCACTGCAGCTGAGGGGAGGCTGTGCCTGCTGTGTCCATGGAAAGGGTCTCCAATTGCCTGGGGGGTGCAGAGGGCAGGGCAGTGCCTAGGGAGTCCTGCAGAGGACACGGTACTGAGGAGTTAGTGATGTTGAACAGGCATGGCTGCTATGGTGGGCCCTGGTTTAGGTCCTGAGAAGCTTCTATGTTATCATGAGAATCTGCAGGGTGGGATCCACCTGGAGTGCCCCATGCAGGCTTGGGCTGTGCATGGGTGTGGGTTATGTAGGACAGAATGATGGAATGGGTCAGCTAAGAAGGGACCTCAGGCGGTCACTGCTCCAACTTCCCTGCTCCAGCATTGTCATGCCAGAGCACATGGCACAGGCTTGTATCCAGATGGTTCTGGAATATCTCCAGATATATTCCAGATATTCTAGATAGCCTCTAGAACTTCTCTGGGCAACCTGCTCCAATGCATGGTCACTGACAGAGCAAAACTCTTGCCTCCTATTCAGTTGGAATTTCCTGTGCATCCTTTTCTGCCCTTTGTCTCTTGTCTTAGTGTTTAGCAACATGAAGGAGAGCCTGGATCTACCTCTTGACATTGTCACTTAATTCCTCTAAGTTGTTTTTTCTCAAGGCCAAACAGGCCCAGCTCCCACAGCCTTTGTGCTCACATAAGAGGTGCTCCACTCTATTCACTTCCTTTCTCCTACACTCGACCTGCTCCAGGAGCTCCATGTCTCCCTTGTACTGAAGAGCCCAGAATGGGACACTGCACTCCAGATGGGCCTCACCAGGGCTGAGTGGAGCCTCACCTCCCTCACCCTGCTGGCAATGCTCATCCTAATGCACCCCAGGACACCATTGGCTTCTTGGCCACCAGGACACACTGCTGGCTCATGGACTGCTTCTTGTCCACCGGAATACACAGGTCCTTCTCTGGAGAGCTGCTTCCCAGCAGGTCAGACCCCAGCCTGTGCTGATACATGGGAGTATTCTCCCCAGGTTTGTTTGCCTTTGGTGAATTTCAGGACGTTCCTCTCTGCCCATCTCTCCAACCTGTTGAGGTCCCTCTTAAGGGCTGCACAGCAACCTGGGGTATGAGAATCTCCTAACTTGGTGTTTTCAGTGAACTTGATGAGGAGACTCTCTAGCACTTCATCTCAGTCACTGATTAAAAGAACATTGTAACATGTTGGAAATTTCTGTTATCTGCTCTACTTTCTGACACACACTGTAATTTTTATAATATTTTGCTGAAGATCTACAGTTTGTGGATCAAAGGGGTTGAAGGCAGGTGGATCCTGCCCCACAGACCACTCTACATGGAGGAAATCACACATTTTCTAAGTAAGCACAGGCTTGTGCTCTGCTATTCATATTCCTTGGCCACAGAACAACCACAGACAAGTCGTTATAACAGAGGAGCGTGTGCACAGCTCCCACATGGCGCTGGCTACTTCAACACCTGCCTGGCCTTGCCTTTATCTCCAGGTGCACCAAGAACTTCCCACACAAGCACTCCTTCTGTTTGACAGGGACAATCATGAGCAGGGTTGACTGGAGTTAAGTAAGAGGAAGTCAGTGGAGTGCACACTGAAGACAGAAAGAAGAAGGTGGGGAAGGGAAGGGACACAGAGAGGAGAGAAAGGGCTGACAGAAATAAGTTTAGTGCAAGTAAGAGTTAAATGGAGAAGGAGGCCTGGAATGGCAAGGAGACAAAAATGGACAAATAAATACACATTATCTAAGAAAGGGAGGAAGGCAAGGCTAGGAAACAGAGGAGCTAATGAGTGAGAATTGTCATGCAGCACCCATGAGGTGGAAAGCAGGTCCTGTATGTGCAGGGACAAGTTTGTGTTCAGCTCCCTCAGCAGCTTCACCACTGTGTTCACTTTCAGCACAGTAGTATGTGCCAGAGTCATTGAGAAAGGCATGTTCTATTGAGAGGCTGATACTGTCTCCTTTTATGTCACTGCTCTTGAAATGGTTCTCAAAACCCTTCTCCACTTCTGCACTACCACCTTCCACTGCATAAACCAGCTGGATCATACTGGAATTCTTCTCTGAAGGTAGCATGAACCAGTACATAGCTGTGCTGGAGGATTTCTTCTTGGAACATTCCAGTTTCACGGATTGGCCTTCTTTTATCACCATGTCTGGAGACTGTTCCAGGGATAAAACTAGAAAAAGAAAAAAGGGACAGTGATGAGAAGGAAAAAATGAGAAAAAGTTGAACTAGGCACTGTGTATGGGTAGGAAAAGGTTGAGAAGAAAGAGGGCAGCCAAGGGAGCAGTACAAGGCGTAGGACAGCTCTTCAGATCAGCAAGTGAATTTCCAATCTCGCTTCAATAGGCAAGGTGCATTCCTGGGCAGTTTGTGTCCAAAACCAGGAACCATCTCGGGGCTACACACAAAATGACAAAGAGATGGCCATTGCAGGAGATTCAGGGAGTCCTGCCCACCACATTCACTGCTTATCCTCCACACAGGAAGCTCTGCAGAACAAAGCACTGCCAGGACCTGGCTACAAAGCAGGCAGAGCAGCAGCAGGATCCGTGGAGGGGCTCAGGTTTGCATGGAGTTCACTTACCCAGAGGGGCCAGCATGGCCACAAAGAAACAGCAGGGAACCATGGGGAAAAGCTCCTTCCCTTGCAGCAACCTGCCTCTTGCAGCTGCCCAAAGAAAAGTGAAGAGGGAGCAGAGAGGGAGGGTGAGACATCTCGGGGTGGGACTGGCCAAGTAATGTGAGAAGGCATTGGCTGGCTGGGAGCCCTGGGGAATGGCACAAATTATGGCAGGAAAGCAGAAGCCCTGCAGAGATGCAGCAGGTGGAAGGGGCAGGCTGGGCATGGGTGGGTGGGGAGGGAAGGATGGGCTTGTAAGGAGACAGATCACTGCTGAGGTTGCACAGAGGCTGAGTGTGTGCAAGGCAGAGCAATGCTGGCTGCTCCCCTTCTGCTTCTGAAGCCCTTGGGAGGTGGAGGAACGAGGGATAAAGGTCATGCAGAGGTGCCTTGAATTTTCCCATGCACTTTCCCTGTCTTCCCGAGATATGGCTGAGTCAGTTCCTGCCTGGCCACCCCACGTCCCACCCAGCTGTGTGATGGCTCTTTTTCTCTGTGCAGCCCTGTGAGCACAGCAAACAAGGTCAGTGAGAGGGAGGCAGGGCCCCGACAGACAGCACAGCAGCCCAAGCACTCAGACGTGTGAGGGCTCTCATGGAGGTTGCAGTGAGAGCGGGAGGAGAGGAAGGGAAATCCCTGTGAAGAGCTGAGGGACAGTCAATGCCCTGGCATGGGAAGAGAGAAAGGATGGAGTGTGGCCCACAGGGACAGCCACGAGGGTGACAAGGGGCTGAGGATGGGGGTCAGGGAGACCTCTTCTTGGTGACAGGAAATTGGCTAAGTACCTCCAGCGATGGCTTCTCCCTGGGACCTGGGGCCTTGCTGGGGTGCCCACGGTGTCTATGTCTGGTGCTGCCTGTGGCACAAGGGCTTCAGGAGGTTTGGCTTCAGGAGCACAGTTCATTTGGCCAGTTCAGGGATTGCTCAGGGACAGGGAGCATCTGTGTCCTTGCCCCCCTCTGTCCTGACAATTGACCTCTGCAAGGAGATTTGCTTTCCTGGAAGACTGAGATTTCCTTTCCTGGCTGGTCCTGCAGTGGGGTGTGGAGGCTGCCCCTGGGATTCAGGCAGGGAGAGCACTGGGCTGTAGAAAGCAGCTGTACAGTGCAATTTCCTTCCCTCCTGCTGTGCCACTGACACCTCCCTGCTGCTCTGCTCACAGGCTGAGGAGACCCAGGCCACTGCATCCTCTCCACTGCACCCTCAGCTGTTTCTGCTCTGGAGAACATCCACGGCTCCTCTCCTGCATGGCACAAAATCCCCATGGGATAGCTGGGGAGCCCAATGAGCATAGGGAAAACAGGGATAACATCTGGGACAGTGGCCAGGGTGAAAGGAACACAGGGAAGGTGTGACAAGCCATTCTACCAAGGTCTGCTGGCAGCACATTTCCCTCATCTATTGCCTTCCTGTGCCTAGAGCTCTGCCTGGCAGTGGGGAAGGAGAAAGAAGTGGAAATATGTTAGTGTCTTTTCTGGAACTTCTGCCTCATAACACTGGGACGGAGAAGGCTCTTGGAGTGTCACCCATTGAGAGTTTCACTGAAGGAGAAATTTCAGTGGAAGTCCTGTGGAAAACTGTATGCAGGTGCTAAGAAGGATTAACAGGGGCTGACTGTGGCACAGTGCTGTGTTCTGAATTCACCATGAGAATAATGTTGATGACAGAGTTTTACTTATCATTAAGCACTGCTTCCCCCAAATCCAGGACTTTACAGTGTCTCATGCTCTGCCAGAGGGCAGGGGCACCAGCAGCTGGAAGGAAGTATTTCCAGGACAGCTGACCCAAACTGTTCAAAAGGATATTGCCTCCCATTCAGCATGATGCTCAGTATGGAAACTGAGGAGAACTGGCCAGGTGCTGCCTATCCCTGATCTGGGACAGGCTGGGTGCTCTGACAGTGGGTCATGAGTGACAGTGAGTGCATCACATGGATTTAGATGACTTTTAATTTCTCTCTCTTCTCCTTTTCATGTACTCTTATTATTCCTCTGTTTGTACCTCGATCTGTTAGTTTTATCCTTTTTCCTCCCACCACCAGAGGAAAGGGGTGATGAGAGAGTGGCTGTAACATCCTCTGGCTGTCTGGGCTTAAACCACAACAACCTGAGCACCAGACAGCATCTCTGTATCCCCACAGCTATGGCATGAGCTTCAGCTCCCCTGACTAAGCCTGTGCTTCACACTCTAGCAAGAAATTTCCAGCTTCTGTTCTTGAAGGATTATGGAAAATTTTGTGATCATTGAATTCCTCTGGGCCATTGCACTGTCCTTTGTACTGACGATAATGAAGGGTAGGTGAGTAAGGGCAGCCCTCATGTGTTGAAGCAAGCAGCATCCTCTACTGTGAAGGGACTGGAGAGCTAAACAAGGAGGAGGCAGAAGCCTTAAATGGACTTTTCAAAGTGAGAAATGTGGAAGAACTGACATAAATTAAAGGCTTGAGAAACAACTGAAAATAACTGACTGAAAGTCTTCAAAAATGAGTCTGTAAAGTTTTCCAAGATCCTTCCAGTTCTACAGGCACTACAAATATTAAATAGGTTCTCCTGAGTAGCATTAACTGTCTGTGTCCTCACAGCCTATGGAAGTTCCCAGATTTACAGTGCACAAAGTAAGGGTGCCTGACAGTCTTTATTAATTTTTCATCATTTTCGCTTGTCCAGACCCAAAAGAACAGAAAGGATGATGAGAAAATACAGGTCACACCAAAGGAGCATCTCAGTTGGAGGCCATGGTGGACCGGATCCAGGAGACGTAGTTGCAAACCTTGGTGTAAACTCCGGGATAGCCCCTCTGGGCACATCCAATACCCCAGGAAACAATGCCCTGGAGCTGTCCATTGCAGACCACGGGACCGCCGGAATCTCCCTGTGCACACAAAGGGTATGGATATTCAGCAAATGGCATCAGCCTAAGCCATGAGCCAGAGCTCCCTGAGATCACTGACTCTGCAGGAAGCCCTGTCAGGCGTACTCTGCACAAAGGTTCTACAAAGGCTGTTTCTGATGCACACTCTCCACCTGATGCTACCCTGCCTGACCTCAGCTCCAGCGGAACCACAGCTAAGGATGAGTCAGCTGCCTGGTTTTGCCGGATGCGGCACTTGGCCAACATTCAGGATATGTGTGCCTGGAGCCTCTGCTGTCATTCAAGAGCTCAGATCTACCAGTGCAGTGAGTACAGCTGACTCTGTCATGTGAAGGCCTCTTCAGCTGGGAGAAGGCAGGAGAGAAATGACTGGGAAAGGGGAGGCAGATGATTTACCTGGCAGGAGTCTTTTCCTCCCTCCAGGAATCCTACACACATCATGTTCTTGGTGATTTGCCCAGGGTAAGCATCAGAGCAGTCGGCAGCGGAGAGGACAGGAGCCTTCAGGCACTGCAGTTGGTCTGGGTAGTTGCCTACAAGGAAGCAGGGAGAGATGGTTGATGGCATTGCTGAGTCCTTTTCAGAGCTCAGAGAAGATCTTAACAGAAAAGCAAATGCTGGACACCCTGTTCTAGCAGCAATCCTGCTTCCCCTCAACAGCAAACACAGAATGGGTTCCCTCTGTAGAGATGGAACAAATTTTTCCCATGGGCCCACCATCCTACACTGCAGCCACCTTAACTTTCCTGGTACCTGGTATATCATCAGTTGGCAAGAGTGGAGCCACTCTCGTGATACATACACTGGAAGAAACCTGAGCCTCAGGAAAACCATCCTCTCCTCTTGTGCAGGTTAAGATGTCATCACTGGAAGAGAAACCACTTGCCATGCACATCCCTGACCATTGGTGTGAGGGAATGGAGGTCTCTAGTAGGAATTCTAGATCCACAGTCCCAGACTCCACCGTTATTCTCAGACAAGTGACAACTCTGTTGACATTAGCTGAGTGCACTGTGCAGTCCCTACACTGATCCATCGCTGAACAGCCCTGTCCCACAGCACTTCCCTGTGTTTTAGCCTGTCCTCTTGGGGGTAATGGCAACACCTTAGAGACTGTCCTGGGCCACCCAGGGTGTGTACACTCCCCCAGAGTACTCACTGCCACTGCTGAGAGTGTTGCCCCAGCCGGAGATCAGGCAGGTGGTGCCGGTGGCCACGCAGCTGGTAGGCAGAGGAATGGTTTGGACAGCGTTGTTGAGCTTGGCTGGGGTGGCCAGCTTGATGAGCATGATGTCATTGTCCAGGGTGTAGGAGCTGTAGCCAGAGTGGCGGATGACTTTAGCAGAGTTGATAAACTGCTGTGTGGACTCGGTGAGTTCCAGGTTGTGTTTCCCGAGCTGCACTTGGATGCGACTGGAAAAGAGCAGGCACAGCACGTCCTTTACTGCTACTGGCAGGTTGAGAGAAACCCTCCTGTCACTGAGTGCCCTCGCTCCAACCTCACTGCCACAGAAGCCTTCTGGGCCAGGGCATCTTTCTTGTCCTGCAGGGAGCATTGGGGATCCCCACCAACATCTTAACCCACTCCCAGTACGGGTGGTGAATTTCTGCAGGTTTGTGAAGACACGACAGCAGCTGAATACATAGCAGCACTCTATCCAAATGTTCTGGGACAAGGCAAACTGCTCTAGGCTGACCTCCTTCCTCTTCCTGTTCGCCAGGGACAATGCTTTAGCAAGATTCATGTCATTGATAAGAAATCACAGCCCAGACCTCCTTGCTTGATTATCCCATTGTCATTTCAGAAAGTGTTTTGCTTTCACAGGAACATTTGCAGAAGTGGGAAAGGCCTCAGGATGCCTCGGCCCAGCTTCCTGAATGATGCACCCATCCATCCCTTGGCTGTCTCTGGTCAGAATGGAGGCACTTACATAGTTCTAGCTCATAGCTCAGAATTCCTGCTAGAAGGGAACTGGAAGACAGAAGTAGGTTTAGAGAAGGATGGAATTTTTCCACTCACGATTTGTAGCAGTGAGCAGCCGACAGGACCCACTGGCTGCTGATGAGGGAACCTCCACAGAAGTGATATCCAGAATTCAGGGACACCTGATAGGGCACAGAGTTCCGTGCACAGGTGTAGCCTCCCACAATCTTGTCATCGTCATCTTCAGCAAAGGTGGGGAAGGCAACTGGAAGACAAGAAGTGCCATGTGTCAACAGCTGGCCTAAGGCAATGTGGCCTGTGAGCTGCCCTAACCTGCCCTGTGACTGCCTGTCTGAAGCCCCTCACTTGCAGGCTCCCCTTCTGTGGACACTCGGGGCAGCAGTGCTGGGCAGATCTAAGGCACATCCATTTGCTGCACCCTCAAAGAAGGGATCAGCCCTACACTGGTGCCTCACCTATCTGCACCTAAAGCCCTGCTGGCTACTCCCTGAGGGAACATAAGGGCACAGAAGTGTTCTCGTTGGATCGGGTCACAGGTGTGTCTTTCCCAGGATCCTGTCTACGGAAACAGTCAGGAGTTGACTGAGGGGAAAAGTAAAAACAAGTGTGCAGTGATATTATCTTGGAGCACCTAGCCAGGGTGCAAACTTTTGCAGTTGCTTTAGGACTTCCTGGGCCAGAACTGTTCCCTGTGCTCTCCTTAGTCCCAGAGAAGGAGTCAGCTTTTTTCTGAAGCTATGGTCACATCTCAATAGCTGGGTCAGGAACCCCTGTGAAGGCAGGCTTCATTCCCCAGCTGGTGGCACCAGGCATTGTGAACAGAGAGAAGATGGAAGATGCAGGGCTCTGCCTTCAAACTTCTGCAAGTCAAAACTGGACTTGGCTTTCCCCCAATAGGCTACCTTGCAGTTGTGCTCAGAAAATCAGCTTCCCATTGAATGACTGAAATCAAAGATATACTCACCAGCCACCCCAATAAAGGCGAGAAGCAGCAGGCACTTCATGGTCTTGATTCAGCCTCAAGCCCAGACTGGCTGACTGGACATGGGAGCTGCTAGAAATACATTTTGGGAATGGTCTTATCTCTAGTCCAAGGTTTTCTGCAGACAAAAAGTACACAGTGGAAAATTTGAAGATCCCAATGTGGGCATTAACAGGCATTGGTAGAATGAACAAATCACATACCCGTTAATCATAAACCTCTGCTAAGATAGAGAGCTATTTTAATTATTCCCTAAGGTAGCCTTCAATCTAAAAATACCTTCTGGCTTTGGAAGGTGTCTAGTTGCTTGTCTTTCTCATTCTTATACACAGCACCTGTTGAGAACAACTCTCAAACCTCTTTCACATTCCTCTGTGCTGATTGTATCTTTCCTTAAAAGGCGTAGTTTTACCCAAAGTTGCATATTGTAGGTAGTGGAGAGAAAGATTCATTGTATTGATGTCAGGGTGGTGGGCAAATCCACCAAACCCAGTGTTTATCTTTGTTAAGTATATTTTAGCAAATCCCTTTACTTGAATAATGTGTGTTTTTAATTTATGCAACGCACTGTTTTCCTAAATCAAATAGTTCCATTGTAATTTCAAAAGGGAGAATAGAAAAACTATCCTGTGCCCCCCACCACTTCCCAAGTTAAATAGTTCAAATGTGGGAATGCTCAGCATCTCCCTTTTCTACTTTCTCTCTCCTACCCTGTATTTAAGTATCCACCCAAATACCAAACCATGCTTTTCTTCATCTTTGGAATGTTCTACAGAGACTCATTCTTGCCACACAAGGATTTCAGTCTAATGCTGATGTTTATGAGTGTAATGTAGGTGAGCAATAATCCTGTGAACACAAATAGTGAGAACCTCTGAAATCCCTCTCTGCAGGAGTGGGGACTTCTGTCATGACACACAGTTTACCAAAGCTTAATGCTTTGCTGAATAATCATGTTCATTCTCCAAGCAGCTGCCAACTTCATCATGTTAGCTCCTGAAAGACACAGGATTCTCTCCAGAGACAGGAAAGAGAAGCCATATGTTTGGAGATGCTGGAATAGCTTGAGAGACTAAATAGAAATACTCTTCCTACTCCATTTCTTGGTTAATTTTTGTGGGCCCTGGAATACTGATACTCACAGTGTCACTGTCCTGATGTGAGTTTTCCTTCACATTGAAGTACAAGTCCAAGGCCAGGGACTTCTCCAAGGGGGTGCATGAATTCTGTTGGCCTTTAAACTGGTATTAGTGCACTGCTTTCTTACAAGCATGTTTTATCCTGTGAAAGGAAAAAGGATTAGAAGCTTCCTGTGGAAAGGAAAATGTTCATAATAGGACTAAGAGGGTCAAAAATTACCTAAGCTGTCCAATCCCATCATAACTAAGTGGAGCAAGAAAAAAATTACCATTTACAATAGTGTTTCGTCTGAAATATCTAATTTCTTTGTCCAAAACATGCCATTAGCATAGACAGTGGCTGTCCTCAGATGTTCTACTGAACACTCTGTAGACCCATTGTAATGTTTTTGTCAGGGTCTTTTAAAGAATACACTCAAAGGTGTGCCTCTATTGCAAACAAGTTTCTCATGCCATGCAGTGATGCTGCTATAGAAAGCTGGAGGCTCCTGGGGCACAGGAAAGGGGAAGACTGGTGACTGAAGGGCAGCTGTGTTAGGTATTATCAATGGACAAGCAATGGCAGCTTGTTTTTCTGGAACTCCATGTTCCTAGTTCAAATATTTCAGTCAGATGTATCAACGCTGGACTCAGATAAAGGAAATATATTTGTCCGGGCTGATGCAAGATCCTGGGAAAAAGAAACCTGCTAAAACCATAGGCTGACAGAGATAAAGATTCCTAAGAATATAAAACAGGGGGAGTTTCTTAGGGTAGTCCTTTTATACCTCACAGAGCTTGGTGGTGGAAGTTGTATTGATTCTGTCTTCCCACCTGTCTCCTTTCTGAGAGAAGCTAGTACATTCTCCGAAGCTTCTTATCTTCCAGCTCTTCACACCTGAGCAAAACTGCTGTCACAGCCTCTTGCCTTGTTCTCTATGTCTGTATTTCTCTTTCACCTATGGCCACAATGCTTTCCTTCTATTTCTGCCCTTGCCAAAGACATGGATTCTCAGTGTCCTAAAGAGAAAGAGGATGTAGGACATGACATAGATTTTTAAAGTTATGAGTGGCCTGGGGAGCCTGGGAAAGAATAGATTGCTTGTTGTCTGTTAGGGAGTAGCACGCAAATCTTGTTGGGGGTGGCTTGTTCAGAGCAAGCAAAGGACTCATCCTCTCTCTTAGGAAAGGTTTTTATGCATGCAAAATATTTACATGGCCTCAAAAACAGAAGGGACACGTGGAAGAAAAATCCTTGGAGGTCTCTGAGGTTGAAGGATACCCAATCCAATCTCTCTTGTCCCCAAGAATGGCCTGGTGTTGGAATGTTTCTGCTACTACAGCCCAGCAAGAGAACAAAGATTAGTACGTATCTCTCTGGACTCTCACCCTTCTGCCAATGTGTCATCCCATCAGCCAGAGAAGGACAGCCAGGGTGGCTTAAATCCTGCAAAGGTTTGGAGAGTTACCCAAACTTACGCCTTCATTTGCTGCAGCATAGAAGGTCTCCTGGGAGCACCTCAGCCCCTTTTGAGCAGGATGGGCGGGCACAGGTCAGGTCTGACCTGACAAAGATGTGTGTTAGAAGATGAGTTTATCTGACAGTGCTGCTGGGCTGTTATTGTTCAGGCAGATATGGAAGTGGGGATAGGCCTTTAATGATGGGAACACTTGCCCTAATGATTCTGAGTTATAAAGGGTTTGCTGGGGAAGTAAAATACCTGTCATTCCTGGGAAACATAAAGGCTACTCAGAACTACTTTCCACACAACTTCTCTCTGTCTCTCAGAAATGACACCTAGATAGAGATGCTTATGTCTTCCTTCCCCTAAAGCTCATTTCTCTATTGCTTACATCATTATTTAAATCTGACCCAGAGAGCAACTGATGGTGATGCACATTTTCTTCTCCAGCCTTTGAGCAAAATTCCCCTGTGTCCTGGAAACTCTCCAGTTACCTTGGTATAATTTCTTCCTGCCCTCTTCTTGCTTTCTTTTCTGAAGCACAGAAACCAGGCATCTAGAGAGGAGAGTGGCCAAGCAAGGCTGTGGTGACCAAGAGACAGTCTGCAGTTTTGGTGGAGAAGGAACTGGGAAAGTAGGAGAGGGAACGGCAGAGTCAGAGGGAAAGAAGAGCCCTTGGGATGGTTAAAAACACTCCCCAAGGAGAACTCTTTGTCTTCTTCCACTACAGTTTACTACTGCAACCTGCTGTAGTCTCCTTAAGTCACCTAATCATCCTTTTCCTCTTCTGACATCTCCATCCACTACTTCTTCCATTGACTCCTCTTTTTAAATTTCTGCTGCCTTCTTCCATTGTCTTCTCTACTGTCCCTTCCCTAGTTATGCTGCTTTTCTTCATCACTGTTAACTCTTTGGCTGACAGCCTCTGTCAACTTTTCCATTGCCACCTCCTGTTCTTCTGCCGTATTCTTTTGCCTCCTTCTTCATTCACCTCCTCTTTTCTTCTTCCACTGCCTTCTTTTGCTGCCTCCTTCTGTTCCTTCCTCTGTCATCTTCTACTGCACATCATCCACAGCCCTGTTCCTCCTCTTCCTGTTCCTTCTATACTATCTTCTGGCATGATCTTCTGCTACCTTATTCCACTCCATTCTTCATCCCCTACTCCTTGTCTTCTACTGCTTCCATCTCCCTTTCCCTTATTTTGCCATCTTTTTCCACTGTAACTCCTTCCTATTCTTTTACTGCCAGTATCTCTTTTTCAGGTGGAGCATAAGGCCTTGGATCCTCAGTATCCCTGACTCAAAAAGCCTAGGGATCGACCTTGAGTCTACCTTTGTGCTTTTTGCAAGAGGGTCTGCTAGAGGCCCTGGAAAGGGCTTCAGATAGGAGCCTCAAATGCTTTTGTAATCAGGGAGGGAGGGAGGGAGGGAGGGAGGGAGGGAGGAAGGAAGGAAGGGAGGGAGGGAGGGAGGGAGGAAGGGAGGGAGGGAGGGAGGGAGGGAGGGAGGGAGGGAGGGAGGGAGGAAGGAAGGAAGGAAGGAAGGAAGGAAGGAAGGAAGGAAGGAAGGAAGGAAGGAAGGAAGGAAGGAAGGAAGGAAGGAAGGAAGGAAGGAAGGAAGGAAGGAAGGAAGGAAGGAAGGAAGGAAGGAAGGAAGGAAGGAAGGAAGGAAGGAAGGAAGGAAGGGAGGGAGGAAGGGAGGGAGGAAGGGAGGGAGGAAGGGAGGGAGGAAGGGAGGGAGGAAGGGAGGGAGGAAGGGAGGGAGGAAGGGAGGGAGGAAGGGAGGGAGGAAGGGAGGGAGGAAGGGAGGGAGGAAGCTTCCCCCCAATGTTTGCTCTGCAAGGAGAAAAGGTGAAACATGTAATTATTAATAGTTCCCAATAGATGGCTCCCAAAACACAGAGATGACAGCAATGCTGAGCCCACAAATCAGATTAATTTCAAGACTAGCGATTCTATCTTATCATGATAAAAATGAATGCTTTTTTTCTTTTTCAAAATATGCAAAAATTATTTTGTTCCATCACACTTTGGTCAGATATGTAGTTATCTCAACCCTTCTTCCCCTACATTGGCACCAAAAAAGGATCATTATGCTTTAACCCCAGCCAGCAACTAGGTATAATGCAGCTGCTCACTCACTCCCCTCACTTCCACTCCTCCAGCTGGATGGGGAGAAGAATCAGAAAAAAAAAAGTAAAAAACCTTTGTGGGTTGAGACAAGAACTGTTTTATTCTTAAAACAATGTATAACAATAACAGAAAAAGAAAACACAAGAAAAACAAAGTACCATTGCTTACCACCTGCTGAGCAATGCTCAGCCTGTCAGTGGGCAGTGATTAGTTCTGTCTGTCCAACTCCTCCCAGTTTATATGCTAAGGATGACGTTTTGTGGTATGGAATGTCCTGTTGTCCAGTTAGTTTCAATTGTCCCAGCTATGCTCCCCCACGGCTTCTTGTTCACCTCCTTGCTGGTAGAGCATAGAAAGCTGGAAAGTCCTTGACTTGGAGTAAGCACTGCATAGGAACAACCAAAACGTCAGTGTGTTATCAATATTATTCTCATATTAAAAACATAGTGCTGTACCAGCTACTAAGAAGAAAATTAACTTTGTGCCAGCCAAAATAAGGACAGTCACCTCCTCTGTCTCCTCCATCTTCCTAATCTTCCAATATTTTCTTCCATTGCCTCTTCCTTCCTTTCTGCTGCCACCTTCTTCCACTGACTTATTCTATTCTACCTCTTCTGTCTCCTCCTCCTTTTCTTCTTACACCAACTTCTTCTACCACTTTCATCCTCTTCTTTCTTCTGTGGCCATCTCCTCAAGCTGCCTTCTTCCATTGCCTCCCACTCTTTTTCCAACACCTTCTTCCATCAAGTCTTCCTTCTCTTTTTTTGCTGCCTTCTTCTGACACTTTATTCCACCACATTCTCCATTCCCTCTGCATTCTTTTCCTCTGCCAACTTCTTCTGTCACCTGCACCATCATGTCCTCATTTTCTTCCACCACTTTTTTCTGATGTCTTCTTCCATCACTTACCTCATCACATTCTTCATCACTTCCTTCTTTCCTAATTCCAGCATCTTCTTCCATTGCCTTCTTTCACATCGTCCTTTTCTTCTTCTGTCACACACTTCTGCTGCATTCTGTCACCTCTGCCCTCTCTTCCTTCACTGCCTTTTTCCCCCATCACCATTACCTCCTCCTTCACTTCTTCTGCCACCTTTTTCCTTAACCTCCTTTGTTGTCTCTTTCTTCTTCTTCCATTGTCTTCATCACCATTGTCTTCTATTGCCTCCTCAATTGTATCTTCCTTCTTTACCTTCACAGCCTCCTCCTCCCCTCCTTCACTGTCTTCTTGCATAGCCTCCTTTTTCTCTTATTCCAATGTCTTCTGGCACCTTCCTTCATTGCCTTGACTGTAGCCTTCTCCTTCCCTTCTTACATTTTTTCTTTGCCTCCTCCATTTCCTTCTCCTTTTTCATTCTGTGGCTTTCTTCCTCTGCCTTTTTTTGTTCCCTCCACCATTGCCTCCTCCTTCTATTTTTCTGCCTGCTTCTGTTGCCTTCATCTGCCACAGCCACCTTCCAACGCAAATGCCTTCCTTCTGCCACCTCCACCTTCTTCTGTCTTCTTCCACCACCATTTTTTGATGACTCCTTCCACCACTGCTGCCTTCATGCACCGCCTGTCTTTGCTGTCTTCCTTCACTGCTTTCTGCTGCCACCAGCTCTTGTCAATGCAGTCTGCTGTCACATTCCATCACTGCCTCCTGTTGCTGCCTTCTGCCACCTCCCACTGCTGCCACCTTCCACTGCTGAATTAATCAGCCACTGCCTCCATATGCTGAAGCTGCCTTCTGTCTCACTGCCTTTACCACTGCATTTCACCACCACACCATTCCATGACTTCCTTCAGCCACTGTATCCATCTACCTTTGGCCTTTGTCACCTTCCACTCCTTCCACCTTCCCTTATTCACCACCTTCTTCCAGCTTCTTCTGTCACCTACTCTGTCATCTCATTCACCATCTTCTTCTCTTCCACCACCTTCTTCTGCCTCCTTTCTTACATAATTTCCTCTGTCACTTCCTCCTTCTCTGCTTCTGCTGCAGGCCTTTGCAACTTCTTTTGTCACCTTCTCCATTGCCTCCTCCTTCTGCTCCTCCATGGCTTTCTGCTGCCTCCTGCCACTCCTTGCTTCTGCCAGCTCTTCCACCATTTCCTCCTTTTCCTCTACATTTCCAAGACTTCCTAATGAAACTGTAATTGGCAAGCCAAACAACTGTAAATGTAGTTGTTATAGACATTATAGGAATGTCTATATCAACTCATTGGCAAATGATTGGAAAACTTATATTTTTAGTTATAATTATGAGAGAAGAGTTGCATTTTAACACCATAAAGAAAACAGTTTTTTTCCCTAGAATATTAGTACTGGTCTTAACTCCGCCTCTGACAGTAATATTGTACTATTCCACTGATCCTTGAGTAAATAACATCACCCTTCTATCTATTTATCTTCCTGCCTTTTTTGTGTATCTTAGCTATGCCTACTGGAGATCTTAAGACAGGGACACTTTACATTAGTTATTTTCATTTTGCCTAGCATGAAAGAAATACAATGAGATGTTTATAGCAAAAAGTAGTACTGAAGTGTCATATCCAGTTTAAGAGTCTATATACTTTGTGCTCTTTGACAATCAAGAGAAGATTTCACAGAATACCTTTTGCCTGAAGGAGCATCCAGGGGGTGGGGGTCTGTGGTCCAACCTCCAACTTAAAGCAATTCTAGTTTATAACCTAGAAGAGGTTGCTTAGGGGCTTACCCATTTGAGAATTGGAAACTTCCAAAGAGGGAGATTCTGCAGTCTTTCTGGGCACTCTCTGTTCTGGCACAATAGCACCCTCAAGGGCAAACTCTTTTCCTTTTATTCCTGCAACACGTAACCATTCCATCTTATCATTATAGCATGCACTGTCTCTCTTTCCCTGCATCTGCCTTTTTTGGTAGTGAAAGGTTGGAATTACACCTCCCCTAGCCCCACCTGCCCTTAGTTTTCTTCTCTCCAAGCCAAAGAGTAGCAGGTCTCTTGTTTTTTTCTTGTATGTCATGTGCCACTTAATCATCTTGGACACTAATCAACTTGTTGGCCATCTGCTGGAAATTCTCAGGTATTTAACACTATTTTTGCATGGAGGGGAAGGTGAGAACAAAACTGGACTTTATTCAGCCCTTTACAATAGTTGGCTCTCCATAAGGAGCAGAAGGGGTTAGTCATCAAGGTCAGTAACACAGATCAAACAGAAAATAGATAAAAATGTTTTTTGCTAATGGCATAGTAGATGTACTATTGACCTAGCAATGATAAAGAGTCTGTGATCCATCTTGCCCTTAATTATCAAAGGGACAGGTAATTTTTTCACTATTTTTACATGTTGCAAAAGAAATTTAACTATTTTTCCTAGCCTAGAAAGAAGGGCAAGAATCATTTTGCATTTTTCCCAGAAATTTAAATTGTTGTAGAGTGCCAGTGTCCTGGAACACATGAGGTTTTTATCTACAAATAATAATTACGGCAACTTAGCTTACTAGATTATTTCTGTAGTGCTTGTTGACCAGCAACACTGATATTGTAAATGCATGAGACAATGGGCAGGTCCAAGTTCCAACTCTTTGATAGTTGTGCAATCATTTTCATTAGCCAGTATGGTAAGAGTCAAATAATTTACTAGAGTCTGTTGTTACTGTTGCTTGGACACAAAATTAAACCATTCCATGAAATGCACATCAAGTACCATGTCCAGGAGATTTTCATTGAAATGTATTTCATTGATTTAGAAATCCATCCTCTTGGATACACCAGCATCTGAATGGGAGGAGCACACACACATTGTCCCTGCAGATGCTTCAGGGGAACTTCTGTCTCTGAAGGATAATGTAAGTAAGCCACCAGCTCACTTCAGGCAAGTGAAAACTAGAGCTTTCAGAAAATGATGGCCTGGAAATACGGTTCTTTACTGAAATCAAGGACCAGATCAATTCCAGTGAAACACAACACAGAATCATAGAATTATAGAATCATACAATCATAGAATGTTTAGGGATTGAAATGCACCTTAAAGACCATGTAGTCCCAACCCCTTTTCATCCCTCACTGTATCTCTGGGTCACTAATTCAGCACTTTAGTTCTCATGCTGCTCACACAGCCTCTCCTTATGCCCATGACTGATTTCTCCTCATTAGCCAGTTGTCTTGCTTTAGACCAGCAAATGAATGTGGTATTGAAGTGTTCTGGGTTTCAATACAATTTAAAGCTGAAACTCCAAGGGTTTTGTGGACCGTGCACTTAACATTGGTGTCTCAGTTCCAGCAAAGCTATAACGTGTCATTTTACAGTTGTAGAGATAAAGGGGACTCCTCAGAGTCAACTGATAATGCAACTGATAATTTATTATAGTGTGTAAATCTGCAGAGAGGTTAGGAAGACTTCCATCAGGACAAATTTCCCGAGCTTTTAATTAATTCAGAAAACTATTCTGGCCTTATGCCCCTGCCCAAATGTTTCCTTAACTTTCTAAGGACTATGAATTAAAACTCAGACAATTTCTTTCTACTTACTGTATATTATATAAGGTATTAGTAGTATGACACACAAGAAAGTTCTCTCAGGAGTGAGGCTAATCAACAGCAGGGGAAATGTCACTTTAAAAATTGCTGGTATCACAGAGTCTGGAGTCACCCAGGCTTCCCCAGCAAGGGTCCTATCTTGTCTGGGAGATCTCATGCAATGAAACTCTTGCAAAGAGGTTCATTTTGATTAAGCAATTAGTTCTTTTTTATACCTTTCTGGTGTAGATACATAAGTAGGCATGGGGCATCAGTGCCTGGAAGAGTTGTTGCTGACTCCTAGTTTTCTGCAAAGTCAGTTCTCTATCACTTTTTTTTTTCCTGAGAGGAACATGCTCTTATAAATAAGACCATTCCCAAGAGAATTCTGTCACTGCAAAAGACATGTTTGCCAGTAAAATAGATGATAGGTTTGCTAAAATACTCTTTGTTATGGAAAACCTTTGCTATGTCACCTATCATTCTTCACTGCAGTGGCTGAAAATGATGACTGATGCCATCCATCTCTTGTACAGCACAACTTAACATTTTCAATTATGAGTTGGGCAGTTGGACAGAGTGCACCCTCAGCAATTTTGCAGATGATACAAAACTGGGAGGACTGATTGATACACCTGTTGAGAGAAAGGGAACATCCTGTACATGGGAAAAATAACCTCATGTACCAAAGTTGAAAAGCAACTTTGCAAAAAAAAAAGGGGATGTAGGAGTCCCCAAGGAAAGGTTGAAGATGAGTCAGCAATACACCCTAACAGCAAATAAGTCCGACAGCATTTCTGACTGCTCTAAGAAAAGTATTCCCAGATCAAGGAAGTTATTACCCCTATTATGCACCAGCAAGATCACACTGAGATATGTATTCAGTTCTGAACTCCCCAGCACAGGAATTATATGGACATCCTGGAGCAAGTCCAGCAAAGGACTACTAAGATCCTGAAGGGACTGGAGCACCTTTCATATAAGGAGAGGTTGAGAGATCTGGGATTATTTAACCTTAAAATAAGAAGGTTCAGGTAGCACCTTATTGATGGGTATGAATGTCTGAATAAAGAAAACATCAGCTATTCTCAGTTGCATAAGAGGCATAAATTCAATTCCAGAAAATTCTGTTTAAACATAACCCCCCTCATTTTTTACTGTAAGGGTAGCCAAACACAGGAACAGGTTGCCCAGCTATGTTGTACAGCCCTTGAATATCTTTGGATATTGAATATCTTTGGAGATGTTTCAAACCTGATTGAATACTGAGCAAGCTGCTCTAGCTGACTATTATTCAAGAGCAGAGGTCATCCTAGACAATCTCCAGAGATTTCTTTCAACCTCAAGATATTCCATAAATGGAATTTCAAATCTGAAGAGTTTTAAATGTTCTTTTAAGTTTTGAGATGCTTACATAAATAAATGATAATTTCTAAATTGACTCTCACAAACCCGGGAAAGTGGAAGATATGCTTTTCTGTACTAAATCAGTTGATTCTTTTTATCTACACTACATTTCAACTTTCCTTTTGGAGGTTACTATTATGCTGCCTGCAGTGCACTGAAGTAAGATACATTAAAAACAATAAAAAATTTCCGTTAAACTGTATAGATTTATGATTGAGGTCCTGCTCTCCTAGCACTCTTAATAAGGTGGAAGAAGCAAATCCTAGTCGTAGTCTCATAGGAATAATTATATTACCTGCTGAAACTACCAGGAATATATATTCGATTTACTGACTTTAAAGTCAACTAGGAGAGATTTTATGTGCCATTTAGCTGCAAGACTGTCATTTCTGTCACCATTAGTCCTATAAAACATGACATAAAGCACTGCAAAGTAAAAACTTCACTTATCCTTGACCCTTAGACACACAAGCTATCCTCAAATTTTGGAACCTATGCCTATCCCAGCCCATACTATTTCAAGTGATAGGTCCCCCTCAAATCCTAATGCTGATTTACTGCTTACTTTCTCTTGAAGAAGCTAAACAGAAGAGACAGCAAAGTCTGTAATGGTTCTTTCTGAAATGTCTAAGCTTGTGTAAATTAATTGCTTTAAAAGACACAACCTATTATACAAATCCCACTTAATAACCACTAAAGCTAAATGAATTCTAAGCAGGGAGAGGAATTATCCTGTGGGCCACCATTAATTCACTAAGCAGCTCTCTCTTCCTTCACCTCTCTGTTTCTCTTCTGTATTTTTTTCCTCTTTAATCTTGTCAAAATGCCTGAGGAAAATAAAAACAGTTGAAAGTGTTTTCCCACAGAGAACAGAGCTGTGAAGAATTCATCTCACTATTTCCTGAAGTCAGTGTGTAGGAAACCAGGATGGGTTTGAAGGAAAGATTCTGTGGGAATAGATATGAAAATCCTACCTCAACCATTCTGATCCTTGCTATTCCCTATTTTTTTACTGTGTCTTCAAAAAGTCTCTTTGGGCAGTTCGATCTTGAACTACTGCATGAGAACATAACAGTCTCTCAACATAAAATTCTTCTTTTAGTTGCAGAGGCAAAGCGAACAAGATAAGTATTTGGCATGGGCTTCCAGAATCTGGAATGCTACCAGTAAGCACTGCAGAGCTGACAGCTTTATGATGATATAATTGCTAAATGGTAATGGCTTCAACAGCTGTGTCACAGACCAAATGTTTTACACAAACTTATTCAGGTCGTGTTTATCCTAGTCCACACAATTCCAAGCCCCAGAGTCTGTTAATGAGATTATTTCAAGCTCCATGACTCGGTCAACAGGAGCACAGTGAAGATTATTCACTAGACCTAATTGATTAAGGGACTAGAGCTCCTCTGCATCTACTGAAATCTACTTTTGCAGCTCTAAAAGTAGATATAGCTCTACTGCATCTACTTTTAGTAAAAAGTAAATCCTTTCCCTCTGAGATGCATCTCATCTGTACTCCACAGAAGCAGAGTATCCCAGTCACAATGTCTGGTTGATACATAGTCTTACAGACACAGACTAGTGCTAGTATTGCTATGAATTTCAGTGAAAAAAAGATTGACACAGTTTTCGACATTTTTCCCTGTCCTCCAAAAGACAGTGTATTTTCCTAAATAAGACCAGTTTTAATTCAGTGCAATTTCAGTCTTCATGATAGGAGTAATCTTAAGGTATATAAGCTGTATCAGCCCTAGCATGCATCCTGAGTTGCAAGATTACTAGTTAGAGCTAGTCTATATTCTCTACAGGTAAGTTGTAGGTAACACTCTTAGAAGTCAGACAAAAAAGATACAGAAAGAATGCTTCGACACAAGCAGTTTGTGAAGGAGACAAAACTTCCATTTGCAATTCTGCAAGTGCAGGTCAGTTAACAGTGGAATCAAGCTCGAGGGTATTTATTATTCCCTTCTCTCTCTATTGCTGTATTAAGAGGTAGTGCTCATGGGACTGGGAAATATCATCCTTATTGGCCAGCACAATTCTGCACAGCTCTGTATTGATTTCAAGGTTCTATAATTGGGTTTATATGGTATTGTAACCCAACACATCGGGCAGAACTTCTGTTATTTGAGGCTCATAGGAAGTCAGTAGCAGGAAGATGATATTTTAATCAGTTTGACCAACACATTAGTGTCTTTGGAATAAAAATACTCTATGAATCACATCCTGTGATTTCAGTTGCTCTCATTGTTTGGGCTTTCATTTGATGTTATTCTAGCCTTTTTTACACTAAGTGTGATACTTATTAAATATTTTATTGTGCAGCATACAGCAGCTTCAGGGCATACTGAAGGGCACTGCTATGAGGTTTTATTGCAGTTGACAATGAATGTGGTAATATTTTGGGTGTGCTTGTCTTTGGAGTGTTCCCTTTACATTTTGTTACCCTACTTATTTCCCCATTCCTGGATCCTAAAATGGATCTCTTTGTAACTGTAAACAAAACAAAATTTGAATCATGTGAGTGATTCTGGATGCTCTCTGAGTAGGATAGTGTTTTACTGGAACAGAAACTCACATGGGCTTCCTGCACAGCTGGATATAAGTGGTCAAAAATTATCTTGGCTTGCCCATACTCTTGGCAGGACATGAAACAAAATCTGTTCCCAAAGCCATTTATACATGATAACATAGGACTGAGCCTGATCACAGAAACTCTTAGTCTCAAGGCTGCAAAAGCCTTCTGATCCAGAGGCAGTCCATGGCAAGACAGGACTTAACTCAAAACTGTCTGATTAAGAAAAGTTTGTGTTGCTACTAAATCTTTATTTTAGACTAACTTATTTTGCATAATTGTATTTCCACCTCTCCCAATACAATGCATCTGCATGGCAAAGTGCATGGCCAATGACTTTTTGGTGGAACTTACCACTTAGCTTATTATTAGAGGACACAGGTAGAGCATGCTTTGATAAGTAGTTTGCAATGTCTTGCATTCATAACGTATTTTACACTTGTCAAACTGAGAGCAGAATTTGGCCAAGTAAACAAAATCTTTTACTGTAACTACTGCATATCATCCAGCTTTTGTTAGTGGTCAGTTCATGCTATGTCCACTCTTTATATGCTCCTACTGAGTATTTACATATATTCTTTAAGAACAGCTTTCCTTTCTCTTTTCTCAGTTTTCTGCTAATTTGTTACTGCATTTCATTTTTCTCTTTCTCAGAATAAGGTCTTTGATCCTTCACTTGCTGGCTCAATGACTTACTGAGATTTTAAACGAGATGGACTCATTCAGAGAATTCACAGAAACCTGAAACTCATGAAATTATTGATATATACTGAATTATACTATTGAGACATTAGAAACTTTTGCTTCAAGCTAGCCCCAGAGAGTAATGAGTTCAAGAAGCCAAGAAAATCTTTGCTTTGGCTTTTGCTCAGTGAGCTGTCTGAAAGCCATTAAATCTTACAGTCATGTGCTCTGTGTACTTTCTGAATTGTCTGATTGACAGACAGACAACTGACAAACAAAGATGACTAAAACAGGCCTAAATACCTTGGAAGTGAACATCAAATAAGATTTCTATTTATCCTCTCATTCATGTTACCTAAGAATCATTCTTTTGATGCTGTTGATTTCCATGAAAAATGGAGAATTTGGCTTCCCCTGGACAAATACAGAAGAGAAGCTGACTTGGACCAAATAGCAGCAAAATCAAAGCCCATTGTATGTTGACTCAGTTTTTCAGAGCTCAGGTACATATGGTATCTTTTTCAGGCCTCAAATGACAAGTTTTCATGATTTTCCCAGTTATGAGAGGTGTTTTTTCTCAAGGCCACACCAATTTTAAACATGCTAGTAATAATAATAATAATAATAATAATAATAATAATAGTAATAATAATAATAATAATAGTAATTCTCACTTTAATTTGGAAAGCTATAATATAATAAAACAACCTATTATGTCTCTCAGTCAGACATCTCTGACAAGAAGATCTGGCAGTCAGACAAGTAGGATTATTGAGTCTCTTCCCTTGGTTGAATATACTGTTCTTAGTTAAGCAAGCAGGCTGGTGAAGCTGATGTTAATGCCAGTGCAGAACACAAGCATTGATAGTGAATGCAGAATTTGTTTCCACGTTTCATCATTTTCAAAGCACAAAAAGATTACAAAGAAAATATCCATGTTTACAGAAACAGATGACAATCTTCAGGGCCAATGTACTTACATGTTCACATACTCGCTCACAGGTAGGTAACTGCACAGCTGCAGCTCTTCTAGGGAACTGACACAGGCATTGTGTCTCAGGAAACAAAAATTGACTCTGTCAAGGCACAAGATTTGCAGCCAACAGTGACCAGCAGAAACAGACTTTAACTACGAAGAACAAAGAAAAACCCACCAAAACTCCAATCAACAAAAAAGCCCCAAACCACCAACCCATAACTTAAAGAGTTACAGGATTTCTAAATTTGTTTCCTTTATAAGCAGCAGCTTTGATTAACACATGTGAAGGATTTAAGAAACAGAACTCCAAAAGAGTTAAAAGCCCATGTGTTTCTGGATGAAAGTCATCTTTAATCCAGGATGAGAGAGAAGTTGCAGGGCATCTAGTAACTTTTCCTTTGAGAAAGTCATTCTTTAGCTGTTTAATCTGAGGCTTCTTGCATCTCCTTCTGAAGCACCAGGTACTGGCCTCAGGGCCAGTCTCTTACTTTTGTGTTATCCTTAGCATGTGATGAACTCTTTCTGGTTGCCTGTAAGTTTGAAAAGAAGTGGAAAAAACAAGCATTCACTTCCTTTATCATCCTAATTACAGCAAAAATATATTGTCTTTACTGATACCTTAAGTGTCAAAGCATGAGTTAAAGACAAATAAAGGCCAAGCATATTTTGCTGCAATATTGCATTTGTTCTTGCCACATTTATCTCAATATTCCATGTTCAATTTGCAGTGAAGGAAGATGAAAACCATCGTGTTGTGCTCCAGATCCATTAACCCAGAGGATGTTTAGAAAACACCTGTATTTTGATCCTCTTCAAAGCTCCAGGCATCACTGTCAGGAATATCTTATGAGTTCCAGAATTCCATGCTCTCTAGCATTGGCAGTTCACAAATGCCTGGCCACATGGGATTAAAGGCATTCATCAGAAATAGAAGGATCATTTGGTGCCTTTGGTTTTCTTGCCATGTGAAACAGAGAGACCTCACTTAAAATTAATTTTAAGCACATCACTAATGGGATATTCTCCTGGTAGCTTCAATATTTGTTTTCTTAATAGCTACTATCTGAAGCCAAGAGAACCATCATACTCTTTATGCGAAGCTGTGCATCGAGGAGTCTGTGCCTCCATATCTTTGGCAAAGTTTGTTTCCCCATGTGTATTGGTGTAGCTCTTTATTCCATGCTGCTGCTTCCTTCATTCAGGATGGTATGCTTAAAAAGGAATATTTGAGAACAGCTGTTTGCTCCCTCTAATGCCTGCAGCATATCAAGACAGATTGTGCCACGTGAATGATTCCCACACTCCCCTTGTAGTATAATTCAGAAGAATCAGGAAAGAATAGTACTGTATCCCCACACTATCCTTTCTTTTTGTTTGGTAGCATTTTCCTGCCTCAACAAGGTAAAAGAGGGATACACAGCAAGCAGGAAGATGTTTGCCACAAACTCATCTGAAAAAAAGCCTGAGAAGGTCCCAAGCTTAAATTTTTGCCATGCTTGATTGCTCTTTATAGCTCAGCAGAAACCAGAAGTCAGCCTTAATTTCCAGACCTGGGGGCTGACTATTACTTTTTTCACTTGGGCAATTCCTAATCAGGGCAGAATGAGGTGCAAAGAGACAGAGGATCAGAGAAGTAGCATTTTAATGAAACATTGAAGCATTGATAAAATACTGGTATTGATAAAATTCAGTTTGCAGCAGTGGATTCCAAAAAGAATCAAAAGCAAGGGACAAGGGGGGACAGCATGGGTGTCCTATGGATATAAGAATGTTACATAGTCAGCATTGTTCAGAATCTGCTGTAGACCTTAATTGATATAAAGTATTAGTATAAATTAATACAAAGTGTTAATTAATTAATTAATTTAGGCTACAGGTTTAAATTAATATAGAGTGTTTATTAGTTCTGTGGTATATTCTAGTGATTGTTCCTTAGCAGGAGTGCTCCGAACAACCAAAATGAAAACACAGGCTTCCAGGAAAAACAATCTTCTCAACGAACCACTGCTTTGGTGCAGTGCATGAGACAGCTAGTGCCCAAATGCAGCTGTGCAGAATGCTGTGATACAGGAATATATTTTTGTTACATGAATATGATTATGCGTATGTGATGAAAGACCAAAAGAGTTTGTTTGAGAAGAAAAAGAAGCAGCAATAAAGTAGTCTGAAGGTTAGCCTTTTAATAAATGGAGTGCAAGAAATCTTGCATTATAATTCTGCTCTGGTCACTTGCTTGTTTGATCTACAGCCATTACAGAACTGCAGGGTTCCTCAGTTTGTCCACTTGTAAAAATTTGCATATATAATATTGTGTAAACATTGTGGTGCCTTTTTATTGCTGAGCTTTGCACCAAATCTGGCTAGCTTGACCAATAATGTGGCAGTCTACTCAAAGTGTTCTACCATAAATTCTGACAAATTTATGTTTTTAATCTTTCCTTTCCCAGAGATTTTTATATACATGATTCCTAATAGCTAGAAGCATAATAAACCTTTTTTGGATTTTTTCCTTTTGGAGAGCATGGTTCGATTACACTGAACTCAAGTATTGCAGCAATTGAAATACACCAAATATAGGTTTGAATATATATTATTCTAATGTAACTTCTTGAAGGTCTAGTGACTGAAAGGCAGCTGCTGTAAAGTCATATAACTGATATTTTCTACCAGCAATCGCCTGGCTTTTTTTACTGCCTTTATGTACTTCAGTTGCTTAAAAATCTTTTTATGTACCTTTATTGATGCTGATATGTGTTCATTATACTTTGATGTCAGTGCCTGTGTTTTGGTATTCCTGCTATTGAGTATTCATTCCTTGACCCAATAAAGTTGTAACATTATCACTTAAAAAGTGAGTTAGAGTCAGCTGCCATAAATCCTCAGAATGTTTGTGATCCTCACAATGAGAGCGCAATCAATCAGCAGTTCCAGCCAGCAGACTTTAATGAATCATATGCTTTGGTCTACTTTTGGTGGTTGTATAAGATACATTAATCAACAATCCATCCATGTTTAGAAAATACTAGAATCAGTCAGCTTTTGCTTTGAGATTTTAATTTTTCACATTGCTTTGATGATTACAACATCATTTGGTGTAGAGGGTGGTTTGCTCATCATGGTCTGATGATTTGCTTATGATTTAATCAAGCACTAAATTCGGAGAGGAATGTGACTGCATCTGGCTTCCCTTACTATTTTTAAAGAGATGGGGGGCAGTCAGTATTCCAGGAACATGACAGCTTTGCAATCATAATGCTTATATTTAAGTTTTTTGTAAAGAGGTTCATTATGTGAAGTGTTTATGCTAAGCATGATTATGAAATCAGTGGTGCATAAGGGACTGGCGTTTCCATTAATGAAGTCTTAATGGGACCCTGGACCATTCTTGCAATGCCCAGCACAGCAGAGTATCACAACAGTGGCAAGGAGTCTTCTGAAAAACTTCATATGCCATTTGAGGAGCTGGTAGTGCAAGGTGTTTGCTCAGAGGAGATTCATTTCAGCGACTACTGTCAGAGAGGAAAACAGCCTGGCTTGACTGATATAGACAGAAATGTCCCTTATGATCCTATAAGAATTTACAATATCAGTATGCAGGTTTAAAAACCTTGTCAAAGGATTGGGAAAGGATTTTTTTGCGTTGGCATGAAATTTAAGAGTAATATGAGATTGTTTACAAAGAATCAATTGAATTCTCTGCATAAAGAGCTATCTAGAAGACATGTTAATTGTGAAAAAGAAATTCACTTTATAAGATTTTTGTTGAAAGAGTTTGCAATGTAATGTTGTCTTTATGGCTGCTCATCGCTTGCCAGTGAACCTTCTAGGTTCCATGTTTATTATTCTATTTAATACTTAATATATGCCGAGTTTCCATTGCACATAGCAGCTAAAAGTCCAGACATCACTGATCATTTTTAAATTACATGCTTCTAGAAGTAGTTTTCTGACTAATTGTCACTACTTTGGCTTCATCCATCAAGTGTGACCTAGCTAAAATTACTACCTTGTCAATATAAGCAAGACCAAAACATCCTTTCCTAATTCTCATGAGCAAGCTGTGACATGTAAATTGTTACACACAGTGCTCCTCTGACTGACATTAACATTCTTTGGCAGAGTCTGTAGAAATGCATGGGCACAATTTGAGTCACTTTGTCTCGTGGTCCAGCATGTTGTCTTAAAATACAGCTTAAAATGGAATTTTGCTATGATACCAGACCACGGACATGGGTGTCTGAGGCTCATATCTATCCTGGTTACTCTACAAATCACTACCTCTCTCCAGCCTCATTATGTTGTATTATTATAAGAGTTTTTCAGGTAGCAAATCTACTATGATAAATGTCTATGTGAAGATGACAATTTCTTGTTGAATAGACTTGTTCCCTGTGTATATTCCTTTCCTCCCTGTTTTCACTGAAACCTCTTATTGCTAGTTTTTATCTCCATTTGGCTTTCAAAGCCTGAAGAGAGCAGTGAGAAGACTTGGAAAGAGTGATTATATGCTTTCTTTCATGCTATCAGTCTTTTTGACCTAGTAGAAAATCACTTACTGCAGAAGCTAAATAGAATTCCCTGGGAGTTGTTAACAGAATGGGACTGAGGTGGTACATTTGTAAAGGGAGAAAGGGAATTAGTCACTTTGTGTAACTTATTAGCATTAGTAGGTGCACATGCTGGCCTCAAGCCACAAGTTGTAAACTTTTTCCTAAATATGCTGAGCTATTTATCTACTTATCTAGGTAAAGGCAGGCTTCATAACTAGTTCACAGTGGAAGATAAGGAAGCAAGGAAGGTCACTACCTCTGTCAGCAGAGGCTGCAGCCTTAGAGATAGAAGGACAAATAGTCTGCCTAGAGACAGTGAAGACAACCAGCAGAGAGCAAGAAGACCCCAGACCCTAATACAAATATTGGACCAAACTGTCACAGATCCACAACTGTCCACTGAGAGGTGGGAAATTTAGCTTGTAACAGTATAATTCCTATGTATTCCTTTGTTTGGGGTACTCAGCTTGAGCCAATCCTATTGCTGTACCACTCAAATATTATTTCTTCCTCATATCAGACATCTGAGACCCTGCTGTTGGAAACCTATGGCAAAGACATTTCTTTAACACATTTACATAGATGCCAGTGAGCATCCTAATTTATTCTGCAAAATTTTGTTGCTTGTGGCAATAGAAAGCTCTATTAGCTTTTAGAAAGCTCTAAGAATAATAAACAAGAAATCTGGCTCAGACTCCAGATCATATTTCAAGGGATGACACCTAAACTATGAGCAAAACCTATTTTGACTATTCTTTCACCTAAAGCTTAATCTTGGTACTTGATAAATTTTTGTGCAATTAGAATACAACAAAGCTTTATGAACAATAGTTCAATCAATTGTTAATATTGGTTAATGTATCTTATTGCCAATACATATAGCCCTTTATAGAGTCCAAGAGAGAAGTCTATACATTTGCAGAATATAAGTCTATACATTTGCCCATTCTGCCTGGGAATGGAAAAGCAAAAGAAGAACATTCTAGAAGTCCTTTTACAAGAACAACACAGAATCACAGAATGGGTCAGTTTGGAAGAGACAACAGTGGGTCATCTGGTCAAAACCCTCTGCTTAAGCAGGGTCATCCTAGAGCACATGGCACAGGATGGCATCCAGATGGTTCTGGAATATCTCCAGTGAGGGAGACTCCACAACCTCTCAGAGCAACCTGTTCCAGTGCTCAGTCACCTGCACAGCAAAGAAGTTCTTCCTCATGTTCAGGTGGAACTTCCTCTACGAGACAGCTCACTCTTGGACACATCTAGTAGTGGAAATTACCCATTTTGTTGCTGCCCACACAAGCTTCTAATAGAGAAAAAGAAGAGCAAAAGTTCTTTTTTGTTTGCTTGGTTTTTTGTTCTGACTTCATGATTCATGCCTGAAAACTTTCTCACATATGGTGAATTTTCTATACCTTGTGGGGAAAACAGTGCTCCATCTGTGAGAGAGCACAGGGAGAGTGCTGACAGGAAGTAGCTTTCTGTTTACTGTCACTGTTGACAGTGTAGATTATAAGGGTCTCTGAGCCCTTCTACGAGTATTTTTGCAGTTTGCTTAACTATGACCAACAAAAGAATGAGATACAAATCAGCAAAACCAAAAAAAGAAAAAGAGCAATACTGGCAAGTATTGCAACTATTAGAAATGGATTTAAGTAACATCAGGGGAGGTGTAGACTAGATATTGGGGGGAAAAAAACTTCACCAAAAGGGTTGTAAAGCTCTGAAACAAACTTCCCATGAAAGTGGTGAAGTCACCACTCCTGAAAGTGTTCAAAAAATGTGTGGATATGGCACTTTGGAACATGTTTTAATCGTCAACATGGTGATGGTGCTGGGTGGGACTTGATGGTCTTAAAGATATTTTCCAGCCTTTATGGTTCTATGACTCTATGATTCTAAAACCCGGATTTTGAACATGATAACTGACAATATGAGGGGATTGCAGAATACAGAGCAGCAGCAAGGAACTGCAGGTTTTTCCCTGTGATCTCTCTTCAGGGAAGACATCTCTTTTCTACCATGGTTTCTACGTAAGTTTGCATCAGAACTGCTTCTGATAGGGAGCTGAAACATCACATGTTGCTTCTCACAAGATCAACAATGAGCAACTGACCATTCTTAGTGTGTAATATTCAGCTTGGTGCCACCCTCATAATTCAAAAAATGCATACATGCTCTTCTCAAGTATCTCATCCTTGTTGGATGAGCTACTGTGTGAAAATGGCAACAGGCTGACTCCAGAAAGACTGAGCTTTCTTGGCAGCCTAGATGCCTTCTAGTCAGTACTGGAAGTTGAATGTGTTGAGAGAAAGCAGTTTTATTGTGTCAGTGAATCGTCTACAAAGAACTGCAGCTCTAGGCCAAGAATCCAGAATCCACTGTTCTGTTTGATATAGAATAATACAAATCATATGTGGGAAAACCCTTAACCATGAGGATTACTCCATTCTTCGATGTTACAGCATTGTTCTCTACAGTATACTTCCTGTCAATATTTTCAGTACTGCTGACCATGATTTATTGACTTGCAAGGATTTTAAGTACTAGATTAAATTACCGTTCTTTACTCATGTCTGCCCAATCCCAAAGGCTGCTGATTGCAGCTATGCTCTTTTTTAATTCCTTTAAGTTATTCCTATGATGAGCAGAGTTCAGCTTTATTATGTTATTAATTAAATGTCTTCAATTACTCAGCAACACCACAGTAGTGTATAGCATTTTGTAAATGAATTCTTGTCCTGGTTTCGAGTGGGAAAGAGTTCATTTTCCTCTCAGTAGCTGGCACAGTGCTGTGTTTTGGATTTATATGAGAAAAAAAATGATAAAACATGGATGTTTCAGTTGTTGCTATGTGGTGTTTACTCTAAATCAAGAAATTTTCAGCTTCCCATGCTCTGCCAGTGAGAAGATGCACAAGAAGCTGGGAGAGAGCATGGCCAGGACAGCTGACTGGAATTGGCAAAGGGATATTCCACACCACAGAATGTCATGCTCAGCATATAAACTGGGGAGAGTTGGCCAGGAGCTGTTGATTGCTGCCCAGGGATGGACTGGGTATCAGTCAGCAAGTGGTGAATAATTGTGCATCACTTGTAGTATATTTAAATTTCATTGTGTTTCAGTTATAAAACTTTTCCTTTTTTCTTGATCCTCCTCCCCCAGGAGGAAGGTGGGGCCAAGGCAGCTGGGGTGTGAGAGAGCAGCTGTGTGGTACCTTGTTGCTGGCTGGGGTTAAGCCACAATAATTTTGTATGTTAAACACAGCCTGCTTTCACACCTTCCATGGTGAATATAAACCCTGATGTTTCCCAGTTCAGTCCCTATGAAATGAAAACAGTTGCTAAGGTAGTCAATTAAAAGCAGCTTAAAAAAGGAAAAGATAACATTTTTAGGACAGGAATATTTTTAGATTTTTTCCTTTTCTTTTTCTCTTCCTTTTCTTCATCTGGTTTTGTTTTTCTGAAGAGGTATATATTTTCAGAGATGAATGTAATCAAGCTAAAGAACAATGTTTTGTTCAATTTCAGCCTTTTTCTGTAGGCATTTTGAACAGAACTGTTGCATCATTGAGTGGCTGAAGGTAAAAAAGACTGACTCACTGCCCTGTTTTTATTGTCTAAGCTGAGTGCTATGAAAATAGTAAATGCTTGGTACTGACACTAAAAAAACTGTTTAAAACCATCACCCTTTTTATTTGCCCCAAATTCATCTTAGCATTTTATTAAAATTATCAGATTCTATTTTGATTATGGCATCACAATGATATTTGATATTCCTACCCTGCTTCTGAAAAGTTTCCATTCAACAATATTTAGTGTCCCAGTATTCCTGGCAGAGTTTGCTGTTTAGTTGTGATGTGTGTTTGCACCATCCTGTAGAACTTGTGTCTATTCTTCTTTAACTAGAATATTCTCTGAGTTAATAAATTATATATATATTTTTAAAGCCTAGAGGTTATCAGCTATAAGGCATTTTCATTTAAATGTATTATGGTCACCATGGTCCCTTCATGCAAATGCCCTCTTTAAACATAGCCCAAAATCTTTAGCAGTGATAGACCAAACCATGCTACATAGAATATTAAAAATATATAATAATGGATTGGATTCCTAGTAGTGCTGTTCCAGTTTACATCACCGAAGCTGTGGCCAAGGGTCTTTTCAGATATCTTTAAAGGTTAACTCAGACACATTTTATATGACAGCTTTTTAATACAGGTTTTTTCTTCACTTTGCTTTAAAGATGCCTGTTTCTGGAAACTCATTGAAATTTTCTTAAACTTTCTTTATCATTTAAATTACAATATTTTTGGCTATATTTTGCATTTAAGCACACAATTCTACTGTAATGTTGAGGGAGAACAGGTTGTTTGTCTTTTAGATTTGCTTTTTTATTTGCTTTTTTTTTTAGCTCTTGGGAGAAGTATTTTCAGATACTCTATTTGTTCTCTTTGACCTGTTCTTACTTAAGCAGAAGTTTTTGTCTGAAAAAGCCAAAATTTGTTCACCTTTAATTTCAGCTTATATCATGCTACCAGAACTTTGTGTAAGTTGGATAGAAAAACGTCACTTTTCAATTTGGGAAGATTAAAAGACTGAGCAGACAATAATGGAGAGAATCAAGGGTTGAATCTCCATAGTTCACATGGCATAGGTAGTTGGAGTATTTACATTTTATACCATTTTTAGTTAAATATGAGAGTACAATTTGAATTTAAGAACCTTGCTGAGATGTCAATTCTAGGTATTTTCTGTAAATACCTTTGTATAACAAATGTATATAAATGTATATATACCTTTGTGTAACATCACAAACAGTGAAAGATATTTGAGAATCTGGATGAAGCCTCTTTAACAGCAACAGCACCAACCAAAGAATTTTGTTTCCTAGAGGTCAATTGCATTCACACCAACAAATGACAGAAAACAAATGAGAATTCGTTTATGTCTGCATAGATTTAGGTTTGACTAAAGTCAGTGGAAAAACCTATGACTTTTAGGGAAGTCAGTATTTTAAAATAATGTTTAGTCAGATTAGTCAGATTTTTAAGAACAGGAGGAACCAATAAAATCTTTTGTAGTCTACTCCAAAATGCAGAATGTAAAATTTATTTCCCTGATATCTGCACAGAAGCTGTTCTGATTGCTCTTACAAATATATTTGGTGGAAACATGCGAAGTAATTTAGCTGTTGCACAAGAATGAATAACATCTAGACCCCTGGCTGAATTGTGTGGGTTCTGCAAGGAGACAGGACAGGAATAAAAGTTGTAAAGGCATATTTTTGTCTTTGAGGTAAATAGATCTGACTCTGAATAAACACAGCAATCAAATCTGTTGAGTAGGAAGGTGCAATTTTTATGTAATCACTTTTGGAATAGAACTTCCAATATTCTATCCAGTTTTTAGTTAAATGAGTGAGTATAATCTGACTTTAAGTACCTGATGTCCATTTAAAGTCTTTTCTGTAAAATAATACATTCAACATTCCCACTTGAGCTTTCAATACAAACATGAGTGCTCTCCTCCTGTCTCCTTGTTCTTACAATAGCAAAAATTTTAATTTTAAAAGTTTAAATTTTACTGTCAACTTTTTTAGACTTTCACAACTTCAGCACTGTCATCTCTTCCTGAACACTTCTCAAGACTGCATCTCTTGAGTCTAATGTGAATGTGTATCTTTCTTCTTTCTTTATCCCTTTGTTTGGTTGCCCTCTGGTTGTTGTTTGCCCACTGAAGATGCACATAACTCATGCAGAACAACAAACTGCCATTGAGAGCATTGTGTTCTTAAAATACCCTTTACACTTGCCTTCTCTGATCTGTGTGCCTTTGATCAGAAGTTAGAAACCTGAGTGAACCACTGCATGCAATTCTTCCTCTTTCCCACAACATTTGATGGGTAAAAACTGTTCATATTTAACTTCGGGCATTGATTTTGTTCAAGTGTACAGCTCTTAAAGAGATACTATATTCCTCTTTGGAATCTGCTTGTCTGCCTCATTTGTCTGTACTTGGCTGACTTCACCTGTTTTCTATTGACTGCAACATTAACTGATTTTGCATGGACTAATTTGCATAAACTCTCAATGGAGATTTAGCTTTCCCCTCACAAAATTCAACATAAAACTCTGGTCCATAACTTCTGGTCTGCTTTCAGGCTTTCACATGGACCCTAATCTATTTCCTTATTCCTAACTTTGTCAATACATGCAGGGATACCTGGGTGAATTTTCTCTAGTTTTCTGACAATGCAACTCTTACTAGGAATTGAAAGATCCTTTGTTCTGTAGTTAGTGAGTTTCAGCACAGAAACCAATTTTAACACCTCCTACCTTCACTATAAACAGCCCAAAACTTTCTTGCACCAAATATCAAACCAAGAGTTCTTTAAAATCCTAAAAAATTACTCAGTGACTTAGTTAGCAAAAATATTTAAATTTTTCCAGTATTTATTTTCAAAAAAATTCATACAAAGGTTTGGACTGGGTTGGTTTTGGTTTAGTTTTTGGTGTGAAATTTCAAAGACATGCAGTGAATTTGTTTTCAACCAATGTCTCCCATGTGCAGGCTAACAGTGCCAGTGGAAAGGAAGGGGAAAAGGCAGAATATTGCAATCAACATGTAGTTGTTTATTGTACAGTAAATTCTAGTTTGTTTCTAGTGTATTTTTCCTGGAAAAGGCCACCACCAGAAACCCCCATACATGTCCCCCATCACCTTGTCTTGTATCAGCTGTTGAAGTGTAGGGGCTGCCCTGCTCAGGTGTCTGCTCATTAATCTATCACAATGTGAGCTGATATCTCTAAATCCCTTAAAGCTTCTGCAGGAACTCTGATTTTAAGCATCCAGGCAAGCACAGAGTGGTGATGCTCAGGCAGAGAGGGATATTTGTCCTGATTTCAGCTGGGATGAAGTTATTTTCTTAGTAGGTGGTACAAGTAGTGCTGGGTCTTGAATTTAGTATGAGAATGATGTTGATAACAGACTGATCTTTTCATTGTTGCTAAGAAGAGCTTACTCTAAATCAAGGACTTTTCAGGACTTTTCAGTTTCCCATGCTCTATCAGAGAGCAGATGCACAAGAAGTTGGGAGAGAGCACTGCCAGGACAGCTGACACAAACTGGCCCAAGGGATATTCTGTGCTAGAGAACATCATGCCCAGTATGTACAGTGAGGAGAGTTCTGCCAGAAGCCACCAAATGCTGCACAGGTGTAGGCTGGGGAGTTAGTGGGTAGTGAGTATTTTGCATCTCTTGTTTTTCTTGGGTTTTACTTTGCTTTCTCCTTCTCCTTTCTAAATTATTTTTGCCATGACTATTATCATTAAACTGTTCTTTTCTCAATCCTCGAATTTTACATTTTTCCATTTCCCTTCCTTATTCCATTGTGGGTGGGAGAAGCGTGAGCATGTGGCTGTGTAGTTCTTAGTTGCCAGCAGGGGTTAAACCACGACAGTCCTTCCTGGTGCCCAGTGTGGGGCAAAAAGAGTTGAGAAAACAACAGATCTGACCTGAGCATGTTAACACAAAACTGTTTAAAGTGTTCATTTTATTAGTTCAATAGTCACTGGTCACGCTGCTGATTTATTTGCTCTCAGAGTTTCTGCATGTGTGCTCATATAATACTTCATTTGATATATGTATTCCCTGTTGTACTATCTATCCTTCTCGAGGTCTGGGCTAAGGTTGTCGTTTCGTTGTTCTATGCAATACTGGCTTATGATTAGATAGAATCGCTGGTTGTGAAACTAATCTGGTGTGTGTGGTCCGTGCGCTCAGCATCGCTGTCACCTCTGCGTTTCGGGAGCCATCTATTGGGAACTATTAATAACTACACTTTCCACCTTTTCTCCTTGCAGAGCCAGCCTAGGGGGCAAACTAACTTCCTTCCTTCCTTCCTTCCTTCCTTCCTTCCTTCCTTCCTTCCTTCCTTCCTTCCTTCCTTCCTTCCTTCCTTCCTTCCTTCCTTCCTTCCTTCCTTCCTTCCTTCCTTCCTTCCTTCCTTCCTTCCTTCCTTCCTTCCTTCCTTCCTTCCTTCCTTCCTTCCTTCCTTCCTTCCTTCCTTCCTTCCTTCCTTCCTTCCTTCCTTCCTTCCTTCCTTCCTTCCTTCCTTCCTTCCTTCCTTCCTTCCTTCCTTCCCCCCCTCCAGACTATTTACAGTAGCATGTGAGATTTTTAAAGGTATTGAATATCCCTTGAATTACCTCAAAACAAACCTGGTCCTTCTGCTAGGATCCAGCATATTTTTGAATTCAGTTCAGGTCTTGTTTAGGGTTAAGCAAATGTCTATGACATGGTACTCCAGAAAGAACTCCTGACAATGGACTCATTTCCAATAGAACTTTATAGATCCCTGGTCAAAAGAAAAGGGCATTGAGTGTGTATATCACATCCCCTCCCATGCACCAGCCTCTGGAAAAATTGAACAATGCAATGGACTGTTAAAGACTACACTGAAACAATGGATGGTGGGACCCTCAAACTTTGGGTTACACATTTGGCATAGACAACCTGGCTAGCCAACGCTAGGCAATCTGCCAATTGGCCTAGCCCTGCCCATAGTTTTATGGCTGTAGAATGGGATAAAGTTCCTGTAGTGGACATAAAAAATACTCCAGGGAAAACAGTCTGTGTTATTCCTGCCTCAGGCAAGGGCTGACCCATCCAGAGGATTGCTTTTACTCAGGAGTCTGAGCACCCTTGGTGAATAAAGTGGGGGGATGGGGAGGTCTGGTGTATGCCTCAGGGGGATTTGATTTGGGGTAGGAGTAGCCCATCAATTAAATTGCATGATGTTAATTGCTAGATAACACTATATATTATGACTTGTGCAGTGGCTGTATGCTCATCACTCTGGGATCTGAACCCCACTTCCTTTTGGTTTCCACATTAATGAAAACTGAATTTTTATGAAACTGGACAAGTGCAGCAGTGATGGAATCAGAACTGACTTCAACATGCAAAAATTCACACACCATCTTTTCTGCCTTGAAATATTGTTATGACAGATGGAGCCCAATTTCATGGACTAAATGAACTCAATAAATGGTCCATACGCCAAGAGAATATATCTGTGTGCATATATCAGAAAACAAGAAAGATGATAGGGTATTGGAAGTGTGGCATGACATACATTATATGGAACAAGTGATGTAGTACAGGTTTTAGCTGGAATAGAATTAATTTTCTTCTTAGTAGCTGGCACAGTGCTGTGTCTTGGATTTAGTGTGAAATAATGTTGATAACACACTGATGTTTCAGTTGTTTCTAGGTAGTGCTTACTCTAAATGAAGACTTTTTCAATTTCTCATGCTCTGCCAGAAAGCAGAAGAAGCTGGGAGGGAGCCTGGCCAGGACAGCTGACCCAAACTGGCCAAAGACACAGTCCATAATATGCAATGTTATTCTCAGTATGTAAACGGAGGAGAGTTGGCTGCAAGCCACTGATTGCTGCTCAGGGATGGGCTGGGCATTGGTCAGTGGGTGGTGAGTGACTGTATTGTGCATGACCTGTTTTTCTTTTTCACTTTTAAAATTATTTTTCAGTATCGTCATCATCATAATCATTGTCATCTTTTACTTGATTTCAACAATTAAAGTGTTCTTAACCTGTGAATTTACTTTTTCCACATCCTCTCCCCAACCTGCTGAGGGGAGAGGAGGGAACATGTGGCTGTGTGATATTTACTGAGCGGCTGGAATTAAAACAAAATGGTATTCCAGACATGGAAGCAGGGAAGCACAGGATAAAGAACTGAGGAAACAGCAGTGTGAGGTGAGGGTGAATCTTTTGGGTGAGTTGAGTGGCAGTGACAGGAACATGGGTTTGGATTTCTGTTGAGGAGATATAAAAATATGTGATGTAAGGGTTTGGAATTGGTAAGACAAGAGATGTAGGATCACAAAGTATTTCACGTGAAATTTCTACTTCTGCCCTCTCAAAGGGACATAAAATCAGAGTGATCTTTAAGATCATTTTAGAGACAACGGTGTGTCTTTAAAGTATGGTGGTGTACATTTCTCAAGAATTATTTAGTCACCCCAAACCAGCATATATACAATATCTAAAGGCATGCAATAAAAACAATGTGAAGTTGAGGAGCACAGGCTGAATATTCTTTTATGAGAAGTTAACCTGCGAGACCCACTTGGCTTAGAAGAAAGAGTCATAGAATGAGTTCTGAAACCACAGTGTTTAATACAATAAACTTAGAAGGAGGATTTGGAACGATTCTTGTTTTCATGACAAAATTTCAGAATCACAGCTAACTGATTAATTAATTAATTAGTATTTATGAGTGTCCTTATCCAAGCATATGTGGCATACCAAGAATATTTGGTGCAGGAACATACTGCAGGATTGGGAACAGTTATGAAAGAAATATTGGTGTTGAGGGGGAAGAGATAACTAAAAATGTACTGTTGTGGTGTAACCCGGGTAGGCAGCTCAGCACCACCCAGCCACACGCTCACTCCCCTGCAGTGGGATGGGGGAGATGAACGGGAGGGTAGGAGTGTGAAAACTCATGGGTTGAGATAAAGATGGTTTAATAGGTAAAGCAAAGACTGCATGCACAGCAAAAATAAGGAGTTCATTCATTACTTCCCATCAACAGGCAAATACTTTGCCATCTCCAGGCAAGCAGTTCTTCATCAAGTACAATGGGAAGACAAATGCCAACATTCTGATCTTCCCCCTTTCTCCTTCTTTCCCCATCTCTTATTGCTCAGCAAGATGCCATATGGTATGGACATCCCTTTAGTCATTGGGGTCAGCTGTCCTGGCTCTGTCCTCTCCCAATTTCTTCCCTGCCCTCAACCTGCTCACAGGCAGGGCAGTGAGAGAAACAAAAAAAGCCTCAGTACTGTGTATCACTATTCAGCAGCACTGCAAACTTTGGTGTATTACTGACACTGTTTTGGTCGCAAATCCAAAGCATGGCACCATAAACTCTTATGAAGAAAATTAGCTCTCTCTTAGCCCAAACAATGAGTACTTATAAAATTTTAATCTTATTGGTTGTTAGTGGAACATCTGCAAATAATGAATATTCATAAAAATCATGGACTTTTCTTCTAGCAGTTCCTTAAGAGGCAAATTCTACTCCCATTTCAAAAGGAGAAATAGACAAACAGATTTTGCTTTTCTATCAGATATTAACTGTTGACCAAACCTAGTCTGCTGCTTGTTTTTATCAAAGGGAACTGTTACACTGTACCTTGGAACTCTTTGGATCATGCTAACTTTAGATATATTGTCTAACTGCAGATGGTTCATTTTATTTAGAATGCAGAAATAGAAGGCATTCATTTAAATGCAAATTTGCCACTATGTCCTATGGAATTTCCTCTCACTGAACAGTGTTCTTGTGAACATTTACTGTGACTGGAAAAATACTGACACTCATGTATGCCTGCCCCTATTTTCCTGCAGTAAAGTGCAAGAGCTGTTAACCATTATAATTTGTGACAAACAACTGCCAAAAAGAAATCTTACATTAAACATCTTGGTGTATGAGTGGGGAATATCTGCCCAGCTTAATGTTCTAATTAAAGCAGAACATTAGACTATTAGCTTTTTGTAGAATCAAAAATTCATATTCTCTGCATTTTTCTTGACTGATGCAGAGGTTTTCAAAAGATGATAACCAAATTTAATATTTCATGACAGATAATTTGCATCTTTTCAAAATCCCACCTTCTCACAGTTGTCAAATCTTTCATATTTCTTTCAAGCGATGTGATGAGTTCTGATTGCTTTAAAAAGTATTAAACAGATTACATCACATCATTTGTTTCTCTGTTTGTGGGGTATCAACATTGCAGAATGAATCTCTGAACTCAAGTTATTGTGACATTAGTGTTTTCAAAGAGAGTATCAATGTGTCTGGGTTTTTTGTTTTGTTGGATTCATCTGTATTGGGTTTCTTGTTTTGTTTAGCTTGTTTTGTATTTCCTTTGAAATACAGGAACTGGGAGGCAGCCAACAGCTTTAGGATAGGTATGATCAGTATCATGTGATGTCAATGTTGCTTCTAGCTTCACTTTTCTCTTCTGTATTCTACAAAAAAATCCCCTTATGTGTTTTACAAAACCATGCGAGAATAAAGCCAGCTTACTCGTGAAGTGTCTGTCTGGTTGTATGGTGGCCTGTGTTCTGATCTTACACTCACTATGAAATATTTATTTTGTTTGTTTGCTTAGTGTGGTTTAGTTTCAATCACATAAGATTCCTTACTTCTTGAACAAACTGCAGCACTTAGTCCTGCAGATAAACCTTAACATACCACTCTAGTCAAAGCTACACTGGGCCTGGAATCTTATTTATTTATGAAGCATATATTTACAAACTTTGCAGAATAATAGCCCATAATTGTGTAAGAAATAATACTTTGGAAAATGCTGTTCAGTATTACATTCTTTCACCCCTTTCCCCTTATATCCTACTTTGAGCATGCAATAAATTTGCTGTCCACAAAGTCTTTTAGGTATTACTTGCTAATATAGTTTGCCTGGTTTCTGTGTCCATGGAGTATTTGTAAGGAGTAATGATATTTAAAAAATAGCCCCAGCTTTATTCTAAAAATTAAATAATAATAGAATGCAGTAAATTATACTCTAAGGTGTTAAAATTCAAGGTTTTAAGATTAGCTAAATGTTCTCCAAGTTGAGTAGTGTTCCCTATTTTCCCCTTCCTGCTTTTTCTTCTTTATTGTAACGTCCTTTTCTTTAACCTGCGAAGTTCTCATTTGATTTTTTGAGCCATATCCTGGAGGATTTTTGATGTAAAAGTTCTAAACTCCCTTTTTTATATCAGTAGCAAATGTAGTAAAAGAAGCAGAGCCTGACACCAAAACTTTGCTACCCCTCCAGAGATGTTTCTCTCTAATACTCCTCAGTGTGGATCAGAAAAGCCATACACACTCTAGTAACTTCCCAGGTTCTCCCTTACACTGCTATGTATGGAAGGAATCTCTCTCCTCTGCCATCAAGTGTGTCTTTGGATTCTCTTCAAGTCTACCATGCACCTCTTTAGAGCAGTCAGTGAGGGAGTAGCACATGCTGTACCAAACACTCACTGTATTGTTACCTGAGCAAGCTACACTTCGCATCGGTGAACTTGATTATGCTTATTATTTATTCTAAATTGTTATTGAGGAAGATCAGATTATATTAGTGCACATTGTCCCCAGGTAAGAGAAAGCCCATGCTCTGAAGAATTTACAGTCAAAATAGAGAAACCAGAGTGGGAAACAGAAGAACTCTCTTTTAGCATGTGAGTGCAAAAATCCGCATACAAGGTCCACATCTCCATTTCTTTCTCTTATTCTGTGCAATACATAGTGTGTCACACGTTAATCTGTGACAGTGCCATCATTGCTCTGAACACAAAATCATGCATCAACAAAGACAAAGATTTCACCATCATCATACAGGCACCTGTTTGCTTATTAGGTGACAACTCAGTGGCTCTAATAAACTCTTCTGTGTCAGGATAAAACAGGTCAGATGGGAATGCTTTTGTGGTGTGGTTTATTTCAGTGAACTAAGTTTGTTACTGAGGTTTGTAGATAAAAGTACTTTCATTTTGTAGGAACAGTACAAACTGGAAAGAGGTCCAGTTTTATTGCAGCAGCATCAAAAATTCAGAACATTTATAAAAATCCAAACATTGGGGTCCATGTTTCCTGTACATGCTGCTTTTCAAAGAAAGGGAAAATTATGCAAAACCTCACATTTTGATGGTTAGTTAAGATACAGAGGCAAGAAAATCCAATGAGAATTCTCTCATTTGACAAAAAAAAATCTGGTTTACCATCACAGACTCTTTTAACTGCTGGAGCATATATTGGTTCAGGAAAACCATCTTGAAAGTGAAGCCTCTTCTGTGTTAAAACATGCAGAGCTGTCTATAGGAAACTGTGACAGCCCTGCGAGGCACCACTTTGCATTTTTTAGCTACTATCAGCCTATGAAAATACAATCTTGAGCTATGAGCTAGAACCCTCCTATCAGATCTAAGCCACTTCTTTTGCTCATATGACTTTGGATGAAGTACAGCATCCAGATCCAGCTCTTGGAAGGCTAAGTCCCTAGGATCTTGCCTAGCTTTCCTAAAAACTCAAAATGTATCTAATTAGAGAAATTACTTCAGGAAACTTCAGTCAGTTGTGAGCTGAAGAACTCATGCTAAATGAGGGATGTGGGAAAACTTGGAAAGGGTCTGGCAGAGGGAGTAAAATGGTGTAGGGCCTAGAACACATGATCTGCAAAGGAAATACATAGTCTGGTAAAGGGAAGATGAAAACCAATATGTAACAATCTCCAGGAATACTTCCAATAACTTTTTCCTCTTTTTTTTTTTTTTCTTTTTTCCTTTCTTTTTCTTTTTCCTTTCCTTTTTCTTTTTCTTCTGCTTCCGCTTTTTCATCTTCTGCTGCTCTTTCATGCACTGCTTCTGCATCTGCTTCTTCTGTTTCTGCTTCTTCTGTTTCTGCTTCTACTTACTTCTTCTGCTTCTGCTTTTTCTTCTCCTGCTGCTTATTCCACTGCTGCTTCTCCTGCATTTCTGCTCCTTTTTCTCCTTCTGCTTCTTTTGCTTTGGCTTCATCTTCTGCTGCTGCTTTTATTGCTGCTTCTTCTTTTTGTTTCTTCTTCTTCTTCTTCTTCTTCTTCTTCTTCTTCTTCTTCTTCTTCTTCTTCTTCTTCTTCTTCTTCTTCTTCTTCTTCTTCTTCTTCCTTTTCTTCTTCTTCATCCTCCTCCTTCTCCTCCTTCACCTCCTCCTTCTTCTTCTCCTCCTCCAGTAGATGCTATGCCAACTAAGCACTATCTTTAGTGCGTTGTTTTTTGGTGTTTTTTATGTGAACAAGGCTTATACCATTTCTTTCTCGATCTGCCTTTACCAGATGAAACATTCCAAATACCTTTGATCTATCCTGCTGTCTACTCAAAGGAATCTACAGTTCTCTGGAGGGAAAGATTAAATTATTTATACAGTTTAAAATCACTATGTGTAGGCAAAGAGTATTAGAATCACTGTGAAACACACATAAATTAAAATTGTAAATGCAATTATTTGTTTCTTATTTAGATGGGCTTTTAAAAATACTGTGCAGTAGTTCTGCTTTCATAAGTGGATAACCTAGACAAGGATTATCTAGAGCATTGTGATGGTGGATAGAACTGCCTTCCAAAGGGACCCTACCAGACTGGAGAAGTTACACAGGCTCTATTGAGGTAGATGAAAGCCCTTGATCTCTAACTGAAGACCACATGGCCATGATTGACAGTGCCTTGATAGAGCCTTTTCTGGGAGCAAGTTGGCCTTTACCTTCTCAGTCCAATTCACTGTGAGGACCATGGGAAGTACATGCAGGTACCTGTTGGCACACTGCACTGGTTTGGGCTGACACACAGCTAATTTTCATTGTAGTAGCTTATGTGGTGCTGTGCTTTGGGTTTGTGACCAAAACAGTGTCAATAATACATGAAACTTCTGCTACTGCTGAGCAGCACTTACACAACATCAAGGCCTTTTCTGTTTCTCACACAGCCCTGCCAACGAGTAGCCTGGGGATGTGCAAGAGGTTGGGAGAGGACACAGCCATGACAGCTGATCCCGGTGACCAAAGGCATCATGCTCAGTGTAAAAGTCCAGGGAAGAGGATGGAGAGAGGAGATTCAGATTTACTGTGTTTGTCTTTCCAAGTAATCATTCTGTGTCATTAAACCCTGCTTTCCTGGAAGTGTCAAAACGTCTGCCTGTTGACTGGAATTAAAAAATTAATTCCTTATTTTTGATTTGCTCATGAATGCAGTTTTTGCTTTATCCTCTTTCTATTCCCTCTTTTCAAATTTTTTGTTATTCATTGGGCCTGTGGGAAGTAAGAACCATCTTTTGATTCTCATGTTTTTGTACAGTGTAAAAAAAAGTCTCTTGTATCTGCAGTTGCTCTAATGATTCCTTCACAGTCAAAGTATTGTACAGGGAACTCAGTATACATCCAAGTCAGACAATCTATCTCTGAAAAAAACTTTAGCCTTTGAAGAAGGAAGCAATTTCTCCTTTCTAAGTACAGCTGCTTGTGAAATGACTGGTGCTTAACTTCAGTAGAGTAGCCAGCTGTTAGAAGAGAGGTAACTTTAAGAATAAAACTACACTTATTTATTAATGCATTATGAAAAGTGGGAGGGAAATGCAATTTAAATATGATTATGATAATTTAATCTATCTAAAATGTATTTGTAAATACAATTTAAATGTATTTGTATTTGAACGTGTATTTCTAAATACATGTTCAAAAGACACAAATTTAAGTAGCACTGTACACCAAGAAGTTCTCATGGGAAAACCCCAGAAGAGTAGGGAGCAAGGTTTGGTTTATTCTAGCATGTTTCAGATATTTTTATGGGCTCAACAAAAGTCTGTGAGACATACACATGATTAGAAGTATCCTCAAGCAGTTGCACCTTCTGAGAGGAGTGTGTGTTTGCAGAAATATCCTGCAGAATTACGCTTTCAGAATTTTGGGGATTCTCTAAACATTCATTAGCTTTGTCTTTGTGAGATCCCTTTCTTATTGGAGTGTCCACGAGCACTGTACACAACAAATAACATCAGTCATCCAATTTCAGTTGTTTTTAAAAAACTTTGGGGAGCAAATATTAAAGGTTTAGTCATAATAAATACAATTGCTAGTCAACATTGTATAAATGTTGTATATTCTATTCATAAATCTTTTGTCTGCCATTTATTTGAAACCTTACCATGTGTTCAGTCTCTAACAGTTTAAGTTCTGCCTCTCATGTCTCTCTCATATTATCAGTTCAAAGAGGTAAGCAAAAGTACTCTTTTTTTGTATTTCATTGTTCTGCTCTCTTTTGTGAAACCTGACTTTGGTCTAAATCAATCCAGTCTAAATTCTGTCAATAACAAGAGATGTTTGCCTCCAGACCTTGGATAAAAATATTCTTTGAAATAGCAAAGACTGCATAAGTTCAGACACTTTCCAGAACTTTCAAGGTAGCCCACAAAGCCTCATTCAAAGGAATTTAGACCTAAATAACCGGTGGGGTTCTGTCTACCCTTTTACATAAGCATGGAAATTCTGGTATATTACAAAAGACAAGTTATATATGCCTTCTGTAACATTTAAAGATTATTAGTTATGCATGATTACAAAAGTTTTTTGTCAATTTATCAGTGTACTAAGACCAAATACTGAAGAATTTCAAAACAGAAGTGCTTGATGAAAGACTTAGGTTGTATGCATTTTCTAACTAAGATCACTGGCGCAGCACTTCGATGGTTTTACTTCTGGATATCAATATTGACATCTTTCTACTACTTCTTGTTCCTAGATAATGACGAGAGTCCTAAAGAAGATTCTTGACTCTTAATCCAAAATTTTATAATTTTAGTGCTTCTCAAAAATAAGTTTTAAAAGATAATGATTTCAGAATTCCTAAAAGCATCGTAATTAAATATGCAAGAAGAAACAATAATATAACCCCCAAATCCTCAAATATGTGGAAGAGGTTCTACTAATGAAGATAACATGGGAAGTTTCTCACAGTAGAAAGTGTTCTTGGTTAGACAGTCACTCACTTCTTCATGGCTTTCACATTCCTAGAAAAACTGGAGGAACTATCAAAAGAAAAAATTGAGGTCCTTAGCCTCATTTTCTTTCTTGTCCTCATGCTTATATCAAACATGCAATATGACAACAGAGACTCAATGCATGAGAAAGAAAAAGAAATTATGAGCAAACTAAGTAGGAATGCTGAATGCTAAGATAAAATCTATAGCTAATATTAGCCAATAAGTTTATTGTAAGAGTAGTGAAAGGAGTGGAGTTGAAAAGAAGATATGTCTTTAAAAAGTCACTTTGCTGCATGTTGCAAGGTGATACAGAAACTGTTAAAGTAGAACTCAAAATGAACAAAATGCTTTGGCTAGGTTTTCCCCAGGGAGAGACACTTTACAAAGCAGGTGTAAAAAAACCACAGGAGTCTTTGTATAACAAATGAACTGTGCCTCTTAATTAAGAGACTCCCTCAGCACTCTTGGCAAGTCAAGGAAAAGCATGTTTATATCAAAATCAGCTGGCTGTTTTAAGTGGATTTAGGATTTGTGCCATGTATTGGCCTGACAGTTCTGGAGACTGAAATCACTGAGTAGTAAACAAGGAAGCAACTGTGCAGGCTTTCCTACCTCCTTCCTGCAAAAGTGTTTTGTTTCTATCCTCTCAGAGCTCTCCCAAGATGCCTCCATTCATTCTCCAAGCCTGTTTCATGCAAGTTTTTTTGACGACTACTCAAGGTCTAGTCCTGTCACCACAAGGATTCCTGCTGCACTTAAGCACGTGGCTGAAGGAGGGAGTAGGGAGGGCTAAGTTTGCTGCTGAGATAATCATGTTCTTGTAATTAAAGCAATATTCAATTTCTGAGAACATGCAAATGGATTTTTATCTGCCATTACCCTGTGAGTGATTACTGTTTAAAACTTAAATAAGAATCAAGAGTTAAATTTAAATTTAGTCTCTACTCCTGTGCAAACTCTTGACTCCACTGTGTCTGTTCCACAGATTTATCAGGAATCTGCACATGGAGATTTATTGGCCTTTTCCTGGCTTCCCAAAGAAAGCTTAAAGCAGTTCTTGAAAAAGTTCTTAAATTCTTCAACCAATTTTAACATGCTTTTTTCTATCTAACAGTGCTGCTGATCCATAGCTACGAATGGTCAAATTTGCTTCATGTAAGAATTGCAACATCAGCATAAACAGGCTCACATAAATAAATTTGAGAACACTTTAGTGAGATCTGTAAAGAAGACTGTTTCATCTCGTTTTGCAGAGTAGAATAAATTAAATCCAGGAAAATCAAATAACTCAAAATGAGTATGTCTGAAATATCTGGAAGAAGGACAGCTTGGTTCATATGATTGTATTTTTCATTCTGTACTTTTTAGCTACCTTCTTTTATAAAGATGATTTCTTTCTAGATTTGTATAATACGGTCCTTTCACTAGACAAAATGAGGCATTGCCTTTGTAAATTTGCTAAATCAATTGTGCATTAAAACATGACTAATGAAGCCCGCAAATCAGATTCTTATTTTGTCATTTTTATTGTCTTTAGAAATGGTGACTTTCCTATTTGGTAGATGAAAAGCTTTCTCATTCATTGTGTAGGTTAAGCAGACTTTTGTAAAGAAAATGGAGTTCAACTCAAAACTCAAAAGGATTTTAATTGATTTTATTCTTCAGTGAAGCTGCTGTAAAGATGTTGACTATACAAGAATAATGTAGCTTATCAAATTTCCTGCACTGAAATAGAATCCTTCTAATGAGAAAGATAGCTATTAGCTACAGTTACAGAATGGAAATGCATTGTTTTGGATCACCATGCCTGATCTAACAGAAAAGAAAAACCAGATTTGGAGATCTTTTTTTGTTGTTGTTTTGGAACATCAGTCAGTTTTTCCATTTTGGATAAATCAAATATCAAGCAGCCATAGATAAATCAATACAAATGAAGTGACTGTTCTTTCTGTATCTGGATGATACAGAACTAGTTGCCAAAGGCAACTGGTGGATTGATGGGAAAAGGAGAAACCTGAATAGAAAACAGTGAAACACATGAATAGTGCATTATCATTTAACTATTCTACACAAAATCTGATCATCACTGGCTTTGATAGATTTTTATGACATTATGAGAAAATTTATCTCATTTTAGAATGTTCATAAGCACAACATAAAACTCATGAAGAAAGATTTCGTTTCAGAGTTTATTTTTAGGGACATATTCAAAGAGTAATTCTGGAAAAAATATCACAGGGTCATAGAATAGTTTGTGTTGGAAGGGACTTTAAGAATGATCTAATTCCAACCCCTCTACCATGGGTAAATTTTTAGGATCAATGCTTAATTTGCCTGGTTGCACCTGAAAACAAAATTCATTTTCTAATGACATTGAAAGCAAAACATTATTTAGGTTGTATAATCTCAACTATTTTTCCTGACAGAATTTTAATATTAGCTTCTGACTTTCACTTTTGTGAAATGGTTTTCCTTTAGCAATTGAAAGAGTTACATATTCAGGGATGCACACATAGTCAAAAGCAAAATTTCCTTTTGTCAAAAAGAGAGCCCTTCCCAACATCTTTTCCAAGAAACGTGATTTTAAATCGATGGATTTGTTTTCGCAAAGGAAATAGATTTCTCTGATTCACATTAGTTAATGCTTACGCACTTGGAGTCACAAACAGCTCCTAATAACTGCTTAGATTTATGTCTGATAGTATATCCTGGGGTCAGACTTTTTAAAACACAGGAGTACATGCATGTGAAAAGGCTGCTGTTTTTGAAGCTGCACTGAACATGACACTCCATGAGCTGAAAACTCCAGAAACGAGTTATTGGGGAGTCTGAGGTCTACAACAGAACAATCTGCTGACTACTGTTATGCAGTTCAAGAGATTGCTGCCTGTGTCTCTCCCTCTTGGCCACTGTGCTGCTTGCATCTGTCCTGGGAGTAAGGGAGGTGACAGGGAACATGAGCCTTCATATCAACCACTGCAGCGGAAAATCTCGTCACTTAGCGCATCCGGCCAGGAGAAGTGTTTTGGTCTAAAATATCATACCATGAGCTGGAGAGTTTGATAAACAGAAATGTTTTCTTTCTGTTCTGTGGTTGAATGGAAAGTTTCTAGCAGCAAGGGTAAAAGGCAGCTGGGTAATGCTGCAAGCTCCTTTAGAAAGGGGCACCAGAACTTGCCTATGTAGACCCAGGTTTTTAACAAAGTTGTAACTTTGCATTTGCAGTAACTTTAAAAAGGAAAGTATTCTTTTATGGCTGTTCAGCTTCTGCTCTTCTTCAGCTGATGATTTTTATGGCACATAGGTTAATTTTATTGTTTATTTACTTGCTGGATGTTTAATACTGCAAATTGCACTTCTGTTCTTTAAACAAAACTCACCATGGTTTTGAAAGCAAAGATGTACATATTTGCATTAGGAACAAGCAGAGTACTTGGAAAATCTTCTGAGATTCACTTGAGTATGTCAAAGTGGGTGTGTGTCTAATCTGATTAGCTTAATTGCTGTGTTAAGAAATTGCTGTTCCTTTGGGGTCATGTGCTTTCTTTTATGAAACAATCTGATGGAAACTCATACTCTCAAAAGAACATAGTAAGTTGCATCTGCAAAAGCAAGTTTGTGTTCAATCATCATCTGTAGAAGTCATCCCACTGACAGTGATACACAAATCATGTTTGTATTCACAATCCTCACACAGACCACAGTACCATGATGCTATTGGGAAACAAAAATGGTCTGTTTCAGATATTATTAGCATATTTGCTTAGTTTAGGAACTAACTCAGATTTTTCAGGTTAGCCTGCTTTGTCTTTCAGAATCAAGAATTCAAATTTCATCTTGTAGTCAAATATGCAAATTTACAATAATGCTGAAGCTTTTGGGGGGTTCATTTAGGTTTAAAATAGCCCAAGGCAGTAATGATTCTGACTCAGAGTTTGAAGGGTCTCAGGAATTGAGAATCTGATAGTTTTCTTCATGCTTTATATTTTACAGCTGTGCCAAAAGTATTACAGTCCCATTCTTTCCTGTGACATATCCAGAAAGAATATGCTGTGAAAAAGCACTTTTCCAATAGCCATTTCTAGAGCAGAACTGCATATTAATTTCTTTAAAATTCATGTTTGCTCACTCATCTGCAGTAAGTGATGATTTCTGACATCAAAAAAAGGGAGCAGATTGGAAATTGTCCCAACCTAGAGTATTTTCTGTGTTTTAAGTGAGGTAGCAGTGAGAACCTTTTATGTGCACTGCAACACAGGTATTCAAACTGTGAGAAGAAAAAGCTCTCCTTAGGACCTAACCGAGACTGGAAGTATTGGCTGAACTTCCCCTGCTGAAATCATCAAGTCAGGAGTACAAGTTACGAATTTCAAAGACCTGGGAAGATCAACCACTGATATGTCATCTCACTCCCATGAAAGCACAGACATTGAGAGAAATTTAATGTATATCTTCCCAGCTTATTGGACGAGCACTGGTTGCCAAAACTTTATCGTTAGCAGTGGCATGTAGAACCCTTAAGACTAGAATTTTTCTCTGCCATGCCTGTGTTTTCCTTTTGAGGTAGATTCTTCTGCACTGTTCTTATTTAAGAAGCAAATCTCCATTCAAACAGAGATTAAAATACAGAAAGGAAGTGCTGTAATAGTGTGGGAAGGAAATATAAGAGGCTCTAAAAAAAAGATGATAAAGATCACTAAGGGAGTCTCAGAGTGACTTTGTTTTCATTACTGTGATTATATTCTTCATTATCCTTGATTATGTTTGTATGAAAGGGGTTAATGGATTTGGTCAAATTCAAAAGTAGATTTGCCTTATGAGGTGCTGTGAGATACTGATAAAACCAGGAGATTTTAAAAAGAATCACAGTTGCTAGAACTATGAGAAGGAATGAGTTTCAAAAACCCTCAGTTTAAAGGCAGATGTGTCATTGGTAGGAAATAGTCAGAAAAAAAAAAGTTTAACACTATTAAATTTGGGAATATTACAGCGAAGAATTAGAGGTGAGGCAGTTTTTTAAAGGAATATGCCAGTGAAAAAGGCCTGTGGTATTGAATTTTGATAACACACAGCAGTAGTCTCTCTTTCCCTGGAGCTGACAAAATTGTCCTTTGGGCAGTTCTAGATGTGTCCTTAAAGACAGATAATCCCATAAAGGATGAGTTTAAAGGAAACTAAAGAAAAAAACTCTAATAGGCCAGTTTGGAGGGATTAATTTATAGGGAAAAAATATGTGAAGAAGGATATAAATATGCCTTGCTTGACTGAGAAACCATTAAAAGGAGAAGGGACAAAAGTGTCTACATTTTTTTTCCAAGAGTAAACAAGCCTTAAGTTCATTTTTAGACCTTTTTTTTTCTTTCAAACACATATTCCCATTGAAGTTTCCTAGGAAAAAAACCCTTCCCAGAACTAAACCCTTTCATATCAGCAAAACAGAGATCTACTATGTCTGACACCATCAATTAGCCTGCATTCTCTAGCATAGATTTTAATATCATACTTTATATATAAATAAAACAGATTTCTTGGGATTTATAAGCTGTGTATAAGTCAAAAATGCAAAAAAAGCCAAAACAAAAAAGAAATACTAATTTATAATTTTTAAGATACCTAGAGATTTTCTCATTTTCCCTATGAAGCAAAAGTCCTTATGCAACCAGTGTTCAGTGTTTAAAATACTGCATTAAAATTGGTAACCCTGAAACAGAGTAAGCTTTCTCACCATCCTCTAGTGGAAGGCTTTCGTAGCCCTGCCTAGTTTTAGTTGCAATGATAGCATATCCTCAGGAGTGCTGTCTTTGAAAAATTCTGGTCCTGTCTGACCTGTACTTTGGATCTTTAGCTCAATGGATGTGAGAATCAGGCCCTTCATGTTTAACCAGGATTGCTGCATTTGTCTCTTTTTTATTTAAAACTGATTGTAAATTGACATTTATTTTTCTTTGAAGTAACTCATCTTCAATTTCTGTTCAAGGTCAGCCTACCCACATTCATTTACCTTTGGAACAGAAACTGCAGCAGGTGATAGAGCTTTTGCATGGAACAAGGGCAGCTTGAAGAAAGGAAGGGAACAGAGGTTGACACCAAGCAGAAAACACCTAGCAGGTCTTAAAGAGGTAGGGCTGAAGGGTGTGAAAATGGACCTGCATCAAAATTTAGCAATAAAACCATATCCCACTGGCTTGAACTGAATCAAGAAAAATATCATAGTAATACAACTAAATAATATGATAATATATATAATAAGACTTGCCATGACACAGCTCTACTTGGCAGTACATGTGGCACGATGAGCAGAATTAATTTTTCATTGCTTTTGGGAACACGATGTTCTCTTGTAAAGGTGCAAACTGACTTGTCATCACTTCTGGGAATTCAGTTTTAGTGGTCTGGTATTATGTCTTGGGGTAAATATACACTAACATTACTTAACATACATTAGCAGCAGAGTGTGCCTAGTTAAGAAAATGTAAATCCCGAGTTTTAGGATGTCAATAGGAATATAAACTATAACCAGGCAAAGAAAACTCCTAAATTTAAAGTAGCAAATGGCAGATTTTTTTATTCTGTCGTAGGAGCTGATTACTCTTTTCACTTAGAAACCTTTGAAACTGAAACCTTCTACAACAAAAAGCCAAATTTTAAAATATTTTGTGTCAAGAAACCAAAGCAGATAAAATATAATTTAAAATCATATTGGAATATCTTGCTTTTTTAGCCATATTTTAATAGCTACTCTCCATGGTATTCCATAATAATTTGTTTAATTTGTTTGTCTGGTTTTCTTTCAAACCAGAACAGTTTGAAAGAAATGTCTCCTTACAGTGTCCATATTTTTATTTTAATCCACGTTCCTCAATTTACTGTATGTGGAAAGTAAGACCAAAGTGATTTATTAAATTGGCCTCATGGTCAGTGGATCTGATGCCCACTAGTGTCTCACTTACAAACCTATTAAATTCATAATAAGGTAAGATAAGATAAAGCCCATAACCCTTAAACTGTTTTATTCAACCTTCGTTCAGAGCACTCAGTCCAGGAAGAAAGCTTAGGCACATAAATTAAATATCACCAGACCCTGATGTTAAAATGTGTAAATAGTGGTTATTTTGTAGCCCAGATCTTCCTAATACTCAAAGGTATTTAGAAATTTACTCACATGCACACTTCAAAAGTTAAGTATTTCCCCTTGTGTTTCTGTTTATTTTTGTTTCATAAACAAAATTGTCTATACCACTACCTACCAAATGCAATTTTTCATGCCACACTAAGCTCAGTGGACTAGTATTCTTCTGTCAAGAATTTGTGATGCAAAGTAAGAAAATGTTAAGCTCAAAGCTACTAATAATAACTGTTATATAACAAGAAGAATAAAGAAATAAAGAAGCACTTAGACAGCAGCTAATGATTCAAGAATTATAGAACCAGAGAAGCAGTGAATGGGATGAACCTCAGGGATCTCCATCCAAATTTCATTATTGGAGTGGGACTGTTGCCAGCACTCTGAGATGAATCTTGAAAGTGCTCAGACATGGAGATTACCCAGGCTCTCTGAGAGACATCTTCTAGCACTGCCCTGCTCAATGAACGCTTTCATTTTGTCTAAGATAAAAAACAGCTTTCCCCAAGTTTTTGGGAATTCCCAAGCCATTTGCAGCCTGCTGGCCTTTGTATCATCTACCCTAACTGAGAAGAGTTTCGCTCTGTCATCCTCCTCATAATTACATCCTTCATGTAATTATGAACAAACTCAGCTCCAGCTCTAAGATCAGCTCCCAGCTGTGGGACCAGGAAGGCCGGCGTGATGCCCTGCTCCCCTCAGTGCCTCCTGGCCAGGGAAGCTCGGCACGGCGCTCTGCTGCCATCAGGGCACCTTGCCAATGACACCCAGCTGTCCGCTGTGGTGCCCCTCTCCCCTCCAGGCTGAGCATTTTGGGCCAGGACAGAGCTCTAGTCCCACTGTGGTTCCATTCCCTTCCCAGATGTCCTTCTTCTGGGGTCTGGTAGGCTGGAGGGGTGTCCTGCTCCCACTCAGGGTGCCCTGCTTTGAGTTCCATCAGAGAGCCTCTCCAGGCTGCCCTACCTCCAGGCTATAGCAAGGAGGCCTGCCTCCCTTAAGGCTACTCTGTTTCTGGATCAATTCCTTTTAGGGGAAGCTGCCCAGCATCCTTGGCCTGGCAGGTGGGCCAGTTCCCTTTGAGACTGCCTTGTCTTCAGGGCCTGGCGTGGTGCCCCAGACCCCCTCAGCTCCTATGCCTGCCAGGCCAGCATCGTGCCCCACACCCCTTGGGGCTGTGCTGCCTCCATGCCCAGCATGCGAGCCCAGTGTCCTTCCAGCTTGGAATCATTACACGGCCTTGATCTCTTGATCAGGAGGTCATTACATCCCTGCATTATCCCCTCAAAATATTGCACGTTGCAGTTCGGTAAGTGATTACAATTAGTAATAAAAGAGTAGTTGTAAGTAAGACAGGATTGGCTTGGGAGAGTAAGTGTAGACTAGCAGCGACATTAGAGCTAGGACCAGCAAAGCCTTCATTGAGTATAAAGGGTGTTCACTATGGCCTCTGGCCTCTCTGGAGGGAGAGCCAGCAATCCTTCAAAGGCCCTTCTCTATAAATGACTCCTCTGAAATGGGCACCCTCTCCTGGGGCAGGCCATTAGCCCCACAGGTATGAAACCCTGAGAGCAGCAACTGGAGTCAGACCACAGGTTGGAGGGGCCTGTATTTGTCTGTTATATCAAAATTATATATAGACATTAATGAATCACTACCTCCACCATAAACACAGGACTGAAGCTGTGTCTTTAATCATATTTTTTCAGCACTAAAGGCAAAATTTCTGTCCCTTTCTCTTTGGACTTACCCTCCAACAGCCTCAGTGTTGTGCTAGTTCAGCTCTTTTTTTCAGCTACACAATGAATTAGTTTAGTAAATGAAATGGAATAAAAGTAAACCTCCAAAAGAACAATGTCACACTCCCTAAAAAAAATTTGGTTTGTAATTTTTAATCAGTGCCCTGGTCTGGATCTACATGGACAAGTAGATTTCCAAACAAAAAAGCAATAATGGGTGACAGATCTTGCTGTTGAGAAAATTGCCATCTTGAGCTGCATCTTGAACTCACCAAATAATTTCATACAGTGGTACACATAAATGCTCATAGAGAACAATTACTTCTATAACTGCCAGCTTCAGCAAATTTCTGGTTCTGTGATCTGGGATTAAAACTGTCTTCCTCTAATACCTTCTTGTGCCACTGTTTCATTCTGACATGCACTCTCAAACTGCTCCTTGTGATGTTGAAGTAGAAGTCTCAATGGAAGTAATTTCTGGTCTTTCCAGAAAACAGATCTTCCCTAAAAAGTCAGTACAGAGCTGCTCCAAAAAGTCTGCAAATTTTGCAAAAACAAAACAGAAAAGCCCAACCTGACTCTTTCTCCAGAACACAGAGCATAGGATTTTACTGCACTTTAGATCAGGACAGACTAAATCATTCTTTAATTATTATGCAATAATTGTATCCACATGAAGGAGTTTGGGTACTTACTGCCTTTGCAAAGGGGTGGTTATTGATGCATAAAACACTACAACGTTACAGAGCCATGGTTATTTCTATTTCCCCTTTCCTTGCTGGCAAGAACAGCAGCTGACTGTCTGGAGGATTAGGTTGTTAAGGGTAGATTCTGGTCTCATGAGCTTAGTCCCAGGTATCCTTGGAGTGGATCCAGAGTTAAGCTTCCAGAAGGTAAAGTTCTCCCCTTCAGACAGAGGTGGATAAGCAAATTCTGGACTTTTAAAATTATTATTGATGGGCTGTTTTGAGGTGTTATGTGCTGATCAATGTAGCAGGTTGTCAGGCAAATATTAATAGTTAAGTTTTGTTATTTTTCCATTTATATGTGTTTTCATAATATCTGTCTAATTACAATTTAACCAATAAAAGTTACATCCCTAATAACTCCACAGCAGCATATCAAAGGTCAAATTCTGAGCCTTCAACACCAAGCTAATTATTCTAGTCATGTCAGCTCAATAGGGATTTATCTTTCCATAAGGAAATTTGCTTTTGAAACAAAGTCCCAGTTTCTCATGGGGTTTCAGTGTCCCACATTCCCTCCTCTGTCAATTCCCCCCTCTAAAGGTTCCATCAGAGGTGATGTACATGAGAACAGGTGCACAGACAATCATAAGATGTATTGTTTATTAAAAAAATATTTATTTTCATTTTTTGCACAAGATAACATTCACATAGGAAATTAAATCTCTCAAACAAGTTGGTCAACTAGAATCTGAACAGTGACCCTGTAAATCTCTGTTGCAAGTATCTTTTTAAAAGCATCTTTAGCTGAATCTAGTGAGACTCACTGAATTGCTTCTCTGCTGAATACTTATAATACAGCTGGCAAACAGTCTTATGTACAAACCTAGTCTAGATGTCTCAAGTGTTATGCTTGATCATTTCTGTAATTACAAGAATAGTTCTAAAGACTACAGGTATCTATGTACAGCTTGGCCAGTTCTGCAGCATCGATTACCTGGAGCATCTCTGAGACAATGGTGCCATCCATCAGCTTATAAACAGCAGGAACTGCCTGAGGATACCTCCAGGACTGGCTGAAATCCTCTCCTGGGAAGATTCTGCAATGGTTTGTCACTTAGTTGTGAAGGCAACTAGGAGTTTGGTTGGCCCCCTCATGTCATGTCAGTCCATTATCTCAAATGAGTTGTCTCAGCCAGCAGGATCAGCTTGTAGAGTTCTTCAGCCATCCAGGGAATTAGTGATTGTGCTGAGTATGCACATTGGCACAGCCAGGATACACAGCTACAGTGTGATTGCAACTTGTCACAAATGAGTATATCTGGATGTTATAAATCAGTTAGGGAATTGCTGGCATGGCAATGTTTAAAAAACTGAGAGAGCAGGGCGAGAAGTTCCAGTTTTAAACAAGGAAGCTAGATTGTTTTCTAAATTCATCCATCAGCAACGCACATCTTGGCAACAGTCAGTGTTTCTGCCATACTGATCATCACCACTTCATCTACAGACCTCTTTGTCTTTAACAATCATATTTTAAATTCCTGTGAGGACACATGGACCTGATGGCTCAGAGGTCAAGATGACTAGGATTGAAAGCACAGTACAAGCCTTGTTGGAATATCCTGATTAGTACAATTATATGTTTTAGTTTTCAAGGGCCTCTGCAATGGTCCCAAATTATAGGTCAAATGCAAAGTTCAATCTTACATCACAATTAAAACTTAAAATCTATAATTCTTTCCACAAGGGGAATTCATGATTGCTTTCCTTTTGGGGTGTTCTCAGGTGTGAGAGGTTTTGGGTCTTTCACTACTATATTTGTACTGAAGATAAAATAGCTATTAAATGTAGCAGAGAGGCAAAATAATCACTCAGAGAGACAAAATAATTTTTAAAACATTGAACATTAAAATATATGAAATACATTCCTCCCAATGGAATAACCATAATTAGGCTACTGTATTTGACAATGCTCTGGACTTGACCATGTCTTTAATTTCTTCAGTTCTCTTCCTCTTGCAAACCACAGTTTGAGGACTTCTTGTCCTTTGTTACTGTAAATTTTAATATTGTACTGGATAATGAAACATTTTGGTTTGCAATGCATGAAATTGTTTGTATAATTTTAATTTTTAAGTCTATGTGTGTTTGTAACAATATTCCAAATATCATTTTAATATGATAAATTCATATTACAAATATTATCGTAATACCTGATGATGTCCAAATCCACTCCCTGAAATAATAACCCACGTGGTCTCTCCCATTCTTGTGTCACATAGAAGTGCTTTAAATAATACTTTGCACTTAGGGAGAGTTTTGTATTGTCTCCAAACATGTTCAACACAAGGCATGTACCAGCTGACCATCCACACCTCAAAATGCAGGCTAATATTATAGATTAACTTAATATAATAGATCACAAAACTTGAAGATAAAATCATCTAGTATTTTGGGATAGAGACAAGATGAAAATCTAATGTTTCTAACCATGTGTGTATTTCTAACTTAGGCATTAGAAACTTCAATATGCTTTCTCAATAAAAATGTTCTTCAAGGTTTATACACCTATTTGACCATAATTTGCAGGAACCATTGTAGGATTCATTGTGGCTTAAGGTTGTTGGTGTTCAGGGTTTTTTATTTATCCTGGCATCAAAAGACAGAACAGCTCAAATTTGTCCTGAGCTCATACTCCTACAAAATGAACATGACCTTTCATATGCCATTTTAAAAACATGTCTTGCATTTGCTTAAAATTTAAATCTTCTGTGGTTTAGATTGGTGTAATTTCCCTTTTCCTCCTCACCAAGCTGGTAATTCTTTATAAGCTGTACACACATGTATTTGCTACCTATAAAGCATAATTTTTATGTATTTTAAGAACGTATTAGGTGCAAGGGAGAGAATGTACCACTTTCTTACATTCTTTCTGTCATTAAGAAATTACATATTTTTTCAAACCTCTTGCAGGCTCCAACACTGCAGTAAAGATTAGCATATTTCCATTTGGATTTGCAGTGGTGTACCCTTCTTGTTAAACCCATCTATTCTATTATTGTTGTTTCCACACCGAGGAAGGTAGTGTTCCCAATGAAAAGGAATCACACAAATTAGCTTAGTCACAAGAAGAGTTCTAATTCTGCATCATTTCTTTTCTCTAAATCCTCCATTTTTAATTATGTACTGTTTTGATTGAGCAGCTTGAATTTCATTTCCATTTTTTTTCCAGAATGCCAGTTCTTAGGTTTATGGACAGAAAGATCCTGTCAGCTACTGAAATAGACCTGAAAACTGGCTCTGGCCCAGCCCTCCTGGAATTTGTTTTATGTTCCATGTAATTCACTTGAGCTCTGTGGCAAAACTGTAAAGCAAGAATCAGGGAAATAATGCTTTGCTCTCGTCAATTTTGTGGCAAACTACCAAAGCAGGATCTGAAGGGCAATACCTGGAACAATGGGATTTGAAGACTGATGGGCTTCTCTAGGCCACATCTCTAACAAAAATGACTGGTGTAAGAAGCTCTTTCCTTAAGGAATAGAACTCTTTCCTTTACCTTGCCTTTAAAAGTACTAGCTATGTTCTCAGAAGCAAACTTTCACCCAAACTGTGAACTCTGTTACACTGATTTCTCTAACTTGATAACTTATGCCCAACACATCTGTATTTCCAGAGGCTTTTTATTATATCAAGCAGGTTTCTGAACACTACAAGCAAAACCATTATATACTATTTAAGAATCATCTTTTTCTCCTGAAAGAAAATGCAAACACACCACATATAAAGTTCATGTAATTCTCAATATTGGCTCCTTTATTATACCCCTTCTATTTTATGCAGTTTGAAGAAAGAGAGAAGAGGGACACCATTAACACCTAGGTTGCACAATTATACTTGTATTATGGAGAGTTTAGTATAAATAAGTTATCTTCTCCCTGGCAGCAATCACAGATGAATTAGAAGTCTCCAGATTCTGCCGAAGTCCACAGCCACATCAGGTGCCAAGGCCTACTACCAGATCAATAATCCAGGAGGCTGAGCTCTGTTTGCAGCTAGAAATATCATCATCTTAGGCACCTCAGAGTGCTGACTCCATGCTATAACCTGGCCAAAGCCTGATTATATTTAATTTATTGGGGAGCATCATCAAGCAACATTCTGAAGAGGTATGACCTCACTTTTGCTAAGTTACAGACAGTTCTGGAAAATTGTTCTGAACTACATTGTTCTCAGCTCATGAAATACACAGTACTGATCACACTTTCTTATTTTTCACGTTTTAGTGGGAGGCATCAGGATTTGGCAATTTTCCTTATTGGAAGAGGAAGGAAAATACCAAACTGGGGAGAAAGAAATGCCAGCCCACTATCATAGTTACCGTTGGTTGCTTGTCAACAGTGACAGCTGAAGATGAAGAAAATTGTTCACAACAGGGAAACGTGAGAAACGTAGCAGAACGCCTTACTGTATAAGACAGTTATGGAAGAGAAAGCAAGAAGACAGACAGCTATTTGCCAGACTTGACAGAGCTATCTAAGTTATTTTCAAAGATCTTCCAATTAAACTGCTTTACAGGAGTGCTCCCAAAGCATTATGTGTATCACTGAAGGAGGCAAATAAATGCCTCATCCATTTTCTGAAAAACAGAAAGCGACAGAAACCAAGATGACAGAATGCCTGCTATTGGGCAAAGAAATAAAAGAGAGGTGTAATTTCAATTATTACAGCTTCATCTGTGGTCTAGTTAAATTCCTCTAACCTCACGTGACATAACAATTCCAATTTTAGGCACCGACTGTACCCTAAGAAGCAAAGAAACAACTAAGATTTGATATTTAGAAAGTGAGAAAACCTCCTGTTTGAATGAATAGTGACATTTTTACATATTTGGTCTTCATCTCAGACTTGCTAATCATGCTATAATCCATCAGGAGAGAAAGGCAGAGCAGATGAAAAAGAAATGGGTCTTTATGTGTAGAAACTCCATCTGAGATTCCAGCAAACAGTATAAGGCGGAAGGCAGAGTTTTTCTCAGAAAGGAAAGTTTCTTAAAGCTATCACACAAGATAAGTGGCAAGATAGGATGGACTCTAGTGATTTGTATTTCTTTTCAGTGAGTTCATGACTCTGAGAGTATTACTTCACTTTCTGATATGCTGTGTGCCTGGGTACAATATTCTGCACCCATTATATCTTATGGGAGATGGCATTATAATGAGGTTTAGCTCTTCAAACAGCATTACACACCTTCTCTCTCCTGTGAGAACTCTAGAAGAGAATACAAGCAACAGTCTGTCACTTCTCTCAGTATATTTTTTCTGTGAAAGTATTGGCTGCACATATCAAATCATCATGGTATGAGATTATACATATATAATATTTTCTTTTCAAGGCTTCAGGAATAATATAGAAGAGAAAGCAAAAAGACAGATGCCCATTTCCCAGGTCTGGCAGAGCCATCTAAGTGATTTTCATGGCTCTTCCACAATCACACAGAATTACATCATCACTGAAGTTGAAAAATACATGAGGAAATCATCTAGTCCAGCCCCGACTCAAAGAACTGTCAGCTACAGTTGGGGCCATTCATAGCCAGGATTTTAACACATCTAAGGAAGGAAACTACAAAATATCTTTGAACACCTTCACAGTAAAAAAAAAAAAAAAAAAAAAAAAAAAAAAAAAAAAAAAGGTATTAGTTTTTAATGCTTCAGTGTCCTTTATTTCAATTTATGCCCATTTCCTCTTCTCCTTTTGCTGAGTACCACTGAGAAGAGTCTGGCTTCATCTTTTTTACCCCCTCCCACATCAAGCACTCTGAGCCTATACTGTCTCCTACTCTTCATAGGAGAGAGTTCCTCTGTTACTTAGTAATTGTTGTGGCTCTTTCAGTGAACTCAGTCCATGTTTTTCTGTCCTAGGTTACAATGTAAAATTGTGCCCAAGGTTTGTATTCTATCCCCATGAGCCGTTGGAGCCAAGGTGGGGCAGTGTTTTCCTTATCTTCTGTTAACGAGCCTAACAATGCCTTCCCACATGACTCATAGATAACTCCCTCCGGGAGTTATCTCTGTTTAATGGGCCATCAAGGACCCACTGTATGACTCATAGAATGAGATCAGCCCATTGGGAGATGCTCTGCCCAGGGGGAGGAGCCAAGCATTCCCACCTGGATAAATCCAGGGTTTAGGACAGCACAGGCAGCTTTTATCCACTGGACTCCCAGAGGAGACAAGAGCTACCAGACCTTTCTACAGGAATCACTGCTTTGACAAGATCATCTCATCTGGACTGCCGCTACCACCCTAACAGGGTGTCAGGTTGTATTCTGACTCTGTCAGTGGTTTTTTGTACTATTACTTTTATTTTACTTTCTTTTATTTCTTTTCTTTTCCTCTTATTAAATTGTGTTTCTGACTTGGAGTCTTTCACTGGTTTTGCTTTCAAACCAGCACATTTTCTTACCGGGGAAAACTTTTGCATAACAAAATTTTTAGGCACCTCATAACTTAAGGATAACTTTGACATCAAACTTCAGAAGTATTTTGCTGTCTGTTCTGAGTACAGAACAGTGATTTGTGAAAGCTCAAGAAGTTAAGTGGGCACTGAACAAGGTCAGTGTATAATAAACATATCACGATACTACACCCATTTCTTTCTGCCATTGTAGTAATCACAATTCTCAAAAACCTGCTTAGCTCCTCCAGTCCACAGAGGACTGGAGACCCACTTTGGTGACCTTTATAGAAGTTGTCAGAATACAACTTTCTTCCAACTGACCTAGTTACAACTTATTCAGTTTGGCACTCTCAATGGAAGAAAAAAAATGGAAGGAACATTTTTGTTCAGTTTAGGTTAAGTTTTCAGGTTTGCAACTGCAAAATAAAGCTTCTGTTCTTAAAAAAAATAAGGTCTACAGTCTTAGAAAAAATATTTAAAATATCTTGCAGAGATGGTTCTGGGGTGTTCCATTATCTGTAAGTATGGATAAGGGTTTGTTTGTGAGAAGCTGTCTATAATTTAACTCTGAATGATCTGAGCCCTGGACATATATTCTTGGCCTGCAGCAGTGGGTATCTCAGATCAGCAGAGCTTCTGATAGACCCTTCCTCACTCAAACCTAACATCAGTGGTTGAAAACTGCAATGATTCCCAGAAAAAAGGCTGGAATATGCACTGTTCATGAAGAAGGATAAGAAGATTATACGGGGGTGGGGGGGAAAGTTAATGGGGAAAACTAAAGGATAAGGAAGGAAGAGCATAAATGAAATGAGATCTTTAAATCTGCAGTGTGAATTAGAATTCACTTCAAATTCTTCAGAATTAATATGGGCAAGTTTCAGAAATAAGAGTAATATTTGAAGTACTGGCAACCTTGAGAGTCACAGTAGAGATAAAAGTGCATGAAGAGACTGGAAAGATTGCTAAAGGTATCTTTTCAGACAAAGGAAGTCACTGTGACTTCCTAAGCAACAAAAAACAATGCAAAGTGATGCTACAGAAGGATCCTTCCAATAAGAAATCAGATAACAAACAAAATTGATTAGATAACAAATTTGGTGAGGATGTTGGAATAGGAATAGATCTTTGCTACAATATTTTGCCATCCAAATAGAAAGTGGATTTATAGTCCAAGAATTGGCTAATACTGCATCTGAGCTTCCAAAGACACAAGGTGCAGTTGTTGCCCATTTTCAAATGATCTGACTGTACCAAGTGGAGTTTGGGTCATCTTAGTTACAATCCTTAAAGCTAGACGTAAGACATTACTGGCTGCTGAGCAAGCCCAGTATTCCACAGAGGTAAGTGTCCTAAGAGACCATTGTAGCAGCCTTTCACAAAGTCATCTGCAATGTATCAGCCTCCTTCCTAAACCAGAAGACCCAGCTCTGGACACAGAATCATTGATATAGTCTCTCCATTTCCAAGTAGAGAGAGAGAGTCAGACTTCCCTCACTCCACTGGCCGCTTTCCACTTAATGTAGATGAATTATACAGCTTGCCTTTCATGCAGTGAGAGTGTGATGAGTCATATCCAACCTAGCTGCACCTCCACCCCATAACCCCCGGATGCTTTCCAGCAGGACTGCTGTGCAATTTCTCAGTCTGCACCGATGCACAGGATTGCCCCACCTCAAATGCAGACATCTGGGTTTCATCCAAGCTAATGACAAAGCTGGCAATAAGTCTGAATCTTCTGAGGGCCAGCACAGTGTTATTGCCACACTCAGCAAGTAGCACAGCAGCCTCAACCACAGCTGCTATTATTGGAATTCTGAAGTAATAAATGCTTCCCTTTCCACTTTCCCTTCAGCACCGCGCTGCTCAATTTCTAATACTTGGTGACCTTCACATGTACTTATTTAAACTCAGAAGATGCTTGTGACACCTCCTGGCTTTGCTCAAATGCACTTCTACCGTGACATTTTCTTCATGACAGTTTTCTTTTTCTCAAGATCTAACAAAACAGGGGTTCAGAAATATGTTCCCAAGATAGTTCCAATAACCAATTATCACCCTTGGGTAATGGGTGATGTCAGCAGGATTTGTACTCACATGATGGGAGTAGAATTTGTCCTCTAAACAGTATGAAAGCTCACATTCTTCAAGTTCAGTGTTGCTGTGAATATCAGTATCAACAGGAACTTGCACTGAGCCTCATGCTCAAACTGAAGAACTGGCCAAGTGTCTGTGTGCTCACAGACATCTGTGTATGTAAACAAACTGCTCCAAGTCCCTTAAAAATTATTACAAGGAATAACTTCTACATGATTAAAAAAAAAAAAAAGGTTCCAGTAGGACCAATCATTTTCCCTTTGGAATAAAGCAGATTAGAGAAAACTGTGTTTTCAATGCAGTTTCCTCAATCACATATAGAACATAAATGGAGTGAAGACACCAACCATCTGGCAGATTTCCAAAGGAGCTCAGGACCAAAACATTCATCCTTCTGCTGGAAGCTAAGAGACTAGAAGGCTTTCCCAGTATCTGTAAAACATCAGCACCACGTTCAAGGATGAGCAGTCAGGTATCATCTGTGTTGACAAAGAGGTGGAGGAGGACAAGAATAGGTGCCAGGGTAAGTCATGCAGTATCTGAAGCATAGGAGGGAAGGATATATTAAATCTCTGCCTGCCAATTTTGCTAGTTGCCGAGTGCTTTAGAAAATCTGATGCCTCATTTAGCTGACTAAAGAGTGATTGAGCTGCACCAGAAATACAAACCCAGCTGTCAGAGAAAACTGGAAAATATGTTCTGGAGTAATTTTTCAAAATCAAATTCTTTTCCTCTATATAGAACACTGGTTTATTTTAAAATGTTTAATTAGGCTAAGTTTAGCTGTGTGTATCACCTGAAAATAGAAAAGACACACTAAAACTATCCAGGTTAGTCCAAATGTATGCTGACTAAAACTTTGTGCGCTCACTAACCACCAGTTATTCACACCATAGCAGAGAAAAACATTGTGACAAAGATTGCAGAGACATTAAATATTTTATCTGCAGATCATTTTTTCCCCTTACCCCTTCACCTGGAAATTGAAGTACTTGGTGAGGTCCATGGCCCAGGATTATGAGAGTAGCTTTGGAATATTTGGCAATGACTACAGATGTTTTCATATTTGAAGGGCTTTGAGACCTTCAAAAGCTCCATGAATGTCACAAAGAAAAGGGGAGATAACACATTTCCACCTCTGTCATTACTTCAGCCTCATGCCTGAAAGGTGTGAAATAAAATTCTACTATACAAACAAAGGAGGTGTGGACAATTACTGAAAAAATTAGCAGTGATGTGGTGTTAATGAAAGAACTTGAAGCGTCAAAATAAATGTGAAATGAAAGGAATAGAGGGAAATCAGAAGCTTATGAAAGACTGAGTGATCAAATGGCTCTGCAAAGTGTCACACAGAGGTCCAGTTTCAGTCTGTACAGAACGTGTGTCTAAAACATGTTCTCATATTCTGAAACTGCTTCAAATGGTACCATTGTGCCCTACATGGCATGCTCTCATTGCCACTTGACATTTTAGCACACCACACACCTTCTGCTTCCCTAGGTTTCTTCCTTATTACTCTGTGAGTTATTACAAATTCCTGAAATCCAATGTATACCTACCGATCCATTTCTGAGCAAGAATTTGTGAGGGTCATTCAAGTAAAAAGGAGAAATTCGCCTATTTAATTTTCTTGGCCCCACCTCCTCATCCCCATGGGGCAGGAGAATAATTTTGCTCTCTACTCTCTAATTCACATTCTCTATTTCCATTCCCCCACCCCCAGGAATATTTTCACCTCCTGTGTGTCCAGGGACCTCTTGGTTTTTGGCAGCACTTCACGGTATGTCAGTATTCCAGAGGTCAGCTGAGGATAAACTCTAATTGAAAGATATTAAAATAGGCTGCAAGGGACAAAAATTCAAAACCCCAAATCTATCAAAATCTGTTACTGATGAAGCATCTGAGCTGGCTATGTCCTTAAAATATGCATCAAAAGTAATCTTTCAAACCTCTTCTTCAGGTCTCCATCGGCACCCCCAGAGGAAATAATTTCAAACTGTTCAGAGAGCAGCAATCCTGTTCTGGTCCTTGAAATCCTTCGAGCAACACACACCCACACACCAGCATTATTTTCTCACCTCCTCCGTATAAAAACAAAACAGAAACGTGAGAACAGTGGGCTGGAGATGGAGCTGCGGAAAGTGAAGTTGGAAGGATTAATTATGTAATACGCCCCCTCTCCCGCCCTTACCCACAGCAACACGAGTGAGGTAAACCCAATCCTCCCAGCTGACAACTCAGAACTAGAAAGTGCCCGGAGGAGTGAAAGCAAAATAAACGTGTGGGGAAGGTGGCGATGTACTCCTACAGAGGAAGATGTCATTAGGAAAAGGCTAAAAACAAGTTCAAATCACCTTTAGCCTCTTCCCTTCCCTCCCCAGCAAGACCTCTCCCTCCGCCTCTTCCCCTCTCCTCCCCCCAGCTCCTCCTCCCCCCTTTTCAGCAGGAACTGCAGCCGGATCGGGACTATATTCCTACAGTTCACGGCTATCTGACGGAGTGTGGATCCTCCTGAAAAACTTCAAGTAAAACAGGAGCTGGGAGCACACACACGAGAAGATATATTAAGAAAGCAGGTTTGCTACTTAACTCGGAGGAAAGAAGCTGGAGCAGACTTCTTCGGTTGCTCTCTAAGAGCCTTGCCGAGAGTCCTTGCAAAGAAAAGTGTTGCTGATTCAAAAGAAGAGGAGGGATGGGGAAGAGAAAAAAAATTGTGCATGTCTGTGTGAGAGGGAGACAACGTGTGTGTGTGCGTACGTGTGAATGCGTGCTTGTGTGTGAGAGGGTGTAGGCGATGGGTGGGGGGAGCTTGAAATTATATTTTTTTCCTAAGAAAGACACGTGAATGCAATTCCCAGTGAGGGGCACCAAGCTCTGCCCAAGAGCAGAAGGGGTAGGGAGAGGGAAAGGGAGAAGAGAGGGAAGAGGAGAGGGAAGAGGAGAGGGGGGGAGGGAGGAGGGAGGGAGGAGGAAGAGAAGGGATTTCTATTTCAGAAGACATTCACAGAAAGAGGGTGGCAAATTCTGTGGCCGTCTTTAAAGGAAGTGTCCTGGGACATAGAGAGAAAGAAAGAAAGAAAGAAGCCCAAAGAAGGAAAATAAAGGGCTATGATTTCCTTGTCCTGTTGCTTTGTCTCTGGCTCCCTCTGCCTCTGGAAGAGTAGCCACAGGACACAAAGATGCCCAGCTGGTCACTGCACGCCCAAGTTCAGTTTAGCTGGTGCTTCTCTCCTGTTTAGCCTGACTGCTTTCTCTGAAGGGGAGGACTCATAGCCCGACAGCCTTTTAGTTTAACCTGAAGAGTGTGTGCCGCCTCTCTCTGCCCACCCCAAGAACTCGCTGGAGGTGGAGGAGAGGGGAGAAAGAGGAGGACTTGAAAGTGCCTGAGGAGCTCCCGATGCTAAGAGGAGACAAACATTCCTGTGGACGACGCAGAAAGGACAAAGCTGACTGATTTATTGCTGTTTTCCATATTTTTTTTTTTTATCTCCCTGTCCTTTGGCGCACACCAGTGTTTGGAGATCTTTGAAAACACAAACCAAAACACCAGCCCCGAAGCCCCAACCCCTTGGCTAGCTCTTATGGGAATGAAACACTCCTCCCGCTGCCTGCTCCTAAGGAGGAAAATGGCGGAGAACGCTGCCGACAGCACCGAGGTGAGTAAGGATGCGAGCCGGAGCCGGCGCCGCGCTCCCCCAGACCCCAGCACTGATCCCCGGGCAGAAGCAGCAGTAAGTGCAGAACAACTTTCCCGGCCCCTCCGGCCAGCTCCTGCCTGCCGTGCTGCTATGGTTTCCTGCATTTGCCCCCCCACTCTCTCCCCCACTTCCCCCCCCCCCCCGATGCCTCCGTTCCCCGTAGGCAGAGAAGTTTGCCCGGCGCCGAGCCCTGCAGGCGCCCGGGGCTGCCCGGGGCCGCCGCTTCCCGGGAAGTTGGGCGGCCGTGCGGAGCGGAGGCTCCGCGGCGCGGCGGGGCTGGGGCAGCGGGGGGCGGGCGGCGGTGGTTCGGGTGTTGGACACGCCGAAAGGGACAGACCGTCTCTTGCGGCAGCACCTTGGCCAGCTCCCCGTGCTTTCCGCCGGCGGTCTTGGCTAGGATCGTCTGGGGGGACTTTAGGGGCATCCGTGTCTCTGCAGCATCCTGGATGTTACCAAGCGGAGCTGCCCGAGGTGGGGGCTGTCCGGCTGGCCTGGGCAGTGCCGAAAATAGCTTTGCACTGCCTTCAGGCCGGGAGGGTACCCCTTAGAGCTCTCAGGTTTTCTGCAAGAAATCCATCCCGCTCCCCCCTCCACCGCTCCCCCACCCGTTACCTTCTGCTTCCTCAACATTGGGGATGAGCAGCCCCCGTTTACTTGTCTGGGGCTGTCTTGACCTCACTGAGACTTCTCAAGGGATACAGCAGTGTGCGAAGTCTCAGGTCTGGAAAAGCAGAAGGATGCAGGATGCAGTCCCAGCATCTCTGGGAGCATGTGAGAAGGAGACAGGCGAAAGTGCGAGCGTGTGCCAAACTCGCTGTTTCTATTAATAGACTGTGCCTAGCACTCTGACTGAACACTTAACACATGCTTAAGCAAGATGCAGCACAGCCATGTACAGACCCCTTGGACACTGCACCCCAAACAACTTTACAGCTTTGCCCTTGCAGGGGTGGCACTGAACCTTCTCCCCAGTTACCCCGCAGAGGGAATAAAGAGCAAAACCTACTGTGAACACTTGACCGTTCCATTCTTTATTATTTCCACATCTCTGCCAAATGTCTCCTCCTTTCAGTTAGTCCTCCCAGTAGGTGTCCTGCTCGCTCATGAATTCCATCCACATTTCTCTTCACGATAGTGTTCTCTCTGCATGACCTTCATAAATACGCCTCCTTTGCCATGCCAGGTGAAGAGCCAATTTTTCTTAAATGAGTATGATGTAAGCAGTAAATCAAAGAACATGCCTGCTACTGCACTACAGCCCCATAAAATATTGCTTGCAGAAGAGGCATCTATAAATAGCAAGAAGTCTGGCTGCACATCTGTAAACTGTCGTAGTCCTGACAGCACATATTGCATTATAGATCCCAAGATCCCAGGACAGGATTGTAACAAGAAATGTACAAGCACAGACAGTTCCTTTCAAAGCCATTTTTCTCAATGGAAATTGTTTTTATACAGGGAAAATAGGTTAAAAGAGGTCATTAAAGATTCCTTTTCTGTTTCATTCACTCTTAGCACATTTTTGTTGTTTAATCATGTTTTCGTGCTTGTGCAACGTTGCACACACTACAACGTCATTTTATGGAGAAGGATTTTTTTTAACAAGAACAGATTCATTCCAATGCTGCATGCAAGTTAGGAGAATATTAAAGTGCTGTGCTTCATCTCCTCAGAGTATCACCAGTGACAGACTTGTGAAGTGAGAGGGAAAATATTGCAGATTAGGCATATCCTGCTTCCCTTCTACCTTCAGAAAATCAGGAGGGATACATTTGTGACCCCTGCCTAGATATTTTCTGTTTTATTGATATTCTTATTTCTGATATGAATGGAGGGAAGTTGTCTGTCTGCATTTGTGTAGAGGTAGAAGTGCACCAAGCAAAATATGCCAAGACCTGTGAAGCTCTTTTACTCGTCAAGCATCTATATTTAGCTAAGTCATATGATACCAGTTTGACCTTCAAACCTGTATTTCTCTAACTTTCTCCTGAAGTTAACAAATATGAGTGACAGAAGGAATACAGGACAAAATAGCTCACTCTTGGACTTACCACAGTGTCAGAGAAAATTAGGAATTGGTATAAATTTGATTCATTTGAAACAAATGGGGTACCAGTAATACTCATTATTTGATATTAAATTTCTGAAGAATTTTGATGTCACAGTGATATAGGCACGATATTTAAAAAATCAGCTGTAATGGGAGATGAAGAATTAAAACATTTAACAACTGGTCAGAGTGCCCCACTACCAAATAATTCCAAAGACATTCTGGTTCTTGCTTAGATTGATTTGACCCAATTTAGTTGTGTTACAGCTTCATAGTATATTTTTTAATGTTTCGGGTTTTCTTTTTTTTCTTTAATTCTACCACAACTAAGAGCTTTTATCAAAGTTTTGGTAAAGTATGGCAATATACTCTTTCAGTTGTAGGGCAGTTTAAAACAATACATTAAGTCAAGGAGCAAGGGTACTGCATGAGAAACCTTTTATTCCTTTGACTACCTTCTGTTGCCCATAGCTGCTACCTCTTCAGCTTAAAGAGCTTAAAGAAATTATGACAACAGGCACAGACAAGCAAAAAACAAAGCTACAGTAAGGCAGCATAAACTGTTTCCTCAAGCAAAAATCCAGAATAGAAAAGCAGTTGCTCACTGGCATTACTTTCCAGTCAAGGAACACACCTTGTGTTATCAGGAAACTTAGAGAAGTGTGCTCCCATGGTTCCAGCTGTACAGACATTTACATCACTGATATCCCCACAGTCTTATATCTTGATACAAAACACGGTCAAGTGAGTCCAAGTGTTGCCACAGGTGCTGTTGGGCCTTGGATCAGAATATCAGAACTATCATAAAGGTTTTGAAATTTATTTCACTGACAACAGCCTGATACCAGTCTATCTGCCAGAGTTTATGTAGGACCAGTGGTTTGTTCTTTGTGTTTATAGTACCCTGATAAATACACAGTGTTTTTGTATAAAAATAAAAGTCAAGGGGAAAAAAAACCCAAGATTTTTCTATTTAAACACTCACTAAATGCCACAGGGTCACACGAATAGCAAACTTGCCAGAATGGTGTCAGATCCATGTCTGCAGCACACAAAGAAAAAAGATGCAGAAAATCTTTATTGTCCATGACCATCACAATAATTTTAAGAGATGTTCCACTGGAGCAAAAGCTGTCGAATCTCTCCTCCAGATACAAAAATGAACTTCTGTATCTTTAGTCATGAAAGGAGGCTTGTCTAAATCAAACAGGACTGTTTGCATAAATAACAGATGCAAAATTGCATTATCTGCAAATAATTAAAGACACTCTGATAGAAAACAAAGTAAAAGAGAAACTGTTCTTTGTAGAACATATGCACAAAGGTTCTGCAAAATTCATGGTGCTGGCCTGCTGTAGATTTTGGGTTCTGGGTTTTTTTATTTTAAATGTATTATTTGGAATCCTTATGCCTGATATCAGTGATGGAGAAAAAAATCTGGAAGAAATGTGATTTCACAAGAAGTGTGACTGACTGTAACTTGTGAGCCTGTACCAGGTGAAGGGAACACAATCATAAAATCATAGAGTAATTTGAGTTAGAAGGAAAATTTAAGATCATATACTCCCCCCACCTTGCCATGGACAGGATATCTTCAACATGACCAGGTTGCTCAGAGCTCCATCCAACCTGACACTGAATATTTTCATGAATGGAGTGTTAATCAACTCTCTGGGCAACCTGTGCTAGTGTTTCACTGTCCTCATTGTAAAAAATTTCTTCCTTATGTCTTGTCTATATATAAGTCTAGTCTAAATCCACCCTCTTTTAGTTTAAAATCATTATGCCTTGTCCTATCACAACAGGTCCTGCTACAAAGTTTGGCCCCATCTTTCTTACAGGCCCCCTTTAAGTACTGAGAGGGTGCAAAAACCACAAAGTGCTGCAATAGCACAAAGTGCCAGGGTTTATGTGCACATCCTGTGACAGGCTAGTGTCTGACTGAAACAATCCTAGAACTCGATACTGATCTGGTTTTGTGCAATCTAATTGCGTATTAACTTCATAAAAAGAAATTCTTGTGCTGAAGACTTCACAGCAGTAGTCTGTGGAGAGAAAAGATTCCTGTCTCATTGCTAAGAATAGAGAGAGCAGTTAATTTATTTATGGCAGGATAATAGAGTCCTCCCTGAATGTCCTATTATGCAAACCTTGGGCTTTGGTTAGATTTGGGGTAACATGCCTAATAGATGAGCTTCCCTAAACAGATGAATGAAACTGGTTCAGGATTATGTGATCCAGGTCAGCAAAGGTAACTGACTATTCTGCTGCCAGAAGTGGGGAGGTTACAGTGTTCTTTTTGCATGAAATCCAGTCATACCACTACTGAGGGGGGAAAAAGATATAGAATCTATTGAAACCATGACCTTCTATTTGTGATTTATGAGTAGGAAGAGGGATTTCTCCTTAATAAGTTACCAAAGTAGAAATTAACAGAAGCAGAGCAGGAGTGTATGTAACAGAGAAAATTGGACTGAATTTATTCAGTAAACCAAAGTTTTGCTCCTGGTTATTGTGCTGGGTGATCTTGTAGATAGACTTTATTCCCTCCAAGATTTTCCATTCATTCTATTGAATCCTGTGGTTCATTAGAGAAAGGTGTTGTAGAAATTTATTATTTGGTGTTATTAAATTGCTTAGAACAGCATATATGAATGAACAGTAATGAGTGGGTGAAGTTTACCCAAGAGACAAATGGCAGTGCTGGGTGGTGTACATTTTAGACTTACAGAAGTCACAAGAGGTCTGGCCTGATGTCACAGAGCCAGCTGAGGAGGCAGTTTCCAACACAAATTTCAATCTTACAGAGTGGCCACATGCCTGTGTCACATAACTTTGAACAGGAAAAGTTGTGGGTGTGTGCAAGTGGTGTAGGTGAGCTACCAGGCCACTGGCTCATGATCCAGAGGTATTGTGCTGCTGACAAGGCAGTCAGAAAGCTGACCCATGATGTCAGGGCTTCACTGTGGGTGTAGCCAAATTCCCAAGGGCTATAGAGGCAGTTCTGAGTTAAAGCAGGGAATATTCCACCTCCAACACATTTTGATCCTTTACAATGCTCCTACTAGAACCAAATTGTCCATGTTATTAGACTAGTACTAGGTAGTTCTAACATAACCATAGGGGCTTTTTATGGTTTCTAGCCAATTCAAGAGTGGGGGAGCAGAAATATGGCTCTGAGCCATCATCTACAACTTCAGCTGTGCAGAACATTAATTTAGCACAGCTGAAGATATAGCTAAATGGATTCCACTCCTTTCTCAAATTTAATACTAGAAGTTCAATGTATTGACCAGGATGTTTTGGACCCATTGAAGAAATAGATTTTAGCTGGCATTAATAATAGAGATAGGATGAAGAAACACACTTAAGTAAAGAGTAACAGCAATCACTCAAAGCAGGGTTTCAAGATAAACATATCTTAGCATGGTTGATCCTCTGCCAGCATAGGGTTGTTTTAGTGCGTAACATTTTAGTGTCATGAAGACCGGGATTTTTAGAAAGGGTATGGTTCATATTGGTGACATCATGGGCCAAATCACATTGTGTCCTTGTGCCAATGCTAAAAGAGGACTTTCATGCTAGTGAGCAGGATTTAATGACTTTTTTTTCTAACTTCGCTTTGTGAAAAGTGCCAAATTCTTCAGAGAAGAGCACAAGATATTCTGTAGGCAATAGACTTTGTAATTGTTCTACATCCATCCAAAAAATGAGCTTAGCAAGACTGATTCACATGCCTTCCAGAGCTCCATCCTCAGCCTGATTGTGACTTCACCTTTACTGGTGAAGTCAGAGCAGAGAAATACTTAAAGGTAAAAAAGCATTGAAACTATTATTTTCATAAGATTTTGCCTCAGCCTTTCTGAGTTTGCAACAAAGTTCAGTCCCTTGACAGGTGAGATAATGAAGACCTGAAGGGGCTGAATGATGAAACTTGTTGCTCCTACCTCTAATTCCACAGAGAATCCTATTACCTGCTGCCCTGATCACTAGCTTTAATTCCATCTTTATTTTGATCTAGAACTTTCGGATAAGATGGGTGTTTTCCATATTTTTCTTTTTTCTTTGGGAGTAACCTCTAATTAGCAGAAACAAAAAGCACTCACCTCAAGGAAGCAAACAGGAGATTTGTAAGCCAGTAAGTGGTTGAGTTGATGACCACAAGGGTGTCTTCCCCATGCCAGAATGGAGCGATTGTTGATTAATCACAGCCTACCTGGCTCTTTCCTATGTCCTTGAACGGGTCCTGGCTGGCTTCATGAAGCCTTTTCTCATGTTATTTCTTTCTGGGTCTTGCATGGGAGCTGAGTCACTTCACAGCAACAGTGAGAGGATGGGCTCTACCTCATTCTTACTATTTCACTTTTAAGCTGAGATTAAACTTACAGAGGGGCAGATCTCTTCACTCTTGTGACCAGTGACAGGACTTGAAGGAAGAGCGCGAAGCTGAGTCAGGAAAGGCTTAGGTTGCATATCAGGAAAAGTTTTCTACCCAAAGGGTGGTTGGGCACTGGGACAGGCTCCCCAGGGAAGTGATTCACAGCACCAAGCCTGACAGAGTTCAAGAAGTGTTTGGGCAATGCTCTCAGGAACAGGGTATGATTTTTGGAGATGGTCTTGTGCAGGGCCAGGAGCTGGACTAGAAAATCCTGATGGGTTCCTTCCAACTCAGCGTTCTCTATGATGCTATGACTCTACAGTTCTGTGATTGACTCTATGATTCTATGATTTAAGAGGTACAGTAAGGTCAAGGATGATAGCTTTACATATTTCTTATAAGCTAGGTTTGTTAAGTCCCAGTTCTGAAAAATTAAAACCCCCAAAATTTTAAAAGACACATGAAATGCTGTCTTTTCCATGATCTACCTAGTTATAAAAATGGAAACTCACTTTAAAAATCTGGAATAGAAAATCTATTTATCTTCATTTTATTGCATCAACAATTCAGAGATTTAAAGACCTGAATTGGAAATAAGGCAGACTCATTTTCAGAAGCACTCACTGCCAAGTTCGCTTTTCTGAAAATTCTGTTAAGTGCAGAAATTAAAGATAATTTTCCTTTGTATTTTGAGTGTGAAATGCTAGGTGATCATAAATAAAATCTCAATGTTTTTCTTTCCAAAATGAAGAGAATATTTTAGCAATAAAACATTTGAAAGGATATTAAGCTGAGAAAAAGATGTTTAGCTGAAATTTTTGACAGAGAAACAATAAAGAAGGTGAAGAGAATACCATTCTCCCTCAGTTAAAATATCCTGTCCTGCAGTACATACTTTTGGGAGTTTGTGTGTATTGAGGACTGTACCTGTGTCCTTTCCTCACAGAGTGAATTCTTGTTTAAAAAGGGGCATTACCACTTTTTCTAATCATTGCTCACAGAAAAGGAGTTACTTAAGTTCTTAAGCTTTTGTGGTTTTGGTTTTTGGTTTTTTTTTTGGGGGGGGGGGGGGCACCTTGGGAGAGGGGCATGCAAGTGGGTATTTTCTAAAATATTGTTTTATACCACTGTCCTCCTCAGCTTTTCCTGGTGCCAAACTCTTCACCATAGTGCAGCTGGCAAGCTTCCCATTCTGTTTGTTTTAGACCATACACTTCAGGTCCTAGGGCTCCCCTTGTCCTGTCCCAAGCATATCTGAGATGTTCTGCCACAGTTCCTCCACTGTTTTCCTTTTAAAAAGAAAAAGTAACACGTCAGTCTCTCGTGTCAGTATGATGAAAGTAAACATCTACTGGCTGGGAAGCAGTAATATGTCATGGTCTGCAAGGAGTAGTGTTGAAGTGTTCCCTGAGTGGCCACAAAGCACACTTAGGGTCATGTGTGGCCTCACAGTTCTCCCATCCTTCTTGTCCTTTTTTGGCCAGAGAGATTATGCTCCATTGCTTCCCATAGGACCAGGAATGCTCAGACCTGGTCTCAGAGCCCAGAATAGTGTGTGACCAAGACAGGGCCTGCCAACAACAATCCACCAGTTCAAACTTATTTCTGCTTTGGACCTTAATTTCTCATTTAGATGAGAAGAGAGGAGATGTTGCCATCTGTTTCAGTTTCTAGTTGTGTCCTTGTGCTATTCTTCAATCCATTGTGAAGTTTAACCACATCTTGGGAGAAAGACCAGCTACTGATATTCTTTTCCTTAGTCACAAACAGGGAAGTAACTTACCCTTCCTGTAACTCATTCTGAACTACTTCTATTTGAGGACCATATATCTCATGATTGTGCCCCATTTTAGACATTAACCTGTCTGAAGTACAAGATTTGTACATTTTTGTTTTACTTTAATATGATTAACATTAAGATATATCAGGAGTAACATATATATCTGAGTCCTATATAAATAGGGATCACAGTGGTGAGGCAGAAATACAGACATGTTGGTTTGAACAAACTTCTGTAGACCATCTCATGCAACCTCACACCCAGTGAAGAACAGTCACCAGCATTAGATCATTTTGGCCATTGCAGTCTCTGGCCAAGTCTTGAAAATCTCCAAGCACAGATATTCCACTGCCTCTCTGGGTAACCTCTTCCAGTGCTGCACAGACCTCTCAGAGGAAAAGTTTTTCTTATTGTCCTTTCTGAACCTCAGTAATTGCAGATTGTGACCTTTTCAACTCATTATCTCATCTGCTGCTATTTAAAAGAGTTCTCTTCCATATTCTTTATAACTATCTTTCAAGTACTTGCAGGCTGCTATTAGATTGTCCCTTAATCTCCTCTTTCACAAATCAAGTTCAGCACACATCCATCTCTTCTTACAGGTGATCTTCTCAGGCCCATGACCATTGTATTATACAGTATCTTGCTTACCCCTTTTTAACTAAAGGCTGTGCAGAAATTATTATGACAATGAAAAGGAAGAGTATTTTCCTAAATGAAAGAACTTAGCAGAAGACTGATTAATGCACTTGGCCAAGTAGTGTTAGCAAAGTGTATTTTGCAGAAATCCCTTGTGACTGAGCCCAGCTGTATATCTGGCATGTTTTACTTCAGTATTTTGGGTCAGTAGTTTCATACTTTCCCTAGAAGGAGAGGTCAAATCTAAAAAGTAGCACTGCTTCTTACTATCCACAGTTTGCATTTTGTCTAAGTGTACATCTGGTACAGCTGTTTCAGGAGGAAATAAAATGAGATAGAGTTAACCACATCACAATATATTTGTCTCCTTAGAAGGCACAGTATTTTAAACCTAATTAGGATTATCCAACTTTACTAGGAACAGGGGGTGTTCCTCAATTGCTAGGGATGCCTGCCCACTGTTGAGCCTTAAAAAAAGGTAAGGGCCAGTATTACCCTTTCAGTTTCGTTGGCTTTGGTAAAACCCAGTAAATCCTCTGCAAGCCTGAAGCAGACCAAGGATACAAAATAGCAAAGCTGAGACACAAAACAGTCATTGGGGAGGGAAGACAAAGAAAGGAAACATATTTTAGTGTGCAAGAATATATGTTGCAGATTGAAATTTGAGCTGAATCCTTTTCAGCTCTGTGTAAGTTTGATGATCTCTTACATTCTTTGGATTAGAAGAGGCAAATGTAAAGTTACCTCTAAGTAAAAGCTCTGTTCTGGAAAATATTATATTCATATAGTATTATACTTAGCCATGTAACAGAATGCGTTGCAAATTTACTGGAGGTCAAACTATATAATGAAATTATTTTTTGAAGTTGGAAAAGAAAAGGCAAGAGGGGTGAAAGGCAGTCAGGAAAGTGGGTGAGCGGGTGGACAGATGGAAAAAAGAAGGAAGAGTGAAAAGGGAAGGGGGAAGGGGAAAGAGGAAAGGGGGAAGGAAGGAAGGAAGGAAGGAAGGAAGGAAGGAAGGAAGGAAGGAAGGAAGGAAGGAAGGAAGGAAGGAAGGAAGGAAGGAAGGAAGGAAGGAAGGAAGGAAGGAAGGAAGGAAGGAAGGAAGGAAGGAAGGAAGGAAGGAAGGAAGGAAGGAAGGAAGGAAGGAAGGAAGGAAGGAAGGAAGGAAGGAAGGAAGGAAGGAAGGAAGGAAGGAAGGAAGGAAGGAAGGAAGGAAGGAAGGAAGGAAGGGAGGGAGGGAGGGAGGGAGGGAGGGAGGGATGGGGAAATGCAGTCAAAATACAGAGAAACACAGGAACAGTAGAAATACTTACATTCATTATCAGAAAGTCACAGAATCTCTCGGTGACTCCTTGAAGACTGTCCTTACCTGTAAAGGCCAAGGTGAAGAAAACACTGAGTAGCTTGGCCTTTTCCTCATCCACTGTCCCCAGGGCCCTGTTCCATTTAGCCACAGGCCCACATTTTCCTTACCCCCCCCTCCCCCCTTTTGGTGCCTGTGTACTTGCAGATCATTGTTCCATTGTCAGGTTTAACAAATGTCAGGAATCAAGGAGCTGTAGGCAGAGGTAGCAGGAGGCCTTCAGCAGAGTGAATCAATTTACCCTTTTACAGCCTGTCAATAAGGGAATAACGGGGGGGTTGCAACAGCCTGTAAGGTCTAATGCAAATCTCAATTTCTCTGTCAAAGTGAATAAGCCCAACATTCACTGCTTTTTTGACAGATTAGTCAGTTATGAAATAAGAAGAGACAGCATGTAGTTCTAGGCCTGTGATTCACCCCCACCAATCATGGAAAAAGAAAGAACATAATATAGAAAAAACCAAGACTCTTTTTAATTAGTTATTAAGGTCTGTATTTTACAGCTTCCTTGAAATCCTCCATTAAAATTTGCCTTTACCAGCATTGTCTCACAAATGTTTAACCAACTGGTAATCCCACAAATAAGGGGTTTACAATACTGTGAGAGAGACTCTGCCAATGGAAATTTTTCACCAACCCTTACACCTTTGCACACACACCTGAAACCCACCCCAATCTCCACTCCAATAAGTAGAACCAGGACAATGTGCAATATTCCTCACTCATCTCCATTCTAAAAGGATTCTAAACAGCAGCTCAGCTCCAACTCACCTCATCTCACCTCATAGGCACACTGTCGTTGCTGAACTTGACATATTACTGTAAAGATCATTTTCCTAGCTTGCTGTTTCAACTACATTACTCTTCTATTAATATCTAAATTGCTGAATCTTTATATTCTATTAAATCCAAAAGCTGATTGCACTTTCCAGGGCTGTTCAAAGCATGTGTCCTGCTACCTATCTGAATTTCTTGTTCCGCACCAAGAGATTAATTCAAGCGTCCAGTGCCTAAGTCCATCTCACACTTCTTAGATTTTTCAAACATACTGTAATGAATAATAATACTAGAACCATGACAGTGTGTATACTGTTTAATGAAGGTTAGCCTAAAAAAATTGTAAAACTAGGCCAATGGGTTTATGTTTGTTTTCTCTGTATTTAACATTCAATTTCTGTCCCACTTTTCTAGGAGAATTTCTTTAATCAGATAATGGGAGGCAAAGATAGACAAGGATTTTAAGTAAAGAAGGTGGTTGCACTTACTACTGTGAGATTTTCAGTAAAATGCGAAACTATTCTCAGAGCCTCAATACCACTATTTTATTGAAGGAAAATTCTCTGTGCCATCTTTCTCTCTTTTTAGGTCTGTACCTTTCTCAACAGGAAACTGATAATGCTTCTCAGTGCCCATAAAATATTTCTTCTTTGCTTTGTAAAAGGGAAGGCAAAAGTATTTATGTTTGCAAGACCTAGCTCCACCTGGTAAAACTGAGTATTCTAACCATGCCTACCAGAAAACAAAGGCATTCTAAGCTCAAGACAGGTTTACTCTCATGTAAATCCATCATAAAAGCAAAATTATTTTTAATTTATATAAATTCAAAACCAGCTCCCATCTATATATAAAATTGTATTTAAAAGGATGAATTGCTGGTGATTTTGCTCAAGAATAGAGCTTTCATTATTCTGTTTCATGATTGTATAAAAATGTTAGGAGCATACCTTTTTTATTGCTTTCTTAACCATGTTTGAAAGACGGGTATAAGATACCAAAAGCTTATTTGATCATTAACACACAGCTACAAAAGCCTGATTTATATCAACACAACTCTCAATTGCTGCTTTTGAAATACACAGTGTAGATACCTTTTGAATAGGTGTGGTTCAGAACCCACTGTAGTTAACACAAATCACTGAAGATCTCTGAACATTTCAGTAGATGTTTGATTAATAATGCAAGAAATGCTGAACACACTGGTTTGCTCATGTGTGTCAGTAGCACTCAGCATGATTATTGTTGAATCAAGTCCTTACCAGCAGGGTATTTAAGAACATTCCTCATCTACCTTGTATAATATGGAGCAAGAGTAATTCTGCTGAAACTAGAGGTATTACCTTTGTTCTGCATGTTAGATACTTATCCATTTTCTTAAATGACTGCTGAAAACACATTGAAGTCAATTATGGCATTTGCAGCCCTCCTGGGAAAAAATATATTACCAAGCCTGGAATTGATGGGTTATTAATCTCAGACTCTTCCAATGAAATTTCTCACACTAGGTAAACTAACACCAAATAATATTTAATGGCCAAATATGAGCAAATGTAGTTTGTTAGGCTAAATTTACAGGGTGGTTAAGAACATGTATGTTGTCCTTGCTATAAATGGGGACTAGTCTCATACATACACACGTTTGCCTTTGCAGTCTGCAGAAAGATTATTATTTCTTTGTCCATTACTAAGCAGACTGTCATGGTTTAACCCTAGCTGGCAACTAAGTACCATGCAGCTGCTCCTTCACTCCTTTTCTTCCCCTGGGAGATGGGGAAGAGAATCAGGAGAAAAAAAAAAAGAAGGAAAACTCATGACCTAAGAAGAGTTTAATAACTGAAAGAATGTAAAATACAATCATAACAACAGTGCTATTAATACTATTACTACTACTAATAATAATATTAATTTTAATAAAGTGGAGAGTGAAAGACAAACAAGTGATGCACAAAATAGTTTCTTGCCACAGACAGATGCCCAGCCCATACCTGAGCAGCAGTCAGTGGCTCCCAGCCGTCTCACCCCAATTTATACATTGAGCATGATGTTCAGTGGAATATCCCTTCAGCCAGCTGGGGTCAGTTGTCCTGGCCATGCTTCCTCCCAGGTTCTTGTGCACCTGCTCACTGACAAGGCATGAGACACTGAAAGGTCCTTGGCTTAGAGCAAGCACTGGTCAGCAATAACAAAGACATCAGTATGTCAACAACATGGTTCTCACACTAAATCCAAAACACAGCACTGTACCAGCTACTAAGAAAATTAACTCTGTCCCAGCTGAAACCAGGAGGAAGACTTACAAGTAGCTTTCCTTTTCATGGGCATTTTAAACCTCAGATTTAAATTCAATTAGCTGCTTTAACAAGGTTATAAAATACCATCACCTTTAAAAAACCATTGATACCTAGTTTAGTTCAAGAATCTGATAATTAATTAATTACCATAAGATACTCAGTCACACAATGGTTTCTTCTCTGACACTATTCCAAATCAAGAACATTACTCCACTCCCTATTTTAGTACTAAAATGCAAATTTGATACATAACCCTAATTCTGAGTGAGCAGGACTGTGCTATTTAATAATTCAATAACTGCCTTAACATTGTGATCATTTATCATTTCAGCCACACAGTTCCTTAAAGAGACATTAATATACTTGCTTACGTAATTCTTTAGCAGGTATACATGTGTGCATACATATACACACAATGTTTTATATTTACATAAAATTCAAACTGGATGTGGTGTCATGACTTTCATTTCTTTGTGCACCCATGTTAATCTTACTAAAACTGTGTCAGAGAAGACACAATTATGCCTATGTGGGCTCAAACATTGTAAAATGATAAAATCCTGGTTACAGTCTTATACCACATCAAGTGTTTGTGTGTGCATACATATAAATGTATATGTATATGTATACATATACATTTATATGTTGATAGAGAAGTGTCATGTTTAAAAAGGCAGTTTCTTGGAAAAGTCCTAGTTTTCAAAAGTTTATATTTCTTTACATCCTTTGTATTCACTGTTCATCTGTATGGGTGCTGTGACAAAATTCAGTTTAAATGTGAAGAATCACAGGAAAATGTACCCTTCCATTTCAAGTTCAAAACCAACCTCATATTTTAGCTAGCATACCAGCTGAGCTGAAGTAAGTTTAAATTCAGCTAACTTGGTGAGCTGTTAGTAATACAAGCTCCCAGTCCAGAAAGAGATCATTTAAATGTATTTGTCCCTTTGAGTTTAGATCACTTTCAAGCATTCACACCTTTGATTCAGGAATTAAATATGGTTGGTCTTGTTTTCTTAAATTCTGTGACACCTACACACCTGATAGCTCATAGAGATGCCCACCTGGATCTTGGGCTCCCTTGCCTGCTCCACAGGGTCTCCCACTGCCAGCTGTGCCCTATGACAGGATCAGAAGCAGTGGGCACAAACTGAAATGCAGGAGGTTCCATCTGAAAACCAGGAAATATTGTTTTACTGCAAGGCTGACTGAGCCCTGGCACAGATTTCCCAGGTTGATTGTGGAGTCTTTCTCCTTGGAGATAATCAAAAGCCATCTGGATTCACGTAGGCAACTGGCCTGAGGTGGTACTGCTTGAATATAGGGGTTGCATCAGATCACCTCCAGAGGTCCCTTCCAACCTCAGCTGCTCAGTGGTTCTAGGAAGGCAAATACAACACATAAATAAAATCGGGAATCTAAGTGTTTTATATGTCTATTTCACACATAGCATTTGTCTTCTTTGCTGATATTTTAAAATCAGGTAAATTTAAGAATCTATAACAAAGGATCACAGCCTCTGTTTTTTTCTCAAACATTCAATCCTGTCAAATGCTGAGTATATTCACGTCTCTATTCACTGTGGTGTTTTTTACACCTGATGAATTGAGGTCTCAATAAAATGAAAAGGACCAGTGATTTATTGAAGTCACTGGATTGTACAGACTGTGCAGAACAAAGGAAGTCAAGTCAATTAACTTAATGTGCTAGGCAACAATTCTATATTTAGCTTTTTTCACTTTGCATTGGTTTTACTTTTTGACTGCTGGATATGACTTTGCTATCTCTGACATCAATTTAAAATCAAAATCCTTCTTAATCATCTGGTTTTAGTGTGAAATCCTAAGTTAAATAAAAATACTATTATTTATTTGGGGTTCCTTAAGGAGTTAGGGGAGATGCTGTTGTCAGTTTCCATTTTTCTTCCTTCATCTTTTAACCGTTTAGACCTTTCTCCCATGGTGTGGTCTTGAAAAGAAACATTATCGTTTGAGGGATACAATTTGTGTATCTTGCTGCTAGTGGCAGAACTTTGCATTCCTCTGACTAGCAATATGCTTCAGAGTTCTGCTGAAAATTACTGTGTTGTCAGTAAAAGGAGAAAAATAAGAACTGGGGTTTTTTTGTATGGTGCAGAATGATTTTACTGCCAGGGATTGAGTGGCTCAAAAAAAACCCCACCAAAAAAAACCAAAGCAAAACAAGAAAACCACCCCAAATATTTTTACAAGCCTTTTTTAGGGGATCTTGATGACAGTAATTTGTTTTCCATGGTATTTTAAGAAATATGCACAACTCATTGGATAGAGTCCTAATGTTCTCTATCATCGAATCCACAAATCTTTATTATTTTCTGTTGTTATTATTTTACTTTGAATGAACCAGCTAGGATCTGGAATCTTCTCACATAAACTCAAATGCTTTAATAAGATATCTGAGCTGTTGGCCTGCTTGTCCTGTCTGAGCAGCAGAGACAAACACCTCTAAAAGGCAACTTTGCCCATCTCAACCATACTTTAAAGAAACCTTTTCTTTCTATTGATCCTAGACAGAGCCTAGGGTGGTTTGGCGGCCAAACTTCAGTTATATTAACAGAACAAACACAGTGGTTTTTGATTTGTATGACAGTACTGAGACCATACTCCCCTGATTTATATGTCTATGAAAAATCCTATATTTTGTCTGTTTTTTACATTTTCAAAATCTTCTCCTTGTCAGAAAGCTCTCTCTCCCCACTAATTCTGAATGTGCAGCCAGTTCAGAAGTGAGAGCTGATGCTTCTTCTCCTCTATCCCACTCAGCTGCCAATCATTCCATGAAGAGAAGAAATATTTAAAGAAACAGGATCCCATGAAGCTTGATATGTTCCAAAAAGAAAAAAAAAAAAAAAAGAAAAAAAAAAAAAGCACTCCTTGTCAATAAAACCTTGAATCACCTTGAATTGAAACACTATTTTTACTTCTGGTAAAAAGTAAAACTCTGTTCTTTTTCTTCCTATTTCTGAGATCATGTTAACATTCAAATAAGCAGCAAGTGAAACTTTCAGTCTTATCCTTTAACCCCAAGTTGTCTTAAGCAATTCATGGCTGCTTTTTTTTGCTTTTTTCTCGCTTTTTGGTTTGGTTTTTTTTAAAAAAAATTAGGGGGTTTTAGGACAGTAAAACAGCATATCAAAAGGCAGGAAAATCTGAAGGTCTGTTCTGCCATCAGAACACGGATAGGGTTGGTGCAACAAAGAATTTTGCATTGCTGTACATCATGCTGTGCCCATACTGTGGCTAAAGAACAATAATGCCAACCTTATATGTGGAAAGGTGATAAGACTGGCTAAAAAAAGACACTGAATCTGCGTCAGTGTGTTACTTTTATAGGCCTTTCTGTACCCAGAAACTTTTTCTCAGTCTTTTCAAGGTTTCTTCACAACTGTGAATAGTAAAAACCTTTCTAAGGCTGAGATCCTCTCTCTGAGCTTTTCAGGTTAAGAAAAGTCACATGAATCAGTGAAATTCAAAGATCAGAAGCATTTTAATCAGAAAACATCAGTCTTCACACTGATCAAGCTATTTACACAGCATCAACAGAGGACTAATTTGAACAGAAGCCCAGCTATACAGATCTTACTGTCAGTTACATTTTCTGCTCTTGTTGTTGCTCATAATTTCCTTTTTGCTCTACAGCTTTCCTTAGTGGAGCCACTTCTCCAGTCTGTAGTGATTCTACACCAACCATTTATATTGGTTCTCTATTACTGCCTGAGTAAAGGGAAGGATGAACCACTCATGCACTCACAAGGATGTCTCGTTACCCAGCTGCTCCTCTGGATGCTCTTGGTAGAGCCAGGTCTTTTCACACAACCAGAAACAATCAGAAGCTAGGAAGGATAGTCAACAGAAAAACATGGAAGGGCGTGTGGCCACTACAGAAATGGGGGAGCAGGATGCAGACTGTCCTTCCAAGCCTGAGATGTACAGGAAGGACTCAACTCCAGCTGACACCTTGCCATGCAAACAGCATTTGCTTGTTGTAAAAGAGGCACTGACAGCTGTCAGGACAGTCACAGGTTGTGTTTTGTAGACAAAGAATTGTGCTTTCTGTCCATAAGTCAGGCAAGGATTTCCATTCTGTCTTAGCCAAACGCATACCCACTCTCATCTCAAAATAACATATGCTGCCTTATGAATCAGCATCAAGAGAAGTGCTGAGGCACAAAGGGAAAGTGCTGCCAATCCCTTATGAAAATGGCAGCAATGGGAAAGGGAAGGCAAATTATAGCAGCAAAAGCCCCTTGGTGAATAGCAATGGAGGTGGCTCAGGGTAGGTTGTTCGTAATATTTTAACTAACCTGAAACAAGTCGGTATAAAACTCCTACATTCTCACTCCTGGAGGGAGACGAGAAGATGCACTCTTCATCGTAAATCTCAAGGGGAACTGTCTTCTCAAACTTCAAGTGCCTGAGAGAGAACAGAGAGAGTCAAAATTTTCCTCCTTTCATAGATTTAACCATGTTTGTGAGGCCAAAACGCTACTGACTTAGTTTTAACAGCTGGGGATCCTGAGCACAAGTTAAAATGGCTTTCTGCCAGTTTTCTCCCCAGTGATTTAACTACAATTGGACCCTTTACATCTGATTAAAAAAAAAAAAAAGCTTTGAATGTCATCACAAGAGCTGTATTCTAACAACTACAAACAAAACTAGTAATTGCTAAGAGGCATCAGAGTACAATATGCTTTTGATCAGTTTCTTCCTGCATGAAAGATGTAATGTTAAATATCAAACGTCTTATTAATGTCTCTTTTGAAGACAGTTGACATTATATGGGATTTCTGATTTTGCAGAGGAGTAAAAAACACACTGAAAATAGAATATAAACAAAAGTTTAACTTAGAAAAATATAAGAACTGTAGTTAAATTTTATGATTTAGTATGATTTAATTGTAGTTAAATCATAATATAAATGTGTTTTTGTAATATGTCCATGGTCATGACACTGGGTGTCCCCAGTTACTGGGGAGGATAATGTGAGTTGAAGGCAGCTCAACCCCATTGTCACTGAAATTATTCTGTTAGATTTTCAACTTTTATACTTTATGTTGGGTCATGTAAGCACAGTCTCCTTTGCAAGTCTGGTTAACTCAGGGAGGTGTTTGTGTTCTTTTAATGAACTCAGGGAGAAACATTTTAACTATCAGCTGATTTACTTAAAATCAGCTTCTTTGCAAACAGCTGTGGGCAGCTGCATTATTACCTGAGTTTCACAGGCACTTCATCCTTGCCCATTTTCAGTGAGCCATCTTCCATCATAAATGTTGAATCAGAGAGCCACATTCCACCTCTAAGGGTCTCATCTGTCACAAAATGATGCAAAATTCTGATAACTCACAGTGAGAAACGGCTGATTCCTTCAAGGTCACACAGTGAGATGGACTTAAGACCAACACAGAGGACAAAAAAGCTGCCAGGTAATGGAGAGAAAGTCTGTGCTATAACATGTTAAGATCCAGTGAGCTACAGCTCCAAAGGAAGTGGCAGGGTGTCATTGCTCTGCGCAGGGAAATGTTATTTTTTGCCAGTTGACAAATGAAAGTGCCAAATGTGCTGCTTCTGTTCAATGTTGGTGCCCTTTTGCTGGTAGCTTTGCAGCAGCACTGAACTGTAAGTCACTGGCACTTCAGCTCAGGAACTGCAATTTCTCAGTCTTGTTCTTCTTTCTGCCCTCATTTGCCCTGCATAGGGTAAGAAATAATAAACCTGGACACTTCTTAGGCAGAGACCTCCTCTAGAGCTGAAGTACATCTGAAACTACACTGAGTGTAGATCAGAAGCTTGTCTAGGACACGGAGTAGGTGATCACTTGGATATTTTTCCTCCTGCGTACTAAGGCTCAGCAAAGCCTACAGAATATAATGTCTTCCTGAAGAACTTCCTATAGTGCTGTAGTGAAACAACTGAAACTCAGTGAGAGGGGAAGAAAAGACTGGTGTATCAGCTGCAAAGTGACTTTCAGAGATCAATGCCTTAGAAATTTGCTAAGCAGAGGAGGGCTTCCATTAAATTTTCTGCTAATTTAAGAAAATAATTTGTACAGATAGAATACTCTGGTTATTTTTGTTAATAATTAGCCTCTAAAAATAGTGGAGCTCTACTTTTTCATGTGAAGTTCAACTTACTGCCTGATATTGAGAAAAGGCCTAAAAATAACTGGTTTTATAGTTGATTAGCACTTTCTGGTTCTTGTTCTTTGTCACTAGAGAGTCAATTGAGATGATGCTGGGGAGGGGAAGAGGCCAGTCAGTGATACAGCTACTTTTCCTACAAGAAGGGTACTGTGAACATTGATAATGGAGGCTCTAACTCCCCCTGACCTCTCCTCAACAGATTTTCATGTGCTTGCCAGGGTGGTGTAAAGTAGCTTGAAAGTACCAAATCCTTTTTGCTTACTTTCCATTCATTTCTATTGCCTTGCCTGTTCAGCAAGGCAGGCACTTATGCAGCAGCAATGATAGTAAAAACCAATAAGAAAATCACAATGGAAACTTCACACTTCTCTGGCTTTGTATCTTCATAAATCTTTATGCAATGATCTGCAACAAACTCTTCCTCTTCACTGCATTCAACTTTGATATTTTCAGTTCAGGCTTCTATAAGTTCTGTTGCTATTTCTACAACAAGCTGCGCCTTGTGATGCGAGGCGTTTTAAAGTAATCTGGCACATGAATATCTCTCTTCACTTGAAAATCAATAAAAACCTTCAGTCACATTTACATTTCTGTGTACTGCTTCCAGATAACAGGAGCATGTCTTCCCTGGGTTATAGCTGATCACAAAGTGAAAACAACTGCTAGGGTTTCATGCCTCAGAAGATGACCTTGTCCTTATTTTTTTTTCTTGTCCCAAAAAGAGCTGACTTGTCTAACCATCCTTAAAATAGAACTAATTACCATCTGTTAACAGGCCCCTAATGCTCTGACTATAGATCCTTATGCACCATTCATGGTTTCATAGCCATGATGATAAATTGTCTGTAATTCAGAATTCATGTGGAATTACATCAGCTTACCTGGGTGACCCAGCACACATTATGGAGACTTTTTCTATAGAGCTTTGCACACTGAATGTTGGACTCCACAGAGAAATGCAATTAAAATGTTTTTAATTAATTTGCGCTGTGAGTTACACTGTGAAAAAGAAGTATTCAGGCAACACCAATGAGTCCTCTCTGTTGCCTACAGAAGGAAGGACAGAGAAATCAGAAACTTAGATCCTCCTTCCAGCTAGCTAGTCCAAGCTGGTGCAAAGGCAGACCTAGAAAACTGGCTCCTTATGTACTGAGCCCCACATTACAGGAGGAAAAGGAGCTGAGTCGTGACTTGCTAAATAACGATACAGGCTTTGAGCTGCTCCCAGGGAAACATAGCATGGAATGATCTCTTCATTCTGTATGATTGCATAGTGCCAAATCTACCCAAGCAGCAGGGAACATGACTCACCAGCAACCCTGAACTTTGTTCAGGTGCACAAAAGAAGAGCCACTTACCCTTGTTCTAGATACTCCCTCACAGTACCCAGCTGCCCTAGAACTGGTGCTGGATTCACAGGTCTTGGCAACTCCTCTCAGCCACACATAAAACTGAGTGTGTTCCCTCCTGTCTGAAAAAACGAGGCAAGACTGGTGCAGTTTGGCTACTGGTATTGCAGAATACAAGGGGAAGGGAAAGGCTTCACAACTGCAGTTTGAAGCCAGTGCTGCTTGAGCAATATGACACTTCTGCAGCCTTCTCACTCTGCCATGCCAAACCTGAATGGGTCTTGGAAAAGGTTAGGGGGAGTTCAGTCCCTGAACAGCACCCCATAGCTGTGTGCTACTTGTTGATGGCATAGAAGTGCTTGCCCAGTCAGGTCAGACATTAAATATCAGTATCAGTGGAATTAGTAAGCATATAACATTAACAATTATCACTACCAAATATAAAGGTGACTCCACAATGAATGCCCAGGGAGGAAATTGATATGGTTTATTTTTAGATTCTTTTAGTTTGGGACTGATATTTTAAAATCATCTGGAAGACCTGATGCATTTTATTAATGCAGAGATATTTCTTTCCCTTGTGTAACTCCCTGAAAGGCAAATCAGAAATAAAATGACATTAAACTTGGAAAAGCTCTTTATTTCCCAGAGGCTGTAGCCTAATTCAAATGGAAAATACTGTTATCAGCTTTTCCTCTTTCCAGTTTCAACAATAGACAGGCAGTAGTCATACCTCAAACCTTCCCTCTGAACAACCACAAAAAATAAGCCTCTAATAGCTCTGTCAGAACAACAGGCCGTTTCCCCTTCTTATATCTGTGCATCTTGATTTCTTTTGTTCTAGGTAGTTTTGGATGTAGCACTTTAAAGGCAAGAGATCTGTCAAAACTCCCAACACCCCGACAACTCAGAAGGAAAATGTGTTGCAGGAGAACATACAACATAGTTTATACCTACTGCTTGTTTCTTCTGGATAATTGAATGGAAGAGGAAAAGTATTCCATGGCAATCAATCAATTTAAGTGCTCCCTGGCCTTTACTGGCTATTTTAGATGTCAGGTGCTCTTCAAATTTGGATAAAAGTGATACCAATCATGTAGCATATGGTTGTCAATAACAATCGTAACTCTCATAGTTGACCGCAGTTCTAAATTTTAAATTCCTGTGATGATATAGGAATTTCACACAGTCAAGACTGATAGGCTAGGGACCATGCATTAAGGCACCTTCCTGTTTTTCACTACCAGGTTAGCTTCTACCTAGTGAATAAAGAATGAAATTAATTTAAATGAAATTCTCATCTTCTTTAGTCAGAAAAGGAGAGCTTAAAATGACAGGAAGGTAAGAAGGATATTTTTTTTTCATGTTTTATTTTATTTGCCTTTCATTAATCATTGAAAAGGGTCAGGATGTTCCCACAGAAAGCAGGGACTTGCAGTGTTACCATGTCAGACATAGCTGTAAATCTGTGCAAGTCCAGAAGCTTCAACCTGCAAGAGACACTTCCTTTGTGAAGCTGCTGATGTGCTGCTCTGTGGCCCACACTCCAGAGTAAATTTTTCAGACTGGATTCTGGAAGAGGAGAAAGGCTGCTGTAACACAGACCAACCAAAAAGCTCATACATCTTAGCAAAGCACTATATGCAGAAGAGCTCCATTAGAAAGCATGCCCTTCCTAGGAGCCCTGATATATAACACTGAGTCAGGAAAAAGCTGAGAAGTCTGGAATGTCTCTCAGAAACACCTAGCCCTGGTGGCTTAGCCTGTACTTCTCAGCCTGCCATATTTACTTCTAGGTCTCAATCTTGTGTCAAAATAACCAGTATGCTTGAATATAGCCACCTTTTCTATTCCTGATTATGGTGAAAAATGGAAAGAAAACCGCAGGACATCTAACCACAGATCATCACAGCTTTTTTTATTTATCTATAGTTCTCCTTTATTTAATTCTTCAGCTTTCAGATTCTTGATATATGTGGCAGAGACCATTAAACTACAACAAATCCATATGCTGAGTATGTGGAGAGAACAGCATGGTTATACATGGAGATCCGTTTCCAGATTATTGATAGATTATTTCATAGATTAGTCTCTACCCTATGAAAAGAAGAATTAATTTAGCCATCTGCCAACTGTAGATCACTTTTGGTATTATCCACCAGAGGACAAATCTTCTAAAACACGATCCCCCACTGAGCTGAAGCTGTGAAACCCTGGCTGTGATAGAAGCAGGTTTGAGACTTCAGCCAGCTCTTGAGAACCTCCTCACTGGGCAACTTACCTCACTCCTAATGAGGCTCAAGGGGCTCCAAACAAACAGATGGGCAACAGAGTCTACTGACAGACCATCTGCTCAACACCACAGAGTACAGGTGAAAACACCAGGCATTTCTCCAGCTGTTCCTTGTAGCAGGGATCTAACAAACCAAGAGGGTGTTGCTATGATAATAAATCTAAAATAATAATAGGCATTAGATCTACAAAATGCCAAAGATAATCAAAATACAACCTTCTCCTAAAGAAAGATGCCTCTCAGCACTTTTAAAATAATGCTTTGTTATCCTTCCACAAGGTGCTTCGCAAAGAATAAACTTCAGGTAATACTAATAGATTTCTCTCTCGTTTTCCTTTTGTTCTGTGCCAAACTAGGATTTTTCATGCCCTGCATGTGACATTCTACTCTACATGCATTGCAAAGTCTCCATCTTTATGAAAAGTAACACAAGTCCAATAAAAGTCAACATCTGTAACTCGTCGCTATTTTTTTTCCCAATGGGCCTTGCACTAAGCAGTCATGAGAGCAGATTGGATTAAGAGCAATTTAAATACATGAATTGGCACACAGAACAGTCTAGAACTGCTCACACATTTATAAATAATACAAATACTTAATATCATTCCTGTCCTTAGATTTTGTCAACTCATTTCCTGTAATCTCAGTTCTGTTCCATTACATGTAGCGTTAGAAGGTTTTAATTCCTGAGTGGCATGTCCTCATCTTCCTATAGTGTGCATTCTTTAATCTTATGAGAGCAGGTCCTGTTTGTATTGTGTGTACAAATCTATCAACCAAAATTTATAACCTACCTCATAATTTGCACTAGGCTCAGGTTTATAAACCTTGCCATCTATATCACTTGCACAGTGCAAATATAACTGTCTATGTCTTAATATCATAGGATAATATGTGTGGAAAGGACCCCTGGAGACCATCCAGTCCAGCACCCTGCTCAGATAAAAGATAGCTTTAAAGGCTGGTAGGAGATATTCTCCAGCTGAGTTTTGCAATATACACAGTTGGAGACCCCACAGACCCTGTAAGCATTTGTTTCAGTCTCCTATTTTTATTAGGGAGAAGAATTAATCCTGCATACCCAGAATATTGGAAACTGGAAATTGGAATGCTTATTTTGTGACCTGTTACTAAGAAAATTCTGGCTTTTACCCAACAGACAGTCCCCATTCAAAATCTGGACAGCATGAAGTACCCAGGGTCAGATCCATAAAGGTATCACAGTATCTATCTTGCACTTACATATCTAAATTTCATTTTAGCTTCTGCACAATAAGTAACAACTTTGCAAACGTTGCGATCTTTACCTTCCTTTTTCTACTTGGTGTTATTTCTGCTGCAGCCTAAGTATGCTGACCACACCTTTATCATACTGATCACCAGCTTGCATCTTTTCCTTTGACTCTTGAGGATTTGGACATCTAATGTATAATCTATTTCCTTGTATAACTCATCAGTCTCATTTGTTCTGGACAGAGGATTTATTCTAAAGCGTCAGTGTTTTCACAATATTTTTCCTGTCACCATTACATAGGGATATGAAGTCACAGTTGTAATACACTCTAAGCTATGCTTGTCTGTATAAAGGACAGTGAATTTCCTGCTGATAACAAATGGACAGGTTTGTCTATGACAGGCTGGTCTAGCACTTCAAACAATCCATGTAGAAAGTTCAGAGCAGTGCCTCACTTTGAAGTGGCTGAACAAGGGGTAGCCTCAAAGCAAGCAATTTTAAGAATCAGTTCTCTCTCCCAGTTTTCATACAGAGTCTGTCTGACTAGATTCAGTTTTAGAGCTTAGCTATATTTGCATTTGCATTGAACTCATAGTTATGTGCAACTTAAAACAGACTGAGCCTGATATTCATCAAGCAGAAAGTAGATTTATAGCTGCTGAAGAACTGGAAATTTCATACTGATCTTTAGATAACATAAAGCTTCCACTAAGTAAATGTTCTTTACTGGTCTTCAAAGGTCCTAGTTCCTGAAAACATGCACCTAATACAGGTGTGTGTGTGTGTATATATATCTATATATATCTATATATATATCTATATATATCTTTGTTCCCAAACAGCTACGTCTGTTTGCAGTTGAATGTTGGAACTCCTTGATTTCCTGCCATTTTGCATTCCTTGTGAACTTCCTGTCCCTAGCATGGAAAGGTTTTCCCATGTGTAGAGGAGCTAACAAAGCCTGGTTTCCTGCAAGTATGTGCTCTTTATGCCCCCAGCTTTTAATTTAGTTCTGAGCAATGCCTGGTCTTCTTTGTACACCTTCATTATCATCACATCTGGAGGCTACACATTGCACATGTAACACCACCTAGGTGGCTTAATAAACCTAGAGCAGGTAGAAAACACGACAACTGAAATGTAGCTGCCTCAATTTCAGTGGATCATCAAATCACTTATCCTCCTACCTAATTTCTGTTTTCAAGAAACATATCAATATATAATTGTATTTGATATTTCCACACTTCTGTCAAATCAGACTGGCTTGGTCAAGCTCAAAAGTTATTAATGGGAGGCATAGGCAAGGTACTGTAAGAGTTTCATTTCCTCAGAAAATCAAGTTAAAACTTCTCTGATAATGGATTAGATTCTTTGCGCTATCCAAAGATCACTTAAGATAAGCCTTGGACAAAGACTTCAAAACAATACAAGATAAAGCAGTCAAAGGAGTTTTTAACCTGCGTGATGACTGCCAAGAAGTTTTTGTTGAAGATTAATTTTTGGCAGGAGGATAGCAAATACCTCTTATATTTGGCTGTGCTTTATATCTGCAGCAAGAAGAAGCTGTATTGTTGGAATCACTATGGTGATTGCATATCAGTTGATAATCTCTTGCACTCTAGAGGTCTTGATTATTAAATTCAGACAAATGAAAATGGTGTTAGGAACATTCTATTCTGGTAGTTCTGGCATAGAAAGCTATCTGGCTCAAAAAATAAGTAAAATCGACATTTAGATATGATAAAACCTCTTGTTTAAAAGGAAGAGGATGCTGAAATTGAATAATTTAAAACTGTAATTCCATTCTTAATTAGTTTCTTAAGGAAAAGTTAAGCACTTCCCAGCATAAGATACAGTTAACTGCTTCAATGTCATAAAAATGCCATAAATAACTAAGAATTTGTCAAGAATAAAACACTGAAGGTTGAACAACAGTTTTGCAAGGATTGGAATTTTAACCTCCAGCCTGGTGTCTCCATAGTAATATCAAGAAAGGAGAATTGAAATTCAAGTTTATTTTTACTCTACACACCACAGCTTTTGTCACAAACCTCCTAAAAAATGAATTGTGCATATTTCACCATCTTGTCTCCCTGTAGACAGATGGATATATCTAAAAGGCTCAAATTTTCAAAAATAGCTCATGATTTTTGAATACCCAGTTCTCTTTTGTATTTTGGGAGTTGCATACCCAGACAGCCTTGTCGGTCCATGTTGGATTAGGTTCAGTTTTCAAAGAACTTCAACAGTACCCATTGATGCACATGGGCAACCCTATATATCTCACAGTCACACAGATGTGAGATGCCTATACATGTTTTAGAAGCCTACATCAGGATGCTGAGTTGTAGGATTTTGAGAAAGCATGAGGTTCACGAATCTGGTCTTTTGCAAGAACTCAAAGCTTTTAAGGACACCATTCCTGTGCTAGTACATTTGATCACCTGCAGTGTACCAACCCTGTCCACAAAGAAAGAGGACATAAATTTTATTTGATTGTTAAAAGTACGAAAATATTTCCCTAATTTAATTTGTTTTGATTTAAATGTTGAAATGGTACACAAGAGTAGGACTTCAGTCGCAAAGCAGTGATAGACTGCTTCTCAGACCCTACAAGACCCCCCACCTCCACCTTCAGTACTAAATGGGAGATAGAAAAATAGAGGGCTGTCTGTTTAGAACAGTGAAGATTGAATTCTGAAGCAGCTGCTTCCATTCTTTCAGACTTCATCTGCATTAGCAGCAAGACAGTGTTCTGGAATTCTGTGCAGCTGGCCAGAATCCATACATGGGTTCTGCAGAGAGGGCTCTTTAGATTCTTTACATTGATGTGAGGTTTGCCCCCAGCCCAGATGCTTTGCCTTTTCAGGTGTTATTCAAAAGATGAGTTGTTCCTCATGTAGGCTATATATATATGCTAAGCTTGCAAATCATATCAAGAGTTCTTTTCAGTTCTGGAAAGAATACAGGAAGTTGTCTTTCCTTGATAGCTTTTGTCTTAAAAGCATGTTTTCTCTTTATGAAATTATACCATATCCCTAAAAGCATAGTTGTTTCTAGTTTACAGTCTCAGACTTGTACACCTGAAGACTTTATGGTTTCTAATACAAATAATAGCTTCCATTGCAATTCTTTATTCTGTAGTTGCCCACTGTGTTTATATTTTCCCCAGATATTTTCTGTCATAGGGCATAAGTCACTCTCAAGTGAAATTGTTCATAGAGTCTATGGCAAGTTCTTGACAGAGAGATTTCCAGAGCCCCACTAACAAAATTATTCTTATCATTGTGACATTGTTTTGGAACTCCAGAATTACAGTGCTACATGCAGAAATTTCAGCAGGAGTTATTAGAGATGCTGCAAAATTTACACCATTTGAATCTGGAAGGTCTGCCTTGTGTTAGTATGCCTAAAACAGAAATGAAGCAGCTGGTTTAAGGTTCCTGTGACAGAGTGCTGCTGGCTGAGAAGATCACCACCCCTACTCAGTTTCATGCAGCTCCTGCTGCATGAGGCTGTGGTACCCACAGCACAGGACAGAGTGCGTGCCCCATTGGCAATCAGAGCCGAATGTTGTCACTCAACCACCATCAAGACATTTTACCACAGGCTGCCTGGCTACAAACTAAGGCAGCTGAGAAGCAGAACTAATAGGCTTCTACTTCTTTTGGTGGGTGGGATATGTTCTTCCTGGCAGAGATAGAGATGCACTGTTGAGAGCAGCAAATCTTCAGGTAGTTTGGATCAATCTGAAAAGTACTGCGAGTCAAAGGTGCAATACTGGCTCAGTAGCTTAATAAAATTATCTTGCTTGGCCCTTGGCCATAGCAGAATTCAGTTGCAGACTAGAAAACAGCGATGTTAATTCTTTTACAGGAAAGAAATTCATTCAGACAACTTTCCCAGCCTAAGTTGTTAGGTTTAGTTTCGTTCTGTATCTTCAGTCAGAATAACCTAGTTCTCATAATCCTGTCTAGACCCTTCCATGCAGCCAGGAGCAGAACTGATACTGCCTGAGATCCAGATAGGAGATTTGCCTTCAAGACCAGCCTCTTTTCCTGTAGCACATGCTTTCTGTGGTACAGCAAACCACATTTAAATTTGTAGTTTGACAACAACAGAAATGCTAGAAGCCCCCTGGTTTCGTTTACAAAAACTGATGTAACTTCTCTCCATTACATATATTTGAGCAATTATCTGTGATGCACTTTCATATGTCTGGAGACATTCTTACCTAAGACAGGAACAAGAATTCAGTGACTGTTTTATTTTGTAATTTATATAAACTTAAGCATTTTGCTTTTAAAATGATGCAGAGGGTAAGATTTAGGAGGAAAGTGTAAGACCTCACAGATTTCATATTATAATAAAATAGAATTTCAAACATCTACAGTTTAAGTCTTTGTAATCCAGCAGACAAATACAGAAAGGACTGCTGAGAAAGGTAACTGCAAAAATTACATAAAGTGCATGCCAATGGAGAAAAAAGTTAATATATAACCTCAAGTATGTAATTAAAAGTAGCAGGATTATGTTTGAAAGAGTTGAATATTAAGAGCAACACTGACAGAATAAGTTATCAGTCTTACTGCTTGCAATGAACAGGCAATGAAGCAATGTCTTAAGAGAAATTACCACAGATGGACATTTTTGAAACTAGATCAGACAGAAATACAAACACCAATTGGGAGCAAGCGTGTTTTGTGTGGGAGGTGAACTAGGTGAGGTGAACGGGGTGAGGTGATAAAGTAAAAAATGTAAGAAATAGAAAAAACTTATAAATAAACCACTTCTGTGTCTTTGGGGATGAAAAGTGTTAAAGGAACATAAACCCCTGGTATTTACTTTTTTTAACAGACGGACCAAAGAAACTGTCGAAAGATGACACACATAAATCTTCAAATGAACAAGGGCAGAAAATGTGGGGGCTTTTTTCTTCCTCCTCTTTTTTTCTTTTTTCTTCAATTGAAGCAAACTGAACTAGGCTAATTGATGCTATTCAGAGACAGTACAAGGGATTGATACCTCACAGTACCAAGCTGTAGAAGACATCATGAACTTTATGAAAGTAACGACGAGAGGCTCAGGCAAATCTGGTCCCCAATGGGAAACAACTGAGTCTTAAAAAAAAAAAAAAAAGAGAATATGATATATTTAAAATAGGATTGACCTTAATATATGAATTGTTGACCCATAATTTGCAGGTGACTTAGTGCATAGGTGAAGCTGCAGCATATTGCTCAGTCTTTCTCAGTTTTCAGTGTTTTGCATCATATTAAGGATTCAAAATGTAGATGCATGCATGGGCCAGATCAGGGTCTGTTTTACCTCATATTTGAAAAACATTCTATCTTCTGTCTTACGTATCTTCTGTATCAAATTTGGACCAAGGGAGTGTGAGAATTCTGTGTCTATCGCAGTGTTGGTGTTGGGAGATGCAATACACAATAAAAAAATTAGGTGCTGGGAGCCATGGTGTGTTGGAAATATGTAACTCCTGCATCTCCCAACAACAGCAAACTACATTAAGGGACCACACATGCCACACAGCTCCCTACATTGCTCTCTGAACATGCTGAGAGACTTTAAATAGCGCCAGGGACTTTCAGATATTGCGAGCCTTCTCAGAGGTAGCTCATCAATATATACAGGTACCTTACCTGATAAGTAAGAATCAATTGTGAATCCTGCCCTTGTTGGCAACACTGCGTCTGGAATCCATTTTTTATGAGCTCTTCTTTGCAGGGAAACTATTTATTTATTGCAACCTTCCTCTCACAAAGCTGTGGCAGTTTGACAGAATAGGACGCTAATGGAGAAAAAGTAGCTCCTTACTGCTTTGTGTCAATCTTTGCAGTAACCTGCTTCAGCCAACACCAATAATTTGCCATTACTCGGCACTAATTTAGGTATCTGCAGAGAAACATTAAGGAAAAATCCATTAAGGAAATTTTCCAAGACATCAAATAAGTTAAAGATCCAAGAACAGAAGGCAGCCAAAATTTCACTTATGGTACACCAGGTGTCTTTGGACTTGTTACCTACTAGATAGTTACAATAATACCACTAACAATAACATCACTACGCTAGACATAGAGAGAAATATTTTCTTTTGTGATGATGCCTCTTAACAGTATTACATGTTCTCCTAGGTTTGCACCATTCCATCCCAGCCTCCACAGCCTACTGTTGTTCCAAAGCCAGTTCAATCTGTCATACATGTTCCATTGCAACCAAGCTGCCCGGGCCGAGGCAAGATGGCAAAGCTCATCAATCCGGAAGAGATGACATCCAGGGATTATTACTTTGATTCCTATGCTCACTTTGGAATTCATGAGGTAATCTTTATTTTTGTTCCAGCAGTTGTTAAATAACTAACAATATAATAATAATAATTATTATTATTTCTTATATTTTTTTACTTACTTACCTGTATTCCACTTGCCCATGATTATATTCCTCTGCCTTTCCTCAGACAATTGTGTAGTCTGGTTTAAGTGCCATAGATATCACCCACTTCTGTAGAGACTTGTACTCAAAACCTCTGTCCCACCTAGATTCTTATTGTAATTGTCTGTGCAGTACTGGATTTCACGAGTGCATCGATGCAGTGCATTTATGGGGGCTGCAAACCAGCCCAGCCACAACCATGGGCACTCCCTTATTGCTAAGCTGGGGATTTTGTTCTCTTGCGTGTTTGAGCACAGGCATCAGCAGAACAGCGACTCAGCTGACATGAGAAGCTGAGCAGTTTCTTGACTCCTGAACGTTAGTTAAATGCACAGGCTGCATTGACGGGAATATTAAGCCCAATTGCCTCCATTAAATACACTTCTTGAAAGAATTTTAAATACTTGATGGACTTTGATTTACTATCAAAATGTTGACTGTAGACGAGTTCTAAAGAAGTCACTGGTACCTTGCCCTGCTGATATTTTTGTGATGCAAGAGGATGAGATCTTTAAGAGCAGGATGCAAAAAAGCAAATGTGAAATGACTCAGTGCACTCCTCACAAATAGCGTAACAAACAATATCTATTTCCATTACTCTAGTAATTGTTTGTGGGATGTAAATATAAAGGATTTCTATCTGCCAATAATATCTTGCTAGTATCTATCTGAATTCAGAAATTCAGTCCAAGAATGGAAGAAGACAGAGAAACACTTAAGTGGGAAAGAGATCTAGGAGAAATTTTGAAGACACATCAGAGACCTTAAATCAAATGGATCTCCTGATGGGATGACACAGCCATGTAGGTCTCAGGCAGTGCAGAGAGCTTCTTAATGAGGCTGGGAAGTTGGAGCTTTCCTCCTTGCCTGCAGGAGGTGTGCACTGGTAAAAGATGTGTGTCAACAAGTAAAGGAGCTGCTGGAGGAGGCTGGCAGACTTTGAAGCATCAGGGGCATGAGGAAGAGACAGACCAGATCTTCTCTGAGAGCATGATGGTACAAGAGCCTGAAAAGGAGAGGCAGAGTCTGTACTTACCCGGTTTGGAAGTGGGAACTCCTCTGATGGTGAAGGCTGGAAACTTGTGACTTCTGGGAACAGGAGGGAGGTTCTTGATCCACCTGCAAATCTCTGGCTGCAGAATAGGGCCAGTGTCTTCTTTGCAGCTGCAGAGGTGCAGGAAGATCCGTCCAACAAACCACCAGAACCAGTTGGCTCTGAGCCAGGCAGGAGCACTGGGAGCAAGTGACAAGTGGTAGCTGCCAAAGGCTCTCTCCTGCAGGGTACAGAGGCCCCCCATCTGCTGACAAGACCTTCTACCAAGGCATTTGGATTTGGGACGTTGTGGAGAGGCTGCTGACATTTGTCCATCCCTTAGACCAGCCCTTAAGGCCTGCTGCTCTTCTACATGAGGACCAGTGAGACCTGGAGCTTATCAAGTGTCACTGGGCAGCTCTTAGAATGATGATCAAGAGCAGAGTGTGCCAGGTGGATTTTTGCCTCAATTCTGACAGCACAAACAAGGATTTGAGGAGAGTTACCATGGGTCTACAATTACTTACGCAGCTGGTGCCAATGGCAAGTTTTTGGGTTTTATATCTATGGGACCCTATTTGAGGATTGAGGTCTGCTAGGAAGAGATGTAATCCACCTGAAAAAACAGGCCAAAAGGCATCAGTATTGACTCCTGGGAAGATACTACTAGTGACTGGCCTCCAGAGGGACTTTGTGATGCTCATTACAACATCTTCAGAGCAGCAGTTCAGTCAGTTCTCAACCCACTGCACTGACTATTTATGTAGTCCATAGTTCATCCATTTTTCAGTGAGGATGTTACAGGAAAAAATGTAGAAAATTTTGCAAAAAATCAAGACAAAAAACATCCATTCCTCTTCCCTCATCCACAAAGCCCATTATTTCACCATAGAAAGATACCAAGTGCTCAGGCATCTCCAAATCCATGCTGAGCACTCCCAGCAGTGTGTGGAAACTGTGGAAACAGTTTCCATGAGGGTGTACTCACACCTTTCCAGTGGTGATGTGCTGCTCTTAGCCTGATAGCAAACCATGCTTTATGATAAAATTAACCTTTTATTCATCTGCAGTTACTGAGCAGGCAGTGTCCTGCCAAAACAGATAAGTAAGCAGCTGAGATGTGTAACAATCCAGTTCGTGATTGCCCCAGACTGCTGGACAGTGAACAGATCCTTTTCATCCTGAAATTGAAGAACTCATTTGTCTATTTGCTTAAACTATGAAATTAGGCAATAGTATAAGCAAACCTCCAGCCTTCTAGACATAACAGAAGCATTTTCAGAAAACTAAAGTCTGTGTTGAATGGTCTACACTTCTCTTTAAAATGGCACCTGGGTCTTGATTTGGGTCCTCTTTACTGATATAGTTTGACTGACAGATGTACAAGAGAAAGCAAGGTGTTGATGGAATTAAATGCACGTACTGCTGCTATCAGTGCATCAGAAATCAGCACCTAACAATGACAACTCGAACTAGTGAGATAGTCTAGGTGATACATTAACATCTTCTGGAAATTGATCAGATAAATGAGTGGATAAATGAGAAGAGCAGTGAGGAAGGACCTTACAATTACAACACAGAATTTCTAAGCTCTGCTATGGTCTTCCGCCTCACATTGGGCAAGGCTGTCAAGCCTGCTGTCTTACAATGTCTTATGGTACAATTTCTTTTCTGTTCAAAGAGGAACCTCAGAAAGTTGCTGCACTGAGGCTCTCTGGGTTGTGCATGATTTAGGAGGAAAGGAATGTTTGGATTTCTGTATGGCTTCTGTCTACTCCCAAAGTAGTGCTGTGGTTAGATTACATTCTGGTTGTTGATTGTACCAGTGAAGTAATAGCAGAATAAAATCATACAAGGGACATCATGCTGCTTCTTAATAATTCAGCTCTAAGTAGCTGGCGTTTTACAGTTGCTTTCATGTCTGCACCCCAAAGTACTTGAGAAACCCTTCATGTTGTGTATTAATAATGCTTAAATGACAGCAAGGGGATGCATTCATCAGCAGTGTGGAATGCATATAAGCATTTCAAATAGTGACACAATGCTTTTATTCTCATCACAGGAAATGTTAAAAGATGAAGTGCGCACATTAACCTATAGAAACTCAATGTATCACAATAAACATGTTTTTAAAGATAAAATTGTCCTCGATGTTGGAAGTGGCACGGGAATCCTCTCCATGTTTGCTGCAAAGGCAGGAGCCAAGAAGGTGTATGGGGTAAGAAGATTTTTCTCTCACATTTTGAATTTTTTCGTGCATTTTGCCTGAGAATTTGGCTTTGTGATTTACCTTTTCTTACTTGTCTTGGTTTGAAATTCCACTCTCCAAGCTCATCTATGGCTTGGTTTATAGTGACTTCAGTGAAGTTCTGTTGTACTCTATGACTTGCACTACTGTGCCTTTTCCAAACTGGGATGTAAATGTCTTTTCGTATGTGGAACCTTTGGTGATCTGGTACATATTCACATTTCTTCTTGGCTGAAAAAAAAATGTTAAAGAGACTCACTCCTACTCAGAGGGGTTAAGGGAACTATCTTGCTTTTTAAATTCTCAAGGTCTGCAACTTTGTAGTCTTGGAAACAAATTTCCTTAATACACTTTTCCCTGCATATTGCAACTCAGCAAATTGTGCAAGAAAGCATGTGCATGTTTTCTGTGCCAACAATAACACTTTTCAGAGTCAGAAGGAAATTATTACCTTAAATACATTGAACTTTAGGAGCATGAATGTGCTGTTCTCTGCAGTGAAGTCATTACGGAGAGCATAGATTTGCTTACTAAGTATATTCAAACTTATATGTACTGACTCTAAAATGACAAATGCAGTTTCTTTTTGCTTTGGACTTCTGTTTGCCCTGAAGACAGACTGCAACATAGAAAAGGGGAAATAGATCCTGTTTCTCAGTGTACTTCAACAAAATTGTTTACTAAAACTTAATTGGGTACATCTGTGCATTTGAAGACACTGAAGTCACTAAGTACCCAAACTGTGTGTCTTTATTACTGGTAATGACACAGGAAATGCCATTTTAATTCTCAGGCTTATATTTTCAAAATCCAGTGTTACTTCTGAGTATCTCATTTGAATACCGGACTAGAGCATAAAACTATAGACAGCTGAAATCAAAAGGTGCTGGAAAAAGTTTTGGAGTTTAAGCCCAAGACTGGCAGCTTGAATGTATTTTCTCGTAAGCCAAGTATTACTTATTAATATGATTTAATACCTCAAAGGCTCAGGGAGGATAAACCCACAGCTTTTTGTGATGCAGAAATGCAGGTCTCATGCAAAGATGTTGCAGTGCTCTAGAAGCATAAGCATATACAAAATGATGATGCTGTGCTCCCACCTTCCTATCTCTCAGATCCCTGGCCATATGGTCTTCCTCCCTCCCTTGTGTTGGCACTGGTGTTTATCTGATTCTACAGTGAGCCAGCTCACTGGCAGAAAATTCACCAACTAAAAGAAAAGTAAATACTTTTCCACATGTTTGTTGTTGTTGTGGATTTTTCTGTATTTGGGGGATTTTTTCCCTTTGGACTTCTTTAGAGTTCAGGCTTTACTTCAGGCCTTTATAAAGTGCAGTGGCTCATCAGTGCCTGCTCACCCATGGACTGTTCATTGCTGAAGCTAGTGGGTGTGCTATCCATGGAACTTAGCTCTCAGAGGAACTCCCTTAGGTGTGAAACTCTTCTGCTACAGCCAAAGAATTTCAACCTTCTTGTCAGATGAGCTGTCTCACCATGAACCGTGCACACAGCAAGCTGCAGAGTGGATTTGTGTTGGACAAGCAGCCATTTCAGAGATCTAGCAGTGGCGATCTTATAGTCAAATTGAGAATTTATGGTCATATTTGCAATTGGAAGCTGTGAGTGTTCCATTTAAAAAGAAAACATTTGCCATGAGCTATTACATACAGCTGGGATGTTACAGTTTCTTCTCTACAGTTAAATGTGGTTTTTCAGATAGCATGATGTGGGAACTGTTGACAAATGCAAAGTGTTGGTTTTTCGACTACAGAAATCACTCTCCTCTTACACTTTCCCTCTTCGGGTTCAAATTCATCCACTGCTCTGTCTGGTTCTTCTTATCCCTTCTTATTCACTGTTGGAACTTACTCTTTGCTACTACCTAAGCCAACAGCTAGAATTATCTCTGGGTCTTCTAGAGATGTAAATCATAGAATCATTAACTTAAAGTTGTATCAAGCTGGCCAAGGACATGTCCAGTCCAATTTGGAAAATCTCCAAGTATAGAGACTCTAAATACTCTCTCAGCATCTATTCCAGGCAGGAATCAGCAGGAATTTCTCTTGCCACAGCTCACAATTACTGACTTTTGTCTTGTCCCTGTGCATTTCTGAAAAGAATTTGACTTCACTTTCTTTGCGAGGCCCTTTGGGATACTTTTAGATTGCTATTGGACTGGGGGGATCCCTTCTGCAACCTGAACAGAACCAGCCCCCTCGTTTTCTCTTCTTTCTTCACCTGCTCTGAGCCATCACCCTTGTGGGAGGGTACCAATGTGCCATGCAGTGATGTTCATCTAACGGGAGAGCTCTTGTAAGAAATGTAGAAATAGAATTGGCACATAGATGTCAGTGCTTGGGAGGGGTCAGTGAGGGACACAAAAATACATAAAATATCCCTTGAACCCTTGGTTCATCTGCTGCATTTAGTCATACAAAATTCAGGACAGTCACTGCAGTAGAACTATCTGGATTCCATGGTCTTTTCAGACAAACAAAACAGTGCAGGGAAGAAAGAGTTAAACAGAAACAGAAAATAAAGGCTGATGTTAGATGTCAGCTGCTTTGTATAAAAAGGTGGTGATGAGGACACAGCCCAGGGGAAATCTGGGAATCTTGTGACTGTCTCAGGAAGAGACCACAGTAAAAGAGGAGACATTTTCAGCTGTAGATTGAAGACTACTTAGAGAAGTAAACTACTTACATTCTACTTAGGGAAGTAAAATGAAAACAGAGGTGAATACACACACACACAGAATCAGATACAGCTGAAGCTATTCAAGGGTCTCATGCTGGGACCACTGCTATTTAATATCTTCACTAAGGACAATAGATAGAGGCATTGACTTCACCCTCAGCAAGTTTGCAGATGACACAAAACTGCTTTGTGCAGCTGATATACTTGAGGGAAAATATGCCACACAGGGGAATCTTGTCAGGCTTGATGAATGGGCCTGTGTGAATCCTATGATTTTCAACATGGCCAAGAACAGGATCCTGCACTTGAATCAGGGCAATCCTTTGAAGATCTCTTCAAGCTTATCCTATGATTCTGTGATTATAAACTCAGGTACAGGCTTATTTTATTGGAACGTGTGCTTTTCGTAAAATCCAAATGCTTTGCAAAATAGGACAGATTTGAGCAGATCACTGACTTGAAAGAAAACTGAGAAAAAAACCTGCCAACTCTGATTTTTCCTCTATTTCTTCACCTACAGAATTCAGTTTTCTTTTTTCTGAAATGTGTTCCTTTTTAAAATAAAATTCAACTACAGTATAAAGTCCAAGTCAAAATGCAGAGGAACAGCTTTAGCCACCCTAAAGCAAGTTTATTTTCTGAAATATGTATTCCTTCATTAAACATTTAAGTGTTGAGGTTTTTTATTCTTTTGCTTCTTTGTGTCTGAATCAGATTTTTAGAAACTTGTTGTCATTCATGAGAGAGAACTTTTTATTTCTTGCTCTTTAGAAAGTTTGGAAAGCAACCTCCAAACACCTACATATGCCTGCTTTATTTAAAAACCATCCAAAATGGGCAATGGAATTGAAAACACCAGACAGATGTGAATAAAGACAGGGAAAATTAGTATAATGCCAGTAATTATAGACAGGGCATACGGTTCATACAGTTTACCATAAGGAAAGGATCTGGATGGAGCAAAAGGATGGCCCTCACCCCAAAGGATTTCTTCCTTGAGCTCTCTGGACTGGCACTCAGGTGTTCCTTTCCACAAGCCAGTTTTGGTTTATGCTCAGGCCGTTGAGCCAGACATTTTAGGAACCGTTTACATCCACAGGCAAGCTAGGTGGAATCAATGTGTTCCCAAGGGGACTGGGATTGATATTATGACTGCTATTATGTCTGTTTCATGCACAGTATAAATGCAATAAAGGATTTGTGTGTCCTTGCATCCACTGTCCTGCCATCTGTGAGTGCTATCACAGAGGTCAAGCACAATTTAGTTTTTAGAGATTAAATGGGATTCACTGGATATAGAAACCACTTCATTAGAGATAATATAGTTCTATTTGACATTCCCATCGGGGAATTAGAGAGACAAGGATTATGCAAAGTAGTATCATCCTTTTAATGCCAAATTTGGAAGAGGTAAATTAGGAACTGATTCAGTGACTACAAGCAACTTTGGCCTTCGTGATTTTCAAGGGGCACAAAACCCAGAGAGATTTGTGGAATGTAGTTTTTCTCTAAAAGGTATTAAAGGTCATTGCAAACATGCTTTTGTGCTAGTACACATATTTTACCAAGTTTAAGGGCAAACCTAAAACTAGGAGGCACCGTGTAATTATTTTCCTAGAAAAGGCACAGAAGTGGTCAGAGAAAAAGCCATACAGATCTGGATGTTCTTGTAAACAGAACATTTCAGTCATTTATCATGTGTTAAATGCCTGCATTCTTTTGGAATAGCATCTTTGCTAAAGAATATAGATTTTTCACATAGAAAACAATTGCTTCTTGGCATAGACCAGTATTGGCATATTTGAATTTTAATATTGTTCACAGAGTTTGAACGTATTTTGTTTTAAAATACATATGGAAATGTAGCATCATCCTAATTCATTCCATTCAGCAGATTTTTGTGGGGGAGGAAGCAATATTCTAAAGTAGCAGGAATAAGTTAAATATAATAAATAAATTATGTACATTTTGTAAGTAGAACCTCTCTTTTTTCACATTTCAACAATTTTAAAAGCAATCTTTTCTACAGGAGCCAGTTATACTCAGACACAGACTGCAATTTAAATATTAAAATATCATTAATTATGATCCTCCCCACAGGTTTGATTTACTCTTTATCAATGGTTACATGCTCTGTAGAGTCTTTGCTGCCTTCAGTAGACATTGTTTTCATTCACATAGCTGAGCTCTCTAACAGGTAAATTGCTCTTTATCTTGCTTCTCTATTTTTCTTTTTTTTTCTTTTTTTCCTAGATTGAATGCTCAAGTATATCTGACTACTCAGAAAAAATTATCAAGGCCAACCACTTGGACAACAGTAAGATACATAATTTTTTTTTTTCAGGAAAAAGAGAAGATAACAGTTTTGCTTTTTCTGATTAATTTATGTTGTGTGTTTTATATGTAAATTGTCATTTTGCAGAATTTAATTCTAAACACCTCATTCTAAGCACTACAACAATGCCTTACAGGAATTACTATTATTTCTGTATTTATCAGAGACAAAAGAAGTAAATAGAATTTATCAACAGGAAGTTTGGTTTGGCAAAGCAGAAGGAAGACCCTATATTAGAACTGAATTTATCAAATTAATTCTGCCATTTCAATTCCACCTTTTCTCTTAAACAGAATAGAAATACAAACACACATACTGACATTCAAATTGAAATAAAGTTTAAAGCAAAAATTTTTCAGGAAGTTTTCTGACTCCCCACTTTAAGAAAATACTTTTTTCAAAATCTTACCAAAACACACACTCATAAAAATGAAAATGTTTGAATCACAAAATTAAAATATCATATAAAACTTCTTTTTTGCTTGAAAAGAAAGCTGATGAAATTTCCAAGTATGTGGAAATTCTAAATTCAAAAAAAAAGAAAAGAAATAAACCCCTAGAAATAACCCCAAGCTACTGAAAACCCATAGCACAAAATAATCCTCAACAAGTTCTATTTCATGCCTTCAGTCCTCCTCCAAATCACAGCACACAAGGATATCTTTGTAACAACCTAAAAAAATCAGTCTTTTTTTAACTGAGGCCGTGAGACAGCTCCTGTTTAGAAGTGCTTTTTCGTGCAAAGCTTGCCTTTGCTGCAGAGCAGGTCATGGCTGGGCTGTACCAAGTGCCTCCACTTTTAGCTGTGTCTGTTCTGATGCTCTGCCCGCACACGCACAGGAATGGGTTTCTGTTCTGGTTCAGGTCTGTTCTAATTTTTATTGCTGCCACTGGCAGTTTCTGACTAACCCCAAGCTCTCTGAGAAGAATATTTATTGTACATGAGGGGCATTCAAGTGCTGTGGTGCAAAACAGCAGTGACGTGGGATACAAGAGGCCAGCCACTGTATGCAACTCTTGGTTCAGGAAAAGAAGGAAGCAAAGGACCAGAAAATACTCTTCTCCACAGTAGAGATAAGAGTACTAAGTAGGGATAAGGCACTAAAGCAGTGAGGTGTGACCTCCTTGGTTGTTCTGAACCTTGGATGCAGAGGCCGTTTGTTCCAGAATGGCTTTCATCCGCTAGACACACAAATAGCAGGCCACGAATCAACTTGTGTTTGGATTTCCAGCAGCAGGAATTGTGTGTGAAGGGACCACTGTCAGAATAAATTCAAAGGTTCCAGTGCACTCCAGAGGGTGCAGAAGATATTTATCTCTGCTTTTTCCTCCTGTTCTACAAGGAGAAAGTCATTGGGAAACTGTGGCAGCAGAAGCAGAGCCCTTTCCCTTTGGGAGGAGACTTGGAAGGACAGGTTCAGCAGTCTGCCTGACTGCAGTTTGGTCTGCAAACTGCACACCTGAACCAACACTTACACTTTCACACTCTACACTGGCCCACATTCACTTTTATTTTAATGCAGCCAGGTACTGAGCCAAAGGATCTTGTTGCTCATGGAAATTTTCCTTTTTTCCTCCCCTAAATGTTTCAAGAAATGCAAAGTCAGCAAAAGGGGCTGAACCAAGAGAAAACCCACTGTTTCCAGAACAGATTCATGCAATACATCAGGGCAGAGCGCAGTCTGTTCCCACATGATGCCTTATGAAGTGAAGGGAGGTGGGGGGAACCAGTGCTGCCGCTGCTGCTCACACTAGGACTGTTTTAGGTGTAAACAGGGGGCTTCAAAGTCAGGTGTGTCACCCTGGCAGCTGTCAACAGTGCTAAAATTCACTCCAAAAGAGTTGGGGCAGTGAAAGTTCTTGGGAGAAAAGAGAACTAAAGAGAACTCATGGCTGGAGCTTATAGACATGAAGAGCCTTCAGTACATCAATGGATGAACTGTTGAATTACTAACTGTGAAAGAAATGTGTTTAAATAATGGCAAAGAGAAGAGAACTCAGCTCTTTTCCAGTGAGGTTGCTCTTATCAGCTGATACTTTGTGGTAACAGTCAGAGTCAGATTGTTCCCAATTACTTAGGGGGCCAATCTGGATTAAAAATTTGCTGTGCAAAGGAAGTGGCCACATCTGGTTAGAGTAATAATATTACTGCAAGTATTTGGGAAAGACAAAACCTCCTATTCCCTGGGCTGAGTTCTAAAAATCACTCAACCCACACTTCCACACTCAGCCAGCTAACCTAGTTCTAGCTAAATTACATTAAATTAAATTAAATTACCTTCATTTTTCCGAAACTGAATGTTGACCATTTCATCAATAAAAACTGCTATCATTAAAAAATGCTATTAATTAAGAGTAGTGGAGAATCTTATCAGTTAGTAACGGAAAGTAGAATATTCACCTTATTCCTAAATTTCAAGTGCATCTGTTACCTTGTCAAGGAAGAATCCAGAACCATGAGACTTTATCCTCTGCAACAAACAATATAAGCAGCAGAGAAGCACACACTGAAAATTATTTAGCACAAGCTGAAAATATATTTGTCAATAGGAAATATTTTTTTTAAAGCAGGAATGATTGGTGACTTGTGTAGTGGTCCTAAAACAAAATTATTTCTTACAACTGAACTAAATATGGCCCACCATTTAAAGTGTGTAAACCTGCAGGGATGTTTAAAGGCTTCTAAGTGGATTTTTTGCCTTACTTGGTCAATGATCTAGAAATCTGCCTAATTCCAAAAGGTATTGTAAAATGAGATCATACAGGTAACCAGGTAAGGCCGGTTTTTCTGTTGTTTTTAGACGTGGTGGGTTTTTTTGTTGTGGCCTTTGGATTTTGGCTTGGTTTTTTTTCCTTTTATACTGATACTAAAAATTCTATTTATTGTACTTTGAATAGTTTTTGAAAAGTGTGAAATGCATTGAGTCACGTGGAGTCATGCCTTATCGACAGGCATTCAAGAAGAGAATCGTATTGAAAAGGTCAGCCTGACATTCACCAGTAAGGATCTTAGTCAGGTGTTTTATTATGTGCAACGTATTTCTTTGGATTCTCTTTTCAGTAATCACAATATTTAAAGGTAAAGTGGAAGAAGTTGAATTACCTGTGGATCAAGTAGACATCATCATCAGCGAGTGGATGGGTTACTGTCTGTTCTATGAGTCAATGTTAAACACAGTCATCTTCGCACGAGACAAGTGGCTGGTAGGTGCTCTGCATGTCCTGCTCCTTGCTGGAGCAATCACCATTTATTTTCTGACTACAAGCTTTCCCTTCCCTACTGTCGCCATAACAAGACACAGTCACATCTCCAAGTGCCATTTCTTAGGCTTTAATGAGGAGGTAACAAAGGGAAACTTGGTGAAAGAGCTTTGCTTTTGATTAAGTGCTGGCCGGCGAAGCTTGCATAGGCACTGTCTAATGACATTGCCACAGGCTGCAAGGTTAAAGCTGGTGTGACAATCTGAAGGAAAACAATAGAGGCATGCAAGGGGTGCTTGTCTGGTTTTTGTATGTGCAGTTCAAAATGTGATGTCTTTGTCAGGTGAATAGATTACGAGATCCATTTCCCCACAATTCATCAACAGAAACCTGGAGGGCTAATGTTTCCAGACCGAGCTGCTTTGTACGTGGTAGCAATTGAAGACAGACAGTACAAGGACTTCAAAATTCACTGTGAGTAAGCACCTGCCAGTAACACTTTTCTGTGGTTATTTCCCTAAAATCTTTCATTTCCAGTAGCCTACTGTAATCTCCTTGCAGGAGAAAATGCTGGTCCGCTGATAAATCCAGGAAATTTGCAGTAATTGAAAGTGCACAAAGGAAAGAGGCATGTATAAATTGATGAAGACTTTGCCTAGAGTTATATTAATACCTCTAGCTATATTTAAAATGTGGATTATAGGAGATTTAGTTTTGTTGTTGTTTTGATATATATATAATCCATCATAACAGCCACAAAACCCACTAATATTCCTTTGCCATTGAGAGCCTTATTTTTGTTTTTAACATAACAAAACCATAAAACCAGTAAGATGTGAATTAATTGTACACTGGAAGAAATAAACCTAGAAAAAAATTATCTCTCCATGATGGCTTGTCAAGAAGAAAAAACCCCACAACCTGTAGTACTTATTTAAAACATTTTATCCAAGAATTTTTAAATTAAAAATAAGGATCAGGAATTAAAATTTTACTAGTATGTTAAAAAAGGATTAGAATTTGGGGTTTTTTTAATACTTCATAGATGCAAAAAATTGACTTTTCCTTTGCTTTTAAAATGTTGGGAGAGTTTCCTTGAAGTATCATGAATAACTGGTGCTGTTAGTGACATCTACAAGTGACCTAGGCCAGGCTCCTGCTGTGATCAAGTGAAAATGCTTTACATTATTTCATTCTGTTTGGTTTTTTTTCCTTTCAACATTTTTTGATTTTATTTATTTCTCAGAGCTGGGCAGTTTTACTTAAAGGTATTTTCCATTATGGGGGGAAAAAAAGAATCCCAAAATTCCTAAGCAGATTTATTAACCAAAGATACATGTGAAAGTTTGGGTTAAATTCGTGGGTATTTAAAGACAACCTTTAAATAAAAATGCCTAACTCCTCATTCCTTCACTCTCACCTCCTCCCAGAAAAGAAGACTTGGTGTTTCTATAATCAAATTCAGTGCTAATACACAGAACTGCCAGTTGGTCAAAATTGCTATTTTGGGTCAAAAGTGAGCCCAGTGCAGTGGGGCGGTGACAAGAAGTCTCTGTAGGTGCCAGGCAGGATTATATCTCCTCCTCAAGCACAGCCTAGATTTTTCTCCTCGGCAATGTGATGACCTTGACAGTTAAACTCCTTACAAAATGTACAGATTGAAAAGGATGTATGATGCACACATTCTGTAAAGCAATCAGAGTCATTTTGGCCTAAAATCTTTCACTTTGCTTTTGAACTCCTTCCATTCTAGATCTTGAGGTTTTTCTTTTCTCACAGGCAATACATCTGTTTTCGGATTGTTTTGTTTTTAGCCATTTGAAAAAATGCTTCAAGTAATTTTTTCCTCTTCTAAACTGTTGTTTTCCTTTAAGACACTTTATTTTCTGATTTCACCTCTGATTTCCCTTCCCCCCTTACCTTATATACCTCTGTGTCTTTAGTTATGTCTATCTCACTATCTATCTGCACCACCATCTTGTCTCTCCTTTCCATTTATAAATCCTTGAAGGTGTCTCCTTACATTTCAACTTTTCATCTTTTTCTCTGTAAGGAGGATAGAGTCTTGCCTTAATATGAGATACGGGGCTGAGCATTTTAAAGGGCATTCAAGAACCATTATATTGATTAAGAAATAATGCAGTATGAGGTTTCTAAAAAAAAATCTAGCTTCTGATTTTTCTAACTGAATATTAATACCACAGAGTTATACTACAGTCAATTATTCTAATTTTCTGCAAAATGTAAAACACATAATTTTATTTTCTACCTCCCGTGACAGCTCTCTGCCTAAGATAGATTGGGCCACGTATTTCAAAGGTATCCCACATAGGCTGAAGTGCAGTAAATTATGGAGGCACCAATAATAAATAAAAAATGAAGAAATTGTTTCTTCAGGTCTTCCTAGTTAATCTTTTCTGAGTAACCACATAAAACTATATGACTTTTATAAAAGTAATCTGAAGTTCTCACACACACATGATGCCTGAAAGAAAAGTTTCTGCTCCCCTGAAATGCTGAGAAACTTGCAGCCCAATAAAGAGATATCAAAGAATCATTCATGTCCATGTTTTTTCCAGTTTAGGAATATCCAGATTTTTATATCACGTTACATTTTCAGTCATACTCCTCTGGAAACCCCAGTAGCTCAAATGCAATGCTCTGAAAAAAAATGAGACATTTCAAACCTGCTCAAAATGTGTTTATCTGTTTACTTTGTTTTTTGTTCAAGTCATGTTTTAAAACACTCTCGGTAGTCAGTTTAGATTTTGAGAGGAAGCACTTAATGGACCTTGATTTACATGCTTCATAGGACTAAGATTTCAACTTGTTTGAAGGTTCTTGTTTTCACTTTTTTAAGCAACCCAGTCTACTTATCAATTTTTCAATGTTTTCATTTTGTGCAAAAAATCCTCAGCATAAGAAGCATCTATTAGAACAATCAGAAGAACAATTCAAATACAGAGGATTGGCATGACTTTTAAATCTTTTCAAAGTGAACCTTTTGCTTTTCTGTCATGGAAGTATGTGCAGATTAAAACTTGGAGTCCCAGCTATTGAAACCCACCTGCAATTCTAGTCCTGCCAGTAATTCACTTGCTGAAACTAAAACTATTTAAATAATCAAAAGAGCATGTAAACTGCCAATTGAGTGGCAATCTATGGGGGGTGGGTGTGTGTGGGGAAATGTATTAAGCAGAATGGATAGGAATGGATAGAATCCCTAACAGCTATTCCCAACACTCATCCTGACATCAGATGATTTTGGGCAACAATCACAAAGCCACAATCATTGAAAAATCTCATATAACACAGTTTTTTAGACACCAAAAAATAAGGGTCATTTGTTCAAAGATGTACATTGAGGGCTTATTTTGCCACTACTGCATTATCTATAAAATAGCAATGAAGACATAGACAGCTGGGAGCAAAGAGCTGAAGGGGACATCTGAAAATAAGGGAATGGTACAAATTCTTTCAAAAGAAAAATGCTTTGAGAAGCAAAAAATATTTCTATTATTGCTGCTGACCTTGCCAAACCCATTTGCATTGACAGGGTGGGAGAATGTGTACGGCTTTGACATGACCTGTATTAGGGATGTTGCCATGAAGGAGCCCTTGGTGGACATAGTAGATCCAAAGCAAGTGGTGACCAACGCCTGCTTAATAAAGGTTTGGTAATTCTGCATATACCTAATTATGAATGTTTACACCTCACTATAGGGTTCTTTTGGGACCTGATGCTTATATTTTGCTGCTAGCTTTGCATGCTTTGAATCAGCTGCAGAAGCCATCAATGCAGAATGCTGTCACACTAAGAAGAAAGATTGTGCAGTTTTAAATTAGCCAGTTCTTGCATGTTTCACATGCTCAGTACTATCAACATGACTTGAGCATGAACATTGATACCTTGATTTCTTATGGAATTCCCAAAAGCAAGGTGCTCCTTGTGTCTCATCTCATTGTATCTGCAGACTCTAACTCAGGATTCTTACAAATTTTACATGTGCAAATACTGAATGAAGAGAGACATGGTATATTTAGATATGAATTTGAATTGTCCTGCCTTTTTGTAAATAGAGGTTGGAAATTACTGATTCAATGCTGCTGAGGAGAAGGGGTAAATGATTCTCTTTGCAGTAAGAAAGTCTGAAGCATCAATTTTGAATTGATGATGAAATAAATAATTTACTCCAGAACATGTGATCAGAATTTGAACTCAATTAATTGCTCTAACTTCCTAGCTCTTAGCCTTATATAGAATGTTATTGTTCTCTCTCAGTCCCAACATCTGCACCCAGAGGTTAACTGGTACTCTGCTCTACATGACACAGAAAGGTCACTAAACCCTGTTCACAAGGTCGTGTTAACAATGAAGGAAATGCCTGCAGGAACACTTGAAACCTCTAAAATTCCTTTCATGTGAAGGAATCCTCCTCATGTGGACAATTGTCATGAGCAAGGCTGTCTGCATCAGTAGTGGTGGTAGTACCAGGTCCATGAGGCCAAGAGCTCATTTATCCCAAAGAGTCAGTCCTAACTTTTCCCTTTCACTTTCTGCCAGTAACAAACACAATATTCCCATATGCAAAAGGGAAAACCATGCCTCCAGTCTGCAAAACCTTTACTGAAAGCAATAAAAAAGGAACAGAAGCAGAAACTCTGCATGAGTACGTATGCATGCAGAGTCCATCTGCACTGAGGGGAGATCAGGATGGCTGTGCTTGAAAACAGCCTCAACCAGAGCAATTTAAAATTGCAGCATGCACAAAAGAAACAGCTATTTAGACTCTATGAAATACGTCCAGAGAGAAAGAGAACAGGGAGCAAAATGGGTTGGCTGCTCTGGAATAAAAAGCTGCACACTCTTAATTGAAGTGCAAATCCAACTTTATTTAGAAGGTCTTTGAAAGTAATTTGGTTAAAGATGGCAGACAACAGTTTTCAAAGTGTTTCTATTCAGGTTTTATATTTAGTTTTGACATCTTTTGTCCATAAACTGAATGGTGCTGTGCCATGTAGAGGCATCATGAGAGCAAAGGGGGTAATAAGTACACGAGCACATATCACCCTCCATTCCAGAATCAGTCACTAATCTCACAAACTGATCACTAAGAAAAGAGAAAATTGTAAATAAAAAGCACGAGGGAGGGAGATTTATGTTCAAGATAGCAATATGGAAGCAGGAAAAATAGGCTCTGTAGTTATATATTTTTAAATTTAATTTACTTTTGCACATGGTTTATTTATATAAAATGCGTTTCTTTTGTCCTGAAAATATTTGCGAATTCAGAGAATAATATTAGCCTAAGAAAACATTTGAGAATAAACAAAGCTATAATGTTTAATTATTCAAATGTTTTATTACAGCACTTTTGGATAGCACAGCTTGTTCATATTAGATTCACAGAGGGATTTTTAGGGTTGTATTTAACCCAAAGCCAGCTAATTTAGGGTGGCTTCCAGATGAGTCTGAGTTCTCTCTACATTAGTCAGTGGATGGACCAGTCACTAGATACATTCCTCAGAGACCAGTCAGAGTCTTGTGCTTCTGCAGTTATTTCAATTCCCAATTTAGATGCTCTGAATGGTTCTACAAAATCAGCAAAATAAGACATCAACTGTGCATGCTGTGTAGCCATGGCACTTATCTGACATGCTGGAGACTTGAGTAAAATTTCTGCTTTTTCATTCCTCAGAAACTGGATGTAACCCAAGTCCTGAATGCTTTAAGGAACTTTAGGCACTAGGGCACAGGTGCACTAGGGGTGGTGCATGCAGGGGGCGCAGCATCCTCTCTGCTGTGAGAGCCATTCTCTTTTGTATGGTCTCTTAAATACATCTGAGGGGCACAGGAATTGTTCTGCCAAGCAGGAGTCCTCAGTTTAACTTCCATACCAAATCAGCCAGTGAGAGTAGTGAGAACAAAGCATCTTCAAACCACCAGAATCAATTAGTGAACTCAGGAGTAAGTGTACAGGTGTCCTGCTGGGGGCCTACTGCTTTCGGTAACACTGCCAAATAAATGGAAAAGTTTGTTTCACACTTAGTAAAGCAGTTGTGTTTTCTTCTCTGATCCAAAGACAAACAAGCAAAAAAAAAAACCAACCCTGAAAGAACTCCACCAAACCAGGACATCCAATGAGATTTGCATGTTTAGCTTATTCCACGCTCACAAAATCCTAGCTGAGTCACCTGACTCTGGGAAGGAGATCAGGAAGGAGGTGCCGTGGCACTCTAGAAGCAACCTTAGCTCCAGCTTGTATCATTTGTCTCCTGTGCAGTTAGCTGTAATGAGTGCTGCCAATTTCTACAAGAATGTAGAGTTGCCAGAGTACAATTCAAAGCAATGACCAAAGCCCAACTTGGCCATTCTCAGATTTATATCAATTAATAAAAAAGCCCCCACTTTAGTCTCCTATCTTGCACACAGGGGGTTACCTGGGCTCACCTTTGCGGGTTCCCTGAGCCCACCTGAGCACACCTGGGGTTACCTGGGGTTACATGAGCTCACTTGGGGTTGCCTGTCCCTGTAGAGGCATAAAAAAAGCCATGTTTCCGTCCTTAAAAAAGGACTGCAGAAGTGACCAACAGTATATTCAGGACATTTGTTTTATATTTTTGAGAAATTTCTACTGACTTGTCTAATAAAAATATTTCCTAGTGCTTTTGATTCCACTTTACCCTGCACAGCCAACACAGCTCAGAGAGAGGGAGCTAGTTCCCTTTTATGTGCCTCACCACTAGACTAAGGTCCCAATTTCCCCACAGTGAGATCATTAAAAAGACACCAAAAATTATAGAAGTCTGCAGCTATCACCCACCAGTCCAGTTTAGCTTGGCAAAGCAAATTTTGCAGGCTGCTATGGAACTCTGCCAGGACACCTCAGAAGTTCTCATTCCTACCATGCTTTTTTCTTACCCTCTTTTGAGGGGAAAAAACCAAAACATTTTAAGGTTATCACAGCTTTAAATGACCAATTATATGCATAGGTCTCTGATAAACACTAGTGCCTCAGGGTGTCATTGCAATGCAGTAGAATAGTTTTCATTATGGTTAAGTTGCTCTTGAACAATAATGTTAACCAGACAGGCCGAAACTGTGGCTTGCTTAAATCATCTCCCTGTGTTTTCTAACTCTCAGAAACACATATGTGGTCCATTCAAAGACCTCACAACTGAAATATGGCTGCATCTTTCTACATGTCTTTTTGTAGTCTTAGATTACAGAAGGCAATTTCTACAAGAGCCCTCTAATGTGCCCTAAAAGAGGCTAAAAGAGCCCTCTAATGGGCGGTCTAGACTCTGTTCTCCCTTTTTGCAGTGCAAGTCTTAAGAAATGCTGGTGAGGTCAGAGACACAATTCCTGACTTCATCTGGTAGAGTAGAGAAAATCTGGATTTCTGCCTACAAAAAATTCTGTTTCCCTGTATGATGAGCAATAAGGGTACCACAGCAATGAGAATGAGCAATGAAGGTACCAGAAAGTGCATAGGAAACGTTTCCCACAGCATTAGAACAGTACTTGCCATCCTCCCTATCATCGCTACAGCTTTTGGAAACAACCCAGATAAAAAGCAGTACCTAGCTGGGAAAATCAGATCCATCTGAAAAACACAGTTTAAGCCTTGAACAATGAGATGTAATGGAAATATGGATGTAATTGATGGAAATAAGCAATCCTGAAGACGACATTGTCGCTTCCAAGTCCTGCAATCAAGCCATAGTATGACTGACATAATTTGCCTCCGTCTTGTTCAAGAGTAAGATGCCTGTGCTCACTCTTTGGAATCTGTTACCTGACACAGGACTAGAAAGCATCACCACCAAAAAGCAGGCCCCTCTCATGCCTCAAATGTTTTGACTGCTTGACACAGCAGTGATTTGGCACAGTCAAATCACTTTCCTTTCCAGAGATGCAAAACCAAATAAGTTTATTTTCATTAAAAACCCAACTCTGGCATCTTTCCTTGTGCTGACAGTCCCTGATGGTAAAAGGTCTTTGAACTAGACCTATATCTCCATTTCAACATCTAGTTGTGCTTATTAGAGCACCTTTTTACCCTGATTTTCCCCAGCTTCTACAGCCCCTCCCTGCCATTCCTGAGAACACACTCTCTTCAGTGAGTGTTCTCTCTGTCAGCTTAATCAGACAAGTGGATCATTTGCTCATGATTTGATATATTAGAATATATCTCTGATTTCTCACAGTGTTAAAAGGCTGCCAGTCATCTTTGTGTCTGATCATTACATGAAATACTGAAGTATTTAACACTTAACCTGAGAGTCTCAGACATCTGCGTGTAAATGTCATTTCTTTCTCCTCCAAACAGGAAGTAGATATTTATACAGTGAAGACTGAAGAGCTGGAATTTACTTCTGCATTCTGCCTCCAAATTCAGCGCAATGATTACATTCATGCCTTGGTCACCTATTTTAATATTGAATTTACAAAGTGCCACAAGAAGATGGGATTTTCTACAGGTAATCTGTATTTCTTTTGATTTCATTTTTGTTCCTATCAGTCTATCAGTGCTGTTGGTTAGACGGTACGGGAAGGTTTAATGTACCACCACATTTGAATTTCAGTGATAAAAACTATTGTAATTTTGGGAGAGGTGAGCAGGATGGGGAAACGACAACTGCTTATAGGAATTCTGTGGAAACAGAGGCAGAATTTCCCAATGGCTATCAAGCTTAGAGCTCAGCAGGAATTACAACCTGTGAATTTATGTCCCTCACCAGTTATATCTAAATCCTGTGTCAAGTTTCTCAGATTAAACAGAGAATTATAGGCTCAGAGAGAGATAGCAGCTCTGCATCCTAGTTTTTCCCAAATCCAAAACTCAACAAAGCTTGCCCCAGAATCTAGAACAAAACTACTGGTTTTTCTAAGCTATAAAAACACACATACTGATTATGTGAGTCATCTCTAACAACCCAGATGTGAAACTCTATCTTGCCTTGGTGAGCAGATATTTAAAGGAATAACTCCATTCCCTTAAGGCATCGTTTACCAGACTGAGTAAACCAGAGTCTTGCAATAAATGCAAAAACCTCATCCTATCGACAGCCTGAGTGTAGAAAGAGGGTGCTGTGTTTCTCTGCCTCTGTTCAGTTTATCATGATAAGGTAGGCGAAGAATTACTCCATAAAAAGGTTATTTGGCCATCTGCTGCTGAAGGTCACCACTGCCTGGAAGACTGGTAAAGATTCTCACCTGGTGTCTCTTGGCAAAGCTGCACTGAATTCAGTGAAGTACACCAGTTTGTAGGACATGTCAAAACACTCCTTCATTGATATGCATTTTTATAAATTATGAATAAGTGTGAAATTTGGGGTGAACTTGGAGACTTGGACCTGCATTACACACACCCCCACTGTCCATGGGGCACAAGATTCCAGTTATGCAAGGCTTTTCTGGGGAATGTGGCCCTGCACAGGGGCATGTGCACAACTACATGGCTGTGTACAAGGCAGCAGTTATAATTTAGAATATAAATTCAATTTTGTTTAGGTCTAACATGTTTGCAGTTAGAAATTTTACTCAGCCATGTCCAAATAGTAAACAGTCTGGATCTGAACTCCTACAAGAAGAAATCTCATTTAACATTTGAGATTAACAGTCATTAAAACAGTCTGGACACATAGACAAAAACTATCTGGTAAAATCCTTTTCCTTTCAAAGATTCCAATTTGCCAGCACAGTTTCTGAAAAAAATTGCTTTATATTGGTCTTCTGATTCTAGAATTTTAGAAAACAGTTAAAAATTCCTGTCCTGCCAGTTATTAAAAAAAAAATCAGTATTCCCCCAGTTGCAAACAATTTTCAAAGCCAAGTAACTTCTTTGAAACATTGATGTTGAAATGAAATAAGATCGTTATTTTATTAAACAGTGTTAATAAATGAGACAATACAGTGACCTCATGTGACTAGGGGATACAAATAGAAGAAAAACAAGTTTATCAGAGGCTTGTTTGCCAGGTTAGGAAGCCTTTGAGCTCCTATATCAGGATTGGCAAGAGGGGACCACTGATAGACATTGTAAAAGGATGATATATTGCTCTTAATTTTCAGTCTCACAAAGGGGTGAGAACGTCCTCACATCAGAAGCCCTAGTATCTCTAGTTACAGTGCCTTATATAGGTTTATTAGCCAATAAACTACTGCCACAAATTTCGTTTAGTGTCTTTTACACTAATTATTAATTTTTTTGTCTTACACATTTTGCCACAGTGAGGAATTTCTTAACCAATTGTATATGCCACACAAACCTACATTACTACACCTTAAGACTTCTTATTAACTCTGTAACAGGTTCTGTTGCTAAACTTTAAAACTTTCCACTACCTAGCTTAACATGTTTCTGCTTAAACTACAAATCCACATTCTTGCTTCAGGTCTCTAAGTTTGGAAGTCTTTTCCAAGGCCTCAGATCAAACTCTGTATTCATTTCTATTTCTTGGCCTGTATGCACAAGATTTTGAGCACTTTCTGTGCCTTGATTTCCCACACTCCTGTAGCTATTCTTAGGTTCCTGGATGCTCTTGACTGCAAGAATAGTAGGAACAAGAAGTGACCAATACAAGTTCATTAGGCACTGCTCAAAGATTGGAATTTAAATCAGAAATAGAACCAAAGAAATAAATTAAAAGCCTGGAACAGCAAAGAGTCATCAAAGTGATTCTGCTAAGCAAGACTAGAAATTAATTTAGACCAGTTTCAATCTCTGGCAAATTTCCCCAAATGCCTTTTAAGAGTCCCAAAAGGGATCAAGGTGCAAGTCCCCTTTCATCTGCTCTATCCTCCTGGAAACAATAAAATTTGCTTGTTTGGCATCAGTAGTCAAATGTTTCATCTGCAACATTGTGATTAATAATTTTTTATGAACCTTTCCTTCATGCTATTGTATTGTTGGTTTTCGAACTAATTCAGACTTCTGAAATTCAAAGCACTTAGTGGTAATGATTTTCGCAATTTGGACATGTGTGGGTTGAAAGAAAAGCACAAAAATGTGCCTGTCTTGCCCTGTAACCTCTTTTGTGGAATCCTTCTTGCTGGGTGTGATTCCCATCTGACATATTCCAGAAAAAATTAGAAGACAACCCACAGACAGCCAATAGAATTGTGTTGTGAAGTGCATTTACTAATATAGTACATAAAGCATTCTATGAAAAGAAAGGATTTTTTTCCCAATTGTTTCCAGGTCATAATTTGATTTGCAAGGCATTTAAGAAATTTCAATAAGTGATACCCATATATATTTTTTTAGCACCTGATGCTCCTTATACTCACTGGAAGCAAACTGTCTTCTACTTGGAAGACTATTTAACTGTGAGAAGAGGAGAAGAAATCTATGGGACTATATCCATGAAACCAAATGCAAAAAATGTGGTAAGTCAGCACCCCTGATCCTAATTCCACCTCTACTGATCACAAGTTATGATCAACAATAAAGAAAATGCATAGGAGTAAAACAATGAGTGTACTAAAGGCATTCATGTTTATTAGTAAGAGCTCCAGTCACAGCTTCACCAACACTGCTGACAGCAATGATAAAGCAGTGCTAATGTTACAGAAGTCAGCCTGCAAGCAGGCTAGCATGGGAAGGGAGAAAGGATTCAAATGCATCACTGAGTCAGCTGCCCTCTGCAATCAGCTTGACTCACATTTTGTGACACAAGGAGGCAAGGGGTTTTTCACACTGTCACTGAAATCAGCAGAAAGATCCCTTCTGCCAACACAGGATGATCAAGAGTTAGTACTTTAGTTCCACATCTATGGGCACTGAGTGCTTTGCCACTCAGTGCCCAAGGACAGTCCAACAGGAAATTAAGAAACACATTTCAGAGGAATGCTTGTATGGACTCACTTGAACTCACTAATTAAGTGAAAGGGTTGTTTAAAAATTGTGCTTTTCCATAGAAAACACATGCTTTATTTAAGACTAAAGCTAAAGCATGACGGATATCACACTAGCATGACTGCTGAAAACTTCCTCAGTTTCTCTGCTACGGGCTAAATCCCCCTAGTGCTTCTTTTAATTTGTAAGGAGGCTGTGAGACATGGGCTGATAGACAACCTGTGGCTGGATAGAACAAGATATGAGAATTATGGCTTCTGGGAGAAACACTGGACCATTTTCTGCCAAAAATCTTGAGCAGTATCTCTTCATTTTCTATTACAGTAAACACTAGTTAAAACAACCTGGTTATCCATCTATGCAGTTGCCGTAATTGTTGAAAATGTGCGTTTGTTAACTGCAACAAATCATAACATTTCATTGTCTTCCCTTTTTGCATTGCTTTTCCATTTTTATACCAAACACAGATTGGATATGGTAGTGTTGATAGAGAGGGAGAAATAAACACAAAATAAACCTAGCATTAAAACAAACATATTCACCCCTGAAGCTACTTGCTCCAAGAGGAAGATAATCTGTTTCCCTACCCTTATGTTGTCCTAGGGGGACAGGACTATTTTCTTTTGGGTTAAATGTATTAATTTTCTCTGAGGGGAAAAATGAATAAAATATCTCAAATTTGTTCACACAGCAGTAAGCAACTGAATGCAGATTTACGTGCTAAAATTAATGTGGTCTTGATAGTTGTCATAAGACAGAGAGATCACCTTGGTCCGAAAGGATTTGCTGGTGCTTGGTTCTTCTGAAACATGAAGTTTTTCAAAAGCTTACACAGACACAGCTTCTTTCAGTAGGGCTGTGTAGTGCCTCTTCACTAAAAACATGTCATTATAAGATAAAAAATTACTAAAGCCTTCTGCACAATGGGAAGTTTACTAGATCTATTCTGGAACAACCTCTTGTGGCAAAGCCCTTTAGCCTAAATTAAGAGCACCTCAATGGGGGATACCCTTAAAATTTTTTCATAGGATACATACGATAACAGCATTTCAGAAGCTTCCTGAACCAGGAAGTAACCAGGGCATTAAATCTACCTCAGGAAGAGTATAGAAATATGACCTAAGCACAGACTGTATGGTGAATGCTATTACACATCTTACAGCCTGCTTTCCCAGTGTTAGCACCATTTAAAAACAGAAGTTATAAAGCACCGCAGGAATCTCTTGAATCTGCTGGTCTTTCAACCCAAGCAATGATAACTGAATTAATACACTAAACTTATGGTCTTACTTACATGTTGCATTTAAATCTTTTTACAGCGTGACCTGGATTTCACAGTAGACTTGGATTTTAAAGGACAGCTATGTGAAATGTCAGTATCTAATGACTACAAAATGCGTTAGCAAGAAACCTTACAGAGAGATGAAAAGGAGAATTTTATCAAGTCTTGAACTGCTGAGCTTCAAGCTAGGAACAACTGTTCACAAGATTATTATATTAAATACTAGAATGTTTACTCTGATGGAGGGTGGTAACCTGATCTTTCTTGCAGATAGTACAGGGGGCTGGGATCCCACTGTGAATGTACAGTATACAGAACTGTAGCTTTTGTTAAACATAGGAAAAAAAAATAAGCAGCAGTCTTGAGTGTTCTGGTTAACTTTAGGATGGCAAAAGATGCATATACAAATTGTATTACTTACTGTGAATTTCTGGTTCTTCCAAGCTTTGCATGTTAAAGATGATTAGGGCAGTTTTCTCACTATGAAAGACTACTACAGCACATTACTGTGATAGTATTACTGGACTTATATTCAATATAAATGAATATATATATATATACTGTACATGAGGAAAAAAAGGTCATTTCATAATAGGAATTTGTTTTGTGATTATTTAATTCTCATTATGCAGTTATGGAAAGATGATGATGTTACCTCTGCCACTACTCCAGGCAGTGATATATTCCATTAACTGTCCAATGTTATAGCTGTGGTAAATATTCCATGCAAAGTGTAGATAAGAGCTGGGCATTTACAGGAAGTTCAACAACTATATTTTTGAATGTCCTCTGAAAATGTGGACCATTAGTTTTGAAATTCACCTTCACAACTGGATGTCTGTCAGAGCTTTAAAAAACATTAGCTTTTTAACCTTGAAAATATTCTGTGATGAGTTTTTATAGCTGGATTTTGCATGAGACTTTCAGAAATCAGACACCTAGTATTTAAATGTGATGAATGCAAAGTCTCTGAAATGGTGGATTATTCATGCTTCTTGGCCATGCCATATTTCAGTTCTTTGCAAATTCTTAATACAATATAATTTTTAAAAAATAGGAATTAGTGTTACCTTTTGGTGATGTTTTAGATAAGTTTTAAATTGCAAATACTATTCTCAAGAGTGCAGTAATTTGCAGGAGCAAGTTAATGTCTTCAAAAAAAAATGTCGATGGCTTCTGATATTACTAAGATGTCTGTAGCTTTCCCGTCCCCTTGAGTCCCTTGTTTTTCGTACAAAATCTCCTGCTTATTGTTAAAATATTAAGTGCTTATAATTCCTCATATGTATGTATCAGGTCTTTTTACTATATGAATGTGGGCCATTTAATCACATGTAATTCATCAGCAACTGCATCACCAGTCCTATCTACGCATTTTCCAGTCCATCTGGCATTAGGCACTAAATCATGTTCTATCTTGTACTGGATAAGATTGACTAGTTTTTTGCCTAAAAATATTTTTAATCACCTGCAAATAAAGCATACTTGAAGATGTATTTTGCCAGTATTTGTCAACTTCTCGCTTTTTAGAAATCTATTTCTATTGATTTTCCCTCCACAGAAACTGTGCCTCCATTTTCTTATGGTCTAAAGAATACGGTGTAGGGATTCTATCGAATGGTATCTATGTAGAGTGAAATTAAAATGTAATTCAGCAGTAAAATATGCAGTTTGCCATTTAGTTCATCACTGTTGTTTTAAAGCTTCTTGCATATTTTTGGATTGAGGATGAACAACTTTCCTTACAAAATAGAGTTTATCCGTCAAATATTGCTATCATTTTCAGGGAATGGGTTCAGCTACTCTTTCAGTAATGGACTGGGAAAAAAACATTTACAAGTCCCTTTCTAGTAACACTACTGTGATTCTAGGAATTTAAGGTAAGGAAATCTACCAGTTGTTCTCAGGCCCTCCATTTATATAAAAATATACCCAAACAATGTTTTCATCTTCTTCTTTGCCACTAATCACTGAGATGACTATTACTGAAAGAGGAAAGACTCTTACTTTGTTTGCCTAAATTATACTTTGAAAGCATTTCAAACCAGCCACTTCTCTAGCCCACTACATGAATATTTAACAACTTTTAATATAAAAGATTAACAAAGAAGGGGAAAAATCTCATACCTTGTTTGAAAAAAAAAAAAAAAAGTCTAATAAGAGAAAAAAAATAAAAGAAAAAAACAAGATTCCCAAGGGTCTTCACTGAGAATGTGTTATTTTTGCCTGACAGAAAGCACTGGTGAAGAAGCAGCAAAAAAACCTCACTTGATCAGAATGGCTCATAAACCAATTTTAGTAGTATTTAAGAATTGCTGTACTTTGACTGGCCTTTCTGCCTCATCTTGCAACAACTGACAGTGAAGTGTTTATCTCTCTTCAATAGTGGCCACCTTGCCTTAGTACTTGAAGTTCCCATTCACTTCAGTGTTGCAGGATTACATCCTGACTGATATTGTTAATGGCACAGTTCTGAGGTGGTCACCACACCTCAGGCACATTCTGTCCTGGAAAATTAGCTTGTGTTTTTCTTAACATTAAAAAAAAAAAAAAAAAATCATGTATTTCTCCATCACAGAAAGAACTGAGGGTGCCTCACGGAGTGCTGAGTGTCTTCAAATCACAGTGATCAAAAAGCAAATTCAGGCTTGCAAGGCCATTAAAGCTGTTACCTACCAACAAGGTTTTGAAACCACCTGTGAGTTCAGCACACACAGGATCAGTTAGGTCAGCATTAGTGAAGCAGGAATGCAAGACCTTGCAGGTCAGGTGCAATCAGCTACAAGGCTTTCCTCAGCAATCCAAGTCCAGGTAACTACCCCAGAGTCTGAGCCTCATTTTCTCAAGGCTTGAATAAGGTTTCTCGTGGACTCCAGGACTGAACCAAAGCCACTGATTTTCAAAGCTTTGCATTAAAATATAATGACAAAATGACCACTGAGAGCTGAAACAGACACGTGTTTAAAACACCTAATTCCCTTCCCACAGACAGGAAAAGAAGATCATGAGCTGAAGACAGAGCATGAGAAAGAAGCAGAAATACAGTATTTACACAAAAGACTGTCCCTGATGAGTAACACAGTGCTGGAGAAAAGAGAAAGCAGGTCGCTTCTGCCTTGACTCTGATCTGAAGGCAAAAGTATTAAAACTCTTCTCAGGGATTGTTCTGTCACTTGAAACAAAAAGGAGCATCCAAAAAAAGCTCCATGCTGAGCATACCTCTAAAGAGGCACAGTGGACAATTCACACTTGCAGTGCTTGATAGGATTAAGGAAGTAGTCCCTAGTGTGGGGGGCCACTCTGTATTCCAAGATTCTCTAAAGAACAGCGTAGTATGGCTCTATTTTCATAAGAACTTATTTCCAGCACGAATTAGCCTTTGCCAGATGTCATTAGTTTCAGTTTTGGGTTTTGCAGGAGTTGTTTTGGGGACCCTTCCATATGCAGAATTGGGGGCTTACAGCCTTTTAATACTGTCTTAGACTTCTAATAAGAGTTGGAACTGTCCAAAATGCGAGCAAGAATTTTACTCAAGGTGGTAATATTTACCCAATAATACCCAAGGCATGTTTTTACCACAATGCTAATTTGAAGAACCTTCTCAGAGATCACTTCTAACAGGATTTATTTTAAATTTAATATTAATTCAGAAACTTATTTAACACATACAGATTTGATTATAGATAACTTCATTGACTTAGAAGGTAAGTTTATAAAGGATACATGGTATTCTATGTGTATAATGAAGAATAGATCCCTGCTTTAGGAAGATTAGAAAGTACAGGGCTGACCTGCTGGGAAGCAGCTCTTCAGAGGATCAGGGGATGCTGGTGGACAAGAAGCTGTCCATGAGCCAGAGGTGTGTCCTTGAGGCCAAGAAGGCCAATGGTATCCTGAGGTGCTTTAAGAAGAACATTGTCAACAGGTTGAAGGAGGTGAACCTGCCCCTCCACTAATCCTGGTGAGGCAAATCTGGAGTGCTGTGTACAGTTCTGGGCTTTGAAGTCCAAGAGAGACATGGAGCTCCTGGAGCATGTCCAGCAGAGAGGAATGAGGATGACTGGGGGACTGGAGCCTCTCTCTTAGGAGGACAGGCTGAGGGAGCTGGGCCTGTTCAGCCTCAAGAAGAGAAGACTGAGAGGGAACCTTATCAATGTCTGTAAGTACCTTAAGGGAGAGTGCCAAGAGAATGAGTCCAGAATCTTCTCAGTGGTTCCAATCAATAGGATGAGAGGCAAAGGGCAGAAACAGATGCACAGGAAGTTCAACATGAGCCTGTCACTTGCTTTGTTCAGCCTAGAGGAGAGTGAAGCGAGACCTCATTGTGGTCTTTAGCATCCTCTCAAGGAGAAGCAGAGGGGAAAGTACTGACCTTTGCATCCTTGAAGCCGGTGGCAGGACTCAAGGAAACAGCATGAAGCTGAGTCAGGGGTGGTTTAGGTTGGATACCAGGAAAAGGTTTTTCCCTCAGAGGGTGGCTGAGCACTGGAACAGGCTCTCCAGGGAAATGGTCACAGCACCAAGCCTAACAGAGTTCAAGAAGTGTTTGACAGCACTCTCAGGCAGATAGTGTGACTCTTGGGGCTGTGCTTTGCAGGATGAAGCATAGGACTCAATGATCCTTATGGGTCCCTTCAACTTCAGGATATTCTATGATTCCATGAGGAAAAGCTTTACTGTGCAGGTGACCAAGCACTGGAACAGATTGGCCTGAGAGGTTCTGGAATCTCCTTCCCTGGAAATATTTAAAAAATCACTTGGAAACTAATCCTGAGTAATGGATTCTAAGGGACCCTGCTTGAGCAGAGGGTTAGACTACGTGACCTCCAGTGGTCCTTTCCAAACCTAACCATCCAGAGATTCTTTAATTTCCAAGAACAAAGACTCCCCAGCCTCTCTGGGCAGCTGTTCCAGTGTTGTGATAATCTCATAGGGACGCTTAATGTTCAACTGGAATTTCTTTTGTTTTAACCTGGGACTGTTGGTTCTTGTTATTTTACTATTTTCTCCTGAGAGAAGCCTGGCTCTCTTTTCACTGTAACTCCCCATTAAGTACTGGAAGATACAATTAGTTCCCACCTTAGACCCCTCATGGCAACTCCCCTCTTCCTTACACAACCCATGATTGCCTCTTAGACTTTTATATGAATTACACCTCCTATCCACCTGCAATTCCTCCTCCTCCATTTTTCCTCCTAACAGTTCACGTTGCTGCTATTACACAGTGCTTAACAAATGCATCTAAGGGTTTTGCAACAAATGTAATCCCAAGAATCACTATTTAAAAGAGAACTTCAGTTTTCTTACTGTGTGGTGTTGGTGGCACGGAGGACACATTTTATGAGCAATTCCCATCGGCTTAGAAGGTTTAAGTTTATATCAATATGTGCACCTGCCTAGTTGGAATATACAACTAAGCCAGGTGATTTTTTTTCAATAGGCATGAAGCATTCACAGACTAGTTCCAACTGGAAAAGTGGGAGATTTTTACCTTTTTTTGAAACATTTCTTTTCAACATTTCTCAGAGATCATCTCAGATCTTTATCTGCTAAGCACACAGGTATGTGGGAGTCATGTAGAAAACAAATCCTTTACATGGCATCTAAACTTCCTAGAAATTAAGTATGAATTAACAGCACCTACAAATCTTTTAAAAAAACAACTAAAGAAATAAACTGGATGCTTCAGGTCTGAGATAACAATATGTTTGGAGTAAAGAGAACATGAATCATCAGCTAGAGATTTCCCAGAAAACTGGTATTTCTGCACAGTAGGATGACTGGGGTGAGCCAGGGCAGTAGTACGCCTACAGGGAACAAGAGTGTTCCCTGAAAATAGCTGCTGCTTCTGGGTATAGGCACAAAAAAGGTAAGAGATGTGTTCTACACAGCTGAGACAGAGAAAGAAGCAGACCGCGGCTCACAGATGACTGCTAAAGCCGACCACTCATCCCTTATACAAAGAAAATTATTATAGGGTCCAGATACAACTGACAGGAAAGAAAAAATATTCTCAAAATATTTGAAATCTCTGCTGTTGTCTTTGTATGTCTTTCAGGCTTTACAGGTACCAATACAATTTCTCTGACTCCCTTCCCTTTCTCTTTTCTTTGTATGTTTGATATTTTTCTCATTTTTGAGTGGAAACAAACAATAGAGATTAGTGGTGATGCAAAAAAAAATGAAGATAGCATTCTTTGAGAAAGCTTGGGGAGATACTGTAGTGTGATTATGAAACAGAAATGAACCATGTTAGCTTTAAGATAACAACTGCAACACAAAATCAGCCTTACTTCCTCAAACAACACACAGGTTTGGGCTACAATCCAAGTCATTCCTCTGAATCATCAAGTGCAGTCTTTTAGAAGCACAGCAATCAACAAGATCAAGCCTGAGCTGACCCCTAAATCTTCATGGAAAGCAGAACGTTCTCTTCTGCAGCTCGGTTCCGTGCTTTCATGTCCAGCCATTTCCTGTTTACACAAATGAGCCATCAGCATCTGCAGTACAACACAGCCCTAGAACCAGAAATAGACCCCTGTGTTAAGGTCACAACAGAATTTAATCACGAATCATACATGCCCTACCATTTTGATGCAGGAATATGAAATGGCAGCCCAGAAAGTGTAACTCATTAACACTAACTTGCAATGCCAATCAGTTAGCAGAAGCACTTTATCACCACAGTGGCATATTTTCACATTTATTGGCATGACAAATCAATGTCATTAGCTAATGAGATATGATTGAAGCAAATATAATTGCTATTATCACCACCGAGGGAGTATCTCAGAAAAAAAAAGCTCATCATTTTGCTTTCTTTCTTGTGGGGTGAGTGTCTATAGCAAGAAACAGAAGTGCTGTGTGAAGCTGAAGCAGCAACATGTGATGGATAACATTTGTACGTCAAGTAGCCAACAACAAAACACGTGATGACAATACATTTTGAGCTATGAATTGAGGATATGGAAGCAGCAGAATTCAAAAAGTGAAGGCATCCTTCACCAGTAAAGATGTGGAGGTAACTGAGAAAATAACTTAAAGAAAATAATTGGAAAACATTCAGAAGACTGGGTAAATTGTCCTGACACGACCCACTAACAAAAGTAGTGAAGACATCAGGGCCTAACATTTTCTGGGAGACATTTCCATTTGAATTCTGTTGCTAAATTACACCATTAAGTAAAAATTCTGTTAAGCAGCAGGATGTATACTCTCCATCTGGACAAATTCCTAGACCCTTGCAACCTAATGTTCATGGGTCCAAATGCAAAATCCACTTCTGCTTGCCAGAACATTGATACTGTGTTATGTTCTTCTCATTCTTGTTCCTTCAACAGTACTGGCATAATATGCTGTTTCTTTTCCTTCATCTTGAGAAGTTTCCAGCTTGTAGTTCAGATTCCTTTGTGGAATCTGTTTATAGGCCAAATCCAGACCTTTATCAAACATTTCTACTAAGCTGTCCTCATCTCTTACTTGCCTGTGTGTCATGTGTCCTTTTGACTACAGTCCACTCATGTAAATGCCTGTGACAGTGAGGATAAATCTAGTTGCCTGGAGATACTGCCAGTCCCACAAGATTTTGAACATCTCTACTTTAGAAGACAGAAAGTACCACTGGGATTTACCAATCTCTTGAAAACCTCCAACCTCACTGCTGAAGCAAGGCAAGCTGGAACATATTGCCTAGGACCATTTACAGTTAGGTTTGGAGTATCTTCAAGGATGGATACTCCACAACTTCTCTGGGAAAACCATTCCAGTGTTTGAGCACTTCCACAGGAAAAAAGAAAAGATAATTTCTTGTGTTCAGATGGAATTTCATGTGTTTCAATTTGTGCCTGTAGCCTCTTCTACAGTCACTGGGTACTCCAAAGAGTCTGGCTCTCTTAATTTCCAAAGTCCATGAAGTAGTTACATTTACTGATAAGATCCCCCTTGAGCTTTCTCTTCTTTAAGCCCCCTGGGCCCAGTCACTCAGCTGGTTTTCAGAGCAATTTCCTGTCCAGTTATCAAACACTTGGTCATCTTGTCAATGAGGATGTTATGGGAAAGTGTCAAAAGCCTTACTAAAGCTGAGTTAAACAACATCTATGAATCTCCTCTCATTCATCAAACTAGACATCTCATTGTGGAAACTATCAGGTTCGTTATGCACAATTTCCCCATTGTCATTCCGTGCTGATTATTCCTGGTCATCCATCTTGTCCTTAGTGTATCTCAGAATGATTTGCAGGACTAGTTGTTCATCACTTTCCCACTTAATTGTGGTAAGGCTCATTCCTGTCTGGACCCTTCTTCTTGCCCTTCTGGAAGACAGGATGAACATTTGCATTCTTAGAGGTGTCTTGCACCACAGAGTGCTTTCACAACACCTCTAAATGCTCTGCTGCAGGTGTTGTGGTGATCTTAAATTAACTGCTAGGTTTTAATGTTGGTATATGCAAAACATGCAAAATTATCTGCTTAGCTAAAATGCTATTTGTTTGGAGTTTTTTTTCATCTGTACCACCAAAATGTAGGTTGTAAGAGAACCTTGTTTCTAGTCCAAGCAGAAATTTCCTCAAAGCTATGTCAAATCACTGTGGCTTTGTGTAAAATCTATTCTGAAAACTTCCAAGGATGAGGACTTTATAAGTTATCAGCAAACTGGATACAAATCCTCTTCACAATAAACCATGCCTAGCTTATTTAGCATTACATTTTGAAACCTGCCAGCAGTTAATTTTTAATCATTTGATAGATGTCTGTAATTGTGTGTGACTTCACTTTCTTGACCAATGGCATCCTACAGAAATCTAAGTATGCCATGTTTGCACAGCTGCTTTGTCTGCACCGCAATGACACAAAGGTACATTTAGCTACTGTTCTACACAAGAATCATGCCAGCAAGGAACAAATATTAAACAAAAATTCCACTATTTAATCATCTGAGCAGCACTTGATTGCTGTGCAGCATTCCCTGCATGGGACAAGCCAAGAGCAAGGGCTTCACACATCTTACCTGAGTTTAGTAATTCCTTGCACAACCTTCCCTGGGGCTTCTAATGACACAGATTATTTCAGTGTAGAAGGTGACTCTTCAGGGGGTTACAAATAAAAATGCCCATAGCATACCTGTAGAAAGTTTCACTCCTATCATTCATTTGTCTTTCTGACAGAAATGTCATTTAATGCAAATCACTTTGTCAGAATAATACTTCAAGAAGTCCTGTCACTGAGAAGCTGCATTAGTGATTTATGCCTCATTTCAGAAGGATGAGCAACAGCCTTATTACAGCTTCATAATATAAATCCATACAATACAGGGTTGCTATGACAACTGATGAGCCTTAATAGCCTAGATTCAAAGGACCTTGTTCAAAACTGTCAAGTAGTGCAGTTCAATGCAGTTCAGTCATTTGCACCTGTAAGAACTGAGAGAAGGCCGTGCAGAAACAGAATGGTTCACTCAGGGTCTTGGGGGAGGCATCTGAGCTTTGCAGCTGAGAGCCTTCCTTACCTCTGAGCTCGCACTGCTACTCCTGAGACTTTTCAGCCCCCAGCAGAGGTATCCAAACTGGTGTTTGGCTGCAGCAATACTGAGCTCCCAAGGCTGACTGAGAAACATGGTTTACATCCAGTTCTGTCTATTTAAAGACATATTTAAAGATGGGGTTACAAAGAGGTAAGACAATTAAACACCTTCTTGGTACTGAAAACGGGCTGCCCACCCCTCTAGACTTCTTTTCTCAAAACTGTGATCTTAGCTGTTTTCCACCCATATCCTCCCACTAACTGTGGTATTTGTCAGATTTTGCTGGGCTAGTTCAGCTCACTGATGCAAGAGAGAATTCTATCTTCTTCTTCTTTTCTCTATTATTCTTTTTCCCTTGAGATTCTGCCAAGGCTTTAAATGGCTTGTTGCAGGGTTCTAACAACTTGTAAAAGGTAAAATGGTGGAGTAATGACTGGCAGGAATGAAGAGTTGCAAACCTACCCAGTATACTCTACCCTCTGATAACAGCAGCAGCTGAGCTTTTAACAGCAGCTATACAGTCACATCAATATTCACATTCCCAATTCATAGACTTGATTTGCTCTGAAAAGGTAAGATTTAAGTGTAGTGCTGCAGCAGCACTGAATCCTGCAAATAGGCAGACTGATGTTCCAAAGCTGATAATACTCACTTCGCAACAAGGTCATTAAGAAGACAGGAAAAAAAAATGTATTTATCTGGATACAGTGACACAAGACCTAAAAAAACATATTATGTATGTTCTCAGCAAAAGAACACGAATCTCACCACGTGAGGCAAAGATGGCACAAGACAAGACACCAGGCACAACACAGTATGTCACAGAGGGATGGTAGCTGTGGCTGCTGCTCTTCCCCTGTGCAAGTCCAGCCAAAACCTGAGCTAGGTACACACTGCAAAGATGCCGATGCAGAAACAACACACTAATGTCATCAGCCACACAAAACACAGCAGGGTCTTCATCGTTCATTACCCACACGCACTCAAACAGCAGCTCAAGTAATGGGAGTGCTTGAGTGAGATTCAGAGCCACAAAATGTGTTACTCAAATGTTTCTGTTCCACAGGATTCCCTACTCCCTTCCTGTCCAACCTATGAAAACCATACGTTTCCAGTGAGAAAGCTCCTATGAATCTGCATTTTTTCTTGTAATGATTGTTGTGCTCAGGAGAAGCGTGTGGCAGAAAAGGCATTGAAAACTGCAGAAGCTAAACACAGCTGTCCATTATAACTGGACTTGTTTGAAACACTTCCCTCTTCAGTGTTTGAAAGGAAATAAGCAATGCTCCTCTGACTAATCCAATGTCCTTCAACTTCTAGTACATTTGGAAGGATTCAGTGTCACTGCATACAATATTTCAGATTAGTAATAGAAATAAACTTTTATACCTGCCCTGTAAACTTAACCTACTGGAGTTTTTTTCCCCTTGAGAAGCCTATTTTCATCAGACAATAACCAGGTGCCTTTTACTAGCTTCATATTACAAGAACTTTACTTGTTTGATGTGTAAACAGGCCAAAGTGTCCAACTTTCTCCTTTTATCAAAAGTGTATGTGAGTGCTATTGCAATTCCTGTAATTTCAATAATCAAAAAGACCCATTATTTCAACAGCTGTGGATGAATTCAGGAAGTTGCCACTGATGAGCTTTATGAGCATGTTTCTGCTTTCTAAAACAAGCTTCCACTTGAGCAGATGATAAAGTGGATTTATTCTAAAATGATCTCACATGGTAGAAAATTCTGCCAATATACGGATGTTGCAAACAAAAATGGTCCCAAGTTGGGAAATTTTACTTGAGTTAATTTACTACCAAAGTATACAAATCTTTTATCAATTATTGAGGTTCTGGGGAAAGAAAAAGAGTGTAAACCATTAGACAAATGTATTTATGTACATCTTTTCTCTCCTCTGTTCCCGAGTTTCAGCTTCCTTTTTTTTCACTATGGGGTCAACTCTGTCTTTCAGAATTTGTCCAGGGAGCCAACAGACAGCACAGGAAGTTGTGGGACTGAGTGTAATGCTTTCTGCCACCCTAAGTCATATGGTTTCAGCCACCCCAACGCTTCCAGCTGTCCTTTTCTTCATTTGTTCCTGCTTCAGCATGGGGTGTCACTGCATTTGTCCCCATCTCCAGCATGGGGTGCAGACAGCATGACCACAGACAGCAGTTCTTTCAGAGGCAAACTTGCTTCAGTGTGGTCTGTTCCTCACGTATTCCTTGTGTATGGATCATTCCCATTTTAACAGCTGCAGATTACTCCTTAAATGTGGTATGTGAGGAGGTGCTGTACACTTCTCTTGGGAAGGTTATACTGTGCAATGATTTTTTTTTTCCACTGTTGCTCCATTCACATCTGGGCAGGCTGGAATCTGTTTTACTGGCACACAGTAATTCATGGACATCCAGTTCCAAAAGGTTAGGAGCACTCTGTTATATCCATGCAATTGGACTTTGTATTGTGCATATCCAAAGATCTGTCAGTGTTGGGTACCTGACCAGGTACTGATAAATTTCTCCCAATAGAGAATTGAAATGGAAAAATGGGGAAAAAAAAGAAAAGAGTAAAAGGAAGCTTCACTAATGTTAAACCAGAATTAACTTTCTGAAGAGCTGAAAAAAATACTGCCAGAAGGTATGAAACCCTGGTGGAGAGTCAGAAGACAGCAACCCAGCAGTACAGTTAGCATCAAGGAACATGGGACCTGACAATTCCCACACCAGTTAGATGGCCAGCTGGACAGCAGAATCTGTCCAGGAGTAGAGCCTTGTAGCACATTATTCATACCTGTCTTCAGTGAGCACAAATCCACCAGTAACTGCTGTTTGTTCAGGTGTGCCAACAGGTGAGTAAGCCCTGCCCTGAGGTTTAGATAACCAAACAGACCATGAGAAACCCTGGACATGACACAAGCAACCCTGAACACTGCAAATAACAGAGTGAGAAGCTGCAAGTTGTTAAAGACTGCACTGCGAGCAATGCCTGGACTCCCAGGTGGATAAGGGGGAGTTACACAGAAACTTCACAAATAATTGGAGGGGAATAGTTGGGACTCTATTGGGAGTGGAAACTTGCAAGGCCAGCAGCACCTCAGTAACTATATCAGTAACAGCACGTAAAGTCAAGGTGACTTAGGAAATGGTAGAAGAAATAGGTATGTGAGTACAGATGTAGAAAACCTGGGACTATTAGGGAAAAGGCCACTAGGAACAAGTTGTTTCTTTGGGATGTGAAAGACAGAGAGAAGGAGGGGTCAGGGTAGATGGAACAAGAATAAGCATGGAAAAAATCAAAAGAAGGTAGAATAAAAGGGACCAGTTTTATGCAGACAAGCTGCTGGTCAGAATTTATCTGAATGAGTCTTGTGTCCCATAGCTGCAGGACATCCAGTCTTCATTTTCTGCTTGATCCTGGGGGGAGGTATAGGTCAGAGTGGGAGAAAGAGAGCACCACTGCAAGTCACTGGAGCTGTGCACACACACATTTTCGTCAGTGAACTTCAGTCTTGATCTGTTGGAAAGGAAGAGGAGGATTAGATTATCTGTGTTCATATTTATAGGAATGCTGCTTGTGTATATGTGGGTGACAAGCAGTGAAGACACCAATCTCTGTGTTGTCTGCATGGCTGATGACGTCAGTGCTGTGTGTGTATCTGCACCTCTATAATGTGTACTCAGCTTGGGATTTGGCTGTTCTTCCAAAAAGGATCAGCAGCAGCCACAGCTATCAATCCAAGATGGAACACATTGCCTGGGTCCTAGACTGCACTAGATTTGTCTGCAGAAGAAATCCCCCTCAACCTAGGATTCAGCTGCTTCTTAGCATTATCTGTTCGCAAACTGTGTACATCCTGCTGGCAGGGTCTCAGTGCATCCTAAAAGACACCCAAATAAAAATGATCCCATGGGAGCCACAGAAAAAAAATCCATTTCACCTGTCACCACCCTTCAAAATCAAGATGAACTTCAGAAAAAAGGAAATTAAGGATCTGAATTTGAGCAATTGTGGGGCTCGAATCAAGGGCAGTAAAGCTGAAATTAAGGACTCAAACTGTCTTCCTGAGGCTGACAGAGGCTGGAGGAAATGCTACTGGTTCCAATATTGATGGGGGAACAGATCACTCAAAGTCAATTAGCAGAGCCAATATTTAAACTGATGACACTTCTTTCCTAGTTGAAATTGGGATAAAGCGTTTGTTTTGTTGATGTCTAAATTAATGGTTTGCATTAGTTCAGCTCCAGCCAGGACTGAACACAGATGGTTCAATTCTAAGATTTCCATGACGGATAACATGCCACAGTCAATAAGGTGACTCAACTCTCCACAACCAGTAATGGACTTCAAGAAGCAACCCTGGGAAGTGAACAGAAAGCCTATTGATTTTCAGTAATGGAGGCTCATTTTGCTCCTTTAGTGTTTTAGAGCTTCTTAGGCACCTCACTGAAGGCAAGGGGAGTTTTTTTCATTTGGATGAGCAGATTCTCAGGAATCAAAAAAGGAAAAACTCTTAATATCAGCTTATCCTGGGCTGCTTGGTTTATCCATCATTCCTGATAGAAGTAAACCCCTGGTTATTCTACCTGATAGGGAAGGGGTCACATTTGGATCCCAACTCATTGGAAAAGGAATTTCAGTGCCGGTATGGATACAGAAATTGCTGTAGGGGTGTATTGTGCAGTTCTTGGAACTAGATAAACACCTTTGGTCAGACTGAAATCCCAAGAGCACAATTAATTACTGAAAAAGATTTTATCCAAAAATAGAGTTACTTATTGAGCTAGTGCTTAACATTCATCTTTAGCTTCAAATTGATTCATTAGTTGAATGAAAAATAACTTTTTAAAAACATTTAGAACATGGATTAAAAACATAATGTCTGTAACAGTTTTATATAATGAACTCTACCATCTTGTGGGGTATTTTAATGAGGAAAAAATACGCCATGGATTCCACTTTCCCAACAAGCTCACCATTGTGAATAGTTGTTCGTGAATGCTTACCACAATAGCTGGATGCAGTGAAGACATATCCCACCAGGAATAATTGTTGATCATGTGGTGGCTGGGTGACACACTCTCAGGTTTCTTATTTCCATTTATATTCCACAGAAGCTTCAAAAGATAATTGACATTTGCGTTTCTTATGATCCAGGGTGGGCCATGATTTTCTGAAATGCATCCCCATGGGTAAACTGTGTCTCAGTGCTATCAGGCCCTGGAGAAATGTTGTGTGGCAGCTGCTTTTGAGAAATCAGTCGTGTTTAGCTACATGAGGAGGAATTTTTCTCAGCATTGTTAAAAGAGCAATATCTCACTGGATTTTGGTGAGATTTTTCACCCATTAAATGCTGGTAAGTTTTTCAAAATCTTCCTCAAAATAAGATCTGCTGTTTCTGAAAACTCTACCTCCAAAGTTTTCTATGACACCTTCTGTGACTTTTGGAGACAAAGAGCTGTTCAGTTAGCCTTAACACGTTTTGAACTACAAACAACTGCATCTATGGCAATTTTGAAAAAACTGTAAAGAGAGCTTAGCACAAAGTCAGGATCTAAAGGTCTGAACAGAAATGAAATAAGCAGTATTCAGAGGATGGGTTATTCACACCAGTAAGAATTTACTTCATATTCCAAATAGTTTTCTTCCCATAAAATTACTTCTTCTTATTAATAATGTGGCAGCTTCTACAAGCCTGATGACAAAGCAGGATTCAGTGGTGTTAGGCATCAAACAGAATAAAAGACTGTTACTGCCCCAAATACACTGTCAATTGACTAAAGACAATATTTATAAAAGCAAGATCAGATCATAAAAAGATTTTAACTTTCACTTATACCTACACTCAGAACACAGCAGAAGAAATATTTGGAAGATAAAAACAAATCTGATAGTGTCAGGTAGTGTTGTATAAATGTATGACTTGTCTAAACATGCCTCAGCATTTTATTGCCTCATACAGCATGACTTTTTGTTTGTATCTGGTTGAAGTTCGATGGTTTTCTCTTTCACTTTATCTTCATGTTCTTTTAAAATCCTGGGGCAAAGAAAGAATACTTGTGAGAAAAAGAGTCAATAAAACCCATAAGAGGTCAAACAAAAAAACATTTTCCCAAGAGTACAAAATTGTCCAGAGATTTAACAGAAGATGATAACATTTTGTGAACTAACAAACAAACAAAAAAGTACAGTTATGGTGACCCCATGACACAACTGCCTTTGTTCATTTAGTTAGAAAGGTTTAATTAGTGCTGATTGTTAACAGTTATTGCATATTACAGAGACTCAAAACAGTGATTTTCATTTCTTACTTTTAAGGCTGGAACAAAACTAAAACAAATCTGGCTGCCTAGTCATTTATCAATTACCGACTCTTTCACAAAACTTCACTGACTTCAGCAACAATATTAGAGATTGTCCAACTCATTACCAGCGTAATGAGTTCACCTCTGTAAGTAGTTCAGAGTGGCCATACTTTCCTGTATCTTTACCTCTAGCCTTTATATAACATCAAAAATCCACTTCTTCCTTTCTCCCAGCCCCCAGGCAGACAGCAGAATTTGAGCTGTAATGAGCAGAGGGAAGAAGGAAGCATATCCAATGTCCTGCTGCAAGGAGTCAGCAGCATCCATTTGCAAGTATATTTCTCCAAACCTTCAGGAAATTCTTGCAAGAATTACCATTCCAGCCAAGGCCCTCAGCTTTCCTAACAGCAATCCAGATGTTTCTGGATCTATACAGAGTTTCACCAGCATAACTCTATAAACCTGAGGAGGTCTCAGTCAGAGCAACAGGGTCAGGCAGTTTAAAAGCAACGAATATTTCACCATCCTGAGTTCCTATCACTAATAAATATAAATATAAATATAAATATAAATATAAATATAAATATAAATATAAATATTATTAAACAAAGAGAAGTCACAATGTCACAGTTACAGGGCAGTCAGGCACATAAGAAACTTGCTGTTTGTGTTTTCTTCTTACCTAGCTAAGTGAAGCACAGACTTTTCCACATTGTACCCAGAATATGCACTGCATTCATAGAAAATTAAATTGTAATCCTACAATCAAAGAAAAAGACCATTTCAATTACTTTTGTACAATGTCTCACTCCAGGTGCAAAAAGAGGAACACAGATATACTGAAATATGAAAATAAAGAAGGATTAATAGATCATCTTAGGATTTTAATTCTAGAGCTAACAGTAAAGAGTAACAAAAGAAGTCCAAGTGTGCCTCACAAATAAAAACTATATGCTTCTCTTAGCAGATATTTGTTCTGTAGAGTTGCTTTTGATGTAAGAGCTCAAATGAAAACAGATCTAGTAAGGTACTAAGCCTTGTGAACTTCCCTTGTGATGCTCAGGCAATTCCCACATCACTGAGTGCTGGACAAAGCAAGTGAAAAGAATTCCAGTAAGTCTTCTTTCATCTTTCTGTACTTGTGAAATTTTTCTGCACCTTTTTTCAAAGTCAGTCTGCATCTTTCAGTTTTGTACTCCCCTGGGAGGTTTGTAATTAGGAACAGTGGGTAAATTATCAAGTCTTGGGAGAGATTCTCAGTACTTCAGCTGAAGTCTTATAAATGCAAATGCAAGAGATCATCTGCACAAGAGCCTGACTGGCAGTTCTGATGGCAGAGAAGTTTGAAAGGGAACAACAGATTATCCTCCAAAATAGACATCTGTCTACTTTCACAACCTACTACAATGAAGGTCTTCTACACTGCCTCTGTGGTATTACTACATGTCCTTTTACCCATCCAGATTTCAAATTTCTATTCACTTTGTACTTTTCTCTGTGTCTTATTGCTATTTATAGCTTAAAATTCAAGTAAGTCAGTCAGTATCTTGGAAAATTACAATCACGCCTGCATATTTTCACTTGTTTCTCATTAACTGTGTTTACTGCACTTATACTTATTTAACCATTCTTCAGAAGACACTTACAATTCAGTTTTCCAAACTTTCCATTAAGATGACCAGGTATTTCAGTTTTGGTTTGATTTTTTTTTCCTATATACCATGCTTCCAGAATTGCACAACTTGTGGAAATTTTTGTCATCTTCATGAAATTTCAGAGACAAAAAGTGGGGAAAATAATTTCATAAATACAGTAGTTTGTTTTAGCAGCTCTAAAAAAAGTGCTTCAGAGTTATCCAATGTCAGTTTTGAATATGTTGGCAATGGTTATATTGTTAGTTCTAATAAAAAAGAGGATTGAACAATATGCAGTAATTTCTTGATGACCAGATAAACACAGAAAAGCAGAGAAGGAAGCAATCAGGCAATGTTAGTGTTGAATAGACATTTTATCAAATTTTTTAAACATCTATAACATTTACAATGATGCAACCTTATGGTTCTCTTGCTTTTCTTAAAAAAGTTTTAAGATAAAATTTAACCAGGTTAAATTTCTTTCTAGTTATGCAAACAGAAACTCGAAATAAAAATTACACTCTCTTTTTCTGCTCAGCTTATTAGAACTCTAACAGAAAACCTACTGTGGTCAGTTTATAGATATTTTATGTCAGTCAAGCTGAGAGTGATACTACTCCAACATCTTCCCCACATAAAACAGAGTGTCACTAGAGGAGAACACTCAGTGATAACTTCATTTATGCTGCATGAATCTGAATGGATTTTTCAACAAACTGCTTGGATGGAAAGATAACAATTTAAACTCAATTGATAATGAGTGCTTAATTCTCTCAGTCTAGCAAAATGTTCTTGTCTGAAAGGGGAGATAGTCTAGAAATGCAACACACCATTTCCTTGATTCAAAGAGGAAACTTTATTGATAAAATACACAAGGAGCACAAACTAGGAGCAGGCAGGACACATATAATTATTAAGCTAGGAAATGCCATCCATCTCCATCCAGGAATTAGCTATTGAACCTTGGAGACCACTGGCAATTCCTTCATATTAAAAATTTACCTACGAATCAGCAGACAGCTTAAGAATAGGGAGGAAAATGAATTATTACCAGAGAGAGCTGGGCAATTTTGTGTCCTGTAAAGTAGAATCACTCTGAGAATAGCTCCCTCATTAGCAGTATTTGTGTAAGAATGGCACTGACAAGTTGACAAAGGAGACACTGTATGAATACACAGAAACAGTCCTCATTCCATGAAGCACATATACCCTGCAAAGCCACGACCAACACGGCATTACTATCTTATTTTATACTTGAGGGACAGTGATAGAGAAGGATTTATTGACCCATTTAAGGTCACTCAGGAAGTATGTGCAGGGCCAAAATAAGATTATGCAGATATAAGCGTGCCTGAGCAGCACCTTTATCATAAGGCATTTCATTTAAATAATTGGCAGTGCTTACACTTAGCCACTCAGACAGAACATTGGCTGTTCCTGGATGCTCACAATATGATCTGAACACTCTCTCTTGTGCTCATGTGAACCCTTGGTCACTGGATCAAGGTAAGCTAAAGAGAAATTCGTTATATGGAGTTTTCCTTCTGGATCCTCTGCTAAAATGTCAAATGGACTCCCACCATCCCTGTGATCATTCCATTCTCCTTTTCACTGGGTATAACAAACACACTGGAACTACCAGTCTTCTCAAATGACAACTCCCCTCAGCCTGCCATTATTCCTTTCAAAAATTAATTGTGCTGCCCGCCTTGCAGAGAAGTTCTGTGACAAGTGCATTATAATGGAAGCCCTTGGGTTTCTGACCAAAGCTGAAGTAGAGTACAGTGCTTGTAAGATGAGGGACTGAAGCAAAGCAAAGGTTAATACAGCTGGGCTAAAATGCCCCCTGAAAGTACGTGTTCCTTTCTGACTATAGAAAAAGCTGGGTAAAACCAATCCCATCCTGTGAGATATTGAAACAGTCCTTAAAAATGTTGGACTTCAGGGCCAGCAGGCTAAACTGATTCTTTGCCTGCACAAGAAGAGCTTGTTTTCACCAAATATGGCTGTACAAATTAGTATCAGGTCAGCATTAAGCCCTGCGTATTTGGGATCATTCGTGAGTAATTCATGGGATTATTCACAAAACAAGTAACTCAACTGCATACACTAACAGAGACAGTGGTATGTGGTTTCATAGGAATTACACAGTCATTTAGCAAGAATTAATATTTCATTAAAATTCATGGTTATTATTAGCTCAGCAAGCAAATTATTATAATTTAATTATATCTATGCTGCTTTTCAACTAATCCATTGCCATTAATCATTCCTTCTCTTAACTACCTCAGGCAGCACATTCAAACATTCAAATGAGTCATTCAGATCCATTCATTTGATTATAACCATCTTATTTGACAACTTTTTGTTTTACTTATGCAAAACATTTTATTTTCTTGCATGACATGTTAGAATTAATAGCCTGGTGGGCTGTGAGCTCCACATACTAGAATGATTCATCTTTGTTTTACTAGTACAGTTTTTTTAGAGCAAGATGACATGCAAGACACCTACTCTCTGTCCATTTAGCATTTATGTGTCACTTGTTTTTTCACAGAAGGATTCAGTGTTACACTCGGGAGTCCCTCCTAGCTTCCATGGTCTCAAAGTTATCTACATTTCCATGCACACAAGAAAATAAAGTTGATTTCCTAAAGGGAGACCCTTTGGGGGATAAAGTTCAAGGCTGATAATCCTCTCTGACAAAAGCCAAATAATGGACAGAAACCTGAATAGGGAGGTATAATTTCAAAAGGCTATGCGAATAATTGAAATAAGATAAAAAGAGATCTGGCCCTAATTCTTCCAGTTACAGAGAGGTGCCTAGCAGCAACCTTTCCTGGGAGAACAATTCAGCTGCATTTCAAATTTGGAAAATACCCTTTTTATTATTGGCAGTAAATCTATTTTCAAAGGCGAAACAGGTAAATATATGAAATCCAGGATGCTGTTTATTTTAGGTATATTCCTACCAATTCAGTGAATATATCAGCAGTATTTTGATGACTTATTTCTAAATAAATGAATATTCTGCAGGCATTCATGTTCAAACTATAAGCACGGTATAAAGAGATTCAAAGGAAAAATTGATGGACATGGTATGCAAGAGTACAAACAAGTATCTGGTATTTGCAGTCCCTTGAATGTCTAAATTATGCCCATGGTTCACCAGTGCTCTGGTAGATGCAGACTGTTAACTCTACTTATTTTATCTCCATGATGGAAAGTTACTAAAAGTAAACATGTTTTCTACTCCTACCACAGGAGTAACAGATGGTCTTCTGTGGTTTTACAGGAGGTAGGAGGGAGAAAAGGTCCCCAAATTATCTCTATGTTAAGAATCCTTTCTCAGAAAAAAGGCAGGAAAAAAGAGAGAGAAAAGAAGCAGCAAGGGAAAAAAATAGAGAAGAGAGAACAAAGAGAGACAGAGGAGACACAATGAGAGTGAATTCTTAAATATTTTTCTTCTCCAGTCACTTTTTGGTTTGGTTTAGGGTTTTTTAATTTGATTGGTTTGGTTTTCGAGTGTTCTCTTTATCTAGGCAGTGTTGTAAGTACTATAATTATCAGCACTTACATCGTTGAAAGATGAATTGAAGAGTGTGATGGGGTTCCTAATCCTTAAAGATTCCTGTCTAACAGGAATCATTGTCTGATTATTCTGTGTTTCTATGAATTTAGACACACTGAGACTCCATTTTAAAACCTTCCCCTTCAAGCCTTGTAAGGAGTTCCCTAAGTACAGTACCTTTGCAAGATGGTCTCCCATTCCCATCGGGACCTCGCGCTCCTTTTCGTTATCAGTTTTGTTACCCAACAAAAGAACAGGCACATTCTCCCCAGTTGCCTCCTGCAGAATAAATAGCAAATATCAGCTGAAGTGTTGAATTCGAAAGATCGCAGATGAAGAGGACTAAAGCTAACAAATGTCACACTATAACAAGACATTTAAGACTTCACACAAACCAGGTATGTGCCACTTTGCTTACAAACATGTCAGGAATTGAAGCTGGATAAAAGACATGAAAACGACATAATGCTAAGATTACACTGACTAGGGATTTTTTTAAATAACAGCACAGAAGCTCATTAGACTCTATATTAAAATGGGAGAGAGAAAACCACCCTGGTACAGAGGCTCAGATATTACGTGTTTACAGCCACTGCTTTTCTAATTACACGGCCAGGAAAAAAAAATGGCAACACCTGGGTACTATTATGCCAAATGAATTACATGAAATAGTGAAGAAATACACAGAATAGGCCCCCAAAAATACATAGAATAGACAGAAATCAAAATTCATTCTGAAAAGGGTTATAATTATCACAGTGAGTGCTTTCATTAGGTGGGCTGAATGCTTCAGCAGTAAATGGACTTGGCAGTATGTTCAACTTAGCAACACTTTGCAGCAAACAAAAATTAGTTAGTAAAGAACAGTGAACTATTACAGTTTGGAAAAAAGTTTTGACCACAATATTCCATTTTTCTGAATCAAAATCAGTAATGCTCCTCTACCTTTTACCATACTGAATTAAGATTTATTAAGATCATACAATTAGCATGAGCCTGTTCTTCCCAAATGCATGCTAATAGTACTTCAGAAAGGCTACTCACATCTGGAATAACTATGACTGTTTGGAGGCATTTAAATGACTGAGTCCTAATCTGAACTCCCAAAGCCACCTCTTGATTATCCTGGAAAACAGTGTGTTACACCAGAGCACATGCCCAACAAAATCAGACTAAATGATCTTTGTGTATCGATTTGTCCCTTACTTTTTCAGTGCACAACAGGAAGTCACACTTCATTCTTGCTACAGGTCAGCCCTTTGTGGCAGCTGCTTCAGTTTTATTTTTACTCTTTGTTCTGGCCACAAGCAAATTCATCTTTCACGAGGCAGTCTTACAGCACTAATGTAGATTTCATAGTTCTAAATTTATGGCTGATGCTCACAATATAGTCTATTTTCCACGAGCTACACATTTGGTTATCAAACTGCTAGTGATGATCAGTGATCATCAGATCATCATCACTGATCCAAAACATCTCTCAGTGATCTGGCTGGGGTCATCAGCTCAGCTCCCTGCATGAGAAATCAGAGGACTCTATGCTGGGATTTTCCCAGCACTCACTCAAAGTTCTAAAAACCCTGGAACTATGATTTTTTTTTTTTCCTCATAGAAATAGAGACTATAAACAACTTTACAAGCAGCAGCAACAGACCAAACTCACAAGCAAAAACATAATTGTGACAACACAAGAAACATGGTGCTCTTTGTTTTACCCTGCTAACAGTACCTTGTTCAGAAGAGGTAGAGAATGACACCAGGGTTTAGATTCAAAGTTATATCAAGTTACCTCAATGCTTATCAGCCACTGCTTGACAGCTGTGAATGTGTCTTTTGCTGTAATGTCATACATCACAATGACACCATCAGCTTTTCTGAAAAACTGCTTGGTAATGCTTCGGTACCTACAAGTAAGAATCTGGTTACAGCTCTCTTCAACAAAAGCAACAATCTGACAAGTTAAAATTTATAGGAATTCCTCCATGCAAAGGCAAATAAATTATTTGGGAAAAAAAAATTAAAAATAAAAATATTTTTTTAAAGAAAGTGTTTGGAAAAGGTTCCCCCTGCTTTCTTTAACTGATTCTGGGTTAGGCTGGATAATTAGCTGCATATCTCACCTTCTCTCACCTCTTTCATTTTAAGCTTGGAGCAGAAATTCCCCTCACTAAGTGCTCTTCTAAAGCAAGCTAGGTTTTTGGAGACCTTTTTACCAAGCTTCATGTAGAAAAGGTAGTTTGTCATTATCGTCCTTGCTTTTAGTACTAGAAAATTACACAATAGGTGAGGAGATGGGGAAGGAAATTACCACTGAAATCTTACAAAAACATGGAGTTCTACTACAATGGTATTGCTCTAGTAAAAAAGTAAACACCTCTTTTTTACCTATTAAAGTATTTTCTGCTACAGAAATAATTCTAGGTGCATTTTAAAATCAGTCTTCCTCTTAAAGAAATAGTGCGGTACTAAAATTTTCAGAGCTTAATTAAGAATCATTTTTTACAGACTGGCAGTGGACATAGCAGCAAATCAGCACATTAGTGCTGCAAGGGAATGAACTAAACTGTGAATCCTCTGGCTCTATTAGGAATAATTGATCCTCTCCTAAGAAGCAGGATTAGGTCCACACCTAGTAATCTTCAAACAGATGATTCAAGGAAGTGAGACCTTAAAACGTGTACGGATTTTGACTGACATGGAGTTAAATTTCATCATACTGCCTTTATTTCAAACAAGGAGTTCTGCCACTTCCATCCCTCCAATTCCCTCCTCCATCCCAGCAGATGAGGGAGCAGCCACACACAGTCAGCTGGGCTGACTGCCAGGGTTTGAACCATGAGAGGACCTTCCTCACCGTTCCTGGCCAGCTGTGTCCCAGAGCTGCAGCGCTACCTGGGTGTGATCTACTGTGACAGTTCTCACGTTGTAATCCACACCTGCAACAGAAATGCAAGGTAAGCTGTCTCTTTACAAGCTGTTTGATCTTTGAAAACTGGATCCAGCAAACAGCAACAATTCCAGAAAAATAAAAAGACAGGCACTGCATTAAAACTTATGTCCAGAGTCTCCAGCTATCAGAGCACAAGAGCTTTTGTTTGCTTGAAGTTCTCCAATAAAATACTGAATGGTAGTAGAGTAGTTCAGTTTTGTAAAATATGCAAGATAAGTCACTTTCCAAATCATGGAACATGAGTCAATGATCCATTTGATAGTCCACAGCAGTCTAAGCCATTTAGCTTGGAATTCACTGTATAACATCAGTCATGTGAAATGTGTTAGTTTAGCCTGAGCTAACCACATGGGACCTTCTACAGTTAGTTGGAAAACACAAGGAATGGCACAGGGAACAGTGGATCCTAAGATAAATGCTGAAGATAGATGGACTGAACATGTGGAGAATCTCTTCCCCTATTTTTTACATAGAAGATGAGCTCACCTCACATAGGTTAATGGAAATGAAAATTCATTTATTTAAACTTTTAAATTAATCCTCTCCTGATTCTTCTAACCTGTGAAGATGTAAGCATTTTCTGGATATTTATAACAATAATTAGAGTCTTAAATGTTAATCAGTCACTACCTCCTCCTAATGACAACCTACATTTTTTTTGGTATCACATTGAAATGTATCATAAGAGCACCGAATCATTGAATAGTTCAGGTTAGAAGGCATCTCAGTAGGTCAGCAATGGTATCTTTGGGGCCATTTTCCACAAAAATGGGATTTTTACCAGTGGTATTAATGGAGAAGCATCTATGCCTGCATTCCTTCAATAGGCAATTAAAAAACCTGTATGGAGGATATATCTACTGCTTGTATCTCAGCGGAAGAAATTTGAACTATTCTGTAAAAATTCATTGAGAACACTCCTCTCCAAATTGTTCACTTGACTTTTGCATTGTCTGTACCTTGCCAGCCATAGCCCACACCTGTGAAACTCATTGATGTGAGCACTAAATCAAAGCTATGACAAATGATTTCCTGCCATTTTCTTTGCAAGAACCCTGGATGACCAGCCAAAAGAGAAAAAAGTTCAGGCTCATTCCTGTGTTTATCCTCTGGAGAACTGCACACACAGTGTAAGAGCTCAGTGTAGAGAAGTGTATCAGCCAATTACAGGACAACATGGACAGGACACAGCCTTTAGGTCTATAGGACATATGAACAGACAACTGCAGATAGATGGAACTCCCATTCCAGTTAATGAAGATACAGCCAGTGAAAAACCAGAACATTACTCAGCTCACCTTGAAGTAGGTAAGTTTTATTTCATATATGCTGCAGAATAAGTAAGGTCTCAATACAGGCTAAGCATAAAGAATCTGGTCATTTAACCCAGCTGCATTGCAACAACCTATACTAGAGTTTTTAACCTTGACTTTGTGTCTGACTTTTGAAAGTTTGGTCTACACTTCAGGCAAGGTAAGAATAATGTAGGCTTTGAAAACTTTGGCTTTGGAAACACTGGTCTGACTTTTTTTTTTTTGTAATTAGTATAATGCTAAATCTTCAAACAGGTGATTCAGATATTCTACTTTCTCTACAAAACAAAATCACATTACTTAGAGGGATAGCAATGAGAGATGAAGGTGGAATTGTTACAGTGCAGTCCAGAGGATAGGGTATCTGTTTCAGAAATGTGAGATCTACAAGAAAATTCTAGCTTCACAGAAATCAGTAGAATTCTTCTGATTTATCTCAGTGCTGGCCAAGATTTCAGTACAGATTCTACTCTGAAACCTGTCCATCAATTATGTGCTTTCCAGTTTAGGAGAACTCACTTTGCATGTCCTACTTTTACAACATCTGTATGTTTCTGTTTTATAATACAGGGCCTGATCTCAGTAGAAACTGTTGAGTACTATCAGAACAAAAATAATAATAGTTATTTTGTTTAACTTACCTACAGTAGCAGCTGTGCCTGGGAAAAAACGATCTTCACAAAATCTTCTTAAGAATGAAGTCTTTCCAACACTCGAATTTCCCACAAAAATGATCTTGAATAAGCGGTCTGGGACAGAGCTTATTCTCTCCTCCTTCAAGTAAGAGTAAAAATTAGCCTCCAACTGTTCTAGAAATCCTGTTGCTTCCCCAGTTTAAGGCTGATATGCGGGAAAGAACAGATTTTGTCCTATCATACTCTTTATTACTCATGAAGCAATAGTCTTTTTCTTCTTAAAATAACTCAGCATTTCAGATGTTTGCCATGCATCATTCCAGATCATCTGAATTGCAGTGATTTGCACTGAGCTCTGGAAGTATACTGAATATGAACCTTTGCATGAAACTGCCAAAATAAACCAGTTTATGTCCATGGCCACAAATCAATATTTATAAAGCTACACACAGTTCTGCTCAGTAGCTTCATCCTATACCAGTGACACAGGGGAAGCAGCACATCTTCATTTAGATAACAGAAGCAAAGTCATAATTTTTTGGCTTATGCCACCAGATTTTTCTCTCTGCTACCACCACAGAGCCAAGAACTTCCATCCAATTCCTGCATTTCTACATCTGTTTAACATTACGGGCAGAAGAATGGAGGAAAGACACAGAGAATTAGACCAGTTAATCAGGCTGTAAACATTCAGCTATGTTTCTGTCATTTCACTTTTTAGGCAGAAGGAACCGAAATTTGTTCTGCTTATCCAGGTCCTGTTTACTGCAGGCTAAGCTAAGTGGATGCTGGAGAGAATATTCATATCCTCTATCAAGTGGGTCATCATTCTTCTGCATGTAGATCAGGAGGTGCCTAGGGAAGCATTCTGTAGCACCAGCTGGTTTGCAGGGGGTGCCCTTGTTGATCTCTTCTGTTTTGTGTAAAGCTGAAGGAAGAGGGAGATAGAAAGTTTGCTCTCAATGCTGCAGAAGGGGAGCAAGATCGTGGATGGTCCTGGCATTAGTTTGTTGAGGTGTGGGTTGCAAGGAGGGAGAGAAGGAAGAGGGAGAGGAGGGAGGGAAGGGCCCTCTGCCAATCATTTGATGTGCAGGATCCAGGAGTCTGCTGCCTTCATGAAGACATTGGAACTGAATTTACTGCCCAACAGTCCTTAGAACGAGACATTCAAGTCTACACTTGGAAGTGTTTTCTACAAATATACAGAAGTCTTAGAGAAAGAAGAAGAAATAGAGAGTTGCTCCTGATCGGGGAAAAAAACCCAAACAACAAAGGCTTGAGCTGCTGTCTTCCTTTGTGTGAAAAAAAAAAAAATAACTCACTGCTGTAAATTTTGGGGACAAAAAGTGCATGTTTCTTTCATGAGCTGGGCTTATAGCCCACCACAATTATAGAGGGGTTTCTTATTTTCCTTTTCTATTAAATTCTAAACCCCCTGGCAACTATAGGCTACTAGTAGCACACACGCATTTATACAAAGCACATTCTCAGTCCTGCTAAAAACCATTCCCAGCTTATTAGTCTGTGTGCTCTGGGAAATAAAACAAGCTAACATACAATCATCAGCTTGGCAGTGTTATCACAGTGCTTCTGAGAATCATAGCTAAATATATGGACTACATGACCTGAATTACTTTGTCCCTGGTGGTCATACACACTCCAGTAGCACTAAGACTCAAAGATCCCAAAGGCCTTCAGCTCAACTCCCAACACAATAAGAAGCCATTTTTCTCTGAGGTGTATCAAGCCCAGTCATGAAAATAACCTTAATAATCAAACTTGATTATAAATCTGCATGTGAACACTATGCTAGAGCATAAGCTACTCCACAATCTGCTTCAACAAGGTGCTGATGGGAAAATGGAATAGCAGTAGGATGAAAATTTATTTTAGTTTACAATGCATTCTGAAAAATCTTCCCTACGTGTTTCTTTTGAGTGGCCTTTATATAAACAGTAGCCAGGTAAAGTAACACACCTAGCTTTTGTACAATTGAACACAAATGTGAGACATTACAGGTATAAATATAGTCATTCATATTCCATATTGAAAGATCAGAGGGGAGAGGAAGTGAATCTCATGCAGAAGTTTTGGACAGGAAGTCTTGCTTTCATTTCCATTAGGGTTCCTTCAGGTGCTTTCCCAGTGACATTTCTGGTAATGTTAACTGCAGCTTCACCTTCACAGCCACTCAGAAAAATGAGTGGTAATCAATCAGGTAAAGACCTGATTGCCAACTCCCAGATAAAACAACAGTTGCTTGGAATCATGCACTGCTGCCAGTGCTGGTTCTACTCACCTATAAGGTGCAGTAGGTCACACAGGATTAGCAGCTGAACTACTGTGAATATATGCTTACTAGGAAGGCTTAATGCCAGCAGCTAGGAGCCTGAGCTCCATGCAGTAAGCAATAAGATCATGGAATGCATACATTCCATGTCATACAAAAGTCACTGTAGACTAGTTATAATAAGAAACAAGATCTAGTTCCTACCCAGCTGGGAGGATGAGCTTTCCAGGGGCACTACTGCTGGAACAGGGCTGGCAGGACAGGATTGTCCTAGCTGGATAGGATGAGCTACCTGGGTTTTGTCATCCTGAAGTCCAGTGATGCCATGTTTTGAAAATGTGATACAAAATAAGTCATACAGCAAGCAGAGAGCATGCACTGAATTAAATAAGTTCAAAATATGAAACTCTTTTCTGTACCCTCAATGTTTTATTAAAAGGTACCACTTAGAAATTATTATGTAACCATGGCATAATTCTATCATAATTTTTAAGATATGCTTGCTTCTTCTAAAAGAACCATATAATTATGACCAAGCAAACCAATTTTTCCTATACTTTAATCTTTTTAATATGTGCTTCAAGAATCTAAAAATGAGTAATCCTTAACAATGATTCTAAAATTAGAAAACAAGCACAGCTTGCTCTAAAGCAATAGCAGTGCAAAAAGAACTTTAGACTACAAAGAAATGTACCTTCCAGCACACTGTTTTAAGGATTATTACTGAATGGTGAATTCATTGCTAGCATGCATATACAAGCTAGAGCTGAAAAAGTATAGGATTTCAATTTGCTAAATGAAAGTCTATTCAAAAATAATTGAAAAGTAATGATATTCCTCTCATTATTTTTCAGATAATGTAACAGCTGCCAAAGCTGACTCAAAAGTATCACAATATGAGAAATATCACCTTGTGGCAAAAACAAAACAAAAACTTTTAAAAGAAAAAAAAAAAACCCTTGCCTCTTTTAAGACCACTTCTACCTTCCACTGGATCTTCTTGTGTCACCTATTACAAGGCTTAACTTCACTTTCCCTAAACAGTCCTTCAAATGGAAATCTATGCACACATTGTCTGCAGTTACCACTCCTTTAGGTTGAGTTTCCTTTCTCTGCACCTTCAACACTTGTCTGCAGTATATTTTCATCCCCCATTTCATGCAATGGCTTAATTTTTCATGCTTCAACTTAAAGACAGAAAAGTAAATAATTTTAGATTCTAGGAATGACACATTAATCTTTGACACCACCTCATGGCATCCAATATTCCCTCAGAACAGAACAGAACAGAGGAGTTCCAGTTGGATGGGACCTACAGCAACATAGTCCAACTGCCTGACCACTTCAGGGCTGACCAAAACTTAAAGCATGTTATGAAGGGCATTATCAAAAAGCCTCTTAAACACTGACAGTCTTGTGGCATGGACCACCTCCCTAGGAAGCCTATTCCTGTGTCTGACCACCCTCTCACTAAAGAAATGCTTTCTAATGTCAAGTCCACACCTCCCCGAGGCAGCTTTGAACTATTCCCACACATCCAATAGCTGGATCCCAGGGAGAAGGGAGCAGCACCTCCCTCTCCCCTTCCTCAGGAAGCTGTGGAGAGTAAGGGAGTTGACTTTCAGCCTGTTTTTCCACACTGGACAAACTCGGAGCCCTCAGCCACTCCTCAGAGGACACATTTTGCAGCCCTCCCACCAGCTTTGTGGCCCTCCTCTGGATGCATTCAAGGACCTTCACATTCTCTCTAAATCATAGGGCCCAGAACTTCACACTCTACTCAAGGTGAGGTCTCCTTTGTCCTCTTACATTTGACAGTGTTTCCTTCCCTACAGGCTGCTCTCTGGAAGATGATGCTGAGTGTTCCATTGATTGCTCTCTGGATTTGTTATTCATTTCCGTCTCAAAAATATTTTCATCTTCTCCAGTCCATCTGCTCAGCTGCTTATCAACCAGCCTGTCAAGAAGCTGGGGAAGGTGATCTTCTTCAATTGATATTATTCTTTGGAGATGTGATGTTTTAGGCATTCCTCCAGTGACTCCAGCATCAGGCTCTTCAGAGAGAACTCCATTGAGTCCAGCAGAATTCCTCCTCTTTGAGTTACTGAAAATATCGTCTTCTTCAAATGAATGGCTAGACAGAGAAAAAAGGAAATACATCACAAAAATATAATGGACCTGCTATTTTATTCTGAATTTAATCTGAATAACTGAATTTAATCTCCCATGGTTTTGACTAGTCACAGCAGGCAGACGAGATGCATTCTGGTGTCTGCTGAAAAGTCAGCTCATTGTACCATGTGTATATATGTTGATAATTATAAGCATCATGGGGAAAGCTAATAACTTACAGGAGAAACCTGAACCAGAATGGAAAACATTAGATTAACATCAATTCTAACCTCACAGAAGAGCTAAATTGTACTTCTCTACTGTGATTTTCTCCTTTCCCACCTTCCACACCCATTCTGGAGGAATATAAAAAAGTCCCCCATGCAAGATCCTTTCTATGTGCAATCTAATTCTCTCTTGAGTAGACAGGAGGGACATGGGTTTGCTTAATATGGATTTAAAAAATCCAAGTGGTGACTCAACATTGTACCACATTAACATGGGGTCACAGGCAAGTTTCTGTGTCTCCCAGCATACACCCATTCACAGTGGGGAAATCTCTTGCCTTTGCAGACAGCACACTTGTTTTATGTTAAAATTTGGTTCCTCATTTTCAAATTTCTTAATGAGCACAGTAATCTTATAGTGACAGACCCTTTAGAAATACACTCTTTGGAAAGTTCAAAAGTATCAAAAAGGAAGCATTCCACATCTTCTTTCTATAGGCCTCATCATACTCAAACAGGGAACACATGAAAAAAAGTTCCTACCTGTTGGGCAGCATCTTGCTCTCTATGTATTTCCCAATGATAGACCCTGATCTTTGCTTCCAGCTGGCTTTTGGAACAGTTGTTTTGCATTTCTGCAGAAATACAGAATACTTCTTACTGATTTACTTCTGGTGCTCATTACGGTTAACTACCCACATTCCAAATACTTAAATAATGCAATGCAAATGAAAGGAAAAAATGTAGAAGGAAATCCTAGAGGTATAAATGCTTCAGAATTCCAGTTAATAAACAATCAGAACAGGGAACTCCAGATCCTGTAAAAATTCACCTGCTTTGTAAATAAAACAGCACAATGCCATGAGAAAAAAGTAAATGGGTATTTTTTTTACACAAGCAGCTTCTTGTTGGAATAAGAACACAAGCAAATATAAACTAAGTGGCCTTAGTCTCCTTACACCAGGGTACTTCTAGAACACCTAGGGGTCCATCCTTTGCTGCTGCTTAAAAAATTAATAGGATCTGCTCTCACCCCAGTCTGAAGAGGTATTCAGGTACTGATTCAGGTACTCAGTTACTGTACTGTTGTATAAATGTTTCAGGATATTACCTACTTTCGATGGAGCAAATCAACACAATTTTGTTGTTCAATTTTTAGGTTATTTCATCCTTTCATGATTGTATCCTTAGTTTCTTCTAAAATACATTCATCTCTCTTCAGATAGCTCCATAATAGCTCTTCAGATAGCTCCATAATTCTAAGCATGTAGTTCTTAAAATTGTACAGCAAATTAAAAAAAAAAATCTTATTTTCAAGTGAGAAAAAAAGACAATATAAATTAAGAACAGGGCAAGATTTAAGTGGCACTGAAGTCCATCTCCTGCACAGGCTTCTGCTTCCCTTCTTTTGAAGCTGTTCTCATATGTGTCTGCTCAACACTGGGTTTGAAAATAATAGTTGGTTACCTGCAAAAATATGTCACGTTCATCCTTGAGATGTTTGTTCCTCTCTCTGCAAAGAGAACACAAACAAAAGAAACACTGCAGCCAAGTATTTAGAACTGCTGACTTTTCCACTCCACACTAGCAGACAGACTGGACAGTTGGCAGTGCAAACCTTTCATCATCCTTTATTTATATTCTCACCTCAGCCAGTTCCTTGTTTGGGATATTGATTCTCCAGCAGGGCCGTGCTGATTAAAGCCAGATGGGATCTGGATGTCTTTCTGTATTTTATCTAAACAAATGCCTTAACACATAGAAATCAGTTGTGGTCAATATGCCTTCACATAGTGTAAATTGGAATGTTTAATGATTTTCACAGTAAAGATGACCTCTTAGTGTGGAGAGGGTGCAAAGAACACCATCTCTTGTTCATCTGCTGACAGCTGTGAAGGCCAGTTATGCCCCTCTGAGGGCTGCAGTTGTGGCTGCCATGGAAAAGTCACCCTAGGAAAACATCCATCTTCCATCCTTTGTGCAGAAACAATGAAAGTGTCAAGAAACAGATACTCCAGGCAATCAGCAAGCTCTGATCAGATCTGACAGCACACCTGCTTAGTACATCATCTATTGTCTCCATCTGTTGCTGGCCTGGCCACAGGAGACACTGAGCAGCCAGAGTGAACAGAAAAAACCTCTGTTGCCAAATTTTTCAATCTATGTCCCCAAAACTTGCAGCAGGCAAGATCACAGAGCGGCCTGTGGAAAACACACGCTGCAAAATAAGTGCCTTTCCTTGTGCCTGTCAAATTTTCAGGCAACTTTAAAAGGAGGCTTCCTGAAGGAAATTCAGCCAGTGGAGGCCCAGAGGCAGGTGCAACCTGCAGCCCACAATGACTGATCACTGAGCAGACAAGAACCAACACTGCTGTACATTTAAAAAGAGGGCTACAGTTGTCTGAACTCCTACAGCTCCAAACTTCGAAGTCTATCAATAAAGGAATTTTAGCTAAGTACATTTTTGTATCATTTTACAAATATTTTAGGAAAATAATCTTCATTTTGGCTCAACTCCCAGCACTTGAGAAGCAACAGAGCCTTTCAGCAAGCTCCTGCAGCCAGGTTTCTACCTCAGAATCAGCTTAGAACTGTTCAGTGCTGTTCTGTTTTACATTTGACTTTTGGAAGGGAGATTGTCCTACAACACTGAACTGTCAAAACAAAGCACATCTTTCAGGTGTGCTGCCCCCTAGTCTAGGCAAGAGCTGAGCATACAAAAGTATTCTGTAACCATTTTTAGTATTTTTGTGTCATTTATCCTGTGGCAGTTGACCTTGACTGGCTGCCATATGTACACCCAGCCACTCTCTCACTCTTCTTCCTCAACACAACAAGGGAATATAATAATATGGAAAAGCTTGTGGGCCAAGATAAAGACAAGAAAGTTACTTACCAGCTACCCATTACAGACAAAACAGACTCAATTGTAGGATGATCAGAAATAGAGACAAAACTAAAATCACCTTCTCCACAATCCCCTTTCTTCTCAGGCTCAACTTCACTCCTACACCCTCAGCTCTTTTGTTGGAAAACTCAGCTCTGCAGAGACGGGGCAACTGAGAGGCGTTTTTAGAAGATTTTATTCTATTATTAATCTTGCAGAAGGGTGAGACACAAGAGATGTAAAACTCAATGCCATTCTATCAGAAGCCAAGCTATTTCTTATTTACAATACCTTATAAATGTTCAATTTCTCTCTCAGCAATGTCTTCTCTATTCCATAGCCTTTCTAAGTCAGCACACCTTATCTCAAAATTTGCATACAAATGTACAAGACTATGTGAGCTTTCAGTCAGGCTTTAAGAATCCTCTACAAATCCATTTTTCACACTCTTCTACCTCCTTATGAATCCTGTATGGCACAAGGGGATGGGGAATAGTGGAGTTGGTGGTCAGTCCATAACAGCTTTTCTCTGTGGCTCCTCCCTCCTCACACAGTTTCCTTGCTCCAGTGTGAGTTCCCTCACACAGGTTACCATCCTTCACAAACTCCAGCACAGATCCTTTCCATGGGGAATAGTCCTTCAGGAATGGTCTGCTCCAACGTGGATCCCCCATGGGCCACAATTCCTGCCAGAAAACCTGCCCCTGCATGGGCTCCTCTCCTGTCAGGAGCCTGCTCTTGTCTGGACTCAGCACAGGCTACAAGGGATTCTGCTCCAGCCGTGCCTGGAGCACCTTCTACCCCTCCTTCTTCACTGACCTTGGTGTCTGAAGGGCTTCCTCATACATTTTTTTCTCTCTTTTCCCAACTGCTGCACTGTTTTCCCCCCTTTCTTACTGAGGTTTCCCAGAAGCACACTGGGGCTGTGGAGCTGCACTGTGCCCTGTGTTGTGTCCACTGCCACAGGGCAGCCCTGGCTTCTCTCTGGCACAGAGGCTGTCCTGTGGCACCCCACTGCCAATGACACCTACACTCACTACATATCCCAATATAATTCCATCCTTTAACAGACCCCTTTAGAACTATATAGGAAGTTTTTGAATGGAAGATCTACATTACCTTAAAAAATCCAGCTGCTTCAAAAGTCCTGACTTCTCTCTCTGTAAGGTTTCTGTCACCCGGTACACCTCCCTGCAAAAACAAAATAAATAAAATAAAATTGTTCTAACCAGGGTAAGAACACTGTTAAAACACTTTCCCTAGGGGTATCTACATTTGAGACCTCAGCTTCTTCAAACCTGTAGATTCTATTCTGCACAAATGGTTAATATTTTAAAGAAGTTTATTCAATATAAGGCACACAGAAGAACAGCAGTACAAGTTAGCAGAGGAAGGAGTAGAGGTTCTTTTTTCAAAAAATATGGCTTTTTAATTCTTCATCCAGAGAGCTTAATATATGTTGATACTGGCACTTGGAGCATTCAGAAAAGATACACTGCTGAAATACTTCTCACTCATGGCCACTAAAAAACAGGTGACATTTTATCCAAAATTAGAGCTTATCCTGCTGAAGCAACCATATGTCAGGCTCACACGTCTACAATCCCTACAATTTCTTTCCAATTCCTGACACTTATGCAGCCATTTTAACACCATTTACTTTGATTTAACACGATTTGGTGTCTGGCCTTCAATCTTTATTTGCCTTTCAGTGAAGCCTCAAGTTCTTCCTGTGCACTGTCTGAACATTACACCTGCTTCAACAGCTCAGGTCTTACCAGACTGATACAGATGTTTAAAGCAACACTGCAGGTGCAGTTGAGTAGGGCTGAGCTCTAATTCCATAAACCACTATTGAATCCACAGTGCTTTGTAAGTGCAGTAGTATTATTCAGCAGTCTGACCACTGGGCAGATTTTCTTTGTAGCCTTTAAATCAGATCATTCCATAGTCTTTGCTCTGGATCTGAAAAGAGAGGCCTCAAAGAGGAAACAAACCACCTTGAGGAGGAGTATTTCTACTGTCTACTTGCAAAACACACATCAAACATGCAAACCTAAAAATTCTAATCACGGTGGTCATTCTTTAACACTAATTTATCAACAAAGTTTATTATTAATACCCTCAAGAAAAATTAAAGAAGTAATAACTAAGTAAAGCTTGGCACAAAGCTTAAGAGAAAATGAATGTGACATTTGAACTAATGCTCTGCTCTATCCTGAAACATGTCAGACAGCAACAGCTCTGAATTATACAGTTCATTGCTGCAATGGCCAGGTCCATCTGTCATTCATGTGTTCTCCATTGGCAATGAGAGGCTTCTATAGATCCCTGAGCATTTTCTTTAAAATGGACTTCAGTGAACATTTCTGCCAATTCCAGCTTCAGGGTAGTGATTCTTCTGCTTTGTGCAGAAGGCTGGAGCAAGACAGGTAGCTCCATCTGTTGCATTTTTATCCCTCAAAATATGAATCTTAAATATTTCTTCTTGAATTTATTTTTTTTTTTTTTGTAATTCAAAGTCAGACTCTGAAATCTTCAGCATTTGAACTGAAAACACCAAAATTATGGTTCTGAATTATCATAAGGCTTTGTGGAAATTGTGATAAGCTGTTTTATCTTGCTGCCTTACTAGGCTTACTTTTGATGAAGGAAAAAAAGAAGATCCTAGGTATTCCACCATCAGAGTGCATTCTGAGAAGCAAGCTTCAGATATACTCAGCTTTGGGGAGGATGAAGCATCATGTGCAACAACTGTAAGGCACTTCCATAAGGAATTCCGTAGGTATTTCAAAAATGAGACACTACGTGGATTTTTAATTCCAAATTCCCTCAACCAATGGCAGTGGGGAGAACACTGACATTTTGAACATGTAGCAGAAGATTCCATAGAAACCAGACATGGATTTGAATGCTGAACTACCTGAGGGAAAGCATCTAGAATTGCACTGGGCTTTGCAGGTGACTTCTGCTTATGACACAAGCTTAAATCGCAGCACTGGGTACCCTGAGGAGGCTCACTGGCACACCAAGCAAGTGCACTAGAACTGCTGCAGCTGGACACTTACATTTCCTTCTCCTCATGGAGCCTTGATGCCTCCTCCTGAAGCACCTGTAGCTGTTGTTGAGCCAGGCTCAGCTCATGGGATGTTCTCTCCAGGTCTCTCAGCAGCTCCTGGTTAGTCAGCTTCAGCTTGGTGTTCTCTACTTTGGTTTCTTCTTTGCCACTGAGGAGTTGTGTACACTGATGCTCTAACTGGGGTGGGGTGGAAGAAAAGAGAACAGAAAGCATTACAACTCACTGAGGCATCTTGGTTTTCAGGCTTTCAATTTGAGTCTTAGAGGTTAGCTGAGCAGGGAGTTATTTCTATCAAAGCCAAAAACTGAGTAAAACACATCCGGTGCTCTTCCACTGCTTTTTGTGCAGACATAATTATGTTACACAAGAACAAAGCCATTCCATTCTATGACTGAATTTTATCCAGTTCAAAAACACACCAGTACAAACCACAAAAAAGGTGTTACAGTGCAGATTAGCAGCATTAAGCTGATATTCACAACTGCTATTTTAGACCACTTTCCACAAAGACCAGGCCTACACAGAGCAATTCAGAGCTCTACCTAAAAACTGTTAGATTTAAATCTGACAGCTGATAAACCTTCCCACCCCCAGCAATATAAACAAGCAGTGACCTTTTTGCCACCTCAGACAGATCTGCAAGAAGTGTGAATTAGAGCCTTTTTATTCAGTTTTATATTCCCTCTCCAATGTAGATCAAAGAAAAGATACAACTTCCCTGTAAAACAAGTAACAGCAGATGATAGTGATTTCTGGTACATAAAGAAGTTCTACCTGCTTCTCCCTGGCTAACTAAACAAATTTAAACAACAGAGCAAAACTTCATATTAGGGAAGGCTGTCCTTAAAATATAAAAGTTTTATTTTGTTCGGTTTTTTCTGTCTTCATTTTAAGGGATGTAAAATATACTAGGAGCATTACAGTGATACCATTCCAATCTTCTGGATCTGAGACATAACATTGTTGGAGCCCTCATTTTGTCCATCCCAACTAGCAAAGCTCACCCAATCAAAATCTGTCCTCACCCAGCTCTTCCAGTCAGTTCCTACCCTAGAACACGGCTGTTGTTGTAGTCTTGGTTTTGAATGAGGTCCAGGTTAAAAATAAAAGCAGAAAATACTTTCTAGCCTGGACTGTGAAAAGTCAGGAACAAGTGTAGAGTGGGATCACTTAGCAGCAGCAGCAGCAGCAGCAGCTTAATGTATTTGCTGAACTGTAGCCTCAGTAGGCTCACATTTCCCATGGAACACTGGCTGGGCATCAGATTACTGCTGAACAAGGTTGGTTTACATGGATAGATTATGTCAGTTCCTGAATATTGCTTCCACTCCTCGACAGAATGAAGTTATCCATCCTAAGTAAAAGACTTAGAATTCTAAGTAAATTCTTACTAAATTCTAAGACTTAAAAGACGCTTCAGGTACTTAAGACAAGACTCATCCAGAGGAGTGGCTTTGGGAGAAGCAAAAAGTGATCACACAAAGATGAACTTTCAAAAACCTTAGAAGCAACAAATTGCTGACAGAAACCCCACTTAGGGAATAGTATGGCCGTCTGAAAACTTACACAGAGACTGCCTGAAATGTAACTGCAATGGTAGCCAACATCAGCTCCCAGAATCATCTATACTGATGTTAGAAATACTTGCTGTAAATCCTGGTGCTCACTCTTGTCAGAAAATGGTAATATAATGTCTAAAACCCAGAACACAACAAGAGGAGAAAGGATTGTTTCACAGCAATACACAGTTCCCTTCTTCCACTGTACCCATACAATCCTTTGAGAAATGCAAACCACTACCTTTAAAGAATTCATCTTAACAACTCCCAATACAGAGAAATAACTCATTAGGTGAATGCTCAGCTGATAATAGAATGGCATAGATCCTGTAGCTTCTAGCTGCTTATTGGAGCTGCAAATTGGCTCCTATGTTCATCTGGTAGATGGAAACTGATGGGGAAAAGACTCATGGCCCATAGACATGTTCAAGAAAATCTAAGTAGCAGAGAGAATTAACCCATTTCTACAGGTCACGCATAGACATGGTAGTTGATGGTGTATATTCTCTTTTTTTTTACAAAGATGAGAGGAAAACCAAGTAAAGTTGAATAAAGAACTGGGATTATCCAATGCAAATGAGCTGTTGCTGAAGAGATGTATTGGTGTCCCCGAAAGACACACACACACATTGAGCACTTTCCATGCAATCCCTTGTTGTTAGCTCAGCATCCTTTCTGTAGTTCTTATATTTTTTCTCCTTATTTATTTCAGTAGCATGTGAAAGATGAAACATTTATACAGTGCCATAAGGCAGTTATAAGCACTTGAGTCCTACTGATCCATGTTTTCATGCATCTCATTCCCAATTCCAAGATCATGCTCTTCAGCGGCTGTCATCAGCACAGAACCCAGCATTTTATGTGAGAAGTCCAGTAACTCCCCTACATTTCACCTGGTCCAGACGTACTTTCTTCCCCTCACACAACAGCTTGTGCCCTAGAGGTTAAACTGGATATCCTCTGGCCCCAGTGCCTCCTCCTGAGATGTTCCAACTCACATTCCTTGAGGAACAATGCCAGCCAGACAACCCTCATAAAGCAGAATCCCTCTGGCTATGTCAGAGGAAACAACTCTGAGCTCATCTGGTTTGAAAGCTCCCTTGCACATTTTTGCTAATGATTTCCAGCACAGAAATAATTACATTGTATTTAAAAGTTAAAAAAAAAAAAAAGAAAGAAAGAAAAAAAAGACTTATTAACGAAGTTTGAAAAAAAGCATTTGTGTTGCTCACAAGAGATTCTCTCATACAACCAAGCATAGAAGTCATAATTAAATCAAGCTACTTTTGCTGTTTGCAAGAGATTTAATTATCAAAGTATATTTCCATGCCAGAGGAGGAGACAGAAGTGAAAGAGATCTGTGGATAAGGAAAACATTAGACACCACACATGGGTACCTCAGCAAACGAAATGCAATACCAGAAAATGAGTGGGGACATAGTATTATAAAAACAGATCTGAGTCAAGACAAGAGTCACTTTCAGAGAAGATAATTTGAAACTAGAAAAATATATGTAGAAAACAGTGCCTCTAACTACACTGAGTAAAGCACTCAAATAAATGGCTAGGTTGGTATACCAGAAAAGAAAAACTCATCAAATACTGCATATCAGATTAACAATGGGCCAATCAGCTGGTTGAACGACAAAAGCTTCAGTTGTCATCAATCATTTGAATGAAATTATGTCACTCATCTCATCATTAGAAACAGTGAATTCCATTCATCCAACACAGCTTCCTCTACATAAAATCAAAATGGGATCTTCATACACCGTGAAAAGTTTAATCTTTATGGTGTATGAAGATCCTATCTTTTAAAAGCACCCTTATTGTGATTCATGCAAATTCATAATGGAGAGGGGAAATGATGAACACTATAAATTACAAATTAAAAAACCCTGAAACTGTAATACTATTAATAATAAGCAATGTCATGAATAGAAATGGAAAACATAAAATCAGATTAAAAATAATACTAATAAAAATAGCACAGACATTGTTTTATGTTCTCCAAGATAGGCAATAGTAGACAATGGCAATGTAGACAAAAATCATAAGATAAGACTTCCTGGTATTGTGGCCTATATTGATTGATTATACCAGGCTTAAAATTGAATGAAAGCCTTTGAATAGCTTCTGTGGGTTTTATACCAAATTTATAAAGCACATACTTGAAAGAAACACAAGAAGAGTTTTTTACAGAACTACAGGTTGACAACCACGTTTTAAACAGAGCTTTAAAGCAAAAACAAACAAAGGAAAATATTAAATATAATCATTACAAAATCAGAATAAGTAATTTCCTATACTTTTGCAGTTAGTTTCAGATGAAAAATTAGTATCTGTGTGCCCCCACAGATATCTTCAAAACATAGTTTATTCCACTACAGTGCTGCAATGTGCCTGCATAAAACCACAAGGGTAATTAACAACAGGCAGTTGATTTCAACTATGGAATAGACTTTTAGTTCAGTCCTGTATCCTTACCAGCTAAACTTCACAGAATCACAGAGTACCAGGTTGGAAGGAGAACTCAAGGTTCATCTGTTCCAACCTTTTTTGGCAAAAACCAAGTTAAGCCAAGACGACCCAGCATCCTGCCCAGCTAAATCTTTAGTGTCCAATGCTGGGGAATCCACTGCTTCCCGAGGAAGTTTATTGCAACAGCTGATGGTTCTCATTGTGAAAAACTCCTCTTTTTGTCCACATATTCATATTCTACAGAAGGAATTGCATTTATAGCATTCCATTTCAGCCCTTTAAATTCCAGTGCTATCTCCTTTCCCTATTGCTAGTCTTTCCTGCAATGACCTTGGAGCCACTTTACAGCAAGTTCTCTCCTCCCTCAAGCAGGCCATGCATTTTAGAAGTAAAACACATCAGATTTTAATATGGGAACTTGACAAGCTGTTACCAATGCAAGGGAAACTTGCACTGCTGTAAAACTGTTATCACAGAGCTATATCAGGAGCAAGTTGTTCAGGAGGGAGCATTTCAAGTTCATAGTGCTGAATCAGTCCAAAACAAGTAAATGAGTGGCTGGTACAGGCTTTGAGCAGAGGTGTGCACTAGAAGAGCCAAATCATTGTTCTCTGCTCTTAAGCTGTCTGTGTGTTAAGCCACTTCCTACAATGCCAAAGGCAGTGGAATTATGCTACATTTTCATAAAAATTAACCTAGTACCTGGGGAGAATATCCAAAGCATTATTTTATTTTCCATTTTACCACATAAAAAGAAAATTACTTTAGAAATAGAGGTTAACATTTTTCCTAAGCACACGACACAAAAACAACAGAGGGTTACAATTTGGCAGAACCACATTGCACCAACCTGCAGTTTTTAGGACCTAAAATAGTACCTAAAGAAAATCATATGAGCAAATAAGAGCTCTCTATTTTTTAACTCCAAAGGATATCAATCAGTACCCTTTTCTGTTTTTGAACCAACTGTTCCAGTTCTTGTTCTTTTGATAGCAGCTTGCTCTCCAGCTCTTGACTGTGGGACTGAAACCTCTCTGTGTCCTGCAAAATTCCAAGAGGAAATGGATTAAGAGAAGAGCACAATTGCATCACAGGAGGAGAAATAACAAATCAGACATGAAGCTTTCCACAGTGAATATAACAAGACACAGGTAGCACTCAGTTTAGGGATGGTTACCACTCATGAACCTCCAAACTGCTGTAGTCCAGCAGCTTCCATGACTGTGGCTGCTACAGAATGTGCTGATTGCACATGAGTAGGTATCGAGCCTAGCAAGCGGAGGCAGAGGTCTCCGGCAGGAGGCTGAGGGGCTCAGCCACTCTAAATCAATGCAGGCAGAGCATATCCCCTCCTTTCCAGCCACAGCAACTCAGGTCCATGAGAAAGAAACAACTGCCACGCTTCAAATCCGTCACTAACAACAATTTTTCACAGATGTTCCACTGGTATAAACAAGCAACTGGGGCTTCAAGCTCTGCCTTTCACTTAGCAATTGTATTAACCTGTCCACTAAGTATCCTGCACTGAGAACTCCCAGTCACACTTGGGATTACTCCTTCTGACACTCCTCAGCTGAGAATAATTGTCAGCCCTCTCCTGAGTAAAATCAGGTTCCAGCAGTTTCTATCAGCTGAGAATCTGTCCCGTTTCTCCAAAACCAGGCTTCTACTCTCTAAGATCCCCAGGAAAATGCTTCTAAACAAAAAATAAAAATTCCCTCAAGACAGCAGTGGTTCTTACGAGTGTTTTCCCTTAAGCAGTACATGTAATGGGGTAATCAAATGCATGATAACTGGCTCTTTCGGGGGAAGAATATATATGCAAGTGAAAAAACAGACTAACTGTCCCTTTTGTGTAACATTCAGTCAGCAGGGTATTAAGTATTGTAAATAGCTACAATTTGTACTTATTTGCATCTTACCAATTTCTTTAAATGTATTCTTCAAGAGCTGCTCTTCATTCAAGCCACAATAATTTCCCCTTTATATGGCATCAATGCATCTCTCCAGGCTGTAAAGTCTTTGTAAGACTTTGCATTAGAGCAAGAATTTAACAGTCAGATCTCCCCAGACCTCAAATTAGTCATGCAAAGAAACAATACTTCATGACTGTCTGGCAGCCCTTAATGTGACTGCTGACTAAACTGTAAATAGCTTGAGTGGGAAGCTTTCATGAAAAAGCCTGAAAGAAATGGCTTAACCTCAAACATACAACTAATTAGGAGATCCAACAATCATTGCTTATGGAAAAGTCTTTGTTGTTTGGGGTTTTTTTCAGTACTACTTCAGTTGTTGGCTATTAAGAGCATATAAACTATATTTTCCACAAAACTGCTGTCAGGCAAAGTTGCAAATACTTTTCATCCTTCAGCTGACATACAAACTTTATTTAAAGGTTTCATCTCATCCACCACTAAAAACTGCTTTCAGCTTGGAATGGCAAAAAACTTGAAAATTTGGGTCAGGTTCACTACACTGTAAGGCAGGTGAAAAGAATGGTTCCTTAGACAGCTGATAAAGGCTTTTTTTTCTTTTTCTTTTTTATTTTGGTTGGTAGGAAACAAAAAAATACTTTATATGTTTGCATCACAAAAGGACATTTTAGATATATTTGATTATATTGTCTAGATATATTTGTATATACTTGATTGAGAAGGGATGCAATAACCACTATTTTGGCAACTGCTTCTAGCACGTATTGCTGAAACCCTGTATTTGTTTCAATTGTATGACTATGACTATGATGCCAAGACAACAAAAAGGGATGAGCCAGTAGCTCATGATTGACTGCCCCAGGCCACCCAGAGCAGCTGTGGAACCTCCAATATTTTAATACTGAAAACTTAATTGACCAAGTTTCTGAGCATCCTGATCTAGTTAGGAAGTAAGGCATCACCTTCCCACCTACATGATTCTAAGATGACTCTTTCCTGAAGCATGCTGGAAGTTCTTGTTAGTTTCCTTGTTTTACAAGAAAAGGCAGGACAGAAAAATCCAAAGGAAAGACAACAGACACAGTAGAGAAGATTTAAAAACGACTTCCCAAGAAAAGGGAATTAATCTTCAGGTGTTCTGGAAGCACCATGGCAGTGACAAAAGATTCTGCCCATGTTTATTTTGCAAATAACCTGTGGCTGTTCCACAAGTTACCATCACTTGATTCATCCCTTGTTGTTATCCCCTTCCAAAAAGCAGAAACTGCAGAAGTCAACAGGATTGGTGCTGCTCTGAACAGCCTCACAGAGTGTTTTCCTGATTGTGACCAGAAGCTGGATTTGGAGTAGCACCAACACAATGTTTGTAGTTTATCAGACTTCCAAAACAGTGCCAGCTGTGCTGTGTGCCAGCCACTGAGCACAGGACATCACTTAACTTGAAGCTGCAGAGACTCAAAGTTTGAGGCTGTAGCACAAATGTAGCTGCAAGGTAAAAGATGTTTTTTCTTCCTCTGTTGTGAAACACATTTTGTGGGCTTTAATTTCACACCCAGAACGAGTTTAAAACCTCTGAAATGGGGAGCAAAATCCATGGCCACTATAACAGAGACACTCACTTTCAAGAGAAACTGCTCTTTCTCCTTTTTGATTTGCTGTTCCATTTCCTCATAGAGATGTTGAATTTCTTCATCATAAGCAGCAATTTTCCTAATAAGAGATAAAAATACACTGAGTGGGTCTTCATAGCATTACTTAAAGTCATAGTCCACACTACCAGCTAAGCTCCACATCTCTGCCTTAACACAAGACTCCAAAGAATGTTCTGGTGTCAAGGAAATAGAAATTTTTGTGCAGCAAAGCTCACAGATTAATTTTTTTTTATTTTTCTCATGGTCGTAAAGCTTCAATAGCTCAAGAGCTAATATAAAGCTGATGTTTCCATATAAACCAGCTGTTCATTATGCAATTTTAATGACTACTAGATCTTAGGTATAAGGAAGACAGTTTCTTAATGACAATACCAAGATATCAGAGCCTAAATTTGACAGTTAAAACTATTTTCATGGCAACCTCCTTTTTTTTTACTCTTTTGCCCATTCAAGGGTACCGAATGAGATATTTCTATCTAAGACATGTTAGCTAGAATGGAATTCTTGAAAGACCTTCTTGAAAGCAGCCTTGATGCCTCTCTAACTGCTTTGCTGAAACAAATTTGAAAAGCCCAGACAAGGAACAGAAATAAATATGCTTTGTACAAATGTATGCGACTGTAGGGAAAAAAAAGAACCTACAAAGTTCACTTTTTTCCCAGTAGAATATTGCAATTAATACCACTGCAGTTTGATCCATGAAGGAGCAAATACTTTAGCTTGGACAGAAAAAATTTAACTGTTGACAGGGAACAAGATATCTATTGTTCTGCTATTATTCTATTCTATGCTCATGAATCCAGACACCGAAAAGCAAAAATCTCTTTGTAACAAACTCAGGGGACATCCTAGAAAAAATTTTGATAGAGATTATTCGGACCTTTATCTGACAGTACTGTATATTCCCCCATATTCTTCCTGCCATAGCTGTTCCTTGAGAAATCTGCATAATGCATCTGTTACAAATAAAATACAGAATCTTCGAGGGCATTCACATCAGCAAGAGCAAGACAAGGAACAGGCAGTAGAAAAAAACCCCAACATTTATTTTGTATCTTTTTTTTTTTTTTTTTTACCTAATGCTGTACATATTCGATGCTTTCCCTTATTGAAGGCCTGGTTCTCTTCCCATTTAAAACAAAGCAAATTTTAAAGAAAAAGCAAAAACTTTACCTATTCTAAGAACAGTGAGTAAAACCAGAAACAAGTCTGCCTTTCCCCCTTTCTACAGCAGAACACCTGACACTGCCAGCTTGCTTTTTCAGTCACAGGTAAAAAAATGTGAGACATCTTCCCAGGATTTACAGAAGCAAGGAACAGCTGTCAAGCTACAAAAAATGGAGGAAAACAATGGCTGTCACTTAGGCTTTTGTAAACTCTGACTAGGTGAGAAAACCGGGCCCCAAAAGAGCCTCTGCCATGTGACTGCAACATTTCAAATAGAGAGTGCCAGAAAATCCAGAAGCCCTTACTCCCCTTATACTATAAAGCTGGGTCATGTTCTGATCTCAAATTATCTTCTTGAAACTAAGAAAATGCTAATTTCTTAAATTAGCACTCATCAATGGAATCAAATTACACCAATTCATAGAGAAATAACAACTACATAGAAAGGCAAGGCAGAGATGCTCAAATCATACACCTACTGTATTCATGCAGTACAATGTCACTTTGACCAGTGCCAGACTGACTACTGAAAAGCTCTGTAACTTTGCAGAGGCAGAACACATTGCACAGCAGTCAGTGTTTCCATGGGAATCCTAAAGATTTTCTGGGCTTCTGTGTGACAGGGAGAATAACTTCAGTCCAGTGTTTTAGGTATTTCTTGTTTTAGGTATTTTCCTGTGACTTAGGTATTTCTTTCCTCTGATGTGGAAAGAAATTATATTTCTTATATTTCTATCCTCTTCTCTTTGGAAGCAAAGGATATGGTAGTGAGCACCATGAAGACTACATCCTGAAGGCACTTCTGAATGTAGGAATCTTTTCAGGTGGTCTGGCACATAAGCACATGCCATTTCTGCAGGCTGAATACCCTCCAAACATTTCATTCATGGATTTCCATTCTTATCTCTGATTAAATTAAACAGAAGGGGAAAATAATATCCCTTCATAATCAAAAGTCTAACAATTATAACTAAAATAACTAACAAATTATTAGTAAAATAACTAACAAGCAGAAGAAAAAATAATCTAATACATTAGCTGGCAAATATTCTCCACATATATTCAAGAGAAAAAATCTGAATCAATAAGGATATATCATTGTTACATGAAAAATGCGACGTGATTTCCTATTCCTTTAGATTACCCCTTCATGCTTTACTTAACACATAATTTTAACATTTCAGCCATATTTGATAATGTAGTCTCTCTTTTTAGTAACACTGTGGAAAAACAGATGAAGATGGAAGCAGATGAAATATAACGTGAGTTCATTAAGTTCAGATGGTAAATTTCAGATCAACACACTTAGAGGGCTTTAATTTCTGCCCATTCATGTAGCTGCAATGTGAATTGTTTTGATTTCACAACTGCTGTCCGTCCAGTTTGTCATAATGGTTCTTTCTCCTTAAAAAAATACAGTGAATTGTGCACAGTATGAACCAATCTCCTGAAATGCTGATTCTCCTCTTCTTCCACAAAGATGGATTCTGATACTATCCCATGATAAGCCCAGTGAGAAGTCAGTTGTTCCTTCCCTTCCCCTTTACCCTTTTGTTTATCTTGCCTGTTTAGAACTCTTGTTTGAAACACAGTCTGTTTTTATTAGGTTTGTCCTTCAAATGCAAAGCACAGCGGCAGACAGAGCTAATGGCAGTTGAAGATTTTATCTGCTATTAGAAGAAAAAGGTCTTTCTCATCTCTCTTAGGCTTACTTCCTATCAGTCTTATTAAAAGCCCCTTCATTCTACTGCCAGGGATTTGAAGAATAACAAAGTCTGTCATATTCCACTCCAGCTTTTGCCTCCTCATTCAAGAGATATGACCTTTTAAATATAGCTCTCTCAGAATAGCTGTTCTATTCCTTTAACCACTGAGTTGCCATTCCCTGCACTTTTCCTCATCCCACTACATTCTTCCTGTGTTGCAGAGACCAGAACTTCCCAGAGTGCACTCAGGACGTGGGTGCACTAAGAGTCCATGTAGTGACAAAAACATGCTTTGCCACTGCTCAGTACTCTCCCTGGTAGTGCCCAGCAGTTTACTGGGCTCTTTTGGCTGATTTTGGGAAGTTTCCTGCAATGCCCACGTGGGCTTTCTCTGGAATGGTAATTGCCCATCACATAAGCATGATTTTATTTTCTCTCCCTAATGTTGTTCATCTCTGCTTTTTTGGGGTGCTCAATACATCACCTTATTGTTTTAAAAAACACTACTGCTATGTTTAAGAAGCCATCTAATTTTAAACTAGCACTCAAAATGAAACACAAATACCAAAAATCAAGAAGAACTAACCTACCCTGGCAAACAAATATTGTACTTACAAAATTGCATTTGGTTTAGATTTAAAATCCCTTTTTTGTTTTTTTTTTTTATTTCTAGTTACATCAGTACTAATGTGCACATTCCCCATGTGTGCTGTATTTGCATGTTTGTGTATTCAGAATATATGTTCAGCCTCACTGCTGCCTGGACCTACAAACAGGGACAGCAGCAACTTATGGGATCTATTGAACCAGAACAGGAGGATACTCCTGGATCTCTTAGACCGTGGGACTCTGATTCAGGAATGAAAATATCCATGTGTGAAAGGTCCAGAAGAAACGACAAAAATAATGGTAGAGAAGAACATCACGGGTTTAGAGCATAGATTTTTATGGCACAAAGACCCCAGCACACACACAAATCTTCTCAGGGCATCCAGGATGGAAGAAAAAGGAACAATTGAAGACAAAAGCACAGCCTACACCCAGGAAAGGAGACAAAAGGCTGAGAGTAGATTGCCTTATTGCCTAATGACTCACGAAGGTGAGTCAGGAAGGAAAGATGAAAGATCAAATTCATATTCAATTTCCAAAGAGTATTATTGTCACCAATCAAGAACAACCCAGTAGATGTTGTAAGACCTCAAAACCCAGCATCCCTTCTCTTCTGTGACCCCACAGTAAATCCTGGCCAGTCTCTGCAGGTGCATGCATCTTAGTGCTAGTAAGTACGTGGGTATTAAAAAAAAATAATCTTTTCCCCTATATGGTGCTGGCTTGAGCTTTGCTGTTATTCATACATAGTTTAAAAGAAGCAGGTTATTCATCCCCACTGTGACTACCAAAGACAACATTAATACTTGAATTCCTTCCAGAAATTGACTACAAACAAAACAACATTCAACTGCTGAAATTAGTGATGTTATCAGGAGCAACAAAAAAAAGAAATTAGCTAAAACATGTTTTTACTACAAAAGCATAAAAATCCAACGCACTTTCAAGGTAGAGATTTCACATCAGCCAGAAAAGATAATGCTAATGCACTCTATGTACACCTCTGCATTGATCAGAGCTATTAAACAGACACATTTATTCATTCAGTTCCCAAAACAACACTCACAAAAAAAACCTTAAAAAAACCCAGAAAACAAACCTCTCACCACACATGGTAGCTAACAATCTCTAGTGTAAAACAGACAGCAAACTCTCTGTATGCTGTTTCCAGCTCTCTGAAGGCTAAAACCACACACAGAGACTTAGCTGAAAACTCTACTACCAATATAAACCAATTGTCTTAAATGATCACACATTTTTAGGGTTTTTCCTTCTTCATAAGCCTTGTCACATTCTCAGAATAGTCAGGAAAGTGCTGAACAAATGAAGTAAATTTTCAACAATATATTTGCCTTTATTGCTCAGTCTGTAAGAATCTGAAATTCAGAAGTGACACTTTAAAATAAACATACAGTGGAACTTCAACTATGCCCATAATTTTGCATTTTAAGATTTATCATCATAACTTTCCTCTCTCTAGATAACTACATAGAAAAGAATGATCTATTAATTTTTAGTTCTTGTACATATTTTCTATGTGCATTTTATGTATTTGTTGATATTTACATTTCATATTTTTATATATAAAACATACGTTATTTACTGTATTTCATAGGTTTGCTTTAAATGTAATTGTTAGCTTACATTTTCACTAGTATCAGTGCTTTGTGCTGCTCTAACATCTTAAACCTCTTATGTCTCTGGCCAGTTAATCCAGGTTTAGAGTTTTTCTGCACGCAATGCTTGCAAAGCACACAGACAATTTACCAGATTTACTGTTAAATATGACTTTCCTCTGGAATCAAACTGATTAACTAGATTGGAATCACTCAAGATTGCCTTAGAGCTTCAATGCAATAACAGATATCTGCAAAAGAATTTCAGTTGATAAAATCTTAACCAGAAGAGAAAAGCTAATTTAATTCAGTTCTGCCATATAAATAGTTTTACCAGTAGTCTTAATGCCTACTTTACATTATGGGAAATTTCACATTATGTGAAGTCTTGTCCTCAGTTCTCCACTGAAATATCTTGTTTCTTTCAGAAGTCCAAATAGTAGGTAAAATAGTTGTAAAACTACACAAGCAGTCTAACGAACATAAATACTAACTTTTTTAGAGCACATTCCAACTCATTCTTCTCATTATCTGCTTCTTGGAGCTGGGAAAAAATTCTGACCAGGAACTCTTCAAAATTGGAAAGTAAATGAGGTTCTTCTTTTCTTAGCTGCAACCAAAGTTGCTTCACATCAGTCTCACTGAAAGAAAAGATCATAAAGGATTCATTAAAAGAGAACATTTCCCAGGCTGCAGTAAATGTCCTTAGCACCCTTAGTAGATGGAGGCTTCAGGGCATCACTAGTCAGAACACAAAACTTATTAAAAACAACTTAAACTGTGCCAGATTTGAAACGGATGAGGGGATGGGAAATGATGGAGTTTGAATTTATTCAAAAAAATTGCATTGTAACATCTGGCCATTTCTGACTGCAGAATAGCACAGGAACTGCTTGTTTAGTGGGTGCCTTGCCAGACACTTAACCTAAACAGGGGTGGGTAAGAAAGCAGACGAGATACAGTATGCCCTGCCATCACTTCTATCAGAAGTAAAGAAGTTCCCACAAATCTAGAGGGGAGGGGGCAGTGGAAAAGCTAATAAAAATCCCTTCCTCATAAGAAATGAATGAGATTCAGACTCCTAAGTAATGCAGATTTGTTAACAAATTGCATTTGTACCTCATTCTTTCATTTTCAATACATTTTCATTCCATGGTGAGTCTGCTACAAGAAGCAGAACAAAATGTCTTGAAATTTTGATTTAAAGATTTACCAAGATAATGTTCTGTTTCCAAATCTGTTCAGCAGACACTGACAGCTCTATTGTGAATGATAATGGGTTTCTAATACTTTGCCAATATTCTCCTGAAGCACTTTGTTTCTTTCTGACTCGCTCTCTTCCATGAGCATTGCAAGCCTGAACCTAGCCAGGAAAGGGTAGGTTCAAGGACAAAATGAGGATAAGGATAGAAAAAGTGGGTGATAAATATCTCTTCATAATGAAAGCCTTCCAGGATGACTGACAATGAACTGTTTCCTGGAACAGATAGTCAGGGGAAGAGAAGGACTGATGAGCACTTTTATTCCATTGTAAGGATCATCGATGTATTTCTTAAATATTTGTACCACTTGTCCAGATTCTCGCCCATTTTTGCCCAATGCTTTTTTTTTTTTGTTCTACAGTATTCATTGTGATTGACCAATGAATGTGAAGCCAGCACACAAAAAGCTCTTTGAGCAGGTTTTATGCTCCATGTTTCAGAGTGAGCCATCCTGACCTTGGAAGAAGTAGCATTACCAGAGCAATCACAGCACACAATTATGCACGGAGAGGAGCAAAAGCGAAAAAGTGGAGAAAACTTCCCTACTTATGGTGCACTTTAAACACAGCCCTTGCCAAAAATAGCAGCCATCATGCATTGATTGAAAATCAGTGACATCCGTGGATTACATGCTTGTAATTATCTATGTTCAGATCCCGTGGCACATCAAGTGGTACAGCTCTCACATGGCAGAAAAACACATTTCATGTGCCTGGAGTACAACAGTTTTGGTCTTGGAAATTTTGGTCAAATGACATTTTATCATGACAGCAAGAAAATTAGTTTTTTAAGAATCTCAGTGGTTTTGAGCAGCTTTTGTTCTCACCATTCATCTTGGATTCAGTTAAAATCAAACCCAGAGGTGAACCATAAAAGGTCATACAACTGATTACTATTGCTGTGAGAACTCACTCATCCAAAACCTTTGCAGCTCCAAGCCGATCCATCAGATTTGAGAACTGGAATTCTTCATCCTCATCATCAGTCATGGTCTCTTCATATCTAACTGGGCAGGCTGTTTTACCTTCTGATGGTTGCACCATGTCATTTTTCAAGGCAATCTGCTCCAAAAGAAATTGGCCTAAGAATTAGAAATTACACACATTAGCATTTTCAGAAATTACTATAAGAAGCAATGTCATACTAAATATACTAAAGCTCAAATTTTACGGTAAATAAACAACAAAGGATGGGGCATGCCAAGAGGATCCCTGAGTTCTATGTCTGGCTTTGTGCCCGGTTAATATCTAACTTTCAGTAAATCATCCACCTCAAAATTCACAAACATAATAAAAAAATTCATATATCCATGCAAAAACATAAAAGGACATAAATTGCAATAACAACTCCTCATAAATGTGGTTTTCTTTCTTGATAGGTTTAAATAGATTAGGAATCTAAAATATCACTACTGATAAAATGTATATTAAATAAAATTTTACATTCTTTTTAGTGCATGACCAAAGACACACATTCAATTCCTACATAAATTGCATACAGAAAGCTACATTTTATTAACAGCAGTTGTATGGTGAGGATGCAGAAGTGAAATTGCTGCATGAATAATCAATATATTTGTGCTCAGTTGCCACAGACCACATACATTCCATCAAATTCTAAATGTGCCATCGATTTTATTTGAACATCCACAAGTCATTTTTTTTTTTTGGTTGAGGGGTGATACTGTAATTTTATGCAGAGAATTTTTTGATATATTTTAAGTTCCAGTACAGAAATTACTACAGATCCAAGGAAACAGAAATACTGGTGTGGCTTTATGCTTTTATTAACTTGATCTTGCATTTTTTCTCATAGCACCCAACACAGCATGTGGGCAACAGAATGGAATATGTTGCAAAGAGAGGTTACAGTAAATTTCAGATTTGAGACCATTTAGAAATAGAAGCAGGACTCTCCCAAAGTAAGTGGTGCAGCATGGCTTTATCCCGACACTACTCTGCCTTCTCAAGCAGCTTTTATCTACTACAGCTTCTGCTTCTACCAGGAATGCCAACATCATCACCTAGCCATATGGGGACTATCTGGCCTGGAAAATACCTGTCAGTGCTGTGTAGCAGGTTAAAATGTACCATGCTGTACACTGTCTACCCTTCTCTTTTATATGGTGTGGTCCATGTCCTTTGTGTGGGTGTCCTTGGGGTACATGTTTAACTTTACTACCAGCTGAACCTGCAAACAGCAAAGCAGTGGCCACATCTGCCTGGGCCTCTGGACGGGGCTCCAGTGCCTGAACAGGAGGAATCCCCAGGATCTGGAGTGCTTGAGATGGCAGCCACTTACAACCTCCCTTAATAAAGAGTTTTGGATATGCAGGGACTGCTTATGAAAGTAATCTTAATTTAACTTATGAAAAGCAAAGCATGTATTATTTCATTTTTTAATGATGTCAATTTTCAGATTAGAGCACACTCTATGAAGATACTTGATCTGCCTCCACAGTGGGAGAGGTGGGACATGAGAGAACTAGGATTTCAAACTACTGATGATTGGCAAACAAAAATGAAACAGGCAAACAGGAAAACAGGACCTGTAGATAATACTAAATTGAGATTTACTGCTACAATTCACATATAGATGAGATGCAGTTTTCTAGAGAAAATGCTTAAACCTTAGCCAGCAGAGTTAAAATTAAGTACAAAACTGATTCTGCGTAAACAGCCACAGTCTAATTAACATCGTCATCTTTTCTGCAATGTCACAGCTGGGGAGAAAACCACCCTGTGACAAACACAGAGAACATGACAGTAAGAGTGCTGTTGCAAAACAGGCAGTTACAAAGAACTTACCAGATCACATCTCACAGTAGTAATAATTGCCTCATCCTGTTTTGTTTTGAAATAAATTAACATCACTTGAAGAATTAATTCATTGTAGAAAGCTCTAAGGACAGTGGCGTTAACACATTCTTAGCATTGTCTTACATTAAGATTAGAGATAATTTTAATTATCTTTCATGTCTTATTACCTGATATGAAATAACACAAAAGATTCACACACACACCCCCCCGCCCAAGGGAAACCTTTAATAAATTGTACACAGATTTACTCAACAGCTTAAAACAAGTGTGATTCAGATGATTATATCATTTTCTCATATTGTGTCATGGCTTGCCATTTTACACAGGAGAGAAAGACCCTGGAGCCCTTTGTCTATTTATTCACATGTTCCTCTGCTACATATATCTGCTATATTTAGGGAATAGTCTGGCTCCTTGTGTGCATTATTAAATGTGCTGTTAAGACAAAATTCCTCTTGATTGATGTGGAGAGTACAGAACATGGATAAAGCTCAGAAGAGAAGACATGCTTTCCAAGACTCACTGAAACCTGTGATGAACTCCTTTGGGGTAAGTGAGCCATTGCCATCAGCATCCAATGTAACAAAAACTTTTTCAAGTTCTTCCAGGCTGAGAGGTAGCTCAGGATGCAGTCTCTGTAATGACAAAACATGCAGCAACTTTATCCATTACTACAGGGTAAGAGGAAGACTGGGTTCTACAAAACATCAATACTACAGCAGGATAGGTCCTTTGCTTCTCCAAGTGAAAATCCAGTTACAGAGCAAAACCAGACCAACTGAGGGACATTTGCTTTAGCGACTTATTTGCCTTTATGAATCCATCATGACAATGCAAGGAGAACAACCACCAGGTGCCACAGATTCCAACCACACAGGGAAGAGGAAGAACTTGAGGTGGAGTCTCAGCATCCTGGTCAAATGGCTTGATTATCCTGGTGAAATGCCTTGGTTATCAGGCTACTGGACAAACTTGGCAGCAGAATTCTACAACTAGTTCCTTCCACGCCATAAAGTCAAGCAAGAGACTCCCAGTCAACTACATTATAGAGGCTATACTGTCTCAATCCAAGCTGATTCAAAAAGTGTACATAAATAATTAAGTAAATTAAACAAAGCTAAGAAAGCTGCATGGTCTAAGGACCAAACCTATTGCTCCCACAATGAGTTAAATGGAGTTCATGACTGTCTACTGCTGAAATGCAGCATGCTCACACCAAAAAAGAAACAGCTTCATAAACCAGCTCCACAAATATCACATATCTTTTCCTGATAATCTAAAGACAGGCATAAAAGAATTGAATTCTGTAAAACTGATCCTAATGGCTTTACTCTGATTCTTTTAACAGTATAGACAGATTCCCAGAAAGAAAAGGAAACCGGAGTGGTAAACAACCCCAATAACCAGCATTTCCACTGGGAGACAGCACTAGGAAAATTAAAACCTTTCCTCAGCTTGAGAATCAATATAAATGCACACTGGTTCAGTCCTCTCCCCCTGAACTCCTGTAATATATACAATATATTAAAACTGCAAGCCAGTAGGTTGATAAAGTTCATTACATTAAAAGTGCTGATCTGTTCCACTGTGAGGGAGGGATTTAGGGCCAAAAATTGTTTCTCCTGCAATCCAAAACAGCAGAAACCACTATTCAATATGTTCAGCCACACAGGCAAGGTAAGAATTGGCTGAGTGTGTTAACCAGGAGTTGCCTGGTTGCCACAAAGGATTTCCAAGGTGGTCCTGGGAAGCGAAAGCAACAGAGCTCCTAAAGCACAGAACTATCTGGAATAGTCACAAAGGGATTTCTGAGCAGGATTACTTGTGTATTGCTGCCTGCTTCCAAAAAAATAACTTAGGAAAACTTGATGTATATTCAGTTTAAACTACTTATTTCACCAGCGATACACCTGTCTTCAGTTTCTTACTTAAACACACCCATCTTCCCAAAGTTTGGATTTCAATCTCTAAGATCTAAAGGAAAATTTTTTAAAATCAGTTTCTCCTGTAAAATTCTTACAGCCAACACCGCACTGATGAGGGAGAAGGTGCTTCAAAGAAATTAACTCTCTTAATGTTCAGAAAAAAACCAGAAACTGGACTCTTACCAGCAGATCTTTGGGACCTGCTGAAGGAGCACCCATTTGGCCATGCCAAAAACACAGACCCAGCTGCTCTTCCAGTGTAATGGCCTGCGGGTCTTGCTGCAAACCTGACAAATATGGGCTTCTCCAACCACAGCTGCAGAGCCCTAATGCAGTGCCCAAATTCTGATGAGAATTACAGTAAATACACAGTACAAAACAGCACAATTACTTGCATTTTCTTGGGAAGAAAAAAAAAGGTATGAAAATAGGAGATTCTAAGGAATGTACCAACATTTTGCTCCATTAAATCCCCTCTAGATAATTAACAGACTTTTATGAACTGGGACACACCTACTAAAATTAAGTCAATGTTTTCCCAACCTCCTAGGGTTTTTTCTTAATAAAAAAATTAAGGTGGTTTGAGACTAGGAAAGCAAAATGTTATTGGTCTCATAGTTGTGATTTTGCTTATTTCCTCATTTCAAGCTTACTGTAAAAATACATAGGCCCCTAAAATTTTAACAAAACATATTCAGAGATATCACTGGAGCTTCAAAAGAAGCTATATCTGCACTGCCACCAAATGTGCTCCGTGATTGCATGATATCTGTGCTTAATTCTCTCAAAATACCAAGCTTTTACTCAGCTAAATAAAAGGACAGAGGTCAAATAGCTAAGAGCAAGATCTGAACCCAATCCTCCTGTGTACATTAGAACAAAACATTTTACAGCACTAATTCTCATTATTCATTATAACCTCAAGGACCAACAGATGAAACTGTGGTTTCAAGTCTAAGGTAGAATTTGCTTTGCTGCCAAAAAAAAGGGAAAGTTTTTTTTTCAGAAAACCTCTTGTTGGTTTGACAGTTGGGTACATTTGGTATTTGGAAACGGAATGAAAATTTTTTTAAAAACCCAGCTATTAACATCTTCTCATGATAAACAACATTATATAATGAAGGAGGAGTAAATCTTTAGTGTAGTTACTGTTATAGACACAAGAGAAAACACTGCAAGATTTGTTCCATCAAGATTAATTGAATTTCAGATACTTAGCACTCTCTGTTGAAATCACGCCTTGTATCCCATGACTAAAGATTAAAAAGCTTAGCATTAGCATCCTATATTCGAAGCAAAGCTTCAGGAATGATAAGCACTACAGACCTACCAAACAGCTCAATGTAAAAGTGACCAACACTTAGTACCTTTTAAGGAAAAAACTGATTTATTTTATTGATTTTTCTTATAGGGAGCAATCATGAAAAATGCAGGAAATAAAATCAAGTATAAAGAAACACCTTCTCAAATGTCCTGAGCATCTTTATTTCTGTATTAAAGAACTTACATACACTTATATACAAAGATGAGGTTTTCAGATATAGTAAACAAACACTCATGATGAAATAGAAGAAGGAAATAGAACTTTATTTGTTATTTGCAACCCTGTTTCTACTACATCTTTTGCAACATCTGTTCTAGAACCTGAAGTATAAATTTAGCAGCACTCTAAGCATAAATTTAGAATCAAACAGAAACAAATAATTTTACACTCCTTGCAAAAACAGGTATTAAAACTTTTCATATATGTATCCATACATATAATTATGTGGGGTTTCCATTAGGTAAAAATATATGCCTATATATTTTTTAGAAATATTGTAAAATTGTAATCCATTACACTCTCTGTGGCTTTGGATTTACCAAAAACTACCACTGGCAATATATTTGGTTTTTTACATTCAGTTACTTCAGTGAGATGATGTAGATTGGCAAAGCCTACAGCAGAGCAAGCATCCGAATTCCTCTCTTTTTTCAACTTTGCGTAATTAACAGAGGTCATCAGAAAACTCAGCAACACACAACTGCAAAGAAAGCTCTTGAGACCTAGCAAACTGAGCCTCTTAGGAGGTTTTTGCTTTTCCAAAATAGGTAGTTAAAGTTGTTTCAACTGTGTTTTCGTACATAGAGACTTCTCTGTTTCTGAGGACAGGGAAAGTTTCTATATTTTCTATTAGATGCTTTCTTTAGTAGTAGATCATGAAGAATTTGTTTTGCTCCTGCTCCCCAATTCTGTTTCATCCATAAGTACTGAAGTAGAAATGGATTAACACAATTTATGCTTTGCATGTCAAGCAGGAGAACGTTCCTGTTTTCTGCCACATACTGGCTCAAATCATCTTATCACTTCTGCAATGTGCCACAACCACATTTGCAAAAGCTTTTGTTATATATAGTTGCTTTTTCTCATCAGCATATTCAGCAAATCTGATTTTGGGACCTCAAACAAATTAAGCACAATTTCCTAAGATTCCTGCCAACACTGAATAATGCTAAAAATACTGCTCCTCTATACTTCCTACATATATATGTGACCCAGCTGAGAGTTCACCGTTGTCTGACAGTGAAGCCACAGTGGAAGACTATGTACACAATTTTGCTGAAAAAAAGGATAAAATTGGTGGACTGAATACAATCCTGACACTGTGGCAAATCGCAAAATAATTAATTTAATGGTGTTTCAATGTTTTCAACAGGAATAGAATTGAATTCCTGGGGCATCTTTTTAAACTTAATTTACTTTGATTTTCCACTTTTTTGTTGCTTTGTCTGTGAGAAAAAATGCAAGCATTATGTAAGACTTCAAAGATATTATTTTAAATCCCACGTATCTCTCTAAAGTTATAAGGAGGGTGTTAACATTTTTAACTCTAAATTAATCTGTTCCAACTCATTAAAGGCTTTAGGAGCTTCTCTCACTGTGTATTTCACATAACCAATTTTGTTTTACCTGCATGTCTTGACGAGTGACGAAACCTTTGCCTTCCAGATCACAGATCTGAAAGAACTCTTGTGCTTTTGCCAACACAGTTAGTTCTGGGTCTTGTTCTCCAGTCCCGCTCCTCTCTGCATCTCCTGGTTGCACAGGACTGGCACAGTCTCCTTTTATTCTGTCCATGGTTACAATATCAGCTCAGGAATATCCTGGGATGCTGCTATCCCATTCAGCCATAAATTCTGATCTGAAACCTGTGCATGGAAAAAAAAGTAAGGAAAAAAGCAAATCAGACCCTTTAAATGATGCTTTCCACAATCTCTTAGCAACCATCTCTTTCATTAGGCACCAAAGCTTAGAAGAAGAAAAAGCTTTTTGAAAATGCCTACCCTTGATGGGCTGCACTAGACATTGCAAATGGGATGATGAGCAAGGAAGGGGAGTCTGAGGGGAAGGAGAAGACAAAACTAGCTCTGAAAAGGAATCTCAAGGCAAAATCAACCAGTTTGACAAGAAATACGAACAATCAATCAACGTGAACAAGAAAACACAAGAAATACAGGTAAAGGCAAGAGTAGTTTAAAGTCACTACAACTTGACTTCATACATCCGTCTTGAATGTGTAGTTCTTATCTAAGCAGGTCTACCTAAAGTAGAAACAAATTTGTCTGAAAATTTTTAACAGAACAAAGAATTTTATAAGGCATTTGACTAATATAAGAGAATATAGCCTGATTCTGATCCAGTATAACTGGCACAACTTGAAATAACTCCACAGAGGCCAGTGAAAATTGATTAAATATAGAATTTATGTTGTCCTCAGAGCAAAGACCTCAGCACTGCATGGATGTGAAAGCAGAATATGAGGAAACAAGACCTTAGGCTTGTCTATGCAGCTTCTAAAGGGGAAAAGGCTCTGATCACATAGACAGAACAACTCAGACTGTTTTACTCTATGCTTAAGTTCAAACCTGGCACTCTTGGAACCCAGCATCTTCTAAGAACTTCATAGAACTCACACAGCCTCCCATGACAAAGTGATTTCTGTGATAGCCATGGGCCAGGCAGTTGGACTTCCCACATTGTATGGAAGTATAAATTTACTGCAAACAGGCCATTGACTTCAAATCAAACTAACATTTTGGTAAGCAAATCACCCAGCCCCTCTGAAACCAGGCAAAAAGATCTGCAAACATAGGTAATTTGCCTCTTTCCCTTCTCTCTTTTCTCACTCCAATCATCCCAAGACTGTTGCTCAAATACTTTCCAGAATGAATATAACTTTGGCTACATGGCCAAAGAACCTGTCAGAATCTTCCTAGGCGGCGCTACAAGCAGGAGGAGAAAAAATACTCTGACAGAAGCCAAGGGATGTCTAAACCAGGATCATGCCACCTTAGGAAACTCCTCCCTCAGAATGGGTCTTGCTTGAATTTTAATGCACAGCTGTCAGGGATGCCTTATAAACCCCAAGACCTCTCTGCTGGGGCAAGCCACACTCCACACCCCAAGAGGCACCAAAGCCTACCAGAGCACCTGTGCCAGCAGCCCTGGGCAATTAACAAGGCTAGAAAATGCTGTCATGGGGAAGTCTGGTCACACATAACAAGGGCCTTTTGCCTATTACAGCTGCCTGAACAGCTGTAATCTCATTCTCTTATGAAGAAAATTTCTAGCTCAGAAAGTCTGACCAACATTCAGTAGCTGGGAAGATACACAAAGGAAAAGATCACTCCATAATTGCCCTGTTTCTTAATCCCTTCCACGACGTTTCCAACAACAGTCTTAAAAACAGCATATGAGCCAGATGAATCTTTGCTCTCAGTGTATACAGCCACCCACATGTGGACCAGATGGAAAGGCACAATCAAACTACACTGGTGTAATAGTCTGGATAAAATTCTCCTTTCATACTGCCTTTACACACCTGAACCTCCATTACTTCAATACAGCTCACTCCTGGCTGACACCAGTGTATGAGGCAGCAAACCAGGACATCAGTTTCAACTTAGCAATGACACTAACTTAAAAACAGGTTTAAAACCACCAAAAATCAATGAGACAAGCACAGCTTAAAGACAGTCCTGACAAGATCCGACCCAAACTTAAAATGCATTCGTTTGTTTTTTGGGTTGGTTTTTTCTGTGGGGGGGAGTGGGGTTGTTTTTTTTTTTTTTTTTGGTTTGGGTTTTTTTTTGTGTTTTGTTGGGGGTTTTTGTGGGGAGCTTGGGGCTTTTTGGTTGTTTTGTTGGGTTTTTTTCAACGATTTCCCAGAGGGCCACAACCTCAGGAACAGGCCAAGCTAGCCAAGATAATACGTGCTATTAGTGCCTGCCTCTGCACAGTCCATTAGGCTTCCTTAGGAAAAAAGAAAAACTGTGCAAGGAATAGATAGCCCATTGCAAGTGAAAGAACAGAAATACAAAAACAGATTTAAAATGGTGGAACAAAAAGGCACTATATACTCTTTGATAAAGTTGTTTGCAGTTAGCAAACAGTACAATTCAGCAAACATCACTGTGCTTTCTAAATACTTCCGTACCACAAAAAGAAATTACATGCATCATGACAGCCTCACCTTTTCATAAGTTGCCCCACCTTTTACAGACACCATAAAAACTTGCTACGCAGTGTCTTCAATACAGCAGAAAATTAAATTAGAGCACCTGCAAAAATTCTTAATCCTTATGGCAGCTTCTAAAGAATTCAGATCATAATTCCTACAGTGTCTTGATACTTTGCAAATGCTGGTAATAACATGAAAGATTAAAAATGCAATTTATCCCACATTACTGAATCAGCACTCAGTAATTAGCTCAAGGCCAGTTTCAAATAACATAGGCAGTTCCATTCACTCATCTATCTCCTTTAGAAAATGAATGGCTTACAAAATCAATTCTATTAAGGCCTTTGATTTCCATTCTTTTAGCTACAAACACACTTCACTGTGCAAAATAGGTCATATCATGACCTGATGCAAACAAGCATAGCTCCAAATACGAAACAAGGATTTAGGAGGTTTCTGTCCATTAATCATGAGGTAAATTTTGGACAGGTCTGCAAAAAGCAGGTCACTGTTAATATTCCAAAAGACATTTTCATCATTTCCAGTCAGTTCTATTGCAAATCACCAAACTCTAAAAGTACAGAGTAATGCTGAGCCACAGATTTCACAAGTCATGGTATGTGACAACCTCATTCTCTCAAATTGTGATAGTTAAAAACCTAGAGAGCTTTTTTGCCTGCCCTTATATCTCTTCAGTTTTAAGATTTCAGTGAAATATTTGCCTTAGCATGTGTCTACAGGTAAAAATTTTCTGCAGCACACTTCAAAACCTATCATCAGCTGAAAAATATAGTAAGATTACTTATTGCCAAGGTCACCTTGGATTTATCCAAAACACTGTTATGAGAGAGAACATTGGTATCTTACAAACACTACAAAATAAAAAATAGATTGCACACTTTTTCTACAAGAAATATTTATTTCCTGCAAACAAATTATCTTTGTTAAAATAACCCACAGCTGCAGTGTAGCACGCCTGACTCATGAACAGGGACCTCTTCAGAAATAACTTAGTGTCAGAGTTGGTTATCTTTCAGCATTGTGCTGAAAATCTCCTAAAGCTAAAATGTATCACCACAAGGAAGACATTCTGTTCCCCATTTCTCTGCCCTACTTTTGAACAAGTATTCTTCCAGTTAGACAGTGAACTCTCTTGTAGAATCCTTCCAATTTCAATTGGAAAGTTATAGTTTATTTAATTAAATTAAGCCCAAGTGGTCCATCAAGGAAGAATCAAAAAAAGCAGGACCTAAAGAGAACGACAGAGGAATGGGACTGCTAAGACCAAAGAGAGCACAATAACCAAGCTCAAGTACATAAAAGTTTTCTAGGTACAGGACTGGGGAGAAAAATGCTCCCTGTGCACATTATACAATCCATAAGAAGCAAACATGTCAGACTTGAAAACCCACCCAAGAATAAAGAAGGTGGAGCACTGAACCCCTGGCTGCAAGGGCAGTGCAGTTCTGCCATCATGGAAGAACAGACCAAACACAAATCTGCAAATAATGGCAGAGGAGGTCACTCCTGAGAAAGATGACTAGATAAATGGACTTCAGTGTTACTTCTAGCCATTTAAAAAAAGATTTTATGACCATCCAATGTAAAGATCCAGGTCCCACACTTAAAACAACCATCAAAGTTGTGTGCTCAAGAAAATACCTGGTTTTTCTCAACTATGACTAAGACAATTAACTTTTAAGCTGTCATGGAAGCATTATAAAACTTGGCCTAACCATATGGACACCTAGACATGACTGGATGAAAAAAGGGGGCATTCATTCCTCCAGTTTTGGCTTTTCAAGTGAAAACATGCAAGTCAAAAAATCTTGTGATGAAATGTATCATCAAAGCCTCTTCCTGAGGTACAGCCTGAATTCACTTCTCTGATAACGTGCACAATCTCTCATGACTCTTCATCTTAGGAGATTTTACACCATGGAGTGGGTGTGGGGAGTTCACCTCCAGAGGGAGAGACCTAAGGCAGGCTGGAGCTCCTATAAGGGACCACAAGAAGATAGTCTGAAAGAAATGTGTCACGAAAATCATTTCAGGAGAGTAGCAAAGGCAGAGACAACAGAAGAATCCTACATCCACTGGCCTGTAAAAGGAAAAACTAAGTTATGTAGAAATTCCTTTCGTGTAAGTAGATTTGTATTGGAGAACCAAATTCCATACAGAATCAGTTTCAATAGACTGTTAAATTCAGTCTTAACAGAAACTCTCCAGCCAGACCTGATTAGCTTTTAAAGATTAAGAGAACCATTAGGATCACCTGCTTTCTATCTACAAGCTTAAAGCTTCAATTATACCACAACAAGGTTTTAAGTTTCCATAAAATTACTTACAATTTATTTCAAGGTAAGGGAGGTCAGCAGAAGTCAAGGAGAAAAAAGACCTGAGAGAAGATATTGTGTGTTATACATACATCGAAGTCATATAAATTAAATCTCTCTCCTTTTCAGAAGATTACTGGTAAAGGAAAAGAAACCAAAACAAACCTTAACACTAAAGAAGAAGAATAAAAATACAGATTATATATCCGAAGCAGTGTCTCAACAATATTAACTGTGAAACGGGAGAAAAACAGAAAATATGCTTGAAGTGATTAGGTGTTGAGGATTCCAAAACAGATAGCCAAAGACTTTGGACAGAGACCATCTATTCCCCACTGGGCATTTTTCCCTAGATGAATCCACAAATACAAATGTTGGGAATAAAACAAACTCTGTCAGTTCTATGCACTATGATGAGGAATTCCAACTCTGACTGGTGAACATGTCTTCACTAAACTTTTATTTTTAACATTTGCATCCAAGCAACTAGTTTTCACCGGGCTTGTAAGAAAATTTTCTTCTCCCAAAGGCCAGCTTCCCCAGAGGAAAAGATCTCCTGCCTGGCTTCTTGCTGGCCTCTATGGAAGTAGTAAATAAAGCTATCCATGTATTAAAATTCAGATTCCCAAAGTAAGCAGGCATATGTATTTATTCCCCATCCTGCTCTTAAATATGTAAACACTAATGAAAAACAACTAACAGGGTATTTATTGCCTAAATCTAAGCAGTTCTTAGGGGTCCATACTAAAAAGGCAGGATGAAGTTAAAATGGGCCTGCTAAGTGCTGCTGGGATCCTTGAGAAGTAAAGCTACTCTAGGTAACGATTCTAGCAGAAATACATTTTTTCCTCTTGCTTCATTGCTTTGGATGCTTCTTTTTAATGTACTTAAGAAGTCAAAAGCTAAGAGCTGCCTGGAAACTCAAACTTCTTATAGAGGGACACTGAATTTAGGGGCAGCAATCATAATGGAAATCACTGCTGCAGAATAATCACAAGATCATCAGAACTGACCCTACCTGTAGTCTTTGCAGGCTTAAGGACCTGTTGTCTCCTCTCTCTCCTTCTGCCTTATTCAAGAAAACTGCTTCCAAGAAGAACACTTCTCCTTGCCTCTTGTTCCTTCCTGCCTGCTGGTTGCAAGAACCTTGTGTCTTCAGAAACTGTTGACCTACACAATACTGAGCAGGATGGTGGTACAAGTGTGCACGAGTATCTGAGTGGGTGTTTTCCTCACTAAGTCTGTCTGTATCTCTCTAAATTACCAATAAACCATTAATGAATACAAATACAGCTTGGCCAGTTATGTATTTTGGGCTAAAACTCTGGCTAACATTTGTGGCTGCAGCATGAGGTTTTATAAGTATCTGCATGTAAACTGGACAGACACTAGCACTTACAGAACTTGTATTAGAACTATTACAGAACTATGTAGAACTATTCTACCATTATTTTGACTTATTTCTAAAACATAATTTTTATTTCTAAAAGGTATTTTTTTAATTCAGGGGTGTAAAAACTGTTGTTAAGAGGGAGCATCGTGCAACACATTCTGAATGTAGTGAAGTCAAAACTGAGTCCATCTGACTGCAAAGAATCACAGAATCATTTATGTTGGAAAATGCCTCTAAGCACAATTTATTGTGCTGCATTGTTCCAAGTACTGAAATTAAATGCGATTAACTATATTGATAACAGCATTATATTAGTGAGTGGTGTAACATGACGTTCTGGCAGGAGATATTGCAAATTCACATGAACTGTTCCATTTGTGGACAAAGTATTTGCACTGGAAACCCCCTCCCCCTGAAGTAAAGATCTGGAAAAAAGTTAAATGGTGTATATACTCCTTTTAATTGTCTTATCTTACAAGTTTTCCTAATGACTCACTGCTAAATGGAGCTACTTTCAGCTGGTGAAATCAGGTTGACAAGAACATCTTTAAAGTACACCATTTTCACAAAAAAAAACCCTTGAAACATTCTGCCTCCTCCAAAAGTCCTTGCTAAAAATGTAACTTCTGAAAAAAAATGAAAACCCTTTATCTGCCTGAAAACCAACAACAATTTGGCTTGAAGTCTAAAATACACTCTCTATTTCTAGTTTTTCAAGGAATGTTACATCTTTAACCTAAGTTAAAGGACTTTGAGATGCAAATTAAATATTCTCTTCAAATAGGAATTTATTTTTCATGGAAAAAAACATTAGTAGAAAATTTCAATCTACTCTGCCATGGACCTTAGAGGACCCAAGTTATGGCAGATTCCACCAGAAGACAGAGAGACACATTCCAAGTGTTTCCTTAGTTATTTGGCCCTCTGTTTGAAGCCAGGTTGGCACGAATTACTGTCTTCAAAATTTTCAGAATTTCTAAAACTACAAACTTGCCCTGGGAAAATACCTCCACTGGAGTCAGTGGGGCAGGTTTTATGGGGCAAGAGCATGTCAGTGAGGCACAGGAGTATTTAATTTGCTAGTCGCCCGTTTTTCCACTGCAAAAAGTAATGGTAAAACATGATACTGAAAGAGTCATATTTTCCTATAGGCAGAACAAGATAACCTTCATGCTATCTGCTCCGCACAGCTCACTTCCAAGGCCTTGGAAAAACATAAAAACAAATCCACTTATCTATGTTTGATTAGGAGGCTTGGTGTACTTCATCCTGTTCAGTTCTACAAAAAAAGTTTAGCTATGCAAACAACTGAAAATGCATCACTACAGATTCTTAACTGGATTTTAATTCACTACTGCTTTTGAATAGAAATACAACTTCCACTTTCTCTGTGGGCCAATTACTCAGAAAGTTATCTTTACAATTGTGAGGATCCCTGACTTCATTTATGCTGCTCTGCAATTAATGGAAGTTCCCCAACAAGATCCTTCATTCTCCTTGACACCCCCTCTGTGAGACTGAGGAATAGGATGGATCCAAAATCTTTATACTCAGTTTCAATCAGACACAAACATCCTGGTGCTTTTGCATGAATTAGGTCGTGAACAGTGAAATCAACTATGTTTTTACATCAGGTTTAACTTGAACTGACTAAATCTGCATTTTTCAACATGAGAAACAAATCCCTATAGACGTGTTATTCCCAATTTACATGTTGGGACTATTATGTTCATATATATTTAGACTGCAAATTAGCAAACAGTGGAGAGGAAATCAGGGCAGACCACTATACTCTTTACTCCTCCATTTATCCACCATTTACCTACCTAAAAAATCATGATAGGATAGCATTTGTCAGTGAACAGAAATGGGAGGAAAAGAGACATGTTAGAAGCAGCACACTCATCCTGTGGTCTGAAGAAACCACAAACAAAGCTTGTAGAGTGATGCTCCTAAGTGCTTTTATTTCTGCTACTTGTTTTACTGTTATCTTCTAGTCCACCACAAGATAAGAGGAAAGGGTGGTGGTGGGGCAGAGATAGTTCGCAAGGAACCAAACATGTCTCATTCATTTTAGTAGCAGTGAACTTAAGTCTCCAAGAGCTGGTAGACCACGAGACTGTAAACTATTACTGCCCTAAATCTCATTTGCCACTTAATCCATTGACAGATATGTATCTGCCTTTTTGTACCTCACACTCTGACTTTTGATTTCATGAAAGATGAAATCTTTCTTTTCTTTTCTTGATTTCATGAAAGATGAGAATCTAGTTTAGAGAAGACCAACATTTAATTTTCACTCTTGTACTTTTGGGTGTAACAGTTCCCTTTTGATCTGTACAATTACTGGAGCTCAAATGCGGAGACCTAAGAGTTCTTGGAACAACCCACAGAAAACCAATACATTTTTACCCATGCATCAGAATAATTCACGTATTCTAAAAAGAAAACTGAAACTAAGCTGAAAACTACTGTTGAAAACCACAAAGTTGCAACTAAGAAAATAGACGAGCGCATTAAATTAGCCAAAGTCCTCCAGAGGGATTTCACCATTCTCCCAATTGTGACACTACCCACGTTTCACTACATGCAATCACTCTACTGGTGTATATTAAGAAATCTATTATCCTGGTAGCAGTACGTTTCTTTTATAACTGTCACTTACAGTCATCACAAGCCTTCATTATCAGGAAAGACAGAAAATGAAATCAGAGATCGCATGAGTGCTATAGAGGAGTAAGAGTGACACCAAACTATTGCAGGGGGACACAGGAATCATTCCTACAACCACAGGAACAGCACTGCCTTCTTCTTCAACAAGCACTTGGCGGGCCTGAAGGCAGTCACCAGCCCCAAACTCAGCTGTCTTCTGTACCTGCAGGGAGGCGAAAAGCAGCGGGGCAGCCCCTGAGGCGGCCCGGCCACGCAGGGATTTCTCTCTGACAGCGTCTCCCAGCCTCGGCACGAAGCTGCTACACGGGAGCGCCAGCACACCCATTCCCCGTCACTTTCGGGCACCACCTTTGGGAAACATTCCGCGTGTGGGAGGAGTCACGACAGCCGCAGCCCCGGCACCGAGCTGTCGCTCCCCACGCCAGCCCCGGCCCCGCGGCGGAGCAGCCGGCGCTGCGGGGGCCGCACCAGCCTGCCGGCGGCCGCTTCCAGCCTCCTTCCCGCCGCCTTCCAGCCTGGCAGCGAGCTGAGGGAGGATCGCGGGCAGCCCGTGCCCCCCCGCCCCTGCCCGGGCTGCCGCAGCCCTCGGGGACGGAGCGCGTTCCGTGCCGGCTGCCGGAGCCCGCCGGGCCCGGTGCCCGCGGACCCCGCGCAGGAAGCGCGGCTTGCCACACGGCGGGGCTGGCCGGGACACCGGGGCTCCCCCCGCAGGGCACACCGGGGCTCTCCCCGCAGGGCACACCGGGGCTCCCCCCGCAGGGCACACCGGGGCTCTCCCCGCAGGGCACACCGGGGCTCTCCCCGCAGGGCACGGCGAAGCGGCGGCCGCGGGTGCCTCCCCGCCGGCAGAAGGGTCCGGCCGGGCACGCACCTCGCCGTGCCCTGGGCCGGCTCCTGTGGCCCGCCCCGACTCACCTCCCTCGGGCGGGCCCGGCCGGCGCTCCCCGGGCTGCAAGCGAGACCGCGGAAAGGCTGAAACCACTTTCCTAACTTTGTTTTGAGCACGGGTGACATAATCGGGCGAGGCGGGCTGCGCCCCAGGGGCGGGACGGCCGGCCCGGCCTCTCTCCCTCCCTCCCTCTCTACCTGTGGCCGGAGCCCGGTTGCCCCGCCCGGTCTCACCTCACCTTGGGCGGGAGCGCCTCGCCCTCGGCGAGATCAGAGAGCCAGGGGAAGGCGGGCAGGGTGAGCCTTCCCTGGTCCCTCTTGCAGCCAGGACAGCGTGCGTGATGGTTGTCCAGGGTAAGGGTACGGGAAACCTAAACGGGACACGGCAGGAGCGTTTGAACGGGCATCGGCATGCCAATCCACAGCAAGGTCCTAAGGGGGTGACCTGTCCAATTGGACCTACTAGGATCTCTCCAAGTTCTGTTTGCAGGAGGCAGAATTGGTTCACATTCGATTAAAATATTTCACTTATCCCAAAGTAAATTTTGAAAAATACCCTCTTCTGGGATTAGGTTTTCCAAGTAGTCCCAAAGAAAGAGGAAAATCTTTGACATAATTCCCATCACTAAGGTCTCCCTGCTGCAGAAGAGCTTCTAGGGCATGGTGCCCAAAGAAGGCTTCACCTCCCTCTTCCTGATCAGGTGATTTGGTTGCAGACACATCTGTGACATCAACCACACTGATCTGTTCTTGTGTCCGTATCCATGCTCTCCACAAGTTCAACAGTTATCCCACAGTAAAGCTCCACACACCCAAGGCACTCATTTTCACAATATACAAGCCCTCCAACTTGCCTTCCCAATCCATCTTTCCTGAAAAGCCTGTAACCCTTCAGGCTTATCTCCCTAAAGTAAGCTACAATCACAGAGATCTGGTAAACAGCAAATCTTGCAGCTACAAGGGAGAATAAGAGGAAGACCAGCAGGAAGTCTGCCAAATACAGGCACATACAAAAGCCTGATAAAACTACTTACAAAGCACTACAAGTAATCATTTAAAGCAGTTATTGAACATCGAGTTGATTATGTGTTTTTAACTAGGATGGCTTCTGCAAAGGGAAATATTACTTCGCTCATTACAGTGATTGACGGTAGGCTCGAACAGGGCAAGCTTGAGTGTGGATTTACCATGTAGTAAAATGCTACTTGATAGTTACTGCTCACATCCATGCACTGTAAAAAAGGTAAATGTTTGAAATTTGGTTACTACAGCAGCTGCCTTATATGTACTGTGGGTGAAAACAGGCACACAGGTACTTATCATAAAATCATCAGCATGCTGAATAGCTATAATACTCTGCACATGCTGATTTGACTCAGCAAACTTTTCTATTTAGCTAACTTTTCTATTTAGCCTTTTGCTAAGTGGGTAAAATAGTGGGTAAAAGACATACCTGCCTTTATTTTAAAGGTGTGAACAATCTCACAAGACTCTTTCAGAGAAGGGAAGGCCCACTATCAGCCACAAGGTACTAGACATAATTCAAAAGCTTGTGAAGAAACAGAAGACAACATATAGAAAGTTTCAGAACAGCAGAGAATTTGTGACATGCATGGAGAGAAAAGCTCACTGAAATAGCATTTGCAGACTTAACTTCTGTGTATTAAGACTCCAGGGAATATATCTTAAATTTGAAGACTGTTTAGGTATCTTGTTGCAACCAATCATTCCATTTTCTTCCTTACCATTCAGTATGAGGCAGTTTAGACTTCCCAGTTTCTGTAAGAAAATTGTGGGGCCTACTAAGCAGTAGTAGAAGAGCTCATAAATGAAATTTTCTAGGTCTTGTCTGGATATCTAATGCTGTTTTTATACATATCTGTGAGTAATTTGGAGTATAGCCTTAGGGAACCAGCTAGAAATGGTCTATTGCTCTCTGGTTTCGTTCTCTCTCATAGCAAAAAGTTATGGATTGTGTTGCACTCAGGTACTGCTGGGATTTCTTTCAGCAGTTTCTGATCATATGCCTTCATATGCATTCCATTCCCTGGCTGGTGATGGTGGAGACAAAGACCCTAATGGACTTGAGCAGCCACAATTTGTTCTTCATGAACAGCCAGAATCAAATTCATTACCATATCTCTCTCCTGAAGTAAGTGGATTGAAAAGCAGTTAACTCATATACTGTGATGTCAGGGACTGTGATGCTAACTGCAAAGAGAAAAAATAGCCCAAGAATAAATGTGCACAGACATGAATCTACTTCTTAACGCAGATTTCACTGCAACAGATATTACAGTGCTAAATGGAATACTTGAAAGAATTAAACCCTTTTATATGAGTCTAAAATTGTCCTCTATGAAATCCAGACATAAACTCACTTGATTTTCTTCAAGGACTAAAAGTAGGAGATTTTGAAAAATACTGGTGTGCAAAACATTGTCTGGAGCTTCTGACTGCTATGTTTAACGTTAGAAACTGGATGACAGTTTCTACCACTGGGTTATACAAATGCCAGAACTACAAACAGAAACATGTGGTAGGCAGAAGACAGCTTGCAGCTCTTAAATCAGGAAATGCCAAGTGCAATATAAAAATAAAACCACCACCCTTTAAATAAAATAGGCTGTATTTCACAGTTTATTTAGGGTGATGTGTGTTTATTCCAGTCTGCAAAGCCATCATACTGCTGGGATGCAAGGGGTCATTTTCTTCTGCATTTAGGCTGTCAGCAGCAGGCCTATTTTGTCTTTCCACTCTAATGCAGCTTTTAATTGCCTATGAAATTGCACCACCCTGAGGGAATTTCATACTAACATTCAAAATCGTGTTTTCCTTCTTTATGCTCAAGGATCAGAAGAAAAGTTACAGACCTGGAGTCATACTGCCAGAAATTTGCAGATTTACAGTAAACTCTGCCAGACATTTGCAGCAAAATGGAAATTGCATTAAGTGACAGGTAGAAAACTGGAGGTATTCCAGCTTGATCAGTTCTAGAGTCATCTTGCTTGACAGAGTAAAGGAGATACATGCTAGACTTCATGCTCACGTCACCTGCAGTGCAGTATGAGTTTGATTGAGCTACACTGAAAAAGTAAATGCAAGACTTTTCTAAAAATCAAGGTTTAATTACAGAATTAATCTGGCTGTCATCTATTCCAACCAACCCCTTGCTCACAGTAAAGTCAGGTTGTCCAGAGCCTTGTCCAATTGGAATTTGAATATTTCCAAAGATGGAGACTCCACAATCTCCATGGGCAATCTGTTCTAGTGCTTGGCATTGCACACAGTAAAAAACATTGGGGTTTTTTTAATATTTAGGTGGAGTTTCCTGTATTTCAATTTGTGTCCATTGCTTCTTGTCCTTCCACTTTGTAGTATTCAGAAGAGACTAGTTTTGTCTTCTTTATACCCCCCAACCAAGTATTTATACACATTGATAAAACTCCCTCCCAGGCCTTCTTTCCTTGAGGCTAAACAGTCTCTCAGTATCTTCTCAAATGTTTCAATCCTTTAATCATTTTAGGAACTGTTTTCTGGATTCACTGCAGTACACCCATGTCTCATACTGGGAAACCCAGGACTGCCTACGACACTCTAGATGTGGTTTAGTGCTCACTAGAAGGGAAGGATCATCTTCCTCAATCCTGCCAGAGACACTCCTCCACTCCAAGGGAACTTGCTGTCACACTGGCCAGCTCTCTCCTTCAGGGATGCATCCCACCAGGTTCCATAATCTTAAACTTATAATCAGAGAATATCTCAAGGAAGGGACATATAATGATCAATAACTCCAAATCCCTCCTCCCCACAGGACTACCTAAAACTAAATCATACAACTAAGACCATCATCCAGATGCTCCTTGAACTCTGTCAGGCATAGTACCATCACCACTTTCCTTAGGGAGCCTGTTCCAGTGATTGAGCACCTTCTCAGCGAAGAACCTTTGCCTAATATTAAATGAGAATGAACGTACCTGATGCAGCTTCACTGCATTTCCTTGTGTCCTGCTGCTGGTCACCGGAGGGAGGAGATCAGCCCCTCCCCTCCACTGCTTACCTTCAGGAAGCTGTAGACTGTGCTGAGGTCATCCCCCAGCCTTCTCTTCTCTAAGCTAAACAAACCAAGGCAACCTCAGCCACTTCCTCCTAAGTCTTGCCTTTGAGACCTGTCACCACTTTGGTCACCCTCCTCTGGACACACTCCAATAGCTTTATATCCTTCATTTATTGTGGCCTCCAAAACTGCCCCCAGCACTCAAGGGAGGCCGCCCCACTGCAGAGCAGAGTGGGACAATCCCCTTCCCTGCCCCCCTGGCAATCCTGGGCCTGATGCAACCCAAGACACGCTTGGTCCTCCTGGCTGCCAGGGCACTGCTGACTCATGTTCAACTTGCCAGGGCCCCCCAGGTCCCTTTCCACAGTGCTGTTCTCCAGTCTCTCATCCTCCAATTTGTATGAATAACCAGGATTACTGTGTCCCACAGGGAGAATCCAGCACTTGGTCTAGTTGAATTTCATACAGCTAGTGATGGCTCAGCTCTCCAGATCTCTCTGCAGGACTTCTAAACCCTCGAGGGAGTCCACAGCTCTTCCTAATTTAGTGTCATTGACAAACTTACTTATTGTACATTTGATTCCTGTGTCCAGATCATTTATGAAAACATTGAAGGGCACTGGCTGTAAAATTGAGCCCTTGGGAATGCCAGTGGTGACTGGCTGCCGGCCTGATGTAACCCCATTTACCCGACATATTATGGATTTGTCTATCTTTGTGCTGGGTAGTTGATTCAGAGTAGTATCAAAAGCTTGGAAATATTCCAAAACTCCACACTTACTGGCTTCCCTTGGTCAATTAGGTGCATGACCTTATAATGAAATGAAATTAAGTTCTTTAAGCCAGACTTTCCCCTTGTGAACCTGTGCTCACTATAATCAATGACTGGATTGTCTCTCAAAAAAACCTTTCCTATTACTTTACCAGACACTGATAAGTAACACTGGCAGGTCTATCATTATCAGGGTCTTCCTTCTTACCTTTTTTGAAACATTGCCATCTTCCAGTGGACTGGAACCTCTCCAGACTCCCAAGACCAACTGAAGAAAAATAATGCAGAGAGGTCCTATGATAACTTTGGCCAGCCCCATCAGTATCCTGGGATGAATCTTGTCAGGCTCCGTAGATTTATGTGCACCCAGCTTGAACAGCTACTCTTGAACAAGTTCAGGGGCAGCTAGGAGTTCATCATCCCCTCAGTCCTGGTCTTCCAACACAGGTCTCCTGGGATCCCAAGGCCCATCATTGGTGTTAAAGACAGAGGCAAAGCAGGCATTAAATACCTCTGCACTCTCTGTATCCCTACTTGTGAGGTGACCCCGTCAATCAACAGACCAGTGTTTTCTGTGATTCTCTGTTTGCTGTTAATATATTTTAAAAAGCCTTTTCTTTCTTCACAGTGCCATGCCACAATGGCCTCCACGCGGTGCTACAGCTCCCGCTCGCATAGGTGCTGCAGCAGGTGGCACATCTGCGGGGACACGGGGACATAGGTGACATCAGGGACTTGGGAGACCTCAGGGACATCAGGGACATTGGGGACATGGAGGACATAGGGGACATGGGGGAATCGGGGACAGCTTGAACTCTAGTCGAGATTTCACTGCATGAATTTTCTCCCTGCAGGGCCAAACAGGATCTCTCTAGTCCTCCTGTATTGCCTGTTCTTGCTTCCAATGTCCGTACAGTTTCTTTTTGCCTAAATTCTCTAAGATCCCTGTTCAGCCAAGGCAGCCCTTTGCACTGCTTGCTTGACTTCCCTTCCTTTGGAATTTCCTGCTCCTGTGCTCTTGAGAGGTGGCTCTTAGAAAGTGACCAGCATTCAAGACTCCAAATACCTTCAGAAGCAGATACCCAGAGGTCCATACCAGCTTCAGCAGTCCAAAATCTGCCCTTCCCGTTTATAGGGATGAAGTTTTCCTGGTGTTTTTTTCTCCAAACACCAACTATTTGAAATACTTCATGGTCACTGTGATCAAGACAGCCACCTGTCACCACCTCACCCATGAGACCTTCTTTGTTTACAAACAGCAAAGCTGGGAGGGCACCTGTCCTCTAAGGTAGCTCCCTTAGTCTCTGCACTGAGAACTTATCTTCCATGTGCTTCAGCGATTTCCCGGACCTGTTTGTTTCTTCTGTATGAAACTTAACTAGCTGATGCCTGGAAAGTTAAAATCTTCCATAAAGACAAGGGCAGATGAACTAGAGATATCACTCAATTCCTTGTTGAATAATTCATTGTTGTTGTTGTTGTCTCTCCTGGCTGCTTTGGCTTTCCTCACCCTGCCCAGGCAAGCTCAGGACAGCATTGCTATTTTCCCCCTCGGCCATCTTTCTGTGCTGCCACCACTTTGTGTTTCCTTTGGATGTTTGAGTTCAGTTAGGAGCTCCTTGTTCATCCATGAAGCATCTTGACACTTTTGCTTGACTTTCTGGGTGTTGGGATGGAACATTCTCAGGCATAATGTATAATAAACTACCAAAAAATAACAAGAAAAGTATTTCCTTCCATACAACCCACATTAAAAATGTTTTCCTTCAGCCATGTGCAGCTCAGCATTGGCACATGAATAATTAGAGCTGTTGCATAAGCGGGCACTTTTTCCAGTCAGGCACTATCAGCTCCAGAAGAAAGCATCAATTAACAGGTGTATTTGTGTATACCAAAGCAAGGACATCTACATCACTTATTTGCCCTGTCCCTCAGAAAACAGGGCAACTTCCTAACTGCAGCTCAGCAGTTGCTATCTCTTGTGGCTTTAAAGGAAACCAAGTGAGCTATCTAACACACAGTGACCTATTTCTTCCCCCTTAATACTGAGCGTACAGTCTTCGTGCATGCTCGTGTCTATCATGCTCTTCCAATCCCTTTCCCTCAGGGCTAAGCAAACCCATTTCTGAAATATTAAAAACCACAACATTCCCAGGGGAACATTAAAACCAGTTCTTCATGTTGATATTTTTCTTTCCTATCACATTTTACAGCCACGCTCTTCATATTTCTCAAACTGAAAAGAATTAGCATTTAATTTTTATTTTAAAAGAAAAACACTATTTTAGAATGTTTCCCTGTGAGGATGTGGAGCCAGCAGTACAGTAGAAGGAGTTCTCTCTCAGTCTGGGCCATGATACAGTTCTAATTTTACTCAATATTCCACAGTTTGCTGAACCATAAACCAGCCTTTAAAACACTGTCACTAAAAATCTTGATCTTCTCTCCCAAGGGAAAGGTATCCTGGATCAAATCCAGCATTAATTATATACCGCCTTACCAATTCCCCCCACGTTTATGATGAGGTGGTAAACTGTATTTTTGTCCACAAGCTGTCCATCTGTGATGAAGCATTACATAGATTCCAGCCCTGAAGTGCACTGATAGCTCAAGGCTCTGTTAGAAACATACCTTCCACTCAGGGATTTTCAGTTTAAATGAACAGTTACTATAAAGAGAGTTATATTGTCTTATTGAATGCTATTCTCATAGATAGACTATTAAACTCTGTTCAGTGAGGGATTTTGTGCATCACAGAAAAACCTTCAGAAACTCACCACCTTTATGAGCATGCTTGTTAGAAACCTGTTTTTTTTTACAAAGAGCACAGGTTTATATTCTGAAATTTGAAAACCGGTCATATTTACCATCATAGCAGCTAAAGGCCAAAAAACCTGGAGATCTATTACTATACCTAATGTAATACACAATAGAAGACAGTTTCTTTCCAGAAATCAATTGCTTCATGGAGCAGACAATTTAGAGCAACTGAAGTTTCTCTCAGATTTGTTAATGCAAACCATAACATTTTTGCTCCTTTTGTCATAGTACAGTGACTGATTAAATACAGTAAATTTGATACCACGCACTTGCCATGGAAGAGATGCAAAGACAAGATGTATGCCATGTCACTGGAGCAGGGATATTTCAGGAAGCATGGTGGGCCCATGAGAACCCAGAAGAACACCAGTAATGTTTACAGCAGACAGCAACACTTTGCTTTCCCCATGCTCCCAGAAACAGTGCTCATAAGAGGGGCTGCAGCTACATCTCTCACTTCTGAGAGCTCTCTATCATTTGTGCACCACATCTCTAAGTCTGCTCTCATCACAACGTGTCAAAAGACATGAAAATTTGACTACAGGTCCCCTGCCTCTCCATCCAATACTCCATCCCACTGGGAATATATAAACATTGCTAAACATTCAGGAGGATCATCAGCATGAAAACTGAGTATAAAAATTTTAAAGGACAGACTTAAAGCAGTAATACTGTTATGTTCTTTCCCCTTCTTGCATCACTCCCCAGCCTCAGTGCACATGCACACTCATGCACCCTTTCACTTATGTAACCATTTTTCTCCCATTTATCCCCCCCCCCAGCCCCCAACTTTTCCATCTCTTGTCTTTGTCTTATCCCATTGTTTTAGGTCATATTTCTGGTACTAAAAATAAAGACCAAAACAAGTAAAAATATCAGTCTGGAGCAGCTATTTAAGTCACTCTTATAAATATCTAGTAATTATCTGATAGAGCATTGTCAGGCTAGAGTATTTTCAACAGCTGTGCTAAAACAAAATCTGTGATGATAGTATTTGTGTCGGCCAGCCCCTTTAGAGAAATAAGTCTTTTAAAAATAATCTCCCTGGTTAATACATGGACAATAACACAGTGTATCCAATATCCAATCATCCTTCGAAAGGCTTATTTGCCCCAACTGTTCTCAGTTGGGATTATTTTCTTGGACAACTTTCATCAGCTCAAAGGTGAAAAAAAGATTGCACGTATGAGCTACTTGGTCACCTCCAGGTCTGTAACCAAACACACCACTTAACACAATAAACTGCATTAGCATATTCCCACTCCAAATTAGTTTTTAACAATGCTCCAGATACTTCATCTGCTTCACTTTATGGCAACATGAATGCAAGCAAAGCATGGGAACAGGAAAAGGGAGGTGAGCAGGCCAAGGCCTTATGTTGTTCCTGAAACCTGGACACAAGTCAGATACTCACTGCCTGTATTGGTTTATATATTGCTTTCTGAAAGGGAAGAAAACTGTATCAGTAGAGTAAAGATAAGAAACATTTGAGGTTGTTCCTTTTGGTGTCAGTATGATTTAATTCCCTTTAAATTAAAGTTGGCATTTATTGGCTAGAAGACAAACAGGAAATGGATGTAACTGATCTTAGCTTCAGCTTGGAAACATAATGTCATTTCCACTAGCTGCCTTCCTGATTGGCACAGTCTCCGGACATGGACCCAGCAGCTTCCAAATGCTGATACATTTATCCTTTCTTATTCTTCTTTCATCTCTCTCTAATTGCAAAAATGTTTTTCTAGAAAGGAAAACTCTGAAATAAAAACACCTCAAAGACGTTAAAAGGCAATAGACAAAATACAGAAATGAATGACATTTCTAGTTAATAAAGTCAGTAGCTGAGAAGAGCATAGCTTCAGACTTGTTTCTAGCAGTGGAGTCACAATCTCTTTTGCAAGATTCTAAAAGTAGTAGCAGTAAATTAATCTTCAAATGTCTGCAAGTAAGTGTGCAAACAGCCAGAACTAGCTGGGTTGCAATCCTTAACATGACAGCAGTATCAAACTCTTAGCAGCTCAAAGCACACAAGGAAGAGAAACTCATTTCATGGTATTCCATGGAACTGATCGCTGTCTGAACACGTCCTTTCCCCATACTTACACTCTCAACTACACTGCATTTTTGTTTCCTCATTGTAATATACACCAAATACTCTCCTATTTCTATACATTCAAGTGGGCCCTTTCCAATTAAAAAATCCACTCGAACATGCAACTTTCCAGTCTTGGTGTTGTTCACCTTGGCTGTCTCTGGTCTATTCATTACCATAGGAATGAAATGAGACTTCTCCAACTAAAGTCCTGAGTTAGGACAGACATGGCACTAAAATTGCTGGACATATTATGTGGCACAATTATCTGTATGAGTATATGGAAGGAGAGTGACTAACCTCTACTGCACTTTCTGACACAAAAGGGACTGTAAGAAAGGGAGGAAGCCAAGAACAAGAACGTATGGGGATAAACCTCGCTGACATGATTAGGGAGGCAGTGATGAGAACCAAATCTGGTCAGTCATGTTAACTGAAAAGAGCATGTAAAAGTGTGTGAAACTTCATTTCATCCTGGACTTTGGAAATGGTATTGGGGTACCGGACTGCAAGTGGTGCAGGAATCAATGGAGCTGTACACACACGGGGAAGGCAGAGTCAAGGAGAACAAAGGGGCTTAATAGAGCGGGGTGTAATAGAGGCCAGTTGGCTTTAAAATAGGGCAAAGTATTCCATCTGCCAGCCCCACAGTATTTTTTGTGACTTGTGAAGAGTAGATGGCTATACTGGAATAGACCTGTGCTGTTCTGTAAGTCTGCTGTTTTGGACAGTGCCTAAAAATAGTTACAACACTGATGGACATTTAGGTCACAGGAATTTTAAGACTGACATGTACTCATCTTTCTGAAAGTAATTTTCACTATGTAGACTGCACAGACTCACTTGAGCCTTCCTGCTATGAACTTCTGTGCTGATAAAGGTTTAAAAAGGGTGAGAGTTGTCCTCAAGCCACCAGCTGAACTGGCATCCAATGTAGTCCTGAGTTTAAGTCACCAACTCCAGCCAGCACATTATGTATCTCACATCTAGCTTGGATGAGAGTGTAGTGGGACATCTATTAAAAAACAGAGTGGGGTTTTTTTGTGTTCTTTTTTTCTCCCTTTGGGTTCTAACTTAAAAACAAGAGTTTGTGCAAACTGACCTTGTAAATGAACTGGAATGCAGAGAGACACCGCTCTGGATGAAATGAGATCCATTCAGCAATAACTGAGTACACACCAATTGTAAAAAACGAAGATGGTTCAGGAGGCCTGTATGAGCTGATCTTATTTTTTTATGTCATCCTGAAGTGCTGTGCCCATGTGAAAACACTCTGCCACATGAATAATTTTAGTAAGAAAGCTCCACCTCAGACCAAGACACGTGTAAGAGAATAACATGCTCTCTTGCACAGGTGTAAAACCAAATTGGAGAACAAAGTTTCACTACATGAAAGAGTAACAGAAAATAGCAGGTTTCCTTCCCCAGAATCACACCAAGATCCCTTCTCTTTTCTTTAAGACTCTAAAGGCCAAGAAATTATTTTCCTCCCTTTCTTTCTCACTGTTCCTTTTATTAAGTCCAACTATTTCCTGTATCGGCTACCTGTACAGTTCTGGACTTTGCTTGCAGTAATCATCGCTCTCCCCTTCCCAGAGAAAGGACAGTTATTTTACAGACATCTTCAATAAAAAAAATTCATCAGCACAAAAAACAGAACACATTGAACATTGAAAGAAGACATAAAATTTCAACTGTGCAGTAAGATTAAGATTGTGCCATTCAATGCAAATTAAGCAGCAAACAAGACATCACCACATAAACAATCAGAAAAGTCTCTGAGATCAGTAAAGATTGTAGTACTTTGTGTCCATGAGGCATAAAAAAAGAAACTTCCATTTTTTTAAACTAAAAACATCAGTTTCAGAAGAAATAAAAAGACCAAATCAAAGGAACAACAGCACATGTATTTGTTAGTTTCACAAAATGTATGCTCTGTAGAATACTGTGTAATAATAAAAAGGATTTGGTAATACACAAATTCCCTGCGTGATTCGCTATTATTTTATACAATGTGGGGAACAAAGTGCCTTTTGCAGAACTAGCGTAGTAGTGAATCAAACACAAATCATACCTACAAGAGTACAACCTAGAGTTCCCAACTGGGATCAGAAATCATACTTCCTAAAATAAAGGAAAATGCATTTTAGCCCTAAATGGTTTAGGGACAGGAAAATTGCCATGAAATTACAAATAGAAACAGATAACACAACTTGTGCAAGATCCACTGACAGACAACGGTAACAGCACTCAGGAGAAGGAAGAGATATTTGTGTTCTCAGTTACAATGCCAGAGATGTCGTCATCTTCTGCTTCCAGTTCCACCGGTTTAGTATGACTTTGAGCAGACTTGGTCATGCCAGCAGCTGCAGTGCCTTTAAATGCAATACATTTTAAACACAGCTTTTGATCCAAAAAATCCATTAACAATTCTATAACAAACCAACGCAGATCGTTCTACATCTGCCACAATTTATATACCGACTCTATAGGGACTTGTTACTGGCCATAGCCAAAGAAAAAGCCTGGAAAGGTTTCAACTTTGACTTTGTCCATTAGTGCTACTTAGGTCCTTTGTGTGGGACACAGTTCCATAGCAAATCATTTCCCATAACAGTGCATTTCATTGTAACAGCCCCTTCTTCAGCCTTCTCATGTGCTGAATTATTCAGGTTCGTTCTTTACCCAAATATTGTCTTTTTTGCCCTTTCTACATATGAAAAATACTCTTTAACTTTACAACCATACCAGTTATGAAAACCTGGTCTACACAACTGCTACTGAAAGCTTTCTATTATAGTGTTTAAAAACTAAAGGATGGCCTCTTTTGAAATTTTCCTCATTAGTTTAACTGTATTGTTTCCAGTTAAGTTAATCTAAACATTGTATTCAGTATTACCAAGTATATGAGCACTGAGTGTGTCTTAAACTCTGACCAGACAGGAATCACAGCTGCACATGAATACTGTAATGACATGGCAAAAATTCCATAGGTTAAGAACTGAGAAAGGTGTATGGCACTGCCAATATCCCAACAGTGAGCCCAACAGTTACATACCAAACGACAACCAACCACAAGTTTATGGGCCTCATTTCCATCAAACCAACAGTCAAATCCTCCTGCAAGGGCTTTGTTATTTTCCCAGTATATAACTGAAGCTTACAGTAAAATGTACATAAAGTTAAACCTGACAGCTTTGTTGAACTTTACCTGGAGGAAATTGATGAAGGAGCTGTAGACTTTTTTTTTTGGTTTAGAATCCAAACTAAGAGACCTCCAAACAAAGTAACACGTACTACGGAACACAGACACACACACATGTAGCCATGTCCCCTGGGTTTTTGCTGCTGTTGTTCTTACTTTATGTTTTATAGGCAATCTTTATAAAAGATTAGTTTCATCATATGCATACTATATTAGAGGCATATTTCTACCACTTTTAATATACTTTAGAAAATAAAAACATAAATCTTGCCTTTGAAAACTTACCAACGCTCAATGTATTAAGGCTCACTAAGCAACTTCAGATTTGTAATAGTCTCTACATTTGAAAAATGCATTTGTAAAGTTTACAGATTTTTAAAAACAGTTCACCAGTCTCTCCTAAATATTTAATAGCTTCCCTCCTCCGTAAATGTATGCCATCTTTTCTTTCACCTCTTTCATGCATCATGTTTCTATGTTGTTGTCTTTACAAACGGAAGAAAAATATCAAAAAACCACAAGCGATACTTTGTTCAAACTTAACAAAATTCTATTAAGTATTCAGGGTAGATTTGGTTGGCATCGAAGATGACAAAGATCTTTGGGTTCCAGGTATTATCCACACAGCTGTCATACAAGTTCACAAAGCTTCCATCTTTTGAAGGAGGCCTCATGTATTTTGAATCACCGCCGATATAGTCACCAGTTAATACACGAGCAAGAAACATGACTTTATCTGGTCTATGCAGGTGAGGCTGCAGGTTCACACCATGAATCTGGAAAGTATCTCCGTGCTTCATGCTCTCTTTGCAGAAATGGCTGGAATATGATGCATCTCTTGCAAAATAGGTCCCTTTCAAATAAAAAATGTAGAAAATTTGATGACGTTCTTACCATGACAACTTGACTACCAGAGCACAGCTATCAAGATGATGAAAAATGTCAGTTCTTTTATGTTCATTAGCAATCCTTTTTTTGTTGTTAATTGTTATATTATGGCAATATGACCAAATAATTTTTGTGTGAACATTTTAGCAGGCAGATTGTCTTGTGATCAACACTGCATTGCTGGGCATCCCTTCCCCATGCTCCATGGCCTTACCAGCCCATTGTGACAATTACATTCCTTACTGCATCTTTAACTACACTTGCCATAAAAGCAGAGCTGTATTAAACAGCTCTTGGGTAAACACAAGGCATGCATCACAAAGTACACACTACAGGGAACACTAAATGTTGAGCTGTTAACACTACCACTGTTGTATCTGACAGCAATACCTACCTTTTCCATACACAGCAGCATGCATCCCATTTATTCTCCAGTCAAAGTTATGAATACATATTGCTTCTACAAATTCATTACTGGTGCCATGAAACAGCATCTGCTCATTAATCGTTGGGACACCTCTTTTCTTCTTCAGTTGAGCTTTTTTCCTACAGAAAACACACAGTAAATAAGCACATAATAAATAAATAGGTGTACAAACACACTAAATTACTACTATGAAAACACTGCTGAGGTACAGACCTAACACACTTCACTTTACAAGAACCTAGATGACTCTAGTTTTTAAACAGGTCAGAATTCTTAAGGTACATATTTAGAAATCACAAATTTCTAAATGCCATGAGACTATTTCCCGACATAGTCTAAGATTTATAAAAAAAGTCTTCCCATACCAATTTTATCAACATTGTTCATGTGTTATTAGCTTCACTGTGGTCACTTTCTGCAGCCATATCTTTAAAAGAAAGGTAATTTTGCACATTTTGTTTCCTCCACCTACTTTATTGTCATGGTGGAAGGGATAACGAAGTTGGTAGATTATAAAGCACTATTACCTAGGAAAACCAGCAAAAACTGATCTAAGGGCTAGTTATGCTGAACATCTGTAATTTTTTCAATCAGCATCCCTCTGTTGCTGGCTGTTGATCTCTGACAATATATAAATGTAGCCTCAAGTAACTTCTCTCAAAACAGGGCAATGGAACAAATTTATAGAAAAAGTGAATAATCAATTGTCAAAATATGTTCTGTAACAGTCCTTTACTATCTCTGATCAGATCATTTTATAAAGCAAATTTAGAATTGTCATTAATATGGAAACTATTGTAAGAGGCAAATGTGTTCTGACCACTACAGTGATGCAAATAATCATTCGAGCAATGATCAAATATAATCCCTTATCAATTAAACAAAACACTTTTTCAAAACCATAAAAGTTTAAGTAGCAATTGTTCCTGCTCAGTAGTAGAATATACTGGGCACACTGGCAAGCTGGTTGTGCAGAATGCAGAAATGCAACAACAGGGCACTTTGGTAGTTTGGAACAGAAATCGAGGAGTCCAACTGTTCTAAAGTGTCATCTTAGCACCTTCCACAAGCAGTGACAAGATAATCCAGTTCAACAAAATTAAGTTGATCCAGCACTGTAAAAATTCTCAGCCAGTTCACTCAATAAAAGGCAAAACCTATACCAAAACTAAATGCCCAGAGACATGCTCTTTGTATCTATCTAAGCACGTAAGCTTTTTCTAAAACTGATCAGCAATCTCCCTGACCAACACCTTTTTTAACTTGTTGTACTCCCTGACAACTCCAAACTGAGATGCTAGACTAAGCATCATCTGCTCTTTTCAACTTTCCTCCCTGGGACACCAAAAGAAGTGAACTTGAAATGCTGGAATACCTATTTCTTTGTAATATACTACCAGGCAATAATTTCTTCATCAGTGAGTGCAAGCCTATAGCACTGTCCTGTGACCCAAGGGCAGGCCCTGGAATTTTACCTTATTGAACCTCACTCAACTGGCCTCAGCCCATGAATCCAGACTGTCCAGATCCCTCTGCAGAGCCCTCCTGCCCTCCAGGAGATCAACGCTCCCACCCAGCTTGGTGTCTCCTGTAAACTGATCTACCCTTGATCCCCTTGTTCAGACCACAGATAAAGATATTAAACAGGAGTGCCCCCAACACTGAGCCCTGGGGGACCCCACTAGTGACCAACTGGATGTAACTGCATTCAACACCTCTCCCTGGGCCTGGCCATCCAGACAGTTTTTTACCCAGCAAAGAGTGCACCTGTGTGAGCCATGAGCAGCCAGATTCTCCAGGAGAATGTTGGGAAAACAGTGCCAAAGGCTCTACTGAAGTCCAGGTAAAAAATAACTTTAGCCCTTCCCTCATCGCTTAGTGGGTCACCCTATCATAGAAGGAGGTGAGCTTGGTCATCAGGCAGGACCTGCCTTTCCTAAACTTACCCTGGCTGGGCCTGACCCCTGGTTGCCCTGCACATGCTGTGTGATGGCACTGAGGATGAGCTGTTCCTTGACCTTCCCTGGCACCAGACCAACAGGTCTGTCGTTCCCTGGATCCTCCTTCCAACCCTTCTTGTGCGTGGGCATCACATTTGCTCACCCCCAGCCAACTGGGACCTCCCCAGTGAGCCAGGACTGCTGGTAAATGGTTGAAAGTGGCTCAGTGAGCACCTCCCTGGCTCCCTTGGTACCCTCCAGTGGATTCCATCCATCCCAATAGACTTGTGTGGGGTAGGAAGTTCCATTTCCTCTGGAATTCTGGGGGCTGCACTTTGCTCCCTGCTTCTGTCTACCAGCTCAGGGTCTGGGTGCCCAGATAACAACTGGTCTTACCATTAATGCCTTTGTTGCCACAGTCTTTTCCTCATCCTTTGTCCCCACACTATGCTTCCCCCACATCCAGTAAGGGATGGAGATTCTCTATAGCCCTCCTTTTGTTGATGATTTATTTTAAAAATATATTTTTATTGTCTTTTACAGCAGTGGACAAATTAGGTTCTAGTTGGGCTTTGCTCCTTCTAATTTTCTCCCTGCAAAACATCTCAACATCTTTTACTCCTCCTGAGTTGCCTGCTCTTTCTTCCCAAGGTCATAAATTCTCATTTTTTTGTCTGAATTCCAGCCAAAGTTCTCTGTTCAGCCAGGATGATCTTATTCCTCAACTACTTGTCTTTCAGCACATGGGGACAGCCTGCTCCAGAGCCTTTAGGATTTCTCTCTTGAAGAATGTCCAGCCTTCCTGGACTCCTTTGCCCTTCAGGACTGCATCACAAGGGACTCTGTCAAACAATCTCCTGAATAACCCAAGGTTTGGACTCTGGAAATCCAAGGCAGCAGTTCTGCTGACCCCCCTTCCTTACTCCACCAAGAAAAACAGGAAATAACTAAAAGTAGGATAACTCTCTTAACCATTAACAAATATAAGGATTTTCATTTCCTCACACGTTAATGATATAGCTTTAAATGAACAATAAATTAGATATCTTTTAAAAAATCATGTAACTTATCCAAGATTTTAGTATACGTCTGGTTAGTTATTTCCTCACTCTTTAACTTCGTCTAGATTATTTTATTAGTGCAAAGCATCTTTAAACCTTCTGACATGTACTCCTTCCTACAAGATACACAAATAGCTTCTGTCAAGTACAATTGCTTAAGACTGACATCAAAAAATAAGTGGACACTAAACTGGGCACTTCCTACTTCTCCAGGCCAGCACAATATGAAGAGGGAAAAGCCAAGAACTTAGAACAAGGTTTTGTAGCACATTAAACTTAAAAGAAATTGCATGAATATGTGTTAATTAGACATTTAATTGTCCTATGCTTCATAAAATTGAGAAATTCAACATGACTGAAATATTCATTTGCTTTATTCAGTAAAAATTAAAATAATACAAGCTTCTCAAGGATTCATTTTACAAAAAGCTAATTTTTATTCTCGTTACTTCACTGTAAGGATCATGGGCATCTACCACACAGATATTCTAAAGATCTTAAATACATTATCTGTGCTACAGCTTTATCTAATGCATTTTTACATTTTATTTCTGAACCTGTAGAAGCTACACAGTCTTGAAAATTAAATTTAGAATAAAGAGAAATTACAAAGAAAATTTTTAAAAGTAAAAAGTAACAAAAAAATCATTAATAGTAGAAACAGTTAAACATATTTCTGCTGCATGACTTAAAACTTTTCTCCATTAACAATCCTAAAACTGTTGGGTTTAGAAATAATCTCACCTGCAAAAAAACTCCCACAAGTCTAGATTTTGTATTCTCTTAATTCTTTTAATTCGGTGGCTATCCATTGTTTTTCCAAAGAGACTAGAAACTTCATTATATTCATTTGTTTTCTTTTGCAATGGAATAAGCTGGAAAAAAAGAGGTTAGTGCGATTTCAATTCGATGCATTATTTCATTGTCACATGTTTTTGACCAAGTTGCATACCAATTCTTACCTGGTATGGCTCCTCAGTATTTACATTCTCCCAGTGTGAAGGCATAGGGATAGCCTCATTTTCACAGATGAAACTTCAAACAAAAAAGGTAAAAGCACATCACTTCAAAGACATGAGGCACTTTCTTCCTGTCAAACTCCTGCTCCAAACAACACAGTATGCAAAAAAAGCAAACTCCCATGAAGTTTATACAGAGCTACTAAAAAAGAGTGGTTTAAGCACATGCACTACATACACAGAAGCCCTTAAGTCTTAATAGTGAGACTAACAGAAGCAATCTCCTGAAAGTAAAGAATGTCACCACATGGAAACAAGAACACTGAACGCAATTATTCAAAAAACAGAGTAAATCACCACTTCATTGTGTGCCCTATTTAGCAAATACCTACTGAAAAGATATTTGAAGTTGACACTTCAAAAACACAGGTCTTCTTGAAAGTCAGTGTAAACAGATTGCTACTACATTTCTTATGACAAATTTCTTTTTAAATGTATAACCACACTACAACTCAGAAGTAAATCTTTTCTCAGAAACTAGTTGGGAAAAAACCCCACATATCCCTTGTACTCAATTTCACCTGTGGCAGTGACACTGCATAGCTCAGTTTATTGTTTAGTGAGTTCCAGATTTACATCAGCTCAGCTTTACATCTAATGACTGATCAAACGGTAGGAAACTGACAATCTAAAGCAATTAAGACTCATAAAAGAATTGTTACAACATAATTTTTTAACTCTAAGTCATTTTAGAGGAAATGAGTAAAATATAGGCACGACATATAACTCAATCTTTTTTTGCTGTTATAGTAACACTTCTAAATAATTTATGGAGTCAATGGATTCCATTTTTTGGTGCTGCTTCCCTGCAGCAGTTCCGATTCAAGAGGTATTCAGAGCAAGTGACTCAAAAAGTAAATAAATATAAACAATAAAGATAAAACACTTTGTTTCATTTTACTTAGAAGAATCAGGAATAAAAGAAAAATAATGAGTCTTCCTCTTATTTCCTTACCTGAATGAATTGATTGCAAAGGGAGCTCGCTTTATTGGACGTTGTTTAAGGGTACTTAGGTTGATTTGTTTCATCACTGAGCATAAAACAAGAATTAGGATGAAATATTTGGGAATTCATCTACAGTATATGAAACATATAAGTGCCATTTTTTAAAAGAATGTTACTACATACTAAGTTACTTGACAGGAATTTCAACAACAAGTAACAAATCAGCATTTTCAATAAATGTTTCTAAAGGTATTGCCATTTATATGAGTTGGCAAAATGTCCACATATTACACACACAAAACATTTATTTTTAAAATATCCATCTAACATTCAGCCCCACTAAATCATAGTCAAAGCTTCCACTGACTTGAATGGAATGACAAAGAATACACTATCCTTAGTGTAAAACATTATGACCTAAAGAGATTAAAATAAAAATTGTTCTTTAACATTTGCTTATAGCATGTTTATTCTGGATGCAAAACATGGGTTTTTTATAAAAAGACATTTCAACACAAGTAAGCATAAAACTCCTTGTATTGTTAGATACCACTTTACTGCCAGTATATTGCTGTTTGACTCAGTCCCCACTTTCTGTATTTGAAATTTGAATACCTATATTGGAATATGTATTTATTTCCTTCATTTCCTATATTTAAGCATACAGCTTTTGTCATTTTATCAGAAAACAAACCATTTATGGATAGAAAACTAAAAAAATGTTACTAGAACACACTTTGAACAAAGAACAGATTACATTTATTATTAGTTACATACATTAAAAACCTGTAATACTCTGTAATTTACAGAAACAGCATAAGCAAGACCTTTACAATCTACTAGTAAATCCTTTGGCCTATCTTCTTGTTATTCTGAGAACAGAACTGGCTTCAACCACCTGCTGAATTATTAAATCACTTTGATGCCAGTATTTTGCAGGAAGCCTCCTTCATAGCAATGTTTCTTATACAGACTGAATGGAAGAGGTTTTCCAAACTTAGAGGCAGTTGCACATTAAAGAAAAAAAGTTCAACCTTCCCAGTTCAAGAGCTGTATCCTACATGCCACCTACAGCTGAAGCAAGCAGTAAGAACACAACAGAGTCCTATTAAACAAAACATGCTACTTCATTATAAACTACACAAAAAAATGTAACAGAGCAGCTGTTTCTAAAAACTTTTATATACTTTCCAGTAAAGAAAACATTCTTAATCATATTTTTGCACCAGATATGAGGACAATAACCTGCTGAATGAACAAATGTGCTGGTGTATCTGAGACCTTCTACTGTTTAAATTTACTCTTTGGAAAGTCCTGAAAAGACATACCTGAAAAGTCCAGTGTGTAGTTAAACTTTGCAGTGGTAAAAGACAGAGATCCACGAGGGTCTGCTCGGAAACTCCTTTCAATGTCTTCACTGCTGATAGAGCAGTGACTGTTTGAGTCAGTCTTCAAAACAAAAGAAAAAGCACATTAAGACAAACTCAGCCACAGGTAATTTGTTATATGGAATCCATCAGAGCCAATATACCTTCATAGGTATTTACCTGAAACATATGCCATTTACCACACTCAGCCAAATAAAACCAGCCCCACTGGGTATCGGAGGTATCCATGTCTTCAACGGAACTTTCCATCTTTGCAAACACATCTTCTGATGGTCCTTGAAGCATTTCCTGAAACATCCACACACATACACACAAAAAAAGTTTAGATGAATTTATAAAAAAAAGCAAAACAAAGTGCATTTGCAATAACTACCAAAAAAAAATCCTATCAGGCTGAGGACAGATCTGTTTTTTCTCTTCCAGAGAAAAAGTCTCAACTTGCTCCTTATCCAGTATTATTCTTTAACTTAGTTAAACATTTTCAAAATTCTCTTAATTGTCTGTAAAGTGTGACACTAAAGGCAAGAGCTATAGGCTTTATGTGATCAAAGAGAGGTGCTAAATTTCATACTGATGGTTGTAGCACCAAGGCCACTCAGAAATATACAACAGGCTCTTTATTCATATTCCTCAAGAATGAGGTGTTGGGGTTACATCCAACAGCTTGATGGAAAAATCTACTAGGTACTCACCAGCAGTTAACAAATCAGACTGGAAATCAAAAGTTGTAAGAAAAAAAATTTAAAACTAAGACAAAGAATATAATTATTTAACTCTGCAAGACCACAGTAGATTATTCCTTCATACTACATGAAGAATTTTCCCCCTAATGCATCGACTTAAAAATGACACAAATTCCTGGTACTCTGTACTTGTATTTACAGAGAAAATTCACACCAAAAGCAAGAGTGGCTCCCACACAAGCAATGACTACCACAGTTGGGGTTCTGAAGGATGGAAGAAAAAGAACTGGGGCAAGGATATAGCAGAGGTCTACAAAATCATGATAAAGCCAAATAGGGAATAAAGAATCACGTTTTCTTCTGACATACGGGGGAGACACCTATCAAAGGTTGCACATGTCAAGTTCAACGTAAGTGAAATAAAAACTTCATGAGCCAGATGGCAACCTGTGGGATTTCTTTTCGTGGTATGGTGTGGATGCTGCAAATTTACGGAAGTTCAAAAAGCAGCTAGACAAGTTTAATCCTACCAAGAGCTACGCCAGAATACCTTCAGAACAGTCCCTGCCAGAATTCAGCTCATTCTTTGTTTGCCAATAAAATTCTGAAAACTCTGAAAGTGCTCACCTCTATTTGCATATATTTCCTAAAGTATCAACTTTCTGCAAAAATCTCCCCAGGGAAAAATTCTAAGTACGTTTCAGGGAATCTTTCTGAGAAAGAACTTGCCCTACTCCCAGAAAAGGTCAGCAATTCATCCACTCTAACTTTGCTTAAGCAAAACACTTTGGCACTCCTCCCAGATACGTCCTCAAGTTCACTTTTTCTTCCAAGAAGTGAAACAACACCCCCCAGCACAAGTCAAACAATGTGCAGTTAGTATCCTGGATGCTTCAGTTGTTTCCTGGTCACTTCAACCCAGAAAAAATAGAGACCTGAAGAAGACAAATACTGGAGACTAAAAGTAGGCATCCCTGTTCTGGCCAGTGCTACCGGGGCAGCAGTTCAGAGCAGGAGGCACTTCTAGCACCGCCCTTCACCCCCCATTTTTCCCAAGCTAGTTGTATTTCTGTAGTTGTTTGAAAAAGAAAATATCTGAGAAACCTCTTTGTGATAACAGCTAGCGTCTGTACTCTAATCATCAAAAGCTCCAAAGGATTACAAAAATCTAGAGGCTTAGAGACCAGGGGAATCATAAGTGGACCTCCAAAACATCCCCAAATTGCAGAACCTGAGGGTAAAACCTACTTCAGTGCAAATGGAAGCCTACCCAAGGCTACATGTATGGATTGCTGCCTCAAGTTCAAGCAGCACTACACAAAAGGTTTGTCAGCTGCACAGGAAAAGTATTTTGAAAGAGATAAGAAAACCATTCTCTGCTTCAGAGGGCATCTGTCAACATCTCTTCTACTACCCACAGCAACACAGCCACAGAGCCTACATTCACTTGGTGTTAAAAGCACAACTGGCCAACATCTTTCAATGAAAATCTTTCACCTTCATTTTGATTCTTCCTCTTGGATAAGAATTTGACTATGTTCTATCCTACTGAGAGCAGGCAGAGGTAGTCTGCACTTTTTTAAAGCCGAGGAAAGCAATTCAGGCTTTTCTTGGTAAGTAAGGTTTTGTTTTCCTCATGTTCCCATTAAAATGGTCAGCTCAGCTCCCTCCCAGCGTTAGTTCAGGGCTTTGACTCTCACCAATCAAATCAATGATGCCCTTTGAACAAGAGGACATGCCTCGACAAGCAGAGAAGGCATGATTATGTGTGCCTGTCAACACACTTGGAGTCCTCTAGGGGCATCTCAGCCTCCAGAATAAAACATTTACTAAGGAGCAGGTATTCCCATGGCTTTCAAAAATCTTATATTCAATCCACGTATATTAAACTCGTCACAAAGTCTAGAGTGAGCAAGTAGATTCCAGGACACTTTAGAAGTACAGAGGAAAGATCTGAAGGCATGAATATGTAAAGCCATAAAAACAAGAGAACTGTTCTCAAAGGTGACACAAATCCAAAATATTTGAAGGAATTACTGCTTAATTTAAAAACAAATGCACACCATTTATAAGCATGAGGCAGCATTTTGAGAAGGGTCTCAATTCCCATCATTAGCAGTGTTTCTACTGGTCCAGGAAGTGACAGAACAGCTCAAATTGAACAAATTTCTTAGGAAAAACATTCTCCTGAACAAGAACAGCACTTTGTGTCCTGTGACTGAATGGCTTTACTACTACTGGCAATGCACCTCCTTTTTTCCAGAAGTACTTTATGTTCGACTGATACACATGCTTTACAGTTGTGTAGACTCACAGACTGCTTTGGGTTAGAAGAGAACTTTAAGACCATCTGGTTTCAATTCCACTGCCATGAGCAGGGACACCTTCCACTGGACCAGGTTGCTCCAAACACCTTCCAACCTGGCCTTTAACACTCCCAGAGATGGGGCATCCACAGCTTCTCTGGGCAACCTGTGCCAGGGTCGCCAGGGTCTCAGCACCCGGATGATAACAAACACAGCAGCAGCCCCATGGACTACTCTGTCTGGATTCCTGTGCCGCCTGCTTCACCTGGCACATCGTGCTTTATTGCCAAAGGCTCTTCTACCTACAGACATGGACTTGGTACGGTACCCTGCTGAGAACACAGGCAGTGCTAAGGAATCTCTGGCTCTTCCTTAGAGAACACGACACCTGATCAGGAGACTTGCCTGAGGTGAGGCCGCAGGGCTTGGGAGGGGAGGCGAGGAGAAGGACCGGCATTAGCACCAGTCCGGGACACACGGTGGAATGACAATGCCCTTCCCACCTGCGCCCCCACGCACCCGCTCCGTGCTGCCGGGGACCACCGTCGCAATCGCGCCCGTAACCGCACCCTGCAGAGCCGGATCCATTGGCGCTCAAGGGCACGGCCCGGCCACCGAGCCGAGCGCGGCGGCACTACCCCTCCATGGCAGGCCGCTCCCACACGCGCGGCGGCCGCCGCCTCCCACCCCCGCGCCCGGGCTGGCACCGCGCTGAGCGGGGGGGCGGGGCGGGCTGCGGCCCGCGGGGCGCGCGGGGCCGGGGCGCGGCGCGGGGGGAGGGGCGGCAGCGGCGGCCGTTCCGCCCCGCCCGCACTCACCGCAGCGGCCGCGCGCGCCGGGCGCGCTCCCGCAGGCCGCCCGCGCCGCGCGGGCCGCGCGCGCGAGGCCCGCTCCGCTCCTGGCGCTTCCGTTACCGGCGGCCGCGGTGGGCGGGGCCAGCGCGGTGGCCGGGCTCCATTGGCCCGTCGGAGGCGGGCATGCAAATGAACGCGGGGGCGGGGCGGGGCGGGACGGGGGTGGAGCCGTTGCCGTGAGGCGCAAAGGGGACGGAGAAGGCCCAAGGCCAAGGGTGGTACCTGTACCGCAGTGTCCGCGCTGATACCGTCCCCGGCACCGTCCCCGGCACCGTCCCAATCCCAGCACCACCTCCAGGACCAGTCCCAGTGCCGAAAACAGTCCAAACACCTGTTCCAGTACCAATACCAGTACTAGGCCTACTTCCAGTATCAATACCACTGCCTGTGACAGTACCAGCACCAGCACCAACACTAGTTCCAACCCGAGCACCAGTGTTCCAGCACCAGTCCCAGTTCCAAAAGCAGTCCAAGTACCTGTATCAGTACAAATGCCAGTATCAATACCAGTTCAGTGCCAGTTCCAGGACCTTTACCAGGCCCAGTCCCAGTTCTGGCAGCAGTCCCCATTCCAAAACCAGACCAAGTACCTGTACCAGTACTAAAACCAGTACCAGGCCCAGTTCCAGTCCCAGTCCATGCAGCAGTACCAGTACTAGTACCAGTAGCAATCCCAGTTCCAGTCTCACTACCCATACCAATATTGGTATTAATCCCAGTTCCAGTTCTGGTACCAGTAGCTGTTCAGGTACCTGTGCCTGTAGCTGTAGGAGGACCAGGCTCAGTTTCAGTCCCAGGATCAGTACCAGTCACAGTTCCAGCACCAGCACCAGTACCAGTAACAGTCCCAGTCATAGTTCCAGTACCGGTACCGGTACCAGTCCCTTGTGGTACCAGAGCCGTGACACCATGCTGGTGCCAGGCACGGCCGCAGATGTGACCATCACACCGTGCACAGCGTAGGTCACACGGAGCAAAGAGGGCAGCAATAAGAGGCTGCTGCAGGCACTCGGGACCTGTGGGCAGCTTTAAGCCACAATGAGGCCTGGAAGCAGGAGCAGCAGCAGCTCTAGGACCAGTTAGTAAGAGAAGCCACAGTGCTGAGTGTAGATCACCCCAGCCCTTTGGTGCAGGCAGTCTAGGAGAGGAGCTGCTGGGTGGAGAAGCTGACAGTGGCACCAGCTACAGCACTCTGCAGTCAGCCAGGGTTCTGGTAACTTCCAAAACACAGGCAGTCCTCATACGTGTGTGCAGTCATTGTAACACGTCCTGCAGGGAAGGATTTTCGTTGAGCAGCATGCCAAGAACAACACAGGTGAAGTGAAAATGATTAATTTCTCCAGTTCTGAGGGAGCGTCAAACAGGATGTTTATCCAGATTCTGGCGGTGCTGACCTTGCCCTGAATACAGAGTTAGAAAAGGTTATTTATTTGGGTTATAAAGTCAAGAATGCTTTGGGTTAGAAAAAGATTCAGCCCATGGTGAATCAGTGGAGGTATTTCACTGGCATGAATATCATGCTTCTGTAATAAGGGAGCTTTCTGGAAGTAGAGCCATCTTTTTTCATGTTAGTTGTACTGACATTGTTGGAAAGCACGTGAAGTTTGTTGGGACATATCCTGCTTTGCTTTATGGATCTATAAAGAGGCTAGAAGCAAGGAAGGATTCTGTTACCACCTTAGCTGCTGAATGTCTGTCGAACTTTTTTTTTAAAAAAAGATGCTGACAATGCTTCAAGTCTAATGTGGTCCTCTTTGAGTCATCTGTTTCTATTTCTATTGCTGTCTGTTGTGTATTTTTAAAATAAGGGTCAGGCTTTTTGCAGAATTTGTGTATTTGAAGTTACAGTAGCACAATACACAGCTTTCTAGCAGCCAAAAGTTTAAAAGAGGTTTTTGTTTAAAACTCTGAAATGTTTCTGCTGCTGTGCCTTGAAGTGTGGTATAGAGTTGAGATTTTTATTGTGTGTTTCTTCCCTTTCTTTGTATGTTTAAACTGATAATTAATAATGGAGCACAAACCTCTCTTTAGGTAGTATCTTCATTGCAGGGAAAACACAGCCTGTTAGGAGACTATTCTTAGGAAGCTACATGCTAATACCAGACTCCTTATGGCAACAAAGCATAAAACCCTTTCAAATCCAAATATTTCTGTGGATATGTGATGTGATATGTGTGCAGACTAATAGCCTATCTGAAGAAGATGCAATTTCATTAAATGACTCTCATCAGCCTCAACTTCAAGCAGCAAAAAGGCAGAAAGTGGAGAGTTTGGCCACATGACTTATGAGCCCATTCTTGCAGGGAATGGTCAAATGGAAGTGAAACAGAGAACTCCCTAGTACTGCCTGGTACATAAATTGTAGGATCATGGAAGAATTTAGGTTTGAATGGACTGATGAAGTTCTTTAATCCAGTCTCCTTACCAAAGCAGGCCTTATTTAAAATCTAGATTAGGTTGCTCAATTCCTCATTAAAACTTTTTTTTTCCTCTCCAGGCATGTCTGCAGAACTGTTTTCAAGGGCAAGAAGCTTTTGTCCTTCTGTCCATTCCAGAACTCCTTGTGTTGCAACTTGTGCACATTGACTCTTTCTTTTCAGTGTAACCTGTGAGATGAGCTCCCTCAGTCTTTCTGACAGTGCCTTTCCCTGGGTAGGAAAATATTAGGCACAGTGTCTCCAAGCTGGTAAAAGCTACCTGAAGCAGAGGGAAATTACAGTCAATTACCCTAGGACAGTGCTTAAATCAGGGGATTAAAAGAGGCTTCAAGTTGGAATGCACCTTGGTTTTTTTTGAGGAGAGCCACAAAGGTGTTCAGAGGGCTGAAGCGCCCCTTTTTTCCATAGTCAAATGTAGAGAGTTGGGGCTGTTAGCCTGGAGAAGAGGTGGTTCCAGGGAGACCTCATTGTGACCTTCTATCCTTGGAAGTGTTCAAGGACAGGCTGGGTGGGACTCTGAGCAACCTGGTCCAGGAGCATGTGTCCTTGCCCATGGCAGGGGGGTTGGAACTAGATGATCTTTAGGGTCTCTTCCAACCCCAACCATTCTACAATTATATGATCTAGCACAACTTCCTGCTTAAATCAGGGTCAACTATGAGATCAGGTTATCTTGTTCAGGACTGTACCCAGTCAGGTCTTGAAACCTACAAGGATACAGACCGGTCCACCTCTCTAGCCAACCTCTTCCAGTGCTTGATACTTGACTCTCATTGGCACGAAAAAGTTTTCCCTATATCCTCTCATGACAGATTAAGCCTTCTGCCTCTTTTCCTACCACCATGCACTACTGTGAGAAGCCTGGCCTGGTCTTCTTAACCTCTGCAGAAGGAATCTTCTGTTGGAAGACTGCAGTTAGTTGCTCCCACCCAAGCCTTCTCCAGGCTAACCAAGTCCAGGTCCATCAGTTTCTCCTCACAGGACAAGTGCTCTGGCCTCCTGACCAGAGCTCTGGCTCTGGTCTTTGCTGAAATTGTTTCAGTTGATCAATTTTATCAGCCTTTCGTATATTTCCTCAAATAGAGCCTCAAACTGGATGCAGTATTTTAGATGGGGTTAAAAAATCCCAGTATTCCTTTCTTTTGAGATCCTGAATATGGTTCTGCTATTTTATAGCCAAGGGTGCAGTTGTCCCCCACTGCCTCCAGGGCACACCGTGGGATTACATCCAGCTTTTCATCTACCAGGACCACGTTGCTTTTTCAGAATAGCTGCTCACCATTTACTAACCCATATTGTTGCCGGGGGTTGTCTCATCCCAGGTGCAGAATTTTGCCTCTGTCTATTTTCAGTTTCATATGGTGCCTCTGAGCCCAGTTCTCCAGCGTGTCTGTGTCCCTCTGAAGAGCTGATCTCTGCCCTTGAGTCTATCAACTAAGAAAAGACAAGAAACATAAACTGCCCTTATACATTTTCCAAGAGGGGAAAATGGGTGATTTCTTGGTATTTGCCATTTCATAGTAGATTTATTTTTAATAATCAGTGTAATGTTACATGTATGTAACTGAATGATAATGTTAATGATAATAACATATAATTCTGCCAGCATTAACTGAAGGTAAGCAGAAAGCAAACAGAACAACCAAAGAAGGAAAAAAATATAAACACTCCATGCCCCCCCAAGATCCCCCCATAACTGTACAGTGGCTGTGCCATGAGAAGAAAATACTGACAGTGTTTTGCAGCTTTTCAAAAAAACTTCAAGATTTTATGACAAGCATGTGGATTGCAGCATAAAGGAAATCGTAGGATTCATGTGACACCTGTGGTATCCACAAACTTGTACACTCAAAAACACAGTTGCCCAGAGGCAAGAGAAGAGATTGAGGAAATGCTCTGCTTATTACAGAGCACCACATCTAGAGGCCATGGCTGTCCACCTCAAATATGGCATTGGTCTTGAGATGTGGAGGAAATTGTAGAAGAATATTATTTCACATTCTTTCCTTGAAAGTAAGTCTACATCCTCTTGATATGTTGTTCAAGGAGCTGTTAGATGTGTCAGGTGATTTTTCTTAACCCAAATCTCCTTCATCCTTCTGTTTTCTAGAAGATACTTTTCTACCACTGTTCCTGCTGTGCTTTTCCCAACTAAGCCTATTCTGCACTCTGTGAGAGATGGAAAAGGTCTGGGAACATCTCCATTCTTTGGAGTTTTTTTCTTTTCTTTTTGGTGATACTGACTGAAAGCCATTGTCCCAAGCGGTACATGTTTTACCCCTTATTAATGGAGAATAAAACCCACACCCAAGAGCCTTCTTTGTCTTCTTTCACTTTTCTTTCACATTCCTAGATGTTTTTCTTCCCCTGGTTGTCTTGCTTTCATATCTAATACTTCACCATTACTTGGTTGCTTAAAATTGCCAGCTGCCTTTCTGTCTCCTTTTTTGGGTAGGCTGAGCTCCACTATCCCGGGATTGTTTGTTTGGGTCTGTTGTTGTTGTTTTTGGTTGGTTGGTTTTTTGTTTGGGGGGTGGGTGGGTTGGTTGGTTTTTTGGAGTTTTTTTCTGCAGGGAGGAGGAGTCCAGGAAGTTTCCAGGTCTACAGCTGACATTAAGAGAATTTAAATACAAAAGGATGCACTTGTAGCAGCTGCAGAAAGCAGAGGGATTTTAGTTTGATTGTTTCTCTCTGGAGATGAACTTAGAAGACCCATGAGGAAGAACACTTTAATACCTGCACTAATTTTTGACTCCTACCTTTTCTAGGCTGGCACAACATTGCTAACTGCAGCATTGCATAATGACTCTTTACCTGAGTCAAACAGTCAGAGAATGAGATAACCTCAAAACCAGTGAGTCTGCCAGCACCAGCACAATTTCTCAGATATGACACATGAACAGCTGCATGGGGCTGGCCCTCTCTGACCCTGCAGTGCTGCTCCCTCTGTGCTGTTCTAATGACTGAACTTCACTCATCACCCTACTTCCCTTATGTCCTGGCTTAAGGGACAGATGTCTGCCCAGGAAGGTGGGAAGCTTCCTGGAATGGAAAATACGACCCCGTTCCCTCCAAATTATTAAAACTTTGAAAGAACAGGGCTTTCAGGCAGAGATAAGGGAAAAGGAATAGCAGTTCTTTACTAGAATATATGTATATATAACAAGGCAAACAAACAGCCACACCAGCAGCAACAACAAAGAGAACCAGGAACCCAGTGACCGCCTCTCTCGGCTGTCACGCGCGCTCCCCTTGGTGCAGTTCCGGTCACAGCCACCAGGGGCGCTGCTGGCTCCTGGCCGGGCAGGTGCAGTGATACCCCCGTGCCTGCAGGGGGCGCTGTGGCACCAGCTCAGCCGCCTCCCCTGGTGGCAATGGCGGCTGCAGCGAGGGGGAAGAGGGGAGATGGCTCCCCTTGCAAAACTTAGAGGGAGCAGCTGGTCTCAGTGCCACTCCAGGTGATGAGCTGGTCTGTAGCAAACCACAGTGCAGCCCTGCCTAGGGAAACATAGGGGCCCACTCCCCACATCACACATGACCACTCTCCTCTCTAGTTGCTGAGAGCAGAAGGGGCTGAGTCCAGCCCCTGACCCCCAGCCAAGTCTCAGCCACCTGACCTCTCATGGTATCTCTGCATTTCCCAAGGGGAACCCCCCAGCCAGAGAGCTCACTCCTCAGCTACTAGCACCCCTTCTTCTGCAGCTGCACCCCTTCTCCCATCCTCCCCCAGGACCATTTCAGTGGAATTCCAAGATGTACAGCTAGGTCTTTTGTCTCATAAGTATTGTCCATTCATCATCTATGGAGCAACAAATGGGGAGAAAGTTACCTGAGAGAAAGAAAGAAAAACAAGAAAGAAAAAGCCTAACCCCTAACACCTTCCTGTGTGGAGTATGCATAGTGTTTGTTTCTATGTACATGCCTGCAATGGACTCCATCAGCCTGAGATTTGAATATAGACATTTGTTCTCTATATAGAGAAAAAAGACTTATCTATACCCTGATGCATTCCTCTCCCACCATTCATTGCAACCTAGGAAAGGATGCAGGGATTAATTGCAACCCTGTTCAAGACTGGATATGGCATCCCTGTCCACCTCACCTCCAAGTGAATAGCACTTATGCAGGGAATGGCTTGTCCATCTTTGCTGCCTATGCTGGGCTGGACTATCTCTGAGGAGAGAGGAGTATCTGCAGAGTACTTTTGAGCCCAGTTACATTAGGCAGCACAAGCAAGTATCCATAGTTTCTTCTGTGTCTGCGAAATGTGGGGAGCAAGATTGGGATGATCAGAGACAACGCCACACTGCAAACTGTGAGTTTGGGAAACTGTCTGGGAAGTCTGGAGAGGATAGGCATTCATAAAAAGAGGCAAAATTACATTCCATATCTCTCTGGGTCCTTATGATGTCTCCATCCACCAGCACTCGAGTGATGTTTAAGGGTGTGCTGGGGTCTGGCTGAGGTAGAGTTAATTTTCTTTACAGCAGACTGTATGGTGCTGCATTTGGGATTTGTGACTAAAGCAAGCCCTGGTAACATATCTGTGTTCTGGCTATTGCTGAGCACTGCTTGCACAGCATCAAGACTTTCTCTTACTCCCACTCAGCCCCCCTCAGGGGTATTTGGGAATTTGGAGGGGACACAAGCAGGACAGCTGACCTAAACTGACCCATATGATATTGTATGCTTTACAATATCATACACAGTAACAGAAATTGAGGAGAGATTTTGGGAAGGCAGCCATTGCTCAGAGACTGAGTGGACATCAGTCTGCTTTTGCATCACTGTTTTTCCCCCCCTTCTTCTTTCCTTCAGTTAATAAACTATATTTATCTCAGCCTATGAGTTTTCTCACTTTTGCTCTCCCCATCCTGCTGTGGTTTTCAGGGTGGAGTGAGTGAGATATTGTGTGGTGCTTAGCAGTGGGTGAGGGTCAACCTGCCACAAAGTGAGAAAAGAAAATCTCCAGAGTCTGTCTGGTGTACACACAGTCAGGCTTCCACACAGCCACAGCACATTTCCATACTCAAAAGTGCACACACATGTATCCGAGCTGTAATTAATGTACTCACTACCCCCTGTTTACCTCAGGATGCTGTGAATTGCCAGCACAACCAGCTGCATCTGCACCACGCCTGAGCCAGTGCTGGGACGCTGCTTGGAGATCCCTTCTACAGGGTACAGAGGCACCCATCTACTGACCTTACTTATACCTCACATGACCTCCTGACTGCAGGGAGGTTCGACCTGGGGCTGTTGCAGAGAGCACCAAGGCATGTCTGGACTTTGGCCTGCTCCTCTGGCCTGCTCCTCCATGTGTGTACCAGTGTTACTGTCAAGGGAGACCTTAGGCAAACCAAGAGTGGCTACAGGGCACTGGAGCCCAGGTGCTGTTCTCCTTGGTCCTGCCAGTGGAAAGGCAAGGCTTGGGCAGAGAGCCCCCAGTCCGTGGGTTAAGACCTGACAGCACAGCCAGTGTTGCAGACAGAGCTTCGGCTTTTATGGCAATGGACCCTTGCTTTGAGGAACAAGGATGAGAGCATGTTTTCCAACAGGCTTTCCAGCCTAACTGGGAAAGCTTGCCCTATGGGTACTCTGCATGCAGTGGGGTTTTTCTAGTGTCTGTCCTCTTTTTGAGGCCCTCCAGTGGTACTGTGTGCCCTCCTTGGACTCTTCTAACATCTGCTTCTTTCTTGGTCTCTGTGAAGCTACTCTCTGCTCTCTCAAGGTTCTTTCAGTCTTTCTGCTATATTTTCTCACCTCTCCGAGGCTACTGTATGATCTCAGGGTCTCTTTCTTGCCTCCCTTTTTCCACCTTTCTGAGGCTAATCTTCATTATCCTTCACATTTGCAGACATTGTGCTTCTTTCTTCTCTGAGGTTCTTTCAGGCTTTCTTCTAATCTCTCAGTATCTGTGAGGCTACTCTGTTCTCTGGGACTCTCCCAAACCTCTCCACTTCTTCCCTAACCTCTCCAAAGCTGCTTTGGCTGTCTTTTAGTTTCTTCCTTCCTCTCACTGAGGGGACTTTGGAGCACTTTCAGTCTTTCTGCTTGTTTCATATCCCACTCACCCTTCAGCCCCTTTTTCTGAAGTTTGACTGGATGAGGGCTGTTTCAGTCTTCCTTCAAGGTTCATGGCATCTCAGCAGCTTTTCTTATTTCTTCTGGGACTTTTTCAGCCCTCATGCTTGTTTCTTCCCTTCTCCAAGGCTATTTTCTGTTGCTCTTTTACCCTCTCTCCTCTCTTAGCAGCTGCAGGCATACACTTCTAGAGCACTTTCAGAATCTGATACTTTCTTGTTATTGTCAAAGTCTCTTGTGTGTTCATCATGGTTCTTTCAGGCTTTCTACTAGTTCCTTTGCCTCTTTGAGGCTACTTTGTGTTCTCTGAGTCATTTACAGATTTTTGGCTGTTTTTCCCTTCTTTGATGCTACTCTTTGGGGCACTATCAATCTCCCCTCTTTTTTTTAATCTTCTCTTGAGGCCACCCGTGGTACTACTGAGTAGTCTGGAGCTCCTTTAATAGCTCTGACACTTTCTTGTTATCACTGAGCCTCTTCTGTATTCTCTGGGGGGGCCTTTGCCTCAGCTCTTTCTTTCTTGGCCTCTGACACTGCTGCATTTTGTTTTCTTGAGCACTTTCTTCCCTTCCCTGAGGCTAGTTTATGGATTCAGAATCTCTTTCGGACTCTCTGTTGCTTTGTTCACTTCTGCTTGGCTCCTGTTTCATCTGGGGATCTTTCAGCCCATCTTCTACTTTCCTGGCATTTGGAGGGCTATTCTGTAATCATTCTCTATCTGAGTGTTAATCAATGTTCGCATTTTGTCTGAGACTTCTCAGTGTCCTCTGGATGTCTTTCAAGCTCTCTACTATTTTGTCCTCACTTCAGCTATTCTGTGTTCTCAGGGACCCTTGCAATCTCTTTCCTGGATCATGCTCTCAAAACCATTTTTCCATTATTTGGGGATTTTTCACACCTTTTTTTGTTTTAATATTGTTTTGAAGGATGAGAGAGGACTGGGAAGGTGGGGTGAAGACAGGGGAGAGGAATCTTTTCACAAATGAAACTGCTTCAAGAGCTCCAGATTTCAACTGCAGTGGAGCTGGAATAGATCTCTGTGAGTCAGGTTTTGGAAATTTTTTTTGTCCCTTTCTAGTTTTGGTGGTGGAGTTAGGAGACAAATGAGCTGAAAGAGGCACCTTTTAAAAAATCCTTTATTTTTATATCATCCTAGTAAAAATATTTTATATAAAGGCGAAAGTAGGTATTGCATAGAAGAAACACTGGTGCAAACATCACCCGGTGGGAATGGCATGTTGTTTCTTAGTGTCTACTCTCTACTGCAGAACAGATGGCTAGCCCAGAGGCAAACATCTCCAGGTTTCCCCATGCCAGCTACAGGATGAAGCTGCTCAACTTACGGAAAGGAGTTACATCAGAATTATGTGTGGCCTATTCCATGCTGCTCCCCTCCCAAGAACCATCTGCTGGGAAAACATCCTTTTCCTCCTTGCCTTTTTTATGCTTGACCAATACATCACCCAGGGAAGACCACGAGGATCAGTCTGGCTGCCTACTGTGCTTGCACCCTCCCTGTGTGTGAGTTTGTATTTCATGCATAGAAATGGAGCGGGTGGACACAAGATAGGAGAGTTGGTGTAACGTAGCCATAGTCCAGGAACTCAAAGCATGATATATCCAAGGCATCTTCTGTCATCTTGGAGACATTTATGTCCTTGTCTTTTAGCATTTCACATGCTACTTAGCTATGGGCACTCTTTCTGAGCGCCTTCCACCTGGGCTTCCTGTAACAAACTGCCTTGGTACGACCAGGAGTGAGCAGAATTCACTGCTAATTCACACTTCATCAGCTTTCAAATAGAGCTTCTTCAGGCAGTTCTCCTGTTTTGTCTCTGCATAAGTTCTATGGCAGCTCCTGAGCATGAAGGACACAGCAGGAATGCTACAGTCTGAAGGAACACTCAGAGAAACAGCACTTTCACAGACTTGAACTGTGCTTTCATGAATTAGAGATACAGGGAGGTATGCATTTATACAAACCAATATTTGTGTATATTAAAGATACTCTTACTCAGTATCAGTTTTTATTTAAAAACATGCTAAAAACTTATAGTTAAATAATCAGAGTGACATTTGGGGAAAACACACAGGCAGCCACCCACCAGCATAAGCAAAAAAAGTGCATACATACATGAGCCAAAGCTCCCTTTGACCAGTTTACAGGACAATTAGTGCCTTCTCTGACAAACTGACTGCTGCAACCTCACACTTTCCAGAACTGTTTTTTGCTGCCTGGAAAGTGGTTATTACCTTTCTGTTTCTTTGAGGATGTCTGTCATCACCTCCCACATCAGAGAGTCAGCTAGAGACACAAATCAGTCCTGCTTTTCACTCCTCTCCCGTAGGTGGCTTCATAGAGATGAATACATGAAGCTCATGTAACTATCTCACTTAATATTGTGCTTAAAATGCCTAAAGTAGTCATTAAAAAAAGATTTCAGGATCTATGCTTCTAGATCGTGAAATGGAATGAAGCATTCTAGAAAAATAAGTTTGGATGGAAGGCAAAGTAGCTGAGTTTGCAACTACACATTTCATCTCTGAGTTACTCATAAACATCTTTTATTTCCTTATTACTTTCACTAATATATTTTACCATTTTTGTACAAAAACTGACTGCAGATTAAAATTTAAGATGCGGCAGGTACCACTGTGTGACCCAAAAGGACAGAGATGATGCTCCTACTCAGCCCTGCACCTGGCTCTTTTTGAGCACCAGAAAATCTAGAGAAAGCTAAGTACCTCAGCCCAAAGGGAGAATGCAGTGGAGCCATCAGACGAAAACCATGCTGTCTTTTCTTGCAAAAATGGGAACACATCTTAGCAACTTTGGATACAGTCTTACATGTAGCAGCAGATACACTGGGCATCAGAGCCCCTTCTTCAACGTGGAACAGCCATCTCCAGTGAGGCTCAGATGCTCCTGGTCCCAATTTTTGTTAGAAATGGAAGTAAAACTGGATTCAGTTTCTGTGCTTTCCCTCTGCTTCTTCCCTGACTCCTTCAAAGGCTATCCAAGTGAAACAGCTGAACCCATATGGCCTTGTCTGCTTCAGTGGGAAACCAGAGCCCTGTGAAATTTGGGCATTGTGCTCATATGGGCAAGGGCTGTGCTCTAAGAATAGTAACCTTCTTCTTCACTGCAACACCCAAATTCGTCTCTATCTCCCACACATTCACACTCCTTCCTGTCACACTGATTTCATAGGAACTCAAAAAAGTGACACGTAGGTCACACAAAACACTATTGCTGCCAGATGTACAGATGCATGCAGGACTTACTAGGAAGATAAATAGGGAACTAAAACCTCCCAGATATAAAGTGGCTCAACAGCTATTCCACCCACAAGGAAAATATAGGCTGAATGATACATCTTTTAGGCTGAAAATTGTATCTTTTTAGAGCTTGAAGTATGAATATTCAGACTGGACATTAACTTGTTTACCAGAGGAGTAGTTTGAGATGGCATGGCTCTGAAAGGCACAAAATCTCTATCCTCAACATTTTCTGAGACTCAGCCCAATAATGCCAACCCCATCTCACGTATGTGTCAATACCTCTTTGAGAGTGACACTGGATGAGGTAACCTTTCAGGGTCGCTTCTGACAGTTGTCCACGCAAAAAGCAGTGTTTCTTTCAGAGCTGAGTCAAGCCCTGATTGAAGTTTAATCAGAGCATCCTCCATTGTCTGAGCCTTTCCTTCTTCCTTCACAAACCAGCAAAAACCTGTAATAATGGGTAAGTGGGGGCCCCTTGCAATGAAGAAGCACTCAAAGTAGTGCTTTGAGTTCAAGCTTTCTAACAGGAATGTTGGTAAAAAAAAATGCATTGAGTAAACTATCCCAGTGGATGAACTTGGCGATCTGTCAGCAAAAAACAATTCTGTACTGAAGGTGTGCCAATACATCTCTGAGTGCTGTTCTGGAAATTGCTCCTTTCCTGCATCATCTGGTCACTCATAATCAAACTGTCTTTCCTAGCTCAGGGAGACAGCTGTCTTTGGCCTGAGGAAATCCCTACAACAAAGGCCATGGCATGATAATGGTGCCATCAAATTGCCATCTCCCTCATTCACATCCAGCAGCTTGCCGTGCCTTGGGCAAACTTTTTGAAGCAGACAACACAGTCAGTGAAGTCTGCTGCCAGTAGGTCAGACTGCAATCTCTCTCCTTTGTGCCAGCAGTAACTTGCTTAGTCAGTACTTTTAGCTTTCAAAGTAGCATGACATAAAGCAGCCAGGCACTGCTTTGGGTGAGTAAAGGCATTGGAACTTTGCCTTGCAGGAGTAGGAAGCTCAACATCTGGTTCAATGGGAAGGCTTTGCATTCCATCTGAGGAAAGACTCTGATTTTAAAAGAAATACCTTTGTTACAGTAAGGGCATCAAGGCCCTGATAAAGGTAGCTGCTGCCTCCCCATGGACTTGAGAAAAGTTATGTCTTTGCCTGCACCTACTGTCAACTTTGCAAAATGTGTCCTCTGGAGATCGCACAGTGGTTCCCAAATTAATGTACAATAAATGTGTAAAACCAAAAACAGTAAGAAGTTATAAGTCAGGCAACTAAATTCTAAGCTATATCCATCATAATAATAATCATCATCATTATCATAGTAAAAAAGTATACACCGTAAGGTACAAGAAGCTGCAGAGCAAAGCAGCTCCAATTCCTAGGACTCCCCGTTAGAGTGGCTTTTCCGAGTCTTCCAGTAAATCGGACATAAGGGTTGAAAACCTAATGGAAGACTTTGAAGAATTCTCCCTTGAAGTCAAACACACATAATTTTCGCACATATAGCATGGATTAGTAGAGCAAAACATTTTCTTAAGTTAAGGAACATTCTTAGAGCAGATCTATGATTTCGTGTAAAAAATCCGTTTGTTTGGGGAGTTTCCCCCCTCTTTGGCAAATAAATGGCAAATGTGAAACAGAAAAAAAAGAAAGAGTCAAATAAGTTGTGATAATAACAGGACAAGTAACAACAAAGTGGATCTGTCAATGGGACGGATTTCCTCAGCAGGGCTAGGCGTGATGCTCCTTGCAGTCATTCTTTGTGTTCATTTCATGATGAGACAGAAAGGTTGATGTGATAATGTTTCAGAGGCTTTAGGCATCATATTTTTTGCCAGTCCTGTGAATCTGCTGGAATAGTGTCATGGAGAAGGCCATGCCAAGAATCTGAAGGAGAACAAACATTAAGGGGTTTAGTACAGGAAGGCTGCCAAAACTGCACTGCTGACCTGTGCTCACGGCCCAGCTGTAGTTTGAACAGTCATTCTACACTAGCCATATTTCTCAAGCTTCAGCACTGAGCAGTAAACCTGAATGTATGTTGTTCAGGCACATAGTGATGTCCAGGGTTTTATCTGTCAGAGCACAGATGGAGGCCAAAAATCTCTCAGGGTTCTTTGTCGTATTTGCAACAATTTTTTGGAATCAATACATATGAGCCACTCTTCCCTCTGACCCAACAACTTGTGCTTGTTTAGTCAGGTAACTGTGACTGAAAACATCAGATTCAGATATTCTCTGACAAAGGTACAGCAGCGATAGAATCATAGAATATCCTGAGCTGGAAGGGTCCACAAGGATCCACAAGGATCATCAAGTCCAACTCCTGGCCCTGCACAGGGTAACAAAAATCACGCCATGTGCCTGAGAGCATTGTCCAAATGCTTGAACTCTGGCAAGCTTGGTGCCGTGACAACTTCCCTGAAGCAAGAACCCCAAAACCTTAACAGATTATTATGATACTTCTGCACTTGTTTTTTAAAACACATTGACCTTCTCAGTTCAGTGGCCATGATTTGACCAATTCTGGCAATTTCTAGAACTTGTTTCCAAAATTAAAAATCAACCATTTCCTGAAAGGACAGTGTAACAGATGGCTTAATATGGGAACTCCAAAGAGGTACCCTGAAGTCAAAACATGGGCAAGCAAAACCCTGGTGTAGCATGTCTTCTCTGCAGGACCGACTACTGACCTACTTCCTTTCTGAGCACATGGCCTTGAATGAACTCATAAAACAAATCTGACATTTTTGAAAGAATATTCCAACTCAAAGCAGTTGAGCATCACTTTTCACACAGCAGAGTCAAGAATGCTGGCAGGAAATCAAAGCCATGTTGAAAAACATAAGACCAGTATTACCTGCATTATGAGGACGCACATCCCAATCGAACCAAGGACATGCTTATTGTCATCAAACCAGCTCATAACTTTCTCATAACATCCCTGAAATGATGAAAGATGAAAAATTGAAACTCCAAGCTCACATTTTCTTTCATGTGCATTCCCTCTATTTTGTTCCTCCCCACCCCTACCTGAGACTTGACCTGTGCAAAGTGAGCCTTACCGTTTTCCACAGCGATTCAGTAGAGTTCCGTCCACAGTCTTGGGAGTTTTCCATACAACATCGGTCTGGAACAATGTTTTCTCCCAGCACTGGGTACCAATCCGTATAGTCATTCACACCACAGCATTTCATCTGTGCAGAAGTGAAGGATTAATAAATTAACTAGCATAATTTGTAAATCACACACAACCACAAACTTTTATTTCCACTGAATCACTCTGTATTTTCAAAAAGACCACCACAACACTTTTGTAGTTTTAAGGTATTTGGTGGTTGCTGATCACTTAAAGAAAATACTTAAAAACACAAAGAAAAAACAAAATTAAGGAAAAGAAATGGTTCCACATCCAAATCTTCTTGTCACCGAGACATGAGCCCAAATACCAAAACATAAGGTAATAAGCCCACAGCTGCTAAAAGCAAAATCCTGCCAAAGCTGCAGTGCCACCTATGCAGGTTTTGCTGCCTCTCTGCTCTTACAGATCATCTCTATGCCTGTGATAGCCAGAGAGAATCCCCGACAGGTGAGCATCTTTCACCTCACAGAGTACACTTTGATCCTGCGTTTCACAGTACTCCTGGGTTTCACAGTATTCCCTGGATATTCAAGAGTGCAAAATCAGAAATCAAAACCTGCATTAGCCATCTTTTAGACTAGGCATGGATGCCACATTTAACAGACTGCAGCAGCCTTAATGACAAATTTGTTAGTTTTTTATTATTGAGAAAATGTTACCTCTGCTTGAATGATATTCCATGCATTTTTCAGTCCAATGTTGTTTTCTGAATTGTATAGCTTCATACCTTCCTTCAAATCCTTCTTTGCACTCTCACTGACCTGCACCATGTAGAAGACAGAGGAAGTCAATGGGCTGCTGTTCAGTGTCTGGACCAAATGGTACAGACACACATAAAGAATGTCCACCTTTTACCTCCTCTCACCACAAACTTAACATGGGTAAAAAGCTTCAGGACTCTCATACATCATTGGGACATTTAAGCAGTTGCCAAGGCCTAGTCTCTCCCTCAGATTGCAAAACAGTGGGTTAATTCTCTTGACATAGGAGACCTCTGCTAAAAGTCCAGTCTGATTCAAGCCAGTTGAACATGAACAGCATCAGTCTGCTGAGTTTGCTGTAACCTTGCCAGAGACAGCTGTTGGCAGTACCCCACAGCAGCCTCTCCTGTCTGTGGCCTGCTTTAATTTGCTAAAATCACAAAACCAGAGTCCCAGCTTCCCAACCTGAGTGGAGTTACCCTTGCATGGGTTCAGGCAGGCTATAGAGAACAGCCAGTACAAAACCAGTTGAAAAGAGACATTACTGTTTTTCTCCTTGTGGGAGCAAGCTTGTAGGATTTCTGACTTTCAAATGTGCTCTTCTTTTTTTAGAAGGCAAAGTTGGAATGCTTAACAGGAGATCTGAGATGTCCCATTTCTTGTATTAATTTCAATCTGCGCCCAGAGTCCTGGATGCAGCTAGGAATGTGCCTTGCTCTGACAGTAGTGAGCTGGTAATAAAGAAAGGATTATGGTCCTGGCATAAAGGTCAACGATATTATAAGATCTGTTTCATCCCTCTTTTACAACCCAGTCAAAATCAGCAGTTCACCTCTGCTCCCTGAAAGTAGCATCCAGGAGAAGGTAGGCATCATAATGACAGCCTGAGAAGAGAGAAAGGTCTGGGAGGAGCTGTTTTAAACTAAGTCTGGACATAGTCATACTGAAAGATTCTGCCACGTGTTTAGCAGAGGTCTCCAGTTCCCCATGTATCTGATGGGCCAGCCAGTTGTGCCTACTTCACTTAGTCATAATGAGACAGCAGATTCCTACAGATGGGCTGTATGAGAAACTGCCTCTTGATCCACTCTGCACTCATGCCAAACTTTCTGGGACTGCCTAGTCAAGTGAGACAACTGGTGGCATTTGGAATAACCTGTGAATATTTCATGCCTCTCTCCTCCTGTCCTGTTCCAAGGGCTGGCCCTAAGAAGCTGTAAGGTTTTAAGCAGGACCTTCCACAACCCAGGACTAGAAGATGATCAGCTCCTTACAGACATCAAACTTGTTGAAGGCTATCTGAGATTTCAGGACAAGACAAAAAGGGAGGCTCTGGACCATGGTTTTATTTCAGGGATTTGTCTCCTGTTTGTTCTCCTCATCATTTCCTCCTCCCCCTTCAGAAGCAGCTTACAATAGATAGCCAAAATCTCAAGGTTAATCCTTCACTGAAGATCCAGGAGAACCCACATACCTTCATCGAACAAAAAACTAAACCTGGTTTACATGCTAGTAAAGATAATTAATCTATATGGCATATTGCTTACCTTGTCCATATAAACAAAGAATAAAATGACTAGTATCAGCTCTGCCAGGAGAATTATCAGCAAAACGATGAAAAACTAGAACAAAAGAAAAAAGAGATGGTGTCTACACACTTGCCAACTAGAGAATAAACCTGGAGTCTCTTTCCTTCACACAAACTACAGGCCACATCCTAAATCCCTTAGCGCAAAGATCAATGTGACGTGCCTCAGAAATTATTCCCTAGCAGATGGGCTTGAACCACATGTGACTGTGGAATAGTCATCATATTATTCAGCACTTCTATTCCCAGCTCTGTATCTGAAATCTCTCTCTCTGCAGAGGCATCCCAAGTGTGAGTTCTAGTAGTTTCTCACTACTTTTCATGCCCAGTGGGCATTTTTTTTCATGCCTTTATGCCCTAGCAGACTCCAGACACGCACGACACCTGACTCCCAGACACTGGGGAAGAAGCAGTATGGAGCACAGCTAGCTCTTCAATTGGAAACTCATGACAGTCATGATGGAATAAAATTACTTTTGCAGAACCTCATACAAATATAAAATCTTTTTTTAAAAATTAAGCTGGTGTTGCAGTTAGTGTGGATGAATCACATGGACTTCAACACTAATCTCTGTTTGCTCTCCTAGCTGTGCAACACACAAAACCATGCAATCAGCAAAAAACTAGGAGCACATTTTACCTCCAGTTTAATTCTCTGAGGTGGTTTAAGGAATTCTGCCCAGCTGTTCCCCAACGTCATATAAGAGAGTGTTTTGCACAAGGAAAATATGCTCCTTAATGTCACAGCATCTGGATTTGTAAACTGTGACTGAATTGGGACCTGCCTGCCTTGAAAGCCCTCCTCCCACCTTCTCCACAATACCTCTCTCCTTGTAGGGGGATTCTCCTCTTCCCAGCATTTTTTTTGGAGGGGGATATTTATATGTGAGGGGTATTATATATTCCCCCATATAACCTCCCATCATTAGTCAGGGAAGCTAATGATGAAACCTCGTGGGTTTATGCAAGAAGATCCACATTGTGTTTTCTGAGAGGGGTTCCCAACCTCTGTGCTTCAGTGCTGGTCAGAGAATTTCAAGGGTCAGACTATTTATTTTTTATTGATAAGGCCTGGCAGAGACCTTGACTTCTTAACTTTGGCTGATTTGGATGATTTCCACCATCCTTGGACAAAGGCCTTAGATAAGGGCAATGTAAAAATAGCCATGAGAGGCTTTGAGCAGCTCTGTGCCTAAGATTTTTTTCCTTCCGACAGACATTTCCAGAAGGGCTATCCAGGTTGATCCTACAGTTCATGCTTAACCATTCAGAGGTAACTGATGGCAATTTGCTTTGCTGCCTAATACATTAGGGCACATAGAAAGGACACATTTGCTAATACACCATTGATATCACTGTGACCAAAGCTGTGGGATGCCACACTGCAAGCCTACAGAAGACTGAAAGCCAAGGGCAATGTCACAGTGAGCCACAAGACTACTTTGCACTGGTCATTAAAATAAAATAGTAACAAGGCAACAGCCACTGTTCTTAGTGAAAAGGAGAAGTGATGTCTTACGCTCAACAGGAGGCACTTGTTTTCCTTGATAGCACCTAGGCAGCCCAGGAAGCCGGTCACCATGATCACTGTGCCAATGGCAATGACTAGGTTGGCAGCTGAAAGTGATGGAAAGCTGGGAGAAAATGTGGCGAAGTTCCCTTGTGACACTGACAGCCAGATGCCCACGCCCAGCAGACCACAGCCACATAACTGCAAAGAGACAAACAAAAGGAGGGTTTCACCGTTCACATAAATGTCACTGTCTCCTTCCCCAAAACCCAGAAAAGAAAGAATTTCACAAGCAACTTCTCAGGTAAGTGTTCAACAGTAATGCTCTCAGTGGCTTGATGCTGAAACAAAGTGAAATTATATGTTCTTACTTTGACTTGGTCATGTCATCTGTACTTATAATTCTATTTAAAAGCCACTGGATGGCAGAATTCTCTTCTGAGAGACTTAGTACATGAAACCAGGGCTACCCATTGATCACCCAACAGCAACCCAATGCAATTTTTCTCTATGAAAATAAATATTATTTTAAAGAATGCTCCATTGCAATTATTTGTGCAGTCATCTGCAATGTCTCAGAGTATTCAGCCCTGGTTTTGCCTCATCCTAGGTGAGACAAGGAAGTCCGGAAGACATTTACAATCAAAAGCATAATTTCAGTAAATATTTGTCATAAAATGCCCAGTCACAGTAGCCAGGTTGGGTTTTAGTATGAGTTCTCGTGGCTTTAGTGTTAATAGTAAGTGTCCACAAAATGTCACCAAAATCAGATTTCTAGGTACATTATCTACAGGAAGATCAAGCCTTATGCAAGATGCTCACAGGCATTGCCAGGGGAAGGAGAGTAACACTTGCATTGTGTAACAGAGGAAACGTTCATGGTTCTTGTAAGGAGGCTGGGAAGCAGCTCTGTTTCCAAAACTCAACACACAGAAACTCCACAGAGTGGGGTTGGGAAGCTTTGCCTCACCAGGTATGGATAAATGTCACAACATCTGTGTCCTGTAACAGAGCTGGACACAGCTGCAACAGGAGTGTGTGTAGCAGGAAAAAGTCAAACCCCTGCTATCCCTATGAAAAGACTGGTACAAAACATACACACATGTGGCAGGAGAGGACTTTCGCTTCTTCCCTCAAATTTGTCCTCTCCACTTAATAATCTTGAATAGATTTCTCATTGCCTTTCACGGTATGTCAGCAAGGTCAGTGTGAACTTGGAGTAGTAAAGAGCTGTGGGGGGATGCAAAACTGAAACCTCCTGATGTTCTGCTGCAGGACCCAGTGGACATGGCCACAGGTTTAAATTGTCTGCAGCTCATGGAATCAGCCACCCTATTGCTCCTGCTTTAAATTTCATCTACTCTGTCCTTGAATTGCTGCAGTTTTGGTGCCTCAAGCTCACTCAGGAATCCACCCTGTGGTTCAGCTGTTTCCACCGTTAGATGAGAACTGCAGGCAGTTGCTGGGGCTGAGAGCTTAATGGTTCAGGAGGTCAGGAACAGCTCTCACCACACAACATTCATTTAAGGTATTAAATGGCATTTCTAAGCTGCCAGGGCTGCCATTGCCATTAGCTGATGGCACTTTAATCTATGACTTCATGACACTCCATGGATGAGACTGTAAATGTTTTCAAAGAAGTTTCTATCAAAGACCAAAATTGTTCATTGTAAAACTTTCCATCAGATCCTGAATTCACACTTTAAAGGTCATTCACAAATGTGTTCTTGGACTTTCATACTCTGTTAAGTTCAGAAATCACAGCCCTAGCTCAAGTGTTTTGAAAGAGTGCAATGAATTCTGGAATCATTAGGCCAAAAGCAATAGATCATTGCAGATAAACAAGGTAGGGGTAAGAGCAAGGTCAGGGAAAAAGGCTTACAGAGAAAGGACAAGTAAAGGACAAAAAGGAGTACATATGATTAATACAAAGCTCAGCCCATAAAGAATCACACTTCAGAATCCAACACCAATTATGAGGTTGTAGCAAAAGAGAAGAAAGAAGCCCTAACCAGCATCTCTTTACCATTTGAAAAAATCCTGCAGCACAATCCTTGAAAGAGATTTGGTCTAGAAGAGAAAGGTGGCTAGGAAATTACTCCAAAAGGCTCATGTTTATGTTTACTTAGAAAAAGTTAGAAGCACCTAATTGTTTAAGTGAGGGAAGGTAGAGTTACCTTCAAGTTATAGGAAATCAGGAAACAGACACGTGCTCCATGGGATGGACATGAAGATAAAAAAAAGACTAAGAGCAGAAGGAGAATCAAAGCTGGAAAGCAGAAAAAGACAGATGACCTCTGTCCCTTTGGTAGGGTCTCAGTTCAGGAGACCCTCTACATACACTTCTATACAGGGAATATAATTTCTTCACTAGCATGTGGTAGCCACATTAGTATTTTGGTAAACTCAGGAGCAAAACACTGCTTTTTGGCAGAAGACTATTCACCTGCACCTTCCCCTTTCCATAATGCCTTGAGCAGGGAAGAAGCACTGACCCTTGATGTTTGCCAAAAAGGTCTGGTGGATTTGCAACACACCTGTGCTGTCCCAAGGCTGACCACTATGGAGAAGAATGCCAGACATATGAGCACACCAGAAGAAGAGTCCTTTACAATGTGAAATGAAGTGGAATGTCAGTGAAATGAGGCTACAGACATACCCACATTTGCCATTTCTTCCTGCAATTCTGAAGTCCTGCTGAAGACAGTAATGGAGTAACTTCTTTCCAACTGTTGTAGTGATCGAGCTAACACACTAAAAGTGCACAACGTGATTACAGTTCCATTCAGAGCTTTCTGGTAACACCAAAAGTGCACAACGTGATTACAGTTCCATTCAGAGCTTTCTGGTAACACCAAAAGTGCACAACGTGATTACAGTTCTGTTCAGAGCTTTCTGGTAACACCAAAAGTGCACAACGTGATTACAGTTCCATTCAGAGCTTTCTGATAACACCAAAAGTGCACAACGTGATTACAGTTCTGTTCAGAGCTTTCTGACAACATGCAAGAGTGCAGTACCACAATCATACCTCAGTGTCTGCACTGGTCACACTCTGGAAACAGCTCACTCCTAAACTAAGGAAACTTCTTTTCACATAGCTTCTCCCTCCCCTAAATGACACTGAAAGTTCAGATCACATAAAACATCAGCTGATGGAGTGACTGTTAAAGGCTGATCTATGCGATTGGGATTCTCTAGTGCCTGGAGAGTAAAAGGTCAGAAAGAGATTTCATGACGACCTAAAAACTTCCACAAGGTGGCATCCCATACCAAGTAGCACTAAAAGTTTAAGACAAATTTCGTGTTTCTTCTCTCCACAGATCCTCGATTTTTGTGCTTTCTTCTCTGTTTTTTTTTTTCTCTGCCATTCTACTGCATAGCAGTACTGATGATGCTAAAATTTATGCTTTAAACTTCAGGTCCCATGAAAAATGCTTTTTTCACTCGTGCTTCTTTAAAAAATACCAAATAATTCCACTGACATGGGACTTAATTGCATACAACCATACCAACCAAAGCTGGCTAGGATTCTAGCAATAAAATACTTTTCACTGACACTTTATTCTATACCAGTCTCATTTTTTATACAACGTGAACACTACAAAAATACTCTGACATCTATTTATTCTCACAGGATCCACCTCTTTCTGTTAGGAACTGCTGAATCCTGGAGTGTGAAAGCAGCAAGAATATATCAAGTCATCTTATTAATTCCTTTTTCACCATATAATTAAATAATATATGCTGCTTGGTATTTAATTGTGTGAGAGTGATGGCACTGATATTCCTTCCCCAGAGAAATGGTTCAACTGAGTAATAAATTTCACTGGATTTTTCTTCTCAAAAAATGTTGGCTCGTTTCCCTCTCATGATTAGAAATCATCATCCTCTAGGCAACCATCAAATCTCTCCTTCCCCTGGTGTTTATGTCACTGTAGAACACTATCATAAAGTCAGTCACTTTTACTTATAGGGCAATTTATCTAAGCTATAGTGCACATATTTTGAGCTTAAAAGCAAAAGGAACACCAGTGTTCCTCGTAGGTTCTCCCACACTTTGAACTCTCTTCAGTATCTCAACATCTGTCTTCATCACTGTGTCCAGAAAACATAAAGTGTTCTAGGAAACATTAAGAGTCTCAAATGCTTCGAGGGAAATTAGAACTCCAGATAAACTCAGAGAGAAAGAAACCCCAAAACAAGCCTTTCCCTGACAAATGGTATAATCGGAATAGGAATGGGGCTCATTTATTCTACTCTGCATTTTTGAGCATTGTGTGAACTTTCACAATAGAGCATTTTACTCAGGTTTAGCTGCCTTAACCATAAAAGGATACAGGAAGATTTTACAAGACCCAGGAAAGGACAACACAGATGGTCAGAGGTATGCCAAGACTGACATATTGTACAGAAGGAGATTATGCACAGGATTATCTAGCCTGGGAGGAATTATTAGACAGGATGTGAATGAAATATTCACAACTCTAGAGGTCAGTAAGAAAACCAAACAGCCTGTGTCTCAGTCCTTTCCAATAATAGGAACAAGGGGAATAATAGCAAGCATTTGTAGTACATTTTGCTTCACACAACTGAGAAGTAAATTGATGAATTATGCCATAGCTGGTTACAAGACTCAAGCATTGTGCCCACTATTATCCATGAGGGCTAGATAATTTTTGATATTGGTAATAGCATTTGTGGTTTCTTAGCATTTACACAAATAATAACATTTCGTGCTTCTGAGAGTAAGAGAATGTGTGCAGAATCCAGCAAAACTACCAAGCAGCAACAAGCTGGGGTAAAGAAGGGGTAGGAAATGCCATTCTGCTAATGTTTATTAACTGAATAATATTGATAGACTTGCCCTTGAAGTCATTGAACAGCATCAGAAAAAGGAATCTGATAAGGAAGGCACTACCACCAAGAGGAAAAGGGATGAGGCCATATTCTTGTTGACTTCTCCAGTTATTCCATCCCATGCAAAGAAGGCTTGATGGAGAAGCTGCACAAATAGGTGTGTGTGAGAGAAAGAGTTTGTTCTTGACATCAGACTTTCTAGTGCTGCTTAAACACCAGGAGAGCTCTTAACACACTTGGAATAGAACAGAGACATTTAGAAACCAAATAATGAGAGACAACCACAAGGGACAAAAAGAAGCAAGTGTCTCAGTTTGTACTCCACCTCGAATAACATGCCCTGGGCCATCTGTGGCCCAGTTACAGAGAGCAGAAAGCTCCCCACCTTCCTCTGTGCTGTTAGAACAGGAGATCTTGCCTGAAGCAAAAATGATACAATGAAAAATACACGGTATAGCTTAAATATGGCCCCATAAAATGGCAAAATGTACAGGTTTGTTACAAGGAAATACTGACAGCATGACTGCAAAAAAAAGTGTCAGTGCTGGGAACTGATTTCAGAAGAACTGCAGTGACAAAAAGACACTCTGAATTAGGTTTTGACAGACTTCTGTTGAAACAGAAAGTCAACAAGGAAGATTACCTGCACCAAAAGGACAAGCATGAAGAAGCCACGAGGACAAGCAAAATGCACCACAGAAGCCTAGCACAGAAAGGTTTTTCAGTGTCTAGGTGGCTCTCAAAACCCTCCCCTTTGTTGGGGTCTGTAACACTTTGGAAAAGCTGCCAATATTATCCTTCTGTTTGGTAAGTTCCTCAAGATAAAGGTGACCTTTCTCAGATCTTCTTTTCAAGAGAGATTTTCCACCTCTCCAAATGACTCTCAGATCAGTCAGTGTGCAGATGAGATAAGGAAGACAATGGCCCTTAAGAAGCAGCAAAGTCTTCTCACTCTCATCCTGGGATTTGGGGGGTTTTGTGTGTTTTGGGTTGGTTTCTTTTAGTATTTTCCCCTCTCCTTCGTTTATGGTATCTTAATGTATTACAAATCAGAGTAACTGTTCTGGAAGGAGGCAGGGATGAGGACTACATGGTTTCCACCACTTCAAAACACACTCCAGAACAGAGATAGGCTTTCTGCAAATTAAATTTTTGGATGCCAATTGCCAACTCTGGATTTGGGTGGTTAATCCATCTCTGGAAAGGGCTGGTGCTTAAAGGAGATTTTCAGGTAAGATTAGATACATTTTCCTGCACTGTATAGATAATCCAGAGGATTAATCAAAACTGGGACTTAACAGCTGACAATCTCAGAGGTCTCTTACAAAGCCAGATCATCTTCTAAATATGATCTAAAATACAGCAAGGACACCAAAACCTGAGAAGTTCTTCAGCCATATACTAGAAAATGAGAATAGAGTATGGAAGTAGGTGAACATACTCAAATAAAACCTACTTAGTGCTACTGCCATAACAATGTGGCAGATTTAAACTCCTCTACAACATTCCTATGAACAGAGCGCTGATGGAAGACAAGGAAATCATTTTGATGTCTTCTTTGAGTCTAGTTCTGTAACAGCTGTACTGACAGCCTGTGTGTAATAGAAGGTGCAGAACTGGAATCCGTGCAAATGCTGAGTTTCCTTAATCCATCTGCCAGAGGAAGCATTTATCATCTTCCTAGAGTCATTCACCCAAGAAGTACTTCTGGGATGGTCCTGACAAACTCAAGTGAGGCATCAGAGACTGTGATCTTCCATGGAGCAAGCAGAGGGAGAGCTATCCTGAGGAGCATTACATTCTGGCACTTTTATCAGTCTGTGTTTTTGAAATGTGTAAATATGCACCCAGAAGCCTTAAGCTTTGGCTTGGATGCTCTTCCCTGGTCACTGTGGAGTCTTCAATAAAGGATGTGTTCCATAAAAGGAAGTTGTAAGACCTGGGTTTGCTTGGTTTGTCAAGGACAGCTTAAACTTCTCTTTAGTTGAAGGGCAGCTCGGGTACTTCAGGTTGCACTTTAGGAGAAACTTTCACTGAGAAATTACTACAGCACTGGAAGAAGTTACCAAGAAGGTGTCAAAATCTCCAGTCACGAAGGTTTTCAATGCTTTGCTACAGGCAGTCATGGTTGACCTGAGCTGGCACTAGCAGCAGCACCACTTGGTATGACTTGCAGAGATTCCTGTCAAGCAACATTTCTATGATTTTATAATTTCCTCAGCTACCATGTTCTTCCTAATTTGTGAAAAATACAGCAACCATGTCATTTCTAATGAACACATGAAATCTCTTTCCTGTGGAAGCCCTATGGGGAGAGCTCTCCTGCCATGCTGGGAAATCAGCACACTTGTGTGTGTCTCCAGTGCCTGTACATTTTATGGCAGGGAGTTGCCATTTTGTTTAACAAATGCCGCCGCTCTGTGATTAGCTGAAAACAGTTATAAAATGGGCCCATATAAAATGGGAAAACATTCTCTAGTAAGAGCTAATGAAATAAATAATTCAAGTGCAAACATAAACAACAGTAAAAGGCTGTTTTGTTTGCCCCCAGTTTATCAGACTGCAGAACAAGCCCTGACATGTCTGAAGTGGGGGAAGACTTCAAGAAGGTGGAAGGGGAGTGAAAGGATGATGGACACAGACAGGCTGAGATGTGCCCAAGGGTTACAGACCCCACCAACTGGGCCAATGCTGTTTAACCTCTTCAATAATGACCTGGACGATGGGACAGGATGTTCCCTCAGCAAGTTTGTAGATAAACTCGAGTAGGTGACATAGCAGACGGCAGAGCTGCCCCTCACAGAGACCTGGGCTGGATGAAGAATCAGGCAGAGAGAACATCTTAGGAAGTTCAACAAGGTGGAATGCAGAGTCCTACACCTGGGGAGGAATGACCTTGTGCACCAGCAGGCACCATGTGCTGAAAGGCTGGGAAGCAGCTCTCCAGCAGAGGGCCTGGAGTCCTGGTGGACAACAAGCTGAGCAGAAACCAGCAATGCAACCTCAAAGCAAAGAAGGCCTACAGCACCCAGGGCTGCACTAGGAAGAAAGTGTCTGGCAGTTTTGAGTGTTATCCTTTCCCCCTACTCAACATCAGTGAATCCAGCACAACTGAAATGCCATGTCCAGTTCTCCCCAGTACAAGACAGACATTGGTGAATATCAGTAAGGGAAAGGAGCCTCTTAAAAGGCTGAAGGTTGGGACTGTTTGTCCTCAAGAAGAGGAGACCCAGGGAGTTCTTACTGATCTGTATAAATACCTGATAAAAGGCACTGAAGAACATGGAGTTGCTCTCCTCTTAGGAATGCTCAGGAACAGGACAAGATGAACACAAATTAAGACACAAAATTCGACGCAAGACCTGTGAGAGGGACCAAACAATGAAGTAATGTTTCCAGAGAGGCTGAGGAGCTTCCATCTGTGGAGATATTCCAAACCTGACTAGACACTCTACAGTCTGTCTGTAGACTAGAGAGTCTCTACACCCTCTGTTTTAGCTGACTCTGCTCAAACAAAGGACAGCAGATGATATGATCTCAACATGTCCCTTCCTACCTCTTCCATTATTCTGTTAGGAGATAAGCTCTCAGATATCAATTAATAGCTATATTCCAGGTGTATTCTCCACTATGCAGAGATACCCACCCTTTTTTTTCCTCCCCAGTACCCAGGGTTCACCTGAAGAGGTAAGGAATAAACTCACTCAATTATTCACAGCTTGTGTCCAAGCCAAGCACAGCCCTGATTTTCTAATGATTGTCATTAATAATCTGGGGATAAACATCTCATTCATGAAATTTCTAGGTGATAAATTGTCAGTATTTAAAACTAAGTGTGGAGAAGTGTAGAAGTTGGAAGGAAACAAAGGATTAATTTAAAGAAACATAACCTGTAGAATGAGATTTCCAAATACAGACTTCCTGCAAAATGATTTGGCATAAGTTGATGCAAAAAAAGCGAAGTGTCAAAACAAATTAGGCATTACTTTGGACTGCCGTAGTTCTTCTCCCAAAACTTCATGGCTATTTTGAGTGGCATGCACAAAGGCAACAAAGAAAAAAACCAACAAAATTGTCTCTGCCTGCAGCTGTGAAAGGTCAAATTTAGTTGTGACACTGTCAGCATTATTATCTTTTTGTGTATAAGTCACAACACCCAAAGTACAGTAGGCAAAAAAGACTGAACATTTGAAGAGGATCCAGAGATGATGCATGAAGAAGGATTAAAATGCATACTACACAGTTAGGTGACAGTTAAACTCAGAGGGCAGGAAGGAGAATGGAGGCAGAACTTCGAAACTAGTATTAGAAAAAAAAAAATTAAACATTATACATCAAATACCAAAACTCCTGAAATTAAAAGGACTGCCAGGGCCCTAACCTCTCATTTGCTGGATGGAAAAACATGAAAGACAAAAGAGAGTTCAAAAAGTAAAAGATAAAATATATAAAATCCAGGGAATAACTAATATAGAAGAAGGAATTATGCGGTCACTCCACAGAGGAGACCTGATTGGAAGGATATTTAACATAAAATTCATAGAGGCTGTATAATTTTTAAAGGCTATATAATTCATAAAGCCCATAAAGGACTTGTGGTTCCTACAGAAACACTAAGCTTATGCATATATTAGAATGCACAGTTATGCTGTCCTTGATAACAGACTGACAATAATAGCTCATTTAAAACATAGTAACAAAGCATTATACATAATCTTCAAATTAAACCGTTTTCTCATTAGTAAGCATGGGGATAAGAGCTGAAAAATTCTCTAAGCAATTCATCATAATGAATGAGAATCCATCAGCCTAACAAAGCACTTCTGAGCATTAAGCCCTATTTCCTAAACACACATAACTGAAAAGATATCTTTCTGAAATGCAAAGTTGGGGGATTAAATGCAGTCTCTCTTTAATTCCTGCAAATGACCCTATCTACAGACTTCAAACTGAAAACAGGCAGCAAATTACAATGCTGTCTCTTAATGCACCACTTTTTGAAGTGGCTTGTCAGGAGATGTAAGTTTAGGGCTTTTCCCTATGTAATAACATTAATTGCAAAATGGAAATCTGTAATGATTTTAAAATTACTTTATTTATTTTCCTATTTATTTCCATATAGTTAATTTCACTTGAAGTAAAAATCCAATCTGAAAACAAGCTGGACAGAGAGATCTCCGGAATTCATTGCTCCACAGAAACACTCAGATCTGAGTTTGAGTGCAAAAACCAATATGTGTGGGTATTTCATCCCATTTGACCTGCAGAACAGAAAGAGAGCTGAATTTTGCTCTCCTAGTTCTTAGAAAAATTTGAAGAATATTTAACTGCAATTACTAATCCCTCAATAAGCATAACAAAGTAGAAGACTTGTACATGTTAGCAACCATGATTTGGCTAATAAATTTGCTTTGCCTTATTAAAACCTCTTTCCTAAACCATTTGATTCACCAGCACTCAAGGCTTTGAAAATCAGAAGGAAACTTTTCAACAATTTTCACAGATGTCAACAGGAAGAGACAGTTTTACAAAGATAGTTTTCAGGGTAACAAACAGTCCAAATTCCAGCATACAAAAGCCCCAAGGGAAATGTATCAGAGAAGACGGGAAATCATATTTTATTCCATTGAGAGTAGAGAGAAAAACAAATGTAATCACGATCAGTTGAATTCCCTCAGTGCTCTAGTTTTTGGGCAACTGCATTAAAGCCTTCTTAAAACAGAACTGTGTGGCTGTTTAAAACTATATGCTAAATTCATTTGTTCTCTATTTACACAAATGCAGGGGGGCATGCACCTGCAGTACTTTCTTCTGAGATGGAAGCCCCTACTACTTATTCATGGACACTTTCTCCTCAGCAAGGAGCATAGTCAGATTCTGGTCAATCCATCAAATATACATTTGCAATGCTTAGCACCCACTGGCATAACTCTATGGAATCTAGGCACCTCTGCTGGTCACATGTTGTTAATCTGTCTCCTTTTTTCCTGAGCCAATTCTCCTGAAGCCGCTTTATCCGCTTTGTTTATTTTAACCACAGCTGCTTAATTCTACTATATCTCTTAATACCAAATAAAAGCAACAGGAATAAAAACAAAACAAAACAAAAAAGAAAAAATCAGATGTTTGAAGGACTTGTGGTGAGGCAACAGTCAGCAATCCTAATCCAAATTTGTGTAAAATGACTGAGGACTTATCCAGCCCCAAAGAAGAGACTGTGACTCTCTCGAAGATGTACTACAGGCCACAACCAAGAACACTGTGCATTTCAAACACTTCATTCTCCATCTGCTCAAAAAAGGGGTTACACTACATTCTGCAAATCCACTTGTATCCCTCTCATTCAGCTGTTGGAGGCACTTTTGAGAAAAGATACCAGGAATCAGTGTGAAGAAACTATCTTCAAAAGTTATTTGTAAACCAGTTCACTGTGTATGTGTGAAGTAAGCCTGATACTTGTTGGACTATAAGCATTTTACTCGTGGTCAATTTGCATGTTAAAACAGCACAAAACTCTGGGGGATTCACTCCCCTCTTTAATTCACAACATCTGGCACCACTGACAACTGACTGAGGCGTAAAACTGACTTCAAATTTTACTTATTTCACATCAGATTGTAGCATGGCTTCCAGTTCCTAATAACCTTGTATTGCTTAAGCTGTCAATAGAACAAGCACTGCAATACTCTAATAAAACAGACAACAAGAGTGAAGGCAGGCTAATGAGTTCTTTGCCCTCTGCACTGTCTGCTCTTCTTGAAAGTGAAGTGCAATTTTGTAATAGCAATAATAAATAAATGGGAAATAGCAACGATAATAAAGGATTGACAGTTTTGCTCAGTACTCATTAGGAAAAAAAAATGAGTAAGTCTATGAGATCAACCAGAGAAAAGTTGTGTTCAAACTAATTCAGTGCAGATTTACTATTTCTTTGGTAATATTTAAAGTTATCCCATCTCTTTCTATTAACAGGTTCTATTTTGAAGCTACTACCTAGAAAAAAACATCTCCCAGTGGACTGGGAACACTTCCTACTTATTGTTAAATACTCTGTCAAGAGGTCTTCAATGAAAAATATTTTATGTGTTATCCATCCATTGCCTGACTCGTCTCTAAGTAGTTACTTTCCAAGATGTAAAAATCCTCAGGCAAGTGAAAACTTTTCACCTGCAGGTTGCTGGAAATGCTGCAAGGCTGAGCCTAATTCTCTTCAGAGAGACTAACAAGGGTTGACATAATAAAGGGGCCAGATCAGACAAATAAAAAGGGGTAGGAGAGCAGCCATGTGCTACAGTGAGAAGAGTTAGATGCATCACAGTAGGCAGATGACTCGTCAGTTAACTGAATCTCACTTTTCCCTCCCATCCAAAGAGCTGTCTTAGGGAAATGAAGAACAGGCAATCACACTGGCTCAAGAGGAAACATGAATATTCAGTAAGAAAATTCAGCCAGCTACAGATTTAACAAATGCCTTTGCTATCCCAAAACAAACACGGGACAGTGGCACTAGACCACTTAACAAATACAGATGCACGCCGCAAACTGTCTTTGAGTCGTGCATCACTTCCAAGAAAACACATTTTAAAAGCTTTCACTGACTTGTCTGAAAGAAGAATGAAGAACACTTATTGTGGAAGCAAGGGAAAAAAAAGGAAATGTTCCAGCTCATATCTAGAATATTTTAACAATATGTTCATGCCAAACTCACTACAACAAGAAGGAACCTGCAGAGAAGGAGATGCCAGAATGGTTTAGTAAAAGGAGTACTGAGGTCAGGTGCTCTGTCCATGGTCCAGCTACTATCAGGGTGAGAAAGACACAGGGCTGTTTCATCACCATTATGTTGTTTTTTTCATATACCATGACGAAACAATCTTTGTATCAGAAGAGTTAGGAAAAAAGCCACTGTTGCCAGATAGGAGCTGTGATGTTATTTTGGTATCTGAAACGCTGGAAAATTAGACTGCGACAAAATGATGTGTAGCAACCATCTGTAAATATCTCTGTAAACAGTTCTGGCAATTACTGTACCGAACAAATGAGTATTCATGATGTTTATTTATTTAGTCTTCTGACAGGCACTGCTAATAAAACAGATAGCACAGTTTGTGATGCAGTGATTTCAAAAGAATTAGGAGGAGGTAAACCTAAACAGCCCAGAAAAGGTGAGTGAAAGTAACTATAACAAACAAGGAGGACAAACAAGGCCATATGCAAAGTGAAAGATAAGCTGTATCTCCTCTTTCCACCGAGGAGGAAGCCAGACTGAGGAGGAATTAGGTTAGCAGAGAAAAATCCAAGGCCTTAAGGATTCACAACGAGGAAATAACTCCATACACTGCCATGAGGGGGTTCTGCAAGCAGTACAAATGCCAAGGACACCTGATGTCCCCAATGCCTAGGGAAGAGTGCAAGGAGTGGCAGGCTTAGCTGCAGTTCAGGTGGTCTTTTCCCTACCACATGTTCAGTCTGCTAACGTGAGCAGTGGATGAAATATTTCAGGTGGCAGACATTGTGTATTTTCTGTGCCTTTAACAAACTAATTGCTTGATGTGAAGCACAGAAAATTGCTTCCCACCGGAGTCCAGTTGCACTTTGCACTTTAGTCTTCCCAAAGACAAAAGCAATCGATATAAATGCACAGGAAAATGCTGGACCCTAGCAGAAATTTACATTTTCAAAAATATCTAAAAAGTATATTAAATAAAATTAACTTGCTGTACAATCTGTAAAGTTACAAGTCTTGATTCCCACTGTAACACATAAAATCATTTGGTTTCTGTAGGTTCTCTATAGACCATATGTTCTCATTTTTGGGGCTGGCTAAGGTTCACAAAAAATACTACCAGAAGTAAGGAAGGCTAAGTGAGAGTGGTGCTGGCTCACCCTTCCCTCTCTTTCAGTGAGCCAACACGGATTTTCTGACAGCATTCCATGTGAACATGCTGACAAGACTGCAGCGGTCACAGCTGGGAGGAACTGGAAGTACAGAAGACAGTTCCATCCCACTGTTCGTGCTCTGACAGATCTGTTCATATCCACTTGGCACAGATCAGAACAGGTACAGAGTTTTTACACCAACCAAACTGAGAGGAGTAAACGCATTTTATTTTGCAAGTCAAATAAAATTCAGCAATCAACAGAGCAGGTGATTGCCAGATCAGTGGCAGCAGCATATAACAATTTCCCTAGCTTTTGTGCTGACAAGACTTGCAAAGTGTATTGAATGCTTTCTTGCTACCAGAAACAGCAGCAAGTAAATTAACGAGTGTTAACTATGTTGAGAGATTCTCAATAACTCATCTTCACTTCACTACAGCTTTGCACTCAAAATTATTTTGTTTTACTTTGTGCTCTTACCTAAAAACATAGCTGGCTGCAGTTTAAAATACCCTTTCAACACTCGATGAAGATAACAAAAGGCACACTTCATTACAAAATGTCTCGGGATCAGATTAAAAAAGCTTTAGCCACAACATCACGTAGGACATCTCCCAGGCTCTTATCTCTGCTCTGCCGCTTTCAAATATGTGAAAGCCAAAATAAATGTACCAAACAGCAGAAACAAAAGGTAGAAGCTCAGTTTCATGATCACATTTTACTCAAGTACTGCTAACAACACACAGATACTAGTAGCAACATCACTATTTGAGAAAATCATTATCTAACTGCATCATATGCTCACAGAAAAAGAAAAGCTATATTCAGATTCTCTAAGGAACAAAAATCTGTGCCCACAAGCTTCATCCGGGTATGATGCAGTGAAATAACTCTTAAGGGCTCAAGTATTTCATGCCAACACCAAATCAATGTAATATTTCCTATGTGTGATTCTTTCCACATGCAGAAGAAAACTGCAGCAGTTCCTCAGACTGATTTATCCATTTTAGTTTACAGGAGAGAAATATGTCCTCAACAACTCATACTCACTTGACTGTGGCCTATAAAAAGCAAATGACTTTGCCACAGAAGATGCCATGAAATGTGGATTCCCTCAGATTTGTGACTTATGATTGGAATCTCAGCTTTCTGATCCATTGTGAACTAACCTCCATTAATGCTTGCCCTCTTACAGGGCATGTAGAATAATTTGCTCATGTGTGGATTCTCTGGCATCTAGTAAAGCTGGAGTTTATTCTGCAGGCTTCCTCTAAGGATCTGTATCCCCTACCCAATCACATCTTCAGTTTTATTTCTGTCCCTGCAGAATTCATTAAAATGTAAATTACGTTCTACTGAAAAAAACATAAGACTGTTAATGGAATTTCATCCATTGCATTATGCAGATATCCAAAATAGACAACCACTTTGAGCTAGTCATGATATACAGTGAAAGTTATCCCCAAAGGTCATCTCTACAAGTAAATGCACTAGGTTTGATTCTTTTCTTATCCAAGGTGGTATTTGTTTGTGGTTTGGTCACATGCTTGACTAAAAAACTTAACAGATGGAAGGAATTAAATCCTTCAAATATGGCCTAAAAATACCTCCCATTTCCCTACCTCTAATTCTTTACTCACAAGTTAATGGCCCCTAAGCACTTTTTCCTTCCATCTCTGCAGTCACCTGTCAGTAATTTATCAAGAAAAAAAAATTTAGTTAGAGTTCTTTTAGTAAGCCCAGGTCATACTCTTCAGTAATCTCTGACTTGTCTGTTTCTAAGGCCAAGCTACCAGATACACTTATTCTGGTGTCAGAAATACTTATTAGTTAACCACTGAGATGAAAACCAAGAAAATACAATCACAAACAACGATTTATGAACCCCCCCTATTTTAAATATATTTATTTCTAATAAAGGATTTATTGCCCTTCTTGCCATCCAACTTTCTTATGAAAAAAATACTAACTGGTAAGAACCTAACACAAGACTACATATAGCTACTCTTTACATCTACAATGTTACATTACTTCGATTTTCACCAAAGTCAACTGCCTTAGTTGGCAATCTGTGGATATATTCTGCAGCTATGGGACTGTCTAGATTCACACCTGCTAATGACAAATATGACTTCATATTTTCAAACTCTAATAATGAAACTCAAATGAAACTATCTGGTTACAAAAAATTTATCCATGATGAAGAGAAATACACATTTTCAGGTTATTCCTCAGCAAAAGCCTAATTTCCCTGAAGATTAACTTCTACTTTTAGGGTAGTATTGCCTTCAAGTGGGAGCTGACTCAAGGACCAAACTCAAAGGTATAAACAAACTTCTGTAAGAAGTCTCACTCCACTGCATGGAAAGCTTCAGCAACTTACACAGGAGACCTCAATTCAAGTCCCTACTGTTGGCAAAACAGTTAGAATTTCTCCATCCTATAATTTCATGTATTTCTTAAGGCACTTGAAAGTTTCATCATCCTGGGCTGCCTGTGTAAATATGCACACTTTCAGAAAAAGACTCATGCCAGCTACAAGTGGTGTTCATTTTGGATATGCATCATGTGGGTAACAGCATCCTACGCAGCCCACAAGCAGAGACAGAGGTCATTCACACATACAAGTTTTGTTGTCTTTAAACTTGTGGCAGAAAACTGCAAAGCTGAATTGCCAAACATGGATCAGGTGGAACTAGAATTGGAACATACCCCACTTCAGAATGCAGGATAATTTGGAGCACTGAAAGTATCTGTATTTCACCTTTACAAGCAGCACGACTCATGCAGATAGAAATAAAACATAGTTCAGTTCTAATGGGATGAGACTTTGTGTAAAAAAAGTTTAAATTGCATTTGAAGTCTCATACCCATCTTTTCATTTTTTCCATCACTCTGGATACTATATATAAATTAGCCATTAATGAGAACAAAGAGATTATTGCATGTAAGTACTGTGACTTAAGTGAGTCAAAAGCCTTCTATTATTTCTGAAATACAACATTCCCTATCGGGGAGACTAGAAAATAGCACTTCTAGACCCTACAGAGGTATCTTCTTTCTCTAATTAAAACATCTTTATGACAAAAAGCAAACAATTGAAGCAGCAGAATAAATCAGGGAAAAGCTTGGGAATAAAAAGAGAATACACAGAGTATGAAATACAAATAACATTTCCATCTTATTACCCTACATATTGCACTTTTTTGTGATTTTTTTTTCCTATTTGTTGTGTCTAAAAACTTTGAGCACAAAATCCCTCAAGAGGTAAGCCGTACCTAGTTTTACTTATGCCAGTCATCTTCATGAGCTTGGGAATCAAAGGACCACTCCTCACTAAGAGTAATTTCTGAGTGGCAGTCTTTCACTCTCTGGATTTTCTTGATGCTCCTCTTCTCAATGACATTTTGTGTTTCTGTATTTTGGTGCACAGTTTCCATGGCTAAACTAATGTTCAACCCTAGTTATTGAAAGCCATTTTAGCAAGCTAATTCTTTAATACAAATGATGGTTTTGCAGGCTTTATAAGGACAGATACATGCTAGCCATGTGGATAGCTGAGGCCTGTGGAGCCATAAAAAGTCTAAAAAGTCTAAAATAGAGTAAAATATAACTACAAGCTCCAAAATCAGTATTTGGATATCTTTGTGAGTTTAAAGCACAAAGAACAGAAGACTCTTCATCAAAATGAAGTTTTTAATTTTTCTTGAGAAAAACCCAAACCATTTCAGGCCAAACTCATTCTGAGCCCAAACCCACCATCACCATTTTCCCTCTGATGTGTATTTTTTCTCAGAATGATGTTTCTTCTTTATGAAGAGTAGGAATGCATGGCTGTACACAGTCTCCAAAACCAGCTAGTCTTTTACCAAAACCAGCTGAGTTTACTGCTGAGAAGGAAGTATACTTGCTTGTCTTTACTGGCTGCCACAGGATACCTCAGTGTGCATGTAACAGGACTAGTGGATTCTCTGGAAGGTGACAATTCGTAACACCCACTATGTGGAAATGTGTTTGTTTATACAGCTCTGCATGACAACAGATGATGGAGCTGTCAACATCAGTTTGAATACTTAATGTCCTACAGTAGATAACCTTTTATGTTTTTAGTGATTGACTTGCATAGCACCAATTCAGCTGTCCAGAAATGGCAACTTCCAAAGTCAGAGGTCTGTTATCTTCAACTTCTCACAATTTTGTCTCTGGTCTTCCTTTCAAGCCTGGTATACCTGGAATGTCCTTTCCCACATGGGTTTGCCAAGTCATCAGTCTTTATGCATTAAACCCCATCTGGAGGGACCTTGAGTTGTGCTGAGACTGCTCATTTACTATATTTAGACCTGAGAATTATCTGCGATTATGCGCAGACAACATACTCAAAATGGCACAAAGATGAATCACAGAATCCTAGCCCAGTTGAGGTTGGAAGGGACCTCTGAAGGTCATCTGGACCAACCCTACTGCTGAAACAGGGCCACCTAGAATCAGTTGCCCAGGACCATGTCCAGGTGGCTAATGAATACCTTCAATGACAGAGAATCTGCAACTTCTTTGGGCAACTTGTTTGCCCTCACAGTAAAATCAGTGTTTCCTGACGCTCAGTTTTTGTCCACTGCCTCTTGTACTGTCACAGGTCACCACTGAAAAAACCTTGGCTTGGTTTTCTTTATACCCTCCTGTCAAGTATTTGCATACATTAGTTAGATCCCTGTCTTCTCCAGGCTAAACAGTCCTGGCTCAGTCAGCCTTCCCTCACAGGAGAGATACTTCATCACCTTAGTGACCCTTTGACTCATTCCATTATGCCCATGTCTGGTACTGGGAAGCCCAGAACTCCAGGTGTGGCCTCACCAGCGCTGAACAAAGGAGAAGGGTCACCTTTTCTTGACCTGCTTGGAGCACTCCTAATGTGGCCCAGGATACTGTTGGCCTTCTTTGCAGGAAGGACACATTGCTGGCTCCTGTTCAACCTGCTATACATCAGAATTTCCAGGTCCTTTTCTGCCAAGCTGCTTTCCAACCAGATGGCCCCAGCACACAGTGGTGCATGGGGTTGTTCCTCCCACTTTGCATCTTTCCTTGATGAACTTCACCAGTTTCCTGTCAGCCCATGAAAACCATCTCCACATCACATTGATACTTTGGTTAAAGCAGAAGGAACTCACCTGAAACTTAACTGGGCCTCACTGTAGCCAAAAACCATGAGATGCTGTATTTTGAGCTAAACAGTAAGAGTTTCCGAAAAGGCCCTGAGCAACTTATTCTTCCTGCAAAGGCACAGCAAGATAGGTCTGTCACTCACATGCCACTACTTTAATAGATTATGCAGCCCATGAAGAGTTCACAATCTGAAAAGCGTAGGAAGGTAGAAGATGGAAGAAAGAGTTGCCAGGAGCCACGTGTGAAAGCAAAAGCAACACATAAACAAAATCTCCAAATCTGTAAGAGTGGCAGCATTTAAACAAACAGAAAAAAGCAGTTCTACTTATATCAGAGGGATGTGTCATTAAACACATTTGCTGCAACTGTACCTTCTTACAGAGTCAAGATATCCTGTTATCACTTGTGAATCTTGAGTTTCCCTTACCAGGTCTGTTGAATCCATAATTAAGCTCCAGTTGCTGACTGTAAATCTGTGCAGTGTAATCTGCCTGCATTGTGATGCTTGTCATGATAAAATCATTCTGGGGTAATTTTCTTGTATGATATCTCAGTACTGACTTGCCTCACACAAGGTATCTGACTGGCAAATATAAGTAATCCTAAACTGCAGGCTGTGCTATAGATTTCAATACAAACATGGGTTACATGAACACATTGACTAAAATAATCTCCCTGCAGAGAGACAGCCATGGGATTTTGACCTTTCTAGTCTCTATCCAAAAAGCTTTCAAAAAATACTTCCCATTCCACAAGTTGAAATACCTTTTGCTTCAGCTGGAACACTCAAAACCACAGTCCTTGCTCACCTACCTTCCTATATGTTTCCATCTCTTTTACCACATACATCAAAGAGAAGCTAAGGTGGCCTTCTGTTATTGTTGCCATTGTGAAATCCATCCAGCAAGACCTTCAAGTCAGGAAAGACCAAATCTAACTCCCAATCTGTCTTTGTATGTGCTGGCATGTTTCTCCAATTATCCTCTGGCATCAGACACACTACAGGAATACAGAACTCTGTGCAGCAATTCCTTTGCTGTTCCCAATGTACACCTGACTGAGACTTGAGCCCTGTGCCTTGCCCTCATGAGCTCCTAGCTCTTGCTTTTCTATAGAAATCAGATTACATTTGAATACACCTCTTAGATACAAAATGGAAGGCAACAACAACAAAAAAGAAAACGGTGCTAGATTGTGAATAGCCCTCTACTCCTGTGTAGAGTCAGAGCATTTTTTCTCAAACCACCTGTTATTTAAGTTTACTGTTTGCATTTGCAGGGTTCAAGAAAAAAAGTGATCCCTGTAGTAGCAACTAACATCATCTCCCATGGATTAGCATGCTCTTGTATGGCTCAGTATCACCCTGGCATCACATCTACCTTGCATTTCCAAGGCAGTTCAGCCACCTGCAAGAGGCACAACTCTTGTCTGTCCATCTGCTTTAGGAGAGAGGTGAATGAGGAACGGCTCAACAGTTTCAAAGAGCCTGTAAACTGAGTATCAAATGAAAACTATAGGACTATATATGTTAAAAAGACTCACAGATCTGCACTCCAGACATGAAATCCAGCTTTGTCTATTCTGACCCTAAGACAATGAACAGCCATGCACTGCATCAATGACAGCTGGAATAGGATCTCACCATTCTCCCCAGATGTGGAAAAAGAAACATTTTGCTATTTCTATCAGGAACCTTTGGAAGCGACCTCTGTTGTTAAAAATGCTTTTCTAACAGGCAGGGTAAATGCAGATTGATTGAAGTCACAGATATTTAAAACATCAGCTTCCATCATATTTTAAACTGAAAGAAACTTTGAATAAATCATGCATTTTTAACCTGCATTGCTTTTGTACCCTTAACTCAGCTTCTTTCTGTAGATAATTAATGCATCTTTTTGTCAGGCTGGAAGAGAATCTGTTTCTATACACTAAGTCATCTTTTGTTACTAACTGAATTTTGGTAGAAATTGGCACTTAATCAAAGCCACAAAACAACATTTCAAAACTATACACTATTAGTTACACAGTACTATGTTTAGTGTGCTGTATGAATAAAGAAAAGGGGATGGTTTCTTACCAAGAAATCATCATAGTTTTCATTTTAAATGGATTTATTTAACAGTGGCAGTGTTACCTGTAGTTAAAGAGCTGAATATTTCTCATGACCAAACTGTAAAAACGTAGCAACTGTCACTCTTATACGCTAATACCTCATTCTCTATATGCTCAAAAATAGAAGGCAAGTCTGCCTGCTTTTTCAGCTGCCAGTTTTCAATACTAAATAAAATAGGTGTTGAGAAGAACCAAAGGAATAATCTGAAATGAAAGCTACTGCTGGTTTTGGCTTTCAAAAACTGGTTTAGTCTTTCAGTCAAGCTTTGCTTCCAGCTGCTGTGTCTTCCACAAGTTTTTCCCTTGCCTTCTTTGCAGAAATTGACAGCAAGTATGCACTCCTTGTATGTTTTTATTTAAGTTGCATTTTCAGAGATTATAGTCATGAAATGTGTCCCGAAAATTTGAAATGGGGTCAGTTTTTCAAAAGAAGTTAAATAGAGTTGAATTAAAGGGTATTTTTTTTCTTGTCTAGCTTAGAATGCTAATTAACAAGTAGAAAGAGTCAGAGAGGACTCTCTTGGCAGAGCATGAAGGAATTCTAGTAATTCTTTATGTTATTCAAGTCCTTTGCCTTTTCAAAAATAAAAACTATTTTCACTTTTCTCTTTATTTTAAGAAAAGTCCATCTCCAGCAGAAGTTCTGCTGGAAGGGCACAAAGATAACAGAACAGATGCTATAAGGATTCACACTGCAGTAGCAATGGAACAATATCTCTTCATGCCATGGTCAAAATAGCAGCATGAAATGAGTATCACATGCAAATTCACCCTGCTATAACAAATGAGGAAAAATATTTCCATAAAAAGCAGCAACCTGGGAGTAACAGTAAAGACATTAGTCCATGCTGGTTCCTTAGGAGGCACTGTGGTCTGTTTAGGCTCCTCTCTCACTGCCAGAACAGCACTGTTTCAGTTTGTTCAGATATTTTTGTCCCAGGCATAACTGTGATGATTTTGCAGTCCTACCTCACAAGTTCCTGTCTGTCCCTAGTAACAGGGACTGCTGAGGTGAGGTTAACATACCGGACAGCAAAGCTTGTACTGCCTAGTGAGAACAAAAGTAATGAAGTAAATAATTTTTTGCCTAAAAATTAGATCTTGAATCATCGTTTTATGCATAATTTTACTAGTAAGGGGATCTCACTTGCTTAACTTACATGTCTGACATTAAAGGACTGGCTGTGGTCATATGGAGCAGTTTAAAAGCTGAGATTACAGGTATGGTCAGGAACGGAAGGAGAAGAGGGAAAACTCCAACTGATTGTTCCATTATGCCATTATTAACCAAGAGAACACTGTAGGCTGTAATCACTCAGCATGTGTGAGAAGAAAAAGGGGACACATAGATGACAGACTCTGTGGGTTTTTTCAAATAAAGAAAAATAATCAAAGTTGCATAAATAAAATTTCCATACCAAGCATAGCGAAGTAGCAGTACTTAACAGAAAATGACACTTACTTGTTTCACAATATTAATGGAAGGTGTAAAAGAAAAATTCCTACAGTTTATCAATATAAAGTGATAAATTTACTTCACAATTTTTTGTGGAATGTTTCCTGAATGCACACATTATTTGATTCTGAGATGCACCACTTCTTTTCCCCTCCCAAAAACTTCTATCAGAATCACTCTGGCATATGTCCAGTACATTTTAGATACTAAATGATACCTCTGTGATGACCTCTAACACTTTTCTTCCCCTGGTCTATTTCTCTAAAAGTAGGTAGGGCAAAGCTTGCACCATCCTTAGCACTGAGAGAATGAGAGCAATTTCCCTTTACACAGTTTAAAATAGAAATACAAACCTTGCCAGAATGATTTGAAAGCACTGGCAGATGGATAAAATATTTCTGAATCTGCATCGTGTAACATTTGGCAGCTAGCATGAGTACTGAACAGCTGACTTTTATGCAATGACATTATTAATTATATCTTCCTTGCCAAACAAGCACTGTAACTGAGCCTTTGCAGCAGTGTGTCATTAGGCAGCTCATGCATGTCTGCTGAGCTGCTCATACGGTAAGAGACGGAGCTGCCCTGTCCCAGACCTACTGAAAACATCAGCCAAGCTCCCATCTGATTGCAAGAGCTACTATATATGGGCCAAAGAGAGTGCAGCAACCAGAAGGGGGTATGTTCCGCCCGTGTCGTCAGACATGGGACAACAGCCATTCCCAACATTATTCCTGGCTTGCCAAGACCACCAACAGTGCAAGACAGTCATTCATGCCTACTGACTAATTTGCATAAAATTTGCTTGCAGGCTGAAATATCTTCATTTTGGACATTTTCCATTCAAGGGTTGTTTTTCTTTTTTTTTTAAACTGGAATCTGCAGAAGCATCTCAAAAGCCCGTGTATGCCTGCAGGCACATATTAACTGAGCTCAGATTTGCAGAGTGCAAAACTAACTCAATGAAAAGCCAGCTCTTGTTTCAGAAACAGAAGAGCTGACAGAAGCCATCATGTCTCTAATCCTAACTGCCTTAAGCCTCAATTTTGTACAAAAACCATGATCCTTCTCACTTCAAGCCAACATAAGAAACATTGGATAGATGTATTAGATAGATGCATAAGTGTCTGCAACACTTACAATTCAAACAAAATACTCACATATTCTCTGTCCCAAATTCCAACAGCCACTCATATACAGCAGCCATGTAAATCTATGCCTTTGACTTCCCTGTTTCGTACATCCAAGCTCTCAGCAGTTCTGCTGACTCCTGGAACCTGGTTCCTGGTGTTTCACACAGAAATTCCTGGGGGAATTTCATCTTGAATCTGATGATCTCCCTTCACTTCTACGCTAATTCCCTCTAGACAGTCAAAAACACAGGTGAAAGGCAGCACAGATTTGATTCCTTCTCAGGCAGCCTAAGTTCCTAGCCAGCCATTTGCCTTGAGATCCTTTGGCTCACACATAACCATGATGATGTCCTACAATGTTTGATGTCCTAACATGTTTGTTGTCCTACAATGACAAGACCCGGCACATTCAATTTTATTTCAAACTTTGCGAGCAGCTCCACAACTTCATAAACTTGACTAATTCTGATAGCAGCTTACTGAAACAGGTAAATTAATAAATTGGATTAATGCAATCTTCACAGAGCCCTGAAGTAATCAAAAAGTCACTGGTAAGTTCAGTTTGCTTTTGAGCAGACCATAAGCATGCATATTTAGATGAATGATAAAAATGTATTGGTACAAAGAATGCCACAAACCATCATTGTCACCATCATTGTCACTATCATTTCTATACTTAAACATGGAAAATATGCAGTATTGTTCTCACTTCCCAAAGCTACAAATAGAGCCTCTTTTGAATATGCAGAAAAGTATTGACTGCCACCATGGGGTACTCATTTTCCTCTTGTTCTGAAAATTTATCCTGCTTTATCAACGGATTTCTTTGTTTACAAATATATTCAAGTTTATGACAGTGTGTGTGAGTTCAGAAGCTCTGTTCCATGTATTTCATGGGTCATTCCCAGCACTGCATGGTAGCTTTAGCTCTGCCATCATAATGTTAAAAATTCAAGTTGTAACAGGAACCAACATAAAACAGAAAATTAGAACAGCATCTTGCATAACAGGAGGGCAGAGGATACAGAGACTTCTGCCACTCATAAGCCAGTTGTTCCTGCTCTTGTATCTTCACAAAGACAAACTGTGTCACCACAAAGAAGAGCTTACCTTCTATTTCCAGAGGATAAGAGCGAACAGTGAGAAGCAGAAATACCATGGCAGGAAGCGGAGAATGCCAGTTGTTTGCCAAAACACTGGCATTGACCAAAACAGCGAGAAATGACCATCCATGATATGTTGTGAACAGGGCTCCAGAGCCACCCCACACAGATGAGTTTTACACGCACCCCTGAATAAAAAGCTAAACTGGCTCTAGACCTTCCACACAGCAGAAAGCACCAGAAAAAAAGGTGGAACAAATGCACCATGACATCAGTGACTTCTCACCTGTTGGGGTTTTTTATGTCAGAGGTGGACAACTGGAAATTCTGCAATACCTCCAAGTGACAATCCTGGCCAAGGGAATGGGCAGGAGTGCTAAAGGAGCACTTGCCTTAGAGAGTTTCTCCAACAGACCCTCAGGTCTGAAATTCCCCTACAGTTACGCTGAAGGCATGAATAATGGATCATATGGAAGCTGTTAAACTGTTCATGTCTAGGAAAGTGCCTCTGTTGAATGGACAGCACTCTTTAAGGAGCTGAACTGACAGAACATGAATTAAGACAATACAGTGATGGCTAATGATGTCCCTTCACACCACTCCAAGTTGGGGGATCTTGACTTCCTATGTTCAAAGGATTTGCCTGGGAAAGTTAGTTATATGGCCTTAGCCATACGACTTGTATACTTTATTATCATGATGAAACTTTATAATCAAGAGTCCTCTTTGGGAATGGGGCTGACAAGAACTAGACCAGTCTCTGATAATGGCTTTGCTGTGTTATAATTACATTTTTAATCTGCTATTTGAAATTACATTCATCTGCTGTTGTAGTTTTGAAAAAAAACTGAAAAAAAGCAGCAGTACAGTTCTAAACAGAATTCTTATTGCTTGGGTTCTTGCAAGTATGTGACTTCAGTTCTGGAACTACTAAGCCACAGTTTTAGTTTAGAAAGGTGGAACAGAGTAATCTGATGGAATGAATAAATGAATGAATGGATGAATGAATGAATGAATGAATGAATGAATGCATTATGTTGCTGTTAAACCTCCTTCCAGTTGCAAAGAAGCAGCTATTTAGTCTCAGCTAAAGCAGTTCCCTGTTTTGTCTTAGTCTGGGAATATTTTAGAAACCAAACCTAAAAAAAAAAGCACTCTGATTCCAGCTGGATGGGGAAAAAGCGGAGGCAGAAAATATTTAATCCTGACAATGTTGTAGCATCTCTATACAACACAAAATAGCCCTAAAATAGGAAAGCTGAACTAGACCCACACAATTCTTATGAGGTGAGGGAGGCGAGCGGGGAAAGCATCAATACTTAATTGTACTAATGATTTGAGTATAATATAGAAGTCCCTGCTTTCAAATTTCAAGGGAAAAAATGGTGACTAAGCAAGGCCTTGAACACATCTTAAGACAGCATCTTAATGACCACTTTGGCAGACTCTCTTCATTACTCAAATGAAAATTTAAAAGTCACAAATAAGAACAGCATTTCCCATGCTGCAGCTCCTTTCCTTGCTGATACAAGAAGTGAAAATGACAAGATTGTGTGGTCTCTTGTGGAAAACCAAAAAAAGATCTGTCAGCACAGCCTGCTGATTTTCAAAACTACAGATTAAAAAAACTTTACTTTTTTTTTCTGAAATACTTCTCCCTCTTCCCTTCTGCTGCCTCCCGAAAGAAGCTGAAGATTGTGATGAGGTCACACCTCATCCTTCTCTACTCCAAGGTGAACAAACCAACTGACATTGGCTGCTTCTCCTAAGTCTTGCCCTTGAGACCTTTCACCATCTTGGCTGTCCTCTGGACACACCCTAAATAGTCTGAAGTCCTTCTTATACAAAGCCATCTAAAACAGCCCCCAGCACTGGAGGTGAGGCCGCCCCAGAGCAGAGCAGAGCAGAGCAGAGCAGGACAATTCTCTCCTTGCCCGGCTGGCCGTGCTGTGCCTGATGCACCCCAGGACACGCTTGGCCCTCCTGGCTGCCAGGGCACTGCTGACTCATGTTCCACTTGCCATCCACTCAGGCCCAAGGTCTTTCTTAGTCATGTTGCCATTCTTGCCCTGCCCAATTTTAAGCAACACAAAAAGAGCAGCGTAATTGCTGTGAAGAAATGCAACCCAAATGTCATGGCAGAGGCTATATAGCAATTACGTCAGGCACGGGGCACTCTTACCCTCAACTTGTCATTTGTCTCCTGACATGTCATATGACCTCGGATAGTCAGGTCTCAACCTGAGCTAGATGTATTGCCTTCTTTGACCTGTAAAACTAGATGATCTTTGAACTAGTGAAGCATCTTCCTTATCACTCTGTAAAGCATGTTGACTGCCTCAAACATTTAATCTACTCCCTCAAAGCTGTACAAAACCAAAGTACAGATGTGGATAGGCACATACATGGCTGACCATTCTGTCAAGTACTGGCACCTTCTGTTTATTCCTTGTTCCCCTCCACTCACTCTATGCAGAAGAAAATCCAAGACATTTTTCAGTGCACTGGTGGTACAATGATAGCACAGTCCAGACAAGTTGCCTTTGGAACTGAGCACATGGGACTCAAAGGAGGCAGTTGTGAAGCTAAACTGGCTCTAGACATGGGCTAGGAGGGCTTTGTAAGTGGACTTAGTGACACCAACCAACACTAATTTGAAAGGTCTTCCATTCAACTTTAATGACCAGCATAGCTTGCCTGCAGTTGGAAAATCCTTAAGAAAGACAACTTGTTGAACAAAAAGACACATTTTTGTGCAGTAATAATGTTTCTTCTGCCTTGCCCCTCTGAACGAAATCTTTATATGCTGTTTTCCAAAGCCTCTGTAAAGATTTCTCCATTCATTCCTAGCCCATGCAGAATTTTTTTGTACACATGCTAAACCATGCACATGCCAGTGGGTGTAGAGACAAGGTTAAACTGAACCACCAGAGACAACTCTTCCACTTTTCTGTAACCTCTGCAAAATGGTAGAAACTGAAAATGGCCACTAAGACTTCAAACTGAACACCTGACACCACATCAAGCATTGAAGGAACACAGAGGTCAGAAATGAAGCAAGGTTAGCAATCATAAATTAAATGTGCTGAGATTCTTTGTTTATGCGTCACTTGCTTTGTGCTTTACAAGAATTAGATCTGTCCAAGTACATTTATAAGGAGGCAGCTCAGGATTAATTTCTGGCTAAATGAATCCTTTCTTGGTGACAAGCAGTACGTGGTGATTTCTATGGTGCAGCAAAATTTTTCAAAGATTACTTCCTTCATGGATTCCAGAAAAGTTTCTAGGGGACGATGGTTTCTTGGCTAATTTTCTAACAGTCTTTGTAAGAAGGTGAAATCATAAAATCACAGAATGGGTTGTGTTGAAAGGGACCTTTTAAGATTATCTAGTCCAGCATTCATGTTTAAAATGTTTCAAGAAGATTTCTTTAATAAAAGTAGCAATGGTTCCCATTTAACATTATTGCAGTCATTTCACTGATTCTGTTGGCAAAAAGTCTCAACGAACAACTTTGTTAGAAAAAGTCTAGTGTCCTTACTAAATACAGTTTTTAAATCACTTTCCAAACAGCGTTACGTTCAACCTTCAGATTGAATTAAGGCTTGTCTGACACCAGAGATCAGATGTGCTTTGTGCAGGGGAAAGCTGGCAGAAGTTAATTTTAGGAAGGAAGCACATTCAAATCCACTTTTACAAAACTTATTTCTGAACCAGTCTTTTTGATCTCCTTGTCATACATATAAGTGCATGTGTGTGAAAGTCTGTCATATGTATCTGAAATGTCTAGGCCTAGAAAATAATCTACACACATGACAAAGACTTAAAAAAAATTCATTCATCTCAATTTCCTCATTAAGAAAAATAAGCTGGCACATTGTTTCCTGAACAGCAACAAACTACAGGTAAAACAATTAGATGTGACTATAATGGGAAAATTAGGTGGTAAAAAGAGTGATCATAAACAGTTTTCTTAAATAGAAAACATAAAACTCTGACTACAGGGAAATCAAAGTTATAGCTTCTGCTGACTTAACAGAGTCAGAAAGGAGGGATGGAAGTCAGGCTTCCATTATAAATGTTTCATAATAAAGACAGATAACACAAAATTCAGCATAGAAGGAAGAGATGATAAGAGGAACATGGACCCCACCCTAGCAGTGGTAGCAGGATCCAAGCCAAGCCACTGCCCCACTTCTGAAACACACGGTTCCCACCATTAGTTGAACAACTGTTTTACAAGGAATAGATTTAACTCCTCCTCACCACTTTCAGGAAAACATTTTTGGGAAGCCATAAAAAAGAAAAGAAAATCACTTTTATGCACCCAGCTTCATAAAATGTAGTTATCTATTTTCTTCAGGTTTTAGAGAGTGGAATGACCTTGCCCCTTGGCAGATTTTTGGCAAGAAAGCCCAAGATAGAAATGCAATAATGTGCTCCAAGATCTTGACCTAATCTCTACTTAGCACATTTTCCCTTTTGACACCTATCAAAAGGGAAAAGTCACACATTACCTTTTTAGTGCAACAATTAACATCAAGACAAAAGCAAAAGCAGCTAAACCCAGACATTTCAAATACCGAGATAGCAAAATGAGTACAGAATTGTTGATCTACATAACCTGAGTTTGCTGTGATATGGGTACTTAGCTGCACTTGGAGAATTTCAAGCACTTTTGAAGTATGAAGCATTGCCAAGTATTAGCTCAGATGTGTTAAATACATTGTCAGGTGGCTATACTCTGGTTAAATATAATAGAAAGTGACCACACGTTTCCTACAGTTTGGAGCTTTGCAGCAAGAATGCAGAATGAATGAACTTTACACTATGCAACTGACTGAGAAGGACACCAACTGTTCCACTTAGAAAGTGTAACTGGAAGAACAGAACCTAATATCTGATCCCTTTAGGACCTGTAATAGCATTAAAAGCTACTGTAAGTAATGTAGAAACATATTCTGCTACACACAAGGACAATTCCCTGAACTGCTTAGCCTATGTTTTAGTTTATATCTTCACCCCAGCCCGTCATTTTCACTTGTGTAACTTCTCCCTCTCAGGGCAGCTGATACCCTTCCATTCCCAATGTGGCTGTTTAGAATATTCAGGGAATCAAATTAAAATAGATACTCACATCAATAGTTTGGATTTTCTGGCCCTAAATGTTAGCCCCTGCCTAGAGGTGCTAAGATTGGTACAAGATTTGAGAGGACCTTATTTGCAGTTTCCTAATTTTAGATCTTCCCTGTGGACTGTACAAGCAGCCAAGACAGAAGCAGAAGGTCTTTGACCATGCCCTAGGTGACCATGCCCAAACCTACAGCACTTTCTATGGGCAAAACAGCCCCAGAAAAAGCTTAAGAACACATTCTCTCTCTTTTTTTTTCTGCTAGCAAGATAGAAGAATGAAGATGTTCTACATAGCTATTCACAAAATCCTCCCAAATTTTTTCTAGTCCCAAATGAATTTCTAGTAACAACCTGACATCTACATGAAGAATCAATCAATGAAGGGAAACCAGAAAGAGCAAGTCTCTTGTTCCCTTACGAGCATTAGAGATCGCTTTCAGACAAATTACGTTAACTTTTTTCTCACTTAGTGAATGACTTAAATGTACAACAAGACAGAGAGGGTATACCAGCTGAGCTTTTCATGTTATTAGCACCTATAAATCTCAAGTTATGCACAATGCTAGTACTGTATCTATTAAAATATTCAATTTCACACTATAGATTTGATGAGAACTATCACTTCGCTTCTGGACAAGGGATCAGGAATCTTCACTGTTTCACACAATGCCTTTCTACCCCTTACAATAGGAATTACAGCACATGCATATAATCCCATCCATCTCCGGTATGAACACTTTCCATATTCAATCATTTACAGAAAAAACCCTACAATAGCTTTTAAAGGGAACACAGCCTTCCATGTCAAAGTACTGGTAGCTTTGAGCATTCAGAACTTTGTATAAAATCAAAACAAACTGAAGGCAATCAGGTCTTTGATAAATCAGTCTTGATGTGTTAGTGGATGCAGGAACAAGAGAACAGTGTGACCTTCAAGACCTAGATTCCCTCCTCAGTGTGATGCTGGTCTGCTGGAGGGCCTGCAAGGAATTTTCTCCTGAAATTTCATTGCCTGCAATTTGGTTTCTCTATTAATAAAGGAGCATTTAGCTTTTTTGAAAACACTTTTTGATCTGCTGATGAAAACCACTACAAGAATCAGTCTTGCTAATTTCCTGATTCTGTATTTGTACAGTAAGGACCCACCTAGAACTCAATGGTTCTACACCAATGAAAATCAAAGTAAGTATGATGATAGTAATCACTAGAAAAAGATTTAATCAGGACAGTCACTGCTACTTGATTGTCAAAAACCAAACCCCAACCACCTGAAATCTAGCAGTCCCTGCATAGGTTTACCTAATGTTGCAGTATTAAAAATGAAACAGAATGAATTCATTCACTTCTAATCAGCAGCAAAGTTCTTCAAGATGATCTGTCACCCAGACAGCCACTAGGTCCAAACTTGCTTAGTAGCTCCATACAATGAAAGTGATATTTTCCATATCCTGTTTTTCCTTGGGAATTGGGCTGACCCCTCACCAAGTCTTTATACACAGAGGAAGATATAAATTAGATGGCAACAGATTTGTTGCTAACAACCTGGGTTAGATTTAAAACTATGACCTGCTGCACAATGCTTTATATCTCAGATGAGCAGTTCCCTTTTTCCTGTGTCTCAAGTGTAAAAGAATAATGGTGGCATTTCTTCACCACAATATTCTTTTCTTGAATTGTATGTCATTACCTAGACATACATTGCCCTTTACTACCATAGCCTCAGCCAGATGTCTGTCCCTATAAACATGCTCTGGAAACAGCATCTAGCCAAGATATATATTGATAATGAACAATTTGTGTGTGCATAATCAGATTGTATTAAAAGAAAAAAATCCTGCACACCTCTAAGTAGTATGTGGATATTTTTAAGTCTCCAAGGACTAGCAGAGGACCAACAAACCACTCAGTTGGCTTATTACTGGTCATCATTTTGCATTACTGGATGAAAAGCCCTTATGATGGTTGAAGTGTACACCTGCAATCTTTTCCATAAAATTTAAGACACTGCAGAAATGCCTGCAGATTAAAACAGAAACATTATTACAATAGGGTAGTCCAAACACAGGTCAAGGAAACCCAACCAGCTGGTGTCCTTTCTCTGCCTCCTCTTTCACCACTCTGTCCACACTGGCTTATACATACATAATGAGTAAGCCATATGCTCTGTCAAGAAAGAAAAACAACAAAAAATTAATCTATCCCTGCATCTGTCTCATACATGCACAAGCAATGTGTGTGCACATAATTAAAAACTGAGATTATACTTTCCATTTCAGTAGATTCACACGGATGACAGGAGATTGCCATTTCAAAGGTCAACGAAATTCTTAACCATAGGGCTAAGAACATTTCAATATCTAACCATTAACTCCCTTTGTTAACATCTGCTTCACTAATTCATTGCAAATGTACTGAGGATGTGCCCTTTTCTAACAGCTACACGTTTTCTCCTCAGCCAAGGGGAAAGTCAGAAGATTCCAGCATCTTCAAAGGCAATCAACAATAGCAAGCAACATCAGAGTCATTAGTTTGTAAAAAGTTCATGTCTTGTCAAAAGTTATGTCATGACATTTGGTTTTAAGAAGGAAAAGTAATCTCGATTTTTCACCATCTGCCTATATAATAAAGAGTGGAAGACAAGAACAAAAAAGACTTTTATCAACTTTGCCAGTCTTCCTGAATTCTTACAGCTAAAGCTGCTTTTACCATAGTCCATTTTTACACCAACTGATTAAAAGTAAGTTATGTGATGGAAGTGATGCGCCCCAGCTTTTGAAGTGCCTACAAAACTGAAGGCTCCAGTACAAGAATACTAGGATATTTTTTCCTGGTCACTTTTATGTCATTCTTCCTTTTCAGAAATTATGAATTGCTGACTCTTCTGTGAAGATACAATTGTTGCAATCCCATATGAATTCACCATGGTTTCATGCTACGTGCACAGCTCCCTTGACACCTTTCTAGAACATCCTTAGTTCTGTCTCTCAAACATATAGTTTACATTAATCCTGTCACTAAAATTAAAGCTCCTTGCTCACCTTCCCTTGTGGAGCAACTCATTGTTACTGTATTATAAAGAAAATATAAAGAATATAATAGAATATAATAGAAATATAAAGAAAACCCCAAAGAAATGAAGAGCAAGAACAAAAAAATATCATTAAGCCTGTACTGTTTGCATTTCAAGAGGGAGAAGAGCAGGAGAGACCCTCAAAATAACTACACTTTGTTCAGTATTCTTCTCCACTAAACTTTAGTAGTAAAACCTCTGGGCCATGCTTTCTCACAGAGGTATTCAGAGGATATTTGTTCTCCCTTGTTCCATTAAGATCTCTCTTAATTAGTGTTATTCTAAAATATACACACAGGACCATTTTTATAAATTCAAGAGGACATCACGAGGCAAGTGCATGATACAGTGAAAGCATTGTTTCATAGCCAGCATGAGAATTCTGCTAGGAATGTCACCTTCATTTCTCCCTGGTTAAAGAACAGTGGTGCTGTAGGCTGACAGTACCTCGGTCAGCCATGGTATCTTCCCGTGTTAGGTAACTCTGTGTCACAGAAGCTGCACCACCTCTGCTCGGAAGAAGGTTCAAACTTGGTCTAGTTTGCCCCTAACAGCAATTACTGGTGAAAACAAGAGAAGAAAGAAAGCAAGAGGCTTTCCCTTATTATTGTCAGCAGCACAGGACTTGGCCAAGATCGGTGACTGAAGTAGTCTGACACTACCCCACAGAGGATGGGCAAATCCAAGTAACAGTAGAAAGCTACCAGGCCATGGAAGCGAGGCCATATGGCAGTGTGGATGCATGGGGTAAATTGCCAACCATCTTTCTTATTCCAAGTTCAGCACCATAATTTCTAGGATTCTCTTACAGGAGGGAGAACTGCCATACTGGATTGAATGTTAAGTGCCCACTACGTCAGTACTTTGCCTTTGACATCATGTGAAAACCAGACACATTCAAAGGAAGCCAAATAAGCAAAGCACACCCATGAAAGTCAACTTAAGAAGAGACAAAGGTCAGGTTAAATCATAGAAAGTGAGATTTTTTATGGCTTTGGTATTTGACTAGTGGGTAGTCTTTTCACAGAGAAACCCAAAATATCTTTGAATCCTTTGTTGTTGATATCATCCTATAGCAGTTAATTCCACAACCAAAGTATCACGGGAATTTTCAGCATTTGGGAATTTTTTGGGTTTCAAATGACTTTCATAGTAATTCTCTACTTTTTACAGAACAAGATGAAGAGAAACTACAGATTCCCTTCTCTACCAAGTTTCATTATTTTGCATTCTGCTACGGTGTTATTTATTAAACTTGCATCATTTCGTCATTCAAATTATTTCTATGACAAACTTAGTCTTCTAAGCAGTCTTCTCTGGCTTCTCACACTTCTTGTACCTCTTTGAAGCAAAACCCAAGTTTTTCCCTTCAATGCCAGAAGCCCAGGAAGTGAGAGTCTTTCACCCATCCTGTCCCCAGTACAGATGAAGCTTGAGCATGAGACAGCACAGCACAAAGACCAGCACATCACCTCACTATGACACATTCTCAGTCAACCATGAGCAGTTACAACTGCAGTGCAAATAACCTCTGCAATTCACCACTCCAAAAGACTCAGAGAAAGACAACACAATTGTTTTGAGCATACACAAGTGATCTCTAGCAGTTTTGAAAGTCCAGCAGCTTTAAAAAAACCCTAAACAATTATGAGGCTAATCCACACCAAAATGGTATCACAGACTGTATTCTGCTCTTTTCATGAAGTAAAGCTGCTTGGCTTCCTTTGCTGACATCCACTGAAATACAGAGAACTTTTTCAAGGAATTGGACAGTTTTATATCAAGGTCATGTGACTGCCTCCCTGCTGAAGCCCATATATCAAAGCAGGCAGCTGCTAGCCTGAAAGCACAGCACAGCATCTATTTTCACACAGGAATTACTGTGTCGCTTGGCAGAATTCTGTTCTATATTCAGGGGGTGACATAAACCCACAGCAGTGAACCCTGGAAGCTGAGTCTCTCTCTCTCTCTCCTCTGCACTGCGCTCAGAGGTGAAATACCAGCAAAACGAAACCTGTCCTGTGCCAGGGAACTGTATGCTGAACAAGCATTCTCTCAGCCCTTCTTGGTCCTTTACTCCAATAAGGAAACGCTGGGCTCAGCTTCATTAATAATTCAAAGTAGATATCCATAAATTATGTTCATGGAAATTATGGAGAGGTTAAACTGAACAAATTGAGAAATAATCCTCTAGCAATATATATTTCAAAATGCCACACTCAAAAATACTACTCTGTGCTAACACACCGTATGTTACTGTTTAATGATTCTGTCTGAGCTACAAACTTTTAAAAGAATTATAACAAATTTATTTCTGAATTCTAAACTGTCACAAGTCATAAAGAAAAAGAATCAATTTTTTTTTTTAAGAAAAAAGAGGTTTTGGCTTTTCTCATAATTTACTTAAAAATTACACCCATCTCATAAAAATGTACCTTTAAAATTGGGATATTGCCTAGGAGCTTCGGCTTAACATTCAATCTAGTAATAAAACTGACAGATTGAAGGAGAGGACAGAAATGAATTAAAGTGAACTACAATAAAGACAAATGGGAAGCGAGTCACAGTGATTTTGCCTTTTTAATGCACAAAAACAGAAGAAGGGTTAACCGGCTTGGCAGATGTTCACACAGACAGATCTTATTGGCCAGACTGGAACTAAATTGAATACTGAATTGAATGCCAAGATGATAATCTTCCCAAAATGGAAAATGGCAGTATGGCATAGCAATCTCAACTGATGACACATGTATAGAGTTTATTCATTTATTTGAACATAAATCAATGTATCAGGCTAGACTGTTTTTTAAAGTTTAAGGGAAATGTGTGACCAATTGTTTTTCATTTCCTCTTTAGCAACCAAAAGGTAGAGGGCTTCTTGTTCTGACAGCCTGTTCACTAGCCAACATAAGCTGTGGCTGCAGGCTGATAGCTCAGCTTCCCAAATCCTGGAGCTGAAGTGCCTCCCTAGGCATTCAGGCCTGGAAATCTCAGTAAATATTTTACTTAAAAATCCATAGATGTGAAAATCAATTCAGCAGTGCAACTAAGCTTACACTTATTTATTGCATGAGTCTCTGTATATTGCTTTTGCCCTGACCTTTCATAACTAATTTATGTATTATTCACATTCTAGTCTTCATGTTTTGCCTTTCTAAATGAAATATGGCAAAAGACCTGCATTTAGAAATTCATATTTTCATTTCTTTTTTCTTAAGCAAGTCTTTCTTTCTTTAAATTAACTCCATGCTGAGTAATGCCAGTAAATGTGGGGCTACAATAACACAGCAAATTTAGAAAGGAGAGATGATATATGCACAACTGAGAGGTCTATTCAGAACATGGAAGGCTTACTAAAAAAGAGAAAGGAAAATCTCATTTACCCATTAGTCAATAGAAACAGAATTAGGAATCCAGTTTCATCAGGCTGCAGCAGAGAAGTTAAATTTAGGCTTTACTTTGTCCTACGAAGGTGAAGAAAAAGGAAATAATAGCAATTTCTATCAAATAAGTGTTAGAAAATGAGTGCTAGAAAACTTCTGAGCCTTGGTGACCTGAGAGTGAAAGAATTCTGTCATTCTGAAAAATGCGTGGGGGAATTGAGTATCAGTGGTTAATAACTGAGTTCAAGTGTTGGGCACATTCTGAGATATCTGTTTTTCCTTAGTGGTATTTTTTGACAGACAAAAAATTCCCAATCAACCAAACCCTAAGCCAAGAATCCAGGATGCAAAAAACTCCAAAGTGTTAGAAGGATTGGGAGTGTGTGGTCTTTTGCTCATATCCTTGGATATCCTGTTCTTTATAGCACACAGTTAACTTTGAGCCAAATTCAAGTGCTCACCCAAAACATTCTCCCAAGCAAGCAGCCAAGCTTTTAACTAATTCCATTGCCTGCTCTGGTCACCAGAGAGGAGAATGAGGAAGGAAGACACAATGGCAGAGGACTCTGTACCAGACTATCTCCTTTCTCCTCACCCCATGGATGTCTCACCCTTATCTCAGCATGGTACACACTGTTCACTAAAGGAGGGGAGCAGGGCAAAAGAAAAAAGTATATCTTTCAGCCTTTCTGTCAGCAGCCTGTACAAGCCATTCATTTCAGCTTCGCCCAGGATCCTCTTTCACTTCTCAAAGCCCATTTCTGATGGTCTTGAGGTTAGTGCTGATGGTTCACTCAACTTGTGGCTGCACTGCCATGTGTGAAAAGCCACCAACTGACTCTAACATTTCAGCTTCTCCTCTGTCTTCACTATTGGAATAAGGTCACCTGCACAGCTGCCCCACTTGACAGTGACAGCAGAAAACACTCTGCTGAAGCACTCCTTCACCTAAGTTTTCTGTCTTTCCAGAGTTATAATCAGACAGACACCATACTCCATGTTTTGCTGGGACTCTGTTTCTTTACCCCCAAGCAGTGTACGTACATACAGCAATGACTGCAGTTAAACCTTTTCAGTAGCTGTAGAGGAGACACCGTTACCATGCACTGTGTAAAAACTCAGTCCAATTTCTTTCTTTGCACACCAGTAACCAGCTGCCTTTCAGATAGAAGCTTCAGAAGTTCTTTACTGTAGAGTTTAAATTACATACGAATTATTCTCAATGAGCAGTGATGACAAGAAGAGACAAGTCCCTTGCAGACTCTTTTTCTTCCATTAAGAGAGTCAAGGCGACATGCTATAATAAAGAGAGCTTTCCCAGTTAAATTCCTGTGAATTATTTATGTTTGTCTCAGATGTTTAGGTACACACCCAGCCCTCAGATTACACATGTGCATTATCAGCAAGAAATGGAGAATCATTCCTGTAGGGAAGTGAAATTATAGCAGGGTCTAGTCAAGAAGAAAATGTAGAGCCAGGCAACTACTGCTCTCCCCTGCTGGAGTGCTCACATTTGGAATTTACCTGCAATACAGAATACAGTTTGTCCATAAACCTGAATTTATGCACACAATTGTGATCATAATTCTACACCTAAAGTCATACTAGACATATGAACACAGTCTCTCTGGGCACAATGCCCTCTCTTTCACATAAATGACCTTGCTTTCCTACAAAAACATAAGGAGTTCTACATTTGATTTTCTACCTGGTCATTTTTCCTTTCATCTTGAATAAGGAGGTATTAATGAGGTGCTAAGCAATAAATTTATGTGCCCTTTGAAAGAGAAGTAATTCTAGGTATACTGTCTTATACTGTATTTCTCTCTGTGCATCTGACTTGGACTAAGGCAGAAGTGCTGTCTTCCTCTAGGTATACATCAACACCACTGGCAGACAGCGAGTATAGAGTTCAGCAATTATACCAAAATGCACATCTTTTGTATCAAGCCCTACCACTGAACACTGCTGATAGGACTGTGAAAGGAAACAACGTGCGGAGAGATACAAATTGAAGAAAGAAAGAGGGAGAGAGCAGCTAAAGGAAACACTGGGAATAGGCTAAGCTATCTCAGGCTGCAGTGGGCTTGACACAAGGAAAGAGCAACCAAGTCTGGCCCCTTCATGCCAGTAAGCATCCTGAGCTGTGAACAGATCAGTCAGCTACAGATGACAGCACACAGATACGGGTACAGAGCAACAGATCACTAAAAACACACGGCTTGTACAAGTACCTGAGCCAACTGACAAAATTGTGAAGGAGTCTGGGGGCTTGAAGCAGAGCTGTGAGACACCCGAACTGTGAAGCTAACATGAGTCACAACCCAGCAATCACTCATCCATCCCTTCCCAGCTTTTCAGTTCAAAAGCCAATGACAGGCTGAAAAGAAAAGTCGTCGTATTTAAACCGTCAAAGCAATGATCAAGTGTTGAGGATGCTGCGGGCACCTATAGACCTTGGCAGGGGTTTCTTTCTTATTAAGCTTTATGAGGGTAGAAAAAAGAGATGTGTTTGATGTTTCCAGTAAGAAAATGTAACCTAAAGGAACACCACCCTGTCTGAATTATTTCTTGGAGGAGCAACCTCAAGAAAACAATGGGAAAAGGATCAGCTTGACCCTTTCACTTCTCCTTCCATATTCTCAGCCTCTTCCCAAACCCTTCCTCTTCTTCCCTCTCTGATTTTCCCACCTCTTTTCTTTTAAACCACCCAAACCTGCTACAGCAGTCCTCCTACTACTTTATGTTTTTTTACTGCTCTGCAGTACTCAACTTTTCCCATTTCCCTTTCTGAATGCTTCACTACAAGCATGTTGTCTCACTGCTCTGTCCCCTCCACACACATTATGTGACTGCTTTGCATAAGAGAGAATGAAACTGCCTGTCTTATTACTGAGATAACTAGCAAGTACACAGGTACATGGGTGGTTAACAGTTCTCAGACAGGGCACAGGAGATCCCAAGTGCCAGGTCAAGGAAAGGGAATTGCCACTAGGGAGTTGACAACTCTACCCTGACAGAAAGGTTCCCTTGTGTCCCTCAGCACAGAGGTGGAATTCCTTTTGAGAGCTACTGAACACAGCCGTGCTCTTCCCATAGTTACGGTGAGTGTTCTTTAGCTGCTTTTATTCACTGGAGTTAGGAAAACGTGTTGCAACAGCTGCACTGGCAGAATAACCAGAACATAAATACTGCCAGTGTTTAGCAAGGCTGAAATGAAACCAGCTCGGACTAACAGAGCTGAAGCAGAGTCCTACACGCACACTGAATCATGAGAACTATTTAATTCTGAAGTGTGACATACCACAGAGGGATTATTTTCTCTTCACCCACAAAGAAATAGTCTGAAACCTTATCTCTAAGAACACTCTTTTACATGCAGATGATGTTAAATGAGACCTTCCCATACTGGTAGCAGGAAAGGGGCAAAACACCTGGAAAGCTGCTGCATACTGTCATGAATTACTTAAAAAATATCTGCCACAAATACAAAAAATAAAAATACTTATTTTATTATGCTAATGCATTTTATATGTAACCCTCTCCTCAGTCTTTTCTATCAGCACTCTGTGGCACCAAAAGCTGCAGAAAAAAATATTAAAAACTGGAAAAAAAAGCCCGATACAACAACCTAGAGAGAGCTATTAAAAAGGAGTAAGAGGTTCATATGGAACCTGTAATTTTAATAGCTAATTATTTTCTCAGTTTTCAAATTCCAACATGCACAGAACACATTTACAGTTCATAAACATGATTAAAGAGATTTTCTCAAAATTCATAGCTGTCACAGATGGCAACAGCTATACCTTTCAGGCGGACTGCAACAGCTGGCTGCGTGAACTACAAACAGCTGGACGGAATCCACTTTCAAGGCAAGCAGTAAAAACTACGGACAACCATACTACTGGTTTCTGACAATCAAAAAGAATGCAGAGGAAAACATAAATCAGAACAAAGCATAACTGAACTATTTCAAAATCTACCTTCTGAAGAGCTTCATCATCTCAAAAAGCTGCCATAAAATAGTATTTATAGAGTAGACAGAAACACACTTATGCAGGACATACAGCACTAGTGCATTCAGTTATGTATCTGGGAGGAAGATCACTCAGAATAAACTGCACCTGGGTCCATCACACCAAGCAAGAGTTATAGACCTCTATAAGATTTAATCTTATTATAAGAAGGTATATTTGCTATAATTAATGATGTTATTTTAATGTATTTGACTTCTGTCCTAACATCAGCAGATTAGATTCCAAGATAAAATAAGTTCAGTACTAATACTCCTTTAGTCATTAGAGATAATAACTCATTATACCAGACAACAGAAACATGCTCATCAGGTTATTAAAAAATCAATTTGTCATAAATCTCATATGACCACATCCTATATAAGTTAAGTACTACAATCACAAGGTAAGAAGAGAGATGAAATGAAATTCATTAAGTGCTCTACTTTATGCTGGTGCAGTTCTGGGTGCTTTAATATATGAAAGACACAAAACATCCCAAGGAAAGCCATCCTCAGATGGAGAAGGATCTGGAAGTGATGCCATACGAGGAATGGTTGAGGTCACTTGATCTGTTCAGCCTGGAGGAGACTGAGGAGAGACCTCATTGCAGTCTGCAACTTCCTCATGAGGGGAAGAGGAGGGGCAGGCACTGATCTCTTCTCCTTGGTGACCTGTGACAGGACCTAAGGGGAAATGGCCTCAAGTTGTGTCAGGGGAGGTTTAGGTCGGATATTAAAATAAGGTTTTTCACCCAGAGGGTGTTTGGGCACTGGAACAGGCTCCACAGGGCAGTGGTCACAGCACCAAGCCTGACAGAGTTGAAAAAGCATTTGAACCACACTCTTGGGCACATGGTGTGACTCCTGAGGTGATCCTGTGCAGGGCCAGGAGTTGGACTTGATGATCCTTGTGGGTCCCTTTCAACTCAGGATACTCTGTGGTTCTAAGTACCATCTCTGACACTCATCCATTCTTCATTATTTCCTATACATTGCATTTAAATAAATAAATAACCACTGAAAATGGAATGTGCACTGGACTTTCATACAGTGGAGTAAGGGTGCATTTCTCACACTCCTCTGCTTCCATTATAAGCAGGATTTGTCTAAGTTATCAGATAATTACTCAGCCAGCAAATTCCACTGCCCCTGGCAATGGCCAATCATATCTAGTTGAATACGAGCATATCCTTTACTGTGCAAAATTATCCCCAGCTGAAAAGTAGAGTAGTTAGAAAACATGCATTTGACAAGAAAACTCCACACTTTATCTTTGAAGGATGTTCATTAATAAATTCCAGAAGATTTCTCTTATCAAAGAAAGATAGTGTATGACATATTAGCACAAAAGAAGGAATCTTATCCTGTACATCCTTAATTAGGATAATGAAGCCTTTGGATTCTATGGGACCACCTCTGAAAATAAAGACTCCTCAGGCAAAATGCAGGAATAAGTCCCACTCTCAGAAGTCAAGTGTATTCTTACATAACTCATACTGTTGAACTTCACTAGAAGGTCATAAAAAATCCTCAGTAACTCTACAGATAGCTGAATTTCCAGAATGCCAGGGGCCAGACCAGCTATTAACTCAGGACAGCATTAGTGCAATGCCAACTGTTAAGTGAATGCCTGCTTCCTGTAAAAAAGAGACAGTATTTTACATTCTCTCCCTTACAGTGCAGATGGCTTTCACAACAGTTAGAACCCCAGAATTCTTTATCCAAAAAGGATTTCTAGGGTACAAGCCTATCACCTCCTGTTGAATCACAGTAGAATAGACTGCATTGTAACTAAAAAATGCTTGGTGCTTCCTACGACAGTGACAAGGGATATTTACGGTGATAGGATGTGTGTGAATGGTTCAAAGCTGCCCCAAGGGAGGCTCAGAATTGACATTAGGAAGCACGACTTTACTGAGAGGGTCGTCAGACACTGGAATAGCCTTTCTGCAGAAGGTGGTCAATGCCTCAAGCCTGTCAGTGTTTAAGAGGCAATTTGGGCAATGCTCTCAACAACCTGCTCTAACTTCAGGTCAGTCCTGAAGTAGTCAGGCAGTTGGACTAGGCTGCTGTAGCTCCTTTCCAACTCAAATATGAGCTGGAGTCCTACACCTGCTTTTTTCTCATTTACACCAACCAGTTGTGCCCCATTTCTCATTCTGGAGTTACCCCTGACAAGCAGAAAAAATAATAAACTTGCAAGAGGTGTAGTGGAAGATGCAGTGCACCTCCAAATGGCTGCCAACAGGCCTGCTGTCCCTGCTGCAGGGCACTGTGCACTTTGTCTCAGATCCATACAGCTCCGTGTTTCCAGAGTGCACTTGAAGTGCGCAATAACCTGAAACATGACAAGTCTCCAAATACAGAAGAGCACTTAGACGATCATAACACCAAAATGATTCAGTTCAGGCCTAAGACCCAAACACCCTTACAGTGTTACTTTGTGTTTCGTAACACAGGCTTTAACTGCACAATTTACAGATTTCTCCAGAACGGGATTAAAACTTCCTTTTCCCAGACAATCCTTCTGAACAGTAAAGCCAGGCTGCATACTAAATATGTAAGCTAGAGGTAATGTATGGTATGAACGCTGTGAAATTAATTTGCCATTCCAAATAGATCATTTCAGGTGCAACATGTAAGATAACCTGCATACTGAATAACACAGGCCTGATTGAGCACAAATAACGCCATGCTGTTCTTATTCAAATCGGAAGCACTACAATTTAAGCCATTTATTGTCAGCCCATTAACTGGAATTAAACTGATATGGGCATGCTCATCATTTTACAAGTGACTATTTTACATTGATTATGCAATCAATGAAAGTCTTCTTGTGATTCAGAGGAATAAAAAAACCCCATAATCTACAGTCTATACAACAAAGAAAAACCAGAAACTCAGAGGAGATCAATGCCCAGATAAAAGGATTACATTTAGCTGAAGATGTACCTATACCTCAGTGTACACAACACACAAAAATACTAGTCATGCTCAGGTCTGATGAACAGAAATACTGAAACTGATTGTATGTACAGAAGTAACAAGCAGGTCTTGAAATGCACAGATGCTTGCTATGGTGCTCTGAAAGACTAGTTAATAAAAGGGTAGTTACTAAACTACCCAAGGAATATTTGCATGCCATTACAATCACTGTATCTTAGGAAGAATATTGCTGCAGAAGCAAGCAACTGAGATCTACTTCATTTTGTGAATCTGTGTTGAGAAAGTTGATTATTCAGATGTGGCATTTACAGGTCTGACAAACAAAAAGCAGCAAAATGTTGGAGATGAAACAGACTGAGCAGAACGTAACAGATTGACATCAATAATCAATTTCAGATGATACCTAGTTTAATCATAAGTTGAAATACAGACAGTATTTCTCAACTCCACAAATAAATACACCATAAACAAGGTGAGTGAATTCACTTGCTTTTGACCAAGATCCTTTCTCTTCTCTATCACCAAAAAAATATTTCCTTTTTAATAAGGTTGCATTTTTTAAAACTAAATTGCTTTCTTATCCTCTGCAGTGCAGAGCAGGATAGAAGCAAGACAAAAGAAATGAAGAGCAAATGATGGACTTGTAAGCATGGAGATGGTGTCAGCACTGGCAAAAGACACACCTGAGGAACAGATGGGTCTTTCAAGCCACTGGTGACAGATGGAAGTAACCAAGAACATCAGAGAGGCCTGATGGCATCTTTCAAACAGAGTAAATGAAAAACTTTCTGATTAGTTTCCTACTTGGACTTCTCTCAATTTTTTATTTTTTTTGGTTTTTACTATTTTAATAATAAAAACTATAATTAAAAAACATGAATCCTTTTATTACTGTTTTTTTTTCATTTACTGTTCTTTCAATTATTTCTTCAGAGCTGTCTGAAGTATGGCAGGAAGGTTTGAAGCCACATTCCATTCAGAACTCTTGCATTTGCAGAGAATGTTTTCACACAATTCTTATCTTGCTTTCAGGAGTTTTTTTAATGTCCCTGCAGAACCTGCCAATTTTAAGTGTGTTTACTGTTTGTCACTTTTTATTCTCAGTTCAAAATTTTTGCTGGGGCAATGTTTCAGTTGATAATTACGCACTAAAACAAAATCCCTGGGCCAACAGCATGCCACTATTTACACAGAAAGATGCACATTCCCCTCAAAATGATTATAATTTTCCATGGCAAAGCAACATCCCCTTCCTCTCATATCCATCAAAAGTATCACCGACTTATCTCTAAACATGTTAAATTCTATTAACCAATAAAATCCCTCCTTACTTTCCTCTCCCTCCTCTGAATTAACACAGGGCACAAAATGGGGATTGCATCTTTGAAAGGAAAAGCAGTCATTATTGACTGCCATGCTTTGCATTCTGCTCTGTGTTTTCCCTGCACATTATTAGAGATGGGAAGCTGGCAGGCCAAGTGGAATGGTTCTCTAGGCGAGATCCAACCCTGAAAGCTGAAATAAAACTGGACACTAGATAAAGAGATTGCACATCAACTGTGAAGATCATGTTTGAATTTCCAGTTTATTTGGGCAATGAGAGGCAATTCATTTCACGGCAGAAGTTGCACACTTAACAAGTAATTTAATATTATTTTTTATCCCTACGTTTGGGACACTATTCAAAACCTTCCAAACTTCACAGCTTCTGCAAAACGTGATGTCCTGGGGAAAGGACAGATGTACCAGATGATATTCTAGAAGCAAAAGCAGATGGAACAGCAAAGCAATAAATGTATTTTCATGATTATTGTTCACAGAGTCAGAAGGGGGGAAACTGCATCAATATTGAGAATATATAACCAGTTAATGGGTAGCATTTTCTCTAAACAGGATGTTTTCCAAAATTTTCCCAGGAAACAGGTATCCTCACTGAGAGTCACTGAGCAGGCTGTCACTGCAACAATGTCATTAACAAGCATGTAAAACATAAAAAGAGAATGTCATAATTTATAGCATAAGAGCAATATTGCTACTGCTGATCTGGGATGCAAAGCCTGCTTCCTATAACCTTCAGTACCATTGTATCCAGCTCCATCCTTAGAGAGATAAAGTAGCAATGGGTGTAGGACAGATTTGGCACTTTAAAATAATCTTATTCTTTCAATTTTACAGTCCCATTTGCCTGGCAGAATGCCACCAGAGTATGCAATTTAATACAGTCATTGCTGTCACAAGACGTACGAGATTGCTCTATCCATGGACTGTCTTCTATATATAACTGATAAGAGCTTGCATAATTAAGGTTGCATTTAGAAGTCTCAGCTATGTAACTAACAGCTCTTTGCAGTGTGCTTTCATTATACATGAAACTCAAGCTTCCCTCACAACAGTAGTTTTTCTTCTCCAAGAATATTTTGTTGTTGTATTACAATACTATTCAGTGTTAACAAGGGCTCTAGATTTAAAACCTGGTGTAATGTCTTTGAACTTTTAATATTAAACTGCAGATGTTTTCTTCATATAGAAGAGAAAGAGAATTTTATATGAGTGTTGAACAAGGAAAAGTCTGGGTATTATTGTTATTACATCCTGGATTGTGAAGCAACTGGAGACTCCTTTGCCTGAGACTCATCAAGGAGTCCATCTCACTTCCTACACAGCAAAAAAGAAGATGTCAATAGGAGGAATACTCAGACCAGTAAAAAGTAGATTTTGTGCACAGTTGTGCCACTTTTATTCACAGAGGAAACCAAATGCATCTAAATGCGACAGAAGACTTTCTCTTCCCAGGCAGTAAGAAAGTACTTATAGGAACAGATCTTGAGATGACAAATACTGGAGGTACAATTGCATCTTTTGCCTATAATTCAGAGGACTTTCTCCATCAAAGGAACTCTGGTTTGTGTGCTTCAGTTGTGCACTTGGGCAGTAATCCACAAAATGACACAAAGCTGCTTCAAACCATGAAAGCTAAACAGACTCAATTAACTTACAACCTCAACTTTAGAACAGTTCAATTTTCTTCTTCCTTTGCACAAGACAATGAAAACAAGTTGTATTAAACACTCAGTACATCTTTTACAATCAGTGTTGTACAATCAGTTTCCAATCACAGTACCTTTGCAGGAGAAACAGGCCACTTATCAGGTGATCAAGTGATTCACTAAAGGTATCTGCTTAATTAGAAATAAGAGTTGCAGGATCTGAGGCATGCAACAGCTTTACCATTAGCCAAGACTCTCTTGAATTTCCGTTCAGCAGTATTTATTCTTCTGTTGTTTCTAAGAAGTTGGCAATAAGCACAGAAATACCCTGAAAATGAGGTCTTCTAGCAAACTTCTGCAGCTACTGAACAGAATTCAGCTCACTGGTTCTGCTTGGTAGAGCATTAGAGTTATGCAAGGGCTTCAATTCCAGAGGTTTTCAGGACAAATTTTGGACAGGTTCTTCTTTGCTCATTTTTAAACAATGTTAGGAACAGTCTACGAACCACAGACAAGTGTGGGCCATTTTGATGCTATACATATTCAAAGCAGTTGGAATTCAAGTGAATTGAATTCTCCAACTCTATTTATTGTCCAAGAGTCAATAAGACAGAGTTCTTCTTTTGGTTCCTTCCCCTGTTCCCAGGGGTAAATATGCACTTTGAGTGTACAGTAATAACCCCTGTAAGAAAATTGTGACTGTTGTCCAACCACTTTTGCTTTCACTTCCTATGGCATAAATTCCCACCATCACAGAAATTAAATTACTCAATACTTAGAATAATATTACAAGAGCACACAACACACTGTACCTTACAGCTGACTTACCACTGACATGAGTGCATGCTGAGACTTTAAAAAGATGTTACAATGAGACATCTGTGGTGAGTACCCAGGTAACCTCATCTGTAGGTAGTGTAATTTGCATTTATTTATCAATCTAGATACTTATATGGCTCCCTCACTGTGTTACTAAGCCATTTTACAGGTAGCACTGAATTTTCCCATGAAATACCCTTGCAAAAAAAGCACAATTATCTCCAGGTGGGAGACGAAGAACAGATATACCAAGGAACAGAGTACACTGCTGAAGGTCAGCCCGAAACAACCATTCAAAGTCTATAGAACAGCAATAATCAGACCAGAAGTATCCTAAAATCACAGACTGGCTGTGACTCCTCTCATGCTTGTCCTTCCTCTCATGCTGTTTTGGCTGAACAAAAGTCAAAAAGAAGCAGTAACATGGCCTTTTGTGTCCCAAGCTTGGGACAAAATTATTCCCTCTGACTGAAATAAACTTAAAATGTTAAGAACCCTGATATTTTCTGTGTCATGCAACTGCAAATACCTTAGTGTGTATTTATCCCCAATATTCACAGCAAAATGCTTATATGATAACTTATCCTACCTATCCTTACTGCTGCTAGTGGTAGCTGTGAGAGATGAGTAACAGAGGCTATTTTCATCATGCAGAAATAATTCTGCAGCAGCTCATACTGAGTTTATAGCATTTAGGAGCAAAGACGACATCAGTCTACAATTCAGGAGTTTGTTAAGAGTCCTTGCCCTGCATGATCAATTTTCATCAGCTTTAAATCCAGGCTGGGTGTATATCAAACCTAGCTGCTTCCTAGCAAAATCAATGCAGATGATTTGAAGAAACATAGGGATGAGAGGAATTAAAATCTAACAAAGCAGCTGTACACCTAAAATCATCCCTCTTTTTTTCTTTCTTTCGTTTTTTTGTTTTTTTTTTTGAGAGAGAGAGGGTGGGGAATCAATTATAATAAAAGGAGTATGTTTTCCTAGAAAGCATTACTCGCTTTTAGCCTCTGACCTTCACAGTAGCATAATGCTAATCCTTCCTGATTTTCATCCTAGACCACTAGGAAAAAACCCAATGCTCTTATTAGAAATTCCCCCACCACAAAGAGCCTGATAACCCTAGGAATGTCATTGGTAAACAAGAGTATTTATAGCTTGGTTTTGATGGGCGTCTCTTTGGGAGCATAAAACACAGACTTCATGGGTTTGTAGTGCTCCTAGCACTGCGAAACTACCAGGAAGCTTAGAGGTGTGAATTGACTATAAAAGCAAAGCAGACAGAAGCACAGATTTAGGCTCAGAAAGGAGCTTCCTCAAAGCAGGAATTCTTGGACCTATGGGGGTGATTTGCTTTCTCTGTAATGCTGTCCACTCACAAGGAGCACATGGTCATTTCTGAATAACAGCGTCCATACTTCTGGACAGACCTACATGCCTAGCATTTTCCTGGGGAGTATGAGAGCTTTTTTATATTTTTCATGCTTGGTACAAAAGACATTTAGTTTGATCCAATCTATGAGAGTGTTTTATGGCTTGCACACGTGGAGGGCAGGCCCACAAACGTGTGTTGAACTAAGCCTTTCTGCACTGTAACACACTACACGTTGCTTAACCGAACAAGTCTAATGGACTTTTTCTGTCCTGAGTTCTTACCCCATCATCAAGCCTGAGAAAAAAAGTGGGCTTACCCTGTCCATACCAAATCTGCCGAAAGAAGGACTGCAGAAATAGCACAGATGTCCATACAACTTGGAGGATGAAGACATAAGAATGTCATTTAATAATCTGTGAGCTCCCAGCAACACACACGACAGCTAGCTGTGAGCTGCACTTCTCAGGTGCACTGCTTCCCTTCAAGGAGCTCATTAATGATCAGAGGCACTCTTAATGAGTTTGAAGCAGCACAGGTTGGGGATGACATAGCTCAGGTTGTCCTGGGGAAGAGACAGATTCAAGCGGTGGCATTTAGTCTCCCTCTTTCCCCATCAGACAGAACATCTTGAAGAAAATTCTAATTCATAATGGCAAAAAATCATCAGGACACCTTCATTTCACACCAAAGAGAAATCAGCTAATACAGAAGCTGCACTATAGCAGTCAGTGTGTGATCCTCTCACATCCTTGACAGTACTGTAACCAGCCACTAAGCCACTCAGCCAACCCTTTCTAATAGCTCATAAATCAGCACCACAATTCAACATCTGTTGTTGAGACAGCACGTGAAACTAATGGGAGCACTGAGATTAGAACCTGGTACTTCTCTGGGTCTTTCCTGTGTCAGAGAAGGCTTAAAAGGACATACAGAAACCCCCTGAATGAAAACTAGACAGGTCAAAAAGGGATTTTATCTTACAGAGATGACAAAAATGATTCAGCCTGAAAATATGGCAGCTGTAAGGAAAACCAACAAATCATCCCAGCAATCTTCCCATCAGGATATTGTGCCTTACCGAAGTACAGCATATTTTACTATTTCTGAATGAGAATACAGAGCAGCATCTGCTGGTTCCCAGCATCAAATCCTGCAGCAAACAGCCTCCCTTTAGGATCACCCAGTTGAGCCTCCACCATGCCCAACTCCAACAGAGATGGCCAGACCAGCTCAGCCCATCATGGTGCAATATGAGATTGCACAATCTGGTGTGACAAGAAGCTATTTTTCATTAAAATTCTATATATTTGCTACAGTATGTATTTTCCCACTTCCTCTAGCAACTCTTCACCCTCATCTTCCCCTCTGGTAAGCATCTAGAACAGATGCCAGACATGAAGGATCTTCTTTTCTCATCCTCTGACACTTTTCTACGTGGTTAGGATGAGAGTTTTCACCCTTATTTATCAATTCAATGTCACCTTCAGCCCCTGTCCCTCCAACAGATGAACCACTTACTGCATCCCTCTGGAGAATGAGCACGCTGGACCCATTCCTTTCTTTCCATCATCAGCTGTGGAGAAATATTCATGAGCAGTAAACACTTCAGGTGTTTTTAAATGCTCAGGAATTTACTACAAGAGTGATGGCACCAGGGAAAGACCCTGTCTTTGCATCCCTTTTTTTTGCCTCCTTTCTCACATACATGAACTCACATAAAAGATAAAAGTGCTTTCTTTCCCCTAAGTGCACCCTTTAATTAAGGAATGTTCCTTTAATTTCTTATAGTACTCCACACATCCTTTTGATGCACTAGTGGATCACTACTACCATTTTATTAGTACTCCCTGGCAAGCCTTAAAGGGCTGCAAAACAGAATGATGCCATACTTTTGATGTAGATATTGAATGTTACAGTCCCTTCCTGCACAAAGGTGGCTGCCTGCACACACTACATACTCCCATGAACTTGTTTATATCCTTTATCTTTCTCTTCCGCAATGACAGGCTCATTGCATTTCTTTATTAAAGCCCTCCAGTTTTCCCAGGTGTAAAATACATTTAATGTAAAACTTCAGCAGGATAATAAGACTTAAACTAAGTTAGCTTCAAGTCAATACTTCCACCCTCAGCTTCTGGCTTTAATTCTCAAGTCTACTACTAAGTGTCAACACTTGTACCCAGCTCTGGTGCTGATATTCAATGGCCAGCAACTTGACCCTGGCCACATCATTTCAATTATGCTTCCCATCTTTCTTACTTGTACAGTGCTTGTAATCCTCTGGCAGGGGAAGCCATTCATTCCAAATATTCTTACAGTAAACATGTCACTGCACTATGATGAAAGGTACTGTGTAAAGTGATAGTAAAATGTTATTAATGTGTGTATGAAGATACCATCACCTGAACTTCCAAGCACATTTTCAGCCCTGGAGAAGACATCAGAACCAAGAAACAGTGCTGCAAGAAAACTAGCAAGGGTAGTTTTGGTACAATCAAGTATACATTTGGTATAATAAAGGGTACAATAACAATAATAAATTTTTTTCTAGGATCAAAACAGAAACCTTTTATTTTTTTCCTCAAGTGCTAATGTAAAATATTACTGGCATTTTTACAGTTCTTGGCATTCATCAGTACTAAGAGTAGTAATCAAAGTGTTTTCGCTCCATCTGAATGAGACCAAAGAGAGAAATAAATTCTCGCATTGAAAAAAAATAGCAAAATACTGACATACTCACTTAGCTCTAAGTTATTTTTGACACACATATTATTAACTTCCTATTCATCTAGAAAGAAAATTCCTTTATCTCTATAACAAAACAATTTAAGTTCTGTGCAGCAGCAAAACTTGAATCTAGCATTGAAGTCATTGCACCTCTGAGCAATCACCTCTTGCAGCTAAAGTAACTTCCACCTTTTACATTTTTGCAAAGTGGAGGTGTGTAGAAACATAGCTGGGCAAATTGATTTTGTAATCAGGTCAAACCTGAAATTAAATGCTTTGTGACAGCTGCCACTATTTGTCTGCCACGCATCAGAGAACATCAGGCTATACTGACTTGAGCTGAAGAACATACATCCTTTTGTCTGAACTACTGACTAGTCCAGTGCTCTCATGACAACTCTTGTGCACATTTCTTATACCGTTAATTGATATCCAGCAGGACAATACACATGAAATTCCACTTGCTTCTTTCCTATCAGGAGTACAAATACTCATAGGGTCTCAGTCAACTGTAAGCCTTGCCAGGTAAAATGCAACAGTACAACTCAGAAGCAATCTCCAGACCCTCAGCAGCCACTCCAGAGGCCTTCCACTGCTTCTGTGGATTTGCAGTTACCATTGTTTGTTAGTCTACCAAATGAAAACCCACAAACACCTTTGGAGAAAATTACACATGACTGAACATTCCCATTGCTTGTACCACAAACTCTCTCCAATTTGCAAACTAGGCAAATAAAAAACCCTTTCATCAAAAAGACTGAGCAACTTGCTTTGCTAGCAGGCAATGTGCCAGTTGTAAGGAGAGCTTGGGAATATGTTGATGTACATATACCAGGGAATATGTTGATGCACATATACCACTGATCATATTTCTCCACAGTACACATTTGCTAAAATGGCAAATTCAAAGGAAGATGGGACCAAATGTTAAAGTTAACACAGAATACAAAACATTGCATCCTAAGGATTCTCAACATGACCAAATATTTTATTCTTTGAAACAAAAGAGGCACCAGATCCTTGGAGATAGACATCTGAAGAACTGCATCTGGAGGACGGATAAACAGCATAGGGGTCATAAGCAGAATGTTGTTGCAATATTGTTAATCAAGATAGCTCAGCCTGATGTTTTTCATCCCTTTCTCCACAGGAACCAACTAAGAACTATACTGTAAAATTTTGTTGAAATTAGCTTGGAAATGGACATGGAATTTAGCTGTAATAGCTTGTGTTTGTGCCAAGTATTGCTGCTATAGCACATTTCTCTTGTTAATGTCTTTAAACCATGAGAACGCTGCAATTACTCTGCATTGATTTTAAACGCAGACTTAGCGCAGTAACGTCTCCAATTTGTAAGCAAAACATCAGCACTATAAATCAAACTGTTAAAGTCACTGTTTGAGCCAAACATGAGCAAATTAATAGAGAACAAGTATGGAGATCTGTCTTTGGATTTCTATACATCAAATCTGTGGACTTTGGCACCCACAGCTTTGTGCTTTATGTCATCCACACGGCAGAGGAAGAGAATTGCTGAATGACTTTTTAGTAGCTTTTCTCCTGTGTCCCTCACTGTTAGTCCACTCACACAGAGCTGAAGATGACTTTCAGGTTCTTCCTTCTGCAAGGTTAAGAAGTGCAGTCACAGGAAAGCCATTTGCTTGACATTACAAGCCTTCCACATACAGCCTTACAGTGGAAATGGTGTCAGAATCTCTAAACACTGTGCCATGAAAGAATGCCAGAAGAGCAGAATGTTGAATGAGCAAGTGATAATTACTTGATATAAGATTTGATTAGATCAATATCTCTGTGTAATGTAACAAAACACTTCATAACAGCACAGATGAAGCCTCCAGTGCACTGCCAGGGCAATGAAAACTAGAGAAATTCATTATATATAGAAGTTTCTTGCTCAGAAGACTAGAGATATTTTAAGGTTAAACTTGTGATGCATACAATAGCAACACCTTAGAAACAGGCAATGAAGTCAGAAAAAGATTCCAATTAAAATTAGGTTCTGACACCTTGTCATCCACACCTGAGCAAATGTGTCCAGCAAAAATGAAAGGCTTATTTTTAAATCTGCCAGCTTCCAAAATGACACTATGGTTCCAAGAGATGTGCTAGCTTCCTGATTTTTGCCTTATCCATAACAGAGGTGTCGAAAATTCTCCTGTCTGTGATGTACACAGCTGAAGAGAACCCCAGCACTGCACTGGATCTGCCTGGACACTCTACAGACATTGGAACATCTCAAAGGTGCCTCTGGTGCTCTCAAATGTGTGGCTAACACACAGCCAGAGGTGGGGGCAAATGCAGCCACTCAGACAAACCCCTGCTCAAAGGGAAGAAAGAAAAGAAAGAAAAAAAGGAAAGAAGGGAGAGGGGGAAAATGCATTTCTTCTGAGTGTCAGTACCAGAGAAAGAAGCTGTTGTTGCTGCACTCTAACCAGGCAATGACTGCAAGGCACTTAATTTTCCAATTAATTAGATCCTAACTCTAAATGTAGAAGTAATTGATGTGTCAACACAGACAAATGAAACAATTCTCAACATAAAAGCAAGGACGTTGCTCTACTCCTCAGTACTGGCTGATGGATTCTATGATTTTTTGTAAAAAATTCTGTCAGTGAGAGGCAATGCCACTGCAGCTCAGCAGCCACGTAGCGGCATATTTATTATATAAGGTGCCTCCACATCATTCCATGCTTTTAGCAGGCAACACATCCCTACAAAACTCACCACCTCTTTTCTTCAACTGTAAAAACTCCTTTATCGTGTTTTTAACATGTGGTTCACCTAAGTGTTCACTGACATCATTATCTTCCAAACAATATTTGCTTTCTTTTGCCAAACACGCTGCGTGACATCAATTCAACACTTAAAATTGCAAAGAAATTTTTGTGAAGAAATCTTTTAAAAGCTTTCTGAAAAATAGCAGCCAATTGCCCCCAGTTAGTTTGACTGTCACCAACCAAGACATAAAGCACTAAGAACTTAACACACACCAGTGAAACTACAACTTTCCCTTCATTTCCCTTTTGCCTGGGCATCATCCATTGCCATTTCATCAAAATTCTTAACTACAGTCTTTATGGGGTAAGGGATGTTTTCTTTGCATTCATCTATAATGACCACTAGAACAGGGAGTTTTACTGGGTTCTACAAACCTTACTGAAGTGATGAAGCTGGCAGAAAGAGGCACAGGGAAGCCAACGCAGGAGTAAGCTGGGAAGCTTACATAACATCAGAGCAATTCCTCCCTATCTCTTTTTTTTTGTTCTGTAAACATACACCCACACGTGTGCACACACAAACACAGAGTTAGCAAGCAGTATCAAGAATTGTTGTAAGCCTTTTTGTAAGTTTGCTAGTATCTTTTTTTAAAACAAAAATCTAACTAAATTACTGGCTCCAGGTAGGAAGCTTTTGACTAGCTTCTAAAATGCTTGATGGAAAGTTGCAAACTCACTGGCAACCAAGGCATTAAAAACAAAAATACTCCCAAACCCTTCACTAAGCTATGCAGCTGTTACAGTTCACTGTCCATGTGCTGTACAATACTTCAGTTCAGAATACCTGAGTTCCTACCATTCTACTACCTTGCTCATATATCACTACTAATCTCCATTGAAAGAAAAATGTATTAACAGGATACCAGAAATTCAGTAATAACTTGGGGAGGCAAGTTTTGTCTAAGTTTAAATGAGGGTTTTAAGAAAGTCAATTAATAAATGCTTTTTGCTTTATCCATTTAGTGTGTGCTGGCATTAAAGCAAGGCATTATCCAGCCCTTCAGCATCTGAACTATAAATGATAGCATGCAAGAATGGGAAGGAGCCAGATGGCTCTAAGGATGACAGGCTGGTCAAGGGATATCCCACCTTTCACCTTATCTAGGTCAACAGTTTGAAACACACTGAAAAAATTCCCAGTTGACAGGAAAGGACCTGTTGGCCCATCCCAGTCCTCATGTTGCTCATAGCAACTGGCAGCTTTTCTAACATCTAATCAGCAACATTCGAGGATGAACAAGGACAGAGATTACCTCAACCAGTTCTCTCTGGAACACCACCAGGATGAGATGCACAGGTCTAGAAAGCTTGCTTAATAGAACCTAAATTCCTCTGTTCTGCAGCTAAAGGACACCTGCTTACATTATGGATAGCAGACAGTTAACTTTTCACCGATTATGAAAGCTTCAGCACAGAGGAACAGAGAGGAATTTCCATTTCAACGAGGTAAAAAAATAAGCTCAGCCCATTCCCCCGGCAACACTGTCTTACTCAAATGTTTTCCAAACTCTTAACACACAGCACTCGAGACAGATGAAAGGCTGATTCAAGTTAGTTCTTACTTCAGCTCTTTCTGAAATTCTATAAAAGCTCATCTTCCTCTCAAGTTGTTTAAATACCAGGAAACATTACTTTAGCTCTGTGAAATGCTGGCTGAGGGACCACCACGCTTCCAACTTCCATGACTTTGATTCCTCTTTGTGCATCATGTACAGGAGGGGTTACAAAATGGTTATTACAAACCCTCTGATTAGAAACCCCTTCTCTGGGCATACATCACAGCAGGCCTAAATGAGTATGAATGAGAGCAAATTCCATAAGAATCCATTTCTACAACACCTAAGGGAAAAGTTCATTTCTTATCTGTTTAACTACCAGCTTTGAAACACCCCTTTGCTGCATACAGAATCGCCAGTCACATGTGTCAAAACCCTACAAGCAGCAAAATTGTGGTTTCTGACTTTATCAGAGCATTATAGACCGAGCAGAAAACAAGAGAACACAACAGCAGCATTCCAGAGCCCACTTCTCTAGCACACAGTGGGCTTGGCTTTGCCTGTTGACAGATGTCAGATTCAGCAGGACCCCAAATATGCTTGCTTACTCCCTTCTGCAGGCAAGGACAAGATCAGCCAGCTTCTGACTGCACAATTAAATCCAGGCCCTGGCTGATTTCAAAGTATTTCAGAGCTACAGAGTAGCTGTCCTAAAGCATATGCTTTAGATACTGGGCAACTGAGTTCTTTCCTAATAATAGAAAGTCTTCCAGGGAGAGCAGTAACAGGCACATCTTGTTTAGAAAAGTATACAGTGAAGAGCTCTGGCTTGCAATAAATTTTATCTCCCTGTTAATTCAGATATAGTCAAAGGTGCACACAATCGGAGACAGCAGTTGAAGGAGCTTATGATATAGCTGAACATATTCAGGAATGTATTTAAAATTTAATCTCTGTTTAGATTAAATCTCTGTGTTTTCTCTTCAAGATGCTGCTAACGTGTACAACAGACAAGCACTACACCTGGCATTCCCCATTTTATACATCTCTAATCTCTATACATCTATCTCTACACATTACCCACTCTATACATCTCTGGTATTCTCTGTACATCTCTATTCCCTGGCACTGTTCTAGTCAGCATGAAAGGTGCTGACTAAGCATTTGCTCCTTTTGTGAAACAGCTTTCAAAAGTAACATGGCACAAGTGATGGTCTGTTTAAAAATCAAACCCAGACTATTGTAGGCTTCTGTAAGAAATTTTGCTGTGTGGGGAAAAGGAAAGAACAAGTTCTACTTTACTGGCATTACTGTTTCTTTGCATGCAATGGCACCCATGATGGGCCAAGCACTGCTCTAATTCATGAGGAAGCAGAACTCCTGCCCCTAAATCCTCCACATGAAACAGGATCTCATTTCACAGAACAACGAATAAGAATTAGGAAGCATTTCAAGAGAGTGCTGCAGTTACTCGATAAAAATCTGCTTTTAAGTACATTGCCTTGCTCTCTCTTCCACAGCCAAAACTTGCTCCTTGCCATTACAAGCAGGAACAATGTTATTGACCCCTAAGGTTCTTCATTCTCTTTTTTGTATTAACTCCCTCATTCTGAACAGCCCTTTCAGCTCCCTCAATAAATGGATCGATTGGAACAGAAGACAGAAAAGTGCTGAGTCATCACTCATCTCCCACTGAGAATACAAGGAGCTGAGCATCATCAGTCAATGGAGGGACGTTTTCTTAGAAGTCTTCCAGTTGTTACTACAAGAGAAGTCTCTTTCACTTCCAACCTGTTATTAAAATGGCCCAACTACTTGCTTTCCAAATGGACACTTAGTCTTTTCCTCTTTATACCTTTGTTTACAGTAAAAATTAACAGTCAGGTGCCTCTGAAACTCATATTTAAGAACGTAAAAACCAACCAAACACACTAAAAAAAAACCCCAAACAAACAACCCCACAAGCAAAAAACCTACAATGACATTTTGTATTAACTAATATATTCTGGATTATTTTCCTGTCTTCAGTTCCACCCTTACATTTTTTACTCCTGTTTTCAAGCTTTTCTGCCAGGGCTAATGCTCTGCCTAGCTTTTTGGTTTGCTTTCTCTTCAGGTAGTATTTTAATAATCACATTACTCCGGGATCAAGACCTTAAGGTAACTGGAGAATTAAGGTCACGATATTTGTCAATATTGAAATCTTTCCATTTCTAACTCCTAACTCATCTAACGGTGATGTCTTATTGTTTGCTGGTAAAATGATCCCATTACTGGTTTCAAATGGAGCTTAAATCTAGTCAAGGAAGGCAACATCGGGACATGTCTCTTATCTACCCATATACAGTGCTAGCACTTTAAAAAAGAGGTACTACACAAACAGAAGGAATTTATTTCAGACCGAGAAAGCAGAACACCAAAACACTAATGCTGTTGAAACAAACAGCACAAAATGACAATTCATTATTTTAAGGGTTTAATAGAAATTGATTTCTTTCATAACTTTGAGAGAATGCCCAGTGTTTAATTTAGTCATAAGACTATGAGCAGGCTCAAACACCAACCAACCAACCAAACTCCTTTGCTTATAAGGACTCATCTGTCCTCCTCTTTTTCCCTTCTCCACATCTCAGCTCACTGAGCATTGTAAGCACTACAACACAAGACGTTCTTCTAAAAGTTTAAAACCTAATATTTCCAGAACACAAAAAAGTGGAGAGTTGTTCTCTTGGGTGGTCATGTTCAGCTGCTCAGTAATGGGGTAACTAAGGATTCAGAACTGAGGACAAGAATCATAAAAAAACACCAAAAAACTAAAAACACCACAAAAACAAAATCAGAGCCTGGGTAGCTGAAGCAGTGAAAATACGCTGGTTTGCCTCTTATCCAAAGGAAATAAACCCATCATCTCCTAGGATGGTTCATCTCTGCAAGAACATAGTTAAATAAAACATAAAACTTACTTCCACTCAGCAGTCAAAAAGCAAATGTAGACTTGTGCATTTTGTCAGCAGACTGGGTTTTGACAAGAAAAAAAGAACACTAAGAAAATTGTGCTGAGCTCTCCTAATTCAGAACAAGTACTGCAATGAGTAAAGAATTATTCTGCTCCTGAGGCTAGGCTATTTGAAATGCCACTTGTACTCACATTAGGTATGGGGGCCATGAGAAGCCAGTGGGGAAGAGATCTTCCACCTCCCTCACTGCTGGGCCATGTACAGGCCAGTTTCTGTAGTTTGCACAAAATGACAAAACATTTTGCTTTTTATATTTTCTTGCTAAAAGGCAAGCAACCATCAAGTTATGCAGGGAATGACTGAATGAAATGAATGAAAAATTCACTTTTGCAGGGATAGTTTACATAAACTAGCATAGTAAAAAGTAACTATACCCTAGGACACTAACATAAACAGCAGATGTGTTTATGGCAAGTGTTCCCCAATATCACAAACAAATAGTGAGATCTCCACAGTAGCTGGAAGAGAGCCATTTGAGAGCCAGATGGTTTAAAGAACAGTCCAGGGTTCTCTTCTTGGGACTTTTTCAATCAGATTATATTCTTCCAAACACTAATCCGAAGCTAGCAACCCTCTTTTCTTTGCTTTCAGATACAGAGGAAAAGCGGTTCCATGCAAGCTGCCTAAAAAGCTCTGTACCACTTTCAGTAGAGCAGGGTGACTCAGCTGACCACAGCAATCACCAGTGATATAAGCACCATTTCACCCCCTGGAGTCACAGTGTCCAGAGGGAAATGAATGAAGAGGTCAAGATGAGGGACTACCTTTATTCCCCAAAGTATCTTCAACTCTCGAACAAAGTACTATGCCCCCTTCTGTAACCATGCTCATCCCAAGCCATGCACAACTGGGCATCAGGAACTCTGACCCAGAGACCAAGCAAAGATTATGAATCCCAGTCCATTCCACAGTAGGCAAAATGGTAGTGATGATTACAGAGGGTTTTGTCTGTTTCCATTGTTTCAGTCAGCCACTCACTCGAACACCAGCCTGGCCAACCTGCCAAGCTCAGCTTTGCTCTACCAGCTTCTCCATCTTCTTTGGCCTAGAAGCTCATGAGGTCACACCTCTTCTACATTTCTTTTCCCTTCCTATACCTCGTGCATTAACTCACCACCTCCAAGAATTAATTCTATTCCCATTTTACCAGCAAATGTCACCCCATCAATCACTCTGCTTGCATATTTTTATCCCTTTACCTGCCTCATCTGCCATGTGTGTAAACTCCCAAAACAGACCCTGCCTTTAACTCTGCATCTATGTAAAACCATGAACAACCAGGGCCAGATCTCTAGGAGTCTGTAGACATTCTACTGACACTTACATTAAGGCTTTTTTTCTCTAGCTGTATTACCTGGTCAGATAAAGGTATAATCTCTTCCTACAAACCTCTGCACAATAATAAGAGGACAGTAATAATGGTGGCAAAAGCAAGAGCCACAGCACTGTGTGGGATCCACGTTACCAGCACAAGTTACAGCAGGGAAAATACCTAACTGTGGCACCATGTTTGAGGCATGGGTTGAAGAATAGTCTGCCCACTCGGACACGATGTGGAATTTAAGAAGGCACAACAAATTACCCGAGCTGGTCTTGGCTAGGAGGCCAGGATTAGCACTCCAACACTTCTGAAAAGTGGCCAGGAACGCTGTTTTGCCTCTCATCCAAGGGAAATAAAACCATCATCTGCTAGATGGCCCCCAAACACTATTTGAGGCATCATTTTTACTCAGATTTGAGAAAAGTGTCTTTACTGGTATACCTGAGTGATTTGTAGCATTAGTGCATCAGACCAGTATCAACCCAGAAAACCAAGTGCTCTTCTCTATCTCATAAATAACACACTCTTAGCTATCTTAGATTTTCTGTAGATTTTTCAGCCAGTTACACAGAGACATTAAAGGAAATAGTGACCTAATTCTGACACTGTGGTTTCATAATGTAAAGATAACCTAATTCTTCAGTAGTCCCCAAACTCCTCTTCCTGATAAATGACCTTCTCCCTAGAGTATTTAATATTACTTTTGGCAATTAGAGGACTGAACAGAATATGCAAACTGGAAATTAAAAAGCCTTGCTCTTCCTTTAGATCAGTTAGGATAACGTGCACAAACAGAGAAAAACAGAGTAAATTTTTTTGATGCTCTGCATCCTAAGATATGGGCAATCTCTTGCTTCAGTGAGTACTGAGATCAGGGGTCATGAAAAAAAGTTGTTTCCTCCCACAGTACAATATCATTGCTTTGGTGCAAAGAGGTTCCCTTCCATTTTCTTAAGCACCAACAGGTATGGGCTCCAAACAGATCAAGAAAAGTGTTGGTACAACAGTTCCAGTTAGAAGTGTTGGTACAACAATTCCACTTTCCATTAGCAAAGACCATGGCCAAAGACGCTCAGCAAACAGTGATATGACAGATTCCTACCATATCATTAATCTGATCAAAAATAATTAACATAATCAATTTAAAATACCTTAGCTCTCAATTCAACAGAAATCTGCATTGAAAAGCAAAAAATAGACAAATCAACCAGGATGCAGATCAGCTTAGCACGACTTACCCTTATCTTATGCATGGCTTGAAAAAGTGGAGGAGGATAAGACAGGGAGGGATCGTGGACTTTTCAGGGTACAGGTTAACTGGGTGGGGCCATTAACAAAAGTTAGTAAGCAGAGAAGAGCCTCTCTGTAGCATCATGCCAGGCATGGAGAACCAGTGTTCTCAGAGGAATGCCTTTACTTCAGTGAGGAAGTGCAACAGATGAAGCAAAGTTTTACCTTCCATTACTCCTGCATTACTATCAGTGCAAAAAAGAAAGGTCTAACTTCTCTTAGAGCAACATCTTATAACGAGTACACCACTGCAGACGGAATCTTCACACAGACACACGACCATGTTGCCATTTGCACGCATCATTAAAATAATCAAATAACTTAATTTTATTTCTTAAAAACACTAATGATAATGCTAACAAATATTTTATTAAAATTATGGCAATTTGACTTTTTGGATTGCTTTCCAGACGAAATGCTTGCTGAGCATTCACTCTTCACTTCTGCAGTCTTCATCCCTTTTGAAGGCCACATGTGTGCATGACAGCCTCATGTTACATCATCTGTGAAATTCACTGCACAAAACTCAGTGCACTTGCTTTGAGAATTTGTGTTTTCCCAAGACTTCCTTCCAACGAGACCAATTGCATAAATGCCCGTGGAGCATAAGAGCAGAAAGATAAGTCCTCCACCCTGGCCTAAGAACCTCTAACAAAATGGTCACTAAAGTGACAAAATTGCATGAACTAAAAAAAGTGCCAGGCTTCAGCATGAGGACTTGGGCCAGCTTGGACAGCACTCATCATTAGGAAGAATGCAGAGGGAAACTTCCTTTCATAAGGACAATTCAGAGCAACAGGATGAAACTTCCAAAGCCCCCCTGGCTAACATCTATTAATATTTTATCAGTGAGCAGTATCCTCACTGAGAGGTACACACTATGTCCTTTTTCTCTCCTTCACAAGTACTCTCCTCTAACAGATGGTCAGTTTACATGTGGTAATGATCCACTGTAATTAAAAACTCTATTCTCATTAGCAATCCTCCAAGAATACGACAGCTCTGGCTCACTTTTTCTGACGAGTATGTGTTTTGTTTAATGATAAACAGCAGCCAGGAGAATAAAAAAAATACAGTAAATTTCTACACTGGGGCTGAGGGGAGGGGTTGGATTACAGATTCCTAAAAGACAGTCAAAGACACCATTCACCAAGGCTGAGAACGCCAAGTCTGAGGGTCAAGACAGACCCTAGTGATCAGCACATGAAGTTCAGTTGTCTTCTGGAAGGATTCACTAAGTGTAATTTATATTCCCTTCACCTTTCAAGTGCTTTTCTCATTTCAAGTGAAATCAACATTTACAATCAACTGTTCTACCATAATTACGGAACACAATAATCACAAACTCTGTTTTCTATAAAGACATAGATTTACTGCTTCCCCTTCCTGCAATTCCTATTCTCCTCTCCAGTTGGAAAAGCCAGAGGGCCAAGACAGACATATATTTTTCAAGAGTCATTACCTTCCCACCGATGCTACAGATCATTTTGGATTCAGTGTCACTCAGAAAGGAGACCTTGTGGACTATTGACAGTGTCTGTAGAATTACTGACTCAAAAAGTCTGTAACACATGAGAAAGACCATCATCATCTAGAGGTCCTTAGGGGAGGAAGAACAGCCTTGCAGACAGAACCTTTAATCAAACCTCTGCAGATATGGGTTCAATTCTTAGTTCTTCCATAAATCACTCTCTAACACTCACCATCTGTAAATATATACGGAGAAGCATTTCCCACTCCAGATCACAAATGCTCAGCTGCTGGGAGCACCTTTTACTGTTTTTTAATTTAGAGCCTCATCAAGCAGAACCACAGCTACTGAGTGGTGTCCCTGAGATGGTACTTGGGCACATAACAGCACAGGCAGAGCCCCACCGTGCTCCACGCTAGGTTACCTGCAGGGTCCCAGGAGGAATAGCAGAGTCACAGAGACAGACAGAATAATACAAGTTAAAGCATCCTCCCAGGACTAATTTCTTGGCTGGCAGGTACATACTATATACCATGGTTTAAGATAGGTTTTTTTAGTCTCTGCAGCTCCTCTATCAATTTTTCACTTACTTCAAACTTCCCACGAGCCTAGCAAAAACCTGACTGCAAGTCAGTAAAAAGCAGGTATTTTCTAGTGCCAGATCTGACTACTAGATAGAAAATTATAATTATCAAGACAAAATTATTTCACGTGCCAATGACGACACACAATCCCTCTTACAGGGAGCTCTATTTTCCATTTCAAGCAAATAGATTTTCTGTCCTGAGCATCAAAAATTTAAACCACTCATACTCCCCAGTGTTTTGCATTGAGCATGGCTCGTTTCCAAAAGCCAATGTCAAAAAGCAGTAGGGAGGTCCAGTGTTACATTACATCTCAATTTTTTCTGCATCAGTCATGTTCGGTTTGCAGTTTTCAAACACAGTTTTATGTGGTGTTTTTTCTGCTGACTCTGAATCCTGAAGTATCAGCCGTGGGTTTTAGAGACAATATGAGCTATTTTCTTCTGTCACACTTTCACTAACAGCAGTATTTTCGCAAGCAAGTTCTGCTCTACTGTGCAGGGTCTCATTGACTTAACAAAAGCCACTGTTTCTGTGAAACATGCAGATCTGCTCGTGGGCTGGAGAAGCACTAAAAGGACAAAAAGTTAAAAGCTCTCCAAGTAACCTCAGTCAATAAAATCAATAGATGTGACTACATGCATCACAGGTAGCCAACTTAGAACATTTGAGCCACATAGGGACTGCAGGTAACATTCATGGGTCAGCCCTGTCTGACTACATTCCCAGGTTAGCCCCATGCAGCGACTGAGTGCAGGGACCTGTAAGGAGCTGTTGTCACCTCACTCTCCTGAATTACTCGTAGAAATCCCCTTCCCCAGAGCTCTCCTAAATATGAGCTTTGTAGCCTGTGGCATTCCACTGCTGAGAAATTTAATGCATGCCTCATAGGGTTGGGAGAGCTGGACACCTACAAGATACAAATGGCTTCATTAAGTGTCACTTCTATACAGCCCTTGGACCACATACAGCATAGCTAATAAAACGTGATCTCATCTCATCTGCTTGCCACTTCAGAGGTCATTACAACTGCATGAAAAAATAAACAAGGGCAAAAAAGCAGAGAGATGATCTAGAGCAGACAGGGGGCCTGACTAGAAGAGAAGTGCTGATCCTTAGGTCTGACACATCCTCCTGCACGGCCCTGTCAAGACAGTCAAACCCTCAGGTGCCTCAGGTGCCTTGTAATCCTTAATAAAAAGGTTTGAAATTTGAAGAAGAAAGGTGTCTTAATACCCCTTGTCCCTATCTTCGTCTTGGATTTTTGTTAGTTTCCCTGTCAGGAGCACAGGGAAGTATTAGGCTTCTCACTGTAGCAGGATTCTCTGCTTAGAGTGGGGGAAAACCAGCTTGAACATTTTTATTTGCAAAGCTAACAGCGGTGAATGGAGAAAGGGATGCCATGCTGGTTTTGGTGTTGAAGAACGCTGAAACCAGCTGGACTCATCAGCCCCAAAGTTAAACGTTCTGAGGGAGAAAAAAGTACCTGATGAAGTATCTGGTAAAGTACCCAAGAAGTGATACTACTGACAACTTAAATAAAGATGCTGAGCTGGCACAGCTGGCCTGGAGACAGAGGACTGACAGTCAATCACTTTATACTACAAAAATCCATTCCCACTTTTTACCTGTGGAGTGTTCTAACATGCTCCGTCTCCAAGCATGTGTGTGGAAATTCCTCCCGTGAGTGGGGATGCTCCTCAAGGTTACTCCTCAAGGCTGAGCAAAAGAGACTTCCCCACAGTCATCAGCACAGGTTAGTAACATCAATCTCTACTTAATAATTGATTTTGCTAGCTTTAATATAGTTGCTTGAATATTGCTCCAAAAATAGTACACTATACTAGTAGTTATAGCTACCTATCCTGATTAAGGTCTTTTAGTCTGATCATTATAATTATCATAATAAGTTTAAATAAATAATTTATTTTAGAGAGAGAGAGAGAGACATTTGGGTTGCCATCCTTAATCCTGCAGGACAAAGTTCTATAAACGTTCAATTACACCTATATAATCCTTTAGAGATAAACTGTTGGCAGAGTCTGGGGCCAAGATTGATTCCATCTGCACTAAGACTCCTCTTTGAGAAGTAGTTTTGAAATCAGGAGGATCCTTTCTACACCTCGTGACTCAACAGGAGGGCTTCTTTAATATATTTTGTCTGAAGCTCCCATTCTGCCTGCAAGGCTCATGAGTCTCGATTTCGTGTATTTATTGAGTTATGCTCATGAAAGGCAGCAGTAAAAAGTGAATTGCACACAGCCAAAAAGTAAACATGCTATCTGCCAGGCCCTTGGGTTCTTCTCACTTTTGCCCCCCAGATTTTTCTTAGAAAAACAAAAAACTACAAAGTTTTTCATCTGCAGCAGAGATAAGACGCTTTCATGCTCTGCCAGTGTATGCCAAACCTATTTGGAAGGCAGCATCACCAGGCATCTTTTTGTGAACAAATCTATTAAAAGAAAGCTCTGTAAAGAAATTGCCTCAAGGCTCCAGTTCAGTGGTAGCTATGGCAGTGTTCCTGTGCTGTTGGCTTGCACTCACTGTGGAAAGTCCCCATGAAGTCATGAATAAACGGAGCTCTTTATGCATTTGCCATGGGATCACATGGGCGTATCAGTCCAAAATGAGCAGGAATCTCTTTTACAAAACCTCACTATTCTGAAGGTAGAAGAATGGGCTCATTTAAGCAGGTCTTCCCAATTCAGTACCTTTGAATAAGAACTGTTAAATAAAAGCTCGTGTCATCTGTCAGCTGAAATGTATTTTCTATCTCCATTGCCATATTTGAGGCCTTGAAAGCAGCTTTTAAAACCCTCCTCCTAATTAATACCTTAAATAGAGATAACATGGAGTCAGGTGACTTAACAGCAACTACATCAAGGTAACAGTTTTTGCTCAATGCCAAGGACATTTTAAATTAAGTCTCCCACTGCATGACAGACAACTCTATTCACAGAAATGAGAAACAACAGAAAGAAAAAAACCCTTAAACAGTAAAAAATGCTAAAACAATTCCATGTGCACTATGAGTCTGCAAATGGAAAGATCATTGTCTTTACTCAGGCGCAGCAATGCTAAACTGAATATTCAAGCTGAGATCCATCACACTTCACTTAAGCCATCTACAAGTAGCAATGTAGAAGCTCTTATAATCATGTTTACCTGTCTGATCTGCAGCATCTCCCTTATGAGTTTAGCCATAATCTATCACCTCCAAAGGGAGCTTTTGGGGAATCTCTCAGGTACAGCACCCATGGCCCACACCTCCATAGCACACATCTCTAAGCACAGATAGTTAATTACGCAAGATGACTCCTGTCCATGGAGCTGGAAAGACAACGGAGTTTTCCTGACACAAAGGATCCTGTCACAAGTTGTTGAGAGCAAGCTTAACAACTCCTCAGGCAGTAGCATCTGGCCAGTCACTGAACAGAGTACAAGCACTTTAGAAAACTGGCCATCAACATTCTTCTCTCAGAGAGCTGACTTTGTCAGCAGCAAAGCTCAGTCAGTGATGAAACCTTTCAAAAATTCTACTTTTGATTATGATGTTCAAAGTTCAGGACTTCACTTGAAATTGTTGGGCTTTTTGGTTGCCCATTTTGTTGCAGTTTTTTGCAACTGATGGCTCAGGTGTAATTTTCTAAAAATTTATTTCAGATAGGACTGTAGAACAAGACTTGATTTTCCAAGAGCTTGCAGAAGTGTTACAAAATGAAAACTTTACTGAAAACAATAGTTTATTAAAAAGGCAATTTTAATGGGCTTGACTACTGTCAAGAACTCAAAACCAATTCCAGTTCACGACCAAGAGTACTCAGTCTATCTCCACTGCCCACTGTTTCACCCTGGAGAACTAAAAGTATTTGTATCCTTCCTCCTCCTTTCTGGAGTCCCAGTCAAAAGGCTGCCTCTTCTCCATCTCAAGGAGCTGAGCTGTGACTTATCATTAGAGCAGCCTCAAAGTCAATCCTGTGTAATGTTATGCTCTCTATCGGAGTTTCTTAACCATTTCTAGATTAATAATCCTTCAGAGAAAAAGTAATTTAGGGTCCATCCAGCACAGTGATGACACTTTGATGTCTCTGTGGCAAGCTCTTGTGCTCCCAAGGCTTTTCCTTTGAAGCATATGCTCCTGAATCTTTACACTGCCTTTTGTTTCAGCATGGCAGTGCTCATTTCAGCCCTAAGACAGATCTTAAATCTATACAGTCTATATAATCCTAGGCAGACATAATTCAATAAGCCTGCTTTTCCTTTTCATGCTATTGGGTTTGAACATTTTCTTTGCTAAACCTGCCCACAACACATCCTATAACACAGAAAACCTTGAGCTGACTAGCCATAAAATATATTGCGTCAATGGCCAGACATAAATCTGCACTGATGCTGCAGCAAAAAGAACCACTGCTGAAATGAATGTCACATCAGGTTGCGGTCTCAGAAGAACAGACAGAAGCAGGAGACACTACAGGGCAGAAACAATAAAGAAAGAAGCCTCCCTCTCTCCCCCAAGCTGTTATGAAGCAAAAAATTAGGCCAGATACTGTCATTAAAGCAGTATTGTAATTACAGCTCCTAGAACTTTTTAGCAGTAAGTTGAGGACAGAAAAAAGTTTCTTTATAAGGTGCTGAGCTTCTTTCAACAGAAAACAGAAAAACATCTCTCAATCATCCACTCAAAAATGTGAAGTCACGTCAGAGAACTGTGTGCATGCAGGCACAGTGCTATCAGATTTATAAAAGCAGTGCCTCAACCCAAGTGCAAATGAACCCTCTCAGCTTTCTCTGGTGGAGGCTGGGAAAGAAAGCAAGTAAGCCAGCAGCTGTTATTCCTCAGAAACCTGATCACAACCTCATCAGGATCTTTGCTTCCCCCCTCAGTTACTCAAATTCTGAACCACAAAGAGCAGGTATGACATTAGTGCCAGCAAGGTTAGGCATGGAGAACAGATCAGTAGGTGTACAGCTGAACGTTGGGCAGAAACAAATTGTGTGCCATGGATCCTAGCAAAAGAAAGAAAGGAGGAAAGAGACTGTGGGAAGGCAGGGGAAGAAATTAAGGATGCTTTTATCCTCCCATTTTCCCCTCATACTTCTTAATGATGCACACAGCAAAGCTTTAGGAGGCAAAAATACTTCTATGTCAATATTCCCCACAAGTAAGCAGTAGTGTTGTTTCCCTCCTTTCACATTCATTTTATGCACATCTCTCTGGAATATGTTTGTTGGAGAACTCTTTGTAGATCCAGAGTCAGGATCTCGTAACTGCAGAAGTAAGAGATCTTGAATAATAAGGAAACAGAAACCATCCAGACACAAACTAGAAATTCCTCCTTCTTTCCAGTGCTCTGTTTCCACTCCTCTATCCTCCTGAAGTGCTGTAATGCTAACTGCTTCTGTGTTCCTTAGAGTTTCCCAAGATACAGGAACTGGGAAAGCCAATTCCTACGAAGAGTTATACACAGAACCATAGAATGAGGTGGGACACCACCATCAGGGGTGCAGGGAATAAGGACAGCCTTGAGGAAGACCAAATTTTATCCTACTTTTTATATGTCACCTTCTGAGATTTAAAACAAAAGGGGGGGGGAAACACTGCAAAGAAATAATAGTTTCATGAGAAACACATTTCATGGTGGGAAGCATAGAGCAAAAAAAATCACTGGTTAAGAACCAGAAAAATTAGAAGGAAGTAACAATTTAAACATTAGTGACATTTCTGATAATGTGTCTAATGGCACAGCACAGAAGAAAATTAATCCTTAACTTTCTAATGTGGATTTATGGGAGAGTATATAATTCAGCGGATCTTCAGCATGCAGCATACAGGGAGTATTTCAGCTTCCCAAAAGCATGTGCTGCTTCAATCAGGATATGTCACTGGAAAAGGTTGGGGAGTACTCATTAAATCACTTGTTTATTATTCACACTACAGGAATGTGAGTTCTATTGGTAAAATGAATCAATCAGAGAGCAAAGAGCTATTCTCTGGAGTCTGCATTAATCAGCCCGACAAGCTGTCACTAAGGATTGGGTCAGGCTCATAGCACAGCATCCAACCAGTGGGGAAAAAAATCCCCGAGACGGCTGGAACAGGGAACAGTTCACCCATTTAAAGCTGTCCCCAGAGGCCTGTGTCAACCATTTATTACTGCTCACACACAGCTGCAGAAGCTTTTAAGTGAGAAACCTGCATTCTCGGACATTCCAGAACTGTGTGGAAACACACTTGATCCCAGCTAGTTCTGGGAGGACAAGCAAGATGAAGTATCCTGAAAGAAATACTGCTGGGCTTTAATACAGCCCTCTGAAGAAAATGCATTCATGAACTTGGAAAAGGTCTAAAACTAGGACACATGTCAGAACAGATACACTGTTGGGAAACACTCAGAGCTGTCATGCAGTCTGTACTTCAATAAAATGTTTTCAAAAAAACAACACTATTTTTACAGACTATTTTTCATACAAGCATATTGCTTTCAAGGTTTAGCTGTTGTTCAGACTCCCTCAATGTAAGTCTAAAATATAAAGTTATCACTTAAAAAAAAGTCACTCAAGAGAATGCACCAAAAAAATAGCTGTTTGGTTTTTTTAAAAAACCCAAACAAAACTCCACAACTACTAACCTGCCCCACTCCCTACCCTGCTGGTAAAGACCATGAACTCCTAAAATCTCATTATTCTGAGATACACACTCTGTTAATGAGAAGGAACATAACAGAAAATACAAGCACTAGCTGGGCTGCAGGAGCCCTAAACAGACCAGAAATGTGGAACAAGAAAAAAGCAGTCAGCAGTTCTGATAATACAGTGAAGCCATGTAACACATATAGCAACACATAAAATCAATATACTGCACCAGAGAACACAATCACACACTGTGGCCACTTGGATGGAGGAGTGATAAGATCAATGTTTCTCTTCTTGTCAGCACTTGTGCCAACTGCACCTTCAAGCTGGACAGAGTTTAAAACAGAGCATGACCTACAGGGACAGAGCTGCAGGATGGGCTACAAAAATTGCTGAATAGCTCAGAGAAGGACAAGTGGTTTAGCTGAAGTGTACTTCAGGGGAGGCTGCCAGGGAAGGCAGTCTGGAGGGAAAAACAATGAAAGGATGGAGTATCTAATTGCAGCGAGGTAGTATGAGTGCAAATGCTCAGAAGTGAGGAAGAAAATCTTTCTGTCCCCATAACAGAGCTTCTCCATCTCACAGAACTCTATACAGAGCGCTGTGTATGCTACCACTCTAAACTTGATGTTAAAAGCTACAACATGGAACTACAGAAATATTAGTGTAAACATTTAAATACAGCCTCAGGCAGGATTGGCAAGACTGTATCCTGCAGATCATGAGATGTGATTATTCCACTCTATCCAGCACTTGTCAGACCATACTTGGACTAATGTACCCAGGCTTGGTCATCCCAGCTCAAGAAACTGAACACCATCCTGCACTGTTCCACCAAGAGAAATATTGAATGAAGGTTGCTTCATGGGAAAATTTTGGCATGGCTGTAAGAAAAACTGAAAACAAACGGAACTAATTGAAAACAAACATTGGAATAGATTATCATGAGAAGTGGTGGCATTTCTCTTGCTATAAATAAATGCTCAGTCCTGAGCTTGACAGGGCCCTGGGTAACACAAACTAAGGATTTCCCTTCAACAGAAGGTTGGACCAGATGTTCTCTAGAGGTTCCTACCAACCTAGAGTTTTTTCTATGATTCCATGATCTGAACATATGTTATGCTATATGCCCTGCTGAATACTACTTTTGCCGTAAACTCATTTAAAATTAGATTTTTCTGATTTTTCTTTCCATTCCAGTAATAAACTAAAAATTTTAAAAAATAGTAATGACAAGACAAATGGAGGATGGTTCACTGTTTTTCAGAATAACTGTCAGCATCTATTGAAATCAGCAAGCACAAGACATTAAAGGAAATGCCCTTTCACAGAATATTTAATTAAACAAGTAGACTTTCTGCCAGAGAATTTTGGCTAAATGGCTGAAAGGAGTTACATTAATTCATTCAATTCCTTTAGTCTCTATTAAGCTTTTTTTACCATATACTTTAAAAGACAAGGTACACAAACTTTTGGTCCGATCCAGTATATCAAATTTTGCATTTGAGCCTCATGAATGGGAGATAAATCAATACACCAGAAGTCAAACATAGTAGGATTAAATCGTAACTCCACTACAGTTTATTTGGATCATGAATTTAAATACTCAAAACAGAACCACTAATCCTACCACTAATAAGGTGAACCTTCCCGCTAATACCTACTAAATCATAAAGCACAACAATTATTTATTTCAATTAAGCTGTAAATGGATGAACAGACTAAGAGACTAAACAAGAACAAAATCCAGCAATCAGGTTCCACTTCTACCTAAAAGAAGAAACACAAACTCAAATTTCCAAAGTAAAGGGGATTTCAACCTGCCAAAGTAACAGATAGCTCTATCACATCAAGATCGTACATCATAGCCACCTCCACAGGCATATTCTATTAAGAGAGGAGATAACACCTAAAAAAAGCCTAAACAAACACAAAAGTAACACACTGGATGCAAATCTAACCCCAGCGATCTGCATTTTAGACTGCATCCTGTAAGACACAAAACCAGTGTTGCACTGAAAGACCTCCCAACATCCTCCCAGATGCTGAGAATGGAAAGAAAAATCCCACCTGAGAGTCCTCTCTACATTCCACCTGCTGAAAAAGCTGTTAGCACAAACATCGCTCAGGCAGTAAAAGACTAACATATGGCTTGATGGGCTATGGAAAGTAGGAAGAAATCCTAATGCCAGCTATCTAACAACTCTACCTTCTGTAAGTGTTAAATCCCATGTTGGGTTATTTATTAGTTATGGAATATACTTTATGTGCTGATTTGGAGTCATAAAAAAATATTACAATGAAATCATTAGAGAGACATATCCCACAGCCAAGTCTTCACCTAGACTGTCATTCATTGGATGACAGTCTCAAGAAGAGACCTCCATTTTACTCTGTGACACTTTGCAAATGGTGCGGAGGTTTAGGGTTTATGCTGTGTCATGAGAAAACTTCTACTCCTCTAGGTATGTCTGGATGTCAGTGGCATGATGTCAGACCTCTGGAGTACACAGCCAAATAAAAGGATGCTGTACCAGTCCTAAACCTGTTAGGAGTTTTGTGGCTGTTGATAACACTGCACAAGCATGTGGAGTTCTGAGGTGGCTTGGCTCTGAAGTCTCTCACAAGGCACATGGCCCATAACAGATGGTCGGTTGCTTAAGACACTTACCAGGGACTTCAGGGATCCAGATTCAATTTCAGTTTAAGTTTGTACAAGTCTCTCAGAAGGACACATCTACACCATGGATACAGATAGATTTAAGCTGTCTATTCTGCCCAAGCTAATCTGGCAATGAAAGTGCAGGAGGTCTGCTGCAGACACCCATGCCTGAGGGAAGCAATCAGCAGGATTTCTGAGCTTGTGGGTACTGCCATGCAGATCTCAACACAAGCCTCTCCATGCTGAAGTCTGCTGCATGTGGACTTCTGTCCTGGTTTTGGCTGGGATAGAGTTAGTTTTCTTCCTAGTAGGTGGTTCAGTGCTGTGTTTTGGATTTGGTGTAAGAATAACATTGGTAACACAGAATCACAGAATGCCTTGGGTTGGAAGGGACCTTAAAGATCATCTAATTCCAATCACATTGTCATAGGCAGGGAACCTTCCACTACACCATGCTGCTCAAAGCTCCATCCGATTTGGCCCTGAAAATCTCCAGGGATGGGGAATCCACAACTTCCCTGGGCAATCTGTGCCAGTGCCTCTCACCCGTTGCTGAGCAGTGCTTACCTTCAGTCAAGGACTCTTCAGGATCTCCCACTCTGCCAGCGAGGAGGTGCAGAAGGAGCTGGGAGGGAGCATGGGCAGGACTGGCCAAAGGGATATTCCATACCATAGAACATCATGCTCAGTACATAAACTGCAGGTAGTCAGCCAGGAGCCATCAGTCACTGCTCAGGAATGGGCTGGGCACCAGTCAGTGGATGTATTGTATATGGGGGCTGGGGATTTAATTTATATCTCTCTCTTTGTTATTTCCCTTTTAATTAAAATTATCATTATGTAGTTATCATTGTTATTATATTTTATTTCTATTATTAAACTGACTGCTTTTATCTCAACCCACTTACCTTTCTCATGATTCTCCTCCCCATCCCACTGGGGTAGAAGGGGTGGGGAAAGGAGCAAGAGGCTGTGTGGTGCTGAGTTGCTGGCTGGGGTTAAACCATGACAAGTTGCTAGTTCTGGTCTCTAGTGGGTCTCAGCCCTCTACCCTGTGCTCTAATGCAGACATTCTCTTTGTTTTGGTGTCTCAGCTTTCCATCTGTATCAGGAGGATAAAAGCACGGCCCATACTTACAGGGTGTCAAGAGGATAAATACATTAAGTGGTCCTAAGGCACTCTGGGATTATGGCAACAGATGTAATATCAATTCCTTAAAGCAGTGAAAATGGAGAAGACGGGGCAATTGAAACTCTAAGGAAAGAGCAATTGAGAACATGAAGTTTATTTTTTTTCTAATTCAACTGTGTCTCTGCATTCAGAGGACACTGCAGAAGAAAAAGGGAAAATTTGGAACACAGCAATAGCTCGATGAAAGGTAAAAAGTGGGGGTTGGGATCAGAAGTAAAGGATAATAAGATTCTTAAACATTAATTCAGTTTAAAACTACTATGAAATGAGACAAAGAGAGATGTTTACATTTCTGAGTTACAATCTATTCATAGACACCTCTCTTACCTGCTTAAGAGCATAACTAGTTGGAAACTCTCCAAGACTACAGAAGCAGAAAGGAGTCTTGTGAAGACTCCACGCTTCTCAGCAGTGACACAGCTACTAACAAAATGTAAGTATTCAGCAGCACCATTTAAAACAAAGTGTGCTTAATAGATCAGTTAAAGAAGCCTAAAAGAACAAACCTCTGATTCACAAGCAGCCCTTCTAGTATAGTCCAACTCTTCAAGATAGCAAATTGAGGAAATTTGATTGAATAGTACAATGCAAATTCTTTTCCCTCTGTTTCATTTTTGCATTGTTTTAGCCTCAGTGATTGTACATTATGGTATAGAGACACGACTGTATACAACAGAATTACTCCCAGTTAACTGCTTCCACTGTTAACCATTCCATACATTATTTGCAGAGTAAACTGCATGGTTTAAGCCAACGTGCTTTGCAGCACATCCACAACATGGTAGAAATGTGCACACAGGCAACTAATGCATCTCTCTTAATGACTGGTAATTTGCTAAGCTGATGAACCCTACAGCTTATAGTCATCTCTTCATAATCTTATCTTCATCCATAGCCCATTATTGTCTTGCCTGAGTCTTCTTTTTCATAAAAAAAATTAAAACATTAAACCCTGCTTATTTTAGTAAAAAGAAAGTACTTACCAGTCACAACTCAATACAGTGTTAGAAATTAATAATTCTGTAACAGATGATTAGCATACCAGTTTCTGCTGATTTTTATTCCTTGCAGCAACTCTCAATACATGTCATACACTTTTGAGAATCAAGTATAATGTGATAATTTTCTACTGTAGACCTATAATTTGTACCCACAGCAGTACAAATTGTACCAGAATGCACATAAAACAGAAGTATGGGGAAATCCACAAAAGAAATAAAAAAGATACAAATTCAAGACTTGCCAGTGTTACATGGGAAGAAAGACATGTAGAGACTAGTTTAATCTATTTTCAAAACCACCCCTGCTGCATCGATTAGAAACAGTAACAAGGGGTTTTCATTTGGGAGTCAAAAGATAGGATTAGCAAAAGGAGCTTGAAATGAGGACCAAGTAGATTCAAGAGAATCCATGGGTAGAGAGTTCTTTCCCTACTAAAACAAGCCATATTTTTAAACATTACTAATTCTTTTGATTCTGAAAAGTTAATTCTCAACTCCTACATTTAACAACTAAAACAGAGCAAATACAGGGAAGCAAAGAAAGAAATAAAAGAAATGGCAAACTAGTCTTCCTGTGCTTCAGCTTCCATCCCTTTCCAAGGGGTAGCCATCAGCTCTGTTCCCAGACAGCACAGAGGTTCTGGGTGAGAGAGAAGAGACCCAGCATGTTAACTGCAAAACCAAACACTTAAAGATGGCTTTGGGTTGCTTACTGAGACTGTAGGGACTTGTCTGTGACTTGATTAAGGTTAACAACAAACAGTGACTGGCTGTTCTGTAACCCTGTGGAGAACCTAGCCCTAGCTGCATTACCTGAGCAGTGATAAAGCTTCTGGCCAGGGTGCCAAGTTTTGACAGTCAGTATTGAAGATGAGCTGCAGATGACTTCTAAAATTCAAACTGGCAGCAAGTCCCACGAATATTCACAATCCTTGCTATACTGGATGCAGTAGTTAAATGAAGAAGGTTTGGATAGCCATGTGAACTTTAGCCAGCTCAATAAAGGCAGCAGGAAAGAACAATCATTCCAGTCAAATTTCCAAACAACTGGAAGTTCAATTATCTCTGCTGAATAAATTCAGCAATTTAAGTTGCTCCTAAGCAGCAAGGGACCAAGCTAAATGGAGATCTGAGTTGATTTAAAGCTAATTTGTGTCAGAAAGTTCTGAAATGGCTTTCAGTTCAGTGTCTGCAGTCATTTCTATAAAGTGGTATTAAAACTATTAAGTTTTATGTGAGGTTCAGCAAACATTCACTGTCTAATAACCCACCTTCAGCCATATGAGGTCCCTTCTCCTTGTTTGGGAAGTGTGGTTTATTTATTTCTGCAAGATATTTAAAGGAAAGCCCAACACAAACAGCAGAATTCTTCCTTTTGTTCACAGTTTTCATAAGTTGCTGAAAGGCTGGGTAACTTTACATATTATAAACACAGAGGACCTATAGTATTCCATAATATCTGGGGTGACCTGGCTACCTACCCATTAGGAGCATCTCAAATATGTGTACAGCAAAACCCTAATAAACCACACTTTCCAGAAACCAGAATGCATCCTGCCATCTTTTCTACCTGGGTCTCATTCTGTGTCAGCAGTGTTTAAATAAACAAATTAGATGGCTCCTTGGACAGCCAGATAATGGAGTTACAAGCTCATCCTCTACTCACATGAGAAAGATTATACCCCCTTTGGATGGGCCTCTTGCAAACCTACTTACTTAGGGGTAGCAGGAGCAGACAAAAAGGGACCCTGCTAACCAAGGCCCTACCAAGTGGCTTACTGAAATGGGTCTAGGAATGCAGAATTAAGTAGGAAATATCACAGCTATTACCCTTATTCAAAACAATATGTCATCACTTTACGGAAATTTGATACATTGTTGTTTTTAAAGTTAGGGGAGTTGAGATATAGAGGGCTGAAGAAATTCATTTAATGTCACGCACAGATTTGTTTAATGTCATCCTCATGTCCTCAAAGGATGTAAGGAATAGAACCTGAGTCATATATTTTAAAGAAAGATTTCACTCTGGGAGTACAAGGGTGTAGGGAGAACTGGAGGGGAGGAATTTGTTTTCCAACTGGAAATTCTTAGTGCACTTCTCACCTTCAATGACCATAAACCTCCTCATGTACAAATGAACAAACTGTCCAACAGGCCACATTACAACAGTTGTGTACAAGAAGTCTGCTTGAGTGATGAATCAGCTCGTTGTTTATCCAAAGTAAGAGACACAAATGGCTCTCACACCTACCTACGGCTAGAATTAAAGCGCTTCCACACTGAAGGAAAACCTAAATAATTTAAAAATCCCCCACACCTAAAAAAAACCCGCAAAAACAACCTAAATAAAACTATAGTGTTAGCAAAGAGTAGTTAGTGAGAGGAACACTGCAAAAAAAAGCCATATCTCATTTTTTTGCGTATCAAGTTCAAACAGCTTAGACCCTAAAACGAGGCATGAGGCCCTCACCACCCAGATTAACCAGTGTAACTCAGCTCTCAAGCAAACCTCAATATTTTAAATTAAAACTAGTCTCAGGTCTCCAATAATGTTTTAATATTATTCTGTAATGTCATCATGCTGGTTACAAATGGACTTCATTTACCTCACATTCATTAGGACACCACACTGTTTGAATTCAATATTACCTTTCCTTCTCCTCCCAGCCAAAACATTGTCATGCTAAAACATTTATCTAATAGTTCTCCCCCACCGAGGTACACGTTTCCATAGGGACACCAACAGTGCTATACCATTTGGAGAGGAAACTAAGAGTAATAGCTGGGATCTTTTCACAGCTTCTCAAATCCCTATCAGAAAAAAAAGATTTCTCCTGCTAATGTCACTGAAAACATTAGCTTTTCCAGAATTCACTGTCTTGGTGGTTTCTCTTGGGTTTTTGATGTGAGGGTTTTTTTGTTGTAGTTGAAGGGAGGGGTTGTTTGTCTGGGATTTTTCTGTTTGCTTTTGGTTGGTTGGTTGGATTTGGATAGTCTTATTTTCACAGGATTTTACCGCAACTGTCACCACACTTATGTCATTAGAGTGAAAATACAACAGATGTAAATATCACTATTATGTCAAGAGACAAGCATCCCAGGGTCACTCACTGTCTCTCCTTGTCATTATCCCCTGTGTAAGAAAATGGGGAATATCAGATAGTGCAGCCAGCGGGAGGGCAACAAAAGAGAGAGAAATTTAATGTGTGTCCATTCCAAAGCTGTTTGTCATTAGCAATTTTGTTCTGATTTATGGGACAAACTGTCCACCCCCTTTAAACCTCAGAGATTAATTTTCAGTTATTTGTAGGGATAAAGTCTCTTTGCATGATTTAACTGTCTGTCCAACAGGTTCAGTTAAGCATTAAAACTTTGTACTTCAAACTAAACAGTGGACTATATTATTTATTCCAGTTCAGCATAAATAAGTATGGATTACCTAATGCAAATCATTCTAAAGTTGTTAGCTGCTTTACAGTACCAAGAGCTTTGACAGCAGCCAGACCCAGAGAATGGACATGGTCCCTCTCTTTTAGTATCATCTGAGACTTTAGTAAAAATGACCTGCATGGCTGCTGTACTGTCTTTATGCTCATTGATAAATGCACAATATTGGTTTTAATCTACAGAAAAAAAATATTAATTACTGCTGCTCTAAGATTAAATTGCACAAATAATTAATGCAGAAGAAATATTCTCCAGGAGCAACAGTCGTTATCCATTATTGTAATTACAGACCATCAGAAAAAAATTTGCTGTATTTGACTTTCTGCTGCTCCTGCTGGACCAGCAGGTTTCCAGCCCATGTTTTTCTCTTCTAAACTTATGTTTCAGTAAAAGGAAAATGCTAGCACAAAATTTACTTTGAAATTAAATATTAAATAATTGAATTTGTATATTTGGATCTGCTTCAATCAGATAAATTATAACTTCCGCTTTTAATTATAACATTAATACACAAGTATTATGCTTATCAGATTTTTTAGTAGTTTAAAATTAAACACTTTTAACAAATAAACCCCATTAAGGATTTTCTTGACTATGCTTATCTTTTCCTTAGCTCTTCTTGAAACACAGAAGATCAGACTTAATAATCTTGCCATATAGCTCCTAGTAAAATGCATTTTATATTAAAATTAAGCAATAGTAAAAACTATCAAGATGTCTATAATGAATGCTTCACTGTATGCAGACTCATTAACCTAAGTTAAATTAATAGAACAAGACAAAATGTAACTATGACCATTGACTGCTTGCAAAGCTCCCTAGTGAATTTTTGGTAACTTATGCCAGTCATTTCAAAATTTCCCTTTTAAGACCATGTGAAATTCTCATTTCATGAGTGAATTTTTTTAAAAAAATTCATGCTTCATAGAACTTCTTTTTTATAACCAGTAATAATTTCTGATACATTTTGTGAAAATAATTATTGTAATCCTTTTCTTTAATAACAATAAAGTGAAATCTCCCATATAGAGACATATACTCTAATGTTTTTATATTTAGTGATTACCTTCCTTGACAATTTAGCTGCTATCTGTAGAAGCAAAAATCAATACTTTATTTCTTCTGCAAAGCAGTATCAGCTACTTTGCAATCTCCTCATGTTTGCACATAAATATTCTTGAAGGCAAACTAAATCAATTAACATTTGTAGTTGTCCATCCAGTCCCTTTGCAAAACTTATTATGCACTTAGGATGAATTCAGTGTAAATCATCATCCTAGCCACACAATTAAATACTATAAGCTTCCTTAACCCTCAGCTCAGACTTTCCTAATCTCTGAAAGAAAGCAATGCCAGATGGCCATGAACAACTGTTAAGAATCAGAGGGACACAGAGAAATACCTGAAGCTCTCAGTAATTCAGTAGAGAAACACCTTCTGTTCCAACTTACTGCTAGGCCCCACTCAGACAAATTTGCTTTGTACAACTGGTAGGTGATCCTTCCAGGCTGACTGATACCCATGTTAGTAATTTTCAAAAGCTGTATTTTCTTGTCATGAATCGAATTCACAGACACTGAATTTTTGCTACAACTCTTGGTTGCAGTTATCACAGCAACAACATGTTGGCTACAAAGTGCAAAGAGAATCCACTGACTACTGCGCTTCTCCACCACTTTAAAACGTACAATTGTGTGTAACTATCTATGGATACACATTAAAATAAGTAAAATATAATGTATGTAAAAATAATGTGTGTAATATGTAATATTCACATATAATTAGTTGTCCAATCTGTATGAGGTAGCTGCAAGGCTGAAAGAGTAGTAGAGTAGTAGTAGAGCCCCTTGGCCCATGAGGCCCAGATTAGGCCCCATTTTTCTGCCTCAAGAAGAAATAATGGAAAAAGGTTTCTCTTTTCCTGCAGAAGAACATTCTCCTCTGAGGCAACACTAAGAATCATTCCAGACCATCGTGCCCAGCATGCAGGGATGCCAAAGGGCACCTTCCTGTGTTCATTTTCAGAGGAAGCATCTCACAAGCACCATTTTATATGGTAACAGTGTGGAAGTGGTCTCCTCATCTCTGAAGACCAGGAGCCTCATTCTGCTTAAAATTACAGTTCAGGAAATTTCATGTTTAAAAATGAAGCTTCTCTTCTTAAAAATAAATCACCTTGCATTACAAAAGATGATAGTCAATGCTCAAGAGCAGGCCACAGCTTCAGGTTTTTGGACTTGGGTTTCTTAACAGAAATTCAGAAGGAAGCAGTGAGAACAGGCAAACCTGGGAATGGAAAAAGCAGGTTAAGAAGAAAGACAGGACTGAAACAGCAGGGAGGGCTTCAAGGCAGGGCAGGAGCGGAGGGCACTGGCAGAGCTGTGTGGGGAGTCCAGTGCTGGGCTGCCAGTCCAGCAGGAGAGTTCAGGGCAGAAGTGAGAGATGCTGCAGGTGCACAGCATCAGCAAGGAGCACATACAGAGCCAAACATTCACAACCTCTGAGACAGTCATGGTGGAACTAGTGTAGGTTCCAGGTATGAAGCCAGATGCGGCATTCTACAGAACACGTGTAATGTGCTTCATTCTTGTTGCATTTCCATGAATCAAAGGATAATGTTATTCATTTGAATGTCTCAAACAATAAAATAGTCCAGTCAAAAAAAAACACCCAAAAAACAATACAGCAAAACTGGAAGAATGCACAGGAACATCATTCTGGCTTGCAAAACTGAATCTAAGACAGCTACAGTGAAGAAGGGGGGACTTCTGAGCAATTTAAACCAGGTTGAAGGATCAAATGTCTGTTGTAAACTACTTTGAAAAGTACCTGACATCTTGCATTTAGCATTTTTCAATAATCTCTCAGATTCACCAGGCTGGAGCATTATTTTCATTCCAAATAATATAGCTCACACCAAAAAAAAAGGGATTTTCATAATATTGGATAGAGATGTGGTGATACAGTTTAGTAATAGAAAGAAAAGTGATATAGGCCTCACAACAAAAGACATGGTAAGGAGAATGTGAAGGGGATTAAGAGTTAAGAGTAAGAACTGAAGAAGAACAGGACACTAGAGAACTGTTCCAGATGGTAGGCTAGTTTTAACCTAAGCAGCAATGTGTTTGTATAGAAGTCCAGTGGGAGCTGAGCAGACAGAGATGAGCACACAGATGAAGTCTGAAATGTTCTTGCAAGTTCAAGGAATGGAAAAAATGGACTCTGAAGGTCTGATGCAGAGTCAAGAAAATTGCTGCTTGGGAAGAAGAAAAAAATCAAAGAAAGATGTTGCATCTAAGGAGGTGAGGAGTAAGAGACACCTACACAACAGACCACAGAGGACATAGTATTGAGACCAGATAAAAGCTTTTCTAAAACTAGTCACCACATACAGATATGAAAAAAAATAGTTCAAGGTGTCAAAGTAATGCAGCCTTGAGTCAAATAGCCAGTTTGATAAAAATATGGTGTGTTTAAAATTATTTATTCCAAAAATACTTAAGGCAACTTTCTAGTAGGGTATGTGTACAGAAAAAAAAAATAAGTGAACTTTGATCATATGTTCTTCAGTGATCAGTTCTATCTTTCTATTTCAGTAAGATGCCCACAAGTTCAGTAATTGTAGGATTTCAGTCTGTTACTGATAAAGGCTCACTGTTGCGTGAGCGGTTCAACACTGTACCAAATCTCCCATTAACTCTTGCTCTTAGAGGTTATTTCAGTAAGTGGGTCAAGATAAACACAGAACCTGCTAGTAAGGCTCCTAATTTGAACAGTGATATCCGTACATCAGAGGTAGCTATTTGAACTAGACTGCTAATGCCCCTTTTTCCAAAATAAATCTTGGGATGGTGTTTTCATTTATTAATAAAGCTTACTGTAGGTTTCTGGACCACAACCATGAATGGTGTTGTTCACGTGCCCAAGCTTTGTAACCACCAGGAAAGCAGTGACCTTTGCTTTCAAACTAAGCAAACCGTTTCATGTTGGGTTATATTCACGAATATTCAATATTTCAATTAGCCTGTGATTTCCTTAAAAATACTGTACTGAAGGATGCTTAGCTGGCAGATGACTTAACTTTTGCTCCCTCCCTTGTGTGTGACAATACTTTGCTCAAAGTAGCCATTACGCTTTTAACTTGCTGGCTGAAATATTCATTGTTACAACTCCTCACGCCTCTTGGCTGATGGAAGAAAATCAATTTTGATCCCTGAAAAGCAAGTGCAAGTCTCCAACTTCACACACCAATGTGTACAATTGCAGCTGAAACTGAATCCAGATTAATTCACCATTCCAGGCATTGTACATTTGTGCTGAGACTTCAAAAGGTTACAACATACATGATTTACTGTTTTTAATTGGAGAAATGGGACAGAACTTCCTTCAAATGAAAAAGCAGTTTGTCAAATGCAGTTTATACAAAGCAAATGAGATTTATGGTGACAATGAAAATATACTTTAAAAATTAACCTTCAGCTTTTTGCAAAACAAGTATTACAACAGAATGCAACAATGCAGCCACTGCAGGATTTTAATGCTACAGTAATTCTGATCCTCCTTAAAGGGCAACAATTCTGCCCTTTCTTAGATAACCCAGTTCAAAGCACATTAGAATAGCAAGTCTGAGCAATTAGAAGCCAAACTACAGTAACCAGGTAGCAATAAAGATACAGAAAGCATGTGCATTCCCAATAGACACAAGTTTAACACTGAAAATATTCCAAGCAGGTATGAGAGAGAGGGAGGGGAGGAGAGAACTTACTGTACTGCTTCAAAGATGCACTACACACATAATGCAGCAGTACAGGATACACTAAGAGATGAAGGCAACTGAAAAGGCAGTACTCACCCAAAATATTAAATTGAAAAGGAACATCATGTATTTCAAACAACACAGGCAGCCTCTTGCCATGTTGCACTTCTTAAATTCTAAAAGGAAAACAAAGGATAGATCCAGGTAAAAGACCACGTATTTGCTGCCTTTGGGTGCACTGTATTTTTCACTTTTTACGCCAGTTCCAGTCCCAGCGCCGGTCCCGGTTCCGACCCCAGTGTGGCTCTGTGTGCGTGATCCAGTTGTACCATAGAAAGCTCCTGCAGTAAAACCTCGACCAAATTGCCTCCCTGAGGTAGAAGGTTTAGCAAAATCTGAGTCTTTGCTATCCAAAGATGGACTCCGGTGAATTGAAGAATCCTCACTACTTGACTTCTCCATGATCTCTCTTTTCACAGTTGTCAGATTTAATGTATAGCATCTCTCAGCATTAAATGCAGTGCCTTGCAAATGCCACAGTGCGCTAAGAGCTGTCTGTGTTTTGCTTCTCTTTTTCTTCGTACATAAATCAGATAATCACTGCAGAATTTATTCACTGCATTGTTGCTGGGTTTATTTTTTATAGCAATGTAGGCTGTACTCTGTCTGTCTGAAGCATGGATTTATACATTAATATCCCATGCAAGAGCACACTCATGATTTATCTTGATGAATCAGTTACGCAGAACTTTGATTTTTATTAAAAAGAGCCATAAGCTCTTTCTCTGCACTCCTAGTCTACAGTCCTCTAATCTATAGGCAGCAGATGGTCCTTGCATCCATTTCCAAAAAGCTTCTGCAGTACACCTGGGAGACTCTCCGAGCCGGAGCACTTTCCTTGCTCTCAGCTTCCCTCTCTGTGTCTCTCTGACTCTCTCTCACACGCTGTCTTTTTTCTTTCCACCCATTTGCAGTGTCTCATTCAGTAACCAGCTACCGGAGCGCACTCTGTGTTTCACTGCTGTTGCCGTGAAATCATCAGCAACTGCAACCACTGGGCATTTCCCACAGAAATCCCTGACCTAACTATCGAGTAATAAATCCACCCTCCTGCCTGCCCCTCCCCTCTGCTTTCCATCGGGCCAGTTAGCAGAAGCCTTCTCCTCCAGGACACGCCTCCATGACATAATATCTTTAATAGGATTAGAATTACTCTTGACTATACAAGTGCACAACAGAAAATCTCTTTAAATGTCAAGTACTGTTTAGCTGTTGATGCGCTAGAACCGTTAGGCAGCGATATTCCTTCGATGCAATGAAATACGGGAAAAGTATGGATTAGACAGACAGGTGCTAACCTCTCTCTGCTCATTAACAGTGACTTACATTTTTTTCTGTCTTAAACAAGTCCCACAGGACAAGCAATGGGAATAGGCTAGCACCCAGCATACACTGCCTAGGCACACATCTCCCTTGCACATGCACATAACGCGACACCATCACCTGTGACATAATTAACCAGAACCGGAAAAGCAGAGCTGCTGCCTCTTACGAGGTCATCATTCAATTCTTAAAACTCCTGAAATGTACGGGGATCTGAGCCTGCAGCTATTTACATGCTATTTAACAAGCACATCAGAGATTCTGTTGTGTACAGCAATAAGCCATCTTACATCACAGGTCGTCTGTGAACTAGAAACACTGACCCAAATGCCACATTTCTTTTCCACAGAGGAGTGCAACATGCCTGCTAGGACTCTGAGGCAGGGAGGACACCGTGCACGTGTGCCTGCACATATGCATGCAAGTGCCTGGATGGGGGGAAGAGAAACACTTCAGGTCACCACTGCCCGTACTTCCAAATTTGTCAATTTTGTCATAAGCACAAAAGCAGCGCACCAACGGTGCGAAGTGCTACAGCAGATTTAAAATGCAGGTTACTCTTTTCTTTCTGTAGAGAAAGAAAGCACATAAGGAGACCACTGTGAAGGAAATACAGCTACCAGGAAAAGCAAAATTCTATGCAATTTTCAATAGACCCCTCCACATGATCATTAAAATGCACTGTTAATGGTTATATCAAGTATCTTTGAAAGAAGACAATATAACATTTATTCAATCTTACATATCAATGGCCAAAAGTGTCTAAAGATTCTGTAATTTTTACGTAACAACATCAGAATCAATACCCTAAACCAGTGCTGTACCTTTCTTGACAGGCTTTTTCTGCTGTAAGATCCCTCCACCAATAAAGTACAAGAAATACCCAGTATTTGAATGTGTAATATCTCTCTCACACCTTTTCTGCTCTAAAATAAGATTCTAACAACAGGCAGGTCCAAGCGCATATGAACAACGTTTCTTCACTTTGCTTTTCAAAAGTAATTTCAAAGCTCCCTGCATCAAATGTGTCCATCAGAAAGATGACTGCATGATGACTGCTCAGCACTGTGTGTGACAGCAGAAAAAGTTACACATGAAACACCCAAGTAAAAAAAGATAAATTAGCATTGACCAAAGTAGAATGGGAATTTCTATACATGTCTACAGTGCACATACAAACTTCACCATAAGCAGTTATCAAGAAGCAACGTTCTCAGCAAAAAACATGGAAGCAACTTGCAGGTCATGGCCAGGTACCTGCCTCAAACACCAGAGCCTGCAGGATAACTCACATTGAAACACAAGGCAAATGTCTGAGTATGGATTTAGAAGGCTGAAAAAACTCTTCTGTTTGAAATTCACTTACTGGAAGTGTAAAGTTGTACCACTGCAAAGCAATGCTGCAGCTAGACATTTTCAGTGGTTTTCACTTGTCATACAAAACTGAGCTCTCAGCCAAAAAATTGTGAGAACACACAAGTACTTTAAAGCATTTTTAGCCTTTTAGTTTTTGTACCCTTTGGTTTGCCATAAAATTTACACCGACTTAGACTAGCTACAGAAAAAAAAATTGCTGTGCACGTGTGAAAATTAATGCAATATAAATATTTGCCTTCCCATTTCAAAGTACATGACAAAAATAATTAATCTGCCCTCCTCAAGGTCAAAAAATTAAAAGAATATTCTGTAATAAGCAAAAAAAAAATTCACAAATACTCCAATAGTTTGTAAATAGTGGAAACTTTCTACTGGTGGTTAAAAAAAAAGCACAACAACTATACCTCCAACTTTTTTTTTCAAGTTTTCATTATTAGACCTTATTGAAATTTTCCAGTTTTCTATTTTTACCTCCAAATACCACAAAATACTGGGTTTCTGCACCATTACCTCTAATGTACCTTCCATGAAGAGATCTCCATGTCTGGTCTTACAGCACAGTTTGTACTCAGAACAGTCCCAACCAAAGACCCACGTAAAGTCAACAGTTGAAAAATCCAGACCTGAGCAATGAGCAGTGGGGAAAACAAGGTTCCAGATCAGCCTCTCCCCTCCTGCTGTGTAGCAAGAAAACATATGACTCTCTTATGGTTATGCTGTGGCCACCAGGGAGACTTTACAAGCCTCAGTAACCTTCAGCCACTTGAATTTGTGGCCACGGAGCATCTTTACAGATTAGAAGCCACTTCCTGCTGCTGCAACTCTAACTCAGTGCTCAGGTAGCTCAGTTAATAAACCACACGGGGCTGCTTACTTGCTGAAAAAATAAATGGTGAAAAAGCTGTAAGCAGTCCGTCCAGCTGTGTTTTGACCAGCCATTGCACTCAACTCTGCCTCTGACTGAGACTTCAGCAGAAGGTGTTGCTGCGTGGCAACAGCACCTTCCAGGGTCCCACTCAACTGCGTAACCTCAGCATGAGGACAAACACATTTTGCTTCACTACAGATCTTACCTCTGTTTAGTAATCAGGGCATGAAAAACATTCAAAAGCTCACTCTGTACTTCATCAATGTTTGATTACTGAATCACAGGATTTTGTTGCTGAGTGATGCCTTCACGTCAAGAAAATAATTTCAGTCCCACGTGTATATGCCTGGGACAAGGCAATAAACATTAATCCATTGCATTTCAATGGCTCTTCCAAATATTAAGGGTGAAAATTTAGGCCACTTTCAGATAGCCACTATGAAAATTGATGTCACAATAGGTGTAGCCAAAAAATGGAAAGGAAGAATATTAGTAATATAGTCAAAAAGCATGGGCTGGCTCTCCTACTGAATCTGATTTATTTGGTTCCCTCCTGGGAAGAGTCCACCATAGCCTCCAAAGCACACAGCCCAGCATCTTAATTTCTTAGTGAATTTCACAAAATATTTAATCTTTTTTCTCATCCTGTAGTTTAATCTCACCAGAACTTCAGTGCCAATTACACCCAGCTACAGTGCTCCTAAACCCCTCTGTTTGTTTCTGCCCTCCTCAGCTGTTTTTGCACAATTGGCTCATGGAATCATTCTGCAAAACAGCAAAAGCTGACCAAGTTTATAAACATATTTATAAATACAGATTTTAAAATACATAATACAGATATAAAAGGTATATCAACAATATAGAAAAAAAATTAACTTCTTTTCCCCCTTTTAGAAGTTTCAAATCAATTTTACTTGACAGTCCCCTTCAGTGAGCTTGCTGACCCAGTGAGAGGGATTACAACAGGCAAGAACAGGAAAAAATACTGAAGGCTGAGCAAAAATATCTTAAGCTTTTTTTATGTCTCTCATGATTCCTGAAAATGAAATATGAAACTCTAGGGGTTTTTTAAAAAGGAAAAATAAAAACTCCAGTCATCATGGTACACAAGCCATTTTAACCTTATTATATGTTTTATCTTGCAATTTCTATTAGGTAGGATAATGCTACTGTCACTATTTTAAATATGGAGAACTCAAGGACCAAGTCGTTTGCTGAGGATGAACAGGAAACTGCTGGCAGAGGAGAAAATCAAATTTGTGCCTCACACATCCTCAGCTAGTTCACTAACCACTGCACTGTTCTCAAATTAATTATTTTCGGAATCACGAGTTTTAGTAACCCTGCCACATGACTTCAGAACAATACTAAGCCCTGCAGAGAGATGTACAAATGCATATGCTACCAAGTGTTCGAAGGATATAGTTCTTAGTTCAGTCTTTTCTTTCAAATTATATTGACCAGGAACTCAATTTTACAAGCCTTCCTCAGGGTACCTTAGTTAGGCAAAAAACAGAGATTGCTGAGTATAAAGTCAGTGACTACATCTTTCCAGTCACTGCTCTGAATCCTGAAGTCCATGAGAAGGGGGTAAGGAACAAGAGTTGAAAATAATAGCTTACAACTGACAGAGTTGCATACAGCTGAAAGCTCAGAATAAAAACAAAACAAAACAAAAAACCCACACCCAAAAAAACCCCACTGATTTTGGAACAAGCTTAAAGAGAAAACTATGTCCAAAGAATAGAACTGAAATTAGGATCACATGAGAAACAAAACCATGGGGTTTCTCAGGTCTTCCATGCTCTTGGTTCCATGCTGAGAAGTTTATAGACTCCAGCAAGTTAAAATGCCAGGAGTTCTCAGGTCTTCCAAGGCTGCAGAATTTATAAAAATTGGATGCTCTGACAGTTGTAATGCACATCCTGTGCCCTTCCAAGCTCCAGCTTGGATGTTATAAATCCAAAGTATTCTGCCAGTCATGGGATTGGACAAAGGTAGATTTCAAGGACAACTTTGTGTGGTAGACAAGTTTTGAAATCTGCCTGTGTTTTTTAGAACCAAATAGCCCAAGCCATATTTAACCTTTGACACACTTTCATCTTCCACTAAATATTCCATTAGAAACAGATAGAACTACTGTAACTTCAGTTTTGGACTCTCCAATCACTGATCATAGCTTCACACATTATTTAGAGCCTATATGAACAGCTTGTTTGATACAAATTTTAAAAAAAGAATCACTACCAAGTGTTCAGAGAAGAGTGGAATGCACGCTTAATTTCCCAACTAGCATGAGGAGCAGCCATTTCTCCTGTGGTCAGAAAACCACCATTTCCTGTGGTGCTTAGTGGACAGACAGCTGATGGAGGGAGAGATTGGATTCATTAAGAAACAGGCTTACTCACAGCTGGTGCCTGTGATCTGACCAGCAAACAATCCCAATGTTTTGTGAGAGACAACAACCCTCATGCCCTCCTCTCTTCATCTTCTAGCACAACCAAAAGCATCCAAAAGACATCACCTGATCCTCAATTCCTCCTGCAAAAGAAAGCCAGCTCCAGAGGCCAGGTAAAAGGATCTGGGATAGGTAAATATGCATAAGACATAAGCTGGAATGGAAAATCAGGATGCTCAGATGGATTTTTGGGGGTTGAATTCCATGTTCTGGGCCTCCACCTAGCATTGGCAAGGCTGAAGAAAAAGGAGGCCTTGCAGAGAGACAGGAGTGGGACAGCATTCCAGGATGCAGGAACTGTGTGAAGGAGCACCCCTGAGGAGGCACTGAGTTTGAGATCTGTGCGTAAAGAATCTTCTCTTACAGATACAGGAATTGAGTGTCTAGGCACTTCAATCCAACACCCACCTCCATTAGTCCTCAATTCACCAAGAGAAATTATACTTCTTGACATTGTTTCTGGAAAGGAAACGAATTAATCTGTTTCTATGACAAAAACGAGCACAGCAGCTCATGGTTGCCTCTGATGAGTAACACTCCTTGCCTCCCCAGGGTAAAGAGGTAAAAAAAGGAGGTAAAATCTCTTTGAATGGCCTAAATTAATACTTACTAGTTTATACTAACATATGCCAGTGAGATGAGTTTATCCATCCAATTTGGGGTCCTCACTGGATAGATGACCAAGAAAACAAGACTTCCCACTCTGCCAAACATTCTGTGTCATTTGGTCCCTGGGATTTCCACTAAAAATCATTTACTGCTAACAATGTGGCATGTGGCTGAGATTTCTTAATTCACACCAGAGACAGAATGAGATTCTGTCTCCAAATTGTACAGAGGAATTAGCTGTAAATCATGTCAGGAACCTTAACCCACTGTGGTCAATTGCAGATGATGAGGTGATATGCTAATGCACAGGAGATTTGAGGCATGCAGATTAAAGTGCAATATGAGGTCCAAAAACTAAGAAATGTTGATTATGTCACACCTTCACACCAGTTGTCCCTCAGGGGCCCTCAGACTGAGCCACAAAGAATGTCTGAGTTTCCAAAGTGACAGAAAAGCACAACACAAAATGGAAATTCTGCTACCAACATTTAAGCTTTTAAATCAAAACATTTGCACTATATACAGGGATCTTTTGGGGTTTGGTTTTCACTTCACAAACATCATGAAATACGCTAGATCTGAAAGAAGCACTGTAAATATTATGTAAGAATACAATTCACCATTGTTAGTCTCACCTTTAAAAGCTAAATCCAGGGAGTCTACTTCTTGTTAGTTTCTAAGAATGCTGGAAATCAGAGTCGTCTTGGGCTTGGCAGTGTACATATGTAGAGCACATCAACTCATACCACAGTCTAATATCCAAACAGAAAAACAGCCATTAACAGCTGGCTACGAAAAAAGAAAAAGGATTTTTTTTTTCTGAAGTCCCAAAACTACCTTACCAATTCTCCCTTTAGGAGGTGAGAGAAAATAGGAAATATGAGGGCAAAGAGAATAGCATGTGCCCCAGCAGACAGGCCTATCCTACCAGGCAGAGCTTAACAGATGCTTTGGAAGAGTCAGTTTATGACTTTTACCTTAAGAATCTGTAGCCCTTTTAATTACAGGGAGTTTATCTCATCTTCCATAACAACGAATACATTTTTTCATCTCCATCAACAGCTAATCCTTAAATTCTGCTGAGAACTTAGCCTCAATATTTTAGGGCAGTGAGTGCATATCCACAGATATGCATTATGTTAAAAAAACCCAGCATCTTCCTCTTACTCACTATCATTATTAAGCCTTCCAGCTCTATCCTCTGTCTGGATATTCATCCTCATCCCATAATTCATTAGTTTGTAATCCTCTATTACATCCTATGTTATTGTCCTTCATTAAACTAAGCACTTTTCAGCATGTCCTGTTATTGAAAACTCTCTGACTACCTAATAATTTCAGTTAACCATCTTAGGGCTATGTTTCTACCACAATCCTTCCCAATCTGCTGATGACATCTTCTTTTTAAAGGACAAGAGTTAATGTTCAGATTCAAAATAAATTTAATCAATTCTGTTTCTATCAACACCTTATCTTTATGAAAGTGAAGTTACTCAGATTCAACAGACATTTTTCCATCATCCCCATTCTGCTTTTCTATTTCAGATTCAAAATTTGGCTCTGAAAAGGTTGAACTTTTCAGAGCTTAACAGGAAAACCCTTGTAGTTTAGATTTGTATCTTAGGAGGGGAGTTTTCTCACAATGGTGACGAGTCTAATACTGATTCCTTGTAAAGTCACCAGAAAGACCACCCTAAAGAGAGGGACTCCTTGTAAGGATGCTGACAGAAACGAAATCAACCCTTGGCCATCCATTAATGTGTGGTACAAACTGCTGCCTCCACCCAGTACACAAAAAAAAGAAGGTGTATGCAGGGAAATTTTTTTTTACTTCACATACAGAGAAAGTAAGATCAAGGGACCAGAAAGCTGCCAGCCAGAGGCAGGAAGACAGCAGCATCACATCCCCAACACCAGTGTGTGAAGAAACATCACAAATCAGATCTCCAAAACCATGCTTTAAAAATTAACGACCAAAAAAAGAAAGCAGGGGCGAGGAAGTGAGAAGGGTTCTTCTTATTTCACACCTATTTTTTGCGGAGGTAAAGTACATGATCTGAGTGCTTCTTTTCCACTCCCACTTTAAATGACACTTTAGGTTTTTACATCTCCTATATTGACTACAGATTAAAGAAAGCCAGCAAATAGCCAAAGGCCTTTGCCTATCATGAGAGATGATATCCCGTCTTCCTCTTGGATGGTGCAGCAGGATTTCATTAATACAATAACTCTCCTAACTGCATCCAATGTGTACAAGTCTCTTGAACAAAATCAGGTGGATTTTCTCTAACATCTGTTCCAAAGAGGCTGTCTTTCACCAGCAGTCTGCTGTTTTGAATTAACTGACAGCTGGTGTCTATGTATTAGCAGAACTATTAAACTTAAAAACCAACAAATTGAAAAAACCCTCATACAAATGGCTCCATGTGAAGAAAGAACCAAGAGAATGATGTAAGCACTTGTTTTTGAAAGGCAGCACACATCTCTGAAACCTGCTCAGTTATGCCATGAAGGAACATTTCTAAGCACATTCCTTTCACAATTGAATGAATTCCTTCATTGCTAAAATATTCATTTTTTTGGCACTTAAACACAAACAGGTGTCATTCCATGAATGGGGATATTTAAAACCACTGTGTCAGGGCTGGCAGAGACACAGATGTCTTCAATGGGCAGCTACTCATCACCAGCCCCAGCCTCCAACCTCAGACTCACTGGGAAGTGGCTGACTGAATGCCTTGCTGGAGCGTCATCACCTCAGATGTCTGTTAGTTATCAAAAGGCTGTGTTCCAGCAGCATTTCTAAGCAAAACCTAACCCCAGGTCCCACCTTCAGGTCAAAGAGGCACAGCTTTGAGAGAGGAGTCACACTACCAAGTGAATTAAGGACCTGCCCAGAGCCAGTGGCCTCCCAGATGAAGCTGGCATCAGAGAGTGCTGACTTTAAGTCACAGTACCAGGTTCTCTTCTGCTGGGCCCCCACCAGTGTGACTCTGGGCAGAAATGTCTGGAAACAAGGGTGGGGTCTAGACTCTACAGCCATTCAGCCTCAGTCCACTTCTGGCCCTCCCTGACCAGAGTCTATCAACTGTGACACCAAGCTACAATTCCCAGTGCATACCTCCTTTTATCTTTGAAGGCAGATGTTTCTGAATTCGTAAGAAACAGTTTTTGAGTAATTCAAGGTAACTGGAATGTATCTTCACTGCCATTAACAGCACTTCTCACGTTCTGATCAAAGCTCTGCAGAACAGCCACATTCCATCCTGCTGATTTGGGCTGGGTTCATTTCTATGGCTTTCAACTAGCTTCCACAACACCTAGCCTGAGCAAAGGCCACAGACTCCTTCCTGTCTTGAAGCCCTTTAAATTTATAAAAGTAATTGTATTTGACCATCTGCATCTGCCCTGGCAATAAAGCTTATTTATCTTCACAATACAGTTTCTAGCACGTTGTGTGGTAACACTGTAGGATGTGGTCAACTTCAACATTTAAAATAGGATGTGCCTGTAACGTAGCAGTCATGCAATTAATGCTTTTTGCTTTGCCAACAACAGAGTCAGATTTAAATCCCAAGAGGAGGCAGATATTTTAGCCACCCTACTCATCTCACAAGAACGAGGCTAAATGGTTCTCATCTATTCTGCATGAGATACAAGAAAGGGTGTAATAATGAAAACAAGGTAACCCTCTTACTATAATCCAGCAGGTTTATGTAACGGTGCTGCTGCTCATGAGCTTTGTGATCGGTGTCAGCTCTTGTTACAAGGGGGTGAGAGATTTAAAATGACAAAGGAGCAAAGAAAAGGGGGAGGGGGAAAGCAGTTTGACATGACCCTGCCTGTCAAGTCACAAAAAGCTATCCAGCAGTTCAATTCCCTGACTTACAGTAGGAGCTACTTAACTTTTTACAGTATATTCATTAACAAGCTTTTGTAAAGGCAGAAGTATAATGGGAAAACATCATTTTTATGACCTTATCTGTATTATGGAGGACTCATTTACACTTGGAGAGAATGCTGTGTGCTAGCTGCAATACCAAGCATTCAGAGCCTAATATGGGGTGTAAAGAATGGATGCAAGCATGTTTGACTCTTTCCCAAAAGCCAAGCCCACATTCACTTCATTTTGAAAAAGTTTAATTGTACCATCAGTGTCTCTCAGAGATGAGAAAACCAAGATAGATACCCTTGATCAGCAGTCAGAAATCAAGAATGTTCCAAAAATTCCTCATAGAGGCATCTGAAAGGCAGGAAAAAAAAAAGGAGAAAAGGCATCTTTTGTAGAGAAAAACTGTTTGTGTCACTCAATCTGCTCTGATCTACTTAGGTGTGTCACAAGTATGCAGTAGCTATTGTATGAAATATCAATTGGCCTTTAGAAGCTGCACTTAATAAATTCATCACAGGCAGATATTTTCCATTTACAAATTAATTGGGATGCTGGCATTTTATTTCAGAAGCAACCAACACGATGTTTCACGCTCTGCTCTGCAGACTGATTCAGGGGAATCTATCAAAAATACATGGCCATAAACGCTTAGCAAATGGTGTGCATCCAGATGGGGTTTTAAACAACATGAATGAAACTAAAGGCTTGCAAAATGCAGTATCATGTAAGGGTAGACAGTGATAGTTTAGGTCCAAATATGCCTTGTAGGAGTCAAATTTGATGCCTATAGCAAGAGTGTGTATATGATCTCTCTTCTCTCCTAAATGTCCGAATCCAGAGTAATTTTAAATCTAAACTAATTTACTGAAAAAGCTTTCCAGACTTCTTCCCTTCAGAAGAGCAAGCTGATAGTAAATCTACAATAATATAATCCATTGGTAATGTTTTGTTTCTTTTGTTGTTTTAACTCTACAACGCCCATGTCTATAAAACAGATACATGCAGGTATGGACATCAATGCCCCCAAAATGAAAAAGTCCCTGGATTTTATCCAGCTGATGAGTTCTCCTCATGTGTTATTTTTCTCACATAGTCATATTCTCAACTCTTATGTTGCACTTGTCCCTTTCCAGCCAAACATTTCCTCAGAAGTAACAGAAATTCTCTCAAGCCACCCAGACACTTTTCAGAAGAGTTTTATGAACTCATCATCTCATCCCATATCTGAAACACAACTTTTCTAAATTGACCATATCTCACTCCTCTCCTCCCCCACTTCTGTGCCAATGGTTTTATTACAGGCCTGTCTTGTATAATACTTAGTGTTTCTATTGCAACAGCATGGAAGCTGTTATATTAAACAGTTTATCAGTAATGGGGTTACTCCCTTCTACAAGCTGAAGCAAAGTAATTTGGCAGATACAATCATGAAAAGATTCTGTAGGTTTGTCACTTCCAGAAGAAATATAGCACTTGAAATACACAAGATTCCAACCAAACCTGACTGCATGAACTGCACTCTGAAATCTCATGTTTCTTGTATTCCAAGGTTTGCTAAATTAAGTCATCTCAGTTCTCTGTGGTTTTTTTTTTTCTTTTAAATCAACTTGAATACTTTCTGTCCCATACACTGAAAACTAGGCTTTGGAAACTGTAATGCGGTAGGTTAAAAAAAAGAGAAGAAAAAAATTCTCCTCATTCCCTGGGAGGTGTACCACTGGAAAAGAGGTTGAAAGGAAACAAAAAGCAACAAAACCTTATCCAACAGAATCAGGACTTACAGATGTCTGAACATACAAAGGGAGCAGAGCTGATTAGTTACAAGGTACAGTTTCTCTTTACAGGTAATATTTTTCCGAACCGAATGATGCTTTGCATCTGTCCTGTAATTAGATGCAATGCTTATGTATTACACTGAAAGAAGAAAAAGACTATAAAAGTGTCTTGATCATTTCAAAGTTCAGTGTCTCCCAAAGAGTGCCTATAGCTGTTCTATAGCATTTTTAGCTCCATTTATACAGGTACCTATCTTACTTTTGTCCCTACCTACTCCATCTGCTGTGTCTGCCTCTATCAAATACCGATGAAATCTGAGTCTAAAAGACTACATCAATACCAAGCTGTAGGCAGGAAGCAGGGAGTGGGGAATAATGAATTCTTCCATAAAAATTGTTCCCTAACAAATTGTTCCCAGGCACCAGAGCCTTCAAAATGTCTATCACAGAACTATCTTCATGCATTTTAAGCATCCTTCATATTAACGATCCAGTTGTCTTTATTTTAATATGAAGAAAAAATGCTCAGAAGCCAAATAATCTGAAACAGATTTCTACAGTGTCCTGCATTCACAAGCACTGAAAAGAAAACCCTCAGACTACTGAAGGCCTGACATGGAAGACTGCTACAAAGCTCTGTCAACCAGATTCCCTCTCAGATTTCACAGGCTGGTCACCAGTAGCTCTTATGCATACTCTGTAAACCACATTTTTAAAGCAACCAGGGATCCTTCGAAATGAAAAAACAGATACACATTTTTGACACACATCTCTCAATACTGGGAAAACTTAAGGCATTGGCTTCTGTTCTGGAAGCAAAAATGTACGTGCTTAGGGACAGAATTCCAAATTAAGATACTCTCAGGAGATGCTATAAGCTGTTTTGAAATAAAACTTCCACCTCATAAAATGTTAATATTAGGGCTTTAGGCAGATGTTAAGGTCAGGACAGATGTGCTGCCTAACATGTAAAAGACTCTCACTTTCCAGAAGGCCAATAAATGCCTTTCAGTAACTAAAAGGCAGTTACAGAAGAAGGTGGCACTTTGTTCACAAGTATGCATGTTGGCAAGTCAAGCAATAGAAAGAAATTGCACAGGGGAGAAGTTGACCTGGATATAAGTGAAAAAAAAATTCAGTGGAAGAACAATTAAACACTGTAACAGACTGCTTAGAGAGATGTTAGAATCTCCCTTACTGGAAATATTCAAGACTCAGTTTGACAGGGGCCTGCATAACTTGAACTGGAGTCCTGCTTTCAATAGAAGGTTGGACCATGTGCTCTCCAGCATCTCCTTTCATCCTAGACTTTGCTGAGATTCTTACATTTTGTTCTAAGATCTGAAACTCAAGCTGTGAAAGACTGACACTGAACTTCTTGGAGTAGCAGTGACTTGAACTACAGTTGCACACACTGAAAAACTGGCAAATGGAAATTGCTATCGCACTGATGAGGAAGGGAAAAAAGAGATGCTTCTTCTCAGTAGCTACATTTGACAAATTAGGAACATCCTCATCCTATCAATTGAGTATCTGCAGATCATAAAGCCTGTCTGATCTGTGTGACTTAATTTGGTAGTTATCCCTTCTAATCTGTTAACTACTGTCTTCTTTTAACAGCAGAAATTTCTTCTTTAACAGAAGAAACAACACAACTAATTCCACTCTATCCCATCACTATGCCTTGCTTTTTTTTTTTTTCCTGCTGGAGTGTGAATTCCATACAAGAGTGCATTTGTCAGAATGAAGGACCTTCCCCAAGGAAAGGAATGTAATTCATTTGCAAAAAGCAAGGATTAGTAATTATTTAAAGGCAATCCATCTGCCCCCTTAGAGATGTACTGGCTTGCTTAGATGAAGGGCTGGTGTAACCTCTTCAAGAGTAAATTTCTGAAAGATCCCAAATTAAATTATTTACATGGGAGAAGAAAGCTTGATCTTTGAGCACAGAGATGGTGGAGTTTCTTTGGTGTTACCACTATGTCATTGACAGCAGAAAGCTATTTAAAGACACTGACCTGGCAAACTAGAACAGTTTTAGATGCATCCATCTAAACTAAAGAAAAGGCAAAATGGTGCTACATCTGGCCATATACCCCAATAACTGCTTTATTGTTAGAACTTTCAACACTTGTGGACAGTCTTGCCATGGGGCTGAGCCTCCCTAGATGTTTCATTCTGCATCAGAGATACACGGTGCATTATTTTCCTAGGGATTTTGAAGGACTATTAATCATATTGTCTCTAACCTTTTTGAAATTAACTGCTCTAATGGCAAACATTAGCATATGGAAACATTTCCTTGCCGTGTTTTACTTCCTTTGCTGTGCTGTATCACAAGGAGCCTAATATATGAAGAAGACAAACAAATATGGTTTTGATCCTTGGGTGCTAATAATGCTAAAGAGCTATTTTGTTGGAACTGCTGAAAGAGCTAAAATATTTTTAACTTCCCTAATTCCAGTATTCATGTGACTATAAAACACAATTAATTTTGATGATGAAGTTAAAGAATCCTAGGCACAAACTTCCAAAGTGTTGAACATTCCTTTCATTCTTATAGAATCTGAAGGATTTTTATACCCTGACATGATTTACCTTTTTGAGGCTCATCTGGGTAGCCATGCACGTTGACAACAGCATTTCTTCCCATAGCAAGTGACCATATTCTATGGTAAAGTAGCATTGTCTGCCATAACTCCAAGGAAAAACTTGCTACAGTCCGAAATACCCAGGATGTAACTCCTATGGATTTAAAAAGGAATAAGCAATTCTACTGCTCCTAACAGGATCAGATGTCCTTGAGATTTTTAGAAGTGTTATTTCAGCATGTCTGTACAGTTAAGTAGACACATAAGGCTGTGACAATGCTAAATGGATGAACATACAGTAAATTAGATGAATTATCTTTTTAAGCTCCAAAAGAAATGGGGACACTGATAAACTCAAGTCATTTAGGGGTCAATTCTAGTTTATCCAGGAGGCCTCTCTGTCTCCACATTTAATAAAAAAAATTTCTCCCTCTTAGCTATAAATGATGTAGCAACATGGCAACAGTAACAGATCCTGGCAACTCTCCTTCCCCAAATCACTTAACTTATTCTCACTCTGGATTTCTAAGGAAGCAAGATTTATGCATCCAGACTGTCTTCAGTGAAACCCGAGGGAAGGGAGCAGGCAGGATGCTGTTCAAGCCCTGGAAACCCAAGCCAATGCTCAGCAGCATGTGTTTGGAGTATCAATAGCAGCAAGGCAGAACAGTGTGCGAGGCTGACCTGGAGCTTGCCTGAAGGATGGGCACACACACGACAGGGTTCCCGTTCTGCACACCGCGCTTGCACCCTGCACAGCCCTGTCCCCGGGGCACAGGGGACATCCTGCAGAATGGGCAGCGTGGAAGGTGAGGAAGGGAGAGGTCTGTAATGAGCTCAACCATCCAAAGGAAAAACAGAACTCATTCATTCTGCTCTTGGCAGAATTTTAAACAGTAACAGACAGAACTGGAGCTGGGCAGTCACACCTTCAGCTCTAACAGCGTGTGGAGCAGCCTCAAGCACACATCACAACAGCAGCAGAAAGTGAATTTCTGCACAGTGTACTCTGCCCTTCAAGCCCCATGACCTGGGCAAGGGCTTTAAAGTGGCCCTGCACAGAGGCAGGAGCAAGGCTGAGTGCCCTGCTCAAAAGGAGTTCTAGGACCACCAAATGCTGCCATTTTCAGCACCACTCTTTTTCCATACTTATCTCCCCACTTTGGTTTAGGATATATGCTCCAGATAGCACACAGTCTCTTGATTTAACAGTTCTCCAACTTTAATCTCATTTTATTTTCTCTTTATGTGTCTAAACCCATCGCCCCCTTATTTTTCTGCTCTGAGGCTCACAATTCCCAGTTTGTTTTCAAAGCTCATTAAGAGAATTTTCTCTCTCCCTCTGTCATATCATTAACAGAAATGTTACACAACTCTGGTCTAACTCCCAACCTACATAACCATTGCACTACTGCTGATAATCAGCTCTTGTTTATCTTTCACCCAACTTTTTCTTTCTACCCAAGTGAATTTCAATTAATCTTCATGTTAGAAAGTAAACATATACCTACTTCCCCCTTGATTCCCTAAAATCATTAATTTTGCAATTCTATCAAAAAAAGCAATTACATTGTCTGGCAAGATTTATTCTTTATGAACTCATGTTGTTATTGCTCACAATTCTGTCACCCTGCAGACTCTGAGTTTGCATCCTCTTTTAATATCAGGCCCATTATTTTACCAGTGGTTATACTTTGAGGACAGTAATTGCTAAGAAAAACCTTGGTTTTCTTTTGAAGGTCAACATTATAGTTTCCAGTCCTCACTCATACTGGCATTTCATTTTAGCTACCATCTCACAAAAACAATAATCACACAACAGTGGCACAGCAAGAAGGCTCACCAAACACAAACTACTTAAACTGAGGGGTAAGAAAGAAGGAAAAAGCAACCTTTTTTTTCCACACACTCCCCTTGTCACTCTGTAACATTAAATGAAATTTTAACAGTCAGCCTTCTACTACAACAAAACATTCAGGGATACTGTTTGGACCTGCAGAGTGATGCAGGGTAAAAGGTACCCCTTGAGATCACCTAGTCCAACCCCATGGGCAAAGCAGAGCAAGCTTCAAAGCTGTATCATATTACTTAAGACCTTGTCCAGCAGAATTTGGAGCACTTCCAAGGTTGATGATTCCACAGCTTTCTAGAGCAACCTCTTCCCACAGCAGCACCCCCAGGAAAAACTTTTTTCCTCACCTCCATTTGGGACTTACAGAGGCACCAGTCATGACCACTGCCTCTTGTCCTCCCTGAGGATTTCTGAGAAGAACCTGACTGTCCTCTCTACCACACTCCCTAAGTAAGGCTACGAAAATCAGCCTGTTCTTCAGGCTAAATCAGTCCAGCTACCTACATTTTGTAAAATGTGCTCCAGACCCTTTGGAATCTCCTCGTGGCCCTCCACTGCATTTGCCTGTCAGCATCAACCTGGTACTGAGAAGACCAGCCCTGGTGTGGCCTCATGAGCACTGAGCATCAGGAAACAGAGATAATCCCTTCCCCATTGCTACTGTAAGGCATCTGATTGCATTTTCTCAATTTCCAGGTTTTCTCATAGTGGTAACTTTTAATATTGACTGTCCTTGCACTCTGTGCAGAGGATTTCTAATCGAACTGAAAATCTAGCCTTTGCATTGATGCATTCAGTGAAGCTGGTGTTTAATAAACCAAATTACAGAATTTGCACTTGATCTCTACAAGCCTGTGTATGCTTTTAACCAGTTTTCTGCCATCAACCAAGCAGGCCAGGTAAGAGAAGATAGATAGAAATTCAGACCTGGAATTTCCTAGAAATGCAAGTACCGGCAACAGGACAAAACCCAATAGTGTAAGGTGCAAACAGCGTTGTTATGCCTGAGGGAAAGCAGCACAAGAGGGAGAAAAGGACAGGGCAGACAGCAGCACGCAGCTGTAGAAGTCCAGTCAGTTCAGAAGGTTCATATTTTACTAAGCCAGGAAGTGGTAAAAACACACAAAACTGGAAGATCTTCTCATATGTATCCTTAAAGCCAAGCAAGATCAAGCTTTACCTTGGCTGAACTTTTAAACATTTTCTGTGTTGCTGTTCATATTAGATTGGGAAAGAGATTTCTCAATACTGGCCATAGCACAAGGACTATGGAAGGTAGAGAAGACAAATGAGTGAAGATGGTCTGTTTCTTCTGGATTTTAACACTCTTTCACAAGCCAAGGAAAAACAAGGTTAATGCCCTCCTGGTACACAGCACAGACCAATGACTCCAGGGGCAACAAAAAATAGTAAATAAAGGGGCAGTGCTGGCCAGGAGACCATAAAGGGACATGCATTGTACAGATCTTTTGCTTTTCAATTTTAGTTCAGGGATTTGTCTTAAGATGTATCTATCAGCCTCTGCTTTCCATTCTGCTTTAATAGTGATGTCTTGATGAACACAGAATAGTTCTGCTATAGTTTAGGAGTAACATGGACTGATTCTACTCCCAGGATATTTATTGCATTAATCTAGTGGCTTAATAGAGAAGCTGAAAAAACAAACAGTAAGAAAATAGGATAGCTTAAAACAATGTCTCTTTGCAAACATCTGAAGGCTATTACAAAACAAAGGTCTATATGCTACACATGTTACAAGTTAAAGAAGTTCCTCTCTTGCAATAGGCCAGCTGGTTGGAGCAGTGTCTTGGGAAGCTGGGCAGAATGCTGGTTCTGGCCCCAGAAGAAACAGAAATACAGAGTCTGACAGCTGAGAGGGGAGTTCTTTGAGACCAAGAAGCACAGAAAGTGGTCTCTAGTCCTGTGACTATCTCATTAAAAAAAGTATAGCCTAATGTAGTTTTGATTTTCTTCACTTCTGGTACTTTCAAAGTTCTTGGAAAAGGAAAAGGGCTCGGGCACTGAGGGACATCTGCAAATACTTCAAAAACATTTCCAGCATGGTTACACAATACAACAAGTGTACTTCTATGGTCAGCAACACACTGAGTTTTTATTTTGGAAAAACTGTACAAGGAACATTTCTGTGCCAAACTTCACATGGTGTGTCATCCATTGGTTCATATTCCAGCTTCACAGTTCAGGATCACCAGGTGAGTCACAATGTAAGGGGATGACAGAAAATCCACTAGAAGCTATTTTCAGATAAATACACTTTTATTACTTTTCAGCATTTCCAACAGCATTCTGCAAGCTCAGGAGAACCAGCTGTGTATTTCTCTGCAGCCTGCATTCATAATTAGATTAGCCAAACCATTTTATTAGGATGGAGTTCAGGCATCCATCCTACAGTTCAGGCATCCTGTGTCCTGGAAAAGTTAGTGGGGACAGACCAAAGCTCTTATTCAACAGGAAAATGTTAGAGATGGAGAAAGGCCAATGAGAAGTGCCAAAAGAAGACCAAGACATGTAAGTGCAAGCCCAGTCCCACTTGCTTGCACTGTCAAACCTCTAAGAATATTGTGTTAATACTCATCTGTGTAAAAGACACCAAATTATTTGTGAAGTTCTTTGTTCTCAAATGTCCAACACCAAAAAAAAGCCCATACATACACACCAAACCAACTCCATTTTCACCCCTCCTCCCATCAACAATATTTAAATTTCAGATTTCCAGCTATTCAGCTAGAAAGAATAACTAGAACTTGCTAAGAGCTGCCAAATCTGATAGCCCCATGAAAGCAAGGCAATACAGGTTCATGTCCCCACATCTAGCCAGTAGCAAGGCCATGCACATATTCCAAAGGGACACACATACTTACATAGAATATCACAGAATCACAGAATTGCTGAGTTTGAAAAAGACTCTGAAGATCAAGTCCAACCATTAACCTATCACTGCCAAGTTCACCACTAAACCATGTCCCTAAGTGCCACATCTATGTATCTTTTAGTTACCTTCAGGGATGGTGACTCAACCACTTTCCTGAGCAGCCATGCTTGACAACCCTTCTGGTGAAGAAATTTTTCCTAAAATCCAATCTAAACCCCACCAGGTGCAACTTCACATAGATATAGACAGTAGGCTTGATTCTGTGCTGCTCGCTGGCTGATCAGGAAGAAAGCTCATCAGAGTGAAATTTGTGCTATTTGCACACATACACAACATGGATCCCTCCAATTGCTAGCCTTAGATGCTTAATCTGTCCAGTATCAGGGTCCTGGCTTCCACTGTTGTTGACAAAGGTGATAACCCATGAGGCCTGCAAAACCCTTCCTGTAGTTTGTGCTGGGATCCCTGGCCATGGCTCTCTCTACTTGCTGGCACTTAGACTCAATGCATCCACAGGGAAAAGCGAGCACCTCACCCACAGAAACAGTCAGAAATAGAGTAAGAATACAAGATGAACTGCAGTGGTTAGACACAGGGTATGGCCAGGGAACGGAACGGAACGGAACGGAACGGAACAGAACAGAACAGAACAGAACAGAACAGAATAGAATAGAATAGAATAGAATAGAATAGAATAGAATAGAATAGAATATTTCCGTCAGAAATATTGGGACCTTTGGCAATCACCCAAACCAACTGCCCAACCTCTTAAGGGCTGACCGAAAGTTAAACCATGTTATGAAGGTCATGGTCCAAATGCCCCTTAAACACTGAGAGGCTTAGGATATCCAACCCCCTCTCTAGGAAGCCTGTTCCAATGTCTGACCACCCTCTTGGGGAAGAAATGCTTCCTGATGTTAAGTCTAAACCTCCTCTAATGCAGCTTTGAAACATTCCCTCTAGTACTATCACAGGATGCCAGGGAGAAGGGATCAGCACCTCTCTCTCCATTTCCCCTCCTCAGGGAGCTGCAGAGAGCAAAGGGGTCACCCCTCAGCCTCTCCTTTCTCCCAAAGTGAACAAACCCAGAGCCCTCAGCCAATCTTCCTAGGACACTTCCAGCCCTTTCACCAGCTTTGTTTCCCTCCTCTGCACACACTCAAAGACTTTCCCACCCTCTGAAGTGGTGGTGCCCAGCGCTGCTCCCGGCGCTCCGGGTGAGGCCGCACCGGCGCTGAGCACAGCGGATGATCCCTCCCCGCTCTGCCCGGCTGTGCTGCCGTGTTTGGTGCCCCCCAGAACAGGGTTTCTGCCCTCTGGGCTGCCCAGGCACACCCTGCTGCCTCTCACTGAGCTGCTGCCACCGGCACCCACAGCGCCTTCCGTCCCTTCAGGGAGCTCTCCAGATGTTCCTGTCACAGTTTGCACTTGGGCCTGCAGTTACATCCATACAGTACAGGATCTGGCACTTGTTCCTGAGAAATTTCATGCCAGAGATGATTGCAAATGAAGTGACCAGCCTCTCATGTTGACTCATCTTGACAAGTTTTACACCCACACCATAAGTTGATCCCTCTTCTGTGACAGTCTGGGGAGAAGTCAGGTTTGGGTTGCAGTACTTTGGGTTGGTTGGGTTCTCTCACCTTCTGCGCCTTTATGTTTATGACCCTTTTATCACATAACCTAACAGTATCCTCTGAAATTTGGCATGAATTAATCCAAGGCTGCACTGTGCTTAACCACTGCACTTACTTCTCCCACAGAATCAATCAAGGGAAACAGGGGCAGGGCATGCAGGTTATAATGAGCATCCTGCAGCTTGAGAAAACAATCTAAGTCTTTTGTTAAACACAGACTTTAGAATTTAGAACTTGCTCGTAAAAATTCATATCCTGTCCTACACTGAAGTTACAGTGTGTGTATATATATATACACACATTTATTACATATAAATGAATAACGTTAGATATGAATGAAAGTATTTTGCTGTCTGCTGCCAGCAGGGACACTAAAGAAATAAATGTACAACCCCAGAGTTATTTTTTCCAGTGATTTGTTCCTTATGAGATATATTTTGGACCTGTGTACTCTTCAGCGAGGTACTGCCTTATCAGCACACTTTCCCATGCTTTTAGAAACACTTGCTACAAAGTTTCAAAAACCAAGTCAAATCAAGTATTTTCAATTCCTCCCTTCCAGTTGGGATTTTTTGTTTGGTGGCAGGGATTGCATTTCATATAATCACAAAATGGTTTGGGTTGGAAGGGACATTAAAGATCATCTAGTTTCACCCCCCTGTCACAGGCAGGGACACCTTGCACTAGACCAGGTTGCTTAAAGCCCCATCCAACCTGGCCTTGAACAATTCCAGGGATGGGGCATCCACAGCTTCTCTGGGCAACCTGAGCCAGTGCCTCATCATCCTCACAGTAAAGGGTATCTTCTGTATATCTAATCTAAACCTACCCTCCTGTATTACCTTGGAAAAGAAAGAGAGGGGGAAGTGACCTCCTACATATTAAGAACAACATGAAAGAAAATTGGGTTGGCCCTGCAAGAGAAAAGGCCTCAGGCAAAGGAAGAACCACTCTGGAAATCAGGGACAAACACTATGAACTGCAGAGCAGAGCAACTGGAGGAGACTTAGCACAGGGAGGTACATTCAAGAACAAGAAACACTGGGACTGAGTGAAGTATAGATTGTGGGTGGAGGATGAGCATTTCTCAACATAATCAGGGTAGACTGGAGAAAACTCTAGAATCTTATTTTAAGATACCCTCTGTACCAGCTTCCAAGCAAAGAGGACCCACACACCAAGCCTGTGGAGAACAAGGTGTCTCTGTCCTGTACATTGCTATTTATTCAACATCTTATGTCTGCAGTCTCTTTTAAGGTTGCAGTGTTATGGCAACTTAAAGCCATTGTAAATCTAAAGTAAATCATTGTAAATCACTGCATTCCTCTGGTCTCCTCACTCCCTGCAGCATCCTACCCTTTCCAGGTGTTGGTATTTGTATCTATTCAATGAGAACCCTCAAGAAGCTGAGTTGACCACAAACTATCCCTGTGAAAAAAAGCACCAGGGCAGCTCCAGAAGGTAGTAGCCCACAGAGGAAAGCAGACTCAGGGAAAAAGGGCTGGATCACAGCAATCCCAATTTGAGGTCAGTTTCAAAAGCTGTGCAATGACAACCTAAATGTGTCTATGCTGGAAGATGCACCTCCTGGATATTTTTGTGCAGCATGACACTGCCTATTATCCCTCCCATTTCATGGGTAGCAAAGAGATGTCAAGTAAATTGCCAGAGCTCACACAGGAAACTTTGGCAGCAGCAGGAAGCTGAATTTAGGTTTGTCAAGATTCAAGTAGAGCCTCATCCAGCAACTGGACCCTGTCACTTGAAGCTGTCCCTGAAGCAAAGAGCTGGAATGCTAAGAGACAAAGGAAGTGCTATTTTAAAGACTGGAAGCAGACACTCATATGAGAAAAATTACTTTCCCAAAGTCATTTGTAACTGTTGACAGAACCACAGGCAAAAATGAATTCAGAACTACAGAAATTTGTGTTTACAAGGCAGTCCTTGCCTAATATATAGAATCCTGAAATTCAGAGCAACCTTTTATCAAAAAAATTAACCCTTTAAGTTTCTTTATTTTTCTGATGTAGAAAGCAAGAGTTCAACAGACAACTGATGATTATTAGAACATATTCTGAGCAATATTTCAGTTTTGCTGCTCAGGCCTTGAGAAGACATCTTTTGGCAAAATCAGAAACAGAACTTGCTGAAAAATTTCCTCTTAAGGGCACAGACGAGAATAAAGTGACTGTGTTTGTGCATTAAGACACTCTCATAAGGTATTTGGGGTTTTTCTGTATCTCTATATAATAAGAAAAAGATGAGTTCTGCTATTTAAATAGAAATAATAATACAGTGAAGTTATCTCACAACCAACAGACGCTCTGAAGTTCCACCTCTTAGAACCCTAACAGCTTTTCCATTCTCCCCGTCACCTTTCTCAGCTTCTGATGATTCCCGTGCTGCTCCATCTATGGTAGTGGAGACAGTGCTTCACCAGAGGCCTTAGATGCTAAAGGGTATAAGGAAGCAGGTTATGCAAAAAGTATCTATTTCCAGCACAGGAATGCGGCCTGTAACTATCCCATGACAGGGAGCTCAGCTCAAATAGAAAGTGTAAGCCCAAGCATATCAAAGCACCAGGAGCACTGCATCCTGAGATAGCAGTGGGAAAGCGGGGCAGTGGGGGCGGGGAGGAAGGGGACAGAATGAACAAGCACTTTAGTCTAAAAGAGGAAAGGAAACACTAAGGCAGGTCCTGAAATTTTATAAGGGAGTCTGGAAGGCACCTCACAGCCTTAGACCGACAGACACAGCATATAAAATATCAGAAAAAAAGGTCACAGAGAAAACTAATTTTAAAAAATTAGCTACAGTGGAGAATGTCCATTTTTTTCAAGACAGAAGAGCAAATAGCACTAAAGCTCCCGGTTTAGCCTCAGATTCTTAAGAGATCTCAGAGCTGAACAGCTTTACTTTTAGTATGCAAAGGCAATCAGCACTCTACAGCTCTTTCACAGGGAACTTATCTCAATACACATTGACAGGAATTACAGATTCTGAGGTGATCACATTTTAAAAAACCTATTCCTACATGTAGCCCTTCTGCAAAACTAAAATGAAGCAAAACAAACCTTGCTTAGTCAAGTTTTGAAGGTCACATCCTTGAATGAGTTATGAACATTCAGGCTGTACATGCATCATAGGAACACTGATATATCTTCATCTCAGTTCTCCCACTCTACTGACAACAGAATTGCAGCTTTCCATTTCCATTTGCAGAAAATGAGAATCATGATGCCCATGTAAGGACCTGTTGTTCTCATCATTTGATACGATCTTTCACATTTGAAGCCTAGAGAACTCAGCTCGGATCAGAACAGGATGTTAGAACATTAATGAATAACTTTCACCTTCTCCATGTACACTTGCTCATGTGTGTGCAAGAACATAAGTCCAGGTGAACACCACCATGAAAAATGGAAAGTATTTAAGGAAACAATTCACAGTTAGAGGTTGCTTCCTTTATGGAAGGACCTAATCATTTAACACTTGAGGATACATATCCTGCAAGAGAGGAGGCCAGCAACAATGCTCTGAATGTCAAGCCAGTCAACTCCCGTCCTTGAAATCCAACATGATCCTTGCATTTACCACAGAGGTTATTTTGCAATGCATAGCAAAATTCCTCACATAGTCATGTTCCTACTAATCACATTCCTTGGATCTTAGTTGTTTTACTTCAGACCAAGGCTGCTCTGCAGGCAGAATGGCCATGCACTTAAAATTACGATGGGACCTGCACGATGAACACAGGCTGTTATTTAACACAAAGTGTCCTGAAAAAAACACAGGGTCTGAAACTGGGCAGCCAGAAATGAAAAGCTTTCTGAACTTCACTGTGTCCAACTCCCATGCATTATAATGGAAAAATGGCAACCCTTCACTTTTCCCTCAACCAGGTGCTCTGAAAAACTAATTCCTCAGATTTTATGAAGCACTCCAGTATCATCACAGTAATGTCACTGGAGGCTGTCTTCAGAGCAGTGTTTGAACAGCACACATTAAGTGCAACTGAACAATGAGGGGAAGCAAAATAGGTGCTCCTTGGCTGTATGGTGCAGCACACTCCCCTTGAAGACAATGGGATGGCATGTTAGGGAACTGGAAAAGTGGCTTCACACTGAATCTACATAAGGCAATCGACCAGCCACGCACCTTAATCCCATTGTTCCCTTAACTTTCACGGCATCAGACTCACAGCCAAGCAAAGCTCAACCACTCATTTAGTACACCCATTCCTCCAAAAGCAGTATCAACATATACAGACATCTGCTCAGCAGGAAGCTGCATCCCAGTTCCAGCTCTGCCAGATGCTTCATGCCACAGCCACAGCTGGGAAACAGAAGAGATGCCCTGTAACTGCTTCCCAAGAGACCAACAGAGGGAAAAAAAAAAAAAAAAGAATACCTCTCACAGTTCTGTGGGAAACATGTCTGCCAGACTTCACAATAACTGCAGGAATACCTACTCACTGTCCAGGGCTGTGCTCTTCATCTAAGTAGTTTGCACAGTACATGTTCCCAAAAGCCTCCATGGCTGGAGGCTCTGCACCAATCTCAGGCAGCCTGTGCCAAGGCTGTATTTTCCCTGGTGTCACAGCAGCCACCCCAAGCTCCCTTTGCTTTTAGCTTCTTGTCAGTGTTAAAATTTGGCAGCCTCAGCATTACTCTTTCTTTCCTACTTAGTAAGTAAACCCAATATAGTTTATTCTTATTACTATATTTGCTTTTAACACCTTATTAGATGAAAACAAAATTGTAGTGTTTATACAAAGTCTATTTGTAATCTATTACAGTCCTCTCAGAAACACACACGGTTATTTTTGGGCCACGTAAGTCCAAAGGAATTCAGTCTCCTGGGTCTCTTTCTGCATCAGCACCTCTGCTGACACTGCAAATAGGTACCAAGCAGCAAAACTGCATTTCTCCTCCACAGTGAGTCTCTACTCTCTAAGTCCTGGTTGGGAGCTCATTTCTCACAGCCCACCAGAAAGTTATCAGCTGGCAACAGCTTTCAGACCTTAGCACCTGGGCTGGGTACAAACAGTGATATGGACATGGAGACACTCTTATAGATTATAATTACATATATGTCATCGGTCCTCCTGGAATTTTTTCCCCTGAACACTTTGGAAGGATGGGTTTAAGGGGAAGGTCAAAAGGCAAGCTGAATTGCTCTACAGCTTGAAGTGTTTAAGAGCAATTCAGAGCACTATCTTTAAGGTTCTGTGTGTGGAAATCTTCTCCTGGGCAGGGATGTCTCAAAGAGGCTCTTTCAACCACCACGATTCAGCATTGCTCATAATCAGCATTACTTCCACATCTATTTTATCATAGCAGTCTCTTACTTCAGTACACGGCCAACAAGATCACATGGGATACAGCTGAATCAAGCTTTAAACACAACAAATTCACCACAAAATATATTAAAATAGAAAGTTAGTTTATCCCGTAGGACCTCATCTAAATGCTCACCAGACTGCTTGCATGAGCAAGGGGTGGGGAGAGGGGGGAGAGACTGAGATTTCCTGATGGAGAGACCACCCATCCAGTATTCCCTTTCACAGCTGCTCTTGTGCAGAGGTTCCTTATGTTTATTTCACAATGACAAAGTTTTGGGTTTATTTCAATTTTTTTTTCCAGAAGACAGATAGATGATATTTATGTTTTTAGCTACAGCTTCTTACAAAATGATGTAATAAAAATCTCCCCAACCGTCACTTATATCATGTAACAATGAAAATTTAAGTTCCACATTCAGAAACTAGACTGTTGCTGAAAAAACCCCACGTTGACTCCAAGGATGGGATATCATAGCAATTGTAACTGAGATGGATCATAACTGCTTGTCCTTTATGGTCTTCATTTGCAAAGGACTGAACGTAACTGGATTACTGGGAACGCAGTACAGCTCAGTGTAGAAGGACACTAATTTTTCTTTGCCTGGAAAAGGCTCTTAGCATTTTTCATGTAATTACACCAAAGAGCAAGTCAACTCTAGGGCTAAAAGGCAGCAAACATGAGGAGAAGAGCAGGATTAAACCTTCAGTGGGACTTCATCTTGGGAAAACAATCCCAGCATGTTCAGGATGAGCAACACCACTTTCACCTCCTCTGATGAAAGTTCACACTGCTCAGCTCTATGAAAGCATTTGAAACAGGAGGGAGGAAGGGAATCACAGCAGGATTGAGAGGGAATGTGTATTGCCTCTGATGAATGGCACAATGCCCAGGCAGCTGCTGCACAAATGCCAAAAGTGGGACCTTTGTTGCTTCAGCTGGATCCCTCTTGAAGTTTTGAATTACAGGCAGATACCTCACGTTATGGGATTCTGCTGCGGCACAGCAATGCAGGGACTGCTTGCTTCACGTGTCTTTTCCATTCTGAAACTGAAACCCTAATGGGAAACTAGCCTCTCCAAAAGCCTCACAGAGCAGCTAAAAAGCACATTTCAGCACTTTTACACCAGACCTTGCAGGAGTTAACATTATCCTAAATTTTTGTTCATCTTTCAAATGCAAAAGGCTGAATGCAGATGGTCACATTTTAAAATCAAAACCTGAAAGAAGCAAAGGTGTGCACAGTAACGAAAGGCAAATGAATAAAATTCTGTGAACAATTTGGCAGGTGGTTGCAGCATTTTAAATAAGAGCATGTAATTTTCCACATAGTAGGTAAAAGAATGAGCCATAGAATCACACAATATCTCAAGTTGGAAGGGACCCATAAGGATCAGCAAGTCCAACACCCTGCTCCCCACAGGACTGCCTAAAACCAGACTGAGAGCTTTGCCCAGATGCTCCTTAACTCTGACAGGTCTGATGCTGTGACCACTTCCCTGGGGAGCCTGTTCCTATGACTGACCACCTTATCAGTGAAGGAAGTGTTTCTAACAGCCAAGCTGAACTTCCCCTGATGTAGCTTCATTTAATTTCATTTCATTTCATTTCATTTCATTTCACTTCACTGTCCTGTCACTGGTGACCAGGAAGACAACCAGGATTGTCCCATCCCAGGTGGAGAATGTGGCACTTTCCCTTGCTAAATTTCATATGGTTGCTGGCTGTCCAGTTCTCCAGGCTATCCAGAGCTCTCTGTAAGGCTTCTCTGCTTTGGAGGGTGCCCACAGCTCCTCCTCCTCAGCAAACTTTCTTAAGGTACATTTGATTTCAGAGTCCAGATAATTTATGAAGACATTAAAGTGCACTGGCCTTAAAACTGAGTCATAGGGAACTCTACTGGTGACTGACTGCCAGGCTGATGTATAGTAGATGGGGATCTACTATAACCCCTTGAGCCCCACCCAACAGCCCTTTGCTCACTCCATGTCCTATGAACCTACCTAGATGTGTGAGGAACAATTTATCCAGAAAGACACTATGAGAAACAGTACCTAAAGCTTTGATTAAGATTTAAAAAAAAAAAAACCCAAAACCAAAAAACAAACACCCCATACAAACCCACAGCCACCTTCCTTTGGCCAACTATGTGGGTGACCTTGTCATAAAAGGAAGTTAAGTTGGTTAAGCAGGACTTTCCCCATGTGAGCCCATGCTGCTTATGAACAATGACCACCTTGTCACTCAGTGCTTTAAGTAAAACAGACAACCAGATATATATGCAAGTTTAAGATACATTTTCACCTCAAATGAAATTACTAAAAATTCCAAGTTATGACAACTTCTAAGATCTAAAAATTGCCATGCTATTAAAATATTTTTAATTAGACAGACATGTTCAAGTATTCCAGGTTTGCTGTTAAATAAAGTGTAGAATAGAAGTGGGTGATATCACCTTTGACAGCAGCAGTATTTTTTGAGAAGCTACTGTTCTCACTGCAGCTTAAACAACTACTTCTGTTTCATCACCACCTGTGCTGGTTTTGGCTGGGGTACAGTTAATTTTCTTCACAGTAGCTGGTGTGGGGCTGGTATGGGAATTGTGCTGGAAACAGTGCTGATAACACAGAGGTTTTTGTTGGTTTTTTTTAATTGCTAAGCAGTGCTTGCACAGCATTAAGGCTCTTTCTACTCCTCACTGACCCACCACCGACGAGGCTGTTGGGAGGGGGAAGAAGTTGGGAGGGGACACAGCCAGAACAGCTGACCCCAACTGACCCAAGGAATCTCCCAGACCATATGGTGTCCTGCTCAGTATGTAGAGCTCAGGGGAGAAGAAAGAAGAAGGGAATATTCAGAGCGATGGCATTTGTCTTCCCAGGTCACCATTACTTGTGATGGAGCCTCACCATCCTGGGGATGGCTGAAGGCCTGCCTGCCCATGGGAAGTGGTGAATGATTCCTTGCTTTGCTTTGCTTGAGTGCCCAGATTTTGCTTTCCCTATTAAACTGTCTTTATCTCAACCCATGAGTTTTCTGACTTTTACACTTCCCATCCTCTTCATCGTCCCATGGGTAGGAAGCTGCTGCAAGGGACTTGGTTGATGGTTGGAGCTAAACCCCAACACAACCTCACATGAACTTGTAGACTAACAAAGCAAAAAAAAAGTTCCTGCCTAACTAAAAATACCCCAAGCCTTGAAACACAGTGATAAATTCCATTTTTATACTTCAACACAATGATTAACAAATAAACTTCAACATATAATAGATTCTTTGCCCTAATGCTAATTTTAAATGCAAAGCATGTTTTTAGAAACATTATTCTTTAAGCCTCCAGCACAATTAATGTAGCCTTATATAACCATACAACAAATTTTTACAGTTTTAACTCATTTTCAGATTTCAAACCACATCCGATTTTACATAATCCTAAATTAAATATTACACCAGCTAATAAGTAGTTTTTGAGGTTTTAACATAATGCAAAATACATGGAAATTGAAATTCTTAATCAGTGGACCATTCATTATATGATGAGAAGCAGTAAAACCATTTTCCTATTTCCCACTCTCCCAGCCACAACTAACACCTAAGCTAACACCAAATCTATTTTTCCCTGGATAATAACAACTAAATTAATGATGGAGGGAAAAAGATTAATCCAGATAAGTTCCATTTTATTCACTTATCATAAAACTGGGAATTAAAAATCACACTACAAAAAAAAAAGCCCTTTTCTCAATATGTTTTGGAGTTTTGGATGTGTTTAATATAGCAGAATGATGAAGTTTGCTTTTCACTATATTCTGAAAACAGGCAATTCTGCTGTGGATTTGTGGTTCTTCCATCCTTAAAAATTCTCAATGAATTCAGAAAGTGCTTGAATAACATTAAAAAAATTATGGATCTTCAAGTAATGATTTATTTCAAAATTCATTTGAAAGCTGTGATGCCACTACTCTCCAATTACTGAAAATATCTTTTGCTGTTTAGCCAGATCTGAGTTTCTATTGTTAAAAGTGGCAAAAACATGGAAATAATCTTCCAAGCTTTCTTTAAGCAGCACAGATGAGAGAAAAAAAAGTGTTCATTCTTCCTTCTTTAGAGGTCACTCTACTATAGGTCGCTCTCTTGCAACTGTCAAGCTTTTTGCAGTTCTTTCACTTGTTTTATCAGAGTTGGAATTAAATTTATCTTAGAAAAATCCAGCACAGTTCCACAAAAACCTTTAAGTCCACACACCTCACTTATATCACCTGAAGACTATATATTTCACAGTAGGTATTGCTGACCAGCAATTTTCTGGAAAGCTGGGAAAAACAGAGCACCAGTGTATCAGTTTATATCAACACCACTCTGTTCTGGCAGATAAATACTGCTACAGATAAATACTTTAGGTTTACTTAAATTAAAAAAAAAAAAAAGAAAAGAAAATATTAGAGTGCTCAGAATTGGAAATATGATAAATAAAACTAGAGGATTGATGTGAAGCAAAAAAAAAAAATTTGTTAAGATATGCCTATCATAACTTAAACTAGGAAGGTCACCTCAAATATTAAATGTCTGAGCTCTTATCAAAAAATTCTAGCACAGCTAGGACTTGGATTGTCAGTGTCACGCTGACCTGGAAAGAACTGCTAGCAAATGGCATCAGCTATTTATCTATTATTCCTCTCCCACTGCACTTTTTCCCATTTCCCATTTCAGTGTTGATGGTGAGTGAGAAGCAGCTGAAGAGGCAATTGCTTGTGATGCACTGTAGACTTGTCTTGTTAACACTGAATTTGCTCTCAGGATCCTTGCGTAAGGGAGTTATACAGGGGGTCAAGAAAAGGTACAACAAAACATCTAAACACCCATCCTTCCCTACACTTTCTCCTCTCCAGCTCCACTGCTTCCACTTGGGACACCAAATCCAGCCTCATATCAAAGTGCCACACAGCTGTAGGCCACTAATAGGTGACTAATGAGGATTAGGACCTGACGAGCCACAGCACTGCACAAGGAAGAACTGCTGAGTGATGGCTGCTGCTTCTCAGTTTGTCACACTTGGGCTTGACATGGGCCATCTCTCAGCATCATTTCTTTGTCCTGTCACTGCCTGTCCAAGCCCTTTGGTTCAGTTACCTCTTCAGCCTGTTCTTAACAACAGATATAACTTGGTGGGGCACTTTTTGTCTTTCTTTCCTTAAGTCTTTTTCATAGTTTACTCATATTTTTCATCTGGTTGGTCACATAAGGAAAGCCAAGCACTTTGCTGGGAAAGCCAACCTGTTTGTAAGGGTAAGGACAAGAGAAGTGACTGTTGCTATGCCAACAGCCTGTCAAGTTCTTCCCTCCCCTGCAGGCCTCACAAACCCCATGCCCCAGTGGATGGACAAGCTCTCCTACAGTCAACCAGAAGACAGTCTGGATTCCTACAGTCTCTGTGTGTGGGCACAAACAATGCCCACACACAGAGAGGGAGCTGGTTTCCACACAGGACGTGGTCAAGCAGACAGTCTTGGGTTCAGCTTGATGCTGTAGGTGCTCACAGCCAAGTGCCAACCACCAGGTGGTACCACTGTGGTACCATGTGTACCTAGACCTAGTAATTTTCTACTTCTGAGCATCTTTGTGCCAGAAATAATGATATCCCCACCCCCACTCACAGACAATGATTATAAATAATTATAGCAGGTTTAGCAGTGAGTCAGTTCAGATCCAACTGCTAGCCAAGCTCTTAGACAGTCAATATGAAAGATTAACAGCAATGGAGGTCTCACCAAATTTTAGCATTTGTATGAACTATTTGATCATGTAAGGACACTTTAAAATAAAGGATGTAAAACCAATACAATTCCTCCACAGAGAGCAACTCCCAGTTGCAGTGTTATGATCTATGACTTGACAGCACTTCATCATCTTGTGCAGGGTTTTTCTTTTCTTTTTTTTAATACAGTAGCATAGTTTTATCTTTAACAATAGACTCAAGTAAAATTAAGTCATTCATTTTCTTAAATGGTGCTGCATCGTCAGCACCCTATAATTATTTTAGTGTATGAATGCAATAGTCGAGAATAAAAGTCTTAAATTTATGCAATCTTACAGCACCTTTGGCATAAATCATATGCTCTCAGACGTTTTGCATGATAATTTGGCCTGTACAAAGCCTGCCAGCTCTTGAAAATGTCTTGTATTATAGACTACCCAGCAGAAGATTTGCTACATTTAATATACTCCTATCAGCCAGCAGGATGCATTTAAATTCAATATAAATTATCAGAATAATAAAATAAGTTCCAATTAAGTCCAAACTGCCAGCCAACCAGAGCAAAAAGATCTTACCTTAAAACAGCTCATGCTTGTAGCTCTTATTACTGTGTCATTCTTGCATATAACTGCTTACCTGCTACAGGACAGTGTACAATTACAGCACATTCCCCTCTACACAGAGCTGACTAACCTTCAGGCTTGTCTACCCAGAGCAGAAAACCTAAAGATCTTGAAATTCCCAAGATGGTGTTTGTAAGAAGACCATGGCTTTCCATGCTTGGGATTTCCGTCAGCTACAGGTATCTCATCCTTTCAATGCAGAAAGTTCCACTCTTAAGAGCTGAGGAATGTGGTAAAGCTTTCATCCAGCTCAGGCACTCAGCTGTGGGGAAAGAGGAGACTCCTCACATCCTCAGAGCACAGATAATGCACAGCTTCCTATACTCATAATCCAGCAACACTCCTGACACAAGCCAGAACGCTGCCACGCTGCAGCTAAAACCTGGAGCAAAAGAACTCTCTCAAACCAAGGTGCTGTTTAACCCTGTTTAACCCATTCTGTCTTCACCCCAGCACTGTGCTGTAGAAGGTCCTCACCAGTTAGCTGACTGATGACCACAACAATCCTTAGAAGGACTGAAAAGTCACAAAAAGAGAGCAGGTATTCAAGATAACGACCCCGATGAATGTGAACTACCTAGCACCTCTCAGATGTTCTGTTGAGATGTTCTTTGTTCTGTACAACAAATAGATGATTTGGGGCTTTTTGAAAGAAAATGTCAAAAGAACTCTTCAGAAAAACATAGAAACCTCACCTCCCAAGTGCCACAAGGATTAGCGGTGGTCCAAAGAGAGAATACTGACTAACTTCTGAAATTTGACTGCTTTAAAGTTCTGAAATTCACACTTCAGGGTTATTTGTAAAACTGCCAGTTATCCACAATCTTGTTACAAAACCTTTTAATATAAAAAAGGGAAATACATTCAAGTCTTTATTTTGTAAGTGCAAAAGTTCAAAAATGTTGGCTTAAATGTGGCTCTATTGAAGGAGTTCATTAGTGCATCTATTTTGAATCAAAAGAAACTACAAAGAGTGGTTTTGGGGCTGAGACAGAAGACTAGAAATGAGACTAAATAAATTTGTGCAATTGTCTTGAAGGGGAAGAAAACTTTAAATTCAATTTCAAGGTTATAACTAGCTTTTATATTCAGTAACAGTTCTGCAATCTTTTTCCCTAGTTAAACTGGACTCCTTGTTCTTGATACAATAAATGTAATTTTTGATACTGGCTTTTGTGGTTGAAAACTTTAGAACTGGGGGAATGGGGGGGAGATAGGCTTTTGGGTGAGATTCAGTCACTAAACCCTAATACAACCAATGACTCATGCAGGAAACAAAGGAAGAAACTACTGTTAAAATAATTCTACTTTAAGATTAAAACCTAGAAATAAAAATCTCCCGCAATACATGCAAGGATAAAGTGATACTATGCACCTTTAAAATAAGGTAGGAAAAGCACATTTCAACATATGCTTCTTTACCCAAATGGCACTGATCCATCATCATAACCCTCAGTTGGTTATTCTTGGAGATATACTAACACTCAAAATAAAGAAGGCACTAAAGTTCCTGAGAGTGACAGGAAACCCAGCAGAGTAAGAAATTTTAGACAGAGTTATTTACAGATATTTTCCTGTGAGAAAAGAATGGTAAGAATGTAGCTTGAACATTAACAAATCCACTAAAACATCAGTCTGCCTGGCGGAGTCAGCAGATTTGGAGGGGGATTCAGTGGGGCTGGAAATTCAAACTTTAGCTTGTAATCAGAAAAATCCTACTTTAGAAATTTGAACCAGCAGCTAGAAACATGTAATATAATATAGAGCCCTCCTAAAATGGTACCCAGCTAGAGGGACCTTACACTATGAGAAGCCTGTGACTACTTAGCTAAAAAAAAAAAAAAAGTCAATGACACTGAAGCTCTTTATTATCCTGCAGGGAACTATTTGTAAGTGACATGGACAAAATCCGCAAATCTGCATTTCCTTCCTTTTCTTTCCTTGGGAAAGGTGCTGCAGATTGTGTGTGCAATTCCTCCATTAGGATGCTGACAGAGCAGAAGCTTATCTGAAATAAATTTCCAGCTGAAACAGTCTATTCTATTCTAAAGATACACTCGTGGAAAATAAATTGTATCAACTGGATTTTAAAATAACATCATTCAAAATGTTTATTCAGATTGTTTATGAAGCAATTATGCAGAATGCTTAGGTAACAGTTTAAATGAATCAGTTACTAGTTGCTTATGTCTTACTCTCAAGCAGGAAAGCATTTGCAGTGTGGGGTTCTACAGGACATCCAGCCCATAATCCTGCAAATGCCCAAGAATATCCCTATCTTTGGGAGAGGGGGAAGTTTAATGTAATTCAAGCATTTTCTGAATTCATTGAAAATTTTTAAGGATGGAAGAAGAGAAGCTCAGTGTAACACTGAAAGCCCAGAACTAGCTGCTTCCCTGTTGCTTTAGCATAGCAGAGACATGCAAGACCTGTTTCATTATTATTCTTCCAAGGCACCTCCACACGCCTCAGGAACATCACTATGTAGCCCTGATTTTCTGGAGTACCAACAGTTTTTCAGAGAACACTGACAAATACAGCACACCATACAGCAACTGCTATGTGGTTCAGCCAAGGATCAGCTCACATGTAAGTCAGTTTAGGCTTCTGGGAGAAAAAAAAATTATTTATTAAACAAGCAAATAAATAATGAAGATGAAGGGAGAGATTTGGGGATTATTAGGGAATATTTATTTGGCAGGAGAAAGCAAAGAAGACTTGATGAGACTTGTAAGAGATAAGTCTATGAAAAACACTGTTAGCAGAATGAACCAATTAAGTCCATGTCCCCAAAGCAAGTTGGCAATCAGTTTTCAACACCTGCTTTCAGACCAGGGCTTGCAGAGTTTAAACAAGTTGTTTAAAGTGATCTCCCCAGAACCTCTAGGTCAATAAACACAAGGTAAAAATGCACTTTCAGGACTGCTTACTGTGAGCATTAGCCATAGCAGATGCGATTTTCAACCAGCAGCATTCAGCACCAGGTGGAGAAGAGCTGGGCATTCTGTCCTGCATGGAGCATATCAAAGCCACGTGGCCAACAAGTCGCAGACTGCTGAAGAGAGCAGGTCCCTCCTGACTAGTAAAAGTAAGAAACAGAAAGGTCCATCCAAGACAGTCATGAATCTATATTTATTTACAAAAAAAATCACATTTCCTTTAACTCAAAATGTGCTGAGTGTTTCTTATGTACCGGGAGATAACACCTGCAGCCCCTCAGGGCTTCCTAGAGTCTCATAAGGATTTCCAGCTAGGCTCTCCTTGACTTATAGGATCTAAAGAACGTATCAAAAGTAGTAATTTGAAGCACTTATTTCTGACTTTTTATTAGCAGGCACTCTCTAGCATAGGACATTCTTCTTGAATAATTAAAACATTGAAAGGTCACATACAGTCCTCAGCAGCAGAGAAATCCAAGAGCCCTGAGGTGGAGGAAAACTTTTTTAAGCTTTACACAATGGAGTTAAACTGCATCCAGTTCTTTCTGCCTAGGCCACCTGACAAGATCCTGCTTTCACTCCGAGCTACCAAAGTAAAACAGAAATTTGTGAAGCTGTATTTGCCACTGTCACTGTCTCCCCTTGCCAAATTTGCAGATGATACAAAACCAAGAAGATTGGCTGATACACTAGATGGTTATGCCACCATTCACAGGAACCTTGACAGGCTGGAGATATGGGCTCACAGGAACCTCATGAAAAGTGACAAAAGGAAATGCAAAGTCTTGCACCTGAAGAGAAATAACCCCATGCACCAGGATATGCTGGGGGCAGACAGACTAGAAAGTGTCCTAAGCCCAGGCAATACACAGAGAACTAACATTGCAAAAGGAGTTGCATCTACTGTCTCTTTACAAAGGATTTAATGAAACAAACATGACAGAAAAAAAGAAAAACATCTAGAATTGTCAAAGTCTTGTGCAAATGCCCTTGACACTTTTTGAGAAGGAAGAACAGAAGATGACAAGTCCAGTCAGAATTATTTTGCTTTAAACTTTGCAGCCTTAGATTGCACAAAATAAGGTTGTATTTGCACAACAGAATTCAAATATGCATCCAATGTAGAAATGAGGCAATATACAATGCATGATGCTTTCAGTGCTCAGGTGTAAAGTAGCCTGAGCAGAAAACAGAAGCCTTGCATCAGTGAGCACAGATGTCCCATGACTTCATCCTATACATCTCAGGTCACATGGTTTATTTTGGCACACAGATACACACGTGTGGACTATATGTGCAGGTACAAACCATTTGGACTTGAAGGCCTATTCCCTGAAATAAATTTCTCCTCCCAGCGGTCCAGTAAGTTAAACTTACAGGCATTGTAGCCTGAGGAGAGTTAAAACCTCTCTTGAAGAGAACCAGAGGGCAGCAAAGAAACACTGTAATTAACATTTATTTTAGGCCATTTTGTAAGAGCAAGATAGAGCCATGCTGTGAGTAACTCAGAACTCCAAGCTGATCACCACGTCCAAATTAAAATGCCCTGCCATGCCCTGAAGGAATCCATCAGAGACTCTAACCATGGAGGACTGTAAGGAAAGAGCAAGGGCACTGTGAGAGGTTTTTGTGAAGCCAAAGTAACTGCAAAATGGGTATCAGGCAGAAATGAAGACAGTGAGCAGAAGGAAAATCCCAAAAGCCATTGATTCAAAATGCACACAAATTTAAAAATCAGCTGAGACATGCCCCTCCCCCCCCCCCCCCCCCCCCCCCCCAGATATACAGATAAAGTACATTAGAATGAGCAATGGTTTCATACCTGGAATGTTTTTTTAGGATAAGCCATCTAATATATGATACAACTGTGACAGTCAGTGAGTGACATGGCACTAAAACTGCCAAAAGGAATAAATACTCTGGCATCCAGTGTTAAATCAAATGCTGATAAGGCTAACTACAGTGCAAGCATCTGAAAAGCAGAGCATGAGAACAAAAAGGCTTAACCACTTTCTGCCATTAAGTCTGCAAACCTCATCCTTCAATATTTATGCATATTATGTGTGCCTCTTACCAAGGAATTGACCCTTGCTGCAATCAAAGGTGTAAGTACTGCTTTGACTGCAGACTATCTAACAATAATACACATGCAAAGCACACAAATGACATTCCCCTCAGCACAGAAGGGGCTGTGCTGCTAATGGGAAATGTGGTATTTGAAGACAATGATGAAATTCTAACAGCTGCAGCAGATTGAAGGATGAAGGGGAGAGAAAAAAAGAGAGAAAGCAGATAGAGATGGGGGAAATCGAAGAACTGGAGCCGAACTAACAGCTGGGTAAAAACAGCCTAAGAGAGAGGTATTTTTGGAGTTCCCACATCCTTTTCATCCCCATTATATTTTACCAGTTACAGCAAAAAAAGTAGTAGCTCATAAATAAACTAATCAGAATTGTTATCATCAACTCTGTCAGGTCATCATTCATCACATCATGAATCTTCTTTATATAAGCACACAAATACCCTGATGATAAGCACTACAGAAAACACCTTAACAGAAAAATAAATGCAAAGATGACCAGAAAGCCAAGCATCCATCACTGTCATAACCTCACAAAGAGGTTTTGCAGCTACCTAATAGTTTAAAATTCTTGAATAAGAGTCATTAACAAAAATGATAAATCATAAAAAATATTTTTTTCCACTCTGTGTGGGAATGATTGGTATCCAAAGGTCAGTGAGCCATCACTTTTCTGTAGATGGTGATGATTTTGGAGTGGGACTACAGGTCTTAAAGTCCATGTATGTGTGGTGTCAGCAACTGCAGTGGGTGTGTAATTGCTAGGAACTATAAAGCCAGCAGCTGTTTGCTGGCTAACAGGTAGCTAAGCTAGGTGGCTTGGCAGACAGGTATGCATGTGTCCCTGGGAGTCAGGCAACTAGTGGAATTGGGTTCTGGAGAGATCAGGGTGATCCTGGCCACTTTTTGGAGACTCAAATCTGGAAGTCACCTGGAAGACCTGCTAGTGGATGGAATCTACATTCAAGGCTAACAACTGGAGGATTCACAATGCAGGGGATGCAGGAGTGGGGAGCTGTCCGTGCTTCTCTGGGAGTGACGGGGTCTCTGCCAGAAACAGGAGTGGGGCTGCAGCCCTGGGGACTCCTGTGTTCAGGTCATCGAGACATCCCAGGCAAATGGAAATTTTCTCTTTTTTTGCCTCAGGAGAAAATAAAAGCAGCTCTTACCTTGACAAGGAGACAATTCAAAAGCTCATGTCACCTACAAATTCCAGCATGTTCCCACTATGTCAGTTTGACAACCTATTTATGTATGAACAGAGGAAACCCTCATCTACTGATGGGAGGGTAGGAATGAGTAGAAGATGGAGGAGTTAACTCCATGGCTACTTCCATACAATCAAGTGCTCAATACTGAGTAGCATCAGTGAAATTACCTAATTTCCTTAGATGCACCAGTACACGTACTCAGTGTTGGCAACTTCAGTTTGGCTGTACATTCTGAAATTGCAAGGTTGGTGTTTTTTTAATTCTAGTTTGTAAATTTAGAGGGGTGGAAAGGGAGTGGCGATTCTGATTCTGGTCTCCAGGGCTGTGAAAAACAAGCTTGAAAGACTGAGCTTTAATGGGAAATAAAACAAAGGCAAAATAGCTTTAAAATCAAAAAGGATGAGTGGCAGAAAGAAAGGACAAAGCTTTACTGCACCCCTATCCCGTTATTTCCTATCTCTGTTTCCCTCATTTCATACAAACACCAATCTTTCTTCCACCATACTGCTGGTGCATCTAAATTTCTAGTGCAGAGGAACAAATAATCTAAGTAAACAACATATATATATATATATTTAAAAAAAACAACTTTGAAGGCACTCTTCACATGGCTCAAAAGCAAAAAAGAGAGTGGCTTGGGTTTTTTTCCTCCATCCTTTCTTTTCACATTATACTTTCTATGTGAGCTTAGGAGCAGACAAAGAGCAAAAAAAGCAAGCTTAGAGGAGGCCATCCTTAAACACATTACTAGGAATTATTTTGTGATTTTACATGTACTTTCATGAGGAGTTTCATCTCGTCATGCATGTTTATAGGCTAAGAAGAACAGGCTGCAACTAGAGTAGCAGCAGCCACATTTGTTCTTTGTTCTGAAGGGAGCAGGATTAGAATAATCCATGCACGTTTTTCACCGCCACTCCTTTTTTTTTATTACATTTAATTACATTTTCAGACTGTGCTGCCCTGTCCTATATATATACTTATGCTACATGAACAGACACAACATCTCTTTGTGCTGCCCTACATCTTGGGCATTTGCACACTCCTGATCAAACAATGAGCTGGCGGGAAAGGGAGCTGATCTTAACTCACTGAAGAAAGAGTTCAGTGAGACATGAAGAAGCACAGTAGGGTTTTTTTCCCAATCTAAGGTTATCAAAACAAGGCTCCAAAGGAGCCACTGTCTCACACAACACAGGTTTTTTTCAGTGCTTGTTTGTGTTTTTGTGGGGCAATTTTTGTTTTCATCTTATTAATGCAAATTGTACACCAAAATGCCTTATGTCATTAGTTAGGAGGAGACAAAAGCAGGAGGCACAGGCAGAGGGTACCTCTCAGCTGGGCCTGGAAATGAGAGGAAAACTTGCAGGAATGAACAGACACAGATTTCAGCAGTGCAGAGGCAGCAGCTGTTGCACTGACAGTAATTAGATTGAGGACCTGAGGAAGGGAAAGAATAGAGCCATGAAGGAACACGATGCCAAGGGACACACTCATTTCTGAATCAGCAGGTTGTTACGAGTTTTAAAGGTGGGGGAAATAGAGTAATTCCCGCAAGAATGACAGCATCTTACTTGCAGAGATAAAAACTTGTTAAAAAGCTTTAAAACAAGTAGTGGTGATGATGTATTATGTGAAACAAAAGCACAAAACATTGATGTTACTGTCTTTCACTCCTTTTTTTTATGCCAACACCCTTTTTCTGCATACAGGCTACACAAAGTTACAACAGAAAAATACAATCCCTGGTAACTGGCTGCATGAAAAGAACTTCATTTTTTCGAGTTGAGTATGTCTCACAAGCATCATCTCATCTAGCAGATGGAAATACTGAAGCAGAGGCTGACATAACTACTGTACCTTCATCACCAAGCAGTTCCAAGAACTAGGAACAGACTTCCCCACCCCTGAATATAACCTTTTGTATTAACTCCTGCCTTAGACAGCCAACACACTCCTCCTGGTAAAATGCTCTTTGAAGACTGCTGACTATTTCTCTCCCTCTTCCTTCACTCCCAGTTCTGAAGCTTCCTGATGTAACAGACACTTCTCAAGACACCCAAGCAAGACTCAGTTGACCACCATCTGGAAGGCAATCAGAAGCTCCCTCTAGCAAATGAATATGAATCAGAACATGAATCCCACTCCTGTTCAGCAGCGGGATAGGAATGCACAGCTGTTACTACATCTCATTTCAGAGAGGCATCAGAAACTTGACATTCATGACCACCCCAAGCACATTCTGAAACTCTGCCCTGCTCAGGTCCTCACTGGCAAGCGGCCAGGCCTTGGGGACCACTGTGCATGAAATGTATCAGATGGCACATTGCCTTTTGTCATTTCTGGGAACTGGATTAAGCATGAGAACTGCTGCGACACTTCATCTAGCTCCCACTGCCCTCCTACCTCAAACGGAGATGGAGCATTAGTCTGTAGTCTTAGAGAGATGTAGCCAAGAGGTAAAACACAGCCCAGTCTGCACTGTAGCTCTCTGATGCAAGCGACACTGAGTTATGGAATATGTGATGACGTTCCACAGCAGGCATATAAATGTAGTGCAGCATGTTCACTATAAAGAAACACACCTAAACTATAATTCCTTGCTGCCTCATCTTTCAAATCAAGAGGTGTTCAGCACTTACACCTTAGTAAAAGTCTTGGGAGAAGCTTCAGTAACCCAGGTTATTAAAAACAAGGCTACAAAAAACTCCAGGAAGACTAGAGTAGCAGGGCAAATAGAAAATAAGATTTAATTAGAAGTTATACCTTCAAATGAAGGTTTGTGGTTTCACAGGTCAAGTCAAAAACCATGGCATATTGGCTGCAGGAGATTTTTAGCTTCTCTATTGCAAGAGGGACTTCACAGATACCTACATCAGGTCACTCAGTGCTACCAACACTTTGTGATCCCACATCTAGACAGGGAATGGTAATAAACACACTTCCTTATGACACACTTCAGTTCTACACACCAGCAAAGCTTCTTTCCTTGCTTCATTTATGAATTAAAGCTCAGGTAGTCTACAGGAAAAAGTGAGAAAAGAAAGAAGAAAATCAGGTGCGAGGAGGAAAGAAATGTTTAGGTGGTTTTTTTTCATTCTTAGCTGTTTGACCACCACATTTGCATTGGCCTTTTGTTTTTTATTTTCAATAATGTTTTGGCAATTCCCTGCTCAGCTGTAGTGAGCAAGAAGCTGATGCAGCATCTTTGTTGTGGACAAACATTGGGAAGTTTTGAGCGGATGAAAACAGCAATGTCCATGTACACTGCATGTTGGAGAACAAACCACACAGTGACTATGGAGATGAATGATCCCTTTGGCCAGAGGCAGGATTTACATACGGAAGAGAAACACTACAGTTTCAATCAAAAGCTCAACAGTTCCCCCAGCTGAATGCTGGAGACTATTCTAACTAAAGACTTTTTCCATTTCTGCAGCTACCCCTTAAGTTATTTCATCTCAACTGAGCCTGAGTTCAGTTCTGGTTACAGTTCAAAAGAAAATTAATTTATGATGTGTATCTTGAAGATCAACAATTTAATTCTTTTTTTGTTTTGTTTTTTAAATGATGAAAGTTTCACAAGGATGTAAGGGTATCTCCTGAAGCTCTGCATTTTGACACAGGACTGTAATGCTGGACTGTAGCTGACACACATCAAAGCAACTGACTGCACCAAGCCACACCATGTCACACAGTCTGAAGCTGCAGCCTTAATTACTGCCTCAAGGATCTCCACTTAGAGCTGTATTCTGCAGCACAGATCCAGCCTCACACGTACCAACAGTTTCCAAGCCACAGCCTTTACCTTTACCTGCAATGCCCTTCAGCAATGCTTACAGAAAGAAATCCAAGAAGCTGAAAGCAAGGCTAGAGCTCTAATGAGCACTAGTGACTGCATGGGCAGAGCACGCTGACCACAAAGCACTACTTAGGCAAGTACTGCCATCAATAGGCCAATGAAGACACAGGGTCATTTGTCTACACCTCGGTTTTGCCAATGCAGACATGCTGTCTGCCTCAATTCCACATTTAAATTGGCACAGATTGGAAATTTATACTGTATCATCTCATCAGCAAAATTCAGCTTGCCACTGTATATCTTTCCACTTAAAGAACTGATTTAAACTGCAGCTCCAACAGGAAACTTGCTGATATACCTCTGCAAATAAAAAGGCTTACAGTATAATAAATAAGCTGTAAAACCGAGCTCCTCTATGGCTGTTGCTGCATATCCACAGTGCACTTATAGCATTATGCTTTTTTTTCCCCAACTCTTACAGCTCCAATTTGTTTTCCATGATACTGAATGGCTCCTATTCCAGAGTTTGCTTTTTGCAAAGCAGCTCCTGAAATGTAATTCACTTGGTTGACATAGCTACACTGAAGTGAGCTTACTGACATTCCAACAAATTACTTATCTGACAGTCTACACAAGCCTCCTGTTTTTCATGTTTATCTGTGGAAATATCAAGTTGTTTTACCACAAAGAAATTCCTTTTTTTACAATCTCATCTCTCTTGAGAAGTTCCTACTTTGAATTTTCTCCCAGGCTGCCTTATACAGATGAGCCATTAGCATCCCCCATCTTCTTTTATCATCTACACAACCTTCAGCGTTACTTATCTGCTTTAAAGTTACTTTATCTACCCCGTGAACTTAAAAAACGTGAACTTTGAACATTCAAGAAAGCAAATGGTGAAGAATGGCAAGACTGCAATCTAATTGTGAAGAAAATCCAAGGAAACTACTATTACTGACACGTAACATCTGTCATAAGATCTGGGCCATCCACAGAAAATCTTGCTAACACTCAGCCTCTCCCTTTCCCCAACCCAGACATGGAAGTATTAAGAAGCTTAGTTAATGGCTTTCAATTTGATACTAAAAGAGCTGATGCTCAGTCAGTGCAGAGCCACTCTAAATAAAACCACTGGCAAAATAAACCAGCACTGGGTACAACAGCTGGCCATCAGCAGGGCCAGTGGGCAAAAATCGAACCCTTCCAGCAGAAGTGAGGACATTTCACGTCCCTGTTAAAAGGGTTAAACATGTCCCCAGGCATTCTGCTTTCCCCATGTATCTGATGGAGTTCAGAAGTTTTAGCTGCAGCTCACTGGCCCACCTTCAAATCCAGCTGGTTGTTCATGGGGCCACTTTGTTTTATATTAATAACACCAACTGCCATTAAGACTGTATAGGCAGAAGTGAAACAGCAACTCCTACACTACCTGCTGGCTGCTTAAATTAATTTTTCTTGAGGTCTCTTCTTCTCACAAACTGGTCCTGGTTCTTGTGTTGGATCTCAAATCCAGCTGAGCTTGTATTCTGTGACTCAGAGGTGCTTTTCTTTGCTGAGCACTTCCTTCACACTTCTGTTACACCTAAAAGCCTGGAAGCTTTCACAGCCTTCCTGTTTAGACAAGCTACTACAGCCCTAACTATTGACAAATAAACCCTTTTCTTGCATACCACATTATGATGCCATTAGAAAGGGTCCTGATACACCAACAGGCATGAAATAAAAGGACAAAAATTAATTTATGGGCTCACTCAGAAGATGTCAAGACACTGATCAAGTATCAGCAGTAAAGGTGGGCATCTTATCATTTGGGAAGCTCACCAAACCCAATGGCTGCAGGTTTAATATTTCTTATGCCAATGTCTGTGTTACTGCTGGCCCTGAGGAGGACATTAGCCACAGTCACTAAATGCAGGGCTTTAAAATAGGGAATATGTCCATCTTAAATCTCTAATAAAGGAAAACAAGTAACAGAATTTTCCCTAATCTGCTTTCCCCAGCTTTTCATCCAGAAAGTCAAGACTTCCACAAGGCTGTTGCACTTTACCTTAATGTTTACCTTCTCTCTATAATTGTTCTCAAGCTCTTAGGGCTTGCCTAGCCAGGTACAAGAATTCTCAATGAGCTACCTACCTGATTTGAAGCACACAACTTCTGGATTCTCTCCTGATTTTGGAGTGGTAAAGGGTTTAACTCTGTACAAATCAGCGTGCCACAGTTCTGCATATGTACAGAGTTTAAGAAAAAGATTCCCAGCAGTCAGGGGAGAGGAAAGAAGAGGGACAAAGCAAGGTACGCTTCAGGTTCAGTTTATATCTGCTCAAGGTAAATAATGCAGAGATCACCAGAAAGCAGAGGGAAAAGCGTCTACACTGAATCAGCTATTCTGCATGCTTTTTACTCTTGATAATCAGGCACAAAAATTTTTTTTGTAAAATCCCACTTAGATCATCAGTCTCTTTCTCATCAAAAGTCAAAATCATCCTGCTGCCAAGAACTTGCCTTTCTGTTAGGACACAAGTTTAATTTTCTATAAATTTATCCATTAATAGAGAGTAACTATTTGAGATTTGAGGAATTTCTATACTGTCAGTCTTCATGACTGCACTGAAATACCATAATTTCTCCTCAAGGCTCAGCTCATGCAGTCCTGCAGTAGCATAAGTTCGGATATATTTTTCCAAGTGTTTCAGAATCAAGACATTGTTTCAAAGCCCTCTCTGTGAGCTCAAACTTCAACAGAAAATAACCCCCAGTGATCTCACCACAGAAACAAAAAGAAACACTAATTTTAAGTTGTTCTTTCACATCAGGGAGGGATGACTTACGCTTTAAAAAATAAGCAGCAGAGAGTATTAAAAAACCATTTTCATCTTCCAAGCAAAGACATGTTTTACGTGAGAAAATCTATTCTCTAGATGATAAGTTGAAGAGTAATATAAAGTGAGTCTGAACTGTTGTCCAGACAAAACCTATTTCCTGACCAACCCTTCCAACCTGTATCTCAAATACATACAGCCTCATAGGACGGTCAGGGAACACACTGATGAGACTGTATGTCCCAGGGCATTAGGATTACTGTGGCTGGAAGCTGCACTGGATTTCTTAATGAGCTGAAATCAGACTGTTAATGAATTATGGCTGAAGCTGTGGATGCTCTATTATGCTCTGACAGCCAGTACACATTCTCTCTCAGTAGGGACTATAAAAAATATGGGAGCTGGGTGGAAATTTCTTCTATTAGCTCCAGTATCTCTGCTCTGTGCCTGCCTCCAAATATACTATGAAGCTGCAAACTACTGGAATTATAGATACCATCAATTACTGCTACTTGTCTTGACCCAGTAAAAAGCCAGATGGAGGTCTAAGCAAGAAACAAACAAAAGATAGGAACAGCTGAGAGTGAGATTATTCCCAGCAATGTGCAATTTAGGTAAAGCCTATGAGTTCCTGGCAAACTGCCCATGAGAATGCTGCTTAAGCCAAATTGAATACCTCTGACCTATGGATGTTTACAGAAAGGCAGCAGTCATAGAGCACTGCAGGGATAAATGAATGAGACTAAAAAAATTAAACAAGAGAAGAAAAAAACAAGATCAGACTTAAAATTTTACAAATACTGTGAGTTTTCCTAGCTCAGTTGGCTAGGCCGAGTTACCCATGACCCTGAAGACAGTTTTGAATATATAAGTAATATATAATGATTGTTGAGTCAACCATTCATTCAGCCTAATTCCTGGTTAGAATAAATTTAAAAACCAGAAATTTTTAAAATGTGGCAATTCAGCTGTTTTGATTTCTTTTTGATAGCCTGAGAGATACAGACTAATAGGAGATTATATAGATTTGATTAAATGCCCATCAATCTGGCACATCCCAGATCTTAATTTTTAAGTAGGTGGAATTTTACAGAAAGGGAGGGGGAAAACCCACACAAAACAGCACAAAACAGTGTCTGTTTTACTTATAAAAGCTAACTGTACTTATAAAAAGCTAATTTTTTATTTTGTGTTCCTTTTTTTCCACTCTCATTTTTTCCCCATCCTATCCAATGGCCACACTGCTAAGAGGCTCAGAGAATCTATGATCTGTACGCAAAGACAGAAAGGAAAAAAAAGTATGTACAGCTTGTAAGAGACTCTATCTAGTACTCAGCACAGTTTAGTTTTAATAGCTTCTACATGAACCCTGTAGGGTGTTAATCCAATCTTTGGTGTGTTAGGTGTTTCAGGATTTTAGTAAGGGTTTGCATACCATCCCTCACAGCATCCTCCTGGACAAGCAGTCCGAGCTGCGATCTGTGCAGTTCACACTGTGCTGAGTGAGGGACTGGCTGAAGGGCAGGGCTCAAAGGGGTGTGGTGAATCAGGGGGCTACATCTGCTGGCTGGTCACCAGAGGTGTTTTGCAGGGCTCGATTCTAGGGACAGTTCTTGTGTAATGTGTTTATTGGTGATCCGGATGCAGGAGCTGAATGCACTATCAGCAAGTCTGCTGTTGCTGCTAAACCAGGAGGTGCTGTTGATTCTCTGGAGGGACCAGAGGCCTTGAAAAGGAATCTGCATAGAGCACTGGGCAATCATCCCTGGCATGAAACTTAACAAGTGCCAGATCCTGCACCTGGGATGGAGTAACTGCAGGCACAAGTGCAAACTGTGACAGGAGTGTCTGCAGAGTGCCCTGCAGGAAGGGAGAGCCCTGTGGGTGCTGGTGGCAGCAGCTCAGTGAGAGGCAGCAGGGTGTGCTCGGGCAGCCCAGAGGGTAGAACCCTGTCCTGGGCGGCACCAAACACGGCAGCACAGCCGGGCAGAGCGGGGAGGGATCATCCGCTGTGCTCAGCAGCCTCACCCAGAGTGCCGGGAGCAGTTCTGGGCACCACAATGTAAGTGGGATGGGAGGGAGGAGGAATGCGTCCAGAGGAGGGGCACAAAACTGGGAATGGTTCAAAGCTGCACAAGGAAAGGCTCAGAATTGACTATGAGAAGCACATCTTCCATGGTGTTGGAGAGGGTGGTCAGACACTGGAAACCCCAGAGTTCCTGGATAAGTTGATCAATGCCCATCCCTGTCTGTTTAAGAAGCATTTGGGTAATGTCCTGTCTTGGTTTTGAAAGAAGACAGGTATCTGCTAAAGAGAGGCAGGGCCTCTCTTGGGATGGATAATTCAAACTCCCTTCCCTCAAATTATTATAATTTAGAAAAAAATTAAAACGGCTCTCAGGCAGAGATATGGGGATAGGAATAACAGTTCTTTACTAATAGGTATAACAAGGCAAACAAACAACAACAACTACAGCAATTAATAGCGAAAATACAGCTAGGGACTTTGATGGAGCTTGGTTTCACAAAACCCGGGGCAGTCTGGTCTCTGGGGACTCTAAAAAAAAGGTACTAAGCTGAAACGGTGGGGGATCCCGGGCTGGTGGATCAGATGAAGTTCGGAGCTCTGTCGGTGGTCACTGGAGGGCAGGGATGTCTGGCAGGGAGGGCAGTGCGGGCCTGTGGTGCAGAGCAGCTCTAAAACAGCGCCGAGGCAGTGGGACAGGGCTGAGCCAGCTCCAGCAGGGCGGCAAAAGGAGAAATCAGGATCTTCCTGGGCACACAAGCAGATGATGGTAGCTCTCTTCAGGATCAGATCCCGGTGGTGCCAGTGAGAAACTCACACCGCAGTGGCAGCCTCGTCCTCTCCCGATGCAGACCATACTAAAAAGTGCAGCTGCCCCCCAGCCCTCGTCTTTCTCCCCCCTCCTCAGGGGGAAACTCCCGGAGACAAAGGGTGTAGCCAAGTGCCAGCCTCTACCCAGCCTCCATGCTTTGTTTCACCTGAGCACTGATAAGTACTTGGCAATTAGTTGCCTTGCAACTCTTGGGAAAAAATTCTATAGGTGAAAAAAATAAACAAGTCTAACCCCCAACATGTCCTTATTAACATGCTTTAATTTTGGTCAGCCCTCAAGCTGTTAAGACAGCTGGGCTAGGTTTAGGGCCCTTCCAACTGAAATACTCTATTCTCTTCTCTTCCTTTTTTAACTTTTGTCTTCTAAGTTTCTTCTAAGGCTCCTGAAATCCTACATCCCTGTCCAGTTATAATTAACACAGCATAAAGCTGTACTATTCTCATTTTAGATCCTTGCCACACCATTAGCTAGAACTCCTTATAGCTGTTAGCTCCAGAGTAATTTTCAGATCAACCAGCTCTGTAAGAATGCTATTAGAACAATGTATTAGGTACTTAAGCAAAACCAAAGTAAGAATTTGTCAGGTACATGTGTCAACTAGAGGCTATAGCGAACAGAACTATTTTTCATTTTCATCTCATTGTACTGCACTGCCTGTCATTGCTGGCCCCAGTCACATCTTGCCACAGTGATGCATGAACTTGTCACCTCAAAATTGGACTGCTGCGACCTACACAGAGCGATGCCAAGCAGGCGCTGCAGCTGGCACCGAACGCTGAGGCTCATTTATGGGAAGACACGGTGCCACTTCAGCAGATTGGGCTCATGTTTCAGTGGTCTGTACTTGTAAGTTTAAAAATTCAAGGTTCTGATTTTAATAATTACAGCCGAACTACACGAGAGAGAATTATCCAGGTAACTGAGCCCTGCTGACAACTTGGCGTTGGAGATAAACTAAACTACCAAAGAGGGGAGTCTTAAAGACAGATTCTAGATTTGGTTTGTTCATGTCCACTGAGAGTTCAGCACAGTTCAAATTCATTTTGGCATGCTTTCTTATTTATCCCAACCTTTACCAAACTCTAGCAAAAGAAGGGGTTGGAGATAAGGAATGACTGACTTATAAACAGTCCTTTTATCTGCATGTCATTTGCAGATAAAGGAACTATACCATAAAATATGCTCTCACAGGCTTTCAGTAAACGCATTGCTGTTAACAGCAAAATCAACCAACCAACCAAAAAACCCCCAAAACGCCAACAAATAAAAAATGCCTATGAAGCAAAACTTTTTTAACAAATCCCTTTACTGTGCAGATATTTGGGATGTCTCACTTGACCACTGAAGTAACTGAGGGCACATGATTTCACTTAGTAGTTCTCTCTGACAATCATTTGTAGTTCCGTTTTCTTGGAAACGTGTTTTGCAAAGTCTTGCCAATTTTGCTTTGGTTACTTCCAGTTAAGAATGTTCAAATCTATTCTGAACCAATGTGCACATCAGAAATTCACAAAATCACTAAAGGAACCATTAGGCATAAATCACACACTGTTCATCTCTGTCACATATTTGTCTCTTGGTTTATATGTAAGAACACAGTGGCCTGTTTCAACACAAAATATAATTTACATATCCAGAAAAACAACCAAAGAGGTGCCACAGCCAAACCTGTTCTGTTCCTCTAAAAACATGCAATTTATGTGTACTGCCAAAATGCAATAACCTACCTCTTGATAAATCTTCAAATGTTTCTACACTCAAAAGTTCTAGTGCCATCTTTTTAGGAACCACTGAAAACAACTTCCATTATTAAAAAAACTGAATTAAAAACTACCCCAGATATTTCTTGAAGTCTAAGGCACCTCCTGCAACTAAGAAGACATGCAAGCTGGACTTTAAGCAACTGAATAAATACATTTCAAGAAGATTTAGCTTCAAACAGAAGGAAGAAGCTACAGGATTACTTTAGGAACACAGTTGCATAGTGCATATGTGCTGATCCACAGCACCCTATGTCACTGAGAAGCAGGTAATATTTGAGCAATATCTGAGATACCAGCATTCCTACTAAAGATTTCCCTTATGATTATGATGAACCCATCTGTGAGAAGTTCATGAACTGTATGACTTATGTCAGAAATAAATCTTCTTGCAAACACATTCCTTCTTAGGGATTTTTTTTGTTCTTGTTTTTATTTTAACACAGTTTACAATCACTGTTTATGACCCAGAAAAAAAACTGCTATGACAGCATTGGTTGTGGGAAGCTGTAACTAATCACAAGTCAAAGCTGATCAAAAATAAAACACTTGTCGTTTTGCCTCATTCTTAAAGAATGACCTTATCGTGCAACAAATAAACTTTTTGTGCACTGTTCCCTCTGCCCTGCAAAACCCTCTATAAAAATGAAACATAATGTTATGCCACTTGGCAATGTGTCAGGACTTCTGGCCTATAAAGGGACAGCTAAAGGCTGTACCAGATGCTCCTTCATCAGAAAACTAAAGAGAAACTGGAGCAAGACAGAAGAGGCTTTTGTTATTGCTAATGCTTCCATGTTTGTTCTCAGGAGCTTTCCACCCTCAGGGAGGAAGAGACCACTACATTAGTGCCTCACAGACTTAACTAACTTACAAGGAGAATTTAAGCTATTTAGACCACCAGCCAAACCAATACAGTGATGCTGTGGCAGAGAACAGTCCAAATAATTTCATACTGAAAGCACACGAAGATAAACAGTACCTACTGGCTGCTGCAGCTCTTCCACTGCAGAGTATTTCTCAACTGATCTTCCAGAGGCAGTGGGATTATGCAGGAAAGTTCTTCTCTTTTCCTCCTGTGACCTCCTCATACACAGCAGGACCACATGGCATAAAAGAGGAAAAATCACTCCACTGTCCTCATCCCACCCAGACAGATTGCAGTGGAGAACAGAGAGATACCCAACATCTTCCTCACACTGCACAGAGAAGAGATTTGAGGTGGAAGAGAACAAGACTTGTTCTTGTTCTACCACATGATTTTTCCCCACCTTGATTTATTTCACTCTGTCTGCAGTATGCTGATCAGCACAGCTCAGACAAGATCAAAATGAAAGCTGATGGTGCAGGAGAGGTAAATGGTAATGAATGGTAACATAATTTTATGTCAAAAACATCAAAGCTTTATATTTTAGTAAAAAGACTGTTTCCTTTAAATTCTCACACACTAGAGGAAGCTGTAATGGACTAGCAAAATCTGAACTTCTGTAAGAAATTTTCTCCTGAGAGCATAAAGTAATTGCTGCCAGGACATTGCATAACCAGGCATATAATGAAGCAAGCTACTGAAAACGGCTGGTCTTCCAATCACTCATATCTAAAATAGGAAAGCAGAAAGGGGAAAATACCTTAAAAAAGCTTAGTTATCTACTAGGACCTTTAAATATGATACTTTAATACTAAAATATAGAGAGTGCCTACTACAAAGCAATTTCTTTTACAAGATCCACATCCAAAGAAGGATGGCCTATTAAGCAGTCAAGCTCAAAATCTGTTCTCAAATGTCATCAGAAGTGCAGTGTCTTTCCATCAGGTCTATCCCCTAACATGCAGCCACAGTTCCATCTATTAAACATAATGATAAAAATAGCCATTGAAGGTTTATCGTTCCTTTTTGCCCTGTGAAGGCAATGCAGTTCAGAGAGAGGGAGCAGACATTTACCCTTGACTGTAAATCACCAAAGCAATTTACAGCTGGTTTAATTTCTGCACACCTCCAAACAATGAAATTGCACAGTGACAGATTGGGGCATAACTACACACAGCCCTACAACTAAGCCTCACACGGAGAAAATTTGGCCCTTGGCAATTTCTCTTCAGGTTTTTTTAGAATTGAAGCCTACTTATAATCTCTCAATTTGCAGGACTGGCAGGTAGAGACAGAATAAAAATGCTACAGTCTGGCTCCTTCTTGCGATCCAGAACCAATAAAAGAAAGAAAAATGGTTTACTACTGCACTTCTTTTAATCCCTTCTATGGAAATCCAGCTTTTACTACAGCAGTTGTCTGACACTGTCCAAAAGCCAAGCAGCTCTGCACATTGCAGAATTCTGTATGAAAAAACTAAGCAAGCATCAATCATTTTCAAAATCTGCCCTATCAGTCAGTACAGCTTGGTGAGAATGTTTGTGTTATGTCCAAAATTGCCAAAGAAGTGTCAAAGATAACAGATACACTCTGCAACATAAGAAAGAAATCATGGCAGAAATGAAGCAAAGTCCCAAAACCTGCAGCACTTTCAGGATATCACAACAAAAAGAGATAAAGTCGTTCTGTTCCCAGCTCAGGCCTTTTTCTCCTCAAGCCTTGGAGAAGTGCAATTCATAGTTTGGCTTCAGAGTCAGCATCACAAACCAAACCACACAGTCCACTGTCAGAAATCAATTTTTTTTTTTAATTCAGAATAATAAATTTTGCCTTTTTAAAATCTTATTGCTTGAGCCTACTGCTTTAGTATTTTAATTCTTCTCTCCACCTCTGAAGCTAAAGAAAAGCTTTCGACAAAAACAGACAAGATTTCCTTGTAACTACACAGTTCCAGAAGTTTAGCTTGGAAGAGGAAACACTATGTCCTTATAGTCACTGCATAGTGGCAAAGGTGCAAAATTTCCTTAAGAGAGGCACAGGTTAATCTTCAGATCACAACATCTGTAAATACAGAAAAAAAAAATCTGATCCCAAATCAAAAAATCAGCTTTAATCTCTACCACTCTTAACTGTAAGAGATTGAACTCTTAAGAGACAGAGTTCCTTTCTTAAAAGCTTAATGATACTATTTTATTACTGTTCCAGACACCATTCAAAGTTTTAGTGCAAATGAACATTTGATCGCTCAGGTGCTGAAAAATATTGTTCAACACTTGCAGTAAGTGTAATGGCTCAAAACAGGAAGAGAGGAAATTAAACCCAAAAAGATACAAAAGCAACAAACTCACAAGACAGAATCTATTTTTACTTTAGAGCCAGAACAGATTAATATCCCATCTCTGACAATATACCCTTAAAACAACTTACAGGTTTCACCATGTATTTCACCATACTTTTTAAATAAGAATACGTTATGTTTCCAGTTTCAGGTTTAAGTCAAGAACTTCTTCGGCAATTTTCACATGAGCTGTGAAAATAGTAATTTTTAACTGGTTTGATCTTTCCTTTCTAAAGTCTTCATATTGGATTGTTTCCTGATTGCTGAGAGGATAGAATAACATCTGCAGAGACAGAAGTTGCCATTTTGAAGCTCTGCTAGAAAAAAAAAAAACCCATGCCTTTAAAGCAAAGCAGAGAATACAAAAAGATCAACCCAAGTGTTTTGGAAACTTATTTAAACTACATACCAACAAAAACTACGAAACAATTTGTAAGTGCTATAAGACAAACTTCTACTTTCTTGAGAAAATTTAAGAGATCTTTAACACTTTCCCATCTGACATCTTTCTCTTTGTTTCTGAAACAAGGTGGTTCAAAATACCCATCACACAGGAAGCACAAGCAGTATGTCTTCACAGCTACTAAAACGTGAAACTGTTCTCCCTCTTCAACTGCTGATCAGTTTAATTGTGTGATACAGCTACAGAGGCACAAAGAAAGCTAGAAAGTTAAAAGATAGATTTTAAAATTTTTAAAAAACTGAAAGAATAAAGGCAAATTAATTGCTAAAATAAACGCCACATAATAGGCAGATAACAAAACTCCTTTCTTCGGGTAAGGAAGAATGAAAGCTTTTCTCCTAAAGCTGGTTTTCTGAAAGAAGTGAAGTGTTTCAGCCGCCCCCTAGTGTCAAAATTAATGCACAGGTAAGCCAAGAGCAAGGCTGAAAAGATGCTTGAGTTAAGAAATTAATTATTATTATTTAATTTTAATCATCATAAAACTAAAAAGCAGAAGTAAATTTTAAAATACCACTGGGACAGTTTTGTCCTTAAAATTAAGGTATTCAAACCTTTCCTGTTATGTGCAATTCTGCCTCACAGCAACTAACTACATGAAGTTACAGGAGATCTTTTACTCAGCTTCAGCCCTATATTTCAGCCTAAGGAAAAGTTCTGCTTGATGCTAAAAAACCTAAATTATTAGAATTTTAAAAGAGAAAATAATCAGTCATCTATTCCCATAACCCAAGTTGTAAGATAAGCAAATATTAAAATTAAAGAAATACTGGCTTCTATAATTCACTCTACTTAAAACCAACTGTTTATATTTAAGTATGGCTGAAAAATTCTCCTTTTCTTCCTCAGGCTCCACATATAAATTTTAACTAGAGTTTAATTAGCATGCGGAAAAAGGAAAGCTCAGAGGGAAACCTTCTCTGGAGGGTTCTTCACCAGCAAATTCAATGAAATCTTGAGCACCAATAACAAAACAAAGTTCATATGACAAAAAGTGAAACTCCTGAAAATATTAGATCCTGATGGAAGAAGGAGAAATGTTCTAATAGATAAGCTAAGTTTTAAGTTGTGTGTACTGCTGGCTCATGGTCAACTTGTCATCAACTAGACAGAGCTGTTTTCCAGAGGATCAGCATGAACTGGAGCATGAACCAGGTATTCTTGGAACACATTCCTGTGCATATGCACATGCTGTGGATGAATGGGACCAGTCAACACAAGTTAGCCAGTGACAAATAATGCCTGACCAACTGGATTTGTGGACAATGGCAGAGCAGTGGATGTGATTTACCTCAGCAAGCCTTTTAACAGGGGTTGGTGGGCAACTAGTCAGGTAAAAAACAGCTTGGAAGGTTGGGCTTGGAGAACAGTGGTTCAAGTGTCAAAATCTATGCTGCAGGCCAGCAATGAGCAGAGCATTGCATGGGTCTGTCTGGAGTCTTGTCCTGTTTAACACTTTATCAGTAACCCGGAGAAGATGACACAGTCCCTCTCATCAGGCTTGCAGATGACAGCAAACTAGGGGATGCAGACAATAAGCTCCAGGTTTGAGGAACCCAGACAGGCCAGAGAAATAGGCTGCCAGGAAAGGACCTCAGATAAGTGGAGGCTCCTACAAGACCTCAGGAAAGTAAATGAAATCCTGGAGGACATGGGCTCATTGCAGCCCGGCCTACCTTCACCTTCAATGCTCCCGAGAGATTGGAAATTGGCAGTCATTGATATTAAGGATTGTTTCTTTAATATCCACCTCCATCCTAGACATGCTCCAGGGCTTGCATTTTCAGTGCCATCTATTAACAGACAAGCCCCCCTAAAACAGTATCAATGGCAAGTCCTACCCAAGGGGTTAAAATGCTCGCCAGCTATTTGCCAAATGTATGCTGCTCGTATTCTCTCACCCATTCAAGAAAAATTCCCTGATGCCATAATTCTTCACTACACAGACAATATCCTAATTTGTGCTGAGACTGACTATTATCTAGAGACTGTCCTTGAAAAGACTGTCAAAGCCATAGAAGGAGCAAGATTTGAAATTGCAATAGACCTCTGCTGAAAAGAATTTGTGGGTACCAGTAGGGACTGGGCTAAACAAGACTCAGAATCGTAATGAAGGCTAAAAGCTTACTGTACTGTATCCACAAAACAATACACAGTAGATAACAGAAGTGATTGTTTTCCTTTACTCAACACTGTACTAAATCCAGTTCTGAGCCTCCAGTAAAAGAAAGTGTTGATCAAGGCTGTGGAACTGCTGGAGTGAGGCCAGAGGAGGCACATGAAGATGATCAGAGGGCTGGAGCACCTCTCTGATGAAGACATGCTGAAAGTTGGGGTTGTTCTGCCTGGAGAAGGCTCCAGGTAGACTTTATGGCATGTTCCAATACCTAAAGGGAGCCTGAAAGCTGGAGAGGGACATTTTACAAGGGCACACATCTACAGGACAAAGAGAGAAGCTTTCAAACTGATGGAGAACAAACTTAGATTAGATATAATAAGTTTTTTACAATGAGGGTGATAAAACACTGGCACAGGTTGCCCAGAGAAGTAATAGATGCCCCATCCCTGGAAACATTCAAGCAGGGTTGGATGGGGTTCTGAGCAACCTGGTCTAGTTGAAGATGTCCCTACTCATTGCAGGGGGCTGGACTAGATGGCCTTCCAATCTAAACTATTCCATGAGAAACCTGAGCAAGTTCTGCCAAAGGTCACCAAGTTCCTCAGGGAATTAGAGCTCTGGGCCTGTGAGAAAAGGCTGATTAAAACAGGCTTGCTTCACCTATGAAGGCTTTGCAGGAACACAACAGCAGATTTTCAATTCCCAAGAGAGGGTTACCAAGAACACAAGCCAGGCTTTTTATGAAAGTATGTGGTAGGAGAACAAGAGACAACTGAAGTCGCCACAGGACATTAAAAAAAATCACTGCTCTGAAGTACTGGAACAGGAATCTGAGAGACTGTGGAATCTACATCCACGTAGATTTTCAGGAACAATCTGGACAATGTCCGAGCAACCTACTCTGAAGTCAGCATTGACTGTGCTTTGAGCAGGAGCTGGGTCTTGAATCAGGGACCCTTGAGGTCCCTTCCAACCTGAATGAGTCTGCAGGTGGCATCACCTTATAAACCTAAGCACATAGGAGTCTGGGGTATCATAGATTCAATGTCCTTTCTGACAGTAACATCACAAACTCCAATGTTTGTTTATTTATTTATTTATTGTTGGGTGCTCACTACTCTGAAGCTACTGAATTTATAAATGCAGCATTATAAAATGGTATTTGAAATGGCTTTAACATCTGGCATATGCCTATCCCAGAGCTTCCTGCACCATACAATGCAACAAGGAGTGCAGGCATATGTTTGCAGCATTGAGGAATGTTTGAGCTGCTTCACCCACAGTTTATCTGCTTAGCTAGCAGCATTTGTTTCAAGAAAATTTAAAACAGTGTCCCCACTCCCTCCATATGCCACCCTCAGTACAAACATATTGATATGGGTACCAACACGCACAGGGTCATATAGACACAAGGCTTTTAATCAGGCTGGAAGCAAGCCCTTGGAAAGTTTCCATGGCACAGATGGTGACCCCTGGCCTGTGTATCACATCTGTAGTGCCATTGTCCTTACCCTGTCTGCTCCATAAGAACCACCACTGGCACGAAGACTGCCAGTTGTAGAGTAGAGGCAAGTATCTGATCATGGTAGTCAATGATGGGGCCTACACTTAATACCATTAATCTGGACTAAAAATTCACGTCAATCATGAGTAAACTTGCTGACACAAACTCTGAGAGCAGCAATAATCCATCAGGGCCAAACCAAATCACTGCCTGGAATGCAGTCTGATGTAATACTTGGCTTCAAGTTGCTCCCATGACTCTCAGTTACACATACAGATACAGTCACCCACATTACACAGATACTTTTGTTGAGCAGTTTTGTGAAATCTGTCAAAAAATTCAATGCTGTTCACACCAGTATCAGCAGAAGGCATTACATCACAATAAGCACACTGGATCTCTGAAGCCCAGTTAGATCTTTAGGAAGACAAAGACAAATAGAGCTCTAAAACACAGAATGATGTTTATAAATATTTGATGGGAATGTCAAGGTCTCTAAAGTTCACCAGAACTCATCAAGTACAGAAGTTTCAAAATCACTTTGGTCAGCTGCATACTTTTATGGCAGCGCTGCTGCCCTACACACATTCTCAGCATGGTAATACAATTCTGCTGCATGGGCATGCACAGATACCACAACTAGCACATGTGCCATCCTTTGGGAGTCTCTGAGTTAATACAGCATCTAGTCTGGCATCCATCCACTTTCGCAAAACAACCCATCTAACCCAATTTCCCATCGTCTTTGTTAACTGTTCCACAGCTGTGGGCAGAAAAATTCCCCAGGGGTCTGCAGCCTGTTTCTTTTCTCTCTCTTTCCTGACACTCCCATAAAATACACTCTGGTTTCACGACAGAAGGTACTGAAAGAGGAGGAAAATGCCTCCATTTTTGCTGACTAATAAGCATGCCTCCAATCAGATGTGATGACTTTCCCGTGACACGGTGACACAGTCATGAGCTGTGCTCCTACAGCACCACAAGTTCACCGGTGCCCACAAGTTTCCTGTTCGTGGGCGCCATGGTCAGATCAGAGCAGATGCACCACGACACAAAGTCTGAGGGTGCTGCACCGAAGGGAAGATTACATCATGTGCAGCCTTGAAATGCCGAGGGCTGTCCTCAGACAGGACAAGAACCTCACAGCAGTTGGTAAAAAGAAAAATCCTTCATACTTGAAAATCCCTAACTGAACTTAGTAAGTGGTTAATAGACTTAAGAGCTGAAATCAAGTTTTAATATCCCCTGCCAATTAGGAATTCTTGTGTATTATATTTGGTATTCGCTACCTAACTATAACCCCAAACTGTCTTAAATGCACTAAACTTACAGCCTCATCACCAACCCTGATGATGACTTCTACAATCTATAATAAGGATATGATACATGGAAAGAACCATGCCATTTTCTTGGTTTTTCCATCTTTGTGTTTCAGTGAACCTCCCCTTTTTCTCCTAAGAATCTTGGGAGACTACTAAATTAAAAGATAGGATGGCATGCATAATAATACTATATATTTTCAATTTTAACTATTTCATATATTCGTTCCCAGTTAGGTATCCATGGAATTATAATAATGTAAATAGAAGAGCCTGAGGTGAATTAGCAAATGTTATTTTGAAACAAGGATACATAAACAGATCTGCAGCAGCCTCATTTAAATTGAGTGCAGAGAACAAAAAGTGGACAAAGCCACTACAGCATTTTAACCTATACGTATGCTGAAGATTAGTCTTTTTCTCTCTCTTTACACACTCTCCCTTAAAATGCCCAAACTGCTTTATTTCTTTCCACATCCTGCTACATCTTCTCATTCATCAAAGGTTCATCAGCCTCATTTAATATATTTCAAGTTGGGTAGCTCAGGATGCTTTAACAAACAGGAATTTGTCTGAGCTTGGCTGGATTCCCTCAACTGCACCCTCATCCACCAGTTGTGGATGACTGGTACTAGCCAACTGTACAGCACTGTTCCTGAACAAGTAACAATTGTTAAAATAAAAAAATTAGAGTTTAGGCTATGTATTGTTCTGGGCTACTATCAAAGGAAGCACTTGCATGAAAATACAAAAGCAGGAAACAGTAAAAAAGTACATTCTGTGGTACCAGCTCTTTGCCAGCTTCAGTCTTCACTGCGTACTGTATCACACCAATAAATAAAAGGTGCACTGTGAGCAGCTTTTAAAGCAAAAACAAAATAACAAAAAAACCCAAAACAAAACCCAAACCAAACAAACAGCCACCCCTCTACTCAAAAAAAAAAAAAAAAAAACAAAAAAAACCCCAAAAACCACCCAAGTAGACTGAAGGGTAAAGTACTAAACAATTGTGACAAGAAAAAAATCTTAACAAAGGTCAATGTTGTCCCCGAGACAACATTTTTATTTCAGCTGTCAGCTTTGAAAGCCAGATAGATACAAATCTCAGTAAATGCAATAGGTAAAAATTAGTACTCTTGTACAGATATACTCACTGCCTTTCCAATTTTTTTTTTTTAATTATGTACCAAGGTTATAATAATAACTCACAAGGAAGAATACCAGTTTTAATAGCATGCTGATTTACTTACACAAAACTGCAAATTACTAATTTCCAGTTTACATCTGGAGTCCTCTTTCCATCTTGCATGTCTCTGGAATGACCCAAACAGCACCAAGGTGTGGTTGGGCAAAGAGCATACTTGACATTTCTTCTGTGTGAGGCTCCTGGACAAAAATCAGCTCTTGGCAAATCTTTACTTTCCAGTAGGTGAACAGAACTTAAAATCACAAGCCACAAGAGTAAAACAAACAGGCTTGAAGATATGCATTTCAAGCAACACGGTTAGCAAGGCTGTAAGTTCAAATTGCATAGCAACCATTAATAATTTTAACATCAGAACAGTTGAGAGGAAAACTAATGTCTTTATAAACAGTTTGATGGGTGAAGTCATGGGTGTTAAGTCTTTGAAATGGGTATTAATATCTCTACTGACTTTGGGCAGCAGGTTTGCTGCAGAGCCCAGAGGGCTCCTGAAACAGACAGGGGTCTGCACAAGCCTCAACTTCTGAGCTTTGGTGTACAACAGTAGGTTCAGGGGGGAATGTATGGTAGGCGGCTCGGGAAGGCTGTACCTTCCTGTACCTCAGCAATGGGGAAAGGAAGAGGGCAACATGCAGCCAGGAGTTCAGGATAAATGGAGGCTGTGCTCTCTGAAACCTCGAGAGAGAAAACCTGTGGGTGTATGCCCCAGAGGACTCTCCCTTTATTCGAATAAAGCTGAAGGACTCCCCCGTCTCCTTTTTGGACATAAACCTCTGGCATTTGTGGATTTTCCTGACACAGTGAACAAAACATACACATCACAAGACGCAGCCTAACTTCTTCCTGACTGTTTCTATATTCTTTTTGATATGCACAAAGCATGTAAGAAGCAAAAAGGCGATGCTGTCAAAGAAGCATACAACACTTAAACATAAATTGGACCCATAAACACTATTTAGGCTAAAAATAAATTCCTGGAGACAAGATAAACTAATAGTAGACATTACATTTTTTAAAACATGGTTTTAAAAAAGAAAACACATTTTAAAATCAAACCATGACATCTAAAACAACCTAGTTTTCTGTTTTCACATTAAATTGCATGAACGCTTTCAAAATATTACAAAAATTATTTTGACAAAAAGATACTCATCATGATACGAGTTCTGCTGAGTAATCGGTATTAACATACCTATTTTCAGCAGTTTTATGTGATAAATCCATCAACTTTCAGCTTGTTTAGACCGAGGACAATCCAAGATAACTACAGCATCAACACTGTCTGTGAATGTTCATTTCAGCGACAGAGCCCTTTGCAAAGCCTGATTGTGCTTTAAGCTTACTTTCTTTCTTCCCAAATTTGAACTAATTTTTCTAATAATTTTTATGTAAGGACGAGTCTGTGCTTTTGCAACTGCTCCACACAAATCTGTGTTATCTGTCCTGCTTAGAGTCACAGGCACTGAATTCCATTTCTGTTCTTAGTCATGCATGGCTCACTCTCCATGCCCACAGCATCTCCCGTCACTCTCAGCACTGCTAGCAATGTACAGTCAAGCCTGACCTAATGTGCTCCCCTGGAACAGAAGGCAAAAATAAACACACGGAGATGGACCAAATGCTAGCAACCCTGGGTTCAAATTTTACCCATCTTGCATAGCATCAAATAGGCCACTTCGAAATGTTTGCAGCTTCACCTCCTCCCAGTCCATGTGACAGCCTCTTGTCAGTTCGTGTGTCTTTCAACTTCCATTTGACTTTTTGCCTGGCTTTGTAACTGAATACCTTATCAAGCCCCAAATAGGTTTTTAACAATTCTCAATTCAATCAAATAATTGAATCAGGTAAGGTTCTGGGATTTGCTAGATGCAGATAATTTAGAAAAAGAAGTTTCCTGATGAGTTACTTCAGGAGATCTGTGCATGAGCCTCTGAAACTCAGTACTGAGGGCAAACTGAGGAAATACAATAGGCTTTCCATCTCTCACATCTTATGCTCTGTATAGCAATAATGCTTTTATGCCATAGTTTTCCCATTAATAACACTGCTTCACGTTAGCTGTCCTCCGATGCTGCACACCAAATTCTAGCTAGCCGACTATTTGTTTCCAAACTCCCCCTTTTTCCTTCTTAAACACTGCTGGAGAGAGGACTTCAAAAGAGGAAACATCCCACGATACTAGGTCAATTAATCTCCGTGTCAGCCTGAGGGCAATACAGAGGCAGGCAGAGGAGGAACTGGCAGGATGGCAAAGATAAAGCAGCTGAGTAGCACAGTTCAGTCAGGAACAGCACAGGGCTGAGCACGAGCTGACAGCCTCCCAGTACTGCCATGGCAGGAACACAAAGCAGGAGAGTGATTAATTAGCTTAACAAAAAGGAAAAACCCAGGATTAACAGCCATTGTTGATACGTACATGGATCCCCAACATTTTTTTCAAAAACACTGAACTTGGCTTGGAAAATGGGCTTGGAAAAAACCTTGGAAATGACTTCTACAATCGATAATGATACACTGCAAAAACAGTATCAAGTGTATTAGGAATACACTTCTATGCCTCTGCTAGGGGAAAACCTACCTGCCTAAGAGGCACTCAGCTGCTGGAAAATCCGCAGCAACTGAACCAAAGTGCCAAGAAACACATTAGTAGGAAGAAATGTGATATTGGCTTTGCAGAGGGCTGGCTGAAAAGTGTAATGTTCTTCCCTCATTGGCATCTCTAACCTCTGTGATACTACAGATGCTTCTGCTGAGTGGCAGCAGTATCCCTTTGTAAATGATGGAGCAGATTCCAGGGCTACTAGCAAGGAAAATAATGCAGCTCCTGAAATTCCCACCCATGTCCCCCACATGAAGCCACAGATTTCTCTCCTACACTGAAAGAAACTGTTCAGGGATTACAAGAGGAATAATTTTATGCAAAAAAAGAAAAAGCAAGAAAGAATCCACTGACTATCCAAGCTTTGGTACTCTGGTAAGATCAGTCCCTTGGTTCCTTAACCATTCACAGCCTCTCTGAAGCTCAGCTGCATGAGTATGATATACACCAAGCAGAAATGAACAGATGGGTCAACAATTTAAATACAGCAGTCAATAAATCAGAAATCAAAGTGGATTTGAATTGAGCATACAGAGACTCTCCAGAAAATGTTTAAGGTCTGATAACAGTAAAAATGTAAACTACTGCTTTAAGAAATTTAGTTTAGCTCACAGCTGTCCAACAGGCTACCACAGGAACATGTACATAGCACGATTTAAAATGAGGCTTTTTTATTCTGTCACAGAGAAGCAGACAATACACTCGCTGCACACAACAAAACAGGTACCACGAACCAGCTCAGCCCAGAGAGAGGGACCCTGCAGTCCCTTTCAGGGGCTGCCATGCCCAAGAACTGCTCTGTGGAAGGCAGCTGTGGATAGCAGCTCTGTGGGAGCCTGGTGACATGCAAAAGGGAGAACAAGCTAAGTAAGAGCAGAAAATTGTGCTCCAACACATTCCTCCATGCCTTCTCTCACATGACAAGTAAGAGACAGCTTCACCCTATCATTCTTAAGGAGATTTGGTTATATGTGTGACTAAATACTCAAGTGAAAATCTTTCTCCATATTAAAAACCTTAAATAAAAATCCACCCATGGGAAAGTGCCACAAATCTGATATTCCAAGGGAGAACTAATAATAAAACATGTTAATTAATGATGGGGACAAATATTCCAGGTTCAAGTAACCTGAGAAGAACCAGCGATTAACTCAACAGTATCACTGGGACAAATAATTTTCCTTTCCCCATAACTAATTTATCTTTTGCCAGTGGGGTGCTCTCATACATGGAGATTCAACTTTATGGCACATTACAGTTTAGCTGTATCATATTACTTAGTAACTTACAGGACAGGATCATTTACAATTTTGCCTCAAGGCCTCAGAATTCAGCTTAGAACAGACTCTGAAAATGAAATTATCCTGACCTGGCCAAATGCCAATCCCAAGGCCACTGCCCACAGTAACTTTCTTTTCCTCAGGCCACCTTAGCAGAACTTCTAATCTTCCTGAAGATGTGGTCTAACATTATCCATTTAATTGGATAAGCTCTTCTTATGACAATGAATAGAGACTGATGCCAAGCAGTCATTCCAATCAGACATCAACAACATGTTGGCCCAACTCTGGAACATCTGAGCACGTTTCAAATATTTTACAAATACATGCCTTTCGCACAACAGGGTCATCAAGTTATTTCTATGACTGTAAGACAGCCAATATAACTTAACAAAACCTCTTCTCATACTTTTCTTTCTCGTCTTGCTTGCCTGATCTCATTTTGTATTAAATTTTACAGCCTGTATTTGTTCAGTAGGTTCCAGGTCCTCCCCTCTGTGCCTCACTCTGCTGGGCATAGTATGAAGAACTTGAGAGCAATGACCCTGCTCACAGTCCAAAACAAACCACACAAACGAAGAACAGCCCTGCCCCTCACAGTCTACCACATGGGTAAGGCACAGTGACAACTTGCTCCCATACAACATCACCTTAAACATTTCAAGACCATTGTTCAACACATCCTATATGTTAAAATGTCCATCTTATCTAGAATGGCTGCCTGCCAGAAAAAAAAAATACCACAAAGCATCTCACACGCCCTTTTTGATTTCATTACACACCAGTATATTTTCCAGACATTTAAAAATCCCCACAGTATGTGCTGGTTTTAGGATATAGCTGAAGATTGTCTTCACTTCAGTCTGGGTCTGAGCTCTCTACCAAGCAGTCTCCTATAATAGCTTTTGTAATACACTGTATTTAATTTTGAGTGATGAGTAGCAGCATTTCACCCAACTTCAATACCACACATCAGCAAGGCATTCAATCACTTCATTTTAACAACAATTTGTTGTTCAGATTCTAGAAGTTCAAGTCTGGCAAGCTTTTTAATATGCATGAGTAGGTTTCATAGAAAGCAAAGAGCACGTTTCCCATTCTGCTCAGCATGCTCAAGTCCCATCTTCTTTGCAGAAACAGACCACTTTGAAAGGAAAATCCTTGAATTAATACAAAAGGGTATCTGAAATCCAGTAGCTAACACAGATAAGCAAGGTAAAGAAACTGGGGTAATTTCTAAACCTCCATTAGAGATGGGATACTAATTTTTCAATTTGCTGTGAAACTGATTTCAGAAACATAATGGAAAGGAGGAAAATTGCATATTACCATGCATGCAAGGAAACTGTTTGAAATATCCTATTTATCTTCCCTCTCTAAGGGATGTGAATTCTTTTGTACTCCTTGATGATGTGAATCACAGATCAGCATTCTGGGAATCAAGCCTATTCCCATTTACCAGTGTAATATGATCATTTAGCATAATTAACACATGATATTTTGTTACTGCCATGGACTTGGGCCAGATCTGAAATGTAAATATTTGCCAAACTGCACATCCTAGTGCCCAGTGCTACACAATAGTGTAACTTAAGACACTCACTTGATTTGCTTTCTCTTCTGGGAGCAGAGTTAAGGCTGCTGTGGGAATTCTCACTTTCATAACATGAGGCAGCTTAAACATTATAGATGATGTTACATTAATTTCTGCAGTATCAAATTTTAAAGGTGTGAAAACAAGATGAAAGAGCTCACAATACAGCAATCATTTCAAGTGGCACAAGAATGAACAGAAAGAAAAGTCCTGGAACAAATAACAACCATTTCCATCTTCCCCAGCTATCTTTTCCATAGTGTACTCCATCACCCAGCTCTCCTAGGACACAGTAATCAACAAACCACCATTCTGTGTGATTCAGAGTGTGGCACACATGCAAAAGGTAATCAGAAAAATCACTGCAAGATGTAAACACACAGCAGCCTTATGGAGAGACATTTTATGACCAAGCCAAGACTCTTTATAACAATCTTAAATTCTACAGCATGAAATTTCATAGCTTCTTTATCTTACATACATTGTGTCTCATCTACTACAAATACAGATGTTACCTGTGTCAATGCCTAACACCCCCACCTATCTTTTCATTCTTTGTCTTGCAACAGAAATACCAGGAAGCCATTCACATCTATGCTGATTTTGGGATTTTTTTTTCACAGTGGCTGGTATGGAACTGAGTTTTGGATTTGTGGTGAACAGAGGGTTGATAATATAGAGATGGTTTTAGTGGTGGTGAGCAGGGCTTACACAGAGCCAAGGCCTTTTCTGCTTCTTGTATTGCCACAGCGAGGAAATTGGATGTGGGACATTGGGCAGAGACACAGCTGGGACAGCTGACCCCAAGTGACCAAAGGAATATTTCATATCATGTAACATCATGCTCAGTGTAGCAAGTGAAGGAAGAAGGAGAAAGGGAGGCAGATTGGAGAGATGGCTTTTATCTTCCCAAGTCACCGTTACGTGTGATGGGCCCTGCTCTCCTGCAGGTGGCTGAACACCTGCCTGCCCACTGGAAGCAGTGATTTAATTCCTTGCTTTGCTTGTGCTTGTGCCTTAGCCCATGAGTTTTCCAGGTTCTACCCTTCCAGTTCTCTCCCCAATCCCATTGTGGGGGGAGTGAGCAAGCAGCTCTGTGGGGCTTGGCTGTTGGCTGGTGCTAAAGCACAACCATGTCCAATATCAAATGTTCAGATTTTAAACTAGTTCTGCACCTCCTATTACTGATTTTTCTCTTGGAAACACGCAAGTCCTACAAGTGAAATTTGCCACAGCAGTCAGACAACAGAACTACTGCCTTGACATTGAAAACCCTCTCAGGATATTTCCCAGTTCTCTCTTAAATAAACATCATCCCTAAGTCAATGCATCTTTGCAGTATGCCCAAGACTGAGCTGTTGAGTAGTATAACCTCTAATGATGATTTACACAAGAGTAAAGGAAAGCTCCAGCATTCCTTTTTCGTAGCCTCACCTAACGTTCTTAGTTTTTCCCAGTTGCAAGGAGATTATTTCCCTTCACAGACCATAATCTCTCACCACTCATCCCAAAACGCACAACAGTAGATGTTCTTTGCCTGCAGCTGTCATGACGAGTTTTACACAGCAGCACAGAAGTATGGAACAGTTCTTGGCAGGCCAAGTACAAGAGTGGACTATTAGCTCTCTGTTGCTCTCATTGCTTGGATTTATCAAACTGCACTCCTTGCAGCCTTTGGCAGAACACATGCACTGAGCAGAAAGGTGGATCACCTTGCTTTCCCTAAAGGAGCAGAAGTTGATTCTTCTACTGTGTCAGAAACCTAATGAAAGGTAAGCAGTGCCACACCTTCCACTCGCTCCTGGGCAAGGTTAAAACCCTGAACACAGGGAATGTAAAAATACAAAGGAATAGGCCTGCAGCTGTACTGAGACACCTAACCCCAGGGTAGCCCTTGGGTTCCTCCAAGATGAGTCTATTTTTCTAAGCCTGTTCATAGAACTACTCTTGTACAAAAGGATAAAACTTACGTGGACTAACAAAAGCACTCTCAGTAGGAAACTTGTTTCATTCCTCCCTGCTTCCTTTCCCTACAAATGTCACAGACAGGTAAGAAAACAGAGGAAGAGGAATATTTGCATAATACTAAGAGGATTATTGTCCTCCTCCGTTACATTTCCTTTGGTACTTATGGCAGCACTTGGAGACAATCCCAACAACAACCACGAAAATAACATATTACAAAAAGGTTTTGTAAGGGCTCAGTGTTGGACCAACTTGTCTTCCCTTAATGTCAATGTGAGCAGTATTAAAGATAAGGCTTAATGACTCTAAGAATCCTTCACAGAAATCTTACTTACTGAGGCAACTGGATGAACACCAAGGAAAAAGTCACAGACCAAACCTGGAAATAAAAGAAGAACAAAATGATTTTTTTTGTCTTTTGGACCCACTTCACACCATAAACATAATCAGCTTAGGAGGACAGAAATTAGAGATTTAGGGAGATTTAAAAAAACAAACAGGAAAAGGTATATCAAATTCCACCTGCTTCTGAACAAAAGGAGTAAGTCTTAACGCTGGTCTCCAGGGCATAATATACTGATTTGATCTGGACTCAAGTTTAAATAATGGCAATAGGCAAAATATTAAAACAGACTTACAGAAACTAAAGGGAAAACAGAGATCATAGAGAAAAGCAAAAGATGTGTGTCTATTAAATCAGAAATACTAGTCAGAAAAATCCAGTGCTTCTATCCCCTGGCATTTAGGTGCCCCATTTATCACCATGATTCCTGATGATCTGCTTACAGCAGCCAAACTAGAAATTAAACAAGACCCTTCCTCACAAACTCTCCTCCAGTAGCCTTGCTTTCTGACTGGTGTCACGTTTGCTTCCAGTACAACAAAGAGTCCTTTGCTTCTAGGACAACTGCTGAAGTCAAAACCACACAAAACCACACAGCAGAAAGCACCCCACCTTCTTCAATTCATACTGGAGCTTTCAAGCCTGTAACAGCACCACCCCAGCGTTAGAAGGGTGCTACAGTTAGCAAAGTTAGACTAGTATTTCCTTCAACCACATAGAGGAAAGACATGGAACAGTGCCACCTCCACTGTTTAAAAACCCATCAGTATTACTGCAGCTGCAAACAAAAAAAGAAGTAAAGACTAATTTTTTTAAAAATTGTGATTATTCACCAAACTTTGTCAACGGAAATGTTTCCATCATTCCATTGTTGTTGATTTTGAAATTAATGTTTTCCCTTTGCCTTCTCCACTGTATCAAGTAAGACAATGAAACATTGCCATTGATTTCACACAGCTGTTTATTTACCTGCTTCAGCACATGGACAATTCAAGAGATCATACACATCATTTCTATACATCTTTGTTAAAGTGAAATAATGCTGTATGAACTCATTATCCGTGTCGGTCTCCATGGCAAGCACTTGCAGGCATCCACCCAGCCTAACCTAGCTCCTCAGTGACACAGGTGACAACAACTTCAGCCACTGAAGTCCTCACACTGAAGTCAAGGGTAACTAAGCAAGAACTAATAAATAATAAAATTAATATTTTTTTTTAATCAAGAATTAAATTAGCCAAGATTCCCACAGTTCCATTGTGTATATGTGGGCTAGTTAGTCAAACTGCTGTCGCACACTATATGCTGTCAGCTACACTTACAGATGAACTTTCTTCATCACTGATGTAAGCCAGTTATGGACACAGCACAATCTGTACCAAAGGCAGAAATGGTCTGAGAGCAGCACTTGAAGTCATGTAATCCTGTAAAACAGGTAGCAGTCCTAGCCATCTCAGAGGTACACTGACTGGCCTGACAAAAGCCAGCTCTACACAGTAAAATTAAGAAAGGAAAATGAAATGCTTGCAAGAAAACTGTTAAAGAGGTCTTGTTGTTGGCCAAGGTAAACATTAATAATACAATCAAAGAAACAAGACAGACTAGAACTGGTGAGATGAAAATTCATGGGCAGATGCAACTGAAGAGCTCAGTTCATGCTCCCCACAGACTCACTACATGGCTTGGGTAGGTACAAGACTCTTGCAAAAACTATGATGCAAGGAACAACCACTCTGCAAATGCATCAAAAACTTGAATCTTTCACTATGTTTTCTACAAGAGTAGAGAACTGTACTCAGTAGCCAGACAATCTGTTCAATCCATGGTTCACAGCAGAAGAAAATAAGGAGACAAGTCTGCCTTCCAAAGCAGAAGTCCTATAGTGACAAACAAAACCTCAAAGAAGAAAATGCTGATCTTTTCTCTTCTAGAAAGCTCAGTGACTGGTAGGCACTTATCTCCTGCTAACCATTAGGTACATCACCACACCTCTGCTCCAAACTAAAGCATTCTTGTCTTTCAGTTTCTCAAACCACGGCCCAAGGGCAAGCAAAGTCTGTTTGCTTTTGTAAATAGGTGCTTTGGGCCAGTAACATCATCACAGGTAAGTACCTACTTCGGTTGTCCTTGACGATTTCGAGCTTGCCGTGGGGATATTTTGTACCTGAAGTATGAGATGAGTGCATTTCATTAATAAAATTAAAACCTCCAGCTCTAACCACTTACAGATCTTCGAAACTGGGCTGTCCAGTGAGACAAGCAGAAATAGTCTGGTAGTGATCTTCTACTAAAGACTTAAGAAGAACATGCAGCAATGAACATCACTTCCCAGCATCTCTTAGAAGTAAAGGAGGGGGTGACACAGTACCTTCACAACAGAAAAAGGCCTTAAGAAGATTTTGATAAATTACCTTCAAATTTTAAAAACAGAGAAACTAAAGAATACTTGCTAAAGCAGGGAGAAAGATGGAGATTCCTGAAGGAAGCAACATTTCTCTTTAAAAAGCCCTTCAAAAATTTCAGAAAAAAACACCTACATATCTAAATGACTCGAATCAATTTTGTTTCCTTTTTGTGGTTTAATGTAGAAACAGCAAGGAAGAAATGGACTAAAGACAGCAAAACTGTTCTGCTCTTACCATAGAATGAACTTCCTCAGTGCTTCAAGGAGGAATTGATGGAGAACAGAGTAAGAAGGAAGAACTGCAGATAGAGACTAAATAGCTGTGAAAACCAAGCTATGATGAAACACAAGCAGGACTTTTTGTTTTCATCGAAGAAAATAGGATGCAATAGAGATTGCTTGGTTGTCCCTGGAGAGTAGGCAACTGAAGATGAATTCTTCAGGGTAAACTGACTACTTCAAAAAAGATGTCTTAAGAAATTATTTTAAGAAAAACAGAATAAAAAGGAGAGAGTTTCCTGTATAAGTCTGGGAGGTACTTTGTGGTGACCATTCACCAGCAAAATGGTGTGTCAGCATGGAACTTAGAAAACTGAAAGCCATCCAGATGAATTTACACTGGTGTGGGAACTTACGATTCTGTTCTCACTTCCTCCTCCTGGTTCTCCCTAGAAAATCCCTTCTCTATCTCATGGTCCTTTTGACTTTGCCTTCTATATAACTAGAATAGAGCACACATCCAAAAAGCTCCTGTTCTCAATGAAGTCTCTTCCTCTACAGACAGTCAAATCGCTCTACAGATCACTGGTCGCAGCAATTACTTTTACCACAGCCTTCATATCCTAATCTCTAACCATACTCACCTGAAATACTGTCCCAAGTCTTCCCACACAAAACAGGAGAAGTTTCAGTGTGTAGGACTTAGCTGATCTTCTATTCTGAGTAGGTGTGAGGGGAATATATTGGGAATTTTCCCAGAGTTGCAGTTCTTCCCCCTTGTTCTTTATCTTTGATGGCACCCAATAGCTCAGCATCAGGTATCTGTGCTATTTATATCCTCTCTATAGATGCCTCTGCTGCTGTCCACAGTGTCCCAGGTTCTATGAATGCAAAGTCTTGCCAGTCCAGCTGCTTTCTCCACTGCTGGGAAATAGATCAGCAAGAGCTTTTCTAACACTCAGAGCCACTGTTACTTGGCAAAACTTTGTGAGACACCACAGCAGCACTGGAGAGATCCAAATGCTCTGATGTATGAAAGAAAATCACTTAATTTATACTTGGAAGGCTTCCTTTACAGGCTTTTAGGCCAGCCATTTAGGTTTTTATTTTACAAGGAGACATGCTCCCATCTGCATGTTAGTACGGGTCTCCTCTACAGCCAGAACCATTATCCCATTTCCCTAATGGTATTTTGTCCACATGTATATAAATACATATAAACAATACTGTGCAGACTGTCCTCCAGCAGAAACAACATACTAGGCATTCCTAGAACACTGCTTTCAATCCTTCACAACTTTAGCTGCACTTTCTTTAAACAAAGTCAGGTAACAATCTTCATTCACAATGGTTACAGTCTTAAAATAACAAGCAATGCAAAGCTGGTTTTGGGATAAGTATATGTTTACAAAATCAAGGAACTGTTTAAAAGAAAGCTGGATGAACAGACTGGGCAGAACCACCTTACACTGAACTGAATGCAGAGTTGTGGCTAAAAACCAGCAGTAGAGAAACAAAAAGGGAAGTATGCTTGGAAGCATTCAAGAAAGCATTCTTGAATTATTTAACCTTTAGAAATGTGCAAATGAAAACAAAAAGTCCCCTTGCCTGTGCTCAACATGAGTTTGGAGTACAGCTGCAATCACCATAATTGTGATTGTCAGCATAAGGCACTTGAGGAGACAGCACTGACTACCCAGTTGCACAAGACAAGTCACTTGGGTTCTTCTCACCAATGTCCTAAACCCAGGATTCCTTCAACTTCAAGCTTTGCCTCACTCAATCCTTCAGGTCAAGTGAATTTAATTAGGAGTGAAATTAAAGGACACCAAATATAGGAGAGTTCACAGAGCCTACTCTCCAGATTTTTCACTCATCTCTGTTCCCTAGCACAGAGTCTCAAAATTTTGAGCAAAGTCTCGGTCAAACCTGCTGACAGGGTGTGACATTTCAGCTCTCTGTTCAGTGTACCACCTCATCCTTCCTTTTCAGCCCTTCCTCCCAGGGGAGGGCTGCAGACTTCCTCTCCCTTAGCCTAGTGCCTTCTCAAGGCTCCTGCCTTCCCACCCACTCCCCCCTGAGCTCCTTCTCCTGCCCGGCTCTGCCTCCTGCCCAGACACGCCACACGCAGATAATGCAGCTCCTGTGGCCCTGTGCCTGCAGGAGGCTGATATATTCCATCATACCCTCACTGTGAGCTTACACAGACCAATCCAAGGAAATCAGTGAGGATGGCCCAGGGCGAAGGCAGCTCTACTTGAGCAATATCAGAGTAGAAACTAAAGCCAATTAACATAGTTCAGCTGATTCTAGAGACACACAGCGACTCGGCCTAAAAAACATCATCAGCTTTTCACTAGTTAATGCATTTTGTTTCCCCTTCTGCACTTGTAGCAGGGATCATGGAAATAAACACCCAGCTATTAGTCACTTCCACCTTCAGAAATATCAGGCATTAGAACAGCATGAGAGCGTCTGCATTAGAAAGGAGAACTCCGACAGCAAAAGGGAAAAGCGCTTTCAAAAAAACTTTAATAAGTTTTTCTGTTAAACCTTTTGAAACAAAGATTAATGCAAACCTCAAATCTTTTAAATGTATGGTACTACTTCAGCGTTATCATAAGATTACAACATCATATTCACATCACTGTAAAGAAATGCTAAACTTAATTAATACCTTTGTCCACTTAAAGGCTTATTGGAGCATGTGTTTATGATTTAGTGTTCCCCATCTCCCTGGAGCTATCCCTACAACATGCCTGTCTGTTTTATACTCTTGATTTTCAAAGCTTTTCAACAACAGAATTTTTTCACCCCTCCTCAACAGGCAGTCTAACAGACCAATACATCTCACTGGCATCAAAGCACAGCTCATTACTTACTCAGGATCCCACATTTCCTATCTGTTCTTTCTTCCATGTGAAGCACAGTCAGATGCCTCCTTTTTTACTGGGCTTGCAGACAGTAGCACCTTGCAGCAGCTGGGCTTTGCCCAAGGATCATGCCTCATTCTACAAACTAGCCCTCAAGGTTTATTTTTTGACAGCAATAAATGCAAGTGTTTGGAATATCATCAGAAGACAGAGGGAAAAGTGAGGTAGGGCTTGAAAGACATTTAAGCAACAGTGCTGTCCAGCTGAATTAACACTTAACTCAGAGGGACATCACCTTCCCAGAAATACCTGTGCAATGAGCAAAGCACCCAGCATCTTTCGCTGGAGAACAGAGTCCAGCCTCATGACAAACACACCACAGAAAACATGTCACTGAACCACAGAAAGTGACCCACAGGACAGATCTGATGGGTCTTTCCCCAGGAAACACAGCACTGACATTCAGCAATGCATGTTTCACTGGGGGAGGCTACAAGGAGCAGCAGAAATAGCCTCTGGAAGTCAGTCTGAGGAGATCAGGAGAGATGAAGAGGAAGTGCAGAGTGCACTAGCAATACCTGTAGTCTCCAATAAAGTATCTTGTTAACACCTGAGCAAAATATACAAAAGTTTGTATCTTTCCAACAGGTACTTCTCCTCAGAATTAAGGAGAAATTAAAATTAAATCCTCCTCTAACATGCATTGCACTGAGCAAAGAGATGGCACTTCCTGAGCACATCCCTACTTTTCCACAATTTCACTGCCATGTGGAGAGGAAAAGACAAATATCTGTTTCTGATCCACTCATATTCTCTGGGTATTGCTAAGATGGCTTCACCAGGACTGACTCAATCCTAAGGTCTGTTAACAACCACAGCACAAATGGGGAAATGATCTTCTGGTCCTGGCATGTTTATTCTATTTTCCAGAGAGTCAAAGAAGACAATCCTCAGATAAGAGCTATTCCCTGGTCACACACTGTCTTCCCCCAAGCTCAGCATCATGTTTTATTGTCATCACACTTCCCACATGAAACTTGAAAGAACATGGTTTGAGCTATTCCAGAATGCATCTTGAAGTGATGTTACACCAAAAAGGCACTTTGTACTTTGAGAATCACTAAAGAAAAATGAGTTTACAAATACAAACCGTTCCCCTACCCACACACACCTTCCTAGCATAAGCTGTAAGCATAGTGAGGAAAGTTTTTAATTTAATTTGTTTTAGCATCTTAGCAACACATCAGCATCCTAAAACCTTCCTTCAGTTCTTCATCTGGGGTATTTACAAGTATTGCCACTGTTTTACACACCTTCTTCCTTCTCAGACCAAATGGCTGCTTGATCTCAGGATCAGAAAATTCATGCTAGAGCAGGCCTGTTGGGTGTTCCATCATGCTCTGCCTTATACAGGGCCAGCTATGAGGTCCCAATAGGACTTCATCTGCTTTGGCCTTGAAAACTTATGAGGACAGACATTGCACAACCCCTCATGGCAACTTGTTCCAGCATCTGACTGTCCTCATTGCTGGAAATGACATCTATCTTGAACCTCATTTCAACTTGCCTTTATTTTCTCTCATGCAGTCACCATATACCAAAATGAAGAAGCTCTGTCTTCTTGAGAACCTCCTCTAAAGTACCAGAAAGTCTCTACAGGTCCCATCAAAGTTTTCTCTTCTCCAGGCTGAACAAGCCTAGTTGCCCCAGCATACAATCCTCATGCTGTACCAGGGCCCTGAGAGCACTGAAAGGCCTTTAAATGCTCTCTTAGCCTCACATCCACCCCTGCTCTCAGCCTATGGCATCAGGGACCCCATTTTAGCTCTGCCTGTGGCCTTCAGTGCCTGCCCAACCTGTGTTGTGGCTGTGCCCTGCCTCCAGCCATGTGTGTGAATCCTGGACCCCGCTGATGCAGACCCTGACCTGAGATAATCACTTCCCTGGGTAATGGCTGCAGTCTTATTAAAACAGTCCTGAGTACTGTCAGCTGCCTTCACTTCCAGGCCACAACACCGGCTCATGCTCAGCTTCTTTAAAGCATTCTCATCTCTTTTTGTCATGCATCAGTAAATCGAGTGACATTCAAAGTAGAAAACTAACAGGGCACCAGTCATTTGCAGACAGCACGACTCTGAAATATGACAAAAGGGAAAAACCGAGGTGGGTTTTCAACTGTAAAACCCAAGTACCTCGGGAATATTAACATACTACTTCTCAAATAAGCAGTCACTTCTGCTCCAACTCTCTCAGAGTAATACCAAAACAAAGTCTTGGACTCTCTAGTGCAAACTTGCTAGTTTCACTTGTGACACAAATGTGAAAGTAACTCCTCCATTCAGTGCTGCTGCCTCAGTGTTGGTTTGCTATTTTAATCTGTGCTCTTCCTGTGTTTCACTTTTTTATTGCAGGTTTTTAGTTTGTGTGTTTGGGGAGACAGGGGTTAAACACTAAATATACACAGTTGTGATGGAAATACCCTCATGGACAGGCTGAGGTTTGGCATGCTTTGGAAAAAAATAACTTAAAATAGCACAGAAAGCAAAAACTGTGGGATATGCATCTCTGATAGCTACGTTCTGCTAAAATAACCAAAATAGCTAAGATAACAATGACATTCACCATTAACCCTCTGTCCTGCTCAACAGAGATGAACAGGGCCATTCTAACCTCAGAACTTTGACCGAATAATGCAAATTACATTGCATTTGTTATGTTCTGACCCCAAGGTCTTCTTATGCAGCTTTATTAATGAGAATTAGGTTTCAAGAAAGTGCAGGTACCCAAAACCAAGTTTGCCACAAGCCTTGCAGCCCCATTATAGAAAAGGCTTTTTCTGTAGGATTTGCAATTTGATCATGACGTGTCTAAAAATATAAAAGGGAAAGATGTGGAGGCAGAAGCTATATTAGCTCCATCAGTTTTCATACTTGGAGCTCAAGAAAAATGCAAAATGGAAGCAAAGGACATAAAACTGCAAGGACTGCTTTTTTTTTTTTTTCTTGATGCTCTCAACATCACATTGATAATTTATCTTTTGACATTCTAAAAGTTAAGTGCTAACTTTGGTCCCACATTCCATGCCAACACAACTCATATGAATGCACACTTCAGTGGCTGCTATCCTTTGCAGTTATACACCCTGGCTACAAAGGACTCCACTACCAGCTCAACAAACAAACCATTAAAAGGATTTGTGGCACCTGTTACTAACAACTTTGCTACAGGAACACGTTAAGGTTTGGCTTCCACAGGCAACGTTTAGGCCCATCTAGGAATGGGCCAAGAGCCCAAACAAACTGTGGGACTTGATTCTCATGGCTGTTCTAGAGAATATTTAACTTTTACCCAGGCATATCCCAGGTGACTGATGCCCAAGTTTTAAAGTAAGTTCAGTGCTGCCAGTTAGGAAAATCAGGTGTCCCCATTCCTGTGGTTCAAACAAATACAGAGTAAAAGTGCAGAACAAAAAAGTTGATTAAAGGATTAAGCAGAGAAACGCAGCTCACCCTTGTAGTCTAATTTTTTCCTTAACACATCATCCCCATACCACAGGTCCTCCCCTGTGCCCATCAGAAATCCCTGGAGCTGAAGGCCTCCCCGAGAGGCAGACCTCACAGAGCTCCCACCTCCCACCCCGGAGCACGGTGGCAGGCGGATATCCAAGACTCAGCAAGAAAAGTTTCCAAAAGCTCCAACAGGAAAAGGCCACGCTGGAGTCAAGTTTTACATAAGAAGGGGAAAGGCAGGAACCGCTGGCACCACGTCCGCGGGCGGCTGCCGAGCGGAGCTGTCAGCCCAGGGCGGGCTCGCTCCCTCCCCGGCCGGGCGCAGCCTCCCCTCAGCAGCACTCCCACCTCGGGGGTGCGCAAGGCCACAGCAGGGGCACCCCCGCCTGCCCGCAGCGCTGTCCCCCCCGGCGGCGGGGACAAATCCATCCCCAGCCCCAGCCATCCTCTCTCTCCCGGGCGGGATGAGCACCGCGGGCTCCCCGGCCGAGAGCAGGACCGCGCACGCAGACGCCGCCGGGCTCGCCTCATCCCTCTGAACTAACTTTCCTGTTTCCGCAAAAATCGCACAGGCACCGAGGGGGGAGGCGGGGGGTTATTGTTTCCAGCAAACACTCCTCACCCCTACGAGCCACCCGCACCCCTCCCGCACGCCCATCCCGCCGGGACCCCGCCGCTCCCCAGCATCTCCAGCGGCCGGGCCGGCATCCCGCGACCCCCGCGGCGGGCAAGCCCCCCGGCACCCCCGGGCCGCCCTGCCCCTGCCACCTCCCCTCTGCCGGGGCCGGGAATCGCCCGCAGGTCCCCGCCGCCCCTCGCCCCCCGCGGCGCCGGGGCTCACCCGAGCGTCCCTGGGCCGGGCCGGATGGGGCCGAGTGCTGGGGGAGCGGCGGAGGTAGGGCAGGACACGGCCCCAGCTCCTGCCAGCGGAAACGGGAGGAGGGGCTCGGACCGGCGTTACCGAGCGGGGAGGAGCTGGGGGCGCTGCCCAGGGGAGGCTCCAGCCCCGCGGAGGAGGGAAGGGAGGGATGGAGGGAGGGAGCGGTGCCGGCCCGCTCCTTCGTCGTACCCCACCCGCTCCATCCTGCGCCCTCCGGAGCCCCTTTGGCAGAGCTCTGCCTGAAGCCCGCCCCGCTCCCTCTGCCGCCCGCGCCACCTTCATGGTGGTGAGCATCCCCCGGCGCACCCCTCAGCTCCCCCTGCCCCGAGGCCCGCGGCTGGACGCCCCCTCCGGGCTCAGGTAGGCGGGGGTGGTGCCCGTGCCCGCGGGCGGCCCGGAGTGCAGCCCTGACCGCTGCTGCCAGCGGCAAAGCCGGGCTGAGATGCTCGCTGGTCCGAAGCCCACCACGACCGCCAGTGTGTCGCTATGGCTCCTAGCACAGGGGGAAAGCGTGTCTGAGTGCTCCTCTGAGCTTCCTGCGGTCGCAGCAGGAGTTGTGGAGAGGTGTGGGTCGGTCTCTTCTCCCAGGTAACAAGTGATAGGGCGAGAGGACATAGCATCAAACTATGCCAGGTAAGGTTTATAGAGGACAATAGGAAATACTTCTTCACTGAAAGGGTGTTCAGACAGGTTGCTCAGAGAAGTAGTGGAGTCACCATTCATAGAAGTATTCAAAAAACTGATATATATGGTGCTTAGAGACTTGTTTTAGCACTGGACACAGCAGTCCTGGGTTTATGGCAGGACTCTTGGAGGTCTTTTCAAATCTTGATGATTCTTACTTGTGGTGCTATGAGAGGCAGAGTGATAAGGGAGATCTTCTGACATCATATAGAAAGTCCCCACCTGCCTTCCTCTGGGTGTCAGTGGAAGTGCAACAAAAACTTAATGAACTTTAAACACTGTCTCCAGCAGAACACTCTCTTGAGTTGTCTTAACAGAGCTGGGGAAGGTTCTGGCGTGGATCATTAAGTGTTATGTGCTGGAGAAACAACCTAGAACTGGGGCAGAGATGCCTACAGAAGTAGAGCAGTGCAGTTATGGACATGGGCCTCCTGAGAGGAACTGTATTTTACAATGTGTGAAGATTAACTCAAGGCTTTACCATAAATGTTTTTGCAGAAGGAAGATCTGTTCCACATTCCTAGGTCCCCTGTGTATTCTCATTTCCTTCTCTGGTACTGCTGCTGCTGTCACACTTCTCAATTCAAGGTAATGTCTACATCAAATATATTCTGTTCTACCTTCCACCGTGTTCTGAGTGGATTTTTATAAACTGCTTGGTTCAACAGACTTGAAGTATCCTGGAGGCAGTGCTGCCAGCAACACAACTGCCATTTGCTGCATGTTTGTTTCTCTCCCTCCCAGAAGAGAAGCACGTGCAGCAGCTCTCCGTTAGTCATTTATTTACATGCCGAAGTATACAAACGTTGCTGTGTGTTTACCTTAAAGCAAGCAATGAAGGAAATACGTCTTGCAATGCAGCAAGAGATAAAGAGACCTGTGGAGAGAACTTCTTTTGGTTCTTTGGTTCCAGATTCCAAGAAGGGTCCATCTCCTGGATGCTGTAGCTCTAAAGCAGCAAATCCAATTATATCTGAGGACTAAAGATCTTCATTCCAGAATTCATGCCAATCTTTAAATAACTTAAACTTTGGAAATAAACAACCGCTTCCTGAAAGACAAGCAGCACGGGAAGTCAGCAGACAGTGAGAACACATTTGACACATTTGGTGGTGGTGTTATTGTTGGTTGGTTGTTCACTCCAAAGGAAACAGTATGATATTGTGTTCTTTACCTGTTGAATGGAGCAAAGCAGCTTTATACCCAGGTATATGGGATTTCTATAGTTCAAGTCAAAGGGAAAAATCAGTATGTGAAATCAAGTCATCATTTGGTGTCTACATTTAAATAAAGGTAAAATGTGGACAGGAAAAAAGTAAAACATATATGGGAGATTTGTGTGAACCTGATCATTTAGGGAAGAGCTTGAAGATCACTGTGAAACTGAGGACTGGAGTGGTAGATACTTTGTACCAAGGAAACTGCATTTATCTGCAGGTGTCTTCTCAATTATGCCAGTAATTTTAGGAAAGTAATCTGTTAGATCTGTCTTTCATCTTCAACTAGCTATCTTCCACATGCAACCAAATCTAATGTGGGAGCACTCTGATGTTCTCCATACAGTGAGGAACAGGAGTTGCACCTCATCAGCATCTTCTCCCAGGCAACCAGCGACGGGATGAGAGGTCACAGTCTTAAGCTGCACCAGGGGAAGTTTAGGCTAGGCATCAGAAAAATGTTTTTCACAGAAAGAGTCGTTCAGCATTGGAATGGGCTGCCCAGGGAGGTGGTGGAGTCACTATCCCTGGAGGTGTTTAAAAAACACCTTATTACCATCGTTTCGTTGATAAGGTGGTGTTAGGTCATAGGTTGAACTTGATAATCTCCAAGGTCTTTTCCAACCTCGTTAGTTCTGTGATTTTGTGTACCTGAATCCATGGCATCTGACCAGCAAACATGAAGGCCACATACAGCTTCTGAGAACAGCTTTGAGTAGCTGCATTTGAGGCATCTAGAAAAGGTCTCTTTCCAGTGTAATTCACAGGATGTACCCCCTCTACTGTAATAGCAAGTCTGTGGCTTTGGTCCCAGCCACCAATTTCAGATGAAATCATAGCATGGCAACAGAGCTGAGTGCTGTGGGGAAATTAAGGAGGTTGAAAAATCAAAGTCTTTGCTTCTCTTTTTGACAGAAAGAGATCATCCATCTAGACTTTCTAACTTCCCTTATACTCAGGTTCTTTCCATCATTATTGCAGTATTTTGCACCAGAACAAGAGGAGAGGGGTGCTTTTCTCTAAAGATGCTCTATTAGTTTTCAGAATGAGCACCTGTACTTTTGTGACTCATTTAAGAAGCCAAAATTCTATGACTCACAGATTCAGAGTCTTGACTAATTGCTGAACCAGCATGTTAAATGCAGGCAAACATGGCTTCCAGTGTAGTAGATCAGGATTTGGTGTCCCAGAGGATTGGGACTGCACCATGGTCTGTGAGGTCACAGACAGAGCTGTGGTCAGCCTAAGCTTCTGGCTAGCCTGCCCTTACAGAGAATAGCCCTGATCTTGCTGTTTCATTACAAGCATGCAAGTTGTCTGCTGCCTTCCTGCTTGGTTTTGATGTAGACTCTGCTTGCAGGATTGGTGAAACAGCATGACCCCCTGGCAGCTTCTTGAAGGCTCAGCATGTGTTCTTCCTGCCCCTTCTACAGCTCTAGAGCAAATTTGAGGGTGTTCTCACCTGTCTGAATTACTTCTTTGCTGTAACCACCTAAGATCTTCAACTCCTTCATCTGCTTCAAGATGTTAAAGAAGCAAGACAAAAAGGAGCTGGGTAATGGTGAAGAAAAGGTCACTGGGAAACCATTGCACCAAAGGCTAAAGCATGTGTGTAATACTCAAGGAAATAATGATCCTTGGGTCTAGATATTGAAGTAGAAAGAGATTTAAATTCAATCCCTACCTTTGCCTCTAGGCCTACCTAGGTATTTTCTTTGTTGGCAATGTCAGCTTAAGAAGTTCCCACCCCCTCACCACAGATACATGAATGAATTCAAATGAACCTGTCTTACCTGAAGTGTTTGTTTTTGCTTTGAAGTGAAGGCTCCTGTCTTGCCTAGTTCTGTGTTGCTTAGACCCATGGTCTGTCTTATCTCAGAAGACTATCAGTAAGGGGAATCATTTTAGTAATTCAGTTTGACATGATTCCACAGGCAGATGTAGCTGCACAAATTAGAGCTGATAAACTGAAGCATATACATTAGAAAGAAAGGAATCAGTTAAATGGAAACTTTTTAAGTGCTTCATTATAAAGAAAACATGGATATTTAGATCTCTGTTTTGTCACTTTACCTTCTAAGGTCTCAGTGTTGTGGCTGTAAAGTGACCAGAGGAATCAGCTTTTAATGTTTCATCCTTTGATTTTACAGCAAGTTCTTACAGGTTAAGTTAATACTTCTGGTATTTCTGCCCCAACAGAAATTAAACTTGTAAGACACTCTGATTTCCTCATTTGTTGTTGCTTCTTTAGAGTTCAATTTAGCCTCTTGAAACTAGGCTATCTCTTTTTTTATATATGCTGCTATTTTGTGTTTGCTTTGCTTTATTTTTAGCAAAATTGCAGCTGGCTCTTAGTTCGATGCACTGTCTGGTTTCTTCTGGTGAAATTCCAAGAAAGGAAGCCTTGGGAACAGAGAGCTTCAGTCCTTCCAGTCTTTGAAGTATTTTTGTATGGATCTCACCCATTCTGCAAGGGGACAGAAGCCTTTTAGTGCAGATCAAAATTTCCAGTACTTCTTTGGCCTCTTAGCTTTACGAAATCTTCTTCATCTCTTGGCCTACATAAAAGTGAGCTCTCCCAGACACATGAATTTTCTTTTCCTTTCTCCACTGAGTTTTGAAGGCAGGTAGATGTCTCTTGCTGACCCTGGTTATTGACACCAGGGAGCTGTGAACTCCAAGAGCAAGCACAGAAAGGAATAGTGCCAAAGAAGAATCTTCCACTACTATGAAGTTGAAACAAACCACTGCATAAGTGTCCAAAAGCCAACTGTGCAAAGATTTCATCTGTTCCTCAGCCTGTTGGTTTGTGTTTAGTGCCTTGATAACGTCTTAAATCTTTGCTTAGTGTGGTTTTATTCATGATCAACTAATGGACTAAGTGGACTTCTAGGGCTCATCTTCTTCAGGGACTGACTTCCATAGGGTCTGCTGTTGTGGTGTAACCCTGCAGTAAATGCATGCAAGGCAGCAAGCTCATGTTTGCAGGAGAGTCCTAATACACATCATAAGGAATTTTCTGTTGCTGGGGACTTTTTCTGCCCTTTTTCTGTACAGGCTTCATTTCAAAACATTGTTGTCTGCGTTGGCCAAAAACACTTTTCCCAATGGTCAGTCTTTTTTCTTATTAGCGAGGTTTTACTTGACTTGTTGCCTACTCCACACATGGTTCAGAGATCAGGAAGGAAATTGCACGGGGCTGAAACAGGCAGGTGCATGCATCAGCAATGGACTGTAGACAGCTGGTGCCATTCATACCTACGTGGCCAGCAGGAGGGGCTGCCTGGTTTGCAGAGATGTAGTTAATGCAGTCTTGGGTGGCTTGGTCACCTGGCTGGGACTAGCAATAATACCCGGTGGATGGGCAAGGGCAGCCTGTGCTTGCATGCATTTTTCATGTGTAGCACAGAACAGCAGGTATTTCAAGATGCTTTGCTTTCTAGGTGTTTAAAGTACTTGGCTCGTCTTTGTCCAAGCTTGACTGATTCTGGTTACCAGCCATGCAGATCTTAAGGAAAGCTGTTGGCATCTCTGTGTCTGTATTACTGTTTGGAAGTCTGTTCTTGAAGGTATTTCTTTGTCTTGGAAAGAGCAAGCAGAGCAGAAGGTTGGTGTAGATTTTGCTTAATAGGTGGAAGCAAATTTTCTGTTCTTGACCATCCACTTTTGGCTTCTGCACAGAGAACGTTAACAGCACCAGCGCTGCAAGGTCCTTAAAAGTAGCCTCTGAGAATGAAGGGTCTGCAAGATTGGGCAGAAAAATATACAGAGCACTTCTCCCATAACAAGAAACAAACCATCCTTTTCCAGCTCTGACTTCATAGCATCATCTTAGCTATCCTCCTTTCCCGTGTCCTTGCCTTCCCATCCTTCAAAGCACAGGGTATGCCTGGTGAAGACTCATCCCTGTCAGGGACCTCCCACGTGCAAATGGAGACCCACACTTTTACAGTTACAACAGATCAACTGGCATGCAGTTGCCTAATGAGGAAGTAAGTCAATTAGTCCCCCTTCCACATTAAGTTGATTGTCCAGGTCATGCAACTCTGCCTGGCCACCCAATACATTTCCTGTTCAATGGCTGCCAGAGCATCATGCAAACCAGCTCTTCCCTCAGAACAACAAGAATGGCTGCATCTTTCCCCCACATCAGCAGCATTGTGGGGACCAAGGTTATTGCCTCTCAGGGACTCCTGAATAGACAAGTGTTTGTATCAGTTTACAAGTAAAGCAGAGAGGCTGTGTTTGATTGCCTTGGAAACACAGAAAGCAAAGCTGTTTTCACTCTTCTCTCTCATTCTTTTCCTCCAGTTTGCTTGCCAAATGACATCCTGTGCAATACTTGTGCACCTCATTGTCTGCAGCTAACAGGTGGAATAATTTGACCTCTGTAAACAATTATTTTACTGGTGCACAAGAACACAGACTGGCTCATTGAGCTTTGGTAGCTGTGCAGGGAGAACATAAGCAAAAGCAGCAAGAATTATTTTAGTCTGTCAAGTCATCAGGCTTGATACATAGAGGAAATCTGCTGGGCAAGACAACAGGATTTAACATACCAAATTTTCTAAGCATAACTTCATTTAAAATGCAAAAGGAAGATTGATATCTCACTGTCATGCATGGAAGAGAGGGAAAAAGAAACAAGCTTTTAAAAGAGCAAGGCTGAATGAGCCTGGGACTGCACAACTGCTGATGTGGACAGGCAGCTGTGCAGGATACGTGTGACCTCTATACACAGGCACATGAGCATGTGACATCTATATAAATGTAACTGACACCTATATAGATGTATGGTAACCACGTCTGTGCATGTGCTGACTTTCAAATGAATGTGTACGAGTGCACACACTCAGACCAGGTGTAGCATGAACATTTTCAACCTGTTCATAAGTGATCAGAGTTGTGGAAGCTGCTGCCATTGCCACTGCCCCACCTGTATGCTCAGGTGCATACACTCCTTTTATGTGTGTGATCACACCCTGGGTGTGCACTGTGGGAAGTGCTTTTCACAGGATGCTGATTGTGGTGAGACCCTAAAGTATCATTTGCCTGTTTCCTTGACTCCAAGGAAACCTTGGACAACCTTTGCACAAACCTGGAGATGGAAACTTCACTCTACCAATCACAAACCAGCTCAGAGGTACTTTTCTGAAAATACACAATATCTGCAGTTTATTTCTCAGTTTGGTATTGGGGGGGCAGGGGTTGTTCAAGCACAGACTTTTTTCTTAGACATGCATTCCATGGACAACTCAGGTCAGAGAGTCTCTAGTCCTTCACCAGCCGGTAGATGTGATGCTGGGCACCGTGGTCACTAGTTGATACTTCAAAAACATATGCTATGCACAGCAAGGTCTCCTGTGTGTCCCTGTTTGTCACAACCTAGACAGAAAAGGAGAAGAAGCTGAAATGGCAACTGCTATTTCTCTGCTTACATATTCCAACACATTTAACATAAGCAGAAAGTCAGTAATAGACAAAGAACAGAGAAATGCAGGATCAATACACAGCTCAGCCCGCACACCAAGGCACTTTTACAGCCTCAGAACCACAATACAATACAGTGATGAGACAGGGAGCTGAGCAGAGTCCACTGTGTGGAAAAGTCCCCTGTGACCAAGCAGTGATCACATCAGTGGAAGCAGGTCCACCACGTTCTCTACTTCCCACCCCTGGTGTTGCAGATTTCAGCAGAGGGAAAGTGTTCCACAAAAAAAAAGCTCTTTTTGCACTGTTCCTTGGGTATAGAGAGGCCCTCTCCTATGGCACACCCACTCCTGTTCACATATATATTGATATATCACAACCACAGACAGTTGTTTTCCTTCATCTGCTCCTGCTTGTCAATGGTAGACACAGAACATGGGTATTACAGAGTGTAACTCCTTTTACAGGTACACATTTGACTCCATTACACCTCCCATTCCATACATTGTAGACGTTGAGAGAAGGGTGGTTGCTACACTCATGCATTCTTACAGAAGCTCCTTTTTTCCCATTTTTTTCCTATGGCCCCTCAGGACCCTTAGTGTCTCTAAGGGTCAACGTGACTCTGTCAGCAGCATGGTGAAGGAGCAGTGTTGTCCTAGTTTCTGCAAGCATGCACTACATGGCAGAGACAAGAGAAATATTGCTCTCAGAACTCCTAGCTCAGCTTCCCTCTCTCTGTCACTGCACAACTTTGCACATTTTTGTCACCTGAGTTTGTGCCACAGCTAAAGTTCTCTCCTGATAGAGAAGACAGATTTTTATCAGCAGTAGCACAAACTCAACTGCAGAAGAAAACCGTCCCAGCTGGAGGCCTGAAATATACCAAAGTCCAATTGTTCTTGTGAAAACAGTAAGAAAATAGCTTTTTTTAAATTTGCTTATTAATTTTAGAAGTCTGATTTTGGTCTACTTTCTTTTCTTACTTCATGATTGGATTTGCAGTTGAAGTCCTTTCTTCTGCAAGATGTAGTGAGTTATACACATCCAAGCGTACTAAGGCACTGGGCCCTTTTCTGAAAAATGGGCTCTGAAATCTTGGGAGTTCTAGATCCAGAGAAATGTTCAAAGCAAGATAAATGATGCTTGTGGGATTAGGGGTATCTAAGCTCATTAAAGGGTCTAGAAAAAAATATAATTAGACTTGCCTCAAAGGTGCTAGTGGGGACTGAGGACTACCAGCATGCTTTACATTATGCATTTTTCAGCTCTGCAGTGGGGAGTGGGAAATGCTCAGGCTGCTGCTCAGGGAGCAGCACCTTCCTCTTGCACAGGACTGCAACGTAGTGTGTGCCAGCATCCACAGGGGACATGCTTTCAGTGCCAGAAGATAAGGGAAGGACATGAGATTTCTCAAAACATAAAGCCCCTGAGGAAGTATAACTATGTGACAGCTTTTTAGGAAATACTGCCCTGACAGAGGAATGAAACATGCAGAAGGCAGCTACAATATTCCCCAGTATGGATTACAGCACACAGGTTTTCCATCTCTCTGTCTCTTCCCCTCTCATGCTTTTGCTCATCTAAAAGAGCTCTCAGCATTTATACTCCTCATTTCTTCCAGATGTTTAAGATCTTAATGCAAACATGAAAGAGTAAACTTCTTAATGCCCTGTGACGTACATTATTAACCTTGTGTTTTATAGCTGATGTGTCTGAGCCACAGAGCAGTGAAATGAGTTGCCTGCAGTTATCCAAGCTCTTCAGAGAATGGAATGAAAACCACTTTGATTTCCAGTCTTTCATACAGCCACCAGCATCTCTTCTACTTACCCAGCCTCACGTTCTCTGGCCAAAGATCTGTGGTGCCTCTTACAGAGGTGAACACAGAATTCAGTCCATTAGAAAAATCCACCTTTTAAGCTGTCTGCCCTCTTCCCAAATTTAGGCTGCAGCTGAGCCTGGAAAAGCTCCCAGTAAAACAAAACACTAATGCAAATCTAATTGCTGTAGCCTTGTAATCCTGACCTGCCTAGAGGCTGCAGTGATTCAGAAGGTGTCACAGAGCTTCCCCACAACATCCTCCTTCCTCTGCATGTCTCCATATTCTGTACAGGTCCTGGATGGTCCTGAGGAAACTACTTTCTTTCCCCCCTAATATGGCAGTGAAGAACTCTTCCCACAGAAAAATTTTATAGCCACTTAACAATGCCCTTGTGGTTTTTTTTTTTTACCTTGCAAAAAGGGCCAGGGCACAGAAAAGACCTCAATATTTGTGAAATAGTGGAATGAGCATTTCCTTCATTGACTTTTTCATCATTCCCCTTCCTTCGTCTCTCTGCCTCATGAGATCTCCCTTTATTTTCCTTTTTATCTCTCTCTTACCCAGGTCTCTTAAATTCTTTTGCTGCTCCTCTGCATGAGTAACTATCTCTAGAGCTCCATAAATGGTCTTGAAGTGCAATACACATAAAAGACACTAAGCTCAATTAGATGCTGAGCTATAAAAGGAAATCTGCTTTGACTCTCAACAGTGAACTCCTGCACGGTGCTTACATGTTGCCAAGTTGTAACGAAAACAGCTGAAACTCCCACCTGTAAGATAGTGAAGTTCTCCAGCACACTGTTCATCATGTACTTCTCGGGAAGGTGCTTGAGTTTATGGATGAAGTTGATCATGTATTCGCAGAGAGGGGAGCGGTGGATGCGGTAGGAGTAGTGTCCGTTCTCATAGCGTGCATACTCTGTCTGCAAGGCAAAACACAGACGGGGCACGTGGGGCTACGCTGGCACACTGGTGACACAGTCACAAACAGGGACTCAGAACAGAAGAATTACAGTGGCACTTTTAAATTATTTTATGAACAGTGACCACAGTACTTTGCACTCAGTCCCCTCAAGTCCTCCAATTTCTTTGGGTTGATTTCTTGTTTTCTTTAGAATGGTGGGTTCCAGCTTCTGAGCAGCAAACCCTCAAGACATCATGAATAGTAACTAAGAGGAACAGACCAATTGACACCTACACTACAGTCTGCATCTCTACTGGAAAAATACTAGGTATGAATAAACTGAAAAAGTTAATAACTACTGTTTTAGCAAGACCAGGAAGTAATGATGATAATACTACACTCAGGATGCTTTATAGCTAAAAAAGACTAAAGCCATCTGATACCTGTGTGAGAGAACATAGAATTTCTGCCCCCTCTTGGGAAAGGGTCTGGCCAATGATACATAGAGGGACTTTTTTGCTCACATTCACACCTTAGCTCCTGTATATTTTATCTGCCTTTGAAGAGAAACTGAGGCCATATTCTATGATTTCACAGCAGACCCTTAAATGCCTGTAACCTTATTTCACCCCCGAAGCTTGGTTTTCTTTCATAGGTAGCATAACATCTTCCTTTAGCCCCATCTGCAAATACTTAACCCAACTTCAGGCATGCCTATTGTGTGACTGGAGATCGATTTTGGGGAAGGATGCACCTTGAACTGACTGTGGTCATGAGAACAGCTGGTGTTCTGCACATAGATGCTTCTGCATCTCAAAGTTCCTTGAGAAACAGGGCAGCAGGAGGCATGTCAAAGCAAGCTCTCTTAGCAGCTGGAAGTGGCATTAAAAAGAATTTCTTCAGTGCCAGTTATATGCATAACCCAGTTATTTGCAGTTCCCATGTTACTCAAGTTGTAAGTGTATAAGCTCTAGGTCTAATAAAACCATAAGTCTATAGTCTGTAAATTATTACAGTCAAATTAATACCTATAGTAAATGATCTGCTTAAAAACACAGATGAGAGCAAGGTGTTGCTTACATGTTTTCATGTTTCTGGACTACAAAACATCTATGTTTCCTAGCTTTCCTTTGCTTCCCAAAAAACCCAGAGAATCGGTACAGCTAAGAGTTGCAAGTATTTACATCTCCTCAGAAACTGGGATTTAAGGGAAAAGTAGAAAATACTAGCAGATCTTCAGTGAAATACTAAGACAAGGCCATTCTGCAGGCTGAGTGACCTTATATCTGTGGCATCCATCTCCCTGACAAGAAGCATGAGATATATTTTGCCTTGAGATACAAAGGCAGGATGCAAATACTTGAAGTGACAAAACAGCAGCCAGAGGGACCTTGCATCCAGGTGTCTGCTCCTTACCTCTACTTTCTCTACCACCTGCTTTCCAAAGGAACACACTTTGGTGGAACAGGTAATGACCATGTTTTCTGGGCTCTCATACTGGCTGGAAACACCATAGAAAGATCTGGATTCATCTTCAATATTGGTATTCAAATCAGCCTGCCAAAAAAAAGAACAAAATAAATTCAGGTAATTATCAATAGATGGTTGTGGCATTTTGTCACCATTACCTTGCATAGCCAAGACAGTAAAGTATTGGGAGTGTCCCCAGCTCCTTAAGCAGACCAATGTGCATTGAGCAAGCGGGAGAAATCTGAAGAGTATTGAATAAAATCCTATTTCCACTACAGAAAATGGTGTGGATTTGCATACACATTGGGGAAATCTGGTGGAATATCCTCCTAACATTAAAAACATATGACACAGCTTGGAGGTACTCACAAAGCATGTGGAGAGCAGACTGCAGAGACAGAGCAATGCAACAGACTGGCTAGACTGGGCTGACTCACCAAGGAAGGAACAATGGTAAAGCAACAGTAATAAAGTTTTTCCACCCTAGGAATGTAGGTGAGGGAAAAGAAACAGCAGGAAAAAGGACTGTGTGAGTACACATACATTAGGCTCAGGTACTATGACTGTAAATAGACAGGATGCAAGATGAGGAATGTAGGATCCAGCCTAGTTACACCAGAATTCAAACCCATCTCCAATAGCAGCCACAGTTGTCAAATGTGGATGCCTAAGGCTGGCCAACTGAAGCCTCCTGTTGGGACATCATTCCTAAAAATCCTGGCTGTCTGAAGCTTCCACCAGGGGTCATTGCAAGCACAGTTATGAAACAAATGTCGGTTCCCTTAAACTCTAGTAACACTACGGGTGTGTGGGAATGCCCAGCTCAGCTTCCTCCCCGCTTCAAAACTGAGAGGGACGAGCTTCTCTGTGCTCCACAAGCCCAGGCGCTAACTTACATCAGTGTAAAAGTAAGGATCGCTTCCCACAGGCTGCTCCAGAGCATTTTACTCTTCTAGCTGAGACAGGGGAAGAGGAAACTGAAGAAAGTGTGTTCCTGCTACAGTGGACACAGAGTGACTAGGACAGTATTAAATGCCATTGTAGCAGGGTTTTCTTAACCAGTGTCAGTGAGGTTTTTTTATTTGAGATCTAGAGCAGCACTAAGCAATGTGGAACTGGACCACCACAATAACTAATACCTCTTTCTTTGCCATGCAAAATACCTATCTCTTATCTGCCATGAGATAATAAATACTGTTAGCTTAGTTGTTTTAAGGAGCAACTTCACTAAAGGTTTAGGTCAGTCTAGCAAGTGGCAGTCAAGTTTGCTCCCCCTTCTGTAGACAGGTGGGCTTGCTGCGGCCCTTGTGGCACCATGAAAGATGAGGGCACAAAGATTGCCTGTTTTCACAACAACACATACTCGGGTTGGCTTGAGTCTCTTGAGAAACTGCACCTCAGAGTTGTAGTTTGATGATGCCAGGCTGGTCCTGACCTGAAGAGAGAGCAGCCTCGCTCTTCCAGAGCAGTTTGTGCTTCCCCATTCCTGCTGTACTGACACACATTTCTGTAGCTGTATTACAAGGCTCACTGAGGAATTGCTCAGTTAGTTCTCAGTGGGATCAGTTCCCTGGCCTGATTCAGAAACACTTGTGTGTGTTCAAACAAAGAATGTGTGTTGGGAGGATGGGCAGCAACACGGATAGCAGAAGGCAGGACAGCTTATTCTAGTGAATTACTATGGCCATGCTGAAGACCTTGGTATTAAATAACTGTAGTTATGCAGCTACTTTCTTTGTACCACAAATGTACCTGTATTAGACAATAGCAGCATTACTCCATTCTGGTTTAGGTTTTTGTTAAGTTACTGGAATACTGTACTTTAATACTGTAATACTCACTTCTATGTCAATACAACTAAATTGTTTATTTCACCCACACTTTAACTGTCTGAACAAAGACTAATTTCTTCCCTTGTCCAGAGAGGAACTAGACTAGGAGTCCTTCACAATATTTTTCAGCTGTTTCCCTTGGGAGTGATAAACACAATGTATGGACTCCATTCCACTCTTCCAAAGAAATTGTCCCACTGAGTCAAAAAGAACAAAGGGTCAAGGCTACCGAGGCTTGGTGAGGCCACTGCTACATAAACACAGCAGAGACTCTCATCGCAAAATCAGACAAACATTTTCAGGGTCTCACAAGCAAAGTTAAGGTTACATTCTCCAAAAGACTCACTGGTAAAATTAAAAAATAAATGCATTCAATACAAGGCAAAGCAGAAAGGTGCTAGTTCCACTTCATGAGAAAAACTTCACTAGCTCTAGGAAGCCACTCTAGGTGCATCCACAGTTTGATAAGCCTCCCATCAGAAGGCCAGACTAGAATTTCACAGCCAATTAACATCTAATTAACCAACATTAATGGCAAAACTATGGTAATACTTTTTGAATTAAGGATTCATCACCATTCAGTGACATTATGTACAACCAGGTTCCTGGAAGCCCTGTTGCAGTGGAGCAGTGGGATCATATTGGAACTCCCTCACATTGACACTGAACTTCTTATTCTAAAGCTTGTCTCATATTATGGGCTAGGACAGTCAAACATGGAGTGATCAGTCAAAAAGAGCTGTGTGCCCACCTCCTGTCACCTTTGCAGATCTCATAAACATATATACATGGAATTTCAGCAACTCCAGGGAATGACAGTAGCAGTTTGCTGAGGGCTTCAGTTCAGGAGAATGGAGCTGGAGCACCCCAGACATTGCTGGCCTTACAGTTACACCTTTTTCACTTATTTACAGCTGCTGGTTCCCAACTTCTCCAGGAAGGCACTGCCCCTGTACCAAAGATTATTTAGCACACATGTATCTGCTCTTGAACTATTTGCAACCTGGTTTATACATGTGAACTGAAAATAGCAATGGTGTACATGAATAAAAGACCAAGGAACAGCTCAGGAATGGAACTCCAATCTCTTAGCTTTCCCCGCTCTGGAGATGATTACCTCCTGAAGGGAGTCAAGGCAGAAAATTAAAGAACACTGTAATCTGCCAAATTAACTTCTAAATGTCAACTGGACACTGAGGTAATTCATGAAAGGATGCAGTTAAAACTTCTCAGGATTGCATAAGGACAAGACCATAATGACCAAAAGAGCTACTGCATTTAGCTTAACATCTAAAAACACTATGGCCTTCATGCCTAGATTCCTATGAGCTGCTCACAACATCTAGACCATCAGGACTCCATTGCTTCTCTAAAAGAAAACCTTGTGTGACAGCACTTTCAGTGCTGGAGCGAGCACCCGAGGTGAGCAGAGACAGGTCTGATTCACTGTGTCCAGTACATTCCACCCTGAAAAGATGCAAGGGAATAATAGTGACTGTGAACTCAAAGGAAATCCTTCTTCCCAGAACTCCATCAAGCAGGATGGCTAATCTTCACTTTATAGTCTGAGAATGTATAGAATTTTTTCATATGTAACTGGATGTGACTAGAACTTGGGTGCCTCAACTCCTCTCTGGCAAATGCCCTAGTATGTCCAACAACAAATGAGATGAGTCTTAAATACATTCCTTGCCCCAACCTAGGCAGCCAGAAGAGACATAGGCAGGATTTAGGAAAGTCTCACTGAGGGGGCTGAGCTGCCTGGCCTCCCAGGCTCCTACTTGTCACTGCCAGAACAGGGTGGGACTGCGGGGGCAGCAGCAGCATTCAGGCTGTTGGGTGGTGTCCAGCATGCAAACAGCTGTTCTCGGTCTCTTTTACAGGCTAGAAGGTAGGAGATCAAATAAACAAGACATATTACAAGCTACATCTGAGTAATGAGCCACCAGCTGGACCATGCTACTTTATCTGACAAAGTCAGGGTTCTTGCTTTCTGTCTAAAAAGTTCCAGATGCAAAAACCTGTGCACACTTTGGCATAGCAGAAATCTGATGTGTCTGGGATGTGCTCAAATTGCTGTGCAAGCTCAGCACAGATGACACTCTTATCCATACCTTGCCTGATGACTTCCAAACATGCTGAAACTACAATCACTGAGATATCTGTGATATAGCACGTCTCAGATATTCACAAACTGCATGCAAGAGTGAATCTGCCTGCTTGGAGGGAAACATCTGAGATTTCCTCCTTTCCAGAGAAGTAAGCAGAATGTTCAATTACCTACAAAACAAGATTTCTAGATGGAAGAGATTTGTTCTGGGAAGAGCATAGAGGCCTCCACAAGTAAATATGTTCCTCTCTCTCCTCCATCTCTGGAAAAGCTTCTTTGAAAATTCCTCAGCAATCCAGTCTTTCAATCTGCCTTTTGCTGCCAATAGTCTCTACACTGTTGAACACTGTGGGGGACAACTTTGGTGGAAGAAGTCCCATTGGCAGAGTCCCCTTACATAAGGCAGCAACTGCAAGTGGTGCTGGTGAAACTAACGTGTGCAAAAATTGTAAAATTCTCTGTTTCTAGCTGCTGTCTTGTTTGCTGCCTCAGGAGTACCAAGAACAGAATGGATATGGAGAACCAAATTGCCATTCCTTGCTCTCCAGGCAGTTTTATGATTGAAAGCATCCAGTGGGCAAGGCAGGGTGCCGAGGGCAATTTGCACTGCTGCTGTTTTGGCTGGATTTGCTTGTGACAGGAGAGAAGCCAAGTGCAGGACAGCAGTTTCCAGCCCACCCCTTCAGCACTTTCCCACAAAAGTATATCCCATTTAGCTAAAGAAGTCGCTCAGTGATTTTACTGCCTATCACCAAGAATTAATTACTACATACATTCTTCACAGGCAGGACAGGGCTCCCAAGAAATTCCCGATTCATGTCTCTGCAGATGGCTGCTCTGTGCGAAGTACTACCTGTCCTGAATTACTGGTTTGTCACTTTCCTTCTGTCTTCCATGCAAAGTCTTACAACTTCTGAAAGCTCCAAGATGCAAGTGCACCATTCTACGAACGTGCAAAGCCCTGAGAACGCCTCTTCCCCAAACTATTAATAACGATCCATATAGGAGGAGTTCACGGGGAGAAGCAAGGAACAGGTGGCAGAGATAATATTAGCCTGGAAAAGAGCAGGGCTGCCACTGCCCATGTGTTGGGAGGCTGATGTCTCACATTCATTGTCGTGTGCTAGAATGCACTTGGAGCGCAGAGAAATGTCACACAGATGTCATACACAACTTGCCAACCCAAGTCCAAAAATCAGTTCATTGTACCAAATTCCCAATGCAAAAATCAAGGAAGAATTGCAAACACTGCAACACCACTTATGTTTCAAACTCATCAACTCTTAACTCTTAGCTACTGTATAGATCATTTAAAGCACCTTTGAACAAATGTGAACATCTCTTTCTCAGTCATACTAAATCCTCAGTGCTACCACTGAGGTCAAGAAACCTCAACCCTGGTGTTTAGAATTAGGCCTCTGGTACACAACAGCTCATCTGGTATATTCAGTGGTTACTGTAGCAATGGCAGGTTCATGCCTCAGGTTCTTCAAGCCTAAAACTCCAGATACACAACCCCAACTAACTCATTTCTTGGTTTTTTTAAGGTCTTTGTCACCTGCAACCACAGCTTGAACTCAGAACTGCTGAAAAATCAATCATATCTTCATGTCTCAAAGTATCCCTTCAATTATTTAATTCTACTCACCATTTTATCCTAAAATTCAACGGTGTAGTAATTGCTTTATCCAATACATCTTTGAACATCAACAGTATATTTGTATAGTTGTCCAGAGCTATCAGGCAGCAAAATGAAAAAGCACCCTAGCACATACTGCTACAAAAGTATGGAAATGCAGAGAGATATAAAAATTTCTGCTGGAATCTAGTTTTCTTCCTTTTTTGTTTTTAATCATAATGACTTATCTATGAAAAGTGTTTGTCATTTATTTACTTCTTAGAAATCATAGAAGCTTCCATTTAACTAATGACTTGACTTGTAAACTTTGCCTGTTTCTAAGTGAAAAGCTATAATGTTGCCACCAATAAAACATGATGTTAACTCCAGATGGGATTCAACAATGCAAGGGTACCAAAAAAAGAATCAGACAGTCAAAATATTAAACCAAGCCCAGAAATATTTCTGTCCTTATACAGTTGCAGAGCCCCACAATATTGTGCACACATTGGAGTAAAGATGTTTCAAATCCTATTTCACATCTCTTTAATCAAGCCAAATTCCAGTGAGCTGATACCCTCTGAACACCAGACACCTCATGAGGGAACAGAAAGAGCCCAACTTGATGACATGCCACCATCTGAATCTTTCAAAACCCTGATGGAGGTTGGTCTGACATGGTGCATAGGCCACATTTACACTTCTGATATTAAAAACCAAGTTATCACAATCCACAAACTGAACCACAAAAGCAGAAAAGCACACTGTCAATTTTGATAAATAAAATCACAATTGCACGAGATCACAATTTCATGATTTCTCTCTCTTCAAGTCAAGGAGTTCAAAGTGTTTCATTCTCTCTATGTAACACCTCTCTCTAAGCTCTTCCTTTTGGTTCTTGATACTTCCAAAGCACAAAAGGCAATCAATACCTTTCAAAGGGTGCCCTGTCACAGGATAAGCTTCTCAGCAAGGTGCTGTTTTCTCTCCCAGCCAGGACAGAGCTGATCTTTCACCTTTTGTTTTGAGCACTCCAGGCAGGCTTTGTTGTACTTTGCTGGGAGCTAATCCCATGAAGGGCCCAGCTCAGCAGCATAGAAACTGCAGGTAATAAAATTATGTGTCCCCAAAAATCATCAGCAACCAACACTCTAGGCACAGGCACTAGAAAGGAAGACTCCCAGCCAACATTCTCCAACTTATTTCTGGAAAGGCTAGGCTTGGGACAGCTGGGAAGTTGCATCTCAAGGCACTTAACTCTTCCTTCTGAAAGCACCAGTCAGGAGGCTTTCTAGCGCCACTTTGTATGAAGGGAATGAGATATAAAAGCTCATTTTTCATCATCTCACTCTGACCTGAGGTTGAATTTTGTGGTAAACTCAAGGTGAAAGGCTCCAAATCCCATTACACATTCCCTCAGCCATCTACTGTACAACTGCCCTGAGCTACTATTATTTTTAATTTCATAATTCTTATGATAATATCGATCACCAAAGCTATTTTGTTTGTACCTTGAAGCACAGTGGCACAGTTTTTGCAAATTTCAGTTAAATCACAAAAATCCAAATTGAGTGAGTAAGCTTTTGCCAGGCTGATTTCTGCCAATTTACCAGAAGTCATTTCAGTAATATATTATCAGCATAATCCAATTTCATTATATGTTTCTCTTATCTTTTCCTCTGCCAGCACTAAGTATGCATCTGTAAATTATTAGTACTTGGATAACACAAAATGCAGCTACAGAGACAGGAGAAGAGATGGAAAAGTTTTGCTTCTGACTGAGGAGTTACACAACACTGAGAGAAGCAAATGCATGAGAGTATGCAGAGAATAATTTCCTCTGAATCCTTTACTTATACATAGAGGGTCCAAGTCACCATTTGCAAATCTGCAGACAGTAGTCCAGAACAACTCTACAGATGGACAATGTGAAAGATACATCTTGCTGCAGGCCAGAAAGTGAGCCTTGTGGGGTCAAGAAAAGTGACAGTTGTGGCTGTTTTAAGTTGCCTACACAGGGAAAAATTTGCTGGGAGGCAGAATTTTTCTAACAGGCAGTGAGGTCACAGATTTTAAAGTGAGAAACTTCATAGCAAAAGGGTACCCTACAAAGGGCCCTTCTCTTACCCAGAATTTGACAAGGAAGAAGGCGTTAGCTGGCCCCCTTTCAAAGAGCTCCTTCAGGCCCCCTTTCTTCTCAGGGAACTTGTCATAGATCTGCCGGATATCCACTGCCTCGAGGTAGGGGTCATTGTAGCTGGGGCTTGACTGCCCAATGTGCACAAACAGGTGCTTGTTATACTGTTAAAAAAGAAAAAACATGAAATTAGAAAATTGTTCAGTACCATTCAGTACATACTGAACATCCACTGTCCTTCACACAAGACTACTGGAAGTCAATGAAGATTTGATAGCATTTTCTAAAAGAGCAGAAGAAATCAATAGAAATATCTCTGCTAATACCAGCTCGTGCTGTTCTCTCCTTCCTATCAATACATTCATGCTTCTTCCTTCTCTGAAACACTGTTGATGGGTTTTTTTCTTCCTATATTCACTCCTAAATCATTGCCTCGTGCTGCTGCCATGTAGTCTGAAATAACCTAAGACACAGAGTATTACCTTTGACAGGTCACTCAAACATCAATGCTCCTGTCCTATGAAGAGCCTGAAATCCCACAGCAGATAAATCCCAGGCAAATAATACTATCTTTTCTGAACTTTCCTATCTCAGCCCATCACCAGAGCGTATCTCAAGATGTAGAACCAAAAAGTTTAGTGAGAGAGGTAAATCTTACTACTTCTATTTCATAAGTGGCACCATAGAAACACATTGATGCACATTCATCACAGTTGCCACCAATTTTAAGTTCTTAGCACACCAGAGAAACACATGGCTTTATGTGATCTTAACAACTTCTGATTTGGGGTTCTATATTGGTGTCTATCTTCTGAGGCTGGACAGGAGAGTCAGAATAGCCTGGCAGGGTTTTATGACCTCAGTGCCTTGGGCTGTGGTGTATCAATGCCCATGACCCTGGACAGGGAAGCCAGAAGCACATTGCACAGATGTGGTTCTGTCACTACTTATCCTCTAAGTGGAGGATATCTGGTGTTTCCCAAAGATGCCTTTCTATTCTCTGAAGAGCAATGAAGCAAGTATTTCCATACACATACAGTAGTATAACACATCCATGATGAACAGGAGTTGTCCGAAGATGCAAAATTAATGAGGAGTGGAAGCAAGGTGTGTTTCTTACTGTGTCTTGGTCTTGTTGTTGTTCCAAGAATGCAGAGAACTCTAACATCCAAAGTTTGGAGCTAGCAACCCTTCGTCCTTGCCAAGCTGGTGCTGATGGGGAAGGTGAGAGGCCAGTAGGAGATTCAAACCCTAAGCACACAGGATTTATATAACAATAATTTAGAAAAAAGTAGCAATAGCTTTCCAGTAGAGCACCTACTGTCAAAGCTGAACCATAATTTTCTTATGGCTTCATTCATCATGCAAAAATATCATTCACAAGATCCTCAGTCTACCTGTGCTCTAAATGGCTTGTCAGTCACGCTCTGCTAAGACAGCACTGCCAGGGGTCATGATGTAAAAGACAAACTACCCAGGTCTGACACCAGAGAAAACATGTTCAGCAATTTTAAGAGGACTTAGAGCCCTAAAGGAGCAGTGAAATAAACTGTTTAGTATCAGAATGAAGTGTCACCATTAGTCTCTCAAAATGGGGGAGCTGAGAAGGAAAAGACATTTGTTATTCCACTTAATGAGGAATTAGGAACACAATCATGTTATGACAGAGAACCATGTTCTAGAGCATGAAGCATGGTGGAAGACCAGTAAAAATATGTAAACTTTTATTTTCTGCTGAGCCAGAAGGAAAAAAAACCCAACACAACCAATATAAAACAGAAAGAAAAGTTTTGTAAAATAAAACTTAAAACCTTCAGCTCTCTCAGTAAAAGGATGAGAACAGGTAATAAGAGGAAATCATATAAAATTGGGTTTGGCTCATTGAAATGTTTCAATAGGTTTGGGGCTTTTTAATTAACTTCCAAGAATTTTAGAGTGCTAGCTGTTTTTGAAGTTGGAATACAATTTCAAAGGAAGGAACTACATTTCCTTACCTACCTGCTATTGGAAGCGGAGGCTGTACAGCGTAAGGTTGTTGAGAAAAAGGTTTCACACTACAGAAGGACAAAGAGAGGTGGTTAATAAAAAATAACCAAACAAAATAATATTCTTCACCTAATTCACCTATTCTTCACCTAATTCACCTATTCTTCACCTTCACCTACTCTTTAACTATTCTTCTAATCTGTTTGCACAGATTAGATCAAGTATTTCTTCTCCGGGAGAAAGTGGCATAAATGTCTTTTGGAAATTATCTTTCTGTGTGGGCAAGAGAGGGTCATGGGCAAAGACTCAGAAAACAGTAAGGGGCCAGGACTGGACAGATTAAGGCTTCCCTGCAGGTGTTCAGCAGGCCCTCCCTCCAGATTTGTTTTTCTGAGATCCCTATCAGCCTCTTAATATATTGGTGTCCATTTATTTATCCTTTCCTTTCTGCTACAAGTAGTTTTATATCTGTGCAAGTGGATATAGGTCTGGGCTAGATGCATCTCAGACTTTTAAGCCCAAATTCAGAGACATTCAACACCCATAAGTAAACAAAGATTTCAGGAGAGCTCAGCTCCATTTTAACACCACTGTAAGAAAAATGAAGGTCTTAGCATTTCATAGATCTTGTAATAGCTACTGGTGTTCCTCAGGCAGCAGAGAAAGCAGCAGAAGCACCTGCTTTGGATGCTCACATGAAGGAATACTTACTCCTGGGAAGATCCAGCTTGGCCTGGCAATGGTCCTTGCCAAAACTGCAAGAGAACAACACATAGGCAAAAGTCACCACTCCCAACTGGGACAGAGATGAAAAGGAAGGTTTGCTCTTTTCTGAGGAAACAAACTGCAAGTTCACAGACCTTTAAAGATGTTAATGAGTTCTCTCTTCTTTCTACATTCTTGGTTTCATTCTTGTGGAGATGCTGACTGGTCCTTTTTTTCATTCTACACATCTCTACTACTGACATGCAAGAAACTGATCTTTAATGTTAAATATTACGCATGCACCTTGCGCCTCCGTCTCCAAAGCTTTTATGATGCTTACTCTCTTGGAAGGACCATTTTCCCCAGGAAAGTTCCACAGGAGTTATTTTGGGAGAAATCAGTGCTCAGCAAATGCTCACTAGACCCAACTCATAGGTACAAGGACGCTGACAGACCTTCTCTATTAAGGCTTTTATGTAAGGGCCATCTGTAAGGGCCAAAGTGCTGAGAATAAGATTGGGAAATATAAACTTGAGAAAGGGTCAGGATGGCCCAAACAGATTTATTCCAAAAAGATGCTGGACTAAGAAAGTGATACAGACACTTAAAAACATTTCAGACAGATGAAAATCCAAAGGAACTGATTGTTCTCTCCCTTGTATCATTAAAAAAATATACATAGTAAAACTCTATTGGTTTTACATCAGTATGAGCAAAGAATTGGACAAAAGTGTTGAAGCCACATGACAGATTTATTCTACAGAGACAATGCTTTTTGGCCCATTCTGTCTCAGTTCTCAGGATTTTCCTGAGCAGGTCCCAACATCCTTTCAAATACTGGAGTGTCTTCTCAAAACTCCACCAAGACACGGATCCACTCACCCCAGAAACAGCAGGGTAGGCTGGTCGTGGGAGACCAGGCAAGGCCATTTTACTATGGAAGGCAGTTGCAGAGATAATCTGGGCAGATGACATTGTAGCCATACTCTGCATGGCTTTATCTTTAGCTGCCTGATCCTGTGAGTAAGAGTAGAAACAGAAAAACACAGGATTATTACAATGATTAGCAAGTTGCCAGCTCTAATGCTCTATAACCAGAATTCTCATCAGCTTCTCTGTCAGGAACAAGCATCTCTGAAATTCTGGGCAGCAAATTCACCAATAACTGTCCTAAGAACTCTTTAAAGCTGTCATGCTGTCACTCATTGCTATAGCTTCAAATGTGAATAATCATGCTTTCTGAAATGTTGGTTTAAAGACTGCTGAGCATTTATCCTTTCTGTCTGAGGGCTTTCAACCACACAGCTGAAAAGTTTTGTGGTGGAAAGTACACCCCTAGCTAATTCTTGTGTTTTAATAATTGGTAAGAATATTTAATGGGAGAGATTCTTGATTACAAAAAAAGCCCTCTGAGGAAAAGGTCACAAAAAGAGATCATCATCATCATCATCATCACTGCAAAAGTGACTACCTCAATTTGGGACTGCATTTGTCTCAGGTAGAGTTTATCATTCTATCCCCATCTTCAGGGAAACTTAAAACTTTCATAATCTCCAAGGTACATATGCAGGCACATTCCTTTTTGTATTTTAACAGGACTGTAGATTTACACACATTCTTACCAGAAATGACAGTGTCACAGTTAGTGGGTCTGATGTATGTATAAAACAAACAGCATTCTTCATTTTTTCTTTCAAGGAATAAATAGGCAAACAGAAGCACTTCCCCACATTCTGCCTTTCCTCCTACATCCCCCACAATTAATCTTCATCCTTCAAGCATTCCAAATTTATCTGTGTCATTATAATAATCACGGAAAACTCACAGATTAATTCATAGCTTGAAGAAAGTGCTGAAAGATGTACAACAGCCCTTGCTGTCTTCTTCAGGAATTCTCACTTCCCACTTGCATTCACTGAACTGCAGTAAGTTCTCACCTTGGGCATCCATTCTTTCTAACCCCTCCAATTTATCTAAGGTTTTCTAAATTTCAAAGCCCAAATATCCTAATGTGTAACAACAACAACAACAAAAAGTGGAGGAGGAATCCTCAAAAATCTCAACAATAAATGTTAATGTTCAAGTGGAATGATCAGTAGAAATGGGCAAAACATACACCTCTTTTTTTTTTTTAGACCATCTGTGACTCCTGTTAGTACTGTTCAAGTGAATGGAAGGGAAACATTTTAAATGCTGAGAAAGTTCCTAATATTCTCCAAAGCTATGGGAAATGTTTTCAGAATCCAGTTTATATTATTCCTTAGGGAATAACTGAAGGATTATCTACATTTTTTAAAGGGAAATTATTATTTTCTGGTTTTTTCCTAATATATGTAAGGACTATTTCCCATGTGTCATTGCAGAAAAGGATCTTTTTTCCTTCCCTTATTTTCTCACTGGAAAAATTGTATTTGTCTACCTGAGTTTATACATGAGTTTATGGGGAAGATACATTTACTTGTGCAGGAATTAAAAGAAAATGTAAAATAATTAGGGAAGGAAAGTATTTTAGCTATTAACCTCTGCTGTGTTTTTGTTTTGTTTAAATGCTTGACAGACTGCTGGAAAGAGCATGTTTTTAGAAAAGACATCTCCTTTCTGTTTCAGCTAAGAGTTGTGTACTCATTTCAAGTCTTTTCCAGTATAAAGAAAAAGAAAAAGGAAAAAGGAGTGATAAAAACTTTAACCAAACATTTGCAATGTTTGTATTTTCTTTTATTATTCTTAAAACACATAATTATGATGATGATAATACCACCATACCACCATGATTTCCCACTTTTTTCCTTAGTGCAGATGGTATCCAGGGTATGGAAAAACTACTGACTTTTGGAAACGGATTTTTCCTCAAGTTTTACCCTATTTGCAACCTGTCTGATATAGAGACAGTGTACACTTTAAAAAGACACCTCAGTTTGTGTGGAAACAGCAGCACTGCAGTGACTGCTCTGAAAAGTCATGTAGCTGCTCTGATAGCTAGGATAAAAACACAAAAATGTGCACTTGCTATGGAAAATGAGCAGTGATAGGAGAACACACAGCTGTCAGCAGGACCTTGGAAGAAGGGCAGCAGCCTCTGTGATTTCATTTCCTTGCTCTGTGGACATGGCCAGCGAATGCAAAGAAGTAAATGAGTTGAATCAGTGCTCCCGACTTGCCACTGCAGGCGGAAAGGAACAGCCTGGTCCTGGGGAAGGGTTCTCTGCAGGCAGCTGGGCAGAGCTCACAGCATGGCCTGGGTGGTGTAAAAGGACAGCAGCCAATGGCTCCACGGAGCTCCCCGAGACACCTTCGTTCCCTGAGACGTAAACCGGCCAGCTCCTGTGAGCTAAGTGGAAACAGGCTCGGCTGACTGGCTTTTCAATCATGCCCAGCCCCAGAGCTGTGATACACAAGGAACAGAATCGAGGTTACAGATGTAAGCAGCAGTGAGGCTTTTAACACCCCGGGCAGTTGTTGTTTCCTGCTCGCTCTAACTTGCCTCTCCAGCAGGCCTCCACCTGAACTGACCACTTAACAGCACCGCAGGTTTCAAGCTTAGGCAGCCCTACCTGGGTGCACTGAATTAGATAGCTGTAATTTGTGCCTCCTTCTCTTTACCAGAGCAGCTGGAAACACAACGGGCTAATAAAAGGCTCAGCACAGCTTTCTAAAATGGGGCTGGGATGTGGGGGAGGCAATCACTGCCTGCAATAGAGCTGCATGTGTGTCAGCACTGGGCAGCACTGCGTGCCAGCAGCCCACACACAGGACAGTCCAGTTGCCCTGATGCCCAGCAAGGAGCTGCCCAGGCAGCCAAGAGGAAGCAATGCTAACAGCCATCCCTCAGCAGTCAGGGACAGACTGGGCTGGCACAGTTATTGTCACCTGGAACATGGAAGATCAGGGAAGCAAACTCTCTGCCTTACAGATTACTTATGGACATAGCAAACAGAAAGGTCAGCATCCACCTTCCTTCTCTGGCTGTCTCAGTGAAACATAACTAGGCCCAGACCTCACATCCTGCTCAGCAAGCCCTTTCTGGATAGCTCACATTTTAACAGGGGACAGACACCCTCTTCTGCAATTGTCACATACAAACTTGACCTTCTCAACACTTCTGGCAATTCAGTCTGAGCACATAAACCATTTCCCCACATCAAATCTGAGTGGAAATAAATGTCAAGAGGTTCATTAGGGTGATCTTGGAGCTTTTCCTATGGAAAGGAAAACACAGCTTTTCTCAAGCAAGTATCCAACCATTTTCTCTTTCTCGTTAGCTCCAGCCTCTTCAAATCAGGTCTGAATTAATCAAGGAGCAAAGTCTATTCAGTTGGCACCATTTTACCTGAGAAGATGCCAGCTGGCTTTATTGCTTCCTCTCAGTGGACAACTCCACATCACCACCTCTAGTAGAAGTGGAGCTGGTGCTCTAGTAACTGTAAGGCCACCTTTTCCACCACAACACCAGCGACTGCTTATTTGTCAGCATTTGTAACCATAAACCCTTCCTTCTCAGGTAAACACTCTCTGCACACTCCTAAGTCTGAGGGTCTTTCAGATTTGAATGACAAGAGCATAAACCAGAGGTAGAAATAAGACACATGAAATTTGAAAAGTTATTGTTTCTTTATTCTTTAAATAGAATTGCTCCAGACGTCACAGAGCTTCAACAATAATGAATGTTTGCACAACATTTCCTGGGAAGAACCTTTTCCTCTCCAGCTTACTACAGTTCAGTGACTAATCTCAGGCTTTTTTAAGGCTATTCAAAGAGGGAATAGCTGACTTGGGGGCACTTGTGTGATATGTTAAGGGGGATATCCATCATACCTTGAGCTTGGCTTGGATCTCTCTAGCTTTCCGCCTTGCCAGGACCTGGATGTGACTAGATACCTGCATGGAAAGACAAAATTCCATGTTCATTCCAGAGGAATATTTGGTAGCCTCTTGTAGAAATAAAGATACTCTAGGCAGTTATTTAGGGTTAGGGGTAGGAGGGACTGGGGGTAACAATGAGCTGCTTTTCTGAACCTAACTCCAGTGCCATGAAATAGGGTGGAGGGCCAGCAAAGATGAGCCATCTAAGGCATGTCCAGGCTGCTCAGTGCTTCATCCAGCACAGCCTGGATATTCATCCCCAAATTACAGATTCCTTTTTCATCTCGTGTGCCAGGTATTTTCAAAATCATCATTGCTGTCTTGTCTGCTTGGGCTGAACAAGGAATCTTCATGCAGAGAACCACTGGTGTTCCCTGAAACACTCATTAGCAGGCCGAGTGAATAAAATCATGCTATTTAACAGTATTTAACTTTGTGAGTCATAACATGATTGGCAGACGTGAGCATTATAAACCTCCTATAAAATGCCTGAGCTGACTCTGCCTGCCATTTTTATTAACCAGCTCAGCACAACAACCTCCCTCCAGCAGTCAGAAACCACCAACAAGTGAACAGCAAGAAATTTGTTCTCATTAGCCCTCATAATCTGTAGAGGTCCAAAGAAGCTAATCTTTACAGGGAAAACCATACACCTACCTGTTTCCTTGTGCGTGTTTTCCCTGTTCTCAGCTTAATATAGCGGGCAATCAACTCATTTCGGCCTGGAACAGAGAAATAACACAAATACAACTTTAGAAAGCAATTACTCCAGCAAAAAAAGATAATTCCGTTGTGTATCTCCAGAGATCAGCAGCAGGATGATTCTGTCACGCTCTTTTCTTTTTTAGAAAGGAACTTACTAGTGCACATGGTAGAAGTCAGAGTTTTAGGAGCAGTCTCCTGTAACATCCTCATAGGCAAACTGACAAAGTTTGGGCTAGATAATTGGAGAAGGGGCTTGAGGAAAATTGGATGAACAGATGGATGGGGTCCCAGCTGACAATGAGCTGACAGTGAAGCAGCAATGCACTCTTATGGCAAATCCCAGTTGCCAACAGGTCCAGGGAAGTGATCCTTCAGCTCCACTCAGCACAGCTGAGGCAACATGTGGAGTACTGAGTCCAGTTCTGGCCTCCTCAGCATGAGAAAGGTGTGAACATACTGGAGCAAGTCCAGCAAGAAGTCAGCAAAAATTATTTAAGAGGCTGGAGCATCTGTCCTACAAAGAGGCTGAGAGAACTGGGTCTGTTTGGCTCAGAGAAGACTCAGGAGCAGTTTTTAATCAATAATAATAAAATAAATACCTGATGGGAGGCAATGAAGGGGAAAAGGGAGCCAGTGCCCAGTGACAGAACAAGAGAAAACCAACACAAATTAACACATATGAAATTCTGTCTAAGAACAACTTTTAAAAAATGTAGGAAAAACTCAACCTTTTTTACCCTCAGGATGGTTAAACATTGGCACAGGCTGCCCAGAGAGGCTGTAGTCTCCATCCTTGGTGGAGAGTCACAACCTATTGGCCACTGCTTGAGCAGCAGAGCCAGACCAGGCAATCTGAAGAGATCCCTTCTAACCAAAAGCAGCCTGTCATTCTGTAACTAAGTCCAAGAAAATAAACAACAGTGAGGAAGCACATGGAAACAGCTACACAGAATTTATCAGTGTGATATGATATAGTGAATTACAAGTGCTTTCAGCCTCCTGCAGGCAGACTATCCAGCTTTATTACACTGGCTTCCATGTATCACACCTAAGCAGTCACACAGATTTTACTGTCTTTCTGGAGGTGGAGGAATTACAGAAAGACAGCAGTTACACAGCTGAACTCTAGACTGGTTCAAAGCAGAAAACACAATAGAAACAGAGCGGGCTCTGCAAAAAAATACATTTGTGGTGACCACAGTAGTATCAAGATAGTACTGCAAATAAAAATTTGGGAGTAGGAGCTGCAAGGCTGTGAGACATCTTGGTATGGCTGTAAGTGTTTGCAGAATGAGGCAGGAATGAACTGGGAAACAAAGCCACAGCTCTTGTGAAGTTTGTTTATAACAAAATTATAAAACCCCAGTATTGTCTATGGAAAGTTTGTGGACAAAGAACTTGTATATTTGGACATCACAGACATCAAAAGGCAAGCAGTGAAATCAGTATTAAACTATCAGTATTAACTACTCCAGTAGTTAAATATTCCATGAAAAAGCTGTAATTTGTTTTTATTTAAAACTCTTATTCCACTCAACCCTGAAATAAAGTGTATGTAAGGAAACACTCTGCTGAAATTGACCACTCAACCCTTTAGGGAAGGACTGGCAAAGCCCTTAATTCCATCTGTTTCTGAAACAGAACAATGCACGTGTCCATGACTGCAGTTAGGCCGTGTTCATAAAACACAACCAATGCACACACAGGGATGGGAAAGCATTTTACATGTACAGATCTTAATCTTTCCCTAATGGTGTCATTGTAGCAGCTCTCCTTATTCCCCTGGGAGAAGAAATGGGTCTGTAGCTGAGAAATCAGCTCCAGCTCCTGTAAACACAAATTAGGAACTGTGCCTGTGCCAGAAACACAATGCCCTGTCATGTCAGCACTGACCTCTTCTGTTCCCACAGTTCCTGCTTTAGCACAGAGACATGCCCAGGAGAGTTTGGTGGGAGCAGATGCTGTTCTGCCACCTTCCACCTGGCTGCTCTTCCAACCCATGTAAACCATTTTCACAAAGCCGAGACCAATTACTAGCGACACATATCCACACCACCTTCCTCTAGTGCCAACAATAACATTCATGGCTTCTCAAAGCTTCCATCTGTTTAGACTTGGATCCAAGCTGAAAGGTAAGAAACAACTGAAGTGATTCTTGTCAGAAAGATGCCAGCATATAAGAAATTTCAGAAGGACTGTTTGACACACATCTGAAATGGGAAATGTGCTGAAGAAAACAAGGCACTCAAACCCGATTATCTATAAAGAAAGAAGAAGGAAAACTTTTGTTTCAACAAGAGGACCCTTTGAGAGGCAAGGGGAATGAGTTAATAGAAAAGAGAGGAAAAACTACCCTTGAGAAGAAGTGGATGTGGAGAATTTCAGGCAAACTTTTAAAGGGCACATATCAGGTTATACAGAAAATTTGAGCACATGGGAACTCTCCAGACACTGGCTCAATTATGGGTCATCCTTGCAAAACTACTTTCAGTGGATTCTCAACCAGATACAATAAATTTTATGGAGCAAATTCATATGTATAATGTGTCAAATTAGGTAAAGAAATTACAGAGGCTGAACAGTCTGACAGAACACTATTCTGCTTCAGCAGTAAGGGGCTGCAGGTGTAATCAGTATGAGAGGATACCTTAATTCTGTGCCAGTCACAGTCAATTCCAGCCACCACCACACTGGATGAAAATAACGATCAATCCATCAAAACCTCAACCAGTCAGAGGAGCACAAGCTACCTTTGCTCAAATGTATTTTGGAAAGGGCAAGATCCAGTAGGGACAGGAGACACATGAGGAGACACAAAAGGAACCACAAAAGGAGACATGAGAATGCACAGGAGAAATACAAGATATGTAAAAAGATGAATATTGAGCAAAGGAGACGTGGTAGGGGACATTCCTGGGGATGTGGCTGGAAAAGTAATCTTGGAAAAACTTGCTCCATGACAGAAGAACACTTTGAGGCAACTGCAACACCTACACCAGAGCAGAGACAACCCTGAAAGGTCTGCAACCCATTGAAAACCCATGCAGAAATGAGAAGCAGCTAGAAACCAGGAGCACCAGAGGGGAAACAAAACAAAACAACAACAAAAAAAACCCAGGAACTGGCAGAAAGAGACCTTTACACAGTGATGCCAATCTCCTGCGTCACCCAGCACCTCATCAAAGGAATTAAGAGGGACTGAGTGTTAGAGAGAACAAAAGAAGGGAAACAAAGTAGGAAGCTGGGGGGAAGAGACAATAAACTATAGTCAAGCCTGGGAAACTGGGAGGTGTTTCCACAAGTGTGCATTTAACTGTCTTGGACAACAGCAGCAGCAAAAATTGCAAAGTTCTCTCAGGCCATGTACTTCACTGGAAAAGATTAGTGGGAGGGGAAATTGTTGTACAGATTGCAAATATTAGATGCCAGTACAGAAATTCTCTAGAAAGAAACTCTACACAGAGAGCATTTAGTTGCGGATCAGCAAAATTTCCAGTTTTAGAATTCACTTCCCACTTGCTAATATCTCTCATGCAGTTTTCCTATTCCAGAAGTGTATCCTCACAGTCAGGTTAAAACAGAAAAGTGTCAGGTTATACTAGGCTAATAAAGATACTAGTAGCACAAAAAAAAAAAAAAAAAAAAAAAAAAAAAGCAGCACAAACAAAAAAACCCCACACCAACAAACAAACAGATCACTCTACAAAGACATTCATCACAGGCATTACTAAATATAGAACTATGTAAATTGCCAAGCACAGTAAACTGCAGCAAGGCATTATTAAATTACCATGAATCAAAACTGCAAGAGAAGCAAGTTTTAAATGTCTTTTGTCTTTCTTATCAGTAGCTAGATGTAAGCAGGTATTATGTGGCTGCAAGTCTGTAGGCTCAGAGGCTCTGGAAGGCATCCTCTTTGTTTCACAACCCTGGCTGCAGGGTCAGCAAAGACCAGCACTCCTCACTTGGCTGGAACAGGCAGAGCTGTCATAAACCATCAGATGGTTCATTTTTTAGAGCCATGTAAAGTGTCCCTCAGTAATCTGATCATATGTTGTGTTCTTAGAATAACTCCCGCTGAGGTCTGCCACGGTCACCAGAACCTGCCAACAGTTGTGACTCCTCTGTCGAAACCGCGCGTTGGGTTTCACGGAGCGCCAGCCAACATTCCAACTGTGGCACAGCACCTCTATCCTCCACGGAGCCTGCCCCTGGGAAGCATGGCACGAAAAAAGGTAGTCAAGAGATGCTCTCTTATGTTCTTTACCTCTCATTCTTAACAGATGAATTTCCAGGGGCAGCAATTTGGTTCCAATTCTGTCTTACACTAAACTGCAAAATGTTGCATTGAATAGTTATGCAGGAAGGAATTGCAGGCTTTTGGATTCTCCGTTCTACACTTGTGCACCTTTGAATATAACTGCAGAGAAGTGTCTTCCTGTAAGGAAGAGGGATAATTGAAGGGAATTCCCAGCACCACAGAAGGCATTTTCCAGTCCTACCTCAAAGCTTCATGCTGACTTTCTGTTATATTAATTTTTCTGCCTCTCATAAGCAGTATCTCTTCCTCACACGCCTGTTGCCAAAGTGAGATCAAAGAATTTCAGTGATTTCTGCAAAACCCTTTCAGGGAGAAATGTCAGGGAAGTGTCTGTTTCTTGGCAAATTCTGTATCTTTCTGCACCCAAAGCAAACATTTACAACTACACGTAAGTAGTTCTATAAGAGAAGCAACTACCCAGCTGTATCCAGTGAAAGGTTTATCAAAGCGAGGTCAAGAAAGCCATCTCAACTCTCATTTCAATCTTAGTGTCACTTAATGATATCTCCTGGGACATGACTATCTCCTTGAACTTATTTAATTAACTGTTGGTTACAATCAGCATAAACATAATGAACTGTGTGCCTCAGACAAATAAATCTAGACACAAGAGGGAAGGTAAGGACACCTCATCTGTCCACCAAATGTCAGTCTTTCGCTGTGCATACAAAGCAAAACTAACTGCCAACCAAGTCTTACCAGAAAGGCACTTTTTAGACAAAAGCAGTGTGTGGTTGCATGTCCATATGGGAACTAACTGCCACTGGGGTCTGCCCCATCCATAGCTCCCTGCACAGCCTTACTTCCCATCTCCTATTCCACTGCTTCCTCCTCCCAACTATGCTAAATGCCTTCCTGGACATCAGCTGTTCCAGAAATAGGGCTACATGTGTCAGAAACCACATTTTTGTCTTTTTGATGGTTATCAAGATCCACAGACATCCAACCTTTACTAATATAATCTAATTTTAATGCTACCTTTATGAAGACTTTCTTTTCATCACAAACCATGTTTTCTCACCAAAGCCTTGGTGAGAAGATTTTGTTTGGTTCCTCTGCTCAGGAGGCAATAATGGAACTTAATGCACAACAATGACCATCATACTGTGATCATTTCCCATGACCATGGAAAACCATATTGCATTTCGTGGCATTGACTATGAGGACACCTTTGACCCCACCAGAGCAGAACTTCAGTGCTCAATAGTCAGGTTTGAGTTTCCATAGCAGAGTTACACACACCAATGAATTTTATATTCAGCTGGGAGAAGAAAATTTCCTCCCTCTGATCACTTATTCCCTGCTTGAATTTTCTCAGGATTAACCTTCCACGCAAAGATTCTCTGAGCTCATGCAGTCCCTACAGTAAAGGGACTTTGAGATAAAGAATCAAAGAAGGATAACCTAGTACTTCTGAAAAATACCAAAACAGTCAAAGCCTGAAAACACATTAATGCCATCACAGTCAGCTCTTCCCCAAAATACCTGTTTCATCATTTGACTGTGCAAGTTCTGAGTTCCTCTCTCTTCTGAAACGACAAATTCAAAGCTTTATTTGCTGGGCAGAATGCAGCAGTCAAGCCCCTCACATGGCAGTCGGGTGATTCATCTGTCTGAGGTCATAAAACTCAGTTGTCTCCTTTCCTAACTGGTCTTAACACTGAAACCCTCCCTTGTGTAAAATGTCTTTTGCTGGAAAGGTGTTTACTCCTCTCCTTTGCCACTGCACAGCCTAAATTCACAGCCAGAAACACAAACAGTGCTACCACCATTTAGAAACTGCTGTTTCTTGCTGGTCAGTTTAAGATGCTTCACACAAGGCTAGGGGATAATAATTACAGACCCTGCAGTTTTGAGGAAGCCTCTTATTGGTTCCAAACAAGTACTGGAGCTAAATGAAAAGTCAGACACCATGGGTGTAGTTAGAAAAATCTGAAGAGGTTTCCCTCTCCTTAGCTGGTTATTCCTTCTCCTGCAACATTCCATCAACTCCTCTGTGCAGGTGTACCGACTAAATTGATGGGAAAAGGGGTGAGGGGCCAGAGGAGGAAAACCTGACATGCATCACTCTTATTACCAACAATCAAAAAATAAAACTCTCCATCCCGATTTGGATTCTGTTGTTGGTTTTATTTTCTTTTTCCTCCCATTAGTCTATTTTTAATTGGATTGGTGAACTAGATCATTTTGTGGTTACATTAACCACGGCAGTGGCACAGCAGAGAGAACAGAAGAAGAACTTCTTAAACCAGTTTTGCCACCAGAGAAACTGTAGCCTGGAACTGTACTCCACCTAACCCTCACATACAAACAGGCTGGTGAAAAAATGGGCAAGGCACTTCCTGTGCTTGCATCATTTGTCTAAAGGCTAAACAGCGTTAAACTGCCTTCTAATTACTGCCCCAAGGGCATGTGGAGTTATTCCTTGTAAAGATGAGCGTTTTCTAAGGTACAACAATGTATGCAGGCAGAAGTCCCTCCCCATCAGCCTAATGGGAAGCTCCAGGCTATGCAGCTCTTCACCACACCTCAGTCTTTAGTAGTGCTTTTCAGTGCATAAATTGAATGTCCTCATCAGCTGTGTTTCCCCACATTGCTGCCTCAGGCCACAGCAATGTAAGTTAATCCATCCAATAAGTACTCTTCCATATACACGTTAAGGGCTGCAAAAGGAGCAGAGCTGGGACTTGTTCTGGTACTTCCCAGGTTTAAGACTGATAAGAATCCTACAGAAAATGTTTAGATTCAGTTTAGCTGGGAAATCCCACAATCACACCAAAGCAGCTGCATATAGTAACATGAGTCCTTCATATGCCAGGAGTGTATCAGATAACACCTGAAAGAGCCAAAAGCAATCCTACATGGAAAGGCATGTCAAACTAACAGCTTTCAGTCTCTTGGGACACCTGAGAACGACCTTACTGAGGCACAAAGACATACTCACCAAGTCCCGGGTTCAGAGAAACTTGACTATTGAGGGTACCACTGAAACCAATGTTTAACTGTAACAGCATTTTCCAGTTACCATCAGTCCAAGTTCTACATTACTGACCTGGACATCTGCTAAATTCTTCCTTAGATCAACAAGTGTCTGCTCATTTTGGTATCTTCTAATATCTGTGGGGCATCTGAAAGCAATTCTCAGTGACGTTGCTTAAAGGATAGCAAAAACCATCTTTCTATATTTCTGGTTACTTTTATATACTAACCTTTCTACTGATTTTGTGTTCAGCTGCCCTTCCCAGCACCAACAGTACAGAGTTTCTGGCAGATTTCTGCCCCAAGTGCTAATCTTGTGCATGTGCCCAGTGACAGGCTGACCAAGCACTCAAAGCTTCACCTACAACAGAAATTAGAACTAAAAGGGGTCTGTGAGATCTGTGCAGCCACTTCCTGCATGACCAGCACAGACCATGCAGTTCTCAGGGGAGCTGGTCTGGTCTGGCTCAGTCTTGTGAGGAGTCCTGCTGGCTTCACTTAGCACCTAAGACTACATCACGACCCAGTCCCAGCCAAATGACTGAGAATTACACAGCAGCCTCAAGGAGGGAAAAGAACCCAGAGACTGTTTCTGCATTATATGAATAAATTAATACTGATTTTTAAAGTGGAATGGGTGCCACCACTCAACTTCAGTTCATGGCATCATGATTTACAGTGCAGTCATTGCTTGTGATCACTTTAAGCCATTAGGTTATAGATTCAGCTTAAAAAAATGCCTGGACACTCCTGAAAAACATGGTTGCCTTTCCCCTTTCCTCCCTCTCACCAGTGTTCCATGGGTCTGTTCAACTCTAATCTGGCAGGAATCTGTCCAGCTCGTTTTGCCAACATACTTTGCTATCAGTTTAGCAATCTAACAAGGAGTCTGCTAGAAACTGAGGTTTGCCTAAAGAACAAGAGCACAAAACTGTTAGCAGAGCAGGGGAGCAAGGGAAGAGGAGTGGCAGCTCCCTCTTTTCTTCTGCTGTGAGCTGTACGGTCATCTCACCACTTCTGAAGGAAATTACTCTTGGTCTCAACACAACAGTTCCTTCCACGCTATCCCAACATTATCAAGAATAGTCATTAAACACGTCATACTCTGTAACAGGTGAAAAGAGAATGTGAACAGAAAAACCTAGCAGAAACACAGACTAAATAATTGCGTAGCCACCCAGGGACTGGTCTGAATTCTAGCTGAATTCTGCCAAGAAAATTTCTTACAGTGGCTTGTGATATTCCCTGTTCCTTCCCACCCTGCTCTCATTCTTCTAATACTGGCACAATTCTGTTCCAGATTCTTTAAGTACCTGTTCCCTGACTGAGTTTAGAGTGTAAGTCTGATAGATAACTGGGCAATCACGCAGGAGACCAAGACAGGAGAGCAGGAACATGAGGATGACAAAGCTATTTAAGCTACAGAGATACCTAAAAATGCACATGGATCTAGAAGGCAATTTGCACATGTCTAGGTGCTTCAGCGACCTTCTACATGAAAGCTTCTATATCTAGATTTGTCAAATCACTTTTCCACACCTTTAGCCATAAGGGATCAAAAATGAACATCTCAAGTAGAGCTGGCTTTGCCTCTGGGCCCAGGAGCAGATGAGATGATCTTTGAAGGTCTTTCCCACCACCATTTTCTATGATTCTACAACCAAAGACGATGATGCCGTGTTTATATGCAGGAATGCTCCTAATCCCCTGTCAGGGTTGAAAGCAACACTGAACTGAATGCCACACGTGCTCGTGTGTTTCCCTGCAACACTGCCATGCTTAGAAACGGGAGTGTGAGTGCAGCACTTGCAGTCAACAACTTGGGCATTGCTATTGGGTTACCTCACCAAGCATTGGTTACACCCCCTGCACTCCTGCCCACAGACTCCGACCAAAGCTCCTGGAAAGGCATTTACAGCTACTGTACAAATCAAACCCAAGGGGAAAGAAGAGGGATTCTAAAGGCATTTTACATGAAAACGGTGTCAATTTCCTCTTCAAGAAGCCAGAGACCGAGCAAGACTCTGGCTGTTTATGTGCGTGGAGTGAGACTGAGAACGTGAAGGAGTACCCAGAGGATGGGTCACAAGTTCAAGGTGACAGCAACAAGCAACAGCTGCTGGCCGTGCACCCTTCAGCAGCAGGTGTAGCCAGGCCCCAGAGGTTTCAGTCAGCTCTGCCAGTGACCAACAGATTTACCAGACCATCTGTCTGGGCACACACTGCACACAGCCTTCCCAGTTTTGCTGCCCAGATCTTCACCACACACAGACAATACAGGGTTTGTTATGGATTAGCTAATGGGCAACTGTTTAAACCAATAGACAGCCCTAGTTCTCTCCTGTGCTCATTAGCTGGATCCTACATGAATGAGAATACTGCTTGTTCTTTTAGCTGTAATACTGGCTTTTTCTGAACAAGCAGCTACCCTTCACTTCAGGCACTAGAAAATGGAAAGGTTATGTTGTCTCACACTGGTTTGGCTTAAGAGACTTTAAAAAAAAGTTCACTTGACAGGTTTTTCTTACTTGGGCTGAGGAAGTAAGGGAGTTCCTTTTTTCTTAGGCCAGGTCTCCACACAATCCGCATATTGACTATGTATATGCACACCCTTTCTTGAGAAATGTTGTCATCCTTCTCTACTCAACGTTTGGCTAATTGACAGAAGACAAACTCTGAGAAAGCACTCCTGGAATTTACCTAGAAGTCTGCTCTTTTTGTTTCAGACCTAAGGAAGGGCTCCTGCGTCAATCAGTTAAATAAACATGCTCCTGTCACAAAACCACAGGTAGTATGAATCACAATACTAACAATTTACAAAAAAATGCAGACATTTACAGTGTAAAGCCACCTCACTTACTGTTCTCCTTTCCTGTGTAAAACCATAGCACTTCCCATCTGGAATCCTCCTCTCATTCATGTAAAACACAGATACACATGCGCACATGCACACACCCCATTTTTTTGGACTAGTTTTACAAATACAATCCTTATAGTTTTATCTGATACAATTTTAAAAGTCCCCAACAACAGCACTTCCATTATAGCCCTTCAGAGGAGAGGAATCCCTCAGGACTGAGCACCATGTTGTCCTGAAGCTTTTGCTGATGTCCATCCTATATTTTCTCTTTCTCCCCCATTAATCCTAGTCATGCTCACATGTTCCACATAAAATCCCTCTCCCTCCTAAATGTTAACACCCTTCAAATATTTTTAGACTGTTATTATGTGTCCCCCCACCCTCCACCTTTCAGTCATCACTTAGCCAAGCTATGTATATTTAGCTACTTTAATCTTTCCTCCTAAATCAGTCCCTTCAACTCCCAGAGCTCAATGTTAAGTCTGGTATGCTTGCTCTTCTCAGAACTCACTCCATGTTTTTGAGATCTTTCTGGTAACATGTTTGCAGAAACCTGTCCAGAAGATAGCTTTACATGCACTTGTTTTAAAGAGAGAAGAAACCCGAATCACCCTAGGCACTATTAATTTTTGTTTTCCATATCTGGTTTTTGTTCCCAGATTTTGAATTCAATCTGAATTTTTAAGTATTAATGAACATTTGGTATTTGGTAAGAGTAAATGAGCAACTGAGAGTATTGAATCCAATTGTGAAAGAAGAAAGTGAGTTTTAAAATGTAAAAGAACACTAAGGCTTTGTAAAACTAAACTTTTCAGAAAACCACTGGAAATGTGTAAAGTTATCCAGAAGAAGAACAGAAGCAAAACAATAACATGCAACAAGGGAAAAGGCTAAAAAATGAAATATAAACAATCTCTCAGTTAAAAGGCAGGTGAATGGATACACCTACAAAACATAAAGCTGGCCTACTAAATTAGAAGTCAATTAAACTGGATGTGTTATCTACAGTGCAAAAAAAAAAATTAAACCAAGTGCCTTTCTCACAACATACCACTACAAATCAACTCTATCTCAAAGAATTACTAAAAATTTGAAATTTTAGTAAAGTGAAAAAGTCAGAGGAAGAGCCATAAGGGTAATGCAATGTTGCCAATGAAGGAAGTCGCTTAAACATGATGAAAACTCTATGGCTGCAGACATATACAATGGGAAAAACATAGTGCTGCACTGCTCACTTGATTTTAAGCCTGACAGATAAATATGGGATTACAGAGCGGCTAAAAATCAAAAGGGACAGGAAAATTATGTGTCCCTTATTGAACCAACAGAATGAAGCCCCCACAAAAGGAAGCACGATCATTTTGATAACATGTAGTACACAATAAGATTGCTACTATATTTATGTTCACTACTAAGCATGTTAAGCAAAGATGCCACAGCCAGGACTATTAACCGCGAGAAGATTCCTGGTGGGTTGGTATTTCAAAAGTGGCAAATTTCTCAATATTCAGGAAATGCTTGGAATTCGTGCAAATATTTCTTTTTTATGCTCACATAGAGAAAACATCAGTTAAATTAACACAAAGAACCATAAACTTGGCTTACACAAAAGAGATGGAAGGAAAAGCATGACAAACTCCAGCAGAAGTTTAACCCACAGCTAATGTCTCCAGAAAACTGGCTAGTCTAGTCAACAACAAAGAACCAGAGACACTCAAAAGCAAAGTTGAAAGATGACTGAGTGAAACAAAACCTCATTATTAAGCAACTCCAAAAACGTTACACCTACCACCAGAGGGGAGGGCAAAGTCTGCATCCTGACCAATTGTGCACAAATCCAAGTTTTGTCTATCTTCTCATGTTTAAAATACGAGATTCCTTATTTTTCCAAAATTATGGGATAAAGGGCTGTTCTAGAGTTCACGAGGGCATAACAATGGAAGGGATAGAACTTGTCTCTCTAAGGGATATCACAGCTGAAATACAAATTTTGCAATTACCTGGAACATTCAGTTCAGTGTCAACTGAGCCCATTCTCAGCATGTTTCAACAGCTTTGATTGAATCATCTTTAGGTAAGATGCTAAACTACAATATAGAGGAAAGCTGTCAATTTGAAGACTGTAAACTTGAAGGTTTCCATATTTAAAATAACAACCATGCTCCTCCCTCCCCTCAAGAAGAAGTGTTAATGAACTGCGACAAGCAGTGTATGTTTTATGCTTCTTTGGATTTATGCATTTGCTTTTCAGTTCTACTTTTAGTGACTCTTTGAGGATGGGGAAAACATTAAATGATAGCTTATCCCTTTGAGATAAAGGCATTATCCTGCAAAATTACCTAGTCACTTCAGAATAGGGGTAGGAGGCACCACCTGTGACCTGATAGCTTTTAGCATCAGACTGACCTTTCATCCCATTTTAAGTCATGTTGTAAAAGCAAGACTCTGTGGTCCACTGTCCGCTCCAAGTTTTAACTAGTAACATGGTCGACTGTCCTTCTATCGCTCGGCCTCTAAGCTTTGGACATCTCTAAGTATTTCCTATCAGCACTTCACAAACAGATGGCACCAGCCTGGGAGATGGATGACTGCCCCCAGCTGTCTGCCCCTCCCTGCTCAGCGCAGAAATGGCTGAGCTGTTTGAAAAGCAGCTGCTAAACTTCTAACTCCTTCAGAACAGCCATCTAACAAACTGCCACCAATTCTAGCTCCTCTTGCAAAAAGGTGCTCTAAGTCAGGTGTTCCTGCAGTAGAAGGGAACACTGGACAGTTAAGGTAGTAATTAAGTTTTTTCCAAGATCTTATTGTCTCTCTTGTAATGTCAAAAAGGTATCATTTTGCAAGTTACTATTTCTTATTTCTCTGCTCTCTGTAATGTTGGGAGACCTGGTCTATTTAGCATTTCCATGCAAATCTCATAAAGGTACTAAGCGTTTTCCCTCTCCTTTCTCTACATCAGTACTGAAGATGCCAGGAGATACCCAACACCTGATTCTGTGACAGTTTATTTAGTACAAATGCTACAGATATGATTGCTACCATGGAAAAAACATCACTGGAAAACATAAATGACAGATTTGTAACACTGTATCCCCATTGCGTTGTAGCAGGTAACACTCATAAAATTATTCTGCAAGATCTTAGTGGTACCAGAAGGCACTAGAGCAGAAAGTGCCCCAGACTCAATTGCTTCTAATGTCAACACAATGATTAGGAGAAAGGACAGCATTCCATATCACAGGAGACAGCTGCTTGTGCCTTAAGCAGGTGGTCAGCAAAGCCTGCTGGAAAGGGCAGTTGGAGCTTGCACCCAGAGCAGGCTGTGGCATGAGCTTACTCAGTCAGGATGTGCCTCCATGCAGAAATGGAACATGTCTAGTATGGAAGAAGATAATGAAAGGAAAGGCAGCAAAGGAATGGAGACAGAGATTATCAGTGTACAGAGAAGAGCTTGGCTGACTTTGGTGTGAAGATGGAATCGTGTTCACTCAGCAATCAGCAGAGTGTTGTCTCAAGAGCTGTAAACAAGCAGACTTTGAAGAGGCATGGAAACATGAGCATGAGGCCTGTGTAGAGGCTGAAACACACCTTTCTGTACAATTGTAAATGCATTCAAGTAAAACAGCAGAAATTCTTCATATTGCCTCAGTACACTTCAGCTAAAAGCTGCCATCTTTAAACTGACAACGGGTTGCCTCACAAAAGATGAGAAGCATACAAATTGCACATAGAAGAGATTCTGGAACATCTTGCCCATAACAGTAGTACTACACAAGCCTCTCCTCAGTGAGAAACAGTGAAATGGTCCCAGTTTTGCCAGGGTAAAGGGGCATGTACAGCTCTCTGTAACACCTCACCCCTTGGTTTGGAGAGCTCTGTGCAAGTTGGTCACAGGGTGGATAAATAACCATCCCTTCCAGAGGCAGGGCCAGCTCCACATCGATCCTGCCCTGTTCCACAAGCTGGCTTGTGAGTACTGAAGATGAAATCAGGGACTATATTTATTCTCCCTGCCCGGTCATATCTTTCTATAGATCCCAGACAGGGCCCCACTTCCTTGGCCTGGATCCTGGAGACGAGTAAGCAAAGGAGGGCATAAATCAGTGCCTGGGTTCTGTCAGGAGCACACTGAACCAACCATCCACACTAGGAACAGGTGCACTGAAGGCAAGCAGGGACACTGTCCCATTTGGAGTAGTGGGGGAGGGCTTGCAGAAAAGCTCTTCATTTCTCCTCCCTGAGCCTACCCTAACTTTTCACCCTGCAAGAGGGTTATTTACCTTCTGCAGTTCACCAGTCCACTCATCTAGGTGTGTTCCACTTAACACCAATCCATGCTAAGTCAGGCCCAGCTAAGTTTCATTGGTTTCTGTAGCCTTTGTACTTCACTTTTGCTCTCATTTCTTCGCTTGTTTTTCACTCTCTGCTCTGACACATTCACTCCAAAGCTGAAATAGTTCAGGGACCACGCAAAATGTTCAGTAAATTAATACAGTCTTAAAACACAACTGTAATTTTAAAAGTCACCCATCATGAAAAGCAGTGCAGACATAGAACAGCAAGGAGCATATCACTAGTTTATGCTTAATACCCAGGAGGTGGATTTTCAAGTAATATTTTAATCCGAGTAACATTTTAAGCAAGAATCAGTCCCTAAAGAAGCAGTCTTATTTTAACCTCAGTCATGGCTACTTATTCCAAATCTCACCATCCTTTCTCTAAATACCAGCACAAGCAGCTGGGCAGTATCCAAATCAAAGTTCACTCTTTTTCCCCTTTCTGACCGTGCTAGTTTTAAGCTGGATCCGTTCCCGGTTGGTTCCATAGCACAACCACAAAGACCTCTGCACCAGCACAGAGCAGGAATTGATGTCTGCCTAAGAGTACTGGCCCGAGATTAGCCTCAGGGTGATCAGCCTTACCCAAGCGATATTGCTCTTCCCAGGTACAATGATGTGTGTACCCAGTAAAACCATCCACTTGTAGATAAGGCCATGTAAACGAGACCCCACCCACGCTCCCACAGTCAGAGCAATCCATTCCCTTGCTCAGGGAACAATGGCCTGATGGGGGGACAGAAACCTGCAGAATGACTTGTGAAGTGCTCCGTAGATAGCTCCAGGGCATGTACGGGGCATCCCATTATGGGGCCGGTGAAGACACGGTGAAGATTTAAATCTATGGGGGGGGGGCGGGGGAGAGGAAAGCAAGCACTGACTCCGTAGAAAGAGGGCTGTCTTCCATTGGATCCTTGCTAGTGTTTTAAGAAACTGTCCACTTTGGGACTTAAAACCAAATTCTGGGTATTCAGCCTTTACTTTGCATTTTAGTCACAGAAGTACCAGGTAGCTTCTTGCAATACTCAGCTAGAGAATCCAGGCCAGACCAGGTTTTTGTTAACAGAATCAGAAGAAATTTTAACTGTGGAAAAAGGTAAAAAAAAATTTCAAAAGCATGTCTGTCACGTATATATAAAGTTGACTTCTGCTGCAACTGAAAGCCAGAGCCTCTGTACTCAGGGCTGGGTATGTAGTTAGCTAGATGAGAAGAACCCACAGGTGAAAGACACTTGTGCCAGGGCTACGAGAAGGCAAACTACAATGAAAAGGAGTACACAGAACTTTCTGTCCTTAAGATCTGAAAAGTGTAGCTAGTTAACGAAGTGTAGGTGTTTGCACAGCAACAGAGCCATTAGGAGAGCTGAACTTCTGTCCTGTAGCACCAGACATGCAGACCATTACCTGTTCTTATCTCCAACAAGAGCAGTGAAGACAGCAGCAAGAGATACCATAAAAGTAGGCTTTGTGAAGCCATTAGATTACATATATTTGTATATAAAGATTAGTTCAGTAGCGTACTCAGCTCTGAGATCTACCTTATGGATAGTCCCCTGAAAAAGATACCTGTAACTTTTTCCACTTTGTGAATGCCAAAATCTTCACACCGATTTTCCTAAATACAACAACTCGAGGCAACCAAGGGCACCAAGCCTGGGAACCCCTGAGAGAAGGGAATTCCCTCAGAGCATCATTTGGGGCACAGGGCAGGCTGCCTGGTGCGTTGTGCTGCAGCCTCTCTCTCCTTACCATACATCTTGCCTTCGTCTGACAAGATAATCTTGCGGCGGCCGCATGGCGGGTAGATGGCTAGCGCTTCCTGGAAGCTCTGCTCGATGTCCGGGCTCCACACGCCCTCGGCGTCATTGTCGATGGGTTTGTCCAAGGCCTCGCTGCCCCCCGAGTCGTTGCTCCCCTCAGGGGAGGTGGGAGAACTCCACTCGTTGGAGGTAATGGTGCCAGCTAGAAACTCCAAGGTGCCACGCGGAGGAGCAGACTCAGAACCTGCAACGGCAAGCACATCCCACCGGGACAGTTAGAAACCCCCCTCGCTGGGAAAAAGCAGATACTAAAGCAAAAAAAGTTTCTTAAAGTCTCAGTTAGGAGGGGTTTTACTTCAAGTTTATCTTAAACAATAACTCAACCACACGTTGGGTTTTTATTTATGTTGAGATGAAAACATATCCTACAAATCCTTCGGATAAACAGCCTGCTCCAATCTCTCTTTGGTTCATTAACTCTGTCACTTCCCAGTTCTCCTCGTGTTTTTATCGCCTTTATTTCTTTCTCCCTGGACTGTCATTATCCGTGTAACTGTTATTTCACTTTCTGAAGCACACATAGAGGGATTCGGTCTGTGTGAAAGACTATGCAAAATAAAGCAGTGATGAATTATCCAGTCATCACTGAGCACTGGGGTTGAAATTTTCTTAGATACTGTTTCACTGGATCACAGTTAGTAGTTGGTGTCACTTCTAACACTGACATTTCTTCTCAAGGATCAGCTGTGCTTTTGAAAAGCCATTCCTGGAGCCAGACAGTGTATTGCAGTGTCTTCCAAATCCCAGCACCCTATCCTGGCAGGAGCAGAAGGCACCATGAGTACAGGGATGACAGCACCAGGTTGCTGGTCAAGAACCAAGCCTGTTGCTTAGCCTGTTGTTACTGCTCATCTTCAGAACTACTTCGGGCAAATTCCTTCAGTTTCCTCTGCCTCTCTGCCCTCTCATCACTTGCTAGTCTCAGGCTATTAGATTTGCCACTGGGCAGGAGCAGAAATTGGTTTCTCATTGAACCTAAGCAGGCAGCTGCTAGCTCTTGAAAACTACAATAAATTATAGTCTCCTTATAAATACCTACGGGAGAGGCTGCAGCCTTTGAGTGGAGCTGCTGAAACACTCATTGAGAAACTGACTTCAGACCACACAGACACTTCCAGTCTACCAGGCAGGAGACAAATGGCTTCTAAAGACACAGATCATTCTTCTGCCTTAATCCCAAAGCAGTTTGTTTATCATTTTAATAGCTTTGTTATCTGGGCTACAAAGAATTTTCACAAGCCAGCATTTGAGAATCCAGACAGAGTTCAAAACTTCCCTCTCTATCACCATATTGAGCTGGTCAGCAAGACAATCAGAATAAGGACTTTTTCCAAGGGCAACAGAATCATCAAGCCTGCACTGAACATGCGTAAGGAGAGCGGTCTGACATGACAACTTTCTAGCTCAGAAATATCACACTGAAAATGTAAAGGGGAACTGTGGGTGTGGTATTTGTCAAAAACTAGTTATACAAAAAAAAATAAGTGCAGTTATGCCATGCCCTAGTTGATATAGGGGGAAAGCAGTCCATTCATTCAATCTCAGAATTTCAAAAATTCAGGACTCATAGCTCCAGAAACTTTTCTGACAAACTTTTTTCAAGTCTTTTACTTTGTTATCTCTTTGGATTTTGTGTTTTTAAAATCTTCTCCAAGGTCATAATGACCAGATTTTTTTTATATAAAAGATGAAATTCTTTAAGGACTTTAACATTTCAAAACCTGAAATTGTAAAGATATGACAACACTGGCTCTCAGAAGGTTTTGATGCTTCTTAATGACTTTAGACACAGCAGATACATATTTTACATCTCCAAAACCCACCAAAAGCTAAGGAAACAAGTAAGATAATACTGTGCTTTAGACTAAAATCAATATAAACAATATAAATTAGACAAATAATTAGACACAGTGTACTGTGCAGCATTTAAACAAATGGTTCACAAAGACATTTAGAAAACCCAGTATACGAATTTTTTCCTGTGAGAGTATTTGAAACACACAAATCACTGGAATGGCCTACCACTGCCCATCCATCCACTTCAGCATCTACATGAGATTATTTCAACCCTCTTGATCCATGGTATACAGTTTCAGAGCTCTAATGAACATGGAAAGAAATAATAAAATGGGAGGCGAGAGGGGCAGAAAGGGGCACTCACATTTGGCTTTTATCCACTGGGTCAGACATCCCACACACACTGTGAATGGCACCAAGGCCAGCAATGTGACTTTAAGAGACCCTGAAATGAAGGGTAACAGTTGCTTCCCTCACCAAACGTTCCGCCTTTCGCTGACAGATGCTAACAAAAAATTACATGGGTATTTAAGAGATTGTCCTGCTGGGGAATCAGTGTAGAGGTGTAAGCTTTCCACAGGGAGACACCAACAGGGAAAGAGAAGTTATCTGTTCCAAATCTTCCTTTCGTATTTCCCCAAGCACCCCTAGTCCCTGGAGGCTCTGCAGACCCTCCATAGTTAACACACATTAAAATATCCACAAACACAAGACCCAGGTTGGTTTTAACTTGTGAAGACAGGTTGAAAAACGGAGGGTTCAGAACGAAACCCAAGGTGTGACAGCAAGTGTATCCATCATACCATCTGCACTGGGAGCTGCAAATCTCACAGGAACCAGCAGGATTCACACCAAATGAAAACATCTCCAACTGCTCAACTACAGGACTCCCAAAGCCACAATCACCGGAAGCTACAGCTCTGCTGTCAAGCCAAATCCCCATAGAAATGCATACAGGCAAAGTCATCTTCTATGGTCCATCATGACCATAAAAAGCATCTACTTTGAATCTAGTTATGTTCATCTCCTTAGTGTCCATGCTGATACAGGGGAATACCTAGCAGATGATTTCCTCATGGCACACTCTTAAGTTGAAACTAAATAAATACATCTGAAGCATAACTCTCTTCCTCTCACCACACTCACACTCTGGGAGCTGTTGCCTGATCATTTCATATCTTACAAGGCTCAGCATCTGCACTAAGTGCTTTTGGTGACACAGGAAAACCTGGGTCCATTCTAATCCAAGCTCCAGAAAAACGGAAGGAGAAAACATGTCCTATTCAGTGCAGTGACAATTTTCCACTCTCTGTTCTCCAAACTTTAAAGAAAGTTGCACCGACTTGAGCAGATGTAATTTGTACACTAAGAGAAGTCCACAAAGCAAAAGGCAGAACATGTGAACTTTCTCTCACGTTGGTGTAAATCAAAGGAGATGTAATAGCAGTGACTGAAGAAATTTATATAAATCTTGAAGTGACCAGACATTTTTTTTTATGCTTCTTCCTCCTTTCGTGCCTTGCCCAGCAATATTAGTTTTACTACAGCTAGGTCAGCAAGAACCAAAATGTGCTATTGTGGTCAATCCCGACTTTTCTACACCTTGGGTCCTGAATCTGCTTTCCCTTCTTGGTACTAAAGCTATTCCTGATGGATGACAAAAAATGGGAAACTATACAGACTATAAAATCAAGGATGTTTTGCCACCTCCAGCTAAAACCTCTGTAACTACTCAGATTGCAGAGAACACTAGCAAAAATTTTCCTTCTATTTGATAACTTCTGAAGAAATTCCATTGAAATAGCCATAGAAATCCTTATAACTCTATGCCACTAAGATGCCAAAGGCTTAAATGGCCAGCAAAGTTTTCTTAAATAACATTGCTTAACTAGTAAGCTCCATGTGCAGTCCCAGGCAATATACTCTGTGCCAATAGTAATAATAGTATTAAAGAAGCAATAGTAATTCAGGGAGTCGTGGTTGAGTGCTATCTGATCTGTTGGTCTGTGCTTTGGCTGAACACTTTCAAGCCTTCTGCTTCCTGCACTGTTGATCTGAACTCAGTGGTGGCCAAGATGACCACTGATTAAACTAAGCAAAGCAAACTAAAAAGAAGCTGGGGGCTAAACCCTGTGGTAAATGACTTTATTAGGATGGCAAATTGGAAAACTGGCAGTGAAATCTCTTCCCATTGAATGAGCAATCAGGTGAAATACAGAGGATTTTTCAGAAGCAAGAGAATGCTGTATGTCTTATTTATAAGAAAAGTTTCAATAATATTCATTAGTAACTTCTTTAACAAAATGTTTCAGTTAGCATCTACTTTCCATTTGCTTCTGTCTTCCATTCAATAGTAACTACATGCCTGGTAACTTTAGTGGTGATTTGTCTAAGTATTTTAGTACTTGTTACTTTTTTTTTTTTTTTTAAGTACTGCCTGTGGAAGAGTTTGTAATCACAAAGCTTTCTTCTGATGTGGAGGGAATTTGACTCCGAAAGCATTAAACAGACATCCCAGCCATGCTCAGACAATTCCTTTCCCATCTGAATTCCCTCACCAGTCACAGTTCTTTGGAACAGAATAGTCACAGGATGTTGTCCCATATTCATAATAGCAAGTTTTGCCAGAGGTCACAGGTCTTGGTGTTTGTTCTCTTGGGATTCCCTCAGCCCAGACTTCTGCCCCACTCCTTGGCTTTTGTATTTCTGCAATTGTACCTTTCAGTTTTCCTTATTCTGATCTCACTCTTATTCTACTGAGAAATGATTAACTATCTTTCTTTGTAGGGTCCAGTCATGGGTTCTCTCCCAGGTTCAAAGACACAAGGCCCCTCAGAGCACATCCACCTCCTCACTACAGTATCTCTTATCTTCCTTCCCAATGTTTCCCTCTGGACAAATACTTTTTCTTACTCACTCTTGTTCCCCGCTTTTCTTTCTGCCACGGTCATATCTTAATGAGTCACTCACAAAGCAAAACCGTGGAGAAAACACAAAAATCTTTCAGCTCCAGCAGCTTTGGTTTAAGTGTTCCAATTCTGATAATTTCAACACTAACTCTCTTTCCTTTCACACATGGTATCTCATTGAGATTCAGAGATCCTGCAGGGCTAGACAGCTGCCAAGAGCCCTTCAGCAAGATCTCATTGACAGGAGCACATCTTTAAACAGACTCCATAGTCTGACACATCTGCTTTCCAATATTAATCCCTCAGTCATTACTGTTAGTAACAGCTCCCTCTTAAGTGTTGTGGCAGCTGCTCAACACAAAATCATACTTTCCTGAGGATCTGAAAAATCGCAGCCAGCTGCCTCCAGTTGTTCTGTTTTCTTAGAGCTGCTCTGTCCAAGAGACTCCCCCCACTGCAGGGCCACCCCCTTTCCCTGCTGGAATGGGGCAGAGAGGTCCCCATTCACTCACCCCCGCCAGGCAGAAGCGTTTGCCAGCACAGCCGTGCGCAGTCCCACGGGCGGTCCCACTCCTGCTCCGGAGCTGCCTGCGCCCGGACAAAGTCGCTGGGCTTTACCAAGAACATCCCTTCACCCTCGGCCCCGTTGGCTGGAACTGCGGGGCTGTGGTGGCAGGGATTGCTTCACCTTACAGGTACTCCTTGGTGTCATTGAAATGCAAACAAACCCAAACAATTCGGGTATTCACTACCTTGGTAACGTGAGCCAAGTACTGCTGTTGTAGAGGATTCGAACCACAACATTTTCTATCTGATCAGCAGTCAGAGAATTTACCAAAAAAAAAAAAATCAGTTCAGCCATAAAAGATGATATCCAGCTGCTTCAGCTATAGAGTTTACTATATATATGAAACAATAAGAAAACCTGGAAACAGGAGCAACCAGCCACTTACTCCCATCTAGCAAATGAACTTACACAATGCAGTGACACAAGGAAATTTGGGAAGCAACAGTCTGGAATACTAAGAAACCTATTGCTCAAGGTACAAGATGGAAGATAGCATTCGAACTTACCAGAGGAAGAAGACTGGGAAATTCTATGGGACACTACAAGAAAAGCTTAGTTCCTCTGAAAGAGAAAAATGAGTGCAATCAGTAGATGAGTAGCTCCCAGACGGTGCAACTCAAAGACTGCAGGAAAAACATACTGGAATGGGAAAAGGTGGGAAAGCAGGTACCCAACAATAAATAAGATTTGTTAAAACTCGCGGACAAAAGTGGACAAAAATCTTGAACATGTTTATAGGGTCTCTACAGAAAAAAATAAAGATGCTACTGAAGCAAGACCAGCTGGCACTGAACTGTACCTAGGAAGGTGACAGCACTTTTGCAGCACCAGACAGCAACCAGTTCCTCAGGCTCCTTAGGAGCTGTGTTCCCATCGTTAAAGCAACCTGGAGACAGTGGGGATGGGTGGGTGCTGTTCACTGGGCCTCTTGAGAGGGCTTTGCTCAAGCACCCCAGAACAGCTTAGCCAGGGGCTGAGCCTGGCTGTCATCTCACTTTTTGCCCCAGGCCTCCTGCAATCCTGAGTAATGCTGGCTATTCCCTGTGAATAGCCCAATCCACCCAGGACAGCAGAGTAATGCTGCATAATCCCATGAATAAAACCAGTTAAGGTAAGTGTTACTGGCTGTAGAGGTTGTAAAACTCTTAACTAGCAGCAGTGCCAGGCAAGGAGGAAAGGACTGAGATTTGCTCTCTGTATTGGGCAAGGTAATACACCCATTACATCCACAAGCTGCATGGTGAGATTTTTGTCTCTGTCTCAACACTGAATGAGACTGGTTTACAAAGGAACAAGCACTACTAGCCTCAGATAGTTGGATTGATATCCAACAGGAGGCTGGGCTCCAGCTGAATGCTTGTCACACTGCCTAACATAAAATCAAGCTTGGTTTGTTTGCTACACCGAAACTGCCTGCAGCAGCTGCTGTTCAAAAGGCACCTGACTTCCCGAGCAAAGCAAAACAACTCTTAAATGATTGCAGTAGCTAGCTCTGGCTGAAACAGAGAGAGGATGTAGTGTCCAGCAGAGTGATATAAATCAAAGCAAGGAGAGAGGAGAACTTCTATCAGTGCAGCCCTGGATAATGCAGTCAAACAGGATGTGATGAGATAAGGCTGTGTGTGGCCTTGCACACTATCCAATCAGTTACATTTGAGATAAAGGAAACAGAGCACAGAGCCTTGCTGCCCTAAGGAGAGGAGAAAAAGCCCCACAACCCAACAACAGAACCCAAAGGCCAGCTCTGGTCCCACTAGTCTAGGAGTGGCCAGCTTGGGGATCAATCCTGAGCAATGGGCAGCTCATTCCCAGCTCCCACATACAGGCCACCTGACAAGGCCACCAGCCTGGGACTGACAAAATGACCACTGGGTGATTTATGTCTCAGCTGGGAGAGAAAAACGAGCCAGCAAGGGCAGCAGAGATTGACACTGCCAGGTTGTGCTGGGATTGAGCCACGCACTGGGCTGGCCCCAGCTCTCAAAGGAACAGTGGAATTCCTGGGGAGTCACTGTTATCTCCCATGTGGGAACTGTTCCCGGAGCTCCCATTCTCCCTGACTTTCCAAGACATGTGGCATGTGTTTCACAGCTTCCCAAACAGATGAAGGTTGTGGCAGGGTGAAAATGGTTAGTCACCCTCGTGCTAGCAGCAGCAGTCACCAGGAGTCATTTTCCCTGGAGCTGGTTAGAAAGCAAGGAACCAGGAGGGAATCAAATAATCACATCCCCTTTCTATCACTGAAGCATTGGTAGTGTCAGCTAACAGGAAAATTGTAACTGTCCCTTTATGTACAGACAAGTGTAGATATTGACTGACTAAAATGACCTGAGAATTACCAAACCAGGCTAGAGACAGAAAAAAATCAAGCTGAGCATTTTCCCAAGGAGTATTATTCACTTAATTATTAAAGGATAGGGAACCTTCAATAGCAACCTAAAAAACCTTGCTCCTAAACTTGCCAAAACTCAGTTGTCCTGAAAATCTCACCAAGGGGCTCAAAAGTCCCCATTTTACCTATGGAAAAAAATAGAGAATGAAGATGTAAGTGAACCACCCAATGGAAAAATCAGAATAAAGTTAAAATCTAGACAAGAACTTCAAGGCAAGAAAAGGTTAACTTTAAAAGTTATTTGCAACTGCAAGTGGTAACTTCAGAGGGGCTCATGTTTAACACTGTCTGGAAATAGAGCATCTTTTAAGGGTTTGCTGACAAATAGTATAAAGCTGAGACTCATAATGCCTACTTTATGATATCAAAATCAAATTCTTATTTCCCAATCCTGCCTCCTGCTCATGACATCTTTCAGTCTCTTGTCTAGGACTCAAAAAGATAGATGTTCCAGCAAAGCCTCACAGCTGTGACATACTTAGCTTCCTGTGACACTAATGGCAGAACTGAACAGGAGCTCAGACAAGAGACAGATGTTTGCAAATCTCATCCAATGCAGTGAAAATGTTTAGCTCCAAAACTATAGTCAGTCTCCAAGAAAAGAAATAGCTGAACCCGGGCTAAGAGACGTACAAGAGAATAGGCAGACTGATCACACAACCCATGAAAGCAGTCAAATTTCCCTTTCTGTGCTGCTTGCAGGTGGTCTGTGTTGTGGGCATGACCTGTCTGGTCAGGACTAAGCCCTCTACTAAAGGCTCAAGACAAATGCAAATCGCTAACAGGCAGAACAGGTATGTAAAATGGGACCAATGCTCAGTGCTCTCTTGACTTTTCCTCCTTCAGTCAACCAATTACACACGTGCTGTGATTTCAGCAGTAGTCAGGCTTGAGCCTAAAGAGGTTTGATGCTTGTCATAAGGCAATGCCCTAGTAAAGAGCAGCCACGATGAAACGTCTGCATCACATAAATGAACCCTACCCACAGCTACCAACCCAGCTGCACCCTCCTGGGGTATTCAGACACCACCCCAGCTCAGTTTTGGAGTACACACTCCATCTGGATCATGCAACAGGTCCACATTCACTGCTTACACATTCAGTTCTTAAGGCTGACACTGGGGAAAGTCAACCTTTCTGTAAAACTGTGTGAAATTTCCTAGCAAACACACACCAGGCATTTTTGCCAGATTCTAGTGCTCCTACCAGTTTGATACATGAGACAGTAAAACCACCCTCAACTCCAGTGTAATTTTGAGTTCAGAATTCTTTCCTCTCTCTAAATATGGCAGAAACATGCCATCATCTCCAACCTGCTGAACATAGAGCGATTTCACAGAAAGCAAATGAAGATCATGAGAATCTGTAATTACAACCCCAACCCTCAAATGGGAATGAGTAAAAAAAGTGAAAAACTGAAAAACAAGCTTATCCCCAGATATTACAGGAAAGCGTGAACCTTCTGATTTATCTCTTTGCCCTTCCAGACCCTTCTTGCCAGGAAGGTCAACAGGTTATATACCTTCTGCTGGATTAATCTACAGGAGAGCAGGGGCAGCTAGCCAAGCAAAACTAGATTCTTAAAGGGATACAGCCAACCACAGACTCTGCTACAGTTTTTAAAGCATGTTCTTACAAACAGAACCTGTGACCAAAAGCAGTGGAAAAAGATGCTGCTACTCTATTTTTCAGTTCACATACTGGCTGGATAGAAGCAGAGATTTACATGTTCCACCTGCAAAGTTATTTTCTTCTGATCACATACATCCTTCACAAACAAGTGGGGGCAGAGAAATAAATGGAATTTTATTATTTTATTTTTATAAAGATAATTCAAAGAGCAGTGAGTGTGCTTGGATATAATCTTCCACAAACCTCTCTTTTACACTTTTTTCCCCCTAAACTGACATGATTTTCAAACCAAAAGATTTGCCTAAGTCCTGCTAATTTGGTACAAATGAGCTTTATTTCAATGAGCTGCAGAGATGTATGATCAGATAAACTGAACTTAGAACACATTAATAGATCCTCCTTTTCCATTTCAGTATACACCTGCTCCACATTCTCTTGACATTTCCTCCTTAGTTCAAGCAGTGCAGGTTACAAGAGATTATGCTTAGCCTGGACATCTGTCATTAATGGTTACCATACTGTTGGAAGGAAGGCACTTTGAGGGCTATGCTGATTTATTTTGTCTTTGGCAATAGCAAAGCAGATGTTTTGAAGGCTTGCACCCAGGCTCTGAAAGCCACTGGCACTCATGTCTCAGAAATACAGGAGTGCAAAACACCTACCCTTTGGCAATCACATTCTAACGAAGGTAAGAACAAGGTAATTATAAACCTACAAGAGAACAGAAAAACAGAGCCAGTGACTCAGCCAGTAGCACCAGGAACTGGAAAACCTGCCCCTCCCTAGCAGGAAAACGTCTAATTCATATGGTGCTAAAAACAAAGGGGAGTGACTGCATCATCTCCAGAAAAAGGAGGACCCAAGCGACAGGAACAATAAAACCAAAAAACTACCAAACCCTCCCCCCATCCCCAAAAAACCCCAAGAACTCAAAACACCACCTCCTACCCCTAAAAAACTCTCTAATAATCTAGTCTCAGATCTTGTAATGAGCTCCATGCATGCCAGCTCATGGCTTTTTTACAAGGCTCTACAAAGGAACACGGCGGGCATTTATTTAGCATGGCTGTTGGCAGAAGTTGGAGAGAGAGGAGCATCCGTTACTGTAAATCCTAATAAACTTGATTGCTCCTCAAAGGAAGATAGAAATGCTGTGAAGGTAGAGAATGAAAAGAACACAGTGCACAGCGAATTAAGTTTAGATTTAAAATAGCATTTCTTACTCTCTGTGGAAATCACAGCTAAAAATTACTTCAGACTGGCTTTGGAGAGCACTGATAATATTAGAAAATTAACTAATGGCTTCAAAACTATGCATAATGATATATATGATATATGAGACACAAGCAGAAACAACAGATACATGGGGCATCTACTGGGTTGGGTTGCTGCAGGGCTCTTTCCTAGTCCAGTTGTCTTTGACATCTTAATTAAAAATCTAAGACTGACTCAAGGTAATGTTAATGAAACTTGCAAGTGATACAGAATGAAGTTTACAAACACCACTGGGTAGAAACAACTCAAAGGGTGTTAGTGTAAAAAAGAAAATAAAGTAAGCAAGGGAGACAAATAGGACTATGTGAAAAAGTAATGCAAAGAAAACCCTGAGATAAAATCAAGGACAAAGCCCTGCCAGAAGCAGGAGCTGAAGACACGCAAGAGTGAGAATGCTCAACAAATGAGAGAGTTGTCTGCAAAGCAAATGCTTCTGCTGCAAAATGACCAATGTGACTTTAATCTGCCTGGGCTCAGATATTACTTCACAACAAAGAGAGATTAATCACTCCAACTCGTGAAATATTGGATCTCATTCTGACAAAGAAACACAGATAAACTGAAGAAAGTGAAAAGTATAAAAAACCTCCAATAATTAGATGTAGAAAATTAAAAAATATTATTATTAAACCCTCATTAGTAGTTTGTAAGAACTTAGAAGATCCAAATGAGGAGAGAAATAATAAGCAATAATTTCGGAGAAATATACACCAAGGCAAAAACTGCTGCAGTAGAGTAAGAAAACTTTTCTGATGTACATTGGGTGATAAAAAACTTGCCCAAGAAAACTTTTACATAGCACAGGGGAGTGGGAGGGAAAACCAGACAAAACCCCAAACCTAACAAATGAACAAAAGACAAACATGAGCTATAGGGAAAGTATAATAGATCTTTAAAAAAGGTTATACTAAATTTTCACATTCTTAAGATACAGTCGCTGTCAGATTAAAAAGAAAATCATTTAATCATTTTGCTCTCACAGGAGCTACTGTAGACATGGTCCAACGAAACTACTTGAGGTGGGGAAAAATGGCAATGTTGTTAAGAAAATGTCCCCATTCTTCTCCCACCCTTCACCTCCTAGTCTTTGCACCCCCTCCTCCAAACACACCAGCACATGATTAACTTATGTTTATCACACCACATACGATTAACTTGACCGGAGAATGAACAGATGTGGCTGAAAACGAAAGCGAGTGTTACTTTCCCTCTGGATCAGCCCCGGGGCAGTGAATAGCAGTGCCAGTGTCCCTGCAGTGACAAAGCACAGAGATGTGACAAGTAAGGAAATGGGCCCGGGGACAGGTCCACAGCAGTGCCAGCCTCAACTCCTTGTGGACCCACCCCTTGGCTTTCCCTGCGTTGGAACCAAGAGCTGAAAGATACAGAAAAGGACACATAATATCAAGGAAGGAAAGCTGGGAATGATCATGCAGAGATGAAAGATGCATCTTTTGGAAACTTTTCAGCAACCCTCTCAAAACTCTACTTACTCTACTTGAATTCTGTGAAATTAATACCTGAGTAAGAAAACCAACAGCAACTGTGATTTTATGTAACCCACAGACAAGACAGGGTACCATGGAGCCCTTTTTCTTTTTAAAGCTTAGCAGTACTATTTTCACACCACTTTCCCACAGATGTTCTTTAATACAGCAGCATTGAAATGCTTATCACAATAATAGCCTAAAATACTTCAAAACCATCGGTAGCATTAATTTAAAAATCCAAAAGAAGTGGCAGGATCCGAGACAGTGGAGAAATTCCTGGTAACTATTCTCATGCACATTTATTTGCCTCCAGGATCACCTGGAAGTGATCACCTCCAAGACGACACAAACAATGACCCGATAGCCCAGTTTAGAGATTGATAAGACTGTTGCATGCTCGAGTTTGAGGGAGCCATTCCCCCTGGTATTTAGGAAAACCTGAAAAAGGTGACTGCTCCCACAGCAAAAAAAACCCTGAAAAGGTGACTGGCTGTCCTTCACTCTGGCAACCCAAGTTCCAGAGAAAACCAGTCCCTCAGCATCCAGCAGCCCTAATAAAGAAGTGGCTCTGTGTTCACTACAGGACGATCCCAGGCTCTTCTCTGTCATGAGAACAAGCCACCGAAACTAAAAGGCTTTAATTGCACAGGTGACTGTACAGCAGCATCAGCCCAGCCCCAGCACTTGCTACGTACCCACTCTGTTTTCCCCCTTGTTCTGCTCCTCTCGCTCCTCCCCGTCACTCTCTGCCCTGTCCTGCTGCCCACTTCCTTCTGCGGGAGAACAATAAAACCGCTCTCGTCTGCCCAGACAGATGGACAGACAGGTGAACGAGTGCTCTGCTCACTCTGCACACAGACACCGCAATCAGGTCCTGGGATTGTCGACCTGCCCCCAGTAACAGGAGAAGAGAAAAATAAATCCAATCCCTAAATCTCCTCTCCTTCTACTCAGCCCCCTGCACTTGAAAAGTATTTTGAGTTGTTTATTTGTAGAGAAGTCGCAGAACCCAACTCTTAAGGTTAGAAAGTAACACGCGTATAACTCCAGGTTAAACAAAAACAAAGTTGGTAATTAATTGTGGTTAGTGCTGAGGTTTTATTTTTGTTAGGGTTTTTTTTTAACATATGCGATAGTTCATTATAAGATATTTTATATAAGTCCTTAAAACATGTAGAGTTAGTTACCCTTCCTCCCTCTTCTACAAAAAAAGCCGTATCTTTAGTATCCCATGCAAGAAATTGTTTAAACGGAATTATCTACATAAGATAAAAGATTACTCCGGAAAGCTATTTGTTTGGGTTTTTTGTGTGTGCTTGGTTTGTTTGGGGTTTCTTTAATCCTTTCCTGTGGCATGCCACCAAAACTCAACTCTAACTTCAGAATAACTGAACTGGGAAAACATTCCCTCATCTTTTGGTAAATGCCCTGCAACAACCTACGTACTTTCTCACAAATAGGCTTCCTTATGATTTTGTTGTTGTTGTTGTTCTGTTTTTCCCCCCAAAATCATCTTGCATAATTTACATTAAAATTTACCACATTACGGACTGCTCCTCCTTTCCACCCTCCCCAAGCGCATCTCTACGAACAGTACAGAAACCTTTTTTTTTTTTTTCCCTCCCCATTAACGCTGCAGTTTTCAGAGACCGAGTTCCCGAAGTGGCAGCGCCGGCAGCCCCTTCCCGGCGGGGGAAGCCGCCGGAGGCTCCATTGAGGATGTTCCCATCGCTTCCTTTGTACGCCTGTGCCTCGCCTGTCGCACACGAGCGGCTCCGCACCCTCCCTCCCTTCCAGCCCGTCTCCCGCAGGCACCCGCGCCCCTTCGCCCCGCGCCAAAGCCGTCGTGGAACAGCGTGTCCTGACCTGAGCGGGGCAAGAGCGGCTGCTGTTCCGCGGGGGCAGCGGGGACCGGCTTCAAATCCTCCTTCAGCTCCAGGACTTTCTGCCAAGAGAGCACCGAGCGCTGTTAGTGCGCGCCTGCCCCTCGCTCCCGCCCGATCCCCACCCCCGAGCCCGCAGGGGTGGGAGCGGGGGCTGGGACAGGGGGAGCGGGCGGGTCAGCCTCCCGCTCAGCATCGTCGCCGCCGCCAAGTCGCAAAGAGAAAAGTTGGCGAGGAGCGGCTCCGGGGCGGGCCCGCGGGGCTCCCCCTTGCCGGTCCCGCGGCGGCGGGGAGAGGCGAACAATGCCGGGCCGGGCGGGTGGCCGAGAGGAGATGGAATGGGCTGGGATGGAGCGGGCTGGGATGGCAGCGGGGGGGCAGCCGGGCCGGCGGGAGCGGAGGCACAAAGCGCACACTCACCTGAGGAGCGCGGCGCGGCCGGCGGGACGGCGAGCCCGGGCGGCGGCGGCCGGCCAGGAGTTTGGGAGGAAAAGGGAGGGTTTTTATTTCCCCTGGAGTTTGAAAGGAGGAAGTGAGGAATGCGAGGAATGAGAGTTGGTATGAAATGAAGGCGGCCGAGGGAGGGGAGGGAGGGACTGCCGGCTAAGGCAGGGGCTGGGAGGGGACTGGCGGGGGGCGGGGGGCAGAAGGGCCGAGGCGGAGTTGGGAACAAAACCCAGCGGGGCCGGGCGCTCCCCGGCCGGGGGCCGTGTGTGACCGGGGCGGAGGGAACGCGGGCAATGGCCGGAAGAGGGGCCCGCGGGGGCGGGGGAAGGAAACTCCGGGCGGGCGGCCGGGAGCGGGGGAAGGGGGCGGCTCGGCAGCGCTGGGAGCGGGCGGGACGCCGCCGCCGCCTCCAGGAATCGAGAGCAGGCGCGGCGCCCGGCGCGGGAGAGAGAACTTGGAGTGCGCGGTCCGGACGGGCCGGCCTCGGATGCCCGGGAACGCCGCCGCTTGCCCGGTGCTTTCCCTGGGCCCGATGCTTTCACTGGGCCAAGCGCCCGTGAGGGGCTCCTGCCCTGGGGACATCCCTGCGCCGCCCGGGCAGGGACGCGGCTCCCGGGCTCCCCCCTGCGCGCCAGGCGCGGCCCAGCGGCTGCGGAGCCCCTCAGAGACCGGCCGTGATTCCCAGCCTGAGACCGGCCGTGATTTCCACCCAGCACCGCGGAGCCACTGCGAAACAACAGCCCAGGCGGCGGAGTACTCGCCCGCCCACCCGCAAAGCCGTGTCTCCGCGTGGCTTTCCTCAGTCTCACGTCGGAGCTGCTCCTTTCCTACCTGTTGGTACGGGAATGCCAGCGTGCTGCGCTAGAAAATGCTGGTATGAGACCGAGAATCGCACTAGGGCTGGAAAGCCACATCCCTAAAATAAAAGCCCTAGGAAACCAGCAAGTTTAGTAAGTGTAACTACATCCTAGCAGCAGCTTGGGGAATGCAGCTACACCAGCAAACCAAACTTTTCCACGGCTCCAGCAGGTGATTTTGTCACAGATGGCTGGTGTGCACGTAACTACCTGTGAAGTGTTACAACATGGTTGGATTTCTTTAAAACTTCAGTATATTGAAGAAACTGAGGGTTTTTGCAAGAACCCAAAGCTAAAAAAGTTCCTAACTCTATCAAATTGCAGAGACCTGGAAACGGGTCCTAAATGTGTCCTAAGGCCCCGGAAACCAGATGGCAAAACCCATCAATTTCATAAAAATAAGGTTTTTCTGATACAACGGTAGTAAGGAAGAGTATATACAATATAAATAAGATGATGTCACAAAATTCAGTGAAACGATTGGGGGGGGGTGTTTTGCAGGTTTTTTATATAAAGCCCTGTAATTAATTTAGTCACTGTTTCTATTAAGCTATACGTATTTAAAAAAAACAAACCCTGTGTATATGAAAGGTAATTCACTTCTCATCACTTATATTCAGTGGGAATTCTAGGCCAGGTCTCATTAATTATTTGACTAACATTGTTTTGCTCCCATTTCCTTGCCAAATCAACACAGCTCAAAGAGAAGGAATTGAAACCTATTCCTTCCTGTGAATCATCACACAAATTGTTTGCAGGACTTCAGTCAGTTGCAGATGGAAACTCACTCAGGAGAATACAGGTTTTTTAGTGGTGGGTTGTTTGGGATTTTTTACTGGAGCAAATGCAGAACTAAACGATTCTGCTTAGAACAGAAAGCTGAGAGAGTTGGGCAAACTTATCAGACTAATTCCCCAACCCTATTTGTACTCTATCAGAATTATTTTCTTGTACAGTTTTTAAAATAAAGCCCATTTCCCCCCCTTAGTAAATTAGTATTACTTGCCCTATAAGAAAGGGCTCAATTCAATTAAGCTTAAAAAAAAATCCTTTGTTTTCACCAAAATTTTCAGCCGTTTTGTTGCAGACAGTGCAATGGGTTGCGTTGTATGGAGATGTTAATTGAATCAAATTAAATGATCAAAAATTCCACCCTCTGGAATATATTCACCTATTCATGTATTCTCTAAATTGAATGTTAAATTACCAGAGCAGGTTATGGTTACCATAGACTTTACCTTAATGCATGTTGGTGAAGTTGGTTTGCTTCTGGATTTTTCTCCCGTTCTGGAACAAAAGAAGCGACCTCCAGCTTCCAGTGAGGAAATAATAATTCAATACAGAACACCTTAAGGGATGCAATGAGAAAACAGAAACTATAGAGTGTACAGTTCAAAAGATACAAGAGTTAACACTGGTACAGGATCTCTGCCTTCTTTCCTGGCAGGGCTTTTCTTTGTTGCTACCTCATAGTAGGAGCTGGCTGTTTTCCCTGTTAGTAAGGGAGCCCTTACACATCAGTGTTGCTTTTCTACTCTTTTTCATAACTGCACACTGGGCCAAATCTCTTGGCCCTAGGATTACTTGAGGGACTTCCTTAGTTCTGAACAAGTTCTAAACTGCAGTTAGGTACAACTGTTTGATCCTGTGGCAAAGATGAGATTCCTGACTCTGCGAAAGAAGGAATCTGTCCATAGTTTCACAGGACTACGCACAAACTCTTAACTCAGCTTGTAAATCACAGGGAAGGGTTTGCTTGTCTTCTGTACCAGGAACAGGAAACCTAATTCAATGTCAACTGAGAGATTCACAGAGCTGTTAATCCCAGCAAGTAGAGGGGCACACTAAGTGAAGTATAATAATTATGCAAACAGCAACAAAACCTCCTGTCCTACTGCTACCAAATTCAGCAGCAAAACCTCAATGAGAGTGAGACTCAGCCCCAAAAGAGCAAGAAATCATTCACTGTCTTTTATGTTTGTAAGCCCAAGAGCCTAGAGCAGCCTAGGAGCCATTTCCATCTCCTAGGCCTGCCTTTAGGATTCCAATTTAACCATTTAATATGATTCTTTAAGATGTCTCTGGGATTTCAAGCATGTCACATTTGTATGTATGCAACTAATATTACTGTGTTAAGAACAAATGCCCAGTCGTGTTTCCCACTTAATTTTCTTTCCCCTCTAAGACTAATTTGGCTTGGATGGAAATAGTGGGACAAACAGAGGTGCTTAAAGAATAGGGCTTGCATGTTGAAAGTTGTGCCAGTTTCTGATTATCAGATGCATCTCCTCTTACCTCCTCTTATTGAGGTTCATACATCTCTCAGTGGAAATAGGAAAATAGAACCACTTCAACCTGATGGTCTTCCTAGCCTTGTATGATTTCAGTACCTGATTCAGAAAAAATATGTTAATGTACTTCAACAGTTGAATGGGTTCAGATGGAAGGTAGGAAAATACAGTAAAGAACCATCTCAAATGCCCTAGCTGGATACTGGGAAAAACATTGGGCAGAGAAATGGAAGTAGCTTAAACAATCAAATAGAAACCAAGAACTATAGAGTAAGACCTGATAAGGGTGGGGGGGGCAGTGTAAAAGTGTTAGAGACTACCCTTACATTTATTCCCAGGTTTCTAAGTGTATGGGAAAAATACCCAACAGCACAAAGAAAGAGAACTGAGAATTACAAAGGAGAAGAGGGAGTAAGAAGACAGATGATATTCAAGAAGATAGGAAGAAACTGAGGTAATATGTCATAGAGAAAGAACAAAGTACACCCACAAGTGACAGCAAAATTAAAAAAAATAATTCAGAATTAAAGACTTTTCAATATATAAATTAGTTTATTTTCATTTAGATATAAAAGTTATAAGTACAATTAATGTAAAACAGTATCTGATAAAGACCACTGCATCAGTTAATCTGTCTGCATAATTTGACTGAAAGGCTGTGACAGGATCATTTGATGTCAACAAATAGCTTGAAGAGTCACTGCTGACAAGGCTAATTTAAGTAAAAGGATGCTAAGGAAAAGGATGCTTTCTGGGCACACAGAAAATCGTCTTGAATCAGAAATTAGCATCCTACCTTCAGGTCGCCAAAATAACATAAGGCAATTTCTTTCAAACATTCCTAGTCAGAAAAATAATCAGACAGGTACACAAACTGACTTCCTTTCCTGGATGGGCAGAGTGAATGCTGAACCATCAGCCAAGACTTCAGAAGAGCATAGCTGAAAAACACTGCCAGGTCTCATCCTCAGCCTGATGAGCAGGAAGGCACAAAACAGATCCATCAGCACTCAAGTTCTCTTCACGGACTGCTTTTCTCATAAGATCATCTCAAGAAAATATCTCAGCAGCTACTGAAAAATGCTTATCTGAAAGATACAAGAGCTGGACTTCTCAGCCTCAATTCATATTTTACAGCTAAATACAGTGTTTACTTTGTGATTACCATCATTATTCTTTCTGGCAATATCAGAAAACGTCTTCACAAAGTTTTGTTATTTTGAAAGCGCAAGTGATATCTACTGCTGCAAAGACTCCAGAGACCAAAAGCAATATATCTGCTCTTTGCAGCTTGAAACAGAGCTAGTCTGCTGACAAGGACAATATCCAAAGCTGGAGAACACCTAATTCTTGTACCAGTTGAGGAACAGACTTCTCCAAACCATTGTGAATATGTGTAATAGGCAAGAAGCAGCCAAGACAGTAACTGTTCTCTGCTTCAGTACACGGATTTGTGCACTGAGGCCTCCAGGCCACACCGTGCTGCAATCCACTCTGGTGAGTTAAGGCCACATGAATCAAGTGTTCCATGCTGTGACACACAGTCTCCATACTGTACATCCAGTATTAAAAATGGAACATTGGAAGGACACATTGCAAAGCCTTGTGGTACAATTACATTAAACTTACTGATCCCTTTGAAAATACCTGTAATCTCTTTTTGAGGTAACTCCTTATAGTCAGGTTAAGATTATTTATACAAAATCTACTTTAATATGTCATGCCTTGAGATAATCTCACATTAAAAAAAAATTGGTCACAAACTTATACCTAAAAACGTAGCAAATTTCATGGACAATGGCAAAATTAAAAAATATTTCTCATCAGTTTACAGTCTAGATTCAACCAATCAGAACACTGCTTTTCAGAAGTGGTACTGTATATTGTTACAATACTATCTTCTGCCAAATTCAGCCAGATTCTATAGTCTATTCAGTCTCATTTTTCACATGGTTAGAAGTAACAGAAGTAGCAATGAATATAATATCACCCACTGAAAATGGAGTGTTTGAGATTTGATTGTTCTTCATTTGGTAAAACAACTGTCAAGGGTTAGGGAGAAATTAGAATACTGAAAGGGAAATGGAGTATCAATCTTAGCAGACAATCATTCCACAGAGTAAAAGTGTTGTATTAGAGCCAATGTCTTATTCCAGCTGTTTCTTTTTTTTTTTAATTCATCTGATAAGGAACTCCTGAGTAGCATCATCTCCCAGGCCTTGTGGAAGCTTCAAGGTAAATGAACATTTCACTATTATTTTTCTAATCCTAGCTGCAAGGAGTTCCAATAAGTGGGCTTAGCCCACTCTCGTGCAGCATCTGTAAACAAGGATTCTAAAAGCAGAATCAACACCAGTGACAGAAACATCACCTAGATTTCTTGTTCTTCCACAGTCCATACAGAGGCTGCTCCAAAGGTGTTCTACTGTCAACTCCCACAGGGTTCTGAAGGCTGGAATTGGTTTTCTAATAAGCCTGCAGAAGTCCTTCCTCCATTTCCCCTCCAATATGCTCTTCATTGCTACACCTGGAACTCTTACAAGATGCAGGGGTGGGAGTGAGTTCTGTGTTTCATGTCTGTTGTCCCTCATTCACAGACCAATTTACTATCAAAGCTGGAGAGTCCAATAGCAAAGGCCTGAAGAGCACAGAGAGGGTAATTATAGTCCAGAGTGAACACATCTTCTGCTACACGACCAAACTGCATCACGATGTAGTCAGCTGGGGAGAAAAGACATTCAGAGATGAACAATTTCACAGTGAAGGAAAAGAAAAAAATCAACAAACAACAACAACAAAAAAGCCAAACAAAACCCAACCACAAAATCCCCCGCATCTGCCAGTCTCAAATATATGTGGTTGGTGTATCCATCCTTTCCCACCAGAGTGGCCTTGAAATCTGTCCTCTAGAGTGATTGTGCTATTCTAGAGATTATTTTTCTTCTCAGAACCTCAAACCGTTTTCTTCTCAAAGCTCAAACTGTTCTTTTGCTAGCCTGAAGGTGCTGCATTAAACCTTGCATTTCACTTCAGGACAGTTTCATTTGCTCCCTCCTTTGCTGCAGTTATGGGCAGCAGAGTCTGCATCCACCCCAGAAAAAAAAGGAGGCCTTATGTAATTTTCCTGACAGCTCAGAAGTCCCCAGTAATCCTGAGCTAGCTTCCTTCACCCAGTTTCCCTCCTCTAGGATGGGTGTCCTATTCCTCCCAACCCTCATGAAATAAATTAGGTTCTCCCTGTTTAAATAAGTCCCACACACTCTCCACCAGACTCTTACGGTCATTGTCGTGGACAATCTGGAAGTTCTTCACTGAGGCCTGAGTGACCCTCCCATGGAAGTTCAAAACATAGGATTGAGTATCATCATTCCAGACTGGAGCCTTGTTGTGCAATTCAATGAGGTTCTCTAAATTTTTGTTTTGCCATTTTGACAGCAGACCCTCATGCTCCTGTTCAGAAGAAAGAAATACATTTATCAGATTTGGAATGGCTCTGCCTCTGAGTGTGTGCACTCTGTCATTTCATTCCTTGTTTAATGAAACACAATGACATCACTTAAAATCAGTCCTACTGAATATTTTCTGTAAGTACCAGGAAGATACTTTCCTAGATTCCAAGTCCAAGCATTCTTTTTCACTCGACAGTGTGAAAATAAAAAGAGTGGCAGGGAAGGAAATGTGTGTACAGGAAAGGGAGCAATTCAGAGTCCACAGATAATTGCCATCCTGCTGGCATGAATCCCTTCTGAGTATCATAATCTTTCTCTGATCCTGTTGCATCCAGTTTCCATTTCTAACATTCTAAACTTTGAAATAAAAGAAAATCTACAATTAACTCAGTGCCAGGCCCTGAGTCCAAAGCCTGCAGTAGAGTTTAAGGTTAAATGTCATCCTATTTGGTCTAATGAGTGATGCACAATATGAAAACCAGAGAGAAATAAAACCAAGAAGATACAAAGAGGAAGTAAAACAGCACATTAAATCTGACAAACAATGAATTACAAGGAGATTTAGGTTGTAGTGAAACATGACATATAATTTAATTTTAAAAGTTCTGCAACAAATAAAATCCAAACTATATATGCTAAAACTCTGAAGAAAAAGAGTCCAAGCTTAAGGTACTAATAGGAAAAAAAGCTCAGAAAACAACCTTTTGTGGAGGTCTGACTGATATGGCTATAATATGTGCTTCAGTGCTGTACGAAGATACTATAGTGGATTTTTGAGGATAACCTAGATAAAACTTCCTGTTCAGTTTAGTTACTTTTTAATTTTATCTTTATTTACTTTTTAAAGATGCAAAACAAACACTTGAAGAACTGGCACCAACTAAATGCATTTAGATTTAGGGGAGAAAAATAAAGGCAGGGCTATGGAACCATTACTGTACTAATGGAAGAGATGGCAACACCAATTGAAAGGCAATAAATAAATGACCACTTCCAGATACAATTTTTCTGACCATTCACAAGAATTAAATCTCTTTTCTGAGCTCTCATGACTCTCAATTTCCATTCTTGAAGATTTTTATCTCTGACCTCAGGAAATACGTTCTTGTCCTACTCATATCTACTCACAACATGGCTGCAAATACCATTTTCTAGCTTAAAACATTGACCACGCCTTTCAGTTGGTACCTCTTCTTTCTGCCTTTTGGTCTTCTGTCACCAAACATAAAAGCCACATTAAGAGAACCTAACAATTTTCATCATACACCTTAACATACCTTCAGATACTGTTCTGTAAGCTTCTAGCTATAACGCCTCTCATAACTATGAGAAATCCTCACTAAATAGCCACAACAAAACTCTGTCCTCCTCATCCCTCCTTCTCCTTCAAGAATACTCCTTTTCTGCTACTCCTACAAAAAGGCTAACAGGACTCTGATCAAAAATGTATTAATTCTCTTGCTATTGCACCAGCAGTACCTTATCTGTCTATTGCCTATCTGTTGCAATCCACATCCTGGCTAAGAACGTGAGCTCCTGGGAGAAGCAAATATGTCCTGTGTTCATCCAACCCTCAACACAACAGGGTCCCACTGTGAGGGCAGCTTGTAGGTGCAACAGCAAGAAGGTAAAGATAAGTAAATCATATTTAGACTGACCAAAGGACCCATAAGGATACAAATGCTATTCAGAATGCTACAGATTAGGTAGAAGGCAAGAACAAATTAATCAACACATTTAAGCAACATTGTATTTACTCTCCAGGAAACTTGCTAATGCCCAGGCTCCTAAAAGCCCTGATTGTCAGTCACACCCAGGCCTCTAAAGGGAAGATTTAACCCTTCCTTCAATCTGAAACATGAGTAAACTTCATAACTCACATTTCGTGGACGGATTGGAATTCGCTTATGATTCATGTTCATTCCTGGAATGATCACAGACATTTTTCTGGGACCCTTAAATCCTAAGATATTAGTTTCCTGAAAGACAAGGAAAGCCATTATTTTCAATAAATGAGATACTTCACCTCAGAGAAGGAAAGACAGCAAAACTGAACTTGTATCACCAGTTGTACTTGTTTTTAGAATTTTGCTGGCTACAAGTGTAGCAGCAGTTATCTAACTGCAACTATGTCTAATCACTGAGGACTGCTTTCTCTCCCTTTCTCGTTTAGAGAACAGTGTTAGGAGATATGCATGGTATTAACTAATTTGGAGTGCATTTCTTAGCCTACTGAAACATTTACAACAAAATTAGACAAGTGCAATTTCCAGGCATAAGTTTTTTGCGCATAAGTTTTTTGCACATAAGTTTTTTGAGACACTAATGTGTTGAAATCTTGGTAGGGAACAAGCCTTAAGTATGATGAAAGGCAAAATATCATTGACCTGACTCTGTGTTGTCTGTATATCACCAGTTAGTCTAAAAGGTTTCTGAACAATGAATGACATTTTTCTTCAGGTGCTGTTATTTGTGTTTAAGAACACACCTAAAATCTTCCCTCAAATCATACTGTTTTATAAATGTGTAAGAACAGACCTAGGAAAGGAAGTATTCAGCAACTATCCAAGCTTCAATCTTAAGCAGATTTTTCCAGAGTACTGAAGGAGACTGCTCCAAGTGGATTGGGTACACAAAGCAAAGGAAAAAAGTCTTGGTATTCTCAAATCATTCATTTAACAGTATCAGCCAAAATCCAAGGGTCCATTTAAAGTTTTCTGTAACAATGTCAGTGATAACCTTTAAAATTCTGAAAGACCAATTAAAAGCTAGAATCTTTTACAAGTACTGAAGTGATTGACAGAAGTGATACAGCTTCTCCTAACACATTAATGCATTTGGCAGACACAGACAAAGGTCTTTGGAGCTGCAACCTCTATTACTTCACTTCAAAAAATCTAGGGGTATGTATAAGAATGAGGGTACTGATTTTATTCATATTTAAACTTTACTAACTCGTTGTAGATAAAAGTTCAGAATTCTGAAAAGCTGACTTAATATTAACTGCCTGTGCTCATTCTAATACCTTGCTGTGCCCAGTTAGGTAGGAAATGGAATACATTATATACAAAGAAAATATCTAGTGATACTTCTGTAAACAGGCTAGTACTGGAATTCTCACATCAATTTTTTCCCAAGTGCCATTAAGATTAAGAGCAATAGCAAAAAATCAAGATGCTGCTCCAGTAGGCTAATGCATCTTTAAGCTTCTGTGAGAAAAGTAAAAACACCTGTGAGAAAAATAAAAATCCTTCCACTTGACAGCAATTGTTTTGTAGAGAACCTCAAATTTTACTCAAACTGTAGGACTGGAATACAAAACAATGTAACATGAGAACTCTCCTTGTAATTCTGTAGTGTCCATGAGTGCCTCCTTATGCTGAATCCTATACTGAGGTGATTCACAAGAGCAGAACATCTCTAAAACAGAGCTAGTGGATCACAATTTACTCTGCAATCACATCCTTACCATCAACAAGCTGCTACTGAAATAATACTAACTCCCTCCTATTCCTCAAAATGCATTTGGTTCTGCAAAAACTAATTCTGCTTCACACAGTACTCCCAGTTCCTTCTCAGGGTCCACCAGATCCCAGCTGAGCCAGAGGCAGTTCATTCTGGAGCATGTGCCGACTGGCTACACACTGAATAGGCCAGAGAAGAAGGTCCTAAGGATTTTAGTTTGGGTGTTTCTCCCACTCCTGACATTGGTTTGTTTTTTTTTTTCATTAAACTTGTAAGAATTTGTCTGTGAGGCCTCTGCCTCTAGTTGTGTCTGGTTGAAATTGGTCACTTGGTTCCAAAGTTAAGTGGAGGAGGCCGGCAGCAGCACAATTTTGCAAGCTATGTTTCCTTGGTAACCAGGCACAAAGAAAGGGGCAAAAAGGGAGAAGCAGTACTTACATAACAAATAGCTGCAAGCTCCTGTCTTGTATGAGCCTTTTCCACTAGACTTTGTGCCTTGACTGGGTTAACACCATGGTCATAGACTGTAAATTTGGTTCCCATGAGGTTTGACCTAATGTCAGGTTATGGAAAAATACAGAGAGAGAGATCAGTAGAAAGTTTTGTCATCCTCTGAAAGTATTTGCACAGCACAGCAAAAACACACATCTGCCGTCTGAATCTTCCTGCTGCCAGCTCAGTGAGGAGCTTCCATGACGTGCCATGTGAGTCTGTAACCTATCCTGGAAAAGCATCTAGACAATTTCTTCTCTGAGTTGCTACAGCAAATGGTAATGCTGAAGAAGGCTGCCAACCCAAGTGAATACAGATTACATTGAGCAGAACAATGCAAGTTCATTCTCTTTGAATTTCTATCAGATTGCCAATCATAACCACAACTCAGTTAAAATTAAAATCCTATCTCAACTGTCTATGGTTTTCATCTGTGGTTCTCACCTGAGTTTTCCAATGAAACTTTCCCCTTTCCGAGATAAATCAGTTGGGTCAATTGATATGAGGTAATTAGATGTTTTGCTCTTCTTTCGTTTTCTCCCCGCAAGAAGGAATGTCTGGAAAACAAAACTTTGATCAAGACTGATGCTTTGTAAGAATGCAGAGGCTTTGCTATCTGAATTGTTATACTTCCATTTCCCATCTGCATTCTCTTTTTTGTTCTGTGCTAATATTACTGTCTCCACAATTTTGTTCTCTTCCAAAGTTCCCAGCCTGAAATCCTATCCCTCCATTAGCTCACTTGGCAGTCTAGATTTAATGCAACTGTCCTTTCCAGCCTTCCCTCCTTTTCTTCTGGAGCAACTCAGTCTTCTTGCTCTTTTATAACATTTAACATTTTTATACTTTTTCAATTTCATCTTTCATTGTATTATGGCTTTTAAACAACAATACAATGCTAATTACATGCTAATACCCTTCTTAGTACTTTGGCCAAATATAAGCTGTCCTCATCTGCGTGATGGCTCTCCTCAGCTACTGGTTTCTTACCAAAAGCTCTCCCTTGCACCAAAACTATTCTGTGGTAGGAGTACCACAGAACCAAGATAATGTGTGCTTCTCCCAATACCTTTTTGTTGTCATCCCTTTCCAGATGCATGTAGTAAGTAGGGAAGAGTCCCCGGTCCATTCCCTTTTTATCTCTAGTGATTCGACACTTGACACTAATTCCACGGGGTGCAGGGCGCAATGCAAAATCCTCCAAGTTCTCTACTTCTCCCAGCTGTGCATCTGCTTGAGGGGATGGACTACAGGAAGCACCTGTTTCCTATGGGAAGAAGCATTATATTAGCAAATTAATATCAGATCAGAGACTCTGGTATTCCACAAGAAAACAGTGGTTTGTTCAAATATAAGATATCATGTCTCCAGAAGATACTGGGGAAAGGAAGGTTAAACAAGATACTACCTGTGTTTCCTCAGAAGAAAGCAGCTGAAGGTTTTACTCTGAGGAAAGACTAGGTCTCCAAAGGGAAAAGATAAGTATCCATATTAAGCAGGCATGAGTGATTTGCTAGAAAGGGGGAAATAGGATGAGATGCTGTAAATATTCTAAGCAAAGAACTCCTTTGCTTTTAGAACTTCAAACACTGTGGAAAATAAAGCAGTATGATAAAGCAGGATTGATGGATGTTGCAGGAAGACAGGCTGGGATATTGTGACTGAAATGAGTGCTGAGATTATGTTGGTTCTGAACAGTAGCAGAAATGGAGTAAGCTGCTGGTGGAACCATATCAACTAAATGTTGGAAGAGCCTTAGAACAATCAGTATAATCAGGATGCATAGGGTAATCAAAGGAATTGGAATTCTAATGGAAATCTGGTACAGGTCATTAAAGTAATTTTTCCTTAGAGGTAGCTGAATCCTGTGAATTGTAGCACCCAAGAGATTCTTCTTTGACTGGGGCTTCAAGATGCAGTTGCAGGTTTATCCCCATTCCCAGCTATAGCCAGTAGGAAACCTGAGTGAACAGCACAGACACACATACATGGAGCTGAAATTCACTAGAGTCTCACCCCTTCCCCTCCTCCAGCACCCACCACCCTGTATCTCCAGCACTTTGCACCCACAGCCCAGTCTCCCAAGAAGCTGACACCCAGACCTCTAGCACTACCCCCCTACTAGTGCAGGGCAACATACACACAGTACCTCACAAATACACTAAGGTGGGGATCCCACGGCATGGACTTCGAAGAGTGTCCAGCATCCATGCTCAAGCCCCATGGTCTGAGTCTGAGTCAGCTCAGACCCTGTGCCTTCCTGATGCTGGTCTCCTCCAAATCACTGGCTAGTCCAGCACATAATTTGTCAACATATGTATGTATGCATGCAGGTATGTATATCACACACACACAAACACATCCACACAATAAATAGTTAGAAGTGGAGTTTCAGAAGAGAGTGAGACATGCTGAAGTAATCAAGGCACAAGGCTTGGGCAGACAATCATACTGTTTTGCAGTTGTTTACACATATCTGATGCCTTTTACCTCCTTTAATCCCTGTATTCTCATGCTTATTACTCCCTGATCCACCTTGATACCCTTCCTTTCCCTCTTAAGTTCCTTTCCCCAAACATCCCGTATGATGTTTGTCCAATCCCAACATTCTCTGTTCCATTCCAAAATTCTGCTTCCCTTTGCATCCCACAATAAATGCTATAAACCTTCAGGAAGAAATCCCTCCTACGTTTGCATGGCATTTCAGAGCTTCTCTGAGTCATTTTGGTGAATTTTGCAAAGACAATGGCCCAGTCTGTCTCCTTTAAGGGTAATAGTGCTGACTCACTGTGTTCCCATATTCACTGATTAGGCTCCCTGGGATCCTCCACCCACAATTGTTCCTTTGATCACTGCTAAGTCTTTATGTTTAACTCAGTGTCCCTTCAGTCAGATAACCTGACAATCTTGACCTTCTTCTGCTTTCAGGGAATGATATTGCTGGCTACTGTACTTGCAGCTACTGTGTTTTCACCCAGTGCTCCAGGGGTTATCACTGAAATCAGGCGTGTGCCCAGTGCTTATCAGAAATGGATTTCAAGACACTTACTGCAAAAGACTTCTCGCTGGATGCAGAACTAGGCCTCTCAGACTCAGGGTTTGGTGAATGAGATACTGGTCTCTTGCTAGCTTCTTCCTCTTCTGTGTCCTCCTCATCAAAATTCAAACTGCCTGAAATTCCTGTCAGAATACAAGATTAAGCATGTAATCTCTGAAAGAAGGTGTCACGAATTCATGGCATCACTAATTCATATATGACTCTTGAATACCTATTCACACTCTTAATTTCTGTACTTTCAACTGCTGAATCTTAATTTCTGTTTCAACTGCTGATTTTCTTCATGCACTATATCTTTTCCTGAGCCTTGTAATTCAAATTCCTACTGATATTTTGCAGCAGTCACTGTGCAGATGATTAAGCAGCTGTCAGGCCTCTGTTGATTTGGATTTTACTTGATAATCCATGACGTAACATATTGCTTAGTTTATGTTGTCATTGAATTAATTTTGCATATTTTCATGCAAAAAAGTCCTCCATGTCTTAAGAACAACAACAATAAAAGTAAATCCAGATCAATATGCTGACACTTATCCCATAAATTGGACTCTGTACAGTTTACATCCTTTACCATTTTCCCTCAGTCTTACACACACTGAAACAGTGTGTCAATTTTTCAGTAAAAGCCCCTCCTGTTCATTCATCAGTACCAAAAACTCAGGTCCAGAAATACTAATAATGACTTGATTGCTAAAACTGAAGCACAGACTGAGAGGGTTCAGGACTTATTTAATCTTAACCTAAGCACAGTCATGTAGAGATGACTGTGGGTATATAACTAAAATAACTCTGCATAAAGATATTTATAAAGAGGTTCTGTACACATCACTATTTGGTGTGTCCTTCCACTTGGAACTGCATCATCAGTTGGTCATTAGGAAGAAGTTCTCCACAGAAAGGGTGACTGGGAGTTGGAAAGAACTGCTCAGTGAGGTGGTGGGGTCACTGTCCCTGGAGGTGTTCAAGGAAAGACTGGATGTGGCACTCAGTGTCATTGTCTGGGTGATAAGGTGGTGTTAGGTCATAGGTTGGACTCAACGACCTCAAAGATCTTTTCCAACCAAACTGATCCTGTGCATCCGAGATTTTGTTCTGTGATTCTTTTCTTTAATTTGGCTGTAGAAAAGAAATGTATCTAAAGCATTACATTGAACACAGCCTGCATAACTGAATTATTTTCTGAGAACATACATTATAACAATGCTCTGACATGGCACTGCAGAGAAGGGGCACTGCTGGAAGTCTCAGATAAAACAGAAAAATTCAGTCTTAACAACATGTCAGTAAACTTCCCAAAGGACGTTTGGGAAGAGGAAAGGCGTTGACCCTGGTAGTCCAGCCAATTTCAAAATTCAGTGTTTATATTCTACCTCCACTAATTTCCCCTAAAGTTACTGGATATTCTCTCCTCTTTCCTTTCCTAACTCTTGTGTAATGTTGCTATCATCTGTAGGTAAGCAGCTGTGCCATCTGACAACTGGATGAGAGCACCTCTGAATGTGATAGTACCTCAGTACAGGCAGTATACTGGAAACATTCTGGGAGACAAGCTCTGCAAAATAAAAACAAACTGTATACTAAATTAAATACTAGCCATTATTTTGCTGCAAAGTGCTTAGGCTGCATGCAACAAAAAATGGTTTCCTGTAGTACTGGCAGCAACTTAAGATACTTGGCAGACAGAGCTTGACACTCCACTAGGAAATTACTCAATGGGATATAACTATTGAATATGTAACTCAAAAACCGCTGACTGTGACAGCCTCTGATTCAGAAAAAAACAGAGTTAAATCATGGCATTTACTGAAGGGTCCTGCTGCTGTGAAAATATTCAAGCATCTTATCAAGATATGTTATATCTGGAATAAAAACACCCCAAACTTTAGCAAAATGTGGTATAGCATTTTGTCAGCCATTTCCTTGGAAAGACTAGAAATTATACAGCACAGTGAGAAACCCTTAAAATATAACTGGTATGATTCAAATAATATGAGGAAAATTAACTGCAGCACGAACTTCCGCATGCTGTAGAATCTAGTAGCTCTTTTAAAAGTGACATCCTACAGACATTTGTTTCATGATTCCTCATTTTTTAATGCCACTGAAATAAAGTTATAAAAGTAGAAGAGCCTCAAAAAAGACATTTACCCATTATTAACTCTTACCTCGTTTCTGTAGTATTTCTTGCAGATCCGGCTTGCTTGCTGTGTCTGTTACAGCCTCTCCATCGTTTTCCTTATCTACACTGTCTTCTGGTTTGGTAGATCCAACAGACAGAGTTTGGAGCTTGGTCCCCAAATCCTGCACTTCTGATTTGAGGAAAGCAGCTGGTCCATCAATGCCTGCAGGCCAAAATGAAACAGAATTCCAAAGTCTGTTTTTTAATGGCCAAAGATGCATGGCCAGAATGGTGGTTTTTTTCATCTTGCCTTCCTCTAGAATCTCTTTAAAGTACTGAAATATACTTGTTCAATTTTTTTTCAGAAGGCTTGGGAGGAGTCAGGCCTGACTGTGGTACAGACTGCCTATTACTTTAAACATATCAGTTATCAGTTTCTCCCTATGTAAATATAGCGATTTTGTCTACCTTTTTACAAGGGCTTAAGCAATTAAAACAAGTTGTATTTGTCATGCACAGTGATACTTTTCAACTTATTTACAGACATCTCCCTTATTTTCTTTTCCTTCATGTTGTTTGTTTGCTCCTGTGCCAGTGAGTATACTACAGTGAGCACCACAAATCAATTTGACAACAGTATCTACAGCCATAGATAGAAAAAACCCTCTATCTTTTTGTTAGAATGAAATTTCCATGTTTAACCATCCAACACAGCTGTGTACCACATTTCCCAATTGGTGGAGGCATCTTGGTGTCAGGGTCTGGCATAACATCTAATATGTAGCACACAATACTTAAGTGTAGTTACAGCTTTGGATTTCTTGTTTTCCCACTGTTTTCCTTCTTAAAACTTTACTCCTTTATCTAGGCATTGTATTTCTGACATGCTTATTGCTGTTATCACTTCTTAACAGAACTTGTTTGCATTGAGAAAGCCTCAGAACTATGAAAGGTAGTGAAGGAACAGTTAAATTTTTATCTGAGTCTTACTGAAGACTCCTACCTTAAAACTTATACCTATCTTATGTCTCATTCTCTTCTTGACTTTAAAGTGTCTTTTAACAGAAGCTTTCTTCCACCTGATTTTAAACACTTAAATGCTACCATAAACATCACCACTTTCCTTCCCATCCTATGATCCTGAAAGGCATCTGGAGAACAAGAAAAATTTTCAAGAGAGAAGGGATAACATAGTTCCAACTGTGATCTTCAAACCACGTAACATCCCTTGTTTGGGGGTTTAAAATTCTACTGTGCATATTAATTTGCTATCAGTACAATGATTGTATTATCACACCCTGCAATAGCACACACCTGAAAGCCTTAGAATGTTTCCCATTACTTTCTTGATAGGCTCTCATAAACAACTTCCTGACACTTCCACTAGAATGTAAGGATTTCATTGCTGCTCTTTTTATCTCTTTGTGGCATGGGAGTCTTCAGGCTCTCACTTCTGCATTTCTTTTCACTCTTAAAATAATGCTCACTATTTTACTGCAGTATTTTGAGGCCACCAAGTTACTGCCTTTGGCCCTGATAGCACACTGTGCTTGTTACTTTGTGGACCACTATAACCTGTCATGTTTCAGTAGTCTCAATGAAGCCCTCAAAAAGAACAGATGAGGTAAAAACCATCAGGAGCCTAACACAGTGTTCGTAAAACTTTTTGTTTGCTTTCTCTACTTCATCATTCACTCATATGCAATCTTGAGGTAGAGTATGCCATGACATCATAAGGAAACACCATATAAGCAGTAGCTACTGAATTATTTTCCTTCTCTAACAGGTTTAGAAGATTTTTTTTTTACTTTGGATTTGTATGTCCTCACCTTTGTAAGTTGCCAGCCCATTTCTACAGTTCTTTTAGTCTAACTCAAGGGACAGATTACTCAAGGGCATATGAAGATTTACAGCTGTCACAAAAATCAAAGTGAGGTTTTTGTTTGCTTTCACAGGTTTGTATTGCTCAACCATACTGTACTACAATTCAACTTTTGTATATAGAAAAGTATGTAATCAATCTAATCACTTGACCCCTACCACAGCAATGTAAGCACCCATCTGTGACATAATGCATGCCCTGGGATTTTGGGGAACCCTGTTGCAATCAGGTTGATTATTTACCATGTAAAACAACATCACTGTGGACAGGGGTAGGAGTTTCTACTAAAGGAGTCTGCTCCTCGCACCCTTTGGGCTTTGACCTGCGCAGCTTGGCCTCGGGATTTGGCTGTACCATCAACGGATCCAGACGTTTCTTCCTCTGCTTCTTCTCAAGAAGGGCTCTCTGTGGAATAAAGAAAAGCAGAAAACCACATCTAGAGAGGCAGAATCCACACCTCAGCCACTGGCAATGACATGTCCCTGATCAGAATCTCAAATAAACCTGAAATATTCTAGCAAGCTCTTACAAAAATCCTACATACAGATATCACTGTGGTTTTGGAGTGGGATACTGACTTTGATTCTCCAGGAGAGGTTGACATGGACACTTGCTTATTTTCTGACCTGTCTTGAGACCACCAGTTACATCCTTTCACCCACTCTCAACTGCAGCAATCCTTAACACAAGTAGACAAATTCAGCAATCATCCATAATTCAGCATGAAACAGTCAGGACTTGCAAAGGAAAAGGTTTTGATCTCAAAAGTTATCACCTTATAGGGAGAACTTAAAGCAAATAGTTCCCAGAAACCAATGCTGAGAGATAAGACTTAAAGTGGGGAGACAAATAAATAAATAACAGTAATTAAAATAGGAATGATCCACTAAAAGGAAATTTGATCTACCTTGCAAAATTTTTCCATATAATTCAGGACTGAAAGGAAAGACAGGTAATTCCAAATGCTAAAAATGAAAACATTATTTCTCTGAGATACATATACATTTGACACTCAAAATTTCCTACTCAACGAGAAGAGAAACAACTTCTAGACTTAAGACAAAAAGGGACATGGTGCCATTTTAAAGACAGACATGATTAGTCCTTAAAAACAAAGGTAATGCACGAAGAAGGAAAAAATCACATTCTAATATTCTGCACCATTATGCAAACAATGTGCAAGCTCCTTTCAGTAGATGCAGTTTATCCATGGCTGTCTCTTAGGTACCTGAACATCCCTGAAAATTGTTTTTGATGAGAGAAACCATTTCTCCATCAAATTATTTTCAGTCTCAATGCACCTACCAGATAAACAATTCATCAGTACCAACAATTCAATCCACTTGAGACACAGACATTTTTGGAGCCATTTCCTCTCCCGTTACTCTTTTTCTCTTGTTGGGTTTTTCCTCTCCTATTAGTCTTTTTATCTCAAGTAAGATTAGTTTCTCAGGCAACCTCTCCCTGAGGAATTCCAACACAACTCAGCCCTTGATCCCTTATTCTGTTTTTTTCACTTATCTAAAAAGAAAAAAACCCCAAAAACTAAAAACCAGAAACCCAACCACCCAAAACCCAACAAAACAAATATACGAAACCTCAAATACAACAAACAAACAAACAAAACCACCTTGAAAAAAATTATTTAAACTCGAAATTACCCTTTGAAGACTGGACTGCAATACAGGTAATTTTTGCTACTGCAGAATTATTTGCAAGAATTATCCTGCAGAGCAAAAATTACACAGAATTCCAAAGAGAGATTATCACACTGGTCGAGAATAAGAAAAGAAATATAAGCAGTAAAGTAAAATTCTTAGAAGTTGCTAATTACAGATGTGTTTCTTAGGAAGGTAGTCAGAGCTTTCAGAAGAATTTACATTGGTTTGTGTTGTATGTTCCCTTTTTAAATTAAAGCTGAGGAAAAATAAAAAAGTCATGATAATTTATAATTCTCCAAAGGAGAGAGGAAAAACAAGAATCAAAACATTATACTCAGAATGAGGATTTGAGAAAAATTGTTGTCAAGGCTTCTCTACCTGACAAATAAACAGGCAAGAAAGAAAAAAATCCCCAAACCGATAAAAACCAGCAAAATAGACACAACCTAAAGGCAGTAAGAAAATAAGAAAATATACAAGCTACTGTTAGAGTGCAAAACTGAATCTGGGATCAACACAGGATATAGTAATTTCAGGAGTTATTTAGAGGATTATTCTCTTAAACTTTTTCAAACACTTCACTGCTCACCAGTCTAAATTTTAATTATCATTCTTATACACTGTGTTACATCAAAGGGTTTCTAGGACTCACCAGTCCAACAGCATCAGCTTACATTAAAACATTGCCAGTTTAAATAAATTATAATAAAATTACCAGTTATAATAAAACAACTGGTTTACTGCTGGTAGATGTGACTGATCTTCCTTTCTTGTAAGAACCACAGGATAATCAAAGTGACAAAACTTGATAGTAACTTTATTTTTTTTTAAGGCTTCTCTTTACTACTTTCCATATTGAGATGGAAAAAATATGTGCAAGCCCACTGTTAGGACTTTGTCAGCAAACAGCAGTTCATTTTCTCTCCATACGGTGGCAGAGTAGCTTGCCCCCTTCAGTACCGGCAAGTATTCCCGGCGGTATTCCACTAAGGAAGCAGAAAAAGGAAATGGGTATTTTGTTTCATTTTGTCTACTAATTAGCCTTTTCCTCCAGCTCTGTGTTACAGCAAAAATTCACATAATATTACTAAAAAAAATGTAGATAGTTCATGAACAAGACACCAGAATGCACAATCCATTAAATAAATAACAGACACTAATTATCATGATTTGTTTGGGATTTTGTGCACTCTATGTATTTAATACTTCCTGAAACACCTTAGAAAACCATAACATCAGAATATAGGACGACTAGAGGATCACAAACCACCAACTCCTGTTCAAATGAGCTTTCAAGAAGTCACATAAGAATATCTAGTGTGCTATTAAGACAACTAGTTTCGTATTCTCTTTCTCCAGCTGTGATGCCAGGAAGCTGAAATACAGGAAAGTTCCAACCACTCCAGCCTTGAAAGTGCAATTTTGTGCTACTTATTAGTTGGTACAGTCCTAAGCCTAGCAGGCCATGCAGGATGGATCCTAGCTAGGGAACATCCTCTCCTCTTCCAGCTGCCCTTAGCTCCCGCTGGGACAGCAGTGACAATGGCAGTGACGGTGGCATCAGTGGAACCCCACGTCAAGAGTAGTGCACCACACCAGGTGCATTCAGAAACACGACAGGCTTCGTGCTCCCCCTGCACAGGGAGATGGCAGCATTGCACTTGGAGCTGCAGATGCCTCAGAAGACTCAAAATTCTACTAATGAGGAAATAAGCACTGCCTGAGCAACCACACACTCTTGCCTCAAGGAGAAGGCAGCAGTCCAGGAGAAAAAAGCATCCTGGCAGGCAGAGCTGCCAGGATGGAACTTGATGTCATGCACTATTACAAATAATATTTTACTGCAATTACAGGGTTTCCAAACCCATTGTAAAGATGGATGGACAGGCAAGTCTCTGCTATGGCTTATTCCAGATTCTCTGTATGACCAGAAATCCTATATATGATCCTGCTGGATTAAAACATTCTTCATTTTTAAAATTCCAAATCCTGTAATTGTTTATGACAAATTAATCAAGTAAGGCATCAGCTACAACCAGCAGCAAGTCCATCATATCTGGTAGTATCTCCTATCAAACTTTGTTTCTTCAGAAGGCATAGTACTAGTCATCTAAAAGTAGACTTTAAAATTAATACTCAAACCTAATTCTAAAATCCTAAGTTAGTGACTGTTAGCACTTCTCAACAAATCTCATTTGCAAAGGGCAGGGTGTTAAAATATATTTAGTGACATTTTCTAGCTGTTTCTTTTGCAGATGGTTGCAATCTCAACCAAATCCAAGAAAGATAGAAACAAATCTGTGAAAGGGAACGAGTTATTCAAACTGACCTCTTCAGGATGCAACTGACAACTGCTCTGAGGGAATTCCACCCAGCCCAGCAGTTTTATTTTGGAGGAATAGCCATGCATCCCCATGGCAAGGCCTGGGGATGCAATCACTGATTACAGTACCCAGCACTAGGAGACAGTGATTATTACCAGCTTATGACCCAAGACCAGTTCTAGAACAGACCCTGAGGTTCATCACTAAGCAGTCAGACCATCCTTAGCTTTGGAACTTCTTACCAAATGGCATCTGACACTAAAGGTTCTTTTATATGAATTAATTATTTTAATTAATATGAATTAATTTTATTTGAATTAATTCTATTTTTAAATAAATTGTTTGTTTGTTTTTAAACAAGCATCACTTGATAGTCTACAGATAAAAGACTACTGTAGCTTCCACAAATATGATTAAAGATATATTTTACCTCTTGACTCTGGAGTGTTTTAAATAAATGCCTATATAGACCCAGATAAAGTTGGTAATAAATTCAGTGCCTGAAGTCAAAGCCTAGCAAACTCAGACTACAAATAATGACCAGGTTCTGGTAAAGAGGATTATTACTCATTGCAACAGTTCCCTGAAGACTGTTATATCTGGACTTAAAGATCCTCAGCTGAGAAAGCATCTTGCTAAAAGCCATACTTTAAATTTAACAAGATGAGTTTAATGCAAGAGAGTAATCTGTGGCCCATGTGAAATGGCCAGTTAGAGAATCATAAGAATCTCACATCTTTTAATCTATTTTTAAGCATTTAAAATTTCACAGAGAAAGAATATTAAGGATGGATACTTCATTGCTTTGAAGAATATGGTAATGTAAGCATCCAGCAAACAGCACTTCAAAAACTGAGACCTGTAGCCTAATAATTGACCCATGCTTGGCTGTAAATATTTTCATTGTGGAAACAAAGGAAGGTCAGAAGAGGCTGGAAATCGTTCTCAACAGCAGTGTTAAAGAGATCATTCTATAGGTCAGTGAAACCGTTCCTTTGATGCCTAAAATGGATAATTCCCTGCAGTCTTCCCATCTTTTGATTTATTCCTGCTCTGTAGCGACTCAATCCCAATGAAACAAGAGAACATATGAAAAATAAATTTATCAAACACACTAAGTCTACAAGCCATGGCAAGGTTGACTTGAACTAATGAAAACCATGAAAATCTTCGAAGTTCATTAGACCAACCATTTTTAGCACTTCACCCCCATTTCTCAAGTCTCTAGAGGGCTGTTTGATTTCCTATACTTATTTTTACCAGCTTCAGCACTGCCATTTACCTGATTCTGTAGTTTCAGCTGTCGTAGTTTCATGGTTTCGTCCTCAAAGATGCTGCAAAAGCAAAATAAACAAATTAGTAATTATTGCTATTAAACAGTTTGCATTACAAGAGCATAGGATCTTCTCAGACAACAACTTCATCATCAAGACTTAAAAATGGCTGTTACACATTACTTCTATCTCACATGAAGACCAAGACATGAGGTATTAAAAATAAAACATCATATTCTGTCATAAATAGGACTGAACTCTGGTTTAGTCCCCTTACTAAACCAGTCTGAAAAGATTTTGAAATCACCAAAGGCTTCATTACTCGTAGATGGATTACAAACCTCTATTGAGGTCAGGCTAGGAGACAGTTTACACCTGAAGGCATAACACAGTTCAGATTGATTCAGTAAAGTCCCTGCTCCCTAATAGGATACCTGATTCCAAATAAACTTAGTTTTGTCTTGGAGTCAAACCTACATCATTTTCTCTTCCTGTCAGACATCCCAGAACTACTGTTAATACCCAAGAGAATCTGTGTTTGTAACATCTGACATCAATTCCTAAAGGTAAAAAGAGAATGATTTCCCTGTTTCAGTATTTTATAGATAACTTTCATAGGAACTCTAATTTTTTGTTCCAAGTTGTATTCCATATAGACTTCCCATTTGCTTTTGTATGATAATGAATTATTACATAAAATGCAATTTAGAGCAGTTAACCTCACAAAGGGGAGTACTGATTGACTATTAAGCACATATTGTGCCAACCACAGTTGTGCTCTTTCTTTCAACACAGCTTTGACAAAGACCTCTCTGGAAGTGAGAAAGCACCAGGAAGAAGATACTTAATGTGGGAAACAGACAAACATTACATATTTTATTAATAGCACGCAGATAAGCAGGGCAAGCCACAATTTTAATTTAAACAGGAAATTCTCTGTCTGGTCTAGGTATCCATAAATGTCCAGTGATGTGAAGTCACAAGCTGGCAGCCAGTGCTGAATATAACCCTAACAAGGAAAACCAGAGATGGAGAGAGACTGAGAGAGCAGAGCTGGGGTTTCTGCAAAACACATGCCTTGGAAATTGGATTACAGCATTCAGAGCTAAGGAGAGAAGAAAAGCCTGAGTCTCCTTAACCCCTAGCAAACCCATATTTGACTCAACTTCAGGTAAGCAGATGACAAATCAGAGGTCCTTAAAGACAAACTACCCCAGTAAACACAGACCCTGCTTTGGAAGGTTGAAATATGCACAGAAAGAATTCTGTACACACATATTACATAACAACTTGTATACTCTAAAATTGATACTGATTGTCCAACTAGTAGTATTTTAAACAAATTACAACTGCCATTCCTTTTATACTCCACAGTTTCCTTATTTCTATATTTTTTTTTCTAATGCATTTGAAGTATCACACAACCGGTTTAAGACCTTGAAAACATCTTGTTTCTAAAAACTGATGTTACCCCTCACAGGAACCTGTAATATATAGTGTCTTGGCTTCTAACGGAACAGAGGGTCTGGGAAAAGGCCTTCATCTCGATAGGGATGACCAAAAAAACAAACAACAAACCAAAAGGGAGGGAGAATAGTCCTTTTCTTCTCATACACTTACCGACTTAAGAAATTGATGACATTTGTTAACTGCAGTTGAGAGTTTGTTATAAAGCAATCTACATACCTGTGATCAACAGCAGACCTACAGACATGTTCTGATGGACACAAAGGTGTCCTGTATAGATACAAGCTGCTGTCTGTGGTTTTGTTGCTCTTCCTAGCAGAAAATGTAGCCCCAAACAATCTGAGTCTCTTCTTTAGAAAATCAGAAGAAATAAACACTACCACTTTAGGAAATAAGTTTACAAGGTTTCCTTTCTATCTGGAAGATAACAAAATGCTGAAATAATAGGACTCGCATGCCTTGTGGAAATCTGCAGTGAAAATTATTTACTTTATATGTTAAATTATTTTCTACCTAGACTTAAATAAAGTTATATTATGTAACAGGAGCATAACACAGACTACACAGTGCCTCAACTCTGGCCACTTAACTTACACTTGAATATAAAGATTTTAACAGATCACAGAGCTTGATAAAGCAAAAAGATAACAAAGTGTTATCTCTTACTATTTACTTTTAAACACAGACCAAAAATGCTGAGTAATAGGCAAAACAAAATGAAAGTAATCATCAATGCTTTTCATTTTTAAGTGCAAGGATTCACACAAGCAGTAAAATAAAAAAAACTGAAGTCATGAGCAACATAGCACTATAAATATTAGCTTTAAAAACACCCCTTTCACACTATTTTTATTTACTGCTTCTGCAACCTTTCTTCCAGAACTCATCACTATGAAAGCATAACATAATAACCAGCCAAAAAAGAGATTCCCACACTTCAAACATTTGTCTACCCCCCACAGCAGGGTTGGTGTTATTACAAACTTAAATAGGAAAACATTGCCAGAGTCACTCCCACAGCTCACCACTAAGGAATGTAAGTGGTGTGCTAATCCAGCTGCAGGCTTCAAACAGGAATCCTCCTTCAACTGGACTGACAACACAGATCAGTGCTCTTTGGACATGCCCACACCAAACCACTGTGCTCTTTGCTTTGCCTTTCTGTTTGAAGGCTTTATGTGCAATAAGAAGAATTAAATATCCATCAGGAACAAGAAAAATAACCAGAATTTCCATAGCTACACCACCACAGTTAAAAACAAGGAAAAAAAATCCTGACCACCAAACCAGTTGCCCATTTACCCTTGATAAATAATAACTGAAAATTTTCAAGCAGTCTGTATCAATGTCCTCTCCCCAACCACTGCAGCACAGCAGCCTACAGGAGATCCTGCCCACAGACACCACTGCTACATTTACCAGAATACACCTGCAATCCTACTGAAGCTGCATGACAGGTAACAGACACGTGCCACAAAGAAAGGAAAGATTACCCAGAAGAGAACATACAAGGAAAGACTAATGATAGTGCAGGAGACAGAATAAAAATAAGAATGGGAAGCAACTTAAATAATATTTAATAAAACATGGAAGAAGATGGCAAGACACAAAGGGCTTCAAGATTAACATGGAGCAAAAAGTTTTATTTTTAACTGGTGGCATCTCAAATTCCTACTGAAATCAGAATCAGCCTGGTTTTCATTTCATAATCAGAAATTAAAGTGTTGCAATAAGAATATGCAACAAATTTATTATAAATGTATTTGGTTTTTCCTAACCATTTTCAGAATAGCAAACAACCACATTGAAGATATAACTCACAGATTATTTAACAGATATTCATATACGCAAGTGAAGCTTCCTTTTTGTGTGGTTGTGTGGTTTATTTTCCTTTCTGTAAAAAAGGCACACTACATCTATTGACAGTTCTTTCAGAATGCACATATTTTTCAATAACACTGAAATTTTGGCATTACAAACTATGGATAGGCAGAAGTAACACTCTTGTTTTCACTGCAGCTTGTCTGTGTTCCTGAGTATGCTGTACTTGAAAAAAAATAAAACAAAACACAGCCAAAATACTTATATTCCAAGCATTTGGCAATAACTACCATTGAACCAGCCAAACACAAATTGACAGTATAATCCAACCCTGAGAACAATGAAAAACCTGATATTAAAGCAGAATGTAGAAAATAAAAGCAATCCACCAGCCCCAAAATGTTCTTCCATTCTGTCCAAGGTCCACACAAGAGAAAGGGCTGAAGAATTGAAGAGCGTTCAGCAGCAAGCTAGAACAAATTGACCAAGGACTGGAAAGCACATCTCTTAGCAAGATTTCAATGCATCCTATAGTTTATTCAACAGAAAATCAGCACACTCCACCGTATTCCATGAATTTGAAGGTACACATGACATTGATGAAAGAGAAGACAATAAAATCCAGACATAAGTAACTGAAGCTAAACAAATTCAGATTGCAAGTAATTTTTTTATTTAACACTGTGACTAATTAATCATTAAGATAACTCATGGAGCTGTGGATTTTCAACAGAAAACAACAGGTTTTAATCAAGCTTGAATATTATTATGTTAGAAGTTGCTGTTGTAGACTAAGGCTATGGTTTATCTCCTATTTCAGGTGTGGTTATCCCAGATGGGAGAGCTCTGCATTCTTCTTTCAAGCTATTTCAATTAAATCCTCTTTATATACTGACTGTTGAAGCTAAAGGGAGGCAAAAAGAAAAAAAAAGGTTGTCTTTATCATGGATCATAGACTGGTTTTGAAAGGAATTTACTGTCTGCAGTTGTGAATGAGAGGCAATAAGCAGAGAAAGTAAGAAAAGCAGCAGGAAAGAGCAGTCTGTAGAGACAAAATGTTCTACATGACTGAGAACTTACTGGAATGACAGATTTGAAATATGTTAAACAAAAGAAAACACCATGATAGGTTTCCCCGCATTCAACAAAATGTACATTCTTCATATTCCATTAAAATACTATACTCAGTTTCTCCTCCTAAACAAACAACACAGCAAAGCCTTGGAGATTTAAAGGTTTCCCAGTTAGCTAAATCTATCCTGCAATTCAAGTAGTTAAAGGTTTGGTAAAGGAAAAGTAAGGTTGGCTGCCTCTTTTAGGAAGATCAGACTAGCTGACAGAAGCAGACTCCATTCAAACCTTAAATGAAAATCTGACCCAAGAGAAGGAAACACAGCTTGGTTTGCCTTTGAACTGCTCTTCATAGCACATATCAGCACTGTATATGCACTCAATTCTTAGTGAGAAAAACTGAGGAATTATTACCTATTTGTGCACAGCTCTAGGGAAGGTATTAAAGCTTCAGATAGTCCATAGTTTGGCAGAGAGATTCGGTAAAAGTGTCCAGCACAAAGTGTCCAGATAATTTTAAAGTGAACTGGATCTTGAGTTTACTGTGCATTTTTACAAACAAGACTGATACTTTTCTATCAGTCTGACACAGAAAACTTTTTAATAAACACAATTCTTATATACTAGTGGGGATATGAACCTATACATTAATAATCAAGATCCTTAAATTTTCAGTTGTTTCCATTGCTCTACTTCTTTTAAAGGAGCTCCAAGACACAATAAGAATTTTGGTCCACAAATCTTCCCACTTTCCCAATATCTTATGTTCCATTCCCCACTCTACAGAGCACTGTTTCCATCAGGAGTGCTACAAAGCTCACATAATGCCTTTTTCCTTTGCAGGACAGTTTATTAACGTGGTTGCAGCAGTTATGTCTCCGAACAATACTCCCAGAACTTAAAAATCAAGGGAGGAGAAGAATGTGGCTTGTGGCCCACATCTTCATCCACCAGATTTTATTTTTAGCTGTAGAAGTGCAAGTAAAAGCAACTCCAGTAAGAAATGTTGAGTCAGCTGGTGTTAAAGTGTTTTCACTCTTAACCCTCCAAGAAACTTTCCTGGGGATTTATTCTCCTCTGAACTACAGCTATGAAAGAAAACAGAAGCTGTAGAAAAAACATTGGTTGAAGAAGGATTCTTATCTTTCAAAAGATACATTCCAAACAAAAATTGCAATAGTGTCTCTGGAAATTGAGGTTGAGGAACAAAACTTATCTATAATGCACCTTCCAATTCACAAAAGGGTGGAGTCCTGACACTGTTGTAATTGCACATTTTTGGAAAATGTGTTGCATACCATCCATAAGAGTGAAGGTTACAAAATTCTTCTGCCTTCCCCAAGGCAGAAGAGTGGGGGGTTTTGGCAAACACAGGATATTCTTTCCTTCATAATTAATTAGCAGTAAGTCTTCCAAAGTAAACTGATCTGCTGCAAGTCAGCCATAAAATGCCACACCTATTTCTAAATGACATGGCTGAAGTTGCATCAACATCTCAATAAATTCTTTTTAAGCAGATGATACTTCAATAAGGGCACGTTTTAGTACATCTGCCTTTTTGACAGAAATCAGTGAAATCAGTTTGACCTTTGATCCCTCTGCACCCCAAAAACACTAATGCAAATAGAATACTGTTTAGAGAAAGGGTTCACAAAATCTGTTTGGAAAGTTTTTCACCTGCTGAACATATTATGAGAACAATGACATGGAAAGAGTGAACACCTACTTCTGGAAGCCATTCTAAATGAGTGAATAAAAGATTGTCTTGGATTTACTTTAGTAAAGAAATTATGTCCCACATAATAGAGATTGAATAAGATTTACCTCAGAATATTTGAAAGTAAGTATAAAGTGAACCAATAAGAACAATAAACTCAAATGCCAGACCAGTGTGGATTGAGGGAGCAACTAGAGACAGGCACTGAGATCTGCATGTCCTACTTCATTTCAAAATATACCTGAATCCACTACATATTCCTGCCAATAACTTGTAACAACTATCTGAACAATTTACAACTTAAAGATCAATTTACAACTTAAAAAATATCCTAAAGAGACAAAATGGCAAGTTAATCCTTTAAAACTTCTGCTTCTACCTACCTGAAGGCTTAAAAATGGAATTTTAATGTCAAGTTATCAGGTGTTTTTCTTTAAAGTCACACAGATCAGAAGTATGTAAAAAATACCCAAATCAAAACACCCACCATCTTCCCTTCCCCACCACCCACCCCCCTCAAAAAAAGCCCAAAACCTGAAAAGGTTGGTGCTCTGAAGAATATGTGTATATTCCTTGTGTGTATCCATATGGACATATTGTGGCAAAACAGCTGTCCTGACAACTCATAGCAACAGGAATGCTGTGCTGAAGAAAGGAATTCAAGCAAAAACTAATCTGAGGAGCACATGCTACAAACATTATTTGCTATAAAACATTAACAGGTTAATAATTATTTTTGTTGGCTAAACCCACGAAAGGAGTGAATTTAATGCAAGCCTACCCTTGCAAGACTACACTCTCCATACGTGCATTGATTTTGGGGTGACTGTTCACATGCCAAACATAACTAGGTAAATAACGATGCAGTTTAGTGCTGACTGACCACAGCCAAGTCAATGGAGAAAAAAGGATTTATAGGTATAGGAGACACAAGTTTCTATTTTCTTTACAGTACTTGTTCTAGTGATTTTGTAAGGTAAAAAAGAAACTGTGCAAGCAAAGTAAAATGACCACTCAAAGATCATACATGCCTTCAGTTTCAAAACAGTATCTGTGAAAGCACAAAACCCCAGTATAAAATTATCATCTCAGAAGTGCAGTGGAATATTCTCTGCACTATTACACACCAATACAAACACACCTCCAATAAGGAAGAAATAATGTTCAGGTGGATTAAAAAGGAATCTGCTAGTAAAGTAACAGAATATTGAGAAATGAAAGGTCCATAGGAAAAAAGCTGAATTATGGTTAAACAAAGAATGAAGCATATGCTGCTTGTTGAGTTTTGTTTTTCAGAAATTGATTCATATTGTTTTAGTGGACAAGTTTATCACAAGCCAGTAATTCACTCTCTCAAGGCAAAGGTGGCCAACAGCATCCTGGGCTGCATTAGGGAAAGCACTGCCAGCAGGCTGAGGGAGTGACACCACCCCTCTGCTGGTGAAGCCACACAAGAGGTGCTGTGTCCAGTTCTGGGCTTCTAGGGGCAAGAAAGAGATGGATGTATTGGAGCAAAATCAGCAAAGGGCCACAAAGGTGCTTAAGGGACCAGAGTATTTTTCCATGAGGTGAGGCTGAGAGAACTGGGCCTGGAGAAGTGAAGACTCAGGAGGTAACTTATCCATGTGTATAAATAGCTGATGGAAGGGTGTAAAGCAAATAAAGCCAGCCATGCTCACTGACAGGACAAGAGGGGATGGACACAAACTAAAAAGCACATGAAATTCTACCCAACATCAAGAAAAAATTTTCCAGAGAAAGTAGTCAAATACTGGAGCAGGGTGCTTAGGAAGATGGTAGTCTCCCCATCTTTGGAGATATTCAAAACCCAACTGGACATCATTCTGTGCAATCTGCTCCAGCCAACCCTACTTAAGCAGCAGGGTTGCTCCAGATCATCTCAAGAAGCCCCTTCCAGCCTCTGTGATTCTGTCTGGTTGGGTTCTAGAGATCACAAGTTTAGATCCCGAGTGTGAGAGCATAAACTAGATGACAAAAAATACAGGTTGTTGCAAGAAAATGCAACAGGATTATAAGCATCATGAAAAGGTTACATATTAAGCTCAGAACTACTGCATTGCTTAGTGTTTTACACACCATTCAAAAAGTGACTTATCAAGCACCAAAGACTAGCTCCTCTTACTTGGAACAAGGGAACAGAGCAATGAAAATGAATCAGCACTCTCTGGACAGAAGCTAGTATGACTTCTGCTTGGACTACAAAGAGTGCAAACAAAAGCCTATGTCATTCTCTGCTATACTACACTGGGAGAACAGAAAGGAGATTCTTCTTTTCCTTAGCCAGAAATCTCAAATTCATTTCTGCAAACCTAAAGCAAAAGGAGTATTCTTCTCTTGGAAGAAAGGCCAAGAGAAGCCAGAAATCCACACAAGCCATAAACCATCATCAATGCTGGGAGGGTGCCACAGAGGAACACAATCATAAGAATAGCACATAAACTTATATTTTTAAGTGTGCAGCCAAACGGGGTTTCAATTGGGTTTTTATTATAATTCTTCCAAGGAAAGAGAGACAAGGAGCCTCCTGTCAGGCACATTCCTTCAAGAGTTCACAGCTGGTGACTCCATGACTCAGGACTTTTCAGCTTTCAGCTTCTAACCACCACAAAAAAAGCAGGGCACTATGCTTTGGGTTTATTCAGTTGAACCTAATGAAACTTAGGTTTCTGCTAAGGAAAAGAAAAAGGAATTTATTCCATAAGCAGAATTTCACTTTTCTATTTAATGTCCTTCTCAACTACATGCTTCAAATCCCCACGGTCATTTCACTTTCAGAAACACCTCTGCCCAAGGAAAGAGGAAAGCAAGATTCCCAGGGGATTGGAATTCTGTCTCCTGTGATCCTCTGTTTGTGAATTATTAAACCTTGCCTGTCACTTTTGTTGACATTGTACCTCATTACAACAGGAAGCCAGTGAAATGTAGAGCAGCCATTATTCTTTTCTAGCAACAAAGGCAGCAGTAAAATAGCACATGCTATGCTTAACCCAGACCAGGTAACAAAACCCAAAATTTCCTGCAAAGAAGTGCATCCCCCTTGACAAGATGAATTGCACTTGTCTAATAGTATTTCAAACTAAAAATAGGAAAAGGAACGTGAAATTTTCTGAACTGATGCTCTAAAACTAATTGTAGACCTTTATTCCCAGTCCAGAATTTTTTTTTTTGTTTTAGAAAAATTGAAAGAGAAAGCCATTAAAGAGATAGAAACAGCAAAAATGTCATTTCATCTCAAACTAGGTGACTTGGCAAGATGCCACTGCTAGATTTTAGTTCTTGTTCTTTTTTTGCCTCAGATATCACATAAGAATGCAAAGTCAGAAAGGAATGTAGAAGCACCCAGACTCCTATAGCAAGAACACAGGCAGTTATGAGTTCAAACATCCCACAGAGTGTGTTTTAAAGAGCACTAAGAGTTGGCGTAAATGTTCTTGCAATAGTCTAAGGCAACATCTCCAGGCATATCAGCAAATCCACTTAGAAGAGAATTCATCCCATGACCCAGTTACAACACAGTTTTATTTTGGAGATCACTCAGCTGTGCCTCAGCAACAAAACAAGAGTCTGGAGCTATCCCAGTGCAAGCAGAAAGTTTTCACACATACAAAGCTATAATTATGTTAAATCAGTGCATTTGTCCCTCCTACAAATGCCACACCAACAGTGATTAAGAAAAATAAAATAAATTTTTAAAAAAGCATAAGAAGAAAGTAGAGGCTCTCTATAAAAAAAAATGGGTCACCAGTAACCTAAATTCTAGGTGATAAGAGATGGGAAAAGAGCTAACTAGAAAGAGAGAATTCAAATAAGGTTCAACTTTAGGATACCTCTTTGCAATTGCTGTTACCAAGTGAATCTCAAATTGTATTTCATACAAGTGTATCTCATATTGTCACACATTGTTGCCTTTTCTCTCTTGCCACTGCTGTCTATATCACAAGAAGTGAGATGACACCTTCATTCACATTAACAGCAGCAGCATCAAATTGCAAAAGGTTTTCTTTTCCATTGAATCTGGACTCCAAGGAGTACATATCAATCACACTTGTAAAATATTTACAGGTTTATTTCACTTTGGACAGATTTCTTTATTATAATGTTTAGAGCTGCAAGGGGTGAAGCAAACAGGATATTAAGCCAATTCTCGTTCATCTAAGGATAAGATTTGCAGAATTGTAAGTTCTGGAATTTAACAAACGTTGCTTGTTAATTTTAAGAAGGTAATTGGTGGCTAAATAAAAATACCCAAGAGCAGAGGGGCTGAATAACACCGCGAAAACGCTTCACAGGAGTGCCTAGAACAAAACCGGTTTAATCTAAAAGTATTCAGATGATGCACACCAACGCTGAAGAGTGAAGCACATAAACAAGGACTAACAGAGATGCTGAGAGGCTTTTAAAAGGCATTTTAAACGTCTCAGTCTTCTCTAGCTTACAGGTATAGCTAAAATAATTAGCAAAGTATTTTGTCTTTTTTCTCCTCAAAATCATAATTATGGTGCATTTATACAAAATACTCAAGGCCAGCAGGCACAGAGATTCCCGACAACCTCAACTACAGTCAGGTTTTTAAAATGTGGAAAGGGCTTTTGGCTGGACAACAGTACTACTTTTGTAGTTTTCAACTTCTCTTAATCTATAGGCTCTTAATATTTAGAAAATTGAGCTCATTGGCAACAGGCTGTTTGCCTTCATTAACTTTGGGAGACATGGAGGAAGTATCCCAGAGTTCCTGAGTTCACAAACTGAAAGCCACTAACTGATGCATGTCTGGACTCCAAGGAAGCATCCAAATGAGGGCAGGACTGCTGTAGCTGACATCCAGTTTTGTAGTCTCTGTAGACTCAGTCAAGATTTTTGCCCCTTGAAAATCATGTTCCTCTTACATGACACCTGCAAGCCAGAAGCTGAAGCATATTTGGAATGCAGCATGTGGGAAGCTTTAAGTATTCCTGTAAATTGTCTGATTAGTGTGCAAAAGGGCAAAGTCCATTGGTCTCCAAAATCCTAAAATACATACTACCATAAGAAACAAATTTCCTTCACAATATTTTAAAAGCTCAGAATGATTTAGAATTACTTTTATCTGAATGTTTCTACACTAATAATTTCATGGTAAGTTTCCAAAGGGACTTTCCCAAATAAGAGAGAAGGTCTAGCACTTATCAAAACCCTGAAGCAGCGACATCAAGCTTATCATTTTCTAAAGCATTAAGACAGCTGTGCCATGTCTACCTGAAAGCCAAACTTTAAAATGAAGTTGAGCAATTCCAGTTGCAGACAGCTCCAGTGGAAGAAAGTCTAACACAACAAGTATTTGCAAGTGACAGCCTGTAGATGGCCTAAATCCAAGATCTCTGCTGTCTATCCATCATCATGTATCCCACAGCACACTCACAAAACAATATGCATTAATTTTTGACTGGTAATATTTGACTCTATTGGACTATTTCTGTCCATCAGAAATAAAATAGTTTCAATATCTCTATGCGTATTTTTCACATTGCTCAATAGTAAAGGCATTCCACCCCGGGGGAGAAAAATGGCAAAACTAAAAATGCTGCCAAGCAGTTCTCAGGTACAGCTTTGTTAAGCTTTGCCTGTATTATCTTCATTGCCATGAGGTGACAGGTTTACGTACCACATTTCTATAAAATCCACTGTTTGGACAACTGGCAACTATTCTGCCGTACATGAGATCTACTAACCAGATTAGTGACTTCTGGATAACTTTACTATTTTTGTCTCAGAAAAAGAAGACTCTTCCTAAAAATACAGACATTTGGCTTCATCAAATTTATTACAATGCTGATGAACACTCCAACTTCAGAGTCAGACCCCTAAAAATTACCAGCTTTCCAGATCTATTTTAAGACTATGTACTTTTCTTTATGTTCATGTATTCTAGTTTTCTTACCTTAACCATGGGGACTAAGAAAGCTAAAGAAATGGACGTTTCTTTAATAAACTGGGATGGGAGGGTAGCAGCTATCCCATGAACTGCCATTATCATTAGCCTGTATCTGTAGGGCACCCATAAAAGTACCCAAGACAAGTTTCTTAGCACAAAGAAATTATGCCAGTAGAACTGTTATCAGAAGAGCAGCATTATTTCCTATAGTGTCAACTGTCAGACTTAAAGGCTTACTGTGCAGGGAAATTTACATGTATCTGGACATCATTTCCTTAAAAATTGTTTCCAGAACTGCTAGACAACCCGAGGCCTTTCAAGTCTGCATAAAGAAGTAATCTAATATTCCATAGCATATTTGGTGGACCCAAGCAATTACAATTAACTCTACTGTTGCTTTTTATCCTCCTTAAATTACTAAATGTAACAATGTATGTAACTTAAAAAATACTGTTTCTCTTCTACACTGTGTTCGTTATCATTTCACTACCTAAAGTTTAGGTTTCTCTCTTTACTTGCTTTACTTCTTCCTATCCAGAGGCACAAAGATAGATTTTCCTGGGGTTTTTGCAATCACACCAATTCTGTCAAAACCCGTTTTCTCTGCTTGCCAGTATACTCACATTTAATTTCAAATAATTTCGGTTTTGAGCTACTTAAGTGCCACAAGCATTAAGTCTTTCCAAAACCGCTTCTCCATAGTTCACAGCTGTTTTTCCTGTTACATCAGTTGAGTTCATTTCAGTTACTCCTCCTTTTTTCCTTGCAAAGGCACACCGAGAGTGATACCAAATACCCAGAGAGCTTCGTTAGGAGGAGCAGAGGGGCTGAATAACACCGCGAAAACGCTTCACAGGAGTGCCTAGAACAAAACCGGTTTAATCTACAAGTATTCAGATGATGCACACCAACGTTGAAGAGCGAAGCACATAAAACACACCCGCACGTAAAACAGCGGCACGGCTGTCGCCCGCCTGCGGGACGCGGGTGTTACCGGGGCAGCGCCGACCCGCGTGGCCGCTGCCGAGCGGCTCCGCCCGCCCGGGCCCCGCTGCCGCCGCTCATCCCGGCACCGGGCGCTGCTGCCAAGCGCGGCAGCCCCTGCCCAGGCCTGCTCGGTCCCGGGGACGCCGCCGCAAGCCCCGCTCACCTGTGGGCGGCGGGATCGCCCGGCTCCCCGGCTCCGTCCATCGCGGCCCCGCCGTTGCTATGGGCCCCCGCCCGCCGCTGCCCTTAGCAACGGCGCGCGGCACTGAGGCGCGCCGCCATTGGCCGGGACCGCGAGCACGCCGCCCGCCGATTGGCCCGGGCGCCGCGCACGCGCAGCGGGACACAACGGCCACCCCCGTCCCGCCCGCTGCCGCCGCCGGGAGCGGGGAACGGCCCCGGCGGGAACCGTGTGGGGCACAAATCCCTTTCCATACACGCTTCCCCAGGAAAGACCGCCCCAAAAGACCCGCCCTGTCCCCAAGATCCGCGCCCGCCCCGGCGTTTCTCGGAGGCTCTGCCAGGCGCAGTAGAGGGCCTGGCTGAAATCAAGTCCCCTCTTCAGCCCCCGAAGCGACATCGTCTGTTCGGGCGTGTCCTTGCACGCAGCAGAGTGGCTGCCCCCGCCAGGTCAGGTGTGGGCCTGGCTCCTCGAGAGTTCGATGTTTGCCTTCACCAGGATGTCCGCAGCGCTCAGCTTCCCTTGCTCCCGCAGGTACTTCATTACGTGAGGCCGCCGCCTCCAGGTGACCTTCACGCCATACTCGTGCTCGGGAGTATCTGTCACCAGTACTGCTGCCGCCGCCTCCCCTCTCCCACAGGGCTCAACACCGAATACCAGCTCTTTTCCTGGATGCCAGGCATGACTACTTTGTGACAGAGTGTTGCTGCATCTCCCATTACTTGGGGAAGGAACCTGTTCAGCTTCTGCATCTGGTGGATTAAAGACTTCCTGCTCCACAGGCTGGGGAGCAGACTCTCCACAGTTCTCTGGACTCTTCACCTGGATGTTGGTATTTGCTGCTGTCCCTTTCTTAGGCTGGTTGTGAGAGCATTGTGCATTCTTTCTCAAGCAATTTGGATCATCCCGTGGAGGGACTGCACATCTTTCTGTATTCTCAAAAGTTAAAGGAGGAAATCTGCAGGCTACAGCTCCTCGACAAGCTCCTCCTACATGAAAAGAACTGTGGTTGGCATCCTGATTATAGGGCTTGTGAGGACCACGATGCTTCTTCTGGCATGCTTTCAACACTACTGACTTAGTTGTATCAAACTGTGGGCACACCTGAAGGGAAAGAGATAATAATGAGAAAAATCCAAGCCTTTTCTCCAGACAAATAATGCCTATGGGATTCTACTTCCCCAACCTTTCTCGGTGTGTTCATTGAGTACTTTGTTCTGCAGCAAAGCAAATGAGTCACTAACAAAGCTGCTATGCATGAGATACCTCTGAACTTCAACATCATATCCTGCCACTCTTCTCTGGAAAGTCACTGGGGTGCAAGTTGACCTGTTCTCTGGCAACTCACAAACAACTCAATATTTGGGTTTTAAAAGAAATCTAAGTAACATCTACTCCTGTAACCTCTACAGATTTAAGAAAGTTCAGAATGGACTCTCTTTCTGTGTTTTAGCATAACTCAAATAGATTCAAAGAACTAAATCTTCAGCCTCCCCAAAGAAGTAGAGGCTGAACTGGGAGAGCAACACAAAATGATTAAAGAATGCCCACTTAGCTCGATCCCTTTAGATTATGTTGATATAGTGTTCAAAATCTTCCCCCAAAACATCTTTGTTTCAAAACATAGTTAATTTCTGTATTGTGGAGTAACAGATCACCCAAAATCCACTTCTACAATCAGCTTTCTATAGAAGAGATGGTCCAAGCTCAACAATCTGTATTTCTTTGAATGATTCTGGACTCATGCTCAAACCCTGGAAATCCTTTTATTACAGTGTTCTTCGTCTTCCTGGTTCCCAATAAGAGTCAGACTGTTTCAGATTACAGTTTGCTTTTCCCAAGAGCACATCAAAATGAGTTCTTGCTACACTAAGTACAGATCTCCTTCAGCATTCTTAAGTTTGTAGTTCCTCAAAACACTGAGTGCAATTTAACAAAGGATGCTGATTGTCTGATGTACAGCTGAACTGACTGAATGCAAAGCCTTTGTGCAGAGAAAGATAAGTGATTCTGTAGTAATTGTATACTACCGCATACTTAACATAGTCCCTGATTTTAAGGATGTGGCTTCCTGCCTTCAGAGAACATCTAGGGTAGGTTTTACCTATGCAGGAACCTAGCAGTGGAAGAGGTAGATAATGCCAAAAGGAGAGGAGCAGAAAATCAGTTTCCATTGAAACAAGTTGACAGACTCTGTGGAGGATGCCTCCAGAAGTTATAAACCTACCACAATTTCCAAAATGAAAAATATCTAGCAGCTTCAGTTTCAAACAAATTTTAAAATCATTGTATTTTTGGAATCAAAGAGCTACTGGTATGGATGTTTCCACCTCTTCAAAACAAAATGAATGCTTATTCACAGCAGTTATTTTATATTGCAGCAGCCCTGTTATTAGAGAGTAAAAATGAGCCAAGGCACAGATTTCTTGTAAAACACACCATAAAAAGGGTCCTGGTTTATTCCTCTTCATGGCTTAGTCATCTTAACTCCGACTATTCACTGACTCTGGCTGCAGCAAGCTCCTGCTGGAGGTTTCCCTTGCAGCTTCTCACTGCTGGTTATTTCCTGCTAAACTATGACTGCAGGGATTGGTTTGCAGACTCTGACTGCAGGCTTTTACCTGGCTGGACTATAACTGCAGGTTCCAACAACAGGCTCTAACTGCAGACCCAGACTGACCTTGCATCAGTGATTCCTTCTCCCCAGGATCCTGCTTCATGATTCTCTCCTTCATGCTCCTCAAGGTTACTCCTCCATGATGATTGTCCCCTTACCAGCTAACCCCCTCTTTTATCTCACTCATCCTTATTGGACATACCTGTTATTCATCAGGGGTGAGGCTATATTGAGTAATTAACACAGCTGTTACTTATCAGGGGTGAGGTCACCTGTATTCCCTTCTCCTACAATTTTACTTAGTGATTCAGAAACCATAGAGCTAACTGCCTCAAGCAGATACAAAGAAAAAAAAATTAAAGAGGAAAAAATTGAAGATGTTCTACTTCAAGGTTAAGGCATCACAAAAATGCCTGCAGGTCAACAGGAACAAAGGAATGTTTCATGCAGGTTTGAAACCACACTTCCTGAGCTTGCTTTGTGACAAGCAGAGTCAAGCAGCAATAATGTTTAAACAGAGCTCCCCTAGGTGATGACTACTGTTGTATAGGAACAGTCTGTCTCTGCTGCAACTGTTTGCTTAAAATAAATAAATCTTTACATTACACGATATAAGAAGTATTTTAGGACACTGCAAACAGTCCCAAGAAAAGGAACCCATCAGAAGGTTGGTATGGAGAGAAACTATTCAAAACATAGAAGTGGAAAAGAGGGCAGGTTAGAACAAATGATTCTGAAGTGAAAATCTATGTTCTTTAAATTTAGCAGTGTCAGATTTAAACAATGCACCCAATACTTTAACATGTAACATTCAGAGTTCAGCAGTTATTTCAAACAGCAAGGCAATAAGAAAAGTCTCCCCTAATGTTTATTCATTACATTCATTTGTTCAGGGTTTTCAGTTGCCAAGGAAAACAGTGTTTTCTTGATGGGAATTATTTTTCTAGAAGACAAATATTCATCAATCACTACAGACTGCACACAGTTTATGTCTTCAAGCAACCAAGACCTTAGTGCTTATTCTTAGAATGTGAAGCAACTCAAGCACTTATTTATGCTTTAGACTGATAAAGGGTATTCAGGTCTGGGCTACTAATTTTCCATATCCAGAACGGGCAACTTTCTGTTAAGACATACAGGAGAAAATTTAAAACTGTTGCTATGGGACACAGAAGGAAAGACAATTTATACCAACCCAGGCAGCAGAGGTGTTCTGGTCCACAGGTTTTGTAGGCACACGTCTGGGATTCCCAGCCAGATGCAGTGGAGTTTCATAACAATGGATGGGCCCTGCCCGTGGCCTCTCAAGGAAGATGAGCTCTGGCTTCCTGGCCTTGTGGGTACACTTCTTCTTCGGAGGCATCAAAAGGTGTGGTAAAACTACTTAGAAACCTCATGATGCTTGTTGGAGCCAGTTGAAGAGAGAGGGAAGCACCCCGAGGAGATGCTAAAGTGCTCTCGAATCTGTAGAAGGCAAATAACTGGATTTGAAGACAGACTTTGTTTGGAAATCTCAGATGTAGTTTTTAACAAAAGCAAAACATTTATGCAACAGCACAGTGTACACATCTCAAGGCAGACTTTTTCCCAACAGTAGTTCTAAATCTACCTGAAAATTGACAAAGGGTTCAAGAAATGCACTGCAGGAATGGGAGCAGCTGACCTACTGATCCAGCTATTAAAAGAAAAAAAAAAAACAACTTACTTCCTTTTTTCAACTCAATCTGGTTTGTAATGCCAAGAAGATATTATAGGGCCAAGATAATCAGAATTCTTTTCCTTTCAAGTTGCTGACTACCTGGACATTTTAATTTCAAGAGATTTGAAGTTTGTTTCTTACTTTTTTACAGAACAGGGTTGACATCTCCCTCATGTATTCTACAGATCTTGCATAATTTGTTTGTTTTACCTAATGAATGAGTTTGAACTGAAGTAACATTGTATTAAATTTTTTGTTGGAAAACAGATCACAGTATCAATTATGTTGGAAAAGACCTCTGAGATCATCAAATCCAACCTATGGGCAAACACCACCATGGCACTAAGTGCTGCATCCAGTCTTTCCTTAAACACCTTCAGGGACAGTGACTCCACCTCTCTGGGTAGCCCATTACAATGTCTAATCACCTTTCCTGTGAAGAAATACGTCTAATGCCCAACCTAAACCTCCCCTGGTGCAGCTTAAGACAACGTCTCCTTGTTCCATCACTGGGTGCCTGACAGAAAAGTCCAACCCCCACCTGGCTACACCCTCCTTCCAAGCAGCTGTAGAGAGCAACAAGGTCTCCCTCGAGCCTCCTTTTCTCCAGGCTGAACACCCACAGCTTCCTCAGCCACTCCTTATAGGAACTGTGCTCCAGACGAGCTCTGCTGTCCTTCTCAAGACCCACTCCAGCACCTCAATGTCCTTCCTGAACCGGGCACAGCACTCGAGTGCCTCAGCAGTGCCGAGTACAGAGGAACGATCCCTGCCCTGCTGCTGCTGGCCACACCACTGCTGATCCAGGACAGGTACCATCGGCCTTCTTGGCCGCCCGGGCACAGCTGGCTCATGTTCACCCAGCCTGACTTATCATAGATCAGCACAGACAAGGAAATTCGGTAGCATGTCGTAAGAAATGTATGAGACTGCAACAGCTTGACTGCTTACCTGCGTCGCAGCGTGCACACTGAGTCCTGCGGGCCCCCCTAGCCCGGTGCAGCCGTGACACACGTTAAACCGTAAAACTCCGTACGTAGCTCTTCACCAGGAGTCAGCGCAATGCCGGCGGCCCGGGCGCAGGGCAGGACTCCCAGCCGCGGGCAGCATAGCTGAAGGAAGCTGCCGGCACTGCCGCAGCCGGGGCGGGAGCGGCTGTCCGGGCACAGGGACGGGGCGGGCGGGACAAGGCGATCCCGGAGCGGCGCGGGGTCCGTCCCGCCCGCACATCCGTATCCCCCGCGGCCGCCGCCGATTGGTCCGGGCGGCCGCAGCCCCGCCCCCTGCGCGCCGATTGGTCCGGCCCGGTCGGCCCCGCCCCCGCCGCCGCTGACTGGCGCAGGCCGGCACGTGACTGGGCCAGGGCCACGCCGGGCGCCAAATTCAAACCGGGGCCGCTCCGGGAGCGCCGGGGCCGCCGCCGCCGCCCTGCATCGGCCCTGCCCGGCCGGGCAGCTGGTGAGTCGCGACCCGTGCCCGCCACGGTCCTCCAGGGCCCCTGGCAAGGTCAGCACCCCTGGGAGGGCTGCGCCAAGGCCACCGGACGGCCGGGAGAGGGCAGCGCCTAGGCCCGGGTGGAGGGTCCCGCGGGAGCAGGTGAACTCGCTGGCGAGAGCGGCAGCGCAGGGGCTGGAGTGGGTGAAGAAGGAGCTGGGAGCGCTTCGGCGCTGCCCTCCCTGCCCCCATCGGGGCCGCGCGTTCACAGCGGTGCCCCCGGGCCCGAACGCGGGGTAGCAGTTCGAGGCGTCCCTGGGAAGTGACGCGTTCCTGGAAGGAACGCGGCCTATGGGAGGCTGGCTCAGGGTTCTGCTTTTGGCGCTGTCTGACCGGGACCTCTCCTTAAGGGGGTGGAGCAGATCGCAAAGGGCCATGCTTGTGCCGGGTGCCAGAACCCGCGTGGAATGATCGCAGCGCTGCCCGCTCCCTCTACATACGGCATCAGCTCAGCTCGTTATCTGCTGGACTCTGCCTTGTATCGATGTAGAGGATTCTTACTGAGAATTTTCTCGTTTACTTGCTGACCCTGTCAAATCTAGCAATGCAAAAGGCCTCTTTTTTTTTTTAGTATTTGTTTCTATTCTGCTTGCCATCTCTAATGATAACCAATAAGTGCAATTTGCATATTGTATGTTCTTGTATAGTTTGTGGAAAGGCACAAACATTGGGCTCCACCGAATTCCTGATGGCATTATTAGCACTATTCTCACAGCATCTTACCCTGGAAGCAGTATCTCTGAATTTTATTTCCTCTGCTTCCAGCTTTATAGTCTCAACCACCTGTTGTCCAAAAGTTTGACATCTAAATTATATGCTGCCCAATGATGAATTTACCTGGTTCTTGACAAATCTACAAAAGGAATTAGCAGCACATTTACTTGGTGTCTATCTTAAAGCATTTTACTTCAGCTGCATTTTTTGTGTGCCTTTGTAATGTTCAGAATAATCTCTGCTTCCCAGATCTTAAACCACTTGTAAATTCCATTTTCACATGGGTTGTGCAATCTGCTGCTTTGAGCAATAAACTATAAGAATGAGCACTGCTATTTCTATATTCTACCTTCCCTCCCCTCCAGCTTCCTGGCTGATGCTGGTCAAGTCACATTAGAGCTAAGTCTTTCTGTAAAGAGCATACACACTTTGCTCATTATTATGTACTTAATGATGCATGTTATCTACCCTGCAAACCTCTCTCCCATCCTGCTTACACAAGGTGTGGGTTAAGGAGATACAGTATGATTTTTCAGTGGCTTTGTCAGCCTTATTAAAAGCTTTCAATTTTATTTTCCTTTTGTGTTTCTAGCTTGGTAGCAACTGCTGAGAATGTGTGCTCTGTGGGAGGTCTTGAGACGATTTGCTGCACCCTTTATGTTGTACCTTTTGTTTTGCAGGATTTGTTCCTCTCCCTTTCAATGGAGAGTGACAGCATAGATCCATAATGAGGACCAGCCCTCGCAGGCCCTTAATTCTCAAAAGACGGAAACTGACCCTCCCACAGAACGATGAATCCAGTACTTCAGCAAGAGATGAGAACAGAGGTCAGGATGAAAAGGCTCCTAAGCAGGAGCACAGGCAGGAAGACCAACACAACAGACAACCCCAAGACAAAAGGGACTGTGTCCTACAGAAATTCCCAGCGGGAATAAAGATAATTGACCATCCTACGATGCCCAACACACAGGTGGTGGCTATCCCTACAAATGCTGATATCCAGAGCATCATACAGGCATTGACAGCAAAAGGAAAAGAGTGTGGTAACAACGGACCCAACAAGTTCATTCTCATTAGCAGTGGGGGCACATCCCGTTCAGCAGGTCCAGCACCATCACAGCATCTCCCATCAGAGAAGAAAGCCAGTGCAGCCATCAAGGCTGCAGATAGTCAAGAAAGAGAGAAGAATGTTGCACAGACACCTGGTCTTGCAGGCAGTACAGCGCTCTGGCATTCAGGAGCTGATCCTGTGGTTGGACAGGAACAGGAGACCAACAGTATGTAGCCTTTACCTGGTTTTTTGTTGGGTTTTTTTTTTGTCCTGACAGACAAAGAGATGTGAAATGGGCCAAGGAGTGCAGTGCTTGCATCTTGGTATGCAGTAATTATTGACATTTTGTTAATTACAAAATACCTATGGATTTGAGTCTAATAATCTACATATCTTTGCATATGTGGTGAAATCTGAAGGATTATAGTGGACATATTTTTTGGTGGAAGACATCTGAGCTTCTGACTTAGATTTTGTGCTAAGTCTTTCTATTTCTTGAAGTCAACAGTCTAGATCAACATTGTCCTGTTTTGGTTTACAGCAATAGTCTGGTTTGAGTGTTTAAGGCTGCAGCTCTTTTCAGAAATTGGGCAACTACACATGAAATCAGGAATTCAAGGTGAATTCCTTCCACAGTATTGGTGTTGCGGTACCATCTTTTAGAAGTGTGACTGGTGCCTTCCTTTTGACAGCTAAGATGAAGAGGTAGCAGGGTTACTTTTGAGAAAGCAGAGTTAAGACAAGGGGAAGGCTGTGTCTGTAACCTACCTGGGCTTCAGTAAAGCCTTTGGCACTGTCTCCTACAGCATACCCCAGAAAAGCTGGCAGCCCATGGCTTGGTCAGGTTCACTCTTCACTGGGTTAAAACTGGCTGGATGGCTGGGCTCAGAGAGTGATGCTGAACAGTGCTGCATTCAGCTGGTGGCTGGTGTGGTTCCCCAGGGCTCAGGGTTGGAGCCAGTCCTCTTTACTTTCTGTATCAGTGATCTGGATGAGGGGATCGAGGGCATCCTCAGTAAGTTCACAGATGACACCAAGTTGAACCAAAGTGTGGATCTGCTGGAGGGCAGGAGGGCTCTGCAGAGGGATCTGGACCGGCTGGATCCATGGATCCAGGCCAATTGCGTGAAGTTCGATAAGACCAGGTACCAGGTCCTGCAGTTGCATTGCAACAATCCCAGGCACTGCTACAAGCTGGGGGAAGACTGTCTGGAAAACTGCCCAGCAGGAAAGGACCTGGGGATACTGGTCAACAGCAGTGTGTGCTCAGGTGGCCAAGAAGGCCAAGGGCATCCTGGCCTGTATCAGCAATAGTGTGGCCAGCAGGACTAGGACAGAGATTGTCCCCCTGTACTCAGCACTGGTGACACCACACCTTGAGTTCTGTTTTCAGTTTTGGGCCACTCATGACACAAAAGACATTGAGGTGCTGGAGCATGTCTGGAGAAGGACAACAGCTGGTGAAGGGTCTGGAGCACAAGTCTGATGAGGAAGAGCTTAGGGAATTGGGGATGTTCAGCCTGGAGAAAAGGAGGCTCAGGGAGACCTTATCACTCTCTACAACTGCCTGAAAGAAGGCTGTAGGGCAGTGGGCGTTGCCTTCTTCTCCTAGGCAACAATAGGGCATAGCCTCAAGCTGTGCCAAGGAAAGTTCAGATTGGACATCATGAAGAATTTCTTCCCTAAAAGGGTTGTCAAGCATTGGAATAGACTGCCCGGTGAGGATTTGAGTCACCATCCCTAAAGGTGTTCAAGAAACAACTGGATGCTGCAGTCAGTGCCATGGTCTCGTTGATAAGGTGGTGTTTGGTCACAGATTGGGCTTGATGGTCTTAGAGGACTTTTTTAATCTAAATGATTCTGTGATTATTATGTGGGCTTGTTATCCCAACAGGCAGTGGCGAGACAATGAGCTCTGTGTTGGACAACAGCCTCACCAACATCCAGTGGCTGGGGAAGATGAGATCCGATGGGCTAAATCCCTCTTCTGTGAAGGAAGACACAGAGAAGGAGAATCAGATGCCTCTGCGGGAAAAAGTCAAGGTAAGAAGGAGAATACAAGAATGTGTGCTAAAACTGTGATAAGGAAGTAGTCTATGTGGATCAGAAGACTTGCAAGAATTAGGCATCACTATCTCTAACCTGAGTTTAACCTTTACTGATATGAATAGCAGAACCCAAAGGATCCAGGGATGCTCCATGGGCCTTCTTGTCAGCTTCATGAACATTCATGTATCACTCCTTCTGTCTTTCAGACTGAAGAGGAAGCTGCTGCTGCTGCTGCTATTCCTACTGCTGCTGTGTCCTCCTCGTGGCAGGATTCAGTGTCAGAACGACCTCCTTACTCCTACATGGCCATGATCCAGTTTGCCATCAACAGCACGGAGAAGAAGCGCATGACCCTGAAGGACATCTATACCTGGATTGAGGATCATTTCCCTTATTTTAAACATGTAGCTAAGCCAGGTTGGAAGGTAACAAGCAGGCTTTCAGGTTGCTGTGGGTGATGTTACATGCCTTCTGGATCAAAATGAAAACTTGTTCCCCAGCCTGCAAAGCAAGGTGGAAGCTCATTTAAATATTCCACCCCAAATACACTGTCATTCCAGATGTTCACTGTACCACTTCTTGTATCCCTTGCCACACCCTCCTTAAACAAGATGATGGGATGTTTGATCACTGGAGTGAGAATAGGGATCTCAAGAGTACATAGAATAAGAGACTGATGGCAGGGTTGGCTGGGTACGCTGTGAATATGAAATTTCGGTGTTGTCTGCACTTTGGAATGTAATCCCTCTGCTAGGGCAGCCATGTTTGAGGTAGGCCTTGCTGTGCTGATAACAAAACTACTGCTTTTCAACCTCCCCCTCACTCCTTTCTCCCTAGAACTCCATTCGGCACAACCTGTCCCTCCATGATATGTTTGTCCGTGAGACGTCTGCCAATGGTAAAATCTCCTTCTGGACTATTCACCCTGATGCAAACCGTTGCCTAACATTGGACCAGGTATTCAAGGTGAGTTGCCTCGTGCAAAGAAAATAGGACAGGCTATGCAGTTTCTAAATGCCACACTAGCTTGATGCACCTTATTTTAATGGTAATGTCAAGATGCTTTGACATCAGCCACTTTGTAGAAGCTGGATTCAGTTACTTCACTTGGCAAATAGACAAGCTCTGCATTTGAAAGAAAAAGGTGCTGTGGCTGTGCTTTTGACTTAGAGCTTCTGTGGGATGTGTTATTCTTCACATGCTGTGCTAAAAATCATAGTCAGGTTGTTTGATTTCTTTCCATGGGCATGATTCAAATTCCTAATGAGAAGCTTTCCACTGAGGCCAACCAGGTGTTCCTACGCTGTTTGAAAAGTCAGTCATAGGATGGAATTATCCTAGCCCAACGAGGTATTTTAGGAAGATTTTGTCAGGGAAAGAGAGCTTGGGAATCTGGTATAGGTGTGTTTAGACTCTTGTGTTTTCTGCAGTGGGTGGGTAGAATTAACTTCTGTTTGCTCAGATTGTAGAAGTTTAAAATGTCCCATTTGTGTCCCTCTTTGGTTGATAACTTGATCCTAATTTTCTTCCTGCTCAATGCCTTCTGCCACCAGCCGCTGGACTTGGGGTCACCAACATCGCCTGAGTGCTCTGAATCAGTAAGAATTACCATCTGGCTCGGGGCTTCATCTTCCATTCTCTTCTTACCAGTCACTGAAGGAAGGGACAACAGGCTTGGGGAGGGGGACTGGGTCACTGCTGCATCTACTCATACAGCTCTGTGCACACCCTTTGTGGGAGAGAGGGGTCTAGCCAAAGGTTGATTGCCTTCAGATGGCACAGTCTCTCTCTAGCTGGTAAAGCTGGACAGCTTTGAGCAGCTTGGAAGCCTACTGCTGAAGTAGGCTGCAGTGGACACCAACAGGCTTCACAGAGCAAGCCCAAACAGATTTCTGGTAAAATCATCTCCATGACAACAGTTCCAATATGTTCTGGGCCTCAGATCCAGAGACAATAGGATCTCTCTGTGCTCTTTTTTCGTTTTGGAACCCACTGCATTGTGACTCTTGGAAGGATGAACCTGTTTGCTGTTGCTCTTGCATTCAGCAGTTTTAACAGTGATGGATTTGCAAGCATCCAGTCAAACACTTTTCTGTCACAGCTTCGACCCTGGCCTTCTTTCCATTTGCTCAGAATTCTGATCCCATTGTGGCCTCTGCTATTCCATTTGAACACCTATCTGGTCTGTGGTTTGTATAGACATTCAACATAGACTAAAGCCATCCTTATTCATGGTTCCTCAGGCACTGAGGGTGCCAAAACCAGCTCACTTCTGCAGTAGTCTGCAGCTGGAGCAGCTCTCATGTCGTCTCTTTTCCTACACAGCTTTTGGTGGGCAGCTGGCTTTGGGATGGCATGGCTGCAAACCAGCAAGGGGCGCAGACCTAGAGCCAGCCTGAGTGCTGGGTGCTAACTGCTGCTCTCTCTGCATTAGTGCAGCTCAGACCTTGGTGTCACAGTTCTCAGGCAGCAGAGCAAATGTGGACTCTTTTCTTTTAATCTCTCTCTTTTCTCCTCTTACTTATTCCACAATGACTGCAGCAACAAAAGAGTCGTCTTCCAGCTCCTCTGAAGAACATTGGAACCAAAACTGAACCCCAGAATTCACGTAAGTGTCCACATCAGTCTAGGCCAAAGAGAATCAATCCAGTAAATCTGGGGCAGTCTCTCAGATTTCTTTTGGAATACAAGTGGAGTGTGTTATCCCGGATTGCCGGCTCTTATGCTCCTTACTGTCAGGTTTGAAATGGAAAGCAGTATTGTGTCTGAGAGGATGTGATGGTGAGATGGTGGGGATTAGGCACTTAAATGGAGTGAGAGCCCCAGCTTGAGGGGTAGGATATGCAAGAAAGGTTATTTTCTTTTTCATGAGGCTTCTGGCTTGGTATCTGTATCCTTAAAATTAGCAGAGAAGGCAAGTGATCTGATCAAATGTTTCTTTTGAGGTGTCTAGAAGGACCTTCTGTAAGGTGCATGGGTTTCAAGAGGTAGCAGTGGAGAACAGGCAAAAGTGAGTCCCTTCTTTTCCCTTCTAGGCCGAAAGATGAAGCCTTTGCTTCCTCGTGTCAACTCCTACCTGGTTCCAATCCAGTTTCCTTTGAGTCAGCCTCTTGTCTTGCAGCCTTCCGTGAAGGTTCCTCTGTCCATGGCACAGGGAGCATCCCTTAACAGCTCCGAGGCTTTGCAGAGCAATAAGCGTGTGTGCATTGCTCCAAAGGTTGGTTTCTTGTTTTCCGAGGAGTTTTGAGGGGGTTAGTGTGGTTCTCTTTTTTTCCTTTTTTTTTTTTTTTTTAAGAGGGGCAAGGAGAGGGCTAGGGAGGGTGTGGGGATTTTTTAAGGAGGGGTGTGTTTGTTTGGATTTTTTGTTTACTTTTTTTTCCTATATCTCTTGCCTTTTCTTCATATGGTTCCTTTGTGCATCTTTACTAGGTGCTCCAAAATTCCAAGCTCCTATCGAGGAGCTAGCCAGTGATAATCCTTGCTATCCTTTGCTGTCTCTAGGCTGACTACTACCTGCTAGTTTATTTGCTCTAAGGATGTTTCTATAATTCACCAGAGGAAGGGTTCTATGTCTTGGTCAAGAAAATTTTTCTTTACTGTTGGGATGTGAAGAAAGAAGAATGGGAGGAAAGGCTTTGTTCTGATCCTAAAACATTCATATTTTTGATAGCTTTGTAGACAAGTAACAGTAAGGAACTTCTGAAAGAGAATATATGTCATGTAGTCTCTTCCCAGAGGATTTCCATATCTGCTGTTTGCTAATTCTGTGAAGTGCACAGTTTTCTGGGCTCAAGAAAAAGAGCTATTAAACAGATCTTTTTCTTGGCATCTCACTGACTGCTCTTGTATGCTTAGACACTGTAAAGCTTTAGCTTCTTCCGTCCTGTCTAACCATAATCCTATTTTCCTTTGTATGCCTGCTGCTTTATGTTCTCTCCAGCTATGATTTATCTTTCTCATGTGCTCTTTTTCTTTTGATAACCTCATTTTTTTTCCTCTTCCTTTTCTGTGGTTTCTGGGAAAGCTGTCCTCATTCATTTTGTTATTCCCATTTAGATAATGTAAGAAAAAATCAAAGAGGTTATATTTTTTCCAGAAATATTCAGCTCTCCTTCTGCCTGTACTCCCAGAAGTTCCTCAGAGCAGGAGTGCTCTGAAGGGTATGACTTTCAGCCACTTAGCTAGAATCTTTCCCATGTGATCCTTAGGCTTCTTTCTATCAACTTCACAAAGCTCAATCTCAGTCTGTTATAATTACTGCTTCCTGAATATCTTCTTCTCATCCTTTCTGGTGAAATTAAATGCCAGCCTTTCTTTTCTTTCCACTGTTATTTGGATTTTTGGGTAGCTTGGATCCTTGCTTACTGACTGCATGTCACCTGTGTTTCACTGTAGATGTCACTGTCTGCAGAGGAGTCACCCTCTGTACCCACGGCTGCCGTCAAGGAGGAGGGTCAATGTGATGAAGGTTTATTTTCCCCAACCCATTCCATACAGGAGAACAGCTCCCAGCCTGGTGACGAATTGTCTTCTTTCCCTGAGGGTGCCTGTATAAAGGAGGAAGAAGGCTCTCGGCTGGATCCCTGGCTCTCCCCATTTGCCTCAACCGTAACAGTCAAGGAAGAGCCAAGCTTGTTCCTCCCAGACTCATCCACAAAGGAGAGGAAACAGTTCACCACACTGAAGTCCCCATCTAAGGCAGTTTCTGACTCTTTAGTTATAAAGAGGAGGGAAAGGCGGGAAGTGGGCAGATCCAGAAGGAAACAACGCCTAGCACTGCCTTGTTCAGAGGAGCCTGTCCTTGTTTTGCCAGAAAGCAGCAGCTTTGACCCTTTCCGGTTAGGGGCAGACCATCCCTTCCCCCAGGAAAACCAGCCCCTTGAGAACACATCACAGCTCAACTGCTCACAGGGAGAAGAGGGGGCCTTTAAAACACCAGTCAAGGACACCTTCAGCAAATTGCCCATTTCTTCCACTCCCAGCAAAGTCTCAACCACTACCACCCCTTCGCTAGAAGTCCTTGACCTCTGGAAGTCTGCTTCCTTAGCCAAGGGAAGTCATGAGCTGGACTTCAGTCCAGTGAAAACCCTTCAGTTGCCATTCACACCCCTCCAGGACAACCAGGACTTGCTGGGTTTTAACAGCACACCCCTTAAAAACCCTCTCTTTGAGTCTCCTCGAGAACTGCTCAATACAGAATCCAGTGACATGGTCCATGTGCCCCTCACGAGCTCTCCAGCATTTTTTCGTGACACTTCCAAGCAATCCTCAGTTGAACTGACAGCCTCTGGCTTTACTGAAAACCGGTCACTTATGGAGGGCCTCATCCTGGACACCACAAATGATTGTATGAGTCTCAGCAAAATCCTTCTAGATATCAGCTTTCCTGGTCTTGAGGATGAAAATTTAGGAACAGACATTAGTTGGTCTCAGCTCATACCTGAACTGAAGTGACCTGGCCTGAGGGCTGCATTTGACTTGCTCTGTTACAGAAAGCACTCCACTCTTCTGAGATTCATTCATGTAATCCTAGACAACTGCTTTTGACTAATTCCCACATCCGTGGGAAGAGAGCATTAGTGATTCCTGCTAAGCTGGGAGACAGCCCCATCAGCTGCTATGGACTTCCTTTATAAGATGCTGTAGACTTTGAGTGGAACAAGATGACAGAATCTTTCTAGCCTTGTGCTAGAGATGGCCTCTCTCCAGGGATTCTTATCATGAGAACTAGGTAGGCCCTGAATGGCATTTGCTTCTCAAGATATCAGAGGAAACAAACACACTTCTCACTACCATAGGAGAGAGCCCAGGAACCTCCTCCTAGCTCTGTCCTTATCTCCCTTTACTTTGTTCCCCTATTATTTAGTATCTTCTGTCTAGTTTTAATGGCTGTAAATACTGTACATTCCTTAAATTAGCCCTTAATTATAATAATAATTTTATTATTGTAGGGTTATGGAAATATTTGACCTGGTAAGGGTTTGACCCGGAGTGTGTTGTCCATATGTTCGCATCTCTTGTATTCTTCTATCCTAGTTAAAGCCCCAATTTTTTTTTTTTACTTCAAAAACACCTTGGTCTAGGTTGATCTAAAGGTTTCTGGGGCAAAGATCTGAAAAATTGTCTATATGTGACCCAAGTCAAACTGAAACAGGTTATCTGGATTGCAGCGTAAAATTTTGGTTTGGCTTCCTTTTCCCAGGCTGGAATGGAGAAGAGCTTGGATCAAGCCATATAGCTCTTCTGATTCCAGAGGTCTAGTATGTGCCTAGAGGACATGTTGCAGTAAGATGGACCTCTACTGAATGGTTAAAGCTGCCCTCATTACAGTCAGCAGTTGAAAATGTAAAAAAGAACCTATTCCAAAGGGAATACTGATATTTCCACTGAAAATTGACCTCTGAAAACACAAGGTCTGTTTCTCTTGGTGCAATAGAACAACTCCTCCCAATTCTCTAGAACTTATGTCATAGAAGAAATTGCCAAGGCAAAGATCCAATCCTTCTGCTTGCAGACAAGTGGTGACTCCTGTATCCAAATACTCAATAAAGCTTCTGTGGGAACACAGCTGAGTGTTATCTGTACCACCCCTAGCAGCCTGCCGGGGTTGGCCCATAGCTCGAGCAACCCCTTCTTACCTCATGTGTGCTTTGTGATCACTGAGGGAGTGACCATCAGGACATTCTCAGGCCCTCTTGGCCAAACCACATTAGCTTTAATTACCCAACCCATTGCTTCATAGAACACACTTTTTCCTGCTGCTTACAGGTAAAGCCTGACTGTAGAAGTCAGAAGCATACAAACATCACAACACCACCTGCAGCCTAATTTCTGTATCTTCTAAATGCAAAATAAATATTGCTTGGAACTCTTTCTACCTTCCCCTATAAACATAAAACCAGTTTTAAATGTGTGTGGTTTTCAGAACTGCAGTTTTCCTGTGTATTTGTTAGAGGTTATTTGCCCCCATAAAATGTTTCCAAACTTTGGTTTAACAGTTACTATTTCAGTTTTCCTGGGGTTGCAAGGCTGAAGAAGGGGCCCTGGTTTTGCACACATTCTATTAGTACTTCTAACATGGCTGCCAACACTCTACTTGGCTTTCTCAAGACATCCTATCTCCATTTCATCTTGCTCCTGAGAGGATGTGGGCTCACAACTGACACCTCGGAGCCAGCTAACTAAGATCATGCCTCCAGCAAATACTGAAATTTTCTTGTCCTTGCTGTCAATTCCAGGCAGGTACTCCCTTGCTGTCCCTGTCAGCTGAGGTGCTTCGATGGTCACTCACATTTTTATTTTGAGCATAGTAGTGCCAAAGTTTCATTTCCCTTCTTGATACATATTCCATTGAGAACACTGCTGCTCAAGGGCAATTATGTCTAAAAAGGTGGGGGAAACAACAGAAAAAAATCCATTAAGCAGTTCTGCCTCTTGCTCCCAGAAGAGATGTCCCAATGTTTTGGCCAAACTAGTTCAAAGCACCAGTTGGTGAGACTAAATCACAAAATTGGACTATTTCTCTTCATTTATGTTTGCCTGATACTCTGCCTGGATTCTTTCCTTAAGGAAAGGCAGTTATCACCTGTCCCTCTGCAGGTTCAGTATGAGAGTTACAGTGTAGAGTTGTGATCTTGTCAGACAGTGGATGCCTCTGTCCATCCTCCTGCAGTAGGAGCAGAGCCATACCTCATGTCTTCTCATGAGCCCTCGAGCAGGAAGGCACAGTTCTTCACACCCTTTGCCCAGCACTCCCAGGGCTCCTCTGAGTAATGTGCAGAGCACCCCAGGACTGTCCTTGAGTTCTGATAATAGACAAAGCTATTCAATGAACAGAAGGTTTAACACCTTCTAGCCTGTAAAAGCAAACATTATTTAACATTAAGAATTTAAGGGATCTGGGATGCACAAATCTACAGGGAGCCAGCAAGTGCTGTGGATGCTCTGCTCCTCTGACAACTCTGCTTGGTACCTGGGATGTGACAGACTCGAAGGAGAAGGTAATTCCCTTTCATTGGTTGAGTGGGGTTCCTCCCACTATGCTTTGTCAGCTGAAAAGGACTGGATCCCCCTGGATTACCTGAGATAAGGTAAGCAAGGACGATTGCCACCTTTTTACTTTTGCAACTTGGCTGGTAGAGGAAAAACTTGATCACTTCTCCATGTGGAAGAAAAGAGACCCTGTTTTACATGGCAGAAGTCTTTTTACAAGGATGTCAGGCCTTCATTTCTCCCAGAGGGCAGTCTAGCTCTTAACAAAGGTGAAAAAATTTTTAATAAAATACTTGTCTTCCTCTTTAAAATGCACTATAGGCTCAGACAGAAAAATGACAGGCTTGAAAAATGTGAGCTGGTTCCTGAACAGAAATAGGGTTTTTTTTCCCCACTTCCTTTTTTCCAGAAGAGGTAAGCTACAACTGGATAAAGAGATATTCAGGGCATAACAAAATATTAGCTGCCTGAGATGAGGAAGAAAATGTCCTGCTTCACTATTCATCTCAGACTGGCTTCTTGCTTTCAAACAGAATTTTAGAATGTCAAGACCATGAATCTGAGTTGCTGATGCAGGTCAAATGACACATTTATCCTTGTTTCAGTTACAACATTTCTTGGAAAAGTAAATACAATAAATACCACTTACAGTTTACAGGCAATACAGGCAAAAGATTAAGCAAAGCAGATTCTCTTCTGTATCTCAAAATCTGTGAGAAGTTATAGAGCACACTGATGAGCTGTTTGCATACAAATATATAACCAGAATTATTTATCTTCTGTTGCAGCAGTGCTCTTGTTAGAGGGTAGAAATGAGCTGAGATACAGCTTCTTTATCACAGCATGAAAAGGGCCCTGGTTTATTCCTCTTTACAGCTCAGCCATTCTGACTCGAAGTATTCACTGACTCTGGCTGCAGCAAACTCCTGCTGGAGGTTTCCCTTGCAGCCTCTGACTGCTGATAATTTCCTGCTAAACTATGACTGCAGGGATTGGTTTGCAGACTCTGAATGCAGGCTTTTACCTAGCTGGACCATAACTGCAGACCCAGACTGACCTTGTAGCAGTTATTCTTTCTCCCCAGGACCCTGCTTCATGCTTCTCCCACTTCATCAAGATTCCTCTTCCTTCCTGATCCTCCCCTCATCAGCTAACCCACTCCATTTTACCACGCTTATCTTTATTGGATATAACTGTTACTCATCAGGGTCAAGGCTGTATTGGGTAATTAACACAGCTGTTACCTATCAGGGGCAAGATTATCTGTATTTCCTTCTCCTACAATCTCCCACATCTGCTTTTTTTTTTTTTTAATGCACCAAATTTAAAGCCAGAAATACCTAATGATGTTATTTAAGAAAGTCAAGGAAAACAGCCAGCACAAGTTATTATTGAACTACAGTCAGACATGGATTTATGCTTCAATACCTCCTGTTGGTCTCTGTTACCTTCTCATGGATGTATAGGAGGCTGCTGCCAATAGGACCTCTGTTTATTTAGCTGTGTAATTTGTAGAAGGTAGGTTTTCTGTACTCATCTGTGGTTACAAACAAGAGACTGGCTCATTAGAACCCTAACTGTTTAATGGACAGACCAGTTTTCCAACAGAACAAAAAAACCCTCCTCATCTTCACTGGACTTTGGAAGAATCTCTTATTATTGTTGGTATTTTCTATAGAATAATGTTTTTCACTACCAGTATGGTATCTTTTCTTGGTGCACTGTATTTGTTGTATTTTTCTATAAATTTTCATAAAGACAAAGTTTTGGATAATGTCATTATGCAACAGGTCAGATCATTCCATCTCAACTTTATACTTTTCTCACAAAGTAACATGTTTAGATTACTTATATGTTTTGGGGTTTTTTATTCTGAACTCTGAGATCACATGTTTGTCTATGCACAAAGCTATTTTGGATTGTGGAACTGTGTTTCAGCATAAATTTCTATTGTGGATAATGCACGTATATATTGCAAAGCCCTGAAACACTTGATTTAGGAGTATTTATATGAGTCTGGTGGTCTAATCTGTCCTGAGTTATCAACATGTATTTTCCACTTTCAGCTTCACTTTAGGAAAGCTTCTGTTTGAAGCAGTTTTGCCTGCTCTCATGGTAGCCTTAAAGTTTTGGACAATTTGATATATTTAGCATCCAATCCAATTCCTCCATGAGGGGAAGAAAGGTCAGGAATGCAGCAGAACTGACCCCATAAAGAACATCCCTTGGAACTTGCGGGATCACTGAAGATGCCTTCAGCATCAATATGGTTTCCCAAGGATTTGCAAGTAATGATGTCAATGACTCAGAATGGTCTGATCTGAGGAGCTCCATGCTGTAGCTAATTAGTTCCTGACAGTCTGCACTCTGTTATGCATACCCATGGGACTGCCATGCTACAGTGATAAGAGCTGTTTTGCTGTTTCCCATGGCTGACTCTCAGGTTTTATTTATTTGCTGTTTTTATTCAAATCTTGGAGTCAGGAGACCATGAGATAATCTCAGTTGCCATTTAAATCATGCCAAGACCCTGCCATCAAGAATGTAACAAACAGCTGGTGCATATACAAATGCAGCCTAAAGGCTAGGAAACCAAAGGAGCCCAGTATTTAAAACCAAAAATAAAATTACATTGTTACAGCAGCATTGTTATCTATCAAATCCCTGGGATGATAACACATCCCTCTGCCACTGCATGTGCATTGTGTACACAAAGCTTCTTCTGCACTACAAGTACTCCTTTGCTGGTGATTCCATCATAAAATCCTGAATTGTCTGAGCAGAAAATAGCCATACTGAATATCAGCCTCAGGTAGAGTCATTCTGCTGGGGAGAGAAAGGGCAGGGAACACAGGGAATGCAGTTCAAGCACCTCAATTGCTTCTATAAATGCGAGCACAAGAATATTTCGCTCAGATTAAAAAACCCTTTGTAGCAAATCTATTCTTGAAAAGACTTAGTGCCTCCCTGCTTTGTATGGATTTTTGTCAGGGTGTCCTTCTTGGCTTTGATGCTTCCCTTTTTATGAGCTGAGTGAAAAAATTCCAGTTTTTGGCTGTTATAAACATTCTTTAAAAAATCTATATCACATCTTTATCAGAGTCAGCTGGCAACTAAAATCTGAGAAGAGATTTATTCAGTACAGAGTGTGCCCCAGCACAGACTTGCTGGATTGTATGCAGATTTCTTCCTGCACTTGCTCTTTACAACTTCCAGCAGCTGAGCATGGCAACATGAGCTCTCTTTTGTCCAATGGACTTTTGCTGGCTGTAGGGAGTAGGTGATACAAGGAAAGACCTTGGTAAGAGGAAGATATCTCAAAGAGGCAAATGGAGACAGTGTTCAGAGGACAAAGAATCATAGAATCATCTAGGTTGGAAAATACCTTTAGGATCATCAAGCCCAACCATTAACCTGATACAGCCAAGCCCACAACTAAACCATGTCCCTAAGTGTCCTAATCTACACATTTCAAATACCTCCAGGGATGGGAACTCAACCATTTGCCCAGGAAGCCTTTTTCCAATGCTTGATAAACCTTTCAATGAACAATTTTTTCCTAATATTCATTTCAAACCTCCACTGGCACAACTTGAGGTTGTTTGAGAGCATAAAGAAAGAGTCAAAGGTTGGATAAGGACCACAGATTCGAGTCCTCAGGTTTAAGACCGGAGCAAAATGATTAGGTACCACAGAAAAGCATTAGAGATGTGAAATACTTATTTTTGGTCTTGGGTTTGACTGTTTTACAAGAGATGGGCCCAGTGCCTTGCACGTAGCAGCAAGGAGAAAATGCACTGTGGAAAAGGTGCTAACTCACCAAGCAGGACTGAGGTGTTGTCCCTGAAAAGCCATCCACAACAGGAGCGTGACTTGAAAGGTTTACTCTGTGAACACTGATGCTTGAATTACTGCATTTCTAAATAAAAGTCTGCCTGAACAAGAGAACAGGAGGTAGGCTGCAACACCCTTTACAGTGGCTGACTCCCCCACTGGTTAAGTTAATTTCAGCAAGTTATACTGCTGACTGATGAAGAACTTGACTGATTTCAACTGCTTTAAGGTGCAAAATAAGCCATTTACAAACAAATAAAACAGGAAACATCACAGTACACCTGGCAACTGCTGATAGGGAAGTTTTCCACAGCATCTGATGGGGGGCTCTGAAAGTAAAACCTGTCTCCCAAGGAAATGACACTGGAGGCAAAAACAGCCATCAGAGAGATTCTTACCTTCCAAGGACTATATCTGGGCTTCATTTTATGCAAGATGAGATCTGCTCTGATTCTACTGTTAGCTGGGCACAGGCAAAAAGTGTATAGGTAATTGTCTTTTTTCTTTCCTCTTCTTTTATCTGAAAAAAAAAAAATTGTTGTAGAAGACCATAAACAGCCACTCAAAGCACTTTGCTGAGGCTCTGTAGGTGGTTTTAGTAATAAGCCCACACATATGCATCCCAAATTAGGCTTTACCAGGCAACTCTAACTCTGGCTTTTACTGTTCAAGTATTCAGCTTTAGGGACATCCTCTGGAAGGAGCCTTAATGGTGTAAAGTTTTCATTGTTATTTTTATGGCTTTATGCAGAGACTTAGAAAAAAGTGCCTGTGTTAGTGTCAAGTGCATTCTTAGCCTCAAGCTAAGTGGATAATGGAAATATTGTTCTCCCTACAGATGGGAAGTGGAGGGACAGTGAAATGAAGCAGCTACACAGAGACACAGAGAGCAGAGACATCTTTGAGGCTACACATTTCCAAGTACTGTGCTATCAGCCTTAAGTGCATAACTATCCTTCATCTCAGGCTCTTGCACAATTTTATGGGTAAGCATATTCCTACCAGGAATTATTCTCTACTTTAAACCTCATGCTGAGCACAGAGAAGCTCTAGCATGAGTAAGACAGTTGCCATTGCTCTGTACATCAGTGGAAATGCACACCACCGGAGATTCTTTCCCCTCCTGAAAACAAAGCCAAAGTCTTCTAGTGTGATTTGTGTAGCTGTGTAATGGAAGGGGAAATTCTGTATTGCCTGCTGCAAGGTCAGCAACTGTTCTGTGGCAATGATAACTATTCCAACCAAACAGAAAAGGCCCTTTTTTAATTTAGCCCAAACAAGAAAATCAATACAGAGAGGACACAAATCATTGTATTTATAATGATATTATATTCATAATTATAATGATCAAGAAATATTTATACAGCAGAGGAATTTCATATTAGACAATACTGTTCCAAGTTTGCCACAGTGCAGCCATAAATCTATCCCATAGGGCAGATCACTACAGAGACTTGACCCTAAATTACCTAACTAAGCAAACTATTCTGCTTTCTGACTGACCTTGCTGGCAGGACACACTTTGCTGTCCAGCAGCCGAGCTAAACATTATGTACATCTGAGATGACATTTATCTCAAGGAAACTTGCCAGACATACGCACAGATATAAACACTGCAACCTTTTACTTATTATTTCAAGAATACGAAGGTATTTTATTATACAAATAGACAGACTGGAAAGAATTCAAAGCAGAGGAACATTTTCTTTTTCAAAGAATCTTTTTCAGAGATGGAAGGAAGAGAGAAGCATGCATGGTTTGCCTGAGTAAGGTTTGTCCTCTCATTCCTCCTCTGCACCATCTGTGCATCCACAGACTGCGCAGGCTGTGAGAATGCAGGAGAATGAGCAGAAAGTTGCCTCATTGTTATCCTGCAGTATCCACCACAAGGAATCTCCTGGCTTTGACATAGTTGCTACACCCAGGGTCACTTTTACACCCACTTGAAGCTTACACTACTACTGAGATGGTGCATTGGAAACTGCTGTACTGTAAAAACAACCTCTGGGCTGCTTACATTATGTGGGGGCTATAGCTGAGCTCTGCAAGCACCCAACTTGTCACAAAAGAAATGTAAAGCTCTTCATCTACAATCCACCCTCCCACCTGCACTGTGTCAAATCTCAGGAGGACAAAATAATAGTTTCCAAACTGTTGAAGGAGAAAATTTCAAAGCTGAAAAGAAATCTCTAAGGAAGAGAAGCAACCATTAGAAGTTGTAAAAGTAGCAGGAGAGTATTTTAAAGAGGGATTATTAGGCTAGGTAAAGCTTTCCAGAAGTGAGATACAGGGAAAATCTCCAGCAGAAGGACCTCAGTCTGTGAAATTTAAAGCCAAACCAGTGAAAGCCCTCAACAGATCAGCTTCTCAAACAGCTGGGATATTCCCTAATGCTCCTGGCAAAGGGAAGTACAACCCTTGTCTCATGTTCTTTAATCTGCCAGTTGCTTCCTTCAGCAAAGGACTCCATTTCTCCCCTTTACTACTCCAGGTACTATTAATGAATTCCTTCCAACAGAGGAGTAGCTGACTGGAATATATTGATCCTCTCTTGCTTCTTGGCTGGGCAAATTGGCTGCTGGGAAATGCTGCTCTTCAGTGCCTTTCCTTAGAAGTATGAGCACTACTTCTGATTTCTTCAAGGTTTCTCAGGCATGGAGGTGATCAGGTAAAGGGACTAACACCCATGAACACAGCTAAAGTGTTTAGCACCTGAAACCTTTTGCCCCAGAGCTCTCACTGATTTGTGACTACTTGAGCTGGAAGGCCACGCTGGTAGCTGGAGCAGGGAGAAGGGCTTTTATATTCTGTGGAGGCAGAGTTTATAATAGTAGTTCTTCTTTTATTTTAATTTTATTTTATTTATTTAAATTTATTTTTATTTAAATTTATTTTAAAATTTATTTTAATAATTCTTCTATTGTCTAAATAGCACTGTTACACACCCTGTAAAGATTTCTGTATGAAGGGTGCAGATTATCGAGGTATAATGGGTTATGATTACTTTATGTGACTGCATAAGGAAACAGTTTATTGGTGTGTGTGGGATTGTGTATGAATATTTTCATTGAAATCAGTTTTATTTTTCTAATACAGGTTACTGGTGAGTCATACTTTTTCAGGGCCTACAAAAGGTGACTGGGAAAGATATAACTGCTGCAAAATTCCCTTAAATTTACTGCACTGTGGTCTGATTTCTCATTAGAAAACCTTTAGGAGTGTCCATTCTGAAAGAGAAATTTTTTAAAAAGTAACAAAACCAGAAATCACCTAACCTACTTAGTAAATGGGCTCTGTTTAAGAAGATCAGGATGGAAAAAGTAATAGCTGAATAGGAAAAAAAAAGTGACCTAGAACTTAGCATGCCTCTGATGAGAGAAGATAGTACCTTATCTGAGTTCACCCCCATAAAAATGCTGGGGATTTTTGCCAGATCTAGGAACTAACACATCACAGGATATAAATAGTTAAGTGACCTGCACTTCAAAGCAGAAGTGATGAAGGAGGGGAGAAAGCTTTAAACAAGACTTGAAGATTTCTTCCCTTTGAGGTACAAAGAGAGAAACATTTGATGACTTGATGAATTAGAGACCAGGACTAACTGGGGAGACCCAAAAGCAGAACTGCTCAAGCAATGGCAAACCAATTTTGATTAGGCTTTGCCAAAATGCTGTGCAAAATAAACTAATAAAGGGTGACTAGCTGTGAGGAGGTGCTGGGAGTGGGAACTAGGAGAGCTGCCTCTTCATTCCCACATACGCATCCAGAGTGGGAGGTGATCTCGTCAGAAATTGTGTAACTCTGCCCATAGGCTTCAAGGCAAGAACTGTAGGTGATCCAGTCCTACGATATTCTGTAGCACTTTACACTCTTAGGGTCCATTCTGAGGCTTTAAGAAAATTGGCAGTGCCCTTGCTACCATCATCTGCCCTGTTGTGGCTGGCCTGCTGAGGTATTCACAGTCAGCAGGAGGGGCAACACCTCTTGGCCCTGTGTGAGAGTAGAGGTGCATGATTCAGTACTGGATTACATGGATGGCTAGAGGACTTGACAACAAGACTCAAAGGATACTCAGTGGGGCCACAGGAGGTCAAAAGTGTGTGTAAATCAGGAATCAGAGCAACCCACAGGCAAGAAAACAAGACTGTGGGAACACAGCTTCCCTGAAAATATCCATTACTTAAATTCTCTTTTTAATTTGACTCACAGGTAGGCAAGGACAGCTCAAAACACCTCTGAGCTCTTGTTGGGTCTCTATCTGCATTATGGTATTGAAGTTTGGCCTTGGAGTATAAAAGCAGTTAGAATGTATTTCTACTCCCATTCCTGACAAATCTAGTTATTTGGTGGAAACCATAATACCTTGTATTGGATTTGCTTCTTAATATTGCATATTGAGATATATATGAGATGCATACTCACTTTTTTATACACAACCTAGAACATAGAAGTAATTGGTATCAGTAATACTGGAATGTTACACACTACTAAGATACAAAACAAAACAAAAGGAGCAACAGGAAATGTCCTTTTGCTGTAACTTTTGTAGTTGGTTGCTGCTATTCCTTCTATGTTGCACATGAAAGCTGTTTCACCCCTTGCTGGCTTTCCTGGAAACACAATACTGTCCTTAGCTTCACAGCTGAGTAAAGTTTTGGTTCCTCCTCAAATATAAATATGTATTTGGTACATATCAGAACTGGTGCTTAATGGGGCAGTGCATTAACCTGAGAAAAGGGATCAAAATGAGACAGCATCAGTTCAAGTTAAAATTCATCGTTTCAAGCAAGACAATATGGAGACAGAAAGTTGAAAAAGGGAGCTCTACCGTGTCCTGTCTCCCCTGAGAGAAGGGATGTCTGCTCTGGTCCAGATATCCCACCCTGCAGCAGTGTCAGCACTCTTTTGGTATAAACAGGGAGCCAAGTCCGCTGGTATCAACAAGCCAGTGATTTTAGGCTCCTGCAATATCGGAAGGGGTTACTCCCGATACACTGGGGTGAAAATGAGGGCAGGGTCGGGCACAATACATTTGCCTTGGCTGGAAGCAGAAACCAGACCTTCATTCAAGCAGCATTTCATTCAAGCTACACAGAAAAATCCTTCGGTGCAGCCTATGGCAAAGGCACGACACTCTCTGCAGAAATGAGACTGGGCACGCCTGCCAGGAGCCTTGAGGAGGATACTCTCCCATTTACCAAGGCGCTGCTGCATCTTCCAGGCTGACCCGGGCGCCTGCCAGTCTTTCCAGAGACACGGAGATGCGTCAAGGCCCCCTGGCAGAGACAGCGGAGCGCGCAGGCTGCCGCCGGGAGATGTGGCGTGTCCCCATGGAGCCGGGGACAGGCGGGCACACACACACGCACACACACGGACACACGCACGGACACACACATACACACGGACACACGGACACGGACACGCGCGGTGCGTGCGCGCAGCCCGCCTCGGTAAGTCCAGCCCCCAGCAGCCGGGCCATCCTCCTGCTGCTGGATTTTTCCAGCCAGAGCATCCTGCCGGCTGTGCCGTGATTTATGGAAAGCGGTTTCTGACGCGGGGCTTTTTCTATTACGACAGGGACCCACGGACTGGAGGAGGCAAAGCTGCAGTGAGGGCAGGAGAAGTGAGGGAGAGGAAGAGGCGGGAGCAGAGGGACACGGAGGAGTGGAGAGGACAGAGGGAGAAACAGGCACCGAGACACTTCACAGATGGGTGAGTTATAACTAAGAGAGCAGGAGGAAAGGCAGAAAAAGGAAGAGAAGGAGAGCCGTGGGGAAGGGAAAGGGAAAGGAGATTTGAGACTGAGTCAGCTTCCAGAGGGCAAACACCAGGAGACGAGTTCAGGGAACAGCCCAGCATACCAAGAAGGACCTGCTCCATCTGAATCTTCACCATGAGCACAAGGAAGGGCTGCCCCCTGCCACTGGGGCAAGGAGACCAGGAGGAAAAGCAGAGCGAGGGTACTCCTGACCTGGAGCGACAGGAGTGTGAGATGGAGCTGAGGAACAAAGCTATTCTGCAACAGAAGAGGCGCCTCAAACAGGCCACCCAGTTTGTGCACAAGGACTCTGCTGATCTGCTGCCCCTGGATGGCTTGACAAGGCTTGGCACCTCCAAGGATCTGGTGAGTCCAGTGGGAACCCCTTTGGGAGGGAGTCCTCCTAATAGCCTTCATTCCAGTTGGGAGCTGCTGTCAGGCTTTGTGAAAGGATCATAGGTTGAGCAGAAATGAAACTTCCCTTCAGGATCATCTAGGAGCAGGTCAGGGTTTGGGGAAGGATTAATCACTCATTTGCTTGCATCCATCTTCTTGTGCCTCCCCATAGGAACCAAACTCCTCAGGCAGACATGGACTGGGACATCTCTGAAAGCCCCCATGTATTCCTGCATGATCCACCTCAAAGGCAGAATGCTTCCTGGACTCAGCAGGGGGGGAAGTACTATTCATGAAACTCTAAGAGACTTACGTTTGACCTTGTCACCTTTTTGCATTTTTCTCTTCCCCCCACTCTCTGGATTTATGGAGGAGCAAGCAAAGGGCAGGACTGCAAACCAGGCACTCGGGCAGATGCAGTGCCTGGCACTCTGGATGACTCCTCTGGGGAGGAGGCACTGGAGCAGGCCTGTGGGCATCTCCTTGTGGTGACGTGGATCAGGAAGCATCAGGGAGGGAGGGAGGGAGGTCTGTTCCAGGAGCCTTGGCAGTCTGTGGTCTGGAAGGGCTTCCCCAAGGCTGGAAGCAGATTCCCACAGGATCTATTACTGGCTCAACTGCACACATATTCTCTCTGCTCTGGCAGTTTTGCTGTCCAACTTCTCTCCACTGTAGAGTTAAACTGCTCCAGGATGTGGAGGTCTAAACCATTTTCCCAAAAGAGGGCTCACGTCTGGTTGTGATGGGAGCACAATCCCTTGTTCCATCTGTGGCAGTGGGTGTCATAAAAGATCTTGCCCCTCCCTGCAGTCTGTGCTTCCCTCTGTATCCTCAGACAATTGCAGCAACACCACAGATGCTCTCCTGTGTGTGCCTCCAGTCATTTCCCAGCTCCCAAGGCACGCAGTGGCACAGGGCCACACTTGTGTGGGACCGGCATGTCCCTGGCACTGAATGGGAGCGAATCCTCCTTGCTGAAACCTTGGGGAGCAGCAGCTTGCAGATGAGGGGTCAGTGCCACGTTCCTGTGCTGGCACATCCTGCTGCTCCTGCCACCCTCCCCGCAGCTCCCTCAGCTGCCTCAGCAGCTGCTGGAGTCCCTGGCATGGCAGGGTCAAGGGTGGCTCCTCCAGGTCACCCTGAGCTGTCTCCTCACGTCCTGCAGGCACACACGGCTGGCAGCAGGGACTGGTGTGGAGTGTCCCTCCGGCGCTGCGCACAGCCGTGCCTGGAGTGCGAGAGCGGCGCCACATCAGCGCCGTCTTAGCGGGGAGCAGGGACTCTCCTCCCTGTGGGAAGGAGCTCTGGCCACCCTGGAGCCTGGAGAGCCAGTGCTGGCCCTCGGGGCCTGCAGAACTGCAGCCTGAACATCCCCTCAGGAGCACAGCTGGCCATGACCCTGGGCCCCTCCCTGGGCAGGGTATGGAGACGAGCCACTTCTTTTAGTGTTTGCTGACCCCAGACACAAAGGCAGGCAGAAACACATCTAACAGCTTTGCTTTGGGATTGATTCCTGTCACATCATGCCTCAAAATCACAACTGGCACTCTGAAGCCCCAAGGGCTTCCTTGAGTGAGACAGCCCTTGTCTAAATCACTTACCACAAGCATCTCTCCTGCTGGAATTAACATTCCAGGCAGGAGAACTTCTTGTATGCGGAGCGTTTGGTCACTGCAAACTTCATGTTTGGTCCACAACAGAATAGCTGAAACATTTTTACCATGGACCTGGGGAGCAGTGAATAAAGCATTTTTTTTTTCTCCCATGGACATTTTGCTCTGGTGTTAGAGGGCACAAAATAACATGTGGCCACTGTGCCAAGTCACACACATAGTGCCATTCCTGGGGTCTATGTGGTGCCTCCATTTCTGCTTCAACTTGGAGCAAAGAAGAACAAGGTCTTAGATTTCCAAGAGGGATTCAGCAGTTCCTGCAACTCGATGGGACACTGTGATACTGCTGCGATGTTTCGGGTGCTGCTGGTTTTGGCTTACTTCTCTAGACACTTCTCCAGTGCCATGAAACTACCCTTTTTTCCCCATCTCTTTTTCCTAAATTGATCTGGCTCCCTCCTGGAGGACAGAAATACAAAAAAGGAATGTATTGGAAATGAAGCAGCAATAGGAAGTGCCCGAGAGTTTGATTTGGAGAGTAAAACACCCCTGATTCCTATAGCATTTACACTGTGAGGAAAGTTTAATTAATTCCTCAAAACAGGTCTCCATTGACAGTGCCAGAGACTCCAGCTGTGGCAGCTCCATGTCCTAAAATTAGAGCAAGGCCTCGTGTAATTTAAAATAAAACACCTGCTTTCTTTTGCAGTCAGAGGCTGTTACTCTTTGCCACTCTTTTCTGTGTATGTCTGGGTGTGCACTCAGCTTATGCAATGCATCCAGCAGTGCCTGTGATTTCATGGGCCCATCATGTCTCCAATAATGAGTAATTATATATTTCTGTGGGGACCTTGTGTTTCCAGCTTTGCAACAATAAGCATGATCAGTTTGGGTTTGGGTTTTTTTTAAGGGCAAAATAAAAAATAAATAGCTACATGAGCTAAAATATTCTGGAAATACCAAGGAGATCTAAAGAGCTGGCTTCTCGCCTCCCAAAAATCAAGATCCCCAGCTCATACAATGTTACTAAAGGCCTGGAGGTTTCACATTGGAGAACCTGAATCTTCCCTAAGTTGCACTGGGAATCTTCTTTGATCCCTTTAAGCGCCCTGAGAGGGCATCCTTTCCAGCTCCTGGCAACAACACTCACAACATCCTCCCTTACCATCCTCAAAATCTAATTGTTTCTGACCAGCCCAAGAGCTACAATGGTCTTTCCACTTCCCCGTCTCACTGGTGAGAGAGAAGATAGGCAGGGCCCTAGGGGTCTGCTCTTGAATCAGAAGCCTCCAAAATCCCAAAGCTCAGCTAATCCCCACCAGCACTTGGCCTCTTCCCAGCCTGAGTGACAGGAAGGGGACAGAGGTGGCAGCTGCAAAGGGCTTGCTCGTTCTGTGGGAAAGGTTGCAGGAAGAGGGAAAGGTCCTTTGCATGGCAAATTGTGAGAGGCAGAGGGAGGATGGGAATTTGGAGACCTGCTGTTTGTTCCCTGCCCTTTTCCCATGGCCCAGATGTTAGCTGGCAGCCAGACTGGCACTGTACTCAGAGTATTTAGGGAGCTAAGCACCACGGCCAGCTGTGCTCTGGGCCGCCACAGTAGGCTGGGAAAGACCAGGAACAGAGGGATATTTTTTACCCCAGTTTTTCAACTGCTGCAGTGTTTCTCATGCAGCATGTGAATGATCTGACTCTCACCCCTTGAGTGGCAGGGAAACAGAGGCATGAGGGACTTGGCATCTTGCAAAGAGCAATGTTGAGTGTGACCAAAGAGCCAGTGACAGCTGTCCTGCACCAACCATTGGGCAAATCTGACAAGTTAGGGTGCTTCAAACTGCAGTTTGCACATTTCTCTGGCCTCAGCTCTCTGGCCACGCATGTAGCTAGCCCAAAACAAAAGTAACCCATGGGGTTAATGCAGCCCAGCTCATTGGTAGGTCTGGTCTAGTTCAGGTGTTTGGCCTGCCCATCGACAAGATCCTGCATCAAACGGCTGCACCACCTAGGAGGTTACTTAATTTTTTCTTTTTCTTTAGAAAGATAAAAACAACAGTTTAAGCTGTAGCATATTAACCCCTTTAGATTGTTTGCCTTTCTTCAAACAGGCAGTTGTTACTGGGAATGTCATGGCCAGCTCAGAGCAGCTGCTCTCCTGCAGAGGGACCGTGGGGCTGAGTACACGGAGAAAGGACAAAGCTACCTCCAACAGGCACCTGTTTCATTGGTGTTGCCCATTGTTGATTCAGTAGCTGTGCAGGGACTGGATGGATCAATACTGGGCAAAACCTAGAGTATCGGAGGGCAGGGAGCAGAGACCAACTCTAAGGAACATTAAAAGCTCATTTTAGTTTCCTCCTCAGGGTGCTTCCTGCTTCACTACAAATAATTGCTTGTACACCTAAAATATCTGCAGTCCTGCCTTCTTGCCCACATGTACAGCACACACATGCTGCATTCCTCGTGCCCTCCCACATTAGAAGGTGTGAATGTGCCTGGTGGGATGTCAGTACACACCCAGCAGGCAGTGCATTGCATTACGCTGAACAGGAATGAGACTCTCCAGTGGATGCTTAGCTGAAGGAACAGATATGTGTGGGGAGAGCATGCATCAGGCATGTTCTTCTCCTCCAATAATTGCATCCCAGAGACCTGTCTGTCACAGACATCCCAACACTTTAACACCAAATTTGCAGCTACAGAAAAAAAAAAAATCTTAGGATTTAAAGAAAGTTTTTTTGGATAAGTGTGTCTTTCATCAGGATGATTGGTTGGGTCAAACATTTGCAACCTGCATCCCTGAGCTAGAAATGTCCTTGTCCTGAGCTCCATACTTAGCTGGGATTTCTCTTTCTTTGTGATGGAGACAGCAGCCTCATAGTGTGGTCCAGCGGCGCCTCTTGGAAGGCAACCTGAACAAGCTGCGGGGCGAGGCCAGGGGTCAGTCTGCACGGGTTCAGTCTCCGCTGGCAAAAGACCAGGATGAAAAGATGGAAAAGGGAGAGGACAGGAGAAAAGAGACTTCACCCCTGCTAATACAGTGCCAGGTAAGGCAACAACACAGTGCTGCTGATTTCACAGTGATGGCGAATGCTCAGAGTTCCAGCTGCCCCCCTGCCAATGGCCATGCTGAGTTATAAATTGCAAAGGCAGCTGCAGCCAAAGAGAAGAGATTTCATGCATGGCCTCTCCTAGAGTCTGGATGCAAGTTTTCCAAAAGCCAGAGGAAAACCTTTCTGCTACATGCCTTCTAGTTGCCCATGTTTGAAGATAAATTACCATAATCACATCTCCTTCCTTTGAAGGCCAGCTTTCCCATGATATGAGGTCTTTTATAACTGCATATAGAAGCAAGGAATGTCTCCTTATCACTTGAAGACAGGTGCCTCAAGCTGATTTACATTTAACTAGTTCCAGTCTAGTCTGATTCTCTCGGGTGTCAAAGGACCTCCTCAGAAAGTGGCTAACTGTGCTCCAAATTAGCACAGCTGTGTCTCTTGATGGAAGCAGTATTTTTAGCTCCCTTTTCTTCTTATATCCTCCTGTACAGCAGAGCACACTACTCCCTGGCTCCTGCAGTTAGAGAAAGCACATCCAGAAGCTGTGGCCCATGAAAGAGGGCTGGATGGTTAGAGCTGCTCAGTAACATGCAGATATGAGACTCACCAAGATACAGACCTGTTGTACAAAACCCGTTTTAAAACTGGTTTTAGTTCAGTTACCTGTCCTAAAGAATGTCTTCCATATCCAAGTGTAAAGGCTACACTTCCAAGAAAAACATATATACCTTTGAAAATTCATTTGGCACAATAAATTATGATAGGAACGCAGCCTGGTAGCAAGTTTCTGAAAGGCTTAGATCAGATAACTCAGTACCAAGCAAAGCCACTGTCTGATTTGTTTTGCAGCCTTTACTGCTGCAGTTAGGCATTGCTTACCCTGCATTTTAGACTTTAATAAAGCTGGGTTAACATAACCACACATGGGGACAGACTAGCAGGCTGAATGGCTCTCAGTGTAATTTCTCCAATTACTTGGAGCCTGTTTCTGAGCAAATAAAGGTGTTTCTTTTTCTTTAATAGACTCTCCTTATTGTTCTGCAAGAGGAAATTTAGTGTTAAAGGGTGGGGGTTTTGCCAGGCATGCACACTGAACAAGGACAGGCATGTACAGGTATTGTATCCCAGGGGCAGTAGCTAAGTCAGTGTTACAGTCCACCAGTCATTCCCTTTTGTGTTTCTAATGGATTGAACCCCAGCTGTCACCCACATTTTATTTTCCCTCACAGGGGAAGGTTAATGAGCATCACAAGCAAGGAAATAGGTCTAACACTGCACATAACACTCCCTGAATTCTGCATAGGCGTTTCTCTCTTTTTCTGCCCTTCTTAGGAGCCAGTCACTGTTTGTCACATTTGATCTTACACTAAAGGAAGGGGAGCTCTCCTCCCCTTCTGTCTTGCTGCTTTTGATCACATTTGTGAACTTCAAAGTGCCTCTCCTGTCAGTAACAGAGCTGTGGCAGGAAATAGGACTCAGGCTGCCAGTTCATTTGAACCAGAGGTGAGCTGGTACCTTTTGGAGATCTGCTTGATTATAGTGCAGTTTTTATTAGAAATGGAGCACAGCCCCAGAGAAGTCTTTTTTTCCCCTGACTCCTGAGAAAAGATAATCCATCATTTACATACAGGCAAATATGCTGAAAATCTCACAGTGGTAACAAATGCATCACCTGACTTGTAGCTGAACTTGACTAGGGAATAAACCCAAATAGATGTAGACTTCAGTGATACGTGGAGATTCAGGCAGTGTTTTCACTCTAACAGGTTTTAGTTGCCCTATGTCTTAAGGCCTTTTAAGTCCCAGAGATCAGACAGACCTAGTCTATAATAGTTGTACTGCAGTCACTCACCCTCCTATTTGCTTAGGTGGGCTGCCCAGATGGTATTTTAGCAAAATTGCCCCTTTTTGTGACAGTTTTTGAAAAGCACTTTGGAAAGCTAATCACGACTGGCATCTGCAATATAAAATCAAGCTGTTATTCCTTGTGGTGGGGCTTGTCTCTTGTTGACTTGGAAATGGATGCTGAAAGATTTCACTGCAGTAGAAGGCCAGTTTTCCTCTATGCCAAAGCAACCTGGGATTGATCAGCCTTTTGTTTGCTAAAGCAGCTTCTTGACTTCAGAACTGACATCATTTCAGAAAACACAGCTCTTTATAAATAGTGATCCTTACTGATTCCCCTTCCCCTCTTTCTTGGAAATTCCCATAATTGACATTGAGATAAAAAATAAACGTGACTGGTAGTAACAGACTGAAAATTTTGAGTAGGGATGAAAGTGGATAAAGTGATGAAAAGTCCTCCTAGTCCAAGAAGCCTTGCAGTGCTTATGAGCTGCCTGCAATGTGTTTGTGGTGTGCTGGACCATGGATTTTCCTCAGGCTTCTGGTGAATTCTCTAGGGAAATGGTTAGTGGTGAAGAGCTGTTTACACTGAATGAGATTACATGTTGTTTTCTACAGAATAATCACTGTCCTGTTATATCCTATCAAGTCTCTAACTTGCAGATTTCCCAGCCTGCTCTGAAGCAAAACTCAGTAATCTGCCTAGTGATACAGCTTAAGCTTATTATAACAGCAGCAGCTCATGCATCTCAAGTCTGCTGCTCCCAAGTGATTCCTCAGCAATTGCTATCCATGCTCCAGGTCTTGTTTCTGAGTAGAGAGGATGTGGAGGCAGATGTTTGGCACACACCTGCACTCTGTGCTTTATGTCTTGCCTCTCTGCTTCATCTGGCCACAGCCTTTTCAGGCAGGGCTGATGTGCCAGGGAGGACCAGGCAGCACAGATATTGCAGAGCTCTAAAATCAGAAGGGAGATGTTTTGCCATAGAATCACAGAATGGTTTGGGCTGAAAGGGACCATGTTGGTATTGTCTGTTTGCAGCATTCCAGTATTTCTCACAGGAGTTGTTTTCTTCTTTCTCTTTATAACTACTCACAGACAGCACATTTTTGAAAATGATACCTTGGAAATACTGTAGCTCTCTGTGATTAGTAATAATCATAAACAGGCTTAGATAAGAAATCAGGAAATTGAGACATTTTCCTTGACCCTGCTGGTGCTGCACTGAGGCCCTCATAGATGTGCAGATCTGCTTAAGGCGTTCAAGCATTTAAACTTGTCGGGATTGAGCCTAAGAGTGGAGAAGAAGTGGCAGGTCTGTTGCTGCTTCTGAGTGGTTCATGTCACAGAGTGCCATAGAGGTTGGAAGAGAAAGAATCACAGGATAAACACAAATGATAGTAGGAATACAATGAGCCTCTCAAAAGGAAAATTTTGTGGGTGGGTTTTTTTTGGTGGGCCTTTTTTGGGCTGTGGTGTAAGACAGAGGCTTGAAGAACTAGGCCATCAAGAATAGGTATGATTAGGCACCATAGGTAAAGATGTATTTTGTAGATGACAGTTACCCCATCTTTTCTAGTTCCTTTATTAAGTTCTGTTCCTCCTTTTTTTTTTCTTTCTGAACGTAATTCTTATTGATGTCCTTGACAACCCTATGTTCTCAGACCCCTGAAATAAATGTAACCTGCTGTTACTTCATCACCTCTGGCCTGCCATTAAGGACCTCTCTGCAGAAGGGACAGAAAACAGATGGCAATCACATCTCCTTTTCCCTTTCATGTTCAAAGGGGTAAAGAAATGAAATGAGCAAGGCACTGGGAACTATTCCAGTAAAATCATGCACAGGTTACTTGGGTGCAGGGCACAGTCTCCTCCTTTGCTAAATGGCACCAGCTGTGACTGTTGTAATATCATGTCTTATATCCTTAAAGAGCTATACAGGAACATAATGTAAGCCCTACACAAAATAGTCATCTCTTGATTAGGTTGTGTCTTGGACTCAGAAGTCACATGGCTTTGCCAGTTATCTTGGGAACTGCCTTAAATTCAAGCTCATTTCAGGTGTGTTTGTCCTGGGTGCTCCTGTTTCTCCTTCAGACTTCTCCCTCTGGCAGCTTCTCTACTGAGAACAAATGTTTAGCTCTGGGACATTGTTCCCTGCAACACCAGAAGAAATGAGAGATGAAACCTAGAAAAACTAGCTCAGGCTTGTATTCCTTTAGAAACTTTTGCGTATTACTTACTGCTCTGCTAACGAAGTCCATGTGGGTTTTATGAACAAATTCCCTAACTGTGCATCTCTTGACTGGAATATTGTTAAGTTAAAGTCACTAAAATAAGTGTCTGGGCAATCAAATACAAAAGACAGAAGACAAATTTAAAAAGAAGTGTTTAAGAGCAACTTGCAGAGCATTGGGGAAACCACCATTGTCTTGGATGAACCTCCTGCTCTTGATTACTGCCTAAAACACCATATCTTGGCTATGTTGCTCAGAAAGTCCAAGCCACACCGCTGGAGGAGTGAATGTGCCAATTTTGAGCCTACAGTAATTACCTGTTGTTGTTTTTTCTAGTGCCAAGGTCAGGTATTGAAAGCGACAGTTAACACCGGGTGTGTACCAAACCTCATCTCCACGAAGTGTTTAAAGCAGCTGGGGTAAGTCTTTGCATGTATAAAAGGAGGGATAGCTAAAGGAAAAACTATGGCAAGAACCCAGGCACTCTGGATTCCCAGCCTCAGCAATAATTACTGGCAGTTTTGCATGTGCACGTGGCTGTTTAGGAGAAGATGCAGAGGGTGGGCTACAGGGAAAGGCATTAGAGCACTGGCAAAGTTGTGTGCAGATCCCAGGCTCTGAGGCAGAGCTGTGCAATTCTCTCTGCATGTACTGCAAGCAAAGCTGCCCAGCTGGTGGCTGGTGGTGAGGTTTTGCTTCTTGAATCTGCCTCCAGACATACTGTATGAAAGAGATTCCCCCTCTTGTGAGCCTGTTCCCAGAGAGACCTAGAAGAACTGCGATCAGTGAGAAGACTTGGTTTTCCTCCTCTTCCTCCACTTGAGGCAATAACACCTCTTGTGTCCCACAGGCTGGAAGAAGTGTCTGCCATGGACTGTGGAGACCTCTCTCTTCCCATCCCCAGCGTTGTTGGCCGAGTAGAACATATGGAATTGCAATTTGGCCAGGAGACAGTGCTGTGTTCAGCACTGGTTGTAGGTGAGAGTGCCAGCCCCTCCTCTCCCTTGTTTCTCCTGTGTCCCTCTTGCCCTGGCAAGGGCATTTAAAGGACCTTTGGAAAAAGCATAACACAGTGGAAGGTTGGTGATGTGGCCACCTCCACTGCAGGCCAACATCACCATACACAGTGAATATCCTCAATGTAACCAAAGGCAAGGGGCATAGGAAGAGTAGAGAGAAGACAGAAAACATTGAAAGTGGGGAGAAATTAGATGGTTTTTCAGTCTTAACTAAGGATGTGAAAAAATCTCATTTAGATTCTAAAATGGACCTTTCATAAAATTCTGCAGATAGCTTGATTAATCCTCTGGTTCCTTATGTTCTCCTATGGAACAGGCACTTGTATCTCTGGCTGGCTAGAAGGCACCAGAGAAAGTAACAGAGGGTACAGCTTATTTCCTAGAGTGCTTCTCTGTCTGCTCCTCTGCCTCTGCTGCAGGGAGCACCCTGAAAGAACCTGGAAGCCCCAGAGTGCTGAGTCTCCTTCAGTGTCCTGAAGCAGGACCCTTTGAAGGAAGGAACCATAGGAGACAAGTTCAAGTCAGCAGGCACTGAGGCAGGCCCAGAAAACAGCAGAAAGGCTGCATGTTCTGCATTTACATCAAGCTCTGCATATGCTGAAAACAACGTGGTTGTCTTTTTTCCTGCCCTGTTCTTTCTCCCTGTTAGTCTTCTAGCTTTACCTCCTGGCTTTAATCTGTTTCCCCATCTTCAATGAGTCTTGTTCATCTTCCAAGGCCTCCCTTGCTCCTTCTTTTCATGTACATTCTTCCCACATTCCCAAGTTATCTAGAAAGACCTTCCTCCTCTTACACACTCTAGCTTGCTCTTCTTTACTGGTTTCCACTCTGCTTGTTCTTGCCCTTCATGGGGAATCTGTACTAGTACCAGCACAGGTGAATTTACCCCACAGCTACTACCTACTACCCATTTTGTTGGAACATGAAAATGGCTGCCTTGGAAGGAGCAGAATTGCTACACCTGTGTCTTACATCTCCCTGTGCACACAGTGCTCTCACTTACATGGTTATAAATAAATTAGAAATTACACCCAAACAGGGCAAGCAGGCCTCCAGGAGACATGGGAAGTGTTAATGACATTACAAGTGGCTGATGATTCCTGCAGACTCCAGGACCTGGGAATTCCTCCTTAGCTACCACTTTAACCCCTGGCATCTTCTGTGTTTGCTGACACTGAAGACTTGCACCAGTTACAAGTAGGACAGACAAGTTACATGGAAAAAAAATTAATAAAATTTAATAAGATTGGATAGATTGCAGCCATTAGTTGCAGGCTTTGGTCAGACAACTGAACCAATAGCCTGCTTGCATGTGACTGGCCCCCTTATCCCCTCTCCTCTCCATTTTCCCATGCTTGTTCTCCCCTGATTCACCCTGCTGCTTGCCTTCTGCCTTTTGCCCTTCCCTTACACAGCCCATAGTAAGTTTTATGAGATCTCACAAGCCCCTTCTGATATCTCATATTAGGTTTCAAACAATCACACAAACCCCCTCAAATTTATCTCACAGTAGTCACGATAATCATGGTTTCCTTCTCTCATCAGCTGCAAAGTTCATTTTGACCATCTTCAGGACTGTGCCTAAATAGCTCCTTTAAAGGCTCATCAGTGAGTGGCAGAAGAGTTCTGATTTATTATTGTCACTGTTACCATCTGCTTGTTAATGTTGGTGTGTTTAACTTGTCCTTTTCCTTGTTATTTTTTATCTGATTTATATTGAAGAGACTATAACCATAAAAATTTATGAATCAGATGTTCTTGTATTTCATATCCTTTTACAGGAGAGACACATTTTCTTTAATGAGGCAGTATTACATAATCTAAATCCTGATCAGTCTCTTCTCTCTTCTCAGATGATGAAATGCTGGAGTTTTGCATTGGCCTCCAGACTCTGTTTTCTCTTAAGGTAAGGAACAGCTCCTTGCTTATTGCAGGGCTCTTCTCAGGAAGCTCTCCAAGATCTGGCTGTTGCAGCACCAGAATTACTTAATGTCCAGGTTCTCTCAGGGCTATGCTTGTTGCACAGCTGCCTGACTGGGTGCAGTATGCTCTGGTCACTGATTCCAGTCCTTCTTAAAGGTTTTAAGAAAGAAAACACTCAGTAGGATACTATCACATCTCCCATTCTCTGTATTCCTGACCATACAAGTTGCAAGTGGCAAGAGGAAACTGAAGAGGAGACAAGAAAAGGCATGAGTTAGACCCATGTTGCCCTTTGAAGGCAGATGAGAACAAGCTTGGCCTTGCTTTAAGCCAAATGAAGCTGTATGATCACACTCAGTGTCCAACACTCGCTGGGCATGAGTGGAAAGAGTCCTCTCCTTTTGTCAGCTTGGCTCAGGATCAGTGCTCTGCTGAGCCTGGCTCCTGGGTGGCTCAGGATATGGCTGCAGCAAGCTGGCTCCTGCCTGCCACACATTTGTGGCCATGTGCCAGGCTCATAAAACAGGAAAAACAATGGGTTGAATGGCTGAGTGATGTGAGGACATCAACTCAGAGAGGGTCATAGGGAGAAGGATGGGAAATGGCCCTGTGAGGGGTTTGGAGATTAATCCCATTACAGGGAACTGGAGCAAGGAGGCAGCATGTAGGACAGGGAAGGAAAACTGTAAGGTCTCTACAAACGCAGAGAGGAGTTACAGGCTCTCCCCAGTCACAGACATCATGAGGTTTACTATCTGAAATGTCCAGCAAATAACTGTCTCTCTCCTTCTTTAGTGTTGCATCGACTTGGAGGAAGGAGTCCTGAGATTTAAAGCACTGAGTCAGGAGCTGCCTTTTCTACATGCCTCTGAAGAGCCTGGTCAGTGACTGGCTGCATTCCTCATGTCTGGAGACTTGCTGCCACGAGAGAGAGATGAGGGTGAGGCTCCCATGCCCCTAACCTTGCTGAGTTCTAGGCTGAGGCATTCAATGGGGAGTGAGAAAAAGGCAAGTGGGTGCTGGAAGCTGTCACTGGGAGTGCCTCAACTTGAGATATCCCTCCTTTCAGTGGACCCTCTTGCTTGTCCTGATGTGCCGAGTGGGCATTTTGTTCTTGTTCTGCTATTTGGCCCTAGTCAGTCCAATTTCTGGTTTTGTAATAAATTTATGCTACCCTCTTAGTGACTTTACAATACACTCTGTTCACAAGAGAGTCTCTGAACAACCTCCAGTTGTTCTATTGACAGGAGAACAGTGTTTTCTCCAAAGACCTCCAAAGATTACCACAAAAGTTTCCCTTCTCCTTGCCTCAATGCCAGTGTACGCCAGTCCTGTTTCTTTGTTGGAAGGGCTCTGTTCCCTTTGTCTGTACTCTGGGAAACTGGATTTTGCTGCTTTTTGATGGCTCAGAGCAGAACAGAAATATTTTCTTGGGAAAACTTTGTGGCAAAAACCAGTTTTAGAGTTCTCAGTTCTAAGAAACCTTAGCAGAAATGTTGAGTGCAGACGCCTAAAGCACTGACAGGGGCTTGGGCTTTGCCATTGCATCCATGGGCACAAAGCTATGTTATATGAATGGCAATGCTTACCATCTCTTGGTGTTATACCCTGTAACCAGACTTGCACACCCTGTTCTTCTGGCCAGGCCACTCCTCTCTGCACTCCAGCTGCTAGAGCTGCATCCCTGTTCTCTCTGCTCCTTCACTGAAGATCCTGCCACTCAGTCTAAATGCTGAGATGAATGACAGCACCAAGTCTTCTGCTCTGTCAGCTCCTTTCTTTCAACTTGAAACCTAGTGATTAAACACAGACACATCATCAGCCTCGAGTCCTGGCATCACACAGCCCATCAACTTTGCTTCTCTTGCACAAAATGAGAACTTGTAGTATCAGCTCAGGTTAGAGAACTGTGAACTCATCTGGAATGTTAAAGGTGATTATTAAGTCACTTAACAATTGGGTTTATTTAATTTCTTTTTTTTTTTTTTTTAATTTCCATACTAAAGCATAGCTGTATTAAAAATACATGATCTATTCTTAGCTAGCTCTAGAAAAAATGCACTAGATCAGGACTTGTTCCATGCCTCATGGCTACTGATTCACTATCCAAACTGCAAAATGTACCTTTATCCACCCTTAAAATGCTATGACAATCCCATTTTGCCTATTTTCCTGGATTAAGCACCGCTGACTCTCTTCCTTTTTTATCAAACTCGTCATTGTCCATGTTGTGTTTCTCAAAGAATGTGTATATGCATTTTTCCTTTTTTTTTTGGGGGGGGGGGGGGTTAATTCTTTTCTCTACAGCTGTATGCTGTAGTTTAACACATCCTAAGGACATCAGAGTAAAGCCTGGCTGATATGATTTGGGATTCACTTACCAGTGATAATTGGCGTGACTGGCATCTGCTGCTCCTACAAGGAGCATCAGACTTTTACTGTTAGATACTTTCCTCAACTTCTTTACCACTCTTCTGCTTGTGCATCTGACTATTTCTGGCTGCATGAACTGCTTTCCATGAATCTCTCGAGTGGCACCAACGGTTCCCACATTTAGTCAGGAAAACATGCCTACTCCGTGAGCCTGTCTGCCAAAGCAGCAGTAATTCCTCCTGGGTTTGTATCACTTGCATGCCTGACAGGCTTCTCAAACCCAGGGGTCTAGGCAGCTCACACTTGTACTAAACCATCCTGTATTCCAGCTGCAGTCTATGTGGTACCTGGGCCAATTCTGCTGACAAAATCTTGCTTGTGATAGACAAAACACCTGTTTTCTATACACATCACCTCACCCAGTTTCCAACTCTCACTGCCCTCTAAAAACAGCATGTAGAACAAAGGCAAATAATCTATACATACAGATACCATGTCCATTACAAATCTTATTACTCATTAACTTCTATGATCCATTAAAAAAACCCCTCTAAACCACAACCCAAAAGCTGACTTTAGCCCTAATCAAATAAACCCTAACAATGACCCTAAATCTAAGATGTAAGGCACTAAATCTCAATCCTAAATTTAACCCCTAAAACAAACTCTAAAACTTAATGCTAATTCTACCGCCTAAATCAAATCACCACCCCCTAACTATAAAACTTAACATGAAACATAACCCCCAAAACTTAACGCTGTAACCCCAACATTTACCATCTGATTTTAAATCCAATACAGAAACCTAATCATAAAGACATTAACTATAAACCCTAATCCCAAACCCAAACTATAGTCACCAACCCTAAAATCTAAGCTAACTCCAGCCCCTAAACCTAAACTCCAAGGCCTAAATCTAACCCCTAAATCTAAACCCCAAACCATATAACAAAACCCAACCCTAACCCCATCTCAAAACATATCCCTAACCCTACATCCCACCACAACCACCTAAGTCTATCTGATGGCTTTTGGCATTCCCACAGGGGCCCTGCTTCCCTCCACAGTGCCCTGGGGCTTTTGCTGAGTTTTGCTTTGCCCTGCTGCCTTTCAGAGCATCCCAGGGCTTTTGCCAGGCTTTGCAAGGCCCATATGGGACCCTGTTTCCCTGTGGAGCCCTGCAGGGCTTTTGTTGGGCTTTGCTGATGCCCAGGCAGGTCTCTGCTGCCTTCCTGAGTGTCTGACAGCTTCTGCTGGGCTTTGCTGGTGCCCACAAGTGCATGGGAAGGGGAGGGCCACCAACAGCTCTAAGTCCTGGCCACTTCCTTGTGGGAGCAGTGCCCAGTGTTAGTTTTGCAGCTGGGCCCTGGCTAGGGCAAGGGTGTAGGTGGGTAGGAGCCTTCAGACTGAAGCCAACAGGAATCTTTCCAACGATTTAGAAAGAGTGTTGGATAGGATCCTACAGAAAACTGCCACGACTTTGAGTTGACAACTCTGTTTTGACTACTGCCTGTCACTTGCAGCCCTGCAGATAGATACCTGCACACTAGCTGCTGCTGGAATTCACCAGGTGCTGTTCCTACATGTCCATCTTGGAATAACTGCTTTTGCTCACATTCAGAACATCCTCCAGCCTTTCTGAAGCATTTCTATGGTTCACATGCCTCAAATCCTAAACCACTAACAGTTTGGGCTCCTCTGTGAATTAACGTGCTACAGTAGGTGAAAATCTCCAGCCCTATCTACTCCTCTCTTCTCTGCTTAATGACTCCTTCTTTGCAGCCCCCTTTCCTTCTGCTCACACTGGTAAGTGACAAATTTCCTTCCAAAAGGAATTCTTTCCTTTTTAGAGAATCCTTTTAACACTTGCCTTGTACCCTGGCTGCTAATACACTCGCACACTGCCCCAAAATCTTGCCAGCCTCCTCTCTTTGTTGTAAACAACTGCATGTATAAATTCCCAGTCACAGAGAGGATATTTCCAAGAAAGCACTAAATTAGTATGAGTTCTCTTCTCAGCTCTGAAATCAGCTCCAGGGCAGAAGACATGCTCTTCACCTTCCTCCTGTCCATGTCACTTGAACACACAGATCCACTCTTTTGTCCAGACATGGAGGAATCTGTTGCCAACAATTATCTTGGAACCTCCCCATCAAGCTTTGCTGCAGGCAGAGCTTCCAGAAAACAAAAACCCATTTATACAACTAAATGAGAACCGCAGGTCATGATGCCATGGCAGACACCTCACTTCAACCCATTGACTAAATCACACGCATCCTACAGGGTCAGTACCTGCCTTCCTCACCAACACAGCTCCTGGTGGGTTTTCATCTCCCCAAGTTACTTGGCATAAAATGACACAGTTACTGCACTTGACACGTGTATTCTGAATTCTAGCCCAAAGACATTTTTCTTCCTCACAAAGCATTTTTGTGTCATTACATCTGAAGCACAGCCTTGACTGTCAAAGAAATAAGTCTTGGCTTTAAAATGTGATGGTAAAATAGGACTTACAACATCTCAAAGAAGCCAACTCAACTCCCATCTACAAATATAGTAATTTTTAAGTCTTCCAACACAGGGGAGAACAGTGAGAAATTTTTGAGTGGGCTGGCAAGGCTGAAGATTGTAAAAATTGTAGTTTCTCTTGGAAAAGTCTATTTTACAGATACACTTCCCTACTCCCAATTCCAGTCATCTCTATTGCTTTTGGGTGATACAGGGAACAAAGGAATAATCTAAAGGTCTTTTTCACTGAAGATCAAAAAATGCTACCACTTTCACAGAGAAAGCAGAAGTTCAGTACAAACTGCCAGCTCAGAGCAGGACATAGGCACATCCTGTATGTGTCCAACACAGGTCTCCTCATGATGAGGCCTGTCCCTTCAATATAAAAAAATGGAATGTTATTATTTTAGGGATAATCTCTTTGAACCACCATGGTGGTCAGTTTCTATCAGGGCTGCTTTTTAATAGAGTGGGCACAGCAGTTGTGGAAGTCTGCAGGGAAACATCTGCCATGGCAAATCTCTGAACAGTGTGCAATACACCCAGGGGTGGGGAGAAGGACTTCTGTCCTTCCTGAGAACATGCACTCTGCCAAAGCCATAATCAGGACCACTTCCAGGAGCTTGGGGTCACTTGGTTTTGAACAGAATGGGAGCTGCAGCCATCCATATTCCCAGAGGCTTGCTCCTTCTTTCACTACCAGCAGGTGAACTATGGCATTGAAGACCATTGAGCCACATACCTGTTTGCATTCAATCCTCCTTTCAAGAGGCTCCACTGGCACATGCCAGGATACACCCGAAAAGTTATAGAAATAACTAAATTATAGCAGAAAGACCATAAAAATGAGGGCAGGGATGGAGAGCAGGTTTATTATGTCTCAGGAAAATAAGGCAACCCTCTCCCTTTATTTTTTGCTAGTAAACTGAGCATCAGAACCAAAGCCATGAACCATTTATCAGCAAATACCCCCAGTGCCTGAGAATACTGTCAGACTCCTCACTTGCTGTGTGCTGGCACTGGGACATACAAAGGTGTCCAGCAAATGCTGCCCTGTTGGAAAGTTTCCCAGCACCAGCAGGTTATGCCAATCTGCTAGAGTAGGATACAGCAAACAACATTTTCTGCTGTGTGGGAAGGAACCACTTCTAAGTCCAACTCTGTGGCTTGTGTCGGCTGGCAAGGACAGACAACTAGTTACAAAGAAAATATAATGTAACTCTATCAGTCCCGAGACAGAGCCTTAAGTGGCTCCTTTCCTGAGGAGATGGACACTTCACAGAAAAACTGTTGCCAGTGGAAGTAGCCTGAATAACAGACTTGAAGAAGTATTTGGCGCTTAGGAGTTCAAGGCAGGAAAAAATAAGGAAAGCCATCTTTTGGCCAAGGAATGGTACAGATGTTCAATTAGTTCTTCTGTAGACATTTTTCATTTTCTCTTGTGCAGAAGGGCCACAGGAGCAAAATGAATCTGCAAGTTACTATGTGCTGCATGAAGTATAAAACTGTCAGGGGAAGCCCTCAAATGTATTTTTCCTCTCCAATGGTTTTTAAGAGCTGAAAAGTTTTGGGGAACAGATGTTTTTGTAGTGTCTGTATTTTCTCACCCCTGCTTTTCATAGTGTGCATTGCCTAGGCTTGCACAGCACTCAGCAATGTTATCCTCAGGCTGGCAAAACAGGGTTGGGGTGCACAAATGGCCCTGCCCAACATTCGCAATGCTTTGGCCCCGTTTTCTTTCAAAGATGGTTCTTAGAAAAATGTCATCTCTCCCTTAGTAACACTTTCCCATTCTTTCTCAATAATTAATAGTCCAACAGTGGATCAGTTTGACCTTCCTTTCTTGGAAATCATTCGACCTGTACAGCAAAGTTTGTTTTGCCTAAAACAGTTCCAGCCATATGCACCCATTTGTACACCCCTTGTGCTTGTGTTGCTAATAAAGATTTCTATTTGGTGTTGCTAATAAAGGTTTATATTTGGCATGGACAGACAGCACTGAGTTGTTCTGTTATGAGTGTAGGCCATCCTGTTTCCCTGCCAGGCCCTATTTGCCAGAAGCAATGGTGATGATTGCTGTTGGGATGGGTGGCTGCACATCTCAATGTCACAAAAGCTGACAATTTGTTGAGGTTACACTCTGGGTCTGACAAGCTTCAAGACAAACTCCTTGCTTTAGCCCATGAGTAGATGGTCCCTGTGGTGTCAGCTCTCCACAGCCCACAGACTCAAGCCTTGCTGCTCTCAACACCACTGTTAATAAGCTCTATTATTACTTTAAAGGTCCTGCTTGAAGGGTCCAGTTTTACACAAGCACTTAGTATGACAGGGGAACATTTAAAAATGCTTCTCAGCACGGCCATTAAAATGGAGAGAAACTTCTACTGCAGTTAGAGAGTCAGAGGATACATTGGCCTGAGAAGCAAGCTAGCAGGTACAGAGCAGATCACACCATTTCACTGCTCCATGCTCCAACTTCCACTGCTACCAAATGCAGAGGACAGCACTGTCCTCTGAAAAGCTTATGTAAATCTACAGAGGGAAACTGCAAAGAATAGCTAAGGCTTATTATGTAAAGATCCTGCCCTTCTACCACACAGAGTTGCTTCAACAACAGTCACCTTGACCCAAGGGCAAGACACTCCTTTTCTCTATACAAAGCATTTTCTCCCAGTTAGGGCTGCCCTCGGATATTTTGCAGAGGAAAGCACAGCAGGTTTTCAGCCGCCTGCAGGATCTTTCAGTGCTGCCACTTGCTCCAGATCACGGAATTGTATTTGCTGTGACTCAGGCTGCTGTAAGGGCGAAGGGACAGCTCCATCCATCACGCATGTTCAATAAAACAGCACACAAGTGAGAGGGGATAATCGATGCAAACCAGCAGGTAAGCCTGCTGCCCCTTTCCTAACAAGCTCAGTTAGGCAAGGGACAAGCTAAGAGAGGGAAAAGCACAATAACAACTGCATGTGGAAAGCTTCATGCCTGGGCTTTTGCAAATGAGCTCCCCTTTACCAGACTCCTCATATCAGCCAGTGGAACATCACTTCCAGCCCACCTCTTTTAGTTGTGCAGGACTCAAAGCATGATGCTCTCCAGAACAAGAGGCAAGAGTGGCATTTCTACTGCTTACTGTGGGATGGCCAAGCTCTCATAGCACCACAGATCCACAGTCAAGTCAGACTGGTCTTACTGACCACTTCACAGCTGCTTTGTTAAATCACAGCCTTCTCTGGGATCACCCTGCCCAAGAAGATGGAGACAAGCAATGACTCTTGACTAGAGCTGGCTTTGCTGGAGCTGCTCTCTCTCCACACCTTATTAGTGCAAGCTGTGCATGTCTCCAGCTACTCAGAACAGGTGATTTGTGAGAAACTGCTTGGTAGAAGAGCAGCAGCAAAGTAAAGACAAACTATGCATGGCTCTACTTTAAATGCACCTAAGTGGGAGAGAAGGCCCATGCCTGCACCCCAACTCAGTTCCTCTGTCTCCAATTCCTGCACTGTAATCCTGCTAAGAACTCAGAAGTATTCACTGAAGTAAGAATAGGTCAAAATGGAAACTTGGCTCAGCTGGTCTCTCCATCTGTGACCTCAGTGCACCTTCACAGTGACCAGTGGAGCACTTCAGTTAGTGAGGAAAATGGAAACTGGCAACAGAAGGTCTATGTGCAGGATCCTTGTCCCTTTCTGTTCTTGTAGCTGCCTCAGCTAAAGGCAAACCAACCCACCACATACAGGCAAGTCTACAGTCAAGAACAGCCCTTCACAGCCTGCAGACCCTTTCCTGTCTGGAAGTTTTGACAAGGTAGGGAAATAATAGTCATATTCATCAGACGCCCAATTCCAGCTGCAGAAGAGCTTGTGTTGGCATTAAAGATGTCAGCCTTCTTGTTATAAGGGATCCTGGATGCCACTGCAGTGGGCAGAAGAATCTGTTCCAGCAGGATCCTGCGAGGGGCTGCTGAGATGGTATTTCTCAGGAAAATAGAGTGTTTTGTGAATCAGGTTTCTGACAGCAGAAACATCGCTTCTGTCTAAGGAAAAGAGAGAAAACTGGTTGTTAGGCATTTTCATCAGGCAATGGGAAAGCCTCTTCCTCCAGAAATACTCTAGTGCCCACCATATCATCTGCCAGCAGCCCTTCTCCTTCTCTCTGTACATCCTCCACTCTGTACATCGCTTTCTGCACTTACCTATACCCAGCTGCTGCAGGAGACTTAAAAACTCTGGGTCACAATCCAGGATTTTCAACAGGTTGGTGGACTCCATTCTCTCCAGTTGCACATCCCAGTAGATGTAGATCTTCTGGCTGAAGCTGACATAAACAAGGCAGGGACTGTTGCTCCCTTCTTTGCATGCATAGAGACCTGCAGAAAGCAGAAGTGTGGAGATCTGACTACTTCCAAAAGGAAAGAGTAAGCAAATAATTGACATTTCATGATGAGGTACCAAAGCTGTTAGCAGAAAACAGCAAGCACCTGGGCAGAGATATGGGCCTGGGTATACCAAGTCTCTTTGGGACAATCCAAGAAGCTGTCTCTGAACTGCATGAAGCTGCATTTGCAAGCTGCTTCTTGAAGGTCTAAGAGAGGGGACTGAGCAGAGCCAAAACTCAGGCTGGTTCCATGGGGTACTAATCTCCACGTAAGAACAGCTTAGAAGTCTGCAAATTAAAAAAAACAGTGTGGAGGACATGAGACCACTGTAGTGCCTCCAAAAAGGACAAGAGAAAAAGAACCCCAAGTCACCATAGACAAGCCTCAGCATTACTTTCTCTCACCCTTACTTTTTCCAGATGCCACCAGAGGAAAGACTAGCTGGGCCTTCTGCAATATGCACACAGGGAAACTATTCCCCACTGCAGACAGACAAAGGATTCTGGGTCTCCTAGATGGGAGTAGTAGCTTTGAGGTGAAAATGCTGTGAGGGCTGGCTTTGCAGTCAGGCTTCCCACCTGCACAGAAGGCACTGACATTCTCATCTGCTTGGAATCTGGCCACAGTCCGATTGTGGTCGATGATGTACGTCTGACCGTCCCACGCACAGGCAATCACCTCCTCGTGCCCATTGCCCTGCAGGAACCAGAGGAGTGCATATTACACAGGTATCACCTACTCCCAGGGACAGCCAAGAATCTTTCTTGCTGGTTCAGAGAACAACACTGATGTCTAGACGTCAATTCTGGAAATCTCATTGAGATATTTTGCACTTGGAGCTCGTCTCTCCTCTATATGGTAATCCTTACGTACTGTAAGAGCTTTTAGACAATCAGATTGAAGAGCAGCTGGGGGACAAAAGTTTAGGAATGGATAAATGGATGCTGGGTCTAACGGGCAGACACAGCTCAACCTCTTACAGCTGGGCAGACTGACCTGAGTACAGAATGTACTGCCACAGTCAGAACACTGTGTGTCATCCTGAGATAATCCCAGCCTTTTCCATCTGAGCCATACTCCTTCTGCCCTTCCTAAGTTCATATACACAAAGCAAATGCTGAGTTTTTGTCTTCATCTTTCCCAGCCTTACTGACATACTTACTGTAACATCCAGCTTTTCCAGAGCAAAGAGCTGGTGATCAACCTGAACAGACCACAGCAGCTTGTCTGCTCCCTCCATCAGTTTCAGTGTTCCTGAAGAAAGAAAAAAACAACTGTCTTGAAAACAATAAAAGAGAGCAAGATGTTTGCTAATGCCAGGCCCTACTCCTTCAACACTCAGGGTTGCTGAGAGTTAGCTGCTAATAGCACAGGCATGGTCTTGGCTGCTAAATCCATACTGGACACTTTACCCCACCTACCACGCTCCTATTATCCAGGCATACTGCAGCAGTACTGGGCAGGGAGCACTGGCCATGAGACAGTGGAACATAAACAACCATCTATCCTCACAGTGCCCTTCATGCCTTCATACAAAGTCTGTCAGCAGAAAGTGTATTTGAATCAAATTCTCTTGCCTGACTCTTGAAGGGTTTCTGAAGCCCAGCTTCCCTTTCTTTTAAAAGTCAAAAGCACTGAGCCCCTGGTTCCCTGCTTTGAATTAGTGACAGGCCTTGGCTGCCCCACAGGTCTTCTTCCAGGACAGTGGCAGAACTTACCATCCAGAGTACAGAGGGCAAAGAGACCTGAGCCACTACTCTCACTGGAGCCTGTAAGCACAAAAGAAAACTATTGGAGTTGATGCCATTTTGTAAACATTGTCCCCTCCTTCTCCTGAAATAGAAGAGATCCAAACCAAGCTGATCCATGCTGCCTCCTTTCCTTGCCCAGCTCTGTGCAGGACAGCACTGACAAATGTCACTACATCTGAAGAGGAGTCCCCTGACCACTGGGCTGCTTCAGCCCTTCAGTAAACTCTCTACCTAGCTACTAAAAAAAGAAAAGACATGCAATGTCAAGTTTTAAAAATACGACACTCTCAGAGAGAGGACTGGAGCTGTATACAACTAAAGCTGCATTTAATCCTTACAGTGACAACACAGGAGAGGCACTGGCTCCCTCAGGAAGAACCCAGGAAACCTGGCAGTCAAGGGCAAGCCAGCAGAGCTGAAAGCAAGCAGGTAGTTTCCTCAGAGAAGGTTAACAAGGCGAGCCTACCTCCAGTGCCCACAGAGAGCTCCAAGCTATGGCCCCCTGCACACTGCCAGGCTAAAAACCACTCCATTTCTGCAGATCAGCCTAAAGCAAAGGCAGCTGGTTGGGTGCTTAACTGCTCCTAGTGACATGCACCCAGACAGGCTGTGGTCCAAGAGATCTGCTGTGTCCCCCTTGGAAACTGGTCAGCATGGCACTCTTCAGCTGTTTCTTTACTGACAGTCCAGCATCAATGGGCTTTTTTACAGCCTGCTCTTCATCTCTTAGTCTGTGCACCTTCATTTTTCACAGACATCTCTCAATAGATGCAAGGCTTCATATCCAGTGAAATAATTGATTTCATGCTCTGTTGACCATGTTGCTCACAGCAGCATCAGAGATGCTGAAAACATGACAAGCTTAGGAACTGGGCAGGAAAGGTCTTCTGAGGAATGGGAAGAGGGTGGGGTTCAGTGGATTGCTCTTGTTTACAGCCTCTAATTACATTGGACAGGCTGAATCATTCTTGGGCAGCACTGCAGGAGGCAATACTTGGGCAGAGCAGATACAAGGGAAAGTGATCTCTACTGGCAGTTTTCTGCCTTCTATTATGCTCACACACTCCAAGGGGGACTGAAAGCTCATTCTCCATAGGTACCAAAGGAGGGTTCAGCAGGTGCACCAGGCACAGGTCAGAGCACAAGGAGTTACAGGAGGGAAGCAGTGGCAGTGTGCAAGGAAAGTCTGAACACAAGAGGAGTGTGTCAGGGCTGAGAGAAGCTGGCAGCTGTGCAGATTTTAGACACAAGACCTGAACACAACACAGTGGAAGAAGACAGAGGACAATGATACAGATGAAATATGGAAGCAGCTCTGGAGAGGCTGGGGCTGCACAGTAGAAGGAGGAGCAGCACAGAGCCACCAGGAACTGAGATTCAAATGCTGAAAAGCAAGAATGAAGATGAGGCTGTGGGAAGGAAGAGATGCATCTAAGGAATAAGAAGGAGGCATATGCTGCAGCCACGCAGAGGTAAAGATCAAGGACATCTGTAGGAGCACAGCATGGCAGCCATTCAAACTGACTAAATGCAGGTCAGCAGAGGCTGCAGAAAACCTCTTGTGCTGAGTGAAGGATAAGGGCTACCTAAGGAAGGACAAAGGCTATAAAAAGCTTACATGCAAATATCTGTCTTTCTTTGGGAGCTGGCTAAGAGAAGCTGAGATCCCTGTGTTCTTGCAGCTGCCTCTCAGGGTTTTATTTTTCTACCACAGGAAATCTGATTTCATTCTGGACTGATGTACTGAAAAAACACCAGGGGCAACTGCTGGGCTGGAGACCCCAAGCTGCTGATCTCTCACCTCGGGCAATGCTACCAATCAGATGAGTGGAGACATTCTTGTTGTGAATCCGCCCAGACGTTTGGTGTAGAATCACATCTCGAACAGGGGCCTCACTAGGGAAAAGAGAAAGACAACAGGGAAAAGTTAGGGAACCACACCTGGGATTGTCTCAGAACAATTTCAGGAGCAGTGTGTTCCAAGCTCTACAAATCCAGACAGCGACAGAGTTTGTGAACAGGTGGAGCCCTTTAATGGTAAAGGAAGAAAATGCATGCCATCCCAGGCATTAAAGAAATGCACTGATTTTTAAAAACACAAACCCAGAATGATTTGATGCACCAAAAAAAGGAAAAAAAAAGAGCTGAAAAAAAATCAGTAAGGCCTGTGTTTCAGTGAAGGAAAAAAAAAAAAGCACAATTTTTATCATTACTGTTACATAAGCCTGGCTGCTTTTCTCTCACAAAATATCTGCCCAGACTGAACAGGCTGGTGAGAGACCACATCTGGGCCTGGCTTCTGGCTTACAGGGTACCATTCCACTGAGTTCTCTATGACATCAAGGAGACCTGCCTAGGTCCCCTCCTGCTGCAGTTTTTTGTGTCTGCTTTGAAGACTCACAGAACACCACATAAGCACCCAAATTCGCCACCAGGGTCCTTCCAGCACCAAGACAGTAACAAACACCTCACTGCTCATCCTGGTTACTGTGGTTGTGATTTACAGCACTGGCTGCCAGGGGTCTCATTAGGAAAACTTCTAATGGCCTCACCTGCAGAAAACAAGTGAATGAGCCCAGTTTTATCCTAGGCTTCAGATGTATTCGGTTTGGCCCGGTCTCTCAGCTGTTACCCTGCAATCTGATGACCTTCCTCTGGAAATCCAGGTCACTCAGTTCCCTACCTTAGCTCCCAGTAGTGAGGAACCCTCACAGGGAGCTGGTTTGGCCACTCTCCTTGCCCAATTCAGGAAGAGAGTGGGATAGAAGGAAAGCAGCAGTATTCATTTTTGTGACAGAGACATGAAGAGTGTTCATGGAAGCTTTGGTGCAGGCAGGCTTAAGTGATGAGCAGCACATCAGGTCACTGGGGCAAGGACACGACAGCACCCCCCAATTCACATCAGTGATGTGGTGGCACCCCCTCATAACAGGCATCCACAGTAGTATGTGCTCATGTGCCCCTGCAGGAATGCTTGGGGCAGATCTGTCCCTTCCTGCTGTAACACCCCTCATCTGCTCGGGGCAAATCCGTCCCTTCCTGCTGTAACGCCTCTCACCTGCTCGAGGCAGATCCGTCCCTTCCTGCTGTAACACCCCTCACCTGCTCGGGGCAGATCCATCCCTTCCCACTGTAACACCCCTCACCTGCTCGGGGCAGATCTGTCCCTTACCTGTGTAACACCCCTCACCTGCTCAGGGCAGATCCATCCCTTCCTGCTGTAACACCCCTCACCTGCTCGGGGCAGATCTGTCCCTTACCTGTGTAACACCCCTCACCTGCTCAGGGCAGATCTGTCCCTTACCTGTGTAACACCCCTCACCTGCTCAGGGCAGATCCATCCCTTCCTGCTGTAACACCCCTCACCTGCTCGGGGCAGATCCATCCCTTCCCACTGTAACACCCCTCACCTGCTCAGGGCAGATCCATCCCTTCCTGCTGTAACACCCCTCACCTGCTCGGGGCAGATCTGTCCCTTACCTGTGTAACACCCCTCACCTGCTCAGGGCAGATCTGTCCCTTACCTGTGTAACACCCCTCACCTGCTCAGGGCAGATCCATCCCTTCCTGCTGTAACACCCCTCACCTGCCCGGGGCAGATCCGTCCCTTCCCGCTGTAACACCCCTCACCTGCTCGGGGCAGATCCCTCCCATCCCGCTGTAACACCCCTCACCTGCTCAGGGCCTATCCATCCCTTCCTGCTGTAACACCCCTCACCTGCTCAGGGCCTATCCATCCCTTCCTGCTGTAACACCCCTCACCTGCTCAGGGCAGATCCATCCCTTCTCGCTGTAACACCCCTCACCTGCTCAGGGCCTATCCATCCCTTCCTGCTGTAACACCCCTCACCTGCTCAGGGCAGATCCATCCCTTCTCGCTGTAACACCCCTCACCTGCTCAGGGCAGATCCATCCCTTCTCGCTGTAACACCCCTCACCTGCTCGGGGCAGATCCATCCCTTCCTGCTGTAACACCCCTCACCTGCTCAGGGCAGATCCATCCCTTCCTGCTGTAACACCCCTCACCTGCTCGGGGCAGATCCGTCCCTTCCCGCTGTAACACCCCTCACCTGCTCAGGGCAGATCCCTCCCTTCCCGCTGTAACACCCCTCACCTGCCCGGGGCAGATCCATCCCTTCCCGCTGTAACACCCCTCACCTGCCCGGGGCAGATCCATCCCTTCCCACTGTAACACCCCTCACCTGCTCAGGGCAGATCCGTCCCTTCCCTGTGTAACACCCCTCACCTGCCCGGGGCAGATCCCTCCCTTCCCGCTGTAACACCCCTCACCTGCTCGGGGCAGATCCATTCCTTCCCGCTGTAACACCCCTCACCTGCTCAGCGCAGATCCATCCCTTCCTGCTGTAACACCCCTCACCTGCCCGGGGCAGATCCGTCCCTTTCCTGTGTAACACCCCTCACCTGCCCGGGGCAGATCCGTCCCTTCCCTGTGTAACACCCCTCACCTGCCCGGGGCAGATCCATCCCTTCCTGCTGTAACACCCCTCACCTGCCCGGGGCAGATCCATCCCTTCCCGCGGCTGCGTCCCGCTGCTCCGTGTCCCAGGTGCACAGCAGGATGGCATAGCCACAGCCTGGCTGTGACACCATCAGCTCTGGTGAGCCATCAGGGCCTGGGTTCACAGACAGGCTGTCCACCTACAGCGACAGAGGAAAAACACGGGTAGAGCCAAGCACTCCAAAAGGTTTACAGTGCCTCCTGCAACCAAATTTGAGTATAGCAAACCTTCTGATATAGAGCTGAGCGGCAGCTGCACAAATTCAGCTGGAAGCAAAATGTCCAAGCTCAGTAAAAGGTTGGTTCTCTACCAAAAGCCACTTTACAACAACACTAGTACTTCCCACTAATGCTCTCCCATTGGGCAAGACAACTGCTTCTCAGACCAACCTACCAGCTGTACAGGAAAATCACCAGGATTTTCTCCTCTCAAGCCATCGATATGACAGTTGTTTTGTTCATAGGACTGAGATTCTGTGCTTCTTCTCTTGAAAAAGCCACCTCTTGAAGATTGTATGACAAATACTGCTCTGAACATCCTTTTTCCTTACCTGACCTTCTAGAAGCCATTTCTTCAACAGGATCAACTGCCCAGAGACATGGTCTGAATTCTCCGACGAGTCCTCCCAGCGGAAGGCACGGACCACCCTGTCAGTGTAACCCACAACCAACTCACACTTCCCATCTCCATCTGCAGGAAAAGGGAAAGACAGATGGACTCTCTCAAGCCCTAAGTGCCCAAACATGCAGAAAACACTCTGCTGGTTTCTACAGTTAGCATCCCTGAGGACCCCAACCATGTAACGAAAGCCTGCACTTCAGAAAAATTCCTTAGGTTCTTGTTTCTCCCTTCCATGACTTGGCTGTGGTTTGTTGGAGTGTCTGTTTCAGCAAGACAGTAATTTCCTACTGCAAGTCCCTCCCACCTTCTCTCCCCACTGCCTCACACACAAACTGCTTCACCCTGCATTCCCACCCCAGCTCTGTGGCTCACCAATGTCATTGATGAGCATGACCTTGGTGTTGGCAGGAATGTGCTGCTTGAACACCGGCTTCTGCTCTTCTGCTCCCGCCAACTCATGGTGGCCTGAAGCATCAGGGTGTTTTGAATTCAGAGAAGTCAGGTCAAAAAGATGAAACCAGCCTTCTGCACTCACCGCCACCACAAAATTCTGTGAGGGAAGAGAAAAACCTTTTGATTCTTCCTCTTTTAGAAAGTGCAAAAGCTATCCCACAGCAGGGCAAATGAAGACACAAGGGTAGATCGATCAAGATCAATGACTAAAACAGAGGGAACAGGAGGACTCTGGCCAGCACACAAACTTCTCTGCTATTGGCAGGGTCCAAACTTCTTGTTCATCTTTGTCAGACTACAGTATCAAGCTGGTATGTGTGCAATCCTCAAACAATGTCTGGCTTTCTCAATGCCCACGTCAGCTCTGCTCCCCACTAGAGGAAACACAGCTTGTATTTCAGGCAGGGTGCCTGAACTGGGACCTTTGGACTCATTGGTCCTGGCTTAACCCCCAGAAACAGCAATCCAACAAAAGGAGTCATAGTAGACCCAGTGGAATTTGCTTGGGAGTCCAGACTATTCCATGTCTCAGTCTTGTTTAGATGACCTTAAATGCACACAGCCAAGTGGCAGAAGGACCATGGCCCACAGCAGACATCAGCCCAAGAAAGGCAAAAGCCACTGAACAAAAGGAGCAAACCATCAAACCATCAAAGCCTTGTGGTGCTCCCACAAAGGCACATGGAAATCAGAAGTGCTCTCTGAAGACAGGATGGATTTCCCTGCTCTCTAAAACCTGCATAAGGCTCACAGAAAAATACCAGTTACATGTAAATAAAGGAACAGTTTAAAAACAGTAGTGCTAAAACTCTATGAGCAAAGGCAGATCCTGGAGAGACAGCACCTGCAATCTGTCCTCCTCCACACTCAGCACATGACATGACCCTAATCTTCTGAACACCTCCCACATGCCCTACAGACAGCTGGGAAGAGTTTGGCTCCTCTCACCTTTCCTTTATTGCACACATCTCCCACACGGACACATGTGAGCTGCAAGAGAAAACAAGGCCATCCATGAGAAAAGGCAACTCGACCCAGCAGCCTGGGATAAACCTCTGCCCTATCCCTCCTCTCCCATAAAGAATTCCCTGAACTCCTAACAGCCTTTCGAAGGACAAGGAGAGCAGAGTCAAGGGACAGAAACAGAATTGGCCAGAGCCCTGGGGTAAAACCCACAGTGCACAGAGCAGAGTGAAGGTGGGAGAGAAGCCCAGTTTCTATGTTTGTCCATTAATTTGCTCATAACTTCCAGCCCATGGAGCTTTAGACAAAAGCAGGGTCTTGAATAATTACATGAAAGACACCAGAATCAGTTCTGGCTGCCATTCCTCTCCAGCCTATATATTCCTAGACAAAGGACAAGGATAGCTGGCTGCACATACACCAAAAGGCCCAATCATTTAGAAATTTTGTCAAGAACTGACCATTCCTTGGCAAGATCGCACAGCCCAGGGCTTGCTATCATCATTCTTGTAAACATAGAGCTTTCCATTGGTGTCTCCCACCACGAGTTCATTCAGCTGTACAAGAAAATTGGGTTAGTAGGAAGAAATCCACAATTACATTAACAGTATTCCTTCAACAGCAAAAATTTCAGAATCCATACCTAAAAAACACTCTGTGGGAAGAAGCAGCAAAACAAAATGAGTTAAAGAGACAATCTTGAATCAAAATGGAAGGTCTGGGAAAATATAAAAGCCCTAATTTTATTTTTGCTGATAAAAGAGATGGAGAATGGCTCCTTAGAGCAACATCCTATTACCCACTGCTTCTCCACTCATTGTTTCAGAGTTGTGACACTGAGTGTTTTAACATCCTGCTTGGATGTTAAAACAATCATCATTACTCCATCTTCCATCCTTCAATCTAGATTGACTTGAATCACCTAAGGAAGATGATGGCAATGACAAAAACATAATCATCCAGGAGGAGAGTGCAAGAACACTTACAACAGATTTACACAGGATGTTTGATCTCACCGCTAAAGGGCTAAAGGGATTTCAGAATGGTGATTATTTCTTTAAAGATTTCTAAACATCACCAACCACCCATGCTGATGAGCCTAATACCATTATTCCATCTCCTGTATCATGCCTCTGTGTATCCAAATGGTGTGCATTTCATAACTCCCTCCACACCTTACCCTACAGAACAACTTTTTGTGGGGAAACCCCTTTAATCGTCTAGTGCATTGCTAGCCATGACACTTTCCAGGATAAGGCTGTAAAAAACCTTGACAGTTGAGGAGAAGGAACAGTTTACATATAGCTGGTTAAGCTAACCTCTTCCTAGTTACAGACAAATCAAACCCAACCATTTCTGGGGCTGACAGCAACACTCCCAATGCACATCCATCCATCACACGGGTCAAGAGACACCGAGACTTGGCTCCAACCTGTTTGTGATCCGCTGTGCCCAGCAAAGCACCGCTACATCCCCACCACTGTGACAGGTGATTGTCTGCTAAACACAAGTTAAGCTCCCCTCCGGCTCTGCACCACCCAGGCCACACCAAGGGTGAGCAGTACCTGTAATGGCGAGGGAAGCCCTGACGCGCTGCAGCCCAGCAAACATTCCCTTTGCAGGGGAACTCCTGGGGGGCTCTGACCAAGGCCCTGCGTCCCTCACACTGCTCAGGCGCCCGCCGAGCCCCGTGTGCGTCCCCAGAGCTGGAAGCCCCGCCAGCTCCTCCTGGCACCTGCCCTGGGGCCGCGCCAGCCGCTCGGGGCTTCCCCCCAGCCCCGCTCTGGCCCCGTTTCTCAGGCGGCCCCAGCCGGGCCCGCTGCCCCGGCCCGGCCTCGCCCGCCCCACCCCGGGCTCGGACCGTGTCGTTGTCGGCGTCCCCCAAGCAGATGGCGTGCGGGAAGAGGCTGCCGGCGAAGTCCAGCGCCACGCACTGCACGTAGCTGACGGAGCGCATCCCGGCCCGGGCGCGGCGGCTCGGCGGGCCCCGAGCGCAGGCGCGCCGGGAATGGCGGGAGCGCGGGGCGGGGCGGCGGCAGAGCCCGCCCGCCGCCACACACCGGGCCGGGCCGGGCCGGGCCGCTCCAAAAAACACCGCAAAGGATATACACACGCAGAGACAGACAGGTGTGGTTTACAAAGTCAGTACTGTAACTGTTTATTTTAAGCATTGTATTTTTTTTTTTTCTCTATAAGGACATACATAACGAAGTTTATAGTTGAAGTTTACATGCATGACCTCACTTACAAACACCAGTATGCCATCTTCTGCCGGCAACCAGACCCACTTTTAAAGACAGCATGGAACATCCTGTTCAGCTGCCTCAACAGGGCATGTTTAGTGTCCTTAATAGATTTACATTCTCAAACATTTCATAGTTTATGTAGTAACAACAAGGGCACAGTGGTACTTTCAAGACTCACACTTAACAACAGATGCACCATTGACTAGGTTTTTTTAGATGTGCCACAGAAATCATCACTTTTTGCTTTCAGAAACATGTACAACTATCATGCCTGTGGGAGATTTTTGAAAACTGTTGTTCAACGATTAGAAATTTATCATCAGGACTTGGCCCTGTGCTTTAGCAGCAAAAACAGTTTCAGCCACAGAGGCTTGTATTTCCAGGAATAACTAGCAACAAATCAAGGTATTTACTTGCTGAAGAATAAGTACTCTGGCTGGGCATTCCTGTCCCCCTTGATTGTTCTTCTAGGTCTATAAATCCCTTCTTCTAACCCCAGCTGACATTCACAGTGTTGTCTTCCCACAAGAGGGGGTAGCGCTTTGGTTCAAGTTTTTCACATACACAGGGCTGTTACTATAGTCAGAGCTCATGAAAATTACCTCCAGTAAACCCTAAAGCTTTATTAGACAAATGAAATCAGCCTTTCCTTAAGTGAAGTGACCTCCCAAGCACCTCTCCTGCCTCTGTCCTATCCCACCCACCCCACGGGATTGACCAGTGCAGCTCCCAGCTCTCTAACCAAGCTCCAAGCCAGGAGCAGGTGCTGAATTTGGTGTCTGGGGCCCAGGGGCAGGGCAGCACTCCAAGCAAGCCTTGCACCACTTTGGTGACAGTTCCAGGGCCCAAGCTGGGCTGGCACTGCTGCAGGACAGGTACTGGCACTCCTCCAGCCCCAAGAGTTAAGTGCTTACACAGTATTTCTGTTTCAGCAAAGGAGACGGGGAATTCACGTTTACATGTTTAAAACAGGGATACTCTCTCCAATATACACACAAATTCCAGTCCATGCCATGCCATGCAAAGACATCTTTCTCACCATAAAAAAGTCCATTTATTTTAATCTGAGATGGACAGATTTTCTACCTTTCTTCTGCAGAGCAGGCAAAAAAAAATGCCCCTGCTGCCCCTGTCTCAGAACAGGACACTGGAGATGCTGAATTTAACACCACGTGACAGGATAAACAACAGCTGAGTTTGAGTAATATGTTCCATGCCTTCAGACAAACAAAAAAGCCCACCCCAACCAAAAGCCCCCACAAAATTCAAAAGCACACCCACCCCCAAACAAGACACACAAACTGCAGAAAGAAGCAGAATATTGAGTAATAGCTTTCTTGTGAGATCTGGGTAAGCAGACATTAGAATCACTCAGGAGTTTGTAATTCATTAGAAGTATTTGCAATATCTAAGCCATTATCACTTACTTTCACTTCAAAGCCAGTAACTTTCAGGTATATTGTTGTTTTTGGTTTTCCTCTGGTCCAGTTTTACAATGTGGTGGGTGAAGAGGAAGGGTAGCAATATGAATATAGAACAAGCTCTATGCATGGGTTACAGACTTGCTTTTTGCACAGTTTCCAGCAACATAATTTTTCCTTTTTTCAAATATATGGGTAAATACTGTATCAATTATTGTGGGAATTTTCTATGGTAATGAACAAACAACATAGAAAAGTAATCAGGACACTGGCTATGTGGACAAAAGACCGCTGAATGACCAAAGGAGCGTAAATCCTCTCAATTCTGTGCAAATTCCAATAAAAACCCACGAAAAGTTCAATTTTCTTGAGTTTAATTGGAGCTTTATTACTTAAGCTATGACTTCAGTCTTCACCTTCAGCAATTTGCAAAGAGGATGCATACAAGAAAGGTTACAATACTTAATGGAAGGGACTCCCTACCAAGCAGGGGGAAAGAGGGCAATCCCAAGGCAGAAGAACTGGGAGCGCCAATTTGTTCTTAAGTCTCGCGTGAAGACTCCTGAAAAAGCTGATTACTTGAAGCAAATCAAGGAAATAAATTTAGAAAGCAGAATCTGGGAATAAAGTAAGCTGGAACCAGAAAGAAACAAAGACAAAACGGGGACTATCGACCTGTCAGCCTCAGCTCTGTGCCTGGGAAGATCAGGGAACAGATCCTCCTAGATGCTATACTAAGGCACATGGAGGACAGGGAGGTGACTGGGGACAGCCAGCAAGGCTTCACCAAGGTCAAGTCCCATCTGAGCAGCCTAGTGGCCTTCAATGATGGAGTGACTCCAGTGGACAAGGGAAGGGCTACAGGTGTCATTTACCTCCATTTCTGTAATTTTCTGCCTCAGACACAGTTCCCCACAAAATCCTTCTCTCTAAACTGGAGAGAGATGGATTCAATGGGTGGACTGCTTGATGGATAAGAAATTGGTTGGACGGTCGTATCTACAGGCTAGTGGTCAATGGCTCAGTGTCCCAATGAACACCAGTGACAAGTGGTGTCCCTCAGGGATCCATACTGGGACCAGTGTTACTATCATCCTCATAAATGACATGGGTGAAGGGGTAGATGGATTTGCACCCTCAGCAAATTTGCAGGTGGCACCAAGCTGAGCCATCTCTAGTTGACAGACCAGAAGCACAGGATGGCACCCACAGCCATCTGACCAAGCCTGAGAAAGGGGATGAAATTTACAAGGATTTAATAAGGCCAAGTGCAAAAGTGCTGCACCTGGGTTGGGGCAACCTCTGGTATCAATAAAGGCTGGGGGATGAACAGACCCCAGAGCAGCCCTGCCAAGAAGGATTTGGGGGTGAGGGGCTCTTGGATGAGAGGCTGGAGATGAGCCGGCAATGTGTACTCACAGCCCAGAAGGCCAATTGTAACCTGGGCTGCACCCAAAGCAGTGTGGGCAGCAGGACATCAACCTTTTGGACCAAGTCCAGAGGAGGCCCACCAAGATGATTAGAGGGATGAAGCACCTCTCCTTACAAGACAAGGCTGAGAGAACTGGGATTGTTCAGCCTGGAAAAAAGAAGGCTTTGGGGTGACCACACTGTTGCGTTCCAGTACCTTAAAGGGAGCCTACAAGAAACATGGAGAGAGACTATTTACAAGGGCAAGTAGTGACAGCACAAAGGGGGATGGCTTCAAACTGAAAGAGAGCAGGTTAAGATTAGGTATTAGGATGAAATTCTTCTCTCAGAGGGTGGTGAGGCACTGGAACAGGCTGCCCAGAGAAGCTGTAGATGCTCCTTCCCTGGAAGTGTCCAAGACCAGGCTGGATGCAGCTCTGAGCAACTTGATCTAGGTGAAGGGTGTCCCTGTCCATGGCAGGGGGGGTTGGAACTAGATCTCTGAGGTCCCTTCCAACTCAAGCCATTCTATGATTCTATGAAAATGCAAATAAACCAAGCAGAGTAAATCCAGACAGAACCCAAACAGTAACAGAGGCTGAATGAATAAATAAAGTCACTAGGATTAAACCAGATTTATGCTGCCACTCAGCTTCTTGAACAGCCACATAAAGCTGTAACTGACTGTGGCATGGCGGCTTCAGCCTCTGCTCCCTTGAAGCCACTATCCAACCAGGTAGAAAAATAAAGGTCTAATTCACTGGAAATTCTTTCATTTACAAAACTAATGGAACACGGGGGTTTTTTATGCTTCTGCTTCAACTTCTGATTTATCTTCAACTCCATTCTGCGCATCTTTCATTTCTGCATCTTCAGTGTGGCTTGTCTGAAGAGTAGCAGATGACTAAATAGAGAGACAAGAAAATATATTAATATGTTATACAAAATTGCTAGCACAGACATTGTTTGACTCTTATTACTTGGAAAGCTTGTCTACCCTGCCAGACTGAATTAATGTATTAGGATCTTCAGCCAAGAGAAACTAAAAATTTTCATGCATCTAAGAAACCAGAAGCAGTGTAGAGGAGGCTGAAATATAATACTGGTATTAGGTGGTTATGATTCTTAATGTCGCCTGCACCCACTTGCCACACAACAATTTCTTAGAAGTCTTTTAACTGAAATTCATTTACGAAGCTTCTGCAGGAACTGCTTTCGCCCTGCTTCAATATCAGTGTCATTCATTTTCAGCCATTCTCATGGCCTATCCCAACCCAGCTTGTATAAGGCACCCTTGCACTCAGCATAGGAAGTATCTTCATTGGACAACTGGTTTTGTGAAGAGACACTTCAAACTCAGCAACAGTGATTTGGATGTCCTGTGCAAGAGGTTAACTGGAAGGAAATATGATCTGACAATGTGGCTGCTCTAAAGCCCTCTCCTTGGGCATCTTCCACATGAAAGAGGAAGAGCATCATGAGGTAGGCTCCAAGGTCAGCTTTTACAATAGGACATAACCTTGCAGCATTTTTCAAGCACAGTAAGGGGAGGTAAAAATGTCTTGGCTTGCTCATCTCAAAACCTACTGCAATGAAATTGCTATTCCACCTGTCAGCCCATCATCTTGAGCCATCTGTTTTATGATGATCTTAGAAGAGAACCAGACAAAACCAAGCAAAGTCTTAAGCATGCAATGCTGGGAGAGGGGAATGGGGCGGGAGAGCAAAGGGGCAGAATCCTTAAAATCTTACACCAACTTGGTTGCAACACAAAACCACATTTAAAAGAACATTTATGCATCAAAGGTCAATCAATTTTTCATTCTTAGAAGCATTCCATAAAGCACACAAGAGCTAAGTCTTCACAGAAAATCTGATAGCTAGCAATCCTGGGCTTAGGATAAGGTGATAAAACATCATGACCTTCAAAAATTCACACCTCACATATGTGAACTTTTCAAATTAATGGAATCAACTACTGATGCAAGAGTGGCTGTTGAATTTAACAGACTGTCAGGAATATCAGAACTGCAGTCCAAGCTATCTTATTAACAATCAGGCTTTTAGTAAACAAACTCTCTTCCTCAGAACTTTGAACTTCTACTACACCACCACTAATAGACTGCTGGAGCTGGAGTAAAGCAGCACTATAAATGCACTAACAGGAAAACTACCTCGAAACTGGCCCAGGGAGTAAGCATCCTTTACAGTTTATAGTTCCATCAATCCCATTTCATATAAAACCATACCCACTTAAGGCAGGCCAGATGGCTCAGAGAAAAAAAACCCAGCAGACTGCACATTCCCAAGATCATCTAACTTGTTGAGAAGAATTCACCAGGCCAGTAGCATCCAGGCCTGTAACAGTAATGGTGTGTCCAGCAGGACCAGGGCAGGGATTGTCCTCCTGTACTTGGCAATGGTGAGGCCACACCTCAAATCCTGTGTCCAGTGTTAGATGCCAAACAATACCCTTTCATTTACATTTGGCTGGAGTCCAACCTAAAGGATTCTACAACTTTAAACTGATTCTATCCCAAGCAGACAGGGAAACTGGGACTAAGTGCCATGTTTTTCCAGGATCCCAGACAGTCTGCAGTGCAAAGACTGTGAGTCTGCCTTTTGCCAAGAATATTACTCTACCACTTATCTATCTTAGGAGCTGAAGAAAGCATGAAGGCTTTTTTAGTGGGTATAGCTTGTTTCAGCAATCCACTCTCCCTATCCCAACAGATTTTGCTGTATCCCACACGCAGTGGAGGAAGCCAGATTCCCAGCTGCTGTGCTAGCTGAAAGGAACCTTCTGGACAGAACCTGATAGCTGACAATTGAATCCTGCCATTTCAAAAGTGAAGATGCCTAACAGTGGAATAATTCTAGTTTAGCTGTTGTATCTTTATCTTTCTGGGAGTTTTTACTAAAGCCTGCCAAAATTAAGATACTGTGTGGCTTTACATCACTACATCTAGAAGGACAGAATACTTTCTTTTAAGCTCCAATAAGCAAAGACTGTGGACATCAGGCTGCTTTAGCCAAAAAAAAGAACAAGAGACAAAGTGAAGCATTTCACGTAGGAAATTGTCAGCTGACAGTCTGAAACAGCTGAACTGTCAGGATACATTCATCTGAGGACACCATGCCTCTGGAAACTCAATGACACAGTTAACCAAAGGAAATTACTGTACCAATATCTGACAATTTTTTATATTCTTCATGCATATTCTGGAAAGGTGAAAATAACCTCACAAGATACAAGCTTCTGTACTCCCCGGTGTTACTGAGGAAATTTGAGTCTGATATAAATCCCAGATTTATCTGAGAAGTTACAGGTCTATCTTGTCCTTCTAGACCATCAGATTTAAGAAAAAGAACCAGAACGTTTTCTTAGGATATGTGTTTCTCACCAGTAACCTGAAATGTTTCTTGCTAGCTGATACAATCTTGTTACAACCTGTATTCACACAGTGCCATTAGTAACTGAACTAGTATTTACTAAAATTCTAGTGAAAGCTTATTAGGAAAACCATCCATACAGCAGCATAATGAATCTTCTGACACTTCATAATCTGTGACATTTGTAATGGATACCATCAACCACATACTAATGTCTCAGTGAGAAACAAGAGGATGCTGAGCACCATCTTGCATGACAGACAAGTTCTCACTAGATGGGCACCCTGGCCACCAGAACAGCCTGTTCTTTGCAACAAGTTCTAGAGGAACAGATGTTTTTTTCAGTTCTAGAACACTGTCATGTTTGCATCTCATCACTTCAACTACTTTCTGATGGACACTGGTCTGTTGCAAATTCAGCTGAAATAGGTAAAAGCTTTCTGTGCAACGGTTGGTACTGCTGGTTTTCCTGTTCAAACAAGATGGCCTCATCATTTTGACTGTTGGCATTTTGAGTTCCATCCCTGCTCCCCAAGGGAGACTACTTGAGTGCTCTCCTGCTATAATTACCTGTAACAAGAAGCAAGCTGAGTACCTAAACCACTGTTCCTTGTCTAACACATGACACCATCTCCTGTAATCTTCAGAGTAGTGTTACTTACCTTTAAGTCTTTGTCTGCGAGCCTTTGGAACATGTTGGCATACATCTTCTTCTCCTTCTCATGCTGCTCCCGTATTTTTTGCTGACAAGTCACCAGTTGCACTTTGGCAGCTTTGTTACTTGGATAAAGTTGTATCACTTTCTGGAAATCTGCTCGGGCCAGCTCAAAGTCATTGACAGCCAAATGAGCTTCTCCACGCCGGAAAAGGCCTTTTTCATTGTTGCTATCCAATTCGAGTGCCTGCATTCAAAAAAACCAAAACCAAACCACATACATGAATTATTTTCCTTTTATAAAAATTATATGCAGTCTGCTAGGAACTGTACTTTCTGATGCAGACTTACAAGTCTTGCCAGGGCTTACTAGTAAAGTGAGTGGAATACAGTAGAAGTAAGTACAAAGAGGAATGAATATAGTAGGCTATTTGACAAGAGAACCAGCAAGTCTAAGATTTAGCCACGGACTAATCCTGCTCCTTGAAAGACCTTTGCCAACATGACTACCTTCACCACATCTCAAGTGTTGCTTATTTCTAAATATTTGAATATTCTCAATGTAGCACCAAGTTAGTAAAAAGTCTTCAAAGGGCGCTAATTATGAAAATAATCTGTTGGATATTTTGAGTGCACTAAAAATTCTGTGCTACCCATATGACAGCTTGTAAGAAAGCCTGAAGACCACATGGCCTATTGCCCCCTAAAATTTTTAAAGCAAGAGATAAACTTGCCAGACTGCTTGTGCAGGGTAAGAATAAAACTCTTACTACCTTGTTGCAGTTCTCCAAAGCCTGGGAGTACTCCTTTAGCTTGAGATGGCACATAGCTAAGTTAAGGTGGGCAGCAAGCCTCAGGCTTTTGGCTTTTGATTCCTCCTCCCCGGTGAGTCCCGACTCGTGCTCCAGCCATGACACAATCTTCTTATACTGCAATGCTGCTCGCTTGTATTTCCCCTCCTGTAAACAAGGCAGTTCAATTATCACACAGCTCATCACATTAACTTTTATCTCCCTCAAGTCCCTTTTGCCTGCCTTGAGCAATAGATCTAAAAAGCCTCATTTGATCAAAAAGTAACTTCTATCATCAAAAATGTACTACTTCTGAGATCTATTCCTGCACAGGAACAGAAAATCTTTAGGAATACTTAACTGGTTCCCCACTAGAGCTAGGGGTATATGCCAGCATTGATACTTCACTGAAATCCTTCCTTTATATTCAACTTTTGATGCAAAAATAAAGGAAGAGGGAGGATTCTCAAAATGCAAGACAAAGATAATAGAAAACTCTTCCTTTAGCTGGTCAAATTGCTTTGAATAGCTTCTCCACACGTCTCTACCCAAATGAATGTTGTTCATTTACAGACTGTCCCACAGCAGGAACTGAAATACTGTACACCCCACAGTGTTATCTGTAGATACAGCAAACAGCCCTAACAAAGAGCTCCCTGCAGAGTTAGTTCTTTGGATAATCCAACGAGTTTGTTTTTTTTTTTTAAGACACATTCCCCTCCAGTTCTCCCTGTAAAATCTCACAGAATCCATGAACACCACTCAGAAATGACAAAGCTGTAAACATCATTATCAACTCATGACATGGATTAAGAAATGCCATTATTACTTGGGGACTTACCCCCAATAAAGTTACAAGGTAACTTACCTTGAAGTACTGAGTGCCTCTCTCCTTCACAATGCAGCTCTGTTCCAACTTCTCATCAGTGTTCATTTCCCAGGACTCCTTAGCCTACCCAAACAGGAACAATTCCAGTCAACTTCAATACAACTTCTAGGGAAATCAAGTAGCTACGTTGTTTCCCACTAACAGTATGCTTGAGGTAAATCTGGCAAAGCAGAGCTTTGCACTGCTAATGGAAACCAGCCTAGAGCACGAGAGATGGCAACAGACAGCGATACAGAAGAACAAGGATCATTTCAGCCAAGAGCTCCTAGCATGTCACCATCATCTCCGGCAACAGTGACCCCCCTGTTTCATATCACCATTCAAGGATTCCATTGTCATCGTTTAAGCTGTGCTCTCACTTTTTCCCCTACCCCCGGATCTCTTTGGGATTTCATCTCTTGTTCTCACCTTTTCAAAGCTTTTGAGTTTCACTTCATACTGCAGCTCTGCATCTGGAGGGATCTTGAATTTCTCATTCCCAGCACTTCCAAAACCATAGCTGTAAAATGGGGGTGGGGAGGGAGAAACAAAAATTATAAAGAAGAGAATTCAAAACTATCCATCCAGCTATATTTGCTACATAGGAAGATGGAGACAAAAATTCTATGCAAATTTGGGATGCACATAAATTATTACAAGACAAAGGCTTGAAGAATTCTAGGTACAATTCTAAAATTAGCAGAAGAAAGTAAGAGAAACATATTATTGACTTCATTCATCTATGAACAGTTCCTATTATTTTATTAGTTTGTTTTACTTTAAGGAAAAGCAAGTAATCCCTTCATCAAAAAAAAACAAAAAGCCAAACCAAAACAACCAACTTTTAAATTACACCTATCGTGTTTAATATTCATTAATATTCTGAAACTGAGTGTTGTCTTCAGAACACCTGTATTTCAGTTCTATTCTTAGAAAAGCAAAGACAATAAATACCGAGATTAAGTGAGCAGCTGTACACTTAACACTGCTAACCAGCTGATAAACAGGAAATGCCTACAGAAAGGTACTGCAGTGCAACTCCAGTAAGAATCTGCATACTAGCAGGAAAACCCTCTGGATCAGATTGCTTTCTTCTTCTGCTCCCATCAGGCTCAGTTAGTTTAAAAAAATAATTCATTAAAAACTGTAATAAATTGAAGTTTGATGAAAACAATCTGTGGAACACTACTCGTTTCAGATGTGTTCTCACTGTAAAGAGAAAATTCTGCCTATATCCAAGTCTACACTGTTTTACAGTAAGCAGTCATGAAGAGGGATCACAAAAATCCAAGTTAGAGAGCAACAACATTTTTTAAAAATATTCAGAGGTCAACAGAAATTAAATTACAGAAATTTAAGTAAATTTTTTCTGGACTGCTACTGCTTCACTATGAAGTGGCAAAGCAATCTTAGCTCGATACTTCTCATTCATCAATTTTTTGCGGCCAATCCAAGTTTTTACCACAGCACTGAAAAAACCTGAAAGGCATTATAACAAAACATTTCTTTCTTGCCAGATGATTAGTATAAGCCTTTCCTGTATCAAACACCTGAAACAGCATACCTGGGTTTGAGATAGAACACAGATTCCTCTGATTTCTCCATTTTTTGAATTGCTTTCTCCAGACCATGAGGAATATCGAAGTTTTCACCTTCTCCAATCTCAAACCGCAATTCCCGCTTGTCAAAAACACGATCTCCGTGTCGGCCTTCAAACTGGACTGGTAACAAAAACCAGAACAGAGAGAAATCAGAAGGTTTCTATGTATGGCAGTGGGCAGGTACCCAGGAGTGCACAGGGAGCTCTATGCAGGCAGGCAGCACACACAAAGTGCCAAAGCCTCCCTCTGAACAGCTTCTTCTCTTTGAGCAGCTACCTATGGCACGGCAGCTACTGGCAGCAATCAGAATTTCTGCTGTTAAATTTAACAGCCCCCCCTTTTTTTTTGTTCATTTAAGTGTTTGTTTTTTCCACTTTGACAACAAGTGCCAGAATGACTTCCCCTCTTGTTCCCCAGCACATGGAAATACTTCATGAGACTCAATCACCTTTTGTGATCAGATAAGTATTTCAACAGATTCAGTATCACCAGAAAACACAGTTGCTGCTGGAAAATGTAAACCTTGCAAGAAACAGGAGAAGGAAAGCTTACTCTAGGTTAAGTTACTTGGTACAGAAAACAGAAGCCATGTATTCCTCTCCCTCAGGATGTGCAGTTGTAGAATGTGAAAAGGTTCTGCCAACCCACACAGCAAATCCATTCACTATTTGGGTAACAACACACTTACTCTCTACAAGTGCATCCTCATTGGGCCTGGAGTAGCCCTCCCCCTTTTTGCGGATTCTTCGGATGATGCCACCATCTTCTTCATCAGTGAGGTCCTCCCCCTTGAACTCAAAAAGCTCAATCTGTGGAGGGAAGAAAAGCCTTGCATTTATTCTCATTAGACCAATTTAGTGACTCACAGAATTTGTTCTCCAGAGATCCTTGAAACTTTAAACTTGCTGCTACGACAAATTATTTAGGATTTTTAAGAGCTAACGTTAATGTAGGAGGCAAGTAAATGTAAATAAATCATAGTTTCAAGTGGGAGTATCACGATGACATAGAAAAACAGTCTAGTTACAAAAGATATTTGTCACTGCTGTTATGAAGTGAAGAAAAAAAAATCCTATCCTATGTTTGAGTAAAACAATAGTGAAAACTATTCCTAAGCACAAAAAAGCAAGCCATTATAATCAGCATTGTTTAGACTATCTCATTAAAAAAAAAAGTTCAGAGCTAATGCTGTGGAGATTCCTGACACTGGACTTAGAATAACTGGAATGCAAAAGGAAATTAATATCCACCAGTACTTCCACTTTTTATTTTAACTGTTACCTAGTAACAAATAATATTCTGGTCTTTCTCTTCAGTCAGTCAGAAAAAAGCCATTCCTGAACATCCTACTGATGACCATACATGTGTGTACCTCCCTCCTTTTTTTTCCCAGCCTAAACAATACTATTCTATGGAATAATCTATCTATTTATATTGCTCAGCAAAAGCAATCATGAGGAAGAAAAAACCAAACCATCACCAACTTAAAAAAAAAAAAAAACAAACGAAAACAGAACTTCCAGATCATAAGACTTGCATTATTTCATGTCATAAAATGCTGGTATGACAACACAGATACAAAATCTCTTTATATAAGTTTTAGAGGATCTTTTGTAAAGCAACTTGTACAAAATCTTGGTATGGTGATAGGCAAAAGAACCCTGCTGATATTGTACTAAGTAATAAAAAGTAAACTTACGTAAAACTAAACAAGTGGAAACTTAAAAGAGACTTTAGCGGTTTGAGAGTCATACTAGCCAGAAATTACTTTAAACCTAATAGATCCAGAAATTTTTCTAAGTTTTAAGTTCCAACCCACACCCCTGATCAGCAGCACATACCCAGCACTGCTTACTTGTAGCAGCCAGTGAGCCACAGGCTATTTTAAAAGTTAGGGAAGCACAAAACCGTCATAGGCAGCTTTGGTGCTTTTCTTTCTCCCCTCTTCCCTTCAACATAAGGGCTCAGGCAGGCATTAGGGGATATCAAGACCCATAAATGAAACACTTATCTAAAAGCATACCCAGAAAATGGAGGGGCCAGACTGGCAGCATCAAGGAAAGTCCAGTGGGAAGCAAATAACCTGGGCGACCACATCGGATGGACCCAGTAGCAGTCTGATGGAACAAATCCCATCTTGCAGTTCATGCTTTTATTTATCCCAGTGTTAGGTATTACCTCTTGTTAAAGGACAATGAAAGCTTCTCTGCTTTCTGCTGTCCACGTGCACCCTCTGTAGTAGTGCTAAGCCCTTAAGAATGCCCCGCTGTGCTGCCAAGGTAGAAGGCCTTGGATGTTTAGCTTGCATTTCAATCATCAGCTCTGCCCTGATTACACCTGGTATCACTTGCATAGAAACACACAGCACTCCAGCATGTGTAGTTTGATCCGATATAACTAAGCCATGATTTATGTAAGAAAATGCTGTTTATGAACAGCTCTACATGATACTATTTTTCAGAAATAATGGTATTAATTTTGATGTACTCAAAGTGAGTAAGCTATCATCCCTTAGGGGACAATATCTGCTAACAGTAAGTCCATGAAAAAAGAAAGAAGAAATGCAAATACATTATCCAAATGCAAAGCAAATTCCATATCCACTTCAGTGACGGTCAATGACACCTGGCCTGAATCAGCAATGGTGTGGCCAGCAGGACCAGGATAGTGATTGTTCCCCCATACTGGGTACTGGTCAGGCCCATTAGGGTCAGTTCAGGAGGGACATTGAGGTGCTGAACCATGTCCACAGAACGTCAACAGTGCTGGGGAAGGTTCTGGAGCACAAGTCGTATGAAGAGCTGCTGAGGGAGCCGGGAATGTTTAGCCTGGAGAGAAAGAGGGTCTTGGGGGGAACCTTCTCACTTTCTACAACTCCCTGAAAGAAGGCTGTTGCCAGATAGGGTCAGTCCCTTCTTCCAAGTAACAAGTCACAGAACAAAAGAAGAAATGGCCTCGAGGTGCACCAGGAGAGGTTTAGAATGGATATTTTCATTAGAACAGGCTGCCCAGTGAAGGGGTTGAGTCACCCTCCTTGGAGGTATTTAGGTGTAGATGTGGCACTCTGGTTAATGGTTTAGTGATGGACTTGGCAGTGCCAGATTTATGATTGCACTTGATAGTCTTGAAGGTCTTTTTCAACCTAAATGGCTTTATGTATAATTTACCCTTCTTAACAGATGTTCATTGTTTCCAATAAAATCTAAACAGACCTTCAGTCTTTACTCCATGATCTATTTTCACCTTTCTCAGATATTAGATAAAACATTCAATCTCAGAGCAATCATCAGTTTTAAAACTTTCCTTATGCCCCAATTGCAGGATTCCATTCCATTGATTAAGTGCTTCAGAGCAAAGTAATTTTAAAAAACACACTTAGAAAAAGTCATCTTCTCTCAGGTAGAATTTATTTTGAAGCAATTGTTGGCAAATGGAACTGTTTCAACAGTAAGAAAAAATACATCCTCTACAAACCCTGTTGAGACTGTCAGGGTATGCTCCAGAAACAGCTTTAATGTCATCCTACATGGAAAAATCAAACACAAGTCTCAGCATTATAAGCAACTATTCTCACTTCTGAAATAACACAAGACAGCTGCTACTTCCACCCCCTTTTGGGAAGGAGGGGGAAGATGTGGGGGGATATTACTTTTAAGATCAGTGGAAATAAAATCTCTCCTGGTGAGGCTGAGAGACACCAAGGATAACTGGCTCCATGCTCACCAAGACATGCAGCTCATCTCCAGGAGAGCAGCTGGCCATGTGAGATGTCAAACTGGGTTACCCAGCTGCCAAACTTAAGACTGCTGAGACTGTCACAGGGACTGAGTGAGTGCACAGGACTTCATCTATGATGGCAAGATTAATCAGTGTAGCCTGGATGCACAGAGACACTTTGGTAATGAAATAGCAACCTGAATCTAAACTGGTTGTATGGTGCTTTAAGGCTGACTGAAATGCTCAGCTCTACAGAAAAGAGTTCATAATTGCAAGGCTGCTCAAATATTGTTTTCCAGCAGTTTACATAGGGCAATTATCTCTTTTCTCCCTCAAATAGCTCATAAGAGATAATGTTAATGTTGTAAAGAAAACACAAGGAAGTATAAAAAATGTATTATTGAAGGATTAATTGCTCTTCCTGTTGTTGAAAACCTCACAACATTTAATATATAATTAGTCTGAATGTTATGAAGTGGATTAAAGATTTCATTTTCTTAGCTACTTCAGTCTGTAACAGTCTGCCCTCCTAGCCTGCACTTTATTGCTGCAAATCACTCCATAACTGCAAAATTACAACTGAATACTGAAGATCATTCAAGTGTTTTAAAAACTCAAAGAAAAGGCCATAACAGAGCAGTGGCAGACAGACCAAAATTTTGTCCACACTACCCAAAACTGACCATATTATTTTCCTTAGAAAACGTAACAATCCTGTCTTGAAAGGATATTGCATCACACATTCTTTCAAGCACAGTTTTAGTGACCACCTCTCACTTACCTCAAAAATCAGTGTAGCATTGGGAGGTATCTTTGGGGGGCTCCCAGCTGAGCCATAGGCATATTCTGGTTTACACGTAATCCGACAGATTTCACCAATCCTCATAGTGGCCACAGCAATGTCCCATGCTTTGATCACCTCACCTGTACAAGTCAAATGCCAATCACACATGAAAAGCATGATCAGGTGAAACTGAGCATCATCACTTTTGGTATACAAAAGCTAAGGCAGCAGAAATACTGAAGAACTTGTGCTCACTCTCATTTATGTACATTAGTTTTAAGCCTAATCAAATTCTGAAGTTTCCCAGAGACCCAAATTTGGCTCAAACATTTCTTCATTCTAGGTGTAACAACTCATTTCATAGAACAGCAGAACACAGACACCAGCTGAAGTGCTTGGCACAGTCCCAAGTGTGAGGAAGTAACAATAAACTCTTCCGAGAGGAAGGCCTTAGGGTGAGAGATTGCCTGCTCCTGTTTTGAAAACAATCCAAACCAACAGCCTTTTCTGTTTGTACTTTATCAGCTGGCAAAGAACAGCACCAGTGGTAACTAAAAGTTACATACATTTGTAACAGGGGGAATAAATTAGTAGCATTCCTTTCAAGAAGAAAAACTGTAACAAAATCCCCTCTCTTACTCGAGCTCTCCTAATTGCTGCTCCTTTGGACTCATCAAACAGACTTTCTATTAGTCTTGTATTAGTAGGTACACTTAATATCATCTCAAATTGCAGTACAATTAATTTACCTCTTTTTAAAAAAGGAGGTATTATCTATTTTTTTAAAAAGCAGAAGGTAAGGAACTTCCAAGGAGGAACACAAGATTGAGTAATAAGACTTTTGCTTGAACAACGATGAAAGATTTTGATAATGAAGAGATGCACTGCTCCAAGATTCATATCTGGGTTAACTTGAGAATTTTGTGGAGAAGAGAGTGTTTCATGATGAGATAGCTGCCTCTGTGTACCCTATCCCAGTATCTGGTCACAAACACTCCTGAACTGCCCCCCAAAAAAACCCCACCAACAAAATACCTATTCTAGCTATTTAACTACCCTTTATCTCTACATTTCAAGACAGATTTGCTCCCCTGAAGTGCTTTGTCTGTGAGTTCTTCAGCAGGCCTCTCAAGGGGCTACACAGTTTTCTCATTCAGAAAAATCTCCAAGACATTCTGTCAGGGCCATTCTAAGAGAATAAACTCTGAAAACAAGTTTAAGTAGCAATTCTGAAAAGCAAAGGAGCCCACAAGGAAACTCTGTCTCAATTATTACCAAAACTGACCAACACCAAAAGCAAAGTATTACCTTTCCCCAAGTCAAATGAGAATTTGTCTTTTCTGTCCAGACTGGAGTCAAATTTTGTGCCATCGAGAAGCCACCCCGTGTAATGGACGGTCACCTTATCACCAATCATCGGAGACTCTGTCCCACTGCCTTCTCTCTTGACAACCTGAGAAAAACAGCAATCAGCATTAACATCATGGAAATCAAGCCTGCCTGCCCATTGGACACAAATCACAAATACCTAGACACGTGTGTTATTATCTTTAGTAGACAAAGGATTTGCAGGTTTCCTTCAGTCACCTGGAAATGGACTGGCTGTTCTTTCTGCAGATTAGCAGTGCTGCACATGCAGAACCTCAAGATGGCTGTGCTGTGATACAAGAATTTAACAGGCAACAACTGGCACCAGCTTACAGATCTCTGCATTAGGCAGAGTTTTCTCATCACCCCTCTATCATCAAGCTCGAGTTCAGTGTTCCAGGCAAAGCACTTAACCAAGAGAACGAGGTGGTTCTTTCCATGCAAAGTCTATTCCAACACAGAATAGGAAATTTTCGAGTTAAATCAGGCAGTTTAATGAAGGTTAGCAGTGTCTCACCCCAAGCAGCTTAGCTCTATCAGCCTACAGAGTAACCTTGAAAATTATTTACTACAATAATTTTGTCTCTCCACAATTCTGACATGGATGGCCAGCACCCCTGTCTCACACACAGCTGCAAGGATTTGATTTTCTTCTCAGGGGGTTCCCCAGCCTGCCCAGTAAGACAAGAATTAAATAAATCCACACTATTCAGAAAGTGGGGACAATCTCTCTGGAGATCATTTGAAATTTATTTGAATTCTCATTTGAAATTAGAGAGTCATAGTGACATATCTCACAGGCAAGGATGTGAGGCCTTGCCTATAACAGGATTCCTGAAGTTCAGATTTGAATTTTTCCCAATATAGATTGAAACCATCTAACCTCAAGGCAAAGTTCTGCATTATATTAGCCAGGCAAAAGGGGACCAATGGAGGACCCCTATTTGCTTGCATCATGGAGACCTGGAAAACATTCTGTTATAGAAGATAAACATGTATTCAAGGGCAATTACCAAGCATCCCTCCTTTAAATGTCATGTTTCTGTATCACTCATGTTTTTCACCGAAAGACACAGACTTTTGGGAGTCTACTTCAAGAATTTCAGTTTCCTGCAACCCACCACTGTCAATCTCCCACCATCCCTGCAACTGACTATACAACTGAAATGCCAGGACCCTCCATCCAAAACCAAAGGACCTGAAAGTACCTCACTGAAAGCACAGAAGAAACAAACAAAAAACCCCACACAAACAAACAAAACCTAGAAAAAATCCTGCCTGCTGTTCTCTAAGGAAAGGATGCTCAACATGAAAAGGGATGCCTGACCTCACACAGCACACGATGTCTTCACCCCCAAACCAGCACACCACAGCAGTTATTAGCATTACAAAACTAATCTATTGATGTCTCCCCAAGGAAGGCAAAAGTTGAAGCAACCACTCTCACAGAGATAAGGAAACAGAGAAGTAGTTGAAAAACACAGGAATCGGGTAAGCAACCTAACCTACATCATGTTTAGGCATAGATCTATAAAAAGCAGATGCAAAACTAACACTTTAAAGCAGCCAGTCTGATGTTATTTAGAAAAACTAACTGCATTTAATAGAAATTACTAAACTTTACCAAACAACATATTAATAGTAAGATATTCTAGAGTAACAAATATCTCATTTTCATTATTTATACAGTTTATTCTTTTGCATTTGTTCCATTTTGAAGAGACTGAAATTTCATTTCTGAATATGGCAATCCTATTTTCTGTAAAGGTTTACATTTTCTTTTCAGATGGAAAAACAGAATTTTTCAGTTCATATTGCATTTCAAATGGTTTATTTCCAAACTTAATTGCTTATGCTAGGAATTGTGCAAGAATATTCAGCAATATCAGGTAAAAAACCATGGATACTATTCTGATATAAAGCCAATGAGCAAATAAACACACTCCTGGAATTGCTGCAACAATACCAGTACAAAATCGGTGCAGGTTAGTTCAGAGCCAGACGCCTGATTTCAACAGATGCATTTTGCACTCCAGCAATTACGAGAAAAATAAAATCCACTAAGGACTTCGTGACCTCTATGGTATTTTACTTATCATGTCTCAGTCTGAATTTTTGTGATTTTCACAACCTCACTTCGTTTGCTAGTGTTTTCTACTCCCCTCCTCTAAAAAAAATTAAGTAAAAACCCCACAAACAACAACAACACCCCCCCCCCCCCAAAAAAACACCTGCTGCTTCTCCATCATCAAAAAGTAGGTACTGCATGAATCAGGCAGACCCTCACTGCCTTCTACCACGCTCAAGGGATCTGGGCTGCGGGAGACCTGGGCGGCCATGCAGATGAGAACTCTGACCTGACACGGTACTACTATGTGCAAAACTCAGAAATTCTCACCTAAGCATGCCAACTGGAAACGGAAAAGCAGAAATACAGCAGCCAACATCTTCAATCTGCTCCCTGATACCCTTCCTGAACGGGAGACAGCGCCTCCATAATGAACCCAGAATTTAGAAGGCTCTAAAGGTTAAACCTAGAATTTTGCCTTTGCTGCGGGGCCCCTTTCTCCTTCTGAACACCGTAACTCCGAAATTTTACTGCGGCTGAACAACGCTTCTAAAATAATCGCTTAAGTTTTTAGCAGAGCCTACAGAAGTTTCTAGAGATATGGAAATAGGCAACGTCTGACAGAGGAAGTTCGCGCAACTCCCCCTCACGGTATAAATCCTGCTGCCCTTATCGCCTGCCTTCCCAGTACAAAGGAGAGCAGCCGCTCCGCCTCGGCCGCGCCGGGGACCTGCCGGGCCGCCTGCCCAGCGGCACCGAGGGCCGGCCGGGCCGCTCCGGCCGCCGGACCGCGCACCTGGGGCCCGGGGGCTGCCCGGAGCCCGCGCCCGCGGCCTGAGGGGCGGCACGGCCGGGCACGGCGGGGACGGGCACCGAGCACACGTGCCCTGCCGGGGCTCCATCTTTAATTCCCAACCCCGGACACGTGCTGGGGGGGCGGGGATGGACCGGGACCCCCACAACCCGCGCTGCGAGCCGGGCAAGAGAGCCCGGCCCGCCTCCCCTTCCCGCATCTTCCCCTAAACCGCGGGGGAAAGCCCGAAGGCAGCGAGAAGCGCCTTTTCCCTGCACAGCCCCATCGTGACCCCGAGCTCTCCCGGCGGGCAGCCCGGGCTCCGGCTCGCCCCGGCCGGGGCGGTGGGAGCCGTGAGGAGCGGGGAGCCGCCGTGAGGAGCGGGGAGCCGCCGTGAGGAGCGGGGAGCCGCCGTGAGGAGCGGGGAGCCGCCGTGAGGAGCGGGGAGCCGCCGTGAGGAGCGGGGAGCCGCCGTGAGGAGCGGGGAGCCGCCGTGAGGAGCGGGGAGCCGCCGTGAGGAGCGGGGAGCCGCCGCGGGCGGCCGGGCAGCGCTTGCGCAGCCCGTGCGCGCTCCCGCCCTCCGCCGCTGTTGTTTAATCGCCCGCGCTGCGCCAGCCCTGCCTGGATGCCCGGGGACCGCCTCGTCCCCTTCCCCGCGGGGCACACAATGGGCCCGGTGGGGCCAGGGCGCCCGGGGAGCACCTGCTCGCAGGCCAAGAGGAATGTCCCCGCTCTTTCCGCCCCCGCGGGGAACCCTCCGAGCTAGCGTGGAGGGTGGGGATGGGGAATAGCCGCCCGGTACCTTGAGGACGCCTTCATCCTGCTTGGGAGTGATGTCCACCCCTTCCAGGGGAGCCCCGTCTGCTTTCATCTCCTCCGCCGTCATGCCGCCTGCCGCTGCCACCTCTGCGCAGGGAAGGGCCGCCTGGCGGGCTCGGTGCTGCGGTGAGCGCCGGGATGAGGCTGGGATAGCGCCTGGCTGCGCCTCCGGCTCCGGGCAGCGCGGGTGGGGGCGGGCGCCGCACGCCTCCTTCCCTGCTGCTCTCGCCGCAGCGCCGGCCCCTGGTCGGCGAGGAGGAGGAAGGGGAGGGGAGAGGGAGGGACCGAGAAGTTTCTAGAGCGGCCGCCGGGCTGCCGCAAAGCGCCCGGCCGTGCCAGGGGCCGGGGTGAAAGTGTGCGTCGCCCCCGGGGGCGGAGAGGACGGCGGGGGTAAGGCAGCCGCCTGGCCGCGTTGCACAGCGGGGCGGTGGGGGCGAAGGAGAAGAGGAGGAATAGGAGGAAGAAAAGCTTATTTATGACAGGAGGGAGGGCGCGCTTTTACAGCTCCGAGCTTGCAGGGCAGGTGCGCCCACCTCTCGCTGGTGATGCAGGGGAGCCCGGCCCGGCAGCGAGGAGGAGCTGCTGGGTCCTGCCCTGGGGACGCTTTATAGTAAGCTGCATTTATAATAAAAGCAACCCGTCTGAGCCCTCAGTTCTAGCAACCCTGTGCAGATGTATGGCTTATATTCTTTTTGCCCACCACGCGGTACTGGGTGGTCCCGGGAAAGGCAGTACAAGTGGGCACAGAAGCACCGTGCCGACAGCGAGCATGCAGCCCGGGGAGCTCGGGCATCCCTTGGTTGGGGTCCCATTAGGAGCCCTGTGCTTGAAAACCATTTGCTACCCAGGACCGGGAAAGGTAAATACGTGCTTAGGGCACAGAGTGTAAGCTCTGTAGCTTGCCCGTCTGTATCCATGCAGATAAAGCACCGATTTGTGCGTCAACCTGCTGCTGGAGTATTTGGGGATGCAGAAATAGAAATAGGTGCTCGCTCTTAATATGAAGAACATTAGTACGAATATGCAGGAGTTAGCAGACTAGTCTAATTCTGGGCTACTCAGCATCTGTACATGTCTCACAGATGGTACGGTACATTTGGCCAAATCATTTGCAAAATCCAATTACGTAAAATCAGGCTAGAACCGTATGCATCACCTTCGCCATAAATAAGGAAAGCGAAAGTGTTAAATGAGCTCAACCTTCCCCTGCGAGCCTTGAACACCCGCCCCCCGGCCACGCAGCTTTGCCCACTCCTCGCCATAGGGCGGCACCTTTCCCGGCTGTTCTTGAACTTTCCTTCCCGCCCGCTCCCTCGGCTTTCCCGGTGGGTGCTGGGCGCGGGGCTGGCGGAGCGTGGCTCAGCTCCTCCCGCCGCTCCCGCTCCGCGCCGGGGCCGCGCCCCCGCCCAGCGCCGGGAGCAGCGCGGAGCCGCCCGCTCCCGCTGCGACCGCCGCGCTGGGTGCTCGCTGTCCAGCGTGATGCTTTGAGCCTCCAGTAACAAAAGCGGTGGCTGAAGGTGAAAGGAGGCTCGCAGTGTCCCCGAGACGCCTTTCCAAGCCGCATTGCCGTCTCGCGGCGCTTCCAATGCAGATCCCTGGAGTGGGAGCTTGCTCTTGGGGGTACGGGCTGCGTCTGACCTGAGCGGAGCTGCTCTGTGCCAGCATAAAGCTGCGTCTGTGCCTGGTGCACAACGACTCCGGCAGCCTGAGGTGGGCTCTGCCGGTGCCAAAGGAAAGGAGTGGCAAAAGAGACTAAAAGAACCTGTAGTTACTCTGGTAGCTGAGTGTAAATGCAAAGTCTACAGGTTTCCCCTGAGAAAGAACATGCTTTTCAACCCCACGCTAATGTGCGCTTTAGTTTACTTTCGAACGGACTAAGAAGGGAGAAGGCAGAGAAGGAAAGGATTGTGGTTTCTGCGTGCATTTGGTCCAGAAGCTTCTAGCTGCTCCTGATTTGCAATTTAACATGGATATGAGTTATTTGATTGCAGATTAGATCTGTAGGAAGTACAAAGTTGGTTCTGTGCATAGACTCTAGACCTTGATACACTGAGGGACACGGAGAGAAGCATCTAACTTGGTTCTGGTCCAGCAGGTCTAGCAGGTCTTGTTGGGGGAGGCACATCAAAAACATAGGAGATAATTCTTCATCTAATGAGTCTGTAGGGTGCTAAATTTACAATCTCCAGTCAGCGTTAGCACACAAATTCTCCTACGCACTCAATTCATCTGACATCTTTTTTCATATAAATTTTCTAATAATAAATCAACTATATGTTGGTTTAAAATAAATCTTTGCAGGTCATTCTGTCTTATGTTTGGCAATGAAGTTTCTGTTTGGGACTGGTACTTTTTCAGCTGCGTGTTTTCTGCTTCATAACCCAGCATTTAAAAATTGCAGTATGTGTAATTGGTGCCAAATTACCTACAACTGCCAAACATGCTAGAACCAAGTTTAATAGAGGGATAAGTAGTAAGAAGGAAAGGAGATCTTTCAGTGGAGATCATTTACAGATGTTATACAGCTCATATTTCCAGCCATTCCCTAGTTTTCGACATAGCAATGCAAGCCCTTACGTAAGTAATTTAAACCGAGGGCTGTAAGTTATGTTCCTTAGTAACTTTTCAAAGACTATTTAGATACTAATAGGGGGCCTCCCTGAAGGGCTGTATGTGCAGGACTTTATGGAAAAGGGGACAGAGACAGCAGCAAAATGACAGGGAGTATCTGGGGTGATGTCAGTGCCATAGTGCTTTCAGTAGGATATGGATAGAGGGAAGGGAGGTGGGAACATTCTCTTTTTTAAGCCTCTTCTAAGCCCTGCTTGTAGTACCACAGCATTGTAAAGGGCCTCGTGTCAGGCCTGTTCTCAGAAGATACCTTGCAGACACAAAGGAAAGATTTCAGAACTTGATGGATACGCTTAGGTGAAGAGAAAATGAAAAATTTTGGCTATAGCTTTCAGGCAAAGCGAAAGACAAGTGAGATGATTGCCTAAGGCAGCAGAGAACATTCCGAGCAGTAAAATGTCCTGAAAAAACAAAATATTCCAGCAAGAGTCTGGAACAGCCTCCCAGGACCTGAAGCCAACCTAAAGCTGGTCTGCTAGATTTAAGAACAGGTTTATGTAAAGGCTTGCTAAAGATAACAAGGCTTGGACTTAAAACATAGAAGATGGCATAGGGCAACACAGCTCAAACACAGCTTTATCAACAGGTCCTACACAGGCAAGGGTGGGACTCAAGGTGGCCTGAAGCCCATCAGGAAGGGAGGACCTTTGGGGTGCTGTCAGAGGGTTGGCTTCCCAGGTATGCCATGGCTGGAGTCACTGCACTGTGTGGATTGACCAAAGCCCCACCATGACACGCTATGGCCTGGAAGTTCACTCGCCCAGCTGTGTTGATCGTGCTGGCACCGAGGACTCCCGGGAACTGGGAAAAGAAGTGAGGAATGCATGTCTGTACAAGCTCAAAGATGACATTTCGAGATAACAGCAAACAGAGTAACCAAAAAAGGAATGACCCTGACTATTCATTTGTGATTGGAACAGGAACTGAAACCATGCTCATCAAGAGCACTGGCTTCACGCTTGATTGGCTTGAAAGGGCTGAGCACAGGTTGTAGGAAAGGAGTAAAGGCAGAAGCCACACATTCTGTGTCGACTGGCACTGGCCACCAGCTGGCAGGTGGACAGACAGCCAGACATCAGCAGGGACACCCTGCCAGCGGCCAGGGAACACAAAGTCCAACCCAGTGTGGCTTGAGTGTGGCGAAGACCTTCCTAGGGAAATACAAAAAAGATAGCTCATACACCATGAGCAACAGCAATAATTTGTGCACCCACGTTATTTGAAGTAAGGCTTTAAAACATAGACTGGTTTTAACAAAGGGTTAAGTAAACTTGTTAGGTTGTTTTTACTTGGCATACATTTCTTCAGAGGGATTGTTTGGTTATTGTCGAAATCCGAAGGAAACCCCAGATGCTTGTCTGTTAGTGTGTGACACACTGAGCTGGAAAAGAATGTGACTTAATAGATCAGGGACAGCTTTAATTATTTCTGTTTGCTGCATTATAAAATACAACGGTGATAAGGAGGAAGCAATGCTCAGTTTATGAACTTGCACATTTTTTTGTTGCAACAAGCACTGCTGCCATTGAAGTAGGGCAGTAGGGCACAAACCTTCGTCAGTCTGACCCTACACTCACATTTTGCGTGACATATCAGTGATAGATTATTAAGCTGCCCATTATCTGAGTTATGTCCTACCTGTTCTTCAGTCTCAGCTTCACTGAGCTGCCCTGGTATTTGTGCTTTCCCTTGCTCCCCTACAGGGTATAGCAAATCAAATTCCGTGCCATCCTTTTAGTTTGGGAGGGATAAAGTTGTTGTTTTTCCATATTCATGACCACATCACTGCGGACTGCAGTAGATTTGCATGGCCCACACACAAAGACCATCAGAGCTCCTTTCTGCTCCTTTTCAAACGGGTGTTCACTCATCCCCTGCTTTAAAACCGAGCAACATTTACAGGGGAGTGATCTGAGCTGTTACACAGCAGGCATGCAAATGAAACTCAACCCTTCCAGTGCCAGACTGGAAAAGGGCTCTATGGCTGCATTTCCTGGGGATTTCTAAGCTGCTCAGCTCCCTGTTCACCAATGTATGTCAACACTTTTCTAAAATTACAGGCCGTAGGACTTAAAATTAGGCAAAGTCTCATTTTAAAAAAATTGTTCTCTAGTAAGGTTATGATTTTTTCTGTGCTTCTGTAATAATAATAACACCACTGTTATTTGGTGGTTTCATTTATGTGATATATGCTGTCCTTTTTAGATCCCAGGTACAGATTTTCAAAAAGACTAAACAGCACTTGTTTGTATAGACATCTCTTCTAATTCAGTGTATCTCTCTCTTTATCAATTATAGCTCATTAGTTAACTTTCAACTCATAGAAATTTAGTAAAATGGATGTTACTTACCTTTCCAAATGCAAAATTAATTTTAAAATACCTGATCATGTTTCATCAGTTGCTTTCATTTTGTTCTTTCCTTGAAAGCAATTGAAAGCAATTAAGATTACTGGACAAATATATGTTTAGACATTCAGATTTTCTATTTCTTTGTGTTTCATTAGCCAGTGCAAGTACCCTAACGTGTGCATGGTAACACCATGAGAAAGGATGGGAAATTTGTGTTGTTTTTTCCTTAAACCACTGCAACATTTTACTAGGCTTGGAAATGGTAATGTTTTATAATCTATTTCTGTGACGTGTCACATGAAAATAATGCCAATAACAGTAATTACACAGTAATGGTAATCGCAGGATTGATTCTGCTGCACTTTTAGTAAAAAAATCCTTTTTCTTTTAGGCTTTATCAATTTCAGTCTGTTGCCTAATGACTCTTAGGACTGTCATTGTTAAAAATAAATAAATACCTGCAGTATCTTCCTTTAGTAATTACTATCTTGATCTAATTTTAGAGTTCTCATTAATTTGCAACCTAATCTACTTTTCCTTTGGCTCTATTTCCCTTAGATGTGTTTAACTCAGTTTTTTTTTCTTTTATTATGTAACTCTGAAAAGGTTTTCCTAATGTATTTTTTCCTAGTTTTGCATTTCCCATGCAAGCTTTCTTGCTTGGCTTCCTCCCACTTCTCCATCCCTTTTCTCTGGCTGTGTCAGAGGAAGGTCAGGTTGGATGTTAGGACCATTACAGTGTCTAACTACTGTTACCATAAAAAATTTCTTCCTTATAGCCAAATCTACGAAATCCAGATCTGCTGTCTTTCAGTTTAAAACCTTGTTGCTGATGAACAGACAACAAAAAGAAGTATTTTTGTCTCTTCAGCAAATGCTAAACATCAGCGTTCCTCTCCTTGCTCAATTTGTTGATAAACATGGGAAGAAGCAAGAGTCCACTAATTCCTTACTGCTTACAGGCTTTGCAGCATTCTTGATTCTTAGTTACTGTGCAGGCAGCTAGATTACAAATCTGAAAGAGGGGAAAAACAAGAAAACCTGTGGGCTCATCCCAATGAGGAGGAACAGCCAAATCCCTAGAAATGGTGTATGTCACTCCTTAGGCTGCCTCTGTTCTTAACAGGTGAGTCATCTCAGTGCCTGTCTTGCCTCTTTTGTCCTATACTTCACAGATGCTGCACAATCCTATAATTTTTACTCATGGAGGTCCTCCCATGTTTTGTAGGGACCTTAAAGACTCACCCAAATATGACTGACCACTTAACACACAAAATCTATTCCCATATTCATCCCCAGAGCTCACCCAGGTCCTCTGTCTCACAGATATTCTTCCTGAGTGGACCAAGGGGTATTCCTTCCTTTGAATCATATCTCTTTTGCCTGTGTGTGATGGCTTTTGGACAGCAGGTGATGGAATCTTAAGTCTGCATTTAATGAAACCCAGTTACCTTCCCATCACATTTTTTGTCCCTTTTCCAGAGACAGAAGAAAGACTAGGATAGATTTAGTCATCTGGCATGGTTTTTAAATGTTTGCTCCAATACCTACTCTCACAGTATTCTCAGCTCTGCAGGGAGTAGGAAATCTCTGGAGGTGAGAGGTGGAAGGGGTGGGATGGAAGACTAAGAATTCAGAATCTTTGTCTTGAGACCCTGTCATGGAGAATTTTTACTTCCACGTTAAGAGGGGAGGCAGCTAGGAGCCAAGATCATCTTCTTCCTTCTGTGTGGGCCCAGGTCTAGTGGTTGTTTCCTCCTAGTTGATGTGAGAGACAGCCAGCTCAGTCTTCTGCAGCTTCCTTCAATTCTTCAATTCTTGTTAGACATGTATGTTCTCTCTTCCTGCTGAGTTTTCTCCCTTCTCTCTCTAGAAAGAGATCATCTGTAGTTGTGTCTACTTGGGGTCTAATATGTGCACTTCTTCCTTCTACTCTGAAATGCTTATACAATTGAAATAGAAAAATTGTGATTACATAGGAATTGGGAATTCTGTTACATGGTCACAATTGCTTTCAGTCAAGAGAGTTAAAATCCTTTCCAAAACAGCCACACCTTGTTCTGGATAAATGCCAAGGAGCAGGAGTGTTCCTAGATCAAGAGTGTAGGATGTTAGCTTTCAGATCCTGTGATAAGAAGAAAGGTGGAGGCTAAGAAGTCTGCTGATCTTACATCAAACCTAGTCCTGTGGTTTGTTCCCATGTAGAATAACTGAGGGACAATCCCAAGCACAAATACAGGCTGGGTGGAGAATTAATTGAGACCAGCCCTGCCAAGGAGGACTTGAGGGTGTTGGTTTGACCAGAAGTTTGACATGACCTGGCAATGTACATTCACAGCCTAGAAAACCAGCCATGCCCTGGGCTGCATCCAAAGCAGTGTGAACAGCAAGGCAAGGGAGGGGATTGTGCCCTTCTGCTCTTGTGAGACCCTACCTGGGGTGATGCATCTAGCTCTGGTGTTCCTAGTAGAAGGAAAACACAGACCTCTTGGAACAAGTCCAGAGGAGGCCACCCAGATGATCAGAGGGCTGGAGCACCTCTCCTATGGAGACAGGCTGAGAGAGCTGGGGTTGTTCCGCCTGGAGAAGCCTCCAAGGGCACCTTAGAGCCCCTTCCAGTACCTAAAGGGGGCTACAGGAGAGCTGGAGAGGGACTTTTTGCAAGGGCATATAGTGACAGGACATGGGGGAATGGCTTGCAAGAGGGCAGGTTTAGATTAGATGTTAGGAAGAAATTCTCTACTGAGGATGGTAAGACACTGGCAGAGGTTGCCCAGAGAAGCTGTGGATGCCCTGTCCCTGGAAGAGTTCAAGGCCAGGTTGGATGGGGCTTGGAGCAACCTGGTCTAGTGGAAGGTGTCCCTGCCCATGGCAAAAGGTTTGAAACTATGTTCTTTAAAGTCCCTTCCACCCCAAACCATTCAGTAGTTCTCTGATTCTATCATTTAATATGAGTTGCTGAAATTATCCACCTGCTTTTCCTCTCCCCTGCACTGTGGTCAGTGTGTCAGTATAGGTACATTAGTATCAAATCCACAAAAACCACCAAAAAAATCTTCAGTATTTTCCAAGGTTGTGTTACTGCTTTGCTGCATGATTTGTAGTAAAACACCCTAAAGCACTTAGGCCTTGTATTTGCCTTTACATGTAGGACTTCTTTGAACCCAGGGACACAAAGCTGGGATTCAGACTAAGCCAGCAATCAAGCACTAGGTTACTGGGCAGCGTAGTTTTTATCCTATGTTAATCAGCAGCTTTGACTCATGAATCACATGCAAAACAATAGTGGAGTCCCATGATAGTTTTGGTGAAAAACAGGGCTTCCAGGCATGACCAGAGAGGATAAGCAATACTGTCATTCTAGATCAGATTGCTGTTTCTAAGCACCCTGGGGCTTGTGACAAATCCAGATCAAGGATGCAGCTTCTTCAGGACTTGCCATTTTCCTGTGTTTGTATGACAAGGACTTGCTTTCAGGGTATCCAGATAGTGTGTGTGAAGCCTGGTGTTGGCATGGGATGCTGCCAGGGAAAGATCCACGCCCCTCTGGAGCAGCTCCTTCCCTTGCCTTAGGTGCTGTGCTCAAAGTCACTCTTCTGAATCCGGAATGACACAAACTGGGTGGGACTGGGTCATACTGTCATACCTCAAAGCTTTCCTGTTTGCACAGCCACAGCTGCCCCAGCTCAGCAGAAGACAACTTCAGGGAAAAGCTGAGCCAAACTTTCACACGGAGGGACACAGAGCACGTGTCACTCACAGACCTCAACGGGCTTGGCAATCGAGGTCAGTACACTCTCCTTACTTTACAGGTGGGGAAATGGACAAAACAAAGCTATGGGAGAGGGAAATTATTTTATTGAGATTGTAAAAGAGTTTCGATCAGGGAACTGGGGCATGAATCTCCTGTGCCCAGACATGCTCTCCTGGGTACCGTGTGCTTTGAACTGACAGTTATTGCAGGGAAGGTGGTCATCTCCATCATTTTTGCTGACTCTCCTCTGTCTTACAGCACCTCCTAATACTAAGCACGGGCTTGTAGTGCCTAAATGAAGGTAGAAAAGTATAACTTTGGAATACCATGTTGCAGCAACAGCATGCAGCTCTGTACATAACCAATTAGGATCTAAAATGTGAACCATATGTTTGAGTTATATTGTGCATTGTGTTGATACAGTCTTTTCATCTCCTGGCTGTTTCTGTGTAAACCACCTCTACCATACAAATTCCTAGTAGACTTCCTGGAGTCTCTGGCACTCTCCCTCTTCAAATAAATTGTTAATGGGAAAGTGAATACCTTTATTTTCCTGTTTTCCTCCACGGTGCATAGCAAAATTTGTTGAAACAGTCACTGTGTCTCCATAATCATGGTATACTTTTGACTTCTATTTATATGTGTAAATAGTGTGATAACGAAGCTAAACAAGCAAACAAACAAAACAACAAACAAACCAAATCCCCAGAAAAGTTGTATCCACAAATCTGACTCCTCTTTGTTTGGAGTTCCTACTAGACAACAACAAAAAAATTAATTGCTCTATGGGGTTGTTACATCTGTTCCTTATTGCTGAACTTTACTGTAATGGATGTTCTTCTCTCCACCAGACAGGAGTGTCCTGGAGATGAAACCCTGTGCCACCTACGAGCTGTTAGTGGAGGGTGTTGGGCCCTGGGACTTCACTGGAGGTTTTGTTCCCTGTGAGCTGCTCCTTGTTGGAGAGGATGCCTACCCTGTGCTCCTGAGCGCTAAGAAGCAGGTCCTGATTGCTGTTTCACAGTATGGCAAGGGCCGGATGGTGGTCGTTTCCCATGAAGGAATCCTCAAGAGCCCCAAGTTCTCCCAGTTCCTCAGAAATGCCCTGGAGTGGCTCAAGCCTTGCCCCGAGGCCCTGGTCGGGGTTCATCCTCGGCTGGATTCCCTCTCCCAAGTGCTGCTCGGGGCTGGCACCCGAGTGCAGGTGGGGGCAGAGCCCAGCCCGTCCATGGGGGTGTTCTGTATGGATGCCTATGACAGCTCCCAGGCCAAAGGCATCGTGGACTTTGTCAAAGGGGGTGGAGGGCTGCTTGTTGGAGGCCAAGCCTGGTACTGGGCCAGTCAACACGGCAAGGAGAAGGTGCTGTTCGAATTCCCTGGGAACCAGGTGACCAGCGTGGCTGGCGTGTACTTCACAGGAAACGCTGTGGAAAAAGGCGTCTTCAAAGTGGCCAAGAAGATTCCCAAGATCCCATTAGTTGTCCCGTGAGTACCTGAATTGCCCTCTCTTTAAACCACCGATCAGGTTATGTGGGTGAGTTGTTTGTAGAAGATTTGGGAGGTGAGAGGTGAGGGTGATGGTGAATGCTGGTTCCTTAATAACCAGGATGGAATTGTTGCCTTCCAGTTTAAAGAGGGCCTTCTCATTCTTTGCAATTGGAAAGAATGCTGTCTTCAACTGCTTCCAGGGCAGCAGGACCAGGCCCAGAGAATCCATTCTAAGAGAAGGAAATGAGTGGAGCCATCTTTTAGAGCAGCCTGCCTGATCAAGTGTACCTGAGTGAAATGCAGCAAAACAGGGACAGGAGGAGGAACTCCTTTCCCTCTCCCCACACATCTCTACATTCAGGGCAACTTTCCCACAGCTGAAAACCAGGCTGGAGGTGAAGCAGCAGGCCAGGTCTCTGGGCCAGGCCCTGGCTGACAGTTGTTAAACTTGTTTAGCCTGTCCCTTGCAGGAATTTGCTTCTGCAGGTAAGCCCCTGGAGCTGGCAAGAGCTGAGGCTGGGTGTCTCCTCCCTTGTCAGCTTCTGACACAGGCTGTGGGCAAGAAATCTCAGTGCTCCCAGTTTGTTTGGGATTCCAGCCTGGCTCTTTGGGTTCTGGATTATCAGGTGTAAAACTTAGGGCTGTTATGACTCATATTGCACAACTGACCAGGTATTGGAGTCCTGGATGTTGCCCTCCTGTCTTCTTCCCCTTGCCGGTGGCTATGCCAGGCTCTTTCTCCTGCCACTTTCTGCTAAGTTACATAAGGCACAGCAGGTTCTCCAAGCAGCATTAGTGCTGCTGCACTTCCTCTGTGTGGCAGCTTCATTTCACTCTAGTGACAGCCACAGCAATTACAGTAAAACTCCCTGCAAGTCTTTCCTTCACAGTCTTTTCCTTGTGGATATAGAATGCTAAATTTCTAATATTTTCAAACAATGAGTGGAATTTGATACTTTTTGTTGTTCAGGTTGTTTTTGTTGTTTTCAGGTAAAAGTGGTAGAGAGCTCTGCTGTATAATTCAATTAAATGCTTAGGGCACAGCTAAAATATCAGGTTGCTTAATTAAAATTTGCTGGTTGCTTCTTGTTACCACTTGCACTGCACAGGCATGTTCCTACTGCTTCATGCACATGGCATGGAAAAGGGAGAGGGGTGGGGAATTCAGAAGAGAAAAATTACATCACAATTAGCAAGACTTCAAATGGTAACTAAAGGCGAATTACACCTTGTTTAGGTTAATTTTTGTGGGGATTTAGTTTGAATCCAGAGTCACAGAGAAAATTAGATCTCCAATTTCTGTGTAACACAACAGCTCTGTATATCTGGGTCTTCCTGTCAGATTTGTGTGCAGAGAATCAGGCTTCAATCTGAGACAAGCGCTGTGCCATATGCCTGGGCACATGCTCTGTGTGACAAAGTAAAGTAGTAACCAAAGAAGAGCTGCAGATTTAATTCCTGTCCTACAGGCATGAAGAAGGGCAACATCATTTATTCTCACTGAGTTGGCAGCAGTGGCCACATAACAGCAGATCATTCACAGGTGTTGGGGGAAAACTGTTTGGCAGAACCAAGAGAAAGTGTACACAAAGCAAACGAGTAATTCAGCGTGTCTTTCTCCACAGTGACATATAGGAGTTATATGGAAATATCAGAGATAAGAGAGCCTTGCACAGCCTAATCTGTTTTTATTGTGGAGACCAACAATGTGAGGTAACGTGAGGTGTATATGTTAAGGCTCTAATTCAACTTCCAGTCACTCACTATTTGTCTAGCTGCGTGTCTGCCTGTCCATGTAGCCCATCTGTCCTAGCATTCCTTTCTTCATTTCTCAACAGTGGCAGAGCTTGGGAAAAGGCACAGGAATCTTTCGGGCTCGCCTAGTTCATAAAGGCTAGGGTGGGGCAAATAGAGAAAGTCTCTCTTAAAGGAGATATGCCGATTCCCACATTATGTGCAGTTTAAATCTGCAGTTTAACAAAGTATGAAGAGTCTGATTTTTGAGTTTCTGCAAAGTATTTAGATTTTCAGGTGGCTCTTCAAAGAAAGAGGTCTAGAAGCTTCCTTTTGACCTATTTATTCCATTTTCTAAATGAGGACTGAGATTCCTACAGATTTGCTTGCCTGTAACAACTGAGGCTTTAAAAGGAGAAAAATGATGGATTTTTTTTTTTTTTTTAATGAAAGATCTAACAGCATGATGTCCTGGGATGAAGGAGAAAGAAGAGCCAAGGTGGCCACTGAGAATAGCTCAGTTGGTTAGAACATGGTGTTACTAATAGTGTCAAGGAGGTGGGTCCCTGTATGGACCACTCGCTTAAGAGCTGGACTCAGGGATCCTTCCAACTCAGAATATTCTGTGAAATCAAGAGAAGAACTCCTTGAGTTCCAGCTCAAAGTGACATCAGTCACTTTGTGCCAAGGATTCTGGGCTGGGGGCTAACCTGGGCCTCTCTTGGTTCTGCAGGCACCAGGCCAACCTGAGCCTCGACGCCGAGTTTCTCCTGCGCAGTGTGTCGGAGCTGGATTTGGCAACGGGGGGCACACCCTCCACCTTGCTGGTGCACGGAGCCCTCTCCTTCCCGCTGTGCCTGGACAGCTCCCAGCGCTGCCTCTTGGCTGCCGCTCGCTACGGCCGCGGCCGCGTGGTGCTGGCCACCCATGAGAGCCAACTGTTCTCCCCAAAGATGGCCGGATTCCTGCTCAATGCTGTCTCCTGGCTGGATGCCGGGAGGAAGGGGCTGGTGGGGGTGGATCCCAGGCTGAAGAATCTGTGTAGCCTCCTGTCTCAGGCAGAGGTGAAGTCGCAGGTGTCAGAGCTGACAGGTGATATCAGCGTGTACTGCTGCACTTCTTACGGGGACAAAGAAGCCGAGAGAATCCACGCTTTCGTGGCAGAGGGAGGTGGCCTGCTGGTGGGGGGCCAGGCCTGGTACTGGGCTTCCCAGAACTGTGGCAAAGCCGCTGTGGCAGGATATCCTGGCAACAGGATCCTGAACCGCTTTGGGCTGAGCATCCTGGGGCAGAGCAGCAAGGCAGCCAAGTACCCGCCCGTGGGGCCGGGGGAGCACTACCACTTCCGCAGGGCGCTGCTGCTCTTCAGCACGCAGCTGCAGGGGCACCAGGAGCTCACTGAGCCCCTGAAGGGCTGGCTGCACCCTCTGGCACAGGACTGCGCCGCCTTCCTGCACATCCCAGCCCACGACTGCCCGGCATATGCCTCGCTCCACCGCATCCTGACCAAAGTGCTCAAGAGGACGGGGATCCCGCAGGTCAGCAGGCAGTGCCCGGTCAAGAGCAACTCCAAAGAGGCAGTGCTTCTCTGCATGGCGACAGAGCTGTCCCTCACCATGACAGACAGCGCAGCCCTGGTGCAGAAACCTGCTGCTGGTGTCTGTGCCCTCCCTGTCACTGTGGAAATCGATGGCACAAACCCAGGTGAGGAATTATCTCTTCCTCTCAAGGCATCCTGTTGCTGGGGTCGGTGGGGTGCCCACCCGCAGTGTGCCTATGTCTGGGTATGCCTGAATATGGGCACAGATGTGTGATTTCCCCATGGGCTTGAGAGGAGACCGAGCTCAGTGCAGTGGCAGACAGGCTCCTTTTGTGTCCAGCCCTGATCTCAGCACCTGAAACACCCCATGGAAGTCCTACTTCCTCCCTGTAGGTGCACAGGCACCGGCAGGAGAAGAATCCCCAAAAAGTGGTACCACAGGGCACTTGCATGGCACAATGGTTTTGGGAAAAAAGCTTCTCTGAGAAGCTGGACTCTACACTGCAGGTTGCTGTTCCATAATTGTGCTGATACAGCCATCTATGGAATCATCCTACAAAGAGGTGGGGGTTAGAAATGAAAGGTTTATTTGTCATCAAGATAATTTCAGCCTGAGTTATAGCACAGTCCCACAGCTTGGTGTATCAGCACAATGGAGGGAAGATCTGGGTTTGGGGATGAAAACAAGAGGCCAGAAATACGGTGGGAACTTCTTGGGCTGACACCACCACTGAAGCCAAAGTATTGGGTAAATACACCATAAATTATTTGTCTAAGCTTAGGCGTTGTGTCTGTACCAGCTTGCTGAGATTCCTGCTCACAACTAATATGTTTAAACTCTGGGTAAAATTTCACTAGTAACTTTTATCCTCTGGACAGATTTTTTTTGTATTAGAATATGTTTTAGAGGAGTTTTTTCCAAATTGTTCCAATGAGATAAAGGAAGCTGTTCTGGAGTGGCAACGTCTGAATGCAGTGGCTGTGCAGAGAGAAAAGTTGTAGAATAACTTCTCACTGGTTTTAACACTAATGAGTCAGGACAAAAGCAGAAAATACTCAGAATTTGTGTCATTTCACATAAACAAAAAAAAAAAAACCAAAACCGATAGCTAAACCCTGAGCACCATTTCAATACTGCCTTTGGTGCAAATTCAGCAAAACTGAACGAACTGGTAACACAGTGATATAGTCTAATTTGCATTTTTCCTTGGATTAGGTTTTGCTTGACAAAACTGGTTCTGCTTTCTTGGATGACAAGAGAGGTTGTAAGTTGGGTCCTTAATGACAACTGAGCTCTTTTTAGGACTTCTGGTGTTTGAATTGAAATATGCCTAAGTAAACTTTTATGTCAGAACTAGGGAGTGGAATCTGCCTGATCACCACAGTAGAGATGGATCAGGAAATTCTGGAAATTGCAAGTGTTTAGAGAGATTTATGCTGAGTAGACTTGGATTTCCATGGGAAGACTGTCTAGAAACATGCTGAATTGTAGTGGTACCCTTTTTACAGGTACACCTAGCACAGAATGGTCTTTTGAGGCTTTCTCATCACTTCAGTCAGCTAGAAATGACAATTCCTGTGGGCTCCAGTTTGTGCTGTACCAGTCACTAAGAAAAAATGTGATGCCACTGTCAGTCTGTTATTTGGGGAATGTTTTATGACCATCACAACTTCAGTTGTGTAATCCCACCATAGCTGGCACCTCTTATGAGGTCTTTAGGATAAGAGGGTATGAGTGTAGGAGGTGTTGGGGTTTTGGCTTCTTTTTTTTTCTTCCCTTCTCATTTTTAGGATGTACTACTAAGCACATTTAAGCTTGGTGTTTCCAGAAGTGTAAATTTGGATGGGCTTGCTTGCTAATAGTGTGATGATTTTTTTGTTCATTTCTTCGAAACTGTATTTCTGATGAGTTGGGTAAATGTGAGGTGGTTCTGTGAGTGTAGAGCAAGGGAAAAGGAAAGGATGGAAGATTATTCTCCTGTTGCAACTTGAAATCTCCAGGATCTGTAATGGTCTGGACAAAGAGGTACTTGACTGTTCAGGGCTGTGTTCTCTTATGTTTTAGGAAAGACAGCCTGGAGGAGCACAGGACTCTACCTCCCCGAGGGGCACACAGCAGTAATAACGTGCCCTTGCCTGGTGGTCGGTGCTGGTCTGAAGGTAAACTCTCTCTGCTTAGCGTTGGTTTGCACCGGTGTATTTGTCTGGTGAGCGCTCAAAATAGCACGGGGAAGGGTTTTCTCCTTAATGGCTTTCTTCACCTTTCCCGCCCTTTCCTACTGCTGCCACCCAGTGGCACTTTAAATGCTTTGTGATCATTTCTTCACCTTCTGTCCTCAGGCTTTTCTTTTGCATTTCTCCCATTCTGTGTGCTGGTAGGATAATTAAGTGTGGCTGCTGCTTGAGGGCTGTTGGTTTTTGCTCTGTTACGGTGCAAAAAAACCTGATCAAGGTGATTTTCAGGTCCAAGATAAGTACTTGGGCCCTTCTCTGAACCAAACTTGATTCCATCTCTCCAGGTCTCTGGTAAATTCCTTTGACAGTGCTGTCACTACTGCTCATTTAGATGTATCCAGATGAGATAGGCATTGTTACTTGGGATCCTGTCCTCTGCAAAACACAAATACAAGAAGCAAATGAGTACCTACTTGGATATTTTTTGCAGTGACCTCCCTGCAGCTGAAATACAAAGTTAACTCAGGTGCTTCGGTCTGATCCTGCAGCCACAGGGTGTCTGTTTTATTGTAAGAGCTCTGAGGAAGAGGCACGATAAAAGAAGCCAGTCGTGGCCACATCTCTCCAAGTCATGTTATAGGAAATGACTGATGCTGGGGAAGGGTGGAGGAATGACCAATGCAAGTGCAGTGCAGTGGAAGAAGTCACTGCATACTCTGACCTGCTGGTGAAGGATGCAGTTGAGACAGGAATACTGAGAGTAGAGCTGTAAGACTGAGACAGGGACAGGATGAACTTTATCTTTGTTTTTTACTGTATTTACTGCCTCTGGTCACCACAGGCTGAAAACTTGAGCTAGGCTGGAGTCAGAAGGCTGCTTCTGTGTGCATGCTCTGCAGAGACAGCGCTGCAGTGGAGAGCTCCGTGGGTGCTGAGGTCAGTCTGCCAGGTGACACTGGCACATCTTTGACCAGCTGTTCCTACACTTCTGCTTGCCAGGTGCAGGTTGGGTGTCACACGGATGACCTCTCTAAAGCCAAGGAGCTGAAACGGGCACCGGTGGTAATACGGACCTGTGATGTTGCCTGCCAGAAACAGTCTGTTTCCTGCCTCTGGGGTGGCCTCATTTACATCATAGTGCCAGCAAAGAGTGTCCTGGGGAACGTGCCCATCACGGTGGAAGGGGCAGTCAGAGCTCCTTTCTTCAAGCTTGGTAGGTTTGTTTACTTTGGTGCTTTTTACCTGAGGGCTGCTCACAGATGGCATTGTCCCAGTGACTGAAGGGAAAGATGGTCCTGTGTTTAGAAATGCTTGGCTTTAGGAATACCCAGATTTATTTTCCTTGCTATGTTGTCCTCTGGGATTCCCATTTTTCTACTAATTTTTAAAAAGGGTGGAAGGGAGGTCCCCAGGAATCACCATCCTGTCAGCCTCAGCTCTGCCTGGGAAGATCATGGAACAAACCCTCCTAGATGCTGTGCTAAGGCACCTGGAGGACAGGGAGGTGATTTGGAACAGCCAGCACAGCTTCACCAAGGGCAAGTCCAAGAAAGATGGGGACAAACCTTTTAGCGGGACCTGTTGCAATAGGACAAGGGGCAATGGCTTTAAACTAAAAGAGGATCGATTCAGACTATATAAGGGAGAAGTTTTTCACAATGAGGATGGTGGAACACTGAAACAACTTGCCCAAAGAGGTGATGTATGCTCCATTCCTGGAAACATTAAAGGTCAAATTGGGCAAGGCTCTGAGCAACCTGACCTAGTTGAAGATGTCCCCCCTGCTCATAGCAAGAGGGTTGAAACAGATGACGTTTAAGATCCCTTCCATCCAAACTGTTCCACAATTCTATGAATCTCTGTGTATGGGTAAGTCACTTAGTCACTCTGAGCCTGCTATGTGGCTGGGAGTAGGTGAAAGAACATTTCACAAAATGGGCAGCCATTGTTCACAGCAACATTTCTTGGAGGCTGGAGTTGTTATTTCTGATGGAAACTGTTGTGCTGGAGAGAGGGAGATAGATCTCTGCCACGGCAAAGTATGCTTTGTGCTCTGCCTGCTTTACTGTGCCCTCATATGGCCATCTCTAGATGCTACAAGACATCACTGCTGAATTTCCCGTGTTTCCAGCATTCTCCTCTCCTCTCCTCTCCTCTCCTCTCCTCTCCTCTCCTCTCCTCTCCTCTCCTCTCCTCTCCTCTCCTCTCCTCTCCTCTCCTCTCCTCTCCTCTCCTCTCCTCTCCTCTCCTCTCCTCTCCTCTCCTCTCCTCTCCTCTCCTCTCCTCTCCTCTCCTCTCCTCTCCTCTCCTCTCCTCTCCTCTCCTCTCCTCTCCTCTCCTCTCCTCTCCTCTCCTCTCCTCTCCTCTCCTCTCCTCTCCTCTCCTCTCCTCTCCTCTCCTCTCCTCTCCTCTCCTCTCCTCTCCTCTCCTCTCCTCTCCCTCTCTGTCAAACTGAACAGAATCAGCATTGTTATGTGAAACAGCAACTCTGCTGCACAAAAAGAAATGAGACTGAGAAACTTGATGCTTCCCGTTCTCTGATACAAAACAGGGATCTGTTCTTGCTATGCTACTCTGTTATTTGCCAGTCCTTTTCTATTTCCTACCTATTAAAGAACCTGAGGAGGCTTCCCAAGAACAGATTGAGGACTGGCTATTTAACAGCCACCACCCGCAGTCATGCAACTACCACACACTGTTTTCCAAGAAATTTTCATGACCCGGTCTCTGAGCTTGACCTCTGTGAACATGCTCAAGAGTCAGAACTGTGCTTAACTGATTTTCTGTGTTGTGGCTGTAGGGGAGACCTGTGAAAGGCAGTGGGAGGCCTGTATCCGGCACTACCCTGCTCCCTGGGCAGAGCTGGCTGTTGAGAATCTCATCCTGACGGTGCCTTCTGACAGCATCCGCCACATGGAGAACCCCCGGCCGCTGCTGACGCTGTGGAACGAGATCATGGTGGCGATAAGCAAGCTGGCAGCCGTACCGGCAAAATTCCCAAGGCCAGAGAGGATTGTAACAGATGTCCAGATCTCATGCGGTAGGTTCATGGCCATATGGCCTTCTCCAGGGCTAAGAGGCAAGTGGCCTCTAGCAGCAGTGTCTGCTCCTTCAAGGTTATTTTGCTGAAACCAGACTGGGAACATATGTGAGGTGTTAAATGACTGTGACCTTGCATAATTGTGAGCCACTCCGTCAGGGTGGAAATGCGGTAAGGCAGGGCTTGAAAAACATACTGATCTTTCCAGATGCCTCCCTGCTCTCCAAACTGGTAGTGTCTCCTCAGCTGTTCTCCTGTTGGGGTGTGTTAAGATGCAGAGCTGCAGACTGCAGTGGCTTTAACTCGCATGTAGTTATTCATTCTCCCTTCTGAATGCACTGCAGAGCCAGTACAGCTGGGAAGCAGTGACCTGATTTCTATTTTTTCTCTGGCTCAGCCACAGGACTGTTCTCATGTGTTCAGTGACAACTTTTAAATCTCTGTGTGCCTACTTGCTGGAGGTGGGCTCCACAAAGGTTATTGTGGGCAAAGCTTAGCCTGAAAAGATGTGTGCCTGAGATGATGGCAGTGTGGAAGCAGATCCAATATTGCTGTCAAAGCCCAGAAGTGTGTATTTTTGCAGCTGATGTTCCCCCACTCCAGCTTTTCCAATGAATTGAGTGCCTTTGATCAAGAATCAATTTATATAGTAAACATGGAACTTTGCAATACAAATTTTGCTCAGTTGTTTTTCAAAATAAACTGGTTAGATTCATCATCCCACAATGAGACAAGGGTTTGGCATGAACCCTGATGCCCTAAACTTTTGCTAAGCTACAATGGAAAGAATTTGTGGCACATCTTGGGAGTGTTAGATTCTGCTATGCTGAGCAAATACCAGTTAAAAATATCATAGTCTACAGACATAAAATTTCTTTTGGCTTGGGTGGACTAAATGGTTTCACTCACATTTCTGGATCTGAACTTTTTGGGTGCTAGTGATTGCTAATTGCATATATCCCTTTTATTAAAAAAGAGGAAGCTCAAGATCTTCACTAGTTCCTGCAGAAACTAGTTCCAGGCCATTCACATTCATGTTCACCAGTTCCTGCAGGAAGGGGATTGCCATTCCTGTTCATTCACCAGGCTCCCTCTGTGTAAAGGGCTGCTTATCCCCTGCTCCAACAGGTGTTTGAATTTGGGGGCATTGCTCTTGCATGAAGTTTTGAGAATCTTCAAGGAGGACCAATTAGGGAAGAAGACACCAAGCAGGCACAAGTAAAATCCCTTGCAGTGCATGTTTCTTGCCTAGCAGCCTGCTGGGAAGTTGTTTATGGAATAGCTATCCTGCAAGGTTAAGAACTGGCTTAAGTATGACAGGCTTTGTAGCCCTTAAGCATGACAAACTGTGTTTTCCATGTGTCTCATCCACACCAGTGACTACTGGAGTGCAGGCCTGTGGTATCCACACTCTATACAGGAGCACTCAAGGGGTGCCATGGTGCTGAATCACATTATTGCATGTTTGGTGTCGACTGTGCTCAGCCTGTGGGAGTCCAGGTGTGTTCTGGCCAATGGTCAGGCTTTTCTCCTCATCCTAAAACATCAACCTCAGTCCAGCCATGAGTGTACATTTATATATAAAAAGGGAAAGCAGGTAAAATTGCACTTAACTGATGGTTCAGTCCTACCTTTACTTGTTTGACTGTTGTAAGGGTGACTATCTGTTAGGGTGAAACTTGATGTATTTCCTTACATCACACTGGGAAAAACTGGTCATTCATGGTAATAAAAAAGTGTTATTTGTGAGATGGAGGAAAGGCACTAAAGAAATGAAAAAGATAATAATCATTTACATCTAAGAAACACTGAGGTGAGCACTTAATGACATGAGTTGTTACCTGTCTCTCCTGCAGGCTGGATGCACGCTGGCTACCCCATCATGGGCCACCTGGATTCAGTGAAGGAGATGTTAGATGTGAAGCACATGCAAAATACTGGTCTGTGGGGTCCCATCCATGAGCTGGGACACAATCAACAGCAGCAGGCATGGGAGTTTCCCCCTCACACCACAGAGGCCACCTGCAACCTCTGGTCTGTGTATGTGCATGAGGAGGTGCTGGGCATTCCCAGGCATCAGGCCCATCAGGCACTAAAGCCACAGTGCCGGAAGGAAAGGATAAAAGACTATCTGAAGAAAGGTGCTCAGCTAAAAGACTGGAACGTGTGGACTGCTCTGGAGACATACCTGCAGGTAACAGGGAAAAGTGTGTGTGTGTTCTTAGTGCAGCCACTGAAGCCTGTGTCACAGGGATGTCTGCAGCCTGGTGACTGAAGCCTTGTAAGCGTTTGATTACTCTCAGGGTTTATCTTGGGCCCAGAAAGCACCTGAGAGGTAAACAGGCAGAGTGCCTAAAGTTGATGTCTCCTGAAAACCTTCCTTTGCCAGACTTGGGCTTAGCCACTCAGGGAGATAGCACCGTGCAATGTACTATTCTTTCCCCTTGGAAGAGAAGCAGGAACTGCTGCTTGTTATACAACAGGGGAAAAGGAGGATCAAACTTGGGCACAGCTTTTAAATCCACAGCAGATTTCCTGTGGGACAGTGGGCTAGTTGTCAAAAAAACCTTGGCACTGTAAAGTGTCTAGAAGAGCCAGGCTTTGAACAGTCTCCTGGTGAGTTACATGGTCTTTTAAAAAATGTACAGAGAGGAGAGTGTTCATATCATCCAGTGCACTGAGTGGAGCCAGTGTAGTCCATCAAGTGGCAAGAGGATGGGCTCAGCCCTATCCTCCTGCACTCAGAACTGGATCCCTCACTGTGCTCAAGACTGTAAAACACAAACCCTGTCCTAGATTAAAGTGCATTCCCTCAGGAAGCATGCAAGAGAGATTCCCCCTTTCCCTTAATCCTCCTAGAAACTATTAGCCTAATGGAGAGAGCACTCAACTTGATTTTAACTGGGGACTGCAAAGCAGATGACTATTATGATGGCTTAAGCTACTGACTGTTGTGAGGTGAGTATCTCTCAGCTCCCTTGCCTGAGAGCTCTCACACTTTGTATGAGGGAAAGAACATTTACTGGAGGAGTATTGATCCTGACTTTTCCACTTCCCAGAGAAGCATCTGAATTGTCAAGCTGAAGAGTCATCCTCTGGGGTTTTTTGATGCAACAAACCCCAAAATATTTATACAGAGGGGAGTGGTTTTAAGAGGAGAAATTTTCCCAAAATACCTTACCAGTTTGGCCGCTGCCTCGCTGCCTCACCCGTGCTTGTAGGCTGGGATGTGTCATCTCCTGTCTGGTTACTAAATGTGGCATGAAAGAACAGTTCTAATTCTGCAGCAGCAGTTTTTCTGTATGAACTCCTTTTGTTCTTACTCTTAGGCAAAGCATGCCCTGTTCATAATCTCTCCTTCCCGTTTTCTCAATATTCGTTGTTCTCCTGTGCTCCTTCTTCCTAGCTATTCTGTCAGTGTCCCCTCTGATACTGTTTTCACTGTCTCCAAAGCAGCAGCTTATATAATAGGTTGCTGACATTTCTGGCTACTCCCAAGATATCTTTGATCTCTGTTTGTTTTGGAAGATCAGTGTAATGGGGAAGTATTTTTCTGTACTTTAGTGCTGTTAGTTATGCTCTGAAGCCTGAAGGTTGGATGCTTTCATCTACATTTACATTCATTCTAAAAGACACTGCAGAGACCTGTGGAATTTTCTATTTTGTATAACACAGGAGTAATGCCAGTGAAATGATAGCTTAATTGTTTTTACACTGTATTCTTTGTCATCAGTTGCAGGAAGGGTTTGGTTGGGACCCCTTCACCCACCTCTTCTCTGACTACCAGAAAATGTCCAGGATCCCAAAAGACAACACTTCTAAGATGAACTTGTGGGCACAGAAGTTTTCTCAGCAGGTGAATAAGAATTTGGTTCCATTCTTTACAGCCTGGGGATGGCCTATCAAGAAAGAGCTGTGTGTGGAACTGTCCTCTCTACCCAGCTGGGAACAGGATCCAATGAGGTCCTATAGACCATAAAGGAAAACTACCTAAATCTTGGTTCTCATACTAGCAATGGCCCATCTTTTTCTCCTTGTGAGCTACATGATAACTCACTATGTGCTTGGATTTATGCTGGTTTCTTCAGCTTCTTGCTGCCAGTGGAGGCCAACCCCGGCAGAAACTCAACAGGGATCAGCAGATCAGCAACCACCATAACTATCTTCTGAAGGGTTAAATAATCAGTGAGCTTTGTTCTGGGTTCTTCACCTCAGGAAGAATATAATTCTGAGTTGATTTAGTTCCTACAGAACCTTTCTCTGATGAAATAGAAGTTTTCTGGGTGGAACAGTCCCTGGACCAGTTTCAAGGACTTTACTATGGGAACAGGGATCTTTAACGCAAATAGGAGCCTCCACAATGTTGTATTCTAAAGTTATAATCTCAGTAACCTGAAATTTTCACAATTATTTTTGTTACCCTAAAATACCAAATTTTTAATTCCTCTAATTATGCAGAACTTCCACACCTGTTTTGAAAGTGGCCTTAAAATGCTTATATACAGGCTATATAATGAATAGTTGATACTAAAATGCTGCAGATTTCTTCCTATATTCTATATTCTATGACTCTGTGACCCAACGTCCATCTTTATGTGAACAAGTCAATTGTAAGTTGCAGCTGTCCTTCAACCATAGCCTGACAGAAAGATACATGCCAATGAAGATGAGAGAGTGGAAACAGAGGTGACTTGGTTGTATAAATAATGGTTTAACTTGTGGACTCATCAAAGGTTAAAATACAGACGCTGATCTGACAGCCTGAGGGAGCAGAGAGAAGGAAGACAACAGTTCATCAAGACAGAGGACCAGCCTTTTCAAGGTGCAACAAAAGTTCATGTTACTCCCAGCTCTTTCATAATTGCTCAGCTGCTATGGGTTCTGGCAAGCATGTTAATGCTTAGCCTAAGAGCTCACTAGTCCCAGCCTATTCCTTATGTATCAGTAATAAACAAAAAAAAATCTCTATAGACTCACAGGTTTTGTATGTCATCCTATTTTCATATCTCCATGCCCAGTAAAAAAAGGCCTAAATAGAAATGACCTAAATAGAAGTGATCTTGGTGGTAAAGTTGTTCAAAGCTGAAAAAAACCACCATGGAAGTCTCTAGCCTGTGGTGTGGCCGTCATATCTATCATAGTGCCAAAGGTGATCACATTAGGTCAAATATTAGGTCACAATTAAAGAGGCTGTGCAGCCTGCATTCTTCAGGCTTGGTAAGTGGTCCCAAAACCTAATTGTAGCAGGGGAGTAAAGAGGCATTTCTGCATTTATGGCTTACCCGTATTTTCCTGATTTTCTGGGGGTTTTCTTTTTGTGGTCATGTGAGTAGGAAATGTCAAAATATGTAATGTCCCAGGAAAGTGTTTGCATTTAGCTTCGCAATTCTTAGCCCGGAAAGTATATTGATAAGACCTTCAATTAGGAATTAATCTCTTTCCATGTTCCCAGTATTAGCATGTCAGAGACACCTTTAAAGTGGCTTGATATTAAAAACTGAATATCATCAACTTGCAGCAGCAGCAGACATGGGGTCACCAAAGACAACTGGAGCCCTTGCTAGCATCCCAGGATCTCCCTGTGATTCAGTAAAATACAGTTATATTCAGATTAGTTTGTTCTTTCTGAGGCCATGCAAAGGGGTCTACCTGTGGTGATTCTCCTCTTTCTTCACATTTAAAAGTTCTTTTTAAACTGGCTGCCTTTTTTCACCTGAATGCTGGATTAGGGGGAACTGACATCTCTGCCTGGTGCCGAACCATCTGTCAGTACCGGCCCCCTGGGCTGAGCTGGCCACTAGAACGTCATCCTGACAGTAGCAGCTGCTGATGTACACCCCATGGGCAGCCCAGAGAGTCTGCTTCCCATCTGCAAGATGATGAATGCAATTGCCAGGCCAGCAGCCATCCCAGCAATTTTTCCAAGGCCAGAAAGGATGGTGGCAGATGTCCAGATATCTCATGGCAAGTATAAAAACTGGGACATTTTGTCTGGATCTGTGATGGATATTTGTAAGGGAAATACGCAAGGCAGTAACGCTATTATGAGACCACGCAGATCGTCAAATCAGCAGATCAATTCCACCATATCCAAGAAGACTGCTGGAGAGAGTAAGAATCTTCTGTGAATGTCAAGAGCTTGTATGCAAAAGTAACATATTCTGCTGCTGAATTTGAACTGTAAAACCCAGCGAAGGGAGGCTGGCCACCAAATGACATGTGTACCATGTCATGTTGATCTTGTTGCTGTGGGAGTGAATTTATGCTAATTGCAGCAGAAAGAAGGGAAGCACAGGTAGCTGGTTTAGGTGGGACAAAGGAGGTTTTGAAACTTGAATTAAGGCATGCAACAGACACACAGGCAGCCTACTATGTAATAAGACCTTGTGTTAGTAAGCATAGGATTTCTTCCATCAGTGGGGAAGTGAGGGCAGTGGTAGGGGGAAGAGTTGGTTGTAAGCAGCATTTTGCTGTCTGTCCAAGAAATCTGCTGTTTAAAGACAATTCACTAGGCCAGTGGAACTGAAGTTTGTTATGGGTGATGAGGAGGCTCCTAAAGGCCAAGTCTCAGCATTATTTTCAAATAATCTTTGTTCAAGTATTGCACTTTTCTCAGTAGGATTGGCAGGTTCTTTCAGCTCTACTTGACTGCAGCACTAGAGGTGCTTCGTACCACTTGAATTGATAAATCTATCAGCTGCCCAGGCCACCACTCAATAATTCACATCTCTAGCAGCTTGACTCACATAGTGTATCTACTGTCAGTCAAGCAGAACCGATTCAAGAGAGGCTGGCCCAAGTGTAAACACTGGCACAGGTTGCCCAGAGCCAGAGGTGGTTGATGCCCCATCCCTGGCAATATTCAAGATCAGGGTGGATGGGACTCTGAGCAACCTCATCTGATGAAGATGTTCCTGCTCAATGCAGGGGAGTTGGACTAGATGACACTGAAGGTCCCTTTCAACCCAAACCATTCCATGATTCCATGAAAAGTAGGTGTTGTGTTTTCGCATGTGTGTACTGCATTTGCTCCTCCAAGCATGTATTTATGTTAGAAGGATTTTATTAATCACTCATTGCATCTGGCCTCGTACAGCTCTGAATCCAACAGTGAAGTTGTAATCTGTCAGTGGCTCTGCAAGAATTGTGTTGAGATTACATATCAGTTGCTTCTGGATTGATGTACGTGGCTCTTTCTCATAAGATAACCAGCCCTTTGCACAGACTCTGCAGATCCTGTGCACAGATCCAGGCAGCACTGTCCACCAGAGGCCACACTGGTGGAACCCAACATATAAAACTCTTCCTCCTTCTCTCAGCCCTGCTAAAACAAGGGGAGTGTAGCACCATTTCAAAAATGTGAATGGGTCTGTATCCCTCCTGCACTACTTTGGAGCTATAAGGAACCAGTTCAGCCTGTTGAATTGTCCCTGAAGGAAAACCAAAGATCAAAATCCTATGAAAAGCTAGTGGAACATGAAAAAGCTGGTTGTGGTTGCCAGCAATACTGAGGAGCTCATGGAAGATGTTAAGGAGTACAGTAAGTTTGTTTGTCTATTCTGAAAAAGGAGGCTTTTTACAAACAACATGAAGAACAGCAAAATTGGAACCAAAGCGATGACAAATACAGGGAAGGAGTAATGGTGGTCATCAGCAGCAAATTCTGCCCAAAGCTAAGTGAGCTATGGAATAATACTCAATAGTAAAGAGCTACTTTACTAAAACAAACTGACAAGAATCTGCCTTCCCAAAAAACCAACAAAATAAAACAAATCCCAGTTCATGATTTGCTTTGTGGTACAACAGACACTGTCAGGGCACAGTGGAGGCAGCTGCTCCGTGAGGGTCGGCGGCCAGGAACAAGCTGCAGTAACACAGCCAGCAGGACAGCTGGGGACCAGCCACAACACCTGAGGCAGGCAGGGCACACCTGGCACAACATCCAGGGTCCAGATTGCTAGGCAAGTCTGCAGGGATAAGGAAGGTCTGAGGTCAAGCATGGAAATCAGTACTCAGGTCAGTGTTGGGTCCAGTGATGGTGACCGAGGTCACACGTATTCCAGAGGTTGCCAGGCAGGCCCATTGTGATGAGGCACATCTGAAATCAAGTGAGGAAGTCAGACCATGGATCTGCAGGCAATTAGGCTTGCAACACATTTACAATTTTATTATTTATTATTTTAATCCAGGGATACTTCTTTCCTCACTTCCTGCAACCATTCAATCCCTCCTCCAGATCATCTCGTTCTGTTTACTCTTAGTCTCCAGCACTGTGTACATGTGCCAGTTCACAGGATTCCACAAATCAACATGAGTCAGTCCTGATCTGTCTCTGGGTAGCACACTTAGGCTGGAGAACCAGAGCTTCAGGGAAAAGTTTTTGAAGCAGTCCTTGGAAATGTGCTTGGTTTGAATCATTTGTGATCTCAGCACAGTGCAAGGCTCACTGGTCTGTGGAATGCACTGGTTTGAGAGGTAATAGTGGGAGTGAACCATAGCCTTTGGGCAGCACCAGAGATGATTTCTGATCATTGAAAATTGTTCTTTTTCTTTATCTTTTTCTTTTTTCCCTAATACTACATTCAAGCTAGTCTTTCAGTGTTGTGGTGCAGTACTTCATTCAGTAGCAACCAGGGCTAATTGACAGTACAAATACCAACTGAGCAGAGTCTCTAGGCAGGGACCATGCATTTTGTGCTGTGAGAGTCTTATGTATGAAGAGATATTTTAAATATGCAAACTTACAAGCAGGGAGAGGTGGATTGATATTTTCTATCAGTCTTGTTTTGAACACTTGTAACAGTTGGAAAAAAAAATAGGAATCAAGCCTGTGAGCAAAGCCCTGTTCTTCAGGATGAAGAGCACTTATATAAGTACTTGACTTTTTGTTTTGTGTGAATATTAGAAAGAAGAGTTTGTTGAAAAATCTGATGGTGTTAAAGGGCTGCTTTGGTTCTTCAGTAGGCATTTGGAATTTTTGGGGTAGCTACACTTTAAAAAAAAAAACAAAATGCCCCGTGAAAAGATCAGTAACTGAATTTAATACAAGATTTTTTAAAGAATGCAGGTAGAATAATTCTAAACTTCCATACATGTATTTTGTACAGTGTCACTTGTGATTCATAGGTGAAAGAGGCCTTTGGATAGGAAGCCTTCACTGAGATATTTTCTGAACATGAAAATATGACTGAGCTCTCAGATAAAGATGACTCAAAAATGAATCTGAAGGCAGAAAGTTTTTCATGTCTAGTCAGGAGGAATTTGACTCCTTTCTTTAAGGCCTGGGGATATCCAGTCTGGGCAAACCCTTCCCGGCAGCTGGCTGTTTCTTTCCCCATCTGGTCAGATGATCCCATGAAGCAATATATCTCCTAAGCAGGTTTTGACTCATGGAAATGTGATTGTCTGTCATAAAGCCAGTGCCCTGAAGTAGTTTTAAATGGTGTCTGAATAGTGTGGTGTTCTAATGAATCTGAGAAGTGCCTCTCTGTGCTGTACATGTGATAGAAGAGTTCGTTCTTGGCTTCTTCCCAAATCTGCCCTTTTCTGTGTGGGTCCCACTACTTCCTTTCCCAACAGGAGTAATTTTAACCACAGAAGAGGAAACATTGATTCTCTTATTACCAATGAAACCAAGCAACCCCTTCCCATTTTTTACTTTCTCTGTTTCCTTGTCTCAAAAATGTTCTCTCTTCTGGACTTACTCTGATTTCGGGTATGCAAAGTTTGTTAATTATAATCATTAGGAGAAGAGTTGGAATGGGAGGAAAATGTCACTTTAAAAACAGAGACATGTTAGGAGATAATAAAGCTGGGAAAAAATGGAAGAACTCAGGTGAAATTATGGCTACAGCAATGAGAAATGAGGATTTAAAGGAAAACCTTGATGGGCAGCACAGGAAAGGCCTTGAGGTGTGTTTAATTGTTCTGAAAGAGGTTGCCTTCATGCCCTGCTTTCAGAGTTGGCAACTGTGTAGTGAGAAACAGCTGCTTTAGCTCATGTCAGGAGCAAAAGAGTGTACAGGCAGTGAACTTAACTCCTTGATCCTTAGCTAGAGTAAATTTGCAGACATCTCGTGTATGTAAAATTGTGGCAACTCAGTCTGCATGAGGATCTAAGACAGCCAGTGCCTCACCTAGCAGGATTGAATGTCATGGCAGGAACACAGCACTGGAGTATGTTTACAGTGGTCTGTTTTGATCTGCAATCTAAACAACCAGATTCATGTCCTGTTCTTAAATGTTACACTGAATTTCCCCTATGTTAAAACACAGACTATAGCACAAGCCAATTTTTATGGTGCATTTTGAGATCCTGAGGGAAGCAATTCCCCAACTTATGGCTGTGTTTTCTTTTTCTAGTGAATGTTACAGAATTCTTACCTTTCTGTAAGGCCATTGATGCACCACAAGGTACTGCAGTGACAGAGTCAGAGGCTCTCTGCATCTCCTCCTGATCACATGAATGTAGATCACAGTGACACCGAGACAGTGCAGGTGACTTGCTGTGAGCAGGAGATGGTGCTGAAGTGCTGGACCTCATGAACAGCTGAGTCATTTCCAGGAAACCAGCAGATTGTCCAAAAGCCTGTCAAGATAAATGATTTATAATTAGAGCAACAGGATGTGAAAAAAGCTTGGTCAGGTATGTAAACTGATTCCATGTAAAATAAAAAAGTGTTTTTATTTCCTTGTAATGAGGTAGAGACATAAAGGCTAAAATCATAGGATTTGTCTTAGACAATGTGATATGAACAATGGGACAACCAGCATGAACTGGACAGTTGAAGTGGGCATTGTGGATCTCTTGGATAACAAGAACCTTGCAAGGCAAACAGTATCTGGGTTAGTACCTTACACAAGACTGCTTAGGAAATAATTTCAGAAACACTGTATTTTAAAAGGTAGAACAGATGAGTGTCCAGTGCCAGAACTTCTTTAAATGCCATTTCTCTCTTTTATTTCTCCCAAACAACATTGTATGCTCTTCATCTGTGGTCTAGCAAGAAAAGGGAAAAGGAAACAAAATTTAAAAGGAAAAAAAAGGAGTAAAGGGGGAAACAGTACGAGAGACAGCAGAAGTGCAAAGAAAATAGAGAAGTGGAGAAATAAATGTTGTAAGAGAACATGAAAGAATCTGAGGCAGGATAAAACAGAAAGGAGTAGAGGTGTAATTCTCAGCTTTGTCTAAAAAAAGAGCAGACACCCTTGGAGGAAAATTTAAATCCTTATAAAAGATAGTGTCTGCCATGAAAAACACATACATTTCACTTTATTTCATCACTTGGCTTGGCAAGGATCATCAGCTATTAGAGAAAGTTGGGCATATCCTATAAAGGAAGACTCAGCTGTCAGAGGTAAACATAAAGAGAGCAGCATGCTCAGTGTACAGATGTAATTAATAAGTCTGACCATAAGAATCAACACTGGATGTCCTTCCAACATGGCTCTAATGATATTTTTCCAGCTGAAGACAGGATCTCAAAGACTGGGCATCATGAGCTTTCTGGAGGAAAACCAGAAGCTGGCTCAGGTTTGAACCATGAGAGAATTTTGCTGCAGCAGACAGAGTACCTGCGGTCTATGGTGTGTGTGTTCTCAGAAGTGAATGTCACTGTGGCTCCTTTCCTCAGACCCAAGCTCCTTTCCAAAGCAAAAGTTAATGTGGTGAGGAGTGGTGAGCATCCAGGTCTTGTTCTTAGAGGCAGCTGGGATGTGGTCAAGATGTCCACCTGAAAACAAGGACTGCAGGTGTCATCATGAAGAATGCTATTCTGGTAAACTTATTGTCCTTCCTACCCAGCCCCTGGGTTCAGCATGCAGGAATCTACTGAAGCTTTCTGAAAGTGCTGTACCTAACTGTCTATCTTCAGTTGTCCTCTGCCTCTTGCTATGGCGTTTGCTGCTTCCTGAATCAAGACAGACTTGAAAGGTAAAGACTGATTCTTATCTGTTGGAGATAGGTACCTCTGTCAGCCAAATCCATATTGAAGAGGGGATCAGGAACCTCCCTTCAGGAATTCAGTATCATCTCCCAAGATCCCTCTTTTGTCATGACATCTCAAGAAAAGCTTCGTTTTCCAAATTTGGGGCAGGGAGACTGTTTCTAGCAATTTACATTTTCTTGCAAACCAATCTCCTGGTGAGTTTTGGTCTGCCCCATCAACCTTCCAGGAGCTCCTAAAACCACTTGTAAAACATTGGTCATTCTCTGCATGTCTCATCTGCCACTTTTTCTTCCTCAAAACCCTGTTGCTGCAAGTTCCAGAACTGAGCTGGGGGAAATCAAAAGGAGAAGTCCATTGCAATGTTTGGGTTTGCGGTCACATTGGACAAAAAAATAGTTTTCTCCATTGTGAAAGTATCCAGCAACTTTAGAAACTAGGAGACAAACACTTTGCAACAGCCAAGCTTTTGGTTCAGTGGGTAAACCAGAAACCTGGAAAATACACTTCTTCAGGCAGAAATGACAAAAATTTGTACTCAGATTGCTGATGGAAAAAAATCATCCAGAACTGATTTTTCAGGTTGCATTTTTAGTCCCAAAGTGGAAACTCCCAGCTCCTCAAAGAGTATGGATATCATTGACGAAAGGGAGGGACATACAGACTGGAGATTGGGAAATTTTAGGGAAGCAGGACATTACATAAAACTTCTGTGTATCTGATTTGCAGTGATGCCTCTGATAGGGGTCTTCCACCCTTCCCTCACATTAGAAATTTCTCCTTGGTGGACTCTGGCTTTTATCCTTGTTACATTTAATTGCTTTCTCTCCCCTTCATTGCCATGCTTCATCCTGCCACATCTCAGCAGAATCTCCAAAATCCATCTTTTTCTGGTACACACTGGGCAAACTGTGGCTGGCACTGAATACTACAGAGCCTGCTCCATTTCTGTCTTCACAAATGATTATCCAAACTGTTCAGCACCTTCCTCACACGCTCTACAAATGAACATCACATTGTTTCTGCTCCCTGCCAGTCCAGCACACTCAGCATTATTCTCATCTACAGGTGCTGAACACACTGAAAAGTAAAAACCTCTGTGTTGGAAGGCTGGATTGTGGGAATCTGGGACATGTCACTCAGAAGACATCCTCATGCAAAGAGCAGAATTAACATTTATTAATTTTTTTAAAAAAATCTAATTAACATGCAATGTGGTAAGGAGAAGGAAACACTATAGCCATAAATAATTCTTCCCTTCAGAGAAGGGACAAGGACACCCCACTGAATGCTCTTCTTTCGAATTCTGCTCCAGTGATGTGAAGGACAAGTATCCTTTCACATAGTGAAAGGAAACAGTGATGGCCTTTTCCACACCACTTAGGTATTGGCTGGACCAGGAGTCAAAGGAAGTGATGGAGAATTAGGACCCTTGTTTCTGAAGGAGGAGAGTGGAGAAGTTCACAGTAGGTCCTTGACATCAGCCTGAGCTATGTCATCCAGGTCTGATCTCCAACTTGTAAATGGATGAAGGGGCACAGTCTGGGAAGTGAGGTACTTGGAAGCTCGGATTTTATGTCCTTCCTCAGAGAAGTTTGACTGCCTGTTCACAAATTCGATAGCAACTTGTGAAGCAAAGGACATTATTCCAGTTACTGTAAGTGTTGGGGTCCCTGTTTCCCTTGACATGAATTGCAGCACATTTTTCTGCAAAGAGTAAATTGGGCTCCCCGGGCTTCCAGAACCTGTAAAAGAGAGTTCCTTTATTGGAAATGCACTAGCATGCATGAGAGTGGATGTGGAATCACCTCAAACAGTTGTGGAAGAGAAAAGGAAAGTCACTGTGACAGAAATCAGGAGCCATAGTTTTGACTAGAAAATTATTTAAGTTTTCTGACTTGCAGAGCAGCTGAAGACAGAAATTCCTCTCTGAAAAATACCTGCCTTACACAATGTATTGGTCACTTGGACAGAGAGCATGAATTACAGGGCTCTCCTCACTCCATCAGGATACTCACGTGGCTGAATTTTCATATGGCGTCTGATCCACCCACTGCCACTGCCCATTTTTGTAAGCAGCTAAGCCTATGTAGTATTTTGTTTCATAGAGGTTAGTAACTTTTTCTTTTGCCAAGTTGAAGAGGAACTCCTGGAAAAAAGCACAATGTCCATGAGGGGCCAGACTGAGCACAGGGAGGCATCAGGAGTCCCTGTGGGCTGGGGCTGGTGCTGCAGAGGTGCAGACAGGACATTCCCCCTCCCTGCAGGACAAGGAGGGGCTCTGAGTCCCCTGCAGGGCCCAGCACTGTCTCTGCCTGCTGGGTCCCTCTCTCAGCCCTGTGCACGTACCTGCTCTGCCCTGCTGTTGATCACCACCAGCTGGGAGCCCATCCCAGTGCAGTTCTGCTCACTCTCAGCCCATGACATCGTGTCAGGGGACAGGTAATAGCAGCTTGCCTGAAAGAATCTCCAGCCCTTCGGGCAGCAGGTCCAGCCATCCACTATAGGGGAAAAAAAAATCCTGCTTTTGAGCAAGATGTGCTGTCCTTCATGACTGTGAGTTCAGTGTAGGCTCCCAGGGGTTAGGAGTGGGGTTTGAACTCTTTAGTCTGGACAGAGGTAAATGCACTCTTCTGCTCTCCACAAGTAAAGCTGTCAGCAGCATGGCAGTCTTCTGCCTGATAGGGGCCCCTTCCCTTTCTCTATCTGTCCTGCCATGTCCATGCCACCTCTCTTTGGTGAGAGACACAGTTTCTGCCTTACCCTTCTTGAGGAAGCAAAATGGGAAGCCGTTGGCTTGTGCTTTTCTAGAAACTCTTCCATCAGAGCAGCATTGTCCAAGCTCTCAGCTCATGCAGACTGAGAGGCTGAGAGCAAACTGCTCTGACAGCCTTGCTGCCACCACAGGCAGCTCCTTACACAGCCAGCTTATCCAAGAGATCTGCCTTAGGCCCAGAGATTCAAGTGGTGGACTAAAAGCTACAGATAGATTCTTACAAACCATGAGGCTGCTTGAGAAGGGATCTCTGACCTGAGTTTGGGAACTTGCACTACCAGCATTCCAACACTCCACATTGCCATCACCTCATGTATGACTGCAGCTCAGCTCCCCAGCTATTCTGAACTAAACATTATCCTCCCTCTTCTGTCCCTCACAGTGACCATCATGCTTGGGTGAACAAGCAGTGAGCCAGCACAGGGAGTGGAGCTGGATTGAACCAGACAGTATAAAAGCACTTTCATTTAGATGAGTAGACTAGACTTGCATTAGAGGCATTGTGTGAGAGGAAGAGTAGAAATGTTGGTCAAATGCAGGTATGGGAATGGCTCATCCTCTTTCACTGGTCTGGAGCATGTTTTCATAGCATCCTAAGTAAAAATGTACAATACAGTGTCTTCTTCCCTCAATTCCCCAGATTCCTTCCTTAAAACAATCTACTTGTCACCAACAATGATATTCCCCACCTCAAAGGTTGAGGGGAAACCAGACTAAATTTTGGTGGAGTTCTTTGTGTTGCTTATGAGGCTCTCAGTATCACTCACTTTTTTCTGCAGAACTGCTGGGGACACAGTACCACTCTGTAGAGTTCTGGAGGAGAGTCTTGTACTGGCCATAGCTTCCATTGAGTAAAGCCACTGAGAAGAGAGAAGAGCAAAGGAAAATGCTACTGTCATCCTTTCCACCTCACGGCATGAGCAACCCCTGATATCCTCCACCATCTCCTTTGGAGCCCTAACAGAGACTTTGTTATGTTAACAAGCTATGAAATGTGGATTGAGCAAGAAGGTGAGAACAGCAGGCCACTTCTCCCACTACCAGTCATTTCCTTCCCTCCGATGAGCTTCTCTAAACTCTGCCAGCTGAGAGACTGACTTTCCCAGCTAACAAAACCTGATTAGAAATCCTCTGAGGATGGGGCAAGGAAAGGTATGAAGAAGTCATGGGACAAGCTAATAAGAGAGGCCTGTTTTGCTGAAGGGCATTTGCCTGCTGGCAGAGGGATAGGATATGGGTTTTCCACCTGACCAAAGGCAGTCACTTGAGCCCTTCATCCCAAGGGAATTAAAACACCCTGGAACTCACCAAGGCACATGGTCAGAAGGGCAGCTTTGATGGCAAGGGCAAAAATGAGGAAGAGCCAGATGTTCAGCCAGGAGCAGCTTCTCTCTTCTGCTGGGGCTGGAAAACACAAAGCAAGAGTGAGCATGTCCCAGCCCAGAGCTGGGGGCAGGATAACCCAGGGGGCTCTGTTTCCTAAAATCCTCCTGGTCGCTTGTTCCAAGGACTGGGCAGCCCCACAGGTGCTGGAAGGAAGCAGGTCCTGCTGCCTGTCACTAGCAGTGGCTCAGACCCACAGAGTACAGTAGCACAGGGGCTGCCCTGAGGCTGCTTTCTTATTTCCCTGTTCATCACAAGACCTGCCTGGCTTCTGCCCAAACCTCACTCCCTCTCTGTCCTGTCAGACCTCCTTTCTGCTCAACACACCTTCCTTGTTGCCTTCCATTCCCCCTCTCTGTCACTGAGTGCTCTCTCTGGATCTCCCTCCTCTTCCTCTCTCGTTAGAGCTTCTTTCTCTCACTGCCTGTATTTTGCCTCTGTACCGTGAGCCCCTTTCTGCAGTGGCACAGTCCCCCCAAGGAGTGACTGCCCAGCTCAGGCTGTGCACAGCCAGACACACACAAGGGATTGTTTCCATAGGGGAAAAGGCATTTGGGAGCTCTTGGGAGAGCCCTGGCTGGGCTGTCCTTTGAGACAGCAGAGATGGGAACAGGGACCTGTGCTCAGGTGATGCAGAGAGCTGCACCAGGGGAAACACAGCAGGACAGCACCCTTCAGCCCCACTCCTTACAGACAATCCATTGAAGGGAATAGCAGGGCACAGTCTGCCTGGACTCCCATTCCCCCTGGCTCGAGAAAAAGGTCATTCTGCCAGCCTGGGCACTGCCCACTTCCCCCATCTGTTCCTTTGCTCTTGCCCTAAGCCCCATGTCCTGGTAGGAGGCCGCTCCCTGCACCATGCCCAGGATCCATCCCAGCCCTGCCTTTCCTCCCCCAACTCCTTGGACAGGAGGACAGAAAGGAAGGAAGGTTTGGGGGTTACCTGCAGTTCCAGCACTGACTCTCCCTTGGTCATTCCTCATCTCTACGTGAGGATCACTCTTCTCCAGGAGTCCCCGTTACCAGTGTGGCCACAAACACAGCCTTCTTCCTGCACTTCCCACACTGGTGGCTCTAATGTGATCTGCTGAAATAGCCATATCCTGGGTATGTCCCACAGCATGTGGAGATTGAGGAACTCCCATCATTTCCCTGCCAGGACATTTCACAAGATGCTCATTGCAACACAAGCTCATTGAGGCAGATGAAAACAGATGAAGGGGAGCATCACTGCAGCTCAAACAGTCTCCTTTTTGCACAGCCTCAGGCAGTTTCACAGCTCATCCATGGCCTTCTTTCTCTGGTGCCTGCTCTTTCCTGCTGAGGCTCCATGGGTGTGAAAATACATACCTGGGCAGGTATATTTGGCTTTTGCTAGCAAAGGGCTAAACCCACTGAGCACAGCCTGCAAAAGGGAGCCAAAAATGACAGGAAAGCAGATCAGTGACTCAGTCTGGGCAGTGCCCATGTGCATCTTGAACCCAGAAATCCAGAGCACAACAGAGAACTTGCCAACGTTGTTTTGATCGAATTCCATTGGAAGGGAGGCTGGGGCTTTGAGCAAAGGAGTTCAGTATGAACTGGCATTGTAGGCAGAAGGAAACTGGGCAATGCCAGAGTCTGTGTGCATGACACATCTTGAATTCTCACTTGGTTGTGGCTGCAAATGCTGCAGACATACGTGGAACAGAGATGGGAGCACAGCCTTTGGTCTTCTTCCATCATATGGTTCCTCCCTGTGGAGAGGAATGCCTGGATGCAGTGTCACAGGAGTGGGAGAGCTCATAGCAATAGCACAGGCATTTCAGCTGAAGCATCAGAAGATCAGGGCACAGAAGTGCTTACAAGTGAGGCCAAGCCTAAGCTCAGTGTCGAAGAGATCCTCTGATTGTGTCATGTTGTGCACAACAGGCTGCAGGCAGGGTCAGACCCTACATTCCTAAACATCTTTATGTAACTAATGTTCACAAGCTCTCACCCCACATAAAAACACATTCACAAGACTTGTGCAACCTCCAGCCTCCCACCAGCCCCCCAGGAAGTGCAGCTGCAAGAACACATCCCCTTTGTGGAAGCAGGGGTTCCCTGGGTCCCACACACTTCCCACTGGAGATGTGGGGTCCGTGTGTATGCACAGCTCTCACAGCAGCCTGAGAACCACAGGTGACACCACAGGGTCACACTGTCACCCTGCAGAGCTGTGGCTCTGTGCCTGCTGCACCCCTCAGTGCCTTGGGCAAGGTCACCCACGGCACTCAGCTGCCAGGGAGCTTCTTACAGACACAGGTGGCCAAGTGGCAGAGCACCCTGAGCTCCATGGCCACTTCCTGCCCACTTCTCTCTCCTCTCTCTCTTCAACTCCTCTTGCTTCTTCTAAGCTTGGTTTTCAGAGTGTTTCTTGTGTGCCTCACAAGCCTTTCCCTAATGCCCTGGTTACTGTTAAGCTGGTGGTCATGTTCTTCTTTAACAGCAGTGGTGTGGGGGGAAAATGCCCCCTCCAACAGTTGCAGCTATTCAATTCACACAGCTGTTTGCATTCACACTCTGATTTTATCACTTCCTGCTGTCCAGCCCATCTCACCAACATGGAGTGCAATGTGTGAGTCGGGAGAGGTTCCAAGGACACAGAACAGCAAGTGTGCTCATGTTCAGAAATTAACTTGGTGGAGGAACTTGTCCCTTTCCCATGGTTGATGGCAGTCTCTCCATCAACATGAATCCCCTGTGCAGTCCTGCTATCCAGTTTTCTTGAATTCCATGTGATTTGAAGGGAAAGACTTATCTGCAACAGTGACAGAAAGGCAAGTAGCCTGGAAGGAAAGACTAAGAAAGCGAAAATCAGAAAATACAGAAGTGCCAGCAGCAGGAACAATACAGGAAGAGAGAATTAATCCCAGAGGAAGTTGTTCCCTCTGTGCGTGGTTGCTTTGCCCTCCCACAGCCTGAAAACCAGCCCCACAGCCCTGAGCCTCAGTGGAGTGTGAGGGCAGCTCACAGAGGCAGCTGTCAGGTCCTGCAACTTGTGCTGCAGTTTCTGAGCTTTGTTTTCAGCAGTAAAGATGAAATAAATCCAGGAGGACACTGGAGGATCTTTGTCATGGAGCTTCCTGAGTGTGGTTCTGGAGGACCCAAGGATGAGATGGGCTCTGCTGGCTCTCACTCTCACCAAAGAGGCAGAACTGTTGGGTATGTAGGGATGGGGTGCCAGCTTGTCTGCAGTAATTCTGAGATGTTGGGATTCAGGATCATGTGAGAAGGTAGCAGGGCTAAAGCAGGGTCACAACCAGTGGCTTCAGGAGGGCAAGAACTGAACAATTTGAGCATTTGTTTGCAAGATTCCCTTAGGAAAACTCCCACTTTGATGATGTGCTTCTACACTGACCACCACCCTGTGGGAGCCTGGGTCCTTGCTTTCCAAGACCTCTGTTTAGCCAATATGTGGGAGCAAAAACATCAAGAGCCTCTCCAGCCCATCGTGCAGCACCTCCAGTCTCACCTGGCCAGCAATAGCAGGACACAGAGGGAATGTGCCCAAGACAGAGAGGGAATATGGCCTTTTTTTCTGAAGAGTCCCCAAAGGCATGAGGACAATGCTGGATTGTTCTCTGCAGGTTGTTCCTCAGGCAGCTGACCATATCACTGACCATGTGTCCTAATAAGGGACAGCAAATAGCCAATCTCATTGCACAGCCAGTCTTTGCCAGGTGGGAGTAAGAGAGAGAAGGTTCCTAGGCCTTCACAAGTCAAATGGAGCATCTTTGGGATTGACCCCCTGCATATGAAGAGAGGCTGAGTTAGAACTGTTCAGACCAGAGAAGGGAGGAATGGTACCAAGTGCCTGACCATCTGTCTTGCATGTAATATTCCCTCTCAGCAGAATGGGGATGCAGGCTGCAGCATTCACACCCATTTCAACAACCCTCTGTGTGTAACTGCTGGCCTCTCCATTGTCCTCAGGATGAGGCTTCCTCCATCAGGCATTTTATGCTTCAGCTTCAGATATTTGGAGACAATGGCTCCCATTGCTGTGGGAGATTGTTCCAGCCCTGCCGTCCTTCTGCCTTCTGGAGGATTACAATACAGGCTCCATCTTTCACATCAGTCAGCTCCCCAGGGCTTCAGAAGTGGAGATGTGCTACCCTCCAACACAGCCTTGTCAAGTCTTGCAGGGAAGCAGGAGCTCCAGGACCTGAGGTCTCAGGGCTCAGAGGGCCATGGACACCGACCCCTCCAGATCCTGATTCATCCCAAACTCACGGGACAAATCATCCTTGTTCTCCTCCTGCTCTGTTCCTAGGGGCAGCAATCCTACGTGGAATCCTGCCTTCTTCCTACAGCCAAGGCAAGGGGGGCATGTCCAGACCCAGCAGGGGCTGCTGCTCACCGCAGGCTGACCCCAGGGGTAGACACCCAGCAGAGGAACCCGCTGGTCAGCTCTGTCCTTCAGGGGCTGTGCTCCTCCAGCTGGCTTCACCACTGCAGGCATAACCTTCCTGTGCTGGGATGGCTCCTGTCTGGAGGAGGGAAGACAGGAAATCTGCTCCTTGTCCTGCTTGTGTGCTCAGAGTTATTGCAGAGGGGAGGCCTGAAGGGGAGTCCTGCATGGCAAAAGCCAGAAACCCGTGGGAATGGTGCTAAAGTCCCTGGACAAGGAAGTCCCAAGGAGGGCCCTGGGCAGACCCAAGCCCAGCATCCCAGGCTGTTGTTGGGAGAAGCTGTGCACTGCAGAGCAGGGTTTCTAGGCTACAGAAGGAGAGGCCCTCACTTGCAGAGCCAGGAGGATGTGCTGGCACTACTACCCATTCTTGAAATGACAGCGTGGTAGGCCAGACAGGAGCTGGCTCCATGAGGGCTCACCTCCCACATGTTTCAGGAAGAAAGTCTCACCCCAGGGCTCCTGTGCAGGAGGAACTCTCAAGGAAGATGGAGAGCCATTCACTCATATGAAGTGAGAGGACAGAGTTGGATCACCGAGGTGGAGCACCACTGCGTTTCTTTTGCTCCCTATCCTGTTTTCCAGGCTGCATTCAGAAGGAGGCAAAGCACAGACTATTTCATTCCACTAATGCAAAGACAGAGCCCTATGGAGAGGGAAAGTTAACAACAGGTCAAAGAACAGAAATTGCCATGAAAACTTGAAAAGGGACAAGCCAAGAGGCCAGGAGACAAGCTGGGACGACAAGTAATCTGGGAACTAGGGAAATGAATTCAAAACCAGAAAAGACTAAATCCTTGGAAGGCAGATGCTTGCAAATACACAGTGGAGAAGGAAGCCATCATGGAAATGAAAATAATATTTATGAAAATAAACTCTGAAGGAAGTGGTTGGAATGCTGCCTAGCAGGGACGAGCTTGATCCCCAACAAACAGAAGACCTGTCCAGCAGTGGGTCTCCAGGGGAGGCACATTGACTCTGGGTCTAGATGTGTGACACAGAGGGACAGAAGGAAATTGTGCTGTTGTGCTCACAGCCAGAGCACTGGGCTCACACTGATCCATCAGTGACTGGGAGGAGCCTGAGGCAAAGAGAGAAAAATGGTGTAAAGAAATAGGTTAGGTAGGAGTTGTGAGGAAAGGTGAGGCTCAGAACTGAGAAAAAAGCAATGGAAGAGGGAAGAAGCATCTCAGCCCCAAAGAGGCTGGGAAGAGCACAGTGATGATGTTCCCATGCCAGGACACCAAGGAACATTAACTCAAGGGGCATCAGAGAAGGAGTTAGTTCTGTATCAGATACACATCTGCACTGAGCAGCTCAAGAGGACCTGGACACCAGCAAAGGGAAGGGAGGATATTTGCAGCACTGCACTTCTCCAGCTCCCTGGTACCACCACAAGTCTCTGCTGGCAACTGCTTTCTCACAGCTGCCTGTGACACTTCTTCACATCTGCTTGTGTTCTTGACTGTATCCTGTGGAATGAAGGCAAATCCCTGCAAGTGTCCATACTACAGCACTGGAAATAGCCTTGGTTGAGAGGGACTTCTTGCACAAGCATGTAGGGATAGGACAATATTGATTTAAACTGACAGAGGGCAGGTTTTGATCAAATATTAGGAAGGAATACATGACTGTGAGGTAGGTGAGGCACTGGAACCAGTTACCCATAGGAGCTGTGGATGTCCCATCCCTGAAATCTTCAAGACCTGGCTGAATGAGCAACCTGGTCTAGTGGAAGGTGCCCATGACCTAGGGGGCTTGAAACCAGACTGTCCTTAAAAGTCCCTTCCAACCCAAACTGTTCCATGACTCACAGATTACATCCCCGCAGCTTAGGGATGGAAAAGGAAAGAGAGATATGCACACAGAGCACAGGTCTTTTTTTCCATTGGTGTAATGTTTTATTTTCTCTTGTCTAAGTTTTCAGAATTTCTTCAGCAGAACCAGTACAGCTAGGAGATATTTTGTGTGTGACTCAACAAACAGCAAACAGCTCTGCTCAAGGAGACAAAGGACGTTGAATCTCTGGATTTCTGTCTTCCATTCCTGTGTCTTCCTCCTGGAAAAGTCCATCTCTTTTCAGCCAGAGTCTCCTGGACCCACTCAGAGAGAAGAGGACACAGGAACACAAGACCTGCTTTGATGAGCCTGAGCCTTCCTGTGTTCCCTGAGCCACCACATGCACTGGGGATGCTGGACAAAGCTCATTTCACTTCCACACACATGGTCCCACCCCAGACAGTGAGGAGGGGTCAGAGCTCTCCACCCCTCCCAGCACAGCCAGTGCTGTTCCCAGCTTTACTCAGGACAGAGATATTTCCATCACACAGTTACAGCTGCAGCTTCACAAATCCGATGAAGCTGCAAATCTGATCTGATGTCATTCCAGTTGTTCAGAGTTTCTTCAAGCACATACATTACAGTGCAGTCCTCACCAAGGTTGTCATTTGGTTCTCCTTTTCTCCAGAATCTGCGACAGAGACAGGCTTGTTACTCCTCAGTGTCCAGTGTAAAGCACTGCTGGAAAAGGCCACAGCAGGATGCAAGATTTGAAGGGAAGAGACAGAAATCCCCACTGCTGATTCATGGACAGAAGCAGTGCCCTTGCTCCCACTCCACATCCCACTGGCACCAGTGTCACATGGAAACCTGCCTCCCTCCTACAGCCTTGCAGCACAACAGGGCCCTGCTCCATCCTGCTGGGGAACTCATCACCACCACTCACCCCATGCACCTCACACCCAGCAGAAGCCTGTGTTGGCCTCCAGGACAAGTTTGTTCTCCAGAAGAAGACACAGCAAGGACAGTCCTGATGCTCTCTCCCTGTGCTCCATCTCTTTCCCTGCATTTCAGCACAGGCCCTTTGATGCATACAAGTGCAGAGAATGGAGGTCAGGCTAGGCTGGCCATCAGGGCTCTGAAGGGTTCTTGCTGCCAGCAAGTTGAAGTTTATTCTATGCCTCCAGCATTGACTTCCAAGTCACAGGTAGTTAATTCATAACCAATAACCAGCACAGATGGGCCCATGTGAACCTGGTGTCCTACACAGCCCTCTGCTGCTGTATCTCTGATCACTCACAAAGGAAGCATGGTGACAGCCCCCTCTCATGCACCAGCAGACACCCTCCCATCTCTCCTACTTTCTTCCCCTACCAGGAGCCACACCAAAGACTCTTCATCCAGAGATACTCACGCTGCTGTCACATTATATGGAGTCTTGTCCACCCACTGCCACTGGCCCGCCTCATCCTCAAAAAGACCAATGTAGAAATTCTCTCTACTTGTATTTTGTTTTATTTGCCCGGAGAGGAAAACCTGGCAATCAGAGAGAGTGCAACATCCATGAGGGGCAGGCCTGAGCACAGGGAAGCATCAGGAGTCCCTGTGGGCTGGGGCTGGTGCTGCAGAGGTGCAGACAGGACATTCCCCCTCCCTGCAGGACAAGGAGGGGCTCTGAGTCCCCTGCAGGGCCCAGCACTGTCTCTGCCTGCTGGGTCCCTCTCTCAGCCCTGTGCACGTACCTGCTCTGCCTCGCTGTTGATCACCACCAGCTGGGAGCCCATCCCAGTGCAGTTCTGCTCACTCTCAGTCCAGTTCATCTTATCAAGGGACAGGAAATAGCAGCTTCCTTGAAACCTTCTCCAGCCCTTCGGGCAGCAGGTCCAGCCTCGGTCTGTGCAGGGAGAGGACAGAGAGATGAAGGCCACCATCAAGAGATGGTGACTGCAAAGATCCAAGTTCTCCAGGGACGGTGCTCATGTCCTCCTTAGTGGCTCTCCCTGAGAGAATGTGCTTGAGGAAAACAGGGAGAGTACAGACATTTCTTCCCTTTGCTTTGGGGTGTGACCAGTGAGCTTTGTGTACCCAAAGCCGTGGTAATCCCTGTAAGGGCACCTCAGGCCTCGAGAAGGTTCCTTTGGTGATGTGGTTTGACTTGTCCTGGTACAACCTCCTTGAGGCCTTTAGCCCCAGGGAAGAGGGGACACTGCCAGTACTGACCTGTGCCTTGTGGCCCCGCTGAGTCGCACTTCCACTCGGAGAAGTGCTGCTGCAGGGCTGTGGGCTGCTCACTGCTGTGACGGCAGAGAAGCACTGCAAAGGGAGAGCAAAGGCAGCAGGATTAGCCCTTCCTCCCAGCTCCTCACACAGCATCTCTGTGTGAGCATCCTTCACTCTCCTGCCACCATTTCCCCACCCAGCCCTGTCCCAGCTGTCACCTCTCCTGGCCCAAACCAGTGGCACAGCTGCCTTCCCAGGCAGAAGGAGCGCATCTCCCAAGTCAGGCAGCAGAAGGACCCCTGCAGGCACATCCCAGGGAGGACATGCCACACTGGGCAGCACTGATCCCACCCAAGCACAGCCATGCACACACCCACAGCCCAGCTGCCAGGTACAAGGCAGCCTCTCACTGCCACCCTTTGTCCCTTCCTAAACCACACAGCAACAGGCACTGGCAGGAGTCACCCACCAGCTGGGCCTGTTCCATCAGCAGCACACAGTCCAGGTGAGGCTGATCCCATCCAGCTGGAGCTGCTGCCACCAGGCTGGAGCACAAACTCCTAGGACTTCCCAGCTCCCACTTTGTGGGGAATAAGGCACTGTTGGTGACAGGCCACAGCCACAGTCCCAAGGACTTCCTGTAACTCAGACACTCAGGAGTATGGCTCAGAAGCTGATCAGAGTGTGCTGAACAATCCTGATGCCTATTTTCAGTGATCATTTAATTTAGAAATATTTTTACTTAGGAGCAGTACAGTCTTAGTGGCTCCAGTGCCAGGTTAGTGAATTGCTGTCAGGGAGCAAGGCTCAGAGGAGATGGGCAAGGGCAATGCCTGCCTGAGCTCCCCCATTGCCAATAAAGGTGACCTCATCCCTACACAAAGATAAAGGATGAGAAGAGAGATGACTTTGGGTTTAGTTCAGCTGAAGGATTTGACCCTCTGAGGAACTGTTCATCCCTGTAGGGATCAAAAGGGGTCAGTGTCTTCCTCAGTTAGCCATGAAACCTCTGTTTGCTCAGAGACACTGCCTTAGCCTTCCTGAGGAAGCAGGGTAGGAAATCATTGGCTCACGCTCCTCTGGAAACACTTCCATCAGTTCCATCAGTTGTCCAAGCTCTCAGCTCATGCAGACTGAGAGGCTGAGACCAAACTGCTCTGACAGCCTTGCTGCCACCACAGGCAGCTCCTTACACAGCCAGCTTATCCAAGCGATCTGCCTTAGGCCCAGAGATTCAAGTGGTGGACTAAAAGCTACAGATAGATTCTCACAAACCATGAGGCTGCATGAGAAGGGATCTCTGACCTGTGTTTGGCTATGGGGCATTTGCCTCCAGCATTAGGACAGAAGCAGGAATTAGGATATGGGTTTTCCACCTGAGCCCTTCATCCCAAGTGAATTAGGAGACCCTGGAACTCACCAAGGCAGATGGTCACAAAAGCAGCTTTGATGGCAAGGGCAAAAATGAGGAAGAGCCAGATGTTCAGCCAGGAGCAGCTTCTCTCTTCTGCTGGGGCTGGAAAACACAAAGCAAGAGTGAGCATGTCCCAGCCCAGAGCTGGGGGCAGGATAACCCAGGGGGCTCTGTACCCCAACACCCTGCTGGTCGCTTGTTCCAAGGACTGGGCAGCCCCACAGGTGCTGGAAGGAAGCAGGTCCTGCTGCCTGTCACTAGCAGTGGCTCAGCCCCACAGGGTACAGCAGCACAGGGGCTGCCCTGAGGCTGCTTTCTTATTTCCCTGTTCATCACAAGACCTGCCTGGATTCTGCCCAAGCCTCACTCCCTCTCTGTCCTGTCAGACCTCCTTTCTGCTCAACACATCTTCCTTGTTGCCTTCCATTCCCCCTGTCTGTCACTGAATGCTCTTTCTGCATCTCCCTCCTCTTCCTCTCTCGTTAGAGCTTCTTTCTCTCACTGCTTGTATTCTGCCTCTGTACCGTGAGCCCCTTTCTGCAATGGCACAGTCCCCCCAAGGAGTGACTGCCCAGCTCAGGCTGTGCACAGCCAGACACACACAAGGGATTGTTTCCATAGGGGAAAAGGCATTTGGGAGCTCTTGGGAGAGCCCTGGCTGGGCTGTCCTTTGAGACACCAGAGATGGGAACAGGGACCTGTGCTCGGGTGATGCAGAGAGCTGCACCAGGGGAAACACAGCAGGACAGCACCCTTCAGCCCCACTCCTTACAGACAATCCATTGAAGGGAATAGCAGGGCATGGTCTGCCTGGACTCCCATTCCCCCTGGCTCGAGGAAAAAGGTCATTCTGCCAGCCTGGGCACTGCCCACTTCCCCCATCTGTTCCTTTGCTCTTGCCCTAAGCCCCATGTCCTGGCAGGAGGCCGCTGCCTGCACCATGCCCAGGATCCATCCCAGCCCTGCCTTTCCTCCCCCAACTCCTTGGACAGGAGGACAGAAAGGAAGGAAGGTTTGGGGGTTACCTGCAGTTCCAGGACTGACTCTCCCTTGGTCATTCCTCATCTCTACGTGAGGATCACTCTTCTCCAAGGGTCCCCGTTACCAGTGTGGCCACAAACACATCCTTCCTCCTGCACAGGCCACTTCCCACATTGCTGAGCAACCTTCACAGGCCCTAATCTGATCTGCTGAAATAGCCATATCCTGGGTGTACACCACAGCACAGGGAGATTGAGGAACTTCCATCATTACCGTGAGAGGATATTTCACACAATACTTATACCAACTCAGAAACTCACCAAGGCAAATGAAAACAGATGAAGGGGAGCATCACTGCAGCTCAGTCTCCTTTTGCACAGCCTCAGGCAGTTTCACAGCTCATCCCTGGCCTTCCCTCTCTGGTGCCTGCTCTTTCCTGCTGAGGCTCATTGGGTGTGAAAATACATACCTGGGCAGGTATATTTGGCATTTGCTAGCAAAGGGCTAAAGCCACTGAGCACAGCCTGCAAAAGGGAGCCAAAAATGACAGAAAAGCAGATCAGTGACTCAGTCTGGGCAGTGCCCATGTGCATCCTGAGCCCAGAAATCCAGAGCACAACAGAGAACTTGCCAACGTTGTTTTGATCAAATTCTATTGGAAGGGAGGCTGGGGCTTTGAGCAAAGGAGTTCAGTATGAACTGGCATTGTGGGCAGAAAGATCACTGGGCAATGCCAGAGTCTGTGTGCATGACACATCTTGAATTCTCACTTGGTTGTGGCTGCAAATGCTGCAGACATACGTGGAACAGAGATGGGAGCACAGCCTTTGGTCTTCTTCCATCATATGGTTCCTCCCTGTGGAGAGGAATGCCTGGATGCAGTGTCACAGGAGTGGGAGAGCTCATAGCAATAGCACAGGCATTTCAGCTGAAGCATCAGAAGATCAGGGCACAGATGTGCTTACAGGTGAGGCCAAGCCTAAGCTCAGTGTCGAAGAGATCCTCTGATTGTGTCATGTTGAGCACAACAGGCTGCAGGCAGGGTCAGACCCTACATTCCTAAACATCTTTATGTAACTAATGTTCACAAGCTCTCACCCCACATAAAAACACATTCACAAGACTGGTGCAACCTCCAGCCTCCCACCAGCCCCCCAGGAAGTGCAGCTGCAAGAACACATCCCCTTTGTGGAAGCAGGGGTTCCCTGGGTCCCACACACTTCCCACTGGAGATGTGGGGTCCGTGTGTATGCACAGCTCTCCCAGCAGCCTGAGAACCACAGGTGACAGCACAGGGTCACACTGTCACCCTGCAGAGCTGTGGCTCTGTGCCTGCTGCACCCCTCAGTGCCTTGGGCAAGGTCACCCACGGCACTCAGGTGCCAGGGAGCTTCTTACAGACACAGGTGGCCAAGCTGCAGAGCACCCTGAGCTCCATGGCCACTTCCTTCCCACTTCTCTCTCCTCTCTCTCTTCAACTCCTCTTGCTTCTTCTAAGCTTGGTTTTCAGAGTGTTTCTTGTGTGCCTCACAAGCCTTTCCCTAATGCCCTGGTTACTGTTAAGCTGGTGGTCATGTTCTTCTTTAACAGCAGTGGTTTGGGAGAAAATGCCCCCTCCAATAGTTGCAGCTATTCAATTCACACAGCTGTTTGCATTCACACTCTGATTTTATCACTTCCTGCTGTCCAGCCCATCTGACCAACTTGAAGTGCAATGGGTGAGGCTGGAGAGGTTTCCAAGTACACAGAACAGCAAGTGTGCTCGTGTTCAGAAATTAACTTGGTGGAGGAAGTTGTCCCTTTCCCGTGGTTGATGGCAGTCTCTTCATCAACATGAATCCTCTGTGCAGTCCTGCTATCCAGTTTTCTTGAATTCCATGTGATTTGAAGGGAAAGACTTATCTGCAACAGTGACAGAAAGGCAAATAGCCTGGAAGGAAATACAAACAAAGTGAAAATCAGAAAATACAGAAGTGCCAGCAGCAGGGACAATACAGGAAGAGAGAATTAATCCCAGAGGAAGTTGTTCCCTCTGTGCGTGGTTGCTTTGCCCTCCCACAGCCTGAAAACCAGCCCCACAGCCCTGAGCCTCAGTGGAGTGTGAGGGCAGCTCACAGAGGCAGCTGTCAGGTCCTGCAACTTGTGCTGCAGTTTCTGAGCTTTGTTGTCAGCAGTAAAGATTAAATAAATCTAGGAAGACACTGGAGGATCTTTGTCATGGAGCTTCCTGAGTGTGGTTCTGGAGGACCCAAGGATGAGATGGGCTCTGCTGGCTCTCACTCTCACCAAAGAGGCAGAACTGTTGGGTATGTAGGGATGGGGTGCCAGCTTGTCTGCAGTAGTTCTGAGATGTTGGGATTCAGGATCATGTGAGAAGGTAGCAGAGCAAAAGCAGGGTCACAACCAGTGGCTTCAGGAGGGCAAGCACTGAACAATTTGAGCATTTGTTTGCAAGGCTCCCTTAGGAAAACTCCCACTTTGATGATGTGCTTCTGCACTGATCACCACCCTGTGGGAGCCTGGGTCCTTGCTTTCCAAGACCTCTGTTTAGCCAATATGTGGGAGCAAAAACATCAAGAGCCTCTCCAGCCCATCGTGCAGCACCTCCAGTCTCACCAGGCCAACAATAGCAGGACACAGAGGGAATGTGCCCAAGACAGAGAGGGAATATGGCCTTTTTTTTCTGGAAAGTCCCCAAAGGCACGAGGACAATGCTGGATTGTTCTCTGTAGGTTGTTCCTCAGGCAGCTGACCATATCACTGACCATGTGTCCTAATAAGGGACAGCAAATAGCCAATCTCATTGCACAGCCAGTCTTTGCCAGGTGGGAGTAAGAGAGAGAAGGTTCCTAGGCCTTCACAAGTCAAATGGAGCATCTTTGGGATTGACCCCCTGCATATGAAGAGAGGCTGAGTTAGAACTGTTCAGACCAGAGAAGGGAGGAATGGTACCAAGTGCCTGACCATCTGTCTTGCATGTAATATTCCCTCTCAGCAGAGTGGGGATGCAGGCTGCAGCATTCACACCCATTTCAACAACCCTCTGTGTGTAACTGCTGGCCTCTCCATTGTCCTCAGGATGAGGCTTCCTCCATCAGGCATTTTATGCTTCAGCTTCAGATATTTGGAGACAATGGCTCCCATTGCTGTGGGAGATTGTTCCAGCCCTGCTGCCCTTCTGCCTTCTGGAGGATTACAATACAGGCTCCATCTTTCACATCAGTCAGCTCCCCAGGGCTTCAGAAGTGGAGATGTGCTACCCTCCAACACAGCCTTGTCAAGTCTTGCAGGGAAGCAGGAGCTCCAGGACCTGAGGTCTCAGGGCTCAGAGGGCCATGGACACCGACCCCTCCAGATCCTGATTCATCCCAAACTCACGGGACAAATCATCCTTGTTCTCCTGCTCTGTTCCTAGGGGCAGCAATCCTACATGGAATCCTGCCTTCTTCCTACAGCCAAGGCAAGGGGGCCGTGTCCAGACCCAGCAGGGGCTGCTGCTCACTGCAGGCTGACCCCAGGGGTGGACACCCAGCAGAGGAACCCGCTGGTCAGCTCTGTCCTTCAGGGGCTGTGCTCCTCCAGCTGGCTTCACCACTGCAGGCATAACCTTCCTGTGCTGGGATGGCTCCTGTCTGGAGGAGGGAAGTGTTGGGTTTCTTGTCCACACCTGTAGTGGCCTGGGTTAGAACAAGCAGCACGGCGACCATAAGCTGGTATGGCGCTCGGGCATGGTGACTCGCAAACACCACTATGGTAGACGGCCAAAATGCGTTTATTAATTGCAACATGCAGTTTAAATACTATCTGGTTCTCCCCCACGTCAGGGGTCTTACTACATTTCCTAAAAAGGAGATAGACAGAAAGGAGAGAGGGGGACTGGTGCCTTGAGATTGCTTATCTTTGAGTCTGGTATGTGCCTCTCCCTACCCGTAACATTCCGAGGTTCTTCCGGAGCGCCTGTCCCTCTCCAGCCCACATCTGTCCGTATCTCCCCCACATCTCCCCCCCCCTCTATCACAAAAGAAATGAGGTAGATATATGTATATATATATATATATATATAGGCACTAAATGAGGTAGAAGGTTAGTATCTAACTAAAGGGAGAAGGAGTTTGGAAACCTGAGTAAGTTTTTGCCAGGCAAGTTTGAAAAAGCTTGTGACTGGCAATGTTCCCTGATTAATTCACGGCATTTCATGCAGGCCTAGGAACAGAATGTTAGTCCGTTCTAGGCGAGCTCTAACAAATGAAACTATCTTGTTCAGCAGGCATGGTCCGAAGATAGCTGTTAAAAGTAGCATTGCTAATGGGCCTACTAAAGTGGAAATCAAAGTGGTTAACCATGGGGATTGGTTAAACCAGGATTCGAACCAGCCTTGCTGAGCCTCTCTATCTTTTTGTCTCTGAGTCAGTCTGTTTCGAAGTTCTGCCATTGAGTCTCTTACTACCCCAGTGTGATCTGCATAAAAACAGCATTCTTCCTTCAGGGCTGCACACAGGCCTCCTTGCTGCATGAACAGGAGGTCCAAGCCTCGCCTGTTCTGCAGGACCACTTCCGAGAGCGAAGAGACTGACTTCTCTAGGTAGGAAATGGATTTCTCGATCCTCTGCAAGTCCTCATCTATGGTCATTTGCAGTTGAGACAGTCCTTGGTGCTGTGTTGCTAGGGCCGAGACACCTGTCGCCGTTCCAGCGGCTCCCAAGCCAAGTAGCATGGCGATGGTTATTCCTGTTAGTATCTCTCTTTTGTGAAGCCGGCTGGGTTCTTCGAAAAGGTTGTATACCTCTTCATCTGGGTGGTACAGGACCCTAGGAACAATCAGAACTTGGACACAGAAGTCGTTAGAATCGTTGAACTTGGGAAGAAACACACAAGGACTCACTCCGGATCTCTGACAAACCCACATTGCTGATGCAGCTGGGACCACCCACTTATTATTTTTTCTGTTGGGCTTTACAATTTTGGAGCAAACATTCCCTTTTCGCTTAGCTAGGGCTGCATTTCCAAAACATCTGCCCTGACCTGAGACTTGCCTCAGGGTGATACCTCTGCGGGGTGTGTCCCATCTGCACTGATGAGGTGCATTGGCTGAGGAGTAAGTGAATGAAGTGTTTACAGCAACTCCTTCATAAAAAGGGGGTTGGACATCATAACAAAGCCAACAAGAGTTAGTTAGGTTAGGGTTAGATTCATTTAGGGATAGAAAAGTAGCATCTAACATACGAAGGATTGGGTCTGGGTCTGATTTGGCGAATCGGCCTATCTGGAAAGCTTTCTCATCACTGGTTGGGTTTTCTGTGACACTCGCGGGTAAGGTTTTGGGGTAAGTTATGTTTTTCTCTGTCTGTGTGCTTTTAATCACCTTGTTGGGTCCAACCGCTCGGGGTGCGGAAAGCTGGAACCTGGTAATTCGCACATTCACCCACTCTTTTGTCCCGTACAGGACCACTGTCCATGTCTTACCCATTGTCCAACCAGGATGATTTGGCTGCAAGACCGTCATTTTATAGTATATACATTTTTTAAATTTTGAGATTTTATAACTGTTTCGATGGGGGTTTCCCTGTACAGAAGGAGGTATTTTGCAACCTGCGGGTGCCCAGGTGAACTGCAGGAACTGGTCGGGCTCTGGTGGGTCCCACCCAGATCCTGATGGCCTGGCATCTGTGACTATAGTTTCACAGCCCCAGTGCCCGCAGTATCCCCACCCAGGGTAATTGCAATAACCTTTCCCTGGGTTCGAAGCTGGGCACCAGTAGGATATGTGCACGGGTGATGAGAAGGAATTTATCGTCGGTCGTCCTGGAAATAGATCGGTGATGCGAAGCACGAAGGATGGAGTGTTTGGTGTGGTGATGTCTCTGAGCACCTTGTCGCTGGAAAGGTGTCTCATGACCCACCTGAACGGCTGATGTGGGTAGTAATCTGGGCTGGCTTGTCCTCTGGCAATGAGCCCCAAGAACAAGATCACACAGACATGTCGTTGATGCTTGGGTCTCACCCGCGTGGGTTTCTCTGCTGCTGTCTGACGTTTTGGTGGTGTGTCTCGTTCCTCTGGAAGGGGCATATATGCATTACGTGGCCGCCCCACCAGCATGTCCTGTAAACAGAAACTCACAGTTTTCATTAGTCTCATCCTGCTCACTGTGAAGATCAGGTTTAATTGATTTGAGAGGACACCACCTGGTTTTCCCGTCCTTTCTGACAGCTGCATACCCTCGCCCTGCAAGCATCAGTTTCCAGCCCCGTTCCCACTCACCCAGCTCATTTTTAATTACAACCTGCGGGCCCTCCTCTATTGCTTTGGAGGCCCAGTGTTTTTGAACAGGACTGTTTGCTTCATTCCCTCTAGGGAACTGATTCAATGCTATCAGAGCTGTTGCCAGTATACGTGTCTGCTCTCCTGAGGGGATGGAGTTGGTCAAACCTTCTGCTTTTGCCAACACCTCTATTTTGTTTTTCAGGGTTTGGTTTGCCCGCTCAACTATAGCTTGTCCGGTACTGTTATATGGAATACCTTGTACTAATGTGATCCCCCATTTGGAAGCAAATTCCTGCACTGGTTTAGAAATGAAATTGGAACCATTGTCAGTTTTGATCTGTTTGGGAATGCCAAGCCACGCCATAGCTGTCAGCCAGTGCTGAATTGTGGCTTTGGAGTTAGCTTTGTGATGCTGTGTGGCTATGATCATTCCACTGAATGTGTCCACTGTTACTGCAAGCCATGCTCGAGGCTTCAACAGTTGACACAAGGTGAAATCTGACTGCCAGATTTCTGAGGGCTTGAGACCTCTTGGGTTGACCCCACTGGTCCACAGGGGTGACTTCTGGCAGTGAGGGCATGTGGCCACTACATGTTTGGCATCCGCTGTGGTGATTCCCCATCTCTTTGCCAGTGCTTTGGGTCCAATGTGGAGGGATTCGTGCAACTGACGAGCTTCTTGCAGCGTCCAAACGCCTTTCGCTGCAGCGTCCGCCTTGTCATTGCCGATCTGGAAGTAACCTTTGACTGGGTTGTGGCTGTTGATGTGAATGACAGATACTGTGCCCTTTCGTGAGGAAAGTGCTTCTTCTAGCATCAGGGCTGCTGTTGATGTTGACACACCTGGTCCTGCCATAGCCAGACAGAGCTTTGCCACGAATATAGAGTCTGTTACGATGTTCAGGTGCTCGTCTTGGAAGAGTCCACACGCCAGGACTACTGCTGTCGCTTCCAGTTGCTGCACCGACAGTGTGGGGTCACATGCTTTGACGCAATGCCATTGCTCTTCTGCCTGCCACACTGCTGTCGCGGTGGAAGTCGTGGAGGAAGCGTCTGTGAAGACTGTTGGTCCTGGCTGTGGTCTGTCCATGACCTTCGGTGGCATGTCTATGTCGACTATGGTCAGCAGCTGAGTCCAAGGTGGTCTGGTGGAGTGGAAGATTTCTCCTCCGAATCCGATGAGAGCAAGGGCTAGGTGTTCTGAGATTGTGGTTGACTCTGTGGTTAGTTGCTTGCGAAAAGGAAGGTGGATTCTCGTTGGCTCAGTCCCTAGGTGTTTCAAGGCGAGCTTTCTGCCTTTCATGATGAGGTTAGAGATGCATTCTATTGCTGGGGAAAACGCACGAGCTGGTCTTCCAAGGACCACCCATTGGATTGGTCGGGCCTTTTCAGAAGGTCCTTGGGCCAGTGCTCCCACTCCCCCTTTTGGTGTGAAGTGTACATACAAGTCCAGGGGCATCGCTGGATTCCATCTGGCAAGTGTACCAGTGGACATCTGTTGTTCGATGAAGTCGAGAGAGCTTGCTGCTTGCGGTGTCAACTCCTTGGGTTCCCAGGGATGCTTTCCTTTCAGGAGGTCATGCAAAGGGTCCATGACCTCAGGAGGAATCAGGATGATGTTGCGAAGCCACTGCAATGATCCTACCAGGCGTTGCACGTCATGAAGCGTCTTGATGTCTCGGTGGACTTTCACCTTGGGAGGTGTCACGTAGGAGTTTGTGATCCCCACTCCCAGGAAGGTGACGCAGGGTCCTTTCTTGATCTTCGCGCTTGCAATTTCGAAGCCGTTGGCCTGGAGAATCTCGGTGATCACGGATACCAGGTGATCCACTTGACTCGCTGATGGTGCTGAGACCAATATGTCGTCCATGTATTGGATGATGGTTGCAGTAGGATAGGAGTGTCGGACTGGCGTCAGCGCTTTGTCCACGGTGATCTGGCAAATAGTTGGGCTGTCGACCATGCCTTGCGGGAGAACCTTCCACTGGAAACGCAGGCTGGGCCGCTTGCCATTTGGGAAAACCACGGAAAAAGCAAACCGTTCCCTGTCCTCAGGATGCAAAGGTATTGAAAAGAAACAGTCTTTAATGTCCAAAACTGCACATGGTTGTCCTTCAGGGATGGCTGAGTTCATAGGTAACAGTGTCTGAACTGGACCTACGGGTCTGATTGTTTTGTTCACTTCTCTCAGGTCGTGGACTAAGCGATAGCTCTCTCCAGACCTTTTGGGAATTACAAACACAGGAGTGTTCCATGGGCTTGTGGAGGGTTCTATGTGACCCTTTTGCAGTTCCCGTTCAACCAGTTCCAGCAATGCTGCTACTCGAGGCTCTGAGAGGGGCCACTGCTCAATCCAAACAGGGTCTGATGATTTCCAAGTCAATTTGATCGGGAGCAAAGGATGTGTAGCAGTGGCCCTCATCATAAATTTGTGATTCTGACTCCGAGCATGGCCAAGACATCCCTTCCTATCAAGGGTGGAGAGTCTTGCAAAATGTAAGGGTAAATTGCAACTGTTTGTTCTGGTCCCTTTTTTGTGTGAAGTGTTATGGCTACTAATTGAGTGCTTTTCCAAGCTCTGGATTGTCCCCCCACCCCGTTCACAGGAGGGACTTCCTTAGCTTGCCAATGTCTGGGCCAATTTGATTGAGGGATGATTGTGCAATCTGATCCTGTGTCTGCTAAAAACTGAAGCCCTAAAACGTGAGGGTCCCGATTGCCATAGAGCTGACGTCCCCCACACCCTCATGGGCTCTTTACCTACTTTCATGACCAGGGCCACCCAGGGGTTCCGCTCTGGGGCGCCCCCTGCTGACCCTGTGACACTGGCACAGTTTGTGGTGGTGAGGGTTGTGTAATTGTCACCGATGGTGCTGCACCGCTCTGCCACTGAATGGTTGGTGGGGATGTAATGCTGACTGGCTCCTGTATATATATGGGGTATGAAGGTCCCCCACTCCACTGGGTGTTGGGAAAGATGGGCCATCTCACAGTGGGAGGAAGCTGAATGTGGCCCGCCCGCCCCCTCCCCTTTCTGTTTCCCCGGGGCTTGGATCTACATTCCCTGGCCAAGTGACCCTTTTTCCCACAGCTCCAACAGGTTGGTCTTTGGCGCTGTTGGGTCGGGGGTGCTGCCACGGGCTGCTGTGCTGGCTGAGGACAGCTTGCTGCCAGATGACCTGTTTGGCCACACTTCATGCACGTTATTGTATTGGTTATGGTATGGATTGTTGCCTGCATGGGAATTAGTGTTTCTTCCCTGACCACATGCTTTATCATGTCAGCCAAACTGGCTCCTGTCGGCAGCGAACGTAGGATGTCCTTGGTGACAGTATTACACTGTTGTTTCAGACAATCTGTCACCACAGGTCCCCTTGCCGCCTCAGGCAGAGTGGATGAGTCAATTGCAGCTTGCAAGCGATCTACGAACTCCGTGAATTTTTCACTCTCCCCCTGCTTGATGGTGGACCAAGGCGTAGATCTATCTACTACCTTTGAAGCCGCTTTAATGGCTTCTCTCGCTGCCCTTGTCGTGGCTCTGACCTCCTCTGCTGTGAGGTGTACTGCCTGATCTTGTGGTGTGGCTACATCATCATGTTTGCCCAGGAGTCTGGACAGGGTAGAACCATGCAGAGGCTGTCCCTGCCCTGAGGCTTGGGCTAAAGCAGCTGTGCATTGATCAGACCATTCCTGCTGGAATAGAATCAATCCTGCTCCATCAAAAAACATACGAGTTATCTGTGATATATCAAAAGGCAACAAATCATTATTACCAAAAAGACCATCTACCAAAGTAGACACCACGGCTGAACCAATTCCCTTTTCTTGAATTGCTTTCACCACTGCTTGTATTTCTTTTGTATTTAAAGGGCTATATGTCCTCCTCTGATTCTGTCTTGCCCCTGTTACCCTTACTGGAAAAGCATGAATAGCAGCAGCTGGTTTCCATTCAGCACACGCTACCTTTATCTTGCCCCAATCTGTAAGTTTATGTTGTATTTGTTCCCCTGTATTATCAAAAGATTTGCTTGGTTTCGGTAAAAAACTCATGAATTCAGTTGTCTCCGTTTCTGAGTCTGTGCCAGATTCAGAACTCTCAGTGGGACTGTCTATGCAGCTGTGGTCCCCCTCAGAGTCGGAAGTAGACTGCTGGTACACTTCCGGCTTACTGTGCCTTTTTCTTCGGCTCCGCCCTCGCTCCGCCTTCCGGGGGTGGCTTCGGGCGTCCCTTCGGGTCCGTCCCCGTTCCACCTCCCGGGTCCGGCCCCTCCCCCCTTCCCGGGGGTGGCGCCACCACGCCTCTTGGGGGCAGTCCCATTCCCGCCCCCTGGGCTCGCCCTGCCCCTCCCACGGGGGTGTAATTCCTCTGAAAAATGCCATTGGGAGGGGTTTCCGATCGCGCGTGCGCGCCCACTCGCTCTCCCGCGCGTGCGCAGTGCAGATCGGCTCGTCCGAGCTTTCCTGCTGCGCATGCGCTCCCGCGGGGGTTCACACTTCCGGCTTTTCAGTGCCATGCGGCCAGGCGCCCCCCCAACGCTCGCGGTCGCCATTTTGGAGGTAGGGGGGAGGCGGGGGCCGCGCCGCGCTTTCGGCGTCCCTCTCTGCGTTTCTCGCCTCTTGCGCTAGCTTTTCCCAAACGGATTTCGCGCGTTCCCCCTCCCGCCGCGCCGGTTCGGCGGTCGGGCGATTTGCGATTGCCTCCGCCGGCTCCGAAAAGCGGGCAGAGCCCCGCCCGCGCGGTGGTGCCCCCGGAGCCGGTGGATCGGCGCTCCGCGCCCGCCGCAGCGGCGCCTCCGATCTCGGTGGTCCGCCGCTGTCCCGTTCGGTCCACAGCGGCGTCTCCCGACCCCCCGGCTCCCCGCCGCTGCACGCACGCGGCGGCAGCCCGGCGCCGTCGGGTACGGGCGGGTCCCGCGGAAAAAAGTGGCGGGGGGGCAGGGGGGAACCCGCAACATTTTCGGGAGGTTCCAGGGGGGTTTTGGGTCCGGGGATTCTCGCGGGAGGGTCCGAAAGTCCCCCCCACAGTCTGGAGGGTCCGGGGGTGGGCTCCGGGGGGGGGCCACCCGTCCTCCCCCCGCATGTCCCCGCCGTTAAACTGGTCGCTCCCGGAGGATCCCGCGATTCCAGACCCCCCCCTTTTTGGCTGCGTAACGGCTAATAAACACGTTTTAACCGCATACCAAGTTTCCTGCTCTTCCCTTGCTTTTTTCAAGGCTGCCTCTACGTTTCCCCAAGCTTTCAGATTCTTTCCACTGCCGGTGGTTTTTGCATCCTCTGCCAAAGCGGCAGTGTAGCTCTCCCACCTTTCTAAATTTAATATATCAATAGGCCTCTGAATTGTGCCCAAGTCTAAGAGCCTTGCAGTAGCAAGATATAAGTTTTTCTGTTCACACCGTATTCCCCATTGTCTTTTTAAAAATTTCACTACCTGCGCGAGAGCTTCCATGGTCCCGCTGGCACTTGGAGGCGTCCCTCCGTTCCCCCGTGGTGGATCGGACCTGCCGTCCCCACCGCTGCGTCCTTTCCAGGCGAATTCCTGTTCCCCTAGGTCTTTTCCCGGGTCTTCGGCACCAGATGTTGGGTTTCTTGTCCACACCTGTAGTGGCCTGGGTTAGAACAAGCAGCACGGCGACCATAAGCTGGTATGGCGCTCGGGCATGGTGACTCGCAAACACCACTATGGTAGACGGCCAAAATGCGTTTATTAATTGCAACATGCAGTTTAAATACTATCTGGTTCTCCCCCACGTCAGGGGTCTTACTACATTTCCTAAAAAGGAGATAGACAGAAAGGAGAGAGGGGGACTGGTGCCTTGAGATTGCTTATCTTTGAGTCTGGTATGTGCCTCTCCCTACCCGTAACATTCCGAGGTTCTTCCGGAGCGCCTGTCCCTCTCCAGCCCACATCTGTCCGTATCTCCCCCACAGGGAAGACAGGAAATCTGCTCCTTGTCCTGCTTGTGTGCTCAGAGTTATTGCAGAGGGGAGGCCTGAAGGGGAGTCCTGCATGGCAAAAGCCAGAAACCCGTGGGAATGGTGCTAAAGTCCCTGGACAAGGAAGTCCCAAGGAGGGCCCTGGGCAGACCCAAGCCCAGCATCCCAGGCTGGTGTTGGGAGAAGCTGTGCACTGCAGAGCAGGGTTTCTGGGCTACAGATGGAGAGGCCCTCACTTGCAGGGCCAGGAGGATGTGCTGGCACTACTACCCATTCTTGAAATGACAGCGTGGTAGGCCAGACAGGAGCTGGCTCCATGAGGGCTCATCTCCCACATGTTTCAGGAAGAAAGTCTCACCCCAGGGCTCCTGTGCAGGAGGAACTCTCAAGGAAGATGGAGAGCCATTCACTCATATGAAGTGAGAGGACAGAGTTGGATCACCGAGGTGGAGCACCACTGCGTTTCTTTTGCTCCCTATCCTGTTTTCCAGGCTGCATTCAGAAGGAGGCAAAGCACAGACTATTTCATTCCACTAATGCAAAGACAGAGCCCTATGGAGAGGGAAAGTTAACAACAGGTCAAAGAACAGAAATTGCCATGAAAACTTGAAAAGGGACAAGCCAAGAGGCCAGGAGACAAGCTGGGACGACAAGTAATCTGGGAACTAGGGAAATGAATTCAAAACCAGAAAAGACTAAATCCTTGGAAGGCAGATGCTTGCAAATACACAGTGGAGAAGGAAGCCATCATGGAAATGAAAATAATATTTATGAAAATAAACTCTGAAGGAAGTGGTTGGAATGCTGCCTAGCAGGGACGAGCTTGATCCCCAACAAACAGAAGACCTGTCCAGCAGTGGGTCTCCAGGGGAGGCACATTGACTCTGGGTCTAGATGTGTGACACAGAGGGACAGAAGGAAATTGTGCTGTTGTGCTCACAGCCAGAGCACTGGGCTCACACTGATCCATCAGTGACTGGGAGGAGCCTGAGGCAAAGAGAGAAAAATGGTGTAAAGAAATAGGTTAGGTAGGAGTTGTGAGGAAAGGTGAGGCTCAGAACTGAGAAAAAAGCAATGGAAGAGGGAAGAAGCATCTCAGCCCCAAAGAGGCTGGGAAGAGCACAGTGATGATGTTCCCATGCCAGGACACCAAGGAACATTAACTCAAGGGGCATCAGAGAAGGAGTTAGTTCTGTATCAGATACACATCTGCACTGAGCAGCTCAAGAGGACCTGGACACCAGCAAAGGGAAGGGAGGATATTTGCAGCACTGCACTTCTCCAGCTCCCTGGTACCACCACAAGTCTCTGCTGGCAACTGCTTTCTCACAGCTGCCTGTGACACTTCTTCACATCTGCTTGTGTTCTTGACTGTATCCTGTGGAATGAAGGCAAATCCCTGCAAGTGTCAATACTACAGCACTGGAAATAGCCTTGGTTGAGAGGGACTTCTTGCACAAGCATGTAGGGATAGGACAATATTGCTTTAAACTGACAGAGGGCATGTTTTGATCAAATATTAGGAAGGAATACATGACTGTGAGGTAGGTGAGGCACTGGAACCAGTTACCCATAGGAGCTGTGGATGTCCCATCCCTGAAATCTTCAAGACCTGGCTGAATGAGCAACCTGGTCTAGTGGAAGGTGCCCATGACCTAGGGGGCTTGAAACCAGACTGTCCTTAAAAGTCCCTTCCAACCCAAACTGTTCCATGACTCACAGATTACATCCCCGCAGCTTAGGGATGGAAAAGGAAAGAGAGATATGCACACAGAGCACAGGTCTTTTTTCCATTGGTGTGATGTTGTATTTTCTCTCGTCTAAGTTTTCAGAATTTCTTCAGCAGAACCAGTACAGCTAGGAGATATTTTGTGTGTGACTCAACAAACAGCAAACAGCTCTGCTCAAGGAGACAAAGGACGTTGAATCTCTGGATTTCTGTCTTCCATTCCTGTGTCTTCCTCCTGGAAAAGTCCATCTCTTTTCAGCCAGAGGCTCCTGGACCCACTCAGAGAGAAGAGGACACAGGAACACAAGACCTGCTTTGATGAGCCTGAGCCTTCCTGTGTTCCCTGAGCCACCACATGCACTGGGGATGCTGGACAAAGCTCATTTCACTTCCACACACGTGGTCCCACCCCAGACAGTGAGGAGGGGTCAGAGCTCTCCACCCCTCCGAGCACAGCCAGTGCTGTTCCCAGCTTTACTCAGGACAGAGATATTTCCATCACACAGTTACAGCTGCAGCTTCACAAATCCGATGAAGCTGCAAATCTGATCTGATGTCATTCCAGTTGTTCAGAGTTTCTTCAAGCACATACATTACAGTGCAGTCCTCACCAAGGTTGTCATTTGGTTCTCCTTTTCTCCAGAATCTGCGACAGAGACAGGCTTGTTATTCCTCAGTGTCCAGTGTAAAGCACTGCTGGAAAAGGCCACAGCGGGATGCAAGATTTGAAGGGAAGACACAGAAATCCCCACTGCTGATTCATGGACAGAAGCAGTGCCCTTGCTCCCACTCCACATCCCACTGGCACCAGTGTCACATGGAAACCTCCCTCCTACAGCCTTGCAGCACAACAGGGCCCTGCTCCATCCTGCTGGGGAACTCATCACCACCACTCACCCCATGCACCTCACACCCAGCAGAAGCCCGTGTTGGCCTCCAGGACAAGTTTGTTCTCCAGAAGAAGACACAGCAAGGACAGTCCTGATGCTCTCTCCCTGTGCTCCATCTCTTTCCCTGCATTTCAGCACAGGCCCTTTGATGCATACAAGTGCAGAGAATGGAGGTCAGGCTAGGCTGGCCATCAGGGCTCTGAAGGGTTCTTGCTGCCAGCAAGTTGAAGTTTATTCTATGCCTCCAGCATTGACTTCCAAGTCACAGGTAGTTAATTCATAACCAATAACCAGCACAGATGGGCCCATGTGAACCTGGTGTCCTACACAGCCCTCTGCTGCTGTATCTCTGATCACTCACAAAGGAAGCATGGTGACAGCCCCCTCTCATGCACCAGCAGACACCCTCCCATCTCTCCTACTTTCTTCCCCTACCAGGAGCCACACCAAAGACGCTTCATCCAGAGATACTCACGCTGCTGTCACATTATATGGAGTCTTGTCCACCCACTGCCACTGGCCCGCCTCATCCTCAAACAGACCAATGTAGAAATTCTCTCTACTTGTATTTTGTTTTATTTGCCCGGAGAGGAAAACCTGGCAATCAGAGAGAGTGCAACATTCATGAGGGGCAGGCCTGAGCACAGGGAAGCATCAGGAGTCCCTGTGGGCTGGTGCTGGTGCTGCAGAGGTGCAGACAGGACATTCCCCCTCCCTGCAGGACAAGGAGGGGCTCTGAGTCCCCTGCAGGGCCCAGCACTGTCTCTGCCTGCTGGGTCCCTCTCTCAGCCCTGTGCACGTACCTGCTCTGCCTCGCTGTTGATCACCACCAGCTGGGAGCCCATCCCAGTGCAGTTCTGCTCACTCTCAGTCCAGTTCATCCTATCAAGGGACAGGAAATAGCAGCTTCCTTGAAACCTTCTCCAGCCCTTTGGGCAGCAGGTCCAGCCTCGGTCTGTGCAGGGAGAGGACAGAGAGATGAAGGCCACCATCAAGAGATGGTGACTGCAAAGACCCAAGTTCTCCAGGGACAGTGCTCATGTCTTCCTTCGTGGCTCTCCCTGAGGGAATATGCTTGGAGAAAACAGGGAGAGTACAGACATTTCTTCCCTTTGCTTTGGGGTATGACCAGTGAGCTTTGTGTACCCAAAGCCGTGGTAATCCCTGTAAGGGCACCTCAGGCCTCAAGAAAGTTCTTTTGGTGATGTGGTTTGACTTGTCCTGGTACAGCCTCCTTGAGGCCTTTAGCCCCAGGGAAGAGGGGACACTGCCAGTACTGACCTGTGCCTTGTGGCCCCGCTGAGTCACATTTCCACTCGGAGAAGTGCTGCTGCAGGGCTGTGGGCTGCTCACTGCTGTGGTGGCAGAGAAGCACTGCAAAGGGAGAGCAAAGGCAGCAGGATTAGCCCTTCCTCCCAGCTCCTCACACAGCATCTCTGTGTGAGCATCCTTCACTCTCCTGCCACCATTTCCCCACCCAGCCCCGTCCCAGCTGTCACCTCTCCTGGCCCAAACCAGTGGCACAGCTGCCTTCCCAGGCAGAAGGAGAGCATCTCCCAAGTCAGGCAGCAGAAGGACCCCTGCAGGCACATCCCAGGGAGGACATGCCACACTGGGCAGCACTGATCCCACCCAAGCACAGCCATGCACACACCCACAGCCCAGCTGCCAGGTACAAAGCAGCCTCTCACTGCCACCTTTTGTCCCTTCCTAAACCACACAGCAACAGGCACTGGCAGGAGTCACCCACCAGCTGGGCCTGTTCCATCAGCAGCACACAGTCCAGGTGAGGCTAATCCCATCCAGCTGGAGCTGCTGCAACCAGGCTGGAGCACAAACTCCTAGGACTTCCCAGCTCCCACTTTGTGGGGAATAAGGCACTGTTGGTGACAGGCCACAGCCACAGTCCCAAGGACTTCCTGTAACTCAGACACTCAGGAGTATGGCTCAGAAGCTGATCAGAGTGTGCTGAACAATCCTGATGCCTATTTTCATTCAATCATTTAATTTAGAAATATTTTTACTTAGGAGCAGTACAGTCTTAGTGGCTCCAGTGCCAGGTTAGTGAATTGCTGTCATGGAGGAAGGCTCAGAGGAGATGGGCAAGGGCAATGCCTGCCTGAGCTCCCCCATTGCCAATAAAGGTGACCTCATCCCTACACAAAGATAAAGGATGAGAAGAGAGATGACTTTTGGTTTAGTTCAGCTGAGGGATTTGACCCTCTGAGGAACTGTTCATCCCTATAGGGATCAAAAGGGGTCAGTGTCTTCCTCAGTTAGCCATGAAACCTCTGTTTGCTCAGAGACACTGCCTTAGCCTTCCTGAGGAAGCAGGGTAGGAAATCATTGGCTCACGCTCTTCTGGAAACACTTCCATCAGTTCCATCAGTTGTCCAAGCTCTCAGCTCATGCAGACTGAGAGGCTGAGAGCAAACTGCTCTGACAGCCTTGCTGCCACCACAGGCAGCTCCTTACACAGCCAGCTGATCCAAGAGATCTGCCTTAGGTCCAGAGATTCAAGTGGTGGACTAAAAGCTACAGATAGATTCTCACAAACTATGAGGCTGCTTGAGAAGGGATCTCTGACCTGTGTTTGGCTGTGGGGCATTTGCCTCCAGCATTAGGACAGAAGCAGGAATTAGGATATGGGTTTTCCACCTGAGCCCTTCATCCCAAGGGAATTGGGAGACCCTGGAACTCACCAAGGCACATGGTCAGAAGGGCAGCTTTGATGGCAAGGGCAAAAATGAGGAAGAGCCAGATGTTCAGCCAGGAGCAGCTTCTCTCTTCTCCTGGGGCTGGAAAACACAAAGCAAGAGTGAGCATGTCCCAGCCCAGAGCTGGGGGCAGGATAACCCAGGGGGCTCTGTACCCCAACACCCTGCTGGTCCCTTGTTCCAAGGACTGGGCAGCCCCACAGGTGCTGGAAGGAAGCAGGTCCTGCTGCCTGTCACTAGCAGTGGCTCAGACCCACAGGGTACAGTAGCACAGGGGCTGCCCTGAGGCTGCTTTCTTATTTCCCTGTTCATCACAAGACCTGCCTGGCTTCTGCCCAAGCCTCACTCCCTCTCTGTCCTGTCACACCTCCTTTCTGCTCAACACACCTTCCTTGTTGCCTTCCATTCCCCCTGTCTGTCACTGAATGCTCTTTCTGCATCTCCCTCCTCTTGCTCTCTCTTTAGAGCTTCTTTCTCTCACTGCCTGTATTTTGCCTCTGTACCGTGAGCCCCTTTCTGCAATGGCACAGTCCCCCCAAGGAGTGACTGCCCAGCTCAGGCTGTGCACAGCCAGACACACACAAGGGATTGTTTCCATAGGGGGAAAAGGCTCTTGGGAGCTCTTGGGAGAGCCCTGGCTGGGCTGTCCTTTGAGACAGCAGAGATGGGAGCAGGGACCTGTGCTCAGGTGATGCAGAGAGCTGTACCAGGAGAAACGCAGCAGGACAGCCCCCTTCAGCCCCACTCCTTACAGACAATCCATTGAAGGGAATAGCAGGGCACGGTCTGCCTGGACTCCCATTCCCCCTGGCTCGAGGAAAAAGGTCATTCTGCCAGCCTGGGCACTGCCCACTTCCCCCATCTGTTCCTTTGCTCTTACCCTGAGCCCCATGTCCTGGTAGGAGGCCGCTGCCTGCACCATGCCCAGGATCCATCCCAGCCCTGCCTTTCCTCCCCCAACTCCTTGGACAGGAGGACAGAAAGGAAGGAAGGTTTGGGGGTTACCTGCAGTTCCAGCACTGACTCTCCCTTGGTCATTCCTCATCTCTACGTGAGGATCACTCTTCTCCAGGGGTCCCCGTTACCAGTGTGGCCACAAACACAGCCTTCCTCCTGCACAGGCCACCTCCCACACTGGTGGCTCTAATGTGATCTGCTGAAAAAGCCATATCCTGGACATGTCCCATAGCATATGGAGATTGAGGAACTCCCATCATTTCCCTGCCCGGACATTTCACAAGATGCTCATTGCAACACAAGCTCATTGAGGCAGATGAAAACAGATGAAGGGGAGCATCACTGCAGCTCAAACAATCTCCTTTTGCACAGCCTCAGGCAGTTTCACAGCTCATCCATGGCCTTCCCTCTCTGGTGCCTGCTCTTTCCTGCTGAGGCTCCATGGGTGTGAAAATACATACCTGGGCAGGTATATTTGGCTTTTGCTAGCAAAGGGCTAAACCCACTGAGCACATCCTGCAAAAGGGAGCCAAAAATGACAGGAAAGCAGATCAGTGACTCTGGGCAGTGCCCATGTGCATCCTGAGCCCAGAAATCCAGAGCACAACAGAGAACTTGCCAACGTTGTTTTGATCAAATTCCATTGGAAGGGAGGCTGGGGCTTTGAGCAAAGGAGTTCAGTATGAACTGGCATTGTGGGCAGAAAGATCACTGGGCAATGCCAGAGTCTGTGTGCATGACACATCATGAATTCTCACTTGGTTGTGACTGCAAAAGCTGCAGACATACGTGGAACAGAGATGGGAGCACAGCCTTTGGTCTTCTTCCAACATATTGTTCCTCCGTGTGGAGAGGAATGCCTGGATGCATGTCACAGGAGTGGGAGAGCTCATAGCAATAGCACAGGCATTTCAGCTGAAGCATCAGAAGATCAGGGCACAGAAGTGCTTACAAGTGAGGCCAAGCCTAAGCTCAGAGTAGAAGAGATCCTCTGATTGTGTCATGTTGTGCACAACAGGCTGCAGGCAGGGTCAGACCCTACATTCCTAAACATCTTTATGTAACTAATGTTCACAAGCTCTCACCCCACATAAAAACACATTCACAAGACTTGTGCAACCTCCAGCCTCCCACCAGCCCCCCAGGAAGTGCAGCTGCAAGAACACATCCCCTTTGTGGAAGCAGGGCTTGTTCCCTGGGTCTCACACACTTCCCACTGGAGATGTGGGGTCCGTGTGTATGCACACCTCTCCCAGCAGCCTGAGAACCACAGGTGACAGCACAGGGTCACACTGTCACCCTGCAGAGCTGTGGCTCTGTGCCTGCTGCAACCCTCAGTGCCTTGGGCGAGGTCACCCACGGCACTCAGCTGCCAGGGAGCTTCTTACAGACACAGGTGGCCAAGTTGCAGAGCACCCTGAGCTCCATGGCCACTTCCTGCCCACTTCTCTCTCCTCTCTCTCTTCAACTCCTCTTGGTCCTTCTGAACTTGGTTTTCAGAGTGTTTCTTGTGTGCCTCACAAGCCTTTCCCTAATGCCCTGGTTACTGTTAAGCTGGTGGTCATGTTCTTCTTTAACAGCAGTGGTTTGGGGGGAAATGCCCCCTCCAACAGTTGCAGCTATTCAATTCACACACCTCTTTGCATTCACACTCTGATTTTATCACTTCCTGCTGTCCATCTGACCAACATGAAGCGCAATGGGTGAGGCTGGAGAGGGTTCCAAGGACACAGAACAGCAAGTGTGCTCGTGTTCAGAAATTAACTTGGTGGAGAAAGTTGTCCCTTTCCCATGGTTGATGGCAGTCTCTCCATCAACATGAATCCCCTGTGCAGTCCTGCTATCCAGTTTTCTTGAATTCCATGTGATTTGAAGGGAAAGACTTATCTGCAACAGTGACAGAAAGGCAAGTAGCCTGGAAGGAAAGACTAAGAAAGCGAAAATCAGAAAATACAGAAGTGCCAGCAGCAGGAACAATACAGGAAGAGAGAATTAATCCCAGAGGAAGTTGTTCCCTCTGTGCGTGGTTGCTTTGCCCTCCCACAGCCTGAAAACCAGCCCCACAGCCCTGAGCCTCAGTGGAGTGTGAGGGCAGCTCACAGAGGCAGCTGTCAGGTCCTGCAACTTGTGCTGCAGTTTCTGAGCTTTGTTTTCAGCAGTAAAGATCAAATAAATCCAGGAAGACACTGGAGGATCTTTGTCATGGAGCTTCCTGAGTGTGGTTCTGGAGGACCCAAGGACGAGATGGGCTCTGCTGGCTCTCACTCTCACCAAAGAGGCAGAACTGTTGGGGATGTAGAGGCTGAGGTCCACTTTGTTTGCATTGATTCTGACATGCTGGGATTCAGATGTTGTCAATCCTTGCAGGGAAGGATTGACAACAGCTCCAGATGAGCTCCAGGACCTGAGGTCTCAGGGCTCAGAGGGCCATGGACACAGACCCCTCCAGATCCTGATTCATCCCAAACTCATGGGACAAATCATCCTTGTTCTCCTGCTCTGTTCCTAGGGGCAGCAATCCTACATGGAATCCTGCCTTCTTCCTACAGCCAAGGCAAGGGAGCCGTGTCCAGACCCAGCAGGGGCTGCTGCTCACCGCAGGCTGACCCCAGGGGTGGACACCCAGCAGAGGAACCCGCTGGTCAGCTCTGTCCTTCAGGGGCTGTGCTCCTCCAGCTGGCTTCACCACTGCAGGCATAACCTTCCTGTGCTGGGATGGCTCCGTGGGTCACTGATCAGTGAACCCTAGCCTTGCCCGGCCCCTGGCCAGAAGCGTGCGCAGCTGTCGATAGGGCCCGCTGGACAGATCTGCAGAAACCCACCCGGTGGGTTCTTGGCAGGCAAGCACTGGATGTAATTTGCAGCTATGGCGAAGGAGGAAAAGGAGGCTCTCTTCTGAGGTGTAACAGGAGATGTTTTATTGCCTGGACATCACCTCAGGATGGTGAACGAGAGAGAGGGCACGCCCGGACGTCCTGCCGCTTAAAAGGACAGGTGCCAAGGGGCGTGTACATAAACTTTCCACCAATAGGGGGATAGAAAGGGAGGAGTTGGGGGGTAGATTGACACACAAAGGGCCAATCCCTGGAGGGGGGGGGTAGGGGATTTCCAGAACCTGTTCCAATCAGAAGCCAGGTCTCCCCGAGATTTCCAGAAGGGGGAAAGGCTTTCCTGTATGACTGGCAGGCTCCGGGGGAAGGGACAAACTTGGATGGACAGGAGGGTTTCCAGGAGAACAGCACCTTCGGGAAGGGGTAAACCAACTGCAAATGCAGCTATAAACAGGGGGGTCCGGAATAAACCATTTTCCCAACTTAAATAACATTAATTATATAAACCCAAAACTTGTGAGCACAGCTCACGCACCCCTACATCTCCCCCTTTCTTTTTATATAAAGATGGTAATTTAAACCATAAACAGCTAGTCGGTGGCCACAGCTCAGGGTCTTCTTCAGGGAGGTCTTTTCCTTCTTCAACTCTCATTTCTGCTTCCGGTGGAGCTGTGACGACCACGACTAGGCTTGCATATGGGGGGGAGACAGTTTGAGGCTAGCTTTTTAACAAAATAACAAATGCAGCTAACTATTCCAAGAATACACAAAACCATAAACAAAACAATTAAAATAGGACGAATGATCGACCTCGCCCACCCAGGCAGCCCCCAGTCCTCAAAAAGTCCATCCAGCCAGTCGGATGTTTGAGGACAGCTTGTTTGTGGCATGGATGCCTCCGACAGGTTTGCAGACTGTGGTATAGGTGCCTCTGACAAGTTTGCTGTTTGTGGCATGGATGTTGGCACTGTCCACGCCACGGTCGGAGACTGCAGGCTGGAGAGCAGCAGCAGGAATAGAAGTCTGGCTGCTGTCAGTGGGGCCATCGCTCTGTGTGGGTCTGACCTGAACTAAATAGAATGTGAGACAAGAACATAATTAGTAACAGACCAGTGGGGTAGGGGTAGGACAAATTCTTCCCAGCTAGACCACTTGTGTCTTTTCCGTCTCCAGGATGCCACGGACACCTGTGAAACCTTAACTCCTTTTCTAGAGGCCTTTGGAACATAGGGTCTCACCCACTTTGAAGGGATCCACCTTAAGCCACTTGGGGTGGACACGCAGGCGTACCCACGTCCCCAAGTAACCAGGTGGTGAGGGCCCTCTGTTCCGCCGGTCTCTGGGTCCTTTATAAGGACGGGTGGTCGAACCTTGGTGGAAAACTGGTCGCTGCTGCCGAAGTGCCTGACGACTGGTGGGTTCAGAACCTCAAAAGAGCAATTTAGGAAATTGATGGTGAACAGTGCTCTGGACAGGCGGATAGCTGGAGATTCTAATTTCAGGACCTGTTGTTGCTGGCCCAGGACCCTTTTGATCTCCCGGTGGGTCCTTTCTACCACCGCTTGACCTGTGGGGGAATGGGGGATGCCGGTTTTATGCTCCACCCCCCATTGCTGCAGGAAACTGCGGAACTCCTTGGATTTATACGCAGGCCCGTTGTCAGTTTTCAGGGCTTTTGGGACTCCCATAAAGGAGAAAGCCTGGATGAGATGTGTAATCGCATCCCTGGATCTCTCCCCTGCGTGGGCAGAGGCAAAGACTGCTCCGGAGAAGGTGTCCACCGAGACGTGCACATATTTCCGCTTTCCAAACTGAGGGATATGTGTCACGTCTGTCTGCCACACCTCACAACTGCCTAACCCTCTGGGGTTAGCACCAGCGCTCAGGGTGGGGAGCGCATGCTGCTGACAATTTGGACAAGTTGCCACGATTGCCTTGGCCTGTTCCCGGGTAAGGTGGAACCGGCGAACTAAACCTGGGGCATTCTGATGGAAAAGCTGGTGACTGATCTTTGCCTGCTCAAACACATTTGGGAGCGGGGCCATCTCTGCAGGGGCAGCAAGGGCATCGGCTCTCCTGTTCCCCTCAGCGATGAACCCGGGCATGTCTGTGTGTGACCTTGTGTGCATCACAAAGAAGGGTTGCTCTCGGTGGGAGACAAGCTTAACTAGCTTTGAGAGCAACTTGAACAGGGCAAGGTTGGTCACTTCCTGGAGAACAGCATTTTCAGCTCTGGATACTACACCTGCTACATATGCAGAATCATTTACCAAATTGAATGGTTCAGAGAACCTCTCGAAAGCCCTGACAACTGCGGCCAACTCAGCGATTTGAGGTGATCCTTCTACCTCAGCGACATCTGTCTCCCACCGCTGAGTCTGAGGGTCTTTCCAAGTCATAACTGACTTGTGAGACTTTCTGGACGCGTCTGTAAAAACTGTCAGGGCCTCTAAAGGCCTTTTGCTCTGAAGGCTTTCTAATTTTAGCGTGAATTTGGCTTCCGAATTAAAAATTCTGTGGGCAGGCCGATGAATAGAAATTTGTCCTGTGTAGGAATCCAGAGCCATTTGCAAAGCCTCATTCTCCTGGAGAAATTTTTCCAACCTTTGCTTTGTAATTGGGCCCGTTTTGGTCTGAATTGGGATGTGAATGCATTCAAAATCACAGCCAGCCAGGTCCCTAATACGGGTTCTGGCCTTCTGGATTAGATCAGCCGCCAGCTCCTGTGGCGTGGTCATTCTTTTGGACCTTTGGTGGCTAAGAAAGACCCACTCTATAATGAGAAGAGGATCTCTCCCGCCTCTGTCCTTACGGGGTAATTTGCTTACCTCCTTGTCCCACTGAAAAATGACTCCATGGAGGTGTGGCAGATTTCCTAAGACAATAAAACTGAAAGGCAGTTCAGGTGCACACCTGTTTGCCTGTCGGGTGGACAGTTTTACCTGGACCTTCTCCAGTGCCTTCTGTGCCTCTGGGGTGAGCTCCCGCGGAGAACTCATCTCCTCTCCCCCTTTCAATAAATTGAAAAGAGGGTCTAGGTCCTTGGTGGTCAGACCTAGCCAGGGCCGCACCCAGGACAATGCCTCACACAGCTGATGGGCGTCAGCAAGAGTCCTGATTTTAGTTTTTATTGCCAATTTTTGCGGAACAATGGTCCGCTTACTGATCTCCAGGCCTAAGTATTTCCAAGGCGGCACCCTTTGAATCTTCTGCTCCTGCAGCTCGAACCCTGCAGCAACCAATGAAGAGATTGTCAGGTCAAGCGCATGGGACAGTACATCCTCGTTCGGGGCACAGACAAGCACGTCATCCATATAATGATGGATGATCGCCTTGTCTGCGGCTGCACGTACAGGGGACAGCAATGAAGAGACGTACCACTGGCAAATCACGGGCGAGTTTTTCATGCCCTGCGGCAAAACTTTCCAGTGATACCTTTTCTTCGGGGCCTCTCGGTTGAAGGTTGGAACTGAGAACGCGAAGCACGGGGCATCGTCAGGATGAAGGGGAATTTGAAAGAAACAATCTTTAATATCAATGACTGCCAATTGCCAATCTCGAGGGAGCATTGTCGGGGAAGGCATCCCTGGTTGGAGAGACCCCATATCCTCAATGACATTGTTAATTTGTCTGAGGTCGTGAAGGAGCCGCCACTTGGTCTTGTCAGCCTTTTGGATGACAAAGACAGGGGAGTTCCACGGGGATGTGGTCTCCTCAATGTTACCCTTGGCAAGTTGCTCTTCCACGAGCTCATTCAGCGCCTTTAATTTTTGTTTTGAAAGCGGCCACTGCTCTACCCAGACTGGAACATCTGTCTTCCAATTCAGTTTTTGGGTAGGGCGCCTCTCAGTGACTGCCGCACAAAAATCCTGTGGGGGGTCGGGAATGTCAATTGTGACTCCCCATTGTGCCATGAGGTCTCGCCCAAGCAATGGTTCCTTGTAATCTAAAACAAATGGGCGGATATTTGCCAATTGCCCATTTGGCCCCGTAATTTGCACAACGCTCTTTGATTGTTTTGCCAATTGAATGCCCCCAACACCTTGAACGTGTCCAGCCACGCTTTGCAGAGCCCATTGTGAAGGCCACTCCCGGGACGGGATCACGGTTACATCTGCGCCCGTGTCCAGGAGTCCTTTGATGTCAACGATCTCCCCCCCCATCTGCATCTGGCATTCTAGCTGCGGTTTCGCGGTAGAAATTGCCTGCACCCTCCCCACTGATGGACTTTCTTCCGTGAGGAAATCAGGGATGGGGATTACTTGGGCTATTATCTGCCCCTTCAGGAGAAAAGCAGGCGGGGAAGTACAATGCAGCCAAACCACGAAGTACTCGGGATCAGAGTCAACGGTCCCTGGAGCGACTTCGAGGTCGAACGGGGTGTACTTACAGTCTCCGAGTACAATGTACTTGCATCCTATCCGATGCCAAGTGCCCTGTTCACTGGGGTTCACTGAAACCAAATGCCAATCGCTGTCCTTCAACAGCAGCGAGTCAGTGAGTTTTAACCTAAACGGCTCGTACCGCGAGTCGGTGGTTAAAACTGAATCGGAGAGATCTATCTCCCTAGGTGTCAAGTCCGGTAGATCAGAGTCCAGGGGGACTCTGGTGTCAGTCCTGGCAGACGGAAAAGAAAGGTTAGCTTTGGTTCTTCCTCCCCCCCTCCCCCTCCTGGCCCGGGCCACCCGTTTTGTATCTTCACGCAGGGTGGTCCCGCGCTCACCCCCTAGTTTTTTGGAGCCGCTTGAAGGCTCCCCTGCAACCCCCCACCTCCACCTCCACCCCCACCCCCACCCCCTTGAGTGGCCACGAATTGCTGAAAGGCAGTCCGCAGCGGGCAAGCGTGCTGCCAGTGGCCGCTTTGCCCGCAGAGACTACAACAGTCTTTGCCTGCCCGAAAAGGATGTTTCTTTGCCGGCTGCTTCCTGGAGAGACCCCCTGAGTCCAATGCTGCAGCTCTTGGATTGGCTCGCTGCAGATGCCTTGATGGCTGCTCTGTTGTAGCAGACATGAAGGGAACCTTTGCCTCGCAGACACGGAGGAAGTCCTGCACAGTAAGCAGAGGGTCCAGCGGCAAGCTGAGGATGGCTGCCCTGCACTGGTCATTGGCATTCTTCCGGACCATCACTTCTAACACGCTTGCCCTTGCGTCTTCTCGCCACACCTGCGTCTCAACGGCTCTCGTCATCTTCTCTACGAAGGCGACGAATGACTCAGTAGGTCCCTGCCGGATGTCGGCGTAGTTGGGCAAAGGCGCTTGTCCCTGCAGCCCTAAAAATGCCTTTTCGGCTGCTTGTTTTATTTTCTCCAGCACCGGCGCTGGAATTTTACCAGCTTGGTCTGATGCCTGAACCCATCTGCCCTCCCCGCACAGGTGTTCGAGGGTGATCGAGTCACCCTCTTCATCTGTAGCAGTTTCAGGATCTCGTAACAAGCCAGGCAAGTCAGTCCGCAACAGGGCTTTCCATGCCCCCTCCCAAAGCTGAAACTCTGTGGAGGACATGAGGCAGGAAAAGAGCTGCCGCAGGTCGAATGGGACTGCGACCATACCGGCGAGGTTGGCCTTTAACAATCCCCTGAAATACGGGCTTTCCCTCCCGTAATCTAGGTGGGCCTTGCATAGATCCTTAATGATGTTTTGCGAAAAGGGTTGCCAAGTGGCTTGAGTGACATTCCCACTCCTTGACCTGTTATATGTAACAGGCGCAAGAGAAGGGAGATCACTGTGGCGCGGGCTTTGGGTCTCCAGTCCCCCCCTTCCGGTTTCCCCACCGTGGGAACCGGATGTGGGACCGTGAGAACCGGAAGACCAACGTGGTTCCGGCGCGGGCATGGGCGTGGCTCCGGGTGCTGACATTACTCGGGGGGTTGGGACTGGGGCGGAGCTTTGGTAGGGAGGAGTTTGGGAGGGGCGGAAGGAGGAGGGAACAGGAATCCTGGGGAAGAAGGAGAAGGCGCGAAATTTGCATACGACTGCGCCACGCGGTCGTCGCCATTTTGCGCTTGGGGAGAGGGGGAGAAAGGGGAAACGCCATCTTGTGACGCACTATCTTTTTCGGCGAAACCGAAACGAACTCGGGGTTTGGGAACTGGGGAAGAGGGGAAGGGTAGAAACTCGGGAAGCCGAGCCAGGGCTAGCCGAGCCTCCTGAGCAGTCCGGCTAAGACTGTTCAGGCGGGGGGAACGGGATACTTGCGGGAAGCCAGGGCCGACAGGAGAGATTTCTCCTGCCGATCCCCGCAAGTTATCCGTTTTGGGTAAAGAGGGAGTGGTAAAAAGGGAAGGAGAAACTGGGGAAGATTGCCTTCGCTGCTCTTCCTCTACTTTCTGTTTTTCTAAAATGGCAGATCGAATCTGCATAATCCAATAGATTAATTTGCGCGTGTTTGTCCCCTGCCTTGCCTAATTGAAAAAATTTCGAATAGGCTGCATCCCAAAACTGAATGCACACCACTGTGCAGGGGGCATTTTCGGAAAGTATAGGAAGAGCAGTTTTACGAACTTTTTGAGCTCCTTTTTCGAAATTTAAACTCGGAGCCCTTCAACACAAAAAACAATAATTTACAAACTTCCTTTTCTTCGGTTGAGAGCTTCGCACCCATTGCTCAATCAACCGTCACGCACGCGCACCTCAAAAACTAAAATAGCAAACGAAAAGCAAAAACCCGCGACTTAAAACCCGAGACCGGAGACCAACTCCCCGCGCCCTCGGAGCGCGGCTAATTCAAACAAAGACCGACAACGGGAAAACGAAATCCGCGCCCACGCGACGGAGCCCGCGTCTGAAACGAAACGAGAAGAAAACCAAAAGAAAGAAAAATGCCGCACTCAGACTACCCGACCCTGGGAGGGCATAAGGCTTCTCCACAGGGGGAAACGCATTTCCTGGCTCTAAAAGAGCCCCCCAAAATTGTGCGGGACCTAAGGGGAGGGAAAATCCAGCTCCCCTAGGAACCCCAAAATGAAAGGTGAATTTTACTCACCCGTCCGGTGCTGGCGAATAAAAGGAGGTGCTGGCGGTCCTTCGCCTGAAAAGGACTTTCCCAGGCGCTTGGAAAGCTGTCCTCTTCTCTTACCAGAAAGCGTACTCCAAGGAGCTGCTATTCTGGTAAGCACGTGGCTGTCTGAAATCCTGCAGCACTGCGCGGAGACTTCCAACGCAGGCGAGAATCGAGTCCACGGGGTCTGGCGGTGTTCTCAGACTTTTCCCGTGCAGAGAGCTCACGCCACTGCTTCGTGCTTTGCCTCGTGCCGCAGAAGTTCGTGTCCACGTGGCTGGCCTCACGTTGTGGCGCCACGCCTGCGGTCACGCTCCGTGGGTCACTGATCAGTGAACCCCAGCCTTGCCCGGCCCCTGGCCAGAAGCGTGCGCAGCTGTCGGTAGGGCCCGCTGGACAGATCTGCAGAAACCCACCCGGTGGGTTCTTGGCAGGCAAGCACTGGATGTAATTTGCAGCTATGGCGAAGGAGGAAAAGGAGGCTCTCTTCTGAGGTGTAACAGGAGATGTTTATTGCCTGGACATCACCTCAGGATGGTGACGAGAGAGAGGCCGCCGGACGTCCGCCGCTTAAAAGGACAGGTGCCAAGGGGCGTGTACATAAACTTTCCACCAATAGGGGGATACAAAGGGAGGAGTTGGGGGGTAGATTGACACACAAAGGGCCAATCCCTGGAGGGGGGGTAGGGGATTTCCAGAACCTGTTCCAATCAGAAGCCGGTCTCCCCGAGATTTCCAGAAGGGGGAGAGGCTTTCCTGAATGACTGGCAGGCTCCGGGGGAGGGACAAACTTGGATGGACAGGAGGGTTTCCAGGGGAACAGCACCTTCGGGAAGGGGTAAACCAACTGCAAATGCAGCTATAAACAGGGGGGTCCGGAATAAACCATTTTCCCAACTTAAGTAACATTAATTATATAAACCCAAAACTTGTGAGCACAGCTCACGCACCACTACACATAACCTTCCTGTGCTGGGATGGCTCCTGTCTGGAGGAGGGAAGACAGGAAATCTGCTCCTTGTCCTGCTTGTGTGCTCAGAGTTATTGCAGAGGGGAGGCCTGAAGGGGAGTCCTGCATGGCAAAAGCCAGAAACCCGTGGGAATGGTGCTAAAGTCCCTGGACAAGGAAGTCCCAAGGAGGGCCCTGGGCAGACCCAAGCCCAGCCTCCCAGGCTGGTGTTGGGAGAAGCTGTGCACTGCAGAGCAGGGTTTCTGGGCTACAGATGGAGAGGCCCTCACTTGCAATGCCACATTGCATAGGTAGTAAACAGACTTTCTTTCTGCTAGCAGGATTTCATCCTGCTGCAGCCAGGGAGGGGAACAGGAGCAGGCGGATGTTTGAGTTGGGGTCAGTGCTTTCTGCCTGTGCTGATGTGTGTGGTTTTTTTGCATGTATACATTCTCTTTCTCTTCCATATGGCCCTAGATACATATGTTTTGTCCCTACAGCTCACTGCTGCCTTGAGCTGTGCATGTGCACCTGCAGCCACCACGCACTGCTGTGCATACAACTGCTCCCACTGGATTAGGAAGCCAAATCTCCTGGGCACCTTGTCTCCAGTATGAATTCCCCTCTCTCTCTGGGAGACAGAGAGAGGATCCACTTTCATAAGTGGGACAGAGGTGCACAGACAGGAGTTGTATACCCAGCTGCCTTCCCTGTGGGGAGCTGGCACTATTCAGTCAGGGCTGCTCAGGCACTTGGTGTTTCCTGAGGAAAGAGAAGTGAGGACACAGGAGGCAGGAAGTGGGAAGAGATGGAGCAAAGGAAGATCCATGGTGTCCAGTGGTCTACAGCAGGACATGAAGGCAATTCAATAGGCAGGGATGTTCTGGATGTTCTGTCATGTGCAGCAGGCACCCTGTCTCTTCAGCCTCTTCTGCAGCAGGATCTGGCCTGGGCAGGCGTGCCATTACAGGCACCACTGAGGATTTGGCCTTCCAGGAGTGCTGCTGCCTCAGGTGAGCCTGGGATCAGCTCTGGCTCAGGACTTTTTCCTCCAAGTGGCTCTGAAGGCCCAGTGTGGATTGTTTCTTCCATGGCAGCAAGTCCAACGGGAGGGCCACAAGGATAAAGGCAGTGAGGGTAGAGACAGAGGGCTGGAGCACAGTCTGAAAGAATTGGGATTGATCAGCATGGAAAAGGAGATTCTAAGCTGGTCTTAGAGCAGCCTTTCAGGAGGATTCCAAGAAGGCTGGAGAGGGACTTTCTATGAGGGCATGTAGTGATAAGGCAAAGGAGAATGGCTTTAAACTGAAAGAGGGCAGGTTCAGAAGAGGTATTAGGAAGAAATTCTTTTCTGTTTGTGAGGCACTGGCACAGGATGTCCAGAGAAGCTGTTCATCCCTGGAAATGTTCAAAGCCAGGCTGCATGGGGCTTTGAGCAACCTGGTCTAGTAGAAGGGGCCCATGCTCAGGACCTAGAGGCTGAAAAAGGATGATCCTTAAAGGTTCCATACAACCCAAACCATTCCATGATTCCAGAACTATACCTCTCCAACTTAGATATGGGGGAAAAAAAGAGATACAGACACGACACAGAGCCTTTCTTCATTGGGGTGATAATTGCATTTATTTTCTCTTGCCTAAGTTTTCAGAATTTCTTCAGCAAAATCAGTACAACCAGAGGACATTTTGTGTGTGACTCAACAAACAGCAAACAGCTCTGCTCTGGATATCAGTCTTCCACTCTTGTGTCTTCCTCCTGGGCAATTCCATTTCTTCTCAGCCAGAGACTCCTAGACCCACTCAGAGAGAAGAGGACACAGGAACACAGGACCTGCTTTGATGAGCCTGAGCCTTCCTGTGTTCCCTGAGCCACCACATGCACTGGGGATGCTGGACAAAGCTCATTTCACTTCCACACACATGGTCCCACCCCAGACAGTGAGGAGGGGTCAGAGCTCTCCACGCCCCCGGCACAGGCAGCGCTCTTCCCAGCTCACTGCTCAGCTCCCAGCTCAACTCAGGACAGAGATATTTCCATCACACAGTTACAGCTGCAGCTTCACAAATCCGATGATGCTGCAAATCTGATCTGACGTCATTCCAGTTGTTGAGAGGTTTACCAGGCACATACATTACAGTGCAGTTCTCATCACTGCCTTCACTTGGTTCTCCATTTCTCCAGAACCTGGGACAGAGACAGGCTTGTTACTCCTCAGTGTTCACTGCTGGAAAAGGCCACAGTGGGATCCAAGGCTTGAAGGGAAGAGACAGAAATCCCCACTGCTGATTCATGGACACAAGCAGTGCCCTTGCTCCCACTCCACATCCCACTGGCACCAGTGCCACATGGAAACCTCCCTCCTACAGCCTTGCAGCACAACAGGGCCCTGCTCCATCCTGCTGGGGAACTCATCACCACCACTCACCCCATGCACCTCACACCCAGCAGAAGCCCGTGTTGGCCTCCAGGACAAGTTTCTTCTCCAGAAGAAGACACAGCAAGGACAGTCCTGGTGCTCTCTCCCTGTGCTCCATCTCTTTCCCTGCATTTCAGCACAGGCCCTTTGATGCATACAAGTGCAGAGAATGGAGGTCAGGCTAGGCTGGCCATCAGGGCTCTGAAGGGTTCTTGCTGCCAGCAAGTTGAAGTTTATTCTATGCCTCCAGCATTGACTTCCAAGTCACAGGTAGTTAATTCATAACCAATAACCAGCACAGATGGGCCCATGTGAACCTGGTGTCCTACACAGCCCTCTGCTGCTGTATCTCTGATCTCTCACAAAGGAAGCATGGTGACAGCCCCCTCTCATGCACCAGCAGACACCCTCCCATCTCTCCTACTTTCTTCCCCTACCAGGAGCCACACCAAAGACTCTTCATCCAGAGATACTCACGCTGCTGTCACATTATATGGAGTCTTGTCCACCCACTGCCACTGGCCTGCCTCATCCTCAAACAGACCAATGTAGAAATTCTCTGTTTTTGTATTTTGTTTTATTTGCCAAGAGAGGAAAACCTGGCAATCAGAGAAAATGCAACATCCATGAGGGGCAGGCCTGAGCACAGGGAGGCATCAGGAGTCCCTGTGGGCTGGGGCTGGTGCTGCAGAGGTGCAGACAGGACAGTTCCCCTCCCTGCAGGACAAGGAGGGGCTCTGAGTCCCCTGCAGGGCCCAGCACTGTCTCTGCCTGCTGGGTCCCTCTCTCAGCCCTGTGCACGTACCTGCTCTGCCTCGCTGTTGATCACCACCAGCTGGGAGCCCATCCCAGTGCAGTTCTGCTCACTCTCAGTCCAGTTCATCCTATCAAGGGACAGGAAATAGCAGCTTCCTTGAAACCTTCTCCAGCCCTTTGGGCAGCAGGTCCAGCCTCGGTCTGTGCAGGGAGAGGACAGAGAGATGAAGGCCACCATCAAGAGATGGTGACTGCAAAGATCCAAGTTCTCCAGGGACAGTGCTCATGTCCTCCTTAGTGGCTCTCCCTGAGAGAATGTGCTTGGAGAAAACAGGGAGAGTACAGACATTTCTTCCCTTTGCTTTGGGGTGTGACCAGTGAGCTTTGTGTACCCAAAGCCATGGTAATCCTGGTGAGGGCACCTCAGGCCTCGAGAAAGTTCTTTTGCTGATGTGGTTTGACTTGTCCTGGTACAGCCTCCTTGAGGCCTTTAGCCCCAGGGAAGAGGGGACACTGCCAGTACTGACCTGTGCCTTGTGGCCCCGCTGAGTCACACTTCCACTCGGAGAAGTGCTGCTGCAGGGCTGTGGGCTGCTCACTGCTGTGGCTGCAGAGAAGCACTGCAAAGGGAGAGCAAAGGCAGCAGGATTAGCCCTTCCTCCCAGCTCCTCACACAGCATCTCTGTGTGAGCATCCTTCACTCTCCTGCCACCATTTCCCCACCCAGCCCTGTCCCAGCTGTCACCTCTCCTGGCCCAAACCAGTGGCACAGCTGCCTTCCCAGGCAGAAGGAGAGCATCTCCCAAGTCAGGCAGCAGAAGGACCCCTGCAGGCACATCCCAGGGAGGACATGCCACACTGGGCAGCACTGATCCCACCCAAGCACAGCCATGCACACACCCACAGCCCAGCTGCCAGGTACAAAGCAGCCTCTCACTGCCACCCTTTGTCCCTTCCTAAACCACACAGCAACAGGCACTGGCAGGAGTCACCCACCAGCTGGGCCTTTTCCATCAGCAGCACACAGTCCAGGTGAGGCTGATCCCATCCAGCTGGAGCTGCTGCAACCAGGCTGGAGCACAAACTCCTAGGACTTCCCAGCTCCCACTTTGTGGGGAATAAGGCACTGTTGGTGACAGGCCACAGCCACAGTCCCAAGGACTTCCTGTAACTCAGACACTCAGGAGTATGGCTCAGAAGCTGATCAGAGTGTGCTGAACAATCCTGATGCCTATTTTCAGTGATCATTTAATTTAGAAATATTTTTACTTTTGAGCAGAACAGTCTTAGTGCCTCCAGTGCCAGGTTAGTGAATTGCTGTCATGGAGGAAGGCTCAGAGGAGATGGGCAAGGGCAATGCCTGCCTGAGCTCCCCCATTGCCAATAAAGGTGACCTCATCCCTACACAAAGATAAAGGATGAGAAGAGAGATGACTTTGGGTTTAGTTCAGCTGAGGGATTTGACCCTCTGAGGAACTGTTCATCCCTGTAGGGATCAAAAGGGGTCAGTGTCTTCCTCAGTTAGCCATGAAACCTCTGTTTGCTCAGAGACACTGCCTTAGCCTTCCTGAGGAAGCAGGGTAGGAAATCATTGGCTCACGCTCCTCTGGAAACACTTCCATCAGTTCCATCAGTTGTCCAAGCTCTCAGCTCATGCAGACTGAGAGACTGAGAGCAAACTGCTCTGACAGCCTTGCTGCCACCACAGGCAGCTCCTTACACAGCCAGCTTATCCAAGAGATCTGCCTTAGGCCCAGAGATTCAAGTGGTGCACTAAAAGCTACAGATAGATTCTCACAAACTATGAGGCTGCTTGAGAAGGGATCTGTGACCTGTGTTTGGCTGTGGGGCATTTGCCTCCAGCATTAGGACAGAAGCAGGAATTAGGATATGGGTTTTCCACCTGAGCCCTTCATCCCAAGTGAATTAGGAGACCCTGGAACTCACCAAGGCACATGGTCAGAAGGGCAGCTTTGATGGCAAGGGCAAAAATGAGGAAGAGCCAGATGTTCAGCCAGGAGCAGCTTCTCTCTTCTGCTGGGGCTGGAAAACACAAAGCAAGAGTGAGCGTGTCCCAGCCCAGAGCTGGGGGCAGGATAACCCAGGGGGCTCTGTACCCCAACACCCTGCTGGTCGCTTGTTCCAAGGACTGGGCAGCCCCACAGGTGCTGGAAGGAAGCAGGTCCTGCTGCCTGTCACTAGCAGTGGCTCAGACCCACAGAGTACAGTAGCACAGGGGCTGCCCTGAGGCTGCTTTCTTATTTCCCTGTTCATCACAAGACCTGCCTGGCTTCTGCCCAAGCCTCACTCCCTCTCTGTCCTGTCACACCTCCTTTCTGCTCAACACACCTTCCTTGTTGCCTTCCATTCCCCCTGTCTGTCACTGAATGCTCTTTCTGCATCTCCCTCCTCTTCCTCTCTCGTTAGAGCTTCTTTCTCTCACTGCCTGTATTTTGCCTCTGTACTGTGAGCCCCTTTCTGCAGTGGCACAGTCCCCCCAAGGAGTGACTGCCCAGCTCAGGCTGTGCACAGCCAGACACACACAAGGGATTGTTTCCATAGGGGGAAAAGGCATTTGGGAGCTCTTGGGAGAGCCCTGGCTAAGCTGTCCTTTGAGACAGCAGAGATGGGAGCAGGGACCTGTGCTCAGGTGATGCAGAGAGCTGTACCAGGGGAAACACAGCAGGACAGCCCCCTTCAGCCCCACTCCTTACAGACAATCCATTGAAGGGAATAGCAGGGCACGGTCTGCCTGGACTCCCATTCCCCCTGGCTCGAGGAAAAAGGTCATTCTGCCAGCCTGGGCACTGCCCACTTCCCCCATCTGTTCCTTTGCTCTTGCCCTAAGCCCCATGTCCTGGCAGGAGGCCGCTGCCTGCACCATGCCCAGGATCCATCCCAGCCCTGCCTTTCCTCCCCCAACTCCTTGGACAGGAGGACAGAAAGGAAGGAAGGTTTGGGGGTTACCTGCAGTTCCAGGACTGACTCTCCCTTGGTCATTCCTCATCTCTACGTGAGGATCACTCTTCTCCAGGGGTCCCCGTTACCAGTGTGGCCACAAACACAGCCTTCCTCCTGCACAGGCCACTTCCCACACTGGTGGCTCTGATCTGATCTGCTGAAATAGCCATATCCTGGGTATGTCCCACAGCATATGGAGATTGAGGAACTCCCATAATTTCCCTGCCCGGACATTTCACAAGATGCTCATTGCAACACAAGCTCATTGAGGCAGATGAAAACAGATGAAGGGGAGCATCACTGCAGCTCAAACAATCTCCTTTTGCACAGCCTCAGGCAGTTTCACAGCTCATCCATGGCCTAACCCTCTCTGGTGCCTGCTCTTTCCTGCTGAGGCTCATTGGGTGTGAAAATACATACCTGGGCAGGTATATTTGGCATTTGCTAGCAAAGGGCTAAACCCACTGAGCACATCCTGCAAAAGAGAGCCAAAAATGACAGGAAAGCAGATCAGTGACTCTGGGCAGTGCCCATGTGCATCCTGAGCCCAGAAATCCAGAGCACAACAGAGAACTTGCCAACGTTGTTTTGATCAAATTCCATTGGAAGGGAGGCTGGGGCTTTGAGCAAAGGAGTTCAGTATGAACTGGCATTGTGGGCAGAAGGATCACTGGGCAATGCCAGAGTCTGTGTGCATGACACATCATGAATTCTCACTTGGTTGTGGCTGCAAATGCTGCAGACATACGTGGAACAGAGATGGGAGCACAGCCTTTGGTCTTCTTCCATCATATGGTTCCTCCCTGTGGAGAGGAATGCCTGGATGCATGTCACAGGAGTGGGAGAGCTCATAGCAATAGCACAGGCATTTCAGCTGAAACATCAGAAGATCAGGGCACAGAAGTGCTTACAAGTGAGGCCAAGCCTAAGCTCAGAGTAGAAGAGATCCTCTGATTGTGTCATGTTGTGCACAACAGGCTGCAGGCAGGGTCAGACCCTACATTCCTAAACATCTTTATGTAACTAATGTTCACAAGCTCTCACCCCACATAAAAACACATTCACAAGGCTTGTGCAACCTCCAGCCTCCCACCAGCCCCCCAGGAAGTGCAGCTGCAAGAACACATCCCCTTTGTGGAAGCAGGGGTTCCCTGGGTCTCACACACTTCCCACTGGAGATGTGGGGTCTGTGTGTATGCACAGCTCTCCCAGCAGCCTGAGAACCACAGGTGACAGCACAGGGTCACACTGTCACCCTGCAGAGCTGTGGCTCTGTGCCTGCTGCAACCCTCAGTGCCTTGGGCGAGGTCACCCACGGCACTCAGCTGCCAGGGAGCTTCTTACAGACACAGGTGGCCAAGTTGCAGAGCACCCTGAGCTCCATGGCCACTTCCTGCCCACTTCTCTCTCCTCTCTCTCTTCAACTCCTCTTGGTCCTTCTGAACTTGGTTTTCAGAGTGTTTCTTGTGTGCCTCACAAGCCTTTCCCTAATGCCCTGGTTACTGTTAAGCTGGTGGTCATGTTCTTCTTTAACAGCAGTGGTTTGGGGGGAAAATGCCCCCTCAAACAGTTGCAGCTATCCAATTCACACAGCTCTTTGCATTCACACTCTGATTTTATCACTTCCTGCTGTACAGCCCATCTGACCAACATGAAGCGCAATGGGTGAGGCTGGAGAGGGTTCCAAGGACACAGAACAGCAAGTGTGCTCGTGTTCAGAAATTAACTTGGTGGAGGAAGTTGTCCCTTTCCCGTGGTTGATGGCAGTCTCTCCATCAACATGAATCCCCTGTGCAGTCCTGCTATCCAGTTTTCTTGAATTCCATGTGATTTGAAGGGAAAGACTTATCTGCAACAGTGACAGAAAGGCAAATAGCCTGGAAGGAAATACAAAGTGGAAGGCAGAAGACACAGGAGAAGTGCCAGCAGCAGGGACAATACAGGAAGAGAGAATTAATCCCAGAGGAAGTTGTTCCCTCTGTGCCTGGTTGCTTTGCCCTCCCACAGCCTGAAAACCAGCCCCACAGCCCTGAGCCTCAGTGGAGTGTGAGGGCAGCTCACAGAGGCAGCTGTCAGGTCCTGCAACTTGTGCTGCAGTTTCTGAGCTTTGTTTTCAGCAGTAAAGATCAAATAAATCCAGGAAGACACTGGAGGATCTTTGTCATGGAGCTTCCTGAGTGTGGTTCTGGAGGACCCAAGGACGAGATGGGCTCTGCTGGCTCTCACTCTCACCAAAGAGGCAGAACTGTTGGGGATGTAGAGGCTGAGGTCCACTTTGTTTGCATTGATTCTGACATGCTGGGATTCAGATGTTGTCAATCCTTGCAGGGAAGGATTGACAACAGCTCCAGATGAGCTCCAGGACCTGAGGTCTCAGGGCTCAGAGGGCCATGGACACAGACCCCTCCAGATCCTGATTCATCCCAAACTCATGGGACAAATCATCCTTGTTCTCCTCCTGCTCTCTTCCTAGGGGCAGCAATCCTACATGGAATCCTGCCTTCTTCCTACAGCCAAGGCAAGGGGGGCATGTCCAGACCCAGCAGGGGCTGCTGCTCACTGCAGGCTGACCCCAGGGGTGGACACCCAGCAGAGGAACCCGCTGGTCAGCTCTGTCCTTCAGGGGCTGTGCTCCTCCAGCTGGCTTCACCACTGCAGGCATAACCTTCCTGTGCTGGGATGGCTCCTGTCTGGAGGAGGGAAGACAGGAAATCTGCTCCTTGTCCTGCTTGTGTGCTCAGAGTTATTGCAGAGGGGAGGCCTGAAGGGGAGTCCTGCATGGCAAAAGCCAGAAACCCATGGGAATGGTGCTAAAGTCCCTGGACAAGGAAGTCCCAAGGAGGGCCCTGGGCAGACCCAAGCCCAGCCTCCCAGGCTGGTGTTGGGAGAAGCTGTGCACTGCAGAGCAGGGTTTCTGGGCTACAGATGGAGAGGCCCTCACTTGCAATGCCACATTGCATAGGTAGTAAACAGACTTTCTTTCTGTCAGCAGGATTTCATCCTGCTGCAGCCAGGGAGGGGAACAGGAGCAGGCAGATATTTGAGTTGGGGTCAGTGCTTTCTGCCTGTGCTGATTTGTGTGGTTTTTTGCATGTATACATTCTCTTTCTCTTCCATATGGCCCTAGATACATATGTTTTGTCCCTACAGCTCACTGCTGCCTTGAGCTGTGCATGTGCACCTGCAGCCACCACGCACTGCTGTGCATACAACTGCTCCCACTGGATTAGGAAGCCAAATCTCCTGGGCACCTTGTCTCCAGTATGAATTCCCCTCTCTCTCTGGGAGACAGAGAGAGGATCCACTTTCATAAGTGGGACAGAGGTGCACAGACAGGAGTTGTATACCCAGCTGCCTTCCCTGTGGGGAGCTGGCACTATTCAGTCAGGGCTGCTCAGGCACTTGGTGTTTCCTGAGGAAAGAGAAGTGAGGACACAGGAGGCAGGAAGTGGGAAGAGATGGAGCAAAGGAAGATCCATGGTGTCCAGTGGTCTACAGCAGGACATGAAGGCAATTCAATAGGCAGGGATGTTCTGGATGTTCTGTCATGTGCAGCAGGCACCCTGTCTCTTCAGCCTCTTCTGCAGCAGGATCTGGCCTGGGCAGGCGTGCCATTACAGGCACCACTGAGGATTTGGCCTTCCAGGAGTGCTGCTGCCTCAGGTGAGCCTGGGATCAGCTCTGGCTCAGGAAAAGGACTTTTTCCTCCAAGTGGCTCTGAAGGCCCAGTGTGGATTGTTTCTTCCATGGCAGCAAGTCCAACGGGAGGGCCACAAGGATAAAGGCAGCGAGGGTAGAGACAGAGGGCTGGAGCACAGTCTGAAAGAATTGGGATTGATCAGCATGGAAAAGGAGATTCTAAGCTGGTCTTAGACCAGCCTTTCAGGAGGATTCCAAGAAGGCTGGAGAGGGACTTTCTATGAGGGCATGTAGTGATAAGGCAAAGGAGAATGGCTTTAAACTGAAAGAGGGCAGGTTCAGAAGAGGTATTAGGAAGAAATTCTTTTCTGTTTGTGAGGCACTGGCACAGGATGTCCAGAGAAGCTGTTCATCCCTGGAAATGTTCAAAGCCAGGCTGCATGGGGCTTTGAGCAACCTGGTCTAGTGGAAGGGGCCCATGCTCAGGACCTAGAGCCTGAAAAGGGATGATCCTTAAAGGTTCCATACAACCCAAACCATTCCATGATTCCAGAACTATTCCTCTCCAGCTTAGATATGGGGAAAAAAGAGATACAGACACGACACAGAGCCTTTCTTCATTGGGGTGATAATTGCATTTATTTTCTCATGCCTAAGTTTTCAGAATTTCTTCAGCAAAATCATTACAACTAGAGGACATTTTGTGTGTGACTCAACAAACAGCAAACAGCTCTGCTCAAGGAGACAAAGGACGTTGAATCTCTGGATATCTGTCTTCCATTCCTGTGTCTTCCTCCTGGAGAAAGTCCATCTCTCTTCAGCCAGAGACTCCTGGACCCACTCAGAGAGAAGAGGACACAGGAACACAGGACCTGCTTTGATGAGCCTGAGCCTTCCTGTGTTCCCTGAGCCACCACATGCACTGGGGATGCTGGACAAAGCTCATTTCACTTCCACACACATGGTCCCACCCCAGACAGTGAGGAGGGGTCAGAGCTCTCCACACCCCTCCTAGCACAGGCAGTGCTGTTCCCAGCTTTACTCAGGACAGAGATATTTCCATCACACAGTTACAGCTGCAGCTTCACAAATTCGATGATGCGTCAAACATCTGACATCATTCCAGTTGTTCAGAGATTTTTCAGGCCCATGGATTACAGTGCAGTTCTCATCACCGTTGTCACTTGGTTCTTCATTTCTCCAGAACCTGGGACAGAGACAGGCTTGTTACTCCTCAGTGTTCACTGTAAAGCACTGCTGGAAAAGGCCACAGTGGGATGCAAGGCTTGAAGGGAAGAGACAGAAATCCCCACTGCTGATTCATGGACAGAAGCAGTGCCCTTGCTCCCACTCCACATCCCACTGGCACCAGTGTCACATGGAAACCTGCCTCCCTCCTACAGCCTTGCAGCACAACAGGGCCCTGCTCCATCCTGCTGGGAAACTCATCACCACCACTCACCCCATGCACCTCACACCCAGCAGAGGCCCGTGTTGGCCTCCAGGACAAGTTTGTTCTCCAGAAGAAGACACAGCAAGGACAGTCCTGATGCTCTCTCCCTGTGCTCCATCTCTTTCCCTGCATTTCAGCACAGGCTCTTTGGTGCATACAAGTGCAGAGAATGGAGGTCAGGCCAGGCTGGCCATCAGGGTTCTGAAGGGTTCTTGCTGCCAGCAAGTTGAAGTTTATTCTATGCCTCCAGCATTGACTTCCAAGTCACAGGTAGTTAATTCATAACCAATAACCAGCACAGATGGGCCCATGTGAACCTGGTGTCCTACACAGCCCTCTGCTGCTGTACCTCTGATCTCTCACAAAGGAAGCATGGTGACAGCCCCCTCTCATGCACCAGCTGAACCTCTCCCATCTCTCCTACTTTCTTCCCCTACCAGGAGCCACACCAAAGACTCTTCATCCAGAGATACTCACGCTGCTGTCACATTATATGGAGTCTTGTCCACCCACTGCCACTGGCCCACCTTCTCTGCAAACAGACCAATGTAGAAATTCTCTCTTTTTGGAGTTTGTTTTATTTGCCCAGAGAGGAAAACCTGGCAATCAGAGAGAGTGCAACATCCATGAGGGTCAGGCCTGAGCACAGGGAAGCATCAAGAGTCCCTGTGGGCTGGGGCTGGTGCTGCAGAGGTGCAGACAGGACAGTTCCCCTCCCTGCAGGACAAGGAGGGGCTCTGAGTCCCCTGCAGGGCCCGGCACTGTCTCTGCCTGCTGGGTCCCTCTCTCAGCCCTGTGCACGTACCTGCTCTGCCTCGCTGTTGATCACCACCAGCTGGGAGCCCATCCCAGTGCAGTTCTGCTCACTCTCAGCCCAGTTCATTGCATCAAGGGACAGGAAATAGCAGCTTCCTTGAAACCTTCTCCAGCCCTTTGGGCAGCAGGTCCAGCCTCGGTCTGTGCAGGGAGAGGACAGAGAGATGAAGGCCACCATCAAGAGATGGTGACTGCAAAGATCCAAGTTCTCCAGGGACAGTGCTCATGTCCTCCTTAGTGGCTCTCCCTGAGAGAATGTGCTTGAGGAAAACAGGGAGAGGACAGACATTTCTTCCCTTTGCTTTGGGGTGTGACCAGTGAGCTTTGTGTACCCAAAGCCGTGGTAATCCTTGTAAGGGCACCTCAGGCCTCGAGAAAGTTCTTTTGGTGATGTGGTTTGACTTGTCCTGGTACAGCCTCCTTGAGGCCTTTAGCCCCAGGGAAGAGGGGACACTGCCAGTACTGACCTGTGCCTTGTGGCCCCGCTGAGTCGCACTTCCACTCGGAGAAGTGCTGCTGCAGGGCTGTGGGCTGCTCACTGCTGTGGCTGCAGGGAAGCACTGCAAAGGGAGAGCAAAGGCAGCAGGATTAGCCCTTCCTCCCAGCTCCTCACACAGCATCCCTGTGTGAGCATCCTTCACTCTCCTGCCACCATTTCCCCACCCAGCCCTGTCCCAGCTGTCACCTCTCCTGGCCCAAACCAGTGGCACAGCTGCCTTCCCAGGCAGAAGGAGCGCATCTCCCAAGTCAGGCAGCAGAAGGACCCCTGCAGGCACATCCCAGGGAGGACATGCCACACTGGGCAGCACTGATCCCACCCAAGCACAGCCATGCACACACCCACAGCCCAGCTGCCAGGTACAAAGCAGCCTCTCACTGCCACCCTTTGTCCCTTCCTAAACCACACAGCAACAGGCACTGGCAGGAGTCACCTGCCAGCTGGGCCTGTTCCATCAGCAGCACACAGTCCAGGTGAGGCTGATCCCATCCAGCTGGAGCTGCTGCAACCAGGCTGGAGCACAAACTCCTAGGACTTCCCAGCTCCCACTTTGAGGGGAATAAGGCACTGTTGGTGACAGGCCACAGCCACAGTCCCAAGGACTTCCTGTAACTCAGACACTCAGGAGTATGGCTCAGAAGCTGATCAGAGTGTGCTGAACAATCCTGATGCCTATTTTCAGTGATCATTTAATTTAGAAATATTTTTACTTAGGAGCAGAACAGTCTTAGTGGCTCCAGTGCCAGGTTAGTGAATTGCTGTCATGGAGCAAGGCTCAGAGGAGATGGGCAAGGGCAGTGCCTGGCTGAGCACCCCCATTGCCAATGAAGTGTAAGAAACTGAACGACTAACAGAAACATATCCGAAGAAAGCAATGGGCCTGCACTGGCTTTAACTCATCTATTTTGTCTTGGTATTTGGGGACACTCAATGTCTTGATGTGGCGCATACTGCAGAAATACATCCAGTTGGGGCCCCTCATAACAAGAAGGATATTGAAGTGTTGGTGCATGTCCAGAGAAGAGCAGTGGAGCTGGGGACAGGTCTGGAGCACAAGTCCTATGAGAAGCAGCTGAAAGAGCTGGTGGTGTTTATCCTGAAGGATAGGAGGCTCAGGAGTGACCTTATTACTCTCTACAACTCCCTGAAAGGAGGATGTAGCCAGGTGGGAGCCAGTCTCTTCTCCCAGGTAACAACCAACAGTACAAGAGGAAATTTTCTGAAGTTGTGTCAGGGAAGATTTAGTTTGGATATTAGTAAAAGCTTCTTCACTGAAAGGGGGCCAAGCATTGGAACAGGGTGCCCAGAGAAGTTGGTGGAGTCACCATTCCCAGTAGTGTTCAAAAGCCAAGTAGATGTGGCACTTGGAGACACAGTTTAGTGGTGGGCTTGGCAGTGGTTGGTTAGCAGTTTAACTATGTGACCTGAATTGTCTTTTCCAACATAAATGATTCTATTATTCCATGCTTGTATGATCGGCAATTAAAATCACGTTTGTATTGTGCTCTGTGCGTTGCACAAATCTGTGCATTGCAGAGACCACTCTCTGCTACATGCAATTTGTACTGGTGTTTCATTTAAATGCTGTATTACTCTGCTAAACCAAAATCCTGTGTAGCGTCAATTAACTTGGATAATCAAATTTTCACTAAAAATAAACCTTCCATGAGTATCAGAAGGTATCAGATGTTTTATCCCAGCCTAAAACTCTCCAAATGTTTGGCTGAGTACTGTGAAAGAGTACACATTTAGGAACAAAGCAATACAAACTTCTGGGACTCAGATGCTAAGGGCAGCAAAAGGAAAGGCAGTTATTTATTGTAGTAAGATGCCTCTTCCAGAATCCATCGTGGTTATTGATAACTTGTGCAAATATGCCATGAATTATCTTTAACAGAAAATCAGAATGAAATGGTGATCACAGGCTTCACAAACAGCATGTCCAGTAATAACATCTGATGAATTATTCTGCTATCAACCCTAAAAGGTTGTAAGAGTTAATTAACTGTACTGTGCAGTTAATCCTGGAGATGCCAGGACTGTGAGAAGCCATTTTTTCCACTAGGACACAAAGCATATCCAAGCACCTTAGAAGAGCCCAAGTGCAGATTCAGCTGCCTGTATAGATATTTGTGCTTCTGTCTCCGCTTTTTTCCATCTGCCAAATATAACTGAGCTCTCTTTTTGTGGGGAGTGAAGGTAGAGAATTGTTCCACAGTTCCAAAAAGGCCATGCAAGATCGGAATGTGCAATCTGGGCTCATTGACAAGGCCCCAGGGAAGATTTGGGGGATGTATGGAGACATATACAAAGTCAGGGCAGGAAGACCTGAGACCTTACACAAAGCCCAGACAACCATCAACCATGGTTTCTCTACTCTTCTCCCAGCTCTCCCCCCAGACCTCTCCCTTGTAATCTCCTGCACATACTCACCAAGGAGGATGGCAACAAGGGCAAGGCACACCAAGAGGAGCAGCAGTGAGATCAACCATGGCAGCCAGAGTGGGTATTTCTGGGGATGGTGCTCAGGCTTCTTTGTCTCGGGAGGTACTAAAAGTGATAGAAACACACCAAACAAAACACCACAGTCAGCTATGGCTCTGTCAGTCCACAGTCCACATATCAAGGATGTACTATTCAAGGGAGAGCTCCTCAAAAGAAAAAGAAAATAATTTAATTTCTGATGTGAAAGTTACAAGGTTTGGGAGAAGGGCAGACTGGGACAGAGCAGGGAATGTCTGTGGTTTCTGGAGAAAAGTCAAATTCAGTGATTTTGTTCCCAGCCCAGCCAGTGAGCCAACAATAATTGTTGGTGTTTGCAGGTCAGCCCTTCACATGGCCTCAAAATCTTCAGTGAAACAATGTCTTTCTAGATTGAGCCCAAAGCTGCCAAAAGCAACATTGCTCAAACTGTGATACTTGAGACACAAAGGGAAGATTTCAAGTTGACTTCTTCCCAGAAAACTTTTTCTGCCTGCTTCAGTTCCTTCTTAGCTTTTTGGACTTCCTGTGCAGTAGGTTGGTGTAATCTGAGTGAGGATGGGAGACACAAAATATGCAAGGCTGTGATGGCACACCATCACTGGGAGATTAAAAGATATATTTTTTCTTCCACCGCTGCTTTCCAGGATTCAAAGATTTGCTGTAATAAAACTAGGTTGTGATAGGCTGGATATTAGGAGAGAACAGAGGACTGTGTCCAGCAGCCTGAGTAAAGTACTCAGATTAAGATTTGCCAGGACCTCACTTTTGTCTAGAGCGATATTGCCAGTCCTGAAGAGGTTTGGGAGCAGGCAGGAGAGTGGGTCACAGGGAAGGAGAAGCAAACACTTGTTAGGGGATTGTTCTAGCTTGTGGCAAGTACACAAGCCAGGGCAAATAGGAGGGTAAAGAGACAGCGCTCGCTGCAGGACAAGAGTAAAGAAGTTTTGGGAGAGATTGCTATTAAAGATAAGATTTAGAGAGCCTCCATTCAGTGTTCAGCATGAAGCTCCCAGGTCTGTCAGCAGCCAAGTGTGCCTGTCAGACATGCACAGTAAGCAAGAGTGTCAGAAACCTGCTCTTTGTGAAAGCCTTCTGACTACTTCCCAAAAGCTTGGGAGAGACTGCTACAGCAGGGAAAAAGGCATCATCTTTCATTATCTGGAGAGAAAATATGTGTGGACAGACAAGGTCCAGGTTTCCCTGGTCAAATCATGTTTTTCCAGCCAGAGCTTTTGCCTTAGTGAAAAAAAAGGAGCCTGCTCATGATCTGGTGTCCAGCCACCTACTTCAGAAACAGCTCTAACCAGTCCAACTGATTTTTTGATATGCACCACATCCTGAGATAGTTCAGCCTGTGCCCAGTCAGACTTGAGCATCCCACGCTCACACCCAGGTGGCACAGGGAGCACTGCATGCTGTGCACCTCAGCAACACAACTGGAGTGCAGTAATCTTGTGCACACTTGCTGGGTTGAGCTCCCTGCAAAATGCTCTCCACAGCTGGTCTGTGCTCTGTAACGTGTCCAGCATGATCACAACACAACACACTTTATGTCTTATAATCATTTGGAACACAATGAGGAACTTCCACCTCACCACCCCCACCTCACCACAGTAGAAATGCTAACTACAGCCAACTAATCTTGGTGCACTGAAAACAGTGAGCTTTCAAGTCAGACAGGACTATGTACACTCTTTATTTCCATGACTCATGCCTCAGAGCAGGCAAGGAATAACCTGGAACTGATGCCTGCTCTGTTTGGAATTGTAAAACTGAGGCAAAGCTTTAAATAGGCAAGTTAATATCCTTAGGCAGCAGTACTTATTTATTTCATTTTAAAAAAATATTATTCATCGATTTATGCACACATACTTTTACTGCCCTGGAACCTGCTATTGTGTAGGGTCCTGTATATCAGGCAGAAGCAGTGAGCCTTACACAGAACATCTCTATGGGTTCCTACTTGTGGCATAATGACTACAGAGTACATAGTAACCAGAATATGCCTTAAATTTGCACAAAGTCTAGTAAAAGAACCCTTTTACCACTGTAATTTTTAATAGAAAAAAAAATTGTTTGTTTGGTGTGTTAAATGTTTTTCAGGAGTGGAAGACATCAATAACAGATTTGAATCTCCCTCCAGATCTTAAATAATTCTTCTTCTGTATATTTTAGGGTGTTTAAGTTTTGGGTTTCTCTTCTCCAAGGACCTTTTCTCAATCAGCCATGGACAACGGGGTTATGTTTCTGTAGCTAGTACCACTTCTCATGAAGCTGCAGAGTACAACTGACTGCTCCACTATAAGCAGGCATGTGGATTCTCCTACCCTCTCCACAAGCAGCAATCTGTAGTCTCACTCAGAGGCAAGAGCAGCCAGGACTTGGGCTTATTTGCTGCTTTGGGAGCCCCTCCACCTTTGCAACAGATCAGATTGTTTGTAATAAACCACAGTCTCTACTGTTGGTACTCAGCATGGTCCAAAAATGACTCTTTCAGGACTACATCACATGTAGGGTACTGAGGGAGCCCAAACAGATTCCTTAATGAATGCTCATTTGAAACCTACTGTTTGTGCTCCTGGTAGCCATTCTTGTTCATGTTGCAACTCCCATTCACTTTTCCTCTTGGAGATGTTCCTCAAGACTCTTATTTCAAATCTCCTTCAGTCTCCTGATCATTTAGCTCCTTTTTTGCACCACTCCATCAAGATCAGGTAGGAACCAGAGTCGCAGACGGAAAAATCTCCATTCCCTCTTTTTGATCATTTAGCTCCTTTTTTGCACCACTCCATCAAGATCAGGTAGGAACCAGAGTCACAGACAGAAAAATCTCCATTCCCTCTTTTTCAGCCCCGCTCCCTCCAGCTCCCCTTCTCCCAAACAATCCATTCATTCCTTACCTTTGGCTGCTGGAGCCGGTGATTCATTTTTGAACTTCACCTCAGCATAGGTGATTTCTGATGCCATTTGATCACACTGTGACCCTGTCCTTAGCTTTGCACATAAAGGGTGGTCCTTTCAGCTCCTTGTTTCTAGAGGGTGACACGAGTAGGTTACTGAGCTTTTCCCATCTGTTCATTCACCCTCTGCCCACCAAAGAAGGCTGTGCTGAACACGGGAAGCACTGGCAATAACCTGAGAATTCCTGGGAGCTCAGAAATGCTCCAAAGAGATCTTCAGTTTCCTAGCCCAGGAAATCAGCCCTGGCACCATGGAAGATTTTGACACATAAAAGAAAAATGAGAACCTAACAATTCAAAAGGAAGTTGCACTCCTTCCCTATATCAGATTCTCAGCTGATAGGCTTCCTTTTCAAGACACTTATAGGGTTTTTTTTCCCCTCTTTTTAACTTTCGTACTTAACTATCTCCCCATATTTTCATGCCTTTGTCTGTTAGTAATTCTACCATTGCTCTCACATATGCAGCTATCACAGGTCCTAGCCCAGTTTAACCTGCAGTCCAGTACAAAATGCATTCTGCCCTACTTGTCCCTTGTGGTTAAGCTGCATTTGCTACATCAAATGTCGCAACTATGTCTCATTCTTCAAAGTCAGTTGGAAACTAGCACTAGAAAAAAATCCCAGACTAGGAAATGTTCCTGTAGAAGTGAGACTGGGGAGTTGCAGCCTTAGACAGAGCAATAAAAATAATCAGAAGGTTGCTATATCCATGAAGAAGCAGAAGGATCAGGCTGGGGTCAGGGAGGAGAACAAGCAAAGTGGAATTTTTTAAAAAAATATGTTGATGGTCTGAGAGATTACTGGGAAGAGTAGACACAGAAGCTTTTCTATTAAAACCTGATTCACAGACTGTGGAAGTTCAGAGCAGTGCTTGCTTCAGGCTCCGTTTCAGAGGCTGAAAGATGGTTTACATTTTTCTGTTACTTTTCCAACACTGTCATTTATCTCCCTTATGTGCTTTCTGGTAAAGACCTCTGATATTATCTTGAGCAAAGTGTCAGTGCTTAGTTTGATTTCAAGCTGGAGCAGATCTTGAAAAAAGAGAAGGGAAATGGCTGCTGAGGTACATTCTAAGTCAGAAAGACTTTTGAGAACAGATGCCAATAAGTCAGGCAGGGTGATGAGGGTTCAGTCAGCAGATAGGACTAAGGTTTGGGTTGGAAGGTACTTTCAAAGACTATCTTCTCCAGCCCCGCTGCCATGGGCAAGGACATCTTCCACTACATCAGGCTGCTCAAAGCCCCTTCCAACCTGGCCCTAAACATTTTCAGTTAAGGGGAGTCTGCAACTTCTCTAGGCAACCTGTTCAAGCATCTCAGCACCCCCATTGTAAAGAATTTCTTCCTTATATCTAATGTATATCTGGCTTTTTAAACCCACCACTCCTTATCCTACCACTACAGGATCTGTTAAAAGGCCTCTCTCCATCTTTCTTAAAAGCCCCTCTAAGTACTGAAAAGACACAACAAGGTCTCCAAAACAACCACAAGGGAGAAGCTGGTTAGTTTGACTAGCTAGAATTCCCTTATGGCAGAACTGAATGAGACACTCAAAGGACATCCAGAGAGCACAGAGGGTAACCAGAGCAGAGCTGGAGCTGAGATAGGGCAGCAGAAGGAAGAACATGCACCAGACAATGGAGGAGAACAATGTGGCAGAAGGTAAAGGGAATCTGAACACAGATTATGGAGAACTGCCCCTAAGCAGAGTAGGGCATATGTAACTGGATGTCTTTACCAAGGACCCTCCTCATGTCTTGTGTGTACTGAGCTAACTTTACTTCTCCTTTATGTATTGCGTGCAAAGAGAGTGACGTTTACACAAGAATAAGAACAGCTTCAGGAGAGAAACGTGGTCCCTCAAGCATGCTGCCTGCTTCTCTTTCCAACGTCCTTCCAGCACTATCCTCTGTCTTCAGTCTTGGCCCTCTCATTGTAATTAAGTCTCCCTAAGCGTCTGCTGAAATCTAGTTAAGCCCTCAAATTTCTTGTTGGGAATTCAGAGCAATCCTCTGCATGCTTCCCCCTGTCCCCACCCAACCAAGCCACAGCAGACCCAGACTTGTGGGGAAGAGGCTTACTTCCTGGCAGAGTTTCAAGATTTCCACTGTGAAGAAACAGGAAACACAATCAGCAGACCAAGAAGGAAGTTACAGAGCAGCTTCACGAGCTCTTTCCATTGAAACACATCTCCAAACACAACCGAGGCATTTCAAATGCAAATTCAGGGTCTAGCTGCAATTTTTATTAGATTACATTAGACTGCACTCAAACATCAGTAGACACCTCAATTCCTCTTTGTCAACCATCAGACTTGTTGCTTGCTATCAAAATTCAACCCTTCCATAGGATGCAGTGCCAAGCCACTGTGTAACAGTTGTGATATTCCTGAGGGGAAAATTTGTCCTTTGAATTTCATATGCATGGATGGCATGTAAATGAGTGGGAGATAGGAACAACTGGTTAGTTGTGGTGCAGTTAGTTGTGGTGCTGAAAAAATAATTTTAAAAAAATCTTGCTTAACCCCCCCCCTAAACTCATGCTTTGCTTTCTTGCATTCTCACTGCTGTTCCTCAGTAACTCCCTTCCCCCTTCCCCTGTGTTCTGCTCACTCCCTTGTCCTCCCACAATACCTGTGTTTCCCCACAGATGTCTTTCAGCTCAGCCCTACCCCACTCTGCCAGGTCTCCCGTGCTCTCAGTTCCCACATGCCTCACAAATCCCAGCTCCTTTCTGGGACTCTCACAGTTCTGCTTTCCCTCCTTACTCGTGCTCCAGCTGCTGGTTGCTCTGCAAGCTCCATGGCCACCATTTGTCCCTGACTCAAAGAGAAGGCAGCAGAGGCACTGATGCTCTTTCTCCCCTACCTGTCAGTGAGGTTTGAATTAGGTGGTATTTTCAAGCCTTTTACCCCACAGCCAGCATCACCCAATTTAGCAAGCAAGTCCATGTGAGCAGATGAAACAGTGCCATTGCACATGCCTTACTTCTTTTGAAAATCCAGCTGAACTTGAGCAGTTAAATTCAAATTTATACGCAAAGAGTAGGACTCGAATCCTAAAGCTGTGACCCCACACATTCCAAAAGAAATCCCATTTTTAAATTGACCACGGCTGTGGCGAAAGCTGCAAGGCTTTGTATCCCTGCACCTGGGTGAGAAGAGCATCAGAAGTGAATATATGCCACCTTCTTGGTCTTCCCTCTCCACACCACCTTGCCCCTTTTCAGGGATTAAGGCTATGGAGCAGAGCGGCCAAGGGAAGAGCATAAAAAGGCACTGGAACATGGAGAATGGGGACCCAAGGCTTGACACTGAGCAGTTAATGAGGGATTTCAGATAACAAATCGAAGGGATTCAGGCAGCAAGAGCTCCTTGAGAGCTCCTGAGGGATTTGGCTGGTTAGAGAGAGTCTAGCAAGAACCGATCCCATTGTGTACCCTGCTGCATGGAACTGGTTAGGGAAGGGATGAGTAGGATGCTGCAGTTCATACTGCTCCAGGGGATGGTGTGGGAGCACAGCAGCCTCCTGGGATCTGAGAGAAAGGCGTCCTATGCCCTTCTCAGCCAAGGCTGACGCTGCCCAGAGCAGCAGGGAGAAGAGACCTCTTCTGGAAGGCAGTCAACCCCTCTAACGATAGAAGGTGAACCACGGTTCCATACAAGTTGCTAGGAGACCAAGGAAAAAATGGCTTATATGGAGCTGTGAAAGCCTAGGAAAAATACATTTGAGCATCCAGGGGTGAAAAGGAAACAGGGAAGTAATGAATGGACAGTGGGAAAGGGGAGTGAGAGAAACGAGTGGGATTGATTAAACATAAGGTAGCATTGTGAAGCCATACAAATTTCTGGCAGGTGGCAGCACTTCACCACAGGCAGGCCTGAGTCGGCAGAAAGACACGGAATCCTGAGCAGAACCACCCAGCGTGACATGAATACATTGCTAGAGATCAGCAGCTCCCCAAAATGCCATGGTTACAATATCATGCAGAACACAGGGGAACAAAAGAAAAGTAAGAGTGATGAAAAGAAACATTCTTCCCCAAAACAGCTTGTGCATTTCTCCCCTGGCCACATCCCTGCCAAGTTTTAGTAAGTGCTGAGGGTTTCAAGCAGAAGAGATCATGTCCCAAAGTTACCTGAGCTGAGGGAACTCAAACTCAGTGAGAATTTGGAACAGAAAGTCGTGTACTCTCTCTAGTGTGATGATAAGTTACCAAAATCCCTCAGGTGTAAGGGAAGGAATAAGAGAAGGAAGAACATGATCCAGAGAATCTTCAAAGAGACAAGAAGCCCCAGCCTGCCTCTTTACATATAGCATTAACAGACAATTTTCTTCAGAAGAGCAAAGATGTTTTATTTATTTCCCCCAATTAACAGATTACCAAATCAAAGCCAACAGAGGGCACATTCTCTGATGCAGTTACCTCAGAGCATTGTTTTAGGTCATTACTGGGAATATTGCACATTTTTTTCTTCCTCTTTTGGATCTGAGTCACAAGTCTCAAGGCTATAAATTGTTGGAGATCAGAACTAGATACTGCAGTTGCATTCCACAGCACTACATCTGACTTCAAACTTGGGCTAGATCCAAATCCTAGTCAGACTCCAGTGGCCTGTTTTCAGAGGTGGGGCTGTGGAGTTTTTCTTCTTAGAGTGGGCATATGGAATTTGCATGCACAAGTTGTGGCCATGTAACACCTCTCCACAGAATTCGTCATGCTTCATTTCCAGTTCTAAGGATCACACAGATCAGCACAGCCTTGAGCTCAGTTTGGCTACTCTCTGCTCAGTGAGGTGAATGCACATGATCTCCCTCTTGAAGGGGGAATGAGGGGAGTGGAAACAAAAGCAAAAAACATCGAAACCAACCACTGTCACCAAGCAAGTACGGGGCTGTCACGTAAGGTCACCCAGACTCATGCTGTAACCTTAGGGCCACTCTTACTGGAACTTAAACTGTTTCCCTCCACATCCTCTCCATGTATGTAAGTGGAATGCAGTAAAAACCATTCTCATAGGGAAGTTCTGGGGACAGCTGTACTGGTTAGGCTGTTCCAGCAGGGCTACTGGAACAGCAGCACAAACTTCTGCAGAGCTCCCTCACTCCCTCCTGTCCTCAAGGGTGGATTTAGGAAGACTGCAAGTGGCCTGTGCTGCCCCTTACCCTGCAGCCAAGGTTCTCTGAAGCCATTTGCAGCCTCCCAGCCCAACTTGTGGCAGCCAGCAGCGAGGTGAGGGGACACCACCTGCCTCCAGAGCAGCCATCCCATGTGTCCAGTCAGGATGGGACAAAGCAAAAGCCATCTGGAAACAGCCATAGAAAGCTGAACTAAATCCAGGGAGTACAGTCAGCTCAACCAAACACTCCTTGGCACCTCATCAATGAAACATGATGGGAAAGTTTTGATACCAGGAAGGGAGGCCCCAAGCTTTGGGATTCAACCATATGCAGGAACCTCCTCATGACACAGATGTCAACACCATCAGATGGGGAAAAGTAATTTTTTTTTTTTTTTTTTTGGAGAGCACACTCTCCAGGTGCCTGTGTCACCCACTTTCACCGTGCCAGGACACTGAAGTCAGCACAGGGAAGCAAAGGGTGGGGAAATGGTATTCCAGGGTTCCAGCCTCCAGCACAGAGCTGGCACTGACCCAGAGGGCAAAGGGCCCTGCTGCTGACTCCCTGCTGGCTGGGACTGACGAAGAGGGCAACGTGCTCCTCGATGACTCACACTGGCCTGCAGCACCACGGCCCACTCAGACTCTGCCTCCAGATCACAGTTATTTGCATATTTAGCATTTTAAGACTGGACAGGACAGGCTCAGCACACCATCCTGGTCTTTGCAGAGCCTCTGCCCTGTCTGAGGTGAAGGATGACTGTCAGATCTCAGTGTTCCTCTTACTGACCAACCCCCCACGTCAGACATCTCACCACACTGCTGGCCCAGCGTGGGAACCACCTCAGCACAGCTGAGCACAAAAGTTGTGCTAGGAAATACTTCAGACTGGAGGCATCTTGTTCAAACCTTGCTCAAATCAGGACTACTTTTGGAGCTAGACCAGGCTACCCATGGCAGGTTATCTGCATACAGTTACCCCGTTTCTGTATGGGATGTATTGCTTAAGGGCTTTTCCTGGTTTTCTACCCGAAAAGAGTGATTTCCAAGCACACTTTGTACATGTACCCATGGTATTGACTTCAGCTTTAAATACTGGTGACAGCAGCCCCTAACTCTGGGCCAAACATACAGCTGTATCCACAGCCACTTAGTGTATATTCTCCAAAGAAAATGCTCTCCTACCCCTTACCTCTCACTGGAATCCAGCTCCTTGTCCCTGCCAGCTAACCAAAAGGAAGGTTTGTGTGGCACTATCAACATAGCATCTCACACACCTTTGGACAGTTTGCTTAGCTACCACTTTGAAGAAGACTAGGAGGAGTTTCATTCCTTTGGGCCAAACTTTAAAGACAACAGACCTCCATACCTGTATGCACCCCGACCACAAGAGGGGATGTGTGCCTGCCCTGGGACAGCTCAGCTCCAAGCCCTGCGTTACGGTGTTTGTGCACGAGGGCACTGAAGCACAGAGGGCAGTAGAATAGCAGGACACGGCTGCGTTTGGAAGCACCAGTTCCATCATTGCTAAACTATCAAACTAACCAGCTACGATTTCTTTTCAGAGAGCTCCTCACCAGTGCTAGTTAGGTCTCAGGTGATGTCTGCTTGCATCCCACCCGCCATCCACTCGATTGCTGGGCGCACAGCCGGTCCCTGGAGACGGTGGCTGAGCCCAGGGATTGCGGAAAGCCCGCAACAAAGGGATTCGGCAGCAGATGGCAGCACACGGTCACGGGTCAGGCTGAACTCCACGCCTGGTCGCGGGTGTCCCCAGCCCAGCCAGCCTCGCAGACCAGGCTTGGGACGGCAGGGAGCGCCAACACCTCTGTACATGCCTAACACGCAAGGCTCAACACAAAGGCTGCACGTTACAGGCAGCTCCCTCCTGTAGGGAATGTCTCTTCAGACTGCCTCCAGGCTTGAAAAGCCAGTAGACTAAGCAAGGCAGCTGCCTCTGCCTCAACACGCAGGAGCTGCCATCCTACAGTGCCTGGGAAAGGGAGAGCAGGCCATTCATTGCAAGTCACCTGCCTGACCTGCCCCAAACACAAGTGATGCAAGAAGTCCACCGCAGGATCCCAGCAGTGACTGGAAAACATAGCTCTGGTCAGGCCACTACACGGTCCAGCTGTTGCTGGCTGATCTTCCTATGCTCAGCTCCAAGGAATGTCCATCAGAGCCCCAGCTCTGGATGGGGCATACAGCTATAGGTAATAGCAGGTGGCAAAATTAAGCTGTCATCCTGCAAAGTGCTTTCCCTGACTGTTGGCATGGACAGAGCTATTGTCTTGGAATAAAGAGACCAAAACTGTCTCCAGAGTGAGAGTCTATTGCTCACATAATGTAATGAGCACTCATCAGACTACCTAGACCTGGAGGCATTGCAATGTGTTAACCACTTGGGCCACAGCTCTCTGCTTACACACATTAACAGCCCCGTTGTTTTTCCTTCTAGAACCTTGTAGGTTTATGCTGATTTAGCAAGATGAGTTCAGATTCAGAGCCTTTTACCTCATTATCAAAGCTCAGGAAGACCTTGGGGGTTTTGGTTTCCTATTTGGTTTTTGTTTGATTTCCTCCAATGTACAGCCCTTCTTCTCCATTTCTTCAGGAGTCCAAACACAGCACCAAAGCTTTGTGAAATCTGGTGGGTTTGTGTCTGCAATGCATATTGTGTGGCTGTGGTAAGAACAGTTGCTGCATGGCTCTGACAAAGTCACAGAACATAGAATTAATGGAAGAAGGGGCAGAGAAATACTGACATCCCACCTCAAATAGAGCTCCCCCAGAAGAATTGACAACCAAAACCCAGACAAAACTGGGATCTTCCCTTTGACACTTGTTTCCTGATTCTTTCTATGTGCTACAGTCTGTCTCCCAACTGGAAGAAAGGGAAAACTTGCACAGGACTCACCAAGCTGTGCATTCTAGCAGGTCTTGCTGTGAGGAAAGGCATGGGGTCTGGAAAGATCTCCACACAGGACTAAGCTCTCCCTCATGTACTGTTTCCCAGTCTTCTATGCTTCTTTATGCACAAACAAGAGTATATCCCAGCACTTCCCTTAGGTGAACTTCATCTGAAAATTCTCCTGGAGAAAGACTCTTTTAGGCTTTTCAACTCTCTCTGCTGCAAGTACCTACTGAAAAGTCTGAGAAGCTCCACCATAGCTTATGGCTAAAATGCTTCATCTTCTCCCCGCCAGGACCTATACAACATACTCATCCTATTTACCAAAATAGGATAAAAGCTTTGGTCCTAGAGCTGAAAAAATGTCTTCCCCCCCCCTCCCCTCCCCCCCCCCAGCCACTACAGGCACTAGAATGTTTGAAAATTCACAGCCTCTCTTAAAAGGTTAAGATTTCTTATCTTTAAAGGTTAAGGACTTAAAAGGTTAAGATTTCTTATCTTTACCCAGGCCACAAAACTCGTGTTGCACTTTCAACACAGCCACATACACAGCTTTGCTGTCTAGCAGAGGAACATGGAGCTAGCATCCTGTGCAAGATGGCTGCAAGCAGGCTTGATAGGAAAATGTCAGGGTCCTGAACATAGTCTTCACCTCCTGGGGGATTGGCTGGACTCAGGTCCAGCTCAAGTAATAAAGGTGTTTGGCTTTGAGAAACCTCAGCAACATTGGCCTTATAGCCAAGGGTGTCACCCTTGGTCGTGCCTGAGCTAGTGCAACCATGCCTGGCCACGTCCCTGTCTGGCCACATCCTCTGCTATCTAAATCCTCATCCTGACCTGCTCTGATCTTTGTGCTTAGGTACTTCAGGACTGCTCCTCTGCTGGTGAGGTCACTGCCCCTGCCTGCCCTGCTGTGACTCATCTTCCTGCTTCCTCTCTCTTTCCAGGCAGCCTATCCTTGCTGCCCCTTACAAAGGGCCCACTGAGCACACCTTGCCCCTCTCTCTTGTAGGCAGACTGTTTCCCATCTACCAGCATGGAAAGAAAAATTTCTGAAAATATCTGCAGGCTGTAGAAGCCTTTAATATCTGACATGTCAAATATCAGGGTAACCAAGTCTTCTCACTTGCTCGTTTTATGTACACTTACCAAGTCCCACAGGAACCTGTGGCCTGTTTTTATGTGGTTGTGTTTGGTATTGTGTGAGGTTTTTACCCCATTTGTGAATGCTACCCATTTCATTTTTGTGTCCTTCTTCTACACTCCTACCTCTTTGCCCAGACAGAGCCTGAACTCATCACTCCTGGAGCTGCTCATGTCCAGTCTGCAGGCCACAACAGATATGCAGAAGGGTAAGCAGGCTGTGAGGATCTTGCTGGACACATGAAGACCTTCAACCTAGAGGCTTCCAAAGCAAAAACAATTTGACAACTTAGAAGACTCATGACATTCTTTTCCCCAGTATTACTTGTTTAATTACCATTTGCACCAGTACATCTTATGCTTTATATACATATATCTTTAATTTTTGCTTCTTCAGCTTTTCAAATACATAATATATTATCTCCAGAATACTAAGACAATACAGAAGAGGCTCCTATTTAGTTGTTAATTGGTGCCATGAACGTCCTTGGTTGGGGAATTGATACATAGTTGAAATGACAGGACCTCACAAAGATGTGAGCAAACAAAAAGAAGACAAAGAAAACAAAATGCCAACCCAGCAGAGTCTGTGATGTTGCTTGCAGACTACAGCCACCCACAAGTTCAGGAGGCAGGGAGTTGAAGTACAGTGAGACTGCAGGAGTGACTATGAAGGCAGAGGAGGGCTGGCAGGGGGAAACACCAATACAGCCAGGGAATCAGGGTTAAATGACTAAAAATACATCCAAGAGCAGTCTGGTCCCCACTTCCACAAGTGGAACTGCAGCAGCTTTAGAGCTATTTCAAGAATTTTGCTCCCCAGAGGGATGGTCTGAGTGAAATTGTCTCCAAAATGCCCTAACTGTAGCCAGACAAAAATGACAAAAGACCTTTGCCAATACAAGGTGCATATGTCTAACTACTCTTTTAAAAACCTCACCAGAAAATTTTTGCCCAAAGGGAAACATTTCCTTGTGAAGGTGTGCTAGAGACACAAAAGTGTTGCTGTGTTGAGTGTTCAAAACAGGAAGAAGCCTTCCAGCAAAGCACCAAAGCCCTAGTGTTCCAGTAACTGGGTACAGCTGTCCAAGAGTCACTGAGACCAGCTTGGCAGCCAGTGTTCTGGCTTCTGCATCAGCATGAAGGGTAGCAATTCAGCATTGTGAGGTTTCCAGCCTGCCCTCTGAGTTTGTCCAGAATAATCAACAGACTTACACCCCAGATCACATCCACAGCTGCTGAAGATGTAGTGTCCACAATGAAAGGCCTCAGGAAACTCTCCCAAAGGAAAAAAAGCAGAAAGTCATGGCTTTTTACCTCTTTCTAACTCCCTTAACGACACAGGAAATAGAGGGGGCCTGGACACAATAAAAATAGTAATAATAAAATCTAAGTTCCAATAACCAGCTCACATCCCTGAAAGTTGGACTCAGAAGAAAAGTCATAATAAGGAAAACAGGTGGGAGAATTTTGCTCCCACAGATCTCAGGATTGAGCCTACTACACATTTCTTGCTCAAATGAGTGAGTTGAAAAGGAGGAGATTGTCCCTTCATCACAGAATAATCAATTGTCCCACCATAATTATTACTGTAGATATGCAATACTTGTAACACAGTGCCAAGTCACAACACAAGGCCAGGGCTCAGGATAGTGATGCAGGAACATGAAATGCTGAGTGGTGGCAATCACCTGGTTGTCATCTAGTGCAAGGAACTACCAAATTGTAAAAACAGGGATTTTTCTTTTTTCTTAAAGCTATTTCCAGTTAAAACAGCTCAGTGACAGTGAGGCCTTTGCCTGGGGAGAAAGGAGTTAAAATGAAAGAAGTTCCTCCAGTGAACCTGCAAGCCAAACCAGGAGCCTCGAGATGGGGTGCCCACCTGGAACTACAGCGCAACGGCAGCAGGTCTGCTCAAGGACTTGCACAACTCCTCCCACAGGAGCATGAGGACATGCAGCACTACCAAGAATTGCACCAAAGACAGAGGAGTAGTGAGTGCATGGGGAGGGCCACTCCTCAGCACAGGTGTTGTTAATCCAAGAGGATTTGTGTTGAGACAAGATCTATATCCTTAGAGGTTCCATTTAGCAGGTGTGGCCAAATGCAGCTGTCCTCAGCACCGCAAGCTGTAGGGGCTGCAGTCACTACTGAAAGCAGCCACAAAAAGCAACAGCCTAGCCAGAGAAAATCTGAAGGACAAGGAACTCAGAGGCACCTACCCAGCCTCCTCCTGCACCCACTTTCTTCAAGATTCTTGCTTTCCCTGTATGGAAAGACAGGGAAAAAAAGCTAGGATGTACCATGCAATGGCCAAGTGGATGGAGGAGATAAGGCTACCTCTTTCCTCCTTGCCCATCTTGGGAGGAGTCAGTATGTTCTCTTTAGGTTCAGTGGGATCAAAAATAGTAAGTTGAAGTGAAGGTCTGATCTAAAAATGAAGGATTGTCCCAATTTGATTGAAGACTAGAGAGGTCTGTACCCCCTCTGATCCCATTTGGTGCCTCTAGGTCATCAATTTGTCCCATTCCACTTCTTTGATCATTCAGAACTGGACCCAGTTGGACTGCTGAGGAGCCTGATTTGGAACAGCACTGAAACAAAAAAAGGAAAATCAAATGAGCAGATCCAGTAAGGCCTCTTAACTTCTGGTTCTTCCCACACCCGTAAGGACACTACCCTTCTTGTGTTCCATTTATTACAGTTTACCTGGATGCAGTGCTGAAGTCTCCCCAGAGGTCTGTGGTAGCTGATACTGGTGCCTTGGATGCAGCTGCAGGAGCATCTAAGTCTAAAAGAATATCTAAGGCAGAAGAGAGAGAGAAAAAAAATACATCAGCTTATCCAGAAAACTCTACAGGCATTTCAACTGTCACCTTAAACAAACTCCTGGATGCAGGGACAGAAAATCTTTGAAGGGACTCCAGCTTTTCCTGCAGAAGTCAGATTTTTGAGTGGTTTCTTTGAACAGCATCTCCTTTTGCTGAATGTGCACATCTCCAGCTGACACTGCAAGGGTACATTGTCTTCAGGAACTATTCAGTCTTTGCTCAGCACACCATCTGACACTTATTACCTCTCCCAGCAGACATAAGGCTCAGACTCAACCCAAGCTCAGCAATCATAACAGCTGCCAAACAGGAACCACCTTAACAGTACAAACCACACACTGGGACCACATAAGCCCTACTCAGAAGCTTGTGGCTTCTTCTCACTCAAACCTGTGGACAGCACTGCTGAAGTCTTTGCCTTCACAAAGGGATCATCAGCTCTCCAGACACCTCTGCAGGGCCACACTTTTAGCACAGTATCCAGAAGACTGCAGCAACCTCTTTGTTACATAATCACAGGACCTCCAAAGATCATCTCATATAATCCTACTGTCATGTTATAAGCAGGGACATCTTGCACTAAATCAGGTTACTCAAAGCTCTGTCCAATCTGGTCTTGAACACTTTCACTGAAGGTGTATCCACTGCTTCTCTGGGCAATCTGTTCCAGGGTTTCACCACCCTCATGGTAAAAATTCCTTCTTTATATCCAATCTAAATCTATGCTCTTTCAGTTTAAGCCTTTACCCTTTACCCTGATAAAAAGTCTTTCTCTGTCTTTCTTACAAGCTCTCTGTACATAGTGAAAGATCTCCCCAGAGCCTTGTCCTTTGCAGGCTAAACAATGCCAGCCCTCTCAGTCTTTCTTCACAGGAGAGGTGTTCCAGCCTTCTGACCATTCCCATGGCCCTCTTCTGGACTCAGTATAACAGGTCCAGATCTTTCTTGCACTGAGGACACCGGAGCTGCCAGAGACCCAAACCCTTGGGACACACCACGTCTCAGAGGGCACTGCTGGCACTAGGTTTAACACAGTTTTGCTGAAGCAGCACCTGCCAGTGTCTCACAAACTACTGGCTCAGTGCTAAGGTTTACCTGCATTGCTGGCATTACTGGATTTCTGCACAGGTGGTGGTGTGACATGGTTGGCAATGGCTGCAGAAGAAGGGGGAGGTATAGGAGGGACTGCAACTTTGCCTCCTGGTGGGGGTGGCAGCAGGCTTAGGCCCCCTGATCCAGACACACGGGGCTTGGCTGCTCCTCCTTTCTTTGATGTCATGTTCTGTGTCAAAAAAAAAAAAAAAAATTTAAAAAAGTGTAAAGAAGAGTTTCCATTGGCGCATCCAGAGAAAGAAGGAAAGAAGCAGGGTAAACTGGTCTGCTTACCCCAATGTTTAGTTTGATGGTCTGCCCTTCCTTAAACCCTAAGTCTAATTTGGGACGTGTGTCAGCTTCCTGGGACTCCTTGGAGATTTCAGTCTCCTGCTTCACCCACCTAAAAAGAAGAGAGGGAAACATGAGACCCTGTGGCAAAAAGGAACAGTGTTTTAGAAAAATGTGTGGTTTCTGTCTCCACTCCACCAAACTACCTTGCCTTGTCAAACCAGCTACCTCCCTGCTCCTGGTGTCACACAGCACAAAGCTGGGACCACCACAAACCCAAGAGGCTGTTTAACATTGCACCTGGAGCATCATATTTACCTAAGCTTAAGACTTACAGATCTGACCCTGCAGGGGCTCTCAGCTTGCATGACAGCTGGCAGCACACATGAGTGTCCCTTGCCAGAGCAGGGCTTCAGGGCCACTCCAAGGAAACCTGTGCTAAATGAACATGCACCACCACCCACCATGTTCTACAGGCCAGAGAAAAAATAGCATTCCAGAAAAGCAAAACTCACTTGAAGTGATCCTGCAAAGAGACGTTGAAGTCAAAGGCATCACCCCGATCCGTGAAGCCAATGCCTATAAAAGCACTTCGTCCTAGCAAGGAGACAGGAGCAGTCACTGGTGGTGCCCAGCAACTGGGCCACAAATCCCTCTGCTTGTCCTACACTACTCTGTGCTACCTCTCTCTGACACACCTGCAGCTGGATGCCAGCAGCTCACAACAGTTCATTGTTCCTGGCCTTCAGGGTGCACCCTTCTTCCCACAGGGTGTGCTTGGAAACCAAACGTTCCCTCCCACCCCAACCCCTGGACACTGTGCAATGTAGAGAACCTCCTTTGTTTACCTTGCCCTCAGACCACTCCAGGCACACCACCTGGCCTTTTCAGCATTCCCAACACCATTTTCATCCTCCTGGCACACTCCCAGCTCCACCTGAGTCTCTTCCACCCCTAGCACTTGGCACATACATTGGCCCCCAACTCACCAGTCCCATCCTGAATTCGAATGACAAAGTAGCGGCTGGAATCTGCCACAGTCTCCACTGCAATGCCAGGGTATTGATCTATAGGAGCCTGGGCAAAAAGTTCTCCTGCACACAAAGAATCAGGTGTTAAGAAAGGCAAGCCCTTCCTAAAGCGTGGCCAGGGCTGGGCAGGCTTAGAAACACAGGCTCACAGGCAGCAATCACAGTCTCAGCCTTGTCAAGGCACAGCCTTTCCCTTACCTGAAACCTTATCCTCCAGTTTTATGTAAGCAGTTTTGCCTTTGGAGGTGACACGAAGCCGCCCTGTCCAGTCTGGATGGTCCAGTTTCCAGTCAGATGCCCTGAAAGGAAGAGCAGCTCATCACTGACCATACTCAACCTCTCCAATTCTGGCCAGCCACCTCAGCAGAAGTCTCTGCTCCCAAACCCTCAACCCCCTGCAGCTGCCTCATTCCACTTCCCTCCCCAAATAAGACATGGAGTCTCAGCTCCTCTCTTGTTGCTGCCAATTGACACACGACTCTGACTGGCATCTCTGGGCAAAGAGAAAGAGACACAGTCCAGACAACATCAACTCCTCACCTCTATAAGCTTGCAAAAGAGGGGAAACAGAAGCCCAGAAACTTACTTGAACATGAAATCCACAAAAGTGACTTGTGAACATTGAGAAGACCCCAAAAATTAATTAGTAACATGCTGAAAAGACACTCCATTATTCTACCCTATTGTTGTAAAATAACACTGAGTACTTCTGAGCCTAGAGGCAGCTGACTTACACCAGGCAAAATACACACACAGACATTTTGACTGACCCACCACACTCTTTGCCAAAGATTCTTGTGAAGGAAAAAAAAAAAAAAAGAAAGAGAAAAAATCCAACCTACAGCATCACACAATATTCTGAGTTGGAAGGGACCCACAAGGATCACTGAATCCAACTCCTGGCCCTACACAGGACACCCCAAAAATGACAACATGTGCCTGAGAGCATTGTCCAAACGCTTCCTGAACTCTGGCAGGCTTGGTGCTGTAAAATCTACCGGATTTTGTAACTGGAAACAAACATCCCTGGCCAGGCACAACATCCGCCTACAGTCTGTCAGGTTCGGAGTACACAAACCCGCTTCTCCAGCAGGCCTGCGGGCACATCTTACAAAGTCACACTCTGCTGCTTTTGGCTGACCAGAGAAGACATTTCTAGCTGCTGGTCCTGCAGCCTTTTCTTAAAAATCACCTCGAATCCCTCCAGCTTTCCTCCCCGCCACTGCAAGAGCCACCAGGCCACATCCAATGCGCCGTTATAGCACATCAGCGTCACATCCCAGGGAAGCCAGCAAACCGGGAGCAGACGTCAGCTCTGCCTGGGAGAGCCAGCTGCGCCCTCCCCTCCTGCCCCTGGTGAACAGAGCAGCCCCTGCTCCTCCACACACGGCGCGGAGGCTCCTCTACTTCAGCGCTGACCACCTGCCCACGAGAGGCAACTCCAGCCGGCGGCTCCTCCAGAGCTCGGCTGGAGGGCGCTCGGGGGATGGCCAGACCTGCTCGCCACCGCGGGACGCGGCTGTGCCAAGGGGCGAGGCCGGGACACGGCACAGCCCTGCCGCCGGCTGCCCTGCGGGCAGGGGCTGAGGCAGAACGGGCCGCGCCGGGGCGATCGCGGGCGCCGCACGCTCCCTCACCTGTAGCCGCGGTTGGAGGTGCGCGGCGGGATGCGGTAGACGTTGACATCGGGCTTCACGCAGAGAACGGACTCGTACTCCAGCTCGGCCGCCGCCATGTCGGCCGCGAACCCCGGCGAGGAGCGAGCGGCGGGAGCCTAGTGACCAGCGGCGCTGCCCACCGCCATCTTTGATGAGGGCAGACACCGCCGCGGGGCGCCGGCGCGGCCGGACCAGACGCGGGCCACGTCGCAGAAGCGGATGGAGCCATCTTGGATGCTGGCAGCGGGGGCGGGAGGGCGCCATCTTGGAGCCGCCCCTGACACAGCAGCGGCGGCCGGCGCCATCTTGGGGCCTGGCAGGCCCCGCGGCGGGGCTGGCGCGGCCATCTTTGTTTGGGGCGCCATGGCCGCGCCGGGCAGCGGGAAGTGGCGGGCGGGATGGCGGGCGGAGCGCCGCTGGTTGTGCCGCCACACGGTATCGACCGGCTCGTCCAGATCCCCCGGGGGCTGCGCCCCTGCCGCCCTGGGGCAGACTTGGGGGGTTAAGTGTCAGTGTTCGTCCTGTGGTGCGGGGATTGGCAAGCTAAGAAGGAAATGCCGCTCAAAGCACGACAGGTTTTGCTGCTGGAAGTGGTGGAAATGCCAACTATGTAAAGCTTAGTTTCAGGAGTGGGTCTTCCCCCAAAATATGGCCAAATACTAGTTTATTTATCAATAGTGATAAGGCTGGCAGCATTTAAACCACTCTTTTAGTGGTGGCTTCTCAGTGGAGACTGGTGTTGAAGTTTAGTCCTGTGCAGCGTCCTGTGACTGAGTCTCAAAAAGTACCAATGTTTACGCAGAAAAGTGGAAGAAAAGGCATAAGAAAAGTTTAAAAATTACATAGAGCCATGTCTGAGCATTCCATGTCAAGCATTGGAATGGGCTGCCTAAGAGGGTGGTGGAGTCACCATCCCTGGAGGTGTTGAAGCAAAAATAATCAATAACTAAAACATCACTGAGTTTGAGGTTTGGGTTTTTTGGGTTTTCTCTTTGGTTGGTTTTGGGAGGGTTTTGTTTATTTTGTTTTGTTTGTTTGCTTGTTTTCCAGTAGAGAATAGCATTAATGCAGACAGAGCCATTCCCAGCCATGGCTGTCTAGTCATCATTCTCTATTTTTTTTTGTTCTATAACTTTTTAAGATCAAGGGCCAGTACAGCATTCGGAATTCAAGAAGAAACTTATATTATTCAAGAAGAAATTTATATTTACCTTTTGGATAGAGTTGCTTGTTGACCTGATTTTTCATTAGAACTTCCTGCAGTGCCTGCTAAGTTTTTTCATTGAGCACTAATAACTTACCAGGAGTACATCCCTCCATGTGCGTAGTTACGGTTGCTTTTCCAAGTTCAATGATTCACAATTAGCAGTATTAAACTTCACCTCCCTCTTTACAGTGCTGTCATTCAGCGTGCCACAGTCCTCCTACAGTCCCTCTAGAAGGAGCGCATCTCGGATGAGGGAGTGGCAAAGGGCCGACTATTATAAGGCATGTGAGGAAAGACTCTCAAGCAGCACCAGAGTGCTCGGAATACATCTCCCATTCAATTCCATTGAGACTTAACCAGCAGAGAACATAACATTCTTATGCTTGCTTCAAACAAGCATCTCTGGACCAAAAAAAAATACAAAACACTGCCAATAACCACTGAAGTTTAAATTTTAATTTATTTTTTACTTTATTTTCTTTTTGTAAAGGATTCAGCAAAGAGGTTGAAATCTTGAAATAGAACATATTTAACCGGGAGGATAGAACTGGCTAAGGACCTTCCTGCAAAGCATGGAAGTGACTAGGCTACGTGTCCCTCAGCCAAGAGGAGCCCATAGGAGTAAGCTCCTATCAGCACTACCTGTCTGGGCCCGAGGAGTCCCCGTGGCAGGATGGCAGCTGAGAATAAGATGAAGCTATAGGAATTTTCCTGGCAGGCTGCTGACAGCCTGTCTGTCTTTGTGGGTACAGTTCAGCCCTGGCCTGTCTTCCTTTTTCTGGTTTTGTGTTGGAGGCAGCATCTGTGTCTTTCACAGACACATTCAGGAGCAGAACTCTGCTCTGTCATGGTTCGTTTTCCAGACCAAAACCAAAATACTGAGGCTGATTCTTGTATGTCTGGGCTTTGTCATTTCTGCTAGCAGTTTTGATTTCCCAAATTGTGAGGAGCGAGGGGGAACCCCCTCATTAAACGTCAGAAATGCCTTGCCCTGGAAGTCTTCCATTTTTATTGTCTTGCCACATTTTGTGCAAATCAGCATTTCAGTTAACACTTCTAACTTTTTGTCAGTCAAGTTCCTTTTTAAAAAATAGACTTTTAATACCCTGAAAAGTAAAAGGCAGATTAAAATCCTTTTGTCATGACCAGTCACGGTTTGCTGAGTACAGTGTTCTGTATTTAATGAAGTAAACTGTCTCAAGCTGCTACAGAAGCTGATATGGATTGGTAAGAATTCTAGAAATGGGATTAGCTAGGTGAACGTGCTGACCTGGTAAGACAGAAGTGGCTACAAGGCAATAACAGATCAGACATTTCACAGCGACATGGCAGGGTTTGGACTTAGGAATTACTTCCAGCAAAGGTCACACTGTGTCAACAGTTGTCTTACAGAATATAGTAAAGTATATGTCTGTGATTATCATTCCTGTGCTTTCTATTAATATTTTATTTAGAGCACTATTTTATTTTGACAGTTTTGAGAAATTTCCTGTGGTTTGATTCTTTATGAGCAGATGACATCTAAGTCTTGAAATGATATTCAAATGAGTCATTTTATCAGGGTGAAAGAACACACTTGGCACACACATGCGCATGCAGGGAAAAAAATGCAGTTCCTAAAATGTCATGTGAGAGTTTTTTCAGTCACTCCAGAGACACGACTGATGGTACTTGCTCCAACACACTGAAATAACTGCTTCACTCAGGTAGGTATCATAAGCTGGAGACTTTTGCTTTCCTCATCTACTTGCCATTTATTATTCTTCACTGCTGAAAACCTCTATCCCTCCTCCAGTTCCCCCTTCCAGTTTCAAACCACACTGCAGCCCTTTTAGCACTCTGGAAAACATTGTGTGGGCAGTACCTTCTAATTGATTCATCCCTCAGTTTACTTTGGAGTAGGACTTGCATTACTATTTTACAGCAGTCCTTGTTTCCCTGTCCTCTTCACACCATTTTCTGTAGCTATATGGGAGGCAGCAGGGTTCAACTCTTGCAGCACTGTTCCTCGGTGTTCCCTCTGAAAGTTGCTTCTACGTGGATCAGCAAGACCACAGGAAATGTAACAAACTTGGGAGAATTTTAAATTAAGCTTCCAGCTTTAAGTTAAGCCTTCCAGTAACTTCTTTCATAGCTTTCCTTGCAGGTCACCCTCACTTACAAATCTCTTAGCAGATATTACCAAAACCTGATAAATCATAATGTTACAATTGTTTATCTCATTTTCTTCTTTGTGAAGCAGTTCGAACACTTATCCATCACTCCACTTTCAAACTGCATATTATGCAAAAATGAGATTGATGATGCAAATTTTTTAAAAAATAATATTTATATTTAGCCCTGCATACAACAGTCTCAGACTGGTAGTTAAGTACTGGCATAACAGAGTTTAAAAGAGAGTCAGTTGTCTTATTTACATCTTCTCAGTTGCTTCTGCAAGCTGTATTCAGCTCTTCTCTATTCGGTTTTCTTGTATTTTGGTAACATTTTTTGAGACCTTTCAGTAACACAACTGCCTTCATCAATTCTGAAAGGGTTTAGTTTAAAGGAATTTTATACACAATTCTATTAATGCCTAAATAATGAAGATCAGGGTTTTTTCCTCAGTTCTATCTTGGCTTTGCTGGTTTTCTTTTCCTTTCTAAATTTACTAAATCCAAGAATAATTGAGCAATTAACATTGTTCCTCTACTACGGTCATAGTTTTAAAATATCACTTAAGTGTGCTGTAGGTCAGCTTCATTGTCTTGCAGTAAGACACCTCATATCTAAAATGGCTCAAGAACATTACTCTGTGTTTTCATTTTTATTTCTACAATCAAATACCTGTCTGGTCTTAAACATTCATTTCTTATCTTTCATAGAATCTTAAACCATTAATGTCTCAACTTTCTCTTGGTCAAAATAAGCTTTCCAAGGAACCAAGACAGCTCAGAACACATGCAAAGGAAAAGGAAGTGGTTACTGGCACTTCCCTAAAATATCTCTTAGCTGACAGAGTTGATGTCCTGTCTATCCTATTTGTAATGTTCAGAAAGAGAAGCAGGGTTATTTCAGAAAGACAGGCATTGCTTTCTTAAATGTACTTCACCAGTTATGCCAGAAGAAATCACTCATTTTAAAGGAAACAGGAACTAAAAAAAGCTGATTTGCCTTTCTGAAGCAGGAAGTGAACCAGGAAACATACCTGGGGACAGCATGGCCATGTGAATAGAGAGCTCCACTTTGGAGACTAAGAAGAACCAATGGAAATCAAAGGGACGATAGAGATAGGAGAACATAACTGTATAGAGCTCCCTGTTTGACTAGCAGGCTTATGTAACTTAGCCACCACGACAATGATGGTGTACAATGGGCACACGAGTAACAAATTTGTGTAGGCCAACGCCTTTGTACCCTGACAGCTCTGTACTGTCACCTGACTCGGGGATGCTTCAGTAAAGATTAAGAGAAGAATTTGGGGAGGAGGATCACAGAATCAAAGAATCACTAGGTTGGAAGAGACTTTCAAGATCGAGCCCAACCCATGCTCTAACACCTCAACTAGACCATGGCACCGAGTGCCACGTCCAGTCTTTTTTTAAACACATCCAGGTATGGTGAATCTACCACCTCCCTGGGCAGATGATTCCAATACTTTATCACTCTTTCCATAAAAAACTTTTTCCTAATATCCAACCTATATTTCCCCTGGTGCAGCTTAAGACTGTGTCGTCTCGTTCTGTCAGTTGCTGCCTGGAGAAAGAAACCAACCCTCACCTGGCTACAGCCACCTTTCAGGGAGTTGTAGAGGGTGATAAGGTCACCTCTGAGTCTCCTTTTCTCCAGGCTAAACAACTCCAGCTCCCTCAGCAGTTCCTCACAGGGTTTGTGTTCCAAGCCCCTCACCAGCCTTGTTGCCTCCTCTGGACGCGCTTGAGAGTCTCAACATCCTTCCTAAACTGAGGGGCCCAGAACTGGGCACAATACTCAAGGTAGGGCCTCACCAATGCCTTGTACAGGGGAAGAATGACCTCCCTGCTCCTGCTGGCCACACCATTCCTGATCCAGGCCAGGATGCCACTGGCCTTCTTGGCCACCAGGGCACACTGCTGGCTCATGTTCAGCTGCTGTCACCAGTACCCCCAGGTCCCTTTCTGCCTGGGCACTTTCCAGCCACACCGTGCCCAGCCTGTAACACTGCAGGGGGTTATTATGGCCAAAATGCAAGACTTGGCACTTGGACTTATTAAACTTCATCTCACTGGACTATGCCCATCCATCCAATCATTCTAGGTCTCTTTGCAGAGCCCTCCTACTTTCCAACAGATTGACACACTCCCAGCTCAGAGTCATCTGCAAATTTACTAATGAAAGACTCAATACCCTCATCCATGTCATCAATAAAAATATTGAACAGGACTGCCCCCACCACTGATCCATGGGGGACACCACTGGTGCCTGGCCACCAGCAGCACCGTTCACTCTCTGGGCCTGGCCATGCAGCCAGTTCCTAACCCAGCAAAGAGTGCTCCTGTCCAAGCCACGGGCTGCCAGCTTTTCCAGGGATGTGCTGTGGGAGACAGTGCCAAAGACAACATTCACAGCTTTTCCTGCATCCACCAGGTGGGTCATCTGGTCATTAAAGGAGATCAGGTTGGTCAAACACCACCTACCCCTCCTAATCCCGTGCTGGCTGGCTCTGATACCCTGGCCATCCTGCATGTGCTGCATGATGACACTCAGTATAAACTGTTCCATTGCTGGGTACTGAGGTCAGGCTAACCTGCCTATAATTACCAGGATCCTTCTTCCCACCCTTTTTGTGGACGAGCATCACATTGGTCAGCTTCCAGTCATCTGGAACCTCACCAGTGAGCCAGGACTGTTGGTAAACGATGGAGAGCGGTTTTGCAAGCTCATCTGCCAGCTCTCTCATCACCCTGGGATGGCTCCCATCTGGGCCCATAGATTTATGAACATCCAAGCTCAGCAGGTCTCTGAATGCCTCCTCCTGGATTACAGGGGATCATTCTGCTCCCTGACACCATCTACCAACCCAGGAGGACAGTAGTCCTGCGGACAAGCCGTCTTCCCACTAAAGACTGAGGCAAAGAAGGCGTTAAGCACTTCTTCCTTCTCCTCATCTGCAGTTACTAAGTTCCCTCCTGCATCCAGTAGAGAACAAAGGTTGGTCTTACCCTTCCTTTTACTGTTAATATATTTGTAAAAACATTTTTTATTATCCTTTACAAAAGTTGCCAGATTATGTTTGGACTGAGTTTTGGCCTCTCTAATTTTTTTCCTACATGCCCTAGCAGCCCCCTTAAATACTTCCTGAGAGACCTGACCCTCCTTCCAAAGATGATACTTCCTCTTTTTATTCCTAAGTTCTTTCAAAACCTCGTTGCCCATCCAGGCTGGACATTTGCCTCACTGACTCATCTTTTGGCACACAGGGACAATCCTTTCCTGTGCCCTCGAGATCTCTGTTTTGAAGCACATCCACCTTTCCTGGACTCCCTTGTTTTTAAGGGCTGCTTCCCAAGGAACCCTCTGAATAAATCTCCTAAATAGGCCAAAGTCTGGCCTCGGGAAGTCCAATGTAAAAGTCTTATTGATGTTCCTCCTGATTTCACCAAATATTGAGGACTCTGTAATTTCATGATCATTGTGCCCCAAGCGGCCTCCAACCACCACATCTCCCACCAGCCCATCTCTATTTGCGAAAAACAGGTCTAACATTGTCCCTTCCCCTGGTGGGCTCACTCACCAGCATCAAAAAGTTGTCCTCCACACACTCCAAGAACTTCGTGGACTGCCTTTTTTATGTATTAAGTTCCCAGCAGATGTCTGGTAGGTTGAAGTCACCTACAAGAACAAGGGCTGGTGATCCTGAAACATTCTCCAGCTGCTTATAGAATAAGCTGTCCGGCTCTCCTTCCTGTTTGGGTGGATGATAACAGACTCCCAGTTGGATGTCAGCCTTGTTGGCCTTCCCCTTAATTCTTACCCACAGGCATTCAACTCCATCTTCCTTAGTTTCAATTCCCATGGCTTCCCTAATATAAAGAGCCACCCCTCCACCTCTTCTCCCTTTCCTGAAGAGAAGAGGTGCTTAACACCTTTCCCTCTTCTGAAGAGCTTGTAGCCATCCAGTGCAGTGCTCCAACCATGTGAGTCACCCCACCATGTTTCTGTGATGGCAACTCCATCATAGCTTTGCTGTTGCACCATGGCCTCCAGCTCTTCTTGTTTGCTACCCATGCTGCCTGCATTGCTATACTGCACCTCAGCTGGGCTACTGATTTCACCCCTAACTCAGGCTTACCACCCTTGGGCCTGCTTCCAGACAGCCCAGCTGCATTCCCTTCCCCCTTCAAACATAATTTAAAGCCCTCTCAATGAGTCCTGCCAGTTCACGAGCTAAAATCCTTCTGCCCTTAACAGAGAGATGGAGCCCATCCAGTTCCAGCAGGCCGGGTGCTGAAAAGTTGCCCCATGATCAAAGAACTGAAATTTCTGCTGATGACACCAACCCTTGAGCCACTTGTTGAAAATGTGGGCTCTCCTATTCCTTTCATCATTTTTCTCTACCACCAAAGGGACTGAGCAGAACACCGCCTGTGCTCCTGCCCTATCAGCCACTTGACCCAGTGCCCTAAAGACCCTTCCAATTGCCTTGATGCTCCTCTTTTCAATCTCATCCCTACCAGCCTGGAGTATCAGCAATGGGTAATAATCAGAGGGCTGAATCAGCCCAGGAAGTCTCTTGGTAATATCCAATACCCAGGCCCCAGGGAGGCAGCAGACCTCCCTGTGGGATGGGTCTGGTTAACGTATGGGGCCCTCTGTTCCCCTCAGAAGGGAGTCATCCACTGTGACTACCCTTCTTTTCTTTTTGATGTTAGAGGTGGTGATCCATTTAACATATGAAGTGTAATTGGGAGGCTCACTGGGCAGACCAATTTCTTCTACGTCATCTGGCTGACCCTCTAGATCCAGGGCCTCATACCTGTTCTGAAGTGGCACCTGGGTAGGTGCTGGGGATCACAAGGAATCTTTATTACCTCCCTGAATAGAGACCCATTTCCACTCTCCTTTATCCATGAGGTGTTGTTCTTGACATTGAGAGGTATCCACTTGACAGTGGGAGGCATGGGAATCCTCTGACTCCTGGTGGGCCTCCCTCAAGGATGGAACAGTGGAACTCCACCAATCTATCTCCCTTTCAATTTCCCTAATACTCCTTAGTCTTTCAACTTTCTCCCTAAACTTGGCCACCAGGGAAAGGAGATCGTTCACCTGTTCACACCGCAGGGAGGCTTCTTCTGCAATGCCCCCTGATACCACTGATAAGCCCAAACATTTCACACAGGAAGGGGTCTGGACAGATGCATCCTTTTTGGAAGGTTCTATTTGGCTACATACATTTTTACTAACTGCAGTTTTTGATCATGTAAAAACCATTACTAAAAAACCCCCCCAAAACTACAAAACCCCCCACCAACCCCCAAAACAACCATCAACAAAAACATAACAAACAACAAACTAAAAACCCCACTAGCAGGAGGAAACCTGCCACCCTGCCTGTGCAAATTGCCGTGCCACATCCCCGTTTTCCTGCTCCTGTTCACCCTGCTCACTAGAGCCCTTTTAATCATTCTTCCTCTTACTCACCTCTCCACTTCCCAGAGGAAAGCCCCACCCTGCGCTTGCTGGGCTAAGGAGAACCAAGGATGTGAATTGTTACTAATTTGCTTTCTGTTTTATAGCTGCAGAATGCTTCAAGTCCTGGGCAATAGCAGTTCACAGGAAGAGGCTGCTGTGTATTATACATCAGAATCAATTGTCTCCATTGCTATCTACACCATCGTTTTCATCATAGGTATCCCAGGCAATGGGTTGGTGATCTGGGTAGCTGGTCTGAAAATGAAAAGGTCTGTGAACACTCTCTGGTTCCTAAACCTTGCTGTGGCTGACGTCATGTGCTGCTTGTCCTTGCCGTTTTCCATTGTTCACCTGGCCCTTCATGAACACTGGCCCTATGGCTGGTTCCTCTGCAAAGTCATTCCATCGGTCATAATCTTCACCATGTTTGCTAGTGTCTTCCTACTCGTGGCCATCAGCATTGATCGGTGCCTCCTGGTGGTGAAACCTGTCTGGTGTCAGAACCACCGAACAGTGAAATTTGTATCACTAATATGCAGTGGCATTTGGATGCTGGCCTTCATTTTCTGCTGCCCTGTCTTCTACTACCGTGAGACAATAACTTACGATGGCAAAACCGAGTGCGTGTACAATTTTGGAGTTGATGATGATTACACAGATGATCTTGTAAATGCATCTGTCAATGTGTCTGTAAATGAGTCATGGGAAGAATACCCAGCCTACAATGGCAGTGATCTCTGGGAAGATACCAATGAAGGTAATTATTCTGTAGCCCTTGCCTATGTGGTAATAAACATCACTAGGGCTGTCTTTGGCTTTGTGCTCCCCTTTGGCATAATGGCAGTTTGCTACACCCTCATTGTTTTCAGAACACATGCAAATCAGTTTCACAAGAAACACAACAGGACACTGCGAACAGTTGTGTTTGTGGTAGCTGCATTCTTCATCTGCTGGGCTCCATACCATGTAGTTGGGATTCTCCACATTGCACCTAGTCTTGGAACAGGACTGAGGGAGTCACTGATCCTGTGGGATCACCTCTCTACAGCACTTGCATATGCCAACAGCTGCATCAACCCCCCACTTTATGTTTTTGTGGGACAGAACTTCAGGGCAAAAGTACGGCAGTCGGTGCAAAGAATCTTGGAAGGTGCCTTTAGTGAGGAACTCACATCTTCAACCCTTCACAGAAACCAGACTTCAACAGAGAAGAACCTTAGCAGCACCTTGTAATGCAGGACTTCCTCTCACCACTGTAGAAAGAGCAAGCTATAGTGATGGACATCAATGACTCTCCGCTTAGCAGGTGTTTTTGCTCCAATATATTTGATTAATCTGCAGCTCCAACCCAGGACACTGCAATCATTCAGCTCATGACAGATAACCCCCTTTATATCCTATAGAGATGGGAAGTTGGAAGCACCAAGAGTAATAATCTGAGGGATGACTAGTGAAGCAGAAGACACAGTATTTTAACCTACACAGACTATTTTAAGAAAGTAAGGCTAGCTACAGATTTGTGGTGGGAATCATGTAGCTGAACTTCTCAACTTGAGATAAGAACGTTATTTGCATATGTCTGTATTCTACATCTCCTGTCTCTGATAAAGTGCAGATAAAACTAAATTGGATATTGCTCCTTGGAAGGTAATTACATCTTTCCTCTGACTCTACTGGGGCTCTGAGGTATGTGTAGGAATATCTGAAGATTTCCCTAGAGGGTACTGCTACATTTCCTTACAGCCATGCACTAGAACAGCACTTGCGCCAGTCAGCTGCACTGAACTTTTTGTGTCCTGGCAGATGGCCAATCTATTTCTTTGTCCTGGCAAATACATCACTGTATGGTAGTAACTGGCCAATGCACATGCTGTACCTATGTTAATTAGCATGTGCACACTCGCTGTCTCCCCAACACTCTCTCCACCACCAAAGTCCAAAATCTTCCTTTTAGGAAGCATTTTGAGATGATCCAAATGTACTTACTACATTTTTCAGATGGCACATGAGCAGAATTTGAGCAGCTGCAGTCACTAATGACCCAGACTGAGTGATTGCTGGACTATCAACCATTTAACAAAACCCTGGAACTGGGAAGTGATAACCTCCAATCTGACCCCAAGAAGGTGGGGAATGACCATGTTGTGGCTCAGTCACATCAGGCTCTCTTTACAAGAAATGTGCTTCTCACGTCCTTCCAGTGGAGAAAAAGTTTTATCTAGTCAGGCTATTTGGGGTGTTCCCAAGGTTGAACGTTTCCTGCTCCTGAAAAGCAGAAATACATTTACTAGGTACTCTATGGAAGCAGTTTAAAATCTGCTTTTTGTGTTAGTTCTTCCTTAAAAGAGGAAGGCCAGCAGCAAATAGTATGAGAAATAAAAGTAAGCATTGGTACAGTTTTCATTCTGCCTTTCTGGTGAGCATGAATTGGAAGACTATCATCTCACTGCCCTGAGAACAGCCAGCTGGGAGAACCTTCAGCTCTTAACATCCTACAGTTTCCACCTAAAGAGCATCCAGGTGTGTGCTGTCCATTTAGCCATGTCCACACCCAAATTCTATGGTGGGAACCAGGCCATCCTGACAGGCGCCGCTGAAAGAAAAAAAATCAATACTAGCACCAAAACAGTTAAACCATAAACATTCACTTTTTCTTTTTATTAAGAAAGCATGCACAAAAATAAACTCGTGAGACCACGCCCCTCTCTCCCTGACCACTGACACGAAGCATTGGGGGCCACAGCGGGCTGGAGGGGCCTGCAGGACCCCTCTGTGGGCCAGGCTGGCCCCCCTGCCCTCCCTGCAGGCCGGTGCCAGCGCACCCGCAGAGCTCCACGCCCACCCGTCCATGTCTTACCACGCACTAACAACACACACTGATTTCAGGGGCAGAGGAACGAGGCTAATTTGCACACTGACCGGCATGTATTTACATATGCAAATGAGGCACAACTTAATACGCAAATGAGGCAAATATGCAAATGAGGAGCACTTGGATACGCAGAAGGAGCCATATTGGTTTGTTTTTCTTCCGGTGGTGTTTTCAGACTTCCACAGGGCCGGCTCTCAGTAATGTCCACTGCAAAACACTAACTGGCACCTGCCATAAATTGTCTCTCGTCTCCAGTGCCACTTTCCATAGAAACCTATCACACATACTTCCAAGCTGTATCATTCCCATCCTGAGGCAGCAGAGAAAACAGCTGACTCCATGTTGAAGCTGTCTGGGATTCCTCATTTCTCTTGGAAATGCTCAATGACAAACTCCCCCCCAAACACACACTTAAAACAAAACAAAACAAAACCTGAAAAAAAAGAAAAAAAAAGAAAAAAAAAAAGTGCTGTTCCCCCCTTCCAATGCAATGAGACTCTGTCCACTTCCCTGACAACAATCTGATTTCCAACTGGTTTTCCCCTGCAGCAAGTTTTAAAAGCAGTGCTAGTTCTCCACCTTCCTGCAGTCAGAATAGAGGTTATTACTTTACTCCTGTGCTCCAGGTCCATCAAGCAGCCACGATGGTCTGTTTCCACATTTGTTCCCTTCACTGGTAAATAGGGAATAAGGGCTGGGGGGAGGCTTTACAAAATATTAAGAGGAAACAAGGTTTGACAGAATGGAGCCGTAAAAGAAAAGACGGGGAACACAGGACTCAACTTTGGGGAGGAAGCATCTCAGTGCTCACCCCTGTTCCTGCACCTTTTCCAACTTCCTGATTTGCACATACTGACAAAGCTTATCCTTCAGGATTTACACTAGATCACAATCTCCCCAGCTGCACTGCAAGGGGTCTAAGATACCCTCCTCCCTTTTATACTGCACTCTTTGGCTGGTCGGTTCAAAACCCTGCCCCGCTTCACCCTCTCTCCCCTAATGTCCCTCTTACAAAAACTGCTTGTGAGGGCCTCCCGGTCCCTGACCAGAGGGTCCAGCCCTTGACCAGCAGCCCCCCAGCTCAGCCCCACTCTGCACAGCAGCTTTCTCTGCCCACCATGAGCCCATTCACCAAGTGAATGGAACCACTGATGGAGGATGTGCACCTACACAGCCAGACTCCTGATGCTGGCACTCTCAACCACAGGCAAGGACAGCCTCCAAAGAAATTATGAGGGGTGGAGGACCAAATAACAATTGGACAAATACTGATGGGAGAAAACTTCCAAATCTGCATATAAAAGGGAGAGCCTCTCTACATATTTTGAAAAAGGGCTTGAAAGGGTGTGGGGTGAAATGAAAAGCTCTGGGGAACAGAATTTGCTGAATCACATGTGACACTCCTGACTGCTTCTTTAACATGATGGGTATGTAGGCTTCACCTAGAGACTGCAAAAGGCAGTGTAGGAAATGGGTCAGGATTCCCTCAAAATTTCTCAAACTTCACAGATGGCATCACATTCTGAAACCAAACTTCTCTGCTGAAATACCATCTCTGTTACATTCTCCTTTCTCCAAACTCAGGTCTGCCCTCCCAGCTCAGCTCAGCTCTCCCTACCTCAGGGATTACCCTCTCTTTGTATTTGGGAACACCACTTATTTTCTTGCTGTTCCTGCTGGTGCGACAAAGTTCACAGAGCTAAGATCACCCTTCCAGTGTCCCTTCAGCCCCCTGACCTTTACAACATTTACGAAACAACATAACTACAGGCTCCCAGGGTGCACTAGGCTCTCTCACTCCAGTAGCCAATACGACAGATTCACCGGCCACCTTGAAGGGAAAGAGGGATTGTTAAACGCAAAATAACGGAGGCAGAGAAAGATGCACTCGAGGATTCAGCCTTCCAAGGTCTTTTCATGGCACCAAGGACCCGTCTTCCCACCCTCCGCAGGGCACTGCGCAACACGAAAGAGCCGATCCGATGCGTCCGAGGCCACCGGAGGAGGGGGAGGGCTGTGCTCAATTATTGGTAATAATAATAATAACAATAATAATAATAATAAACAAAAGAAGAAAAGAAGATAAAACAGGACGCAAGGAAGGATTATCTTCGGCAGCATCTTGCGGTGGCTTCTCTGGCGGAGATAGAGAATATATATCTATATACAGGCAAGGCAGGGAGGCTGGGGAGGGTGGTGCTGACACCACTGACCCCATGTCCCCCTCCCCTCCCACGTCCTTCAAGAAGGACGGGCTATCAAGTCTGTAACTCGCTAGGTGATCAAGTCCCAGTCGAAATCATCGGGGATTTCTTCATTGGCTCCTGGAGGAGGCCCTGGAGGCCGAGGGACCAGATGATGAGCTGAGCCAAAAACAAGAGAAAAGAAGAAAAAGGAAAGAGAATAGTTAGTATCTAAAACTACATGCTTTTTCACAGTGGGCCCTTGGGCAAAAGAAACCAAAAGTGAATTGGGCTGCCTTCTTTCCAACAGTCTAACAAGCAAGAACACTACTGGCATTAATCTCTGTCAGCATCTACCAATGTCTGGGAATGTTCTGCCATGAAATTCTCCACAGCAACTTCTACAGAAGTTTCAGCCTTCTTTACTTACCTCACAGCTGACTGCTGATAGAGCACTTCATCAGCAGAAGCTTCTCATGTGCAGCTGTCTTCAAACAACTAACTGAGGGTGAGGCTAAGCTAGAAAACTTTTTATGTGAAGTGAAAGAAATCAGGCCTTTGAAATCCTAAACCTTCCCAGAGCTATAAAAGAGCCCTGCATGGAGGGTCCCTTGCAGTCCATGCTCCCTCTCTACTCACAGTGCTCCATTTGATTACTAAGTGCTTTGGGAGAAATGCCCAAAGGAGTTGGGAACCAGTTCTTTAATGTTCATTGGCATAATATGCCTTAACATCACCCCTTACCTGGGCGATTATATCCTGGAGAGTCCTGGGTGGAAATCTGGTACATAGGAGATGGCCCGGAGAAGAGATGGGGAGGCTGGGGCTGGCCATAGGAGTTCACTATGAAAGGAAATGAATTAAGAAAACAAAAAACCAACTGTTAACATTCAGGTCGGAAGTCTTGCCCCTGACTGGGTGGCAGCTCAGCCACAGAGCAACTCACTCAGACCCACAGGATACTGAGGAGATGTTCAGCTGTTGGGTCCTAACTCCAAGCTATAGCTTGGTCAGGGATCTTGTTCTTGAAACCAGCAGGAGTTTCTCTATTGTTGTAAAAGAAGAAAATTTTCATCCAGAAACACCACAAGCTGGCTCAATAGCATCTATTTAGTTCAGTACTACATGACACACACCATTACAGTTCTATCAAGACCACCATATCCCCTCCTCAGAATGCATCCCCTACTCCTTGTACAGTATTCCTCCAACAAGGGTGCAAGAGTTTCTCCTTTACTGTTCCTGCCATCTGGAATAGCAATCTCTCTACCTTGCCATTCCTCCTTTTAGGTTGGTCACCTAAAAAACACCACTCCCTTCTCCTCTTCCAGGTTTGCCTTTTAAACATATTCCTGCCTGGAGGCTGCCTGTCAATAGTATGCATCACAAAACAGCAGTCTGTCCAGACCACAGGTATAGGACATCCCAGTTCTTTAAAGCCAGAGAAAGCTGAGTTACTATGAACGGCTCTGACAGCCTAGCTCTGAGTTGCTCAGTGCTGCATTGCCTGGTAAGGCTGCAAGTAATTTAGGATACTCACAGAATTGGGCCTTTATTTACATGTTATTTTAGCTTCCTCCTAATTACCTTGGTTCATGGATTGCTCTTGTTTGCCACTGTTCAGGGCACAAGAATCAGAGATTCGAGGGGGCTGCTGTGGGCCAACCAGATGAGGGAGCTGACCAGTCTGGGTAAGGAAGTGATTAAGGGAGTCACAGAGGTTGGCAATATGGTGTTGATCCAGCGTCCAGTTCTTCCGCTCAGCCTGGCGCAAACTCTCCATGAGCTCTGCAGGGGACAGAGGAGAGTGTCAAAGACAGTCACACTGTGATCTTCACTGCAAAGAATTTCTGTCTTCTGCTCCTAAATCCTACCCCCTTCTCACAAACCAAACTTTATTGTTTCAGACCTGTCACCAGATTCCTGAAGAGCTCCACATCTAGGATACTGTCACACTGACTCAGGTAGGGCAAGGAAGAATTGGAAGGAAAAATCTCAGTTAGCTTTCTGACATACTTTTATGACTTAATTCTCCCTGCCCCAAATCCTACAGTGTTCATTCAAGTGCTTCAGGATCTTTAACAGAACCCATGAAATAGGACACATCTTTTTAAAAATGAGGTGAATCACTGAGAAATCCAGGCACTTGCCATGGTCACATTGAAAAAAAGATCCCTGCACTGCACTCTCATGTTCTAGACTACAGCCCTAGTCATTGAGCCAGTAGCAGTAGCCTTAGTCACTAGGCCAACACTGACCTGAGAATTGGGAGTGCTCAATGCTAGACCAGTTCAGCCGGTTTACCATCTTGAAGCTTTCCTTCAGGGAATCAATGTTGGAGCACCAATCAGGGGGAAATGCTGGAATGAAACAGGGACAAAATTAATGCAATACCGATCACCCTTTCCCTTCACCCCTTAATATAAAAAGATTGGTCCCTCTTCACCAAAGAGCCTGATACTACAGCAGCTAGAAATCCTTTCTCCCTTGGAAAACCAGGGGTGGTATCTCCTTTTTCACTAAGGCCGTGACTTTATGCTGCATCCCTTAATAAAATCCCTCACCCAGGGTGGATATAGTCTCCATTTTCCAGTAAGAAAGCAATTTCCTTCTCAGATTTCAACCATATGTGGCTTTCCCCCATTTTCTACACACAAGTAGGCACTGCTTAGGGAAAGCTCACTTTTGGGATTTCTGTCTGGGGGGCCTCACTGTTCCCCACCCGTGCTTCCCATCGCCCCTGACTCACCAAAGCCAGCATTGTTGATTGAAGCCTGTGACTGCTGCTGCTGCTGGTGTGGCTGCTGCTGTGGGTGGGTGTGCGGGTGATGCTGCTGGTGCTGGTGGTAACCTCCATGCTGCATCGGGGGCGGGTGCATGGACATCACTGGTGGAGGGCCGTAACCTTCACCACCCTGCTGTTTTCCTCCTTGGGATGGGCAACCCTCTGGGGTTGGAGTGTGGAGTGGGGGAGCAGCACCCACTGAGGAGGGGCCTTGCTGCTGCTGCTGCTGGTACATGTAGTAGTTGTGGTTGGAGGGCTGCATGTCACCAAGGAGTGAAGAGAAACCTGCCGAGTAAATGAAAGAGGAGGGAGCTTTAAGACAGCCTGGATCAGACCTCTGCTCACATTATCCAGCTCTAATTTCACACTGCTCATCCCGCTATTTATGAAGTTTTTGGAGTGCCCTCTACAGGCTGCAAACAACCATCACCTGTGCAGTTATGCCCTTGCTGTGCTCCAGACTGTTCAAAACAAAAGGCTCTACAACAAAGACCCAGAAAGATTTTAGTACAGCGTTAGGCACTTAAGTTCCTCCCTGGATTTTTTCCTAGACTTACCAAAGTAACCCAACCTCTCCTGAAATGTCAAGCATGTGTTGTTTTCCTATAAATGACCATTAAGCATACTCAAACAGTAGAACATTTAGAAAATGGGTAACTTAATACATCTGACTTGCTGTTTCCAAAGACTCCTTTCAGTTCCCTTCTTACAAGCAGCTTGCTCGGGAATCTGCAGTTTTTCTCACACTGATCGTAAGAGGTCATAAAAGACTCTGCTTTTGTACAAAGAGCACACTGCACACATCAGGCCTCCTTTATTACTTTCATTCCTCCTGACTCACTGGGTGTGTCATTTCTATCCTCTTGTATTTCAGGCAACCCCTACACGTGAGAGCATCAGGTATTTTCCATACTTCCCCAACACCAGGAGCTCAGCGTATCTCTTATGTCTGCTTTCCCTGTTCATACTCCCCATATACTGAGGAGCCACTGTGGAAAATCACAGTCAGGGCCACTGCAAGCTATTAACCTGAGCTACTCACTTCTTCCTTTGAGTACCCTTACTTGACCATCTGCAAGCAAGCCTCACATTTTCATTAGATTCAACATCAACCCTTTGAGTATCCTACTACTGTCCCTGGGGCAAAAGGATGAATACTGCCATCCTGACACAAAAGCTGCCAACAGAATTTTTTTCAAAACCTGCAAGTTTTCCTACACTGCCTTGCAGCCTACAACTTGGAGGGAAAAAAAAAAACAACAGACAACTGCTAAGTTTGTAAAATCAGAGGAACACACCAAGTCAAGGTTCTTCTCTGCGTTTTTCTAGCTTGCTCATACTACAATACCTCACACAACAGGCTCCTACTAGGAGTGCCAGCATGATGCAAGCAGTGAAAGTATATACATTTTTATTTCACTGAAGCTTCAAGTTCAGGAGGCCCTTTCTGGAGTAGGAAACTTTGCCTGCACTGTGTGATGGCTGATAGCACAGGCAAGAAGCTCATGTAACAACATATTCCTTTTTACACCAGATTAGTATTTAGAAGAGTATTTCAAGGCAGAAAGAGCTTTAAGTTTTTCTGAAGTATTTTCTATGGACATCTCATCCCTGAAGTGATTCTGCCCTCTTCTGGCTGCTTATTCGATCCCAGAAATGCAAGATATGAATGGAGTTGGAGGCCCTCTCTTCTCTGCTTTCAATCCACAAAGCTCAATTCTCCAAGGCCTTATACAACCCTACTTTTAACAGATCCGAGCAATGATGATTTTCCACTCTCTTTCTGAGAAATTCCAGATGCAATAATCCCCTCCCTCTTATGGTTCCTAGCCTGACAGACTGTGAATGTTTCTCCGACATGCTTTTCTTCAGGACTTCATTTTTCTCAGCTTCTGCCATTTTAGTATTTGCATTTGTATCAAAACAAGGCATTTTTAAATCCTTGTGCTTTTTTATTCTGAGAGAACTAGGGGGAGCAATACATAAAGGATGTGCAGATTTCTTATCAGCTTCTGGCAGAAGTAATTACAGCATGCCAAAGAAGGAAAGTCTGTTTGCACAGGCTCCTAAACGAGGAAAGATCTGAGAGATGCCAAATGGACAAGACTGTGTGGGCAGATACCTGCCCACCCCACATGACGCATGTAGTTACTCACCGTGCTGAGAGGAAGATGATTTCTCCAGCATGGATTTGTAGAGATTTCGGAAGGACCAGCTAAGATCCTGGAAGTTGATCTCGGAGTAGGAGAACTTGAAGTCATGGTTGGCACTGTACAGCGGAGGTGGCACATCGGCCCCTTCACGGCCCTGCCCCCCTGCTACCGTAGAGGCAACATCCACAGGCCCTGCACCCTGCTAAGGGAGGGAGAAATAAGGCCTTTAGCCCTATTTGGATTTGGAACTTGAGACAGAGATCAAACATAGAACATGCACTGATAGCCCATATCACTTAGCTCATCTTCCAACAAATCCTCCCAAGTACCATTTTTCTTGACGAACACCAACGACAGCACAATGGCTCCAGCCTTTTCTTCAGCTAATACCATTATGCCTTTATCCTTATCCCCATGCAACCCTTTGCTAAAATCACTTCCTCCTTATTTTCTATCTCTGCAATTTCAGCTTCCCTTCTTTTTATTTTTGCCTCCGTATCACAATATTCACAATTCCCTCTCCTCACCACTTCACTTTTCCATTCATGCACCCCTCCCACTCTCCTTTTCCTCCCACTTCTACCCCTTTCCCTGCGGCTCACCTGACTGTAGTTAGCAATGGGGGTGGTGCTCTGGATTGACATCTGAGGGGTGGCCTCGGGTGGCAAAGAGGCTTCTGTGCTGACTGGAACAGCCCCTCGGGGGCTTTTACTTGCCTCTTGCTCTGGGGAGTCTTGTGGTATCTGTGGATGGGGAAGAAAGAGAAAAGGAAAGGAGCAGAAATCAAAAACAGATGGAGAAGTGAAACTGCAGATGGGAAGCCAGCTCCCCCGCTGTAGAAGTTCATGGCTTAAAAAAGAGGAGGACTGGGCCTTAGTCACTGAAAAGTCAGGATAAAGGACTTCAAACAAAATTAACTTTGCTACTGAATAGCAGCAACAAGAGGCAATCAGCAGGACATACACATTAGTTCGTTCAGTTCTGGCCTTTGTCTGCCCATCTATACACCCTGACCCCAAAACATTATCATGGTCTGGTGCTGGAAGGGAATTCCCAGCCCACTCCATGCTGTGTGGAAAGAAAAACACTCACGTCATCATCTGGAGGATGCCGCCTCTTGCGAGATATATCTGGACATGTATCTATTGTCCAATAAGAGCCCTGGAAAGAAGGACCATTGGTGAATACACGATGAAATCACAGAACTCCTCAAGTAGGGGGAACCAAGGAACCAACCAAACATTAGGACGACAAGGACCATCCTCTAGAACCTCAGGCAACTGAGACTCGGGTGTTGCCAAGAGATTCCTCTCTTGCACTGGATTGCATTGAACTATGAGGTGCAATGCTACTGGTGGAAGGCAGAATCCTCTACTTCCCATCACTCTTGAGGCAGGACACAAAAGGATGGTTTGATCCAAGCTAAGGACTCTTTTGGGCCTGCATACTCCTTTTAGTGGCTTCCTCACAACTTGAATTTATGATTAACTGATGAGAACCAACTCAGTGCTGGTATTTGGCAGAGACAGCCACAAGGACTGCTCTTTTTTCATGGTTGTGAGACTCCAAGCATTCACAGAGAGCTCATGATGGCTAAGAAATAAACCATGGTTAAGAACTAAAACAAATGAGGTACAGAGAGGTCTGTTTAGCTTGGACAAGCAAAAGCTAAGGGGATCAAACCACTGTCTTCAACTGCATAAGGGTATTATAAAAGACAACAGAATCAAATTCTTCTTAAAAATGTACAGCAAAAGAAGAGGCAACAAATACAAGTTACAGCAAGGGACAGTACAGTCAGATATAAACAAAAATTTTTTCACAATGATGGTGGTGCAGCACTAGAACAAGCGCCCAGTTTTGCTACCTTCATCCCTAGAGATATTCAAAATTTGACAGATCTCATCAGCCTAATGTGACTGTCCAGGAGAGGACAGGGGTACATCTTGACTCCCAGAGCTCTCTTTCAATATAAAATGGCCTATAATTATGTATGTTGTCTTCTGACTAAGTATAAAAAGAACTCTAAAGTGGATTTAGCTTGTTTTAACCTCCCATCAAGATCTGAATAATCTGAATAAGTAACAAGCACAGGTTTTCATTATAAACCCAGCCCAACATGCCAATGAACACCTGCAAACATATACCCTTAAGTCAGTTAGGATTTCCTGGAATAAGCCACATAATTAATGGTGTTTTTGAGCTGTGATCGTCAAAGATCAAAGTATTTTCCATTTGGAGATGCCAACTGAGCACCACACAGTCATTTAAATATAACCTGAAATAAAGGCCTCAGCAAACGGTCCTTTCTTGTAACTTTGGGATGACGGGAAGGAGACAATCTTTCTGTCTATATACATAGCTTCTTGCCCCTACCATCTCCTCCTGCTTGCCTGGTTGTGGGTTTTTTTAGACCTGCAATATTAATATCTGCATGCCAAGATGCCAAGTCTTGGTTTTGCTAGCAATTCCCCTTTACAATCTGTATGTATTATCAAAGCTTTACCAGTCCCTAGTTAGACAACATATTCCTAAATTCTTGTGCTTTACTCATAAATAATTTCTACAGATTTAAACTAAGTGATGATGACATTTTTTTCCAACACCAAATACTTCGCAATCTATATAGGTGGCATTTCTGCTCTCATTTGCATGGATCTTGCCTCCATAAAATCCATGATGTCACATCACAGTCCTACTGTTCACCAGCAGCCACTATGCTCTCTCATAACAGAACACATTGGACTATACCCACATTTTACACCCAACAATAAAGAAGAAACAAAACTAATAATGTACATTCAATCACACTTTTGACTTCTGCCAGTATCTTTAAAGTCAAATTAAGGTCACAGATAAGAAAAATAATTACTAAAACTCTTTAAGTTCCTTTACAAGTTCCCTTTAAGTAAATGCTTCTGTAGCCAAAGGACTGCAGTAAATCTTACTACTGCTTCCATTTTTGCCTACACTTTAGGTTTCAAATTCCAACCATGAGTTAGAAAGGGCAACCCCAGCTTATTTCCCTGCAGTTTTAAACTGCTTGCCCAGGAGCACACAGATTTCTTACCTTCCCAGGATCATCTCTTGGTCGAGGCACCTTTCGAAAACATTTATTCAGAGAGAGGTTATGACGAATAGAGTTCTGATGAGAGAGTAAGAGATACAGGTAAGCGCTACAACAAAAACATACAGTCTTCTGAGTGTGCCCTGCAGGAGGCAAAGAAAATAGGATGGTACATATTTAAAAGCCAAAGCTCATGACATATTGCTGAAACAGGGCAGAACAGGAGGTGTGGGAAGGGACGGATTAAGATGGTAATATGGAGCTGAACCACCTCTACACCCATAGAAGATGCAATGAAAATAGCATCAGTGTGATGCAGAGGATGGTAGTGATGTATGTTTTGTGGGTTTTTTTTTGTTTGTTTTTCTTGGGTGGTGGTGGTGGGTTTTGTGCACACTCCTTCTTAATGGACCACCACATATGTTCAACAAAATACTCAGAGAAAATGGGACTTCTGGCTCTGTATTTTCTTCATTTGGTCAACTTAGTTTTACATCAGTCTTTATTTTCATCACTGAGGCTATTTTGCACAGAATTAAGAAAGTAAGCCTTATAATTAGGCAAAAAAAAGAGTACTTCATAGATGCAAGCCCTCACCTTCCAACCAATACCAGCATTTTTGTAGTAGGGAAAGTTGTCACAGATCCAGCGGTAGATCTCACTAAGCGTCATCTTCTTGGCAGGTGATGAGTTGATGGCATATGTGATCAAAGTGGCATAGCTGTAACGTGGCTTCCCATCTTGGTGCACTGCTGCCTCATCCTTACTCAGTGTGGCATTGGGATCTGTTGGTGAGCCTGGGGGACACTTTCGGGCAGACCCTGGAGGTCCTGCTTGTGAGGAACCCCCTAATTTTTCAATAGTAGCCCTTAAAGTAAGCTGTGGGAGCCAGTCTATAGAAGTGAGGCTGCTTTCCAGGTCAGAGGCCATGGTGGTGGAAGCAGGAAATATCTGTGAGGAGAAAGGAGAGGAAAGGAAACCCTTGAGACACAAACAAGGTAAAGCCTAAGAACAGAAACATCCACTTGCATTCTTCTTCTGCAAAGATCATCCTACTTCATGCATCTTACTCACAGCTAGCCAGAACCATTCCAAAAGGCCCATGACTGTGCCTCAGGGAGGGCCATCCGTACTGAGAGCAGCTGGGACAGTGCTTTTTAACACTGCTGGTAACATTACTAGGGCAGTCTTACCCAGGGCACTGTTCCCAGGTAAAAAACCAAGCTCTGTTTAAGGGAAGTGGAGCCCTTTCAGCAGGTATATCACATTCATTCCTTTACTACATAATCCATGTAACCTTGGTACTCTTCACCAAGATTACCTGTAATCCAGTAAGTTTACAGTGTCAGGTAAGAGAAAAATTGTAGCTTAAAGAGAATACTCATTCATGCCATACACAAACCACAATTTAATTAGATCATCTGCAAAGTCAGGACTATCTTCATTTGAGGGGAAATTAATTTCTCTCCAAGGCTTAGCCTCTCTTTTTGCATTAGGTGACATTATAATGAATCCTATTCCTTAGAGCTAGGATTACATATCTCATTTTAAAACACCAAGATCATGCATAATACTATATATAGATAATTACATCTACCATGTCGAGTTGGAACAGACTATATTAAGCTCATAATAGTTAAAGCTTTGCCTACCATAACCAGTTTTTTCTAAATATATATATATATTTATTGATTTAAATCCTGCTTAACTCACAATATAGCAGGCAAGTGTTTTCTCCAATTCTGAGACACAGAAAAAACTTACTTGCCTGAAATCACACAACTTTGATGCAGGAAGAGACTCAGGATCTTTATATCTCATAAATGTTATATACTTCCCCTCATAAAAATAAAACACACCTGGCTAGCAGTTGTATACAGGGATTTCTATGTAACCCTTATTTATTTATTAAAAAAAAAACCATTTAGCTGCATTAACTTGTATGAACTTGCACACTTAGCACACTAACTTTTCTGTAGTCTGTTGCAGTAGACAAGGCAGCAGAAAGTTCATCATTCCTACTCACAACTGGCTGCATTACTATACTGGGAGCAATCCCTTGAAGTCTGGACTGAGGTAGCTAAGTTTCCAAGGCCATGACTTGAACTGCTCTTTGCACAGAGAGAAGAATCATGTCTTGAACGCATGCAAGCTCTACACCTTTCATTTCTGAAATTAGTCTTTCCAGAAGATTAAATGGTACTGTCTTTGAGCATGCTGGAGCATACACAAAGGAAACACACAAACACACTTATGTATGTATAGCAAATTAAACACTTGCATACATGTAAGAGAGAAGAGACTGACACGAACACACTGCTTAGGAAAGATTCGTCAGCAGACACCTCCCACTGAGTGCATCACTCAGATGAGTGGATCAGATGAGACAGGGAGACACCCATCTGCATGAATACCAATTAGATACTTGTTCTAAAAATAGACATTTGACAATAACACAGTGTGGATGCACAGACCCAGAGACAGATGCACCCAGCATTTTGACACTGAAGCTACCCGTTCTTCCCCCACACCCATATGCATTATACCTTTCACTTCTGCACTCCAGTGCTCTCACAGCACTAAAGCAATGAAGTCCACACTCCAACGCATTCATATGCACTAAACCTTTCATTTCCATGCATGTGCTCACCACACCTCTTAGGGCTCAAACACCTACACAATACCCCAACAAAATCCATCCCTCAGCCCCCACAGGCAGTGGCTTCACAGCCCTGGCCTCAGGAAACACGTCCTAATTGCACAGTGAACATCATCACTCACGCTCTTAGACACCCACAGACTGAAAAGTACAATTGCAGCACCACAGCCCCTATGGCGAGTGAAAACATTTTTTTGTCTGTGGAGGAAAGGAAAAGCCCATCAGCTACTAACTTACCTATCTACTCATCTGCCACACTATCACTTAGCATGACTCCTTGTTGCACAGCTAACTAATTGATCCAAACTGCAAAAGGCTTTCCATTATCCAGCCCCCTCAATTTGTACTTTATTGAATAACTCGTTTTGACTAATTTAATCTAGTATCAAACATTTGAAATTTACACAAATTTAAAAAAAACATAGCAGGACTATTCCTTTGTGAATAATACACGGCAAAAGCAACAGCATAGTTTTTCCAGTGAGGGTGGACAGACCACCTCGTAATCAAAACACAGCTACATTTACATAGTAACTTCACAGGTAAAGACCTCATTAAAAGTTGTATCCCTCTTGGAAGAAAACAAACATGAACTAAACGTTAAGTTAAATGCTTCATTTTGTAAGTATGTCTAATATAAATTTTAATTTCTATGGTGCAAGCAGAAAAAAAAATACTGCTTCTTGTAAAATCATTATGAAATACCAGTTGCACTAACAATACAATTCCAAAGTAAAATAAATAAAAATATCTCTGTTCCTCCCCCTCCCCCCTTTCTAGTTTATATTTGTTTTTGAGACAAGCACAGAAATCAAGAAAATTAGGTTATAAAAGCCTATGGCAGATTAAGATATCAATCTGAAACAGCAGAAATTCAAGAAACAGAAGAAAGCACTGTTGTTTTCACAGAGCTTCAGACTTGCCCAGGTTATGTCAGTCGAGCATCTGGGATGATTGGCTATGCAGTAAAATATAAGGCTGATATGCAACATGCCCATCATCAAATACACAAGCTTTTGTGCATTTGTATAAAATGCACTTGTCAGGGAGACAAGCAAAATTAGAATTGGGTCAGATTACACCCACACTACGAAATTTAGTATTTTCATTCCTTGGCTTATAAAAATCTTTGACAAGTAAACAAAATCCAAAAATCTTTTAAAAAAACCCAAACCAAGCCCTGTGTCTATATATACACTTGTCATCCAGTACTGAAGCAACCACTTTTCAGTAAAACACAGCAGCTTTTTAAGAACATATATGCTAGACAGTAATTTAGGACACAAAGCGAAGACTCAGACCAAATAGCAATCACATGGGAAATTTCAAAGCAGTGGAATAAGACCTTTTTTCCAAGTTTGCACTTGATCATGTTACTGGATTTGCTGGCAATATGGGATCTGTAATAGTCAGGCACAGTCAAACATTAGGTAAGGTGGCAATTCCAGAACACTTTCAGGGCAACAATTATTCAGTGTAATTGGCTACTAAATTATTTAAAAGAATACTTGCTACGCAGTAAATATTACTGTTAATTTATGTTGCACTTCTCATTCACCTGACCCAAGTGTTTGGTGCATCAGCTTGACAGTACTTAATGGTATGATAAAACAAGATTGCAGCCAAACCAGAGCAGCTGATAATTCTTCCAACTTTCCTTTCCCAGCTTATTGCCTGGCAAATCTTTTGAACTCTTCTCTTATGATCCCACTCAAACAAAGAAAAAACCAGTAATAAGTAATAAACACACTGAATTGAAATCAAGGGTGCTTTAAAAATCCTACCACATTAGCAAGTCAGAACTAATTTTTAAGAACTAAAAAGAAAGCCGAAGACCAGAACCCATAATCTCCCACTTTACAAGGTAAATGCTATCTGTTTATGTATTTGGCTGAATTTAAAAAGCAAGGGTAGGGTACCCAAGGTCATAACCACCATCAACAGCTGGAAGGTGACTGCAGAGTCTTCATTACTCAAGCACTAAATAGTTACAGCACAATCCCAAGTCAGACAGGTCAGAGATGCAAAAAGTCCAGGCAAACACTGATCCCGAACTACTGTTAAACAGACAAGAATCTGTCCAATGTGTAAGAAAAATGTATTAAAAAAAATCCCTGCACTGAATACCTTTTAATAACCACTAATTCACTTGGGACTAGTAATACTTCCCTAAAGCTTTCCAGGAAAACTACTGCCTTACTTTCAATCTTTGCAACTAGCAACTGGAAGCTCCTGCTGCAAATGCAAGTCAGGCTTCTGTTGATGGGACAATAAAGGCCATCCCTTAGCGGCACTGAAGAGATCTGTACTTTCCTACTTTGCAAATGCTCACTCTAACCAGTCAGTCTTATCCAGGATCACTGCTACTTGCCTATCAGGACAGAAAAACATATGAAATGTGGGGACCAACACTCAGTGTCACACTGAATGCAGTTAATAAACATTTATAGCCTGAAGCATTCTCTAAGGCTGGATTCAAAGGCTGGTGAGGCAGAATCAGTTAGGACTGAAGTAGGAAGCCATACAATGAATGGCACCATGCTGTGCACTGCCTACAGAAGGTGCCTATTCTAGAATAAATCACTACATTTACATTTTTCTGTGTTTACTTTCACTGTTGCTTTATTTGCTAGTATTCTGATCCAATGAAACACTATGACAAGAAGATTTCAAAGAAGACTCAAATTTCTCAACATGAATGTTGAGAGCAAAAATGCAAAACAGACTACCAAGCAATGACAGGCATTGCTGTAGAACACCTATGAATATACAACCACTTCTATTTAGGTGCCTGAAACACAGATCCAGTGATCTAACTAACAGTATCCATCTAATACACTCAGAGATACCCCTAGTCTCTAAGTTATTTAGCAATTAAAAAACTGGCAAAAAAGGACTATTTGACTGCAACATTTCTGAAACAGTGTCACAATGTAAGGATTAAAACAAGAATACCAGATGCATGAAGGAATGGAGAGCCTCTGCTTTGGTGAAAAAAGGCAGTTCTGACATACTCAAATAGATTACACACTCAAAACCCCCTGTGTCCTCATCCAGTACAAAAAGGGGAAAATAATCAATTTTGCTGAGTCTAGAAGGAAGAGAAATTTGCCATTTTAAGGTATGTGCTTTCCCTCATAAAGAAGGTGGTGTGAACTAAGATGATAGGAATAAAACACTTTAAAATCTGATCTTCTCTAAGCAAAACGTTCTCACAGAAATTCTTGTTTCATGTAAGAAATAAGAGAAGAGGATACTGATTATCTGCCCAGACTGAAATTGCTATCCATCACTTTGGCAAACTACTTGTGAGAAACCTTCAGGAAATGTTTATATTTCTGGAATCAAATGAAGAAGGAAGAGAGGCTTCTGGGTACTGTTCATAAAACGAAACTTAACCTGGAAGGAATAATAGGTGTAATGTTAGTTACAAAAGAAAGGCATTGCAGTTTGACAGCACCCTTCTGTCTGCAAGGAAGGAAAGGAAGAAAATCCATCCCTGGGGTAAGGAGGTAAGAGAAATTCTAATACCCTAGAACCATGCTTCCCTTTTTGGGGAGCAGCAGAACAAGCCAAAAAATGTTTTCCCAATTAACTACAGGCTCGCAGATGCGGTAACAGGAGGAGCATGGTTCTCAGTAGTCATGAGCCACAAAGGGGAAAGGGATCCAACCAAAGGAAGCTACTGTCACCAAAGGTAAGAACTGCCACAGTGTGCACCTGTCCACACGTCAGGTTCTGAGTCCACAGCCCTGCTCAAAACTACCGCGTGTGCAACACAGCACGGCTCTGAACGCTCAGCGCTAGTCCATGGAACACAGCGAATATGGCTCGGAATGCTCCAGGAATTTCATGGAATACTGTGATTATGGTATCCTGGATGGAAAATTTGCTCTAAGTTACAAAGAACATTGAGATGGTGCTGAAAATTACCAGTTAGAGGAAGATGAAAACTTTTAGGCCATGTATAGCTTAATATAAATCACTGGACTAATTGTTTTGTTATAATTAAACTGTTATACAGATATGATTTTCCTTTAATAAATAGAAATCTCAACAAAATAAGGTTCATATTAAGTCTCAAAGAAAAATAAAAGGAAAACAAATTTGTTTTCACTGTCATTACAGATTGGATAAATATCATGATAGCACATTTATCATAGGACTTCTCGATTCCCTCCATTTTGTGAAAGGTGCACAAGCAGGCTATAAATTTGTATTTTGAATTTAGTAAATGAACTGCACTGACTCTGCAGGCATTTTTGGTACTAATGAAGCATGAAGTCTTGTGAGAAGTATAAAGTCACCCAAACCCTCATGTTGGAAGTGCACCAGGATTCAATTCCAAAGGCAATTATGTCCTAGCTTTGTTTGAAACTGACAAATGGTATAGTTTACAAAATCTGACCTGCTTATTTAAACTTATCAACAGATGGCATTATAGCCAAAGTCTGAAATATGCTCATGTCAAGGGAGGCAGTATCTTTATGGGCATAACAGGCTAGGATTGAGCATAGCTAGGGCCTTGCCAGATTTTAATAAGACCAACTAATCAAATATTTTTGTTGTCTGCTATATAAACATACAGGAAAAAAAACCACATTGAGAAATACTACACACACATTGCAGACACCCCTTAGACAGTCTGAAAATATGTGTTCAAAGTTAGGACCAGTTTGTTTATTTATGATGCTGTGTAAGGTAAAGTGGGGAATATGTAACACCTGTCAAAAGAAAAAGTAAATGATACTGAGAATACTGGTATACATAAAATACTTTTGAGCTGGAAATTATTTCCTTTGTAATAAGACTACTAGAAAAGATTTATTCTAATAATAAGCCAAATGTCCCATGACAACCCTCCCCATAACAGATTTGAAGTAAAAAGTAAACCAAGCACTTTGAAGAAATGCAATGAAAATACATCACCCCAGCAGAAGTGTCTCTGCAGCATCCCTCCACCCTCACTACCACTACACAATATTTCACTGTTGGAAGTAGGAGCTGTAATTCCAAGCATATGCCAAAGCAGGAGAGAAATCTTTGACATTTGCTTTAAGAATATTAACGGAACAATTATTCTTACACTGAGAAAGGTATAGGGAACTGGCTTCGGAATAAGTCAAATTTATGAGCACATATCTGAAATGAAATTTTCCCTTGGAAACTAGGAAGTCTGTGGTAGAGAAACAATATGTAAGAGCAGGTATTTCCCCTAGCCCTGTGAGAGCCCCCAAGCTGAAGGATTTCAATTTTACCTGCCTATCAGACTCACATCCAGTAATAAACCTGCAGCACAAGATATGCAAACACTGATTTAATACCCAGATTGTCTCTGAAATTAGAGACAACATCAGAAGTAGATCAGCATGCAGACTATCTTGCTTGGAAGATCTGCACAGCATTGCAAAGACATATACAGAAACCCAGGTTAAAATAATGTAATATGCTTATAAACGAAAACCTTATTCACATCAAAAAATGGGTCTCTCTGTCTAAAATTACTGTTAGCCTTGCATTTTAATGACAGCAATAATGAAAAGCTTCTATGGTAGAGAATGGAATGTCAGCCACATACAGGGAAAATGAAAATCTGACTGCAAGTGGTCAGAACTTGTTCACCAAAGGCTGAACCACTGAAAACAGATTAGTCAATATGAACTCTGCAATAGTTGCTGAAACAAACCACAACCCATTTGTGGAAATGGGTATCAAGCAGTAGCAAGAACTCTGTACTGAATTCATAGGAAAAAAGGAAATCAGTATCAAGTGCAGATTAGTTGTATACCACGTGCCCAAAATGTACATAGAGCACATGCTCCCAGGGTTGAGATTACCAAAGCACTGCAGGGAAGCCTCTTCAAGAGGAGTCTGAGAGCAAAACACAGCCGAAATGGAAGTTGGAGAATGATCAGAAGAATCAAATAATACTGCATGAGGCTCATAAACTAAGTCTCAACCACTGTTTTAACATAATTCCTTTTCACTATTTTGTTAGCTGTTATTCTCAAACTGACAGAACTCTCTTCCAGTAGACAAAACACCTGACAATCCCTGGCCTGGCTCACAACTTGAAAAGATTTGTACCATGCTTGAAGGTCAAGAGGATTCAGAACTACGCTGCCACAGAACACACACCCATTAATGGTTTCTCCTTGCTTAAAACACTAGTACTGCGGCTTGGCTTTCTGCATCCTACTCACAAAATGCTCCATTTTGTGTATCATCCTGAAACTAAATCTTCTGTTCATCTCCTTACAGACACTGAAAGAAGTGTCTTTCTTCCACACACATGCTTGCCACAGTTGTCACCTTGCAGCTGCAAGTAAATATTATTCTTCTCTAACCTTGAACATTCCAGACTCTAAGATGTTGTGTCTTTGCTTATGACAATCTTTATTTCTTTTGCAATCATCCTTCTTCACAAAAGGAGCCAGGGAGAGTGGAGTACATACAGTAAGATTACTACATTTGAGTATCAGTCAGACCTTTGAATAATTTTCAAAAATGCAAATGGCTATTTGCATATTTGAAAACAGCTAACTGCAAATATGCAATTAACAGTGGGACCCAATGATCTTAGAGGTCTTTTCCAACCTTAATGATTCTAGGGTTCTATGACATAAGTACTTTCCAGTATGTCTGGCCTCTATTGGCTGGCAATACTCCTGTGTGTATCAAGGTATGAGTCAGCTGAGGAAGAATGCGAAGAGATGTTCATGCAAAAAATGGAAAAGCACAATGTCATGCTTGTGTTGCTGATAGAGCAAAGGACAATGCAGTAAGGGACAGAGACAGATAGGGGAGAAACTGAAATGTGAAGGCCCCTTGGAGTGAGCACAACAAGCTGGAACCTTATGTGGTGGATGATAGCCAAAGCACAGGCTTGTCAAGGAGGAGATGGCAACGTGTTGAGAAAACATGCCAGGAGGACAGCTTCAGCAGTAGTGTCACTAACAAGACAAGAAGGTAACACGGTTATCAGAGGCCAGCAAGAACAGCTCACAGTAACAGAGATGGTAAATGAAGGAGGAAGCATAAGGGTTACCCAAAGAGACTCAGAAAGAAGCAGCAAAAGATTCAGGCAATGAAGAGGAAGATGAGTCCTACACTGTATGTTCAGAGCAAGAACATGTTATAGGCCCAACTATGGAAGTTTGCAGCAGAGGAAAGCAGGAAACAAAGCCAAATCTCAAAGGAGCTTTCTCGAGTTCCATATTGGCCTCAGGGGCCTTAAACTTGAAGCAATTCATTAAAAAAAATGTGTTAAGGTAGTATGCAAAGTTGCATAATTTAATATCCCTGGCATGAAGGAGGTAAAGAAAAGCAAAGAGAGGATACTAGAAGTGGGTCATTGTGTCTAATTTATTAAAAAAAAATGGAGGAAGATAAATAGCTTAGTGCAGAGGCTACTGAATGAATGACTAGAATGGTTAGGAGGGAAACCAGGAAAATACTGTCACAAAAGCCAAGGGAGGACAGGATTTCAAGAGTGGGCATGATCAAGTGTCAAAAACAGCAGGGAAGCCAAGAAGGATGAAGATGGAATAGAGACCCTGAGACTTGGCCAAGAAAAGGTCATTAGAGATTTCAGGAGAAGCTTCAAGGGAGCAAGAGTATCTATACTGAAGTCAACTTACAAAACAGTTCTAGATTGCACACAATCATACAGAATCTTTTGGAGTGACTGGTCCTTCAATGAAACAAAAATGCATTGGGGCTTTCACTGTTACCTAATGCCACAAAAACCGCCAAGCAGAGGTTTTGAGTTCAATATCAAATTGTAATTAAGGCAATCAGCAGCAAGAGCAGGCAGCCATTAGAAAGTGGTTTTCATCCTTATACTTTGGAACCCTTATAAAGGATCAATAACCTATTCCAGGATAAATGGGAAGCCATGCATGGAGAAGCATGCAGCCCAAGGTCAGCCAGCAAAGGAATAGCAGAACTATGCAGAGAACATTGCTCTCCCAAAACCCAGATTAGTTCTCTACATTGAAACCTTGTCTGCTTTGTTCAGGTAGAGATAAAAAGAATTTCATATACAATTATTTTAGCAGCTTGTTTATTTTCCTCTGCAAGTTCCTGATGGGGAGGGAGAATTTGTCTTGGGTTTACTTAACAATAGTTTTTTTAGGGAAAACTGAGAATTCAGAAACTTTGCTCCTTTAATTTGTGACCACAAAGTGTTCAGATTCTTTCCCAATTATTCAGATTTGAACTTTTAACAGTAATTACATATTTCTGCTATAATCAGCCACAGTCTTTATAGAGCAGAGAGCATAAACAAAATTTGAATTGCTAATGGTAAGAAACAAAAAAGCAAATATTTTTTTCCTCGAGGTATAAAAGCTCTCACTCATCATCTCACCCTGTCCCTCATTACTCAGTCTCTCTAACACATAAAAAAGGCCAAAATAAGAAAACACATTCCCTTAGTTCTTGATTTCACATCAAATAAACTGACTAGCTCAGGAAGATGAGGAATGAGGTACTGGGCCTCGCACAAAATGCTCAGCCCAGTTCTGAAAAACCAAGAACCTCAAGTGCTAGAGGGAACCAGAGAATGTAATGGAAGGGTTTTTCATTCTAACTAACTAAAATCTAGCTATTCCTGAGGATAGAGAGGGGCCAGAAGAGAAGAGGGAGTGGGAGAATGAACTGAATTGGACTATGGAGACCAAGGGCCACTCCCCAGCCAAGCAGAACTGAGTATTTTCAGTGATCAAGAAGTTTCTTGAGATAACCTCAGACAAAAAAATCCTATGTGTCCACAGGCATATAATCTAATGAAAGGCAAACCAGGAACAGGTCAAAATGCAGGTGTGGAAGTAAGACCAGAGCCTGTGAGATGCAGTAAAACTCCTGCCAGTGAAGAATCCTAGTGAGGAGATGAGAGATGCTTGCTTGATGAAGAGAAAAACACCATTTTAGGCTTCTAGGACCACTGGACAGAACGCCAAAGGGACCACAAGAGACAAGAGATGCAAAGTGCAGGAACAACTGAGAGGATGAGTGGGTGTAGGAGGAAATGCGAGTCAAGAAGTAGGCAGGCTGGAAACACGTTGGGCCTTAAAGGTGCAGGAGAGGAACATGAGTGCCACATGACGCTATGGAGCCCAGGGATTCAGGAAAGGTCAGGTACTACCAAAATCTCTGCTGTCTACCTAAGTAAGTATCAGGTTTATTATAGGAAGACTGGGCAGGTCAAAGACGGATGAAACAACAATCTAGTCCAAATCTTGGCAAGGCACCACAGAATACATTAAATTGGTCTTAGAAGTTGGCCTTGAGATCTCCAAATTTTGAAACATTCACAGTATTTTGCATTTGCACTTCAAACTTAAGACGAAAATTTGCAATTAATTAATTGTGAAAACATACTGCAGCATGCTTGCTCTCAGTAATACACATACACAGATGGCCTTTAGAAGTGAAAAACATGAGTAGAGGGCATAAATATGTTATAGATTTTTACATTCATCATATATCCCTTAAAAGGAAGAAGGAAACAAAACCAGCACAACATATAGCAAGTAGCAATACTGCCTCCTACAAAGACAATAAGCATTTGGAGGTTGAACACATCAACTAGATATTCTTGCTAAAATAACATGTGCAACTGCCAACAATACAGCAAATTAAAGGCTTCTCTTTAGGCTTCAGAGTTAACACAACTGGAGAGTTCAAACGTGTTAGCTATCACATTAGGCTGCCTATTAATCTAGGGACTACTCATCTTCTCTAACATGCCTCCCAGAATAAAAACAGTATCCTTCGAAGTTTCAGTCCTGAAGCATCACTCAGAAACAGATTCTGCAAATGGAGTACTACAAAACATAGAACATTCTGCGTGAAAATCACTGGTTACTATTCTACCCAAGGTTGGGAGAAGCAAATGGAAAAATGAGTCCAGAAGCATTTTTCATCTTTTGGTTGCTAATGACCGAGATCCAATTCCTGTCTGACAGCTGTGTAAAATGAGATAATCAGCTCAGTCCTGCTCTTGAGGGACAGCTGTCCATATCACAGTTGCCATTAACCACACCTCCTTTCTGACATTTGAAGTAAAGGGCCAAAGATCCAAACTGGGATGCAGATTGACTCTCCCACTATATGAAGGTCAGCTGAAGTTTAGGAAAAGAGATAGTAAGTAACCTGTAACCCGTACCTCTTTGATAAGAATAAACTTCTTCAGAGACACCAACGCTCAGCTGTATTTTTAGAGGGGAAAAAAAAAAAAAACAGCAAAAAAATCCAATCCAGAAGGACTACAGTAGTCACAACCCTCTCTTGGACTGAAAACTTAGATCCCAACTCCTCAAACTGTTTCATTTTTTCATTCCAACTTTTTGGACTTTATATTCTATCCTAGAAACTTGCCTATGAAACCACATTTCAAGATAAAACTGAAGAAGTTATAGAACACATACTTAAACAGTATTATAACCTCATGATCTTTCAGTAACATAATCCTTTTCCCATAACTCTTTAGACCGTCTCATTTCATTTTGCTTAAGGGCTTGACCTGAGAAATGCCACACTGTCAGTTCTCAGATGGGAACTGAGTGCCCATAGGACAGGATCAGACTGCTTCAACTTAAAAAGTCAACTTTTGGAAGCATGAATGTCCAAATTTAAATTTGTGCACAACTAAGCGTCTTTTCCCTCAAATGCAGAAGACTTCATTGCTTCTGTTGAAACCAACTCTACATTCCTAGGCATTTACAAGAATTAGGCTATTTACTTAGGTACATCAATGTGGTTTTTAAGGTCTAATTTTAGGTGGTCAGTTTTAACATTCTTAATGTAAACTCTTATAGACATAACACTTGCCTTTAAACGTGTCTATAAAGTACCCTGCACTTTCATGAAGATAAATAATACTCTCCCTTTTTCTTGTATAGATACTTTTGTATAAAATAAATGGTGCAGAGCAGCTGCAGTATTCCACCTCAGAGGAAGCTGCATTTTCACCTGTGATAAACATTTGAAGTGAATACCATGATCACACTGAAGAGCTGTGCTCTCGAAAAATTATTCCCTAAAATTTATGAGTATGTCCCAGCTTTTGTATAGCTGTGTTTTAAATTATGAGATCTTTAGAGCAGAGATTGTCTTAATTTGGTGTCCAAGTCAGTCCTGAATGCCTTGTCAGCGAATAACAAATAAATAACAATTAGTCTGTAGCACACCATTTCCAGCCTTTTATGTCTGTAATGAACATTTAAAGCTCAGGCAGCAAATACAGAATCTTTATCATTAATGGAAGAAAAAAAAATGTTTCCTATGCAGAAAGGTAATTGCTGTGGAAGAGCAGAATTTTTTTAAGGCTGGTATATATACTCTGTAAAGTGCCCTGGCATCCATCAGAGGCAAAAACACTTGAAAAATGTCAAGTCATTACTGTGAGGAAGGGGGCAGCGTGAGGTAAATTAACCTCACGAGCATGAAAAGTCAGTTTATCCCCTTGAATGTACAAAGGCCAAAATGCCTCAGTTATCTCTTCCCTTGTGCTAGATAACACAGCTCTACTCAAAACAGGCTGATTGCATAACTATAGGGCAACAGGTAGGAGGGCATCTAACAGTACCCCCAGAACATATGTACGCTTGGTGGTTCAGCCTTCCCTTAGAAAGAGCCACCTTCTGAAGCTATGGATAACTGACAAAATTCTCTACCAAAATGGGGAATCACTTTGGCATCTTTTGTCTGATCTTGCAAGCACATTACACTAATGAGTTCCTTCTTCAGGGACTCCCTGTTTAACCATTGCTCTCCAAAAGGGCTCCCTGTCCTGGCCCCTTGATCATGGATTTCCTCACTGCTATCTCACTAAAACCAGTAATATCTCAGGTGAGATATCCAAGATTCTTCTGCTACTGGAATCTGCTTTGGCTGTATTTGAGACTAAGTCTCCCTCAGACTTGATTTCTCAGGAAATCACTATGTTGGTGTCAGAATACTCATTTGTGGCTGGGAATTAACTGCCTCATTTACAAAAAGCAGCAGCTTGGCTCATGCAGCACCAGCACCAGGATTCACATTCCTAGCCCCCGAACGCAGCATAAAACACAGATGAAGACTGGTGGCAACCCAATGGCTTCTTTTGGCTTTCAGAGCAGGTCCCACCAGCACTGCCACAGCTTTCATTCCCAGGCCCCTGAGCAGCACAGGACCCAGTCTCAAGGGCACTCTTTCCAGAATTCATCCCACAGTACCTTAGGTACACTAGGACACACATCTCAGAGTATTTGCATGGGGATCTGTAGGTTCAGACCCCAAGCACAGCGAGGTCTGCACCGCACAATGATTTCATTCCCACGGTTACAAGCACAGTAGGACCCACATGGACAACTGACACTCCACCCCATGGGTGCATCCTTGGACACTGGCACTACAAATCACTGCTCCTGTCTCCTCAAAGCTTTTTTTTTGGCCACTACTATCGTTCTCAATGACCCCTAAATGACAAAAATTATTTCACACCAGTGATGATTAAGGCTGAGTCTAGGATGAATAAACCAGGGAAAGAAAGTAGAAGGGAAAGGACAGAGAGGCTTCTTACAATTAAATAGGGCTAAGGTCTCCCATAAGCTAAATAGTGAGGGAAAGAATCAGGTCAATTCCATATAGCGTATAAGGGATCTAAATGACTGAGAAAGATACACAGAAAAAGAAGGTGGGGAGAGCTTCAGAAACAGAAAGAGCTAAAAGATTAAAAGCAAGCAGATACAGTGAGAGAAGAAGAGACACAGAAAACAAGGACAGAAGGCGAGAGAGGACAGCTAGGAATAGAGAGGTGATATAATGTGGTCACTCACTCTGTCTGGAAGATTTTCTGGAGGGAGGTGGATTATCTTCAGTGCTGCTTGCTGGGGTGCTGCCCTTCACACTCCTTCTCTGAGACCCATATTCAGACCGTTGCTGTCAGCTATTCCAAGGGCTTCTTCGAAAAATATTTCAAGGGCGAAAGGATTGTGGATGAAATCAGGATCTTGAGTATTAAAACAATCTGCCTGGAATTGTCAGTCCCCTAAAACTGCTGGTTTTATCCCAGGATGGAGATCCTCTCTCCGTTTTGGCAGCTAACTACTAAAGGGGTGTTCCCCTGGGAACAGCCTTTTCACTGATGGTCAGATTATTTCAGAAATCAATTTCCTCAATCTGCCTACCTAGAAATCTCTTTTCTCTAGGTACACCTTGCCCGTAAGGGGGGAAAAAATCTCTTTCTCTAAAACAATTCTTGCTATCTCTGTGGATATTATCAGTGAAATCTGCCTTTTCCTCTCCCTGTAACTAGGAGGTGTGTCTTCTCTCCTTGCACGGGGTATTTGAAGAAAACCCTCTTGGGATTAGGGGATGAGGGATCTTCCTTGGGATGAAGGAGGATGAGATCAGTACTAGAAATTACCTTTACCTCCAGTTAACAGCAACTGGAAAAGGAAATAATAGCTATATCTCTCTCTGCTTTCTCTCCCTCGTTTTGCTCTATTGCCTGCTGAGCAGATATAAATAATTAAAATTACTAGGTAAGTATCTGAAGCTCCTGCTTATTTCTGTCTTGGGAACTGCCTCTCCTGGGCATACAGGATTTCTTCTGTATAGACTCCCACTAGTACCTGGTCTGGGGAAGGGCTGTCTGCTCTGCCTGACAGAAGACTCTCCTCAGCAGCAGAAGGGAGCAGGCAGCAAAGGTTATTCTCACGATCCTCAGGAACTGGGATGTGAGGACACCTCTCCCCTTAACAAGTATCGAGGGAGCTCCAGAAGGCTCTGTTCCACAGCGAGGAAAAGCAGACCTGCTTCTAGATAGTTATTAGGGCTGGGTGCCGGGGGCCTCTGCACACCCTTGGCTCGTTAGTGGGGAAGGGGGCAAGTGTTAAGCTCCCTCACCAGCTGCGGGGAAGGGGCCTGGCAGAGGGGGCCGCCGGGGTGTCCCAACACCGGGCGCGGGGCTGCCTAACGGGGCTGCGGACGGGGCGGGGGGCGGCGGGCAGGGTCTCTCCCCCACCCCGGCAGTCTACGGGGGTGTCCCCCCACCCCGGCCGCTGTCCCTGGCTTCCCCCCAGGCCCCAGCTCCTCCTGCCCGGGCTCGGCTACCACGGGAGGCCGCGGCGGCTCACGGGCCTGCGCGGGGCTGCGCGGCGCCTCCGCCGCCTTCCGCCGGGCCGCGGCTTCGTCCCCGGGGGGCTCCCCGGGCTCCGGTGCGGGGGACCCGGCCCGGGCGGCGCTGACTCTCTCCAGGCCCCGCCGCTCCCGCGGCTGCTGCTCCGGGCTGCGGCTCCACTGCAGGCCCCGGCTCCTCCCCGGCCGCCGCTCCGCCTCCCCCGGCTCCCCCCGGCCGCGGCCGCCCCCGCCTCCCCGGGTTAAGGAGGCGCCGGGCCGGGGGAGCTGCGGCTGCCCGCCCGCTCAGCCAAGCGGCGGGGAGGAGCTGCCCGCCCGCCGGGACCGGCCGCGGCCATCCCCGGCTCTGGGGCTCCGTTCACCGCGGAGGTGGCCGCGGAGCCCGCGCCCCCAGGCCGCTGCCAGCAGCCGCCTTTCGCCGCTCTAAGCGGGGGCCTGCGACTGTCGGTCATAGCCCCGGCACCGGGGCTCACGAATGGCCACCCTGGGTCGGGGTCTGCGCCCGGGGTGACCCGCGCTGCTCACACCGGCCATGCACTCACTGGTGGTGCCCTGCTTCTGCCCTGAGTGCTCCCAGTCAACTCCCACCCCAAAACAATGCAGCTCTCTGTCCCTAGATTACTACCCTCAAGCCTCGTGTGTCTCCACAATTTACTGCAGATGCAGAGACATCACCAGATGGGGTTTCTAGCACAACCCTGTAAAAAGTCTCATTACTATCTCTCCTGTGTGTTACAGCCAGCTAGAACCATATAGGAAATCCCACTTAATTCACCTTATTAATGTGTATAAATATCTAAAGTGGGGCTCCCAAGAAGATGCAACAAGGCTTTTCTCAGTGGTGCCAACCTCTAGGATGAAGAGGCAGAAGCTGATGTACAGGAAGTTCCACTTGAACATGGGGGATAACCTCTTTACTGTGCAGGTACTGCACTGCACGGACTGTCAACTGGAACAGGCTGCCCAGAGAGGTTGTGGAGTCTCCCTCATCGGAGATACTCAAGAACCATCTGGACGCAATCCTGCACAATGCGCTCTGGGATGACCCTGCTAAAACAAGGAGGCTGGACCAGATGACCCACTGTGGTCCCTTCCAACCTAACTCATTCTGTGATTCTCAGAGTGCTGTTCTGCCTTCACTCAGCTGGCCAAAAAGACTCCTGGCTAGGAGTCTTCTGTTGGTGTGTCTCACGGATGCAGACCACGGCAGCAGTACATTATAACATTAAAGGGGACTGTGCAGTAAAGCACGCTGAATAAGAGCTGATTCTCTAAAATGTGTGTGTGAGGAGGAGCAAGTGCTGCCTGGTGTCCCATACACCTGCAGCCAGTCTCGTAGGCAGATCATTTTGATGTGTCAATCTGAAAAGCACGACTGAAACAGCCCCCCTGGGGCCCCTATCCCAGTTATCTGAAAGTCGCTCTGTATTTGATCATCTCATCTTTTCGTGTGTGGTTTCACATCTGCATTCTTCCAAATGGTAGCACTGCTTTAAGGCTCAAAGTAGAGGACAGCACACATACTGGGAGGAAATGGCATTTTCTGAGAAATTTTTTTTCCTTCTAGAAACTGTAATATGGAAATTGAGATAGCAGAGGGTTGTTTTAAGACTTGCTGCTTTTGCAGAGCTGCGTTTACCATTGCACCTGCAATGACTCCTTGCATTCCTTCAACAGGTCAAAACCTGTGCCATAGTTCCACCCTTCATTTCAGGAAGTCAGTCATCATCCTCCATCCTCTCATGATTGTCTGTGTCCTCCTTCTCCCACACTATCCCTTTCTTCTGCCTCTATGCCAGCAGCTCTAGTCACAACTTTTCTCCCTATGCTACTACCTGTTCTGTCAAGAAGGGTTTCCTGCCTTTTTCCCCATACTATTCGCCTTATCTCACTACAGATCCCCATTATGGTATTCTTGATCACTACCAAGGGCCAACAACCATCTCTTTCCCCTCCATCTCCACAGCAGAGTTCTGTCCTATTGTATCTTTTCTCCCAGCCTCACTCAAGTCCTGCATGAACAGCTTAGCTCCAGTTCCCTTGTTCTTCTGCCTCTCTTTTGACTTGTTTGGGCTAGGTGGTCTTTGGGCATGTCTGCTACTCCTAGTCCAACTTCCCCAGTGCCACTCCAGCTAGGATTTGTGTCCATACAGTGCTCAGACTTCTCTTTACTGAGAGACAAGGCAGGAGCATCGTTGTGCTGGGAGGCAGACGGGTGGTATCTGCAAGTTGTTTGATCTGTAGCCAACTGCAGAGGTGTTAAAAAGCTGTGGTTGGACTCGTGTGCCAGGCATCCAATGTGTGTTCCCTACTTATTTTTCCTTTTGGTTTTCAGGATCCTCTCCCCGCATGAATATCTGAAGTGCTGCCTGCTTTTTATAGACATTTAAAAGGTATGATGTAACTAACTTGTTCCACTGCTTGTAAGAATGTAAATACAAAAATTACCATCCAACACAAAAAGTGCCCTAGGGAGGCAGGGCAAAGGATCAGTATGGCAGAAATGCACAAAGGTAAATGTATCGTGATCCATCATCACATTCAGCATTCAGAGAACAAAGACACATCCCAAAGCCTTTCAAAGCTAAGTAGAAGACACAGAAGAGCAGATGGAGATATGGGAAAAAAAGAGTAAACTAGTCACCATGTAGCTTATTTTTACATTACATTCAATGTATTTTATCCTTCTCTCAATTTTTTCAATATGCCACGGGTTTTGTGCATGACTGAATTGTTAATATTTGTCTAAGGAGATCTATAAATTTTGACAGATGGGTAGCGGGCAGTTGGGGATTCTCGCATCCAGGAAGGTGTAGGAGGTGGCTTTGGTTTTTGGCAGTTGGGACACTGAAGTCTCAGTATTTGGGAAGGAATTCTCTTCCACATCCTGGCTAAAGGACTGTTCCTTCCATTTCACAGTAATAAACAGGCATCTCAGCAATCCTGTGTACTATGCAGGTATCCTGATACGTTTTTCTCCCTGGGCAGGGTTTGGTGTTTGGCTTGCATTTTTTTAAAAAACCCATTCTTAGCCAGGAAAATCTTTGTTTACGTACTTGCACACAAGTACAAGAACGACTGAGAGAGCAGGGGCTGTTCAGCCTGTAGAAGAGGCTCAGAGGTAATCCTCTCACTCTACCACCACCTGAAAGGAGGGGGCAGCCAGGTGGGAGTCGGCCTCTTCTCCCAGGCAACAAGTGACAGGACAAGAGGAATAGCCTCAGGCTGTGTCAGGGGAGGTTTAGGTTGGACTTCAGGAGGGACTTCTTCACAGAAGACGGCGATTAGACTTTGGAATAGGCTGCCCAGGGAGGTGGTGCAGCCAATGTCCCTGGAAGTGTTTAAGTAAAGACTGGATGTGGCACTCAGTGCCGCGGTCTAGTTGCTATGGTGCTGTTCAGTCAAAGGTTCGACTCGATATTTTCAGAGGTCTTTTGCCACCTCACAGATTCAGTGATTCTGTAGATGCGTACGTAAAAATTTACTGGTTACTCACGTTGTGTATCTTGAATAATTTCTTGGTATACTCTATGTAAATGACATACCTATGAGTGTAATGATGCATCTTACACAATCAAGAAGCCAAGACTGGTGGTTTAAAACTCAGAGCTTCAATTACACGTTTAGGATCCTAACTACAAGAAAGCCAGTGTACCTGATATGTCCACCAGTGCCAACCGCACCTGCCGGGAGCTCCAAAGTTTCAAAGGTTGGACAATCGTCGAGGGACGTGCTTGCTGGCCCAGCCTCGGACACACAGGATGGCACACACTGTCTCCAGCCGCCGCTCCCCGTCTCTGCAGCAGGAATCCTCATGTGACAGGCTCTTATCTCCCGGTATAAATCTCCACCCGGCTCCCTCACCCTGGCGGCCAAGCGGGAATTCTCCAGCGGCCGCCCCCACACGCCGCCCTCACACCAGGCAGTTCCCGCCGGCGCTGCCGCGCCCCTCCTCCGCCCCAACGGGGACACCCCCGGCTATCCCGGTCCCGCTCCCGTCGGGCTCTCGGGCCACCTTAAGAGCGCGCAGAGCCCCCGCACGCAGCGGCCGGGCGGCTCCTCCCCGCCCCGTGTCGCATCCAGCCAGGGAACGTGTGGGGCTGCCCGGGGCCGAGGGTGGCCGGAGCCCCTCACGGTGGCAGAGGGGAGGGCGGGGGGGGGCGGGGCGGCTGCCACCAGCGCAGGAGCGCTGCCGGCGGCGGCGGCGACTCCGCCGGGGCGGGGGCGTCCGGTCAGGCCCTCCCTGGCTGCCCCCGGCCCGCGAGCGCCGCATTGCGCGGCGCCCATTGGCGGGGCGGGGGCGGGGCTAGAGATCTCATTGGCTTTCGCACCCATCCATCAAGAAGGAGACGGTGACGGAGGCAAACTTACCCTCCCGATTGGCCGTGAGGCCCGACAGAAGGCGGGGCCAGGCGGGCAAGGGAGGAGCCGCTGCCATTGGTCAGCGCCGCGCGCGTCAGTCACATGAGTCACAAAGGACCGCGCGGGCGGCCGCAGCCGGGGGCCGCTGGTCGCGGCGTGCGCGCGGGGGCCACTTCCTGCGCGGGGCTCGGCGGCTTCCGGCTGACCCGCCCCGCGGCCTCGGACTGTGGCGCCCCCTCCCGCCTCGGCTCAGCGCATGCGCCTTGCGTGACGTCAGGGCGCGGGCGGGGCCGTCCCCCCGTGTCCGGGGCACGTGGGGAGCGGGGCCCGCAAAATGGCAGCGGGGGGTCCATGTTGTGTGTGAGGGCAGCGCCCAAAGGGGGTCCGTGTTGTGTGTGAGGGCAGCGCCCGGGGGGGGTCCATGTGGTGTGTGAGGGCAGCGCCCAAGGGGGGTCCGTGTTGTGTGTGAGGACAGCGCCCCGCCCCGCGGAGGGTCCGTGTGGTGTGGGAAGCAGCGCCCTGTGCGCCGCTCTGGGTGCGGGTGCAGTCACGGAATCAGTGATGTTGGAAAAGACCTCGTGAGATCCCCGAGTCCATCCTGTGGCCGAACACCAACTGAGTGCCACGTCCAGTGTTCTTTAAACATCTCCAGGGATGGTGACTGCACTACTTGTAAGGGCAGCCCATTCCAATGTCTAATCACCCTTTTGGTGAAGTGATTCCTCGAACGTAAATTTGGCCAACCTAAACTTCCCCTGGCACATCTTGAGACTTGAGACTATGTCCTCTCATCCTGTAAGCCTTTAAGTTTAATTTAATCACTCGCACAGCGGGTAGGACAGAATTCTCAGGGTGAAGCGTGTCCCCTTCCCACACACTGCACTCGGGCTCCCAGCAGTGGGGTGTGTTTTGTCTTTCAGACATTCCCTGCCTGAGGAGTGGCAGCCAAACCCAAACAAGCCATGCTCCAGAGGTTTAGTCATTGGGAAAGGCAGTGGAATATTTTGGGTAGACAGAAGCCCCTGTGTCTCTCACTACCCACAAAAATGGTTTCCACATGGACTGTCCTGTCTCTTCCAGGCCCACCTCTGCTTTCAAATAGGACCTGCAACAGTACAAACTCTCCCTGAAATCTTCAGAAGTCCAAGACAGAGACATTGGCTGTGCTTCCAATGCAGGGAGGCTTTGTTGAAACAAGGAAAGTCCCTGTGTTCATTCCTTAGGGACTGAAGGTTGGGTCTTTGTTTCCTCCAAGACTCAGTGCAGGCTCCATGCCATCCCACGTAGCTGTGATAGTCACTTTTCAGGCTGCAGCTGCACTTTAATGTGCTTTGAAGGAGGTAGTTCTGTGAATTGCAGAACTAACAAAGCCTGGTTTTGGTCTCGTAATTGGATTCTTTGATGAGTGACAAGGCACAAGTTCTAACTGAAGCTTTCCCCCTAATTGGTGCATTTGTAATGTCTCTTTTCATTCTGCTTCTCTTAAGCCTTTTAAATCTTTAGTTTGTACTCTGACCTTTCCTTCTGCAAGGACAAAAATAAAGTCTGTCTCCTGTATTTGGTCTCTTATTTTCATGAACCCTACATGAGTTCTTGGTTTTTTAGATCTCTGCAAGGGATCTTCATTCTTCTCATGGCTTTTTAGCAGAGGTTTAAACCTGGCTCACCCGCTTTTCCCTTGATCTTTCAGACAGGCACAGTGGCTGTAGGTAGGCACGGGAACAGAGTAGGGCTCATTCCCAAGGATCATGAGCAGAGGGAGACTGTGCTTTCTGTGTCCCGAGGTCAAATGCCCTGTTTGAAGGAGAGATGTTACCAGCGTATCCTAGGCAAATGGTCTTGTTATCCAGGTTTGGATGATTGGAGGTAATTGGTTTTTAATGCCTTTTTTTTCCCCTTGAAGCTTTTCCTCTTTGTGTGAATGATTGATTAATATTCACGGAAACAAAAATAGGTGGATTATAAACCCCAATCTTTGAGACATTTAGGCAGCATATGGGAGATACCAGGGAGATACAGAATGACAAATACTTGCTGCACAATGCTTAACTGTGTTCAGATTGTGGTATCTCTGACAGAAAGCAGTGCAATAAGGCAGGAGTCAGGATACAGATCCAACACAAACTGGGGAAAATATTTTAACCACGATGTTCTTGGTCTGCCCCAGCCCTTCCTCTGGGTTCCCAGCGTCCAAGTTGTGCTGTGAATGGGCCTCTGGGAACAATGTCATCTGGAAAGGTTGGTGGAGGAAGATCATATGCAGGAGTCTTGTTCTGGAGCTTCAATTCAAACTGAAAAACCTGGAGGGTGAAGTTGGAGCTGTCAGAGTCTGCACGAGCCTACACAATTCTAAGTAGTACTTAAATACAAACTCCTGTGTGATCTCGGTGCTTGGAAGGATAGAGAGCAGGGGACTTCTGGCGAGGGGACTCCTGGCCACCATGGTCTGGCCGACCAGGGTGTCGAGGTCTTCACAAATGTTTCCAGTGGCTTAGGGTCTGCTGTGCTCTGTTCTACACGACTTGGGTGAGACAAAGGCACTTTTTTAGAAAGAGAAAGGAGTGTCAGTGAATGAATTTGTTTTGCATACATTTTCAAGTCATGCTGTTTTTCCTTCAGTGTAGAACATCTAAAGAGTTTTCCATGAAAAAAATATTTCCATGATAGTTGCACTTTCCTGACTCAAAAAATTTGCATACTGTTACTATGATAAGGATTGTGAAGTACTCGCAAAGGAAACATTTATGTTGTTGGACAGACAGACAAACTGATATTGAAGGTCAGATTCTAGGGCCCCAAAGCTCACAGAGGTACTGTTACCTGTTGTATTTACACAGGCTCAATGAATACAAAGTACAGCAAAGTTATAAAGTGATTCTCCTCTGAAGTGCTTGCATGAAAAGGTACCTTCTTACACAGCAGTAAGGATGCTTAGGTGCTTTTTGGCTAATTCGACTTGATAGGCTGAAGTAATTTTTACTGGTTTTCCTGCTTATTAGCCTTGCAGAATAAAAATGGCTCTGAGAGAGGAAGCTGGATAGTGCTCCTTCCTTTTGAATTGACAAAATTGAATTCTAAGTTTCGGATGCTTATAGTGAACAAACTGAAAGATCAGTTGGTAGCTGTCTTTAAAGGAAAACCCTGTTTTGTGCATCAAAGTTTGGGTCTTCATGTTGGGCAATGCTGCCAGGAAAGTAAAGCTGTGGACACACTCCCAGGACTGGCAGCTGGGAAAGCTCTGGCTGCCTGTAAGTGTGGACAGAAGTTGCTTGAAACAGTAAATGAAGAACCACCTGAAGTCGCTTTTCAAAGAGCCAGTACACTTCACAGGCACTGAAGCACAGTGTGCCTGATTAACAGCCTATCTGCCACTTCAAAAGCAGATGGTGTGAAAATGCAGACAGGATATAAAGTCTGATCGCAATAACTCAAACTAATGAGCAGTTCATGCCGTTGCGTTCTGACTGAGAAGCAGACATCAGAGTTAATAGTAAAAGATTAAAACCCTTAGAAGTGCTGGTGGATACCTATGATATCAGCAATAATAATAGTCTTGGATGACAAGCATTCCCGTGGATCAAAAGGAAAATAGGATACCTGTGTGACTTAACTTATAATTTCAGAGTCATGCAAGAGGTTCTTCAAAATTTACAGTAGGGAGAAGCTTGAATTTGCAGCATTTAATAATTAGGAGGGAAGATAAAACAGGGAGTTATAGACCAAACAATGAAATGAATGAAAAGGATAAATGAGAATTTTCCTGGGTGTGAGAACCGGGAAGCCTGTGAAACAATTAGTGGATGTGTTGGATCAAGGGTGGTTAAGGAGAACAATTGAGAAAAACCTTGTGTTTTCACAAACACTTTCAGTTTTGAGACTCTTGTATTCCTGTCCTGCATGCTTTCTGTTTTTTACAATGAAGCAGCTCTCCAAGACTGAGAGTTCATAATGAGAAATGTTGGACCAAACGGATAATTTTAAACCATATTAGGGTATACCTCCAAGAATTCCAGAGAACTTCAAGTGAGTAGTAGTGGGGCTTCTTGGGTTAGGAAGATATATGGTCTGTCATGGAAAGCTGCCATGGTACCAGAGCTTCAGGGAACACAACACAGACTGTACCCACAATTTTGAAAAAGGTGCTAGGGATGAATCAGGGAAGTAGAATAGTGAAGCTTTTATCTGTTTCTTGAAAGCTGGTTGGAATGGTAATTAAAAATATGTCAAAACACCTGGAAGATCCTGATAACTGAGATTAATTCTTTAAGCAAAGAGTATCTCATAAATCCTCTGCTCAGTTTTCGGGATGCGACAACAAAGAAGTTAATAAAAGTGAAACATTTAATCTGATATGTTTAGATTTTTAAAAGGCCTTTGAGACGGCTCCACAAAGGCAGGATCTTGATAGGGAAAAGGGATTACTAATGGAGGTCACTGTGAGGCCTTATCTTGTTTCATATTTGAATTCATGGCCTTGGCATAAATAAAAAGAACATTTGGATGAAATTTGCTGATGGCACAAGGACAGAATGATCAGGATGTTATAAATGAATACTGAAAGATGGATGAAATGAAATCTTGGATGAGATTCGAGTATGCAAAATTTACTACCATGGATATAGGGACTAATAACTTTTGTTCCTGGGAACTCACCAACTGGAAATGAGAGAGAAGGAGAAAAAAGGATCTTTGAGTATTAGATGGTCACACACTATGAACTGCTAAAAGGTGAACGGTATACAGAAAAGTATCAAGAGAATATTCTATGTAAAAAGTCTCATAGAGAATATTGTGAATAATTCTGATCATTCATTCTCAATAAAGATTCATGCAAATGAAAACAGGTGTAAGAATGGCTTTTAGGATCTTCTGGAGGATGAAGATCCTACCCCCAGGACTTTGGCTTAAAAACTTTGCCTAGTAAAGCGAAGGCTGGGAAAGGATCTGATGGTTTTCCATCAAGATGGAAATATTGATGGTAATCACAGATAGGGAAAGGAGCTTTTAATCGGGAGAATGTTACAAATTTAAGAACAAATACATCTCAAAATGAGGGTGAACAGGAGGAAAAAACAAAAATCCCATGTTAATTAAGGACTTTCTGAAATGTCTTTCCCTAAAATGACCTGTACAGAGAAGGTGACTGGACAGCGCAACAGTATTTGAAATTCAGTCTCAACAGTGCAATTGCAAGGGCTGATGTTACCCTTGTGGGGTTTAAGTTAGCTCCCTTATAGTTATAGGCATGAGATGTCATCACTGTTGAGGACGATGTTGTATCAATGCTCTGGAGACAACACAGAAGTCTGCCCTCAAATAGGAGATTTCAGGAAATGGTGACATGAGCAACTAAGGCATGTAAAAATCCCTGAGATGATGGAAAAACTGAGATTGCTGTTTTGAAAAGGAGAGATATAAAAGTGGAAACCTAGTTTATAAAATAATTGCTAGAGTAGGAAAAGTAGACTTAGCTTCTGTTCTGCCTGTATCATATACATGAGAACAAAAGGACCATTCAGTGAAATTGGGAAGTGAAAACTGGGGATCACTTTTCCATATCATGAGGTTATATTGGAGAATTCATCACTGAAGGAAGTGGTTGAGCCAAATGCTTCACTAGCTTTCAGAAAGGACTGGAAATTTATACAGCTCTCAGGAGGGTCTAGTGCTGTCATCAGTGACAATAGAATTGGGGCAGGAATATTTGTTAGGGTTGTGTCCCCACAAGCTGTTGAGATGTTCTGAGGGGGAACATCCTGGCTAGAGATGCCGAATTATTTGTTAGGTGACTGATGCCCAGGAGAGACGATGCAAGGAATGTCCCAAGGATGTGTGAGTCACACTGAAACATAACTGAATTTAAAATGAAGATACAGAGCTCAAGAAGGGGACTGATAAATGTTTCGTTTCATGGACAGTCATCTGCTGTCCTAGTATTTCACTCGGCCTGAGGTGGAAACATGAAAAGGAAACAGCCATTTAACTCTAACTTAATTCAGTTTCTTTTCTGAACTATTCAAGCTTTCTGATCAGTCCACATTTGAAAGTATAACATATTCCTTCAAGTGGTGTTTACCATTAGCCAGATGGGATCCTAATTATTTTTGCTAATTATGTTCTAAAGTTGTTGGTTTATAGGAATTGCCTCCATCAGATGTCCTTCTGTCCAAGAAATTAGGAGTTGGGACAACTGTGTTCCATTGAAGTCTTAATGTGAATCATTCTTAGTCATTCTTAAAAATTGTTATGAGCCAGTAGTTTTGCTCTGGGTTGCTTAAAATGGCTGAGGTTGTGGCATGCGGCTGGGGATGATGCAAAGTATTCAGAGGTAAGTTAGTCTGCAGTTTCTGGAAAAGTTACTATCAACAAGATAAGTAGCCATACACCCAAAATGACCAGTTCTGGCCTGGAAGACTTATTTACTATTTGTATCCTACTGGATTTAGAATAACTATGCTTTCCTGACTCCAGCTTTGTAGTGATTTTTGCCATATGCAAGCCAATAGGTCAGGGATGCAATGCAAGAGGTATTTCCCAGCATTTCTCTTCAGTTCTTAGTAGGCAGCACAAGATTTAAGGAAGCTCTTATTTCCAGCTGTGAAAGAATGTGGATATCTGTAGATGAAGCTCTGGCAACCAGGAACCCTATGTTAAGCATTCAGAGCAACCTGGCTTTGTTTCAAATCAGCATAGGCTTTCGTTCTTTTAGGAAGACTTCATGTCTGGCATCAAAGCAATGGGAGTTGTGGGGAAGAGCACAAATGTGGTAGAGCAATGCAGTTGACCTATTAACCAGTGTTTCCAGTGACTTGGATCCTCAAAACCAGCAACAAGCTCTAATTTTCTAAAGGAAAATAAAAAAAGAATAAACTTGACTGTGTCATCATAATGAATCAAACGTTACATGTAGAGACACGTTAGTGAAAGATGACTTTGAACCTAAACTGCATTAATCTCTTGACCCAAATTATTTTGGTACCATGCAGAGAGCCTAAAGTAATTGGGCCACATGAAAAGTGAACAAAGTGTTGAGAAATTGACTCAATACCCACTCAGAGAGTATGGCTCACTCTGACAGCAGATTAAACTTCTTTGGTTTTGAGGCTACTGGGCATGGAGTGGCCATAGTGTTAAACTCTTACCCTCTGTAAGAGTCTGGCTGCAAGGCAGACTTCCTTCTGGAACATTCCTTCTTCTGTGCTGACTTTTAAACTGTGTACAGAACTGTAAGAACAATTCCTAGTGGGCTGCTAACTAACTTTAATAATCAAATTTTAGTGGGGAACACTCCCAGCCACCATTTAATTTACTAGTGCTGTTGTGTAACCAATTAATCTCTTTCACAAAATAGTGTACAGTGACTGAGGATCTGTTCCTGGTCTAAATTGTAAAAAACCATTCACATTCTCAATAAAATCCTGTGTCTATGGAGTTTGTAGAGGCTCATGTGCCTTTCAGACCCATGTGATTCACTGCCACCATATGGTGGTGGGATGAGATTTCCTGATTTTGGAGCAGAGTGGTGGACTGACAGGTCGGTTGGGCTGCCTACGTCTGTGGTGTGACTGCCTGGTGCCTGCCTCTGCTCTGTGGCCTGAGGTAACAGTTGTAAATGCTCTGAACATGAAGATGAAACATGAAGCTGTAGAGAACTGGATGAGAAAATCACCGCCAGTTACAAGCCCTTCAAACACTCAGCCTTCCTGTCTTGAAAATGGATGTCAGAACTGATGTAGAAAATAAAAAAATAAATTAATGAAAGAGAAGGATGCTTACAGCTGCACCAGGGCTTTTCCAATCGGCCCATGTTGGAAGTGGGGTGGCTTCATTGCAGAATTCCTTTCTGGGACCATGCTGAGGATCACAGTACTGCCAGATACCACAGAGTCCTTCTGCTTTTGGTTTAATATTGTGAGTGCTGCTTCTGCTCACTGCTCTCTCCTGGGATCTAAACAGAAGATTAAAAGCAATGCCTTGCCTTCTGCAGGGGAAGGCTTGTTTGGGCTCTCACCCCACATGGTGTATCTGCAAGCAAGAGCACACACAGAGGACTGGATCAAAACCAACCTATGAGAAAGATGAACAGCACCAAAACAACATCAGTGGTCATCATAACTTTTGTGTGGCAAGGGAGGATTCAGCTCTGAGATGGGGCTAGTGAAGGAGCTGCTGCACTTCCTCGGATTATTTCACATGGAGCAAAAGCTGGTGCTGGAACACCAACATTGAGCTGGAGTGTGGCTGGCTGCTCCTGGGATTTCATCAGCTAAGTTACTCGGGAGTGACAAGATGTCATGAGTCACCCCTGCCTGTGGGAACAACAGAGTGGGAAACTCTCTGTGGGCTCTCTGCCTGACTGGTAAAGGCGGTTTGTTGGAGTTTAGGCAACATGGTCATGAAGGAGGTTGGGTGGCTCCAGCAGGCAGATGTGGCTGGGATGGAGCAGGGAACAGGGGCAAGAGCAAGACTGGCATGAGGGAAGGCACAAAGGCAGGGCTAAGCATAAGTGGGAGCAAAAACCAAAGCAGGACTACTATCAAATGCCATTAGGATGTCCTGCTTCTACACTGCCCATGCGGTCCAATGGTTGGGTGCCCTTCTTAAACAGGAAGGGAATTATTCTCTGCCAGAAAGCAGTGAATTGACAAGAGGGTGAACCTCTGGCTGCCTTCAGAAGTGCTGGTGCTGCAGTGTAAGCCAGGCTCCAGCAGAAACTGCAATAGTGCCCACAAAAGGAACGTGTCAAGGCAAACCATCTGATGAGAGAACTCTGCCTTTCATGAGGCCTCTGCCCCTAAGCCAGAGATGGGATGAGGCCCTGGGCTAGACAGAGAAGGGGTCTAAGGCTGGCTTCTGGTTCATATGTTCCTCAATAAGCAGGGGTGCAATCCTTTAAGGAGATTTCTGCAAAAGCCAGATGGGGTTGGTAATTGTACATTCATTAACTGACCAACTGTGGATGATTCATTCAACAACTCTCAGAGGCAGAGGGAAGATTTCTAATTTAGGGTTAAACTGCAGGGTTTAGGGGATAGGAGAGTCTTGATTACAGCATGTGGAGTAGTCAAGAAAATTGCCAATGTTTAATTAAAAACTGTGGAGAACACTTGCAATGGCAGGTATAATCTGGAATCTTGATATTAAATCAAATCAAATCTAGTAGTTTTAACATTCTCCCCTGTTCCATTTTAAAGTGAGGAAATTTTGATGTGGCCTGAGTAAAGACCTGTGGAACAAAAAGAGTCACAGACTCATTTAGGTTGGAAAAGATCTCCAAAACCATCTGGTCCAACCTTTGACCGACCACCACCTTGTCAACTAGACCATGGCACTAAGTGCCAAGTCCGGCCGTTCCCTGAATGCCTTCAGGGATGGTGACTCCACCACCTCCCTGGGCAGCCCAGTCCAATGGAGGAGAAAAAGCTCCTTTCAGAGAACAGTGGGGCGTGGATCTTGGTTAATTTGTCTCTACTTCCAAGTACTCTTCAGTTGCCACCAGATGGCAACAGAAATCCGTTTCAGCGCGGCAGCATCCTGCAGCGGCTGCTCAGTTCCAGCTGCTTTCCAAAAAAGATGAGAGCTGACGTGACTTTGTCGTCACCAGGCGCGTACGCGATGGCTTTCGAGGAGGTCGGAGCCTTGAGGACAGCGAGGGGGCGGTGACTGGCGAGCTGAGGCTCTGCTGCCCGGTGGTGGCTGGTGGGCTGAGCCTCACAGCTGTGGGCGAGCCCCTGCTCACGGCTCAGGAGGAGCGAGGATGTGCCAGCCCACACTGCCGTCAGCCTCTGGTGGCTGTGCAGATGTGAGCTCGGTGACCCAGAAACAGAAATAGCTGGGGGTGAATTCAGGGCAGGCATTGAGAGAGATGATCAGGCTTCGAGAGGGCCCCCAGAAGCATCATAGCGGGGAGCACTGCAGTCCAGTTTGGGGGGGACGGCGGACAAAGGAGGGGTGCAGGGCTGCTCAGGCACCTAGAGCTGGCAGACTGAGTCATGCGGTCACTGATGTGGGATTTGTCCTCACATGAAAATTCGTTTTCTCTGGCAGCCTCGGTCATCGATTTGACCTCAGATGACTTGAGCACGGTTGCCATGGGAACCGGATTGCTCTTCTCTCCATCCCCTCCATTTATTGTCTCTAAGAGGCAGCTAGCTGTTCGTCAAACACTCCAGTGAATCAGCCATCCCCCCCTGCCCTTTGCCGTGAGCGCCGGGTGGTCCTGCCCGCCTTGCAACAGGTGAGGGAAGCGCTGCCAGGTCTTTGCCCTGCTTCCCCCTACCCCCAGGCAGGAGCACACACCGCTGGGCAAACCCTGCCCGAGCTGGTTTCCTGGGGCAGCAGGCACATTTGTTCATCCCAGAAATGATGTCGGAGTGCATCACTGCACACCTCAGAGCCTCCGCTCAGAAGCGAACAGCGTCAGACAGATAAGTGACTGCGGGAAACAGAATCCCTAAAAACAGCCCGCTCGTGTCCAGGATCGGCAGGGCTGAGCTTGCGAAAGAGGGGTTTCCCCGTCACGCACGCAGATAAAGGAGCTAATAGAGCTAATTTAGCTAATTCTAAGACGGGGGCTGGCTCATCTGCCAAGTCCTGGCAGCGGTACAGCCATTCAGAGAAAGAGAAAAGGAAGAGAAAGGGAAGAAGGAAGAAGGAGGGGGAAGGAGGTGAGACTGGTAAGGGAAATAGGGAAAAAGGGAGTGGCTGGAAAAACTGTGGTGAGCAGAGGCAGCAGGGTGGATTGACTGGGAGGGCAGCTGGAAAGCTTTGTGATGGGCACTGGAGAGGAGGGTGGGGCACAGCCAGATGTGGGAGGTTTGGGGAATGAACATGTTGAAATGTATGCTTATTAAGATGTAAGTACCCCCGAAAAACCATCTGGAACGTGTAGCTAAAAACAAGATAAAGGATATTTGAAGTGGCAAAAGAATCTAGAGGTGGGAACCTTAGGAAAAACAAAAAAGATTTGGCTGTAAGCCTGCAGCATTACAGCGTAGGAAGGAAATCTAGAAACTCTCTTCAATACACATACAATAGACATGACATACATTGCAGAACCCCTGCAACAAAACAGCAAGAGCTCTGCTCTTGCCAAATAGTGCCTTCTATATTGCACTGTCAACAGAAAAGCTCTAGGAAATTTTACAGATCTGTGCACATCTGGGGAGCAGGCCAAGAAGCTCCTGCTGCCTGCTAAGCCAAGATCATACATCAGTATTTAAGTACAAAAGGATACAACAAAATAAATAACTCTTTTCCATGCTATTTAGCATTATCCACAACACATTATGGATACATGTGCCTACGTGTTGTTTTGTAAATGATCTGGCCTTTTGGGACTTCCTGTTTATCATTTCCTTGTAGCTTCTACCCTCTTGCAACAGCAGTGAGGTAAGAAAATCCAAGCCACTGGAGGAAATGGTTAGGTGCCATTAGGAGGCAGGAGTATTGCAGTAGATATGTACATTTCAAGACATAAAAGGCCTACTAATTGACTTTAAAGTTGAGTGAGAACAAATAGTTGCCTAGAATTGACCTAAAGTTTCCCCCAATATTTCAGCCATCCTCAGTCTCTGAAGAATGCAGCAGTTCAGGTGCTCACCCGGGTCCCTCACATGGTTTGTGTCCCAGGACAAAGTGGGACAATCCAGAGCCCTCCTTCCCCTGCACTGGGTGCCCTGCCTAGGGCTCTGCACACCGGCCAGCAGAGGGAAGTGCTGGAGTGAGCTGGATCCTGTTGCACAGTCCGGTTTTTGCCAGCACCTTCCCGTTCCTGGGTATCAAAAGCACCAGTGAGAAGGTGGACTTGGGCCTCCTCCTTGTTCTTGATATTAGCTCTTACTCAGCCCTATCTGTAACCTTTTGCCTTCATGTGTTCATGTGTCCAGTCTCACTTTTGTTCTCTCTTTGCTTCCCTGTATGATTAGCCACAGCCTTCCTGGATCATGGCCTCACCTTATCCCTATCTAAGCTGGAAAAGAAGTTCTTTGTTCTTCTAAAAAAAAAATCATCTTTGACTTTGAAGCAGGAGCAATAAACTTGGAATAAGAAGCAAGCACGTTAACATAAACACATGTGAAGGGGAAGCAGCTTGTATCCTGTTTAAGGTGATGATCAAGTTGTGAAATGCAGCCCTTTTTTGTCAGAAAGGGAGGAAAAAGAGATAAGTTTCAAAAGATAATGACCAGAACAAAAACGAGGAGAGACTCTTGGAAAGGATATCAGAAAGTGATAAAACCTAATAAATATGCAAAGTGGTAAATCAGTATTTCAGTGATTTCTTGCCTCAACTGGGATTGTTAACATGACTTAAAGCCAGTCTGCTGAGTCCATATCAGGCTGGTTAATGACCACATTATCCTTTGTGGCTAACATCACACCTTAAGCTCAGTCTAGATTAACTCAAAGAGAGGAGGAGATAGGTATTGGAAGAAATGAGGCTGGAGAGAAGGATGATGGAGAAGAGATGATGCATAAAACAACTGTTGCAAAGGCAAGGGAGATGTGTAATGTGTGCTGGTAATGAGCAATGCTGGATACAGAGCAGAGCACAAAAGTTTGGGGTGAAAGGGGATGGGAGAGCAAGTACACGGCAGATGTGAGAGCATGAGGTAAGAAGGGGAGGCTGGGGGATCCACTTGCACATTTCCATTGCATTACCTGGCTTGGAGCTTTCACTGCAAAGATGCTAAGGTGCAAGAGAACAGAAGAAGTGCCAGGAGGTGGGGAGCAGGGGATAATGGGATTATAAAATTAGAAGGCTTGAAGTCTATTTCCAGGTCTGGCATGACTGAACCATGTCATATGGCAGGGGCATTAAATAACTCTGACCTTTGTTGGGAATATTTGTTGCTGCTGCTGTGGAAGTTTCTCTGTGCAATCCTTAACACGCTGTTCTTAGTAAAGGACTTAATGACAAATCAAGGCTGACTTTATCTGGAGTGATATTAATATGCCCAAGAAGATCCCTTCGTTCTAAGGCCTTGCTGGCTACAATGGCTCTTGTTGTCATTGAACCTAGCTGTACCTAACTTAGGAGGGGAAATAAACTGCTGTATATCTCAGTGGGATAATTATTTTACTATGATTATCCTTACATCTGTTTCTATACAAAATAAAAACTACCTCAATCAATAGTAAGTACACATTTTCAAAGCCATTTTTAATCTGGAAAAAAATTTTGGAACTTTGAAACAACATGCGCACCAAAACCAGATCATATAACTATCAAAATAACCATTCACTGTGAAACAGGCTGATAAGAGGTTTTTCTAACATATCTGAGACAATGTGACTCACATGAAAAGCTACAAGAGGAATTTGTTTACCCTTCTCGAAAGCTGCCCATTTGTGACCTACACCTCAACAAATTCAGAACAGAAGTGTTCTCAGGGGACAGGTATAAAGAAATCGGCCCCTCTGTTCCTCACAATGGGAGAAGATCTGGAAGCAGGGTGAGATGACACAGCTGATGTGCTCCAGATGTAGCTCCCCCTTTTGCTATGGTGTCTTTCACCTTTTCCTCAGTGAGATGAGGCTAGCAGGTTGTGTGGAGGTTGGAGATCAAGCCAGGTCAGCTGAGACTGGAAGCCTGGGAGATATCACAGTCTCCAGAGCAGAGGAGGTGTTGCCCTGAGGAAAGTGCTTAGAAAATGGGAGGGTAGTTGCACGTGAGGGAGTTAGGAAGGCAGAGTGGTGCCTTCGGGCAAGTGGTGAGGACAAAGATTTCAAATGATAACAGAGCTCCTCCATGAGGATTATGCACCTGAGTGCATAACAGAAGGATGCTGCAGGCAGAGGGGGCCTCAAGGGAAAGAGGCTTGTGGGAGATCTGTTGTAAGGTAGGAATGACAGAAGTGGTATCCGGGGTGAGCAGATGCAGACCTCTCTGTGTTGGATTGCTCTGTTTAGTCTCCAGCCAGTTTTTCAGGTTGTGATAACTTGTGTTTGCAGGATTTGTGCACTAGGTGGGATAGGTGACAACTCTTCTTGTTGAAAGGGAGTTTAATTTATTGTTCACTTGAACTGCTGTGGGTCTGTCTTAATTTCACATTGGTGGAAGCTGGCAGGCTCCCATTGTTGGGTCACAAAGTGGGGCAGCTCTGGTAGGGCTCCTGCAGGCAACAGGGAACATAAAACGAGTGGAACACACTACTTGAATGCCTTTGATTGCTGCCAGATGTGGCAGCACCTTTCCATCTGGGCAGGAGCCAGAGTGAAGTCACGGCTATTGCAAGATCCTCCCTACGTGGATAAATCCACATCTGCTCCATGTGTCCTACTCCTGCTGCTTAACATGCCCCCCATACCTAGTGCACATAAACACTTGCTCTATTCTGATTGTGCCTTCCTGCTTGAAGGACGAGGGAAAGGGGTGCAGAGGCAACAGAAGAAGAGGATAAGCTTTTTCATTATGTAAAGCGTAGGGAATGTTATCTGCCTTACATAATGGAAATCATCCTCATGTTCCCTATCAGAGATTCTGCTGTAGAGTTACCCCACTGAGGTATCTCAAACACCTTCACGGGTTTGGGGGAATTGAAATCTGACTGCCCAGCAGCTGAGCCTGTGATGGGAGGGAAAACAGAGTGGAACTGGAAAAGCTGGTACCTGCTGGTGGGCACAGGTTATTGCCTGTGAGCCACGTGTGCTTGTCATCTGCTTCTCTCTGGATCTTTGTAGCCTTTCTGTAAGAAAACAGAGGATCCAAAATTACCTCCTTGCTGTCTTCTGGGCACCTTGCAAACTGATGGATAGAAGAGGCTGGGCAGGTTTAATGTCCACACCTGCTGCCTGAGGAGACAGTTGATCTCCACAGAGCACACTGAACTCGTATAAACCTGCTTTGCCACAGCAGTTTACATCAGGTCCAGATATTAGGTGATTAGGGAGCCAAAATTAGAGACTGAAAAGGTTGTACAGTATTCAAGCATGTCATGTTGTGTCTCTGTGACTGGCAGGCCTTTCAAGCCACTGAGGTTTGGTTTAGCCTTTTGAAAATCCCAGGAGGGAGAACAGGTCATAGGGCTGCAAGAGTCGATTTCTTCAGCGTTAGCTTGGTCCTCTCTTAGTTGTTGAGAGGAGGCAATCTGTCTGTTTAGGAACCATATCACAGTACTCAGCAGCTCTTATTCCTCTCAGTAAAAAAGAAAGAATATGCTTAGGCTCACATAGGCTGTCTCAACAATACTTCCATGCTCTGTGCAGCAATTTCCCAAGGGCTGTATCCTAACTTCTTTTGGTGTATAACACCAGCCAGTGAGTGGCTTTGTTTTTCTTCCTAGTTTAGCAAGAGTGCCCTGCTGCAACATCAGTTTCTCAGTCATCTAACCACAAACATTTGGAGCGTGACTCTGAAGGTCATTTTCTTGTTTCTGGTCTGGGCTAGATGGACAGAATCTGACATGTGTATGTTCCCCCGATAGCATCAGCTGTGCACATTCCCAGCAGGCAAGTGAGGGTTTATGATCCATAACTATACTTTCTTACATCCCAGAAAATTGTTTGTTGGTGCCAGAGGCTTCAAGTACGTAAAGGAGCATGAAATCAAGAATGAAAACAAACAACATTGAACAGACAGCACTTGTAGTGGCTCTGTTTAGCAGACCTAGCAGCTGCTTGTGTCATGGTCTCTGCTTGTAGTCCAGAGGGAGACTGTGGATTGCCTAGCTGGTGAAGCACTGGTCTGGGTCTCTGGATATTGGGGTTTGATTTATGGCTCCATCACAGATCTTCTCTTGGGCCAAACAATGTAGTCACTACATGTCACATTTCCATACCAGCAAAACAGAATTATTACTACTTCTTTTTCCTTATGTATGTAGACCTTGAAATAAGTCTTCAGACTGTAGCTCTCTCTTACTCTCTTTTTATACATACAGTGCTTTCTACAGTGTCATCCTGATTTAAGTTGGACCCTTTAGGAGGACTAATTAATCCTATTAATAATGCATCTCTAGCTGGCTCCAAGCTCTGAAGATCATGTCATCAGTAGTTTCATTTGTTGGTTTCTGCAATATTCTAAGCTCTGTGGGGTGAGCTCGGGAAGAATCAGAGGAGTGGCTGCCATGGGAAAATAAATCCAGATCTTTCACTGAGCCTGGCATGAAATGGGATGGAATTCAGGGAGGCTTGGGTCTGCTGTATGAACATCAGATAATGGCAACAGTGGTCAGACATTTATTTTTCTACTATGTTTCACTTCACAGTTTAAGGTGTTCCCAGAAATCTTGCATCAATGCTTGATCAGGAATCAGTTGCAGATAAATATGTTATTCAGAGAGTTTTGAGCTTCACTGCATTTTTAGGTCAGTTCAGGATTTAGGGTCTCATGTGACTAGCACATTGTCTTCTCTGTCTGATCCAGTGATTCTTCTGAAAGGCTAAAGAATGTGTTATCTGATAAGTCTTTGGACCTGTTAAAGGTGGTTTGGCTCAGGATCCCAAATTCCCAGGGAAACCTGAACTCTTGGCATAGGGTAGCTGAATGGCTGTGGTGCCCTGTGCCTTTGTGACATGAAGAGCTGCACATTCTGCCCTTGACATCAGGGATAGTGCAGGAGATAATTCTTAACCAAGAGACTCTTTGAAGACCTTAAAACTACCGACTTGCTGAAGTAGTGGTCTTTCACTGAACAAAAAAAAATCCTTCTGTGGGCAGTGGAGGAATCCTGCACACATTCTGTCCCTGTCATCCAGTGCTGCACTAATTGCTTCACTGGACACAAAAATGCTGCAAGAACATACTTCCCTTACACTGTCATGCAACTTTCTGAGAATTAGAATATCTGTCATCTACTAGAAAAAGATGTGTTTCTATATCTGCCGTTTTTTTTCTATTTCTCCTTTTCTTAATTTTTAATACATACTTGTATTTTCTTTTGCAAATATATTTCTTTTGCCCAGCTATTCATTTCTTACATTGTCTTAACCCACACCTTGGTTTTCTCTTTCTTTTTCTGTCCATTTTCTGTAAGACAGATATTTCCTTCCCCTTTTTTTTGCTTGAATTCTTCTTAATCTCTTTTTCTGTTTTATTGTCTCAGTCACTGTGCTGCCAGAAGGTCTAGAAAAACAGATAAGTTGCAGAAAAGAAGTGTAACAGTGGCTGTAGTGCCAGGACACTGGCTGGAGCTAAGAATTCAATGTAAACAGGCTGCACTCCACCACTGCCCGTTCTTTGGACAGGTACTGCAGTGTTTGTTAGGTAAAGCAGACTTCAATACAGTGGCTTATGGATCTGAAGGGGGATAGAGGCAGCATTTAGGCAACTACACCTAAAACAACATGTTCCAAAAAAAAACTACATTCAGTGACTATCATGTGCCGGAGGCAAATTTTTGTCATTGCTTTCTTTCTGAAAATACTGTTTGCATCCCTACTAGAGATCAGACATGACATGAAATGCAGTGGTGATTAGTGTGTTTTCATTTTAAAAAGCCTCCATAGGAAGCCTGTCTCACCTCTGGAGGCAGCTGAATGGTGGAGCCCCTAAGGAGTTAGTGATTGCAAATTCTGGGTGAGGCAGTGGGGCATATCTCCATACAAAGGATAATTAAAGATGCATTGGGTATGAGGCAGCCTGATTCCTACCTTACCTGGCATAGGTACAGAAAGCAGATGATCTTGGTTCCTAGTCATTTTTCACCATGAGCATGTTCAAATTTATTTGGCAGAGCAGATGTATATTCTAAGGACTACAACAGGTGGTTTTGAGACTTCATCAGGCATTCAGAGCAGTGTGGTGAGTGGGTTTGTCCTTCCCTAGCAACTTGTGGATCCGTGAACACCGTGTCTAGGAATGTAGAAAATTGGTCCCTTAATGGAGAAGCTGAACACTGGTCTCTTGTTCTGGGGTATTGCACTAACCAAAGAGCTACCCTGTCAGTGGAGAAAAAGCAGCTACTAAAGAATCTGCTCTTTTTTTAGAAGTAAGAGAGGGGTGAGTGCAGGTTCAGGAAAGCAGAGGCTGCAGGCTGCCTTTCTGAAGGAAGGCACCTCTCAGCAGTTCTGACTACTGCAGTGTAACCTGGAGAGTGCTGGGATTTACTATTTTCTTCTGTGTCATTTTGTATTATGGCTCCCCAGGGTATTTTTTTTTCTCCTTCTGGGCTCTTGGTTTCCATTTAAGGGACTGAGAAAGTCCCAATGCTGCAGGGCTCAGCATTGTGGCATCTCAGACTGGGATCTGCTTTTTGTTTCTCTTTGTCTCAGTTCTACATCTGATAAAGGCTCTTTCCTCCTTTCAGTGGGGTGCTGTGAAAAATCAAGACTGTCAGATGCCCACATCCCACAGTTCTCCAGGAGTGGTGTAATGTGTACATGCATTGTGGATGGGAGAGAATGTGCAGTTAGTGGCATATTTTGAAGCACTTGACATATTGTTCTGTGATCCCCTGAAGACTGAGAATCTGGCAAGGTGCTGCCCTATCCCATATCAGGTTCCAAATGGCTGTACCAGAAGTAGAAGTAACACAGCAGTCCTTCAGCTGGGGGACTTTAGCTCAAAGGCGTAGTCTCTGGTATCACACTTAAATTTCAATGCTTAGTCTCACCCAGCCAGGTCCCCTTTGGTTTTGGCATGTTTTATTTCTACCCCCTAAATTCTCCTGCTGTATTTCTGAGTGGAGGGTATGTGGATGTCTCGACAGGAGATGCCTGCTCCTTGCTCTTACTTCTGAAAAATCTAATTCTGTTTTGTCTGTCTCTTCACACACCCATTGCCAGGGAGATTGGGTTTTCCAGGGCGGATGTCTGTCAGACTGACTGCTGTGAGGTGTTCCCTTCTTTAGAAATTCAGCTGGCTGGGGATCTGAGATATGCACATACAAATGTGTGCATAGGTGGGCCAGAATGAGGATTACTAGGAGGGACTCTGTGGTATAATGTGGGAAGGCCTCGAGGAGCCTCACTGCATCCCAGAGGAACACAGGAGCAGCATGGGGTACCAAGGGGCCTCTGCAGAGCCGCTGAGTACAAGGAAAATGACACTTAATATCCTCTAGCTGCATAAAGAGCACTCACTCACCATATCAATCCTCTTAAATCCTCATGTGTTTGAGGTTTCCACGTGTGGTAGTGGCTGTGTCTGCCAGAAAGTCTGCTTTACACGGCCTGCCTCCTTCCCTCCAGCCTGGCACTGGCGCTGCTGATAGCAGGGCTGCTGCACTCCTCTAAGTGCTGAGGACGTGAGAGGCTGCATGAGGATGCAGCCCAGCTCCCTCGGGCCACCTGCTGCCTCCCAAAAGGCTGATGGCACTAATCAAGGACAGAGAAGGGCAGCTCCCCTCCCCCACTTGTGCTTTTTTTAACCCTGTGGGGACCATGATGTCTTTTCACCTTGGGATGCAAGTGAGGGATCACAGCAGCAGAGGCTGGAGGAGGAATAGGGATGCACACGCAATGAAAAATGATGGGGGCAATGATGAGAGTGAGCGTGGCTGGGGAAAGGAGAAGGCACTGATGTAAAGGGCAAAGAGGAAATACATGTTGAGGGGGAGCGTATATTGGAAACAGACACAGCAGTAGGGAAAGGGACAGAAAGGACGGATGGACAAACCACAAAGAGATGGAAGCACACTTGAAGAAAGAGAAAGAAGGGGAAAAAAAAGTCATCCTGAGAGGATGAAGGCACAAATGTAGGAGGTGCCAAGAGCTGGCTAAAGCAGGGTTATGTGACATACTGAAACCAAGGCACTCGGCCAGTGGGTACAAAAGCGACATCTGCGCCTGCCTGGGGCAGGGTTTTGTAGAAGGGGAACTACTGATGTTTAAAATTGTGCTTAGTGGGGAGAAGACCACTGGCTGAAGATACAAAGTTCAAAGGCTGGGTGGGTTCCTCAGTCTTTCCATGTGGGTGGTTTCCCCCATATGTTCCCTGATTACCATTCTTGTGGTTCTGTCAGTAGCCAGGGATATTGGACTGGCCACTGTGTAGTCCCTGCCTTGTGGCTCCTTGCTGTCCTAGACCTGCCATCTCATTTCTTTAGTTCAATTGCTGAGCTGGGGAATGGCCAGTTCTACTTATCTGTGTCATCAACAGAGGAATCTACACTCTTCCTCATGCATCTAGTCTCTGCTTTCCCAGGTGCATTTCCCCATACTCACATTGTTTGTAGAGCGATAATGCACTTGGCAGGAGAGCTAATTCAGCAGTATAATGTCTTTCAAACAAAGTGCACCCTGTTCCCACCTGGACAATTAAACTGGAACAAATCTGTGCAGAAGCACTGACCTGAGGCCAAGCACTTTGCCTCCTGGAAAGATGTGTGGTGACTTCCCCTGTGAACACCACCTCAGCCCTACTGGGAGCTGTGGGATGGGCAGCTCATCCCTGCTGTCCTGGCCACTGCCAGTCTGCTCAGGCAGATTGCAGCAGGGTCAGAACCAGCTGTGATGGTGTTTTCCATGCAGTACCTACCTGTACAGCCTGCCTGAATGAAGCCCCTACTGGAACAAGTGGCATCGATGCTTTCTCCTGAATGCTGTTGCTCTCACAGAGCAAAAGCTCTGGAGTGGTGCTGAGCCTGTTTCCTACAAGCTGTCTTGTCTCTGGGGAACCTGAATCCAAAGCTTCTCCGTACTGGAGATGTTTGTCAAAGCTTATTCTTGGTCCCTGACCTCTGAGCAACAGGGCCACAGCGAGAGGTGTTTCAGAGCAAACAAAAGTATTTTGGGAAAAGGACTTGCTGCAGTTACATGGCATGGAAGGAGGAGGCCATGCAGCCAGGTCTGTGACCTCTGCAGTTTCCGGAGCTTTCTCTGGAGAGGCCTGGGCCAGAGCAGCCACAGCTTCTGTGTGAGTCCCCCAGAAACCTCTGCAGGGAGTTGCCACTGGAGAGCACAAAGGAGCTCTCCTTACACTTCACTGTAAAGCTGTGCAGAGCAGCACTTGTGACCTACCCTTTTGGAAATGCTCATGTAAAATATTAAAAGTATTGCCCTTCACATCTGGTTGGCAAGGTACAGATTTCTTTTGAGGATTTGGTCAATAGCATTAACTTCCTTAATGCTTTCAGCAAAATCTTATCTTTACTGTTCAAGCTTTCCCTTTTTCCGGGTTTGAGACCTTATCATTGTAAGGAGTGATATTTTTTGCAAAACAAAATGTGAAGGGAAAAAACCCACCCCTTCTTCATTACCTACAGAAGTTCTCCTGTAGGATTTTCCTTTTATTTTTATGAATGTGAAAGTTGGAGTTTGGGTAAACTTTGCCCAGTGGAAATAAACAAGAAAAATACAGGCTTTCAAAGAGGGAAGAGGTGACTACCAGTACACAGAGGTGCATATATAAACCCAAAGATATACATATATATACACATATATATATGTGTGTGTGTGTGTGTGTGTGTGTGTGTGTGTGAATGCAAGCAGAGATATGCAAACAGAAACAAAAATACAGCTATATATTATGTATACACTTGTGATCATGTGTGCATCTACATGCCTTTGTATGTACAAAGTAGCATGTATGCAAATATCTTCAGGTATTTAAATGTAAGCTTGGAAATAAAAGCACTTGCATAAATATATATATATGGACATAGAGTAATATGTACACATTTTGATATGGTGATATTTTTAGTATTATGAATTCATGCACTGCTAATCTCAGGCATGCTAGCATTTGTACGTGTATACAGCACCACACATTATATGTCTGTTTATGTATCAGAACATAAAGTTGCTCAGATAGGAATATTTTATATAGAAATGCAACTGTAATGGAGTGGGCCCTAGAGAATCCTCCTCCTGCCCACCAAAACACAGCTGGGCAGCTGTGCACAGCATCCTTGCACAGCTAGGCTGGCTGAGTGCAACCACTCTGGTTTTCAAAGGGGTGAGGAGGGCCACGGGCAAGCAGGTACACGCTTGTGTAGGAGTGCAAGTGAGCCATGAAAAGGTGAAGGAATCATCCTGGGGGAGGACAAAAGGGCGTGTGGAGCACCCAGAGGGAGCAATACAAGAGCCAGATGGGTTTACATGAGCAGGGCAACATCACTGGAGGGTGAGAAAGGAGGCTGGGGAAGAGACAAGAGAGCATGAATCAGGAAATGTGGTATTCCCCTGAAAAGGAAGAAGTATGAGGGGACAGTTTAGAGGATATACCCACCCTGGTTTTCTTGGCACCTGTTTCTGAGGGAGAGTGGGGCAGAACTGCTGGGATGGGATGGGATGGGATGGGATGGGATGGGATGGGATGGGATGGGATGGGATGGGATGGGATGGGATGGGATGGGATGGGATGGGATGGGATGGGATGATGAGGCTGCATGCTAGAATCCCTTCTGCTGCCTTTCTGGTGGTTGACCCTGATGGCAATAGAGAGCAGGACTGGCTGCATAGGGCAGCTCTTCCTGAGGACCGGTTTAATCTCTCTTGTCTTTCCTCATCTGCTCTGCCTGAATCTCAGCACAGGAGCAGTGTGCGGGGCTTTGGAATACTCTCCCCGACGTCTCCTTTTTTGACTTGCATGGGCTGCTCCTTGTGCTCCTGGTGACTGAGCAGCAAGCACGGGGTGCTGTGCTTGTGGGGAGAGGGGAGCACCGCCCCGGGGCAGCTCAGAGCATCTCCTGCTGGGAGAGGAATGATAAACCCCGGTGCGCTAGGCTGGTTTAGCCATTGTGAGCCCGCACAGGGATAGGGGGAGGCTCAGGTCCCGCCGGGTGTTTACAGCTAACTTTAGATTACAATAGTGAGGGGAGTAGAGAAGGGTTAGCCAGGGGCTTTGTTTTTTCCCTGGGAATCCTGCTGCTGTAATTACTTGTCATCTCAGCCATTTTCACAGTCTCTGTTCCCCTCCGCCCCAGGCTACAATCCTTCACTCTGTTGCTGGAAAATGTAGTGTGGTTCGGGTCAGGTACCTGGGAGCAGAGCACGGCTTGGTGAGAAATGCCTGCAGAAGTGGTGTTTGTGAATCCGCAGCTCTGCTTGTGCCCGGTGTGTCTGTGTTTTTATGTCTGAGCTGCTGTGTCAAGATACGTGTGTTAGTTAATGTTTGTATTTGCTGGGGTGTGTGTAGGTCTAGTGGGTGGGTTCAGCTCTGCACACTCTGTGTGTATGTGCTGGCCCTGCGTGTAGTTCTCTCTTACTAATATTGGGGTGTGAGAAATATGCCTAACTGGGAATAATGTGAGATAAGACAGCTCACACTGATGAAACACCTCCACTCCGTGCCATGGGTGCAGGCCCGGACCAGCTCTGCGTGCCAGCAGGCAGCATTCCCCAGCACCCATTCCACTGCTGCTGGATTGACCAGGCTGGGCATAAAATGTGAGGAAGCCTTTGCTCTCTGATCGGTATCTGTGTGACTGAAACATTGCAGCTGGTTAAGCAGCTAGAGCACATTGTCGAGCTGCATTCGTCAAACTTCCCACCATCCTTCCCTCAGGCTGGCACGGTGCCCCGCACGTACCAAAGAGAGTTTCTTCTTATGTCTTCAGAGAAAAAAGTGTTTCTCACCCTTCTTAAGAAATAACATTTTACCATCTGAATATAGTCATTTCTTGACCAATACGAAGTAAAGATTAGTTTTGTGAAGACGTTGCAAAAACAACCCAGTCCTTATGCATGTACTGCTCAGCCCTTGGGAAAAGGAAGGAAGGAAGGAAGGGAGGCTCAGATGACTGGCAACCCTAATTCCCGCTATCCCATACCTTCTGTTCCTCTCCAGAGCTCCTCATGAACTGACCCCTAGTCCAACCAGTATCCTGAACTGGGTGTATCTTCTTATAGTACTTTGGTAGGAAATTCCCTTTGGAATTTCACGTCTTGGTACAACTTTTTTTTTCTCTACTTATGCTGATGGGCTTTAATTGAACATCATTAGCCAGGTTGGTTTCTTACATTGCCCTTCAAATTTAGTTTCTTGCTCAGGGTGGAGAAAAACACAGTGAGATGCAGTGACTGATGTAGAAAAAACCCACACCACGTACGTTTTGGCCAAAGCCTCTTGCTCCTGCAACCTCCTGCCAGCTCACCCCTGAGCTCCCATCACAGCTCTGCTGCTGTCTCCACCACCCCAGATGCTGCAGCATCCCAGTTCACAAGTGGGACATGGGCTTTGGAGCAGTTTCAGTTGTAGTTCACCTGTACATTGCAGAGGAAAGGAAGCAAAACCGGAGAGAGATCATAAGAAGGGCAGTTGCTTGTGGTAAAAAAAAAAAAAAAAAGTATATTTATAACATTCTCTGTGAGTCACATGCACATACTTAATTATTGCTGTTCTGAGATGCGAACCAGTGTTAGAATAAAATCAGATAAACAATAGCTCAAGAAAAGGCAAATGTACAGGTATATGGCTCCTCTCTTTGCTAGAAAGCCTGGTTTCACAAGGAAACGTCAATCAGGGAAAAAAGCAGCTAGATGCTGGCCAGGAGTCTTTTTCCACTCACAATAAAAGAGGACAAGGCCTGAAGCGTTATAGGAAATGGGACTAGGAAACCTTAGAGGACTTTCAGGGGGTTGTCACGTCTTTCACATAGCACCAGGACAGAATTTTCAAGGGGATGCTGGTTTCCTCTCCAGCATGTGGGTTTCTGCAGAACTATTTACTCTTTTAATAAGGTTAGTTCCCCTTTGTGAATCATTGTTAAAGCATTAAATATTGATTTCCGCTGATTTTTTTTTTTTTACAGCAGATACTTCCCCTTTTGAAAGCAATGGTGAAAGTATTAAAACTTTTAACTTCAGTTTACTTCAGATTAACCAGCCCGCTTAATGACCAAAGTTTTCAGAGAGCAGCTTCAGCCTACACTGCACCGTGGCTGAGGGCAGAATTTAAAGGTGGCTTTGGTTTATTGCCGTGATCTCTCCAGTGCTAAGTCTGTGGTTTTCTACTTGGGTAATTTTACAGCTTCTTCCTCTACCTCTGTCTGTTCATCTTTTCTGACTATTCACAAGTTATCCTTTTCCCTCTGATATTTTGCTGCAGCCTTTTTCTTCATTTTCTCTTCTAATCCTCTGCCTTGCCCTTCTAATCTGCTTTAGTATTTTCTTTCTTCACCTCATTATGTCCTTTTGTTTTTGCCTTCTGTGTCTCCATTGGTTCTTTTCTCACTCGCTTAACCTCCTGTTGTTTACAGGCCAACCTACATCCCACCCATCATCTTGTTTCTCTCTTTTATCTTTCCTCCTTTTCTTCCCCCCTCCTCCTAACCTCCTCTTAACAATAAAAGTTACTCATGGCTTGAGGGGGAAGCATCTGGCCCATGCTGGCTCTCATCCTCTCTCCTTTGTTCTGAATGGTCTTTTGTTATAAACACAACAAACAGAAAAGCACAAATCAGCTCTCAAGGCAAACACTGCATAATAATCCTCCTTGTCCCTGCTCCTCTTATCTCTGAAGAATTTGTTCTCCAGGCAAAATAAGAAGAAACACGAGATAGGATTCACCAACTTTGGAGGTGAAAGAGAGATTGGAAAGAGCTTCATCATATGGGGCAGCACCACTGAACTACAGCTTGGGCAGATTCAGTAAAGTAGTGAAATATGGTTTGCCAGGAGTTTGGACAGCCATGTGATGATCCTGTGGCTGATCAATCCCTGTTGATCAGTCTGTGTTCCCATTAAGTTGTAGAGGAATGGACAGGACCAAAAATGACAGGTTTTTTATTTTTAACACCTAATTCTTGGCACCTTATCCTCATTTGTGCCTTGAGCCAAGGCCCTGTGTATATGGAATGTGTTTGCCAGAGAGCTGTACCTGCTGGACCTCCACTGACGTTCTCAATAAGCCAGAGCAAGGGGCTTCTGTGAGGTCACATGCCAGCTCCGGTCCCTGAGATGAATTAAAATAAGAACAGGCTTGCCCATTGTTGGGGCTGTTGCTTAATGTTAGATAGGGATTCTCTGATTAAACCAGCTTTCCTCAGAAAATGTAAGTTCCCTGGAAGTGAAATGCTAGTTGGCATGCACTAGTTTAGACATGCAAGCGTTCTCAAAGCTAAAAAGGAAAGAGCTTGTTAAGCAAAAGACAAGCCTTTCCCAATCCCCATAGCTCCGTGGTTAGGATACCGGTGTTTAATGTGGGGCAGCCAGCATCAAGTTCTACCTGGGACCGGTTCTGCCTGGCCCTTCCCCCAGCAACCTTAGGTCTGGCTGCCCACATGCCTCCATCCTAGCACAGTTACTGCACTTTGCATAATATACGAGTATTATATTCACAAAAAGACAGGGTGAGTAGTTTTGGCGCAGTATCAGATAGCTCTGCTAAGGAGGTGTTAAGGTACTTCCCCCAACAGCCGACCTTCAGAAGAATTAGCCGCGATGTGGGAGGTAGGTGTGTGTCCTAGGACAGAAACAAAACTGGTATTTGGGAGGAACAGGCTGTGATGCAAACTTCGAGTCAGAATATTTGAGCATCAGCACACAGGGGCAAAACTCACTGAAATGGGTATTTCCCCGCACATTCCTTAGGGAAACTGGGGTTTCAGTGGTGCGTTTTGAGCTTGAGAAAGAAACAGTCTTTCTTATTACTGTTTACTTCTCCAGCTCTGTTAAATAAAGACGTGCTACCCATGATGTTCTGCATTATGTGTTAGAGATTTAATTTTCAGCTAAACTTTTATTGCTTCTAAATTGGACGGGTAGCTATGTATGTATTTAATCTAATCTTGAAGTTCAGATTGCTCAGCATTTGCAACAGACTTACGTGGGTTAAGAATAAACAACGAATGAGGACATTTCAGAAGAATGCAGTCCAGAGATTGTCTCTGAAATGTGAATATGCTTAAAGCCTCCAGAAATATGGCAACTTCTCACACTAACAAATAAATGAATATTTCCAAAGCTAATGCCAGAGTTTGGGACAGCCAGGTGATCCGATTCAACGTGGAGCTTGCTATGCTTGCAAACAAATGGAAAATAAGCTAGGAAAAGGAAAAATGTGAGCCAGAATTACTCAAACAAAGAGTTAGGGAATCAGACTGGACAGAGGTGAGGCTGACACAGCTCCTTGCTCCCAGTGGCAAGAATGACCCTGTATTCCCTGTAGGCACGTGCATGAACCCACACATAAACGCTGCACAGGCACACGGATGCACGGCTGCCTCACAGAGCTCCACAGACACACGGTGCAGCTACACAAACAGCTCCAGTGGCCTCACAAGAGGAGCAGGATGGAGCTGCAGCAGTGGGGAATATACATGTGAATATGATACGGTGGATCCTTCCAAGGAGCTGGGCTCAGACAGTCTGACCACAGACACCAGTAGTCTCTGATGCTGGCACAAGGCTTCAGCCCACTCCTGTTCCTGGTACATACACACAGGTGTGTGCATGGATGGCCAGGACACTCCTGGTCCCCCCAGGAGCCAACCTGGCATGGCCTCACCCTTAGAGACAAGCAGACACCAGTGGTACTCACCCTTACAGAGAGCACCTCAGAGCAAAAATAGGATTTAATAACGAGATAGGGCAAACTGTGCTAACCAAGTGCAGGACAAGGCTGGACACTTTTGCTGGTCAGCCAAGAATTTTCATGCAACTGTCCCTTCTTCCCCCATATCTCTCCCTTTCCCCTCTGTTTCCTCCCCTAAACATCCCATAGTAAGCCTTGTACAACCCCAAAATGCTCTTCCCGTGCATCCTGTAAGGTGTTCGTGGCCCAGGACACACCACCTCCCCTTTCACAGTTTGAAAAGTGCTCCAGCTTTGGCTTTGCGATGAATTTCACACCTGGGCTGATGGCTCTCCTGAGCCGTTGGCCCAGGCAGGGGGTCCTTAATCTGGGTGGTCACCTGGCATTGTGTCCCTGTTTTCCTCCGGGTGTATGAAAAAGGAACCTTTGATGTGCTAATGGCTCTTGTGAGGGGCCGGGGAGGAGCTGGGGCAGAGGGTTAGCTGGGGCCCTTCTTCTGCCATTGTCTCCCCGTGCTCCTCTGTGGCTGTGAAGAGGGGCTTTTGTCACACAGCCCAAGGAGGACTGTGCAGGCGTCCCGTGCCCTTCCACACTTTTTCTGCTGGCAATAATATTTTAACAACAACACACGGAATACACGTGAGATATTTATCAAATAGCACATGAACACCCCATGAGGGTATTTATCACTCACCCTCATAAATGCCATAAAATGAATAGGTATTTCTGAGAGTGAGTGAAGGAAAGCTTTGACCTGTTAATTTCCAGTTAATTTCCACGTGTGGCCAGGTGACAACACCAAATAAACAGCAGAATCGAATTTAAAATGTGATTGTTCCAGTTTCCCAGAATTTGATGGCAAAAGTGGTGTCTAGTCTCAAGGTATTTTTCCTAACAATAAAAAACAGGGTAAGTCAGCTTTCCCCCCCACTGTTCTTGCCCCCAGCTCTCAACTGCTGCTGTTTTCTGAAGTCAAAGTCCTTGACAGATTCTTAATTCAGTGAAGACTTTTATTGTTTGACAGCACTTTTGGTTGATTCAAAGCACAGCTCTACATTATTGTCCTGGAAGAGTCTGGCAATTGTTTGACTTGAAGGATGGAGCACTGTAGCGTTTGATTGAATTACAGACTCATCAAATGGTCTCATCAAATTGGAGAAGACCTTAAAAATAATTTTGCTTCAATCTCCCTGCCATGGGCGGTGACACTGTTTTCTCAAAGCCCCATCCAACCTGGCCTTATGCACTTCCAGGGATCAGGCATCCCCAATTTCTCTAGGCAATCTCTGCCAGTGCCCTACCACCCTCACAGTACAGAGTTCCTTCCTATTATCTAATCTAAATCTGCCCTCTGTCATTTTGAAACCATTCCCCCGTGTCCTGTCACTATGTGCCCTTGTAAGGAAGTGTGTAAGTCTGGGACTAGATCCAACTTCATCTTTGCCCCCGCAGATTCTAGCATCGCATGAAAAATATATTTTTGGCAACCCGATAAACAAAAACATCCCCGGAACGCAGCTACCCAGAACCGTACTTCATCCGCAGCTTTGAGAGGCGGTGGGAGGACGCGCAGAGCACGGCACCCAGGCTACTGCCCGTGCTCTTCGTGCGGCCGCCTCAGCACCGCCTTGCTGCTTCAGCTTACAGACGGAATAACGGAGACATTTATTTTTATATACAACAAATGACAAATAAAGACGTCGCCGCGCGTCACGCAGCCGCTGTCGCTGCAAACGGCCCGCAGCGCCGGCGGTGCCATCAGCCAACGCCTGGCGCGTGGCACCCGCCGTGTGGCGGGGCCTTGCGCGGCCCCTGCGGCCCGGCCCGCTCCATCACCGCCCGGCAGCCCCGCACGCAGAGACATCCCCGTCACGGAGGGGCGTGAGCTCCGGCGGGGGAGCTCCGTGATTGCGGCGTTTCGGCGTTCGGCAGCATCCCAGCCCCGCCCCTGCCCAGCCTCTCTCCGCCTCTCCCCTCCCACGGCTGAGGCCATAAATGGCGGCGGGCGGGCGCGGGGCGGCGTGCGCGGGGCGGTCTCGCGGCGGTCTCGGGCGTGGGCGGGCGCGGAGCCGCCGCCTCTCGCGCGTTCCGTTAGGTGCCGCCGGGCGGCCGTTCGCTGGCAGTCGTGCAGCGGGAGCCTCCAACGATGGACACCAAAAAAGGTGGGCAGCGCAACGCGGGGCCCCTTCTCGCCCTCTTTCCAGCCGCGGCCGCTCGGGTCCCCGGGCGCTTGCGGGGAGGGATGCGGCTGCGGCGGGGATGGATGCGGTGGTGGTCCCGGCGGGGTCGCTGCGCGGCCCTTCGGCGGCTCTGTGTGAGGGGGCGGGGGGACCGCACGCTCTGGGAGAGGTTATCGCAGGTCGCGAGATTGATTTTGGTTTCCTGCGCGTGGCCTGATGATGCACATGATGCTGTCCGCGTTGTAGGATATTGATCACGAGGTTTGTTTCGCTGGCGGCGCCGCACTCGGTTTGTCCCAGGGTTTAGGATGCTAAGCGGGGGATTGATGTTAAAGGCGGGTTTTTTTGCTGGCAGTAATATGACCTATAAAAGCATTTTTAAATTTCGAGAAGGTGATGGAGCGTGTTCTTCCCCTCCTTGTCATACGGAGAGCGGGGGATATTTGTCGGTATCTGCTCGAACGCAGCTGCGAGTGAGGTGCGCAGCAGTGGAGCGGGCTCATGACTGCGTGTGCTTGAACGTACTGAGGGAGACAGCAAATACCCACCTGAACCTGGCGCGGGATGCCGGGGAATTACACGGGAATAGCCAGAACTGCAGGAGGCCGGGGCTCTCATCGCCATATTGATGGGAGATGAGGGCACTGTGAGAGGATGAGGCAGAGGAAAGGAGAGCGTTTGGTCAAGGTCGTTCAGAGACGCGCGGAGAGGCCGCTCCTGCCGGGCTCAACAAGTTGTACAGCTCTGGGGTTTGAGGCAGTGAAGGAGGGCAGCATCTCCTGGGAAATGAGTGCTGCCGACGCCTGTGGTCGGAGGGAGGGGTGGCGGTTTGAATTCCGTGCTGGTGTACAGACCTCAGCCTTGAGCCTTTAGATAGAGTGGGTGTAGCTGTGCTATTTCTGAGCTCCCTGTTTGCCTTTTGGGAAGCGAGGCACTTGCAGCGTTAACAAATGATCCATACATTAGATCACAGTCTGGCTCACTGGAGGGGATAGGTCATGCCATGTGATGTCTAGGTGGTAAGAGGCTGGGTAGGAGATGAATAACAGGCAATAGCCAGGAGAAGGAAGTATGAAAGGGGGTAGAATAACTAACTAACCCTATAGCTTATTTATGTACCATGTAAGTGATGGGTGCCCACAAAGCAGGGACCTTGTGGTTCCTGCAGCACCCAGAAGGAAAAGGCCAGCTGTGGTCACTGCAAGCCATGACAAAGCAGAGTCCTGGGGGAAAGGTGCTCTTATGTGAACCATGTAGAGAGCTGGGGTTTGTCTTCAGCTTTGCCATGCCTGCTGACTAGAGATGGCCTGGCCTGGAGTGCTAAAACTGCTTAGATATTATAATGCATTTCTACAGGCATCTAGTTGCTTTGGAAGAGCTGTGTCCTTGTGGTTCTGTGCCGAATTTCCTTGAGATAAAAATGAGGGGACCAGTCTCAGGCTGCCAGGGAGAATGCCTGGACTACCCAGGGTGTGTTCAGGTGTGAATGCTACCTCCGTGCTCATCTGCCCCCTGTCCACTTTGTCTCCACCACTGACCTGGGCAGGAGGACATTGACATGGTGTAGGTGGAGGAAACCATGCCTGAGAGTTCTTTCCCCAATTTCTGTTTATTGAGGCTGAACTGGTCGTGTCTGAGGGCTGTGCAGGCCAGAAGCACATACGTGCTTGGCTTGAAAGATTGGTGGAGGTGGCATGAGCATTGACGGAAGGTTGTTATTGTCAAAAACTTTGGGCAGTTTTGAGAGCCACTACTGCAGCTGAGCTAAAAAGTGAGAGACTGGAAGAGCTGTGACAGTAGGCACTACCAAGTAGTTTACTCTGCCAGGCTTAAGTACAATAATTGGAAAGTCTTGGAAAAGGAGCTGTTAATATTTTTGGAAAAGCTTCCAAACCTGAGACTGGGAGGAACACAATCTTTCCAAATTGTGCCAACTCAGGCACTGGCTGCCTAAGTGCCAATTCCTGAGTCACCTGCTCCCCCACACCTCCCTCACTCAGAGCTGGCTTAAATGCCACAAGCTTCAAAAGTGAATAAAATGACAGATGCTTTTTGCTGACACTTAAATTTCTCAGTCTGTGGGACTTCTAAGGTTGGACCTTCAAGATTTCCCTATGGCCCTGAGGGCTCAGTGGTTTTTATTTTAATTTGATAGAGATTCAGGTATACTGAAACTTCAGGGAGTGTGCTTCATTCAAAATAACAACTATTGCCACAGCTTAAAGAAAAATAGACGAGAAGCTTGGTAACAACCCAAGCTGCCACCTCTGGAGGCAGGCTGCTGTGCCAGTGCCCTGGGGCAGGGTTGGGAAGCTCTAGCCTGGGAAAAACAAGCCTGTTGCTGAAGAGTGCGTGTTGTAACTGTTACGAGTGACTGCCAGTGTAGCTCATGGGCAGATCTGAGCCTCAATTTATGGGAACTTGTCAGCTGGCTCAGGGAAGAGTTAGACCCTTCTTTCATGACATGCCAGAGATCAGCAAAAGCTTCTGTAAAGCAGATCAACCCAAAATAACAGCCACTAATGCAGCCAGTGTATTCATTACTAATGAGCTGAGAATAGTTGCTGAAGGTCAGGAGATAACAAAGGGGAGGCCCTGACAAGCCCTCCTACTTGTAGCCACAGAACTTTTCCTGCTGTACAGTTGCATCTCCCTTTCCAGGGAGGGGGATCCAAGTGATGCTACTGGTACTCACCCTTGCTGGATAAAAGCCCATTCCCTGCCCTCAGAGCACTTGCACATGGCACCTATGAGCTGCAGCTGCTGTTTATGCTGAAGAGAAACGCAAGCTGTGTAGAAAGCCAAATTAACTAAATAATCGTTCCCTCTCTTTCCACAGAAAATCACAGCGCCTCTTGTCTATGCTGTTTGCATTGCTGCTATTGGATCTCTGCAGTTTGGGTACAACACTGGTGTAATTAATGCACCTGAGAAGGTGAGAGGGAGAATGAGGTGGGATTGGTGATGGGAAGACAATGGTGTAGAAAGGAGAGGGACTGTCTCCCAAGCAATAATTTGGTTTTGGTTCATGAAGTCAGTAAGAATTTAAAATCCCCTTTCAAATGCAACATTGAGCGACAAACTTTTGGTGAGGAGAGCAAACAGAGAGGCTAATTCTCTTAATTAGGAGCACAGGAAGGGCAGGAGAGTTCCATCTGCCATATGTGGTGTGTGGAGGAATGTGAGCTGCTTCAGTTTTGAGTCAGATTAAACCAACCATGGCAGAAGGAATGTAGAGAGCAGTGTGCAGAAAACATTTAAGGGTTGGTAGGAATTACAGCTGCCCTAATTTATTTCAAGTTTATTTTACTTGTTTATTCATTCCTTGTGTTAAGTATAGATTCAGTGTTTGTAAAAGGGTTGTTACTTGGACATTTGACCAAATCATCTCATGACTATAGCCTAAGAAACAAGAGGTGAAGAAAATGAGAGATGTGGTTTTCATGTAACTTTAAGATGGTTCCTCTGTCAAGAACTGAGTCACGAATACCACATCCACCCTGTCTCCGGGAAGAGATGTTCACGATGGGATGGGGGATGGTGTCAGTCCTCCCTAGCTAATGTCCTGCTGCCATCTGCTGGGGGCAGACATTCTGTCCCCCACCAGCCCATGCCAGAATTTACCTCACTAGCTAAGAGGATGCCTGGGGAATCAGCAACGTTGCCCTGTCACATCCCCCTGGGACAGCGTTATGTAAAAAATAAACAAATTTTCAGGCTTACTTCAGTGAAGCCTTGTGTGTCTCCAACTATTTCTGTACCAGAAATATATTTTGGTATTGTCAGAATTGTTCCCATCCACTCACTGGTCATGTTTTCTTGTTCCCTTTCACTCCCAACTGTCTCCCGCCTCCTCCCAAGAACCACCAGTGACTCACATCATCTGAAATATTCAGCAGATAAGCCTGTTTTCCTTAATAAACACTGCTGTCCTGTGGGTACCCTGCCTACTCAGTGAAGCATTCTCCCTCATCATACTGCTACTTCTCAGTGAATGTTCCTCCTTCTGTGCCCTCGTCTCCCCCTTGTGTAACTTGTTGCTGCCATTTTGGGCCTCTCTGTTTTCATGGCAGCAGGAGGCAGAAGGAAGACAGTAGTCTCCCCTCTCCTCAGTGTAAAATGCCTCCCTCTGGATTGTAACTCTCGCTACCTGATTCCTCTTGCAGATTATCCGGAAGTTTTTCAACAAAACTCTCTCAGAAAGAAGTGGGCAGGCTGTCTCACAAGAACTGCTCACCTCATTATGGTCACTTTCTGTGGCCATCTTCTCAGTGGGAGGCATGATTGGCTCCTTCTCAGTCAGTCTGTTTGTAAACAGATTTGGCAGGTAAGTTGGGAAGAGGGATGCAAACTGTTGGAGAACTTTTCCCTTTACAAAGGAGCATTGGCAGGAGGAGGGCAGAGGTGGGAAGAGATGTCTGGGGAGGAAGCAAGAATGTGTGGGCTGCAAAAAGGATTGCAGGCCAAGGCAGGAGCTGAATGGGAATTCTCTTCACACCCCTGAGATGGGAGATCATGGGCATGTTTACCTTTACCCCCCTCCTGATGATTTTCCTGCTGTATTCTCAGTTTAAGCTCAGTCTTGACATCTTTACCCTGGCAGGAGGAACTCCATGCTGTTGGTGAATGTCTTGGCCTTCGCTGGTGGCCTTCTCATGGCCTTCTCTAAGGCAGCAAAGGCAGTGGAGATGTTGATTATTGGTCGCTTTGTTATTGGTGCCTTCTGTGGCCTCTGCACCGGCTTTGTGCCCATGTACATCAGTGAGGTCTCACCCACCAGCGTCCGCGGAGCCTTCGGCACCCTCAACCAGCTGGGCATTGTTGTGGGCATCCTGGTGGCTCAGGTAGGCCTGGTACAACCCGATCCTGCCCTTGGGTGGGGAAAGGAGGGCTGGGGAAGGGTGAGGAGGGCTTTACTTGGCATCAGGTGCAGTATGTGGGTCCTGTCATACTGGGGTGGGGATGAGGAATTGAAGTGTTTAAAGTCACTCTTATTTCTCTTCTATTCTCGGTGCAGATCTTTGGACTGGAGGCAATCATGGGCACTGAAGGACTTTGGCCAATGCTTTTGGGGTTCACCATCCTCCCAGCAATTCTGCAGTGTGTAGGTCTTCTATTCTGCCCTGAAAGCCCTCGTTTCCTATTGATCAACAAGATGGAGGAGGAGAAAGCTGAAGCAGGTAAGAACTCATCTCAAAGGGGCAGGGCAGTGTTCTGGCTCCCAGCCTGTGCTGAACTTGAGTGGGAGGCCAGGACTGATCCTGGAGCCTGTGGTAGATTAGGGTGTGACTCCCAGAGGGCATCAGGCCTTGCCTACCTTCCCATCCTTTAGGTTGCACCAATGCAAGGAAGCATGAGAAACCTGGCATCTCAACAGAGGCTCCAGGTGGGATTAAGATGTGAGGAGTGGCACCTAGTCTAGTGGGATGTAGCAGCACCAGCTGCTGTTACTCTGCCAGCTCCTCCTGAAAGGCAGGAAATATGCTGGCTTTTAAAAGGGAACTTGGAGGGCTGGGGTCAACTCTGGCAAGAGCTTGAACAGAATTTCAGGATCAAACATAAGCTTGGAGATCAATCAGCATGAGCCAGGACCAGGGCCTGGTTTCTGTGCTCATCACAGCATTCTGATCTCTGGGTTGAAAAGAAGAGCAAAGCTGCCAGCAGAGGCCTGGTCTTTCCCATGCAGCAGGCCTCAACATCTACTGGAGGTGTTGTCTTCCTCCCATGCCCTTCCTGCCGTAGCAGGATGGGACACACACACCTCCTGTGGCCAGTAGGTGTGTCTCATACCTGACATCTTTGGCTTCCTCCCTCCAGTTCTCCAGAAGCTCCGTGGTGATCGAGATGTGTCTCAAGACATCCAGGAAATGAAAGACGAAAGTGCTAAAATGTCCCAGGAAAAGAAAGCAACTGTGCCTGAGCTCTTCCGTTCTCCAAACTACCGTCAAGCCATTATCATTGCCATCATGCTGCAGCTCTCCCAGCAGCTCTCAGGCATCAATGCTGTGAGTTACCTTCCTTTGCCATCTTCTGGGCCTCCCTTATCTCTGGCTAAACTTGCACTTGGTGTGGAGAGAACTCTAAGTCCCAAAACATATTTGTGCCTTGACTGGAGGTCACTGTTTTGTCATGTGGCAAAGATGCTAAGATGGAAAGTGGATGTTAAGGCTTTCACTTTCCCCACTCGCACCCTGGCAAGACACTGCAGCCTTGCACCAAGTGAATGAACCTTGACTGGAATCATGCTGTTTTTATAGCATGGAGTGCTGCTTAGAAACTCCCCACTGGGCATGCAAGCCATTAGGCAGAGGATGAGGGACATGCTCTCAAACATGGAATCATGACCATGTCCAACTTTCTCTTCTCTTCCCAGGTATTCTATTATTCTACAGGGATTTTTGAAAGAGCTGGTATCACACAGCCTGTCTATGCCACCATTGGAGCTGGTGTGGTCAACACAGTCTTCACTGTGGTGTCGGTGAGTGGGACAGGGCTGTGAGTCTGCCTGGGCCCGTCCCTGGCAGGTGGGACTACAGACAAGTAGCCAGGCAGTGGCAAGGGACTGGGCTATACTTGTAGGAGCAAAGACCAGAGTGCATCAAAGGCATGGTGGGAGGAGAGATGGGCAGAAAGAGGTGTTGTTGTTATCTCAGACAAAAGAAGGTGGAAAAGGAGTGGACGTGGGGAAAAGAGTGATGAGAGAAAGCAGCAGCAAGAATAAGAGTGGAAGAACTTGTGCTGATGACGGAGCAGCCTGGTGACCTCCACTGAGCTCACCATGGTCTGAGGTTTACAGGCAGATAAGGAAGAGGTGCAGGAGACACTGAGCAAGGAAGTCTGTCCTGCTTTTGCTGCCGAAGTAATGGACTTTTTTTTCCTTCTGTGTTCTTTCCAGCTTTTCCTGGTGGAGCGTGCAGGGCGCCGGACCCTCCATTTGGTCGGTTTGGGTGGCATGGCTGTGTGTGCTGCTGTTATGACTATAGCTTTAGCTCTAAAGGTGAGTGATCAGTGTTATTGCCCAGGCTGACCCCAGCAGGAACTTGTAAGAAAATATATCTGCTTTGCTCTGCAGTGCTGCCCTGTAGGCAGGTAGAGTCAGGGCTAGAACCAGCCAAATGTGCAGGGAGAGAGCAATTTTATAACTCTGGGAGCTGCTACAGTGTTCACAGTGCAGCTGAGAAAGTTGTGACACTGGAGGTGGCATTGTGCTGATCGTATTTTGTTCCCCTGCAGGACACTGTGGATTGGATCAGGTACATCAGCATTGTTGCCACTTTTGGCTTTGTGGCTCTTTTTGAGATTGGCCCTGGCCCTATCCCGTGGTTCATTGTGGCAGAACTCTTCAGCCAGGGCCCACGACCTGCAGCCATGGCAGTGGCTGGTTGCTCCAACTGGACCTCCAATTTCTTGGTGGGAATGCTTTTCCCCTATGCAGAGGTAAGTCCTGGTTTATAAAGCACTGTGAGAGCACTGCAGTATTGGAATAGGTGTCCAGAAAGGTAGTAGAATCTGCATCTTTGAAGAATTTGACACATGACTATATGACCTTTAATAACCCAACCTCTCCTGGAAGTTGTCCCTGCTTTGAGAAGAAGGCTGGTGAGTCTTCCAGAGGTTGAGTCAGTGTTATGATTGTTACTGGAGGCTGTTGGTCACCTTACATTCTACTGTCTTAACTGTTTGCAGCTTAGAAATATTTGGAAGAGCCATCTTAGCACATCAGGGCTTTTGCTTTACAAACATCCATTTTGTTCACCCTCAGGAAGATTAAAGACCTTTAGAAGCCCATAGAAATGTGATTTCAATTTTAAAAATGCTGTGATGAGAAAAAAGTCAGTAAGGGAAAAGGTGGAGAAAGGTGTTGGGATTTTAACCTGTCAACAGCAAATGACCTTCCATATAATTTGAAAATAAAATCTTTTTGTCTTTGTCCTCCCTGCAGAAACTATGTGGCTCCTATGTCTTCCTCATATTCCTTGTTTTCCTGGTCATCTTCTTTGTCTTCACATTCTTCAAAGTGCCAGAGACCAAGGGCAGGACTTTTGAAGACATCTCCAGGGGCTTTGAAGGACGAGGAGGAAACGACGCCTCGTCACCCCAGAAGACCCCCATGGTGGAGATGAACAGCAAATAAGCTGGCAAAGCAGCTGCCTAAGATCCATGACACACCCGTTCTTTTACTCGTTCATGCTTAAAGAATCATTAAAGGAATGAGCAAAGAAAACCATGAGAACTGGGACGTTCTTCCCCTCCTCAATTGCTGCTATATTCTTCTTTTCACCCATATGCTCACCCATTCTGCCAGGCTTGCCAGCATTAAACAAATCTGATATGGGTGATCTGCCATACCGGAAAGCACCTGGCACTCGCAAAAATAATCTCATCTTCCCTGCCACAAACATCAGGATAACAGAAGAGCTGGCAATATTTTTACTTTTCTCATGTAAAATGGCCGTTTGGGGTTAACATACTTATGCACACAGTGACCATTATGTATTTGAACCTGATTACTATTTTTGTAGTGAGTTGAAATGACCCGCTAAATGAGTCCCCAGCCCTTTGAGTCTACTCTGTGTGCGTAAGGTGTTACACTGGAATTTAGCAAGCTTACCAAAAGCCATCTTGCTTTTTCCTATCCAGTGTGCACTTTTTTTAGCCTCAGGAAAAAGGGGACCAAGTCACATGCATATTTTTTCCTGCTCTTTTATTTTTTGTATAGACAGACTGAAAGCATACTTTTACTTCAGTTTATTTATTTGTATGTCACTTTGTAAATATTTATTTTTTTAATGGTGTACAAAATTGTACAGGTAAAGAAATTGGACAAGTTTAAGAGAAATAGCTATTCTAACAAAAGATGCTGTAGACTTGAGGTGCAATAAGACTGTAAAGGAGAAATGTGGTACTAAAAGGGAGATATTGAGCATTTTAGGTGGTATGTACAGCAGAGCCAATTATGCACATCACCTTGAAGTTGTTTGTGCCCTCTGGAAAGAAATTCGAAGAGTTGTGTGCTTGTGGAAGAGGTATGTTTTGGCACTAAAATCTGTTATTAGGGATTTTTGGTGGCTATTTTAAAGATTTGTTCTCAAGTGTTGATGAGAGTGTGATATGGCATCTTACAATGGGTGTTGTTGGATTATATTTTCAGACGTGGTTTTAAGCATTCTATGGATGATTGAGGGTGGTGATTGCAAACCAGAAGGTAATTTTTCCTGCCTTTATTTTGTTTCTTTTTGGCTTCTCTGTTATAGTCTAGTACGTCATAAATTCTGAAATTTGCAGATTGTCATTTAAAGGAGTGCGAGGATAAAAATTATTTTTCAAAAGTGTATTTTCTTAGCAGCAGTTCCTATAAATATTACAGAGGCATATAGCATGACCCTTCTGGACACAGGCATGGTCAGTTGTGGTACATGTAAGTTCATAAAGGTAGAGATGCAGGACTAGACACCAGAGCTACTGGAATTTGCTAGTTTAGCAGTGTGAGAAGTCTGTAGTGCTCAGTCCCCTGCTTGGTTGAAGGCCAGATGTTTTTTGCCCCATATATCCTCTCTGGAAGGTCTGCATGATGTTGTGGTGCTCACCAGTGTGCTTTGTAGATGTGTACAGCTCTCTAATAGTGCCTCTGTTCAAAGGGATGTGGCAGGCAGTAATTGTTCATCACTAAATGTCGGTCTCCTTGCTTGTCATTCTGCTGGGCAATTGAGCTTGTGTGTTCCCACCCTTGCTGCCAAGCTAGCACAGCTCAGGTCAGGCAGGCAAAAAGTAGCACATCGGGTACACTTGCAGTCAAGGAGGGGCAGCTTTACTTCACTGCAGAGTTCTCTGACAGGCTCCAGGCCAGTACCTGTTCAGACATGCACAAATATCTAAAGGTAGCACAGAGGTAGGTCCAATTTAAACTCCTTCTCTTCTGAGATCAAGCTGCAGTTTTTGGATGTGGTCAAACTCAGGTCGACCTGCTGGAATTCATTACTGGATACCCTAGAAGAGAGGCAGGCCCACAGATTCCAAGGTGGTAAAAGCAAGAAAGACTTAGAAAGGTTGGGAGGACAGCAAGACACTTGTAGCATAGATAGCCCAAGCTTTCTTGCTAACAATGCTTCAGAGCAGGTTAGAGAAATTGCCATAGATGTATATTCTGGCAGGTCTGTCTGACATCCTCATTAACTAGTGATGACATTTCTACCTTTCCTAATGAGAAACAATTGCAGAGATCAGTTAAATTTGCTGCTGTTAAATGCTTCCTGTGAATTAATTTGAAATGCCCCAGCTTTGCACAAGGCAATCATATTACATCCAGTTTCCCCTAGCTTTTTATTAGGCTTACATGCCAGATATTTATTCTTGGAAGCATTATATATGACTTCTCTCCCAATTCTGACCTTTTGGCTCACTTACGTAGATTTCTGTGCCCTTCCTTTGACCCTCCTGCACATCCAGACGTGATATTTCTATATGGGTATCTGTATGTCAGGAAATTGCCCCCACAGCTGTGCATAAGAGCATTCCATACTTTGCATCAGATGTGTTTTGGCTTGGACTGAAATGTGTAGGCCTTTCTCACATGGTATCTTTGTTATTTTCTTTTTCTGTAACGGCATTGTGAATATTTCGGATGGATTTTATATGCTTATTAATGTGGTTGTTTCCTGGTTTTGAAATAAAAAATATGAAATAAATATCTGATTTGGATTTTACCTTTATTATGTAGGTCATTTCTTATTTTTTTATCACAGCCTGGGACTGCACCCTGAAGTGTCACCTCCGTCTACCCTGCAGCCTTTTTTGGTAGCTCAGCACTCTGGATTTGCCGTTTTATCCTACTGGAAGTGATAATTTCTCTCAGCCTCTATGCAAATCACCTTTAATCCCCATACTGTTATTTCTCAGCATTTTTTAAACTAAAAAGATGTGCTTCTCTGGTTCTTGTTTGCCCAAATCCTTTTTGTTTGTGTGCAAATACTTTCCCAGTGTAACAGGAGGGGAGAGGTGGCTGGAGGCTATGAATCATGACAAGAGCTAAAGAACCCTGGGACTTCTGCCCCAGCTCTCTTCCCACTGCATTCTTCACCTTCTCTGCCAGGAGGGAGAAGGATCCCTTTCCCTTGTAGCTGATGCTTCAGTAATGGCTATTGGAAAGGAGCGGGGGGATGGGGAAAGAAGCCCACTACCCCAGGAGCTGATCCCAGAGCTCAGGGACTGCAGCATTCCTTATACCACTTTGAGGTCTGTGAGCTGCTCTTAAAAAATATGTGAAGAAAATATCCTTCAATGGAAGAGAATGGAATAAAGTGAAAGGAAAGTAAAAGATGGCAGACCCTGGAGTACCTTAGAGCAGGAATATGGCTGATAAAGCTCCAGTGTCAAAGCCTAAAACAAGGAAAGAATATGGAACAATGTAAAGTCTGAAAAAGCTCAGCAGAGCAGCAATCCCATGAAGACTTTCTGAAAGCTGCTGTTCCTGGCTGCTGCATGTTCCTAGCTCACGCCCGTGTTTTGCTAAGCTTGGTATGCAACCAGCCTTGGAGCTGGGAAGTGCCCCGGGCTAATCTGTCTAGGATTGTTTTTCAATTCTAGCTCAGCTATAAAAATAAAGCCCAGCCATCCAAACTCATAAGCACATCCAGCTCAAACTTAACTCTTAACATTTCAATTTTCTTTGTCAATAGTGGAAGCAGAGAAGAAAATCATTTGGGGCCAAAGCATGTGATTCACTGAGCCCTAAATTAACCTTTTGTGTAGTTTCCATGATAAACTTTGGGTTAGGGAGCAAAGCTTTGGTTTAGATCTGGTTAGTTCTGAAAATTGTAAGGAAGCTTCAAAAGGAAAACCTGTTTGCAATTATCTGGTTTGAATTAAATGGTTGCAGTTAAATGGTTTGAGGATGGGTTGTTTCCAGCTGAAATTGTTCATCACATCCAAGTGAGCACGTAGGCAGTTCTTGGGGCCACCACAATACCCCACAGAAATGAATCAGTGGAGAGTTCTTAGAGTGAAACTGCTGCTGAGTGCACAGGAGAAGAACCCCAAGGGTCCCAGGTGACATCAGCTGCATCAAAGGTTTCAGTGCTGTTTTACAGGCTGGAGCAATATAGGCTGTCACTGCCAATATTTGTCACTTTCTGCTTGTGTTATTTCTGATGAATGTTCTTTGCATACCAGCCAAGAACAGCAGTTGAGTTCTGTAAGAAGAAATGTGGGAAAAAATCCACCAGCTAACAACATTGTATTGGAGGTAGAATTCCCTGCTGCATGTCCAGTGCAAAAATCTTTTTATTTGATTTTGTGTTCTGAAAAGAGGACACATTCTGGACACCTCAGTAGCTGGGGAAATATGGGGCAGCTTCTCCCTTGGGAAGGTATCTGGGTGACAGCACAGGCAGGAGACTGCAGTCTTACCTCCAGCAAAGTCACTAACCCTTTCTTTGAGGGTTACTCCAAGAAGGAACATTTGCTAGTTTGGTGGGGGACTGTGCCATCACTGCTTTCATTTGAGAGGAAAGAAGGTGTGGACACACTGCCAATATCATTGTGATGGGCCACGATGGAGCAGCAGGAGGTGACTCACCACAGCTTTTTCTCCCACTGTACACATGGTGAGAAAGGTCCTGCCAGCAGGTAAATCAAATGCACATTATGCTGCACAGAAAATTTATGTCTCTCTGGCTTTTTTTTTTCTTTTTTCTTTTTTTTTTTTTTTTTTTTGTTTTGTTTTGTTTTGTTTTTCAGACTTCCTGCAGATCAGAACTGAGACATAATTCTAACATTTTCTTCACTTTTAGAAGCACTCTTTGAAGACGTGTGACATGCTTGCTGGAAAACCTGGGGTCCGGTCTGTCACTTAGCCTGGCCCTGTCTTTACAATGTCAGTTACCAGACAAGAGACAGTTGTCTTCATAATATGCTGCTGGGAAAAGGCAGCACTCAGGCTGTTTTAGACAAGGAAAGAAAATGGTTTTGTCTCCTAAAATATATATTGCTACGACAATTTAATTAGCTTTACTTGAAAATATTCCATTTCTGGTGGAGGCAGGCTGTAACTTTTAAAATAATTCACTTGCTGTGATAAATCTTGTTCCTATGCTATACCTCACTATATTACACAGTGTTTACAAGAACTGTCTCTTCCTTTTCCATAAGCTTCAGCAGGCCTGATAGACACATGACTGACCTGCTAAGTCTGTTTTCTGCTTATGTTGCACAACCATTTTTCTGTTTAGCAAGAGGTCACATGGATTTGTGTAAGGCAGTCATACTGGAGCACCAGTCACTGTGACATGCATTGTAGGACCACTGCAGATCCTGTTCTGAACCAGCTCATCCATGTAATGATCAACCTCATCAAACAGCACCCTGTTTTTCCATCTCTGGTCTCTGTTTCATCCTGGTTTTCAGTCTTCTCCATCATGAACGAATTTGCCTTCCATTAACAAATTTGATTCTTCATCACAAACAAACTCAGATGTTATATATATATGTCTTCCTTTATGTTCCTGTCACCAAGTGCCATTGTCATTCAGACTGCATATTATCTTGTTACATTAAATTCTTTGGGGTCTAGACTAGCTTTATCTCCCCTTTGCTCTCCTTTTTTCTTGCTAAGTGCTGTCTCTGGTATGGATCAAAGCTCGCAGTGATGGTCTCAACCTAATAACTCTTCTTTGAGTCCAGTATATGACCTGAAGAGTCCTCAAGGTTTAGACGAAAGCCACCAGAATAATTTTCCACTGAGGAAGGCATAAGGATGTAGAATCAGGAGAGGATGAAAGCTAGGAGCAGTGGTGAAGGTGCGGAGGGACATGGACGCAGCAGTATAGCAGGAGAATGAGGAATAAAGAAAAAAATACCCAAGATCTAGAAGGAAGATAAGGCATTTGTAAGTGTGAAAAGGTGGAAAGGGATCTAAAAGAGAGGAATATGAACTTTAAAAGAAGCAGGTGACAGATTGAGGAACTGAAAGACTAAAGACAACCAAAGTATGGGTCCTTGACTTGCACACAAAATAAAATGAAGCCTAATAGGACTCCAGTAGCTTATGAATCACAGGCAAGAGGTCATCAGCTCTTCAGGGAAAGAGAAATAGAGGTGTCGCCTCCACCACGTGTCCACAAGCATCTTTGCAATGTCAGAGGCACAGTGTTCCTTGCAGTACGACCTCACCTCTTGGTCCACAAAGATTGGGTTCTGCCTGCTTGAAAGATGGCACTAAAAATGCCTCTTGAGAGCCACAGGCAGGTAAAACTGATGGGCATGCTGGATACAGCTGGCTCAGCTGGACTGAAGCTCTCAAAGTGGCAAATCAGAAGCAGCCTGGCCATAAGCACAAAGCAGAGGTATCTTCCTACCTGTGTTAGGTAGTGCAAGATGAGATCCGAACAGAACCGAGGCCAATGTCAGCAAAGCCCAGTGTGGGCAGACACCACCACTGCTGCTGAAACCTGCAGGGGCTTGTCCATCTCAGAAACACTTATGTGTACAGAAATGTTGAGAGGAATACTTTTCAGCTTCCTTATTTCATGCCGGAGACAAAATTTTTGTGGAGTGATGGAGCAGCATTGTACCACCTCTATGCTTGCCTTTTCTCATTCTGATGCAAGAGTGAGATTCACTTTGGTCATTTGTGGTTCATAGGTAATGGTGTGTGTTGTAATGCTGTGGGCACACACACACACACACACAAGAGTTCAAAGTATTCTATTAATGCAAGGTTTTAGTGTTTCCAAACACAAACAAAAAAGAAAACCTAACAAAACCAAAAACAAGGGGAAAAAAGTAGAAGTGAAGGGAGAGAAACATTTTTCCTTGTGACTGGAAAGTCTACTTCCTGACTGGCTGCATGTGTGAGAACAGAGCAGCCAAAGCAACAAACACCAGGACTGACTAGAAATTAAGGTTTAGCAAAGATTTATTGCACAGTGTTGGCTCTTGAAAAGATAGTTTCATTTTTTTTCCTGGACTGGGACTTGATTTTTATTAACCAGTTCTGTTCTGCTGAAGGCAGGTTCAAAACAAATTAATGACACTTTAAAAATAGAGACTGAGGAAATCTAAAACTTACGGGAATGCTTAAAGGAGTGAATTCTGCAGAGACGGTTGACAGGGAGGGAAGGATGGGACTCATGCCTGGAAATGCTGACAGCTCTTAGGAGTCAGAACCAGCCACTGCAACTTGAACTGGGCAGGCTGGACACACCTCAGTTCCCTGGCAGCCCTCTCTGGACTGGAGGCCAACAGGGACACAGGAATGGTCCCAAATGCACTCACTTGGCACCAGACATGCAGTCACTGGGTGCATTTGCTTGTGCAGGGCCCTGACGTGAGGGAGACTGCGGAGGTCTAGCATGGCTCATCATCTCCATATCTTCTCTGACTTGGAAGGGCAAGGTGAGGAAAGAGTGGCACAAAGGAAAAGGTTGATCTCTCCCTGATACTAATGCAAAGGACTGCAGGACTGGAAGATCTGGTGCCAGGTGACTGGAAGATCTAGATGGATCCAAAGGGGTTATACTGCTCCTGGACTCTCTCAACCGGATGCTTCCAGGAAGGTTTTTGGGGCACAGCCATGAAAACAATGTTAGAAGTGGCTTCTCACCAGCGCTGCAAACCCCAGCTGAAATTCATATTAGAGTCCAGGTCTTTCTTATGAGATAAAAACTTATCTGATGTGTGGTTTGTGGGTGCGAACACTTTGGTTGCACAGATACCATTGCTTGCTCAAGGTAGTAGGGTGTTAAAAGTGCAGTTGGGATAGAAGATATTTTTGTGATTAAGCCAGACTTCCTATCACTCCCATTTTTTAAAACAACATCATCTGAAATTATGTCCCCCATGTCAGCCCCCTTGATTCACACTGAAACCTTGATGGACAGATATGAAACCTCGGAACAGTTTTTATTGCCTTTCTTACAGAACTCCCAAGTCTGAGTGGTGATGAGGGACTGAACATGAGTGCTTACCAGCTAGGCCTGTGCTTATTGTGATGAGAAGTGGTTTCTCTGTAAAGGAAGCTTACAAGGGGCAGGTGGTGGGTCTTTATGAGTGAATTGTGAGGAGGTGTTGACACTGGAGATGAGTTTCTCATGACCCTACCCCATCTCCTTCTCTCTATTTGCCTATTAAAATCAAGTGTTCCCCCAAAATAGTCCTGCCACCTGGGGTTTCCCATTCTAGCTTGATCATCCTAGAACTGGAAGCCGTAAGTTTCCTCCTTTCCATCTTTCTTGTCTGTACCTGTGCCTGTAATGCCAGTTCCTCATTCCCACTAGACTGGGACAGAAATCTGAATGTGGCACTTCTTTGCAGTAAGGAAACAACAGTGCCTTGTTCTCTGAAGCACTCTGTCACAATGGGGCAGAAAATGGATGAGTAGCTTCTGTGGGGTCTCATCTCCAGCCACTCCAGATCCATATTAACCTGCAGATATTGGCACGCTGCACTTTGCCATTCTACCTCACAGTGTCTGACCCAGCTCTCCCAGTATCACTAGCCAGTTCCACGCCCCAGTGCACAGACAAATGCTAGGCAACCTGTATGGCCTGCTCTCTTAGCTCTTGCTCTCAGCACTGAAACATCCTGTTGGTTGTCCCAGCATGGCTGGAACAGTGGCTGTGTGGGCCCAGCAGCTTCTGCCTAGATAGATGCACTGTTGGAGAGTTTGTAAGCAATAGTTCATAACCATTATGCATAAGCTGAAACTAGTGTGAAGACTTTCTTCCTCACTCTGTCTCCCTGGTTATGAATTTTCCATTCACATCTCCCCCAGCCTCTTGAAGGTGCCAAATATTTCAAGGGCAAATGCATCTCTACAAATTACATGCTGAAGTAAAGCAACATTCAGTGGATGTAGAACATCAGCAGAACATCAGAAGTGGGTGGTGGTAATAGATGGGGGATGCTCCTTTTGTTTCCAGATATTGCTCATGAAAAGGTTGGGGGAAATTTGCTAAAATTTGGTCAATTAATTATAACCTTGTATAGTCTGTCAGGCTTTTTCTCTGTCTCCAGAGCAAGGTTCAGTGCTGCAGAATATTTTGTTGGACAACCAGCCTGTGTAGGTGCAACATTTACTCTTTCTGATGTGTTCTACTATGTGTCAGGGTGTGAAGAGCTAATAGGTTGCTCAGGGCAGTCTTTGGGCAATGTCACAGGACACCAGCCTGGAGTTGAAAGGAGCTGCTGATGGCATCATTCAGAATCACTGGGATATTTTGCATCTTCCCAGCTCCCAGTATACTCAGTAGTGGTTTGCTGCCATACCTCCCCCTCCTTCCAAAGGAGTATGCTGTGCCTACAGTGTAACTCCTGTCAAAGTGCATCACATCAGCCGTTCTCCCCTAATCCATATAGCCAGTCCTTTCATTTCAAAAGGCAGTCAGCCTGCCCTTGGTAAACCAGCATCACCCTTTCCTGGCCACATTCTTGTCCTTGGCGCAGGTGGCGCTGGGTGCCCAGAGGACACAGCACTAAGGTAAGGGTGCCTGCTCTGGGGTTCACCCACTCATCCTGGCTGGTCTGCACAGCTGAGTGCAACATTAACATTTTTCCAGCTGCCAGGGATGACAGATGAAAGACTGGTCTCATAATCACCTCAGGCAATTCTTTCAGCAGCTTTGGAAATGTCCTAGCACCCTCGAAGTGTATTCTATTCAATCTCATGTATGGTAATATATTCAACTTCCCTAAATAGTATCAAGCCTGCTGCTGCTTGCTGTCCCTCGGTTTTACAAAACATTGTGACATGTTTGGAAATCTGGGAGCACTCTTTGCTTCTACAAACTACAGCAAGGAAAGCTTTGAGTACTTCAGCCCCATCTAAGGCTGAGACATTCATCACTACTTTGTGTCCTCATTCCTCAGCAGACCTGTATTTTCCCTGGACTGGTTATTAGGATAGTTGCACAATCCCTTTGTCACCCATCCTATTCCATGCAAGTTTCTCCTCTAGCTGGGCTCTAAGGCATTTCTGATTTTGTTCCTCTGTACCCAAGCAATGCTTCCATCCCATAGCCTATCTTTTTTTCCGGCCCTTGCACACATGCTTTTTACACTTGAATTAATTGTGAAGCCCATTCCTTAGTTAGGATGAGTTTCATTCAAAATTACCAGACCTGCTGCACACACACACACACACCAAAAAAAAAAAAATTGTCTGAAGATGCTATCTTGCACAGCATTGGCCAGGGCGAACTGTTGTGCTGTGCCACTGTCTTTCTACAATGCTCTAATGCTGCAAATCAGTGGACGAGTGACTGATGGCACAACTGGAACTTTTCTGCCATCTCAGAGCAGTCAGCATGGCACTGCTGGAGCAGGGCAAGGTTGATTTGATATTGAAGATGATGTTTAGGGAACTGAGTAAGAGGAAGCCAAGGAAGGATGGAATGGAGTGAAGCACTGAGAGATGAACACAGCAGAAGATGTGGCAGAGAGAGTGAGTGACTCTGGAATGGAGTCCTAGAGGTGTGGGGAAATGGCTCCTGTAGTGAGGTAGCCAGAAGGATTACCATACACCCAGAGCATTGGGTCACTTGCTGGCAGTGTGTCTAGCAGTTGAAGCAGGAGACAGGAGGGAGCTCTGTGTGATAAGGAGAGAGAAGTATGCAGTGAAGAGTGGTCAGATCTCTGAAGGCAAAGGTGGTTGAATAGACATTTCACAGGAGAGGCCTTGAAAGTGGTGTGGCTATGAGTGGAGCTGTTTGAAGTGAGGTGGAGTGGCCATCAGGTAGTTTTAGCTAACTATTTAGGTCTCTTGGTGTGAGAGACCCCACTTTTTAGTCATGGCATCGAGACTGCAAGGTAGGCTGAGAACAGGCAGCCATGAGGCAGAGGAGGTAAATAAACTCTAGCCTATACGCACCAAGAATGTGCAGCTCAGCACTTGCTGTCACCCAGCAGCCTTTGTCTTTTTGTCACCGTGCTCCCTCCAAAACATTTCTTTCATGTCCATCCAAGAGTATTCTGTGGATACAGAGATGGCTGCCAAGCACACTGAGGTGGTGGGAATGAACAAAAAATGCTGACAGCTTTGGAATAAGTGGCATGCTGAAGGCTAATCTTGTTTCAGCAGCTAGAAACGGGACTTGCTGTGCTCTGGGCCTCTCTGTCCTGTGGATAAAGCAGAGCTTGATAGCCATTGATGAGAAGGCTGGGAAAAAAAAATTTGGATATGCAAGTTAAAAGCAGACAGCAATACTACAAGACACAGCACATGCTTGGAGCATCTACTCACTTCAGACAGATCAGAACTGAGAGGTAGGGAAAGACAGGAAAGGGAGGGGGATGGCAAGATAAGGAGAGGAAGGTGGCTGGGCATTTTTGGCACAACAAGAAGTTGTGCCAGTGTGCAATGTCTTCTCTGGGCTTTTGACCTGAGCAATCTTGTTGGAAGAAGGGACAATCAGGGTGAAAGTTGAGCAAACAGAACAGGGTAGATGACTTAGGTTTTATCACAGGGTGGTGCTTGACAGGCGGAGTTCGAACAGGAACTGCGGGCCGGGCTGTGTTTGCACAAGAAGCGCCAGCTCCAGGCAGCAAAGCTGGCAGTGCCACCTCCTGGGCAGAGCAGGCTCGCATCTCACTCTCCTGCTGACCGGCTGGGTGATCTCGGGCAAAACGCTGCCCTTCCTTGCACCTGGATATTATCATTAGCAAAGGGATGGCCCCAGGGAAGTCGGTGAGCAAAGTTCATGTTCATTTGAGTGACATCTTCACACTGCCAATTAAAAGTGCAGAGCTACACTCGGGTTGACAGTCACTGCTGGAGGAGAGCAGGAAGGACAAATGTTGCCTCAATATTTCTTACCGAGTTTCTACACCCACGTGTGACACATTTATTAACTGTGGGTGGGTTTTTTTTAGCAGGGACCTGTCCTGCTGCTATCTCCAGATGCATCAGAGCAGTTTTTGAGCCACGTAGTTGCATCATATTGGCACGGAGTTTGCACTTGATTTGGTAAATTCAGCACTGTCAAGTTGTAACAACACCACAATGAGGGAGCAGGGTGTGGTGAGAGTTGAAGGATGGCCTTTGAAAATTTCAATTAAGCACACCATAGGTATATTTTCTCTGGGTTATGAAAGCAACACCTTTAAGTCCGTATCTTAGATCCATGTAGACTAGATTGCAACTGCCCCACAGGATGTGAGTAATCAACATCTTCAGAAAGTTACTCACATCCTGCAAAACAGAAAATAGGATGCACAATTGTCTGCAGAATGAGATTTTTCACAGAACCCAGAGAAACATGACCAAAACACGCATTTTACAGCGAGTATCAGCTGTTGGAATTTATTGTCAGCTGCCATTCAGGGCAACCTGCATAAAGGGCTCAGTGGAACCTGATAAAATGCACAGGACCTTTTAAGTGTCACAGGCAGGTAAAACTGATGGGCATGCTGGATACAGCTGGCTCAGCTGGACTGAAGCTCTCAAAGTGGCAAATCAGAAGCAGCCTGGCCATAATCACAAAGCAGAGGTATCTTCCTACCTGTGTTAGGTAGTGCAAGATGAGATCCGAACAGAACCGAGGCCAATGTCAGCAAAGCCCAGTGTGGGCAGACACCACCACTGCTGCTGAAACCTGCAGGGGCTTGTCCATCTCAGAAACACTTATCTCTGCAAAACTGTGGAGAGAAATACTTGCCAGTATATTTCTTTATTGCATGAAAGAGACAAAACTTTTGTGGAGCAGCATCTCTCCACCTTTGTGCTCCTCCTTTTTCTCATTCTGACATTCAAGGGTGACATTCACTCTGATCATATGTAGTTCATAGGTAATGGTGTGTATTGTAATGCTGTGGGTACACACACAAAAAGTTAAAAGTGTCTTATTAGTGTAAGCTTTTGGTGTTTCCAAACACATTGTTTGGAGCCATCTTTTTTCTCTGAGCAAGTCTGATTTCTTCTTGCAAATGTAATTGGGAAAAAAAGAAATAAGAAAATAAAAATGGGGAAAAAAGTAGAAGTAAGGGAAGAGAAACATTTTTCCTTGTGACTGGAAAGTCCACTTCCTTCCTGACCGTGTATGTGAGGACAGAGTAGCCAAAGCACAAACACCAGGGCTTACTAGAAATTAGGCTTTAGAAAAGATTTATTGCACAGTGTTGGCTCTTGAAAAGATAGTTTCAGGTTTTCTTCCTTGTCTGGGACTTAAGCTTTTTATTAACTAAACTGAGCTGACAGAGCATGCTTTGTCCTGCTGAAGGCAGGGTCAGGACACATTAGTGACACTTTAAAAATAGGGACCAGGGAAATGTAAAGCTCCTGGGAAGCTGTGATGCACACTGGATGTGCAGAGTCCTGGGTGCCTTTGCTTGTGCAGTGCCCTGACATGAAGGACATTGCAGAGGCATAACACAGGCTATGGCTCCTCATCTCCTTATCATGCCAGACATGAAAGGGAAAGAAGGTGAAAGAGGGACACAAGGAAAAGGGCTTGTAGTCTCCCTGGCACAGTGCAAAGGACTGGAAGTGCTGGGCAGCTGCAGTGCCAGCTGACTGGAAAGCTCTGAGAGCCAAAGCAATTGTACTGCCCCTGCTCCCAGTCCCTCTGAACCGGGTGCTTCCAGGAAGGTTTTGGAGCACAGCCATGCTGAGCACACAGGTGATGTGTGAGCTGTGGGTGTGAGCACTCTGGTTGCACACACACTGCTTGATTCCTGCCAGTAGTGTAATGAAAAGGTACAGAGTGTCCACACACCCAGCCTGGGCTAGGGAGGCCTTCTGACAGCCTTGGTCAGGGCCTGCAGCTCTGCAAATTCCTTTCTTCTGCAGGGAGACTAAAGGCAAAAGCTGAATTCTCTAGTCATACAGACATGCACACAAGCCCAGCTTTTCAACAGACAGAGTCAAGGTTTTCACCCAGATCTCCCACACAAAACTCTGAGTGTTCTCCGTGGCAAAGAGGACACAAGATTCCTGCTGAGCCTGTGGTTTGCCTCTGATGCACTTGGTGCCTTGCAGGAAGAGTGTAATGCAGCGTCAAGGTCTCTTCCAGCAGCAGCCAGAGACTTGAGACTGCATGCTTGCACAAGAAAGCCTCTATTACTGGAGTTGAAAAGACTGAATGCTCCTTGCCAACACTGTCTTTGGGTGATTTGTCTACATCAGTGGCCCTGCTACCACAAAAAAGGGGCCAAAACACCACAGAGATGGGTAAACAGAAAGTATGGATGAAGATGGGCTCACATTACCCAGCCATCCCTGGGCCCTCTCTTGTACCTCAATAATTTTCTTGTGCACCTGAACACACTTGGTCCTTCCTTCGACTATGTGGTACTTTCCCAAAAGAATACCATAATTTTATAAAAAAATCTTCCCTGCTTTTTTTCATGCTGAGATTTCCACAGGCCACCAATCCCCCACATTGTCTTCCCAATGAGTTTAACATTACAGCCCCACAAACTGATTACCTTTGGGCCATGAATTTCTTCCTTGCTCCTGAGGTGCCTCATTCCTACTACACCACAGTGCCCTGGGGGAAACACAAGCTATGGAGTGCAGCCTCACTGGAGTGCGCTGACTCTGTGTTACCCTGTTTCCAGGCATGGAAACATGCTTGGTTATGTGGCAACACGCTGGCAGCATGTGTTTCCCTGGTGCCTCAGAGTTGCAAAGAGGCCATGTATGCATATAAATATATAAATACATACATATATATATATATGGCTGACATTCACTCCCATACCCACAGTTCTTGCAAAGCTTGGATTCATCTGCAATGTAATTCAGTAAACATCTTTTAGGGCAGCTGACAACTCATAGGGTAAATCATGACATGCCAAAGCACGGGGCACTCTGAAATATGAGTGCCATGCCACCACCCCACAAAACATGCAATTCCTTCCCTCCCACCCAAATCCCCAAACACCAAACCACAGCCCGAGCCAGACTACAGCTCAGCAGTAATTCTGTGGCTCCTGGCATGCACCTGAACTACAGGCTTCAGAGATAAATGATCATCCTGCAGCGTCAATGGTCTTGCTCCTGTTTTCCCTGCAGAGCTAATTCAGCTTCATGAGGGAAGCAGACTCATTGACGGCATAGTTTATTAAGATCCAGCAATGATGTGACTGATGTCCCAAGAAAGCCTGCTGAAAGATCAGCTGACATAACCAACACTGATGAGGCAGAGGACCAGAACTAGCCTGGTCTTCCAGCTCATCTCTGTACAGGTGAGATGACTGAATAACTGGTGGAGCTGAAGTGACCCACAACCTCATCTACTTTCATCAGAGTTCCCAGAATTGTGCCTTCCAGTTCAGCCCTTTCCACCTGTCCTCACCTGCTTTGTAGGAGGTAGGGCAACTTGAGTGGAACAGGCAGTGGGAATGCCTTCAGACAAGACAAATCTCCCTCTGCATGTAAACAGAGATTAGATCCACAGATTGCTGACAAGCAGAGAGGCTGAGATGCTGCAATTCTGGTTTGATACTTGCTTGGCAGAGAGAAGCTGGTTTATAACACTCCTGTGCCTGCTGCTCTTCCCTGGGGCTTCTCTTTCCTCCTTGTTCCCACATTTTGCAGGGCATGCAAAACAGAATGTGACCTTCTTCGTGTAATCTCACCATAACTGTGGGCAGTATTAGTAGTGCCCTTTAGCTTTAAGCACAGGTTTTCTGCAATGACAGAAACAGACAATTAAGCTGTTTTTGCTTAACCAAGGAAGTGGCCAGTGCTGCACAATTATAGGTCCTTTCCTGAGCCCACATGCAGCCTCAGTCTGTCCACTTAGGAAAACAAGATTATAAGGATTTTTGTCAAGTGCTTGAATGTCTGCAAAATAATATTGCTATTGTTTGAATTTGGTATACCTGAGCCGGCAAATGTGTATTTCTTTTGCCTACTTTTTTTTTTTTTTTTAAATTTCCTCCCATGCTGTGCTTTCTAGACATCTCCCTTTGAATACTTAACCTTTGGGATCCTTTCTCCTCAGGTGCATGACCAGCCCTCATCTTTTCTTCTTCCTCCCTGCTCAAGCAAGATAGGTTCCTTTTGCATCACTTCTTTGTTCTCTGTGGTATTTGCAACACCCTCCCAGCCTTGTATCACCTGTGAATTCCATTCCTCCTGGTTGTGTTTTCCCTGCCTTTTCAGCACCTAGAATGACGAAGCCTTTTGTGCTGCCCTTGCTGCAATTGAACCTGATACTTGAAAGGAGGAGAAAAGGTTGGAATAAACTGCCCTGATGATTCATCCCCGGGGCTGAAAGATTTGCTCCTTTGATATCAGTCCCTTGATCAGAGCTCTGCTATGTTATCTCTGTCTGGGGAGACTTAATTCCTGGCACATTTGGGCTGGTGGAATCCCAGATACCAGAGCCAGTGACTGGAAAAGGAGAACACTACATTCTTCTTCCAGCCTTAGATATGTCAAAGAGTCTTCAAAGTTTGATATTCCAGGGCCTATAACCCCCTTAAGGCAGCCTTTGTCTGCATTAAATGCAACTGAGAAACCTCTAACTTTCTTCCCCCCTGCCAAAATCCATCACCTGCTCTCTCTGTAACTTCCACCCTTGCAGAGGTGTCCCAACAGTTTCTTTATGCCTTGTTCTGTGGGAAGCTGTCCCCACCAGCTCACGCTCTCTTTGTCTGCCACATCCTCACAAGTTCTTGAAGACCCTTTCACCATTCCCTCATGAGACTGTGCACTGATCCACTGGTCATGGAGCAAGATGAGTGAAAACCATGGAGGGAACATGGAAAACGTATCTTGAGCTTAGTCCAATTCCAATGTCATGGTCAAAACCTAATATCAAAGTGCTGGATGAGTGGGATGTACTCCCAGGTATTGACAACTGAAGTGGCAGAGGAGCCATAGGGACCTGTAGTTTTCTAAATCAGACTTAAGTGGGAATTCTTTGGAAAATTTGCCTAGGAACAAGTTTGGGGACTGTCACACAGGGATCCCATCTCTGTAGGACCAGATGAGTTTTCCAGTGGTAGGTGAATGTTTTCTCCATATGCACATTTAGATTAAAGTGCTATGCAGAACTCAAAATGGTTAAACGTCATTTGAGATTTCAAGACTTCAGACAGCTTGGTGCTATGGCAATAACCACCATAAAAAATCCTCACAGGTTTCATTAAAGAGAAGTTCAAGTACTAAAAAAGAAGTAACCATTAGAAAAACCCTCCCCTCCTTTCTGGGAGAAAATACACCACAAATGACATTACCAGCAGTCAAGATCCATTATTGCAGGGGACATGGTGGATCTGGAGTACAGCCTTGCTGTAATTTTATATGCAAACTTATTTCTTCAAAGTGAAAACTCATATTGAATTGGGAAAAAACTCCCCTTTCCATTTCTGATGCCGGACTCTCACATCTCTTTCAGTTGGTGGCACATGCCTGGCACGGACAGACACTTTGGGAAGTGGGAAACGCACAGCAGCATCAGGCTGGATGAAAATTAGCTGTATTTGCCATAACATGTAGCCATACAGCCAGAGAAATTGCTTTTGCTAGCAACCACAGGTGCCTTTTAAACCTGAAGACAAGAGAAAGAAGCTAAACTGGGCATTGTGAAGGATGCCTGAGAGCAGAGGAATCTATTACATTCAGTGATGTACATAAGAGATGTTGGAATGAGACTAAAAGTGGTAGATGTGTTAATATTGTCCAGGCCTTCTCTTCTGTCTACACTGATCACACCTTTTTTTTTTGCAAAATGGGAAGTAAAACCCTACAAGTGAGACCCAGGAGACTGTGGTAGTGCTGGCAACACTGACAGATCATTTTTTCCAGTTTCGTCTTCCTCTTGGCACAAGTGTCAAACTATACTTCTCTTTGAGAGCCTGACTGTGTTAAGGACTCCAGGAAGGATGTATGAGCAGAAAAATCCATCTCACAATAATGATCAACAGCTTGTCTTAAACTGCTTAGTTGGAAACTAAGCCCATTCATTTCTTCACCCTTACAATTCTTTTCACTAACCAGATAAAAAGAAAAAAAAAAAGAAAAAGAAAAAAAGAGGAGAGGAGAGAGGATTTAAATGTATATGTACACATATATGTACGGGTGTGGCACAGATTTTAATTTTTACCTTTCACTGATTTTACTGAAAAATTTTGCACCGTAAAATAAGTTGAGCTTTTATTACTTTGAGTAATTTAAGAGAAGGGGCCCTCTGTTCCCTTCCTTCATGAACCAAAACCATTAACATGTGAAGCTGTGTCCTAAATTACATTTACAGAAGGAAAAATTGAAGGCAGCTAGGAAATACTTACGAATGTTATTTAAGGTTTGCAGGCTTTCTAGACCCTCCCCCAGGTCTTTTTAGGTAAGTGTTACCATAGATCCCTTACAACTTTCTGCCCTGAGGGGTCTTAACTTGCTTTTTTTGTGGCTCTGGATAGCTGCTATGTACAGCAAGTACCAGTTCTGACCAGCCTTAGGTGGAGAACAGTGGAAAAAGAGAAAAGGAATCCTTTTCCTTTCTTTCTTTTAATGATCACCCAAATGAAGTTTGGCTATGTTCCTTCAACGGGAAGTTATTTTACCCCTTTCAGAATTTTTCAGCCCAGTATGACACACCTAAAACCCCCCAAAAGGAGTGGCACATTTATGATTTTTCGGAATAAATTCTCCTTTCCCCTGCCTACTCTCAGTTCAGCAAAGCCACATGTGTTAGCAGGGAGAAAAAACCTGGTGCAGACTCATCAACAATATTTATAAAGAGTACAAGGTCATTGTGACACCAGGCAAGCACATGAATTTAACTAGATAACAGTACAGTCTCACAGAGAGCAAAAAAACAAAAAGTAGAAAATCGTAAGTCACCAAAAGAAAAGACTTCTGAGAAAAGTATGGTGCTTTAAGAGAGGCAACTTCAAGTTATGATTAAAGAATTAACATGCTGAACAGAGTGATTAAAAGAGGGACAGAGTGGTAAATGTTGCAATGTGGGAATGTTTTAGCTACTTTGCTTCTTATCCTCCAAACTGCATTATTTTTCCAGTTTTTTGCTCTTCAAATGTCTTTTGATTAAGCCATTAGTATCAACAGCGATCACAACAACCCTACAAATGTTTAAACAAAGCAGGGCATTTGTTTGAGGCTTCAAAAAAAAAAAAAGAGAAATGTTATAAAACATTACTGTCAAGGCCTTTTTCTTAAAACAGCTATATTAACAATCTTTGAATAATTGACCAAAACCAGATAACAGTGAGTATTTGGGCCCAGTCTGGAACAAAACAGTACCGAACCAACCAGGCTTGGTTTGATGCCCAGCCACATCTGCCACATGTTTTGTGGGGGACATAAGCTGCTCCCTCAGAGGTGCTGCTGCTCTGAAGGCACAGGGAGTGAGGCCCTGAGGTTCCCTCAGCCCCTCTGCCCCCAGGGAGATGACTCCCACCGTGCTGCTCCACTCACTGGTCCAGCTGGGGTGTGGCTCTGCTCCCAGGAGTGACACCACCCTCCTCCCCAGCGGCTGCCCAGAGGGACTTTGTAGTGCAAGTGACTACCCTGGTTTATTATGGCCTCTGGGCACTTTGTAGGAAAGATCCCAGACACCTTCAGAAGCAGCTGAAATCAGTGAGATCAAGTGTGAGGTGCTCAGCCAGCAAAACTCCCAACAGCCATGCAGACACCCACTGCCACCCACACCAGCATCCACACCGTGTTTCCTGCTAGGTCTTCAGGTTCAACAATCCTAAAAGAGATGTTGATACCTTCCAGGCCTTCTACTGTGGTTTCATATCCTAACTGCAGCTAAGGCCATGAAAATTTGAACACCAATATATGTTAACAGGCCAGGCATGAGTAAAAAGGAGAGCATAACATTCTCCTTGACTGGAACTGCCCAGTGGGGTCCAAAGCTCTGTACAACTCATATAACTGGTGCTTAATTAGCTAGGGCTTGAGGGCAGATGTGGGGGACAGTGATCTCAGCTCTTGTGGCACTGCAGCTCTGAAATGTAGAATGACTCAGAAGGGAGACATGAGCCAAAGCAAATTGTAGAGGCTGCTGCAGCATAATTGACATATTCAGGATGTTCTTGGGTTTCTATTGAGTCAGATGTGCTCAAAAGCCCTTTTTTGCTTTAAGCTTTTCAAGTAAATTTAACATAAAAACCTGCTGTTCTTGTGCAGAGATATGTCAATCTCTGCAGTTTGTAAAGTAAAAAAGTGTTTCATGCAAACAGAAAACATTAAACCCAGTGCCAAGTTAGAGAGACTCTAGCCAGCTCCCTAGCTCCCTCCAGTCTGCACCTCATGGGAAAGTGTCTCTTCTACAGGGAAGCCAGGACTAGTGATCTGCCACAGGGCACAGAGCAGCAGCACAAGTCCTGGTAGAAGTGGTGTTCTCTGTCCTTTTAAACTGATCTAAATTCTACTTCCTATTTCTGTTGCTTTCCCCCACCTGTCTGTATCTTCTGCTGGTACTTGAACACTCACAGCAAGCCCCTCTCTGTCCTCATGGCAGGTACTGGGATGCTTGGGATGAGCACAGGCTTGGGATGAAAGCAGCAACAAGCATCTGTGAAGTAATGAGGTACAGAGGAGTGAAAGGACCATCCATTTGAACTCATTTTTTACACTTCTGTGGATCAGCACCTTTAGCTCTGAGCTTCTGACGGGAGGCATGCACATGTCCTGGTGCCAAAGCAGCACTGGTTCTAGCAAGAAATATTTTAATTAACTCCAGGACTTCTATCTCTCTATTGAGAAATGGACATTAGTGAGAGACTCACATTGTCTTTTGAAATTAAACTAATAAAATTTTCCTAAATACAGGTAGAGCAAGACCTGCAGATGAGAGGGTACTGAAACAAACCAAATCTGCAGGCCCACAGCAGAATTCTGTAGCTCACTCACTTACCTTTAGTTATTTAATGAACAGCTCTGCAGGTGCCTGTTCCCCTTGGGTAGGCCATATGTCAGGAAACATCAGCTAACCCTGTCTTAAAGGAAACTCTTCATCTTTATTCCAACCAACCTGCAGCAGCCTGGCAAAGGCCACAGCCAAGGCTACACAAATAAAAGGATGTGCTTTTGAAAGGCCAAGGCCAAGCAAATCTGTTAGCTGTGGACCTTACATACACCAGATCTTTTCCTAGCTACACAGTGAAAATGTCTCTGCTGGTTGATCCCCTGGAGACCATCCAGCTGGGATTTCTGAGCCTGCTCTGCGAAGTGAGATCTGGTGTTGGATGTGACTTGCCCAATGTTTCTGAGTTTGCTCTGGCACAGGCTTGTTGAAGGTGGGCCAAACGCATTTTCAGCTGGCTCCCTGGAAGGCCTGTCAGAAGGAAATTACTTCTCAGTTTAAAAAAAAAAAAAAAAAAAAGAAAAAAAAATTATGTTCTAGTTCCCAGCCCTAACTCTTACTCATTTCCCCCCTCTCCCACCTCTGACATCTGAGCCAAGGGAAGTGCGAAGTGCTGCCAGGTCAGTAGGGGGTGTCTGTGGTCTCGGGGGGTGTCAGTGTGACACAAGGCACAACGTGAAGGTCTCAGAACCCTCCCCATAAGCCCAGGGCAGGCTGTGGGTTTGGCCGGCTCGGTATGGAGCAGCTCAGCACCAGATTTACCTCCCTGTGGTGGAGACCGGCCGGGATGTGTTCTCCCAAGGCAGCGAACAGCCGCCTTGCCCAGGACATCTGCGCTCACGGGATTTTGAGCCGGGACAAGCTCAGCAGAGCCCAGAGAAGCGAGCAGGAGGAGCTGTCCTGGGGCTCTGGGTCAGGCCCTGCTCAGGTGTGACCGAGGAACCTGCAGAATGGGAAGAATTCAGAGGGGGCATATTTCAGCCCTGATGCCACTTTCCCTCCCCCTGCTCTGTCCCCACCCCACCGATCGGCCTCTTTAACATGACAAAGAGCCCGGAGGAGCGGGCCGCGGTGAATATTGCGGTCCCGGGCAGGAATGGCCGGCTATAAAGGCCTGTCTGCGCTTGGGGGCTGCCTCAGCTCGGTGCTGGGCGCTGTCCCCCGAGGGAAGGTGACATCTGGTGTCGGGCCGGGGCTCCGTCCCCGCAGCCGCTCCCCATGTGCGCGCACCTGGCGCTGCCCCCGTTCCAGGCGTACCCCGGCGGGGCTGCCCTGGGATACCTGGAGCTCTGCTGGAACGCGGCGGGGGAGGCAGGACCAGCGCCCACAGCGGCCGGGCCCGCGGGAATCGCCGCGGCCAGGCAGGCCCCGGAGGCGGGAGGGAGGAGGCACACAGCAGGTAAGGCCTTGCAGCGAAATCCTGGAGGTGATCCCCGGGATACCTCTGCGCCCAGCTCGGGCTCAGATGACTTTGAGCGGCTTTTTCCCTGCCTTGGTTTCCTAGTGGGTGACCTAGGCAAACTGCGGTGTGGTTGGCGAGGAGGAGGGGTGACCTGGCCACTCACACCACTTCTCCATGGCTATTTTTCTTGGGTGACCGCCAACAGGTTTCCCAAACCTCAAAAGGCACTATCAGCTCTGGGCTCCAGGCTGAAGGGCGGTGTGACAGCTGGGGCTTATCCAAGTTCATGGTTCTTGGTGCAGGAATGTCCGGGCCTCCTTTTAGTTAAATGCTATCGCGTGTGCTATCGAGAGAAACAGATCCTGGAAATATTTCTTGCGGTGTCCCTCATCCCCTTACAAACTCCTTGCACCTTTTATGTGCTTGTTAATCATGAGCCGAGGCCTGCTCTGAATCACGGGGTGCTGGGAGATCTGCTCCTTTAAATCTAGCGTTGTTACTCTCTGCTGCTTTAATTTTGCCATTTTCCTCTGTTTTCCTTCTACTTTCTGTGCTCTTGTTGCTTTGCCTTTCCCTTTTTAACCAAAAAGTCCCAGGCCTCGCCACAGTGACATTTTCTGTTCCTGCCATTCCTCTCCCACTCCAGTGAGGGGCAATAGAAGAGCTGATAAGAGCAGCTTTTCGCCCAGCCCCACACTGTGGTCAGCAGGGCAACACTCTAGCAAGGTGAATGGGTGGGAGGAGAGCCAGGTTTTGGGGTGCCACTTTCAAGCTGCCATTTGCTATGGAAAGCTACAGGCTCAGGCAGAGTGCCTGTGGCTACTCGGCATGTGGATACCTGCCATGCAGTTTGGAGGAAGGCGTAGGTTCTCTGCATGCTGCCTGCCCGACAAAGGCAGCGGGCAGATGGACTCCTTTGTGCCCCTGTTGGGTTTGGTATACAGACTTTAACCCCATCTTCAAACACTCTCCTCTCATACCTCTCCCAGAGAGAGACCAGTAGTGGAGGTCAAGGCCTACGTATGTCAGGGGCTTGCATGAGTGGGGGAGTCACAGGCTCTCATGTTCATGTCTGTTGCACTGTCGTTTCTGTTTCTTGCTTCCTCTCTCCTTTACTCTCTTCTTATGGGAGAGGGAGCACTTTTGTCCTGAGCTCGAGCTGCACATGATACATTTCATGGGGCATTGGGATGACAGATCTAGCAGCAGCCCAGGGGAGCTTTAGTTCTACAGTGTCTTGCTGTGGTTCCTAACAGGAGACTTTTCTGTTTTCCAGGCACATGTTTCCAGCACACTCATTTCCTCCCTATAAGGTTTTTGCTGCACAGACTGCAGAAGCCAAGCTTCCTGTGGTAACCACACAAAGTTTTACCTTGCCATGCAGCCTGGTCACTGCAACCTAGCCCCATGCACATAACACTGCAGGCCCTTGCACCTCTTCTGCTGACAGCCTCTTCCTGCTTGTAGACAGAATCCCTTTGCAATCCTCATGGCCCTGCTCCCCAGCACTAGAAACCTGCCCCACTACACCCCTGGCTGTTCACCAGCTTCTGCTCTGGGTGCTGCCATCTCCTAGGGGCAGCAAATGGCCCAGAGCAGGCAAGCCTTGCGTGGCAGGCACCACAGAGACAGGCATACTGTAAGGAGAGTAACAAGAAGAACACTACCACAGATGTGGCCACCTTTCTCAGATCCAACAGCACTCCAAGGCTTTTCAGTGATTGCTTAGTAGACTCAGCTTAGGGCAGAAGAAGGAAAGGTTTTGTAGGATTGGTGGGAAGCCCATTCCTCTGGGTGACATCAGTACTTTGCTCTAGACACATGTTCTGGAGGTTGTGGGGAGTGTCTCAGTGTCACAGCTCTCAGGGTGACTGGTAAGGAGGTTGGGAGACATTGCTTGGGCTTAGTAGTCAGAAGGTGTGTACTGAAATGGCACTGTCCCATTCACTGCACTTCCAGTAGGAGGAGAGGGGATGGACCATGCAGGACAGTTTGCAGAGGACTAGCTGGAGGAGGGAGGGGTGTGCAGAGTCATCATTGTAGTTAGGGGAAAGAGGAGTGACTGGTATCACGGTCCTTCACTCAGGTTGGCCTGAGAAGGTCTCAGCCTTTCTCAGACCCCAGTAATCTGGGATGTGACACATTTTCTTATTCCTGCAGCCTGAATGACTTTGCATCTTGGCAGGTTTTGTCTTCACTAGGAGCCCAGATTGTTCAGGAAGATTTTCCTTTAGGTCTTTATCTCACCTTTGTCATCAACAGAGACCCCTTAAGACATGTACCAGGACAAATGAGAAGGGGCTTGAATGCCTTCCTCTGCACTCTTGAATTTTGTCCCCTATGTCCCTGGTAGTGGATTGCTGCCTCCTTTCACCTGTTTCACACATCCACCTTTCCTCTCCCTCTCCCATGTGAATTTTCTTTCCTTCATTCTTCTCTCACCAAAAGCCCCTCTCAGACAATTAGTTCCTCCCACCTACAGTGCCTCCAGCAGTGGCACAGTCTGTGGTGGGACACAAAGGCAAACAGGACTGAGCCAATATCCAGTGTCTGATGCTCTCCACCTGCTGCCCTCACTGTGAGCAATGGCTGCTCTGCCCACCGTACACCCTGGCCAGAGGCTGTTTTGTCTCTATTGACTGCCTTGGTGTTGCTGGGCAGGCAGTTTTGGGGAGCCCAGCCAGCAACCCAGAGCTATGCTTGCAGTCATGACAAGGCCTTTTTACACCACAAGAAAACTGAAATATTACTGAGGCCTTCTGGAGGAGGAGAGCTCACTGTGAACCAATGTGCACCATGCTCTTGCACCACTCCCTGCCCTGACTTTTCTGCCTGGCAAAAGGGAGCCACGAGCATCCCAGAGGGGACTGAGCTGGGAAGCTGCTCGCTCTCAGTGTGCTTGTTTGTGCTCACAGATCCATGAAGAAAGGAGGGTCACACAAGCCTTTGCTTCAAGAAAGCTCCTGTCTGGTAGGCAAGGAGCTCTACAGCAGGCAGGGAACATGCTCGTACCCTTACAGCTAAACGTTTTGTCTCTTATACCTTTTCTCATTGTGTTTTTATTTATAGAAGTATCCCCAGCTTCATCCAGTTCTGGGAATTTCAGCCAATTCACACCAGATTCAGCCACCAGTCCACACTCGTCATCCTTGTCCCCACAGCCTACAGCTAAGTCCCAGAAGGGCAGAGAATATGGCGTGGAGGGGATGAGGAAGACCAAGAGCCGCACAGCTTTCTCCAAGGAGCAGCTGCAAACCCTGCACCAGCGCTTCCAGAGCCAGAAGTACCTCAGCCCCCAGCAGATCCGGGAGCTGGCTGTTGCCCTGGGACTCACCTACAAGCAGGTGAACACAGAGACTTTGGCCCACAGTGTATCGATCTCACAGTGGCTGAGTGGCCACATAAGGAAGTGCCAGGATGGAAAGATGAGTCCCCAGCAGGGACTGAGGCAAAGGTGCCAGCTAACAGTTGCTCCCCTGCTTATTCATGCCCAGAGATCAGAAGAACTTTTGCAGATAGAGGGGTCAGTGGCACCTCATTTGGGCCTCCCAAGTCGGGGGTCAGTTAAGGGTTCTGTTGCCAACACCTGCAGTAGAATTGCAAACCCAGTGATGAATATGTTGTTCACCACTAACAGTGTCTACCCTGGCCTTGACAGCACTTCACAGAATTTTTCATGCGCTGTGAATGTCACAGAAAGCCTGGCATGCATCTGTTCTCTGAATCACGGGGCTGTGACATGCTGAAAGCTCTTTCTAGTGTCTCCCAGGGCTTATCTTGTCCAGTATCTAATAATGCTCCACACTCAGCACTGCCTGGCTGCTTGACACGTGCTCCCTCCTCCCCGTGGGTGCTGCTAGGTTCACACATCACTGCCCTTTTAGGGTCTCTGCTGATCTCCAGGTAGGTTGCTGTAGTGAAATGATGCTGCCTCCAATGATGCCTTCCTAAATCGGGGGGGCTGGGCAATGGGGCACAAGAGCTCGCCGTTACAAATCCAAAATCTGCCCGAAATTTGGATCTCAGATCTGGGCATGATGGCCTGGATGCCTTGGGACTAAAAAAGTTACACGTGCATTTTAAGTGAACACATACCACACACTGGAACTAGTTCTGTCAGGAACAAGACAGGTGGGACAGTCTGCTCTTTCCTTCAATCCACATCCCTGCAAAGGCTGCTTTCACAGCTCAGACACAGCCCGGGGGAGAAATGGCCCTGGAATTCGCCCCAGCAAGGAGCTCTGAATTTGGGAACTGCTGGGTACTAAGAGCAAGTCTGGCCCTTCTCTGTTTACAAATATGCAGAAACAGTATCTTAGAAGTTTGCCTGTAGTGCAGGGGGCTTGTAGGGGTGTCCACGGACCTGATTTACACCAGTCATTCACCTCCATGATCGGAATTAGTCAATTTGTCACAACTATCACTGTCTCTTGACACTGAGCCACCCCTCCCCCATTAGGCAGTTGCACTAGCCACCTGCTGAGGCTGCCAGACAGACCTCTCCCCCTGGCAACACCCCCCCAGGAGTTCTTAAAGGCTTTTATCTGCTGCTGCCCATGTATCTCTGCCATCTGGTCACTCTCCCTCTGCTTCTTCCTGCTTGTGAGTTTGGTAACATTTGTTCTCCCCCCTTCTTTGCTGACATTTTCTCTGCTTTCCCTTCCCCACCCAGGTGAAGACCTGGTTCCAGAACCGGAGGATGAAGCTGAAGAGGTGCCAGAAGCACAGCCTGTGGAGCGAGCGGGCTCAGTGCCTCACGCAAGTAAGAGCACAGCACATGGCTCATCGTGGCTCTCCTGTCTGGGCAGATCCGTCCCGTATTTCCTCCATGGAGGCAGCTTAAGCAAACGAGTGTGAGTGCACCTGGCCTCCTGGTTTGCTCAGCACACAGGCACAGACTTGGCACCACTCCATGTACTTACTGGTGGTAGCCCAGCAGTGGGCTGGCTATGCTACAGAAATATTTCCAGGGAAAAGCTGTTTTCCTCCCATGCATATATTAAATATATATATGATTGTGTATCCACCCCTGAGCTATGGGAATGAACATAGTTCTTCTTGCCCCCTGTGCCATTGCTGCTGGTCAGTAGACAATGTGAAATGTGATGGGACAGAGCCCCATTACATGTCAGGCCTATGGACACCAGTGGAGAAGCTATGTGTTCTGACTCTCTGCCTTTCCCTTTCAGAGTGGCTTCCAGACCGGTACTTACCTGGACGTGCACCCCAAATTCCACCAGGGCTACCCCATCACCGCAGCTGGCAACATCCAAACCATGCCAGCCCCCTGTCAGCACTATGGAGCAGGGCAGAACGCTTACACAATCGTGACCAGCGAGGATGGAGGAGTCTTTGGCAAAGGCGGGGGGACCTGCAGTGTCCAGCAGACAGTGGGCTTCATTGCCCAGCACAAAGTAGACTTTTACCACAGCTATCCTGGCAGTGTGGAATATCCAGGCTCAAAGACAGGTGATGGCTGTAATTTTCACCACTCAGCCGCTATGGGGGCTCCTTTCCCAGCCACTGCCAGCCATCATCTTTATCATTCCTAAGCACTGTGGATGTGGGGTACTTCCGGCAGCCAGGAATCAAGTCTTATTCTCATTTCTCCCTTTGTTATTCGTGTGCTGTCCACCTCAGGGATACCTTGTAGCTAGAAGCTGTTTTGGCATCCAAATGTGTGCCTGCAGACACGCAGCCGTGCAGAGACCTGTTTGCCCAGGTACACGCACACAGAGCCTTCATTTCAGTGCCTGTACATGTGCACACACACATTCCTTCCTTGATTGGCACAGACAACCAAGCTCCCTTATAGCAAAGCCCGTGATCTGGCTACCCAGCTTATGCCCTGGATCTTCTTAATTACAGATCTTGTAACTTATCTAAGGGGAAGCACAGATTCCTTTAGGGATCTCATTTCTACGTGTCACTTGTACAGTTGTGTGTGTGTAACACATGAAGCCAGGGGCTGTATGGAGAGGTGCTGGCCACGTACCTTTAACTGAAGTTGCAAAAGTTATTGCCACGTGCCAGTAATCCATCTGAAGTGTAAACCATCAGTTCTGTATATCCGCCATGAGGTGAAGTGATGAAGTGCCTAATGAAGGGAGATGTGACAAGTAGCTTGCAGAAAGGCTGGTAAGATGATCTTATAAGCCCTTCCTTCACGTTTGTATCTTTCTGTGCCTCCCCTTGAGAAAACCTAACAGTGCATTCAATTAGGCAAATAAAAAAAGAGTATTTTTCAAGATGTATTATGCATTTTTATGTATCTCTTTTTTCCCACTGCAATAGAGCATTGCAATATAAAAACCAGATGGAACATAAATAGCCATAGCAACCGTACTCTATTGTTATTTGATGCTGAAACTGTAACCAGAAATTTTTCTGTGTTATTAGTGGAGCAGCTTCATGGCTCTTGGCAATGCCAGATATCTCAAGTCAAAAAACCAGGTGAGTAACTATGACCTGCCTTAAGAATTTTCCTTATCCAGCAAACTTGAATACAGGGACTGTCATGGAGGTACTTTCATTTCTAAACTTGACTATTAAGTATCTAAGTACCTAAACCCAGATTTTTGTAGCAAAGTAATAACAAGCTTCTAGTTCTCTGAGTCACAGGTTTTGCTCTTTTTCTATCACTCTGATGATGGCAATGAATTTCTCTTAATGCAGTGAAGTAGCTGCCACGGTTAAAAAAGCATAAAATGAAGGCAGTGATTACTGTGACTGGAGTAATAAGAGGCATGGTCTTCTACTGGCAAAGCTGATTTATATCCCTGTACCTTACAGCTGTTTGTTCCCTCTCCCACTCCCTCATGCAGACAGTCTCTGACTCTACTATAAACTGTATGATGTGCTGACTGAGGTAGACTAGGTAATTGTGTTGCAAATGCCCTGCTTATTACACTGACTTCGGCTGTGTTCGTTAATTTTCTTCACAGTATCTAGGATGGGGCTGTGTTTTTCATTTGTGCTGAGAATGGAGTTGATAATACAGAGATGTTTTCATTACAGGGCAAGGGCTGTAGCGGGGCTTGCACAGTGTCAAGGCCTTTTCTGCTTCTCCTTATCTCCCTGACAGCGAGAAGGCTGGGAGTGCACAAGGAGTTAGAAGGAGACACAGCTTGGACAGCTGATCCCAACTGACCAAATGGATATTCCATACCATATGGCATTGGGGTCAGTGTAGAAAGCTGGGGGGAGGAAGAAGGGGACATCCAGACATCCATAGCTGTTTGTCTTTTTAAGGAATCATTACACAGGATGAGGCTCTGTTGTCCTGGAGGTGGCCTGCCTATGGGAAGGGGTGAATTAATTCCTTGTTTTGCTTTGTTTGTGTGTGCAGTTTTTCCTTTACCAATAAATTGTTTTTATCTCAATCCACTAGTTTTCTCACTTTTGATCTTCTGATTGTCTCCCCCATCCCAGTGATGGGGAGAGATCAAGTTGAGTGGCTGCATGGTGCTTATTTGCTGCCTGGAATTGAACGTGGCCAGCATGACCTGGGGAAAGATAAGGCCTTTTGTATGGTGAGTCATATAATCTTGGCACAGCCCCCACCGCTTCCCCCTACAACCAGCAAGTGGCTAGGGATGGGCAAGACTGTTCTTGAAACCATCAGAGGGGTGGGGAGCAATTAAGTCGACTGAAAAGGTGCTGGCTAACATCGGAGGGTGGACTACATTAGCGGCAATTATCAGGGCTTTCACACCAGAATTAAGATGTTTTTCAGTTCCTCTCAAGCTAACAGTTCAGTTTACTTACCTGAATATAACCTAAAACCTCTCCGTGCCAACCCATCAAAGGCTGCTTGTAGGTGAAAAAAGTTGAGTTTACTGGCTGGTCCTCACTAATAATTCTTTGGAAAACGAGTCACATACCATGCCCAGCTCCTTCAGAGATGCTTTAGGACAGGCAGAATTTTGCTGTGGAGGCTCTGGGATTGGCTTGCAGAAAGCTGCTGCCTGTACGAGCAACAACTGTGATGTCCCTGCTATTGACCTTCAGCAAAGTAGTGCTAACTACCAAATCTTGCGGTCTCCTCAGACAAAATTTTCCAGAGGTCATCATCCAAAGACAGACCTTATTGTCACAGGTGGTTATGGAGTCCAAAGCCTGCAGCAATTCCAACAGGCAAGTAAGCAGCTTCCAAGAAGGGAGATCATTAATGCCTGCTGTATCAGAAGCTGCATTCCCAATGTACTGTGTAAAAACAGCAGGAATGCAGCTTCTGTAAGAGGGAGTCCCTCAGCCCCAGCCAGCCAGGGGGACACTTTCTTTTCTGGTCTTTCTCTAGTATCTAAGCAGTGACTTATAGCTGGATCTTGGGGCTCACCCAAAGCAGAAGTCCCACTGGTGTAGTTTGTAAAAGATTTAATGGTTTGGACACGCTCCAGCTGCTAGACAGCAGATGGACTATTGTCAAATATGAGAAATTAATTCTAGCCTGGTTATGAAAGATTCCCAGATATGACCTGTGGGTGCTCATCAAAACTTTGGACAGTATGAAGGTTACATGGCCCTCACAGGTAGGAAAAGACTTGGGATGGTGGCTTCTTGGGTTTTTTGTTTTGGTTTTTTGTTGTCGAAGGTTTTTTCAAAGTTTGTTTTGTTTCCTTTTATTTTTAATGTCCAAGTGTAATGATTTAGAGTCATTCATACCTCCTGACTATTCAGTATCAGCCAATATACTGCTGCCCTCTGATGACGGGCCAGGCAAGAGACATGTGGCAATGCTTGACTGAAAATTTCTGAAATCCTGTTAGCTCAGCCTTCGAGTCATGTGGTGTGGTTAGATAACTAAATATGTTTCCATATGCCTGTAGGGAAGAGCCTATTAAAACAAAGATCATTACTTTTGTGTGCACTGGAGAGACAACTGGGGCTGTGAGCCCTTGTTCATGGATCACTCAGAAGAAACATGTAGTTTGTAAAACCCTCGCAGGCCACATTGACATGGAGAGCAAGGCATGAGTTTGCTTGCACTGCTCTACCTGCTTGGTATTTTCCCTGTGGGACAGCTGGAACCCAATATACTAGAGAATAAAATCCTGGTCTACATAATGTGTACCAGACCAAATTTCTTCTGTTTAGGTGAGATTCTCTGCATCACTGGAACTACATCTGCAGCATTTTTGTCACTGCAGATATTGCAAATGTGGAGTGTATTCCCACAAGCTGTAACACATATGAAGAGGCCTAAATCGTCTTACAGCTTGATCCTAAAAAGATTTACTGGCAAGGCAAATCATGTTTGCAGCATGCAGAAGTCACTGTTACATAGCACAGTCACAATAGAGGTGGAATGCATCCTAGCAGACCTTTTACTGGGATGAACTTACTTCCTCTATGGAACTGATACTGCACTTCTGCAAGTATGAGGCTGGAGGTTCCTATATCTCCACCAGTTTTGGTAGTAGTGCCTATTTACCTGTGCAGTTGTTTCACATGGTGATGTGATTCAGGCATGTGAAGGTAATAGAAGAGATCACCAGCTCTGTGGAAAGGCTGAGTCCTGTTTTTTAATTCCACGGGCTCTAGAAACACTTCCTAAGGAACCAGGAGTCCTTTCCAGCTCACCTTCCAAAACTCAAACAGCTGCTCCACATGTTCCCTCCAGCTACAAGTGCTTGCCAAACCTGCACACAACCCAGGCTGAGCAACCAGGGGAATAACAGCCATGAGGGAACACTCAATTTTTCACAGAACACTCCCCCAGTACATGGAGTAACACAAACCACAACATGCAGAGCAATCATTCTCAGCCCCAGGGCTGTTTTAGCAACAATATGTTTCTGCAGAAGGACATCTGCCAGCAGAGTTCTGGCTATCTCCTTACCCTTGCAGCAGACACATGGAGACAAAACACACCAAGCAGCACAGGTAAACTGCAGTAGGTATCCTCTGCAATTGTTCTGAAAAGATCTGTATGCCTTACTTCTTTAAAGATTGCATCTTAAAAGAACCCCAAAACCATAAGCTGCTAAATTTAAAGCTGAAAGACAAGGCATAGTATGTATGACTTTTATGGGTGATTTATATGGTTTGGCTTTATTTTTTCAAGGCAATTGTTGAAATTAATACTATTGCTAGACAATTACCCAGAATTCATACACACTGCTATTGAAATATGAATCTCCCATCCGGATGAGAAAGGATCTCTTGTTCTGTAATACAGAAAACCCTGTTAACCTGGCATTTCCCCCTCTTCTGGGCCAGACTTACCTTTTCCTGCTGTTTTAAGGTTGGCAGCCCACACATGTAAGTGACTCATTGTTTTGTCCTTCTCTACACAGGCTCAAGCCTCCCCTTCTCTCCTTCCTGTACCTATTGTACCTTGCGCCTTGGGAGCAGAGGATTGCAGCGTTCCAAAAGAAAGAGGGGATATGCTTTAGCAACCACACAAGCAGGTTCTGTTCAGCCAAGGACCTGTAGTACTTTGAGCCTGAGCAGTCAGCTGCCAGTTTAGCTAATTGTGCTCAGTGGGAGTACCCCTTGAATTACCCCTTTCGGACAGATGAAGGGTTTCAGTGATGTAGTGTACTTTAAAGAACCTGGGATTAAACCCAAACACAATTTCTGCTAGTTTGGAGTATGACTAAATAGCAACTTGGTTCTGGTTTTGTTTCAGTGATGGGGGCAGGAGATTCAGTTACTTACTCTCAGACTTCTGTTGCCATTTGAGGTCAGTACAAGAACCACAACAGAGCTGCATATTTAATTACACGGCATTCCAGACCTCCAGTTGTGACCTTCTGGAGCACCAGCGGGAGGCGGCCACACAATACCTAGGATGCTTTCCTTTGCTCCATCCTCCTTCTTCAATGCTTTTTTTAAGCACTGCTGTTCAAGGGCTAATACAAGCAGGTTACAGGGCTGCACATCACTTCAAGCCAGCAGCTTGTCCAGTGGCCTAGCCTTGGGAGCCTCCCCCGCCCTCCTAGGCTACATACCTGCATATTAAAAACAGGCTGATAGAATAACCACTCTCATAGCCGGCTGTTCAAATGCAAGCTGGTGACATAGTCACAACATTAAAATAGAGTAATTTATTTTCAATTCAAACAACTTTGTAAGAACATTAAGAACACTGAACATTAACCAGAAAAAGCAATAAAACACAACTTGGACATAACATAAAACATGCTTAGTAACACTGCAAAAAACAAACTTCGTGAAAAGTTATTCTGCAACAACAAACAGTCACCTCCTTTGCAGTGGAAGCTCTGCTGCAAGACACACAGGACAAGGATCAGAGATCACTTGCTGGAGAGGCAGCAAAGAAGGTGAGACTTGAACAACAAACAGACCTTAACAATCTCTGCTGCTCACAGCTGTAACATTGCACACCGGCCTCAGTGAATGAGGTTCAATCTCATCAATACCCAAAGCATCTTTGCCAAGGGTTAGCTGTGAACAGACAGGCACACTTAAATAGGAAACTAGTCCCAGGCAGCAGGATGCTGAGCCCCCTCCAGTAGGTAAAACAGCAATAGTGGAGGAGGGGCAAGAAAAACGAATAGAACATGTATCCCTGAGTCAAAACCCTGCAAATCCCATGGGTGAACACAAGAGATGGGAGAAAAAGAACCCCAAACCTTAAACCTGAGACTCATACCCACTCTGGGTCCCCATGGGATGCCAAGGTAACTGGCATTGATTCTGTACAGGAGAGCTCGAAAATGGTGTGACAGTGTCAGACGTGCTCTGGAAGTTGAAGGGGTCTTCTACCTCTACGCTGACATAATCTATATTGTCAAAGTAGCTGTGATAGAAGTTCATTTGCTGGTTTAATAAACCCATGGTTTGCTGGCCGTTGCAGCTTGTCCCACCTTTTCCAAAGAGCCCCTCATCCTCCACAGACACGAATGAATACAGGTTCTGCCCATTCCCGTAAGTCTGTCCGCTGCTGTAAGCCTGGTGCACGTTGGGAACAGCCTGAAAGTTCCTGCCGGCGCCAGCGGGGAAGACCTGGTGAAACGTGGGTGCTATATCCAGGTATGGAGCCTGATGAACCCCATTCTAGAAGACAATGAGAGTCGATCAGCAGTGCAGGACCACACCAAGGGCCCATTCTTTTCGATGCGCCCTCCTTTCACCCCCAGACCCCTCCTCCAAGCCGAACAATAGCGCCTTTTTCATGCCCATTGTCCCCCCAATAGAGCAGTAACAGCAGAGCTGACGGGCTTTTCCGTTGGTAATCTCCAGGTCAACGTGACCAGGAGCATCACGCTGGGGGAAAAAACCAACTTAAAAGAGACACCACTGTAAGCCCTATTACGAGAAATACAACTGGGCTTGGAAATACTGAGTAGTCCTGAGCATTGCTTGAATTAGAGGTTGGACATGATACACTTCTCCCCGCAAACTGGAGGAGCCGTGACTGGTGGTGATGGGGAAGTTTACTCACCTGTGGTAGATACATCCCTTTATCCGCCCACTGGCTCTCCTTTTGGCAACGCTTAAATTTCATCCGTTGATTCTGAAACCACGTTTTCACCTAAAAGTGATGCAGGAAGGACATAAAAAATTAGAAATTAATTTTTACGAGGTTACTACACATCCTTATTTCTGCTACAATCCATTTTCTGATTGACTTCTAATATTGTAAATGATTCCAACAACTAACAACGTGCAGCAGATGCAGGTGGCAGTGAATTCACAGAGCGGAGACATGAAAACTAACATTCCTACTCCTCAGATCACCACTGGATCTTTCCTGACTTAGAAAGCCCTACCTAAAACACCAGCCAAGGCAACTGCAGGAATGAGATTGTACAGCACCATCTCACTGCCGTGCCAAGGTCAGGGCTCAGGAGTGAGTCGTTCCTTTAGTCAGACACGAGCAGCTGGTGGAGCAAAGACCCTGTCTCTAGGGGGAGACCACGGTGCCACTCCAACTAGGAAAGGCCACTTGCATAGCAGCGCAGGTATCTTCCTACATTCAGAGACATTACACATGTCCCTACAGAACAGTAACCTGGCTCTGCAAAGCCCTGGGTTTGTTGCTCTGCAGGGCCTTTCAAACACCTGCACCGAGTGGGTGGATACGTGGGTGCTATAGTGCTGGAACTAAACTAAAGAAGACTGAGTCATAACTCTTCACACCGTCTGCTCTCACCTCAGCAGTAGCACTTACAAGATAATGAAAGAAACTTATCTCTGGGGTCCAAGAAAAACGAAAATCACAAAAAATGACCCCAACTCAGCTGCTGCTCAGAGCAAGATGTTCACCTGCTTGTAGGTGAGCTCGAGGGCAGCAGCCAGCTCCCGGATCTGCTGGGGGCTGAGGTACTTCTGGCTCTGGAAGCGCTGGTGTAGGGCTTTCAGCTGATCCTGCGAGAAGGCTGTGCGGCTCTTGCCCGTCTTCACCACACCCTTGCCTTGCGCCTTGACCTTCTGCAGAGAGGAGCTCCCCGCAGGAGACGGGCTCCCTGCTGCGGTGGGGCTGGTGGCGGAGTCGGGGGTGTAGTACTGGGTGAGCGTCCCAGAGCTGGAGGAAGCTGGAGAGTCAACTGAGGAGAAAAGAGAACTAGAGTGAGCAAAATAAGGCAAGGAAGACTCAAAATCCTCCAAAGCCCATCTACTCGGGAGAATTTAAGATTGGGGCGCCCTGGGCACTCGCAGGGGCTCCGCAGCCGTGGGCAGCGCAGGGAAGGGATGTGGGCACAGGTTTCCTGGTGCCGGCGGAATCGAGGCGCCTCTGTTGGTTCGGCCCGTCCCGTCTGGGCAGAGCGGCCGCGCTGGCACCGCCGGCAGCAGCGCCCGGCTCCCGCCGCCCCTCCGCGCCGCACGGAGCCGCGGCCACGGCAGCCCCGGCATCGCCTCCCAGCCCCGGGGCACACGGCCGCTGCCAGCCCAGGGCAGCCCCATCGCGTACCTGAGGGACTGGGCGTCTTGGCCGCGGGCAGGGAGAGCGCGTCCGGCGCCGGAGCCTCCTCGGCGGGCCCGCTGTCCATGCTGCCTGCGGAGAACCAGTAGTAGTCCCCATACCTGGCCGCGCCGGGGTAGGGCGCGTAGGGCGGCGTGGCCAGGTGGGCGCTCATGGCCGGGCCGGGTCCCCCAGAGCCGAGCATGAGGCGATGTGGTGATGGAGATTGCCGGCAGCCTGCGGACAGGGATCCCTTTGCGAGGATATGGGGGGGGGGGGATGCTTTAAGTCCTCTCCAGCCTGGCTTTGACTGGAGGGTATTGTCACGGCCATTGTCATGTTAAAAGTTGGTTGATTGGGGGGGAAGGGTCTTCGAGGGTATTCACAGACCGGGGGAGGGCTGGGACATCGGGCTGCGCTTGCCAACTTGGCTCGTAGGTGCTACAGTGGGGATGAGTACATCCCTCCCTGCTGGGGCGTGGGAGGGAGGGACGTCCTTGCTGGCCCCTCGGGGCAGCAGGCCTGGGCAGTGTCGCCGGGTGAGCTGGACGGAGCACAGCAGACAGCCCCCCACCCCCACCTTTCACACTCTTCCTCCTCACAGGTCTCCACCCGAAGAGAAAGAATGGCCCCGGAGCCGGCCGCGGGGCATGCGGAGACTTTGTGCGTCTGCATTGCAGATCGCAACCATCATTGCAGAGATAAGGCCTCCACCTCCCCGCAAGTGAACCCGGCCGGGGGGCAGGGGCTATGGCCCTACAGAGCCGTGTCTGTGTGCCGGGGAACAGGGCTCATGGCCCTACAGAGCCGTGTCTGTGTGCCGGGGAACAGGGCTCATGGCCCTACAGAGCCGTGTCTGTGTGCCGGGGAACAGGGCTCAAAGAAAGCCGGGCTGCATCTCCCAGCGGCTCGCCCAAGGCTGAGTCAGGCAGTCCTGTGCTGCATATTTTCCAAGCTTCTTTCCCCCGCCGTTTAGGACTTAAAAGAAAGTGATGTATTAAAACAAAAATAAAAAGAATAATTATTTTTGCTACACAGCAGGGAGGGATGGGAATAACTGGTTCAGATTGAAAAGGAGATAAGAGCAGGACAGCTGTAAAAGAGCTTGCAGATCTTAAGGATTGGAAGTTAGGGCCTACAGCCTTCTTGGGGAGAATAAACTGTTTCCCTCGCCACTCTACTCCCCCAGCGATTACTGCGTACTTTAAGGAAATTAAAAACTTATCGGGAGGATCTCACAGCCCGGGAGTTACAAAACCTGGAAAACCACCTGGGAAAAGTACAAATGAGGGCATGTGTTGCATCAAGCAAATTCCCCACCTCCACCAGTGCAAGGAAACAGGACACAGGCAGGGGTGTAGCTACTAACCTGCTGCACTGTTAAACGTCTGTAGGACCTGACAGAGAAAGACCTGCCTTGATTTCAATTTATCTCCGCCTCCCATCTTGAGTCATTGTGAGAAATGAGCCCCAGCTGGTCCTCTGAGCCAGCAAGGAAGGGTCCTTGTCGGGCTTACTTTTGATCATCTCCTAATTAATGATTTAGTTTCTCAGAATCCGGCCAAGATCTAGTCAGGATCTAGTCAGGACTATTAGGAACGTGGGAGGAGAAGATTATAATCGGGGGTGAGGGATGAAAATACCGAGCTAGAGCCAGAGCCTGGTTGTGGCCACAAAGCGAGCAGAGGCAGCCGGACTGTGGGTTTTGGGCAGGTCACTTGCGCGGTGCTCGCCGAGCAGATGCACGAACGGAAAGGGATTTTTCCTTCGGACGCGAAGCCGTCCTGCTGGCCTTTGCGGGGCAGAGAGCCGCCGGTCTCCAGGTCCCCTGCTGGCAGAGCTGCCCCGGGACACGCGTGATCCCCGCGGGGGCTCTCCGAGTTCGCCAAAAGCAGCCCCTGGCCAAGACGGAAAAACCCGCGGGGTTTCTGCAAGGCACAGCCCCGGTGCTTGGCGGCCCCGGCGGCTGCGGGAACCCCCAGGGCGCCCGAGGACACACGGCTGGCGAGCATCAACCGCGGCAGAGGGATTAGAGTTTTACAGACGGAGTAACACCGCCTCTGCCAGCAAATCCTCCCGCGGAGAGCTGTGTGTTTGGAAAGGCGGCAGGATTGCTCACAGTTCGCGATTTTCATACATACATCAGTTTTCGCGTACACATCAGCTTCTGTCCCAGAGTCAGACCTGTTTTGTAATGAGCATGCAACTGATTTAACCCCCCCCCCCGCTTTTTTAATGTCTTTGTTCATATTTTAATTTTCTCATCCCATTTGTCCTCCATTCCCTTTGTTTTATGCTTTAACCACCAAATGTCTTTTCCTCTTACCGCCTTCCAGTGAAGATAATTTGCTCCCTCACCTCAACAATACCTCTAACCAGGCCACCAAACATATCTTTTTAAAATGTAATGGTAACAGAAATAAGACTTGTGTAAGTGTATAAAACCATACCATCTAAAGTAAGAATTTATTTAGGGAAAGAAATCCAGTTATTTTTCCCCAAATAAATGGTACAGATGGAAACATATTGCAAAGGTAAATCCAGAAATCATACAGACACAGGGAATGCTATGGGAAACATGACATGGACATTTGAGAAGCTCACGGGGTGACCAGGTCTGGAACATCTGCCTGTGGCACCATCAGTCTAGAGATCGGATATACTGCCCAATTATCTCTAGAGTTGGTGTGCGTTTAAAAAATTCCTGTTGGGAATGACTCACAGAGCAGATGCAAGTACCCACTCGTGTTTCTTTTGGAACTGTTTTCAGCTGAAACAGCAAGACAGGTCATATCTAGTCTAATCCTGTTTTTCTGAACAGGGCCAAATAGCAGGAACAGTTTGGTTTTTGACCCTGGATTGTGTCCCCCTCTCCATTCTGTGGCTACCCCCTTCTTTTTCAGTTCTGAACTCATTATGCACTCATTATGTACTGTGGAGCATTGCTCAAGTGAGTAATAAGTTGGTTTATTCTTGACACCCATACCCTCACCTCATACCCTTGTTTGTAAAGGCATTAGCACACATTTTCCTATCAAGTTTATGGGACTGAATGCAGCCACTCACTGGGCTGTAGTGTGCTCTAACAAACACTTTCTGTAGTGCTTCAGCAGCAGACAGAAGCTCAGGACCAAAAGCAATCTTGGCGTCTTTGTCTAAGCACAGTGAGATAGGACTGTGGCTGGAAAGTGTTTCACCCAGGAAGTTCCCCCTACAAGGATCTCCCTTTATTCTCAGTAGGGTCACTACATTCAGAGGGCTGGCGCTCAAGCTTGCTCTGAAGTGATGGAAAAACACCAGTTTACAAAGATGGAGGCTAGGCTCACACTACTGGGTCAGAAATGCTGGGTTGTTCCTACCTCAGAGCATCGCACAGGATAATGTTATAGTGGTGGAGATTGTCTCAAATTTTACACAGATTAAGTGCTCTCTTGCTGTCTGTAGCTGGCTGTGATGTGAGTCACCTGCGTTTTGGTAAATGTTGTGAAGTGCCACTGCGTGTCGCTGTGCCATTCTGCTCTTGTTGGTGCTCAGCGAGGCAGCAGGGTGCTGGCTCGGTATCAGTGAACAGAGAACCATGGCAGAGCCCCACTGCCCCTCGGAGGTTTTCCTGGGAACCACCATCCTCTGACAGCGTATGTGTGTGCTTGGGGAAAGCAACTAGAAATCCTTGCCTTGTTTTCTGTTGAGCTTGTCTGAGCTTTCATTCAAAGCAGACACCTTTAATTTTATTATTTTATTTCTGTTGTAAGTGAACACTCCCCAAGTTAGGCATATGAAAACACTCGTGCCCTGCAGACCTCAGTGCTTGCCCAGCCCTTGCTCTGGACAGTCTGTCCCTGTAGCATGGTCATAGCATGCAGTCTGGACCCAAGATGACAGACTGTAGAAGGAGGGGAATCAAGAAAGAATAACAAAAATTAGGCCCTCATTCATATTAAAATACAGTTTTCCTTTCTCTTGACTCTTTAGGGGAGCAGGTAGAGAAAAGGACAAGACTTCTCCCTCCCCCTGACAGCTGTCTCTCAATGCACTGAGAATTACTGGGTGAAGTGGCCCTTTGTTAGCAGTACTGGGACAGACTGGCACAGGGCATCCATGGCACAAAGCCAAGTGCCTCCCTGAAGAGACAAGAAATCTGCATGTCAAAAAGCAGGTGGGAAGCAGGCCAGTGAGAAAACGAATTTCTAGGCTTTGATAGGTCTATTCTTTCTTTACTGATCCTTCATCCATTCCTGCCATGCACATGATGTCAGAGTGCTGTAGCTGTAAGCACTCATCTCAAGAACCATCCCCTACCAGTACCAGTGCCCATCAGCTGGAATATGGAGCAGTCTCTTGCAGGCAGCTTGGAGCCAGGGTTATGTGAAGTCCTGGGGAACACGGAGAGATGTGCATATCGGGCAAAAACCTTCCAAGCATCCCCTCTGCTTGAATCCCCCCCTCTCCCTGCTATCTCTGATGTGGTTGTTACTAGTCCTCTTACTAAAAGCAAACAGCACAGACAGAGCTGTCTTCCAATGCTTTCTGCCGTTTTCACCTTAAGGGGGAGATGACAAATCCTGTGTTTTGCACTGTTCCAAGGCCCTGTGCATGGCATGAGCCACCTCCCCTACTCTCCTCAAAAGGCTGCTCTACACCAAGCACTTTGTCTTCTGTTCTCCAAAGGCACACCACTTAGGAACTTTGAAATTACACAGAGGGTTCCCCCCCCCCCTCCCCTTCTTTGTCTTCCTCATTCTTACAGGGATAGCTTCCTACAAAATCCAGTGCTGCCAGGGCCTTCAGTTCAAGTGGGACACTGAAGTGGTGGCTAAATCTTGTGCTCTGAGCTCACTGCTTATTGTGGCACGTGCTTTCTCCCACATCTCTTATCTGAGGTTGATCCCATGTATGTCCCCATTGTAAATTAATATCAGCGCAGAACTAATGAGGATTATGTGCCAAGTGGGTGGCTGTAATCATGCTCCTACGGGCCATAAGTGGGAACACAATCTGGAAGTGCTTCTAACACATCCAACAACCAAATTCTTCCAAGTTAGCACATACTTTTCAGGCAGCTCATTGTGCCAAATTTGTGCTATCTGGGTTTTTTATAAGTCCCAGGAAATCCCCAAAGGAGCAGATCGCCTGTGATGCAAATGTCTAATTACAGTGAAGACTAGGAGCAGGAAAAATGGTACTCAGTTTTCCAATCGGTATGGGGTTGAGACAGGGATCCCCCCATTGCCTGGCCCTTGCCCCCACCTATGCACCCTCTGCTTTTCTCCAAGACGGGCTTTTGCACATGCATTCATGATGGATTTGCAAGTGTTAGAGCCTGAGGCTCCCTGGCTGACACCCGCTCTACATCTGAATGGCAGAGCCGGGTAAGCCCAGGGCTGTGGAATGGGATCTGCAAGTGGATGTTGTCTGCGCCGCCTGACGGAAGAAAAAGATTTACCTGCTTTTGTCTGACAATATTTAGATGGCCGACTTGGCTGAGATGGAAAGAGAGAGAGACAAAGAAGAGACGAACAGTGAGAGGCTGGAGGTTTTTTAACTAGGTGTCATTTGTCTAGGAATTAAATCCAGTGAAGGGTGGAAAGTGGGTAGGGGAACATAGCACTGCCATCAGTTATTGATGTAAAGGTTAAAACTATCTGTACTTCATCATCTTTAAATCCCATGGAGCTCAAATTAGGCTGTGAAAACAAATCTTGTGGGGGCATCAACAAAATACCAAAGAGACAATAGTATGGACTGCATATCTCCCCACGTGCAAGAATCATACAGTGAAAGAACTTCAGACCCCCAGACTACTGTGACAAAATAAAAATGCTTCTCCAGCATAGCTTACTCATGATGGAGCCATGGCTGTCTGTGTTGAGAAAAACATTTTGCTAAAAATTCCTTGTTTAACCCCATTGTGTCTTTCATGCAAACTCTGGGGTTAAGACAGGCCTGAGAACACCTTCTCTTAACACCACACATGACTATATTGCTTTACTGTAATTGTAAACAGCCTAATAATAGTGTCAAAAGTGCTTGCAGATGCAAAGTAACCTTGCAGAGTATTTCATGGCTTTGGTGCAGACATGCAGGTGTCGAGTTGTGATCCAGCAGGGCCCTCTGACAAGGCAGCACCTCAGATGTCTCTTTTCACTCACTGTGAAACAAATAAAATCGATAAAATCAAGGACAAACAACTCTCTAACTAGTTAAAGTTAGAAAGTGGTATGTTTATTCGGCTGCCAGGCAACACGGGGAGTGTTCTCCCAAAGACATGTGCAAAAATCACAGAACTGTAGCCCTCTATTTATCTACAAAAGTTTTACATATTTGTTCACTTACTCAAAACCACCTGTACATATATATAATCCTAGCACCTCCTACCCCCGTTTCATATTAAGCTCAAAATCCTTTATGCCTGTGCAATTCTTCTCTCAAATTGGGTTGGTGGTCTTTGAAATGGGTCAGTGGTCTTGACAGATGAAGTCAGAGATGTCTTCCCTGCAGCGAACTTTTTACCTTCATCTTGTTGGCAGGCTGTGTGACTTCTTGGGCATAGTCCAAGCTTTCCTGTCTGGTTCCAATTAGTTTCTGTGCCCAGGTGCAGTCATGGTTTCTTCTTTATCACAATGGTTCATCTATCTTGTTTCCTTCTACAAACACAACTAAAACGAGCAAGTAATATATTCCCTGAGCTCTAGCTTAAGCATCTAATAATTATTAACTCTTCTACTTCATCTCTACTCATCTAACTTAAATCCTAATATAAATTGCTTCTATTCCTTAGCTAAAATCTTAACTCTTTAAATTCTTAACTCAACTGCACCCATCAAACTTCACCAGTTTTCCAGCAGAAATGGTCAAGTCAGGTGTAATTCATCTCTCCTCAGCCACTGCAGTTTGCAGACAGCACGTTGACACAAACCGCTGAAGATTTCAGTTTCTATTAGCATCCACCTGCTCTGTGAACCAGTGTGCTGGCACTCTTTTTCTGTGATTTGATCCTCAGAGAATACATGTACACTGGTCATGGGATTGAACATTATCCTCTTCCTGTACTGACCTTCTTGTGTCTTGAGAGCTGCTTGGAGCACCTGGAGCTGTCCTTGAGGCACTGAATGATGCAGTCATGGAAGTGCCAAGGGCTGCTGGCAGTCTGCTTGACAGCAATCTGCTATGGCACCAGGGAACAGGAGGAGAAGCAAATTCTCAGAATCAGGCTGTTCTATGTAACATCCTATCCTCTTTGTAGCTTTAATACTTCCCTTATGGTGAAACACATGAACATCTTGTTTCAGTCTCCTGAAGTCAAGGCCAAAAGGGGGGGAATTAGTCCAGTGGGACAGGTGCTGATTTCTGTTCCCTCTATGTAACCAGGAACAGGGAGGGATTCTCGTTCCTTGGCGATCAAAGACACACATTGAGTTGGGTAGCACTGAAATTTGAGATCTTTTTCTGTGCTTGTAACAGTGCACCTGAGCACACTCTCTGACCCTTTTTTTACATGTAGAAATACGTGCATTCCAGGACAAAGAAATAAAGCTAGACACAGTGAGAAAAAGCTGAGCCACAATAAGTAGAGGGGAGGTAAGAGAAAAAGAGAACAGAAAACCATTTTATTAGGTCCAGGTTCCTAGATTGCCTTCATCGTTATGGTGTCTGAGCATTTTCCGGTGACCTGACTCAGATCTGCCACATGTGGTTCTTGTCTCTTTCTCATCCTCTCCACAGGGAGACAGCTGCACATGTTGTGGGAGATTTAACTTTGGCTCAGCAGGCTCGGGTTTGAGGCTTGTTCATACCATGCTCGCAGCTGTCTGTATTTGAGGTGTGTGTTGGAAATGTGCACCTTTTACTCGAAAGCAAAGAAGTGAGACTAGGGCACGCTCTAGCATGGGCTTGTTACGACCCCTGAGACAACTCTGTCTCCTGCTTAGACTACATTTTCACAGGGTTAGAGAGCTTCCTGCTATCAGTACAGTGGAACTGCTGAGACCAGTAGATGTCAGCTGTCAACTTCAGAGCTTTAAAGGAACCTCTGCATACTGGCCTGAGGCCACTGGGTACATCAAGATGCTGAACTTGGTAAGTAGGGGCCAGGCTCAGTTAGAAAACACTCAGTCAGATAAAAAAGACACTTTTTCTAACACTCAGTTAGAAAAAACTCAGTTAGAAAAGCTCAGATAAAAGAAAAAGCATGTCAACAGGAATGGGTGAAACACTCCCCAGTCCTGTCCTTGTGCTCCCTGAAGTCTACTAACTTAGGAGGTTGCCTACACTGTTTGACAGCTGATGTTGGGAGGGGAGGAGAGTTTTCCTTTATATGAGTTGTCAGCAGGAGTATAACTGGCCAGCTGGTCTGATCAGTATTTTGGGATGTAGAGTACTTAGCATACAGTAAATGTCCAAGCTAAGTGAGAGATTGCTGCTGCTGTACTGTGCTGGGTCCATCACAAACCCATGTTCACCAGCTGACAGATCCAGGCAACTTTCCATACCAGAGAAAGACCTTACTTTACCACAGGGAGCACTGTTCTAGGGTACATCTCCAAGCCAGCTCTTAACTCTGTGGTTTGGTTATGGATAATGATGGAGTTTGGACAGTCTGAAACTAAAAAATACCAGCTGAAATGCTGGTTAAACACTCTGGCAGTGATCTGAAAGAGTGGTGTCAAAACTGCAAGAAAATGCCATGTGATGGCTTTGGGTAGTTCTGTGGCAAAATGATCTACCCATGGCCTGGTCTGGTGTGAACTGAATGTTCAAATTATCTGGTATGGGGAAGGACTTAAAATACCACATCAACTCTTCCATATAACTGACAAAAGAAAAATTCAGCTTTAATTAGTTAATTCCCAGAAAAGGGTCACTGCTTACCTCCCCACCCTCAGCAGTGCACATAGCAGTGTGTAATTGCAATTACTTTTGTTTGTAGTCTCCCCCACCCACATGCCAGGAACCTGAGGCACAAGGCTGTGTGGTGGCCCAGCATTCCTGCCAGGCCTGGAGCAAGCATCAGGCGATTCACAAGTCTTTGACAGCTTGCATTCTTAGGCTGAGCAGAAGTGAAGATTAGGGTTCTATTAAAGTGAGGACTTGCCATGGCATCAGTGCCTGCCCACGCTGCCGTTTGTATTTAGGGCAGCGGTGTGCAGGCTGGTGGCACTGCTGCTTTCTGTGCCCCAGCTGGCTGGCCTTGTCACAGACGTGCTATGGCAGCACCTCCCGCATCCCCTTGCTGGGACAGACATGCCCTGCCAGGAGGGCACTGCGGCCGCTGGCTAGCTCGTATCCCAAAACACAGCCGCAGGGAGTTGCGGAGCTTCCATTGAGTGCTCCTGCCTTGTGCAGCTGCCAGGGAGAGGGGCCATCCTGGCGTTGCCCTCGAATCCCTCTGAGCCTCGGAGGGAACGCCATTTCAGGCAGAGAACGAGTCACGTCACATCAGTCCAAGCAAGCGCGGTGACCCGAGTACGCAGCTCCCCAAGGAGCTCTGCCTTATGCAACCAGCTCCATCCCACACCCGAAAAGAAGGAAAAAGGGTAACCCTGTAGGCATCCCAACCTCCGATGGGCGGGGAGCCCATCCAGGGTTCGGCGGCAAGTGACCCTGGCGTGAGGGAGAGCCCATCCCGGGACACAGCAACAGGTGGAGAAGGACCCTGCAGGAGATCGGCCTTTCACAGACGAATCGCTCCTGGGAAACCTGAGCCTCCTCTGACACGGCACGGCACGGCACGGCACGGCACGGCACGGCACGGCACGGCACGGCACGGCACGGCACGGCCGCTTTCTGGGCCAGGCGGCGGGAAGGCTGAACAGCAGGGCCGGGGGTCATCCCCCCATCGCGGCCTTGCTGTGCTTCACCGTGCGGCGGCCACCGAGCGGCAGCAGACAGCCGCGCCGGGAAGCTCCCGCATCCCACACCCCGCCTCCCGCATCCTCCATCCCGCATCCCAGCAGGAGCGGTGCCCGCCCGCCCGCGGGCCCCGAGCGGCTTGGGCGCCATCATTGCCGAGGACGTGACACACGGCGTGAGGGGAGCCTGGTGAAGCCCACCATGATGTGCAGGGGTATCGGCCACAACAGCACCTAAATCCCGGAATTTCTGTTTACACAAAACACAGCTTCTCCCCCAGCACAGCGTTTCTTGTGCCTTTCTGCCCTTGCCCTTGATGAGTCCCTTCTTTAGGCTCACAGCTCGCCCCCGTGCTTTGGACATGACTTCGGGTTGCTGGCAGCGAAGCCCAGACGCAGTCTTTGTAAATCGGCGTTTGAACTGGCATCAATATAACTGGCTGCAAGCTGGCCCAGATTAATTGCTGCAAAATGCACATCCTGGCCTGTTTGCACAGAGGGAGGGACTAGCATCCTTTCGAGCATGACATGCCAGACTCTCTTTTCGCAAACGAAAGACTGAATATGACACCAGGAATCTTGTAGAGGTGTTGTCTTGGCTGTTCTGCTCTCGCTGGCAGCTGAGACTTACTCCTCTTGTGTTTCCTTCAGTATGATGGCACTGTTACCAGCTCCTGGCTTTGCCACAGGCCGTTCAAATTCTCAGTGGGTGCTTTTTTTTGCTACCTGTGCTGCAGGCAAGTGAGTCATGCGCCAGAGTTTCCATTCGACAGATACCCATACAATAAAAGCCCCAACTGGGACAAATTTCCTGTGCAAATAAGCACTTCAGCTTATAGAATAGTTTTCTTCTGAATAGTTTCAGAAGATGTTAATCTGTAGGGTGTAAACCCTGGGGGGTATGTGGCCTGAGGTCCTGGAGCTCATTAGCCTGAGAATCAAGTAGGCTAAATGAAAGGAGGCTGAACTTCTCCTCCTTTAGGATGATGTTGCTAACATTTCCCAGCAGGACTGCAGCATATGCCAGAATCCAGTCTGGCAAAGATTAAGGGCTTCATTCGCACAAGGAGAAGGATTTATTTTCCTCCCACCAGCTGTCATGATCTTCTGGTCTGTCTCCCCTGTGCATGGACTGAGTAAACTTTGTCGTGTGGACTGTTCAGCATTTTCTTCCCCTTGCACAGTCAGGATGGAAGAGTGTCGGTCTCTGGCCCATTGCTGATCTCCCCTCAGGATTTTCCACTTATTTTTGTTCTCTCTCTTATTTGCTTTCACTTCTCTCCTGCATTTTCTCCTGTTCATTTTCTTCTCCAGATGGCCTGTCATTTAAAGTTCTCATCTCCCTGTATTTTTTTCCTTCATGACTGTATCTCCTTGTTATATTTCCTTGATTCTGTGTGATGTGCAGCAGTCCGCAGCCACTAACCAAAGCAAGCTTCATTTGAAGACAAACATAATCCCTGAGAGAGCTGTTTTTTGAAGCACCAGTTGCTTGCAGCTGCATCTGTAGTTGCCATCACATGTAAAGATGCAGGCACCATTTTTATTATTTTTTCATGAGGAAGGACAATTGTCATGGTTTTATGGTCCTCCTTTATTGTTGTCCCTTTATATTGTGGGGATAGTTAGATGCTCTCAGCATGCATGGTGCTGGCACCACTTAGGACATCAGTGCTGAGAGCTTTCCACTAACCATGCTGCTGTGACAGCCTCTCTGGCATGGTGACAATCTGTCCAATCACACCAGGGAATGGTATCAACCTGGCAGCTTCATCTGTTTTCCAACTCTGCCTCCTAGATCACAGTCAGATTGCATCAGATTTCTTTGTGTGCTCAGAGAAGCCAAATTAACAAGTTTTTTAAATCTCCAACTTTCACCTGTTTCTATGCTCTCCTGTGTGCTGCTCTTTTTCTTTTTTTTTTGTGTCAAAACATGTTGTGTCTTAGAAGAAAGCCTCACAGGTAGTCTTTTCCTGCCTAACAGTAAGGATGACAGAATCCAGGAAGGTTCTGTGAGATTTAGGAGTTCATAGCCAGGGGGCAAGAGGACTTTCCTACCCTATAATATTTAATATCCATACTATTTTCAGTGTATTGTGGACACTAAGCAGCTCAGCAGTCCCTTCAGCTATGACAGTGCTCACCTCTTATTTAAAACTCGGAGACTTCCCTCAGGGCACTGTCCTGCCCCAGTGGCAGTAACAAACAGGTGTGGGGGACAGCAGAAGAAAAGGTGTGAGCTGTACTTGCTACAGCATCAGTGTCTGTATGTTTATGATAAGCCTCAGCCTCCTGATGCAGCTGTCAAAAGGTAAATTCCACCCAAGTGTGCTTAATCCCAGGTTTTGTTCTCCTCAGAAAGACAATCTGTTTCTGCAGCCCTTTGATTTGGTTTCTATCCTGGAGACACAGCACCGTGTGTAGGAATGACACCTGAGCTGGCCAGGATCATTTGGCTTCATAGGGAAAAGTTGCTTGGACAGAACCAAAAGGTTTCTGTGGAAAGGAGGAAATTAGCTGGGTAGCCTATCCTGGGTGAGACTTGAGTTCATAGCTCCTTTTGAACAACCCTGCTGTATGCCACAGGCTATCAGCTGGTTTTTAGGATGACACAGGATGTGGGGTAGAAGTCAGTGAGAGTGGGAGGGAAGGAGGGACCCTGTTTGTGCTGTGAGTCTGCATAAAAGCATCTCATTAGAGTGAGGATTTTCAGGAAACAGAACTGCTGATTTATGGCCAACTGTCTTTGAGCTTGGCTGAAGTCAGTCAGGGAAGGTATTTCTGGGAAAATTGAACTTCCCAGTGTGAAATGTGGGGTTGTGTTTCGTGTCAGGTAGAAAAAGATGGCCTTTGTAGTTATGGTTATGAAATGTGTGGAAAAGGCCATAGGTTAATTATAAAAATATCTGTTTAATGAACAAAATGGAAAAAACATGGAAAGGGGCTTTGGAAGTAATATTTTGCTTGCTTACAAGTGAATCATGTGAGCCTATAAGGTTTTTAATAGAAGGTTTGAACTACAGCTGTAGCCTTAACATATATATAGAAAGAATTGTAATCACCCAAATAGAAGGAAGTGAGCTATTCCAAACTAAAATTAAGGATCCTGAAAAAAAAACAAGAGGTAAACCACCATCTGGAAGCTGGACGGCACCAATAAGACTGATTTATAGACTTCAAGAGGAAGACTGAATCTCTCATCTTTGGTGTTTTTCTTCAGAAAAAGGAAATCTGGATGCCACCACCACTGATTTATGTCCTGGGAACCTCAGCATCACAAGATGTTATTTCTGACCTCACTGATTTCATACCTTTTGAAGTATAGAAAATTTAACATCATCAATAGAAATTGATCACAATAGGTATAGAAATTATGTTTCAAAAATAGAAATTAGGAGGAAACTAGAAAAAAAGGTTGCTGAGAAGTGATTATGGAAAACCTCAATAAATACCAGCAGAAAATCAACGCTCGGCGTGCAGTTGGAGGGGAAACCCCCACTGTACCCAGCGCTGTTTGCTCACACTTTACCATTCTGTATTAATTAATAAATTGATTGCTGCTTGATATATTGGCCGAGTCAAGCTCTTTATTTATAACACCAGGTGTGTGATACCTTCTTACCACATTTTGGCTTGCTTGCATGCCTGGTTGTATTTTGCCAAAACCCATCTGTTACTTTGCAGAGTGACTCTTCAAACTATTTTACTCCCTTCCACAGAGCTGACTGGATTAGAATTAAACGTCATAAGAACCTGTGGAGGAGACCATTTACCCTGTCCCTCCTGATAACAGAACTGCAAGGGTGGCAGCTGGCAGCAGAATAGCAACAACAAATAGCCAGGGATAGTCCTGCTGCAGTTCTATGAATAATTTGTGTGAGAGTAAGTGGAGCTATCCTGCTTCAAAACATCTGCAAAGCTATGATGCAAGCCCAATAACTTGGACTCTTGTTTTGGGATTTGGACTTGAGCCCATTTCACAGTTCACCCTGTTCCTTCTTCTTTAGCTATTGTTACAGAATCCCTGTACAGACAGACTGTTGCTTGAAGTCAAGATAAATCTCTCCTGGCACATGTACCTTTCTAAGGCTGAAGACCAGTACGAACTGGGGCCAGAGAAAAGAAAATGAAGTTTTCTCATGCCTTGTCTTACAGAAGACTTTGCTTGAGTTGGGATTTTTTTTCCTTGCCTCATGCTTTTGCCCAAATCCTTTGCCCTACCATCCCCTGCACAGCCACTATGGCCTTAAAGAAACTCTTTATCCCTGTGTCTCCTTTCACTCACTACTCCCCACTGCTGCAGCTTGGATTTTCCTTTTGGAGATGCACAGATTGAAGAGAGGAGATGACACAGGGTGACTTGGGGACAAATTCCACTGCCTGGATACATTGCCTCTGCGACGCTCCTGCTCATGCATTTGTATTCGGAAATAAGCCTGCACTCATTAGGGTCTAACCACAGGGCAGGCAGGGGTTTCCCCAGAGCTGTTGGTGCTGCTGCAGCGAAGGGCTGTCTGTGGGCTGGAACGAGATGGGGCATTTTCAGCCTGGGGACAGGAGCAGCGGTGGCCGCAGACCCCGGAGACAGGCGCCCCACGGCCTGTGCCTGCTGTGGGCTGTGCCCAAGGCAACAGCAGGGGCCAGTCCTGCCCAGGTCTGCCCAGCTGTGCCGCCTCATTCCTCCCGCTGCTGTGCTGAGGACGTGTAAGCAGCTGCCTTCTGCCTCTGGGGCAGCACGGAACCTGGGCAGTGCTGACAGGTGGACTGACTTCTGTTACCACTGCAAGAAATTCCTCTAGTAATGGAAGGGCCCTGTAAATGGACAAGTAGAGCTGCACGCGGGTGTGTTGTATCCCAGCCTGGCTTTCTTTGCCTGTCTGACTCGTGTTCCCTCTTTATGGGAACAGTTTCCTTGATGAGCTGGAGTAACCAAGGGGAAGTACCACCATTTAGGGCAGTCTCTTGGCAGTGAGAAGTGTCTGGATAGCACAGGAATGATGCAGAAAAGAGAGACCTCCTTTAAAGTGAGGGGAAATACTTTACACTATTGTACTGCTCGGGCGGAATTCCCCTATCTTTCTTTTTTTCAAACACCAGCTTTCAAAACAGAAGCTATTTCACTGTCTTTCCTCATAATCAAAACCCTTTGAAAATCATTAGGGAAGCATATGCTTCATAAAAGGATAAAACAAGCTTAAAACCAAGGATCAGTAATTTTTTTTTCTGGGGTATTTATTTGCCTTTTGTTTTTTGAGCTCTGAACTGTCCTTCCTGCTCCTTGTCCCACGGGCCTGAACAAATATTTAATGTCAGATGAGTGGCTGTGACGCAGGTCTGAAGCTAGAGGGACTGAGATGTAGGAAAAACCTTCAGAATCTGACAGCAAAGGTCAACAACATCCAAGAGGCTACAGAGAGATGCTGGGGAGTGCTGTAGTTTTTTGATACAGTGATTTTGGTGACGATTGTCTTCCATAAAGCTCCTGGCTTGTACAGATTCTGCTGTCCTATCCAACTCTGTGAGGAGATAAAGCCTCCTTAACAAGATTCATAATAGATCTGGGGTCAGAAAGGCCCAGCTGTTGGGGGACCAACATCTAATGAAATATTAGATGTTGGTCTAATAGGAAATATTTCCTGATACTCTTCAAAATTTTAAAAGAGGAAAATAAATTACAAAAACGCAGTTATGTTTTGATTTCTATTTCATCGAGTAATAAAGAGCAGCATATTGAATGTTATAAATTGAACTAAAACATTATGACTCATACGTCCCATGACTGAACTGTCAGAACAAGATGTTTTATATTTCTGGTTGAGTTACCTACATGCTGATGATCTCACATCATGCCTTTCATTGCCATATTCAAGCTTTCACTGAAATAACAAATATGACCAGAGTGCCTAAGAGGCAAAATGACTGAGGACACATTGATCACTTGTGATTTTTCATCTTTGTTGGCTGTCTATAAATCTAGTTACCTAACTTGCTTTATTTATAGCCCCATCAGATCCCTAATAATGTAACTAATAATGCTTCTATTTACCCAGCAGACTCCCGAGCCAGACCTCCTCAATGACAGACCCTTGCAGTGCTGTTGGTCCCTGCTAGGTGCTGTGGATTTGTTCTAGTTCAGGTGTGGCCCACAGCCACATTCTGACAGGGCTCTGCTGACTCCTCCCAGCTGAGATTTTGTGCTAGCACATTTTTGTGCCATGCCTTCTTGCATGTGAGGAGCTGGTGCCCCAGGTGGTTCTGAGCATGGCTCGTGGTGTGCATTGCAATGAGCTGCTCCTGTTGCACAGAGCAGATGTCTGGGCAATTTCCCAGGAAGGGACTGGCTCCTTCTGAGGGCAGCCACCATCCCATCGCGCCACCTTAAGTAAAGACATCTCATTCTGTGGTGGGAGGGTTATCTCAGCAGTCCAGCATGTAATTTACATCCAGTCCAAGGACACTGCAGCAGCAGAAGGAGGCAGTTCCAGCCCTAGATCTTTGGAAACTGAAAGCCCCCAGTATCCAGCCTTTGCTTGCCAGCTCACTTGCAGAGTCTTAACCTGTGGCTTGACAATATGACGTGAAGCTGTTGCAGCATCTCTTTCCCTGAGATGTGGCAAATCCAGGTCAGCATGTCATGCTGCTGTTGCAGTACACAGGAGATGATGAAGTCTGAAAGACTGAAAGAGAACCTGACCTAGGACATGCTATGTCCTTGCATCTCAGGCTGTGTTAATTTTACACCCTTGTGTCATTCACTAATGTTGTTCACAGGATAGAGAGCATGTGAGTGAGGATCAATCAGGTAAATTTACTAATCTAAGAAATTATAGCTGTTGCACATTGTATTGTCACCAAACGGGATGAAAGAAACTTACCCAACACCAGTTTGATGTGAACAAGCAGACACTTCTTTATTCAGGCACCAGGAACAGGGAGAATAGCTCCTCTGCAAACATGTTCCACTTAACCAACCAAACACATCTGTTTTATATACTTTTTCTGCTGAATCATTGGTAAATAAGTTCTTTTACATACAATGCATACTATGCATGTTCTTAAATATAACCTTTGCATTGGTTGGTTCCAATTTTTAATAACTTAATATTCTTAGCCTAAAACAATCATTGGTCATCTCTCCTGAGGTCTACTGATTGGAATCCTTTATATTAAAATCAAGGTGAGAAGTGGAGTGAGTTTCCAAGCAGCACAACTGGTGAGCATGATGGTCTCCATAGCTTCTTGACCAACACATAAGGGTCCAGTAACTTCTTGGTGAGGTTTGTAAGGTTACACATTCCAAACACAAGACTCCTGATATTTCTGTACCTTATACTTTGCAATTTTCTACTTATTCTGTGGGAGCGAGGGTCAGATAGGATGGTGATGGGACGAACGGAGACGAGAGATCTCTGGAGTCAAGCTTAGTTTTGGAGCATGCAGTTTATTGCATAGGGCGTGGATGAAGGGGCCCTGCTACGAGCTGCCAGCCACAGCTCAGAGCAGGTCTGAGAGAGTGAGGAGGAAGGAGAGAACAAAGAAGAAGAGGAGCAAGAGAAGAGAGGAGAGGAGAGAGAGAAAAAAGAGAGCTAAGTCTCTGTTACAATACATTAAATATTCTTCTATACTGAATATTCTAATTCACACTAACCAATCTAGTACAAGATACAAATCCTATAGCATTTACATACAGCATATAAGAATCACTACATTACCGTACTGTGTTATATTTTAAACCCTAAAAACTACTCTTTGGACCCCTCCTGCCAAGCTAGTAGGGTCTGTTTTGACCCTTAGACTCTTGGTAAGGAGAAGGGCATTGTTTCATCAAGGGGGAATTACCTTCGGCTGGCCATACCATTGTTTTCCAGTTGTTCAGTAACTAAAGCTTGTCATCTTAGACATCAAAACTTGCCTTCAACTGTATTTCACTTATATGTTTCATATTCTCTAAAAATAAGCAGTCATATTTATAAGGCTTTCCTGTTTCATCTTCCCCAACATTATACTCATAGGTAACCCTTTAATATTATTTAATATATTATTTGATCAAGGTATTAATAACATTATCCCCCTTTGAAAATTTTGAAAATTATTTCAATGTTTTCATGTGAATCTTATTCACTACATGCTGGTGGGAGACTTGGAAGTGATTCCTTTGCATCTGGTTGTCTAGCTACTGCTAGGATAATCATCCAATCATCCCTGCAGTCTTGTTGTTAATTTGCTTCTTTAAACAAGAGTAGATCAACATAATTACTAGGAAGATTACTAAAAAAACTCTGTTAATCAGTGATTTTACCCATGAACTCAGATTCCATCCCAATCCACTAAAAATTTTATCTGTCCAATTTTCTTACATATTTTGTTGAAGCTCATGAATATTTTCTTCTACATTTTTTAATAAATCCAGGTCATGCTCTACATCTTGTGTCACATTTGGAATGTGCATGCAGTGATGATCAATTGTCTTTTAAGTATCCACAAACTCCATGTTCTTTGAACTGGAGCATATCTAAAGCCATTCCATTTTATAAAGTCATCCTGGATGTTGCGTTAACTGCGTGTTTAAATCTGTAAGTCCTTTCCTGGTCACATTTGCTAGCCTATGTGTCCTGTGAGTTGATATCCATTCTTTATTCCTGTATATTACTAAAGGAGTCAATAAACACTCTAAGGCCCAACTTTCATTCTAGATGAAGCTTCATTCCATCCTTCATCCATTTTTGACCTTCTCACCTGTTCCAACTGCAGGTTTTTGACTGTTCCCCTAACAGGAGCTTTCTTCCTAACTGGACATAAAGTCAGCTTGCCTAATGTAATTTGCTTTACTTTACCATCTAAAGGTAAAGGAGTTCCCAAGTCCCATCCCTCATTGCCTATACTAAATGTCCAAGGCTCCTAACTGTAGCTCTACTGCAATAACAAAAAAAAGAGGTTCTCCTCATATCAGTCAGTTGGAGGTTATTTCTGAGGCCTCAAAACATCCATATTTTAAAGCAGCAGTTAAAGAAGGAATAGGCTACGTTGCCTTATCAACAGGACTACAATTATATATCCTCTGACATTTCCACCATGACGCTGGCTTTTGCTTTACTTGATATCAGGTTCCCTTTTCTTGCACAAATGCCCAATTTGCAAAAACAAAGCCACCTCAAGTAAAACACCATGGGGCCTTTGTCATATACTGAAATTGAGAAAATATTGTCATAGACTAAATGGAGTCCCAGTATACCTCCTTTTCTTTTGTTTGATTAGTTTTGCCACACGTCCACTTCATAAATATTTGGCACACATTTTTCTTTATTTGTTCATGATAAGAACACTATCCTACTGTCTGAAATCTACCTATTTTGTATTTTGGTGAAAATATAATTTGGAAATTCCTCACAATCAGCTCTGGAGACTTCCACTGTTTCCTTGTTTTCTCTACCTGCTCCTTCCATCCAGTTACAGGTTTCTGTTCACAATGTGTGGTTTCTTTTTTATGTTCTTCAGTAGTCAAATCCATGGTTAAAATTCCCCATGGAACGGACTCACCTACAGCTCTTGATATTTGTAAATAAGCACTAAGCTGCAATGCATTCTGCAATTTGGCTAACCCTTTGATTAATCCTAACATCAAATTCTCCTCTGGAGTTTTTCTCAGGAAGAGGATTAATTGCTCTATTTCTGAGTTTTAGTTTTCATTTTGCTTTCCCTCTCGATCAGGGTGAGTGCACTTCTTTCCAAATGATTGACCTGGCAAATCAAATTTCCTTGGTCTCTTTCCAATTCTCATCAACATTTTTGCTTTGAAGTTTGATATTCCCTACAAACCAATTCCTGTTTTGGACTTTGTAACACTAAGGTCTGTAGTTGCTTTCTCTTCCACAACCGTGGTGGCCTGGTTTTCGGATAGACGACACGGCTACCACAAGCTGAGTGTGGAGCGCGGGCTAATAACACGACTGCATCAATGTGGTGGAAACGTTAAAAGCGTTTATTATTTGAAACATGCAGTTTAAATACTATCTGGTCCTTCCCTACGTCAGAGGGGTCTTACTACACTTCCTGGGGGGAAATGGAGAAGTACTGGTATGTCCTTGAGGGGGGCTGGTGTCCTTGAGGTAGCTTATCTCGGGGGTTTGAGTGTGCTCTGTCCCTTCCTGTGACAACCCGACACTCTTCCGGAGCGCATGTCCCTTTGCAATCCACATCCTCCCCACAAAGGTCCCTTTGATCCTTATTTGCAATGGGTTGGCAACAAAAATCACTTTCACTCAACAAACAACAATGCTGACTGCCATCCTTCAGGATCATAAGGTGTGTCACTGTGCCATTTACCTGTGCATTTAATTTTAAAAACAATTCTTTTCTCCCTCTTTTTCCCAGCTCACTTTCATCCACTCCCAGGATTAAAGTTTGGAATCTGAGTAAAATTGCACTTCAATATCAGTGGATCTCCATCTCTTGTTGATACTTCTTGTTGTTCAGTTTTTACCTTGCCCCAGGCTCCCACTAACATTAGTTTCCAAATTTTTGTCAAATTGATGACTAAAGCCCCACAGAACTGTTTTTCCTGCAGAGATCTGCATTGGCAAAATATTATAGAAGTTACATTCTATAATCTGCCAAAATTTTGCACTAACTTTTAAACAACATTCCCCTTCCCAAAAGTTAAAAACACAGTTTCTATTATTATTATTATTATTATTATTATTATTATTATTATTATTATTATTATTATTATTAAATTATTTGCTATTCATCTAAATCCAATAAATAGTATCCCCCTAGAAAATCATATTCCATACCTAAGACAGTAAGTTTTTCAAATATATATGTAGAAACTCCGTGCTGTTAGTCAGTCTTGTCTCTGCTGAATTTAATGTGTGGTTGCTGGTTCTACCTGTGTGTGATGAACCCAATGTTCAATTCCTTCCACCTTGAGTGCAGTGTAGGTTACCAGGAGAGCTTGAGCTGGTCCCTCCCACTTCTCCTGGATTGGTCCAAAATTCCAGGTTCTGATGCACACCATAGCTCCTGGTCAGAAAGGACGTAGAGGCAAGTCTAGTCTTACTGATCTGTTGATAGTGATGTATCTTTTAAAACTTGAAAGAATTAGTTTCAGTGCTATTAAATATTAATTTCAGCAAAACCTTTGAGACTTCTCTTGTCTTGTTGGTGTGACATGGGGAAGTTTCTGGTCATCCAAAAAAGCTGTCTACCAATACCAAAAATATACCAGTCTCCATTTTGCCTGGGCAATTCTGCAAAATGAATTTGCCAATAATCTGCATGTAAATTCCTGTGTTTTAGTAGCCCTGGAGGTGGCCTTCCTCCTTCCTTGGGATTATTTTACAAAACAAATTACACGTTTTTCAATAATTGATGTATTCATTTCTGTCATCTTCGTGCTTACTATATTCCTTTATAAAGTAGTTACCATATTCTCTGTTTCCTAACATGTTTCCTGATGTGTTATCTTAGCTATCTTATACATTAATTCTGGAGGTACAATTACCTGCCCACATGAGTTTACCAATCACTTGCTGGGATTTTCTATAGCTTCTTATGATAGGGCTAAATGACTGTCCAGATTGCTATAATTTGGTTTTTGTTCCCAGACATTCAACTTTTTGCTAGGTATTAGTGCAAGGATACCTTTTTCAGCAACCTCTATAGCTGTTTTGTGCTTGAATTGATTCCCTGTATTAACTGGGGAGTCTCCAAATTCATGAGCTTTACAAGGGCATCATGGCCACTTCTTTCAGCTTTTTGCACACTCTGTAGTAGTTGACTAATTTCTTCTTCTTTAATAGGAGCCTCCTATGATGATAACAGTTCCTTTCTTTCCATGTGGTTTCATGGTGTATTACTCCAAACCTATATTTTAAATCAGTCCATATGTTTACCCTTTTTCCTTCAGTGATTTCTAGCACTCAGTGTAAGGTCACTAGTTCTGCTTTTTGTGCTGATGTGTTAAAAGGTAAAGCCTGGGTTTCTATTACCTGAGTCGAAGTTCCCACTGCATAACTGGCTGCCTGTTTTCTGTTTTGTACCATGCTGCTCCCGCTGGAGTGCAGGTCCAGTTCTGGGCCTGGGATGGGATTGCTCTTGAGATAAGGTCTGCCAAAACACACTTGTTCAGTGGTTACCAGTGTTAGGAAAATTAATTCAAGGTGCCAGAGGTTTATGTCCAAAAAGGTGACAGAGGATTCTTGTAACTTTATTCAAATAATGGTAGAGACCATGGAATATTTCCCACGGGGTCTCTCAGATTGCTGGAGGGTGCATGCAGCCTCCTTTTTATCCTAATTTCCCAGTCTCATTTCCCTTTCTCTTTCCCCTTTGGCTGAGGTACTTAAGAGGTGCAGACTTCCCGAATTGCCTAATACAGACGCCCTTCTAATGTGCACCCCTCGTCCCTTCTTTTTCTCTGTGTCTCTGTTATTTTTCTCTCAGTCTAGGAATTTAGCACGACCTTGAGTGAGCAACAGTCTGTGTCAATTAGTGGAATTCCTTTGGAATTTATGCTTCCTCCCAAGGCTTGTTTCACCTTCAGTATCTGGCTTTATCTACAAGCAGGCCCACAGTTCGTTTGTAAAAACACATCCCCCTCATTCCTTTCACTAGGCAGTCATGATACAAACATCTCTGGGCTTCTTTTAAAACCTGGAGAAACACGGCTGGGTTTAAAGTAGTGCTTTTACCTTAAGCTCAACATTGTCCTGCTCCAATGGAGCAATCTGGTATTGTAGCATCCTGCTGGCAATATCCAGTGTCCTCCTTTCTGTTCCAAACCAGCTGTGTCCATGTGGGGTACATGGCAGCTTTTGTGCTTCTCTGAGCTACCACCTCTCTCAGGTATCCACTTTTACTGTCAAATTGTTTGGACAGGATACTTTCATGACCCAAAAGCTGCACCAGTACCCCTAGTGCCAGGTGCATCCTTTCCTGCACAAATATCTCAAATCGTTTGGTTTAAGTGTGAGAGTCCCAATGCAGGGGTTGGCATTAAGGTTCTTTTAGGGATTCAAAGGCCCCCTGACTCTCAGGAGTCAATGCCTAGTATTTTCAGTGGAGGACTGTGCAAGGGTTTTGCCAGTACCCCATAACTGGCAATCCATAACTGGCAGCTTCTGGCTGTACCTAAGAAGGCTTGTATTCCTTGGCTCTGGAGTCTGGCAAATGGTTTCTTTTCAGCTGCTTCCCAAGCTTCTTTTTTCCTGTAAGATCTCAAAACTAAAGTGTATTACTGCTTCTTTGTCTATTTGTGCCATTTTCTTTGATACCCCGTATCCAAATAGTCCCAAGAAACTTAATAGACTTACACTAGCACTGAGGCACTTTTAGTCTTGATTGCTGGTAAAATATCATCCACACATTGTAGTGAAATTCTGTCCAGATTTTCCAACTTTCCAAATATTTTTTCCTTTTTTTCTTTTTTTATTGTGAGCACAATCCACGTCAGCTGCACTTTCCACCTGGTGTTTGCACTCGCTCACTGAAAAACAAACAATTTCTAACTATCTGCATCAAGAGGTAATGCAGAAAAAGCCTCCTTAAGATCGAGCTTCATAAACCATTTATGTTCCCCTTTCAGTGTTGTCAAGAGTGTGTACGGACTAGCTACTGCTAGATAAATATCAAGTACTTTTTATTAATAGCCCTTAAACTTTGCACTAATCTGTAACTGGTAATATCAGTATGTTATATTCTAATTCACACTCTTTCAATAACCCATATTCAATCATTTTTTAATAAGCTTCTCCAACTTTTTACTTGCCTTCCACTTGAGAGCATATAATTTTTGCTTTACCAGTTTGGCCTCAGGTTTGAAAGGAATCCTTACTATTTGGCCACCCTTGATCATCCAGGCAGTTGTCTATACCAATGGGGTTAATTCTCTACCTCCTCTGGGATTTCTTCCAGCTCTTTGTTTATTCCTGTAAGATAACAATCTTTGCCTCAACAGCTTTTAATTCTGATATTTGATTTCTATTTCTTCATCACGGAAAGTTATTTAAGCATCCAAATTTCCCAATTCATCTCTTTCCAATGAGAGCATTCTTCATTCAGGCATTGGTGTGTCTCCAACTGTTTTCTTAACTTAAATAGTAATGTTTGTAAAAAAAAGCCTGTTCTCTTTCCTCCTTGTTGCACCCACAATGCTTACAGCTTCCAAATTAAGTTTTTCTCTACACATATTCAATACCAAGTAAGTTGCTCCTATGCCAATTAAAAATTAACTTTTTCATTCCCTAACAGGGAGCATAACTGGTGAGCATGATGGTCTCCATAGGTTCTTGACTGAAACCTGAGGGTCCAGTAACTTCTTGGTGAGGTTTGTAAGGTTGCACATTCCAAACATAGATTAGTTATATTTCTATACCTTATACTTTGCAATTTTCTACTTATAATCATAGCTAACCCTTTAATATTATTTAATAGATTATTTGATCAAATTATTTATAACAATATGAGTGTGTGTCTGTCCACTAAGAACTTGCAGGGGTCACAGATAAAAGCCATATGATTTGTGGAGCTAGATGTGATGAATGGGAAATGGTTCCTGGAGAAGAGACAGAGGCATGCCTTAGTGTCAGCCCATCACATACTGCGTAGATCTTTGGAGAGAGCTGTTGACAGGCACATTGTAGGGAACAGAGCTTTTGCAGTTTAAGAAAGTACTTATCCCATGTCTTGACTTCATCTCCGGTGATGTCTGTTGCTGTCAGAGTGGAGTCACTGGAATGGATCATGTAAACAAACCCATTTTGCACATTATCCTGCAGGAAGCTTTCCCATCAAATCTCTGCTGTGCCCATTCAGGCTGAATGTCACCATCTTATCTTAAATGTGTAAGATACCTCAATCCACAAGCTGCAAAGAGGCCCATTCCTTATTAGTATAAGTTTTTCATTCCAAGTTAGGTGAGTTTATCACAACCTTGAAATCCATGAATTTCCACCATGAACTTCCATTTATGTTTTGCTTTTTATGATAGATGTGCATTTCTAACAGACCTTATCTAGTGGTATTTATGATCCTTTCCAGCTTTCAGAAGGTTGCATCATTGCCAAAGATACTTGCAATGCATTTACAAACAGACATGTCAAAATGAAGACGCTGGCTGTGCATGCCTTTACTTTCTCTTCCAAGCCACACAAGATTTTTTTCCATTGGGTTATTGTGGCATACATTGCTTAGCCAACAGCCCACAGTGCTCCCTTTGTCCTTCCCAACCGGAGATAGGCACTTTCTGAGGCAACCAGCACTCCAACCAAGAGGGTTACACAAGCTAGTGTCAACATCTGGCAGTAGCTTTGACATCAGTCCTGTAATCACTGGAGCTCCTTGTCCTTTCCAAGAGACAACAATTTTCTACAAGTATTCCATAAAAAGGGAAATGGAAGCTGAAATCCTCATACTGTCAACTCGTGCCATTTGGGGCTATCCTAGGTAATGGAAAAAACCCCAAGGCCAGTTTTCCTGGAGGGACAAGTATCTCTGTAATTGTTCTAGTCCAAGGCTGGCTCTGTGCATCCAGGCAGTGTTGAGTCAGAGGTAACCTGCTCTCCTGGACTGCTGGTGGCACACAGAGTGTGCCATCGCTCACCTTGAGGCAGAGCTGCTTTCTTCATGGTTTGTGAGGAGTCACTTGGGTCCTGTTGCCACCTGCTCCCCTGGGCTCCTCGTCTGGGAAACACACCTGCAGACCCTCTGCAGCACTCTCTAGGTACATCTAATCCTTCTTAGATTAGGGTTGGTGTCCCATGAAAGCATTTGTAATGTTTCCAGACCTGATCAGGAAGTACTGTGCCCCAGCTGAGGAACCCAGCCAGGCTCTGCACAGAGCCAGCTGAGCTCCCTGCACCCACAGTGCAGTTAATCCCCAAGCAGAATGTTGCTGAGTGGAGGATTAACTGTAGCTACTCCTTGGTGTCTTCCTAGGATTGTGAGTCTTGCCAGGTTTGCCTCAGCAGTGTTTCTGAAAGGGAGCTGAGCTGCACCGTGTTTTTTCCAGCATAGTGGTTAGGTGAACAGCAGGAACTGTGTGGGACTTGGGAGCTACTGTCTTTCCTAAATATTTCCACAGGAAATTCCTATAACAACACTCAAAAGACCATAAAGAAAGGCAATGGGAGTTTTAATTTGCAAATCTCAAAATAAATTGATTTTGCCCCTTTGCACTCTTACCCATACACTCACCAGCATCATAGAGTATTCTGAGTATTGGAGGGGACAAAGGATCAAATCAAAGTCCAATTCCTAGATGTGTGCATCTTAGTGCACTGGCCTGGCCAGGATCACTTATGTGCAAGAGAGATGGTGCAGGGTACATACTGGTTCTCAGTAAGAAAGGCCTGCCAAGACATGAGTTAAAGAACAGCTGTTTTAATAAAACAGAACAGGAAGAGGAGTATAGACAGCAAGTAAATCTAAGACCCCTTCAGATGCTGGGCACCTGAATTCAGGCAGCATTGTTCAAGACCAGAGGGGAAACCCTGCTGGGTTTGGTAGTGTTATGAATGAAATTCTGTATGTCCAACAAACAACAAAGTTAAATTTTAGCAACAATTTTAATAGAGATAAAATACAGTATAAAGTTTGTCAGTGATTAATTGAATATAATTTAGGTTCAGATAAAGCATTAGCAAAACTCACCAGGGTATGGGGAGGGTTTCTCACCCTACCTCACGTACAGAGCAGGATTACCTCGAACTAAACTTAAATACTATATGCTCATATATATTCATCAATGTTTCCTCTAAATCTCCTATTTCTGGTTCTTGAAATCTACGTCACTATACTGCATTGCACGTGCTCCACTTGTTGCCAAGGGGTCTTCTTTGGCTTTTCAGTCTTTTCTGATGAAGGCTCCTCATCATCTTCACTGCCCTTTAAACAATTCCACAGGTTGCACATGTGCCCCAAGCCTTATGTTACATAAGCCAGCATTATATTCTAAAAATAAGCCTTACTAAAAGCACAACTTAGATTCCATACCTGGACTCATCCCAAATTTGCTCATCCCAAGGCTGAACTATAATTTTAGATCCTACTTATCTGAATACTACATCCTGTATCCCATTTTCCCATGTAACATCTACAAAAGATCCCACCTGTCTTTTGACACTGATTTCCTAAATAATTACAATTTAGTTGGCACGAATCACTTCCATTTATCACAGTAAGAAAGTTGATGAAGCTTTGCTGACACTTTGGGAGTGTTAGGAAAATTAATCCACAAACGCCAGAGGTTTATGTCCAAAAAGGAGACTGAGGAGTCCTTTTACTTTATTCGAATAAAGGGAGAGGACATGGGGCATTTCCTCTGGGGTCTCTTAAATTTTTGGAGGATGCAGACTCCTTTTTATCCTAATTTCCTGGTCACATTTCTCTCTCTCTTTCCCCATTGGCTAAGGTACTTGAGAGGTACAGACTTCCTAGAATGCCTAAGACCCTGTTATTTAATTCCCCTTTTAATGTATAACTCCCCCTAATTTTTAATTCTTATGGGATTTATGAGTTTTTTCCCCATTGTTTCTTTCATCTTTCAATATCCTTTTTCATATATCAGCAAACCTACGGTTTGTTTGTAAAGGCAAATATCTTCTTTTCCATTCACCAATCACTAGAATCCTTCCTGTTATAAATGATCAGCCAGTTTTTCGATAGAGAAATTTATTGAAAAATTGAAATATAAAAGTCCGAGAAAGCCACAAACAAAAATCAGTTCTGAGCCCGGGATTGGAAGCTGGGTGAACCTCAGATTCGGCCTCTACCGCACCGAATTCCCTGCAGTTCACCAATGCAGTCTTTGCGGTGTCTGTTTTTATACAGTTCTGTGGTTTTCTGCCTTTTCTTGTTTCTCCTGCATATTCATGTAGTTTCTTTTCTTTCCTACCAGTTCGTTGAACAGCTTTCCGGGAAGAGGTGGGTGCTTCATTTGATTTACTGGAACCAGGTATTGGGATGGACACCCTTGAGGAAGCTGATAAAATACCTATCAGGTGTCGATCACTGAGTCGTTGTCAGGCTCATCTCTGTAGAAGGCGTGTTCTATTTTCAGTGCCACCCATCTTTCTGTTGCAAATGAGTCTCTTCCCCGGTTAATGGAAAGGGGTGGCATCGTTTCTGGACCTGCTTTCTCAATCGTGAGTGATTTTATACCGTTAATTACCATAAAACACGGATTATTCCAATAAAACACGAATTATCCCATGACATATATTACACTTCCCATTGTTTCTCTTATCCCTCAGCGCTAGTTTTATCTACCAGCAGACCCACCGCTTGTTTGTAAAGACAAATCTTGTCATTCCTCTCAGACGTGAAGTCTCTTATGAGTGGTATTTGGGAGCACTTCACCTTTGACAAAGTTGTGACAGCATGGAGAATTCTGGCAGCACACAAGGCAGAGCCACCATGCTTTCCACGGAGCTGGGCTTCATGTGCTCCAGGGAAGGAAGCTCTGTATGCCACACAGAACAGCCGTGACCCTTGGAGCAGCGTCCTACACAGAAGAATAAGCCATGATTTTCTGCCAAGGAAGCATTATCATCCCTGTGACACTTAGAAGGAGGCGTCAAAGAGGTGGTTCAGTCATTACTTTTTTTTAAACTGGAAACGTCTGCCAGACCCCCCTCCGCAGCTCAGATAAGGTGTGAGGAGAGAGGAGAGAGCACTGCTGGGGGCAGGAACCTTTGGATACGTCATTAAGAGGCAGCACTTGTGGTCAGGCAAAGTGTTCCTGTTTCCTCTTTCACCACCCTGTCCCAGCGGAGCCTGGGGGTGTGCTTTGTGTTTGGGTGTGCGTGAAGCCCCGTCTGCAGGGACTGCAAGCAGGACAGCACCAGGAGAGTCCACCGGGAAAGGAGCAGCCATGCGCGGGAGAGGCCTGAGAGGGTAAAAGGAATTGCTGACCAAAAAAAAGCACTCCAGCTTCAACTCTGTGTTGTTGCTGCTGCTTCAAGCCAAGGGCACCCCTCGCTTTGCGTCCCCGGGGGAGGGCTTTTTGTCCACGCAGAGTCTCTGCCCTGCCTGGGGAAGGGCGAGGGCAGCGCTGGTGGCCGCGTACCCGAGCGGGACCTTTGTCCCCAGTGTCACTGCCGCGGGCGGGGGGCTGCGCTGGAGTCTGAGCCTGTTGGGGGAATTCCCACTGGTTTGGAAGCTCTCCCGGGAGCCACCACCCGTGGAGGAGCAGCAGGCACCGACGAAAGCGCAGGGAAGATGGGGGGTGTTGGGGAAGGGCTGAGGCGGGAGCTGGCTCGCCCCAGCGCTGGGCTGGGAGAGAAGCTGAAAGTGCCTCTCCCTTGCTCGGCAGCTTCGAGGTCCGGAGACAGCTGTTCTCACCCAAAATAAAGCGTCTCAGACCACTGTCTGTTCGATGGAGCGCGGAGGGAGGGAGGGAGGGAGGGGGAAGGTTTAATGCAAAGTTTAGTAAAGAAGTGCCTGGGTTTTGCAAGGGGCAAAAATGCGGATTAAAGAATTTTGGGCAAATTTATGCTCTCCTGTATTTTTAGACGTTATCATTATTACTGTTATTATCTTGCAACGAGCAGAGTTTTAAATAGTTTCTAATAAAAAAAAGTGTTAGAGGAAGGAAGGCAAATTATTAAATATCTATAATGACGCAGTTTATTACACAGTTTTAGTAAGAGAGATATCCTTATTGGGAGCTGGTTTTGTAAAATTAGTACATTTTAAAATAATCTCATTGCATTGCTGTTCAAGTTATGGAAGATGGGACTATACAATAGGAAACATATAAATAACACATTTTAAAATATATTTTGTAATCGGTCAATACATCTTCAAGGTTTAATGCACATTTACGTTGCAGCTGCGTATTAATAAAAAATAAAGTCTAGGAGACAGCTACGTTCGCTGTCATCCCTCTGCCATTTTCTGCCCTAATTCCTCTAAACATATTGGGGTACAATCCACCTTTCAAATTATTTGTCACACTTAACAGTGTGTTTCTCTGCAGCTCTCACATTCTGAAAGGATTACAAGTTCACCTCTATGAGATTGATGAACCAAATTTAGAAAGAAAAATAATAATGTTTTCTTCTTTATATCTTGAATTATTTGCTAACTATGAATTTTGTCTCATATTTGTATCAATAGCTGTTATTTGATCAATTTTTTCTGAGTTAGGCTCTGTGTGTATTACGTGTACCATGCGTAACGATGCTGAACGGGAAGGACTGTTGGTGATAACTATAAAAAGTTTTGAAAAGAGTTGAAGTGATTGCATGGATTTAGGCAATATATCTGTAAATTCACAATTTACTTTTAAGTATTCTCTTACCTGACTTGGGGAGAAAAAATGAATGCAGCCTTTCTGTATATATTCTATAGTGTGTGAATGTTTGGTGATAACTATAAAAAGTTTTGAAAAGAGTTGAAGTGATTGCATGGATTTAGGCAATATATCTGTAAATTCACAATTTACTTTTAAGTATTCTCTTACCTGACTTGGGGAGAAAAAATGAATGCAGCCTTTCTGTATATATTCTATAGTGTGTGAATGTTTTTACACGGTTTTAAAATTTCTCATTTGTTCTTCTGGTAATGTTGTTTAAATTTTCATTAATCTGCTATTTGAAAATAGCAAGTTATAGCTGTAGCAAATATTAATAAGAATGCACATTTTTGGTCATATTGCATTAAGTTGATTACACTGTAAATTTTACTCTGCTTAACACATCCCTAAGGTGTCTGTATCTTGAAGATTAGTGTATTTCAAGATTATTCTAAAGAAATGGCTTTATGTCCCTGAAAATATGCACAGGACGCCCATTGCAATAGCTTGTCCAAAGTGCAATATTTTATGGTCAAAAACACAGGGTGTTAAGAGGGTGCTTAAGATCTGTTTAAGTAAGACTTGGATGTTTTAACTTGTTTGTGTGTTATAATCAGATGGGAACATCTACAGATACCTTTGAACAAATCAGATCTTTGTAATCTGCTGTGACATTGCTTTCCAAAACTTTTAAGGTACCTTCTGTAAAAATTAGATGAACTGACTTGGCTTGAATGTTGGGAGTTTAATGAATTTTCTTTGGTGAACTTCAACCAGTCACAGATTTTATATATTTATTGTGAACATATAATTATATTATTAGATATGTGTTCCCTAAAAATTGAGTTTTATGGAAATTTAAGCTAATAGACATTAACTTTTAAGTAATATAATATAAATAGAAAAAGTACATCTCTTTTAACACCTCAAATGCGAAAGCATAGAGTCTGTGCTTCCATTTTGTCTCTTAGTGTTTTTTTTAAACAACCTTCTCAAGAAATTACGTATAATAAAATAGTTATTCTTGTACCAGAATTACACATTTGGTGACATTTACATTTGTTATTGCATTTACATAAATTCAATAGAAAGTCTGATAAAGACATCTGCATGTGTGGTTTCTTTGGTTTATGTAAATGGAGTTTACATGGAGAAGATAAAAAGAGACACACCCTGTGTTTTGTAAACTGGTTTGAGTGCATATGTATATTAATGTGTTGGAGGCTGAGATAAGGAAGAAGACAGGGTAAGAAGACAAAGCCTTCTGACTGACTCAGATAAATGAGATGCTTTTTTACATAGGTGATAAGTCCTGCAGATAGAGAGTTTGTGACAGTTAATTTTTCTGCAAGATTTCATTTGTCCCTAGTTCAGACTGGGGTTTTGTGACTTGGTTTGTTTGTTTGTTTGTTTGTGTTTTTGTTGTGCTTTTTGTTTGTTGGTTTTTGTTGCTAATGAGTCCTAATCTATAAAACAATTTACAGGCTTATTGCTTCTCTCTTTAGGATCTGATCAGTTGTCTACTAGATTTACTCTGAATTATTCTAATTTGGGAAAACATATATCTGAAGTGCATTCTCATGTAAATCTCTATGTAAGGCAGTTGTACAAAGGCCATAAAGTGGCTCTGGAGACTTCATTATTTATGTATTATGGATAATTACTGAGTATAAAAGATATATTCAAGACTACTGGCAGTATTTGTATAGGTCCGTAACTGACAATATTTAGAGGTCCTTTCTGAACTCAGACAATATCCATCCTGAGAGTTGCATCTTTTTGCATAGAGCACTTCTTCTCTTGTGTTGGATGGTGCTGACTGTGCTAATCCTTATGAAAGTACAGACAGCAAGAGAATCCAATAAGGAAAAATACTCAGCTTCATAGTGTATCGGTGCATTTATATTCTTTCTTCTATTTTTTTGTATTAGTTTTTACAAAATTCACAACAGCTCCCTACATTGAAAAGGGCTACATAGGAGCCTTGTAAAAATGTCTGACACACAAAAAATACAGAGAGCTTTTAGAAACACTCCCACTGATGGGGAGTAGGACAGGCATAGGGAGGGGGGAGGTGGTGAAAGTTCCACATGCAGCTGTAGATAAGGGGAGGATTAGCAGTTCAGGGTTTAGTTCCTTAAGTTCCTTTACCCTGCCTGGTGCCTGCCGCACTGTTTTTCTTGTATTGCTGTCTTGTGCTTTGCCCTTCTCAGTTCTCCTCTGATTTCCTCCACCCTCCCCCTTTTAAATGTACTGGAGTACTACTGAAAACAAAGTTGTAACCAGTGATTCTTTGAAATTTCTCTTCTGTTTCAGCATGTATATAGCTAGGAGGGCATTCAGAGGACACTTTGATCCCCGCACGTTTCCACACGAGACGTACCTGCTGTGCGAGCTGCAGTGGGTTGGGGGTGCCAGGCCTTGGATACACTGGGCCAAAAATGACGCTGAAAACCATGTGGAAGAGTTGTTCCTGGATGAAATCTTCGAGCCGAGAAACTACGGTTTCTGTAACATCACCTGGTACCTGTCCTACAGCCCCTGTCGGAGGTGCTGCGATAAAATACGGGATTTCCTGAAGAGGCATCCCAATGTGAAAATAGACATTTACGTAGCACGGCTCTTCCGCATAGACAGTGCAGAAAACCGCGGCGGCCTGAGGGAGCTTGCCAGGTCGCAGAGAGTAACCATTCGAGTCATGGAAGTTGAAGGCAAGGTTTCCCATGCTTTGTGGGACTGGGGAGGGGTGAGCTGGTGAACTTTGTGCGTGGGTGAATCGGGTATGGGCTTGCTTCTATGGTGCCCCGTGTCCTGTTCAGTTTCTTTGGGGGCACAATCATCACCACGCAGTGAGTGAGAGTCACATCCAAAAAAAAGATGTTTGAATAGTGCAGGAAAAGAGGGGCAGGACCCTTAGCAATCAGATCTGAATGAAAATTCTCCTTTGTTTAGGGATGCCATCCTTATGGCACCCCTGAGGGAATGGGAGATATGAGCCTTCTCCCTTGTCCTAAGGGAATAAATGCAGTCACTGAGATAAGGCTGGCTGAAGAGCTCCTCTGCAGTTAAGGGGGGGCGGAAAATTGCCCAGAGTGAATGGCATTGGTTTCAAATATGGAGTGGACAGCATCCATCAGCTGACCTATCCATGGCCAAAGTGTCTCTGTGATATAGACAAGGAAGAGCTTAAAAAGTCTTGTTCCCTGAGCTGCTCTGGTATCTGAATAAACTGAGGTTAATTATCTTGCTTCTGTTTCTCCAGACTATGAGTACTGTTGGGAGACCTTTATACAAAGAAGTTTCTACTGTGATTTCTTCCCCGAGAACTTTGAACCAATGATACGGAGATACCATTCAATGCTCGAAAATATCCTTATGGTCAGTACACTCTGAGAGACAGAGGGAATCACATGAAATGATTTGCAGTCTGGGGCAACTGAGTTGTAAAGAGCAGGAGAGAAACCCTTTTTCATATGTAGCTCTAGTTGGACTTTAAAGAGTACTGCAGCAGGCTTCTGAAAAAAGTAATGTACTAAAATCATGGGAACTGTCCTGTCCCACTGGGAGAGAAGCACTGTGGATATTTTTCCATTATATTGATGTCATCTTAGTTTTTGCCTTTTTTTCTTTTATATGTTCTCTATATTCTTTGCACATATATTTGGAGATCTGTAACCTATTATTTTATTCTAGCTGGTTTTCTCAGTACTTTTCCATGCCCTTTCTCTAGGCAGGAAGACAAAACAAATTCTAGAGCTCCAAGCCCCAGGGGGTACAAGGCTCCTATCCTATCTTGGTTCTTCCTGGGAACCAAGGTTGAGAACAAGGTCTTTGGGACACATTTTCATAAACAAATACAGCTAGTACTAAGGGGAGGCTCCAGAGAAGGAGCTTGGCTTCGGGGGGAGTTGCATCACCACTTGTCCTCCTAATTGGTGCTTTTTATCAATTATGCATATTTCCTAAAACAAATCAAAACTATATTCACCTTGCGTGGTGGGGCTTTTGTGGACATTCTTCATAACTGCTCCTGGAGGCCTCCAAATAAAAATCCACTTTTATATTACCTCCTATACTAAAATTATCTCAGGTTTCATTTTTAGGTTGAAAAAGGCAACAATGTTGTGAAGGAAAAGCTGTGAGTGCAGTTTTTCTCCTCTGGGTTCCAGGGTGGGAAATTCCTTGATTTTTACCTGGAACTCCAGTCTCATCTAGAGAAAACCTCCAGCAGATTCCTTTTTAACCTGTACCTGAGCATGGGATTCAGTTTGCCATATGGTGCTACTTGGCCCCTTTCTCTCAATGTCTGCAGTGGTCTGACACCCCCCATTCACTGGGCCCCTGCATACTTTGTTGAAGTCCCTTCTGGATTCCATTCAGTAACTTCTGTGACTGTTTGGAAGGGTACAGTTTCTGTGAGATGAGAAAAGCTGTTTAAAACAGAATGTCTGTACCCTGGGAAAATTCAGCTTTTGTTTTTGTTTTCTCTCCTGAAAGGCAGGGGAGAGAAGAGTGTGTTCAACAACAGTGCTGAAAGTTTGTGTCACGGGAAACAAGAGTGTTTGCTTGGATGAATAGGTCCACATCCTTGGCTGGGAAGGACTGTATTAAAAAAAAATCTAGCAAAACTAATATAAGTGCTTCAACATCTGATTTCAATGTATTTGAATTTTCTGACAAATGCTATTTTTAGTGAATGAGAGTGAAAGAAATCTATGGCTATGTGGGTCATTGGTTATTTGGGAAATCCATTTTATATGGCATATGTAGAAAAGTAACACTTGGGCTATTACAACTAATAGACTGCTTCTGCCATGTCTGTTTCAAATCACAAAGCAGGTTCAAATGCAATTGAAGGATCTAAATGTCATACTTCTACTTCCATTTCAGGGTCTTCATTGATAGAATCAAAGAATCACAGGATATCTCAAGTTGAAAGGGACCCAAAATGATCATCAAGTCCAACTCCCTTCTCCTCACAGGACTACCTAAAACTAAACAAAATGACTAAAACAATCATCCAGGTTATGAACAGGTTATGTAGTAGTTGGCTTTCACTAAAATTTATTTGTTTTAATTATAAAATTTTAATTGTTTGTAGATGATTAGTCTAAGTCTCAAGTTTGCTTTTAAGTATGGTAAAATTTGTAGTTGTTTGTGGGCAATGTAAAAGGAGAAGCAAGGTTTTCACAAGATGTAAGTGGGCTTGTGAAAGGTGTATTTTAAGATATAATTATTATTGCAAAGTGTATATCCAAGATAGCGTAAGTGGAGAGCAGAAGATCATAAAAGAAAAGTACCAAGCTTAAAGTAGCATCAGGAGACAATCAAAAGACCACCCTAGACTGCTGATGTCTGCATTATTAAATTATGCAAATGCTGCAAAAATCTAAGGTAAGATTGTGATCAACAAGCTCAAAAAATAATAAATTTACTAAATAAATTTGCTAAATCATTTAAGTAAGTAATACAACTGTTATGGTATAAAAAACTGTAGACTGAATAAGTGGGTGTGTACTGGCTTTCACAAGCTTTATGATTATCCCTTTATTATCATTTAGTAAAACTCGTAAAAAGTTAAGAGGAGTGAGCTCCTTACCTCTGACAGGCCTGATGGTGTGACTGCTTCCCTGGAGAGCCTGTTCCTGTGACCAAAAATCCTTCTCAGTGAAGGACCTGCTCCTAATGTCCAAGCTGAACATCCACTAATGCAGCTTCATTCCATTTATACCAGTCCTATCACTGGTCACCGGTTTCAGGAATAAATTTCAGGATTACCCGGTCCCAAGTGGAGAATCCAGCACTTGCTCTTGTAATATTTCATACAGTTGGTGACTGCTCGACTCTTCAGTATCCAGATCTCTCTGCAGGACCTCATTACCCTCAAGGGAATCCACAGATCCTCCTAGTTTAGTATCATTGGCAAGATTACTTTATTTTGGTTCCTACATTTGATTCCTCCACACAGATGATTTATAAGAACATTGAAGATCACTGGCTGTAAAAATGAGCCCCAGGGAACCCCAGTGGTGACTGATCACCAACCTGATGTAAACCCATTGACTGTAACTTTTTGAGCCATCAGCCGATTGCTCACCCAGAGCCCTATGGACTTCTCTAGCCGTGTGCTGGATATTTTATTCTGAAGGTGAACTACTGAGGCCTGAACAACAGGCCCTGACTGAGGCCTGAGAAATGGGCCTTAAGCCAAAGGTGACCTCTATATGAACCTTGCAACCAAAGGTTATATTTGTATCTGCTTCTAATGAAGTCCTATTAGCAATATGATACATGTCGCCTTTCTTTGGTGAAAGATGTATTTACCTTTTGTATTTAGAAACTGGACATGGCCAGGTCTTTTTTTACTCTACCTCTGTTTTTCTATCTTTCCTTCTTCCTTTCTTCCTCTGCTTAAAAGTTTAGGACACTGCTGCCATAGGCAGCACATTGTTCAGAAAGGTTTAAATTGTTGCTGCTACTGGCTGTTGAACCTATCATATGGTTTTAATTGCTGCAGCCTATAGAAATAAAACTTTCTAATTGATTGCTTGGTGTTGTTGTGCCTTAATTTAGCCCAAAGCTATCCCAAATGTTGGCTCTCTCAGAGTAGGTGGTCCAGGACATCCCTCTCAGGACCTGATAATTGTCTCTCAGAATAAACTTCTCCATAACTTTACCAGGCACTGAAATGGGACCAGCAGACCTGTAATTGCCAGGTCTTCCTTCTTACCATTCTTGAAACATTGGAACAACACTATCATCTTCCACTTGACCTGGAACCTTTCCAGACTCCCAAGACCATTGAAAAATAATGCAAGGTCCTGCGATGGTATTGGCCGGCTCCTTCAGTACCTTGGGACAAATCCCTTCAGGCCCCATAGATTTATGCTCATCCATCTGGAGCAGCCACAGCTGAACCAGTTTGAGGTTGTCTCTGGGTTTGTTTTTCCCTCAGTCATGGTCTTCCAACACCGGGCTCCTGGGGTCCCAGGACCCATCATCTGGCAAGAGAAGGTCAGGATTCCAAAAGGAACGTCTCTGGAGACTTGGTGTCTCTCAGCCTTATTTCCTACCTCAGGATTTAAGAGGAACAGAGGTGGACTTAAAACCATGAAAATGCCCCATCAGGGCAGAAAGCAGAGTCCAGACACTGTATCTAGCAGTGACAGAGGGGTTGTTTTTTAGAGAGAGTAGACAATCCTGGCCACCAGCTGTGGTTTGTCATGATCCTGTCCCACTACCTCGATACCCGCAATGACTGCACTTGGGAACTCTACATCTCACCTTTAGTGTCTGTATATGGTCACCCTGACCTGCCACCTGTATCCACAGCTTACTGGAGCAGAAAATTCCAGAAGCTTATAGGTAGCCATGTAAATAAGCACTTTCTCTGTTTTAAACTGATCACCTAATCACAGTGTCAGTTCTTGCTGTAATAATGTCTCATCATTAATCACTGAAACACTAGTCTGCATCAAAAAGACAGCCCTAACCTAGACGATTTTCCACTCTTTCAGTGGGAGCTCTAACACTTAACTGACAGCAGCACTTGATTTTAGAATGCAGCTTCAAAAATCCATTCAACAGAAGCAAATCCTCCATCCACCAAGAGGTGTGACTGTGGAATGATAATTACAGTACCCATGGTCATTGCATTTCAGCATCTCCACTTAGATAGCTAAAAGTAAGTAATTATTTTATTTGTGAGTCCATCCTGGAACTGGGCCACTAGATGGAAACCCCTTGTGCTTTTAAGTTGTTTTTAAAGAGGCAGAGAAAACTGATCACACAAGTTGTTTTGGGGGAAAAAGAAACACAATGTGAAACTGCTGAACAAAATCAGTAAAGTGGATGAAGTGCTCCCTGTTCAGTCTCCAATGTAACTAGTTGTTGGCACAGGCTGCCAAACAAAGGATATCACAGTATAATCTTCCCAGCAACTTTGGGGATGGTTGTTGATGCCCTGTCTGTGCCAAGGCTCATTTTCCTTAGTTCTTGTTTACACTGTCCTGTTGGCCTTGTCTAAGCACACTCAGCCCATTCACATCATAATCAGCTTTTGGCCAAAGCAAGTTTGTAACATTCCAAGGCATGAGCAAGGAAGAACCCAAAATTGTTTTCACAATTAAAAAAAAAAAAATAAAGACAATTATTATGGTCTGTACTTCTTGGGGCCCTGAAGACGTTAAAAAAAAAAAAAGTTATCTTGACCGCCCTCACTTGTGGCTTCCAGTGGACACACTGCCCACAGATGGCCCAGGAGCTGATATGTTTTATATGGATTGCAGTGAGGAAAATTAACTCCATCCTTGATGGTGCCCAATGGTTGTAATGCCTGGTCCTGGTAGATGTTTTCTGCTTTTGATGGAGGTTTTGCCTCCCATGACTGCTACATTTTCAAGCTGAATTTTGGCAAGAGTTTAACCATATATTGCTGTCATTGAGCAATCCGTGAGTGCTTGGAAAATAAAATCTCAGAGCTGAAAGTTCCTAGAGCTGCTCTGAACCCTCTCCTTGGTACACAGAAAATCATTGCTTTCTCTCAAGTGAAGTCCACCTGGTTATGTGGTTCCCCTCAAATTTAAAACTCTGCTGTTGTGTGACTCAGTCTCTTAAGCAGGGCATGGACACTAATCCCCACAAGGTTTGGGGTACTTACTGTTCTGCTTTGTGCTTTGGCAAAACATGTGCATTGAAACAAAGATGTAGAAATGAAGCAAAGTCAGAAGATAAATATATAGAACTTCTGTGACTCTAGGTAGTGTGAGAAGACTGTAGAAGCACTGCTTAGCGTAGAAAAACATTCCAAAATACAGACATGTTCACTTGCAGCTTTTTCTTTTCACACTGACTCCTCATGAAGTATCTTTAATGAGCTGGGAAATTCTTTGATTGCTACAACCTCACCAGTTAATACGAAAGAATTTTATTACAAGGATATCAGGATGTTTTGTTACTGAAGTAAGCACGGAGATAAGTCCTTCCCCCTAGCCAATTATTTTTCACTTTGCCTGGGTCAGAGCTCTGCCTGCACATCCTTGTGGCTGGCTGCCATAGCACTTCACTGTTCAGAGTCAGCCTCATAAATAAAGCTCACCCAGCAGTGACAGGGTGCCACCAGTTATCTTAATCTCTTACGTTTCAGTTTCGACATTATGGAGGCTGAACAAGAAGCTCAGTAAAGTATGGTGATGCTGTGCAGCCTATAGAGGAAATGAAAGCAAAGGTACTGGGAGAGATAAAAGAGCCATGGGTGGGTGTGCTTATCAGAGTTGCAAAGTAATGTGCTGTCAAGGAGATGTATTTGTGTATCTACAAGCTTGTTTTTATATGCATTACTGCATTGTACATACACATATATGTAAATATCCATAAGTATCTTCATGAGTGTGAATTCATACATACAGGTTCATACATAAAAACGTTTTAGCCTTTTTAAAATGTGGAGGTCACAGAATAAATCTCAAAAGGCTCTGTGTGGTTTTTCTTTCCATGAAAAATATAGATACCCGCTAAGAAAACTCCATTAAATCCAAGTAAACATACAGTGGATTTTCCTTTTACTGTCAAATGTGTCAGCAGTAGAACACTTAAACTAACACAGGATTGTTATAAATGCACAGTATATAGTTGGCTTTTCGCAAATATTGAAATGAATACTGTATGTAGAATGCAAGAAGATTGTACAGTATTTTCTTTATTGATAGAATTTAGAAATGTGATGAGTATCTTAGTGTAAGAACACTAAAGAAGCAATTAAACTTCTGTTGTCAAGTATCTTGTCCAACTGAGATGACCAGAGCCCCAAGAGAAGAATTTATAGACCTGTGTTATCAGATAGAGTAGAGCCAAGAAGACGGGTCTGCCAGAGAGAGTGTGTCTGCGGGGGGGGGGTTGAGACTAGACAAAGAGATTCTTACATCCAAAAGAATGTTTGAATTATGCATATGAATTTTGAATATGCATCAAGCAGATGTTTTTAAAAAGAAAACTTTTGTTAAAACGTGTGCTGCTAGCTAGTTCTGTGCCAGGCACCCTCAGCCGAGAAAATGTATTTTGCTTTTATCTCTCCTAATTGTCTATTTTCTTAAATTTTTTTATTAAACTTCTAAATTTTTCCAAAAAAGTGAACCTCGTTTTTCACAGGATTTACCATTCAAATTAAGTCCAGGAGGCAGCCTGTAAGTGGAGGTTGAGACTTAAGCCTCTGTGGCATAAACCTCAGGTTTTTGTCACATTTAAATTTAACCTTCCTCTTTGCTACCAGACTTCTACTTGGTGATTCTCACCTCTTTCTAACAGATCGTTCAGCCAGAGAATAAAAAGCTCAGTACCTGTAAAATCCTCAGAGATTTGCAAATGGGGATCTTAGCTGATTCAAACCTTGACCCTTTTTGTCCTCCTTGATGTCTGATTTAACTTCCCTTCTGTGCTCCTCTTTCTTCTCTAACCTGCTTCCATATATTTCCATTTCTAGGACTCTGTCTCAGTCCAGATTTGTTACCAGATGCACTTCTTGGGTTTTGAGTGTCAGATAAGCTAAAAGATGTTTGACAAAAGGAAGTGCTACATCAGCAGACAACATCTCTGTAATAGTCATGCTGCAGACTTGTTTTGCTGCAATCTCATTCCTGGGAGACATCTGAAGGGACCTAGCTCCCTGATGCTCTGTCCACCTCTCTAGCACTTAGTGTGCATCCTGGAGAGCCTTTGTCAAGTGTTCTGAAGAAACTGTGAAGCTTCTACATTATTTTTCCCAAATAATCTGGTCATATGTATATAGCATCACTCTACTAACACCAAAGGGAATATGAAGGTCTAAGGAACCTGGTGTTTAAAGGAGGCATGAATGTCTGTCCACCATTCTGTGTACCCTTTGCTGTGTATGTTCCTCCAAAACGCCTCCCAGATTCATGAGGCATGCAAATGAGGATGGTGGCTAATAAAAAAAAAATCCTTTTGCTGGAGTGGTTGAGATATATTCAGATGTTACTGTTATAAATGACAATTCTCCATTCTTTTCGGTAAGGAAATTTATTGGAAAATAGCAATATGAAAATCTGAGAAGAGCCACAATCAAAATCAGTTCCGACCCTGGGATCAGAGCTGGGTGAACCCATGGACATGGCCTCTATCACAGCGAGTCCCCCAGGGTTCACACAGGCAGTCTCCTGGGGCCGGCTTTTATACAATTTTCGTAGCTTCCTTTTGTCTTGCCTGGCTCTTCTTGCATATTCATACAGCTCCTTTCCATTATTGTTAGTTCCTTGAACAGTGTTCCGGGGAAAAGGGGTGCAGTCTTGATTGGATTTCTTGGGCTGGGCATTGGGATGCAACTCCTCCAGGAGCCGAGAAGATGCTTATCTGGTATTGATTATCAGGTCATTGCCTCGCCCATCTCTGCCCAAGGCCTGCACCTCCCTGTATTCTTCTGCTAATTCTCTCAAGTTTACGGGAGAAGGATGGCATAGCTTCTGCTCACCCGACCATGAGCTAATTTATACACTGGGTTATAATGAAATACAATTTATTACAGTAAAATACCGAGTTATTTTAATAAAAACACGAATTAATCCATGACATATAAAACATTGCCATAGCTCAGCATCATGAACCACCTCCACATATATCTCTCACATTACCTTAAGCAGCTTCTGTAAGGGGACATAACTGACTGCATGAGAAGTAGAATTAAAATTTTTGCCAGAGTTGTTTGAGTAATACAAGACTCCACATATATAGATAACCCTCAGTACAGGCACGTGGCAATTATAAGAGATATCGGATTACTGCTGGTTGCTCATAAAAACCAAGGAACAGGTTTCCCACCTAGTTGTATGATCCTTCTGGAGGTCATCATCCTCCTCTTGACTCACTGAAGCATAGTCCCCATAAAGAGAATGTGCAAGTTCTTGTAGAAGTATGAAAATTCACTTGTGTGGCAACCTTGTCTTCCTGATTTTATTAGGGTTAAAGCAACTACTGAATTTGGAAGGGATTTGTCTTCTCACATTAGGCTAACAGAGCAATATTTCCAATTTTTTTTCCCCCTTTTGGCTTTCTGCCATCTCATACAGCACATTCAGCTTCCTGGACACACCTGAAAATGTTGCATTGCTGATTCCTTGCTTGGACATTTTTCTTTCTCCAGTTTCTGTGGCACATTGCTGGTTTTCTGTCAGGAACTACTGCTGCTAATCAAGTCATTCCTTGCAGATCAGACTAATCATCTCTAAGCCTAATTCACATCTGCTTTTTTGTAAATATGTACTGTAAGGACAGGGCAGTGAAGGGAGTACCAAAGCATTCCTGGTCTCACTGAGAATCATGCCCGCGAACTCAAAACCACATTAGTCAATCAGGTTTTTGTTTCAACAATCTCAGAGTGTTTGAGTTGCTCCCCTTCACTCTTCTCTGTTAGGAAACAATGCAAACACTAGGGAACATTTCTGTGCTGAGAAGTGAGGAGTGACCTCGCAGCAGAAGAGGCCTCGAGGGCAGACTCTGTGTTGGCACTGGCTGATGACCTGCAACAACCAGTCTTCTCCTTGACAGAGAGTCCTGCCAGTGCCTGAATCCCTACTCCCTCTGAACTCCACCATTTATGTACACTTCTGGGGTTTTCTCTGCCCTGGCAGGAAAGTGAATACTTTTTGACAATAGAATACTGAGAGCTTGCTGCAGAGAACACAAACAGATCAATCCCTTAGCTTTAAAATTCCACATCCGGCTTGGAACCAAGGAAGGCAATCTCTACATTGTGCATCAGTCCAAAAATAATTGTGTCACAAAACCAGAAAAAACCTGTAAGGGACAGAGACTGATTCTACCTAAGCCATGTGAAGAATTTTTTTGTAACCCCTTTCCTCTGCAAGACAGTTTTGGGTGTATCAGTAGAGGAAAGTTTCTCACTAGAAACTAAGATCAGTATTCTGACTCAGGAATAGAAACTGAAACTAAAGTAAGACTAATAAAAGCACACCAGTCTCCCAGGGAGCAGCACACAAACCCAGAAATACCCATGGCTGCTGTCAATGCCAGAGGTAAGTAAATTTATGTGAAAGGCAGGCCTGTATATCCATATTCAAGTGTAGATATTTCCTGTAGTTGTATCTAAAGGACTGGAGTGTAGAAACAAATGTGTTTTGCTTGGCATGAGAATACACAGGTGACAGATATGGATTTGTTTCTTATGGATTTGTTTCTTATGTCTTTGAATACATTACCATATCTTGAGTCTTAGGTCCAGCTTCAAAATATTAATATAATTTTGTCAACCTTGGTATGGCAGGAAGAATTAAAAAATCCCAAATAACTTTTTCTGTGAAAAGAGATCTCAAAGGCATTTAAGAATGGAGCAATTTAGTTAGCTTATGTATTCATCTATTTTATTTTTATTGTGATAAATAACTAGAATATTCTTCATAAAGAATCAAGGAAATAAGGCTGTGCAAGGAGTTGATCATGTCTCTGTTGATGTGGAAAACTATTCTTCCTGTTAAAATGTAATATTACTCTGTATAATTCATAATTTCTCATCTTCAAGAGCTAAGCTGCAGAAAAATGCCTTTAGTATCTTAATTCTAAGTAAATTTTAAAAGAAATCTTTATTATATTATGTATAATACATAAAAGCTAAAAATAAAATTAATTATTTTTATTTTATAAACACTTAAAAATTTAAAAATTAAATTAATTATTTTATCAAATAAAATGATGGCTCCTAGATCCTCAAGTTTTCTATTGGTGGATTTTTACAAAATAAATAAGCAGGCTTGATCCCCTGCAACTGTTTTCCTCTAGACCCTCAGCTGGGAAGGGATGAATGAGTCATGGGGTCAAAGTTACTTGCCGTTGTGGAGGATAAAATGTGTATAAGGCAGGTCTGTGTTGCCACCCTGTATGTATTTGTTACCCTCCTTTCTGCATCAGCTTTTTTTTCCTTGGCACTGATATTTTTTTTGGTTTTTAGAAAGTTACAGATTAAGTAAATATGGGAAGTCGGTTGTGGAAATGTTTTTGTCTAGATTACCAAGATTATGAGTACCAGTGAGAAAATGGCTCAAGCTTTGCCTGTCTTGTAGAAGTGGTTTGGAAGATTTAAAGGAATTTGATTCTGCTTTTTGATTATTTAGGGAAAAACTGATGCAGTACTGCTGAAATCAGGGAATTTAAACTTGAATGTTTACACAATCAACCATAATCTGCTAAACTGAGCAAGGGTTCATGTATAGCATAGTTTAAACCACCATCAAGTTCAACTTCCAGGTAGGAATCCATACCTCCTGCATCCCAGAGTGCCTATCCTGCTGTGCTATGATCACTTATTGAGCCCTTTTAGAGAAAAGAGATTTGGCAGGGAGTGCATAGACTGAAAGGGGTCTGGACAGGAAGTGCAGAGAAAATTTTGTTTTCTGACCTGCTATCCTCACAAATCCTCTCTACACAGGTCCTCCACCCAGAGGGAACAACCAAGGGTAAGAGATGTAGCTCTGTCACTCGCTGCTGCCTGAGCTACATGGCAATTTCCAGGGACAGCCTTGTGCCTTGTTTTATTCTTACTATCCCTTTCCTCCATCTTCCTTCCCAGCTGCCTTACTGCTTTGACTGCTGCTGATCTCTGAGTGGTGACAGGGTTCCTTACCCACCCAGCAGCTCTCAAGGAGGTGCTGGGGGTGTTCTGAAGTTTTCATCAAATTCCAGCTATATCGCAACATTCTTCCAGCTGCTCATTTCTGATGGGAAAAGCTGGGAGTGGGAGTCCTGGCTGATAATGAGAGGAGGCAGTTCAGAATGGGACCAAACATCATGGAAGTGCTGGGATCACAGTGCTGCTGGTACTCTTCTTCAGGTGCAGGTTACAGCCAGGAGACTTCCAAAGAAATTATTCACCTAACCAAATTGGACAGGTGGTATACCTGCTCTATGAAATCAGGTGGAGAAGAGGTTCCATCTGGAGGAACTGGTGCTCCAACAATCCTCAGCAGCATGCTGAAGTCAACTTCTTGGAAAATCGCTTCCCTGACCGGCCACAAACTCGTTGCTTCATCACCTGGTTCCTTTCAACTAGTCCCTGTGGAAACTGCTCCACAAGGATTCTGGAGTTCCTGAGGTCACACCCTAATGTGACCTTGGAAATATACGCAGCCAAGCTGTTCAGGTACCGCGATATCCGTAACCGAGAAGGTCTCCGCAGGCTGATGATGAATGGAGTCACCATACGTATCATGAATCCTGGAGGTAACCCAGCTACTCTTTGTCTAAGTGTGCATTGAAAGTTCTGGGATTATGTGCACTCTTAGTGTGTAACGGGGGTGATGACTGGCTTTGGGGAGGACTAGTGAGTGGCAAAATGTCACTCTCTTCTGCCTTATTTCTTCCTCAGTCCTGTGCAGCGGCAGGACCAGCATGGTCATTTCCTCTTGCCAAATCTGAACATGAGATGGAGCAAGAGTTGGAGGTTTCTCTTGCCATCCACACTTCCTTTATATGCAGTGTAAAATCCTGGGCAAGACAGAACATGTCCCTCCTAGAATACATATGCAGATCAGCTTGCCAGCTGCATCGAGTAATTTGTTTCCCTTGGTAGCTGGGGAAGAGAGGAAAACTTGTCTAAAGGAGACTTTCAGATGATGCATCATAGAAGACTCATCTTGCACATGTGCCATTTTGAGTATGTATCTTGCTTGCCTGGTGATGTTTGGCTGTAAAAACAGTCCAGACAAGCAGCTCACAAAAAGGAATGTGTATTTGAAGAGATGAACCTCACACACCTCTGTGGATACTTACCACTGGAGTGTGGAGCTACAAAACCCACCAGGTCAAATGTAATCTTAAAGAACGTTGCTTATATTGGGGGTACTGTCTCTGGGATTATAGCACCAGAGCATTGGCAGAAGCTCTGGCCATCCTATCAACCCTAAGATCAATATGAAACTGCTAAATGTTAGTGTTCACTCCAGGTTTTCCCTGATTGTTGGGATAAGTCAGACAGATTCGTGATTGAAGCAACTTTCCTTACCAAAGCTGTGTTCTCAAGGCTGCCCAAAGGAGAGCCTGACCAGCTCTGAGTGCATGTCCCACTGCCCTTTTCACTCCTGCCACTTGCTGATTCCTTCTCTCTTGGCTTTATGCCAGAGTGTGCTATTTGTGATAAAGGTTGCCCAAGCCACCACAGTGATCAATTTCTCTCTCTGGCAATTAATTTTTAGACATATTGCTACTCTGTAGAGTTTTGGTTCCCCTTTCCACTAATTTATTTGTGTAGTTATTTGTGTACCCCTTGTATGAGTATCTTTGTCCTTTACTGTATTCTTACCGAGAAACAAATGACTCACTGACATGTTAATGAAGAAAGAACTGGGCATTCTTTCATCAAGAGTGACTGGGTATCTCTCTTCTTAGATTACAGGTACTGCTGGAGAAATTTTGTTGCATACCGACCTGGAGAAGATGATTACTGTCCCCAGAACGTTGCTGTATACTCCTTTCTGAGTAGCAGAGAACTCTTTCATATCTATTTGGTTAGTAGACACCTGAAGAAAATGCCAAGAGCGAAATTAAATGCAAAAAATCCAAGAAAAGGAGGTTTGCATGATCCCAGCAATGGTGTAAGCAGAAATGATAGTAGGAAAAATAAGCATGGGCTTGACGCTGCATAAGCAGAGAGCCAAGCAGGCAAGAGACTGCCAAAGGACTATGCTGCTACATTGTGTCTTTGTGGCCAGGAGCGGAGAAGAGATTTAGCACTGCTCTCAGATTTTAACTAAGGAAAGGGTACATTATTTCAACCCTTTGCATGAATCATCTACCAGTTCGTTAGCTTGCAGCTTACCAGACCTATTTGACCCCCAAAGCTCCTTCAGCTCTGTAATCATGATTCAAGTATTTTCTTTCTGCCTCTCAGGACAGGGCCATGGATTTTAGTTAAGTTCTGAGCAAGTTCAAAAGCCCAGATGGGTGGATTTACCTTCAGGATCAGCGTTTACAAATGAGTATCAGTATAAGATAATGTAAGAAAGCAGACCAAGATCTGCTTTCCCTTTTTCGTGCCATCCATACAACTGCATAAGTTATTTGTATGGCCTGATCTCCAACTCAGAAAGAGGATGTGGTCTACTGAACAGGAGACAAGACCAGGACTGGAGTTAACTGTGGGGCTCAGCTGCCCTTTGTGGGGCAAGCCAGTTCTTGCTTGAACTGGTCCCTCTGCACGGAATGGATGGCAGGAGGTGGAGGAAGGGATGCACAAAACTGCTGGCAGGATCTTAGAATCACAGACACAAAACTATCCTGTTTATAGGATGCTGTGAATGCCTCGTTTTATTTCTGGCTGAGGAAAAGTTTACACATTACACTTCATTTCAGTTCCATCCACCCCAAACATTACATAAGACTTTCAGTACCTCAAGACCTGACCTTTCAATTTCTTGTATGAGTAAGACATTCAGGTGACAGGATACACAGACAGTAGCAATATCCAGTCAATCAGCTGGTCTAACAAAGTACTTTATGCAATGTAATGGTTTAGGAGACATTTTCCCCTTGGCTTTCAGCCTTTCTGAGTCTCCTAATGCCTGAGATGATTAAATAATTTAGCAGCTTACGCACGATCAAGTGCATGGTGCGATGCCTGCCGGGAGCTGAGCAGAGCTGTCTGCTAAATGCTCGTCAGTGCTGACAAACTGCTGCCGACTCAGCACGCTTCCCTGTGCAGCAGCACAAGGGGAATCTGCCCTTCAGGTCTTGGTTTTAAAGAGCCAGCTAACAAATTGCCTGTCCCAACCAGGCAACCTTGATGATTTCTGCAGAGTCCTACTGGCTAGGAAGCCTGCTGGAAGTCAGGCACTTGCTCAGCTTCTCTGCTGTCTTGGCTAAACACCAGCCACCCCTCAAATGAAGGTGAATAGGGCCCATCATCAATAGTTCTGACTATTAGCTACTATTAACTATTGACTACCAGCCCTCCATAGGAATGGGAATGTCTGTGTTCTCAGCCCTTTTGAACACCCTGCCCCATTTTGCTAATTATGCAGAGGTGTAATGAGGTGAGTGAGTTCCAGGCACGTGCTCCAGAGAAATACACACTGGTGCATCAAGCCCTGGCCTCCCTGGCAGAAGAAAGACACTGAGGAATCAGAGGGGATTTGGTGGAGTACCACTGCAAAGGGCAGGGGGCTGGGGCACTTGCCCTACAAGGAGTGGCTGAGCAAACAGGCTTTCCTAGACCTGTAGAGAGGGTGGCTAAGTGGGATCTAACTGCAGTTTTCTGCCACATAAAGGCAGTAAAGGTGCAGCCAAACTCCCCTCAGTGATGCACAGAGAGAAAACAAGGTAACACACACAAGCTGCAGTGAGGGAAATTCCAACAGGATAGAAGGAAAAAGCCTCCCCTGGCAATGGTGCTGTACTGGAACCTGGAGAGGCAGTCACCTCCATCCCTGGAGACACTGAGAAGTTTCCTCTGAGCTGCCGGATCCAGCCTTGGAGTTATCCATGCTGCAAACATGGTGCAGTACTAGAAACCACTGGGGGGACCTTTCTAATGCCCCCAAAAATCTGCCTTTCCACAGGATCCATGTCCACTTCCCCTGCATTCAGCCATGCAAGTTGCCACCTTTTAAATGCTTCTGTTTCTAAATGGTCTGTATTTTTAGGAGTGCCATACATGGCATAGTAAATTATGAGGTGCTACCCTGTTGTCTGGAGAAATGCATCCCAAGGGAGATTATCTAACACACTGAAGGAGGATCAGAGTGATCTGGAGTAGATGCTTTATTTTCAAATTCTCTATCATGCTGAAGAGACAGCTTAAGCTTTTGGTATCTAATTTTTAACTTTTTTTTTCCATCTAGGGGCTTCCTCCACTTCCAGAAAACTGAATGCTAATGAGCATCACCATCATGCTTTCAAGCTCAGTTGATGCATCAGTACAAGACCAGGAAAGCCAGTCCCTGGCAGTCTTTTCTTCTGCAGCCTTGACAAGAAAACTCTTATCACTGGCTGGGCATTGCTTAATATTGAACAGAACAGAAGGAGCACATGAGAAGTGATCAGGAAGCTTGGATGATGCAGCCAGGCATCCAGGACACTCTGGTCTTTACAGAGCTTCCTGAGAGTGCAGTGGGGATGGACACCATGCCCCATAATCAGGCCTTCCTGATTCTGCAATCAGATTCTGCAAGTGCCCTCTTGAGAGGCCAGCATGTAATATTTTTCATGCTCTGATCTGTTCCAAAGAAGTAATCAGCCATGCATTCTTGCTTTCAGAATTTCTAATGTAGATCACTTTTTATGGCTCTGTGTGTATATGTCATATGCTGTTACAGTATTTATGCAATACTGTAATAATACTTATTTTTAAGGTTTTATTTATGAGTGTAATCTTTATTTATGACTGTAAAACCAGTGTAATAAAAAGGAAGATGTCAATACTGTGGAAACTTTGCTTTTCTTGTTCAGCTCCTTGGTACACAACTCTCCCATGTAATTCTACACTCTGGAGACATAGCTGTTCATTGCAAACTGGGAAAACAAAGTAAAAGTCTCTGCTTTTCCAGCTGGAAACATGGAGTGGAATGGTGAAGATATAGAAAGCTCTGAGCTCTCCCTACTGGCAGAAGGCAAAAAGAAGATACAGGTGTGTTGGGTCTTGCAGCAGTTTTGAATTTGAGCAGCAAATAATGTAGATCATCCGAATGAATCATATGGGGAGCTCCATGTGTTGTGATTTCCAGCCTCTTCAAGCAGGAGGCGCAGTGTGTGATCCCACTGGGGAATGTGCTGATGCTGGGATCCACAACATGCACAAATGTTACCTTGAAGAACAGGGCAGGGGCTGCTGGGAACCGTGCCTATCTCTTCCAGTTTATTAATGCTCATAGCATCCTTTGGCCATGCCAAAACCTCCAGATGTTTAGCAGACCATCGAGACGGCCAGAAAAGCTGCAGGCTGAGGAAGCAGCTCCAGTCCCCACAGTATGAAAGTGCATCTAAGGCTGAGCACAGCTGGCTGGGGAGTGTCTCCTACGTTAGTCAAATAAAACAACTCCAAGCACTGTATAGTGCAGCTAAAGTTTTCTTCCCCCTGTCCATGGCCTCATACTGGATGTTACATGCCCTCTTTCTGGACATTAGAGTGTTTACTCTTTGTTTCCTTAGGGAGCAATCAAATCATTTGATCAGCATGCAGTTTAGTACAGCAGGGTCCATAACCATTCATGTCCAGGGCTTGGCCCTTTCCCACTGAAGGCAGAAGGATGAACTTTCTCCAGTCTGTTTGGAAGCTTGCCAGTTCCAAGTCAGCCCAGTGAAGTTTTTCACACTGGTTTTATCTGCCAGAGTGAATTTGCAATCTGATGTATCCCTCCTGTGCCCCTACTGGCATGTGAGGTGGGTCTACAACACTGGTAGTTTTTAAAGGTAACCACAGAAGGCAGCTGGCCTGCTCTCACCTTCTTCTGGCCCTCTGGACTGGTAAAAGCATTGTGCCAACTTGTAGAGTGGGATAGCTCTTAAGTGTGAATTAATGACAAGGTTATAGTGAGGCGACATCAACACCCTCCCTGCGCTGGAACTTGGGTGCAACAGCAGCAACAGCAATGGAGCTTTAGCCATATCTGATGCAGGTTTGGAAGCCTGAGGGGAAACCTGCCTAAGACAGAAGTGTATGAGAGGTTTAAAAGGCAAAGGCAGCCTTCAGCATAGTTGCTACCCTTTGGTACCTCCTGATCCACTATGACCTCTGCTCTTGCAGCATCCCACTTTCTCCTTCCCCAGCAGAGGGGCTGCTCATTATTGCTCATGTTGTCTGAATGAGGGATCTCTTCTCTGCCAAATCCCTTCATGTTTCTTCTGTGAACCAAATCTGACTTCCATCACTATGAATATTTAATACATATGCGATGAAATAATGACATTTCTGCTCATAGGAATGCTAAAGGGTCAGCACTAGGGAGAGTAGAAAAATGAACTCAAAGACAATGCTGAACACAAATACATCTAGGCTGAAAATCCCCTGAAGGGACAAGTTGCAAGGGACCAGATTCCATGTCCTTAAACCTCTTTCTATCCTGATTTCCAAGTATTAGCACGCAGAAGAGGAAGAGAAAGCAAGGAGGGAGAAGACATGATTGTATTTGCAAGGGTCTGGAGTGTGTCTGCATTGTTTAATGGTAATCTGTTTCTTATTATTACAAAGTCCAAGGACACCGTGTACTGACCTGGAGTAATGCTGTGTGCAGCTGTGGGAATGATGTCAGTGTCCTGCTCTTCAGTGGACACGTTTTGGGGGTTGTTGAGAGACAGGCTTTGGGAGCTGTTTGCAGCATGGATCAACATCCCTTCAAGGCAACACCCTCAGCAGGGTGCCAGATATGCCCATGCACCAGGAGATGGCAGCCATGCCCAGCTGTCCACACCAGTCTCCATCCTATCCCGTTTGTCCTGTTTCCTCTGTTATCAAGGACCAATCCTCTACAGCTTCCTGGATGTGCCTGTGCCTTGTTCATTGCTGCAAACCACGGAGTGTTGATCAAGTGAGACTGGAGTTTTCAGCCAGCACCAAGGCCCCTGCTCTGGCTGTTCTCACAGTCTGGGGAGGAAATGCCCTCCCAGGAATCACAAGCCCCCATTTCCCACAGCTCAGGCAGCTGGGACCAAAGGTATATTTGCCACAGTCCCCTTGAGAGCTTAGCTTTTGCCCAGGTGCATAGAAAGGAGAGAGACACCTAGAATAGCATACCCACAATCTCCATAAGGCTGTAAAGATAAGTGGTCCTCAAAAATATATCATCAGTAGTGAAATGTTCACTATACGCACAGTCTACAAAGCAAGAAAAATATCTTAGGTTAAAAAAGTAATGTGACTGCATAACAGTCACCCTCCAGGGAGTTATTCTTGGCAGAGAAACCTAAAGTGTTTGAGGTTGAATTAATTTAGAAAGCCAAATTAAAGAATATCTTGTAACAAACTATGAATTGGTATTTGTGAACAGAAGAAGTGCAGTTAAAACAATCTCGTGCGCAAAAGAGCTAAATTCCTACAGCTGAATCACATGGATTAATTCTAGAGTCCACTCTGAACTTAATCTAATTTATGTTCAGAAAAATCTAAACATAGGATGTATTCTTAATGTAGTTCATAATTCTTTGCATTTACTCTCTGCATTTTTTTCTCCTGCTGTACAATGTCACCTGTTGTCATGTTTCAACAAGTATCTTCAACTCCTGTTGAAGTGTTAGTCAGAATTTAACCAAAAGGCAGTATCTCAACTCCTTTTTAAGAAAATGCTATTTTTTTCTCACAATTTCACTGAGAAGGACAGTGCTGTTGTACAAGCCAATACCAAAAGCTGAAAGACAAAGATTCTTTATATATCTTTGCTTCTCTTCTTGTTTTGTGAAGCATATTGGGTCAGCCCTTCTGTGTCCAGTGTGGTCAGTTATGAGTCATGAATGGGCACAATAGGCTGGCCATCAATGAAAGAAGCATCTCAAATAACTTCAGAGATTTTTGGCAGTATTTCTAAAGTACCCAGACAATTTATCTGCCTTGATCTGCTGGGTGCAGTAACTTCAAAGGTACAAGTAAAAGTATGAAGACAGTTTAATATTTCCAGGTTGTGCCTCCTGAAATCAGAAAGGTGACACATCAATCCTCTGTGTCCAATTTACCTCCTTCACCCACGTGATACCAAAAAAATGACAAAACCATATGCTTGTTTGTATGACCTTTATTTATATAAATAATATGCACCATATGAAACAAATATACAACACCATGCTTGCAAATTAATGCTCTGCAAAGGACTCTCGTTACTATTCCTGGTCGAAATTCCTCAAGCTGAGAGTGCCTTGGGAGCCTGAAGTTGTAGGAATCTTGTGATGCACCTGGTTGTGACCTCTCCTAGCAGGAGGAGGCCCTGTAGGAGCAGGGCTCTCTGCTGCCCTCCTGCAGCTGGCCTAGCACCAGAGGAGGTGTTCTGAGGAGCCTCCAGCCTTACCCAGAAAGAGATGCAGCAGAGAACTTGCAGCCATCATGAAGGAAATGACAGCACACCCAGAGTGTGGGACACACTTAGCCTGGTCAAAGGGTTAGATTGGAGAGGGCAATGCAGCTGTAATTTAGGTGGTGGGAAGGTGGTGGTGAGCAGGCATGTGCTATGAACCCCCATCTTCAGCTTGTAAAGACTGTGTCCACCAGATCAGGAGCTAATGGGGTCCCCTAGTGGAAACAGAGTGATTGGCAGGCAGGAGGATGGTTTGATTTTTGCCCCTACAGAAGATATACATTTACAGGCTAAAAAGATTTGCATATGCCAGGATTTTTTTTTTTCTGGCCAGTTCTCAGTACAGTGACCAACTAGACATTGCTGGCCATACTATGGGCAGTAAAAAGACTTGGAGAAACAGAAGACTGTGGGACTGTAAAGGTGCCTCCAGCAGAGGCAGCTGGCTGGGGAGGGAGCATATTGCATGTCTGGCCTAGGAGGAAATGCTCAGTGGATGAAGAGCTCTCCACACAGTGAGAGCTCTGGTGCTCTGCACACAATCCACTTAGACAGACCTGCTGGCTTCAAGTGACGTTCTCAAGCTGAGATACCTGGGCCGTCAAGGACTCACTTCAACACTCTCAGCTGAGCTTTCCAGTAGCTGGCCAACTTTGCTGTTAATACATAGGCTGTACCACTTCAGATGTGATGGTTTTTAACTTTCTAACAACATCCAGAAGGACAAATAAACCATTTCCCAGGGGAGGACACAGAACAGTTGAGTGTAGTGCAGCTCTAAGTGCCAAAAAATGTGCTCCCTGAAGCCCTCATGAAATGTGCAGGTCAGTGCAGTGCCAGTGAGAACACAGTCACACAAACAGCTTTGCAGGCTGTCTGTTCCCACCTGGGCAAGGCTAAACCCAGAGCTCCATTTAGTGGATCACCTGGATTAGCTCTGCAGGGACTGAGGGGAGGCAAATCACTCTCTGGCAATGTCTCCGCAATCCTGGCTATTCCCAGCTAGCAATGGATAAGGTGTGAGCCTGGGGAAGGTGTCTTCACAAGATCAGCCTAATTCTCCTTGGAAATAAAAAATAAGGATAGTCTTATCTCTACACACAGGGCTGGAAGGAAGGGTGATGTAAGAGGGAAGGGGAGAAAGATCTGTTGTAAGGGCGAGAGTTGGAAATCAAAGAACAAGTGTTTGCGAATTCTTCTGATGGCTGATGGCTTTCACTTCAAAGTCCCAGAATTTTAAAAGCATCTCGTAAGTCATCTACTTCATACAGCGGCTGCAGGACAAAATATAAATGGTAGGTCAGTTGTCAAGTGAGCAGAAACCCATGAATATGAGGAAAGAATGGCAGGGATGGGATGAGAGGTGGAAGAAGGGGGAAATGAACAAGGAGAGGAGAGGAGAGGTGAAGAAAGTTGGGGGAAGAGGCATAAGGGAAGATGCAAGAGAGGAAGATGAAGATGCATGAGTGAATGAAATGGCAGATGGCAGGGATGAGAAGCAAGAGCAGAGAGGAATTGTAGTGAGGAAGAGAGGAATAAGTTGAGGGAAGAGGCACTGGAAGAAGAAGGAATTGGCCCTTACCAGGAGGATTCGTCGAAGTTTCCTGGCAAGATGGACAGAGTTTTCATGCAGCCCTTCCCAGCCTTTGAATGTCTGCTCCCTGTTCTCCACAAATGTGTTCCAGCAGTAGAAGTAATCTGTGCAAGGTACAGGGGAGTTACAGCATGGTCAATAAGACACTGACTTCTCCTAGGATCACAACTCATCACGCTCTGCATCATCTTCTCTGGCTCCTTGCTCTGCCTTCTCCTCCTCTCCTGGGTCTCCCTAACGCCCCTCAGTTCTCCATCACCTCTTTCTTGCCCGCACAACTCACCTTTGAAGGTCATGATGGCAATTTGTGCCCCCGCCTTGTGCAGGCGCCTCAGCCCCTCGGGCTCTGCCTTGCGGTCCTCGCAGAAGTAGAGGCGGGCCATGAAGATGCGGAGGGTCAGGTTGGGGTAGGAGCGCAGGAAGCTGGCGATGTGCTGGGCGCAGTCGTAGCAGGGGCTCCAGGAGGTGAACCAGGTGATTCGGTAGCAGCGCCCCGGGTCCAGGTCCCAGGCTGCGATGTAGCGCAGGAAGAGCACCTCGACGTGGCAGCCCATCTTCGGGAAACGGGAGAGACGGGCAAGGCGTGAGGTGCCGGGGGGAGCAGGGGGCAAGGGGGGAAAGAGGCAGGGGTGGCGTGGGTGGGGTGCGAGGGAGGAGAAACCAAGCGGGGGCGTGTTCCTTGGGTCAGCACACACGGGGAGGGGGCACGGTAGTACTCAAGGGCTAGAGAAGCGCAGGAGGGCACGGATGTGGCGGGATGTACAAATGGAAAAAGCAGGAGCTAAGCAGGAAGATAGTCAGACTGGTAAAGCAGCAGGGAGTGTGGATGTCTTGCTGGTAACACACTCGGGGGTAGCACAAAGTCCAGCTTTACCCGGAGGCTGCATCCCTCAAACAGTGAGTGCCAGCACAGCGCCCGGGTGTGCCCGCGCTGCTGTCACAGCCCTCTGCTCCCTGCTGCCCCAGGCAAACTGGATGCCATCAGAACGGGACGGCGAGGTGTTCCCCGTACCTGGTTGCGCAGGTATCCGAAGTCCAGGGAGCAGGAGGTGGCACTGTCCCGGCGCTTCACAACGTAGCAGAGGTAGGTTTCGCGCCGGCCCTTGGCCTTGCGCAGGTTCCTGAAGTTGTAGAGGAAGAGTCTCCTTTGCATGAGGATGCTGCAGGAGAAGAGAATTTACATTAGCCCCACGCTGCAGCCAGCAGTTTACCATGTCTCTGTTGAGGGCTCAGCGCCAAAAATATCCTCTTCACATCCAAGCCTCTCTGTACGAGAAGAGTGCCAGTAATTTGCATGAAGTGTTCTAGGGAAAGGATGCAGACGTGACCCTGGGGGTGAAGCAGGTGACCTTGTGAGTGGAAATGGTATGTGAACTAATAGTGATTAGTCAAACAGCAACTATGGCTGGGCAAAGTGTGAAAATATCTGAAAATATCCACAACATGGACACCAATAAGGAAGAAGGATGAAGGAGTCTCAAAAGACATGTGAAGATGAGAGGATGTGGAGTTCAGTCATCAAGAGATGTTATTTTTGCTATATGAGACTCTGAAAATCCACTGGGGCAAGGGACAGATCAAATTAGAATCTCTGCAGAGAAGACTGGACTGAAGGTCTTCCAAGCACTGCCTAAAAAAAGAGCGGAGTTGAAAGTGTGCAGGACTAGGGAAAAATGCCATCCAGTAGCTGATGGAATATATAAAGGCCAGGCATGCTGACACCTCTCCAGACTCAAGTACCATTTCTACAGCAGACAGATATCAGGACTGGCATGGGCCTGCTCCCATGCCCAGGGATCCTGCTGGGGAGAGGCAGCAGGAGCACAGGGAGGGTGTAAGGTAGTCATGAGCCACATCTGACAGCCTCACTGCCAAGTGGAGGGACACAGGCAGCTGGGTTCATTGAGGTGAGATACTCACCTCCCCCGCAGCAATGCAAAACAGAACTGAACAGGTTAAAAATAATCACGTCCTTTGTCATCTTTTCCCACTGTTAGGCTGATGTTCAGCACAAAGATGGGTTAAGTTTTAGAGATACTGGGCTGGGTTTTCTGGAGGATCTCCAGTGAAGCGTAGAAAAGGGGAATTTGGGTTTGTTAGGAATTTAAATTTAAGAGTCTAGGCACATATATGCACCCTTCGTCTGTTTGCCAATGTCACCATAAAGCTTGAGCACTGCAGAGCACTTAATGACCAGCTAGCAGGCATCCTCTGCTCCTCCAGGAGCTTCTGTCCCTTGTGCACCCTGTCACATGGCCACTCCATCACAGGTACTCATTCATACAGTTATGCACATCCTCTTGCCTTTTGTTACCTAGTGACTGCTTTGAGGTTGTGTGACACTCCCTACCCTCCTCACCTGCATCAGACACATTCTCCCTCAGGCACCCTTGCTTCCCTGATTGTCCCACAGACAGGCAAATGACTCTTTCCTGCCCTGTCTCCCTCAGCCTGCAGTGCAAAAATACCTGTCCTGCTCACACAGAAAGAGGAAGCACACACATACTCTGTTATGCCATGCTTTATGCAGACAGGCTCCTGCAGAAGCACATCACGTGTGAGAATGTCTTATGTTAGAAGAAAGTCCATAGAGAAGACTGCACACACTCAAGAGGGTAAAGCATCCCCATTAAGTATTTCATTAAGCCCAACAACAGTCTGAGGCCATTCCTGGAGGTCTGTCCCATAAGCACTGTTGCAGTCCTGCTCTGTTGGGCTTGTGGGTTGTGCCAGGAGTAGAGCACGAGCTGATCCCACTGCATTCCATCACCCCTTTCTCTGGCTGTTCATGTTGTGTGCGTGTTTCCCATACCCACTGGATGTTCTTCATGATCTTTCTCACACTGAGAGCTTACTTACTTCTTACCACTTAGATTCACCCTATTTCCCTGCCTTTGTACAAATTAACACTTGTGTATATTCCTAACACATACACACACACACACACATATTTGTCTCCTCATAAAATTATCAACCAGTGGTTCACCGCAGGTTTCTAAGTCTTAGATGTGTTATTGCAGACAGGGATATGGAAAAGACTGTGCCCTGTAACAGAGATGCTGGAGAGGGGATCTGTTCCATGGTGACAGATCCTCAAGTTGCCCAGGAAGGATAACCCAGAAAATTGCACAGGTGTGATAGGCTTGCAAAGCACTTACCTGGGGTGTGCCACAACTGCAGAAAACAGAGCAGAGGCACTGTGCACAAGGCAATTGCTTGCTGAGGAAACATATAAGCCAGGTGAAAACCAATTACAAGTATGTTGATGTTTCATTAAAAACCATATGGAAAAATGCTTTTTGTCACATCAAAAACATCAGGGAAAACTGATTTTCCCTTTGCTATTTTTTTTTTTAAATTTTGGGCAAAACCACTTCTGCTTTCAAAATGTTTCTGATTCTTCTTCTAACTGTCCCTTTTTCTCATCTCATTCCATTTTTCTCTATTCAATGTTTTTGCCCCTGCAGCATGTGGATGCAAATAAGAGTGAAGAACAAGAAATAACCCCAAACCACAGAAAAATAAAATTACGATCACTTAGATTATTTTTCAGTTTCAGAACAAACTGAAGACAATTTGAATCACAAAAGACATTTGTTCAACTAGAAATGTTCATTAATATCAGCTTTTTTTCTCCCTTTCCTCTGGAGTTCACCGTCCCGGGGTTTTTTCCCCAGGGAGGATTTCAGAATATGGCTGGTGCAAGCAGAGTAATGAATGAACAGATGTTGTGTGGAGCAACGGAGCAGATGTCAAGTTAGGTGTAAACTGCTGGATACACATGCAACTCCTATGGCTATAGCATAACTCAAGGGAAAGCAGCAAGGACACAGGAGCTGTGATGATACCTGGGCACTGAAGAAGCAGCCTGAACAGAGATCTTCTCCCCAAATAAAGATTCATGAAATCAGAGTGAAGCCCCCTGAATGTGTGCATAGTATGCAGTTGTGGAGAGTGATAAGTCATAATAAGCTCACAGAGTAATTGCAGTGCAAGTAGAGCATTGAGGTGCTTAAGCGGCAGATAGCATCTGACTGTTCATCCTTCTGTTATCATCCTTTGTTTCTAGAAAAGAAAAACAATGAAAGGAACAGAGAATAGCCACAAGAAAGAAATGACAGAAAGAGAAAAGAGTACAGGTGGCAGACAGTCAAAGAGAAAGAACAATAGAGACACAGAGATGCAAGTTGCAAGACTTGCAGGACAGGCAGGGAGTTAGATCAGTGAGTCAGATGGGGAAAGGGATGGTCAATACCAGCGGGAAAGAAAGTTAATTCTGACAGAAAGACTCTCATCTTTCATATGAGCAAGAAACTAGAGGCACTCATTTTACCTGTCCATGACTCCCAGGGTCTTTCTCAGGTGATGGGACTACAGGGAGATTATCTCGCAGTCTCTGTCAGTGCAGCCCTCTGACCTGATGTACAGAAATGTGGACTGGCCTGTGTGTCCCCTCCCCATTCACCCCTATCTACTCCCTGCTGGTTTTCATCGGGGTGTGGTTGAGGGAGGAGTTAGAAGGGTCTCTGGAGCTGCAGAAGCTGCAGAGAAAAGTGTTGAGATGCAAAGGGGCATCGGTTCTGAAAGATGCTCAGCACCCATTGGTCACCACCCCCTCCGCACTGCCTACTGGCCCCCCTGCCTGCAAAATTATTCTGAAATAATATCAATAGCATAACAAGGCAGGAAACATTGTCTAGTGGTTAGAGGGGGGCCTGAGAACTTGTGTACCACTAGTGTGAATGTGAGCAAAACCACACCATCCCTCCGGGCTTCGCATCATGCAGCTGTGCAGGGATGGTGGTGACCCTGCCCTGCTCCACCACAGAGGCAGCTCTGTGCAGAAACCTGGAGCCACCCCGCTGGAAGGAGCTCAGGGAACACCAAACTGTGGGCAGATTTTCCCCACTCCTCTGTGACCCACTGGAAGGCCTGGCAGTTGCATGGAGCAGCACCGAAGCTGAAGATGAGAGCAAAAGGGACCCAGCCCCCGGGGTTCAGTGGGGAGTGGCTGGCCTCACTTTGGCACCTGAACATTGCCACGGCTGTCTGAGCCCTGTCAACACACCAGGAGCGGTGGCAGACCTGCATTGCAAAGCTGCACACAAAGCACCAGGGGGAGGTGACTCTGGGCCTGATCCTGCTGTTCCAGATGGTAGTGGCAGCAGCACTGAGCTCTGCTGGTGGCAGGGTGACTGCAGGACCCCCTGGCTGAGGTCTGCACTGTCACAGCCAGGCTGGCACTCAGGATGCTCAGTGCTGTGCCAGCACTGCTCTGCTCCTGCCCTGGCAGCCATCCCCTCTGCAGGGCTGAAGGACAGCCCAGGGATGGGGCAGTGCCTGGGGCTGGGCAGGGCGCCAAGGAGGTAGCCAGGGGATGTTCTGCTCCCTTTCTGCCTCAAGTGGCACATGGCTGAGAAGCAGGGCTTTTGTTTACCTCATGCTAGGGTAGTTCTTCGTTTTTTCTCTGCTTGATTAACTTTCTTTATTAATTTTACTGGTTTTCAGAATGCTAAGGCTTTGTGAAACCAGTACATGCAAAAACATGCAAAGGAGGGATGAGTTGCCGGAATAGACTCTCTAGCCCAGCACTTGGGGAGAACTTGTTTTTGAGAGCAGAGAGCATGGCATACCTCAGGAAAAGGAGAAGCACTCCTGCAAGGCTCAGGCATGGGCTGTCCTGCTCCTGAGGGAAATACCCGGGTAGGACACATGCTCAATGAACACACATTTTGGCAGCTGCATTGGTCTCAAGAGCTGTGGCAATTACCCTCCTTGAGGATCTGGCTCCTAGTGTTTGACCAAAGCTAGAAGAGAGTGGAATCCTTGAGAATCCCTGTCCTACTTTACAGAGTCTAAGAGAACACTCTAGCTAATGAAATGGCTGTCCCCTTTCAGCCTTTGCTCTAGTAGCACCTTGTCACAAATCTCCTAAGTCAGACCAGCACATCACACTTTAATACTAGATTTTCTTTTAATAATTCAAAGAGGACATTTGTTACACAGGACATTAAAAAATAAAAAAAAAAAAAAAGAGAAAAGCAAGACCAAAAGCAAAACACTCTGGGAAATCTGCTTCTTAAAGATCACAACTGTTTGTGTTTCAGTCAACAAATCAGAGTAAATTTACCTTTATTCTTGCGTTGGTTCTCAACTTTCATAGCCAAAACATTGCAGAAAATTTTATATAAAATTTTCTACTTTGAAAGGAGTCAAGAAATCTCCATCTCCATGGCCAGCCTGGTCTTCCCCATAAATCTAATTGGTACAAAATTATTTTCTCAAAGGTTTTACATATCAAGGTTATATAAAACATATAATTAGATACTTTCTCTGGCCCTACCTGCAAGTGAAATTTGTCCTTCCATGTTTAAGACATGCTCTTTCCCTTAAATGTTGAGAGTTTCTTTGCTCTCCAGAGAGATAAAAAAGAAAGAATGGATGAACAAACAGATGAACTATAATTAATGGCAAGGCTCTCAAGTCTAAACACTGCTGTAGGCTTTCTAATGCCCTTCATTTAGTTTGGTAACTTCCTTCACATGTGAGGTGCAAGTGCACAAAGTCAGTGGTAGAGATTCTCTGCCTCTATCTCTAATCCCCAGAGCAGAAACATGCTGGTGTGGATGTGTTTTAGTGTCTTGTAACAAGTCTAGGGGACATTTCAAGAGGGACCTTCAGTTCCTATGCAGTTCTGCCTAATACAGGAGCTGCACTCTCTTGCCATAGCAAGATTTTGCTCATTAGCAGATGTCACCCCTGCTGTGGTGAAAAAAAAAGTAGTTTGGAAAACCATGGAAAGGTCTCTGATCCCTGATCTGGTTGCTTGTCCAGCTTTCTCCTTGGCTGTAAATTGCCAAATTTGTTATATGTGTCAAGCATATGCTGGGAGCTGATACACAAGAAGATATGCTGACCACTTCAGTTTTCTGTCTTCTCTGCTCAATGAAAACCTATTTGGAGAGGGATCTGAGGATGGGAAAGGAAAGTACTGAAGATGTCTCCATCACTGTTTCTGGTCAAAGCCCAGGTCAGTTAAAGGCTGGTGGTGAGGGTTGGAGAGAGTCCCTGTGCTGCTGTGTCTGGAGTGTTATCTAGTAAGAGATACTGCTCCAGCCTTTTTTGGGATCATGGAAGGATGTTAGGTTCCATCCCTCCAGGTTTCTTGTGCTCAGGGCTTTATTTTTTATCTTGGAGTGAGAACAGAGAAATAACTGCTGGCTGAAGAGCAGTGGTCAGGTGTAAGGGGCGAGAGGAGGAGTGCCACCATTACTTTTACGAAAGATTCAGAAAGCAAATTACCAAGAAATTAGACAGCAAAAATATAGTGAATAATTTAAATTACCTAGCCTCAAAGCAGAGGAGAGGTTGCTTGTTTAGTCAACAGGAAGTCATGTGTTGGTGCATACCATTATAAATATATATTTATTTTTTCCATTCACCCTGTGCTCAGAAATCACCTTTTGAAAGTAGCGCCTCTATCACCAGTTGGTTGGTTTTACACTGAACAAAAGGAACACAGACACCTGCTACCCCTGGCCTCAAGAGAAAACCTCAAACAGAAAAACTTTCTCCGCTCCACAAGTGCTGATGCACCACAGCCACTGACTTGCACAGAGACCCTGAGCAAGGGAATGGTGGAGCTCCCTGCAGTTAGGCACTGGCAGATAAATAAGCTGTTACACTCGTTTATTATAAGCACACAGAACATGCTCACTTAATATGAGCACATACTAAGTGTGAGACTATACATCAAAATGCTTATTTATTACACACACACATTGCACTGCGTTCACTCCACAAGGATTCGTCACCCTATTCAGAATGACAGATCCAACACTAAAGTAGTGCACTTGCTCAGACACCTCTGCCAGGCACACCACTCCCATTACTCCAGTCCTGGGTGCAAAAAACCCCTCCACAGCAGATGTAGAGCAGCTTGCTGTTAGGACATGGGGCAGACAGTCCCTAGAGCTGCCAACTCATGCTGTGATGCAGCTGTGGATGAAACCTTGGGAGAAGGTTTCAGCAGTTGCATTACAAAGCAGTGATTTTTGCGGAATATGCAGCACCACAGAGATATATAAACACTGTGAGGATGTGTGTGAGGTCTGCCTGGGGTGGACTTCACCACAGAGGGATGGTGTGGTGGTGGGGGTTTGCAAATGCAAAGCTAAAGCACTGTGGGGTGAGTGTCATGTAGGCTGCATCTAATTAGACGAGAACAGGGATCCCAGGTTATGAGAGGGAAGGGGGAAGTAAAAAAGGCAGGAGTTCAGGATGTGCAGGAGGATGGGTTTACAAAACTTGCACTGCTGCATGCTGCAGGATTGTCAATGATGCTACTGGTGCAGAAGTGAGGGCATCTAGTTGCTGGGTGTGCACTAAGGTTATACGTTACTGTGTTTTACTAGTAATTCAGCTTTCCAGGCTTGCACTGCAAAATCTTTACCTGGAGACTTGACCTGCAGCTTATTTTTGTTTCACTGTTGAGCTTGTTTTGGTGCTGGGGGATGAGGCAAATTAGGGTGAAACTTTTGAATTGAGTATACATTCTTTAACCGCAGCCCTGAATGACTGCTTCTCATTCCTGCCCTGCAGCTCTCTGCCAGCCCAGCCCAGGGCTCCTTATAGAAACTAATAATCCTTAATTCTGGCCCTGCGACCCCACAAGTATTTTCTCTCCCTGCCTGTATTAGTACCCTCCACCATGTCTCTAGGCCACAGCACTTCCAGCCCTTGCTACCAGAGACTGACACCTGCTGGGATCACCAGCAGGAAGGCAGGAAAGGGGCTAGATTGGGTTGAGGAGTTTGAGACTTAGTGAATGGCTTCCTCATCATGAATGCAGATAATAAATGTGACCAAAACCCACATACTTATGCTAAATGTCCTCTAGTGTGTTCTCTGGCTTGAGGCTGTGACTTGGTTGGGAGCTTATCTCATTTATGATAAGAGAACAGACTCTGTGACGAAAGCAGAACATATTTCCCCATGTTGAGAGCTGGGGGCTAAAGTACCTACCAGAGCTGCTTGCACCCTGCTGCTTCCCATTGCAGTGCCTGCAGCCTCAGCCTCCAGCATGCCCTGCCCGTCTCACTTGGCTCCTGACTCGGTGCTGATCTGGAGAACACCCTCTGTGTGCTCAGGGAGCTGCAGGCTCTGTTCCAGTGTTACCCCATTCTCCTACAGCTCAGCCCCCTGGTCTGGGCACCCACACCCTGCTTCAGATCACATCTTCCCCCTCCTCAATGGAAGCCACAGGCTCCGTATCTCTGCAATCATCTGCCACAGGGAGAAACTTGGTTTTGCACTGCAGTTTTTCACAATGAGGCTCACCTTCTAGCTGTGGTTATGGTTTTGCAAACCAGTGTTGCCTGTGATTAGCTTGTGTTTGTGCAGTGGTGCAGCTTTTGCTACTCAGTGCAAAAAGAGCTTGCACCTGGGGCCTGGGTGGTAAATCCTGATTTTAAATTCCTGTTGTCTTTGGAGAAGTACTTTGTTGAAGAGGCTGAGACAGAAGTCTTGGGAGTTCAGTAAAAAAATCACATGTTGGATGTTCCTTGGCTGTCAGTTGTGTGCTGGGAACCTTGCAGCGGTACAAGGTTTCCTTGGCTGGAAGTCCTCATGAGCATCTCTTGATCTTGCACTCACATACACAGCCAGGTAATTTCCTTTTGCCTGGTCTGTGCCCAACATGGGGACACCAGGTCCACTCCTCTCTTCTATCACTTTTGTGCAGGTACAGGTAAGGCACAGGCAAATTTATGTAAGGGTGGCTAGCTCAGTCCTGTTCCAATTTGGAAAACGGGGAACAAGGCCAGAAAAGCTTTTAGATTGGAGAGGCAAAAATCCACTGTGAAGCAGTGCCCCTGGGGACTCTCAGGGAACAGAAATGGTGAAGGGGTTTGCAGAGACTACAAAGAGTTCAGACACCTTTCCTAAGCTGAGCGACTACAAAGAGAGCAGCTGATGGACAATGGAGCCAAAAGAGACAGTGTGTGATGACAGTGCTGGGCTCAAGCAGAGCTGATGAGAAAATCACTGGTCACCATAGCACAGAGAGTCTCAGGAGCAACTACACTACACTGCACCAGGCAGAAAAGAAATGCTTCTAAAGGTGCCAAGAAGGCAGCAAAGGCCAAGACCCACCCTGCCATCGACTGGCATTGCCAAGGAGCCCGGATCAGCTCTGGCTGTGAAGAAAGTCCCAAGGAAAGCCAAGATGCTGGCAGACAGCATGGCCAAGAAATAGCTACAGAACATGAAAACTGACAGACCAAAAGAGGCAAAGATCCAGCTAAGGGCAAAACAGTGAAACCCAAGGCTACCAAAACCCAAGGCACAGAAATTGAAAGTGACCTCAGGGTGAGAAGGTGGTGCACGAGAAGTAGATGCAGTGTGAGCATAGAAAAAGTGACCTGTTGCAGGGACACAGACTGAAAATTATTTAATTGAACACTGATTTTTCATTGTGTTTTGCATTTTTTAACACAATTTCCCCAAAGGAAGAAAATGGATTTCAATAATTTTAATGCCTTGTTTTGCAATTAAACTTGTGCTTTGTATTAATTAAAAGTTTCTTCTTGTTATTTGCTTCAGTTTTCTGCAGCAATATTGTAGGGTAGACAGAGTTTGCTCAGAAGTGCACAGCAAAAAGAACAGAGACAGCAGACAAAAGATGCAATAATGAAATTTTTGATCTGACGTTGGAAAACTATTCTCCAAATGAAGTGTGGTGCAATATTAGAACAAATTGTGGATTCTCCATCCCCTGCTGAATTTTTCAAAATTCACTTGGACAAGGCTCTGAGCAATCTGAGCAGATTTGAAGTTAGCTGTGCATGCTAGCTTTCAATGTAAGTTTATCTGTGGTATTAACTGGGAACATATAGTATCTCAATATCCACACTTATTTAAAAAAATGCACAGCTTAACCTACATTCATTCTTATATTTAAGCAGGTGAGATCTGGCATGACTTATTAGTTAGACACATTGAATTACATATGCTTCTCTATGACACCTTTTTGCTAATTTGTGACCAGCTGTATTTGTATGGAAATTGCAATTGGTAATGCACTGGTAAATGCCCCAAACTGCATTCTGATAGATAGTTTATTCATTAAATGAATTGAATGTTTTTCAAAATTCACTTTTTAAATATACTTCAGCATACTAGAAACAAGCACATGCTGTTGGCATTTTAACCGATATAATTAGCATTATTGAACATGGTTTTAGTTGTAAAAATCATTTATGCAGATAGCAAAAGTAGACAATCAAATACCTTTGTGGTATTTCCCATACATTTTTAAATAACTTTTTTAATGGACTAAAATCCAGCTCTCTATTTTGTGAGAGTTTATTCAAACTTGCTGAATTACAGGGGCTAAGGATGGCAGGGAACAGAGAGTTGAAAGCAATATGCTAAAGATCAGAGAGCAGGGGTTGAAGAGATCCAGAACTCAGATTTCCTGTGCCCCAGTCAAGGAGCTGTTCACAGCTGGACAGATGTACATTGTCACAATGTCACCATGTGGTGTCAGGAGTCAATACTACAGGATCGTGTACTTCAATACCTCCGGAAAAAAAACCACTCAAACAATTTTTTGTTTTTTTAATTAAAGCTAAAATCCCTTTTGGTTTCAACCCAGCTATTCTTTGTCTAGGAGAGGTGCTCTTTTTGGGTGGGTGGCAAGGACCAGTCCCCTCTGTGAAGGACAAGCCCACCTGGCAGCCAGCAGTCCATCCTTGAGGGATCCTTCCAAGCTGAGATGCCCGATGTCAACGCTCTTTGTTCACACTGTGGGTTCTTGTGGACAACATTCAAACAAGAAGTTTCAGGAGCATCTAGGTGACATGTCAGCTGCTTCCAACAGCCTTCCCACTCCTGTTAGCTCCACATGCCCAGCAGTGAGGCACTGCTTCAAACTGGGGAGCAGACATGGGAGCACTGGTTTTAAACAGCAGCCTTCAAATTGGTCACACAGATCAGTACTGGGGAGTTGTGACAGCAAAAGGAGAGGGAACAGCCATTGTGAGGGAAGTGACCACAGGGAATCTAACTCCTGCTCCAGTTCAGGAGAGGTTATGAAAATCAGCCACAAATGCAGAATCATGCTTCTAAAAACAGGGCTCTGTCAGCTTTCTTTGTGGCTAGCCCAACTGCATGAGCAGTAAACCTACCTGGAGGCGTATTTAAAACCACTTCCTTGGCTTGCAAGAGAAAGTGATGTCCAGATACCATGGCAATTCAGGTTGGAGTGGCAGGGGAGATAAATCTGTGTATGGGACAAGTGCTAATGAAGTGTGGGCCAGCTCTAGTGTAAGGGAAAAGGAAGAGCAAGCTGAATTACAAACAGTTGATGGCATATGTTGTGCTTGGCTCATGCAGCCAGGGGAAGGTGCCAGTACAGGAGCACTGCAAAGGCTGAGTTTATGAGACAGAGCAGGGTCTGGCCTATGTAGGTGGGAGCAAAATCTCCAGTCATTGGGGCTGAGGCTGTATCCATTAGAGCAGTCCAAGATCAGGACACTGCAGCTTCAGCCACGAAGGGGCACAGAGGAGAGTGCTGTGCAATAACCTGCACTGTGTGGTTTTCTCCTGAAGATCTATGGGGCACTCTCAGAGGCAGCTTAATGGGTAATTTGGCCCACAGCCACTTTTGTTCTAGAAATACCATCTAAATGCAGACTTGTCTGCCTGCACAGGAAGACACCGCTCATAGTTCCCCAACCCTTAGTGCTTCATCTTTTCAACCAAAATACAATGCTCAGTCAGTGCCTGATGAAACTATGAAAAAGTCAGAAAATCAATGAAAAAGAAATCCTTTTCCTAATCCTTTTGACCTAGATGTGTAGTTTTTAATGTAGGCTCTCTGTTATTCCCATTATTGAATTAAATGGTTGTAGTGAACAAATTCTTCTCTGCTTATGTGATATTTATTACAGCTTTTCTCTTATTTCAGTCACCTTGCCATTTTATTTGGAGATGTTAATTCTCCACCAGAAAGTCATGGCATGTCCACAGTGAAAAGATGTGTCCTCAGCACAAATTTCATGGGCTGGGAGGAGTTATCCCTGTGTTCAGCAGCTACCAATTGTCAGGAAAATCTAGCACAGCTATCCATGGTAAAAAAAAATGGTGGAGAAAATATTATGTTTCTCTAGGAAAAAAAAAAAAAAAAAAAAAAAAATCCCAGGAAGACCTGTGATTCATGAGTGAAAGGAGGGTGACAGCAGAGGTCTAGGCTAGCCGGGAGTAAAAGACTCCAAATGGTAGATTCGATCTGGAATCAAGTCTCCTCACAAATCTGGAGAAAATACAGCAAGAGACAAATAAACCCAAACACTTGAGAGTTGCCAGGAGTAACAGGAAATAAATTTTCTTTTAATATGGGTTATATAGACTCTAGCATTAAAACAGTGTTCTCCTGGACAGGAGCACCTCTTCCTGTCCCTGCTGAAAGCAAGCAACAGAAAGGCTTCTAACCACTTCCCAACCTGTATGAAAGTTAAATTTCTATATGCTATACAGTAGCTATGTTACCCAGTTATGTATCTGTAGCGATGTATATTCACCTCTAAATACAGGGTGCAGACTTAACCTAGTCCAATTTCCAAGATCTCACATCCCATCTCCATCCTACCTTCTTCCACACAGGCAGTTTTCACAGGTATCCCAGCATGGAAGCCAGTGGCTGCCAGTGGCTTGAATGTCTTTGAGATCAGGCTGTCAGTACCCTCCCCTCTACAGAAATATGCACCCACTTAGTACAAAGAAATCCCTCCTGCATTCCTGGTCTCATGAGCCTGGAGTACTCTAGAGGAGCACCATCCTCTGAGTAGCAGTGCAGTGTATGTATGTAGGACAAAATTCTAGTCACTGCATGATTTGAAATTCTTTCTCCTGTATACTGGATTAACATAGAGAGATTTAGCCCATCTAGGGCTAATTTTGACCTCATATGCACAGGGTGTCTTCCCCTACACAGGGGATGTAACCAGCTTCTTGCTGCATACAGCAGAAATGCAGGTCCTGGCAAGGAGGTCCTACACTAATGATTTTGCTCTTTTTCTGAGATGTCTGCCTCTGTGCAGCAAACTGCCCCTGATACTGTGCGAGCCTGGCTCTGTGCAACAGGGCAGTGCTCCTGCAAGACTGAATGGTCTCTGTTCAGCAGAAGAGTTTATTATGTGAGGGGAGTGAATGCCAAATCTAGCAAACTGGCTTCCAGTTACTTGGGAACAACCCAGAGATCCTGGAGACAGGGTCTTGCTGATCCTCTGGTGCCCCACAGAATCATGCCACGAAGAGTCACATGGAGTGATCAATACAATTCAGACTGCTCTTCCCCACTTACCCTACCTAGTCTCATCATGAAAACTGCCCATACACCTGGAGATGTTCTCCATATATCTAGAAAACAAAGTCCTTGAGCAGACCAGACATCCAGTGGTGCCAGAGCAAATTCTTCTGCCCAAGCTGGCCTGTATAAGTGCTTATACCTGCAGATATGTGTACCTTCCCCATCAGCACCTGGCTCTGTGCAGGTCAGCACAGTCAGAGATTCTGCAGGAAAATCCCAGGTCCCAGACAAACAGCAATCCCAGATAATGATTCTGCTCCTACATCTGATTCCAATTTGCAACTCCTTCCTGTGTTGGGCAGGAGCTTCCAGGTCAGGAGGTAGGAACTCAGCTGGAGATTGAAAGCAGGCACAGCAACTGGAGAGTGTGGAGGTAGCCAGACCAAGAAAAGACACCAAGATAATTCATTGCAAGGTCTCAGTAATGTCAGGTCACACAGATTCTCCATGAGCTTTCTGGGGCTTAGGAGTGGAGGCAGCTGTAATTACTGCTCCCAGAAACTTGCCTGTAATGGGCATCAAGAGATGTCTTCAGTGGGAAGGGAGGGACAAGAACAGGGGAGAGGAGAGGAGAGGAGAGGAGGAGTAGAAGAGGCAGCACTCTGATCCAACATAATCTTCTTGAGAAAAATATAATGCCATGCTTAACCCAGAATTTTTCCTTTTGGTAGCAGATGTATGTGAGGGAGGCAATGGGCTTGAGACAAAAACTTCCCAGAGGTAGTTATAAATGATCTGTTGCCACCCAGGGACAATGATGTCTGCCTGGGGTTCAGGACATCTCATCTCCAAGTTCTGTCACTTCCCTGAGGCCAGCAGACACCAGGAGAATGTTATCACACAATGAACTCAGTGGCTTGGGAGAATCGGAGAGGCTCAGGCTGACCAACCACATCCGAGCTCATGCTGATGTCAGGCAAGAAATCGAAGGGCAGGAGTCCTAGGGCATGAAGGTGAAGGCATGCAGCTTAGGGCATCTGTACCTTTGGGGAGAACTCCATCCTGTCCCCATTTCTGTCTCTCTCCAGGGGGAAAGCAAGAGAAGGTGCAAAACATTTATAAGGACCTCTGGGAAATGAGCAGCTCACAGCCTTCCAGGCAGAGTGTGAGAGAAAAGTGGGGAGAATCTCATATCCTCAGCAACAGATTATAAAGATGACAATAGCTACCATGACAGACTAGCAGAGAGGGTACTCTGTGCACTGCAGCACCTGAAGAAGAGAATGTAGAAGAAGGCATAGAAGCAAGGAAATGATGGAAGAATCACAAACAAGAAGCACTTGTCCTGGACTGTAGGTAGTGGATGATGACTTGTCTCTCCTCCTTTTCCTCTCGCACTGTTGGTAGCTCACAGAGCATCAGGCCTGCGCTGCTGCTCCAGGAGCTGTCTGCAAGGGAGAGGCAGGGGCTGCCTGGATCGGCGGAGACGTCGAGGAGGAAGGCCAGCCAGCTGGCGACAGATCTCATCTGAAGACAAGCAGACACACACAGGTTGACAGATAATCAAAGCTTCCTTCAAATTCTTCACCAGCAGAATAGTTAGAGGTACATCCTTCACTGCATCTACAGAAACTGTTGAAACTGCTGAATCCTCATATACATGAGGCAAGAAAGCAAGTCCTTAGGCTGTTATGAATTTCCTTCTGGCTTTATGCATGCACATGACATATTAAACTCACTTGTATTTTGCTGCAACAAAGATTGCATAAAAAATCTAGACTGGATCCTGCTTCTATTCATGAACAGAAATACTGAGATACTCTTTAACCTCAAAGGAGTACAACTTTGAGTAAGGGTGTGTCTGGGACTACTAGACCATGATCAAGATCGAGGAATAGAGAGCTATCATATTTCTTAGTAGTACAATATCTACTTCCCAGTTTTTTTATCATGGCATGTGTATTAGGTCCAAGACTGCATTGCATTAGAACTCTTTCAAAGTCCAGGGAAGCTACTGGATGTGGATTAGGGTCTAAGCCAGCTAGTTAGCTTGGAGACTCTATCACATGGCTGCAGCTATCCTTCTAGGCTAGCCTGTGATACCACTCACCTTGCATGACCTCATTCTCCTTGCAGACAATGCGAGTGCACACCTCCTTGTTTATTATGTACATGCGACGCACACTGCGTGTGTGATCACCAGGATCAGCAGCAGAAGGCACAGGGACACAAAGAAACAAAAAAGGGATACAGGGAATAAACATGTATATTCACTAATGAGCAGGCAAATCCTAAATTTTTATGACTTCTTAGCCTAGAATAAGGCTGCTCAATAGCAAAGTAATCTTTGTAAAGGGTTCATGAAATCTTAGAATCATTGAAAGGCTTGGGTTGGAAGGGACCTTGAAGATCACCCAGTTCCAAACTCACTTCCATGGGCAGGAATGTCACCCACTGGGTCAGTTTGCTCAAGGCCCCACATCAAACCTCTCCTTGAACACTCCCAAAGATGAGGCATTGGCAACTTCCCTGGGCAACCTGTGCCAGTGCCTCACCACCCTCTGAGTAAAGAATTTCCTTCTGACATCAAATCTAAATCTCTCTTGTTTCAGTTTAAAACCATTCCCCTTGTTTTATCACTATTTGCCCATGTAAAATGTTGTTCTTCCTCTGTTTTATAAGCCCCCTTTAGGTACTAGAGGCTGCAATGGGTTCTCCCTGGAGTTTTCTCTTCTCCAAGCTGAATCATTTCAGCTCTCTCAGCCTGTCTTTATAGGAGACATGCTCCATACCTCTGATGATTTTATGGCCGTATAAAATGACCAAATACCTTAAATATGGATTACAATATAGGGCACATTACAGCTCCTTAGTGCTGAATAGACTGTAGTCATTGTGCTATTTTAAAAATTACCCTAAAAGGACGCTCTGAGGATAGGATTCATCTCACCCATAGGTTCCCAGAGAAAACCTCTAGTCTTCAAAGGGAGCAATTGCTGAACTGGATGTACCATTTCTTGGCAGTTTTTAGTGATTTTCTTAGGGACTGCTGGTTTCTTACCTTGTAACACAGAGGTAGCTGATACATTGCTTCACTGGCTTGTGAACAGAGTACAAGCGTGTGCAAGGGAACTTTTCCTCACGACAGTCTGAGAACACACACACAAACATGGAGGTGCAATCCAGCATCGTGGCCAGGTGCACTCATTCAGGCACAGATATAACTTAACCGCTAGGTACAGTCCTCCAGGCTCCTAGGGAAGGACCCCAGCCTCTTGTCGCTCTCATATGAGAGATGGGGCTGGTTTAGAGAAGAGGAAAATTGTGCAGACACTTCTGATCTCCTTGGTTCACAAGACAAGAGGAAGTGAACGTTGAGAGAAATGCAAACCAAGCCCACTGTACACCCAGAATACAGGAGGCACATGTTGTAAAGGGGACAAACACATATAAAAAAATTATAAATTTTAGTTGCATATTTAAGACACCTGTTTCTAATAGATGTGCAATTATCTTTTCAGAACACAAATCTAGTTCCTTTCTTTTCTGGACAATCAACTACAATGGATTTTCTTGCACGTCATTCTGAAATGCCAGGTCTTGGACACTGACACAAGACTGACCCATTGTATCTGGTCTGCTGATCTGCCAGCTCCTCCCTTCCCAGGCATGCCATCCAGGAGAAGGCTTCAGCTTCCACTACCATTGCTCTCCAGTACTTCTAACTCAAGGAACAATTTAAAGCAATTTTCCAGGAGACAAAGTTCTGTGCCCAGACAGAACCTCTCTGGAGAGCTAACAGGGCAGGTGAAAGTGGGTCTGGGAGGGGGTGCAGGCAGCAAACTTAAAACACACCTGATGAAGCTGTTGATGTTTCGCTGTCAGCCGGAACTGGAAGACAGAGGGTAACAAAGTTAGTTAGTTACTATGATTCCCTCCTAGAAATCAGTTTAATCAAAACAAATACCTGGAAAACTCTTTCAAGAGCCTTCCATTGTAACTTCTAATGTGGAAAAAGATTTCATTGTTACTGAAATGAAACCATAAGGTACAAATCCAATGTGAGTCTAGTGTCAGCTATGCAGTCAACAACGCTAAAAATTTGCCTAAGCTTTCCCATAAAGCATTACCACTACTGTTCAAATTACACTGTAAGGACATTCTGACTTAAAAGGTCAAGTAAATTTCTTTAGCTGCTGCAATTACCCTTTATCGAGTCAAGGAGTTTGTGATTGCTCTTCACCAGGTGTTCCTGTGACACACAGCATTAAGAAACAGCATCCCAACACCACTGGTTCTTTATGACAAGGGGTCAAAAAGAGGCTGGTTTGTTTTTTCCTCTGATAAAGTAACCCATCTGTACCACAGCAAGCCAGTACATTTTATAATTTACCCAGTAATGCACTGGAAAGGAATTCAGAGAACTGACTGCCAGGCGCAAGTTCTTATGAGCAGTTACAGAGGACTTCTGCTCAGGTGCCATAGTGTTAGCCAGAAGCATAGACAAAACACATGTGTTAAGGTGAATGAATCTTTTGGGTATGGGGCTTAGAGGCAGTCAGAGAAGGCAGGATTCCAGGGAGTGTGAAAGATACTGCGTGAGGGGAGGGAAGGAGGGTCCACAACATGTGGCTGCAAACTGAGAATAAACTCACCAGGAGGAGGAGGCGCAGGTGGTGTGACAGCTGCACCTGGAAAAAGAGATGTACTGAAAGATCTTAATTTGAGCTTCCAGTGTCTTTCCTCCCGCCACTGTTCTGCTGATGGCTTACCAGTCCTGACTAGTAGCCATCTCACATCTGGTTCATAGCCAATGCTGATCCTGGTGTTATTATTATCTGATTTGTCAGAGTAACTGCAGGCTTTCCCTGCAAATATGCTGGGTGTGCTAGAGCTGATAGGATGTTGCAGAGCAAAGATGTCCCAACGGCACATCCTTTGTGAAGAGTTTTGCTTGATCCCTCAACAGTAAACATTTTGAAGCCCAAGTTTGCTGTAAAGGCTTCACTTTTAGTCTTTTAACCTTTAGATGTAGGTCAGTCACCACCAGTTTGGTCTGGACACTAAGTCCTATCTACCCTCCTACAGACTGTTAGGCCTCATACACTGAACACAGTTACTTTCACCTCCCATCCCAACCACAAAGATCACAGATCTTGTAGATACAATATTGTGCCTCCACTTTCCTCTTTCAGTGTTGTCTCCTGGCAGCCTAACCCACAACAAATGCTGCAGCTAGTTGATGAGCAGTCAGGGCAGAGGGCAAGCTGTGGAGCTGATATTCTGGAGAACAAGACACCACTCTCAGATGAGTTTCCATACAGTCAGGGTACACTCCCCAGAAACAGCCATGCATAGCTGCCTCTCTCTGAACCATAGCATCAACCACATGTGTTCTCCCTCTCCCTGCCCTGCCTGGTCTTCACCACCTCAGAGGGATGTGTTTGAGAGACTACTCCAGCAGAGAGAGAAACCATCCCCAAGGCCAGTGGTGACAGATTTGAACTCAGAGTGGGGTTGGAAAAAGTGGGGAGGCTCCTTCTTGAGCCTCTCTTTTGTTCCACTGCCCGTTGTTGCAATTGCCTACACTACCATCAGCTTTGTGTCCTCCTGAGGCCATCTCCACTCTCTAAGGACACTCACTGTGTGCTCTAAGTGCTTATCTTCCAAGTCCTCCATCTATTCTTCCCTTTGCAGACATTTTGCTGCCCCCCTGTGACACAGCCGCAGGCACGGTGGGGTGGACAGTGCTGAAAGAACAGAATTTCCACTTCCCTGCTTCAACAATGCTCAGGGTTTGCTTTACTACTTTCAGGGGTTTTTTTGGCACCTCTGTCTCCTGAGAACTGAAGCACATCTGCTACCTGTCAGCAGGCACACACACACAACCTGTGTCCTAGTTTGAGCCTGCCCAATTTCTCACCCTCATCATTTAGTCTCTTTGTTCCTGCCACCTTCTGTGGAAGCCAAGGATGTGTGAGCTTTGAATTTCATGGCATCCTGCAGTGGAAACATCTTCAGGGAGTCCTGGTACATTAAGTGAGATAGGCATTTCCTTAGAGAACAGACCATTAAGTCACCTAAATTCATCTCCCTCCATGGAACACAGAAAGGATTCCCAGACAGCCATAAGTGCTGGAAGAACACTGCTGCTGATCAAAAGGGAGATGAGGAATTTCTGGGCATAATGGGTAATTTCTGCTTCTGTGTATGTAGAGGTGGTGAAAATGGAAAAAGAAGCATGAAATGCCAAGAGTTTGGAGCTTACCAGAGCTGCTGTCAGGGGTAACTCCATCTGGAAAAGAGAATGTCCTTGAAAAAGCTCGTCTTTATGGTCCCTTACACAGCCAGCCAGAGCCAGCTTGAATTACCTCTCCTGCCATCACAGGCTCGTGAGAGAGTGGGATCCAACCCAGTAAATACATAATCAAAAGCAGTATCCCCAACCTGCCCATATCCACTCCCCTTTCTGGACTGGCCTAGGACTGGATTTCTTAATGCACATGTTGTATCAACCCTCAGTGAATTTTGGATGCATATTTTGACTTCTCAGATACAGCCACTGTTGGCATCTCGATGGGAAAGAAAGACTTCTGAAATGAAGGTGCTGAGGGCTCTTGCAGCACTAGGACAGACAGCTGAGGCACCTATGGCAGAGAAGGAGGGAGGCAAGGCCAAAACCTAGCCTTGACTGTCGAAATACATCAGTGGATGAGTTTCTTTGAAAAGCAATTGATGGCAAAGCTGTGGCAGAGAGGTAAAGCATGAAAGAAAGGATGCTTGGAGGACATGTTTTGGGCTAGCTTCTGAATAGTTTTCTGGGAAACCCCAGACATTACACATCACAGGACCATAGCTGGGAGATGTCTGCAGGCTTACCCAGGGGCTTCAGGTTTGAAGAAAAGGCAAGCCCTTGTGGTCCTTTTGAGTGCTGAAGCATGATGGAAATGTACATACATTTTATCTTACCACGTGGGAAAAATGGATTAAGGTCCAGAGGGATTAAGCAATTCACCCCCAACAACGCAGCCAGTAAGAAGATCAGTCAATATCCTTTCCCAATGGCCTCACTACTAAAGCACCGTGCCACCTGTGCACCATTTTCCCTAGGATTTTTCTGATCAGCAGTAGTTTCCCAAGCATCTTGTGGTTGAAGACTTACAGCTTTTGTGGATCTCCCACAACCCTTGACTGTGAGCATAACTTTGTATCTTTCAGCTAAGTGTTCAGGACCCCTGCACTAGAGAATTATTTGTAAAGAGCATGTAACACTTAGCAGATTGTCTTGGAGAGCTTGTTTCAACCTTCACTGAAAAGTAAGCTCACAATATCAGAGGCAAGGAAACAAAGAACAGAATTTTCTAATAAACAGGCTGTAACTCCTCAGGACAACTGGGTCACATGAGCAACCTTCAGCACATTAACATGCCTGTAATACTTACCAGTTACACTTTCCAGTTCTTGCCCATTGACCATCCATGGAAACCAGTCTGCAAGAGAAGAAGAGAGGGGTGTGAAGTAAGACACATTTTTATAGTCTGTAGACTTTGTGAAATTTTAATGTTTGTCTATCCAGGAGACACCACTGCCCTCTGCTGAAGGGAGAAATGCTCTCAAACTCAGCCTCAGCCTCCACTGCTGGCTGCATTTGCTGTTTAAAGGCTTGTGGATACAGTGGGTCCTGATCCTATCCCTGCTGCTTCCACCAGGGTCAATGGCTAGGCACAGGGACAAGTTAGTAAATACCTCCAGACCTGCTACCAGACTTTGCCCTTCTGAAATCTCTTTTGACACATTTTGAAGGAAAAAAAAAAAATTGATGTGGCCTCCCTGCTCTGGAGGCTGAGCAACATCCCAATATCTATTTTATAAAAGAGGAAACTGTGTCATGGAAATTATTCACTTGGGGGCACGGATTGAGTCATTGGTACAGTAAAAAGCAGACTGCAGATTTTGTAGCTCCTTAGGCAAATCATCCAGCCTGGGTATGGAGCACAGAGCAGATAATCTTTCCCCTCTCAGCCTCTGAGTGAACTGGAGAAGGAGAGTGATGAAGGCTCGGCTCTGCATGCTACATGGAAGAAATTGAAGCTGGACTAGACTGTTTGTTTGTTCAAATATAAAGGGTGACAGAGCAGCAGCTTCCTTACAGCAGCCAGAAATAGGAAAATATTTCCTGCTAGCCACAGACGAGGGAAATGTCTGCATAACTGGGGTGGGATGAAGGAAGGAGTTGGCAGGAAAAAGCCAGTGATCTGGGGCACTGCAGGCATGTGTGCATGACCAGCCCAAAAATCCGTATATCCCACTACGTCCTGTGACCTCAGCCTGCAGCTTTCTGCTCTTAATGGGAGCATTGTGTGGGTAAAAACTATCAGGTCTGGAGTTTTTGTCATAGTTTTCCACATTCCAAGGGCAGTTACTTGCAGGCCGCAGAGGGTCTCTTGGGACCCCTACATAATCCTGCCCTGCTGCATTACAGAAGTTGCTGGACCCTGATATTCTGTTCCCCACCCAGTTGCCAGCAAGGGCTCAGCTGCTGGAGATTAACCCAGGGAGAGCCAGACATGTATAATAACTTAAGTACACAATTTAATACAGCCCAAAACGTCCCCTGTTCTGGCTAATCTCTTAATTGCAAGGAGTAGAGAAGAAAATGGTGCTGAGCACTTTCTCGTTTGTTCCTGATGCAAAAGGAAGGATGCAGATCCTGAAAGCTTTGCAGAAGACAGCAGTGCTGGATTTGAAGAGATGTGTAGAAAAGACAGGGAGGCTCCTCCCTCTTTTCTAACATTGAAAAGTCAACTATTATGAATTTTGTTTTCCCCTAGGGGTTGAATAGAAAACCAGTCCAATTCTAAAACAAAAGGACAAAGTGAAATCTCTGCATATGAGGCGAAAACACTAAAAGGGTAATTTTCTTATCCCACCTTCAATTTATATTTACTATGGTACCAAATAAATAAGCTTTATAAACAACTGGACTTTCTTATCCAAGCTGCAGTAAATTAATCCTTGAGGTCTAGACTGCAACCCTAATTCACCAAATCTGTAGCTTACCCCAAATCGAAAGAAACAATGAGAGACCAGCTGTGATTCCTGTTACTTTTCAAGTTAAAACAAACAAACCCAAAGAGAAGTGCTAAAACAAAATACTCAAAAGTAAGAAATATTCTTTTCAGGCTTCCTTCATGCATAATAAAAACCACAGCCATTTTTTTTTTCCTCTTTCAAATTGTAGTCCACCTATAAGCTCATCTCTTGGGTGCCTCACCTCTCTGCTTCACAGTCATGAATATGATATTGTTTATTGTGCACCTTTAAAGGAAAAAGTGCTATTTGGAGCAGAATCAGGTTTCAGCATGAGGGGAGGATCTGGGGTATTAGAATAACCGGGTTTGAATGTGATAAGTAGTCATCTCTCCTCTACATACAGTCTTTCCTGGATGAAGCTTTGTCCATTCACTAAAATTAATCTTTCACTATCTGTCCTGAGTCTTCTGACTGTAATGTCTGATCCTGCCCTCTTGTTTCATTCTTCCTTGTTGTTGTTCTGCTTTTTTTCAAAAAACCAAACTTGATCAGAATTTTTGCCAAAGTATCTCCAAGCAAACAAAGTAATGGAGACACAAAACAGAGTAACAGAAACAACCATCACCAAAAGCAGAAAATAATCTGAACTACAGAGGTGAGGTTTCTCAAAACAGCTGTACAAATAGTACAAAACCTCCCAGCAGTAGAGTGGCTTGGAATGAGGTCATTCCTGCAGGAACTGCTAGTGACAGCAAATGTGTCACAACTATGACAGAACAAATTTTGCAGAGCACTGGGAAATGCCCTGCAGATCATGCATACACAGGTGGTACAGCAGTAAGCACAAACCACACCTAACCCTCTTTCTCAGCTTGGTCTGGATGTTTTGCTTACTATAACATACCTGCAGTAGAAGCTGTGGACCTCTGTCTCTTGTGACTCCCAGTACTTACTGGAGAGTGCCACAGATGAGAAACTGTTTCCAGTTTCTAATTTTTTCCTTACAATCCTATATCCACCTTGCCTTTCCTGTTCTGTCCTTCCCCCTTGACTACCCCTCTACGTATCTCTGTCCTTAGGTCATTGCACATTATTCTGTGTAGGAAACTCTGTGGTGCCCAGATGGGGAAGAAATCCTTCCCCTGGGCATAAGGACTCACCAGCTGGGGACAAGAAGAGTGTTAAGACACACAGCAGTATACAGGTTCCAGAGGTCTTCATCTCTGTGGAGTGGAGGAGAGAACAGAGGAAAGCTAAGGCAGGAACTGGTATACCCTCCCCTGTATCTCAGAAACTTTGCTTGTTGTACCCATTTTCCTCTCAAGACCATTTGGTCTTCCCAGCCTCCCTCCTGTCTCATGCAGCCAGTTTTCCAGGCATTTCTGAAACACTCTGGACTGAACTTATAACACCACCTGCTTTGTTCCTCTTTCCATCTCCTTTCTCCAGTCCCCATCTCTTTTCCCATTTGAATGGCTGCTCCACACACACCCTCAGCATGCAACGAAAAGTTTTCCCCACGTTCTCTCCCTCCATTCTCTTCTACTTTTCAGTTATTACGAGGAGCACTGAAAGAAAAGACAGGGTCCCCATCACTTACTGCAGCCCTCAGCTTCCACTCCCTTCAGCAGCAGACGCTCTGTTTTTCCCCTTCGGCGCCCCCCCACTTTGGTTATTGGGTAAATCACATGCAGCCACACCCAGAACACGTTCTCCTTTTGGTTGTCTTCAAAACACAATTTCTGGGAAAAGAGGAAAAAAAAAAAAAAAAAAGGAAAAAGCAAAACCCCCAAGAAGCCAGCGAGATGGAGGGATATGGTATCATCATGCATGTGGAATGAGGTGGGGGGAGCGAGGAGCAGCAGCCCACACCCTCATTCCAGAGTTTATTGTCCTCCGAAGGGGCTCCTCCCATTCCCTCAGGATGGCCCAGCACCAGGGATAGATTCTTGGGTCTGCGTTGCACACTGGTGTCCCGTTTCGTCCTGCCCTTCAGTGCAGCCCGGCTTCTCAGGCCGCTACCTCTAGCCACGTTTCCCGACTCAGCCGCTGCCTGTCCCCACCCCAGTGCTGCGGTCCTCTCCCCTGCTTCCCTGCCTGCCTGTGGCACAGGGACACTGCGGAGCCCGCATCCCGTTCTCCCTCAGGACGCGCTCGGATGCTGCCCGCGGCTCCCCGCCCGGCGGGATGGAGCAGGGCCGGTGGCGGGGCTGGAGCCGGCGGGCAGACGGGCTGGCAGGGGGACACGGGCTGGCAGGGGGACACGGGCGCGCACAAACAGCGGTGACATCACCCCGCTGTCCCGCTGGCGCTTCCCCGCGGGATGGAGGGACTGCGCTTCCCACAGGACCAGGCTGGTGGCGAGCAGGGAGCACAAGGAACGGGAACAGGTACCGGCCACGGGGCCCGTCCTGCAGCGCCGCTGCCGGTATGGCCTGAGAAGAGCAGGGAATACGGGAAGAAAAAAAAAAAGGAAAAAAAAAATAGGAAAATGAGAGAGACACAAACTGAGAAGGGAGATGACGAATGGGATCCGACCTTCACTGCCACCCTCCTCGCTCCAAGCACGGTGCATTTTGTGATCGATGGAGGTGCAAGCCCCACAAGTCCCACGAGAATAGCCGCTCTCCCCTAACTCTTTCTCCAACAGCCCCTGGATCTGACTCCCTCCTGTTGCTTTCACCGACTTCTTTTCCCTTTACTGCTTCTGTAACAACTCCGCTGGGTTTGAGGAGGCACTGAATGAGCTTCAAGACACAATCTCAGTCCTGGAGCCAAGGAGAAAGCTAGGAAATGACCCCATCTCCCTACCTCATACAGGAATGAAAGACAGAAACCTTGTAAGGGAAAGCTGTGTCCCCTAAGGCTCATCCTGGCAGCTTGGTAACCCTCATTTGTTCTCAACTAACTGCAAACTGAAAATAAAATCCTATAATGCCTTATACACAGTTACTAAAGGAGATGCTCACTATGTCCTCCCTGCCCCACAAGCCCCATGTTGGCCACACATGACATAACCGAAGCCACCACTTCTTACCTGAGAGCGGCTGAACATCAGTAGCAGCAGTGCTCAAGAGGAAAACAACTGTTCCTTCTTACCTGTGGTCCTCCCAAGACTCCTGGAGGATGCACCAGTGGTGGACCATACCAGAAGAGGTACAGAGGGGGTGGGGAAAGCTAAGCATTTCCCTGCTCAGCAGGGCAGCCCTCTGAACCCAAACACCATTCCTCTGTTTAACTGGAGCAAGACACCGTCATTCCCACTTTCACAGACCGGCTAAAACTGAGTCCATTGGAAATGCTCAAGAGGTCATTAAATAACCAAAAGGATGTGATGGAAGTTATAACCACACAACAGTTTGAGGAATCCTCTCATAGCCTTGGCTTTTTCTGGAAGTCCACATAGGAGTATGTTTGGACAATTTTCCACACACCTTGGTTTGGCTTTTGTTTTTCTCTGCGCCTCTGTGTTGTCATTTGAGCTGTTACTGCTTAACAGGCTGACTAAAACATCCTGAGGACCTTATGAGTTTTGAACACATTTATTTGGAAATTTTCATTGATGCTAAATGTTTTCGTCTACCAACGTGATGATGTACCACCATCTCCCACAGAGCACAGGATCCACAGCCAGTACTGGGGGAGGTTCCTGCTGATTGCTTTTGAGCTTAAATTTTTTTCTTTCAAACTGGAAGACATTCTCCCTCAGCTGCTTGGTGCGGGTAGATCCCTTGTGCTAGCAGAACCCCTCCATTTGGAGAGCTTGGTGAGGATGGGGGCCATGTTGGTGGTGATGGAACTGTTGTCTGCGAAGTTGTTCAATATTTTACATACCAGACAAGCCGCACAGGAATAGCTGGAGGTGTCCTGCTGCTTTTGCTCGCGGTGGACACCGGAGGGAGCCGCAGCACACCGGCATGCGAACGCTCCTTTTTTCCCTTGCAGTCCAAGCACATTCTCCCAAGAGATATGGCTCTGCATCTGCAGACCTTCGTCTAGTATGAAGAATCTCTTCTTAGCTCTCCTGTTTTTCTGCCTACTGGATTAGCAACTGTTTAACCTGTTTTTTGTGATGAAAATAATCTCAATTTCATCCCCCCCCTCCTTGACTCATGACATTGACAAAGATTGCTGGACGCCCTTCATAGCCAGGAGAGATGAATACCTCACATACTTCTGCACGTTCCCTTTTTACTCGTGCTGCTTTCTGCTTTGCATGCTGCTGTCCTCCATCACAGGGTATCTTAGGAGAGATCTACGGCTGATGACTCACGGTAAAGCACTCTTTCTTCTAAAAGTTCAGGTATCAGTGCCACAGCATAGTGTGAATAACTGTGCCACAGTAAATGGCATGGGTGACTCATAAAGGAAACATTTCCATACATATATTCCCTCAAGTGCTGACCCCAGTGCCTGTAGGTGTTTACCTAAGATCAAATGCAGCGACAGTGATTCAGCAAAAACTTATCTTCCTTTCCAGTTGGTACTGATCCCATTTTGTTTTCTGGGATGCTGTAGTGATGGTAGCATATTTTGGATGAGATACAAAATCAGCCTTCCTGGAAATGAAAATCTCCTGGTGCATTTCACGCTGCAGACTGCATCTAAACAGACAGTTAAGTGATCCTGGGGCACGCTATTTGCAAAGGTCTTGGAGAGTTTTACCTCTATTCTTTGTTTCCCTGGGCTTCACATATCTTCATGGTAACAGGGCATTAAGTTACATCTGAGTGATAAGAAATTAATGACCTGCAGTGAGATCTGTGAATGCTTTATGTCAATAATGCAGCTCTAGTTGTCATGTGAATTGGGGATGAAAAGAATTTCCTTGGGATCCCACCACTGATGGGCTCCTTTAGCACCTGAGGTCTGACACCATCCTGCAGTCGCTCCACTGGTGTGGCTGAGGTCATCGTGGGAAGGGACATGAGTTAAAGGCCAGATCCATCTATCCCCAATTTTGGCAGCTTCACATCTTCATCACATTGTAGAAGAGGGAACACTGCCAAGTACAGGAACCTAGACACACAATTTGTCTCTTTTTTACTCAGTCACGTTTTCTGTTGTCCGATCTACAAAAATAAGGAATTCTTCACCCCTTTATTTCCAAATCAGAAGGCAGTGCTTAGAGGGCAGGCAGTCTTGCAGTCACAAAATAGACTAAGGTAGTCCATGGAACTCTAATTAATACTGGCTCAGCTCCTTCAAATCAGTTCAGCATTGTGAAAAACTGAGCACAAGAAGAGGAAATCAATTAACTCTTTGCTCTTTGGTTGGTGATTTGGCCATGTGCTTCAGGCTTCTCATGGCCAAGATGGTTATGGTGAGTTGTCAGGGACTTCCTTCTTCACTGGGTGTGCTTTGGGCTTTCCTTCTCTGCTCTTTCTGTAGTCCTTACTATCACAAACATCCTTCCTTTCTGATCCATTATTCTGTCTCAGGGTTGATTCTTCCTGGCTGTTTCACCTGTTCCTCCACCCTCTCCTTTCTCCAAGGAACTGAGCTCAAATGTGGCTTTTCTCAGGAAACATTTCCCAAAACTGTTCTCTCAGGCCATGAGTAACACTTTAAGCTTAACATATAAATCCCTCCTGCAGGCTCAGTTATGTGTGTCCATACAGACTCTGGAGCATATAGAAACACCATATTTAATTCAACAGGTGCAATTTTATATACAGATGAGGCTGCAGACACAAGTAAAACACCAGCAAGGACATGATGGATTCCCCCTCCCCTTCTCCCATCTCATCTGGACATCACAAACCCTGGAGCAAAGCCAGCAGGATTAATCCTCCTGTTGCAGCACAGCAATCGTGCCCTGGAGCAGTAACCAGAGCTGGCTGAAGAAGTCACTGCCGGGAAGTAGAGCTGTGTCTTACACTGACACGGAGAGGTTCACAGAGCTGCTCCAGGACAGATCGAGTCACAGCTGAGCTTTCCAAACAATACAGTATCTGTCTTACTTAAAGTCCAGCCTCTTATGCCATTTTATTGTCTTTTAGTAGTCCTCCACGGTGGAACAAATTTTAGTGGTTTTGTCTACACTAACAGTCCAAAGCCAGCAAAACTATATTAATTATACTTAAAAATAGGATATCCTGTAAGCTTTTAAACATCATTGGTGAAGGGGACAAAGGTGGTAACTTTAAAAGCCATTTGTTTTAAATTCTGTAATGTTTATGAAAGATCTGTTGTCAAAGCCTTTTTTTTTAAACTGGCTGCATCCAAAATATACAAACTGTTGAAGTCCTTCTCTCTGTCAGCATTGACAGCACTCACTCTGCTTCTGAAAGGATTTAAGAAAGAAGAGCAAGTTATACTGTGCAGAAGAAATGCATATAATGTTATATGTTAGCAGACAGATTGATGAGGGTCTACGTTGTGACCCATTCCTAAGAAATTAGGAAGCATCACTTTCAGGTTTGCATCCCTCCATTTCCTATACCTTCACAGGGACTGTAAAGTCTGACTTAAATATTCATTTATGTTTTATTCTAGAATTGACATTACAGGAATCTGGACAAAGATTTTGAGTATTACTGCAACTGCATTGATATAAATCACTGTGTCTCCTGTAGGTACTGCTGACTTCACACAGGTCACCTGAATTTTCTTGTGACCTTTCCCAGGTGTTGTCACTATTCTAACTCAATGGCAGACTGAAACCAAGGCAAGCAATGTTAATGAAAATCTGTCCTAATGTGAAATGTGTACATGTAAAGGGCCTGCACTGCTTTAGCTCACCTCAGCTTTAAAGAGATTAAAACAGCAACAAATGTAGAACATTCTGTATTGACATCAACAGCACCTTCACAAGATGCCTGTAAAAGGGCAACACAGTAGCTGAAAAATCTAATTTGGTACTATTCTAATAATTTCTTGCCTCTACCCATCAATGCAGCTGCCCTGATAAGTATCTTTTTATGAAAAGAACTATTTACCCATTATGTTATTTTTCTTAGAATAAAAAAACCAAAAAACCCCCAAAAAACGCCCAAAAAAACCCCAATGGGATTTTATTTGCAGGCAGCTGTATAGATTATTTGCATTCAAATCAAAGCCCACTGTGTTTGTTAAAATATAAATTGTTATTTCATCATATCAATCTAACCTCTTTAGCAAGGCTCCTCTGGCTATTTATTGTATACTCCTTGAGTTTTCTTGCCATGCCTGCCATCTCAGGTTTCTCTCCAATTTAATTTTTGGGTTTTTTTTTCTGTTTTCTTTTTCCTGCATCTAATTCCTCCCCGCCCCCCCCCCCCCTTTGTGCATTTATCCCTCTGATTCTGTATATGCCTTTCTTTCTTTCTTTCTTTCTTTCTTTCTTTCTTTCTTTCTTTCTTTCTTTCTTTCTTTCTTTCTTTCTTTCTTTCTCTCTCTCTCTCCTTCTCTCCTTCTCTCCTTCTCTCCTTCTCTCTCTCTTTCTCTTTCTTTCTTTTTCTTTTTCTTTTTCTTTTTCTTTTTCTTTCTTTTTCTTTTTCTTTTTCTTTTTCTTTTTCTTTTTCTTTTTCTTTTTCTTTTTCTTTTTCTTTTTCTTTTTCTTTTTCTTTTTCTTTTTCTTTTTCTTTTTCTTTTTCTTTTTCTTTTTCTTTTTCTTTTTCTTTTTCTTTTTCTTTTTCCTCTCCCTTTTCCTTTTCTTTTTCTTTCTTTTTCTTTTTCCTCTCCCTTTTCCTTTTCTTTTTCTTTCTTTTTCTTTTTTCCCGTCCCCCTCCCAGTGCTGCCTACCTGTTTTTCTATCTGAACAAGCTTTTCTGACTTTGGCGTTCTCTCTGTCTCCTTGGTTTCCTTTCAGTCGCCCTCACTGGAATGTTGGCAGAAACATATTTTTCTTTGAAAACAAAGAGACTAAATAAGTAAATGAACAAATAAAATAGCTGGAAGCAGATGGGAGGTCTCAGTTCCAGAAGGGTCTGTATTTTGCAAGCTTTTCTCACTTCCTAGCAAAGGAGGAGATAGTTGCACTCCCTGCCCACCCACCCCCAGCCTCACAGGGAGCCAGGCTTCCCCCTCCCCTGGCGTGAGGACCTTGCTGGGAGTGATGGATTGCACTGCAGCGAGGGCTGGGAAGCACTGCAGGGAGAGGAGCGGGAGGGATGAGGAAGGAAGGGAAGGCGAGAGGGAGGGAAGGAGGGAGGAGACACGCTGCCAGCGTCAGGCTAGGAAGGATGCAACGGGATGTAACGGGTCTGATGAGGAGAGGGGAAGGGGGGATTGGAAAACGAGGGTGGGGAGGGCATGGCTGGGAGAGCGTGCGTTTCTGCAGGCAGCACGGCTCCGATCAGACTGGTGAGCCCAGGAATGATGGTGGCACCAGGCAGTGGGGGCAAGGCTGGCACTGGGCAGCGGGGGAGACGGGCGGGGAAAATGGAAACGACATAAGGAAAGGGGAGGAGGAGAGTAAATGGGAGCTAGAGAAAATAAGGCTTTGGCTGTACAGCAACGACAAAAGGACACAACTCTGGCAGTCTGGATTTCTTTGGAGCTGTAACAGAGGAGGCAGTGTTGATGTAGAAACACTCAAAAGGTCAAACAAAGCATGCTGCAAACTGTCCTGAAATGGGCTTTCATCGCACTCCGAAGGGTGGTAACAGGATGACCTCTGGGCAGGAGCGAGGTACATCTGTGCGGCCGAAGCTACTGGTGAGCTTGCAGCGTCTGGCTGCAGCAGCTTCATTGCCCTGTGGATTTTGGCAAGGGGGATGCGTCCTTCTGCCTGGCCACTGTGAGGAATGCAGATGACCTCCTCCACACTGAACCAATTGCAAGTGCTCCTGAAACATCAGTTGTCATTGTCTGTTGCCTTTCACGCTTCTCTTATCTCTCTTTTTTAAAAAATATACATTTCTCCATCTGTTCCTCATTCATTGCCCAGATTTCTCCTCCATCTCTCTGTTTCCAGCATTACCTTCCTCTCCCTCTCCCCTGCCCACTGGCGGACCTCCCCCTGCCCACTCGCAGGCGCAGGGCTGGGAAGGGGCTCGGCGGGCGCCCGGCGGCGGGAACCGGGGCCGCGGGGCTGGGGAGGGTGGGGAGCGGGGAGGGCGTGCTGGCAGCCGTGCGAGCAGCCCGCAGGACGCTGTCCCGCCCCTACAACTTCGCGGAGAAACCCTCCCCCCCCTCTCGCCATCCACTCATCCCCCTCTGGCTACAGCTGGCTCTCCGCCCCCCATCGCAGTGCACCAGCTGCGGATTCCAGCTACACTGACCTAGTTTTGGCCTCCCTGCGAGGCACCTCTGTGCCCCTCCTCCCTTAGCACCTGGCGCAGGAGAAAGGAAGGGGAAGGGTCCCCTGGCACCGCAGGGAGCCTCCTGAGCACCGCTCCCATCATGGCGCCGGACCCTGCGAGGGGAGACCAGAATTGGAGATGCAGGCGCCCGCCCCCTAACCAGCTCCGTCGGCTCAAGGCAGGCAAGCGGAGCTGGGTGTGTGAGCATCCTTGCTAGCTGCGAGAGGGGGCATCAGCTAGATGAAGAACAATGAAGAAACCGCTCCCCATGAATGAGAGAAAAAATCCCAGATTGCCAGCTCTCATCAGCTCCGGTGACAGAACTGCCGGACACAAGAGGAAAACACTAACACGACTGGGATAAACTCGAGGACATATAACCTGCTGCCTGAAGCTCTTTAGCTCGGAGGGCAGATGTTTATCAGACTTAATGCAGCAAAGTGCCTGCGAGATATAGCCACCCCGTGGTTGCATCAGATCCTTCCCAACAGGCACTGAAATCCAAAGTCATCGCTGCAACAGCATTTATCAAAAGACAATGGAGAAGGAGACAGAAAAGGGCAAAACAGGAGTCAAAAAGATGTAAAGGAGCAGGAAACAAAGGCAGGCAGGCAGGCAGGCAGGAACTTTCTCGAGATTGTAAAGTAAAAATGCAGACTGAGAAAAACAGCTGGGCCAGGCAGACGACAGGGACTGGGAGAAGAGAGATACAGACAAAGTGTTTTCCTTTCAAATGAGTGTTTCCATTGAAAGCACATTCATCCTTCTGTCCAGCTCCTCAGTACTGTTCTCAGTTTCCCTGCAGCAGAACTGCAACTTAGTTGCAGGAGAAATGCACTCCAGTCTTATGGAACTGGGAGCTGCTGGTTATATACCAGTCTTTGAAACTTACCAGCTGCTATTCATCCATCCCTTTGTCTCTATCTTCAACTCTGCCCGCCTGGGCTTCTTTGTGTCTCTCAGTCCTCAAACTGTGCCCAGAATAGGGATAACAGAAGCCTCTGACCTTCTCCAAAGTTACCTATTCAATGAGATGCGTGCACTCCTCCCTTATGTCCCCAAACGGTTGCTGTCTGTCAGGAAAGGTCTCTCAATGCCCCTGCAAGCCCTTTTCTTCTGTCAGGATTGTACCCTGAGCCTAAGCCTCGTCTCAAATGCTGGGAGGATGGGGGTTCCCGCTCCTTCTATCCCACCACATACACACGCCACTATTATTTTGTCCCAGTATTTACAGCAAAATAATTATTTTCCCCTCAGTAGCCGGCTGGCTCCCTTCCCACTGCCTGGCATAGGAAACGGGCAGTCGCGCCCTCCTCTCTCCAGTGCGTTCGGCATGGCCGCCCCTCCAGCCCAGGACCCTCTCCATCCCACAAGGGATTCAGAGACCCCTGAAGGGCGCTACCCGGGCAGCATCACCCGCGCTGCCGCAGCCCCTCTGCCCCCACGCCGCTGCCCCGCCCCAGGGCACTCCCGAGCCCGGCCCGCGCTGCCGCCGGCGGGACGGCGGCGCTGGCAGCCAGCCCGGCGGTAGAGAGAGATCTCGCCGTCGCCGCCGGTCGCAGCCGGCTGCCACGGGCAGGGCTGGGCTCCTCGGCACGGCCGCCGCCAGCGCCGCCACCGCTGCCCGCAGCGCCCCGCCCGCCCGCACACGGGCAAGGAGGATGCGGATGCGCGCTCGGGTGCGGATGGGCAGCAGGGGCGAGCCTGGGGATGGACCCACCCGCGTCGGACCCGCAGCCTCCCCGCCCCGACCCCTCTGGTGCCGCTCGGGGTGTCCGTGCCGGCAGCAGCGGCGGCAGTCCCCATCGGTCTGGGCCCCACCCGAACGCGGGGGCAGAGGAGCAGCTCGGCACTGGGTGCAGCAGGGCACGGAGCTGTACGTGAGGAGCAGGGCGCCCCTGGCACGGGAAGCCCGTGTGTGTAGGGAAAGGGATTGTGTGTTTATCCAGAGACACGGGTGAGTTCGGTGTGATGAAGCACATGGAGCCAGGCACACGGGCAACAGACCCCATCTGCAAGCTGGGCTGTCACATTATGGAGGGCATGGTGTGGGATTGAGGCAGTGAAACCCAGAATTTTCTGCAGACCCCCTTAGCTGGGAGTTCTTTGTGTTAGCCGTAGTTTCTCCATTTTCTGCTATCTTACAGTAGTTAATTCAGAACAGGAGTTAGTGTAACAGCAGAACCAACGAGAAGCTGAGGTTGTATGAAATTAAAGATGATTTTGCACCATTTGGCATAGTCTTCATTTTACATGGTATGAAACAAGAATGATACAGCCATTTTCCTGTTGAAACACAGGCCAGAAGTTGTTTCCCTTCATTGGACCATCTGTGTTCATATGTGAACCCAAGCATTCATGTGTGAACACAGGCATTTACCTTGCATTATACATTTTTTTTTTTTTTTTTTACTATTCAGTCATCCAAGTGGGAAGCAGAAACATTGCTCTGAGACTTAGCTGACCAAATTAGTAGCTACTGAAGACACAGGGGAACACACAGTCAGCACACAGGAAAATGAGTATAAATAATTAGGCTTAGCAACATTTTCAGGCTGGACTTTCCATCATTGTTCCATCACAAGGTCATACACCCAACCAGAGATAGTATATGAAACTTTACAATGTGAATAATAGGATAATATCCTGCAGGCTTTGGCTTCAGGACTAAACAGCTGGTTTGCAGTTGTAGCGAACTCAGTGACAAAAGATGTTTCATGGAATCAACCGTGAAATCAGATTTTGCATACATTAAGGCTTTGGATCAGTCCTTACATTATGCATTACAGAGTGCATGGGAAAAATCTCAAAAGAAAGGTGCCAGGACTTGTTAGTGTTCAGAGGCATCCATTCCTTGTTGATACTACAATTATAATTATTCCCTAAAGGGTGAAGCTTTGTATTCTGGACCACTGACACTGAGGGCACTGCCCAATATCATTCTTGCACGATAAAATAGTAAGAATTTTATCCTGAGAATAGATTTATGGATAACAGGAGAGACCTTGCTTTCACAGGAAAAAAAAAAAAAAAAAAAAAGGAAAAAAAAAAAGTCTTGCCTAATTCTTGCAAACTATAACATCTACATGCAACTCAGTTGCAGTGACAACTCTAAAAAAAAAAGAAGTCAGCAGTAGGCGCAGTAGGCAAGAGTAGGCACATCCTAAGTAATGAATTGACCCTTTCTTCTGTTCTACCTTTCCAAGAAAGGGCAAAAGACTCTCAGGACTCTTTCCAAACTCACTTAAGTTTCTAGATGATGGGAAATTGTTCTAGGCATATAGGGTATCCAACCTGTGACAAAGTTCAACATATTACAACTCCAGCAGCTCAATGAACAGTAATAAAAGGGATACAGGACTACATGTTGCATGAGAAAGAGCTGTGAAGGTAAGTGGTAGTTGGCAGAATAAATTGTTACTGATAATCATAAGATCCAGCTGAAGTATCCCAAATGGTTTGAGATCAAATATCTTACTGTTACCATGACGAGTGTTTTTCCTGTACTTGTAGAATGACTTCCTCTCAGATGTCTTATAACCAAACATGCATTTGTATGGCCAAAAATCTACATTCCTGAATTCCCCAGCTGTGCAATTCTCCTCTTTCCACAAACTGCTAACTGTGTTTAAGCAGCAGAGGCACCTGCCTTACCACATGGCTGCTTATAGAAATAAAAAAGAAAAAAAATCTGCCATTATTGTGTCACTGTAGTTACATAAATCCTAATAGAGATATTTTTCTATCCTCTTTGCTTTATGCTGTCTTAAAACCAGCATGCATGAATCCAGAAGAATTTTTACTCTGAACTATATGTGCATGCTGGGCAATGTGAAGTTGTTGCACAATCTTCAGCAGAGCAGTGATACCACAGTAGCTCTTTGTTAGCAAATTCTCTGTGTAAACAAACCCCGTGCACCTCACAGCCTGAAATTACAACTTTTGAAAGTGCGAACTTCATGCACATGGGAACTCTGTTCTAGAAAGCTTCAGGGTGTAGTAATTCTGTCAAATAAAGTCATATTTTGCTACTGTCAAAACAACAAAAATATTGTCTAGCATTTTGGTGTTCTATATCTATATCATCTATATCTATATCTATATCTATAATCTATTACTAGTTTACCCTGCTGGTACTTGCCTACGATTTCCTCCTGCTCTCAAGTTGTACTTTCAAGTTGGCTTTTAAGTGAGTGATAGTGTATTTTTCCTTATATTGTTGTACAGAGTCAGAAGGAGGGGAACCTGGAATTTGGAAGTGGTCTCTGGCTTGCAGCCGTGAGAAGTCAGAAGACTTGGCAAGCAACCCAAGCAGACAGGAGAGCATTGGATCATGTCTGGTAAATAGGGATTTTGGCCTCTGACATCATCTGTGAGGTAGCCTTGCCTCATACTTATTAAGCAAATAGTTTCAGGAGAGCTACCTGAATCGCATGTGAGGTTTGGTGAGTAGGACCCAGATGTTTGCAGAACAAAATGAACAAACTGTCTGTCGTTCAGGTGAGAGAATTAAGATGAGTAGGACAGCACTGCCACATGCTGAAGGGATGGAAGAAAACAGGTTGAATGGGAACGAACATTCATGGTAGGATGGGTGTTTGGGAATGACCAGTGGTTGTATCCCATATTTGCAAAGCTGGGAGTGCAACACAGGTTACTGAGGAACACACATGTTGTTCCTCTGGTGTGTAGTGTGTGTGTTGGGTCTAGAGGTTCTGAAAGTTGGGTGAAGGAGAAATTCACACAATGTGAAATATACAACTGATACGATATAGTGAATGAAAAGGGTGTGGTACCAAGGAAACTGAGTAGGTGTAGCACAGAAACTGATCAACAAGGTGTGTCGGTTGATAAAGGGGATGTGTAATATTTGTTTGCTGTCAGCAGTTATTATTTTACAGAAGTGACAGCAGTGAGGGATGGTGCAGCCCTGGCTGCACGCTGGGTATGTCAGGCACATGATGCTGTATGATGTGTGGCATGTTGGACAAGTCACAGGGCATAAGGTGAGAGGACATAGGCTTAAGCTGTACCAGAAGAGGTTTAGGCTGAATTAGGAATTAGTAAGAATTTCTTCATTGAAAGCATGATTAGATATTGGAACGATGTACCCAAGGAGGGAGTGGAATCATTGTTACTGGAGGTGTTTAAGGCAAACTGGATGTGGCACTCAGTGCATATAGGTTGGACTCAGTGACCTCAAGGTCTTTTCCAACCAAATTGATTCTGTGGTTCTGTCACACCTTTACCTGTCACAGGAAGTACGAGGGTTCTGGCTTTGCACACCACATGCCAACAGCAGCAGCAGCAGCGACAAGTACTGTCAGACAGCGCAGCTGCCTGGGCTGTGCTGGGGCCGGTCACCTGTGGCAGTGGCCTGGTGTCTGCACCCTGGAGTGGGCAGTCAGGGGTGGAAGGTGGGGCTGCAGGAGAAGCAAGGTGGGCATGGCAGGACCTGCACTGGGATCTGCCATGGCAGTAGGGGCTGGACCAAAGCCCAATCTGGGGTGGGGAAGAAGGGCAGGTGTTTGTGAGGAAGAGCATGAGGAAGAGCTTTGTCAGCAGGTTGTGGGATGTGATCCTGCCCCTCTACTTGGCCTTAGTGAGGCTGCATCTGGAATGCAGTGTCCAGTCTGGGTTCCTCAGTAAAAAGCGACATAAAAGTTCCTGGAGCAGGTCTGCGGGTGGAACAAGGATGACTGGGGGACTAGAGCAGCTCTCTTGCAAGGACAGGCTGAGAGAGTGGGGCCTGTTCAGCCTTGACAAGAGGAGGAGGCCTTTGCAATGTCTAGAGGCAGTTAAAGGGGGGATGCCAAGAGGATGGAGCCAGGCCCTGCTTGATGGTGCCAACCATTAGGACACGAGGCAATGGGCAGAAACTGATGCTCTGGAAGTTCCACCTGAATATGAGGGAGAACTTTGCCGTGCAGGTCACCGAGCACTGGAACAGATTGCTCAGAAAGGTTGTGGAGTCTCTCTCACTGGAGATATTTGAGAACTGTCTGGTCGCAACCCTGTGCACCATGTGCTCTGGGATGGCCGGCTGGAGTGGGCAAGGTTGGACCAGGCGACCACTGTGGTCCCTTCCAACCTGACCCATTCTGTGGGAGGCCTCAGCCGTTAGACAGGAGTGGCCTCAGCCCGCAGGTGGTGCCAGCGCTCACGAGCAGCAGTCCGGCTCGGCCCGGTCCGGCTCGGTCCGGTTCGGCTCGGCCCGGTCCGGTCCGCTTCGGCCCGGTCCGGTTCGGCTCGGTCCGGTCCGGTCCGGTTCGGCTCGGTCCGGCCCGAGGCACCCCAGCGCCGCCGCCCTCGCGCTGCCCCGCGCCCGCCCCGCGCGTGCCAAGCCCGGCCCGGCCGTTACGGCATCGCCGTCGCTGCGCTGCGAGGCGGCGGGAGCGAGCGCGGGAGGCGGCGGCGGGCGGGGGGCTCGGTGCAGGGAACAGCCGCGGCCTCCTCGCCTCAGCCGCGGGGAGGAGGGACACCGAGGAGGGGGGAAGGCGGGGTGGCGGCGGGGGGGACGAGCAGCGCGTCGCGTCGCGTCGCTCGCTTCCCTCTAGGACCGCGCGGCGGGAGGAAGGGGCGCGTCTCCCCGGAGCCTTCGTCGCCCCGCGCCCTCTCTTCCCAGGCCCGGTGCCGGAGGGGGTGGGGGTGGGCGCCCCGCGGGTCCCCTCAGGCTCGGCGGTGCCCGGGGCGGGTGAGATGTCGGGCTGAGCGGGCGCGAGCCCGCGGGGGTGGGGTCCGCCGTGCCCGGGGAGGGGGCGGGCGGGGGGTGGTTGGGACCGTCCCCTCACGGCCGTCCCGCCCCGCCGCGCTGCGCCCATGGTGATTGTGCTGCATCCCCCGCGCGCGGAGCGGGGCGAGCTGCCCGCGCCTCCCCGCCGCGCCCGCCGGGGCGCCCAGGTGGGTGGCGGAGGGCGAGCGGCGGCGGCGGCGGCCGCTCGTCGTGCGAGGGGAGAGGGGCGGGAGGGGCGGAGGGGGCCGCGCCCCCGGCCCGGGACCCGCGTTCCGCGGGCGGGTCGGTGGCGCTGCCAGCGCGGGGTGGGGGCCGCCGCCCCGCGGGCTCGCCGGGCGGCCGCGTCCCCGCGCGGGTCCGTGGGGATCGGCGGTGGCTGTGGGGGCTGATCTTCACGTGATGGAGCCAGGGGGGTGTGTGGCTGGCGTTGGGTCTGGCAGCAAGATCTTCCCAACTAGGTTTCCTCTCCCCTTTTGTTTTCCGGTGTTTAAAAAAGAGCTGGTGGCACATCGGTGACTTTACTGCCTGGGATCTTACCGAGGGCTCCGTTTTCCAAGCGTGCTACTGTTAGTCTTGGATTGATTCCATTTAAGCAAGCATCCTCTAGACATGTTATTTTGGTTTGGGGTTTTTTGCTTTTTCTCTTTTTTTGTCACCGTTTTTAAACCGCTGTTTATTTTCTGTGGCAGTGTGCTCTAATGCATGGGAATACATGCTCCTAGTACATAGGAATACACGCTTCTGAACTGAAACGTACTTTTCTACAGTCTTACCTGAATCCTAAAGGTTATTCTGGGGGAGAGGTTTAAAGCTTTAAAGGCTCACAAATAAATAGGAATAGTTTTCGTAGGTTTAGAAACTTAATTTCCTCATATGTTCCCGTGTAGGTACGGTTTTATCTATCCATTGAATGCACATTCTGAAGTAAAAGAACAAACTACTTAGCCTTGTGGGTTTTTTCCCTTTAAAATCAGTTTCTGTGACAGTATATTCGTGTAAAATACTTAAAGTTGCACATTTCCCCTAATTATGTTCATGTCATCGTTTTCTTTTGACTTTGCTTACTGTTTTGAATAGCACCTTTTCTTCCTTTGATATTTACTTTATTTCGTACCTTTGTATGTTTATGTCTAATAGGGATGTTTCTTTTTTTTTTTCTTTTTCCTCCCTAGGTGCTGGTGACTTCAGTCATTTAGGGGTTTAGTTCTGAGGAAGTAGAGACACAAGGATTGAGTTTCTTTTACATAGAAAGCTACAGCTCTTCACCAGTACTCTTTTTACTCCTTCCCATCCTTCCCTGCTCGGTAGGGGAGAACAATTTGGGAATTATTTTGAACATTCATTTACTCCCCCCGCTTCCCTCCCTCCCTCAGAAATCTACCCTGGTCCCAGAGGCATCTGCTAGACAGTGCCTGACAGGACCAGGAGAACGTTTTATCATTGCTTGCTTGCTTTGGGAGCTTCAGTAGTCCCCTTCCCTCCTTTGGGGTGTAGTACAGGGAGGCATCCAGAAGACTTCCGTGCCACCCTTTTTGGTTAGTAGAGGATCCAGGAAAAGGGGTACCTAGCAGGACACGTGACCTCCTTAAGGGAGCCAGAACTGAAGCAGCACTTGGCACGCTGAAGGAAACACCCATCTTTAGTGTCTTTTTCGTCTTCCACTCCCTCCTCACCAAATTTCTGGTAAGTCTCTTCAGCCCATTCATTCACGCAGTGCATGTTTCCCTTCCCCCACTCCAGGCGCTGGGAGAGGCATGCACAGAGGCTGTGGGGTGGGGGAAGGGAGGAGGGAAAACCGACTGTGTACACACGGATCGGGGAGGAGAGGGGGTATTGTACCACACTGCGGGGGAACCTGGCACAGGTGGAAAAGCAGCTGATGTGGGAGGAAATGGTGTGTTTTATTTGCACGCGGGCGTGCGTGCGCACACAGGGACAGTGGAGGGGCGTGAAAAAGCCGAGAGCCTGTTGTTGGAAAAAATACCAAGACCGAAGTAGAGGGATGGCTGGTGCTGACCAGTATTGGGCTCATGTTGCAGGGAGGAAAGAGAATGGATTATTCGGAGGTGATCGGGGAGTGGGGTGTGTGAATGAGGAATCTTGCCTTCTACTTGCAAGCGTGAACACCGAGGAGGAATGATGGGGGGTGTGGATGTCCGCCTTTCAGAGGCAGCTGTGCCTCGGAGGATTGCTCCTAGCATCTTGAACATCGCTCAGTGCAAAGGTGGAGACAAGGAGATGAAAGCCATCATGGGGAGTGCAGAGGTGCCCGTCTGCAGGGGTGGGAATGAATGGGAGCAATTAATATATTCCCATATTCTTTGGTTGGTGCAGTCTACAAATCTCAAAGGGAAAAGGAGGTGAATACTGTGATATGTGCTTTCAAAGAGGTGTGCTTGGGGTTCACCTGCCTGCAGAGACTTTCAATGCTCCGATGCATGTGTAGAGGGTGGATGATAATGCAGCAGCAGTGGACAGATTGTGCTGCAGCTTTTCAGTATATTATATAAAATGCATTTAAATAAATATTTTAATTTTTCAGATTCTTCAGCTTTTAAAAATGTGTTCTTTCCAAAGATTCTCAAACAGTTATGTGACAGTCTTAGGAAAACTAGTTTCTGGTACGTAAAAGAGGAATTTTTCTTGATGTTGGCCTTACGCATCACCATGAAGCAGCATTGTCAGGAACGAGTTGACTTATCTTGGATTAATTTTTCTAAAGATGTCAGTTCTTTTCTCTATCACCATGTGATATATTCATCATCCATATATATTTCCTTAACATTTTCTTTAGATGATCATCATTCTGGTATCTTTGTGTGGGAAAAAAATCACTTGTGCTTTATGCTCGAAAAACTGTGAACTGTTTGCAGACCTGCTCTCCCTATGACATAGAAAGTCCTATATCTGGGATGTTTCAAATACTGCTCTCTTCTCATTAAGATGAGTCAGAGACTTCCATGACAGTGTATGATGGATTACATGCTGCGTCATGTGCTGGACAACTGTTCATTAGCTGTTTACTGGTCTGCTATGTAAGCTTGACCTTAAAATTTGGATCTGCCTTGAGGTGTTTCCTGAAGGAGATAACTTGAAAGCATCTGCCAGCCATTCTTAGGTCTTCGCTGTCTTGAAATGCATCCTTCCACCCATTCTAGGAACTGCTGTAATGGATGAGATGATTGGTTTCTTGGAAATGTGTACTCAGTTTCGAGCCTTAGCTAATATATGATGAAAAGGAAGTCAAAATACCTTTTCCAGCTTGAATAACACACTTCTGAAAATGAGTATTATAGGATAAGCATTAATGGCGTTGTTAGTGTTACTCGTAGTGAGGTGAGTGCTTGGAGCAATGTTTTTCCTAGTTCTCCATTTCCCATGGTGGTTGTGACTGTCAGTCTCTTGCTCATTCCTTCTCACTTCCCTGAGATTTTTATTGTCAGTATCTCAGCTGTAGGGATTAAACATGCCTAGAGGTATGCTAAAACTAAGGTTAGGTTTTACCCCTCTGTTGACCACGGAAATCTGTGGAGTTTGTGTTATCTGCACAGTGCTCTAACAGAGTCTGAGCCAAGCTCTAAAAAAGGGGCGGTTCTGGGAGGGGCTGCTGGTAATAACTATTCCACTAACTTGTTTCCCAGATCTCACTGTAGGCAGTGGGAGTGTGCTGCAACATCAGATCACAGGCTGAACAGGTGAAATAGCTAGATCACATTGATCCTTGGTGCTATAAACATCTGGGATTCCATTCATCAATCCCACAGGGAAGACACAACCTAGACTTTTTAATTTACAAAAGCATTGAGTAGCTGCATCCTGAACAAAAAGAATATTGAACTTTTTTTTTTTTTCATACTAGATACCTTATATCTTACACATTTATCAGTAACACATAAATTAATTAGTATCTCCTAAAAATGGGTTTCTCATTTCATCTTAAGGGAAATACATCATGGTGAAAAAGAAAAAGAAACCAGTCTATTTTCCTCCTACTTTTGGGTGTTGAAGACAGGAGAACAAGTAAATGAGCCATGGAGACCAATTTCCCATTCCTAGAGGGAGAGGGAGGTCTCTAATCTTCTCAGTGAAGGGAATACTCCCTTCAAGGCAAAAAAAAAGTGGTCTTCAGAGAAGATTTCCAGATCTCTGTCTAGACAGCTGATCTGATTGGCTGAATTCCCTGTTCTTTCAATAAAACATATTCATATATGATGTAAAGTCGAAAGAAGCACAGTGAGTGCTTTTGTTAGAACAGCTGCTAGAGGTGTACTGCAGATTGAAGGAATGTGGGAGGAAATAGGTTTGCGTGTGCTGGGGAGGGAAGGAAGCTGCTGTGTGATTGCTGGAGTAAGACCTGGCTTAAGCAGTGTAAGGGTGCCACAGCTGAAAGTTGAGGTGAGCGTTCATTCCCTCCATAAATTGCAAGGAATCTGTTCCACGCAGTGTATTCCTGAAGCCATTGTGGCAGTGTCTGCTTGGCTGGTGTGACACACAGTTTGATTTTTATCACAGACCTTTTACTTTGATACCACCCTTTTTCTGTTTCCCAGTCTGTTACATGCAGTTAAGTTTATGATTATTTTTTGCCTTCTAATTTCATAAATCTGTGAAGTAGTTATTGAAGGATTGTACTTACTTTGACTGTGGTAGCTTTGAGTGAAAAGTGCACTTGAAGTGGCCATCTTGAAGTTATTTAAACATCTGCTCTTCCCCTTATATATATCATAGTTGCTTTGCAATAGATGCTCTCATGGATTAGGAAGTATTCTCTGCACACCCAGCATTGTCTGAGGCTGTGTCTTTTAGATTGAAATGGGTGGAGTTGGTTTTCAGGGAAGAATTCTGGCAATAATATCCAACTTCAGAGATTAATGCTTTTCTGCATCTGACTGCAAGGCCGGCTTTCCTCCTACAAACCATTTTCTTGAGAATGTGGGAGGGATTTATAAGAAGTTTGGGTTAATAGGGTAAATTGCAAGTTTTGTTATGTGGGATTTCGTACACAATCAAAATAGATTATAAGGCGAGGCTGAAACTGATGAATATATTCTGGTTTTAGGAGCAGAATGTTAGTGTGAAAAAGAAATTCTTTTGGGTAGAAAAAACCACAGTATTGGGTTGGAGGTGAAGGATCCAAGAGTTAGGATTGCTAGTTTCTGTATTTGCTGCTGGCTTGTAGCTTGTTCTAAAATGAGCTTCTCAGTCTTTACTTGCAGAGTTGAGATTGTTAGCTGCCTTTCTTATGATAAGATGGGAAGTTTTGTATATACATTTATAAAACCATTAAGATTTTGAGCAAATGAGATGTAGTATTAGGAAAGAGATGAATAGCCGTACCCAAACCATTTTTATACACCTGCTGATTTAATATCCTCATTGATATATATAGATGGCTCTTCTTGACAATGTTGTAACTTTCAAAAGTAGAAGATAGAGGAAAAGAAAGATATACCTTTTTTCTTTCTTCTTCAACCCTTTGCTGATATTTAAGAAATTAAATGGTGAAATGAGAGTCAGGGAAAGGTGATGGTGTATTTAAGGGGGTGGAGGTGGGGCCAGGTGGAAAAGTGGTTTGAGAAAAATTGCAGCAGACTAGCAAAGAAAGCAAAAATGGGGAGAAAATACTTGGTTCTTGTATTAGAGTTAGAACCAGTACCGAGGAGTAAAAAGCCTCAAACCACAAAATCCCAAAGTAAAACCCCAAGCAGGCAGAAAATGCGTGATCGTTTGTGATTTATGGTTTGGTGGGGTTTTTTTAACGCTGAGGAAGCGTGTGTGGTGTGTTTTTCCATGCCCTCGGCTTTCTCCCGCGGTTCTGTGGGATGCGCCCGTCCGGGCAGGGACGGCAGGTGGCGCTGCTGGGCCCGGCCGGCCCCTCTGCAAATGGCAGCGCTGAGGGGCAGTGCCCGGGGCCTCCGCGCTGGGCCTGCAGCGGGGGCATTCCTGCAAAACACTGCCTGTCTGTCCCGCTGTCCAGCCCAGGATGTTGTTCCAGGAAGTTCCGTGTAAACTACCGCGTCCAGACATCCATTGTTGAGGGAGACACAAGTGGGGCAGGATCTGATAGATGTCAGCCATTGCCAGCCCGAGCCTCATCTTGCCCTTTTTACTTCGAGCTGCTTTGAAGAACAAAGAGGTTCTTTGAGAGATCAAAAGATACTCCTTATAACCTCCCACACCCATTTTTCTGCAGGGAGCAAACACTCTTTTTCCTGCTTTACCTTGAACATCTTGATTGCGTTCAAGGACTGGTCTGGATCTGTGGTCGTCTTTCCCTAGCTTCTGCCTTTTTCCAGTCTGTTAGTGTGAAGAGCTGTAGTCCTTGGCTTTATTGTAGCACCTCATTTACAAAATCAATGGAAAGAAAAATCACAGACTTTGTGTGTTGTTACTGTGGTTCACAGTACCAGGAATAAAAATGTCTACTTAAAATTTTATTTTCTTATTAAGAGGAAGCTGTTCTAGTAGAAAAAAAAAAATTAATTTTTTAATGCTAGAAAAATCTAGCTGTTTCTTATGGTTGTAGTTAAACAATTCTTTTGTCCCAAGACCTGCTGCAGAAGCGAAAATTCTTTGTAATATCAAGTGATAACAATTATATACTAAAGGTGTTTTTGTATCTACGTTGTCTGCTGGCAGCAGTCATTAGGACTACCAGGCAAAACTCCTGTTTTTGTCTCAGAATTCTATTCTGTTAGGAACTCATGTCAGTTATATTGGTGAAAGTGATGATTTTTGCATCTTTATTTTAATAGGAAAGTTTAAAGGTGATACAGAAAACCGCTCTGATTTTCTCCAGAATTCCTATTCGCTACACCATGCTTGTCTTTCTTGAACATAAAGGAGTAGTCCATTAATGTACCTATAACTGGTTTACAGCTTTTAAAATATTTCAGTAAAAATATATTCAGTCAAAAATAGCCCAAGTCCTCTGTACTCAAAGCCAAAGGAGCAGTACTTTGCATTATCAGTTCTAACTCTGTTGAAATTCTTCAATTTGAGCTGTGTTTTCTGTTCTGGGTCCTGAATTTATTAGTGCTGTTTATGTATAGAGGTGATTTTTTTAAAAAGTTGATTGGAAGCAAGAAAGGGCTACCACTGAAATTCTGGCCTCGATTTTGCTTTATTTTACATGTGTTAATGTTCTGTATTCCTGACATTTTGTTGGTGCTCCTTGTTCCATTGGTTTTTCCATTATTATATGTACTGGATACTACTTATATTTCTAAGTATTATCACAGCAGATGTGAAATTTGTGAGAGTAAAACAGTCCTAGATAATTACCTGGAAGATTCTTTGGTAATGAATTTCTGTTCTTCTGGTCTGCTTTTTTAACAAAAAGAGTTTGTCACCCCCCACTCTTCCATGTGTGGTGGAAAGAGACAAGTCAAGTCTGTCAGTGGGTATTTTAGCAGTACCTAGGAGAAGGGTGGAGTTATTTCAGTTGAAGGAATTATCCTAATTATGAAGTTGAATTCTGGCCTTCAGACATGGCCGTTCAAATTCTTTTCATTTCTTTTCATGCTTTTTAGTACTGTCATGAAGGAGGAATGCTACTGCCAGTACCAGTAGTTACATCTTTGTGTACTTCTTGAGGAGAAAGCTGGGATGAGGACCAAGACCTAATTTCTAGCATTTGACATTCTATGGAATGCAAATTGATTTTTTTCTGTGGTTGGTACTTTTGTTTGCAGAGTAGGTGTAGACATTATTTTGCTTCTTGGAGGTTGGAAGTTGCAGACTGTTGAAACGGACTGACTTGTGCAGGGGAAGCAGGACTTAGTTCAACAGGGATCATGAACATAAGAGCATGTGTACTCTAACAGATCTCATCTTCTCCACTGTCTAGCAGTTCCATTGGAAGGAGACCTTGGAGGTTGCAAGACAAGTCCAAGATGTGCAGTTCAGTTGCTCCCAGGCTGTGGTTCTTAACAGACCGTCGCATCAGAGAAGATTACCCTCAGCAGGAGATCCTGAGAGCACTGAAGGCCAAGTGCTGTGAAGAGGAGCTGGATTTCCGGGCCTTGGTGATGGATGAAGTGGTGCTGACCATTGAGGATGGAAATCTTGGTGAGAATGAGCAAAGGCTGGGGGTGTGCTGAAGGGGTACTTGGAAAAATATTGTAAAATGGAGCATCTGTACTATTTAATAATGAATTTCATGTATGCCAGACTGCCTACCATTCATCATCTAAATCATGTAGGTGTACATCATACCATTTTTTTTAGAATTTATTATGTTAATCAAATATAATTGTTCAGTTTGCTAATTTGCATTAAAACCACTTCTGCCTTCCCTCTGCAGAAAAGAGAGGAGGGTTGTTTAATTTTGGTGAGTCCAGGACAAGGACTACAGGACCCCTGAATTATTGTGGAATCATGGAGCTTAATTTTTGCTTTAGTACTTGAACTTTGTGGGTCACATTTAAGCATTTCAGAGGGTGTTTTTTCTTCTGTTTGTGTTCTGGCTCCAAAATAGAAAACACTGGAAATAATCTGAAAGGAATTTTCAATGAACGGTACAAAGTGTCATGGAACTAGAGGTTATAATGTGACGTAACTAAAGCACGCTGCTGTACAGATGTGGAGTTATGTGAATTCCAAAAAATACCCAGTGCTGATAAAGTATGTGCGTCAAATAAATTGAGCTATTACTACAATTTACAGTGTTTAAAACTAAATGGTAAGATTTCTGTTCTGTTTTCCTACTAGCTTTTTTTTCCCTTTGGTGATTAAAAAGGAAAAGTGAAATGTTGACTTGCATTAGAAATGTTAAGTAAAAGGATTGTCTAGATAGTAAGCTTATGTGATAGGAAGATACTAATACCACCAATGTCAAGCTTTGTAACACTTACAATTTATTTTTGTTTCAACGTTTTTAAATTTGTATTTCCTAAAGCAAGGAGACTGCAGTGGTTTTTTCTTTACCTTTAAGTCTTTCATTCCTCTTCCCTGTTTATCAGTCACAAAAATGTATTGCTGAGGACCCAGGGAAGAATTACATTTCTGAAAGTTGTATTAGAGTAATTCTGTGTGGAAAGAAAATATGAAAGTACCCTCAGCCGTGAAGAAGAGGCTGCCATGTATACCTTGTTCCTCTTTGGGAAATCATACATAGGAAGGGAATCATAAAACTGACTCTGGGGAGGAACTTTGGTCAGAATTTATACCCTAATTTGGCATGAATCAATCAAGTATAAAACACATGCACAGTAAACCCAGTATTTTTTATTCTGGTATTTTTAAACTTCTATTTACCTATTTTGCCTTTTAATCTGAGGATTTTTGTGACAAATTGAAATTCTGTAGGATGTCTTCAAATCAAGGTAACTTCTTGTCAGAAAGTCTGAGCTCTGAGCGTGCTTTCCTTTGGACAGTGTGTAATGGGAACGCAGCCATCCTGGACTGTAGCTGCAGTCTGTGAGATGCATAATTAGTCCTTCAGCATTTCAGTACTGTTTTTATTTCTTGGTGATTTCTTATTTTCTGTCTTGTGTCTATTTTTAGAGAATTAAATAGGGCAAGTGTAAATTGTGGACCTTTCTGCTCTCTTCTGTCTAATGTCTCCTAGTGCTGTGTCTATTGCAAGGAAAAAGATAAAAAGTAATGCAAGTTGGAACACTAATATTGAAGAATGTGTAGTACAAGGATAAGAAAAATTAAGAAAATTACTAGAAAAAATGCAAGAAGAGGGAAATTATTCTCATACAAAGTGTTCATTCAATATGATGTAAATAGCTGATCATTTGAAAAGGAGTGAGAAAAATGCTGAACGATTGTGGATAGAAATTTTGTTATAAGTAGTCTGGTCTGTCTAAATGTGGGTTTTTTGTTTTTTTTTCTTTTTTCTGAAGGGTGGGAATTGTCTTATATCAAACAATTCTTTCTCTTGGGGAGCAATGAAGAATCTTCCTTCTTAATTTTCCAGTTGTGTTTTTTCTAGAGCTTTTGCACATACTTTGATAAGGATTTCTGCTGGAGGATACAAGCAAAAGCTTTTAAAAACTTCAGTTGGCCTACGAAAAGGTGTCCTGGAACAAAATGCAGGAGATAGTGCATTCTGTACCCTTTTTGTTGTCTGCTGCTGTGTGAGGGATCTAGGTTGAGTAAAATTTTCTATGACATAGAGGAGTTGATGAAGAGAATGTATGTTCAGTGGATAGTAATGTGCTTCCTTTTCTATCATTATTTGTCTTGAAAGCTTGGCAATTCAAGGCTCAAACGCTGAAGGTAATACATGATATTGGAGAAAGTAATAGTTGGGTTTTTTTCCACATAGTCACACTTTGATTAGAGCTTTTTTTGTCCTTTAAAACCAGGGAAATTTCTTAAGTAAATTGTTAGAAGAATGTTAAATTTATACAGTCAAGTTGGATAGTACAGGGTGCTATTTAAAACCTCAAAAATGTAGTATTTCTGTAGATGATAGAGTCAGTAATCCTTCTTGTGGACTTGCTGACTGTCAGGAACATGGCTGGAGACTTCAGAGACCAAAAATTCAGCATATTAAAAAGCTTAAAATTATTAACTTCACAGGGGTAGAGTGGAAAAGACACTTCTAAATGTAGGAAAATGGAGCAGAACTGTGGGATACATACATGTGAAAATTGCCCCTTCCACAAACCTTAACAGTAGAGCACACTGATGCAGGTATCACTGATGCCCAGGCCAAAGACAGATGCTTAACGCTTTTGTGATGCTGAGACTTACAAAATTTGTGTCTGTCAGAAATGATAAGATTTCCCATGGCCAAAGGGAAAGGGGGAGGAGGTGGGGTTGTTTCACTCAGTGGACTCAGCAGCAGCCACTCCCTGGGGCAGGTCTCTGCTTTACTGCAGGGCTGGATGGGAAGTGTATCTGGATCCCCAAGGCAAACCAACAATGTAGGCCCAGCAATCCCTGGTTCCTTTTCTTTCACAGCTGAAACTCAGGATGACCCAATATCCCAAGTACCCCACACAGCCCCAGTATCAGCAACCACATGAGGAACCTGCATGCAGCTCAAGATCCACATTAGACACCTCAACACAGCATGAGTCCAGAAGTGATTGTAAATGCAAGTTAAAAGATGCAGAATTAAAGTTTTTCCTTTTTAGTCTAAAAGGAAATCCTTAAATTGATTTATGCTTAAGCGGTTTTGGAAATAAGTTCAACAAGTACTTTTTGAAATTTACTATGGTTTATGCCTTACTTGAATAAGTGTCTGCTTACCCAAGCCATGCACTCCTTTGTCTTTTCTACAGTGGCAGTACACTTCTGTAGACTTCCAAGGTCAAGCTGAGAAAAAATAAGTAGAAAAGTAGAGCTGTAGAAATTAATTTTTTCTGCTTCTATGGTGGGCTGAACCTGCTGACATGGTTACTGAATCAGATCATGCACAACATTGTTGCACAGGAATGGACCAGAATGCATGTGTGAAAAAAAGTGGAGGGTGATGCTGGGCTGTTTTGATTTAAACTTGTGCCTGTAGCTGTAGCCTAAGTTTCTTAAGAGCTAAATTCTTGAAACTAAACCAGTCTTGGACAATTTACTGCCGAATGGAGCAGCCGTGTTCCTCTTGTCCCTTTCTAGCATTGCTGTTGCTCCTTGCCTTGTAAGGACTTCATGTCTCTCTTGGCTTGCTGTCAATGTTATACATCAGCTAATTAAAAAATAGGTTTATCAAATGATCTGCTACTTTATGTGAGTTGAGTTGGCCAACCCAATGGAAGACTAACTCCACCAAATAACAGTTTTCTGTTGGAATAGATTGCTACACCAACCCTTTTTGTGGTCACATAATTCCTAGCTCTGGTACACAGGCGAGGAAGAGTGGGATTGTTCTTTCAGGGAATGGCTTGTATTTATGTTGATTTAGTTATAGCTCCAGAAATACTTGAAAACAGGAATTTTCTTGTGGTTGGGATGTCTGATAGTGTCAGCTTTAGGATTACTTTGTTTGTGCATGGCATCTGGTATTTACCGCTGTAGGGATTACAAACTGAAATGTCTAGTTTCCTAATCTAGTTGGCAATTCCTATAGTCATTTGAAATACATAGCAGGTATTACCTTTATTACAGATTTTTGGAATCTCCATATTTTCTGATACTGTCCTGTGAAGGAAAATAGTTTTGAAGAAAGTTGCTTTCATGAACTTTGAACTGTCAAAGATGCTGGAGTGACTAAAGTATAAAACAAAAAATTAACTTTTCCTAAGACTTTCTTGGCATTTCCTTTGGGAATGTGAAACCAAATAGTCAGCTCAGGTGAGGAATAAAAAGGGCATAATAGTTATGTATTCTAAAACATGGATGTTTTAATAAATAATGATATTTATTTATTATGATAATGATAAAAATGATAAAACAGTAATACATTGTGCACAGTCAGCTGGCTTTTCTTAAGTCAGATGGGTAGCATCTGGAAACTGATCTCTTACCTTCATTTTTTTTCTGCAGAGAAAGTACTTAGAAGAAAAATTCTTATAGTTTGGTAAAGGTTGGTATGCTGATTTAGGCATCTGGGTTTCCAGCGTAGGCCTGAACTTTGCAATAGAAGGTAGTGTCTTGTTTAAGTCTTTAATCTTGCAAGATGTGATTTTGTTTCGTATGATCATCCATCATTTCTTATTTAGTTTGAACTGGCAATGAGTATTTGTGATCTTTGATTTTTTTTCTCACACTGGATTAGACATTATTTGAAATAAACATGGAAGAATTGGCAGAGTTGAAAGATTTCTGTCAAGTATAGAAAGCTGGGGAAAAAAGGTAAGGGTGGATAATAAATTCCTGTTTTCATGTAATGGTAAGGAAAACACTTTGAATCAGCTAGATCCATGGTAAGGGAGGGCTTTTACATATGTTAAATGGTTTCAATATCAAAATATCAGAACTCCTAATATTTTTGTAAATCACCTAAAGACTGCCTTCTATCAAACAGCGTAAGAGGAACATAGTCACCCCTCTTCCTTCTGGCTGTTTCAGTAGTCCCCTGGCACTTGTTAGCCCAGCAGTACTCCTCAATGTAGGAGCCTTTCCTGCAGCATGCAGCAGTGGCTTTGGTAGCGATGGAACCGAGGCAAGCAACCTTGGCAAGGTGCCTTTTTGAGCACTGCAGAGTTGGCCTGTTTCCTGCTATTAACTACAGCCAGAGCAGCCATTACTTCCTCTGCAGAGTTGAGAAATTGGTTTGTGGCTCAAGTGAGAGGGGGAGAAGGAACTGCATTGTGTGCAAAGGCCTGGAAGGTGGTTAGACATGAAGTGGATTTTGTGCTGTGGAAAGTGCTGGGCTCAGAATCACTTCAAACTGTTTCTGATGTTCTTTCACTGTGAAAATTGATCGCTTCCAGTCTGATTGATGTTAAAGCCATAAGTATTACTATTAGGCAGATGTGGACTATATAGAGATTTTGGAATGGTAGCTGTGTTTAGAGGTGGGTGTAATCTAGTATGTGACACCCTAGTATTAGATACCCAAGACACACACTTCTCTAATAGAAAAAACTTAACGTTTGCTTTATTATCGTATTTTAATACCAGTGCCTTTCAACAGCTGCCACATATGTTAAGAAGAATTGGTTTGGGTTTTTTTCAGAACCATGACACCAAAGACAACTTTCTTACAGTGCATATAGAGAGAAAGGATTTATACTCTGTAACCATCCTTGGTGTTCTTGCAGTTTTCTTTCTTCCTGTCATGGATTTCTATTCTTATGTGAATGATTGTCATCTTAAACTGATGCTAAAATAACAGAGGCTAACAGTGAATTTGATCTTCTCAAAATCGTTCTGTTTCTTCAGTATGTCACCAGTGGTAGATACAGGCTCAGTCCAAAGCCACCTTGGCAAGGTGGAGGGGTAGGAATGTTTCTGCATGGAAATTATGTTAATTCCAGAGGGCTGTGTTAAGGTCTGAAGTTTTTCATTTGCATGTGTTCTAGAACAGCCAGCCAGGAAAATCAGACTTGTAGGGCACATCATCTTGAACATACGTGCATGTCATCATATCTGAAAATGCCAAAAAGCATTGCCAGATTTTTATTGTTGTAAGAATTCTCAGGAGTGGCCATCTGGATGATAAACAACCTAAAAAGGGACAAAAGCAAGATGAAAGAAGTGTTTCTGTACATCTTAGTCAAGAAATGAAAATTAGCCTAACATTTCACAAGACAGGCTTTAACTGGTTGGGGATTTGTGTGTCACTTTTCCAACAATCCCTGTTCAGTGCTGTGTCACCTAAGCAAGTTTTGCTGGCATATTTGTCTGAGCAGTTGTATTGTGAACCCAGTCTGCATACTGATATACTTTTAAACCAGTCTGTTCTTGGTCACAGGTGTTTTTTTTAGACTTCATCAGTCCTCCGAGTCAGGGAACGGCGTGGCTGCACAAACAGTTCTTCAGTGCTTAAATCAGAAGGGCAAACTGTGTTTTGGAGTGGGAGAGATTAGAAGATGGCACAAGTATTGATGTGAAAAACTTAATCTCATGGAACTGACGGCTATGCTTGCTTTCCCAGATTTGTGATCAGAGAACTACTCTGTCACCTGTTCTTTAAACAATGACAGTAGCTTTGGCTTTGTCCACCTTTTCTCAAGTCTGGTGGTTGTCCATTTGTGAATGATGGGCAGTTGATTCTCAGTGACTGTGCATATAAGAGAACTGATACTACTGAACTTTGACCAGTATTGAGATGGTCTTCCAGTGTGCAGACCTGTGTTTAGATTGATATGGACCTTCTAGGAGTACCAGTGTCCATGGACAAGTCACTTTATTTTCTTATTTTTATAAACTTTCATGTGTAAATTGTGGTGGAATACCGGTTTTAAGAATTATAGTTTCCTTTTATATCTGCCCTTTACTACATGGAAAGAGTGGAACAAAGAGCAGAACAAAAACAAAAACAATGTGACTACTGAAACAATCAATTACTTTTTATTTTCTCATATTGTAAATAATTAACATTCACAATGTCACAAAAATCTGTAATGATGTCCTTATAATGATTGTTCTTTCAATGGTAGAGCTTACATGATTTCCATCTCTCTAAAGGTCTAGTCCATTTTAGGATAAAAACTGTGATAAAATGCCTTTTTATTTGTCAAAAGTTAAGCAAGTTGAAGCAGAGTGTGTTACATGTGCTCTGACAACTTTAGCAGAATACCTGACAGCAAAGGTATTCTGCTTATGTTGTCAGAGAAACTCTGCTTGAATTACACTAATTAATTGTGTTAACTTGTGGGAAACCTTTCTTACTATACAGAAAGGTTTTTTTGCTCTGTACTTCAGTACAGGGCAGATATTGAGTTGGGGACTGTCTTGCTGTGCTTGTAACTCATCCTGGCACATCTGTGAGTAAAGCGTGGAAGAACAGATATTGGAAGAGACACACTAATGATTTGATCCATTTTGTCAGAGTATGAAGTAAAAAGACTAGGTATGCCAATGCTCTTGATTTTTTAGCTGCGAAGGAGGTTGGACTGCACTGACACAGTTATTAGGGTGAAAGATTTTTTTCACCATAACAGTTATAATGTAACACCCATGAAATGATATGCTATCAAATCCTGTTTCTTGGCAGTTTCTGTCTAAAGGATAATTAGATCTAGTAGGGAAACACAGTAGTCAGAAGATCAATAAATATTTCCCATGAGTTCTAAGAACTTGATTTGAAAGTATCCTCTTGGTGTTGTGTCAGTTGTCTTGTTGTGTTGGTACAATGCTAGGGAACTTTGAGGGGGATGATTTCCTTTTAATTTTAGTTTTTTTTCAAGGACAGAAGAAAAAGTCTTTTATAAAAGGCTGTGTAAGTGTTCTCTTTAGCTTTTCAAAATATACAGCTATGAATTGTTTGACAAGCAATTTAGAAATGGAGCATTAGACAGAGCTGTTGGAACACAATGCAAAGGTGATTATCGTAACAGATCCCTTTGATATGCTCACCATCACAGCTGCATCACCATCACTTCCCAGTCCCTAGGAAGTTATAAAGGGGTTTAAGTCACCTTAAGCCCATTGCGCTCTTCAAAACTCTTTTGGCTAATCATTCTGGTTTTATCCTCTAGGTTGGGCTGAGCCCTGGATACCTCCCCCATGCTGGTCTAGTTACCTTGGGAAGACATTCAGGCTCTTGCTGCTCTCCTGGACAAACATTTACACATGCAATTGATTGACTCAGCTGAGAGTCAAACAATCTCCTAACTGTTACAAACCATTATCTTAAAAGCCACCTTTTGGTCTCTTTTGTCATAGAATGGTTTGACTTGGAAGGGACCTTGAGATCACCTCGTTTCACCCTCCCTGCTATGAGCCAGACCAGGCTGCTCAAAGCCCTGTCCAACCTGGCCTTAAACACTTCCAGGGATGGGGCAGCCAGAAATTCTCTGGGCAATTTGTGCCACTGCTTCAGCACCTCATCGTCAAGAATTTCCTCCTAATATCTAAAGTAAACCTACCCTCTTTCAGTTTAAAGAACTTGTCCTGTCACTACATGCCCTTATAAATACTCACCATCTTTCCTGTAGTCTCCTTTCAGGTACTAAAAGGCTGCAATTAGGTCACCTGAAAGTCTTCTCCAGGCTGAACATTGCCAATTCTCTCAGCCTTTCCTTATGGAAGAGGTGCTCCACCCCTCTAGCCATCATACCATAAGTTCAACTTTCTTAACCACAGCTGTGGTCAGTCACTTCCCATATTTGCCCAGAGCTTCACAGGCACATCACGTTTGCTCATCTCTGCTGAGCCTTCCCCAGAGTTTACTGATCCATCACGTGCAGAAAAGAGCTGTGAGTACATAGAATCTGGAGTTTGGGCATTTGCATTGATGTTAGACTTGTTTAGCATCTGTCTTTGCGTGAAGTAGTAAGTACAAGTATAATTCTTCCCAGGTTCATGCCCTGACCTTAGAGATGGAGATGGAATATTTTCATCTTCGATGTGCTAGATATATGCTTTATGTAACACGGAGTAATAGGATACAGAGACCAGCTTAGGAAAACTCTGTGGTCTGATGACTGTGCCAGTGCTTGGGTTCCATATCCAAGTAGCTGTCCTTGAATGATGAGGTAAAAGGGTATCTTCACCACCAGTTTGGCTTACTGTGAAAAGTGCCAGAATCCCTTTGTGCACCTAGTGTGAAAAGTCAAGCTGCTTCTTCCAAGTTTCTTGTTATGCTCCAGATAGTACTGTGAAGGTCTTGAATTAATGAATAGATTTTTTGCTTTCCCCACTCCCGATAAAAGTTACTTGCTTTGACATTTGAATGGCTGACCTAAATGCTGAAATTGCTGATGTCCTGACATTATGCTTACTTCCTGGTAAAGTCAGGATTTATTTAAAAGTATAATTTGAGACACTCAGGATGGTAAATGGATGATATATCCTAATTTATAGTGCCTTCTTCCTTGCTTTCCAGTAAGAAGAGCATATTGTTTTGCTTTCTCTCTTATGTATGAAACAAATAAAAGCATGGTTTAATCTGTTGGCCAGACAGGTGACACTGGTGCAAAACTGCTACTTTGCTTAGTTCAGGCAAGGAAGTTTTGAGTTTTAGTACTGGTTCTAAGTGATGGACTTATATGTGATAGAACATTGATTGAGGGTTTTTTTGACATTGCAGGTGGGTCTCACATCACCCATCTTAACATTACAGTGGGCTAAACCTTTGCATCAGATTTTTATCGCTTAGATTTTGTCCTTCCTTATTAATATATATCTGACTCTTAAGTCTTAAATGTCTCTTCAAGGGAGTCTTGTGAATTATTTGCCAAGTCATGTAGTGGGAGGAGGGCACTTCAAGGAAAAATGAATATTCTTCCCCAAATCTGTAAGGATGGTTTTGGAAGGACAGGCTTGGAACAGGAACTCAATTTGACTGAAGTAGCTTTTGCTAGTGAAAGTAGACATAAATTTGTCCCAGATTATTACCATTTCAAAAAGTAGTCTGTTAAGCATTTTAAACACTTGTTTAAGCTTCACAGCTAAACATTTGAAACATAGCTGTGTATTATGCAAAAGAAAGGACCTCTGGTGTTGTGGCCTTCTGCCTGCTGTGGGATGGGAGATGCAGTTTGGTCTAAGCACACAGTTTAAAGTAGAGATCTTTCTTCATATTGGTTATACCTCTTTTCTCTGACACAAAGACTAGAATGGTTCATTCAGATATAGTGAGGACAAGATGATTGAAGTTGGTTTGGGACCGGGAACTGATGTGCCAGTGAAGAAAAATCTGGTGTGAAGGCAGCGTACTTGGCAAACGTGCTGGAACAAGAAACGGCAACAGGAAGTGATTGCAGAGAAACTCCTGCTAGATAAGGAGTTGCTTCCCTTCTGAAGGAAAATGGAGATTGAAACTGGTGGGGGCACGGGTTTTGTGTTGAAACTTGCAAACTGAGCAAGGAGAGTCAAATGGGAAACAAGTCTGAAGACAAGGCAGACAAGTGAGCTGTTGAAGTGGTATTCAAAATTGCAGGCAAAGAAACTATATGACAGTAGGAGAAATCTGTGGTTTGGAAATTAACTGGTATGTCTAGGGGGATCAGTGCTGTGGGGGGATGATTGGGGAGTGAGAATTTGGGGCAAAGCAAGCTGGTCTCACCCTCACATGCTGTTCTAGCATGTCAGGTGTTACTTAGGTACCAAGGGATGAAGTTTGCTTTTGATTATCTGCAAGTATGAAGATAAAATTCTATTATGAGTAGCAGCAGCAAATGACCAAAACTTAGAAATTGGCAAAATCAGATTTGGAATTTAGTCTTCTTTGTTGCGTATTTGTTTTCAGCTACTACATTTTAAATTACTTAATTACTTGCTACTTTTTTGTCAGCCTCCTTAAAGTACATGGTGTTCTGCTCTGGAAATGTAACTTGCAGTATGGTGGAGAGGACAATTTGTAGGATGCCTTTTTTGTGATTACTAAAATTTGTGACAATTGAAGCAGAACATTGCTGGAAGAAAAATGTTAGTCTGGTAATTTAAATTGAACTGCTCAGAAATTGCCTTTAATTGCATGTTTTTACATTTTCTGAGTGCCCAGACTTTGGATGCTAGGATCAGTTTTGTGAAAGAGCTGAATACTTAGATCCACAAATGAAGTCAATCAGAACAGCATGAGCAACTCATGGTCACCCAAAAGTGGCATCTAAAACTCCTTCATCAACACTTATCTCTGGGTTTCCCCCCCCCCATTTGGGAGATCAGAATAATATTCACTGATTTCCTGTGGTGTTAACATAATTAATTATGATTGTGAAGGATATTGGATATTATTGTGATAAGCACAATACATAAAACTCAAGAAGAAATTAATAGTGGTATGTTTCAACCAAGGATTTCAGTAATCCATGGATTACACACTAAACAATGTAAAAGAAAATACAGTCCTCAGTCACTGCTTGTTAAATGGGTGCTGTACCTTCTGTGCACATTAGGTATCTGCTATGGGGAAAAATAGTGTTTGTTTGTTTAATTGAAGGCAGTAGGTGTGTGGAGTATTAGATCAGTGCTACAGACATCCTTAGTTGTGGCTTTTTCTAACCTTTATGTGCTTGACTTTGTGGCTGCAATAGTTTTCTCTTAATGTAGCTTTTGAATGTAAGATTGAATGCCTACATTCTTTGTAAATAAAGTATGTGTGCACATAGGGACTGTGCTGGATGCATCAACACTGTTTACTATCTATGTTTTGAGAAATATAGATGTGGGGAAACCAGGAGTGCTGGAATGATAACTGATTACTTGGGTGACCTAATACTCTTGTCTTGGAATAGTAGTCCATGGATAAATTTACACTGAAGATAATATGTATTCTGTCAGTGAGACTGAGGAATTTTACCTAAGTGCTTGGGGGGGTTGCTCTTGTACCTTTTCTCTCATACTTGTTTCATGAATATGTAAATTGGCATGTCCCCATTGTTATTGTACTCAGCTACTTTGGAAATTGGCTTATTCCATTCTTGGAATTCAGTTTGCATTCTTTTGACAGCACTACTTTCAGTGTTTATATTTCATATTTTATGAGGTACCTTGCAGGCTATTTTTCATGGTTAAGGATATCTTCATATATATAAAAAAAGTAATATATTACTTTTGGATATCAACATGAAGTGTTGGGCCTTCTGTTCCTGGATGTGGAACAGACTCACAGGGTGAGCTACATTCTTAGTTCTGTGATCAGGCAGGATACCCTGCTTTGAGTTGAGATTTTTCTTAATATGAAGTAGGAAAGGAGCACTAGTGAGCCTGGTTGAGCCTGCCATGGCAGAGGCAGCTGGTTGTTATGATCATGAAATTATTTTTTGTGAGCTTCAGGATTCCCTGCACCAACCACACTGTTCTAGAAAGTAGAGCCATTCAAATCCTGCCTCTCTGTGTTGTGGGGCATCTTTCTTTCCTATGTCTTTTTTTCAATGAAGGTTGTTGTTAATAACAGAAGAGGCCATACCAAGTTCTCCTGCTAGTGTTACTATGTGTCCTTGTTCCCCTGACTCAGACAACATTCAGGAATATCCTGTAGACTCAAGAGTAAAGGTTTAACTCTCCTTTGTCTGGAGTGCAGTTCATCTCTGCTTATTCCCAGTGCGACAGAGTTTCGGTAAGTGTATCTTAAAAATCCTTTTAAGGTTTGAAGTAGCCTTTGTTCCACAAAACTAGATTCAAATTCAGCTCAGGACTTAAAGGGGACTACCCTTTGTGTTCCTGACAGTTTTCTGCACCTGCATCTTTCTGTGAAGGCCTGTCTTGTTGGATGACTATTTCCACCAGGAAAATGAAATGGTGTGCAAGCCCCGTTTTTCAGTTGTTTTTTTAGAGCTTAACAATAAGAGCTTACAACTTCTTTCCCCACTTCATTACTTAGCTTTCCAGACAGGATTTGCCTTTACCATATATTAAATTTCTTCTTTGATCTCTTCCCAAGTTTCCTTGTGGTCAGAGAATCAAGCCTTGGGTCCTGTCTCTCCCCTGCAGCTGTCAAACCTATAAAAGCACTTTCCACTTCCAGCATGCAGAACTTGATTTTTAATTTTTTAATGACTGTAAGAACTCGTCAGATGATCATGATAATGTGAAAGACAGACAGGATGTTTCCCAGTGAACCCACAGATCTAGTTTGAGATGTGAAACAGGGTATTGTGGAGTGAGCATCCTACTGTTACAGCCAGGCATAACAGCAAGTAACTTAAGAGCTCAGGTGTAGTGCAGGAGACAGCCCCAGAGAATCACAGGGATAATTGAGTTTGAAAGGGACCTTTAAAATCCATCTGGACCAACCTTCTAGTCATGGTGGCCAACTTGAAACCTGGAGCCAGCTCTGAAGTTAGATCAGGTTGCTTGGGGTGTACGAAGTCAGGTTTTGAATAGCTCCAAGGATGAAGCTTCCATAGCCTCTCAGGGCAGTCTGTCACAAAAGATAGACCACCCTCACAGAGTGGGTGGTCCAAATATATGGTCACAATGTGTTAGCATGCTGTATCAGTTGCTGGGCTCTTGTCAAGCTCTGTGCACTCCAAAGCAGAGCTGCATGCATGTGATCTGGTGCTTTATGTGAGGCACAAACCCTTCTCATATTCACAGCCTGACCTTCTAAATGAGCCTTTATCCATTCACCACAGTACCTCAGGCATGCAAACTATCCCGCTGCCAGTTGAGGAAAGATTATGGCTTGAAGTTATGGTGTAAGTGCAGGTAGAAAGAACTTAGTATTGACTGGAAGTTTTTGAGACACGCATGCTCATATCCTGCTTCCTTTTGTTTTTCTGTCAATCTTCCCAGGATCATTCTGGCCTAAGACTGAAATGGTTCTTTGTGCACTTCTTACATGCTTGAGACTAAAGGTGAGGCAGGATTCTGAAAGTGCATGCCCTTTGTGGATGCTTTGAGCTGAGTGAGTTCAGTGGGTGCAGGCAGAAAGGATACTGTACATGTAAACTGCATGTCTTATTGCTTGTAATTATGAGTCCTGCTTGAACAACTCTGGCAGCTGGGCCTTTGTAGCAGTTTTGCTGCAAATTTTTCTTAACTTGAGAGTGTGGAAGCCATTGAAGAATGTATTACCTGCATAGGTCAGGAGGACAGGAGTTGGAGAAACAGAAATCAGTCTGATTGGTTTGTTTTTACAGAGTTGGAGGCTGGGCTAGCATAGTGACCACCGAGTTGTAAATGCACAAGGAAGAATACTCACCTCACTGTAGAGAATTCTAGTCTCAAAACAGCGCTGTCTTGGCAATTTAAACTGTTCAGATCCTTGCTGTCCGTGCTGTGATCCAGGTTTCTCTGTTGCAGTTGACACCTGGATTCATTAGATCCTGCAGTGAGCTTGTTCAGCTTGCAACACCTGCGGAAACTGAATTCCATAAAAGAACAGAAGAGTTTCCTGCTGGTGTAGGAAGCTTACCAGCTCACCAGTGGGTCTGTGTATGAGTGATAGGGAGTGGGTGGTACTACATGCCACTGTAGGATTGCATGGAGCTGGAGAGTAGAACTGTTGGCAGCAACAGGATTTAAGACAAAATTGTCTTAGAACCACAACCTTACATGAGTGCTTTCTCCTGCACAGGAATTTCTGAAGAGGTGCATGTTTCTTCCCCTTTCTTGCTTAGGTCTTCCAAGGTTCATAGCATGCTGTTAAACCTTTTCCTTTCAGAGTTTTTAATCTTTTTACGTTGTTAGAGGCAGAGTCTAGGAATGAAGGTAAATTGCAATTTGGTAACTAAGAGCAGATCAAGAGAGGCATTCAGTAATGAAACCTCATGATTGTGTTGCTGTCAAATGGCAGAACTTGAAGGAAAATATAATCTGCAAATATTTAAATGTGATTCTTTGAGTAATCTATGGAGGAGATAAATGAACTAAGGAGACTTACCATACCTGAAGTGGTTGTTTCTCTTCTCTGCCATTGACTTGTTTGCGATGAGAACTGTAGCCCCTTAGTGATTTTTATTTCTTTGTAAATTGGGTGGATGATTATTTCAGAAAAGACAAGAGAGCTTTGGAACTTGTAGTGTAGGCTAAATGTTTATAAAGATACTTACCAGCTTGTGGGGATTGGTAAGCACAGAATTACCCTTACAGTCTAGAGATTAGTGGTAAATTGGCTGATCTCTTAAATGTGTTGCCTTCAAAGGTCAAACCAAGCTGACAGTAGGGAGGATGTTCCTTTTACTTGCTTTAGCAGTGTCTGTAAGTACAGTAGTATCCCTACATGATATTTTTATTTGACTGGACTGGTTGGGAGGACTGCATAACAATGAGTAACATTTTCTTTCAAGAAGAAAGTTATAGATTGTATGGAGTGTATTAATTAGGGAGCATACTAAGTAAGTATCTTAATTAGCTAACATGTTTTTCTGACTAGGTGGAAGCTTCTGCATCCAGATCAGGTGCAAAATAATACTGTGGTGTTACATCTGTATTTTCATTACAGTATGGGCATGGAGCATGTGTACAGCTACTGCAGTGCAGTTTTAACCCTCTAAAGCCAGAAAGAGGAGACAAGCTCAGTGAGCTTGCTTACAGACATGTGGGAAAAATGGAACTCTTCCTTCTCTACCTTTGATTTGTGTATGGTTTTGTGTTAGTGTCTGTAAAAACTAAGAAATTTTGGGTTTTAGCTTTTGATCTAGAACAACTTTTGTAGGGGACTGAAGATGTTTGTGTAGAAAAATACTGTACTGACGATGACACTTGAAACTATTGTATACTCTATGTCCAAGTACAAGTTTTTCTCTGACACATTAAAAAACTCCCACAAAATCACAGACTCTCCCATTTGACAGGAATTGGTATTATCTTTGCAAGCTTTAGAGTCAGTTTTAATGCAATTTTTTTCCCAAAATACCACAGCTAAATTCCTTCCTTTAAGAAGGATGCATTTGTTTCCAAAACAAGTGCTTCCAATTCATAAATTTAATGCAATTTTGACTAGGAAGGCCTTAGACTGCAGTGATAAAACAATAAACATGAGGGGGTCTTTCCAGTCCCCAGAATTCAGGCTCAGCGAAATATATTTAGGAAAAATTGGTAAGGAGAGGGAGTTGGATAGAATTTATTAAAAGTTTCTGACAGTGTAACACTCTCCTAGGTATCTTTTCTGTAATGGGAGACAGGAAGGATCTGTGTCTTCATTACAAATTGAAAACTCGTGTTGGATGCTTCTCCGCTTTGCTTAAGTAAGCAAAAGGAATCTCCTGGTGTAAGAAGGTATTGTTTGGTGGCAGAGAGATGAGGTGCATTATGTTAGGCATTTTAAAAGTATTTAGTAGGCTTTGATATTACAGGAAAAAAGTCAGGTTCATCTCAGATGGGAGGAGAACCCATTATGGGTTGCTTGAAATCTTCCTTGGGATTTCTTTCTGCTTTTAGAAAGACCTTTCCAATCACCTTTTTTTTTTTTTTCCCCCAGGTGTATCCTTAACTTTTTTCTTCACCTGCAATTCAGAATGAGCAGAAACAGCACATGTAAAACATGGGAAAGACTGAGTGTTAGGAGTGGAGTTAGTTTACAGTAAGGTTAATCTACATATATTTGGCAATTTTAGGTTAATGGTTGGACTTGACTTTAGAGGTTTTTTACAGCCTTAATGGTTTTATGATTCTGTTCTTGTTCTGTAAGACTGAAATAGGATAGATGTTTATGACTTTCTGCATTTGAGTTGGGGAGGGGATTCCAGAATTTATTTCTAAGGCTCTCAGTGTTGGGTAGCTCTGGATAGATGATACAGGACAGATACCTGCCACAAGTGGGTGTTCTCTCAGTTGAGGATGCTTTGGACTTCTAAAACACTCTCAATCATGCTTATTTGATCCAGGAATGTTCTGAGATCACCTTGTGGAACTATTGTACAAAAATCCTAATGAGATACAAGAGGCCTCACGTAAACCACACAAAAACTAAAATACCATGTCTGGATTATAAGCAGATGCCTGCTTTTGAAGTGTGGTCTGTGCTGAGCAGTGGGTTTAGGTATAGGTTTCATCATAAGGCCGTGCTAAATATACAGATCCTGGTTTCCAAAATGTTTTTTTTTTCCAGAATACAGTGGCACAGTACTGTTCTAGAGAGATAAGTTTTGTCTCTGCTCTGTGTGATTTCCTTGGCACTGCTGAATATGGAAGTGTATCTTGGTGGGAAAGTCTTTCTGGTTAAGTTTTTGTGGAGAAGGAGGGTGAGGTCATATTAAACATATAGGGTTGGATGTTAGCATTTGTTAATTTGGTTTGAAAGAACTAGTGAGTAGGATAGGAAGGAAGACAATATGAACTTAAAACGCCCAGCACAGAACTATTGTAGAAATCTGTTTCTGTGGACACTAGAGTAAAAAATAGCTTGGTAATACTAGATACCAAAGAGGCTTTTACATGGCAGGGAAATTTTGGAGTAATAGTGACAACTTAATGTTCAGGCTAATAAACTGTGGTTGTCAGGTGATAAGTGATACAGAGAAAATTCCTGTGCAACTTCAAAGGGGAAGTTCAGTTCGGTGTTAATAAATTGGTGGTTCTCTAAAATTTCAGTGCTTAGCTGCCTTTCAGAGGTTAAGTTCTGGTTCAAATAAAATTGCATTTAAAGTGTGATACTTTATCTAGCATACAGTTGCCACAAGCAGCCACTTCTCAGAAGAGGAATTTAACTTCAGTGACTGCCTCTGTCTTTGGCAAACCCCCCAGGAATTGCCAATTGCTCCAAAATGCTTATATATTCCAATGAAGTTATGTTTTTCAAACAAGGTTTGGAAAAAGAAGTTGGAAAAAAATAATCTTTATCACCCAATTTCTGGGAATTTTATGTTGTTTATAGTTGGGTTATAATATAGATACATGAAGTTAAATCAATATAGCAGCAAGCTTTTGAGGTATAGAGTAGTATTTCATTAATGTTGATTCTACTTCTGTTAATCATTCCTAAATTTTGACACAGTCTTGGCAGAATGTATGTTTGAAGTATGCTGAATTTTGAAAATTTTAGAGATTTAGTTGTGGTTGAATTTATTGAGGGAATGTATAACTTGTTATTGCAGTAATCTGCTATTAAAGTTTGGGATATCTCCCATCTGAGCTTTAAGCTTGCTCTAACATGGCAATTAGGGTGAAACACATTTAATTCCCTGAAAGTAAACTGTAAGTAATTATTAAACACTCTATAATGATTTAATGTAAATATTATGCAGTGTCTTGTGGGTGACAGATATTGGGAGGACAAATGAACCAGAAACAGGAATGCACTGATTTGAGTGCAGGAGTGAGTCCAGGCTTGTAGAAAAATTCAGTGATGTCTGTGAGAACAACTGATGAATTGTGAAGAGCAAGTAGCAGGATGTAATATCATCAAAATACGAGGAAAGGTTTGTGTGATGGGCGGCTTGCCTGTTTCTCCCAGCTGACTGAGTTGAATTCATTACAGCCTGCTTGCTGAGTGACTGTTCATTTGGGAAACGTTAGCAACTCCATGGATGGGTGGATGAATAAATTTGTATAACAAAGTTCTGAGAGCTGGAGACTTTCAGAGTAGCATCCAGATCTCTGAGGAAAGATCTGTGTAATATATCTGGAAGTTCCCAGACCCTGCTAGCTCCTGTTGGGAATGTGGTGGGAGCTGGTGAAATTTGATTCAGATTTTATTTTTTGTAATGCTGCATGCATTACGATGACCAACCATTATTCCACTTATATGCTGGTATGCCTGTTAGAAAAAGTACTGCACATACTGGATCTGTCTGAATACTGAAACACTTTTTTCCCTGCTTCATTTTATTTAGGTATTTCAGAGAGCTGGTGTTAATTGGGGGTTTTGCTAAAGACAGAGGTAGTCACTGAAGTTGAAATGGCAGCCTGTGGCAGCTGAGGCCACACAGTGAGGATTCTTTGCATAGTTACCCATGTTGTACATGGGATAATTAACTTTGTTGTCATGTTTGGGCACTTCTCATAGCCACACAATTCTCAGGCAAATTCTGTGAAATGTACACATTTGGAAGTCCATTTGGAAGAAGGTGATGACTAGAATGTTTTATGTTGCTGAATTCATAGCAGCACTGCATCAGGAGCTTTGGCAAACCCACCTTTTGTGCATCATTCCTGCTCTTTTGATCTGTTTGGTCAGAAATGGATTTGATAGGTCATGAGCTTCCAGGGGTAGCATGGCAATGTACCAGCTGTCTCCAGACACAGTGAAAAACTTGGTCTTTTATAAATTTATTTAATAGTCTAAGTTTAATCTTTTGTTAAAAGTGCTTGATGTTTGCTAAATAAAGATATATAAAGCATCTGAAATTATTTTTGATATCCTTGCAATCTGTGGGTTTTTAGACATACCTTCTGGAACTATATTCTTTCTGTAAAAACATTTGTGTTGTTTCAGCTGAAAGTACAGTTGTTTGTAACATGCAAACTGGACATGAGATATTGCTTTGTAGTAGTTACTGATCTGCTGGTGAATGATTCTTGTAGAGATGGGAAGCAGTTTGTGTAGGCTGCAAATGAAATACAATGAGTTTCAAAAATGTAAACAATTGAAAATACTGCTTGATGTAAATTAAAATGCCCAGAAGCCACATACAGGTGCTTGAAATCTTGATCCTTTTTAGTCATCCATAATGTCATCATTGTGTTTTTTTCCCAAAGTATGTTTCCACCCTAAAATTGTACTAAATCAGGTGTCTGAGAGACAGCTGTCATCCTGAGTATCTTACTATGTGAACAGGCTCTGCCATGCTGGAGGTTAGTGTCTCAGGGACTTTGTAAGGGTGTAGATACATACCTTCTGATCTCACAGGTAACAGCAGGAGTCATCTCTGCCACTTTCTTCTGTCTTTCATACCGTTTAATGCTCTGTTTTCTGTGGTTTTCACAGGTTCATGTGATGGCTTCTACCTTTAGGGTCAAAATAACCCTTTTTAGCAGAGACCAGCTGCTTTGCATTTTAAGCTTGCCTGCTGTTCCTTGGGAGTGAAAAGCAGGAGGACTGGTTGGGCCAACTGATGAATAATCATGCATTTACCCACTCAGTTCTATCATGTGCTACTTTGAGCTGTTTTTGAGAGAAACTTAAGGCTCTGACTTTGAGGGATGTGGTGTAGCTGTCAAGTTTATTCTCAGGTGATTACAGTTCACACTGCAAAAATTCCTTTTGTACTTTCTTTGAATACTGTGATGATTGGTGTATGATGTTATAGGTGTACCATGTTCTGTTTTGGAGAATTTTGTCTTGCAGTGGAAGAACAAAGACAGCTAGAACTGAGTGAAAGAATAGGTCTTGTTCAAGAACAGGGTTTACATCTGTTTTTATTGTTTGATATTCAAACTCAGGAGTCTTTACACCACAGAACCAAAGAATACCCAAATATTTTATGATAACCTAAGAAATTGTTCCTCGGGCACTCATTAAAATGGTTATTATGTGATGAGAAAGTTCATAGTATTGGATAAGCTTGAAATCTCCCTTTCCTTGCTTGTAGTATTGGTACTTCAAAGGACTGCATAGCTGTCTCTTTGCTGTGTCTGCAATGTCATGGGCATCCACTAAAAAAGTCAACAAATGGATCAACTTGTTATTTGTCAAGGTATTTCTGTATGATCTGAGTGTCTGCCATCTGTGTGTTTGTGAGGTCAGTTCATTGTCCACAGGCAGCAGTGAGTGTAACCTGCTGTTACTGCTTTGGGATCAGGATGGCTCTATAAGTACAGAGAAAAGAGGGTTCATCTCAGCTGTGTGCAATTTTGTGTGCCACACTTGAAAAAGGTCACTTGATTTGTTCAGCTTGGAGAGGAGGAGACTGAGGGAAGACCTTTAATGGTCTGTAGCTTCCTCATGAGGGGAAGCAGAGGGGCAGGCACTGATCTCTTCTCTGTGGTGACCAGTGGGACTTGAGGGAATGGCCTGAAGCTGAGTCAGGGGAGGTTTAGGATGGAAAAGGTTCTTCACCCAGAGGGTCGTTGGGCACTGGAATGGGCTCCCCAAGAAAGTGATCACAGCACCAAGCCTGACAGAGTTCAGGAAGGGTTTGGACAATGCTCTTGGGTACATGGTGTGGTTATTGGGACTGTTCTATGCAGTGCTAGGAGTTGGACATGATGAGCCTTGTGGGTCCCTTTCAACTTAGCACAGTCTATGATTAAAAAAAAAAATTACCTCTTAACTACTAAGTAACATCTCTGTAGTCTTTTTTTGCTTATTCCACTTTGCATTCTTCCATCGGTTCTTTGGATAAAAATCACCCATATGCATTAATATCTTCTGTGTTATTGCTTTCAGCACGTCATAGTGAATAAATGTTATTTTATCAGCCTACTTGGCAATAATGACTCTTAACCTGATTGTTAACTGATGGGTCTCAGATGGAATGCTGAATGCATGCTTGTTTCAAAATGGCAGAATCTGCCTCTGCTTTTTACTGTAATAAAGCTGCTTCTGTTTGCAGCACTGTGTTGCTGGGAGACTGCAGCTAATTTTTATGGTGCATGTCAGTAGTACTGATTCAAATTACACATTTTGTTGAGTAGCTCTTCTTTTTGTTTGTAAACTGCCTTCTGTAAGGGGAGAGAAATTTTGTTCTGGGGAGAGCAGTATCCAGACCAGAGAATATGACTGAATCTGAAACAAAAGCTCAGACTGTTCTGTTGCTAACATCATTGTACTTCCAAAGTCTCTTTGGGGGGATGGTGGCCTGTCTAAGTGTACACCAGTCTGATAGTCAATTATAACACAGGTATTCAGGAGAATTCCAGGTGAGACAAACACATCTCCTCAAACTGCTGTTTTTCTTTTTCAGACTCCATGGTGCAAAACTTCAGCGTGTGGCGTGACTTTAAAGCAAAACAACAAAATAGACTGAGAGATTATGAATTGGAAAACTGTGTCGTTTTGGTTCACAACACAGATAACGGTGGCAATTTTGGGGCTGTGTAGAAAATGCAGTCCTTTTTAAAATGATTGTTGCACAGCTTGCATGTGGATCAGGACATGCATGCAATTACATTGGCAAAAAGTGGGTGTAATTGGGCATGCACCTAAATGGAAAAATACATGTGTAAGGTGGAACCTGACTAATAAGTAAAAAAAATACTTTGCTTGCTGAATCTGTACTCCTTTTCTGGATAAAGGAGATGGTAGTCCATTTTGTGATGTTCAGAGTCTGCTTAGGTTTGTAGCAGTGTCTTGTTTTTAATCTTGCTTGAGATGCCTCTCTAAAATGGGGGGTGTGTGTGTGTCTGAAGCCTGCTTGCTTAAACACGCGAGTCATGTCAGCTGCAATGCGGCAGTGCTTGGTGCTAATGAGGTGAGCAGCCAGAGCACCCGTCTGCTTATGTTTGCTCATCTCTGTGCAATTATGGCTGTGGGGATTGGAAAAAGGGATTTGTATTGGATGTGGCTCTGTTTTGGCCTTTCCAGAGTGTGGTTCTGTGTTCTCCTGAGGACTGGGCAGCACATTTCAACTTCCATTTTGGGAGTTAGGTGGTTGCTTCATTATATTTAATGCAAGCTCTAAAATACATCCTGGCTGAGAGAATAAAAAAGGAAGTACAGAGAGGGGAAACCCCCTCTTCTTCTCTGCCCCCTCCCTTCCAATTCCTCCCAATTAATTCTAATGCACCTTGAAATGAAATATATAGCCTGGCAATCAGTGCATTCATGTAGAGTAGATACAAGTCTTTATCTGTAACATAGCATCTTTGGAATACAGTATTCAGGCAACAAAATTTGGTTAGGTCTCACTACTTACAGGTGGCCTTTGGTTGGCACAAGATGCAGATGCACTGTGATTTCTCAGCTCACTTTTTTCTTTTTTTTTTTTTAACCTTTAAGGTGCTGACAGCAGTGTGAGCTGAGTATTTTTTGCTGAAGTCATAAAGTTTTGCTTTGAACATAAGACAAATAAAGCGAATATCAAACCTTGTTTGTCTTTTCCCGTCCTGAGATGCCAGACTGTCTCCATTGAGCTTGATGCCTTCCTGTCCAATCCTGTTGTATTCCTATTCCTGCAGCTTGTCTTTCAGTGTTTCTTTTTCAGAGAATTAGCTTGTAAAACTATAGGTCATGATTAAGTAATACATTGATCTTGATGGCAAAGCTGGCTTTCCCTCTAGTTCCTGCCTTTGTCACAAGGTGCATCCCTGTTAGCTGATAAAGTTATTTCTGAGTGCATAATATAAATCAGATTGTTGAAATGATGTGTTAAAAATACTGCAGGTTTTTTGTGGTTTTTTTAAGGCTTGTATCTAGTCTCTGTTACTTTGGCAATATTTTGTGTAACGTGGTATCACAAACAGAGGGATCAATGCAGCTGGACCTGGGAAAGGTATGAACTGCATCCTGTAGGCAAGAGCCAGCAATGGGAGGCAAGAACCTCCTGAGCTGTTGATACAGCTGATGAGAGCGTAGTGTGCAGCTTACACCCATAGAAAGGATGGAGTGTCAACCATAAACAAATGTCCTTCACCCTGGGAAGGAGCCCAAGACTGTGTGCCCTAATTAAGTCTGGTTTTTGCTTGGTCCTAGTTTTAAGTGAGTTGAGAGTGACATGAGTGAAACAGCACAGCTGACAAGATGCGTGCTAGGGAGAGTTGTGCTGTTTTAACATTCGCTGTTGAAGTCTGGTATCTCTGTGATCACAGATAGTGCAGTATTTCTGTGCCTGTTTACCTTCTCCTGGAGACCTTATGACTGAAGACTGGCATGTTTTTCTCTCTTCCTTTAGGTCTTCGGGTGAAAGGGGAGCTCATTACTGCTTACCCACAAGTGGTGGTTGTGCGTGTGCCAACGCCTTGGGTCCAGAGTGACAGCGACATCACGGTCCTTCGCCACCTAGAGAAGATGGGCTGTCGGTTGATGAATCGTCCTCAAGCCATCCTCAATTGTGTCAACAAGTTCTGGACATTTCAAGAACTTGCTGGCCATGGTGTTCCACTTCCAGACACTTTTTCATATGGTAAGGCTGTTGGATCAAAAGGGTAGCATAGTTACCTAGACAGCTTACGCTTTTGTAGTGCAAAAGATGTAAGTTTTGGAAATCCATAGAAATTTAAGTGGCATGAAGCCAGGTCCACAGCTAAGCATTGAGTAACCAAAAAGGAAGTTAAAGTCGTGACACCCAGATTCTGCTTTTGTCTTTGTTGATTAGCTTTTGATGCTTTGAAAAGAGTACTTGATCTGTACTTCAGCTTTCCAAGCAACTGACTTTGGCTATTAGTGCTATAACACTTTCTGTTCTTTTCCAATTGTCCAAAACAACAGACAAGAGCTTGGGGTACTAAATGTCATAAGTACTACAAAAAACTTCTATATGAATAAAAGTGTCTGCAAATACAGTAGTTTTTGTGAAAGGACAAGAGTAGCAAAGAGTACAAGCCCTTATGTTCATCCTTTAACAATACTTTGGGCTTTGTTTCCCACAAAACAGGTTATATTGTTTATTATTGCCTCTGGAATCTCTGGTATCTCTGGTTCCTGACAGAGTGCTAGATTAGAGGAACCATTTGTCTGAGCTATCCTGATGCTATTTCTGCTTTTAATTACAATCTACTAAAGAACTGCAGATGCCTCTCAATCTTCTGTTTCTTCTGGGAATACCAGTTCTTTCCTCCCCTTTGTGTGATTGCATCAATAGGCTTTTGTAATGGGAACTTGACAAAATAAGAAAAAAAATTGACAAAACCATGGCTTTCTGTCAATTATTACGAGTTACTATTCCCATCAATTACCGTGAAAACACATTTGAGAGTAAACTTACCCTTTCTTTATCCCTGTGGTTGCTCTAACTTGTTGAGAAAGGAATGAGTTTTTAATTTTTTGGGGGAAGGAGAGGCCATGAATGATGCTTAGTAATTGCAAAACATACCTGTTTGATAGTAACACCCTCCCACTTCTCTTAGTGCCTGCTTCTAGAATTTGACAGAAGCATGACTTTTTTTTCTTTTTTTCTTTTTTTCTTTTTTTTTTTTTTTTTACCCACAAGTATTAAGTTACCAGTGAGAGCTGACTTTGCCAAGTAAAGTAGGGTGTGCTGAATGACATGTTACTCCATGATATACATTAAACTCCATGGCAGGGTCGTGATGGCTGCTGCTGGCTTTGTGACTTTGTGTCTTGGCTTGACTTCTGCACTTTACTGCATGACGTGTTAGAGGGGGCTCACCCCTTTGTCTGCTGAGTTTTCTCTTCTGTATTTCTTGTGCTGTGGTCAGCCTTCTTTGAATTGAACTCAAGTAACCTTAAAGTATCAACCATAATTGTGTGAACTGCAATTAAAAGCTACTTTCTAAGGTCCTTACAGATGCAATGAGATTAAAAGGTTGAGGTACTACTTCAGGATATAGAGAGAATGAGATACAGGAGACTTAAGCCTTCAGAAGGGGGGAGGTGGACTGACAAGGTCTGGGTTGCTGCTCTGTGGATTATGCCTTGTCATTGTCTTTTGTTGCTTTCCTGGTTAGTAGTTTGGATGGAACTGTTACTAGTGTTATGTGTCTGCTATTTTCCTGTTAGATATTTGAAAAGATGGGAGTTGATAAAGTAAAAGGGATAAACTGGAACAAGATGGTAAGAATTGGGGCATTTGGATTTGGAAGACTAGATTGAACCTTTTGGGATAGTGATCAAGAGATGTTTGTCAACTTGTGTCTTCAATTCCAAAGGAAGTAGGTCTTAGTATCCCATACGTCACAAACACCTTCAAAGTCTGATCATGCTCCATGACCAAGGTCCTCCTAACTGATAATTTTTTCTGCATTATCTAAGCTGTAAGGGTGGGAGGAAGTATGGCAATTACATCCCAAATTTGGCCACAGCAGACTGGTCGCACATAATGTTGTTGGTTTTCTTTTTGCCAGGTGGTCATGAGAATTTTTCCAAAATGATTGATGAGGCGGAAGTGCTGGAGTTCCCTATGGTGGTGAAGAACACGCGGGGTCATCGAGGTGGGTGTGAGGTCAGAGGTGAGGGCAAGGAGTATTCTGAACAGCACTCCCAAGATTTCGTCTCATCAAGGAATGATAATTAAGAAGATCTGTTAGGTGTTGGACCTCTTTCCAATACATCTAAATTCTACCACGCCTTGAATGCTGAATGTTAAATAGACTGCAGCACTGGGAAACACCCAGTCTTGCAAAGGCAGGAGGGAAAGCATTCAAAATTATGGTGCATTGGTGACTTCTGTGAGGAAAGCTTTGAACTGGAATAATGGGAGGTCTGGCCCTCGTGAAGTCGAAAGAAGCCTACATGGATTTTAGGAATGTTTTTAAATAGGCCTAAGAAATGAAATCTCAGTTCATTCAGTGACTTTTTTCCTACTCAACATTGTCTATAATTAGGATTCTGATTTAAATCAAATCTTATGTATTGCTTGTAAAACTGGATCTTTGATTTTCAGAAAAATACTTCTGACAGTGTCAGTGTTATTACCACAGTTTCAGATTAAATTGCTCTGTTATTAGTCTTTTGTTTTAAGTGTTGAATATAAAACAAACATCAACTTCATTTAGTGTTAGATAGTGGTTACTAAAGGAAACCATGTTTAAATCAGTTTCAGAGGTTATTTGTTCAGGAAGTGGCTCTGGTTTTAATATACTTTAAAACAAATTTAAGAAATACTAGATCTATAAAGAGACTAAAAATAAAGTTAAAGCACAAAACCAGGAGTTACTTCAAACAAAATCGCAACTAGAAGACACACTTTCTTCTTTCTTTCTATTCTGTCAGTTTGCCCTCACTCTCTGCTGCTCTGATGCTTCTCTTCTGCTGGCATGAGTGCTTCTGTAGCCATGTAGTAAATGGATTCAGGAGCTGATGCTGAATGGATGTAGATGGATTATTTTTACTCAGATTAATTCCTTACGTGGCTTAGCCCTTGCTCACACAAATGTTTGTGTTGATGTAATGGAAGAGAGCAAAACGCTGGGGCTGAGGAAGATCAGACCTGCAGCTGTTGGCAGCAATACCTGTTAGTGTGATTTTATAGTGTGGGTGGAGCTCTGAAGCCAAGGTGGAGTCTGATATTGCAGCAAGGTGAATTGGACAGCTGTGGAATATTTGAGACAGTGGATTTGACTTAACCCTGCCTCCTGTGAAGTTCTACTAAATAATTTTAGAGTTTCAGCTATTGATTTTTTTCTCTCTCTTTTAGCCAGGATTTCTGTAAATCTGTTAACAAATTTTGCTTTAGAGCACTTTAAAATCCAGGCATTTTAATGCAAATTTATGCAAAATACATATCTTTTTCACATTAAGAGAGCTGGGGAAACTTTTTCAAATTATTTGAAGAACAGCTATTTGCAAGTTATATTTAAAATAAATAGGCAAACATGGTCATGGGTACTGGCTGATGAATAAAAGTTATGCTCTTCTAAGCCAGTTTTCTGTGCAGTTTGCTGCTGCAGCACATGGGCCAATCCTGGTTTTGCCAAGATGTCATGATGCTGCTTAATTCATAAGAACTAAGTAGTTTCTCTCCAAGGCATCATTCTTCCTATTCCATTTCAGGAATACAGTAGGATTATTAATTGCCTGCAGAAGAGATAAAGTTTGGAGTGGGAGAAAGGACATGGAGATATTTTACTTGTGAATTTTAAGCTTACATTCTCATGTCTCTGTAATGAGAAGTTCCATGTTCCTCAGGCAGTGTTCTGTGTTATGGAGACCTTAAATTCTATCTAAACAGAGGCTGCTCTAGTTGGGCATAGGAGCACTTGGTGGAATTCTTTACACATTATTTATCCTAGTTCTGCTACTGCTGCATTTCTGTTCTCTTACTTAAGGAGGGCAGTTTATCAATTTATGTTTGTACTCTGTTAACACCATAACAGAATTGAATGACAGTTCTACAAGTGAAAGTGTGCAGCGTTATTGCAAAACATAAATCTAATATGATATAGAGCCCTTAAGAAAGGGGAAAAGAAGTTGGGAGATGTAAATAAAGATGGAAAGGGATGCAGTCTTGTGGGACTGGAAATTGGATAGAAAGTAGTAGAGTCTGTTTCAGGCATGACTTTTACCAGTAGGAATACAGCTGGAAAAGAACAAAAAAGTCTTTGGTGTGCTCTAAAAATCAAAGGGAATGAAATTATTTATTTTAGGTTAAGAAATTCAAGTCCTAGAAAGGTTTGCTTGCAGAAAAGCTAGTGATTTGTCAGGATGGTTTTTTTTCAGTTGTAGGATAATCCATTCATTTTATGTCATGTGGAATCTTCTGCTAAATTATCTTGGATACTGTGAAGTGGAACATTTTCCTCTGAATGTAGTTGTTCCACTGCAAACCTCATTCTGGAGTTGTGAGCCCTTTTAAGTATTGAGAAGAGCAGCTCTCAGGAACCTCCTAACAGGGAAGTGGGTGGTTCTGCAGTGGCACACTAGAGACTTCAGAGTTCCTAGATGCTCAGTGTTTAACAGTTTCGTGTTGTTGGTTCCTGTGTGTCAAAGCTGTAGGCTGTGGGTCCTGTCCTCTTATATGAACAAAGTTGTTATTAATTACACGTTGTCTGCTCTTTAAATATTTCTTCCCTTTTTTTCTCTCACTGAGGACTTGTACCAAAAGAAGTTGAAACTGCAAGACCACCTCCTTTATCTAAAGCTTTTTTCTTTTTCCTTGCTTCTTTCTTTCTCTTTCTCTGTCAGTACTTGAACATTTAAAAGCACTGAATCAGTGGAACACTGTTGTCCATGGAAGAATTTGTAAATGGATATAAGCTACAGATGGGGCCTCTGAGAATGGGCAGTGTGCTGGTCAGAGGTTTTACTTTCATGTGCTGAATCATTGATGCAGCTCAGATGGGTAGCTGCTTTCAACATCCCGATGTTCTTTCCTCCATACAGGTAAAGCTGTGTTCCTGGCACGAGACAAGCACCATTTGGCAGACCTAAGCCATTTGATCCGTCACGATGCCCCTTACTTATTTCAAAAATACGTTAAGGAGTCCCATGGCAAGGATGTGCGCGTCATCGTAGTGGGAGGCCGTGTGGTGGGCACCATGCTCCGCTGCTCGACAGATGGGAGGATGCAGAGTAACTGCTCACTTGGTAGGAAAAGCATTGCTCATAGTTTTGATCAGAATATTTCAACCCAGTTGAAAAATCACAAAGCTGACTGAAATAAGCTGCAGGTGTTGTTTTGTGTTAATTATGCTTACTGCTGGGGGTTTAAAGGGGAAACACGAGAATAAGGACTAAGTAAGAGGTATGTTGAGCAAGCACAGAAGGAGAGATGATCTTTGCTCAAAGTATTTGATAGATGGGATGGTGACAAGCCGGGGAAAGTTCTAGAACACAAGTGGGGCAACTGATGTGGTGATGGCAGTTTGATGCTAATGCGATGTTATCATTTATTTCATCCAGTTGAGAGGAACAGAATATGAGGGAAGACAGAAAGCAACACTTAAGGGAGGTGGAGGAGTCAGTCAGTTGGCAAGAGAGTAGAAGAAAATGTTAAAGTGACGAAACTGTTGGCGGCAATAAACAATTGGATTGCACTGTGCATCTTCTGTGCTGCCTTAAGTCTGTCAGGTTCTGCCCGGCTACATCTTCCCCCAAAGACCGTATCTGGGAGAGAGGGGAGGTTACTGCATTGATTGTAGCATACTCAGAACTGAGATTCTGCATAGCTGTGGGGGTTTCTGAGGGTAAAAGGAGGAAGGACGCTTGAGGGTGCCTGGCTGAAACTGTACTGAACCTGAGTATGGATAGCATAAAATGTATTCATGAATAGTGCAGTTTTGGTTAGTCAAAATGCCTAAGAGATTTTAGTTACTACTTCATGCAGAGGAAATACAGACTGAAACATTTTTCTGCTAAATGTTTTTTTGTTGTTTCTTATTGTTTGGGTTATTTTTATATCTAAGTATTGTGATAGATGAAACTTGAGCCAGTTAATACTTAGGTGGTGGACTGTGAACCTGACTAGCTGAGGTTCAGACACAAATGTTCCCTAATTCTTGCTTTAGAGACAGTAACCTGTGATAGCAAGTTGAGAGGGATGTGAGCAGATGATAATGTCCTAATCCCCATTCCCCTCAATTATATCTACAGTTAGAATTGTAGTTTTACCAAGAGCTCTAGGTTCATTTTTGCTGAAATATTTCTTGTGATCTCTTACAAACATGTAAGGAAAGCCTCTACCTTAGAAGGAACAGGGGTGGTTTGTTAGTTCATTTTTTTAATATCCTGAGATCATAAAAATGTGTATTTTTTTCTTGACTAAAACTTCATCACTTAACTGTTTTTAAACAAGTCATAATCTTGACCTGCCAAAGGCAGGTCAGAATCTTTCGAAATCCTGGTGTGGATTATGTTCATTAGTAGTCACTGTGGAAAGGAGGTCACTTTCTAAGTCATCAGCAGCGTGCTTGCAGGCTCACTTCGGAGCTTCCCAACTGAAAAGCACGGCTCGGTTGAGCAGGATGTCAGTCACCTGTGACCTGAGTGCAGACAGCAAGTTCTTTTCACTTTTTCCAGGTGGTGTAGGAATGATGTGCTCGCTGAGCGAACAAGGCAAGCAGTTGGCAGTCCAAGTGTCAAACATCCTGGGGATGGATGTGTGCGGCATTGACCTGCTGATGAAGGACGACGGCTCATTCTACGTCTGCGAGGCCAATGCAAATGTAGGTTTCATTGCCTTTGACAAGGCTTGTAATTTAGACGTAGCTGGTATCATAGCGGACTATGCCGCTTCCCTGCTGGCCCCCGGCCGCTTGACGCGGCGCATGTCCTTGCTCTCCGTGGTGTCCACGGCCAGCGAGACTAGCGAGCCAGAGCTGGGCCCTCCAGCTGGGGCCGCTGTCGACAACATGAGTGCTAGCTCCAGCTCTGTCGACAGCGACCCTGAGACCACGGAGAGAGAGTTGCTCACCAAGCTCCCGGGGGCTCTCTTCAACATGAACCAGCTATTAGCCAATGAGATCAAGCTCCTTGTGGAGTGATGCCACGTGTAAATAGGTGACCAACAGAACTCTCTCTTGTAAATTTTTTTTTTTTAACCAACTTGCAATGCTGTTTATCAGAGACGCTCAGAGGAATGAGGAAAGGGGGGGTGGGCGTGTCAGTCAAGTGAACAAAAATAAAAGGCGCACGTGCTGTGATTGCTGTCCCTACTCATTTGCGGAACATTAAATTGTCTTCGTTCTTCATCAGTTTTACAGTGGAGATGCTCAGTTCATAACCAAGCGGCAATTTTGTTTGGATGCTGCTTTGGTCCCCAGATATATTGCAGTTCATGTGTCTTCACAGGCAAGCATTGAAGCGTGATTCACACTTGACGATTTTCAGAAAGTTGTCTGGCAGCTCTCTAGAAACTTCTGTGAATTGCTGCACCAGTTAAGTCTCTTCTACCTCTGTAAGGCTTGATCCTGTAAATTGCTGAGTGCCTCAAATTCTTTATGTGAATTGAAGGTGTTAAATACCAAGTATTTCAAAATTCCTGGACACATCCTACTCATGTAGATGGGAGCTGTAAGTTCAGGATCCTTTTGAAGTCATCACTTTCTGACCTTGCAGGGTACGGCCTTTCAAATGATGAGGCTGAATGAAGTGTCAGTTGACTTAATGTGAACTTCCTGTAAAATCTGTAAATTGTACCATCTTGGTATTAAGTGGCAGCTTTGTGTCTAAATTTCTTTATAAAGTTTTTAAAGGAGGATACTTCTCTTTTTCTCATTGCAAATCCTGATTTTAGAAGGTATATAGGGGAATTGGTCATACTGTATTTGTGGGCAAAGTGGCACGTTTTTTTTGCATGGTTGGAGGAGATAAACAGCACTGTAATGTTTGGTATACAAAATGATGTTTAATCTAATGTGAAAAAGAATTACACTAGTTTAAAGCAAACGTGCATCGACTTGTATTTGTTAGTGTTTTAGTCTTTCTGAGAGAGATCTGCAATGTTAATGTTCCTTTTTCTTTAATACATGCTAGTCCAACACTCCCTTCTCTATGCCTGCGTCTTTAACAGTGGCCAAAGTGAAAACACTGCAGACTGTTTGTTAAAAAAAACACTGAGTTATAGCCTGTACATTGGTGGGGGGGTTGTTTGTTTGGTTTTATTTTTTGCCTTTTTTTTGGAGAGAGGAATGTGGTAAGGTGTGGAGGAGGGAAGAGCTGGTTAAAAGTGATTAGTCATCCAGAGGAACTTTAGAATAAAGCTGCAGTTCATACAATACTTACCAGGCTTACTTTTTCCCCACTGAACATAAAAAACTGATGTTGGCATAAATCCAAAGAGTATAACTGGGGAGAAATATTCAGTTCTTAGCTTTGGAAAACATGTGGCAGATTTGAAAAAGGAAAAAAAAAAAGAAAAAGAAGGAAAAAGAAATAATAAAAAAAAAAGGGAGCTCAGCCAGAGTTTAAAAAAAAAAAAAAAAAAAAACTATGTCCACAAACAATTAAGGGATTGATCCTGGACCCTTATATGTGTGTGGTGTGAGTGCACACACTCTTGTGTGTTTGTGTGTGCATAATTGTTTTGCTTTATTTTTTTGAGGGTGTTGGCTGTTTAGCTCCTAATTTTTTTCCAGACTTCCTGATTTTCCTTAATCCTTCTGGCTGTGCATTTTCTCATTAGCCTTGAGCTGGTTTGGAAAACAGATAACCAAAACAGATACTGAGTCCATTTTTCAGTCCCTGTCTTCCTCCTCCTTTTCCTTCTCCTTCTCCCTTTTCATTCCCCTCTTATTCTCGGGGTTCATAAAGCCCTGGAACTATATATATATATATAAATATATATATAAAGATAAGCCTCTTTTTTAAAAACAAAAAGTAAAACGTTTACAATTGAAAAATCATCTTGTGAAAATAGGTTTGTTTGGAGGGGGGTTGTGTGTGTGCAATGCTGCTGTTTTCTGGATACTTTAATGGAGCATGTCCCGTGTACCCTCTGAGGTTCTGCACTGCCCACCTCTGTGGCCCTTCCTCACCTCTCTGCTGCTCTGCTGTTTTACCTTCACTTGGACCTTAAACACAACTCACGGACACTATGCAGAGAGTCTTCAAGAGGCAATAAACAGAACAGTATTAACCTACTTTATGGAGGTTTGATCATGCTTCTTTGTACAGTTTGGTTTTTTTATTTTAAAAGGAATGTAATAAAATGGCTTTTTTTTTTTTTTGTAGAATTAAATATTATTATTAAAATCAAGTGAAAGGTTGACTGTTGGTGTTAAGCAGGAGGGTGGACCAGCTGGTCCAGCAAAAAAAGGATCTTCAGCAGTAAAGGTATTTTCAAATCCTTCTTACTGAGCCTTCAAATGCACAGGTTATACCTGAAGAACATTAAAGGTCTTCAACTTCCATGAAGAGTTACAGAATGACAGAACGTAAAAGTAACCTAATTCTCTAGTCACTGAGCAGTAAACCATCTCTTCAGAAGCACTCTACTTCCCTTGCTTGTTTATCCAAGGGGAATTTGGGGTGGAGGGTGGCTCTTTGTTTTTGTTTTTTCTTTTTTTGTCTCTTCTTTTTTACTGGTAGGTTCCTGCACTCCTTGAGAGGCTGATAGGATCAATCTTTCCCTTTCTAGCTGTGACATACATTGAGCACATGTAGAATAACAGCAGGGAGTAAACATGTGCTAGTTGGTGTACTGGGGCCTTTGTGTTTCTATCACAGGAAACATCTTTTAGAGGAAAGAGCTGTTAACTGAATATTCTGGATTGTTTTTTTGAGTCCCCATAGTATCTTGTAGCTCACAGGAACCTTACATTTCTAGCACCCTTTCAGAATGTCTAGGTTACACCTCACAGTTGTAAAATTTGTGACATAAACATAAGTTTTTTTATAAAAGACCAAATGAGTTGAGAGATTTGCAGTTTGACTTCCTTCTGATAAGTTGCTCCTCTGGTTGGTGCTTCCATTACTAGTTTGGAGATAAGTTTATGCATAGTGGTCACAGAGGGAGACAGGATTTGAAATATCATGTACATGTGTTTGAACATTCCACGTTGATGTTGTGTGAAAACCTTGCTTGAGGGTTCATTTGTACAAATGGGCACACTTGTCTCATGTATTTACTCTCTACTCACTCATTGCTCCTGAAACAGTGATATGCAAAGAATGGCCTGGGGATGCAAGGAACACAAACAAAGCTAGCCCATGGTAATCAGTGTTTCCCATGAAGGTGAACTCCACAGATGTCAGCCTTATACACTTCAATTCCGTGTGCTGAAAATCACATGCTAAACTTCCATACAGTTGCACTAACACTACCTCCATATGTGGGTTTGAAAGCATGTGCTGAAAAAATGGTCAACATAGTGGTGGATTACAGTAGTGCCAATACAGCTGATGGTGATACAACTAATGTTGTATATTTTAATGTTTGAAAGAGTCACTCAGAAACTCTTGTTGGCAGGAATAAGTTTCTTAAACTACATCTGATGAAATTTTGTTCTTTGTAACACTGCAGATTTTCTTCTGTTCCAATTGCTGTGTTTGGAATTGATGTCATGCTGTCAATGTATGGATTGTATCTTAATCCTTGTATTAATTGCTTTAGTGTGTTTTATAAAATCTTTCTTGTAATGTTACAACACCTTATCTGTAAAACAGTGTCAATGCTTGATGTTTACATTGACTGTTAAATTTTTTGTTCTGAGCTGACGGTCAATCTTGAAGCCTTTTCTCCCACTTCATGTGCTATATTTGCCATGTGATATTTACTCAGGAAATAACCTCTGGAACATCTGGGTATGTCAGACGCAAAGGAGATACTTCTTCAGATGTTATACTGGACTGCAAAATCCAACAAATGAAACCAGTGACGCTTGCTAAATTCCCTCATTGCAAAAACCTGTCAGTTAAATACGTAAGGGACCATAAGGGCTTAGAGAGACTTTAAAAACAGATTGTACAGTATCTTTCTCATGGCTCACTCTTTTTGAGAAGGTTTATGGGCTTTATGGCTGGTGTGAGACACACGACCCACTCCTGTTCTCTCTATGGAATAGTAGGTGCTCGGACAGGTAACTTCTGTTGCTACTGTCTTTTTTAATTTTTAATTTTTTCACTGTTCTAGGAATTGTTTTAAACTGGACACTGCAGGATTTATAACCAGGTGTTTGCTGCCTTTTCTTTGTTTTATTTCTTTACATCTTTCTTAACCTTTGAGGGTGACTTTTGGAGCATTCTGATGGTGGATCTGCTGTTGGAAGTCTCCAAGCCTCTCATGTTTCTAATTTGAGTTGAAAAGCTTTTGTTTTGTTTATTTGTTTAAAACAATGACACAGATTAGCTGCGCGGATTTCGGGTGGGATTTGTTGCGCTATTTTGGGTGACTTATTCTCCCTTTTTTTACAGAAATGTGTTCTAACAGTTCACACTTTGTTACTGTTCTTTGCAAAACTTTTCAGGAGCCAAAAAAGTCAAACAATCCAGAGAAAACCCCTTCTCCCCTTTCCGATGGCAAGAGTGAGAACTTATGAAAAATCCTTGCGAATGTTCCTTCCTAAACTTTTCCCCCCAGTAATGCAAGCGGGTAAAATGGTAAACGCAGCAGTTTGGTGGCATCCAAAACCGACCTGTTGTCAGGTAAATTGACACTTTTCTGCTCTTACTCTAACCTTCATAAGTTTGCTAACTTGTCTGCCTTCCTTTCTTCCCATCAGTTCATTTTGGTGATACTTGTTGAATGATTTCTTTAACCGGATTTAGAGAAAAGCCTGCTTTACTTCCTTATTTCCCCTCCTTATACTTGTTGACTTTTAAGAAAACTGTCATTGTGCTTTGCTTTACTCAGGTGAGACAAAAGTGAGTCCCCCATGCAACTGTATGAGAGATAATTTTGTAATACATTAATTCCACTTCCTCTTTATCAGTTCTAGATAGCTTGTCTTCAAGTGTACTATTTTAGCTTAGATTTTTGAAAGCTATGTTGCTTTCCATTTGCTAACTGCAGAAGTAAGTAGTTGATGGGAATGAAAGACTAGTACTAAGAATGTTAATTCTATTAAAATTCAATAGAGCAGGATCCTGTAAAGAGGACAGATGGACAAATATGTGTGCTGGAGAAAAAGACTATTGAGCTGATGATTTGTTTTTGTGGAGGATGGGTTGACATGTTTTATCTTGCCCTTACTGCTATATCAAACTTGCACATTTTATCCTTCACTGGTAACTCTCTCCCTTAATCTCAAACAGTCTAAAAGTACTGGGTACTAAATATATTTTTACTTAATTTAAGGGGGAGAATCTTGTGTTTTACTCAGAGGTGAAAGAAATATCAGACAATTGGAATCGCATTCCAAGTTGAAGAATATTAGCCTACAAACAGGCTTCCAAGTTTCCTGATGCAGTATTATATTTCCTATGACATCTGTAAAGAATTAGCACTTGTTTCAGATTATTTTTCTGTGTGCATTAATTACTCCTCTATACCATCGTAAATAGTCTGTTTTCCATAGTCTCAGTTTATATTTTCCTGAAAGAAAACAAACTTGCCAGCGATATAATAAACTGCAGCTTCAAATTAAGGTGGGAGGGCATAATCTTAGAGCCAAATTTTGCTCTCAATTACACTGAGATAAACCTGGAATCACTCTGTGGAAGTCAGTGGAGTGATATCCAATTTCACTGGTATAATTGAGTGTATAATTGGTGTCTTTAATTTTACTTGCAAAGTAATTTTACAAATCTGTTAAACTTATGTTTCCAATGCTTTTTCCTTTCAGACACACCCACTTCTTGCGTCTCAGCATTGGGCAGGCCTATTCCTTTATTTGTGTATATTTTTGTGCATCAGCTGCTATAGGACACGGGTGTAACACTTTCAGGCATGTGGTTGGGTGTCTTTTTGGGGTTTGTAATAACATCTAAAAATAAGAATTTCTTTTCCTCAGATTTATTAATTAATTCATGTTGGATCACAGTTTTGCATCTCTAACCTGATTTTAGATACATATTATTTGAAGATTTTCTTGAAAGAAATACAGTACTAGTTCTTTGCAGAGTCTGCAATTGATCTTTGGTGGGGAGAGTTGACCAAAATTTACTACATTCTGCAATAGTTAAAGTTTTAATATTTAATGTAGCTTGAAAGCTGGTTTTACAGATCATACTCCTTCCTCTTTATGGAATGGCTTTCAAAGCCTTGTTATTGATCTTGGTTGTGCCCAGTGCTTTGCCTAGTGTATGGGGAAATGGAGAACTTGAATAGGCCATGACTTCTTAGACAAGGGATGGTGATTATGTGCATGCTGAACAAGAACTTCTTCTGTATGCCCTTCTGCTGCAACAGAATAATAAAACTGGTAGGTGGCAGCAGCAGAAGACACTCATGACTGTGACCTGAGAAACATCCAGTACTGGGAGAAATGGATTGCAAAATACTAACTGGAGTAAGGGGAATGGAGAAGAGAGGCAGAGTCCATGAACTGTCCCTTTGAATGGTGAGTCTGATTTACAGAATTCTGACCATCGAAAGACTGTAATACAAGAGGTACATTGAGCTATCTCAGTTGGTGTTTGGTTACCTGATGTCCTAATTCTCATCTTGGATTCAATATTCCAGTTTCCCCTTTGCTTTTATAAGGCACAGTACTTGTCTTAAAAATTAAATTTTGCCAAAATTACCACATATTTAGAGTATGGGAAAATAAGGCTGAAAGGAATTTATCTAGTCCAGTCATTCTCTGCTCCACAGAAGACTGATCATATTTGTGTCATTGGTGAAATGTTTATTGTAACCTAGTTTAAAAACCAAGGACTACATGAGGAAGATTCTGCAATCATATGGAGTTTTATTTTATGAAGGTAAAAAACATTCTTACTGTCAGTGATCAGCCTCATAGGCTGAGAGTCGAACTGCTTTTTTGTGACTTAAGAGCAACATATATATATCTATTAAATAATATATATATATATATTATATGTATCTGTATGGAGATTTCCTAAATCTCAAGGTAGCAAAAAAAGGTTTGAATCACAAGCAGTTAAAATTCTTTTTGGAAGTGGGAAATACAAATTATATAATGTTTCTGAGTTAGTGCTTAAGAGTTGGTAGTTTCAGCCACCTCTTCAGTTCTAAATGGCTCTAAAACTTCTTTGATTGCACATTCCTGTCAGAAAAAACATCTTGAGCACACACCCCAATAAATAATTTTTACAAGTCACATACGTGTCTTACTGTGCACATTGTTGAACTTACATAAACCCAAGAAGTTAAAAAAGGATGAAATAAAGATTAAATGAAGACTTTTTTAAACATTTACTTTACTGTATTTATTAATGGTGAAAAAAACCATTTGCACCCTGCAGCCTTACAGATTGTCTTGCAAAGCTCCCTGGGGAATGTGGGCTCCTCTTTGGAGACCACTGATGTAGACACCATAAATACTGTTGTTGCAGATGTCATCAGGATGTTCCACCGTAACAAAACCTCCACACTAAGTAATTCTCCTACTAGAGATTAAAATGCTGACTCTCTAGTAGGATGACTGCTTCTGAAAAGAAAATAAGAGGAGAGAACAGCACTGGAAGCACTGACAAACTGCATGACATAGGAGAAGTTTGAATCTGGATCAGGTGAAAACATGGAGAAATATGCCCAAGTGGATTGGGAAAAAGGAATTGTGTCAAAATATATACTAATATGCAGAATACAGCAGTAGCTTTTGTATTTTCATAAATGTTTCTACTTCATTTACAGCTAAGTATTAGTTGATAAATTCCAAATTCTGTTTTGTCTTGTTACCTGGGGTAGTCACACTAAAATCAGGAACAACACTTATATATGGAACTAAGCTGGATCTGAATTTTGATATCCAGGCAACTAAATAGTCTCCAGTGCACATCAGGTACCACTTAGGACTGTGGACAACTGGTGTGCTTTTCTCAATGGCTTCTTAGTTATCATACAGCCTTTGAAAGTATTCTGTGGACCACAGGCTGGAAATCTCAGAACTGAATTTTTACAGAGTGAAACGAGATTGCATGTGCAAAGTGGAAAATATTTTGGCTAGAGAATTGATTAGAATCTTGTTAAATATAATAATGAGTAAAGTCTATATGTGAAACAAAGCTCATAGAGAAAGGGTTTTAAATCCAGTCAGGCTGGAGATAATGATGAGGAGAAATAATTCCTGATATTAGAGGCAAAGGAGTCTGAAGCCTATGTCAGCCTGTCATCAGAGATAGAAATGAGACAGGAAAACAGCTTTTGCTGATCTTCTGCATTCCTGGCTGTTGCTCTAAGGAGGAATCTCACCAGACTTTCCATACATAATGTATGCTAGGCATACTGGCCTTTGGAAACTGGCTCTTGGGGAGAAGAGCTGAAAGTTCCTTTGATGTACAAACTAACTGTAGCACCTGCCTACTTGAGTGGGTGATCATGTGGATTAAAGGTGTTACTGCACTGAGTTTGTGACAGTAACATTTGGGAAGAAGGGTGTTCCTCTGGCCCTAGACATGGGCTTGTTTGCCCCAGCTTGTAACTGCTGTGTCTCTGTGTAGTAGGAGATGGAGGCATATAAATGTATGTGAGCTTTTTTTTAATGAGCAGAGACCAAGGTGACTGAGTCAACTGGTCAGGAAAGAAGGTTTTTTTTTTTTTTTTGTTATAAACAGGAAGGCATTTAGAACACTTTCAGATCCTCTGTGGTTCTCTGTGTGGCTATCAGTAGAAGAGAGTTTTGTTTTGGCTCAGTTTTTTTTAAGATGTGACATACCAAAGTATCTTGTTTTCTGCAGCTTTGATGTGGTAGAGATTTGAAGAAGACAGATTAATTTCCATTCTTGTCACAGACTTCCACAGGCAGGCAAGGGGTGATATTTGTGAGAGGAGGGAATGGATAGGTTCCTCATGCTGACTGAATAGTAGGTGATGGATTAGGCTGATAAAAAAGTTAACATTCACATTGCACCCATGCAAGACATTTTCGAGGTATTTCTGCATGCCTCCTTTGTTCCCTTTAGAAACAGTACAAGTGTTTCTAGAATATATAGACTCTGCATAGTAATATGTCAGTGTATTAAGCTCTGCCAAGTCTGTGCATGAAGGGCTTATAAAAGATTTATGTGAATTTCTGTGTGCCTGCTTTTTTATTTGGAGACAGGTTGCTGTATGCAACTATGTCCAGTATTCTATTTTAGGGTAATAGATATTTTTTGCTTATTTGGAAGGAGGGAAGTGTATTTGGGCAGTTAAATATATAATAATATTATTCATTTCTATAGGAAGCAGAATGACTAAGAAAAACATTTTTGTCTTAGACAAATTACAATATAATTGAGGTTTTTAATACAGGAATGAAAAAGAAATGTTTATTATACGTTATTGGAATTTTTTTCAATAAATTGTTCTAATAGCAAGAAACTAATTTCACAGAATCACAGTATCAGTTAGGTTAGAGCAGACCTCTGAGACCATCAAGTCTCAGCCTCTGAACGAACACCATCTTGTACTCAGTGGCACTAAGTGCCACATCCAGTGTTTTCTTAAACACCTCGAGGGATGGTGACTCCACCACCTGCCTGGTTCCAGTGCTTGACAACCCTTCTGTGAACAAATTCCTCCTCATGTCCAACGTGAATCTCATTCACTGTTGTAATATATAAAATTAAAGAATAAATAAACTCATCACATTTGTAAATGTCCAGGCATACATGCTAATTTCCAGAATTTATTAGGACAAAATAATACACATTAGCATTTGTCCTTAGAGAGGGAGGGAAGATCCATATTACATAAGCCAGTAACCCAGTTGTTGCTACCTCTTTGGCCAGTCATGCATTTCTTCTGTGCAGATTTCCTGGAAGCAGTGACGTTGCTGAACTTCCTTGATGCTTAGTTTATCTGTGTTGTAAAATTGTTACATTTTGGGGAGAGAGGAACTGCAGAGGTGAAAACTGTCCATGATGTTACATGTACTGAACAGGAAGGTGCTCTGAAGCAGAGAAAGAAGACTAAGCAGTTGCTGTATGCACAGTTACCCTTTCAATTCTGTCATACCAATGTAGTGGCAGCCCAGGAGTCCAGATGAATGTTTCAGTTATACCTTGATAAGGAATGGGAATGTCACACTGATTGTGCAGCTGTACATAGTTCATTTACAAGGAGTGTGGTTTGTCCAAGAGGGTGTGTGCAGTTTTCCCTCGTCGTTGCTAGTGTGCAAAGCATTGCCTGGTAGTCTTTATTCTCTGGATTCTTTCTGTTCAGTGGTATTGTGCATTAAGCCTGAGACTTGCATTTTGTGAGTTTTAGGAGGAAACTTGGTGTGCTTGTGTATATATTTTCCCATGCATCTAACAAACACAGAAACAACACAAATGTTACGGTTACCCTGCTCACCAACCTTTACAACATTGTGTGGGAGGGGTAGTGCAGTTGTAATGTGATGTAGGAATGCTTGTCTATACCCAAATGGAAGTGGTTGTTTACTGGATGGCAAATACTGATACTCTCAAATCAGTGGGAGAACTAGGCAGGAAAAGTCTGCAGTTTGACTTTACTAAACTTTTACACAATTTTTCCTCCACATGAAATATTTCCACAGGAATCTAATGTGTGTGAAAGATGCTGGATCACCAGGTGCAGAGATTGAACTCTACCCACTGGAAAGGTAACAGGAACTAGATTTTATCTTCAGAACACAACTTTGACTGCATCTCACTCCTTGACCTGGAAAGGCCTTTTCCAAGGTCAGAAGAGGAGTTTGATACCTATGGCTTAGTCCTTGGTGTCTGTGATGCAGCTATCAGGGAAGCCAGATAGGTGCTGGATACGGAGATTTTTTTTATGATGTCTGCTTGCATTTCTGATGTTCATATTTTGGAGCAAAGACTAACTTCTTCAATGATTTATTTCTTTAGGTTTTTCTACAGCAGCGGGAGGTCTTCTCTTGCTTCTCGTGGGAAGACTTAGCCTTTTGATAACGCCTCCTTCACAATGAAGGGAAGAAAGGATGGCTCAGCAGGGATGTGCAGTGGAGTGATGTCCACACGTGGCGTTAATAGTCATGATCCCTGTCCTACTAACTTGGAGAATTGAATAAAAGAGTTGAATTGTAATTCATGAGAGTGTGAAATTCTTTTTGGTACCTTTTGCACCATCTCCCCTTTCCTGAAGGGCTGGTTAACTTCAGAAATCTGTTGATATTGTATCAAAGCTGCAGCTAAGCCAGCAGAGTATAATCTGTTGGAAATTCTTCATTTTATTAATGTTTTTTTTCCATCCAGGAATTTAATTCCAAAGAGTTCTAAATGCTTTATATTGACATGATTAATCTTCCAAAATGCCTTAGAAACTTCTGCATCAGGCCTTTGGCTTTGTCAGTCGAGTTCACCTAAGTCACTGAGGATACAAGTCTCCTGAGTTTTAAAAGTGAAGTCACCATACAGATCATGCTATACTTCATGGTCACTTTGGTGACTGCTAGAGAAAAAGAGAAGCAACTTGGTTAACCTACCAGAGATAATACACCTTTCGGATTTTTGAAGCCATAGTGGCAGGGCTTGTTATAGACATGGGCATGTATGTTCATACTATCTATTGTTTCTGAAGACAGCTAATCTTTAAAACCATGGGTTATTGATCTTGCACATGGCTCTCTTGGTTTGTTAGTGAAGCACTGTGAAGAATTAGACACACACTGATGGCATTTCCATAATGTGCCTACTTGAAATTTGTACAAAATTTACAGAAGTGAAGCAAAAAAGGGAAGCAAGATGCTGAGTTGGTACGCTATCAGTAAAAACCTCTTATCCTTGACAATCTTCCTGTTCATTTCATGGATATTCATTTCATGTAAATTTTAATTCCTGTTTTCTGTGTGCTTGTTCTAGTAATTTACATGTGAATGTAACCTAGGAATGTAGCTGGTAGCCTGTCTACAGCTATGCCTTTGCTCCAGTAGCTGCAGTTTATGGTTGGTTTCTTTGCAAATCTATGTCACACCATTCCTCTGGCACCTCTGTGAGCAGATGGAATGGCTGCCCCCTGCCCCAGTAGTGGCCATTTCATCTCTTGTGATTCAGTGCCTGTTCATGTGCTGATGCATATGCTGATGCTTCCTTAAGTGCTTTTCTGCCTTAATATTTCATGTTTAAAAAGCAGGACAGCTGAAAACTTTCTATATTCCTTCTTAGTTTCATATATCCCATCTTGCTAAGCTGCTTCCAGGCTCTGTCTGTATTTCAGTTCTCTTATTTTTTTGTGAGTGTTCAGTATTCTCTGTTCTGCTGCCTCAAGTTTGCTCCTCCTGCCTTCATAGTCTCTTTTTTCCTTACTTTTTTCCCCTGGTCTTTTTTCTGCTCTTAACTGGCCCCACATGTTCTTCTCCTTGTCCCAAGCACACACACACACGGTAGGCTAAGAATATTTCTTAATCAGTATCTATCACAGATAACCATTCTTTGTATTACTCTAAAAGTGTGCTTTCTTTTTTTCAGAGTGAGAAGTGCTTTGTTACTACACATTTCTTTTTTGGTATTTCACAGCCCTAAATTTGTTAGAAGTAGAACAGAAACTGAAAGAAATTTATCACTGTGTAATGTCTTAGTAGTGAGTGAGAGATAGCAAATTGCAATACTAAGGAGACCGTTCCTGGCTTTTGCTCTCATTTATCTCTCTTCGTTGAGAAGGATTGGTCCTGCAATCCATCTCTTCATGTACCTCACTTAAAAGCTCAAATTCGAGACCTGTGGTCAAGAATCTGTTGGTGTCATGTAAAGTTTTGCTAGTTTTGCTTTCTTTTGTCTTTTCTTACCTTCCTTTGAATTTAAATACTGTGTATCAACAATTATATAGTAATTGGATATTCATGATACACTATTTTGACATTACTTGTACAGTATAGTGAAAACAGAGTAATAATAGTTCTGTAGTGATAATACTGACCTGTGCTGTGATGATCAGGATATAAACAATTCCTTTTGCACATCTGCATTTCCTATCAATTGGAATTGTGCTGTTTTGCCAGCTACAGAAATGGAATACTTGTAAAACTCTGCTTTGCTTAGTGCGATGAGATCTTGGGGTGGGGTATATTTGTATTGAGGCCAGACTTGGAGAGGGGTGGTAATTTTGTTTAGCATTAGATCTGGAAAACCTCTGTAACTTGTCTGGCCTGCATTCCCAGTTGTGCATGATGTAAACGGACAGCTATGTCTTGACCACTGTCTTCTTGTATTTTTCTGGGTCATTTTCCTTATATTTTGCCTTATCACCTTGGTTGCTTCTCCAATCCACTCTTTCCCTGTCTAGACATCTTGGTTTATCACTGTGCATTTACCTCTAGGTGGTCTGCAAAATCTAGGTTTGAAATCAGACATTGCATCATCATCTCTGTAACTCTCTTATCCCACGTTGTCATCACTTCAATAGTTTTCCAGACACGGTGCTTTGGAGGCTGCCCTGCTGCAATGGTAATGTTGAGAAGGGAGAGCGTGCATTGCAATGACCAGGTCACCTCAAAAGCCTCAAAAATGGAATCCTTGGGAGAGAGGCTGCCTCTGTGTGCTTCTTTGCCCTGCACTGACCCTCTTAGTTTAGCTGGTTGTGCACAGATTGATAAGCTCAGCCCTACATTGCTTCCTGGCTTGGGTGCTTCAGCCTAGACGTGGGCCAGTCAGAGTGATCAGTGATCACTGCTGCTGTGCTCTTCTGTGCTTCACATGTGCCTGGTGCTGAGATTCGGGCAAGCTCCTTGGTCTCCTGAATGTTTGCCCTGACCTGCTTTGGATCTACTATCCCAGTTGGTGGAAGGGAGTTGAGTAAGTAATACTGGGCTCCAAAATCATGTTAAACGCATTAGGTAGAGTTTCTGTCAGAGATGGAGCACACCTCTGTGTTTTTCTCAGCATTTTAATTTAAAAAATTATTTGTATTTTTTATAATGTCACTTCTGAAGATTTCTAATGGAGGCAAAAGTCTTCCTTCTAGTTCTGCTCATCTTTTCCTTCTTTGAGAGCATATATAGCAGCTGCCAGAGCTGTCTTTAGGGAAGAACCTGCTGCTTCTTCCCTACAGCCCCCAAGAGTCAGGAGAAAAAGATAGGGATATAGTGATGTTCTTCCAAGGGAAAAGATTGGGATGCTGCTCTCTAGCATTCCTGATAACCATCCAGCAGCTTAGCAGTAACAACAGTTCTCTCTAACAGTATGAAATAGGAAGCAGGGAAGGAAGGGACAGTATCCCTTACAGCTGTGATGTCACTAATGGAACAGAAGTCACATTTCTGTGGGCATAAGGCAGGGTGGAGAACTTGGGTTTTTGAAAAAATAAAAAAAACAATCTCCACAGTTTTCTAGTCCCTTCTTTCCAGACCTACGGACAGTGCTCCGTTACGGGGAAGAGTATCTGCCTAATCTTCCTTGTAACATCCCTCTGCGCAGCTTTCTGTGGTCCTATATGCAAGGTAAGACTCAGGGAAGAAGCACTCTCAAAATCATTCAGAGTACTCTCTGCAGCCTGAATACTTTTGTGGCTTGGATTGGGGATCTCTCGTCTTAGCCCAGTCTTAGTAACAGCTCATGTATTTTGAAAACAGCTGAGTTTGTGAGCAGTGAATGGAAATGAAGAATTGCTGCCCAGTTAAGAGACTTCACTCTGGAACAAGCAATCCCTGAAATAGGAGAGGAGGCCCAGTAGAGGGAAGGAAAGAAAATGTTTTCAGTATCTAAATTTCCAGATTTAGTTAGGGGTGTGTGTGTAACTTTATGCTGTAGCACTGCTGGTTCAGCAGTTGTCACATGGAGTCACTTTGGGTGGGTGATATTAAAGGAGTACAGCTTTGGTTAGATGCAGGTGACTGTTTGGTGTAGAAGCAAAAGGATAAGAGGGGTTGCTAAGGATGCTTTCCTATCTAAACTCTGTTCCTGTTCCTCCCATTGCTCTACTGAGATACACTTTTGCATTGTAGTTTGGTAGGAGGCTTTTTTTGCTTTAATTTCCAAGGCTGACAGTTTTTAACTGTTGCAGATTTCTCTCCTGCAACCAAATTATGGTCTTGAGGCTGGCCATTGTTTTTAAGATATCTGTGTAACTTACCTTGCCTGAAAAGATGGGGTTGGGACACAGAATTACATTTTTCTGCTCAGTATCATGGGCTATGGGTAATGTCCATTTGTGCAAGGCAGTTTTGCATCACTGGTGTGGAGCCCCTGGTGGTTTTTACACCATCTGAGTTAGCTGGGTTTCCTTGGAAGTTTAGTTACTCACTGAGATGAAGCTAGCATTGAGCATGTGTTACTACAGACTGTACCAAAGATGAGCCTACTCTGGAAGGCAAATAGCCAAAGCAGATGACAAAGGTGACAGGACACAAGAAAAGAGCATTTCAGTAGCTACGAGTTGTAACTCCTCTGTGGTGCAGTGACAGCTGTTGATTATGCTGTGGAGTCCATTGGATGGAAAGAGATGAAAAACGACCAAGATTCTGTCTGTTGGCTGGCCACTATTCTTTGCATGCATCCTGTTTTTCATCTTCCTGTAGGGAATTACTGCCAGAGTCACACCATATTTGCAGGTAGAAGTGTTTGTTCTTGAGCAGGGGCTGCCCAGGCTTAGGCGCAGTTTTCTTTTGTCACAAAGGGAGCCCCCAGTGAGCTCTGTGCAGCTGAAGATGCCAGCAACAAAAGCAAGGATGCAGCCACAGGAATTTAGCATTGAGGACACTGTGCAAACTCATTTTCAAACATGGTTTTCAGGCGTCCAAGTCTTGCAAAATTACTAGTCATAGCCATCAACTTTTGATTAAATTTCCATCTCTTTTCTCTAGCCCACATGATTGGTGTTTAATGTCACTGCATTTAGTGTCCCTTGGAGCAGAACACACTGTGGTGCATTGTTTTGTTTGTATAGAGTTGGCAAGCAGGTCATAATGTGTTGCTTTGGTTGCCTGGAGGAGTTCAGCATCTTTTAATTACATGTTTTTGGAAGTGTCCTTTAACAGATGTAACCCTTAGGAGCTGGAACAGCAAAGATGAGAAGCAAGCTGGTTCAGAGGGATTTGGAAGCAGTTGCTGTGAGCCCAGAATGGTGAAGTGCTCTCAGAGAGGTGAAATTCATGCTCATATGCAATCCTACTTTTAGAAGCTTTTTCTACAATTCCTATCTTCCCCATTGGTTTTGGAAACCATCCCAGAGTTTTGGATACACCTCCTCAGTGCAGCAATGCGCCGCTGTCACTGAACTTCTGATAAAACCTATCCTACCCCTGCACTTGTTCTTTGGAATGGAGAAGGTGTGGGCCAGCAGAGTTTGTTTTTCTCACTGGCGTGTCAGAAGAGCTGCCAATCCTGTCTGTTGCCAGATGCGGTTTTGTCACAGGCACCTACCAATGCCTGGTCTTTGAATGACATCTTCCAAGGTGAGAGAGATGAATTCCAACATCTGTAAGTCACTTCTAACTGTGCTGGACTTGGGTCTTATTTTGCTAAGTGCACTTTGGACCCATTAACTTAACGGAGAGTAGGAAACACAAACATGGAAAAAATCAAGCCAAAGATGTCTGAATCACATTAACAGATACATCTTAAAGCAGAGATCTCTTTTACTTATTTCTGTTGGTGTACATAGTAAATACAGGAAACAAGATGGCATATCCTACTACATCACAACGGGTCTAATTTATCCCTGGCTAAATCAATCCATTTCAGTGGATGTGATGGGTGAAAAACATCTCCCAGGAGGGTGAGTTAGTTTTCTTGAAGCTGTGTTTCCCTCTGCTGGTATGGAGTTAATACTGCCGATGCTGTTTTTCCTCAAAACCAAGCTTCTGAAGCTACTGTTTTCTCATCCCAAGAAACGTTTAAACTTGTCTGTCATCATAAAGATTTTATTCCTTATATCTAATCCAAATATACCCTCTTTCAGTTTAAAAGTTTTGTTTTTGTTTAGTTTTGATCCTTGTCCTGTTCCAGTGTCTCACCACCCTCACAGTAAATAATTTCTTCCTAATATCTGATCTAAACCTGATCTCTTTCAGTTTAAAGCCATTCCCTCTCATGCTATCACTTGTGAAAAGTTCCTCTCCTGCTCTCTTGTAGCAGCACTAGGTACTGGAGAGGGCTCTAATGTCTCTCTGGAGCCTTCTCGTCTCCAGGCTGAACAATCCAAACTCTCTTGGCCCGTCTTCACAGCAGAGGCTCTCAAGCCCCCTGATCAGCTTTGTGGCTGCCTCTGGACTCTGAACAAGTCCAGAGTACCAGGGATGGATGCAGGACTCCAGGTGGGGTTTCATAAGAGGGGAGTAGAGAGGGAGAATCTAGTCCCTCGACCTGCTGCCCACACGGCTTTTGGTGCAGCCCAGAATACAGTTGCCTCTCTGAAAAAACCAAAAACACTGTGTGCAAGAGCCTGGACAATCTATCAGCATTAAGCAAGCACAGGGAATGAAATTATTTAAGTTAGAGAGCTAATGTGTTTTTGAGATCTGAATATCATAGATCCAATAAATTCCCATTTCTGCAGGGAGAGCAAGCTGTTGGCAGACCATCTAAGCAAGACAGCCCGTGTGTTCCAGAAGTGATCTCTGCAGGTGTATTTTGATCCTAAAGCACCTATACTATTCCATAGTATAATGGAATATACTATGGAACTCCTCCAAGGTGGGCCTTCTTCTGACCAAAACCAACCAGATTGTCTTCCTTTTGTTCTTAACAGAATAGCTGAGTATCAATAGCAGGTACTTCAGAGATTTTCTTAGCTGTTACACAGCATCTCTCAGTATAAATGGGTTTAGGGAAAGAGTAGAGAAGACAGTGCTCAGTGGTACAAAACAAATTTCAGTTTGACCCTGAGAACTCTGGGTATTATGTTCTCTGTCCACACAATCACCAAAAGCTATTACTGCTGCTCAAAATGATAGTGTGCTGCAGAATTTAGAATTACTGTTCCATCAAGACTGATATTCCTCAGCTCGTAGTGTGGAGTATTTCTGAGGGACATCTATGGAAACAAGATTATTTTACACATACCTAGACAATGCTACAAGCAAAGCCCTTCTGTGCCAGAACTGTTAAGTGGAAATATTTTTCAAAGCTGAAAAAGAAAGTGCTTTAGACAATCTTCACATTCAGTTGCTTCAGAGTGTTTGTCATTATAAGAACTTATTTTGCAGTAGGAGAGAGTTGCATTCAATAACTGCCTGTTACTTACCAGTGCAATAAAAATCCAATGTCTCAGACCAAGCCAGGAAGATTTCATCCCTGTAGCACTTCAGGTCTTTCAACCTTTCACCAAACCATTCTTTGAACAGCTATTTTCTTCTTCAGTCTATTGTTTACTAACAAAGATGACTTTTTAGTGGCTATTATTTCAGCTTGCAAAGACAAACTGTATGTCAAAATCAAAGTTTGCAAAGTATTCTATTCAGAACCACGAAACGTAATCCCACATTTATCTAAATAAAATGGTGCCAGACTTTTATGATGATCAAGACTTAGGAATGCCTTTGCTTTTAAGTTTGTTTTGTGTAGCTGAGTTTTTTTTCCAATGAGCCTAATCATTCTGAAATTAAGCAAAACTGTCACACTGTTGTGAATTGACATTCTAAGCCCAAAGACTCAAACAAAATGAGATCCCTTAGCAGGTTCTTTGATTATACCTTCTTTTGACAGCAAAGAAAATATGGATCAAAGGCCAGCAGACACATCCAGTTGGAATAGATTATGCTATAAACAAGAGGAATCTTCCACTGCATGGTCCCCTAAGCAGTTTCCAGAGCTGCTGCAAGCGGCTATTCAACCCTAGTCACTGATTGGATTTTGCTATAACTTCCTTGGAAAAATCACTTTCGTGCTAAACCAGCACACTTACCTACTAGTTGTAGGGCGAGTAGTATTCAGGTGAATTCCCAACTCAGTGCACTGCCAAGACCAGGCTCTAGCTCATTACCATAAGTAGGATCCACAAAAAAAAAAAGGTTTGTTTTTGAAGACTTACTGATCTATTACTGGTTTTTGGCAAGTGCAAATCCCGTGACACATCTTCTTGTACTTTGCTGTGACTTTAATATTCTAGAAAAATAAGAAATTAAGTGAGGACAGAAGGGGTTAGTCCACTCACTTGGGAGTGGGACACAAAAAGATGTTGGGTACACATTATTCTTGATGCAGAAATATTTCTAAGCTGCTGTGTGTGCAGCTCCTGTGTATCTGCAGGTGCTTGAGGAGTTGTAGTTGAACACAGAGGTGGTTCAGCATGATTATTTCCCTGTTCCCACTGGTTTCTATGCTGCGAGCTCCTTGTCTCCTACTTTTGACTGGTTTTCTCTTTCTTGGCTTCTGGCTGTATATATAAATTTCCCAATAATTTATTTCCCTGCTTTCCCTGTAGTCTCAGTCCTGCTGGTTCTGGTTCTTAGAGAGTTCTGTGGCCAAGTCTGGCAATTCACATTCACTGCTTGCAGTCATTCACCCCTTTTGTGTGCCTCTGGGTGCTGCTTTTGACACTTCTGCAGCTGAGCATCATTTGCCTTTCACTTACTGAATGGTAATGCAGAGAAGGAAGTGAAGGTTTTGAGCAGACAAGGCCAACACCTGTCTCAACACAGGCATTTTCTTCTTGCTGTTGAAACTACATCTGTCCTCAATTTTGGAGTGCTAAAAGAAGTTGCCAAGTTGCTGTGTGGGGATGGTACATGTGGTGGGTTAGTCAGCACTAGCAGAGGGGCTTCAGCAACCTCTTAAATTCCAGCACGTTCTGAGTGAGTCCGTGCTCGTTTCCAAGCTGCAGTTCCAACATGAGTCTGGTATGAGGAGGGATCACTGGGGAATTTTGATGTTGAAATTCAGTGTTACAGTTCCCTTCCTCCATACTCAGGAAAGTGTCCACTTTGTGGTAGAAGCTTTCGAAGTATTTGGTGCAAGGAGAATGCAGCCCTGGAGAATGTGACTCTGGACCAGTAACTGCAGCTGAAACCAGCTGGCTGCAGTGAGGAATAGGACCCTTAATGAGGTGCTACAGTTTTGCTTAGAGTTAACCTGGATTCTCAAGTAATTTCTGGCCTGTGTAAGAAACAGGTTTTTTATGGTCTACATGTTATTGCACACGTGGAATGAACTCCAGGTTTGCCCAGAAGTAAAAGCTGCAGCCACAATCATGGAATCTCCTCGGGCAATCCCTTCTGAAACAGTAACTGCTCAGCCCTGGTGTATAGAGGGCATGTTTGCCTGCAAGGCACAACTATATTAGTGACATTCCTTTGCTCTGGAAAGCAGATGTTTCCTAGGGAGCAAACTGCCCAACAGTTCCTGGTTATCCACATTTCAGAATTTGTGTGGAGCCAGCTCTGGGCAGAAATCCCAAGTGCCAGGTATTTTGCTTAGTCCATAGACAAGGAGAAGGAGGATTCTAAAAGTCCAGTAAAGATTTCTGTAGTAAAATGCTCCCTTGATTTTTGTTATCTGATGTTGTTGTCTGACTTCAAAAACATCTTTTGTTCTTGTTAATTGATTCAGTATCTCATTATTTGTCTGCAGCTGATCTCATTTTGCTTTGAGGCAGAGGAGTGCTTTGCCTTCAGAGTTGTCTGTCTTCCAAGTCTGTTGTCTGCAATTTCTGAGCATGCCTTTGTAGTTTCTAAGTCCCAGCTGAAATTAAACTGTAAAATTATCAACAGTTAGTTCCAGGCAAAGTCTTGAATAAAAAGCAATGAACTCTCTGAATCAAGGAAAACTACTCAAGAAATTACCTGTCCTTAGGAATATGCAGCTTTTAGACATCACAAGGAAAGACAGTGATGTCAGTTACAAGTACCATGACAGCAGTGAAACTCTTATGTCTTGTACTTGACTGATGGCAGGTAAGTGTATATGAATGCTCTCTGAGAAGGGTCTGTCCTTTTTCCTCCCCTTTTTGAGTGTCTTACCTTGTGGAGACAAGGTGTTAAATGCAAATAGCATTTAGCAATGCAATGCATAATAGCAAATTATTATTTAAGCACTTTCCACTCTCTCCTATGGCCATTACAGTGGCTGTGAGCAGAGTCTCAGAGCAAAGACCACGTGGAGATGCTGGGGACAGAACATGTGAGACAAGATGGCCACAGTTCCCTGCATATGCTGGAAAAGTCCTGGGAAATTGATATCAAGTTCTCAGAATTTATTTGCAGTCATTGTGGGACTCTTGCCTTAAAATATGAGGTTAAGTGCTCAGTGAAGGTTTCTTGGAATCCCAGTTTGTTAGAAACTTTATTCCACCTGTTGCCTGCCAGGTTTGTCTCCTAAGGAGATCTGAAGTGGAGGCAGAGAAGGCAAGGGATAAAACATTAGAGAATGAGAAAAGGCAGATCAGGAGAAAGATGTGGAAAGAGCAGAGTATACAGGTTCCACTCTAAGCAAAATATCCCAGCTATTGCTCTTGGCATGTGGTCTTGGGGACCTGTCATAAAACACAGGAGGGTATTTGAGTGGACCACACTTTGACTTAAATGTTTTTAATAATGTCAGAGTAGGGTCCCCTTTTCAAGTAATGAAGGGGCAGTTTTCTTAATGGCTTTTATTGCTATTACTAGTATTGCTGAGAAGTCCTATTGCTAAATAAGATTTCTTGACCTTCAGCTTGAATTTGCCGTCATCCTTCACCTTTACCTACTCTGCCTGTTCAGCTTTACTCTAAACATTTTTCTGCTGCCTCGATCTTGACTTTCATATAGTTTCTAGGTTGTGATTCTGCTTCCCTGTCTTGAAATTCATGCTCTTTTTATGAAGGTAAAATCATGTCAAAGCAAACAGAAGACAAATGTATTGTAAGTTAGGTATAATCTTTATCTCCCCCTCTCTGACTTTTCTGACTTTTATCTGTGTTTCTCGCTGTCCTGCCTCACTTTAAACTGGAAATCCTCAGGCAGCTCTGCCAGAGCTGCTTGCATGTTAAAATAAATTAAATAGTGAAATGTGGCTTCATGGAAACTCTAATGTCCTAAGGGCCTGAATGCCACGTCCCTGTACAAGTTGAAACAAAAGAATTTAGGCTGGACAGACATTCTTGGTATTTTACAAGATGCCTGGAGACACACTGGGAACATAGTATGGAATTAGGATGCCAATGAGAAGAGTAGAACTATTTTCAGAGCATTCAGTTTTGTTTAGCTGAGACAATCAGGTAGGAGTATTTAAAAAGTGAGGAGAAAATCTCATATAGCTATTTACAAGCTTTATTAAAAAAAAACAACGCAGCATCTGACAGCTGGTGGGGACTGTGTCTGTCAGCCTTGCAATGGGTTTAAGAACTTTCTTGAACTCTTCCCGTGGTTCTTGGGACACTTCCCAGAAATCACTCTACCTATATGCAAGGACAGGAAAAAGCAGAATATGCTGGTATGGGCTTGTCAATACACAGAAATATAACATTTCTGAAATTTGTGCTCTTTTTTTCATTAGCTGTGGCCAAAGTGTGTTGAAAAAGGAGCTTCCCTGTTACTGACTCCAACAACATCTTGATTTTCAAATATTTGTGACTGGAAAATTGCAGTAGTGATAGTTCAAGGTTACAGTGCTGTGCAAATATGCAAGAAGACTTCAAGCCACAAAGGAAATCATGTACATTCAGCATGCAAAAAGAGGGATATGTGCAACTTTTATTGGAATCCTGGAGCTTCTAGGCTACTGTAACATGTACTAGAAGGCAGATGAATAGAAAATAACCTGCATGCATCAACGAAGCAGGATTTTACTTTTACAATCTGAATCTCAGCAAGCAGTAGACCCTCCAAAATTTAAAACTGTAGATAACCTTCAGAAAAGGCTCATTCTGAGCGGTGGTAGAATTATTTCTATTGTTCTCTCTCACCTTTTTGCAGCCTCCCCTTTGAACAGCCTCATTCCAGTAACTGCTGTCCTCTGGCTAAACGAGCTGTTCATCCAGCTGCCTAACTGTTTACTCTTTTCTTCCCCTGTTATCTTGCTGTCTTTGTGGGAGAGATAAGCATCTGAAAAGGTTTCAGTCTGTCTCACCTGCCCTCTCACCTGGCTTCTCCAGGATCTCACTGGCGCATTTGAAAAGTTGGAGCTGTAAGGCCAGATCGTATTGATTCCTAGTGACAATCTGATTCCCCTCAAATCAAGGTATCTGGGAGAGATGCCAGGACATTGTGCTGTGTGTGTGTCTTGTAACGACGTTCCCTAGGTGAGGCAATCAGTACCTTTGAGCTGCCTGTTACATCTCACAAAAATGAGCTATCAAACCCCATATCTGTGATCTTCTGCCACTTCAGGCTCACTGGGAATAGCAGCCACAGCACAGAAGCTGTTCTACTGTGCTGATGAGTTTTAGACAGAGCTTGATCTGCTGAGAGCACCTACCAGATAATATTCAGGAATTTTTCCTACCTCAAATACTTTACAGCTTTGGATGGATGTTGGATGAAAGGTCTGATGGCAAAAGCATAGCAAAGGCATAGGGAATACCAGGGAAGAGGAAGGGAAGGAGGCTGACAGCTTGGTTTGAGTGTTCATCTATTATTCTTCACTTAGGGGGCTGAAGATACTGTCGGTGCTCAGTGGGTGTATGTAGTTGGATATAATGTGATATGGGAACCACAAAAACAGTTATGAGATTTTTATTTCCCCCCCCATGGGTAGTGCAGCCAAAAGGACTAAAGGAGGGAGAAGCTGGACATTTTTGTAATTTAGTATAACTTTTTGGGGAGGACTGTAGCAGGGGATTTGGAAAGCCACTAGCTTTCTACTGAGAACCTTTTGATAGAACTTCTCGAGGAGATACAATTTTCCCTCTCCAGTTTCACTCTCTCTTTCCTGTTCTTTGTAAGGTAGAAATGGAGGAGAGGGGTAATGAAAGCCTTCTCCTCTTATTCCACTTGCCATGGGTTTTTCCCTACAAGGAATAGCTAGTCACTGCCATAGTGCCACAGAAGCCCTAAGGAGTTAGTTCAGATGTACTTGCTTAAAGATGGCCAAGATGAATCTCACACTCAGTAAGTCATGTTCTCTCCTCATAGCTGAGTTTCTGTCTTTATTTTTTCCTCTATTTTCTTTTCAAGAGGAGTTTGCACATAGGAACCATGTGTATGAGCTGGGGACATGCTGTTAGAGGGGCTATTTACACCTGCAGCCATAGTGCAGCACCCCAGGAGATACCTCAAAGCTGGGGCTGTGCTTTGGGTGCTGGCCCGTGCTGGAGCAGGGGGTCTGGATGGATTGTGATACTGGCCCTGTGGATCACTTCTTTGTGAGAAGTGGGAGGGGGACTTGTGCATGAGGCAGTGGTGGCCAAAGCCAAGGTGCTGTGGGCGATGGCAAAAGTGATCTTGACTGCAACTTTTGTGCTCTGTGCTTACTCAGACAGCCCTGGAGGTGGCTGCTGGATACAGTCAGCTATCCTCCTATTCCAAGCATCTCTCCACCCCTTTGTGCTGTTGGTTCTCCTTTTCTTCCAGGCATAGTAACAAGCTGTGACCTTTGCACTCATTTTTTAGCTATCCCCAGGTGCATTTCTCTGCTGCCTCACTTCTTGCTGTCTGATCTCATTGTATTTTTCATGGCATTTATAGAGGATGAAGGAATGGGAAAGATTTTCAGAGCGGGGAGTTTTCAAATAGACCTGCACTCTTTTCCAGGTAGTGGGAATGACAGGCTTGTTGTGGATTTTCAGAAACTCCTTGACCTCAAGAAGGATGTTGGAAGTATGGAAAGTTGCTTCTGAAGTAAAGGGCACTGCATTCTTTTGAATGCAGGAGCACCTCCGAATTAGATGGCATAAGTGAGGAAGGCATGTCTTGGTGGGCTGGGGAAGGACTCTAGGAGGGAATAGTGTTAGATCTGGCTGATTCAACTCTGACTTCCTCCTGTCTTTGTCTTAGCTCTGAAGTTCTCCCTCTCCATCCCTCTTTCCTCTTCTTACTCTGCTCCCAGCCCCTCACCACCAATAGACAGCAGGTCTCAGTACTGGGAAAAGAGCTGGAGTCACAACTGCAATGTTTCCAAGGTCAACTGATGCCAATTGAAGTGCTATAAATGATTTGATTAAATAGATTTCAATGAACAAATGAGAAGCCTTTATTTAATCAATTTCATCTTCTTTTGAGCTGGTAACCAGTACACACTGAACAAATATTGTCAACGTTGCCTTATAAACCTATTTTTGCTATCCAAAAGTGTGTGCTGTGGCTGTGCATGTTTGATCAGCTCTGCTAGGATAATGCTGTAGAGTATTCACTTTTTGTAGTTTTTCATGACAAGAATATAATGAGATAAATATAAATTTTTTTCATTCCACAATTCATTCCTGTACAGCTTAATGGAATCTAGACTTCAATTACTGCACAAATCCCTCAGCACCTAAAATTTGTCATTAAGTAAAGCTACCTTAGATGTTTTGGATTCACTGAAAGTAAGCTTGTCTAAACATATTTGACATTTACATGGATTCAATTTAAACAAGGCAAGATTTATCACTCAAAAAATAATTAACTGATTGATTTTTTCCCCCTTCTTTTTCTGGTCAATGTGTTCCTCAGTGTTTCAGAAATTATAGAGCTTAGCTCCTCACAACTAGTTCCTATTTGCAGACATGGAGGGCAAAAGCAATTTCCACGCTTTTGCAGTCCCCAAAGGCTCTTTCAGTTTGAATAAGCTAGTCAGTACTTTGAACCAGGTGAAAAAACAGGGGAGGAAAAAAGGAAATATTCTGTGGAGGCATGAACAGACCTCTCTTGTTAAAAACTGGCTGAACAATTTTGTAAAGTGTTTTCTGGACATTCACCACTGACTTTTACTTACTCAATAGTCTGCCTTTAAGACATTGTAAACGTGTAGGGCTTTATTAACTTTTTTACTGTAATTACTTGAGTGTATTCTAACACAAAACAGTGTCTCACCACCCTCATGGTAAATAATTTATTCCTTATATCCAAACTAAATCTGCCCTCTTTCAGTTTAAATTTTTATGCCTTGTGCTGCCACTCCAGGCCCTGCTAAAATGTCTCTCTCCACCTTTCTTATAAGCTCCAGTTAGGTACTGGGAGGCTGCTCTAAGGTCTTTCTGGAGCCTTCTCTTCTCCAGGCTGAACAACCCCAACTCTCTCAGGCTGTCTCCATGGGAGAGGAGCTCCAGCCCTCTGGCCAATCTGTTGGCCTCCTCTGGACTTGCACCAAGAGGTGAATGTCATTCTTGTGCCAGTCTCCCTAGAACTGGATGGAGCACTCCAGGTGGGGTGTCACTAGAGCAGGGCAGTGAATAATGCAAGTGAACATGGAAAACTGGTTCTAAGGTCTAAATCTGATGAGCCTGTAAAACTGCATGCTTTTTTTTTCTTTAGTCCTGCAGACCTTTATCCTGGGGTCTGGTTTCTTCTCTGCAATGTCTCAGGTCAGTTTGCTAGAACTATTCCCATAGAAGATGAGTTTTGTTAGGTTTTTCCACTAAGGAGTTCCTTGGTTCCTTGGTAATCAAAGTTGCCAGTTCATTGAGAAAGTAAGTAATTACTTAATTTTGACTTGGCCAAAATTAAGAATCTAGCCTAAGACCTGACAAATGTTCCCACAAATACATTAGAGGTAGTTAATTCTTCACCACAGTTTTTACAAGGTGGAACTTGCTTTATGGCACAGGGAATTATTTCAATGTAGGACCCCAAACTTTACCACTAGGTTCTGGTTTGGGTTTTGATTCTTTGTTAAGACTAGAGATGATTCCTAAGCCACCGTGTTAAGATCTGGAAATTGTTGTGGGCTTGGCTGAACCAGTTTATGAATTTGTAAACAGCTTTCAACCTCCATGAGTGTTTATCTACTTGATGACCAGGTTTGAATTAACAAGTCAGGATGTTGTGGCTAAGAGAAGTCACTCTGCCTGGAGTGCTGCTGAGATTTCCTTCGTTTGGTGGGGTGAGTAAGAGAGATGGAGCAAGAGCCAGGGGCTTGGTATTGGGCCAGGAAGGTTCAGAAGGGAATAGAGTCTTTCAATGGCATGTGTGGATTTTCTGAGTGTTAGCTGGTGCACTAGTCACTGATTCCTTTTGTGAGAAGTATGCAAAGTTGCAGGTCTCGGGGGTCACATTTTTGCTTTGAAGAGAGATCCATGCCTTGCCTGTGGTTCGAGCACTTATGACAGTTTCCCAAATCCCTTGGGCATCATTTTGAAATTTGCCCAAACTGAATTCCAACTAAAGAAATTAAAGCTTACAGTCTAAAAGCTGGGCAAGAAAAATTAATAAGATTTGCAGCTATTTGAATGATCTTGGTGTAGGGGCCAAGCATTGAGAGAGGCATAGAACATGTTGCCTTCAAACTTTCTGACCCAGTCAGTTCCTGCTCCTTCTGCTATGTTTGTCCAGGTGTGTTCTCAATTCCTTGCTCGGTTTGGGTGCAATGGACAAATCTGCTGTCAAGGCAGCAGAAAGAGGGTGCAGCAGTCTACTTTGCCATTGTGGAGAGATTCTTTACAGGGATTCCATTATGTTATGGATGCTAGTCTTGTTGCAGATACACTAAGGTCTGATGAATCTTTATGAACCTTACATGACCTATGAAATATCTTTAATGCAGAAGCTTACTTCACTATCAGAACACAAGGATAACAAATCTCATTGTCTTTGAAAATGCTACACAGCAGTTATGGAGTGAGTGAGTGTGTGTGTGTGTGTGTGTAAGGGGCAGGTTGGAAATGTCAGTGACAAAGAGCATGAAGTTTGTGATTGGAAAGAAGGCAACAACAGAGGAGGCCCAAGGCCTATCACCTATATTGGTGATAAGTGTCTAGAGGAGGATGAAGAGTGATTCAGTTGCTTTGATGAATTACTCTGCACAACAGGCTCTTCAACAGATGTAATTCTTCAAAGAAAGTGAGGACTTCGTCCTCTCTGCAGAGTCTCCTATCAAAGAGCTCTGCAGACATTGGTACTGCTCTGGTACTCTTCTCATGCAGTTCATTGAGATCACTGCCTTTTTATTTTCTTCAAAGACATTAAAACACAGGAGTGATTTCCAAGGTCCTTTTCCTCATTCTGAACCATGGACAATGTTATCCATTTATCATACGTATGACCTTTACTAAGACTTCTCTTCCTCCTTTCAGTTTTTGATTCAGGTTTTAACTGTGGAGGAGAGGTGCTTACATGGTTTTGCCTTGCCAGTATGGACTATGTCCTTTCCTCCAGCTGAAGTGTGTTTTCAGGAGGAGTAGATCCCTTACTCCCCATGGGAACCTTGGCTCAACACTTCTATCACAAAGGCCTTCTTGGAGTCCATTTAGAGGAAGAAAATGAAGAACTAGAAATGCTGCACAACCTTGCTTTGCTTTCTCTGTTGCAGAGGCTTTGTCTGGGTTAGTGACACCTGTGCAGCTGTCAGTCACTGCCTTCCATGCAGATCCTTCAAATGTATGTTCATGTGACCAAAAGCCAGGTTTGCCAAAGCTAAACAAGGAATAGAGAGCACACCTGGGCAAACACGGTAGGAGGGCATGGTGGGACAGGGTCAGAGAAATCTCCCAGTGCTGGCCCCAGTGGGTGCAGCTCCTGCCAGAAATGTGCCAGCATCTGGACCTCTCTGGCTGTGATTTGTGGCAGATCTGGTTCATGCTTTTTGTAGGAAAATCTGGTTTTAGGCAAAAAATTTGTAAGTTTGCCTGGCAGACTCTTTTCAGTAGTGCTAAGCAACAGGGAAAGAGGCAAAAACTGATGCACAGGAAATTCCACATGAATATGAGGAAGAACTTCTTACTGTACAGGTGACCGAGCACTGGAACTGATTTCCCGGAGATGTTGTGGATTCTCCCTCACCGGAGATATTTGAAAACTGACTGGATGAAATTTGGTGCAATGTGCTGTGGGAGGAATCAGCTTCAGCAGGGAGGTTGGACCACATGACCCACTGTGGTCCCTTCCAGTCTCACCTATTCTGTGATTCTGTGCCTGTCATTCTCAGTAATGTGACCTCTTTCTTTGAGAAGGACACAAAGAGACAAGAACGGGGAGAATGTGTTCATCAAAATAAAAAGTGTCTAGTCTCCCTTGTCAAGGAGCCTAACAGTGATTTAGACCAACTCAGAGTTGACTTCTATCAGCCTCAGGCCAGTTATCTCAATCAGCTGAGTGGTGAGATGTTCACTTGAGACAAAGGCAATACTAGCTAGCAGTAACATCCCCCATGATGCATGTCAGTCTTCCCAGCTCCATCTGGGACCAGACTGTGGAGAGCCTTGGGAACAGGGCTCCTGAGTTAGCTGAACATTTCTGTGCCTACTGCTGTTTTTGCCAGGGGGAAAGATCCCAACTGCCTGTTGAGTAACACCATGTTGGGACCCAGGTATGGAAAGCTTAGGCTGCATTGTCACTATTAAATAGCACTGGGAAATATTTCCAGGCACAGAACTGTAGCTGTCTGTTTTATAAGGACAGTCCCTTGTACATTTCAGCCCAGGCTCACTAATGCTGTCTCACACAAGACTCAGATGTAGTTTGTGGACTGCTCACAGCAGGCAGTTTATGTGGTGACTGTGCTTTTCTGGAGCCCAAACTGGTTAACCAAGACAATTGTCTACCCACTCTACATGCTGCCATCAGTGTTTACAGAATGTCCCACATATTTAATTTGCGAGTTTTAACCCAACCCTCAGGTTCAAAAGCAGAACCAAAGGCTGTATCCCTGGATGCCAGATGTTATAGATCCAGACATGAATAATGAAGAATGGGAAGCTGTTCCTGAGGCCCTCTCCTTGCAGATGGTGCCATGACTAATGAGTGTTGTAGGGCACTGCTGGAGACTTCTGTGGGCCAGTATTTGTTTCCATTTTCCTTGTGGTATATAGGGAAGGAAAAGGCAAAGTCATTAGCTCATTAGTGGTTGCTGGCTTCTGGCAGTGTTGCTGCAGTGCTTCCTTACGCACATGGAAGGATTTGCTCCATTCTCAAGCCAGGCAGCTTAAGGAGATCCACATCCTCCTAATCTGATCCAGAGCTCCTGAGCTCTGTCCTGAATGAGGACACTGCTGTGTGCAGGGGGCAGCTCTTGCTGCAGGCTGCACAGCAGCAATTCATCTCCAGCTGAAACAAAGGGATGCAAGTGACAAGTGATCAGGACATGGCCTGGGTCACTGATCAGCAAAGTTCTCACTGTTTTTTTGCAGTGAGAAGTCCATTTGGTCAGGTGTCTCCATGGCAGCCCTGCAGGAGGGGATGTTCTGAACTGGTGGATGGCAGCCAAAGTGGCTGCTATTGGCTAAGGGACACTTGGAACAGTACACTTGTCCTTGCAGCTGCCTGTGTGGAATCTCAGGCAAGAGGGAGAGGTGGGGAGAGGCTGGCTCCTCCCCACATCCCACCTCTTCATTTAGGCTGTGCTAGAAAGAGATTACCCCCCCTATAAACAGCCTCAGAGATTTCAGAGGAGGAGATTGGGCAGCAAGAACCACCAGGATGAGGATAGCCATCCTCCTGAGCCTTCTGTTCCATGCTGCAGCTGCTTCTCACCAACTGTGAGTGATGCTGAACTCCTGTTTCAGTCTCTTTCATGGAGGCATCAATCTAGCTAGATGGACCACATCCCATGCCATCAGCTCTCATGCTTCCTGCTCTGCCAGATCACCCCAAGGAGTAGCTGAGTCATATGCCTTGCCTCCCATGCCTTAGTTTGACTCCTGCTGGTCAAAAGCCAGCTTTTGGGAGGTATTCCAGGTGAGACCTTAGGCCCAGAGACGTTTGCTCTGCAGTTGCAATGCAAATCAAATCATCGGTGTCTAGACTGCAGAGTGGTTGTGAAACCACTTCTTCTGAAGACTGCATGGGATGTTTTTGGAGAGTTCAAATTACTGGAGTAAGGGGTTTGAAAAAGATTATAGGGCTATATTTAAGCTAATCAAGCAGAAACTATTTCTCAAGTTTCAGCAAAGCAACCACTTTGCTGGGCTCATTGTTGCTTTTGAATGTTGGTGGAAGCCATGGCACATCGTTGAGGGGTTCTGCAGTAATGGGCCACAGTGGGGAAGCTTTCTTACACCTCTTGAGACCTCAGACTGATACCACCTCTGCTGTCTTCCCCCCCTCCACAGGCATTACCTGGTGGTGATCCCTGCAGCTCTCCGGTACCCATCCACCCAGGTTGCCTGCCTCCATATCACCTGTCATGAAGAAAAAGTTCAAGTGAATCTGGCCTTGGAGCGCTCTGCAGGACAGGAGCTCTTAATGCAAGAAACCATCCAGAAGAAAAAGACTTTCCTGTGCACCAAGTTCTGGGTGAGCCACCCTAGGCAAATGCCATCACTGATTTTCCTTTCAGGAAAATGCTTGTGTTACTCCCTAACCAGGGGTGACATTGGTAGGGTCTACTTTGTCTTGGTGTGAGCCTTTCAGGAAGGGGAATGGGTGCTGTCTAGGGATGCACAGCCCAACACAGTCTGTTGGTTAGCAATGAATTTCCTCTCTGAATCTAATTTTTAAATGGAATGTACATTCGTTAAAATCTGCCAGAGCTTTGGATACAACCTGTGTCCTTCTCCTCCAGATGAAGATGAAGCAGATTTAGCTTTTTCTGAAGGACTTGTGCAGGTTCACAGCTAAAGCTTGGGGAAATGGTGTCTTGCAGGACATACTGCAGTTTCTGTAGTACCTGAAGTCAGGCAGCAACTCAGCTCTTGGGAGCTACTCAAGTCTAGTTGGATGGGAATGGATATGCTTGTTTCTAAACAGCATCTAAATAGCATCTTAGAGGCTATTTATTGTTAGTGATAGAGACTTAGAAAAGATCTGGGATAAGGCAGACATGTAAGCAATATCCCTTCTGTTATACTGTATATCCTATGCTGAGGCTGCTGGGGTCTTTGGTGTCAAGAGTCCTTCTGGTTGTCCTTTGGATTTCTTGCTTGTAAGTGCTGGGTAGTTCTGAAAGCCTAACATTTGAGGCTGTGCAACTGCTTGATTGCTCTCTTTTGATTCTCTGCTACCATCTCCCTCCTTCCTGTCATCTGCCCATCTTCCTGAACAAGTCTGAAGACTCAAAAGTGTCAGGTGCTTGCTTGTCACCAGCGGGAAAAAGGACAGATTCCATGCCATACAGGGCCTTCTGCTGTTCATGTAAGACTGTGTGAGATCTGGTTTTAGAGGTTATTGGTGATTGTTCCCTCCTGGCACAGTGGCAGGGAACCTATTGTTCCACTTTACTCTCAGATGATTACCTGGGGCCTGTGTGCTCTCCTCTCTCTGTCTGTACAGGTTGCCCCTCCAGCTGATGGCACAGAGGAGGTTGCCACTGTAAAACTGACCATCACAGGAGATGGGGTCAATGTTGAGGAGCAGAAAAAGGTCCTGATCTCTAAGTCCAGGAATGGCACCTTCATCCAAACAGACAAGCCCATCTATGAACCTGGGCAGACAGGTGAGATGCAAATGGGAGCAGCTGAGGGTCCCAGGCTTTTTGCTGGTTGCACTGTATGGAAAGACTGTGATGTCCTGAAATGCATGAACAGCCTCAGCAGAAGGCTTTGAGTCCATGTCTCTTGCTGAGTGGTGTTTTCAGTGTTTGTAATGGCTGGCTTGTGATGACTGTGGAGTTGCAGGAGGCAGCAGATAATGATAACCATGTCCATGGTACCTTACATGTGGGAATGTTACTGTCAGATGTTACCACAAGGAGCTGGGGAAGCACATGGGACAGGGGTCCATAGGAAAAAACTGAGATCTAATAATATATTCCCTGATTTCCTTGCCTTCAGTGAAATTTCGCATTGTGACTCTGGATGAGGAATTCCTTGCACTCAATGATTCGGTAAGAAAGTCCTGGGGGCTGTGGAAGAGGCTGCCTTGTACCATGCATGGATCCTACCTCCTTCCCACCCTGCTCATCTGCTCCAACTTTTCCACATTCATCCCTGGCAGGTTTTATGAGTATGCAGAGGGGAATAGTAGCTGCCAGGAAGATGGCAGAGGTGTGCATGTCTCTTGCTCATCTTGGTAGAACAGTCATGCAACCTATGCAAGTATGGGACATATTGATTCCTGATGTGATGGTGTCACAAGGGGAGTGAATAGATTGTAAATCAGGTTTTCCTTCTTGTGGGGAAGGGTGCTTTTAATCTGCACCCTACAGGTTGGAATGTGGGAAATGCTGCTTAGACATTAGGACACACGTTTTGATTGCAACAATGTGGAAATGTGTCCAGAAAAGGCATTTTCATCATTGGAGATGTTCAGAACCCAACTGGAGAAGGCTCTGAGCAATCTGCTCAGGAAGACATGTTTCAGCAGGATGTTGGATTAGGTGGCCTCCAGTGGTTCTTTCCAAATTATGTGATCCTATACCTCTGCACCTGAACCAGACCTAGGTTTGTTTGGGTAGTGACTTCTGAGTTTTTCTGTCAGGAAGTCATTAGCTAGTGCTGTGTGACCTCCAGATTGGTTTTTCCTTTCCCTTTCTCCAGACCCTACTGTAATGAACCCACCTGGTATTTCTCCTTTTTGGTGGCATTTGTTTTACTTTGTATTGCTGTCAGTGCTCTTAAGTTTCCAAATCACCAGTTGCATATCCTTCAGAGAGGGTTCTGAGTCTGAAGTACCTTGTGTGTGGTGCTGGCATGTGTTTCTCTATTCTAATGTTTTTGCATTTTTTTCCTCCCCAGATTTCCCTGTTTCTCCTGGTGAGTGATGCTGAAATCTCACGTTAGCGTAATGGTGATGTCTGTCATTTCACTGTTCTGTTCATATTCAGTTTCTGGTAGATTTTACAGACCTCTGAGTGGAACAGTAGACCTTCTTTTTTGTTGTTGTTGTTGTTGTTGTATGTAAAATTCTTAAACTAACATACTCCTTTCAGCTTTTTTTTTGCACTTCTTTGAGGTTGTGCTCCCAGGCACTTCAGTAGATATCTGTTGTTCTAGACTTGCAAGAGAATTAATAGAAAACTTAGATGCTTATGAAAGTAAGTTAGAACCAGAAGAATCTTTGCTTAAGATCAGAATTTAAATAAATGTAGAAGGAGGCTCAGATGCTGGGAGCAGAATCTGAATATTATTTTGTCTTCAAAATTCCTTGATCAGTCTATAGTAAACCTCACTTCCTTACGCTATAGAACCTGGTAGCCTACAACACTGAAATCCTGAAGCTCAGTTTTTGTGGGATGTGGATCGATGAGATGCTGGAACAACTCTTTCTTTCTTGTGGGTGTAGGACCCTAAGAACAACCAGATAGAGCAGTGGCAGAACGTGGTCCCTCAGGATGGCATTGCAGAGCTGTCCTTCCAGCTGAGTGACGAGCCCCTGCTGGGAACATACGTCATCAACGTCACCAGTGCCAGAGCCTACGGCAGCTTCTCCGTTAAGGAGCGTGGTATGAGCATGCAGGGGTTTGTCTGAGCTGCTGAGAGGACCTTGCACTCCTGGTCCAGGGAGGAGGGTGTTTATTCCTTGATAACCATCCTAGGAGCAAATGGGAAAAGTAGTAGCATCTGTCATAGAAAAGAGTCTGGGCTGAGGCTCAGGAGAGGAAACGACTTTGGGACCTTGGCTTAGTGTGTGGGAGGAGTGTTGTGCATGGCCCCAGACATTTGACACAGCTGACTCCTATGGATCTCAGAGTCAGATAAAACAAGGCAATTTAGGATGGACTTTTCCAGAGAATATGAAGTCCAGTGTGCTCTGGCTTCACTTTCATTCCCTAATCAACTGTATTGGGAGGCCAGCCTCCTCTCAGTGAAAACAGCTGTCAGAAGTGGAGGGACATGGGCATGTTTGGTTTTAGTTTGGGAAGGAGCAAATCACCCAGGGCCTCCACACAAATCTGTTAAAGATAGATGGAAAATCTTCTCTTTCCCTTTCTCACCACCTTCCCTCTCCATTTCCTGTCCCTTATTCCACCATAGTCTGTTAATTTATGCTAATAAACATAACACCTTTATGTTAATTTTTCGTGAAGGCTGTCCCGGGCCTGAGTTTCCTATAGTTCTCTGTTTTTTCCCTTCCAGTGCTGCCAAAATTTGAAGTGATCTTTGAGGTGCCAAATCAGATTTATGCACTAGATACAACCTTCCTGCTCCGAGTGTGTGGCAGGTGAGGACTCTGATGGGAGGGATGGCCCAGTGTTAATTTCTGGCCTGATGTGCACAAGCTGGATGGGTAACCATGAGGAGCTAAGGGCAATTTGACTACCCTTCAGTCACAGGAAATCAGAATCTTGCATGGCAGCTGTTTGCACCCTGAGGCAACACAAAACATTCCTTTAACTATCATTCTGATACTCTAATGGCCCTTTTCTGAAAACACTGCAGAAATCTCCACACACAAAACCTGGGGGAACAGCCTACCCTTTGACAAGCAACTGTCTGTGGGACAGGTCATGGTAGATATGTGGTGTTCATCTCCCTGAGGAACAAACTCATGGGAAATGATGAGGAGCTTTTCTAGATTATGCTCAAGTGGAAATTAGAGGGAGGCAAAAAGGAATTGCCTCAGGTATGATCCAAGGACAATGCTACAGTTAGCCCCATGTAAAGGTGATTTTTTAATAGAAGGCACTTTCTTAATCACCCTTTTTTCTGCTTGTAAGATGATGAATGCCTTGAGCACATCCTGGGGTTATTGCAGGTGATGCTGATGTGTAGTGCAGTCGGCACCTACAACACTCTACTTACCCAAAATAATTTAGTTTGAAGCTAGTTATATCATAAAGCCCTTGATCTCCCCATCACTGCACAGCCCTGGCTTGACCCTGCTTGTTGGGTCAGGACTCCTGGGCCTGCTGTATGCCTGCCACTCTTGTGCCTATTGTGGATATCTGGCAGTGAGTGGTCTCTGGGGCTATGCAAAGCAAGCCGTGTGTTCTCCCACTGTGTCTGACTGTCTCTTCCTTTCCTTGCTCCCCCAAACAGATACACTCGTGGGAAAAGTGTCCAGGGGATGGTTCATGTGAGCCTTTGTCAGAAGATAGCCCCATTCCTGCCCAGTGCTTCTAAACCCGATCTCTGTCTCAAATTCAGCAACCAGGTGAGATGCTTAGGAAGAGCTGAGCCATATTCAGAGGCATTTGTGCTCAGGTCAGGGTAAGACAAGGCTGCTGGGTCCTTTAGCTGAAATAATAGCAATATTAATGCATTGTTTTGGCTGCTTGGCCAATGCTACTGGTGCTGCCCCTCAGCAGCTGTGCTTGATGATTGTGACTGGGCCTCATTGTGTGCCTGCTCCACATCCTGGGCTGCAGTGCCAAAAGGCAAAGCACCCCGAGAGCAGGGCTTTCGTGCCACTGTTCCTCTGCCACTTGCATAACTTCTAACCCAAGTGCCTCGCTCAGACCTTGTTTCCTCTCTGTGTACTCTCAGACAGATGAGGCAGGTTGCTTCTTCACAAATGTGAGCCTGTCGTCCTTCAGCCGAGACTTTCGGTACTATCGGGACAGCATAGATGCAGAGGCCTCGCTGGTGGAGGATGCCACAGGTAACTCTAGAATTTCTGGTGCCTGGGAAGAGGCAGGTAGAGATGTGCTAATCTGACCAAAAGGACTGGAGACTTTCAGGCTAGCAAGGGATCTGAGCCTTCTGAGTCCTTTGGGCCTGCTATCCAACAGATAGAGACAGAGAGAGCAGCTCTTGATGGCGTGACATGCTCACTCTGAGTGTGGTGTCAGGTAGTGAGGCTCTCTAAAAGCTAGAAGTTAAGTGGGAGGAAGACCAGATACCCAGAATCTTGGGCAGATCACCACTGGGATGTGAAATGTGTGTGCAGCTTAACATGTCCATGTGTATTAGCAGTGGGTCACTGCAGGGAAATGACTGAAGAGGGCTTGGCTTTCTTGCTCCCTCTCTCATGTTTCTGTCTTGCTGCTTTCATTCAGAGATACAGGTCAATGCTTCCCACAAATTACTTATCTCCAGGATTGGTGGGATGGCCTTGTTTGATGATGTGAATTCTTACTACCACCCTGGCCAGATATACAGAGGAAAGGTAATTCCCAGTTTCAGTTCTTTGAAGGGGAGAGCATGAGCAATATTTCACAGTAACCTTTACTTACTGTCTTTTCTGACCCCATCTCTAGCCAGGGACTTGGGAGGGCACAAATGACTCCCAGAGACAAAACTCTTGAATTGCCCAATGTCAGAATAACCCAAGACCCAAGTCTGCCATATACCAAATAACCCTTGAGGGGGAGCAGCTATGCGCTTTAATATGTGGGGTGCTAATCCAAACATTTGGAATTTCAGCAGCCAGGAAGTCTTCTGCTGTGAAGGAATGGAGAGCATTGGAGGTTGGACCAGATGACTCACTGTGATCCCTTCCAACATTACCCATTCTGTGATTCTGTGAATGAACATGGTAGTGCAAGTGGTAATATGACAGGAGCAGTGGCAGTGTTGATAAAATTATTAGTGACTGAAAGAGTGATCTTGCTGTCTTTAGAAACACTGCTCCTGACTTGGGGAAGCCAGAGATTCTGTCTGCTAATTATATTCTTCTGCACTTCTTTTGCTCCCCATGATGTTCTCAGATTAAAGTAATTGATTACCAAGGCAAAGCACTGAAGAACAAAGAAGTCCTCCTTGTAGTAAACTGCGCTGAGCACCAATTTAGGCAGAAGTACATCACTGGGGACTCTGGAACAGCTTCATTTAGCTTGGATACCTCTGCCTGGAACAGCACCTTGGTCTCCTTGGAGGTAAGTGAAGAAGAGTGTGTCTTGTGGCAGGGGTATGTGTGCATGTCAGAGCTATTTACTGCCCCACAGACATTTTCCTTGTTCCTTCCTAAGGGAGAGTAACTCAAACCTGAAACACCTCAGCATGTTCTAGATTTTGGCTGAGATCTTGGCTCTTCCTCTGAGAGCTTATTCTCCAGGTCTCAGTTGCTTTCCTCATGTGCTCTCCACAGAGAGACCTGTCATTTAGCATTGCTCAGATCGCCTCACCAAGGTGACTTGCAGCTGACTTGCTTAATGAAATAAATTACCTAGTTTGGTTTTTTTATCTTACCAGGCAAGTGTCCTGCATCAAGATTCAGACAGAGAGCCTGGGACAGCTGACTTGAGTTACCAGCGAGCCTCTTATTTTGTACATCCATTCTACAGCACCAGCAGGAGCTTCCTCTCTATCATCCGTGTGCCAAAGACAATGCCATGTGGTAAAACACAGTCTGTCCAGGTGGATTTCAGGATTTATGAGGAAGACTTGGACCACGGGCCCAAGCGCGTCATTTTCTCCTACTTTGTGAGTTTCTGGGAAAGCACTAGTGGGTGACAGCTGAAGGTGCCAGATCAGCATCTCTTAGAGGTTCAAGCCCAATATTTGATGGTCTTGGCTGAGGCCAGGACAGGGAGCTTCTCCAGTCATCATGGAACTGGATCCTGGTTTTGATTCTGGTACTGCAGTAATAGCAACAAAGGCAGAACCTTTCTTTTAGGCTCTGCACAGGGCAGGGCAGGTATTGCCTTACCTGTCCCCCCCCAGGTCACTTCATCCCTGAACTCTCTTTACTAGCTGAGAGCAGATAAAGCTAATGTTCCTCCCCCAACCCCCATTTAATCTCCCAATTTAATTTCATGATTACTTTAACCTTCTTTGTGATCCCAAAGGCTATGTGACTCTGTGACCATCCCTTTCTGTGTTCTTCTCTAGGTCACAGGGAAAAGAGGGATAGTCCATGCAGGCCAGCAGACTGTTTGGGTAGGGCTGCCGAGAAGTAAGTGCGCTCCTCTGTGTCATGTCTAGCAAGTACTCAGTGGTCTGTGGCATCCACTCTTATTCGGATAAGTGGCATAAACCTCCCTGTAATGTAGGGGTGGCTCGCACTTGTGTGCTGCTTCAGAGCACTGTGCCTTTCCACATTTCATGTTCCCTTTGCCCTCCTGCTCTGTACCAAGAGAAGAATACTCAGCATTTCCCAGCCCACAGGCTCATCCTCTGTCATCTTCAAGCCTTCTTTTGCTGCTGCTCCTGCAAGCAGCATCAAACTGTAGCCTTACTCTCCATAGCAACTGTGCCTACAAATAACCTGGATAATTAGGATGCCACAGCTTATAATTTTGACGTCTGTTGACCCACTGTTGCCTATTTCTCCAGCTCTTGTTTTTTAAAACTGAATTATAAGTATTTTGGGACAAGGTCACTTCTTCTTTGGTGATGGGATGGAAGATGTGACAGGAGGCTTTGAAAGGCTCACTGCTTGTGGAGCCAAGCTTGAACTCCAAAATACTGTTTCATGTCCCCAAGGCAATAAACAGAAAAGTCTTTTGCTGGTCATGAATACCAGATCCAGAGATGTGCTGATTTTTCCAGTAGTCTCCAGAAATCTCTTTGGTCTTGAAAGACTTCAGTAAAGGAGGAAAGGATTTACACAGGCACATGCAGAATGGCAAAGCTGATCAGACTCTATTTTCACTACCAAGTCTACTTCCTCTTATTCTCTCTCTTCTCCACCTAGTGCTGGAAAGCTCCTTCTCCATCCCTCTTACGTTCAGCTTGACCTATGCCCCAGCTCCAAGACTTGTTGTTTATGTCATCTTCCCTAATGGAAAAATCATTGCCGATTCTGCCATCTTCAGTGTCTCCACGTGTTTCAGAAACAAGGTAAGGTTTGTGTCTGAGGCCATGACTAAATGTATGAGCGTGGATGTGTCTGCTGCAATGAAAGGAGGGCTGTGTCTCTGTGTGTGGCTGACACTGTGTGTGATGCTGTCACATGAACTGCAGTTTGTGATTACTGAGGTGTGCTGTGATGTTTGGAGCAAGTGTGTGCTCAGCATTGTGGGGGCTGCTGCAATGTTTGGGAAAGGCAGAGAGTTGCTGGCTGTCTCCATAGGCAACTGCAGCCCTGTAGGATTATAGATAATCCAGCCCAGCACAGGTCATTTGTGTGGTTCTCAGGAGAGCTCAGGGCTGCAGCAGACAATTAGAATTGCTAGCACATGGTATTGGGATGACATCTGAAAGCGGATAAAGGAAGAAATGGATTTTACTGCCATCCAGAAAGGGCTGAGTGCATCTGGTCATTGTGGCATCCTTGGGAGTCTGTTTTCTTGGCTGTGTCTTGCACTCCAAAGGTGCATTTCTGAGAGGGCATTACCTCTGCTCCACAGCTGTTTGTCTGCCACCGACAGTCAGATTCAAGCCAGAACAGGAAGAGTTTCAGGAAACTGAGGCAAATCCCACAAAGAGATAAGGACTAGGCTTATTTTTGATCTGGGGCCCCAGAAGAAAGGGCTTCATAAGACAACTGTGAGATGTGTGACCACGGCTGGCTGGTTTGCTGGGTAAAGAAGAGAGAACTGTGCTCTGACACAGGAATGTCTCCATGTGCACACTGATGGCTCCCTCCCTGCCATCTTTCCTGTTAGAACCTCAATGTGGTGTTTTTAAAATACCTTCTGGGGGTCCTTGGGAGGTCCCTCGGGTTTCTATCCAAGGCAGGTCTTTGGAAACTGTCTTTGTGTAGGTCCCTTCCCTGCTTGGGAAGTGGTAGGGAAGTGGCCACCCTCAGAAATGTCACTCAGGCATTGCCTGTGTTCTTCCCGTCCAGGTGGAGCTGAGCTTCTCAACGCCAGAGACTCTTCCTGGCTCCCAGGTTGGCCTCCACCTGCAGGCAGCTCCTGGCTCCACGTGTGCTGTCTGGGCTGTGGATCCAAGTGCCTTTTGGACAAAGCCAGGAAAAGAACTGAGCAGCCACTTGGTGAGCGAGCCTGCTCTGGCTTTTTCCCTTCCCTACTGGCACGAGGCGGGAGGGAGGGGGAGGCCGCTGCACCTGTGCAGAACTTTACTCCAGGAAACTGAAAGCACAGCCTGGAGGATCAGCAGTGCTCCCAGTGTGGGTGGGTAGGGATAAAGGAAGAGGTTGAGCATCACTTAATGGTAAAACAGCTTCTGTGCTGGCACTATCAGAGGAGAGCCCAGGAAGTGACATCAATCCTGGGCTTTCTGGCACACATTCACACACAGTAGCCAGAAGCAACTCAAACAGGCCTTGGATGCATAAGAGGAAGGGAATGCCAGGCTTATTTGGCACTGATTTTTTTTTCCCTTGCTTTCTCAGATCTATGGGCTGTTCCCATCTGTTTATAACTCCAGGTATCCTCACCAAGTGTCTGAAGATGATCGTTCATGCGGGTTCCCAAATTCTAATGAGCCTGATGTGTTTACGGCATTCAGGGTAAAAATGGTTGATTTGGTGGGTTGAGATAATTCATGAACGGAGGGAAATGTGGCCCCTGGCTTTATCAATATCCAAGGGATGCCACTGCAGACAGGAGAGTGAACAGGTGCAGTTTAGGCCCTTGTAACTCACTTGTTATTTGAATACGTGACTTGAAATGTATAAGGAAAAATCATTGTGTGGTTGCCACACTTGGATTGTGTGACTCAGGATGCCAACGATTATTCATTACTTTAATTTGATTTCACACAATTTGTTTAATCTTCAGAGCATGAGCAATTGCACCCTGCAGGCAGAGAAGGCACAGTGCCCAAATGACCATGTGCTTGAAAAGGAATGAATTTGGCTGACTCAGACCAGATGAATTACCTTAGAAGACTTTGTTTGCCCATTGCTGGGGATCTGAATTATTCCTTCTTAAAATGAAACAAGAGAATACAGAGAACAGCCAACTCCCCACTGCATGAGGGGACAGGAAGGCACAAGAGCAGAGGGCAGAGAGGAGAGGACAATCTTCTGGTGATTAATTTTTTCCTACAGGAAATGGGGTTGAAAATTATGTCCAACACCAATATCAAGAAACCCAGAGTATGTCCAACCACTCCATTGAAAACTATGCTGCGGGGAACAGGAACGTCTATTTCCAGGCCCATGTTGATGTTTGCCCAGCCCCATAAACTGTATAACAGTAAGCATTTGCCAGCTGTTTCTTCTTATGTGGGAGGCTTTGTCTTTCATGTGAAAGCAGTCCTGGGCTTGAGCCAAGAGGCAGCACTTGCTGTAAGTGCAAATGGAGGAGAAAGAGGGTTTCCTGTCCCTAAACCTGTTGTGCTAATGTGAGAGCTGTTAGTGGGCTGTCTGGATCCCTGGTTTTATCTCTGGAGTGAGGGAAACATTGCCTGTTCCATGGCGCCTCCACATGCAAGTAAAGCCCAAAACACCTCTGAGATTTGAAATGAGGCAAGGGATTTAAAATTTGGGACAGCACATTCTGTTCTGTTGCCATGCTTCCCAAGAGCTGACTGAATTTGCTGCAGCCTGAGCTGTGCTGGAGCTCCTCAGCTCTTAACCAGGACCTGAGGACCCCGTGGTGACTACAGGTCTTTGTTGTTTCCAACAGAGCATCTGACATCAACCTATCAGCCCACTATGTTTCCACCTTTTTCTTCAGCTGAAGTGAAAGTACACAAGCATTTTCACCAAACATGGCTGTGGGATTTGTATTCTGTGGGGTGAGTAAACTGAGCAGTGGAGGTTTAATCTGGGTCATTTTGTGTGGCTGGGAGTGGCAGCAGATGCAGCTGAGTTTAGATCATAGGCAGCTGTGCAAGACACTTAAGGACATACATCGTAGGGCCCATACCTGTAGGCTGTTCATTGCTGGAGCTGATGTATGCATTAAATGCATTCTCCTCTACTAGAAGTGCTGGTCATCCATGAGAAGTGGCTAGCACAGGAAGATAGAGAAGCACGAGGTGCAGCAAAACAGCTTAGTTTACTGCCAATGCTCTGCTTCATCTCCTGTGGGCTTGCATTTCCCAAAATGTGCTCACAGATGTATCCTGGTATCCAGGGGAAGCTGATGTCCGTCAAGTCCTTCACAGGACTGAAAAGTGTGTCCTGTGAGACAGGCTCAGTGTGTACACAGGGTCTGCTGAGAAAGCGTTCAGAGATTTTTCATCTGAGACTTCAAGATTTTCTTTGTGTTCTCTGAAGACTGAAATATGCTCAGGCCAGATCCTGAGCATATTTCCCATCAATATCTGCCCTCTCCCACCTCCACTGTCCTTACATATACATCCACCTCTTCATCCCTAGCAGCAGATATTTCCTCTGTGACTTATTCACCAAGCTGATCTGAGGCACCAAAATGTTCCTGTGTTGTGTGTGTTGCCTTCCTGTACATGCATGGTGAAATAAGCCAAATGATACCAGTATCTTTAGCTATGTCTGCTTTTTGTGTTGGCTGTAGTGGCAGCTGCAGAACAGTCTGCTCCTCTCAAAAGCTGTGATGTGTGCACAGGACAAGTCTCTGCTCTGCCTTCATGCTGGGCTTTAAGCTGTCAGTGTCTCACAGGACAGAGAATGGCTTGCCTCTTAAGCTCTACTGCTGCTAGTCCTGTTGCTCTGCTGGTTTCTGGTTTTTGGTTCTCCATTTCTAGGCCAAGAAGAATGAGACTGCTAACATCTGTAAGCCATTTTTAGATATGCAAAGGGCAAGTGCTGTCTGTGACTGATGGCACCTTGCAGCCATGTAACCTATTGACCCAAGTGTTCTGTCGATATAAGCACCCAAGGTGGGCTCCCCACTTGTACAAGGACTTACTTGTAACCCTGCAAGGGCTGTAAGTTCAGTAGGGGTTGGACTGAGGTGAGGGGATGGGATGCCCTGCAGAGAAGGGCACAGAGCAGGTCACCTGCCATGGCAAACGGCACCATTCAATAAAATGCTTCTGTCACTGTCTACTTCTCCCCAGCCCCAGTGGGAACAAGAGTGTCACTGTCACTGTGCCTGACGCCATCACAGAATGGAAAGCAGGAATGTTCTGCACAGGACGTCACGGCTTTGGGTTTGCTCCAGCCTCCCGGCTGATTGTTTCCAAGCCCTTTCTTGTGGAGCTGCCACTGCCATCTTCCGTGGTCCAGGGTGAGACCTTTAACTTGAAGGCTACAGTCTCCAACAACCTGCAGCAATGCATGAGGGTAGGTGAGCCCTGATAGCCTCTGCAAGGAAAGCAGGACATGGCAGGCACCTGTGGCCTGTGATCACAGAAACATATGGGAAGGGACCTTAAAGATCATCCAGTTCCAGATCCCCTTTGAGAAGGCATGGCAATTCAGTGACGTTCCCTCTGACTGGAAAAGGGAAAATATTATCCCCACTTTTAAAAAGATAAATAAGGAAGCACCCTTGACAGGCTCTAGAGTTGGGCCTGTGCAAACCCCATGAAGTTCAGCAAGGCCAAGTACAAGATCCCGCACCTGGGTTGGGGCAATCCCAAGCACAGACAGAGACACATTTGTTGCCTTTGAAAACCCTGGCCAGGTTGCCAGGACATTAGCTTTCCCAACCTGATCCCTGGCTAATCAATCTGTGTGTATTGCTCTCAGGCTGTGCCCCTGCTTCCACCCTCTGTAGGCTTCCTTTCTGTGTTGTTGATGTTTATTTATTGCCACCTGCCATCCCTGCTGCCCCTCAGATCCAAGTGACCCTGGAGGAGTTTGCACACTTCCAGCTGAGGCCATGCAAAGGCTGTGTGTACAGCAGCTGCTTATGTGCTGGGGAAGCCAAGACCTTTCAGTGGAGTGTCACAGCTGAGCAACTGGGTGAGGAGCACAGGGAGGTGGGGTGGTGGAATTGGGAAGGGATGGGACCAAGGTGGGGATGTTTTGTAAGAGCTGACATAGAGTGAGGAGCTGTTTGCTCTCTTAGCCAGACAGTACATGTTTGCACTTATCCTATGGTCATGGTCACTCACAAGCCTGTGCTAGGAGGTACAGAGACATATAGGGCTCTGATCAAATTTTTTGTTGCCGGCAGGTGGTGTCTATTGTATTGATGGGAAGTGTTTCCTCAGAAGGTGTCTTATTCACCCAAATGTGTGTTATTTTCAGGGCTCGTGAACATCACCCTCAGCACAGAGGCTGTGGCCACCAAAGAGCTCTGTGGTGAGGAGACACCATTCGTCCCAAAACAAGGACAGAAAGACATAATCACCAAACTCATTCAAGTCCGGGTCAGTCAAGTTGTTCTGTTACCTAAGCCTCAAAGCAGGCTTTGTGCAATTCCCAGATTTTGTGTCTGTTAATTTTGGGAGTTACCTTTTGCTATTCAAAACGTGTAATTATCATCTCAGGGTGTGAGAGTTGATGGATGTAGAAGGTAAAGGGACCATCCTCCACTTCATACCATGGAAAACTTTAGACACTCTTTTATGTCCTTGCCCCCTGAGTTCTCTGCTGAATCTTACAGCACCATTTTCACAGATATTCAGAATTTAGGATATTCTGAAAATGCATGCTGGTTCCTGATCTGAAGTGAAAATGTTTGAAAGTAGTTTGCATTTTTGTATGATAATGATGATATTCCAGCTGACTGTCCACCCTGAGCCAGGATTCTGAATATACCTTCTTCTAATCCACTTGTAATCTTGTTTCTCTCCGGGGTGCTCATTAAAATGCTATTTTTATGTTCTCCAACAGCCAGAGGGAGTGTTGGTAGAAAAGGCTCACAGCTCCATCCTGTGTCCCGAAAAAGGTAGATGGATTGTTTTCTTCTTTCAACCTGTTCATCCCCCTCTTCCTGCCTAACCACCTTCTGGATACTTCCATATGTTGAACTGTTTTCTCTGTTCTCATGATGAGAACATGAGCTACAGAGGAGTACTCTAACTGTGGTGCCAGCTAGGGCTTTCTCCTAGGCAGGGATGTGGGGAGGTCTGGTCTTTCACCATCAACATCCCTGGCACTAATGTGACAGCTTGAGGCCTTTTTCACCTGTGGAAACAAAACCACACTATTGAACATAGTGAGGCTGGAGGACATGGCTTAGGATTGCTGTTCCTGTCTTGAATTTTATGGTGTATAACGAGACTGATTTTTCATCAGTTGATTTTTAGAGCATGGGGAGCATTGAGAAGACAAGCCTGCAACTGAAATCTTTAATGAGATGGAGTAACTTCTGTAGAGAAAAACAGGTGGTTTTGACTCCTGAGGGTTTCCAGGAAAAAATCCTCTCAACCTCTTTATAAAGAGGGGTGTTAGGACAGCACAGATACCATGAGGTGGATGGAGGAAGTTAAGGGTGGAATGGGACATGGATTTTTGAAGTGATTTACAGCCTCTGTGATGGGAAAGTGGGAAGTTATCACAGAACAGCCTTGAACAGTTTCTGGGGATTTTAAAGGCTTTTTTCATCAGGATTTCTTTCTTTTTTGTTCTCCCCACACCTTACCTGACTGGTGTCAGGGAATCCAGCAGAGGAGTCTGTGTCCCTGGTGTTGCCTCTAAATGTGGTTGAAGGTTCAGTCAGAGCCACTGTCTCAGTCACTGGTAAGGAATTAAGCTATGGTAGTACCCTTGCAAATCCCATATCTCTGAGTTTAGCCCTAGGAAAGCCCAAACCCAAACTCCCCCACACCCCTTTTGAGGTTTCCAAAGATCCACTGCCCTGTTCTTCCACGTGTGACAACCTAAAACACTCAGCAAGGGAGGGAGTGTTGTGTTAATGAGCTTCCCTGCCAGGATGGGAATTGTACAGTTCATATGAGGGGCACAGCAGAACAGAGAAGGTGGCTGGACAGAGGTGTCCCCACACTGCTGGGCCTACCTTGCTTGGTGCACTGCTGGGAACGGTCACAGGTAGGAGGAGGTGGATCCTACTGCCCAGGAGGTGGTCAAGGTGCTTATGTTTTGTCTCAGGGGACCTCATGGGGGTGGCACTGCAGAACCTGGACCACCTGGTGCAGCTGCCCCACGGCTGTGGGGAGCAGAACATGGTGCTGTTTGCCCCCATTGTCTATGTGCTGCAGTACCTGGAGAGGACGAGGCAGCTGAGCCCTGAGATCAAGCACAGGGCCACAGGATTCCTGCGCAATGGTGAGAACAACAGGCCCACCTGGCCCCTCTGCCTTCCCCTGTGTCCAACAGTCCCAGGTTCCGGCTCCCTTTCCACCTGGGGCACTCAACCACCCCATTCCTGCAGAGCGATTTCATTGCAAATACCACTGTGAGCACTCATGTCCTGTCCTGCTTCCCAGGCTACCAGATACAGCTGCACTATCAGCACCCTGATGGCTCCTACAGTGAATTTGGTATCAAGGATGTGTATGGTAATACTTGGTAAGCCCTGGGCTCTCTCCCTGCTGTCTACCTGCTCTCTGACAGCCAGGAGGTGGGCAGCTTTCTGCTTCCAGCATGAAACCCGTGCTGTCCTATTGGATCCAAAGTGTTCTAGAAGCTTTATGGACTAGAGCCACCCCATGGGTAGGCATCCCCAGTCCCCAGTTCATCCCCATCCCCAGTCCTGGGGATGAACTGACCTTGAACCCGCATATTAGAAGTAGCACAATAGGTAAAGAGAGATCCACCAGTTTCGAACTCCCACTTTTTTCCTCAACTTCTGCTTAGATTCTTTCCTTCCACTCATTCTTCCTGCACATTTTCATGCACTCCACCTCTCTCTGATTCTCTCTTCCTTCTTTCATGCCTTTTTTTCTGTTCTCCTCAATCAGGCTGACTGCATTTGTGGTTAAATGCTTTGTCCAAGCCAAGCCATACATTTACCTGGACAACCGGATTATCCAAGCTGCTCTCACCTGGCTGGAATTCCACCAGCTTCCCAATGGTTGCTTCAAAAACGTGGGACAACTTTTCCACACATTCATGAAGGTAGGAGCCAGTGCACCCTGAAGGACAACAACAAGCGGTTCTTGTCAAGTGTGCTAGTAATTGTTTGAATTCACTTTCCTATGTTGTTGTGCTTTCTTGAGAGGGAGCAAGCCAGGGATGGGTGAGACCTCTCCTGAAAAGCTTCAGTATTTGCCTATTAATTTTCCCACTTTTTTGGAATGTATATGCTTTTTTTAGGGAGGTGTAGATGGGGAAGTCCCCTTGGCTGCCTACATCACTGCTGCATACTTGGAGGCAGGAGCAACACCAGAGGTAAATACTGGGATTCTTTGCCATGCTCTTGCCTTAAGATCTGAATCTTAAAGAGCTTAGTGGTGACGCTGGGGTAGGCAACAGAACACCTTGGAGAGACTTGTGGGCAAAGTAATAGAGTGGGTGAGGAAGATTTTACAGCTTCTCAGGAAAAACTCTCCCTTTGAGGAGGGCATCCCTGGCAGGGAGAAGGTGAGGTTAAACTACTGGGGACCACTGAACTTCATGGCTAGATACTGTTGGCCATTTCCCAGGAATGAGCTGTTCATTCCCACTCCCCCCACCTCCCAGCCTTGCTGGTCCTGCAAAGCTGAAGGCTGATGGTGATGTGGGTGGAGCTGCTCCCACAGTCAAGTAAATAGACATAAAGTAACTCCTAATAGGGTTTAGCTTCACAAAAAACCAGAAGTCCGGGAAAGGAGTGCTGTAGGGCAGCTGGAACTGCATGCTTAAGTAACAACAATAAGAGGGAGCTCTGACAAGTGCTAAGGATTGTAGCTAGTTACTAGACTGTGGTACAGGCAAATAAAAAACCAATTAACTTGATGGAGAAACACAATTATAGACATTGAGAAGTGAAGTTCTCTGGAAATCAGAAAAGTAAGTGAAACAGCAATGCTTTTCAGAGGAACAGAAAGCAGTGGGCTTAGGCAAAAAAAAAAAAAAAAAAGGAAGACAGATGGAAATTAACCTTCTTCCTGGCAATAGATGTCCTTCAGGTCACCCTTTTTTCACCACAAGTACAATTATTCACTGTGAAGGAGAATTAAACACAGTGGCCCTGCTCAGCAGGCGAAGTTTATGCATTTGCAGTTGTGCAGTTTTGCTGTTGCTGTGTTTGGACTGGGAAAGTAAGACATGGTGGTGTTATTCCTGCAGGAAAGGTGTTCATCTCATTGAGAGAGCACTGCTGAAGCCCAAACCCAACTCAGGGGGGAGATCTGTCAAGCACCTTCCACCAAGGGCTGAGGACACTGCTACTGGCACTGCACTGATACAGAGAGTGCAGGTCCGGGCACAGAGTCACCTGAGTGAATGAATGGGGTGCTTCTGTGCTGGCAAATGGCAGTGCATGCTTCTGCTTGTGTCCCCGGGCCTGCCTGGCTCCCAGGGGCGTGTGTGTGACCAGCACGGTGTCCCTCTCTCCTGCAGAGCACGGTGGTGAGCAGGGCCCTGGGCTGCATCGCTCCCGCCCTCGCCAGGGCTGCCAGCTCCTACACCCAGGCCCTGCTGGCCTACACCTTCGCCCTGGCCAAGGACTCTCAGCGCACCCAGGAGCTCCTTGATGTGCTTGACCAAAAGGCCATCAGAGCAGGTACGGGGGCCTCAGTGCCACGGGAGCACCAGAGAAGGGACAGGCGACCTTCCTGAGCCCCTGGGAACACGCAGCCTGGGAGGAGCAAAGCCTTACCCTCTAGGCCCTTCACTAAGGAGAGTTTTTAGACATCCTTTGAATGAGCTCGTGAGCTCTGCCAACACTGTGGTGTGGGTGCCGATTTCCTTCAGATCTCTTGCCCTTCTCTGTTACCTGAAGTGGAGGTTGTGGTTTGGGAGACTTGGGCATTCCTGTGCAGGACTGCAAAATGCCAGAGAGGAAAGAAAGCTGCTCCATGTCTTGTTAGTCCCCAACCCTCAGGGCTGGCCAGTGGACAGCTGGCTAGTATCAGGTAATTAATGGACCTGGCAAATGAGGCAATACAGAATTTTGACAACTGGGAGGTAATGCATATGCAGAATTTTGGCATATGATTTTTTGTATGTCACCTTGATGTGGAATATGGAATGTTAGGTATTGCAAAATACATTGATTTTCAGCTGCCCTGGTGATGTGATGATCCTACCAAAAAGTTTAGTCAATGGTCTCTGCAGACACAAGCCACCATGTCTAGGAGGCTTGGCCACAGGGGTTCTTCCCTGACATCCCTCAAAATTCCCTCTACTACCTTCCTTTCCCAGATGGGCAGATCCACTGGAGTCAGACCTCATCTGAGCCCAGAACCAGTACCAGCCCTTGGTCACAGCCAGTGTCTATGGATGTGGAGATGACAGCCTACATCCTCCTGGCCCTGCTTTCCAAGCCAAATGTCACAGAGTCTGACCTCGCCACGGCCTCTGGCATCGTGGCCTGGCTCACCAGGCAGCAGAATGCCTATGGAGGCTTTGCCTCAACACAGGTAACTCATGGCCAGGAAAGGGGATGTTTCTTGAGAAAGAACCTCTGCAAGATATGCCCACAATGTGTGCACACGTAAATGCTTTGGGCAAAGGAGCCCTTGGATGTGGAGGTCCTCAGGATGCTGATTTCAAGTGTCTCTGGATGTCAGAGATGCAAATGGAAGTGTGTTTTCCTTTTCAGGACACAGTAGTGGCCTTGCAGGCATTGGCTAAGTATGCAGCACTGACACACAGCACGCAGGGGGATGCAGAAGTGAGGGTGAGGTCCCATGGAGGCTTTGGGAAGAAGTTCCAAGTCTCCTACCAGAACCGGCTGCTGGTGCAGGAGGCGGCACTGACGGAGGTCCCGGGCAAGTTCTTGGTGCAGGCCCACGGCAGCTGTTGTGTCTTTACTCGGGTAGGTTCCCACAGACCCTGCTGTGACCACCCTCATCTCCTCATCCTGTGAAAACCAAAGCTCTGCTGCACCTTTGTGGAAGGAAATGTGCATTGACTGTGCTTTAATCCCAGCCTGGTGCCAATGCCATAAACCTGTGTGTGGGAGGAAACAGACAGAACCTGCCCAAATATGAGAACCATGATGCTTCCACGGCTCTCAAGAGTACTGGAAGATGAAAATGTTTTATAGTGGTCCCACTGCTGTGTGCTTGACTTGCACAGTCTCAATTGAAAGTTTGAGAAGGAGCCTGTGGAAGTTTTCCAATCTGAGTGACCTTTGTTTTGGGTATTGGGATGACTGTACTTACATTTATTGCATATCATTTATCCATTCACTGTCTGAGGTCCAATCTTGAGGAGTTGAGTAGCAAGTGGAAAAAAAAGATGTCATAGATGATATCAAGCTAATTATCAAAGTCTTAGTCTGTCTTTTTGTCTCTCCCTGCAGATGGTGCTGAGGTACAACACACCCTCCCCACAAGACTCAAGATCCTTTGCCTTGCAAGTGAAAACTGACCCGGTCAATTGCACTGATGAAAATCCACACACTGTTACCGTCCATGTGGATGTCAGGTGACTCTAAAGATCTTGTCCCACTTGAGAAGGAAAAGTGAGCATGGCTGGAAAGCTGGGCATTGCTGCTGCTCAGCAGGCAGTTTTAACAGGAGGGTCAGATGGAGAGCCTTGGCTCTTGCTGGAGAGAGGTGTGCCGTAGTCAGCTCGGACTGGGGATGCTCAGAGCAGGACAGCCATCCTCTGCACCCTGTGAGAGGGAGCAGTGACTGCCTCGGCCCCAGTCGTGGCTGGGCTGCCTGGCTCAGGGCACTGCACACAGGGGCTGGTGGTAAAGGGAAGGGAAAGCTGGGAGAGACACTCTTACTAATGTTCCCGCCCAGAGACTCTCTTTTTAATCTTCTCCTCCAGGTACAATGGGAAGAAATCCACTTCCAACATGGTGATTCTGGAGGTGTCCTTACTGACTGGATTTGCCCTGGCTCCAGGATCTGAGGTGTCTGTAAGAAGTGTGGAATCAGGGTGGGGATATGGTGTCAGTGGGACCATCTGTGCCCAAGGAGAGGGAAGGGCTGCATGGGAAGGCTGCGTAGGAAGGTGTTGCCTGTCTCTTCCTTGAGCAATCTCACCATCCCTTCTCCTCTGCCACACGACAAACTTGAACACATACTGTTGGCTCTTTCTTAGAGTCTTGAGGATGGTGATACTTCTAGCCCAAACAGTTTAGCATATCCCTGCCAGCTAAGTAGCCTAGGCTCTTGTCCTTGGGGATTGCAGGAGCTGAGTGGCCCTGTAGGGAGATCAGCCTGAAGAGATAAAAGTCCAAAATACATTTGGAAGGCAGTGAATGAGAATCTGCCCACTCAAACTTAGATAAACCTTGTTGGGATGTCTCACACTTTCCTTCCAAAAGACAGAACTAAATTGCTTCCTCCTCTCTCCTGTCCTAGCTGCAGCATGGGCACTCTGTGAGAAGAACTGAGAAAACACAAGGAGGTGTTGCCATCTACTTGGACAAGGTAATGTCTGTGCTGCTAGAGAAGCTGCAGGAGTGGAGGGCACTGCCAGGGTTGTTGGGAGAATCCAGGACTGGGGCTAGAAGATCAGAATACTCAAGATTGATCTTGAAGTCCAGTGTTTGAGTCTACAGAGTTGTTGTCAGTTAATAGGATCAAATTCAGGTGATGAATCTCATAAATATTCTTGTAAAGAACATCTCGTAAGTGAACTCTCATTTATTTTCTCTCCCAGCTGAGCCATATCTCTGACACATATGTCCTGCATCTGGAGCAGGAGATTGAGGTGACCAACCTGAAGCCAGGCCACGTCCGAGTCTATGACTACTACAACCCAGGTCAGTGTGGAACCATGGGGTGCCAGGGCTGCCTGGGTGTTTGCACTTGGCTCTGTGCAAGGATAACTTAGATCTCTCCTGTTCTGTTGCAGAGGAGCAGGCCCTGGCTGACTATAATGTCTTCTGTATCTGAGGTAGGTGCAAATCCCCTCCTCAGCCCCCGTACAGACCTCACAGCCTTGTTATGCTTCCTCTGCACCCCATCCACTTCTCTGTGTCCCACTGGAGCCCTGTGTATCTCTGATTCAACATGTTCCCTTCATCTAGGACTGTATCTGAAACTCCCCAAGCAGAATTCATGGTACTAGTTTCAGCTTATTATATTTGGATATGGAGGGTTTCTCTTCCTGGGGAGGGGCTAAAGTAAAAGAAAGATACTGGATCAACCAAAAAAAAAAAAAAACAACAACCCTTCCTTTAGAGTCCTTAGTGAGAGCCTGTGTTCCCTAGCTGTTAGCATCCCAAAGTTAATAGTTTGGGTCATATTATTTGCTCTCTGGGTTGCTGTCTCTTCTGCTCTCATTTCTCCAGGGACTTGGACTTCCTTACTGTCCACTGCTTTTGCTCACAGGGGGATCCCACTGGTGCAAGATGCCTTAGGACAGTGGCGCTGCTGCATTATTGCTCCTGGTGTAATGAGACCTGTGTCACCTGGAAAGCCACATCTCAGGCTTGGGACTTTGGTGTTGTGACACATCTCTGGTTGGATTTCAGGACTAACTCCAGCCTAACCTATGCTGCTCATCCTGACAGCCATTACTGAGTGAATTTTTTAGGGTGTCTGATTAATTCTGATTATTTTAATCCAGGTATTTTCTTGCTTGTAAAAAGAATGAAAATAAAATACAAATCACAAATCTGGGTACTGTGGTGTGTGTTTGGACTCTGTGACAGCATTTACTTGGGAAGAGGGAGCAGAAGCAAACTCTATATCTGAGCTGTGGCATTCATTTCCTCCAGCTCTGGGGTCTCCTCCAGCAGGGTTGTGCAGCCATCAGACAACTCCTAGTCCTGCGTGGAGACTGATCCCATTGAGCATCATCTACTGCACACAGATGTAGCTGAGCCATAAGGTCTTGGCTGCTGGTGCACTTTATGTGGATGTAAATCTACCCTGCTGTGTATCTCACAGACTGGCTCTGTCCTTCTGGCATAGAAAGCAGAAAGGGAGTGATTTTAGTTTCTGCACCTCCTATGGAGCTGGATCTTGTGCAGGACAAGTCAAACATGAGTTGTCAGGAAGGGGTGGTGCCCTGGGGTTGAACCCCCTGCCAATGGGCAAGGAAAGTGAGCAGGGTCTTTGCCACATTACAAGTAGGTGGGCAGGCAATTCAACAGCCAAAGAGTATGTGAAAATTCAATATCTATCACTGCTTTTTAAAATCAAACCTCACAATTTAAGTGCTGGTGATCATGGATCATTTAGGTTGACAGCGACATGTCTGTATAAACAGGTAGATCTCCACAGACCCTCCCTAGAGCTGGCTGTAAGAGTGTGATGACTAAATGCAAAGGCAGGCTTAAGAGTGGAAGGTCTGAAAGACAGGTGAGGGTTGAGAGTCAGGATTTGGTTACAGCTCTGAAAGCTCTCCATACCCTGCAGCAAGGCTGGGATTTGTGATGGTTTAATGGGAGGGGTTTGGAAAGCGTGTTTAGATTTTAGCTATGATGCTTCAGAGTAATCCTGAAGACTCAGCAAGTCCTGTCCTTGAGACAAAGACATGAGCATTTCAGGTTTTTTTGTTTAAGAGTGAACACTCAGAGGAGATGTGCCAGCAAGGCAGGCTGCTGAACGCCTGCTCTGTGCTTCATGTGCAGTTTAACAGGGCTAGAATGAAAGTATGAGCTCAGCACAACAGCTGCAGCTGGATGGTAGCAATACCTTGTGTAGAGCCAGAAGTGGCTGAGCTGATGCTACAGGTGTCACTTTCTCCTCTAGCACCTTTGTTTAAACAGGTGCTTCTCCTCCTCTCTTTATTCAATTTCCTCAATAGTCCATGTGCGATGCAGGTCTCAGCTCTACAGAACTGAATTTTTAATTACTTTCACTGAAACTTTTTAAAAACACTTTCTAGATATTTCTGCTTTCTTTGCAAACGTCTTCTCTCTCCCTTGCCTTTACCTCTGGCAAAGCCTGTCCTTGCTGATATCAAATAGCAGAACTGGAGCCAGTCAGGCCTGCAGCTGGTACTGGTACTTGAAGAGTACATTTCCTAGAGCTTGGAGTCTTGAAGAGAGGGAGGAACTCCACTTATCACTGCCAATGCCACCATGTTCTTATAATGTGTTTTGCAGAGCTTAGCAAAGAAGAGGTCTGAGAAAAATCCCCAGCACAGAGGTTTATTGGGAGAACAGCTTCTGTGGTGGTTATACACACACCATCCAACACACACATCCAGCATAGCCCTTGCTGACACCATGAGGGGTAGCTTGTGCAGGAGCCCATTATTGCAGAAGGAGATCACACACAACCCCTCGCTACTGCTATGCATATGTGTACACACTCTGTGTAAAAATTACACATGGTGTCACTTTTGACTCAATATCCATTGTAATTTCTGTTCCACTTTCTCAACAACTCTTCTGTGTCCTTTGAAATGTTCTTTATGCAATTTAAACAGTAATACCTGTGATGTCTGGCTACTAGAGAGCATTTGGAAGGAGGTGGCTGCCTTCCAAGAGAATTTAGACAGGGAAAAAAACACTTTTGTACAAAACACATTGATTTCTCTCTGGTTTAAATGTCCCCTTCTCTGCTTAGAGCAGCAGATGTCAAACATCCCAGTCATTTTTTTATCCTTGACAAAATGGAGGGTTATGGTGATTCAGGCTGGAGCTCGGTGGTGTGCATCCTTCCATTTAGCTTGTGATCAGCTCACTGCTTGAGCACTGAGAGCTGCTGGCCCCCAGGGACACAAATCCACTATGGATGTGCCTCTTGCCTGTCTCTGGGCCAGGTGATGAATGGCTCTGTGGGCTGAGGAAAGTTCTTAGCACAGGACAGCACCCAGGCACTGTATGTGTGCCCTGTCACCAAGACATAGGTGGTGCTGAGCCCTGTTAAGAGGTGCTCCCTTCCCCAGTGCCTCCTGCAGCTGGTCACTGTGCTGGTAGTAGGAGCTGGAGATAGGACTTAGGCAGATGAATCACACACACCAAGCCTGCCACTTTGTTTTTGTTGCTCCTACATTTATTTAATTCTGTTTCATTGGGAATTAGGCTGGATTGGGTGCTCTGGGTGTAGCTTTCCAATCAGTGCCAAGTCCAGAACTTCAGAGGTGTTTTTTGCTCTCACAGAACAGCTGCTGGAGTCAGTAGGAGTCAGGATGCTGAATACCTTTGCCACTGTGAGCCCCTGTGATTTTATGAGGGATCTGGCTGTCCCCTGGAGCTGCTGTGGATCTGCTGGGAGCAAACAAATGTCAGCTGGGATTGTTCAACAGGCACTGCCTGTACATTTTGAGACCCATGGAAAGAAATGAAGGGCGGCTTAGTGTCAGAGAATGATTGACGTTCTTGCTCCGGTTCCTGTTTGCCTGTTTGTCCAGGTGCATTTACGCATTTTTCCCAACTGCTGGCACCAGCAGCTCTGACCTGAACAAAGCCCACGGAGAGGGAAAGGAGGGAGAGGAGTTGTATCTGCCCATTATATGTGTGTGCATAAGTGGGTAAAAGAAAGCCCCCAAACCAAGTTTCCTTATGATGGTCAGTCTGTACTAAGCAAAGGAAATCATTACTAAGCCCTACATGTTTAAGAGCTCAATTTGGTACTGAAGAATAAGGTATTGGTACATTTTGGTATGAAATGACCTTGATACTAAAATTGAAGAGCTTCTTATTTTGAGAATAAGTAGTTTCAAGAAGCAAATTCTCTTTTCAATTATGGTGAGATACTCAGAAAAAAGTTTAGTACAATCAGTGGACTAACATATATAAAATTAGCATGTGGAAAGAAGGCCCCAAATGAGATAACATGTGTTCCCATCACCCAGGGCTCAAGCACAGCCTTTTGGTAGCTAGACAAGACCCTGTAGGACTTCAGCTATGCAGATTGTGACCTGCCTGACCAATGTTTAGCCCTCATTTCCTCCTCTGGTGGGGCAGTGAGTAGGTTGGCCTTGAAGTGGAGCACAGAGCAATGTGATACAGCTGGGGTGAGTTGCAGCTGTTCAATTTTCTCTTCAAACTGAAATATCTGTAGGGCAGAGGCAAGGTGAGGATTCCAGCTCTGCTTGCTCCCTGTGCTTTCCTCCTCTGTGAAGGAGCAGAGAACTATGCAAATATACTGAATTTGTACAAAGCCTGGGCTCCATTTCAGGACTGAGACCTGCCATGGGTGCTACAGGCTCAGAAAGCCTGGGGACAGTATGACCACAAGAGCTCACAGTGAGCTCCAGCTGGGTGCACATGCCAAGGCGTCACGGGACAATCCAGCCAGAGGCAAAACAATGGGATTTGGGCTGCAACTGGCCCAAGGAGCAGGGGCAGTGCAGTGAACGGGAAACAGGCGCTGGTTAGCAAAATAAAAGGCACATTTGTCTGCATGATGCTGGTCCATCCACAGGGGAGTAGGAGAGCAGTGAGGCTGAAGTCCAAAAGGACTTGGATTGGCTGGGGAACACCCTGGATGGTACAACCCTGTGCCTGTGGCACTATAAATGTAGGAATGAGGTGGAGGGAAGGAAACCTTGGGCCTTCATGTCTGCCTCCTGGGAGAAACAGCAACAACAGCAGGTATCTTTGGAAGGAGAGGAGCAGCACCCTACTTTCTCTCCTGACCAGCCCTCCAGAGGAATCCACCCCTTTGGGGTTCTCCCATGAAAATGTGGACTCCCCTCCTCCTGACCTGCCTCCTCTACACCCTGGGGATCGTAGCACAACCGTAAGTGCCATCTAAAAATCTAGTGGCTGATAGTTGTGAATGCTGAGGGAGGGGCCAAGATAACAGGGACAAATTGTGGGACCCTGTGTGTCACCTCATGGAAGGGCTAGACATGGGGTGGGGTGCAGAGCCTTGTTGTGAATGCAGGGCTCTCCTGAAGCTGGGAATCTCTCTTATGGATATGGCTGTAGTACTAGAACTGAGTGAGCACTGGTGGTGGGAACAAGAGTGAGGGACTGCAGTATGAGGTGGGATGAAGGGAAAGGTGCAGGATAAAGTGAAGGACAAACGAAAAGGGCTGCAAGGCAGGGGACGGATAAGCAGGAACCAATCTGCTGTCAGGGTGGTTGAGGAGCCATGTCAAAGCAAGAAGGGCAAATTCTGTTCTGTCACCTGAAAGTATTCTTCTTGTATTTATCTGAAATGAACTCTATACGTTCCTTCCTCCCTGTGCAAGGTTCTCACTCTGGCAATCTGTCCCAGTCTCTCCAGTAGAGCACCACCTCCTAGTCTCAGAGAAATAGCAAACTCTCCTGTTTCCTGAGCCCAACCTTCTAGTGCCGAGAGTGAGCAAGAGGGCTCCCAGGATGCGATGATATCTTGTTTCCCCCCTGCAGGAGGTACCTGATCATCATTCCAGCTGCCCTGCCATACCCCTCAGCCCAGAGGGCATGCTTGGACCTTCGTGGGGTTGAGAAGCCTATTCGTGTGGCCTTGACTCTTGCGCACCCATCTGGCAACCTCAGCCTCTACCGCAAGGTCGTCCGGAACGACTGGATCTTCGAGTGCACCAGATTTCAGGTCAGAGTCATTCTTGGCAGGCACCCCTAGCTGGCAGCTCCCAGCGTGCTCATTTGCCTCTCACCAAAGAAAGAGAGAAGGAGGAAGAAAAAGGATAAGAGGGCATGGAAATGAGTGAATGCCAAATCAGGGGGTTTAGTGGTAGCGTGGTGTCTTTGGTCCTTTGTCTGTCTGCATGGTACTCTTCCTGTGGGATGTCCTGGTGGCACACTGAGGAAAGGCTGGCTGGCCAGGCAGCAAAGGTCTGAGGAGGATGGATAGCTTAGAAGCACCCAGATGGCAGTCGTGCAGCTCATTCTCTCCCCTGAGGAGGATGCACTGTCACAGCATGTTATTTGTGAATCTGTGATGCAGAAAGAGTCAGACCTCTCATCTCAGACAGCTTCCCTGTTTCCTTCCAAGCTTTTCTTTCTGGGCTAGAAAATGTCCTGGAGGACTAGGAAAGACATGGGAGGGTGTACACACAAGCTCAGCAAAATCTTTCTTATTTGCCAAACTCATGATGTTTATTTTCTTAGTTTGCACTGATAATAAGAAGGGATTTCAGTCTCTGTGACCCTCACACTCCAAGAAACAGAATTGTCATCACCATAGACCTTTTCTTCCCTTGAGTTAAGTCTTCTCCATCTTGCTCCATGCAGATTCTAACAGCGGTCCCATAAAGGAGTAAACAAAATTTGTGTCAGAACAGACTCCTTTTTCTCTTGTCCAAGATCTATCCCAGCTGCTAAGTGTTGTTCCCTGTGGTTCCACAGACAGCCTTCAGCCTCTGAGGGGACACCCTATGCTGGCCTCTAGATTAGGTGGCAAAGAGCCAGGCCTTGCAGTGCAGTTGAAATGAGACGAGCACTGCTCTGATACCTGCTAGCCTAGTGGCTCTCCTCTCTTGTGTCCTAGGTGCCCCGACCTGCAGGCAGCCAGGAGGTGGCCACTGTGCACCTGCACATCTCCAATGGCCACTACTTCAGTACAAGTGAAGAGAAAAAGGTCCTGATCCGCAGGGCTGGAACAGGCACCTTAATTCAGACGGATAAGCCCATCTATAATCCAGGACAGACAGGTGAGCAACGCACAGAGCACCCTGACAGTGGCCCTGCCTTGACCTCCCAGGCTTTGTTCCCAATTTCCTGTTTCAAATTTTCCAAACTGCTGAGTGCTTTGTGCTGTGTGGCCACCATGGGGACAGAGGGGAACTGCTGCCTTCTGCAGTGAGGTATCCATGACCCATGTTTTAACAGCAGGTGGGGCCTGGGAGGGGAGACCTCAGGTGCTCTAGGAGCAGAGCTGGCCTGGAAAAGGGAGCACACCTCAACATGGTCTTCTTGGCCAGGGCCAGGTAGGACTGGTCTCCCTACACTGCAGACAAGGAAGTGTCAGGATAACCGTGGGTGCAGCCCATGGGAAAACCCCTAAATTGTGAAGCAGCTGCGCTGCTGCCACGTGTTTGGGGCAAGCAGAGCTGAGCAGGGCTGAGCAAAGGTAAGAGGGGCTGCAGGGCAGGCATGGGGCTGCCCCTAGGGCTGGGTGTGGAGCTAGGATTCTGGGGTGAGACAAGTGTGGGGCAAATCCATTCTCATGTGCACTCTGTCTGTAATGTGCTTTACTCCATTTTCTCCCTCCAGTGAAATTCAGGATTGTGACGCTGACTGAAGATTTTGTTCCCGTTAACAGCAAGGTAAAGCCTGTCTAAGCTGAGGCAAGGAGGTCTCCAGGCTTCAGATGGTTCTGCTTCCTCTACCAGCCACATGCCAGGGAGTCTGGGACAGTCTCAGCACCCAGGGTGGCCAATGCCAACCCTCGAGTGTACCAAATCTGAACAACAATTCCTGTTGGCTCTGCTGTTGCTCTCATAGAATAGCTGCTGGTTGATGGGAGAGCTGGATGGTATTTGGGGAGTGTGCCAGCATTCCCAGCAAGCTGAGTTAGCTGACTGCACCTACCCTTGCCAAAAAAGCAGGCAGGGCTTCTGTGGACCAGTCTGTGGGTTGCTGGACATGGGCATAACTATCAGACAAAATCGTCTACAGGCTTTGCCAGACTTGAAGATTCCCTACCACAGCTCTGGGAAGCTCAGTGATTTGTGCAGTGTGTGTCACCTGAGGGTGATGGGAGAACCTGAAGGAGGCTGCAAAACTTTAAGAAAAATTAATTAATATGGGGATGGATACACAGGAAGTGATCATAAAAAAAGAGAAAGAAAACAGTATAACCAAATTATACTGACTTGCTGCTGGCAGCAGCTCATTGTTCCCATGTCAAGGAAGTGACAAGTTGCCAGAGGCTTACATATGTGGTAGCCAGGAAACTGCAAGGCTGGTGCCATTCTCCTGCAAGCAATTATATCTGCAGCCAGCAGCTACAGCTATTTGACTCCTCAGTCCTCAAGCAATTTAAGGAGAGCCAACAGGAATTCATGCCATGACAATTAAATGCTGAAGGGCACGCATTAGGGGACTTGGATCAAATCCTTCTAGACTAAAATAAAGGGAGAGATCCTTCCAGCTTTTTTGCTGCTGACTTAATTTCCTCTTTTTTTTTGGCTATTGGTGAGGTCCTAGCATAAAATAAATACTCCTTTCTTCTCCCCAAAGAGAAGGCATATATGTTATATTAGTTAGATAATAAAGTATAAACAATACATTTGTTTCCATGCCTAAAATTGGTTCAGGTACATATTTGACTATAAATGCTTGATGTCTATGTGTAAGTATAAACAAATTAACATTCTAACTGTTAATTATGCTGTGATGAAAATTCAGAGATCATGTTTAGCCCAAGCTATTATAAGGCTTAAGTCCATCACAGCATTAAAGCTATAATACCTTAGTTTGTAAATTAGATGAGTTGAAGATAATATGGATGTTGTTCACCAGCAGGTTAACCTGCACTTTTTTTTAATTTCAATGAAAACAGAGTTGCCCCTGATAACTTGTATGAAAGCCTAGAATGATGAATAATGTGAATTACATGTCAGTTGCATCTTTACAGCCTGGTTACTCTCCCAAGTCTGCTCCTGCCTCCTTATACTTTGTGCTCCCAAATTAGGGGCTCCTCACCAGTACTGCCTCCTGGATGATAGATGCAGTAATATAAGAACAAACAGAATTAATGGGCCTAGAGGGGCTGAAGTGTGTCCTCCTTTGTCCCTCCCTGTTAGTGTCAGTTGCAGTCAGCATTAATTCATAACTCCCAGACTTACCTCCTACACCAGGGATTTTAAAGGAAGATGTGTGGATTATTCTTCCTATAAGTGATGCAGTTTCACTAGTTATTGGGATATATGTTACAAAACTGAGGCCATTTAATATTTGTGAACTTGGGATGATGGCATTTGAGAGTCTTTCTACTCTTCCCCATTTTAATACAGCAAATTCTAGCTTTCGTGGTTGTAGAATACCTATTAAAATGCATCTAAAATATTCAGGGATCAAAAAGCAAATCTGAAGAATGGCATAGATTTTTACTATTCCTTACTATTTCAAAGCAATTATCTTGATTTTAGTAGGATTCTTGTATCATAGTGTTTGTCACAGTACAGGGGCTTGGTGGGTAAGAGAAGTTTATATGCAGGTTGCTATGTTATGCCAGTTTTTGACAGTGCTGTCTGTTTGCTTTGCAGTACTCCATGGTGGAAATCCAGGTGAGTGTTCCAGACTCCTCAGATGTTATGAGGAAAGGTATTTCAGTATGGATAGTACCTAGGATGCTGTCTTACTGGTTCAAGTTACTTTTCTTAGGCTCTACACATGCACATTCTCTGTCCAAACGCTTCTTGTTAACAGAACTTGATAATACAAATGGTTTGACTTCATCCATTTCTACATTCCAGAATGTCAGCCAGGGTTTAGCTAATTTTAACAATTCATCTTTACTGGAGACTGGAGAGTCTAAATGTCAGGAGTTTCCATACCTTCTTTTTCTGTGGCTGTACAGAGCAGAGTAAACCTGGGTGGGTTGTGTTTACCTCGGTTGGTGCTCCAGCATCACCATCTGGGCTAAAACCAGCAGGAACCCTTGAAAGCCTCTGAAATGTCTGATGTGCCTTTGAATCCAGTGGGCTCTGGGTAGAGAATAGCAATCATTGCTGATGACTGCCTCTTCTTTCCTTCCCTTGCACTGCAGGACCCGAACCAAAACCGCATTGGCCAGTGGCTGGATGTGAGACCAAAACAGGGCATTGCAGATCTGTCTTTCCAGTTAGCTGCTGAGCTCTCCCTGGGGACTTACACCATCAGTGCTCAATCCTTTAAGTCCAGCTCAGTCCAGTCCAGTACCTTTAAGGTGGAGGAACGTGGTAAGGAGGATGAAGAAAGGGATGGAAAAAGTTTCTTGTTTGTTGCTTGCCTGTCTGTATAACAATGTAAAGCCAAATATTGTATAATAGGATTTACTGCCTGAGAGCTATGACTGAACACAAATCTGTGGGCAATATCAGAAATGAACACAAGGGAGATTGTGCTGGAGATTCCTGGAGAAGGTATCTTCTGGCAGATTGAGAATACACTAAAGACCTCTGCAGGACTGTTGGGGGGGGGGGAGGGAGGGAGATTCTTTGTTTGGTTTCCCTGTTTTTAATTAATGCTTGCTTTACCTCATTAACACATTCCTTCATGGGAACATACTCGTCCCTTTTGTGATCCTGTGCCCAGGTAGTCTTTTGCCCTTGATGGAGTAACTCTGAGGTTTTTGTTCCAGTGTTGCAAAAGTTTGATGTTTTCTTTGAGGGACCAGCTCAGATTTACGCTTCAGATAAAACCTTACCACTGCAAGTGTGTGGCAGGTAAGGAGAATGTTCAGGGCAAGGGCAAAACTCCATCAAAACCATGTGTCTCCTTCCATATGTCTTATATCTTTTCAATCCATCGAAGAGAGGTGGCTCAAGAAGGGTCAAACAGGGCCATTCCTTTAGAAGAATCCCAAATAGTTGGAGAGTCAAGCTAACGGGTTCTTCCTTGGGGAAGAGGTACCTGAGCCACACATAGAGAACATCCAGCTATAGGGAGACTTGCCCTAAGCAACAGATACTCTCCTCTGGAAGATGTGTCTGTCCAGCATTGAAAGATCTTATGTGGGAAAAACACTTACCAGATATGGGACAGACATGTTGAGGTAAAGGAGCAGGAGCTTGCATTTCTTTAGGAGTTTATGCCTTTCCTTCTCACTTACATGCTACTGAACTTATTACCTTCTTAGGAACAGTAGATAAATTTCTCTAGTTACATGGTTATCAGCAAAAAATGAGCAAATGAGGGTGGGGAGGAGGGCAGGACCTCTGACAGTATAAACACAAAGAAGGGAGGACAATGAGCTCAAAAGCTCTCAAATATCTGGTGAGCTCATTTGTGTTTGGGGCTGTGTTATCTGGAGACTTTTGGTGTCTCTTTAGCCACTGATTGGTCTGACATAATTTCTCATTAATTGGGACAGTTACAATCAGGTCATATGAGGCTGTAGTTGTAAATAGTACACATCACTCTACATTGCAGGATGAGTCACAGATGTCATCTTTTTACTGATACTGTCAGGAGCATTGCTCCAAAGGGCAAGTCAGAGAAGAGTCAAAGCAAGGAAAGGCAGCAAAGCAGGCAGAGGAAATGCCTAAATCAGCAGAACAAGTCTGATGTTGGAAACAAGAGCCCTGATCATGAGATAGGTCCATAGAGAGGCAAGTCCGAGGTCACTCTGTGGCTCTATTACTGCAATTTGCTGTTGCTGTCTGCAGGGACACCCGTTTCTGCTGCTTTCTCCCCCAAAGTAATATCTTCACTGAGTGGATAAATCAGGTCTGCTCTCTGCATCTGCCTGCAATTCCAAGACAGCAAGTGCCCAGAAGTGGGAAAGCTCCAGAGGGTGTGGGTCTGTTCCTGTCCATTTCTGCATCTGTTCCTTTGTTTCTGCGTCTGTTGGATGCCAGACCACCCTATTGCACACCCAAAGTATTCGAAGTGATATATTTTAATTTGTGCCTGCCTGATTGCCAGCTGCAGTTAGACCTTCGTCACAAAAGGCACCTGTGTGGAGCAATGTGCTGGACAGAGCACACAGTTCTGCTGCCCAGAAGCTCCTCTGGTGTTCTCCCTGCAGGTACAGTTATGGCAAAGCAGTGCGAGGGACCGTGCACGTGACTCTGTGCCAGAAAGCAAGGAGGTGGCCCCAGAATGCCAGCAAGGACATCTGCAGGGAGTACAGCGGTCCTGTGAGTAAAATCCTGGAAGGTATATGGGCAGTGAAGAGGCACCACACAGGACAAAGTGTCAAGGGCTGAGTGAACAGAATGAACTGCTCAGAGCCCTGTCCAGCTGAACTGCTCAGAGCCCTGACCTTGAATGTTTCTGGGGATGAAGGATCCACCACCTCCCTGGGGAACATGTTCCAGTGTCTTACGAGTTCTGCCTTATTATTTGTTGTAGCTGACAGTTATGACAGAATGACAAATCCCTTGTACTTCTGACCCCTGCCCTTCTCCCCAGCCCCAAGTAATACCTATCACTCCCTACTGCAGACGGCAAGCAATGGGTGTTTCACCCCTTCTGTCAGCACATCCATCTTCAATCTGACTCCCAGCGAGGAGGACAACAAACTTTATGCAGAAGCCTCTCTCCTGGAGATGGGCACAGGTACCCAGGGGCTCAGCAGGGAAGGTACAGGGGCAAGGGGAACCATTCTGGGGGTTTGAGGGTTAGAGAGGGCACACCTCCCCTTCTTGTCCTCCCTGCTGCTGGCATCATTACAGGACATGGAGAGCTACTCTGCCAGCAGCAGGAAGATGAGGAGTGGCTGGGAGCTGGATGAGTGGTGTGGGTCCATGAGGCTACAAAGAGGCTTGCAGACAGCTTAACTAAAGAAGGAGCTGCCACAGGAGCAGCCTCCAAACCTTGAAGAATGCTGGTGTTGGGAAGGAAGTTTCAGACACAACGATAAGAGGGGTTGGGAATAACAAAGAGAGATTAAACTACTGTGCAGTAGTCACCTCTGGTACTGATCTTGCTTCCCTTGCACTCTGCATTCCAACAGGCGTGCAGATCAACACCTCCAGCCAAATCCTCATCTCCAGGACAGCTGCAAGGGCAGTATTTGAGACACCCAATGAATATTACATCCCTGGAGTACCATACAGAGGGAAGGTGATTTTCTCCCCTTGCTTTTTTGCTCCCTGTCATTTGCCAAGGAATATGGCATCTGGTAAATCTAGCTGACCCAAAGCACTTTCTGCTCCTCAGACAGAGTACATTACCTTGCACTGTGTCACGTTGCTTGACAGGGTGGCTACAGCTGCTGCATTTCAGGTTCCCTGTTGTGTTTACACCTCCAGCATCTGCTGAGAGCAGTGAGTTGTGTCTCAGAGGGATGCTGGGATGCAAGGATGTCTCAGCTGTTGGCTAGGAGAGAAACTCCTCACATTCTAGCCACACACACCTTTCGGAGCAGGCAGATTTTAACCATTCTCAGCTTCACATTAGAGATGAGGGAGTTATACAATTCTCCTGTCTTCTTGGGGCCAGACTGAAGTCTGTAGGTGACTTACACAGGAAGGTCTATATTTGTCAGAGAGAGGAAGGTTTTGGGTATGACATTGGAAAAATATCTGACTTTGGCTTTCCTGCCTCACCTTGTTGTCACCAGATTAAGGTTCAGGATCACTATGGGACTGGTATGAAAAACAGGAAAGTTTATCTTGTGATAAGGTTCATGAGGCGTCGGTTTATCAAAACGTACATCACAGATGACAGTGGAATAGCATCGTTCAACCTTGACACAACTGCCTGGAACAGCTCATCTGTCTCTTTAGAGGTAAACACCATCTCTGCATATGGGAAAGTGAGAATGCTTGAGCTCTACCTGTGCTCCGCCCTCCTGCCCTGCAGCCCCCCAGCCAGCTCAGGCCTAGGCTCACCACACAGCTCTGCACAGAGCCAGCTGGAGGGCACCAAGCCAACAGCCTTTCCCAAACCAAGCTGATGACAGCCTAACAAAGCACTGAAGCACGAAGCTCTTCATTTCTGTGTGTCTCTGGTGCCCTTTCAGGGGAGGTTCACACTGGAGGAGTTCATGCGCTCTCCTCGAAGGACTGACCTCAGTTACACGAACGCTTACCACCACCTGCAGCCCTTCCACGTCACAACCAAGAGCTTCCTGGACATACACCCACCCATGGAAACACTGCCCTGTGGGCTGAAGCAGAATGTCCAGGTGACCTTCACACTCAGCAGGGATGACCTGGGAGAAGACACCAGCCGTATAAGTTTTGTGTATTATGTGAGTAAGGGTAGTAGATAACCTGGGGGGAAAGGGTGTACTGACAGGACTAGACCCTAGTGAAAAGTTGAGGATATAATTTAGGTCATCCCTGGAGGGATGACTACTAAACCTTGTTCTCAGGGGATTGGGTGAATGCTACACCTGGTGGGGCTCAGCCAGGCCACACAGTGATCCTGGTGCTAGGGCTCCAGTCACCTCCATGATTGGAGGAGGTTTCTGTCTTTGTAGCCCATCACCCCCTTAGCCTCTGCCAAGGCTGCAGCTGGAAGTGTCTTCTCCCTTTAAAACCAGATGGGGTATCCCTTTTTCACTCTGGTTATCAAACAGCTGCTCAGTGGAAATGGATTTTGGTCTGGTCTGGAAGCTAGCCTACTAGAGGAGAAACACTTTATTTATTACTCACCAATTGCAGGGAACCCATTACCCATCCATTGTCCTCACTGAACAGTCTAGACCAGAGACTCCTGTGTTAAAACTTCTTCTCCCATCTGTGATGTCTGCAAATCCCCTCAAGTCTGGGGTTGGATTGAGCCCATAGTTAATTTTGGGGTTTTATTTTGCTTTTGAGAGCAAGATGCACATAGAAAAGTGTGGATGCACTCTGGTGGCAAATAGCAGTCTGCTCATTCCATGTCCTCCCTCCTGCAGGTCACTGGCAAGTCTGGAATTGTTGTCAGGGGCCAGAGGAATATCCAGATTGGGAAACTGAACAGTAAGTCATGGGAGAGAAGTGGAAACAGTTGCCCCAGTTGGTTTCTAGGTTGGACACAAGAGTTGCCGGAGCTTCTCCCAAATTCCCTCAATCTATAGGTCTGGAGCTGTCAGCAGACAGGACAGAGGGAGGCTGAGGAAGCAATTGTGTCAGCTGGAAGAGGGCAAAAAGACAGAATGAAACAATGATGGGAAGAGACACTGGGAGGATGTAGAGGCAGATGGAGTACATAGGGTCAGAGAATGGAGGGAGAGGGCAGACAGTGCAGCAGCAGGAATTGGTTTGACATTTTGAGATTATATAGCACAAAAAGAAGGGCAGAAGGAGGTCTCGGTGGGCCTATGACAAAAATACTCTGCCTTTCCTTCCTCAGTGTTGAAGGGCTCGTTCTCCATCCCTTTGACCTTCACTGCCAACTTGGCCCCGTCGCCTTCCTTGGTGGTGTACGCCATCTTCCCCAATGGAGGGGTCACAGCTGACAGCATCCGTTTGGATGTTGCCTTGTGCTTCCAAAACCAGGTGAGACTCACCTCTGTGGCTGGGGGAGAGCTGGTGAGCAGGAGTCAGGAGGCCTGAGGGAAGGAGATCCTCAGATTCTTCCAAGAGAGAACGGGGCAGAAGAAATGGGAGGGTTATCTGCAGCACGGTGCCCAGGGACCAAGAAAGCTTCAGCAGTGACTTCTGATAGCAGTGGCTGAGCAGGGGAGATTCCAGCTAGTCTTCCTCTTTCTGTCTGTGCCATCTGTCTGTCATCCTCCTCATACTTCTTTCGTATTCCTTTCCTGGTGTGTTGCTGCAGGTCAAGGTAGGATTCCCAGGTCAAGAAGCCCACGCAGGGTCAGCAGTGCAACTCCAGCTGCAGGCAGCACCTGGCTCCCTGTGTGCAGTCCAGGCAGTGGATGAAAACCTGTTCTTCACCAGACCAGACCATGAGCTGACCAGCCGAATGGTGAGTGTCTGTGCAAGCAGGCAAAACCTCAGGAGTGATGGATGAGCTGGGCAAGGCAGGCAGGGGCTGTGCAAGGCAAGCTGGAGGCCAATTAATGAGGAGGTCTGTGTGTGAAGGAGAAAGCAGGGCCTGCCTAGGAAGAAGGACAGGAACTGATGAGAAGGAGGAAAGGAGGGGAGGATGAAGTGAAGCATCTGGAGGTATCTGCTTCTTGCTCAATCCTTCCCTGCTGTGAGTTTCCCTAGGTCTATGGTTTGTTCCCTGCTGCCTACCAACATGGATACCCTGCCCAAGTAGAAGAGCATTCGGATCGCTGTTTGCAGCCCCAGTCTTCATCATCTCTGTTACGAGGAACGCCACAGAATTCCTTTCAGCCTGACATCTTCAACCTCTTCCGGGTAATCACCTCATGTTGTTTCCCAGAGCTGTTGCAATTATGAGGATCTGAGGTATTTTCCCCCCAAGCAGTCTTAGAAGGCCTTTCCTCCTCCAGACAGACCCTGCTGCCTGCCCTGACTGAACTGTGTTGTCTCAAAAGATGTACAACCTCATTGAGTACCTGTATTTCCCTCCATACGTGCACAAAGCAAGGTGATAAATGCCTGGACCATCAAACTCCATTTTTTTGGACTTGAATGGGAATGAGGTCCCGGGCTGTCTACTGTTTGTCTACAGTATTAGAGAAAAGAGAGACAGGGAGTGATCCCAAGCATTAGACCACAGATTGTTGACATGGCTTAGCTGTTAGCCTGCTCTTTGCCACTGATTTGGGCAGTTCCCAGGCAGACCTCTGGGTGTCTTTAGGGCAGATCTCCTCCATGCTTCCCTCAGCACTGTGTCTGCTTGGGCCAGTGCTGCTCTGGGCTGCCTGGGCACTGACTTGTCCTGACCCCCATGGTGTTCAGAGTAATTTTGAAGAGCAGCAGTCAATCTCCCCCACTCACAGACACTTTTCTGCCTCCCCTGCCCTCCTTCTTTTCCTAACAGAACATGGGACTGAAAGTCTTCTCAAACCTTGTAATCAAGAAGCCCTCTCAATGCTCTCGTCGGGCGGATAGGAAGCCAGTCATAGGTGAGCTGCACTTTGAGCCTACCTGGGACACGAGATCACACCAGGTGGCAGAGCCCTCTGATCTTTGGGGTTTGCTGGTGGTGGATATTGTCTCTCTTAGGAGTATCTGGTGCTGCTGCCACAGTCTAGCTGCCAGACTCAGTAGGAGTGACCAGCCCCTGTAAAAAAGGGCTCTGAAAAATGTCACTACCTGGATGTTCCCTGACACTAAAAGGATGGCACTCCCTTTCCTCACAGACAAACCCAAGAGCCACCCAGGGTTGGTTTCCTGGTGTCTATTCCCATTTTCTAGGCTGCACTGAGACCCAGATTCTGTCCCTACTTGTGGCCACAGAGACAGTCATGTTCTTCCTCTGTGTCTCAGTTTGCACTTGATAACTGCACTAAGCTGGCTTGCATGCCTGCCTGTATTAAAACCATTGCCTGCTGTGGAATGTGAGTTTTGTGCAGCAAGCAAACAGTACTATTACTCACAGAATTATAGAAGTGTTGGTTAAAACAGGTCTCTGGAGGCTCTTAGTCTCTTAAGCAACAACTCTGGGTCAGGTCAGGAAAGGGCTTTGTGTAACCAAGTCTTGGAAACCTTGCAATCCGTTGACTTCCAGCTGCTTCTCCTGCTATCGCTCTTTCCCCTTCATTTCTAATCTCTCCCATGAAATCACTCCAGTCTCTTGTGCTTTCCTTTGTCAACCTCTCCTCATGTCTCTCTTATTGCTTGCGTTCCCTCCAGCCCCACTAGGGCTAGGCTGTCTATGGTTGGCAAGGTTCACATCTCCCACTCTGCTGGGACTCCTTCCTCTTGCCTTCAGGGGTGCCTTCTACAGAAGACCAAAGAACAACTGAGGAACAACCCCAGTTTACAACTCACAGAAGATTTCACCACTATTTCCCTGAAACTTGGATCTGGAATGCATACCCTGTTGGGTAAGTGATTCCTGATTTTATAAGTGGACAGAAGGATGACCTTTGCTATAGGGACTTGGCTGACTTGAGCTTGTGTAAAAGAGGTGTAAAGAGACCTCTGCATGCAAATTATGTGACTCTTCTCTGCATTTGTAGTGTGTCAAACTAGTAGACTTTGACATGCTGAACTGAAGTGTACACAAATTTAAGGAACAGGAGGACACTTCCAGACCAAACCACCACGAGTGTACAGAGCTGGAATGCCTGGGCAGTGTCTTGCTCAGGAGAAAGACATAAAGCCATTAGCGATGGCATTTAAAGAGGGCTTATGGCTCTAGGGAAAAAATTGCTGAGAAATGCCTTGCTGTGAGCCACTGGAGCAGTCATATTGCTGGCAATACAGCAGTGGTTGATCCAACCCTGAGGGCCTGTGTCACCTCCCTCAGCAGGGCCACAAGCACTCCTCATTGGATCTCCTTCCCTCTCCACTAGCAGATGAATCTCTTCATGCAAGTTCTCTCTTCCTCTCAGCTCCAGTGGCAGCAGGAATGTCTCAGTCACAGCCCCTGCTGCTGCTGCAGAGTGGAAAGTCAAGATGTTCTGCTTGGCTGGGAGGGGGTTTGGCCTTGCCCCAAGCACGAGCCTCAGGACAGTTCAGCCCTTCTTTGTGGATGTGACATTGCCATATTCCATCATCCATGGAGAAACCTTCCTGATGAAAGCCACTGTCTTCAGCTACCTGCAGCAGTGCATACAGGTGTGTGCCTGTGCCACAGCACTGTGGCACTGTGTGGGACAGGCCTTCTCTGCCTTCCAGTTTTGGAGCTCATTGTGCCAAGCCATCTCACCTGAGGTGCCCAGTCACTTATCTGCATCTGCCATTCCCTCAGATCCAGGTGACCCTGGCTAAATCCTCAGACTTCCAGGTGGAGCCATGCCAGACTTGCAGGGACAAGGAGTGTCTGTGTGCAGAGGAGTCCAAGACCTTCATGTGGAATGTGACAGCAGTCCAGCTGGGTATGGCAGCAAAAAGGGACTGGTGATGGGGAACCTTAAAACTGAAGTGAAAGAGTGTGGGAGGTCCAGAGAAGTTGGCAGAACCAGGCCTCCTCTGAATCCTGAAATTTGTCCTTAATGGTGCAAACATGCAGTCCATTATATTTGCTTTCCTTCTCTCTTCTTAGACAGACCCACCAGAGAGGGCAGGAACTCCTGAAGAGAGGGGCTGTGGGACCAGCTGGGGAGGAAGAGGCTGCGTGGACGTGGGTGGGGGAATTTTGTGTTGCTGTTCCTGTGTTTCATATGCGATGGGAAGGGTATGCTGGGGTCCAAGGGCTGCTGGACCCTCTATTGTTCAAGTTATACTGCAGTGCAGTGAAGTCACTGCTAGTGAGACATTACTGAGTTTCCTCATGTTCAGGGTGTCAGAACAAGCTGTCAGCACTGGCTGGCTCACCTTTACTGGACAAACCACTGGGGCCATGGAGACCAACAACCCAAAGCATCTCAGGCCACTATTGGTTATAGAAAGTTTATTCCATCTGGCCACAGGTATAAGAAAAGGACTCTGTTGAATTTATTTGCTAGGGACTCTGAATATCTCAGTGAGTACAGAGGTACTGGACACCACGTCACGGTGTGGGAGCAGGAAGCCCTTGCCAGCTGCTGTGAGGGGGAGGCACACACTGACCAAACACTTGCTGGTCCAGGTCAGTATGAGAACAGCCTCACTTCTGTCTATGATATCCCTGCCCAAGGAGGAAGGCAGACTGAACTGGGCTAAATAGTTTTATCACCTCAAATTTTGGCCAGCAATAGTTTACCAAAGCTGTGGCTTGGTTCACTTTGTTTCTCCCAGGACCTAGCCAAGCTTATTCTTGCAGTACTCTTTCTTGAGCTGCATTCCCATGTCTGTGTTTCTCCCTGTACATTTCCCTGATTTTCATGCTGTACCTGAGCTTTTGTATGTGCTCACTGGCCAGAGAGCCCTGTCCCTCAGGCTTACCCTTGATCTTTTGAGCAGTGAAGCAGGCAGACCTGCCAAAAATGAGGAGGGTGGAGTCCCTGACCTCTGAATTCAGACTTGAACTTGCTCTGAAATGTCGCTGTCATTTGGGAATTTTATGTGTATTTTCGTTTCTCCTGTCCCCTGTGCATGTTTCTGCCCTGGCAGCCAGAGGGTGTGTTAGTGGAGAAGTCCTACAGCTCCCTTCTGTGCCCAAGAGGAGGTATGTGCCTGAGAGGAGGTATGTGCACAGCCTGAATGGGTCCTGCAGCCTGAAATAGCTACACCTCAAAATAGGACTAAACTGTGGGAGGTCTCATGAAAGAATGTTTTGAAGTTGTTTTTCACATAGGAAATTTCACTTCCTATCAGACACAAATGAATAAGAAATATTACTCCCACATGTGCTGTCCTACTGAATTTGCTGCTGAGTATAAGTGGCAAAATCCTGCTCTGTAGTCTCCTTCCCACAGTGCAACCCTGGGTGTTCCTGGGGCTTGACAGTCACCAGTGAGAGATGCTCCAACCCTCCCACCCCATCCCTGCAGCATTACAAGTCTTGCCAGGATGTCCTCCAGTTGGGTGATGTCCAGCTGTGATTCTTGTGAGCCTTCTGAAGTGTAGTGAATTGAGCTGAAGGGAAGCAGCAGCTCTCACGTATGGCCTCATCTGAAAAGTGTCCAGGCAATGCACCTTGGTGCAAGGACTGGTACAGTTGGTGTGAGTGGGATGTAGGCAGTGCCCCACTCACCTGGGCCAGTCTTGTCTCTCCAGTTAAAAGCTCTTGGCTTGGTGTTTCATGCCACACCTTCTGTCCTGCTGTTATCAGGAAACACAGCTGAAGAACCCGTGTCACTTCGCCTCCCTGACAATGTGGTAAAGGGATCTGCCAGGGCTTCCATTTCTATCACAGGTAAGTGACTTCTGCTGTGGGCTCACAGACTGCTGGTACCAAAGAGTAAGGCTTGGTGCCAGAGGATCTACTTGACAAGAAACTGCCTGAAAGAGAGAGTGCTGTGTTTCTATTCTCTGCAAACATCTGGCTTTCAGATTCTTGGCTTTTATAGGAAGAGTGATCTGCACAGGAGAATAATCCTCCTTTTTCTAGCTAGGACCTTGTAGCAGAGACTCTAGGACCTTGGCTATTTCTGTGTAGATACAAACAGTAAAGCTCAAAACCATACAACAGCAGAAGCTCCTGGAGAAAAGTTGCAAAAGAACACTTTGGAGAGGGTACTGGGACTGGCCATACCTACCATTAAATACATCTATTTGTACTGCAGGCCAGAACTGGTATGAAGCCAGGCCTGGCATAAGTAGCCATGAATATTGTGCCACAGAACCCCAACAGAGGAAACAACACAAAGCTTTTCTGACTGGTTGGAGGATATATGGACACCTTCACACCATCTGACTAGCACCCCTGCTGGCTTCCTCACATTTTGATGCTTGACATATGGCCAGGTAGAACAGGCCTGGCTAAAGACCAGAAGCATTTCAACCTTTCCCTGAGTGCTGTTATATTTGCTTGTCTATATGACACAGACTGAGCAGGCAGCTCTGCTCATAGCCTTTTACAAACAGCATTTGTTATGGCTGGACCTCTTTAGAATGCAAAAGCTGATAAGGGGAAATTCTCCAGGGACTCCATAGTGTAGTCATGATGCCAAGCTGGAAAGAGGCAAAACAGTCACCACTCTCCATTTTGCACTCAGTTGTTTACTCCTCTTTCATCCTTTCTCCAGTGCTTTCCTCCTGCTGAGACAAAGCACTTTATCCCCTACCTGGCTGAAAAGGCACTTCAAATCATACTTACATTTCTTTGTCTCTTACACCCTTGCATAGGTGACCTCATGGGGGTGGCACTGCAGAACCTGGACCACCTGGTGCAGCTGCCCCATGGCTGTGGGGAGCAGAACATGGTGCTGTTTGCCCCCATTGTCTATGTGCTGCAGTACCTGGAGAAGACGAGGCAGCTGAGCCCTGAGATCAAGCACAGGGCCACAGGATTCCTGCACAATGGTGAGAACAACAGGCCCACCTGGCCCCTCTGCCTTCCCCTGTGTCCAACACACCAGTAACTTGCTCTTGCAGCCACTCTGTCAGCTCTGTCCCTTCTGTGTTACTGTGCTGTGTTAATCACTGTTCCTGTCTCCCCAGGGTATCAGACACAACTTCTTTACAGGCACAGAGATGGCTCCTATAGTTTCTTTGGGCAGAAGGATGGAGAAGGAAACACTTGGTAAGCACTGCAAACATCCCTCACTTCTGATTTTTCCTGTCTAGGTCAGAGCAACTAATGTATCTGAGAAAGCTGACAAGAAGTTCCTTCTTTGGGATGGAGACAGACTCTCTGACAGGAAGAGTCTGAGGCAGTTGAGCCACTTGAAAAAGCAGTCAGGCAAGGCAGCAGTGTTTCTGGGAAAGTAGAACAGCAAATATGTTGTCCCAGGGAATGAAAGATCTTTCTTTTTTTTGGCTCTATGCCCCTGCTGTTGGCCCACAGACAACACCAGGTCATGCTACTGGTGACCTGGCAGCCAAGAGGGGTACACATGTCTGGAAAAAAATCAGGTGAGAGCAATAAAAAATCCTCTCCTCAGTGAGTGGAGAGGAGCTGCCTTGGCACAGCTTACATCTATGGTGCTTGGCTGAGAAGAATGGAGAAAGGAAGGGAGGAAGAAAATGGGGAATTCCAGATTGTATGTAGTAGTTTGGGGAAGATAAAGTAGAACAGGTAAAAGTAGAAGGAGTAGGAGGGTTTTCACCTGTGAAATGACTGGGTAAAGCACTAACTAGTACATAAGTAGTATATCTGTGGAGACAGAGGCACTGGGGTGAGTCCTGTGGACCATTTCCACTTTTAGATTGGCTTGTTTAATGAAAATTACTCTTTTTTGCACCCCCACTATGTCACTAGTTCAGAGACAAGCACCAGGAGACCTCTGACTGTCTCCTTGCCTTTTTATTTGTTTACCTCTTTTTCTTACAACTCATCCTCTTCCTAGGTTGACAGCTTTTGTACTCAAGAATTTTGGCCAAGCCAGAAAATACATCTATATAGATGACAAGAACATCCAGGATGCCCTACGCTGGCTAGAGCAAAACCAGCTCCCCAGTGGCTGCTTTGCCACCAAAGGGAACTTTTTTCACTCCTCCCTAAAGGTAATGGTGGGCCAGGGAGGGTAGCACTGCTGGGGAATGACTGGACGGATTTGTGACAGCAGAAGATTGTGGGATCCCAAAGGATCCTAGAAACCTGCAATCTGTGTGAGCCCTAAAGAGAAGGAAAACATGAGAGGAATGCTTTTGCTTCTGGGGAGTGGGTCCTCCTAACACCCTCTAAGAGTGAATGATGTGTTCCCTTCACAGGGCAGCACGGATGATGAAATCTCTCTGGGGGCCTATGTTGCTGCAGCACTGCTGGAGATGGGTCTGCCACTGCAGGTGAGCACGCTCAGCTCGCTCCTGCTCCCTCCTGCTCTCCTGGGCACTGCCACAGGGATACACCAGCTAGTGCTTCTGGTGTTCTCCAGGCCATGAACTGGGAGGGAACTTCTGGGAATGAGTAAGTGTTTGATCAAATGATGAAGTCATTCCTCAAAAGAGCCAGTGTTGTGAAACTTGCCTGATGCAGCAGTGCTTGGTGGCAATGGCCCCCAGTGCACACTGGGGCTGCGCTGCCTGTTTTCCAAAGGCAATCCGTAATTTAATGGGTTTCTCTGGAGCTATGTTGGGAAGACATAGTGCGGCTCTCTGGAATGAGTTCTCCAGCCCCCTATTTCACCCCTGTCAGAGTTTGGCATGTGTCTCCTCCCAACACAGAGCAAGCTGATGCAGACTACTCTCCGCTGCCTGCAGAAGGTGGTTCACAACATCACCAACATCTACACAGAAGCCTTGCTGGCCTATGCCTTTGCCCTGGCTGGGGACTATGAGACAACCCAGGAGCTGCTGTACAAACTGGAGGAACAGGCCATCAAATCAGGTGCTGCCTGCTGGGATTCTGGACTAATGTATGCCCAGCTACAGCAGTCAAAAATGATATATGTATTTATACATACTCCTTGTATTTGTGCAGTAACTGCTTTGTGTGAGTGAAAATACAGTAAGGTATTTCACAAGCTGTGAGGGTGGCTTCAAACGGGAGGATTTCAAGATCCCTTTGAGGGAGGAGGTAGGAGTCTGTGAGCTAAAACAAGATGAAGCCTTGGAGAATAAATTCAAGAAAGCAATCCTGGCCTGAGTACAGGGAATGTACTGAAGGAGCCCTGAAAGCACTGTGGGGTTTGTTTCCTCTGAAACCCAAATTATGTCCTCCCTAAATAGCCTTCATAATCCTTTTCCTTTTGCAGGAGGACAAATCCACTGGAGCCCCAAGCCAAGCTCTCCAGCTTCCACAGACTTCTGGCCTGGTACTCAGTCAGTGGACACGGAGCTGACAGCCTACGTGCTCCTGGCGTACCTCTCCAAGCCGCGGGTGCACGCAGGCGACATGACAACTGCAGCTGGCATTGTGGCGTGGCTGACGCGGCAGCAAAATGCCTACGGGGGCTTTGCCTCCACCCAGGTAACCAGCAGCTCCCTGTGGATCCTTTTGTATCCTAGCTGGGCAGCACAATTCCTCTTGGTCCTCCTGTTCCAAGCCAGTTTGATGACGGCTGTGCTTTCAGAGCAGTGAGCAACCGTCTCCCCCTCTCTAGGACACAGTTGTTGCCTTGCAAGCCTTAGCAAAGTTCGCAGCCAGGACGTTCAGCACAGCAGGCCAGGCCGTGGTGAGGCTGAGGCCGCAGAGGGCCTTCGGGAAGGCATTCCAGGTCAGCCGCCAGCAGCGGCTCCTGGTGCAGCAGGCCGCGCTGCTGGACATCCCGGGGCAGCTCCTGGTGCAGGCCCACGGCAGCAGCTGTGTCTTGGCTCAGGTGAGGAGCTGGGATGAGCGTGGAGAGAGGAGGGCTCTGCCTCTTTTCTCCTGCACAAGGTCATGCCTGGCCTGTCTTTTCTGCTCCTGGCCCTTACCCTGCAGACGGTGCTGAGGTACCATGAGCCCTCCCCACGGACTCCTGTGGTCTTCACACTGCGTGTCAGCACGGAGCTGATCAACTGCAGCCGCGCAAATCCGCGCGGCCTCAGCATCCGCATCCTCACCAGGTGACCCCAAGGGCTGTGTCCTCTGCCAGCAGGATGGAGTGAGACTGGGGACAGCGGCCAGGAAAGTCTCAGGGCTCTGATGGAGAGACCTGGCCCTTGGGGTGAACAGGACAGAGGGTGAATTGGGCAGGTGGAAGGCTTGGAGGGGGAAGGTGCTGGCTAACTCCTATAAGAGGGAGTAGTGGCTGCCATGCTCCCCCCTCCCAGATGGGATACCTGGCTCAGGATGTGGTAGTAGAGGGAAGAGGGGCTGGGAGGGCACTATCCTCACAGAGTCAGACCTCTGTCTGTTTTTCTTCTCCAGCTACATCGGGAGCAGAGTCACATCCAACATGGTGATCATAGAGGTCTCCCTGCTATCCGGATTCATCATGACTTCCAGATCCAGAATGTTGGTAAGAACTCTGGAATAAGAAAACCCAGCTGTGGTGAATGGATCCTGCCTGCTTACTCCTGCTGAGAATTGCTCATTTCAGGCCAGGTGGTAGCTAAATCTGCAGGGGACCTTTGCTGTTGCAATTGCATCAAAACTTCTTGTTTTCCTACAGCTCCCACAAGGGAGATCAGAGGTGGTTCAGCTTCTCCCACTGACAGTATTTGGACTTGGGCCAGGAGCAAAGTGTACTGCTGGGTGTGCTGACACCAGGATTTGTTTGTCAGAAATTCTAAGACAGGATTTCTCAGAGATACTCTAGCTCTAGCTAAAAAGATTCTTTTGTTTTCCAGTTAAATCATAAATTAAATCACAGCCCCCATGTAGGTCTTTAAAAGCAGTTGAACACTCAGTGAGATGAAATAAGAATCTCTACTGGTGTCTGCATCCATTTGCTGACCAACATATCAGTCGTATGTACTCCCCACACAGCCTTTGGTACCCAGAGTGGGAGATTCCTCTGCCCTGGGCAGGATCAGTGTGGCTCATACATAAGATGCTCACAAGGGATGTCCAAGAGGGACTAGCAAAGATATAGCCACTAAAGCCCTTAGGAATGAGAAAGGCACAGTTCCACACAGAGTCCAGCTCTATACCTTCCCCTCACTAAAACGCTGGGTCCCTCAGGTCAGGAAGGAATCCGCAAGAAAATGCTCACAAATTTCATTCTATTATTGTTTCCTATCCTAGCTGGAGAACAGAACCATTGTTAAGAAAATAGAAGTGAAAGCTAATGTGGTCTACATTTATCTGGAGAAGGTAAGTGAGAACAAAAGCATTTGGTGTGGCACAGTGAGAGCAAAAGAGGACAAGGAGCTGTGTGAGAAGCCTGAGGCCGTTCTAGGTAAGAAAGAGCATTGGTGGAATTGGGGCAGAGGAAGTTTGCCCACTTTCATTGTCATTGTATTAGAATAGTGCTATTCCTCACACAATACTCCATTTTAAAGTCTAGAATCTCTAATGGATTACAGAAATGTAGTGCAGGAAAACATTCAAATCAGGGAAGATGAAGATGCTGTGACTTCTTCCTCCCCTTCCTTGCTAATTTCCCTCCGTCTCCACTAGCTCAATGATGAATCTCACACTTTCATTCTGCAACTGGAACAAGTAATTCAGGTGAAAAACCTGAAACCAGCCAGCGTCAAAATCTATGATTACTACCAGCCAGGTGGGTTGCAGATTTCCTACTCTTTTGGGGTGAGGAGCTGGGTTCCTGATTCTCTGGCTGGGGAAAGACATGCAGTCTTCTCTGTATGCATCCATGTATAATCACCTCATTTCCTTTTGCAGAGGAGCAAGCCTTGGCTGAATACAGTGCTGTCTGTAGTTGAGGTAGGCAGCAAGTTCCTGTGTGACACCAACAGTGGCATCAGGAAATGATGGGTCTTGGGCGGGAAACACGGAATATAAGCACAGACAGGAAGGGGAATGGTAAGCAGTGGGGAACATGTACGCAGCTAGAAACAGAAAGTATCTGTTTCTAGGTCTATGGACCAATTTTTTTTGATGCTCTATCTCCTGTACACATCTGCACCTGGCAGGGCAGAGTTTTGTACATGAGCAGAAATAGAGAACTTGTTTTTCCCAGCTGCTCTTAAATGTAATTTTCCTGGTTTGGGAGAAAAACAGTAAACCTGAATAATCATTCAATCAGACAGTACTAGTCTTCTACTTTTAATAAGATGCCACACACAGTCTGAGCCTTCCAGAAACTAACTGCTCAGCAGGAAATTCCAAGCATTTTCTCTTTTCTTCATATCTCCATGTGGTGACAGTTGGCAGGGGTGACAAAGGACTGATGGACAGAGACTGGAGAGGAAGGATCTATGCCTGTTCCTGTGAAGACAATAAAGGACAAAAAAAATTAAAAAAACTCTTCCTGAAGTATTAAAACTAACCACTGGGAACTCAGGGGCCTTTTTTGCACCTTGTGATCAAATGGTATTGTCAGGCTAAGAAGGACAATATCACCCGGAGGGTTGTTGGGCACTGGAACAGGTTTCCCGGGGAAGTGGTCACAGCATCAAAACTGGTGGAGTTCAAGAAGCATTTGGACAATGCTGTCAGGCACATGGTGTGACTATGGAGCTGTCCTGTGCAGGGGCAGGAGCTGGACTCCATGATCCTTGTGGGTACCTTGCAACTCAGAATATTTTCTGACCTAAGATTCTCCCTCACTTTATCTATACAAAGCCTATGTCAGAACCTTCAGTAAGGGCATGGAGCTTGTGGCAGACATCCCAGGACAGGGCTGTGTGCCTCCCTGCAGGTGATTCATGGACCAGGTGGTCTTCCCAGTCTTGTGGGCTGTGGCCAGGAATGCACACAGGTGCAAGGAAAGTTTACAGCATGGCAGGCACTGGTCAAGCTTAAGCTTTGTCTTTGCTCAACTTGGAAAGAGGATGGGTAGGTGTCCAGTCCCTAGTGTGGATCAGAAGCCAGGCTGAGATGGAGAAAGGCTCTGAAATGGAGCCAGGCCCTACAGTAAAGGTGAGCATGACAAGTTGTGTGCACAGGGCTGGAGGGATGTGAAACTACAGGGAAAGTGCCAGGAAAGGGAACTGTGGTGACTTGAATAAAGTGTATTTGATGCAAAGGGCCAGGATTGGTGATGGTACTTGCAGTCCTTGTTTTCTGGAACATACCTCCAAATTTGTCATGATCTTGTCACATCAAATCTTCTACTTCAGTTCTCTTTCCCTTACTTCAACCATTGGGATACAGGAACTCAACGCCTTACTTGGCATTGCAAATTGCTTTCTGCCCTGGACCTGCAGTCTGGCAGGTTTCTTGACCAAGAGCCTTTGCCTGCACCTCCCTCCCTTTCCATATTCTTCAGGACTGTGATCACAAAAGAGGTATTGGGCCCTCACCTCACTTGCATGGGACACTGTAGCTCATCACTGCAGTTTCTTCTGGAAGACAACAGAGAAAGTGCTGGTGAGACACATTGACAAAAACCCATGAAAGCAATCTGACATTGGGCCACTGTTCCTAGGAGAGGCATTCCCTCAGTTTACAGACTACATCTCCCACCTACTTGACATGTGAAACCACTGGTGTGTGCCCATGACTCTGCAGCTGGTCAGGATTCACCCAAGGCATGAGGCTGCAAGTCCCAAAGAGCTCCATCAAAGTTATGAATTCCTGACTCTCTGAAGGAATAGCAATCCCTGGCACATTTCTAGCTTTTCTTCCCACTAAGAACCCCACAGAGCAGAGGACAAGTTGGTTTTGATGTTTTTCTTCTAAGGGGGCCCTTACTCTCCTGAGTCATTGCCTCACTCTGGTCCCTCTGCCTTTCCTGTCTCCCACAAAGTAAGAGTTCAACAGCACAGCTCCTTGCTCCACCCTTGTTGGGAGAGCCAGACCCTCATGGTTCTACATGCCAGCTTCAGGCCTGCAAGTTCTGGAGCCAGAGAGAGGAGGATCTACCATTTTGAAAACCAACAGGTTAAGGTCACACCCAGAGAGCTTTTAAGGGACAGTCAGATAACCATACCAGAGATGGTATTGTGTTAGACCCAACAAAATTCAGAAATTTTCTTTCCAGAAGTACGTTTGAGTGGTTTTTGCAGTACAGCATCTGAGCTCACCTGGCATATAGTAATCATAGATCTTGATATTAGCTGGTTTATGATCCTTCACTTGCATGTGCTGCTCCACCAGGAAAGTGTAGGTTTGAGGCTGTCTAGTCAGCTAAGACCAAGAAATCCAAGGATTAGAAACAGAAAAGGACAAAAGTCGTGTAAGACAACCCCTTTCACCTGCTTGCACTCAGGTTCTGTGGAGACCTCACCACTGTAACAGATTTGTTCTGGTTTCTAGTCCATCTCAGAAAAATCTTTTACTTCCCATTCCGTGACTACCTCCCCTTTTTGGTTACCAAATTTAACTCAGCTCATGAGGAACATCAAAAACCTACAAAGTCATTGTGCACTACCTAAATGGAGTGCTAGTGTTCCCCACCAATCCCACCTTCCCATCCAGCTCTGCCCTGAGCTCCTTCATGCACCTTGCCTCGGTGGCTACTTTCTTATTCACGGTGACATCAGCTCTTATTCTCCAGTCTTACATAACCCTCTTCATTAAGCAGACAAATACAAGCTGTGGATGAACATCTGCTGTGGGGTAGTAGTTACATCACCTGCTATTGATTGGGGTGCACCTTGTGTTACCTGGCAGCTTGAGCTGAAGTATTTCTCTGTATTGCCTTTCTGCTCTGCGCTCTAGATGTAACAAAAGCAGCAGCTCTGCAAGCCTAATGCATCCATGTGACATTAACCCAGGTCCTATGGGGCCAGCTTAGCTCAGCCTACTGACAGAAACTGAGGATGAAGAATCACGGAAATGCTCCTTAGAAATGCTGGAATTTTAAATACGTGCCAGGTCTCATTACTGGTGTTGTTTAGGTATTCATGGAGCTAGAAGAAGCTGGAGTGGTTGTTAGTCTGTTGATTCATGAGGCTGTGGAGTGAGCACTCCTGTTCACACAACCATCTGGTTTAGTTTCAAACGATCTTGGCAAAATCTATGAGCAATCTTGCATGCTCTCTGCTGCATTCAGGTTGCTTAATAGCTTTCTAAGATTTCAGGCTTGCTTGGATTTACTAGATGGATCTTATTACTACTCCCCAGTCCTAATCAGGCACCATATATATGGACTTTCAATAGTCTCTGAACAGTGCCAACAGATGTAGGCTTAACACGAGAGTTTGTCTTGTTTCACTCAAGTGAAGTAGCCCTGTAAGTGGCTCTACAGATGAACAACTGTCGACTGACACTTCCTCAGATCAGAAAATGTGGCTGGCATGCAGGAACAGCAGCTCTGGATAGTTAAAACAGTAATGAAACCAGTAAACAAGAATAAAAGCTGTCAGCCCATAGCCCCTTTAATCACGATGTTAGCCCAAATTATACTCACTTCCTCCAGGTAGAGAACGACTTGGTCAGCTTTGCTTTCAACTTTCTTCACTAAAGGCATTTTCTTTAGCTGAAAATAGGGGGAAAATATCAGAAAGGCTTTAATAAAAAGCAGAAATATTCACAGGTATTTGTCCTTGTGAGAGTAGGGGCAAAATATTTACACGGCCAGGGAAGCTGTTGATGTAGGGAAAGGCAAGGTGCAGCTTGGAAGAGACTCTGAGTACAAGGATTTCTTAGGAAGAAAACAACCCTGTTTCTCTGCCCACAGGAATGATCACATTTCAGCATACAGTCCTGCATGATGGACATCCATCACTGTTCCCATCCCAGCTGGACACAAATTCACGGTCTCACCTCTTCCAGTGAACCTGCCACGGGGCTGTATCCAGACAGCAGCTCCACTTGGATCAGGACCATGTTGGTGGACACACGGTTCCCTGTGTAGCTGCAGCAGGAACCCAGGGGACAGCACTAATGTTACTTTCTGAGCCATGATCTCCAGATACTCCAGCCCGGCTTTGCTACTCAGGTGGAGGAATGCACCTTTCTTTCCAGTGCTTCTCCTGTAAGCATACCTGCTTCTGTTCTGTAATAAATCTCTGTGCTTCCCTTGATCTCGCTTTTAATTGTGCCAAGGAGAATAAGTTCCTTGGAAGCCTTCTGGTGTTACCTTCTTTAGGCATGGCAGGGAATATCACATCATATGCCTGTTCTCTTGGCAGTTCTGTCCCAAGCCAGGCAGGAGTACAGCAGAGGAGAGTGGTGTGACAGCCAGCCAGGAGCAGAGGAGGGAACACTTAGGAGTATGTGTCAGTCCCACAGGACCTTCACACCATTAGCACTTTGAGAGCTAATCCTAGAAGGGGGTGAGATCCACAGACCTTGGGAGAATTTGTGGTGAGGGGCATGGGACAAGACAGGACCACAGCCTGAGCCACCCCTCTGGGGCCTTGTGCCTCTCACCCAGCTGGGGAGAGCACAGTGGGGTCACCTCAGCACTTGGACCCCATGAGTGAAGGGGAACCCTGCCATCAAGAGACTGGTGTGGTGCCAGAAGCCTCCCAGCACAGGGGAGGGAAGGAGCAATGGAGTGTCTCCTACCGAGCACGAACGGTGACAGGGAACTGCGTGGCGTCGGGCACGGTGCACTCCGTCTGTACGGATACGGCAAAGGTGGCCTCGCTCCTCTGTGGAGGGGTGTGGTACCTCAGGATGGCCTGCCAGGACAGAAAGAAGCTGGATGGCAGAGAATGCCAGATTTTTTTTTTTTTTTTTTTAATTATTATTTTTTTAAATTTTTTTTTTTTCCTGGAGAGTATTCTTGTCTTGACTCAGCTACGGTTTGCTGTCTTGTATTGGTGCAAGAGAAAATCATGTGACAGAAGCAGAGGTTCTGCTAGTAGTGCACTGCTCCTGGTGGATTTCTTGGAGGAGAGGAACTGCTCTGGCTAGATGGAGATGATCCAGATTTCATTTGGGGAGTAGATGTTACTTTCCTGTTGGATCACAGTTACCCCCACCAGCCTTGAAGCCCTGATTCTTGCAAGTCACTACAGCAGTTTGTTTTCACTGTTGGCTAAGTAGGAAGGTAAGATGTTCTCTGGCTTTCAAGGCTTTTCACCAGACAGACTTTTTCTTCCTGGCTGGGCTTACCTGCAGGAAAAGACATCCGTGGCCCTGCACACGCAGGGTATAATCTTGGGGAATGGCTGGCAGCTCCACTGTCTGTAGCAGGAGGCGATTGCTTTTGTCTACTTGGAAGTTTTGGCTGAACCCCTTGGAAGTGAGAGAAACCTGAAGATCAGGGCTATCCTTGCTGAAGATGTTGGTTGCATACAGGGCCAGGGCTTCCAGAGCAGCAACCGTGTCCTGAGGAAAGAGAAAAACATCAGGAAAAGCAGGATTCCTGCTTCCTATGCATGCCCAGTTTTTAGCCTTTCCCTCCCTCATACTGCAGCTATAGCACAATAAGGGTTGAGCTTTTCCCTTTGGCTTTTAGCATGGGATGATCCATCACTCCCAGGACCTGTAAATCCATACATCCTTTTTTAATTTATTAATTTCTCCTTTTTTACCATGGAATGTTAGAACCCATTGCTCTCAAAAAACCAGCATCAAATCTGATGATGATGACGGCTCAAGGGGATTACCTGGGTTGAAGCAAAGCCTCCATATGGGTTTTGCTGCTTGGTGAGCCAAGACACAATCTGGGATGCCTTTTTGATTTCATCTGATGACAAACTTGACTTTGTAAGGTGAGCCATGAGGATACTAGATGTCAATTCCACATCAACAGATGGAGCCCGATACCAAGATAGGGAATCTTCTTCCTGTTTGGACTGTTGACTCCAGAATATTTGGTCATCTAGAGGTGGAGTGGGAACATTTATGGAGTGTGTAGCTCTATCTAGTGACTCTGGAGTTCTACTTAGAACTTATACAGGTACTTTAGTACAGTAGTTTGTTTAGTACCTGTATATAGGTACTAAACAAACATTGGACATAGTACAGTTGGACAAGATATATGTGCATAGCTCCCTATTTTCTCCCCACACCCTGCTTCTCCCAGCAAAACCTTAGGCCTGCAGACTGGGGAGGAATTCCAACATCCACGAAGCTCCCCTGGTTTGGATGACTGGGAGGCCAGAACTGTGAGATCATCCATAGAGAAAATCTGTCTCACAGTGTGGACATAACCTGGGAGAGCTTGGCAAACTGAGGCTTGGATAGCCAAGCCTTGGACTCTCCATAAAGCTCTGGCAGTATCCATCCACACCCCCCACACCCTCCCCGCCCTCCACTCCCATGGTTGTTCAGCCCAGGGATTTCCACAGAGTTCTGCCCTCCCTCCTGCCCCAGAGTCTTTGGTACCTGATATTATGGCAGCCTTATCCAATCTTCTAAGGATTTTCTGCCTGAGGGCCTTGTCTCCTGCCACTGCAAAGGCGTTTGCAGCCAGTGCCAGGCTGTAGAGGTTGGGACTGCCGGGGTCAGCGTTGACCAGGTCCCTTATACATTTCAGAGCTCTCTCCACAACCGGGTCCTAGGATACAGTTGAAAGCACTCTTGTTACAGGCAGGGTGTTTGGGAAGGGAATGCAGATTTCATGTGTGCAGAAGAGTGTGGAAAGCAAAGGCAGAGCCCAGGCAGTGCCTGTGAGAGGCACAGCCTGCTCCTGCTGCCCATACTCACAGAGTGAGGCATCCCCGAGCGTATGAGAGCTATCACGATCACAGAGCTCAGCCCCAGGCCTTCCTCCACTGCACCCTGCAGACACCACAAAACACAGAGGAGGGATGCTATAAGAGGGAGAGGGGAACGTTTTCCAGTGCCTTCTGGTCCCCCAGAAAATGCCAGCACAGGCAACAGTGCTGGTCCTATTCCTTCTCCGAAGGAAGTGACAGGACCGGTATCCAATTTTAAATGTCCTTCTTACCAGAGCACTTCTCTGCCATGGTTCCCCAATCTCTTCTGGGTAGCTGATTCCCTCCCTCTGCTGAGCACATTCCCCTTTCCCCTCCCAAACATAAGATTTTCAGTAGCAGATTTCAATGCCAGTGGAAAGTGATGCTCCCACAACCCTGCTGCAAGGGTGGCCTGTGTTAGCTTTTGAGATGGAGGTAGGGCAGGGCACTGTTTCAGTTCCCAAGTGCACATCATCAAATGCAAACCTTCATCATTCATAACTTGAAAAAGGCAACCCTGAGTGTCACCCAAGGGTGACCCTGGGCACTTCAGAGCCTTCCTCGTGCAGCAGAGTTCCTTTGTTCTTTGCACCCAAACTGGACCAGAAAGTGAAGGAGCTCTGAGGTACCTAATGAACCACCAGGACATGTCATACCATCAGACCATTGTTGAAGAGCTTCCCCACACTCTTGAAGCAGCCAGATGGAGTCTGACTTTTAATCAGGGCACTGGCAGCATCCTTTATATTTTGTTCATCTATGTGGATGAAGTCCTGGGCTTGGCTGAAGGTCTTCAGGACAAGAGCAGTAAGCCTAGAGCCAAGGAAGGAAGAAGGAAATAGAACTGAACTGTCACTTGATGCACATCTCCAAGAGGAGACAGGAGTTTCTGTGCCTTCTACTACATTCTCCCTGTAGAAATACCAGCAGGCCACAGCCCCTGTGCAGATGGAGAACTGGAAGCAATGCACATGAGCTCAAGAAGCTTGAGTTCAGAGCCATCTGCAGTAAGAGAGAAAGAATTCAATTCTTCAGCCCCTCAGAGCTCTGACAATTCCAACAGGGTGCTTTGTTGCCCTGGAGGGCTGACATTTAGCGAGCTCACTCAGACCCATTCCCAATCCTGTTTGGGCACCAAGCATTTGGGGTGCCCAAGAACAAACAATCCAACAGGGGTACTTCAAGTGAGTTCATTGTCACATTTGACAGAGGTGTTCCATAGACTAAGAGGAAGATTTTGTATATTTATCAAAACAGATAAATTGGGAAAGAGATGGTGTATTGGGGAGTGTGAAACCTGGCATGACATAAATGTGATGGAGTAAGAGATGGATATTGCTCTTGTTTCAGCTAGAGTGGAGTTAGTTTCTTTTCAGTAGCTGTTACAGTCCATGCTTTGGATTTGGCACGATAAAGGTGTTGAGCTGTGTGGTGCTTAATTTCCATCTGGGCTTAAGCCATGACACCTTCCAAAAGGTCTCAGGAGCAATTTCTGTTCAAAACTCCACACCATCAGACTACCTCAGTTTCCCCAGACCAAAATCCAAGCCAGCTCAAGCCTGATCAGTTCAAACTGTCTGGATATTGTTGCTTACCAAGTGTTTCCTGGCTCACTTCCTTCCCCAAAGGCACTGTATGAGCCGTCTGTGTGCTTGTACAGGAGCTGCTGCTGATATCCTGCAGGAAGAGGCTGGGGTAGTGAAGATGCTGTGTGCCTGTCCTGTTCTCCAGGTGCCAACCTGCCCCACCAATCCTGCTGATCATTACAGAGAGCATTATGTCTGTGGAATTTAGCAGAGAGGTGCTGTGTACCGCTTGTTCCACTGACATGCACTAGCCTGATTTACACTGCTGCAATTACCATGATGTCAGGCAAGGGATGCTGCACAAATCCTGCTCAGCACCAGCCTCTGCTGAAGCTCCTTCCACACAAGTACTGCAGTGGACATCACCAGCTTAACAAGTAGAAATCCACTCACCGCTTTCCAGATAGCCAATTGCCTTCTGTCTGATTTCTGGAGTCAGCTGTCCTGTTTCTTCAAGGTATCGCGTGATAAAGACATTTGGGGCAAAATGAACCATGTTCTGCTCGCCACAGCCACTGGACATTTGGAGAAGCTCATCTATGTTGTCCAGTGCTGTTCCCATAATGTCACCTGCAGGACAGAACCACAGCTTTGGGAGCCATATATATTCTCGCATGTAAAACAGTTCTGGTCTCACAGATTCTCCAGATAACCTGCTAAGACTGATCTCAGTTCACCTCTGCTCACGTGATGCCCACTGACTGTAGGAACAGTGATATGGTACTTGGCTGTCTTTCCCCTGGCTTGGTGAAATTATATATCCATCCAGTGCCACTTGTAGAGGAGAGAAAGGATACTGCTCTGGAAGACAGTACCACACCTTGCTGTACATATTCCCTTTCATTACTTTGTTTGCTAAAGAAGGCACAGTGGCACCAGAAGGGATGTCCTGCAGGGGAAAATATTACTTCCCAAGACTCTTCCAAAAACTCACCTAAGAAAGAGATGTGGGCTCTCTCTGACCCAAGGACAATGTTCTCTGGCACAGTGAAAGAGATTGTCTCTGAAGCTGAAGTTCCTGCAAATGGCAAAAACATCAGAACAACAGGCATGAGGAAGATGGCAGAGACACAGGTGTCCCCCAGGAGATGGTGTAAACAGGTCTGGGATCACCTCATCAGTTGGTGAAATCAGCATTCAAAAGAGAGGATGATACAGAGATCCAGCCATCCATTGATGAGGATCTGTGATGTGGTTAGACTGTGGCTTGATGTTGCCAGGAGCTTTTACTGAGAAGGGCTGAGTGGCTTTTCTCAATAAAAGCTCCGAAATCCCTCACTTCTGCTCCCTACACACATCCAGAGAGTCCTAGAGTTGGTCAAACACCAAACTCCTTCCATCAAATCTCCTTGTTCTGTGCACAAACACAGCCCCAGTAAAACAGTAGCTAGTGGTCTCTGCACCTACCTTCAGGGCACAGGATTGAGGTGTGGGTCTTTTCCTCTAGCTGCCCCTCTGCCTGGTGGGGAAAAGGCTGGTCAGCTCAGAAGGGAGTGAGGTAAAATCAGAGAGCAGCTGTGCAGCACCCCACCTTTGTGCAAGTACCTTTTCCATCCTTGTGGGCCCTGGCAAAGGGCTTTACACAGACAGCAGAGATATCCATGCCAACAGTGAAGTTGTACTGGGAAGCAGGTTTCTAAGCTGCTGCATGGCTTTTGACCCCACTGCCCTGCCAGCAAGCAGTTCTGGAGGAGCTCCAATCCAATCTACCTTTAGAATCCCTCTTTGACCACTGTCCTTGAGCAATGTGCCCACCTCTTCCTTCCCAGAGCCACCCACCAGCCTGTCTTGAGCCTGACCCAGCTCCAACCTCCCCAGAACCCTGCAGTGCAGCCTGACCTTCACCAGCAGGTGTCTAACCACTGTGTCCTTCCCTCCAGACTCTGGCACAACAGCTGTATGCTCTGTGCAAACATCTTCCTGCTCCATTGCCTCAGCAGTAACAGTGAAATTCACCTTCCCTAAGAAACAAAACATCAAGAGGCTGGTTGGCACATCTGTGACTGCGTTTTAGTTTGCTCAGCCTCAGGCTGCTCACTCATGTTTTGCACAGTAGGCCAGTCTCCCTTCCAGCACAGCTCTGGCCTCCTCAAGCAGCTCTGCCAGTGCCTCCCACCCCTATTCCTCCCCTGACCTCTTACCTAATTTTGTAGCCTTCACATCCCAGGAAAATGTTTTTGATGAATCAGGGCACAGGCAAAGAGTGAACCTGACATTTTCATGCAGAAATTCAAAATCCCTGGAGTCCATTAGGCTGAGCTGGAGCTAGAGGTGAAACAAAAGGGAGTTCAGGTTATAGAGCTGCTGCTGCTGTGTTTTTCCATTCTGGTCCTTGATTCAAATACCAATCAATCCCAGAAGCCAGGGGTGAGTATGATGGTGGACTGTTGCAGTATCTGTGGGACACCATGCAGTAAGGTTTGGCTTCTGGGGAGGGATAAACTGGTGAGTGTTTGGCTCTGTGTGGAACTAAATTGAACAACTTCTTTGGTGTCTTTTGCCCAGTACCTAGAGCAGGCAGCCCCTTTGTTTGGGTCTCTATTAGTAAAGTAGTTTCCACACATTCCTCTGTTCCAAACCAGCCTGGAGGGAGCCACTCACCGCCATGCATTGCTTCAGGTAGCTGAAAACTTTGACTTTCAGGGGAAATGACTCTCCCCGGAAAACAGAATAGGGCAAAGTGGGTTCCACAAAGAAGGGCTTGAAGCTCTGCAGGCTGGTGGTCTCTGAGATTCCCAACCCATGGCTCTCTGAGGTGCAGAAGGTCATGGCTCTCCAGTCTGTGATACTGTCAGGTACTGTGACAGCTAGCTCAGCAGCCCCTGAATCACTGGGGAGAAAACAGAGTGGAAGAGGTTGTCCCCACCCTGGAAAGATTTCTCTTGGGAAGACAAATGCAGAAACTCAGACTATGAAATGGAAGTGCCTGTGAAGGTGTGGGGATTCCTGGCAAGTAGGACAGAGATATGGGAAGGATAGCAAATAGGTGGGCAAGGAATGCCTTGAGAGGAAAATGCAACCCAAATTTGCTTCTGAGCAGTACTGCACCTGAAATTCTTCTTTTGTGTGGGCACAGAGGGCTCACAGGGGTCCATGTTATACACCCAGTCTGTGCCATGGAGTATAGTGTGACACTTCCTATTGGGAAGGTGTGGAGACAATGGAACATGTCTCTTCTGAGGTGCATATTGACAGGATAAAAGGTAACACACAGCTGGAACATGGGAGATTCTGACCTGACATAAGAAAATACCATGTGGATGGCCAAACATGGAAACATAGCGTGAGGAATTTCCATCCTTGGGGATACAGAGTACTTTACTACAACTTGATCTAATGGGACCTGCCTTGTGTAGAATGTTGAGCTATGGCTATGTGGAGGCCTCTTACATCCTGCAAGAGTGTGTGATGTCAAATTCCTAGAAGCATTTGGAAAATCTCAAGCAGAGACAGGAACTGAACGAAAACTCCATTGTCTTTATCCACTTCATACCTCCCTCTTTTACTCTGTGCACAAGGCAATAATGCCCTGTCTCTGCTCCTGCTCATTCCCTCTGCTGTGTCTGGTAGAAAGTCTGTAGACCTGTGGAGCCACAGCTGGTGATTACTCACTTGATGGGAACCAGGGTCCAGATGAATGTCTCTGGGAACCAGGTACGTGCTGGTGCTGACTCGCTGCCCAGCTCGGTGTGCTCTGCCTCAGCAGCTTCAATAGCAGCATCTGATTCTAGGTACAAGCCCTCCAAGTCTGCCAGCTCGTCAAAAGCTATTGGGAATACAAGCATTCATTCAAAGGCAGAGCAGCTGTGAAACCAGGATAGAGTTCAGCCAGGAAAAGCTCAGTTCTCCATCCCCCCCACTCCCAGTCCAAACCACCCTGTCCCCTCCAAGATGCCCTCAACTTCATTATTGTCTTCCAAAAGACAACCCAGGAGGCCAGGAGGATTCCAATATGTGTGTGCTCCCCCATGAGACATTTTACCTGCTCAGTTTTGCTCTCATTCCCTGCAGAAAAGCCCAGATACTGCCCAATGCCAATCTTGGTTCATTCTCTGGCTTCCAGAAAGATCCTTCATAGTCTTACAAACAGATTTTCTTTCCTGAGACAGATGCCCCATTTCCCTCCTTGACCATATTATCTTTCTGCTCACCAGCTGAAGCTTCTGAACAGGTTCAAACTCTGCAGCCACCCCTCTGCCCCTCCAGCACTGGACACACACTCATGCCAGGGCCTTTTCCTTCTCCCTGTGGAGCACATCTCCTGTGCAACCTCCCACTCATCTCTGTCAGCCATCCCCAGCTCCTAAGGACACTGCATGTTCAGCTGCCCATGTGCATCCTGTATGTTACCCGTGATCTCCAAAGAAACAGGAAAAATCAAGATGTACACATGTAGTCGTAGTCAAAAGTGGTCTGGGTGCGGCACTCAATTGGAGACTTGATTTTAAGGCTGGTTAAAAATGTTAGACCTGCATTCTGGAGGAAAGAAGGGGAAGAAAAGAAGATATATTTCTGTGGGGAGGGTTGGTGTGTCCAAGGGTCTGTCTCTTCCCCTGCCTCCCAGCATATCACTGTGTTGTTGCACCTCAGCACACCCTGCAAATTTATATCAGGAGAGAAGGCAGAACTGTCCTGCTCCCAGAGCCTGGTCCTCATGCCAAAGGATTGTGGGGATGACCACTTGCATGTGCATGCCTGTATACAAAATCATTATTTTGGCACCACAGCTTGATGCCCACCCTAACCCAGGCTTTTCTTTATCCTTCACTGCCATTCCTTTCTACTATTCTTTCTCTCCTTTCCTTGGGTCCCTCTTTTCTCTCAGGTGCTTTGCTTTTCCAACCTCCATTTTTCTCTGACACAGGCTGACAATCCACTTTGCCTCCAATCCCTAGAAATTCTAAAGGGGACTGACGGGGAGCTGGGTTCTAGGAATCTGCCTGATCAATGGGAATTTATCATGCTGAGAGCACAGAGTGTCATTGATCTCTTAGCTCAGAAACTAGCAAATTCAGATGGTGAAGTCACCAGCATTTACAGGAAAGACAATCTGTGAAGCTACCCAGTGCTGACCTGGGATACAAAAAGGCTTAGCTCTGATATTTCAGGCTTTCTGGAAATTAGATTTACCTTCAGAAGTTCGTAAACGTCTGGTTGGGACACTGCATAAGAGTATCTGTTGTACATGAATGGTGACATCATTCCTGGAGATAGGGTGGTCTGAGAGCCATCAGTTGTTCCTGGGCCTCTGTGGATAGTGCAGTAGTCACTGTAGATGTCTGTGAGGGTGCTGAGCTGCTCCTGAGCATAGCTGAACATATTATACACCTGTAGAGAGAGAATGAAAACAGTACAGGTCAGTGTGAGAGGTGGGAAGAATTTCATTTCTATCCAGAGATTTCCTGCGACCTCAGAGGCTGAGCTCAGATCCCACCTGACACAAAAACCCAGCCCCAAGGGATTTTGGATTTTATGGAGAACCTCCACAAATTTTGGATGTATAGCACCAGAGAAGAACATGAACCCCTCTGGGGTATGGCTGCATAGCTGTGGCCACTTCTAACTTAATAATTGTACCTGTGAACTCAATGCAAACACTAAGAACACCTTCCCTGCATGGGGGGAACATTGGACAGCTTCTTGTCTGACTGAAGACACATCCTGGATCCACCAAGACAGTGTCAAGAGCAATTCAGGTGTCCTTAGACCAAGGTCTAGAGGAGAAAAGGGACCCTTCCACTGCCAATACACCACTTAGAGCCCACTCTGTGAATGGAAGGACAGTCTGGTTCATGTGAGCTGGAACAAAGACATGGAGCCTATCCCATGTTTGGCATTTTTTTTAACACGACTCTTTTTTTCAGAGCACTCTCATGCATCAGTTCAGGAGCTGGATGTCTCTTGCCTTCTGCTCGCCACTGAGGTAAAGCAATGTAAGTTTAACAAGGATGTGACTTTAGGCTGTAGCTGGGGATGACAGTGGGTTATTCTGTTAGAATAACCCACCCTCTGTAGAGACTGGAAATTTTGGCTGGTGTTGGATGTTGACCTTCATTTTTCCTCGTTAAACCATGCCCTGTCCCCATTCAAGTACTTGTTGGTATCTCCACTATGCCTTATTAACCAGCAATGGTCAGCACTGAAGTGACTCACAGTATCCTTGGATAGCTCAGCCTCTGGCCTCAGGAGAAGGACACTTTTGTCCACTGCACGGATGCTGCACAGGGAGCCTGGTGCAGCCTGCAGATGGAGACTGACAGTCGATCCTGGGAGAGCCACTGAGTCTGAGAAGCCAAGCTTCACCTGAAACAGCAGAAGAAAGGGGGACTGCAGACACTGAGAGATGAAGGGAAGGGGAAGCTGTGGTTATTGGATTCTGCTGGATATCTGCTGCTTGTTTGCAGATCATGAGCCACCCTCCAGCCCACCTGCCCGTCTGTGTTTTGTGCACGGCTTACGTGGTTCCTGAAGCAGCTGGAGACTCTCAGACGAATGGTGTCAGCTGCCACTTGTCCCTCAGGGAAGGCAATGTAAACGAAGAGGGTAGCCATGGATGAAATTAGGTCAATGGGCAGAGTGATGTTGAAAGCCCCACTGTACTGACCTGAAGGAAGAAGGGAAAATTGAAAAAGTATGGCAATATGCAAGGAAGTCTGCAACCCAAGGATTACAGCAGCAATGTGCTAGTCCTCTGTAATACTTCTGTAGAGATTCTTGGATAAAAACTATTCTGCCTTGCTTTTGGGGAGGCCACAGCTAGGCCAGGATGGAGGTTTTTATAGCAGTGACCTTATATCATGACACACCTTGGCAACAGTGAGCACTTGGAAGAGAAATGACTTTCCACTTGAGCCCAGAAAGACTCCATAAGTTACTTGGAAGTCTCTGATAATTTCCTGCTTGGCAGATAAACTCTGACAGTTTCATCATTTGATCAGCATAAAAAAAAAAGGAAATTAAAAGACAGAAAAAAGATAGCATATTTCCTATAGATTTTTTTGTGCCAGCTCCGTGGTTTCCTGTTAGTCTCAGATCTCTTTTCTCTCCTTCTCCATCTAGGCTGGAAAGACTTTCTCGTTGGATTCTTAATCTGTTCCTGGTAGTTAGATGCTCTTACCTGATGGTGGATCAAGAAGCACAGTTGTTTGGCCATGATGCACAAGGGACCCTCTGGCCATAACCTAAAGGGTAATGAGCAGAACAAAGGATTGAGGGTGCCTCTGCTCCAGGTTCCTGGGCCAGCAAAGGGCCCTGTGCTGACACAGACCCGGCACAGAGCTGACCTGGCTGCCCCGCACTCACCAGGTGGTAGAAGTGTGCCCTGGCAGCCCCGAGGCCCAGCTCTGTGGCGAGTATGTGGTAGTGCACAGTGACCTGCAGCACATCCCCACAGGCTGGCACTGCCTGCAGCGGCTGGATCCGCACGGAGCCGCGGCTGGAGGAGTAGGAGGCTCTCAGCTGGAGCGACGCGGTGCCGTAAGACACCTTCACGTTCCGACTGTTCGAGTCCTCTGGCTGGGACCTTGCCTGTGGCACAGAATAAAGCATCTGAGGGCTTCTCACAGCTCTTCCTACCCCAAAACCAAGACTGACTAAACAGTTGCCTCTGAACTACCCTAGGGTAAAGTGTCTATTTCCACCTAGGCCAAGTTCAATCAGTCCCCTTCTGTGGAGCTTGGCACTGACTGCTGTACCACACTCTGGGATAACTAGAGCCTAAACAGGAGCAGGGAGCTGTACACTACTAGGGTTTTAGCTGAAGTCTGAAATTCTGCAATGCTGCTGCTACTCTAGGAACAAGCCAGATCATTTGACTATGTAAAGTGGCTTATTAGCCCCTGGATCAAACCACTGAACCCTTTGCTTCTGTCTGGTATATGTGGATAAAGTATTAGCATGGATCTGCCCTTATAATATATTTTAATTCTAGTTACCTGCTTAGCTCCAGACTGGTTTGCAGTAACTGGTTCCTAACCTGTAGTATAACTTTACTGCTGTTGTCCCATGCTGATGTCTCTAAGACGAAGGAGGCTATCCCAGTGTCATCTGTGAGGTAGGTCTTGGTCTGCTTCCTGTTCCCATAGGACACTGTAAGAATCACCTTCTTGTTCTTCAGGTGTGTCCCATTGGCACTTCTGAGTTCCAGCTGGAACAATGTAGAGAACAGTCAGAGAATTGGAGGCCTCAAGACTGAAAGTCCACCTCCCAGTAGAAGTCCCAGTCCTCTGCTCTGCAAAGGGATTCTCAGTGTGAATTTTAACCTCTCCAGCCCTTCCCCATTTATGCAGCAGCCATTTCACCCAGCAAAGCCACAGATCCTGCAGTCACACTTTTGGATAACCTCTTGGTAGATATGTCAAAGGAGGAACTGGGACAGAGGATTGTGCTAGCAGCTTTGGGCAGCTCAGACCAAGGGGACCCCTGAGCACTTCTGTGCCTACCACCTGCTTAGGCCCAGCCACTGGGCTTTCCATGTTTCTTCCCTTTTCACTCACATTTCCATAGTAGGGAGCTCCTTGCTGATAGTAGTAGCTTGTCCCCCAGAACTGGAGAGTTGTGATATCAAAAGTGACCTTGCAGTTTTCAGTGGTGTTGAACTCCACCCCTGGGAAAGACACGGAGGTACATGCAGGTGACTACCATGACTAAACAGGCATCAAGTTGGGATGAGCTCAGTTAAGGGGTGGACTGTCACTCATAGGGGACTGTAGTTTCTCCAGTGCAGCTTCAGGAGTCATTTAACACACACACATTCAGCTCCTACATTCTGACATGACAGAATGACAGCAGTCTATCTGGAGGTCTCTGTCAGACAGTTCTCCAACACTCTTTCCCACTTTAAGATGGTCCTACTCATAATTGTCCTCTTCCATTCTCCTTCCCTCCTCACAGCAGTCACTAGAAGGCAGCATTTCTCCTTGTCTTTCCCATGTCAGTTCGCAGTCTGATGTCTTGTTCTACATGCCCCTCTGAAATCACTGCAGTTGTTTGTTAAGAGAATGTGTGTCACTGTTTCTGGCAAGGGGCTGAGAAACATTTTCCTGTAAGGAAGGCTTTGCAAAATCTTGTGAGAGAGGTAACCTTGTAAGAAACCTTATCTCCCCATCTGGGATGTGGAGATAAATCTAATGAGGAGCTAAGTCAGGGCCTTGGTTGTCTCTAGTTGCTCTGAATAACATCTCATTCCAATGCACTGTCCTAAAATATGGTTACGCATTTTTGGTGTGATGAGAAGACAAGAAAAAGGAGCTCTTGCCCATCTCTGTCAAAACAAAATGACTTCCAGAGCAGGCATCAAGATTGGATGAACTCAATTATCTTATAGATAAAAAGCCAAAGACAAGTACATTTTATGAGTGTAAATTAGAAGATTTTCCATGCAGAATCATTTTTTTTCTACCTGTTCCACTTTCTTTCAGAAAAGCCTCAGCCTCCAGGTTGAAATCGTAATTATCACCATGCTTCCGGTGGAAAATCTTAGTATTCACTTCAGTGGAAAAGCATCCATCCTCATTTGTCTGGGAATATGAAATTGTATTTGTTAACCACTCATGAAGGCAAAAGAGTATTCTGTCTCTTTGCCCTTGCTCTTCCCTTTTGCAGGAGGGATGGGTGTCTCACGTGCTCACCTCGCCGGTGTAATCCTTACAAATGCTGCGCTTGGCTTTGGAAGATTTCCGGCTATAGCGGATGTGTTTTCGGCACACCACCACCTTCACGCTGCCCTGGACTGCTTTCCCATAGGTGTACCTGGCAAAGGGAGCACAGAGGGCTTACACTCACACAGAAACACTGGCTCAAGAGTGAGTAGTGCCAGCTCCATCCTGTGGTTGCAGCTACACAGCCCAGCAGCCTGCAGTGCATTCAGCAGCAGAGGAGGCCAAAAAGTACAAATGACCTCACCAGACTGAGACAGAAAGCAGTGGTGGGCGAGTTCCCTCCAAGTCAACACTAGTCCCACCAGGCAGGGCTAGGGGGCATTGTGCTGGCCACAAGCTGAGCCATTACTCCTACAACACTGTCACTAACAAATACAGCAGAGGTGCTGTATTGTAGGGAACATGCTACATTCAGAAAATGCACTGCCACGCTTTCAGACTCACAGGGAAAGCAGGGAGAGAGAATATGGAGAAAGGTGAGAGTCCAGGAGAATTGCTTAGCAAAGGATGCCAGGCTACCAACTCCTGGGATAGGGGTAGGGTTGGCAGAGACCATTTTGAGCTCAGTTATTGATGGCTGTGCATTTTCCAAACCAGTAAAAATGCACCTTCTGCCACGATAAGTCAGCTCACATGCCACAGACGTGGAGAGGGAAGTTTTCCTCTAGGATGGTGACCACCTGAGGCATCTGGATGGAGACACTGAACCTGGGCAGCACTGTGTGAAAGCAAGAGAAATATAATTCAGTGAGAATAGAAAGACTTAACTTGCTCCAATCCTTCCTAAGTGGTTGTTTACAGAAGAAAAAAATATCTCCTTTCATTCCCTGACTACCAGTACAGGGCCTGGTAGGAATACACCAACAGCCCAGCTAGGAGAATGGGATGGGAGTAGGCAGCTTGAATCTCCTCCCTAGAGCACAGCTGTGGGATACTCAGTCCCATCCTCAGGACTTGGGGGAGGAGAAAGCCAGTGGGCCTGGGTGAAGGTCAGAGATTACACCTATGGGCAGGCAGTTGCACTTCCCAGGAGACAGCACAACCAGCACAGCTGTTCACAGCTGCACGGCCCATCCAGCTCAGCTTGAGGGGGGGCTGGAGGCTGGCAATACACCTTTCTCTGCTGCTACCAGCTTCCTGGGACTCTTACCATACTCCTCTACCCTGAAGGTGCGTGTGAGGTCAGGCATTTTGATGGTGTACTCTCCAACCGGTGCCTCTGCAGCCAGCGGGAAGGACAGATCCACAATGCCTCCCACAGGTGTAACATCCAGCCACTGTGCAATTCGGTTCCCTTTGGGGTCCTGCACAGGTGTAGTAGAGAGTAGTTATTTTACAGAGCAAAAAGACTCTTTTGCAGGATGTCCAAGATCCCAGGGTGTGGTCTGACCACATATTCTCTCTCTGAGAGCCCAGGTCTATGGCACAGCTACAGTGCTCAGGTGAGTCCGAGCTCGAAGAGGAAAGGACTTTTCTCCCTGTCTCACTGACAAAGTAAATCTATCATATCATTGTTCCCTGGTGGCACTGCCATCTCTGACTGCTGCAAAGCCGCTGTTTACTGCCTGCCTGTCCATAAGAGAAAGAAATGATCCTTCTTAGATATCTCTCTGGTCACCTGAGCTGGCACAGCCCACAAGGTCACTGTGGAGACATTCTGCCCAAGCATGAAGCTACTGGGAAGTGATTTCTAGGGAGTGATGTCTTGAATCCCCAGGAAAGAAAGGGGAAGTGAGTCCAAGACTCCCTGCAGGGGAACCACTGAGGCCCAGTCATGAAAGATAGTGTTCTTCCACTGCTGGTTCTGGGAGGGCAGGATGCAGAACTCTGGGTACAGCCACACTGCCCAGCCAGTAGGAGCTTTGTGATGAGTTGAGGGTGAGGGGAACCTCATGTGGAACAAGTGGGCACTGCTGTTGGAAAAGGTTAAGCTGGATCAGGGTGCTATGTTTGCACAAACTGGCATAAAATATTGCATAGATGTCTCAGAAACGATGTGTTTATGTAATGATTCCTTGCTGGGTATGACATGTACACTAACTACTGCCCATTCCTAGCTGGGACTCTGACCTCTCTGCATGGGTGTTACAAACCTCACCACCACTTTCAGGTGTCTTTCCTCAGCACAGAGATTACACTCCAAAGATTTTAAGAATAATAGCCTGAAAGTTGCTTTAGGAAGTGTTTTTAGCTGTACAATCACAACACTAACTAGTCAAACTTTTGTTTTCTATATGGTAAATATAAAAGTCTCCTTAAGGAAACTTCAGGATTTTCACAAGTCTTCAATTCATAGGCTAGAGGGACTAGAATTCCAGTAACCACTCTAGGAAGGTTTGCTGGTTTTCAGTGACACCCATCATTTATGCAGGGATCCCTGTGAGATCAGTGTCAGGACACTGCTCTGCCAAACTTTTGTGGACATGGAATGAAGGAAGGACAAGCAGTTAAGGACTGTTCCCACTCATTCTAAGGTAACTGAGTTTCCACATCCCTATTTCCCTACCACCATCTCCAAACCTGCATCTTCCCCAAGGTGAGAAGAGTTCATCACTTTCAATTAAGTAGGAGCTTTACCTTCAGTTCCACCAGGCGCTGCTGTGGGAGGAAACAAAAGTTACTGATTGGATGCTTTCAGGTAAGTTGCCATCCACCTCCCTGGTATTTTTTATTTCCCCAACCATCCATCAGTCTTCTCTAAGCAATTCCCAGGGACTGCCCACAACCCAACATCAGGAGCAGCTCTTGTCTTGCAGGTGGTGCCCAACACTGTACGCACCACAAGCAATTTTGAGATAATCTGTACACACATCTCCTGACTCGGCCAAGCACTGATCTAGAAGGCATCAAGTAGCTCACAACACTTCCAGACTTCAGGTATCTTCCCTCTTAACTTACTGTTTCACTGCTGGCAATAAAGTTCTTATCCAAGGTCACAATCCGCAACTTGACTATAAAGCAAAAGGAAAACAGGACTGGCTGAAATGAAATCAAGTCTCTCAATAGTAAATAACAAGAACACATGGCTAAGAAAGATGTGTACATTGCTTCACTGAGAGGATGTGGGCAGCAGATAGAGCCATCCACTCCTAGGCCTATGCTCAAAGCCCTGCTAGGAGCTGGCAGCCTGCTAGAATAGAAAGTGTTAGGAGAGGCAGTGTGGGGCTTTCTGGGAAGGCTGGCTGTGCTGGTGGGAAAGAGAATTCCTCTGGACAGTGGAGCTGTGGTGGGCCACTCACTCCTGCCTGCAGTGAAGGCCATCCCAGCGGAAAGTGTGGAGAGGCATGGGGCAAACAGCTGAACCCTGTGGTGATCTGAGCTGTGCTAGGGCAGTGGTGGGATCTGTAGGACTGCAATCCTCACCTGAGGATGTCTGTGGGAAGAGAGGGATTTAGGGCCCTCACAGTCATGGCTTTGACTGGAGCAATCATGAGTATAACCCTGTGGCTTCTAAATCTTTTCTCATGCATAAAGGAAAACACACAAGCCCTGTTCACAGTGGGCATGCCGACATAGGAGAGAGATGTTCCCAAACCCCTCAAAGTCCAGAGGGAAGCCTGTGGCCCATCTCCCTTCCTGAGCAGGTGCTGCTCAGAGGACCAGAGAGTACCCCACATTTTGTGGCCTGAGGACCACCCTCTCTCTCACAAGACAATGGCATTCTGTCCATACCAATCTGTCCAGGTTTGTACACAGGTTTGTCTGTCTGGATAAAAGTCTTCTTGTCTGCATGCTTGATTAGGACTTTCTGTTTCTTTTGGAACTCTGAGCTGGCTTCCATGACTGTGATAACAACAAAAGCCACTTCATCAGGATTTCCAACAGGAGGAGGGACCTGCAGGTATAGTTATAAATGTCATTCAGGGTGGATCCATTCACTGTTCCCAAGGTTTTTGGAATAACAATTTTGATGTTACTTTCAGGTTGCTCTAGTTCTTCTTGCCTGGAGGGACTTCACCGAACATTTCAAAAAGTTTTCTAGAAGGGTAAAATATTAGTGGGGCTACATAGCAGGAAGGACACTGGCAGACCTATGCAGGCTGAAGCAGAAGATTCACTGGCCAATTAAGATGTCCTCATGGGAAGACACAATTCTTTGCATTCCTGCCAGCAAGGGCCGAACTCCCACAATATCCACCCTAGTGAAGGACCCCTGAAAGTATCTTCCTCACCTGGAAGCTTGTGCAATGAAAGAAGGGGAACTGAGAGATGGACTGAGTGATCAGAGTCTCATTCCCAGCTCTGCTTTGCAAGGTGACTGACACATGGATCGGGACTGCTTTCTCTCTGCTGAGCTGCAGACACACTGTCTCTGAGAAGGGGTAGTAGAGCTGAGATGGTATTGCCACGGCATAGTTGCTGTTTAAAAAAACAGAAGAAGAGAAAGAAAGAGAGAAAGAGAGAGAGAGAGAAAGGGAGAAAGGGAGAAAGGGAGAAAGAGAGAAAGAGAGAGAGAGAGAAAGAAAGAAAGAGAGAAAGAGAGAGAGAGAGAAAGAAAGAAAGAGAGAAAGAGAGAGAAAGAGAGAAAGAGAGAGAAAGAGAGAGAAAGAAAGAGAGAAAGAGAGAAAGAGAGAGAAAGAGAGAGAAAGAGAGAGAAAGAGAGAGAGAGAAAGAGAGAAAGAGAGAAAGAGAGAAAGAGAGAAAGAGAGAAAGAGAGAAAGAGAGAAAGAGAGAAAGAGAAAGAGAGAAAGAGAGAAGGAAAAAGGAAAAAAGAAAAAGGAAAAGTCAGGTTAAACTGACTTTCTAAGAGGGCAGCTTTTGACCTGTATTTAGGTACTTTCTAAAAGACTTCTGGTGTCTTCATTCTGCTGTCATGACACCAGTGGGACATGACACTATTCTCATCTGTGGGTACTGCAGACATTGACAGTGAGGCAGCACTATATGCTGCATGCACATATAAAATTATAAAACCTTACAAATTGAAAGTGAAAATAAGTTGAAGGGACCTCCCCACATCACCCAAGGGATCAGCAGCAGCTTGGCTCTCTTGCAGGGTTCCCAAGTCTTCAATGTTTTCTGTGAACCACACTGCATTATTACCTTCACTTTTGTTGGCTGGTTTTCCTACTACTCTTGGGCACAGAAACAATGCCCTAGATCCCTGTGTGAGGGACCCAGTGTCCCAGCTTCATGTCCCAGCCACAGAGTCTCATGAACACCTTCACTTCAGCTCCTGGCACTTGGCCTCTTTGCTCTCTACTTGCTCTCCCATCTCTGCATCTACTGTGAGCTGTGTCCATAATACCAAGAAGCTGTTCAGAGTTTCTTTCTCATGTTTTACTGTACTGTAGCATCTGTAGGACCAACAAGAAGCCAACATTCAAGCAGATTTCAAAATTCTTATCACTGACTCCTCCCACTCACTGCCTCTGGACAGGCTCAGCCAGCAGCATGTTTTGCAGGAAGCAGAGGGCAGGACCTGGAAAGATCAGAAAAGCAGGAGGAAGGGAGGTGACCTGCTGGCAGCTTTCAGCTGGAGTTCAGCACCCTGGTGAGAGGGAGTCAAAGTCCTGCTGGCTGGGAGACTTTGACTGCTGTCTCGCTTGAGTCCTGCCAAGCTGCCTTGAGGATCTCAAAACACACACCAACAACATTTTGTTTTTCCTACTTGAGCTGACTCATGGCACCTCCCCCCTGCCACTTGTGCCAAAGGATGAGATGAGCACTGAAAATTCACTGCTTGAAACCTCACATACATCCCTTGTTCTTAGTGATCCTTTACTCTGTAACATTGTCTTACACCCCTTTAAAAATTCATCCCTTGCCCTTGCCCTCTGAGCTGTAAAACTAAGAAAGAACATCTCTGGGGCTGTCATCCAAGGGTCCCAAGATCCAAGCTGGATCATGAATCTACAAAAAAAAATTGGAATACAGGCAGGACAGCAGCCAACCTGTTGAAGCCAGTGGTATATCCACAAAGCAAAGCTTCATGCTGAAGGTTAACAGTGGCAAGCAGACAGCAGTAAGGTACTTGGGAGCTTGTCAGCCTATGGAACATGTCCTAGAGGAAGTACTCCCACTGGAGAAGTTATTTAAAACTAGGCTTGTGCATGCCACGCCACACGCAGCAGGAGGGAACCCAGCTACAGCCCACTGCCATAGTTTTCACTGTAACATCTACTGTTCAAGCACAGTCATGCTTTTGTTTGCAATTGTGCCATGGCTGCAAAAGCAAATGCCTTCAAAAAAGCAAGAACAAGTTCACAAGCCAGGGTATCACAGCAGTGCCTGCTGGAAAAGGAGTTGAACAAGTATATGAAGAGAAGCTGTGCTGAGAATTGTCCTTGACAGAGGTCTGAGAAAAGGTCTGGTGGGAGCAGACGGCCAGCCAAGCCTGAATGAACACACTGCTTTACCAGGAGCATCCCTATCAGGTACTTGGGCTCCTGTTTGCTCACTTTGTAAAGACACTCAGCCTTGCTGGCTAAACTGCTAAATGGTGACCTATGACTCTGCAAAGAAAAGCTTAGCCCAAAGGAAACATATCCTGGAACACAGTAGGAGACATGAAGTATTGGCAGGTCAGAATTAAGCACATGCAGAAAGCTGGCAGAGTGGTTCTGCTTGAGTCCTTGCTGAAATACATGGTCTACATCAAAGACACTAAAGGAAGAGCCAATTAGCAGGGGAATGTGGGGAAAGGGGACATGGAAACCAAGCGAAACCTTGGGAACGTGAGAATTTATGCCTCTCTGGAAAAAACACTCCTCACCTTAAGACTTCTGTCCCATTTCTGTCATGCTGCCACCCCCCCACCAGGATCCCTCACAGACCAGAGCACATTTGCAAAGCAGTGAAGTTCTTACAGCATTGCAGGCATTCCAGCCGTGCTGGGCAGGAGAAGGATGCAGCCCCACAGGAAAATGATTCTCCACATAGCTGATTGCAGGTCGAATTCCTCCAAGGAAAGCTTAGCCACTCCTCGGTACCCCCTTCGCCCCTGCTCCTGCTGTCTTCCTTCTCCCCCTCATCCAGAGCCGAAGGCACACACACAACTCCTGCCCTGACTAGACGCCCGTTCCTCCCTTGGCTTCGAAACCAAGGTGGAGATCAGGCTGCTCGTGGCTGGAATGTGGGCGGGAGAAAGGGGTGGCGACAGTGTTTACTGCCTACAAACCAGAGACAGCTGCTTCGAGACTTTGTAAGCCTTGTTGGTGTTTCTCTGGGAGAGGGCTTGTCTGCCTTGTGCAGCAGAGCTGCTGGCAGCAGGAGCACTTAGTTACTGTATTTGGTACAGGGGCCAAATTTTTAATTTTTTTTTCCCCCAGTTTTTTATTGGGATGTCATCAGAAACATTTGGATATAAATTAATTCTTTGTGATGTCAGTAGATTTTTCTCTGTGGTTCTTCTTCTGTAGAACTTCTTTGGTATTATTTGCTTCTTACTGAAATTTCACTCCTGACCTCCAGCCTCTAGCTGGACCAGCCCAGGGCTTCACATGCAGCTCTGCCAGTGTCCCCATTCCTCCCTGGAGGAAGGGAAGAACTTTAGCATTTTATTATCTTTTGGTTGTCTTTCTGTTGTCTCACTCGTTTAGACTTGAACTTAAACTCCATTTTAATTTTGGAGACTCAAATGTGCTCCCAGATCAGTGACATACAGTGCTTTAAACCTGAGGTTTATCTGCAGTGCCAGAGCTAGGTTAAAGGCTGGAGTGCCCCAGTTACATCAGACTGTGGTCTAAGAGAGTGGGTGCTAAGCACACACAGGGGGGCTGTGCCAAAGTAAATCCAGGGGATTGCTTCAGCCGGGAGCAAGGCACGGGTGGATGGCAAATTCTCTCAGTGCTTGTGTACCTTTGGCTGTGCTCTGCTAAAGCACAGCAGGGGCCAGGACAGAATGAGGACATCCAACTTCAAGTGAGGTTGTAACTAGAGGCCAAATCCATCCATGTCCTGTGCATTTCACTGCTGCCACTCAGGAGATGGAAACACAAGGGTGCAGTGCCCAGGAAGAGTTTGGAGGAGATGGGTGGTGGTGTCAGTGTAGAATCATCTTATGGCTGGGGGAATCTGTCAGAAGACTGGGCATCCAACTTGGGCACATGTAGAGATCCGATAAAATAAGTGTGGCCTTAAAATGCCATGCTTTATTTGGAAAGGCCTAACAGTGGAACTATGAGAGGAGTTGGCATAGGTAGCAGGAACTGCCCTGGAAAAGATTCTGTACCCAGGAGGATCAGACATGGCTGGGATGGATGGGTGGATAAGAGGTAGTGATGCACAGAATGGAGGTGATTTGAAAGGTTTTTACTCCAAGCTCAGAGTAAGGACTGAATGAGGGGAAGATCATTAATGTTGCTTTTTAAATGCTGAGGATGCTTTTTACAAGCTGAGGACAGTAGCTGATGTGCAGGTTTGGCTCTTAGCAGATACTACAACTAAGATCCAGACCAACCACAGATGAGATGAGACTCTCCCAAGACGCCTTCAGCCTGAGCCAGAGATATGTGTTTTCACATATCCCTGCTCAGTGTCCTGGCACCCACAGCCTGGAATATCACCTGAATGTAAATGTGGATGGAGAGCTGTGCTATGTGACCTTCACTCTGCCGTTGGTGGGAGCAAGTAAATATTAGCTAGTGTCATTAGCCTAGAAAAGATATTATCTCCATATATTAACTCCCCTACTCTTTGAACCTAGTAGTATCTGAGGGGGTATTTCGGATTGCTCCAACCCATCAGCACATGCAGTTCTCTCCTCCAGTGTGGATCTTGTCAGCTGTCTGTCCCAGCCCAAGCAATGGGAGCACCACTGCTCCTCTTAGCCCTGACCCTATTCCCAGTTGCAGCTGCAGCAAGCCTGGAACCGTGAGACTCTCTCCTTTTGATTTCGGGGGGCTTGGTGGAAGGGCCTGTCCTTGGAGGGTGGTGCTGAGGGGCTGCACTCTTTGGCATCACAGAGCTGGATGGTGGGGGCCTGGCTCCCAGGGAGGCTGAGCAGAGGCAGCTCCTGCAGAGTCACAGGCATTGAGCACTGCTGCAGGGGCAGCCCCCAGTGTTGGCTTGTGCAGGAACTACACTGCACACACCACAGGAGCTTTGCCTCTGTTCATGCTGTGCTGGTGGGGGTGAAGTCTGGTGTGAGGATGGAAGCCATATTCCTCAGCCACTGAATGTTTGGCTTCTTTGGCTTCCTTGCTCTGTGTACTCACAACTGGAGCACCAGCTGTGTCCTGGATGGTGGCAGGGTGGCAACACAGAGAAATGGAGAGTTCTCTATACTGGGCATATTCCTCCTTTCTCATTTGGAAAGGAGCTTAAAAGTGCTAAACTTCCTTCAATACACTCCTCCAGACATTTGGTCTTGGTCTACCTCTTCATGAAAGCAGCAGAGATGGGTTCTGGCCTGTCCACCTCAGCCTCTGACCTGTTTTTGAACATGTACTGCTTTCTTTTAGTCACTATATGGTGGTGTTCCCTGCTGTCATTCAGCAGTCCAATGAGGAGAAGCTCTACATTCACTTCAGCTCCCTAACTGAGGCCGTTCACCTGGCTGTCACCTTGCAGACAAAAACCCAGAATCACACACTGGTGGAGCAGGATGTGGAGAAGCCAGGCACTTTTCAGAGCATCACCTTCCAGGTGAGTGTGGATGTGGCTACTGATTTGACAGGGGATGCTTTCACGTTCACACAGGAGCACAGCACTTCTCTGGGCACACCGTACTTTTCCTTGCCATAGGTTCCAAGCAGGCTAAGTATATTTCCCTACCAGTGCCAGGCAAAATACAACAGTGTCCTGGAGCCTAAGATAGTAGGGAATATTTTCCATGTAGAAAAAAAATCTGCTCTTTTGATCTGTATCAGCACATTTCATCCTACTTCAAGTGTGGTGCTAAACATTTATTTTCAGTTTACTCAGTGTTTTGTGCTTAAAAGTTCTTGTATATTATAGCAAAAGTCAATGCATTGGGAATACAATATTTTCATCCTTGTTTCCTCAGCAGCCTGCCCCTTCAGCTCCAAGAGCACCATTCTGCTCTAAAGCTGCATCTACACTGCCAGATGTAGTTGCAGGCTGCATGGACATTGAGCTTGCTTTAATTTAGCTGTGGTGGCACCGAACCCACAATGAACTGAATTTCACCGAGGCAGTCTGGATATTTCTGGAGTGGCTTGAGTTCCTTTCATTGCTCGCTGCTGTAATTAGTTTATCTAGACACACTGACTGTAGAACCTTCAGCTATGTTTCTAGAGAACCATGGAGATGTGTGTGGTACTGAGGCTCTACAAACTGCCCCTGTCTTCCTCAGCACTGCACAAAGTCACCGTGCCTATGCAGACTCAGCAGAATTCAAGGCGGGGCTGTAGTCACTTTTGGTGTTTACATCAACACGACAATGATTAACTAGGAGTTTGGTGCCAGTCCTTAGGAGAGAGTAAGTCCTGGTTCTGGAAAGCCAAGGAAGTCTGCTGTTAGCAAGAAATAAAAACCACACACACAAAACAAACAAACAAACAAAAAACCAAAAACCTTTCTCCTGCTGAGCTCAGTCTTTCCGATGCTGAGATGTCCCGTGTTTGCCTCATCAGTATCCCATCTGCCATTACTCCAGATCTGACTTTCCTATGGTTTTACTTAGTTCCATAAAACTTTCACATTTATGTTCAGTGGGAGAGTGACATGTTGGTCAGTTCACTATTAAGAACAAGGCAGTGACTGCTTCTCCCTAGAATCACAAGTGGGTTACAGAGTCATACAGAAGAATTTGGACTCTGAAGTTCAGGGATGTTTTAACAGTGAGATGATGTCTTATATCTGTGATAAGATGCAAAGTTTCTGATGATTTTTTTTTTCCATTTCCTTGTGTCAATCAACCTAGGTGCCAGACCTCATGTTAATTCCCAAGAAAACAGATGATTCCAAGACACAGGTAGGATATGTCTCGTCTGCCTCTCCTCTTACAAATTGGAGGGCTTCAGCCTCTCCTGTGCCTGAGCCATGTTAATGCAGGGTAGGAAAGATAGTAAAGAGGAAAAATAAATGTGCAAAGAGGCAAACATGACAAGCAGAAAGGCAAAGAAAAGAGAATGAAGAAGCTGGACAACAGAAAGAAGACTATGACTAGGGAAAGGAGATGAAAGGGGAGGGGGACATGGGAGATTTTCGAAGGACAAGTGCCTCTGGTTCTCTTTCAAGCTCTTTGTAGTCTGAGGTAATTCGTTTTTTTTTTTTAACCTGACAGTCAGAAGAGGTGGCTTTTCTGCATGTCCTGATCCACAGTGGAGACAATGTGCTCCTTGAGGGTCACAAGAAAGTTCTGGTCAAGCCCCAGAAGAATATAATTCTAATAGAGACAGACAAAGGCTTATACAAACCTGGAGAAACAGGTAAGGCAAGAAGGTGGCGTATGGAAATGGGGAGGGAAGGGTCAAGATAGCAGCCACACCTGAAGGGAAAATTCACCAAGTGCAGCAAGCTAAGGTTGTTGGAGATCGAAGGAAGTAGGTCTATTATCCAGTGTTTCTAGGAACAATCTGAGTCAGGATGTTCCCCTCCAAGGTGTGCTACACCCAATTCCCAGCCTGCTGCTCCTGGGTGTTGCTTTGGTGTCATATCTCTTGTGAGACCTAAAGGGAAAGCCAGCACTCTCCAGGACACTGGACAGCCTCGAAGACTGTTGTTCATATTTGAGTAAAACCTGGAGTGTCAGTTCCAAGCTGTAGAATTACAGAGTCCACACAGTCTTCACAAGATGAATGGACTGCAGACAGACCCCGCTCTTGACAACCCCACTGTTTACCCCAACTTTGTAATCTTTCTAGGTAGAGGCAGTGGGTTTCTGCAGCAGACACCTGTGTAAAAGCCTCCTAGACAAAGCCCTCTAGGGTAGGAGATGCTGGGGAGGGCTGTTTGGGAAAAGACCTGATTATCTCTGAGGTAAACAGAGAGACATGAATACTGGAGCGCAGAAAAGGAGAAGCAGGTTTGTGCAAGGGCATGTTGCAGCCAGAATGCTTTACTATGTTTTTCTTTATATCTACAGTGAAATTTCGAATTGTGAAGCTCGATGAGAACCTTAAGGTCATTAAAAATGAGGTGAGTATCACCTTGTGCCTTTCTAGAAGTAGGAGCTTCAGCATGAGACACACTGAGAGGCTCATGAAAGAGATCTCCCTTCATGCCTGTTAAACCATAAGAATAAATTATCTTAGGAGGAAAGCACTCATCCACTGGTCCCTTGGAGAAAGACCAGTGTAAGCTGGCACAGAGGGAGGAGGGGATGTACTGTGGGGTCTGGATGGGGCAGAAATTTCTGCTCAGGGTCCCATGTCAGGCAGAGTTCTTTATACTGGTTCACATGGATGCTGTTCTACAAAACTGAGATTGTGTTTCTCTTGTTTTTACAGTATTCCCAGATATGGCTGCAGGTGAGTGACAAAGAAGTGACCAAAGGGATATATCTGTCTCTTCTACTGTGATCTTTCACTCCCAGAGTTGTGCCACAAATGCAACTTCATGAAGTTATGGTTATAGTTCTGGTTCAGCTGACGGTTTGTCCATGGGGTCAGCCTGGGTTCTTCTCAGCCCAGTACCTCTGTGGTGCACACAGCTCAGCAAAAGACAGGGAAGTACCAAACCTCTGCCCAACACCCTGGCTGCACAGAGCACAGGGACAGGCACTCAAGAGATGCAGCACAGCTGCTTCTCCCTACCATGGGATTATGATGTTGCCAATTCCCAGTAGCTTTACTGTTCTTGGCAGCCTTTGTAATTCCAAAGTTTACTAAAATAATACCGAAGAGAAGCAAAGGTGTCTCTCCTGGCGATCTGGAGCCCTCCCTACTGGGTGGAGTTTCAGCCCTTGTAGTGCCTTCTTGTGTCTGAGTACGGCTGGACCTGCCAGGTACGTGTGCTCCCAACGTGACTTGTGGCTCTGTGTGTCCTTTCCCAAACAGGATCCTGAATTCAACCGTATTGCTGAGTGGCTGAATGTAAAGGCAAATCATGGCATTGTGGATCTGTCCTTCCCCCTGGCATCTGAAGCATCCATTGGGGAGTATACCATCTCAGTGCAGCAGGACATGGCTCAAAAAACCTTCAGTGTTGAGGAATATGGTGAGACTCCAACATAAGAGGAGAGGGAAAAGCACTGTGGGTAGCTGGAGGAGAGAGCAGGGTGATGCAGCTGTGTTCATCCCACCTTTTGCCTTGGGAGAACAACAAAGTGGGGATAAGGATGGATGGGTCTGTGTGCACACCTCACATGAGGCTGGAGGTTCTGCAGCTGCACTGGGTACAAAGCAGAGGCCGTGGGCAGACATCTCACTCTGCCTGCATCTGGGCCCTGTAATGAGCACGTTTTGCTGCCCATTGTCACCCTTTTCTGGGCTGTTTGCCATCCACTCCAGTCAGCTGCTGTAATGGGAAGTGGAATCATGTCTTGGTCCCATTAATTGGCATTGGCAAAGATAAAGCCCTGTACCATTTAAGTGTTTAAGCTTGACTGAGCTGGCGTAGAAAGCAGTCTTGTGTGCAATAGCAGCAGCAAGGACAGGGTGGTGTGGCTGGAGGGAGTAACTCAGTTGCAGCACGGTGATGAAGAACTGGGGACATCACTGTCTTTCCCTCATCTGGGCTGCAGCTATAACACAACTTCTGTCAGTGTCCATACTCATCCATACCATCCACTGCTTTTTTCCTCCATCCTTATCTTACTCTCTTCCATACAGTGCTAGAAAAATTTGAGATAAAAATCGAGCACCCTCCACATATCACTACAGCAGATGAGGAATTTCAGCTGGATGTCTGTGGCAAGTGAGTACATGATACCATTGAGATCTCTTCCCTTTGACTCCACTGTCACCTCCAAATTGCTCATAAAAAAGAAGTGGTCTTCTACTTGTCAGTATCATCGTTTTGCATTACCCTGTGTCTTGGGGAGTCAGATCACCCTCTGGAATGGGCTCCTTCTCACACCTGGTGACTTACTGTGAGGCTGAAGGACACTAAAGATGCTGGGTTTAGTGGGTGGAGAGGGATGCAAAATGATTTTAAAAGATGTGCTAAAGTTCCTGAGCAAACAAGGTACAAAGCAAAGCTCTCTGGGCTCCACTTCCCCTGATGAGGCTGGGAGGTGTCCTGTATCAGTCAGCAGACTGTCTTTTGGTGAATGTTTCTCTCTTTTGACACAGGTATACTTATGGGAAGCCTGTTCAAGGGAAAGTAGAAATTACTGTTTTGACATTCTCCCAGGCCTTAGGAGACAATTTTACAAGTTCAGCGATTCAGAAGCAAAGCAGCTGGGTAGGTGAACAAATAGGAGATCAAAAAGTATCATGTGCTGGAAATGTTTCTGCCCCCTTAATACACCTCAGATGGGCACCAACCTGTTCAGCCTGGTGTCTTCCCTGTTGCTGGACATGATCAGACCATAGATTCCTCTTCCCATAACCCTGTTGCTTGAATTACTGCTCTAGCTGTGCATGCCTGACTCTGTGCTGTGGGAGAAGGTGTAAGCTATGGGAAGCAGTAGTGCCTGAGATCTTTTCCAAGGTCTGTATCATATTATATGCAATCAGATCACAGCATCAGGTGATCATCATTCAGCCCTGTGACCACCCCCACCAATAAGCAGGCTATCAGAACATCACATGGACTGTTTCTTGCTCTATCTCTGCACAATGGGTCATCTTAAGCTTGTTAATGTCTGGTCTGAAATTATGTCCATTGCTGGTTACACTTCCTTCTCATCTCTGTCCTTTATTTTTTGTGGTTATGCTTCACATTTGTTTTTTTCCCACGGGTTTCAGATGCAACTCTTTTGGCCTGAGAACCACAGGAAAATATTTCTAAATGTCAGACCAGCCAGCAATGAGCCAGAATATAAAAATCTAGCTGGATCTCTGCATCTTGTAAAATGCAATCCAGCTGGAACGTTGTGCAGTCTTAGCTGTGCAAAACATCAGCTGAATGCCAGCTCCACATGGCATGTAAGAGGCCCTGAAAGGTTCTGAGGAGCTCTTAACAGCCATGGCTAGAAGCACTGGCTATACCCAGGCTCTGCCTCAATGATTGGCAAAGCTTTTGCCATCTGTACCTGGCAGGGAGCCTGTGTTTAATACAGCCATGTCACAGGAATGGTCATGTCTGGAAAGCCACACTGTCACTCTTTATTCATCAAGGCCATAGCATTTCAGGGAGACCTTTAGATCACATAATGAAGTTCATGCTCTCTCAGCTACAGGATTTGGGCTGGATCCAGTCTCCTGAGTTTCTCTGTGACATAATTAACTCTTACATGATTTGCCTTAAGTATTTTCTTTTTTTTCTTTGCCACTTTTTTTGGTGACTGTTTAATCCAAGCATATTGATTTTCTTTTCTGCCTAAGGTATCCTAAGGATGGGTTTCTGCATTTAGGAGCTTTGCTCTGTTTCAAAAATATCTGGGAATACTTCTTTAGGATTGCCTGGCATCTGAGAACAGTTTGTCTTCCTCCACACCATGCTCTGTCTTTCTGTTCTCCTCTCTCTCTGCAGACAAATAAGGATGGCTGTGCTACTTTCACAATCAAGACAGAAGCTCTGGAAATAAATGAAGCTGACAACCGCGTAATTGCAGTAGGAAAAATGGTGGAAAATGGAACAGGTACTGGATAATACGCGGAGCATTCTCTTCTTCACAGGCAACATTTTTGGTTTTGGTCTTTCTGTGGCAGTGGAACTTTTGAAAAAGTAACCTGAACATTCCCAAATCCTCTGTCATGGTAATAGTCTCTATTCTAGTACCTCTCCCATCTGTTTTCACCGGATTTCCTAATCCTCTCCACTGTTTACCTCCCTTCACATGTGTATAACTTTTTAGTGATTGCCTGGACACCAGGGTGTTCCTCAGCCAGTTCCAAAGTGCTGGACTGTTTAAAAACCATAAACAAATAAATATATAAAGAAATACTTATCGGCTATGATGTGTCATGTCATGAAGCAGGAAGCCCAGAAAGCTTGAGGGAATCATATCTTAGATGAATGTATTTTCTCTCCTAAATTTAGAGCCTGTAGATGTTGTAGGTAGAGCTGAAGTGCCTTTTTTTCTTCTGCTTGCCTAAGAGTGCTGCTTCAGATTCAACAGATTTTTCATCTCCCCATCCAGGAGCCCATTCTGTGGAAAAAGCTTTAATTCCTGTTGCAACGATAATGAAATCTGTAGCGTTTGTCAACCTCAATCCATTCTACAAACGTGGGATACCATACACAGGGAAGGTAACATTCATGGATTCCTCCTCTGCTGAGAATGCATCACAGATATAACCTTTTGTAGGAAGAAAGGAACAGTCTCTAGGAAAGTAAATGCTGCTCTGCTGGCACCCAGAAACTAGGAGCGAAGCCTCCTGTAGAAGAAATTTTTTTCTCCCCATCCTAACATACTATATTTCCTGGAATGGAATTCTGGGGCCAGCTGCAGTTTCTGGAGGCTTCCTCAGGAGCATCTCCTGAAACTAATCTGTGCATATGGGATGGGGCTGGCACCAGCAGGCTCATAACATTTCCTTTGGATGAAAGCTGATGGTAACTTGGCAGAAATCTCAAAGGCTTTTCATATCAGTTCACTGGCAGTCATTTCTGACCCAGGTCCCCTGTGTGATGCTAGGACTGCTGTCCTGGGGCTAGAAATCTGGGCCAGCACTGACCCCAGCATGGAGGGCAAGGAACTTAAGCAAGACTTAAGTTGTTGGGGATAAATCTCTTTCTGATCATCAAAGATCCTGCAGCATTGTCCAAGAAACATCTCAAGATCTGAGGAATTCACCTTTTCCCCCAACAGAGGTGTCTCATTTGCCTGAATTACCATTTTATTCCAGTCCTGAACAGCCTCAAATTGTTGGTTTTGTGTATTTATTGGACTTTTATTTGGATCCTTCCAACCGGTCTGAAAGCTAGAAGGACTGAGGGAACCCAGTGATAGAAGCAATTAATATTAAGCACTGGCAGTGCCTCAGAGTCTGGCACAACAGAGAATTAACTTCCTCCCCTTCCCCACAGATGTTCTGCCACAGTGGCGAGTCTCCCCTCAGAAATGAAACCGTCTATCTAATAGTTGACATCAATGATGAGGAGATACAGCTGTCATTCCTCACTGATGAGAAGGGGGAAGCTCACTTCACACTGGATACCACCAGTTGGAACAGCACCATGGTTTCTTTGAGGGTGAGTATCAGCCACTGAAAATATTTTGTCTGCTGTGGGGTGTGTTCCATGAAAAGATAAAAGAGGAAAAATGAGATTATGGTGAAATCGACTAGGCTTAGATTTTTGCCAAAACTTTGTAAGAGGAAATCTTGTGAGAGACTTTAAAAATGACATTTTAACAAATTATTTTAAGCATGCAGATGTGCAGTGTGCCGTCAGGTCAGGTGATAAGAGAGTTTCAGCAGGTGTACAAGTTCCCTTGCATCACTTGATAGTAATTGTATTGCCACCTTGTGTTTATGTCCTCGGAAGGGTACCTACAAACCTCCAAGTGATGACAGTCCGTTTTCTGTTGAAAGTGAAGTAGAGGACGGCTTCTACTGGCTGAAACCTTTCTACTCTGAGAGCGACAGCTTCCTTGAGATCAAGGCTAAGAATGATGTGATGTCCTGTGATCAAGAGCAGGAAGTGCAGGTGGATTATATCCTTTCCCAGAATAAACTCAGCTCTGAAGAAGACCACATTGATTTCTACTACTTGGTGAGCAGAAGACAGCTGATTCTCAGGGAAAAGTTATGCTTACTGGCATTTTACCCTTTTCTCACAGCACAGAGATACTCAAAGGAAAGGTAAAGCTACTCCTAGACAATCAGTTTGTGACTTCTGTTCTACCCAAACCTGCACCTGCTTTCCAGTTTGTGGACCTGCTCCTAGCCCCCAGCTTCATTGCTTTGTTATCCGTGTCCTGACCTAAGCTTGGGTGATAGATGCCTGCCATTTACCCTACTTTCTCTTATGTCCACATGGATAGCAGTGGAGGGCTAGCCCAAATGTTGCCCAGAAGGTGTGCCCCTGATGTCTATCTATGTCTGGGGGAATCTGAGAACTAAGAGGCAGCTGACATTCCCCTGCCTGTATCTTTGCAGGGAAAAGCTTGAAAGGCCCTTGCACAGGGCCTTGATGCACACCAGAGGTATGTAATAGTGTTTGGATGAAGTCCACTTTCAAGAAAGTGAGTCAAAGCAAGGGTGTAACTAAGGCCTAGCCGAGAGGCTGTGACTGTCTTGGTTACTGAACTGGGCTCACTCGTACAATCAATAAGTACTGTGTCCTAGTAATGCAAAGATCAGAGTTCACTGGGTCTTAAGAGCAGCAGCCCATAGCTTCAGAAGTACCTCTGGCTTTGCAAGCTGCCCCAACTTCTCATGGCCTAACCAACACATCTCAAGTCCTACCCAGCTATACCATCAGCATCTCTGCTGCAGAACTCTGGAAATCGTGTCCTGCCAGAGGAACTTCTGGAGCAACATTTGTCAGCTGTCATTCTATTTTCTTGTGTTCTTTTCATACACTCCTCACGCTCTCAGAATTCAGACCCTTGAGTGGTGCTTCTCTTTGTTCTTCAGGTGATAGCAAAAGGCAAGATCCTTTTCAGCAGAGAGAAGAAGGTGCCAATTACCCAGCACGAAAGTGAGTAAAAACATGAGAAGTTAAGTATCTCATAACACTGACCCCGGAAAACTGACTGCTCTCCAGTGACTCTGTCTGCAGGTGTTATTCTTGTCCGCAGGTGGGAAATACTGAACTGAGTTCTTAGTGGTGAACCTTCTCTTAAGACCAACACAATCTCCTCTCAATTCAGTGTCTTTCTAGGCCACTGTGCTCCTTCTGTCTTGTCTAATTGATCTAATATCCAATCTTATGACTTTGCTGCTAACTTGTACCTTTGGAGAAGACATGAGTCAAAAAAATATGCTTGGTTTATTGTTAATTTGTGACTTTGTGTGGGGTGTTCTTATCTGCCAGGTAGAAATTATTAAGTCCCTCTTTTGATTCTTAGTGTGTCCCCCACTCCAATGAGTTGATTCATTTGGATGTTGTCCCTCTCTTCCTGGCTGCTGTCTTGTGCAGATCTGCAGGGCTCCTTCTCACTGACTCTGCCTGTTGGCAATGACTTCCTGCCTGACATCAAGCTTCTGGTGTATGCGGTCTTCTCGGACGGAGAGGTGGTGGCTGATGTGGAGCAGTTTGAAGTAGAAAAGTGCTTTAGACATAAGGTGAGCAGAAATCACACAAGGAGTGTGATAGCATTGTTGATGTGCTCAGGTCTGCTGTGGATCCTGGTCCTGTTTTATCCTCATCTGAACAGTGTAAGCTGGATATACGCAACACTAGATGCCCAGTATTTTTGGCTGGGAAACAAGACGGGTAACCTTCTTCTCCCTGAATTCCTAGTCCTGCTTGCCACAACATCAAGGCAAACTTTGCTCAAGGAGTAAACCAGATCCCCTTGAACTCCGTTTTCTCCCCCTTTTCCCCTTTACTGACTTGGGAACACACTGTCCCTCATGTGCTCCCTAATGCAGAAGAGAAGCTTCTCTGCTTAGCTCCTTGTGGTAGTTCTGGATCAGAGGGTTGTGGGTGTGTGGTGGTAGAGGAATTCTGGCTGAGGCTGTGTGCACTGCAGCCTCTTCAACCTTCCCAAAGGATTTCCAGGACCTCATCCTCCTTCCCTACCTTATTCAAAGGCCTTCACTCTATTATCCAGACATGTAAGAGTCACAGGGTCCCACTCTCCAAGGCTAAGCCCCCAGACCTTCACTTCTTTTGCAGGTGGCACTGGAATTCTCACACAAGGAGGAGGTCCCAGGATCAAGTGTCAGACTGAACCTCAAGGCTGCTCCAGGGTCCTTGTGCTCTGTGCGAGCTGTTGACAAGAGTGTCCTGCTGAAGACAAACCAAACCCTAACAGCAGACAGTGTAAGTGCAGCCTGCCATGTCCAACCCCCTAACATCTGCCTGCCTTCTGCCCCCATGCATGGGTGGCAGGAAGCCCACAGTAGATCCCAGGACAGTGCAGGGTTAGGTGGCTATCCTGCTGTTCCCCTTCCTCAGCCTCTTCTGAGGAGTTACGGGGTGATCATGTTCCTCATCCTCAGCTCTGTGCTGTCAGCCTCTGCCTGAAGGGTGGGGGATGCTACATGGCACTGCAGGGAGAGCTGCTTCAAGGAGGTGCTGGTGCTTGCTGCTTGGAGGGAGGGTGCTTGTCCCTCACATCTACATCTCTGCTCTACCATCTTCCACCAACAAGTGAGGTTAAGCCTTTAAAATGGAATTTCGCCCTGGCAGGGTCCTCCTATCCCTCTGCCTCAACCACTGCTGAGTTATACCCATGTGACAGGTCAGTGGTTTGGAGCAGTTCTTTAGAAAACAGTAGCTAGATGAGAGGACCTAGAGCACAGAATGGCTAGTGAAAAGTCAGTATTTTGTCAGGTGGATTCTGAGAATCAGAAGGGTTGGAGGCACCCACCTTAAAGCAGCTGTGTGTTTCAGAGGAACGAATTTAAAACTTGGAGCAAAAATACTGCAAAAATTGAAAATCCTGACATAAATCCACAATGTGTACCAGAGATAAAACAGGTATATGCCTCATGCAAAGCTGTAAGTTAAACTATAGCAGTACAGTGTGTTATAAAGAAGCTTCACTGAATCCAGAGGGGCACACTACAACTAAACTACTACTTGTAGACAACAACTACACTGTTGATAGGGCCCACAGTGTCCATTTCATGATACTGTCCTAATGCAGAGCACTTGCCTCATCTGCTAACAGGTATTTAAAGTAATAATTTTTAAATATGTAGGTCAGATGTGCAAATGCCTTGTGTTTAAACTGAAGCATTTTTATCCTAATTTTGCACCCTAGTGTTGAAAGGCTTGAACTGTCTTGCTGCTTGTCTACATCCACTGCTTGGATTTATGTCCTTTGGTACATATTATCCAGTATGTGTCCTTTATATTATGTCCGTTAGTGTAAGCTGGGTCAGTGCCAACTTTCTCAACCGCAAAGTTCTTCAGTATCTAATAGAGGGCTACAACCCAAAAGTTTGACCTGTACACGTGCTTGTTGGGCAGCTCAGTTTGAAGGCCTGTGTTTTGCCACTGCAGCTGTACGAGGGAATCTTTGAGGACAGCTTCACGGTTGGAGGGCGAGGCTTGCCTTACCGCTTGGAAGACTTTGAGGCATACCCTTGCCTGCCCCAGCAGCCCAGCCTCCGCAAAAAGGCTCGGATGGGTGCACCTTGGTACCAAAGTGAGGCTGATGTCTATAACCTGTTCAAGGTGAGTGCCTACACCTCCTCTGAACTTTTCCTGAGCTAGTGAGTTCCAATACGCCGTCCTGAATGCCTACAAGAAGTCACCTGTTCCTTGCTGTTCAGTGTAGCCACACTCACCTGGGGACTATGGGGAAAGCTGAGTAAGCGTAGTACAAATCACCTGATAAGAAAAAGATAGTGTAAAAATGAACAAATTTACTTCAGGCCCCCATAACTATAGAGGGGGAGTGGCAAGAATACAGCAGTAATACCTGAGCGCCTCACCGTATTCTGACCAATCACCACTTGGCTATTATTTTATTTGCAATTTACTTTACTCTGTGTTTCGTTGAGTGTCTTCTTACTTATCCTCAAAGCAGTTTTAATAAAAGGTAGTCTTTCACAGTTTGGCTTTACAGCTAACTGTTGAGACAAACAACGAATAAACTAATGTGCTAACAAGCATGATAACCAGAAAAGTGTTAACATGTCTGCTAACTGAAATGCAAGAAGTGCTGCTTCTGGCGGAATGCTCTTTTAATAAAATATATGCAAGTTGAAGCACCCCAAAATAGGAGAAGATGGTAACAACACACTGAAAATAACCCAAAATGTAGTCTGAATTGCATGGGATTCTTAAGCTGACAGAACTCTACCATACAAATACAGATCCTGATTCCCTTCAAAAGGCATGTTACTGTGCTGTCTTCTAGATGCTTATTCCTTAGACCATGTGTCATTGCTAGGGTTGGGCATATGAAGTGCACATCTAGTTGAAATCTACTTGTATGAGAAGTAATAGTTGGTCCCAGCATTCCTCAGAAACCAGTTTCCATTCCTCATGCACTGGTCAGATTCTGAGCCTGTAAGGTTATGCATATAGTTATAAACAAGCAGCATTTAAAAGTGTTTTGCCACTGGCCACCAGCTCCCATTTGATACCCACAATCACGAGATCGTTTCAACATCCCTTGTTCCCTTTTATTTATAAATTATTTCCTGTCTGTACTGTTTTCCCAGAAACTGCGCATGAAAATATTTACCAACACTAGAATCAAGAAACCTGTTTCCTGTGTGCTTCCAGACTTTGAAAAAAAGATATATCTAAGAAAAGAGACTATTCTTGGTAAGAAACACACATGTCCAAATTCTTGAGTGCAGGGTCTTTCCTCTCCCAGTTCTGGCCAGCCTGCAGCTGAGACAACTGGCCCCCATCCTGCTGTGTTTCTTGTTTGTGTATGAGAGCAACAAAGCTTGTGTCCATTTCAATGGACCTGATTTACAAATCGCAGGTAGGAGCTCAAATCTCCATGCTTTCTTGGTGTCCCTGTGTTCAGCGTTTTTCATATAAAAGGTAGTGTGCTTTCTGTCAGCACTTTCACAGATTATTTAAAGGAGTGTGACTCCATTTTAGCGTGCTGTCTCCCCCTGGATCCAGACAAAATTTGGATCCGTCAGACTGAGCCTTGGGCTAAACTCTGTCCAGCTCTGTCTCCCTAAAGCTCTGTTCCCCAAAGATACCCACACTGTGTCAGATTCTCATTGAAACACCAGCCCTGTCCACTCTTGTTCTGTGTCACAAAACATTTGTGGTTTGTGTTAGATTGCCTGTGAATGACGAGCTAGTTTCACCTGTAGCTATATATGCTGTTTTCTGAGGTATCACTTGCTTTCTAGCCGGCAGCCACAGCCCCCCTGCTAATTCTAAACCTCCCTCTGATGACAAGGAGAAGACGAAACCACGGACGCTTTTCCCAGAGACCTGGATTTGGGATTTAGTCTCTGTTGGGTTGGTAACTGCCTCTGCCTTCCTTCCCCAGGGGCACTCCTGGAGTATTCTGACTGCTTCTAATCAAGTCCTCCTCTTCTGCTTCCTGCTGTAGGGACGATGGACAAGCGTCTCTCCAAGTTGCTGTACCTGACACCATCACAGAATGGAATGCCAACACCTTCTGTGTTGCCGACACTGGCTTTGGTTTCTCGCCTCTGACCTCTCTTAGGGTCTTCCAGCCTTTCTTTGTGGATGTATCATTGCCATACTCTGTGATCCAAGGAGAGACTTTCAAGCTAAAAGCCACTGTCTTCAACTACCTCAAGGACTGTATCCAGGTGAGTTCCTCCAAATGGATTTCCCCAATTACTTGACCTCTATCAGAACAAAACCTTGAGCCCAAAAGAAAGCTCTGGGTTCCTCAGGAGCCCTGGATGCAGGTATCTGGGCCATAAAGCACAACCTCGCACTTTATGACCCAGGGTATTTGCTGCTTGGTGCGGTGCCTGCTGCTAACACTAACCCAATGTGTGCTTGTACATCCAACCACGCTCAGGTCCACACCACCCTCATGGAGACCCCAGAACTAAAGGTGGATGCCTGTCCAAGCTGCCAGTTCACCAGCTGCCTCTGTGCCAATGAAGCAAAAACCTTTGTGTGGAATGTGACAGCGACCAGGCTGGGTGAGGCTGGGCAGAGGGATATGGGAGGAGGTGTGGGATTTGCCCACGTCTGCATGTCTGGACCTAATGCCTGTACATACAGCTGTCTGCTGCAAGTGCTCAGCAACGTGTCCCTGTGCTCCCTGCAGGCAGAGTGAACGTCACCGTGAGCAGCGAGGCAGAAGAGTCACACAGTCTGTGTGGTAACAGGATTGCTGTCACACCTTTGCAAGGAGGGAGAGACGCAGTGATTAAATCTCTGCTTGTGAAGGTTGGTCACATCTCAGGGTGAAGAACCCCTGCAGGCATGGGGTTGTCCCCTGGGGCAGTCAGAAAGATGCTAAGAGGGAGTTTAGCCCCTTCTTGGACATCAGACAAACTTGCCAAGGCAAAGTGACTTCTTCTCCTGTCTTCCCTATCTGAAGTACTCTTTCTCCATCTGCAGCCAGGAGGTGTCCTACAAGAGAAGACCCAAAATGCCTTTCTCTGTCCTGCAGGTAGGGGACAAAACTTCCTGACTGCCATTGATCATGAGACCAGGATGGAAGGGACAGGGTTACTGCAAATACCCAGAGGTGGGGGGGAATTAATCAGAGAACAAGCATTGGTGGCACCATCCTGCCTAGGAGAACAACCACTATAATTAGTCCACGTCAATCTTTTATCTGGCAAAATTTCCTGTATTGAGGCATTTGTTTGCAAGTCTTGGCTCCTGTAACTTGATGTCACGTTAGGCTTCATGTGAATCTCCTTGGATGTTACACTTGTATGAATGGCTTCTCCAGGGGATAAATGTCTGGCTTCTGCCTTCCTCAGATAACACCATCTCTGAAGAGTTCTCCCTGACTCTGCCTGCAGAAGTGCTGGAGGGATCTGACCGAGTCACGTTCTCTGTGATTGGTGAGAAAGGCTTTCCCTGCTCTTGGGTCTGTAGTGAAAAAAACTTGCATAAAGCTTTGGCCATACTGATGCATTGACCCAGCTGCTCATGAGATCATCTGTAAGGGGTGTTATGTTGGCCTCAGAAATGTGGATCAAGTAATCTTTTCCAATATTATTCCTCTCATAAGGAATGATTCTAGGTGATCCCCAAGTGTCTGGAGGAAAAGGCACAAACCAGGATACCTCTCTGACTTCTGTCACTGCCATCCATCTAAGTGAACCAAACCATCCCTGCGTATTTCCACCAACTTTGTCTCTGTAATTCCTTTCCCACCTTGGCACCCACTCAGGAAGGACAGCTCTCTTTACCTTTTATCAGACCCCCTCAAGCTTTCTTTCCTCCTCCCAGAACCATTCTGTCTTCCCTTGGTGTGCTGGCCTAATGTAGGAGGGGTCACCAGAAATCTCAATCATGTCTGTTCAGTCAGGGCTCTTTTCTAGGATCCCAGCTGGGTCTAGGGAAGGCAGCAGTCCTTTTGTTTCACACTGCTCAGTGCCTCTGCTTTTCCTTTCTCCTGTCTGTCCTCTCAAATGTAAGGTGACATCATGGGTCCAGCACTTCAAAACTTAGACCAGCTGCTAAGCATGCCCTTTGGCTGTGGTGAACAGAACATGGTCCAGTTTGCACCAAACATCTTCATACTCCAGTACCTGAACAAGACTAAGCAACTGAACGCAGAAATTAAGGATAAAGCACTGAGGTTTCTGACAACAGGTAAGCATTGTCCTTCTTTCTGCTGCAAAATGAAGCTGCAATAAATCAAGAGTGTAGGGTATGGGTCTGGTGGGGAGCTGAAGGGCAGGAGCGGGAGCACTGCCAAAGCTGTGATGAAGGAAGGTATGACAGAAAAAGGAAAATATCTCATGGAAAGAAAAGTTTCTGAAGAAAGCACTGTCTCTGCTGGTAATTGAGGTACTAAGTCTGCTTTTTTGAGAAAGGTGTAGGTAATTAGTGATTTCCATCATTATGTGATGCCTGTTTGTTCCCTTATCTGTCCAAGCCTGATGGAAATTCCACCTTGTGGAAACAGGGCACCAGCTGCTATTACATGGAATGAAGAGTGGCCTTTGGAAATAGATAGGAGTTCAGTAGCTTAGTGTTTCCCCATGTTTTAGAAAACATATTTTGGGGTCATGTCAGTTCTCTCTAGTATTATCTGAATTTAATATAGTGGCAGTGTCTGTCTCATGTTGTAATGTGCCTCATATTTCAGCCTGCCAGTCTCCTTGTCAGGACAGGATTTGACTCCTTTTCTTTCCTTCTTTTTCTCTGGTACTGCAAGCATGTACTGAGAACATGTACATGCATGTGGGAGAGGGAGGCTACCTAAGAGAATGGTGGTAGCAAAGAGGAAAGGCAAAGGGTAAACAATAAGGCCGTGAAGAGGGTGGAGGGAGAGCAGATAGATGCAGACAGCATTCTGCCCTCAGAACTCAAAGGCATGGCCTTGTTCCTTCATGTACATCCCATAAAAAAGTGCTTTGTTGAGTCCCAGCAGGGCTAGGAGAATTGCTGAAAAGCAATTAAAATTTCATTTGTGTCCCCTCTAGGAAAAGCCTTCCTCCTCACCCCTACTGCTCTTTTTATTCACAGCTCCCTGGCACATGGGGAGCCGTGAGGTGGCTGAGCATGTCACCCTTCTGCAAAACAGCAAGGCAGGAGCCCACAGCACTTGCTCCAAACAGCTCCAGTAATGCAGAGCAGCCGCATGGCTGCTGCAGCAGTGCTGTGGAACTGCTTCTTGTCACACTGATGCTGTGGGGTGCAGGGGGAACTGGGGGTGGTGTGCTCGTCTCAGCAGCTCTGACTGTAGGATCTGGTGAAGCCTCTTGCTGTGAAGGCAGCTTCCCATGGCAAGGATAGAGTTTGAGATTGCTACAGGTGCTCACAGTGAGCCACGTCCTGTTGCCACAGGTTACCAGCGTCAGCTGCTCTACAAACACGACGACGGCTCCTACAGTGCCTTTGGGAAAGGGGATGAGCAGGGCAACACGTGGTGAGTGACCAGAACTTCTATTGTCATCCTAAACCCCTAAATCCCTGCTGGTTCATCTCCTGGCTGTGACACGGGATTCCTCTGTGCTCTGCTCACAGGCTGACAGCTTTTGTAGCCCGGTCCTTTGGGCAGGCCAGCTCTCACATTTACATCGATGAGGACCACGTGCGCAGCGCTCTGCGCTGGCTGCAGAAGCACCAGCTGCCCAGTGGCTGCTTCCAGAGTGTGGGGAAGCTCTTCAACAATGACCTGAAGGTATGGCTGCCAGACTTGGGAGTGGGAGCAGGAGGAACTCCATGTGAGGCACAGGGTTGCCTCTTCAGGCTTTTCCATTGTGAACAGTAGCACAAAGCAATGTCCCCATGGCCTAGCACAGCATAGGCATCTTCCCAGAGCAGGATGAAAGACATGGCCTAAACCAGCAGTCATTTCCTCTGTGTGAGGTTTTAGACTCTGCTAGGCTTTTTTAATTTTCACTCTAGCCAAAAGACAACACAGCTAATTGTGCCAAGGCACTACAATGGCACAGGGAAATGAGAAATATTTTTATATTTTAGTGCTTGTCTAGAATACCCTGGCTGGATTCTCCTTCTTCTTCTACCTTACAGTGCACAGTATTCTTTGTGCTCTAATGCAGGATTGTCTGAAGACACAGTTGTCCCTCTACTGCCCCAAAAATATGACTTCTTCTGGAGCTTGGCATCCCCCAAATGATCCCTGCAGTGTAGCTGGAAATGCACCAAACTCTTGGTGAACATGCCCTAGAGCTTAGGTACTGAACAGTGCATCTGCAGTATGGCAGTACTTGGGTTCATTGCCTTTTGTAAAAGTACAAATAATCCACACTGGTCAGATTGAAAAATTGCCCACATTAAATACACAGCAAATTTATGAAAGAAAACAGGCTGCTACATTACTAAAGCAAAAGATTACATATTTTTCTCTTAAATTTGGATGCAGTACAAAATAAAAGCAGAGTGTACATGTAGACTGTTAATCCTTGTCTGACTATCACTAATTTCCCACCTTGAGCTTTCTGTCAGAACAGAACTTTTTGGAATAGGTTTTGCACCTCCACCTGCCTCACAAAATTTCTTCTAGTCAGTGTGAATGATGCTTCTTAGCATCTTAGCCCTATTACCCCCTCTCATTTTAGATGTACTTACTTACATCTGAGGATGTAAGCAGAACCTCCCCAAGAACGAATGTCCTCTGAGATGAAAATCAGCTCCTGAAAGCCTGTTTAACACTTATTAACCTATGGTTTCTCAAAGTCAGATGACTTATATGTAAACTTGCATAACTTCTTGTATGGAAATCCTGCATCATAAAAACTTTATTCAGGTGTACAGTGGTAACATATTAAATAAAATTAATTGCTTTACAGTTTGCTTCATGCCTTTCTATGAGAAGGGATGTCTAGGCTGTGTGAACAACATGGCTGAGACTGCCCTCAACAGCAAACTTTCAGGACAGTCAGTGAGTGCCTGGAGGGCTTTCCTGTCCAAAAATGCCTAGAAGCACATTGCTGTACTCTCTCAGATGCAGTTTTTGGGGCTATACAATGACAGGCAAGCAGAGGTTGTGTTTGTCCTTTTCTGATGACTGTCTGTGTGCTTGCAGGGCGGTGTGGATGATACGATCTCATTAACAGCCTATATTGCTGCTGCACTGGTGGAACTCCATCTGGAGAGGAATGTAAGTCACACTGAACTCCTGGAGGGCTTGGAGCATGCTCCACCATTTATTCCTCCCCTGGCTGGGGCTTCAGGGAATACCCAGCTTGAGCTGGTGAAAGGTTCTGTCATTCCCACCTTGCTACACAATAAGCTAAACAGGAAAATTTTGACTTGGTGAGGAGTTCTTAATATGAATGGCCTGATTTGCAGCAAAGGAGAGTGCTTGCTTTTCCCAGTTCATCTCAAGGGAAACAATTGTATCTGAAAATAACAAAGGGCTTGCAGGGAGAGGCAATGGTTTTCATTAGACTGATCAACAGAGCTAAAGGAGAAAAAACAGACTACTTTTCAGGTATGCACTGTCCCCCCTCTCCCCAAATAGAAGCAGTGATCTTCAAGACAAGTGTAGACCATTCTAGAAAAACAGAACTGATATTGCAGGCTTAATGGTACAGTTCTAAAAACATCATACCCTTCAGGATCAGACACTCACAGCAAGTGTGTCTGACAATTCTGAGCCAGCATGTTACCAGACACTTCCTACAGCTGGATTCTTCAGTCTATTAGCAATCCTCTATTCCAATGATAAGCCCAGCTTTGGACTTATAATTTGGATATAATAATAAGAAATAATAAGAAGGTTTTGCTTTCAACCCAAAGTGAGTGATGCTTTGACCACTCTACCTCATGCTCCACAGTCCTGGGAGAGATGCTAGCACTAAAATACATCAAGGATGTGTCTGGGATAGATGTTCACAACAACATGTTGTTTGGTCAGAGGAAATTCACCTGGTTTGGATTCCTTTTTCAGGACACCATGTTGGATAATGCCTTACATTGCCTCAAGAATGTCAAACTTGATGAGACAAGCCTTTATGTCAAGGCTTTGATGGCTTATGTCTTCACGCTGAGTAAGGACGTGGAGATGAGAAAGCAGCTCCTGGATATGGTAGAGAAGGAAACTGGTAGGTTTTTGCTTTGGGGTCCTAGAGATCATGACTGTGTTCAAGGTCTGATATCTGTAGCATTTAATTACAGTATTCTGGGAAATTTAGCTATTCACAAATACACTTTTGTGTCAGAAAATCATAATTTATTCAAGCTGTGAGAATCTCTAGTTTTCTCAGACCTAGGAAACAATTTCTAATCAAAAGCAGCAGAGGTGATCCATGCATAATTTGTGCAGTTAAAATGCTTATTTGTGTCATGGTGCTCCTGTCATTCTTCAGCAATTCATACATAGTACAAGACAGCTTGCAGAGCAAACTTGTTTCACCATGTCCGTTCAGCTGCTGGTGAGGACATTGACTTGAAAAATTCAAACCTTTTGATTGCTTTCCCATTTCTGCTTTACTCAGCTGAGGGCCCTTGGGTGGGTGGACCTTTACTGCTGTGCTGCTGAGCTTGATTCTTCCATCTCATTAGCTTGGGGAAAAAAATAGACTTCTGTCCTGAATGAGGATGCTGGGGTGGGTGTTCAAAGCACCTAAGCCTATGGTTAAACACTTGGTAATATTACCTAAGTTGATTTAAGTAAGTTCTTTCCAACATTTGTTTGTTTGGCAGTGTGGTAGTGTGGTGAACTATACTGAGGGCTGAAAAATAACATTAAAAAAAAAAAGGGAGACAGGATTTTTCAGCCTGCCCAGCTACCAGTGCTGAGTGTTGCTCACTGCATAGCCACTCAAGCTGCCAGCTGGCTTCACAGGACAGCCAGTGGGCAAACTGGAAGGAGTAGATTAGCACACATTTCTTGCAGTACTTCTTCAGAGCTGCCTCTGTGATAGTACACATGGAACAAGGAAAAATACCTACCACTGTGATAAACATAATGAAAGTTCTCTGTAGAGGACCTAAGCTAAATTCTGAAGTCTTGAGGCTGGTATTATGCAAACAAGTGATTTGGTGGTTCTTCTTTGAAAAGTGAAGGTTTGTTCTGCAAACTGATTTTGAATTTAAAAGCATATCAGGTTTTCACACTTGTACCATTTCAGAAGATTCCAACACAATTAAGCCTGGCACAATTAGGCTAAATTCTTAGTTGAATTCAGTTAGTCCTCTACTACCACTGCAGCAAAATAGTCAGCTGGACTCAGATATATTCAGTACTTGTGAGCTTGGACCTGAAGTGGGAGCCCAGCTCTTGTTTAAATTGCCTTTCACTATACACTCCAGAGTGAGGATGCCAGCAAATTAAGTTTGGTAGTCTTTCTCCTCCAGTACCCTGACAGCAATTCACCCTCAAAGACTGAGCAGTTCTTGTACAGCAGGTACAAGTGACTGTAAATGAATCCTAGAGCTTTTCAGCACAGCACTCATTACTCTATGCTAGACAAATGTAGAAACAGCAAAAGTGCTGAAGCTTGGAGACATAACTTTGAATATACGGGGATCTACAGTTCTTCTCTTCCACATATTTCTTCCCCCATCAGCACAGCTACTGGCATCACAATCTGCTGATGAAAAGTCTTCTTCCATGATTGAGACAGTAGCCTACATCGTCCTGGCTCATGTCTCCAAACCAGACTTGTCACTCAATGAAGCCTCAGTGAGCAAGCTTGTGCGCTGGCTCAGTGCACAAAGAAATGCCTTTGGAGGATTTGCTTCCACACAGGTAACAGAACAGGGAAAACCATGGGGGAAAGAGTTGTTGTGCCTGGAGTGATGTGCACATCTCTCATGTGCATGTCACTCTAGATCCATCCTTTGCAGACAAGGTATATGAGCCTTGTTTGCTCAGGGAAAGGGAGTGCCATGGGGAAGCGCTTCTCTGTGTAGTGTAATTGGGATTACCCAGGGTCTCTGGCACTGATAAGCCCAGAGCTCACAAGCTGCCCATTCCAGGTAACAGAAATCATCCTGCTGCCTGTGGCACTATGGATTTATTGGGATAGAGGCTGCCTGTGTCAGAGTGTGAATCAGGGCCATGAGGACTGTAGCTCTCTCTGCAGTCCCTGAACTGGTGTGCTGGGTCTTGTCCTGCATGGCCCCGCAGCGAAGTGACTCTGACTCTCCCCCAGGACACGGTTGTCAGCCTGCAGGCCCTCGCTCAGTATGCAGCCCTGATTCCTCAGGAGATCAGAGATGTCAAGGTGGCAGTGAAAGGCAAGGGGGCTTCTCCACTGGAGTTCCACGTGCACAGGAACAACAAGTTGGTCCTGCATCAGGCATCTCTCCTTGCAGACACAGGGACCTACACTGTGCAAGCGACGGGCAGCGGCTGCGTTTATGTCCAGGTGTGTATGTGTAAGGAGCAGAGTTCTCAGATTTTGCCTCTGACTACTGAAGTGAGGTTTGGCTTTGAGCAGGTACTATAGCCTCAATTTGAGTAGGATTTTGCCTTCTAGGCAGAATCATGTCAAACTTGAAGGTACTCAGGTGTACTTTGTTGACAGGGTTTCATGTAAGCATCTCTGGCATCTTTTCAGAAATGTCTCAGCTCTGCTGTCCTATCCTACAGAGGCATGCCATTATTAAGAGACCAGTAGATACAGAAGAGTACATGCTTCTATTTTGAATGAGTGTTGTTGATGTCACTGCTTCAGGAGCTGGGCAACGTATATCTTGTGACACAAAATTCTTTGGGTTGTTGTGCAGAGATGAGGAGTGATGTGGTACCACAGTCTTCTTATTCCAGTACACCAACACAACTGGTCCATCAGGAGGATACATCTTATTTTTCTGGCAGTTTTGATAGTCATTCACTTGTGAGCAATTCATGCAACAAAGAACTCAAGTCACTCCCTGTGAAAACCATTTTTGCTGGGTCACTTCTGTTCAGACGATGCCCACAGAGAACCTTATGACACTCACAGAGAATCTGCAAGCAGTGTCTAGTCAAGGGGACACAACAATTATTAATTGTTAATTCATGTAAGAGGTAACTAGAACCGTACTTGGATACACTTGCATACAGTCAATGAGCAGAAGACATCTGATGAGCACATGCTGGGGAGTCAGTCACTAGGCAGGTGGAGGAAAATTGGCCTATGCTGCACTTTGGATGAGTGTGATTATCCCACCTGCTGAGTCGTCTTTTTCCAATTTTTTTGTTCTTCTTTCTTTAGGGATTTGTAATTGTCTTACCAGTATTTTCCCCTTGAGACCTAGAACTACTGACTATTAGCATGTCAAGAGTTAACAGTCACACTTCTTTCTCCTTGTGGGACAGGGTTTTAGCTGATGGTGCTGCCTTGAAACTTAACAGCAACTTTTTTTTTTTTTAAATGAGATTGAAAAAGGCCTTGAATCACAGATAGCTGAGTCTCCAGGTTTGGGGTTTCATTTGGCAGGTGTATCTGATACACTGTGCTGAACAGCACATCTCTGAACAAAAAGTACATCTGGGTCCAGCTGTGTTAGCCATTGGTTAGCAATCCATTAAAAGCCAGAGACATATGTAGTGCTTTTTACTCAGGGAAATTCTGGGGCACTTCACAGAGATGTTTTCTCCTCCACCAGACTACTTTGTACTATAACATCCCACCACCAAAAACAGAAAAGGTCTTTATCCTGGATGTGGAAGCAGTACCACGAGAATGTGATGGTGTCAGGAAAGAGTTTGACATCCATATGTCTGTCAGGTATGAAATCCATTGAGGCTCTTTCTTCAGTGGAAAAAAGTATGAACCCAGTTATATGACTAGCATCCCATGAAAGTGTCCTGTCTGTAGAATCAGAGACACAGGAGTGACCCTCTTCTTCTCCATAGATCCCAAGGAGATAGTTAACTGAGAATTAAGGCCTGGAGAAGCATGGTAATGCACTGGCAGTGTCTTGTAGAACCACAGCAACCATCTCAGGCAGCACAGAGCAGCTCAGCAGTCCCCAGAGCACCAGCAGCTGAACTCTCATGTTGGGGGACGCTTGGCATCCTGGGCTGAACCAGCCCTGCGGTGCATTCCCCTGCAGTGTGAACTTCTGCTGGAACTAGACAGTAGAAACTCCAGTCCCTATCCACATTTCACTTGCCTGCATCTGTCTAGGGTGAGAGTCTTGATCCATATTCTCCATGCCTCACTGTCCTTACTGAAAGAGACCAATAGCAGTGTTTCCACTCTCAGTGTGTAACAGCAAAGGTAATCTCCACCTGTTGGAGGGGACAACAGGAGGCCATATTATTTCTACATTAACCATAATGCATTTGCTGCACAGTCTGTGTCCATATTGAATGAGTAGATGGGGACCATTTTTTGTCCCTTTGTCCCATCGGTCAGACATACTGCTGACTTTTCATATCACTGTAGGGCAGGGCAAAGTTTGGAAGTGTCCATTAGTGTCTCCTAGAAATGCTCTGCTGCCTTCCACATCTAATGTGCTTCTCTCCTGACCCTCTTCAGATATGTGGGGGACCGTGGGACGAGTAACATGGCCCTGGTGGAGGTGGAGATGCTGTCAGGGTTCATTCCTGTTCAGAGCTCTGTGAAAGAGGTAAGACTTTTCCTTTGGCTTTCCTTGAGGATATCAAAATCTATTTTCCAGATGTACCTCCGTCAGAAATATCCAAACATTTAAGAAGTATCAGAGAACAGGCTATTTCACAAGGCAACTTTCCACTTGCACAAGTGGTTGTGCAGTTTCTCATGTTCATAGTGAGGATTGCATACACAGGAAGAGGTCAGAGAAAAGACACATCTAGTTGGAATCATCTGGGGTGCATTGGGCCCCTTTGCAGCCACCAGTGCCATTTTTAGGGATATTCCATAAAGTGGTGTTGAATCCCATAGAGTTGCTCAATGACATGCTCCAGCTTTCCACACAGTAGCTAGGGAGATCCAACATAGCCTTGTACTAACCAGTTTTCCCTTTGCTACAAGTGATGAAAGTAGGAACACAGTCCAAGGACACTTGTAACCAAAACTGAAAAATATTTTCTAAGGTTTGATGTGCTCCCAACAATCTCAGTGCTGAGGAAGGCAAACCTGACTAGTCCTCAGGCTAGGCTAAGTGCTCTTGTCAACAGTGGTTCCCTGACAAACACCAAACGTGCTGTGAAACAGGGAAGGTCAATAAGCTGATGTTAACCAAGCTCATCTCTTGCCTTCCTATACAGCTGGAGAAGGTACCCCTCGTGAAAAAGACAGAGATAAAACCAGACAAAATCACAATCTACTTGGAGGAGGTAAGAGGAAGACCACAGGGAACTGCCCATTCAAGTAGTAGCAACTGAAGTACTTTGCATAGGGACTTTTGCAGGTTAGAATACAAATCTCTAGGCTGGTCAAGCAGGCTAAACTTTTCACAGAAGAGGAAGAAGGTGGAAGAACTGGAAAGATAGAAAAAAACCCCTCTGATGCAGAGGGGTTTAAAGTTAGCATGTAAGTGATTTTGAGATGATCAGTGCATTTCTGCTCACGTCCATTATTCTTTCCAGCTGGGTGAGAGTTCTCTGAAGCTTAACATCTCAGTAGAACAAGATGTTGAAGTGCAGAATCTGAAAGCTGCCACAGTGCACGTCTATGACTACTATAAGCCAGGTGAGTTTTCACTGACACTGGCGTAAAGTAACTATTGTACCCCCCACTCAGACATAATTATGTGACCCTAATTCCCTTTAACTCCCTTATCCCAGTGCACATCCTCCTGCAACTTCAAACTTGGGTTTCCTCTGTACAAAACTTCAATATTCAAGTAGCCACTTGCTTAGAAAAGTTCTTGAGACAAGGCTGCCTGGCACTATGATTATGTTGTGGGGTGCTAGGTGTTCCACAACTGTGTTTGTTTTCTTCCTCTACCTTCAAGCTAGAAGACTTCTCTGGTTTGCCATGATTTCTCCAGCGTTTTAGCTCTCTTGAGAATACTTAGGCATTTATTTAAAATCAGTCTTACACAGTGCTACCCTGCTCCACTAGAAGGCAGAATTTAGTTGTATGCATTTCATGTATAGTGTAATAATCCTACCATCCATTGTGTCCCGCCATGTCTCAGAGGATAATAGGAAAATAATTTGTTACCCTTTAAAGCTCTAAATTAATTATTAGCACAGAGAAGAGAGATCTTGATGATATTTTGAGTCTCTCCGATTATTCTGCGCTCAGTATGAGGCAAACCAGCAGATGGAACATTAAAAATTTTTTTTTTTAAAAAATTTGAGAACAAAATGGAGAAACTGCTACTGGAGATTTAGAAAAACAGCACTACATGTTATATTCTAAATTCCATTCTTGTTCCCCCTTCCACACCACGGGAAGAAAAGGACACTTTTTAATCCAACTATTACAGAGCTAGATATTGTCGCCTAATATGCTCTCCCTCTGCTATTTCATCCTGTACAAGAATTTTTGTGCTTAGTACATACAATTTAAAGAGTGTTATCTGACATGAAAATACTAATTATCACTAAATAAGCACAGCTATGTTGTGCTGTATTCAGGAAACACTGTGGAAAGGTTTTTTATTTACAAAAAATGTCCTTGCATTAGAAGGTATCACAGTGCACAAAGTGATCTTTTACAGCTGTATGATATACGTGATGTGGGGACAGATTGCTGGCCTGACCCACTAGAGACGTTTCTCTGCTCCTTCATTCAGAGTCTGAAAAATTAAGGTAGTGGGATGGTTGTGCTACTGAGAAAGAAGTTTGGCACTACCCTACCATGCAGTCCTGCAGCTCACCACCCTTTCCCTCTTGTTCCTACAGATGACCGCACGGCAAGAGAATATGCTTTCCCCTGCAGTTCAGGTTAGTGTTAACGGGCTTCCAGCTGGAACACAGCAGAGGGCTGGTGGTAAGCAGGCAAAGCATCCCACCTCTGTTCTGCATTTAATCCTGTCATGTGATGTAGAGCCTTCTTGGACTGCAGGTTGAACTGGGATCTACTTACTAGTTGTGGGCACAGTTTTTAGCCCAGGTATTAATCTAAGGCTTGGGCATACCACGGAAAGTTAAAATTATCTCTTTTTATTTCATTTCCATACAGTCCTCACAGCATCCCAAATCTAAGTACAACTGGAAATGCATATGTCAATGATAAAAAGATGCTGCAACTCATCCCATAAGATCTCTTAGTCCGCAGACATCTTCCGAAAAATTCATCAGGCACTTTGTCTTTTCTTTCCCCTTTCTTTCTACAGATGCCTCAAAGCAGCTTTCCTCCTAGCATGCTCTGACTCTGCAACCTGAGTTTTCTGCCTTCATAGGAAAACTTCATTGCTCCAGCTCTCCTCTTCCCTGCTGTTTTGGAAACACCCTTTTTCCTATTTCCTGATCCTGTTGCTGTGTTTCTGTGTGAAAACTGGCTTAATACAAATTAGTTTAGGAGCAAGTGAAATAAAGAATGTGGAACCTGGAAAGAAGGCAATGACTTGACAGTTGATGAAGATTTCAGTGCATGAAAAAGAGGGAAACACTGTGCATGTTATGGTTACCTACTTTGCATTTGGTCACCGTAGTGGTTTAAATCTCTCTCCTCCCCAAGTCCCATCTCTGAGCTCCCTTTTCAATTCAATTAATACAACAGTTGATCTGCAACCAAACTCCCCACAAAAAAAAAAAACAAACCCTCATTTTTAACCCTGATCTGGTTTATTACCTGACCTTGTGAGTCATTTTTCTGTCACATGTGAAGAGTAGGGACAGGCAAGGGAATTCTAAGGAAGAAATACTTAACCAGTTCATGCAGACAGAAAAGGACTGTGTACAGCAAAGTCTTATGAAGGGAGGGCATGAAACCAAAATAACTCTCACTCCAAATTCACTACATGTTTTGACTCTGACAACACCTAGTCCCATCCTGTCAAGACATTAACCTAAATGACTAATCCTTACCTCTGGCACTACTTAAAAAAGACAACAATCTGTGGAATTTCAGGATGCAGCACCTGCAACAAGACAACAGAGTGTATGCAGATGGCTCAGCGGGATATGCAGTGCCATTAGGAAGATAGCACTCATAAAAAGGGGGATACTAGATAAGAAAAAATGGGTACTAGTTTTACAGAGCTGATTGCCAAAAGAGAAATTACCAGGACAGTCATACCAAAATTTTGAAGTAAGGTATGAAGTCAACAAGCCTAGGGGCAATGGAAAAGAAGTGAACAAGACAAGCTGGGAATTTGGGAAGAGATGATGCTTCTAAACAGGTAGTACTTTGGGAGAAAAAAAGGGGAAAAAGGAACATAAAGTGAAGCAGGTCATGTAACAAGGATTGCTTGGGTTATCTCTTGTGTAGTAGCCCGTTGCCTGATCAACACAGCTTGCAAAAGGACAGCAAACACTTCTTTTTCTCTGACCATTCAGAACAATTGGTCTATAAAGTGGGCAGAACCAGCCCTTCCACACAGGGACAAAAGGAAAAGTCTCACAGCAGTGCTTAACAAGCATTTAGGGGAGATAGAAAACCTGAGGAACCAAGTAATATATTCTGGGAATGCCTGATACAAAAAAGCAGACAGGGTTGAGTTCAAGGAAGCAAAAATATGGAAGGACTGAGAAGATCTCCAAGGATTGTTCCCCTAGCATTGTCCTGTCCCAAGACATTGTAGGAGTCAACAGAGACTATTCATTGGTGCTCTGCAAAGGGAGCAAAGCGGGACCTGTTGCCTGTCCTGGTTGCCTTCCTGGCAAGTCTCTTCCTGTGGATATTTGGGCTGGACTGGAAGAGCGTTGGGGTCAGAGCCCTCTGATCTGTTGAACTTCAAACAGAGAGGTTGTAAATAAAACCTGAAGCCTGTAACCCAATGTGCTCATTGTGCCCATAGACCAGGCTCTCCATCTCTAAATGGACATGTGCCAAGGGTCTGCTTTACAATCTGTAGGATCAGATTGCCATGGTATTAGATCTCGATAGAAGCAGGCCCACCAAGATTCCTCTGCTTCTTATGATAGGATATCTTGTACCTGCATGGGGTAGACAAGTGAGAAAAACAAGTGTGTGAAATATGAATACAAACAGTTATTTCCAGGCTGTGGATTCAATTCAGATAGATGTTATTCAGCTGCAGATGAGGGGCTGAGGAAGCTGGCAAAGCAGAGAGCTGAAAAAAAGCTGCTGTGTGGCAAACTCCCATAAGATAGGAATGTACAGTAGCAGTCAGTGAGGTCTTTGCCTCTTGAATTAAATATAAGGGAATGCAATAAGTGGCTAGTCTGTGCTGGATTGGCAATCTGATGCTTGCTCAGTTCTGTGGCTGTTGAAAAGTGCTCCCTGTCCTTCTGTGACATCCACAGGAAATACCTTGCAGAGCAAGAAAGGAACCTTTGTAATGTGTAAGCAAAGGTAGAGTTGGTGGCTAAGAGACTTCCTTCCTCACTACAAGCAGCTGTGTGGGTCTTGGTTGCCCAAATGGTCTGGAGGCAACTGGAAAATTTCCTGCAAAGTTTTGTTGCTTTAATCTGTAAAAAAAGAAGATGCAGAAGAGCATAGTACAGGCAGCAGCTAACAGGCAACCTGGTCACCAGCATGTCAGACAGCAAGACAGCAAGATCAAAGAGAAGCTCTTAAAAGAAGTGGGAAGAAGGCCCCTTAAAAGGAGGACAACTGTAAGCACACAAGATGGCCCCAAATGGATTCTGACCTTGTTAGGGCATTATTATAAAAAATAAACGACATATTTTAAATCTGTACATGAAAAAGGTAGTCTGTAGAATGAACAGTCCACCACAAGAGACAGTTTTCCCTCTGATGTACCTGAAGGTGATGGTCTCACTTCCAGACTGAAGTGAGTAAGTGGGTGTTAGAAAGGGAAAGAAGACAAGTGCAGTTACACAGACTATAAACATAGTCTGTTTATGTGCCTGTACTATAAGAACCTGTATGGCACATTATGCAGGCTCATGCTTATGCTACGCGCTGTTTATTCACCTGTGTAAGGTTCATTTACTGCCACTGTCTTCCTGATAAATTGGAAAAAACCCCGTGAGCTCGGAAGGTGCACTTTTCCTGCAGGGCCACTGAGTGTCACCATCGCTCCGTGGCTTGCTCTGAGAGATGCCGTTTCTCCCGGGAATAAACCTCCTTTTCTAAAACGGGCTGGAATGGAGGAAAAAAAATCATTGGAATGAAAATGGGCTGCTTCTTGCTTCTTCCCGGAGCTGGGAAGAGCTGCACCTAAAATGTGAGCTATCTATGAAACGAATCCTGCCTTATATGTAAGCAAAGCATTTGACAGGTTTCCAGCCAGACCTATAAGCCAGTCTTAAAATTCTCAGCATGATCCTCAGTGACAACAGTTATGGGACTGAACAAGTGCTTTACTGGGAGACACTAAAACGGCTAGGATCTCATCATTTGGTGAGCAGAATGAGCAGAATTTGTTGAGAAGATGAAGTATTGATATTTACAAAAACAATGAAGGTGATGGATAAAGTGAATGGAAAACTGCCCTTCAGCAAGTCTTTCCATGGCCAGCTGGGTGCATGTGATAAAACTAGTTGGTAATCAATTTAAAACAAATTAAAAAAGGTACCTTACGCTATAAGAACCTACAGCTACAGGAGTTATGGAAGCCAAAAATATCATCAGGTTCAAAAAGCTCATAGACAAACTAATGGAAAGCCAGCCTATACCAAAGGGAAAAGGTTGTGGGGTATTCTCCACCATTTCTACTACCATGCTTGGAGTAGAACAAGGGGAATGGACTGTAAATTTTGGCCAGGTGCACCTCTTTCCCTGAAAAGTAATAGGGACAGCTGAATCTGGTGGACTGAAATGTCCAGTGGCTTCCTTTTTTCCTGTGCCAGTGGAGGTGAGTGAGAATTTACTTGTTTCACACCCCAGGAGTAGCAGAGTGCTGTGCAAGTCCACAGAAGACATGCACACACAGGTTAACGCTGACAGGAGACAATACTTCAGAGACACCCATATCAGCACAGTGTCACTGCCCATGTCCTGTTCCTAAGGATCAGCACTCAGGGAAATGCATTTTCATAGGTCTCAGATTTTTGTCCCTATAAACCTTTCATCCTACTTGCTGACTGGATAGAGCACATGCACACAACAAAGAACACAATAAACAGGAAACAATTCAAATAATTTATTAAAAATGTAATACAGGCTCTGGTGATCAGATACAAAACTTGTGCAGACAACCATACTGATTGCATTTGACTGGCTTTGTTGATCCCTACATTCTCTCCATTTGATCCACCTTGATCCCTCCATTTCCCTGCCTGTGATTTTTACTTCAAGCATACCAGTGCAGTTTTAAAAACTTTAAAATTCTCTTTATGGGTTCCAAGATTCCCCCACAGCTGCAAAGTACTCCTCCTGTAATCCTAAAGCTTCTTTATTGCAGTATCTTCCTCTAGTCCTATTGCAGTAACTGCCCTTCATTTACATACATTCCAGAGGGTTTCCTCCTTTGAATCCACTTCAGTGGGTTTTGCAACTGGGACAAATGGCTTAGTCGTTCATCCAGTTGTTGGGGCTTTTAGGTGTGGTTGATTCACAGAGATTACTGTTTGCTGGGTTTCCTGCCTTGTCATTGTTTCTTTGTTCACTGTCTGACCTTTTGTTTTGAATAACCTTAAATATCTCCTTGAAAATCAGCCAGACAGTTTTCCATCTGAATTGAAAAAGAATCCTCAGCATTTAGAGCAAGTATGCTTGGTAACAGCCCAAATACCCTCCTGTACAGTGTGTTTTGCTGCTTTTCAGGCAGCAGCAAATATTATTCTGTGATTCGAAGTCAATGGGAATTGATGGCAAATCATAATGGGAATTTTTTCCTGTGAACTACCAGAGCGCAGCACTGTCATTACAGTGCCAAATGCAACTTTCCTGCAACATGAAGCTCAAAGATGCCATTTGCAGGAGTATTTATGCTGCTTATAGCCTCAGTGGTGCTTGAGCTTCTGCACCTTGTACATGTGGATGGAGCGTGACTCATTCCTGTTTGTCTTTTGCTGCAACCCACTTGTCATTGATGCACGTGATGGCATTCTGAAAGGAAACTCACCAGCTCTCATCAGGATGAACCCCTGGTCTGACCCAATGGACATTTATTTTATTAGAAACAAATATGTTGGTCATAAAATCATAGAATGCTTTGGGTTGCAAGGGACATTAAAGATCATCTAGTTCCAAACCAGTAGGACATGGGCAGGGATATCTTCCACTAGACCAGGTTGATCAAAGTCCCATCCAACCTGGACTTGAACACCTACATGTGTTGTGTGGATGAGGCATCCGCAGCTTCTCTGGGCAACTTGTGCCAGGACCTCACTACCCTCACAGGAAAGAACTTCTTCCTAATAGCTAATCTAAACCTGCTCTTCTTCATTTTGGAGCCATCACCCCCTGTCCTGTCACTACATGCACGCATACTTCCTCTCCACTTTCCATCTAAAGATGACAACATTAAAAATCAGTAAGTTTACCCTGATCAACCACTCATACCCTAAGCCAGGCAACTGACAGGCAACAAACTGATGCTCTTTGAGAGTAATCAAGAGAAGCAAGGTCCAAGTGCCTGCACAGAGCAGCTTCTCTTCTTAAAAGCTGCCAGCAAGCTCTGGCACTGTGTTTATTTTATCCTGTTCAAGCAGGTTTCCACTGTGCACCTCCACGTGTGCTCTACACATGCAGAAGGCTGAAAACCTCCTGCTGTGTCCTGTTTGTTCATCATAGCTTGTTGCAGGTACCAACACAGTTTACAGCCTACATTCTTCTCCCGGGCAACAGGAGAGAGGACAGTTTTTAGCTGCGCCAGGGAGATGTAGGCTGTACAACAGGAGCAATTTCTTCATAGAAAGGGTGATTAGACGCTGGTATGGGCTGCTCAGGGAGGTGATGGAGCCACTGCTCCTGGAGGTGTTAAAGGAAAGACTGGATGTGGCACTTAGTGCCATGATCTATTACCATGCTGGTGTTCGGTCACCAAGCTGGACTCGATGATCTTAGAGGTCCTTTCCAGCCGAACTGATGCTGTGACACATAAAACGACTAACGTTTAACAAGGCTGATCAGGCTCCAGAAGGACGGACGGCAGAGCGAGCCCCAGCAGAGCGGACACCCGCTCAGGCTGGCGAAGAGCCGCTGTGCCGGGCGATGCCTCGGCGCCTGCCCCGCGGGCACAGCAAGCAGGAGGGGCCGGTTCGGGGCCGGCTCGGGCCGGCTCGGGGGCAGGGCCGGGCGCCGCTGCCGCCGTTCCCGCCGCCGCCGGCCCGCGTCCCGCCGGGCTCCCGCTCCCGTCACCCGGGCAACGGGCAAGCGGCGCCCAGGGAAGGCACCACGTGCCCGGAAGCGCCTCCAGGGAGGAAGTGACGGAGCGCCCGGGGAGCCCCAGAGGCCGAGATTTAAAAAAATAAAATAAAAAAAAAAAAAGAAAAAGAAAAAAACCGACAAAAAGACCAAAACAAAAAAATGGAAAAAAGGGATTAAAAAAGGGATACGGGGAGAGCGGCGGGCGGAGCGGGCGCGGGTCCCGCCCCCCGAGGCGGCCCCGCCAGACCGCGGCCCCGCCGGAGCCGCCGCCGGATCCCGCCCCCGGCCCCGCCCGCCCCGACACCGGAGCTGCCGCCCCGCCCCGCCCGCTCGGCCGGGCCCGGCTGCCCGCGCGCGGGGGGCGTGTCGGGCGCGGCGGCGGCGGCGGCGGCGCGGGGGCTCCGGTGCGGCGGCGGCGGCGCGGGTCCCGCGGGCGGGCGGGGGGCGGCGGAGCCGAGCGGAGCGGGGCAGAGCCGCGGCGGTTGCAGGTGAGGCGGGGCCCGGGGCGCGGGTGGCCGCGGCGGGGAGAGTTCCCCGGGGCCGGCGCGGGATGGAAGTTGACAGCGGCGGCGGAGCAGCCATTGTCTGCCCGGCCCGGCCCCGGGCAGCTCCCCCGCGCAGCCCCGCTCCCGCCCCCGGGCAGCCGCCGCCCGGCTTCGGGCATCCTGCGGCGCATCCCGCCTCCCGCCGCGGCGGGGCTGCGGGCACGGCACGGCACGGCACGGGCGGGCAGGGCGCCCGCTCGCCGTGTCGGATGAACTTTGCTGCCGGAGTTGCCGGCGGCCTGGGTGGCTGCCGCCGCGCTGTCCTCTTCCATCGTCCCCTCTTTCCATCCTTCCTTCGCTCCCTTTCTCCCGCCGCTTGGCGGGGAAAGGCGGGCTGGGCACCGAGGGGTGGGGACCAGGTGATGCGAGGGTCCTGGAGTGCTGGAGCGTCGCGCCCGCTGCTGCTTCCAGAGCATCCCAGAGCAGAGTCGGCGTGTCCCGGCAGTTCCATACCTCTGCCTGTGCGGTTTGGAAACTATAGTAGAAACATGGTAACACCCGCGAGTGTGCTGTAGCCCCGGGTGCTAATTTTTCTCCCCCAAACTTGTGGTGTAAACCCGTTAAATCTTAGGTGTTTCCTAACTTAGTTTCTCAAGGATGAAGTGACAAAACCACAGAAAATGTTCTGCAGGCAGCAGTCATGTCCCATGGGGAGTAGATGGGGTGAGCGAGTAAAACTTTTCTACCTCCTACCTTGTGCTCAGTGATTAGAGTATTGTTTGCCTTGACTTTTGTCTGCCCTTGTGCTTGAGAAAGGTCAGGAACTTGTAGATGGGCCACCTGTGGTGTTCTCGGTGTGTGCTGAGATCAGCAAGAGTGGGTTAGGCTCTGGAGTGGCCCATGTTCTCATGCTTGTACTGCTGCCTGAGCCAGTTTTCTCCCTTCTCCTTCCCATCCTTCCTGCCATGGTGCTAAAAAGCTTTTGTATCCTTCTATGCCTGCCTTTTAGGGGTGCAGTTCTAGCTGTTGTGCAAAGGTTAATTTCCAGTAATGGCCACATTGTAACCGTGGTTTGGGTTTTATTTGTTTGTTTGTTTGGAAAATCCATGGTTTAATGATTTTTAGTAGGTTATCCATCTCATGGAGCAGCTAGCTGAGTCAAGTGATGTGACAGCCCAGTGATCACTAGTTTTTTGTGAGAGGAATGTGCTTGGAGATGCAGTTGGAGGAGGGGTGAGGGTGTAATTCTCCTATTCTGTGTGGAAATGGCCTGTGTTTGGATCGGATTACACTAACATGGAGCTGCATCCTTAGATGAACTTGCTTGGGAAAATGCTGTGCCTTTTCCCTTTTGTGTTTGGAAAGGGTTTTGCTGGATATCTCTCCTTGCTGTGAGTGACTTTCAATTCTTACTGTCCTTCTGCAAAGGGAGCATATGCTTCTCTATCCACATATCCAGAAGGCCTTCTACCTACACAGAGATCAAAAGTTTTCTATGCCTCTTGCCAGAGGTGTTTTAGTAAGATTCTGTTTATGCTAGGACCTGATTTTTAATAAGATCTAGATCAATATGGAACTCTCAAAAATGCTGGAAATCTTAGGAATCGATGGTGCTGCTTACTGAGGAAACACAGATAGATTGGTGGAGCAGGGCACCAAGGCAGAAGCCTGGTTTCTCCTGATGAAGCTGTTGAGGGTAAGGGTATTTGCTGTAGCTAAGGTGAACATTAGTTTACATCCTCTTCTCTCCCACAGGCACTTGTGGCATCACAAGTAAGGTAATTCAACTCAGTGATCTGGCAGAAAACAGAGTTTTAGGGCACCTTTTCTGCAGTTAGCAAGTTGATCTAATGAGCACCAGAAGCAACGTGAATGAGGAGGATCTGCTTGGGGAAGTTGAGGATGGGCAAGGGAACATAAATTGTCTCCTAATGGCATCTGAGCTACTAGAGAACTTGGTGTAATGTGTATAGCTTCATGTGTGTTTTAACCCCACTCAAAGTATTTTATTTATCCACCACAGTTTCATTCTTTCAGAAAGTCTGTATTCTCTCCCTTTGCAGTGTTTATTTTCAGGCTCCATTTAATTTTTCCCCTCTGGGGAAGATCTTTAAGGCAGTGGCATCTCCAAGAGCTTTTATATTCTAGATAGATTTATTGACCAGGTGTTTCTAGCTGAAATAAGGTTGTGCCTGAAGACAGTAGTGGCCAGTTAGGAGGAGATGTGTCTCAGTTGAGGAGAAGGTGGCCACTGCTGAGGCAGTGCAGGAAGCCTGTTTTGGATCAGCAGGGAGATGCCTGGGCAGGGCTTGAGGGCAGAGGTGAAGATGTATTTAAGAGACCAGACTGGAGCAGCAGCACTCTGCTTGCCAGTTAAGGAATTTTCCTGATTTTGAGGAGCAGGTCTGAAGCAGCAGTTCCCTGGTTTAGCCACCCATCCTCTGCAGTGTTAATGCTGTTGCCCTACTTTAAAGTCATCTGCTGCCCTTAACACCATTTCAGAATTTAAAAAGTTTTCTGGCTGAGACTATTGTTGCACCTCCTTTTCTGCTGCACTGGTCTCTTTGCGTATACACCAGGAAAATGTTTGGTAAAGGTTGGAAAGCCCAGAATCTCTGGATTTAAAAAGGGCTAGATAAAAGGGCTGTGCTGGTGCTCTGGTTCTTGGAAGCTCATTTACAGGGGTCTCAGATACGCTACAGAGGAACCAGCTGATACTTTGGAAACAAATAGGCTGTCGGTGATAATAAGACTTACCAGAAATATTTTTTTTTAATTCCTGCATGGAGTTTTAACCTTCTAAAAAGTCAGGTTGGTTTTATTTTTTTCTAGTGGAATTCTGTTGAATAATCACTTTTGCTCCCTTCTCTGATTCTAGCCCCTCCTGCTGCTACTCCCTGTGTAGCTCATGTTTCTTGATGCAGGAAACTCCCTGATCATCTCGATGTGCTACTCTTCTGCTAAGCACTCTCTTCAGTTTCACTTCTCTTCCTCTTGGCTGATGAAAGCCTTCTCCAGTCCTTTCTCAGTCCTGCAATTCACTGCAACTCATCTTTCTGCTGCTGGAACATCTCCCTGGTTCTGCAGGACCTCTTCAGCAGCTTTTGCCTCACAAGTGTTACCAGTGAACACTTCATCCACTCTGCTTCTGACTGTTCCTCCTGAAAGGAACTTGCCACCAGATACCCACTTTTAATCTAATATTCAAGTTAAGATCTGTTGGGAGCAACAAGTAGCTGGAAAGTTTGTGTGCTCAGAAGAAAGAGTTGAGAGGTGGGGGCTAAGCTGAGAGGAAGAAGGACCGAGTTGGTATCAGTAGGGCACTGGAGCTAAAGGACCGGAGGAAGAGAGGATCAGAAATTGCCAAAGTGCATTGGAGGACTGGAAGCACAGTTCAGTTTGCCTCAGTGTGTTCGCTAGTCTCTCTTGAAAGGAGAGACGGTCAGGTCTGTAACCAGAATTGTTTCAATGAGCTGCAGCTGCTCCTTCACTCCACTACCTTTTTAAGAGGTCAGGATACTGTAGCTTACAACTATAGCATGGCAATAAAAATATGGGAATATGCGCATTACGTTTCTGATGGTGGTAATAAAAGTTTTAAACTGTGAGTATGATTTCTGAGTGATTTTAGAATCCCGGCTTTCCCGGTCTCTGTGGTGTATCAGAGCTGTGCAGGGAGCCTGGTACTGAGATATTCTAGAACCAAACATGTGTAATGTAATGAAATACAGTTCGGTTCTTTCTGTAGCCTGACTTAGTTTCCAGTTCTTTCAATGTAGATCTGGAGTCCATCTCAGCCTGAGCTCCTGGGATCCTGTCGCCATGGAGACCGAAAGTGAGCAGAACTCCAACTCCACCAGCGGGAGCTCCAGTTCTGGAGGAAGCACCCGTCCTCAGATCTCGCAGATGTCTCTCTATGAGCGACAGGCAGTACAGGTGAGACATGGGTATGCTCTGGGATGGCAGGGCATCACTGGAATGTGGTGGTGAGCTCTTTAGTCTTCCCCTGCATTGTTGTGTGTCAAGGTGGGACCGTGCTCAGAGGATTCTCATCTTTTCAGATTTAGAAATTCTTATGCTAGGCCTGATGTTTAGTTCTTGTAGCCTGAGGCTTCATGTTTTATAGGTTACTTCTTTGATGTCCAGCCTCCTAGATTTAATCTGTACTGTGATCCAATAGATGGGTTTTAGCCTGCTGTTCTAGAGCAAATCAGTTTGCCATCCCAGTTCCTCTATGCCTTCCATACACAAACTACACAGGAACACTTGTCTGCCTGTGTGAGTATGCACATCCCTGGATTCCTGAAGTTTATTAAAGTCTTGCAAGTGTGATTCCCACTGTCTTGCTATACACTCGTGATTCAGTGTGTTACCAAATTTGTAACTGTACTATGGATTTGGATGTGCTAATCTGGTGCCTGCTTTTTCATGCGGTCTAGGGATGTTCTCATGGCTGTTACTAACTTCTTCATTACCCTCTTCAATCACGTTTCAACGGCATGCAATTTTTGATAATTGGGTTTTCTTCTTTATCTAGGCCCTGCAGGCACTCCAGAGACAGCCCAATGCAGCCCAGTACTTCCATCAGTTTATGCTCCAGCAGCAGTTTAACAGTGCCCAACTTCACAGCCTGGCTGCTGTCCAGCAGGTGAGTTGCCAAGAGGCAAAAGGAGAGGAGTTGGATCATTCTCTGGGGACGATCCAGAGGCTCTGTTTTTATACAGTGCCTTGTGCTTCGAGTCGTCCTGCTCTCTGATGAGACAATGAGTCCCTAAACACATTGTTTAGAGTTAATACAAACAGCCAGTCAACTGGAAGCCTGAAGCAAAGATTAATTGGTTTTTTGGGTACAGAGCAGGGGAAGATAAAATTTGGCATCCCCATCAAGGAAATTGCACTTTAGAGGCCTACGACTACCCCCTGCACTTTCTTTAAATAGAAGATGGGTGGTTAAATCAGCAGTGGGTGCAGTAGTGTTTAAGAACTGTATCAAAGGGAACAGTGGGTTGTTACTTCTCTGAGAATAAACATTTGTGTTTGCATGAAATTTCAGGCAGCATCCTCTGAAAGTCCTGTCTTGGAACTTCGTAGCCATGTTTTCTTTACCAAGCAGGAGGGTAAACCTGTCCAGCCAGGAGGCTGTCTCTGATGGAGACATATACAGATCAATATAAATCTATATATTTTATGATGTGTAATTGTTGAGGGATTTTTTTTTCTTTATCAACTTTGCTCACTGACTAGACTTAATAATCAGTTCAAAATGGATTACGTGTGACATGAATACAATCTGTTTGTGTAACAATATCTCAGTAGCTGTACTCCTTGGCAGTTAGTCAAGGATGTCATTGCTCTCAAAATCCCTCACGGCAGTCTTATAGTATAGAAGAAATAGAATCCTCTCATCAGTTTTGCACAACTCTTAGTTACAAAACTAACTAACTAACTAATGCAGGGGAATTCCCATGGCATCAGAGAGGGGGAAATAAATCTATCAATATTTATGTTCTTCCACAAACCATATGCTCTCTAATCTGAATTTTGTTACTTGGAGTGCTATCATTGCATTGCTACTAAACTGCCTAATTAGCCCAACAAATTGCTAATATTGCAGGGAACGTCTTGAGTGTTAACAGTGGATTTCAGCATCGGGGTGAGAGTTGCAGGGTGTAGTATGATTAGCTGGGCAAGAGTAGTGCATGTACCCACGGGTGGAAGGACTGGAGGGCATACACTCTGAGGGTAAGGGACTAGGTGTTCTGACAGAGCCAAATAATTGGGCTGGATTGAAAAGTTTCTTCGGGCACTCATTTCTCTGCCAACCTCTCTTGCAGGCTACAATTGCAGCCAGTAGACAGGCCAGCTCCCCCAACACCAGCACCTCGCAGCAGACCACCACCACCCAGGCTTCTGTAAGTAAAACTGCTCCCTCACACACATATCGAAGCCTCTCTTCCACTCCCTGCCTTGTTCTGTCTCCTGCTTGTCTTTTAGGATGCACACAGCCTCTAAAAATGCTGGGAATCAACAAGAGGCAGACAACTTTGAGGATTTGGGGTGCTGTCATTATTGGTGGGGCTTGAGGAAACCAGATAAGGTTTTTGGGTGGGAGAGGCCCCAGCTGGAAAGGTAGACATGGATCTCTGGTTGCTGAGGCTTTAGGGATACATTGTCATGGATTAGAAAAGGATCAGGACTTGTAAGAAGGAGAAGTCATGAGCAGCTTTTGTCTTAGGCAGAGCAGTAGTTTGTTGTATGAGAGGATGTCTGGCTTTGTAGTGAGTGTTGAGGAGCTTGGATTTGCTCAGAGAATAGATGAGTGGGTAGAGAAGGTTTTGTGGGTTTTTTACCTTTACTTGGGAGGCTGGAGAAAATGATGTGTTTTTTTGGATCTCTTATTGCAGTTGCATGCTAACAGTGATTCTCAAGCTCAGCATACAAATGAGGTCAGTACCCAGGGCTTGGGCTAATTTAGACTCTGTAGGCTGTAGGACAAGCCCTGTAAGACAAGAACTTTCTTCTTGGTCCCCTGTGGGATACAGGAGAAAACTGTGAAATGTCTGTTCTGACTGTACCCCATTAAGCATATTTGTACTTATTTCTTGGCCTCCATCTTTTCATATGTGATTTAAAGCTTTTTTTCTCTTCTAAGATCAACCTTGCCACCACCTCAGCTGCTCAGCTGATCAGTCGGTCCCAGAGCGTGAGTTCCCCGAGCGCCACAACGCTGACCCAGTCTGTGCTCCTGGGGAACACCACCTCACCTCCTCTCAACCAGTCACAGGCACAGATGTACCTTCGGGTAAGAGATGTGCTCCAAATTGTGTCCTGAGCATGAGCCCCACTTACCAGCCAATGCAGAGCTTCAGTGCTTGGGATTACCAATACTTACGGACTAACCTGGCTTTAAGGATGTTGCAGTATATTTTAAAATTGCATGGGGAAGCTCTCATCCCTGAAACCACAGGTTTGATTCTGGGCTGAGCTTTTGAGATAGATGAGCTTTGTATTTTGTGGCTCAGGTGAGAATGTTAACAACTGTGTGTGTCTCTGCTCTGCATAGATGTTAAAGATTCCATAGCACTTCTCACCAGAGTGTAAATGTGAAATATATGTCCTAGACTTGAATGTAGCTCACAGAAATGAAGCTACTCTCCTGGTTCAGTGCTGGAAAAGATACATTAAATTACTTTTCTACTGCTTGCTGAGCTCAGGGATGTAAGTAGAATTCAAGTAAGCCTAGACAAATAAATCAATGTGAGCTAATGTCATCCTTTTAATTGCTTTGAAATGCAGCTAAGTAGAAAGCATTAGGCTTGACTGTAGAGTTAGTCTGGGGTTTGGTTACCTACTTGCAAAATATTTTCTGTTTTTCAGTTGACTTCAGATACAGGTTTTAATCCCCTTCATTTCAAGCAGCGCTAATCTTGGATGTATGTTTTTTATCGCTGTTGTTCAACCAGTTCTAGATACACAGCCTTGGGCAGTCTGTGGGAGTTAGCCCAGGCCTATGTTTGATAGAAGAGTGCTTGTTTCCATAAGGAAACTGTTCCCAGTTTCCTGCTTTGGAAGGTTACATTTGGTGTTACAGTGCAGAGAGGGTTGGTGGTTTTGTAATGTGTGACATTGCAGCCTAGTGTTTCTTTATAATCTGTTTGCTTGGGTTTTTTTTTTTTCTTCCTTTCTATCTCCTACCTTCCATTCCACATCACCTCATCCTCAACAGCCGCAGCTGGGGAACCTGTTGCAGGTGAACCGGACCCTGGGCCGCAATGTGCCTCTCGCCTCCCAACTCATCCTGATGCCCAATGGGGCTGTGGCTGCTGTCCAGCAGGAGGTACCACCCACCCAGTCTCCTGGGGTCCATGCAGACACAGACCAGGTCAGTGACCTCCTTCACAGAGCCCTCCCTTTCCCCTGCTTCTGCCACACCACACTCTGGTCTTTGTCTCAAGCTGTCCCTGTATAGCAGATTAGAGCTATTTTATCCCCAGCCCATGTCCCTGTGCAGGTAGGAGATTTTGCCATCATGTTTCCATGTTTGCTTTTTTCCTCCAGAGATGAGATTAATTTCTGCATAAAATTTATGAGGTGAGCAAAGGCTGGATCAATCCCACCTTCACAGTTTATTTGTTGTGATTGTGTGGAAAGAACTCTTGAATTCTATGTACGGTTTTCAGTCACTCTGCAATTAGGAGCCTTTGCCAGAGGTGGTATTCATTCATCCAGGTGGTTCATTGTTGTAAAGATGCTAAAGACTTGTCTAAAGCAATTTTTTTGAAGAAAAGTCAGCTGTGATCAAACTGTACAGATAACATGGCATTTGGAGGAGGAGTAAATACAGAGGATGGCAGCACCAAAATTAGAGGAACTGGTGAAATTGGAAGGGGTGTGGGCCATGAGTAGATCTGTGGGCCTGGGGGCAGCAGGTGGCACAAAAATTGAAAATGTCTTTAAAGGGGCATCTCAGTGCTTCTAGAGCTGAACTGGGTCCTACCAATGCCAGGGTATGGCAGGCAGGTCTGAAGTCTGTCCCATGCCCTGGAGAAGGACTGTCCCTAGATCCTGTTCACAAAGTGCCATGACATCTTTAATTTCCGTCAGAGATTGGGCAGGAGAAAGTTCAGGATAATGTTCTTCCTGGGGAGGGCCGTGCTGAGCTTTGCCCTGCAGTGTGAGGAGCTCCTCACACGAGATCTGAGGCATCAGCTCAGCCTGCATCCCAGCAGAGTGTGTTGCTTATGCGTACTCGGTCACACTCCCGGCAAGTACCGTGTATAAAGCGAATGGATTGTGTTTGGTGTGTGTGTCTCTAGGTGCAGAACTTGGCTGTGAGGAGCCAGCAGACCTCTGCCACTAACGCCCAGCTCCAAGGCTCTGCTCAGAAGACAGCCCTGCCAGGAAGCTCCCAGGCTTCGGGCTTGCCGCAGGCCGCCAGCACGGGCCAGACCATGGCAGTGGCCCAGGCCTCCTCCGGCGGGGCGGGCCAGTCCCTCAACCTGAGCCAGGGAGCAGCGGGCAGCAATGGTGTCTCCGGGGGCGTGGTGGCCAGTGGTGGCAGCCAGCCCTCGATGGCACTGAGCCAGGGCTCCTCGGCAGGTGCTGCTGGCAGTTGCCAGAGGAAAGGCACCGGGGTGGTTCAGCCGCTGCCCGTGGCGGCCGCCCAGGCCGTGACTGTCAGCCAGGGGAGCCAGACAGAGACGGAGAATGCAGCTGCAAAGAAGGGTGACACGGACAGTGGTGGACAGCAAACAGTGGGCATGAACCTCACCAGGACTGCTACACCAGCACCCAGCCAGACGCTGATCAGCTCTGGTAAGCATCCGTCTGGTTTTTTTTTTTTTTTCTCTTCAAAATCATTGGGCCTTCACAAGAGTGACATTTGGAAGCCTGGTGATAAAAGGTTTTCCAACACATCTCCCAGCTTCTGTCCTCTTGGAGACTTGTCTCAAGGGGTTATCCCTTTCAGTTAGCACAAGAAGTTGATTTAATCCCTCATGTCCTCTGCAAGAAAGCTATCAGTCATTTTGGAGTTTAATGTCTCAAACCAGTGCAGTGGCTGCCTTATTTTTGTTGCTTTTGTTCCCAGCTACACTGTTGCTAACTTTTGTGCTATGTTTTTTCTTACTCTGTTTTTGTATAGCAACATATACGCAGATCCAGCCACACTCACTGATCCAACAGCAGCAGCAGATCCATCTGCAGAAGCAGGTGGTGATCCAGCAGCAGATAGCCATTCATCACCAGCAGCAGTTCCAGCACCGCCAGTCCCAGCTCCTCCACACAGCCACCCATCTCCAACTGGCTCAACAGCAGCAACAGCAGCAAGCAGCATCTCTGACCCAGCAGCAGCAGCAAGCTCAGCCTCCGCAGCAGCAGGCTCCTCCCCAAAACCAGCAGCAGGCACAGACCCTTGTGGTGCAACCTATGTTGCAGTCCCAGCCACAGCATTTACAGCTCCAGCAGGACAGTCCGTGCCAGCCAGCCACCAAGTCACCTGTTCCTATTCAGTCAAAATCTCTGGTCACCCCCATCAAACCCCCTCAGCTTGGGCCTGCCAAAATGTCAGCAACACAGCAGCCTCCGCCACACATCCCAGTGCAGGTGGTGGGCACTCGGCAGCAGGGCTCAGGGCAGGCCCAGGCACTGGGCTTGGCTCAGATTGCTGCAGCAGTGCCGACATCCCGGGGAATGCCAGCTGTAGTCCAGCCTGTTTCCCAAACCCATGCTGCTTCCCCATCATCATCTTCAGCTCCAGCATCCTCACAGGAAGCTCCCCCTCTCACCACAGGGGTGAATTTGGCACAAGTTCAAGGCACAGCCCACATGGTGAAGAGCCCAGCTTCCTCTCCAGTTGTGGCTCAGATGCCAGCAGCATTCTACATGCAGTCTGTCCAGTTGCCAGTAAGTGATACCATTGAGAAGGAGAATAGCATATGGATTCTCTTTGTTCATTCCTAGGACACCAATCGCAGTCCAGGCCCAGGTCAGTGGGATGGGATGGGTAAGGGGTTTGGGGAAAGGGATGTGGAGACTTTTTTACCCTCAAAAACACTAATTCCAATCCAAACCCTGGGGTTACTGACTACAAGCATTTCTCTTCCACATTATCATTCAAAGGCTTGCATGAAGGTAATAGGTGAGACTCAGAGTCTGCCCTGGATGGGGTGGGTGTCCACGTCACATACTGAGTATCCCATTTAACAATGGGGTTTGGTTGACCTTGGCTGGCTGCTGGATGATCACCAAGTTGCTGCACTATCACTCCCCCTTCACAACACTACTGGAGAAAAATACAGTGAAAAGCTTGTGGGTTGAGATAAGGATGTGGACATCACTTGCCAATTACCATCATGGGCAAAACAAACTCAGTTTATGGAAATTATTTATTTTACTGCTTTATAAAATAATTTATTTTATTAATTTAGTGTAGCATAATTGGAAATAAGAACAAATGCAAAAACCACCACCCTCCTTCTTCACAGGTTCAACTTCACTCCTGACCCTTGTACCTCCTCCCCCTGAATGATTCAGGAGGACAAGAAATAGGATTTGTGGTCAGCTCATAAGGTTTTGTCTCTCCCTCATGGTTTTCCCTTGCTTTAGCATGGGGGAATCCCTCCCATGGGATACAGTCCTTCACAAAGGATACAGTCCTTCATAAAGTTCTTCTCCAGTGTGGGTCTTTCCCACAGGCTGCAGTTGTTCATTACCTGCTCTAGTGTGGATATTTCTGGGTTACAGATCCCTTGGTATGTGGTACCAGCCACTTGACTCTAGGCCTCAGAGGATCCCCTAGCAACAGGCTATGCAGAGGAAAACTCAAATTCCATAGGCCTTGTCCCTGCTGTTGTGAATTGTCCAGCTAGGGCCTACCTAAATCTCTGAGACAACAGCACTTTGCCAGCTCAGATAATAAAATCATCAATAATTGGAGTTAAAAAGAACACTAAAGATCATGTAATTCCAACACCCTTGCCATGGGCAGGAGCACCTTTCAGTAGACTAGGTTGCTCCATCCAACCTTGTCTTGAACACCTCCTTAGACAGTTGCTGGGACTCTTTCTAAACTCTGTCTGCTTCTTCAAGGTGTCACAGGATTTGCCTTGATTTTTAGAGCAGGGGGACAATTCTGCTCCTGGTGAATGTGTGTCCCCTGCTCTTTTGACTCTCCATTGAAATTGATCTGGTTTATCCGAAAAATGTGTTTGGAAACTGCTAGGTGAATGCCATTCCATTTCTTCCTGCAATAATCCTTTGAGGTTCACACAGTGTTTTGGTCTTATACCAGTGTACCAACATGACTTGGGATACCAGATCCTAGTCTGTGGCACGGTGATGAGTCTTCTCAAGCTTTGTTCCTTGCTAGGCAAATGCTTCCATGTAGAGGTATGTACTGAGGGAGCTAGAGGCACCTCCAGAAGAAACTAGGCTGGAAATCAAGTATGGTGGAGCAAGATGCGCCTTTTTTTTTTTTTTTTTTTTTTTTTTTTTTTTTTTTTTGGTTTATCTGGCTTGTTCTTTGCTTTGGAGCTCTTCTATCTGCTTACAAGTTCCTCTTTATTCATGCAGGGCAAATCTCAGACCTTGGCAGTAAAGCGCAAGGCAGAGTCAGAGGAGGAGAAGGAGGAGCCACCCAGTGTCACAGCACTGCTGCCTGCCAGGTCCTCTCCCGTAACAGACAGCCCCAAAAACCTGGAGGAGAAGAGTGGCCTTGGAGGTAAGGTACAAAGGAGAGCTCTGCCTCGTGAGTGCTCATGACCTGAAGCAGCTGGAGCAAAGGTATCTGACTGCTGTGCTGTTAACTTTCCAGATAGTTCTGATACTGCTGCCATTGCAACCCCAAATGCCACATCAAGTGAAGGAGCCTCAACCACCCCCACCTCTACTTCCACCCCAAACCTGGCACTGGTGTCACGTCAGATGGGAGACTCCAAACCTCCTCAAGCCATTGTCAAGCCTCAGATCCTCACACACATCATCGAAGGCTTTGTCATCCAGGAGGGAGCAGAGCCGTTTCCAGTAGGGATTTTTTTTGTTGTGGGGGAAGGAGGTGTAGCACTTTCTTGGGAGGGTGGTGGGCTCCCATCTTTGCATAGGAGTATCTTTCCCCATATTCCAATTCAGCATTTTTAGCCTGAGATACAGACAATAAAGAGGAAGGGAAGGGAAGGGAGGTGTCATGAGTGAAGCAAGGCATTAAGAGGTGTCATTAAAGAGAAGGGGTTTGAAGGAGTAAAACAAGTGTTGCAGCAACTGCTTACTCCAGTAGTCACCAAAGCAGTAATTAATGCAGGAACTGTAAGGAGGCTCTCTTCTCTGTGAGAGTAAGATGCATTTTGAACAGGCAGGAAGTGAAGTTGAAATAAATAAGGGTAATGGAGTTCGACATTATTCAAGGCAGATAGCGCTTGGAGATCTTTAAATGAACAACCAAGCCTGTGAGTCAGGAAGCAGTAATGACTTTTTTCAGCATCCCTCCTTCCCTATTAGGCAGAGAGATTCTTCTGAATTGAATTTTAAGCTGCATATACCTTGGCAGAGGGTGGTGGACACAGGGAATCCTTTACTGGTGGGTCCAGCTCATTCTCTCCCTAACCAGGTGGGTTGTTCTCAGCTGCTGAAAGAATCTGAGAAACCACTGCAGGGAGAGGCTCCTTCTGGCCAGAATGAAAACCTGTCCAGCAATTCTCTGGGAGAGGATAGTGCTTCCGTGGGTGAGTTTCAGGACCAAGAGGACCAGCTAGTGTTACTGAAAGTTTCTGCTCTGTATTACTAACTTAATGCATTACGGACTTGTATCTCTTCCTGCCAGCTTCTGAGAGACTGGAGCTATGGAACTAGGATCTCACTTTTTTCGAGTGCTAGAAGACTGACAATGCTTTTTTTGTTGTTGTAAATATGATCTAACACATCCTATGTCAGTAGTAAGCAGGAAATTCTGAAGTGTACCTGTCTTTAATGACTGTAGGCTGTGAAGCACGTGTGGACAGAGCAGAGAGTGCAGCGATGCACTTTCACAGCCTTGTAGGATGTGAGGAATATGCTAATTTTTGCTTGTTTCATGAAGAGGTATTGACCAGGAGAAAAAAACCTGCTCTGTTTGATATCCTGGGGTCCTAATATAGTGGAGCTTGTGCTTCTCTTTTCCAGTGGCTTCCCCAACCTTACTACTTACTACATTCAGTAGAAAATAATGCTTGGAATCTGTCTGCTCAGAAGAAGAGCAGTGGAATGGGGAATCATTGGGTGTGTGATGTGCTTCAGTTCAGATCACCAACTGATGTGTGTCTCTGTATCTCACTAGAGCTTGACAAGAAGGCAAACTTGCTGAAGTGTGAATATTGTGGGAAGTATGCCCCAGCAAGCCAGTTCCGTGGCTCCAAGAGGTTTTGTTCCATGACCTGTGCTAAAAGGTAACAACAACATATAATATTCCTTATCTCTGACTAAATGTTTCCTGGAACTGGGCATGTGCCCCTTCTCCAAGTAGTGTAGCACCTTTCAGTACATCTGATCCAGCCTCTGTGGCATGTACTGGTCACAGTGATCCTTTAGCACTCTAAATGATTTGTAAATGCTTCTAGGTCTGGAGAGGTGGATGTGATGCTGAGTATAAACAGGATTTCTGGCTTGCTCAAAAAATGAAGTGGGAAGGGGGAAATTCTGGGGCTATAAACAACCTCTCTCCAGAGAAATGTGCATTTGACTGACTAAATTAATGCATACTGGTAGCTGTCTGCGTTGGTACTAGACAAAGACACAAGGGAGCATTGGGGAGAAATACGGGGAGAAGTTAGACTAGCCATTGCTGCCTCCTGTTGATAGCAGAGTGCTTGTTATGGGTCTTGTTTCCCTTAGGGGAATGACTTAATTGACCCTTCAGATGTTAGATCAAGGCTCTGGTGTTCAAATATTGCTTGTGTCAGAAATCTGGACTGGTTCCTTCCAAGGGGAAGTCTTAGAAGGAGGAGAAACAGAACTTGATGGTAAAGAGGAGTCTTATCCCCATCTAGAGCAAGGAGAAGTAGTAGGTTTAAATAGTTGCTGCTTTCTCACTGCTGTTCTGCTTGTGTTTACTTGAGGTACAACGTCAGCTGCAGCCATCAGTTTCGGATGCAGAGAAAGAAGATGAAGGAATTACAGGAAGCCAACTACGCCCGTGCGCGCCGACGGGGACCGCGGCGCAGCAGCTCCGAAATCGCTCGAACAAAGATCCAGGGCAAGCGCCACAGGGTAAGGACACACACCTGTCAAGGCAGGTCTGTGTGCAACGCTGCTGGCTGTACCACGTTGTCACAGTGGGTGCCATCGTGCAGGATGTGCCCAGGGCACGCTGACACACTTGTTACACAAGGCACAGGGAGCTGTTCTAATCGCTCCTGGACTGCAGGAAGTGTATTCACGTTTGTACTTGTTCCGTGCACTTTGTGTTCACTCCCCATGTGCATCTTGAAGGTCTCTGTGAGTGAGATCAGCTGACAACCTTGGCAGAAAACAATCCACTTTTCCTATTTGATTAGCAGTCCTTCACATTAATGACTTGAATTGGGCTATAGAAGAATCAAATGATCTTCAGTTCTGATGTAAAGAAGAGAGGGAGCTCTTGTGTCAGCTGCCCCTGGACCAAAAGCCCAAGACAGTTGTTCCAGACTGTTGGGACAACTTCTGCTTTTCCCAGTGTCTTGTTTTGCAGCTTGTAATTGCGAATTTCTTTAAAAACACCCTTTTCTTTTCATTCTTTCCTACGGGCTTGTAGGGCCAGGAAGACTCAAGTCGAGGCTCTGATAACTCCAGCTATGATGAAGCTTTGTCCCCTACATCTCCAGGACCGCTGTCAGTAAGGGCCAGTCATGGAGAGAGGGACCTGGCAAACTCTAATATGGCCCCCCCTACCCCAGATCTACATGGCATCAACCCAGTCTTCCTGTCCAGCAATCCTAGTCGTTGGAGTGTGGAGGAAGTGTATGAGTTCATTGCATCACTGCAAGGTAAAGTTGAGATCCACTCCTGTCATAAGTAGCATGGGGAGATTGGGCTCTCTTCCTGGAAAGAAAATTGTGTCAGTGGTGCCTACTGCTTTTGAACATGTTTCTGAATCAGACTAGATCATAGAGATGGATTCTCAAGGTTTCTCAAGTAGCCTGTGTGCTCAAGGAGACTGTGGACTAGAGTAGGGAAAGGGGGTTGGTTAGATTCCTAGCTTGTTTTTCTGTACCTGCCAGAGGTGCAGAGTAGGAATGAGGGGAATGCCCAATGCACGTGTTTCTCACTGCTTTTTTTGTTTGCTTCACAGGGTGCCAGGAAATCGCTGAGGAGTTTCGGTCACAGGAAATTGATGGTCAGGCCCTGTTGCTTCTGAAGGAGGAACATCTCATGAGTGCCATGAACATCAAGCTGGGACCAGCTCTCAAGATCTGTGCCAAGATCAATGTCCTCAAGGAGACCTAAAAACTCTGAACACAGAGGTCTCACTTTTGCTCTAACCCCAGGGCAGCTGCCAGTTTTAGAGCATCCTGCTGGGGCGGGGAAGAATGGGACAGTCCCCTGTGCTCTTGCATTCAAGAAGAATGAGAAGGAATTTAACTGATTGAAACTGCCATGCACAAGCCCATCTCTTGGTCTCTTAATGGTGCTACAAGGTTGAGGAAAACTGCCACCTGGGGCCTTTAAACAACTTCCCTTCTTCCTGATTTTGAATATGCCTCCCCTTTATACACCACATAAAGATGTTAAGGGGATCTCTTTCTGTCTTAAAAGACTTCCGAAAGGGAACTGCCCTCAACCCTTTTTGCCACAGCAGGTCTGCTAGATCTTAGCTTTGAATATCATTGCCAGAATTCAAGGCATAAGAGAAGAGCTGGCCCCACATGGACATTGGGAGCGCCTGTGCTTGGGACTTTAATGAAGGGGAACTAGCAAATTGCAAGTGACAGAGGTGACAAAAAAGAATTTGAGCAAAAGGGGCTGCTGCTTTTCCACTTTTAAAAATACCTAGGCTGCTCATGAACTGGGTTTGATAGCCATTCCAGCATGCATACCAAACTTGAAGGCCTGTGGCAATAGGAGCTGTCTTGTCTTCACTCTGCATGTCTACAGGAGACAGTAAAGCTAAAGTGTTGTGGCAGCTATTCACTCCAGGTGCTCCTCTCAGAACCAGTCAGAGGATTTTTCCTGAGTACTTGTGACAAAGTGATTGGAAACTCAAAGGGGAGGGGATTGTTTTACATTAGGGAACCTTGCGGCACTAGGTTTGTCTTCCCATTGTGCTAGAGCATAATTTACAGATCCAAAGCAGTCTCCAGAAGCACCAAGGCTCTTCATGAAATGGGCTGGCGTTTTGTTTTGTGTGTTTTCTTACCAGTTTGTATTCTTTTCTTTTCATGTGTCTGTCTTCATTATCCTCAGGAGAGCTTATGGGACAAAATTTAGGCTGGCAGGATTGTACTGCTTGCCTCAGGCTTTTTTTTTTTTTTTTTTTTTTTTTTTTTTTTTTGGTGTGTGTGTTGTAAAAGAAGTATTTCTCAGTTAGAAAAAAGCAAACACACACCCTACAAGAACTGAATACTGATCTTTTAATGTGACTTCTCATTTCAAAAGGGTAGAATTTATCTTATAGGCTGATTTTCTCCTACTCAGCCCCTCCAGGTTTGGTTAGGGGTTCTTTCGTTGGTTTTTTTTTTTTTTTAAGGACCAAATGTGGTATTTTGTAGCCAAATTGCCAAAGGTGAAAACCTGGGCAGAGTTATTCTCTTCCACAAGCACCTCTGCTTCAAACAGGCAAAATACCTGAAGGAGTTGCACAAACTGTGAAGAGGTAAGTGCCCTCTAGAGCCAAATACCTGAAAGCAAGATGGTATTATAAACCATGTATGTCAGCTTTTCTGTTTTCAGAAGTTTCACATGAATATTTGAGTGAAACATAAGACTGTTCTCTGTGTTAAGCACCTACTGTTGCAGGAAAGCTGTAGTGGCATGGGAGAAAGCCTAATAGCATAGGTAGGAAAACATTAGAGATCTTTGAAATGGGCTCTTTATTGACCCATGTTAGAAAAAGAGGAAAGAGCTTAGTAGATGGATAAAATGTGGCAGCAGCTTCCTAGTTTAAACTGTGCTGCTGAATCTCACTTTCGTGACATCCTTGTTCGTGTGAGAAAACTTCTGAGGCTTTGTGAACGCAAAGGAGGCTGCCCAAAGGAGGCTGCCCGTGCTTGCTTGCACCCTGGTGCCACGGTTTGGTCTGATGTAATCTGGGGACAGGGGAAGGGGAGGTTAGAATCAGCAGTGAGCAGAGGAAGGCTGCCCTTAAACCATTTTATTCTTAGTGGGCTGGGTGTGATAAAATGCCTGTTTAGTTTGACCCTTGGCAGGGTAGGCAGGCAGGTAGCCTGCCACTGTTACCAGCTACTCCTGAGGACTGGATTTTATTTCAGTCAAATGGGAAGGCTTCACTTCTTCATTTCATGTTCAGTGTTCTTAATAAAAAAATGCTTGATCAGGCTTTGCAGGTCTAGCTGCTTTTTAACCCTCAAGTGTTTGGAAAGTACAAACTCCATCACTAAGCTATTTCTGACTGTCATTGCTGCAGAGAAATACGGAGCCTAATCCATCCATCCTTAACTACCTGAGCCTCTAAAGTTTCAGTTTTCGAAGATGTCAGTAGTCTCCCCTCGTAGGCCTGAGAGAACCTGGAGTGAAACAAGGTGGCAGTAAACCCATGAACAAGAACATGTTCATTACAGAGTTCAGGCATAAGGCACCACACACTAAGGACGCTTTACTTTTGGGTGAGAAAGATGCTCTGGCACCAAAGCAAGCTCTTACTACATCAGCACAACACTTCACCAGGGTTTTTGGTCACTTTATTTTTGAAAGTTGTGTTTTGTACAAAAAAAATTACCTTAGACACCACCATGAAAACAGTAACAGACTTACTGACTTCCTATTTTTCCCATGTTACAAGAAAGATTGAGACTGTAACAAAAGTCAAAGAAAGCAGGAATTGCTTGCCCACTCCAAACCCAGAAAGAAAGCAGGGCCACCCCTTTTCTCTCAATGTCTTTAAAAATACATGAACCTTGTCTGTACTCTGCTGTTAACACAGTAGTGGCTTGCTTATTCACAGTCTCTGCACCCCAGACCGAGGGCAGATCTCTGCCAGTCCACAGTAGGGTAGAATGGGATTGCTCAGAGTCTAGCCTCTCAAATAAAAAGCAATTTAGAATCAAGGTGCGAAGTTCCTGAAGGTTCCCATTAAGTCTACAACTCAACTGTACCTGCTTTTCACCAGGGCCCAAAGAGAATGTCTTTCTCACTCCCAGCCAGTATGTTAAGTACCATCTGCACAGTGCAAGTGTCTCAAGACTGGCCTGCACTATGCTTAAGAGGACAGTGATTTATGAAAACTGACCATGTAAGAGTCCCTTATGCAGTTCTCAATGTGTTAGCATCCTTAGCCTGGGCTTCCATGGTTCCTTTGATATAAAAATAAATTCAGACAGCTTTGTAGGAAAACCCTCTGCAAAACAAGGAACTTCTGGGGAGCATGAAATCACAATGCTGACAGTGACTGAGGTGTGTGGGCAGTCACCTCAGGAAGCTTGTGTCAGAACTCAAGTGCCAGCTACCTGTCTCATTTTGTCTTGATGTCACTTTCAGTTTCAGCAAATGTTCCTTTTCCTTAGCAGCACATCTTTTCCTTTTGCTTCTCACTGATTGAGAAGACTGAGTCAATATTTTGACTGAAGTCACGAGACTCCATTAAACTCCTATGGTTTTTTAGCATTGCCCCTCTCCAGTCTGAGAGGATGGCATGCATCCCCCTTTACAGATGTTGAAGGAAACAGTTGAGAAGTACACACCACTCTGCCATGAGGGAAACAAAAAATTGCAGAGGTGCTAATGCCTCTTCACCTCCAGAGTCTGGCATAGAGCACTCTGTGCCAGTTATGCTGGCAGAAACTGTATAACAGCGCAGAAGCTAGAAAAGCTGAAAATGCATTCAAAGAAGAATAATTCCAGTGCCTTACAGATCCTGTAAACCCTAGGGAAAATTAAAAAAAAGACATAAAATATCCCTTTTACAGTGTCAGCTGTTTTAACCCATAGCCTTTTTCCCTTTCTGCACCCATCCATGCCCCTTTTTTCCTCTTAGTGATTCATCTCCCGTTCCTGCTCAGTGCTGAACACTCATATTGCTGTTTTCTGCTCAACTGTCAACACTTCTCCCCTGAGCTCTGCTGCACTTTTAAAACCTAAGCCAGCATTATATTTATAAGACATGCCATTAGGAACCAGTGCCGTTCACATCCAAAGGCATCCATGGGACTTGACACACCGGAGACAGCGGAAGCAAACAGTGTAAAGAAAATCAGAAGTGAGAGGAGAACTGGCTGGGAGGCACCTGGCTAAGCAAGCACTGGGGAGATGGGGAGAAAAGATCTTGGTGTGGAAAGCCTGTCACATGGGCAGCAAGTGGTCATCCCGTTCTTCTGACTCCTCTCCCAGCTGGTCATCCCCCACGCCGCGGTACGCGGCTGGCGCGTTCCGAGGCTTGGATCGGCACACAAAGTCGCAGCCATCCTACGGGCACAGGACACAGCACCAGCATCAGACTATCTGCAGTTGACTCAGCAACCAAACCAAAGCAGCTCCTGCCATTTCTCTTTTGCTAAGGGATTATGTCTATCCCGGTGCTACCTGAAACATCTCCCCGAAACTTGACATAAAAACATCCTACTCAGTCTTAAGAGCTCTGGACAGTTATGCAGCAACATCAGGCCAAGGCAAGTATGAAGGATAAATAGCACTGCCTACAATGACCAAGGAGGGATTTCACTGAGTCAGAAGTAAGCATTTCACAGTCCTCAGGTGAATATTTCTACCTGGAAAGTGTTAACTCCTGAGGAGCACATGTTCTAGTTTGTTACATAGCAGTTGCAGGACAGAGGCAGGGCACTGGTCTCAGCAAGGATTAAAAAATGGCATACTCAAGAAAAAGGAAACAGATACCCTCTTCTTCTGTCTCAAGGTACTCCACCCTGATGGCAGGTCTACCCAAAACATGGAGTCAATGCCATCTTCTCCTAACATGGGCAAGGCTGAGAATACGTAAGAATTTTTACTTACTGCCACCAGATTGCCCAGATCTTGCCAGAAGGCAAAGTGAGGAATCTGCTCCATGCCCTTTGCTCCCACAATGAGGCGCTGGTAGAGGAACCCACCAATGATGTAGACTGCAATTAGTGACACAAACCTAGAAGGCAGAATTAAAAAAAAAAAAAATAAAAGGAAAATCAAAGCAGAGGAAATACTATAGATAATCTCTTCTGAGCCAGGTACTTGCTTCAAATTAGCATTAGGAACAATGCTAGCACCAGTCAAGAATAGTGCTGTAAACAGAAACCATAAAAGGTCCCCAAGTTATCAATCTGCTTGTATAAATCTTTTAGCAGCATCATGTGAAGTAGTGCCTCTAAGCACAAACACAGAAAATGAGTCAAGACTCCTGGACTCTCCCAGCTCTGGCCACGAGCCATCGTACAATTTTAGGAACTCAAATCTCTCATGTTTCAGTGCACTTGTTTGTAAGCTATGAAGGAAAATGTTTACTGGGAACAGACCAGCCCTGCATCATGCCTTGAGCAAGAGCTTTTGTCCAAAAAGCTCAGAGGCACAGTAATACCTAATGGTGGCTGTGGGAAAGTATACTGCAGTAATTTATTCTTACTATAGCATTAGCTACGTTTCTAAATAGCACTGGAGATTATGACTCAGGCACAAACAGCTCTTCAAATGACTCACGTGATCAGTAGAATGGAGCCAACGCTGAGGTGGGAATTCTCAGCTGGACAAGCCACACTGCTGTCCATTTCAAAGAGGTAGAAACACTCCTGCTCCTTTTCCCGCTCTTCGGAAATAATGCTGAATGAACTCTGCAATTTGGGAAAAGCGAAGTCATGTGAAAACATGCACATGCACACTGAACTTCACTAGGAGAGTTTTATCAGTGTTGGTGGAGCTGGGCACCAGAAACTGGAGGCCAGCTCACTGTCCCTTCAAAACCCCTGTGCTCACAACCCATCATGGGTCTGGCAGCCTCCTGATGCTCTCTCCCCCCAGGTGTCACTCACCGCTGTAACTCCCCGCTTGCAAGAAATCATTATCACAGCTCGCCTCTTCTCACCACTGCAGTGGCTGCCATATGAATCACCTCCCTTATAAATCAGCATGATCCAGTCACCTGCCAGGAGAGAAACAATACAGACTACAAATCCAGATCAGGAGGCGAAAGCCAGCTACTGAGTAAGCAAAGTATTGAGTGGAATCGTACTTCCATTGAAGACTTGGGTTTCATTGATTCTTCCTATCACCGTGGTCTTTCCATTCTCTCTATTTGTTTGTACCAGGCCACCAAAGTCGTGTGAGGTGCTGTTGACCTCCCTGCACACCCTGAAATGGTAGATGTAGTTTTCTGTTTTGCCTTTCTCCACAGTCACGTTAAACCTGCAGCAGGGAGAGGACAGAAGAGACGGTCCATTGGATTACCAAGAACACTCGGAGCAGTGGGCACTTCAGACCTGGAAGTCAATCAGAGACCATGCTAACAGGGGGAGTCCAGTCTGACCCAAATCCTCCCTCCCCCTGGCCCACTGTGCAGCCCCGAAGCCTGCAGGGTGTTGTGCTGTACCTCATGTGGCTCAGGGGCTCCAGTTTCTTCAGCAGGGCTCTCTCCATCTGCGACTCACTGCTCTCATCACCAATCACATCACAGCTCCTCTCTTCTGACTGCTCGGCCCCTGCTGCAGCCAGGGCCATAAAGACCAGCAGCAAGGCAGAGGTATGGCAAGGTGGTGACATCCTGGACACATGCCACAGAGAACACAGAGGATTAACTTCGCAAAGGACTAGCTTCAGCCCCCCACAAACTAACTTCAGGGTCACGGAGTCAATGATTAGCCACTTCCTCGGTCCTGACTGCAAAAAGGAGAAGCTGAAATCTAGAAACAACTCACAGTTCAAAAGAGACACTAAATCTGAATCTCCTGTGCAGCCACCAAAGACAATTCACTGGCCTGATTTGGGGCTCTTTTCTGAATTTGCATTGAGACCACAAAAAGTTTTGCTGCTGAGCACCTTAATTAGCTGCCAGAGCAGAGTCCAGCAGGCTGAATGCTGGAGTAAATTTCAGGCGTAATCCACTGTTTGTTATGGCGTTGCACTGAGAAGCCAGTCAGCAGAAAATTATTTATGAGGCCTCTAATCAATCATCTTCACAGCTCTCGTGTAAAGAGCTCTCAGGGAAGAGCCACTCTGATTAGTCAGGCTCTGTTTGTTCAAGTGCCTTAATCTTTATAATGATCTTTCCAATACTCCTTTAGCTGAAAATCTGAAAGATATTAATAATGCTAAACTGCAACTTCGCAGAACAGTTTCTTCCTTTCCCTTCCCAGTTTACACCAGGGAAAGAGGAAAGCAAGGCATCTGATGTACCATCCAACCGACCAGGGAGTAATGAAGATGACAATAACAGTAATAATAACAACAACAACAACATCAACAATAACAATAATCTATAAGATTGAGCTTTCAGGTTCATGCTTAAATCACATACAAAACAGTCAATGACGGCACCAGCCGAACAGAGCAGTGCAATACATCCCCCCCTGCTTCTTGTGCCGCAGATTTTGTTAAAGCTCCAGTTGCTGCTGGAAGGCAGACCCTCCATGAAACAAGCAGGTGGCTGCAGGCGGACACAGAGCGCTGTGTCTGACTGACCCTAATGATTTCCCCACAGCCCCGCAGAGCCCACCGCGACAGCTCACGGCTGCTGAGCGGGGGCTCTGCTCGCCACGGGGCATTAAAAGAAGGTCAGGAACCCAGAAATCACAGAATAGGTCAGGTTGAAAGGGACCACAGTGGGTCACTTGGTCCAGCTTCCCTGCTTAAGCAGGGCCATCCTAGAGCACACGGCACAGGATTGTGTCCAGAGGGCTCCGGAATATCTCCAGTGACGGAGACTCCGCAGCCTCCACGGGCAATCTGTTCCAGAGCGCGGTCACTGAAAAGAGGAAGCCCGTGACACGAGGACTCGTGACTGCTCTCTCCCGAGGTCAAACCCAGGACCTTCCCTCCGCCCTGGGCACGGCTTCTCCCGGCAACTTGCTGCGCGGGGCTCGGAGCGGCCCGGCCCGGCTCCTCCAGCCGGGGGCCGCTGCCCCAGACCCGCCCGGGACGGAGCGCGGTTTCGCCCCACGGCCTCGCAGCGCCCCGCTGCCCACCTCCCCAGCCCCGCGCACCCACCTGCGGCCGCCCCGGGACCAGGCGCCGCCGCCCAGAGGGAAGAGAGACCCGCGGCTCATGCGCATCCCATGCTGGGCGGCCCGGGGAGCACAGGCACGGGCGGCACCGGCCTCCTCCGCGTCCCGACCGGCTCCCTCACCCGCCCCGCGAGCCGGAAGCCGGGAAGAGCGTGGCGGAACTGGAGCCCGGCGCCAATGGGAGCGCGGGAGCGGCTGGGATCGCCCGCCCAGGAGCGCTTGGGAGCGAATGGTGAGCGGCAGGGGGAATGGCGGGCAGGGCCGGGGGCCCGCCGGGCCGCGCCCACTTCCTCTCCGTCAGCCAATGGGCGATGAGATTCGGTGCGAGGGCCCCGCCCCACTGGCCTTTCCGCCAATGAACGACGAGGGCGGGCAGTGAGGAGGAGCCCTCACAGCGCGGAGTCGCCGCGCAGCGCGGTGTCGGAAAGAGCTGCGCTTCGGTGCCGGGGCGGCGGGGAACAGCGGGAAACAGCCCCGCGGGTTGGGGATCGCCGGGCTCCCGGCTGCAAATCAACTCACCACGTGCTCTGTGACTGTGCCTCGCTGGAGTCGCGCTCTCCCCTCGCCGGTGCCCCGCACAGGTTCGGAGCAGCCGCAGGCAGGTGGCCGCACCAGCAGGAATGAAAGGCTTCTCGGCATCACCCTTCCCCGCGCTCCCGCTGCCGGAGCCGGTGGCAGTCCCTCTGTCCTTGGGCTTTGCCATCCCCACCAGCTGCCTCCAGAGTGACTTGTGTTGCACGAGCAAGGGGTCTCGACCACTTCACGAAGCTGCTTTGTGGCCTTGATCTTCTGATTTTGTCCCCGCTTTGTGTCTTGGGTGGATTCTCTCCATATTTTGTTGTTATATTTTGGAATAAAGGTGCTTCTCCCAACTCCTGCAGGTCTTGCCACTATAGAGGAATTCCAGGTTCAGCACGCAAGGTTAGTGTGCTTGAGCGTCTTGGGTGTCATTAATAAAGCTATAAATGTGAGATATGAGACTGGCCTGTTCAAAAGATACCTCTCTCCTTATGATGTGCTCCCAGAGCACATCCACTTTCCAGGAGTCTGTTACTGGAAGGGACAGATGTTCTTTGCCAGAGTTCTGAGAATTTTGCATACTCTAACTAAGAAATAAATGCTGCATTTAGTGAACGTACCGACATACTGGAAAAGGTACTTGTTTGAGAGAAATTGGGGAGGTTTTCCCCATGATACGCTGCTTCAGTAGTGAAGAACTGGGGAAATCAGTTTTCCAGGAGCCAACTGCTGCTGGCTCCTGGAAAACTGATTGGTTTAGTCCTGCTGTGACTCCATACTGACAGTATGGCACAGCTGCAGAAGTCACATTTGTTTATTCACGCTTAGCTAATAACTAATTCACACTTAGATAATAACCTGATACCTTCTACACTGTGATCCCTCCCTCTCTACTTCCTGTCCAAAGAACTCAACTTACTGCTGATACTAGAGAAAAAAAAAAAAGGTAAACTGCATTAAAACAGAGCTGTTAATTCTTTCCCACTAGCTTTCACTTCACTAGTTCTTCACAAATAGTGCTGTCTTTGTGGTCACTCTGGGCCAGCAGGCAGCCTGGGCACTTAAAAAATGGCAAAACTGGCAGGAGCTGGGAGAGACAGCTTTATTCCAAAGTATGTAAAAACATGGACATATTGGAGAGAATCTACCAAAGAAACACAAAGCAGGGACAAGATCAGATCTGGACACTTAAGCTGTGTCTGAATCCTGTTAGTTACTTTTCAGCTATACAAATTGTATTCCCAGCTAAACTCTACCTAGTGAGTATGGCAAATTCTCTCTGAGCCTGAGAGCTCTCTTTAAGCTTCTCTATTATTCATTTGAAGCATTTAGGAGAGACTTCCTGCCTCTTGTCTTGCTCTGCTATCTTATGCCTTCCCCTTCCTTTCAAGCACACACTCCCTATATTGCTGTCCACAGGCCCTACGCAGGATTGGAAAGGATCTTGTGGGTGCAATGTGCCGGTCTTACAGGCAATTGGGGAAATTTGCAAAAATATACAATCCCTTCCGTGACATGTGCATTGTAACAAATTTGCCACTCTGCATCCTCCCATGCAATAATTTCTTGAATTTAGAACATGTCACCAGAAGGGGGAACAATCATCCCTGTTGGAGGTAGCGATCATCCCAATTCCTTTGTTGAGCATGCCCAAACAATTATTGGAAGTTAACTGTAGTGTACTGTGCTGATGAAGTGCAGCCTGAGCCTGACCAATATCCCCATTCTGAGCATGAAATGGAAGGAATCAGAATGTGGATTGAAACAAAAACCAGCCAACCGTGCAGCTAAGAGATTTCTCAGGGTGCTGGAAGCATTGGTACTCCCCACCATAGAGTCACAGAATCTTTTAGGTTGGAAAAGACCCAGAAGATCATTGAGTTCAACCATTAACCTGACACTGGCAAGCCTAGCACTAAACCATGCCCCTAAGCTTCAGATCTGCATCTTTTAAAAATACTTTCAGGGTTGGTGACTCAACCACATCCCTGTGCAGCCTGTCCCAGTGCTTGATAACCCTTTTGGTGAAGAAATTTTTACCAATATCCAATCTAAACCTCCCCTGGCACAACTTGAACTCTTCTCATCGATGGCCAATACTTCAAAACAAAAGTAGCCTTTCCCGTTGCAGCGGACCATAGAATCACTGAATGGTTCAGTTGGGAAGGGACCTTTCAAGGTCATCTGGTCCAACCCCCAGCTCAAGCCACGCTACCTGCCACCTGGTCCACCTACAGCCCAGGACTGTGTCCAGGACACTCTCCATTGAGGGACACACCACAACCTCTCTGGCCAACCTCTGTCAGTTTTCAGTCACCCTCACAGTAAAAATGTGTTTCCTGATGTTCAGGGGCAACACCTTCCATCTTTCAGTCTGTGCCCATGGCCTCTTGTCCTGTCACTGGGCAACACTGAAGAGTTTGACTCTTCTTGTACCCTCCCTTCAGGTATTTATATACTTTAATTGAATCCTAACCAAAAAGTCTTTTCTCCAGGCCAAACAGTCCCAGACTGCTCAGTCTTTCCTCCCAGGGCAGAAGGTCTGGTCCCTTTATCTATCCTCTTTGTGCCCCTTTGGTAGATTCTCCTCCTTATGTCCCTGTCTCCTTTGTACTGATGCTGTTGAGATGTTCACCTGGAGGGACTTGAGGAATGCCAGCTCTCAGTGCCTGCCTTGTGTCTCAGGCACAGTCACACCAGTATTGGGTGTAGACAGAGTTCCCAGTCCAAAGTGGAATTGTGCAAAGCTCACAAGGCTTCCTTTTCAAACCCATGCTGTCCACCTCTACTTCCTGTTTGACAGCAATTGGGCTGCCAGTTTGCTATAGCCATTGCTTATCCCACTTTTCACCTGTACTCTCACTATTCACCTTTTTTACCTTGTGCTGTCACTATGCCACTGCTTCTGCCCTGAAGGGAGCTCCTCAGAGCAGCAGGAACCCTCCCAGCCGCTGCATGGGTGTAACCACACCCTCTTGCATTGGCAACCATTGGAATACTCCTGAACTTTGTGATTAATCGCCTTTTCCATTAGTAGCTGTCCTTGAGACATCCTCCATCACCTTAGAAAATGAAAGCTGCTGCAGTTCCACTTCTCTTCATTCCGTTATATATTTGGTTATCTTTAGCAGCTGGAGCTTGAGGTGGCAGCTTCACATTTCTTGTCTTCTGAATATAGCCTCAGATTTCCTGTTTCATAGGCGTTGAGCACTGTTGTTCACCAGCCTGATCGAAACATCTTTTTGTGCACACTCCTTGCTTTGGCATGGAGGCAGGCAGATCAGAAATTTCTGCAGCTGATGAGAGCGAGGAAGTAACGTATGCTTCTGTCAAATTCTCTCAGACTCCTCCACCAAGGGCCAAAGCTCCACAGGAAAAAAGAGGTGAGGAAAGATGGATGAGGTAGGTCAACCAAAAATTTTGCTTTGAGTGAGAGCAAGATTTAACCGAAACATTCTGAACTGGCCATGGACTCTGAGTGCCAGCTTAGAGAGCTGCTGCTTTGGTTCTAAAATTACTGTGAATATTTTAATGTGACAAAAGCTGATGAGTTAGAGACCCAGCGTTTTTCCCCTCCCTCTCACCGACCTCCTTCAGTGTCTACTCTTGGGCATTCAACCCAGGTATCCTTTTCTTCAAAACTGGTTTAAAGTTGTCTGCTTAACAGCAGCAAGAGGTTGTGAGCAACAGTTCTTTGAAGGGCAGGCAAGATGCGAGTACAGATAAATTAGAGGCGCATGCTAATCAGAGATCAGAGGCAGAGAAAGCATATGAGATCATCCAGCCTCTCTCCCGTGGGGCTATACAGGATTCTTTTGTGATTTTTTTCCTGTTTTCTGTGTTCTAGTGTTACATACCCCCTAGTGAGCAAATTTTCAGCTTTTGCTGTGAAACAGTTCTTCAGAGCACTTTACTGTCAGGAAGATTTTCTTAGTGCTTTCCTTCAATTTTTTCTTTCCTTATTTCCTCTCCATTACTTCTGATTAGACCTGCAAATGTCACATTGAACAGTTCCTCTGGCAGCTTAGTTGAGAAATACCACCTTCAAAGAGTCAAACTTTGCATTCTTTGTAAATATTTCCTTCATGCAAAATGGTGGAGGGGTTGGAACTAGATGAGCTTAGGGTCCTTTCCAACCCAAATCATTTTATGATTCTATGAAATGTCAGTGTGCTTTAGATGAGTTCTGTTGCATTGGCTGCAACACTAACGGCCTTGGTTTGACCTTAAGTTTTCAGAGGTGTTACAGCAAAGGGGACTCTTACTGTGGGATATAAGATTTCTGTACCCTGATCAGAATAATTTTGTATACCTGTGGTGTTTACTGCTGCCTGGTCACTTGCTTCATTACGGAAACAAAGCCAGCACAGAAACTCCCCAGTTCCTATCTGGTGCTCATACTCCATCTGTTTGGAAGGCAGTCTTACTTTTGCATATTTTTTCACCAGAAATCATGTTCTCTGTCACATCAGAAAACACAGTAACATCCTTTCATTCCCTGCCATTCCTGTTCACCCCCACCCTGTTGAAAGGGGGTTAACTGATGCCCTCTTGAGATGTCTGCATTTTTCTTTTTAACATCTCTCCACATTCTTTTATGGAACCTCACCTTTTTGAGCTATGGTCAGACAGCTGAAAATAGAGAAGCTGATACTTGAACACACTTTTTGTGCATATTATTTGATTATTTCTCAGCTCTCTTTAGCATGAAAGAGATCCCTAAGGAGCTCACTTTAAGTACTTTTCTTTTGAAGGTCTTTATGTTCAACCCTGTCCCTGCCTCCATCACTTCTGAGAGATGTGTTCTCAGGTATTTTTCCTCTGTTCATATGCGCACCCTTGCAGACTTTGTAGGCACAGTATCACGGGTGTGTAGATCAGTCCTCTGGTCAAACCAACAGGTTTTGGTGCTTATGGACTCCTCAAAAATGAAGAATTGCCCTGATTGTTTCTTCTGTTTGGCTTCCAGAGAGCTTTAGATTTGCTGCACTACCAAAATGTCACTACAGCAGTCACTTAAAACAGTGTTAGCCAGTGTAGTGTGCTTGTAGGAGCAGCGATAACCAGGTCTGTGCCACAGCCAAGGACAGAATCCTCGTATCGCAAATTCTCCTTCTTGGCTCTAGGAAGTCATGCTGCTCTCATACTGAGGTGGGCAGGAGCTGACAGGAGCTATTTGGGACAGTGCCCCGATATTCTTCAGATTTCCTAGATGAGTTGAATTGTAAAATGCTAACAAGCTTTCAATTTCTAAACTGAATCTGGACTCACAAGCCTAGAAATATTGGGTCATGTTGTTTGTAAAAGAATGGAGAGTATCAGAGTAATTTCCCCAGAGCACTGAGAGACCTACTGGGGTGTTTTGTACACAGAAAGTGGTAACAGTGGATATTTACATTAAATGTCCTGCAGTCCACTTCCCCCCTTGGATAGATTCTTCCACAGTTCATCAGACAACTACATGGAAATATTTCTGCATGCTCCATCCAGATTTTCCTCCTGTTTCAAACTCATCTTAGGTACTTCTCCCATCTACTCCTACAAGAGCTTCACGTGTAGCTCAGGGGCTGAGGATCAAACAGAAACCCTCGAACCTGTTTTAAAAGATGTGAACTGCAGGGACTCCTTTTTGCAGCAGGTAAAAATCTTGATTTGTGAAATACCTTGTTCCACTTCTCTAGATTGATTTCTGCAGTTCAAGTGCAGCTTAAATTCACCTCAAACACTTCCTGTTTTCCCACTTCGCTTCTTTTTTTTCTCTTCCAAAATTATCTAATGCCATATTTTTTTCATTTTTATGAACTTTAATGACTCTCCCACTGCTGAGGTTGTGGAGGTGCCCTGGGATTTTGTTTTGATGATGAATCATTCCCTTTTTTCTGCAGTTGGTTTGAAACAATAGAGAGTGAACTGCTCTATTCATTGCCAGGAGGCACCAGCTCCGTGCCCGGTGCTGACATTTAAGTATTAACCCTTTCGCAGACTGCCATCTCCTGGTTGCCTTGTCCTGGCAGTTTTCTCTAAAACATAACAGTGATCTGAAGGATGCAGGAGACAGCTTCTTTGGAGAGGCAAGAGAGGAAGGAAAACAAAAGTACAAATGTAATCTCAGAACCAGGAGTTATGTTTCATCAGATGTTTATCCCCTTTTGCCAAGTTTTCAGTTGTAATCTGCAGAGAAAAACCTCCACCCTACCCCTTAACCTCGGGCTGATTTCATTCTCTTGAGGCCTAATCTGATGACAAACCCCAAGCTGCCAGGGATACAAACAAGAGGAATAGAGAGCAGAGTTGAGTTTGAGTTCCAGACTCAGTCCAAGTCCTTCAGTTCTCCCGCTGTCCCTTTGTGTGAAGCTGAGGAGTAGGTTGTATCTGAAAAGTCTTTCTGTATTTTTGTCTCTGAAAAGAGAAGGGGTTTTGTTATGTATGCTGACTTTAAAAAAATAAGAAAAGTTACTATTTTTAAACTATGTTTGGGACAGCTAGAAGATCCTACGAGCTTCAGGAAATGTGAGAAAACCTCTATCATAGAAAAGATCTTTCTACCAGAAGAATGATGCTTACAACTCCCTCATGATCTCCCTTGTTACCTTAGAAGCTTCTAGGTAAAACCACAGGCCTAAGTGTGTTGCTATAGATGGGAAGCTGGCCTTAACATAAGTGAACCTGCAAACTGCTCAAGATCAAAACAAATTAATTTTTATTAATTTACTGATCTGGTCTACTTTCTGTATTTGGACAAAGCTTCCAATGTTTAAAGGATGTGCTCTTGTTTTTAAGTGGAGTCCTGTCACCTTCTGTTTTAGTACTGGTTTTCTTTGTATTTCTCACTATATTCTTCATATGTGATCTGAATTTGTTTTCAACCTCCACCAAGAGATCAAATGTGTTTCTTTGGGTCTCGTGACATGATCAAGAGAGAAGCACCTCACATTTCATGAGATCCATGGGGATTTTGCTGCTAGATTTGGGCAGAAGGCTCTGGAACATCACAAAAGCAGGATGTGGTACATAAGTTGGCTGCACATTTACTGCTTCTTAGAAAGTGCTGTTGTGTGTGCAGCTATCGTACTGAGATTAATAAAACAAGCAAACCAAACTCCCCTGGGGCTCATCCGTGCCAGTAAGTGTCATCCTCTCTTCTGCCTGGGAGAGAAGAGATTTTAGTGCTGAGATTTCAAATGTTTTATGCAAAGCAAATGCCTCTCAGGTCAAACACTGCTCCAGGACTTGGCAACAGAAAAGCAACATATAGGCTGGAGGTTAACATGTGCTGTACATAAGCAGACCTCTACAGGCCAGTCCTGACCAGCCCTTTGAAGGTAAGCTGTGCTGGGTGGCAGTGGAAGTTGCCCCAAGGACTCAGCCTCTGCCACTGGGAGCCAGTGAACAGCAAACAGTGGTGGTGAAAGTGTAAAGGGGAAGATGTCCCAAGGTCTTCAAGGTTGGTTTTCCCATCCTGCCACCCCACCACAGAAGGTGAAAATTTGGAATTGCCTTGGGAGTATCTTGGGAAGAGGTAGCATGACCATGTGTCTAAGCCTGTGAACAGAATGCTGTGATTAAACCTGTTGTTGTTGCTGGAAGAGCTGGGGGAAAAGCTTTGGATTTCTTTTTACATGTAAGCTGGAACATGGTGGCAGTAGTAAGGCAGCTCTCTGGTTTCCACCTCAAGCTTCAATGCTGAGGCAGGAGTGGATTTGCTGGGAGGCTCCTGCCAGTACGAGGTGCCACATGGTGCCTGGGTGGCTCCAGCTGACTTGTGGTAGGTGCTTCCCCTGCTGGGGTCAGCCACCACAGAGGCTGGACCAGCAGGCTCTGTGGCTAGGCAGGGGCAGAGCTGTGGCTGATGTGGAGAAAGTTCAGACAGGAACTGGTGGCCTCAAACCCAGCTGAAATGGGGCCCTAGGCTGATGGGCAGGGGCATGGGGAGGCCCCAGTTTGGCTGGGCAGGGACAGAGATGTTGTTGATGACAGTTGATGACAGTTCCTTGTGGAAATGCCCAGGACACAAGCAAACTACGTAAAACCACAGTCAATTTTCATGTGGCTTCTTTTCACTGTGGTTTCTTTTCTCTTTTACAGCTCCCCATCGGTGGTCAGCAGTTCTGAAGGGCTTGGCCATAGGCTTTGGGACATTGAGCATCTCCCTAGCAATTGCTTTGATTTGGAAGATGAGTAAGTGCACAAAAGGCTACTCAGCATGAGCAACCAACAGCAAAGGACCAGCAACACATCCAACCACAGGAACTCCATCATATGGAGTTTAAACCAGAAGCTGTTCTAGGTTTCTACCAGCCTTATGTACCCACTGCCTATCCAGAATATTTTGAAGAATATATTCCTCATGCAAACTCCAGGAAACCAGTTTCACATCCTGTGGCAAAGAACAGTTAAACATATTGAAAAGTATTTGTAGACTTGCCTGGTATTGGCAAACTGCAGAACAAATAGGTCTGTAATATATTTGTACACATGCAGTTGGTGCTAGACCATGTGAAGGAGCTTACTGTTAGTTGCTTAAAATCCATCCACCTAAGGTGGAACGTGATCACACCATACCCACAGAGTCTGATCTGTTTTCAGATAGCTAATTATGTATTTATGGATGTCTGAGTGGTTCAGTGGTTCAGTGCAAACCTGGGGGTGGGGTGAATGTGTGAATGTTTCCCACCAGCATCAAAGTGCATGTCACTACTGTAAGATTTTGAAATTACACTGTTATTTTTAGAAACTTGTCCTGATTTGAGTTTTCTGCATTTCAGTTATCTAAATGAGTTGTTTCTCAGTAGGTCCTTGCTGACAAGTGTTTCAGTTGGTTAATGGTAGAGAAGAGTATGAGTATTTTGACTTCTTTACAGGTGACTACCACCCACACTGCCCTCAACAGTGGGTGACCTACAGAGGGAGCTGCTACTCCTTCTCCAAGGAGAGGAAGGACTGGAATTCCAGCCAGGAATCCTGCAGGGCACAGGGAGCTCAGCTCCTGGTGATCACTGATACCTGGGAGGAGGTAATGGTTTTCTTTGGCTTTGAGGATCTCCCATTTCCTTGCAGATACCTAAGTGACTGACATACAAGCAGTGCTGTCACTTCAGCAATACTTTGGTTTTAAAGGAGAGGAAGTGTTTACGACTGTGATGTTACGCATACAAAGTTTGCAGGAGGCAGAGAAGCAAAGGGGAGAAGGGAGAGATGAAGGCCACTGTCAGGTACTCAGAATGATCCTCTGAATGATGGTAGGAGACAGCCTTCTCCACTGCTCCTCTCCACCGCCTCTCCTATTCCCAGTAAGGCTGATATGAATGATTGCAGGAAATGACCGTGGGACTGGGCAGTCATTGTGTTCATTCCTACAAACTGATACATCCCTGCTCTCAAGGAATGCTTCCTTTGCAAAAGCAATACTTGTCCTCCCTGTGACTGCTCCAGCTCCTCCTGCCCAGTGACCCATGCCATTCCCTGTGTTCATGCTTAGATATTTCTTTCTCAATCTCTTTTCAATGCTTACTTCCTCTCTCTACCAAAGTACCTCAATTGTGCTGGTGAAATAAGGAACCATGTGTTCCTCTGCAGGTGCTCTCTGGGGGCAGGGGCATGTGTGGTCATTAGAGAAATGGGTAGTGCTGATTACTGGGGCGCTGAGGCACATCTGCCTAAGTAGAGCAGAAATCTTGATCCGGTTTTGCTCAAGCCAGGGCTTATTAGCTCAGGTCCAATGAACGTGGACAGCTTCCAGTCCCCGGACAGAAGTTGCATTGTGTGATGTTCTCTGGAGGATTACAAAGCCAGGTCTCTGCCTGACTGGGAGTATGTACCAGGCTCTCACATTTGCTTAGACAAGTCCTGACTCCTTGAGAAACAGGCATCTTCCCCAGATTATCCATTTCTCAGCATGAAGAAAGCCTTCCTGTTCCTGCTGCTTTCTTACTACCATCTCTGCTACTAGAGTGTCACCCATTATCCCTGCTCAGACTCACCCATCTAAACAAGACTCTCCTAGCTATCATAGCCTTGTACTGAAAAGGCTATGATTGCTCGACCTCCAAGTGCTGGGGAAGTGCAGTCATCTCCAAACCACCGGCAACACTCCAGTGATTCCTCAAGTTGCTCCTATTCCCACAACTTTACCAAGCCAGCTTTGTTAATGCTTCTCTCTGAAGATGTCTTCTCTGAAGCTTTGTTTATGGCAGCAGGAGATAAGGATGGAGCCCAGCCATAACCCTGAAAGGTGGCTGTTCTTTGGTCGCAAAGGTGTACAAGACAAACTTACCTCTTCTTGATTTGTCTTTTTTGTGGGAAGGAGGGTTGGGGACGGGGAATTTACTTCAGGGCTGAATTTCTGTTGCAGGCTCCACCTTTTAACAATAATCAGAGGTTAAAAGTTAGCTAAAAGGAAATAAACACTGAAAACACTTAGGAGGAAAATGTGTATGAAATTTAAAGAGCTTTCATACTGGGTTTGTTACACATATCTCTCAGTGCCTGCACTTCCTGCTCTACCCTGCCCTGATTTTTCCTTTAATTGTTAATATGTCATATTAGCTTGGTAGTTAGCTGTATAGTAGAGTGTTAATATTAGTATTAATAGCATACCTTCCTACATAAAGGTCTGTGCAGGAAACTCCAGGAGACTGGGGTGCAGTTCATAGAATCACAGAATATGCAGAGTAGGAAAGGACCCATCAGGATCATTGAGTCCAGCTCCTGGCCCTGTCATTGGAAGGTGTGGGGAAGCAGTACTGTCAGTCACTTAAGGACCAGTGAGTGAGGGGGTGTATCTTGCTCTCTGTTCTCTTTACTTATCCTTATCTCCATTTTCAGGCTGGCTTTCGTTAGTCACTTTGTAATTCATCATCATTTCCAGGATCTGTTCAAGAGAATTAAAGCAGAATGTTTCTGGATTGGACTGAGGAACAGTACAAGCTCTGGATGGATTTGGGAGGATGGATCTGTATTAAGGGATGCCAAGTGAGTTTCATTCTGTTTAAAAAACAATAGTGCTTATTCAGATTGCCTGGTGTTCCAGAACACCCAGAGTTCCTCCTCCAGATGTCAGGAAAATCTTCCTGGGCAGATTTTCTTCTTCCTGTCACCTGTACTGAACTAAGCTCAAAAGGGCTAACTTTTTGCTGTCCTACACCTTGTAAGGGCATGCACTTGTGAAAAGCAGGTTGAGTGTTAGTCTCTCACTCTCTACGTCCCTCCAGCTGCCCAGACCAAGGACTGTTTTATCTGCACCAGCACACAGATGCTTGGTCAGAAAGGCATATGGCTTTACTGGGCTTAGCCACCCTGCACACATTCTGTTGAATGCTGGTGTCACTGGGTGCAAGGACCCAGCCCTTTCCTGCTCTACTGGTGCCAACCTAAGTCAGAACATTAATTTTATCTCAGTCTTTACTTGGACAAAATTCAGTGTTTTCCATGTGAGAAAACATGTTTTTGTCCAGTGACTTTGCCTGGCCCTTTCCTTTTTAAGGCAGTTAAGGCAATGAGTTAGTTTCTAACTTTCCAGCAAGGAAAACTTGTCCAAGATCTCACTGTCAACAGGTCAGTACTCTGAGCACTTGGCTTAGATCCCTGAATAAATCCAGCTTTCTGTTCCTACAAACTCCTTGAAGGCAGTGGTCATTCTGCGAGACTTTCACCACTGCCACACACTTGCTGGGGGATATCACTGCCACTGCAGGGAATTGTGTCTGTATTTGGTTCTGAATTGGGTTCTGTGATGTCAAAATTACTTAGCTGTGGCAGCTAGATTCTTTGGGGTTCATTTTATTTTCTATCAGCTGCCTTTTGGAGGTCCGGTTGTTTCTCTTCCTCTGGGCTACACTCTTCAAAATCAGATGTTTTTCATTTCTTGTCTCCAGGAGACAATCTGAGTATTTTCTTTCGTTCTCACTTCTGTTCCATGTCTCTTGCAGGGTCCACTCTAACAGCGTTGTGCAAAATTGTGCTGTCCTGATGAAAGATCAGTTTCGTGCCTCCAGCTGTGAATCTGACTTTCCATGGATCTGTGAGAAAATGCTTAGATAAATCCCATGTGCCTTTTAGTCTCACAACGACCTCATCAGTGGTATGAGTTGATGATTGTCCTGCAAACAAGCCTCACACAAGAGCAAGGACTTGCCTTTTCCATACCCTCACTAAAGTGTTTTACAAGGACAGGTTTGTTGTCCATAAGGGTGAGTTACTCTCAGCAATAGATCTATTCTCAGTCCACAAGGGTTGGATTACTGCTGTTTGTGGCCAGGTGAGACCTAGGACATATTCCCTGGCCTACTCTTTTCCCTTATTTATCCTATAAGGGCAAATAAAAACTTTGTCACAACAGGTGTCTTCAGACCTCTGAGAGGGACCTAGTAATTTTCTCTCACTTTTAAGTATCAGATTTCATTTCCATTCCCTGCATCTCCATCATCTGATCTCAGAAGGGCCAGGAAAATGAGGCCTGCTGTTCATTGACAGAAACATACAAACATATTTCTCCCAGTGGCAGCTTCTCCTTTTGCATCTCAGTGGTATGAGTGGGAGAGAGGAGGGTGAAATGCAACTACAGCTTCTGTAAATCCAGCAGTGAAAATAAATCTCCAGGACTGCACTGGACCAGAAATGTGTACCTGTGCCATTTCTTCTCTCTGTTGGAAGGAGTTAGGCAGGTTTAACCAAGCTAGTCAGGAGACTGGACTTCTGGAGTCAAAGGAATACATCTAATTCTGTGTAATTATTTAATACATCAAGAACCTGTTTTCCTCCTCTGCCTTTTCATACTCCAGATAGAGGAAGCAGTGGACAAACCCTTAATGTGATGATCTTTCAGTTCAAATAGAGCAGAGACAGGCTCAGAGTTTGAATGCCATAAAAACACAGTGAATACTTGGGAGCAGTCTTCAGTTCTGGGCCGCTCAGTACAAGAGAGACATGGACATACTGACTGGAGAGTCCAACAGAGGGCCACAAATATGATGACAGGACTGGAGCATCTCCCCTATGCAGAGAGACTGAGAGAGTTGGGATGGTTTATTCTAAAGCAGAGAAGGCTGAGGAGAGATCTTACTCCTACAGTCATAGAGGCACAACTTCAGCATTTCAATTCAGACTATATATATTTGCTTCATATTTTTATTATAATTGCAGGAAATCCTTACCAGCTACCAGTGGCATTATCTTCCATCTGCTTAATAGGATGCTACACATAAGGGTGTCAAGGTGGATAAAGACAAATTTACAGATCTTATAATACTTAGCTAAGTGGATGCCTTCTGAGCCTCATATAGAGTTCACTGAGATGAGGGCCTCAGGTGAGAATGTTTTACAGCAAGGGTGGGTCTGCTTCTTAATAACCATGACTGCAACAGGCAGACCTGGGGAAGCTGCAATGTAGTCGGAGGTCAAGACTTCAGAGTTTTCATCTTGGGTTGTCTGGGTTACTTTGGGTGTCATTTTAGCTGTGCCAGAGTCGATTCAACTATCAAAAGATAGTTGTTCCTGACTCATAGAAAGTTGCCAGACACTATGAAATAATGCTGAACACTTTGCTTGCTTTGTCAAGATGGTGGTAGCATCTGCAGAAGGGAACCTAGCAGTTACCTTGCCAGAGAATACCACTAAGAAACAGCTTCTCATATTATCACAATATGTAGCATGAGATGAGCAGTTTACCTTGCCTGAATGGATTGAAAAAAAACCCCAAACTCTTCGGTTTTTGGCTACAGAGCACATTTTTGACCAAGGTCCTAATGATCAGGAGCTGGCTTGGGACCCAGGTGAGCTGTTTGGCTATTTGACAAAAAGGGTAGCTCTAGCTCCCTCTGCCACGTGCAGTTCTGCATCTCATCCTGTCAGGTTTGTGTTCCATCAGTCCCGCTCCTGACTGTTACCACTGTAAATTGTCATCTTCAAAAAGGCTTTGACCAACCCATATGTACAAATCCTCTTCTCTGTGGGTGAGGCAGACTTCCCTGGGTTACATTTCTTTTGGGTGAACAAAGTCATCTTCAGGTATCAGATGCAGAAGGCAGAGCACAAATCTGGGCTGTCTTTTGTGCAGTCCCCAAGGAAATTGCACATGCACTACTATCCTCATTTTTCCTATGCAGGTCACTGCAGGGCAGAATGAGGTCCGTAATGAAGGTTTGTTATTGCACTGCACTTGGATTCCTTAACTCCAGAGTACCCAAGTTTACCAAAGTTTGATGATTATATTAGGAGAAGGGTAGGACAGACAGAAAATCATTTTATCCTACACAGTTTATCCTACAGTTTTTAATCTGAAAATTATGCTTTACATTCTATAATATAGATCTCCATTCTTTGGAGTTTGCATTAGAACTATAAGTAAGACAGATATTCTACTGCCACTTGCAAGGGTAATAATTACCAGAGCTATTGATCCTCCTGCTGCAAACCAAGTAAAGACAGTGGTCTAAAAACCCCATTTCCCTCTATGGTACAACATTGCCCATCACAGTGCATTACTTGAACTTGCACTTAATTAAACCAGGATGATTCCATCAAACAGCAATAATTTGATCTAGATGTACCAATAACTTGACCTGGAACAAGAACCAGTAGAAGGAAAGTAAGACCCAGGCCATATAAGTTCTGCTGTGTGTGGATAGCTGCTGCTCTGGGCAGCTGGTTAATGTGTTACATGCTGTTAATGGGTTGAACTTTTGGCAGCTTCCCATCATGTCACTGTCCCTGTTTCTGTCAGGGTGAAGGCCAGATCATTTTAGTTGACTTGGTTTTCCAGGCAATTTCTGGCCTCTTTTCCTGGCATCAGCTTTGATGGGTCCAGGAACAGACAGCAAAAGGGAACAGCGTGGGTGGAGAGGGAAGGTTTTTTCTGTTTCCATGCCCTGTTTTCACAACCTGTTAAGGGGAGTTAGACACACCCATGCTTGTTTCCAAAATCCTAGCTCAATCTCCTGCTCCCAGTCTGAAGGAAATCAAACAGCTCCTGCTCTTCCAGCAACCTCCATGACCATGTCCAGCTCCATACAGAGAGCCCTGGCAGAAATGGAGGCCTTCCCTCATGCTCTGCTGTTAGCCCTTCTTTCCGTAGCTACAACCTTTCCTCTTCCATTGCCTCTGTCCTGCCCCAAAAGAGACACAGCTCCGGCCTGCCAGGAACCCTCCCCTCCCTCTCTCCCCCAGCACTGGCCTTCTGCCCAGACTTGGAGCTGCTAGCTCCAGCTCCTCCTTGCTGCCTCTCCCTGTTTCCGGATGGGCCCTGGCCCCCAGCCCTTATCTCCTCCAGCCCCTGGGCTGTTTGCAGAGGAGAGTATAAAGGGGTTGACTGGGAGAGCAGAGAGGGAGTAAAAGCAGCACTGGACCACACCGAGTGTCTGCTTGACTCACCACGTCCTGCTCTGTGCCATGGGGAAGAACGGGCTGCTTATCAAATCAAGCATCTTCCTCCTCCTCTTCTTCCTTCAGGGAGACACCTCACCCATCACAGAGCCGTAAGCTATGCTGGGGGGTCTCTGGGCAGGCAGGAGACCTTGGCTGTATTCTTGTGTCTATTTCTTTGTCCCTTGTCTTCTATCTAATTTCTTTTATCCAGGAATAAAGACGCCAGGGCTGGGTAAAGTGCCTTCTAAAAACAAGAGCTCTAGTGCTTGAGAGAGATGCAAAACAAGCTGTGAAACTGAGATATCAGTTAAACTTCAGGGGATTGACAGGATTTCAACAAAATTTTATGCACAAAGTTCTTTTGGAAGACAACTTTTCATTAATGTTTGTGCAATGAGGTCTTCTTAAGAGACAAACTGTTTTGAAAGGGCAATAAAAGGTTTAATTTTGGGTTGACAGTCCTACTCCCAGGTTGAAATGTCCAGGAGTTGGGAGTGGCTTTTTTAGATGATAATGAGAAGAAAAGGAACAAACGGTTCATCTGGCATGCTCGGAAATGGCTTTATTTTTTTATTCACATTTTTCTGCTCAGCCAATGAATGAAAATTCCCTTCTCACCCAGGGTAAAGCGACGCTGTAAGACTGTGACTGTCCAGGTCTGTGAGGGTCTATTGTTCTGCCTCTCTTCTTCATCCCCTTTTGCCCCGTTTGTATGTGAAGGGCATTTGTTGTGTGCATGTGTGTATATGTGTGGTAGGAGCAGCAGATGGAGGTCTTGACATCCCAAAGACTTTCTCCTTTGGCTTTTTGGCAATGTCTCTTCCTCCCCTGCAAAGCATGGCGCACCTCACCCATCACAGAGCTGCAAGGGGTGCAGGGGAATTTCTGAGCAAGGCTGTGCTGTTGTGCTTTCATCAAATGCAGGGGAAATCAGTGGGATCTGAGGGGCCAGAGCTTGATCCCTGCAGACCAACTGATGGACAAAAAGGTGCCAGAGCCTCTGCTACTGCTAAAGGGAATGCCTTGCCTTACTGCTGAGATATTGAGGGCTCTTCTCCCATCTGCACGCTGCTCTGAGTATGCCCACTGGAGGCCAGTCCTCATCCACCAAAATGAGAGCACGGTTAGCATTAGGTGGATCGGGCTTCATTCCCAGATGTAGTGCTGGGCATGGGGCACACCACCGGCATGTTGCTACACTGGGAAGGAAGGAAGCTGTGCCGGGCTGAGCAGGGATCTCCTGTTGAGCTGAGACAGAGGGGCTTGCTTCCCTGAAAACCTGAAACTTGTTTGTGTTTTTGCTTAAGATCTGGCACCACGCTGTGGCAGTTTTGGATCTTTGCGAGGAATGGGAGTAATGCTGCAGACACTTCACAGTGTGTAGTCGATGGAATTTATTCACTGGGTACTGGCATTTGTGTGGCTCCTGAATGCTACCAACAGTGTCTAGCAAAGGTGACAATTGAGTTCCCACCCCACCTTTATTCAGGATCCCAGGAAGAAGTGCTGCTGTTATGCCAGAACCTAGACAAACATATCCCTTCCAGATGTTTGTGTGGAGGATTTCCTCTGGTATTTTATATTTGAGACCAGCCTCTCTGCTTTCCCCTGCTGCTACAGATGTGCTGGAAATCTTGTTACACTCTTAGAAAATGCACCCTTCTCCCTGTGCAGCGAAAGCTGTAGTCATCAGAATGGTTTGTTTGTTCTTTATACACAGCTCCTCTCACCTGTTCCTGCTCCTCTGACCTATCATTCTCCCTTGTTCCTAGGCAATACCTGGTGTTGGTGCCCTTTATGATACACACGGATTCTCAAGAGAAAGTCTGTGTTCAGCTGACCCACCTGAATGAGTCTGTGACTCTGAGTGCCACACTCCAGTTCCAAGAGGAGAACAGGAGCTTAATTGATGATGTGGTGTCAGAGAAAGATGTGTTCACCTGCATCCCTTTCTCTGTGAGTATCTCATACTCATGGGATGATCCTTTGTGCCAGACATAAAATGAAAAGGCACTGAGAAGTAATCACCAGAGTAGCACTATGGTCACTTACGTCTTGGCTAAAGGTGTGTTCATGTTCATCCTCAAACCCTCTTACTGCTGAGATCTCCTTAGTATGCTAAATGACTGTGAGATGCTGAATCCTAGAAAGCCACTTCCTTTCTAGGGCAGGAGAAGAAAGTGGGTTTAGTATATTGACACTCCTGATGGCTGTTTGGTGAAATGGTGAAATTTCCACACCATCCTTCAACATCTTCAATTTCTCACTTGAGTGCCTTCAAATTGTGGTAGAGCTTTTGGACCTCAGATACTTTCCACCTGGTGTATACTGAATTAATGTAAGAACATAGAGCTGTGATTGCCTGTATCTGAAAAAAAACCAGCAAAGCAGGACATTTATAATTTAGAAAACCCCAGGGACTATAATGAGTGGTAGGAAACCTGATCATTTAGCTCAGAGCCTAGATTATGCCTTTGGCCTGAAGAGTGAAAAATTGGTCTTCAGGACACTGAAAAGGTTGGCATTTTTGTCTTGGTTTGTCAGATGTAGGCTGAAGACTGACTTGGTCACTTGTGAAAGAGAGGTATAGATGTCTAGCACGTCTGGTTTGGAAAAGGAAATGTTCTGTAAAGAGTAGGGACATAACCTGAAAGAGAAAACAGACTATTTCATTCTGCTTGTGAATGTCAAAAGGAAAAGGATGGAAAGGTTTGGTCAAGGCAGTAAGAATTTTTAAAAATTGGGTGGTAGAGCTAGGAGTTCCTTTGCTGCTCAATACTTGCACAATCACTGCAGGAGGAATGAGTAGGAATATGGGACAAATAAAAATCAGTCTCTCATTCCTGTATATAGATCTTCTCACCTCTGTGCCGGGTTAATCAGGATTATATTAGATCTCTTATTTCATGAAGGCTAGCTCAGTTCAGGAAGCCTTTAAAGGTGGTCTGTTACATAGTTTCCTTCTTACTTTCCAGCTTCCAAAATCAAGAGTCCCCTTATCAGTCATATCTCTCAGTGTGACAGTGAAGGGGGCCACGCTGCAGTTCAGCAGCCGAAAATTAGTGATGGTCCAGAACTCTGAGAGCTTGGTCTTCATCCAGACAGACAAACCCATCTACAAGCCTGGACAGACAGGTACTGGGAAAGGAGTTGAGATTTGCATTTGAAATAAACGTTTGTACTGAAACTGTTGGATCATGCTGGCCGGATATCGGTTGCTTTCAGTGGGGGTCAGAACGGCAACCTCATGGCTGAGGCTTATGTTTTATTGCTCCATATATGGAAAATTTGGAGAATCTTAAGGTGCATGCACATGTCTGGGGCACTCGCACACTCTCCCTCTCTCACTGTGGGCTCTGTCGTTGTGATCCATGCAGTTAAGAGGTCTGGATTAAAATCAGAGGAAAACTGGGTATTTGTCCTATAGAGAACAGGGCCAAAACTCAGACTAAATCATGAAATAGCTTCCAAAAGCAGCAGCTGATTTTGCTCAATGAAGACAGAAAGAATTATGTAAGCTATTTATTTCTTCTGGGCCAGTGATCTCCTAAATTTGGCCTGGATGAAAACAAATGTCCTAAAAGAGGTACTGAATTTTTTCTCTCTCTGTCCAGAGCCGACACAAACTTGCAGCCAAGTCCTGAAGTAATTTGCTTGCATTCATCCTTCCTAGGAAATCAGTCCAGATGTAACAAAATTAGAAGACCCATGTGAATTCTGGCTTTAAAATGCCTCATTGCAAAGTAGAAAAAGGCAACTTAAATTTAACTTTGGTCCCAATTAATGAGATTCTGATGCCCATGTTTAATAAGATGTTCACGCTGCCATGGATTTGCTTGTAACATCCTCTTATTCATGTACCCATAGTAGATGGGTAACCTTCTAGCATGACCTAGCATTCTAGAAAATGGAATTTCCTTAGAAGAGGAAAGAAGAGGAAGAGCCCTGTTGTCTGTTATACCATTTGTTTTTGCAACTGATTTTTCTGGTTACTGATTGCACTGTGGAACCTCACTGTCTTTCTCCATCAGTCCTGTTCAGAATTGTTTCTCTGAATGAAGAGTTCCGACCTGTGAATGAAATGGTAAGCATGATACTTGTTTTTCAACTTATTTGGCTTTAAGTCAAATGTGACTAAAAAGAGCAAAAATAATCTCTGTTGGGGAGAGCTCTCAGTACACTGAGATAACTGTGAAAATTCTGGGTCACCTCAGATGTTTTTAATAGGATCTTTTGTCAAATTTCTGCACAAGGCTGCCTTCTGCATTCTTGGAAAGGTTTGACAAACTGCAAATGGGCAGTACTGGTGTAAATAGTGAGCAATCTGCTATTACCACAGTGTGCACCTGTTCTTATTAGCCCTGCAGATCATCCAGAGTTAGTAATTAGTAATTTTGGCTGTCTTTTGTGCCTGAGACAAAGGATTGTCCCCCTCTTCTTACACCCAAAATGCTCTGATGATCCATACCAGGAACTTTTTTCCTTACCCCATTGGATGATTAGCTTTTGCTCTGAAATGTGGTCATAGCCCTCGTCATTTCACTGTGTTGCTTGCACGCTGTCTAAACATGCTGCTTCCTTTCTTCCTTTTCTAGATTCCACTGGTGTATATTGAGGTATGTACAAACATTTAATTCACATTCACATCTGTTGCGCCTCAACCTGGGCAGAGTAAACAGTTGCCTCAAGATGATTCTTGTTTATTTTCTGTATGAATCTGGTCTAGCGCATTAATTCAACTACACAGAATTTTAACTCATATGGTGGCTACGGTGTACCTGGGCCCAGGTTACAGCTCCTCTGTCATCCTGCTGTGTACTTCCCCCAAAACTCTGCTAGTGCCCTCCACTCCTGGCCTGCAGCCTCCTGAAACACAGGGGCTATCCCTCCCTTCACTGCTTTTGCTAGACCTCATTGCAGACTCCCATTGTTCTCACAATCTCCTTGTGATCACATTATCTGTAGGACCCAAAGAAAAATCGTCTGTACCAGTGGACAAACGTAGAGTTAGAGATGGGATTTGTACAGCTGTTCTTCAACCTCACCTCTGAACCTATCCAAGGGACCTACACTGTGGTGGCCCAGAAGGCTGCTGGGAAGACAGTTCAGCGTTCTTTCTCTGTGGAGGAGTATGGTAACTGTCACTGCAATTTCAGGTTCCTAACAGCTAGTCCCATGGGAATGAAATCTTCACTGAACAGTTTAGCAGATTTGACCAGGATGTCCAGCATCGCTAGAAATTTGTTTCTGTGTCCTTTCCCTCCCAAGAATCATCTCTTTAGGAGGAGAAGACTGAAGGACTTGAGTGACCTATCTCCATGCCTCCCTAAGCTCCAAACCATGCAGTGCAGCTCTTCAGAATGCCCACCTCAGCAAGGGTCCTATCAGGAGGAGCAAAGTGTTGGATCAGTCTGTGCTGACAGCCACAAGCCTTACCTCCTTTCAGAGGTGCTTATAGGTCACAGCCTCATCTCCAGCTGGCTACATACCTGTCAAATGTCACACCCTAAGTCTGGGTCTAGGCTGGGGCTGTCTAGGCTGTAAATTAAGATCTTGCCTTTTCTGCCCCACAGGCTAAGCCCATAGCTTGTGTGATGCTGTAGTGCCTTAGCCTCCCTTTGGTGCTCTCACCTCTATGCTGGTTCCATCTGCTTGGCTAGAAAAATGGTACCCCAGTACACACTGGTACGTGATCACAACCAGCATTTCTTCCCACCCCACCAAGCCAGCTGCAGCCCTTGTTACATGGTCTGACATGACCTGGCTCATGCAGCAGAGAGGTGTCCTGGCAGATGAGTCTCAAAGTGCTTTGACCTTTTCCATTTGCAAGACTGTGCTCTGAATCCCCTCCTAGTTCTCCCAAGACAGTGACCATCCACCATCCACTTCCCCTCCTGCAGCTGGGTGTGGATGGGATGTCACCCTGTGCTGTGTCACTGGAGAAGCCAGGGTGTCTTCCTGTTTTGAACATTGATAAGATCTACATGATTGAAAATGCAGAGACTAGGCTGCAGTATATATATATCTGTGGGAAACTTCTATTGATTTATCTCTCTGTTTTACTGTATCCTACTGCTGTGGGACTGATAACCCATGTGTTACCTATGAAGCTGCTGTATTTTAATAGCTGCTGTAATAATCCTGTCTTCTTACCTGGCACAATGCTTGGCTGAGGGGTTTTCAATTACTGCAGTGGGATGTGCAGGTGACAGAAGCCTCTAAAATCTGACTGTTTAGATATAAAAGATTTTTAGGTAATTTGTAAGAACAGCCTCTGAGAGCCTTCATGTGTCATTCTGATGTTATTTCGTACCACATAGACTGTTTTCCTTTGGTTCTGCTGCAGTGCTGCCAAAATTTGAAGTGACAGTGAAAATGCCCAAGGTGATCAGCATTCTTGATGAGGAGCTGAAGGTGACAGTTTGTGGACTGTGAGTGTCATTCTTTCAGGTTCTGCTTGGTTTCAGTGTTTTCTTGAGTTGTTGATGAAAGTTCAGTTGGGAGGCTGAGACATGAGACTTTATTATATTTCTCAATACTTTTGGGGTCCCAAGACCAAGCAGACTATATCTACTATTAGACAAAAGGTGACAGTTACTGTTTGATGCATTTTTATGTAATATGTAGAAACATATTTTTGATCTGTTTTTTTTTTGTGAGAGTATTTCTTGCTTATTTTTTGAGTCATTGAGGATTTCACACCATCTACAGTGCTAGGGATGAGGTCTTTAGTTCAGTTTACCCAGGAATGATATTTTAACTGTATCTTCTACTTGTTATTGTGGAGAGGAAACCCTAAGGGATGCAGCTGCCCTCTTTCCTTTGGGCCACCTCACTGGATTCCACCTTGCAGTGTTCCATACACCCTGCAGGGAGAGTCATGACTTGGGCTGAAGTGTGAGAGTAAAGACCCAGTGCTCATACATATGTAAACCAGCTCTATCACAGTTGGGTGGTTGGGTAGATGCTTGCAACGTGTTCTCCAAGATGAGGGGGACTCTCAACAAAATCAGCATTAGCATATGGTACCAGATTTCTTTCTGCTTTTTATTTCCTATGATGACCCTGTGTATCCTGGAGGCAGCTCTAGTGAAGAAAGCTGGTGTCAAATGGGGATGAGCATGTAATTTTTCTACATCCCTCTTACATTCCTAATGTCTCTGTTTTCCTTTCAATCCTCCCTGCTTGTAGATACACATTTGGGAAGCCTGTTCCTGGCCTCGTGAGCTTTCGTGTCTGCCGGAGGTATGAACACGCAGCCACGTCCTGCTATGGTGAGGAGGCTAGAGCAATCTGTGATGAGTTCTCTGGACAGGTGAGTCAGGGTTACTCTGGTGGGTAGAGTGATTGAAGAAAGTGTTATTGAGCGTGCCTTGTGGGCACAGGCTTGCTCTGAGTATGTACAAACATAGCATTAATGTGTGCTGAGGCACTGGCACAGGTTGCCAGGGAAGAGGTGGATGCCCCATCCCTGGCAGTGTTCAAGGCCAGGTTGGATGGGGCTTTGAGCAGCTTGGTCTATTGGGAGATGGCTCTTCCTGTGGCAGGGGAATTGGAACTTAGATGGCCTTTAAGCCCCATTTCAACCAAAACCATTCTGTGATTCTATGATTCTGTGAAAATCCATGTATTTTAAGGAAGGCTGGAGGATTAGAGAAGATTGGGTCCAAGATGAAATGTGAAAGGTAAAAATAAGAAGGAAGGTCTGAGCAGTAAGAGCAATGTGTGTAAAGGCCAGAATCTGATGGAGAATGAAGAGATGAAAGAAATAACAGAAAGGTCAGATGAAGTGTAGGGACTATAAGAGCAAAGTGAGATAGAAAATCCATGAGCAATGAGAACAGAGTTGGAGTTGGCTTACACTGGAGATAGTGTATGGGGAAAGAAGCTGGTGTTAGAGGAAGGAGCAGAAACTAGGAGACAGGCTGATGCATTTTGAGCAAGAAGGAAAGAAATGTGGGTTTAGCAGCAGTGGTTAAGACAGAAAAAAACCCCACTTTTTTCACCTTTTAATTGACAAGAGCAAGACTGAAAGGAGTTTAGAGCACTGATAGGTGTAACAATACTGGGTCAATTGATAGAAGTTGGAGTAATAGCAATTGTGGAAATATGCCAGGAGAAGAAAGCATATAGAAGATGTTCTTGTGGTCCCTGGGCTCTGCTACAGTGTGAGCCACGAGTCCACAGCTACCTCTGCCACTACTGTTGTTACCCATGCCAAAAGAAAATATAAATACTGTGGTGCTAATCTCTGTCCCAGGCATCTCTTCTATGGAGACTTGCCTTGTACATGAATTTTCTGAAGAGAGGTGGCAAGCTTTGGAAATACTTTTCCAGCTGTCATCTGCTTTCTACAAATACACAGGCTTTGGTTTATGTATCACTCATATGGCTTACACATTTTAAGGAAGCAGCTTTATTTTATAATGAGCCTGATGCCTGACAAACATTTCTTATGTGGCATACATAGACTAATTCCCTGTGCACTTGTACCAAGTGTTGGCAGCTTCAGACTTCACAAACATACACAAAAATTGTCTAGTTTGCAAGTATTTTGCTGTAAGTACCTCAATATGTTTTTTGCTAAGTTATTTATGCCTTTTTCCAGTTTTGATGAAAACAACAGTGGTAGATTATCTGTGAGGTTATGGGCTTCTTTTTCAGTTCAGAGCAACACACAGTGATGGATTCATCAGGTTGAATAAGCATTGTATAAATGAGAATATAATCGTCTTGCTTGCTTTCCTCAAACAGACAGACATCTATGGCTGCATTTCTGAAGTCGTAAAGACCAAGTTATTCCAGCTCAAGAGAAGGGGATATGAGAATAAGCTCCATGTAGAGGCTAAGATTAAAGAAGAGGGTACAGGTATGGATCATCTGGATGAAAGAGCCAGGAGATGGGCCCAGGAGATGGGCCCAGGAGAGACCAGCAGAGGGGCCTGCCCAGTAGGAATGAGGGATAAGAGACTCTTGCTTTTCTGGAATCTTAGAGTTTTCCTGCCTCTAGTCCAGGACCATCAAAAAAAGAGTTTGTCCAGCAAAGGAGGGTTGGCTTAGAGTAAAAGGAATTCTGGTCAGGCAGAGGCAAATTAGTTCTTCATGCTTCCTTCTGCAGGAGTGGAGTTGACTGGAACAAGTTTCTCTGAGATCACAACCACCATTAGCAGAGTCACATTTGCACTTTCAGATACTTACTACAAGCGAGGAGTCCCCTTCTTTGGGCAGGTAGGAAAACCAAGAGAATGGAATGCCATGAGTGCCAAGCAATGATGCTACTGATCCTTCTGATCAGATGTATGCCCAAGTCTGCAAGGATGCTGGACCTCAGTGCTGCTAATCGCTGTGGGTCTCCTTTCCTCTGAAGGCTCTCAAACTGGGGAACAGCAGCTGAGATCACAGCTCTCATTCTGTCCTTGTGCTTCTGCCTCTCCAGTCCACTAAAATTCTCCTTCTACCATCACCTGTTTAATTGGAGGCCTCAGGGGTGCGAGTACATGTTATTCTCCACATCCACTCCTCTGACCCAGAGGCAGAGATAAGAAAGAGGCAGAGAAAAAGTATTCAGAAAGTTTGCAGCTGTCTCTGAAAGAGATATGTGTAAAATGCTGTTGAGGCTTCCTTGTCTGACATGGGCTTAATGTCTTTACCTTGGGGTTCTACCAGTCTTCTTCAGGTGGCAGCCATCCCTCTCCTTCTAAACTGTACTGGTTTTGCTCCTCCAGGTGAAACTAGTGGATGGGTCTAATGCTCCAATCGCCAATGAAACTGTGAGAATTTCTCTTCAAGGAGGACAGGAACAAAACTATACAACAAATGAAGAGGGGATGGCAGAGTTTGCCCTAAACACTTCCTCGCTGACCTTTGAAAACGTTGGAATTAGGGTAAGTCCTTTGGGCAGAGAAGGTAATGAAGCCCCCCGCAGGGCTGGAGGGGAAACTCCAAAGTTTTTACTATAGATGCAAAAGTAGTTAGATTATTGTTCCTTGTTGTTTGTGTGAACCTTGACACCAGTTTGGTGGAAATAGTCATACTGCAGACTGAGGTTCCAGGTCACAATTGCACAATTTGATTTCTATTTGGCAATTGCAATACCGGGTTAGAAGGAACATCAAGAGATCATAATAGTCCATTCTGCTCCAAGGGATCACCAGCCCTACCTAGTCAAGGATGGGTTTATCTCCCATCTGCACATCTCAGGGTTTAATTTATCATTTCAAGTTTCTAAGTACAGCTTCTGGGTTTTTTCAGGGGGAGGTTGATGGTTTTTTTGTTTGTTCATTTGTTTTTGCTTTGTTTTGGTTTGTTGTGGAATTTGTTTGTCTGGGACACACAGGTGCTGCTGAGCATCTTTTTGTTAGTGGGAAACGCTATTTGTTGTGCAATATGCATATTTTGTAATATCACATCCTGGAGTAGGGGAAAATATTTGTGTCTAGAATTATATTTGCTCTTCTCCCTACAATTCCCTTGTCACAGACTAAAACCATTAAAAATTTCCAGAGGTTACTACTAGATGGTTGAAGTTTTCAGATTTTTGCAGGATAAAGAAAATGCAAGAATTCCCAACTATAATGAGAAAGATAAAGAAAAAAGGGCACGTGAGGCACAACAAATGCTGAAATAGCGCCCTTCTAAATGTGAAATATCTTCCCCTTTGCTCTCGTTTTTAAGAGGACCTGGACTCTCTCAGCTCATCAACTTCTATTTGGTTTAGGTTTTGAATTATTAGTTGGAGATTGTCCTGCTTTTCTATAGCATCTACAGCTTGATCTTGGCACAGGTAATATCAAACTGAACAGCACTATCCCATCTTCAGTGCCAACGATAAGGAAAGAAATGAAAATTGGCTTTTTTCCCCTTTAGACTAACTAGAATATTAGAGAGGGCAAGGCATTAATGTAAAAGGCCCTTAAAGTGACACTAATAATAATAATAATAATTTAAAAAATCTGATATGATTCAGCTTGTTTGACACAAATTCCAGCTGCTCTGGCAGTGAGATCATACCCAATGATTTGCTAAACATACCACTATCCTGTCTTGCACTTTCCAAAGTCATGTGTTGGTTTTTTTAAAATTTTTATTTTTATTTTTTTATTTTGTAGCTTTCCTTGTTACTTCAGTACAAAAAAAAATACTAAAGCTTTAATATTAGGCCATGAATTTTTGTCTCCAGTTTGGTCACCTGTGTTTGAGGATCATGTGGGATGTATATATTTTCTCCTTTTCCAGGCAGTTCATAAAAAATACCCCTTCTTCTGCTATGAACGTTCCTGGGTTGTTCCATATTATGGAGAAAGTTTTCTTCAACTGAAGCGCTTTCACTCTCCCAGTAACAGCTTCCTCAAAATTGAGCCCAAGTCCAAGCCACTAAGCTGTGGCTCCTTCACAGAGATCCGGGTGCATTATATCCTTACTCCAGAGGCTGTAGGAGAGCAGAAGACAATCACCTTTTACTACCTGGTAAGTTTGCACCTGCCATACAGTGAGGTTGTCACTGGCAATTATAGGGGGATTACAAATAAAAGTTGTGGTTTGTGGTAGCAGTCTTAAAACACTTTCTTGTCTTGTTCTTTAGAAAAAAAAGGAGGGTCTGAGTTGGGAGTAAAAAAGTAAGGATGTCGCTGTGCCCTCTGGGTGAGCCCAGGGATTCTGCTACAGGGAGGCAGAGCGCTGGGTGTGAGCAGCAGACATACAGCTCAGTTGCTCTCCTTGCAGGGTCCCTCACTTTCAGGTTTGGCTAATACAAAACCACAATCACAACAAGGTTTCTCCTTCCATTCAGGTGATGGCCAAGGGAAACATTAAGCAAGAAGGCACTCACATTCTGGATTTGGACCAGGAAAGTGGTGAGTTCCTGTCCCCCACCAAATTCTCACTCTTACGAAGGGCTAGGCAGCTGTGGCAGACATACATTCTGCTTCCATGTAAATGCAAGGATCCACATCTGCATGTCCTCTAACATCTGGGAAGAGTTTGACCTTTATTATTTGCCTTTAGGCTTTTCACAGATTTGCTCTAATCCCCTGTGCCACTATCTTTCTCCTGACTCTGCATTTTCTGGGGCTCCAGATAATGGAGATTATCTTGGAGATAAACTTGGAGCTACATCTGATAGTCTGTATTTAGAAGCTGAAGCAAAATTCAGCATACTTATGCACTGGAAAACAGGCCTTTTCCGTCAGACAGGGCAACTTACACATCTCTGTGGGCATCAATTCATCCCACTTGGATGCCTGGAATTTCATAATGGCTAGGATAAAGTTCAGCGTAAAGTCAAACCTAGAACTTTGGCTGCTTCAAGAGAAAGTTTTTTGCACCTTAACTTTTTGCCATTGTTTTGTTTGCTAGACAATGGTGTCTTCTCACTACAGCTGTCTGTACAAGCTGATATTGCTCCAGTGGCCCAAGTGCTCGTTTATACCACGGTTCCCAGCAGGGAGGTGATTGCTGATTCAGCCAAGTTCCACATAGAATTATGTTTCAACAATAAGGTAAGTGTCTGCTTCCTGAGGAAGCAGCCACCAGACTGCAGTGTGTTCAAGCTCACTTATTTAGATTTAGCCTGGTTAAGCTAATTTCTTTAGATACACTAACACTGGACAAGCAACATATCAATCGTTGTAGGTAGCTTCACTGCCTACTGGTTTCTGCTAACCTGGAGGAGATCAACTACTGCAAAAAAAGTGCTAGCAGGGGCTACACTGATAAAATCCCCTTTAGCAGCTGGTCAAAGTTCCTGATCCTGAAGATGGTCCTGGCTAAGAAAAAGAGAACAAGAGCAAGATCTTTGCAAACTGGTTTTCTCTCCATGTACAGTTTCTGGGTGCAATACAGTGACTAGTCCTAGTTCAAGGACATGCTCCACTGTCTGATCACATCTAGCCCTTATGTGGGATTGCCTCATCACATTCACAATGACCACAAAACCCCAAACCACCTTAAAAATTTTATGAGAAATTGTGATGCTTGAAGTTGCCAAGAACTCTTGGTGCTGGTTCCCCTGGCACTACCGGAAGGGAACAGTATCATAGAGAAAGTATAGAGGGAAGTGTGCCTGCATATGAGGACCTTGCAAAGTTAGAACTGAATGCACTCAACTGGAAGGAAAAGTCCCATGAGAGTGGGGCACCCGTGACATAGCTTTTCCTGTGGTTACAGGTGGACTTAAGCTTCTCCCCTTCGGAAGGCCTGCCTTCCTCAGATGCTCACTTGCAGTTCCGAGCCTCCCCGAACTCCCTCTGTGCTGTGCGTGCTGTGGACAAGAGTGTTCTTCTCATGAAGCCAGAAGCTGACCTGTCACCCACCTCTGTACGTTCTTGGTGTGTGGAACAAGTTGGAGCCTGGTCAGAGCAAGAGCAGCCAGTGCTGGAGTGGAAACAGGGAACAGTCCCTCTTGTCAGAGCTGGCACGGGGAAGCTGCCTTGTGCTGCTTCTCATCTTCCTCCAGTGGGCAAAAAGATGAGAACTGGGCAGCAGTTGTTTCTTAGGGGTTTTGTGTGATTTTAGGGATGGCAGTTAGAAAGCCCTTTTAAGGAGCCTGCTTGTCTTGGCCAGAGCCAAACGCTGTTGCGTGTTTGATGATAATTTTTCAGTTATTCTCCTCATGCACGGATTAATTTTCTTGGGGTAGCATCTGGAAGTGTCAAAGAGTTTATTTGCCTGTTGCCAAGCAGAAAATGACAATCCCTGAGTAGGGGCAAAGTATTACAGATGGTTTGGCCAATGTGATATTTTACATATTTGAGCCATAATAACCAGAGTAACATACAGAGCATAAAAAAGAGGCAGTATCTCCAAATTTTGATCCTTTTTTTGATTCCTGAACTCTCATTGCTCTCAGCACAGAGAGGACCATGGCAATGTGGGTGTATGTGCTGGTGATGTGACTGTTACGGTGCTTGCATCCAACTCCCTCAGTTGTGTTTCATAACAATGGACACTAAAATGCCAAATACTCTCTCTCTTCCTGCCAAGGTGTATGACTTACTTCCAGTGAAGGAGTTCCATGGCTTTGTCTATGCTTCAAACGAACCCCTGGAGGAGCCCCAGCAGAACTGCGTTACTGTGGAGCCAATAGTTCGGGATGGGATCACCTATCTTCCAGTAACGGGAGTGAATGAAGAGGACACTTACAGCATCCTAAAGGTATAGCCCCCTGGCCTGGTTAGGGAGTGGAGTGGGAGAATGACTGAGAATGCTTAAGTCTTCTGTGGCATCATGAAACTTAACAAGGGAAGGGTTTGTGCATCTGAATGATCTGACACTTCTTTTTATCCAGAGGCATATTCAGTGAGGATCATAAGCTTTACTTGTCTTGCCCGATATGTTTCACACTTGGTGGAAAAGGTCTCAAAGGTTTCTTATAGGAAAAGGTTTGAGGTTGAATTGAAGCAAGGTTCTAATTGGAGGTAAATGATCCCATGCCATTATAGTTAACTCAGATAAATCAGTATGTCCTTGAGCTGCATTGTAGCCAGACATTTCATTCCAGACAGAAAAGTGTATATCTACTTCCTGGCTAATCCTGACCCCTAGGCTGAAATCGGACTGGAACCAGTGTCTTAGAAAAAGAAGGGATATATCCTTTGGTCTCTCTGAGCCACCCAGGAACTCAGACCCAAGGATTGGGGGATCATCTCAAGGTCCAATCCACACACAGTAACAACTTCTCCATTTTGAGGCGGTAAAATGCCAATGTCAAATCTGCTGCGTAAACCACAACAGGATTCAGTAATAAAAACACTTTTGGTTTTTTCCCCACAGGAAATGGGTTTAAAGGTTTTCACAAATACCAACGTGAGGAAACCTTGGTTTTGCGGCTCCAATAATCACATCTATCCTTACTATGAATCAGGTGGAGTAGGAGCACCTGCAGCCATGGCTGCACCGCCCATGTATGCAATGAGGACAAGCGGTAAAGGAACTCGGTTTTGTTATTGCTTCTGTTCTAAACAGTCGTATTTTGGGGTGAATACTTAAGAGTTGGGGCTGTGAACTGAAACCTTGGAAGCAGTACTGAGCTGATGGGTTCGCAGATTTCAGCTTCTGAATGGGTTGTGTAGGTCTACAGATGAGCTTTGGTAATTCTACATTAGAAATCATTAGAACCAGTGTTCAAAGACTGGCAGAGGATATTATCTTGCTAATAAATTCTCTGTTCATTAGGCTTTTACAGTAGAATTCTATTCCTAGATTATTGTTTACAGAGTCTCCAATACCATTCTTAGGCTGTTCTCATTGTCTCAGCCAGTCTTATGCATGGTCAAAACCATGAAGTGGGTGACAAATTTTTCAGTGATCAGTTGGTAGACTTTGGGAGCTTAGCATGGTAAGATATATATGGTAGAAGTCTAGTCTGAAATGGAGCCATCCTATTATCCTATTTCTAAGGGCTATCTCAACTCTTACACTGTAGCAGTTTGGGCAACAGAAATTGGCCCTATCATCTTTCAGTATCATATTAAGAAAAAAAGTCTTAGAAATTATAAATTATTCTAGCTGCATAGTTGATTCAGTGAGTTTTTCTTTGGCACTAGAACCTGTCCTTTTGTATGTGTCCAGTTTGAAAACAATTTCAGCTTCTGACAGAAGTTGCTAAGATGCAGGATAGATGCCTTTTAATTATTTTAAAATGAAATAAGCAGCAGTAAGAAGACTGAAACACCACAATAGAAAAACACAAGCAAGCTGCCTACCACTTTTGTCAGGAGCAATGTGATATAGCTCTGATAGCATCTTTCACCTGTCTCTGAGACCTTCTTAGGCACTGGAGATGCCTGTTGCACAGTTAGTATGAATACTTGTTAGCTACTCAACTGTCATCCAAACGCAGAAACTCAATAAGTCAAAGTAAAGATGACAAAAATTAGAATTTCCTTAAGAACTTTTCTTCTTTTTCTGCTTGGATGCATTTCTATTTCTGTTTGTGAAAGCCAAGCACACCAAGTCCCACCCTGCCCCCCCCATCTTTGTTTTCCAATTATTGAAAAGCAAAGTAAAACAAAATGTTTAAGCAAATTGCATCCCAAACACAGAATATTTTATTTGGAATAAATTTTGTATGTGAAAACTTTGTTTTAGTCAAAATGGCTCTTTTTACCCTTCCCGTTTTCCATCTGCATGTTTTAATTTTGAGCATTTTCAGCCTAGTTCTTGAGGAGGCCATAGCTTTGACAGGAAGTTGGTATTCTGAATTACAATGACCCTACAAAACCCACTTCAATAGAGGGATGTTCTGTTGCTGATTAGGGTGGAGAAGAACATCACATCAAGGCTGCACCTGAAAGAGAAAAGGCTGCTTGCATAGAAGGTCCTAAATAGGTTTTTGTGCCAAATCCTTTTTTAAAGGTTTATAAAGTGCTGGCTACCAAACTTTGAAGACTGCTGGAGACCAGCAGAAAATAATGGAAGGCTGGCTCTTCTTGCCAATAAGCCCTGGCCCTGAAACTCCCCTGCTGTTGGTACCATAGGTCACTTCAGTCATAAGCATCTGCTTCTGATTGACATTTTCTCAGACTGAGGCATGATACTGATACAGGTCTTGCTTGTTGGGAATTATCAATAGTTGATTTCCTTTTTATCTCACCACATTCAGGCATTCCAGCAGAGAGATCTTCTGTGCAATTAAACACCCCTGAAGAGGTGACAGAGACAGTCCGAAAGTATTTCCCAGAAACCTGGATTTGGAGCTTAGTACCTATAAGGTGAGTACCTTGGGCTAGCTCATTCCTTTTTAATAAGACTGGGTTTATAAGGTGAAAACATGAATCCCAAAGTGTTTGTCCTTCATTGTTTGCAGAGACCATTTGGCAACCCTCTGAGATGAATTTACTTTCAGCCATAGTTAGGTTTGCCCAAAGAGTAGACTGGAAGAAGATTCAGTGGTTCTACAGTAGCAAATGTACTGTGCCTCATCATTCACACAGCAAATACTATTCAGTAGGCCAAAAGGGGTACAGGTAGTCACCAAAATGCTGTAAAATTGATCCCTCTGTCCTTGCTGTCTGTGCCTCACCAGCTCTGAGGGAGAAGCTGATGTAGAAGTGACCATCCCTGACACCATCACTGAGTGGAAAGCCAATGCATTCTGCACCTCAGCAGACACAGGCTTTGGCCTGTCCCCAACAGTGTCCCTCAGAGCCTTCCAGCCCTTCTTTGTGGAGCTCACCATGCCCTACTCTGTGGTGCGTGGGGAGTCCTTCACGCTGAAAGCCACCGTTTTCAACTACCTGCCTGCCTGCATCAGGGTAAGGGAGGTTTAAATTATTCTCTGTAGCTGTGTACCTTCTTGTGCACCCCTTGCCTTCACCTGGCCTTCTTACCTTATCTTTCAGTAGCCCTAGACCCTTTGCCCCTGACATTTTATTATTTCGCCTATATACTCTGAATGCAGAAAACCACAACTCCAGTTCCCCACTCCTTTGCTACTGAAGAAATAGCTACTGCTATGGCTTCCTAGATCCCTGTCTCCCTTTCTTAATTGCATCTCTCTCTACAACTGGCAGGTCAGAGTGAGTCTGGCTCAGTCTGCTCATTTCCTGGCTACTCTGGTGGAAAAGGAGACAGAATCTCATTGTCTCTGTGAGAATGTGAGGAAAACTGTGGCTTGGCTGGTGACTCCCAAATCTCTAGGTAAAAGTCTCAGGGTGCTGAAAACTGCAGAAAGGATTTCTTTGTGCTGTTGTCCCTGTTCAGGATTGGATATTAGAGCAACACTGGGAATTTCCTGGGAAGCACTTGAGTTGAGTGTGTCTGATTTGGGCGCAAAGACTGATATTTGGGAGGCAAAGACTGGGGGATTCATAGGGTCCAACTGTGTGTCTGGCATCACATGCAGTACCATCGAGACTTATAGTCCTTGGACAGCATCTCCTGAGGCCAGAGACATTTCTGGCCAGCAGAGATGTTCTGTTAGCTCCATTCCTCCCAGAGATAAGATGTCTTCCGCATGGGATCTTCACACTTTGTTTTCACTGTTGGAATGGAGGGCAGCAATGTGCTGAACAGCAGTGGGGCTGGTCACACTCAGCACTATGGTGTCCTAGGTTCTGTAAAAGAGTCCCTAGAATAGAGTCACCTTCCAATGACAGCACAGCTCATGTAGAGAGTTTGGCTTTTGTGGGAAAGAAGCAGGGCCCAGCTGTGACAGAAATCTCCATCCATGGGCCTGAAAGTTGAAACTCCTGAAAGTAGCCGTGAATCCCATTGCCCGGCTCTGCCTGGTAGGGCTGACTGACCCCTGTTTCCTCCAGGGCAGGTGGAGTTCTCAGTGACCACTGAGGCCCTACAGAACCAGCAGCCCTGTGGGAACTTCATTGTGGAGACCCCTGAGAAGGGGCGCAAGGACACGGTCATCAGACAGCTGCTGGTGGAGGTGCGTGGGCTGTGGGGAGGGAGGACTGAGCTTTCCCATGGGCTTTGGCTTGCACACTGATACAACTGGATGGGATGCTAGATAATCTCATCTAGCTCCCTTTCTTGTTAAAGGATGGACTAGATGATCTTTTGAGATCTCTTCTAACCTGATTTGGTCTATGATTTTATGGGATCACTATGCAGCATTGAAATATGATGGTTTTACATCATCTTTGTACTTTGACAGGGCTGCATAAAGACTTCAGCTTAAAATGTGCCTTGTGTTGCTTGGTACAATAAACTTCCCCTGTCTTCTACTGTAACAGGACTCCTACTGCAATCTATCCTTCCCTTTAGCTCCCATCTGTCACCTGCTATTCCAATACACTGTCTTTACAGCCTCTCTCCTTCTTTTGACACACCCCCAGTAAATGTGCCAGTCAGCACATGCTACCTCTCAGCTAATTGAGTGGCCAAGCAAACTGCCTCTTAAGCTGAGTGTTTTATAATTATGGTTTGATAACATAGACTGGCACCAGGATGAAGGTGAGGGATTCTCAAGCACTGATGGGAATTTGATGACTGTAGAGAAATCCCCTTAAAATTACACGTGAAAATATTTTGCAATTTTACAGCTTACCCATTTCCTGTGGCAGGAAGAGTTGCTGATGTGATGTGGAACACAAGGAAGTACTATGTGGCAGTATTAGTATTAGTGGCAACACACATGTTCCTCCAATTAGTATTAGCCTTTATAGGAAATTGTTAGTTTATTATATACTGAGGGTGGTAATCTGGCAGTTAGGTTCTGTGTTCTGAGCTTTCCTCTGTATCAAAAACCCCCTAATGTTTGCCCACCATGTCATATGCTATCAGTAGTGTCACCAGATACTACAGTGTACTACATCCTCCCTTTCTATTGTTAACATACACAATTTTTTCCCCTAAAGCATCTGCAGCATTACAATAAATAGCACTGCAGACCTCTCTTCAGCACAGCTTTCTGTAATGCTGCCATCCCTTTGTCACAAGGACGTTAAGTGTCTCTCACTGTGCACAATAGTTGCAGGTCATCCATTTGATGGTCCTGCAAGTGTTCTCCTCTCCTTTTCCTGTCCTTCCTGCACATACAACACCACTCACTTAGGATCACTTTTCTTTTATTTGTTCAAATTATTTCAGAGCTCTGTATTTCAGGGAATGTTTGTGACTGCTTCTCCTTCTTCAGTTCCTTCACTTTTGTTTTTATATATCTCTCTGTCCTTGTGAGGATCCTTGTCTATATTCCTGTCTCACTAATTTCTCAACTCTCTTGTTTTCCTTCATCTCATCCAAGCCTGAAGGAATTGAGAAGGAAACAACCCAGAATTCTGTGCTCTGTGTGAAAGGTAAAGCCCACTCTTTGCACACTCTCTGTTTCTGTGTGGTTTGATGGGTGGGATGTTGGGGGGCCTGCCTCTATCATATTCCATGTAGTCTGACATTTTTGGGTAGTCAAAACACGCCCCATTGGTAGGGAGTTTGCGACATAAGACTAAAGAGTTGACCATCCTGCCTAAGCATGAGGGTATGAGCTGGGACAGATTTAGCATGGATGTTTGCATCCCTGCTCTCTTTAGTTCTGGCACTGGAGTTACAAGTGCCCTTGTTTTCTTGCACACTCAGGAGAAAGCTGTAGACACATGATCTACAGTGCCTAAAAGTGGCTGAGAGTGGTTTCGTGCAGAGATTTTGTTACAACCAGGGAAGTATGAAGTAACTGAAATCAGGGCATTTCTGATTGGAAGAGTTCCTGTTGTTTCACTGAGGCCCCCTCCCCTTCCATTAGCCATTTCTTAGAACTGCACTGAAGCTGTTTGGTTCTTGTTTCCTTCTCAGGAGTCCCTGTGAAAGAGGAGTTTTCCCTGTTGCTACCTGAAAATGTGGTACAAGAGTCAGGCAGAGCATATTTCTCAGTGCTGGGTGAGTTAGCAGCCTGACAGAAGAACCATATGCTGTTTCTGACTCCTTGTATTGACCTCCTACCTCACAGTTTTTCTCTTGGTTTCTAGCACAGCTCAGTCTTGTCTTTAAACTCCTCTGTTCTGAGCACTTTCCCTTCTGTTTGTGCTATTCCTCTTTCCTTTCTGTGAGCCTTTTTTCTCAGTCTTCTCACAATGCCCTCACCTTTCTGTAATTTTCCCTTTTTCTTTTTGTCTGCTGTTCTGTGTTTTGTTCCAGGATCTTTATCAATTCATATTATCTTTTGATCTTCTCTGATATCTCCCGCATCTGTCATTCGGTAGCTTCCTCTGATTATGATAGGCAGCCCTGAATATTGTTAACATCCCTCTGGTATCTCCTGTTCCCCAGGTGACATTATGGGCACTGCCATGCAGAACCTGCACCAGCTCCTCCAGATGCCCTTTGGCTGTGGGGAGCAGAACATGGTCCTCTTTGCACCCAACATCTACGTCCTGGACTATCTGAACAAGACAGGGCAACTGAATGAGGAGATCAAATCCAAGGCCATTGGATACTTAGTGAGCGGTGAGCTGGGACATGGCTTTTGCTCCTGCTTTGGCTTTCTTCTAGATCCTGCCTGGGGTGGGCCTGTCAAACGCTGGCCAGATGTTGAAAGAGGTCTTCTCTCATACACAGATGGTCTCTGCTGTATGCCTGACAGGGCCCTTTGCTGCTTTTTTTCTTTATTACTTTCTGTTGCTTAAGCATTATTGTACCTGATCATTGCAAGCACTTTTCTCATGGGGTGGCAGTGAAGTGCAGAGTTGTCACTGCTACAGTGACTCATTCATTGTGATTTGTAGGTCCTGCCATCCTTCTGAAGAAAGGCAGGTGTTGCTTTTCCTCGTGCATGACAAGCAATGCATGGAGGTGGGGATGTACCAGCACTTCACATTGGTTAGGAAAGGACTGACCTATGCCTCTCTCCTTTGTTTTTGCTGATGGAGTTATTTTTCTATTTCCCCATCCCTCACCAGACTCTTTCTTGCATATGAATCTTGTCCTATCTTTCCATTGCAGGTTATCAGAGGCAGCTGAGCTACAAGCACCAAGATGGCTCTTACAGTACCTTTGGACAACGTTATGGCCAACCAGGGAATACCTGGTGAGATTTCAATGCCACCTATGCCACTCCAATATGCTCGTCTTTCTCACCCACACATTTACAATAAATACTGCCTGTCAGAGGAAATGCTGTTGTAGACCAGGTGGTTTTCCAGAGCTGGTGTGGTCCCTATGCTGCCTCCTTCTTAATAAATAGGCTATATCAGCCAGCTATGAGGCTGAAGTACTTCCTCGTACCAGCAGCTCTGAGTACCATAACAGACAAAAAGAAAATAGAGATAAACTGGGGAAGAGGGGAGCAGGGATTTAACACCCTGACTGAAGAAGGGAAGAGTTGCAGTGGCAGCTCTTCTAGACTATAGCATCTGCTGAGAAGTCTGCTGGAAAAGATGGTTCCATATGGAAACACATGAGGAAACACAAGTGGAAAGGTTGATAGATCCAAGAGCAGTGCTGAATGTGGTTTTTTCAAGTATTTGTATGCTACCAAGCAAAGACAGGCTGGAGGAACATGTGTGTTGCCATTTTGACTTATTGAAAAGTTTTCACTTGCTTCTGCATATCATTGTCATGTGTTCTCAGTTTTAAGTAAGGATAATAATGGAAGAACTCATCACCCTCAGTTTGCTTTTGGTTTCTGAAATGGTAATTGGCTTTTGACAGCATATTGGCTTCCTACCACATGCCTGCTTCTTTTCCATAACTGCTTGGAACAACTCTTAGCAAAAACTCTTTCAACATGTTCTGCTTTACTTTAAAATTCTAGGGCTGTTCTGGGAAACACAAGAAGCGTGGATTTACAGTTTAAGAGTTCTATCAGCAGACCATGAGCTTGCGGGAATTTAATTATTCTTCCTTGTAATTTTGAGTACTTCTGTTATGCATATTTAGCTAATTGGCATGCAAATGCCTATATTTTTCAAAGTTTTTTTCAAAGACAGATCAACAATCATTGTCCTTCAAACTGTAGCCTCAACACAAAGGGATCACAGGGTTTTTTTGAGACAGTGAGAGATGAAAATGAGAGACAAAAATCAAAGTAGAAAGCAGTTTTTTGACAGAATTTTTGGAGGTGAGGATATAATATACATAAAGTCTGATTAATTGCCCCACAGTTCCCCAGTCCTTCTTGCCAGTTTCTGGATAGATGAAGTGCACATGGGCCCTGTCAATTGAAATGGGAAACAGGCCTGCTCAGGCCCTTTCTTTTTTTCCCTTTCAGGCTCACAGCCTTTGTCCTCAAGTCTTTTGCCCAGGCCCGGCACCACATCTTCATAGAGGAGAAGCACATCCAGGATGCTTTGATCTGGCTATCCTACAAACAGAAGGAGAACGGCTGTTTCCAGAGTTCTGGGACACTCCTGAACAATGCAATGAAGGTAACAAGTCTGCCTGGTTGTTTCTTTGTGAGGCTAGGACTTGGCCATAAATCAAATGGCGCCAGCTGAGCTTGTTGAGCACACAGGGAGATGGGATAGATCCATGCCAGTGGCAAATGCTGAGGAGGGAGCCATGCACCATTCTGTACTTACTGGTGATACCTTCACATCAGCTGCAAGAGGAAGGAGGCAAGCTGAAGGTCTGCAATGCAGAATAGTGCATCGCTGCCACTAGAGTGGGAGAAAAGACTGAAGATATGAAGCTGGGTGGGCTCAGCATCTACCTTTGTGTTTCCCTGCAGGGTGGAGTGGACAACGAGGTCACGCTGACAGCTTACATCACTATCGCCTTGCTGGAGATTCCTCTGCCCGTGACTGTGAGTGTCTGCATCCCAGCTTGAGCCAGTTGTGCTGTGTCAGTCTATGGCAACACAGTATTGACCAGAATTTGCTCTAGATTGGGAAAATGACTTGGTTGTTGAGCCCTGTAATATAAGAACAGTCATTTTTGCTAAATCTAGGGGACATTGTACCCTAATTGTTTCTAGCCTTCCTTCTGGCAGAGCCCTCCTGAAAATTCAGTAGGATGATGTGCTTTTAGTATGGCAAAAGCCTCATTTCACCCCACCCTTCTGATCGCTGGCTTTCTGTCCGCAGCACTCAGTGGTGCGGAATGCTCTGTTCTGCCTGGAAACAGCAGCAAATCAGAAAGAAAACCACGTCTACACCAAGGCACTGCTGGCATACGCCTTTGCCCTGGCAGGGAACAGGGAGAAGAGGAAGGCATTGCTCAACTCTCTTGAAGAGGAAGCCGTGAGAAAGGGTGAGTGTGTCCTGGTGGGACGTGGCTTTCACCAGCCTTACACCTTCCCTTGGTAAAGTGGCTTTTGTTGGTGGGGCAGTGGCTGCTGGCACTGGCCTCTGTGGGTAGGGAAAGGTGGAGGGAGAGCAAAGACCTGTGCAAAGGGATTACTTTTTTTAGAAAGTCCCTCTCAGGGCCTGGTCCTTCTTCTCTGCTCTGAGGGAGCTCAGCAGGAAGCACCAGGCACCATCCCCTCAGTGCAGAGCCCTTGGGTGGCTCTGCTCCCACCTCTCCTCAGCCCACTCCTCCTGCCATGCCAGGCACTGCTTAGCCAAGGCTTAGCAATGCTCAGGGACATTCCTTCCTTCCAGGGCACGGGCTCACCACAGAACAAAGGTGGCCTTGCACAGCACCAGGCATGTCAGCCAGAAAAGAGATGGGTGTGCTGAGAGAGAAAATGAGCATACGCAGGGCATTTTGGAGGCCACAGCACAAGTTTTGAGTCATCAGGGAAAATCCTGTAATCACTTGGAACTAATCTGGCTAAGTGAGGGTGGACAGAGGGTTTGGCCAAGCAGAGGGTAGGGGACTGTGACAGGAGTATCTCCCACACCTGTTGCCTTCTCCACCTGCAGGTGATTGAGAAGCCCTGGCCACATTCTTTGGGCCATTTGGCCTCCCAGAGTTTGTCACTGCCTGACCCTGGCATTTCTGCTCACAGAGGGAAGGAGTGGCATCCTCCTGAGGTCTCTGGTTCCCTGCAGTGCCCAATTCCATAAATGTCCACATGAATGTGGAGTCTAAGACAAAGTGGTGTCTAGGCCTGAGGCTCAGCAGTCTCATACTCACTGAAAACCTGCAAAATGTGCAAACCTGACCTTTCCCACTTCAGCCTGCATGACAGACATATCCTGGAGGCTCCGTCCTCCCAGCTGGAGTGCAGCAGATCAAGAAATCCCTTGCAGTGTTTAACAGTACCAATTGCTTGTTGTCTCTCTGTGCCTCCTGTGAAGATGGCTCTGTTCACTGGCAGCGGCCTGGGAAGGAGCCCGAGGCCGAGCTCCCGTACTATCGCTCCCGAGCTCCCTCTGCAGAAGTGGAGATGACGGCCTACGTGCTCCTGGCTCACCTCACCTCGCAGCCAGCCCCTGCCCAGGAGGAGCTGTCGTCTGCATCCCTTATTGCCAAGTGGATCAGCAGTCAGCAGAATCCCAACGGAGGCTTCTCCTCCACCCAGGTGAGCTGCTTCCCTCCAACCACCCCACCCATCAGGGTCAGCAGATGGGACATGTCAGAGAGCCAGCTGGGAGCACAGGAGGTTTTGTCAGAAAGGTGGGAACTGTAGCCCTGCAATAGATCCATGCAGTACGTACCATGGTGGCCAAGTTGTCCAGAGGCTACAGACAAATATGTCAGGCAGTGCCCCTGGGAATGGAAATGTGCTGAAGCTGCTCTTTCTGCCTGCCTGTTCTTCTTAACACTGGAGAAAGTGAGGATGGAGGGGAGGGTGCCAGCTGACAGACAGGGCAGGCTGTAGGAGGACAGGCTGTGGAGAGGCTAATGGCATTCCCTGGGTGCTGGGGCTGATCTCTTTCAGGACACAGTGGTGGCTCTCCAAGCCTTGTCCCTGTATGGAGCTGTCACCTATGCCAAGAGTGGGGCAGCTTCCAAGGTGGCCCTGCAATCTGGAGGGGATTTCCAGCAAGACTTCCAAGTGGATCCCAGCAACCGGCTGCTGCTCCAGCGTGTGCCCCTTCCCCAGGTGCCAGGGGAGTACAACGTGGAGGTGTCTGGTGAAGGATGCGTCTACCTGCAGGTGAGGGTGATGGGGACAGCTGGCATCCTGGGAGGGGAGCCCCTGGCCAGGCTGGAGAGGACAGAATCATAGGATCATCCAGGCTGGAAAAGACCCTGAGATCATTGGGTCCTTCCATTGAGGTAGAGGAGAATAAAAAACAGGAGAGAGGGGAGAAATGGAAGGCTGTGGGTAAAGGGAAGAGGATAGAAGGAGCAGAGGAATGTGGAGGAGAGGTGGGAGAGAAGGAGGGAAGGCTCTGCAGTTGGAGGAGCTGTGAGAAGTGGGGCAGCTGGGTGGGGAGAGGGTCCCCTCTCCCATGCTGGGCACACACATACTGACACAGAGCTGCTGGCTGTCCCCTAGACAAGCCTGAGGTACAACGTGCAGCCCACGCAGGAGGAGGCACCCTTCATGCTTCAGGTGCACACAACCCCTGAGGCCTGTGTGGACTCCAAGGCTCACAAGGTCTTTGACATCGGCATAAACGTCAGGTGAGTCTGCGTTTTGGTCTGAGCTTTCCTGTTGGGCCATAGGAGCTGGGGCAGGTCTGGTTGTCCCCAGGGTGAGCCAGTCTGGAAGCCCTGGGAGTGCAGCACATTCCTGGGAAGGTGGGCAGGAGGCAGCTGTTCTGTGGGTAGAGGCTCTGGAGGAAGGACTTGTCCTGCTGTGTAGGCAGCCCAGGGCTGGGCTAGTGGGAGGCTGTGTAGATGACTAGGAGAATCTGGCACAGCTGGAGAAGGTGGTGCTGGACTGCCAGGACTTAGTAGGGTGCCAAATGTTATGGAAATGCTGGAAGTGTGCCCAGCTCTGAGTGGATGTGCACTGAATCTTTGTTGCTTGGCTCCTCAGTTACACAGGGGAGCGCAATGTCTCCAACATGGTGATTGTTGATGTGAAGATGCTGTCAGGATTTGTCCCCTTGAAGTCCTCAGTGAGGAAGGTAGGAGCCTGTTTGTTATAGAAGCAACATTGAATCATAGAGTCATTATGGTTGGAAAAGATCTCCATGTCCAACCTTCCACCAATTCCACCAATTGCCACCATATCACAAAGTGCCCCATCTAGTCTCTTTTATAACTTTTCCAGGGACAGTGACTTCACCACTTTCTCATGAAGCCTGTTCCAATGATTAATCCCTCTTTCAGTGAAGCAATTTCTCCTAATATTTAAAATTAATCTCCCCTGCCTCAACTTGAGGACATTTCCTCTTGTTCTATTTTCCTGGGAGGAGAGACTGTCCCACACCTTCCTGCAACCTCCTTTCATGGAGTTATAGAGAGCAATAAGGTTCCCCCAAGCCTCCTTTTCTTCAGACTAAACAATCTCTGTACCCTCAGCTGCTCTTCCTAAGACTTACATTCCAGTCCCTTTTCCAGGATCTTTGTCCTTCTTAAGTCTGAAGTAAGGGGTCCAAAACTGGGTTCAGAATTCAATGTGCAGCATCACTAGTGTTGAATACAAGGAAAAAACATCCACTTTCTTATATTCAAGACACCTTCCAAATGTCTGTAGCAAACGACAAAGCTTCAGCTTGATTTTGTCACTGTCATTTGCACATTTGACATGTACAGTGTTCTCTTTTCATACATGGCTTAAGGCCAACACAAAGGGGAGATGATGTGATCAGTCTAGGAAAAATAGAATAAGTAATTTTTTCTTTAGACTGATGATGGGCGTTTTTATTTTCACTGTGTCCCAACAGCTCCCCATAAACATTGTCTGTGCACAGTACATTCAAAAATAGTGTTGTTTCCTTTTTTCCTTCGCTGATCTAAAAACGTCTTATAACATTGCGACTCTTTAGGTGTTGGGTAACTGTTTGAGATGCTGAGCAGGTGCATGAACTAGAAAATAAAGGTTTTAATAATATGGTGCAGAACTAGCAAGCCAGAAGCAATGTATTTTCATTTAATTGTTCCATCACTGTGCTTGATCCAGTGTTTAGGCTCTTCTGGAGCCCAGTTGTACTTCTTCATCCAGCCTGGTGAAGGGCTGGAGACCATGATGCTTGTGCGGCACGCCCAGGAGGCAGTTCTGTGCTGCTGACTTAGCTCTCTGAGTACTCCAGTATTTCATCCAGAGTACATCCCACCCACAGGGCTGTGCAAGGGGCACAGAGAGACCACCATCAATGCAGTAACATCTTGGTCTTGTTTCTTCAGCTGGAAGGCCACCCTGTTATTGAGCGCACAGAGCTGAATACCAATCATGTTCTACTGTACCTGGAAAAGGTGAGGATGAGGCAGAAACACAGGCACTGGGATTTTGGCTGCATAGAGCAAAAAATCTGAACACAAAACTACCATGGCTCTGCTAAGAATGGGACTGAATATTTTACTGTCTTTTTCTGACTACAAACCTCTAAATTTTTAGACTTAATGCTACTTCTCTCCCAGCCCTCAGCAGGCATTCCCTCCACCCTGTGCCCTGATTTCCCCACCAGCAGAGCCTCCCTGAGGGTGGGGAACAGTCCCAGGGCTTGTCCCAGTCCCTCAGCCAGTCCTACAGCCCTGTGTCCCCCCAGAGCGTGGGTGGCCATGGAGAGTGCAGGGCCTGGGGTCAGTGCAGGGCCTGGGGTCAGTGCAGAGGCCCTGGGGTCAGTGCAGAGGCCCAGGGGAGCCCCTGCAGTGCAGAGCCCCCCCTGAGCCTCTGCTGCTTCCCTTCCCTTCCCCAGCTGGGCAGGGAGAGCCTCAGCTTCTCCTTCACGGTGGAGCAGGACATCCCCGTGCGGGGCCTGAAGCCAGCCCAGGTGAAGGTCTATGACTACTATGAGACAGGTGAGTACTGGGAGCGCCCGTGGCAGCGAGGAGGCCATGGCAGCTGTGGGGACACAGAGCTGCCCCAGCCTGGCACTGCCAGCCCAGCCCTGCCTGGGCTCTGGGAGTGCCGAGGGGCTGGGGTAGAGCCGTGCATGCTGGGGGTCCCATCTTCATTTCTGGCCCTGGAGTGTGGCTGTGCCTGTGCTTCCAGGCAGGCCTGCTGCTCCTTGTGCCTCTGCTGTCCTGGCTGCTGTGCCATGGTGGCAGTGGCAGAGCTGTTTGTCCCCACCTCAGCCCAGCGTGCTGGGAGGAGGTGTCTGAGCAGCCCTTGGGTGCCCTGGGGTGGAGACCTGCTGGGGCTGCCTGTGCAGGGTGGCTCTGCCTTGCTGCCACTGCCCCCAGACAGGGCTGGGACTGGGGTTGTCCCCACCTCAGCTGGGATCTCTGGGGAAACTGGGAATGGTGGCACCAGGCTGCTCTGGGGGCCTGGGAAAGGCATCTCTCTGGCACCCATCCCTCTGCCAGCAGTGCCAGGGGTCATGACAGATCACTCTCTCTCTTCCCTTCTGTTTTCCAGATGAGTTTGCCACACAGGAATACAGTGCTCCCTGCACCACAGGTAGGTACATATGAACAGCTGAGATGCTCCAGCAGGGACTATTGCAAGTTGTCTTGAACTAGAATCTTTTTAGACCTTATGTTTCCTTGGCCTGTGTCTACTCTCAGCATTTTCTTCACTGTGCCTACTGCAGTCCCCATCTCAGTTCAGAGATCAAAAGCAATGCTGCCACCCAACTTCCTCTGTAAGATCAGATACAGCTTTCATTTTCTTTCCCTGGGTATAGCAGTCTCTGTGTTACTGCCTTTGTATAGTGGCAATTGTCTTTTCCTCTGTATGTCACTTTATACAAATAAGATTCAGGTCTCCCTTGGGATCGAATATCACACTCAGACTTTTGTGTCTCTGCCCTTTTTAGGGCCACATCTGCTCTGCTGCAGACACTGAATGGTACTGAGGAATTGTCTCCCAAATACCTTGGTGAAACGTTGAGGTTATTCATGTCTTTAATGAGGACCTTGGTTAATTTTGCTTTCCCATGGGAAATGCAGTTGCTGAGAGAAAATGTGTGCTTGGATAGCTTATGTATCTCCAGGATGAATCTGCCTCCCCTCTCTGTAGCATAGATATTTTGAATGTGTCCAGTAATTCCCATTCTGTTATCTGTCTGCAACTGGACATTTTTAGGTGAAGCAGTTTCTCATAGTTTAACAGGGCTTGAACTCACATAGCCACCAGAACACAGAGATATTCAGGGCTCTGGATGCCAATCACCAGAATATTTATCTGACTCTGTCCTTTTCCCACCTCCAGACAAGGATGAACAAGGAAATTCCTGAAAAATGCATCTTGTTGGAGCCTTGCTTTATCAGCTCATGTGTCTCTGCCTCTAGAAGATCTTAAGAGAGGGGTATTGAAATGTTGGAGGAGGACACCTCAAAAGCAAAAAGGAAGCAACATTAAATAAATTAATTCTTGGTTCTCATCAGATGTCTTTGGCCTTGTTTTCTGTTACTGTTACACTTGTCTCTCTTCCTATCCATGCCATGGCCTGAGATTTCAATCCATAGCCATCCAGGGCAAGGTGGTGTTTGGGAACTCCTCAGGAATACCAGAAGGCAGACAGCTTTTAGCAGTTGGGAATTTTTTCTCTATACTTGCCAGGTCTCTAAGGAGAGAGGACATCGTATCTCATCCATTATGCATGGGAAATTTGTCTCTGTGCCTCTACAGAGGGTGTTTTTTGCAAGGTGATCCTTGGATGTAAACCTCTGATCACATACTGCCTTTGCACTTTGAAATCACTGCTGTGAGGTGCAAGGACACTGTGAACCTGACCAATCTGATCTTTTGCAGCAGCCCAGATAGAAGTAAAAGGAAAACCTGTGCACTTTCCCACTCTAGAAGTGTCTGCTTGTTCCTAAATAGCTGAAGTGAAATCAGAGAGGGACTGGGACCTTAACAGTGTCATTCATAGAATTTTTTAGGTTGGAGAAGGCTTTAAGGTCAAGTCCTACCATTAACCCAGGACTGGTCAGTCCACTGCTAAACCACATGGGGTTGCATGGGGTTGTTGTGACCCAAGTCACAACAGGGTCTCAGTAGGACTCAGTCACAGCAGTGCTGAGTAGGACTCACATCACTGGCCTTGACCCATTGATCCAACCTGTCCAGATTCCTCTGCAGAGCCTTCCAGCCCTCCAGCAAATCAATGCTCCCAACCAGCTTGGTGTTTCCTTCAAACTTACTGAGGGTGCCTTTGATCAGGTCATTGATAATTAAGCAGGACTGGCCCAGTATTGAGCCCTGGGGGACCCCACTAGTGACCAACTGGATGTAACTGCATTCACCACCTCTCCCTGGGCCTGGCCATCCAGACAGTTTTTTTACCCAGCAAAGAGTGCACCTGTACAAGCAACGAGCAATTTCTCCAGGAGAATGCTGTGGGAAATTGTGTCAAAGGCTTTACTGGAGTCTGGGTAAACTATATCCATGGCCCTTCCCTTATCTGTTGAGTGGGTCACCATGTCATAGAAGGAGATCAGGCTGGTCAAGCAGGACCTGCCTTTCTTAAACCTGTGCTAGCTGGGACTGATCACTGGTTCTCCTGTATGTGACACATGATGGCACTCAAGACAATCTTAGGCAAAATTTCAACCAAGAACCACTTTATGAGCAAAATTTCAACCAAGAACCACTTTCCATAAGATCTTTATCCTCTTACCCTCAGTGGAGGCCCATAGACCTCCTCTGGGTTTTCTGAGTAATTTTTAATACTTTTCTTTTCTCCTTCACAACTAGGCTTACAATGCTTCAGCAGATTTCAGTGGGAAGGACCTGGATTCACATCTTGTAATTTGGGTTAAACATTTCTCATGTAAATTTTCCAGATGGTTATATTTTCTCTGGTCTAGATGTCTCACAGGGATGCAGAGGCAGTCAGCCTTAGTTCAAGAGATCATATGGCACCAGGTGTGTTTTACTTACATGTTTCTATGTGCAAAGGTGCCTTCCACCCTGCCAGTGTAAGCTTAATCAAACACACCTATAGGAGTCTGTCATGTAGCTTATTTCACAAATACAAACCTTCCTTTCTCTGGAAAAGCAATTGCCTCATGGTAGAAAAAATAGATGGCAATATTATTTCTAATTCAAAAGAAAATGCAATTTAGCTGTATTAGAAATTTTGCTCAGCTGTCACTGAAGCTGGTTCATTCCACAGACTCCTCTGAATATGATGTGTCAAGAGGCCTTGAGTGTGTAAACCCCAAACATCACAGAAGACAAAGTAACATAATATTAATACCTAGCAAAATAGATGAAGAATTTTATTTGTTCCCAATGACACTTTGTACAGGTACACTAAACCAAAAATTGGATAAAACAGCCAACTGTGCATACTTTGGATGCACAACATGCCATGATATCTAACAAAAAGCATTTCATGAGAATAAGCAGTCACATAAGATTTTTTTGCCTTCGAAAGTTAAAACCACAAATTCATGAGACAAAACCAAGAAAAGGGGGATCATTCCTGGAGGTATCTAAGAGGCCTATAGACAGTTTCATCAAAGCAACTATATGATTCAAATGAATGTACCATTTAAACTAGACCTAGGCAGGTAGGTTAGTAACAAATGCTATTAGCTTCTCCTTGGGAATCTCCCAGAAGTAGCAGACATGAGATAATGGAAACTTCCACAAGAAGGCTCAAGCTTCAACTGGAGAACAGGCCATTGTAAGTCAGCAGCCAAAGGCATAATGCATGCACACATCCCTCCTGCCCCCTGGCACTCTCTAATCATTGAAGAGGGAAGACTCTGTCTCCTCCCAGTCTTCTACAAACAAGAAATAATCCAAGGAGGGGTGTCTACAGGGAAGATCACAGAGGCTGAATTTCATGTAATATTAGTTGGTCTTCCAGGCTGCCTAATGATAGGTCTCAATTCAATTGAGGTTATGGTTTGTAAGCTAGGGGAGAGATATTGTTCCCAAGAACTACCTAGCCTTCTCCATTGATTAGACTGCATCTCAGATGATAAGTTCAGAGAACATAACACAGAGATAGATACATTTGAAAGGCTGACCCCCAACTTAGGCCTGTCCTCTTTTTTTTCCCTCACTTGTTTGCCTTATTTCTCTACACATAGGCATTGTTAGATGGGTTACTCTTTAACCTAAGAAGCCAGGGAGATTAAAGCTGTGACTGAAAGATGCACGGGAAAAATCAGAATTGGGAACAAATTGTTCAAACATCATTGGTGAGTACAGTTAATTTATTTGTAAAGTTCACTTTCCATTCCATGCAGACACTATTAATCTGTCACGCTGTGGTGATGGTGGTGAGGCAGGCAGATTCCAGCATCTGGGAGTGTTCTTCAATCATTTCCCTGGTCTACTTCCTCTGCAAGGATGAAAGAAGATGGGAGGGAACAGGAGTCAGAGAGATATGTCCATCTGCTTTCTAAGGCTGAGAGACAGAGGGAGCAAGATGTGGATGTACAAGCCAGGTTATGTGTGAAACACAGTACAGGAGAGAGAGCTGCTGTTTTACCAGGGTGGAGGGTCATCCACAGCACTCACTACTTGTGTCACCTTCAAGGCAGTGAGAGGGCTAAAATTCTCCCTGCTCCACTGGGAGAGATAAGCAGAGTGGGATTTGTCACAACTGAGATGTACACAGGAGCACAGTGAAAACAGGTGAGGCTGGTTAGTGTAACAGTGAGACATGTTCTGTTTATTTCTCTGCAAAGAATGGAAGAAATCTACTACACTCTACTGCCCTACTATACAGGGCAGGGAAGGGAGCTTGGCAACTGAGATCTGCCTTTTAGTCACTGCAGGCCACCTTTGTAAATTTAGGCTAGTGGATGAGCCTCTTAACTTGTAATTTCCCATCACCCTTTCCAAGGAAGATAAAATCTCTGCCTTTTAACAGAACCGTAGAAAAGTAGCCTAAAATCTAAGGTCTCCCCATGAGTCTCACACTGGACAGCCAGACCACACCAAAATACCCTTTGGAAATGTTTTACTGTCCACTCAATGTTTGGACTTATGCACATTTTTCCATGAAGGGAGGCTGTAGGTCCAGAATCAGCAGAAAAAACCTGTACCTATGGACACAGCCCAGATTAACAAGCAGTACGGAATAGAAGTGTGGGAGTTCAGACTCTTTTCTACTTTTTCAGATAAAAACACTAAAGGAGAGAAATGCCACCATTTACCACCAGGTAGATAGGCAAAGCTTTTGCCTTCTCCAAGTCCAAATCACTTTTTCTCTGTTCTTAGGTGTTAGAGTCAGGTCCTTTGAAAAACCATTTCCCAGGAATTCTGCGTTTCAGAGGCCTCCATATTCCAAACACCTGAAACTGGGCAATTGATGGAAAGCAAGACCTGCCAGTCTTCATACTGGAAGACACCATATAGGACAGGAGAAATAACCTTGGTCGGAGCTTTTTTACAGAAACTCCTAAATTACCTGTGCTCCTAAGCCAAACACACATGGCCTTGCATTGCAGAGAATCCCCCAAAGATGAAAGTATTCTGTCCTGCCAGCTCAGACTCCAAATCAAGGCTGAGGGCCGGCTGCCCAGGGTCATGAGGCACAGCTGCCTCCTGAGAGACCCTGGGGCAGCAGGAACACGAGCAGGAAGCAGCTGTTCCTCCAGACAGTAGCAACCAAAGGCAAACCTGACATCTCTGTAACTCCCATGCTCTCTGTTTTATGTGCAAGATCTGGGCCTGTAAGTTGGGCCAATGTCATCCAAATTCAAACAGAAAGAGACAAGTGCTGGTTGGAAGACCAAAAATATAATTAGGAAGATGTAGAGAGCAGTGAAGGAAGCAGTACTTTACCTGTGGTGCAGGGAGCACTGTATTCCTGTGTGGCAAACTCATCTGGAAAACAGAAGGGAAGAGAGAGAGTGAGCTGTCATGACCTCTGGCACTGCCGGCAAAGGGATGGGTGCCAGAGAGATGCTTTTCCCAGGCCCCCAGAGCAGCCTGGTGCCACCATTCCCAGTTTCCCCAGAGATCCCAGCTGAGGTGGGGACAGCCCCAGTCCCAGCCCTGTCTGGGGGCAGTGGCAGCAAGGCAGAGCCACCCTGCACAGGCAGCCCCAGCAGGTCTCCACCCCAGGGCACCCAAGGGCTGCTCAGACACCTCCTCCCAGCACGCTGGGGTGAGGTGGGGACAAACAGCTCTGCCACTGCCACCGTGGCACAGCAGCCAGGACAGCAGAGGCACAAGGAGCAGCAGGCCTGCCTGGAAGCACAGGCACAGCCACACTCCAGGGCCAGAAATGAAGATGGGACCCCCAGCATGCACGGCTCTACTTCAGCCCCTCGGCACTCCCAGAGCCCAGGCAGGGCTGGGCTGGCAGTGCCAGGCTGGGGCAGCTCTGTGTCCCCACAGCTGCCATGGCCTCCTCGCTGCCACGGGCGCTCCCAGTACTCACCTGTCTCGTAGTAGTCATAGACCTTCACCTGGGCTGGCTTCAGGCCCCGCACGGGGATGTCCTGCTCTACCGCGAAGGAGAAGCTGAGGCTCTCCCTGCCCAGCTGGGGAAGGGAAGGGAAGCAGCAGAGGCTCAGGGGGGGCTCTGCACTGCAGGGGCTCCCCTGGGCCTCTGCACTGACCCAGGGCCCTGCACTGACCCCAGGCCCTGCACTGACCCCAGGCCCTGCACTGACCCAGGGCCCTGCACTGACCCCGGGCCCTGCACTGACCCCGGGCCCTGCACTGACCCCAGGCCTTGCACTGACCCAGGGCCCTGCACTGACCCCAGGCCCTGCACTGACCCCAGGCCCTGCACTCTCCATGGCCACCCACGCTCTGGGGGGACACAGGGCTGTAGGACTGGCTGAGGGGCAGGGGCAAGCCCTGGGACTGTTCCCTACCCTCAGGGAGGCTCTGCTGGTGGGGAAATCAGGGCCTGATCTGTGCACAGGGTGGAGGGAATGCCTGCTGAGGGCTGGAACAGAGCTGCCTCCTATGAGACAGACAAGGTGAGTGACTTGGTTTTGTTCTGTGTTTACAAGCCCAGAGATGTTAGCAATGCTCTCTGTCTCTTTTTTTTTTGTGCTGTTGCCATTCTGCTGCAGAGCTCAACATGTGCCCCATGGCAGCCCTGGGTTAGTTCTCACCTGCTCAATGTACAGCAAAACGTGGTTTGTGTTCACTTCTGTTCGCTGGATCTGGTGAAACCGTGTGTTTGAGAGCTGGAAAAAGGAGATGTGGAGGAGGTTGATGACTTGAAGGGAAGTTAGTCAATCCTCCAGTTCTCCCCACCACTAAAATCTCACCATGTAGGTACTGAGAAATAAAGCACAGGAAGTGTAATTCCCAGGGGACTTGTCAAGCATTCTTGTAGGAAGCCCCGCATACTCAGACTAGCCCCAGCTCCCACCCTCTCAGGCTCTTTCACCTTCTTGAGACAGGAATGGAATGAGGGACCATCACTGCCATGGCTGTCATGTATCTCCCAAGGCTCCTGAGTCCCTGATAATAGACCTGATGGTCTCCTTCCAGCTTTTGATCTGGGGCTAAACCACATATAACTGCAAGCTACCACAACAGCTTGAGGAGTGGGAAGGGAATGCTGCTGGCATCCCTCATTCACCCCTACTCCAGAACTGAGGGGTGGAAGACCTGGAGGAAAAGATGGACAGGTCTAAGAGCGGAGAAAATACCAGGAAAATAATTAAATGCTACTTAAAATAAATAAATTTATGCCCCAGATTAAAAACAAGTATACTCAAAGAAATGCTTCACACAGCACCCTACCTTCCTCACTGAGGACTTCAAGGGGACAAATCCTGACAGCATCTTCACATCAACAATCACCATGTTGGAGACATTGCGCTCCCCTGTGTAACTGAGGAGCCAAGCAACAAAGATTCAGTGCACATCAGCTCAGGGCTGGGCACACTTCCAGCATTTCCATAACATTTGGCACCCTACTAAGTCCTGGCAGTCCAGCACCACCTTCTCCAGCTGTGCCAGGTTCTCCTAGTCATCTACACAGCCTCCCACTAGCCCAGCCCTGGGCTGCCTGCACAGCAGGACAAGTCCTTCCTCCAGAGCCTCTACCCACAGAACAGCTGCCTCCTGCCCACCCTCCCATGATTGTGCTGCACTCCCAGGGCTTCCAGACTGGCTCACCCTGGGGACAACCAGACCTGCCCCAGCTCCCATGGCCCAACAGGAAAGCTCAGACCAAAACACAGACTCACCTGACGTTTATGCCGATGTCAAAGACCTTGTGAGCCTTGGAGTCCACACAGGCCTCAGGGGTTGTGTGCACCTGAAGCATGAAGGGTGCCTCCTCCTGCGTAGGCTGCACGTTGTACCTCAGGCTTGTCTAGGGGACAGCCAGCAGCTCTGTGTCAGTGTGTGTGTGTGTGTGCCCAGCATGGGAGAGGGGAATCCTCTCCCCACCCAGCTGCCCCACTTCTCACAGCTCCTCCAACTGCAGAGCCTTCCCTCATTCTCTCCCACCTCTCCTCCACATTCCTCTGCTCCTTCTATCCTCTTCCCTTTACCCACAGCCTTCCATTTCTCCCCTCTCTCCTGTTTTTTACTCTCCTCTACCTCAATGGAAGGACCCAATGATCTCAGGGTCTTTTCCAGCCTGGATGATCCTATGATTCTGTCCTCTCCAGCCTGGCCAGGGGCTCCCCTCCCAGGATGCCAGCTGTCCCCATCACCCTCACCTGCAGGTAGACGCATCCTTCACCAGACACCTCCACGTTGTACTCCCCTGGCACCTGGGGAAGGGGCACACGCTGGAGCAGCAGCCGGTTGCTGGGATCCACTTGGAAGTCTTGCTGGAAATCCCCTCCAGATCGCAGGGCCACCTTGGAAGCTGCCCCACTCTTGGCATAGGTGACAGCTCCATACAGGGACAAGGCTTGGAGAGCCACCACTGTGTCCTGAAAGAGATCAGTCCCAGCATCCAGGGAATGCCATTAGCCTCTCCACAGCCTGTCCTCCTACAGCCTGCCCTGTCTGTCAGCTGGCACCCTCCCCTTCATCCTCACTTTCTCCAGTGTTAAGAAGAACAGGCAGGCAGAAAGAGCAGCTTCAGCACATTTCCATTCCCAGGGGCACTGCCTGACATATTTGTCTGTAGCCTCTGGACAACTTGGCCACCATGGTACGTACTGCATGGATCTATTGCAGGGCTACAGTTCCCACCTTTCTGACAAAACCTCCTGTGCTCCCAGCTGGCTCTCTGACATGTCCCATCTGCTGACCCTGATGGGTGGGGTGGTTGGAGGGAAGCAGCTCACCTGGGTGGAGGAGAAGCCTCCGTTGGGATTCTGCTGACTGCTGATCCACTTGGCAATAAGGGATGCAGACGACAGCTCCTCCTGGGCAGGGGCTGGCTGCGAGGTGAGGTGAGCCAGGAGCACGTAGGCCGTCATCTCCACTTCTGCAGAGGGAGCTCGGGAGCGATAGTACGGGAGCTCGGCCTCGGGCTCCTTCCCAGGCCGCTGCCAGTGAACAGAGCCATCTTCACAGGAGGCACAGAGAGACAACAAGCAATTGGTACTGTTAAACACTGCAAGGGATTTCTTGATCTGCTGCGCTCCAGCTGGGAGGACGGAGCCTCCAGGATATGTCTGTCATGCAGGCTGAAGTGGGAAGGGTCAGGTTTGCACATTTTGCAGGTTTTCAGTGAGTATGAGACTACTGAGCCTCAGGCCTAGACACCACTTTGTCTTAGACTCCACATTCATGTGGACATTTATGGAATTGGGCACTGCAGGGAACCAGAGACCTCAGGAGGATGCCACTCCTTCCCTCTGTGAGCAGAAATGCCAGGGTCAGGCAGTGACAAACTCTGGGAGGCCAAATGGCCCAAAGAATGTGACCAAGGCTTCCCAATCACCTGCAGGTGGAGAAGGCAACAGGTGTGGGAGATACTCCTGTCACAGTCCCTGTACCCTCTGCTTGGCCAAACCCTCTGTCCACCCTCACTTAGCCAGATTAGTTCCAAGTGATTACAGGATTTTCCCTGATGACTCAAAACTTGTGCTGTGGCCTCCAAAACGCCCTGTCTGCTCATTTTCTCTCTCAGCACACCCGTCTCTTCTCTGGCTGACATGCCTGGTGCTGTGCAAGGCCACCTTTGTTCTGTGGTGAGCCCGTGCCCTGGAAGGAAGGAATGTCCCTGAGCATTGCTAAGCCTTGGCTAAGCAGTGCCTGGCATGGCAGGAGGAGTGGGCTGAGGAGAGGTGGGAGCAGAGCCACCCAAGGGCTCTGCACTGAGGGGATGGTGCCTGGTGCTTCCTGCTGAGCTCCCTCAGAGCAGAGAAGAAGGACCAGGCCCTGAGAGGGACTTTCCAAAAAAAGTAATCCCTTTGCACAGGTCTTTGCTCTCCCTCCACCTTTCCCTACCCACAGAGGCCAGTGCCTGCAGCCACTGCCCCACCAACAAAAGCCACTTTACCAAGGGAAGGTGTAAGGCTGGTGAAAGCCACGTCCCACCAGGACACACTCACCCTTTCTCACGGCTTCCTCTTCAAGAGAGTTGAGCAATGCCTTCCTCTTCTCCCTGTTCCCTGCCAGGGCAAAGGCGTATGCCAGCAGTGCCTTGGTGTAGACGTGGTTTTCTTTCTGATTTGCTGCTGTTTCCAGGCAGAACAGAGCATTCCGCACCACTGAGTGCTGGAAGGAGAGAGAGAATGAAGTAGAGGTGATCATACTGATCTCTATCTTGTGACAACAGGAATTGGGATAGTACCTGTGGACCCTTAGCTTCCCACTCACTAGCCTGACAAAGATTTTACCATTGTGTATCCCTTCCCTGCAGCTTAGTAATTCCTAGAACAAATGTACAGGTAAAGGCTGTTCCTTATCTTGAATCCACTTTTCTTTAACATGTCTTGTTGTAATGGTTTTTCCCAGTGTGATTTAAAGACTATGAAGCAGGTCTCCAATCCTTCTTCCTTGAGAATAATTACTGGCCTGATTGTGTTCTAGGGTAAGAGGAGTTCTCTGAGATACTTTCTTGCTTTAGGTGTACTGAATACTTGCTTTTCTCCTCCAGCTATCACCCTGAGACTCTTCTGTGCTTTCACCCTCTGTTCTATCCTTTCCTTTCAATTTGTTTCCCCTTTTCCAGGGCATTTTGAAAAAAATTCACTTGCTGGATGTAATATAGATTCCAATTTGGTGGTGAACTCTGCACAAGGAAAAAAATGTTTGTTTTTTTATTTTCTAGAATGTTTTTTGTGATGTTCAAATTAGCAATGCATGTACTGGTTTTAGAGTGCAATCACTACAGCAAAGTAAAATGTAGCTACTTTACATGATGTTATGACTAACAGACACTGTTATGCCACAACCTTTCAGCGAGACAGACTACTCCTCATTTGTGATGGAAAAGCTGCTATAAATTTGAAAAAGTAGCTCTGTAGGGAGAGCATGCCATGACCTGAAAGCTAACAGCACATTTAACAGCTTAATAAAGGGTCTAGAAGGAAAAGAGATATTCTTCTGTTGCTTTATGCTTTGACTTTCACTATGTGTGTACAGCAAGATGAAATCTTTTGTTATTCCTTTTGGAGAAGCAGTTCAGCTGGTTTCAAGAAAGCAGAGAATAAAACCAGAACTGCTTGTGTCTATGCCTGCTACTGTTTGTAAGGTAAATGTTGGGGATGAGTGCAGTCTAATGACAGGATGTGACAGTAGACACATATGCTAAGGACAGTGCTATTAAGGTTTTTATGAGAGTTTAATATGGCTTATTTTACTTATAGAAATACTCTGTATGAGCCTTAATTACTTAAGGACTGTGCTAATCTTAGTTCATGCATCTTAACTTGAAATGCCCCCAATATCCCACTCAGATTGTGACAAACCCCTTCCTTCACATTCAGTGGCAGTTTTGGACTCATATAGGGAGCTGGAAAACATCTTCATTATCCAATATGGCTCTGCCTGAGAGCTTGGCTTCTAAACACAACATGTAACAAAAAAAGAGTGCTCTTCTGGTGAAGTTAGTGCCATCCATGTCACCTTACTGACAAAATAATTCCTTCTGCTTGTTCTTGCTACACAGGAAAAAATTTAGACACAGAACACTCCCTACGACATTCAGAGCAGAGGGACTGGAACAGCGTGGCAACCACGCTGGCTCAGCAGTCCTTCTGCTGTGATTCATACCCCAGTTTTACCTGCACCACCACCTGGTCTCAAAGTGAGGGGATCAGAATGACCAAACCCTCACAGCTCTTAAGTAGGCCACAGGCTTTTCACAGAGTGCCATGATGGTATTCCCTATAGATATACCTTATTCTTCGAGCAATAAGAATGGGGATTCCCCTAAAACCATCTAGAAGAAGTGATGTCTAGAGAAAATGACAATGAATGCCTGAGTGTGCCATCCTTTTTTACAGACCTGTGGTCTTGTATCTGCCCAATAGGCCCAAGAGTGGTTCAACAGGACTGTACTATTCTAAGAAACAGGATTGTACTATTCTAAGAAACAAAAGGAGATTCCTGTAGGTGTAGGAAACCTATTTGGCTCACTTCAGAGAACTAAATATTATTTAACTCACTGTCAATCCAAGCTGTATGGATCCATTATCATCCACAAAAGAACTCAGAAAAATGTTAAATGAAATGTGTATATAGGATGGGATAGGGGAGGAAAATGGAGGAAGATGTTCCTTCAGTCTAGGCTTAAATGGAAAGACTATTCAGAAAGGATTTCTTCTTTCCAAAGGTAAAGGGACCTTATAATCTGGGTGTGGGGACACTAGTGGGGCAGGTTAGTACCATCTGTGGCTCAGGTTGGGATGCAGACACCTACGGTTACGGGCAGCGGAATCTCCAGCAGTGCAATAGTGATGTAGGCTGCCAGTGTGACCTCGTCATTCACTCCACCCTGCAGGGAAACACAAAAGTACTTGTTGATCCCACACAGTGCCACTGGTTTCTCCCTGTGCTACATAGCTACATCCTGCAGGGACAAATTCTCCCTGGCCTCCTTTTCATGCTGTGTCCTTCAGAAGATGCTGCTGACTTCTTCCTGCTTCTGTGACAGCCCAAATACATAACTGCTCACTCCTTCCCACACCCCAAGTGCTGAAATAACTCTGTTGGTGCCAGAGCGACTTATGGTCGAGTTCCAGCCTGCCAAAACCCATGTGGAGCCAGCCAGGAGACATGTTACCTTCATAGCATTGTTCAGGAGAGTCCCAGAACTGCGGAAACAGCCGTTCTCCTTCTGCTTTTGAGTAAGCCAGTTCAAAGCATCCTGGATGTGCTTCTCCTCTATGAAGATATGAGGGCGGGCCTGGGCAAAGGACTTGAGGACAAAGGCTGTGAGCCTGAAAGTGATAGAGGGAACCAAGACATCCTGAGCAGGCCCTGTATCCATCAGAGGTCATAGGGCCCATTTAACTTCATCTCCACCTCCATTCTAAACTCCACAATGGCCAAGTACAAGACAACACTGAGGAATGAGAGGGCACGAAAAGCAGAAACAAAAAGCCAGAGGTTTTTTGAAGTCTTACCAGGTATTTCCAACTTGCCCATAACGTGGCCCAAAGGTGCTATAAGAACCATCCCGGTGTTTGTACTTCAATTGCCTTTGATAGCCTGAAATAAAGAGTGAAAATATATTTCAGTTGCTGCAGTGCTTTTCAAGGAGCCACGCAAAGGAAATGCAGCAGACATGGAACACAGTGGCCCCCTTGGCTATGGCACAAATGTGACCTATGCTGCTCAGTATGACAAGGGAAGTTCAGGGAAACCCCCAGCTAGGAATATCTCTATTCTTGTGCTCTTCCTCTCTCCAAAAACACCTGGAAACTGGCTATCTGTGGTCATTGCTGCTCTCTGCCCAAGACTTCATGAGGAGAGGTAAATGCATTCCAGACTTGAGAGAAATGGGAGAATGGCTCCCAGAGGAGAACTGATTAAAAATACGAGTCCTATGCAGGATAGGAATGCAGAAAACAGGATAATTTTCTTTGGAGGTAATGAAATTTTCCTGCAAAAATAACTGAGTGACAACAGCCCCTCGCTAGCTGGCAGATGCCCACCATGTAGGTATGTACTGATGTTGTGTCTGTCATCATGCCCTAGCTAATGTGGTAAAATTCTGCCCTGGTCAAAAATGAACAATACTTTCTACACCTCAGTCCTAAGGAGGTGCCATGACAAATGGTTATAGCCTGATCTATGTATTTCATATCACCCTTTCCTTATGGAGGGAAATCCTAAGTTATTGCCAGCCCTGGACTTTTTCTGTGCTCCTCTTTGCATGCTGTTTTCTCTCACCCTGTACCTTCAAGTGAGTGTAGGATTCCTTCTTACAAATACTGCATTGTATAGCCCTAACCTGCCAACACACTGTTCCTTCCTAGAGACAGCTTCCCAAAGATCATCCAGGCCAGTGGCCAACCATGTCCTTATCCAGTAGCTAAGGGAAGGGATGAACAAAGGCAAAAGCTCACCACTGACTAAGTATCCAATGGCCTTGGATTTGACCTCTTCACTCAGCTGCCCTGTCTTGTTCAGATAGTCCAGGACGTAGATGTTGGGTGCAAAGAGGGCCATGTTCTGCTCCCCACAGCCAAAGGGCATCTGGAGGAGCTGGTGCAGGTTCTGCATGGCAGTGCCCATGATGTCACCTGGGCAATGGGACAATTCACAGTGTAAATTGGCCATTAGACAGGGCACAGACTGAAGTGGCAGTGTTTCAAAACAGCATGTTACACTTTGAGGATGATTCACTTACCTAGCACTGAGAAATATGCTCTGGCTGAGCCATCCACCACAGTCTCTGGGAGAACCAAGGAGACTGTCTCCGACACTGACTCTTCTGGGATAAAAAGCAGATAAATTTGGTTACAATTCTGGATGTATCTACAATGCATGTGTAGCAGCTATCCATGGGTGAGACACTATCCCCTGAAGAGAGGTTTCCTGTCTTCAACAAATCCATTCATCTGTAATTTTGTTGATGAAGTTTCCCATCCTGCAAATTTTGTATTGGGCCTGCAATACCCTCACACGCAGATTGTCATGGATTTCTTCATGCCACCATCAACCAGCCTTGACTGACAAATACACCTTTTCCAGCCTATTTTTCTGGCCTTTTCTGCTTTGGTGGGCAGACCTGGCTTACTGCAGAGTCTGGTTTGTGATTTTACATCTGGTAAATGAAAGGCATTAGAGATAACCTTATCAAATCCCAAATACTCTCTCTTTGCATTGATCTGGCCAGCCTCATTTCCTGAAAGATGTGCTTCTCCCTCTCTAATTGTAGACATTATTACATACTCAGGTCTTCTTCTACAGGAAGAATTATTTCCACTAACAGTTGGACATACATCCAGGATTAAGATGCTGGATCATGATCAATTTTATCAAATCCCCGCCTTTCTTCTCAGAGTGGAGCTCTCACAAACCTTTTATTCCACTTTTGGCTTTAGTTTCTACCTCAGCAAAGAAAGTTTTGGAAAACAAATGGCTCTTACCAGATGCACAGAGCACAGAGTTGTACGTGGTTTCCACTTCAGTCCCTTCCGGCTTGGGGAAAAAGGCAAGGAAAAAAAAGGCAAAAAATGAGAAACAACAGCAACAAAGAAAAGGAAGAAATATCAAAAGGGAAAGTAAAAGGCCTTCTTTGAAAATTGCCTAGAAATTTTTCTCTTTCATGTGCTAAACTGAGGATAATTGAGGACTGTAACATACTGGCTAATTACAAGTATGAAATGTAATACATTTTCTTGTCTTTCTTATTATTGAGAGGGGCCCTGCAGCTTCACAGGTTGTGATGGAGATAAAATGCAAGGTCTAGCAGAGCTCTGCAGGCTGTGGTGATGGCTGAGTGCCTGGCACACTGGGAGGATATGCATGCAAGAACTTTGACTGGTGGCAGCTGGAACACTCCAATGCACCTACAAGTGACACACTACAACAACCAAAATTTAAATGTGTGCCATAGTCAACTGGTTTGTAAGTTCTAGTCTTCAAAGTCAGAAAAGGATCCCTCTTTTCTGTTGAGACGGTTAAAACATTTTGCAGAAAACTCAGGTATCAAATGTTTACTAGAGAACTTTTTTTTTTGTCAGAATTTATTTTAGCAAGATCCCTGCACCAATTTTTTAACCTCTAAATAGGAGAGCTCCCATTGTTTCACTACTGGTTTCCAGCTTTTGCCAGCTGATATTTTCTTACCAGCATATAAACTATGGTGTTATTGTCTTCACTTTCTCACAATCAGAATACATTGGCTCTCATTCCTCAGTATGAAAAGACAGAAAAGTATTAAAAGAGCAGGAAAAAAAAAGAAACAAGAAAAAGCTTTTTGGATAAACTGTGACAGAGCTAAATACTTCTGTTTGAAAAGGGACCTTCTTGTTTGTTTCAGTTTGTCATTCTGATATGCAATTAAATGAGAAATCCATTGTTTTGTTTGATTTTCAACAGGTAATTAATACATATAAACTGCAATTGTTTGAAAGATTTTCCTTTGCATATGAGAAATTTCTGGGTGAAAAAAATCCCTTTTCCCAAAGAGCTCTGAATGAGGCTTGGTTTCTCAAGGGGCAGAAAGATGCCCTGGGGCCTCTGGCACACTCATGTCTCTCTCTCTCTGGGAGGCACTGCCTGCTGCAGGAAACATTGTCATCCATGTGCTCAAGACAATGCAGCTTCACCCCAAGCATGTTACACTGTATCCAGCCCTGCTAATTAATTGTTCTGCCTTGGATGCTAATCTCTGATTCCATCCCATCAGGACTTGCTGTAGATTAATTACCACATTACAATAACAGGATAGCATGAGCAATCTTTCAGACACCCTGACAGAAGTAACTCTAGTACTTGTTCAGTAATTTAGATTCCCCTGCCATCTGTGAGAAAATACTTTACTGTGCTCTGTCTTCCTGCATCTTCAAAGAACAAAACAAACAGTCTTTTTCCTGAAGAGGTATATGGAATTAGGAAAATTTCCTGAAATGTTAAACAGTTGTTCATGTATTATACATTCAAAACCATTTGTAAATAATTAAAAAAAAAAAAGTCTAGCAGATAGGACTGTTGTTCCATCATTACATTCTGGTTAGCAAAACATTTCCTGAAGCTACATGAATCCTAGCTCTGCCTTACTGAAAATTGGAATGTCTGCAGTGTAAGGAGGACTTATATAGATTTCCCTATAGAAGAAGCTGGTACTTCTTGTTTGCTAATAGCATCACTGGGAATCTTATACTGAGGATTAATTTATAACGGAATCTTATACTGAGGATTAATTTATGACTGGCAACTTACTATGTGAAAAGCTATGTTTTTATCATTGCAAAACGCTGCTTAAGAAAAGAAGTGTACAAAAGAATGTAAAAATGAAAGGTTAGTTACACTGTTTTGAACATTCTTTGAAGTATAATAAGAACCATTCACAACAGTGGTGGTAGTTTTGTTTAGAAATATTTGTAGATTGTAGTGACTGTTCCATATTCCAGAGTACTGGCCATGGGCTGGAGCAGAAACATAAGCTTTCTGACTAGAAAGCTCTTTTATTCACAGCCTATCCCTGTGATTTATTACAGGCAAACCCAAGGATTTCTCATTTATCTCTGATATGATGTGTCTCGGAAAAACCTGTCATTATTGCCTGCCTTATTATTCCTGTCCCTCTATGTAATGTAAGACTCTGCTTTGACTGTGAGATGGCAACATTATGAGTTATGGGCTCTCTTGGCCTGTGTTAGATTTATCAGTGCTTCTTTTGTAAAAGCTTGCAGAATAAGAGTCCCACAAGCCATTATTGCTGCTGTCATGGCTAAACCAGAAAACCCTTATCAAACAGCAGCTCTTGCTGTTACTATTGCTACTTTTCTGTGCCGCCAAAATTAGCAGCCCACTCACCTCCACCAGCAGCTCTCGGATGACCGTGTCCTTGCGCCCCTTCTCAGGAGCCTCCACAATGAAGTTCCCACAGGGCTGCTGGTTCTGTAGGGCCTCAGTGGTCACTGAGAACTCCACCTGCCCTGGAGGAAACAGGGGTCAGTCAGCCCTGCCAGGCAGAGCCAGGGAAATACGGGTTTGTGTTTGTGCTGGGAACTCGTGAGGCACTACAGAGAAGCTTTTCCAAGAGGAGAACTAAATCTGAGACAGGGTTTTAGCTTGATCCAGATGCAGCCTTCAAGATCACCTCCTTTGTGATGGCCACCCAAGCAGGTGTTAGTCCATCAGCATGAAGAGTAGTGATGGGGAAGGTCTCATAAATCAGATGGTCTTTTTCTTGGAGGCTTCAGAGAAAGCAAGTTTTGATTAAAAAATTTCAGACTCAAACCCATTAAGACAAGACATTCTTAGTTCCAGAACTGGAATGGCTGAGTTCTTTGCATGCATTAAGGGAATTTGTGATTTCTATTAAAATGTTGGGAAAGTCATGGCCTGGAACACATCATTTGTTTAGGACCTGGAAACACTACACCCAGTGTAGTGTCTCAGCCTCAGGGTTGGACTTCTGACATAGAGAAGATCCTCCCAAACAGGTTTGGAGCCACCTAGCTCCTCACACCAAAGATCTGATACCTGACCCCAGTATCTTCTTGTCATCTGGTCTCTTACCTAGAGATCTTGGTGTTACTGCCCAAGCAAGAGTTTTCCTTTCATTCACACAGATGCAGTAGGATTCTTCCTGTTTCCCCACTGGTACAGCCAGGAAATGAGTAGATTCAGCCAGAGACACACTGACCTGCCAGGTATAGAGAGGGTTCACGAGGTTTGGACTTGCAGAGAAGTTGAAGTTATTGCAGACAATGCAGTACACGGAAATAGGCAGTGGAGCTGGTTTTACACGGGACTGAGGACATTATGGGTATTGCAGAGCAAGAACTGCCTGATAAAGGAGGAAATTACTGAAATTTATACTATTGTAGGAGATCAGAGAGGTAAGTGTAGAGAACAGGATCCTTAGAAAGGAAATCAATTCCAGGAAAATGAATAGCACAGACCAGTTGTGCCATGAATTAAAGATCTCCCTTGGGATTAGTTAGGTGAAGAGATAAAACACCAGCAGTGGGAAAGCTAGTAAGGGAACAAAGAAAAGTAGAAAAAGGGAACAAAGAAAAGTTGAACAAGGGAACAAGGAAAAGTGGAATAAAGAGCCTGAAAATAGCAAATAAAATAGAAAATACAGGGACATAAGTGAGAGTGCATTGGAATAACTGGATAAGTGCCCCTCCTTGTTTCAGTTTCATTCCTTTTAGAATAAAAATCTGTATTTATAAAAAAACTGAGCAAAGGTGATGGAGATTCTGTACTAATCTCTTCCCAAATTTTCTCCTGTCTTTTTTTGGTAGGAAAAAATACAGGTAAGAATGGTGAAGCTATACAGCTGCCCACAGTGTTTTAGGAACAGATGCAACAAATTACAGGAAATCTGCACATTCCAGCAAATCTTCTGTGGAGTTTTGTGACATGAGACTAAAGGCTGAACACAAACATCCACCCTGGTGAACCGGGAATTTCCATTTGGATATACAATGATTCTGTCATCTGTGAAGAACCCAAGTTCTCTATTTCTGTAGCACAATGACATAAATTTGTGATGACAAGGCTGAGGGTCTCAGTAGCAGAGCTTCAGGCTCTGAATCAAATGCAGCTTTCAAAACTTTGGCAGGAAAGCACATTCCTTCTTCATTGAATACAGCAAGGATTCATATGTGTCTACACCTATATGAAATTACATTTGCAGGTCAGTCATCTGGCTTGGAACACCTGGTTAAAAGTGGCCCAGTGTAGTCTCCCCTAGGCTGCTAGGCTGAGCAAAGCTGTGAACACCTCTTACCCTGATACAGGCAGGCAGGTAGTTGAAAACGGTGGCTTTCAGCGTGAAGGACTCCCCACGCACCACAGAGTAGGGCATGGTGAGCTCCACAAAGAAGGGCTGGAAGGCTCTGAGGGACACTGTTGGGGACAGGCCAAAGCCTGTGTCTGCTGAGGTGCAGAATGCATTGGCTTTCCACTCAGTGATGGTGTCAGGGATGGTCACTTCTACATCAGCTTTTCCCTCAGAGCTGGTGAAGGACAGAGAACAAGATTTCAGTTATATTCTGGTGTTCATCTATTCTCCTCTCAGCCTACTGAACAACAACTGCTGACAGCAAACCCCTGACCAGCTGGGATATAGGCATTGGCTTTTGCATGTTCCTCTAAAGCATTCTATACTTAACGTCCTTAAAAAATCTTTGTCTGCTAGAAATACTCTTCTAACTGAAATACCATGAATCTATCGAGGCTTTAACCCAGTCCAAGGTTTTGGCCTAGTGACCACACTCTACATTCCCTTAAACACTTACTTCACTGAAACTATGTCCCAGATCCATGTCTCAGGGAAGTACTTCCTGACAGTCTCCATAGGATTGCCATCAACCATATCTTCTACCATGTCATAACTCAATTCTCCATGCAGATTCATTGTAGAGACTAGCAAATTTATTCAAGGACAGGAAGAGAGGAAAAGATGCGTTAAACTCCATGCTAAACCAGGAATATACTATCCCTCCAGGTAGCTGTTATTCTTAGGTCAAGTTTTAAAATTGAAAGAATAGCTCTGATGTCTTGGCCACTAGAAACATTAATTACTCTGTTGCCATCTCAGTATTTAATTTTTCTTAATGTTGTTGCTCTTCTTACAGAGATTGGATGGAGTTGAGCATTCTTCCCCCACTGCCAGCAAACCCCTCAGTGCCAAAAACCCCATGCATGATGATGCTATCGAGGGTATATTTCTATAGCAATACAGAATCAAATGTGAAATGTACTGTTCCCAGATGTTACCATAGCACACAGTTTAATAATCAGTTCTTCTGGTTGAAGACCTGATTGCATTTATACATTATCAGAAACAGAAGCCACACTTTGCCCTCCGTCTAGGAATTTTTAAAAAATGAACATGAGTCTTTACATCTCTGGCCATTAGCAAATATACAGGAAAATGCTTTCTCACAGTGTTGTATACTGTTGTGCCTTATGAAAGGCTTTTTCATCAGCCTTAGAAGACTTTACATCTTCTCAAAGCAGACAGCTGTCTTGAGCCATACTCTGATGACAAATTCTCCATCTCAAAACCAAAGATCTGATCTCTTATGAGTAGGAGGCTAGAAGCTGTCACTGGATCAAAAGCTACAACTGTTTAACTGGAGCTGGGGTACCGCATCATAAAAATCAGTAACTGGAAGTGATATAGGTGAGTCTTTTATATAGTCTTTCTAATCTCAGATCTGTTTAAGAAAACAGCAAACAAAACCAGTATCATTCTCCCACCTTCATAGTCACTGAACCTGCAGAGAAGTGACATGACCTACCTAGTCCCTTATACTCACGTAAGTGGGGAAACTGAGAACAGAACGAAATTTCTCAGCCCCCAGTGGTAAAATATTGACCCGCGGGACTGTACCACCTTCTCAATTGTCTTGGCCACTTTTGCTCTGGTTGTTCCTCTAGCTATTGCTAGAATGTGGCTGCCTAGAAGCAGATGCTCCTTTTTTAGGTTTTCATAGCTGGACTCAGATCTGATGGGAAAAAACCCCCACTGCTTTGTGCTGAAAGACTTTTAGTGCCTACAAGCCCTCTGCTGTTGTAGGGGCTGGTGTGGGAGTCACCAAGCACACACACTTCCAGCCAGGCACATCTGCAGGCAGAGGTAGATCCGTTTCATATTTGAGGACTAGGTCCAGAAGGGAGGGATCCTGAATTAGGTCAGCATATTTGAACACAATGAGATCTACCTGTGTAATTAACATTCAAAGATTCAAAGGGGGAAGGAAAGAAGCAGGGTGGTAAATTTTAGGAGGTTGTGTGAGAGGTAAAACCAAAAAGGTACTAGAACCACTGTAACTCCTTTCCATCATGTGTTCTGGGTAATGCTCGCAGAGTTCAGGCTTATGGATCTTGCTGCTAGTGAAGACTTTTAAGCCCAATTCCTAGTAAACAAAGAGAAAGAAGAACAAAAAATATGCAAAAAAAAAAGGTTTGAAAATAAACTTTATTTAGTATGTCAAGAATGGATGTACCTAAGTCTAGTATTGATCAGAATAAGAAAGGTTTGTACGTAAATTCCAGATAGGCTGGTTTGACACAGATGTGGAGTCTCTATCATGTTATTCTCATACCAAAGCTAAATCCTGGCATGATCAGGTCAAAAAGGTAAAGCTACAGGTCTACGCTGGGGTCAGCTGCCTGGGTGAAAATGGCATGTGTGAAATGAACTGGAGTGAGGGTACCCCAAAAACATTGTGCAGGACACTTTGGATGGATATGTGTGGATTTTTGGGTTATCAAATTAACTGATATTTTAATAAAGACTTATTTAAACCAGAGAAAGAAAACACGAATGAATGAGGAGTTTCTAATATTATGGCACTAGAGGTAATTTCTCAGGACTGTTTCCTTACCCAAGCCCATTTGCAGGTGTCTCTACTATGAGGAGACCTTTCAAAGTTTTAATGGTTTAGAGAAGGACTCAGTTACTATTTATGGGCTAAGTACATGTGGGAATTGGGCCTGGTTATTTTCTTGCATACAAACATGAGCAAGTTTACAGCAAATGAGCTTATTTTTTATTAAAAGGCCCTTCAGGGCAGGTGAGAAGAAGAGAGGAGACTGAATTGAAAAAGGGAACAAAAGAGAAAAATGAAAGGCTGGTGCTTACTTTGAGAATTTCGTAGGCATCTCCTTCACCGTCAGAAGAAATGGGTACGTAGAGAAATCCATTTAATGGCAGATTGTCAAGTGACACACATGGATTTACATTGTCTTCTTCCAAGTAGTAGTCCCTGAAGCTATAACCCTGGCTTTCCTTCAGTGGGAGAAGATGATACACCTGGAGAAATGCAAATAACAGGGAACAATGCAGCAGGTCACCACTTACAGGGACAGACACAACCTAACACTGCATTGGTAAATGCCAGCTTCTAAAAAGCAAGTGTAAGCAATACAACTGTAAAAATACATAGCCCCATGTCTATAGTGTTGTTAGTGGGTACTTGCTTGGTTCTTGTGCTTGCTCATTACCACAAGCAACCAAGACTCACAGAGCTGGGAGAAAGCTCATTTTCAGGCTTCATAAGGAGAACGCTCTTGTCCACTGCACGGAGGGCACACAGGGATCTTGGAGAGGTGTGCAGTTGCAGATGTGTGTTGGAAGCAGGAAGACCTTCCTTGGGTGCAAAACTCAATCTCACCTGCAAATCCAAAAGGAAGTTCAAGCAACCACTTTTCCAGACATTGTTACATTATTATTCTGACACTTCCAGCCTTGTGAACCTGCTAGTGTCTAATGTATATTCATCTTTGATCAATGTAATTAGCAATTAATTAAGGATGAGTGATTCTCTTTTTGTTTCTGTCTTGCTCCACTTTTTATTTTCATAGATTTGTAGCTTATTCTGGTCACTAATACTCAGTCAACATCTGGTCAGAACATTTCATGAACCCACTGTGAATTCTGCCTTCATTCTGGAAATCTAAACTGAGCTGCTTCTGAGTCCACAAGACAAACATGTGTTGCATAAGCCATGACACATACTCACTTTATTGGGGAGGCACATTTCAACCTGGAAATCTTCTGAACTGGCAATGACTTCCCCAGTGGGTGAAGTGGTGTACACAAGCATCTGTGCCACGGGAGCAATTGCTGCCTCGACAGAGAAGCTCAACCGAAATGTCCCATAAGCTGACAGAGAGAACAAAAGGCTATTCAATATGCAAGAGGTTCCAGTATATGCATTTGCCTTCCCCAGATAAAAAAAGTCAAGTTCACTCACACTGAACATTTTTAATTATCAGGGACTGGAAAACTGACACATGACTAAAATTTATGGCTGCTGTTGAAGACACTTGCATTCAAAGGCTGATTGTGAATTGACAAAAGTCATGAGTTTGGAGGCCCTCCACCCTCATTCTAGATTCTCCCCAGTTAACATCCTTCCACAGTTAACATGTGGCATAATTTCTTGATGTTCCCAAACATTTTTTTCCCCTCAAGCTCCAAGATCTACAAAAAAATGGTTGAGGCAAAAAAAAGTAACATGACTGTTGCTAGGGTGACAGGCAGTCAAGGTTCCAGAGTGGCTGAAAGAATAACTTGGCAGTTTACTGCTAAGCAAGTACTTATCTGGAACACCAAATGATTGCTCCAAACATGGTAGAAAATGCCCCTCTGTGCTGGAAAACTCTTTCTATCTGGGCCTGAGAATATGTCACAATCTAGACAAGGTGCCAGAACACCCCTTGGTAGCAGCCTGAGTGGGAGTTTAGTCACTGCTACTAGTGAGGATACAGAATTTTGTACAGCACACAAAATCTTTTACTGTCAATATCCACTGCAGTGCAACTCCTTCTCACAGACTTAGAAAATGCCTCTCTCTTCTCATTTTAAAAAGACATTTAAAGTTGCATCACAGCTTGTCTCTGTTACTGAAATGTGTAATCCTAGGACATTTAAGTGAATAAATTTAAATGTGTTGATTAGAATATAGGCATGCATGTGTTTGCATGCTTACAAGGCAGGAACAATGCAAAAAAAAAAAAAAATTAGGGAAAGTGAGACACACAAAGAAATGGAGGCACACTCTTCCTGCTCGTTGTTCATGTGAGTCTCACAACACTGGTTAGCATCCACAATCAGAATAGGGTAGAGTGGCTATCAGAAAGTGCTGGTTTTAGGAAATGGCTGAAACATTATACTTATTTTTGCTTGAATTTTCTAACATTTTCTCATTTAAAAAATAGCACCTGTTGGAACTCAGAGAAAACAAAACTAACTAAAGTCACTTCATCTAAAAAGGCTTAATTTTGAAAACTCAAACATTAGGTGCAAAGTTTGAAGGAAATGTTAAATTCAGTGTTTGAATTGAAGTAATTTATCTACACCCCATCCTACCCCAAATTACCATCAGAAATGCTAAAAAGGCATGGATCTGCTCACCATCTCCAGGATTCACAGTCAGTTCATGGGTGTCAGCTAATACAATCTGTCCCTTGGCCATCACCTGTGTAACAGAGAAATCTTCCTGGAATAGTTGTTACCAGTGTTGAAAGGCAGGAGAAGGAATGTTCACTAGGTTAACTGTAAGAGTGTGAGCAACACCAAGAAGATGCTACATAAGTGCCAGGCTGGAATTTATGGGGTCTTTGAAGACAGAAATATTTGCTCCTAGGAGGACCACATTGATCATACTTATCTTTGCTTTTGTACATATTACATATATATATGAGGTTCAAGTGCATTTTGCCTCCAACCACACATAATTTTGGGAGTTGCCTGCACATTTCTAACAATTTGGAACAGACTGGAGGTCAAAAGATCTCCTCATTCCTTTCTCAGTTGCATCATGAAACAATATGAAGAAAAATTTCACCAGGATTAGTTGTATAACTGCACAGAACTGGGACAGAAGACCACAGGCTGCAAAAAAAAGAGCTTGAACAAGGTACTTGGAGTAAGCAATACCCTAAATGCCTCCCTCACAGGGAATTACCCTGTAATTCCCTCATTTCTAGAAAAAGATTCCTTTTGCACTGTCAAAAAAGCTTTTTGTTCAGTTAATTTTGATATGGAATGTTTATTCCATAACACTGTATTTCAAGAGGTGGGATCCACATCTATAAAAATGGAACTTATCTCACTGTTTGTTTACCTGCTGTATGTACATAATTAAAATCAATTTTCCCAGGCAATAGAGATAAACAGGTATCTTGTTCTTCCATTAATTGTTAGCAGTCTTAAAAATAAGCACAGAGACATCTCTAGCACAGGTTTCTATTTTCTTTTTTGAATATCAGTTTAAGTCCCCTAATGTTCTGTGCAGTTCACCAGAACTGAAGTGTCTGTTCTACTGATATTTTTATTGTTCTCCAAAGCTACTCTCCCCTTCTCTGCTAGTGTCATTAAATAGGATAACCAGAAAAACAAATTTAGGGAGGAACACATTCTGTTTGAATATTCAGTTGATTCTTTCTGTTCTCCCAAGAGAGACTGATATGTCATTGTTTGCTCACAGTTCAATTAGTCTCTCTTCTCTGATCCCCAAAATGAACAAATTCATAGTTCCTAATGCCAGCATGTTACAGTCTGTTCTAATTACTGTGGTTTCCCAAAATTTTGCACACAGAAGACAGAGAAAAGAGAAACATGAGGGAAGTGTATTTAGATTACACTGTTTCAGGCCACACTTTCCATTTAAATGCTCTCCATTTAGCAGTGCTCTGGTTGCTCATCATGGAACATAGCTAGAGGCGACACAGTACTTTCTGTGGCCGTAGATCAAGGTAACCCCAAACGTGTCTTACCAAATAATAAATGACAATTTTCTTCTGCTCCCCTGTGGCCTCTGGTGTGAAGATATAGTGCACCTGGACCTCTGCTGAGGAGCCACAACTTAATGTCTCAGGCTTTGGCTCGATTTTGAGGAAGCTCTTACTGAGGGAGTAAGAGCGAGTTACTCTGCGCGTGGCATGCTCATAGGATGGTGTCATCCAGTCACTGTCGTAACAGTTCAGTTCAGGTTTATGATCTGCCTGAAAAAGGAGAACAAAAGGTTCACAGCCAAACAAAATCAGGTATAAATTCTGGATATGTTCTGTAGTTTGCATTCTTAGGAGATTGTGGATAACGTGCAGGGAAGACACAGAGAAGTGAGGTGACCCACCAAGAAACTTGCCTTACTTTCCAATTGGCAGAAAAGACTGATAACCCATGGATAGACATTCCCCCTGTTGAAGAGAAAGACAGAGGCTTACCCCTGTCTCTGCCACTCACTCGGATTTCCAGGGAGAGTTCTGTGAAGCTAGTAGTGTCTATGGAAAACCAGGATTGTCCCAGCTCATCTGTAGTGTAATTCCCTTTGTATTTGTTTCCACCCACAGTAATTGTGATGGTTTCATTGGCAAGTGGAGCATCAGTGCCATCGACCAGCTTCACCTAACAAAGCAATAACAAAATCCAGGTTTTAGACTAGCAACAAAAAACTATTCCCAAGTAATACATCCTCTTCCCTCTTTTCCTCCTTGCCAGGCAGGATATTTCTTGATAGAGAAGAACAAAGGAAAAGAATGTGGAAATGTGTGAGGCATGCCCTGAGTTGTCTGAGGGAACAACTGAGAAAATTCTCAGCAAAACAACCCAGTCAGCCCATGGAAATTGTCTATTAGGATCCTAAGTTCCTCAGTAGTTTCAATCCCCCAGCCAGCTTCACTTGGGACCTCCACCATGTATCACTTGCCTCTTGAACCATGTCACCTGCACACCCATCTGATGGGATTGTGCACTTGTGTGTTTGCTGCGCCATTCATTGCCCGTGCTCTCAGAAGTTCCCTACCGTCCCAAAGAGTGGGATCCCTGGTTTGTACATGTGGTCCAACAGGTCAAAGCGGATTCTGCTCATGGTGGATGTGATACCACAGGAGCCTGTTCCAGTCATCTCTATTCCTGAGACAGAGCACAGTAAAGAGGGATTATTATTGAATTTCTAGTCATGCTACTCCACCTTCTTTACGTTTGCCAGTTCCTCCTGTTACGGCCTGCCATCACTTTGCCATCTTCATGCCTACATACCTGTGCCATCTTCTGTGATTTTGCCTTGTACCTCAATGCTCATCTCATATCCCTTGCGTAGGAGCTGAAACAGCTTGGTCCTCACCACACCAGAAACACACCCACGAGCATCTGCCTAAGCAAGGGATTGGAAAGAAAATTGAAATTCTGTGAACAAAGTTTGTGCCTTGAGGAAGGAGAATAGATACCCCAAACCCAACATGCTTAACTTCTGTTCACGAAATTCCAGAACTTCTTCAAGGGTTGTCTCCAAGACCAGAACTTGTGTGCAGCCTGTTTTCTAGTGTTTCATCCACACATTTTCTGTGTTCTGTGAGGTACCTGACACAGAGTTTTCCAAGGGCCACAATGGTTTCCTTGTTAATTCCCTCCTGCTTTAGTTCTGTTTTGATTCCTGTTTTTTCCATTGTCTTTTCTCTTTATCTTGTTACTCTTTCTCCTGTATTTGACCAATATACAATACCACCTCATCTTTGTTCCTTGTTCTCTATTCAGCCTTCTTGTTTTCCCCTCATCTTTGCTCCTTGCTCACAGTCAGTCCCTCTCACAGTTAGAAAATTCCTTCAAAGAGTCTTTTCTCAGCTTGTGGAACAATACCAAAGACCTCATGGCTGGCAGCTGGAGGTTTGTCACTGGTTTCAAGGGGGTCAGGTTTTCATCAACAGTTCTGTTTCCAGTTCAATGATCCCTCTGTTAAGAATGCCTTCCTCTGAGATTCTCTGCTTTTCCCTGGAGAGGATGCCATTTCTGATGCCCTTCTATCTCCCAACATATTTGATCTCTCTTGAGAAAACATTGCCCATTAACCTTCAGAAAAACCACTACATTTTGATCTTGGGACTCACCCTTCTAGTGAATTCTTCACACACAGATTCCGCTTCTTTTCCGTAACAACTTGAAGCAGACTGGGAAAATTTCCGGCATACTTGGACATTCACCAAACCAGGAACAGGCTTCCCATAGGTGTACCTAATCACAATGTGTTAAATAATGTATCAGATAAGGAGACAATCAGTCACAGTCACACTCAGACACAGCTTCTTAAAGACCTCTGTGGATGATTTCCTAATACTTCTTAAAGGCTGACTAATTTGACATTTTAATGATTTCCATCATTTCCATAGTGAGATTCTTCCATCATCCATGGAAGATGCATTCATCCTGTTCTAGGTGGGACACCTCTGCAGAAAAAGGTTGACTCCAGAAAATTATTTCAGCCAGGAGCATTCCTGTACTACAAACTGCTCAGGGCTCAATGAAGAAATGGAAAGGCAACCTGGTACTCAGAGGGAGTAATTTATGAGCTAAAAATGAGAACACTGGGTTTGCATCACCAATTTAAATGATGTCTGATCTGGCATCTTGGAGTATTTGAGGGTTCAGTATTGGCAGTGAAGCTCTAACTGAAGAAATGTAAAGACAGAAAGAAAAAATGTGAAATAAACTGGGAAGAGAAAGATGCAGACTTGTTTGACATAATCTTTTAAGGAACACAGGGAAGACCCTTCAATTTGACTCTTCGGGCCAAGCAGCAGGTTCAGGACTGACAGAATGAAATAAGTGTTCACTATATGCCTGGGAAAAGTTTAAAAATCCTCCCCGAGCACTTCTTTTGGTCCTCAGCAAAAAGGCAGAGTGAAGGATAAGCAAGAGAGATTAACTGGAGCTCTGTGACTCACAGACCACAGACAGACACTGGAAGCTCGTTGTCCTTAATAGTGATCATCTTTGGGACCTTCACCAGGACCTCGAACCTGGGCAGCACTAGACAGAAGAGAGAAAGTCTGGTGTGAGAAGAGTGAATTGTATTACACAGTAACCCAAGCACAGAGCCAGGATCATCTTCATATGAACCTCTCTGTGGTCTTCAGTATAGATCTCCACCCCTTCCATAGGTTTTCTCAGCCTTCACCACTATTTGGGTTCATAGGTAACTAAGAAGTTTGTAGTCCCTACCTTCCCTTATTTGCAGCACAGGCTTATGTGGCAGCAGACAGCTGAGCAGATCCCTGACCTGTGTCCCTTCAGAAGGACACACAGGTTCTGTGTGTTGTGTTCCAAATGCATAACTTGCAGGTGGGACATTCACCACCTTTGTAATTTACCACACTGAAATGCCCCAAATCATTGATTCTCTTGGCTGATTCTTACTGTTCTGCAGATCCAGAGTTGCTTCTAGGCTCACTAAGATGCACCAGGAGGTACGTACTGTACACCCAGAGAGTTCAAGTGAATCTAGCCACAGACTCTCAGATCTATATTTTCAAGTGGAAGAGGCAGCACTGAAGACCAATATAAAGGGGCACAAATAAAATATATATTTTGCTCCTGAGTATTAAGTTACATCCCTCTTCCCATATTGCATCCTGCAGTCCTACGCCTCCAAGTCCTCATGCCCAGGACTGGACTGAAGCATGTAATGTCCTGCTTCCAGGTGGTGCAGATGAGGGTTTTTTCACAGTGCAAGGAAATAAGAGCAGAGTGGGTGCACATCTAGGAAATGGAAAATAACCCTGAGTAATACAGTTTAGACATAAATTTGCCTCTAAGATGGGAGGCAAGGCTCCACATTTCAACCCCAGGACACATTTCCTCAAAAGACTGTAAGAGAAATAGCAATAGGAGAGATTCACAGGAGAAAAACTATAGAACAAAGGAAAGAAAAATCAGTTTAGTAGGAGGCTAACAAAGGGACATAACATCTTTGATTTTGTGCGGCAATCAGCATGGTCTTTGTGGGAGGAGGAACAGGCCATCTGTCACCATGGCAGGTCAAAACCTCTCATTTGGTTTGTGGTCATATTATTGGTTTGTGGTCAAATTATTCACCATGCCTGACTTGAAGCCAAATAAGCCATCTCCCATGGACTTCAATGGCAATCTATGGTCTGCCTATTCCAGAAACAGCAGCTCCTGATCAATATTTTGTCTTCATGTAGAGTCAGTAGAGAGCCTGGGAGTGTGAAGCACTGGCCAGCCAGCTTTCTCAAATGTGCACTACAGTCAGGATACCCATCTACCACCACCTGAGAAGTTTTGGTAGAGAACTGGTGTTTAAAAGGCCCCCTGAAGCAGCATATTTCTCCTTACTCAGCCTCTCCTAGCAGTCTGTTTGTAACACTCATGGATTGTTCTTCAATCACAAGTTTTCTACCAAATATGTTTTCTAAACTTTCACAGAAACAAGGAAGAGCAAAAATAGAGAGGACTATGAATGGAGAAAGAGACTTTATGCAGATGATGAGAGAAGCAAAATAGAGTCATCAAAATATTGCCATCTCTTACTTCATATCTAGTGCTACTTGCAACAAGCTGCTGGACTGGAATCAAGTAAGACAAAGTCAGCTGAAATTGGTGCCACAAGCCACGTACAGGAATTCTGGCATGTCCTGTGCCCCCAAGAGCACTATGAGCAAATACAAGCTCAGGCAGCTTGCAGAGATGCTGTAAAGTCAGCAATTACTTCTGATACTTCGCACTTTCTGGCTCAGCCCCTATGAACCTCATTGCCTGTTATATTCAGTCCCTCCATTCTCCATGTTGTTCCCAGGAAATTCCAAATTGAGTGGTCACAGTAAAAGACATTATTATCAAATTCCTCTCCTTACCAAATTCCTCCACACTGAAGGAGTGCTCCACATGGGATGAGAAGCTCTTCTGCACAACTATTTTGTAGGAGCCTTGGATGGGATCCGAGGTGAGGGGGAAGGAGAGCTGTGTAAAGCCTGTTTCTAGTTCCACCCCTTGCCACTGGTACACACGGTTCCTCTGAGGATCCTGCAGGTGAGGGTAACAGTGTCACAAAACAGTACAGGAGAGTGCCAGGGACAGAGCAGTGCAGTGTCCAGTGTATGCACATCCCAGCTGGGAAGTATGTATCTGTAATTATTCAGCAATCTGTGAGGTTCTGAAAGTACTTATCTGTCAATTCTGCATAACTTGCATGCGAGACAGCTTTTAAACACTTCTAACACCCAAGGGTGTTGTCTTCCCCTCAGCTCTACCTGCAAAGGATGGGGCCATGAAGCTAGGCAAGATTGATTGGCAGGGTAGCAGGAGGGAACAGAATTGATATCAGAAGTGGGGCACATGGAGAAATGAGGGGAGTTTCAGCTTCCTTGACTGGCCATACAGCATGCAAAAGTTTTGGTCTTCCCCTGCTGGAATGAAGACTGAAGTACCAGTACACAACCTGCTGAGAAATCAGACACCTGACTTATCTATGGGACTGAGAAATGTACATGTATAAGAGTCCTAAGCTAGTGGTGGCGTGGGGGAATGGTGACAGGAACAGAGGAAAGTATACTTCCACATACAGGCATCCAGCTGAGAGCCCTCCCTCATGTGTTCATGCTCCTAATGCTGGAGCTGAAGTCTCACCACTACTATGTTTGTGTATTGCTCATTATTAACTGACTATAAATAACTAATCCCCTCAGCCCCAAATTTCTTGTAGATGTCACTGAAACAGCAGAGTGGTTCTGCGTAGTTTAATGCATCCTTTTCAGGCTCCTCAGTAGGATGGTTAATGTTTATAGTCTTTCATTTTCTGCCCTCTCTTTGCACTGTATCTTCACTGTCACCAAAAGTTTATTTACTCTAGATAGGTGTGTGACTCAATGTACGTGACTATGTGCATTTACTTCACTGAGATATTATCTCAGGGCTTAGGGAAAATGGAGATGTGAGTGACATTTCCCAGTTGGAGGTCATCAGTCAGGGGGCAGAAGAGGGGGCCATGTTCCCAAGAAGCCACCTGGGAGGGTGGCACAGTCAGCAAAATGCATCCCATGGCTCTGACCAAATCCTCTTCATCATCCCATTTTAACCCTGCTGAAAAGCTCACCACTTATTGTGAGGGACACCACTGGGCTTCCTTGGAAGAGGAATTCAAGAAAATGTTTACATAAATGTTTACATTTCAAGCTGGGTTTGTGAACTTGTTGCCATTCCTGCGATGTATCTATAGGGAAGGCCTGAAAGCCAGTTTGTTTTCTTCCTCAGAAAGGCGTTCTATTTTTTTAAATTACATCAGTAATAGGTCAGGATAGTAGTTCAGGAGTAGCAGACTCATAGTAACTTCTGTCTTTGTGCTTCCCTAAGATAAATTAGTGACATCCAGGGTGTGAATTGATGGATATTTATTTCCTTAGAAGTGCTGACTCCTGGGCTGTAGCCTTTCTTCACTCCTGCCACTCATTTCTTTGGTCCAGTCCAAATTTCATGCAATCATGTAGTACCCTGCACTGACAGATCTGATCTGGCTGAAGAAAGTACTCTAGAGTAAACAGGTGAATTTTCTGCCACGGGAGTTTCCCACTCTACAAGAGTAGAGTGCCTTGCAGACAGCTGTGAAATCCAAACAAAGGGCAGTATTGGACTGAGAAGGAGCATTGAGGAAGGGAGAGGGGATGGTGAGGATGAAGGAGAAGGCCTACATAAACTGGCTTAAACAGCACAGACAAACACATGTTTTACAGGCTAGAGCTGAAAACACAGATGACCTTCCTAGGGATTGAAAATTGAAGGCTTTCATGGTATTGACACATACACACTAAGGTTATGAAACTATTCAGCTTGTTAGGCAAAGACATATTTCTGGAGGAGAGGATGTATTTGTTCTTGCTCCTTTCATGAAATTCCTGTACTCAGTAAAGTATTATCTCATCGAAAGGCAAGGGACCCCATGGGACAGCCCTAGCAAAAGGTAGTTCTGAGATGCTCCCCTCGACCTGCTAATCCTTTCCCACTGTCTTACTCTCCTTTCTCCAATATTCACAGACTGTCAGCAGCCCACCAGCTCTGCACCTCCTTTTTGGAAGTTTGTTGATGGGAAGAAAGAATGACAGCACTCTGAAAAGAGGATACAAAAAGGGGGCACAGCCTGGTTTTGGCCTACCTTGTGCCTCCTCTCTTGTGATGACTCTCCGGCTCTAGACAGAGATGGTGCAGAACGGAGACAGCAACTCCACGCCACAAGGAACATTAAAAGCACTGACTACACAGGACTCACTAGTCACATAAACCAAAATAAAATTTGTGCACACTAATTTCAAGGTCTGTCCATGAGCCCTCATCATTAGTTTTTTCAAAAGAAGATATCCCAAATAATAATTTTAAGTTTTGGGTTTTCATCTGAAAAAGTGAGTGTTCGAATCATTGAAACATCCTTCCTATTAACTTCTGCCTGCCGCTGAAGTTCAACCATTAAAAAAAACAACAGACAAAAAGAACATGCTTGGGAAGATGGGATGTCTACTTACTTAATTTTGTTTCTTTGGTTTTGATAGCTTATTTAACACTGGTCTCTAATTTCAACCACACTTGGCAGACAGAAACTCTCAGTTCTGACTGGGAAGAGGAATAAACCATTTTGATGACCTCTAGCCAAGTGTGGTTTTGTTCACAGCATGACTTGTAATGGTTAATTAGTTTTCTCCTACAGCTCATTCTGTGATCAAAGAACCATTGTTGGAACTTATTTTGATGCCCAGTTACTCAGCCTTCCTTTATACCAAAGGGAAAAGGTCACATGCCCATAATTTTTCCCTTTTGTCTCAGCCTGGAAACACCACTGCTGGGGACTGGTACCTCTGTGCCTGCACATTCTTTTGCAAATAATAATGTAGTTATCCACTCACCTGAACGTAGACAAAGGGAAACTGGGGGGAAAGAGCAAAAGAAAACCAATGTTAGAAATACTAATCACACAGAAGTAATTTCCAGATTTGGACAGAAGGGCAGAAGAACAAACTTCTAAGAAGTCCTTTGGGTTGTTCCCTTTCTGTACTTGCTCTTTTTCATTGGTTCTTGATGGCTAAGGGAATCTTTTCTATAGTATTTTAGGGCCCTGACCTTTTGTCTTACCACAGTATGAAGATGTGATAAAGCATCTGTTTTCAAAGAACTTGTCTGCATGAGGACCTGATTGTCAAATAAAATAAAAGGTGGGCTTGCACCCCTGACCAGTTCCATAAAACTAAGTCCTTGTCATGCTGCTCTCTAAGTGTGGGATTGCAACCACTGCCAGAAACAACTGCACACCTGTCACTACCAGTGGAAACTTGTCCCACACATTTTTTTCAGTAATGAGATCCCTGCCCACATGCTTAGCCACATACATTGATTTGAAAATTTGGTTTTATCTGATGATAACAGTGGTGTTAATTAAGAATTAAATCTCCTGGTTAACAACAAGGAATTAAGGCTCTACCTTCTCATTCAGCGGGTAGAAGTCTTTGTCCAGAGAGACGATCCGAAACTGAACTGAAGAATGTAAGAAAAAAAAGGAAATTCCACTGTTAAATTGGTAGCCATCATTAGGAAATGCCAATGTTTCAATAATTTATAACTCAGATTCATTCCACAGATCAACAGGCTCTGAATTGAGATCTCTAAGTAATAGAAACAATTACTTCAGGCTCTTTCTCTTGCAGATAGTAAGGGGCAGATAAATTTAGAAGGATAATCAGGTCTTGGTTGAATTTAATTATCTCTTGGGAGTGCCTGTCCTGCTTTGTTGATTCTGGTGCAGCCAAGGGAGGCTATGTTTTGCAGTCATCCCAGTTTCGTGCCTCCACTTGAGTAGAATGCATCGGAGCCTGTGCCTACATCTGGCTGAGATGCTGTGCCTGGAGAATGAAGATTAGGAATGATGAAAGTGCTGTGAACTAGACCTCAGCTGACAGAAATAAGATTTACTGAGTACCTTAGATCCCCCCCCACGAAGAAATCTGAAAACTTTAATGTAAGTCTGGCACCTCTGGAGAATGGAGCCCTTAAGATTTTATGCTGTCAGTCAACACCAGCCCAATTCCCGGTACCTGTCTGTCCAGGCTTGTAGATGGGTTTGTCTGTCTGGATGAAGACCAAGCTTTCAGAATTCTTGACCAGCACTGACTTGCGGCTCTTGAACTGCAGAGTGTCCCCTGTCACTGTCACAGTGAGAAATGCCACTGATGTGCTATTGGATTTTGGAAGCTAAGGAGAATGAACAGGATAACTGCTTTACTGATTCGCCCTATTGCACTAAGCATTGAAGGAAGAAGTGCTAGCTGGGTCAAAAAGTTCCCTAAAGGGACAAAAAAGACTCAGCACAGGGAGCAAGAAAAATACATGATTGCCTTCCTTCATTTATATACTTTTCTTAGAGAAACATTGAACCTGATCTTATTTCATCACATGATTTATAAAAAAGAAAATTAACCCAGATTCATAATTAGGGTATGGAATCTGTTGCTTACATTACTCACCAACCAGCCTTCTGCAGTAAAAAATTGTGAATAAGCTCCAGAAGCAGCCATATGACTTCATGGATCTCACTGCCTTTAACTATTCCCCACCTTCTACAGTTTTCATTCCACACTGATGTTTTTCATCTCAGGCTTACACATATCAAACACACACGGGGCACATTCTGTCAGTCAAAGTTCCAAAAGACTTCTCTAAGACATGCATGCAGAGAAGTATTATGTGGGACACAGAATTTGATAATGGGGGAAAATTAGTCCTTGTAAGAGTACCACAGTCAGTTATCCAGAATGAGTTATTTCTTTTGTTTGAATTAGCTTAGGGGCCTCTGATTGCAGTGTGTCTTATTTCTCATTTCTGGACTGTTTGGATCTACTATGCCACATCAATAAATACGAGAGATCATCCCATGAGGATGAGATACTCACAGAGAAAGGGATGCAGGTGAACACATCTTTCTCTGACACCACATCATCAATCAAGCTCCTGTTCTCCCCTTGGTACTCGAGTGTGGCACTCAGAGTCACAGACTCGTTCAGGTAGGTCAGCTGAATGCAGATTTTCTCATGAGAATTCGTGTGTATCAGAAAGGGCACTAGCACCATGTACTGCCTGTGAAGAGAGGGAAGCAAGAAAGATCAGAAATGTGAAACAGTTTTAAGGCAACAGTAATAAGTGAAGGGAAATTAACAAATTAGCATGCCAAATCCATTGCCATCCCTTCGAAATGCAGTGCATATAACATGAGCATTCATTTTATTTTGGGTTTATACATATTAAACGGTCTAACTAATTAGCCTAAAAGCAGGAAAATGCTTGCAGTAGAAGGAACAATTTCTATGCTAATAGAGAGTGCTTTACAAAGGATGTTTTGTTTGGCTTCACAGCAGGGAGTAAGGACGGTTTGAAAGGTTTCAGGCTGTTAATTGAATTTTGTATATCCCACAATCTCCTTTTGAGACTCAAAGGCATTAGCTAAAAACAGCTGAGGAAAAAAAAAAACCCACCCACTAGTCTGGCTGCTCCAGTCTTTGCCTACCCAGGTTTCCAAATCCTTCACATGCTGAGCAAAGATGTGAGTGCTTGCAGTTTGGGACTTTATTAAGACGAGCACACAAAGGATTTCAGCCTGTAGTGTTTTATTGCAACTCAAGTGTACTTGCATCTTCAAAGAGCTTTTGACAAAGGTCCCTCACAAAAGACCCTTAAACTAAGCTGCCGTTCAATAAAAGGGATCATTTTACTAATAAATCAAATTATTAATTCTGTCCTGGATTAATTGGTTGGACAGCAGGGGTAGGAACAAGTGAAAACCTCCAGAGTTTGTGTTGAGACCCCTGTTCTTCAGTACTTACCTAAATGAGCTCAGAAGTACAATTTTCTCTTAATTGTGCAGGGTAAGAAAATTCTAAAAAATTACTTACATATTTGTGGAAAAGATTTTTTGTATGATAGAACTGAGTAGCAAAAATAGCAAATTAACTGTTCATAAAGGGAAAATAATAAGCCAGCTCCTACCACTCAGACCTGAGCACCGTTGGCCAGTCTTGGAAAATTCTCAATCAGTAATAAGTAACAGACTGTCAGGAAGTGTTCAGAAAGGAATAGAGGACAAATAGAGATGTGTCCATCCAGAGCTACATTTTTGCCTGGGCTCTGAGCTTTCTGGGGAGTCCTAAAGCTATTGTGGAGGCAGTGGGATCCAGGCAGTACCTGCATTTCCTTCTCCATGAGGCAGCACTGTGATGAAATGTAGTGAGGACCCTGCTGACAACTCTGCTCAGCCACTGCTGCTGCAGAAGCTGTGAAAGCAGGGAACTCCAGCCTCCCAGAGTGTGAGTTACAACTTGTGACTCTCTACTTTCTCCAGTGTTTCCTTTCTTCCATAACCTTCTTACCATGGCTTCAGCCCATGCTGTTTCCCCTAATGCCATTCCCCCTGTCCCCCATCAGTGGCATTGGCAATGTGACAATAATATCCAGTCTACAGAAAGGACAGCATGACCTAGTTTGTGGGGAATTTGGCCTCATTTCTCTTCCTGTTCACTGTTCTGCTGAAATTTTGGCCAACTTGCAGAGCTTCCCCTTAGGCTGGCTTCCCTGCCTTGAAACAAGGATATAAACCATGCTGTTTATAGACCCCTCTTTAGGTGTTTTGGGATGTGTTGTTGAGATGAGACAGGTGAATTAAATTACCATGAGTGTTTTAACTAACTTTGGTCACAAAATCCATGTATAGGCATACCAGGACAAAAAGCATCTGGGCTGACAAAAAGAGACCTCAGCATGCGACGAGCTGCTCTGATAAGAGAGGCGGTGACTCTGACAGAGAGTCAGGGAGGAATAGCAGACCCTAGAGATGGTGGCTGAGGCAAAAATGATGAGTTTGTCTATACAGAGAAAGTAATACTGCAGATTAAGGTGGAATAATGTCTGTCTGTGTATTGACTCCCAGCTACTTACTAGAACAAGCATCCAGCCAAAGACGGCAGTGAATTTCATCAGCTCAAATCCATGCCTACCAATTCAAGTGTCATTATGACCTCACACTTATGACCAAATGCAGAGTACTCCCAAGCATGTCCACTGCACTGTAAAGCAGCTTACATGCACAACCAGAGTAGGAGAACAATACCTTTGGCTGCATTCTTCCAAAATCATAGAAGTTTCTGTTACAAAGGACCTCTGGAAGCCTCAAGCCCACCTTCCCTCGTGGAACAGGACTTTTGCAAAGGACACCATAGATGTTTCTACCTTCTATCTGGGTCACCTGCTCCAGTGCTGCACTAACTTGATGAATGTGGTGTTTTCTAATATGTAATCTGAGCCTTAAATGTGTCTCCTGTCCAGCTGGCCACCGCTGAAACAGAAATAGCAGCAAGTATTTCTGCCCAAAGAAGTGATATCCCTACTTGCATAGGGCACAGTAACCAAGTCTTAGTTGGAAGCTTAATTTTTCTCTTCAGTTCAAGGGTTGCTTCCTTTCTGTGCTGTATACAGCATCTGATCTATCTTGCACCCACAACAGAACCACTACCCTTATGCTACCTAGCAGTTCACTGCTCAGAACTGCCTCCCTGCTGGGCTCCTGTCTTCCTTCTGTGGACTCCAACAACACCCCTCTCTCTCCCACCTCTCAGCTATTGCCAAGGGACAGGACAAGGGGGAATGCATTCAGACTGAAAGAGAGTAGGTTTAGATTAGATATTAGGGAGAAAATTTCTTCGCTGTGAGGGTGGTGAGGCACTGGCACAGGTTGCCCAGAGAAGCTGAGGCTACCCCATTCTGAAGTGTTTAAAGCCAGGTTGAATGGAGCTCTGAGCAACCTGACCTAGAGAAAGGTCCCTGTCCATGGCAGGGGGTTTGGAATTGAGTGATCTTTAAGGCCCCCTCCAGTCCAGGCCATTCTGTGGCTCTATGATTCTGTGTTGCCCATAGTATGGTTTAATTCACTTTCCCCCAATGCTGGGCAAGAATTAATTAAGATTACTTAATCTCAATTACTTAGTTACATGAGATTACTGTAGGGGGACCAGAGAGCTCTGCCTGACCCCAAAACAGACTTGGTTGGCTGATCTACCCCAGAGTCACCCAAACAGGGCAGATGGATGAGGGGCTGATGGTACAGTGTGAGTCAAAGGTCCTCCAGGCTGACCCAGTTACAGCTTTACCTCTGACACACAGTAAGTGGCAGCAGTAATGCTGCACCTTCTGCCAGCACTGTGGCAGTGCTCGTGGGCATAAAATCTCTGCAGCAAGCATTACAAGAGAGAGAGGACTGGTGAGAACTGCCCCTCTGGAGGCACAGCAAGAGGAATGGCAGCCAAGCTTTGTAGAAGGAGACTGCTCCCACCCAGACAAGAGGCTTTAGAGCAACATTGTCCTGCGGGCAAGGCTGGGGTGGGCACGGCAGACTCCAGCCCTGCCGTGCCACCCCAGGCTGCCCCTCTCCCGGGCCATCGGCGGAGCCGGGTACCGGGCAGCACAGCCCTGGCGGGGATGTCCGCGGAGGGCGCTGGCACCGGCTCCGAGCCGCAGGAAGAGAATCTAGGTCACAGATCCTCTCCGAGAACGAGCACTTCTGATGCTGCCAAGGGAAACAAACTGGCAGGAGAAAGGGGAACAAACTGGCTTGAAAGCAACAGGGGAATGGAGAGAAGTAACTCAGTGACTGAAACTAGGATACTCCGGGAAAGGTAAGCACCTGGATCCTTGCGTCACGCCCACAAAACCCCAGGCCCCGAGGGGTTTCCAGGTAAGAACATACTCAGGCAAAGATGTTGTGAGGATCCAGGTCTGCACTGTCAGGCAGCTGCAGGGCAGGACTGCGGGCACTCTGGGCAGAGATGGAGGGAGGGTGGATGGAAGGAGGCCACTGGCACAGAGTGGTGGGGAGCCGTCCCAGGGCTGGACAGCCGGGGATTACGGGACGGGAGTGGGGAGCGCTGTCAGAGCTGTGCAGGGAACTCAGGGCTCGGTTATTAGTGGGAAGAAAACGGAAGGAAAAAGGGAGCGCTCAGACCTCCCTCCCCCCTCCGCACGTGTAGCTTACGGTTCCGCGCTGAGAGGAGTACTTCCAGGGAGGAAGAAGAGAAGGAGGAGGAAGATGTTTGGTTTGCTGGGCAGCTTGTCCTTCCCCATGGTGCCGAGCAGGTCGTGGTGAGCCAAGCAGTGCTGCTACTCTCCTGCACCTTGTAATTCTCGTGCACTCTGTGCTCTGCCAGCCTCTTTATAGCTGCTCTCCGCAAACAGCCCGGGGGCTGGAGGAGATAAGGGCTGGGGGCCAGGGCCCATCCGGAAACGGGGAGAGGCAGCAAGGAGGAGCTGGAACAGAGGGACAGCATTTGGCCAGGGACTCCGCAAGTGGGGGAAGGGTATTTGTTTGGATAATGCTTATATTAGAAATCTTTGAACGATTCATACCCTGCTTTCTTTTACCCATCAGATATCCGCAGTTTTGGGGATATGAACTGTGTTCAGCACATGGCAATATTCCCTGTGGGCAGCACCCAATCACAGCAATCTGATCTAAATTTCCACAGTATTTCCTTCACGGTTCCTCTTCATCATCACTTTAAAGTACGTTGTTTTGAGTTGGAATGACTGACACAAAAGATGAAATTAGTAAGTTAATACAGGCCATCATGAATATTGATAAATTCCAGTCACAGCATGCCTCATTCTGCACAGTTTCTTCTGAGCCGTACAGTCCTCACTGCTTTGCCTAGCAAAGATAACACAAAAATTTGATGTGTCCTACACCTCCAAGCCTATGACCACTATAGAAAGCTTTTTCCCTTGAAAATGAAGTAAGATATTGAGCTGTGAAACTTTAATCACCTTAACCCAATTCTGGTATAGTTTCCTCTGATTTCTTTTCAGTTTCTATTTTTTAGCTTTGTAGGTGACTGCCAATTGTCCAAAACCAGAGTGGCTTGCTGCTGACTGCAATTGCAGGAAGAAAAGATGTCTGTGGTTGGGTGTAAATACTCTCTGTACTATCACAACAGTAGTATATGTGGGAATCCCTGTCTGCTCCAGAAGTCTTAAGCAATTTTGGAACCTCTGACACCAGAAGGAAATAATCCCAAGAAGGACACTTGTTTCTCTAATATGTTCCTGTTCAGTCTCCTCAAGGACTGTAGAACAACACTCAACCCTCAAGGCCAAAGCAAAACAATAAACTGAACTTTAACCTTTGTCTTTGGAGAACAGGCATGTGTGATATCATGCCTAAGGTGGTCCATGCACTTTCACCTAAGAGCTCCTGTTGGAAACCTGCAGAGGAATGTCTTTCCTTAGTGCCTACATCAGCTTTGTGTGATGACAGGTGAGAAAAAATCCACTGTAAAACCCAAGACTTATATTAACAGCTCCAGTTAACAAATTGTATTAGCTGTTCAGCAAAAGGCAGAAAAAATACTACAGAAGAAAAAAAAATTGGTATTGTTATTTTAAAGGAAATCCAAACTATGATATTACTTTTCCCAGCTAGCCTGTGAATCTAAAACAAACAAACCGAAAGCAATTTATTTCATATGACAAAAAAGTATGATAGGAAAAGGTAGTTGGATAGATCAATAGGAATAATAGGAACACCCAAAGACAAAGAAAGGGCTTTGTCATTGTAGAGGAGACGAAATACTTCACAGGCCACAATGAAGGGAAGGTCATCTATTGGAAAATTTCAGACAACATGAACATTTTACAACTTGCAACAAGCAGGAACAGGAAGATACACAATGAAATGAAATACCATAAAATGGCTTCATCAGTGAAATTTCAAATGAAACTGAAAATGTCAGAATGAATAAAGATTATCCACTTTAGTTGCTTGTTGAATAATTTAACCTGAGAGAAGGGCCTGACAGCAGATGAACTGTCTTTTCCAGACGTGGACAGCTGGGCTGTCAAATACAACTCATATTTCTGTGGTGTCATATGAACAAATGACTAAATTCAGGCATGGCAAAACCATCAATGAATTATTTTCATTTTAATGCACTTTGTAGATTAAATTGCAAACTAGATTGGTAGCTGAATTTTATAAATGGTCCTGTGACCGTATTTTGCGTGATGTGAGGTGGCCATCTGTAGGGTAAGCCCTGTACAAAGTAGGGGTTTTCTGTCTTTCTCAGCTATATTATAACAAACATCCACTCTATGCATAAACTTGGTCTTGCTTTAGAAGAAATTTATACAGTTTGTTGTATAAAAGGCTATAAACAAGGTTGTTTACCCTCAGGCATGAGAAATCTACCAGGTGTCTGTTTGATATTTACAGTACATAGCACACACAGAGTAGGATAAATTGTTGAAATCCCATTATAAAATCCATCTAAGGTAACTAGTGAACGATATCTAATAATTTTAAAACCTATAAACAGGAAACTGCTTGCATGTTAGCAGATATTTTGGTGTATTACAGAGAATTGAAGATAATCCCTGATGTAGTAACAAGTGACGAACTATTTTAATTTATACTTTTGTACTATTCAGAATTTTGCCAAGGAGGGGAATAGAAAAAGCCAAAACATTTACAAATGTGTTTCAGAACAGCACGCAGGACAATCAGCTATGCTCTTTTTGAGACATATGACTCTTCAGATAAAAATGTACCATGTAAAAAGATATATTAAATGCATATAAACTTTCTGCTTAGATTTCACTGTTAAGTAATTGTCTGGCTACATCTCCTCATGTACAGGCATCTCATGAAGGTTCTTCTGCTGGCCCTGAAGTTATGTTCAAGTCAGTTTGAACAGTGCTGGAGCCAGGCTTTCCTTGGAGGTGCACAGTGGCAGGAGCAAAGGCAATGGGCCAAGCTTCATACAGAGAAACGTTGCACACATGGAAGGGAAAAAATGTTTCTCCCAAGGGCTGTGTAACAGCAGAACAGGCACCCACAGGTGCCATGAGACATCCATCCCCAGATATCGTCCACACTTCATAGCACAAGGCCATGACCAGAAGTGCCAGTGTGGAAAAAACCCACATTCATAGTGTGTAGACACTTCAGAGATTTATCCCATTTATGTTTAAAGTTCACTTAGCTATAAAACAATAAAACTCCAAATCCCTGCCTCCCTCTGGAAGGCTGCTGGAAGAAGGCAGCAGAAGGTTGTGCCAATGCCACTTCCCTGTGGCACGGCCCATGCTGTACCCACCTGGTGTAACACCCACCTGCAGCAGGGGTGTGCAGGGGCTCTCTCTCCTCAGCCCTGTCTCCCAGAGCCTTCTGTCTGAGCTGAGGTGGCCAAGGGGAAGGGCTTTGTGCTTAGCTCATTTCCTGACTTGCCATTGGACGCTCTCTGTGCTACAGCAAAGCCAGATGTTTGGTACCCAAGACATGAGCCTTTTCCCAGTGCAGAGAAGAGCTGGGGCTCAACTGGTGTGTTTGTCCAGATTTTTGAGATAGAATATGCTACAGGAAAGCCAAACAAGAAAGTCCTGGTGGAGTGCAAGGCAAGGAAATCAGATATTGTCACATTTAATCCTTCCCCCTGCACCTCTGTTCTGTTTCAACTTGTTAGGCAGGGCAGAGCTGACATTTCAGGTCAGGGGAAGGTGTATGAGCCATGACAGTGTAACATTGCTGGAGAGCACACCATTTATCAGGACCCTTTTGAGCAGTGTCCTGCTACAGAGCCTGTCCTGGAACAGGACAAGACCTCTCCTATGCAGCCATGGGCTCTGAAGAGAGAGGCAGCTGTGTATCCCACAGTCAATGCAGGATGTCCCAGATGTGCTTTACCTTGGCACAGACCTTGGGGAAACACCTTGCCTTGACAGCAAGGGGAACCAGTGGGATCTAGAGCTTATCACTGCCAGAGAAGAGAAGTAGAAAACATCTGGCACAGTTATGCAATTGCTTCCAGTAATAACCCAGCCTTAACCTCCCTATGGGTAGTGAGTCAAAGGGTAGGAGGCTGAAAAAATGTGTGAGGTTAGCACTTTAGCAGCATGCACAGAGTCCTGTCAATAGCCAGTGGTGATTTTCTATTCTCTTTACCTCTGACTGCCTTGTTTGTATGTCCCCTCTCTACCCTCTCAAACAGGACTTTTTAGCGCTCCCAGCTGCCAGGTTATACATGCACAGTGTGACAGCATGGGGTCAGAAGTCCTGCTGAAATCATGTCCTTAAGGGAGGTCCTGGTTTGCCCAGCAGGAATGGTGTGTGCCAGAAAGAAGATCATTGTGCTGAGCTTCAGGAGTATCAGAAAGGGGAAGAGTGAGACATTCCCTTGAAGGAGGCTATTAGGCCCTGTATGCAATGTGGTGCCCTGCTTTTAGGATTTTCTTGACCCTCAAAAGGTGACCCTTTACAAGATCAAGAAGAAAGAAGCTTTCTCTTGTCATGAGCTACAGGATTAGCTACACTATATTGCTTTTCCAATTGAAAAATCCTTGAGGAAAGTTTTCATTGTTACTCTGAATAAAAAATTCAAATGTATGAGTGATGTTGCTCAGGAAGTCTTTCTCTGACACTCAGTGTTTCACAGCCAGTGATGCCAGAGATGTGACCATGCTTCTGTGTCCCCTGACTGATGAATCAGATGGTGGGGATCACTTCAGTGCAGACAAAGCCCCACCTCCCTAATTGTACACCAGATACAAATGAACTCAACAAAGGAATAATCAGAGAACAGGACTGAATTTTTTCCTCACAGCAATTTGACATTGTCATTTGTTGACTGAAGGGTCTTCTGATGCATTTCTGGTCTTCTCTGATCATTGAATTGGTTGGGCATTAATCATACAGGTGGGATCTTGCTGTGCCATTGTTAATAGCTTGGCACTATTACCTGTGACACTGCAGGGATCACAGAGGATTTGAGTCAAAAGATGGAGCAACCAATCTCCCTGGACCAAGGATTCCTTTGTCTGACCCTAGTTAAGCATTTGAGAGGCCTAAGCAAGAGAATGTTTCTACACTAGAGCTCATTTTTCTGGAGAGACCCATTATTTTTTCTCTAGATTTTGCATCCTGCTGCCTGCACTTTGGGTGAAACTCATCTTCTACTGTAAAAAAGTTTATGTTCACTTTTCAAAGCAGGTGTGGTCATTATAAGTCCTCTTCTTAACTAGGGCATAACATCAGCCTTTTGCTGATCCTGGAGTGTGGACTCCACATGAGCAGCAAATCAATTCCCACAGTACAAATAAACTCTACAAAGAATTATTTAACAAAAAAGGGAACTAAGCTTGACAGAGCATTTTAGTCAAATACACTATGACGTGATTATACCTCATTAACTCCTTTTTATTAATAAGAATTGCATTTCAGAGCAGCTTTTAATGTACTTCCAGCAGAGCCATGCACGGACCCATAGGAATCCAAAAACTTCAGAGCAGGTACAAGGTCACTGGCAGACATCCACAGTGAAGCTGGGAATTTCCCATTAATTGTAGTGTTGCTGACTCAGTCCCATGTCCTGCACAACAATTTCAGCTTTTTTGTCCTGAGGTGTGCAATGCCAAGCACAGTAAGCCAGTGCATGTGCCTTTGAGTTGGCAGCAGTGTGGTACCTCATAGCAGCTCTTGGGCCAGTGAGCCCAATTTTATCACAGTTGGACAACACACTTGGCTTAGTCTGTATGTCTAAAAAATTACAGTAATTCTACCTCCCAAGCCTGGAATATCTCTACAACAACGATATCTATGTTTCTTAGTAACACTGCTTAGCTATGGGCTAGTACAGACTTGTACAGGCCTGTACACAAACATTCATACCTACACCCTGATCTCTTCCTCCTTCAAGGTCTTGCCTCGACTTGCCAGGGCTTGCAGCCCTCTAGCACATCTACTTCTGTAATGGGTTCAGCAGTACTTTGAGTCCTGCCCCCGAGCTGTATTCCCACACTGGAACACTCCCCAGATCCCTGGCACCTCAGGATTATCAGATGACAGAGGAAGAAATGACATTCAGTCTGGTGGGTGTCCCTGGCTTGTGCAGTCCACAATTAATATACTTGCTTCAGTTTCAGGTGTGTGGCACAAAACCAAGAGCTGAAACACGACACCAAGGTTCCAGACAACTTGGAGGTGTTGGAATGTGTTTTAAGAATATTGCTGTTCCCTGTGAGAGTGGAAGCCAGGGAGACATGATCAAGATGTAAAAATCTGGAGGGAGAGTCTGAGCATGGGATATTTATTAGATCTGACTGCAAACAGCAACTCAACTCTGTTTGAGTTGAAGGATAAAATTGGGTAACAAACATTACATTTTCAGCATGCAAAGGAAGAGATTGCAGTGGGAAATGAGCATTTCATGTTTTAATAGTCAGGTTTGGCTTAGCAGGAAGATAAGGTTTCAAAAGAATGATAAAAATGCACCTTTTTTTTTTTTCTTTTTTTTCTTTTTTTTTTTTTTCTTTTTACCAGGAGCTTGTTTCTTCCCAGGAAACTATGTTCAGCAGAACAGAATAAAATATTTGGCCAGACCTGAGGGGATTTTATGAGTTCCATATGAGATGCTGAAGCCTTAACTTAATTGGTCTTGCATTCTTCAGGAAGATATACACCCTGTATCTACATCCACTCAGTCTGCTCTCCTTTTCAACCTTGTTACTGTAACTATTGATTTCTCTTGCTTTAGTCCAGCCTGATACTCCTCTAAATCAAGTCAGTTGCTACCATCTGGGCTGTGTCAGGAATGCAAAATCCACAGCCTTTCTTGCTTTCCTCCTTTCCCTCCTACTGCCAGTGATGTTTTAATTTTAGAATTCTGCATGGAGATCAGAAACGTACCCAAAGCTCTTTCATGTCCCACAAATTCCTTGTGTGTGGAACTTAAGAAAATGGCTTTTTATAACATCAGTATCATGCATATCCTGCATGGCCAGCCCTGTGGGGTTCTAAAACTCAAATTGTTTAGTGCATTTTGGAAAAAAAAAATATATATCTTGTGTTGACCGGATGATTAATTTTCACCAGGAAAAAAAATTGCAAGCCCTCGCGCAGCTTTTAGGAAATCTGGTGGAATGGATCCTGTCGAAACACATCCTCGCCCTGGGACTTGAGCAGTTTGATGCTCATTCCTGCTCGGGCCCCTGCACGGGGGTCCCGTTGAGCCCCGGCTGCGCTCCCGGTGCCAGCCTGGCTCCATCCCCGCTCCCGGGATGCGGCGGAGCGGAGCGAGGGCGCCGGCCAGCGGGGACCGCGGCATCGGGAGCCCGGCGGGATGGGCGCGGGCTGCCGCCGCCGCTGCTGCACCCGGGAAAGAGGAGCAGCATCCCTGTTTCTTTCCCGAGCCCTCCCGCTGCTGCTCTGCTAGCGTGTTAGTGTTTGCAGGAGCCACCACGACTCCAAGCGTGACGAAGCAGGGGAGGACAAGAGGAGCGGGAAAACGGGGAGGCTTGCTGCTGGTGGCTGGTACCATGATCCGTCGTGGCCTGGTTTGGACAAACTCTGGCCAGACTTGTGACCTGGAGGGCCTGGCAGGGTGAGATCCAGGATGTGGGCCCAGGCAGGCACCAGGCCTGGATGGCAAGCTGCCCCTTTCCTCACCCTGTCCCCTGCCAAGCATGATACAGTCACTGCATGATGTCCTCACCTAAACCCCTATTCTTGTGCCACAGGGGCAGAGCAGTGCCCCCGCAGGGCTGGGGAAAGGTCAGGGGCTGTCCAGCAGCCAGGAGCACTGGGTGCCATCTCTGGATGTGGGGGGACTGAACACGATGTGTGTTGCACCAGTGGCCCGTGGCTATCAGCTGTAGCTGAGGGATGTGGCAGAGTGCTGCAGGCAGGACAGGCATGTTCCCTCCTCATCCTCCCCCAGCCAGCAGTCATGACACATGGATTATCAAAATGCCTGTTCTGTGACACTGAAAAAACCCAATGCCCAATGTACAGGTGTTTATTGGTGGAAAGGTATACATGATTATGTTACAGAACTGGAGAGATGTGCTGTGAAGGGAAACAGAGAATCAGACACTAGCTCAATCAATGCCACGGAGTTCCACTGTGATTGCTAAGGTGCAGTGGCCCTTTCCAGGACTTCATGACACAAGAAAATAGGGTGCTTGACCACTTGTTCAACATTTATGGTGCTCCTGCAGGTGAAAATCCAAAAGAGAATAACCTCAATGAGAACAAACCAATAGCTGCAGGTTATGAAACATGGGTATTTTTTTCAAAATACAGGGTAGTCAGTTCTTTTTGTGTGAAACAGAAAAAAGCTGGACTGAGGTCTTGCAGCAAGCTATGCCTGGATTCCTCAGAAACTGCTCATCAGATAGGAGCCAGCAGAATTGCTGTGCTGAGCAGGATGCAAACCTGACCTCCTCTACAGCCAGGCAGCATCATACCTCTGTACCTCTGACTAGTTATTACACTGCCTCCATGTTTCGCGTCACCTCATGTCCTCCTCAGATAATGTATTAACTGTCCAAGAAAAAGCTTCTGTTAGTCCATGTGGAAAACCTTGCTTGGGCCTGGGAAGCATAGACTCCAGAGGGAAGACTCTCAAGGACGGCCATAGGTGGTTCTTTGGTACATATCTGTGCTTTCATAGAAACTTTAAAGGTATTTCCCAGCCTTTCTGTTGTTCTGCACTTTGGCTTTCATTCTAGATGCTAAGCTCTTCCCATGGACAGCAGTGTGGTCCCCACTTGGATTCCACTGGTGTCGTGGGACAGGATCTGGTCACTGTCTCTGCCTGCTCTCTGAGAAGCCTCATGGAGAGTTCATTTCCTCGAGAATGGTTACTGTTCTACTCACTCTGCTTTTGCTGCTTTATACTTCACTTTCTTATCTGTCTGTTTGGTTATTTTCTGGCTTTCACTTACCTTTTCAAATCCTTAGTCCGTTCCTGCAACAACCTCTTTGCAAGGTGATGAATATTGAGCAACAGCATACTCTTCTGGAGAAGAAGAATAGAAATGTTCTTATTACCCTGGAGAACATTTCACGTGCCTTTCCCTGGAGGTGGATATAACCTATGCATGCTTAAACTGGAAATCCTTGAATGTCCTATTTTCTGCTGCATGTATTTTCATAACTTTCTAGTCATGCATATTGGTCACCTTGGGCATGAGACCAAGGTCAGTGAAGTGAAATGAGTCTCTCCCCTGGCCCTAGATTCAGGTTCTGATGGAGTTCAGAGGAGTGCTGGTTAAAATCAAAGACGTACCTGTTTCATAGTAATCATAGATCTGCACAGGAGCTGGCTTGGGGTGGGTCACTACAAAGTCCTGCTCAACTGAGAAAGTGATTTCTTTTCTTTCCTTCTGTGAGATCTGGAATGGAAGGTCAGAGATCACATCAGTCTTTTTATTTGTAAAACACCATCTAGAACAGACAAGGGTGGTAACTGACAAGTTGCATATTCCAAATCCCACTGATGCCACGCCTACAGATATGGGACAGCTGTTATCTAAACATGTTTGGAGAGTCCAAAATGAAACTGAACTGAAAAGTTAATAGACTTTCTGTCCTGCTTGTATCACCTGATTCTGTAATTATTACATATCCTATTGCCAAAGGTGTGAAAATTGTCCAAAGGGACTGAGTTTAATTTTCCAGGATCTCCCAATGGTCAGGATGATAAAGTCCGGTATTCCAATCCCTCCCATTTCAGACATTATGTGCCACCAAGGAACTGGGAAGCAATTTACAGTGTCCATCACTGGGGTATTGGCTTCTGTTAGTTCTACAGGGTCCCGAGCAAATTATTTACTAGGTAAATTCTAATTCAGGGATTAGATTACAAGTAAAATTTTGCAATGATCGATCATAAGAAAAGCAAAGAAAATCTTTCCAGAGGAGAATGAAAACAGTGTTTCCTGTCCTGTTGGAAAGACTGAGGTTTATAAGAAGCCTACCAAAGAGACATACCCACAAGGGAACCTCTTTTCTGGTGATTATCTGCTTTTTACTGAAAGGAGCAAGAATTTTGATTAATTTCAATGTGTTTTTTTTAATTAACTTTTTTGATTTTTTAGTTGCTGGTAGGACAGGTGTCAATTTGAAGCTGTTTGGAAGGTTGGGAAGTTACATGCAGTTTGGGAAGTAAGCAGCTTAGTAATTACAGTAGAAAACTATTGAGGAAGAGAACATGATAAATGCACCATATAGGGTATATCCATATTGTGGTTATACCTATTACATGCTGTTTCCATCTTTTGTGAAAATCAAATAGACAGTGACCAGAACTTACATTTTGCAGATAAAGGAGGACGTGATTTTTCTTGTTTTCTACTTGCATCACTGTACGACTGTCAATGAGCTTTGAAACAAGGAAATGGAGATAAATATATTTGTAAAACATTACAAAACAAGTGCTGCCTCAGACCCTACAGCTCCATGCCTGTGGTATTCATTCTTCTCCTAGTCAAGTTTCAAGGGCTGGTAGCTGACTTTTAGAGTCCAAATGTTGCTGAATAGATGGAAAGGATAGACAAAACCCTACCACTTGACGTAGTTGAGTGTATGAGCTCTTTCCAAATACACAAGTCAGTGCAATTCACTTAGGGAATTCTGCCTGACTCTGGATGTGATCTATGTTTCAGAGCTAGTCTGAGAGGTTTCCCAACCTTCCCCTACCTGGGCAGTGCCAGCTTCCAGTTGCAGCTGCCATCTGCTCAGGCTTGAGCTGAAACCCTTCCTAGTTTTAAATATAGGAGGATCTGTGTCTTTGAAGCTCCCTGGAGGGCACTCCCTCCCCCCAGTAATGAACAGTGCAACCATGCAAACACCATGCAAACATGGTCTGTGGCTGAATGGTTCTTAACCACAGCTCTGGCTTTCTCCTCTGTGCCGTAGGGAGTAATTTAGCCTTGCTCCTCTAAGTTTACCTTATCCAGGGAAGACTTAACAGGAACAAACCCAGAGAGCATCTTCACATCAATAATGACCATGTTGGAGCTGCTGCGTTTCCCCGTGTAACTGAAACAACAGAGGGCCCTGTCAGCAGTCTTTTGGGGTATTGTGTCTTACAGGCTGCTGTCATCAGCATATTGATCAGCTTGTGGTTCTTGACTCCATCAGCTGAAGTGAAAACACACAGCAGTGTTCTCTGCATGTCTTGTCATCTGCTCTGCTGATGGCACATTACCTGCTTGTGAGGACAATATCAAATTTTGCTGGTTTATCCTGTGGGCAGGAAGCATTTGATGTCTGTACTGAAAGCAGAAATCCAATGGACCCCTCTGGAAGGTGAATGTTGTATCTCAGTGCTGTCTGGAAGAGGAAAAAACCCTTTTGTTCAGGAATGCCAAAGATTTTATTTGCATTCCTAAAAACAAGTGTCACACTTAGTAAATTTTTCTGGCAATGTTGCACTTGGTTTTGTGTGGAAGATCTTTGCTTACATCAATGATGAACACATAAGACTTCTACTCTTTAACAATGAAGGTGCTTGTACCCAGAGTCACCTCAGAAAGAAACCAGATATTGATCAGAGAGGACTCTTTTTCCATGCCAGAACTCCCTAGGAGTCAGAATGTGGGATGGGGAAAAGAGTGTTTAAATGGTTTAGGGAAATGAAGCAAATAGGAAAAATGAAGAGAAGTCGGCTAGAAAATCATCAAAATATGCTATCTTGTATGCAAAATGTGAGACATAATGAAGAAGAAAGCAGACATTTACTTGCATAAATACACATCCACTGCCATTCATTGTCAGGCTGTATTTCCCGGGGACCTCTGGAAGGGCAGCCTGTTGCAGCAGGAGCCTGTTCTCATTGTTGACAATAAATACCTTCTCAAAAGGCTTTTTGGAAGTGATCTTGACTCCATTTTGTGAAGCAGAGTTGTAGGTGGCCTCACCATAAGCAGCGAGTGCTTGAAGGGCAATGACTGTGTCCTGAAGAAAAAGAAAATAATAAAAGACAATTGGTTACACAGCATGACCAGTGCAGAGGAGATCAAAGTCACTCTTGCAATACCAATCACAGTTGCTTCTTCCTGAATTTGAGTATAATTCCAGAGTTCCCACACAAAAGGAGCCACTTCATTCTCTCATGTGTGCTTTAGAGTAGAAGAATCTCTCTCCTAACACAAGGGTCTCAGAACATAAAATCTGAGCAGCAGAGTGTGCTTCTAGAGTTCTTCATAGTGACGAAGCCTGTGCTGTCTGAGGAGCTACACAGAACTCATGGGTCATCTAACCTGTGGGACTTGGTGTTTTCTAGGCTCATCCCTGACACAAATATCTGTATTTATTGCTAGTCAAATTACTCTTGTATGGTTTTAACATTTCTATAGTTAAGAAGAGAGGGGGAAAAAGTATTTTGGTCTCCTAATATAAAAGTTTGGTTTCTTTCAGAGACAGCAAGTAGAAAGGAGAAACAGGATGAGGTCGTGAGAGAGCCCTGCTGGAACCCTGACACAGTGACTTATTCCTAGGACTAGCTGTGGAGTAGAAGGTAGTTTTGGCACCTGGGTAGAAGAGAAACCTCCATAGGGATTCTGCTGCCTGATGATCCATTGCACAATCCCTGAAGCCTTTGTGAGATCCTCTTTATTCCTGTTGGGTTTGTAGAGCAATGCCAACAACACATAACTGGTGATCTCAACTTCTGCTGAAGGGGCATGGTCAAGGAAGGAGGGAGATTTGTCTGATGGAGACCTCTCCTCCTGCTCCCAGTGCTGTGAGCCATCTGAATAAATAGAGAGAGGAACCAGTATTGATTACAGGTGTCACTGCTCTGTACTGCCTTGGAGTCTCACTGCATCCAGGCCTCTTCCTCAGAAGGATTCCCTGCAGATCAATGAATGCACTGCAGGTTAACTCCACAGATTATCTGTGTGGTTTGGTTCGTGTGCCCACACTCTCAATATTGCCAATGTTAGACCATCACTAAAATCTGCTAGTCTTCCCACTTCCCAAATACCCCAAATGACTGAAACTCACCAACTTCTTTTGCTGATTTCTGTAACTCCTCAAGGAATGATTCACATTTTTCTGCCTTGCCAGCTAAGCAGAAAGCATAGGCCATGAGTGCCTGAGTGTAAACCTCACTGATACGCTTCTCAGATGCAGTCTCCAGACAAAAAATGGCATTTCGGATTACAGGGTACTTAAAAACAAAAAAACATATGGGTCTGATTCAGGACAGCTGCTCAATAATTTATTTTCTTTAAACCTATTCCTCATCCTGTCTCTATCACAGCAATGAGAGTTGGACTTCAGCTCGTATAATAACTTCAGGGGAGAGAATATAGAATTCTTCAGGGAGGGATTTCACAGGAAACATCAAACAAATCAAGTAGCTTTCAATGGTGTTCCTGATGAGGTTGATCTATATATTTCACAGATAATTCCTTCTGCTTACCTCCATGATAATTATTTGCTCTGCATTTCTATAGTCAAGAGTTTGTTGTCTTGAGCAAATCTAACTTAGTGGTTTCTATCCTCACTGGCTTTGGTGTAACTGTAATTCTGTGATGTTGTACTAGGTTTACATCCACAAAAAAATGTACAGCTTGCCTCTGTGTCCTCAGAAAGGATATGAAAAAGTGGAATCTAACTCATGTATTGAAGTCTAACATCTCTGTAGTCACCTTTGTACTGCCAACTTTTTGAAAAGGGCAGATCAGCTTTTGCTCTGATGGACATTTGTTTTTCCTGACATATCTTTTAGTTCCATTTGTAGATTTTATAGATTAACCTGCAACAACTTACTTTCTTGACTGGGCTGTCTTTGAGGCTAAGCCATAGTGTTTGGGTTCCTGCCTATCATGTGTGGGTTTCTACCTGTCAAGTATTTTTATTGGAAACTAAAGGGTGTCACTAAATTTTTTGTGTCTCACAAATAGAAGATCTAATCCCACTGAAGTTTGTACAGTTTCTGCTCAAAGACTGGTGGTTTAAGAGGTGTAGAGATGGGGATTTTCTCTATGGCAGCAACCAGTGCAGATACAGAGCATGGTCATCTACTCTGGGAGCTCTCTCCGTCTCTTTCTCTCTCTTTACTACCTAGACAATTTAGGAGATGCTAGACTCAAGGCAACACCTGGGGACCAGTTCCATCTGAATATCAGGTAAGTGTCCTTACCAAACTGGAGTGCCCAGCTTCCAGCATGGCAATGGTGATGTAGGCAGAAAGAGACAGCTCGTCATCTACGCCTCCCTGAAAACCACATGGAGAGAGGAATAATCAGTAAATGCCACAGGTGAGAGCCTTTAAATATGAATTGCCATGTCTCAGCTGAGAGATTGTGGATGGTTCTGGAGGTAGTCCAAAGGGAAGAATAGCATTCACATGACTCTTGAATAGCTCACAAATCCAGAGAAGCCCTTTGCTAGTAAGTCCAAAAACATCACTCCTTCAAGCTTACAGTCCTGTAACCCTATCTCAGGTGCACATAACATGCACAGTAGGTGTACGAAAGCTGACTGAGCTGAAAATAGTCATTACAAGATGTGGAGAATTAGCCCTTGGAAGAATACAAGCATTGGGAGTGAAATACAATTTTTGGCAGTAAAAGCAAAACATATTCCTAATGAAAAAGTATAAATTTGACCAAGTTGTAATTCTCTACTACCTTCAAGGCATTGTTGAAGAGTGTCCCAACACTCCGAAAACAGCCATCTAGCTTCTGTTTGCTTGACAGCCACATCAGGGTTTGAGACTGGACACGGTCATCAATATAGATTAAGCGACCAGCTTGTGCAAATGATCTGTACACAAAGGCAGTGAGCCTGCGAGGGAAAGATGGAGCTGTGAGATGAGCACTGGAAGAAGCAGAAGAAGTCAGCCCTCCCATTCATGCTGTTGAAGAGCATGAAGAGTTACAGCCAGAGTGCTGGTGGCTTGCCCAGAGTGTTGGTGGCTTGCCTTCTCTTTGTGTGCTCCTCAAAGAGAGAATAGCTAAAGGGGTAGTAGCTAGACGGGAGAGAAGGATGGCTAGATGGGAAGAATGTCCAGCACACTCTGTGGCTGATCCTGTCTACAGAACACCACAGTGCAATGGGTTTCATAGGAGACAGCAGGAGTATTAATCAGAAAGTCAGCTGGGTCTTTAGGGATCAGCTTCTTCTCATGCATTCACCCTGGCAGAGGATGGAGAGACATTTCCTTTAGTGCTTTCCAATCCCCATTCCTAGACAGCTCTGTACATCTGATTCAGCCAGTAAAGCTGCCTCTTACCTGCCCTGTAATAATTGAATGCAAATTCATCTCTGAGCCAATTCTGCTCCCAGCCACTCACCAGGTGTTCCCTTCTTTATCTCTGCGGCCAAAGATGCTGTAGGACCCATCAGGATGTTTGTATGACAGCTGCTTCTGGTAGCCTGCAAGAACATGGAAAAGGAAGAATTCTTGGATGCAAAACAAAACCCTATTTTGTTTGCTAACATATTTGTCTGAAACCACAGTGGGAAAGAATGGAAAGGCAATGTATATCTACCAAGCAAGAGGGGAGCTCTAAGGGATCCTTAAATGGATGTATGGAACATCTTGTCTTGCAGAAACACTGAGAGAATAAGGAAGCTCTCTCAGCTCTATGCTCCACCTAAATATACAGGATCAGGATACATGCTGTGCCTGACTGGGAAAAGAGAAGGGGACTGAAAGACAAAACCTTGAAGGAAACATGGCAGTTGAATGTCAGCAAAAAGGCATAAGATAAGAAGATAAAGGAAAGTAAAAAAAATGTCTTGTTCAGGGCAAATCCTTGGGTCGCTGGGCTGTGCTACTGCTGTGGTGCCATCGGCCAGCATAGCCACGCTGCTGCTGCTGCTGCTTTGGCTCACTGGCTCTCAACAGGAATTTCAGCACTCATTGTAAGGGAACCACAAAGCTCTCACCGCTCACTAAGTATCCAATGGCCCTGGATTTGACCTCTTCACTCAGCTGCCCTGTCTTGTTCAGATAGTCCAGGATGTAGATGTTGGGTGCAAAGAGGGCCATGTTCTGCTCGCCACAGCCAAAGGGCATCTGGAGGAGCTGGTGCAGGTTCTGCATGGCAGTGCCCATGATGTCACCTGAGGAGCAGGAGATGAGAGGGCAGGATTAGCACAACTCATAGCCACTGAAATTTCCAGTAATTTCCATTCCACAGGTAGAGTACTAAAAGCCTAGCAGGGATTGGGAGCCTTCTGAACAAACATGAAGTTCTCAGGGCCGAATTCTGCTCTGCTTTGCAGCCAACAAAGAATTCCTTCCCTACCTCTTCTTACATATAAATTGCCCTTACCAGAAACACTCCATTTTTTTTGGTGCCACTTCAGGCAGATACTTCTGTTGGAAATGAAAGGAACTTACAGGAAACTTCTGTTTCCAGAGGATGGAAGGGGACAGCCAGAGCTATTTATTGCAAATATTTATTGCAAAATTAACAGCTAATGCTGCAAAGGGACATTGATAATGCAGATGTATCACATCTTATAACTATAGCACCTCCTAACTGTTATTTGTAGGAAAGGTAGCACAGAACCAGCAAGGGATTTCTGGAATGAGCTTCTAAAAGTCACCAGCATTACAAAACAAGGGTTTTATGGCTAGTGGGTCATGTAATCAAATCCACATCCTGAAAAACTGATTAGACTTGCTTCTCTGATTTGTAGGTGGCTGTGTAGAAAAATGCCATACTGGCATGAATCTGGCTGAGGTCATAAGTCAGAACTGGGCTGCTACCTCAGAGAAGGACTTTCAAATGCACTAAATTTAAATAGAATACTGAAGAGTGATGCAACTGATATTTAAACTTAATCTTGCTGATGCAGAGCACTGCTGGACAAGATGAGAATCAGTCTCTTTTCTCAAAAGCTTCCCACACGAGGAGTGAAAACTCACATTTTGAATCCTGAACGAGCTTTCATGTTACATTTTCTATATTTTCTTTTTTTATTGTTTTATTATTATATATTTACCAACAACAGAAAAGGAGGCTCTGGCTGATCCTTCCAAAACATTTGTAGGTAGCTCTAGAGCTATATCTTGAATAACTACGTCATCTGTGGAGAAAAACATTTGTCACTTATATAGGAATACTAATTATAACCGTGAAATGCTCCTGGTACAAATTGCACAGTACAAAATTGCACTCAAGAGAGCAATAAAGCAAAACTCACAGCATTCATCAAGAACACGAAGAGAGAAGGGGACATAGAAAAATCAAAATTGTGAAAAACAGATCAAGTGGTATAGTCTCTGTCATTGCTCAGTAGAAAACAGTAAAACAGAGTAAGGTTGGTGCTCACAGGTTGTAGTATCTGTGACCCTTGGGGACTCCTTCAGCGACACAACTGATAGAGCTGGTTGGTGGGGATCTGAAATGATTTTTTGCCTCTTTTAGGCCAGTCAGGAAACCTTAGGAGCTGTTTGCTGTCAGCATTGAGATGGTGTGGAAAGGAACATTACATTCCATCTCCCATTCCCACCAGAGGTGGAAAGCTGTAAGCTACAAGTATACATGGAATAGAGGACAGCAGTCAACATGAGTGAATGAAACAGAGGACATAATTTGCACAGAAAGGTTGTGTCCCTTTGAGAGCTTCATAGCAGCACTCCTGCAGCATCTGAGCACATCTGACCAAGGCACAGATGCTGCCTCAGTGATATACACCAGACCACACAGGAATTTGGTAGTAGGAAACTGAACTATTACATGCATATTAGCTATCATATGGACAACTCCGGGAAAAAGGGAAGGGAAAACTTCAACAAACACTGCAGGAAAGAGTGCAGACTCCAACCTTCCTTTCAGTTCTTCTGAAGACAGCAGTATGTAAGACCCTTACCTTCTGTACAAATTAAGGAGTTTTGAGTCTTTTCCCTTCTGATTCCTTCAGGCTTCATGGAGATGGAAAGAAGAGACACATGCAGTGGATGAGACAAAAGCACGCAGAAGAAATTCAGTGACAAAAAAGCCACCCTGTTCCCCAACCTCCTAAAACAGGTGGAGTGAAGCAACAGTTTACAAGTTCATGTATGATGTGGCTGCTCCTAAAAGGGAGATCACATCAGATGGAGTCCCTCATTTCCTGTTTCTCCTCTGCACGAGGGAGACATCCACTTGTCAACACCCACTGATCCTCATGGAAGAGAACATCAGGTGGGAGTGGACTTGGTCTTAGATTGAACAGCCAGACCCTGTCCCAGACAAATGAAGGTGGAGCCATACCAGGAGTTCTTTAGGGAACCTGAAAACTTTTACTTGCTTTTGGTACTTCTGCTGTGTTTTAGTTTCCTCATGAGAAGGAGTACAGGACAAACAGTAAGAGCTCTCAGCAGTACCTCAACCAGTAGTGTTCTGATCTGGGTGTCCCTGTAGTCAATACTGATGTTCCTGGGAGCTTTGTCTCCACAAGCTTCATCATCCTTGGTCTCTGCAGTAATGCTGAACACTACATTACCTTAAATAGCAGAAAAAAAAATGGAAAAAAAATGGACCTCTACCATGCAGGATGATTGACAAAGTAAGAAATTTCATCTGATGAATGAGATGAAGCAGCTCAACATAATGAATGGTCAGTCACTGTAGGTGAGACATATGGGAAGAGAACTGGGCTCTAAAAATGGCAATGATAAACACACTGAAGCTGTGGAGAAGCTCTTCAATCCAGACAGCTGGAAAGAGCAGTGGTAGACCAAGCTCTCCAGGTTGGAAAAGGATTAAGTTTTTTCAGGTGAGAGATAAATTAGTATCAATCTTGTAACAGAAAACCAAGTAGGTTCAAAGAACTTACCAATTTCTGTGGGGAAAATATTCCAGACATAGGTCTTTCTTTGCTTGGCACATACACATCCATCATCCTCTGGGGAGATGAGTTTGGCTTGATAATCAAGGGAATCTGACAGTGAAACATTAATCTGAGAACAGAAGGAGTAGTGGAATGGGAAGAAGGTTTTGTACCATATTGCAATTGGTGCTTTATTGTTAGAGGGGGTGAGACACTATCTGCTTACATCTGGAGTTAAGTGTAGAGCAGATTTAAGGCTTTGGATGGTGATTTGATTAATCATCCATCAGATGTAACCTGAACAGTTTTCCCTTTTGCTTCTCCCAACAGTCTTAACAGATGTTAAGCATCCTATACACAGCTGATTCTTAAGGAAAAGGCCCCAATGAAACCATTGATGGCTTTCATAACTGTGGATGGTGAATGATACTCCACAAAGCACTTGTTTCTTTTCTCTATGAATCTTGAGACGGCTGCTTTACAGACCTGCCCTAGTCATGGTTCACAAGATCTCCCTTTGCTTTGTACTGGTTTCAGAGGACAAATCCAGTCAGGATAATCTGTTGTCAGCTAGAATGAGCAGTACCTCAGCCAAGAGCAGATCCAACCACCTGCACCAATCATTTTTTTGCAGCTTCTTTGGAGATGGGGTAAGGTCTGAGAATGTGGGCAGAAGTACATACCTTAATGCAGTGGTCAAGGTAGTTAAAGACAGTGGCTCTGAGCAGGAAATCTTCTCCTCGTATGATGGAGTATGGCAAGGTCAAGTCAACAAAGAAAGGCTGCAAGGCTGTCACAGTGGCAGGCACAGATATGCCAAATCCAGCCAACTCTTCCACACAGAAAGCACTGGCTTTCCATTTGGTGATGGTGTCAGGGATGGCGTATGAGATGCTGGCTTTTCCACTAGAGCTGATGGGAATGGAGAAAGGATGAAAGTTTTAGAAAGGGTATATTTCAAATAACTTGCTTCTTAGTAGAAACAACAAGTTTTGAAAACCGGAACTACCCTTATTCTATCTGCAGTAATCCCATATAAAATCCCTGGAATTTATCACTAAAATTTGAGAAAAGTCCATTTGAAAGTTCTTCTGCCCATCATATCCTTGAGTTTGGAAAGACAACTCAGAGTTCTTGTTCTGCAAAGCCATATTTTAAATAGAGGTGTCCTTCTTCTGAGGAAGGCAATATGACTCATGGTACACACATTGTGGGAACAGGTGTCTTTAGGGACATCTTTGGTAATTTGGTCATAGAAAAGAGAAGGGCAGATAGGCAGCTAATACATGAAAAACTAGGTCTTCTGGGCCAAAAAGGAAGAAGAGTTGGCAAGGGATTGCCACCTTGCAGGACATCAGAGAACATATTTAGTAATTCTGAAAGCAAGGCAAAGATATGAAAGAAGCAGTACTCACTTAATTGGAACTATATCCCAAATCCAAGCTTCAGGAAAGAATTCCCGAATAGTTTCAAGGACGAGTCTCCTCTCTTGTTCCTCCCTATCAGCTTCAGCTGGTAAGAGATAATGAGAATTTAGTAAAACTTGTCTCATGTAATGGAGATGCTCAGAAAGGACAGGTTTGAATCTGCATGGGCCAGTATGAAGGACAGGAAGTCTTTTACTGTTTCCCTTCTAACTGAGACTATACATAATGCCACACAAATATTATTAAATGTTACTAATATATCCCTCAGTTAAGTACAACCTGCTGTCAAAGGAAAAAGAAAAAAAACATTGCTTGAAGTGTTTTGGTCTCTCATGAGCATGAGACCTAGGGCTAGGACTCAGGTCACTTGTCTCTTAGCTCTGATTACTGTTCTCACTGTCTCACAGTCTTTTCCATCTAGCTCTAGTCAGAAGGGAATCAATGTCAACAGTGTTAGTTTTGTGTGACTCTCCCAACTGCCAACAATTCTCAGTATGAAACTGGACATGGATCAGAAGTGTAGACCTGAGAGACTCTTTTGGGCATTGGCCATTAGCTTAAATAATCTCATTCTATGCCAGGCCAATATTTAATATCAAAACCGAAGTGGTTGATGAGTACTGTCCATGTCCATATAACAAGAATACCTCCTCCTTTAAGAAGAAAGGTAAAATCTCTTTCCTGTCCTCTGTATTACCTGATGATTTGATATGGTGTGCAGAAGCCACGTGTCCTGCATTCACTACATATGGTTGACGTCTTACAGTCTCACCAGTGCATACAACTGGTTGTCGAACCTTTGAGTTGGTAAAAAATTTAATTCCCATATCCTGTAAAAAACACATTTTAGCATTAGCTGTAACCACACTGTAGCTGAGGTTTGTTCCATTCTTCCCTCTTTGCCATTACTGTGTTTCCACCACAGAGCTGCCCAGAGACATGTATGTAGAGACTGTTGGGAGCTTTGTGTGTGCTGGAAAATCACAGTAGGCACCAGAATCAATTGAGAATAGAGGTCTAAGAGGAGAGTTTGTCATGTATGAGTTTTACCAATAGGGTTGTTTTCAGAATCTAACACTACATAAGCAGAAACTCACTTCAGCATATTTAAATAATGTACAGGACATTTACCCTCAGGAATTGATACACATCTGGGCCTAATTCAGACATTACAGGCATGTAATACAAGCCTTTGTGAAAGATGTGGTCAGATGAGACACAGGGCTCTTGGGAGTCTTCTTCTAGATTGAACCCATGGAAGACGTAGCCTTGAAGGTCTTGTAGGGGATGTAGGCTGTATACCTGTGAGGAGTAAGGAGACAGGATCTGTGTGTATGTAAACATCAACCTTACTGACACTGTCAAATACTGCAAATTGCCAAAATTGAGATGACAGCCTGTTTGAAACCATGCTCGGTTTCCTGGACTGAGAAAGGGCTGGATGGCTGGGATTAGAGGACAGTGATCAGTGGCACAAAGTCTAGTTGGAGGCCAGTAACCAGCAATGTACCACAAGGCACTCCAGTACTGGGTCTAATCTTGCTCAATATCTTCCTTGATGGTCTGGATGTTGCAGAAAGGGCCTACCCTCAGCAAGTTTGCTGATGGCACAAAACTGGGAGTAGTGGATATGCTGGAGGGTTGTGCTGCCAGAGACTAGTCACAGGTTAAACTAAATCCCACATGAAAGAGGATTCCAATCTGCAGGAAACAAAATTTGTTTATTGCCTACTAAAGATGGCTTATGACCAGCACATGCCAGAAGCTGTAGAGCTCTAACTCAGTCTAATGATCTCAAGTGGAGAGACACAGGATTGGAGGAGGAAGAAGCAGTGGAAGGAGACAAGTCATTTCTTTGGCAGCTTACCGTTTCCATGGACAGCTCTGTCTCTGGCTTCAGGAGCAGCACGCTCTGATCCACTGCCCTCACAGCACAGAAGGAGTTGGCAGCAGCTTCAATGACCAAATTGACTTTGGAAGCTGGGTGCATCTGCTTTTCAGAGAATTCCAAGCGGACCTGAAATTCATCAAACAGATGTTGGCATGGCTAACCCATGCTGCTGGGGCTGCTCTGACTGTGTGTGTGAGTGGAGGGCAAGAAGGAGAGTGGAAGGATTTTCTGTTAAAGCACAGAAGATCTGCCTGGAGGAGGATGTCTGGTCTCCACTGTAGCTGTCTACCAGGCCTCTGTTATAACAGGGACTTAGGCAATAAGCACACTTAGATTCCTGTGATAGCTTAAATGAAGCCTGCCTCAAGTGATTTAAAACAAAGTGTGATTCTTTTGATGTTTTATTGAATCAAATTGAACTTTATTATGACTTGACTACATGCAATGATCCCTACAGTGAACAAATCATATTTTTCTGAAGTCCATTGCCCATGTTAGCAAATATATAAAACAGATTTTGCATCTACTCAGAACAAAATCTATTTCACATTTGTTTTAGATAAGAGGAAAAAAATAGGAGGGGTAACTAGAAATGGGTAACTAGAAATGTTTTGTTTAATGTCACTTGGTTTGTCTTGTTTTATAGTTTCATGCATTTTAGCTTTTAGGAGCTAAAGATTAGAACAATCTTACTGGTGAAATCTGAGTTTATAATGATGAATAAAAATGTACCTTAAAAAAAAAAAAAGACAAAGAAATACTTAAATCTCAAACTACTATTTTGGCTTTCTTTTTTATGTGTATTTAGTTCTGGTAAACCTAAACTGCATTTCTCAACAAAAAAATGCAAAAAATTAGATTGAATGATGAAGTGGGATAAGTCTAAAGTGTGTTCACTATGTTAAAGAACAGAAAGTCTAAAAACTGAATGGAACACTAGTAGAGTTTAAGAGAGGCAAGAATCATTTGGGATTTATGTGGATCTCCTGAAAAGTTTTTAACATTAAAACAAGATATATCTTTTGACAATAAGGCCAGAGGTAGTGGTAGAGGAAAGATATAAGGCCAAAAAGAAAAAAGAAAAATGAAAGGAATAATCTAGAGAGAAGTGGAAGGAAATAAGAAACAAAACTGGAAATCCCTTGTGGATGTATACACAAAGAATTTGTATTTATCTGACAGCAGGCAAGGCTTGCTATATCTTAGTGTCTCTCACCTTGTTTTTGAAACACTTCTCAACTGGCAATTGAACACTGTCTGCCACCAGCTCCTTGTCAGGGTGTAAGGTGTACACCAGCAATCGAAGGGCTGGAGCCATTTTCTCACTGACCACGAGTGGAATGGCGAAAGTGCCATTTTGGCCTGTTAGAAGAAATAAAGGCACCAATAAGGAAGGAACAACAAGGATTTACTGTCATAGTAGCCAAACTCAACAGGTATGCAACTGTACCAGTCAGTGGAATCTGGACTTAGATGATAAACTGAACAATTTTCCAGGAGGTGACGGGTTTAATCCAGGTGGTCTCAGTTTATCGCAGATTTGAACATGTGGCTGTATTCAGATAGGACCCTAAAGCAGACACTCTGTCTTCCCTATGTCATCCTTTGGGAAGATCTTTAGAGAACAGTATTTGACTAGTAGCAAATTAAGTAATTGCTGGACTAAACCTGACATTTTAGTGATCTTAGAGGTAGTGCTACTATCATGCACACATACATGGGTGGAGAGAGATATGACCCTCCCTATAGCTGCTATGTTCAACCATCTGGGTGATTGATTGTTTGTTTGTATGCAAAAATATGGATTGGCAACTTAACTTACCATCTTGGATATTAACTTTAACTTCCCCTGTAAGGACGATCTTGCCTTTTGCCATGCCCTGTGCAGAGAAGATTAAGACATGTATGGGTTGGCAGAAGTTGGAGGGAGAGAGCAGCAATCAGGTTCATTGTGCACCGACAGGACAATCCACAATGAAATGATCTTAAATGCTTAAACATAAGCCTTGGGGCATGCTGAATGCTCCCACCACTGCTGCTGGGACACCTTGTTGCTGGTCACAAAGCAGAAGCAAAGGGAAGGGAAAAGGGGGACAGAGAATACCATGAAGAGCATTCACTGCTGTAATTCCTGTGGATGGATTGCCAGGTAGCTGCCCAGTAAAGCCCTTTCAGCAGACCAACCCACAGCATCATACTCACCACGTAGTAGAAGTTCATGGTGTTGATTCTCTTGTATCCTTCTATGTTTAAGACATAGTGAACAGTGATTATCCTCTTCTGCCCACATTTCAGATCTTTCCACAAGGGCTCAATCCTCACAAAACTGCTAGTCCAGGAGTAGAAGCGCTGGACGGAGAGAGACGCTTCTGGGTAGTAAGGCTCTATCCAGCCTTCGTAGTGGCAGTGGTCATTGGTTTTATAAACTGCCTGAACAGGAGAAGGAGGGGGAAAGAAAAGGAGAACAAATATATATCACTAGGGAAGTCGTTATCACATTCTGACATCAGAATGATTAGTTCATGTAATGCATATAGATAAGAACTGCATCTAAAGCCAAACTGGTAAGGGAAGAGCAGCCTTGCAGCAACTCATGTTTTCCTCACTCCTCTCATGGTAGTTTTTGAGAGCTAGAGACCATGAAGAAAGAGGATGAAAGCATATTTTTATTACTAGAATTAAAGCCTCATCTCATCTTTTTCTGGGTTCAGTTTGAGAGCAGCCATCGCACTCTGTGTTTCTATTCAGCCTTGTTTTGTACTCACTTTCAGACTGATCTCGGGATCAAACATTTCGGACGTATCAATGCTAAATTCTGCAACACCATTGTGATCTGTGGTGAAGTTGTCTGTATTCTTGTTATTGACAAATAGCTGAATAACCTCATTGGAAATCGGAGAGTTGTCTTTGTCTACCAGCTTGATCTGTAAAAGGGAATGAGAAACATGTTGAGCACATTGTCTTTCTGTATGTAGATACTGATATTTTGCACTCCTTTGCTCTCCAGACAGCAGAATTACTTTTTTATCCTCCTTCAAAGCAATACTTGACAATACTTGACAACTGAAATATCTCTCTTCACTTTCACTTTTTCAAGTATCTGAGCTATCTTATGAGGTTTGGAGCAGGAGCTTCCTCAGCATCTGCCATACCATTGATAATGCCCTTTTGTGGAGCAAGAACTTTCATGTGTCATCTCTTTCCTGATCAGTCCCTTCTGACTATACATTTCCAGTTTAAAAATATTTTTTCTTTTCTCCCTTTCATTTTTCCTTCCGTAGTCTTGAGAGTCTGCTGCTGCTGTTTTCAGTATCTGAAAACCTTTTCTCCACATCTTTGTTTTCAACATTTTTCTGATTGTGTCTACACTATCTCTGCTGTTTGGGTGCTAAAAAAACAAAAAAACAAACAGCAAAATAACAGATCCCATTAAGCAAATTCTATGTTGCTAGAAATGAGCATTCATTTTGATTTTTTAAAGAAAAATAACAGAGTGGGAATGGGAACCAAATAAGAAAGTTATATAGACTTTACAGAGGGGAAGAAACCCCACCCTTGAAAGATAATCTTGTCTCCTTTCGGTGCTACTGATCTCCCTTATCCTTTCCTCATTAACAAAAGCTGAACTGAAGGAGAGAGATTTATCCCTACCCTTTAAACCACTGACAGAGTTATGTGGGTATTGTCATGAAACAATAGTTTCTGAGACAGAAACTATTATTTCCTTGATTTTATGTGTGTGTCTTAATTTCCTTTCCCTCTTTCTTCCCGCATCCACCAGTGGTTTTATTCATGTCTGGCTGGCATGTGCTGGTCAGTGCTGAAGGGAGAGGCAGTGATTTGTAGCAAGCTTAAAATGCAAGTTAGAGAAATGCTAGTTAATGAATTGTTCTGATTTGAAGTATTTCTGGCAGAATCAAACCCAGAATAAACTAATAGTGTTCAGTATTCATGAATTGCAGTATTCAGCATTGCATGTAACTAAAGAAGATTGGGAAGAACACCCCCACACCAAAGAGTCTCCTAGATGCTGCCATCATTGTTGTTATGAGATTGCCTGTCAATAGTCTTCAATACAAGCCCTCCAAGCTCTTGCTTACCTGTCCAAAGTAAGGAATTCCTCTCCTGAAGTGGAGATCCGTGTTCTCAAACTGTATGGTGCTCATCACCCGAGTTATGGAAATAACCTGAGCAGCTGTAAATTGCAGGCCTGGAAGACATGCCCAAAGTCATGAGAAGATACACTCTGTCCTGCTCAGAGCATCATCAGAGTTAGCCTGGAATTGGTCACTGTGCTTGTAAAAATGACCTTCCTCAGGGAGACATACTCAGTGAGCAGAGGCCATCTCCTAGTCTCCTTCTTGACCACACCATTTTTTGCTGTATCTGTCTGTCTGGAAGGGATTACCTGTTCCTTTCTCTGTCACAGTGGCTTTCACGTCGAGGTTCCTCATGTAACCAGTGCGATGTAACTCAAAGATGTTGGTGCTGAACACCTGGGAGAGGCAACCATCTCTCTCCAGCTGGAAAGGGAAGAAAACAATCACAACTTGTAAAAGGTGTTGACAATACACCCATCTTTAGTGAGTGGAGTCTTTTCCCAGTGCTTTTAACATGATTTATACATGTTTATGGGAAACTGAGCCATGAAGGAGAAACATGTCAATCCTTCAGGCCTGCAGGAAGCCACGAAGAGAAAAGAGGTACCCTGACCTCCTAGCTAGTCATACAAGCAGAGATGAGTAGGGTAAAGAGAAGCATGAAAGAGAATAAGCAAATTGTGATGGGCAAAGGGAGAGAAACAAGAACACAGAAGAGAGGACAAGCATGAAGAGGAATAGTAATTATGTATCGTACATTTTTGGTAAATGATTGACAAACTGGGCTTTTCTTGCACCTCCCATATGAGTCAAAATCCCTGCACACACTGAGCTTGACTTTCCCTTCAGCAGGCTGGCCATAGGTGTACCTAGGGGAAGAGGAAATAAGATCTGAGGAGGTCTATGAGCAAATTCTTGAAAAATAATCTTAAACTAATGTGTGCAGGAATAGACCCAGAACAAGCAGTGAGCTGGGAAGACAGAGCATGGAATAGTTTCACAGGTTTTTCCTAACTCTCCTGCTTTAACAAATAGAAAATACAACTCAGAAATCAAAATTAGTTATTTTTCACACCTAAATCTATGAAACAAAGCTACACCTTGAATGTAAAAGCAAATACCTTTATAGACATAATGAACAGGGTTGGCTACTGATCAATAATAAGACTGTTGTGTCCAATCTTCAGCTTAAACTGGAGTTCCAGGTTCACTGAAATCAAAGGAAAACTCCTCATATCTGCTAGGGGATCAGGATTTCAACTCTGGATTCTAAATTACGAGATCTTGGTGTAAGCAAGGTCCTTCTGAAGGGCCAAGCTTGGAGGGGGAGTTAGAGCACTGGAACCATAACATCCTTGCTAGAATTTAATGGTGCTCTGCTTTATGAAGGTCTCCCTCTGAAGTGGGAGACCACTTGTTGAGAGTGGACACATCCTGCTTTACTAAAAGCTTTATTACTCTCAAAAGATTTATCCACCTCATAGAACACATGTGGAACCGAATACTTACACAAAAAAGAAAGCACACAAATAAATGAAAGCTCCAATGACCAAGTTAACCCTCACCAACACCTTCTGGAGCCCTACATATTTTGACTTCTTCTCTAAGCCCTGGCTCTTTCCCCAGAACTTGAGAAGTTCTTCCACTTCAGCACATTCCCTAACAACCCTGCACGTGGTACTTACAGCCCACAGACTTTCACTGTGAATTCTGAATCCAGGACTGTAAGGCTGTCTGGTGCAGTGACTGTGACATCAAACTTTGGCAACACTAGGACAAAGAACAAAAAGGAAAAATCCTAACACTGGCATGATTTAAATTTGCAGACCCTCTTAAGATGAAGGCAAAAATGAGGATATATATGTATCTTATTGTTATTCATAGAGGGAATGGGATCTCAGAACTGGGTGGCAATGTGATCAAGAACTGGCCTGATCTGAAAAGGCTTTCTAAGGTATTTCTGCAACACTTTGAAGAGAAGACAGGACTTCTGAAGTGAATCCTGTAATGTCTAGATGCCTTGCAGAGCTTTGACGAAGAAAGTTCATGGACATAGCTGGGAAAAATTTAGTTTGTCTCACTGAAATTTGCAATCAATTTGCTGATTTCTTATGCAGATTATTTTGCTGGCTGAGGGTGTGAAAACCAGTAAATTTTTCTTGGTTTTTTTTTTAAGCTTTTCTCTTTCTTTTTTAATCTCCCCAGTTCTTAATGACAACTAATTGAAGCTGCATTTGCCAGGGAGCTGTTTGAAGTTTTAGCAGTCAAAAAGGTTGCTTGATTAAAAAATGGGTGGCATTTACCGTATTCCTCCACAAGGAACGAGTGATTTGTTTTATCTCCTGACTTCTTTGCTACAATAATTTTGTAGTTCCCCAGGATAGGCTCTTCGGTGAGTGGGAATTCTAGTTGAATAATGCTCATCTCCGACTTCACATTTTGCCACTGCAAGATCCTGTTGCCCCGTGGATCCTGAAGAAAAAAACAATGCAGACTCACAGTTTTTTTGCCTTGGAAATCTTTTGCTACTAGCACACAAAACCAGCAACAAAGAAGAAAACAGATCAGGTTGCTTTACCTCACTGGAGAAGCTGCTTAATGCACGTGCATTGAGTTAAATTGCATCTTTGTACTTTGATTATTCATGTTATTATTAATGTTGTTAGATTCTGGTCTATTGTTCACGATTTAGGCATTCTCTGCCAGCCTACTTATTAGTCTCAATCATCAGGGAGAGTTGCACAATACTGCTCTTTCCTGCTCTTTAGTATATGTTCCTCTAGATTTGTGTCAAGAGGGGAGAGAAAGAAAATCTTCTTTGTGCTTTCCCTTCAGGCAAGTTTATCCCACACAAATCTTGGCCTTTAGCAACCCCAGCTTTTTTTTCCAGCTGTCAGAAGAAAGAAGGAAACCTTTTTTCTGCATTCACTGGGGTGGCATTTTTCTCTCAGTATATGTTATGCTAGCTAGACTAAAGAAAACTCATTCACACCATTTCCTTGACTCTTTACAGCAATGACTGGAAGAAAAACACGTGGAGGGCTCAAAAGTTGTATGTTCTCACTGCAAGGAAAATAAAGTCCCCTGACTTCACAGTGTAACATGAAAACTTGTAAGTATGCTGTCTAGACATGAACTGCAATTGTTTTAAAAATCACCAGAAAATGCCATGAAAGTACTGACATAGTTAGTAGTTGCATTCACAATGTGTATTTGTTCACAGTTTTTAACAGCACTAGAGTTACAAAAAGATATACCCCAAAATAAGTTGAGCAAATTGGGGGAAGGGGAGGGGAATCAAAGGCAGACAAAAGAACACTACAAATTTGGACTGCTGGAATGATTATAGGTGTGCTCAAAGCTCAAAGACCGTCCTCGTTTTTTGTGGAGTTTCTGTTAATTTCTGCTGGTGTACTCAGCAGCAAGATTTGCTTGTGTATGGACACATTCAAACCCATGTAAGGACATGTGCCCAGAGTAATGCAGTACAAAGACAAAAAATTCTTACCTGAATTGCAATCAAGGGGTACTGAAAGAGGAAAAAACAGAATGGAAGAGGACATTAGGTGGCTGATCAAACACAAATTCTTTTTCCTCAGGACTGTGAGAGGTATATAACCATTATTCAGTATAATACCATTAGTCAGAGGTCCTCATCTCTCATTTTAATCAGTTTAACAGCAATTTTATTTCAGTAAGAAGCTTGCATAAAGGAGAGAGATGAAATGAGAATGGTGGGGCAGTTTCTGGTCATACTGGTTTTAGTGCAATCTCAGAGTGTACAAGTGAGCAGATTTATAGTCATGCACACAAATTATGATTTGGGCTTCTTATTATAGCTCTTTTGCTACCACTGTGCTGTCTCCTGCATTACAAGCACAGGAGAGGAGGCCAGTGAAGACCCTTCCATTAATTTCCTTATTCACTATGAGCATGAAGACAGACTGCTGGCAGTAGAAAGAATACCTCTGAGAAGATAAATAATTATGGCAGAAGCTTTCTCTTTCATTTCTCCCATTTCTAAAATGGGCAAAGTGCCAGGTGGATGATTTACTGATGCCTGCAAGCAACATTTGCTGAACTGTAAGAGCAGGAGATTGAACCATGGGCTTTCTGGTCAGAGCTAAGATAATGTCTGTGGCAACAAAGTGGAGGGGGTTTTGACCCTCTTTCCCAGCAATAACAGAAGGTGTTGTGTCAGGAATTCAAACTGCTACACACTTGCCTTATTCCCTGTGACTCTAATTAAAGGGTGCATTACAGCATGTGCTTAGGAAATCAGGTTAATTCTTTGGCATTTAGTTTCTGCAACATCTCATTTTATCCACAGCAATCCTTTATGCAAAATTTGAGAAGAAGTTGTCTCTCTGAAATTTTAAATACAAGGGAATAGTACTGGTCACTCACCTTCTCCTGAACAGGTTTAAAATTGAGATCCAGGGCAACAACACGAAACCTCACTGGAAAGTCAAGGAACAGGGTGTTAGGGTTTAGTTTATTTGTTTAGTTTATTTGGCTGAGCATGATATTTTGCATTCATTAGTACTCCTAGTTTTGCAGGATCTCCCAACAGTCCTGCTTGCACAGGGTGCACATAATGAAATGCATCTGAAGGTAGAGGAACCCTACACAGACTTTGATTAAGGGTCTTTTCCCTAGCATCAAGTTCTTGAATTCTTTAATAAAATTTTCCTTTAATGTTAGTAATGAAATGTTTACTTTCATTTAAGTTTACTCTCACAGAAAGGAATGACTGAACAAATAAGAACAGCAGTACCTTTTCATAATTTGATTTTGTTTGCTGCTTGCCCCAGCTCAAAACCAAGCCATTTGACAAATGAAAAACCCATATTGGACACCTTGGTGGCACCAGAGTCCAACTGGTAAGCTTTTCTTCATACTATATATGTAGTGCATACTATATGTGTATCTATGTGGATAGAACTCATCCTAATTAAAGTAAAACTAATCTAGTCTCATGGCTGCATTATGTCACTAATCTCTGGGAAGAAGTCTTCTGTTGTTTCCTACAGTGTGTGCTAGAAACCTTAAAGCCTGGAAAGGAATTGAGGAATGGATTTAGAAAAATGGAGCTCTGCTTGATGGCCATGTGAGAGGCATGGATAAGGGGATACCATAAGTGCAGGAATATAACATGAAAATCTAAAGTCCAGACACACTGGAGGCCAGAAGGTAGATAGCATGATTTTGTCTTTAACAATTTATAATTAATTTTAAAGTAACACATTTCACTCTTGTTGTTTAGATTATTTTGATGCTGACCAGCACCACAGAGGGAAATATTGTTTTATGCCAGGTATTAATCTAATCACCTCTTCCCACTATGCTGGCCTGTCATCAGTAATGGAAGAGAAGCAGTGATAGCTTCTGTCACCTGGGAGGAAGGGATGAGGAAAGTAATAGAGATCATGGGATGACAGTCTCCTGACATCCTGAAGATGATTCCCTAAGCTCCACAGCAAATAACTGTAATAGTTTTAACAGAAACTCTGAAGAAACTGCCTAGAATGTAGCTCAGCCTGAAAAACACCAGACAGAGAAATTGAAGAAATTGCCTCCTCAGGCCCACATTATAGACAAAGGGGACATTCACCAGTCTGTCCTGGTTTGTAGATGGGTTTGTCTGTCTGCACGAAGACAATGCTCTCTGTGTTCCAGATCATCACTGACCGCCGCTCCCCTAGGCTGATGGTGGTGCCCTTGGCAGAGAAGGAAATGAAAGCCAGTGGTGCAGAGTGGACAGGAGGAACCTGTGAAGAGACAGGAAAACATGGGGAGGTTGTTAGTCTTGAAGTAATTTGCTCCAGAACCTGTTGAACAGCAATACCTGTGGCCTGGGCTCCTACAACAAGACACAATCTCACTTCTACCAACTTCAACACCTTTCTTGGGCATTTTCTTATTCCTTTTGTCTACAAAAAATGCCTCCTTGTCTGTTACTATGTTACTCTCCTATGCTTCCTTTTCCCTTTAACAAGTCTTATTTCTTTCCCTGTTTTTTGTTTTCTGTGCTGTCTGCTTTAATTTTCTTGACCCTGTTTACATTTCTTTTCCATGGGGACATAAATTAAAATGAACTCACCTTGAACTTGAAGCATTGTAGACCACTGCTTGCTGTCACGTTTTCCTTAAAAATAGTGGTATTAACAGAGCTGTATTCTAGGATTACTCTGACAAATACTGTCTCGTTGAGGTTAAGGAACTGCAGGCAAACCTGACCTGGAGAGTCATTTTGGAGGACAGCAGGCACCATCAGGACATACTGCCTGTAAAATCCAAACATCAAAGTGATCACATTCATATCTAAGGGAGACACAGCCTCAGCATGATGCAGTAAACCCATAACACCGTTATTACTCAGTACCCACCAATTACTTTAGATTAAATAGGACACACTGCCAGTGCTCCTCACTCTGTCCTGCAGCTCTGAACTAGCCCAGCCCAGTATTGCCCACAGCTTTGGTATTGCCCCCAACTCTTGCCCTTTTGCCCTTTATCTGAACCCTGGGCCCACCTGGTTTTAGCAAAGCACCCTGCTGTCACTACTGCTATTGCCTTTTCTGGACAGACATCAACTTCCATGGAAGTTCTGCAATAGGTGGAAGGCCTGATCAGATTAAATGAGAACGATTCACTGCCATCCCCATTCTGCTTTAGCTCTCCTGATATAAAAGATGAGCCCTGGTGGCATTTAATTTTTAGAGAAAAATTGAAAACACTTATTAGCACTGTCTTTAAAGCCTTTTCACAAATACTAATAGTAGTAATAGGGTAGTTCTTACGGCTCAGGTTCCTTTGCAGCTGTTACATGCCAGAGAAGAATAGCCAAAAGAAACTTCAGCCACATTTTTCTCACTGGGAAACAGAAGAAAGAGATATAAGTTCTCTTCCCATGAAACAATTCCTTGCCTACTAGTTTAACAGCTTTGCAGCATTCCTCACCTAGTGCTCCAGAGGAAAGGAGTTTGCTCTTCAACTCCTCCCTGGCTCCTTCCTTTGATGTTAGTGCCTTTATAACTGCAGCAAGGGGTGGAGATCCCAGTCTATTCTACTCCTTGCAAGAACCTCCCCTAGTGCCACTGCAACCAAAATCAACCCACCATCTCCAGACTGTAACATTTCACTGCGCTTCTCTGAATGTCTGCACAAAATACATTTAGTGATCTTGTTTTCAAGCGAAGGGGCTTTGGGTTTTACATTGAGACTTGTCACAAAAACACAAAACTACCTAAACCCAAGTAAGTCTGTCAAACCAGATTAACATTTGAGGGTTTTCCCCATTTTTCTTGGAATTTACCAACTGGATTGACAGTCTGGGTGAAGTAGTCCAATTTTCTATACTTTGTCACCAGATTCCGGCTAAAATAATACACTGACCTCTCTTTTCCCTTGCTTCACAGGTATTTGAAAATTGATGAAATGGAAAAATAGAGAAGCTAGAAACAGAGAGATCTAAAAAGTCTAATTACTTCTACCTTAGCCATTGAGCACTTGACAGTGTTGTTGAAGTTTGATTCATTTCAGCTCGGAATTAGCCAGTCGCTGGGTCTATGGGAATTTATTAGGTCCCCAGGTTTCCAGTTTTCACACCTGTGTGGAAGCTAATGGAGTTTTTTATTAGGGACAAGGAAGTTCTTTTGTTCCTTTGTACTCTGAAGAGAAAATAACGCACTCAGGTGGGCTGCTCCCCACAAGAAAAACAATACTGGAAAGCAGTTATTTGAAAACTGTAAATAATATTTTCCATTAATGCTGGTACTGGGCCTGTCTGGCATGAGGTTATGAAGTCAGCTTTCTCCACAGCAGCCTGCTGTGCCTTGCATTTGAGGCTAGAACAGTGTCCATAACTCACCAGTGCTTTGGCTCTTGCTGAAGAGTGCTTACAGAGTGTCAGGGCTTTCTACCTCCCCCACCTCCCAGCCAAAAGCCAGGAGGCTTGGGGTGGGCAAGGGTCTGTGAGGGGCCACAGCCAGGACAGATGATCCAAAGGGGACAAAGGGAGATCCTGTACCTACCATGTGACACTGTGCTTAGCAATAACAGGTGGGGCAAAGGACGATGAGGGACAACATTTCTGGTAACAGCATTGTCTTCTGAAGCAACCACTACCTTTACTGAGGCCTTACTTCTCAGGGAGTGGCTGGACATCTGCCTGCAATGGGAAGCAGTGAATAAGTTCCTCTTTTAGCTTCTCTTTCATGTGCACCTTCTGCTTTCCTTTTAAAACTGTTGTTATTTCAACTCACTAGTCTCTTTCCTGGAAAATGGAAGTATCCTTCCTGGAAAATGGGAGTGAGTGAAAGATGGGGTGGCTGCTTGGCTGCCAGAGAGATATGGGTCCAAGGGCAGAGTATCTGTATGGGATCATGATTTTCTCTAATATCCTGATATGTTTTATGACTGTCTCTTCTAGTTTCTTACTAGTCTGTGAAACTTCCTTCAATAGAAACACAGGGCACATAGGGTGGATATGAAATGTTTTCCCTTATGCCTTCAAATTTTTCACAGGAGTATCAAACCATATGGAAATGGAACATGGCAGAAGGAGCAGGTGGTTGCCCACAGGTCTCTCTGTGGCAGGGTGTGGGTGCTTAGAACACAGACAACAGACTTAGGTTCAGTTCTGACAGCCCACCTCACTGTCATTTCTGCTGCAGAGGATCTCTACAGATTCTACAGTTAAGGATCTTCCCTAAGGATCAGGCTTTATTTTCTCTGCAATGGGATACCCATACCAGAAGCTGCCAAGAACAGGAATTCACTGGCAAGGGCTTGAACTTGAGCTGACATTGTGGACAAAGGAGATGATCAGTATTGCAGGATCTTGCTTTTCTTGGCTTTCTCAAGTAGTTATAAATTTACTGCAACATAGTAAAGTGTTCATCCCAAACAAGTCAATTTGATAATCATCACAACCCAGAAGCTTTCTGAGTCTAAGGTTTAATCAGAGGGTTGAGTGGGTTAGGTGACATTCAAATGTTGTAGAGGTAGAGAAGGGTAGTTGTGTATAAGTTGCTGTTATAACAAGCAGGTGTTTTGCCCCAAGTATAGGCTGTATTTGGTCAGAAAGTGCATGATTGTATCTCCAAGAACAAGCACTAGTCACAATGTCTCCTGTGCACATATACCTTCTAATCTAAACCTGCTCTCTTTCAGTTTGAATCAATTCCCCCTTGTCCTGCCACTATATGGGTTTTTAATTAGTCTGTCTCCATATTTCTTGTAGCTTCAGGTACTGGAAGAGATTCTTGGTTTTGGGTAATGTTGGAGAAATGGCAGTACACAGACAGATTATCTTGTATTCTTGACTAAAAAAGAGGGTTTTGCCAGCCTAACTTTGAGTGTTACCCAAGCCATAACTTCAGACCTCAATTACTTGTGCTTAGCTGTAGAACACGCAGAGAGATCTGTGAGTTTGTAGATGGAGAGCAATGAGAGGGAGCCTTGGCAACAGTAAAATGAACTGTGTGATTCAGTTAAATTTGATTTAGATATCTTTGTTAAAAAATGTCCCACCAGCTAAATACAGATCTATGTTTCTGCCACTGAAACAGTCCTGCTGCAGCCATAGTTTGACACCAAAAATTGTACCTTTGAGGTTGTGATTTGGTTTATTTGAGGCACTAGATATGTTCTACCAGCACAAGATTATCTTTACAAATAAAATCTGTCTTGCTATGAAAAGCTATAGTAATACTACTCAAGGGCAATTAATTTTTTCATATAGAGCTACTCAGTCACAGTAATTTCTGTGTCTTTCTATGTGATTTCTTGACCTCAAATTTCACTACTATTACTGAAAAGAGCTGTATTTCTTTCCTGTGGGAGTCATCAAATGGCTTTAGGAAAATTATAAGTCTCTGGAGCTCCATGATTTTTTCCTGGTTTTGAAGCATTTGTGGCTGCTAACATTTCATACAATTCTAGTACTCCTTCTCACTCATGCAGTCTAAAGCCAGCTTGGATGTGTCTGCAGGATCTGTTAACCTTGTATTTGTGGCGTAGGCACTGTCATCTTTCTTGTGAACGGGTTAATTGCTGCACTCAGAAAAAGATCAACACAAAGAAACTTGGTCATTACAGCTACAAAAATTAGTTGAAAAGAACTGAATCAACCTGTGATTTTGGCTATGACTGCTTGCTATAAAACTGTCTTTGAGAAGATTAGATTGTAACGATTTGTTTAGACATAGTAAAGGTCGAAATGCTTGGTTTGGCCCAGGTGTTTGGGGAACAATACCGAAACGTGGCAACTACAGATAAAGTTCTGCTTGGTCAATAGGGTCTCTAGTCAAGCATGCAAGATTTCTTTCATTGTTCTAGGATATGTGAGCCTTGGCAAGTCCTCTAGCAGCTAAAAGGATGGTGAGGTCATAAAAGAAAATACATACATCTCTAGTGGAATAGTCACAGCTTGCAGTGATTTTGATGAGTGATGGAATTTTTTTCAACAAAATGTGGTGGTGGGGAGGACTGCAGTTTATTTCAGGGGTCTATGATGCTTGGAAAAGGCATCCTTATAAAAGATGAAGGTAGTTGAAGGCCAGCCAGTTGCAAAGCTTCAGTGACTCTGTTGAGTATGGATGTGGATGAATAGTCCATAACCTGCTTTCAGTATGGAGACCTTTCTCCACTTATGTGTAGAGGCTGAGATCTGAGCCTCTAGGAATAACTGTGAGCTGAAGTATTAAGCCTGTCTTTGCTGTGCAGTTTTGGTGACAAATGCCAGTGAAAGGTGAGTGGAGCTTGAATCTGATTACTGTCACCACACCTGCACGAGCCTCAGAGTGGATAGTAATGAATATACAAATGAAATTATCTTTCCTAGTTATACATGGATTACCTGGCAGCTTTCAGGCTAAACTATGAATGCAGTGCTATAGTTGGGCTAATAAGAGAGTCTGCATTTCTTTTGGGAGTGCTTTGCAGTTTTACTGTCCTTGCATGGACAGGAACAAGAGTTATTCAGCCCTCTTTTCTTTGTGGTCTTTATAGGCAGCATCAAGGCTTCAGTCCAAATGCGAAGAGGTCACCAGTAAAATATCTGAACAAGCTCCTCAAAAAATCTCTGGTACTTAGTTCATTCTTCACACTTGCAAATATAAATCAGGTTTTTATTAAATGGGGAAAAAAGCCCTTAACAATGAGCATCAAGTGGGGAACATTTGACATGTAATCCATAAAATATAACTAGTTAAGGTGGGATAACTAGTCTGGCTGCATGTACCCCCCTAAATCTCCCCTGCCTGAGACTGGTAGTGAGAAATGACCTTGTGTACCAAGAGCTGATGCAAGCTGCACATGCTGTTGTCATGTATTGGCTTTTCTGGCTACCAGAAAGGTGCCTGAGACCAGCCATGTCTAGCATGCTGAGGGATGCCCAAACCATTCTTGGACCTTTTCACCTCTGATCAAACCCCTAACCCTTTGTTTCTATTTCACAGCTGTGCACAACTATCCTCTCTTCGTAGCTGCAATTTCTGCACTCTGAAGGTAGAAGCATTTGCTTTCATTTCAGGTGACAACTCTTGACAGGCATATGTAGAAAGAAGTAGCCCTCTGAGGCTTTCATATTGTAATGGCTTTTCTCTGCTTTATGGAAAGCCTGTTTTTAAATTTCATTCTGCAGAAATGAATCATAAATGCATTGTAATGACAGATTTGTAAGTGTTTGAGACCCCATTAGTCCCTCTTATTTTCTTCTTCTTCCCTCCATGAATTTAGAGTGGAACAGCCTTCCCTGGCTGGTTGCCCTTCTTCTCTGGATTGACTTGAGAAGGGTCATACAGTTCTGCTTTCCCTTAGAAATTTAGCCATCAGCCTACAGATCCTACAAGAGTTTTACTGAGGTAATCATACCCCTGAAGTCTTTTCCTGCAGTTTCAGGCACTGTTGACATTAGAGACTTGAATCATCTGTCTGAGCTACAGGCTGGTCTGTGAGAAGAGAACTACAGAGGAGCAATGTTTTTACATGTGTCTTTGGATGCAGTTTTATGGGCCAAAGGAAATTTCTTGGACATATTTTCTGGGGAAATGCTGTATGTCTAATCCAAGTGCTCTTAGAAACGAAGGGTGGATCTTCAAGGCTGAAAAATGATATTATCAGAACCAAGAGTTCATAGGAGATGAATGCAAGACATCAGACCTACATCTTTTAGAGCAGAGACTACCTCTTCTCATTTCTTTGAAGTCTGTTTTCAGTGTAGGCATGATACTGCTCGGACTTAAATGGGAAAGAGACTTTGGGGTTAGGAGTCTCTTACAACTGGCTGATAACACTAAATGTTGGAGGCTTAGTCTCTTTTTGAGTACTTTGATCTTTTAGCCATGAACCAAGACCAACATCTTGCTTCTAAATACATTTTTTGTTGTTACAAAGAATTTTTCTTTCCACTACGACATCCCAGAAATTGAACTTGTTCCAGACACATTATGGAAGGCGTGCAAATGCTATTCAGAGCCCGCAGCTTTCTCTCCCTTTATCTGTTATTATTATCTACTTGGCAGCAAAACAATACTCTTGTGTTACCTGATATATTAATTGCACCACTTTAAGGACGCCCCCCAGGGAGAGCCTGTTTGTGCCTTCAACCCCTGACCTTATGCCTGAGAAGTTTTTTGATTCATTCCCCCCACATAAAGGTTATTTCTGCTTTGTCTCCAGTGAAAATATATTCTGCAGCTATATATTGAACTGCTGAGCACTGTACAGAACAAGCTGGAGGATCTGTCCTTGATGAAGTCTTGTCAGTCTTTATTATCTTTTATTATCTTCCTAAACAGCTGAGGTTTCCAAGTTGTCTCAGGGCAAAGAAGCTGGCCTCAGGCAAACAGGGAATAAGAGAAGGTCTGGATTGTCCTCTTTTGAAGAACTAGGGTTTGTTTGTTTGTTTTTTTATTGTTGTTAACCCATAAATGAACAGCACTAGGCAAAACTGTCTTCTGGAGAGCACTGTGTGGAAATGAGAGAGTGACTGGAGCATCACATCCATGTGTAGTGTTACTCATAGTTGCTCACAGCACAAGTGTGTTGCTATTACACAAAATAGTGTCAGAGTCCTGGCAGTTTATACCTCTGAGAAAAACTTCCAGTGCCTGTCCTGGCACATTCCCATGCACTACAGCAGATGGGTCCCATAGGAACTGCACCTTTTTGCACACTGAAAGTGAAAGGGAAGATTGATTCATGGTAATTTTAGAGTTCTAGAGCATCTTTCTAACTATAGCAGTCAAAGAAAACAGTGCAAATGTATTTGCCATTTTTGGAGATGGGATACAGCCCTTACCATTTTCTGATTGATTCACATGGTCCTACAAGCTCAGTATCTGAAGCTCCTTTGAATTGTTACATCTTTTTATCTGACTTGCATTGAGGTTAAGCACACTGAATTTGTGAAGCAGCAGCTTCACATGATGCAAGCTCCATGAGAACAAAAATTGGGTCACAAGTTGCAATGCAGTTAAAAGAGTTAAAGAGGTAAAAGAAGGCTGTAAAATGCAGATTTTGCTAGGTACTGCTGGCATTGTTCCATCCGCTCCCTCTCAGCCTAGTGTTTTGGAAATTTGTAGTAAAATTTAAATGCTGTGCTTTTGAAAGAATCTGCATTTCATATCAGTTTCCATCTGACCAGGCTTGCAGTTGGCCATTCACTGCATGGCATGAAACAAAGGCTTTTGTTTAGCAGCAGGCTGAGTTTACACAGCTGAGGAAGGTGGATTGAAGTAGCCTGACTGACCCCTCTTGAAGCTCACACAATCTTTTTTGCTGACAGGGATGGGAGAGCAAGGGGGAGTTTGGGGTCAGTTGGCCCCTTAACCTCTTCAGAGTCATAACTTACTTCTCAGCATGTGTCTGTCTGTAGCAAAAGTCACCACAGGTCTCATGCAAACATGAAAACATTGCTTTCAGTGTGACTTTTTGGGTCAAGGGTTGAGCCTAGGGGTTGCTTCTGATGGGAAGACAAATGCTGGGGATAGAAACTCAATGTTTTGAGCAGAATTGAAAGACTTGAAAGCCACTCACCTCACAATATCTTTTTTCTCAAAATGTCATTTTTTTTTAACAAATTTCACCAGAATTGTCAGGGAAGAAACTATTCTTGTTTCTCGATAAACCAAGCTTATGCAACTTAAAAAAAAAGGAGGAAAAAAAAAAAAAAAGAAAGAGGAAAAAACCTCCCAGAGAACTCCATTCCCATATTTCTGTCCATCCTAAGGAGAATAACCAGAAATATAGGTGGCACATGTGCTCATAAATGTTGCTTTTGCATCAAAGTGCCCCTTCAGGCTCGCCTGCATGCACAGTGCTACTGCATGAAAAGCTGCTCTGTGCCTGATGCTTTCACAGGCCAGGTGGTGTGTGTAGAGAGGTGAGAGAATCAGGGCATGGGGCCAGGTTCTTAAGGGTGTTGAGGCACTTAGCTCACATCAGCCAGAATCTAAATTCACAACGAGCCTTAGGTTCCTATGTCAAATTCCTCATCTGTTTAGAGCAACTCTCTAGCTGCTTCCCAAGGTCTCCTAGGTCCTGGTTTTTGCTGAATTGCTGAAGTCTGCTTTTTTTTGCTGGACCCCAGTGCCACTCTCAAGCTGAACACTCTTCTGCTGGTAAGTTTCTGTTGGATGGTTCTTAGAGCAGAAGGCTGCAATTGGTGTCTTCCCCAGGTCCTTCCAAACCAACATTCATGTTCTCCCACAGCTCCCAGATTTCTTTTGCACTTTTCTAGGATTGCATTGAGCCTGAAGGTCTCTGTCATGACTTCCCCCTGTCACAGAGGTTCCCGCACTGTGAGGTAGGATTGGTTTCACTTGAGCTCTCTCTGGGCAAGCCTGACATCCTACTGAAGGGTGCTCTCAGGGTGTGCACTGGACTGCTCCTCTCCTACCATACCCTGGGCTGTTGTGTTCACCCAGTTCTAGACAGACTAAGGAGTGGAGACTGGGACAAATACCATTGTCAATCAGAATGTTTTATTACAAAGGGCAGTAAAATATGAGATGCTAATCTGAAGAAAACATTTCTTCCTAGGTAGAGGTGAGACTTGCACAAAGGTTGTCATCTTTAGATGTCATCATTAGAATTCTGTCATCTGTAGATGATTCAGTTCAATTGCTAAAAAGGTGAGGATCAAAGTAATTTCTTCAGGATTTTCCTTCTGGATGACGGAAAGACCAAAACAAATAAAATCTACAGAAGCAGCAGCAGCACATTATTCTCTGAGATTAGGATTTCTTAAGAGGAATCTATGGCCCAGGACACATTTCAAGCATTTACCTTTACACAAATCTCCCACTGGAATATAATAACTTTCAAAACCAGATAGATGGTCAGAGTCAACAATTGCAGAGTATCTCCCTAGTCAGGAAAAGGACTTTATCTGCAGTTTTGAACCCAGTTCTTATCGAAGTGTGGGCCAGAATGGGTCATTCTGATCTACAGCAATATGGGATTTGCTTATTTCTCATTATTCTACATGTTTTTCATTGTGCTCCCAGAAAAAAACAAGTCTCTTATGCTCTTCTTGTTCTACAACTTCTTGCCTGATACTTTTTGAATTATTACCTCTTCTGGCACACATCTGATTTCAGTTGGAAGATGGGGAGCAGGGTGTGTTGTACTCTGAAAGGGCATATTCATCTGGAAAGGAGAAAGGAAGAAGACATTTGTATGAGAGTGAGAAATCATTCTGACCCCACTCTATCTGCACCTGTCATTAACATGCTACCAAACAGAAGACATTTGCTAAATTTTGTGGTAGACTCCCAGTTGTCAAGGTAGCCAGTTGCAGGGCTGCACAGTCAGAGACCAGTGCACTCTGACCATGTTTGTCAGGACACATCGTTGCTATCACCGTGCAAGATGTGGATCAGGTGGCTGAAAATGCACTCCAGGGTCAATTCTCTGACTGCTGCTGCTGCTCCTAATCTGCTAGGATGCAGTTCAAGAAAGGTGGTCAGGCACTTACTTTTCTAGTTCTAGTTACTTAAACTCCTCTTTTGTTAAGTGGGACTGTCATTCCTATTCAAGTATTTAAATTCCACCAAGGAAGATCTTTTTGTGGCAGCCTACTATGACAATATTGAGTAAAAAAATTAGCTAATGCAGTTTGGGGAAGTCAGGAACACTGCTGCCTTTAAGTTATTGATTTTAACCATCATGTCCAAGCTGTGGAAAGAAAGTGGAACCACGTGTCTTTTTGTATGTGTTTTGTAAGAAAGAAGCTCTCATGCAACACTTTCTTATCTGCTTTATGTTGAAATTAAGGAAGAAATGTAAACACAGGAGGGCAGGAACTGTTTATGCTCTGCAAAACCTTTGCAGTCTAGTAATCACAACCAGCAGAATTGCTAAGTGGGTCTGTCCTTGTCTCTCCTTTGTCACAGGTTTTACGGAGGCCTGCTGGGTCACTTACCAGTTTCATAGTAATCATATATATGTACAGGCACTGGTTTGATGTCTGAGACAGGCAGGCTTTGCTCCACACCAAAGGAGAAACTGATTTCCTTCTGGGAGACCTGGAAATGACAAGACAAGAAGATGCATCACAACTTCTCATAAATATCCCTGAGGCTAAGGTTGAACAGATTCCTTTCTGAATCAGACTGTGTGACCATGTGCCATTTCTACAGCTCCCTCCAGTTTGTAAGCTTGATACTAAATCAGATAATTGTTTAAAAGCTGTTGCTAAATATGTTTTGTGGCTAAAATTGTGTGTTCTTTTCTTTCTTCCTCTTCCCATTTCCAGTGCCAATTGCCCCAACCTTTTTCCCTGTTAGTGTGGTTTTCAGCACACCAGCATTCATCCTGTAATCAAAAATTCCTGTTAGTTTCTTTCCTTGCCTGTTCCCAGCTAAAATCACCTTCAGTACTCCTAAGCATCTTCTCCCTATTTTTCTCCCTTTATTACTTTGATCACAATATCTCCATCATCCCCTGTGATGTAGGATTGAGTGAAGCACCTTTACATCTTTAAGACATGGGTACTGTTAATATGCTATTAATAAGATTTTTCTTTTATCTAGGAACCTGTTTGAAACTTCCAGTTAATTAAAACTGAAAGGAAACCTCCCAAACTTACCTTCTGAAGGTAGAAGAGTATGTGGTTGTTCTTGATGTCTACACGATCCACAACAGAATTCTCTTGCCGAAGCTTTAAATAAGGCAAAATACAGCAATGTTAGCACAGGAGATTTGCCAGGGAGACTTACAGATTTCACAGCAAAATGCATTTAAAGTGGCTGTTGTGCTCTTTTTATCCCACCCCGCCATCTAGTCGCCAAAAAAAGAAATGCAAGTTGAGCGTTTTTATAACCTGATGCGTGCAGACCAGTCCCGGTGGTAAACAGTTCCACCAGTCAGCTTTGATACTTGTGACTTTCACCCTCAACCTATAAGAATTCTCTCATTTCAAAGAGAATTCAGAATTAATTTCTGCAGCTCAAATCGACTCATTTTCTTGTCCATTGTACGTTTTAAATAAAAGTTTAAAAACATTTAGAAAAGAATGTGAACAAAATTATTTTAATATCAAAACATACAAACCTAAAGTGTTCCAAACTTTAAAAATCAGCTATTTTTCCCCAAGTGTATATGAAGAGGAGTAGGATAGAAGCAGAATAGCATCTCAACAGAACAAGGGTCCAGGGGCATCTGCTGGGCAGACTGAGTGCCTGAGGCCAACTACCATAAGGAGCCACAGTGTGCATCTGCATGTATGTATGTGCTTGTGTATAATTACACATTTATTTATGTCTCTTTTCTGCAAATGAGATTTAATCTAATCAGGCAGAAAATGGAACAGGATAAGGCCAATTGTGCTATCTGTGTTTGTGGAAGTGCTGTCTTTCCTGTCTACTGATCTGTGTGGCATATATATTATGTATATATGGATATATATGTGCAGTGTGCCTGTCTGCTGATTGGGAATATACACTGAACTTTGCTGTTGGTTGGACCTGGGGATATGAAGTCTTAGCTCTGGAAGAAGTTGCCACTGGATTTGGCAACTCCTAATGGATTTGTCTTCAACACGTAAACAGCTACAAATTTGAAACACAGAGTATGTGAGAGAAGGCTATGCCCAGGGACTTTGCAGTATTTCCATAGGCTCAAATTTGCTGATTGGAGGCTATGTTTATCAACTTCCTATGGTTTTAGGCTTTATCATTCACAATGGACCAATTTTTTACCTTTTTCAGGGAAGATTCTTCAGGAACAAATCCTGAGAGCATTTTCACATCAATAATAGCCATGTTGGAGACGTTGCGGTTTCCCGTGTAACTAAAACGAGAAAAGCTCTGTCAGTATGGTCTGCAAACTGAAAGGAGACCAGTGAGTGACACGTTTAGCTCCCAGTAATCCTGTTTTTCTTCCCACAGCTGCAGAGCAGCAGCTAACTGCCTGTACTTAGATCCTTTCTTGGATGCTTTACCAAACTGTGAATGCAAGGGGGTTGGTCAGGGAAAGGAAGTTACCTGGCAGAGAGGACAAGGTCAAACTTTGGTGGATAGTTGCCTGTGCAAGACACGTTTGCTGTCCTTACGGACAGAGAGAATCCTGCAGCTTTTTTTGGCAAATGGATATTGTATCTCAGGGTGGTCTGAAAGAGATAGAAAGTGTGAGATGGTCACAGGCTTAAAGGAGAGCATGACATATGGAGAGGAATAGAGCATGGAGAGCCCCCTGCTTAGTGCCCAGAGGGTGGTGCTGAGTTCCCAGCTTGCTTACCTGCAGATAGACACAGCCAGTGCCATTCACCTCCACACTGTAACTCCCTGGAATAGTGGGTAAGGGAGCCTGCTGCAGTAAGAAGCGGTTCTTGTCATTGACTTGGAAAATCTTACTGGGGGCCTCCATGGAGTGGACTTTGACTGTATTAAGACTTGTTTTGGAGAAGGTGAGATATCCATACCGGGCTAAAGCTTGGAGAGCAACCACAGTGTCCTGAAAAGAATAACAGGATCCCAAATTAGATACCCAGGTGTAAGATGGTGTGTGGGATTAGTGCAGCTCCTATTTCCCTGATGCTTTGTCAATACTCATAAATGCAGGGGGGCTTTCCAAAGAGCCAAGGAGACAAGACACACGTTCTTGTAGAACTTGAACTGGTGGACAAAAAGCTGTCCCTGAGCCACCAGTGTGCTTTGGTGACCAGTAAGTCCATCTGTGGTACATTAGGAAGGGCTTTGGCAGAAGGTAGAGGGGGTTGATCCTGCCCCTCTACTCAGCCCTAGGGAGATGTATCTGGAGTGCTGTGTCCAGTCTGGGCTCCTCAGTACAGCAGAGACATGGAGCTCCTGGAGTGGGTCCAGAGGAGCATCATGACAAGAATGATTAAGGGACTGGATCATCTCTTACAAGAAAAGGCTGGCACAACTGGCCTGTTCAGCCTTGAGAAGAGAGGACTGAGAGGGGATCTCACAAATATCTGAAGGGAAGGTGTCCAGAGGATGGACCCAGGCTCTTCTTGGTGGTGCTAAGCAATAGAAGAAGAGGCAATGGGCAGAAATGAATGCACAGGAAATTCCACCTGAACACGAGGAAGAAATTCTTCACTGGAACAGTCTGCCCAGATAGGGTGTGGAGTCTCCCTCATTGGAGATGCTCAAGAACTGTCTGGACACAGTCCTGTGCAAGGCGCTCTAGGATGACCCTGCTTGAGCAGGGAGACTGGACCAAATAACCCCCTGTGGACCCTTTCCAGCCTGACCCATTCTGGATTCTATGATTCTGGAGCAACAGATTTTTAATTATTGCAGAAGACCTGGGATAATGTTGTGTCAGCAGTGACTGCTGTCCGTGGCTAACTTGGAACTCAGGTAAATTCTCATTGCTTAAAACCAGATTATGTGTAAAGCTTTGAAGATCATGGTGTGTCTTTGACAAGGCAACCCATGCAAGCACCTGTTATCCCGTATTATTCAAATCCATATGCAGTCAGAAAGGTTTGTCATTTGTCAAGGTTTAGCTTGCAGACTGTACTTCTCCAAGACACTTTCTTTTTACCACACCAGTTGTTACCTGGGTGGAGGAAAAGCCACCGTATGGGTTCTGTTGTTTGATAAGCCAGTACACAATGCGGGAAATGTAAGATAAGTCTTCTGGAGTGAGGTTGGTTCTGTTGAGTAGAGCCAGGAGCACATAGCTGGTCATTTCAATCTCGGCAGAAGGGGCACGGGAATAGAAGTCAGAGAAACGTTCTGCTGGTGGCTTGTTTTCTCTCTGCCAGTGAACAGATCCACCTGAAAACAGAGAAGTAGGATGTAAAAAGCATTGAAAAAAGAAGTTTTTCAGCTTTTGGTGTCCTGAACTAGGTAAGATTTACTTCTGAGCTGGAAAAGAAAACAGAAAGGGATGGAAAGGGAATTAATAAAAGCAGGCTGTATAAGACAAAGAGGGATTGATGTGAAGGCAGTATAGTAGAAGGATGCTGAGGCAGTTGCAAACAGGGGCACACGACATAGCCAAGGGAAGTGGGTTTGTTCAGCATTACAAGAGGAAACTAATTGGAAAATTAGGTACAATCTTTCAATGTCTTGGACTGAGACATGGAGGGGACTCTCTCTCCCCATAAATTATTTCAGAATTTCACAGATCAGGCCACAGCTCAAACTTTTGTGGAGCCAAAAGAGACAGACAGAAAAACTCCTAGTGATAAATTCAGTAGCATAGCAGGCACGAAATGGGAAGGGAGAGCCTTCATGACAAAACTGTGCATCAGAGCAGCTGACATGATACAAGAGGCCATTCCATCAGCTGCACTGCCTCTACCATGGCCATGCTGCACTTACCAGCCCTGACAGCTGTCCCATCCAGCTGCTCAAGGAAGAACTGGCGTCTTTCCTCTCTGCCAGCCAAGCCATAAACATAGGCAAGGAGGGCCTGGTTGTACAGGTTGTGGACCCCACTGTTAAATGCAGTCTCCAAACAGTTCATGCCACTCCGAACGATGGGATGCTGGAAATGCAAAACACAGTAGGGTGTCAGGTACTTGGATTTGTTACACAGTATTTTTTAAATACTTCCATCATTCCTTAAGCTGCAATCTCTGACTCTTCATGCTAGAAATGTACATGATCCATGGCATGTTTAAGGACCTACAGAGTGTATCCTGTAAAAAAAATGCCCTTCCAGTCATGGTGCTTCCTTTCTGCATTTATTTAGAGGCAGCATGGTCAGAATAAGAGAGCACTGTTTCCTTTCGTGACTCATGAGATGACCCTATTCAAGTGAAACCTTTGTCCCTCGGTTGCTTTAGCAATAAAATGTGGACCATTTTAACAGAACTATATAAAGTAGGCTGAGCCTACTGATTAAGTAGGCTCTCTCAAAAGGATGTTGCTAATTTGCTAGCTATAACTACCAAGGTAACTCTTCAGACCTTTTAGCCTTATCTCTGTGAACTCTTCTTCATCTCAGACATCACCAGCACACTTCCAACCATGTTGTCTCTCTGCAGCTTCACTTAAAACTGTGGCACCAGGTTTTGGAGGTTCTTATGAAGATATTGGAAACTAAATTCATGTTGCTATAGAGCTATTTGATTCTGCAAAATGTTTTCATCCTGTTGGTCTCATGTACCTTGATGATGGCCCATACCCCATGTCTGAGGGATGTTCAAAAAATGAGCAGATCTAGTACATGTTTGTCATATTTGGAACAATTCTCCTCCTCCCCATTACATAAAGAACAAAGTCAGCATAAAAACAAACTCACAAGGATATGCAGGAAGTATATTACAGAGAACAGACCTTGGCTCTCATTTCCCAATGCCTACTACTACAACCAGCAGCTCATTGTTTCCTTCCATTATTAAGATTTCCATAGGGAAATAGAAACACAACTTGGAACTAAATGCGCAAAGTGACTTTGTAGACTAAAGATCTGGCTAGCTTGAACTTTGGACTGGGCAAATTCAGAGAAAATTGCAAAGTGGACTCTGGATGGAGTGGGCAAATTCAGCCTGGATTTTGCATCTACTTAGACTACCATTGTATAAAACAGCTGGGGTGGTTCAAGAGAATCCATAGGCACTGGATATGTAACTGATATGTAACATTCATTAAATATTTGCAAGGGACAGCAGGGTTCTGAAAATGACTGTCTACAGTCAACTACTGTCCTACAATCAGTATTAGATTATTACAATTCCTCATTGTAAAAGAATGCTGACGTGAGGACTGTGACTTGTGCAGCTTGACAAAAGGCTGACTGGGCTGACAGCACCAAATACCTACTGCAGCAGAGTGTCCAGCCTCCAGCAAGGATGCCACAACATAGGCTGTGAGGGAGTATTCAGCTTCTTCTCCACCCTGATGAAAAACAAGCAAAGAACTGGTTAGGACCACTGTCCTAGAAAGAAACAACGTATGAATTTATTCATAGTTCATATACCAGTTAGATTTGAGATCATCAGTAATTTCTGTCTCCCTGTGTGTACAGGAACAAGAAAGAACAAGCTCACACAGGATAAAGCCAAAGTAATTGGCTGCATCTTCTTGACTTTCGTACATGTGTAATAAAGCAGACCATAGCTTATGGCTGAGCACACAATGCAGTGGTGGAAAATAAAACCCAAGACTTATAACTCAGAAAGTTCTACTTGTTTTTTACCACATTATCAAGAGCACACATAAAAATTATGCCCTGCTTGTATAGTAGAGACATGAGATAACAGTACTAGGAAGAGTAAGGGTTCGGTGAAGAGTAAGCTTGTCTCATATCCGAATAAATACAGATGGCAGGACTGGCAGATTGCAGCTATACTTATCTCAGTTACCTTCAAAGCATTGTTGAAATGTGATCCAGCATTTTCAAAGCAGCCATCTGACTTCTGCTTGCTTGCCAGCCAGATCAAAGTTTGAGACTGGACACTGTCATCAATGTAGATGTAGCGTTTGGCTTGCTCCAGTGACTTGTACACGAAGGCAGTGAGCCTGCAGGTGATCCAGAAACAGAAAGCAGGTATGGTGTGAACAAGACCAAGGACATTTTCCCAAACCAGGGCATAGGACGTGCACAGAAAATGACATAAAAAGAACTTCATAATGTTTGAGGTAAAAGAAGAAAATATTTTGTAAGTTTTAAATAAATAATATACATAAAATCCTGATACTTAAAACTGACCTGATATGTCTCCATTACTGTGCTGAAACCATTACTTTAGAACAGTGGTAAAGTATAAAGGCACAGCTTGATGATTGATGTTAGCAATTTCTAGTCTTAGTTAATTGAATTGTGAAACAAACCAGGTTGGAAGGGACCTTTGGAAGTCTCCTGTTCAACCACATGCTTAAACTAAGGCCAACTTCAGAGCTGTGTCAGGCTGCTCAGTCTTTTGTGCAGTCATGTGAAAGTCTCTAGGGAGAGAGCTATGCACATCCTCTCTGGGCATTTGTCTCAGTGCTACAGCCTTCTCCTGGGGAAGATTTTTATTCCCTCTACCCACTTGGAGTTGTCTCTGCAGCAACTTAAGTAAGGACAAACTCTTGTCCTTACTCTGTGCAGCTCCAGCAAGAGTCTGACTGCGTATTTCCACCGTTCCCATCTAGGCAGCAGCAAAGTTTACCCAAGTCTCCCATTAACTTCTTCTTTCACAAGCTAAACCAACCCAGATCCTTCAGTTTCCTGTTGAACATTATGTACTCCAGCTCCCAACGATCAAACCATCCTTTTGTTGCCCTCTTTCCAGTTATTAATTTCTCCTTTACTAGGAGATCAAATTAATTGAACTATATTCAGTCTATTAAAAATAAGACCCACTGAATACTTGGATCATTTTCTAAGCCTAAAGATCCTGTGCTAGGGAAATAGAAAGTGTCATCACTTACCACACACTCCCTTCTGTATCTCGTAACCCAAAGGAGCTGTAGGAACCATCCCGGTGTTTATATGATAGCTGTTTCTGGTAGCCTGAAATCACAATAAAGGAGACACAATTTCTAATCACAGAAAAGGATTAATTCTGCTGTTTGTTCAACTGAGGCAGCAAGACTTTTGGATTTAGTATCAGGTATGTCTAGCAAATAATGCCAACCACTCTGAATTCCAGCTGTTTTTGCTCCTGGAAGAATGACATGCTGCTTTTGGGGTGCTCTCATTCTCTGCTCCTATGCAATTATTGTGGTGCTGGAATTCAGAGATCAGTGCTTACCATGTAGAGCTGAAGAATTCAAGGCAAACAATCACAATATTAGATCACAGAATCACAGCTTATTCTGAGTTGGAAGGGACCAACAACGGTCATCAAGTCCACCTCTTAACCATGCAAAGAACCCCCCAAATCACATAATTTGCCTGATAGCATTGTCCAAATGCTTAAAGCCTATCAGGCTTGGTCCTGTGGCCATTTCCCTGGGGAAGAAGATGGAAGAATCTGAAAACCTCTTACCTGTGGATAAATAACCAGTACCCCTGACTCTAATCTCTTCAGTCAGCTGCCCAGTCTTGTTCAGATAATCCAGGGCATAGATGTTGGGTGTGAACAAGGCCATGTTCTGTTCTCCACAGCCATAAGGCATATGGAGGAGGTTATCTATGTTCCTCAGGGCTGTACCCAAAATGTCTCCTGAAGAGTGAGAAATGTAAGAAGTCAGCTCAGTTCAGACAAGTTTTTATTACATAGCATTAGACATTGGTCTATACTTTCTTATTATGAACCCAAGGGCAATGACTAATATAGAGTAATCATAGTAAGCAAAGACACATCATAGAAGAAAAGTGATGAACTGTCCCCATTTTTCATTTCTTATCTGGATGATGGACAGCTGGGAGAAACTGAGAATCTGAGAGAAAAAAATGGGCACTGATACTGGCTGGCATGGCTTCTGAGAAACAGCTACCAGTCTTTGGAAGGGTTAGATTTCCCTGCCCTTTACAACCTGCTTCCTGTTTTTGTACATACATGTGAAAATATTGTGTGGGGTATGATGCTGATGGGCTGCAGAGGCTGTAATTGCACAGCATCAGCACACCTCACACAGACACCCAAACCAACTGTGTTTAGAAAACAATCTGAGTTTAGAACCTCAAAAAATTTTCAAGGTTCTGAAGAGAAAATTTTGAGGGTTCTGAAGAGAACCCTCAAATCTTAATAATGACTTTCAGATTAATAGAATTGATCGGGACCTGAAGCTTTTATTCTATGGGAACTTACTTACTTACAAATTTTTTTCATTATGCAAAATGGTAAATTTGAAATCATGCCATCAGCAAAGTTCTGAAGACTTCTTTCCAAGAAATTAAAATTTTTTTTTCAAAGAAATCTGCCTTATGCTACTTTCCATCTGAATCGGCTGTTTTACTATACTGAACTGGATATGTTAATGCAGTATAATCTGAAAGGCAACATAAATGGAAATTATTGGACCATTTTGTCTCCTCTTGATATGAGAGAATTGTGAGGTAAAATTTTGCCTCTCACTGCCATTTTGCAAAGTAGGAAACTTACCTTCTAAAATCAGGAATAATTACTTTTCAACTTTACATAAGGTCTGTGTGTGTATCCATAATGGCACTTGGTGCAGCACAAGAGAAATGCCCTTTTGCATTTAGTCTAAGTACTAAACTTACCAATGACAGAAAAATAAGCTCTGGCTGATCCCTGCACTAGATTTCTTGGCAAACTGAGAGACACTTGTTCAGAAATCGGTTTGCCTGAGGAGAAAATGTGAAAAGAAGAATTGTTAAAATTATGGGGTTTTTACAGAAGTCTTGGCTGTTATAGTCTTCAGTCAGGGTAAGGAAAATGCCACAGAGACTTCCCCAATGAGCCAAAGGTATCTGAAAATCCTGAATTTTAACCTAGCACCCTGACCTTGTGTCCCAGTCACCCGAGGACACCCTGAATATCTCTTTCCTCCACTGGAAGGGTCTCTGGTTTTGTAGGACAGGATCTACAAGACAGTGAATCAGTTCCATTTAACTCCCTGAGATGAAGGAAGGAAGGAAGGAAGGAAGGAAGGAAGGAAGGAAGGAAGGAAGGAAGGAAGGAAGGAAGGAAGGAAGGAAGGAAGGAAGGAACTTGCCTTACCTTTTGCACAGATGAGGGAGCTCTGAGTCAACTCCTTTTTAATACCTTCAGGCTTGTTTGGTTGCAGTGAAGTGGTCAGGAAGAGAAAGAAAAATGCAGAACATCACCATGAAACCATGACATTTAGCAGTGTAAGGAAGTATGTGAATATGGCTATCCAGACCATGCACCTCTTGTACCCAGTCCTACCCTAGCTCCACTAGAATATCTTTTGGTCCATGGCTCCCTCTCTTACCCAACATCCTTCCCAGAGCACCTTCCTACTCAAAGAGCAGTTAAAAAATAGGTATTTCTAGCCTCTCAGAGGGACTCTGTCCAATTAATCCTATGTAGCTGTTGCTTTATGATGCTCAAGATAAATTCCTTTTATATCTTCCCTCCACCCTTCTCCCTAGTATTCGAGTCACATGTTAAAGGTGCTTAAAAGTAAGGTATGAAATCTCCTCCCTTCTGGCAACATGGGCTGTCAGGACTTGTGCTCATAGTCCCAAGAAGGAAACAGTAGGAGGAGGACAGTGGATACTGCGACCACTGTGATTTTCACTCTTATTTTGATATGGAGAAGCCTACTGTACAGAGGTACTGTACTCCCTCCTCACTGTACCACACTCCCTCCCTCCATCCATCCTAATTGCCTCTAACCCTCAGCCACAGGAATCCCACTTTCCATGAGGCAGAAAACACCTGTGGATTTCCCACTGTACCTCAACAAGTAGGGTTTGAAACAAGGTGTCGCTGTAAATGGCCATCTCTTCTTGAGCTGTGCTGTTTCCAGTTCCTCTGGCGTTCAGTTTGGCCTCGGCAGTAATCACGAATTGCACCTCACCTGGAAAGCCACCCCACAGCCCAAGAAAATGAAGTTGCCTTCAATGTCTACAACTACACTTGGTTTTGACTGCCTCTTCTAGGCTGTTGAACTGCTGAGAAATGTATTTTCTCTAGAGACAGCGCAGCAAAACCAAATTTCTTTAAGATTCCATTTCTGTTTGTTAGTGGAAAGGAGTGCTTGCCTGAGGCCCCGGTATGAGGAATGAAAGAGGGGTCATCCTGGCCAAAAAATGGACATTCAGTACCAATTTCAACCTCTTAGCCTTGTACTGAGTTTTCTCTGGCCTAGGGCAGAGTTGCAATAGTTTAATTATAGCTCTTCTGCCTTTATTCATATTTCAACTTTTGGAGTACCGACACGTGCAAGTAATTACAACTGCTTTTAAAAAAAAAGACAGTGTGGACTTGAAGGCAGTACAGATTAACGCAGCTATAAAACTGGGAAAGAGCAGTGTCCTTATTGCCCATTCAGAATCCAATTCAAAATTATTAGCAAATTTATTAGCAATTAATGGAGCTATCCAGAAACGCCTGCTTGTGGATTATTGGTGCTGCCTTAAGGGTTGGAGTAAAAAGATAAAACAGGGATATATCAAGGTGGTAAAAAGACAGACTTACCCAGTTTTTTGGGTCTAACAGCCCAAATATATGTTTTTCTTTCATTGGCACACACCGTTGCTGTGTTGCCCCCAGATGAAAGGATCTCTGCCTCATAGTCACTTGACTGTGCCAGTATGGCACTGATCTGAGACAAGGAGAGAAGGAGCAAGATTACAAATGAAAGAGAATGGCCTTAAAACCAGGCTGCAGAGCAAAGGAGGCTGCTGCATTACTCAGTATTTATTGTGTTTTGTACAGCAGAGTACCCATACCCTCTGCTGAAGTTCCTCCTTCAAGAGCCAGAAGATCTCTGGGAAACAAGCAAACCACATAGGAAGTAAAAGGGAACTTGGTATACCTGGACACACTCATTGAGGTAGCTGAAGACATTGGCAATTAAATTAAATTTTTCCCCTCGAGTGACAGAGTATGGCATGGTGAGGTCCACAAAGAATCGTTGGAATGCTGTCAGGGAAGCAGGTGAGGAGATGCCAAACCCGGCATCATCCTGCACACAGAAAGCGCTGGCTTTCCATTCTGTGATGGTGTCAGGAATGGTGTAAGAGACATCGACCTCTCCAGTGGAACTGAAGAGAATAAGAAACATAGAATGAGAAATGATCTTGGGAATTTTTCAAGACAAGTTATAGAATAGGCTTTCTGCTTGAGTTAGAACTTCTGTTTTCATCTCACTTTCTACAAGATACTTTTCCATATATTAAAAAAAATGTTATAATGTTGAAGTAAAGATAAAGGTGCTGGTTAACTACATGTTAAAGCACTCAAATACTCAACTTTTTAAATTTAGAAATACCAATTGCTGAAAAACCAGAAAGTTCAACCACACACATTAGAATCAATAAATTTAGATTAATGTTCTAGAACAGCTTCTGAAGGCATAGTTAATAAATATTTTCACTGCAGGTGCTATGATAGCCTGAAAGAAAATAAAATAAACTGAGTTTTTTGCTGCTGAATTAAAAATTGGATGAAAAATAACAAGCTCCTACTCTCTCCTTAAAAAATACTTTTATTTCACTCTTAGCACCTATTTATTCCTCCCCACCAGAAATACAGGGAACAGAATATTTGTCTGCAACTGTCATTGATCAAGATGGGAAAGTAAACCCACATCTACGAAGCAAACATATGTTCCATGGTTCCTTCCCAAAGTCCATTTTAGCTAAATGAATCGACTCAAAAAGGAAGAAAGAAGTGAAGATAAACATACTTACTCAGTGTTAACCAGTTCCCAAATCCAGGTCTCGGGGAAGTATTTCCGAACACTGCTGAAACCACCACTCCCACCAGCAACCACTGACTCAGCTAGAGGTGGGGATATGGTTAAAGGATAGTATTAGAGACATCACGTGAGAAGAACCTGAACTTCTGCCAGACATGCTTCACCACCACAAATGAACATTAAGTATCCTGTTTGAGCACTTTTTGATTTCCCATTCCTCACATATAACAGGGAAAAGTCCAGGAGATATGGGGATATGAGAAGAAACGATTTCTTATCTATTCTCTTTTCCCATGCAAAAATACTGGGAATATTAGCTATTTTACAAGACTTTTCACTTAATTTCATACTGAAAGATCTTCAGTAGAAGATCATTCATTCAGTTAGATGTCATTCAGTTAGAAAAGTGTGTTCCCCATCCTCTACTAACTCTCTTTGATTTGCACATGGGCACCAGAAGCCAGTATTGTAATCAAAGCTTATAAATGCTTTACAATGACTTAGAATCACAGAACCATTGGGAAAAAACCCTAGGTTGGGAGCAACCCCTATAATTCTCTAGTCCAACTTCTTGAAGTAGGACTAACTTCAAAGTCAGATCAGGTTGCTTTTTGTGCAGCTCAGTTTTGAAAACCAGCAGTGATGGAGATTCCAAAACCTCCAGGAGATCTCCTTCTAGTGCACTACAATTCTCATGAGGAAGAACTTTTTGCGAGTGTTGAATAACACTTTCCTTTGTGGCAACTTATGACACCTACTTTTGCTCTTTTCCTGAGCAATCTGACTTGATGGAGAGATAATTCTAACTTTTTGCTGATCTATAAAGGCTTTGGAGACTATGTGCTAAGTGTGCCACATGCTGTGCGAAGTCTTGACTTTTAAATATTTAATTGAATTATGATTTGATGAAAGGTTCTGACCTGAAAACCCCTGAAACGTTAATATTAGTTTATAAAAGAAGCAGCATTACAATATTCATCATCTTTTCTATATGCACCTGAGACAAAATTGATTCTACTGCAAGGACTGCCAGAAGGAGATTACAGGATGCAAACTGGGACACACAGGCCTATTTCCCAATATACTGGCTGTTATTTTATACAGGTAACAGTTTTAAAGGCCAGGTAGACTGAGACTGGAGATACAGAATGAACTTTTTTTACCTGAGGCCTTGAGATTGGCATCATAATAGTGAGAAGGGTAATTTTCCATATCTGATCTCTCTTCATTGCACAGAACTGGTTTCCGTAGCACAGAGTTGGTGAACACCTTCAGACCCATACCCTAAATGTGAAAGAATCCATCCAATCACTCAGGCCATTCACTAGCTGCCAGTGCATATCACTGATTATTGTTCCTCATTTCTCCCCTCCCTCATCCCATTTCATCCCATTTTTCCAGCCTTGAATGTCTCAGCTCTACGGCATCAGCCTCTGTGTATTTCTTATGGAGCAGTGACACCTTGTGTTCTGCAAAGAGCAGTGATGATGAGCCTGATGTTGGCCTTATGTCTCAAGGCACGGGGCCAGAGGGCAGTGGAGTCCAGTGTATCAGGGACCAAGTGGCCTGCACCACAGACACAGATCTTTACAAGAAATGCCCAAGTCATGAGCCAAGGCTGGGGTCCTGTTTAGGAAATGTCTACTGAACCATGGGCAGAAACCTGGTGATTTTCCAGCAGTGATTTTCAGACCTCCTGAGTCAGTGATGAGGAAAAAAAGCAGAAATTGGGTGATTGGAGCCTTTAGGCAGTTTCAGGCATCAGCTGCCTTCTCTCAGTAGTAAGAACCACCACCTGAGAAAGCTGAATGTTAATGCAGATGAATTCTTCTGGAATCCCTCCCACTTAGAGAGCCTCCCACACAGACCACATACCCGGAAAATCTTGTAGACATCTCCATCACGACTGACATTCACAGGTTCAAAGTACAAGCCATCGGAAAAGATGGTTTTGGATGGGGTACACCTCTGTGGCCTGTCATCTTCCAGGTTGAGCCCATTGTAGTAATAGCCATATAAATCACCTCCAGCAAGCTGGTAGTACACCTGGAGGTGAGAGTGACTGCTCTAAGCACAAGGAAGGTCTCAGGCAGGTGCAAAATCACAGATATTCCAAGCTTATGGTGGTCCCTGAGCAATCCAGTAGATTTTGGTGGGCTTAACTAGTGATGCCAACCTAGAGATGAATAATCAATTTGTACTGAACTGTACCCTCCTCCTTTTGAGCTGCAATGGTTTTGTGGAGTGTACTTGAGCAGAAAACATGGAGATACACTCAATGTATAACACAGCTGTCATCTACAGCTTTTGTTGTGGGCCCAAGGCCTATCTGAGTTCTAAAAATGCAATTTTGACATAATCACTCCACAGTGAGGAAATATGCTGTCAAGGATTTCCATAAGGCATATTCTTGGGATATATGTTACACTGCCAGGCTTCCCAAAAGCAGTGTTGTGCTATCAATTTTTGTCTTTGAAGTGTACAATTGCCTTAGACCTTCTTTTAATCACAGATGTCTGTTTCCAAAAGGAAAAATAAAAATACAGCAAGCAGCAGAGACATCACAGGTGGGAACTGGGTTGTTCCTAGCTCAAAAGAACACAGGACTGGGGATGTGACTTACATTCTCAGCAGATAAGTCTTGCCCAGACTGAAGAAGGATGCTCTGAATTGCTCGCAGGGCACAGGTGGAGTTGGCAGCAGCTTCCAGGTGGAGTCCAACTTTAGAGCCTGGGAGACCCTGCTTCGCAGAGAACTTGAGCTGGACCTGGAAATTAGCAAATCCAAGACAATCCCACGGAAATTAGGCGAATCGGATTGGCACAGAAATCTAAATCTCACTTTTCATCGGCGCTCACTATTCTCTGTAGGACAAAGCTCCTACCGCTAGATGTCCCTTCTGGATCCGTTTGTAAAAATTCACATAGCCACCCCCTCAGCCACCCTTCTCTCTCCACTGTGTGGAGGGTTTTGTCTGAGCCTGACCATCTGTACCAATTCCAGGGACAGCTTCTCATGACCCCAGATATACCTGCACCTTTTCCATTCCTAAATGCCATCCCCAGTGCAGGGCTCTTGATGAGATAATTTCCTGACCATTTACCAGCAAACCCTGATATATCCCATAATAAACTAGCAAAGGTTTCCACCTTGTTTTTGAAGCATATATCGCTGTGTATCCTGGAGCTGTCAGCCACTATCTCTCCATGAGGATGCACCGTGTAGAGCAGCAGTCTGGAGCTGGGGGCAAGCTTCTCAGTGACAGTCAGTGTGATGGAGAACGTACCTCTGGAAGCTGTGGGAGGAACATGGATCAGGGGAGGACAAGCCAGCAAAAGAGCTTAAACAAACCTCAGCTTAGGTGGAAGGACCACATATTTATTCGTAACCTATAAACACCTTTAAAACCCAGGGAGTTGGATATCGGAAGATTCATCTCTCAGTGGCTGAGGGACAGCTCTCATCAGCAAGATAACAGATAAAAGCTGGAGGATGCTGAGACCAGGGTGCTCTGCAGTGAGGGGTCTACGCTGGGAAGAAGTTGAACATGGAAATCTGTGCACAATTGCAATGAGAAGAGCATAACATTGCCTTTGGGTCTCAAAACTAGAACCTCCTACACCAGAGGAAATAGAGCAATATCCTGAGTTAAAGGAGAGTTCTCTTAACACTAAGAAATATGAAATTCTTCTCTACATGGATGAAAACTACAAGTGCATGGACAGGGAATTAAGCTTAAGACCAAAGATGGTAAATATGAAACAAGTCCTATATATGGAGAGAGGCTAACTTAAGCCACCTCCTGAACTTTGCAAATAGACAGGGTTCTGCAAGAAAAGTTATTTTTAACAACGAAGGAATGAAGGTCAGGATCACTGTCATTTGTGGGTATTTGGAGACTTCTGAAAGGGCAATGAATTGCAAGAGCTGACTGCTAAATATCCCTTTCAAATGGGACACCTATTATTCCAATCTTTAAAATGTTAAAATGTTTTATTATTCTAGCTGGTGAAGACTAGGATGTTACACAATAACTGTGAGACCATAAATACTCCTTGGCATTATAAAATAATACAATAAAACAGATAAGGTTGCATTCCATGTGTTTGATCACAATAAAATATTTTGCTTTTAACAAGATAAAGTTGATTATGAAATGTAGGTTGGCTACATGATGCAGCAAAAGAAAATTATTCTGTGAGCAGTAACAGGTCATGGGATTTTGGAACTAGTACCTGATTTAGCCACAGTTTTCTGCTTTCGTCACTTACTATGCTCTGAAGTATGAGTAGTAATATGGTCTAGAACTTACCACCAGAAATGCTGACTTGCTTCTGGCCGCTGAGAGTAATTTTTCCTTGTGTCATCACCTGGGCATAGAAAAATCTCATGAAAGGGGATCAAAAGCACCTTCTCTCTTCCACCATGAAATTATTGATTTTGAGTATTGTTCTGAGAAGCCTTGAAGGCGCAGGTTGAGCCATGATCCATAACCACTGGATCTGATTGCGAGATTTCTGCCTTATAGGATATTCGGGAGAAAATGAAAAAAAGGTGTTTTAGGAGTAATATCAGGACTTACTACATAGTAGAAGTTGGTGTGTGTGGCATTGCTGTAGCCTTCTCTGTTCAGAACATAGTGAACATTGATCGTTCGCTGCTGGCCACAGCTGAGCTCCTCTGTCACTGGCTCAATTTTCAGAAAGCTGTTGGTCCGTGAGTAGAAACGCCGGACAAGGAATGAGGCTTTGGGCTCGTTATCAATCCCCCAGATAAAGTCTTCACATTCATCTGGTGCCTGTTTGACCTATGACACAGAAAACCATACATGTGGAATCAAAAGCGTGGAAAAAAGAAAATGCAGGTGAGAGCTCTGGGTTCTAGTGGGTCCAGAGCTTCAAGTTCTTGAAGGTTCTAGAGGGTCTAGTTGTTCTAGGAGGTTCTAGTGGTTCCAGTTCAAGTTCAAGATGTTCTAGAAGGTTCTAGAGGGTTCAGTTCAAGTTCTAGAAGTTCTAGAGGTTCTGGAGGGTCTAGAGGCTCTAGAGATTCTAGAAGGTTCTAGAGGTTCTAGTTTGTGCTACTCCAATCCGGACTCCAGATAAAATCCGGTCCAGGTTTTCCCTCCAACTGGGCAACTCCAGTCTGGACTCTGGCCTAAATCTGTTCCGGGTTTTCCCTCCAACCAACTCCAGTCTGGACTCTGGCCAAAATCCGTTCTGGGTTTTCCCTCCAACCAGGCGACTCCAGTCCAGATTCTGGAGCTCATCTTTTCTGGAAGACATTCTGTTGGGAAACGATTTTGTGAGGCTATAGAAAGCCTGAGGAAGAACTGGAGTGAAAAGTTTGTGTTTCACCAATGCAGAGTGAGCGGCCTTCTGGACACCTTTAGGTGTCCAAATGCCTGTGGCACGTTAAAATTGGGGGGTTATTTCAGGTTTTTTTTCAGGCTCGGGACCAGTTGCATAAACTACTTGGACTTACACCGAATTAGAATGGCATTGTTCTAAACGACAAACTTTTTCTCAGCTCTTTCCATCACACAAGAACAAAGGCAGGACAATACGAGAAGACCATGTGATGATAACAGGCATGAGTTTGTGCCAGCAGAAATGCAGGGAAGCAGTCAGCAGCAGTGAAAGATGCTGGCATGCACCAAGGCTGGATGGGGAAGGCAGTGCAGTCTCTGAGGAAGGTCCTCTAATGCACAGAATAACGAGAAGGAGGATGCATGCAGAAAGAGCTTCTGAAGGGGAGGGAAAAGCAGGGACAGAAGATCGCTACAACACAAAACCACAGCTGGGGTGCAGTGTGCCTCTTCTCAGGCACTGGTGTTTGCTCATATGAGTTTTATAGAGTTTGCAGGTATTCTTTCTAAACAGTCTCTCCCATGAAATATTTATTCATGAATTAGACTGTAGCCTGTGTTTACTTACTGTCAGCTTAAAACTGGGATCAAAGAAGTTGGACGTGTCAATGGAAAAAGCAGCAGTGCCATTTTTGTCGGTGGTGTATCTGGCCAGATAATCTCCATTGAGCTCCAGCAGGACAGTGCTGTTGGAAACAGGCTCACCATCCACATTTGTCACAGTGATCTGAACACAACGAATACCCAAGGGATTCAGAAAAAACAAAAGAACAACAACAAAAGAAAAGTTCTCTTTACTAGGGGATGCTCACTTAAACACTGAGGACTGTTGCAGGGAGTAGAAATCAAGGGTGGAATGTATTGAAGAGGCAAATGCTCCTCAGTATTTTGAGGCAGCGGGATTTCTGTGACAGGGAAGTTCCCATCACTGGGAAATTCCCATCAGTGCAGAATGAACTGTGTGTCACAAAGGGAGGAGGAGTATTTATTGAAGAACATTGATTAACACACCTAAAACAACCAGATGACTTCATGGCCACAGGCAACCTGTGGAGCTCAGTAGCATTTTTCAACGCCCACACATCTGTGCACACTCACTGTCTCCATTGCCTGTCAGGATGATGCTGTACAGGTCACTGTCCTTTTCATGCCTGGTTTATACTGCATGTGTAGATTGTTAAGAAGCAGGAATGTGCTCCAACATCTATACTGCTGTAAGTGAACATCCCTGGGATTGTGTGATGCAACACAGGGTGACTTCTATCATTAGTTTAGGCACAACCGTTCCTGAAGAGTTTTCTTGAAGACTCCTCTTCCACACTCATATGACCTTCAACTTATTCACCTTTTAGGCATCCTCTGACTATAGCAGAGAAGAGACCCTGACATGCCAGATGTGATACAATATTCTTTGCTTTTCTCTAGGAGTATTAAGAGAACTATGCAGTCACTGTTATGCAGCATTATCATGGGAAGCAGACAGCACTTTCAGGTGACAGCCATAAATGGTGCAACATGGAGATCATCATGCTGGACCTCAGGGAGTTTGGGTCTAAATGTACTCTCTCATGTACTTACCTCACCATGGTAAGGAATTCCTCTCTTGTAATAGGAATCCATATTACTGAACATCACTTGGTCATTTTCTTGGTTGACTGAAATATAGTCATAGGCCTTCATCTGGATACCTGTGAGACACACCCAGTACAAAGGAGAGGAAACAGAAATCAAACACAGGCAGAAAGCTGCTCCTTGTGAAAAGCTGTGTGGAGTGGTGATGCTCTAGAGGGAGAGCTACACAAAGAAAAGCATAATTGCTGCCTGTTTGCCACACAGATGGTGGTCCAGGGGATTCCTCTCAGGAAGATCCATGCATTAGCTTTAATCAGTTACTCCCAACATCCACTTGGTGTTACCTGTCCCATTTTCAGTGACAATGCCTTCTACGTTGAGGCTGGCATACATCATGGCATAGCTGCGGTAAAGCTGGAATTTTTTGATGGAGATGACAGTGTTGAGGCAGCCATCCTTTCCCAGCTGAAATAGTAGCACAAAGGGGAAAACCCAAATTTCTCAAGGTTTGCAAAATTGCTCCTCATTATGTATTAGTGAGTCTACCTTACACTTCTTGCTCCCCAGCCCCCATCCCAGATGACTGTTTCAAAATCATTTACTCTAGCACCTGGAAACTTCTCTCCATATCTCCTCTAGTCTTCTCTATGCTTATGCTCCTTCTTAAACCCATCTTGCATGATGCTTGTGCTCTCTGACCACAGCACCTTGAATCTGAGCTAGTGGACAAATTAATCATTTGTTTAATATTAAGTGTCCTCAAAGACTCCCAGCAGAGATCTGCTGATTAGATTTGGTAAGAACACAGTCCCAGTGTTTCAGAAATGATTACAAATTTACAGTTTCATAAGCTTCTCTCCTTCCTGCTGATCCTTTCTGAGGGAAAAAAGCAGTCTTTCAGCAATTGAAAGACTGAGGCCACTGAATATTGTGCTACATGTTGGGTAGTAAAGCTGACAGGGAAGAAGGACTTGTTATGTATCATACCAGTCCAGTGACAGCTTCACAGGTTTTTTTCCAGTTCTGTCTACACAGTGGACTGTAAAAGCGCTGCTGACACACATTAATTCGGGCATTCCCTTGCACTGGCTGGCCATAAGTGTACCTAGGAGAGGAAGAAACATGAGAATTCAATCATGTGCATTTAACATGAGACCTGCAAAAGTTGCAGAGCAATGCAGACTCTAAATCTCTCTGCAGTACCCACAGCACAGACAGAAGAACAGCTGGGAATCAGCCAGCCCTTGTAGAATTCCCTTCTACTATTTTTAGGCTGTTTCTGCCATTTTGTTGGAAAATCCCTGCTTCACCATTGTTTTGGTGCAGTCATTCTTTAAGATCTGAAGCCAGAAAGCAGTGCTGGACTCAGGATATCATTCCCTGCAGCTTTTTCTCATTAGTACCTTAAACAAGGTAGAACATATTGCAGAAAGACCTTATTCACTCTTTTAGCTCCTGGCACCCTGCACTTTGGCTGCCACAGCCAGAAACTTTAATGATATAGACTCTCATTTCCTGTAATAATAAAACACAACAGCTGGCAAGTAGGAAGTGCTTGATTTGGACACACACAAACTCTCTTGGTTTTAATTCTGCTATGTAGCAGGAGAAGAGTTATCCTATTTTATATCATGAAAGTCATAGCAAAAGGAATTGCTCTAAGCCACATTCTGAACCAGCAGCAGGATCTCTGCACGCCATCCAACACCTATACAATTTGTTGTGCACACTTGTGTTGTCTTCAGCTCTGATACTTACGAAGCACAAACGTTCACCCTGACTTCTTCATCAAAGAAAGAAATCCTCTTTGGTCCAGTGGTTGTCACTTCAAATTTTGGCAGCACTGAGAATGAAATGTGAATATGACTGATCAGCAATTGCATGTCATACACAGATGTGTGTGTGTGTGTAAGGCAGTAAAAAAACAGTTGGCAAAGATGTTTTCACCAACAAGGGAGAGGAAATGGATCAAAGAAGAATGCAACTAGGAACTGGCTGTAGCATATTACAATAGAAAATATAACCTTCAGTGGTAAGATGAGTAACTTCTTTAAAATTAAATAATAGTCATACTAATAACTATAACAGTCACAGCAAACCCATGATAAATCACTTTAATCTCTTTTCTTAAAGAAAAATGAGTAATGCCAATGTCTCAAACTAGTTAAGCCCTGGAGAACAAAAGTTATTATGCAACTCAGTTGCAGTGAAGGGGAAAGACAACAGATTAAGTGAAATAATAAAATCAACTACATTGTTGACACTGCCTCTCTTCAACTTATCCTTTATCCCAGGTCACCAGCAATAATGACAACATAGCTGGGAAAGGCCTGCTTCTCATGCACCAGTCCTCCCAGCTCTCTCCATGTCTTTCTTTTCCAGGCATGATGTGGAGAATTCAAAGGACTTAAACTCTGCACTAGTAGCTTTTATATGACCTAAGCAGAGCCTCACTGCTAGTACAGGGTAGTTTATTAGCCTTGCTTACCATATTCCTCCACTCTGAAGGACTGGTACTCTTTTTCACCGGACTTCTTCTCCACAGTAATTTGGTAGGACCCCAGAATAGGCTCTGAGATTAGTGGAAACGACAGCTGAACAATTCCACGCTTCGATGTCACCTCCAGCCACTGGAAGATCTTGTTTTGCTCTGGATCCTGGAAGAAAGAGGTTCAGCAAAACCTTTATCACCATTTCTTGTCTTCTTTCAAGACCTCTCTACTGACATGTTGGCTCAATGTGTCACAGGCTAAGAGTGCTTTGGGGCTGATGACGTGTGCTTACTTTCCATCTCTGCTTGTGGATTTAACAAATCTAGGTTTACGTTTAACGGGGGATTAGCTACACTGACAGATGGCCTCGGATCATTCAGAAGCAGTTCCTGATTGGGACACAGGTTGTGTGTGTATGGGACACAGGCTGCCTATCTGTAACACTTGTAGCATAAATCTTTCTGACTCAACTGCCTGTGTAAAGCAGGAATATTATGCTGGCCTCTCTCAGAAAGTGCTTGGGATGTAGTGATGTGAAATGTGGTAGAAGATGATTCATTGTTAGCCTGTCCCCATGAGAATGTGGCATTTCAGAAAGTCTCTATTCTTATGCCTATGTATGAGAATGAGGCTGTTTCACCAGTTACTTGCTGTAGTCCTCCCAAGGTAAGCCTGGACAGAACACTCCTGTTTGAACTCTAATGAAGGGCAGAGCAGCAACCCCACACTCTCTCTGACTAACAGCTCCAGTGCTGCTGATTTCTTCTCCCTCTGGTGCTTGATAGAGGATATTGCCACTGTTCAACCTTAAATCCATTGGCTTTAAAAGGTGTGCTCTGGAGGAGTCTCCCTCAGCTGTTGACTCTATGGGGAATGATGAAGCACAGTCTTTCCAAAGGAACTTGTGCTTTAATTTCATGTTGCATCTCTTACCTCAATGACGATTCTGGGATACTGCAGGGGGAAATAAAGGGGAAAAAAAATTATCAAAATGGTAATCTAACAGTGGAGGTTGATAAACATTAGACCATAAGGAAAGCTGTGAACAGCTTTTTCTGGATAGAGAAGACTGGGCCAAGGAAACAATTTGCAACTCATGTCTGTAATTAAAGAGATAATTTTAAGAGGATAACCTGTTTGTGAGTTTATTTTTTCTGCAAAAATATCCAGTCTTTTTCTACATATCTGGGACAACAAAATCTGTGTGTTGTGAGATATTTCCACAGGTGCTTTCAGAGCCTTGCCCTCTACGAAGGCAGGGAAATGATGGGGTGTGAAGGTAAGGAGTTACAGCAAATATACATAATACAAAAAATACAAAATATAAAAATATCAGGAAGCCTATTCCAGGTCCTTCTTATTAAATATCTAAGTGAGAGAGTCTCAATGAAGAGGTACCTCAAGACAGTACTTGAAAAGTTTTGACTATCATTCACACTTACTGTCTCCTGAACAGGCCTGAACTGGGAGTCCAAAGTGACCACACGAAACATCACTGAAAAAGACACAGGATAAAAAAGGATTACAGAATCATCAAGGTTGGAAGAAACCTCCAGGACTGTCTAGTCCAACCATCAACCTGGCACCAAGTGTCAGATCTCCAAGTGTCACATGCATATGCCTCTATCATTTATTTTATTAGCAGTGATCAATAATTTTCAATACACAGCTTTGCCCAAGCTTTTTCGGGAAACTAGAGAGTGCCCAGAGAACATGAAAGGATTATCTTATCCAGTGAAAACAGAAAGCCAAAATAAATGTCAGCTGAAATATCTTCAATTATTACCCACTTGGACTAAAGCAACCTCTGTAGTAAATGCAATTTACTGCCTTCAATCCTTCTTGAAAGACTCCATTCTTTGGAGCATTTCCTAAAAAAACTTGTTTATACAAACCAGTTCAATGAAAAAATCATAGAGAAGGAAGAATTTGTCCTTCTTCTAAATGTAGACTCTGTGCAGCATTGAAGTATAATTATGCTAGAGATAGCTAACTCCACCACATCTAGTACTGTCTTTTAAATTTTGTGATGGAATCAGCATTTTGAAATGGATCAACAGTTAAGGAGAAAAAGTTGTTGACAGGAAATGAGGTGCTTGCTGCATTTTTATATTAAATTTATTAGCTCCAAATGTAATCTATTATTTTCTGTATTTTTAAGGATACTTTTTATGTGACTCTCCTCAAGTAAACCTGACAGAACCTGGGATCCTGTAAATGCAATTAACCAAGTACGAACACACGAATTCTACTACTTTGTTGCACTGTTGTGAATTGGTTCTATTTTTCACTGACTTTGATGATCCCAAACTCAGATGAGGATTTTATTCCACAAGAGTAAGTTTCTGTCGTCCTTGACCCACCCTTGCCCTCAGCTTCTCACTTTTCTAGCTGACTCAAACCCTCCATGCACCTGTTTGTCCTGGCTTGTAGAGGGGTTTGTCTGTCTGCACGAAGACAGCACCATCCACATTCTGAATTGCCACTGATCTTCTCTCAGCTAAGTCGACTGTGGCACCTCTGGCTGAGAAGGAAATGAATGCCACGGGATCAGAAGTAGCAGGAGGAACCTGGAGAGGAGCAAAACCCCAGAGGAAAAGCGGTAAATGAGACATGCTGAGGTTCCCCTGATGCCCAGAGTTTTAGAGTAAGCTACTGTCAGTTGAGTCATAAATAGCTTATGGAAAGTCATGAGAAGCCCCACCTTTGTCTATTGGTTAATTTCTGGGAATTTCTGCTGTGGAAGGCCCATAATCTGTCACCAGGTAATAAGATTTGAAGCTGTGCTCTGTCCTATGCATTTCCCTGCTTACATGCAGGGACATGTTGCCACAGCCATATCCCTTTAATTCTGAAGTGTTTTCTCCTGCTGAATTCTAGAAATCCTCACCTTGGGACTCTTTTTCTTGTGTGTACAGATCTTGCAGAGTCTTGGGAAAGGGAATAACTGTGACCCATCTGGGTTCTGTTGCTTGATACTTAAACAGTTCCATAAGGAACATGCAACCATGATGACAATCTAAAGCTTTTTTCTATTCACCATGTGAATGGAGATGTAAAGTGTCTCTCTATCTCCCTTCTACAATCCACAGGTCTTTTTTCCCTGTTTTGTCAGCCTTCCAACACTTTATCTTATTTTAAACACTTCGTCTTCTTTTCCTCATCAACAAGGAGAGTTGCAATCAGAATTATTTCCAGCTACTACACCCTCTTCAGTAGTTTCAAAAGAGGAAATACCTTGAACTCGCTGCACTTGAAGAAGTCATTCTCCACCATGGGTTCCTCAAAGAGAGTCTTTTGGGCTCTGCCATACTCCAGGACAACGCTCAGGGACAGGGGCTCGCTGAGGTTGTGTAACTGCACACAAGCCGTCTGTGGGGCGTCGCTCCGCACAACCGACGGCACCAGCAGCACATACTGCCTGTGAGACCAGGGCAGAGAGTCAGTCATGCAGGAAAGCCAGAGCAAACAAACAGCAGAGGGAAATACCACAGAAACGCCATAGGTGTGAAGGAAGACACGATCCAAAGCTTGCTCAAACCAATGGAAGGATTTCAATTTCTCTCAATGGATTTTAAATACTATGCTAAGAAAGTACAAATGTCAACTTTTCAATCCCTTACGATTCTTTCTGAGCTGAGGGATTGGCATCATTCTTTGCAGTGTCTTACCCAGCATGATACTGCACTTCTCCATTCCAGGTATTTACACGGCTCCAATTACTGAAGTGTCTAAAGTGCAGCTGCATTTGTCCTCCCATGACCTAGGTGTGTGCAGCCTCCTATAAGGAGCGATATTTGGCTTCTTCTTGGGATCAATGACAAAAATACTAGTGAAGAGTTGGAACAATGTTTAAATTTCTCATTCTCTGGATATCTCTTGGATATGAACTGACATAAGTCAATCTACTTAATGCACAGGAAGTGATCTTGCTTTTCCAATTTGCAGAACATTCCAGGGAATGCTCAGTCTAATCTGCATGCCCAATTCTGTTTCCATGTTTCTGTTTCCATGCTTCTCTCTGTTTTGTTTTCTTTGCTTCTTTCTTCCATTGAAGTTTTTTATTTATAGTTATTCTCTTTATAATTAGGGCAGCCTTCCTTCCCTGGAGTATTCTGCTGAAAAACATTCCTTCATATTTACTATGTTTGTCTAAAATTCTGTTGCTGTTCACCAGTTTGCTACCCAAACTACTCTTTCCAAATAATGTAGGACAGAATTCATGAGTTGGTTTTGTAGCACAACATGAATCACACAATCTTTTCTTTCTAATCTGATCCTTTCCCTTCTTTTCTCCCACAGCTTTGCCAGCTCATATTGCCTTTATTTTTATTTCACTTGCCCAGTTCAGGCTGCATGAAATTCAAAGACCAAAATTAAAAGTATTAAAATTAACAATGTATTGGAGGAAGCTAAGCTGTCTTTCATAGTGTTTTCCTTTAGAATTTTTGAGAAGAGTGTTTAAGCTCTAATGTTGGTGTATTTTTGAATACTGTGGCTGAAATCTTCTGTTTGTATAAAGCCATGACAGTGGTTGGCAGTGCTAATAGGAATACTAATTGTACTGGGTTTGCCATTCAGCATGGTCCTAGTCCCAGCCACTGTCTGGCCTCTAGCACCTCCCTATACACTCTGTTCTCTCTGTGCTGCTGATGCATATCAATCCTAATTATTGGTATTACTTGTTAGTCTAGTCCTGAGTCTCCTTGCCAATTTACCCATGCACATCACACTTCAGCCACTCAAGTTCCAGGTTTCTGTCATTCACACTAGATTTCACAGCAGTTCTATGATGGAGAGCACCTTTCCAAAACATCCTTTAATGTCATCTACTTCCAAGTCAACACATTTAAGGATCTATGTCTCAAATATCCTGTTTATTATATAGCAGTGTCCCAGAAGAAATAAGCTGGTGGGAAAGACAATAAAGTATGTTATCACAAAGATACAGAATGTGTGACCACTTACGTTTCAGAAGACACTATGGGAAACCAGTTCAAGGACAGAATACCGAGGAGAATCCTTGACCACATGTCTGTGCATGAAGAAATAGAGAGACTGATCTCAAGCTGACAGCCTGTCTCTGGTTTTTAAATGGGCCTGAAATGGTGCTCCTCCTCCACGGTGTCAACCATGGTCTAATAAAAGTTATTTACATAAAATTTGCATACGTTCAATTTCCTCAATGCTGCCTGTTCTCACAGTCCTTGAGCTCCCAAACAATGGCTTTGGAAAGCTCTCGTGTTTCACATAGCTCTGTGAGGTATTGCAAGCCAAACCGGTTCCTGCCTATATGATTGTTTCACTGAAGCTTACCTCTCTGATTATCATGTCATTGGGTAAAGATTCCTTAATGTTTCAACTTGTTAGTATTTGCCACTGCTTAAGTATTTCCTTATTCTGCAAGGTGTCCTGTAGACATGCCACCCAACAGAAACAATCATAACATATTGCTTTTTCATGTCTGCATGGGAGGCAGGATGGGTAAAAATACACCAACACAGCTACAGCTGCATTCAGAATGGCACTAAAGGAAACTCCTGATGGTAATCTGGATTTCTTACTGCAGACACTAACACTTGGCAAGGAATGGTGTTGGCTAGTGGTCTACCATTTTTGCCAGTGGTCAGGACAAGTATATTTCTAGGGAAAGGAATGTGATAGCATTACTTCATTTGTTCACTCATCTGTCTGTCAGTCTACTTTTCCCCCTCATCCCTGTTCCCCACATTAAATGACTTGCAAGTCTGTCGGTGAGTTTTAGTAAATCTGAGAAATTTCAGAATAATTAATATATAGAATCACAAAATGCTTTAGATAGAAAGGAACTTACTGACATTATGGGCTCAAATCTCTCATTTTAAGCAGGGCTAGCTTCAAAGAAGTCATGTTTTGAGTATCTGGAGGAATGGAGAGTCCACATCATCTCTGAACATCTGCTCCCATGCTTAACCATCCGTGCTGTGAACACTTCTTCTTAAATCAGAATTTCCCAAATTATAGCATGTGTCCATTTCTTCTTTCTTTCACTGTGCACCTCCAGGAAGAATCTGGCCCTTTCTTGTCTATAATCCCACTTTGTGGAAGACTGAAATTATGTCCCCACGTAGCCTCTGTTTCTCCAGGCTGAATTACATTAGACTGTTTCCTTCTGTAGGTTTGTCCCAGTCCCTGATCATCCCAGTGACCTTCCACTAGACTGCCTTCAGTCTGTCAATGCCTTTCTTGTACAGGATGCAGAACTTCATTGTGGTCTCCCAACCACTGAACAGAGGGGTAGAACCAGTTTCCTTAACATGTTGGTTAAACTCTTGATAATACTACCAAGGAAACAAAATAAACCATAATAATTGGGGATTGGATTCACTCCCTTAACATAGGAAATGGAAAAAAGGGCAAACCTGAAAAAAAAATAAGGTAGGCCAAACAACAACGGTCTGTAACTGTAGCCCCAGGGAAGTAACAGGCAATTTCCTTTCTACTTTGTCTTCTCAACAAAACAGATGATGAATGGGAAGAGGAAGCTGAGTATACTCCAGCAGTAATTGGGAACACAAAAAAGAGCTGGGGGCATGGAAAAAGGTGTTGAGTAATGCAGAGAGGACATGAAGTTATTTCAGTGGTAAAGAGTATGAGGAGGAAATGAGCACTACTATAGTAATGTGGTGTAGAAATTGATGTGTGCCCGTTAAAAGCCAGATTCTGCCAATTTCAGCTTTGATGGTAAAATATGTCCTTTCAACTTTCTAGCTAATGACTCAGTCATACATATTTATACTAAATTAAAAATTTAATAATAAATTAAATTATTCTTTCCATCAGCATAGCTGACTTTTAAACTACCTATGCCTAACAAGGCTACCCACTCATCTTTCCTAAAATTTTTCTGATGACCAAGTTGGGACACAAAGGAAACTGCCCCAGTTTCCTGGGGTTATGGGAGCTGCTAGAGTTATGGGAGCTACTATTCCCCCTGTGTTAGTAGTGAGAAATATGACACAAAGCTTCCCAGAATGATGTGGCCTTACAGTGACAATGCTGAGTGGTGGTGAGTAAAGAGGGCAGTCACACTGTGAAGGAAGCTGCTTGCACTAGCTGGAATGATGTCAGAAAACAGTTAACAGTATGTCATAGAAATTTGCAGCTTTGAAGTGCCTCAGACCCCATCTCTCACTTTAAACAGGTACTAAGTAACAGGCAAAAAGAATTAAGGAGGGAGGAGGAAATAGGAAACAACCCCAGGGTTCCAGTGTAAATTGCTCCAGAAGCTCACCCTTTATTTAAGTTCAGCGTGCCTTTAGCAGGATGGGAAGAGGGCTTTCTTGTTAACAACCAGACATGGAAAAGAAAAAGATAAAGTGTTCAAAAAATTGAAACTCTGGAAGAAACCATGTTCAGAACAATTAAAAAAGCACATGTTTCTCTGGAAACAAGCTATTGAATTAATTCAGTGTGATTACTGATTCCAGAGGACCTCTTTGTATCGAAGCAATGTTGCGATAAGAACACATCAGTACCAAGACAGGCATAATTCTTAAGATCCCAGTGCAAAGAGGAAACTATTCTGGGTATCTTTGGTAGGAAGTGAAAAAGAAGAAACTTTCAGTTGTATGATTAAAAAACTAGGAGCCAGAGAAGCACAGAGATCAGGATTTAACATGGAGAGATAATAAATCTCACACTAAGCAGCACTTACAAGAAAGACACACAGAAAATTCCTTGATACTGGAAATCTTGAACCAGTCTGTGGACTCACTTTGTATTGGCATAAGGAAAGATGTAACTGGATATCATAGCTTGACTAGAAATTTGATGAAGTGAGGAATAATGTCAACTTCAAGACCAAAGCAATACAAATACAGATGCATGCTTGATTTTCAAAGTAGAATCGTGTCACATGCCTTTTGGACAGCATAAAATCAACAGGTCTTCAACTCACTCTGTCCAGACTTCAGAAAGTTACTGCATTACCTCTCTGTTATTAAGCTATTTTATATACACATACTTTCCCCCCCTACATTCTTTCTCTAGATGAGTCAAAGTGATGATTGGAGTTGCATTGAAAACATGTTTTTCACAAGTTAATTTTCTTTCAAAGAAAGTTGAATTTGCCATTTTATCAGACTTAATGCACTTGTCTTCTTTTCTCTTTCCAGCTGGGCACACATACAGGCCAGGGTAATGTGAAGTTTTTCAACCAAAGCTGAATCCACTCATTTTCTGTGAGTATTTCAGTGTTTAGCGTGTACACTGCTCTATCAGAGCATTCTGTGAAGCTGTGACTCGTCACATGCAATACCCCAATTAGCTTGTGTAGGCCATGTCAAATATCCCCACAGTGTCCCAAAATGCCCAGCATATCTATATGTGCAGAATCTAGGCACTAGATACAGTCACAAACTAGAAAATAAAGCAGTATGAACAATATCAATCTGGCATGCAGAATGCTGCATAGTCTGAATGTGGAGCTGAGGCATTCATATTCTTGGTCAATACAGATCTAAGTCATGCCTGTTTTACTTTTTGTCTGTTTTCCTTTTTGTCAGACAAACCAGCAGGAAGTTAATGAGAAACATGAGCAGCTTTTAGCAGTGAAGCCTTGGATTTTCCAGAAGAGTGAGTAATATATAATTACTTGTTTCTGCTCTATGGCTTCACTTTATATTTGCATAACACTGCATAGCAAGGACTGTAAGTACTTTCTAAGTCATAGCTTCACCTAAGGTAACTACAGGCAATCCACCACACCCCACACGTTACAATACCTGTTTCATTGCCTGATTTCTGTTCTTGAAAGAGATGGATATGGGATCAGAGCTCCAGCTTCCATCTTAGGCAAACACTCTCACAACAGTCCCAGGCTATATTTTCTCAGGAAATTATAATCTGATATATGCTTTCCCACAAGACATTCATCAAATGCATTGTGATGAAACATCTTGTTTTAAAAAGCCAACACATCTCTGAAAAGTGTTGTGCATGTCTTAAAGTTTACATACTTTGGATAAATTTGCCCACACAGCCCTCTGTTTTTCCAAGGCATATCCTTTTCTGCAAGCTTTTAGGCCTACAAGTGAAAGTATTTCTCAGAATGTTCGCTGGCAAGAGGCCACAGTGTGGTTGGTAGAGTATTCTGTATCATTTCATGTTGAATGGATGCAACATTTTTCTGATATTATTCACTTTCTGTAGTAATAAAGATCAGGTAATGTTAAACATTGTAACACTGTTCTACTGAGAAGAGCAAACCATAAACTATTCAGTACCTGAAAGGTCTTTTTTACAGATAGACTTAGTAAATTAACTGCTGAGCTTTCAACACCATATTTATTGAAAATGTTTTAGTTCTGCTTCTGAAAAATTAAGTATTACAGCCCCATACATCATGAAACACTTGAAATACCAACCATTTTTCTTTATCTATAAAGTAATATACTGTATATAGACATCCTTGAAAAACACTCACTGTGTCTAAATGATGAAAACAGGAGAGTGTAAATGTAGCAGGGCAGGCTAAGAAAAAGAAAGTTTAAAAAAGACCAGCAAAGACAATCAAAACCAGTCATCAGTCTTTCTTCAGAAACAACAGAAATAGGAAGCCTGCAAGAGAATCCACAGTGCCATGTAATGAGAAGAATAGATGAGGTCAAGCAGAGTGCAGGAACAGTGCAAACAATCAGCATTGTTACTTATTGGTTTAGTTAATCTAACTATTAATGAATATTACTGTATTTAAATGAACAACTTGATATAAAAAATCATTTATCATAAACCAAAATATCCAACAATCTATGAAGAAGGTAATTTTTATGCAGTAATTATTTTGCTGCCATTCTTGAATTAGCTCAAAATCTTGAAAAAATGACATATTCAATGCTAAGATTTGATTGTTACAGACCTTTATCATAAGAAACCATGAACATGTATTTCATTTGATCACAAAGGACAAAAATGTGTGACAGTGAGCCTTTTAAAGAGTAAAATTAAATTTTACTTCAGTAGAAAACTTTCCTGTCTTCACTGTTTTCCTTGCTCCCTTATTCATATTGTTCTGCGCTTTAGGTCAACATGGGCAGACTGACTCACCAGGCTTTAAAGCACTCAGACAGTAATGGAGTTAAAGAAATCTGTTTGAGAGCTTCCTTTTTGAAATGTCATCATCTCAAATTTTTGTGTTCTGATACAAAGAAAATGAATCAGTTCACTCCAGGCTGAGGTTCTGAATAATTTCCCACACCTTGTAGTTAAAGGACCTCATCTGGGTTTTACATCTTTTAATTTTTTAAAGAGAGAAATACACTAGCCCCCACACTAGTCCACTCAAACCCCTCCCATTTAATGGAATCCTCTGGTTTTACCCTTTCAGAAACATCCAAACTCTACCAGTCAAAGCAAGAGTTTGCAATCTTAGGAAACTGAGACTGATACCCCCCAAAAATTGCTGCTTTTACTTCTTTGAATTGACCCGGTGCTAGGCCCCTCAGTTCATGAAGGACATTGAGGTGCTGAAGCATGCCCAGAAAAGGGCAAGGGAGCTGGGGAAGGACCTGCAGGGTAAGTCCTGTGAGGAGTGGCCAAGAGCTGGGGTTGTTTAGCCTGGAGCAAATGAGGCTCAGGGGGACCTCCTCACTCTCTACAGCTGCCTGAGAGAAGGGTGTAGCCAGGTGGGGGTTGATCTCTTCTCCCAGGCAACCAGCAATGGGACAAGAGGAAATGGCCCCAAGTTGTGCCAGGGGAGATTCAGGCAGGACATCAGGAGGAATTTCCTTGTGGAAACGGTTGTTAAACATTGGAATGAACTGTTGAGGAAAGTGGTGGAGTCACCAGCCCTGGAGGTGTTCCAGAAACAACTTGACGTGGCACTTTATGCCATGTTCTAGTTGACAAGGTAGTGGCCAGTCAGAGGTTGGACTTGACAATGTCAGAAGTGTTTTCCAGCCTTAATGATCCTATGATCCTTGCCAGTAGACATTCCACAAGATCTGCTCAGGCTGAGGCTGTAGCTGGTCCATGAACCAGGAATGCTCACTCTAGAGCATCAGCTAGAATACAGTTGGAACAAGAACCTGAGGGCAACTGTTCCCCAGCTGCAAGGTCCAAAGAAACAAAAAGACAAGGGGGCTACACCATGCAGGTAACCAGGCATCTTGATCATGAAATTTCAAACTGTAAACACTACAAAGACCAGGTCATTTAATGGATAACCTGAGAACTAGTTAACATGATCTTACATGCTGCCAGATGTTCAGCAGAATTGGTAGTTCAAGGACAGGGGAGATTTGTATAAAGTGAGGTGATCCCTATTTGTATGTTAAGACCTGATTTTTCCAGTCTTTTAAACAATGTGTAAGTAAGTAAGACACACCTTGCAACTCCAAGATTTCCATTTAGTACAAAGCATTTTTCAGGAAGGTTATTTAATCTGACAAAGGCTTATAGGCTTTCTTCTGGTGATGTGAAGCAACTGCCATCTGCAGTTTCAAGTCACATGCACCCGCTGTGTTGTCTGCTGTAATTCTGCAAGGGCAGCACTTGATTTAACTAATCTGCAAGCAAAAGAATGCTGGAGAAGGCTTTAAGAATGCCTCTTCAGGCAGTACAAATAAGGCTTTTGTAGTCCTCCTCATTTTTCTGAAGAGCCAGTCATTTTTTGTGTGACCAGGGGACCAAAGACTCTGCAGATCCAATCACTTTGTGTGCCCATCTCAGTTTTTCCAACCAGTAAGATCACACTGCAGGTTGCTCCCTTAAGGACACTGCATTTTCTAGGAGAATCACTTTGGGTAGTACAAAGCCCTGACAGCTGTTGATGCCTTTTGGGATCATAGGAGTGATCTATATGTCTGTGTAGAAGATCTGTACGGTGGCCATGCATTTATTTGTATTTGTGGGGTGTGTGCATGTACCTATTAGGAATAGCAACCTCAGCCTCACTACTAGTTGCTCCAGGAAACCTCTGCTGGCTGACAAATTCTGCCCTCCTTAATATTCTTCTGCACCATGTTCTTTAAAAGAGATATTTAAGGACTCAAGCACAAGAAGAGGGCTCTGTCTTCTATCTGATTAGGGAAGACATTTCAGAAGAAGGGATGTTGAAGACACGATCACAACTTGAAAACGTTACATTATTTGCAGACTTCCGTGCAAACTCATTATTCTGGTCTTTTCCTAGGAGGAGAAGAAAATAAGCAGAAGCACCAGTGTCCCTGTCTCTCTCTATTTGCCTGAATAAATCTTAGAAATTTTTAAGCACTCCTAGCTGCTGAGTTCCTAAAAATAAGGCCACATGGTAAAAAAAAAAAAAAGTTCCATAAATTAACAAAGAAATGCTTTGATATATAATTTGTATTCAATGTTCCTAGAGAGCCTCAAATGTAACTGCATGACTGAACATGAAGACCATGTCTCTGGAGGCAGCATATTACTAAGGGCTCTACATTTTTGTAACCAAGAAACATGTCAAACCTTTGCAGCAACAAATGGAATAAGAGTCTAAGTGTGGCCCAAACCTGCATTTTTAAAAATGCATCTTTACTCTTAAATAAAGTGCCTTTAACTGTATAACCACGACCGTTCCCTTCACTCATATTAGTAACTGCTCTAATTTTCTGTATGCCTGAATCTGAAAGGAGCAAATGCTATCTCTCTTAAGGCAGTGAATACTGTTCAATCAATGCTAAAAGCAAATGCTTTGAGCCACTGACGCTTAAGGAAAAATTGAATATACCAAGAAGTGGCCCACGTCACCTTCCAGTCTACAATCAGTTTTAATGGGTACTGGTGCTGCAGTGCAAGGAGGGTATTTGTACACGCTCCCGTTAATGCCAGATGTTTAAACTTGTTAAAATCCTGGATCACAGTGTCGTGTTGCAGCCTTCTGACCCTAGTTCAGGCTCCATAAGAGCTAATAAAAATAGCTGTTCTGAGTGAATACAAGGACAAGTCTAGCTACATAGCTCAGGACTCTCTTGAGCAGGTGGGAATGAGGTCCTCCAACCATAGACCAAAGCAGAGCTGGTTTGGAGATGATTCTGCAGTAAAGTCTTCTCCAGGCCTACTGAACCACACTAACAAGGTGTGCAGGAATAATATCATTTTGGGATTATAGTCTCTGGGTGACTACCTAGTAATTAATGAGCAATCATGCACAGCTCTTGAAATGTCCCCAGCCATGCTGGGGCTGTCAGGAATTGGGAGTGGTGGCCATGGGTGTGGTGAAAATGCACAGACAAGCAAAGATAAACTCAATGCACTCAGAGCTACCAAGGCCAAAAGCTGCTGCTAGGCCTCAGCTTTCCTTGGCATTTCCATCCGAAGCCACAACACCAGAGTTTTGTCTCTGCTCTAACCACCTAACCACAGAGGTGACCCAGCTGCCAGCTAAGGTTTACACAGAAGAAACGATCAGCCCTGAGAGCTATTGCTATTGACAGCCCATTTCCTTGTCTCACCCAAACCAGAGCTCTGTCCTTAACACCTAATCATCACTGTCACCTGACCCTGTTGAAAGGCTACAAAGTCAAGATGAAGAGCCTAAGTGCACCATGAGTCACTGCAACTCCCCCCAAATACAGATCCAAAACTGAAAATATTCATCGAGTGCTCTCAGGGAAAGGTGCCAGAAAGGGCTTACTGGCTTTTGCTTTTTCCCCTGTAGCTTTTCAGCAGCAGCACCAACACTAAAGGCTACAAGCCTACCTAGCCAACTAAGTGTACCATCACTCTCTGACTTCAACAGAGATAGAGCTCCAAAACTGAAAATGCCTGGTGACTGCTCCAACACAAAAGGTGACAGAACAGCTGTTCCTGGCAGTATCCTTCCGTATGTAGCCATTCAAAAGTGCGTCCAGATGGGAATATGAACTTGCCTAGCCAGCTAAATGCATCACGACACCAAATAACCTCAGATACTCAAAATACCTGGTGAGGACTCCAAAACAGTAGGTGACAGATCAGAAAGGTGTTGCTGGCCTTTACCTTCCTGCTGTGGCCGGCTCTTTCCCTGTGCATCCTACAAACTGCATCACTGACACTGGGGCTATGCACTTGCCTTCCTAATTTAAGTGTACAATCACACTTTTTTCTCTGTTTCAAAAGACTCGTGGTAATGGGTCATTCATTCACCTGGGATCTTAGCCTGTGCTGGTAGTGTGGTTTAACAAAAATTATAGCAGTTTACAGGCTGCAATAGGAGAGTGAAGGCCAGCAAGAATTTTCTATCCTGGCACCTTTTGTGTGGGTGCAATCCGTGAATGTTTAGTTTTCTAGCTTAGTTGCTGGTTATTAAAAAGACAGGATTGCACATTTAAGTGAGAAGGAAAGCACATGGCCCCACTCTTTCTGGTGTGGTTTACAGCCTGCAGGAAGAAAGAAAAAGCATGCAGCAGCTTTCTAGCCTGGCACCTTTTCTGTGGGAGCAGTCACTGGACATTTTCAGTTTTGGAATCTGACAGGAGTAAATAATGTTATGTCCATTGAGGTGGGAAGGAGAGCACATAGCTCCAGAGCTGGTGGAGCAGTTTACAGGCTGCAGTGGAAGAGTGAAGGTCAGCACTGCGTTCTGCCTGGATGCTTTCTGCGGGAGCAACGCGGGATGCGTTCAGGGCTGGAGCTGCCCTTGGCGTCCTAAGGGAGCATCACAGTTTGTTCGCTGAGTTTGTTGGGCGGGTGCCTCGCCCCATCTAGTGGCTACACCGAGCGGCGCCGAGGGGAAGGTAAAAACCAGCACCAGCTTTCCCTCCAGACACATTTCCCGGCGCTGTGCTGCAGCTCCTGAGCATAACAGCAGCAGAAGCACCAGCGACACCAAGAACGCCTGCCAAAGCCAGGGTTTCCATTCCCACTCCAGCAGCTACCATGCTTGCTAGCACAGGTAGCTCTACAAGACCTTACAGTGTCTTCCAGTACCTAAAAGGGACTTTCAAGCAGGCTGAAGAGGGACTTTTCACAAGGGTAAATAGTGGTGGGACAAGGAGGTATGGTCTTAAGCTGAAGGAGGGTAGGTTTAGATTGTATTACATTCCTCACCTGCCCTAAACCTTCCCACTGAAGCTTTTTGGAAAATTCTGAAAAAATTTGGGATAAGTTCAGAGATGAAAAAAATTATTTTGTCTGGTCCCTAAAATTATTGATAATAATAATTTCCCTATTTCACTTCCTGCTGTACATAATCATAGAATCAGAATCACAGAATGGTTTGGGTTGGAAGGGGCATGAAAGACAATCTAGTTCCAAGCCCCTTGGCTTTGGCAGGCATGACACCAACTAGACCAGGTTGCTCAAAGGCCCATCCAACCTAGCCTTAAAAACTTCCAGAGATGGACCAGACAGAGCTTCTCTGAGAGACACAAGCCAGTGCCTCACCATCCTCATAGGAAAGAATTCCTTCCTAATACGTAATCTAAACTGTCCCTCTGTCAGTCTGAAGCTGATGCTCCTTGTCCTGTCACTCCATGTCCTTGTCAAAAATCCCATTCCAGCTGTCTTGGAGCCTCTTTAGCCACTCAGAGGGGCTCTAGGGTCTCCCTGGAGCCTTCTCCAGGCTGAATAATCCCAACTCTCTCAGCCTATCTCTATAGCAGAGGTGCTCCAGCCCTCTGATCATCTTCATGTCCAACTCTGAACTCACTCCAGCAGGTCCACGTCCTTCTCATGATGGGAGCACCAGAACTGAACGATTCAGTTTTGTGTGATTCTTGGAGTATCACATCCTCCTGTGCAGTTCAGAACAAGGTAAGTCCTTCCCACAATTTATGATGAGTGTTTTAGAGCGAGCTCTCTTTTCAAATCTGTCCTTTGCAAAGCCCTTTTTTAACAGATATGAGATTGACCCTGGATCCTATCACAGACTGGTGTGTGCTTCCTGATGGTGCCAAGAATTATTTTTTTGTTTCCTCTCTCTGAGTGCACCTCTGTGTTTCTAACAAATGAGCTATTGTAATTCACACAACTCAGGTTTATTCAGCACACTGTCGGACCTGAGTGCCGTCAGGCTTGTTTATTGTTTTATGTCCTTTCAGGCCTTTTGTTGGAAGGCACAAAGAGCCTCTCTTTCAGCACATACAACTCTCTTATCAACAAAGTGCTGAGTAACACTGTCATCCTTCCTCTGCGTGATGCCTTGTTAAATAAAACTCATGTCGTGCTTTTGTTTCTGAAGAATTGGTTTTGCCTCCATAAATGAAGAAGACCCACACAAGCTGACACATTTCTATAACACATTCAACATTAAAATATGTTAGTTTGCATGGCATTTCTCAAATTTGGGTCAGCAGAGAATCAACAAAAAGTCATTTGTAAAGAAAAAGGTTTTTATATAGTCTTTTAAAATTTTTCCTGCAAGTCAAGGTTTCACTCTGAGTAAATGCCTCAGAGGAATTTCAGTAATCACTTCAGCTGTGCAAATCTTTTGCATGTTGCTCTTTCTTGAAAGAGGCAGTGCTGAGATAAAATAAAGATTTATTTTTCAAGAGATCTACAGGTCCTTTCCCAAAGCTGACAGCAAGATTTGTGCAGCTCCTTGAGCTAAAATAGAAACACACTCCTCATCCCCTGCACAAGTCTTCCCATCACTTGCAGTGGTGACCTTTGAAGGGTGGGTTTGAAGAAGGATGGTTCAGAGGTTTGGCAGCACATCTCTGCTGACCTTTACTGAGATGCTGCTGAGCTGTCATCACTGTGCATGTTCCTGCTCTTGGTGTATGCCAACTGCCCTGGGAGATGCTCGTGCTTAAATCTTTCCTCCACCACTCATGTCAAAGTGGAGTTGTGCTCTTGCACTTTAAGAACATGCACAAGCCAAGTACCAGAGCTCAGCTGACAAGAATATATATACCCGAATATATATAACTGTTTGCATAAGGGCTTTCTTTTAGGTTTTTGATCCTCTGTGCTGGTGATAGTATTCATGCACTTACTTAACTTTGTGTGCACAAGTCTCTGATGTCAATTAGCCCACTCTGATAAATGAAGTGTAGAACATAAGTAAATGTTTGCAGGATGAAAGTTTAGATCCTGTTTATATCTTTCATATCTCTGAAGGAAAATAAACTATTGTCTTGTAAATCAGTCTCTATGAAAAACTCAACATATAATTTTGCTATTGTGCAATAATGTTGCTGCTGCTGTGGCAAGAGGACAGAGTCTGAGGGCTTGAGCCATTCAGTCTTAAGTAGAATTCATTCTACAACATTTAAAACTGGGTCCAAAATGTCCAGAGTAAGGAAAAAGTATCCAAAGTTCAGACATCGGGAAAAACTTTCGTGACATTCAAATTAGAACTTACTGATTCCAGAATTTTACCACTACACTTGGTTTTGAACTTGTTAGAAAAATATATGTCAAGTTGCCAGCATGTAGTGTAAAGATAATATGTCATCAGGTGTAGAAATGAGGTGGAATAAGGGTTATATTTCTTCTTGAACTATGCTGAAGTGCTCTTTCTAGAAATGGCAGGGATTTTTAACCCAAGAGGTGCCATGCACCTGAAACTGTGGTCACCCATTTTCTGGTGAGACTGATCTATTTCATCCCTGCTCTTTTTCGAGAGGCTCATTCAGCATAGTGTTGTGAAGGACAGAGAAAAAAGTAGTTTGCTGTATCAATCACTGATTTGGCATTTTGGTGAATGGGTCAAAAATTTAAATCATTTTCCATATATGCAGGAAGAAATCTTTGCCTTCTCCAAAGACTAATTCTAGGAATTGCATAGACTTTTATGTGCTGCACTCATTTATCAATTCAACATCATTGTAACAATATGGTAGAAGGTGATCTTCAGTTTTTTAATTCTTTTTACCTTAAAATGAAAACAAAATTTCATTCATCCCACTAGTTTATTAACTACTGTCTGTCAAAGCCAGATCATAGCTATTCTCACTGTTAGGAATTTTCATTTTGACAGAGGGTATACATGGAATTTCTCACCTGGTGCAGCTTGAAGAAGTCCACTGATTTACAGTCGCATAAGATTCTGGAGAATGTTTAATCTTCAGTTCTACATTATCATCCTGTCCTCAAACCCTCCACCTACTCAGTGCTAATCATCTTCTTGCTTAAACATCTGGTCCCTAGACAACCAGAAATTGCACTGAAATATAAACTGTGAGGTTGCTCTTCAACCTCTCACATTATCACTCAATAACAGATATCAGAGAGACTTTACTCTGAATAAATATTATATTCATTGCAATGCCTTCGGAAATCTTTGTCCTTTGCTAGAAAGTAGGAGATATCCAGCTGCAACATCAAAACTGCAAATATTTGAGACTAAATTGCACAAGATGTGCTTTCTATTTGAACTGTTGTGGTGGGATTTGCCAGATTAAATATAAACATATTTGATGGGGATGTTTGTGTCTGAGCTCGCTTTTTTGTTGTTGGAGAGAAAGAGGCACTTTTAGAGACTGACTGTAGAGGACTCTGATGCAGTAACTGATCTTTATTCCATACAATATTATACAGACACAGGCTGGGAAGATCTGAAGAGGTTACCTGAGTCCCCATTCAGTCTCCTAGGGTGAATCAGGTACTCCTGGACTCTCCTTTGAATAAGTTTGTCTGAGCTGTTACTAATGAAAGGGAAAGACCAGGTGCTGTGTTGACTTCAGTAGAAAAGATGTGCACAGATGGCTAATCCCTCAATAACTGATGATTCTTTGTATCTGACACTTCATTTCAGCTTCTGCGAAGTTATGTACCTGCTCTGAGTTGTTCTACTATTGGCCATGGAGAGCAAAAGAATCTCTGAAGAGCATGCTTTCTGCCCCCAAATATGTAAAATCATTTCTTAATGATGTGACTCTGCTGGAGGTACCTCTGTCTCTCTAGTGATTGTAGACCAACACCTCAAATTATCTGCCCAAGTTTAAGCATGATGGAGTGAGATGGGATTTATTTGACCATTATCTGGCCATTACTCAGAGCCCTTATCTGAAAAAAAAATTTCACAAGATGACCCTGATTGTGATCAGATTCCAGACTTAATTACTTAAAAAATTTCTTTTAAAAAAGTTTAAAATAAAAGGTAAAAAGAAAGTATCCTCTACCAAAATAAAGACTTAAAACCTGCTTTCTGAACCATGTGAGCCCATTGTAGCTTAGGTGGAAGAGATTTCCTCTATGTAAGGAAAAATACCTGCCAGTGACAAACTAAATCAGATCTCCTTAAATGGTTGATTTGATTCAGAAGTGACATAAAAATTCTTGCAAGGTAAAGAGCAAATGGGAAGGCTAAATGACCAGAAGATCATCAGTCCTCTCTCCCACTTGCTATTACTATTTTTCCATCAGAGCCTGATGGATAAAGTGCATCTTAAAAATTCAGCACACCACTCTGATGGCATCAGGAAGAGTTTTTCTGCCATTTGCAGTGTACACCAGGATATTTATTATCTTGACTCTCAGGATTGTAAATGCTGCTGCTGTCATATCACAGCTTTAATGGGCATTTGAAGGGACTACTTGGGTAAGCTGAATTCTGTGTTTGAAAGGCCCTTCTGAGTTCTGGTTATGTCACTAACTACACAAAGTGCCTAAGAAAGTAAATATTGTGGAAAGGAATAAGAGGACACCATTGTGTAAATAAGGGAATTGCTTATGTGTCTAAAACAGGATTTCAGATGACTGATTGTTCAGCATTATGTTATTATGCAGTTTCTATATATCAATAACAGTCTCCCTTTGAAATCTGCATTTTTTTTCTAATATAACATTCCTTTGATGATAGTCTATTTTATTATGCCTGGTGATTTTCTAGTTACCAGAGTCAGTGCATCATTATTTTTGCTGTTATTACACTCATTAATGATCTGTGAAGGTTTTTTCCTGTTGGATGTTTTTCCCAACACAACACAACACATTGCTTTAATGGGAAGTATTATTTTGAGAACCAAACTAATTTTCCCAATAACTGTTTCCTGATAATTTCCCATTTTCTGTTGAAGCTCAGACACAAGTTTATATCTCTTTTGGTGTCAGAACACTGTCTTTATGTTCTGGTAATGCTGAGACTGAACTCATTCTTCAATAGCAGCAGTGCAATGATTTATACTGGATCCTTTTAAGACTGAGTCTTGTTGCTTTTCATGTGCTCAACCAGTTGTACTTGACCTTAGGTGAGTTTCAGGTCTCCTTTAAATCTCAAACAATGCTTTAGAAGTAAATGAGATACTTCAAGTGTAAAATGGCACTTCTTGAGACTGGAATACCAAAACTAGAATGCAATAAATCTGAATTCATTCAGGAAAATATCTGCTAGGAGTCAAAACTGAGAGCAGACATTCCCAAGCACAGACAATAAGAGAAAAGAGAAGAACTTCTAAGGAACCATGAGTATGAGTTTTCTATTATTTATAAGAAGACAAACCCAGATACAATGTCTTGGATACCTCCTTTATGAAAGAAGCACAAACCAAGTTTGCAAGCACAGATCCACTCTCAGTTCAGTCTTTGAAATGTGGATCAGAGTTGTCTGCACCATGGAGGCATCAGTCAGCTCTGCTCTGCTTATGTTTCTTGAAGGCATCTGCTTTCTGTCTCATTGGGACTACTGCAAAATTGTTTTCTGCTATAAATTTTGAGTGGCTTTTTTTCCCCTGAAAATGAAAGACATGAGTGGCATCTTACTAGCAAACCAATAATTCCTGGTTCTGGCTAAGGCTGTTCTACTCTAAAGGGTGACTGCTTCTGTCTAGAATAGAACTGGTGGAGCTGTGGTCAATAAAGATTAATCCTATCACACATATCACTGGTTCAAATACCAAACTTGAAACTAAGCAGATAAGTTATAGCAACTTGAAAATAAACTTTTAAGCCATTTTCTGCTGAGGTGGTCAAATAAGACAGTTGGGTTGAACTGTACAATTTGATCTACTTAGATCAGAAATCAGCAGAAACCAAGGTGAGGATTATGTGCCATTCATGAAATGGAAGATTAGGAACAGTTCAATATCAATCCCAGGGAAAAGAAATATCCCTGGAATAGAGAACAATGGTTCAAATGCCCTCCAAGTCACTTCTAGTGAAAGGAGCTCCACTCCAAAATTCTGGATGTGTCCTCAGTGCTCTGTGCCATTCACTGTGCTGAGTTGGATGGAGGACACAGGCAGCATCACAATCTCTTCCCCATCAGTTAACCATGGTTAAGAGGTTCATGGGTTAAGTGCCTCTGGAATGCAAGTACGTCTCCAAGGTTTAAGTATTGTTTAGGACACAGAAACCTGTTTTTCCTTCATAAGCCTCTTTCAGAGAACTCTTCTTCAGGATCGTACTTCTTCTGCTCCTGGTGTGCACAGCAGTCTGGATTCATGCTTGGAGATGAGAGATAGGCATCAAGATGTTGTGTCTGCCTTCCTGTGCCCTTCTTTGCCATGAGATCTGGATCTCTGGACCAGGCTGCCCCATGGCAGCACCTCCATCAGTAACATCTGGAAAGCTGTCACAAGAGTCATCATCAGTCATCAGTGATATCAGCAGCTTCACGCTTGTTCTCTATGATTTTTCATGCAAGTTTTCATGCTGAAATTTGGCAGGACATACAGCCCAGGTGAAGCCGTGATTTCAAGGCAACCTGATGCATTTCTTTTAGGGGGAAAAAAAAAAAAAAAAGCTCTCTTCAGAGTTGTTAGAGCCATGTGTCTATGCAGTGAGGTTTCTCAAGTCCACAAGCTGTGTGATCAAAGCTCCATTCTGCTTCTTCTCCCAGCTGAGTGAGATAATGCACAACGACCTTTCTCTTGATTTTGCTGAACAGCACATACGTGAAGCCACATAAGTGGTTCTGGGATCATGTTGGCAGGTCGGGTTAGTCCTACCACAGTAGGACTGAGGCTGTTATTTATCCTCATCTCCATGGTAACCTCTCACAAACTGATATTTTACCCAACAAAGAGCATATGCAATTCAATGGTATAGGATGTTATGTTTAAAAACCTCCTATACAATAGCTATGGTTGTTCCACCGTAAACTATGCTCCACAGTTGGAGTTCAGGCTGATAAGCTTTTGAAATCTTTTGAGACTGTAATTTTCTCTCTCAGGTGAAATGGCCTAAAAATATCTGTTTCCCCTGGTTCCCATAACAGCTTGTCAACACACTGGAGGAAAGGGATGTCATCCAAAGGGACCTGGTCAGACTGACGAGGTGGACACTGTGAGCCTTGTGAAGTTCAACAAGGCCAAACGCAAGGTCCTGGACTTGGGTGGGGGCAATTCCATAGCACAAACAGAGGCTAGGTGGAGGATGGATTGAGAGCAGCCCTGAGCAGAAGGATTTGGTGGCACTGACGAACAAGAAGCATGACATGAGCCAGAAATGTGCATTTCAGCACAGAAAACCAATCACATCCTGGTCTACATCCAAAGCAGCGTGGCCAGCAAGGCAAGGGAGGGGATTCTGCCCCTCTACTCTGCCCTCATGAGACCCCACCTGGAGAGCTGCATCCAGCTCTGGGGTTCCCAACACAAGGATGTGGACATGCTGGAGCAAGTCCAGAGGAGGACAGGAAGATGTTCAGAGGGCTGGAGCACCTCTGCTAAAAAGATAGACTCAGAAAGCTGGAGTTTTTCAGCCTCAAGAAGAGAAGGCTCTGGGGAGAGCTTAGAGCTCCTTCCAGTGCCTAAAGGGCTGCAAGAGAGCTGGAGAGGGACTTTTGACAAAGGCATGGAATGACAGGACAAGGGGCAATGATTTCATATTGAAAGAGGGAAGGTTTAGATTAGAGATTTAGAAGAAATTCTTTCCTGTGAGGGCGGTGAGACACTGGCACATGTCTCTCAGAGAAGCTGTGGCTGGTCCATCTGTGGAAGTGTTTAAGGACAGGTTGGATGGGGATTTGAACAACCTGGTCTAGTGGAAGGTGTTGAAATTAGATTGTCTTTAAGGTCTCCTTCAACCCAAAATATTCCATGATGTATTTTTATGCCTTATCAAAGTGACTGCTATCAGAGATCTTAAGCAAGTACAGTGTATGTACAAGCACTGTTCTTCCCCCTTCTGCATCAATAGTGTTCTATTGTCTGGTTTGAATTTGGAGCTCCCTTTGTGCTCCTTTAGCTTCCTCAATACGTTCTCAAATTTCCTGTCTGACTTGACATTGGTGCCCTGGCTGGACTTTTGCCACCCTCTGCCAACCAGAACCCCAGATGGCCCTTTTTTGGTTATGCCATCAGTTAACCTTATCCCGAAAAGCAACCTTTCCAACAAACAGAACCCTTCAAACTGGGGATGTCAGGCAACTGTTAGTTATATGTATAGGTTAGTCTTTTGGGTATTTATTTCTCTGATGTTAATTATAGATTGCTGTTTATTTCTACTGGCCTGGCTAAAGCTGCAAGTTTTCAGAAACTGGAGGTCTGAAAACAGTACAAGCAATACAAACAATACAGGGAAATGAGAAATTGACTGTGACTCACAGCTTCTACATTTAGTTCCCACCCACACTGCTACGCTCAATTAACTCCTCCAAGGCTCAGCTTCTATACCCTACAAGAGCCCAGTAGTGACATGGGAGTGTGATGGTTTGAGCAACCTTAAAAGAAAGGGGCTTAGATATTCATCAGACACTGATAATTAATTTAAATACTGTAAATAAATTTAAATACTAATAAATAAATGTTTATTAGTTGTTGATTTCTACTCTTACCTAGTGATGACAGCTACTTGTTCTCCTCCAGACCTCTGCCCTGTCAGCAATAAAATGAATGCAAACTGTGATTCAAGCCAGAATTTATGGGCAAAATTAAGAACAGAGATCCTTCTATCTATCCTTCTGTCTCTAGTGAGAGCCACCTGAACAGGGAGTGAGGACATAGGAGAGGAAAAGCTATGCCTGAAGGAAGGATGCTAAGTTTGCCTTGCAATCACTGCCAATAAGTGGGTAGGGAAAAAAATGGTGACAACAGGAAAAAGAATTAACAAAATGTCCTGTGCCCTATATCCACATGCACCCCAATCTGCACTACCTGGAACTTTTCAAGTAGAGGCTGAAGGCCGAAAACTACCCCAGGAAAAGAGAGTCTCCTACTTTACATGATCTTTGCCTGCACTCCAGCCAATTTCTCGTGCCCATTTGGGCATTTTCCAGGCCACCCCAATAGGAACAATCCTCCCACTGTGAGAAGAATGTAATATTTGGCTTGTTAAATTGACTATCATTTCTGCAGCTGATAATCCAGGAACTACTTATTTGTAAATCATCCCAGTCAGGAGCAGGCAGCCAAAGATTCTGCTCGAATTACATTGCTGAATCAGCCAAAAAACTCCTCCTCTGTGCTGCTCTATAGCCCCTTTTCACCCCTCTCAGCCTATCTTGCCTCTCAGAACACAGAGAGTAAAGGGCTGTGATCTGCACCCAGAGACTGCTTAAGCTTGTCCCATCTATCTCTATGCTCTGCTGAAGTGTAACCACAATACAGCAGAGAGAAAACAAAGTCCTGTTGAGGCCTGGGTCACTCTTACTCAGTTGGAAGGAATGGACTGCACCTAACACAGTCCTTAGGCTGCAAAACTAGTTCCATCCTTACTTGCTTCTTCATCCCCAGGCACCAAATATAGTTTTCTCTAGAGCATTGCTATCCTGCAAGTACCACAGCTTTCTCCAGAACCCCAAAGGGAAATGGGGCTGCTTGTGTTGACTAATCATGGGTGATACATAGCAAGTCCTTTTCCCTCACATCCCAGCTGCCCATCAGTCCAGCTGTCTTGGGTCTGTGATTTTAGCAGCAATCTTTGGACCGTTTTGCAAACCACTTACTGTGAGGTATGCTGGCACACTGTGCTGCCCTTTCTGGGGCAGTTTCCTTACTGGATAAAAGCCACACTGGACATCAGAGCAATCTATCTGGCTACTGAGTCATTGCTGCCAGCCCCAGGGGACCAAGGGGTTGCATAGCTAATTCCTAATTTAATAACATGGAGTGCTGTAGGACAGCTTCATCCCCCCCTGACTTCAGCCTTTGGCTTTGCTTTGGGCTTCTCAATATAGTGATGTGGTAGAGCATGAACTGACCCTGTCTGGGGCTGTGCCCATGAAAGCTCCTTGGTGGAAGCTGTGAGCTCAGGCACACGAAGCCAGATCCCAAACAGGGCTGGCCTGAGGCTGACCAGCACAGCACCAGGGTAGAGCAAATATACAGCTGTCTGTTCCCATCCATGCAGGGTACCCCTCGGGGAGGCCAAAGGGAGCTGCTGGCAGGAGCTGTAGAGTGCCTTTTCCCCAGAAGCATTTTCCCTGGCACAGGATTTGTCTGGAGCAACCCTCCTCAAGGGGCTGTTTCCTTAACGGAGGAATGTACTCATCGCCTGATACAATGTTGGGTTATAAAGACATGATTTATGACACGTTACTGCATGAAAGGTAAACAGTAGCACCAAGGAGGTGAGGTCTGGGGAGTGCATGATTTATTCCCTACTGTTGTATCCAAAAGGCAGTGTTACACAGGTACTGCTAAACAATGGGAAGGTGCTTTCTCTCACAGCATCCTAGGGTCCCACTCTCTTCTGATGGCCACATGTGTGCTTTCCCAACCTAAGGGAGGGACGAAGGCAGCCATCTGGAGAGCAGAACAATACCAGGAAGCCTCACTCCACTGAGCTTTGGACAAGTAGCAGATTGTTGGTCTGGTTGCTAAACTGGAAGTCTCAAGTTTTAGCTTCTACTCCAGGAGATCTAGAGATATGGGGAATGGCTGTTACAAGGAAACTCAGTAAAGATGCACTGAGATTAGTCCAGTGCCCCTGCCTTGTGCATCATTTCATCCTTGGCCAATGCAAAACGCATTTTGTTGCAAATACAGTGTGCAAATACTGATGCACACTGCAGGGTGAGAAGAGTGTGCAAGCTAGTATTTATTGCACATGGATGCTCCGAATGGAGTCACCTTGTGCAGTTTCTCTGTGTCCTTGGAAACACTTATTCAGGTCCTCCCCATCTGTGAGAGGCACCAGGTCATGCTCCTCTCCAACCATTTTTGGTTGAGTTTACTGGAAGCTTTTCAGACATGTTTGGATACACAGGACAGTCCTGATTCCTGCAGTCAGTGGGACTATAAGATGGACAGGTTCTCACTTGAAGTGTGTAAAAAAAAACCTTTCTTTTACTCTACCTAGGTTCAAAGAGCGCAGTGATTTATAAGTGAATTTTATGTAGGTTCTGATGAAAAATCTTCCTTAAAAGGAACCTCGCAGGTTCGTAAGTTATTGCTGCTTTGAAGTCCTTTACATTTGCTACAAATAACACACGCTATGATGTGTTGGATGAAAACATGCTTTCAGCTATTTTTGCTTTCTGAAATGTGAGCTTTTCTTGGTGATCCAGACCCCTACATTGTAGAAATCAGGTTCAGGTTCAGAAGAATATATTACAAAAGGGGGAAAAAAAATTCCCATGAAGATTCGACCTTCTACCTTTCCAATAGGACTGTGGTGGTGTTTTTATGCTTACACTATGAACAGTCAAGACTAGACAATATTTTCCCTTGGTCAGAAATTTTTGAGAACAGCTGCATTTTTGACACAGTGCCAGCCCACAATTCATGTTTGCTTGCACCCTTTACAGCACAGACTTGGTTGGTACTATAATATTTCAACACATTGAAAAGACTGTTACAATTAGAGTAGGTTTTTTTCCTAATCAATAATATTATTTCTAAAAATTTAAGTGTTCTAGAAATAATAAACAAGGAAGAGAGGCCTCACTTCTTGATGAAATATGGGTGCATGAATTCCCCTGACCTAATTTCCGGTACTCTCAAACATGATACAGTTCAAAAGTTCAGCTTGGGTTTAAATTTTGTTGAGTTTATGTTCTGTTTGAGACAGATGGCCTGAAACAGATGGGAGAAGTCCAGTGAAGAACAGAGGGAGAGGAGGTCAGTGGTCAAGATGGAATATACAGAACAGCTGGGGAAGAAAAAGCAAGAAATGCATTAAAAGAATGAATATTTTGTACAAAGCCTCACTTTTGATGAGGTTTTCACTTTGGTGTCAGCAGTTTTCACCTTGGTTGTCCTCTGAGCAGAGTTCAAAAAGTTGCTGGATACATGAAACCTGATGAGCAGAGCCTGATGTCGTCAGCTGTCCCATACATGTTGTTGGCAAAACAAAAAGTGAGCACCAATGGCAGCAGTGCCTTCACTGGTGGGACTGAAGCTATCCTACCAAAGGGTTCTCCCCAGTCAGGAACCTGCATGTGTTGGTTTAATTGTTCTGGGACAATTTTCATTCATGGAACAAGAAGGACTTAGGTACTCAGGCTGGTATGAAAGCCATCCAAGATAATTAGAATTGTCTTAAAAGTCCTGAATAATTTACATTTCAACATCTCTAAGTCCAAACTGATGGAGGAAGCATCCACTCCTTTCCCCATGCAAAAAGCCTCCTCCAGGAGGCAGACTCTGCTGCATTCCCCAGGTTTAGGATTGATCCCAACATATATTTACATCTGTGCTACCAGTAAGACCATAAAAATCCACCCAACATTTGACTTATGTTTTCTGTGTGTTTCTTCCTGCTTCCCCTCTGATTCAGATTTTCCTTTTCTGTTTATATACTTTAATTCTCTCCCTTCCTCTGTGAACCAGCTCTCACAACCTTTTTGCAAAGGTCCTGTTTTTCACACTTTTCCCAGTTGCTCCTAGATCCTCTCTGAACTCTCTCACAGTGTCTGGCTGAAAAACTTTGCCAGGTTTTGTAACCTTAGTTTTGAGACCGTGTTCCTTGAGAAGCAAACCTGGGAGCTCTGCAAAGCAAGACAGCACAAGGCAGATAGGACCAGCAGCCACAGAGTTGTGTCCTAATAAATTATCCCTAGTCAGGATGTTAATGATACTGGAGATAGTCTTAGCCTGTCCCACTTGTCAAGTAAAACATGAAAATGTTTTAAACTGCTTCACAAGCAAGGAGAGATGTAGAGAGCTGTGAGGTCTTGGCTGGTGAACAGATTGTAACTTGACCTCATTCATTTACGCTTGAGACGTCTTCAAAAACTTCACTGGTTTAACTAGAAAAATAATTTTCATTACTTTCCAAAGCAGATAGCATATTGTGGATTTATTCCTAACTTGTGGGATGTCTGAAACATTGCAGTGGAAAACAAGAGAGGTTTGGATGTTTGTATAGAAAACTCAGCTATGTGCTAGGCATGTCTTTTAGGCTTTATTAATGGAATAAAACCTTTATTATTATTATTGGAAGGGGAAAGATAAGAAGATCTGCTCATTTTATTTAATCCAAACAAAGAAAGATCTTTCTTTGAGATAAGAGTTTATTCCCCTAACAACTCTTGCACAAGACCAAAATTGCAAGAAGCAAGTTGTGAAAGAAGTGGTAAGGACAAAACACCCTTTGGCTGATGAGATGCTGAAAGCATTGCTCCACAGACAGCAGTAACGATTTGTTTGAATGTGAATCAGTTGGGTGCTCTGCTAGGAAACATCTGAAAATGCTTTGTGTGGGTGAATCCAGAGGCCTACTGAAAAGTAGTTGGAAGGATGTGATGCAAACCCAATGTAGTGACACATTCTGTAGTGCACAAACATGTGATGTCATTGCACTTTTATTGGATCTACTGGAAAGCTTTCTTATGAGCAGTCTAAGGAAGCAGGAGGTGGAAAAAGTAAACAAAGAGTACAACATGACATTGGGTGTTTACAGGCAGAGAGCTGTGCAAAATCTTCTTGCATGAAAGTCTATCCTGATTTCTAGTTTTGGTTACTTTTTAAGAGAGTAAGCAGAGATAGGACTTCAGAGATCAGGTTTAGCATATCAACGTGTTAAGGTAAAACACTTGGAGCCTCTCTTTATTGAACTAATTCTGACTTCCTACCCAGCAGTGAGCTCAACTGGGTAAGCACAAACTCGTGTTTAGTTGCCTTTCAGATACCCTGGGGTTTGCTGCTGTCGTACTCCTTCATGGTGTCACCTTCATTTTATTCCTCCTCAGTGACTTAAGTGCCTCAAAATCTGGGCTATAGAGGGAGACAGAACTGACCACTGGTGGTTCACATCCATAGACCTTCCACAGGAAACATGGTGACTGAAAGTTGTGGTGACTTTTCTTTCCCTTCTCTCTTACAGCCTCGTGTTCAGAGCACCATGTAGAGTATGGCACACCGTGGGTGAGTGCTCCCTGCAGGAAGGAAATTGCTTTAAGGAATACATCAGGAAATATGGGAGGATGGTACTTCCCAACAGTCTTGTTCAGGCTCTTCCCCTCTGCTTCTGCGGTCCCAGTGGCCAATTTGTTGTGTTCAGTTCTCCAGAGATTATTTAAATGCCCAGTAAGGAGCATAACATTCTATAAATGGAGCCAAAAAAGAGGATAAATTGATAGGATCCAGATAGCGTTCCCCATGGACTGCCAAGGAAGGCACCAGTTGGGGAATAGAAAATACCATCAGGGTAGGGAAGAGAACTGGTTTGGTTGTCTAGGCATGGAGTTATCATGGCAAGTCTATTTCCAGCTGCACTTTGTACAGAGCTTTTTCCAGCAGTGGCACTTTGGCAACCTTTACCCACTTGGGAGATGTGGTACAGAGATTCTCAAAATGACAGCCCTTTTGGGGTTTGCACAGATACAAATGGTTTTGTGCTCTTTGTGGCATTTCTGAATGTGCCAATGAACAGACTGTGAAATTCATAGGTAATTTCAACATTAAACACAGTCCTCTGCAGACTCAAGGTACCAGATGGAAGAATCAGCAACTGCAGAAGGACAGTAAAGATTTATATTTTGGACTTAAGATGTCTAGAGAGGCAATTAAAGCACCTGGAACCTCACCTAACTGGGCATCATTCCCTCCAAACTGCTCGATTAAGGTTGTTTGGTCCAGTTCAGCAATGCAATAACTTGCCTGATGTCTATAGTGAAACACAAGGGGCAGATTAGGGGAAACATATGGTCTTGAATCACATGTGTAAGGCAAGAAACATATGCTAAAGTCTGTTACAAGGAGCGTTTTCCAAGAGTAAACAACAATTAATGAAGCTGGAGGTTTGAAATTCCTCAATCCACTACTCTTGCCAGGATTTTCTGTAACATTTTCAAGTGTAAGGCAGCGGAGTCATAAAACTTGTAAGTATTATAAAAAGCACAAATTACAATGTAAGTACTCATGATGGAAGAAAGTTTTATGATATGTTTACCAGATAGATTTCTTCTGGAATTTCATAAGTTTACTACCATTATTTTATTTTATGCTCTTCCTGTGTCCCAGCACTAATTGGAGTGTAAATATATGAAAAAAAATTTATGTAGTTTCAACAGCCTAATTTTTTTTTTTTACTTTGTTTTGTTTTATTTTGCTTTGGTTTGTTTTAGTGATAGCTGGGAGGGATGTTATTTAGGATTAACTGATAGAAACATTTCCTCTTCTACTCTTGAACAAAGATAGTAAAAGCAAACAATGTTGCAATGATTATTTTATTATATAAGAATGTACTTGCTGCAGTAGGAATATCTGAATGCAAAATGAAGCTTTGGCCTTACAAAGGACCCATACTTCCCAACCTCACATTTTTCAGAACTTTCATGGAAAATTTTGAAAAGATTAATTTTTAGCAACAAAACATGAAATTAAAAAAAAAAAAAAAAGATGATGTGAACTCAGGCTCCAATAATCTGACCAGCTCTGCTCACATGTGACATCAGCAACCACTTTTGCCATCTCTCTGGACACTTCTACTGTCAAATCCCTTTCACTGCATCAGTACAGGGAACAGATACTGCTTGTAGGTTCTGTTGCTCCAAAGCTTCTCTGCTATCTGTTCCTCATCTAAGTGCATGACCCATATCTGTTTTGCAAGGGTTTGGAGAATAATTCAAATTGGAAGGAGCCTCTGGAAAACCTGGTCCAGCTGCCTGATAAAAACAGGGCCAACTTCACTGTCAGAATTTGTTGTTCAGGGCTTTGCCCTGAGGAATTTTGAAAACCTACAAGGATTTTCCAGAGTTCAGCCTCTCTCATTATTAAGGATGTTTTCCTTATACTTTATGGGATCTTCTGTGGTTGCAAGTTGCAGAGGTTGTATCTTGTCCTTCAATTGAATCCTCCTGGGAGGAGATGATGCTGTCTCCCTTGTAACTGCCCATCCAGTCTTCTTCTCTGGAAATATTCTAGGTGAACCTGCTCTAGCAGGGCGGTTGGACTGGACCATCTGCAGAGGATGCTTTTAGCTTGAACCATTCTGTGATTCCTTGATTTGTACTCCAGAATCCTGGTTTAGCTATTCTTACTCCTCTTCTGCTCACTTCTGCCACATCTCCTACCTGTTGTCTGTGCCAGACTTTCTTCTCTTTGTTGGTTTTCCTACCTGAAAATTGAGTCCTCCCCTTCTCTGCTCTTCTCTCTGGCATTCTAGACTCCCTTCTCCCCTCCATTTTCTGGAAAAGTTAGGAACAGCACAGAGGAATCTCCTCTGTAGTCACTTCCCAGAATGCTTCTTCACAAAGTGTGAACTGCTCATGAACTGGAAAATCATAGAATTACAGAATGTTTTGGGCTGGAATAGCCCATCTAGTTCCAATCCCCCTAACAAAGGGAGGGATACCACCCACTAGGCTCAGATTGCTCAAAGTCCTGTACAATCTGTCTTTCATGGATGGGGCATCTACAGCTTCTTGGCAACTTGTGCCTGTACCTCCCCCCCTCACAGTAAACAATTTCTTCCTCATGTCTAATCCAAATCTCCCCTCTTTGAGTTTAAAACTATTCCTCCATGTCCTGTTTAAAAAGATGCTCTCTTTTTTTGTTGTTTCTAAGTAATGAAAGGCTACAGTAAAGTGTCCCATGTGTCTCCCAAACGTGTCTTTGAAGCAATGACTGTGTAGACATGGACAGCAGGAGGAAATCTGTGGAACTAACTTGGCTCTGCAATGCAGCAGAACTGCCATGAACAATAGCTTGGGAGAAAAGCGACTCTCCCAGTGTTGCAAGACTGTTCCCTCATTTTTGCCAAAACTTTCATTAGTATCATGTTGCATCAGCCTCCAGATGAAGGAGAGTGTTGTACAGTCTGACGGACCCTCCTTAGAAAATTCTCCTGTCTCTTTTTCCTTCCGTTTCAGCTTCATCCCATTTTTCTGTTTACTTCACACTTCTGTTTGCCACCCGGCAAGAAGTGATGTCCTCCTCTGTTTTCATGCATCATACACTTGTAAGTAGCCAGCGTGTTATCTAACCAAGGTACCTGTGTCTCCTTCTGCCCTACACAGCTCATCTCTGACTTCTTCTTTGCAAAGCTTTTCCTATCCCTCTCTAATTGATGCTCTTCAGTTTCCAGTTACACTTCTCCGTTCCCCTTCATGAAGACATGAATTGTACTAAAACTCTCTTCTCTACTCCATTTCCCTTCCATCTTTCACTTCTTCCATCTTCCTTCATTTCTGTTCCATTATCTGTCTTCTAGGCTCTCTTCTCACCTTTCCTCTACAAGAGATTGGGTGAAGCTTCACTGATCTTCTCTAAACTCTTGGGGAGAGGTGGATAAGTACCTACCACTGCTTGTTCCTCTAAAGTATTTTCATTTCTTCACTTCTCAGAGGGGATTACTTCACAAAGCACTTTGTTTTCTCCCTTTTCCATCACTGACTCTGAGCACTTTGATGGCTTTAAACTCCTCTCATTCCTCACTCCTCTTTTTTCTTGGCAAAATCTGTTTGGACCCTCACCAATCCAGGACCCATGGGACCAAAATCTGTCTGGCTGCATAGTTGCAGCATTGATAGGAAGCTGAAGACACCACATTTTATTTTTGTTCTTTTCCTATGTCTATTTTTCCTTTTTTTCATTCAAATTTACCCACAATAGCAGAGGATGGGAGTGAGGCAGGGGGGAGATGCTTAACTTGGGTTAATATGGTCCTTCTGAGGGCAGACTACAGGGCAGAGGAGGTGTTGACATTGCTGTTTTTCAGCTCTTCAGATGCTCCAAACAACTCTGGCAGAACAGAAACTATCATTAGAAAGCTCTAAGTGAAATAATTATGTATACATCTGGACAACATCATTTTTTTCCTGGGACTTGTATAAGACATACCACAGAGACTTGGTTTTGAGAGGAAATGGACCCAGTTTTCTGGAAAATGTGATTTGTTTCAGGGTTGGCAAGACACAGGCTGCAAATTTAGGCATCTGAAATGAATCAGTGATCACTTTTGAAAATCTTGATCAAAATGTTTCACACGGACGGGCATGAAATAGGAATCCACAAGCAGCAGCACCACAGGCTGTTTGTTATTACAGATGATCGTTTAGCACAGACTGTTCTAATTTAGGTTAAACAAAGCTAATCCTCAAATGATCTATTTCTTAAACTAGCTTTGTGAGTCTGTGCCTTTGTACATGTGTGCCCAAACAAAATAGGTAATAGTTTATGGAAAATAATATGGCTAGAGGATACCTCAGCTGGTTTTCTTTCTTGTGGAGGTATAAGGGATCCGAGTTGTGCAGGTTTTTTTTCTCCCCAGGAAATTAAAAGGTTACTGAATGACATGGGGATTAGATAGAATAGGAAAGCAAGTGCTTTGGGCTCCCAAAATATTGGGAGGCACTTACTGTGTTGTATACTGACCTACTGTGGCTAGTTTAGGGCTGAGTAGAGTCCCCGCAGGGAAGTCTGCAGCCAGAGGCCCTGGTACTCTGTTAAGGTGTGGAGTACTTTGCACAAAAATAAAAGGTGCTTTGGGAAGAAAAAAAACCCCAAAAAATCCAAAAAACCCACAAAACAAACAAACAAAAAAAAAACCAACCCCCCCCCCAAAGAAAAAAGGCCAATGCTTCTGGAAACTGAGACTTACTTTCTGTGGATGGCTAACATGAGTCATGACTTACTGGGCATTTAGGGCCTCTCTCTGTTTCTAGTTTTCTAGCATCCCTAATGTTTCCAGTACTTATATCTACCTGATGCCAGGCATGTTTAGATTAGATGTTATGTAGAAATTCTTTACTTAGAGGATGGTGAAACACTGGAACAGGTTGCCCCGTTCCTCTAAGTGTTAAAGACCAGGTTGCAAGTCTGTTGCAAGAGCTTTTTGAAAAAGCAGAAAATGAGGGTGAAAATTCTTGCTTGCAAAATTCCAGTCAAAACTGGAAAAAACAATTCTGGCCTGCATCATGCCTACTATCCTGGTGTCAGCTGGGACAGAGCTCATTTTCTTCTTTATTAAACCATGACACCAACCTATGAGGAAAATGGAGTTCACTGGTGGAAAGATGTGTAATATGAGTAATGTCTATGTTTGATGCAGGATCATCGTTTGGCATTTGGGCTTCTTGAAGACACAGTAACAGACAGGAGAGGCAAGAGCTGGGGCTACATACCCCCAGTTTTGATGCCAACATCATACAGGGCTCACATTTCTCTCTATTTTTCCTCTCTGCTATTTTATTCATGGGGGTTTTTTCCCCTTCTTGCTCCTGAGAGCATCCAGAACAATAGAATTGGCTGGAGCAGGGTCATGTCACTGATTATCCTGCTAACAGAAAAATCCAAACAAGCCATTCTGCATTTTACTCCTGAGGCTTATTCTTGAGAAAACTGTTTTTCCTCCCGGGGAAGTCAATGGAAATCTAATTAGTCCCAGATGTTTAGTAATAACAAGTGCTTCATTTTGGGGGAGTCAAACAAAAGTGGTGTGAAAACTACGAATTAAACGGGTTTGACTCTGTCGTCAGGTTATTAACTAATTCCGGTCATGCTAGTCCAGTTAATACTGGCTCTGAGAAGGAGATTGTCTTGCTTGACACAAAAGCCATAAACTCTGTGTGTGGCAGATTAACCTGTGTCTGGGCACACAGCTCAGCTTGTCTTCACGCCAAGGGAAAACCTCAGCCACTTCAACACTGGACTTCCAGCTAGTTCCTGGGATTGCTGCTTGTGCCATCTACTAGACCAGAGACTAAAAACTAGGCTTTATTTCCCTACTTGAATAAAAACTTGAGCCAATTTTGGGCTCCAGTATGGACTTTTGTAGATGTCAGATCAGGCCTCATTGCTGCTGAGGGTTTTTGCAAATTTGTAGAATCACAGAATGACAAAATGGCTTGGGTTGGAAAGGATTTCCAGGACCATCTAGTTCCAACCCCATTGCCATGGGCATGGACATCTTCTGCTAGACCAAGTTGATCAAAGCACCACCCAACCTTGGGCACTTCTGGGATGGGTCATCCACAAGCTCTCTGAAAAACCTATTCCAAATTTTTGCCTACATCTTCAGTAGATCTTCTTGGTCTCCACTGGTTGCCCTCTAAGGTATGGAACAGCTGTCCCTTCTTCAAGACTGGAAGGTAAAGGTCTAAGGTGGAGTCTGAACACCATAGAAAAAGTAGGAAGGCTTTTCTTTTCATCTGTGGAGCATTTCAAACTGCTGATTTAATGTATTCACAGCTTTTTACAAAATTCAAATATGTTTTTATTATACAAAATTCCACAGTGAAAACCACCAGTTTCTTACATAGCTGCTTTAAAAATAGAATTATATACCTTTTTGTAGTGTGCTATTTTGTTCATTCACTAGCTTGAAGAAACAGAAATGAAGCAGCAATTTGACTCTGAGTTATTTACCTGGACAGGTTTTGGTTTGACCTCTATTTCTGTTATATGCCTTAAGGTACAGTTCATGGCATTAGCAGAAGACCTGATATAGTTCCTTTTGAAGCCATTGCACCCCATTAGCAGGTCAGACTCCCACTGTTTTTAAGCTTTTCTTTGCTTCAAAAGGGTGAATTTTCTGTCAAGGTACAGAACAAAATACATGTCAGTGTCAACTTCTAGCAATGTAGCATGTTAGCTGTGTTAAACCCATCACAGAATGAGGATCTACATAACTTTTCTTACAGCCCATCCTCTAGACTATGATATCTTTTTAGGGTGACACAGTGAACATCTGATCTGAATAATGCCACAGGACTAGGTTCCCTGTGTATCATTTCACAATGGCATCTTTTTGCAGTCTAACCTTCCGTGACCTTTAAAAATAGATATATTATTCTTCTGTATTGAAATGCAACTGTATGCTGTGAATTTCCCCCAGTTTTCCTTGGAAATGTAAGCATTTCAGTCCAATTCTAGCTGGCTGAAATTCATTCTCCAAGATTTTTCTTTTGCAAAGTATTCACCCCAGAGATTAATTTCTTCACATTATACGCAGTTAAATATGTATTGCACGTGAGAGGAAAATTTCTCCTCTTTTAGTTAAACTGTGGACCTGTGACCTTCTGAGCAGGTCTGGGTAACATATCAGCAGTTAGTTCATTGAGATTTCTTTTACATCCCTCATGGCTGCTAAGTGCTAGAACTAATTGACCTCATCTACCACTCATCATGAGAGTGGACTGATGTGACTGGAGCAACATCCTAACAAATAAAATGAGACATCCAAAGAGGTTCCTACCACATGGTCTTCGGTTTCCATGGTCAGCTGTCTAAATGGTAGGCAGGAGCACAATGGAAGATTGTGTTTTGACCCACTCTGGCATATTTTATGTGATTTCAGTTTAAGAAGGGTTAGAAGCTAAAGGTAAAAGCAAAGCTCAGACTAAATCAAAACATCTTGTGGAGGCACATAACTTTGAGAAAGGATTTCCTAATTGGCTGATGGCATCATCCGAGCTTAGTGAAAAGTCTCAGGTCTCAAGACTGTGAAGGCCTTTTTCTTTTGAGCTGGTTTAAATTACACATCCCTCAAAACAACAGCAGAACTTTACAGTGGCCTCTCCTAACACCGTGTAATCTTTTAAGCAGATCTGCATGTGAATGAAGCAAGTGCAAAACAGAGCAAATTCTCCTTCCAGGTCCCTGCAACCCAGACCAGTACAGTGGTGCAGTTTAGAGACACTTCAAAACCATCTTAAAATCCACAGTTAAAACTCAAAGATGAGAATTTTATCCTTAATTTCTACACAGTGCCAGGGTAGCACCTGATTTCTTCAGTTTTCAAGGCATTTTGTGCTGCTACGCTTTGAACTGATGGCTAAAGTTTTGCCTTCGGAAGCAAAAAAATGAACCCACACCAATGATGATCACAGATAAAACTAGTACAAATGTTAATATGATGAGAATGTTGATTTTCTTCAGATCCTCTTTTTCACAGTCTTCTGGTCTAATGTTCCCAATGTGCATTTCTTCCCAATACCCGAAGCTCTGAATGTACTGGCATGTTAAGTCCTCCACATTGGGGATATGGACATTTTTGTTCTGGATCATTGATGAAAGCCAGATGTTTCCACAGCAGTTGAGTGGGTTCCCAGAGAGATACAAGTTTTTAAGTGAATTTTCTAATGCTAAAATATTGCTGTCCTGTAATGTACTGAACCTGTTGTTCCGTAGGTCTAGAACTTCCAGTGGAGAGTCACTACCCCACTTAGGCAGCCAGTTCAGCTGATTTTCAGAGAGGTTTAAATGTTTAAGGTGGCTGAAACAAGGCAAGTCAATATTTAAATCTATCAGGCTATTGCCATGTAAATGCAAGTATTCCAGAGACTTTTCCAGTCCTGCTAGTGCTTTAAGTTCTATTTTCAGTCCAGGGTTCATGGAGAGATCCAAGACTAGCAGTGGAGTCTTGTAGAAGGTGTGTGCTGGTAGGATGCTCAGCATGTTGTCAGCTAGGTACAAGTACTGAAGAGTAGGAGAATCAAAAAATGACACACAGCCACCTTCCTCTCCAGCAAGTCTTTGCTTCACTAATCCTGAGTACATGTGGCAAAGGCTGATATTATTGCTCTGGAGGTTAAGAAGTCTGAGGCTAGAAAGACTGGAAAAGATGTTGAATTGCAGGGTCTGAAGGTTGTTGTTTTGAATATGAAACTCCTTCAAATTTGGCAAAACACCAGCACTGAGGAGAAGGTTCTGCAAAGCATTGTAGCTCAAGTCAAGGACAGTTAGGGAGATCAATGCACTGTCATAACTTAGTGCAAATGCCTGGAGACAGTTTCTGCTGAGATTAAGGGTGTGAAGGGACAGCATTGACTCAAAGAACCCATCTGGAATGGATTTGATTTCATTATAACTTAAGTCTAAATATACAAGCTGGGATAAATAAAGAGAACTTGTATTTTTACTTTGTTTCTGATCAAGAAGATGAAAAGAAGCATCTAGCCATTCATTATCCATGTAGTCCATTTTGTTATAAAGGGACTCAGCAGTGAGCTGGATTAAATTATTTGATAAATTCAGAGTTACCAGCTTATTTACCTGAGGGAAGACTGGGAAGTGAAGCAATTTGTTTTCACTAAGATCCAGACCTCTTAAACTATATTCATCATTTGACTTTGTGATGCTGAAGGTCTCAATGCTATTCCTGCTGAGGTCAAGTATCTCCAACTGCCTGAGGTTGAAATCAGAGATGCAAGTAATTGAATTTGTGGAGAGACTGAGTTTGGAAAGGTTCACTAGAGTCTCAAAAGCACCTTCTTCTATTTCCATGATGATGTTTCTCTGAAGATCAATCTCCACAAGACTGGGAGATCCCTGAAACATCTTGTGTGATATCATTACAATACTGTTGTCTGCCAAGGAAAGATACCGCAGTGTTGGAGCTTGTTTAATGAAATACTCAGCCATCCCATTGTAGAGATTGTTGTGAGACAAGTCCATTATTTCCACCTTGGGCAAAAGTCCAATCCCCTCTGTCCCATTCTGAGCAAGCTCATGTAAATGATTGTTGGCTAAATTTATTTCCAGCAAACTCGTCATGTGTGCAAACACTCCAGATGTGATGAAGCTTATCTGGTTGAAGCTTAAATCCAGATACTGGAGGGAAGTATATAATGATAATGGCATTTCAGGGATGCTTTGAATCAGATTTCCAGACAGATCTATTTTGCTTACATTCAGATGGAGCTCGTGAGGGATTTGGTGGAGGTCTTTGTTGTGGCAAAATACCTGTGAGTTTGCCTGCCAGAAAAAGAGAGAAAAGAGATTGTCATGTGACAAATTAAAAACACTTTTGCATGATATATATAAGGAAAATAACATTCAAGATCCAGGCAGAACCTCCTCCTGAAACACTGATCCCACCACTTTGTCTGAGCAGTCAGATGGCAAGAGCAACAATCCTAATACCTCTCTGCAGCTAACAGCACTCTTTTCCTTTTGAAGGCATCTCTTACTTACAACAGTAGAGTTTTATCTCTGTGTGATACCTGCTGAATGCTCTCCTTTTTGTACCTTTTTCTTGGACTCTTTTTGATAATCCCAAGTGAATGAGTTTTGCCCCTTTTCCATTGCAATCAAGCACCATTTCTTAATTTTTCTTCTGATGTTTAATTTTCTCACTTTCATCTCTGTATTAGATTTTTTGAACTCAACTTGCAAGAGTAAGCAGAACTTGAAGAAGCTTCACTCTGTTGGCATTGTGGGTCCCAAAGCAAGGAAGTGGAAAAACATAGAAGGATCCTACATCACAAAACCTGTCTCTCTTTCATAGTCACACCCTCAGATATTCGATCGTGCTTTCCTTTAGCCATGGCTTAGTTTAGTAATGCACCTTTATCCAAAATGGATTATTCAAAGACTGAAATATTTCTGACGTAAATCTCCAAACTCTTCCTGCTTTTGCTATCCATGTTTATCCTTTTGCTAAGGTAACAGTTCCCTTCTTCTTGCAAGGGGAGAGTGCCTTGTGAAACCGCTCTGACAAAACACACATGGCACAACAGGGAAAAGACAAATTCTGCAAAGCCAGCACTTGAGAGAGAAAAAAAGGCTGTGAGGTGCAGTGAGGGTCATACTTTTTCAGGCCAATTCTCAGCAGCAGATACAGAAAAAAACCCCAAATGTCAAAATCCAATCCATCTTCCAGAGGCAAGTCTGTTTAATTGCAGCTAGGCTTGAGTCTGTGTCCAGGCTAAACTTGTAGTGTGTGTTCATAAGGAAGATTGGGAACATGAACATGAGCATCCTTGCATAAGTATTAAGCTATATTTTGTTAATAAGGAGAACATAGAGCAGTGTGAGGAAGTAGAATGTGAAAGGCTTAGGCAGCATTTAATTTACTGGAGGAAAACTCTTGTCATGAATGTATTTGGGTGTTTAGGCCATATAGTATTTGTAGAAAAATCAGAAAGGAAATAAATAATGAAAAAAAATCTGTTGAATATTAATTTCCATGGAGAAGCAGGGCCAGATTCCATGACACAAATCTTTTCAGATATTAAAGAAACATTAAAAGTAAAAAATATTTAAATCCATCTGTTTCATGTGAACTTTGAGGTGAATGAAGTGGCATGTCTGCTTTGGAGAAGTGTGGCACTAGTCAGTCTTTTGTGAATCTCTTTTGCATAATATAAATTTTGGAGACCACACAAAAATGTGTCACAGAAGTACAAGTGCTCATCTAAACTCTAGATATAGTTAGACTGCTCCACAGTCCTTCCTGTAATACATTTTTCCCAAAGATCCCAAGTAAATTGACTACAAAACCCTGAAACCCTTCCCCTCTCCCTCCAATTCACGTAAATCTCCTCCAGCGAAAAATATTAGGGAAAAAGAAGGAAATTTTCTGGCCTCTCCCTGACATTATTTCTTTCCTGCAAAGCCATCGTAGAATTGCTCATTTTGAGCTAAAATATGCCTGGAGTTGGGCTTAGCTCCAAGGCATGAGAAGGAAGCCTTTTTTATTTGGATTGTGGACGAGGCAGAAGCCAGAAGGATAAAAAAAAATCCAGAGTGAAAAAGCAGCAGGTACTTTGCAGCCTAAGGCGGATGCCAGGTTTCTACAGACACTTTGAGCCAAATCTCAACAAGTGTAGAGTCCCCCTTTACTCCTTCTGGGAGAAAGATTCTTAGCAAAATTCAGATCCAACTCCTGTCAATGCCAGCCAGACGGTTTTCACTGAAGTCAGTGGGTGAGAGGTCAGTCCCAGATCACCATGTATCTTGTAGAATTTGGCCTTTAATCTGCATCCATGGAACTGTCCCAGGGATAAAAGGGACAGATAAAATCTATACTTCCCACTGTCTGACATTTGCTCCTATAATAGTTCCCCTCCCACATTTCTTTTAAAACTATCATTCCTCTTCGCTGACGATTTTGATCCTCACCATATTTCTTATCTTTACTCCCCTGAGGCTCAAACTGCATGAATTTCTTTCCTCATCAGGAATCGGAAGAAAAGATAAAGCACATTTCAGTGGGATGGAGCATCTCTTTGGTGTATCTCCCCTCCTCCCACCTCTTAGCCCAATGGGTTGGCAGCCTGAGGCTGGAAAAGAAGGTTTTGCCAGTCTCATGTTCTGACTTTATCTTTTTGCCAGTGCTGCCACAGGTTTATTTCAAGTCCATTGTCATGAAGTATTTCAGTGTGAGGAGCATTTGATTCCTTCAGTATCTGGTCCCATTTATGTGCTGGCAATAAAATGATCCAACAGCTCAAAAGCTGAGCATCATTTGGATTCTTGTTTCAGCTCTTCATTGCTCAGCACTGGGAGGAAGTTGTCATCCACGTTCATAAGAGCCCTACAAAAAAAGCAGCTGGATCCAAGCCTGCACTCGTGTTCTCCTTTGTCAATTCATGAACATTTAAACCAAAGAATTTGGGCTGCAACCACTTGGCACTGACCTGCACTTGTGTGGTGTCCATGGCCATTCTTAGAAGAGCTTCCCAGGTGGAGTCTCAGCTACAGAATCAAACCTCAGCAGTTTGCCCAGGTACCCCGCATCAGCTGACCTGTGATAACTGGTCATGCACTTGTTCTTGCACCCCCTCAATCCAAGGTAAGACAGAATTTCCTAAAATCCCTTCCCTTCTGTAAATTATTTCAAAGCTTATCCTTTGCCAGCAAACCTGAATTAGCAGAAACATCTTCCTTTGTGAGGTAGAACATGACCTTGCCTGTCCTTGGAAGGCAACATGAGTTAGGAAGAACCTCCTGACATTTAAGCTCTACCTTGTTGTCTTGCAAACGAGTAGATATGCCATAACTTGTATAATCAGTGCAGCTCACTCCTATGTCAAGGGTCTGGTAGGGATTGCCTTCTTCCTTAAACCTCTTCTGGGATTCTTGTTCAATGGCAGGAGTACTAGTGGTGAGTCAGAGATGGGCACAAGTTTCTGACTCATGCCTCTTCCAGGAGACTTGGGATGAAAGTATTGAATTCTGAGCCCTTGCTGTTCTAAAGATGTCACCACAGGGAAAGTACTGTGTGAAACAGTGAGGCTGTGATGAAAAATAGTAATGCAGGGCTTCAATGAACCCAGCAGCTAATCCAGTAGCTCCTTCTCTCTTTAAACAGTGTTTGGATTTGCACTCATCTTTCATTGGAGCAAACAGCCAGTGAAGGAAGATGATCAGCATTGACATCCTCAGTGCTGAGCTGTTCATTTATTTGAGAGATGCATCCAAGTCTTTGACTGCAGCTTTCTGTCAGAGCTAAATTTATCTCAGTTAACTGCTTGGAGCCTTGGGTCATTGGCTTGATGAAACCAGTTTACAGTGAAGTGGTGGATGCAGAGAAGTGTTTACTTCTCAGCAGTCAGCCGAGTCTGCGACCCATCCAAAAACTGGGATGGGACAAACCTGCTTATATTATTGTGTGTCCTGCCCCGCCTTCACCTGACTATGATACATGGGACCCAGGCTTCATCAGTCTTCCCTCTCCAGCCATTGAACTGAACTACTCAGTTATTTTCCCAAGATTGTTCTATATAAACTAGGTTTTTAGTTCTTTGGAATTCAGGAAGTGCAACGACACAGCAGGTGGGCAGGAATGCAGTGAGTCCCATAAGGGAGTTGTGTACAGCTAGTAAGTATTTTTTTTTTCCTATTTTGGAAATTCTTGAAGATTTGTGGTAAGCAGCTTCAATATTCCGGAAAAAAAGAGGTATTTTTAAAAGCCTGTTACAGTCAGAAACACTTTGATAGGGAAGGGAGAAATGTTCTGAATAACATTTATGATATTGTACCCGGTGCTTGCAAAAATCCAAGGAGAAAATTTTGTATTAGAGCAAGAGGCTTTGTCATTTCTTTTTCCTCCAGCAGAAGTCAGGTGCAACTCTCCTGGCAGTGATGTTGTGTCAGGGCAGAGGAGGTCAGTCTCCCTGCTATTACAAAAGGGCTGGTATAGACATATTTCAGAGTATTCTTTATTTAAAGCACAAAGAACTTAGGCCTGATAGAAAGGAGTTGATTTTAGGTCTTTTCTCTGTCCCAGTCCCAGAACCCCTCTATGGTCTTGGGGAAATCAGGTCAAATTTCTTTTAACCAGTTCCCCTGTAGAAAAAAACCCCAGAGATAATGACCCTTCTTCCCCCCTCACCCCTCCTCCACCCCTCTTATGTGCTGTCACTACAGAAAGGACATAGCCTGAGAAGTGCCCACTACCCATCCCCTAACCCTGCAAATCCCACCTCTGCCACCACAGGAAGTCTGGTCCTGGGGGATTTCCCCTTTTCAGAGACTGTAGTGTCCCAGCCTCATTGCAGATCCCAAATGGCCTGAGTAGGAATCCCTCCTTACCATTTCACAGGATGTCCCCTCTATGGGATGATAGTTAGAGGCTCCTGTGTTCACCACTGCCAGCAAGAAGATGATGCTCAGTTTCATGGTTCTGAAGGTAAAAGCAATTATGATTAGATTTCAACACAGGGGAACACAGAGGCAAACACATCTGAAAGCTGGCACCAGATCATCATCTGATATGGGGATGGACACAAGCAGTGCAATAAATTAACCCATCTCTGAGCCTACTACACTTAGGACCTACCTGTGTAGTTTTGCATTCCTTTGAGCCTGGTGGGAAAAGGAAGATGCGAGGCACTTAATGGGTTTGTGTGGTTCCAGATGCTGCCTAGATGATATCCTGGCTACCCAATAAAGTCCAGATGCTCATGCTGGTCAGTGCGTCTGGCATCAAGTAGAAAGAGCTCTCAAATGGAAATGGTTTCTGTTTAGATCCCGCAAATTAGGCTGAGGATAGCCACAACAGGACACCACCCTGACAGACATTCTTCTGTCATGCAGAAGATGATTTCAGATGGCTTGTGAGTTCAGGTTTGTATTTACTACTTTGTGCTGCCCTCTAGGGCTGAAGCAGCTGTCTAGTTGTTCATTTCCTCCCTTCCTTCTGCTAACTAAGCACTGCTGCTGGAAAACCCACCTTTACACTGGTTTTCTCATTGCCTCCTCCCAGAGCCACAGGCCTGAACGGTTGCAATGCAATTTTATGGTTGAAATAACATGCCAAAGAGCTGGGCTCTTAAAACCTCATTTGCTTTGCAACACACCCTGTGATGAGAGGCATAAATCACCCTGTGATGAGAGGCATAAATCACAGAATCATAGAATCACAGAATGGTTTGGGTTGGAAGGGGCCTTAACAATCCTCTGGATCCAACCCCTCTGCCGTGGTTAGGGACACCTTCCTGCAGACCAGGTTGCTGGTCTAGCCATGAAAATGCTATGAAAAAGACAACAGGGGGCGCGTTATTAGGTGCAATGGGTAGAGAAATCCATGTTAAACTCTCAAGAGAACAGTCTGTCAGTGAGATTATCACAACCCCAGACAGGCTCCCCTTGACTGGGCTCTTGTCAGGCTCGTTTTGACCATCTTCCCTCAGGAACATCGTGTCTTGAGCTTCCCTTGCCCGGAGCTGGCTGCAGTGCTGATTTTGGCATGCTTCCTGGGCTCAAGCTCTCTATCTGCAACTCCCTTGGGGTGAGCAGGGGACTTCTGTTGAAGCTGGGGACTTCTGTGGTGTCCAGAGGTTTAAATTCCTTTCAGACGCTCTGTGTTCAGAGTTTGCCTTGTCAGCAGTGTGCAATAGCACTTGCAATGCACAGACACTTTTGCAAGACAAACCTCAAACATTTGAGGCCTCCATGAGAAAAAATATATACTTTTAAAAATAGGATATTTTGGGTTAATTTAGAGATGGACTACTAATATCATGCCTGTAATGAAGAGCAACAAGTGACCAGGGTGACTGCAGCTTCATCTTTTCTACACATGGATGTTCAGAGCACTTTGGGAAGTTTGGATTTGCAGGGATAAAAATAGCAGAAATTTTGTTGGTTGTGCTTTTTAAAAACCCAGCTCAGTTCCTCAAGCTGTTTTAGCAAGTGACCAAACAGTTGTGCCAGGTGAACTGTGAAGAAGAGCCTGGACAGAAGCAAATGCCAAACCAGGAGGGAAGGGCACGCACTGATTCTGCTGCTCAGGACTTTGCTTCATTAAAATCACAGCCAAGTCAAGTCTGCGTACCAAAATAAGGACTCCTACATCTCCTCTAACCCCAACATGGCTTTTCTCCTGTATTTTGAAGCTGCTGCCTTTCTTGTTTCTCACTCTATCCTCTCTCTACTTGCACCTGTATCAGGTGTTTAGCCAACAGAATTTCCCTACCAGAAATTAACATTTTCAAATAATTGGATACATGGGGTTTAGCCAGACTCCCTATTTTATTACCTTTTTTTTTTTTTTTTTCCTACTCCTCTCCACAGGAAAGAAAAAGAAAATAAATTGACAATTGCATGAAATTCACCAGGCTGGAGACTTGCTGTGTGAGGGGCTGGGTGAAGGGACAGTAGGAGATGGGAAAATGAAAACACTTATATCAGCAGAAAGTGATTTGCAGATTAAACTATCTGACCACAAAAACAAACTGTCTCCCTGGAAAACACAGTTCCTGGGAAAACTTAAATTCAGGAACTAAAACATAATAATTTCTCATTTTATTTTAGTGCAGCAAAAAGAGAGGAAAAAAAGGCTTTTAATTCAGCAATTCGTTTTTGTTGACAGTGGCATCAGTATCTGGGAAAAGATTTATTCAATTTATGTGATTCAAGGGGAGGAAAAATGAAGTGAGTATAGTTATTTCTGATAGATCTGATTGCGTGATACTAGTACCTCCCATTGAGTCCATCCATTATTATATTAGTTAAAGGTAAAGCACTGATACAATCACTGAAATGGAAATACCTGCTTTAAAAAGAGATTACTTGTTGTGAATTTCTATCACAGAAAATTATAGCATTTCAGCATTTTAGAGTAATAAGTTGATTTTAAAGTTGAAATTATTCCATCTTAGTAAAAAAATAAAACCAACCCACTGACAAATTTCTGCTCTTGTGGAAAACCTAACTTTTGATTCTATTTAAGGAAACATATCTGCACCTTCATCAAAAATACTTTTATCAAAATACAACAGGGTTTGGCTCTATAAATTTATCTGTAACTTTCATATAAATAAGGATTTTCTAAAACTTTGTCAGTCCCAAATACTGTCTAAGTGCTAATTCCTATGGTAACAATCCAGATGCAGCAAAACCCTCTCAGTAAGTCATTGTTCACCCAAGGTGACATTCAAGCTGTCAGGATCTTAAGAGTAGCACAATAATGCTGCCATCTCACACCTCGTGCTCCAAGAGGGAGAGCTCAATGACAGTGCTGATAGTTAGAAGAGCGGAGGAGCCAAACAGCCTTTTTCCCGTTTTATCCGGGGGCTGTGTGATTTGCCCAAGGCTGTGTTAAGATTCAGTGTCTGGGAGCTGGGCGAGTGGCATTTAATCAGTGTACAGGGCTGATCTCTGCAGCACTCCTGCTTCAGAGCACTATAATGCAGCAATTCCACAAAGTCCTGTAAAGAAGGAAAAAAATACCCAGACACGTCCCCATCCCCTCACTACTGTAAACACAGAGAATAAAAACAAACCTGGTGTATGACAACTGCATTGTTGTAAACTGATCGGTGCCTCCTTAACATAAGGGATCTGACTCGCTGCAGTGCAAGTCCCTGATGGGTTAAATGTACAGCTGTGTGGATAGAGCCATCTACACACTGTGTTTAGCCAGTTCCTCAGCCTATCCACAAACACGGTATATTTTATTTACACAGTACCTTCCTCGCCCCTGTTACTTTTAAAAGCTGCAGCTTTAAAGTCGCCAGAACCCCCACCTCTCCTGCAGTCAAAAGCTCAACTTTCCAGCATGCTCCCAGGTTCACATGCATCTCCACATACCTGCTCTGTGGCTGGAGGAGAAGGAGGAGCAGGATTCACCTCTGCTTGTAGCCTTCTGTCTCACAGACTCTCCCAGCAGCTTTTCCAGGGCAAGTCGAGGAAGAGTTTCCTTAGGGAAGTCGTACCTCTATCGCATGCCAGCTGACTAAAACTCTGTGAGCTCCGAGAGAAGTTTGAAGTCACAGGGAAAAAAAAAGTACTCCCCATAGACTGGTCCGTGAATTCATTCCTTTGCAGTCACGATCTCTTATGTATTCCCAGGCTCCCACAAGCATGTGAATACATACCTCTGTAATAGTTTTAAAATGTGTGTGTCCTCTGCGCTTCTCTTTATTTTCCATTTCGTCCATTCAATCTTGGCTTATTTCCTGCAGTTTCTCAGCTGTTATTACGCTCCTCTCATACACACGAAAGTCTGTAAATTCCACAAAACATCCCCTCTGCAGCCTTGCAGACACATGCTTTTCTCTGAAGTCATCTGTGCCTGTCCACAGCTGTCAGCTTGCAGATTCCCAGGGGATGGAATGAATCAGGGGCACTGAGCTAGTTGCAAACCCCAAACTCCAAGTCGATGCAGAATGGGATGCATAGGAAAATGGTGTATTAGAGGGAAGCTTCATAGTAGGGACAACACATATGTTTGGTTTCCCAACAGCTCAGTTGTGTCTCTGTGGCACAGCAGTGGGATGACCAAACACACCCTTGGGGGAAAGGATAAATTCAATTTAATGCTCGAATGGGAAATAATGTAAATGCCTTCCAGAAAGGGCAGTGGGATGGATTTTTCCTTCTTTTCCTTGGATGCAAAGCTCTCTTATTTCAGAAGCAATGCACTTGTGTAAACTGGTGGGGTACCTGCGCATTGCCTGTGTTGTCTTTTTCTGCTTAGATGTGCCCTGGTTCCAGGGCAGGGGTGCATTGGCCTCTGCACAATAGTTTGCAGCAGTGCAAACCTCTGAGAGAGTTTGGCCAGCTCCTCAGTGGGTGTCTCAGGACCAAACTGAGTTTTGGGTTCACCAGCAAAAGCACAGCCCTACCTGGGCCACCCCACCAGGGAGCTCCCACAAGCATCAGTGACCAAAGCAAGCCTCCCAGGGACCACCACAAATCTTCTTCCCTGGATGCATGAAGAGGATCTCAAATGAGTGACCTCCTGCCTGGAGGGGTGTTTTACCTTCAGCATTGTGTGTTTTCCTCTCTTTCACTGACATCTGCCATTATGGACAAGGATTCTGGATGGGCCGAAAAACAAAGGGGGCTACTGACTCCCTTCTACTGGACAGCATCAGTTCTGTCCAACTTTCCTGGAGCTGTTTATTAAAATCAGATGAAACGCATGTCCTTCAACAGCATGTGCCAAACAGCTTTGTGGATTCTGCTAAACATATGCTGGCTCCTCTGCCACAGGTTACTGTTCATTGTCTTTGGCACACCAGCTCCTGACAAGGTTACCTCAGATCTGCACCATACTGCAAGATTCAAGATGAAAATATCTACAGATGTGAAAAATGTGGTTTGTTAAATGTTGCACATTTTGCACGTGTTACTGCAATAAGAATGTAACAAAGGTAATCAATTTAAAAGTAATGTGTACATTATGGCAAAGAAGTAAACAATAGTGACACGTTCTTAATTATATCATGTATGATAATGAACATGTATAGCTGTATATGTATGTTTTTTAAAGGCCAAATGGTTTAACAATTAACTATTTTTCATTGACTTGTTTTGGCAACAGAAGCAGATCTGGAGGAGTTTGCTTGTGTACAGCAGCTCCAAAACCTTATTGAACACCTCAGAATAGCACTTACATGGGACATAGGTGGTCCAAAAGATACAGCACAATATCAATGAGTGAGCATGTGGTCTGAAAGCCCCAACGACTCTGTGCTGTGGCTAAAGTAGGAGTCCACTATAGCTCTGTCTTGTGGCACCATGCCTCATGACTGTGGCAGTGCTATTTGGTTTGGCATCAGCTGGACACTGATGTGTTGATGTCCACCTCCCACCCAAGCTGCACCACCCCTCATGGTCCATGCTATCTTATTTATATGGCTGGGACTGACAGAGGGAGGTCACCAAGGAGATATTGACTCCCCTCTTGTAGTCACACCAGGGCAACCTGATGTCCAGCTCGATGTCACAGCAGCCAAGCCTGCAGGACGGCTGGATTTGGGCTGCTCCAGGATGTGGGGCCAGTTGTATTATCCAGGTGGTGCATGGCTAGCTAAAGGAAAATGGCTTGTCACAGAAAGGATAGGAAGTCTCCTGACAATGAGTTTCAGATTTACATGGAAGCAGAAGAAATTATTCACACAGATGCTGCTGCTGATAGATGCCTATCTCTGGTGTGTGGGCTGCAGAGACTTGGGTCAACCACTGGCTGATACCCAGTGACACCTGAATGCTGATGCTTCTCCAGTTGCATCTCTCCCAGTAGAGGTGTCTCTCCCAGGGAGTGATCCCTGGCTGGACCCATGCAGACCTGTCTTTTTTCTAGAGCAAGTTGACTATTTCCCAGTGTGTAGCACTCGGATATCCGACTCTGGATGGTTCCCCTACAGCCCCAAATTTGTTGTTTCACTGCTAGCTTTCTTTGAGGATGCCTTGAATATTGTGGGGACAGCATCCAAATCTGCTGTGAAATAGTGTGGGAGGACTGTGTGGAGCAGAGGCAACCAAACCTGATGCGGACCCTGAAGGAAACCACAGAATTACACTGAGCTTGGAGGGAACAAGCTGGTTTTGTGGGAAAGAGTGCCCTTGGGAGAGCTAACCTTTGGTGGGATTGACTCTGGGGAGCTGGCTTATCTGACAGCATCAAAGAATGCACCCAAGAATTTGCCATGAAAAAATCTGAGGTTATGAGGAGGCACACCACACCCTGAAAACTTGTAGGATCTTGCCAAGAAAACTGCTTATAAGCACCAGACCTGCGATAATCTCACTCTCTCTCCACCATGCACAAATCCTACACGCCTCCATACTGAGGCGTGGCAGGATGTGGCAGCCAGCAAATCCCACTTGAAAAAGAAAAGCCAGAGGTCAGTTCTGTGTCACACGAAGTCAGCCCTGGGCCCTCTCCTTCCCTTCTAACTGTCACAGGATTCCCACTCTTCCATGGGAGAGGGGAACAGGCTTGGTTGGTGGGGCTGGCGTGGAGACAAGCACTGTAAGAACAAAAAGAAAAATTCCCAGCTACTGAGATGCTCCAAGACATCACTGTCAGTATAAGCATCATTTTCCTGAGCTGACGTTAGCCCAGCTTTTTTAGAAATGGCACTTATAAAAAAACCCCAAACCCCCAACAAAACAGCCAGGAAGAGAACTGGCTGGCTTTAATAACTTGTAAAAGATTAGAAGTTGACCAGTCACCTCACAGTTAAAATAAGTCATATTTTGTCAACTAGATGCCCATCTTTAATTATAAATTATACTTTCCCAGCCTAAAAAAAGTTTGATATTTATGCTCCATTTCTCTGGGTCTGATCATAGCCTCTCCCTTTTTAAAAAATACATGAGAAATAAGGGTTCCGAGAACTTTTCTCTAGCCACTCTTTTTCTGTTTCTGCTGCTGTTGTTAAGGGAAGTTTGTTGCTGGGATAATGCTTCATACACTGGTGCTGATACAGGTGGTGAGCTGAATAGGGAAGTTGTCCTGGTCACCAGGTCAGCTGTGATTCCAGTCCCATCTCAGCCCTCATCACATGGTGCCTGCAGTTCTCAGGAACTGTGATTTTAGCTGAACTCAAAGAAGATGTTGCTCTTGGTGTTTCCCCAGACTAGATTTGTGTCAGTCCCCTTCGGTACCAACCATAACCTTCCTCAGGTCCGTGTGGCAGGATAAAACTGCATGTCCAGTTCCCATGGGACATTCCACACTTATCAAACCAGATGTGGCCAGCTATGAAGGAGTTAGCTGCAACCATGTTATGATACAGTGATTTAAAGGATGGACAAAGTCCTGGCTCATCTGATTGCTCTTGTGTGCCAGGGTCCTCAAACTCTGCTTGAAGCCTAGGCAGACAGCGCCAGAAGATTGAGCAAGAAAACAAAGCCCACATAATGGTGCAAAAAGACATTCATGGAAGCCTTGAGAGATGTTGTACCTCACTTGGAGTGGCAGATATGGTGGAGAACAGCATAAGCAGGTATTGTCACAGGATATAGATGGGGTGACTTTGGTGGTAAGGGAGAGTCTTCTGAGAGAAGATAACACAAATAACTTGGGGAGAAAGCAATGCCTGATGGGGGGGCGGGGGCTCATGGCAGTAAGGCAGTAAGAGAAAAAAGAAAGGGAAACCATGTGGGAAAGACTCCCAGATAAGTAAACTGATATGACAGGAGCTGCAGAGAGCCTCATAATTTTGGGGGAGTTGAAATGGTGCAAATGGAATTTGTGTTTATATTATGAGGAGCCAAAACAATCTCCAGGCTACTCTGGCTTTATTTTCCAAACCCTCTGGTCCTCAGACATGCGCCGTCCTTCCATGAGATTTTGAGCTATAGCTCGCAAGCAAAGTCTATAGTTGAACATCTCAAGAAGACAGAAATAAGGGCAGAGATTTTCTGCCTTGCACTTGCCCTGCTCCAGTGGTTGAAGGGAGCCTGCATCCTAGCCTGATTTTTGAAGTATCTCTGGGTTTTTCTGCCCTCTGCTAACTTCTCCAGAGACATCTTCCAGCCTTTCATTGAAACATCCCAAAGATTTATCAACAGGTTCAGGAAATTGCTGCATGTGACAAATCTGATTTATCTTGAAATACAAGCCATATTAGATTGGTGTGGTTTGTCTTGCAAATATTTCCTATATCTCTGCTCTACCACTGCAATAGCAGAAGGATCAATGAATCAGGTGGCGTGGAACAAACTGAAGAAGAGTTTTCTCTGTCTTCTCTGCTAATGGAGCTAAAGATCATGTTTCTCTCTAAATCTCCTGCTTAATTTAAAGAGTATAATAGCATCCATTCTTCCTCCTTCCTCTTGTTTTCTTTTGGTTGGTGGAATGAAGGAAGTTGGTGTCTCTCCTCAGCATTTTTAGTCCCTACTATCGAATCAAAATGATCCATTACAAAAATGACTCATATTTATCAACCACCATTAAAACAACGAATTTTCCTTTTTTGTTGTCCCTTCTTCCCACCTCTTTACCATGTTTTTTTTTGGATAGGTGGTGTTCTACTGCAGTGAAGCTATAGCAAATGGATTACTGGCATTATATCTATAAAGCCCTGTAGCTGGTCATGATACAGGTAATTTTCAGCTCTTGCAGAAAAATATTTCACAATGGTTAGTGAAGAATATGATCTATGCTGTGTTTTGCTCCTTCTAGACTGTTCTTTTAGGCAAATGCTGAAAAAAAAAGAAGGTTAGATCGTAGAGAGAGAGAAATGAGTTAGAAATGCTCTATTTTTGTCATGTTTCTTACACCCTTTGATCTTTCCCACAGCCCCCCGATCCATCACTACGTCATCACTTACTGAAATCATGGAGGTTTTTTATAGCCCACAGTGGGATTCTGGTTTATTTCCAAAATGTCTTTGCTTACTGCTCAGTGTGTTGGCTTTTCTTGAATAATCTAACTCCCACCCCCAATTATGTATTTTCGATTTTTTTTTTTTTTAATGAAGAAAAAAATATTGAAGCCCTTACTTAATTCCTTCAGGATTCTTGCTGAGCTAGAACCATACATCATGAGAGCTCCTGTATGAAGTGTTTTAGGTGGAACATATTGCTGGAGGAGAAAGGTACCTGTACCATCTAACAATCCCTCTGAAACAAATAATGAAACAAGGGATTCGTTGGGAAACAAACAGGGATATTGAAGTTATTTCATTGGAGACAGAAAGCAGACATAAGGCAACAATCTGAAGGAAAAAGTCCTGCTCACCTGTTTGATTTTTCAAAACACTGTAAGCATAATTTGCTTCTGAGCATCTCCTTCCAGATTTCAGAACAGGGGTGCACTTAAGATAAAACTTTGAATCCGGTGCATGGGGTACAATTCCTGAAAATTTAGTGCATTGAATGGTGAAATACAGGGAACACAGAAGCACAGTTATGCTCAAACATGTATCACCTGCCCCCTGCCAGGCCTGGGTGGAAGTAGTTATGGCATTGAAGAGCTGAGTAAACTCCTGGTCACCTTTTTCTCATAAAAAATTGTCATTCCAGTATGATGTCATAGATGAAAAAGATAAGCTATATTCATCAAACGTAGACAGCTGCAAGGTTGGGACCTATCAAATGAGCCACCAATCTTGATATCCTCCACAGCTCAGGGTGGGAAATGAAAGTCTGTCTTGCTCATGATTCATCTAATTGTCCAGCAGATGATTCACCTTCACAAGCTCTGACTTTCTCTTGTGAAGACGAAGGGACTGGTGCGTGACTACTGCAGACATAGATTTAGAACTGAGGGAAATGAATCCCTCTTGTCATCAGGAAACAGAAAACTGGTTTATTCTGATGGTTGTGAGTATACATCCTGCTGGTGTAAATCCCAACTTTCCAGCCCAGGCTGGATGTAGCAATCCCTTAAAATACTTTCCAGGTTTCCTTGAGTGAAACCACTTGTGTATGGCATTACAGGATGTGCTACAAACATTATAAGCAATTCTGCCATTCTGTTGTTGTTTTGAGGGTCTGACACCCACCATCTCATTGAGCAAAGCCCTGAACAGGATTCCTGCCCTGAGGGGCCTCTGTACCCCCCAAAATTTTCATCTCCTTGTACACAATTTTAAAGATCTTATGAAATTGGGGTGAAGCTTCTGGATAGGGTTGTCCACACCTTTTCCTCCTCAGGTTGAAGGCACTGGGTTTTAGACAATGATCCTTATGGATCTCATGACCCATAATATCTAGAAGGTCTGTCTGTGCCATATCATAAGCATCTCCTGGTTGGAGGCATGTACTTTTAAGGATTTGGTTTTTATCCTCCCCATATTTTTATCCTCCCCATAGCATGAGTGGAAAGAGAAGCTCTTCTTTGCTCATTGCACCTTTCCAAAAGCTCCTAGGACTCAAGACTGTGACAGTGGACACACTGGTTCATATCAACATTGCTAGATTTAGATCTCAGACAAACAAACAAAACAAAAACTAACCATCACACTGTGGAATACAAGGTAGCTGAAAGGGTTGAGATTCAGGACAAAAACATTTTAGCAGGGCCTGTTGGGACAGAACAGGGTAATTTTAGTTTAAAACTAAAAGGTGGTCGGTTTAGACAGTAGGAAAAGGTTTTTTACAGTGAGGGTGGTGAAACACTCTCACAGGATGCCCCACCCCTGGAAACCTTCAAGGCCAGGCTGGACAGGGCTCTGAGCCACCAGATGCAGCTGAATGTGTCCCCGCTCATTGCAGGAGGAGTGGACTAGATGAGATTGAATGGTCCCTTCCAGCCCAAACTATTCTATGATTCTATGATAAGAAAGTCATTGGAGATGGTCAAAGAAAATGCTGGTGATATCCTTCTGCCCATTGAGCAATTTGTTCATTGACATGTGCAGGGAAGCACAGGACAATTAATTTTCATATTCTCTGCCTGCCCTCTGGTGGTGAATGGATGCTGCTTAGTTGAATGCATGCAAATACATTTATATGTACACATATGTATATGTATAGACACATGTAGGCAGAAATGCATTGACATACACAGCATAAAATGCTTACATCTGAACTGAACCTTGAATTTGAATGCTACAGATGTGAGCACTAGTTAACTGTCCTCATTGGCTGTGGTTGGTCTTTTTCATGCTGAAGATTTTCCTGCGATTGTGTTAAAATGTAGTTCAGTTAAAATATTTCAGAATCACAATAACAGGAGTTATAGTGAAATATTTGCTTCAGCTTGAGAGATCAGCAAGGTCTTTTCCTCTCTATAGATAAACTCTGCAGAAACTGGATGAGCTGTACAAAATCAAGAACAAAATGTTTTTCCAGGACCAGTTCTTATAGCAAATAAGGGACAGCAAAAAAAACAACCTGCTGCAGCATGGATGTTCCTTTCCCTACACAGTGACAGTCTGGGATAGCAGGAGGCCACAGAGAGAATGGCAAAAACTTGGAAGACATATACTCACAGAATCACAAAATATTCAGAGTTGGATAGGATCCACAAAGTCATTGAGTACAACTCAGGGATCAAATCCACAGCCTTGGCATTTTTTAGCACCATGCACTAACCCACTGAGCTAATCTCAGTACTCCTTCATCCTTGGTGAGGTTTTTTGGGTTTAGCAAGGATTCAACATCATCTTTCCACTAATTTTCCCTTGTAACTGCAAAGAGCAGAAGGATTTGCCATGCTGCCCTTCAGAACTCCTAGAAAACTCCAGCACCTGGGCACAAGATAGGGAGGATAAATGCATTCAGCACTGCAGCCTTCAGGACTCACACAAATCTAAGAGATATTGGCTTAACACAGTGTTACAGCGTTGTTTCTTTGGATGACCTACTTCAGTAGGAAGGGCAGCGAAGGTGATACGCACATTGATGGGCTTTTTCTATGTCCAGAGGGAAGTGAAACAGAAAAACTTCCCATCAACACCTTAATTCGCCACTCAGTGCTTCCAAGTGAAACTACAGATTTCCCCTCAGGGAAAGGGAGAACAGCCTTCAGTCCTTGGAGCCATTGAGATCTGCAAGCCCTTCTATAGATTATTATCCTGATTACACATTTGCCATGGAATTTTTTGGTGTTATGTGCAGAGATGGGCATATGTGTGCTGGTTTGAAAGCAAAACCAGTGAGAGACTCCAAGTCAGAAATACAATTTAATAGCAGGAAAAGAGAAACAAAAAAAAAAGTAAAATAAAATAAATGCAATAGTACAAAAGACCACTGATAGACTCAGAATACCTGAGAGCTGACACCCTGTTAGTTAGGGTGGTGGTAGCAGTCCAGATGAGATGGTCTTGTTGAAACAGTGATCCCATAGAAAGGTCTGGTAGCTCTTGTCCTCTGCAAATCCAGTGGGTGAGGGCTGCCTGTGCTGTCCCAAACCCCGGATTATATCCAGGTGGGAATACTTGGCTCCTCCCCTTAGGCAGTGCATCTCACAATGGGATGATCTCATTCTATGAGTCATGCAGTGGGTCCTTGATGGCCCATTAAACAGAGATAGCTCCCAGAGGGAGTTATCTATGAGTCATGGGCAAGGCACTATTGGGCCCATTAACAGAAGATAAGGGAAACACTGCTCCACCTGGTTTCAGCAGCTCATGAAGGTGGGGATAGAATACATACTTTGGGTATGTCTTACATTTTAACCTAGGACAGCACACTGTGTCTCTAGGTCCCTGTAGCATTAGGCAGCATGGGTATGATGTCCATAGTCACAGGCTCCCCAGTGATGCAGCCACAGCCTCTCTAGATCCTCTTCTGCTGGGCAGTTTTTCAGCCACTCCTCCCCCAGCACTGCCTGGCATTACTGCAACCAAAATTCAGGACCCGGCACTTGGCCTAGTTGAACCTCAAACAATTGGCCTCAGCTCATTGATCCAGCCTGTCAGATCCTTCCTGCTCTCCAGCAGATCAGCACTCCCACCCAACTTGGGGTCATCTGTGAATTTACTGAGGGTGCCCTCCTTCCCCTTGTCCAGAACATTGATACAGATATTAAGCAGGACTGGCCACAAAACCAAGCCTTGGGAAACACCACCTGTAACCAACTGGATTTAACTCCATTCACCACCACACTCTGGGCTTGGTCGTCCAGCCAGCTTTCCACACAGAGAAGGATACACCTGTCCAAGCCATGAGCAGTTTCTCCAGGGGAATGCTCTGGGAAACAGTGCCAAATATTTTACTGAAATCTAAATAGACAATGCAAACTGGTTCTTTCCAATGCTTAGGCCTCCCATTATTCCAGATATGGGGAATGATTTGGTGGAGATCTCACCAAATATGAAAACTATTGTCCCACCAGAGCTGGAGGGCTCCCCGTCTGGGGAGATTCTTCACTCAGTTCCTTTCCACCTGCTCGCCTTCTCCTGGCTGGTTCCTCTCCACACACATCAGAGTTGGACAGTCTGTACCCACCCCAGTATGAAACACAAGGACAAAAGTACAGGGAGAGAGAGGAGAAGCTTTTCAGGCTGTTCCTTCCATAGCTTGGAGCTCCCTGGGTCACCCTGCAGATTGGACTGAAGTCTTGGACTCACCATGAGTATCAGTTTGTGTTTGCCTTTTGTCCTGACTGTGTTGCAGTCCTGACAGGTGCAGTCAGGCAAAGAAACCTTGATGAGATGAATAAATGAATAAACTTTGAATAAACTTTGAATCCACTTAGAATCCATGAATAAACTTTGGCACTTTATTTGGATAACAACCTGTGGTTGTTCCCTCCAGTGCTTTCTATTTGCTGATGGTGTTTGGGGAGCTAAGAGTTACAGATTTGGCTGGGTGGGCAGTCACCTCCTCCAGGAGCCCACACAAGTAAGTTAAACAAAAGCTTTATTTCCACACTTTTTTCTTGGGATACAGTGCCAAGATATCACAGACAGCTCAAAACAAGGAATGGAAAGGAATGCTGTGCCCCTGTCACGCTTTTTTTATTGCAAACAGCCCTGAGACACAAAATGCATTAAAGCAGTTAATTGCAGCACATCTGCCATCAGATATTATTGTGTGATGTTTGGACAGTGCCTTTCTTCTGGTGAGAAAAGACCTCGAGGCCAGACATTTATTCCTGCAGAGTCTTCTTGCTGCCTACTCTTCCTGCCCATGTTTTTCTGACTAGTGTGGAGAAAGGTCAGTTGGTTTCCTGAAGGATTTCAATATTTTGAAATGCTATTTTGGTTCCAGCTTTTGAATAAAAAAAGAAAACAAAGGTGGAAATTGTATGTAGAGATTGGAGTTGGGACATCTGCCTCCAGGGTTGCTTTGGAATCAGTGACTGCAGTAGCCCAGCAGATGGGCAGCTGAGGTGTCTGGCAAACAAATTCTGAAAACCGGGCCATTTTCCACTTGAAAACTGCAGAATGTTTTCAATTTGACTAATTTTAACAACAATAGAAAATAAAAAGGCTCCAGCACTTAATAAATGCCTTCTGTTCAAGACCAACTGGGATTACATGCATGGTTTTGCAGTTTTCATCAGGGCATCAGGCCTATGTGGATATAACATACTTCAGCATTGATCCTTGGCTCTGGATCAGTTTTTCCTGAGCTTCTCTGTATATGTTAATGAACATGTTTCAGACACCTAGATTAGTGAAAATGAGTGTATTTACTTTCATCATCTATTGTTCTTTTAACCATGTCTGAAGTCTGTGCTATTAAGTCTGGCTCCTGGACAGCCCCAAGCTGAGAACAGAAAATGGCAAAAGGAGGGTTAACTCCTTTGAACAAAAGAATTGTAATGTGTCAGTGAAAGCAGTCAATAAAAGAGAACCATCTGATAAAATTTTCTTGACTAAACAGGTCCATTGCAGGAAAGGGTAACACTTTGCACGTAGTAATGACAAAGTGAAGGGGAAGTGTCATGGGTCAGGACAGGTGTGGGGTCAGGAAGTAAAGCAGAGAATTGCATTATCAGGATGCATCATGTGACAACTTCTGTGGGTGGTCCTTGCAGTCCCTCCGCTGGGTCCTGTGCTGTTCAGCAGAATTTAGGGATGCTCAGGGAAGGAAGGAGAACCATGGGATGCTGACATCTGCAAATATCATGAAGTCAGGTTTGGGAAGGATTGTGAGAAATTCTAGTGAATGAGGAAAAAGCTGGTGAATGAAATTTAATAGCAACAGCTGTAAAGTAACGAGCATCAGAGGAAAAGCAATATGTGCTTCTTGCACTGCACAGAACCTGGATTCTGTTTCAATTGCTTCAGAGAACTCTCTCCTGTGGTCATTTTAGGAAGGCTGGAGGAGTACCCTGGTGTGGGATGAATACAGAAAAGCTCCCCTTGCTCACCTGTGTCAGTAGTTGCTGGCCTAGGAGGACTTTATGTTGCTGCTCACACTGCAGCTGCAGGAGACGGGAGGAGAGGATTGCAATCATCCAGGGTCTGGAAATAATCCTTAGTGCAATGTCTCTCTGCATTTTGGGAGGTCTGTTTCAACTCCATGTGCTAACCCAACCTCCCTGTACATAAAACTCTCTGTATCCTACAGCTGACCTAGCAATCCTATAGCTCTTCATCAGGCTGGGTTTTACCCGTAGGAGCTTTCTCTAACACCACCATTTCACGCAACTTCAGTTTGTGGTGGTGAGCTGCAGTTTCTCTGCCTTCTCCCATGTATTCCTTTATTCTGATCCCTCTTTACAACTACTTCAGAGGAGGTTGTATCTAGCTGGGGGTCAGCCTTTTCTCCCAGATAAAAAGCAGTAAGACAAGAGGAAATGGCCTCAAGTTGCACTAGGAGAGGTTCAGATGGGGTATTAGGAAATATTGCTTAATTGGAAGGGTTGTCAAGCATTGGAAAAGGGAAGTGGTGGAGTCACCATCCCTGGAGGTGTTTAAAAGACTTGCAGATGTGGCTCTTGGGCACATGGTTCAGTGGTGGATTTGGAATTGTTGGTTAATGGGTGGATTTGATGACTTTAGAGGTCTTTTCTGATGTAAATAATTCTCCGACATAATTCTGTGATATCATTCAAGCCATTATTTTTAACGCAGATGAGGCTGGTGATGAGTGCCACACTTGGGCTTTCAGGCATGGCTGAAGGGGGATAAAAGGATGTGTGGCTACAGCAGCAGGTAATCCTTAGCCCACTTGCACCAGTCGTGCATCCATCTGATGGCCGCTGTGTGTGAATGGGAAGGTAAAGGTGGGTAAGAGTCTGCCTGTGCACAGGTCCTTGCCAGATCATGTCCATTTCCTGGATTTAAAGGAGCCAGTTGATGTCTCTCATGCATTATTTAACAGATTCATTGCTGGTGTGAGGATGGAATCACAGAATCATAGAATTTTCCTGGGATTACTTACCCTCAGCTCTACTCCTGCATTCACATGGCTGTATTTCCAAACCCCAGAGGACCACCTTCACATTTTTTTAATGATAAATGTGCTGTGGGGAGTGGTATTGACCCCTCCTCACATTAACATGCCCTGCCAAGGGAAATTTTCCCAGACTTGGGCCATTGCAGCTGTTTGGGCACTCACCTATGCTGTGGCTGCTCCATACCTTCCTTGGATTCTTTTGCATCTCACACCTTCTCTGCCTGACTGTCCTGCTACTGGCTTGTGTACCCTGAGACCTGCTTCTAAGTTACTGTATAATCCAGTGAATATGTGAAAGGGGGCCTCCATAGGTGCCTTATCTTCACAGGGAGATGAAAAGTAAGCTAAGTCAGCTGAAGGTTAATATACAAACTAGAAGGAGATTTTCGGGCGGAGGGATAGGTCTTCAAGGATCTTTATTGTCATATGCTATAAATTGACTGCTAAAAATACTGTATGAAATACAAACTATATTCAGATATTGTTTATTGTATGTAAATACATCTTCTACAGCTCTCAGTGGTTTTGCATGATTACATTAAAATTCACTCTACAACATTAGTGGTAAAACATCTAGCAATCATGTGGTAGGTCCTTGTTGATAATGGTTACTACAGTGTATGTGTGCTTCCTTATCCTTGTCCACAATCACCCCAGAAGTCTGATGTGGAATTACAAAAATTTCCTTTTGCTGCTTCCAGCCCACATCTTCCTCATTGCGACATCCTAACACTAGTTTTAGGAGCAAAGTAATTAAAAAAAATAAAAAGAAAAAAGAGCATGATACAGTAGTCATAGTTTGTATGGGAAGAAATCTCATGAGTGAACCTAAATCTATCTAAACAGAATAATACCAGGAAAATATAAATATGTTTTATATATTTCTAACAGCAGAGGTAATCACACTCAGGGATGAGTCCTTGGCTTCTTCCTGTTGAAACTTAGAGGAAGAATTACCACTGGCTTCAAAGAGAATAAAGAATTATCCTGGGATTACTAAAGTCGTCAGTGACTAGAACTTTGCTTCTCTGCTACCCTTTCCCACAGATTTACTGTCTTAATTTTTAAAAGGAATTCAAAGAATGTTGTTTACATTAGAAGACTACAGGCTGAAGAAAGAATTCAAAGCTGTGTGCAGAAGTGTGGGTTGAAATCTTGTTTCAACCATTTTCATGGAAAATTCAGGTTGATATAACCCAATCTGCTATGTAAGGGGATAGCAAATGATAGATTTTTTTTTTATATGGGAAAATAATGGAAAAGACATGAATTATGTGGAAGTTGTTTGATTTTAAACCCATGTTTGCACAGACCAATCCAGATAACATGCCTCACTGGAAATGTACTTTGAGGTGCATAGTGTCAGAATTACCTGCCCCATGTGTCTTCCACAGGACTTTTTTTCTGAATGAATTTTCAAACAGAAGGTGAGCTCAGGGCAGAAAGTGAAGTCTTTCCTAATCCCTGTTTGACAGCTTGAGTGTTGTATGAGCCTTTTGACAGACATCCTTCAAGGGCCAACTTCTCCGACATGGAATAACTCACCACTAAAAAAGCAAAAGCTTCTTTTACAAAATCAGGTGCCACAGAGTAAAAGCTTGTATTAAAAGAACATTAATGAATTTCCCTTCTGTTTTTGCTTTTTAGATGCTTATACTTCAAGCAGATCTTACTTTGACAGTGCATGTTTTATACTTGATACAATGAATTAGTTGTGAAAATACTGAGTTCCTTAACTCTGTGAAGCTAGACTCACCTTGTTTCATAAATATATTTTCAATATCCAATGAAAGTTTGTCAAGAGTTTGTGGATTCTTATTTCTTATCTGAATGATAAAAATCTGTTTTGATTGGTCTGTGAGAAGAGCTTGAATTGAGCTTGAGAAAGGTCTCAGTGTTCTCAGGTAACACGTTCTGGTGGTAATATTGATTGAATTACCATACCCACTCTTCGCTTCAGCCTTGCAGAAGAGAGAACAACAATTCCCAGAAGGTTGTTGGAGCCAGATGTTGAACAGGAGTAAAAAACTTGGAAGAAGAAGGACCCAACACCAAAATTATTTTACTTTGAGGAAATGTGTTCTGGTGGAAGTGCCTAGAGGCCAAATTTTGACCCTTTACTGAGAACTTTTTACCCACAGGGAGGCTTACTTTATAAACAAATGCCTTAGAGACTGCTTGGAGGTCGGGAGGGGAAAAAAGTTATGGGGTTTAGGCTTTGCACTGCTTTAATGATGTTCTCTTCATTCCCTCAGCCTCACTTTTGCAGGGAAAAATGTTCATATTTTATTAGTACTACTCAGCTAATGGAACTGCATCTCAGTTTTGCAATATCTTGGCATTCCATTTTCATCCTGCTTTGGGATGAAAAACATAAAATGTTTTATATATCCTGTATATGTGTGTCTATAAAGCAAAAATAAGTTCTTGCAAGTTTGATCTGGATTTGCAAATATGACATATTTTGACATTTTGAGCAGAATCTCATTTTGGCATTTGAAACAAATATTGATTCATACCAAACTGTTTCAATTCAAAACTGTTATTTCATTTTGAAAATAGCATTAAATTGGCATTTGCAGCTGAAATGTCAATTTGAAAGAAAATATTTCAGCTTAAGTTGACATAGAGGAACAGAACATTTTGATTCAAAATTTCTGTGTGGGAGTAAAAATATTCTTTGTTGTTGGCCAAAACATTTTCTTCTCAATGGCACTCATTTTCATGAAACCAGACCTTCCCACAATAACAACAGGAAAACAACAATTTAACGTAAAACAGTTGAACCTTTTAGTTGGCATTATTGTTTGAATCCAGGCCCAAGGGCAGCTGGACTTGTTAGTGCGGCCATGCAGACCTAGCTAAAATATTCTGTGAGTTCATCCTTGTGACTTTGCTCATGAAATGCAGGAACTGCCATCATTATCACCCTCACTTTCCTCCCCGTGCACCCCTCCCAAAAACACACACATACACAGCTCTAAACTGGTGCCCAGTTTCACAAGAGATGATGGTCAGGATTCATCTGCCTGCTCAGGTTCACCCTCTGCAAGAGATAAGAGGCTTCATTAATGATACTGCTTTGGGCTGGCTGGGAGCTAAATGGAGAAGTGTGAGCTCTGTTGAATTGGCTTCAGGGTGTCCCTCCTGATCTTACTAGTTCTTTGCTGAATTCTTCTCAGATTTCATCCTCTCCAAAACTTATTTCATCCTCCTTTATGCTTCCCAGCTCTTTAAAGTTTGCTTTTCCTAGTGTCTTCTTTGTTTCCTTCAGGACAGATTTCAATTTCCTGGTCAGTACACCTGGCCAGTAGTGGCTGCAAAACAGAGAAGAAAAGAGGAGTTAGAAACTCTGCTCACCAAGGCATGACTTTTCATTTAGCATCATTTTGTGTCAGCCAAAGCAGAAATGTTAAATGGTGGAGTTGAAGTGGATCTTTTGCTGCAATACTTCAAGTGTTCCTCAAGCCCAGGTTCTGGGCCACCATCTGTTGGTGGGTGCAAATTCATTATAATATAATGTAGTTCTCAGAGACAAAATAAATATTGAGGACTTGTAAGAGGCCAGAAGCTCAGCAAAGGGCAGAGCTTTAGGAAGGTCTCAAATCTACAGCTGCCCTGTCATGGATAAAGCATCATATGGAATAAGATTTACTGTGTATAATAGAAGAAAATATCATTCCAACTGTTGTAAACCAAAAAGAGCTGAATGCTAATCCCTACTAATAACATCATTGCTATTATATAGAGATTAGAAAGAAATAGTTAATAAATAGTTGTATATATACATAAATGTATGGTTTAAACTGCATACAGCATCATTGTGTGCAATGAACCTGCAATTACTTTAGAATAGAAATACATGTTATAAACCCACTATGTGAATCAGGTATCCTGTAGAAATAATACAAAGGGTAATGTTTTTAAACTAAAATAGGATAGATTTGGGCTAGATATAAGGCAGAAATTTTTCATGATGAGAGTTCTCATTGCAAGGGGGAGTGGACTAAATAACCTTGAAAGGTCCCTTCCAACCCAAGATATCCTATGATTATATGATCTTATCTGCTGGTCAGCTGCACCTTGCTAGCCAATGGTTTGGCCAGCAAGCTGCAATTATTTGGGTATTTACTGTATTTCTTGAACAAGAAAGAATGTCAAGGGATCTCCTGTCACTAAGCTGAGTTCATAGGATGAGAGGTCAAAATGCAAGGAGAGTCAAATACTTGAGGAACAAACAAACAAAAAAAACCCCAAAAAATCCAAACAAACAAAAAAGCAGAGAAATTAACTTGAAAAATTGAATCTTGGTACTTTTGGGTAATCCTAGGCTGGTATTTCTGTCTGTGCAGGACACACGACCAGTATGCTTACACATCTAAGTCAGCAGAGAGCAGTACAGATGGTACTACAATTCACATACAATGGGTCCCTCCATAAATACAGCCACTACCAATCACACTGGGGTGAAATCTCACCCCTGAGAACTCCACAATGAATTCTGACTGACTTGCATGGGGTCTAAGTCTCATCTACAAACTGAGGCCTATCCTTGGATCCTAGGGAGTCACTGACCTCTCTCTGTGATACAGTTCTCTTTTGTGTTTTGAAGTTAAAGAGAGAAATGCCTTTCTCCTTTTCAGAAGCATTGTAAGATGCTATGGATGGGATTCATCTGCCTGAGGATACTGTCCAGCAGCATTTGATGCTATGGTTTATCCCACATTGTCTTTAGTTGTTTCACCTACCAGCCTTACACAAGTGTCTATGACAGCCATGGTGCTCTGGGCTGAATCCCACTTGCATGAGCGGGTTAAAAGGTCCATGTTAAGGTCACAGACCCTATCACAGGACAAAAGATAAAGGTCACTAATGATACAGCTCAGAGGTTTATCTTCAAGCAACTGGAGGTGCACTCTGGTGTTCCTCATGCTTTCCTGAGTGTTTTTATCATGATCCAGCCAGAACCATCACTTCTCTTTGAAATCAAGGATACACCAAGGACAGCAGAGTCCACAGCCACTTTTCAAGGTTAAAGGATTGATTCCTGAGCAGGAGAAGCAGAGTCTTGACCTTCCTCTAGACTCCAGGCCAGATGAATACTCCAGAATATATCATTACTCCAAGATGGGGGTCCCTATTTTACTGCAGCAAGAACCCTGTGGGACTGTTAGCATTTTAGTGTCCCAGACTAGTAGGACCATAAATTGGGTGAGTGGACTATAGATCACTAGATCTGAGATCCTTGTATAATGTCTCTTTATTGCCATCAAGGAAAAACAAGGTTATTTGCAGCATAGTTCCTTTCATCAGAAGCATCTAAGACAGATTAGCTGGAAACATCAAGCAGGCATGTGGGAATAAATGGATGTTGAGGACTTAATTGCCTCCATTGAAAGCTTCCTGCACACAAGAAGGACTGAACTAGGACCACTGAAAGGATCCAGGTATGAATGTCTTATTGATTTTTTTCGCCATTTCCAATGGATTAAGCCAAGTTGACTAATGAGGACCTTCTGTTCTGCCTAATATACTGCTGATCAGCCTGCTTCAGTGAGAAAGTCTGTGTCTGTGGGTGATACATGTACTAAATACTTATATATCAGTATATGTGCAGGTTTTGTCAAGCAGGGCTAACCCAAGAGTGAGATCCTCTTTGTCTCTGGCCTTTGAGGATTAGCTGGTACTCTTAGATGTAAATCAGCAGGGTGGTCTTGTGCCTTGGAGCTTGTATTTAGCAGTAGGTGTTCACATATGGTACTGCTTATGCAGGTCTTTTCAGACTGTCTCCCATATTGAAATAATTTTGTTTATTTTAATTTTTAAGAAGGATTTTCTACCCTTAGGTCCTCGATAGGAAGAACTTCAGACAAAAATTTAAATACTGGTTAAGAGAGATAAACCAGCCTGGTAACACACCCTGAATCTTTAAAAGATGTGTTTGGGAAAAAGGAACACAGATGCCTGCTGGGTTTCTGCCCACAGTTACCTGTTGAGTTTTGTCCTTGTGAGAAAATTGAATGGAACTTTAGTCTTCATAGCAATCTATCAGCCTGATATGGAGTGTCTTAGGGGTTTGTAACCAGCCTGTATCTAGGCACTCTGAGCTTATATCCACCCCTCCCTTTTTAGGGAAGTGGAAATGAAATACACATTAGTCCAGAGGAGTTGAGCAGAGGCATTACATCTGTTTTCAGAGATATTATTAAAAAATCCCCACTCATACATAATTTTCAGGGGACACCACACCTGTGCAAGTGTGGCTGTGCATGCTTCTGTGCCAGCCTTGCTCTGATAACACCTACTTGATCAGGTCATGCTGTCATATTCCGTGTGACTTCCAAATTCCACCCAAACCATAAATCCATTATCTCTTGTACCCATCAGTGCCATAATGATAAATATCAAAGCTGCATCCTGTTTCTGTCATAAGGTATGGAATTAGACCAGGCAGGAGAAGTACATTACACAAAAACAACACTAGGCAATTTGGATTTTTCCAGGCTTGAACTCCAGTTTTATCTCTGTGTTTACCATGTACTGGGCTCTTCCTGGCACCATGAACATCAGCATAGAGTGGATTGATGATACACTGCAGATAAACATAGTGATACTCGATGTCTTTCAGGAATTAATAGGATACTAGGTTATAAATTCACTAGGAGATCACCCAACAAGACTACAGCTTTGCTGCTGTTCCAAGCACCTCTTGAACGAGACATGTTAGAATTATAACACATATTATTAAAAATAAAATTAAAAAGGAGAAAAATAGAAGGAAAGGGGGGGAAAAAAAGACACTAAAACCAGTAAAGTGCAGACAAATAACACACAAGCAGACACCAAACAGCAGAGCTACATGAGGACTGTCCTACAGCTACTACCTCAGATCTAGGCCCTTTTGCCAAGGAGTTTGTCAGTTCTCCTCCTTTTGAACTCTGCAATTTCTTCCGGGAGTAACCCATGAGCTCTATACCTGCAGTGAACAGGTAGGCCATTAGAGAAAGAACCAGTTCAGTTTCATTTGAAATAAAGAACAGACTATAATGGAGACTGAGGGAAAGGTAAGTGTCTTCTGGTAAGAGAAAGGAAAACAAATATGGCTCCTGGTTCTTTATTAATTCTTCTCCTGTACCACTCAACTTACTGCAAAGGATGAGGTCAACTAATTAAATTTTAAATGTCCAGAGAGCTCTGGGCACTCCTAGACACTTCTGCCAGGACAAGATGAATGACTTTGTTGATTGAGGAGTACAAACTGCATCTTTATCAAGGCTGTTTCCAGAGTCTATTAAATAAGATGAATCCTGGGAGAATGATTCCATTACTCCACTGATCCTTCCCCACATTCATTAAAGGGAGGAATAGAACAAAACAGCAGTGAAGACCTTGCATTTGGTTAGTTCAGTTCCTGCTTCAGTGCCTTTTGCTCTTCCAGGGATGTTGCTTTCAGAAGCTCTCAGCTTGCTAAGCTGTGGACATATTTCCTGGTGGAATTCCTATTTAACAGTGCCTAGAGAAAGCCAGTTGTCTCTGAATGCTGAACACAAATTTAACAGCCTTTCCTGAGGGAGATTAGGGTCAAGTTTCAGGTCTTCGGCCAGTTCTGCTCTGCAAATAGAAATGCCTAGACAAGTTGTCCTCCCATGCCTTATCTAAATCCTCAACTCTGGAAACATGTTTCTTCTTTTTAGAAACATTGATTCCTGTTTCTAAACTTCTTCATGAGAGATGGTGCCTTTGGGACTGGGTTCCAAGGACAGGGAAGCCAAGAGGATATAATCCTGATGGGTTCAATGAGGAATGACTTCTTCTGGGAATCTACAACTCAGATGAGATTTAACTCCCTGGTACTTTTTATCTGCAGAAGAGATGTCTCCATCTCAGCCAAATACCTTGGGTTCTATTCTGAGCTGGTGGAGGAAAGCTGGTGTTCCCAGACCACAGCGGGAGTTTATCCCAAAGCAGAAGAAGATCAACACCAAGAAATGTCTGTTTCTCTGCATTAACTCTTAAAAGACACACAAGGTGACCAGATCAGACTGAGGTAAATAGCTTTTAATAAGATAAATCCTGCCTGTTGGAGGGAGCAAAGGAATCTTTGTGTCCAGGCCCTTTATGGAAGAAGTAACAAAATTCAGCCACACGTGGGTGCGTGTCAGGGATTTGGTTTTTGAGTCCACCCAGCAGGACTTCACCCACAGGGGAATGGAGGAGGCTGTTGCTTGTGTCTGCACAACAGTGCAGCAAGTTGTGACCCACAGAAGGTGAAGGCCTGACCAGGGTTTTTGGTGATCAAGCACGGTATTAGACGACCTGAGTTCCACCTCCAGGCACTGCTCACACAAGTATCAAATAACTGTTTGGAAGAGACTTGACTTTCATCCACTGCACAACAGCAAAATAAAGATCCAGTGTAAACAGAACTTGCACATCTCCTGAGCTGACCAATGTCTGAGCAACTGGAGAGGTCTGGTTCTGCATTATACATCCCAGACTTGGGCAAAACTCCTCTTTTTGGACACAGCTGTTATTTTTCCAAGGTCCTCTCTTCCTATCACCTTGTTTGCAAAACCAGCAGGAGAAAATCTGTGAAGTTCTGACATTGCTTCCTTTCTGAACACTGCATTTAGGGTTTCTTGCTATTAGCACAAATTCTGTAATATTCCAGTCAATTCTCCCAGAAACTTCAGCTTGCTCAGGAAGAGCTTATTTAAATATAAAAGCTGATGCAATCATATCACAAGTCAAACAGTCATGTTTAAAGGGAGATGAGTCATCAACTTTCATTCCCTTTCTCATCCTCCATCAAATTTCAGAGAAAAAGTTTTCTTTCTCACTGTCATTATGCCACAGTCATGATCAGAATACTTCTTTGTCTTCATTTTGCTGTCGTGTTAGGTGGTCAGAAATAATTTGAAAAGAAGGGATTGAGTGTGAAGGAAAACATATCTGTTCTGACATTGCATGATCAAGCCTATGAGACAGAGGATGCTTTGATTTCCCTGAACAGTTCTTGTTAGATGTTACATAAAATTTATTTAGGAAATATTTTTATGCTCTTGCATAATTACAGCTATGGGAGGACAACAAGAGTTTTTCACTGCTGTTTGGTCCACAAGCTCTTTTATTTTTGATTTAAAAGTGCACTGAACAGACTTCAAATATGAGCCCAAGTGGAAATGCTTTCACTTTTCTCTTCAGAAAGACACATTGGCAGCAACAGCAACACTAGAGGCTCTCTGCAGATCCATCCTACCAGGGTGCTCCAAAGCAGACAAAGCAATGACAACCTTGTACTGGGTAGAAGAAAAAGCCATTTTGTCCTAATGAGTGTCTTTTTCCTGGCTCATAAAAATGTGTTTCTCACGTGGGGTTGGGAGATTAATTCTTTGAGCATCCTTCACTGTTTCTCACCCATTCATCTTCAAACAAGGATCTCAGTGCTTCCTCCAGGGCTGATCCTCATGATCCAGGGCCCCAAAACTCTCACCTATTCCTGGCTGCATCCTCAGTTTTCAGTCACATATCAAATGGCACTTATCCCTGTGAGTGGTAGTGGGCTAGAGGACCTATCAAACCTTCTGGACTTAAGACTTACTGCATTAATTCATACAAGGTAAGGGTTCTGGGTTTACATAAAAAATCAAAAATTCTCATATGCTCTTTACCTGGGCATTGGATTAATGGTTAAAAGCCTTTAAGAGGATTGACAATATGTATCTTTGCTGAATTGTATTAATTTTTTTCCTCCAGTTAACTTTCCATAAATAATTTAAAGGGAAGGTTTCTGAATAAAACTACCTGCTGGGATAGAGGACTTCTGATGCTTTCAAACACTGTATTCAGTACAAGAGAGAAGAATTTCTGAACTAGGATGGTAAAAGTTGGAAATTCAGAAGATCAAGAATGCCACTCATCTCCTTGGAATGGCAGAAGAAAATCATCCTGGCTCTCGGTTTTGTTCTGGTTTGGGGATTTTATTGGTTTGGTTTGGTTTGGGTTTTTTTCTTTCTGAATTTCATTAGCCATTGAATTTTGCCTAGTGTTAGATATTTTTTCAGTGCTTTCCAAAATGCATCTGAGACTTAGTCCAGGTAAGGGTTGTGTCTGGTAGTTTTGTATAACCTCCTATCTTTTCTGCTTCTTTTGGACAAGATGAGTGCTCGACTGGAGTTGAAAAGATGCTGCCTGTCCCAAAGCATCACAGGATGCCAACTCCAAATATCCCTTGTTTATATACTTGCAACTTCGTGCTTTCTCCTTGTCTGATAATTCAGCCCCTCAGATAGTCACCTGGGGCACCCTCAGAGGAACTTCACAGCCTTCCTTTACACATATCTGACTGAAATCTCAAAAGAATGTCTATCCTACAGGTAGTCTGCTGCTTAATTGCTTGACATGCTTGGTTTTGCTGTTTCTTAATTTTGTTATACCTTCTCTTTTCCAATCTGCCATTATTTCCTGTGGCAGTACCAGGTGTATGTGTAGAAATCTGCCTTGAAGCAAGGGAAGGTCTAGAGAGGCCACAAAACTGTCGTGCACTGCTCTGTCATGCAAAGTTAACCCAAAGCTCCCATGAAAACCAGCTAAAACTGAGATTTGTCCCAACCAAGAAAGAAGGACTTATCCTTTGAATAGGAACTTCAAAAACTTCCATCCGTAGCATCTGATCCTTAAATCCGTGGCCCACAGGTTTGCAATTCTATAGCACGGACATAAGACCAAGCATGATGTACTAACTAACCTTCACTTAGTAGGAAAGACCTCTCAGCATGGTCACCACAACTGCCCACCTGTAGATGTTTAGGCTATCCAAGTGGCAATATGAGGCACGAGACAAAAACAAGAGCTCAAACACCTCATGGTAAGGAAATACCCAAGAGAAGATAAGTTGCCTCAGGACAGAGTGAAAAAGATGAGTAGAAGAGGAATTTATTCAGTATTTCCTTCTTCAGCCCAAAAGCCTACAAATGAAATCCCTATGGAGTGATACGAGGCAGTGACTTGAAACCACCATATTGGCCAACCAGAGAGAAACAACTTTCAGTCTCTTGATTTTGTGCCAAAACATGAATCATCAAGATAAGGCTGGAAAACAGGACATAATGTCTGATACCAAACTGGTAACAGAGCAGCCTATGTGTGAGGCAGTTCTCCAAATATTTGCTTTGCTTCAATATCCAGATACTTATAGCTTGACATTTGATTTCTGTGGGATATAAGTTTCATTTTGCCCCCTCACCAGGACAAATATAGTTTTGTGTAACTTTACTTTTTTCCTCTGATTACTGTCAAAATCACTCACCCACAGCATGACTTGTGGGGACAAAGATACTGCAAAAGAAATACTGAAAAGATCAATGAAGATCTGGGCCTTGGGACAAGAGTAGATCACCTCTGTCTCTGCAGTGTTATGTGTGGACCCTTCAGAGGTTACATATGGATACTCAACATCCTCTAATCCTAAGTGTGTGGGGAAACGGGGAATTTTTTTATTTACTAAGAGGGAATGAGGCCATACGTAGAACAATATTGATCAGGAGAAGCCAGAGCTACATTAAAACAGACCTTGTTTGCTGTCAGACGTCGATCTCTAAGGTAGTTACTTTAGGACCTCAGCAAAACAGGCATCTTGCAAGGGCCAATCAAATCAGACCCCTTAGCAAGTATTTCTCTTCATTGTCTATAAAGGGAGTCAAGGCCAACTGCTTTTAATGTGGGTGACCATGCTGTTCTTGTCAGACAAATCCGACTCCTGGTTTTTATGTCCTGGCCATATCCTTTCCAGGCATACTGCAGGTGACAGCTGAACAGGGAGTACTCTGTTTGCAAAGTCAGGGATTGCAAAGCTAGAAAACAACTCCATGAATTTTGAGTGCTCAATCTTTGCTCACCACCATCTGTATGGAGGCAACATCATTAAATCTTCAATTATATAACAGTGCCATGAATTTGTAACACAACGCTTTCTTATTCTTCTGTTAGAATGAAAGGGAAGAAATGTGTTTATATGTTGAATGAGGTTTATATTTTCAGCAGGAATTTGGTGGGAGGGGAGAAAAATCCTGAGTGTCTCCCATACACTGATGACACCAGAGACCTGAAAGTGTCCCTACCTGTGTATCTCCTATATGCACACAGAGCAGGAAGGAGATTCAGGGAGGAACTCCCTGATGTTCAGTCTGCAAGGGAGTATAGGGGAGAAGCAGGGAGTTTCCATGTCACTTCCTGGGAACTGTGAATAAGGAGAGGTGCTGAAGGAACCACAATGCTTCTGAGTCCCAGTACCATGCCTGAACATGTAAGTCACCTAAGGAATGTGATATAGACTTTGCAAACAGATAACATGGACAGACAGATATTCAGCCTTTGAGCTCCAAAAGAGACCTTTTAACAAATGTCTTGGACAGTGCTGAGGTCACACTTACCCTGGCTTTATTTCAGGAGGTTTAGGTAAGGGCTTCTGGAAGCCTTTTTTCCCAACCAGCCAATATGTTTCTTCTACTCCTTTACCCTAAAATAAAACCAAAAATCCAAATAAAAATCAGCTTTCTGACTGGCTTCTGCTTGCTACGTAATTGTGCTCACTAGGTTTCTCTGGCTTCATACATATCCAGAGGCTTGGGCTGTCCTTCAGAACAGCTCAGGGATTATTTGAGTTTCATTTTCCTGAAAGAGGATATTCATTACCCTTGTTCCAGCTGTCATTTACAAATTACCCTCATTGATCTGGGTCATTGAAGCTACACAGCTGAACAGAAATTGGAAACTACAGGATCACTAATCATCTTATTTGGCAGCACCAGCATTATTAATTGAGAGATTTTACAACTCATTCTGAACTGAGTATCAGAATAATAACTTCCTCTCCCACCACCAATGATTTAGCTTTTAAAATGTGATGCATCTGATGAACTGTATGCACCTATATGAGAGTCAATCACCCTTGACTGAAGAAGGTGAGGAAAACTGACATTCATCTTCACATAAACTAGACCCTGTAAGTACTTCAGGTCAACATTTTCCTAAAGGGCCAATTTATCCCCAGTAACTATGTAAAGGTTTCATTCCATTGACGAAACCTGGAATTTTTACTCCAGATCTCCACTTGCAGACATATGAACTTGGATGATTCCACTTGACATGCAAGATTGTTGAGAGACCTGAGGCCATATTCAGACATTTTATTCTAGGTACTTAAGGCAAGCAAAGTTCCTACTTCTGTTTATTGACTGTGAAAGGGTAGAAATGATGTTTGAATTATTTAGGACTCTCTTGTTTGGACACTGAAAAGCAGCAGCTTCTGTCAAGGGTGGACTAAATAGGCTACTATATAAATACTTATATCCAGCACATACAGCTGACTGCTTGATTCCTTCAGTCCTTCAATAACCACCCAATGTATTGAAACAAATGAAAGGGACAATTTTGTAAGGATTCAGCTGAAGATTGGTGTATGAAGGCCAAAAAAGATCAAAATTCCTTGAGCAAGATGACTCCCCTGTGAAGTGATTCACACAGCCATGGCCTTCTTACCCTCAGTTCTGTTTTTCCCCTGGGTATGATTTCATAGCCTTCATTCAGACTCCGAAGTGTATCCACTGTACTTTGGCTGACATGGATTCTGTAAGCTGGGAACAGAAAGCAAAGCAGCTGGATCATTGTACTGCACACATGCTGCGAGTTCCCCACTGCCTCATCCTGACAAGGAAAAGTGCTCCGAGGCAGGAGTGCTCCAATTCAGGTGTGTGGCTGGTGTAGCAGTGCTCCTCTATGTAGAGTTTAATGCTGACTGATGGATTCTTCCAGGCAGGGCTGTAAAGAGCACAGGGGGAGAGGAGATCTGCTCTGGGGGCTTCCTGGAGAAGGGTACCAAACACACTCAGTGTACCAGTCCATCTCTTCATAAAGATGGTAAGTGGTTTTCCAGGAACATTGTCAGCTAGATTGCTGTTTTATCTATTGCCACCATATAACTAGAGAATGAGAAAGAAATGAAAAACAGCCAACTGTCCTGCTCCAGACACCCGACATAATTTGAAAGCTGGGATGAAGAGCAGAGAGATGAAGTTTGCAAGGGAACATAAAGAAAATGTGGCAGTGCATGTAGATATGTCTGGATTTTTAGTAATTTATTCCACCCAGAGCTGCCATTTAGCCTATGAACAAAAAGGGCAAAGGTGGAGAACTTTAATGAATTCCCATCTTCCCCAGATTGTTTTACAGCCACTGCTGGAACTCACTGAAATTTATTATTGTTCTGCATGACAAGCCAGGAAATATTTCTAAAACATTTCCCCCCAAAATAGGTTTTGTTGTTGTTGAACTTTTATTTCAATTTTGTCAATCACATTGCCCTCCCCTTTGAAGGACTGGGTATGAGCTGATTAATTTTTTCCATAATAGTAAGAAAGAAAAACACCAGTTTGAATATGTAGAGGAAGATCACACATGTATGAGCTACATTTCCCTGAGAGATTAACCTTATAATTTCCCTATTTATCTGTATGCATTTCTATTAATGTGTAACAGTGTTCTTGTACCTGCAGTGCTCCTGCTGTCTCCAGTCTCAGTGGGACTTTCCATGGGTATGATGGAAGCAGTGCTCACATGTGCTTCAACCTTTGCTTTGATCGTGAAAGGTAAATGCATTATTTTACTGTGCAAGAACAGCTCTGAATTAAGAGATCTTAGCACTGACTGAAAGCAAGACCCAAACCATATCGGAGGAAAGTAGGGCATGATTCATGTTGATTTTGATTGATGGGATTGGAGTCAGAGGACTGCAGCTGGAAGGCAGGTTCCTAAAGGCTGACCTGCAATGGCAAGACTGGTGCCCTCTCCTTCAGGCTGCTTTGAATTCTGTCATTTGACCCTCCCCTTTCTTCGACTGTCCCAAATACTCACGCAGGCCCGTGGACTCCATTCTTGAGGCCGTGTTCACCGTGTCCCCAAAGAGGCAGTACCGTGGCATGGTCAGCCCCACCACGCCGGCCACGCAAGGCCCTGAAAGACACGTCAGCCTCGTTACCCGGATGGTCCTGCATAGATCTAGGGGTTCACTACAAACAAACCTCATCTTCTCCTCTGATACTCAAAAAACCTTTTGGTAACACAGAAGAAGGTTTTCTTAAGATCTCATTGGCCTTGCTGCTTGCTACAAGTTGTCAAAAGTTAAGCATTGCTCTGGATTTCATGCTGCTGTTTCATGTTTGAAAAAGGTCATGCGTGGTTGGCCTTCAGTTCACCATCATCTGGGAGAAATTTGTTCATAGTTCATGGAAATTCAAGGACTATCATAATCTCAGTTTAAAAAGGTCTTTTTCCATGTGAGAAAACTAAAGTTCAGATCCTGTGACATGCCCTGACATGCCCCACTGAAACAGGAATAAAAATCAGCCTTGGGAGTCCAGAGGTGCTGGCAGCCCTCTGGACCACCTTGTGTCCCCTCCTTGGAAAAGAGGACACTGTTAGCTGGCTTGTCTAGTTGAGACCTGTTTTTTCCCTCTTTCTCATTCTTTATACAAGATCCATTCACTTCCTACGTAGCTTCCAAAGAATTGTTGCCAAGTTGTCAGGGAGAGGTATGTCTGCAGGATTCACATGAACACGCACAGACTGGGAGATAAAGTGTGTGGAAGCCAAACCGCACTGACAATTTTCATCTGGGATATTTGGCTTAGTTAATATTTAGACTGCACTCTGAGCAAGGAGATGCTAAACTTCATTGCCTACAATAGAAAATATTAGGTCCTGCAAAATAAGTGCAAAAATAAAAATAAAAACCAATGTGATAAAGTGTGGAGCTTCCTGCAGACAAAAGGCAGGGCTTTTTGTATTTTCCATCAGATGGATTTATGAGATATGCCTTTTCAGGCTTTGCCTCTCTATCAATGTCATGATCCTTCTGAGTTAAGATTTAGTATAACTGATATCTAGGAAATCTTTTCCCATGTAAGATTACAGGAGATGTGAACATTGTATGTCATCAACAGTATCTGAAATGATGCTACAGATTAGGCTTTTTGTAATATAAAAAAGTTATATGTTAAAATGTTGGTTTTAAAACAGTAATAATATAATTAGTAGCAACTGCAACCTAATGCAGAAGTGATCAGTTACTTAGTTTAGTACTAATACAATTTTATGCTGATTTTAGCCTCATTTTAAAAAATTGATCCTTCAAACGTTTTTCAGATCTATCTTAAGGAAATGAAACTCCATAGCTGAAAGCTATAGCACCACAAGAACCCCTCTTGCTGTGACCTCTGAAAAGTTGTTGATCCCCAAAGTTGCTGGATTTTAAAGTACTTAATGAGGATGCAAATTCAGAGGTAAGACAGGTATTAACTCCTGCCTGATTAAGCATTGCTTGATAAAAGATTTAAAAAAAAAAAGAAAGTATGGTTCATACAAAAAATATTACAAGGACTTGAGCAGTATGGATCAAACAGGATAAAACACAGCAGGCAGAGAATGCTGGAGATCATGAAAACCTGATTTAAGGGTTATTTTTCAACTGTCTGTGTACCTCGGACAAAACACTGTTCCTCAGAATCTATTACAAGTTAATTCCCATCCTTATCAGTACCCTCTAATTTGTTCCAAGCTTTTCAGGAGAGGAACTGTATCTACTACTGGAAGTTTAATTCAGGTTTTCATCTAGAGGCACTTCTATACACAACCGTATAGGCATTGTCAATAGCCTCAGTCAAAGATGTTATGGTTCCCTAACTGGTCTTTATTGTGTGCATGCTAATGTGACAAATACACACACAAAAAAAAGGTCTTGTTGGAGATTTCTTATTCATGCTTCAGTAAGAGGTTTCCCTGAGAAAACACTACCTCACAAAACACTGCCTCCCTTCTTTTGGTGGTGATAACGTGACAACAGCAGTCCAAAAGAGTGCAAAGTCTCACTAAGGACCAAAGCTCCTTCTGCAATAGGTCTTGCAAGGACACAAAAAGTTGGTTCCTGTTTAAAAAACAGCCCTCTCTGGGTTGGATTTGAGCTCCGTTGGTTAGAGCACGGTGCTAATAACACCAGGGTCATGGGGTTGATCTCTGTATGGGCCAAGAGTTGGACTCCATGATCCTTGTGGGACCCTTGCAACTCAGAGTACGCTAAGATTCTGTGATTCCACTTTAAAAGCTCAAATAAAGGCAGATGAGCTCCTACTGTAGTCAGTGGAGACCAAGTCAATGTGGTCAACTGAGCTGAAAGACCTGTTCCACTCCTGCACATGAACAGCTTTACAGGGTTCATTTACATGATCTCAAAATGAGTGCAAGCTCCCTAAGAGTCCTGGAAACACCTCCATGTGGGTGCCTGAATTCAGCTTCCCTACTCAGTCAGTGCAATCACCCAGACATTTCTGCAAAGCTCACAACACAGGAGAGGCAAGATTTTTAGGGCAAGGTGTTATCTTTCTAGAATTCTGCCTTTAAGTCTGTCTTACTGCAGAAAATTCTCGGCTCAAAATCAACCCTACCATATAAGCATTCCCAAAATTACCCATTCTCTGTGTTGAAAGCATCTAAGACTTAATTTGCTCACTGCCTTCACCTCCTGTGTGTGTTCCCCCTTTTCCAAACAGCTTAAACAGAAGGCTAAGAAAAACTTCCACTGGTAAGTCTCCCACAGTTACAAGTTTCAGAGGAAACCAGACACCCTGTGATGAGGACATTATGGCCTAGTTGTTTAATTACACAGGTTCATAGGTTTGCTTTGAAGTGTTTCTTTTCCAGGGGCATGGAAGGGTCAGTTAATGAGAGGCTCTGCAAGGACCATCAGCAGTGCTGCAAAGTTTAAGAGACAAGATCAAAGTGCAGGGCTGAGTGCCAGAGAGCCTGACTGATACACAAATCATTTTCAGCCTCTGTGGAAAAGCTCATCTTCTCACCACTGCTCTCACTGACTGTCCTGCTCCAGCCCAGACATGGATAGCAAGGAAATAGCTGAGTCAGCTGAGTTATCCTGGACCTGCAGTGAAGTCAAGGGAGGACAGCCAAGATTCCAGGATGTGTTCAAAGCAGGGGAGAAAATGCAGACCAAACACTGGTCATCCTGCCCTCTTTGCCTTACCCATGCATTGCCACAAGCAGACCATGGGCATGGGCCCTGAGAAGTTCCCAGAGGTGCAGCTTTCCCTTGGGGTTGCAAAGACACGGGCAGCCTATGCCCAAAATGCATTTACTGCTTTTTCTGAGAGGGCATCATGAACTGTTCTTGGCACTAGTTTCCAGAGATCAGCTGAAGTACGTGACTGAAGGTCACACCCTTTCTCCATCCTTTCCAGTAGAGTGGAAGTGTCAGCCAAGTTCTCCTCTCCCCCAAGAGCTTCCCCAAGGCTTTCATGATGCTGATCATTCCCTCTTCATGCATCTTTTCTCAGGAGAAACTGGGTCTAGGGTTAATCAAACTCTTCTGTCAGTTCCATGGCTCAGAGAGCTGGTTTGCTTTGGAACATGTGTTTGTGGCTGCTCCCATGACAGTATGACGCTGCCAGATCTGTGCAAAACAAGAGCTGCAGAGTCCTCCCCGCTCTTCCTCTCACACCCAATACAACAGTTCATAGCAGTTCTGCTTTCCAGATATCCAGAGTTCATCAAAACAAACAAAAAAAGTTACTACCCTCTGTAGACATCACCTAGGGATGTATTTTTTGGCCAACTTCATGGGAGATACATTGCAGAACTGCTGTCAACAGGCAGCAGCAGATGTTGCACAGCAAATTCCCCTCTTTCCATGTTGAAAATATGCTGCTGGCGCTCCAGAGACTCCTACTCTGGGCAAGACAATCTGCAGCCATAGTCTCATCTAATTTCTGACAGAGTATAAAACACACAGTGCTCCTACAATCAATCATTCCTTAATGCTTTACACTCCTGTGAAGGGTCAACTAAGAATCACAAACTTCAAAGAAAACAGTAGGGAGATGTGTTTTACAGATAATTCCAAAAGAGGATCTTATAAAGTCTAGGATTCATAAGATTGATTTTAACTCTGCTAAAGTCACAGCTCTGCTTTTGGGATATCCTTACTGAGATACTTCCTTTAGTCTGCTTCCGTCTCCCAACAAGTACATCAGGGACCAGGATATTGACATCTGCAAAAAGCTTGCACACTAAAGCTGCTAAAGTGTGGATATTATCAGATAAGAAGAAGGATAAAACCCCATATAATATTGGGTCAGACTCCCGGGCATTCTTAGTCATTGTTTGGCTTCCCACAACAGGCAATACCCGATATTTCAGAGGAAGAGGCAGGAAAACTGGTGACAAACAGCTGGGAAAATCTATTAATGGTTGACTAAAAAATGTATAAAATTATGGAAGTTCATATATCTTATACAAATACTGATTCATGATAATAGCAGATGCATTTTCCTACATTTAAAATACTTTCACATATAACTGTAGTTCTACTGTTTTGGGATTTTTTTGTTTTACTTTGGAGTTTAATTACATTTTGTGTGTATATATATATATATATATATATATATATATGGAACTTCCTTCTTTCATTTTAAACAAGCATCTTTTCTGTTGATTGAATGCATTATGACCTCTACATCAGAAAAAATGTTTTCTTTATAACATAACTTTTTCTTAAGAGCTGTATCACATTTTTCTTCCGGTATATCCTACCTGTAATAAATATCTCCAACCTTTTTATTCTTTCACTTTATATGCCAGTGATTCTGTGCTTTTTCATTTCAGAACATAGTTGCAAAGACATCACTGGGTGTCTCAATATCCCACCTCTGAAGGTCCTATGGCACATTGAAGAGCTATCCATACAATGAAACCCTTGTGACTAACATGCCAGGTGTAGTTCCTGGCTGGGACAGAATACAAAATTTCTCCTTAAAATGATACTAAGCCACTTTCCTCCACAAACTCTCTCTGGGGATTTTTTTTTCCCATTTTAACTCCCTTGTTGATGTGGAAGATTTTAAAGTGTCTTGTAAGGGTGTATTTTGTAGGGCAGGCATGAAGAAAGCATTCAGAGTGGGAAATGCAGTTGAGAAGGAGTTCTCTGATGTTCAGGTGCAGGCAGGTGCTGCTGCCTACCTGTGTGCAGCCCGATTCGTATCCTGAGGGGAATGTCTGGCATGTGCCTCATTTTGAATGTGCCCACAGAGCTGAGGATGTCCAAGGACATGTTGGCTATTTCAGCTGCATGCTTGTTTCCATTCCGTTTTGGGAGCCCTGAAGCAACCATGTAGGCATCACCAATTGTCTCCACCTAGCAAATAACATTACGTTAATAAATAAACATAGAAATTGAAGAAGATGGAAAGGAAACACAGAATAAAATTACCTCTCACCTTGTAAACATCATGGTTTCCAAGAACAGCATCAAACAGAGAGTAAAGGTCATTCAGAAGGTCAACTACTTCAATGGGTTCACTGAGGGCTGAAATGGATGTGAAGCCCACAATGTCACTGAAGTAGATGGTCACCTGATCAAAATACTCTGGTTCCACAGTGCCACCAGTCTTGAGGGCTTCTGCCACTGACCTGAAATAGCAACACAAAAAAGATGGCAGGGAACAAACCCTTTTCTAGTGCATGCAGACTCTTGTTTTTCTGTGTTCAGATCTTCCACTAAATAGAAAATTTTATATGGCTGTAACCAGCATTGATTAGAGTTTCTTACTTTCATGTGAAGGTGCTTGTAAAAACTGATGGTCAGGTCTACAATGTTGCTCACTTCTGCGGAAGAGTTTTGTCCCGACTAGCTATGCCTTTGTTTTGGGATGGTCTTGGTTTGGTTTCCTGGGGATTTTTTTACCTCCTAAAGTACCAGTACTTACGGTGGAAGCATTTGTGACAGCAGTTTTTCTGTCTTCTGTTTTTCAACCTCTAGCTCTTCAGTCCGCTCGCTGATTAAATCTTCCAGGTTGCTTGAGTACTGCTCAAGTATCCTGAGCATTGAGTCAATGATATTGGTCTTTTTCCCTTTGTTGATGGTTTTGAACTGGAAAATCAAATTGGAGAGTTATTTGTCTGTCTCTTTACACTACGGTAGCACTCTGAGTTTGGAAAGGAGCAAAAAGCAAGCATTTCTAGTCAGGGCTAAAGACTGACTTTTTCAATGGCAAGAGATCAAAGATAAAGGAAAAGGTGAATTAGAAGGTGAATTTGCATCAACCAGTGAGAGTTAGATGAAACATAACCTTACAGTAGTTGTCAACATGTACATTGTTACAGAGTCTTGTCAAGCTGCAGGTTTATCCCATGAACAATCATTAGGGTAACTTGCAAAACTTTGCATTCAAAGAGGCACAAAGTTCAGGGTATTAGCAACACTTACAACCTTTTTACATGTTACTGGACTTAAATGAATATTTGCACACTGACATGCACGTGCACTGCCACCTTCATTCCCAGTTTTTCATTGAGTTGTGCTTTCTTCTCCTGACCTGAAGTTGAACCGCTGGAACTCTTGGGTAACTTGTGGCTTCAGAGGGTACCTTAGACTCAATAGCAGAGTCACAGGGTTCAAAATTATTCACAGCTTCATAGAACCAAAAGGTAAAAGTTATGGATATTTGTTTACCGGATTTGAGGAAATGTCCTAAAGTTGTGTCAGAAAGGTTTAGATTGGATATTAGAATTTTTTTCACAGAAAGGGTTTTTAAAGCCTGTTTGGAACAGACTGCTCAGGATAGTGGTGGAGTCACCATCCCTGGAAGTGTTCAAGAAACATGTGGACGTGGCACTTGAGGACATGGTTTAACAGTGCACATGGTGGTGGTACAGGGTTGATGATTGATGATCTTAAAAGTCTTTTCCAACCTTAATGAATCTATGATTCTATGACCTTATAAGAACACAGGAACTACATTGCTTGATCAGAACGGGGAGTTATAATGACAGTACCAGTCCATGAGACTGGCCAGTAACAGATATCTGGGAAAGCTCTTTAAATAGGCCTCAGGTACAGTCATATTTCCCTGGGATATTCTCCAAGCTACCACCAATCTGTAATTGGGAGACCTCTTATGCCAAATGTTGTATCTTTGTCTTTAACAGTCTTTGGCGTATTTTCCTTATAGTCACCATTGAAACACTTAAGAAGATTAAAAAAATCTTCTGAAGGTGCATAATTTACAAATCTTTCATCTCCATGACATCATCTGTGCAGGTACACTGCAAATGTGAAGACATCAAGCCCATGTGCAGGCTGCTTCATCACCCCTAAGTCAGAACATATCTAGGGCTCTGCAACTTCTTAATTCTTTAGTAACTGAGTTAAAGCAAAAAAACCAAAACAAAAACAAAAACAAAAACAAAACAAAACAAAACAAAACAAAACAAAACAAAACAAAACAAAAAAACCACAACCAAAAAACCCCCCAAAAAATCCGAACAAAACCCCCCCCCACACACAAAAAAACCCCCCCTGAACAACAAAACTCTTCCCTGCCAAGAATAAACAAAGGGATTACACCATCTTCTTTATTTACTGACCTTATAAAATACCTCCTCAAAGGTTGGACGTCGTTCAGGGGCTTCAGCCCAGCATTGCTTCATTACCTGGATGCATGTAAAGGGGGCTGCCTCAGGAGCTATGTTTGGGCGGCACAGGGGAGGGGGCTTCTTCACTTTCTTTATAATTTCTGTGGCAAAGAGAAGAATGGGAAGCACATGGTAAGATGGAGAGCATTGACATGGACAAGGGCAAAGGACATGGACCTTTTTATGTGTCCCTGGCTTGCTTCTTCAGCTGTCACTCTTAGACCTCAGCAACCAGTATCTGTGCCAAATGAAGCAGGAGGTTTCTGCTTTTCTCCGTCAGGAGTCTCTTGAAGGATTTAAAGAAGATTCATCTGCCTTCTTGTCCCTGGAGAACCAGGTTATGAGTAATAAAGTGGCTGGATGGGGGAAGGATGTGTGACAGATGGAAGTGTGAGCCTGCAGGCTTGTATTTAATGAAATTGCCTCTGACTCTCCACTAGGACTTGCAGTGTTCTAAGGCAGCAGAGGTTTACGGCTGAGCCCAGACAGGAAGGATACCAGCCTCTGATGCTTCATCATTAACTGGGAACCAGGACGTAGGAGGTCGGTGGGAGTGGCGACAGTGGAAAGTATGTTAAGGGGGAGAGGTTGAGTTCAAAACAATGTCTGGGAAATGACTCCCTGTCTAGAGCTCCCTTTCTAGAAATGAGGCTTGTAAGGAACTGGGCTTGGGTTTTCAAGCCCTGTGAAGTCAGTCTTTTAACACCCACCAAAGTTATTGTATTTGAAGTCATATTTTGCTCAGTGCAGAGCAGTCAAATGGAGTGAAAACCTCTTTCTCTGGCAGGAGTCCTGCTGTTGTTGTGAGTACCCAAAGTTTTTCAACATTGACAGCTTACTTTAAAGATCTTTGGCTCATTCCCCCAGACTCCGCCAACTGAACTAATCAAAACATCTGGCCCCAATATTTCCAGGGGCAGCCAAGGAGAAATGCCTTACCCAGATGGTTTTAAAGTTCACATGACAAGTTAAAGCTCCTTAGGATTAAGCCACAATGAGTAGAAATTCATCACTTTATCAGGTTAGAAAACAGGACTGAACTGTGTTCAACATTTGCTGGAAGTTCTGCAGGTGGGAGGTGGGAGAAACCTACTCCTAATACTGATACTAATTGCATCATAGTCTACATCATAGGTCCAGCTCAGATTTACACAGTGGGATATATCATAATCATCATTGCCATTGAATTGGCACAGCAGCTTCAGGCACAGAAAGGTCAGGGCCTCATTTTTCCAGCTGAACTGGCACATACTGAATTGTCATACCCCACCTGATGATCATCCAGCTTAAAATGGGTTGAGAATAGGCTGTCACTGAAATCAGCTAATTTTATATTGTTGTCACTCCCTCCCTGTTCAGGTGCTTGTGACCTGACCCTGACTGCAGTTAGTTTGTTCTTCCCATGGATGCACAACATGGTTTCACTGTAAGCAGCTCCCAAGGAGTTCACCTGTTTGCTGTGTCCAAAATACATAAGCAAAATGATGCAGCACTTCGATCTCTGTTGAAGAGAGAGTCTCTATAAAAACGAAGGGATTAAGGGAAAAATAGATGGGTAGATGGACAAAACAGGGTGCTGGCAAGGGGTCCAGCTCAAAAACTTTAGCACAAAAAAAAAAAAATGCACAAAAAAGAGATGATGTGTGGGAAGCAAAGGAGTTTCTAAGCTATGGGAAATTCTGCCATCAGATTTCACCCCGTTCTGTGGTGAAAATATGAGTTTGGACAGGGAACTGGAGGTGCTGCAGAGGCTTGAAGCACCCTGGGGAGCACCCAGAACCCCGATCCCAGTGAAAGCAATGATGAGACATGTACTAAGGCTGTGATGAGAACTACACATTTTGATGTTTATTACAAATGCTTTGTTGAAAGCAGACTTCTGCCACTGAGGAAGGTCACGAGACTAATACATTATTGCCTTATTAATAAGGGGACTTGGCTAGACCTTTTATGAGTTCTCTGCACAAAGTCTTAAAAATATACTGTAATAGTTGCCTACCTTCAGCTGAGAGTTCTGATGTGCAGTAAGGTGGACCACGAGCAACCACTTCTTGTAGGATGATTGCAAAGCTGTAAACATCCCCTTTGACTGTGCCTTTTCTGCACATATCTGGGTCCCTCAGTAACTCAGGAGCAGTCCAGAGCAATTCTAAAAAAATTTGAGAGCATCACATTCCTTACACTTGAACTCAGACTTTTGCAAAATAAGTGCTTAAATGAATACTTTATTTCAGTCATTTGAGGAAAGATTGGAAAGTACTACATTATTTGTCAAATCAAATCTTTCACTTCTTGTGGTGTGTTAGGAATACTAAACTTTTGTGTTGACAAAAATAAAAAAAAAAAAAAAGAAGAATTTTCCAAGTAATACTCTATTAAAAAAAAAAAGCCATACCAGCAATTCCCATCATATAACACCAGCCATGAACTTCAACATAAAAAGCCATCTCACCACTGCCAGAAGTTTTAACACCTTTTTTTTGATTTAAAATGTTCTCGAGTCAAAATATTGGCAATGAACCCTGAATTTATTGTTAGAGTTGTTGCTCTTTCACAAAGCAACAATTAACAGCATATTTTCTGTAGTTCTTTTTAGATTAAAATAGTTTCTGTAAAAGCAGTTCGCAACAATCTGATGCACAGTCTTTATAAGCCAATAATTCAAGTGACAAAAGCCACAGTTGTAAAACATATCCAGCCTCATCAAAAAATGAATCTTCAAACTGAGATATTGTTACCCTGCTAACTGTGCATTCTGAGTAATGAGGATACAGAACATTTCTGCCACTGCAAATGTGTTTATCTTCTGTAAGGGAGGAGAAGAAAGTCTTCTGTCTGACAACTGCCTTAGCTGAGACACTGGAAGGGTGTAGGCATCAAATCCCATGACGGAGGGATAAAAACGCTACATATTACTTGAAAACAGGTTTCAAGAATGAATTGGAACACCAGAGGAACCCCAAAGCAATGCCCAAGTGAAAGAAATCCTGTCAAAGTCTCGAAACCTGGTCCCATGAGGGCTGTTCTTAGGTGTTGGGAATCTCATGTGGCAGCCTTTGGTGATTGGCATGTAGAGCACCTATTTCAAAGAGACCTACATAATTTTGTGGTTTAGCTGACTTATTTTAACAACAAAGAAGTGTCTTTGCATTTGGGCTAATATCAAACTCTAAATATAGGATTGGATCTAAGGATGTGAAGCCATTCTACTGGTCACAGAAATTCAGTACTGATAAGATCCAGGGACAATTCAGTCCTTCTCCAAGTGCAACATGCTGAAGTTCTGTCACTGCTTACAATAAAGTATATTTTCTTTACCATGTCACTCTGCTACTCGTTTCACTTTCAGGAAGTCTGAGAAAACCCTTTCTTATAGCAATGCATGGTATGGAGGAAACTAGATGTAGTGAGATTGAGCATGAAAATCCTGTGTGGTCAGTGGCCACTGACCCAAAATTGTATTAGGACAAACATCTGTTAAATCAATGGACAAATATTTAAAAAAAAATTCTTCATCACACCTACCTTCTGGGGATGGCTGAATATAGGGGCATTTCTGTGCCTCTAAGATCTCGTTATAACCATAGTCAGTGATCTTCAGGACAAACCGGCCATCCACAACACAGTTACGGGACTTGAGACGTCCATGGGCAAAATCTCGGTGATGCAAATACCTGATTCCCTGTGAAACACAGAACAAAATCCAGGTTCATCCTTAAGAATTATCTTATCCATCAGCACTCAGAGACACCAAGCCAATTTGTCACCTCAGATGGCATCAAATGCAGCACTGACTCTATGCCAAATGCAGTAATGATCAAAAGAATAAACTACGGGAGAAGTTTAGAAATCAATTAGGAACATGAAATAGGTTTGTCTGGACCCTAAGTAATATTGAAAAGGTCTCACAGCTTCAGAAAGAGTCAGATGCCTCTCTCTGTAGCCCTACATCTCACTGCACTCGGAAGTTCTGCTTTTAGGCAAGGATAAGAAAGTGGACACGAGTGTTACTAAATAGTTAGGTCAAAGGAAGTCATGGGGAGCTGGGTGCCCCTACCCATCTCCCTCAAGGAGGTGGGGAGGCGGATCACAGCCTGCAAGAATGATTCTGGCAGTCTGCTCTCTGGAATCCACCTGTCCCAGATTAATAGTTCATCATTAGGACATGAAAAGAAGGGACATGACTGGAAATGTGAACTCTGCTAAAGGGACCATATTGCAGCCATCCTGTGGCAGGGGATGGATACTGTTTGCCTCTATGGTGGGTGCATTTCTGATTTATGATAAGAAAGGGCCTTTGCGAAGAATGAATTTGTCACGAAATTTTGTTGTTCGAGGTGATCAGTTGCAGCCTGATATGAAGCTTTAGCCTCTTGTCCTACTGTGTGGTTGTAGTTCTATTGCCCCAAAAGGTGCTTCTTTCAGATGACAATAAAATAAGAAGTCTCCTTTAAAAACTGATAGAATTACATCCAGATTTGTTTTCCCTGTGTTATTATAAAAACCCAACGTTCTGATTGAAATAGCTTCGTCATCATAAAAGTCCCATTCAGATCATGCCTCAGCAGGGGCAATGGATTTACTTTAATGAGATCCATCACAAGAGAGGACTTGAACATCCAGTCCAGTTTCATATCCTCATTTCTCAGCAAGTCCTCCAGGCTGCCTCGTGAGCAGTACTCTGTCACTATGGCAAAGATGCCACAGTCAGAGAAAAAGCCCAGGAACAGATTCACATTTTCATGACGCAGATCTTTCATCTGAAACAAGACAGTGAATCACAGTGAGACCCAGTCAGCCAGACATCTGCTTGGTAGCTTCTTGGTATCACTAGGTGCCCTTTTCACATTTGTACTCCCAAACAGCCTTCCACAGAAGGATGGGGATGCAAACAACCTCTCTGGTGCTTAGTTTTGGCTACTCAACACTCTTTTCAAGCTTTGTTTTCTTTTTTCTATCCATTAAGACAAAGAAAGCAAGACAGCAAAAGCAAACTAAACAGAAGTTTGTGTTTTGTGTTTAGACAAACTGGATCGAATCTTTCACTAGGCCAAGAATGGCTTTGCTGGGGTAGAATGAGCTCAGCATGTGGATCTTGCTGTGAACTGGAAAGCAATACCATACCTAGAGAGTCCAAAGTCATCCATCAGTGGTGTCTTTGGAGACATGCCCTGGTAAATCTGTTGCTTTTAAATGCATAAAAATGCCACTGCTATGTTAGCAATAGCTGTCAGCAACTAATGGCCTGGAATTTGGAAAACAAGTATGTTTTCTTGTCATTTGTAACAATAGAATTGAAGACCAAACTTAAGCATCTGAGAGGCATCTTAGATGGAAACACAAAGCAAACCCCAGAGAAATGCATAACTGTGTCTGTGTCACATTGTGACATATGTGAAAATATCTGCCAGTGCCTCACACCGTGCAGGGATGAGTTCCCCAAATCTCTCTGCCTTTGCAGCCAAGATCACTTGAAGGATTTGTTGTACATTTAACACTGCACCAGCTTGGAAGTGTCAGGTCAAGGGCGGAGTTTTACAAGCTGCTGACTGACATATGGATCTATGGTAAATTTGTCGGATGCAGTCGTGCATGGTCCACTCTACCACATTTCACAAGACAAGACTCATTGACAACCACAATGCATAATTTAATGGATAAACGTGGGACAAGGACAACAAAAACACCCTGAAGCCAAAAACATCCCCTGAGAAACCTTCCCTCCACCTGTCCCCATGCGTGATTCCTACCTTCCTTAAGATGCTGGTGGAGCTTTGCCGCAGATTGTGAACTGCTCCCATCTTAAATTTTTTCAGCCACACCCTGTCTCCCTGTCCACAATCACAGAATCAGAGAATAGTTTAGGTTAGAAGAAAACAGTGATGGACCACCTAGTCCAACCTCCCCGCTTAAGAAAGGTTATCCTAGAGTACATTGCACAGGATTGTGTCCAGGCAGTTCTTGAATATCTCCAATGAGGGAGACTTCACATCCTCCCTGGACAATCTGTTTCAGTGCTTGGTCACCTGCACAGCAAGGTTCTTCCTCATATTCAGGTGGAACTTCCTGTGCATCAGTTTCTGCCTTTTGCCTCTTGTCCACTGAGAAGAGCCTGGCTCTGTCCTCTTGACACCCTCCCTTCAGATATTTATAGATACCAGTGAAGTGCTCTCTCAGTTGTCTCTTCTTGAGGTTAAACTGGCACAACTCCCTCAACCTTTCCTCTTAAGAGAGAAGCTCCAGTCCCCTAATCTCAATTCAAGTGGGTGACTGACAGAGCAAACCTCTGAGCAACAGTAAACATTGGGATCCAGATCTGAATTTCAGATCCTTGACTTTGAAAGTGGTTGGGGATTTTTAATGTTCTTGGCAACAGATTATTTATATGCTGAACCCAAATAAGAATATCCACAGCAAACCCTCAAAAAAAGGGGTGAGGCAGGACCTTCACCTGAATCCCAGCTTCATGCCTGGAAGGTGTCTTAGTATCTGATAAACAGCAATAAATTGATTAAAAAGAAAAATATCTGTGCCTAGAGCTTTGTCTTGCATTAATGATTGATCAAATTTATTTTGCTCCTCTTCAGGAAAAGCTACCCTGCCATTTTTTAAAAAAGCTGCATTTTCAGGAAAGAGCTGATGGATGGGATGAATGTTCTTGGCCATTGCCTCTGCTTAAGCTCCATACAGTCCTATTACCACAATGGGGAATTTGAGATTTCATTTGTGTATTTGGATCCTGTTTTGTAAGAAAGTTCCTTATTAGAGATGTCACCTTGTCAGAAGTGTTCATGGTGACACCACCATCTCTGACAGGACCAGACTGGCATTACATATGTATGTTGAACACATATGTGGTGTTACATATGTATGTATGTTGAATATTCCCATCCCACATGAATCCAAGTATCAGGGTGAGGGTTGGCACAGAGTCACCTCAAACACTGCAAAGTCCATGCTTGGGAGTAACTTATTGTCATATTTAGGGTTTGTTCAAACTATCTCCATCCTGGGACCTACAGTACTGCAGCAAAATACTTTTCCCCCTAGAGCAGTCCAGTGAATGGAAGCAATGAGAGAAGGCTGCATGAGGCCCCTACCTACCTCATACAAAGCCACATTGGAGGTTTCATGGGTGGCCTCTGTGCTTTTCAAGGAAGCGGAGCGGGTTACGGATCTCAGGCTTCTGCTCTTGACTGCTACGCTGTTTGCATCAGTCAGACTGTCCAAGGTCAGCCTCTGGAAGGCAAGGAAAGCAGGTGCTAGGCAGCTACCACCCTTGGGTATAAACCTCCACTCCAGCTCTGCCTTGCAGCCCAGGTTTCCAGGTAAGGAAATCATGGAATCATCCCCCAGCAGATCAGCAGCTCTGGGTATGAGCCAGAATGAACCAGAAATGGTTCCTAATATATTTGAATGCAGACACTTTATTTTAGAGGGTTAGATGGTATATCTTTTTGGACATGCCCTATGGTGCACCATCCAACCTCAAGAACAAGGAGTAAGCCCTTGGCAGCTAGAAGAAACACAATCAAGGCTACGATTTTACAATAAAAAGGCTACGATTTTTACGATTCTATGATAAAAGCTCCATCATCTAATCTGAGACTCAACACCATTCAGAATATGGTAAATTTCTTAATATGCAGGGGAAAATGACATGAAGAAGTGAAATGACCCTTCCAGAGCTTCATGAGTATGAAAATACCACACAGCAAATCTTCTCTAGAGTGTTCCACCAGATTCCTTTCACGAGTAGAAGGACTCACCTTTCTATGTAGCTCTGGGTTGATGAAGACAAGATCATCCAAGGTCAGTATTATCTTGTTCGGACCCCTGAAAAGCTGGTTGTTCAAGATACTCTGCCTGCAAGAGTTGGAGAGTCATGGTTATCAATTTTAGGTAGGGTATTAGGTCTGACAGAGGTAAAGTTCACAGCCCTCACAGTGGTAGCTGAATGGGTGTTGATAACAGACCAGTGCTTTGGCTACTGCTGAGCAGCAGTGTCCTTCTGACATTCCTTCCCCTCACCAAAGGGGATGGGAGTGGGCAAGATCCTGGGAGGGGACATAGCCAGGCCAGCTGACCCAAATCAGCCAAAGGGATATTCCATAGCACATGACATCAGCCCAGATATCTAAGCTAAGGGAGAGAGGAGGAAGGAGGGGCATTTGTGATTTTTCAATGTTTGCCTTCTGGAGGAACTGTTATGTGTGTTGAAGCCCTGCTTCCCAGGAAGTGTCCAAACATCGCTGCTGATGGGAAGTAGAGAGTGACTTTTCCTCTTTAGCTCTTGCTTGCTCACACAGATCTCAGCTTGTATCTTTCTTTTTGCTGTAATAAAACTGCCTTATCTTACCCTGCTGGTCATTCTCCATCTTGTTCTCTCCTCTGTCCCAGTGGGAAAGGGAGTGATAGAGCAACTGAGCGGGCACCTGGCAGCCAGCCAGGGTCAGCTTGCTACAGGCGGGTAGCCAGTTTGCAACTTCTCTGAATTCCCCACATCTGGATTCCCTGCAGTATTAGACCCTGCCTGCAGTGCTGCATTCAACTCTGAGGCCCCTGACTTAGGAAGGTCATGGACTTGTTGGAGCAGGTCCAGAGAAGGCCATGAAGACGATCAGGAGGCTGGAGCACCTCTGCTACAGAGACAGGCTGGGAGAGCTGGGGCTGTTCAGCCTGGAGAAGAGAAGGTTTTAGGGATTCCCTAGAGCACCTTCCAGTGCCTAAGAAGAGGGACTTTTGACAGGGGTATGGAGTGACAGGACAAGGCGGAATAGCTTCCAGCTGAAAGAGTGCAGGTTTAGATTAGATATTAGGAAGCAATTATTTTCTGTGAAGATGCTGAGGCACTGGCACAGGTTGCCCAGAGAAGCTGTGGCTGCCCCACCCATGGAAGTGTTCAAAGCCAGGTTGAATGGGGCTCTGAGCAGCCTGGTATAGTTGAAGGTGTCCTTGCCCATGGCAGGGTTATTGGAATTAGATGAATTTTCAGACCTAAAATGGTGTGGGAGTGGGGATGGGCAAAGTAGTGGACAAATCACAATGCCTTGGCTTGGATTCAAATCCCAAGTCATGAATAACCCATTTCAATATGGATAGCAAGAAAAACTATCATCTCAAAGGGTGTTTTCACAAAAAGACAATTGGATTCGATCTGCTTACAAATATTAATTGGATGTGTATGTAAGGCATATTTTGTTTTGCTTGCTTTTGTCATATCCCAAATAATTCTCCATTAGCAGACAAAATCAAGTTTTATTAGTCCAGCTGGTCTGGTCATGAACAAACCACATTAGGCACACCACCCTTTCTCAGGGACTGAAGCTGAACTGTAGTTAATTTATAAGAGCTGCCTGGACATAAGTTGGTGTCTAAATATGCTGTCTGAGTGTCTATATTGTAACATGGTGTGTTATGAAGCACAGAGCAAAATGTGCCTTCGTGGTCACAGGTTTATACAGAGGGAAAAGCTACACAGGATGAGCAGTATGGCCCACCTGACATCACACCTCATCATTGTGATCCCATTGTTTCAATGGACATCAGGATCTAACACTGAGCACAAGGCAGCAGTATCTATTAGACAGTCAAAACCTCCTCAACCAGGAGCAGAAAACAGAAGGGAAAGCTCCCCCATTGTCATCAGTGCCACTTCTTTTGCTTAAGGAACTTTGTTAACACTACAGCATATGACTGATCTGCACTCTCCTAAGTGTTTCCCCGATGAGGTGGACAGTAGGATAACTTTTGCTAATGCTACTGTGGAAGGACACCACCACATAAAACAACCCCAGTTGACCACAATTCACTTTTACTCTCCATGTATCATTCTGGACATTTTAGAAGAGCACAGACAGCTTCTTGAAGCTGAGAGGAAGCTCTGGTCACATAACCACAGGATTTACTCAGGATGACAGTATAATCTTTCTCTAAACACACTGTCCCAAGCCACCCAACTCATCCTCATGAAAAAAACCCTCACTTATGTACCTTTCACAAGTCCATCTGAAAAACCTTGTTTGATAAATCGCATCCTGTCTCAAAGTAGGGAGGAAAGCATCCTTCTGCCAAAAGCTGAGCAGAGAGAGTGGAGTGACTCATTTAAGGTCATGCAGCAAATCCCTGACAGAGCTAAGACCAGAGCTTCCACATTTCAACTCAGACTGTGCTGTGGTTTAAATTTAGTTCCAGACATGCCCCTTCCTAATATAAATCATTTTCTGAGTCATGCTGGACTTCTTCTTCCCTTGCAGATGGCCATGCAACTTTTCTCATGACCAAGCCTTCCCAAGCACAGCCTGGTGCTTGTGGAAGAGCTTACAAATAGAGTAGGCAGAAAGATTGTCTTTTATTTACTTAATTTTAGAGGCTGGTGGCCAGGGGACAGAGCAGGGTTTCAAAGTGTGGGTGGATGGAGGCAACCTCATCAGTGTCTGTAGTTCTATCAGAAGCAGCTGTGTGCTGGAAGTGGGGCAGCTGTTTGGGGTGCTGCTTGCTGGGTGGCCTTATATCTGGGTTTGGAGGAATGATTCAGGAATGGAGACAAAACATATCTGGAAATTATTTGAGAGGCAAAGCTGGAGGAAACAATCTGGGAACTCTGCTCTGCTGAACTCATTGCTGCTCAGTAAATATGCCTTCTAATTTCAGTCTGTTTTTACTCTAAATTTGGTCATGTGGACATCAATAGTTAGAGACCAACTACTCCAGGTGCCATAGTGACCTTGCCAAGAGCAATCCAAAGCTCCTGGACCAACCAATCCATTCTGGCACATTTCTACCTTGGATATAGAGTTGGGACACAGATGTGACGTGCAATTATGGGAAATTATTCCTTCCCCAGAAGACTACTGCCTCTGCTCTAAAGATCTTGTGCCCAGACCAATACATATATAATGGAATTGACCACGGAGCTGAGTCCCAGTTCAAAACAAGGAGTGAATCAACTTGATAATAAAGATGTATCCTAAATATTTGCTCTAAATTCTCTCCAGAGGTTTTTTTCTTTCTCTTTAGTACATGGAGATAATATAGAGGGTCAGCCTCACATGTTTCATAGGAAACATGATTATATTAAGGACAGAAAGCCAAGCAAGAATTATCTGGAGTAAGAAAAACAATTGGTTCCAACCCTCATGTTCCCATAACAGATTCCTGTCTTTGGTTTATATGTCATTTTATGCACTTCCAAAGTGATAACCATCTTCCTAATGCTTCAGAAACATCCAGCAACAGACTGCTGGAGCAGGAGAAGGGTGTGAGGAGTCCTTTGCTTCAGGAGGAAGGAGCAGCAGAGGCAATGTGGGATGAACTGACTGCAGTCCCCATTCCCTGGCCCTGTTGCTACTGGTGGAGAGGAAGTAGAGAATTTGGGAGTAAGGTAAGCCTGGGAAGAAGGTAGAGATGGGAAGAAAGTGTTTTTAAGATTTTGTTTCTGATTATCTTACTCTGATTTGATTGATAATAAATTTCATTTCCCCATATCAAGTCCATTTTGGCTGTTGTGGTAATTGGTGAATGATCTCTTCCTGATCCCATCTTGACCTGTGAGCCTTTTGTTGTATTTTCTCTCTCCTGTCCAGCTGAGGAAAGGAGAGATAGAACGGCTTTGGTGGATGCCTGGCGTGCTGCCAGGGCCAACACACCACAAATGTGAAGAGATATGTGGCTGGAGAGCCAAGAGCAAAATCAGACCTTCTGAGTGTGCATAGTCTAAACTGCTGGCTTAAGCACAAGCCGCACACAGAGGATAAAAGTGGCACCAACTCAAATATGTGTTGCAATTCTCACCTGATGAGAGAAGCCAGGCCCACAGCACACAACACCAGGACAAATAACAGCATTATTCCCAACAAAATTAGTGCAGGCTCAATCCCTGTGCAAAGATGGGAAAAGAGTCAGTGAATTAAAAAATCATTTTGATTTAGGCAATAATATTAAAAACATCAATATCAGGCCATTGTATTAAAAAGACAAATATTCAGCCAGGAGCATGCCAGAAGATAATTTTAATGCAATGTTCATCTATGAATACACAAATACTTACTAACTTGGCATATACAAGTCTTCAGCTATGCTAATTATTTATTTCCATGTTCTTTTTTTTTTTTTTTTCTAAACCAGACTTAGAGCCCTGGATCAGTGGAAAAATAGTTTTTCTTTAATTAAAGAACTAGACTCACAGGGAAGTATTAAGTTTTAGAAGAAGCTTCTGCAAAGTTCATAACTTTTTAACATTTGGCCCTTTCCTCTTGAGGAATTGAAATGCTTAAAAATCTTTATCATGTGGTACCAAACTGACGGCCAGGGTGAGTCACTGGCCCATCTGGGCTTTTTCATACTCTGCTGCAGATTTCTAAGGCTGAAAAGAGAAGAAGAGGAGGAGCAGCAGAAGGTTGATGTTCTCCTCAACACATCCATCAGCAGAAAGTACTGGAGACAGATACTTTACTGATGAGTGTGTTTACTAGAGCACTAAGGGAAGCTGACATGACTGCATAAGTTAAATTCCAGTGGAAACTGTTTGCTGTGTTTGTCCCTTCTCTTTTCTATTTTTTTTTTTTTTGTTTTATTCTATTTGTATCCAGAGATCTATAAACACAAACAAACATGGAGAAATTTGGGTTGACAAAAGGTTCATGACTCTGTGTCACACTGGCAGCCTATCTGCAAGCACTGAGACCTAGAGCTTTCCTGTGAAAGCTGAAGGCATTTTTGAAAATTGCTATTTGTTTCAGGAAAAGACAGAGCATTTTAGCTGAAATTTCACTGCTTCAGCCTAGGGCTCCAGACCCTGACTGTCCTCACACATACACAGGAAGAAGTTGCCCATGGATGTTGTGGCTGCCCCATCCCTGGCAGAGTTCAAAATCAGGCACCGTGGGACTTTACACAACCTGGTCTAGTGTGGGATTGGAATAGATGGCCTTGAAAGGTCCCTCCCAACCCATACTGTACTTCCCAACTAACCAGAAGTGAAAGTAAGCTAATTATGAACTTATGGGAAAGAGCAAACTTACAGCATTCTTGAGGGAACTTGGGGGATTGAGTTAAAGTCATTAGGGGATGCTTTAAGGGAACTGTGGGAGTACATGAAACTTCTTACAGGTTTTTTAGGGGAAAGGGCAAACATGGGTAAAGGGAGAGATAGAATGGGTCAGGAATGCTCAAGTATGTGAGAGGATGGGGATGCTGGTCTTCTGAAACCATATTGTGCATTTTTCCAGGCAAACCCTGCACTTGATTGGTGCAGTCATTCCCACCTTCTTAACCTCATCTATGTTTTTTTTTTTTCTGGGCAACTGTGCTGTCTGACTGTGTATGATATTTATAGACTTAACATCAACCTAACTAACAGGGAAGGTAAGTCCTGGAGCCTACAACCCATGAGAGACCACAAGTCTGGAGTCAGCTCCTGCAGAGTCTGAAGGGCTTTAGGGATGGCTATGGGGGAATTTAGGTTTGGACCATCTACCAGAGGATGCATTTGGGAGTCTGCAGGAGCTGAGGCTGTGAGATCTGGTAACAAGCTTGGAGCCTGATTACGAGGTGCATAAGGGCAGCACCAGGCCATTCCTGATGTCCATGTCCCAGCAGTGCTGGTGGTGGGTAGTGGTGCCTGTAGAGACATAACTCTCCTGCATGTGTTACTCTGCCAGTGAATGGTTGTCTCTGCAGTGTGTGTGTGTGTGTGCCTGTGCGTGTGTCCTGGGAACACCAGCTCAGCCTGCTCCTGGTGAACCTGGAGCTAGGAAGCACAGCAGCCTGACAACTTCACATCCGACACCCCTCCAAGCCTAACTTTATACAGAAGCTAGAGTGAGGCTTGTATTTAATTCCAGCCATAAAGTTCAGTCTCTGAAATTCTAGCAATCATAATAAATTACTGTTTAATTGACAGATGCCTAGAGCTTTATGTGTTTGTAAAGGTATGAACATAAAATCTGATCTCTCTAAAAATCAGTGGGATTTTTCCACAGACTGCATTGAGATGCTAAATTGCTACATTGTTCCTAGGGGCAGTGCAAAATTAGATATATGACAGTATTATACTTTTCTATTGCTTGCCAGTTGCTATAAGATCAGCACATCTCCAGTTTTCATAGAGTGATACTGATTTATGTGTCAGCTCAGTTATGGCTAAGCCAAGAAAGGTTTTCTCAGCTACTGAATGAAATATTCCATAGATGTGGTTCATTTCATCTGTTTAAGTCATATCCTGGAGTAATAAGTGTAAATGCTTAGTATTATAAGTAAATATGCAAAGAGGAGGTTAAGTACCCTAGCCTGAGATTTTGGCTTCCCTGTGAACTTTAAAACTGCACCACATTTGCCTCAAATTAAAAACAATAGGTAAACCCAGTGCCCAGTCTGACAAACCCAGGAAGCAGCACAGATATCCCTGCCCCCAGGCCTTTGATTACTATCTCTGTTATCTATAATAACTCAAATTATCTTGAGTAATGATTATCATTTTTTGTCAATGAGGTGAGCTCTGATGGTCCTTCACTCCTTGTTGCTACCTGGATAAAGAAGCAGGGGTTAACAGGCAGGATGCTGAGAGCATCTGCTCTTGTGCAGCCCTCTTAGGCTGCCTTCAAGGCAAATCCTCTTAGTGTCCTGTCCCCCAGAAGGACACAGTGCTGGAGTGGAGCCTCTGTTATAAAATGGTTACTATTAATATTGGCAGGTGTTGAAGGTCAGACCTAGAAAACCCTTTCAAGCACATAACAGTGGTAACAACCTCATTGGCTCGGGAGAGTAGTGGCATTAATGGCTCTGGAATTGTTGAAAAAAATGTGTAGATGTGATATTTAGTGGTGGGCCTGGCAGTGGTAGATTACAGGTTCCATGATCCTAGATGTCTTTTCCAACCATAATGATTCTATTATTCTGTGACCTAACGAGTAATAAGAGAGTATCGTGGATCTATGGTGTTACCTCTGCACAGGATTCCCATTACTAACAGCACAATGACTGGGCATTTTTATATTAGATTCTTGAATTTAGACTTTTCTGGTTGGGGAGTTCTAATTTAAAGGGAGTTTCTTACTCCTCGCTTGGAGTGAGACAAAAGATGAAAGAAATGAGAAGCATGAACTCAATGCCATTTCACCCTATTTTTGGTTCTTTTTTTCTTTCTTACCTTCAGTGCAGAGAACATCTGGATCAAAACAACAGCTGGAGTCTGGTTTGGGTGGAATTTCATTGGGAAAGTGGATGGCCTGGCCTAGGGACAACACAGAGCCTGAAGACATGTCCAGCAGGTGGGTTGGGACAAGCTGGTTCCCGTGACCATCTGTGTCCAGTATCACATAGTTGTTCAGCCCCTTGCCATGGCTGTCTGTCTCTACCTGGTGACTAAATCCAGGGAAGCTGAAGTTTTTTGTGTGCTCAGCTATGTTGGCTCCTGAGGCTCTGACTCCTTTCCTCCGTGCACTGTCCATTGCCATTGCCATGAAGTAAATGGAATCATAGATTGTTCCAAAGAGTGGAGAAACCTAAAAATACAGGAGAAATTGAGGATAAACTGTTCCCAGCCTTCAGCTTGAGATTGGTGGCAAAAATATTTTCCCTCTGGCTAAGTTGTGAACTTAAATACTGAGATACCAGAACATTAAGGCTCACAGATAACGGGTTTGAAGAATCTTAGGTTTAAGCTAGACCCAATATATGCATGACTTTGAGTATCTGTCTTTTCTTAGGGTGGATTCCCAAAATGCAATTTCAAAATATTTTTAAAACCACGCAAAATTGCATTATTATGGGAAAAGCCAAGATCTGGAGCCTGATGTTTGGCTGAAATTTATCACAAATTTATCCTGCCTCAAAACATTACACTAAGACATCTCCTACAAATAGAAGATCAAAGTCAGGGGCTCCATATCAAGACAGGAAAAGTGCCATGCCCAAAGGATTGGTCTTTTCTATCAGAATATTATTTATCCCAAAGATGCAAAAATCCCACAGCAAAGCCCCAGCAAACGTGTTCTGTGGCATAACAGAGCCTTTTCTGTTTGAATTGCTCCCTTCCATGCCAGACTTGATTTAAGAACCTTTAACACAAATGGTGACTTCTGTAATCATGTGGTCATTCTCAGCTGGGAGGTGAAGGGAGATTAGAGCCATACACCTGTGAGAAAAATGAGGCATGCTCTTGGGAGCCACAGGATCTGACATTTGTGGGATTAATTGATCAGATGTAGATCTTCATCTGCAATGAAGAACCTGATACTCAATACAGTTAACCTGGACTCTCATTAAAGTGAAGGGAAAGAAATTAATGCTTTCAAGACATGGTTCATCTCCTTCTAAAGTATATCCGAGCAGATCTGATAAATTATGCCTTGAAAGTACTTGTAAGTCTTTGAAATGTTGTAGGGAGGTTTGAGGAATATCTCAGCTGAATCCTGTATCTCTTCACCAGTATAAGATTCTCCAATTTTTGTAAATGTCATCAAGGTAAAAACCTATTTGGTTTTTAATACGGTAATGGTGACTTTTAAATAAATCGTGCTGACAAAGAATAACTTTGACTACAGTGCTAAGAAGAATGCAACAGCTATGGTCCTAAACATTTCCCCATAGAAACATCCAGTATTTCTTTAGTCTGTCTCATCCCCTCAAATTCTCAGTCATATGGGCATCTTATTTTGATTCCCTACAAACTCCATGGACTTCATCCTCCTTAAGAGATACCACTTCAACTGAAGTCCATTGCAGCTAGCACATAGCAAATCTGAGAGCCTCAGACACAGCCCCTTTCTCTTGAATTCCCATCATGGTCCTACAGTTGAACCTAGTGAGTTATATTGCCAGACATCCAGCAAAAGTGATCTTTCCAGATGAGTGCAGACCACATTCAAATTTCTCTGTATTTTTCTCAAAATGAAAGTGTGCAGGCTGGATTGACTCTTCCCTGTACTTTTTCTGTAACTATTGTTCATGTTTCCTATTGACAGATCTCAGAAAAGCCCAAGAGAACAAATATTTACCTGTGTAGCTTCCAAGTCCCTGATTATTTCACCACTTTCTTTAGCTTCCCTGAATGCATCATAGAAAGTCCTTTCTCCAGACTCCAGTGTGATGGTCAGCACTGCGTCATAAGCTTCCCGGAGCTTGCTGTCATTATCAAAGACACTGAATGAGTTGTTTTGGTAAGGAAGACTGTACAGCAAAGTGTCATATGGAACAAAGACGTATCTTCCATCTGCCAGTCCCATTTCCAGAGCTTTTGTGAGTAAGTCAGCCTGCTCCTGCCCTCCGATGAGAACAGAATGCATGCACAGAAGTATAACTGAAATGCAAGGACAGTGGAGAGTGTTAGTAATCTCTTTGGGGTTTTCAACACAAAATTGCTCTTTCCCCCCCAGTAAAAGAGCTGTTTGAACTACTCTCTCAGGTCAGATTCTGCTGAAGAAACTGAGATCCATACCCATTTTGTTCAACCTCTAGAGGTCTGTAACACCTAATAAAAGTGGTTGTGAGTATTAACCATTTCTGGAGCTGTAAAGAAGGAATGGAGAGAAGTTTTGACAGAAGTGAGGCACAGGTCAAGATGATAGGCAGTTGTGATCATTGTTGTCACTGACCAAGACTCAAGCTTTCCCTCTGAGCTGACAGACAGCACACAGCTCTAAGCAGTGCTCAACCTCCACACGCTCACCCTGCCACCAAATATACAGATTTTAGGTTGGACACTGTTGTGTTTAAACATCTGGTTCATGCTTGACTGTCCCAAAGTCTGTGCCTTTTCCTGCAAAATGCTGTGGGGCCAATGTTTGGTGAGGAGATCTGAAATAACAGGACAGAGCATCAAAGCAAGATTTTTGATATTGATACTGATTTTTGATGTTCCCCAATACAAATCACGATTAATACAAAACCTTCCTATAAACTCTTTTCTTATATGAGCCAAGCACAGAGAACCATCTACAAAATATTAGTTTTTTCAGACAAGCTGGATTCAATGCTTCAGGTTGTAGTAGACAATTTTGGTCTATCTTCATCACATCCAAAATGCCCAGCATTCTTTTATGTGAAGCCCTGTCTACATTAAGATCAGAGATAAAATTCTGCTTGACTTAAATCACTTTAAGTTTTCATTCTCTAAGTATGTTGGGTAACAATGCAGTCTTACCCCGTGGGAAAAAAAAATATATATATATAAAAGGAATGAGACTCAAAGCACTTACTTTTAATGTTATTAACTTTTTTAATCTTGTTCCAGGTGTCTTCGATGCCTTTTTCTCCCTTATGCACAGATGTAACAATGACTACAGGTAGCCCATGGTTCCTGAGCGCAGTTGCTAACTCCTTGGCTGTGTACATCCAAATATCCTCACTGGATGCAATGATGCCAACATGAGCCCACTTAAAATATTTCATTATTGTAAGCAAAATTTGGGTTGGAGAAGGCAGAGTTCTTGCAAATGCATGATGGCGGATGGTGGAATCCAGCTTATAATTAAGGCACATCCATGAGAAGATAGCTTTATTCCAGTTTTCCCCTAAATGTGCAGCCACCTCACAGAAGCCAGGGTTTAGAGGGCCTATGAAAGCTGAGGAAAGCTTTCCAAAGTCAACAAATCTAACCAGAGCTCTTGGTGTCTCACATTCTTCTTGCAGGATCACATAATCCAGCCGGTGGCCAAGATCTAGTGAAGGGTCTCTGCTTATTCGTTCCACAGCTAACCTGGCAGCCACATGGGGAAAGGCTTTGGAAAAGAAGGGGTCACAGTTCCAGGGTCCAAGCAGTCCAATTTTAAAGACAGAGCAATGTGCTGGGGAACAAAGTAGGATTATTCCAAAGACCAGCCACCAGAGAGCCTGGAAAAATGTCTTGAATGAATTTCCAGTGTAAAAATGATGCACTCTGATATGCCTCAACAGCACCCAGAGGAAGCTGTTAGGACTCCACAGGAGAAATGACATTGTTTTGCAGGTGGGTAGAAATACATGAGCTTCTTCAGGAAGCCAGGCAGAGCATTACCAGATGCTGGAAGGAAAGCAGATTATGTTTGCCTTTCACTGTGTGTATTGGTTCTGTGCATGTAGGTACAGCTGAGTCAGCCCAAGCTGACAACAGCTCTCAAGGCACAAGTCTTTGGGGAGCCAAACCCACACACAGACGTGTGGACATGCACCACACAAGCCACCTCACCACACAGAAAAGTGTCCAACCAGTGGCAGACATGCCATAACCCTTAAATGCACACTTACACAAACATTTTAATATGCTTTGCAACATGCTCTGAAACCAGGCAGTGAAGAATGAGTCTGCTTTGTTGCAGCAGTAAGTGCAACCTACACTATGCTTCTTGTTCGTAAGAAAGATAGTTTCAGAGTCACACAGACAAACACCCATTTAAGAAAATTAAAAGGTGAAATGCACTAGGCCATCAGTTTCCCTCAAAAATCCTCTCTGGGTTGTGAATATGAATCAGAGCCCACACAAAGACAAAAACACACACACACATATATATTCATATAGTTAGGGATCTGTATGTATGTGCATACAATTTTAAAATTTTCTGGAAAAAATTTTCAAGGACAACTCAGAGTCTCTTAAATCTGGCAGATCGAAAGGTGGATAAACAGATAATCAGAAAATGAGGGAAAAGGAGGATTATGATTTGAATTTAGATAAAGAACTGCTAAATATCTGTCAAGTCAAAAGTTTTGTGTACACTCTTGACTTCAAATATTCTTGGTTAAATACTAGGAGCCATAGGGTTGTGGTTTTGTTTTTTTTTTTTTTAATAACAATCTCTCCCTTCCCAGCCAAGCACAGAAATAGCAAAGCCATTGCAGCCTCCCCTCCATCTGCAGTGTCACCCCATGGCTTAGAAAACTTTGCTGATCCCAGCAAGTTTGTGCTCTAAAAATAGCAGGCCCCTTACTCCGGCTTACCTGTTCATTACTGGAAAAGTATTTTTATCCTGGATGCTCAGGCAGCGGGACATGCAGCACAGAGCACCGCAGTGCAGCGTGTGCTGTAAATGCACCTGCAGCTCCTCTGCCTGATGGAGGGAGAAGGAGCCACCCACAGCAGAGCAGCCTCTCTCCAGTGTCAGTGGCTGTCCTTGGATGTGGGTACCACCACAAGGGTAGGCAATGCACGGTCAGCTTCCCCTGCTCTGGTGCCCATCTCCTTCCAATTCTTGTGTGCACAGGCCATTCCAGCTGGAAGGGTGCTCTGGGATCCTCTGTGCCTTGTCAAAAGCTTCCTGTGTCCCTTTTGGTGAGGGCCATTCCTCTCCTGAGGGTTTCACAGCTTGGGCTATAACCTTCCAAGCCCTTAGTTCCTTGAAGGTCTTGCTGAGGTCCAGGTCTGCCTCACACTGAACTGTCTCAGTACAGATTGTACTCCAATCTAACCCAGTAGGTGTAGGGAAAGCAACTTAAAGCTCTGCCCTTGGATTAGTGGGATTTAGCTCCTGGGATCAGCCCCTGCAGAACAGCTCTTTAAATCTCTCTGGACCACAGCAGAGATGGCTCTTCTTCTTGAGCTATTTAGGTTTGGGGTATGCAGAATATTTGAGTTTTGGCTTCACCATTCTGCTGATCTGCCATGTTCCCCTTTTCCCTGTTTGTTTGTTTTGGTTTTTTGAGGTTTTTTTGGGTTTTTTTCTTTTTGTACCCATCATGACATACACAGAGCTTTTTACACTTGCATCAAAGTCTTCTTAGGAGTTTGACTAGATGACCTTTAAAGGTTCCTTCCAATATAAACTATTCCATTATTTAATGATTCTTGGTTATTTTTCTGGGTCCTGCATATACCTCCCTAGAACTGAGCTCTCAAGTAAACCATTCCCAGGCACCTTTCCCCTGGACCTGGAAATACAGTTTTCATCCTGGAAAAGCCTCAAATGTCTCCATGCCTCTCCCAGCTAGGAAGACCCTTGCAATAATTTAGCTGCGGTCAGAGGCCCAGCATTTGTGGTCTAGAGGGAATAATTTGTAATTCAACCTTTTAGCACTATTAACTTCAACTACATCATATAAATTATACACATCTCACTGGCATGAGTTCAGGAGCAGCTCCTCATGACTAATGATTGAGGGAAGCCACAGAGTCATTCAGATGCAGTGGGGAGAGCAGCTCTCTCTGTTAATTTCATTCATTTTTCATTTTCATTCATTTGCTCCCATTCATTCATTTCTTTGCACAGTCCAGATGCAGGGAGGTTCCTGGGCATGTGCTTCACTGAAGGCTGTTACAGCTCAAGATAGTTATCAGGGATTATAAAATAGCTTCATATTTGGAAAGTGCCTAAGACACACTCTAATGTCAAGCCTGAACTCGGAACACAGCTTTGTATGCTACCAGTGCATTAGGTTTTGACGTCAGGTTTTATTCAAAAAGTAACATTGAAGTTCTTTCAGTTGGGAGTCTTATTTTTTTTTTAATTTGAACTTATAAATCTGATTTATCCACATACAGATATACCTATATCTCTATCTATATATCATATGCTCAGTGCTATCTAATTTCTCTCTGGATCAGCAATGGGGCTGCACAGTTTAATTCCACTTCAGGTCAGCAGAGTCAAAGTCTCCAGGAGAAGCTGCAAAATTCCAGTGACTCACTTCTAGAGAATGTTTGTTTATAGCATTCAAATCTCAGCAATGAAAGATGAAAAAATAATCTTGGCAGTCTATTCATTAGCATAATTACTCTGCCCTTAATAATTCATACCTCTCCATAGCAAAGTGGGTTGAGAACTTTATCACTGTCTCCATTTTCTTTTTGGTTTGTGGATGTTAGAAGACTCCTTCCATTAGGTAATAACTGTGACAGTAATCCATCCTCCACAGGAAAAGCTGGTTATTCCAAATGGTTCCAGTGCACCTCTCCCATGTTCAAAGTATCCAAAACTAGGGATAACACTCCTACTTCTGCAAAACACACTCAGGTCCTAGCACTGCCTAATTGGTTTCACTAATAAACAAACAAGGTGAATCAAGCAGCTGAGGCAAAAAACCTCAACTATTTATGTAACCCATCTGGCTGAAATAAACATTGAAGTTTAAAACCCTGCCTATATCTCCAAACCTTGCTTTTTTTCCCCTCACATCTAAAGCTTATCATTACTGCCACAACCACACTAGAAAGTGAAGATTTCTTTGCAATGCTGAGTTATTTGCATGCCATCAGATTAATTCCCGACACTCTTCGTTGCTCACTGCAGTGTGTAAGCGACACAACATTTCCCATGGGACAGTTAAGCCACAGCTGTATCACTTTGCTTTTAATTTTTAGAGCAGGAGAGGGTGCTCTAATCTCTCAGTCTGATCTCCCCCATCAGCCTGGCCAAGCAGCCTCCCAGGAGCTGCTGCTGCTCTGAGCTCTTCCAGCATTCTGGATACAAAATGTGTTTTGTAATGAGTTATACCAGAGGGTGCCGCTGAATAAAGCTGATTTCTCTGGAAAATCTCTACTGTCAGCAGAGAGAGACAGGGAAAAAGTTTAATTCATGTTCTGCTCTCCCTGAAGAAAAGTCTCATATCTCAACTGATTATAGGGAAAATTGAGGGAGAGCAGTACAGCAACACTCACATTAGGCTTTCTTCACGTCCTCTGAGCCCTAATTAAAAACTTCAACCTTGGAGGATCTACCGGGTTCCTACATCTGTTATTCCAAGAGCTAATTACCCTCAACATTAAAAACACCCACTTAACATCTAGGGTGTCTGGCTTCAGCTTCCTGCAACTGGCTCTCACTCTGCCTTTGCCTGAGAAAAAAAACAAAACAAGAAAAAACCAATAAATATCACCTCCCTGTAGACATTTGCACACCATAATTAGCTCACATCCTAGTCATTCTTTGGGCAAAATAAATAAACAGCTCATTAAGACTTACGCCATAGAGCATGCTTTCAGGATTCCATCCTTGCAATGTTCTCTTAACATTCATTTTTAATTTTCTTTCTTTTGGCTAAATTAAAAACAGTATCAATTAGTAAGCCTCACTCCTTAATGCTGAATATAGGAGTCATGGCATCCTTTATCACCTATTTGATTTTTCCCCACTTTAATTCTATAGCTTGGATGAACACATTTGCAGAACTACTGTTTTTAAGCCCTTCTCTGCTCTCCTTAGTGCAAACATCTGCCTTGGAAAGTGTGGTATAAATTTTTCTTCCCAGATGTTAACAAACACATCTGGTTTAGTGGGTGCTTTTCAAATATTGCCATTTAGTCAGAAGTCCAGACCAGTTTGCAAGTTGTATGAATAATGATTTTTCTCTGTCTTCCAGGTAATATGGTAGAGTTATTGAACAGCACTGGGGGAAAAAATCACATCCCAAAGTCTCCACCAGAAAACACTAACAAAGGAGAGTCCTCATCTACTATTTTATGTCAAAATAGCAATTCATCTCTTTTTTAAATTTTTTTCTATGGTGCAGACACACTGACTGTGTAACACTAATTTTCTCTTCAGTATCACCTTTCAGTAGGATGACAGTTTGTAGGTGTTTGGGAAGACAGGATCACCATTTGACGTTATATGTCAGAATTGTGACTTAACCACAGAAGTTATATAAAGTCTGACAGACAAGATTTATTTTCAGTCCAGCCTCATGGTCTGGCATTAGTAAACCTTCACCTTTTCATTCTTTAGAAGTTTCCTCTCCACTTTGTCCTTTCCACGACACTGAGTTTGCATGATGTCAACCCCACCTGAGCTCACTTTCTTGACTCTGCAGCATGGAAGTGTCTGATATCCCATGGTTTTGGTGGGACTGGAATTTTTGGAAAGGATTGTCCTGCTGTGGCATATTACCCTGTTTGCAAGATGCAGTCAAGCATTTGGAAACCCTTTTTCTCCAGATTATCTGGTTTGCATCAGAACACCAACAGGTCATCCCTGAGTCCTGCAGAGTCAAGTTCAGGTGAGTCCACTTCTTTTCCAAAATGGCTAGATTTATTTGATTTTCTTGGAAACAGGTTTTGTAGCCTGTGAAATTTGACGTCTCTGGCACTGGCATTAGTGGAATACATGATGTTGTAGGTTTAGATAGTCAATATTAGAGCTGGCAGGAAAGAGTCTCATAACACAGGACGAGATATTTATACATGTATTTATTTCAACATCAAAACCTGAGCATTTAATTTGACAGCCTTGTTTCCAGAAGCTCATTATACAGCAGTACAGAGAGGAATATTCCTCTTCCAGGGGACATTTTCAAACCTCTTAGAATACAGTTATGATTCAGCCTAAGAAGCAGCTACTGTTCATAATTTTTTTTTTTTTTTAACATTCTGCTTAGCCAGGTTGGACTTTTAATGAGCAAGTTAAAGCCATCAGCCGCCTCCAGGAGAGCAGGGCCCCATCACAGATAACAGTGACATGGGCAAACATCACTCCAAATGTCCCTTCCTTCCTCCTTTTTCCCCTGCTTTCTACACTGAGCATGATGTCACACTGTCTCAAATATCCCTTTGGTCAGTTGGGGTCATCTGTGCAGCCTGTGTCTCCTCCCACCCTCCCAGGCACCCCCAGCTTCCCCACAGGCGTGGCAGTATGAAAAGCAGAAAATGCCTTGGCTCTGTGCAAGCCCTGCTCAGCAGTAACAAAAACATCTCCATATTATCAGCTCTGTGTTCAGCACAAATCCAAAACACAGCTCCATAACAGCTGCTGGGAAGTTAACTCTACCCCAGTCAAAACCAGCACACTCAGTGACAACTGCAATTTCTTTGGTGGCCTCAACAGAAAACCTCAGGGGAACATCAAACCCACACGGCACTTGTAGGGTTCAGGAAGCTTGTCATTCCTTGGATATTTTAAAAGTAAATGGCTTAAATGAAGCGTGGCAAAAAAAAAAAAAAAAAAAAAAATCCAAACAAAACAAAACAAAAAAGAATTCACCATAAATCTTCTGGCAGACAAAGAATGATGGGTTTTGGCCAAGCCTGCACACAGTGAATGATAACAAGACTTCCAAATGCGTCAATGGACTCACAGATTGCTGATGTTTTGCATGATGTCTTACCCTATGCTATGTTGCAAACTTTCCCATAACCACATAATCGCACTGGAGCATTCATCAGGTCCTGACAGATCTGATAACTGGCATTTATCCCTAAAATAAGGCCAGGAAATAACACTGAGTTGCATTTCCTTTGCACGAGGGCTTTACAAACCCCATAGAGCAAATTACACCAGAACATCTTCTATCCCAATAGGTCTTTCCCAGCCTCTGGCATCTTTGGCAGCTTGAAGAAAATAGCCAGTTTTACAATCTTGTCTAAATATCTGAGCTTTCAAATGTCTGCTGGATAGACTTTAACTTGGATACAAAACCACAGCACAGGCCACCCAGTATTGGTATTATACTTTCCTCCAGCTCTCAGCTTGCCTATCAGAAAATTTGTTCTCTGTTATCATGATACCCAGATGTCTTGCCATAATTAGGAGCTACAGAAAATCTGTAAATCAATGAATTAACTGATTAATTACTATGGAGCATGAGCTAGGTATAAACTTCCCTGGGTAGATGGAAGGTCTCAGGAGGCAGCAGCCTCCAGCCTTCATCTCTTCTGCTTCAGCTATGTATATAGATATATGCATATATATCTTCAGTTCATAGAGTCATAGAATCACAGAGTAGTTTGAGTTGGAAGGGACCTTCTAGACTATCTAATTCCAACTCCCCTGCCGTGGGCAGAGATGCATTCAACTAGATCAGGTTGCTAAAAGCCCCATCCAACCTGGCTCTGAACACTTCCACAGCTTCTCTGGGCAGCCCATGCTAGTACTGCACCACCTTCACAAGGGAAAACTGTCTTACCAAAATCTCATCTCACCCTGCCCTCCATCAGTTTGAAGCCATTCCCCCTTGTCTTGTCACTCCATGTCTTTATCAAAAGTCTCTCTCCAGCTCTCTTGTAGCCCCCTTATGCACTGGGAGGGGCTTTAAGGGATCCTCGAAGCCATCCCTTCTCCAGGTTGAACAACTCCAGTTCTCTCAGCCTGTCTCCATAGCAGAGGTGCTCCAGCCCTCTAAGCAGCTTCATGGCCTCCTCTGGACTCGCTCAACAGGTCTACATCCTTCTTATGTGTGTGTGTATCCATCTATCTGTCTGTCTGTCTATCTATCTATCTATCTATCTATTCTCTGGGCTGCTCTTGCAGTGTCTGACGACAGATTTGCATTGCATTGTGGCAGGAGAGTCACCACCTTTCTGCACCCTGGTTCTGTTGACTCCCTCCAAAGCCCTCTCCCATGAAAAGCTGGTGCTCTGCCCCAGCCTTCCCACTAATCCCCTCTGTATCCACAGGGTTGGACCAGTGCCTACTCAATTTGCTGGAATTTAACTGGCCTTATTTCAGGCTGACAGAAAAGCTAATCTGAAGGATTACTGGCATTTTTAAAAACTGTAGTTAAAGCCTGACAGCTCTCCCTCTCTAAAGGAAATACTTTCATCATTTCCAGAGCCTAGACAAAGCTTAATGAGGGTCAATGTACCTGGTTTCAGAGCACACCTACTTCTTAGTGCCTACTAATTGTCATTTATAAAGGCAACCCTTGACATGACTATTTCCAGGGGACATTCAAACCACATGGATGGTTGCAGATGGTTATTTTGTAGTGCTGCTCAAACTCAGTTAACCCATCTAGAGTAACACATCCGTTAAACACATACTTTAGCTCTTCAGCAAGACCAGGGATAACAGAGCAAAAAACATCCCAGGTTCACTTTTTCTTTGCCTTCTGGCATTATAAAAGTAATCAGTCCTAACTGCCACCCAAAGAGCAATGCCTCCAATTCAACTAACCACAGAAGGGAGAAAAAAATAAAATTATCAATTGTTCGTGTCTTCCTTCATTCTAACAGTGTGATTTTCTTTCAGTGGAATTATAATTTAATGAAGATGTTGACAGAAGCAAGACAAAGGATAAACCTTGTCATGTTTCAAACCTGCTGTCTGCAGGAGTGCCAAACAAACCCCCAGGTATTAATCCCTTCATCCTAAACACGCACATCCAGGCTAGCACCTCGCTAAGCCCCCATTAGCTGCTGCTGCACAGCATGGAATGCTACAGCAGGGCAAGTGAGGAATGCCCTCGGAGAGAAGGAGAGGAAAACAGATCAAAACTGTCTGTGGAAATAAGCACTGACCCAGAAGACAGACAGGCATTTTTAAGTACCAGCAGCCTGCTGTGCCCTGGTACAGCTTTTCCAGGTGGCCATCATGAAGGGTGCCTTCCAGAGCAGTGAGAGAAATAAACAGCATGTTCCTCATGGAAAAGAAAAGCCTTCAGAGAAATTTGACTTTCTAAGTACATCTGTGGCTGAAAACCAGGGCATTAACAGTTGGGGATCAGCATGGCATCACGGTACTCTGTGAAACAATTTATTTCAGATAGGATGAAGAAAGAAAAAGTCCCAAGAGCTGCAGCTCATCTCTTCTGGTGCCCACTTAAGGGAATTGATAATATCTTTGTCTCATTGGGTGTGAAAGTGTCTCTGCTGATTAAAATTCCCTGACGACCTACATCTCCTAAGCTGATAATGATAAGCCTCTCAGGCTGACGGTGTGCTCTGATACCTCCAGTGCTGCTGTGCATGGGGAGCAGACACGAGCACAGGCAGTCACTGCTGAGAGCTCTGCAAGCCAGAATGGAAATCTTGAATGCTCAGAGCCACGGGAGAAAACGGGAAGCATCCAGGTCTGGGAAAGTAGCAAAACCACTGACCTAGGAACCATCAGGCTTGCCATGGGAAGATCCAGGGGCACAGGTGTCTGCAGGTATTTGTAGAGAGAACTGCAGGGAGATTTATCAGAGGATGGTCAGAAAGGCCCTGTCCTAAACTGTCCATTGGTCTCATGGGCTGTTTCCAGCTTTCCATGGTTCCAGCTTCATTGGCCTTTTCTTCCTATTACAGATCAAGAGGTTCCACAAGCATATGAACCCAGACTCCAGTCCTTGCCAGGGCAGATCTCATTTGTTCTTTCAAACAATGAGAGTGTCTTTGTGAGGCTTGCAGTGCTCAAAGGCAGGCAAAACAGAGCAGTCTGGTGAGAAACCACCTCCCCAGGTTCTAGGACTGCCTCCTTCTCAGATGGATTCAGTTGGAGCAAGGCAATGGGGAGGACAGCTTGTCTTTTCCTTCTAGCACTGCCAGCATCACACTGTGAAGTGGGGAAACAGTCCTTGCCTCCTTTCTTTTATCACTTTACCTTTTGCAGCTGTCTCTAAAGCAGGCAGTGTGGTCTTGTAAAATAAGACTCTGGAACCTGGATTATCTTATCCTGTGTTTTAAAGAGCACAAAACACGACAGAGCCTGCACCTGGACCAACATCACTCTGAGTGAGTGAAATACCAAGTGCCTAATGCAGCAGGTGCAACAAAGAGCCATCACTTCTGCTTCTTCCCTAAGACCATAGGCATATGTACAAGCCACATTTACCCCATCTTGAGTAATTGATGCTGTTTTTCCTGCGCACTAGACTTGTTCAGATGAGGATCTGCCAAATTATTTCCTATCTAGTTGATTAGGAGGAGGGGTGTTGAGAAGGAGGGTAAATACGCCAGCAGTATTCCATCTGTATAATATATATGGTACCTATGTGACATATAAAGTAAATACCAATGTAAATATTCCATCAGCTTTCTGCTGGTGAGGAGTGAAAGTATTTATCTACAGCACTATCAAACTCTGGTTCTGGTCCTATCCCAACATCTAAGCATTATCCTCTGAGTGGAAAGGCCAAGGAGAAATTCTCCTGGGCTGGGAAGAATCTCAATACAGTAAAGTATGTAAACATACTACAGTGAAGTATGTAAGGATATGCTTAACTGTAAGAATCAACATTTTGCACATTAGCTCTGCTCCATGTATTGGATCTGGGCTAGGAAAGGCTCTAGTTGTCTCTCTGGGGTTTTCTGGTGGCTATTTCCCAAGTAACAAGATACAAGGCAAGAGGAAATGGCCTCAATTTCTACAAGGGAAGGTTTAGACTGGATATTTGGAAAAAAATTCTTCCCTGGAAGAGTTGTCAAGTGCTGGAACAAGCTTCCCAGGGAAGTGGTGGGGTCAGATCCCTGGAAGTGTTCAAATGCATATAGTTGTGGCACTTGGGTACGTGGTGTGTTTGGCAGTGTCAGGTTAATGATTGGAGTTGATGCTCTTTGAGGGCTTTTCTAAGCTTAACAATTCTGTGATTCTATTCTAGTTTCTACATGCTCCTGGGGCATGAGACGCAGCAGAGATGGTTATGTGGGTACAGTGTGAACAGAGTTCTTCTCAGTACACCTAGGCAGGTCCAAAGAGGTGGAGTGTACTCCAGGAGGTGAAACAACTTGTTTCAGGCTATTGTGCCTTGTCATAGGCTTTTTCTAAGTCCAGAAGCAAATTATTTCACCCACCCAGCAAAGACAAGCATGGCTGTCAGCCTTGAACAAACTATCTTGTATCAATTAACAGGCTCTTCTTCTCATTCATCATCTGTGTTTCTTCTTCCTCGTGTTCACCACATTCTCATGACTATAGGCAGAAGAATATCCACCTTTAATTGCCTGGCCCAGCTGCTGGCTGCTTTGCTGAAGTCCCAACACAGAAGAAGTAAGAGCAAATCCAGTATGTCCGTGCCTTGTGGCCAGCTGTCCAACATGGTTCTGCAATTCACAGCCTCCAGCCAGGGGTATGTGACACGTTGGACCTTACCTTTCATCTCCACTGGCCTCAAGCAGCACAGTGGGTGCCTAAAGTGGCTCTGACTTTGAGGGGGGCTTATTTGTGTTCCGTCTTCCTTGGTTTTGCAAGGAGAAGATCAAAACAACCTGACATCTGGTTACACTTAGCTGCTGTGCTGGTTTATGTCATGCCTTTCTTCCTCAGTCTTTATTTTCTTTATTAATCACCTCTGAGCCAACACACGCTCTACTCACACTCTGCATAACCCACAAGAGAGCGCTCCTTCGCTGGTAGACTGCACATTTTCCAACTGGTTAGACTGGAAAGCAATTGAGCTGGAGCAGTTTGATCCCTTGCCTCCCCTCTAATCCCCTGTTCATGCTCAAATACCACCAAAACCAGCTCCCTGGGAATCAGACACGATGCAACAGCATTGGGTCTGTCAGAGAGGGATTTTTTTTTTTCCAGGAAAGAGATTTCTGCAGGGTACAAGCACTTGCAAGCAAAACAAGAGAGCATGACAAGGGAGGGGATTTCTGTTATCCCAGTCACACATTTTTTCCATATGTAAGTGTGATTTGCCAGTTCATCATCCAGACTAAACTGTCATTAGCAGGATTTTGATCCTTAGACCAAACTGAAATAAGTGCTGGTAAAATATATTTCACTGTCCTCAGCCTTCCTTCTCATATTCCTGCCCAAAAAAGCCTTGGATGTTCCACTAAGTCACTGAACACTGTTTGTTTCTCCAATTAAGCAGCGAGCTGCTCTGGAGAGAAGAGTGTCAAACCTCTCTCAGCACCTCATTTTAATTAAGTTTCCCTCCTGGTGAACGTCTGAGTATGACAAACAATTCAGAGGTCTCCCTAAATGCCAAACTCATAACCACTCCTGACTTTATGTTGTACTGAGGATTTTTCCCTGCTCAGACGATCGTGGGGTCTTGTCGAGCCGTGTGTGCAACACTCCTGGTGCTAATCAGCAAGTCAGAGCTGCAGCCCCCCACCACTGCACCCTGCAGCTGCAAAGTAATGCCATAAAAACACTTAATGAGGCATGATGCCTGAAAAACACCTAGCTCATTCCTCCAGGGAATGGAAATACCCTCAGCCATGATTAGTGATGCTTGGACCCGCTGGCTGGGGGGAGGATGGTTTAGTCCGCCTGGTGTCCTGTGTCTCTGGCACAAGGTTCTCTGTCAGACAGCAGTGGAGCCTGTGCTTGATCCACAGTCCTGCTGCACTGAGGGAGGGCAAGAAGGTCCGTTTTCCTCAGAGCAGTGCAGCCAGAACATTGTGGTTGGCAAGGTAAACCCCTGCTAGAAAACAGGAAGAAAAATGAGTGACCCAGCACCCAGCAGTGGGTCTCGGGGCTGGCCTGGGCTTGGTCTCTTTGGATAGACACCAATGGCCACTGGTTGAGAAGCCAGGTCCTCCAAAAATGCCTTGGACATCGAGCTTGTCCCTCCTTTCCCAATATCCATTGAAGTTTCTTTTCCTCCCAGCACAGCCCTTTAGCTGTAAGAAATCCCCTCCCAGCTGTGCCTGTTGGCAGATGCGTCCCTTCCAGCATCACGGTGGGATTCAAACCCTCCAGCTGATGCCAGGGTGTGTTTCCATGTCCACAGGGTAACTGAACTCTGATGTGAGTGTTTTTGGAGCCATCAGGGAGCTGGAAAGTAGCTTAGCTCCTGCTAAAACATTGGAGAAACTGGGTAGCCCCATTCAGCTCTGCTCCCAGGTATAAAGTGACGTATATGATGTCTTCTGGGTCTAACACATCCACGTGGTGTCAAGACAGGCTTTAGGCAGGAATTATAAGCTCTGCTGGGCCTTCACTGTCCTAGACCATCTTCTGTTCCACACATGAGTGGTCTCACAAATCAGCCCTCTCTTGTTCCCTAACGCCTTCTGACATCCCCAAGGTGTCCCACCTGGCCTGCCATTGACGTCTAAAAAAAGCCAGTGGTCTCTCAAAGGCTATGTCACACCTATCATCAGCACCATGCCCAGGGAAGCTGCAGGTGCCCCATCCCTGAAGTGTTCAAGGCCAGGTTGGGTGGGGGTCTGAGGAACATGGTTTAATGGAAGGTGTCGTTGCCATTGGGCAGAGGGGTTGGAACTAAATGGTCTTTTAGGTCCCTTCCAACCCAAAATATTCTATGATTCTACAAAGCACAGCCTCAAATGGGAGAACCAGAGAGGGATGGCTCAGCTGTGGCTGAGAGCAGATGGGACATGGCAAAGCCTCTGGGTCCCTGTGCATTGGGATGCTCAGCCTGTGTCCTGCAAGGGAGAGTAACCAGCTACAGTGCTCATACACCAAGATAAACACTAAATTCATAGAACCAGGGGTATAAATAACAGGTTTCTTCTGCAAATTACAGTTGCAAGCAGCGTGTCTGTGTTTCAGAAGGACCATCTTCAGGTTTTACCAAAACCACTGTGGGGAAAAAAAGGGGGGAAATGCTAATTGCTGGGGTTTTCATGACATGGGATTCAACATTGAGGGAATTACTCTAATTTTCTAATTTCTTGTTCATACAGTGCTTTAACTTGTCCTTTCAAAGCTGAAGGCCCAGTATGTGCATGGTAATTGGTGTTTAGATCCTGCCCTAAGTTGAGGGTCTGACATAGCTTAGCTGCCCATAAAGAGGAGTTTAAAAGGAAACCCTACCCCATACTGCCTTGAGTGGATGGAGCTAATGGAGAGATGTCACTACAAGTAAATTTCCTTGAGATGGTGGTTCCAGGTCCAAGAGTACACAGGCATGTGTGTACTGCTGTGTCTGAGCAATCAGGGGTGTAGTAGGAGGGACTGCTTTGGGTCAGCATTCAGCTTTGAAATCTTCCAGAAGTGTTCAGACATCCTCTAGCCAAGACTTTCTGTCTCTGAGAACTCTGCTTAAACTCCCTTCAACTCATAAGACACCTTCTATCTGCTATTCCCCCCTCCTGAGCAGGGAGACACTGTGATGAGGTGCAGGTGTCTAGTTCCTTCCAAGGTGAGGAAATGAATGCACCCCTTCAATTGGGTGATAAAAAAGGGGGATTAAAACACCTCTGGCCGTGTGGTGTGTAGACAATATCTCCTCAGCTCACATGGTTGTTGAGAAGAAAAACACGTAAAAATGATGAGATACTCCATTGCTATGGAAACAGGAGCCATTGAACTATAGGTGGATGTAGTTAACTCAAAATGATCATGGAAATGCATTTGTGTCTCCTGCTCACTGTTTATACAGGTCTTTTTCCACTGAAGTTCCCATTCTGTGCTATTCCAGGAACAGAAGACAAAATGTTGTCTCCATTCCCTGGCCAGAGGGCTTGGTCTCCCACAAGGTTTTTATGTATCTTTATCAACATTCTACATTTCTGAGGTCTTGTAAAATATACACATCTCCCCCACGGTTTGCTTAGTGCTAACCCCTGTTATTTCATTGTCTGGCAGAAAAACAGATAAAGAGAAGAAAGGCAACTAATTCCCCTGAGTGGACATCTGTGCTGATGCTGAAGGAGCTCCCAGAAAGGAACACAGGAAGGATTGTGCTCTGCTGTGAGTTAGCTTTAGCAACAGGGGAAAGGACCATGTTAAATGATCTGTTTTGCACAAAACTTGTAAAACTCATCCCTGGAGCTGAACCCTTTAGCTGGGTGGACATCTCTATTTACAGCATCCATTTCATCACAAGGAAGCCTTGTTCCAGGGAAGAAGACACATTGTTCCAGGGAAACAAATCCTTGACACCAAGCAGTGACTAAGCAAAGATGAGGTGTAGTAATGAAGGATAAAGTTTATTGCTATCCAGATTTCAGCTCGCATGGTCAGTGTCAAACCCTGCCTATTTATACTCAATTATCACTTAGTTTAGTTCAGGGGGAAACGAGGACAGAGAACTCACTACACGATGAAGGAAACTAAACAGCAGCAGCCTGGAGCTCAACAGTGTTGGCTTAGACCTCCATGCTAAGTGAATGTAACTCATGAGGGCAGACACATCAGGCTGAGGTTTTTGGGTCTTTTTGGAGGCAAAGATTGTAGCTCAGGCTTATTACCAACATTGAGGTTTCCTTGGAAGCTTGAATATGGCACACACTGGATGTAGGAAATAAGGGGAGAAGGAAGGAACAGAGCTGGAAGAGGGAAAGAGATAACTGTCCTGGCATTGCTGTCTTGGACACAGTCTGAGCAGTACTATTTGGCCAAAGAGGTGAAGAATATTCTTTAGTAGAACAGATGAAACAACATAGTCCAAAGAGATTGATGGAAAACCAGCAAGAAGATGGCAAGATGGCATGTCTTCCCTGAAGATTATAGAAAATTCAAATGCAGCAGAAAAGTCCCAATCCCACAAGAACTGGAAACTCATAAAGCAAGAAGGCAGAAAGAAACAATGACATGCTCGTATCTGTAGGAATCAGACCCTGATTATGTTTTTCAATTTACCCTTTTTCCTGTATGAGAGGATGTATTTCCATTTAACGTTGGTTAAAGTGGGTCATATCTCTAAAGAGCAAAGGATAAATGCCTGTTCCTGGCTATCATTGCCCCATGCTGAGAGTTGTTTTGCAGACTTTCTAAACCTCTGCAGCAATTTGTTATGAAGCAAACGCTTATGCTTAACTTTTAAGCAGCATAGATCTCCATATAAGTCTATAATATATGCAGAGGATCATTAAATTTTTATTGTGCAATTCTGGAGGGAGAAAAAAAAACAAACTGAAAACAAAAAAACAAGCTAGCAAGCAAAATTTTGAATATAAATGGGATATGTTTACCTAGTGTGATATTTTTACTAGAGATGAAACAGAGGTGTTTTGGAGCTGTTTGCCCAGAAGAAATTTAAAACAGGCTTGTGTAAGAGGAAGAAGGTGAAATCCCAGAAGCCTTTGTTGACACCCTCAAAGCACAACTTTCCAGATGCTTCTAATAAGCCTCAAGGTACAAAATGAATACGGTACTGCAACAACCCCATTGGCAATATTAGAAAGCCTCATCAGTTTTGGTCTGCTGCATTTTCCTATGCATACAGGGAGCAGGAGGCAGAGCATAACAGCAGTAATGGATAACAGAGCTGGAAACAGATGGCAGCGATTGGAGCTCACGTCAAGTGTTGAGCAACGTGAAGGTTCGGCAGGATTGGACTTGGCTTTGCGGCTTGGCCCACTTTAAAGAGAGGCATTGTTTGCAAAGATTCAGTGTGGGATTAGATTTCCAAACTCTTCAAAGTCTGAGGGATGCTTGGATAGAAAACAAAGGTCTGGGCTATTTGCTAAATAATAATAACAGCAGCTTCTGGTTGCTATGTTTGATCCAAATATTTCCTTGGAAACAAAGCACAGTAGCAGCTTATGCCAAGTCAGATGAAGCTGGTTTGAAACCCAAGTCCAGATGTAAACAACAATAACCATTTGGGAGGGAAGAAGGTTACCAAAATCCCAGTTAAGTAATCTACAGGGGAATTTATTTACCTAGGCTGCTCTTAGGATCACCATCACGAGTGGTGCAGAAAAAGGGAAGATTATTCACTGGTGATGAATCGACTTCTGACAAAGCTCGTGGTGTCAGGTTTAAAACAAGCAGGAACTGCATGTTTCTTTTTCACTTGGTGCACAGAAATCTGCTTCTAGACAGCATAAAAACCCCCATGTGTCTGTGGTAGCTGCACACAAAGTGTAGCCCCTATTCAAACTCCAGCTCAGGAGGTCTTTAAACCACTGCTAAAAGCTGAGAAGGTCTGTTAAGAAAAGTTCACTTTTTCTTTATCCATTACACCTTTTTCTACAGGTTCTTGACATGTCAGAGAAAGGATGATTTGACCCAGAAAAAACTTTATTGCGTTTAATTCCAAGATTCCAAATTTCTCTCATTCCCAGAAATTATCATCCAAATCACTACTACAATATGAAGAAATTAAAAGTGTTTAGCTGTGATAAAATCTTATGAGTGATGAATGCAATGCCCTAAGAGCTGTCGTTCCAGACAATACGTGTCATTCTGTGTCACAGCAGTGAATGTCTGAAAATTCTGCCAAAATGAAACAGTCTGGGAAGATATGACCCCAATGGGCAACTGCCAAGACTTGGGAGGATGATTCTGTAGTTAATAGATGTAGCAATAATTTTGATAATTATTGGCTTCCTTGTAAGTCTGACTCCACAATGTAGTTCATACTTTTGGAAAGAGTATTGTTCAAATGTAGGAAAGGAATAGTGAGTAAGCCTTTCTTCAGCTGCAATAAAAAATGACATCTTGGTGTGATTGGCAGATGACTAGTCAAGCTAGGCTCTGGTTCACTCTTCTAGACTCTCACATCCCCAAATAAACCCACACAATTCTTGCTTTTGTCTCCTTAGCTCATCTGCCAATGCAGTTTTATCCTATTTTGCACACCAAGGTGTCTTGTGCCCAATTAGAAACTGGCATAATCAATGATTATTATTAATGATGGCCATATGTTTCCATCAGGAAACAAATTATATTCTCTTTGGCAGATTGAAGCTGCTGCTTCAATGTTTTTCCCTGTTCCAGCTTGAGGGCTTACACAGATGTGTTTGCAGCTGCACAACCACTTCTTCCAAGGTACACAGTGGAAATCTTGTGCCCAGGTGCAGTGTCTTTCATCCAATCACAGGACTGACTTTTTGATGTTTCACTGAGTGTCTCCTGGGCTTAGGAGAGGTCTGAGTCAGGACAGAAATGGTGAGTCCAGTGGCAACAATAAGTGCGAGGGGAAAGAATTTGCTCTTAGGAGAGAAGGACTTGAACAACTTTCTCAAGAAGGCTGCTAATACACAGAAATATGTGTGATCAAATTTTCCCATTTCACCACACCATGGCATCATAAAGACTATGAAATCCATCCCTTCACCACTGTTAGAGGCAAGATCTGAGATGAAGCAGCACATATATCAGTTGTGCTTTTTAAGGGCTCCCTGCTGGTTCTTCCTGTTAAGGTGGCACTTAAATTAAATGTTCCTGCAATTCAGTAGTAAAGGAGACACTTATTTCCTAGTTTTGGCTAAGAAAGTTGCAGAAGTACCTGGGGCACTAGATAGTTCATAGCACAAGTGATTGTAACATGCAAGCTCATCTGCAACAAGACCAAAATACATCCCTGTGTAACATACCTTCTTTCCAAGGAAGGATTGCTCATCGTGTCATCTGTGCTACCTTGACATCCCTGTAGCAGTTTCCCTCCCTCTCTGCTCAGTAGCTTGTGATCTGGCAAGTTGCACAGTGATTCCTGGAACTGATGTGGGGCAGTCTAGGGACAACGCTATGAAACGTCACCATCTGCCCAGTCTTGTTTTTTTGGCCATGAGCCTGTTTCTCCTTCCCTGTGAAGATAGAGGTCTCAATGCAAACATTGTCCTATTCATTCAGGCCATAATACAGGCCTTATTTAAAGCTTAATTTGTTCTGTGTTGAAATGAGAATAAAATTTCATAATTTGATGGCAATTGTTAGAGCAGACTGGAAACAAATTTTTGAAAAATGTTTTCTCAGCTTCTCATTATGTTTTGCATTTTATAAAACACTTTTCCAGTGTTATTGCCTGGGAAGTAGATAGAAATAGGTCCCTTGTTACTGAGGATTTCATCTCCTCCTGTTCAGCATCAGATGTCATGTGTGGTTACTACAGCAGTAGCTCTTTGATGTTTGCAGATGGAAGATGGCAGTGCACAGCAGGACATAATAAAAAGCAACGGAAATGTTGTTTGCCCTAGTTTCATAGGGAAAGGAGCACTATGCAATCAAGCTACCTTTGTGACTGCCTCTCTGTGAGTGTCTTTGCCTGCCTAACCTTTCAGTCCTCTTCTTTTTTTCCCAAGTATCTTTGAACATGCTTCAAATTTCAGTCACCTTTGATAGAAAATTGGATACCTCAGAGATACTCCACAGCTAAAGATTTTCTGTTCATAGTCAATGGAGAAAACCTTTACTGGTTGTCCAGAGGGAAATTCTGTAGAAAAGCCTGAGCCATTACAAGGCGTTAGAGGATCAGCCACAAGACACAGACCCATAGGAAGGCAGGTTTTGGTACCACCACATGTTGGAGTGAGCCATCACTCTAATGAATATGGCTAAAGGAAAGAAGTACAGAAACACTATGAAATTTCCACTAGGAAAAGGTTCCACTAGGTCGTTTTCCACTAGGAAAATGTTATCTCCAAGTCAACTCACCTCAGGCAATATCAGCAGTTTGCAGAGACTATTCCCTATTTTGTTTTGGTTTTTTTTCTCATGTGTGTAAGTTGTTACAGTGGATCTGGAGGACCTTTAACTCAGTGGTTTTTTATTAGCATTGCGGTAGTTGTAACAAGCCTCTGCAATCCTAAAAGAAATGTGGTGCTAACAGAGAGCTGATAAAGTAGCCTTTGGGCAAAAAGCAACAGATAAATATCACATGGAAGGAGGATATAAGCAGTAATTGTGTGCTCTCAGCCCAGAAAACCAACTCTATCCTGGGCTGCATCAGGAGCAGCACAGCCATAGCAGGCCAAGACTCTCCCCGTCTGCTCTGGTGAAAACCCACCTGTGGTATAGCTCTGGGACCCCCAACATAAGAAGGCTGTGGATGTGATGGAATGAGTCCTCTCAGAGGAGGCCATGAAGATGATCACAGGGCTGGAGCACCTGTGCTATGGAGACAGGCTGTGAGAAGTTCAGCCTGGAGAAGGGAAGATTCCAGAGAGCCCTTATTGTGGACTTCCAATACCTGAAGAGGGATGCAAGAGAGCTGGAGAGGGACTTTGGACAAGGGCATAGAGTGACAGGACAAGAGGGAATGGCTTCAAACTGACAGAGTGCAGGTTTAAATCAGATATTAGGAAGAAATTCTTTATGATGAGAGTGGTGAGGCACTGGCACAGGCTGCCCAGCCCCATCCCTGGAGGTGTTCAAGGTCAGGCTGGATGGGATTTGGAGCAAGCTGGTGTAGTGGAAGATGTCCCTATCCATGGCAGGAAGGTTTGGAACAAAGTGATCTCTAAGGTCTCTTGCAGCCCAACCTGCTCTGCCCTTCTCTGGTTACCCTGGAGCTGCCCTGGCCAGCAGTAATGGGTAGGTAATTGCTCCTGTGAAGTGACACACTTTGGGAATTTGACTTTTATAGAGCTACTTGATGTCTGCCTCCAAGGCAGAAGTAATTTCTTGTCTGCCAGTCGCAGTGCATGATATACAGACTCACTCCAGCCTTCAGGGGCTGTGGTGAGTTTTACTTGTAAAAGGGCATTTGCAGGGCATGTGTGAGACTCTAAAGGATATTCCTATTGCATATCTCTCTGTCAAGAGTTGCTGCTCTCCTGACTGCATGAATCAGGTCATGGATAGAAGAAATGGAGATCACATGGCAGAGAGGTGTCCATAGGGAGTATGCTTTCTAACAGCAATCTCTGAGCATCCATCCTGCACAGATCACTCCTTTGTCATGGCTTCTGTTGCTCTGTGACCTCACAGCCCAGTTCAGCTGCCCAGATAGCCCTTTATTTGTTTCCACAGCATCTCTCATTTCTTAGTAATGTCCAAGAGATTTTTGTCAAATCCCTCCAAGAAGCTGTGAGATCACAAAGAGCTGTGAGACACCTGAACTGAGCTGTTCTAGCACTTACATCTGCAACTCCAGCCTGAATCTTCTATCATTGAGCCTGGCATAGCTCTGGGCCTGGATTTGCATGCCCACACAAGACATCCATTATTTAGTGTGTTGGTATAGCCCTCCCCAACAGACCCTCACAAGGCCTTCTGGAGGCCTTCAACAGTTCTCTCCTCCAGGATGATTCAACAATGACAAGTCCCATCCAGGAAATATGACCTCATGTTGGAAAAGGTGGAGCCATTCAAAAGTGCTTGATGTAATTTTACTGAGTAGCACAGGGCAAAAGAACTCAAAGAAAATCCTTTCCACCCAAGAAACCTTGTTCAATGTGATGGTGAAAATACAACACCAGCCTTGTAAAATTTCTGTTTCTGAGAGCTTAGAAAAGCTTGAATAAAACTTAACTCATCTCCCAGGCAGTCTCCTAAGAGATCCTTCAAGGAAAATGTGTGGTGCCTCTGTTCTCTGCCATATAGCCTGTACTAGCCCTGGGCTACAGTGAGGGAACTGCAGGAGGGAAGCCAAGGGACCAGGCACAAAAGTTGAAGCTGTGATTCTTTTTCTATAGCTAGTTAAACTATTGTCATGGTGTAACTAGCCCCAGGCCACCTCCCACATGCCAAAACAGAGGAGCAGAGGTGCACTGTATTTCTTTGTCCATCCTTCATGCAAAGCAAATGTGCTTTTCTCAAACTCACCTCACAATAGAAAAAAAGAATGTTAATGCAGGTCTTTTGAACCCAATTATTTTGTTCACTCTACTAAGACATCGTTGCTTCAAGAGACTCCAGGGACTGATCAGGAGAGCTTCTAATTTTCTGAGGTTGTTTAAACACCTAAAACACGGACCAGAAGCACATCTTGGATTTAAGGGCTCTTGACTGTCTCCAGGGACACAGAAGGGATGGCACACGTGGACCCACAGAGGGGACTCTCCTGCTCCCTGCAGCCTCACACACGCACCATCAAAGGATTTTCAGGCTCACCATTCTCTGCAGTGGAATACGAAAGCTTCTGGGTTGAGTTTCTGTCTACCCTTACCTTGCAGCACATCTGGTCATAAACAGTCATCTTCAACCTTTGTATGCTGCAGACCTCCTGCAGGCCCACCAGGATCCAAGCTCACTGGAACCAGCTCCTGGGATTTTCCCAGACTCTCATCCATGTGCCTGACAGGTTTCTTTGACAGCTAGGTTTAGGGATTTGTCCCCAGGTAGACAGTTTTAGTAGAGTGCTTTGGGGAAACTGGTTTGCCATCGGTCTGTGTCTACCTGTGGCAGCTTAATGGAGAGTAATGATCCTCCATGAACCCTCTAAATGAAAGCCATTAACTGAACTGATGAGAGAAATTGAATTATTGTCTCACCCAATACTTGCAATTTACTTGCCAGTTCATCTTGCCCAAGATGTGTTGAACATGTACATAGTCTCTGTCAGTCACCAAGTTGCAGGCAGAGAGAAAGATCCCTCCTTGGCTCCCCAAGAAAGTAAAAATATGCTAGTAAAGTCCTTGGACAATTGCTGACTGACTTTTATAACTCACTTTCTGTCTTTAAATCTGACCTAATTTGAGGTTGATTGTTTTCCCTGGTGCTTTGCACTGACAGCAAGTGTGTCTCCCCCAAACCAAGCCCACCCCTGCCTGAGGCTGAGACCACACAGTGGGTGCAATAGCAATGGTCACAGACCCACTGGGTGAATTCACGCTGTTTTACCAGGGGCAGCCTGACACTTTTAGAGACCAAATTTAGTGACTGCACAAACAGTAGACATGGAAACATCAACACAAACATGAATACATGGCTTCCAGATGCACATGAGCAGAAGATCCTAAGTTCTCCCAACATTCAGCATCTCCTTAGTCCACTGGCAGGCAGCATGGCAGACTGGAAAAAAGAGTTTGCCTGCAAATTTCCCAGTTTGAGGCAATATCTAACAAATTAGCATGCCTAAAACTGGGATACATCAAACCAGTTTGATGCCCAGGGTACAGTGGTGCCTTGTGAGCACTTACTGCAAATCAGAGGACTTAAAGCAACTCAGCAATGTGTAAGAAGTCATATATTTTTTTCTTATTCATCATGCATCCAGCTATGGGCAAAGGGGACATTTTTGTCCTTGGTGATGTTTGATGCAGTAGATTTAATTAGACAGGACATTGGTAGTGTTGTGTTAGCCCATCTATTATTCAGGTTTTGTTTCTGCTGGTCCCTAGATGGATTGGTGTGTCTCCCAGATGTTCTCTTCTGTTCGTGCAATGTCTTTTTGTTTTCGTGGTCGATAACCTTGTGCCTGGTGTGTGCAAATCTAATTATATTTTGGTCTAACAGAAAATGTCAGCTTGCATATACTTCCAAGAATGATGGATATCCTATCTCTGGAAATAGCAGAGCCACAAATGGGAACTATCCACGGCTGTGAAGTGAACATAGTCTATTTGCAAAATGGAATAGAAATATAATAAAATAAAATAAATAAAATAAAATAAAATAAAATAAAATAAAATAAAATAAAATAAAATAAAATAAAATAAAATAAAATAAATAGATTCCCAAAGCACAAAATGGCTTTATTCTTTGCTTCTGCAAAGCTACAGCAATAAATGGAAAATGGCAGCAAAGAAGGAGATAATAGTGCCATAGATGAGGTGTGCAGGGAACATAAAGATAAAATCTCTGGTTTGGCTCCTACTGTTTCTTGCTCTGTGATCTTGGTGAGAGTTCATTTTAACCATCTCTCTTCTGTGCCAGCACTTTCCTGCCTCTTCTTTTTCATCATTCATTCTGAATTCATGCTGACCTTCTCCTGCTCCTCCCACAAATGTATGGATCCTCATCAGAAAAGACCACCAACCATGAAATATCACATTTTGCACTACTGCCTGTCTCCATCAGTTGTCTGTTATCTTAGCCCAACAAAGACCCTCTGTTGGACCTGCTTGTCTGCTTAAAGCACATACAAATGTTTTTGTAAAACTGGGGGCTGAGGCCATCAGGAGATGCAAGACAGACATCCCCACACTATGGACACACAACATTTTCAACAAGCTCTGCCTGCTTTCCCAAAAAGTGTGCAGATCTCCCTGAATACACAATTTTGAATAGGTTTTCTTTAGAATAACTGTGATTTTTGTGTGTGTGTGTGTGTGTTCTGTCTCTATAGATTGTCTGATAGTGTAGTGGCTGGAAAGGCTCTTGGTGCTCATGTTGGAAAATGCACTATGTATAAAATGGGATGTTGTTGACAAAACTTACAGATGACTGAAGCTCATCAACAGTAGCAAACAGCTGGTGTTAGTCAAGATGCAAATTAGTTTTCCATGTCAGGAAGGAAGGCACAAATAATCATTGCAAAACTCAGCAATAAAGACCTACTTCTATCATTTAGGATCCCATACAGCTCCAGGACATAAAGCCTCCTGAACTTATGGGAATGCCTCAGTGCAAACAACAACTCAGCTACACTCTCTTTGGATTCAGGATTCCTCACATGGATTGCCACAATTAGGATGAAGCTAATTTAGTACAACTGAATGGCTGGGGTCTATGGAGCATGACTCTTTCATCTGGTGGCTCGAGAGATCCTGTTCAGTTTTCCCTGGCCCTTTTGGTTCAGATGCCATTGGAAGGCAGTGGCAGACCCTAATTATAGACATCTGTGAGTAATGCATTTCACAGCTGTTGTGCTATAATGGGCAGGGAGAACTTCAGGCAGCAGCCAACATTTTCACGGAGTGCCGGGTCTCCACTTGGTGCAGAGCCTGTGGGTTGCAGCTGCTCAGACTGGGAGTCAGGCAGCTCCTGGGGAAGCACACCCCACTGGGGAGGCCGGTGCTTGTAGAAAGACCAGCTGTACCTGGAATGAGAAGGTGGTCCTCATTCCCAAGGGAGGTTCATCCTACTGGGCCACAACAGTCACTGTCTCCAGAAGTGGCAGAAAGGTTGAGAGAAGAAATTGAGCTTGAAGAGACAAGCCAGGAGACAGAGAGAAGCATATTTCAAAAAGAAAAGACCATGGGTGTTATCCCAGGGTAGTTCTTCTCCTGTCACCATGGTCAGACTGTGAACTCCATGAGGCAGGGTTGACCAACAGCATCATATAGAGGGAGGTACTCCCTCAGTACCAGTTTGGTGATGGCCCTAAGATACCGTGTGTTCTGTTTGCCCTCTGCTTCTCTCTTTTGTGTCAGGCTTTCTCTTCATTTGTCCTCACAGATGTCACACTTCAAACATATCTTGCTCTCTGGGGACGCTGGAAGGAGCAAATAGGTCTGTGGGGTTAGAAATAGGAGCCCGCTATAAATAGTGTGATAACAACCTGCAAATAAACTGAAAAGCCAAAGTGTAATGGCAGAAGGGCTGTCACCATGTGTGGGAGATGTTGTTTTCCCTGCTACTGGCAGTCCAGGAACAGTGGCTGTGAACCATCCATGGACAGCATCCAAGTTGCCATGTGTTCAGACAGGGAAGAGAATTCAAGCTCAGCCCCCATTCCTCACAGCCCCTGCTATTTCTAGCTCCCTTTCATGTGTGTGTGTATGTGTGTGTGTGTGTGTGTTTTAAATAGATACAATCTTTAAATAGTCATGACTGCAGATGATAGTTTTCAAATAAGTTCAAGTGATGGACTGTGGCCTGACTGAGTGCTCTGGGGCAAGGTCTGGTTTCTCACCATAGCCTTGGTCCTAGGATCCAGCTGAATCAAAACCAAGACCTTCAGGATACAGCACCTGAATTGTTTGTGCTGGGCTTTGTTTTGCATTGAATGGCTGGTTACTAAGTTCTTCCAAATTTCTACTCAGGCAGACAGCACATCACCTGGGTGAAGCACAGCTCTGTTTCTCAGGGCACCTGGAATGCACTCAGATACAAAGTTCTGGACAGCACAGTGACAGCCTGGAGGCAATGGGCAAGGAACAGGACATAAAGCAGTGCAGAACTTGCCTACTGGCTTCAAACACATGTGATGGATTATAGTGCTTGGTGTGTTTTACAGTTTGGATGAGGAATGCCCAGTCCTCCAGCAGCTTTCACCTGGTTTTAACTGCCAGATACCATAAACCAAAAGTTCCTCTGGAAACCTCTGCCAGCAAAACCTGATCTGTTTATAAGAGATCTGATCACATTTGTACACTTGGGTTTAAACTGAGCTTGTTAAACAGACTAGGTCTGAGTCTGTTCTCAGTCAGTTTCTGTAACTATAAAACAGACAAGGGAGAACAAAGACCAACAGCTCCTTGTAAGCAAAACTACTTTTGTGCCAGATTTGATCTGTGAGTCAAAAGACCTGTCCACTTCCGCCTATGACCATCTTCCAACATTTTGGTCAGCCACTGAAAATACATTTGAAGCAAAAATCTGCTCATCGTCTCTGTTAGCTTTGCAAACATAGGCATTGAGTGATACAGAAGCTGAATTAAAACATGGCTGCAGCTTAAAAGGCTGGAAAATGTTGCAGCTGTTAAAAACATCTGCATGCCAGAAGGAGGAGGATCCAGTTTTCCTGGCCAGAGTGTGATGCTGACTGGTCTCAATGCAAATGTTATTACATGAAATGCTGCTCAACATGATGATGTGCTCAGCTCCCCGTGCACAAAGTGCACTGTGCATTGGCTGATGCACTGCCCTCCAATACAACCAGTCTTGACAATTTCTAGAAGTAGGATTTGGACTAGAACAATATCCCTAAACTGTGCAGGAGTAGCTGCTTGGCTTGGTTTGGCTGCGTCCCTGCAGGGCTGATTGAACAGACTTGGTTCAGAGCTGGGAGCCCACCATAAGGCAAATTTCCCTGCTAGGGTGGGGCAGGCACATATTTTTTACATGACAGCTACGCAAACACAGCACTCTGGTAATTCATAAGACAGGGATAATGCAAGAAGTCATGAAATTCCTGCCTTCTGGCAGAGATACTGAATGGCATCATGCAGCGTAACTTTATACAGCAAACCACGCCTTGGCCCAGCTTCCCTATGGGGATAGTTTTAAGGATGATTAGCAGACAGGGAAGGGTAGCAGGATTCAGCATCTTTTCAGCATAAGGTCCATGAGAGCAGACATGTACCTGTCTAGCTGTACATTTGTTTCTCCTCCACAGGCAGAGACCTGACTCTCCAGTACACAAGGGTGATATGTGCCTGAGGCTATGATCAGCTCATTCCTGTTATGGAAAGCAATGAAACAATGAAAAGTGGGTGAAGGCAAGTCCTGTCAGTCCTCCCTCTTCCTCACACAACCACCACCCAAAAAGAAGTTTCCTTCACTTCTGGTGAAAGAACATCTTGGGTTTAATCACTGCTTCCTGAAAATGAATATGATTCACTTTCAGCACTTTTCACTGATCGCCTCAAACCTTCCACAACATCTAAGTGCTTCACAGAGACAGATTTTAATGCAAATCCAAAGATGGGATTTGAACCACTACATGCTGATCTCCATAGAACTTCACAGCTCCTCAGAGCTCGCTTGCTCAGGAACAGGCCCAGTGCACGTGAGACCTTTCCAGCCTGACATTTGCTTCCAGCCACATCCCCCTCCAACAGGGCAATAAGGTCTGACTCATGAGGCTGAAGGGGTTTGCAGCTCAGGAGTAGGACTGCATGCCCTAAACACATAAAGGTGATTTATGGGCTGCCTTCTGAGTCATATCCTCAGCTGACCACGTTCTGCCCACGTATCTTTGTGCATTCCCATCAGACCAACAGAGACTGCAGTTCTGAAGTCACCACGGATGCACTCTCCTCATCACCAGATTATCAATGCCTCAAGGAGCATGCAGATGTGGTGCTTAGGGACATGGGATAGTGGTGGACCTGGCAGTGTCTGGTTAGTGGTCAGACTCAATGGTCTTCTATGTCTTTTCCAACCTTGATGATACTGTGATTCTGATCCATCAGCTTTTGGGCAGCCCTGACCCAAAACCCACACGTACAGTGCTGTGCCATAGCATGAGAGAAAAATATCAGGGACATGATCCAGCTGTAGAGCCCAAGTCCTGCTCTGATCTGGTCCTTCCTGTGTCCAGAGCACTCTGCACGGGCAGTGACTTCATCCCTGCTTTCACACACCACATAGATACACCCAGAGTCACTAATTAATGTCTAAATCAGGAGAGAAGGGTAAAAGTTTTCTTGCTGGCATCCTTTCATCTCTTCATTCTCTGATTTCTTTTCAGTCAAATGGGGAATTAGTCATCCTTCCATCCTTCCATCTTCCATTGGAGGACTGCAAGGGATTCATAAGGCAGCATGTGTAGGACAGTCAAAGCTCTCAGCACAAAATCTTCTCCCACAGGTCCCATAGAGCTGCACACCTGTTCTGCAGACACATGATGGGGAGCTGCTTTACTCTGCAGAAGTGGAGACATCAGGCCCCCACCAAGAGGTGATGTTGGAAATCCTTGTCCTGAGCTAGCTGTTGTCCTGTTGTCCTGTTGGAAATCCTTGTCCTGAGCTCTCTTCCAGGAAAAGAGCTGGTGCTCTTTTCCTGGAAGAGAGCACCAGCTCCACTCAGTTAAATAACTCCTGTTTCTTTATGCTTCAGAGATTTGAGACCACATTTCCCTCACCTCAGATCCCGTGTTTCTGGGGGCCCCTCCGGTGTTTCCTTTATTCAGGCTTCACGTACAACTTTGTAGTGAAGTGGCAGAGGGCAGCCAGTTGGTGTGGGACTCTTTGTCTCAGGTTTTGTAAGAGCTGCTATTGTGAAAGCATTTGACGGGCCCACCAACACAAATATAAAGACAATTTAATGACTTATTACTTTTAATTGGGGGTGTGGAGAAGGAAAATAGAGAAGAAAGTGCCTGGCTGAATTGGTGCCAGAGGGCTCAGGTGGGAGTTTATTGTAGCAGTTCCCAAGATTGCCAATTGCCCATAGCAATGTATTGTGTAGGAACACAGCCTCCACCACAGAGGTGATTAAGGGTCCAGAGATGGAGGCAAATGAGTGGGTGAACGAGTGAGAGCGGGAACAACAACTCCAGGTGGGCTCAAATCCACACAAGAAGCTTTTAGGGGAATTCTGTAGGAAATCAGGACAGATTATGGAGGGGAAGAGATTTCCATGCTCTCTCAGTGAATGCTTGGCCTGCAAAGAGTGTTAAGCAACTGCCTTTAAAATATAGGTCTGTTCCAAGTGTAAAAAGCTGGGCAGCACAAAGCCACCACTGATCTTATTTTGGCAATGTACAAGGGGCCAAAAGCTGTGAATTCATCTCTTAACTTCGGCTATGCCCTGGCTGTAGTGGAATTTTAAGGCTCAGGATGGGGAACATGGGATATAATTTGGAAAATCCATTTTGATGCTCAGAATCTCCTCTTCCAGCCCTGAAACCTGTGGTCCTGCAGGTCACTGAGCACCATGGTGGCCTCCCAAAGGCAGAGCAGCAGGCAGAGGAGAATTATCTCATAGCATGCAAAAACCAGCACAGCCTTATTTCAAGGCAGCTCTTGCACTGAAGTTTTGCAAGGGATAGAAAGTGCTAGTGCATGGACATTTCCAGGAAAACAAGCTTGTGTCTCCCCAGTGATTCTTGAAACAGAGGTAGTTGATAGGTGTGAAATTATATTTACTTGCCTAAAAGCAAATATGAAGTGCACTGGATGAGGCAAAGGAAAATACAATTATTTAATGCCTGTTTCCCCTCCCTTCACCAAAAAAATAAAACAAACGAAAAGCCAAACCAAAACCAAATAAACAAACAAAAATACAACTGAAAAATCAACCAAACAAAAAAAAGGAGATGTTTCTGCGACTTCATTTCATGCCTGGGAAAACAAAAAACTTTAAAACAATCTTCCTGGGAGGTCCTGATGAAACAGGGCTGTCAGAGACAGCAGTCGGCTGTCCTTCTGATTTGAAATCCAGCTAATTAGCTCCAAAGCACAGCGCCTCAGATCTGAGCAGAGCATGAAGCTGCTGAGTTTGATATTTCCAGGCCTGTCAGCCCATGCATTAAAAAAGAAATGAGCTCCATGGAGCAGAGGGAGCCCAGGCTTAATGAGGCACCCTGGGGAGATTTGGCAGAGCTGGAGAAGGGACTGGCTGCCTTGATGGCAAAGCCCTCCTCACAGGGCCTCCTGATGGGAGCCTGGGGTACAGAGTGGTGCTGATTCCTCCTCCTGAGGTCCCTACAGGGATCCACAAAGCTGGAACCTGGAGGCAACACCAAAAAGGAGGGGAAGATGTGCTCTGAAGGAGCACAACTGCAGAGCCAGGGCACTGTCTTGTAGCAGCAGCCCCTTCCTGGCATGCCAGGGCTTTGAGCTGCAGGAGGATGAGATGTCACGGCCTTCTCAGGAGGTCATGCTTAGATATTGTTCCTGTCTCTTGTGCCAGGCTTGGGTAGCATCAACTTTAGGCCTTTCTCTGAAGGTATCTGGATGTTGCAACAGCCCTGGGGCAAACCCCTGGAGAGAGCCACAAATTGTGTTAAAAAGTTCCTGGAACCAGGTCAAAACCTGCATTAAGAAGTGTCAATACCCTTAGCAAGCTGCCTCCTGTAAGGCTGGCAGGACACAGCTAACTTTGAGTGAGCTCTAGGGAGACAAAGGCTCCTGGGGACACACCACCTCCAGGGCCAGGACATCTACCCACAGAGTGAACAGAGAGGGGCATGTTTTATAAGATACAAAAGAGAACCAAGCTAGAAATCAGGAACCTAAATCCTATTTGAAGCTCAAATTTCTCCAGCACAGCTTATCACATCTGGTATAAAGAATTGCTCTTCATAAGGACTGTTGCATTGTCATCACTGAACCTCAAAGGTTGTTTTTCAAGCTCAGAGGGTGGCTTAGCAGTTGTCAAACATGACTTCTTCAGCTAGGGTCCCACGACTGATGCAGAGGTTCTCCAGATGTTTCACCAGTAAAAGTGGTGTCACTGCTGCAACACATACCAATTTCCTAATGGGGTCAAGAAGCCACTGCTTCAGGTTTTGAAGCTGCAGCATCCTGCAGTTTGCTGAGGGCTCCAACACCATCCTGGAATGCAGGAGAGCCCAGAGGAGCTCTGAGCTGCTGTGTGGATGTGCTGCCGGTATCCAACACAGCCATAGTAAAATATTCCTGAGTTTGTGCAAACTGCAAGGCATTTCAAACCAGGACAGAGTGGCAGGTGACATCGTCCTTGATTTCTTATGTATGAGATCTTTTACACCCCTGTTTCCTATTTCAAACACTTCCTAAGTTTGGGCAAGGGATCATGCTGCTGGGCAGAGGAGAAATGTTCTCTTTGCAGCCACGTCTCACACTTGCAAACCATGTACTAGTTTGTTTACCTCTTAGCCCTAAAGGAAGAGATAAAATAGGGGAAAGAGAGAGAGTATTGATTGTGAAAGTCCCTACAGCACTGTCCAGCAAGGAATGATTTTCACTTCAATGCCCCACTGGAGAAATCTGAGCTTGAAGAAAGGGCTTAGTCAAAAGGAGCCGGAAGACAATATTATTCAGGTAATCTAAGATTATGCCTCAGAGAGCACGAGAAGTTCACATGGGAGGGTGAGAAAGCTGTTTTTCACATGGTTGAGGATATTGCACAGCTCACTGGCTGCATCCTGGGAAGAGTCTCATCTTCCCAGTGAGCAGTTGCTATCTGAGAAGACAGGATTAACAGGAACAATGATCTGACTGGACCACTGGACTGTAAGAATTGGCTTTGTCTGAGCACCCATTCTCTTCCTTTGCCTTCCCCTTGAAAACATACATCAAAACAGATCACAGATCTCTGCCCCATCAAAGGGAGAGGTGTGCTGCTGCTTGCAGTAAAAGATAGGGCGCACACAAGCAGATGCCAAAAGTGATGGACTTTGCTTCAGCCGGGTGTTTGCACTGCTTTAAAAAATTGTGACACTTAGCACAGCCACTGAGCTAGATAAGGACAGAATCATTGAATGGTTCAGGTTCAAAGGGACCTTAAAGGTCATCTAGTTCCAGCCCCACTGTCATGGGCAGGGCTGATGCCTATGTCTAAAAGCAATGAAGGGCACCCCTATGTTAGTATTGCAGGATGAACTCATCCTGCCATGATGGAATTTTTATTAACAAAAAACCCTATACTTCAAGTTCCACAGTGCTTCTGGTGCAGCCATATTCCCTTGGTCAGCAATGCTCTTTCATTCCTCTGCTTTGCCTTTTGCTGCAGAGCAAACCCTAATTTCTTCCCAGGAAAATTTAAACATACTCCTTGGATCCCTTGATTTCAATCATGTACAACGAGTTTGCATTTTCCTTTAAGCTGTCTTTCTTTCTCTGCCATAAATGTAAGCTTAAAAACAATTTTCAGGGTGTTCTGCCCACCTCCATTTTCTGTTGTTTAGGATGTCTTGTCCAGTTCCCATCTTGCTCTTTCTAGAAGCAAAAATCTGTATGCAGCACTGGTGTGGGATAAATATTGCCTGAAAGATTTCAAGACTAAGCTTAAGCAAAACCTGTAAAGAAGGAATCTAATTTTTATTAAGCCAGCTGCTTTAGCTTGAATAAAACAGAGGAATTCCCAGGCACATCAAACATTTGACCTGATAGTGGATGCAAATCCAGTCAGCAGCAGCACATTGCAGTGACAGGATCAAACACCAACCTGCTCCAGGGCAGGCAAACGAGAAAGATCTGGAAGAACACATGAAATTGCCATGGATTTTAAAAAGCCAGGTAGGCCAGAGTTCACAAGTCCTTTCAGTGTGATTTGGATGTCACTGCTTCCCCAGTACTCTCTATTCCCTTTTTTCCCAATGCCATCCTGGTATAAATGAAGCCACCCACACAGCATGGAAGAGGCCCTGACCCCAGTCTCTCCTCTAGGGATGTTGTTTTATAAAGTGTGTGCTATGCTGAAACTACATTGGGAATATATAACGAAGAAAAGGAAGGGTGGAATTTTCTACAGCTCCTGGTACACACTGAGATTGTATGCCCAATGTGCACAGGAACGTCTGGATTGTCCAGAAAAAGAAGTAACATGTGGAAAGAGGAGAAGGAAGGAAGAAGGGCTGGTGGACTCAGGGCATCCTCCACATGCCTTGATGAGCAGAAACTCATCCCTGAAAAGGAGGTCTATATGGGAACACAAGAATGGGAAGAATTACAACCTAAAGTACCTTTATGCGCCCATATTTTATGTTTATACAAAACTAAGCAATGGGCTAAAATACTGAGTCTTTGAGGCAAGGCTGTTGCATGTTCCTGATCCAGAAATGACACATCTCATCTGTTCTCCTAGTAAAGACTTGTGGAGCTGCAGTGATTTCCTTGGCTCTCTTATTCTTTACTTGTGATGTCTTGGGCTGCAGAGGGACAAGTCCTGACTTCACATAGTCATGTAGCTTAAACAGCCGAAAACTTCTCCTTCTATCCTTTTGTTTTTGGATAATATATGAATATCCAAGGTATGCCTCCTAAACCTGGCGCCCCCACAACCACTGGTCCCCAGGTAACCCTATCCAAGTGGGTGACCTCCCACAACAGCCAAGTCTTGGGAGCATTTCTGCCCACTCTTGCCCTCTGCAACTGTTTTGCTACATGCTTTTGCACGATGGGCACATCCTGGCCACCAGACTCCATCCAGTAGTGGATTAGCAGCAATTAAGCAGTGCTCATTGACCTAGTCCTAACTGGACCTCCCCTGAACTGAACGGGAGCCACACTGGATCTTGCCTCTTTCCATTTGTGGGGCTAATTATTACCAGCTAAACAGCACTAGGCTTTCCCTTTTTCTCTTTGCCATGCTTGTTAGCATTGTTTCTTCCAGCAGCTTTTCATCTCAATGGAGGCAATTGTGCCTGGCTGACATTTTAATTCTTTCCAGCTGCATCTGAACAAAATGACACAAATTAAGTGGAAGGGCTTGGGGAAGAGGGGGAAGGAAGCTCCCAGCCCCCACAGTCTGTACTACAGCAAGGGTTTTGTGCTGAATGCAGCAGATGCTCAGAAGGTGCCATGGGTAGAGGCTTCCATTCCACACTGGCAGCGTGGGCCAGTCCCAGGGATGCTCTGTTGCATCAGCTCCTCTCTGGAGTATTCCCCCTGAAAGCTGTGGTTGGGAAACTTGGAGGTGAAGGATTTGCCAAGTCTCCCAGCAGAGCAGTGGCACACATTTGCCCTTGCTTACAGAAAGATACCTTGGTTTAGGGTCCCCTACACTCAAGTAATTGAGATTGAGTGAGCTCCTGACCACTCTGTGAAGGGTCTGCAGCTGAATTCTGCTGGTTAAAAACAGATTTAGAACAGACTGTCAAGTTGCAGATTTCTTTAGCAAGACATAGAAATCCCTGCCATGAACAAAGACCTTTCTGGGTAAGATACTGCATTAATACAGAATAGAAAGTCTGCTTACCCCCTATAATTAGGGAGAAGCATTAAAACAAGTGTATGAAATTTGCTCTTGCAGGTCTTAGGTTATTTTAGAGATATCCACGTAGCTTGTTTCATAATCTAAGCCCTTTAGCCCAAGTTAGGACAAAAAGACATATCAAAAGAAGAATTAAATGCAAGAAGTCTCTAGCAGTTAGTATGAACCACAGGGAACAGGATCAGGCTAGTACGGTAAACCACAGAGCAACACAATCAGCCTGATGCTGGATTAAGCCAGCCCTGAAAAGAGAAGAAGAAACTGGAGGTGTTTGCTTGCCACATTTCTGGTTTTGCAGCCTCATATTAGTGAGCAGGAACAGAAAGGGGTTTGGCCTTTTAGTGATAACAGTGTGAGCACCAGGCTCACAGTCACAACTCAGCTCCCAGTTTCCAGGCAACAGGACCCTTTGCCTCCTTGCTTGCTGCTCGGACATATCCCCATCACATTGGCTCTATTTTACCTTCAGGAAGGATACATTTTTGACTCTTGGCTACTTTCTTTGTGCTACACACAGACAGATTTTCCAGGGTCTTGCACTGCCAGATATTCATATTGCTTGGTTTCTGTTCACTTCAAGCATTTTAAATGCCAGCTCCTGCCTGAGGGCAAACAGTTTGTGCTATGGTCTGAAAGTGCAACTATGATTGTTTTCAGAACCAGCATGAGGCTACCTGGCTCAGACACTGTAGCTACATACAGTGGAGGGTCCAAGGTCCAGAGGAACTTCCCATTTTGGCATACAACAAGAAGCAGGAGCTGGTGCAGGGTGTGTAAGGAGTTGGAGATCAGGGGGAGTCCAAAGGACCAGAGGGAAATCAGATGGAGGAGGTGAAGAAAGTGGGTGGAAGAGAAGTGACAGGCACAAACAGTCCCCAGTTAGCTGACTGTTGTTGCCTGAAATCCCTGTGATTTCTCTGTCCTGGCTTCCAAAAGAGTAGCACCACTGGAGAGTGTATCCCAACATTTGATACCAGACCTAAGTGCCTATGGGGAACTGAATAGCTCAAGGTCACGTTACAGCCTGGGTCATCTCAGAGACACTCCTGAAAGGTGATTTTGATCTTAGCAGTGCCAAATCAGTTTCTGGAGGCACCGATTGCTCTCCATTAACCACAACAGTATAGAATCAGAATAATTTACATTGGAAAAGACCTCTAAGATCCTCAAGAGTAACTATTAACCTATACTGCCAAGCCCACCTCTAAACCATGTCCCTAAACACCACATCTATACAGCTTTTAAATACTTCCAGAAAGAGTCAAGCACCTCTGAGATCCCACCCCACATGCCTCAGGAATTTGAGCTGCTTTTGGTTGCAGAACAAATAGCCCAGGGAGGACCATGCCAATGAAGAAGTGAAGATGTTTTCCAGAAAGTCTCACTGCTAAATTTTTCAGCTGCCTCACAGACTAATGTGAACAGCAGATTCCCACTTACAAAAAAACCCCCACCTCTGTGCTGTTCTTCCCCAAAAGAGTGCAAGACCCATGTCCCTAGGTGATAAGAGCTCCTTTCAGGTGGTGGAGTTGGTGTTTCTAAAGCCAAGAACAAAATGTAATCCTGGCAGGTTTTCAAAGCACTGATCTTAACACCTGAGGAAATGTCATTGGGATGTGCTCAACTGAGAAACCAGAGGCAAAAGCCGAGAAAAGCCTTGCTTTAGCTTTTGCCATGATTTGCTTTTTCTTTAAAGATATATTTCAACAGCTCTCAGCAGGAGCTACAGATGCTGCCAAGCTTTCAATCCATGCAGATCTAAAATATTTGTAATCAAAATTGAGCTCCAGGGCACTTGTTTATTTATTGCAGTAGTCTACATCTCTGTATGTCCCCATGACTCCAATTTTAACAGGACAAGGCACAGAAACAAACGGAGGGTGACAGAGATAATAAGCATTTCCTAATTTATAAAGGGCTGTTTGTTTGTGCTTCTTTTTTTTTTTTTACTTGCAGAAGGGATCTCTGTCCAGTAAGTCAAATTCCTTGAGGGATTTAAAGGAACATGATACTATCCCTGGGGTTTTTTTTCACTTAGAGGCCTTACATTTCATGCTGTGTTTTCTTGATACGTTTTTTTTTGTGGCAACTTCAGCTTAAACAATTGCCTCCCAGTCCTTGTCCCTTACCCACTCCCAAGTATTTGTTCCTACAGTATCATGGTGTAACGCCACAAAGCTATGACTAAGTAGGGTAAGATAAAAAGAATTAGGGAAGCAAATGATTATCCCAAATAAATCTGGTTTGGCTCTGTTGCTTTGTTGGATCCCTTCCCCAAACCAGCGCTCAGCAGAGCAGCTGTGCTGGCAGGGAAGAAGGGATGGCATGCAGCAGCCTGACTACAGGATTGAGAGGCAGCAGAGGGAGGGAGGGAGAGCAGAAAAGCCATCAAAGACAACATACCTTGAAGCTAAAGACAATTAGTGACTTTTCATGCAGCTGTTCCATGAGAAAAAAAGTGGTAAATCACAGGTCCTGCATCGTCCCCATCACCCAGCAGTGCCTGCAGCATTCACAGTACCGATGCAGAGCCCTTCCCTACCTTAGGGACACAGCAGAAGAGGAGGGGGAACCAGCATGCCTTGAGTTCTACACAAGAACAAAGTTTGGAAAGACTCAGCTTGAGACCTGTGCACCTTTAAGCCACACCTGGGCACTTCCAAACTGCAGCTTTAAGGAAGATTTTGCAACAATGCATATGGAAAGGGAAACAAGGTGAGCATTGTGAGCCTCTGGAAATCTTTCAAAGCTCCTAAAATCAGTGTAGAAATAGTCTTTACTATTTAAAACGTTTGATAATGAGGAGATAAATGGATGGTAGGAGCTGCAGGGGAGAAGGGTCTCAGGGTGATATCAAGTCCAGTGGAGGCCACCAAAGGAGCAGGATATGGAACAGAATGAAAAACAACAGCACAAGCAGGCACATGGGCAGTTCTGATTTAGGTCCTACGATGAATGAGGCAGTGGTGGAGCTGTCTGAGGGGAGGAAGGACTTTCTTTTGGTCTGTCTTTCAGTGCAGAGAGGGAAAAGGCTGGAGGGGGAAGGGAGCACAGCTCTGCAAAATGCTAATGAGGCAGAGGTGATACTGCTTTATATAGAGCTGAATGTGCTTAAGGGACTCTCCAGGGACAACTACCCAAAATTACTTTTAGAAAACACTACTAAGACACTTCTGGCTCTGCACTGAGCACACAGCACAATACATCTTCATACGGGGAGATTGACACATGAATGATGGATGTCAAAGTGAATGAATTCCCTTTAAGAGAGAAATAGTAATTAACTTCGGAAACAAGGATTGGGTCTATATGTACTAGGGAATGTTGTGTATAGGGCTGGATTCAAAAGGAGATGGGTGAGATGTATGTCTCCTTGTCCCAAAGCCTGCCATGTAATGCAGAGTTTACAGTTACATCTAGGAAGTTCATCAAATCCCATTTCTGACCCCTGTTATGAATGTGAATGGTCAGGGGTCTTAGTCCTTAGCTTCAAGTTCAAGCCCTAAAGCTGCAAATAACTCAAAGGGAAGGGAGGCTTAGCATGGCAAGGGAGAAACTGCTGTGCATCTGTTGGAGGAACCATGTCTGTGCCTTCTTGAGCCTGTGTTTTATAGTTAATATCTGCCTCATTAACACACAAATTCAGAGAGAAGGAAAATACATGATGCCCTTCCACTTTGCCAGAAGCCCACCCAGACATGCTGGTTGTCTAGTGGGTATTGTCTAGTCATAGCTAGAGGTGCCAGCACAGAGTTTGTGCCTGTGTTAGGAGGAAAGAAACCTCCTTGAACTTTTACCAGACCTTATCAACAGCTGCAAGTTGTTTTTGAGACTTCAGTTCAGCCACAGCACCACCCTTATTTCAAACCCAAATCCTTTTGCTTCCAAGTCCAATTTGTTAAACTAAGCAACAGCAGAATCCACACACTTACTGGGAGGTCCTTCACAAAACACAAGCATTCATCCAAATAAGTAAGAATAAGCTAATATCTACCCTACCACCTCAGAAAAAGAAACTCATTGTTCCCATTAAACTTCAAGGAGTGTGCTTTGCTGTGATGCAATATCATGGGGAGAGAGAAAACAAAGACATATGGGGCAAAACCATAACGTATTTCACTTCATGTTTTAACATCTTGTAAATCAAAAATGCCTTCATTGTTTTTAGTGTTTTTCCTTTGCCTTCTGTTTTCAACCCAAACTAATTTTGAAGCCAGAACTACAAAGAAGTTCTAATGCTGGGCTTTGTTTCTGAAAGGTGATTACATCTTTGCTCAGCGGATGCCGTTTCCTGTTCGAGATTCCTGGCTGGTTTTGGTGGCAGCCCTGACATTCGCGGTGGTGGGCGGACATAAGGAGGACTAACAAGCTGTGATTACTGCCTATCCTGACAGCCCTATTCAGTACACCTATTGTCAAGCCAGCTCGTGTTCCTGCTCTGAATTGCCCTCTGAAGAGGTCTCTTTCCTCCGCTTGCCATCCTTGTGACCTAAGCGTACAAACTGAAGTCCTAGAGCTGACAGCAGAAAGGTTCATGGAAAAGGTTTTGTGTCTCTGCCCGCAGGTCTTGGAGGCGTTTGCTTGGTTAATGCACCTGGAGATTTCTCCTTGTTTTCTGCAATCTCTGTCAGTTATTTGAACAGATGTCAGGCTACGATTCATGTCCTCTAAGTCTACACATTTACCAAAAGATGAGAATTTAGTCTACATATTCTCTCTATAGGTAAGGGAAAAAGATGTCCCGAGGTTCATACACCTAATCCACTTGGAACATATACACCAGGGTAATTTGAGTCAAGCTGCACCACTGCCTTTCCTTTCCATGCACTAGAAAAGTAGCCTTGGACACTTTGACTACTGGCTTCCAAAGACAGAGGTATTTTCTATTCTGGTATCGTACATTTCCACAGATATCTAGAAAGCTATTACACTACTTTTCCATCTAATTCTCCTTTCCAATTATTCTGTGTAGTAATGTGGATAGATAGGCTTTATTTTTAATGGTGAGCAAAAACATTAAAAAAAAAAAAAACAAACGGAAATCCTCCCAGGTAACAGCAGGACTTTTGGTTTAGAAATGTAAAAAAAGATTATAGATTTCCATGGTTTAGAACAATGCTGCAACTAAGCTTATGTTTTTGTCAGCTTTCTGTTATGTAGTTCATCATTTGGAAATCATTTTATTTTAGAGAGAGGGTGACCAGACTACAATGAAATCACAGGATTATAGTTCAATTCACTTTAATTTATTTTAATTCAATTAACTCTGAAGGCTGAAGCAGTTTATGTCAGTCGGAGAAATGTCCTGACTCCTTTAGAAATCCATCACTAAAAGCAAGCTCATTAGAAGAAGCTCCTAAGAAATGTGGATGAGTTTGAATGCCCTGGACCAATCTGCAAAGTGAACAAGGGTGTCAGGGGAGCAATGCAGTCAAGGTCTACAAAGCTGTCAGCAGAACCTCCCAGCAGTGACGGGAAAGCCAAATTCCGTTCTGACATCTTGGCACTTCCGAGTGGAGTTCATCTCAGATGGATGATGCTGGGATTTCAGACTTCAAAGCACAACTGTCCTCTGCCTGAACAAACTGTGAGCCCGAATTGATTCATATAGGGTCATCTATCTCTGTATGCCTAGCCTCAAGGGGATGGAAGCAGAATTCTCCATTAGTTTGGGTTACTCTGGGAACTTGGAGTGACTCCAACATTACTGGTGTAAAAGACATGAGACTCTGGTCAGGTTCTCATTGTTTCTCAAGAGGAATATTTTGCTTTACCAAAGTGGTGAGGAAATGAGACCCATTTCCTTAAGAGATTCCCCGTCCGCATGACCCCTAAGTTCAACCCCATGTTCAGTGCAAGCTCCACAGTTTCCCTTCACCCTCCTCCTCATGCAGAGCCAAAGCCCACCACATGTTCCACACCAAGCAGCAGGGGCAGCTGCACCCTTTTGCTCACCCCTGGACTCCCTCTCTGGATCCTACACCATGGAGTTCCTTAGTTGTCCATATCCTGTTCGTTTCAAACACTTATGTCCAACAGGCTGAGGAAGGTGATTTTCCCCCTCTACTGCTCTCTCATTAAGAACCCACCTAGAGCACTGTGTCCAGCTCTGAGGTCCTCAGCATGGGAAGCTGAGTCTGAAGGAGGCCACAAAGATGCTCAGACGGCTGGAGACAAGCTGAGAGTTTGGGTTGTTCAGACTGGAGAAGAGAAATTCCAGAGAGAGTTTCTTCTGGCCTTTCAGTATTTGAAGGGGTAAGTAGGAAAAAGAGGGACAGTCTTTTGAGCAGGGACTGCTGTGACAAGACAAAAGGGAATGGTTTTGAATTGAAGGAGTGGCAATTTAGATTGGATATTGGAAAGATTTTTATTATGAGGGTGGTGAGACACTGGCACAGATTGCCCAAGAAAGTTGTGGATGCCCTGTCCCTGAAAATGTTACAGGCCAGGTTGCATGGGAATTTCAGCAATTCAATCCAGTTAAAGATGTCCCTGCTCATTCTAGAGTTGTTGGACTATATACCCTGGAAAGGTCCCTTTGAAGCCAAACTATCTATTCCATGATTCTGAACTGGATATTTCTCTGTTCCTGGAAACTGTCTGAGACCTCCCACCTTCACGGTACCCCAGACCAAACCAACAGCCTACGAAGCTGCAAAAACACCCAAATACTTTATTTTTAACTAAATAGTAAGCTTTTCTGTGCAGCCCTCCATACAACACCTACCCTCTGTGGATACTCAGGCATACCACACAGAGCAAGGACTCCTCATGCATTTGGAAGAAGAAAAAACAAGGACCACGTGCATTTTCTATTGAGCTCTACAGCATCCAGGTATGAAAGGGGCAGAGCAGGGAGCACTGGACTCACTCTGTGGCCAGTGCTGAATGGGGGGAGCTGGCAAAGCTGGATTTCACCAGGGCAGACACTTGCTAGCAGCAACTTCTTTTGTTTATCAAGTTCCTTGTAGCTGTGTGAATTAGAGACTGGATCATTAGCTTCACAATGAACCAGAATGCTGATTTATTTAATGAATGTAAATGGTCTTTCGTTAGCTAATTAAATTAGGGAAATGAGAACTGTTGGCAATAAAACAGATAGCAAGGAGTGAAAAAGCTTCTGTACCCCAGCAACAGCTGTAATATGCGTCTTTACATGGCCAAGCCCCTGTGTAAAAGCTTCAAACCAAGTTTCTATCCTTGAGGGCAGCCTTTTACATTATCTGTGGCCAGACAGGGTTTATGGGAGGTCTGTAAAGGTCCTGAGCCAAGAGAGATGATGCACTGTGCTTCACTTTGTAGTTACACCTGGTGCACCCAGACTAAGCTGAGTGGCCTCCTTGAGTTTGTCAGTGTAAATACAAGCATTTGCCTAATAAGTGCAATGAACTATTTACAGTAGTTTTCACTTTTATCTACCATGAGTCAGTTCCTCAGTGGTTTGGAAATTCCCTGGGTTGAAAACTCTGCTGTTCCAAACCACCTGCTTATGAAAACACCTCATGGTCCTTCTGCAGTCAAGTCCAGAATCCAGTAAGTCCAAACCTCACCTTGTAATTCCTGAGCTAGAGACAAAAAAAATACCTTCACACAAAGGCTCATGCTGGTGGTTCCCAGCCATGCATTTCAGAACTGTAAAAGACCAGGTATCACACCAAGAATGGATTCTCTGTGTGTTGTCGCAGTCCTCATGTATTAGAAAAACACTGTGGAGGAATTTGAGGCGTCAAAAGCATCAAAACTTCTCACGTTTACAATTTCTGGGAAAATTTCACATTTGCTATGCTGAGTTCCCAGTTAATTCCTTACTCCATAGACATTGCTCACATCAGGAGCCTCTTCTCCCACCTCACAGAACCACAGCAGTGGGAGACTCAATTTGGCTCCTTGTGGCCAAATGCAGACAATAAATCTTACCCATTCCTTCAGATGAGACATGGGTATGTTTAAGATAATAGAGCTCATAGAGGAATGGCATTAATTTCCTGCCAAAGAACATAACTAAAAGCCAAAGTGCTTTTTGGCAGGTTTATAATCCACCCATGTATTGCTACCCATGTAGGTCATACATTAGTCTAGCCATATCTTATTCAAAACTCCTCTTAATATGCAACTTAGATACTTTTAACAGCCTTTTTGTAGACTATTAGAAAGTAAAGCCATAACAGAAAAGGCACAAATTACTGTCCATCCAGAACACCTACAAACAGATTGTTATTCTCAGGAAGTAAATCAAATATAAGACCTCAAGCGTCAGGGAAATAACTTCCATCAATTAAACCATGTAAATGACCAAATTCTTAATATCAAATGAAGCCAGCATAAATAAATCATCACAAAAGACCACTCCTTGGCCAGAGGGTATGGAGGAAATCACCACATCTGTAACTGTTATTAATAGGAATAAGTCCATAAAGATCTAAATACAGGCTTGAATTTTTTTAGGCCTATATATCTACATGGGAGGCAATAACTGGAAAGCAGAGATGATTAATATGCCTGATTAATTGCACCATCAGAAGACAGGCAATGCAATTACAGAGTCTTTCAGACGTGCAAGATCCTGCTCTCCATCACCAACCAAATAAAGCAAACACAAACAGAATTAATCAAAAGAAATAGGAGCACTGAATTTGAGTTAACACATGCAAAATGTCAAAGACACCTTTATTCTGGATTGCTCTCACTATCAGCAGGAGAAGTATAAAATTAAAAAGGTGAAAGAGACAAATGGAGCATTCCTACCAAAATTCCCAGCGCAGGCTCTTGCAGTTTCCTTTGGTCTGCAGCCTGATGGTGTGGAGGGAATACAAAGTGGATAAAGCCACTTTCAGGACAGGATGCAAAGTGCCTGTGGGTGTTGTCACTGGCCATGACTAATCAGGACTTCATCTCTTCCCAAAGCCAGCCTCTCAAACACCATTGGGCTGTGGTTGGCCTCATTCAGCAAGCCAAGACTGTAATCTACTCCTGCTGAAAAAGGGTTGCTTCCCTCCATCATCTCCTATCCTTCATCTTCCTTGCTCCTCACCAAGAGAGAGAAGGACTTTTCTCAGCAGCCAACGCATTCCCTCAGCTTTGTTTTTGTTGATAAAGCAGATGTAATTCCTCTCTCTCAACCTCTTCCCCATCCAAATGGACTTTCCCCAGCTGGCTGCATGGTACTACTTTGAGTCATTCCCATGTGACAGGCTGGGGGCCTTATGTTAAACCCATGAATTGATCCAACTTAAAAATAATCTTGCCAAAAAAAAAAAAAAAAAAAATATATATATATATATATATATATATAAAAGCACTTTAGGAGGGTGAGAGGCAGCCCATGGAAGGAAATGGAATCCAGGGCAAGGCCGACAGCTGTTGAAGCTGGGTTTGGCTCCACAGAAAGTGCCTTTGAATCTACAGTTCAGACAAGTTAATGAGAATGAGGGGTTACATGTGGAGTAGGGGCTTCCCATGCCCTCTGCACACCCACCTCCCACCTCTGCACGATCTCTGGGGAGGCCACAACAATACAGAGAGCAAAGCCAAAACCTCTTAGCTACGAGAAGAACATCTTCACAAGAACATCTTCACAAGAAGACATCACACTGTGAAGCCCTTCTTGGTGAGAAAAAGCAGCACAACAAATAGGTGACTTGATGGGAACTGCTGCCTCCTTCTTTGACAGAAGCTCATGTTATCTTTTTCTGTCCCAGTGCACAGGTTTTTGCTTCTTATTAATCAATGTTACCTTTCCTTCTCCTCTCTTCACTGGACCCTGACCATGCAAATATTATGCTTTCCAAGAATATTACAACATATTTAATTCTTTTTTTTTTTTTTGCCTCTAGGTTTCATTTTGTTGACTGATGTACATAATTCCATCCTGTGGTCATAAGCAGCGGTGGCAGCAGCTCTCAGCCAAGTTCTGGTACTTCTTTTTTGTATGGTTTTTTTTTTTCACAGCAGGAGTTGAATGTCAGTTCACAAACCTAACTTTAAAAGGGAGAGGAAAAGCAAGGAAGAGCTCCTCAAATGTTCCACTTTCTCTGAGAGTTTTTTGCAAAGGCATATTTCCACTGTCAGGACAACCTGATGGCTTTCCCAGAACATGGGAAGTTCATGGGAACAAGCAAGTGCAACATGTTGAATTTTTCACTTGGAAACCAGTTCACCCCTACTCTGAAGCCCAGAAACCACAGAAGCGGGAGCACCAAAGTGACCATCAGAGTGATTTGATACATCAGGGACACTTTCCACTAGACCAAACTGCTTAAAGCCCCACCCAGCCTGGTCTTGAACACTTCCAGGTACAGGGTAGCCACAGAGTAGAATGCTTGAAGTATAGGGTATTAAAAAGTGGGAGTAAATCACAACATCCAATTTCCCCTCTCCTTTGAGAGCCATACATCCCAAAAGGCACTCCAGGAGGGACTCATCCTGAAAGCCCTTGGGGGTCACTTATATTTGCTTCCACATTTTCGTGTTCTCTAATTTCTGAAATGAATCCTAGAGTGCAGATCTGGATTCCAGTGCAATAGACCTTCCAAGATAAAACCATGGAATTTGGGATTTGGAGCAATCAATACCCATGAAAACCAACAGTTTCTGCTAAGTGTTATGGGTGGGATTCGGGACAAGCCATGAATTCCCTTCATGTTAATTGATCTGTGTGTGTTTATGCAAAATAAATGGTCTGCAGGAAGGACTGCGTGAGTTGCTGGTGAGCCCGTGGTGCTTAAGGTGAAAGGGACACAATCAGATCAGCCATTCCAGCCACCCCGTGGGGCTTTCAGACACTCTGATGTCAAAGCCCAAAAGAATGAGGACACACCTCCATGTGTCTGGTTCCTGTGATGTCCTCAAGCTACCTGATGGTATCTAGGCTGGATGCAGGACATGATGCTCTAGAGGTCTCAGTGCATTTGGTGTAGAGTGGTTGATGCAGCTCCTTGGGCACCAACGTACCTAGTGCCCCCAAAAATCTTTGGCTCTGTTTCCAGCATATCTGCCAGGATCCTGGAAAGCCGGACATGTCACCGCTAGCCAAGCATTTCCTTTATCACCAACAACTTTGTCAACAACCTTACCCACTGAGAGAATACCCAGAATCATAGAATCACTTAGGCTGGAAAAGACCTCTAAGATCACTGAGTCCAACTGTTAACCTAAGACCGCCAATCCCACCACTAAGCCATGTCCCCAAGCACAACATTTACCGTGATGTTTGAACCTTTCCAGGGAAGGTGATTCCATCACTTCCCTCTGCAGGAGGCTACAGCTACTCTGTGGACTTCCGGGAGATGAGGACACAACAGCCTGATTCAATCAGCTCAGACTCCTTACACAATATATGTCCTACAGCAGTACTCTTGGACAACTATGCTGGATCACAGGAGAGGAAGCCTTTTGCCAGTGTAGCTGGCATTCATGAAATTCCTTAGATGCTTTGAAAAGCCTTAGATACTTGCATATTGGTCCCTGGCCTTGTTCAGCTGCACAGTAAACAGGAAGATGGGCTCCTGTTGATATCTGGGCTTGATCTAGAAGGATATTGAAGTAATAATCATCCAAGGCACTGGCCCAAAATATTGTGCTGAGCCAAGCAAATTGGGACTTTTACCATCCCAATCATTCAGGCTGAATGAGCCTGACCATTTCCCTGACCATAGTGTTTTTATCAGATGCTGTGCAGGGACAGTTGTGCCAACATTGGAGATTTGGAGGAACTCTTGCCTTCATCCCCCTGTCCCATTCCACAGATTGGTTCTAAAAGCAGTCCAAGTCAAAGAACTCTGAGCCCTCGTAAAGAATGGGAAATTTTCTGAATATGCACCAAAAGGAGATTGGTTGGGTTAAATATTGTGCATGAAGTGATGGTACAAGTGAGGCTGAGGAAAAGGAAGGGAAATAAGAGCCATTCACAGGGAAGGAAAGCGCTTACTGCCAACAGGAATACATCAAAGGAGTTCTCTGTTTAAAGGCATGAAGAGGCTGTGCAATTATAACACCCCTGTTACTAAAGAAGAGAATTTGTTTTATTTCGTATTTATTTTTTTATCAGTGTTGGTTAAAACCAACAAGGAAGGGTTTAGCATGAAAAAGAATGTTTTCTGGTGTTTTTTTCAAGACCTTTCTGGAGTTGGGCCATGCTTTTTTGTGCTCAGTTTCCCCCATGAGTCCAGGTTTTCCTTTACAGGAATACAGCACTTCCTGAACACCCACCATTCCCGCAATGTTCTCACAGTCACGTTCTCCTTTCCGTGTTTTTGAATCTCTCACTCGGAGGGTAGCAATCAATGGCAGGGAGGGTCACACATTTATAGGCTTGAGTCCAAGTTTCCAGCTAATGACTGGAACAGAGGTAGAGCAATTAGGAAAGGTCCCTCAGAGAGTGGTGCTGGAACAGCAACAGCGTTTTGCCAGGAAATCAAAGGTGTGAGACTCAAGTTGAAACGCAGTCCAGTGAACCCCACTGAGCAGGCACTTAGCCATGAAGCAAGGGAGCCAAAGGTGTTGTGTTGCCATCCAGCATCTCCAGCTGCACTTGGCTACCATTTTTCCTCAAGGACATATCCTTGGAAGTTGTATTTGAGAAAGACATATGGGTGTACAAGCAAGGTCTGCTGATCTAATAGGAATGGATGCACTAACATGAAGGTATAGACAGAAATAACAAAGAAGTGGTTAACTGTTGGAACACATGAACTTTTTCTTTAGGAAATTTAAAGTTGATACTTTCTCTGAAGATCTGCTTAGGCCAACTACAATTTACTGGGTTCAGTTCATAAGTAAGGCAAGATATACCATTGCTTAAGGAATTCCTCTGAGATGAACAGCACTGGAACAGGCAGCCCAGGACAGTGGTGGAGCCACTATTCCTGGAGCCATTTAAAAGGCATGTACATATAACCCCTGGGGACATGGTTTAGTGGTGGGCTTAGCAGTGTTCACTTAATGGTTGGACTCCATGATCTTAGAAGAATTTTCCAACATTAATGGCTCTGTGTTTCCATGAACAGGTAGGAAACCAGTGTTTGCTTCCTTTTCCCTGGTGTTTCACAGTAAAGAACTGGGGAAGTGCCTGATCTCACTCACTCAAGAGATGTGAACTGCCAGAGGATGGGAATGGATCTAGATGATCATGAGTGAAGATGATCTTGAGGATAAGGGGGCACCACAGTCAGTTCTTTCTTGCAGAAAATACAGGATCCATGCTGGGGTTCTTATTATTATTATTGTTGTTGTTGTTGTTGTTGTTGTTGTTTAGAAAGAAAGGCAGTTAAGTTGTCAATCCTTTAACATAAATTTCATCTGACCAGGCCAAGCAGCCACCAGAGTTTAAACCTAGTACAGCTCCAAGTTCTTCCCACTGTACTTACAACAAGTAACTCTCACATCTCAGGGATGTGCCTACTCTGAGCTAGCACAATTCACAGTCAGTCGGGGTTTGATTTTGCAAATTCTTCTCTAACCAAAGCTTTCACACACAATGAGTCCTTTGACCTCACTGGGCTCGATGACGTGTGTCCCAGCAGTTTCTGATGCCTCAGCCCCGGACCTGCCAAAAGCATGGGAAAGCAAATGCTGCCCTCAAGGGCATTTCCACATAGGAAGACTAAGGGACCTTGAATGCTACAAGAGGGCTACAATTTTAATGCTGTGAATGAAGTCTCTGTCGACCATCAGCAAAGAGCACTCTGACACCTCAGGGCTTTGCTGTCGTCAGTGTAAAATTAACAACTTCGTCAGACAGATAGTGTATATTTGTCCCTTTTCATTTCTTTTTTTTCCCTTCTGAGTCCTCACTGAGAATTCATTAAAGCAATGTTAAACCAGGGGTGTTAGTTTGCAAGGCTGAAATAAAGTATTTGCTGTAACCTTGGCTGCAGGGCTGAAAGACACTGTGAGCATATTGTCAGAGAAATACTGCATGGCCTGTGGAAATTACGATTTTTCCTCCAAGAGCCTGTGGAAGCTGCTCTTTGTTTGCATGAGGACTTCTGGAAAGTATGCGTCTTTAATGAGCAGATCCCTGGTAATAAATCAGATTGGGATCTCCGCATTTCTCAGCGCCATGGGCAGCCTGTCTGCTGCATGACTGATGCTTAAGAAAAGGGAAACCTCTGGGCTTCCCCTGAGTACATTCCCACTGACTCCTAACTGGAAGCTGAGAAGATTTAAGACCTGAGGGCATGAATGCATTGGGGCTGTATTCAGGACACAAATTTTGGAAACCGAATACTCTTGACAGCCAGGGATGACTCAGACCAGGCTATCTCTGTCTGCCAGCTGGGGTGAAGCTAATACCAACCATGAACACCTGAAAAGGCATTCATAGTGTATTTCCACAGGCTTGTATCCACCCCTGCTTGGAGCATCAGGTTGGACTGGCACCTCCTGAGGCTCCTTGCAGCCCAGTCTCCTATAATACTGAGAAAGGTGAAGCCCTCCAGCTGAATTTCTCCCTTTCCCACAGCCGGATTTAGGCACGTCCTGAAGACACCAGAAAGGGTGTCAGCCTTATACAGTGAGGCAGCAAACCTGCACAGCAGCTTATTGCTGCTGGTGGCTACAGAAAGGCATGAGATGACAGCTCTTCACAGCCCCCAAGGAAGTTTGGGTCCTGTAGTGTACATCTGTGTCATACAGACATGAAGGCAAATCCCTTCTGTGCTCCTCAGGCTGCTGAGTCCACAGATGTGGGCTCCTGAAGGATCAGAACATGTGTGGACATTATCAAATGTTCCATTTAAGTTACCTTTTTGATACATCTTGGCTTAAATTCTTCAAAACAGGGTGCAGTTATTTTGTAAAATATTCCTTCCGATATGTCTCATTTTCCTACAAAAAACACAAGTGTTTTACAGCAAAAGATACTCTGCAGGTCCACAAGTTTATTCCTGGTGATTAAAGAGCTCTCTACATTGACATCAAGAATTGCAAATGTGCTATTAATTTTCAAATTGAAGTTTTGGCTGAATTTCCCCTTGGCTTTCCAAAGGAGAAGAACACCAGTGATACACTTCTGGTGAACCGTCCTGACAGGGCAACTGATGGTTAAACAAACAGGACTTCCCAGAGTGACCTTTGCAGAGGAAAAAGTCCTTGTCCCACCACTTCATTAGCAGAGCTGCCTAACAGAAAAAAACCCAGCATGCTCAGACCACTTTGGGCTTTGCAGCCTTGAGCAAAATGCTATATCTACAACCACTTTATTGTCATCTGAATCTCTGCAATACAATTGTTTGATGCTCAGACATGTCATTGACCTGGCAATTTATTACTTTGTAGGCAGTATAAAGTAATGGGTCATTCTCAGCAGAGGGAACTGGCTGCTGTACGTGACAGGCAACTGATAAAGCTGAAATTTTGCTATTAGTTCAGAGATAACTCCTTTTATTACCCCAAAACCTCTGCTTCTTGACCTCTTCTCAGGTGAAGAGTAGACTTTGATTAGTGAGACTATCACAAATTAACCTTTAATTTTCTTAGATCTCACCAAGCATGATGTGCCTAGATGTCTCCAAGAGCCAAATGTAAAATGAATAGGAGTATCAGTAAAAGCATGTGTGCCCCAAGCCAGGTCACCCAACCTGGAACTGGAAGGGAATACTTGGAAATTATAGAGTCATAGAATGGTAGAATGGTTTGGGTTGGAAGGGATCATCTAGTTCTAATCCCCCTGCCATGGGCAAGAGTGCTACCCACTAGATCAGGTTGACCAGGATCCCCTCCAACCTGACCTTGAACCCTTGGGGCAGACAGAAGCTCGCTGGGCAACCTGTGCCAATGCCTCACCAACCTCACACTAAAGAATTTCCTCTTAACATCTAATCTAAATCTCCCTTCTTGCAATTTAAAACCACTCCTCCTTCTCTAACCACTTTCTGGGCATGTAAAAGTCACTCTCCATCTTTTATATAAGCCCCCTACTTAGGTACTGGAAGGTTCTAGAACGTAACCCTTGAGCCTTCTCTTCTCCAGGCTGAATAACCCCAACCCCCTCAGCCTGTCTTCACAGGACATGGGTCCCTCATTCTCATCAAGCCCCAGTGTGCCATAGTTCATGTTTTAAAGCTTATCTCTTTGCTCTTTTCACACACTTTGGTGACTTGTCATCTAAATCCCACTTGGCATCATGACAACTGAGGTCAAAAGGCAAGGGCTGAAGATTGACAGAGGTTAACCTAGGTTGTCTTTACAGAGTTCAAGGCACGCAAATGACATGAAACACCAGATCAGCTGAGTTGGAACAGGTTTGCAACATGAGCATTGCTTTATTACCCAGCTGATATAGCTGACACAGCAAGATGCTGGGTGCACCAGCTTCTCTAATGCTAACACGAGAGCAGCAAACTTTGAGAAAAAGTGTCCTGCATTTATTCAGACTGTACAAATTAGACCACCTCCTACCTGTAGGCACCCGTAGGGTGAAGTTGAAATTAATGAAGGGAAAGATGTGTTTATTTCCAAGAGATAGAAAGGGTACATGGAGAGAAAAGCTGAGATTGTGCTGGCAAGCCAGTTTAAAAATGCCTGTTTGACTGGTAGAGTAGCTGGTGTTGCATAAAGTAGCATGATTGTACAAGACATATTTTCAGTGGAAATCTCAAGAGTAAATCTTGCTTACTCATTACTTTATTTCTGTCATAAAATACTTGTTTGCCAGAGAGCCAAGGGTGTGACGCCAGCGCTTTCTTATCAGAGAGTTTTATAAACTAGTCAAAATATTCTGTATATCTCTGCACCTACATTTTGTTTCCCTTCCTCCATGACTACCCAGGTATTTGCATGACCTTTATTCTTTTCTTACATAAGTACTTTGCAAGCATTTACAAACTCACTGATAGTAAAATTTTATCTTGGCAGAGTGAGCACAGCAGTGATTTCACATTCTGCTTTTATCAGCTGACTTCAGTCTAGAAACTTCGCAGCCCAGGGTTAATCGTACATCTCATGAACTTCATAATGTACGGGCAATGGGGTCAGGAAAGTTCACAACCATTTTTATCAGTGTGGGTAAATGCAAAGTTCACTACTGGAAAAAAAAAACCAGCACTGAAATAGAGCAGATACAATAAAACAAGGCTCCTGAAGCAGGTTCCTTTGGGACTGTTTGGCTACAGAGGGGAATGGAAAGGGTAGGAAGCATTTTCACACCAGCTCTTCTGATTTTACCCTGTGTCTAATAAGCCTGTAGGTTTCATAGCCACAGGAATCACTCAAGGATAAGTACTACATGAGTAAGACTAGCAGGGTTCAAAGTAGGATTAGGCACTTTAAGAGGAATGAGAAATGACACAACAAAAAGATTTTAATAGGGCAAAATGAAAAGATACAGGAATGGTTTCAAAGTGAAAGATGAGAGATTTAGATTGTATATTAGGAACAAATTCTTTGCTATAAGGGTGGTGAGGCACTGAACCATTCTACAATTGTGTGAAAGTGTGAGATCAGAGGTGTGCAGAAAAAAAAAAGAGATGGCCAAAATTTCACAAGCACCATAGATGTTGATACACTTCGGGCACCAGTAGCAGTCTCTGCTCTGTAGGGTCTGTTCTCTGGATAGACTGTTCTGGCATTATACTCCAGCTGAGATCTTCAGAATAGCCAAAAGAGTGAGGAGGATCTTTACCTGTGGCTGTTGATTCATGCAGATTTCAGTAGTCTCTGAGATGTGGAGGTCCTGACCTGTCATTGCTACCTTGAAGGTGTTCATGACATACCCCTAACCCCAAAAATGGTATTTAAGAGGAAACGCCAGAGAGGATCTGTACTACCTGCATTGATATCCATGACTGCAGAGGACCACACATCTACTTTGGGAGATGGGGCTGAATTCCCAGCCATGCCACAAGTCTCATCTTGCCCATGGGCATCTCATTTGCCACCAAGGCCTCCAGACATTTTCCATGCTACAAATAATAACACAGCTTCATGCTTGCAGATGCAGGCTGTCATACTAGACCAAGTGATGTGTGAATTCCCAGTGCACCTGCAAACATGTGTAATTACCCTTGAGTAATTTTTCCTCAGGGCATTCAGGAAAGGAAAGTGTGGTACCACCTAAAGTTTCCCTGCTTTCGGCAAATTCCCACATATTTCAAAGGGAGTAAAAAGAAATCAAAAGGAGAGAGTAATATTTGTTTAATGAATCTGCAGAAGTACATTTCTTTCTGGGAAACTTATTAGAAGTCCCTTCCTCATGGATATGTGGCTGGTGAGTAGGTACTTTGTCAAGTCTGAAAGGGAAAAAAAACCAGATCGGAAGTCTAATCACATTAAAACCATATGTGCAGCATATGTCAGCAGTTAGAGAGAGCTTTAGAAAAAACAACTACAAAACCTTGGCTTCTGACTTCAAAGGGGTTTTAAAAGAGCCAAAATGTTGATCACTAAATTTCTGCCCATTAGGGAAAAGTCATGAGGATTTGTGTTTGTATGTGCATATGCATGTGTGTGTGTGTGTGTGTGTGTATGTTTGTCTGTCTGTCTGTGTCTGTCATTGTGAATGGTTTTGCTACAGAAAACTAACTAGAGGTCCTACCATAACAAAAAATCCTACCAGTGCTGGCTTCCTCCCTGGGACCTTACAGATCTCAGCACACACTGAGTCAATTTTTTCACAAGCCAGGGCTCTGTTTTAAAGCCCAGTCCTGCCTCTGAAAAATGGCTTTATTCAACAACAGCACCATGGGGCTCTGTGTTTCCTGCCTCCCCTGGTTTCAATATGACATACACATTGTTTGCTCTCACAAGGGTAAATGGTCTTTCCATCAGCTTTTGAGACCAAAGACTCATTGTGGGTTGGAGGAGTTTACACAGGCACTTTCCCTTTTCATCTACAATCATCTCTCAAAACGCTTCAGCATGTAGTTTGGTGGTAACACCCCCTTCACAGCCATGATCCTCTTCTTTACTGCTATGGAGCACTTTTAATGAGGGAAGGCATGAGTTCCAGCACAAACTGAAGTTGTTGTACTGGGTCCTGCAGAAACGGGGCTGAAACCTCTAAGACCAAATACTTGGAGACCTAAAGGCAGAGTGGGGGCAAACACTCTTGGCTTGTGGCTTAGCTGTCAGCACATGCCAGCTGTGTCTGCACTGCAAGCAGTCCTTGGCAGTAAGGGTAAGGGTTAAGTCCTCCATGGGATCCTGCACATGGCTAAAGCAGACTTGCCCCTTCTGAGGCCCCATGCAGGAGAAAGTGCATGGGGAGATCCCAGCTCCTCCATCAGCTACAAGCTTTCCCAGGGAGAAGAAAAACCCCCTTCCCAAGAGATTATAGAGATATGAGAGACATGGGAAGGTGGTAGCACAGAGGTGCTAACAGCCCAGCATGCGGCTCATTGGGGAAACTGGTTCTACCAGGATGGTGCAATCCCATTAGTTCACACATAACCCTTTTTCCTCCCACCTGTTCCCACCATGAGGCTCCACTGGGCCAGTTGCATATGTCTGTGAACTGGAAAATAGCAATTAGAAACTTCTTGAAGAAGAGCTGGTGGAGAAATCAATGCAGATACATAGAGCTTCTAGGAAGCAGGCTGCCTGTGTATGTGTGGGCATGTGGATTCTAGATCACAGAGCTGTGGCAAGGGACACATTAGGAAGGTCACACCAGAACAGACAGGCAACGGAAACTTGACTCCCAAGCAGTCCCACTGAAATACTTGGCTGACCCCATATCCTGCTGCTGCTCTTTTGAGTAGAAGATGGATACAATTCAAGATGTGGTTCCTTAGTCCTCTGTACTGGCAAAGGGGTGCAAGGAAAGGCCATCTTCTCTCTCAGGGGACAGGAGCTGGGAAAAGAGGTTCTGTCCTTTCTCATGTGGCAGTTCTCCAGCAAGCCCCATGCACCATTCTCTCCTCATTCCACGGCTGTCAAATATGAATCTCCCTGATGTCCCAGGTAACTTCCCTCAATACACACCTTTTAAATCCCTTCACAGCACACACCATAGGAGAACCTCATTTGATCCTTGCTTCACCTAGCCCTCAACTTTGTTCCTCTCTGACATTGACCCCCAGCACACAGACCTAAAATAGCGTGAACTTCTTCAGCCCAAAACAGGGACTTAGTGATTTAGGATTTTCTCTGCTGCTGTTTTCAAGGCTCTTGGGAAAGCCTTCAAGTTGAGAAGCTACATAGAGATGTCCCTGACATGTACTACCTCATCAAAAATATTTGTGAATTCAAGCTGGTGGGAGATCTGAAGTGCCAACTCATTTAGTAAACTACATGATACTTTGTTTAAAGATCCAGCTTCTTGGTCATCTGCAAACATTTACCTTACACTTGGAAAATGAAGGATATATCAAACATGGAAAGCCAGTCAAAAAGAGTTTAAAGAAAACTTTTGAGGTCCCCTATGAAAAGAAAGACAGTGAGGAGTTGAATCCTGTCTAGAGAAGGGCAACAGAGCTGAGGAAGGGTTGGGAGCACAAGTCTGATGAGGAAAAGCTGAGGGAGCTGGGGTGTTTAGCCTGGAGAAAAGGAGGCTCAGGGGGGACCTTATCATTCTGTACAACTGTCTGAAAGGAGGCTTTAGACAGGTGGGGGTCAGTCTTTTTTTCCAAGTTACAAGTGATGGGACAAGAGGAAATGGCCTCAAGTTGCACCGGGAGAGGTTTAGATTGGCTGCTGGGAAAAAAATCTTCCCCAAAAAGTTTGCCAAGCACCAGAAGAGTTGATGGATTCACCATGTCTAGAGGTGTAGGTGTGGCACTTGGGGACGTGGTTTAGTGGTGGTTTAGTGGTTGGACTTGATGATCTTGGAGGGCTCTTCCAACCTGATTGATGACACGATTCTATGGTTCAAGATCTTGGTGAAGTCTAAAAAAATAGTATCTTCTTTTCACATTCCTGTTTTTGTAAGGAAAAGCTGTTTTGTGGTAACTGGATTCATGAGCTCAATGCACTTGGGAGCTGAACGCACTTCAGATTTGGACGTGGTCTGCAAGATTGCAGAAAGAAATTTGAACCAGCAAGGGAAAATGAGTTAAGAACAATGGTTGTGACTCACATGAACTCTAGAAAATTATTTTACTTGTTTGGCTTAGAGAAATAAGGAAAGATAGCACCTTACAATCATTCATGTACGGGACTGTAAGCAGAGAGAGAAGGGCTGTGCAGGTTTAGCCGTGGTGGATCGAGCAAGGAAGGGGAGATTAAATTTAGCTGGCTATTAGGAACAATTTCCTGAGAGTGAAGACAATTAGGCAGTGGAACTGTTTTGCCTAGTGAGGTAATTACTGCACAAACACTGGATGGACGCAAGCCAAGATTAGATAAGTATAGTGGAAAATGTAGTACAAGGTCTCTCCTGATGAGCCCAGAGGGGCTGGCTTTCCTGGCCGTGTGCCCGGCCAAGCAGTTGCAGCAAACTTTCCCTGAAGTGTTCTTGAGACAACGGGGGCTTTTCTGGGACAGGGACTGCAGGACCAGAGATGGATCTTTCATCAGGGCAGAGAGCAATGGAGAGCAATGCATCAACCCCACCTGCCATAAAAGCCCACAAAATGTCTGAGGAAGTTAGGAAATTAAAGTTGAAGCAAAAAAAAGTCTAAATAGTAACTTTTGTGGGGGAGTATGAGCCTTTGTTAGGCTTTGTAAAGCCCCTTTTTGTTACATATGGAGCTTAGGTGTTTCTGCACTTGTTGGTTCATGTCAGTTTTTTCTCTTTTTACTGACACATGTGGAGTGTTTGCTGAGACTGGAGCTGGGACAGCTTCCAGAGAAAGAAGGCAGATTTTTGGAAGAATCACAAGGCTGAGAGCAGAACACTTAAAAGTCTGGACTTCTTTAGTATCTCTCACAAGGAGGAAACAGCTGAGTCCTCTCCAAAATATATTTTCCTCAGCTATGACAATATAGGGTAACTCCTTCCCCTGTAATTAGGGTGAGGAGATGGGAGAAAGACCCTGTCCTGCTGACAGACAAGGCTTCATCTCAGCAGAATGTGGTACCCCACACATGGTGCTGCACCATGGCTGAAGTCTGGAAGCAAAAGGCAATGTGGGGAAAGGAGCAAGCAAGTAATTTTTGGCTGAAAGTAGAAGAGCACAGAGTGATGCTCTTGGGGTACCCATGGAATCCATCTGGGTACCACACTGGGTAATCTAACCCTGGGGCTAAGCTCATTCTCACATGTCCCTGAGAAGTCCCAGGAGGGCAACAGGCATTCCACCCCTTCAACAGCTACTCTCTTATGGGAGCATTTCTGGACCATATCCTGATGTAATCCAGTTAGAGGTTAGCTCAGCTCAAAAACTGGCTCTGTAAGACAGAGGAGAACATGAAAGTATAGAACACCCACCCATCCACCCCAAAAGATGGGAGCAGAGCAATGCTCAGTGTTAGCCCTGGGTTTTATCTGCCAGGTATTTATTTAATGCAGTAAGTTGTCACACTCTGGAAATTAGACCACTTGATCAAAATGCTGTGTTGTCCAGAGATGCTTAATAACAGCATATTTCCCCACTATATTGGTAATAAACCCCTTGACTTATTTACCTGCCTCATTAAATAGGTGTGGCCCTTTTAAAGGAGGGGACAGAGGCAACAATTGCCCACCAGCATCACACTATCATTATTCTGTGTAGGGAAATTTCTCCTCAGTGGGAAAAAAAACAGAGCTGAACAAACAGGATAAAGGATTCTGAGTGGGCCAGGAATTAGGGAACCCTGCATCATCGTGCCTTCATCTCCTGTACACTACCATCCCAAGATTTGCACATGGGTATTATTCAACCTGTGGGCTGGAGCTGCAACTGGGCAACCTTCAGGCTAGATTGCTAGAATCATTTAGGAAGGAAAATACCTCCAAGACAATCAAATTCAACCATTAACCAGCACTGCCCAGCCCACCACTAAACCATGTCCCCAAGTGCCACACCTACATGTATCTGAGCACTTTCAGGGGTGGTGACTCCCCCACTTCTCTGGGTAGCCTGTTTCAATGCCTGACAACGTCTTGGAGAGGAAATTGTTCCTAATATCCAATGTAAACTGTCCCGGTACAACTTGAAGCCACTTCTTTTGGTCCTGTCACCTCTTACTTGGAAGAAAAAACCAACACTCCCCCAGCTACAACCTTCCTTCAGGGAGGTGAAGCTTACAGAAATCTAATCTCCCCTCCCCCGTAGCAGTGCTGGTTACAGCAGTAACAGCATGTTGACCACGTCTAATTCCTGAGGATGCTCTTTCCCACAGTCCTGACACTCCATTACCTTTTACCTTCAAGCTCAGACAATGATGAAGAACTCCTGTCATCAGCTATGGTGTAATCACACCAAAGTGCCTGGGATGTCAAATTGCTCCTCCAAGCAGGATAGTGCACTATTTAGAGCAGTTAGCACCAAGCATCTAATGTGCACCGTGTTGCCCTCAGAATGCAATCCAGCTTCATCTCTGCTGTCTTTTCTCCTCCTAAGGCCTGTTCAGACATTTCAGGGATATTTTTACTGTGATTGAAAATTCCTTTCCTTTTGACCTTCTTCATGTAAAGCAGATGCTTCCCACTCCAGCACATTAGTCCCAGATATTTCAGGGGCTGGATTCATTCGTTTTATCTGTGCTGGCTTTCTGTTGATGTGCCTCTCGTGAAACCAGTGATGTTGCTCCTCTTTAAAGTGTTCAAACAAGTAAGGTTTATGTAACTCCTGTGGAGTTAAATCAGGTTGAACACCCCAGTGTCAAGTACCAGGATAACTGGAGCTCAGCTCACAACCTCTCACAACCCACACTGAACCTCATTTGCATGCCCTGGTACCTCCTTTCTGTGCCTCTGCCATTCCCAGTCTGGGGTGCCCATGAGAGGGCTGCATGAAAGGTGAAAGGTCCAAGGGACTTCTCCAGTTGCACTCTTTCTATGCATCCTTCATTTCTCCTGTGTCCCATCTCACCACACAACCCATCACCCTACAAGGAAGAAAGGGAGCTGCAGGACCTGAGATTGTTCTTTAATCATTACCTCACTAACTTGTGTTTAATTTCACTCATATGACACCCATAATTTAAGTCTAGACCTAACAAACTCCTCTGGAACATGGTGATGCCACGGCCAGGCACAATGAAGGCAAAAATGGGAAGCAAAGTTCATGCATGCTTGAAAGGGTTGCAAAATGTCCTGAAATTGCTTACATAAGAAAGCAAGAAGTGCCTGTTCATTGTGGTCATCGTTCGTCACCACTGTCTCAGCTCCTGCCAACTTACAGCCCAGGGAGGCCAGATCAGGAGAGTTCAGGCACTTTGTGATGTGACCTTTACCTAAGCAAATACAGGCTGGGATGAATAATTAACAGGAAGTTGTAATATTGAACTGTTCTATGAAGGGTGGGAAGGGGCAGAGAGAATAATGAGAGAATAAATGAGCCCTGTAAAAAAGCAGCATTTTTTCTGACCTTCACTCTAAACCTTGACTCGACCTGTTATGCCATTCTCTGATCAAAGCAGAAGCTCTCCTGCATGGATAAAATCTGAGGAGAGACAGAAGGGGTGTTTTTTTGGGAAGAACTTTGCAGGACATCCAGTATGGTCAGCACATAGCCAGCTTCCCCTCGTGCAAAGAGGCACAAAAAGGAGGTGTAAAGATTCTCAAAACTGAATTAGGCTCCCAAGTTCACATTTACCAGCTGCAGGTGGGGCTGAATGCCCTCTTCTTCATTCCTCTAGAGAGCTTGTTCCCTGAGCTGAAGTTCCTGTTAAGGTACAGCCAGGAGGTGCCTGCTGAAGTCAGCTCTGAAAGGCTATTGGCGTGAGAGAAATGCTCTCTTCTTGAGCCAAAACCACCAAGCTGAATATTTTCCTATTGAGTGAATTGTGTCTTTGCTCAGTTAACTCAGAGCCATGATTGTCTCCCCAGCAGAAGGAGACTGCTGTGTCTATTTACCAGTTTGGAACAGCCTGAGCACCCCTGGTGAGGTGCTTGTTGTGGTTTGGAGAGCACCAAAACTTCCACAAGTTCTTATGGAGAGACTGCTGTAGTTGAAGGAGGCACCTACCCACCCAGCAGAGGAGTTTGGTTCTAAATAGTGCTCAGGTGGATGGGACTTTGAGCGACCTGGTCTATTGGAATGTGTCAATGGCAGGGGTTTCAGAACTAAATGGTCTTGAAGGTCCCTTCCAACTCAGGCCATTCTATGATTCTATGGTTCTGTGGTTCTGTGACATGAGAGCTCAGACACTGACCTACTGTCACCCAAACCATCCAAAGGTGGGCATGTTTCCCATCTTTGGTCTCAAGGCCTGTGTCCCAGGGCCTGAGAACAGGCAGGCTTTGGCTTGGTGTCATTTGCAAATTTCCTGATGATGGACTCGATCCCCTCATCAATAAAAATATTGAACAGGCCTGCCCCCAGCACTGATCCATGAGGGACACCATTTGTTGCTGGCTGCCAGCTGGATGCAGCACTGTTCACCACCACTCTGGGCCCGGCCATCCAGCCAGTTCCTAACCCAGCACAGAGTGCTCCTGTCCAAGCCACGGGCTGCCAGCTTTTCCAGGGGTGTGCTGTAGGAGACAGTGCCAAAGGCCTTACTGAAGTCCAAACAGACAACATTCACAGCCTTTCCTGCATCCACCAGTCTGGTCACATGGTCATAAAAGGAGATCAGGTTGGTCAGACACCACCTGCACCTCCTAAACCCATGCTGGCTGGCTCTGATACCCTGGCCATCCTGCATGTGCTGTTTGATGGCACTCAGTATAAACTGTTCCGTAATCTTTTTGGGCACTGAGATCAGGCTGACAGGTCAGGGCAGGCTGACTATCCCTTCTTCTGGCCCTCCTTGTGGTGGATGCCACATTGGTCAGCTTCCAGTCATCTGGAACCTCACCAGTGAGCCAGGACTGTTGGTAAACGATGGAGAGCGGTTTTGCAAGCTCATCTGCCAGCTCCCTCATCACCTTGGGATGGCTCCCATCTGGGCCCATAGATTTATGAACATCCAAGCTCAGCAGGTCTCTGAATGCCTCCTCCTGGATTACAGGGGATCATTCTGCTCCCTGACACCATCTACCAACCCAGGAGGGCAGTAGTCCTGAGGACAACCTGTTTTTCTGTTGAAACTTGAAATGCAAAGAAGGTGTTAAGTGCCTCTGCCTTTTCCTCATCTTTAGTTACTAAATTCCCTCATGCATCTAATAGAGAATGGAGGTTGTCCTTGCCCTTCCTTTTGCCATTAATGTATTTATAAAAATACTTTTTATTGTCCTTTACAGAAGTGGCCAGATTGAGGTCTAACTGGGCTTTTGCCTACCTAATTTTTTTCCTGTATGACCTAGCAACTCCCTTAAGCATTTCCTGAGATACCTGACGCTCCTTCCAAAGGTGATACACCCTCTTTTTTCTCCTTAGTTCCTTCAAAAGCAATCAAAATACAAGAGGCAAATGAGAACTCTATGTTTTCTTTGCAATGTCTTACCAAAGAGGCATATTTAACCTATTTATCTCCTTATTACAGAGACTATGGGCTACATAGTCCCTACACCTGCTCTAGCATTTGGTGGTGTATGCTCTCAGCTTGGGTACTTGAGTGTTTCACCACCTAAACAAGGCAGCTTTCCTTTTGGAATAGAAAGGACCAGCCATGGATCCTCTCAAATTTAAGAACCTAAGACGTGCAAATATTTTCTATAAAGAAAAGCAAGACCCTGGTGTAAGAATTTTCCAGTGTTTGTCTTAACACTTCTACACATGTGGACCTGTACAAATTAGTGAAAGGTTTTGATCTTCTTTTACTCAGAGTCTGGGTGATGCAGTCAGAAGAAATAAAATCACAATTGCTTGTGCTCTCTCTCTTTTCCTCCCTCCCTGCCTTCATCCATCTACCTCTGTATCTACCTATCATTTGTGCTGTTCTTGCAGGAACTGAATCCTTTCCCATAAATTCAATGGCAATGGAGAGGTTCCCAGTGAGTGTTCTAGAGTTACTGGAAGGATTGATAGGATTAAAATACCTGTTATGGTCAGGTTCGGAGCTTGTTCATGAATTTTGTAAATTTCTTGTGTTTTTTTTTTTTTCTAAAATCAGCCAACAGAGTACATTCATATTTTATAGATAATATGTATCAATTCTTAGGTTCTTACAGATTCCAGAAGGATTTTATCGAAAGCAAACTCCTTGCTGCTGGTCAGATGAAACTGTGTCTTGTGGGAAGTCCTCCACTGTGTTGTTAGAGGACCTCCCACTTCTTTCTTTGATCCTGATCCCTGGGGAATTTCCACTGCTCTTCCTATTTCCTTCTGGTCTGAATTTCTCAAATTTCAGTTTGGCAAACTAAACCCCTTAACAAGAGAAAGAGCTTCCTGGAATTGGTATCAGTTTACAGAGAGGTGCCAGGGTAAAAAACACACGATGTTTGAATACTGGAAACAACAAGGACTGGTGTATAAGAGGGGTCAGGGCAGGGTGTAGGAAGGAAAGATGAACATCAGTTTGTTTTTCTTTCTCTCACTGAGAAATAGCACTTGAAGGAACCAGTGAGAGGTGGTGTGACCCAAAATGTGTGTGCAGTTGCACCAAATTTGGAAATAGAGCTGAGGAGGCTCTGAGATGCCCAAATCTAGTAGAGATGGGCCCTGGCCAGGCTCTGTTGGTAACCACTGCTTGGCTTTGGAGCTTGGTTTTAGAGTGGGATCCAGTTCTCCCTTAGGGCTGCAAGAAGGGATGGGAACCAACAGTGAGACCTTCAAACAGATGCCCTCCTGTTCCAGCTAATCTCGCCACTATTACCGTCCTTTTGGCACTGCAGCTTTTCCCATTTCAGATCTTTCTAAATATGAGCAAGGGGGCTAGAAGGCAGAGGAAAACAATGGTGGGAATGGCGTCGGTATTGGGATGCAGTAGGGAGGGAGGAATGTTGAACAGCTAAAGCTCTTTTTCCCTTCTAGCACACAGTGTCTTAGGAGATGCTTTGCATCACTGATAGCTGTGGACTTGACAGGAGTGTCCAGATTGAATCAGATATAACTCCTGTCCACTGGGCTTTTCTTCATGCATGTCCCCAAAATACCAATAACACACATCTGACTTGCCTCCAGGGTGCCAGGCATTTGGTATGGATATGCTTTGTTCCTGCTTTTTTTCTCTGGGACGTGATGAGGGAAGTAAGAACATGAGGCACAGGAGAGGGGTAAGAAGAGAAGAGAACAGTGAGTGTTAGAGGAGATGCAAGGGTTTCTTTGTAAACAGCAGAATTTTGTGGTGGCAAAAGCAAAATATCTTTGTTTGCATTGGCCTCAAAACCAAAATATGTGTGACTGTTTGTCATTTATTCTTGATTTGGTGTCTAGTGGCAGCTCCAGCTCTGTGAAAAGTTGGGAGCAGTGTTCCTGTTCCTGGTATGTGAAGATGAAGTTGTGGTCGAGGGCCAGGCCAAGGAATTTGGCTCCTCTGCCAGGCCCTGAAGGAGACTGGTTGCCTCAGACACACAGCACAGCAGTGAGCATCCCCGTGCCTCAAAGTGTTTAACCATCCAGAGGCATCTGGCTCCAAAGAGAGTGAGGAGAGGGAAGCAGCATCTTGCCCCTGCCAGTTTGGAAAATGTTGAGTAGTGGATTAAAAAAAAGCATTTTCCTGGTGAGTTGGACCCTTTAATGATGAGGATTCACAGCACCTTTGGATCAAAAGCATATATTCTGACTTTGGGCATCATTAACTTTAACAGAAGACTCTCTCTCTGCTCTCTTTATGAAGGTCAGAACCTAAGCTCAGTCATATCTAAACACATCAGATTCCTAATTCTCTTAGGCTCACCCATCATTTCCTAGATCCCAATAATGCTTTCCTGGCCACATTCTAGTGCTCCAAAGCTGAAGGGATCTGATGGGGATTCTGAGAGATGCTGTATTGTACTTTATATATGTATTGATGTGTCATCTTTTGTCACGTTAATGCTTGCTAAGGTCTTGAGGCTCTTGGGAATAAAAAGGATTTGGGGATCAGGCGATCACACACATTGCATATATCAGCTTGCTGAGCAGGGAATGGACTTAAGCCCACATTTAAGGGAATTCTAGGCTTAAATGCATTCTGAAGGCACCCCAGCTTGCTGGTTTTATGCAGTTCTGCTATGAAAGCATCTGCTGGATTATTATTCTCTGCATTAGTCAGGCCAAAATTTAGGAGATCCCCATATCTGTAGAGTAATACAGGATGGTATTTTTGTTTTGGTTTCTCTTTCAATTCCTCAGCCCTTACACTAGCTGTTACATGAGGGCTGCCAGCTGCAGGCTGCCTACCTTCCTCTCTTGCTAAAGGCGGCCCTGGTTTTTCAGGTAAAGCTTTCCTTCTATACTCTCTTGCTTTATTCCATGTCAGCAGCTGGGTTAATTTTGAAGGGTTTGATCTGCAGAGGGGTGAAAGCACACCGTCATGCAGTCAGGGAGATTTCTGAGCATGGCAAGACAAAACGATCTCTTCTTTCTGTACGCCTTCCTTGGATTTATTGTCTGCATCAGCCAGGCTCCTGGTTCCAGCTGCAAGTTTTTATTATTCCAAGAATAATCGTTTGGCTAACAGAGACCTCTCCCTGCAGACAGAGGGAAGGATCAACCCAAACTGATATTGCAGATGGAAGTTTGCTTGGAACAGCTCACAATACCAAAGAGAAAGCAAAGGGATTTTAACAGAAGCATCTATCTTTTTTTTTTCCCCTGGTTGGCCTTTCTTCCGTCTCTCTCCTCCCCCCTCCACCACCTTGAAAAAAAAAGAAAAAAAAGAAGTGGAGAACTATATAACTGGAAGAAAAGCAGCACAAAGACAGACTATCAGGTTCCCTAAAGTGCAAATTCAAATCCAGTGGTTTATAGCATATTTGGGTCAGGTCTTTTGGAAGAAATAGAGAAGACACACAAAGGAGGCACCTACAGCATCCTTTCACCCATCCACTCATGAGTTGTTGTGAGTCCTGAAATGGCTGATTGGCTCCTCACTTCCTGAGCTGAAGCGTCAGAAAAAGGGTCCTGAAAATGGCCCTTTTGCCCCAGTTTCTCACCCATCAGATGGGAGTCATCATCAACAGTGCAGTGGGCACAGGAGACAGGAAGGGCACCATTTACTCGGGCAGTCAGGCAATATGGGAGATGAGAACTCTCCTGGATATGGAAACATTACTTGGTCTTGTTTGTCTTCCTCTTGGTTTTCCTGACGAGATTAATTCCCTTCTCTGTGCGAGCTTAGCTTTAATCCAGAGCAGCAGTGCTTCCCTCCACAGGGCACAGCCAGACTGCTGCAATTGTCCTGGGGAGCAGAATGTCCAAAGCACAATGCCTGTCATCCCCAAACAGGCTGCTCTGCTTGCAAAACCACCCAAAACTTCACTTTTCCAAGAGCAGTCTATAGTGTTGAGGTCCCCAGTGCTCAGTCCTGGTTATGGTTGCTAATATGAACTCTACACTTAACCCACAGGCCCCAGCTGCTGTCCACAAGGCATCCAGATGTATTCCTAAGCTCCACACGCTCCACTTTTCCACAGTCACAACTGCATGACTCAGTGCTGCACAGCAGTTTTCATTTCCAAAGCGTTTTGCAAACATGAGCTGACTGAGCCTTGCCAGACCCCATTCCTTGCCAATTGTATTGAAGGGGCCTCTGAGGAGAACGGCTGCAAGCTGAGCCCAGAGGTGCAATTTCATTTTCAATTGTATAAGCATTTGGGAGGAGGTTGAGAGATGAAAAAAGTTGTTGTTCAGTTGCTGCTGAGATTTTATGCTTATTTCATTGCCATGTCTACTTATTCAGGAATGCAACAGCGTCCTAGGTGCTGATAACAAGCTCACCTCAGAGCATGGGACTTCTGGGCCTTGAGGGAAGACACTAAAGGTGGTAGTTAATGTCTCTTCAGTGTTAAAATCTGTGACTACAAGAAAGATGATACGCTGTTTCTAAAACAGTACACCATCTTCCTCGTCCCACCTCTACCCCTAAGGCTGGAGGTAATTAGAGCAGAGGTTGCAGTTTGCACAGACCAAAAACTCTGGCTGCAATAAATTCAAACAAAAAGCAAGTTCTAGTCTCTCAGTCTTTTTATTTCATAGGCTTCTCCTTTCATGTTACACCACCTGGTGCTCTTCATGCTGCAGCTGGGGGTGGCACCACATAGACAGAGGAGTGATGTACTGGGAACAGCATAACACTGGGAGACCATCTCCATTGCATCCCTTCACAGTTGTTCCACTGAAGCACAGAACTATTTGGGTTGTAAAGGACCTTAACGTTCACCTAGTTCCCAGCAGGGACACCTTCCACTAGACCAGAGTTCCATCCAAGTTGGCCACTTCCAGAGATGGGGCAGCCACAGCTTCTCTGAGAAACCTGTGCCAGTGCCTCATCACCCTGAGAGGGAAGAATTTCTTTCTAATATCTAATGTAAACCTGCTCTGTTTGTGGTTAAAGCCATTCCTCCTTGTCAAAAGTCCCTCTTCAGCTCTCTTGTAGCACCTTCAGGTACTGGAAGGGCTTCTAAGGTCTCCCCACAGCCATCTCTTCTCCAGGCTAAACAACTCCAGCTTTCTCAGTCTGACTTCCTTGGAGAGGTGCTTCAGCTCTCTGAACACCTTCCTTCATGGCATCCTTTGGACTCACTCCAGCAGCTCCATGTCTTTATATTGAGGGACCCAGAGCTGGGTGCAGCACTCCAGAGCAGAGCAGAGGGGGAAAATCATCTCCCTCAACCTGCTGGCCACATTTCTTTTGATGCTGCCCAGGATACAGCTAATTTTAGTCTTCTAACTACTAGTGAAATCCCAAGCTGTAATATGCTGGACTTGCATAAATCGTGTCTCCATGGTTTGATATAAAAATTTTAGAAAATTAAAAATTTGAATCAGTCCTAGGGGGTCTTGGAGATAGGAGAGTTAAATGCTCAAATCCCAGACAAAGAAATTCTTGGATTTTAGACTGATTACTCTGCATCTCTGCAAAGAGCTGGAATTTTCCAAGCCTTGCAATTTGTATATCAACATCTGTTTTACTGGGAAACAGGCACCCAGATGCCCACAAACCTCTCTGAAACCCTCTACTTTTGATGCTAAGCTTTATCACTTTTAATGTATTTTGAAGGAAAATGGAAGTGAAAAGTATCACTGAAGTAATATCCAGGGGAATGCATGAACCTTCCTCTACTCACCATCCCAGACATCACACATCAGCATCAGTCCTTTGAATTTGGGAGTCCAAATGGTCAGGATGCCATCAGGGCCTTCAGTTCTCCTGCTGCATCTTTTGGGATGGGTCAGTTTTAGCATCTGTGAACTGCAGCTCAGGAAAATTGAAGTGTCTGTTTAAAACACTGATGCAAGGTGTAAATCCATATAGAAGAAAAATATAGTTTTATCAGAGAAGACTTGGCCTGGGGAAGGGCTAGTCTAAGCAAACCATGGCCTGGTTTGTACCATCTTGCAGTCCAAGCCAAAAAAAAGCATCTATATCTTGGCTTTGCAGGACATTGCTCAGAAGCACAAGTCACTCAAAGTTATAAGCAGAAAAGAACACTCAAGAAAATCACCAGAAGAGGAAGTCACATGTTGGCATCTCCCCTGTCTGACCGTGGTTTTACTGATCGTTACATCCTATAGAGTAGCTTTGGCATTTTGGTAAATGTCATTGATTTTCCTTAATGCAGACTCCTAGAAAAGTATCTTTGAGAACAATCTATCAGTTTCTTTCATAACTAAGTGTATTTCTATTTAGGTATTGACTATTACTGTAAGAGGCTGTAAGTCAGGAGTGGAAGTGCCTTAGAAGAAATATTCTGAATATTTCTGAACTTCATAATGAGTGAAATTTTATTGCTTTAATGATGCATCAGGTAAACTTAAAACATCATGGTAGATCCTTTCAACTCTGGGATCTCCAAATCATTGGAACTTTGGCTATGGTTGGTTAAGAAAAAATATCAGCTACAGATGGTTTTATCCTTCGTTGTCCTATTTCAGCCCTGGTTAGTCCCAGGGCAGGAATATTTTAGCTGTTAAGGAGGGAAGGTGATTTGCAATCAATACACACATTGGCATTTACAGTTCACAAAAGAGAACTAACCCTAATCACAGAAAGATCACAGCTGATCTACACTTGCACCACTCGCTTTTGATGTACTTCTCTTGAGAAGCACCAGTTGCACATTGATTTTTCTACACAGAATGTGATGAAAGATGGACAAAGATGCTCTGCTTGTCACATTTCAACCCTTTCCTCCACACAGTGCTTTCAGGTGTGCTTCAATTGTTCAGAAATGCCATCAGGGATCACGGGTCTTTGTGGTTTGCTGTACACATTGAACACTACAGTCTGGGATCCCAAGGAGTATCTGTCTGCAGGGATACCAGCTGGGGCTAGCAGTGAAATCCTTTGGGAATTCATAAAATTTATAGAATGGTTTGACCCAAACCCATTTGAACCTTGAAGACCACCTAATTTCAACTCCCCTACCAGGGGCAGGGACACCTTCCACTAGCACAAGTTGCTCAGAGCCCCATCCAGCCTGGACTTGAACAAATCCAGGGATGTAGGAATTGCCCTGAACTTATTCATTTGCACCACACAAAAGGAGTACCAAAGACCACCATTCTGGCCACATCTCATATGATTTTGCAGTACTTTAAATGACAAAACTAGGAGTAATGCAATGGTAATTTGGGTTTGGTTGTTTCTGGGAGAATTCTACAATGAACTACTTAAAACTTTTATTAAGTGTCCATTTTTAATGAAAACTCTTGATGTTTTGGGATGGTAGCAGAAGGTTAATTTAAGCTGATGACATCATTCTTTGTGGCAGCTGACCTCCCTGCTGCTCCTTGGTGAGGCACATAAATGTCTCTGTGGGTACATGAGGGTGCACCACAACCTGGGGAGGTTTGGTCTGCATAGTCAATAGGGCTGCAAAAGGATTCAGTTGCCTCTAAATCCCAGCACCTTTGCTTGGTTAGCTGAATCTGGACTACATTGGTGATGTTACCTAGAGGCTGAGCTAGTGCAAATGAAAACAACAACAGCCTTTTGAGGTGGTATCAGGTGTCTGACACATCCATGTGGTGCCAGGTGATGTGACACATGACCTGTTCACTCCTGTGCCCTGAGGGAGTGACAGCTGTAGGACAGCAGGAAAGCCCAGCCAGAACCTCATATAGCACTGGGTGGTTGTACCTGGGCAGCAACTGCATTTCTGTTCCCTGCTTTGGGAGCTGAGATGTATGTCTCACATGCAAACACCTAATGCAGACAACCTAAATGTAGGTACCTTAATTTCAAACTCTATCTAATCATTTCATAGCCTTTTGTTCAGTGTGTTTTCTACCTCAGGGTATTTTAATAAACACTTTGCCACATATCTTAAAAAATTACAGGAAGGCTCCTGTGCTCCTTAGCATCTCCATATTAGGTGATGGATGGCAATGACCCAAAAATGTCACATCAAATATAACTAAATAAAATGTAACAAATTTGTTTAAACAAACAAACAAAAAAAACCCTAACAAACAAAACAAAACAAATCAAATCAAAACAGTTGTATCATCTGCTAAGGAAATTCACTTCTACATATCTAACAGTGTGTGTAAGTAGAGGAAAGGTAGTATTTTTAAGTCAAAACAATCTAAACTTCATTTGTTGAAGGCAAGATATGAAGATGGCATTGATACCCATGCCAACAAGTCCTGCTAAGGATCATGAAGCTTTCACATATAACAGATGGGCATAAGCAGGTATTATATCCATAACTTGTTGCAGGAAGAGTTTTGAAATTCAGTCTGACTGATGACCCAAACACACGGAAACAGCCATGGAGGCTGGAGAATGGCTGAAGACACCACGTGGCTTCTGAGATGGGCACCTGGACCCTCCTCTCACTCCAGACCAGGAAGCACCACAGCTGAGTGGTACATCCACAGCTGCCAAACCAGACACCCTGGAAACATGGATAATTTGGATATCATACCTATTTTTGGTTTTCTTTGCTTGTTTGTTTGTTTGTTTTTCCCAGATGAGTAATATTGCCTCTGTGAGCAAAAAGCATAAGGATTTCTGCGAACAACGGGAAACTCCTGCCTAAGAGGATCATCACAGCAACACTTACTGCAGCCTGCAGTGATCTCTGCCTGGCTGTGATTTGCTGTTATGCAACAAAACAAATTGCAGGCCAGGGAAAACATAAATTTTATCTATATGGTGTCTATAACGAGGCCTCAGCTTGTGGAGCAGTTGTGAAATTTGGAAACATGGAGGAGGAAAATAGAAATATGCCAAAGAACATGCTGGGAGGAGTTGTACTGCTGAGAAGTTGAAGTAGTTGATGTGGGGTGCATAGTCTGATCACTGGTGGCATTTGAGTCCCTCATGGATTTGCACAGGGTCGCCAGCCGGTTACACATTGAAACAGATGGACCACATGATTATCTGGAAAAGGCACAACAGAGTCACTGCTGGATGTGAAAGTCTATAGCGATGCTGAAGGGCAGCAGCGATCATGAATTACTTATTGAAAAGATGACGAATGCATTAAAGCCCAAGGGAAAGACGGGTGACACTGGAGTTAAATTTGACCCTGTGAAGTTAAAAGGCAAGTCTTTGAGAGAGACAGAGGAGGTAATGCTTGGGGAGTACTTCAGGCCATTACTGCGGAACGATAGAGAATTCTCAGTAGAGACCAGATGGGAAATATTTAAGGAAGCAATAGAGAACACAGTAGGGAACTTATTGGGAGGCCTAAGCAAACAAGGAGGAGCTGGACAAACATCAAAACAAAAGCATTAGAGGGAAAATGCAAACAGAGCCAAGGATCATGGGAGAGTGGAAACAAAAGCACAAAACAAAGAAGAGGAATATTTCCAAAGGCAAGTAAACCTGTTTAGGTTATAGAGAAGCACCAGGAAAACAAGGTGTGAAATTGAGATGGATGAAGATTGTGTTCAATGAGAACAACAGTGCGCTTGTGCTAAGAGCACCAAGAGGAATCCTGATGGCCTAGGAGAACACATAAGAGAGAAAGTGGAGCCATGGAAAGAGTAATTGGCTGAACACTCTTATCACCATCCCTGGAGGGATTTAAAAAATGTGTAGATGTGGCTTTTAGGGATATGGTTTAGTGGTGGTCTTGGCAGTGTTGGGTTAAGCTAGCCTCAATCACCTTAGAGCTGAAGGATTCTATGATCTACCTGGATACAATCACCCCAGACCAAGATCAAGAGTTTGGCTTGTAAGACAAAAAAGGCATCAATTCTGAGCCAATGACATGGAAATGACTTTACAGCAGCCCTTCCATCCTTTTAGCAACATATGTCATCATAGAACTGTTAGAGATCACCCTACAGTTAAGGAAAAGAGGAGGGTTCAAAACTAATGTTACTGCCACCAGTGAAACTATAAAGACATACATTAAAGCACAGTGGGGAAAATCCGATGGAAGCAACTGAGGAATGGCTAAAGAAAATTGCACAGGAAGCAAGCGGTGAAAAATGCTGAAGTGCGGGAAAGGATTAGATTAAATATCCATTCTCTGAATGAGTACAAAAAGAGTAAGGATGGTGATTAAAGGCGCTTTTGACGACCTTTATTTTGAGAGACGCACCATGGAAAGTAGGAAAATTAGACATTTTCCAGCTAAAAGCATTATAACTACAGTTGCTCTGTGGAACAGTAAGAGTAGGGAGGAAGTTAAGTAATGGACTCAAGTCAGAAGGCTGCTAACGTTTCCTCATCTTCCCACATAGTGTAGTAACAACCCAAACTGAGATGGATCTCACGACAATGGGTGTTATACCATTGAGATCCTTATCTTATGCAAGTGACACCAAGCAATTACACAAGCTTGTAATAATCGCTGAAGTGACTGCTGCAGGAGTAAAGACAGCAATTGGAGAGAGAAAAATGCAGGAAGAGAACTAAAAGATTAATTTGAATTTCTCAGGCAATACATGCATACCTGAGATCTTCCTCCTGAAGAGGTTTTTAAAGATGTATTCCTTCAGTAACTCTGCTATAAAGAAAATCACAGGCTCAGAGACTAAGGTGTCTTCATGGAGACGTATCAGTCTGAGATACCTACAGCACTGCCCTGGGCAGCTGGATCACCTGCCCTCAGAGAAGCATATATCAAACAGAAAGAACCATGGATGTCTTTGGGCAAAAGCAGATGCAGAGCCAAGCCATTTTAAGATTAATAAAGAAAAAAAGGGAGAGGACTCAAGTCAAAAGAAGAGAAGGACCAAGGAGAAAATTGGAATAGCTTTAAGAAACCCTGGTCTCACCTATACACTCATTCATCCAAATAATGCCTAAAAATTAACTTGGACAATAGAGTCCAGTAACCTCACCAAAGCACTCAGTGGGAGAAGGTTATAGGCAGACCCAGCAGAAAATCATTGTATTATTCAGGGGAAAAGATAATCTGTCAAAACATCCAGCTTTGTTGGCAATACAGCTTCGTCACAACTGGCACAGACAAACATGGTTTTAGATTAGAAGGAATAATAATCACAAACCCCACCAGCACAGCTAAGTGGCACTTCAGGTGTTTATATGTCATTCACAGTGCTGCCCTGGAAACGTGCCTCCCAGTAAAACAGAGCTGCCTTATATTCCTTGGCTTTTATCTTGGGATAAGTCAGACACTTCCACTACTGCCAGAAGGGAAATACAGCTTTTCTCTCCCGTGGAGTCCACTCTTTGCTGTGCAGCTCCCTGGAACACTCTGAGTCATCAGTATGCTTCAGAGGAAACCAGGGGGCTTAGGGTTTGGAATTTGGGATTTGAGATTTGGGTAGAGAGTGATCTCCTGGGGAGCTTTGCTGCATGCAGGAGGGCAGAGAAAGAGCAAAAGGAAGTGAAGGATGGAGATAAAGCTGACCAAATAGGTAGGGTTTTGCACACATATTAGAAATATGGTAATCCTTAAAAAATCAGCAAAATCTTCTGGGCTGTTATTTCTATCCCTTGCCAGCTTAATCCCACAACTTGAAACAGAAAACATCATATTTCCAGCTGTAAAACCTTTTTGCCCCATCATGTCCAGTTGTGTGTAACTATATCTTGTGTTATGGAGGTTTCATCCTTCCATTGCCAGTGTTTACACCCCCATACATTTACGCAGAGCAACTGTGTCTTCATTCGGCTTCTGTTTGGCAAGAAAAGTCAAGCAAGACTCACACCTTCAACCTACACACTTACCTCTTGAGGGGGAGTGGATGAATAAAAGGAAGGCAAGGCACTGAGCTCAGGGAGGGAAAACAAGAGGACCATTGTTTGCTGCACTATGAAATCAGCTTCCCATTGCCGGGCTTCCCCAGATCACGCTTGTCAAGGTTCGTGTTAAGTCAGGATGATGTCAGGGGCTTCAGAAAGCCCTTTCCCTCTCTGCATCCTCTTCCAATCCAAAGATGTGTGTACCTGTTCCTGCTCTTTGCAGAAGGTACTATCACTTATTAATCCAGCTATCATGTCAGCGAAGGCTTCTTATCTCTTGCAGCAGAAATAAAGTCTACTTGTTGATGAGGGACTGCAAGGCTGGAGATAGGGCTCTGGTAGCAGCTAATGCCACCCCACACATCTTTCTGTGAGGAAGACCAGCTTCCGAATTTATCATTAAATCTTGGGCTTTCTCTGAAGCTCACCCTTTGTAATAGCATAGAATCATAGAATGGGTTGGGTTGGAAGGCACCTTTAGATCATCTTGCTTCAACCCCCCTGCCATGTGGGGACACCTTCCACTGCACCAGGTTGCTCCAATCCCCATGGCATCTTGGCCATAAACATTTTCAGGGGATGGGGCATCCACATCTGGCATCCACGTCTGGGCAGCCTGTGTCAGTGCCTCACCACCCCCGCTGTAATGAATTTCTTATATAACAAATATCTAATCTAAACCCATCCTCGTTCAGTTTAAGGATGACGTAAATCTTCTAAGCATTGCTGACAACTGTCTGCTTGTTTCATTACGACCCCATCCTTGGGATCACAAGGTTTCTGGTATTGATGAGCATACATTTTGGAGCATGAACAAACAGCCAATGGATCAATGTTTGCTGGGACAAACTTGCTGAGATGAAAGATTGGCTTCATTTGTTAAACTTTAATGATTGACCTGTCTGGCAAAGCCAAGAATGCAGTAACTCCCATTTCTCTAGGCAAGTTTAGCTATTGGGTAATTACACTTTAAGCTCAATGAACATTGTTTCTTTAAAAGCATTTCCTTGCCACTCAGTTAAAAGTACCTGTAATTAAACCTCAGAGGAAGACATCACAGATTTAAGGTCTGAGGTTTGAATGACAGTTTCCCGCAGCAGCTCCTTCCCTCATGGAGATGCCAGCTCATGGAGTCAGCATTTGTATGTCCTTTGGGGAACTGGGCAATGAGAGGAGACTGCAGCCTAAACAGAGTATCTATTAAAGCAGGAAAAGATGCATATGTCATCTTGTCTGAGATACATACCACGCTCGGTTACCATGGCAATGGACATTATAGGTAGCTTCGAGGGAGGGAAAGAGTGATTAACGGACAGATAAGGGGGAAGACTAAGCTGTGCCCTCTCTAGTAAGAGTATTTTCATTAAGATTACAAGAAGCATGATCTAGATATTAGACAGCAGGTGTTTGCATTCTTGTCCTAATCTAACTTTAAAAGTATCAGTGACAAGGGCATCCCTTGCTTCCCTCAGCAGGCAATTCCACCAGATGAAAGATTTTCACAGTATCTGGCCTCCTGTTGTCTTTATTTCCCACTCTACAGTGCTTAATCTTCTCAATTGACAAGCTGAAGCGTGCCAAATCAATATTTTCTTTTGAAATTTGGCTGTTCAAAGGCTAACTTCATCAAGTAATGATTTTGTGCTTGGGGCTAAAATCTTGCTTCGAAGGCTTCAATGCACAGGTGAATTTTTCTTTTCAAATTAAAAGAAAAAAAAATTCATCATCATTTTAGCTGAGACTAGAGAAAAGTAGAAGAATAGAAAAAATGCTGCCTTTTATTGCGACTGGAGTTATTTTGGTCCTTTAGCCTGGTTTGTGAACAAAATGATGTCTATGCTGTCTTTTGCCTAGCATTTAAACATCAACGTTTTTAAGCATGTTGGCCATTATCACCCACTTTCAGAAAATGGTCTTTGCCACTCTCTGGGGGTAGGAAGTTCCTACAAGCTTCATTAATATCATCAACCAGGGAAAAGGGGAATTCAAGGCAAATTAAAGGAGAATTAAATGCAAATTAATCTATCTTAATGGATCCCTTAATGCAAAGGCAATTTTTTATTCATCCTGCAAGGCAGCAGCCAACTAATTGGCCAGGAAATACCTACTGGTCCACCAGCCAGTACTCAGGGCCCTACCAGCATGGCTATAGGTTGCCCTTTCCTGATCAAAACTGTAGGGGACACTGGGAGAACTGCAGGATGCAAATGTTCATGGGACCAGGAAACCAGGTTTCATTGCTCATGCAGCAAGACAAGTATGTCAACAGCTTTCTCCAACAACAGCATTTAAAAAATAAAATCATCTAAATCTCCTCTATTGTTTCCTTTTTTTTTTTCCACAATACATATTGCTGCAGGGCTTATTTCAGCAATGGACTTGTACCCACACATTTAACAAAGGCCATGGCTGTTTAGTGAAACCCATGATCCTCTGTCGATGTGAAGTCAATGGAGCTTTAACAAATTCAAAATATTATGTGAGTTTAAGAGCTTTCTGGGATGAAAGCTGGACTTTGGTGTCTTGAAGCAAAGAACTCCAAAGGTCTTTTTCAGCCTAAAGTTTTCTTTAAGTTTGGATCTTAAGATCTGTGTCTGTAGTCTGCATGCATGGTACACAGCTCTTACCTTATTCCTCCTTGGTTCTTACCTTGTCAATGTAAATTAGCCTTATTTTCCAGACCAGAATTCTAGGGAATTTTCAAGTCTCTGTTTTTTCTGGATAAAGGACCTCAATCCATGGAGCAATATCATCTTTGGGGATGAGATGTCCAAAGCATCTTGCAGCATCAAAGAGGGCGTGAATTCCCTGAATGCACCACTCAGACTCTTCCAGTGTGGATTGGTGGATTAAATATGGGCCAGTCAGTCTGGCTTTGTCTTCAAAGATTTCCACCTTCTCAAAGGGATTCTGGTTCTATCCATTTCATATGGGAAATAGAGACAAAGAAACCTCTGAGTATTTAGGATCTAAAGACATGGAACTGAGCAAAAATCCCAACAGGGTGTTAGAAAGATGCAAACACCCCTTCAACTTACAGTTGCAGGTTGATTTCTTGATACCAAATTGAAGCAGTTCCAAAAAAACTGAGAAGGAAAACAAAATATAAAAATCTCTGTGCTTTATTTCTTTCCTTTTTTGTGTAACTTTATGAACCTTCATGACTCCAGGTAGCATTCGACATAGCTGAGGATGTGACCTTTCAGTAGCAGAATGAACTCAATCTACCAATACCATTGCAGAAATAGGTCTTGAAAGCATGGCAGAGTTTTTCTACTTGTTGGTCCCAGAGCTTGACTATGAATCATAGTAGAAAAATCTCAGGATACATTGATTTGAAAAAAGCAAACTTAAATATTTATTAATTGAAGAGCTAAATATTGACTTCATGTCAAAGTGAAGTAAATATCTGCAATGAAAGTCTCAACATGTATAAAAAACCACCAAAAATTCCAGGGAGCAGCTTGTTAGGAAACAACCACCCACTTCCAGGAGCAGCTAATACAAGCAGATGGACAAAAGCCCACACTTCTCTTGAGTGGGCTATTTAGGCTCCACAATACCTGAAAAGAAGATGCTTGCTTGGCCCCTGTGTGGGAATAAAACTATAATGAGAGCCCAAGCCTCCTCCACTGTCCAAGGAGAGAGAAATCTAGTACAAGGGCATGCAGTGACGAGGTGAGAGGGAACGGTTTAAACTGAAAGAGGGTTGGTTTAGAACAGATAGCAGGAAGAAAATCTTTACTATGGTGAGGAACTGGCATAGTTTGCCCAGAGAAGCTGTGACTGTCCCATGCCTGAAAGTGGAGAGGGAGTGGGAGAGGGAGAGGGAGAGGGAGAGGGAGAGGGAGAGGGAGAGGGAGAGGGAGAGGGAGAGGGAGAAGGAGAGGGCTGACCTGCCTTTCTGATGCTGAATTTCAATCAAAATGCATAAAAGAAGGTCTCCTCAGCCTAAGGGAGTTGAAATCCCACTAGCCAAAACAGTGTCAAATCCACCAGGCTATGCAGCAACTGGGGTGATGGGACAGCAAGGGACAGGGGACAAACAGTGAAGAAGAGGGTCTTTTCTATACCTCTTGGTCAAACTGAGTCACCAGGCACTAAGGAGAGCAAAATTTATGAGGCCAGGCAGGAAGAATGAGTAAGAGGAAACCTTGACCCTTGCCAATAGCCATGGAGCTTCCACCAAGAGGAGCTGGCTTCCTTCTCTTTTCCCAAATATGTGTATTTTTCCTACTGGCTCTCAACCAATACAGATATAATCAACATGGTGAGCAAAGAGATGACAGTTTTCCATACCAGTCCACTGGTCAATACAGACCAAGCAAGCTGACTGCAGTTAATAACTGATGAGGGGCTCACATCCACAGGACATGGTCCAGTGGCTAAGGGACCTACAGAAAAACCTGTATTTTTGACCAAGGCCGTATACACTAGAGTGCAAAGTGTATCTAAGATTGCCACGCTCCTCTAAATGAAATAAAAACCACAGCTGCAAGTGGTTGTTTGTTTAAGTAGTACTTGTTACGGGTGTTAAAAAAATATCTTTGCTTCTAATTCTGAGTTACTACAGGACTCCCACAAGGATGGGAAACATTCCCAGAGCGGACAGGTAGACCTGCCTGTTTCATTTTTTCCCAGTGGGACCCGGTGATGTCGTTTGCTGCTGTTGTCATCAGTGTTTTGTTTAAACTTCTTGCAATAACTGAACTCTTTCACAAGTAATCCTGCTGGCTGCTGCTGTGGGTTCTTCCTTCTGAGAAGTCACATCAGTGGCAATTGAGCTTGGACAGCTTCCTAAGCCATTTCTTCTATCTCCACCACAAAAGAGAGAATTCATGAACAATCCCTTGCACAGCAGCAAGGGAAGGCTTCCTCCTCTGCAGAAGTACTCTCATGTGGGGGAGAAGATCAGAGTTGGGGATTGCCAGCCACTGATCTGGCTGTGTGGCTTTTCCCAACAGTTTGGTGCATGAAATACCTCCTTTCCTGGGATTGCATAATCAGAGGAAGGGAAATGAGATCTCAGGGAGGGACTCAGAGATCATAGGGCAAAACTCCAGCTCTAGCTCTTCTTACTAATCCAGTTTATGTCATCCTCATTCTCACTTTAACTTCTTTTCCCTGACACATCTATTAGGATTCATTCAGGAGAAAGTCAGAGTGACTCAGACATCTTTCCTTTAGCTTAAGAATTCTCTGGATTTTAACAAGTTCAACCAGCCATGATGTTATCAGACACTGAGAAACACAGAACCGAGGTGGTGTCTTCTGAGAACAGAAGATCTGAGGAAAGGTCAGCATGGTACTGGAAGAATCTAACTGGGAGGAGATGTCCTATGGTTCCCAGACCTGCTAGGGTCTCTGCACCAACAGTACAGGAGGGCTATTTGGAGAGAGAAAACTGAACTTCCATTTCCATCTTTCACCCTCCTCTGGTATCCCAGGCTGTGAACTGTTTGAGACAGATGGGGAAATTTGTCCAAACACAGCATGGCTGGTTTTGTGTGGGAAGGTTCAGTCCATGGGACTACACAGTTCTAGGGAAACTCTGTTTTATCTTTACAAAAATATACTCTCATGTGGCAAAGAAATAAAAATAGTGATGGTGGGAGACACGACCTTAAGACTAAACATCCTCTAAAAATGGTGTTATCATGATAGTTAACTCTTTGGTCTGCTGGAGGGTGCTGGAGGGCCACAAAGATGCTCAGAGGGCTGGAGCTCCTCTGCTGTGGAGACATGCTGAGGGAGCTGGGTTTGCTCAGCCTGGAGAAGAGAAGACTCCAAGGAGACCTTAGAGCACTTCCCAGTGTCTAAAGGGGCTACAAGAGAGATGAAGAGAGACTTTTGACAAGGACTTATAGTAATATGACAAGGGGGAATGGCTTCAAACTGTCTGACAGGGGGCAGGTTTAGATTAGAATTTAGGAAGAAATTGTTGTGAGGGTGGTGAGACACTGGTACAGTTGTTTGAAGAAGCTAAGAATCAGATGGATGCATTGCTAATCTTGTGTTAGCATCATATCAGGTCTAATCCCTATCCCTAGATCACTCAGGACTGCCAGCCCTCTCCTTGTCATGACTTTGGTCAACTACATCAAAATGGGCGACTTATATATATATATATATATATATATGTATAAAGTGTGTACATACATGCAATATATCTATATCTATATAATATAGAGATAATATTAGCTGGATCTCAGCCAAAGGATTTAATTCCCAATTCTCCACCTTTGAACTGGCATTTTGCTTTACTGAGGCCAACTTTGCCATGGCAAAGGCCTAGAATGAGGCATGGAAAAAATTAACAAAATGGAAAATTAAACAAAAGTTTCCAGCTTAACAACTTCCCCTACTCAGGGCTATAAAAACTGAACAGTGTAAAGACCCTACTGAATGGATCCTTACAAGAGGCTGTTCATGTCTGGAGATATCACCGTGACATTTACATGGAAAATCACAATCCAGACTAGGGGGTTTTCCCATGGTTTTCCCCAAAAAGCATTTGGCTCAGCTGAGTCCTGAGCACACATTTCCTCTCCCTGGCTCCCTGGGGCTGCTCCTTGGCAGAGCTCTCGCAGTCTGATGGTGATTCCCGAAAAGCATCTCCTGAGACGGGGCAGAGTGAGCACATATCCTGGATAAGCCACACTCGGAAATGCAGAGGGTGGAGAAGAACAACTGTGACATCTTCCTGACGCCCCCAGTGCCTCCTGCCTGGAGCCTCAGCCCCTCTGACCAGAGCTGTGTTTGCTGGGCAGGGAGGCCACCCAGCAAACCTTCATGCAGTGACGTTCTTGAGGAAAGCAGCTGAGCAGAACAAAACTGAACCAAAGCCTTTTCACCACTTCTTCATCACAAAGAGATGCTAAATACAAATCTCAGCACCAGGCTCGCTTGAAGGTTGTGGCCTGAGCAAACCCTGAGCAAACCTCATTGATATGGGGTGAGTGGGGAATTTCTGTGCTACTAAAAGTAAACAACAGGAAGCCTGATTGTACTTTCTCAACCTGAACTTTTCAAGAAACCACACAGCTTGAGACCTGGCACAGGCCAGTAATACACAAGGGGTGCAAGATGCTGAATATGAAGCTGCAGGCAACCACAGGATAAATCCTCTGAGACTCATGGACCCTTGTAGTCTCTTTTGCCTTTTCCAATGTCATGGCACCATGACATGAGGCACTTGACACCTTGAGATAAGCTCAGCTCGTTTGAGCCTGGAGCTAAAAATGCCAAGATTGTGGGTTCAGTCCCTGTATGGGCAGCCCTTAGAGCTGGACTTGAAGATCCTTGTGAGTTCCTTCCAACTCAGAATATTCCATGGATCTGGGACTTCTGATTATCTTTCCAGTACCACCGTCATGAGCAAAGCCACCGCTGGGCCACTACATCTAAAAGACAGGAAATTCTGATTCAGGGCTGCTCATTCACAGTCCCAGGCACTGCCCATCCTCCAGTGATGGAGTTCAGACTCTCTGTTCCTCACACTGTGGATTATTATCTGGTTTTGTTTGTTGGTTTTTGTTTTCTTTTCTTTTCTTTTCTTTTCTTTATTCTATTTCAAGGGTTGCACCATACAATTTGTAAGCCCCAGTCTCCTGCCTGCCAGCACTGCTCAAACGTTGGTGCTGCCTCGTCCTACCTGCACCTCGAGGTGCCGGAGCTGACCTTGGCCCTAAACGCCTGGAAAATGAATGAAGGCAGTGTTCAGGAACAGAAATCACGTCCGCAAATACAGCCCTGCAGAGGTCAGGGCTGGAAAAAAGGTTGTGCTGAAAGGGCAGCTCCGGTGTGATCCCCAAGAAAGCAAAGGAACGACAAGGAATTTTAGCCAGGAGGGATGCAGAGCAGCAGGAAGGGGGACTCTGTGTGTGTGCAAAGCCGGCTCGACACCTCCCCCCGCCTTTTCCCCTGTTAAGGGGGGTCTGCCAGCTCAGGAGTGGCACAGTCTAGCGCAAGTCCTGCCTCCTGCCTCCTTCCTCCTCCTCCTTCTCCTCCTCCTCCCAGATGTTCCCTTGTGTGCAGCCATCTGTTGAGCTCCCTCCTCCCTCCTCCTGCGGGGAAGGGGGCAGCCAGCTTGCCCGGCCAGCTGCACGCCTTGGACGGGAAGGAGGAGGGAGAAGGAGGAGAGAAGAAGGGGACAGCCGGCCCCAAGCCCTGCTCCTGCTGCCGGCTCCCGGCGGCGCCCGCTCCCGCCGTGGGAACCCACCCCGGCCCCGGTGAGCCCCTCCCGCTGCCCCCACCCCCTCCCTGACCCCCGCATCCCCTCCCTGACCCCCACCCTTTCCTTGCGCCCTCCATCCCCTCCCTGGCCCCTGCATGCCCTCTCTGCACCCCGCTCCAAACTTCCCCGGGTGTGCAGAACGGTGAGGCTCAATTTTGGGGAGGGGGGAAGCTGTGCCGCGATGGGCTGAGCCCTCCCTGCCGCCTCCCCGGGGATGCGCAGGGCCAGCCCGGGGGTCCCCCTGCGGAGCCTCCCCAGCCTCCGAGTGCGGGAACTTTTTTTGGTGGGATGAGGTTTTCCTCGCCAGGGGGTTCAGCGGCCGGGGGTGCAGGGCAGTGGGAAGGACAGAGGTGTCGGGTGGGGGTAAAGCACTTTTTTCCCCACCCCTGGTTTTTCCAGAGGGGGAACTTTGAGATGCGGTGGGTGCGTACGAGCCCCCAGCCCGGTTCCCCTCCCGGGATGAAGAGTCTCCGGCTGGAATCCTGTCTCCTCTCCTTCCCCCAGTGGAATGGTGGTTTGTAGAGGTCTCGGGATTGCCACGGCTGCAGAGTAATCCGAGCAGCAGCTGGAGGCTCCGCACCGCCTCCCGTGCCCGGCTTCGGGGCTTTGATTTCACACAGGGCTCCCTGTCTCCCCTCCTCTCCCGCCTCCTCCTCCTCCTCCTCCTCTCCGGGCCCTCCCCTCAACTCTCGGGAGCGAAGAGAAGCTTTTTGGTGGGTTTCTGGTGCTGGGAGGCTCGCAGGGTTTTGCAGCTTACTCAAGGTAAGGAGAGGAAGGAGAAGGACAGGAAAGCTTAGAGGGGTCGGCTGGACGGGGTAAAGAAGCTGGAAGGTGAAGAGCGGGGGGTTCCTTTCCACCCGGGTTGCATTGATAAAGGCATGGCAAAGGCATTCCTGCCCGGGAATTTCCCATCTGTAAGGGGATCAAGCTGACGGGGAAGGTGTGTTTGGAAAGGGGGGAGAGGAAGCCGAGAAAGATTTATTCATTCCCTCATTGAAAAAAAGAAAAAAAAGAAAAGAAAAAAAAGAAAGAAAAACAGAAGAAAGAAGAATGAAAGAAGCTGCTGGGTGTGACTTCTGAAGCAGGAGGTCAGAAAGCCCGGGGTTCCCCTGATAGTGCACACACCCTGTAAACTTTTAAGCAGCTCCCAGGAAACTTGTTATTAATGCTGCAGTCATTAAAAGGCGCAGCCCACGGCAGATTTATTAGCTCAGTAAACCACAACACGTGCCAAGCTCTCTGGAAACAAAAGGGTCTGTCAACTTTACTCCTCTCGCCTGGGATTTGGGAAGGCTGGGAGGAGAGCGGCGGGGATGGAGCTGGTGGCTTTTGTCGCGGGGAAGAGGCATCGCCCCCGCTAGCCGCCGCTGGCCAGCGCGGTCCGGGGATGCAATTCCGCGGCAGCAGCGAAGACATTGGAGCAGGGCTGTAAGGAAAGCACAGCGAACCCTGCTGAGCTCACGGTGCTCGTCGCGGCAGCGGGACGAGCAGCCCCCGGTCTCCCGGACGGAAAGCTTTCCCGGTGTGCCTGCCATGATAAATCAGCTGCCGCTGGCCTGAATAACAGCATTCACTGAAGTTACAGTGGGAAACTTGTCCGGGCGGACATTGTGCCACTGCTCTGCCGAGAGCAGCCGGTGCCGATGGCCGGCGTTGCGCTGCAATTTCGCATTGATTGCCGCTCCAAAGCTCGGCTGGCAGCACCGGGCTGCTGCAGCGGCGAGGAGCAGGGCGAGCACCGGGAGAAGAGGCGCCGGGGAAAGGCAGCGTTGGACCATCTCGCCGACCTCTCCGGGAATAAGAAGCACGCTGGATGTGTTAGATGCTGAAAGGACCGGAGGAAGCTGGCACGTCCCTGGGAGGATTTTCAGGCTAAACTTGGCTGGGGGCTCGCTGTCGGCAGCCAGGGCTCACAGGCAAAGCGGGTCAGTGTGTGCCATCGCCCCGGCGCGGGGCATGGCTCCCGTCCCATCGTGACCCACGGGAGCCAGTCCCGGCCCCTGTCCTGGGGAGCACGGGGGAGGTGCCTGCTCACAGGCGGGTTATAAATGGCCCGAGGAGGAGCTGCCGCTTCCCTCCTCCGGAGGCGGTGGATGCGCGGGGTGAGCGCTGCTGGGCGCTGGGGCAGGCAGGAGGCTGGGGGGCAGCACTCGGATGGGTTTTCCCTTGCGGCATCCTGGAGCAGGGCAGACGTTGCTGGTTTGTGAATGAATTTGAGCAGCTGCTGTCAGAGGCAGTAACAAGATGCCTGGAGGGAACGAGGACGTGACAGACATCCCAGGGGACATTAATTTCTGATGACAAGCTGGGCTGGCAGGAAGGGCTGCAGGGTTGGGGTGAGGGTCTCCTGCACCCCTATTCTTTACAACTAAGTGCTAGGAATAAACCTGCATTGAATGGATGAGAGGAAATTGTGAGAAAGGGGGAAAAAAAACATGCAGAAGTTTTTAGGTGGTTTTTGTGGATTTTTTTTTTTTTTTATATAGGGAAAAGCATCTTGTGCTCCCCCAGCCACACAGTGAGCAGCAGTGCGTGTCACCCCTGTGCAAGACCGAGCTGGGAATAAAAGGTGAGCCACCGTCTTCCGGAGGTTTAGAGTTTTCCCTCCATCCCTAACTGCTTTTTTATATCCTCTTTCAGTCTCTCCTCCCTCCTCCTCCTCCTTCTCCTTTTTTGTTAGCTGTTTGGTGGGGAGAAGCAGAGTCTGGAGGGTGGGATGAGACAAGGCATCCTTGTCCGGCAGCCCTCCTGACCCCGGGCTCGGCACGGTAGCTGCAGTGCTGGCCGCCTTGGCAGGCTATCAAAAGAAACTTCCGAACACGGAGATGCTGAGGGCTGGGAAGAGATAAAGGCTGGCTTGAGCAAGCTGTTTCTTGTCTTAAAATTTGGCACCTGGACCTATTGAGGCAAATGTATGAATGGCTCAGCCATTCATTACAAGGAAATCTTGAGATTTTAATTTTTATTGCAATTTTTATAAATCTTTTGTAATTTTTTTTTTTTAATTTCCTGGGAGTTTCTATCATATTCATGGTGTGCAGCAAGGGGGAAGGAAATATGTGCTCTGGGAATCGCCCCAGCCGTCTGTTCTTCTTGCAGACACTGCAAGAGATTAAACCATCCTGGCTGCCTTGGCATGGGACATTCCTGAGTTGCATTAACCAGGCTGGAAATCTCCCGTCAGAGCAGCACCAAACTGGAAAAAAGCACTTTATCTTCACCATAGCAGACAGAGGGCCATGTGCTGTGTGTAATGTCTGAGTGCCAGCGTCTGCTGGGTTTCTTTTCCTTCCCCTTTTTCCCTTCCTGATTCTTTTTTACAGTCTGTGTCTCTGTGATGGTGACTCCTCTTCTTTCCCTTGATTCTTGCCAGCAGCTCAAACCTAGGGGTGGGGAGAGAAATCACAGAGTGGTTTGGGTTGGACCTTAAAGATCATCCAGTTTCAACACCCTGGCTATGGGCAGGGACACTTTCCTCTAGACCAGCTTATTCAAAGCCCTGTCCAACCTGGCCTTGAGCACTTTCAGGGATGGGGACTACATTTTCAAGGAAGTTTTTTTTCTTTGAATAAGATAGTCCTCCTCAGGATAAATTGAGACTCAAACTCCTATTGTGACTGATGGGTCAAACCAGATGTGATTCCTCAACCTCATCATGTATGAGGTGGCACATGTGCATGGGGCTTGTGTCACCTGTCTCTAAGCGGGGCAGGACTTGTCCCTGACCCCCAAAGTGCCTGTTTTCCTCCCATCCTTGAGAACAATATGTCTGTAGCAGTTGTCATGGCAAGGCCAAACTTCACAGAGCAGGACAGGGGAGATGCTTTCTCCAAAGCACTTTAATCCTACTGCAAAAGTTCAGTTTGTATCTGTCCAGGACCAAAGCATTGCAACCTCTTGCAAGCGATCTCCAATTCAAAGAATTACAGGATCGCAGGGTAACTGAACCTGGCCAGGCTCATCCGTCCCCTTCCCTCTCCCCTGACCTGGCTGCCCATTTTGCAGAGGGCACAGCAGGGTTGCTCTCCCTAGAGTGTCCAGGAAGGCGGGAGCTGGGCGTGGTGCCCAAGGATAGTGGTAACATTTGGCTGGACCAGTTACGGCAGTGGCAATGTTGTCTGGGGACTTCTGTGTGGGGTGAGACCCACAGGCCTTGTGCTCCCTGCCTAGTTAAACTGGTGGGAATTAAACCTGGGGATGGTACCCCCATCCCCACACAGGAGTGAACATCTCTTGGACTTAGTGCTAGTTATCCTTAAGTGTCAAGAGGGAAACCGAGGCACTTAAATGGGGACTCAGGGTAGCATCGGTGGTGAGATATTGGTCCTGCTGGGGAAATGGCTCTCCCAGCCCAATTCAGATGATCTTTCACCAAAATTCTCCACCAGCCAAAAGGGACTGGAGAATCCCAGGCCAAGGAGGGGAGGAAAAGAGCTAAGGAGATACCACACATCATGGGGGCAATAAAGCATCATCTGCAGTGGGAATCATGGTGGGGATGACACACTCCTTGTAAACCCTTTATCAGCTCTACCTACACCCTTTCCCCTCCCCAAATCCCCACTTTCCAAGCCTTGTAGGAGACCCACTGGGTCTAGTAAATGTCTCACATGCTTCACTGGGATGGGGGCAGCTCCTGAAGCCCCAGCTGATGCTCTACCGAGCAGTTTCACTGGCATTCATTGTTTGCAGCATCACGTTGCAAGAATTATTGGAGAGGGGGAGCAAAGAAAGGCCATGAGGGGAATGAGATGGGAGCCTCCAGCTGTGCTGTTTGCAACAATAATGGCCAGGATTGTATTTATTATCTCCTCAGTGGAGGGTCTGCAGCTGCACGCTGAGAGCCACAGACAGCAAAGGGGCCCGGAGACTATTGTGCACGGAAAAAAACCCAACCACAAAAATAAATAAAAAGCCCACAAAGAATCCCTGGGTCAGCTGGATCCGTGCCAAGGGGCACCCAGCTTAACTCCCAGTCTCCTCATTTTGCCCTTCCTCGCTGAAGTCAGCAGCCCCTCAGGGCTGTTAGGAGAGGGGAGATTGGCAGCTGCTGCCTTTCAGAGAGCTAAAACTGCATGAGGTCCTCTTAAAATCCTTCTGACAGGGCTGAAGGTGTTGCCCAGCCAGATTGAATTTCTTTTCCCTCTGCTTTCTCATGATTTTTTCCAGTGCTGGCTGCACCATGACGAAGGCATGCTGTTGAGGCAGTACTTGGACCTGATCTGCAGCCACTCCTGTTGTAATGGACTCAATTCTCTTAGAGGTCTTTTCCAGCCTTAATGATTCTATGATTCAAGGAGAAAGAGCTGGAAAGCCATTAGAGATACAGGATGATGAAGCTGTGATGAGTTGTTTGCTCTTGGTGGGATGTGTCTCACCAGGAAGAGGAGAGGCATCACCCTGGGATGTATCACCTTCTCCTCCCTCCTTTCTCTTGTTTCCTTCCCCCTGCCTAGCTCATCTTCTCTGGGGGAACCCATCCATGTCTATCCATGCAGCACGGTCTCTCTGTAGCTCAGGCCAGCCCTCTGGGGTGATTGGAAGCAATCCAGATCAGCAATGTGGGATACATCTATAAGCATCTTGCCTTTCCCCTCATTGACCAGAGAGCTGCTGGCGGGTCCTTGCAACCTGCACTTCCCCAGCATGGAACATCATACATGCCATCCCAGGGATGTGCATGGAATGTGGCATTTCCCAGCTGGGCACAGTGACATGGCTGATCAGCTCTTGTAACAGCTAAAACCAAGAAATATCCATTGTGGGCAGGAGAGGAAACCTCCTCTCCCCGTGCTGAACCTCTTAATGTTCCTCACTGGCATATGGTGTTCATCCTGGAGTGCATTCCTCTGGAATTATATCATGTCTCTGGGAGCCGGAGTGCAGTGAAAAAGTATCATCATAGCAGGAGCCAGCGCAGGAACTGTCTGTGGTTGCCTGTCAGGTGTGTGTCGCCAAGGGCTGAGGCTCCCAGAGAAGCTTGCTGGGATCATTTTCACTTTCAATAGTTGACTATTTAGGGAGGAAGGAGAGTTTAATCCTCTCAAGGTTACTGCTGTGATTTGGGTAAAGCCTGGGTACTCACAGGCTCCCTTTGTGCCTCACAGTGGGTTCTTGGGCTACCTGATGGGACAGGTAGCTTCAGCAGGTCTTTCTACAGCAAAATGCACTAGGACTGGCATAAAACTCTATGTAAACCCCTCTTTTGGCTGTGAAGCACCCTGTTGAAGGGCTGGTCTGTTCCCGAGTTTGTGCTAAAATAACGGAGACCTCCCATTCTGGGACATGTCGCTATGATAAAAATTCTATTTGGGCTGAGTTTGAGATGGTTAAGAAAATATTTGTGTTCCTGGCACAGATGAAGTCTCTCTTATACTCAGTGAGCGCCAGGATAGTGAGGCCTCCTACTCCTGGAAATGCTCACAGTTAATAAGCAGAGCAGGGAGGATGGGAAATAGGAGTTGTTATGGGTAGAAGAATTCAGGGTGGTCATGCTGGAAGTGATTCTAGAGCAGGAGAAAGTCCTGAGCTCTTACATCCCATGCAGGCACCTGTTTGACTGATTCCATGCATCCCGGGCTGCTGGGAACCAGTTGTGGCTGCCAAAGCTCCCAGTTTGAGTGGTTCTGCAGCTGGAATAGCTGGGAGGCAATGGTGGGGCTGGGATGCTCACATCCTGTCTGCTCCCAGAAAACCCTGTGAATCCCTTCTGGTGCTACACCACTCCAACACCTGCCTTCCCCTGCCCCCAGCCACTCAGGAGGCCTGGCAAACAATTTCCTTTTGGGAATGCCCCCTCTGGGCACGAGCACAGCTTGACTTGAGGGTGGAGAGCAAAATTGCTTTCAAAAGCCACAGGAGACTAATTCCTCCACCTGGAAATAAACTGCTATTAAGCTGACAGCTTTCTGAGCTGAGCAGAGAAGCGGGAATTTTGTCCAAATCCCGATGTCACGGTGATTTAATTCCAAATTTTCCTGTGCTGTGTGTGGCACCAACATTTTCCCACTTGAGGAAAAATTCCCTGGAGTTGGACTGCTCTTTCCTCACAAAATGCATCTTTTCAAGGCACAAAGCTTTTAGTGTGGAAGAAATTGTATTTCAGACATGGATGTAAATGAGCTGGAAGTTACTATATGGGCTGGCAGACCTGCCTGCACATGTTTTCCTTTTGTCAGATCCCAAAATACACCACCCTGCACCTTGATTTCCTCCTCCAGGGGGAATGAGGGATGCCTGAGGGGGAAGATTGCACAAGTGGAATAAACTACTAGCTGTTTAAGCACTAGGATGATAAATTATCTGTGGCCTCTTGCAAAGCAGATGGGAATTGTGACATTAACAGTTGCAACAAAGTTTATTTTAATAGGTCTTTCCATTTCTTTATTAAATAAAGGGTTTTCTTTTTACATTAAAAAAAAAAGTGTAGAGCAGAGACTTTCAGCCAAGCAAGCATTTTAGTGTCTTTTCCCAAGTAACAAGGAATAGGACGAGAGGAAACAGCTTCAAGTTGCACTAGGGGATGTTTATATTGCAAATTAGGGAAAATTTCTTCACCAAAAGGGTTGTCAAGCATTGGAACAGGCTGCCCAGAGAAGTGTTTGAGTCACCATCCCTGGAGATATTTAAAAGATGTGCAGATGTGGTGCTTGGGGACATGGTTTAGTGGTGGGTTTGGCAGTTCTGGGTTAACAACTGGATTCAATGATATTCAAGGTCTTTCCCAACCTAAATGATTCTATATTTGAAAACAGATCAGTGTGGAGCTGTAGGATTTGGAGGTCCTGAGTTCCCTCTAGATCAATCCCACCCGTCTTCTATGCAGCCCGAGTGGTGGGTTGAGGGCCTGCTTGACTTTGCCTTTAGGGTTGTGAAATGCTTTTGATGCTTTTGATGCTTAATTTAGCATTTCCTTGGCTAATCTTATCTATCCCATCCCCTGTAACATCTACAAAAATCTCCCTAAAGGATGGAGAACATGGTTGGATGCTGGAAAGTCATTGCAGTTTTGGCTCAGCCATATCTGTCCAGAGAGGAGAAAAGCAGATGGAAACAACCAAGATGGAAAAATGTGGAATGGTATCTTGTTTTTTGCTCTTTGCCCCTTCTGGCTGTCCACAACCTTTATACCATGGGGTTTGCTGAGATTCAAGTCTTGCAAAGACAGACTTGATGCAGAGCAGTGGGGTTCTTGCCCAGACCAGGAAGCAGCATCTTGTCTCTGTTTATACAGTTTCTCCACTCCTCAGTGATTTCCACTTCAACATCAGGCTGCTGACTTTAACTCACTGAGTTTGACCATCCAGCCAATTCCTTATCCACTGAGTCATCCAACCATCAAATCCATGTTTCTCCGTAGAGGTTAAGGTGTTGTGTGGATCGGTGTCAAATGCTTTGCACAAGTCCAGGCAGATGTCAGTCACTCTTCCCTCATCCATCAAGACTGTAACTGTGTCACAGAAAGCTGTGAAATTTGTCCAGCAGGATGTGCCCTTAGTGAAGTCATGTTGGCTATCACCAACCACCTCCTTATTTTCCGCGTGCTTTGGCAAAGTTTCCATGAGGATCTGCTCCATGATCTTGCCAGGCAAAATAATTAAAGCATAAAGGAATTCACAGTGAAATCTTTTCTTTTTTTTCTTTTTGCATTCCTTGCATTTCATTCTGATTTTTCCCAGGGAGCAGGAGCATGGAGCAAAAAGTGTTCAGGCACCTGAAGGATGCCTTTTTACTCCTGCTCAAGTCTCTCTTAAAATTAACCATAAGAGCTAAAGTCACCACCCCAGTAGCTGAGCTTCCCCTCACCCTAACTCTTGCATGCACTGGCGAGGGAAATAGGGTTGCAAATCCATGTCTTTATATCCTATTGGAAAATTGGGGATAGCTCTGCTGTTCTAAGCAGCTTTGCAACTCCCACAGATAAAAACATCAGTGTGAAGTGAAGGGTGATAACATATCCCCTAAAAGTGACTCATGCAATGTCACCGGATGGAGGCCTCCATGAAATCAAGTGTGATTTGGGAGAGCCAAGGGATGGATTCTCATCCTTCTGTCATTGACACCTAGAGTAACTCCACTGAACTCTCTCAAACTCATCTAACAAATGCAGGATCAAATATAAAAACCAGATACTTCTTGGATTCCCATCAGGTCTCCTCTCCCTAAACCCCAGAAGTCTCAAACACTGAGTATAAAACCAGGACTGTTTGCAAAGTGTTTCCCAAACCAGCAAACAACAAAATGTAACAAGCAGGTCAGAAAACACAGTTTCTATTTACACCAGCATTTTTTTTGAGGTTTAATAATATTTATTGAGAGCTCTTTGCAGCTCTTCTGCAGGAAGAGCCGGTCTGAAGCGGGCGAAGCAAAAGCCCCAACGACCTTTACTTTCAATAGATTCACACAAAAAAAAACCAACAACGAAAAGAGACTAACCTTGTCAGCAGCAGTCTCTTTATTATGGGAGGGGTGTGTGTCTGCAGCAAGGGTTTAATGGTCTCTGGCTGTAGGCTGGTTTGAGCTAGTTTTGCTGCCTGCTCAAATTGGCATATGGGATCTGGAGACCCGACCGCGATTGCATCTGTGGCGTCATTTGGGCTCAGCCGGGAGAGTCCACGCTGGAAAAGTGTAGCTGCTGCTAGTGCTGCACTTTAGTCCGTAATTATTCTAATTTTACAGAATAATTAATGGGTGGAGAAGGGGGGGAAAGGTCTCTTATGCAATTTTGTTGTCGAGAAGCAGCTCTGGAGCATTCTGGTGCTCTGGAGCTGCTGTCCCAGCTGCCACTTAGCCTCCAAGATATTTAAAAAGAGAAAGAGCCAGAGCCAACTTTTTTTTTTTCCTTCAGTCTGGAGGATTTATGGCCTCTATCACAACCTATGCACTTGTTTCACTTTCCAATAACGTTCCTTTTCCCCTGACCCCAATTAGTGCTGGCAGCCAAGTGGGCCTGGTGAGCTTTGCTATAAAGACTTTGTTTATTTCTTTACTTGGCTGATACAAGAGACAGAAGACAATCCCAAAATTTTCCTCCTGAAATATTGTTGCTAATCCAACTCTTCTGCCCTTTGCTAGAACAACAACCCTATTTGGGACAGGTGGACTTCAGCTCTTCCCTTTTGCCTTTTTTCTTTGAAATTTTTCTGCTAATCCAGAATTTATGTTGTCAAAAAACAACAATTTACCAGGATCTGTCCACCATGCCTTGCAGATTCATGCCATATCTGATCAGGTCTACCTGTGGGCTGCTGTGGAAAAGACAGATTCTGTTTTCCCCACTCCTGTGTGAGAGCTTGTAACCCTGTGGATGGTCACCTGAATTTGTTGGAAAACTGGCCTAGGAAAGGGGAAAGAGGAAGATCAGAGAGGTTTTTGTTGGATCAGTGAGCCAAATTGGTTTATCCAAGTGCACCTGGTTATTGGGACACACTAGGGTTTGGAAGATGCAGCCAAGAATGGGGTGGGAAGCAGTAAACAGGGAGACTGGGCATCCTAGTCTGTCATGGACAAGGGAGAGAGGGACATCTCCAGGGATGTGTATGGTCTTAAGTTGGTTTCATCCCCTTCTGGAGCAATTTCTTTCTCTTCACTCCACTGTAGAGACAACCTGGTGATTTGGGGGTTCTTTTGCACTTCTTACCCATGTACCTCAAGCTTCATTGGATGAATTTGGGGCTTTAGCCCCAACCCCATCTGCATTTCAGACAATGCTTTGTTCAGAGGCATGTTGAGGGAGGCTGAGGGAATGAAGAATGAGGAGTGGGGCAGCTGTTTCCTGACTCCATCAAACAGCAAACTTTAAAGCACCTCCCCTTGTGTTATTTCTTTAATTAGTGATTGATTTTTTGCTATGGGGAATTCCAGCTTGGTGGTTGCCAGGGCAACTGGAGGTAGCCTAGGTAGCATCCTCTTAATATCCGCATTCCCAAAGAGGGGGACCAGTCCCCAGGCAATGGGCTTTCATCCAGGGAGGGACGTGTCAGCTGATCAATCTCCCTAATGAGAAAAGCCTTTAAGGGAGAGGAGAAGGAGGAAATCAAGTGCAGTGAGAAGTGTGGATTTGCAACACCACCACCTCTGCCTGACCTCACTCCCTGACCATCATCTGAGGTCTGGCACTCCTCTGCAATCTGCTTTTAATGTTGGGGGCTTTTTGGCTGGGAAATCTCAGTGTGAGTCTTCTGTGTGAGTCCTGCCACACAGCATTGCAGTGGATGAGAACAGCAGGGAGAAGGAATAAGGGCATCTGCAGGCTAAAGGAGAGATGTAGGATCTGAGGAGAAGGCTGGCATCCTCCTAGGAGCTTGGTCCAGCACTGGCTCCATTAACCACTACAGGTTCTCCTTAGGGCTGTCTCAGAATATTTGCCCTGCAGAAAGGATGAGCAAGATACAAAGACCACAGCCCTGCAGTCACTACAGGCACCTGAAACGTGGGAGAAGATATTGCACCCCCAGCAGCTCCTATTGCAATCTGTGGGTATAAAAAGGCCCTCTAGAGCTGCCAGATAGCCAAAACTTGTCACTGGGATCCCTCCATACCTCAATAGCCATAGAAATGAAGAGGACATGGCTAAACCAGCCCCAGGGTGGGCTGCTTTCTCCTGCTGACTTTCCCCTCACTATCCTAGATGATGGTGCCTGTGGTTTCTTGTCCATGGTGTTTCCCTAGGTGAAATTCCCCAGTGCTGCAAGAGGATAACTCCTCTTCCTTTTACAAGGGGATACCTTGGCTTCCTGCCTTTATCAACAAAGCAGCTCGTGGGCAGCAATCCAAAGGCATTTTGGTGCAGTTTCAAATACACAGAGCTGTAAATGCCTGCGGTGTGTTTCTTTCCCATTTCAAAGAGGGCTATCGATTGCTCCACACAATGATAAAACATGCCTGTACCTGACTAAGCTCTTTGCCGACTATCTGGCAATGCAGGAGTCTCTCTCTTGGACTGGAAGATGACCAGTAACTTTATTTCTCCCATCTTTTATCAGAGCCATTAACCAAGTGGCATGTTAGCCTATGATGCTCCACGCTGCTCCATAAGGGAGTTTCTAACTGGTACTAATGGATTGTATCCCATCTGCAAAGCAATTGCAGAGCCAGTAAGGGAGAATTTGTGGCAGTGCTGTGAGGAGGGAAGAGGCAATAGATGCTGTGCAAATACTTCAGCTGAGCTTTGTGTACAGCGTTTCAGCAGTGTAATGTTTTGTCTTTACTGCTTGTTGAAGTGATGGATGTTGCTGTGAGAGTCACTGTATCTGCCCACTTCTGGCAATCATTTTTGAGGCTGATCAGGAGGGAAATTCCCATGTCAAAAGGGTTTGAGCAGCTGCATATCAAAGTCCAGCACTGGCTTTCAATCTCCTCTCAGCTCACAGAATCATAGAATAGCTTGGGTTGGAATAGACCCTTTAAAGGCCACCCAGTCAAACTCCCCACAATAATCAAAACACCTTCTACTAATCCAGATTGCTCAGAGCCCCATCCAACCTGGATTTGAATGTTTGTGGGGATGGGGCATCTACCACCTCTCTGGGCAACCTGTGCCAGTGTTTTACCACCTTCATCATAGAAGAATTTTTCCTTACATCTAGTCTGAATCCCCCCTGTTTTAGTTTAAAACCATTACCCCTTGTCTGTCCTACCACAACAGGCTCTATTAAAAGTCTGTTCCAAGTTAAATTAGGGCTTTGGATTTTGACCTCTTACTTTTGTTCAGATGCCCCAGAAGGAGCCAATGAAGATTTAGGCAGTGCTCAGAAAGTAAAATTTCACTCTGGTGTGTCTTTGGACTTCCTGATGTATGATCCAGCTCCCACCAGAGCTAGAGCAATTCTATGAGGAAACAAGCTGCACTTTTGAAGGAGAAGCTGGGAGGTCCTTTCCATATAGAGACATCAAGTGGGAATAGCCATTGGGTAGAATCTGGGAGAAGAAATACCAGTAGATTGGGCTGATACCAATGTAGGTACTTCCCTGTACGTGATATATTTAACATTTGAGGTTTTGCAGTTTTAGTTTACAAGGAGCTCCCCACTGCTGTAACTTCCCCTGGCAATAAAGCATTTCAGTGCAATCCAAATGCAGCTTCGTGAAAAAATAAAAATAGTAGTATTTATTTTAGGGGGGACTGCAGCAGGCAGCAAGCTATGTCTGTCTGCACAGAACCAGAGGGGATCAGCCTTGATGTCATTAGGAAAGGGATATCTGGAAAAATGTCTGCAGAGAAGAGCCCTACCCACTATGTCCCCTCTGCACACGTACATGTTTCCTCAAGAAACAGTTAAGAAGGGCTGAGGTTAGGGCTCATCTTCCTGGTTTTCTGTTGTTTCTATAGAATAATGGACCCCAAAGGATTACAAGCCAGCCTTTAGCAATGGTTAACTTGCAGGCAACTTGGCCAGAGTCCCAATCTCTGCTCTTTATTTGCAGGAGGTCTGGGAGACACTGCCATACAACTCACATCAGTCTTCAGGACAGTGTTTTTGCAACATTTTTCCCCCTTTGCACTTTTTTTGTACATTGGCAAGTAGTCCCCAGTCAGTCTCCTGGGAATGAGAGCAGGGCCAAGAGGACCATGCTGAAAAGTGAGAGAAACAGATGACAAAGGGTGGGTGAGGGGAGATGAAGTGTGAATTTCTAGGAAATGGTCCTGGGAAGGAGCAAGGGCTGTGAGGAAGGAATCTCAGCCAGATCAAAGGGCGTGTGAGAAAGATGATACCAAAAGGAAGTTAATTAAGTGCTTTTAAACAGTGGTGGGAAAGGTAAGAGACCTGGGAGGCTGAGGTGGGGACGGGAACATTCATTTAAAGGGATTTCCTTTACTTTTTTCTTGTTAAATGAGCAGTTGGCAAGTGAGTGTCTGTTTACGGCCAGCAGCATAGCCAAAGACCAGTGCTGATGGATCTGCTTGTCTGGTTTGGTGAGATTTTTTGTTTCCAGCCTTCTGGAGACCTTGTTTGTAAGGCAAGAGGAATCATCACCCCTGACTGCAATCGAAACCAGTGAGGACAGCCCTTGCTGCCTCTGCTGACATGCAGGATGCTGACATGCTCCTATGTACCCTCTCCAGAGATGCAGAGCTAAAGATGCTTTTGGGTTTCTCTTGAAATCGTGCAGCTGTTGTTGCCCACTGTTGTGGGGGAGAGTTGTTAGGATGTCATCTGAAGAGGTTCAGCAAAGCTGGAGGGTGCAGATCAGCTATCTGCCTCTCTTGTGTGAGATGATGGAGAGACAGAAATGTCTTGGAGGGAGAAGGGTCAAAACCAAAGCAGTAGAGAGAACTCCTTGCTTACTGGCATTGTTAATCAGAGAAACTACTTAATGCAATTAGCAGAGGCTCCCCAAAGACTCTACATGAAGCAAATTGTCTCCACTGTGCAGGGGGCTGGGCCCACCACACCAAAGGCTAGGTTAGACTGAACAAGCCTTGGTTCCTCTGCTCTGGTAGGAGCTGCCACTTGGCCAAGGAGGGTTGCTTTTAGCCACCTGATACAAACCCAAACTTCTAAAATTTGCATCTGAAGTCCAAGGAAGGGAGATGTGATGTCCATTTGGGCAGTAAGGAGCTGGCCTTTTCAGCTGTTAATTCTGGATGTTGTTTTGAGGCTGCTGTTGCCTGTAGGTATTCTGAATGGAATTTGGTTTCTTGTCTCCCAATAAGGCCTTCAGACACCTAAGGTTCCCCCAGCCTTAATGGTTTCTCCAACCTGTCAGCGCAGGGTCTTGAAGTCAGTGCTCCCAAATCTCACAGGGATGCCCTGACATGAAGGACCTCTGTGTGCTGAAGTTTGCTGGGTTGTAAAATGACTCAGTGTTTGAGCTGTCACTTAGCTTCTTCCGTGGTCCAGTCAAAAGCATTTATGTTTGATAGATCGTGCTTTAAGGCAGCCTAATGTTCTTACAGCTCGTTTCCAATTTTTTTTAATTTGGTTATGTGTTTAAAGACTGCTAACCCAATTTTTTTTTCTCCATTAAGTTCCCACAGGGGTTCATAACGTGAGAGAAAAGTCTTTGGGATACCCATGCTATTTAAGGGTATGCTTAATCTCTTCCTTTGTAAAGAGAAAGGACAAGACTGCACAAGTCAAACAGTTACACATCCTTCATAAAGTAATTTCTACAGCAATTAAATCTGCTTTTCTATTGTCTTGTTTTCCAGGAGAACAATGCATTTCCTGGCCTGGTTCAGTTTGCTGCTTCTCCTTCCTTGTTTTGGTGCCACAAAAACCTGCTTCCCTGGCTGCCACTGTGAAGTGGAAACCTTTGGTCTCTTTGACAGCTTTAGCTTGACCAAAGTGGACTGCAGTGGAATAGGCTCACACATTGTTCCTGTCCCAATCCCTCTGGATACCTCCTACTTGGATCTATCATCAAACAAACTGGAAACAATAAATGAATCGATGCTTACTGGCCCTGGATACACCACCCTGGTGAGTCTCGACCTGAGCTACAACAAAATTGCCAAGATTTCCTCCACAACATTCTCCAGGCTTCGGTACCTGGAGTCCTTGGATCTGAGTCACAACTCTCTGGAAGTCCTTCCGGAGGACTGTTTCTCCAGCTCTCCTCTAAGTGACATAGATTTGAGCAATAACAAACTTTTGGATATAGCTATGGACATTTTTGCTTCAAAAGGTCAAGGCAAATCCCTGAATGTGGATCTATCCAATAATATGCTCCGCACAATTACAAGGCACCATGAAAAGAGCATTCCCAACATCCAGAACTTAAATCTTTCTGGAAACAGGCTAACATTTGTACCAAACCTTCAAGGCATTCCTCTCCGATATTTAAATCTTGATGGAAACCCTCTGGTCAAGGTTGAGAAAGGAGACTTCAGGGGGCTGAAGGACTTGATTCATTTATCCCTCAGTGGCTTGCAGGGCTTTAGAGAGTTATCTCCTCAGAGCTTCAAGGAACTCCAAGCCCTCCAGGTTCTGGATTTATCCAACAATCCCAACTTGAAGTCACTGACTGCTGAAGTTATCTTTGGTCTGAACTCCCTACAAGAGCTCAATCTCTCTGGGACAGGCATATCATCCTTGCCAAAGACTTTGCTGAAATACCTGCCTTCCATCAAAAGCATCACCTTGGGGAAGGACATACAGTGTCTCAAGACCATCAAGGAAGGACAGTACCACCGGCAAATTGGGCTGACCAAAAAAGAAGTCCTCAGTTGCCATGACAGCCATGGATCCATAGCAGCAGCACCTTATGTTTCATGATGGAAGCTGGGGAGAAGGAGGGGTGGGGCAGGGAGGGTGGGAGGCCATGGGACTTGTACAGGTGTCGGACTGAGACAGCTTGCAGTGTGCCTTTTGTAAAACTGTCAATAATTTATATATTTGTATTTGCCAATAGTCGATTGTTTGTGAATTTTATAAACTCTCAAATCTCAGCCGGCATTTTCTGCAGGCTCCAGATTTTACCCGGTGCATTGAGGTCCTCACTCATCCCGTTGGCTCAAGAGCAGTGATGCTGGATGATGCAGGGACGAGTCGCTCTGCAGGTCCCAGGGCAGAACAGTCAGTCTGGAGCAAACCCTTCATGCCTCAGACACGTTTGTAGGAGCAAAGCTACATCTCTGGAGAGCACACACCAAAATGTACCAGCTCTGTAGCTGCTTGCTTACAAACCCATGCATCATCCTTCTTTTAAATGTTACTCCCCAGAATGTGCCTTCTGGATGTTGCCTTCATTAGCAGCACCCTGTTTTCTGTCATGCACTTTCAGTCTTGAAGAAACATTTCCAGACAAACCTGAATACAGGGTGCACCTAATGTGCTGGGTTTTACATGTTATTTGCATAGGTGTGCAACAAACACTAAGTCGAGACATTTTCCCACCAATTTCTCCTTGTTTTCCCACCTTGATCCTTTTCATGTCTAATTAACTTAGGTCCAGCTTTGGCAACCTCCTGTCTTTTTAACCTCAGTGAGCCATTGGTCAGAGATGATGTGCAGCAGAGGAAGGGAAGCAGAGGGGTCTGCTAACAACCACATCCCACCCAGGAACTAGCCTTCGATGAAGGAGGTTGCAAAGGGAAGAGATCATGTAGCCTAGCTCAGAAAAAAACCAAAAAAATTGGAAAAGAATCCCTCCTCCCTTTCTGGGGAAGCTTGGAAGGAAACTTTGACAGAGATTCTTTCTTGATGACCTTATCAAACCAAGACGCAGTCCTAGAGGATATGAGAGTAAGTTGTTTCCAGGCTGACATTCCCCATCTGAACACAACATCTGCAGCTCATCTGGGCATATGTGAGGCAACTTGCAGTGCCAAAACACTTCTAAGAACGTGCCAGGGGAAGAATTAACACTGATGCCTGTGGCCCTGGAGCACTTTGCTTATCGGAGAAAAAGATCTTTGGGTTTTTTCCCAGAGTTGTGGCTTTTCTTTCTCTCACACAGCTCTTTGGTTGCCAAGTGAAATTTGATAAACTGAAATCTGATGAAAAGCCTAGTCCTCAAAGTTTTACTCATTTTTTTCCCTCCATTGCTGAAATTCTGGCAAAGGGGAACCCCTCTGGAGCCTCTTTTTCTCCAGTCTAGGAGGAAGTGGGAGAAGGCAGCACAACATGACTCAATGCCACGTGTGAAGCCTTCAACTTGCTTATAGGAGCAATGGAGGTGACTGCTGAGGTCTGGTCCACATCTGGCATGCTCTCTCCGGGGGGATGGGATGTTATGGATAGAAGTTCTGCCCAAGCTGATCTGTGGTTCGGTCTCTAAACCCAGCCCTGCATCAGGGCCACTTTCAATGTTTGATTTAGGGAGATCCATGTAAAGGTGATGCAGGTATAAACTCATCTTACAACTGTCCTTGGGAGTGTTGGAAGAAGCTCAGGTTTTGTCCTCATAGCCCCAGAAGTCTTGGAAAGTGGAAACCCTGTTCCCCAAACCCACTGACTCCATAACAGTCAGTCAACACCTAACTTTGGATACTGAAATTTGATACTGAAATACTCCCACATTTCCACCTATCTTCATTTCAATCATTTGTTTGGGTAGCTTAGGGTGGGATTTTTACCCCTTCCTTCAGCTTTGGGGGTTTTTCCCCTCTACTGAGCCTTTGCAATGTTTGACCAGCCTTCACAATCACAGGAAATACATTGATTTTCTTAAAAAGGCAACGGTGCTGCCTATGGGCAGAGATTTGGAGGGGAACAGAAACAAACTGCAGAGCAAGACAGGGGCAGTTTGTGAGGAAAGATGTGGGAGTTTTACTGGATCTTGCCTTTTTAAGAGAATTATTTTCTGCTGGCAGAAAATGTATTATTTTTTAAAGAAAAAAAAACTTTTTTAAGCCTGTACATAGATGAAACATTACAGTTATCACTTACGGTCAAAGTTACTGTCTTTGCAGCACTGTGGTAAATTTAAAACCCAATGTGACAATCCAATTGAAGACTGCAAGATTTCCTTGTGTAATCTCACGCTAGCTGCTAGCTAAAGTAGCCTTAGCAAAAGCTGGCAAATACTGTTGCTGTGTTAGTCTGTTTTTTTAAAGAACCTCTGCAGCATTGTAAGGCTTTGTGATTACTCACAATATAATAAAGTGATTTGGAGGAGAATAAACCCAGATCCCCCAGATTTATTGCTTCATTGCTGAGCGGGTGGCAGCTGAAGTGCAACACAGCTTCTCTCCTTGTTCTGCTGATCCCCACCACCCTCGTGGGTGTTGCATCTCCAAACTGGGGGCAGGATTCATCCCACAGTGCTTGGCTCACTGTGCTCTTCAGTGATGGGAAGGCTTGAGAGCTTCTCTGGTTGACTTGAAGGAAATTAGAAACACATGGCCATGAAGCAGCAGAGGGCATGTGGTTCGAATTCCCTGCTCAGGACCTGCTCCAAAGCTTGTGGAGCAAGTGGAGATTCTTCGTGGATTTGACCAATCTGGGGCATGGTCTCTAGTGTTGCAAGACTGGATTTGCAGCAGGTGGGGCGATGTGGGGAGACACCACAAGACCACAGAAGTGTTCAAGAACACGTAGATGTGGTGCTTAGGGAGATGGTTTAAGGATGGACTTGGCAGTGCCGGGTTAAGGGTTGAACTTGATGATCTTAGGGGTCTTTTCCGTTGCTAAGAATTCTATGGTTCTGTGGGGGTAGAAGGGAGCAAAGGGGTGCAGAAGTGATGCCACGGCACAGAAAGCTGAACACTGAGCTTCTGACAGTGACACACATGTAATCCAGTCTCAGCACCCTCCTCTCAGAGCTGGGGCTGCTGCACAGAGGGCTAAGACCAAGCAGAGCCACTGCACCTAAAGAATAAATAGAAACCTCTCTGGAGCAGTCTTCCTGCTCTTAAATAGCAAATTTAATTTTAAAGGCTTCTTGGTGCTGTGTATAAAAGTGGTTCAGAGACCCACTCAGGAAACTGCCTCTGGGAAGTTGCAATGTTCCTATTCCTCCCAAGCCTAAAGGAACAACCGCATCTCCCACCAAGGCAGGCAGACTTGCAGGCTGCCTGGAAGAGACTGTTGGTTCTTTTTTTGTTTCCCCAAAATGCTCCGTCCTTCAGGATGGTATACAAGGTAGTCAGACGATAGCCTGAGGTGTGACATCATCAGGGAAGGCCAAATCTTGCTCATAGAATTATTATGGACTGTTGGGGAAAAACCACCACCACTAACCATTCGAGATGACTGCTCCTCTGGTATCCACCGTAAGGTTGTGACCACGAGGCCACACCTACCACCACACCCTTTGGGGTGGAATCACTTCTGCCCTGGGGTGTGGGCTCAGTCCATGGAGAGGAGAATGTCCTCCTCTCCTAGGGAAGGACAATCTCCTGGGACCCATGGGTCTGAAGCTGTATTCTCCCACCTCCTTGTGAATGCCCCACATATGTGATGCTCCAGCACTGTGTTCAATCTTGTCCCTCCCAGTACTCCTTTACTTGCCTTAACATCTTATTTTGCAACTGCTTTTTATTCATTATTTAATTAATGTCTTAATTTATTATTCCAATTATTAAAATATTAAATTATGTTAATTAAAATATTGATCAGATTATCATTTCCTATTTAAATAGCCTTTACAAAGTCCTCTGAGTAGGAAGAAACAGGCAAGCCTCTACCAGCAACATGAGCCCTCACATTGCCCTTGTATGTCCCCTCTGCACCAGTGGGGCACGAACACCTGAAACAGCACTGATGTCCCCACAGAGGAGGAAGGGCACATCAGGGCTTCATGCCTGGATGAGCTGAGGAGGCCCTCATTCAAGCTTCCTGTCAGCTTGATAACACGGTGTGATGGACACCTGGTGTCAGGCACCAACAGCCACCCATGCCAGGAAAGCCACTAGTGCCAGAAAATCCGTTCATGCCAGGAAAACCATCCATGCCAGGAAGGCCAGCCAGATTGGTTAGCTGCAAGCTTTGGCTGTCTCCACAACCAGCTCAGCTCTGCAGCCAGATATGTTTGCCCTGGCAGGCAGGATGGGCGTTTTAATTACAGGCTCAACATTTTTAGAAGCAGGAAAACCTCAGCAGAGGCTCGGCAATAAGGCCAGGCTGGGTAAGGGAGGAGGAAGAAGTGAGTGAGCTTGCATTTGCTTGTGGTGTTCTGTCTGCTGGAGAGTTATCAGCATCTCATCCCTCCTTTCCAGCACGTGGGGAAAGACAGTGAGGGTCACTTTCCCCCCTCTGACTTGTGCCCAGGGCAGCACAGGACAGAAATTCTTCTCTTTATTAGAGAACATGCACTTCTCAGTACCCAAAAACACACATTTTCTTCTCATCAGTCTGCTGGAACCATTTCTCCTGGCAGTCAGCTGTCAGCCCACAGAAGTCCCTTGTTGACTGATTATGTGGCTGACTTCATAACAGCAGTAGGTGCTGTCCCTTTTAAAAATAGCTGCTCTTCTGTACATTTTCTATTTTGCAGAAGGTTTTTATTTCCAGCACGTTTGTTTCACACAACCCTGGCTTGTTCAGGCGGGAAAGCACGGATGCACTCTTGCCATGCCAGAAAATAATGCTGGGCATAATCCTTCTGCCTGTCCTGGCACCTGCCTCCTAGGAAAGTTTTGGGGCAGCGAAACCCTCTGACCCATGCATGTTTATAGAAAATTACTCCTGCTTCATCAACCTGAGATTTCCTCTTCCTTCCCTATTTGAGTGGACAAGGATATCCGGGACCCTGATTAAAAGGTGGAAAACTGGAGCTAAAACTAGGCCATCAGATAAATCCTTTCCTGCAATAAGCAGGGAGTTGGAGTACCGGGTCCTTAATCACAGCCTTTGTCTCCCAGCATTTGTATGCCTGTGTGCACCCATCCTCACCGCCAAAACAAACCCACCCCCGCCTGCCCCATCCCCACCCCTGCACTCACCGCCTTTCATTAATGGGATTAAAATAAAAGTGGTTCGTGCTGCCACAGAGGAACACCCTGGAGAAGGCAGCAGCCCGCTGTGCCAGGCGCTGTGCATCCCTCGGAAAAGCCCTGCCAGACCGCAGAGGGGTTTGGGCAGGGAAATGTGCTGCCACCCTGCTCAGCTCCACCCATTCCTCTGGTCTGGCCTCTCCTCTACTCCGGGTGCACCGCAGAAGGGTTAATCAGCCTGAAAAAAATCCTGGTAACTTTCCCACCACCCTGGGGATGTCCTTTAACCCCCGCTGCTGCCTGTCTGGACCTCTGCGCCACATGCGCCCCTCCCTCCTCTTCCTCGTTAGTAGAAGTGTCACAGCACTTGCTGATAATTGACTGGGGTCGTGCTGGGAATTTCAACCTACATTTCAAAGAGATTGTTAACCTCTTTTTCCAGCTCTTTGAACTGCTTTGCTTTATTGCAGGTTAAAGGAAACACACGGCTTCTTCCTCCCAGAGCCTCTTTTGATGGGAGCTTGGCACATCAGAGCTGGTGGGTTTTTACCAGAAATGATGTTGGTAGCATCGTGCTGCTAAGTGGCATGTGATGATGCATTTGGGGGCAATTAAGCTGCCCTCTAAATTCAGAGGGGATTCAACACAAAGAGATGGTCCAGAGGTGGGCAAGGGACAAGCACAAGTATGTGACATCACTGCCTTGACATGTCATGGTGGGGTTTCATCCAACAGAGAAGGGCTGTAGGAAGGGCTACAGGTTATGGGTTGCTCACCCAGAAACTAGGTTCAAGCCCCTCTATCATGCTGGACCTTTTGGATGGCGTGGATACACAAATGTCAATTTTTATGTGGTGTGTTTGAATGGCTGGTTTAAGTTACCCTGTGACTGCAAGGCAGTAGAAAGAGGTTGTCCTGACCTTCCTCTACCTTACATGAAAGCTGGAATTGGTTTAGCCCTTCAAAGTATCAAAAAAAGATCAAAGACCACCAGTTTTCAGGCAGATCAGTGAGGTAAACCATCCTATCAGGCCATGCAGTCACTAAAAAATGCACAGCTAGAAGAGGATGGCTGTCTGCAAAATGAGCACTTCTCCTTCTTCCCAATGGTCCTTCTTCCCAATAGTAACTGGACTCTAAGAGTGATGGCTGCATCCACCTTAGGTTCAAAACAGATGTTCTGAAGGCTCCCAAGTACCTCTCAGCATCTTGCCTATTTATAATCTAAAACCTGGCCCTGGCTGGTCTGCTGTGAAGATAAATGTATGTAGGACTGTGAGCTGTTGGACTGTTAGGCTAGACAGTGTCCTGAAAGATAAGCTCTGCATCACCAGACTTGTCACCTGCATTGGTAGCTCTCCACTGACCACGGGGGTCATCCTTAGGCCTGTAGTAATTCTCAGACCTGTTAATCTGCTGTCTCCATCAGAGGTAAGAAACTTTTGAAAAAGGCATAGCTTTTCCCCCTGAGATTCACTGTAGGAAACAGCTTCTGGTTTAGTCCTTACCTGCAGCCTCCTTTGCAGCAACACAAGGGGCAAGGTTTTCCCCTACTTTGCTCCTAATCCTAATAACCAGTGTAAAAATTCTTCGTTTTCCCCAGAAATATTCATTCGTGGAATTTTTCTCATTTAAATTTTTAATGAAGTGATTGTTTGCCTTCAAAACCCACCCCCTGCCTGGCAGCTGCCTGTTTGTCAGAGAGCCATCTGGGACCTGCATGCCAGAGACTGCAGAGGTGAAAATCCCGTTGAATAAACAGGAAAGGGGGAGGGCATGGAACATATACCGATGATATCCCATGAGAAATGCCTGGATAATCCATGGTGGCAATCGTGTCACAATGCTATTTTTACTGCAGTTTGTTAAATGTCCTGTGGCAGCATCCTCAACCTCCCAAGGCAAACGCTACACCATGTCTCAATTGGAAAGGATCCTGCCCCAGGGATCTTGCAAACAATATCTAAAAAAGGATATTGCCACAGAAAATATGAGACTATTAATACTGTGTTTCAGTTACTTTTCCCCAAAACTCATCAGAGTGTTGTACTTCTCCCTTGGTCATTTTAGGAACCCACAATGGCTCCTTTAGGTCCACATCTACTTGTCTTAAGACTGCCCTAATGGTGTGCCAAGCCTTTTGACAAGTGCAGTGGGCTTCTGCCTTTGGAATTTATTTCCCAGCTGGGTTTGAATTCCCCAGTGAGAGACCTTTTCAGCCTAAAACATTCCCCATAAGAATATTCTTCTCTCTACTTCTGCTCCTCAGCTCCTCAGCACGTAGAAATCTACATTCACACGCAAATCCCTGCTCCACAGAAAAAGTGCAGACACTTGGTGACACCAGGGACAGAGATGCTGTTCTGGGAAAGAACACTACCAGGCTCACAATGGGTTTGGGGTTCATTGTTTTTTGGGAAAAATAGTGCTTTTCTGAGGTGACTCTGCAAGTACAATTTGATGGGTTTCACCCCAGAAAAGCAGTGGCAGAGTCATAAAATCATAGAATGGTTAGAGTTGGAAGGGGCCTTAAAGATCAACTAATTCCAACTCCCCTGCCATGGGCAGGGACAACTTCCATTAGACCAGGGTACCCAGAGCCCCATCCAGCCTGGTTTTGAACATCTCCAAGAGATGTCCACAACTTCTCAGGGCAACCTGTGCCAGTGCCTCACACCCTTACATCTTCCCCCTTCCTGAAGCTAAAAGTCAGAGCTATAAAGTATGCATTTTTTTAGTATCCCAAAGCAGAGTGGAAGCCCCACAGCTGGCAGAGATCCCATCCTAGTGTCACCAAAGGGATATTGAAATTACAGTAACAGCCCCAGCAGCACAATGGAAATGAGGTGGCAATTCCTTTCTTTTCTCTCTGCAAGCCACAGCAGAGGAAAAAGTCCCCAGGACACAATCCTTGTGTCCTTGTGTCCGTTTCAGTGCCACAGGCCCTGTATTATCTGCTGCAGAGAAGAAGTTAGTAGCCCAGTCTGAAGCAGCAGTTTCACATGGCAGAGCAGCTATGCAGTTTCCAGCAGAGCTCTGGAGCCAGCCAAGCACCATTAACCCAGTTTTTCAGCCAAGCAAGGAAGTCCTGGCTCCTGGCAGGCTTATTAGCTTTGGCACTGAGCTCCTCTGACACCCAGCCAAGGCATTCTGGCTGCAGCTGGACTCTCCTGGCTTCTGTCCCACAAGCTTGGGTCTCTCCTCATCACACCTCCCTGTGCTCTTGGTTCAGCTTGGGAAGTGCAAGATTGTGTGCCCGACTACCTGAGCACTAGGGATGGCTACAGATTTGGGATTAGAGGGGCTGTTCAGACTCCAAACCTCTCATATATCCAAAGACCTCTGAGGTTCAAACACTTCAGAGCAAAATACTTGCTTTTTCAAGAACAGAGATTTTCCTTCCATCTTACAAAGATGGTGCTGGGCATAAGCAAGGATGACTTTGTTATTTTTGCTATTATCACTTATCTTCCCTCCTTCAAACACTCAAGATACGTTTGAAAGCATAAATAAAAGCTGCATGGCCCTTCCCAGGGATTGAGCTAATGTCAGAAGCAATTAGTTGGAAGAAAAGACAAAATCCCTGAAGCTGACGGGCTCTGGAGATCCACTACATACTAGATCTTCCCTGATGAAAGTGAAACTCTAGACTCAAAATTAAATCATAGCGTGATAGAATGGTTTGGAATGCACTTTACTGATCATCTAGTCCCAACCCCCTACCATGGGCAGGGACACTTTCCACTAGACCAGGTTACTCAGAGCCCCATCCAGCCTGGCCTTGAACACTGCCAGGGATGGGGCATCCACAGCTTCTCTGGGCACCTGGTGCTACTGCCTCAACACCCTTACAACAAAAAAAAAAAATTTCCTTATGTCTAATCTAAATCTACTCCCCAGCCTCTAATCTGAATCTTCCCTAGCCTCAGCCTGAGCAGGCAACTCCTCATCTTTACCCCTGCAGATGTGGTAAGGAGGTCACAAAATTAATGACTGACAAGGAATGATGCTGAGTTTCAGCTATGTGTGAACTGCTGAACCCCTGCTGAAGGCTGGTTCCCTCATTAACCACTTTCCAGCCCCAGGCACAGCCTGGGATGCAGAAGATAGCATTCTTATCAGCTTTGCAGAAATTAACTGGGGGATCTGCTCTTCTCCCAGGCACCTGCTACATGCTGCAGGTAAAACAGGGAGCAGACAGCAAGCACAGAAAACAAAGGGGATGCTCTGTTGGGAATAGATAAGAACAGAAATTGCCCCATGATGGTGACCTTGGTCACAAGTTGCCCTATCACCAGGTAAATAGTACTGGCAAGAGACAGAACTTCTGCTGATCTCCCTGTACTGGGACAGGCAGAAGTGAGATCCTGGAGGGAAATAGGGTCTGGTTAGGGTGGCAGCCTCTGGATCAATTCCCTTCACAGCAGAAGTGGTGCTGCCACGCAATGAACTGCTAAGAGGGACATCAGGGTGACACAGGTTGTCACTGCTTGTTCAAAAGTTGCATGCATTCAGGGAGGAAAAGAAATTATTAGATATCACTTTTCTTCATTAATAGTGAGACTTCTTCTGTCCTTGAGATGACTTTGTTAGGAAACCATGACCCTGCACCTCCTCATGGTGGTGGGTGCCCCTTTGCTGCCAGGAGGAGGGTGCAATGTTAGCATCATCAGGGATGCAAGTCATTGCAAAATACAAAGCATGGCAAGCCTGGGCATTCCTGAAGCAAAAGCCTGGAGACCTCATATGAGTGTTTGCATATCACTTGGTCAGGCAGTGCCTGCCAATTTCCTGTAATGTCTATATTGACATGAGTCAGCCAGACTGCCAGACAAATAGCACAGCCACCAAATTCATCCATGCAAAGATATGGCACTGCACCAGAGAAGAACACAGCTATCAGAGCTAAAGGCAATGGCACTGGGAAATGAAGGGGATCATCCACATTCTTTCCACCCCAACGACAGGCAAAAGCCCTTTCCTTCTGATCTATCTTGTCCAAGGAGCATGGACTTTGCTGGGGACAGGGAATGAGTTGCAATGAAGATTCAGCCTTTGCCTCGGGTTAACTTCTTTCTGGAAGAAAATTTTAGGTGAGCATGGGTGTAAATTGCTTTAAAGCCAAGCTCATGCAATAGATCCTTGATGGGGCAAGGCTGTCTGGCTCAGGCTCTGAAAGCTCCAGGCCTGAGGTCCAGGGGCATCTTTTTAAACATTTCATACATACAAAGGGAGCACAAGGTCAGGATTAGGCTGATCACTGAATGTGTGCAGCAGGATCACAGACAGTCACTTGGGAATCCCTGAAATACCTTTCCAGTCCCTGTTTGGAGGAAGGCAGCATGACAAGGTGGATGGAGCTGAGAGCTCCATCTGCAGCGAGGGGGAAGTGTCTGCTGTAATGGCATCTGTCAGAGTAATAGGCCTGGATAACTCACTGCCAGGACCCAGCAAGGGATGACCCAAAAAACCATCAATGTGAAATCTAACAAGCTTTGGGAAACCACAGGGAAAAGGAATGGGCTGGCACAGGGCTTAGGTCATGGCAACATTGGCAGAGTAGAAGGGGACAACCAGAAGGGTGAGCACCATCAGTTCTTAGCAAAGCAATAGCGTGGCTAGCTTGGGATTTCATCAAGGAGCCTGCAACCTGGGCATATGTCTATGAACAGTCAGATGGCAGAGCAGGAAACCTTCATCAGCATTCATCACACTTCAGCCCCTGAGCCTCTGCTGATAAAGGCAGCTGTGGCAATGTCATACCTTGCTGTTCCTCCAAGGTATTCTGCTTTTTTCTTCTAAACTGCCTTAGATAAGATTAACAAAACATGCATTAAATGGTGTCAGAACTGGCCCCTTGACAGATCTTGAAACACGTCTGTAAAGGGATGGGGTTGTAAACCTTTTCTTAACAGAGAAGGCTGAATGTGGACAGCCATGGAGAAGCAGACAGAAGCAAGTCCAGGCATGGAGGATTAAAGGGTTCAAAGGCCAGAGGGAGGCTCAGGAAGATGGGCTGGGAAGGAGGCACTGAAAGGAGGTGCAGAAGGACTTGAAGGGGACTGAGAGGCAGACAGGGTTTGCAGGAGCAGTTCAAAGGTCTGTGGGATGGGAAATGTACTGGGCTGATACACAGGTACATCCAGGGAAGGAGAGAGAGTCAAAGGGGTGTCAGCCTGGAAGACAAATACCCTGACAGAAGCTATTTCACCCCTAAAGGGTGAGAGGCTGCCTTGAACTGCAGCGAGTTGGGGATAGATGAATGCCAGCCAAGCTGATGTGCCAGAAGAGGCTGACAAAGACCTTGGGGCATCCAAAACAGAAAAAGGTCTCACAGAAAGGACTCCTTCATGCCTTAGCAGACAGCAGGCAAGGACTGCTGGGAGGTGAAGGGTCAATTCTGCTGGCCACACACCAGGGGCTGGGGAAGTCACAGAGGGCCAGAGATTAGCTTCACACAAGTCAGCATAAAGGTTTAGGAACATAACCTTATTCATCAAAGAGAAGGCTGAAAGGGATCATTACATAGGGGTATTTACTTAGGGAAAAGCTGTCTGATAGTGAGGCAGAGAAGGGGAGGTTCTTCAGCCGTGCTGATAATGGGAACAAGACATGATAGGTGGAAGATAGAACTAGATTAATTAGTCTTTGAAGTGGACACCAACTCACTGCTATGAAGGTAATTAAATATTGGAAAAGCTTATCAGGGAGGCTGCCAAGTCACCAGGGCTTCCTATGTTGAAATAAAGATTAGATATCTACAAAAGGAGATGCTCTAATCCAGTTTCTGGGAAAACTCTATTTTCTGTATACATAAGGTCAGATAAGATGATCCTTGTGGTGCCTTTTTGACAGTGCAGTCTGTGAATTCAGGAAGCATAAATTCCCCTGTGTCAGGAGCCATCTTCATCTGGTACATGACGTGTCAGGCCAATCAAGGGGAAATACATAGCACAGGCTGAGATTCCAGCACATAAAGCCAAGAGCATACAGCCAATGCTGGGAAGAGAGCTAGAAATTCCTGGCTCTTTTCCCATTATCCTACTGGAAGCGGATAAGCCTCCACATTTCTCCAAATCTCATAAGAATTGCAGAACTACTTGGAAGGGGATGGGTTTGCCTGGTATATATATTGTGACAGCAACAAAGAGATGCAGTCTGACTGTGCCGAATTAATAAAGGCTGGAAAGGGTCCTCTACCTCAACAAAATCTAAAATCTTGCTGAGGATATGAGCAAGAAAGGACTCACCTGCTACTTGGGAGGGACATTATCCAAATAGAGTCCTCCAACAACTCAGTGGGAAAATATGGTAGAGGAAGAAACTCTTGAAAGTGTGCATGTTTCTTCTGGCTAACTCTGAAGGGTGGTGGTTGCCAGACAGGGTGACATTAATATGTGAGATGCTGGAAGTCAGGTGAGATGAACTCTAAAGAGCCAGAGGAGGCCCAAACTGATGCAGTCACAGCAGACACATATTTTTTCTAAAGCAAAGAAAATTTCAGAGAGAGTGAAACTGCCTGCAAAACCAGGTTGCTGTGTGGTTGTCTATATTGTCTCACTGGAGAGGATGCTAAAAATCCCCAATTCAGCAGAGTCACAGATGAAGTGTGGTAGCCAGAAGTCAGATTGGTGGTTTTCCCTTTTTTTTTTTTTTTCTTTCTTTTAATGATATATTTCAGAGAGGAAAATAAAAGAAAAAAAAAGGAGGGGAGGTAAAGATAAGACATGCTAAACAATGCAGATTAAAGCCAAAATGTTGGATAATAGACAGAAAGTTAATACTAAGCATTAAGCCACAGTAAAGTCACTTTCAGTGGTTTCTATTATTTGGTAGATTTTTTTAATCATATCACCAAAACCCCCTTGGAAGACCCCTCTTGCTTCAAACAAAAGGGAATTTTTTAAAAAATCTTTTTTATATCAGTCAGTGAAGCACAAAATCCAATTTCAGTTCAGGTCTCTCAGACAGCCCTGGGCACTCTTCACCAGACAGCCCTGTGCAAGCTGGAACAGAGGGGATGGAGCCATCCTAGTGAACACACACACTCTTACACACTGCAGGAGTGGGTTTGCAAGGGTCAGATCAGGCAGGGTTTCAACCTTCCCCTCCTCTTCCACTGTCTCAGGTCCCTGCTCCCAACGGGAACAGGATTCTTTTAACCCTCTCCTGCATGATTCCATGCAGATCTTTCTCCCATGGGCTGAACCGACTGCGAGGTGACCCAGCTGCCAGTGGGGCCTGATCCAGCTCTGCAGTGACAGGACAAAAGGCACCCTGCAATTGTCAAGGGCTGACCATGACAGATCCCCAGTGGTGGGAGCAAAGGACAAATAAGAACATGTATTGGCCAGATCAAAAGGCCCCCCCGCCCACCTGGAAATGCCCAAGAAGAGGATAAGTGCTGTTTCCCAGAGTGATTTCCTCGACTCCAGACACACTCCTGGATTCTTGAGAAGCTCCTAAACTGGGGGTAGTTTCTAACAGGCTCTGGTGGATTTAACTTTATGAAGCTGGCCAGTTTCCCATGGAATTTATGTGACTTTGTCACATTGCCATGGTCCTTCAGCAGGGGATTACTCTCTGCATGAAGAACCACCTGAGTATGAGAGAGAAGTAATGAAGAGACAGGGGAGGGAGGGAGGGAGGGAGGGAGGGAGGGAGGGAGGGAGGAAGGAAGGAAGGAAGGAAGGAAGGAAGGAAGGAAGGAAGGAAGGAAGGAAGGAAGGAAGGAAGGAAGGAAGGAAGGAAGGAAGGAAGGAAGGAAGGAAGGAAGGAAGGAAGGAAGGAAGGAAGGAAGGAAGGAAGGAAGGAAGGAAGGAAGGAAGGGAAAAAGAAAAAGAAGAGAAGAGAAGAGAAGAGAAGAGAAGAGAAGAGAAGAGAAGAGAAGAGAAGAGAAGAGAAGAGAAGAGAAGAGAAGAGAAGAGAAGAGAAGAGAAGAGAAGAGAAGAGAAGAGAAGAGAAGAGAAGAGAAGAGAAGAGAAGAGAAGAGAAGGGAAAAAAGAAAAGAAAAGAAAAGAAAAGAAAAGAAAAGAAAAGAAAAGAAAAGAAAAGAAAAGAAAGAAAAGAAAAGAAAAGAAAAGAAAAGAAAAGAAAAGAAAAGAAAAGAAAAGAAAAGAAAAGAAAAGAAAAGAAAAGAAAAGAAAAGAAAAGAAAAGAAAAGAAAAGAAAAGAAAAGAAAAGAAAAGAAAAGAAAAGAAAAGAAAAGAAAAGAAAAGAAGTGCTCCTGTCACTCACTCTCTCTGTCCAGGGCTTTCTGCCACAGCGGAGATGGAATTACAGCGCTGGAGGAAACTCAATGAAATAATGATTACCCTTTGGATTTAATTAGCAGAGAGCTGAGGCGGTGTTGAACAAGCATGTCTGTACATCAAAACATTCCTCGTGGCGCCGGGGAGCTCAGACCCAAACCACTCATGCCTGCCAGGCTCAAACAGGAACAGAGGGCAGAGACCTGGCTGTTTGTTCCCTGCCCACGGTGCCAAGCCAGGGCACATGCCTCCCCAAGGACATGGGGTCAGGGATGGCCCATCAGGTGGGTCTGTGGCTGGAGGACCACAGCTGAACCTCCCAGGAGCACTTTGTCCTGCTGTGCACTGCACAAACTCACCAAGGGTGCCATCCCTACTCCCAAAAGACTGGGTGGTGCTGAGGGGAAGACCACCTCATTATGGGGCTTCATGTCCCCTACATGGACCTATAGGCCCCTATGTACCTATCCTCCAAGGTACAGCACTCATAGAGAGATAAATTCCCTCCCCCATGCCCAAAAGCCACCTGTTATTGACACTTCACAGGGAATTAGTAAGTACAGAAGTATTTCCACGCCTGAGACTTGGGAGAACCATCTCTGAGACATCCAACCTTCTCCAGCAACTGGGTGGGGAAAGGACAGAGGGACTGGGAGGGCTGGGGAAAAGCCTCAGAAATGGAGCAGGGCTGTAATGGAGGCTCAGGAGGTGATTACAAACTCACCTCCTGTCTGAAAATCCTTCTGTGATTTGATTCCAAGAAAAGCTGATTTCCCTCTTCTTTTGGCCACGGGCTTTGTTTCTGGGGCAGGACAAGAGCTCAAGTGAAGAGTGCTCAGGGAGGCTGAGAAAACCAAACATGATCACGGAGTTCACAAAAGCTGTTATCCCCAGCTGCTTGATATCCCATGTTTTCCAAAGCCAGTATCTTCCTTTTCCCACTGGGGAATCTAAGGCAGAAAGCACAGAGCTAGGATCATCATGCACCCATAAGACTTCCCACTACACCAAACAGCAGCAGGAATAAGATGCTGCCTGTTCATGCACAATGGACACCTTGCAAGACCAACCCTGTAATTATAAGGGCCAGGAATGGGAAGATGTTGGAGGTGAGTAAATTAAGGCAGGATTGATTCACTTGCAGACAGAGTACAAACACTCACAGGGAATGGCAGATCTTGGGTTTCTCAGCAAGGTTGCTGAGACCAAGAAGAGAAACAGAGTTCTTTTAATTACCTCTTTTCATTATGAAAGATTTCATGCTAATAGCTATACTTACACCAAGAGCTTCTGCTCAGCCACAGTCAGGGAGGTTTTAGAAATTGCTTCTTTCATATCTGTGGAACAGGAGCTCAGCAGTGATGTGTGAGCAGCACTTGACCACTTCTATCCTGATTTTCTGTCCAGTCCCTGTATCATAGAATCACAGAATCATAGAATGGTTTGGGTGGGAAGGGAGCTTTAAGATCATCTATTTCCAACACCTCTGCCATGTGCAGGGACACCTTCCACCAGACCAGGTCACTCAGGGCCTCATTCAGCCTGGCCTTGAACACTTCTGGGGGTGGAGCTTCCACAGCTTCTCTGGGCACCTTCCTCTTCCTTTTTACTACAGCTGCATTTACCCTGCATGTGTTTGGCTTTTATCCTACAGATATTTGTGATGATTTGGGCAGCAGAGTGTGAGCATCATCCACTAAATCCAAAAGTTCCCTGCTCATCCTTCCATCACCTGGACATATTTGTTAACAGCTTGGCAAGGTAATCACAGTATAAATCATGCTGCTTAGCTACATATGCAGCCCTTGAGATCCTCACACCATGATCATAACACCAGACAAAATCCACAGGATGCTGAAGCACTTCTTCATCCCTCTTACCACAAGGATTTTCCTAGGATACACAGAAAAGGAATTTGGTGGTTCCCACAGCTGGTTACCAGGGGGCTTACAGTAACAAGATGCACACTCTATTAGGTCTAAATGAATAACATTGTTGGCTACAGGGTCTGCTGAGTGCTGGCAGCTGATCTCAGATGGTGTGTAGCTGTGGTCTTAGGAAACACCATTAAAAAAGTGTGAAAAAAAAACCCCAGCTAATTGCATTGTCAGAACAATAGCGCTGCAGTTTCCAAACACGTAAAACTAAAGGTTATTGTCACTTCTGGCAGCATCCAGCATCATCAGACAGGGCTGAAATATCCAAATTTTCCTATTTAATGAGGCTCTACGGAGTGTTTTTCATGGCCTGGCCAAGCATGACTCTTCTGCTGGCTTGGAACAGCCAGGGGCCAAGTGTGATTTCTTGGTTTTTGTTGCCAGGGAAGATATTCAGCCTTACGAAGGGGAAGACAGCCACACTCAGCTCCAGAGAGATTAAATGAGCCAAAAGTACTGACTTCTGGTGGCTGGGAAACTAACAGATCAAGGAACTCATTCCATTGTCCTCTTACCTGCATGTCCAAGAGTTGAGCCAGTCTATTAAACCCTCCTCTATACAGATGATTTTTGCTCTGTCCCATGGTCTGTAAGCAGAGGAGTTGGAGCTGGAGCTGTTTCTCTTCTTTCAGCCAAGAGAAGGATTTTATTCCTTTAAAACAAAGAGCTTCTGCCTTATTTTCCAGCTTGCCATGTTCCCCCTTCTAGAATAAATACAATTCCACCCTTGTCCAGGGTGGATCTCAATATGCCACTCCTAATCAGAAATATGTTCAAGAGAAAAGAGGAGGCATTAACTTCCTCATCAATCATTTGCAATGAAAAGGGTGAGGCTAACAATTTTAAATGGACACTTTGGCTATTCCTTTAATGAGAAGGAAGAGGTAATTATGTTGACCTTGAAGATCACATTATTCTCCTTGAGCCAGAGGAAAGAAAATCTGAAGGATTACCTCAGTTCTTGCTAAGCAAGGGGTGAAGCTACTGAAGACTGACACGGTCAATAGCTAAATAGGTATTTAATAATAGGTGGTATCTAAATGAGGCATTTGCTGTGTTGCCTGACTCATTTGCTACCACCTAAGTGAAACACAATCATAGAATATGCTTAGTTGGAAGGCACCCATAAGGATCACCAAGTCCAATTCCTGGCCCTGCACAGGATCACCCCAAGAATCACACCATGTGCCTGAGAGCATTGTACAAACACTTCTTGAACTCTGGAAGGAAAGTGTTTGTTCTTGTGCCTGGTTTTCCTTGTCTTTTATTTCGTGGATAGGTTAGGGCCCCTGGATTTGATTGCCATTCCTTCTTGTGAAGGCAAATGCAATGGATTGGAGGTAGAGATCTGGGATATCTTTGCATCCAGAATTTTATCCAGAAGCCAGTGGGCCTTGGTGAGAGCTGCACAATGCAGAACCACAGGAGTTATGCCCTCAAACCAAGGTGGTCCTAGAAAGCAGCCCTCTGTATTTTCCCAATGGAGCAAAGTAGAGAGGCCCTAGAGGTTCACCTCTGAGCCTGATCCAATGCCTCATGTAATCCCAAAGCTGAGTTACACTGAGCAGAAGTGTTGCTGATTTAAAGCCATTTTGAGTTATTTGAGAAGATATTCTGCTGTGACTGTTGAGGGTCTCTAAATCATGAGAGAGCTGAGCACATTGGACCAAAAATAGAGACAGCTCAGGAGCTGGGACAAGAAGCAATGGCAGAAGGCAGGGATTTGTTTTATCCCATGCAGGTATCCCCATTCAAGCTGGCAGCCCAGACTCAAGGGAGGGGACTGCTGTGTGGGAATTAGTTCATCCAGGGGTGAAGATCTGAAGAGGGAGCGTCATACCAGAGAAGCATTTTTTCCCCTCCACTGACTATTAAGGAAAGCCATGGTGACCAGCTCCATGAGGATCCAGAGAGATGAATCAAGTCCCACCATGGGGCTGTTCAGAAAAACGATTTTTTTCAGAGCAAGTGCAACAAGAAATTACTCTCATTGTCTTTCTGCTTCCTCATAGTTTCCAGGCTTTTTACTGTTCTACCTGGTTTTCCCTGTGGAGAAAAGGTGCAGGCAAAGATGGAAATGGGAATAAAGCTATGAACAAAGCCAATCTGTTCTCTCCCTAGTTGGTCTCTTTGCCAACAGCTACCAAAGGAGGCAGACTGGAGAAAGAACAATTTAAGAACTGGAGGGAAACTGTGCAGAATCTCACTGTATGATTGACTGTTTCAGAGACTGATGCTCTGGGCAGGTGCTGTCAGTCGTGTCTTAAAGGTTAGGACTGAAATTCTCCTCCAGAAGAGCTGATTTGCAACTTGTCACACTGGGTTCTATTCTTTCCCCTATCACCTGGAAAAAGGAGACACACATCAGCATCGTCTGTCACCTCTGCTCATGAAAATAGCATCCAAATGAGTTGGAATAGTTGGGCAACAGTAAGGTCACATGGTAAAAGGCTGAGGCTCTGATGGAAACAGTATCTGCTACAAGACCACAGAGCAGGCTCACACACAAGCTTGAACGCCAGATACACTTGAGCTGTAAGAAAGTCTGCTGTTAAAGGTATGTGAGAAGAAGTAGATTCTTGCTCTTCTGCCATTTACTTTCTCCCAGGTTGTCCCATTTATGCCAGAAACTTCCTAGAGAAAAATCCAGTTCAGTCTGGTACAGATAGATGCAATGATGGTCCATGCAACATTTGAGCTTTGTCTAAATTTGCTTGCTGACCCCTCATATCTCCATGCAAACAAATTAATTCCTTGCTTTGCAACATCCCAATGGGAACCACTGCTTGGTATAATTAAAGCCCAAAGGAAGTTGTTTAAGAACTGAAAAGAGAAGGTTAAACAAAACTATGCCATTTGAAGCTTGTGAAGGAGATTGTGGGTTTGATGGGATGAGGAACTGCTGTTCTGCAGTGTAGGTGGAAGAGAAGACTTGGCTCTGTGGGAATGTGAGCTTGGCACTTTTCTGTTTTCTTTTTCATTCACATCAACCAAAGCTCAGAGATCTAGCTGTAGGAAGATCCCCACTGCCAGCTGTCAAAATATTGAACACTGAAGACCCAGTAAGACTGTGCTCAGGTCTTTGTCCAAAATATGATCTCTGAGAAGTCTACAGAAGAAAGAGGGGGCAGAAAAACTGTGATTAGCTAAAGCATAGGAGCCTGAAGCAGAGAGAACTGTAAGCACACAACCAGCTCGTTCATACTGTACAGCTTCCTTCCTTCTGGGTTGGACATACTCTAAAGAATGGCTTTGCTGAACCTGGCCATAGTCCAAGGTAATTTAATTGACTGTTAGCACAATTGCAACTGATAGCAGAAGGCATTTTTTTTGTCTCCCCTGAAGGTCCTATGGCTCTCACCCATCTTCAAAATTTCCCCACAAGCCTCCTTGTTTGCAAGCAAACATTGATCAGACTTTGTCCTAACAGAAAAAGAGGCCAAATACACGATGGAGTTGAGCTGGAGTGGGCAGGCTGTGAGCAACAGAACAGAGCAAGGCTCAAGAGTCACAAGAGAGGAGGAGAAATAGCGTGTGCAGAGGTGTGATTTGTGTGTGATAGGTGGGAAAGGTGTACGTGGGAGAGAAGAGTGAGAGCAAACACATAGCATAGAAGCATGTGTCTGAAGGAAAGCAATCCCCAAGCCCCATCCCAATTTGTTTCTCACAAATTTCTCCCCACACTTGTTAGAAAGGAGCTGCCCTCCATAACGCAGTGGCAACCAGCCACTTACACTGAATTTGTTCAGCAAGCCACCAAACAACTCCCCCAGGGAGGACAATCATTGTGGATCTAATTAAAGCTTGTCACGCTGCTCTGCTCTGCTGGCCAGCCTCTGTGTGAATGAGATGACCTCCATTAATTTTATCTGACAATGATCATTGCATCAGGGCCAAATCCCTACGTGGGATTTGACACCCGCCAAGAGATGGACAAAACAGGCAGAGCTCTGGAGGTGCAGGAGGGAAGAGGGACATGGAGACCCCAGTTATGCACTGGATGGGTCTGGCAGTCTCCTGTCCCAATGGGCTGAGGACATTCCCTGATGCCACACTGGTGAGACAGCAGGCTGCCAGAGCAGAGCAGGCAGAAATGTCTGGAAAACTGGGTCTCCTCTACACAAAAGTATCATCAGCCCTCTTCTAGGAACACAGGACCAGCTCACACTGTCACCAGAGCAGTCTTTCAGAGAGTAGGTAGTTATTATTAAATGATAAATCTAGTTAGATGTGGAACAAAAATCTAAAGGTATTACCTACTCTTTGTTAATAATAACTGGGCAGATGTTTCTTTCTCCCTACCAGTTTTGAGAAAGGATTTTGAGGCAGATCCTCTCCAGGGCCTCAAGGAGTATAGCTGCATTCCTGTAGCTATCCTCTGCACAGAGTTGTGTCAGGGATCAGTGCTGTGCTAACCATGTCCTGGCAACAGCTTTGACCACCAGGAAAACAGCAAAAGGCTGGCCTAGGAAGTGCTGTCCAGCATGACAGAGAGATAAAGAGACACTGTGCTACAGCCCCTGCATCTCTGCTTGTGCTTCCTGATGGTCAGCAGATGAGGGGTTGAATATCACTGCCCTCATCTGCCTTTGGGAATGGTTCCTGCCCCATATTATCCCTTGAAACCAGCTCAGAAACTGAGCAGAGATGTAAGCTAAGCTACAGCCCAATCTGGTAACACAGCAACAGATAATTGAATGGTGCCCCAGGCCCCAGAGAAAGCCCTGGCACTCATCAATTGATTAACATGGAAAAATGGGAGCAGATCTTTGATCAAATTGTCCTTCATAAGATTCCTCTGAAGGAATGAGGATTGTGGGAATGAGAGAGGAATCTCATTAACCAATGTCATTTATTAGTAGCATTTAAATAATCCTTCTGAAGACACATACACCCCTTAGGAGCATCAAAGAACTGTGAAACTGCTGTGCATCTTCAGGTGGCAAACATGGGCCTGGGAGACCTCTGGGAATTTGATAGTTCCGTAGTGCATCAAAGGTTGAATCAGTGTGATAGACTTAAAACTGCTGTAAATTCACAGGTAAATAACCAGGACCACACACACACACAAAACCACACACATTGCTCTGTGTGGCAGCAAGACCAGAACTGTAAACCTCTAAGAGCACCTGACAACATGAGATCTCAGCTTGTTATTCTGTTTGTCAGAATCTAATTCCCTTTTTAATATAAAAGCTTTTAAAATAATTTTCTTGTCACCATGTGAAGCCCATGTAACTCTCTCAGGATCAACCTCCACACCAGAATCCACGACTCTCTCCAATCAAAACAAAAAATATGCATTGCCAAAATCCAACATTCTGATTAGCATGAGTAGTTAATCATCACTTATGTCCCTGTGGTTAATTTAACAAGTGCCTGTTGTGCAGCAAACATTCCACCTGCTCTTATTCCTCTCTGCTTGCTAAGTCCCATTTGTGGAGGGACTGGGCACGAGGGCCATGGGCTGCTTTCCTGGTTCACAGGTTGCATCTCCAAGCCATACTGCCAGGTGGGCACTCAGGTGATTTGTGTGACATCCGTGGCCTGGGGATTTACAGTGCAGCTTAAAGTGTGAGAAACTGCAGCTGAAGCTTGATTAAATTTGCTTGTTTCTTCTCTGTGTCCATCTCTGCCCTCATCTCTGAGGGAAACATTTTCATGCTACAGCATAGAGGGCCATTACAGATATCTAGTCTTGGAATTCAAAATGTGTGGAGAAAATGTGGGGGCTCTTCTTTCTCTTTTGAGCAGACAGACAGAGAAATTTGGTATCAGAATCCAGGTTTCATCTGGTGAAGCAGCAGCTCATCTCATCAAGACATAGGCAGCAAACTGTGGGGTCCCTCCCATCTAGGATGTGTGTGGGTGATTCCTTGAGCTCATTTAAGATGCTACAGGAAGATGAGAGCTGTGGGAATCTCTCAGGAATTACCTGAAGACTGGAATTACGTGAATAATACCTTGGAAAAACATGAAAACCACAAGGTGGGAAGCAATGTTCAGTTGCTCAGTTCAGTCAAAGTCACTTGACTATAGCATGAGTTTTCTGACTCCTCATAATCTATCTGAGAGTGAAATAATGAAATATTTTAGAGCCAACCAATCTGAGATGATCCTTATGCAGCCATACAAATCCAGGTATTTGTGAGGCAGAGAACAATGATTAGTGGGTGCTTTGATGCTTCTGGAAGGCGTTTTAAGAAGACATGAAAAACCTGTTATTGAAGAAGGTTTCCTGAGAAGCCAGCTTCCAAGAAGGTAGACTTAAAGCTCATTCCTCGGTGATGGTGATAAGCAAGACCAAAGACACCCAAGCTGAGTGTTTGAGATGAAAACAAGTAAACAGTAATCAAAGGAAAGAATTTGTGAAGGAGGCAGAGGGTTGTTTTGTCTCTTTCAGGCTGCTGACTAGGAGTTGGTCTCAGGCAGGAGATTCAGGGTTGCCACATTTTTAGTGTAAAGACAGACTCTGTTCAGTACCAGCTTTTCTAGTAGCACCTCTGAATTTCTGTTGTCTCCCTGAATCTGAGGAATCTGGTCATTTTTCCTTGGGCTTCTTTTTTTCCCCAGCACCTCTGTATTGTTCATTGCACTAATTGTCTCCTGTGTCAGGCAATTTGATTCTAACACTGATGATGTGCTGCATCACCTCAAGATAACTTTACTGACAACAATGGGCTAGATTCTTTGTTTAATGAGAGCAAGAGCCCAGTTAAACCAATAGCTGTAGCTTTTACCTTAGTGGTAAATCAACCAACTTACCCCATCTGCAGATCCAGCCATATGATGCTACATGAGGCACCAAGTCACAATACAGCAATGGAAAATCAAAGCCACTTAATACTGTCGGGTTTTGTTACAGAAAAAATATGTTCCTTTGAGTTGGAATTACAACAAAGATATTCATGTTCTGGTCTGACTCCTCCAGCTCAATGTATTATCTCTGGAAGACTGAAAGATAATAATTCTACGTGTAAAGAATGTCTGGCAAACTGCCAGGGGTTTTTTGGATTGTTTTTATTTTCCTTTTAATTACTGGAAAGTAAGATGGGGACCTGGCTCCTTACCTAAGAACTGGAGTTAAAAGCATTTTATGATGAGAAATAACTTAAGCAAACATCCTTCCCCTATCTTTCATAGTTCCTTTAGGCTTGTTTTGATTTATTTCTCTTCTTAAGACCAAATTCTGTTTAGTTAATAAGCAGAGTGATAAAAAGAAAGCAATGCTCCGTATCCAAACTGATGTATTTCTGCTCTGAGCACAATTTTACTAGCTTATCTCTTAAGGTCTCTCTCAACTTCTTTCTCTGTTTTTATTTCCTTTGGTGGTTGCACATCAAATAAAAAAGAGAAAAAAGAAAATCAGGCTGAAAGGTGGGATGTCAGATGTGAAGACGTAGAGAAGGAAAGGTACATGGTATGGTCCCTGTAGACAGGCTGAGGGGGAGGCAGCAGTGGTCTGCAACTGGCATTGGTTTGACAGTGTAAGAATTTCACAGTCACTGCATTTACCTCCTATCCCAGTCCTGTCCCAGTGTTTAAGGCCTCAACCTGCCATGACTCTGCCCTTGGGGTGAAGAGGTGTTTTATATCATCACTGATTGAGCCCTGAACATTTCAGCTTTGAGTGCCTCTGTCTTATCAGTGCTTGTATGAATTATACTTCCCCTAGGAGCAGTAAAAGTGTCCAGGCATAAAGAGATGAACTCCTACATGATGTGAGGAGATCACTCCAGCTTGCTGCTGTATCTGTCTACCATGAAGATTCCCACAAAGTAGTTAATGGCCTCAGAGTACATGAGCTAGGACCCCCTACATGAGGACTTAGAACCCTTCTTTGCCTTAGCTTTCAACACCCAAATAAACATGCAGCCACAGATGTCATGTTCCTAATGCCTGAAGAGCCGAGCACAAGGTCACATTACACTGTCTTGAGATGCTGCTCATCAGCAGCCTGCAGATAATGAGGGGTAATCTAGTTTAGGCTCATCCTCTCCGCTTGTGAGCTAAACTGAGACCAATAATAGTGCTTTTGCCTGGCAATGAGTTTACATCCAAGAAATTGCTGTGGCTCAGCTGGTTTGTTGTAATCTGCTCATGCAAGAAGCACTGACCATTTCTAAGGCTGCTGTAAAAGCTTGCTCCAAGGACAGCAGTTACAGCTTGGCAGCGAGACTATTTAGCTTTAAAACAAAGGCTCCTCGAAGAGCACCACTGCCTTTAAGGCTGGAAGCAATAGGCTCTTGACCTCCATTTGGTTCAACAGCTATCGCTGAGAAGAAATAGGACTCTGCAGCAGGGATGTTTACAAAGCAGGGAGTAACACGTGGAAACGTCACCCCTAGTTTAATTCAGACCATAAAACCATCAGATTCCTTCTTGATTTTCATGGGCAGGTATTCCTGACTCAAGTGAATTAATGAGTTTCATCCTGTCCTCCTGCATATTTGATATTCCACTGTCCTAGGGCATTTAAAGGAACTAGGTTGGGTGATTGTTTTTTTTGCAATCTATGATATTTTCTTTATCTTTCTTTTATCTTAGATTTCACCAAAGGTTTCCATTTGTTCATCCTATTAAACCCACCAAAGGGAGACATTTGAAAACACTGTTGTGCCATGCAGAGCTCAGTCGCAATGGATTTCACAGGCCACACTGCCCCTATAAATGAGGAACGGGATTTGGTCTTGCAAGACCTTGCTGAAATACATCAGTTTAATTAGGAATATTTTGCAAGGGTGGAAAATAATTACTCTGCATACAAAGTGGAAATGACCAAAACTTGCCTCATTAATGTTGATTCACTGTAGCCAGCACACAGTGAGCAGAGACTGGAGCTCCCTGATGAATGTCACTCCCTTCACACCAACATACTTTGCATCCACAATGGCTGAACAAAGCTCATTTTATTGGAGCAGTTATGTGGAGAGGAGGCAGGACCATGGGCACAAAACCTGTACATAGACCAAGACCTGTGCAACCCCAAAGGCTGCAGCTTTGGTCATCCCTGAGGGGATGGCGCTTCCTACTCCCTGCCCCCAGGCCCCTCCTGGATTCTGCTCCGGGAATCAGGCAAGAATGGCAAACTAAGGGAAGGGAAAAATTTGGGATTAAAATTGGGAATTGTCTTCAGTGAGGTCTTGGCTGCCCTTTTATTGCCACTGGTCTCAGAGCTTTTCCCTAGACCAGGTGTCTCCAATCACACTCTGAGCCTTGGCCCCTGGTTCAGGAATGGCACATGATCCACAGCACCTTTCAGCAGCAGACACAGGTCACAAGGGAAAAACACAACCCCACCCCACACATGCTGCTCCCAAATGGACAAATCAATGTGTCCTTGGAATACACCTGCAATGACAGGGAGAACCAACATCATGGAATCTGAATCCTAAGGAGGATAGAGTGTGCTGTCATCAAATGACTTTGATACATATGTCAGGACAGCCCAGAAGAGGAACACCTCTGACAGAGATGTTCGACCTGTACCAAATACCTTCATGGAGCTACAGACTCATATACAACAACTGAGATGGCTAAGGCTGCTGATTCTACTCTCCACAAGCCCTTTGGGGAGGTCCCATGGGCTCACAAACATCAGTAGGCCAGATGATTAAATTGTTCTTGTATATCACACAGCGGTGTGACCTGCAGAGAGAACCAAAACACTGCCCAGCACCTCTGGGGTTAATTGTTGTGCTAAACTGATTTTCGTCTACATTCTTACATACTTGGGAGAAAATCCTCTTGCTGCTTCAGCACATGAGGCTTGGGGAAGTTTGGTGGGGCTGTATCTCCCCAAAGAACATGTCCTTTGTAATGGGCATAGGCAACCCAAGTCAGCGAGGGGTTGCCTCATTTTATTTAGAGCCACGATACATCATCTGACTTATCCTAAGGCAGGCACCTAAAATGGGTTGGGAAATTACATTAGCAGTGGCCATTTCTTTTCTGTGACTAAAAATGGGAGCTGAGGGTGGCTCAGTCAAATGGAGGGGGGATGTTTGCATTTAGATGTGTAACGAAAATGAAGTAAATCCCACCCAGTGATGGATGTGACTTGCATATAGCTGCACAAGGATGCAGGAACAGGAGACTCTTGTACTGTATGTATACACCACAGAAAAATATGGAGATTGTGTTAAGAAAGCAGAGGAAGAAGCAGGAAAGAAGAAAGGAGCAAAGCCCATGCTCTAGGTGACCCAATGAGCCAACGGGTCATTTTTGGAGCCCTTTGCCATTCAAATAATTGCACCTGAAATTCAGTCTTAATAACAACAAGGGCATCTTTATGAGCCTTAATCAGTGGTTTCTCCTTAATTCTATGAAATAGTGTCATCTTCTGCTGCATCACAGAAGGAAACGTCTCTGTTGCAAACTGGTTAACTGGGTACCAGTTTTCCTCCTTTCTTTCTCCTGAATTTAATTCCACAAAAGACATCCCAAATAAAGACCTGCACAAGCCTTGAGGACAACTGAAATAAGCAGTGAACTGTACTCTCCTCTCAGTACCAAAGTTCAGCATACTCAGAAAAAGCAAAACTGGAGGGATATTTTTTCCCCAGGGACTGAGTGTGATCTGAAAGACTGGATCCTTCACAAACTTAGGGTGTGTAAAAGGGTTAGTAAATGCCAGTCCATTCTGACAAAGAAATCTTTAGTAGTAAAATAAAATCTTCTCTGAGCAAAATGTTCCCTATACAAGAAGAGAACCACTCATTTTCAGTCTAGTACTTTTTTTCCTTTTGGCGGGGGGGTGGTTATATGCAATGGTAAAGAAGAATAAAAATAGGGAGAGCTTGGTGGCTGTACTTATAGTGAAAAGTTTCTGATCAGCTCTCTGTCTGATGGCCTCTCCAGATGGATATGCCCTTTTGGAAAAAGCTACTTTTTCACTTAACTCAAAGGAATTAATCAGAACAGAAACTCCACTTGAAATCAAGTTCTTTCTAACCTCTTTCCTCTGGAGAGAAGGAAACCAAATTCTTTGTGTAGGCAGTGATTTATATACACAGAGACATCCAAAGCAGCAAACAATAACCCGAGCATCTCTAGTTTTCAGGCTCCACATATCACCGTCATGTGTTCAAAGCTATCCATAAAAAAGAACAATTTTCTATCTTAGAAAGGAGCTCTCTTTCTGACCTGTTAGGAGCCACGTGGCGCTGGCAGGCCAGCAAGGCCCTTTTCATCTCAAACATCTACATTTCCATCACTTTGCACATGTAATTTTGCACCTCATTGCTCCTAATTGAGTGGTTTTGAAAACCCACCCCATAGAGCTATAATTCTCTGCCATGGCCACAGTGTCAGAGAAAATAAGCTCTCAGACACTTCTGTCTATAAATAATTCTGCTGCCATGAGGTTATCCACAGGGAGTGTTGACAACTATCTCATTACTAGTGTATTTCTCCCTTTTCAATCAAATTGCTTGTTTCTTCCCCCAGCCTGCTCCCAAAAGCAAAGGTGCAGGATTGCAGGGCTTCCTAAACACCATTTTCAGCATCTTCTTCCTCCTACAATGGACACCACAGGTGTCGTGGGAGCTGTCATCTCCAAGATAGGACTCAACAATGAGACTCATGTTAAGCTGAAATCTTTCACAGCAATTTTCTGGAGTGAAAGGATGTCAGGTCCAGGTCTAGTCACAAAGCCAAACTCCAGCTCAGGTAATTATATCCTGCTAACTCAAAGTCCCTCTTACAGTTTCAGCAGGACATGAGTCTTCTGGCTAATACTCTGCCGTGGTTTATCTCAGAGACAGATGCATTTTGGAAAAGAAGGTGATTTCTGTAGATCTGGCCATCAAAAACAGTTGTGAGTTTTGGTGCAAACACCGTAATGTCTGCTTTTCTCAGGTGAGCATCAACAGCTTGGTTTCCATTAAGGAAGAGTTATTACTGAAATGGGAGCTTGGAACAACAAATAATTCAACTAATCACAGTAACTACTGAAGAGGAAGCTGAAAGTGGGTAGATTTGGATTGGATATTAGGAAGAAATTCTTTACTGTGAGGGTGGTGAGGCACTGGCACTGGCTGTCCAGAGAAGTTTGTAGATGCTCCATCCCTAGGAGTGTTCAAGGTCAGGTTGGATGGGACACTGAGGTCTAGTTGGCAGGATGGTGTCCCTACTGAAGGCAGGGGGGTTGAAATAAGACGATATTTAAGGTCCCTTCCAGACCAAACCACTCTATGAATCTATGAATCTAAGCTTCAAGGTCACAGTATTTACTGTCTGACCCAAGCAACCATGCCTCAGGCACTGCAGGCAAACCTTCACCTCTTGCTGTCACTTCCCCACAAACCATCACCATGAAGCAAACAGTAGTGCAGCACAGATGTAAAGGTTCTACGCTGCTTTTGTGCCAAGCCATCAAGTACTTGCATGCTCTGCTTTCTACCACCTTTATATTTAGCCCATAATTAAGCAAGGGACATAAATAGCTGACAGCTTAAAAGCACCATCTTACACTCCTTCCCTTGCCTTGTAAACATAGACCTTACTTCTCACATAAACTACAGAGCACAGCTATAACTCACTCTCCCCAGCACTGCCTGAGTTTTGCCTGAGTCCAGGGTATATTGTAATCAGCTGAAATGCTTTTTTTTTTTTTTTGCCTTGAAATCTGTCTTTTTAAGTCAAAGAAAGTGACTTTGCCCACCCTGAGGATTGCTGGGTACATCTCTGAGCTGGAACAGGGTCTTATCAAAGCACTGCGCTCAGGTCAAGACAGTACAAGAATTTTTATTCCATATGTGGAATATGGAATAAAAATTATGTGAGCCACAGTTTTTTATGAGTAAGTTAGAGGAAAGAACTAGTTGACCTTTTGCAGAACAGATCAGCTCTGTTGAAAGTTAGTACCTTTGTCTTAGCTTGGACATCCCCCCTTCCAAGGAAAAATTCTGATACAAAAGGCCCTGGAGGATGGAGGGATGGATGGATGGACGGACAGACGGACGATGGATGGATGGATGGATGGATGGATGGATGGATGGATGGATGGATGGATGGATGGATGGAGCTGAAAGATGTCAAAGTGCACATCTAACTTTGAAACTTTGTCTTGAGCATTTGGCCCTACAGAAGATTCAAGGTGGAGTGCCTAGTGTGGGAAAGCCCTGACTAACTAGGTGCTTGTGCCAAGGTGCCCCTGGCCTGGGATATAGGGCAGAAAAGCTGATTTTGGGGTCTTTGAGCACCATCTGCTGGCACATTCCCCAAGAAGAAGCTGGGGCGGGATCTGATATTTTCCCATGGCCAGGTCTGGGAGCAGAAAAAGGCTGCTGAAGGCATCCCACGGTCTCCTTTGAGTGTCCATGGGGGAATGGAACAAGGGATTCCAGGATTTAGGTATCTAAATTAAGTGCCTACATGTGCTGTGTTGGCCTTTAGGTGCTTCATAGCAGCTCATTCTCCATAAGGCATTCTCAGTCATTACCTCAACAATCTTTTCACTCCTTTTTTGCCTTTCCATGCATCTTTCACCTGTATCCTGTCTTTAAAATCACAACTCCACAGGCCATAGTGGTCTTGAACTGCAGCTTGGCCCTTAAGTCCTGAAATAATCTCATTTGGGGCAGATCAGATAGGAGAGATCTGTATAGGGGATTCTTGGCTGCTGGATCCCATCTTGTCCTCAGTTGTGGATCTCACCTGTTCCACCACACCTCCAGGACAGAGGTCCTGCAACACCTTACAGCTGAGCTCTACAGTAAAAATTTGGTTCTCTGTAAAGTCATAGAATCATAGAATCATGGAATATCCTGAGTTGAAAGGAAACCACAAGGATCATCAAGTCCAACTTTTGGCCCTATAGAGGACAACCCCAAGATCACAGCATGTGCCTGAGAGCATTAACCAAATGCTTCTCAAACTCTGTCAGGCTTGGTGCCATGATCACTTCCCTGGGGATCCTGTTCCAGTGCCCAACCACCCTCTGGGTGAAGAACCTTTTCCTGATATCCAACTTAAACTTCCCCTGACACAGCTTGATGCCTTTCCCTCTGGTCCCATCATTGGTCACCAGGGAGAAGAGGTCTGTGGAACTAGAAAGGATATCTTTGTCCATGGGGACAAGTATGATCTTTTCTTTCATAAATCCTTTTCTTGCACCTATAATTTAGATGGGGACACAATGTAGGAGCACTTCCAATATTTGTGCAGAAAATAGTGTTTTGCTGGAAGGAGGTAAACTATCTGCATATAATAGCAGAGCAGAAGTGACTGAGATGGCAGTCAGAGATATGTAAGTGGCACATTGATTATTACGTGCTGCAAATAGCAAAAGGCAGTTGTCTCTTGACACGCTTGGATTAACAAAGCACAGCATTTGGCACTGGAAGTGCTGCTGCCACAAAGCAGAGGATGGGACCACAGTCTTGGACTTAAACACAAAGCAGGCTAAAGGAGTTAAATGCCTGCAGTCCCATGGAAAGCTGACTGTGAGGCATATATCAAATGTGAGTCACCAAATCATCCTTTCACTGTTTTCAGTTATCTCTGTCCTACCATGAGCCTAACACAGTGGGAAGGTGAGGAAGCAGTGCTGGAATTAGGGTGAGTTCCAGATCTTGGGATTCTTCAACACAGGGAATTCTAAGTCTGAAGTTTTAAGCACATTTCTAACTGTCTTAGCTGGCAGGGAGTGGGGGGGGGGGGGGTGGGGTGGAATCAAGAACCTGATATATATCTTTCAGGGAAAAGGACAAAAGAAGAAGGACAAAAAGTCCCAAATAGTTTATTGGCCCTAAACCAGAAAGGGATAATGAACAGCAAGAGGAATGCAGGGTGGAAACCACAGCCTCATCAGAGAATCACAAAATCACAAAAAACGGCTGGGGTTGGAAGGGATGTTTGGAGTCCAACCTTGCTGCTGGAGCACCCAAGAAAAGAAAGCTCTAGAGATGCAGAAGACATCTCGGGATGTAAAAGATGCCCTGAGATGCAGAAGATGCCAGGATTCAAAACCTGATGTCTGAGATGAACCAACGCTACCCTAACTTATGCATGCTGCAGATCTTCCTGCAATATGGATAAGACACTTGAGTTCCAGCATTGAAACAAAAGCCTCATACAATAGGAACCTATTTTCTCAGGTACCAAGCAATAGGACATGAGGAAATGGTTTCAGGTTGTGCCAGGAGAGGTTTAGATTTGATATCAGGAACAATTTCCTCAGTGAAAGAGTTGTCAAGCATTAGAACTGGCTGGCCTGGGATGTGGTGGAGTTAGCATCCCTGGAGGGATTTAAAAGATACGTGGATGTGGCACTTGGACACATTGTTTAATGTTGGGTTAACAGTTGGACTCGATGATATTAGATGTATTTTCCAACCTTAATGATTCTATGGAAATAAAGATCCTCTGTGGAAGCTCCTTGTTAGCAACAGCATGTGCAGCAAAAGGAGGAAATTACAGGGCATTGTTCTTATTTTAGACACTCATGTGGCACAGAACAGAAGCTTGTCCTAACTACATTTTCAAGAACTTTATGTAGGAGCTAGTGCCCCTACAAAGAAGCACAAAGACACATGTGAGAAGATGGTATTGGCAGTGCTGGTTTAGCAGTTGGAATTGATGACCTTAAAGGTCTTTCACAACCTAAATGTTTCTATGATGCTATGATTTGAGTCCTCTTTTCAGACAGCAAGCACAGCTTAGAAACTGCTTCAGCCTTGCAGCCAAACCTGTTGAGCGCCACTCAGCACCACTAAAATGAATGCAATCATAAGACAGGTGTGAAAAGAGGGGGGCCAGGTTGGGGTGTGATGTACAATGGTACCTCTTTGGTTTGTGCAGTACTGTCCCACCTCTGAAAAAGAAGTAGGTCTGTTCATTTGGGGCTATGAGCAACCTGGTCTAATGGAAGGTGTTCCTGTCCATGGCTGTGGGGTTGGAATAAGATCATCTTTAGGGTCAATTCTGAGTCAAACCATTCAGCCATTCTATGATTTAGGAGCACATTATCTTTTTGAAGTGGCCATTGCAAACTGCAAGATAATATATTTTCTTATCTTCCCAGAACCCCTAGAGAATAAATCTTGCATCCCAGACTGCTGAAACAGGATGTTTCCTACCTGCTGGCAGCAATCTCCTTCCTCCCTCCCTCTCTCTCAGGGCCAGTCTCTCTGGCATAATAAGTCTGTCCCACTAGGAAAAATCCCCAGACTCTGCTTCCTTGAGTCCTGTTTGGCCATGTAGATGAGCCCTAAGTCCCAACCCCCTCCTGCTCAGCTGAGGGCAAACCCTACTGTCCCTGAGCTGAGGCAAAAATTAAAACCAGGTTTTATACCATGGTTTCACCTTTCCCCTGCCTCCCTGTACCCAAGGTTCCTCTCTGCACTTTCAAATTAGGAGGTATGCCAGGCTTGTGGAACCAAGCCCAAACTTTCCTGAGAAAACACACCAGAGTCAAAGGCATGTTTTGAAAATAAATAGCAAAGCTGGCAAGCAAGGGTGATGGAAGACGGAACCGGCATTGTTAAAAGCTGGTAGGACTAAACTAAGAGGGGCTCTGCATGGCAGTTTCTCACAGGACTCAGCCTCCTGCCAACAATATCTGGGGTATATTGCTCAATGACCAAAAGAATGAGCATTGAGTCTTGGGAAGGGAAGAAATTAGATGTGTTTGTCCTGGCCACTCCAATAATATAAGGAATAATAACAGAGTGGGAGAAATAAGTGTTGAGTGAGGGTTAAAAAAAAAATACAAGGAGAAACTGGGCAACAGAAAAGCACATCAGAGTTATAAAAAGAGACAGAGAAGGGAATTTTATTCATGAGCTTTCCAAACACATTTACCATTATCACAGGCATGAGAATATTATTCTGCTGCTGTCAGGGGGCATGTGATGGGGCTCCAGCCGTCAGAAAATCACTGCCAGTTGTCAGAGGGCCAAGCCATTAAGGGCCATGGGCCAATACCAATCACACTGTCAAGAAATACACTTGCTTGTCAAGGGATTAGCAGTCTGGCCTCCAAAGCCTTCAGAGAGAATTGGCTTCAAAACTGGAGACGGTCATGTGAATAGCACAGTCCCTGACAATGGAAGCAGTAGGTAGAAATGCTCCTTTTAAGTACAGGAATAAGGAATACAAGGAGGAAGGTGTTCAGCTGTTTCTGGTTGGCTCTGGTACATAAGGAGCTCTGGGTAGCAGAGAGCATCTTTGATTTGACAACATTAAAAAAACCAAATTCATCCAGAAGCACTGCTTAGCCTTTGACCAAATGGGCAGATGCACAACAAGGATCTCTGAGTGCACTGCAGCTTTCTTTGGGAAGAATGGCATGAGAGACCAGCAAATCTGTGCTGGAGTCTCACTGAAATTTATTCCTCTTTCATTCAAGCATCAGCACTACTCTAACCTATGACTGTTGCACCTCTTTGTGAACAGGGCACCTGGTTTGGGTAGCAAAACTGATGCAGCCAGTTCAATCCCCACCCTTGTTCAGCAATGGTCCCAGAGAAAAGCCAGTCCTAGAATCAGCAGGGCTTATTCTGTGAGTGCTTTTCTTATTTTACAGGTGATGAGGCTAGACTTGGCCTTTGAAATCTAGCCTGCTAAGAAGTCGCTGTATCCATTTCCCTGAGACAGTCACACTCAAAGTTCTACCAGAAAGCTACAAAGCTATATTAATATAGATCACAGAAATCACAGTGTTCATGGAGGGTGTTCTGTGGTTTGTGTTAAGCATATTGGGTCAAATTTAAACCATGCATAAGCATTGCCTAACTCTTAGGTCACACCTACTGTGGCATTTGAACTCAACCACTGAGTGATTCAGACTGTCCACAGCTGCCATGCTCAGCAGTCAGTGCAAGGAGAAGTTATCTGAGACAGGAATTCAGTATTATGTCATATTGACTTACCACTGCGGTCATAATGCTTTAACACAGGCAGAATTCCATATATGATTCATGTAACTTCATATGTTATAATCAGGTAATTCACATCACAGTTAAATAATTATGTCACACTTCTGGATGAAACTTTTCAGAAAAGTGTGTCATGATGGACCCACTCTCACCTGAAGTTTTGATGTGATACACCTATGAGTTTTGGTGTGTTATAGAATCAAAAAACCATTTAGGTTGGAAAAGACGTCCAAGATGATCGAGTCCAGCCTTTGACCAAACATCACCATAGCAACTAGACCATAGCACTGTGTGCCACATCCTGTGGTTTCTTGAACACTCCCAGGGATGGTGACCCAATCACATTCCCCAGGCAGCCTATTCCAATGCTTGACAACCCTTTCAGTGAAGAAATTCTTCCTGATGTCCAAAATGAACCTTCCCTGGCACAGCTTAAGGCTATGTCCTCTTGTCCTGTCACTAGTTGCCTCGGAGAAGGGGTTGACCCCTGCCTGGCTACAACCTCTTTCAGGTAGTTGTAGAGAGCAAGGTCTTCCCTGAACCTCCTTATCTCCAGACTAGACACTCCCAGTTCCCTCAGCCACTCCTCACATGACTCAGTCTCTAGACCAAAGGTTCATTGCCTGTCTCTGGACACATTCCAGCATCTCAATGTCTTGTCCTGAGGGGTTCAGAACTGAACACAGGATCCAAGGTGCACACAAGTACAAGGGGACAATCTCTGCCCTGGTCCTGCTGGCCACACTATTTCTGATACAGTCCAAGATTCCATTGGTCTTCTTGGCCACCCGGGCCCAGGCTGGCTCATGCTCAGACAGCTGGTTGTCAAACAGCACCTGCAAGTCCTTTTTCACTGGGCAGTTTTTCAGCCACTCTGCCCCCAGCCTGTAGCACTTCTGGGGGTGGTTGTGATCCAAGGGCAGGACCCAGCACTAGACCTGGACCCATGGATCCAGCCTGTCCAGATCCCTCTGCAGAGCCCTCCTGCCCTCCAGAAGATCAACATTCCCATGCAACTTGGTGTCATCTGGGAACTTACTGAGGATGTCCTTGATCTCCTCATCCAGAACATCAATAAAAGTATTAAACAGAACTCTCCCCATCCCTTTCTCCTGAGTTACTGGGGGTCTTTTCCACTCCCTGCCCCTATCTACCAGGTCAGGGGGCCAGTTGTCCTAAAGATAATTTGCCTTATTGTTAAGACTGAGGTGGAGAAGGTATTAGGTACCTGAGCCGTATCCTCTTTCTTGGTGACAATGTCCCTCCCTGCATCCAATAAAGAAAGGTTTTCCTTGGCCCTCCTTTTGTTGTCAATATGTTTATAAAAACACTTCTTATTATCTTTCACAGCAGTGGCCAGATTGAATTCTAGCTGAGTTTTCTCTTTTCTAATTTTCTTTCTACATGACCTAATGGCATTCTTGTTCTCTTCCTGAGTAGCCTGCCCCTTCTTCCAAAGGTCATAATCTCTCTTTTTTCCCCAGAGTTCCAGTTCAGTCAGGCTGGTCTTCTTCCCCAGTTTAGATTGGATAGCAGGAAAAATTTCTTCACCAAAATGATTGTCAAGCTTTGGAACAGGCTACCCTGTTCCATCACAGGGAAGTGATGGAGTCACCATCCCTGGAAGGATTTAGAAGATATATAGGTGTTGCACTTAGGGACATGGCTTATTGGTGGGCTTGGCAGTACTGGGTCAGTGGTTGGGCTTGGTGATCTTAACAGGTCTCTTCCTTCCTAAATCATTCTGTGATTCTATGACTCACTTCTGTGACATCTGCTCCACTTCTTGATAGCTGATGCCACAATATAGTAAGGTCCTTGGTAGAAAAGTTCCATAAAATCTCCTTCTTTCTCTGCCTTCTACTGAGGCAGCTCATCAACAATTTACTGTAGAAATGGGGGGACAAAAGTCACCACAGAAGAAAGTGGAAAGTGGAAATGTATTCTTGTATTTCTTTGTTTTTCCTTTTATGCCCCTTTAGTTCATAGGTCCGAAATATCCAAGCTATGCTAATGAAGTAAATTTGAATTGTCTGAGCAGCCTCTTTTATTAATGACTTGTTAAAGAAAAGAGTTTGGCTGAGGTGTAAGTTGATTAGCTCACTGGTAATTAACTGATACCCAGAAAAGTAACAAAGGATTTTGTCAAGTAAATAATGACTTGATCTTTCCTTTCCTCCTCCTTCCTGCAGTAAATGAAAGAAATATAACATTACATGAGCAGAATGCACTTCATTTCCAGGCTAAATAGAAAAATTTGCATATGCTTGGGTAAATATGCCATTTTCCTAGAGATCAAGGAAAATAATAGCAGCTGCCTTCCCCATTATTGGTGCAGTACAACTGAAGATATTTCAATAATTTTTTTTTTTTTTAACATTTGACATTTTAATATATGTGCACCTGCTTACCACTGAGATTTTGCTTGTTCCTAGTGGTTTTCTTCTTTTGTTCCAGAGATTTTTTTGAGAGTAGCAATATAAGGAATTTCTTTTGCTGTCCCTGAGACCAAGTGACAGGCAGTGCACAATTGGATGGACAAGGTTTATAGAGTATGATAAATCACGTTCCATGTTCAGATACTGATTAATTACACAAAATACAGGTGATGAATGGTTTATGGGTGCTTTCTTCCTTCAACTGAAAGTTATAAGAAAAGGGGAAACACCAGCAACAGCTAATTATTCCAAATCCATTCCTACTGTATTGGAGGATAAAAAAAGTTTCAGCCTTTCTCCCTCACATACCAGATTAGCCTGTCTTCCAGCCAGTTTCCTGCTTCTTGACAGTATTTTTCCTTCAAAATTTGCCTTAAGTAACCCTTATGTCATTGGGACTTCCATTCTTTCTTAAGTAGGTGGTCACTTACCTGTCCTTGACTAATCTCCAGTTGATCACAAGAGAGCTGGGTAGGGACTTTTTACAGGGGCATGCAGTGAAAGGAGAAGGGGAGAAGGTTTTAATCTGGAAGAGGGTAGGCTTAAATGGATAGTAAGAAGAAATTCTTTAATGCAAGGGTGGTGAGGCATTGGAACAGGTTTACCAGAGAAGCTGTAGATGCTCCATCCCTGGAAGTGTTCAAGGCCAGCATGGAGCGGGCTTTGAGACACCTGGTCTAGTGGAAGGTGACCTTGTCTCCCATGGCAGGGGTGTTGGAATGAGATGATCTTTAGGGTCCTTCCAACCATAACCATTCTATGGTTCTATGATTCTCTGATCATACACTCAAACTGGTATGACTGGGAAGGATAGATAAACACCAGGAGTTCACACTTGAAATCAGTGATGCCAGAAACTTTAGCAGTATGAATGTAGATGGGAGAAGGCCTCAGCTTGAAGAGCCTTGGCAGAACAGGTTAGCAAACTGATGTTGACACCCCAAAGCTAGCTACTGATGGTCACCCGTCTGCACAAGGTAGCTGTTACCACCAGGAAATTCCTTCCTAATGCGCCCAATGGCTTTGAACACTGTCAAGTCACATAAATCATGAACATTCCAAAATATTTCCTGCAGAGCTGAAAACATGTTTGCTGGAAAACAACTTTCTTACCCCTGTGCCACAGCAATATCATGATGCTATGTATAGATTTTACTTTAACTGCAAGCTGTCAGTGCCCTCCCTTCTCTTCCCCAAAAGGAGGTTATTGCTCCTTCTTGTCTCCATTCATGGGAAGGGAGCTAGGATAGGAACAAAAAGAGAGGAGCGCCATCCAAAAAGTGCTACTGTCATTTTGCATCCCAAATGGACTCAGTGCTGCCTGTTCAAGCACTGTAGAGAGCCCATGTTTCATGGCTCTCATCCTCCAGGATATCTTTCCTCCCAGATTTCAAACAGGGAATTTATAATTTGTCCTAAGCACAGGTGACGCCAATGAATGGTATAATGTACAGAAGCAACAGGCTGCCCAGGGAAGTGGTGCAATCAGCATCTCTGGAAGTGTTAGCAAAACCTGTGGGTGTGGCACTGGGGGACATGGTTTAGTGGTGAGCATGGTGGTGGTAGATTAACAGCTGGACTCAGCGATCTTAGAGGTTTTTTCCAACCTTAATGATTCCATGATTCTTTCCTTAATTCCTCAATTCCAGCCATCTGGGGTCAAAGCAAGTCCAAGAGCCAATTAGGTATGCACCTCCCATGGATGCTGTGAGCACAGAAAACCTAACAGGAGCTTCATTGACCTCTAACCAAAGCAGAGGGTTTTTTCAGAAGAGAGTAATGGATTCATGACCTTACCTAACCTTCTCCAGCAAAAAGCAAGAAATCTAAGCTTAATTCAGTTCATAAAATCATAGACATTTAGAGCCCTTGGAGACAAAGCACCTGAGCACCATATGGGATATGACACTGGATGTAGACAAGTTCCAGTGAGCCTGGGGCATCCTGCCTGGCCTTCAGCTACTGCTCTGAAAGAATCTCCAATGACACAAGACGCCAGCATTTAAGAAAGTGAAGTGAGCCTGTAAAGCAGGATTCAAACTGAAATTAGGACACTTAAATATTGTTACAAACTTTGTGTGAGTCTCTTCATTTTGAGATCTGTGTATGTAAATTAGCAGGCAGGAAAAGACAGCTTGCCATGTTTTTTCCTAAAGAGAAAGCTGTTTACAAGTGTAAACAGTGAACTTTTATGGCATTTGCTTTTGCTGTTTTAAAGCACTAGAAGAATTCCAAAGCACAAAGCCAAACCAATTCCCAGACTCCTTTGAGAGTCAACGAGACTGAGGCACATGCCATTTGTGCTTTTGAAGTCTCCTACCCTTGATAGATTTCCATTTGATGTTTCAGCTTAAACCAGTGTACATTTACCATACACATTTTGCAGCTGTTAAGGACTCTGATTCACATACAAGGGTGAATTAAGCTCTGATAAGTGGAGATGAGCTCTCCTTCCACAGTTCTCTCTGTGACAAGTGCTTCTCTCTTGGGAATGGATGAACAGCAGGTTTATCTCCTCCCTTACCAATTTCAACCCTGAAAATTAGTGCAAAGTGACATGAATTTTAGTTCAAACTAGTACAATGGGTTGAAAGCTGCAGGTGCTTGGAGACACCTACGCAGGCTGTGTGCTTGCAGAGCAGTAACCACCAGGTGCAGAAAAGCTTCAGCTTACTCCACTGCTACAGGAAAGCAAACATCCTCATTTTGGTAGAATAGGGGCTGCTGTGAATGACATCACCTGCCTCAGCTTTTGACTATAAAGGGTTTGGGATACATCTTGATAGACCTGAGCAGACAGGATTTGCTGAAAAAGGGTTGAGAGGAGGAAATACCTCCCTAAAATCTGCTTTGAGGATCAATTGCAGGACTGAACCATCCTCTGAGTGAGGGAATGTTCTGTCCCTAGCAAGTCGCATCTCCTTCCCTAAATATCTGCACTCAGGAGCCCCTGTTTCCATCAATCCTTTATAACCCTATTCAGGTGGTTGTATTCCTATCTGAGCCCATCAGTGCTGGTTGCTCACAGCATCCACAGAGCTGCAATCCGTGATGCTGTCATTCACCACCGCAATCAGTTGCCAAAATGCAACAATAGCCTTGAAAATATGACTAAGAACAGCTTTATTACACTGGGGAAATTATGAATATTTATATGGCTCTAGGACATGAGTCCCCTTGATGATAATTTACAAATGCCTGATTCCATTTAACTCCAGCACAGGCATTTCTGCTTTACCTTGCAATGAGCAGGCAATCAGATCTGTTAAAGTCCATTACAGTTTCTTGGATCTGATCCTTCTTCATGTCAGGAAACAAATTCTCTTTTTCACTCATTCAGGTGCCAATAACTTACCATCATATTACTCCAGGTATAATTATCATCATCTTGGCACCAGTGCTCATAAAGAGCCCTCAAACTTCAGGGCACATTACAGAGTCTGATTCAACCTCTTATAATCCTACTTTTAGCATCTTACTCATGATATTTGCATATAAATCAATGGGATAAATTACACGTTACACAGGATAGGGCTTGCAGAAACTAGAGGTGTTTATGCCCTTTTCCTGTAACCAGTATAGAGTAGGCAATTCAGAAAGCTGCCAATAATGACACTTGGAGCTGTGGTATTTAGAAATCAACCTTATTGTGGAAAGTAAGACTTTAGAGCTGAGAGTCACGACTCAGGATTCCACACCTAAGATGATGTAAATGCTACTGCCCAATAAAAAAAAAAAGGCCTTAGAAGAGGGACAAGTTCACAAGATGCTTAGAGGGCTGGAGCATCTCTTCTGCGGACACAGGTTGAGAGAGCTGGGATTGTTCAGGCCAGAGAAGGCTCCAAGGAGACTTTATTGCTCCTTTCAGTACTTAAAGGGGCTCCAAGAAAGGTGGAGAGGGACTTTTGACAAAGGCAAAATTATTTTGAACTGGCAGAAGGCAGACTCAGATTAGATAGTAGGAAGAAATTCTTTTATGCCAAGGTGGTGAGGCACTGGAACAGGTTGTCCAGTTAAACTGTGGATGTCCATCCCTGGAATTGTTCAAGGCTTTCAGCAACTTGGTCTTTTAGAAGGTGTCCCTGCCTAAGGTGGGGGTTGGAGGTAGGAACTAGAGGATCCTTAAGATCCCTTCCAACCCAAACCACTCTGGGATAATTACCTGTAAAATCTGAACAGGCAATATATATGACAAAATTCAGCTTTATTTTTGTGGCTGATATCTTTATTTTAACATTATGAGAACCAAGCAGTGAAAACGTCTTCAAGATTTTATATCAATTTTATCTTCCCCTTTACACACATACACTGAGGAGAGGGAATAAGTACAATCTTCCCCAGCATATGTCTCCAAAACGAGTTCTAAACAACCTGCTTATTGGTTCTCACTTTATGCACAAATAAAACAACCAGCAGCACAAGCCACGATAAAGTGTTTGCACAGAGCGGAGATAGATAGAAGTGTTCCTCAGGTGTCATTCCCTGAATTTACCTGATCACAAGGAGCTGAACAAGTGCCATTCTTGAACAGCAATTCTTTCCCATTCCCAAGAAAAATACTACTGGACCCACACGCTAAAGTGACAGGACACATCCCTCTAGTGGTGCAAACTGACATGATTCAATTACCCACTGATCAGTTAAGCCATAAGGTTTCAGGGATACATTAAACTGTATGGAAAGAGGATCCTTTGGACAAGCAACCTGAGGCCACAGGAAACTACTCCATTGGCATGACAAGCACATTTTTAGTGATACTGAAAATACGCATTTCTGTAGCTCTGTTTGGTTTTTGCTATCTCAGAAACAAGACATTCCTTCCATAGGTTGTACAGATAAGACAAAGAAAACCCAACACCTGGACAGAGGTAGATTTGATCCTTTATTCAGATAGGCAACATTTAGATGCAAAGAACTTCAGGCTGTCACCTTATATCCAGTGCAGTAATGGACTGAACAAGGCATAGCTCAAGGTTACAGAGGACAAGTACTGATTTTAATATGTATTCTTGTAACAGCTGAAGTAGTCAGTTGGTTTTGTGGAAGTCAAGTTTACCTCCACAAAACATTTTCAGGGGAAAAAAAGCATCTATTATAATAGTTTGGGGCTGCCTCTTCAATACTATCCTTCTGAGTGCAGTGACTGAAAGTTTTGTCAGAGTTCAAAAGCAGAGAACCAAGCCACAGAACAAGTCAGAAGTAAATGTATATTGTGATGGAGAACTCTCCAGAAACCTGCCAAACAAATAAAAATTCCCTAGTTATTGAAATTAAGGCCTAGCTAGAATTTTTCTTGTATTTCTGCAGAAATCATAATGGATGACAACCTACATTATTGGTATCTACCACATAAATCCCTTCATTAATTTGTCTTCCCCAGTTTTAAAGCTAGTTTCACATCTGACTTCTTTTTCTAGTGCAGGGGCAAATCTTCTCATGGCCAGCCTGCACAGGATGAGAAAAGAAACAAGCACCAATATTTTTAATTATTTATTTAAAGCCAACTGTAATTAAATATTATAAAAATTGCCTACATTTTTCCACGGTTTTGCCATTTTTGCTCCCGGTGAGTAAATATTTATTATTTAATATTTAACTCTTAGTTAATATTTAAAATAATTCATTGTTCTCCCCTTAGTTTCTGAACAACTACAATTTCAAATTTTTAATTATTTGTCTGTCAAGAACTTCTAATATTAAAATGGTTTTATCATGAGAACCAAAAATCAGACCCCTACAAGCTTCCTTATTATATAAACTGAACCTTCAAAAGTCCGAAAAGCTAAAATGCATCAAGGAGGCCAGAATTCTCCTCACTGTTTACAGCCAGTTTTATGCATCTTGATCAATCTGGTAGTCTTCCAGACCCCAATCTTGAAAGTCTAAATCTGTGGAAGTTATCTAGGTCTGAAAAATATAGGAAGACAGGTCTCCATATAAAAATCCAAAGGGATTTTGATAATGTTTTGACAATTTAGGTGTATTGTCACTGCCATCACTAAAATAAATTTTATTTTAGTGCTTTATAGCATGATAAAAAGTAGTGGTGTATGTTAAATACATCTCTACCTGATGTTGGAAGCAATTATACACAAACTGAACTTCAGAAAGCAAGATAGTCTTCAAGATAGATGTATACATTCTGAAACAGCAGTATTTACAGTAGGAAAGGTCTGTGTTTAGAGTGGCATTTCTCAGCTTACAGAAGGAAAGGTGAGAAGAAATAAGATGTGGAAAAAGAAGTCTGTGTGTTTATATGCAGGTATAATAAATTCTGCTGGCCAGCAGGGTGTAAACACTGTGTACACCCCCCAAGGTCTGCCCGAAGCTCCTCCTCAAGTCTTTGGATTGCCTTCTGAAACACAAAACACACGGTATTATCAGGCCTCTACTGGTACACTTTATTCTTTTCCCTTGTGTCTCAAGTCTTTCCATTTTTAGATTGTACTTGCCTCTGGATACCAACTCTGCTTGAGAAGCACTTTGCATATTATGGGTGTAAGTATAGTACGCGTAGTAAGCACTGAGGAACCTAAATAAGGCATCAGAGGAGAGGAAAACCCCCGTTTAGCAGGCAGTGCTATAAAAAAACCTCCTTCCTTCTCCCACGAGTATGAGGAACACTTGCCTCTTCTTTGCCTTCAGGAAGAAATTCTTCAATGCGAAGCTGGTGAAGCACTGGCACAGGTTGCCCAGAGAATCTGTGGATGCCCCATCCCTAGCAGCGTTCAAGGCCAGGTTGGATGGGGCTTTGAGCAACCTGGTTTAATGGAAGGTGTCCCTGCCCATGGCAGGGGTTTGGAACTGGATGGTCCTTAAGGTCCCTTCCAACCCAAATCATTCTACGATGCTGTGAAGCTGTATTTCAACAACAGGAAGGCAGCACGCTGCCTCGCTCGCCTTACAAACACACCATGAAGCCTGTAAGGAAAACCAGAGTGGAAATCTGAGGGAGGAAACCTTACTGCCCCCAGACCAGCTTGAAAAGCGGGTGAGGAGAGAGCCGTGATGTTGCACGTTCTGCCTCAATCCTCACAGCGGCATCGCGCGGGTTCCCGGAGAGCCAAGCATGCCACACGCCGGTGTTTCCCCACAGACTTTCCCCATATCCACGTTTTTCACCGCACTGTGTTTCTCCGTCCCCGTTTGCTCCATCCGACAGGCCGCAGCCCGTCCCCATGGCGACCGCGGCTCCGCCCCGCCGGGCGGGCCCAGCGCCGGCCCCGCCCGCCCTCCCTCCCGCCGCCGCCGCGCTCCGGGCCCGGAGCCCTTCTCCCTCCGCTTCCCCAGTGCCCTGGCTCTGCTGTAGCCTGGAGCGGGCGCCGCAATGGCTCCGGCCGCCGACCGGGAGGGTTACTGGGGTACGCCGACCTCCACGCTGGAGTGGTGCGAGGAGAACTACGCCGTCTCCTACTACATCGCCGAGTTCTGTGAGTGGCCGCTCCGGCCCCGCTTCCTGCCCCGGCCCCGGGGGCCGCGTCCCACCGCCGCCTCCTTCTCCCTCCCCGCAGCCCTTCGTGCTCTCTCCCCGCGGCGGGGGAATCCCTCCTGCTCCCTGGCCCCTCTTTCCTGCGGGGTGACGGTGCCGCTGCCCCATAGCCAACCCTAGTGGGTGGAAAATGGGTATTCTCTACCGTCTTCCCCTACAAATCCGTGTTGAAAGCACGGGGTGCTGTAGCCCCTCTCTCCCCAGCGTGTTGTTTGGGCCCCCATCCCAAGCGTGTCCCTCCGGCCTGTGTCCCTAGGGATGGCAGGGCTGGAGCGGGGGTGGCCGGGATGGGGTGGCCCGTGAGATGGGTCCTGGGGGTTATCACGGGAGCCGGAGTGGTTGTGTGGCACCACAGGCATGGGTGAAGAGAGGGGTTTTCGCTGGAGTCGTGCCTGGGGTGCCACGCCGTGAAGCCGCACGGGTCTGCTGCTATGCTCCCCGTGAGGTGGAACCATCTGCCCAGCCGGGACGGTCAAACCAAGTGAAAGTGCTCAGGGAGAGAAAAGGTGTCTTTCTATGCGAGATACGTCTTCATCCAGGGAAGACACTTTCCCCCAGCTGTGGTGCCTCGTGATGACCATCGTCAATTAGGTGGCTCTGCTGCAGGTGATGGGAGTTACGCGAGGCTTGAAGGGTCGCTCTGTTGCCCGTGGTTGTCTTTTAGGATAACTCAGAGCACTGGCAAGAGAGCAGGCCATTGGTTTGACCTCGAAACTCTGTTATTCAGAAACAGTCAGGATTTAGCGTGTTTTAGGGAAAGAAAGAAGGGGCTTCGACCCTTCGAGGGTCATCCATCAGGTGCTGGAGAAAGGAGTGTCTTGCAGGTGATAAAGGATCAAGCCCTATGTCACTAAGGTTTTGTTGAAAAACTAAGTATTTTTGTATCCTGGGCAGTGACTTAAAGGGTGTAGTAGTTATAATTATGTGCTGCTGCCTGGCAGACGCCCTGTACTACAAAAAACTTTCACACGTATAAGGTAGGTGGCTGGCTGCCTTTGAAGTGTTAGGGCCCTGGGTGCTAAAGTGGCCAGGCTCACCTACCCTGAAGTGCTTGAAGTGGGCAATCTGCAGAGGCCTTTCGCATAGCTGGGATGCTTCTGCAGCGGTTCAGAAGAGCTTGGCATGCAGAAGATGGAGGGTTCTGGGTATCCATGCCAAGCCGTGACTCCTGGTTGCAAACACTGACATGGGTGAGGATCATTGAGAGTGAGAATAATTGCGCAAGAGGCCTCAGAGTGTAGGAATAGGAAGGAGAACAGGATCTGAAATGAACAACGGCAGGATAAGCAGCTTAGAAGCTCAGAGGAGAAAGGAAGTTGGTGTGTAGGTTTATGGCTGAGAAGAGGCAGGCTGGCTAAAAAGGAAACAAAATTAAATACTCTTAAAAAGGGACAAACTGAGAAGTTTAAATAGAGTAAGGCTTTTGCAGAGCGTGTATTTTTGTGTCTTCCTTGTTGTCAAGCATAATTTGTGAGATAATTCTCATAGGGAAGAGGAAGTTCTGTTGTTTCACTAATGTAAAAATAAATTTGACTAGCATGTAAATTTTTTACATAATCCCTGCATTGTTGGCCTTGTTAACTGATACTTTTTGTCTACTTTTGGATTATTCAGGAGAAGGAAGAGGAGGATGAGAGTAATGGGAAGCAGAAAGGCTTGTGTTCTGAAGAAAAAGGGAGTAATTATACAAGGTCTGATCCCTCCTTAAAGTTTTGGTGTTTGGACCACAGTTTGTTCATCTGTCAAAATTAGCAGTTGCACTGAAAAAAACCTGTATATAAGGGCTGTGCTGTCAGATAAAGCATTTAAATGGTCGAAGTTTAAAATGCAAAACAGTAAGTAAGCCTGCTGAGGTGTAGGGTTAGCTTAGCAGTAGCTAATTTCAGTCCAGATGCCAAGATGGGCTAGATTTTCCTCAGCCGTGGTTCTGTAACAGTACTTTCAGGGTCTGAGGCAATAAATGTTGTGAGGATACTATTTGAAGTTTTACCCTGCAGAAGAGAGAAAATCAGTTTCTGACTTGGTACCACTCAGGTAAAGCTGATTGTATGTATAAATTTTTGCATTGAGTGTTTGTTATTAATAATTTATAAGAAACTTTGGAGGCCCAAAGATTGAAGAATACGGGCAAGTCCAAACCAAATAGGTTGCAGACTGAAGAACCAAACAGAGAGCTTGTTGTGCAAATTACATTTTTGTGCCATTTGGCAATTCAGTTTTAACGTGCTACTTTTAGTACAAAATTGCTACGTTGTGTTCCAAAAGCCCACATGCAATTCCTTGCCATTCACTCCTTAAAGAACTGGTATAAATGATGGCAGCTTATCAATTGTATGTAGTGAGAGATGTGGAAGTGAGGTAAGGTGGTGGTGTCGTGCTTCATACTTGCATTCCCTTGATGTATCCCAGACACAATGACATGTATTCAAAAGTTTATTTTTTTTAATAATGAAAAATGCTTTTTCTTGCCTTTCTGAATCTGCACCTAGTCAGTTTTTTTCCCCTGTGGAGGTGGATGACTAACTGCTCTACATCTGTCTGTGGAATATTAAACCAATTGATATGGAAAACCAGTTGAAAAGAATTGTTTTGCGAGCTTAACTCTGTTAAGCTTTAAAATGAGTCTTATATCCCTCACTGATCAAACCTATTGTATGGTGTAGTAATTCCTTTTCCAGGGTTTCTCACTGATTGACTCCTGTGAGCTGGAGGGCAAGTAATAGACATTTTTTTCCCCTTCTTTAAAACTAAACCTTTCCAGGACCCAGTGCTTGAAAGCTGAATTATCCAAACTTTTGTACACTTGTTTAAGAAAAATAGTAAAGGATAAACCTACCATACTCCCACATAAGCAAATAGAAAAAAGGCAAATATAAGTTCTGGTTTTTAACACTTATCACTCAAATATAGTAATATCTTACTCCTTATTTTAGCAGGGTTGATGTTTCAGGCCAGTTTAACCCACGTAGCATTGAGTTTTGGGGGTCTGTTTTGATGTGAATGTCTATGACAGGAGCCTTACCCTTCTTGCATTCAGTCATCCCTCTAAGAAGAGTTTCTGTAGTAGAATATGATGAGTGCATATAACTAATCTTCACATATTCCCTTTGCTGAAAGCATGTAGAGTAGTACCAATTCAAACAAATACTTTAGATTCAAAGGAGCCCTGTGTGGTACATGAGGATTTATAATTCTCAGTCAGGAGAATCACAGGGGTGAATTTGTTGTTTTTATCAACAGAATGCTGTGTTCCAGTTTGGATCAAACTTGAGTCATGTTTCCAGTTATGTTGCTTTGAGCTATCATTGTCCACGAGCAATATGCATCATCTACAACATGACTGGTTTAGAGATAGTATATCCTTATGCTGGCATTTACAGCAGCAAGCATCTAGAACATTGCTTCAGGCTTCTCTAGGAATTGGTGAAATTGTTTCTTTCTTGGCATCTGATCTTCTCTCAGCATGTTCTGATATCTTTGTGTAAGGAAATATTTTTTAATTATTATTACTATCATTACCAGAGTTAAATCCATTAGTTTTTGTTTTCATTAGAGATCTGGTAAGCGACTTCTTGTAACTGGGATTTCCTTATGGGACTCTTATTTAGGAAAAAAGCCCACCATGTCATGAGAATCTGCCCATATTTCTAGCTATTTTTGTTCTACTTCCTTAAAGCCTTCTGATTTTTTTGCCTCAGACAAGAGTTTTAGATAAGATTACTGTTACTTGTGTTGTTCAATGTGAAATATCTCATTATCTCACATCTTGGATGGCGTGGAGTGCAGTCCAAGCACTCTCTACATTGTGAACGGTGACACAAAAATACTGTTGTTTCTTTTTAGGCATTGCTCGAGAAGACAGCTGCCAAAGATGCACAGATCTCTATTTGCCATGGGGATCATTAAAACATAAAAACCTGCAAAATTTACTTAAACTTAGAATAATGTCATTAATGTAGATTTTGTACTGCCACGTATGGACTGTCACTTGCTCCTCATGGGTATCCTGTTGCATTTTGGCTTTTTTGCCAGAGGCTTTGGAAAGCAGCCAGAGACTGTTGGGCTAGGTACTCTCTGTGTGAGAGTAAGAAAACTAAAATAAAGCCAACTGTCTGCCTTCAAGAGCTCTGCCTATTCTTTCAGTGATAAAGTGGTAGATGAAGGAAACATCATCAGATTTAATTGGGTGTGATCTGCCCAAATGCCTGGCTGAGATGGAGCGATTTAAAGATGACATGACACACATGAGTTCTAAAGAGTGGTTCAACAGAAGACATTGTCACAGGCCTGTAGACTTTAAGACTGAAAGAGCTTTGAGTGTGTAAATTTAATGACCTCATTGGAGGAAATCACATCACATCTTTCCTCTGGAAATTTATCTGGCTTGTTGAGGGAGCTCCCTCAACTGAGAGGACACTGCAAGCAAAAAGGCAAAGGAAGCATTAAACTAATTGATGGTGAGTGTAAAGTCAAGTGGAGTGTGCAGAACAGTGCTCAGCTGTGCGGTGCATTTTAGGATGAACACTTCTAGCTCGCTTTTTGTGCTGCTGACAAAAAGAAGTTGAAAGAGGGGTTCCTTTCTCCAAAGAATAATATAGCAGAAGCAAAATCATAAGCCAGATGGTCTCTGCTGTCATGTTTTTTTATTTCTTTCTATTTGATTTTGAATCAGTGGCAAATACTGTTGCATTAATTTATTTCCTTTCCTAGGCTGTAAAAGTACATTCTTGGCTTAAGCCTAAAGATAGTCTTGTCACACTGTTTTGATGCATTTTGCCACCACTAATGATTTATATATTATTTTTAATTCTTCCTTGCTATTTATCTTTCATCCATGATGCAACTCTACCTTTTATGTCATGACAGCTTAATTTTCAGTTTTCCCACCAGCCTTTGTTGAAAGATGGGGTCAAAGGCTCTTGGAAAGTTGATTTCTCCAATCATCAGTTCTTATTTATCCATCATGTTATGGATATGCTTAAAACCTGGCAGATGCTATGCTAATGGACCACATGTGTGTTTATCTACTAATATGTGTGTAGTTATTAAGCGACAATAAAATTCTTAAATATGGTTTAACAAAGCATTTGATTACTCTATAATTAGTGCTTCATATTCAGTACTTGTACAGCTGGCAGTTGGACATCTGCCACCCCAAATGGTAACAGAGTAGTGGCATTTGTACAATTTAATTTTTCTTATGTGCAAACTGAGGCAGACAGGTTTATGAACTGCATGATATGAATTTGCAGAATATATATTTGTAGCTAGAAATAGGAAGATTAATGTAAAATAAATGATTGTAAAGGAACACTGCTGACTTTTAAGTTACTTTTAATAAGCTTTTAGTCACAGATTAAAAACTTTTCTCATAATTGAAAGACAAAAAGTCTTCAGTCAGGTTTGTTTTGTCTTGTGTGTGTGAAACTGCTATTTATGTAATGCATTTTCTCTATTTGCTGCTGCCTTTCACAGATAAGTGGGAAAGATTTTTTTTTTTTTTAAAGAGGAAAGATTTAATTATCGATGCAAAAATGTTCAGAGGAAGTCTGGGAATTGTCTCCAGTCCCAACAGCTCAGCAGTGTATGGTTGTTTTATCTTGCAACACGTGCAAGTGCTCACACACTTGGCCGTTTCTCTGACTAGGTCAAGAGGATCATGGAAAGGTTTGTGGCTCATGAAAGGTTAATAAAATCCAAAGAGTTCTTTTAATTCAAAATGTGTATGGAAACATGACATTATAGAGCTAGAAGAGAACCCACTTGCAAGTAGGTTATCAGGTCAAAGCTACCTACCTTAGATTGCCTTCTAGCTGGGGGGCTCTTTGCACCTGCCTCATTAATTACACTCATTCTTCCGTCCATTAGCAGAGAAGCTGAGCTGCTGCATGAATTAAAGGTGCTTGGTTATTCTGTCTCTGTGGAAGTACTACAAAGAGCAAAAGAATGGTCAGGAAGAGAGAAATTCTAGTGAAGGTTGCAATAACAAAAACCCCAGAGCAACACTGCTTCAGTGTCAATCATTTACCCTTAATTGATCTGAATATGCCCATATAGGCAAGCTCAGGGTAGAGGCTCAGTGATTTTGCTGGGTACTGTTTAGATTTAAGGTACATTCCCTCTTTGTACTTGAAAATGCCGTTATGAATTTTCAGAGTTTTTGTGCTAGCTCAAAAAAATGGAGTGTCTAACCATGATATTTTTTTTCTGTTTCTAAAAATTAATTTCCTTGAACAAATATGCTGCATGTGCACTGTGACCAGTGACTGCAAAACCAATATTTCTAAATGATCATTGCAGTCAGCATCTCCAGGATCATTATATCCTTTACAGTCGGGTCCATTATCCACTGGCAGAGTAAGTACTTCAGTGTGTCTGCAGTTTGGGAGGCAGAAGTTCCTCTCTGTCAATTTCAGTGGAGAGATTGCACCCTTTGTGCCCCTTCCTAAGCCTTACAAGATTCCTCTTCAGTTCTTTGCCTCTCCACCAACTGGTGACTTGACCTGTCCTGCACATTGCAGCGCTTTCCTGAAGGAAATTCCAAACTTTATTTCAGATTTGAGATTAGTGTCCAGCAATGTGTCTATTTCCCAGCTGTGTCCTGGGGCTTTAGTTTGTTACATTTGGTTTTGCATTGTTCCTTGGTTCCTCTGGACATGTTTTCTGAATGCAGTGTCCTTGGAGTGACCCTGAAATGGTATGTGCAGCGTGTGTGTCCCTTAAAGGATCTCTGGCTGGCTTTAGGAAGGTATTTCCCCTTAGCCAAGTCCAGATGATACTGCGATTCTCCTCTCTAACCAGAGGAACTGGAGAAGGGAATAAGACAGTGGCCTTATTAAGCTGGGCAAGGTTCAGGATATTAGTTTGAGACTTGACTTTTATATTTGAAACAGCAAGATTTAGACTTCTTCATGCACAAAAGCAGACAAGCAGAACCAGGAAAAGGTGTGGTGTTAGGAGTGAGCTGAACACCTGTATGTTTTGTATTAATTTGGTATGAATTTTATATGTATTCCAACTAGTAGGATTTCAAGATATCAACTTAATGGTCATAAGACATGACCCTAGAAGCTCTTGATTTATACAATGCTTTAATGAGCTCATTATTTGCAGTAAGCTCATGATGCCACTGCTCTGAAGGCTGGATTTTTAGTAATTGCTAATTCCAGTTGGATAAGGATTTTCATTTGAACAAGAATCAGCATCTGGGCAACAGGTACAGTATTAGCTCAAAGAAGTCCTTTAGAGCACTGAGCATTAAAATTAGTCTGGACACTTTCAGTCTTGGGACAGAGATATTTCTGTGTTAACTTGATGAACAAATGACTTCTCTTTCTTCATCTTGCCTGGTCATCACCATTTGTTTGTTCAGGCAAAGACCTGCTTCCTGACTGGAAACATGCTATTGTGATCCCTTCACATGGGTATTTTAAGCTTCATTGAGGAAACCCAGGGATAATTGAAAAATTACTTGTATATCTTTGAGAAGAAGGATCTGGAGATCTGGCTTGCTCTGAAATCAAATGGGTCATCTGCAACAGGAAGCTAAAATGACCAACGGAACTGATGAGCTGATTTTGTTGTCACAGAGAGTTTACATTTCTTCTAGGTGAAATGAGTGTGTTTTACATCTACAAGTACTTAGCCTTTCTTGCTCAGCAAACCTTTTCATGATTGTGTGAGTCTCATTACAAATTTGATTGTTCTTGGAGGAAGTTTGTAGTGCTGCTCTCCTGCCAGAGACTTCCAGGACTGGTGCTGACCCCAGATTGCAGCAGCCAAGCTGCGCTGGGGCTTATTGCATTCAGCTGCAGGACAAATTTCTACTGATACTCCTGCATTCCTTCCACAGGCTACAGATGTTATTTAATTTTTTTTAGATTTTAAATCTTATAGACTTAAGAAAAACCCCACAATTATATAAACTCAGAGTTGCTCCAGGTAATATTTTGTTCATGATTGAAAATTGATGTCTTTGTCTTCTTTTTTTTCTTTTTTCCAAGTCTTTTTCACAGTTTTGAAAATGAGCTGTATAAGCAGAAAGAATAAACTATACACAATGTGCTGACCCCTGTGTATGACTAAACTGCCTGGAAAATCAGAGAAACAAACCTTTTTGCTTTATTTTTTTTTAAATTTAGTAGCAAAAATGTAGAAAAAAAGGTTGGCAGTGCACTTCTGTTTGTACAAGTTTAATGCCATCTCCATAAGCTGCTGCTAGCAGCAGCAGTGTGTAAGTGCAGGGCTTTCTTTAGATGTAGCAGGGCAAAAACCAGAGGATCAGTGCTGGTTTGTGCTACTGGTGAGCACAGTGTCTCTAAGAATCAGTTCAATTGAATAGTGTCAATGCCTTGGAAAGCAGCAGAGAAGTGCACTGTGGTAGTGAAATCATACAGCAGATGTTGTTTTCACTCACTTAAACAAACTGCTATGCCTTTGTGATCTGTGATACCACAGTTGCTTTTCACTCGGAGTTTTGGTGGCTGTTAAGTCTTTCAAGGCTTAAGTTTTATAATCCTGCAAGGCTCCTCAGAATACATTCTTCTGCACAATGCATAACATCAGTGCAGTACTGAAATGCTGAAACTCTTGAGTCTCTCCCAATGTAATTTTTCATGTCTTTTTTCCCCCCTCTATTCTGGGCTGCAGAGAAATATTGTAAAGCAATTTCCGTTTCTTAAACGCACTTCCTTCCAAGCTCTTCTATGCTGATTTCCACTTGACTTTTGTATTATTTTTTTTCTACAATTGTCTCATTGTTCCCTCTGCAAGATTTCCTCTGCCAGCCTTTGGGTCACTATTTGTGTTGGGAACATGGTTAATTTGTATATGGTTTTCAACTATTTTGTATCTTATTCAGTAAAACAGACTTCTGCCCAAATTCCTGCCACCTACCTTATAAACTATTATTATGTAGGTACTATATTAATTTATATTTATAACAAAAAATAGTGTTTACAGCTTGAACCTTCAATGTATTTTATATCTCTTACCTTTTTTTGATGTAGACTGTGAGATACTTAAGATATGGACTTTGATCTTACTGTGGAGAAGCTTCATTTTCCCTCCAGATAAATAGCTTTAGCCAAGGTTTGTGGATGATGAATGATTGCCAATCTTTTTTTTTTTAATTTTTCAAGCACGAACAAGAGGGTTGTCTTGAAATGAAAATTGGACAATGACTAAAGAATACAGTTGGAGTTAGTTGTACACTAGGAGTGACAACCTTTGAGTCTTGCATTGTTGAGTTAATTGGATTCTGTTGAAAGTTCTTGCTGGAGGTTGTTATATTAACTGGAAAAAGTTATGAAGACTTTGAAGAAATTAAGTACCTACATAAAAGAAATAAAGTTAGATACTTAGGAGTGAAGATGATGACTCCGGGTCATTTCTGTAATCAGTTACCTGTCGTCCCATGTTCCAGGTATCCTTATGGTTTTTCATTTAGGGCAGCCCTGGGGGGGAGGAAAAAAAAATTATTTGTAGAAGGAATTTTTTTATTAATACTGATGGTAAGAGGGTGAATGTCACCAGTCACTATTTGAGTGGCTGCTGTGTGACTGAATCAGGCTGTGGTTGCTGACCAGTTTCATTTTCCTCATGTGTTCGCCTACTGTTGTCATGTAGTATCTCACCTTTAATTTCCTGCCAGCCAAGTAGGGTAAAAGAATGGCACGAGTCATTAGTAGGAAAAGCTTTAATTGTTCTGGGCACACAGGGGAAATCCATATTGATAGTAAGGAAGGGAAGAAAGCAGGAGGATTTGGATTTTGAAGATAGGCTATTCAAGCTAAAGCTACCTTGACTGGAGCAGTGGCACACATTCTCTGCTGCTCACTGTCCAGTGAGCATGTTGGGCTCCTCTAAGGCTCAGCTCTCCTCTGTCACTGCTAGTGCCTGGGACAGTCCTACCAGAGCCTCTGGGCTTATGCCCACAGCTTCTGTGCCCCAAGTTCCTTTTTCTATTGTACTGAGGTCTGACAGATGCTGGGTTGGATGTACTTGGTAGCTCAAGGCTGTCAGCTGCTAAAAGCTGTGCTTTCTGCTCTGGACAGACCCTTAGACTTAGAGGAGCTGGTGCAGACACTGAACAGGAAGCCAGGATGCTGACACCAGCATAGGAGAAGAATGGCTAGAAGGAGTTAAGAATGATGAATATTAAATGGATGATCAGTGTAATATATTGGTCACTGCTTAGTTTTAGCAGAGGCTGAACAGTAATCTCCATGTCTGTTATTTCCTTCCAGTTTGACATCATCAACCTGCCTTAAAATAACATTTAAAATACGCTTTATTTTGTTTCCCAGTAAAGGATATAGAAGAAGCAAATCTGCCCTTCAGCAACAAGCTTATTGCATGTAATATTCTAACTTTACATCATCTCAGCCTAATCTCTTTAGACTTTGATTGCATTTTCCAGATGTAAGCACTTGCTTTTAGCGAGCTTTCTAGATTGGTATTTCAAATGATCTGCTTATGTCAACTGTTTTTACTTTAAATTTGCTTTCAAAATCCTTCCAGGTGTATTTCAAAGTAATTGGTGTGCTTGCTATCATCTTAGATTCACGTTTATTACGGAAATTGTGCTTTCTTTTCCACGTGGTTTCCCATATCCTAGGAAAGCAATATTAAATTATGACAGGATGACATGACAGCTGACTGTTATGCAAGTTTATTCCTTGCAGTCTGGTTAATTTTGAATTTCTTGGATTGAGAATAAAATATCCTGTAAAGGTGTGTACGATCATATTTGTCCAAGCTGCTTCCTGCAGTCTCAAAAAAATGGCCATGAATAGATTCTAGCATCTTTATTATTACATTTCTAAGTACTGTTATTTTTCATCCAATGGTACGTTCAAAGTGCAAAAATCATTTATTAATGTTCCACAATGCTCTGCAGTTGGGACAGGCATTGATATGATAAACATACATCTACAGTAAGATAATAGGCTTCAAAAGAGAGACAGTATCTGGCTTTTTAATTTAGGTGTTGGAGCTATCTTTATTCTGGCCTATCACCTCCGAATATTTTCATTGCAATTGCTTTCATAATTTTCTGTTAAACTTCACAGCTGGTCCTCCCCATTTTTAATCTGCCCTTTTAATGCTCTTCCGGGGAAGAGCAGTTCATGCTGATCTCAGACTTCACTCATGAAAGGTTTTGAGACAGACCCCTCTGAAAAAATCAGCAGTCACCCTTCCTCAAAAAAAATTAATCAGTACAAGTTCTGGGGCTTTAGACACTTTTTGTTCACTTGTGATAGCCTTTAAGAGTCCCAGGAGAAGAAGTTGATTATGTGAAATATGAGAATTGGTTACAAAAACAATGCTTCTGGAAAGTACCTGGCTCTTACTGTGGCTGTACTTTCTACTTTGAAGCTCTGCTTATGAGAAGTGGTGTGGTGAACTCATTCATTTTTATTGTGGCACCTAAGGACGGTCAAATGGCCAGAGGAACACTTTGCTGTTTGGAAGTCCTGACTTCAGTTTTATGCAGGTTTCTTTGTGACTCAGGAAGCTTCATCCAGCCTGTCTTGCAGGGATATTGAGAGGGAAGACTGGGGTTGCTTACACCCTGCAGTAAAGGAGACTAAATAGGTGACCAATGTGTTTTAGATTTGAGGGGAAAGAGCAAAAATGTCTTTGGCCCCTCAATAAATGTTTCACTGTCTAAATTTAAATTTGCACAATAAACAAAAATGTTGTATTTCTGGGATTGCAAGGGTATCTTCAAGGGTATTGGTTTCTTATGAAGAGGAAAGTGGAGCTTTAAAATGTGGATTTGTTAAGTATTAGCTTTTTCTCGTTTATTTTTAGTTTAATTTACATAAGAAGCAAGGTTAGTGTTAGTATATTCTTCTGTTAGATTGTAGTTTTTGAATGCCTTTACTATACAGTAGCAAAGTTTGCAGAGATGAGGGTAAGGAAAAGGATAGCTTAGTTGTAACCTAGGGCAATTCAGAAGCAGTTTATAATAAGAGCTTTTGTAGGACGTGCATACCAAAGAGGCTTGTGCATAAGAAAATACACCCACACTTTACAGGTTTGAACTGAGCTTACTTGTGGGTGTTTTGTTAGTCAGCAGTGTCGAGAGCTTTCTCTTCTAAATACCTTTTGATTGTTTTGAAGAACACAAGTGTAACATGAAGTAGTGTAATCAGACTAAAACCATCTAAAAATATTAGCTGGACTAGTATAATGAATGCCAAGGGAATGAATTCTGCAGCTGGAATATAAAGTGTGTAAAACCATAAATCAGAATGTATCACTTGACACAGCATGTTGGAACCACTTATAAATGTGCACTGGAAATAAAAATCAAATTGTGTTGTTAATAATTAATTTTTTTTTTCTAAAATTGCCTCTTTACCCCTCCCCAATCCAATATATCACTGAAATGGTTTACCTCTTCAGAAGGATATCAACTTACATATCCTGGAGAAATGGAGGCCCAGCAAGGGAGAAGCAGCCTAGAAGGTCTGGAAGTGCTGCCCTGCATGCTGACTTTAAACACTTAAACCTTCCAGATGGCCGCCAGCTCTGCAGCAGCATTGTTGCCTTCAGATTTTTGGCCTTGTCCCAGCACTTGGACTTACTGGAAGCAGCTCTGCTGCTGCTGGGGCTGAGACACGTGCAACTGGAACGCGGTGTGCTCACACCAGTGGTATGCATCTGAGTTGGTGCTGGCCTTGGGAAGGAGCCTGTGTTCCTGCCTCAGTTGTCACCTTTCTTCACCCGCAGTGCATTGTTTTCTTCATGTATCTTGCAGTGTGTTGTCCATCTTGTTTGAAACTCTTCCAGGATTCATGGTTTCTTTTGGGAGATACTGCTGCTGCCAAATGATAGATTTCTAGATGTCCTGCTGAAACTTCCCTTTTCCTCAGTTCAGCGTGTTAGTGCTCATCAGAATGCTTTTCTTAAGTAATGCAAATAATATTCCTTTTCAATCCTTCCTCCATGTAAATCATTTGGATTCCACATTGCTTTCTTGTAGGTTCTGCCTGGCTGAGATTTAGGTAGCTGTTCTTACCCTTTTCAGATCTTTCTTTTCCTGTGTAGTACTCCTAGCTGTTGTATCTACTCCCTCTCTCTCATTTGTGCCTTACAGCTTTTTTCATAATAGTATGTCAACTTCTATACAGAGCTAGATTAATGCAGCATTCCTTGGTAATGAACTTCATTACACTTTTCTGTGCTGTTTTATCTGTCTTTAATTTTATGGTTCCTATGATCTGTGTGAACTTGCCGTATAGATTTCTGATATTATTTTAAATACTTAGGAAGATCTAGTAGTCTCAGTAAAATCCATTGATTTGAGTTATTTATGTGTACTCATTTTTATAGTTCCTCAGGAAGCTTTCATACACAGCTTATACAGTTCAGTAGTTCCTTCAGTATTTGTGTTCTTCAGTATTTTTCCTATTTTGTTATTAGCAGTGTGGTGGCCAATACAAGTTGCAGCTGAACTGCTGAAGATGTAACTTCAATTAATGTCCCAGTAAACAAAATCAAGGCTAGCTTAGTATTTGGAAAGGAGAATTATACAACGTAAGAAATGGACCTTGTAGCTTAAAAACAAACATCCCACACTCCCATTTTTAAATTTTTATTTTATAATTTTATATTTTAAGTCAGCATTGGCCCTGTGTTCCAGCCTGCAGTAACACTGTGTTGTATTTCAGTGAGTGACAGGAAGTTTATATTGATCCTTCATGCACATTAGTAAGTAGGGAGTCCAGTAATTACATATTGGCAAAATTCCTGTCGGGATGACTTGGTTTTCTCCCCTTGAGGTCCTTCTGAAATATCAAATGGAAACAGGAGTTTTCATTTCCTGACACTCTGAAGTGCAGTTACTGTAGACTTTGAAGTGGAATATATTAAAACTGGCTGGTGGAAGTGAAAATCTAATTGCTGCTCTGCCCTCCTAGTGATAAGCCGTAAGCGAAAACAGCACAAGGTTGAAGTTAGTGGCCAAACCAGGTGATTCTGTGTAGTTGGTTCTTCTGAACAAGAGACCATACCTAATGGGAGATGGTTATGCTCTCAAATGTGCCTGAGTTGCTTTGCAATTTCTTGAGACTTGGTAAACTCTAATAATGAGCTGTAGTTCGCACAAGATCTGCGTGAGATGATTTCAGAAACAAAACCATGAAATAGAATTCCTTATATCTGAAAGCAGATAGAAGGATGAATCAAGTTCTACATGATGCCATCTAACAGGCTTTGTTTTTTATAATTGTTTTTAATTTCTTCCTGCAGTGATGGGAAAAGATAAAGCTACATGATCCAGGAATTGACTGTGCAGAGCACCATGATATCCAGGCAATGAAATGGATGTTTTCAGCCTCAAAACATTGTTTGTTTGTTTGTGTGTTTTACTTAAAGGGATACTTTGACTCTATTACAACTTAGGAAAGTGGCTGCTATTTTCGAAAATACATACCTTTCTCCTGTTTCACAGTGGGATGCAAAAATCTTACTATAATGAAAAATCTTACAGCTGAAAAATCTTACTGTGGTGAATGTTGTTTGTTAGTCCTGATATTAAATGATCTCTTTATGTATAGTCAACTTTTTAAACAGCAAATGTTCTCCTCTTTCCTCTCTGAGGGTAACATTTATTTCTACTGGTTTTGAGTCTTGTAAAAACCATGAGAGAGTGAAAAGTGTTCATTTCTTTGACAGAAAGAGCAAGAATGTTTTAAAATTTGAAAAGGTCCCTGTGTTTGGTAAATCTTACTGTCGTTCTGTGTACAAACATAGGAGAAAGTATCTCTTAATACATGGTAAATCACACTGATCACCTTGTCAAAAGTTGAACGTGATAATTTTTGCTTCTTTTTTATGATAGCACTTTTTCTCCCTCACTGAAAGCATCTTTATTATAACTCCCTTATTTTTTTCCTTATGTTTTTGCATCCTCTTTATTAATCCTTTATGACCATGTTATTTTACAACTTACTTACAACTTTACTTTCTTTTTCTCTTTTGACTCGTAATCGAAATTTATTGTAGCAATTACTTTCTAGTATGGAATTAACTACATATTTGGAAAAATTGATATTTTATGAAAGGTACTTCAAATTTGTGTCCTTCCCAACTGTGTGTACAATGTCTGTGCAACAGTAAGCTGTATATTGTACCTGTGCTTGCCTATAGAAACTTTTTCCCCTTTTAAGTTATTTTTCTTTGTATTTGTGGTCAGTCTTTGTACAGATCTTTGTGTGTTAATGATAGTACACATATTTTTTAGGGCCTGAAGATGACTGTGAATGTACGTGCATTAGAAGAAGACTTGTCAGGTTTTGTGGCTGTATTTGTAGAACGGGAAGCAGATGTGGTTTAACACTCACACTGTTCTTCCTACAGACAGAAGCTTGTTGAAAAGATGTTTTGCATGAATTTGATTTTGTTCTGGTACCTTATAGCATTCTCTCAATGAATAAAACATTACTTTGAAACAATGATTTGCATTAAAACAGTCTTGAAAGACTTGTATGGAAATTTGTGCAGTCAGTCACATTACCACGATTAGACATTAATTTAGCCCTGTACCTCGTACCATGTCTAATCTTCATGGACGTGGCCTGGTTTAGTACTCTGATAGGCTACCACATCGTGTAATCTGATTGTGGAGCTTCCTGAGCTCCACCCTGAAAGCAGGTCCATTGTGCTGCTCATTTCTGTTGGGAAGCAGTTGTAAATACTTCCTCTCTAATGGGAAGCTTTCCTCTTTATTCTAGCCTGCATTTTTTTAGGGTTAGTTTATATCTATTTAGTCGTTGTCAGTATTATCCTTCAGTTCAAACAGCTCCCTTTTGTCTTTGGCATTGACACACGTCTTTACAGAGCAGTTTTGTTCCATCCAGCCGTTGTTTTGTTCAGTGAGCTGAGCAATTTTTGTCCCTTCTGAAATTGTAGGCTCCCTTTCATTGCTCCCATCTGAGTGGAGCTGCTCTGCACCTGATGAACTTTCTCTTTTCTTTTATCAATAGCTAGAGAACAGTGTATTCTACTGTTGACTTGCATGAAGATATAACTATTTTCTCTGCCTCTGTTGGAAATAAATTTAAGGGGTTTGGTGCATATAGTGATGGTTTATGGTCAGTTACCATAGAGTTTAAATTCACTTTTCTGCATCTTCAAATAGATTAATTCTACATATGGAATAGGGATTCATATTCACATTGAAAGGAGTGTTTGTGGCCATCATATTTAATCCTGTTCTTGTCATTTCAGTCTGCAAGTTCATTCATTTCTCCCTCAGATAATATGGTTTGCCTTTCTGTTGATGTTGAAGATAAAATGTTGAGAAGCAGTCTTTCTGCTAAAGACACTAAAGAAAAATTAGGTCACTCCCTGGACCAGTATTCAAGGAATCCAGTAGTGAAATATAAAAAATGCTGTACAGAGTTAAGTCCAGGTCTATCCATGTGCATTTATCAAATTTCTGGTGTATCCTATTTCTTATAGACATAACCAATAATTTCCTCTTTAGTTATTTTACATATCTGTTGCCTCATGCCTTAGTTGCAATTTCTTCATTCTGTGATTTTCCCATGGAGTTCTGCTGCATTATGTTCCCCCCCATTTCAAAAAAAGGAAATGCGGTTAAAAAAGATGAGATAGGGCTTTTTTTGACAGTTTGAACTGTTTTCCCATTTTCAACTTCTATATTTATTTCCTTCAAAGCTTGTTTCACTTCATTGTTTGTTAAATAACTTTGGAGTTATGGGTCTGCATTGTGTCACCTTCCTTCTTTCTTGCTATTCTTTGCTAATCTCTGTGCATATTCCACTGCTGTTTTTTGATGGACTTAGTAAAAATCCCTTTTAATGAATTTATAAGATATTTTGTGTGAGGATAATCCTGTAAAGACTAGCTGGGCTTTTATGAGATATCCATTCCTGGGGACCTTGGGTTTGCAAGAGGCCTTAGAGTTTTTGTTTTTGAAAGAAGTAATTTTGCTAGCAGCATGCCAGAGGACTTTATTGTTCCCCTGCCTCCATTTCCCCTTTTAAAAAAATGTACCGAACTGTCAATAAGTATGTTTGCAGATAGGCTTGCCTAATCCATGCTGCAAATGTTCTGAGTAATATGGGCCAAAAAGTGCAGAGAAGGAGTGGCAGGAATGTACAGCTAGATTAATTCTATGGTATTTCCTTTGTCAGCAAGATGGTCCCAGATTAAATGCTCATAAATTTTCAATAATTTAACATAATTATACCTTTACAGGAAGTGTTGAAACCTTCCCTTCCCTTTCCTACAGAAGAATCTGTTTTTTGCATTCTTACTCCCATCTGAAGTTTGTTATCCTACTGCAACTCTCTTCCACAGTCATGTGCCTTCCCAATTGTGGATAAACATCATGGTATTTCTTTTGTTTGGCATTTTCATATTTGAATTTTTGCCAGGCTTTTGACAGTTTCATAACTAAGTGACCTTGAACAGTGACACTTAGATAATGTCTACTGACTTCTCTTGAAAATGGGCATAGTTGAGCACTGCTTTAGAAAGCAGAAGTTTTGCTATCCAGAGTATGTAACCTTTATTCTACTTTTCAAGACTCAGTGACATATTTGCATGATTTACAGGAGGACATGGCATTGGTCAGTGTGTCACACAACAGCAGTTGAGTGAATTTCTTCCAAACCTGGTCTCTGTTGGAAGTGAATCACTACCTGTTGCAACACTGTGGGAATGTGGTAAAAGGGTAATGATTCCATGAAGAATTTAAACATGAAAAAGGCCTTCTATATCCTTGCAGAGAATTTTTTGTTTTCAGCTGGACTTCTTTTATATGGACTTCTTACTTCAGAGCTGACTAGATGAGTGAGATCTCTGGCACATCCAATTTGTCTGTTATAACTTGGTAAAATTCATGGTTGGGCAGGATATGATGTTAAATCAGTAAGGAAGTGATTTGAAGAAGTTCTGATAAAAATCAGATGAGATTTTTAACTGGTTGAGAAGACTGTCTCAAAGTGAGATTTGTATCTACTTCGTGAGAATATAGAAGAGCCACCTTGTTCAAGGGAACTAGCTACACTTCAGCTGCATGTGTTCTGAAATAACCTTTTTTCTATTTGAGTATGAATTTTCTTTAAAACTGTGAAGTATGGATTTTTGTTTTTAGAGGTGCTGCAATACCTTCTGGTTATATGAACATAGTTTGGTGTGTTTTGCTTTTCTTTGGATGGATCTTGGCAAGTAGGACTCCTGAAAAATAGCTGCTTGAATTAGGGGTGTGATTCAGAAAGGACCTGCTCACTCTTGTTCTTTGTTCTAGAATGTGAAATGTTGCTGGGATTTTCTGCTGAATAAAAAATACAGAAATAACGGGGTTTTTGGTGTCTTCATAGCCTCATAAATTGTATATTTCATTGGGATATTTGCAAATTAGATTTCAGGTTTATGTATATTTAACTGATGGTGTGTGAAAATGTGCAGTTTATTTTATATACGCCTTTTTTAACAGATTTGCTCATTTTCCCAAATTGTATGGCATTTAATTCCCATAACATAACCTCTTCTCAAAATTATGATTTGTGGTTAAGCTAAAAAGCTGAGTCTGCATCCCTTCTGTTGAGAGATGCACGATTTCCTTTTGTTTCACCTAAACTTTGCAGGATTTCATTGCACTTTTGCTTAGGTCGGCACAGTTTGGAAAAGAAAAACAACCCAAATCTAAATCAGTGTACAAGAGCTGGGCTCTTGACTTTATTGCTTTCTCTGGTCTCTGTAACACATCTTTGCATTGGGTAGAATGTAGGATAGAGTCCTAGAAAGGTTTGGGTTGGAAGGGACCTTCAAGACCACGTAGTTCCAAGCCCCTTGCTGGGGCCAGGGACACCTTCCACTAGACCAGGGATGGAGAGCAGTGGTGTCTTGCTGAGTCACTTTCTGGATGAAAACTGTTGAACCTGTCTCTAATGAGTGAATGTAATTTTGTTAGATTTAGTTAAAGTCTATAGTACCCAGTTCTAAATCTCTGCTTTGTGTTTCTGTCCTACAGGGAACACAGTGAGTAACCTGATTTTCATTCTACCTCCAATCTATGGTGCGATTCAGACCTATAAAGATGGCCTTGAAAAACGGTATTTAGCTGCATATTTGTGTCTTACAGGTATGTGTAAAATTTAATTTGCTCTTTCCTTATAAAGAGGGCTCAGATATGCAATGGAAAATATATCTAGACATTAATAAACCCAGTAGTTAAATCCAAATACTATCTGTGTGAAAAGTAAACCTCAACACTTGTTAATGTTTACAGAAAACTTATATCTGTTGGAAGAACCTGAAATTAGAATTCACTAAATAATTCAATCAGATTTTAAAGTGATCTTTTTCCAGCTCAGTGCATCTTAGCTTGCTCTGTACTTTTCTGATGATTTACAGAAGGTGTCCTGTGTATTCTGCTTATAAATGGTTTCATACTACATGAATTTTTTGTGACATTTGTATAGGAGAGTAATTTAAGAAGTGGCCAAGATGTAGAGGGAACTGGAAAGGCATTCTTTCATGACTTTGAATTTGTTTCCAGTTCCTCTTTGGCATATATCACCCAGCCGTCATGTCTGGGAAGTTTTGCAAGAATGGAAGAACAACATGATATTCATGTTTAGATAACCCAAGGGAAGTCTGTCCATTCTAACATAACAAAATTTGAAAAAGAACCAACTTCCTTTTAAATGTTGTGTGACTAGACATCTTGTTCCTTATGAGAAAAGACATTTGAAGATGGTTCAGATTTGGCAGTTGGGTCTCAAAACTAGATTTCATAGAACTTCAGTGTTTCACACGATTTCTGTGCTTACTATAGCTCCTGTCTTTATGGAGATTTTTCCCAGTCTTTAGAGTGGTAAGGGGTTGATAAATATTACTTTTAAGATTGGCATGTTATGTATTTAGGCAGACGTTGTTGAAAAACACATACCCATATGCTAAATGTATCCTTGATACCAGTTAGATTGTAACATATACAAGGTGCAAATTCACAAGTTTTCAGTTATATCAGCTTTGCTGATCTATGTGAAAGGCAGCAACAATGCACTGCTTTGCATATTGTCTGAGCTTTCTAATTAGCCATTTGTAGGTTTTCTGTGGTTTCAAGTAACTACTAATTTTTCTTTCAGTATGAAGCAGAGAGAATTCTTAAAGATCAGGGTTTAGTTTTAAAAAGACATGGTAAGAAATGGTGTGCAAATGTTGGCTGAAGTTGACTTTGGGTGTTCTTGAATCAAAGCGTCCCATACATTTTAAACTTAAATTAAAACTCAGTTTGAAACTATCTTCACCATGATTTGTGGCTCTCTCTGTCAGTGACAGTTCATGATGGACAGTGTGCTGCTATCTGACCAGAATGTCAGGCTGTCACACCAGATGGGCATTTCTCATATCCCATTTAATATTTAAAATATTTTAAAACAGAAAAAAACAAAAAAACCTTTTCTTTGATCACAGTAAATACCTTGGACTTCAGTTTTTCCTCTCTCTTGTGTTGCTGAAGGGGAGCTCAGTCTGCATTTAGACAGCAGTGCTGGAAGGCAGTCCTGAGTTCCATCTAGGCCCTGCTCATCTGAATTGGCTTTGATTCCTGTCTGAAATGATAAATGGCTTGATTTTTACCTAATATTTTGGAACCTAACTTTAAAGGTCTCTCCCAAAAGCGTTTCCCTTCCGCTTTGTGTCTCCTTCAGTATTTGTAACCCTATTTTACAGCAGCTGAAAGATGTCAAGAAATGTAGAAGACTTTATAGTTTCTCAGTGAAAAACAAGAACAAGATGATTTGGAATCATAAACAACTTAACACTTGCTCTACTGCAGAATAAAAGCAGTGAATGAGAACATAAAAAGAATTTTAAATATGGTTGAAATGTGTCAGGAACATTGGCATTCTCTCTATGCATGTGACTGAGCAAGAAGCATACTGGAGATAGAATAAGTGTACAGAAAATTCTTTTTGTAAGAAAGTACCAGACAGAATTCTTTCCATCATATGAATTTTATTTATTAACAGGTTTCACACTATTTATTTAATTTATAACAAATAAATGTAGACTTAATCTGTGAAAAGATAGTGAATTTAACACCAGCTTGTGATTTCACTTGAGGCAGCCTGCTGCATTAAAGACCGTGCAGCAGAGCTTCTAACTGAGGGTTGTTTTGTCAAAGTAGAAATTCTTTAACAATTCTGCTCTGAAGATGGGGGTGGAAGGGAGGGCACTTTAGTTAGGTTTTAACAATTTTGAATAGTTACTGAGATTTTACAAGATACTAAAAGACAGCTGTCAAAGCTAACATTAAAATTAAATCTGTTAGCATATGAGAACATAAGAGATGTTGTTTCTAGACATTATTTTGATCCAAATCAGCTGTTTCTTTTGCATGCTTCCAGACATTTAGCTGATTGTTAATTCCTTTGTGTTTTACCACACCATGTTCAGTGCTTGACTTTTATACCCACAATTTCTTTGGTTGACATTTATTTCCTTTTTGAAGTAAATGCATTTTGAATTATGGAAGTGCTGTTTGTTTCACATACATGGCAAGATCTTGGCAGCACAACAAGGGGTATTTCTAAATAATTGTTCAAATAAATTTCTTGTTCATACTGGTGCCAAGACTGAGTTACACTTTTCTGCAAGGCCTTTGAAATATAGCACACTGTTCTCAGCCCTGTTTTCTGCTGCCTTTCAGCATAAAGTGCATGTTCTCAATTAACTCAGTAGGAGCTGAATATGATTTTTAAGCTATAGAGAACCATTTAATCAACGTATAAATGATTAGGAATAATCTTAAGCCATTATTTTGGTGTGTTGCATCACCTGAAGTAGGTGGAACAAATCATTGGACCATTACTACCTCAACGAATTAGCAGTTGGTTTTGAGTAGTTCTTTATGATGCTGGGGTATTGCATCAGGTTCTACACATGCCAGTTCCTCATGCATCCTGGGGAACTGTGATTCTGAAATGGTTCTTATTCTAGAAGGGTCTTGATTTTTAAAAAATTGTATGTGTGTGTATATATATATATAAAAAATATATATAAAGAAGTGTAACTTCTGGACCTAAGGAAATAAGAAAGCATTCAGTGAAGTAATGTTTCATAGCTATTTCACTTGAAGTTTGGAAGGATTGTTCTGATTTGTATTTCTTCGGCCTGTTAAATAGGGCTCAGTCATTCAAGCAGTGCCAAAGTGGAGGAAAGATAAAAGGTGCAAAAATTTTTTGTATCAGGCATAGCCACAGGAACTCCTAAGCAACTTACTAAATTTCATTTCCAGTGAAACTGTGTTTGTGAAAACAGTTGTTAGAACCTCTTCAGTCAGAGTTAATTCCCTTCCTCTTACCTAACACCTGTAGAGAAGCTCCCAGGGCTGTGTCAGTGTTGGTAAATCAGCTGTGGTTGGGAACATTCCTGAGTACTGAAGCCAAGCAGCGTGGAACAGCCCATGTCTGTTCATCTTAGCCTCTAAAACAAGGTGACCACATACAGATTCCCTGCTGAGTGTGGGCCCCAGACTCTGCCAGCTGCTGGGCTGTGCCTGGAAGCTACTTGGGGAAAGTGCTCATTGGAACAGGCCAGATTCATGCCACAGACTCTTCCAACAACTCACTAGTGCAGACACTTGTGCCGCAATGTCTGGGAATAGTACCAGCCAAGCTGGAGTTTAGTTGTAGAGCTGTACCTCTGGAGTAACCAGTGTCTCTCCTGTCTCTTGGGCTGTGGAGGGAAACCATTACAACACAAAATAATCCATTAAAAATAGATCATTTAATACTACTTTTTCATTTTGTTTCATTCTTTTTAACTTTTAATGATGCTGTGTGTTATGTGTCTTTAACTAAGTTCTATAATTGTAAAAACATACAATGGAATTCAGCTCCAAATTTAAACACCTAACCATATGTGTCTGCCTGTGCAGTCAGTAAAGCCATGAGAATCATTTGACTTCTTCTAAAATACCTGTTTGGCCAGCTGCATTACTCTTAATAATGACAATCTCTAAGTGGAAGCTTTGATGCCTGGTTCATGTGTAGATATCTAAATAAAGGTGTTTGCATCTGTAAAATCCTAATAAACAGCTTTTTCTGTAGAGGATTTAGGCTCATAATGAGAATTTTTAGTGCTTGATGGATAGTTACATCAAACTGAATTATCACTGATTATGTGATGCTTCTGATGCTTCCTAAAACTATTGAAAAAAAATCCCTCTAGGTTTCAAATCCTGGAAGTTTATAGGGTTTGTATATAGAGCTGGATCTTTTATATAATATTAGATTATTTCTAGCCATAGGGATTGCCTTTAAGTTTTTGACAGTATGTGTGTGACGTAAAGTTTCAGATGCATTGTTTTTACATCATCGTAACACCACTGTTTTATCCACTGGCAGTAACCACACATGGTGTTTGCTGCAGGACAGAAAAAGACCCTGTTAGTCTGCATGGAGCAGCAACCCTGACTTTGCATTTCTAGTCTTCTGAAGTGCCATTTTGATCTCATAATATTGTGGCTTAATGTGTCTTCTGTGCTTAGTCCATAATTTATATATATATCCCCTGTAACTTGGGAAGTTCATTGATGTAAAAATGCCAAGTGACTTGTAGTATTTCTGAAAAGTGAGTTACAGTAGTTAGAGAGGAAGTAGTACTTATTATTACTTCAGATGGTGTTAAAGCTTCCCAACCAATATGCAGCTTTTAGTGAGTTAAGCTCCTTTGCAAAAGGAAACACCTAAAATATGAAAACTGTAAGCCCTGCTTACAAGCTGAGGAGCAAATTTATTTTCAGTGTGTCAGTGGTTGTATGGAAGAGTTGCTTCTCTTGAAAACTTATGTCATTGCAGTGATTGTGATCACTCACTTTTTGAAAAGTACAAAGCTGGCAGAATGTCTCACAGCAGATGATTTTTGTGAAGTAAATATTTCTTAGAAATGTCTCAAGCCTGGAACCATAAGATCTGTCCCTGTAAGCTTTTCTTCCAGGTATCTATTTTATATAGATAGATACTATAGCTAAAACATTGTTCTACAATGCATAGTAAAATTTCATAATCAGAGAAACTCCAGATGTGATTATTACACAGAAGCAAGAGGGGTTCTATTAACTTTAACTGTAGAAATTAGCTATAGTCATGGGATTAATTACTTCAAACACTAATATCTGCAGCATTCTTGATTTTTTTCAAAGACTGAAGAAAAAAAATTCATCTAGATATAATTTCTTCTTATCATAAAGGAGGAAGGGAAGGATTTCAGTTGCTGATTGCTGTGATTTATTCACCCAAATAACACTAACAAAAACAAACAAGGAAGCCCCTGCAACATATTTTGTTAATTTAAAATCTGTTGAAATTTCTTATGCAATGATTTTGCCCATACTTGAAAATTACATTTGTTACAAATTGTAAGAGTTTTTATTCTGTGACAGCCAGGATAATGGATGGCACTGTTTTAATGATGATCTTAATGTTTTTTTCCTCCAGAATGAACAGTTGTTGTCATATATTCTATATACATAGAAAAATGGTTATGAGAATTCTCATTAGAATCTCAATGAAGGTGAAAGCAGTTGTTGCTTATCATTTGGAAAGCTTTTTGAAAAGCAAACCAACATAATCAGAGTTTACAGAAGTGCATGCAGTTGTTTATTTTCTGGTAGGAGCTGTGCTTAATTTTCCCAGAGAAATACTGACATTGAAGTGTTTGGTAATACATTTTGAAATGTTGCTGTATTGCAGTTTTGCATTTCAGTAAAGCTACATGCTTAGGTATTTAATTTCATTGAGTAAGTGTAATAATCACAGTTCTAGTTAATGACATCTGAGGAAGCATCTCCAGACATGTCTCTTGACTGTCTTGGCAATCCTTTACAGAGTGCACAGAGATAGAATTCTTGTTTATGCATCAGTGAAACTTGACTGGTGTTTGTAGGCAAGGGGATACTCTAGCCACAAAATATGGCAGCACTACTCAGTAATCAAGGCTTGAGTGCAAATTACTTGGCTTTCTCTGAAACTACAGTCTGAGGTAAAACATAATTTCTTGAAGGAAGGCAAGACATCGCATTACTGTACTTGTTCTTGCAAAATAAAACTGGGCTGGTGCTTAATGAGAGTGTTTTACTGATAATATTTCAAAATAATGAATGATGCATTAAATACTATACCAGCTTTGCTCTAAACAGAGAAATCCAGCTTCCAAGAAGCATTATTCACACCTTACTGAAAAAACTGTATAGGCAAAAAGTAATAGAATTTATTTCAGAAGTAAATTCAAAATGTGTAAAGAAAGTATTTCAAATAAATAGAAATCATTTCTTAGAAGCTCATCTTTCTGTAGAGAAGGCCTGGAAATAATGATCTCATTTCATAAAACGAATCCATCCTATATGGGTTTGGTTTGTTTAGCTTGAATTTCTAGTTCTGAGTTCTAGTAGCAATTCACTTCTGCTTTTGAATCATAGAATAGTCTTGAGTTGAAAGGGAGCCACAAGAATCATCGAATCTAGCTCTTAAATGAACAGTCCCTGTGGATATCAAATCCCAGACCTTGGTGTTATTAGCACCATGTTTTATGGAGACAACAAAAAGCTTTTGGTAAAATACATGTTTTAAAACTGAACAGTAAGCACAAATATTGAGAGGCTTCCAGGAGTACTAGCCATTGAATTATGCTTTGCCTTATAGAAGGGTTGGAACAGAGAAATTTTAGTTTACTTAAAATTTAAAAAAAAATAAAAGGAAAAAGATAAATTGATATATAATGTTCCCATTCATTCTGGGTTCCCTCTGCTCCTCTCCTCTTTGAGATTACACCTAGCTCATAGTATACAGTATTGAGAGGAGGTAAAGAAGGCACTCACACCCAAAGCCCCTAAATTCAGGGATTTCATTGGTGGCTAATATATAAAGCAGAAGGCTGTGGAAAAATTGGAGTTTGTCCATGCAGTAGAATGCTGATATTCTAATTTCTTTTTCAGTGTTAAAGCATGCATTTCATGCATTTAAGTTAATGTACCTGAAAATTTTACCTGTGTACTATTGTGCTGATGATAGCTTTGATTTGTTTCAGCTGTGGGATTGGGATCTTGGTGCTTCCACATGACCCTGAAGTATGAAATGCAGGTGAGTACTGATAAGTAGCTGTGAATCATTTTCTCTGTGTATCTCGCTGTACAGTCGTATTGCCATTTCTTGGCTAGATGAAACTTGTATAAAATGAGTTAATCTACCTTAAGTATCATTGTACATGACTCCTGCTCTCAACAAAGCAGTAATGCAGGTCTTGTTTCAATAGGTATTTTCCACTGATTATATACAGAAATATACACTTGCATCTAAAATAAGAGCTATCATCAATTGCTTATGTTGGTTGAGGACACTTTATCCTTTAGGAAATCATGTTATCTTTTTACACAAAGTGTTATTTTAAAATTCCCACAGCTTTGGCATAATAGCAAGCAGTATAAAGTAGACTTATTGCTATTTATTGTAACTTTTCTCATCTTTATGTTTCTATTTATCTAGATGTATCTGTAGCATTAATACTGAAATCAGTATCTTCTGAGTAGCGGTAACTGAGTCATCTTCTTTTATTTTTGAGTAGACAGCATTCTATAACAAGCCACAGGACATAGGGATTGTCCTGGTATTTCCTGTTTTCTAAAGGGACACAGGAATTCTTGTCCTGTTGTCCTCTTTTAGGTCTGCAAAGATTAAGGAAATGCGTCTTTGAATTAAAGTCAGGGTGAAGTGGGATTTTGTTCAAAATTAAGAAACCTACATTTAAAAATCTGTGCTGGAAGTCTTTGCTCTCACCACAGTCAATGGAAATACAGTTAAATGAGTGGAGAGAGGCAGTTGGCTGGGCTGAATCATTCTCCAGACTCACTGGCAATCTTTGCTTAAAAAAGATTCATTTGTCTAAACAGAGATGTTTAGTGTTATTTTAGACCCTGTGAGTGTTTTTTCAAGCCTCCAGCTTCCATCCCACAGAGGTGCAGGTTTCGTAGACTCCCATCACATCTGCCAGTCTCGTGTGGGTGTATTGGAGGTCCCAGAGCATCTCAAGCGGCATTAGGCAACTCTCTGTGGCAGCTGAATTGAGTCCTCCATTTCTGCTGATCACAGTGGGACCTACATCTTGCAGATTCTTTGATGTTTGCCTCCATAATGCTCTGGTTTGTGTCTCTGGCATGTGGTGGAGACTGTCAGCTTCCACAGAGCATACTGTTGTCACCATGCAAGAATACTTGGTGCTTTTCTTGGCATGAAAAAGGTGGTTTGTAGAGCCATCTCACCACTCCATCCCAAATTAGGGTGCCATTTACCTGTCTTAGGTGGTGAAACTGCCTTGAATTTCCACCTTTTTCATATTACTTCCCTCAGCTGCTTGTTCCTATCATGGTCAGTATTTCAAATCCTCTTTCTCACGCTGGTGCAGAGTTGAGCAAGGGCACCCTGAAATTATGATCATTAAAATGATCCAGACTTAAAACCTTTTATGAAGGGGGAGATTGTGGGGTTTTTTGTTTGTTTTGTTTCAGGGGGGGGCGGTTTGGTATGTTTTTTGGTTTTGGTTGAGGATATTTTTCAGTTGTTGTTGGAGGTTTTGTGTGTGTGTGTGTGTAGAGGCTTTATTTTAATCCAAGTCGCTTTGCTGCTGCTTGCCTAACAGTTCTGGTGTTGCATCAGAACAGCTAAGGGGCCTATGAACTGTGGTAAATAAAGTGGGGCAGAAGCAGATGAGAGGGAAGCAGGAACGTCTTGCATCATCTTGTCAACTGATGTAAAAGGCTTTGTGTGAGGCAGAGAAAGTACATTTATTTTGGCAGCCAAGTGAAATCCACAAGTGGTCCATAATTATTCCAATTGTTTGCTTAGTGATCACCATGGAGGAAACAGTTCAACCAGTAAATAAACTTTTCTCATTCACTTTATCTCTTGTTATGGTTAAAGATCAGTATAGCTATTTCAAGGAGACTTTTTTTTTACATTTGTTTTGCAGTCTTAATACTGTAAGCTTCTGTTTTTGAAAGCAGTTGTTTAGAATACTTCTGACGAGATCACCTCTTTTTCTGTTATTTTTTTGGGAATCTACTTGATTGGATTCTTGAAGCATGTGCAAAATGCTTATTTAGCCAGTGAAATCAGCTCCCCGAGTTCCCTTCTTTCCATGGTTCTTCATTGTCCAGGCATGCCTTTGACAGTGCTCCTGGAAGCATTAATTCCTTTAGATACAGAAGTCATTGTCTTCTGCACGCAAATTCTAGTTAAGATCTTTTGAGAGGCTCTTTGTTGCTAATGTAATGTCCCTGAGATGCTGCCAGCATATGAACTTAAGAGTGTAATCACCTGTCCAAATCTGAAAAATTTTCCTGTATTGTATTTCTTGTTCTTCCCCCGCCTTTTTCTTTTATGAGGTGTTAAATGACTCACACTCTTTAACTGTCACATGAATTAATCCTGTAACTAATTCCTATCAGACTTGGAAAAGCACATCTCTGAACTTGTAGAATACTATTACTATAAAGCTGAATTCAGCTATTGCTTCATTTTGCTTGCTCTAAGGCATCACAGGAAAGATGTGATGGCAAGGTGCCACCAAACATGCCTGTTAGCTTCAGCTGCTACCAATGTTCCCGATAGTGTCTTTGTGCTGCCTGTTGTGGTCCCTGACCCTGTAATGCACAGGTCCTGGGATTTAAACCTTGCTCTGCAAGGTTGGTTGTGTGCTGGCTCAGCACCTGGACTGCCTCCCTTGTAAGTCAGACTGGTCTGATCTCCGCACTGCAGAGAGCCAGTGGCAGTGTGGGGAAAGAAGCAACAGCTGCCTTATCAGTGGCAGCTGGGCAGCAGAGCTGTTTAGCACTCCTGTGAAACAGTTTCTGAGTTTTCTGAGACCAAAATCACAAGCTAATACTTCACACTCAAGGTAATACATCTCTCTCCTTCCATAAAGAATTAGATCCACTTTTCTTTTTTTTTTTTCCACACAATAGGAAATTTCAAAGCTAAAATGAAGTTTTTGACTGTGCAGTTAGATAAGTATCCAAAACTGAGCAGAATCAGGCTGGCTTTATAAAAGGGTTTGAGTAAGCTGCTTACTGCACTTAACAGGTCTCATTGTTTAGAATAGCATGGTTATGAACTTAAGTATCCTGTAGCATTAGTAGGAAAACAATTTCCTTACAGGCATAGCCATCAAGAACTTTGTGTGATGATGGAAAAAGATCAAAATCTTTTTTGCATCTAGTTCTTGTTTTTCTTAGAAGTCAAGTTGTAAAAGTTCTAAAAGCCCTTACTATTAATGTTTGCTTAACATATTAGAAATCAGGGGCTGTGGATCTTCATTGATCCATTTGTATCCTTTTTCATTTCCGTGAATTTCAGTCCTTCTTAAGAGGACGTAAGTTTAACTGCATATTTATAAGCAGAAATTCATGAAAGTTCTTTGATGAGAAGTTTTACAAGAAAATTATGCCATGATTCTTTCTCCTGCTGATGTTAAATGGCAATTTTGAGTGTACCTGCTATTGAGAAATCAACTCTCTTGTGATTACAAGTTTAATTCCATTCTATTAAGGTGGCAAGTTCCTGGAGAAGTAACTGTTTTAGCTGTAACACGCAAATCTTCTTCCAAAGTATAAAAAGTATTTCAGACAATAAAACATTATATGCAGCCATAATTTCTGGGGGAAAACCCTAACAAAACAGCCCACAAGAAACCCACATCAAACAAACAAAAACCCCTGTCTCTGAATTAAAACAATGTAAGAAAATTCTAAAATTAGGAAGTAAACATGCAAGCATATTTATCCTAATAGGCTAAAATTGTATTTTATGCTATGGAAAAATTAGGTTTCAATTTCTCTGTCAAGTAAGAAGATACTGCTGACTGTAAGGGCTATAGATGGGATGGTCTTCTTCTGCCTGGCTTTACAGAACTAATTCCTACAAATATTTTAAGAGGTATGAGCATCAAAAATGTCAAGATTCTTTGAAGGTGTGGGCGTTTATGAAGCATAATATTCAAAAGATTCAGAGTAATAATCTTTTTAATGCAGCAGCTTTGGTAGCTGAACAGGGTTTGACAGTGCTACATGTTAGAGTGCAGTCAAGAAGATGTATATCCAAATGACTTAAAAACTCCTGTTTACTTAAGACTTACCTCTCCTTAATTAACTTAGACAAGCTTGTGAGTTAAAAGTAGCTTTCATATTTTGATGTCTTTGCTTTTTATAGCTGTTGGATGAACTGCCAATGATATACAGTTGTTGTGTGTTTGTCTACTGCCTGTAAGTATTTGTTAATTTTTTTCCTTGAATATTTATGAAATGTTAACTTTTGAAATGTAGAGTCTCTGAAGCCAAATTTAGCATATATAGAGAGAAGGCTTCTACTGCTTTCAGTGAGACCTGTTTTTGTACAGCATTATGATATTAAAGTACCAGGCTGGCTTTAGTCCTAGTTTTTGCTAATTTAGATATATTTTGCCAGTGGTTTTTTTTTCAGTAGGGGAAAAAAACCCACTCATTAAAGGCTTAGTGTAATATACAATCAGAGCTCAGTGCTATTTGTATAAAAACAGCAGACATAATAAAATCAACTTCAGTAATGCCTACAAAATTAGCAACATTATAATTTATTTGAGCTGGATTTCTATGATGTAGTCTGGCTCAAAATGCAAATTTCAGGTTTCTGGCTAAACCTGCTCTTCACTCATCTGGAAAATTAAAGGGACAAGATTTTATGAGAAGTTGAGTGCATATTTTGGGGAGAGTGTCTTGGAACATGCATGACAGCTTAATGCGATGCCAGGATGTGTTCTCCCGTTTAATTTTGGGAGCAATGTAGCATTTGACAACTGTAAAGATACCCTAAGTTGGCTTTTTCTTGCCTGTTGCTGCAAGGTCTGGATTTAATATAATTTGTTCTGTCACTTGGCAAATCCTAATGATAAATCAACTTGTTGCAGACAAAAAAGAAAAAAACAACATCTTTTAGCTTTTAACATATCAAGTATTCAGCTGTTGAAAATTGTGATGTCCTGGTGAAGATTACTGGTAGCTTGCAATGGAGATGGGATGCTTTAAACCCCTGTCTATGGAAATTGCCCTCAGTTTGTGACTCATGCATTAGTGTGATTTGCACAAACTCAGGACCAGAATCATAATGCCTCTTTTAGCAGAAATATTTCCATTTTAGCTCCCTATCTCCTTGAAATTGCCATTGCATTTGTCTGATTTGAATGTGATTGGAAAAAAGAATGAGAAATGGGTATAAAAATCTATCTGAATTTTTTTTTTAGTGCAATGTTTCCCTTATCTTCAAAAGCATTGAAGTCTGTAATTGCATTTATAGATACAATAAGGTTCTGTGTATGCATGTCTGGTAGCAATTAAAATGCTCATAAAAATGAGTTAATGTGTAGTTTAGGAGGCCTTTAATAATTGTTTTGGTTTGCTTGAAGGTAGGTTGCAGTGGTTGTGCACAGGACCTTCCCTTTTACATCATTCAGTTCTGCTGATTCTCAAGCTGTATAATTACTTCAGCAAGCCATTTTGCAATGTAGCACAATGTGCTGCCTTTACACTATTTGTTTCCCAAATGTCTTTTTATTTTATTTCCTTTTATCAATTCATGATGGTGACTATTTCTCCAAGTTTATAAACAGAGGAACTAGACAGATGTAACTTGGAATTATATAGACAGCTTCTTCCAGCCCTGATGATAATGGACTTTTCAAAATTCATTTTTGTTGGGTTATTTTGAACCTTTTCTCTGATGGAGATATAGTGTGTATTTCCATCACAACTGAGACTGAGGTGTAGTGTAGAGATTGTGAAGGTAATTTTAATTGGTTATTTTATATACTGGGAGCAGTCAGGTAGTTTTACCTTCCACTTCTACCAGTACCCCATCAGGCAAATTTACTGCACTGCAACTGCAGTGAAGCCATAAACAATCTACATTTTAACAGATCTGAGTTCACTGTTTTGTAAGGCAGTCCTTTTCCTACACTGCTGTTTGCTCAGTAATGTTTTTGACAGCTGTGTTACATTTTAAACTAATTTCTAATTTGCCATCCATTGTCACCCTGTAAGCACCTGCTGAAAACATTTCTGCCTCACAAACTCTTTTCTTAGAGTGGGTTACTTCTTGGCATATGCTTGAGCTTATTGGGTTAGGGGGGTTTTGCCTTGGATTTTTTTAAAAAAACATTTATTAGTAAGAGCATTTTTTTTTCTTAAAATAATGCATCTTTATTGAAGGAATTAGAATTCCTTGAGGGGCCTAAGACTAATTGCATCCATTATAGGTAAGTGATCAATGTTATCTCTCTTCTTTATCATCTCTTCCAGGTATGAATGTTTCAAGTACAAGAATACAGTCAATTATGCGCTGCTTTTCTTGTTAATAACATACAGCGTTGTAGTCAGCATAGTAAGTAACTTTTTCTAATACAGCATTTTCACCCTTAGGTTGGCAGTTTTTCTGACAGTGGAGGAGTGTTATAGAGGCAATACTAAATCTCTGTCACTTCCAGTCAAGAAAGACAAATTATTCTTTTGTTGGGAAAATTATGTTGCTGGCCAGAGAAACCTGAAACCTTTCTATCTAAACCACTGTATAGAATAAATAAGGAAGAAAAGCAATAATCCAGTTGCTAGAATAGGAATGTGAGAAGAACAGTTGCCATTGACTTGATATGAGACCTTGGAATGCTGTGTTCCTCACCTTCTCTCACTTTAATTCATCTGTAGAAATAAGAATCATTCTGTTTGACTGCAAAAAAAGTGAACTGTGATACCCAGTCCAGGATGCAGACTAGTATTTTAAAACAGGCAGAATAAGAGAACTTAGCTGTTAGTTAAAATGCTTCTAATTTTTTTGTGTCACAGCTAACTTGACTCCCTTTGTCAGAGGAGTGTTCTTCCTTTATGAATAAATTCAGTTTCATGCTGGCTATCAACCACAGATGGAATTTCCTATGTGATTTTTATTGATAACCATATCTTTAAAAATTAAAGTATTGTTAAAAGTCATCTTCAGCTGCCAAAATACTTGCCTCTTCTCTTCTGTTTCTCCTAACTTTTTTTACAGTTGTGGCACATTATGCCTAAGGTCTAGTGCCCTTCCCTCTTCAAGAACATAAATTAACTGTATTACAAATAGGAAGAACTACTAGCTTTTTGTAAAATGAATTGAAATGTTAAATTATTGTCAAAACCAATAATAGCAAATCAAAGTTGAGTATGTTTTCTTCTTGCAATGCATATTGAGAACATCTGGTAACTTCAGCATCTTAATTGGTTTTTTATGTGTTCAACTCTACTAAATTAGAAGCCTTATGTTAGATGTTAATGTTTCTATTTGTGCTTCTTAGTTTAAAATAATTCCACAGTTAAAACCTCAGGTTCTGCCAGAAGAAACTTCAAATGTTTGATCAACTTTAATGGTGCACAGATAGGCACTCATGGCTTGATTCTAACAGGAGAAGCCTTGGCAATATTTAGATGAATAATGTTATGATGGTTCTGTTGCAAATTGTTTCTCTTTTTTTATCTTTTCCAGGTTTACCTAGATTTGAAAGAACCTGTATTCCATCAGGTAAGTCTTGCTGTGTTGGAAGAGCTAATTTTGTTTTTTAATTATGCTGTTTTAATGGAATGTGTTACAGTATTTTACTGCTAGAGGAAAGATGGGATGGAAGCGCAATTTGCCGTTTGCTTTTTCTTTAAGCACTATTGCTGCCTGTCATGTCACCATCCTCTTACTTAGTGACCTGAAAAAAATAGAATGCTTCAATGTGTGTTGTGTTTTAGCTTTTGACCTAATATTTCCCATAATTTTCATCAGTGGCAGGTGTAATGAGGTGACCCTAAGGTGTGTGAGAAAGGAACAGCTAAATGAGTCTCTTTCTGCTGCTTTCCATTAGCAGCTGCTTTGAAACTATGACCTTACATTACAAGATGGCTTGATTGACTTAGCACCACGTTCTTCTCTCTGCTTGGGTTTTTTAACCACTCAGTTTTACTTGTGGAAATTCAAGGTGACTTCAAGCACAAAATGCCTTTGTACAGGCTTAATGGCATTTTTGGTACAGGCTCCTTTTGTAGCAGCCCAAGAATATTAATATGCAACCCCTGCCTGTGGGGATAGGACTTGCATCGCTTACCTCTTCACAGGAGGTTAGAAATAATGCTCATTTCTGTATGCCATGGGTAGTTTTGCCTCATTTATGATTTTTTTGATTAGAGATAACAGCTGAAAAATTGCCAAGCGAAAAGCACTGAGCTCTTTGTAGGACAGAGCTTTAAAGCCTTAATTTTTGAAATTGGTAGTGCCACTGCTTGTCAAAATGTGCCTGCTGCATCAGCAGTTGTAAAAGTGATATGTGGCTCCTGTTGGTGGATTACTGAAGTGCTGATCAAGAGAATAAATCTTCAGCTGCTCCAAATAATCTCCCCTAGTAACATGAATTGTTACCCTACCTGTAGATAAAAGAGAAAATTGCAGTGTGGGTTTTTTTGGTGATATTAATTAAATCCTTTCCTTTTTTCCCCTACTTACTTTTCCAGCAGAAAGATACTAGCTGGGATGAAAGTGGCATTTTCTGGTGCTTTTACTAAGCTAAACCAGTTTTGAATGAAGTGATTTAGAGTAGTTTTGTTAACAACAGTGGCAAAATTTACTATTTCTCATGAACTTTTATCTCTTCAATCAATTATTTGCCCAAGCTGCATTTATTGTAATAAATACATCACAACTTCACTATAATCCATTGCATTGGCATAGGTATTATCCCATGTCACAAAAACTAAAATAATAGATATTATAACTTTTTGGGAAAGAGAGAAATAGGGAAACTTTAAACTGTTGTCCCAGACCTTTAATTTTCAGCATATGGTTTCTCTTAGGTTCAGAATACGAATTCCCTGTTATAATTTATACATGAGGAATCAATGTAGAAAATATTTGGATCCCATAAAAGCGTTGGACTTTTTACAACAATTCTTTGCAAATTGATTTTTATGGAGAACATACAGTTATGGCCAAATTCCAAATGTTCAAGTACTGTACTCATTTTTTTACAGTCTTTGCCAAATATGTTGTAAATCCTGAGGAAGTATTTCCCTGACTGCACAGCTAAGCAAGGTTATTTTCTTAGTACTTGTACATTATTTTAGAGTGCATTAAAAAAAGTTAAATAATTTCTGTAAATATTTTCAAACTGAATTGGTCACGTAGACTTGAAGTAAAATTAAATATGTTCATGCAATCATAGTTTAAATCACAGTCTTTCTAACTGGGTTAGAAAGCAGCATCAGGAGAGAAAGCAGCATTTCGTTCCTCTAGGTGTTCGTGATCATTTTAAGTTGTCAACCTTGCAAAAAGAGGAAGAACTATTAGGATAACTTTTTTTTTTTGTTCATTGTTTCAGTATGGATTGTCGGCTTTTTTTTCCTCTGGAAGGAGGCCAGTTAGAATGGAAAAAAGGAACCTATTATATTTAGCAACCAGGATCCAAGCCTCATTTTTCCCCAAATTACTTTCTACTTGTCTTTCCAATTTAGGCTTATAAATTGCCAGCTGCCAGCAGGGCAAAAAAGTGATTTCAGTTTGTTATCCCTGGCACAGTGGCAACAGAGACCATCTTCTTTTTCTGCATCCACATATTAAGGGAGATCTTTAAAAGTTTTAGTGCTTCAACTGTAGGAGGGATGAGATGCATGTTTTGGGCAGTTTGAGGCAGCATATCATTAGAAGGCAAAAAGCAATTCCTGCTTGACAACTGATAAACTATTTTTTGCCACCTCATCAATTAAATAAAATGTATTTATGGTCTTTACAGGCATATATTTTCTTGTTTATGTTCAAATCTCTCAGGCTAGAGCACTATTAGTCCTAATTTTCAAGGTGCTAAACAACCCTACGTCCCAGCTGCCTGGTTGTTTTTAAGCCAGCAACATTGTCACAGAAAACAGCTGTGCCTCTCCCCTCTTTTCCATCTGGCACACAAATTTATTTTCTGATGTGAATTTGATTGGGGAACTCAACAGGTTGAAACTCTCCTCGGAATTAATTTTAAATCAGATTAGTTGTTTATCCCTGTTTACCACATATACACAAGGAAAGGGCAGGGGAAGAATGGCTTCTAATGTGAAGTGATCCACAGACATACAGAGACAGCTCTCGAAGTAGTAGTAGTAGTTACTCTGGAAGTTAAACCTTCTACTCAAGTCTTAGAAGCAGCCTTCTTCCTAATATGATGAAGCCTAGGAAGCTGTCACATACAAAGCAATGTGTTCCATCCTGATATGTCTGCTTGCTGCATACCGTATGTGATCACTTGTAATGGTCAGAAATCTTGTTCAGCTAGTGGGCCAAGTTATGTGAATAGTGAAATAATTCTAAAATCCTTTTTTATTTGCATAGTCATCTGCTGTGACAGTTTCAGGTAAATTTTAGCAAACAAATAATTATAAGGTTAATGGAAAATTAGATTAAATAGCTGTTTCTTCTACATTAGGAAATGTGATGTGAAAAATAGACATTCTAGAATGTTCTTGTGGTGTCCCACGAGAACCCAAGCCAGCTGGAGAAGCAGATCAGTAGGAGAGTCCCAAACAGTGTAAGGTAGTGACTAGTGAAAAATGACCAAAGGAGATTATGAAAAACCCTGAGTTTTCTTGGAATCAGTAGTGGGACTGTTTGGTTTGCTTGGTTTCCTTTTTAACAACCTGTAGCAGGAAAAAGAAGGATGTACTTCTGGTATTTGTGATGATAAAAAGTTCAGAGTTATCACTCAGTACTGGGGTGGAAATGAAGAGATAACTGAGAGACTCTGAGGATGAGGACTGATTCAAAATGGAAGAGATGCACTGATGGACAAATACAAACTATTCTTGTTCTAAACTGTTCACAGATCACCAAAGGAGGGGAGGGAGTGCCTGAATGTGTTCACTGTTTACAGCATAACAACATGACCAGGAATTTTTTTTTTTTTTTTAACTTTTGATAGACATAAAATACAAGTATTGGATTTACTTCTTCAGGTTACTTTGAGTAAGAGGAAGAAATTAAGGATGGCAGGAAAAGGTATTTCATTTGCCTTAATAAAACAGTTAATAGAGTTTTTCTCTAGGTGTGTTTTAAATATACAAGAGCAAAGAAGAAACTGAAATCAAAATGAAATGTATATATAGAAGTACATAAGGGAGCCTGAAACTCCATGAAGATTATGTTATGTCTGGGCACAACATGTTTAGACTTGCAGGATTCACCTTTTTGGGGAATCTGTGTGGACCCACTGGATGTCTTACAGCTCTCCAGAGTCCCTCCTGCTGCTAAGGCAATAATTAATTGTAGGCTTGTGGCTCATATATTGTGCCTTTTAGTGGAATATGTTCTTACTTTCTGTACATTCAGGTTCTCCAGTATTCTGTTCAAAAGCCCTTTTCAGGCATCTCTTCACCACAGAGCCTTTTCTGTTGTGTCATTGTCCTGGTGCTGAGCACGTATAAAACTACCTTGAGTGACATTTCACTCTTACTCAGCTCATTGGGGGACAGCTTTTGTTCTGGCTGGTGCTTCTACTTGCACAGTAGCTTAGGGAATGAGGAAGAATATTCCAGCTCTCCAAAGGTCTGGCTCTACAAGTCATTGGAGGGGAAGCTTGACTTCTCTGTGGCAGACAGTGTCCCAGAAGCTCTACACAGCAGTGACTTGTGTGTCATTTTGCCATCACGTACATGCATCTAAACAGGACCAAACCCAGTGAATCTGAATTCGTTCGTTTGGGAGCTGTCAAGGCAGCCTGTGGTACTACACAGCTGTAACTGTGCCAAGTTATTTGGTGTTTCAGTGTCATCTTGGGGTTGTCCTTTTTCTCTCAGCTCAGATTTCTTCTCCAGAAATCTAGACCCATTTCTGGTAGAACTCAGTTTTCTTTATTGCAAATTGCAAATACCGTTTCCACATTCAAGTACTTCAGTACCAATCATTTGATGGCTGGTTGGGGTATTAGATAAGCTGGTTGCCAAGAACCCAAAATGTCTCAGTGTGTGCCCAACATGTATACTAATATTTGAGGCTGATAAATTGACTTTATTCACCAAGGATGGGTAGAAGGCCAAGAGCAGAGGAAACAGAAATGGAAATAACAGGCTATTGCTGCTTTCTGTACTAGAAGGGTAGATGAAGAACCAGTTTTGTGTGCTGCCCCTCTCAGTGTGCAGTACCAACCTCTGACTTACCTACATGAATTCATGTATGATTTGCTTAATTGTTTCTACATTAAAAATGCTGCCAGACATTGAGCCCTGAAGTGCTTACATCCCATTTTTGAATTAGGAAGTTCTTCATATTTGGCCTTCTTATGAGGTAATCCACTGTGTATTTATCAGACTTTGGGGTTTTCCCTCAACTGCAAAGATACCTTCAAAGCTGAAATATGCACAGCTTTATTTGCATCTGAAACAGCAAAGAGGGAACTGTCTAGTGGTAACAGAAGATTGAGATTCTGATCTTTCCTTTTGTTTCAATTGCACTACAGTGATGTTCTTTGGCTTACAATTTAATGGCAGTGTGAGACAAAATAGCAGAAAACTTGCTTGGGTTCTCATCTGTCACTTAAATGATGTGTAAGTTAAAGAAAAGAAGGACAGAGGAAGCTAAAGGAGTGGAAAAATTTGAGTTAACGTGAATAAGGCAGATTTTTCTTTTTTAATATCACATTGTGCTTTGTCCTTCTTTGCCTGGGTGGGTAATAGCCAATGAAGTTTTACCATGATAAAAATAGCAAAGCCAAGGATGGTAAAGGAGATAAAGTAAGCACTGCTGCCTGACACCTGAACTAAGTTGTGCAGCTTGGTGTGTAGCCCTCTAGTAAGAAACAGCTGAGGGAGGCGTGCAGCTACAGTCTCTGTATATCACAGCAGCACCTCCTGAACTCACCTTCAGTGAGGGGGATTGGAGCATGCAGAGCAGAACAGTTTGTTGTTCCAGTCTTTCACAGGCTTTTAAACACAAATGTGTTTTACTGCTAACAACCTGTTTGGGTGGGGAAGCGGAAAAGGCAAGAAATGGAAGTGTCAAGTATGGACATATTTTTCTTCAGGCACTGCGAGGTTGTTTTTTGGTTGTTTTTTTTTTTCTTCCTCCCTCCATTGATACTGTCCTCTTCTGCAAGCCATTAATTCACTAGCAAATACCAAGCTGAAAGCTCTGCAAAGAAAGCATTTCTTAGCTTTTGCTCTTTCCTGCTTTTAGTAGCTGCTGAAAAAGGTAGCATTTTACCTGGGCTGCCTGTAAGATATGTTTCTCTAGGCATAGTCTGACAGTATTGAACTCCCTGTACAAAGAATCCAAAAGCAATTTGAGTACAAGCATAACGGTGTTTACAACCCCTAATGTGTATGACAGAAGTTGCTCTTAATGGATAGGTTTTTCCCATATCTCTACTGCAAAGACGTATTTTAGTGATGGAAATTTTAACAAGATCAGCAAATCAAACTGTAATTTGGATTCTAGAGGAGCCTTTTGATGAGTGTCTTCCTCTGTACTGTCCCTCTCTTAGAATAAATTGCTGGATTTGATTAGAAAAAAATAAAAAGGGCTGTTTTAAATGAGGCTGATAAGGTATTTATGTGGTGGGATCTTTTTAGGCGAAATATCAGCAATGAAGAATTGTACCAGCAGGCAGCACCTAGCACACCTGAGCACTTCCCTCCCTACCCTTATAGCTTGGGACTGATAAGCACTTGATACTCAGACTGTGTCTAGCAGGTTTTGTTGGTTTTCTTTTTTTCCTGGTTTATGTGCTGTACCCCAACAAGGGGACTGGAATTAACTAATAGCTCTGTATAAATTACAAGCCAGAACCAATTAGCCTTTCAAATAGTTTTGCTTTGTTTAGCTCTACAGAGCAGAACACACAGTAGTAGTAGTTTATTTACTGAAGTTCTTTAATCTTGTTCTGAATGCAAATGAAGGGCTGCTGTGCTGACTGACTTTGAATAGTCAGTATTGGAGCTTACTTTTACCTGTTGTCAAACATAAGGGCTCTGTTGTCTGTCTTGTTCTGTATATGTGCACTGATAATACAGTGTGTGCTACTAACCTCATCCTTAAAGCTAAAAGGAGTTCAAAAATTTGCCTCTGTGGACTTCTGGAAGGCAGGTTTCACTTTGCATTATTACAGTAACCTGTTCTGTGTGAGATGACTAGACATGCTCACAGGACAGTAGGATCTGAACGCCCCAGTTACAGCAGAGTGAGAGGCAGTCCCTGTCTCAAAGACCGTCAAAAAGAAGGAGGGGTATGAGGAGGTCAATAAAACATGGTAAGGACACTGGTTTGTAAGCACACTTCCTTCTGTGAGGTTTAATGGCTTTTAAAAATAGACAGCAAAGGTTTATAATTTTTCTGTTTCATGTGAAACAAAGACAATTAGATAGTAGCTAACTAGAAGCAAGATGAAAAAGCTAAGTCAGTGAACAAGGAAGAAAAATATACTGGGAGGCTTGTGGGCTACTGGAGAGAGGCAAAAAGAGCAAGGCACAGCTGCTTGGAACAAACTGCCTTTTGGCAGGAGGAAACAAGTGTTCAGAATAAAAAATATAGAAAGTAATAGAATGTCACCAGTGTCTAAAAATCCTCCCTGCTGCAGTGACTTCTGCATCATTCTCAGGCGTGACTGGCCACATTTTTTCTCTTCTTTAATCTGTATGTCTTGGAGGTGGTGTTACATGGATTTTAATTTTGTGAATAAAAAAGGAGAGTGATACAAAGATCACAAGGCAAAAAATAAATTATTGCTTTGACTTTTTCTAAGTCAGGTGATTGCATTCAAATTCATCAAGCCTACAGTGAGTCAGATTTTGCTCATGGGTCCTTTCAGAGTGTGCAGCCTTCCCGCTATATAATTAGATTGAATCCAAACAATCTGTAATCATTGTTTGAAATGCTTCCTGGAAAGTTTTTCCCCATAGTAATGCTCAGTGTGGGAATAGCACATAGTCTATTCAGGTGTTTTCTTTCTGGAAAATATATTAATCAAGTATCAATGAAAGAAGCTTTCAAAAACACTTTTATCTGATGCTTGTACAATCCTGGGCTAAAATGCTTTGAGAGAGAAGAGATAATAGGCGTTAGTTACTGGTTTCAGCATGCTTTCTGAGTGCCATCTAGTGTTTGCTTTCCAATTCAGAACAGTGGAACATTGGTTTTACACAACTGGGAATTTCCTGTACTGTATAAAGGACATGCTTTATAATCATACTTTTATTTGAAACTTTAACAGAATGCTTTCTGGAGTTGAAGTTAGGAGGAATGCTATTTTCATGAGACTTAAAATTAAAAAAAAAAAAGCAAAACCAACAGAGGCTTAAAAAAAATTTTACTCCTGTAGTATTTTATAAGGTCTCTTGAACAACTGCTGAATTTTATCTCTTTTTTTATTTTCAGATCATGTATGGAACGCTAGTTTCCATCATCGTTCTAAGATCTGTTTATATAGTATTATGGTAAGTAACCATTTAATTCAGCATTGTAAGCTACAACATAGCATTTGCAGCTTTTATTTCTGGTCAGCTTAACATGAGAAATTGGCAATGGGAGAATTTCTTTAACTAGGTACATAATGTTACCTCCTGGGCTCCCCTGGGTTGAAAGGGAATGGGTCATCACCTTGCACTTTTTTGAAGCCACTGGGATAACATTAAACTAAACTGAGATTTCTACACTTATGATCAGTGTTTACTGTCAGGTGTTTTGCTGATGACTTCAGCTGTTAGCCTGGGATTTAAACAGAAATTGAATGTCTTCACATTGCTGGGTAGTGTGAAATCTGTTACTAGTGTCCAAACTCTAATGATAATACTGGGAGAGTGGTAAGAGTAAGACTGCAGAGTGGAACCATCACTTAGTAATTTCTTTTCCTCTTCCCTACTCAAGTATTTAAAAAATAATAACACACGATGGTTTTTCTTACAGTTTTGATTGGATAAAATTAGGCATAATGTTATGGAAATGGAAATTAAAACTGTAACAAAAGGTATTAAAAGTGCTAGGAGATACTGAGAAGAATTAGAAACATCAGAGCACAGACTTGATAGGTAAAAGGGAGGAAAGTGGAATTTAATCAGTATTGAAGTAAACACATACCTTTAGCTCTCAGGGTCTCAGTTGGTTGCTCATTTCTCTCTATCCCCTGTGAATATTTGGTGTTCTCATGCGTTTGCGGATTGCTTCTGAAAATTACTTATTTCATTCTTTTAAATGAACTTTTTGTTAAACTTTGTTTCAAATTCCATGTGTGTCTGTTCAGGAACACAGGGAGGAATTTAACAAAATGTGAATTTGAAGGATTATAGAATCCTCAAATATTCTGAGTTGGAAGAGACCCACAGGGATCAAGTACTTTCATTGAATCACCTTCCAACTGAACAATTTCAGTTCACATGGTTTGGCTTTCCCCAAGAAATTCCCACAGACCAAGTGCAGATGTTCACAGACTTTTTTGTTAAGCAAAAAGAACTTAAAACTGATAGTGTGTTGCAGCTTTTGAAACAATCATCAATTTAAAGGCACTTTTCAAACCTATAGACTGGAAATTTTAATCCTTGCCTAGAGATCTTAAGTGATACTACATTAATTCACCTCCAAGGAGAACTAAATTTAATCAAATTGAAGTAATTTTAATTTTGTACTTATTCAAGGATTTCACAGTTCTAGTCTTAGATTAAATTTCTTTCTGTCTGTGTAGACAAACTCTTGGGCCTGCTATTTTTCTACTGCAAATTCCACATAGTTATGCATTCTCATTATTTCTGAAGCATTTCATAGTCTTCTGTGTTTATCAATAACATCACCACCTTCCTTCCCAAAGTATCATTCACTGTTTTGCTCCAGCAAAGTCTGTCTCTGAAATTCCACCTACTTTTTGCTTCAGTTCTAGGGGCTTGGAATGTATATTCTTAATTGGCTTAATCACTTTGTTGCAACAGGGCCCTACTAAGACTTATTTCCCCCATTGGTGTTATAATGCAAACTAGGTAGAAAGTTGGGATGGGAAGAGAAGTAGGTTTAAACTACTCCTAAATTTTAACTAAACTACTACTAATTTTAAATTAGTTCTGCTAGAGAAGCTCTGCCAACCTGAAGGTACCCTTTCTTTTCTCTAAAATTCATCCCCAAGCACACTTTTGGATTTACTTTCTCTGCACTGCTAGAACGTATTCCTGTATTTCCATTAGAAGTGCTAGCACTTGGCCAAGCCTCTTCCAGCTTACATACTGACTCTGATTTCTGCTTGGTTTTTCTTATTTCACTTCCTATCACTCATATTTCTTCATCTCTGAGATTAGAGTGAAAATCCCAAAGAACAGCATGTTATTCCTTGAGGCTATTACCTCATCCTATCCTCACCAGTTGTTCCTCTTACTGCCTGTTCCCCCACCACTTCGCATCTCTTTCTTAGGTCTGCTTCCTTCCCAAGATTACAACTGGGCAAATACTGTTCTCTGTTCACAAAGCATGTTCCCTGTTGATTGATGTTGATCCCTGTTGTTCCCTGTTGTGATGCCAGTTGATTCCTTCACAAAACACCACTGTTTATTCCTCAACAATTCCAGCCATAATTACCTAATTACCAGCATGTTTAATATACCATTTAGTGCTCTGTCATGTCGTGGTCTTGCTTATGTCTCTGGAGCACTGAGGGGGTAATATTACAGTGTAGTCTTTGCCATGTACTGCATGGTGCTCCACACATTTATTAGACTAAAAAAATAATAATTTTGTTCGTTTATATTGGCAGTCAGTTTGTGAATATGTACAGCTTGTATCTGGTTAGAGCTTCCTCCATGGGGCAAGCTGTCTGTTGTGTTTTGCACATTTTGGTTCCCAGTGCTCACAGCTCTGAAATGTGCTGTAACACACAATGGAGGAAAAAGCAGCTCAGGAATGTGTTTTAACCCAGAATCTCAACTGTGCATTCATAATGCTTAAAAATAACTTGAACAGTATTTCATGGCAGCCTTTCAGGGTTGGATTTGGTTTTGCTTTTGGACTTGTCTTATTAGTGGGAAAGGAGCCTTCCATGTAGGAAATTTACAATTTCATAGTCTATGATAGGGAAAGTAAATTTATGATGCACGTTCTTGCATCTGATTCTTCTGTATGTGTTTTCCATATCTTAAAGGAGATTTTTTTTCTGCCAAAATTAAATTGACATTTTTCTGTTCTCAGTAGCATTCAACTCAGAGATGGATGTAAAAGTACTGGGGTTTAATACCATTCATTTGATTAGTTGTTGGTCATGGTGGTCTATGTTCACAAAAGAGTAATTTTGAAAGACCATATTTATGCAAATTCCCTAGAATAGGGATATCATCTTTTGGCAAAGACCCTCTTCGTTTGGGAGAAAGAGTCCTAGTTGGTAATATGGCTGCTTTTTTTTTTTTTTTTTTTTAATGAAAGAATATACATGGGACTGAAGAATTAATATCTTTTAGCCAACTTTAGTTTTCGCACTTTTTGGTTTCACTCAGAGAGTGCAGTATTGAGGAAAACAATTATAGAAGTAAAAGAAAAGTCTCTGAGAATATGAGATCAGGAGAGAGGAGAAGTAAAATACAATATTTAAACAGATTAAATTTGAAGTTGGTATTTTTTTTCTTTTGGGGGAAAAAACAAATGGATAAAGAATTTTATTTACATATATTTAGTGTAGTATATATTAGCATATTTCTGTAACTTAAAGCATTCTGAACTAAACTTTGCATTATTTCTCTCTCTAGGGTATACCCATGGCTTAGAGGTCTAGGCTATACGTCTTTAACTGTATTTTTAATGGGATTTTTTCTCTGGAATGTGGACAACATTTTCTGTGATAAATTGAGGTGAGCTTTTTCACTTGTCCAGATAGCTCTTAATAGCCTTTAAGTATAAAGATTAGATTATTTCTGAGGTGTGTATTCATGTTAATCTCATTGTATGTATGGTATGCTGCCTACAAAACATCCATGAGATTTTTTGCAGATTGCTTATGACTGGAGTCAGCATTCAACATGGTGTTTTTTAATTTTTTAACCATTTATAGTTGTTTTTTGTTATTTCTCTTTATCTTCAAATTAAATTGAGAGAAATAATGTCACTGAAGTAATTTTGAGGATCTGTGGCTGAACTAAAGCCTGCTATTTACATTTGATTTCATTTGTGTTTTTATCCTGCTCATATGGGATTTTTTTGGGTTTCTGCTCTTCCATTTCCCAGGAAAATATCAAGAACAGTAGTTCTTCATGTTAAAGAAGACATGCAGAACTACTACTACTACTGCTACTACTGTTCAAGAAATACCTACTACAATATCCAAGTTACCAATAAACAGCCCCTAGTTGCAATTCATGTGTTGCTCAGCAAGCTGGAGGAAATGGAAAGGTTAATTCCAGCATCCAGAAAAATACATTTTTAACAATTTGAAACATTGTTATGCCACAGAGTCTGTGTTGTACAGAATTGTCCTAGTAGGCTGGTTTGTCAGAGCCAAATAACAGTGTGCTGTAAAGAACTCCAAAGTTTTCCATCCCTTCTGACTCTTCAGTCCCTGAGCTAGGTTAAGCCTACTGAAAGTTAATTCCAACAGAGTATTCTTTAAACTTTTTTTAAATTAATGTAATACATGATCCTCATCCCTAGGGGCACTTGATACAGATGGAATAGAGTAGTTATTTGGCAGTACAAGTGGCTGGGTTTACAGTTACTTTGCAAATATTGGCATCAAGGTTGATTTTTGCAGCTGCCTCACATCACTGGTGAGATCATAACCCCCAATTCACCAAACCTGCTGAGCTGCTCTGGGTCCATGAGGCTTTTGAACAGGTTCCTAGGCCCAAAAATGACACCAGCTGCTGAGGCACTTTCATCCTCAATTCATAAGGGGAAAAAAAGTTAGTGTCTTTCCTGTAATAGTTGTTTGGTTATGGCACTAGAAAAAAAAAAAAAGCTTGTTTATTAGCTTTAATCAGACATCTGCAGAGCCTTGGATTTCTCCAGGAAGTATTATAATTTGAACCTTTTAGAGAAAATACATTTCAATTCCTTGAGATTCTTTATTCTCTGAAGGTCTAACTTGTGAATCATCCACCTACCGGCTCTGTTTAGTTTTAAAGTTCAAAACTGAGTTTTGGTTCAGGGATTTTTGTTCCATATTTCATTAAATCTGGAGCTTATTAAAAAAAAATCAAAATAACAAACTATAGCACTCAGTTCCTCTGGTTGGAATGGCACACTTTTGAATTTGAGCTTACAAATTTCCTGCTATCCAAAGGCTTGGAAGTTGTGCCAGGCTGCGTGTTCCACTGTGTCATTGCTGGGCTGACTCCGTTGAGTCACGTTAGCTCTGTGCTAATATTTGTGACTGAGCTTTGGACCAAGTACTGTAATATCAAGCAGTAAGGATGTATTTCAAGAGCTGCAGATCTTTCTTCCTTAATACATGCAATTGTTGTTTTCCATTTTTTGTTTTGACAAGTGAAATTGCAGTGTAAAAAAAAAAAAGAGCAGCAGATGCAAACAGTTCCTCCACCATCAACCAAAAAAAGCATTATCTGCAGAAACCTAGTGAGCACAAGAAATAAGAGCAATGTCTTTCCTTCTCTTTATTGCCTTATCTCCATCCCTTAGCCCCTTCCCAAGCTGCTTGCACCCCATAATTACAAAATACAAAGCATGTTGGTGGAGTATTTCAGACTCTCTACTTTAATTGCTTTCTCACTAAACACCCATTTTGTCTGTATTTTAGAATCCAACAGAGAAAGGCAAGTTGAGCTTCCATGGACCTACAGAATAGGTGGTGTGATTGCCAGATTTAAAGTGATGATGTCTGATAAATCTCATTTCCTCTCTTGGACTTTAAACTCAGCATTTTGTCCTGTGGGCAATAGTTCACAGGGTTTTGGGAAGGAGAATGGTAGAATTCATTTGGGACTGTGGGATGCCATAAATATATTCCCTGAAATTTGAGTCCAGAAGTAATTGATCAATCATATGGAGAAATGTCTGTGTTCTTTAAATGTGTAAGAAAGTCAGTTTGCTGATATCTCTCTGTACTGGCAGTGTAAGGTGTAACTGCTGCTCCTCACCTGCTGAAAGCCTGACTCCATGAAGCCTCACCTGTCAAGCACATACCCAAGATATGGAAACAATAATGTGTGATCTGACAATCCAACACTGTGATTTGAGATTGTTTAGCTGGGAAAAAATATTCCATTGCATGGTATTTCTTTCTTTCAGAGCATTACGAGAGAAGCTGCCTCCTGTGGTGGGAGCTGTGACACAGTTTCATGCATGGTGGCATATTCTCACAGGCCTTGGTTCTTACCTTCATATCCTGCTAAGGTAAGAAATGTTTTCTAAAATGAATGTTCACAGAGATCTTAGGAGTTTTCTTAGGTTCAGATGTACTTCAGAATGTTGTACCATCCAGAAGATCGGGAAAATGATTTATTAAACTGGTGTGGGGTTTTCTTTCGTCTTTGTAACTGATCTAAAAACTCTCTAAAATTAATCTATATTCTTCAAAATGTAATCACTAGTCTTTAAATAGTCATGGTTCTTCAAGAAAACTTAATTCAGAAATGGGAATCCTGTGGCAGTTGAACCAAAACTATTTGACAGTATATTAATTTCAGAATGTAAGCCATTAATACCTGTCTGTTCTTGAGCAGCAATCCTGAAGTACTTAAACATGTTTAAATTTAGGAGCTCAACTAATCTTTTGATAGGCACTGTCACTTCTGAAAACCAGCAGGCACCCTGCTGTAGTGCAGAAGGGTGATGGCTGAAGTAGTTGTAGTGGAGCTGTTCCCAAAAGGGCAGGATATTAGTTTGAGGAAGAGACTTAAACAAGAATGTGAGTTAGCAAGTCTGGAGCCCACAGATTTTTGTCTCTTTTTTGCTCTGTACCACCATCTAGTGGAACCAAGGGCAAGAACCGAATGTAAGCAGAAATCTTGAAGAGTTTCTGCAGTTTGATCATCATCTAATGAAATAATATTTTACCACTTAACCGATAACAAAGAGAATGTCTGTTTTACCTATACATCCTATGTAGTTGAGAAAACTTGATTACATACCAATTTTTCTACATCTAACACGGTATTCACCTTTTTTGTCAGATATTAAAATACCTAATAAAGGGAAAATGCAAGGAAGATAAGTACATTTCCATTAGATTATCTGATAGCTTATAGTTACATTTATGTGTATATATATATATGCAAACATATTTACCTACACATATGTGAATGCATACATACATACATTATTAAATATGTCAAGGTATATGGAAAACAGTTACTCCATTTTGGTTTACAGGTTGTCTGCTACCCTAAAGAGCTTGAAGTGATATTTTAAAGAAAATTCCTTGCAGGAATCAAGCATAGGCAAGGTTTTCCCAACATGCCACAAAGTGGCATCACCACTTAAATGTGAGGTCGTTCACAGGAAACTATCTACTGAGAGGAGAAAGTGTCTAAGAACAAAAATAAGATAATAGAGTCAAGATATGCTGCTTTTTCCCCCCTTTAACATCTGCTGTATTTTGTGGTACACTGATTTAATTTCATCCTTCTAAAATGACAGGCTCCAGTCCCTGGGGTTTTTTGGTTGGGTTTTGGTTTCTTTTTTACCTCTCAGGTTTTCTTTCTTTCTCCCCACATAGGTGATAGGGTAAATTATTTTTCTGATTAGTCTGCTAGAGGGGGATTTACTGGAAGTTAATGTCTCCTATATTGACTAAATCTAGGCAGAATGGGTAGCTCTGCAATCACAGAAGCAATTCTTTTCTAGCTGGAAAAAAAAACTGAGATCCGGACATCCTTATTTTTATACTGTTTTATACTTGAAATTTTGAGCATGCTTTTTTCTTTCTCTTCAGTTTATATACAAGGACACTTTTCCTGAAACACAGGCCAAAGGTGAAGGTAAGCAAACAGTATTTTGTGTTTATTAATGTACATTTGGATGTCTTCTGTTTTGAACTTTTGTTAGGACTCAGTAATTATGCCTGTTAGGGTACTGTCTTTGATTTCTGCTTACATCCCAAGAAATGCAGTTGAAATTTTCTTAGGATCACAAAATGGTTTGGGTTGAAAGGGACCTCAATGATTATCTAGTTTCAGGCCCCCAGCCATGGGAAGGGACACCTTCCACTAGATCAGATAACTCAGAGCCCCTAGGTTACTCCAACATGGCCTTGAACATTTCCAGGGGTGGAACATCTAAAACCTCTCTGGGCAACCTGTGCCAGTGCTTCACCACCCTCAAAGAATTTCTTCTTAATATCCAACCTGAACTTACTGCCTTTCATTTTAAAGCCATTCCCTTTTCGTTCTATCATTAGATTATGTTTAGTAGTGTTTGGTTTCTGTTCCAAGAGACATAATATTCCAAAGAATTTTTCCCCATTCCTATTTTTCTTTTGACAGTTTGTTTTTGGAATATGGCCTGTTCTTCTTGTGGAGCCACCCAAGAACCTTTGATGGAGCCCTGGGCAGCCACACACGATCACCTGGCCTGGCTGAATAAAGCATTTCAACAGTTACTCTGGCTGAAGTGTCAAAATTCTGGATCAATCCGAGTACCATTGCTATTAAAGGACTTCTCTGTGCTACGAGGCCAGTCGGCCAGAACAGCAAAGAGCTGGCACACTAGGGAAATAGCACTTAGTACAGCTTTATTCTAAGTTGTTAAAACAAAGATTAAGACACAAGGGGTTTATGTATATATTGTATAGCTGATGATATTGAGGTAATATTTCGTGCTGGTCACAGAAAACTAACCATTTTTGAAGTGGATTGCATATGTTTTTTCATTCAGTTTTTTGTTCTTTCTGTGGTCAAAACTAATATTGGTAACTGAATGACAAAACCAGGCCATTGATGGCCAAGCTAAGCTATTTGTGTGGCCTCTAGTGACTTAATGCTTAACCCAAACTACTTTAACCTTGCACTTTTATACAATTAATGAAGTATGTAATGGTTGATTTAGGTCTTTATTCTACCTTGCTTTTCCACAGCCTCCTTTGCAATTTGTATTTTAAGCAAAATGGTTGGGATACCTGTGCCATTTAGTTCATTTTGTACCAAGCTTGCATTTTCTTTTTAGTCCAACTGAGAGGTTCATCATGGAGGTTGTTCCAAAGTGTGACCAGCAGAAGGCACTAGAATGGTGAAGCCTTATAGGTGTTCCTGTTTGTGTCTGGAAACTCGGTTCCTAATTTGTTTGACTGGTGATTCATCACAAAACTGTAGAGTAACTGTAGAAACATGAGGAACACTCTTTATTTTTTTGTAATTGTTATTTACGTACCTTCCTTTTCTATCCCTTTCTTTAACTTCCCATTTCCCATTCATACTACAGATTGACAAACACCTTAGATGTGCTCTAGTTCAGCTTTGAATTCATCTTTCTCTTATTTTGCAAGTCTTAAATATTGGTCTGACTTTCAGAAGCATCTTCTTATTCAGAAACTTTGAAGGAAGAGTAAAGAACAAGACTGAGGTTGAGGATATCCCCAAATACAAGTGGCAGTGCTCTGCTTGCTTTTAATCTATCACATGCTTAGTCTGTGAGAAAGCTGACCACCTTTTAAAACCAGACTTAGTTTGTCTCCCCCCTTAATCCCCTCTTTTTTCTGCAATTTTTATCTATCCAGCTGATGAAAGTTAATAATAAAATGTAAAGAAAACATTAAACTAACACAGTTTTTTAAAATATACCTCATATGAAGGCTGTGGTTTTGATGCTCTTGATTTTGGGGCAACTAACAGAGTCTATCTCTGTGCCTACTTGCTCCCATTCTATGCAATTTTTGTCTGCTTTTGATGCTCTGAGGAATTTATCCTTCCCGCCATGAAGGAAAAAAGGAAAACGCTCAGACTGATCCAAAATCCCATTCTATATTGATTTACAACATGCTCACAGCAGCAAAGCATGGTAATGTAGCTGTAAAGCTGTCTCCCAGGTCTCAGAGTCCTGACTATTGAACAATCAGTGCTGGCTAAAATGGTCTCCTCCCTTTGATATCTTTTTCTCTGTTTGCAGTTTCTCTGCATCTTTCACATCCACCAGTAACTCTCCTTCTCATGTAAGCCTCCAAATAAAAATGTGACTTCTGTTATGTGACGACCCTGGACCCTTGAGATCAAATAACCCCGAACTCTTGGGCTGGAAAAAGATACTTAACCTTGAGTGAGTTCAGTGAGATTTAAGCATGTGCTAATAGCAGTGCATTTCAACCTGTACACCCCTATAAAGACACCTGAAGGGTAATTTGGGAACAGCTTTGGTATCAGTAGGCTCCAGTTCCATAGACAAGGTCAGCATCTGTGTTGGGAAATATGAGTGCTCTTCAGACTGCAATAAGTTAGCAGAACTAGCACAGAGGTAGGAAAAAGCTGTTATGGATCAGGTGTCTTTATCCAGAAGGTATATTTTTTGTAAAGAGATTTGAGAACTGTTTCGAAAATGTAGCTTGAAAATAAGTGCCTGCCTGTTCACCTCCAGGCTTTCTCAAGCATTTTCCTGCACACTCCCATTTTCTTGTATAGTATGTTTACATGTATCCATAAGTTAGGGAAGGAGTCTTGTAAGAGAAGCAGCGCAGCAGCAAGACATATCAGCAGTAACTTGTGACATCTGCTAGGTATGATATTATTTTTATGGAAATGAAAAAAACCTTGATTTTAGTGGCCTTAGTTTTGTTACTGAAGGATCTAGGGGCTCTGTTTTAGTAATTGCAAGAACCTGAGTGTCTTGAAGAGCCACTTTCTTATTGATCAGGCATCTCTACAATGGTATATTTTAAAGAAATTTGTTGAGTCTTCTACACATTTGCAACTAGGAAGTCTATGATGAGGGTGGGTTCAGATCTTGTTGAATTTTCAGTATTTAAAAAAAAAAAGTTGGAAAAGCTCAGTTTAATTTTATACTTCTGCTAGTTTTCATTCATGTATTATTTGTTATTGATGTCTTTTTCATTTTAAAAAATATGCAAATTGGCTTCTTCCTGCATTCCAAATTACCGAAAACAGGCACACCTCTACCACCCTGCCAGCAGCCTTTCTTTTAACAGGTTATATTAGACCCTGAAGAATGTAATTTACCTGTGTATCCTTCTTAGCATAAATAATCTAAAATCATGGGTGCTTTGGTTTGACTGCCTTACTGATCTTGTGAGTGATATTGAAAATGACAAGCCAGCTTTAACTGTGTGTCACTGAAATTCAGACTGCCTTTTCTAGTGCCTGGAGAGACATACATTCTTACTCTTCTAATGTGTTAAATGTCTGTTAATTGCTTTTTATTTATATCGTTTGTATGACAATGTTGATTTTTTTTCTACAGACCTCAGAGCAGTATATCCCAAACTTTTCTTGCACTACATCTTAGCAAGTCATGTGTGATCCTATTTTTTGAGTAGGATTCAGACAGCAGCTACTTTAAAGAGAATTATGGAAGTAGCAGGTGTCATTTGATAGGAATTCTACAGGATGTGTTGGACAGACTTGATAGCAATGAACTCTTCTATTCCTTGTATCTATGAAGAACCAGAAAACCTGCCACTATGACCATCAATTTGACACAGGTGAGCAGCAAGTAGCTCTGCAGTCCATGAGCTGAAAAATTCTTTCTTGGAAATAAGAGGAAAAACTTCAAAATTACTCTCGCATCATACCCATACCTTATTCTGGGAATTTAGATTTTTTGGATACAGCTCAAGACATGCATTTTAAACAACTGAAGATGTGAGGAGAAATCTCATCCATGTTTCAAAAGCAGTGTTGTTGGCTAGCAGTATTAGTCATCTCCAGACTTCATCTTAATGGTTTTTCTGTTAGCACAGGGCAGATGTGCTGCCCATGGGTGTTTAAAAACTTCCCCCTTGTCAGAGTTGGAATACGCAGTGTTACCACTTGCCAGTCTACCTCTGTTGTGTATTGTACCATACCTGTGCCCTTAATTACATTTGCCTGAATGTGTGCACATCAGAGCAGCTTGACTTAGAAAGTGCAGCCCCAGGGAGTGGCAAGAGTGTTGTATTGATTCATGGCTGACTGTTCACTCCCTGGAAACATCCTCACTTATTTGGTGTCTGTCACTTACAGCTCATGCTCAGTCTGACACTCATCTTTGTGTAAGTCTGGCTGCTTTAGAGAGAGATTTGAGTAGGAGGACTTCAATTCAGACAGGTGTATTGAAATCTTTTGGGAGGGATATAGTGGAAAATATTGCTCTGTAATTAGTCTTAATTCTCTTTTAATCCTGTTCTGTGCTGTCTTGCTTGGCTAAAGCTGAATTGTATGGTTTGAAATGCAGTTGATTCTTTTGGCCATCATGGATTTGCTTTTAACACGTCATTTCAAGCAGCTGAATGTCTTTCAGCAAACACTTCCACATGAATCTCAGCAAAGGAAAATCCTCCCAATACCACCAGTGTTTCTTGCAGTCACTATCACCTTGTTTAATCTACATTCAAGAATTTCAGTAATACTATTTTTTAAAACCTGTTTCTCTCTGTGGATATATTACAGCATTTTAATTGCAGGTGGTGAAAAAATTCAGTACGGCACTGCTCAGTCAGAGGAGCTGTAACAGAGCAGCACTGCTGGTTTTTTTAGTAGACATCAGAATTCAGGAACACACATCCATTTTGGGGAAATGTGTGCCCCGTAATTTAGATTAACATATTCAGGTAAAACTTTCAGTTTACTTTAAACCCCATCTGCACTTTATAAGTAGGCAGTGGGAGGCTTTAACTGCAAAGTGCTGTTTGACTGTGAGGCTTTATCATGAAGAGGGGATAAATGATGGAGTCTTTATTACACATGAGCAGAGGAAAGCCAGAAGGAGATTAAGAAATCTTACATGAAAAGAGAATAACAAAAGATTAAGCACAGAATCCTGTAGTATTACGTCAACCACCCTCCTGGTATCTACACTTCAGATACTTGAATGTTTTCCTATTTATACATGTAACTTTCCATGTTGACTCTGCTCTCTTCACAGAAGTGATGTCGTTTCTGTTACATTCAGTTCATTGTAAATGACTTAGGGGCTGATTTATGAGGATGGACATGACAAGGATTGTTTTGTACATGAATGAATGCATTTCTGACCTATTGGAATGTCCTCTGCCAGCTTTGTTTGAGAGTCAATAACCTAAAGACAGAGAACATCCTGTGTAACTATTAAAATTGGTTTGGGGTTCCTTTGTTCAGTTTCTCACGCACAACTGCCTACAGCTGCCAAGTGCCTGATCTCTTTGTTGCAAGGCTTTTCTGAGAGCTGGGGCTGCGATTTCTTCTGATGTCTGTAAGACAAAGTCTTCGGTAGGTGGGGGTCAATTTTTGTTAAAAATTCTCCTTCTGCAGGAATCCCAGCGCTATTTTTAGTGGCTTTCTAGTTAGTTATCCAATATGTGTCTGACTCAAACTTGAGCCTGACTACCTACCCTCTTGATGCTGTTGCATCTTTCCAGGCTTTGAAAGCTGGATGAGGGATTTAGCCGTACAGGAGGGGTTTATTTTGGCTAGTGTAGTTCAGTGACAGGCAGTGTGAGGGCGCAGCAGTCAAGCAAGCACTTTATGTGGGGCCCTGTTATTGGAGCTCCCAGCCGGATGCTCTAAACAGGGCTGGGGACAGGAGGATTCGTATGAACAGTTTGAGAGGCAGGTTTGATGCCTGAACCTCTTACTTTATTGCAGAACTCTCCCATTTTACTTGCTGAAATTGTTTAGGTTTGACTAAGTATGTAATTGTAGATTTAAGAAGAACCAAGTTCAGAGTTCATGTGAGACCCTAAACCAGTGCCTGCATTTTTTTTTGCACATATATCACACAGATTGAATCTGCCTGATGTTTAAGAGCAGATTGTTAAGATTGGTTTTTTAAAATGCAAAGATAAAGGGTCTTTTGCTTTATTGTCCACAGGAATAGCTATAAGCACAATCTTAGATTCCTCCTGTCCCCAAAGCCCATTTCTCCAAAGACAGTGCTGAATAAAATGGCTTATAGCAAGTTACGTACCAAAATGTTTCCTCATTAAAGCTGTGGAAGAACTTTGTGTATACTGTTGCTACCTGGATTTTGGAAGAGAGGGTTTCAAGCAGCATAAGCAGTAGTTACTCCTTAGACTGAACAGAAACCAATTTTTCTCTTAATTTTTCAAATTGTTGTTGATTGTTTCATGTTGATTGTTGATCTCAGCTTAATGCACAGATAATGTTGCAGTCTGATCAAACACCATCTGTCCACCTGGAGTGGACATGAAATCTCCTGTTCATGTGGTGACCAAACTTTCTAACATTGGCACTATGAGTTCTAACATGTGGGTTTCTCTTCCTGAAAACAGTCCACTGTTGCTGATAGATAACAACACTGTGACAGATGAGTAGCAGTTGACTTGTAGAACACAGCTACATTGAGCAATGCTTATTGACAATTTTGATACACTGAACTGACTCTTCCTACCAAACCAGCTGGTAACTAATATGAGGCTTATATGTATCACCATATCTTGTTCTCCAAAGCACAGTAGCTTTGAAATATTTAATGTTTCATTTGTTATTCATGCTGCAGTCAAGCACTAATTTGTGTCTTTATAGTACAAATTATTAAAGAATTTTGTTTTAAATACAACTTTTCCCAGGTGGTTCTTGGCTCTTGTGTTGCACAGGGCTGGCTGGTTCATCTGGATGCATCATCAGTAGATGGGTGGTTGTACATCTTGGCCAATGGTGTGCCAGTATAACAGTCGGAGTTGTGTGTCCTGCATGGATGGGGAAGCTGCCTGCCTGCAGCCAAGAGCCTCCAACCCTGGCAGTAGGATTCCCAGTCTTTCTGCCTTGTGCTGGGGCCCTTTGAGCACTGGGCCTTGCTTGGAGGTGTAGTGTTGGCTGTAAATGCTGCAGGACCATTTTCCCTTCAAAGGCCTTCCCCAGCACGCACCAGTTAGAAGGGACTGCAGGTAGGTGAAGTGGGCAGGAGAGGAAGAGGCAGGAGTCAGGTGAATGTGCAGGCAGCCCAGAGCATGTGACTTGCACACCCTTTGCTTCAGCCTTTTCCTGTTCCTTTCAGTGAAAGAGGAGGATAATTACTGCAGGGCAGAACCTTTTGAGGCAGGAATTGTGGACAACCAGGCACTAATCCAGCAGGTCTCATCACACCCCAGCAGCCAGAGTCTGGTAATGACTACAAGGTGTTTTCCCCACTTCCAGCTGCTCTCCCGGGTGCTCAGAGACCCCATTTTCTCCTGCTTATCTCTCTCAAAGCTGTGTCTCTGCAGGGACAACCTGGAGTTGACTATTCAGGGGCCAAGCCACAGGGCAGCAAACCTCAGAGCCAGTGGTGTAAATGGCTGGGGCAAGCTGTGCCACCTCCCCTCAGTGGTGCTGCACACAGAGGCACATCCAGATTCCACAGACAAGTGTTGCCAGAGCTCTGGGGCTGGGTGAAATCCAGCTTTGCACATTGAGTTTGTGGCTGGTCTAGAACTGAGTAATACTTTGAAATTTCCCTGGGGATAAAAATATTGTGGTTCTGTCAAAGCCCTCCTCCCTAACAGAAAATTGGATTTTGAGCTTGACGATTCCTTTTCAAGACTGCCAATTTACTTGCAGCTTTATTAATTTCTCTCTTTCCCCCCACTTCAACTCCCCCCCCTTTTTTTTTTGTTATTGCTTTTTTTATTCTTCCTGTTCAAAGGCTAAAAATGAAGGTCTATACTTACACTACCTAAATCCCACTGACTCTAATCATAGATTTGGCTGTTCATGGTGCTGTATGGAGAGAGTTGCAGCCAGTTAGCAGACGAGCTGACTATCCAGCCTGAATATTTGTTGCTAAGTTCATGGAGATGGACAAGACAATGGAGTCACTAATGAAGCTGTAGTGGGTCTGTCTCTTCTGTGGGTCACTTTTGAGGGCTCCTCTGATGGGTCCCCATGGGGACTTGGACCGTGGTTGTGCTGGCATGGGAGAGGATCAACAGAGGCAGGACAAGGACAAATGTCTGGATCCAAACTTAGTCACCCAAGAGGAGATAATGTGATGAACTCAAGAAGAGGTCTCTTGCACCCTCAGCAGGAACAGAGCTGGGAGGATGTCCTCATTCACCTTTTGTGTGTGAGGGGCACATAAAACTCTGTATTTGCCAAGACAGAACTAATGTTCTGTGAAGTTCTGTGTGTGGTGGATTAAACATCCCAACCTACAATCAGAAACTTTGTGGATTTACTTTAGACCTCTTTGCGATCACTAGAGTTAATTTGGCATCCTGGCTCCTAAGCTCCTTCCAAGATGAGTCACCCCCAAGCTGGATATCTCACCTTGTTCACATGCAACACCCAAGGCTCTCAGTGCATGACACTTTCCAGCTGCTACAGCAATACAAATAGCCACTAAAAACATCCAACCTCATTAATCATCTTCACTCAGACTGACTTTATAATTAGCATGCAAGAGGCACACACCAACTTAATGAAATTAGCAGTAATTAGTGGCCCTGACACACATGTAGAGCCAACACAGGGACCAGCTGGAGCGTGGAGTGTGCAGCCCCTGTGGACCTCATGCCCACAGCACAGCACCCAGCAACACCTTGGGACATTGAGGGTGCTGACTCTGATCTCTCATCCTGGAGATCAGGTAGGTGAATGCTAATCAACAGCAGCTTGCATGATCCCACAGAAATGGAATTAAGCAAGTTACTCTGCTGATGTAAACTGATGTCAAACCCCTAATATTTATAGGCTGGCCCAGTATCAGAGCTGCAGTGATTTATGGGGATGTCTAACCTTAGCACTGCTTTTTCCTCATAGCTGGTGTGTTGACTCAGTGCCGAAGAGCGGAACGGAGTGCATTTGTTAAAATATTGCAGTATTGTAGAACTGGGGATAAATCCAACTTATCAGGTAGGAGAAGCGATGAACAGAACAACCAGATCCCTTCTGCAGCCAGGCAAAACTATCCAGGCACTTGTGAGTCATTGCTTCACAGGGTTTTATTGCTTAATAGGGTTTTGTTCATTTAGAGTCCTCTAGGGTTGATTTGTTTGTGGGGTTTTTTTTTTCTTCTATTTGTTCGGGATTTTTTCTTTAATCATCTCATTTTTAACATCCCACCTCGGCTCAAATAAAAGCAAGATTAAGTGCTAGTTACAAAATGAAAAACAACAATGAACCTGCAAGCCACAGCATGAAAACAGAGCTGCTACAGAGGGGATATTTGTATACAGGTTATCTGAAAAGCAAACAAATTCCAGCTGTTTTCTTGCTGCTGACATCAATTAAAGCAGGAGGGCTGATTAATGCTGTGGACTTGTTTCTGTTAAAAATCTCTCTACCACATCCCCCTGGATTTGACAATTCACTATCAATTTGCTTTGCAACCAAGGCACACATGCACATCCCTCCAGAGTGGTTGTGGCCCTTCTGTAATGCTCAGGACATCTGATACTAAGTGGCTTTGTCCATATGCTCACATCATGTAGTGTTCCTGTTCAGGATGGAGTGAAAAGCCTTTTTCCCATGCTATGAGCTGTTACATCCCAGCAGATCCCTTCCTCTCTGGTAAGCATCACAGGGCACATCAGCAGCCCCTTGTAAGGTTTGTACAACCATGACAGCAACAACCCCAGGTCAAACTCATGATGATCAGGCAGCTTTAGGGGAAATCAATGTTTAAACATATTCAGGACAGAACCCTAAATCAAAATAAAACCCTGGCCTTTCTTGCCTTAATTAGATTCAACTTTGCTAAACAGAGTGCTGGAGGCAATTACCTCCAGCAAGGGTGGTGATTTATATCTGGAGTAGAAACATCCTCATGTGGGAAGGCTGGAGGTAAAGAACATCTCTTTACAACCTCTGATTTCAAATGAAACCCTGGTGTTAATCTGCCTGAATCTATGCCCAGCTTGGCTGTCTCTGCTTAGACAGCCATAGTTTAATTGTATATATATACTGTCTGATAATATCAGAGATGGCAGCTTGAAGCTTTGAGCTCCTAAAGCTTGAAGTTGGAAGTCAGCAAATTAGAGAGGGCAGAAGGAGTCTCATTTTATTCATTAAGGTGTGACAGTAGTTTTAAGTCTCATACATGGGTCCTGGAAAGGAACATATATCTCCATGAGCTGTGGAAGTATGGTTCATGTCAATGTGAAGACTAAAACTCTATTGCTCTTGCATTAAAGGACATTATTTTTTTTCCTTGGCTTGGCTAATGAGAAGTGACTGATATGATTCCTGCAATCACTTGCACTCACTCAGATATGAGGCTGTGGGACCTCTCCTGACAGAGACCTCGGGCTGGCAACATTAATCTGTGGGTATGACTGGAGCAACGCCTCTTCAATTAAGGTGCCCAGAGGAAGGGACAAGCCCCGTGTCCCTGGCTGAAGTATCTCACTGGTTAACTCATCCCCAGATCAAAACTGGCACACAGCCACACTGTGGCAGAGGGAGCTGTACCAAAAGCACAGGGGTGTTTTTGCCTGGGACTTACCCTGTTCCCCTTGGGGGATGAGATGAACCCGTGAGGGCTGGCACGATGTTCCATCCCTACAGCTGCCCTGCCCTAGCACAGCTCAGCCTCTTTGAAACCTCTGGTGACAGGGATCTTACAGCCTCCCCTGCCTGTCCTCTCCAAAGCTAGGCTTGGAAAGTATTCCCCAATAGCTCAGTTAGATACAAGCCTTGCCCCTCCTTTGGGCTTTTTAAGTAAGAAGCTGAACGTGAAGGGGAATTTCATCTTCCTTTTTTCTCTAAATTATTGATGTCACGAAACTGGATTTTTAAAAATTTTTTTCCAGGCTTCAGAGTTGAAATAGAAACTTTTGAAACGCTTTTTCCTCTACCTCTTTTTGGCTTTAATGCCTTTTTTTTGGCAAAGGCATCTAACAATGAAAAGACATTTCACGGGCTGTGTGTATCATCAGTCATTAAAATACCATATGCAAAGATGAAGTAATCTGGATGCTTTGAGATAGATTTATGTCCTTGGGCAGTAAGATTTCCCAGCCTCACACATGGTGATTGGTCTTTCTGTGCTATATGACTACTGCTGAGTCTGCCTTTTCTCTCTTTTTTCCTTTTAAAATACAGAGATGTGCACGTGAGACAGTGCTGTCCCCCAGGGAAATCTTTTGAGCAAGATCAAGGGCTCTCAAAGGATGCAACACCCGGGTCAGGCATCCCAACCCCGCCCCCCACCAGCCCCATGCAGCAGAAATTCTCTCCTTCCACAGCCCAGACTACCTGAGGTCCACTATAAGCACTGTGGCAGGTCCTTGGCATTTAGGTTGCAAACACTTGCCCTGGTGAAAGAAGAGGCTCCACTGAGAATTAAAGGTAAAAATAAAAATTTTCTCTTTGCTCTTCCTCACCAAATGCTTCACACTATTGTTTGCTAATTAATAAAAACGAAAAGTCAGTAAAATGACCTGGATTACTGAAAAATAAGGAGGACTTCAGATTCTAAGGAGGACTGCTGGCTGCTGTCTCCTATTGCTAGCCTGTATATTAATTATTTTCCTGCTGATTCAGAGGGAAGATAGCCAAGCTGTGAATCAGCCCTACCTCTTCTTGCAACACCTATCATTTCCCTAGATCTCCTCTCCAAATCCCAGCCAGGTCTGGCAACGCTTTGTTAATGAGATCAGTAATTGCAGCACGAGCCGTTCAGTTGCACAGTCAGGAGAGAATTGGAGTAACTCTGCTTTCTTCCACACTGCAAGGAAAATAACTGTGAGCTGGATATAGTTTTCTCCAGAAGATGGATTGATATTTATTTTTTTGCAGGATCAGAGGGTTCCTGATTTCTTTGCTATTGCATCTGACAGACTGTGCAACACCGACTCCTTTAAAAAAACCCACTGAGAATCTGAAACACAGAACAAGCCCAAATTCCCAGCTCCTGACCATTGTCCAGCAGCCAAGACACGCCTCCTTGTGCAAGTGAAAGTAGATATGACACAGATTTAATGAGGCAACCGCTTCTTGGCAGCACCACAGCTCTCCTCAGAAACTGTATCGTTATTCATTTACTTGACTAATGCAGTTGTGTTGTACAAAAAAATGGGAGAAAGCTATTTAGAGGGCCAAGTAAATAAGGTTTGAAAAAAAAAAAACCCACCCCATAGCTAAATCAGCAGGGTTTGCTGAAGTTTAGGCAGGCCTTGGACATGTCATAATTTTGGGGGTCGTGGAGGAGCATTTCTGGGAACCCTTTGAAAACTTAGAGGATCTTGTCACCATGCTTGAGGCTGCACTGGTGATACAGAGCATCTAAAATTAGAACCATGGAATGGTTTGGCTGTAAAGGACCTTCAAGATCATCTAGTTCCAACCCTGCTGCCATGGGCAAGGACACCTCCCACTAGACCAGGTTGCTCAGAAGGCCCTCCAACCTGGCCTTGAACACTTTCCAGAAATGGGGCAGCCACAGCTTCTTTATTGTCATATTTTCCTCAAAACTGAAATATTCCCATTCTCTAAAACTTTGTAAGAAGTAGATAAGATGCCATTGGTTTAATTAGCATCCAGATTATTGGTGTGTGAGGGGACTGTCTGCTGGTAAGCACCAGTCTCATCAGCTGTGCTGGATAATTGCTGCTTTTCCCAGTGCATTTTAAAAAAGCATATCCGGAGCTTTTAAAATTATGCTTGAGTTCGTTTCTCAGACTGGCAGCAATGAAAAACTACTCGTGTCAAAGACCTCTGAAAAAAGTACATTTGGGAACATCTCCTTCTCCTACATAGTCCTTTTGGCTACAGTACAGTATTTTTCCCCTAAAACATAAAGCTTGGAGGGGAGGAAGCAGCAGAAGTCAATCACCAGACACTGCAAGAAGTGAGGATGATATCTGAGCAAATGTTGAGTACCCAAATCAAAGCTCTTGTGAACTCCCAAGCAGAGCATCTCAGTCACAGTTCAGGGCCTAGAGGAGGATGTTAAGAAGTGCCTTTCTCCTGAGGTTTTCACAAAGAATTACATCACTACTGTTTTTCCCCCACTGCCTCCCTTTCCAGCCTGTCCGTACTGCAGCAAATAAATCTTGACTGCACTGATGGTTTTATGCTTGCCTTGTGTTTGAAGCTCAGCCCGGATGAAGCTGAGGTGTGGAGGTGACCTCTCCAATTAATACCCAAGCAATTTCCCCTGAGCTCTGTAATCAGAGACACCTGGGAGCAGATTTTGGAGTTGGTTTCCTCACCAACTGCAGGAGTCAGCACAAGCGCTGGAGTTGGCTGCACGCTGATGTTAGGTCAAGGTTAGGCTGATAAACAATACATAGCAGAAGTGCCCTACAAGCCTCCAGGACATGTCCTAGAGATGTTCTTTGCTGAAGAAGAGAAGGTTGTAGAATGAAAATATCTGCCTTGGAAGTGGTGGAGAAATTCACAGGTGTCACGGGGTGATAGTGATGAAAAGATGAGGGCATGGTTCCTGGTGCAGGGTTAAAAAAGGACTGTTGGAACACATGGCCACTGTGGCAAAGTATCCTCAGCTCCTCCAAAACATCCATTTCCTTGACGTGCAATGGATGTGAGTGGCTAATCCATAGGTCCTAGAGTATGTTGGAGGTAGCTCAGTAAGAAATATATCACACAAAATAATAAATTTCTGGAGAAAATTGTCCTTTCAGATCCACTGGCTGCTCATCTTACTGTCTTGTCTTGCAGGGAATCATCTGAGTCACATTTGTCTTCTTCTGGGAGCTTTGCTCTACATTAATGGCAGCATGGACTTGGTCAAGGTGTTCCCATGAGGTCCAACATTTGCCTGCTCCTCCTCCCCAGGTATGGCCACTCCAAAAGCCAAGAAGGGCAATCCAAAAGTAACATCTGAGGATCACTGCCTGAAGGACAAAGTCTTCTGCCACAGGAACCAGGCAGTGCTTTGATGTATCTACACCTTATAAATGGGCAACTGGGAAACAAGCGGAAACTCAAACTTCTTGGTTTTCCAAAATTTCCTTAGGAAAAGCTAATTCTACCTTTCTGTGAGTCCTTCAGGAGCAAGCCACTGCTTTTGCACAGAGAGCATGTCTGGTAGGAGAGGGAAGCTTTTATCAAGCAAAACTAGGTCTCTCTTATACCAGTGTAAATCCAAAGTAATTCAAGCGATCCCTGGGATGATTTAGGCTCGTCAAGCCAAGATCTTATATCACAACATGCTACTTATCTGCAAGAAGAGTTTTGTGGAAGAGCCTTGATATGCAGCTCTGCCTTGCCCAGCTCAGGAGCTTCTGGAATCAGGAGTTTCCATGTCTCTCTGCTGGGAAGTGAAGGCAGAGATGGTGGCAGAAAAGGAAAAAGAACTTCTTTTTCTTTTTCGGTGAAGAATAGGATCAGCAGGCAAATTGCTTGAAAAATGCTTGTCAGGACTGTTTGGAGTCAGCATTTGTTAGGGTGGCTTCTGACCTGCCATCAACAAAGAGCAGTTGAGAGGATAGTGGTGCCATTTGCTCCTTTCATTTCTCTCCACTCTGGGGAATGTAGGATTGCTGGCAATCTGCTTGTTTTCCAAACAGCCTTGCTTCTCACTGTGGAAAATCCTGGGTAAAAATCAAGGTCATTGACTGAATGTCTGTAACACTGTCTGCTCTCAGGCAGAGGTGCACCCCTGCCAAAGCAGCTGAGCCCTGGACCCCTTCAGGAGGGTGGTCATGGCTGAATGATGACCAAAGTCCTGAAGGATTTGTGGCCAGGAATTGTAGAGTGGTTTGTGTTAGCAGGGAACTACATGGCCACTTAGTTCCAAACCCCCTGCCATGGACAGAACAGTTTTCACAAGACCAAGTCTCTCCACACCCTCATCCAGCCTGGTCTTGAACACTTCCAGGGATGGAGCAGCTGCAGCTTCTCTGGGCAACCTGTGACAGTGCCTCAACATCCTCACAGGAATTGATTTCTTGCTAATATCTCATCTAAACCTTCCCTGTCACTTTGAAGCCATTCCCCCTTGTCCTATCACTCCATGCCCTTGTCAAAAGTCCCTCTCCAGCTCTCTTGTAGCCCCTTTAGGCACTGGAAGGCGCTCCAAGGTCTCCCTGGAACCTTCTCTTCTCCAGGCTGAAAAACCCTAACTCTCTCAGCCCATCTCTGTAACAGAGGTCCTACCCATCCCTGGGTGTGTCCAAGGGCAGGTTGGATGGGGCTTGGAACAACCTGGTCTAGCAGAAGATGTTCCTGTCCGTGGCAGAGGAGCTGTTATTAGGTGACCTTCAAGGTCCCTTCCAACCCAAACCATTCTGTGGTTCTGTGAAGCACTCACATGGAAGATATGAGCGATGCAGAGTAGGAAAGGTGTTAGAGTAAGTCCAGCTCTCTTCTGATTATGCACTGCTGAGCAAAAGGCTGCTCACATGGTCATGAGACTGGGGACCTCAGCCCCATTTCCCCTGCTTGTGTCACCTGGTGTCACCCCTAGGGAGAAGGATTCAAGGAGGATTCAGGATAGAGGAGAAGAATAAATGCTTAAGCAGCCAGGTGCTGCCAGAGCTTGGTTTGTGATACCTGAGTTACCTTCCATAGATACTATCCCAGATAACCTTTCCTCTGCTGATTTACCCAGCTAGATTTTCAGGGAAAGGCCAGTCTCAGCATCTCTCAGGGCCACAGCTGCCACCCTGACCTCAGGTGCAGCATCAACCCTCTCCTCCAGTACAAACCCCGATGCCATGATTTCATTCCTCTAATCAAGGAGCTTCTTGCTGTTTGCCTTCCATGTTGCTTTACTAGCAGACAGCCCTTGAGAGAGCTGCTTGATTTGTGACTGTGCAGGAGTGAGTGCTGATAAAGACAATTAATTAATGGTATGGATTTCCCAGCAGAGTTCTCAATTAGTGTGAGCTGTTTGCCAGCCGGCCGCAGTGCAGATCGCGGTGTGTGTGCACCCCGAACCGTGGCTGATGTGTTCAGAGAGGCAGAGGGTGGGCTTCATCAGGCCTTGTGGTTTCCCCCTTGCATTGTGTGCAGAAACTGAGGATAAAGGGGTATTTTCATTATGAACAGTTACAATACAGATCTTTGGGTAGAGATGCTGCCATTAAATACTTGGCTGTGGTGTTCATGCTGCTCTCCTGGGGATGGCCCCGCAACAAGGTACAAAGTGAGGATCCTCGGACTGCCAGTGACCCCACGTTACTCCTATCCAGTTTATGAACTGAATTTCCTACTTAAACTGGTCATGGACTTACTTAAGTTGGGAAAGTGCTCTAAGGTCATTGAGCCCAGCCATTAACCCAGCCCTGCCAGCCCACCACTACCGGGCAGTGCAGAGGAAAGGGAGAAGAGGCTGGATCCTAGGCAGTATTAAACTAGGAGGGAAAGGGTATTGCGAGGTCTCATAGCAGCAAGAAGATGCTGATGAAGTTCAAATGGGAAATTAAATACAAGTATTAGCAGAATGGATATGCAGCTTCTGAACTGTCTGCCAAGAGAGGTGGCAAAATCTCAGGCAAGGGCCTGTCTGCATGAGTGACCAAAGTTATTCCCAAGTATCTCAGGTGCCTTCTGAGACCTCCTCCCTGCTAAGCACCGCCCCAGCCTCTGGCAAAGGGTTTTTGTGGAAGGAGCATTGCTGAGTTCAGCCCTGGGACAGGCTTTGAAAGGAGAAAGGCCCCCACCCATGCTTTGTGGGGCTCCACAGGGTCTTGCTGAACATCACAGCTGCCTTTCAACAGCCTCAGCTTCTCCATCATGGTCAAGGGCAGCAATTTGGCTTCTCATCCAAGAGCTGCTTCTGCCAAAAATATGAGAAGCTGCTACAGTACAACTGCTGGTTCTTTGGTCATGATGACCCCTGTAAATAAAAGACCTAATTAATGCCCATCTCCTCCCACCAGTGATTGACTATGACCTTGAGTGACCTTGCTTGATTTAACTTTCTCAACCAGCTATTTTTGACAGCGAATAATTTAGCATCCTTGTGACCCCAGTCTTGCGTCTCTCCTGCCAACTGGCTCTGCAGTTTAAATGAACAGCAATAAATAAATACATATCTGCAGAGGGACCTAAATGACTCCCATTACTGGAGCATCTGAAGGCCTGCTTAAATAAATCAAGTGAGTAGGAGATTATGCTGCAATCATGTGGAGAGGGAAAGGAGAGAATACATTACTGGCATTCCAGAGGCTACAACTCAGGGGTGAAAAACTTTGCAGAATTCAGAACAATGAGGTTTAATTCAAGTGCAGTTGGACAACCAGAGGCTCATTTTGTGATGTCTTCAAAGAGGAGCAGCAGATTGCAACCTAATGGGATCACCAGTGCTTAGAACTCACCAGGCAGCTGCTGCCTTGGGGATGGGGCTGTTGGAGGTTGCTCCCTGTATCTCCATGGCATGAAAGTGAGGATACAGGCATCAACCACCCACCTACAGTCATCATCTCACTTTTCTCACCAAACATGCCCTCAGGAGGGGAAAGCTGGCCTTGTAGGAGTAGGGATGGCAGGATTGAGCAGTTCTTCAACTCCCACTGCTTTGGGCAGGCAGACACTCACTTCAAAACATCCCAGGATTAAATCTCACCCTGGGGGTCCCCTGCATGAGAAGGAACAACAAATATTCCTGGGAGGAAGGAAAACCTCACTAAGTCATCGGCTTTGAAATCCCAGAGTGAATAATGATATTCTATTTGTCGGAGGAACCACCAGCTGCAGCTTTCCTCATCCACTTTGCCTTTTACCTCATTCCTACTTATTTTTGGGGTCTGGTTTTAAAGCATGGTTATTTCTTCCTTTCCCCTGCACGGCCTTCATGTCAGCCCTGTCACTGTGGCTTTATTTGCATGGCACTGAGGAGACGTGAGGTGTCGTTATAAATCGTATTTACATAATTTCCCTTCCCCCGCCGAGGCTGAAATCGAAAATGCAACCAAGTTAATCAGGAAGATCTGGGCCTGCCACGAGTGCAGGCTGGGGCTCCACGTCCCTGTGGGGCAAGAGGAACGTCTGGGGACCCACTTGCCAGTTAAATGCGCTGGAAGAGCTTTTCCCTGGTGTTTTTCAGCTTTTCCCTAGTGCTTTCCAGTCTGCTAACAAAATAAAAGCCAGGCTCCTGCTGTTGATTTCTCTCAAGGGTGAGTCCTTTTTCTCTTCTCATTTTTCCTCTTTTTAATCCTTTCATCCAGCTCTGCACAGAATCACTCATCACCCCTGTGGGTGACAAACTTCACCCTGTGCCCCTCTGTCCCCACGTCCCCAGCAGTGAGATCCTCCCCCCAGCAGCCCTCAGGTCAAACTGGTGAAACAGCTCAGTAGGAAATTACTTTTCATTAAAGCAAGCTCACAGTGACTAACTGGGCAAGAGGTACCTCTGCTGGTGAGAGGCAGGATGGATGATCATATTAATTAATTTACACTGATGGCGTGTCTCTCAATTAAAACACATCACAAATCAAAAGAGGCTCTATACTCTCCTTGTCCTCCCAGGTGGCAGCAGCAGCGCCATCCATGCCTGCCCTAGTCTGCCTGGCAGCTGATTTTAAGGCTGTTAAGGGGACTCTGGGGTTGGAGATCTGTTTAGGGTCTACTCATTCCCCTTAAAAATCTTCAGAGACTGAGGGTTTGTCTTTTATTTTGGTCTTTGCCTTCTGCTGCTGGAGTTTACCACCATGGAGGGGTGATGGTCCAGCACTGCACAAGGACAGGCTAGAGACCTAAATATAGTAGGGGTTAGGGTTATTTTCTTGGGTGATTTTGATGAGGGAAGAGAACAGAGGTGTACGAAACACCCGGTTTTGAGCAGCCCTCAGATCCTAGGGGGAGAGGGGAAAACAAGCAAAGAGAAGGAAAATGTTAGAAAACAGCTTTGGCTGCCAAACAAAGCCTTCGTGGAACTACAGATTTTTGGCTTTCCTACTCATTTAACTAATAAATGAATTAAAATAATTGTAGCACAAAGATTGCATGAATTGAATAAGTAATGAAATTACAAAACTAACAGGAAAATACTTTAATATGAAAAGTTCAGGAGGGTTTCAGATAATGAGAAACTGGAGGAAATGGCTGGTCCTAGAGGAGGTGAATCACTCGTGATTCGTGGTGGCCACGTACAGCTGCAGGTGACACCTCGATGGGAACAGAAGCCTGTGCCAGGCCAGTGCTGCTCTGGGCACGGCCTCCTTTCTAATTTTATCACCAAAATTTCACTGCATTACTGCTAATGTGGCAAGCAGATGTCCTTAAGCATTCACGCTGTCGCTGGCAGGCAGCAGCTAACCCTTAGCCCTGTTTCTTTGTTGTTTAGAAGAGTCTGATCACCCATGATTTTAAATGTGAGAAATTTATTCTTGTCAGTTCCAAACGTTTTAATTGTTCTTCCCTTGCCATCTATTTTTGGCTTAAATTATGATCAACAATGAACACTACCAATAAAGCTTGTGTGTCAAATCAGCGCATCAGATCAGAGCTGCCCCTGACGGAGGGTCTGTAAAACCTCACTGGTTCCTTCCCATCGAGGGGGATGCACTTTTGTGTGGCTCTGGTTTGGTTTTCCCCTCTTGAATGTCTTTTTGTGAGCTGGGAAAGCTTTCCACCAGTCTGGACATTGTGACCCCATCACCGGCCCCACGATGCCTGTTGCACATCGACCTCCATGGATGTGCAGGTGGGCCAAGTGCATGCTCAGCCTTTGATCCCCCCCTTCCCAGTGCCTCAGCTTTCCTCTTACAAGAGAGAAAAGAGGATTAACTTTGGTCTTGGGCTGGAAAGCACATCTCCTCAACCTCTGTGATCATGCCCCATGCTATTCCTTACAGGGGATGTGATCTTTGCACCTAAATCCTGCAACCTCTGATGACTCCTCCCTGCACCCTCCATGGGTTATGTCCCAATTCTTCCCAGCTCCCTGGTGTCTAGGTGGCCCAGCTGGTGGTGGTGCATGGTGCTCCAGTTTGTTCAGTTCCCAGTGCCAGGGCAGCTCCCAGGCAGTGCCAGTGGGACCTTGTGCTATTATCTGGTGCCAGGGCAATCAATGCTGGGCCAGGTGCCAGTGGCTGGAAGGTCCCAGTGGCTGGAAGGTCCCAGTGGCTGGTGCCAGTGTCCAGCTATCCAGGTGCTGCTCCCAGTTCCCAGCTGGTGCTGCTGGTGTCAGGGTAGCCCCAGTTCCCCATTCCTGTTCCTGCACCCAGAACGGTGCCAGCTCCAGTTCCCACTGATGGGCCCATTTTCTGGATGATGCCAGGTCTTGGTGCCAGGGCCATGTAGGACCTGGATCCCGGTTCCCAGCAGGGTTCCCAGTTCACCAGGCTGGTCCCCAGCTCCTGGCCCAGCGCCAGCTGGCGCCGTTCCCATTTCCCGCTACCGGGTGGTGCCAGTCCCCATTCCCAGTAGTGACCACAGCTCCCAGCACTGGGGAGTGCCGGTTTCCGGTGCCGGTTCCCATTCCTAGTGAGAGTTCCCGGTGCCGCTTCGCTGTCCAATTCCCGATCCCGTTCCCGGTTCCCAGGGCCGGTTCCCATTCCCGATCCCAGCGCCGGTTCCCATTCCGGGTGCCGGCCCTGGTTCCCGGTGCCGGTGGCGGTACCGGTGGCGGTTCCGCGGCGTGTCCCGGTGCCGGTGCCGGTTCCCCTGGCGCTCGGAGCGGGGCGCAGGCGCGGCCCCGGCCCGCCCGTCGGGGCGGTGCTTGCGGGAGGCGAAGCGCTGCGGGCAGCGGCGCGCCCGGAGCGGCGGCACCGGCACCGGGCAGCGGCACCAGCCCCGGGCAGGTAAGGCGGCCCCCGGCCCCGGGAGGGGCTGGCTCGTCCCTGCAGCCCCGCCGCCGCTCCCTCCGCGGGGGGGCGGCTCCGCGCCCCGCCCGGGGGTCCCGCCGCGTCCTCGGGGGATGCTCGGGGGCACCTGTGGCTTTGGGAAGCGCGTAGCAGCTGCATTCCGGGGTGGGAGGCGGTGTGTGTTTGTGGGTGAGCGTGTGTGTGTGTGCGTAATGGGGTTTTGGGGGAAAAAAGCGCGAAGCAGGCACCCTCCTCCTCCTGCCCTGCGCGGAGCTCGCTGCTGCCCTTGCCTTCAACAAGCGCCGGTGTGAGCGCTGGTGTGTGGGGTGCTGGAAGTCGGGGTACTCGGCGTGGTGCACAGGAAAGTTGCGTCCCGGGTGGTTCAAAGCCCACAGCTGTCCCCCAGTTCAGCTTGTGGAACCAGGCTGGACAGAAACTTTGAGCTCCGAGGCCTCGGCGCTGGCTGGGGAGCAGGATTTCTGTGCTTAGAAAACATCCTGAGGTTTCAGTATTGTTCTTTGTTCCGTTTTTTTGGGACAACCGCAGGGGCTTTTAGAAAGTCTCCTGGAAAGTTAAGGCGAGAGAGAGTTCCTGCTCTCAAGAAAAGCTAACTTGCTGCTGGGGTGCAAGAGACTGATGGCTTTTGGGGTTTCCAAGCAGAGACACGAATCTGGATTTCCCAAATCCCATCTTTTTCTCCCTTCCCTGAAAAATGTTATTTTGAGCTTGAGACACCAGCTTGGTGCTTTCCAGCAGAGGGTGTCCCATTGGTTATGGCTCTGGTCTTCTATCCCCCACCTCCCACTCTGGTAGCTGCAGGTGAGCGTGGGCTGCACGCCTGGCTCTGCAGACCCAACCTGTGTCATGCTTGGATATGGTACCAGTTATTTATCAGCAGTGACCATTTCTGCCTGGATGCTGTGTTGGCTCTGAGCTTGCTGGGGAGCGCAGCCACGGCAAATGGAGCTGGGAGCAGAGCAGCGAGCTCAGTGTGTGGCAGAGGATGCTCTTAAATCCTCAGCTGCTTGTCTTCTGCATCCAGCAAGGACCGTGCTGCAGGCTTTCCCCAGGGCACCTTTTATCTCCATCCTATCTCTTATCTTCGAGGGATCCTCCTGCCAGGGTTAGCCTGGGTTCCAAGCGTCCTGTACCAGCGTTATACTGGAGGGAAGGCAACACGGGGTGCCTGGAGCTGCATCTCTCACCCCTTGCTCTGCACATGGATAATGGGTAGCCCAAGGTTCAGGGAGCCCGGCTGGCCCTGCTGCTTAGGGTAGCAGTGAATTGAGGAGGAACAGATTTTGGGATACAGGTGAGAGCAGGTATCACCTGTTGGCAGCATCCTTGGGGCAGCAAGGACTAGGGCAGGGGAAAAGCAGCAGAGCCAGGTATGCATGGAGGTGCAGAGCCTGATCTAAGTGCTCACCACTTAGCTCCTGCTTGGTGCAACATACTGCTACAGGCCATCAGTCCTGGTGGGATCTATTTCCTCCCCACCCTTCCCAGGAACATCAGCACCCTCCTACTTGTTTAAGCAATTCTTTCCTGATAATCACCTGGGGCTCAGCTCCAGCCCATGACCCAGGCAGTGGGGTTGTAAAACCCAAGAGGGAGTGTGGAATACTCTTTCAGAAACCGTTTCTCTATCCTTAGGAGTGGAATGTGAGCTCTTAACCCCTGCTGCAGTGGGTGCATGTGCACAGGTGCTGCTGTGTGCAGCATGGGGGCTGGCTCGCTCAGGGGCTGGTGCTTGCCAGCATCCGTGTGCCAGAACTGGTTAGGAAAAACTTTCTTGCTGGCACCAGAATTAAGGATCAAGTCATGAGCAAAGGGAAAAGCAGGTTCTGAGGAAGCCAGCAGGGCTTGCTCTAGCAGGCCCTGCTCAGAGTAGGAATCAAGTGCCTTTGTCATGTTGTAAGGACACCATGGTGACACTCAGGAGGAATAATGCCATCTGCATAGCAGTGACACATGAAATAGGGGCAAAGTGACGTGACCAAGGCACCAGGAGATTTGTGGCAGACTCAAGTCCACCCTGCTCCCTGCCATCAGCACCCCAGTCCTTGTATGAAATGACTTAGGTGTGGCTTTGACGTGGCCACAAGCCCAGGAAAATCCCTGCCCAGCTGCTGTGTCCACCACGGCATTTTCTGTTCAAGGGAGCTTTCTGCTGGTTATGGACAAGTACCGTGGGTATTCTCAAGCCTCTGAGGTGGAGGGGGATGGCAACCCAGGACTGTTACTGAAGGGACAGCTCAGTACTTGTAGCTGTGCTCTCATTTTTTGGGAAGGGAGAGGCTCCAGGTCTCCTTTACCTGGATGTGCCAGCAGTTTACACAGTGCCTGTGGGAGTATGTCAGTGGAGAAGATTTCTGCCGCGGGTGGGGCTGGGGGAGGTGACAAAGGGCACTGCTGGACAGATTAAGCCCCCGCAGCAGAGCTCAAATCTCCTTAAAGCCTTTAAGGGAGGATCTGAGCTCATTCCCATTTTCATGCTGAGATTCGCCTGTGAAATCAAGCTGAGAGGTGGATGAGGTGCTCATCCAGAGGGGAACAGCTGACCTCGAGGAGGGGTTTGAGGCTATGGGGATGTCCCCTAAGTTGTATACCAGCCTGTACAGTGAGGCAGGCTGTGTCTGGACTTTGTGCTATGTTTAGAGATTGAATCATGTTGGGATTGCTGAGACTGGGGGTTCAGGACTGTTTTGGTCCTGGATGCCCCCAGGAGTGTTGCAAAAAGGTGAAGGGAAACAGGCAAAGGGTGTTTGTGGGACATGGGTATGAAAGAGTTAACGTGGAAGGACCAGGCTCTTCGATCTGGTGCTTGAGAGGGATTAACTCAGCCTGGAGCAGGTGCAGGGAAAAGGGCTCTGAAGCTGCTCAGAGGGATGGAGAGCTGTAATACGAGGCTATAAAAGCCCAGCGGAACAAAGGCAGAGAGGGGATGTGCCTGCTGACTCCAAATACATCCAAGGGGTGAACTCCAGGCAGGCAGAAGAGCGATTTAAATTGGGGGCAGTGTTGGTGCTGGGGTGTGAATTCATTCAGTTCAGCTTAGGAAGCTTATCTAGGGGCTTTGCAACTGTGTCACATCAGAGGAGAGTAGGAGAGTGTGAATTAGAGCACATCACCTCTCCTGCAAGGTGCTTGGCTGTCATATAAGGAGGTCTTAGCACCTGTCAGTGTAGGAAGCCGGGACTCTGTGGTCCAGACACCCTGTCCTGGTGTCTCCTTTGGGAAGGGCTGTGTTAGCCAAGCAGGTCTCACCATCTTCCTGATGTGGGACCAGACCAGCCATGAAGCAGATGAAGCCCAGCTGAGATAATTTTTTGTCTTTGATTTTGCCTCAAAAAAATGAATCCATCTCTCCCTCTCCCAGTTGCTGCACCGATTAAAAACAAAGCATCCATGCTTTAAAGAAGGCTTTGGCTCTGGTCCCAAGGGGAGATTTAGACAGCATTCGTGCTGGGGTATGATGATACGAAGAACAGGTGCATCCTCTAAATCTACTCACGCTCGTGCATTAATTATTGGATTTTTTGGCTGTCCAGAGATGCCAAGATTGTTCTCCTAATGCCTTCTCCAAGCAGGGCAGCATCAGGTTAATACAAGAGAGAAGGAGAAGGATGCAGCTGTGCCTTGAAGGCTGGGATCAGGCACTCTCTCTCTTCCTCCTCACTCATCTCCAGAGGTGTCAAGTCCTTTCTCTGCAGATGTCCAGGGGTGAAACCCCTTCCACAGAGAAGCCTCCTCAGCCCACACAGAGGTGTTTGTTGTCCTCTGCTCATGCCGTGGTGGTGCAGGGCACACTTGGGCACCACTTAATTACTTATGTCTTCATGTCTTCACCTTCACCTGCTCTTCTGAGGGGCTGTGAGGCACAAAGCTTTGACAGTGGGCTTGTGCTGACCTGCTCTGGGCAGGATGGTGCTCCTGCATCTCCCAGCCCCGCGGCAGTGTCAGGGGTGGGGAATGAGGGGCGGTGATTACTCCGGCTCTGCTCACTTCCAGTTGATTACCCAGGGAGAAAGGGCCAGGCTCTGGGCACTGCAGAAAATGGACACAGACCCAGTGGCTTCATGGACGCTACGTTTTTCACCAGTAGGGCATCTGTCTGGCTGCATTAACCCTTTACCTGCTCTGTGCTGTCCCTTTCACACCATGGAGACTTTTCATCCATTGCTTATTCCTACTAAATTGGCTTGCACTGTAGGAGACACCCCCTCGACATAGGGGTGACTTCTTGAGGTCATGGAGGGAAATAGGAGTGGTTGCCATTGAGTTTTTCACCCTCTCTGGGAAAAAGTCCTTTCTGCTCCACTCTCTGTGGCCAAGGAGACTTCACAGTTTTTGCCTTTCTGCGTGATGCATTGGCTTTTCAGCCAATACTGCAGATCCTCATGCTTTGGGGATCTTCCTGGACTGGAGATGTGACAGATGATACCCCTGCAAAGCCGTGCTGGGAGCCCGTGGGGTTTGCAGCATCTAGGTCAGAGACTGGCTCCTTTGGGCCTGGTCCAGCCCTTCAGAGGGGCTGGACTGTGCTCCTCAGCCCCTGCCTGCAGCTTTTGTGTCCCAGTTCAATAACACTTTGATGCATTTTGCCTTAAAATACTGCTCTGGCAGAGAAAAGCTCTCCCCGCCCCTTGGTTTGCCCTTGTGCAGAAATGTCCAGTTTTAGTCCTTCCACCATCCATCTGAGCATCAGCTCTGTTCCCTCCTGTCCTGTGACTTCCATCCATTGGGAACGAAGGTTAAAGGGAGAGGGGACTATAAAGCATCCCAACCACTTTAACTCTGCCCCATGTTGGGAGGCTGGAAGTCTTAATGTGAAGCTCTGAAATGATTTGTGGGAGAGAGCTCCTTCTCCGTACCATGCAGGGAATTTCTCAGCTTATTGCAGCCCCCAGCAGAAGACAGATGTGTTGGAAAGACACCAGAAGAGGCCATGAGGATGGTCAGAGGGCTGGAGCACCTCCACTATGAAAACAGCCTGAGGGAGTTGGAATTATTCAGCCCAGAGAAGAGAGGGCTTCAAGGAGACCTTAGAGCACACTCCAGAACATAAGGGGGCTGCAAGAGAGCTGAGACATTTTACAAGGGCGTGGAGAGATAGGACAAGGGGGAATGGCTTCAAACTGACAGAGGGCAGGTTTACATTAGATGGTAGGAAGAAATTCTTTCCCCTGAGGATGATGAGGCACAGGTTGCCCAGAAAAGCTGTGGATACCCCGTCCTCGGCAGAGTTCAAGGCCAGGTTTGATGGGGCTTTGAACAACTTGGTCTAGTGAAAGATCTTTTGTGGCAGAGGGGTTGGAACTAGATCATCTGTAAGGTCTTTTCCAACCCAAACCATTCTGTGGTTCTATGATTCTATGAAATTTTCTCCGTACCTGGCTGCAGCTCATCCGTGAGGGAGACTGCAGCCCTGGTTGATTCCTTCAAGGTTTATCCTGTAACCTGGACATAGCTATCAAACAGGGCTGCAGCACACCAGGGCAGGGCCATGCTTTTACCATCAGGAGAGGTACACAGAGTATTGATTCCTATGTAGCTTACAGCATGATAGGCAGCAGCAGGTCTCTCTGAGCTCTGGGTGAAAAGGGCAAAGCTCCAGCTCAGCTCCTGCATTGCTTCCCTTAAACCACGATGCACTGTGCTTTTGTGGTTGTTGCTGGAGTGTTTTTGTTACATTTCCAAGTAATCCATACAGTGATTTCTCTGGGTGACAAAAGGCATCCCTCTCTTGCAGTGAGCACCCTCTATCCCAGTTTTCATCACATTTCCACTGGTTTGAGCTCCCTTGACTCCATGGTGCAGGATGCAGGTAGCTCTGGTTGAGTCCATCCCTTCACAGCCCCTCCTGAGCTGTTCCACCATTTCCTTCAGTCCTGTATAGAGATGAAGGATGCATGTCTGTCTCTCAGGGTTTGGGGCTCATTTGTTTTATTTTTTCTGAGGCACACCCTGGTAATCAGAAGCTTCCTATGAAATGTTTGCAGGCTCATTGCTCCCAAACCCTTGAAGAGCTGGTCCTACCAGTTGTCTGAGCATGTGTAAATACTGGAGGATTGCTTAGGGGTGATTAAGGGAGGTGATTTCTCTGCTGAGCAAAGGGAAGCCTTGATTTGATAACAGCTGCAGCTGCAAACTAATTTTTCAGAGCCAGACCACCACTGCTGCATGAGTGCAGGATGGGGATGGTGGCCACTGGCTGCTTGCCCAGAAGTGTTGCCTTTGGATCCTGTCAGGTCTTCATGCAGGAGCAGGAGAGTGGTGATTTATTGCATCTAACACAGGGCTGTGTCAGGTTCCTGTCCCATGCAGGGGAGTGAAACTCCTCCCTATGTCACAGGGTACATCTCGTACATACTCTGCAACTCGCTGCTCCAGCTCGGAGCTGCTGCAACATGAGCATGTCTAAAGAGATACAGAGCAGGGACTTGTGGCAGGGTAATGTCTGGGAGAGGAGGAGGGGGCTTAGTCCTGATCCCAGAGCGCTGTGCTCAGCCCACACTCCCCTGCTTGCTGCTCAGTGTGCTCTGAGCCACCTCCTGAAGAAAAGCCAGGCTGTGCAGAGAATCCAGACAGACATCAGGGCAGTGATGGGCATTTTTGTTTGGGTGAGAGCAGGGGGATGGATCTGGCTGGCAGCCATGGTAGCAGGAGCAAGCAGCAGCCATGCTGGGCTGCAGCAAGGCAATAGGTCTTCATGGGAGGAGGAATCCTCATCTGAAAAGTGAGAGGCGTACCTATCCATGGCAGAAGATGTTGGATTTCATGACCTTTAAGATATGTTCCCACTCAAACCATTTCATTACTCAATGATCTGGAACAGTGAGTGGAGAAAATGTGCAATGCTCAGCATTGTGACCTGTATCCATCTCCCTGGAGGAGGAGGAAAGCAGGGAAAGTCCCTGCCCAGAGAAAGCAGCAGCCTTCCTGCTCCAAGGGTTGTATGGCAAACTCTTACCTCTGTGTTTAGAGAAGGGCAGCACTGCTGAAATGAAGGAATAATGGGGGGAAAAGCTGGCTGGAGGCTGGGAGAGTTGCAGCATCCAAGGCAGAAACAGTTTGAAGAGCTCAAATTAAGACAGTGGGAACTTACATTCAGACCTTTCAGCTTTTAAGAACTGAGTGGATCCAGTAACAAGGATTTCTAATAAATCTCACAGATTTGAGGTGGTCCAATCTGCCTAAGAGTCCTATTCAAAAGCACTAGCACTGTCAGTTGCTGCAAGCCTTTAAATATGACTTTTGTGCTCATGATGCTATAGAATAGTCCCAGAAAGAAAAAAATCATTTAAGACAGAGAGGGTAAAGGAGGTAAATTTAACTTAAATTAATTTAAAACTAGCAGATCTTGCTGGGCGATCCTGGAAGTTTTACAGACAAAGAGAATGTTCTTATCAGTCAGTACCCAGGTGTGGTCTGACATTTGCTGTTGTAGCTTTGGAATTTATAGGATGTGGGTTTCGGGAAGCGACCGGCAAGGGGGTTGAGGGCCTGTCAAAGAGAAAACTGAACATGGAGGGCCCAAGTCAGAAGTGGACCAGAGCGCCTTGGTGGTTTTATTCAGGTTTGGGTCAGGCAAAGAGAAAATCCTAAAATGGTTTATTAGCAAAAGTTGGCAGAGGTTTGAGACCTGTCTCGAGGCCAGCAGCTGTTGGGCTGGGGCAAAGCCTGTGGTGTGGAGCCTGTTGTCAGAACCAGTGGGGTGCCCCCATCAGCTGGAATTGCAGGAGATGATCCTGTCCTGCAGGTCAGGATCAGTGGAGCAGGTCAAGGGATACATTTCTGGAATGGCCAGAAGCCTCTTAAGAGGAGACCAGAAAGACTTGGTTGTACCTCCAGGCCTCTGTTGGAACAGAGTTTTAGGCTCTGCCTGCAGCAAGGGGTGAAGATGAAGAGAGAAGGAGGGAGAGAGAAGAAACCCATTGCCTTGGGGATGGTGTTGTTATAGAATGACAGAATGGTTTGGGTTGGAAGGGTCCTTGAAGACCATCTCATTCCAGCACTCTGCCATGGGCAGGGACATGTCCCACTAGACCAGCTTGCTCAAAACCCCATCCATCTTCACCTTGAACACTCCCAGAGAGAAATAGGGCATGTTATGAAGCGATCAGGGCTGAAGCTGCAGGAAGGATGCTCTGAATCAGCCAGAAGGACAAACATCACAGCTAGCCTGGGAGGGATGATCTTGAAGGACCCAGCTGCCTCTCCTCCCTCTCCTACAGAGTGGCTGCAGCCCCGTTATCTCTGCTGCTCCTCCTGCATGCGTCTCTGTGCGTCGCTTCGAGTTCAATTGCTTTAATCATCCCAGAGGCTGCGGAAGCTATTGAGAGCAGAGCATTTGCATGGAGACGTGCTGCATTTTATCTGCACTAATGATGAGTTTTCTGAATGAATTTTTCAGTTCCTCAGTCTCTCAAATAAGCACCTCTGTGACCCATAATGCCCAAGAAAAAGTCTCACATGGCTGCGTCAAGCAATGCCCTGTGACTCTTCTGTCCTTCCCTCTGTCCACCTCAGAAAAGTACAGGCTTGCCTTTAAACCATCATTTTTTTGCCCAGCTGGCAAGAAAACCAGTGTGAGTGTATTAATGTGGTGCAAGGCTTCCAGTGGAGTCAGTGTGACTGGATTTAAAAGGAGCTGGTCTAGCTGTTCAATTAGAAACACTGAATAAATAATAAAAATACATTCTCAGTCCAATCCTGCATAGATAGCATCCTCTCCTGTCCTCTCCTGGTGATCAAAACGGATGCTGAGAAGGGCACAGCAGCTCTGTAACCTCATGGGGTGTGTGGTTTTTGTTCAACATGATCCTCATGTAGGATGACAGCCCTCCTGGGCTAAGCAGGAGCCATGTGGCTGGATGACCATAGGTGCAGGTGGCTCAATTCTGTATGTGTGAGCCTGCTCTTCCTTGGTTGTATTTTTCCAGTGCCTGAAAATCTGCTCTGCGTGAGCAGTGTCATGTGCTGGAGAAGGTTCTTGCCTTCTCCCACACAAAGGTGGTTTTTTTGGAAGCTGCACTGGCTGCTGAGTGAGCTTGGGAGTGCTCTGGTGTTGCTGGTGCTCTGTGCTGCTCCTTACAATTATTAACCAGGGTCAGGGTGTGCTGAGGCATGAGGGGTTAGTGAAGTCATGGCTGTATCCAGGGACTTGGCATTGGTAAAGCCCATTAATTCACCTTTTGTTACTTGTCCTGCAACTCCTGGTGATCTCCAAAGGTTTTTAACCCTGCTGTGGCCTGGGAAACAAGCCTAACATAATACAACCAGTAATGCTGGCACAGGGATCAAACAGCATGTGGAAAGTAGCCAAAACTTAGCTTCTGTGTTCTCCCCAAACCAGGAGTGGATTGGGATGAGCTGGACCCTGAGTGGTGAATATATTCAGCACGTCTCTGCTGTTCCCCAGCCAAGGCTGGCTGCCTGGTGGCTTGTTACTGCCTCGCTCTTTACACTGCTTTTGGGTTGTTTTTCTGCCACCACCTTTTGCTGTTGTTCCATTCCTCTCCCTGCTATTCCTGCATCCCTCTAGCCTCCTGCATTTTCTGATCCAGTGGGAGATGCTGCCACCAGCTTTGCTTTGAGCTTGTTACTCGTTCCTCTGCCAGGATGCCTTCAGACATGTGTCCTGGTCCCTTCTTATCTTAGAGTCTGTGCTGAGAGAAGGGCCAGTCTGGCTGGTGCCACAAGCCCAATTTATGTGCAAAGCTCTGGCCAGGCAGAGCTCGAGCCAGCACAGGGTTATGAGAGTGTTCCCAGTGTGGGGCTGCCCTTTCTTCTGCAGCTCCAACATCTGACTGTGTTTGCAAACGGTGACTCATAGCTGCAAGGAATGAGGAACTCCCAAGTCAAAGGCCTCTGTCCCAGTGTGAGTCATCCAAGCAGAAAGGGAGCTCCTGGTCAGCACTCCCCACTGGCTCCTGAAGGAGATGGGTATTCAAGGATGCCCAGACCCTCCTGTTAACCCTGCCCTTCCCAGGAAGAAGATATCCCAATCCTGCACATACATGCAAACCCGCTGACTGGCTGTGTCTCTCCCTGTGCTGTCATCTTGCTGTTAAGCAATAAGGGAGTGATGTTCTGGTGGAAAAAAATCCAGAGGAAATAAAGCAAGTATGATAAAAATCACTGTGCATTGCCGGAAACAGCCTCCAAGTGTGACATCTTATCTCCAGCAGATTCTGTGCAGATGCTGACAGCCAGGCGTGTTTTGGGGATATGCAGTCACTTGCAGTAGCTTTCTGCCAGGATGTGTGACCCTGGCCTTTCCCTGGCCCGGCTGCAAATGCACTTTTTAATGAAAGATTGCTCTTGATTCATACAGCCCTGGAATGGTTTGGGTTGGAAGTACCTTAAAGTCCTTCTAGTTCCAACCCCCTGCCATGGGCAGGGACACCCTCCACTAGACTGGGGTGCTCAGAGCCCCATCCAGCCTGGCCTTGAACACAGCCAGGGATTGGGCAGCCACAGTTTCCCTGAGCAACTGTGCCAGTGCCTCACCACCTTCACAGGGAATAATTTCTTCCTGATATCAAATCTAAACCTACTTCCTTTCAGTTTAAAGCCATTCCAGACTGTCCTATTACTACATGCCCTTGTCAAGAGGACATCTTTTTGAGTTTATTTTCAGTAATAGCCAGCTGTTAGACAGCACCTTCCTTTGCAGGTCTTGGAGTGCTTTGCAGAAGGTACCAAGATCTCTGCAGAAGGAGAGTGATGCTTTTTCTTGCTCCATAGAGGAGGAGGATTTATCAGGGAGCATTTGCTGTACTTACGTGCTTGTGAAAAGCCAGAGGGTTTTCTCACTTAGAACAAACAGCCCTTAGCCCCATCAGGATGTTTTTTGGGGCTAAATCCACTGCACTGAGTTTCTGAGGGGGAGCGGCTAGTCCCTGTGGTTGCTCATGCAAGATTAACCCTCAGGCTGAAAGGTGCCATGTTCAGGTGTCCTGATTTGGATGCCATCTGCGCTGTAGCAAATCACTGATTAAAATCAGAGCTTGATATAAACATAATTAAGAGTAAAAATTATTTCACCTTTAGCCTAGTGGAGCTTTTAGCTCTTTAATGAGAACAGAGAAATGGCCTGATGAAGAAAAGAGATAAAGGCCAGAAGGGGACATTCAGTGCTGTGTTCTTCAACAGTTTTGTTTCAGCAAGCAACTGCTGTAAATGTTCAGCAATTTGCATTTTGGCCAAAGCAGCTGCTCTGTAAAGATGTACAACTGTGCTCAAAAACATCTGGACACGAGCTACCTGTAACTTCCCCTGGGAATTAGCTTCCCTGGTTAACCACAGTCAATTTGAGAAGAAATGATGTCTTGTTCTCTAATTTCCATCAGTGTGGTTTCAGCTTCCCCTCCTTGTGGACATTGCTAATGCAGGATGCTGCACTGTGCTGCTGGCTCTGGGCCAGGCCATTTGGGTTCCAGAGCAAAGCTACAGTGCATGCACAGCTGAGAGTGGGAAAGGGCTTTGGGAATGGCACAGGCACTGGTGCAGGTTGCCCAGAGGAGCTGTGTGAGGAGGGTTGGAACTAGAGCATCTTGCAGGTCCCTCCCCACCCAAACCATTCTATGATTCTAAGAGGACTTGAGGCCTTTTTGTTCATGGTTGGCATAGAGTTGTTGGCCAAGAGGTGTGGAGTGCTTATCTTGTGTTCAGTGTAAACAGAGAGTGACAATTCAACTGCTGCTTCTTCCCTGGGTCCTGGAGAAGCAGTGTGTACAGCTCTCCTTGCATCAACAGGTTTTCCTCTGTTTAGCTAGACTTTTGTGTTGGTAGGTGAAAGGATAACCCTGGTGTTGCCACATGTCTGTCAATGAAACACCCAAGGAGGCTGTAAAATATTATTTAAATAACATATTTAGAAAAAGCCTGTCTGCTGCTCTGAACACCCCATGACTGAGGCCCTTAACATTGAACTGGTTGTGGATTGAGCAACCCCATGCCTGGTTCCTGCTTCGTCTTCTCCTTGACTGCTCCTGTGCTTTTGCAGTGTGATATCCAAGCCCTCTCCTGTTTAGTGGGAATGGAGCTGAAGGGCAGCAGATCCTGTCCTTTAGGACAAAGTGTTTGTCTGACCTGGAGGCAGACAGCTGTAGGAGCTAAAAGCAAGGAGGCTGTGCTCCTGGCCAGGCTGCACCCTTGAGATAACACAAGCTTGGTGAGCCCATGCCAGCCACCCGAGAAGCCACTGAGCTGGAAGGCAAGGAGAGGAAGATGTTAGGAGGGAAGAGCCTTCCAGCAGGTATTTGGTCCTGGCCAATGCAAACACTTTCAATCCTTCTCCCTGTTGAAGTTCTGAGAGCCATGGCTGTTACCAGCTGGCAGGAGCTGGAGCACCTGGATGATGCTGGAGGTGAAAAAGGGAGTCCACAACACCCCTGAGTCATAAGTCTGGCTCAGTCTTCCAAAAAAGTAGTTTCTTGTTTAACTCCTGCATGGCAGGGCTGAGGTTGTGATCAGACCACTGTTTATAAAAATTCATGCTAAGAGTGGTGAGTGCAGATTCCTCTCCCCACTCACGTGCAAACACATGCATATGCAAGTGTTGGGTTGTTAATTCAAATCAGGCATGAAAACACACAGTTCTTGTGCTCCTGGAGCATCTGAGCTTGGTCCAAGAAGGCAAAGAATAATTAAACAGCCTCCGGGCATTTTAATGTGGCAGAGGTGAAGTTCAGCCTGGTAAGCATGAAATGCTGCAAATTAGAGAGAGTAATGAATTTTAACACTGCCCTAAGAACATTCCCTCTGCCCCTTCCTTTTAATTATTTTGCAAGGTGTTTTTATTTTTTTTTAATTTGTTTGTTTTTCTAAATGATTCTGAACAGTATCCCTTCCCCTTCTGTTTCCTTTGCAACTCAAATCCATCTACACGCTGTCATGTGAGAGTAGCCCTGCAGCGAGGACAGATGGCTGGCAAGGTGACAGTCACTGTAGGGTGGGATAACAGGGCAAAATTCAGGCAAACTCAGGCATCAGAAAGGCTGGAACTCCTTGGCTGAGATGACCACGGTCCTGTTCTCCTAGGGATGGACATTGTGCAAGGTGTCCTGTGAAAGTCAAGTGTTGCAGGGATCATTGGAAAGCACAGCTCCAAGCTGCAGGGTGTAGCAGTAATTTTATGAATGAGTAGCCAAGTGCCAGCCCTTGGCCGTGGTACAGGCTGCAGAGCAGCATCCAGCATCTCCCACACCAAACCCAAAACTCCTGCCTTTAACTTGAGTGTGGCATTTAGAAAGGCAGCAGACCTTCCTCCTGCCCTCCTTTCCAGGCTCCCTTCCTAATCCCGCTGGTTCTTTCTGCTCAACCTCCCATGGAAATATCCTTTCGTGTCTCTCAGCCCAGTTCATGCTCCAGTCCAAGCAATTTGTCTTGCATGTCAACCAACATCATCTCCCTCCTCTCTCAGCCTGTTGCATTCTTGCAGAAGGCAGTTGCCAACCATCCTTTCCCAGCACTGCTGCTTTCCCCATGTCTCTCTGTAGCAATGAGTGCTATCACTGTGAAAGTCTCGGCCTGATTGTCACTCAAAAGGAGCTTGTTCAGTGCCAGGATGTCCCCATGACCTCCCTGGGTGCATCTCCCTTAGTTTTCACCCCTTCCTCTGCTGGAGATCTGAAGGCTGGTGCCTTTCCTGGCCCTCTTAGCAGGGTGGACTGGACTACTGGGTACATTCCCTGACTGCTCAATGAGCCTGCCAGCCTTTCCACAAGGAGTAAATTTGGTGTATTATTTGGGGGTTTATATCAGGCCATTTATTTTTAAGGCTCTTCTGAGGGCAGGTGATGCACTTGGGCCTCTTTGTAGCATCTGGGATGCTACAAAGCATCTGGTACTGATGGGAGAGAGAAGATCCCCAGGAGCTGCTTTCACAGGTCCTCCTCAGTAGCACAGACCTGTGGAACAGCCAGCAAGGGGATTATTTTGGGTTCACTTAAGCTCTGAGTGATGAGCACTTGTGCTGCTAATCAAGCTGATAAATGTTGTCAATTAAAACCTGTGCTTTGCTCTTCAGCTTTCCATAAGTGAACTGTTTTTGTCTCTCCCAGAGGAGAGAGGGCTGGCTGGGTGGGCAATGCTCCTGGAGCATCAGAATGGGCATTGGTTTAGCTCTCAGACACCTACTTTCCTTCAGCTAATCCTAGTGGTTCATTAACAAGGGATGTGACACTGCTACTTAAATTGGTGCCAACCATAAATGATCATATAATCCTTGGGATTTTGGATGTTTACAAATTAGCTGCTTCCAATTAGCCATTATCACAACTTCATTATCCCACCACTTGTTATGATGCCACAACAAGCATATGGTTTCTATATGCCTCACTAGGAGAGATGAGAGGGCAGCTTGCCAGATGCATCCACCCACTGGATGGGGCACCCTTAGTTTTACCATGTTGGAGAGTAAAGCTTGGATTTTGTCACTTAGGGATGTGTTTTAGTGGTGGACAGGCACTGCTGGATTAATGATTGGCATAGGTGATCTTAGAGGCCTTTTCTGACCTGAATGGTTCCATGGTTATGTGGTACACACATTCCCATTTTTTTAGGAAACCACACTAGACGTTTCCAGACTGAGGTCACTAATGGTGAGCTTTTTAAAAAGGGCATCACATTTTGGGGAGAGATAAAGATTGTACATGACTGTTACAAATAAATACAAAGAAACTTTAGGGAGGGAGTTTTGAAAAAAGTCTGTGACTAGGTAGTGGGGAAATTATGCAGAGCACTCCTTTTCCTTGTGCCTGAGCAAAGGGATTGGAACCCAGTGACCAAAAGGCAGGGGTGATGGAGCAGTGATGGAGAGGTGCTGATCTCTCTCTGGGGGGCATCTGAGCAATGGTTTCCTGCTGTTGTCTGGATTGCTAAATTCACATCTCTGCCCTGGAAGCAAGACCCGTGTCAGAAAAGAATAATTAATCCAGAAACATGCGGTGCTCTGCCAGGAGACCTGTTTTTTTAATTAAAACCCAATCTGATAAAGCCTGCTGAGAAACTGGCATCTCTGACAAAATCACAAAATGCATGATTTTGTGGGCTGAGGCCCCATGGTGGGGGTGCTCTGGGTAGGGCTCAGCCCCCAGAGCTATGCACACCCATCTTGCAGGAGGTGTCTTTTCCTCCTTTGCCTCTGTGGTTTTCCCAAATGAGTCACAAATTTGTTAAGAAGCAGGACACCAGTTATTATCTACTACTGTGCCTGGTGTGGTGTTGTTTGGCCAGCTTGGGGGATAAATGGGAGTCCCAAGCCTGGGAGATCAACAAGGCGCACTTGGGCTCAGAGGTGGTTGTCTTCAGCCACGATGTCTTGGTGCTGCCACTCAGATGCTGCAGAGGAGGATTGGGTGTCCCTGGGCAGATTGTGTCCTGTCTCATTCGTGCTCTGCCTGTCCTCCAGAGGCGGTGGGAAGGATGTTTTCCTCAGTGAAGCCGTACGAGAACCAGCGCTACGCCTCTCTGAAGAAGGAGTGCCAGCGGCGGAAGCAGCTCTTTGAGGACCCGCTCTTCCCCGCCAACGACGACTCGCTCTTCTACAAGTCAAGGATTCAGGGCATCCAGTGGAAGCGACCCAAAGTAAGTGCACCCATCCCCCTGCCCCTCAAGGCTGCTTTCCACCCTCTCTGCTCTCAGGCGTTCCTAGAAATGCAGAGTGCACCCTTCACCATGGCTGTCAAGCCCCAGCTGACATCTCTCCCCAACATTTATTTACCCAGACCTGGTATTGTGAGCCTCTAGTGTGCCAGGAAGACCTGCTGCACTCAGGTCTGAGCTTTTCTGCATCCAGTAAGGTCCAAGAGCAAAGGAGGCTTTTCTGTGACTCAGTTTCCCCATTCATAAACCAGAGAGATGGTTTGCAGCTGGGTTGGTATTGTGTACTGCTGTAAGGCTGGTGGGCCCAGCAAGGCAGAGTGTTATCTCTGAATCACAGAATGGTTTGAGTTGGAGGGGACCTTAAAGATCTAATTTCAACCCTCCTGCCAAGGGCAGGGACACCTTCTGCTAGAATACTCTTGGTGGTCCGTTTGAAAAGGGGAAAGAAGATAAGCTTTGGGTAGGTGAGGTGGTTTTGGGGGAAGAGTGTGGTCATACCCATCCTTCCTGTTCTGTGCAAAAACCCATGTTCTCTGCCTCTCCTCCGTGCTGCTGTGTCTGTCATGAAGGCAGGTTGCAGGAGCCTGGGGATAATATTGCCTGTCCCCAGTGTTGCCAGTCCCTCTTCTGGTGTCCTCAGTGCCAGCCCAAAGGATACACATCAGGACCTGAAGGCTGTATGGGGAATTTGTATGTCTTGTTATGGCTGTCTGCTTGGAGTTGACCATGAGAGCAGTGCTCTGACTGCCATGAAGCACAAGGAGTCCCAGGTAGCAGTGATAGTTGTGGTTGGGGAATGGCAGTATCCCCACATGTCACACACCTGCGTTTCCTTCCTTCCCTGTGGGGAGCAGCAGCCCTCTCTGCCCAGCCCATGCTTTTCCACACACGACTTGACGGCATTTGAGTGTTGTAGGGTTGCCTGAGCTGCCGTCATCATCTTCACCCCCGCTGACAGCCCAGAAAATCAGCTGGCCTTCCACAAGACAGTGCTGTGCCTGTCTGGTGAGGGCAGTCTGCAGGGGGATGGACAAAAGGCTTTGTGTGAAGGGAGAGATGGAGCTGAACTGACTCTTGTTGTGTGGCCAGAGGGGCTGAGTCCCCCAGCATCCCACCAGGCTCCTTGTGAGAGGAGGCCTCGCTTCCCTCTGCTCTGCCTTTGTGTCTTCCACTCCAGCTCTGCCTGGACACTGGATTTGTGCAAAGCCCTGTGTGTGTTAGTTAATTCCTCTTGTCTGCTGGAAGGAAAAGAGGCTTTGTGCACAGCTGCCTTCTGAAGACAGGGCCGACCATGGTTTGGTCTCACTGTGGGGGCCAACATGAACACACCTTGCACATCCCATTTATACAGCAGACAGGTGATAGCTGAGACTTTCTAAACACCTTTCTCTGGGACTAAAAGGTGGGGATGTATTTGAGACCCCCTTGCTGGTTTGCAGCCAGGTCACACACATTACTTCAGCCCCATGTCTAAAGAGAGAGGGTTGGATCCCTTTGTAGAGGGATAAAGATTGCTTGTGTTCTGCTGAGCAGCTCAGAGCTTTTCTCCATCTCCTTTTCTGGCTTTCGTCTCACTTGCAGCCCTTGGTGTTCAGGCAGGTGTTATCCTCTTGCTGCCTTGCTCTTTAGAGCATGAGGTCTTTCTAAGAAAGCTTTCTGAACCTCACCTGCAAGATGTCATGCTCACCTAGTCCAAACCCATCCCTGCTGAAGCACGGAGTGAGTTCAAACTTTTTCCAGCCACCCAGCTCTGTAGTTTCATAGGATCATAGAACTGTTTGGGTAGGAGGGGGCCCTTAAGGCAATTAGCATAGAGTGTTGAACCAGGGCTCTTTCTGGCATGGGCTGTCAGTGGGAATGGAGGCTGGAAGTGGGTCCCATGTGCCAGCAAGGTCCTGTGGCTTAACAAGACACAGAGGTGGTCCTTGTTTTGCTGCCTCTGCACCAGATAAAGGGAGCTTTGCCAGCAGTGTGGGCGCCAGAAGGAATGCATGCTGAGCAGCAGCAGACTCGTGATGCCACTGTCTGTAGGATTGTTTGATCAGACCTACTCAGCTGCCTTGACCACAAAAACACCATTAAAAAAAGAATTTGAGCTCACACCTGCCCTGTTTGCTGCTGAAGTTTCGAGAAACCTCTTTCTCAAAAGCAATTCTCTATGTTCTTTCTCTCAATTGAAATCTGCCATTTCAGCAAAAAGTAAATTTCACGGGGAGAATTGCTTTGTGCCAGCGGACAATGCAAAATGACATTTTTAGTTGCTGGACCTGATTCTGCCTGAATTCATACTGGCTTTCTAAGGGAGAGAGTCCAGGAAAAATCCCAGCATCTTCTGCAAGAAAGCAATCACTATCAACTTTTCCAAGTTAATGCAGGATTCAGTAGAGTCCAAAATGTCCATGACATTTAAATCAACTGTTCTGCTTGTGTGCTATTGAATGGCATGGTGCAGTTATTAAACCACAGCATCTTGTTTCTATTACAGCCAGCAAATCTTCTTTTAGGCAATCACAGGTAAATCTCTTTCAGAAAGAATTAAGTAGTGATACTCTCCCAGCTTTTGGCAGATGCTGTTTTGGGAATTTCCTTACCAAGAAATGGAATCCCTGGTCCCAGGGATACTGTCTGCAGGGAAGGGATGGTGTGTACACACTTTTATCTCTCAGGGCCGTGGCCATGGGTTGTTTTGGAGAGTTTCAGCTAAAACTGTGATAAAACATAAGAGCTCATCATGTCTCCAGCTTTGTGAGAACAGAGTGGGTGGAGAATGGAAATAAAAGCTGGATACTATTAAAAACAACCACTTGCTTTCTCGGAAAAGTTGTCACTTGTGATCTACGAAAAGAAATCAGATGTAGGAGATAAATTGTGCCCAGGGAAGCTGTAGCTGCCCTATCTCTGGAAGTGTTGAAGGCCAGGTTGGATGGGCTTTGAGCAATGTGGTGTAGTAGAAGGTGTTCCTGGCCACAGCAGGGTGGTCAGAACAAGGTGATCTTGAAGGTCCTTCCCAACCCAATCCATTCTGTGATTTTTTAGATAAAGCATGTGCATGTGAAAGTAACACTAGTGAACTCACTGGAGTGCTGGGAGTGGCAGAGGCAGGATCTTGTTTCTTATTTCCCTTATTTCTGGTATGAATCTAAACAGTCCATCCTCCGTGTGTGCATCTCTACCTTCCAGCATCCTCTCTATTCCTCCATGCACTCTCAAAGCTTGAGGCTGCTTTGGCAAAAAAACCTCAACAATACAGCAAAACTCCCAGTCTCTGCAGTGCTTTCCCTTTTGCTTGAGGTTTTTCTGGGCAAGGGGGAAAAGAAGAAGCTGAGGAGCAGCTCTGGCCCCTTCCCTGGTCAGGCTGGTTTGCTTCAACTTCCTCCTGCATCCAGCACTGCAGCTTTTCCTGGAACGGGCTCAGCCTTATTATTTCCAGCAGGGTGTCCTCCCTCCCTCCCTGCTTTCCTTGGCCTCCAGCCCTGCTCTGGATGCCAGATCTTTGCAGAGGGAGCAGCTGTTTGAGCCCTCTAATCGTGTTTTGGCTCTGGTGGTTGTTTGCTGGACGCCTTTGCGATGCAGCCCGACGAAGCCATAAAGCCAATTACTGGAGAGCTTTGGAGGGAGGGAAACCACAGCATCAGCTGAGCAGGGAAGGGGGTCCTGAAGAGCCCTCTTTAGTGAATCCACTCAAAAACAAAGCTGGCTGCTCGATGCCTAGCCAAAGCAGATTTTGGAGATCACTCAGGCAGCATCAGCAGCTCCTTTTGGCAGCAGCACTCGGCTGTTGCATTAGAAATTAAACAGAACTTTTGAGCTTAGCCCAAATCCCAGCTCCTTCCTTGAAAATTCTTTCCCTTGTGCTCTGTGTGCTGCTGTAAGAAGGAGAAGGAGATCTGTATCCAGGCAAGTAGTACCACTCCCAGTGGAAATCTCAGCCTGATCCTCAAGCTCTGAGTTTCCCCTCCCTGTTTAGGACAGGAATGCTGGCAGTGCACCCTGGAAGCAGAAGGTTTGGTCTGTGCATTGGGTGAGCTGGTCTGGATGTTTGGGAGGTGGGTAAATAAGAAGGGGTGGGACAAAAATGAGTAGAAGAAGATGGATGGCAAAAATAAGGGGAGACTTGGTGCATCTGCTGTGTCTCTTGATCCCCTGTGGAAAAAACCATGATGGTCTAAGGTAGAAGAGACTCATCTACCCTGTGGGAAAAGAGTTAATATCTTCTAATCATCACTGTCCCAAGCTCTCTTCTTGAATACAGAATGCTTCCAGTGATGCCATGGGATAGCTACAGGCTTCGATTAGGGTCTGTCTTTAATACCTCTGGGCCTTACCCAGGGCTTGATTTCTCTCTGCAGCAGGAGGCCCCCTTGGGAGAGGTTCAGCCCACCAAGCTATGTCCTGCTGCTGGGACAGGACAAATTTGGGCATCACTGCACCTTTTGTGGGAAGCAAATGAAGCCTGGTGAGAGGCTTACGTCACGCACGGGTGTGGTGTTGAACTACATGGGCTGCATGCTCTGGTCCTTCAGCTCTTCCCAGGGAGCCAGGCTGAGCGTGGAGATGGTTTTTTCCTCCCTGTTCTGGGAGGCAGGTGGGCTGAGTGTATTCCTGTGTGCTGCAGGCCATTGCAGGAGCACTTCATGGTCATCCCTAAGATGCTGAATGGCTGGGACGTGAGATCCCAAAGATGTTTGGAGGGGTCCAGGTGGGATCTCCATGCCGAGCTGTCCAAAGGTGCTGTAACAAGAAGCTGTGACAAACACAAGGGTTTCCAAGCCAGCTGTTGTCACAGTGACTGAGTGGCTTGAGGTATCATGTGGTTGTTGTTGAACCTGAGCTGCATCCCTGTGCTGTGAGTTCAAGCCTGTATGGTTGCAACCACCAGAGAAACTCTCTTGGATGAAGTCTACACCCTCCCAATCTTCAGGGGAAGAGTTTTTCCCTCCATGCCTGTTTCTCAGTATTTTTATCTCTCTCCAGAATTTACTTGCAAGTGCTGAATTATCTCTGCAGGAACTAATTGTCAGGGGAGATTGTCACTGATTAAAGAGCATAAAGGTAGATTCGTGCTAAATGGTAATATTATTTTGTCTGGATGAAGGCAATGTCATTTGGAGGGGAAAGCCTGAGAGAGTAGTTGTGGGGGAGAGAGACAGGCCAGGTGTTTTGGGAAAGGCTGTTGAAGCAGGAGATCTTAAGGCACTAGGACCATGGCATTTGCAGCCCTACTATGGCACTGGGGACAGATGTTCTCAGTCACAGCCCTGAGGTGTTTTTCCAGACAGACAAGAGAAATCTTGAAATCCACGAAAATAGGATTTTTCAATAGTCATTCCCTGCCTTCCTGGTGTATATTACTGTGACTTGTGTAGGGGGGTTTTGTCCATTCACAGAATCATAAAACGGTTTGGGTTGGAAGGGATCCTAAAGATCCTCTAGTTCCTTGGGCAGGTACACCTTCCACTAGACCAGGGTGCTCAGAGCCCCATCCAGCCTGGCCTTCAACACTTCCAGGGATGGGGCATCCACAGCTTCTCTGGGCAACAGTGCCAGTGTCTCACCCTCACAGGGAAGAATTTCTACCCAATATCCAATCTAAATCTACCCTATTTCACCTTAAAGCCATTCTCCCTTGTCCTATCGTGCAGGATACATTATGTCCATTGCCTCCTGAACTGGATGCTGTTGTCTTTGGAGGAAATGTTGCAGGATGGAAGAGCATCTCTCAGCTCCACTTTTCCTTACATTATTAAGCACTTAGCTCATTTCTCTTGCTGAATGAGGATTATACAATCAATCCCCTTGGGGGTTTCCTTGGAAGGGGAAAGGAGTCAATGAACTAATTCACTAAAAGCAGGACCAGCACTTCCCTGCCCACAAGTTTCTGCATTAAAAGGTCTTTTCCCCAGAGTGTAGTGCTGGCTGGGAAGTTGACAGAAACACAAGAGTGAAGATAATGGGAGAGACAGAGGTTAGGTTCTTGCAGTTCTTTGCTCTCCAAAGCTCACCAAGAGTTTAGCAGGGAGGCACTTACACTGGCAATGGCAATTGGGTGCAAAAACCTTCTGGTGTCCCACTTCGAGGTGTTTCTTCCAGAAGGACTAAAATACTAACTTCTGTGCTCCAGGGGTGTTTTTACTGAGCCTTTTGCAGTGTCTTGGCCTGTCTCTCTCAGTTTTGGTCATGCCCAAAGAATGCTTGGGCTTAGTGTTGACACTGGGGCTCCTCTGTCCCACTGGATTGACTGAGGGATCATCTCCTCTGAACAGAGTCAACAGACTCTGTCTGGGGTCCATCACAGGGGTTAAAATCCTTGCATTTCTCAGCTTAAGAATTTATGAGCCACTCGCCTGTTAATTTATCTGCTGTTTTCAGTAAAAGGGGAGCTGATTGCCAGTCTGGCTGTTCCTTGCCAGGAAAGGATTTGGTCATCATTTAATGCAATCTCTGAATTGACCTTGTTTTTACATTTTTAAGCCATTCATAGGCTACCCCATCCCTCAAGGATGAACAAGAGATTCATTGTTATTATTTGTACTTATTTTAAAAGGTCTCTATTCCCATTAGATGTGATGCTGACCCTGGCTATATTCCAGAAGGTCTCACCAGATCCTCCCAGGGCCATGGCCTCATGGTGCCAGGCAAACACACTCTCCCTCTTAGCCCCAGTGAGAACTGGATTTGATAAGCTGCTTGGCACCAGTGCAGCCTTTGATAAGAAATTTCCTGCGCTCTGCTCTGTCCTCAGCATCAGAAGGACATGGCCTTAAAAGCAAAAGCAACACTAAAATCCCTGGATTAGATTCACTGCATGCTTCTTAGTGCAGCTGCGTGTTGGTGACAAGAAATGATTGTATTGGTAATGAGTTAGAGCAGAACAATAGCAGAGGGTGCTGCAGAAAGGAGTCCTGGGCATCCACAGCCTCTGAGCTCCGTGGGAGGGAATGCGCAAATCCTCCCAGACTGGGCTCTAGGGTCCTGGAGGGGCCCATTCGACCTGCAGAGCAGTTACAGAGCTGCTTATCATAGAAGCACAGGGTGGTTTGGTTTCAAGATCATCTAGTTCCAACCTCCCTGCCATGGGAGAGACACCTTCCACTAGACCTGGTTGTTCAGTGTTAAGGAAACTTCCCTGTCCAGCCAGGGACACTCTGGCAGTCACACTCCCACCACTTGAGCTGGGACCAGAGCCCCTTTACAGCAGGCAGCTCCAGGGAGACAGTGGGTGCCCCAGTTGACTCCCTACACTCACAGCTAGACCAGGTTTCCTTACTGTGACCCCAGCTTTCCCATAACAGAGTCTCAGACATCTGGATCATTAAAGTTACTTCATCTTGGTGCAGCGATAGAAAAATACCCCTAGCTGGTCTCTGAGGAGGGACCCCGAACAAAGGAAACCTTAGGTTTTTATCCTCTCCCAGTCCAAGCATGGGAAAGCCTGGAGAACCTCTGAGTGTCCAGTCACATGGATGGGACACAGGTGCCCTTCACTCTTTGGTCAGCAGTTCACAGCCTCTTGTCTCAGGCTTGGGCTCCCTCTCCCCAGAGCTCAAACTGCAGCTGCTCATGAGATACCTGCACTGAATGTCTTCCTCACCACCAAAGCCCCATCCAACCTGTCCTGGGGCTGGGGCATCACAGCTTGTCTGGGAAATCTGTGCCAGTGCCTCACCACCCTCACAGGAAAGAATTTATTTCTGTTATCTAACTAAAACCTGATTTTATTCAGTTCAAAGCCATTCAAGCCATTCCTTCTTGTCCTGTTACTTCATGCACTTGTCAAAAGACTGTCTCCAGCTCTCTTGGAGCTTCTTTAGGCACTGGAAGGAGCTCTAAGGTCTCCTTGGATCCTTCCTGTCTACAGACTGCACAACCCCAACTCTCTCAGCCTGTCTTCACAGCAGAGCTGCTTCAGCCCTCCAAGGATCTTTGTGGTCTCCTCTGGACTTGCTCCAGCAAGTAAGGTCCATGTCCTCCTTATGGTAGGGGTCCCAGAGCTGGATGCACGCTCTGAATCAGCCAAGGCTTTTAATCTTGGTGCAAGCTGGGAATTTCTGCACTGCCTGTGATCTCTAACCTTTGAGTTAGAGAGGAGGGGATTTTGGGGTGATTTGCCTGTGTTAGGGCAGGCGTTCCTGCTGGAGTGTCGCTCATCTCCCACTGAAACACTTGAAAAGACTTGATCAGGCATGTGCTGCCTCTTGCAGAAGGAAAATAAAACATGAAGAGTGTGTGAGAGTGTGGGTGACTGTGTGTGAGTGGAAATATAAAACAATGGTTCTTTGATATTTCTGGATCTTTGTGAAGGAACCACTGCTCAGTGATGCATTCCTCCCAGTCCCCATCCAAGAAGGAAAAGGATGAGCAAACCATCTTAATGGTTAAATTTTGACTGTGGTCTGATGCAAATGCCACTGACAGAGTTACATAAGAATTAATGTCCCTTCTCCCAGTTAGCAGAAACTCATTACTCCACATCTCTAGAGGGTGATTTTCACATAAAACAGGATTCTGTTTGTAAAGCTACACCCAGTGTATGAATAACCAGAATAGGCGTGGGCTGAAAGCAGTTTCTTTAAATGGCTTAAACTCATGATAACCTCATTTTTCATCATCATTGCATAGTCAGGGATTAATTTAGATCGTGATGAGGTCAAGTCCTGTTTTTGAATGGAGGTGCTATGAATGGGACACAATCACAAGCCAAAGGGTATTTCCTTGCCCTGGGACAAGGAAATGGAGAGAGTATGGCTCAAGGGGGTGTGGGAGGTGTCCCCACAGAAAAGCAGTTTGAAGATTTTGATCTGAGATACACACAATGGAGTGTGGAGGTAGTTTTCCTTTGCAACTTCCAATTCTTCTTTTCTCATCAATAACTTGACTCTGAGGTTAATTAAAAACAAACAAACAAAACCAACAAAAAGCCCCTGCACAATTTAGATTTCTAAATCCTGTTTTAGAAGATTGGCTTTCAGTGGGACACAGGATTTGGGATTCAGACACGGCAGCTGCTGAATTGTGTTGTGTGGAGGCAGAAACAGTGCAGCTGAGCTCATGGCCACATCAGCTTGCTCCAGGATTTCACATTAGCTCTGTGATGAATGGCTGGGTTTGGACCATTCCTCCTGAAATACTGTAGTGTTTCACAGCAGGACTTACTTGGATAGGCTCATCCCTTTCCACCAGCATGGGTCCACCTCTGTGTTCTCCAGGGTGGGGACCGATGGCTCAAAAGTGGTGCAAGATGTGGAGAATCCTCAGGGCTCCTGCCTGTGGTTTGTGGTCCCTCACTTGTACCTGCATGACTGTGATCCTCCAGGTCTGGGGCTTGATGCGTATAGCTTCAAGCCAAAACAGTTCCTCTGCTTGAGGTTAAACCCCACAACCAAAAGTGTTGGAGCAACTGAGAGCATGGTGTGCCATGTGAGAGGACAGGCTTTGGAGTGTGGGTGCAATTTAAACTCACAATTCCGCCAAACCAGGGTTGGTTCACCCTGCAAGTCCTTCCCACGGGAAACTGGTCAAAGGAGATCTGTAGGAGAGCTCAAAAATGGGATATGATGGAGGATGAGGGAATTTGGGCGAAGGAGGCCAGCAGCACTGTGCTGAGTCAGAGAGACAGATCTGTCAGAGGGTGTTAAACAGTCTTGGGAGCTTCTTTTCTTCCTCTTCCTCCACCTCTCTGGTGTAGCTCCCTAGAGGCCATGCCTACATGGACCTGGATTTAGAGAAGGAGATCCAGGTAGAGCCATCTCTGAGAGCTGCATTTGCTCAGTGTCCTCCCCACATCTCAAGACTGTAGTTGTGTGTTGCTGTAGGGGTCTGGCTGGCTCAGGTGATGCAGCATGAAAGAGAGCCAGGTGACATCATTTCTATGAAGGAAGGATGGTTCCCCTGGTGACTGGGCTGTGCTGGGACTGGAAACCCAGAGGGACCATTTCTGCCTCTCGATGGAGTAGCCTGTGGCACATCATCTCTGAGCATCCCATCCCCCAGCTTGTCAGTGAGCCATGTGAAGACTTTCCTGCTTTGGCAGTGACTTCTGCAGACCTCGGGGCTGTTGGTATCCAGGGAGTATTTCTTTCCTAAGTGGCTTTGCCACCAGACAAAAGCACTTGCTGGGGGAGAGATGGCCTGGATGGATGTGTGGTGATGCTAAAAGCCAGGCTGTGCCAGCCTCTGCATCAGTCTTGGCTGGGTAGAGACTGAAGAAATCCTGGGTGGAGTAATGGTGAGACTTCCCAAGACTGCATCTCTGGAAAGGGAATATGGGAGGAATGCCAGGTGTGGGGTCTCTGTACTTGTGCCATTCTCCCTCCAATCCCTCTCCATCTGCTCCTGGGGAAGTGCAGTGCTCTCACAGCCTCTTGTGTCTCTCCACCTTTCATTGCTTTATCCTTTTCTGGGTATCCCTTTGTACTTTGGATATCCGGAAGATAGAACTGCAGTGGGACCTGTCAAGGTCCTGCAAATTGACCTTTAGATCTTGTTTGCCTCTGTCCCCGCTCTTCCTGGTGCCAAAACAAACACTGCCCCCACTCTTCCAGGTGCCGGAACAAACACCATTTCACGATGCTGTGGTACACAAACTGAATGGAGGAGTTTGTGGAGAACATGTTTTTTGGATGCCTCCCTTCACAAGCAAGTCCTGTTTGTGTGGGTGGAGTGTCCAGTGCCCTCTGCATGGTGTGGGAGCTGATAACAATACAAATGTGTACACACTGAGATACTGTGGGTGGATTAGCATTAGGGATGCCTGACTGAGGCAATACAAACCCCCACAAACAGTTCTGTAGGGTGTAGATATTCCCAACCAAGCCTACCCTTCCATGTGTGTGAAGCTGATCTGCCAAGGATATATATTTTTAGTAGAGCCTGTAGTGACAGGACAAGGGATCTAAACTGAAAAAGGATGGATTAAAAGTAGCTATAACAACACAGTTTTTTATAGTGAGGGCGATAAGACACTGGCACAGATTACCCAGAGAAGGTGTGGCTGCCGCATCCGTGAAAGTGTTCAAGGCCAGACTGGATGGGGTTTGAGCAGCCTGGTCTAGTGGAAGGTGTCCCTGCCCATGGCAGGGGGTTGGAGAGAGGCGATCCTTAAGGTCCCTTCCAACCCAAACTACTCCATGATTCTATGATCCTGTACTAATTCATCTGAAAACATAGACCCTTGGTATTCTAAATTCACCTCATTTCCCTTTCCCTTTTCACCCTGGTGCAAATTTTATTAATTTCCCTTTTTGCAAAATCACCTCCCAGTTGCAGGTACCTGCAGCAGGCAGCACAGGGACCTTTGTGTCTGCTGTGTCACCGTTGTTTGCCATGCTTGGGTGCCTCTTGCTCTCTTGTCTGTGTGAGTGACATTTAAGACAGGATCTTTCGGTTCCCAGTTGCCCAGAAGGGAGGGAGGAAGTGTAGCCGTGCTAATAGATTATTTTGCTGATTTTGCAAGTCTGAGTGAAGCATTGTTCTGAAACAGCCAGGCTCTGCAATGAAATTAGACTAGTCTGTTCCTTACAAAATCTTGTTAGCAAAAAATGGTCCTGGCATGCAGCAGATGTTGTATCTCCCATGGTTATTCCTCCTCCTGCCATAGCTTTTTCCCTCCCCACATCTGGTTTGACATGATCCAGATCCCCAGTGAATCTGAATCTCAGAAACCTGCACTGGGAAACATTTATGGCAAAACTGTCACCAATTATAAAGCAAATTAGAGAGTGATTTTCTCCTTATGACCCTGTGTGGAATTGAACTGGCTGGAGAAGCTGAGGAAGATGTTTTCTGCTTTAAATGCATTTGGAAGAAAATCTTGTGTATTTTGGGGAAGTGTCCCAAAAGGGAGAGCGGAGGGAAAGAGGGAAAGACCACGTGCTTTTGGGTGGGAAGCAAAAACCTACAAGATAATGGCTCTGATTGGGTCTTTTTTTTTTTTTTTTTCCTCATGAACTTCAAAAACCCAAAGCCAGAGGAAGTAAACTGTCCCAATCTGGGCTCTCATAAGCCAGACCTCTGCAATCAGCTCCTCATTGACAGGGGACCTGCTCTGGCTCTGATTTCCACCTCTGTCCTACATCCACTGGAGGAGGGAGGATATGAATCACCAGAACTTTGAATCACTATTTTGGCCCTCTTTCTGTTATCAGTCAGAATCTTTCCGTAGAACCATCCACACATCCTTTCTCTAAATTGTGTTTTGTTGCCTGGAGCTCAGCAGGCATTTCAGCAGACAGTTTTAGGGAGGGCAGATCATCTCTGATGGCGCTTAGGATCTGTGCAATAACCATCTCCAGAAGTGTTCAAAGAAAATGTGGATGTGGCATTTGGGAACACAATCTAGGGGTGAACATGGAAACGTTGGATTAATGGTTGGACTTGATCTTAAGGGCTTTTCCAGCCTCAATGATTCTGTGATTCTTGGAATCATCCAAGACAGGTTCTCCCTGGGGAGAGAGACATGGGGTAAATAGACATGGATGACTCCCTTGGCCAAGGTAGAGTTAAGAACCCCACATGAAAGTCATAGCTTCCCTGCAGCTGTAGCTTTTGGCTTCCCCTTCCTTCCTGTTTTCCATCTGTGTCCAGACTGGGAGCAACAGGACCCAGGATTCCTGTGTGCTGGAGCCTCAAGCAGCAAGAGGCAGTTTGAGCTGGTTCTGTGGTGGCTGAAGCCTGAACCCAGGAGGCCCCAGGGTGTGTGTGGGTGTAGATACTGGTGTGCTGCCCTCCTCTCTCGGGGTCATGGTGCTGGGAGGGTGAGGTGGTGTTTGCTGCCTGGATAAATGTTATGCTCACCTGGATTCTCTCTGTTGCATGGTAGGGAGGGGATGAAACCAAGGTCATGACCTTCTCTGATCAGGGAATCTCTGCTTCTCTCCTCCCTTTGCACATACAAATCCCAGGCCCTGTAATTCCATCTGGCTGCAGAACAAGCAGCACTTCCAGCACTTTTCACAGGAAAAGGAACACTAAATGTTCCAAAGCTTTTCTTGGCTTTTGACCTAGTTCCCACTGGCATCTTGTCCATCAACCACCTCTGCACATGGGCATGGTGCTCCATGGCTCCAAGTGTGCTTTGCATCACACCAGGGCCCCACTGTGCTCCATGCCATCCTGGGGCATTGCAGCCTGGCTGAAGCAGTGCCTTGGTCCTTGCCCCACCTCAGTACAGCCAGAGAATACAAGGAATATCATCCCAGTGGATTGAGGCCACACAGTCTAGACCAGGTACAAAATGTATGAGTGGAAACTCTGCAGCTTCAATAGGGACTGAAGAATCCAAGTAATTTAATACTGGTAAGCTCCAGTCTAAGGAATATAGCAAACCTTCCCAGGGGGCTCTGCTGGGGAGACTGACCCATGGATGAGACTCATGCCAATAAAATCAATTCCACAGCTTTAGAACAAGGAGGCAGTGTTGCCTTCCCCTTTACAAGGATTGGATATTAAGAAAAATTTCTTCACTGTAAAGGTGCTCAAGCACTGAAGCAGACTGCCCAGGCAAGCAGTGGAATCATCATCCCTAGAAATATTCAAGAAAAGTACAGATGTGGTGCTGAAAGACATGGTTTAGTGGTGGACTTGGCAGTGCTGGGTTAATGGCTGGATTCCATGATCTTAGGGGTCTTCTTAATGATTCTGTGATTCTTCACTCTGGAGAAGAGAAGGCTCAGGGGAATCTTAACCATGTCCATAAATCCCAGTAGTCGGGTATGAAGGAGCCAGAGCCAGGCTTCTCAGTGGTGCCCAGTGACAGTACAAGAGACAGTGTATGCAAACTGAAAATCATGAAATTCCATTTAAGCATGAGTGAAGACTTTATACTGTGAGGGTGGTCCAAAAACTGGCACAGGCTTCCCAGAGAGGTTGCAAAGTCTCCATTCCTGGAGATATTCAAAACCTGACTGAACACAGTCCTGAGCAACCTGCTGTAGCTCACACTGCTTTGATTAGGGGGTGTGGACTGGATGATATCCAGAAATTCCTTATAACCACGTTGATTTGGTGATTCTGTGCTTAGGATCACTGGGAGTCCACTGGGACCAGGCTCAGTCCCAGGGCTTGGGCGTGGTGTGTTGACCTTCTGCAGGGAAGCGTGGTGGCCCCACTCGGCACTTCAGGGCAGACCTTCCTGCAGCTTCTCCATACTTGAAAGGGGCTTATAAGAAAGATGAGAACAAACATTTTAGCAGGGTCTGTCAGGATAGGACAAGGAGTTGTGGTTTTAAACTGAAGGAACATTGATTTAGACTACCTGTAAGGAAGAAGTTTTTTACAATGAGGGTGGCACAGCTTGCCCAGAGAGGTGATCGATGTCCTAGCCCCAGGGAACATTCAAGGTCAGGTTGGACTAGGCACTGGGCAACCTGATCCAGTTGATGATATCCCTCACTTAGGGACTTGGCCTTTAAAAGATCCCTTCCAACTCAAACCATTTTGTGGCTTTGTGTTTCTCACGGTTTCGTGTTCTCACCTGTCTGTGTAATATCAAGCAACTCCTTTATTGTAATCCACAGGTCCCCCCAAGGGCAGAAGGGGCAGCTGTGGTCCTCAGATGGGATAAAGAACATGCCTCTGCTCCCCAGAGCAGGATCACAAGGAGCTGATCTTACAGACACTCCCACCACCAGACATATCCCCACTGCTGGGTGCTTCCCTGGTGCCATGAAACAGGAGCTGAACCCCACTGCTCCTCTCCCATCCCTGCATGTGCTCAGCGATGCTGAGAGGCACAGGTGGCTCCTGCCTTTGCTGGTGTCAGCTTGCCTCCCCCTAGCGCTCATCCCAACATCCTGCAACAGGGAATTAGTGCTTTCCCTTGGGTCTGAGCCTGGCCAGTTCGTGTCAGGTTAATTTTGAGGTATTTGGTGCTGGCTGAGCTAGGTGGGAATATCAGGAAGTGCTTATTGTTCCTTTTCCTCCCTGTGACGGAGCCCTTGGCAGCCTAATCTAGTGGGTGGAGCCTCTGCCTGGAGTGCAGGGTTTGGAACTAGATGATCTTTAGAGTCCCTTCTAACCCAAACTCTTCCAGTAGAAGAGTAATACAAGTAATAGAAGTAGTAGTAGAAGTAGAAGCAATACAAGTCCTCATATGCAAAGTCATGGGGGGTGGGGTAGGCATATTATTCTGAGTACAACCAACCTGAAAACTGAGAGCGGTGGCAGAGGAAGGATGATCTGCTTTTCCTTTTTCCTCTTCAAATTAACTGTAATAACAAAGGGGAAAAGGTTCTTTCAGCTGTTTGTCTGTCCCAGCTGCTCCCAGCCTCCAGCTGGACATGAACTTACAAACTGGATTGAGCAGGAGAAAATACATTTTTAAAAAAGCAGTGTGTCACCTGAAGCTTGCTCAACACTCTGTTATTTAAGTGTTTCCTTGGCCAGGCTCTAAGTGGGAGTGGGAAACAGAGAGGGCAGCCTGGCAGGAGCCAGGCAGAGGAATGAGGTTGGAGGTTGGAGGGATGAGCTTACCTCCCAGCTGCCTCCTACCCAAGTTTCTCCATTCATTATGTCTTGTACAATCCACCATCCTGGTTTTGGTGGCAGAATGAGCATTTAATCCTTCTGGCCCAGCTACAAAGCTTTTGGCTCACCAATTTTTTTTAATCTACTGTGCTAGGATCTGGAAGAGCACATCCCTCACCCTTTGTAAAACAATCATGGAGCAGAGGCATCTGAAAGAGGAAACTTAGAAGAGCTGTAATGGTGTGAAAGCATATTATTATCGACAGGGATAATTATAACAAAGCTGCACTGGTGCTGGCACAGAACAGGGAGTAGGTCCTGTGATGCTGCCCATGTCCTGGTGAGAGCAGAAGGCAGGACAGGGTCCTTCTGCCACCAGCGTGGTGAGCAAGGCCAGCAGAAATCTGCAGGTCAAGTTTACATGGAGTCTGAGGAAGAGAGGGAGTGACTTTCCTTTGCCAAGAAGCCCTGCTCCTGGTTTCCCTGTCTGCTGTCTGACCCAGAGTGTCTGTTTCTCTCCTGTCCCACAGGAAATCTGCAATGATCCACGTCTCTTTGTGGATGGGATCAGCTCCCATGACTTACACCAGGGCCAGGTTGGGAACTGCTGGTTCGTGGCTGCCTGCTCCTCCCTGGCCTCCCGGGAGTCTCTGTGGCAGAAGGTAAGTGGTTCCCCATGGCAGGGGAGAGCCTGTCTTCAACACCTTGGCTTCGCATTGTGTTTGTCCAGGTCAAAAACTGGTTCTCAGGGATGCCTCATGTCCTGAAAAGCTGATAATGTGCAAAAATCTCCCTTAAAAGACTGACTTGCAAAGTCATCATGACTGCAGTCACCACACTCCAGACAAACCCTTGGCCAGTTTCTCCTTAACCAAGTGGTTCAAATCCCATCCTGTTTTTCAGATCCCAAATTTGACCCTTTGAATTCCAAAATAATCTAAAAATTAACAAGAAGAACAAAACTCTGGATGCTCAGCTGCAGCGTTTGACCCCGTTTCCCTCATTCCCATGGTGTCCCCTCTCTTTGGCTGTTTGCTGTGTTCCTACCCTGGCAGTGAGACACCTCATGCTGGGGCAGGTGGGTTGATTTCAGGGGAAGGGATTTTTTCAAGGGGTTAGCATCTCTCCCAAGTCACTGCTTGCCCAAAGCATCCATCCCTGGCATGTCCCATGGCTGGGTGGCACCATGCTGCAGTGCTCCTTCAAGTGTGGGGTCAAAAGGGAATGTGCTGTGGGCCAGAATCCACCAAGGAGCTACACCAGAGTGAGGGGCTGCAGACCTGGGGAGCAAGCAGAGAGGTACAGGGGGCAGGAGGTGCTCAGTGCCGCATCCTTGGACTGTCTGTGCCCATCTCCACCATGGCCTCAGCTGTGCAAGATGTCAGCCCTGTGAAAGCCAAGGCAGGGGGACTTCACACTCTGGTGCAGGTGTGCATCATCACAGGGCAAGAGACCAGCAAGTTGTGAGCAACTTTTCCCAGATTTTACTGGGAGGCAGCCAGTGTGTGCAGGCAGCACCAGCAGCTTCACCCACAGCCTGCTACAGCCACAGGCCTGAGACAGTTTCCTCCACCCCACACCTTTACATCTGCTCTATGTGCAGTGGTTCTTCCAGTCTCTGCTTCCTGTGGTGAGCATGAACATCAGGTTCATGGATTTCTTGCAGGATCCCCATTTTCTGTTAAAATCAAGGTGTTTCTTGATATGGGAACAGGATAGCTGTTGTTGCCTCTTAGATAAGCAATGAGGCTTCCTGCCATGGTGGCTGTGGTGGCTGCTGTGGCTCTCATTACAAGGGTGATGCACAGGGTTGTTTAGCTTGTTCCTCACCATCAACATCCCCCAAGGGTGAGTGGGCAAGTTGTCATCCTTTCTCACCATTCACTTCCAGCTCTGCCCTGGGAAATGCCAACCAAACAGAGGCTGAGTCCCTTTGGACACTTCATTATTTCAGTTTGCCAGGCATTGCTTTTCCTCCCTTGGCAATTTGGCTGTGAGTGTTTATGACTTCTCATTTTCCATTGCTTTAACTCTCAGAGGCTTTTTTTTTTACCTGCCCCCTCTTTTCTTTCAGAAAGATTTGATTTATAGAATTATATAGGTAGGAAGGGACCGTAATGACCATTTAGTTCCAGCTCCCCTGCCATGGGCAGGGACACCTTCCATGAGACCAGGTTGCTCAAAGCCCCATCCAACCTGACCTTGAACACTTCCAGGGATGGGGCAGCCACAAATCCTCTGAGCAACTTGTGTCAGTGTCTTACCACACTTACAGGGAAGAATTTCTTATTTGCTGAAGATCTCAGAGACAGAAATAGTGGGCCACTTGGTCCTAAGTGTGGTTACACATGTAGTTGTATAACCAAAGTTGATAACATTGCTGGACACTAAATGTCTCTATTTGGGGTCTGCCAAGAGCTGAAAGATGCTGATGCAGGCATTAGTATCTCTGAAATATAAGCCCAGGAATCTTGGCCCAGATCACCCATGACTACTAGAAAATGTATTCCTGTTGTACACCAGGATGCAACATAGGCTCTGCATGTCCCTTGCTCCATTTCACACAGTGAAACTGTCTCTCTTAAGTGTGAGGAGGAGGAATACATTCAAGAAAATAAGGCAGACCAGCACGTCCCTGTGTATCCCAGGAGGTTGTTTTATTAAAACATTTTCTTCCACCTTGCTTTCTCCATGTCCCTGCTTCCCATTATGCCTGCGTGGTGTGAATCACTGAGTGGGAATGGGGTACTGGAATTTAGTTGAGAGCTGTTTTCTAAATTCCTGAGTCTGGGATGACCCTACATGGCTCTAGGTGTGATCTAGCTCTGTAACACCCTTTCTGTGACCCTTCATACATGTCTAGCTTCTATGAAAAGAAATTTAGACATTAAAATGTGGGGCAAAACCATGCCAGAATGCTGGTGCTGACCTGCTGCTGCAGGAGCAGTGTGGTGTCTGACTCCTGCCAGCTGTGCCATCCAGAAAAGGGCACGATGGTCATGTTAGTTTGCTATTCATTGACTTAGAGTCAATTTGTCCCTTGGGACCTTCCTGTCCTTTTCTGGGTGGCACAGCCTGATGGAGGCCACCAAATGGTCAGAAGGAAAGTGGGTTTTCATCCAGGAGGAGAGAAGTTAAAAGGGGAGCTTATTGCTGTGTGCAGCTACTTAACCATATAATCATGGAATGGTTTGGCTTGGAAGGAACCTTTGAAAGTCATCTAGTTCCATCCCTCCTGCCATGGGCAGAAACACCTGCCACTGGACCTTGTTGCTCAGGGCCCCATCCAGCTTGGATAGAGGAGAGTGGACAAGATGGAGCCAGGCTCTTGCGGGGATGCACAGTCAGAGGACAAAGGACAGCAGCACAAGCTGCAGCTTCTCTTCAGCACAAGCTCAGTCAGACACTGGAACAGAGCCCAGAGAGGCTGTGGGACCTCTATCCATAGAGATACTCAAAGATGGACTGGATGAAGCCCAGAGAAACATGGTTTAACCCTGAAGTAAATCCTGCTTTGAGCAGTAGATTCGACCAGACTCCTCCAGAGTCTCCTTCCAGCCTGAACTAGCCATGAACCTACACTCAGAGAAAGCCACTGTCACTCATCCCTGCCAAGGTGGCATCCCTGGCTTTGTTTTGTGATAATGAGCCATGGTTGTCAGGGAGGTTGCCAGGGAGGCTGACATCAGACATCCCTTCCCTATAGATTATCGTGCACAGCAGCACCAACAGTTCTGGATCTGTAAATGAGTCGGGAGGGCGCTCAGGGGAAGCCCCAGAGGTGTTTTGCGTCACTGGCCCAGGTTGCCTAGCGCTGCTGGGGCTGTGGAGAAGGGACACCAGCTCCAGGAGCCTGTCTGATCTTTCCCCCTGCTGTTTGAGAGCCACACACACACTGCTGAGCACGGGGCAGAGGAGCAGCCAGGGTGATGGCAGCTGAGGCAAGGGTGCTCGAGCTGCCCTTCACCTGCGACGAGCAGCTCACCCGGCGCATGCGGCTGCGCTTCCAGAGCCTGCAGCAAAGGAACGTGAGGCCCCAGGATGGGGAGAAGCTGCTGCATCCCAACGAGCACATCTACCGAGTGGATTTCGTCCAGCAGCACCACCTGCGCTTCCTGCGCTGGGACGTGCAGCTGGAGAGGCCCGGGAAGGTCACGGTGACCGGCACCTCCCAGCACTGGACTCCTGATCTCACCCACCTGATGAACCGGCAGCTGCTGGAGCCGGTGGGCATCTTCTGGAAGAAGCTGGGGGCCAAGGAGGTGGAGTGCAATGAGGCAGATGCCCAGGAATTTGGGGAGCGGATAGCAGAGTTAGCCCAGATCCGTAAGGTGATGTATTTTCTCCTCACTTTCACTGGAGGCCTCGAACCAGCTCAGATGAAATGCTCCATTGTTTTTAAAGCCTGATCCCCTCTTGCTCAGCCCTTCTCGTTCCAACTATGCTTCTTTCAGTTCAGTTCTTTGTTCCATTTTTACATCTGGTTTTTTTTATAATGAGAAACAGCACTGTGGTAAAGCAGAGAACAACTCAGTGCTCCTGGAGCCCCTCAGCCCTGTGAAATATTCCCCAGATGAGCTGTCCTCTGTCTAAATGATGGGGAGAATGGGACCATGAGTTTGCTGCTGCATTTGCCTGGAGTATAAGACTGTGTGCTTGTGACTTCATCAGGGATTCTTGCAGGGTCTTACTAGCTTGGAAATATCAGGCTGCCCCAAGTCCTCTCACTGTAGCAACTGCACACTAAAAACCTTCTGGAAAAATAAGTAATTGGCATACCAGAAAACAGCAGGGACCCCTGGAGAGAGCCCTGCTTTCCAGCTTCCATCCTGGCCATTAAAAAAGGAGGGCTTGTTTGTGATGGAGTTTCTCTCCTTGCAAGGTGCTGAGTGCTTGCAGGCTCTGGTGACTTGTGCTGCTGCTGTGGCTGCTTAGAGTCTCTGAAGAACAGTCCTGTGGAGAATCCACCTTGCTGTGAAGCTGAAGTACATACACTTGGACTCCTTGCATTCTGCAGATTCTAAACCCACTGGACTAATGGGGAGGTTGGACCAGACTTTTCTGACCACTGTCACCATTTCCTGCTGGGGGAAGGATGGAATTTGTTGGTCCAAGATGGGTTGGAGCAGATGTGTGTGTGGGGGCAGAGCCAGCAGCTCAGAGCAGCCTAGGCCAGCAATGAGTCCTCTGCACCAGAGCTAATTTGTGCTTTGTTCTGCCCTTAAAGCACCCATGAAAATACTCTGAAGTGTCTATAGAGAGCTATGAGGCTGCAGAGCACTTTGCAAGCCACAGAGCAGGAACCTGCTGCTTCTGTCCCTGAAAAGCAGTGTCTCCTGCCCTCTAAAATACAGGAAAGGGTGTCTGGGTGACCATGGGAGCAGAGGGGAGTGGTACATTTATAAGTATTGGAACAGGAGAGTGTTTTGTGCCCAGTTTGCCCCATGACTGCAAGTAAACTACTAAGTTTTGATGTTTCCTTTTCCTCCACCAAAAAGTGGAGAGTACTTCAATGAATCTTCCTGAGACACACAGATAGAAGAGTCCCTTGAAGGAGCTAAGTATTATTACAGGTGGTCTCTTGCTCAGGTTGCACTCAAACGTGTGTGAGTACTTTCCAAGGTGCAGCCCGACATTTTCCCAAGATGAGTAAGGAGAGAGCAGTGATGGGAAAGCCAGGGCAAAGGTGACTTTGTAGCTGTGGCCTGTGGACTTATGCAGACCAGACCCAAGAAGGGTCCAACCTCTTCTCCAAACCCTCCAGAGATGCAGGCCTATGCCTTTCCCAGCCCAGCAATAGTGTATAAAATGATATGCACAAGTTATGCCAGGCAGAAAGCAGAAGATCAGCTGCTGGCTGGAGAGAGGGTGGGAACTCTTGAGTCTTGCCCAAAACCAAAGCCCAGCAACCACCAAATCACCAAAAAATCCTAAAGCCATGCCATGGCCATTGGCAGAGAAGTTGATTACTTTGTTTAGACACAAGTAATGCTGGACTCTGTGAGTAAAGTGGATGCATCCCTGCTTAGCCAAACACACTCTAGGGTCCTAGCAGACTTTCCCATAGAAGACCCCTCCTTGTACAACCCAGAGCAGAGTTCCTGACTGCAAACCACTTTAGACCAAATAACAGGAGCCACTGGCAACATCCAAAGGGGTTTGTGCATGCTAAGTCTCACAATATGCCATTGCTGCGTTGCTAGGGTAGAGTTCTTGCTGCAGGTATCTCGCTGGGTATTGGTGTACCACAGTAAATAAAAGCCTAGACTATGGGTTTCCCTTAAGGACTGAGGCTGTTTGTGTCTTCTTCATGCTCCCTTTGGAAGCTGCCCTAATCCTGCACGCAATAAAGCACCGAATTTCAACTCAATACTGGTATTCTTGAGCCCCTTTTAGCTTTCTGTAAAATATAAGATAAATATTTACTTTCTTCTCTCTTGGTGTAAAAGGCTTCATGGAGTATTGAGCAGGTTTTTAGGTTTTTTGTGGTCAAGAGGGGCTTGAAGCTGGGCATAGGAGGGGAAATTATTCTCAGATGGATCCTAGTTTCCTTCAGAACTGGGGAGGGAGGTGAGGTGACCAGTGTGATCTCTCTCTGCTGCAGGGAAGATGAGCCTCTTTTTACCAGTCTCTGAAACTACCCCTACACAGTTTCAGCATCCCATAAAGACTATCAGATACACCACCCTGTCCCATCTCCCAGAGGAATTTCATCCCAGTTTGTACCACAGTTCAGCAGATTGGTACAATTAGGTGCCTCTCTCCTTATCCTGAACTGGCAAGTTCCCAGCAGAAGGCTTGGAGAACTTGGCATGTACCAAATTCTTCTTCTAATCTGGGAGATTTTTTTCAGGGCCACAGGTGCCTTTTCTCATAATTAACCACTCTTAAGAAAGTGGAAAAAAGCCCTAAATCAGCTTAGGGAGATGAACCTGGCATTTCTGAGCTCCCAATTTACCTATCTCTGAACCCTTTCACTATAAATTTGTCACACTAAGTGGTGTTGCAGCATCAGATTTTGTGAGTCTCTAAGGAAAAAGCAGCACAGCTGGGTGAAGGAGAAGAAACCACTGGGGCAGTGGACACCACCAGTGTCACGCAACCAAGCTGAGTCCAGGACTTGTTGGGATCCTGGGATGGGTGGTCCATGGCATACTCTCCAGCAGGGAACACCTGTGGAGATCAGACTCCTCTCATTTCCTCGTGGGTCAGTGTAGAAATACAACCAGTCCTTGCTCCTGGACCCTGCTCTGGATGAAAGCTGGCCATTTTTGCTGCCTTCAGTGGTGGAGGGTGCTCCCAGAGCTGTCCCCAAGTGAAGAAGTGGAGGAGGATGGTGGGGACCTGTGTTTAGACCAAACAGCAGGAGTTATTCTGCCACCAGTGACAGCTGGAGCAAGTCTCAGACCTAGCCAGCTGGAAGCTGTCACTACCAGCTCTGGCTGACAAGCTGCCTGTAATCAATGCTGGGATCATTTCTAAGCCCACATTAATAGTGAGTTGATTATCGTGATGGTTCTCTATGACAATTCATTAGGATGAGCTCCAGTCAGGAGGGAATCAATGGGCACTGATGGAGGGCTGGCTGACCTTTCCTGGCAGTCTCCAGAGAGGGCTCTGGGACATAGCTGTTAGCACTCCTATAAAACACCAAACCCTCCAAATGTGTCTCTTTTTCATGGCTTTGTCTGCTCTGCTTCTATTGATCCAGACGACTCAAGAGTGCCTGTGAGCTTGCAGGGCTGATGGCATCATTAATATTTCAGTGTAGGAGCAATAACAGCCCTGGGCTGGATCATTTCTGGTAACTAAGGAGTCAGGGGGCTCTTCAGAGGGAATTCTCTCTGCACAATTCCTGCTTTGTGACAGCAGACCAAAAAAAAAAAAAAAAAACCAAACCAACAAACCCAACAACAACAAAAAAAACCCCCACAAAAGCAGTTCTTTCAGCTGGACAAGGGCCCAAAGCACTGTAAGGATGATTTCACCACGTCCTGGAAGAGGCTCTTTCCATGCAATGTAGTTGTGTCCTCTCCTATCCCACCCCACATGCTCAGCTCTCCACAGGAAAGTGATTATTTGGTGCATTGGAACATAATGCATGGTTACATGGACACCTTGGGGTTTTTTATCACTGAGCTCATGATCCTTTGGGAGCAGGTAAGTGAAGCAACAGGGATGTGGGCAGTCAGTCACATTACTGCTGCTGTGTAAGTCAGCACTTGTCAGCTATCAACTTCAGTAACTACACATGGCCAACATGCCCTGGCCATGCAGTAAAACCACATTGCCTCCAACCTCAACAAAAGCTAAACTGTGGTGGGGTAGTTCCTTGCTGTGTGCCTCTGTGTCCTGGTTCTAAACAAGATGCAGATTCCCCTACATGTAGCATCTGTACCTGGCTGGGCTCATTTCTGTCCCAGCTGGGTAAATTTTCCATCCAAAGCAGAGCTGGTGGTGCCTGCAGCCATGATGGGCCATGGACTTTGGCAGTTGTCCTTTGCTTGTGCCTGTCCTGCTGGCAGTGACACCAAACCTGTGCCTCCCCAGACCCCTCAGCTGCTCTAGGGTTTCTTTCAGCTCAGGCCTTCTTTTCCATTTTTTGTTAAATCACCTCCTTGTGTTTGCCTGGGTGAGCATGGTAGCTCTTGCCAGGGAAGAATGGAGACCTTGAGGGAATGGGGATCCTTCTTTTCTCACCTTCACTTAACAGTGTAGGTTCATGCAGAGTATCTGCTGCGTGTTCGTTTGTACCAGGTAGAGAAATACCACACTTGCTCTTGGGCCAGTCAAGTCACACCAGAATCAAGTAGGAGAATCGAAGAAGGTGCCCTTTGTAAGTGGTACCCTACTGATACTAAAAACCAGAAAAACATGGTCATAAAAATAATCATCCCTGGTTAGACAAAGAACTCATCTGCTCCAACAGCCTGTCTACAGAAGTAGATGGCAGCAGATGTCCAGGGTAAAAAAAGAGGACAAAGGTTTTAACTCCACATTCCGAGGGACAGTGAAGTCTAAGCTATTCCAGTACATGTAATCTAGTCTGCATTGGTGGAACCAGATCCAAAATCTGTCCCCCGCAGACTGTAAGAAAGTCCATCCCCCTCTTATTCTTCCTTGTCTTTGATACTGTCTCCATTAGTTCCAGGATGAGAGTAAATCCCAGGAAAAAAGGGCATAATTTGTGTATATGTGCCTTTTCTTTTGCAGGTCATCCCAGACTGGAAGGAGCAGGAGTGGAACCCTGAGAAACCCGAGAGCTACGCGGGGATCTTCCACTTCCAGTTCTGGCGTTTCGGTCAGTGGCTGGATGTGGTGATCGATGACCGCCTGCCCACACTCCACAACCAGCTCATCTACTGCCACTCCAACTCCAGGAATGAGTTCTGGTGTGCCTTGGTGGAGAAAGCTTATGCCAAGTAGGTACCCAGGCAGTTGTAGGATAAAGTGGGACCTGGGCACTGTTTTTCCTCTCTGTTCATTCACCAGCTGGTTTGCAGCAGTGGAAACAACATCTTTCCTGCGGAGGAGTAGTACACAACTCAAACAGACAAACACTAAGAAAAAAAACCTTCTTTAGCCCCAATTTAGCCTCAAAGCAAAATACCTTTCAATGTTTCTTTAAGTAACACCTGTTCTAGAGATTGCAAGTTCCTTTTACTTTGGTCCTATGACAGCAGGAGTGCAACAAGGAATGTGGGTCCTATTTTTTCACCCTGGTTTGCTGTCCTCTCCCACTTGAAGTTCAAGTACAAATCTCCATTCTTGAGGCTGCCCCTAGAATCATCCCTGACCCCTTGAGATGTCAGGCCAACATTGTGCCATCCCTGTCACTCACTTTCAGGTTGTCAGGCTGTTACGAGGCCCTGGATGGAGGCAACACAGCTGATGCCCTGGTGGATTTCACTGGTGGTGTCTCTGAACCCATCGACCTGACGGAAGGGGACTACATCGCTGATGAAGCGAAGCGAAACCTCCTCTTTGAGCGCGTGTTGAAGGTGCACAACAGGGGGGGCCTCATCAGCTGCTCCATCAAGGTAAGCAACATCACCAGTGTGGTCACGGTCCCACGGGAATAGGCATTTGTGCTGGTTTGAAAGCAAAACCAGTGAAAGACTCTAAGTCAGAAACACAATTTAATAAGAGGAAAGGAAAAGAAAAGAAATAAAAGAAAGTTTAATAAAATAAAAGTAATAGTACAAAAAAACTACTGACAGAGTCAGAATACAACCTGACACCCTGTTAGGGTGGTAGTGGCAGTCCAGATGAGATGGTCTTGTAAAAACAGTGATCCTGTAGAAACGTCTGGTAGCTCTTGTCTCCTCTGGGAGTCCCGTGGGTAAAAGCTGCCTGTGCTGTCCTAAACCCTGGATTATATCCAGGTGGGAATGCTTGGCTCCTCCCCCTGGGCGGAGCATCTCACAATGGGATGATCTCATTCAATGAGTCATGCAGTGGGTCCTTGATGGCCCATTAAACAGAGATAACTCCCGGAGGGAGTTATCTATGAGTCATGTGGCAAGGCATTGTTGGGCTCATTAGCAGAAGATAAGGAAAACACTGCCCCACCTGGCTTCAACAGCTCATGAAGATGGGGATAGAATACATACTTTGGGCACATCTTACATTGTAACCTAGGACAGCATTTTAGGATGCAGTTGTCTTACACAGTCATAAACTTCTAAATTAGATCAAATAAATTGTGGCCAATCCAACTTCTTGATGATGGCAAAAGGAGTGAATCCTGAATGTCAGCCCTCCTTATTCCTTGTTGCTATGTCCAAGAGCCCAGATTCATCCCAGCACCCTTTAAATTCTAGGAGGGGATCCACTCCAGAGAAAGGTGTTTTGGTATCTGCATCTGGGCATCTTTACAGATGCTGGTTGCCAGACCTCCCAGTATAACTATTAGGATGAACTTCATTGGTTGCCAGTATGGGAACTCAGAGACCTCATGAAGCAAATGAAGAAAAGGAGGGATCCAGCACAGAAAGTGGCATCTGAGACATGCCAACTGGCTCTCTCCCTGACTGTTGGTGCTCTTCTTTTTGGCTTGAAGGAACCTGCAGGGAAATCTGAGTTGCTTTCTTTCCCAGCCCCTGCAGAGGTGGCCATGTCCCCTGGTCTGAGCACTGTCTGTGTCCCCCTGCCAGGCCACGTCAGCAGCTGACATGGAGGCCCGCCTGGCCTGCGGGCTGGTGAAGGGCCACGCGTACGCGGTGACAGACGTGCGGAAGGTCCGTCTGGGCCACGGCCTGCTGTCCTTCTTCAAGTCAGAGAAGCTGGACATGATCCGCATGCGCAACCCATGGGGCGAGCGGGAGTGGAACGGCCCTTGGAGTGACACGTGAGTTGGGATGGATGGCTTGTGTCGGTGGGAAATTCTTCCCTGTGAGCATGGTGAGGAACTGGCAGAGTTCCTCAGAGAAGTGGTGGATGCCCTATCCCTGGAAGTGTTCAGGGTGAAGTTGGATGGGGCTTTGAGCGACCTGGTCTAGTGGAAGGTTCCCCTACTCATAGCGGGGGGGGTTAGAATGAGATGATATTTAAGGTCCTTTCCAAACTAAACCATTCTGTGATCTATGATTCCATGTTTGTTCATACTAGTGAAGGATGTTCACAGGTCACCTTTGTGCTCCCAGTCTTATTCCAGCAAAACAAGCACCCAATAGAATCAGCCTCTGCCAGCACCGACTGTCGTGATGGCTGTGGATGAGATGAGGAACCAAGGGCTGGTGCAACCAGAGCCTTCAGCCAGAGTCAATTTTGTTATCTTTATGGATAGGGCTGTGATTGTACTCAGAGCCAAACAAAACCTTGCCAGACTGGATTCAACTCCACTGGTCAGGAAGGAGGCTGAAGTTCTAGCTCATGCTGCGCTTCCCCCGTGTTTGGCATATGGCCTACCCAGAGCAGCATGGGGACTGGCTTTATACAGTCCTTGTGCCTCAAATTCTTGTGTGTTCCTTACCTCTGAGTAATGATCCTGTTCTCTTCCCACAGCTCTGAGGAGTGGCAGAAAGTGAGTAAAAGTGAGAGAGAGAAGATGGGAATGACAGTGGAAGATGATGGAGAGTTCTGGTGAGTCCCTCCTGGGTTTGTCACCACGGGCCATGCCCACAGCATCCTGCCACCTAATGGAGCATTGTACATCTTTTCCATGCATACAGCTATCCAGAGAAAACAGGCTTCCAAGCCATAGGATCTCTAGTGAAGCTTCCTCCTTGAGCCCATGGGTGTTAACTTTTGATGGCCATGACCCTGGAACTGCAAGGTGCTCTGCATCACTTGGGGGCCAAACCATTTCACCAGGGTACTAAGAATGTGTCATAAATGTGCTGAACTTCACAGACTCACCAGGAATATTTCAGTGCAACATTTACCCTTGTGTAGAGAAAGGGCCGCTGTGCTGCTTCTCTCACTCCAAAACACAGAGATCTGTTGTTTAAACTCAAGAAGTATTTACTGCAGGCACAGAGAAAGGTATCTCCATCTCTTTTGGAGATGTTTGGTGAATAACTTTTGTTATTTGTCAGCCATCAGAGACAACCCACACTCTCTAACAGGTGATCAAGAAAATCCCTGCAGTGTAGCTTTCCAGGGAATGAAGCAGCATAACCCAGTTCTGCCCTTTCCTGACTCAGGATGACCTTTGAAGATTTCTGCAAATACTTCACGGACATCATCAAGTGCCGTCTGATCAACACCTCCTACCTGAGCATCCACAAGACCTGGGAGGAGGCAGTGCTGCACGGGGCATGGACCAGAAGCAGTGACCCCTTGAAAAACCGCTCCGGAGGCTGCATCAACCACAAGGACACTTTTCTGCAGAACCCCCAAGTGAGTAATGAGGCAGAGGGCCTTCTGGAGCCTTCACGTGTGCTTCCAAGTGTTTAACTCTCCTACAGGGACCTAGAAGACTGAAATGGCTACCAGATCTCTAAGAGATTGTTTGTGCTTATGGCAATTCTCTGGCACAGCATCACCAGCATCGAGGCCAACTCTATTAACATTATCCCTCCCTCCTATCAAGGAGACTGCATCCAAGTGCTTAGTGTAGAGCATCTTGGCACAAGGGAAAAGCAAACTGTGCCACAGGGTAGCAATGTTGGCTGGTTCCAGTCAAACAGGGCCAGGAGTCATTTCCAACAATCTGGACATCTAAATGACCAAATTCCACTTTTTGTGCCCAAATTTTGACGCTGTTAAATTTACCAGGACAGGTGTAGCCCACAGAGCCATTTCCTTCTAGCTTGAAGTTCAACTCCTGGAACAAACTTTTCTGGAGAAAAGGAGGCCCAAGGGGACCTTATGGCTCTCTACAACTACCTGAAAGGAGATCATATCCAGGTGGGAGTTGGTCTCTTCTCCCAGGTAACAAGTGGGAGGATAAGAGAAAACAGCCTCAAGTTGTGCCAGGGCAGGTTTAGATTGAATATTAGGGAAAACTTCCTTACTGGAAGGATGAAGACATTAGGAGAGGCTGTCCAGAGCAGTGGTAAAATCACCATTTCTAGATGCATTCAAAAGGCATGTGGATGTGGTGCTTGGAGATATGGTTTAGCAGGGGACTTGGCAGTGCTAGGTTAAGGGTTGGACTGGATGATCTTAGAGATCTTTGCCAACATAAATGATTCTTCAGTTGTCTGGTCCTGCTCTGAACTGGGACTCTCATGATCACAAGCCAGGTCCTTTTGAGTCCTTCATCCAACAAGCAGTTGAAGGATGGTCTGGTCTGTTGCAGGACTTGTCATCAAGGATGTGGGAGAGTTGTCTCCAGCTTCCAGCTCTGTATTAGCCTTTTGAAGCCAGGCTATCCCTGCATGGAGGTGGATTGGAAGAAGCTGATGTTAGATCTGTTAAATCCACCCCCACCCATGCCCAAGGATCCTATATTAAAAAACATCTCCCTTACTTTCCTCTCTTTGCTTTTAGTATGTGTTTGATGTGAAGAAGGCAGAAGATGAAGTGCTGATCTCCATCCAGCAGAAGCCCAAAAGGACCAGTCGCAAAGAGGGCAAAGGAGAGAACTTGGCCATAGGATTTGATATCCATAAGGTAGGCTGGGGTCCTGCATATTGGCCTGAATGCCACTGTAAATTTGTTGGTTGTGGAGTGGTACATCAGTCCTGCATGACCATATCGTTCATTTAAGCATTATCTGGGTGCTTCTGGGGTGCCATCAGCACAGCCTGCTCTCCTCTAAGAGAGGAAGAGGGATATCAAAGAGGACAGCGTGGACAACAGTTTGCCCAGAAAAGCTGTGGATGCCCCATCCCTAGAAATGTACAAGGCCAGGCTGGATGTGGCTTTGAGTAAGCTGTTCTAGTGGGAGGTGTCCCTGCCCATGACAGGAGATTGAAACCAGATGATCTTGAAGGTCCAACTGGAGCCATTCTATGATTCTGTGCAGCTCTTGCTGAAAGCAATGATTGCTCTTTTCTCTCCAAGCATTGAAATCTGTTAGACTAATCCTTATGTGTTGTTTGCTGGATCCACAGTGTTAAGCTGGGATGCAAGAGATGAGTCCCTGAGTCAAAAGAGTTGGGAAAGCCACATCCACGTTTGCTTTCCACCCAGCACAGTTGGGACTGTTTTGCTGGTTCTCTTAACTCCAGGTTTCCTGGCATTGTGCACTCAGTCCCTGCAGTCTTTTCCCCCCCATGGTGGATAGCAGTACCTTCTCAGCCAGTGGCAATCCCCTGACCATCCCACTGTGGTCTCTGCCAGGTGGAGTTGAACAGGAACTACCGGATGCACACCCTGCAGCAGAAGGTGGCCAGCTCCATCTACATCAACTCCCGCAGCGTCTTCCTGAGGACAGACCTGAAGGAAGGCCGCTACGTCATCATCCCCACCACCTTTGACCCTGGCCACGAGGGCGAGTTCCTTCTCAGGATTTTCACAGACGTGCCTTCAGATTGCCGGTAAGGAGCACGAGCAGGGATGGGGAGGAATTGGCTCTTTGGAGGCAGCCCTGTGCCTTTGATTTGTGGTTTTCCTGAGTGTCATAGCCTTGCCTGCAGCTGCTCTTTGGCTTTCTCTTAAGGGTGGTCAAGACACAGGACATCTTTACAGGTCTCTCCACAGACAAGCAGAGAAGCTCCCACTCTGCTTCAAAGTATGATATGGGATAGCATCCCAAACCCAGGTTGAGGAGAGTGGAGTGGGGAACAAACGCAGACAGTGGACAGTGTGTAGTCACAAAATCACAGAATATTCTGAGTTGGAAGGGACCCACAAGGATCATCCAAAGATCATTGAGTCCAACTCTTAAATGAATGGCCTGTTCAATCCTTCATTGTGCTGGACAAACTCCTTGGGATAAGACTAGGCACCTCTCAAAGGCCACATGTTTTTCCTTGCAGAGAGCTGACACTGGATGAGCCACCACACACCTGCTGGAGTGGGATGTGTGGCTACCCACAGGTAGTATCCCAGATCCATGTCCTTGCTGCAGCTGGGCTCAAGAATCAGGACTCCCAAGGAGGTACTGGTCTTTCCCTGCCTGTTGTCTGGCCCCAGAGGAGTTGGGAGGTGGTTTATGAAGTGGGACATAGCTGGAATATATATCCTCAGATATTTTTTTCAATAAACGTGCTTGATTCAGACACCAGAGGAGGAGAAAATCTGTGGAGAACTAAACTCACTTCTTGCAGTGGACATGATCTGGGAGCTGTTATATTTAGGCTGTTACCTGACATCCTCCCAAAACTTCCCCAAAGCCCTTAGCAGAGGTCCTGTAACAACCCAAGCTTTCCTCCCAGGTATGAGCAGCTGTAAAAGTCAGGAATTGTATTTAAAGGCTTTTTAATAAGAAGGACAGAGAAAGAGCCTGATGTGTGGTATTCACCACTGAGGCTGGATAAATGTCTTTTCAGCAGAGGGTATGCCAAATTCAGCTGACATTGGGATTGGTGTGGATCTAGATCAATTCTGACATCCACCACTTTTCCTGCATGGAAGATGGCAGCAGGACCATACCTCCCCGTGCCCTGCAGCCACACAGAGGCTCTTGGCAAGAGCTCTGTGTTCTGTCTGCCTCTGGACCAAGAAACCCAGTGGTAGGGATGGCTTGTACAAGGAGATGGCTTAAGTTGGGATGAAAGGTCTAAAGGCTGTGATTAGAGAAGGAAATATCTTTCACCATGGAAATAGACCAGATCCTAGCCTTTCTCCCCCATTTCCTGAGTCAAGGATGTGTGGTAATTGTGGCAAGATTTAGCCAAACACTTTCAAGCTGAATTTAAAATATAAAAGTTGAAAAATTAAAAAAATCTATTAATTAAAAAAAAATTAAAAACCCAATTAATACTTAAAGTACTTTTTTTCATACAATAATTATTATCAGGGCTGCCTATCACTATATCCCTGAAAGTAACGAGCAGGATCTTTTCTAAGCAAGGACTAGTCAAGTGTGCTTATTTATCACATGCCACACCACAAAAGGAGTCCTTCTACCCTGTCTGGTGTTTGGGGAGGGAATTTAAACCTAGGCAGGTGTTTTTTTCTTGTGTTATTCACAACAGGTCGGTGCACCTGTAGCAATGCAGGGAAATCTGTAGCCAAAGGTGTCTGGACTGTTCACAGAAACAAGGAGGTTTATCTTTCCTTCAGACAAGAAGACGTGTGGATTCTGGAGCCATAAAACATTTTTTCCACAAAAACCCCTTGGGAATTGCTTTCTTACAGCTGTTTTCCAGCTGTTTATCTCCCACCACCATCAGTGTGTTTGATGTTTTCCAATGCAGTGGCATCTCTCACTGGCCAGGCCTTATACACAACTTTGGAAATAGTGATTTACAGATAGGAATTTGGCTCTGGCTGATGGAATCTGAGGATTTAATGGGACGTCCCAAAAGACAAGGTGATTTGGAAAAACAGCTGTGAAATCCAGCAGCTGTGTCTCACCAGGGGAGCCAGGTCCTTGCAAACAGAAAACTAGCAAAGAGGTGGTCTGGCAATCAAAATCCCTGGCCCTCAGAAAGGGCTTGTTTGTTCCTCCTCATTTCCACATTTCCCATGGACAAGAAAACTCATCCAGCTGGTCTGTGTTTCCATCATAGCCACTAAAGTTCATGATAAGAAAATGGATTCTGGCAGTTAAATTTCCATAGCAATAGCTCTTTCTCTACTGAAATTCCCAAAACAAGCACTTGTTTGGCAAGATGAAAGTATTCAGTAATGAGGGACTCTTTCCTTTTCCTGGAAGCTCAGGTCCCCTCCAGCTGTGGGCTGGTAGCATGTGAACTTGGTAACTTTATCCTCCATCTGGTATTTCCTTATGTGAGCCTCTTTCTCTTCTCCACTGTTTTATTTCTTCCTGCCTCTAGGAGAGCAAATGCTGAAAGGAGGGTTGACTAGGATGGTGTCCTCCATGGAACATTTATTGCAGTGGTCAGAAGGGTTTGGGGTGATGAAGGAGTGTTCCTGTAGAATATGGAGACAAGAGGGGCAGCCCTTCCATAGAATCATAGAATTGTTTCTGTTGGAAAAGCCTTCTAAGCTCATTGAGTCCAACCCTTAACTCAGCACTGCCACCACTAAATCATGTTCCAAGTGCCACATCTACACATCTTTTCATTTCCTCCAGGGATGGTGACTGTACTGCTGCTCTGGGCAGCCTGTTCCAGTGCTTGATAACCCTTTCAATGAATTAGTTTTTCCTAATATCCAGTCTGAACCTCGCATGGTGCAATTTGAGGCCCTTTCTTCTCATCCTGTTGCTTGTTTCCTGGGAGTAGAGACCAACCCCCACCTCATTACGTCCTCCATTCAGGGAGTTGTAGAGAGGGATGAGGTCTCCCCAAGCCTCCTTTTCTCCAGGCTGTGCTCCCCCAGCTCCTTCAGCCTGCTGCTTATCAGATTTGTGCTCCATCCAGACCCTTCCCCAGCTTCATAGCAGTCCATCTGCACCTGCTGCCCAGGAATACTATCACCTAATAGTATTAAACCTGAGCCAAACAGCTGAGCTCCATGGACATCATCTGGGGTGTGACAAACTCTTTGGCAGATATCCATCTCCTCTGGTGGGATATGGAGGCAAAGTACTGCATGACACCCCTGGAAAAGGACTCTAAGGAATTACAGAAGCTACAACAAAGAAAAAATTCCCTTTTCTCTCCTCAGGAGCTGACCCTTATGTGATCATCAAGTGTGAAGGGCAAAAGGTTCGCTCTCCGGTGAAGAAGAACACGGTATCCCCAGAATTCGATGTGAAGGGGCTCTTCTACCGCAAGAAGCCAGGACAGCCCATCATTGTCCAGGTACCTGGCAGGCAAGCAGAGGGCTGAAGGACAGATACCCTCTCTCACTTGGACCCTTCCACCTTCTCCTCACACTGTCCACAGCAGATCTGTTCCCCAGCCTGAGCATTGTTAGTTAATGCTGCTCAACCTCTCACCACCATGGTGGCATCTGGTAAAGGCCACCAGTGTCCTTCACCCCTCTCACTACCAGAGTGACACCCCCACATCTCACCATCTCCCTGGCTTCAGCTCAGGGCGTGTCCCCCATGACCCCTTCCCTCTAGTTTGTGTAGGTTGGCTGCATCCCTGGAGGGGCTGCCCTCATCCCTGTTTTGTTTCCACAGATCTGGAACCACAACTTGATAAGTGATGAGTTCTTGGGCCAGGTGGTGCTCACGGGGGATCCCAGCGACCGGCAGTCGGTGCACACGCTGCACCTCCAGGACAAGGGGAACAGGAGGTCAAACGATCTCCCTGGAACCATTGCTGTGAAGCTGCTCAGCAGTAACATCCTCACCAACGTCTGAGTACTCAAGGATGACTCTTCTGGTGCCACATATGTGAATATAAACATGCACACATACATACATATATATAGAGAGAAAGAGAGACACACAGAGCCTACCTACCATCTGCAAAGTATATATGAACCATGCATGCATTCCACTCCAAGGAGCCAATCTTGTGTTTTCAGTGTTAAAAAATGGTGCCTTTTTTTTGGGGAACCACAACGATCCTTCTGGCGTCCTCTGAAGCCCCCCTGGCTGCCGGGCGCGCTGTGGGACCGCTGTGAGCACGCTGTGTGTCCTGACAGCCAGAGCACGATGCCCTGGGGCTGTTTGTTTACACAGGCTGGCACACACACGTGCCACCACACACACGTGTGGCCCCCACGGTCCCACCAGCTGCTTCAGTGCATCTTCAGTGTGTCTGCTTGGGTTAAGAGTAGTGTGCATGGAGTTGTCTCCCTTGAAATTGCCGTGTAACCGCTTATCTGTGGGGGCACCACAGGAAAGGAGAAGTGGAAAAACAGATTGGGGCCTGTTGAATGATTTTTGGGTATGAGTTTGCGTACTGCAACTGCAAGGAAAACGCACCAAGGCAGCCCAAATTCACAGAGGCAACAAGACCAAAGGCTCCATGATTTTGGGGACAAGCTGTCTCCACCCAGGTCTTGTTCAACCCCATGCAACTCTGTAGAGATGTCAACAGCTGTGGTGGGTTATCTGTTCTCTGGGGTCAGGTTTCTGAATCAGTCTGGACCCAGCTCCTGTGGGTGCCTCCTGAACTCCCGTGGTGCCTGCTGTCTCCGTGTCTCCATGCCATCCCCATCCCAAGAGCTCACCCCAGGAGCTGGGGTGGGTTGTCTGCTGGGACAGTTCGGTGTTTAGGTAAGAGAAGATTTGTTCCTCTGAAGGCCAAAGTGTCAAGTTCAGGGGATGGGGAGCTTCGCTCCATGGGCTCCATCAGTACTGCTGCCTACAGTGCTTCATTTCTCAGTGCCTCGCTTTCTCAAATTCTTTTTAAAAATAGTGGGATTTTAGCTTGTACTAGAGGAGCACTGCTCCCAGTGCAGCCTGAAAATGCTGGGAATATTTAATTCATACCAGTGTCCATCTCTCACCTTTAATTTCCAGTCTCCTGTCATGGAGGATGAGTTGCAAAGTCCTAGAGCCAGTCTCACGAGCACAACCCAAATGCATCCTTGGGGACGTGTCTAGGGCTACAGTCTGTTCCTGATTTCCATGAAAACTGGGTTAATCTTCCTTATTCCACTGGGTGGCAGAATCTGGCTTCTTATAAACCATCCCAGATAAACCAAACAACAACCCATTGTCTGGCCTTCCAACAGCTGACTAGGACAAGTTTCAAACCATTTTTTTTCTCCTGTTGTTTGGGGTTTTTTATTCATGTGCCTTTAAAGTGGTGCAAGTTAAGGGATTTTTCTGTCAGATTTTCTAAGCAAATGTTTTGCAGTCACCTGCAAAAATTAATACATATGATAAAATCTTTGAATCTTTTGATCTGAGCAGAGTCCTTTTCCTGCAACAAAAGTGAACAGGAAAGCCTTCATTTACTAAGGGTTTCTGCTTGTCCTAATTAATACCCATGTTTGTCCTGCAAGTCTGTTTGGGTTTTTTTTAAAGACCCTAAAGGTCTGCTAAGTCTGAAACATGGTAAAGTGTTCCCCAGAGTACCTGCTAGCCCAGTTCTTGGTGCAACCAGATGCAGACGGTGCAACTGAATGGATTTTTGCAGGCTGTTTATCCCCTTTTCCTCATCTTCACAGTCCTGCAGTTATGACTTGGCTTTTTTCCCAGATTTGCTTATGTTCTTAGGTCTTGTTTTTCAGGACTTAAGGGCAAGCAGCGGTCCCCATGATGCTCTTTCCAGATCTCAGTTACTCCTGGCTTGCACTGAGTATCCTCCAACTGCAGGTGCCATCACTGGGACCAAGTTTGTTTCAGTGTCTTGCAGAATTCACTTAAATGCTCCTAGTTAGGTAAAGCAGCATTTTGATCCCAAGATCAAAGCAAATCCTTGAATTTAGGAAGACCAATTCAGAGATACTCTCATTTTATCCTAGTTTTTTTGTTTTTTGTTTTTTTTTTTTTTTTTTTTGTGAGACTCATCACTGAAAATAAATGGAAGCAGGATTGTGGGGTTAGAAGGTATGATTTGGGTCTTAGGAGAAGATCTTACAGGCTTATGTTCAGAGTGGTATGTGAGAGGGATGCCCAAAGATACCTCACCTGGCAGGGGGATGAGCTATTTGGCTTCGCAGGAACATGACAGGAGCTTTGCACCATCATCAGCAGGTAGAGGTGTCCAGCCTGCATTAGCCTTGTTTTATCAGGAAATCAGGCTATGGATAGCTTTAGCAAAGGAGAGCCATTTGCCCAGGAGTGCCCTGCCGTGTGCCAAATGGCACCGTGATCCCCAAGGTGCAGTGCCAAAGCTCACCAAGGAGTTGTGGTGCCCTGGTACCCATGGGCAGCCTCCTTCCTCCCTACAGAGAATCAAGCCATAAAGAGAGGAAAGGCAGCTTTTTAATAGCTTCTTAAAAAAAAATCACTCTATATCAGGACCAAATTGTCTTAATATCAGTAATATTTGTCCTTTTTTTTTAAAGGAAAAAAGCTTCGGAAAAGTTAAGCAGAAGCCTTCTTCCCCTACATTTCCAATGGAAGAACAAAAATTACCTTTCTTACTCTTGTTTTTCTCTTATTTGTAGAGCAGATGAGGGAGGGGAATTATTGAAATGCTATTCCTATTGTTGATGCCTTTTCTTTTTGAACGAAGTAAACAGAAATATTCAGGGGGGTTGGGGTTTTGGTGGGATTTTTTGGAGGTTTTTTTTTTGGTTTTGGGGGTTTTGTTTGTTTATTTGTTTTTTGGTTTGGGTTTTGGGTTGTTGTTGTTTTTTTTTTGAGAGGAGAGCAGGTCTGAAAAGCACTTTCCAGTCCCTCATCAGTGGGGTAGACATGTGTCTGATTTATTTCACATTTCTTTTGTTAATCATTTCAATGGTTGCAAGCAGCCTGGCATTACACTCTATGGAATCCATTTCTTTTTGACATCTGCCTGTTAAAACAGGCTGTGACTTGTCTTCATCTCCAAAGGCACTGAAGTGTCGTGCTGCACAAGATCAGAGAGTGGTCCAAACAGAAAGCCAATATTGTACAGCTGTAAACCTCCTTATAAATAAATAAATTGTGTATATTTTATTCAGACTCCTTGCCTTTGAACAGCTGTGTTCTTTCAGAATGCTTTTGATGGGCACAAGGTGGCTCTGCAGAGCCTTTTGAATTTGTTCAATTCACCAAACTCCGTTCAAATTATTTTCTCTGTACACTTTGAGACTGAGGCAGGGTGATCTGCATGAGTCTTTCACACAAGGTTACACTCACATTTGCTGAGAAAATCCACGGTGGGAATGGGTAACCTCATCTGACTATAAACCTTTGCATCCTATGCCCAAGACTCACCACAGTGCAGGGAACTTGTTTTTTGAGCCTCACCTGACTTGGAAAAGAGCTTTCTAGATTGCTGAAAAAATAAAAGAAGAGGGGCAGAGTTTATGGGCAAAGTAGAAGGAGGAAGTGGATTTTGGATGGCTTTCCCTCAGAAAACAAACCTGGGGAGCACATGGGGAGCATTTGAAAAATCTGGCCCTGCCCGTGGGAATCTCCAGTCTTGCTGCTGTAACACACAGACCCCAAGCTTTGGCCCTGGATCTTGCTTCAGTCTCAGCTTCCCTCCACTGCCTGTGCTCAAAGGCTTTGCAGCATGAAGGAGCTGTGTGCTTCTGCAGCCCACCCTTAAGAGCCTGGAGCAGACATCTGGAAAAAGCCCTTTTATTGTGGGGTCGAGGTGTCTCCATGTTCTTCAGCTTCTGGGATCATCTGGGACAAAATGTGTCACCAAATAATACAGAGAGAATGAGCATCCTACTCCTCTGCCTCCACCACTGAAGCAGCTTGCAAGGACCTTTCTTAGGGGGAAAGCCTTACAAACACCTCAGTCCCCCAGACATCCTGGTCCTCTCCTGAAGGATGTCCTGAGCAGTAGACTTGGCTGGGCACCTGTGGGGCTGTGATGCTTGACATAGCACAGGAGCTCTGGTGTAGAACAGGTGGCTTTACTGAGTCTGGCTTTGTGCACATTCTAAAAAAAAGGTCTATGCAAGCCTGGAAAAGCCACAGATCATCATTTAGGCATGGAGGTTGTGCTTTCCCACCATCATCTACTCGATTTTGCTGGTACTGGGACAGTGGGCTTAAAAGTGTAGGTTGCTTTGCAGCCCTGCCTGTGTCTGCTGGTGGTGCACACCAGGATGGAGTTAGGGGTGCTGGAATTGGTGTGGGACCACAGCACATCACTGGGGAGATGTGCAGAGACTGTGCATAGAGTAGTGCACAGCTCCAGGCAGTATCTAGACCAGGCTCACCAAGAGTCCTGCAGCATCTCCTCATCCCTCCAGCATGGCCATTTGCCAGGGATTTCTGCTCACAATACTAGTTTCATATAGTTTCATGTTAGTTTTCATAGGGGACCTTTTTTAAAGGACTTTTTGTAAGGGCATATTTTGATAGAACAAGTGGGGAATGGCTTTAAAGTGAAAGAGGGTGAGCTTAGATGAGGTATCTGGAAGAAATTCTTTACTGTGAGCCTGGCACTGGCACGGGATGCCCAGAGAAGCTGTGAATGTGATGTCCCACCCCTTCAAGTGTCCAAGGCCAGGCTGGATGGGCCTCTGAGCAACCTGGTCTAGTGGAAGGTGTCCCTGCCCATGGCAGGGGGCTGGAGCTAGATGATCTTTAAGGTTCCTTCCAACCCAAATCATTCTGTGATAGTATGATTCTGTGGTTCTGATTCTATGATCCTATGATTCTGTGATACATTGGCAGTTCAGGGTCTGCCTTTGACCTGAGAGAGCATCTTCATGGAGGAACAGATATCCATCCTATGGCTGAAAGTTGGTGCTGAAGTATTTCTTCTTGTACCTGGATCCCCTATAGCCATAATATTCCTGCCTTAAGCCTGTATACATTCCCTGCCATATGAGCCTCCTGCCACTCAAGAGGATGAGGGATTTCCAGCAGGAAGAGCTGCAAAGCAATGGGATGGGTTCATTGCCAGTCCCTCAGAACTGTTCAGGTGCTGCTGCGTCCTTGGCCAATAGCCCAGGTTATAGCCAGGGATCAGCCATTGGAGTCTGTTCTGTGCAGTTGTCCAAAGGCTCCTTGCACGTTCCTAATCCCACCTCCAAACCCAGGGGTGCAGTCAGGAAGGCTGTCCAGCCCTGTGTTCCTGGCAGAGCCTCCCTTGCTGCCTTCCCACACATGCATGGGTCCTGTTGGGCACAAGGCAAGGCTGCACAAGCCCTTCCAAGCACATCGGATGCAGCCCAGAGCAAAGCCCAGGCACAGCCAGAATCTGCCCTGGCAGATCCACACCAGCTATACTGACACAGTGAGGAGAGCCTGAGTGATGCTGGGCATGGCCCCAGGATGTCACAAATCATCTGTCCTGAGCTTAAAGTCAGCTGAGTCTGTTCCCGGCTGAGGGCTGGGCATCAGCGGGGCATTTCTAAGGCTGGAGAAGGGACCAGGTGACTGTGCTGTGACTTCTACATTTTGAGCAGAGTTCCTGGTTAGCTTTGAAGCAAGGAGGCTCCCTTTTATTGCTCCTTACTCCTGCAGTATCACCAAGAAAACGCATTCAGTCGGGTCCCCAGGAGAGTTTTCAGCACCCTCATTCCAAAGTGGAGCTTAGAAACAACTTTTATGAAAACACAGCAAATAAAAAGGTGCATTTTGTACCTTTCACTAGCTAAAATGACAAGCCTTATAACAAAGTATGAAACTTCAGTGGTGCTTCGTAGCACAATTAAAATCCAACCCCACTTTTCTCAGCAGGAAGGAAAAAAGACACTAGCCCAGATTTGGGAAGGGAGTCACCAGGTCAGAGTTAAGCTTCTAGGCAAAACCTCAGCTCTGAGTTTCCTGGTCCTCAAGTGTTTTCCTGTCCCAATTTTCACATTTACAAGTGCACAAGGCTGGTGCATTCAAACAAGGACACCTGTCAGCTCCTGGCCTCACCCCACAGGACCTCAGTACTGTCCCTTGCACAGCCTAGAGACATCTTTGCACAGAGCAGGAGGACTTTTGAAACCACACTTTTTCTTAGGGATCCATCAGGGCTCTGCACAACCAGGACTGGAAACTGCAGCTAAATTCATAGCATGGGTGCCATGAAAACATTTTACATGAGCGGATAGTGACAGGAAAAGGGGGTATGGTTTTAAACTTAAAGAAGGGAGATTTAGATTAGGTATTAGGAATTTTTTTTTTTTTTTTTTTTTTTTTACTGTGGGAATGGTGAGGCACAGATACAGGTTGTTTGCCCAGAGAAGCCGTGGATGCCCACCCTTGGAAGCCTTCAAGGGCAGACTGGATGGGGCTTTGAGCAACCCGGTCTAGTGCAAGGTGTCCCAGTGCATGGCAGGGGGGTTGAACCTAGGTGATCTTTCAGGTGCCTTCCAACCCAGCCCATTCTATGATTTTATGATACCATGGTCCGGGGCAGACTCCAGGGCTGCGGGAGGACGCATCTTTGGGGAGTGGGGATGCTGCGGGAGCGGGGCGCTGGCGGTTCCCGGGATGGAGGTACCACACACACCCACCCCCACACCCCCACACCACACCCACAGCACACCAGGGGCTGGCTGTAGCCCGGCTCCTCCCCCGCTAAGAGGCTCAACCCGGGCAGGCGCTGCCCTCGCTCGGTGCTGGAGGCAGCGCGGCTCCGCGCCGGGCACCGGTGCCCCGTCCCCGCCGCGTCCCCGGCCATGCCCCGCTGAGGTAAGGCGGAGCGGGGAGCTGGCGGCACCCGGGGGAGCCGGGCGGGGGGCCGGGGGTGCTCCGGGTGGGGTGCAGCGGTGGGGGTGCTGCGGGATGCGGTGGGGCGCGGTGAGGTGCGGTGGGTGGGATGGATGGGGGTGCCCCCGCCGGGGCTGCGGGCAGCGAGTCGGATCAAACCTGGGCGAGGGGCTGGGCTCGATGGGAGGGGGCGATGACACGACCGCAGACCTGCCGGCAGTGCCCAGCAGCCCCGAGCCAGCTCGGCTCCTGCAGCATGGATTAGCGGCTCGGTAATTTCTAGCTGCTGCTTAATTTGGCTGGGGTCACCTAGCAGTGAGCTGGAGTGAGGGGTGGAGGGCATTGCCCTCCCGTGCTGTGGTGTGCAGCCCTCCACCCTTGGCTCCACAGCCCTTTCACATTCAGGGACACCTCTGGACGTGCTTAAACGTGGGGAGAGGCTTTGGGGGATGTCCCTGCTACATGGATCCTCTGACAGTGCCCCAGGTGTCCTCCCAGTCCACTGCCCCCTCTCCCTGCTTTCAGGCAGCTCTAACACACCGTTTAGGTGGATAAAGGCACAGCCTGTGCTCTTCAGGGAACAGCACAAGTTTTCCCTGGCTGCAGCATAGCACAGATTGTGCCCAGGCTGGTTTTGGGGGGTGTCTCCTGCTCACACTGGTGCTGGTAGGCAGCACCCAGGACCTTCCAGGCTATTTAAATTATTAGGACCATCTCTGGGAAGGGACTGAGGCTTGATATAGGGTAGGCAATTCCCACAAAGCAGTTTGCGTTTTGCTGCCTGCTTTGGGAGTATGGTGTTTTGTGCATGGGCTGTGCTAGACCAGCTGAGCACAGTTGCAAAGAAAAATCCCAGGATTTCATAGGATATTTACAATTGCATTGTGCTAAGGAAAGTGAAACAGTGGAACTGACATATCTTCGTGTCTCTGGGAAGACTGGGGTGGAGGACTTGGCATGTAGGCAAAATGGAGGGAGAGTTTGAAAGGCAACACACCAGTGGGTCTAAGATTGCCTGGTTGCCCCTTGCTGTTAAGTCTCCCCTGCAGAAGGAGGTGGCAGAAGCTAGAGATGATTTTCTCACAGCCTGGGCTGTGGTGTTGCTGTGAGTGCTTCTCTCCATAGTCTGGGCAAAAGGATGTCCAAGAACCAGCCCTGAGAAGTTAACCTATGCATTACATATAGATGACAAGGACATGGTTGTTGCAAGCTGATTCCTCACCCATCCTCCACTATAGGATGCTATGGGTCTTACTCTTCCCATGAGGCGAGGGACTGCAAGCTCCCAGCACTGGTAGCGTGAGGGTATGGAATGGATTTGCAGCTTTGACTGAGCTTTGCCAAAACTTCAGTCAAAACCTGCATCCCTGTGAGACCCTGTGAAGTCTCCTCCCTATCCTGTGCCTAAACTGCTCCAGGGAAAACCAAAAAGGGATGAAAAAGGGCAAAAAAATTCCAGGACAGCACTTCTATCCTGTTCCTTGATGGTCAAAATTATTTTCACCTGTGTCTTTGCAATCTCTGAGCCCTTACAATTTCCAAATATGTGTATCTGAACTTTGTGGTGATGGCCTGGTGACAAACTCTCCTTCTTCTCTCCCTGACCTGTTTGAAAGCATTGATCTTCTGTAAAACTAAGACGCAGGGCCAAAGTCTCTCCTTGGGCTTTCTGGGGTGAGACTGGAGTAATTTCATGAAGCTACAGGATCTCCCCACAGACAGTGGCGTTTATGAGATCTGAATCCTGGCCAGGGATGACCCTCTTTTCAAAGCAATATTATTTCTAATTCATTTCCCCTCCTCAGAGCAGCCAGTTCATCTTGCTAGCTGTGAAGTTTCCCCAGGCCCAGGGCCACTGTACAGTGTTTCTGTCTTACGCCTGCTAACTTGTGACTTCGCAATCCTTGGGTTGCCATGGAAAGGATTATGCTGTGATTAATGAAGGCATTGTCAGCTAATAGTTTTTTTCAAAGCCTTTCCTGGAGCTGCAGAGAACAGATTCCAAGCCTGGCAGAGAGGGGCTGACAGGATAGGTGGCTGGGGGCACTCAGTCCTGGGCACGTTTTTGGTTGTCCACATCAAGACCATGCTGGCTCCAATCACATCGGCTCTGCCGGTCCCTTTTCAGGGTGAGAGGAAAACAGGGATTTATTGTTCTCTTGGAGCAGAGCCAGTGTTTTTTTCTCCCAAAGTAGAGCGGGACAAGTGTCACTGTACCAAGGGTTTGGCAGGATATGGAGACAGCATGTAAGACAGCTTTGCACTGTGAAACCCTCCTTTCTGCTTGGAAATGTGCAAGGAGAACTGATACGGGATGAACCTTTCTGTTTGTGACTTTCAGTTGAGTGCTAGGTCGAGCCAGAAAGTTTATCAGGACAGCACTGCCCCAGCAGTTTATATCCATGTTTATGCTGTCTGTCCAACCCCAGGTAGACCCTCCCCATCCCTGCTGTGCCTGGAGCTGTGCACAGGGCCCCTGCTCTGAACTGCAGAAACACAAGGGTTGGAAAAGCCCTCTAAGGTCATAAAGTCCAGCCCTCAACCCAGCACTGCCAAGCCCACCACTACACATGTACACGTCTTCTAAATTCCTCTTGGGATGATGACTCCACTACTTACCTGGGCAGCCTGTTCCAGTGCTTGACCACGCTTTCTGCAAAGAAAGTTGTCCCCAGTATCCAATAGAAATCTCTGAGTCAGACACTAGTAGAGAGCAGAGCGCCGTTGTGCCCAGCTGCACAAAGGGAGTGCAAAATGTGAAAATCCAATGAAAAGCAGCCATTTGAAGTAGATTGAGTACCAAGTGAAAATAGAAAAGTTAGAAATCCATAGCCATAAATCTCTGGGGAGCCCTTCATTTCTTGGCATTGTTAGGTGAGTGCCCCCCAGACCTGCCCAGCCTAATCAGATAGGTAGCAGCTTCTACCTCAGCCCAGCTGGAATCCAAAAGCTGAGTGCTTGGTCCCATTGTCAGCCTCAGAGCAGTCACAGAAAATCGCTGAGCTCTTCTTAGACTGCAGTCCAGCAAATGGCTTTCCCAGGATGTTGGTTCACCTGCTGCCATCCCCTTTCCTGCATTTAACCTGGTGTAATGACACAGCATTTACCCGGGGTGCAGATGACCTGAGCACAGTTTCACATGCATGAAGGGAGTTAAAACTTACACTGTAAGCTTGGCTGTAGACTGCCAGGTGCCTGGGGGGGAGGTTTGCACTGCTGTTGTTGCTGCACAACCAGCCTGGTCTCCACCTTTATGAGTGTGGAGGAAGACTTGCAAGAGAATGTGCCTGATGTTACGTGGAGTGTTGGGAGAATGGAGCCTCTGTGAATCCTGGTTTTGTCCTCTCTCCCCATATGACACTGGCTTGTGCAGTGGGAGCTGTGCTTGGGGGGGCTTTGCCCCATCAGACAAAGCCACTCTCTTCAGCTGTTCCTAACTTTGGAAATGGGAGGATAAATCTGGGATCATGGTAGCTGTCAACATCTCCATGTAAATGTAGAGACTTTTAGGAATATTATAGAATCATGGAACGGTTTGGGTTGGAAGGGACTTTAAAGATTAACTCGTTCCTACCCTGGAATCCTGCCTGGATACCTTCAGGCAGGAATACCTTCTACTAGACCAGGTTGCTCAAAGTCTCATCCAACCTGGCCATGAACACTGACATCTAGTCTCGTAAGGCTTGCAGGTTGCCGCTGGGAAACACCTTCCACCTGAGCAGGACTCACCTGCCCAAAACACCAGGGCACAGGGAAAAGGCACTCTGGGCTGTGCCAGACTGGGACCAGGACCCAAATATTGGGACCAAGCCCTTCTGTGTTCCTCCTCATACCTGCCATTGTCCAGAGAGCACATTCCACTCCTCTGATGATTTATCTCATTTCAAGTCATCTAAAACAAAAAGGGTTGCACTGGGGAGAATTCTGAGAAAGGAAAGATGGTCAGAGGTCTGGAACACCTTCCACAGGAGGAATGATTGTTTAGACAAAGGCTCCAAGCTGAGAAGAGATGGGAAGAAGGTATGTTATAGGTCCTGGAAGATCATGTTTGCATAGTGAATACAAAAGGAAGATTTTCCTTAATTTTCCTGTGAAGTACAAAAATTAGGGAGCATCAAATAAAGTTTATGGAGACCAGGGTCAAAGATAAAAAGAGTCTGCACAATCTGGTATCTGTGGCACTCCTTATGGCAGAATCCCGTGGATTCTCAAAGTATTGGGTTGAAAAAAGCACTTGGACAAGTTTCAGTTACAAAAAGCTTCTAAAAACTATAAAGCATATATATTAAAGGAAAAAGAAAACTAACTCTTTTTGGCTCTAGAGGTTCTTGAGCTGCAAATTACTAGTTTCTGGGGGAATATTGCAGAGTAATGCCACTACATCTGCTTTTATACTGCTCCTTAGGCATCCTTTGTCACAGAAATATAGCAGCTGGGGAGCTCACAGGCTGGATCCAATGTGGGCTATTTTATGTGGAGCTCAAGTCACTAAAAAGTTGTTCATGCCCACAGATACTCCTTCAGAGAATTCTTCGAGATATCAGCCTCACTGCACTTCTTACCTATCTTGGAGAAGATAATGTGTCAGCACATCATTTTAGTACTGGTGCCATGTGTCATTTGGGTCAAAGGAAATACAACAAAACCTGTTCTCTTCTTTTTTCATTGAAAATATTTTTATTCCAGCTGATACAGAGAGGAGCTTAATGGGATTTCTTGCAGGTTCTGTATCAGATTTCCTGAAAGCCATTAGGGAATTGCCACAAAGATAATGATCAGCTGGATCTCTGCTAGAAAAGCTGGGGTTTGTGTGTGGATTCCTGTGATTTCCAGAGCTGACCCATGCTTTTGTTGGGGTGAAGCTTGCTTTGTAATTCAGTTTTTCATGTGCCTGGTGTGTGTTGGTGTACAGGAGCTTGAATTCATGCCAACAGGAGAGGCTGGGAGAACAAAATGCTTTGCCTCTTGGTGGCATCAAGTTGCCAGCCACGGCAAAGCTCCTGCTGAGCTCAGTGGGCTCAAACAGCTTCACAATAGCAGTGGGGCTGGAAGGGAAGGGGGAGCACACCCAGAGGTAGGGTCCTCTTCCCTGGCAGAGGCTGGGGGGACAGGCAGACCTCCTGCACTGGGACAGAGGAGTCCAGCACGTGTGTGCTGTGCTGAGGTGGAAGGAGCCCTGCAAGCCCAGCTGGAGCGCATCAGAGTGCTGCCTCCCACGTCTGAGCCTTTGGGTGTTTTCCAGCATCAGAGGAGGTTGCTGTTACGTTGTGATACCCCAGCTATTTCTGTCCTGCTTCTTCTCGTCCCTCAGCTTTGCTGGATCAGTGCCTTCAAGGCCAAGCAGATTTACCCTGGGCTGAGATGAACTCCAGAAACCACACACACACTGGGTTTGTCCCTCCTACAGCCCACAAAAGGTTTTGGTCTGGAAAAACAAAGGAGTGGTCATTTCATTTGTAATTTCTGTGTAAGAGCCTTCTTCAAGTCAAATCTACTGAAAGTCTGCATGGATTGTCCATGGCTGGAAAGACTTGTAAGATCTTGGCCAAGTGATGATGAAGTAAAACAGGACTGCAATTGGTTCAGGTTAATTGTACCAATACAAATTAGGGTGGTGGGCAACAGAAAGTGAATGCTTGTTAGGACAGCCTTATTGCTCTTGGAAAAAAAACCCTCCAGATCTCCCCCAATGCCCTGTTATATCTGTTTTTCTCCCAGGGCAGACTACTTTTCAGAGTAGCAAAACAGGTCCTGTCCTCCCAGCCCTGAGCTCAGCAGTCAGGGAAGATACTAAGTAAACAGGGCTGGAACAAAAGTCAGGCTTTTCAGATGCAGCTGTGGTGTTGACCTCAGCCAGGGAAATGAGACTTGTCTCCAGAAACCGCCGATTTCTCAAGTGTAGCTAAGAGCAAATGACAACTATCAACAGCCACCCCTTTCTTTGTGTGGGTATCTCAAAGTACTGCAAAGAAAGGCAGGAACAGAGCTGCTTGTTAATGCTGGAATAATTTAGGGACCTGATTAAAGCTGGCTTTCTCATTTAGGCTGATTTCCATAGGAAACAAGGCTTGTGTGGCTGCTCTGCCTGTCCCTTTAGATGTGTCACCTAATCACAGCAGATCAAGCTCACTTCAAATTTGAGCTGTAACAAGGAAACAAAGTTCCTAGACACTTCCTGAAAAGGGACAGGTGAGCATGGGAGAAATCTGGTGCCCTGCAGCATGTATGATGCCAGTGCCTGTTGGACATCTCAGGTGGGGTGAGAAAGCTATTATGGATGCCTTATCTGCAGGAAAGTCTTCTTAGGAGGAGCTATGCCATTCTGACCATTTAGAAATCTTATTTTTTGGAATTTTGTCATTGTAAGTGAGGCTTTTGTTAGCACTGCTCCTCACAGATGAAGTTCTATCTATTTCTGGCTCTGCTGTTTGCCAGGTGGGAACTTTGTATGGAGCAAAGCCACTTTACATCCTGGAGACTGCAGTCTTTTTGTCCATCCAGGCTGTTTCAGGATGCAATGACTTTTACTTTATGCCTATGCAACACCTAACATTTAAAATCATAGAATGATTTGGGTTGAAAGAGACCTTTTAGATTATCTCATTCCAACCCCCCTGCCATGGGGACAGGACATGGACACCTTCCACTAGACCAAGTTGCTCAAAGCCCCATCCAACCTGGCCTTGAACACTTCCAGGGATGGGGCTGCCACAGCTTCTCTGGGCAACCTGTGCCAGTGCCTCACCACCCTCACAGTAAAATATTTCCTCCTAATATCTAATCTAAATCTACTTTTTTATGTGCCCTTTAGCCTAACTCTGCTTTGACCTATAGGGGTGACTTCAGCTCAGCCAGATGATGCCCTTCAGAGCAGACTATCCCAAGCACTGAATAATACCCAGCGAGGAGAGCAGTAGATCAGCAGCAAACAGCCCCTGTGACTCAGAATCCCCAGCTGAAAAATTAATATAACTTTTTGCATGTGCAGCCAGTGAGTCAGGGAGTGTCTGTCCCCCTCTCATCCAGACTATTACAGGGCTGATATTTCCCAGCACTGCCTGATACTGCCCTGAGGGGTGTGATGGTGATTGCACCAAAGGCACCCTGAAAGGGCAGAGCAGAGTCTCCACTTAATTTTACAGTCCCTGTCCAAGCAAAACAACCTCAGGAGTCAGCAGAAGTCTCAGCAGAAAAATACCAGGGTTGATATCTTATTATCTTGAACCCACTTAATCCTGACAGCCCTTGCAGTTGGAGGCTGACCCCAGCCTCTTGAAGGACCACCCTGAATTTCTCCAGGACCATGAAAAATGAGAGGATATTGTTAGGGCAGGCAGAAGGAGGATTTCACTAAAAAGCCCAGCAAAGGGGTTCCTGCTGAGACAAAAACCCTCACAGGATTACAGCAGCTTGCAGAAGTCCTGCTCCAGCCAGCATTAAGTAGCACCAAAAGGAGAGAGCCAAGACCAGACCAACAAGAGCAGAGGTGAGACAGCTGCTTATTATGCCAATTTAAGGATAGAGAAGAGTAGAGGAGTTGCCTTTATTAAAGACATTCAGATCTGGAGTCATAGGCACAGAGTTAGGTGCCCTGGCTGATTCTACTTCATGACCTTGAGGAAAGTGACATCCTCCCTCCGTGCCTCAGTTTCCCTCTGAGGATAGCATTAGCCCCTCCTCCATAAACAGGCTGGGATTCAAGAAGGAATAACACAGGATAGTATCTTGCTAGAATTGTTGCTAAAACAGTGGCTGCGGTAAGGAATCCCTTCAGAGAACACTCCTATAGGAAAAAAAACAAGAAGTGGGTTACTAATAAATTTACTGAGTTAGGTTCAGCAAATTACCTCTGCCATTTATTGTCTGGGTGATGGAGGGTCATCTAGAGACTCTTGTAAAATGGAGTACCTTTCCTTAGATTTCTGGTTCCCAAGCCTTGGGAACAGGCTGCCCAGATAAGCTGTGGATGCCCTATCCCTGTTGGCTCTTTGAGCAACCTGATCTAGTGGAAATGCTCCCTGTCCATAGCAGAGGGGTTGGAACAAGATAATGTTCAAGGTCCCTCACAACCCATGTATTTCTAGGATTCTATGACCTTTACAGAGTTGTTTTCAGATAACAGACAGAGTCTTTGTAGGTGCCTGAGCAATACAGCCGAAGGGTTACACCTCCATCTAAGCGACGGGCTAATGTCCGTGGTTCCACTGCAGGGCTGGCAGAGCCTGGGTGGCTCAGAAGGTTCCAACCTCCCGAACCTGGCTCAAAACAGGCTGTACCATGCATGAATCTCCTTCCAAATCCAAGCATTCAGTGTAAAACCCATCAGGCTGAAGTCAACCACTACATCTGTGCGTATCGTTTGCTCGATAAACAGCAGGGATTTACCAGCCCATGAAGGAGCAGGTCCATGGGGATCCCACTGGCACTTGCTGGTCTGCTCAGTCCAGGCTAGCTGGGCTTCTCTGAATCACAGGTAGGCAGATTCTGAGCTCTGTTCTTGGCATAGTGCTGTCCAGACATCCCAATTTGCTCAGGACAAGCAGGAGGTCTTCCAGTACAGCCCAGCTCTGTGCTACTCCAAGGAGGAGAATCTTGAGAGCAGGTTCATGCCTCAAATCACCCTGTTTCAAACAAAGGCTTTCCTCTTAATTTGTTCTTGTCATGTGCTGGGCCCTGTGTGTAGGGGCAAGACTTGGTAGCTGGTGTACAGGTAAAGAGGAGATGAAAACAGTTGCAAACACCATTCAGCCAACCTGCAAGTGCAGCATTTTCCCTGGATCGGCTCAGCCTGCTGCGTCTGGATTATGCTGAAATTACACCTGACCTCCTTGCAAAGGGATACTTTATTTGATTAATTATTGTGGCTGTTGAAAAATACTCAGTTGCTGGTAGAGGCTGGTGCACAAAAGGAAATTGCCCTCCTCAGGAGGCTGTGCTGAGTGCTCTGCGGAGAGTCGGGATCAGATGCCACCGCGGTCCATTGTTGTGCCTGGGCTGTGTGAAAGCACAGTGAGGGAGAAAAGGTCAGGTCTTTTGTTCAGCTCCTCTACCTGCTGGACTTTTCGAGGAGATTGAATGCAGGGCAAATCTATTGAACTTCCTGCTGAAGGCTTAAAAAATTGATGCCTCTTTCCTGACCACTCTCAGATGAACAGAGGCTACTACATATCGATTCTCTGACTTTGCAGAGGGGGGAGTTTTCTGTGATTTCTTGCTTTAATGTGACATTTTGGTGGGGACTCATTCAGTTGAGGTGTCTCTTTCCATGGCACTACTACCAAAACCCTCCAAACAGAGGTTTGGGGATCAAACCCTCAGAGTCAGCTAAGTGATCTTTTTTCATATGCACAGCTGCTCGGGGATGGGAGAAAGGTGGGGACATGAAAATTAAACCAGTCACTTCAGACTTCTTCTGGAGATAAATAATCCTTACAGATGGAATGAATTGGACCTTGGAAGCACTAGTGTGTCCCCATAGTCATGGAGGCGATCTTAGAGAATCATAGAAAGGTCTAGGTTGGAAAAGATCTCTAAGATCATCAATTCCAAACATTTACTCAGCACTGCTGCGTTCACCAAGCTGTGTCCCTAAATGCTCTAACCACATGCCTTTTGAACACTTCTAGGGATGGTAATTCCACCACTGCCCTGGGCAGCCTGTTCCAGTGCTTGAAAACCACTTTTCATTTTTTTAATGAAAAAAAAAATTCCTAATATTCAGTTTGAACGTCCCCTGGCACAACTTGCGGCCATTTCCCCTTGTCCTGTTGCTTGTTACTAGGAGGAAGTGACTGACCCTGCACCTGGCTACAACCTCCTTTCAGGGAACTGCAGGGAGAGATAAGGTCACCCCTGAGCCTCCTTTCCTCCAGGCTAAATGCTCCCAGCTCCCTTGGCTGCTCCTTATCAGACTTGTGCTCCAGACCCTTCACCCTTCCAAGCTTTGTTGACTTGATTGAACCCAGTGTCTTCATATAAACAGCTCAATCCCACTTTGGGTGTCAGGTGGGACTTGGAGCATGAGAAGAAAAGGTTGAGAACCACAAAGACACCTAAAGGACAGTACTGTCGTGGGAGAGGGAACGATGGATGCTGATGTGAGGCTTGAAGCCACAACAGAGAGATACACTAATGGACTCCCATTCTAGGATTTGCATGCTTCTGTCTTACTCCATGATCCCCAGGCTTGTGTGGATAAATACAATGACAGGTATTTGCTCCCAGCTCTCCTCTGATTTGTGGCATGGCCAGGAGGAGGCAGGGCAATGTTCAGGCATCGCTTTGCCCCATCCCTAGGGAGTGAGTGCATCAAAAAGCAGGCTTTTGGATTTGTGGAAGCTTTTGCTTCTGTCTTGAATTCTGCTTAAAATTATGTCCTGAGGTCTTCAGTTTTGGGGTTAGTTTTTTGAGTTAGCTTGTTTATCACCTTTTGGGACATGGTGTCAACTCAGAGTGTGGCACTCTTGCACAAAATAACAGAATCGATTCAGTTGGAAAAACCCCAAGATCAAGTGCAGCCTGTGACTGAACATCACCATGTCAACAGACCATGGCACTGAGTGCCATATCCAGTCTTTCCTTAAACACCTTTGGGGGTGGTGACTCCACCACCCCCTTGGGCAGCCCATTCCAATGTCTAATCACACTTTCAGTGAAGAAATTCTTCCCAATATCCAACCTGAACCTTCCCCCAGCACAGCTTAAGACCCTGTCCCTTTGTCCCGTCACTGGTTGCCTGGGAGAAGAAACTGATGCCCACCTGGTTACATCTGAGGTAGTCCTAGAGAATAGCTCAGGATGCACCCCAACATAGCTAAACACACAGGGGGTATCAGCCTCTTTGGGGAACTGTCTATATTGTCCTCACCTGAAATAGGAAAGAGTTTGGGTAACTCTGTTAGGGGATTGGTAGTGACAAAGCAGAGCATCAAATGGATCCCAGAGGTCCATGAAGACACTCAGAGGACTGGAGCCTGTCTCCTATGAAGACAGGCTGAGAGGAGAAATTTGGGGTTGTTCAGTTTGGAGAGGAGAAGGTTCTTGGGAGATGTTAGAGCCCTTTCCAGTAATGAAAGGGGCTACAAAAGAGCTAGACAGGGACTTAGGACAAGGGAATGTAGTGATAGGACAAGGGAGAATGGCTTCAAACTGAAGGAGAGTTTATTTATATTAGATATAAGAAAGAAATTTCTTACAATGAGGATAATAAGGCACTGGAACAGGCTACCCAGAGAAGTGATCAATGCCCTATTGCGGGAAGTACTCAAAGTCAAGTTGGGTGGAGCTTTTAGCCATCCGATCTAGCAGAGGGTGTCGCTGCCTGTGGCAAGGGGTTTGGACCAGATGACCTTTAAAGTCCCTTCCAACTCAAACTATTTTATGATTCTAAAAAAGCTCTGAGACCCTGCAGCTGGATAATGAGTCTCCATGGTCCTTTCACTGACCTGTGCAGTGCTCTGCAAAAGCAAACAGTATAGCACAGCCTGGAGCTGTCATCGCAGGCTCTGATTAGTGCTGCAGATCTTGGTGGAGGAAGGCACAGAGGATCACGTTCCTTTCCTTTCTGTCTTTTCAAACCCTTCACAGTCTCAGCAGAGATCACCACCTCAGCATTTCATGGTGCTGCATTTCACAGCTTGTGGAAATCAGCACAGTTTCAACCAAAGTCATTTTATCTCAGTCATTTGATACTGTTGGGAATCTGGTTGTTGAGATTTTTAGCTGGGTCAAAAGAAGCAACATTGTTTGTATTTTTAGCTGATCCGTAGTCAGCCTGACCAATGAGGAGAGCTCAGCACATGGTTTATAAGTGCTCGGTTTTCAGAGAAAAGCCATATTTTTCATATTGTTCATCTCTACCCAAGGTCTGTTAAAAATCATACCCTATTTTTGGGTACTGAAATCTTTGGCTGCACAGCCCCTGACGCTCGTCTGTCACTCATGCTGTCTCGATGACACCCTGTTTATTGGTGGTTTCAGTTACGAGCATCATTTCCCCGGGTTTCAGTTGCACTTGCAGAATGACAGACTGCAGTGTGCATTAGCACTGCACTTTCTTCCTGGAGCTACTTGCACAGGAAAAAAAAAAAAAAGCCCTAATGTACAGAAATGCAAAGTGTCTGTGTATGTAATGCAGCAGTGCTGCTCCTGTGCTGGGCTGTTTCACTATAGAAAGCCACCTTGGTACCTGTGGTCTTTTCATCTTGTAGTTATTTGGCTAATTGATTAGCAGGTTCGGTGTGGTTTTTTGTTTTATTTCTTTTTTTAGCAGGTTCTTTTGTGTAGGAAAGGTTGGTTTTACCCCAAGTAGCGGGAATTTTATAGGTTTGAGGAGTCTAGATCTGTAGGATGGCTGGAACATCTCTTTTTGTAAAAAAACCCCAAAAACTAACCAGCCAAACAAAACCCCACCACAATAAAAAACTACTAGGTCTTCCCTGCGAACAGCACCCGCCCCCGAGAAGGAGAAGCCTGACGGGAGTACCCTCAAATCTAATTAGCATCTAATCCTGTGTCTTTCATCACTGTAAGGCTGAGTGTTGCAGGAGTAGCGAGAGAAAAAGCTGCACGTCTCCTAAAAGAGCCCTTGCAGGCTGTTGTTTAGTTGCACAGTATTGCACACCAAGGAGCCCTTCTGAGGATGCAGGGCTTCCCAATGGCTCTTTACCCACCCTACTATCACGCATACCTTTACATGTCAGCTTGCAGCTCTGCTTGAATTCGTCTTTTTCCCTTAGTTGGGAAGTTCCCAGTCCGGGAAGCTGGATCTGCAAGCTGACAGGGAGGTAATTCTTTACACCAAAATACACCTCTTGTTCAAGCAGCTATTCCTCTCCCGAGACCAGCATTCACTGGAAATCTGGTAATCACTCAAGTTCTGATCCTAAAGCTGTAGGAAAGGCTTTTCTTGACCTTTAGTGAATTTGGGTCAGAGCTTTTCCAGGAAATCGGGCTCTGTGCTGATCAGGGCGCAGGCAGAGCCCGCCGGCAGACTGTGTCATGGATGCGCCGCTCACATGAGCAAAGGTAATTCCAGTGTTTTGTGCAGCTTATTGCTATTGTGACCTGCCTTGCTGAGGTGAGCGCTTCCTCGCATTCCTCACGTCATTTGTCAGCACGACCTCAAGCTGATCTGTCTGTGCGGAGGCGGCAATTAAGGCATAAATAAGGGAACTTTCCCAGCGCCGGTGGCGGGCAGCGTGTGGCCAGGCGGTGCTTGCTGTGTCCCCACATCCCCGCCACGAGAGTCTCTTAGTGTTTGCTCACTTGCACGTGGTGTGCTGTCCTGTGTGTAAAAAAAAAACCCAGTGAATACTCTGGGTGAATTCCCATTGCTTATTTATTGCACTCCAGGCAACACCATTGCTTTCCATGGGAACGGATCTTTTCTCTGCATTAGAGGAGATAATGGGTAACAAAACCAGAAGGCTGGATTTTTACTTTTCTGGAGGAGTTAGAAATTACCATTTCTTCTTGCAAGGATGAAGATACTTGTGCCATGGGAAGGGAAGGTGTAAGTGAATGGCCACTACTGTAACATTTCAGTCAAAGCTCAGATGGAAGAAATGCAGGAGATCATAGGATCATGGAATGGGTTGGATTGAAAAGGACCTTAAAGATCATCTAGTTTCAACCTCTTTGCCATGGGCAGGGACATCTTCCACTAGACCAGGCAAAACCCTCCACGTAGGCCTATCTATGTGGTCAGTGGTAAGTTGTGACTGCCTCAGGTGAGAAGCTGAAGGCAAATACAGAGGATGAGAAGATACCTAAATAATTTTTAACACTAAGAATTGTTTGAGCTGGAGTTGATTACCTAGAGAAGTAGTGGTATGATCTAGCTAGCAGGGAAGATTCCTGTTAGTTGAGAAGATGAATGGCTGCCATATTCAGACATACCTTTTAACCTGGAAGCCCTGTTTCCATTTCAGGGCTCTAGGAAGAGTACAAAAAAGCTGACAAGCTGTCACAGCTTCCCAACCATGCCGCTTCCAGATGGACAAAGAGTAGGAGAAGTAGTATGTAGGGAGTGACATTGCCTTCCTCCTTTCTGCTCACTGTCACTCACAGTCAGTGGTTAGAGATCCCAAACACTGGCAGGGTTTGTCAGCTTAACTGCATTCAAGAGCCATTGTTTTCCTTCCTGATTGTAATCCTGGTTTTGGTAAGGACAAAGGTGCTTGTCCCTGACGGTGTAGGTCTGACCTTTTCATTCACCATTTCTCAGATGAACAGTAAAATACACTGGAAAACCCTTAATCCTTCTCAGATCCCTTGCAGGAGGGCAGGAGGTGAAAGCAGTGGCGTGCAGAGAGCACTGACGTGTTAAATCTCTTTGTTCAGCTAAGGTGACACATGTTTCTGCCAGTCAAGTGAAGTGGACACAAGCTGAATGAAATTCTGGGGTTTTTACAATTTAAAGTGCACCAGGTGTTCTCCAAAAGACAGGCTCCTACACCAAGATGGGTACAGTTGGGGACAGGCATTGAATTTGAATGCACCCACCCCATAAATTAATTATTCTTTTTTTCACTGTACTTGCACTCAGAAAAATCTTTTAGGGTGCAGAACTTCAGGAGAAAGGAACAAATTTTACATTTAGAGTGAAATACCTGAATTTCTTCTGACCAATGCTTAATAAGCATGTGCTCTGGAGGATTAGCACTGTGGAGTGATCCACGAGGAAGTATGGCCAGTCATGTGCTTGGTCATTCCAGTCCTGAAGTGCCAACAAGGGGCACAGAGGTGCCAGTTAAAGAGATTAGAGTAGCAACCCCCTTCTTTGCAATTGCAGGATCATGGCTTTGTCTAGATTCTTCAGACTTTCTCCCTCCAGAGCCAAACTCTGTCGGGTTCCTTTTGTATTGAGGATCTCTTCAGGACCAGGAAAGCCACGGTGGAGATCACTGTGGCACAGACCTCATACTGAAGCACTCCTTGGCTTCTGTTGACCATAGCTTGCAAGTGGCATGTACAGTTCCGTGTCACACATCACTTTGCATCCAGATGTAATTTAAAGCCCCTTCAGCCTCAGCCCACTGCCTCCCTCAGATGATGCTCAACCAGTGATGGCCAGAAAGCTGCAAAAAATGAGCCGTATTTACAAAAAATACACTTTCCAGAGGGTTGTCTCTGTGCCGTTGTGCTACAATATGAGTGATTTGGGAGAGGTGCTGGGTATGTTTTGGTTAGCCCAGCTCATATCCCAGACCATCTGTAGAGCTTCTCACAGGACTGGGACTGAAGTGCCCCACACTCACCTGCCAGCAAGGGTCCAGATGGCTGGTTTGTTCCACCAGGGCCCTCATGAATTAGTAGGCAGCTGATCTCTCTGGTGCTCAGACAAGCCCAATCCTTCTTACTGATCCCTGTGGGAAGAACAGGCAGGGCAGTCTGCAGCTTCCCCTTTGGGGTGTTCCCTGCTGAGCAGGCCGTGGGGAAAGCTGGCTCTCTGTTGTGTACAACTTCTCTGGCAAAGGCATCATGAAGGAACTGGCAATGCAGTGAACAAGATCAAGCCTGGTGGCTTGGGCTGAGGCTAGACCTTCAGAAAATGAAAATAAAAATAACCCACGAATGATTCTGGGCAACAAAGTCCTGTTTAAAACCAGACTGGATTTGGTATGTAAGTACTCTTCCAAACCTGGCGCAAGATTTGGAAGAGTATTCAGTGTCACCACAGGCCAAGCTAAGCAGGATGTCCACACACCAGGTAGTTTTAATGCTGGGAACCCAGATAACCATGGGAAAGTGCTTTGCTTCGGCAGCAGCAGGACAAAAACAGAAGGAGCAGTTCTGAGATGTGGACTTGTGGCTTTAGCCCAGCCTGTAGGAATAGATGTCCCATGTTTTTGCAATGTGGATGCCTAAAGGGGCCAGCTCACCTAGGTTGCTTGGCTAATTAGCATAAAATTTATGCCTGGGATAGTTAGGAGCTCCCTTGTTGGGCAAGATCTCTGTTTTTCAGAGAGGAAAAGGGAGGAAAGGAATTACTAGATGACTTGTCCATAGCAGATGTCCTTCAGCCAGGGAACTCCAACTGCTATCCAACTACCCACCCCAGGGTCCAACACTGACCCCATGATCATCATGTACAGACCACTGTACCTCCCCCATTGCCTGTTCTGAGCCTGGCTAAGATTTCACCCACTATTCCCAGTGGAATAGACTCTTCAGCATCCCTAGGCAGTCTGCCTCAGGGCTTGCTGCTTGGTAGGGTTAGAAAATTCTTTCCAATCCATGTGAATTAAAGAGAAGAGTAATCATTTAATGTGCTACAGAGAAGGTTCAATCTTAGAATTAGGAAAAGTGTCTGACAGCCTTTCAGTTATTAAAGTGTGCATGTGATTTTCCACCATTCATCTACCTTCTAGGAAAAGCAAAATTAATTCATTAAATATGGCCTGTGGCCAAAGTTTGCCTAGTATTTCCTAACAACAGTGATGCCCTGGCTGCTCTTAGGACACCAGTTTCTTTCCTAGGCAATGCAAAGGGTTTGTGGATCATGTAGATGGTTTTAGCAGATGAATGTTTTCATTAAAGTGGTTGGAGGCACTTCGATGTAGGCAGAAGCCTACAAATTTCAATGGGGTAGTTTCTACTTCATATATGGGGCTGTGAAAACATAGAGGTGGTGCAGCCAGCCTGATGAGGAAAAGGGAATAATTGGAAATTCTGTTGAGTCTTTACAGACTCTGCAGGAGCTAATAGAGATAAATCCTGCCTTTCTAGCTAGGACGGGAACACCGCTGTTTCCCACTGCACCTGAGAGGCTACAGAAAATTCAGCCAGCAGGATCAGCACCAAAGGCCAAGTCCCTGCCTTGCTGAATGGGATTCAAGAAGTTGCTGCTGGTGGGGAAGAGAGATCACTTCCCTTGCCATGAGGAAAGTGTGTCGGGACACTGGTGTGGGACATTATTGTACCTTTTTTTCATGAGACTGAGTTTGTCTCTTTGGGACACCCCACCTGGAGACAGTTGTGGGGAGGGTGGAAAGACTCTCCCTCCCATCCCCCTGAGAAATGTTTGGTTTTTAGTGGGGGAGCATAAAAATGAGAATTATGGCTAAAACTTGAAACACACTATTTAGGTTTTTATGATGAGTCCAGATTATTTTGCCGCTGTGAATGGAAATATCTTGCATCCTGCAAGATTATCCTTCATCAGCCTTCAGTGTCCAGTGGGAATTGTTTCTCTGAGATTGAGAGCCTTTCCCCTGCTTCTTAAGGCATGAGTATTTTTACTATGCTGGAAAACATTCCACACCATAAATACAACTATAATTGATTGCCATGTAGCAAGGATGACTCAGAGATTAAAAGCTGCAGAAATTCAATTCTTTGAAAGCATTTTTCATTCATACAGACCCAACACATTTCATTTTTGGAGCCATGAAGTGGCACCAGAGTGGCAAGCACAAACTCAGGAGCAACATGGGACTTTCCCATGCAAATCCCACAAAGATACAATTTGCACAACAGCTGGAGCAGAGAGTGGAAATACTCCATCCAATCCAGGTCTTAGTTTCAGGCTATGCTATGGGACTTGATATTTTCTTTCCTCTCTTGAAAGCAGTTTGGATAGAAAGATGAAAATCCATCCAGCCTTGTGATGTACTAAGGACAGTACTCCCTGTCTCCATGAGCTTTAGTTATACCACAGGATCTGAAGACACACGTAACAAATCAGTATCAGTGGGCTTGCTAGGTTAATCCTTGGATAACTTTCTAGGACTCAGTTTACAAAATATTACTTGCATAAGTGACCTCCAGTCCAGTCTCATTCACCACGGTGCCAGCATTAATCTGGATGTATTTAGAGGATTGTCTCTCACTGTCTGGAATTAATATTATGAAAGCATTGGGAGTTTCAGTGCTACTAGCTCTCTTCCACACCTAGGGCTGTGGAAATGATGTAGGGTTGGGACAGTCCCCAAGCTGGGTATCTTGAATCAGGGTGAGAGTCATTAATTGCTGACTTCTTTTGATTTAGGTCCATTCCTGGTGATTGCTGATGTGTTTATACAGGAACCATGGTCATTCTACGACAGGTAAGTGAATCATTCCTGTCTTCAGCTTCTCCAGTTTTTTATTCCACAACCACAGGCACTAATAAAAATATTTTTTTGGAGGGGAAGGGTCAAGTTATTTTTGTCCTGTCTTATTTCCCTAAAAGGACTGTTACAAGATGCAGAGATACTCATTAGCCTTAATCCTTGATTGGCTTAGAGGAAATCATTGCTCTGTGTGTGTAGTCCAGATTAACCTCACACAATGTTCCACTTCTATTTTCTCATCTGGGATGGCCCAAAAGCTGTATGTGAATCCTGGACATGCAGAAGAATAGAACAACTTACTGCCTGACTTAAAATAGGATCTGGTCAATAACTGATTTTCAATTTCCAGGAGCAATTCTGCTTTTGTTGTGTAAAAATTGAGTATTTTGTACATTTAAAAGAGATTGAGGAATATGACGACAGTCTGAGAGCATTGGGTTGAGAAGAAGAAGGAGAAGGCTCCAGAGAGATCTTATATCACCTCACAGTACCTAAAGGGAGCTTGTAAAAAAGGAGAGGAACTTTTACATTGGCCTGCAGTGATGGGAGACCAGGGAAGTGTTTTTAACTAAGAGAGGACAGGTTTAGATGAGATATTAGGAAGAAATTCTTTCCTGTGAGAGTGGAGAGGCACTGGCACAGGTTGCCCAGAGAAGCTGCCCACTTCATTCCTGGAAGTGTTCAAAGGAAGGTTGGATGGGGCTTTGAGCAATGTGGTCTAGTGGAAGGTATCCCTGCCCATGGCAGGGAGTTTGGAACAAGGAGATCCCTGAAGTCCCTTCAGACCCAAACCATTCTATGATTCTGTCAGTTGAAGAATTAAGTTGCATAGCAGGTCTCATGTAGATTCTGCCATAATTTAGGGCTTCATATTGTAGTTTTCCCTTTGTTTAGGTATAATATATCTCACTCTCAGCTCCTCATTGCCATGTCTCACCTGGGGAGGACTGACAGTCCCACCACATATCCTGGGCTGGGGCTGCAGAGACTCGAGTGTATTTGTCAACACAGTCAAGCATTGGTGCAATGGAACAAATCTACCCAAGAATTTTGATTGAATTATGTGTCTTGCTTGGTAAATCTGCTTTTGTCCAGCAGAAAGCACTGTTCCTTCGAAGGAACTCACAGTTTCATTTTACAGCAGTGACACAAAGAGCTGAGGATAGCTTTGAGTGGAAGGAATGCCAGAGATCTTGTGGAGCAACTGAAATGCTTTTTGTAGTGTTTCCCCAACTAGCCAGAACCTGAGCCAAACAAAAACAGGCTGCACTTTGGTAGGGGTGTGTGGGAGCTTGGTCCTCCTTCCAAAGGCTCCAAGGCATTGACCCCGTGCACAAACTGGCTGATGCAGTTTGTGATGCCAAGGAAAATGGATGTGTAAATTGAAACAAATCAGGCAAAAAAGTCGGACTAGCAGTTGAGAAATACCCTGTTACTACTCTGTCTGGGATGGTATCACTCCAGGCTGCCTGTCATGTCTCCCTCTGGGGGTTACTCCTCTGTGGTTCAGCTACTGGATCATGGTCATCTGTACCAGACTGAATTCACCCTTTGTGGAGCTTTAATCAAATTGAGCACCTTGCTCATTATCTAAAAACAAAGTGCCTTGTCTAGGCAAGGCTGCAGCATGCTTCTGAATAATTCTGGGCACTCTCCCTGTGGGTGTAGATGCCAAGCAGTTGCTGGCCAATATCAGGGAAATAGGTTTGTGTTGAACTTGTTTCTTACTGCAGACATCTCTGCAGCATGAATAAGGTAAGCAAGGACCCCTCCGTAATGAAGTAAGGTTACCCAGTTGTTAGCAGGGACAGTCCCTTTCTGAAGTCACTTTATACCAGTTTGTCCAATCTAAAGGTCCTTTCTGGGTCACATAGGAAACACTTTGCTCTCTGTTGCCCTAAAGACTGCTGTTTATGTGATGCTTAATTGCAAATAGCAGCAATATTTGTATTTTGCTTCCTTCAGTTTTGCCGTAAGATTTTGGAAATACGTCTGTGTTGTTCATGACCTGTATTACATTCCAAGGAGCTTTCTCTCTGTCTTTTTTTATTTTTTTGCTCATCCTTGAATGTGCACAACGTGCTTACAGTCCTGCCATCCTACCCCTTTTTTTCCTGAAAACTTTCTCCAACAAGGTCAAACAAGACCCCAAATCATCACCTGGGATAGATGAGCACAGAGCATTTGGTCCTTATTGCTTGGTTTCCACCCAGCTATAAATCCATGAATATTGAAGATGAGCCTGTGCCATTGCTTCTCTTCCATCCTCATGTCAGAATAATTCCTACCAGGGTCTCCCTCAGGGAGAGAGGGAGATCTGGGCACCAAGGCCAGTGCACAGCTCCAGCAGGGAGGAGAAAGCCCACAGAGCTTTCTGCCTGCCTGTGTCTTCCACCCAGTAATCCAAAAGAAAAGCCAATATTGTTCCCCAGCAGGGGCCTGCAGGCAGCCAAACTTATCAGCTTTAGTTGCTAGCAAATTACTAGTGGCAAGTCTGTTTCCATGCACAAAGAAAGGGAAGATGGAAAAGGAGGCCTTCCTGAATTCCTGCCCTGGCAGCCTGACAAGTTTGTTTGGCTCTGCAGCACAGCAGCAGCTCGTTCATGCACCTTCTGTCTCTTACTTCAAGTAGAGACATTTTTGGAGCTGGAGTGGAGACAGGGAGGGTGTGGTGGTCCTGCCCACAGCTGACCACACAGCCTGGCCAGGCAGAGGGCTTTCCTGGTGCCAAATGACAATAGACTGCTGCATGCTGCATGGCCCTTTTTGCCAGATCCACCTTCTTACTCTTGTAGGTAACCCTCAGATAACCCAGTCTTAAATCCTACGTGCTGCAAATTTGCTGTTGCTGGGCCAGCCCAATAGAAATCAAACCCACTTATCTGCTGGGGAATGAAGCATGCTGCAAAATCTAAGTATTTCGTGGAGGACTGAGCTCTGCACCAGGAGCTGGACTGGATGATCCTTATATGCATCCCTTCCAACCCAGGATAATCTGTGATCCTGCAAATCTCATCCATTATCTAAACTTTTCAGATAATTGTGTCTGTGTTAGCATAGTTGCCTGACTATGTCCAGACCACATGAAGAGCATCACTGCTATTGCATGTTTCTCCCATTCTTGGTGTCCCCCTAACCTACTCCTGCAGTTATAGGGAGAAAAGTGGAAATAAGAGCTAAAAGAAAGAGTGGAGACCTAATCCAAGCAGATAAAGGAAACCAAAGTTTAGCCTGATATTAAGGTCCTGAGGGATCAAGCACAGTGGATGCCTCACACTATAAAGTTCTTTCTAGCTCAGCAGCAAAACAAGGAAGTTGTTCCAACTATTTTGAAACTTTGCAGGAGCCAAGGCTTGGTCAGAGACTTCAGCTCTGCTCTCCTGGCTTGTCAGAGCTGCTAGGGAGGTGACTCCTGGAGGCAATGCCAAAATCTCACAGTTTCCTTGCTCCTATCCACTCTGCAATTCCTGTGACACCTCTGGCATTTCTTTGCATGTAAAGTCTGCAGTACAGCTTCAGCTTTAAACTCTGCAAGGCCTACATGGACAAGATGGTCCTTGATACCTTCATGTTTCTCATTTTTGAGGAGATTTGTGGTTTCCTGCTCTCGTGTCAGGAATGGCCTTTAGATAAAATTGTCCTTTCTCCTTCTTTCCATTTCTTAGTGTTTGTATACAGAGTTACAGTGTACCTCTGGACCCTTGGAATTGACCAAAATTCTACAAAACCTTTTTCCCCCCTACCTTGTAAAACAACCTCTGCAGTCCTCCTGTGCTGGCAGCAGCCCTTTCTTCACTATTCCAGCTTAATTTCTTCTTGTAAAGACCAGAATTGCACATTGCCATACAGGTGAAGGGGGTCTGTGCAGTTTATAAATGAACAGAAATAGATGTTGTGACTGCCAGTGTTCACAGAGTCTCTCTTTGATGCTCCAGGAGATGTTTTCCTGTGCTAGGGGTAAGAATAACAGAGGCCAGGTTTTGAAATCTTTCACAGACATCTTCCACTTGGGCAGTGTGAGCACTGGTTTTACCTGGAGATGACATACACAGTTTTGAGCATACATTCAGCTTTGCCAAGTGATTCATTGTGCTAGCAAGGAGGAAGGGGCGGGGGAGAAAAACAATGCTATTGTAGGTCTGCTTGGGGCTCATCTGTAATCATGTTATTATAAAAAGCAAAGTGTAACTCTGCTGTTTGGATTCTCTTGCTCATAAACACTGAATAATTTAAGTCTTCTCCCATTTATGCCTTGTATCTGTCTGATCTATGAGTCTGAGGCTTCCCTGGATAGCTGTAATGCAGCAGTGAAAAGTCCAGCACAAGCCAACCAAAGGGCACATTTGCATATAGATTGAAACATGAATCGTTGGGAGCCATTCATTAGTTGCAGTGCTCAAGACATTTGGCATTTTAACAGCTCTTTGCATCAAATCCTTTCCATCACATTTATGGGACAATTAAAGTGCTGGGGTTGCTGTGTGCAGAAAATGAAGCTGCAGGCTAGGGAGATGTTCTTGCAGCACTATGGCTGTGGAATATAAATTGTGTGATGTCAAATAAAGGTAGAGCAAGCAATCTCAGCCCTGGTGTGGAGATACCTTCTGAGACAGCCTGTCTGAAATGCACTCATTCCTGCTTCTTGATACCTCAGGCAAACCCCCAGGATCATCTTCCCTGAAGTGCATGCTCTGAAACCTTCATCTATTTGAATTCAAGACAGAGAAGGCTTGGAGTGAGAGTTGTTATATGTGTGGCTGTGTTTAGTATTGCTTTTTTAAGAGGCAGTAACAAAATACCCAGCCAACAGGACATTCATTTGAGCATATAGGAAACTTCAAAGGACTCAACAACAAATTCTGCCTTGACTCAATCTTGGCGCCACATGTTTCCCCATGGACAGCCCTTGCAGAACAGCTCATATATCATCTTGCTTGATTGTAACTTCTCCATGACTGTCAGAGCCCTGAAAGATGCATTTGACTTCCTGACACCTGTCATCTGGAGCACAAAAAGAGGAATTCATCTCCTCAAACTGTCTCTTTCTCTTAAACCCTCCAACTCATCATAGCCTCAAGTTGTACCAGGGGAGTTGAGATTTGATATTAGGAAAAAAAATTCCTCACCATAAGGATGGTCAGGCACTGGAATAGGCTGCCCAGGGCAGTGATGGGGTCATCATCCCTGGAGGTATTTAGAAGGTGTGGCACTTGAGGACATGGTTTAGTGTTAGGTTAATGGTTGGAGTTTATGATCTTAAGGGTCCTGTCCAACCTAAATGGTCATTCTATGATTCTATAACCTGACCCTGAAGAAGTCTCACTGTATTTACATGCTTTCTGTAAGAAAAGCATAAAATCCTGTCATGAATCTTGAACCTCACCTGGCCACCCTGTGCCAGCTGGTGGAGATGGAGGCTGCCAGCCCATCTCTCAACCCCTTTATCAGGAGTGAGGTTTGGGGAGGTACATGAGAATTCCTTCACTCTCATCCACCCCACATCTTATCCTGCTGCTAGGGATCAACACAAGTGTTGATTTCCCTTGATCATCCAACTGTGGAGCCTCTGATTACTGTTCATAATGGGAGGAAGCAACTTCATCCCAGCTGTGCAAACAGCAAAGCAAAGGAGCTCCCATCCCATCCCATCCCATCCCATCCCATCCCATCCCATCCCATCCCATCCCATCCCATCCCATCCCATCCCATCCCATCCCCATGCCCTCATACCCACCTGCCTCTGTCTGCCCTCCACTCTGCCCCAGATGTGTGCAACAGCTGTTAGCTGGACCACCTTGTCCACAATTTTGCCAAAATCATATGATTCACACGTACTTTTAAAAATCTTTTACGTGAGTTATGATTTCTTTTTTTTTCCTGTTATTTTTACTCAGGTCAGTTCTCAGGTGGGATATATAGGCACTGACAACTGGAGGGATTTGAGTAAAAGGTAGACATTTAAGCCAATGTGTCTGCTGTAAGGTTTGTGATGTGACATCCTCAGTGCAGTGTGGGGCCGTGTTTGCTGTTTTCTCCTTGCACAAAAGGCTGTGCAGCAGGCTGGCTCCCTGTTCGAGGTGACCTTCCTCTTCATCAAATTCCTGTTGCAAGATTGGAAAACATTTGATACGAAGGCATTAAAAAGGGAACCCTCAACATTTCATGGATTTGGGGTTACAGACACTTCTGTGGAATGACTCTGATGTACACCAGTGAAAGATTTGGCTTTTATGGTGTAAATTAATTCCCTTTTCGAGGCATAGCATCATTTGCTAGCACAGAGTAGACTTGACAGCAGTTTTCCTAAAGAAACCCACTTAGCTCTGGCTTTTGCAATCAGGTTCAAGAGGCTGAGCAAATCTCCTGGGGCCCAGGGGAAGAAAAGCAATAACAGACCTTTTCCAGTAGCACAAATGGCATTTCTTTCTTGGGAGAAAATTGAGATGGGGGTATAGAGAATATCTGTCAGGATGTGATTTCCTAGTCAATAAATAAAGTAGTTTCATTGAAATTAAAAGCTAAATTTGGAGACAGAATTCCAATAAGAACATTAGACTGCATGTCAGACTTCAGCAAAATGCAAGTTTCTTCCCTAAAAGCTTTGTTTATAGGTTTTTCCTGTTGCATTACAGGTTTTGGTGAAATGGCAATCTCTAAGGAAAATTTATAGTGAAAATTTTTGAAGAGTAAATCTGTTTTGAGTTGGTTCATAAATGTAGCCAAAATAGTCAGATAATTTAGATCTTTGCTTGTCTTCACATAAGGAGGCTTCTGAAAAAGAATTCAAAATCTATTTAAGAACAAAGAAAATTCAGTACTGAGAGTGAAATAACCTGAGATAGGCCAGTGAGCCTGCTGCCACTTTAGATACTTGAACTGGAACTTTTGACAATGTGGGAATGAGATAGGTAAGTGTGGACTGGAACTTGGGAATTTGTATTCTGATACTTTAGCATTTCTGTTTTGCTGCTTCTGGATATATTTACAGATACTGCTCTAGTGGTCAGCAGTACTGCCCAGCTGGTGCAGGAGTTGTGCATCAATGTTGCAATGTAAGGAAATTGCCCTTTCCCTGTTGACTACACCCACATGGATAAGTTTTACAAACATGGGAAGGTGAGAAGATGGTGGATCAGTCCTCTTCTTCTCTGCTTCACAAATCAGCCCTGTCTGGGAGGTAGCACAAGGGAGGTGGCATTGGCAAAGGAAACCAACTTCTTTCTTGCACTGGGAAAAGGTCAATCTTAAAAGTTTACAAGGATTTCATCCTCCTTAAGGAAATTTTTGTGAAAGGAGAAAACTTCACCACCTGTAAATTATAAAGACTTCTGTTCCTGAAAAGAAACTATTATAAAATTCTTAAGAGAGTTACAGTGGGCTGAACTTGGGAATTTATATCAAATGTTCAGATTTGTTCAGACCCAGGTCTGTCGCACTTGGCATTCTGTATCCAAAATGACTGTTGCTGAACACCAAGGGACTAGTAAACATACACTGTTATTTCCCCAAAATATTTTCCTATTCTTCAGCTGATTTCCTGGCCTTCACCTCTGACCTCTCAGCTTGGTTATTTCCCAAGCCTGATGTGACTTATTTAGTCAGCAATCCCTATAGTATTTCCCTTCCAAGCACTTGTACAATGTCTTTACTTCTCATCCACCTGCACAGCTATTTTCTGAACCTACCCACCACTGAGTTTGATATCCCCTTAGTTTTGGACCAGAGGAGTATTTAAAAGAAGCATCTCATCCAATCTGTCCTGCTCTGCCCTAGGCAACCTCATGGACCACTGGAGAAAGCAAGATGCTACCTACCATAGATAGTCCTTTGGTGTGCCTTAACCTTGCACATCCATTTGCTTGTCCTGCCTGAGGCAATCCCGCTTGCATCCTGATAGTGTTGTTCCCTCCCAACTCTTCTATCAAAAAGCAGATGTCCTCCAGCCTTTCCTCAGAGCCACTTTAGCAGAACCCAGGAGAGGAAGAGGTTGGCTTATCCTGTGTGCTGAAGAAAGAACCAAATGATGCTTGATTTTAAGGTTAGGAAAAACACCTTTCTGGGACAGTGATTTCCCCACCGTGACTCAGGAGCCTTTTGTGCAGCCCATGCAAATGCCACGTGAGCGATTTATGTGCATCCCCTACCACCCAGCCAGGCGTTTTATTGCCAGCACCGTTGCTGGCAAATGACTCCTGAGGTCACACACTGCATTTTCATGATCTACAAATCACTTTGTGAGGGCATTTTACTGCCCCTTTACCCCATAAAATTGCTAGATTTGGTGTGAGGCGAACAGGCAGTCTTTCCAATTACATGGATGCTGGAAATTAAACAGCATGTGCATCCAGCAAAATGCAGCAGCAGCGTTAACCATATTTCCATGCTGGTACTGCCAGCTAATTCCTGAAACATAAGCTTAATTAATATATCTATATGATAATATTTTGGGCAATCTCAAAATTAATTGCTGTATGGCAATTATTGAGTTTCTCAAAGCAAGTATAAAATTGATGAGTATTACTCACATGAATTAATTTTCCCTTCACATGATTTTGATGGCTTCAGAAGGCTGACCTGGAACAGAGACTAGACAGAACTAGAGAATAAAGCAGATATTTATTGAAAGGTCTTTAGGGTACACCTTGAGCAGCACAAGAGCCTGACCAGGGCTACACCCAAGGTAGACTTAGAATGGTCACAAAAATGGATGACTGGTCACCAGGTCCTGCACTTTTATAAGTTTTGGTTCATTTGTATATTGGGGTTTAATTGTCCAATTACAGCTTCAGATTGTGAAGCCTCATCCTTCTTGTTTTCTCCCTTCAGTCCACTGTTGTTTATGTTTTTGGGCCTGAGATTTGTACTCATTGTCCTTGGTCTTCAGCAGGAAAAGGATTTGTTTTGTCTACCTACTCTGTGAAGAGAACTTACTAATACTTAATATGAGGCTCAGAACTACACCCCTAGGCAGCACAGAATCTGAAAAACACAAGAGTTAAAACTTTGGGTTTGCATATGATTACCCATTAGCTGCCAGTTTCTGAACAAGCCTCTGTGCCATGCCAGGCTCCCTGAAAACCCCCCAACCAAAATTTTGGTTCAAGGAGTAAAATTTAAGAAAACCTATTTGTAATGCAACCCTTCTCAAGTTGGGTTTTGGAGGCCATTTCCCCCTTGTGCAGCATATGCAGAATGGACTGCCCATGTAATAAAATATCCATGAGGAATACAAGAAGTACCAAAATTACAGGAATTATTTGCTGTGCCAAAATGCTGAGCTTATTTCTTTTATGGTTTCATTCTTCTAACTACTAGAGTTCAGGATGCCCATGTGAGTCTTAACCCACTGGCAATCTTACCAGCCACCATTCCTTAAAAATTTCATGTAAGAAATAGGTCCATCTTCCTTTTCTAAGCTGTAACTTTTGCTTTGTTTGTAGTGGCTAGGGATTATTTGGTGGGATTTGGATTTTGAGACAGGTTTCTGGGTTCATGTGTGTAAAAAGGACTGATGTTTGGTTCATGGTCACTTTCTGAAGGCCAGGTCTCTTCAGTGTGTGTCCAACAAGCTCCAAACCATTAGCTGTAAAGCTGTCCCAAGCTCACAGTTTGAAGGCATCCACAGTGCACAGCTGTGTGTGTCCTGATCCAACAAGTTGACTGTCTTGGCTGGGTCTGGATCTGCAGGTGTGATTTGAACAGTGATGGTTGCCCAAATCTCTATCATCCTGTGCCAGCATAAAAACTCCACCTCTGTTTGCAGCCTCTAGGGTTTGTCTAGCTGAACTTGCCAGCTGGTCCCTTCACACCCTTAATAGGCCAGGTTGTCCTCTGTGGTCTCTACATTGTTCCAGAGCCTTCTGGAATTTCATATACTATTAGCATCAAAGTTTAATTAAAACCCATGGAGAAATCGTCAGAAACATGTCTCCTGATGCATTTGGTAATTCCAGAGAGTTACAGCAGATGGGGCTGGTATTGTGCTGGTATTGTGCTGTGCAGATCTGCAGCTGGTCCACCTCCTCCCTCAGAGGGACCCACCACCAGCACTTTGGTAAGTTTTTCCAATACTGTAGGTAGAGGGATTGAAGAATCCAGGAAATTAGCAACCTGCTCTGAGTTTCTTTTTCAAGGCGATCTTGTACGTAGACAGCTCTGGAGTCTTCAAAACCACAAGGCAAGCAATGAAATGTGGATTCTTTTTCTGGGTTTTGATAAGTACTCGCCTGATTCTTTTGTTTTCTATTTCATTGTGAAAAAAGAACCATGTGCTTCACATTCTCAAGACTTTTTTCATAGAACCATAGTATCATAGAATGGTTTCGCTTGGAAGGGGCCCCAAAGGTCATCTCATTACAATCCCCTTCAATGGACAGGGATACCTTCCCTGGATCAGGTTGTTTAAAGCCCCACCCAACCTGGCCTTCAACACTTCTGGGTTTGGGACTGCCACACCTTCACTGGGCAACCTCTTCCAGTGCCTTACCACCCTCATTGTCAAGAGTTTTTTCCTGATACCTAATCTAAACCTAATCTAAACCCAGGTTTTCTACATCTTGGAGTGTCTTTTCTCCTTTTGGAAGGACACTACTTATATTGCAGCATCTCTGCACCTTTGTTGCTGGCACCTAAGGAACAAGACCAGTGTTAAGGTGTTTTGAATTGCATCACAGGCACTGCCAGCATGGTTTGTTCGTTTTCAGTTATGCTTTCTCCTGCCATCCATTCCTCTCGGGGGGGCTGGCTTTTCAAATACACCCCTGAAGTAGTCAGCTTCTCTCTTCAACAGTCACATCACAAAATACCTCAGGATGCTACTCTCTGAGGTGCAAAATAACCTGTCTCCAGAACCCATCACTCTCCTCAGTAATCATCGCAACCCTCAGTTGGTAAGAATAGATGGTGTGCAAAAGGGACTGATCTGCTCAGATCTGGTGTGGCAATGAAGGAAAAGTAGCATTACTCCCCTTTCACTCAATATTTACAAAGATGAGATATTCTGTTGAAGAATCTAGACAGATCAGTGTGACTTTGGCTAATGCAAACCCTTAGCACAGACACATTTCTGCTGGGAGTTTTTTTTTTTAAACAAGTATAGACTACTACTATATAGGAAAATAACATATTTGCAGTACAACTAAGCACTTCTTTGTACTAAGCCTGCATCTTTGTTTATGCAGGAATTGCTGTGCAGATTCCAATTAGTCCCACATCTATTTGGTACACAGACAAGGTCTCAGTGAGGTGGTGAAAAGGCAGGGAGGAGCAACGGAGAGCCTGAAGTAAAGAAATGAAGCAGAAAGCATCTTACCACAGCATGGAAGATAAAGCTAAAACTCTGAAAGAAAATTTGACAGGTTGCGCGTGAAAAGTAAAAAATATTTTTATCGCAGATGGTGGAAAATATTATTTGTTTCCAAAGGAATAAAATCAGCCAAAACAATTTAATTCATGTGGTTGTTTTTAGGCTTCTTTGAACAGTCTGCATGAGCCAGGATTAGAAACACCCCTTCCAATTTACATTTCTGTGTATCATCTTCCTTTTTTATTATTTTCCCCTTAATCAGTACTGCACAATGTAATTCAAACTGTCCTTTCTGTGAATCATTGTGATCTTGAAAAGGCTGTATGCCTCAGAGGCAGAGCAATGTTTTGTAGACATACCTATTTACCTCCATCTGTTACATAGTTCTATAGCTCTCATGCTCATCACTGGGATTCTGCTTTCATGAATCAAATCAAAGAGTTCTCTGCCTTCACCCAGGGAATAAAGCTCATCCCTGAGCGTGGTGGAGCCTCCACCAGCTCTGCTCAGTGATGCCACAGCAGGTACTTTGCAGGGAGCAGCTCCACTCCCCCAGCCATGCTGCCAGCTCTGTGTTCTTGCTGCTCTCCCTGCTCCTGCACTGGGGCTTTGCTTTTTGCTGGGGGGGATCAGTTCAGGGACTAAGCCAGCAAAACACTTCGCAGAAACACATGAATATGTTGCTGCTGGTAGTGCCTTGGGAAGGCTGACCAGAAACAGAGACTGGGCAGAGCCAGAGAATAAAGTAGGTATTTATTGAAAGGCCTTTAGGGTACACCTTGAGCAGGAAAAGAGCCTGACCAGGGCAACACCCAAGGTAGACTTAGAATGGTCACAAAATGGACCCCGGGTCACAAGGTCCTGCACTTTTATAAGTTTTGGTCCATTTGCATATTGGGGTTTAATTGTTCAATTACAGCTTCAGGTTGTGAGATCCCATCCTTCTTGTTTCTCTCTTCAGTCCACTGTTGTTTATGTTTTTGGACCTGAAACTTGTACTCTTTGTCCTTGGTCTTCAGCAGGAAAAGGATTTGTTTTGTCTACCTACTCTGTGAAGAGAACTTACTAATACTTAATATGAGGCTCAGAACTACACCCTTAGGCAGCACAGAATCTGAAAAACATGAAAGTAAAACTTAAGGCATCACTGGGTTAACGTCCTGAGCTGGTCCGCTGGGGATCAAATCAAAGAAAAAAATCACAGATTCTTTAAGGCTGATCTGGTCCAGAGCCCTTACAATGAGCACAGACATCTTCAACTGCATCAGGTTGCCCAGAGCCCTGTCCAACCTTATCTTGAAAGTTTCCAGAGGTGGAGTATCCACTACCTTTCAGGGCAATCTGTACCAGTGTTTCACCACCCTCATTGTAAATTAACTTCTTTCTAACATCTAATCTAAATCTCTCTTCTTTTAGTTCATAACCATTACCCTCTTTTCCTGCTAAAAAGTTTGTCCCCTGCTTTCTTGTAGCCTAAATGAACTCTGCTTCAACTTGAAGCCATTCCCCCTTGTCATATCACTACATGCCCTTGTCAAAAGTCCCTTTCCAGCTTTCTCTTGGATCTTCTTTAGGTATTGTGGAGGCTTAAGATCTTCCTGGAACCTTCACTTCTCCAGACTGAGCACCCCAGCTCTCTGTTTGTCTCCATAGCAGAGGTTCTCCAGCCTTCTGAGCATTGTCATGCCCTCCTCTGGTCTCACTCTAACAGGTCCATGTCCTTCTAATGCTGGGGGCCCCAGAGCAGGTAGGGTCTTACCAGAATGGAGGTGAGGGGAAAGAACCCCTGCCTTGGCCTGCTGGCCACACTTCTGGGGATGCAGCCCAGGATGCAGTTGGAATTCTGGGCTGCCCGTGCACATGGTTGGGAAATGTCCAGTTTCTCATCCATCCTGTCCTTCTCAGTGTTGCTGTCAATCCCTTTATCCCCCAGCCTGGTTACTGTGACCCAGGTGCAGGACCTTGCACTTGGCCTTGTTAAAGGTTCCCATGGGTACAGTACTCAAGCTTGTCCCTCTGGTGGCATCTCATCCTTGAGGTGTATCTACTGCACTACAGAGCTTGGTAGTATCAAAGGGATGGGAACAGATACCTAAGTGGTATTGTCCAACCTTAGGGACCTGTTGGAACCAGCACCCCTCCCAAACTCTGATTAGAGAGGGAGATGGCATTCCCTTAATACAATCTTCCTAAAACTTGACATATAGAACAACATTTGTTTATAGAAAAATATCCAAAGTATTTAATTCTGGATGGGAAAGGGCAAAGAGTTTTCATCATGACTGCTATTATAAACTAAGGAAGATTAAACTGCACCCTTGTTTCTCTGGGGGTATGGGGTTGACTCTTCCTGAGAGATTTAGAGTGGATCTGAAAGTTCCCAGAGTGGTACCTGGCAATCCCTTCCTCCTAGGACCTGAAGGAATATGTCTTGGTCAAACAGTACTGAATTATGTGCTCCCATCCTAAAGTGCTCCCCTTCTGATTCCTCCTGTTTTTATTTTCCCTCAATCCAGTTTTCCAGATTTGTACTTCCTATGATTGCTCTGTTGTCTTCATTTGGATTTCTTCCATTTGCATTTAGGACAGGACCCGGCCATGGGGCTAAAAGGCTCAGTCTTAATTTCCTGTTCCACTTCTGCATCTTAGCAGATTTTTCAATCACATCCCAAGCAGCATCCATCAGCTTTTTGTACGAGACCTGATAGGCAGGGCTCTGGCATGGCTTTTGGGTGGGTGACACCCAAGGACAGCCTAATCTTCTTGGAGCATCAACGGATTGCCGGATTCTCCACCCGTGACAGTAATGCCATGGGAGTCACGGATTAAATCTTCTATCTCTGTGTTTGTCTGCATGCTTAAACTCCTCTCCTGAGCCAAGAGGTCCCAAACAGTCAACAACAAGCTCCTTGCCAAAAGCCAGGGAAGAGGTCAAGCATCACTGGGAGCTGAGCCTCATTACACCACACTAGGTTGCACCCTGGTAAATCCAACTAAATCCATCATTTTTGCTCCCAGAGCTTTTGACTATCCCTCAGCACCAAATGGGAAAATGTTGGCATGAATGCCACATTTGTGGGAGGTTTTTTTCACTCCTGTCAGTATCGGAGTTACAGGGTGAGTGAGCAGTGCATCAATTATTGAATTATTTAACAGCTCCTCTTGTATCTCTCCCCTTGCTTCAGGAAGCCTTTGTGCATAGCTAGTTACCTTGGCTGACAGCTGGTGCCTGATGTGCTACAAAAAATTGTGAATGGAATCTACTTTGAAACAGGAGAATTATTAGTGTTACCAGCTACCAGCATGTGCACTTCTCCTCTACATTATCATTTGTTATCAAGCAGAAATGCAAGCTTTTTCTTCCTTTCCTACCTCTTCCTGATGATAGTGGCAAATGCACGACTAAAGATGAGTGCAAAGAATAGCAATGAGCAGTCCTGATTCTCCCTTGGGTTGCACAGCTGTGAATCCAGGAGGGGCTCCATTAAGCTGAGCAGGGTACACCTGTGTAATTGAGAGCTGAACTGAATCAGACAGGTGATATCTAGAGGTGATGATATGTGGTTTTAGTACAGCATAGACATTCTACTGCCTGAAGGATTCAGGCAGTTGCTCTAAGTCCTAACTGTTATAATCAGCTGCAGTGCATTTAGATTTCAGTCTGCTCTCTAAATCACACTGAAATTTGGAGCTTTGGGAGTACTCTATGTTTGCACTGGTGTCATGTGCACTAAGGATGTTCTTTCTTCAAAGATGAGCAGGAAGGCAGTAAAGGGCTCAGCTCTGGAAACCTGAATATGTGATTGTGTCTGTTTCTGTAAGAAAAAAAAACAACAAACAACTGCAGAAACACACAAAACTCACAGGTTGGTTTACATCAGTTGTCAGACGTATGGCACACAGATAACATTTGGCCCACACAGTGCATCAACACTCACTCTATAGGGTATCATCTTCCTTATTTTAGAAAAGCAAGTTTTACAGCTACAGAGAGTAACTGTTGGCAGGAGTCCATAGACAGCCTCTGCTAACCACTGATTTTTCCATATTCTTCAGCAATTTACCTGATTATCAGCCCTTAGGGATTTTCAGTATCCCTGCAATGGGTAGGAGCCACCTTAGCTAGCCTTGGACACATGTACTCTAGTTTTGTAGCTCCAAATTGTCCTCTTACATTGCAGTGTGTCATTTACACACTGCTTTAGGTCAGCATCATCTGACCTTGTTTAATTACCTGCTTTGGTGACCATAGGAGTTCCTCTTTTTTTCCCCTTGAATGTAGAATAGGCTAGGCTAGGATATTTTGTTTGAAAGGGATGATCATCTAGCAAAGGTCTGGATGTCTTGCTGAGAGGTGAACACTGTTGAGTTGTACCTGACCTTTTGTCACTGAGTAACTTTCCTTTCAGTGCTAGCTGCAAAATAATTGATTCAAGAACACTGCTTCAGCCCTGGTAGTGTCTGATGCATTTTCTTTGGGACTGAAAAACAATCTGGGATAAAGAAACTCAAGTTTTCATTAAATTAAGTGTTTCACCTGCTGTGAGGGTGCTTCCTGCAGGTGGATTTTCCCTTTTTTCTCTAGAATAAGGTCCATGCCACTGCAGTAGCTCTTAATGGGAGCTCAGGCCTCAGTGGCAGCACAAACTTATTGCCTGTGTCACATCAATTATTTAAGATAAACATTTACCCCTTACTATGAATATGCACAAAGCGTGTCACAGCAGGACCTTGATCTCAGCTGTGCCTGCTGCTGCAGAGGTGTAGTAAATCATCAGAGCAGGGTCCAGCATGGCTCTTCTGGCTCATACTTCTGTCTCTGCAGGGAAGGGTCTAATGTTACCCTGGGGAGCTGTAATCTAAACCGGATGGCATTGCTGACAGGCTGCCAGCCAGCTAAAGGTTTATTTTCCTCCACCGTGGCCCTCCCCGTATTGTACTAAGTGTGTTTATTTGTTTCCTGCATAAGGCATAGCACGTTCCCTCAGAAAAAGCAGGCTGACAGGAGGCTTAGTGCTGTTGCTCTGCCTCTTGATGCATAGAGAAGGGACGCTAGTTTCCAAGCCGGGTCATCCCTTCCAAGGAATGGGGTTTCCCGTTTCCAGGAGGCAGCACACTCGGGTCATTCAGGCAGACCTCACTGCAAATGCCAGGTGTCTCTGGCTGACACGTGTGACTCTGCCTAAATGTCCCCAGAAAATATGCTGCTAGCAGAGGAGCAATGCAAAAAAACATAGTGGTAGTGTGTGAAATTACAGATCTTCAGCAGCCCCATTGCCAGGAGGAAGATAAGCACACTCATATAATAGGACTGCAGAGGCAGGATTCAGCTCTCTAGGGTCCCATCTGTCCTTGGGATCCTATTCCAAGGATAACCTAGGGCAAATCATTGCAGTCCTGTGCTCCTTAGCTTACTCTCTGGCAGCACACCGGGATACGCAGCCTCAGAAATATGGTACAGGGCATGGCTGGGCAATGATGGTATTGTCTGCTCCAGTGCAAGGTGAGATAAATACTCCAGCTGTTCTCTTGGATCTGCTGCTCCCACACTGCTCCAGTTTCTGTGGCACAGCAGTGAGGAAGGGTGTACAGGTGAAAAAAAAGCCTCTGTAGGACCCCACTCAAATCCAAAGACCCTGTCCCTTTATATATATTTAATCCGTCTTTATGAGAGGATCCTTCCACGTGGATCCTCTCATTGTTTTTTAGCTTTGATCTGACATCTGTCTTCTACTTTCTAGGGGACCAAAACTGCAGTCATTTACAGCATTGTGTGTTCAGGTCATGCTGGAAGTAGACATCTCCCTTGGGATTGCTACATTCACTCTGTCCCCTTCTCCCTGCATTTCTGTCATGCCTCATGTACATTTTCACTTGCTTCTTTTATGGACATCCATCTAATCAATCTTCACCTGGCTTCTTATCCATGAGACATGACCTCTTCCTTACTTTCCCTGCACAGCTACAAGAGCTATACACCTTATTGTTCCAGGGTTGTGTAATACACCTTAAACATACAACATCACCAGCCTTTTGGGCAAGGGTTGCCTCGCTGTTGTCATTGCTGCTCATGGATGAGCAGAACTAGCTCATTCTGAGTTTAATGTACCCATCTGCTGCTGCTGTCCTTGGAGACTGTATCCCATGAAGGGTACCTATGAAGCCCTCCTTTATCTAAAAAGCTGTCCTCCAAGCACACAAAATCACAGAATCATTAAGGTTGGAAAAGACCTCTAACATCATCGAATCTAATCAGTAACCTAATGGTGCCAGGCCCACCAATAGGTTGTATTTGTATAATATCAAAACCATGTTCCTATGCCCTGTTCTCTGTGGACAAATAGATTAAAAACCCCATGGAATCAAGGTATCAATAGAGCTTTGCATTAAAACAATGATAAATGAGAATGTCTTAGCAGCTGCACTGTTTTATCTAGTCATGCATTGCTCTGGTCTCTATAAATGGCACTGCTTTAGATCCAAAATTTTAATGGAAGAAATTAGGACTGAGCTATAGTGGTCTGAAATTCTCCAAAGACCAGAAAATCCTTCCTTTGATGAAAATGAGAAATTTCAAGTGTTTCTAATATAGGACAAGAGAAAAGCAAATCTGAGGTGACTGTAAAATGCCTTGTGCTCTTCTGGTTTGGCCAGTGATCCTGATTAGTACTTAGTAGAAAAGTCCTCCCTATAGAGAAGGAGTGATTGCAGAAATGGGTCTGTGGAGCTGGCAGGTGTAGAGTAAGTGCAACCTCATTATCTCCGTGGCACTTGTATTGAGCCCATTTTCATCCACAGCACGGGCTCTCCTCTCACCCATAGGCACGGAGGCCGTGCTGCACTGAACACCTTCCACTCAATTATTTAAAATTCAGTTGCTATGGATCTACTCAAGGTGATCAGTTTAAAGAAAATGCAGATGGCCTCTGGTTTTGAGTTCCCTCTGCGCTTTGGTTAATTTGGTATGTAAAGGTATTAGGTTAATTAAATGCCATGTGTTGCATGGGGACTGACTGCATTTGTGGATTAATAAGTATCCCAGAGTGTTCTGTGCTGAAAGTCCTCAAGCTGGCAGACGGTTATTTCACTAAGAAAAGAAGCTAACTGAGAGAAGTCCTGGGGAAATGAAGAGGTTTCCTGTTAATCCTGCAGTTGTTTTTCCAGAACGGGTAGTTGCAGTGTCCTTCAGGTCCTTGACCAAGTATCAGCCCTTGCTGGAGAGACTGGAAGAATTTAAGTGAAGAGAAGCGAAGTTGTGCAGTTTGCTTTGAGGCTCCTGCAGGGCTGGTCCTATACAGTGAGCGTGTCAGCTGGCCAGAGGAGAACCATGGCTGGTGCGTGGAAATTTTCCTGCTAGGAGAGGATCTTTACCAAGAGCCATATTGTGAATCAGGTCAGAGGGTGTCCTGTGAGCAGCAGGCATGGTCGCGCCGCAGGTCTAGAGCAAACTGGCCACCATATTTGGGCACTCATGGTGGAATACACGTAGAGAGCAGAGAGAGGGGCAAATACCAACGCAAAGTTTCCAAGATGTTGAAGAAGAAGAAAGTTGTTTTCGTGCAGCCATGCCCTGAGGTGGTGGTGGAAGATCAGGAGAGAGACCAGGGCAGATGGACACTACTTCGCAATGTCAACCAGGTCCTGAAGCCCACGACCATGTTAGCGGTAAGATAGGGGGTCCCAAGCCCTGAGCATGGCTGGAAGCTTTCAGGCTGCTTTGAAATCTCTCTTGCTGTTGATGGGATCATTGTACTGCTTATGCCAGCTTCTCTCACCTTTCTCCTTTGTCTCCCCCCCAAGCACTGTAGCTCCCCCGCAGTGCAACCTTCTTGCTCTTCACATTTGGAAGCTCCTCCTAAAGATCCTCTTTGTGAATTGTGTGGATCTGTGTGTGGTGTTTCCTCCTCTTGCACCACTGTTTGGTTGTCACTGCCCCCAGTTTGTGAGGTTGAGGGTCTGCCCCAGAGCAATTTGTACGATTTTTCTAGTTTGGAAGGGTACTAAAACCCACTGGCTGCATTGAGGAGGAAGAGGCTGACCATGCTGATACTGTAAAGAGTCTGGTGGTATTCTCACTACTCCAGTACTCTGTCATGTATTTTGGGAAGTAAACTGCACCAGTGTAGGCATGAGGCAGGTTATGCAACTCGCAAGTCACAGCTGGTAAATTCATGAATCACCCCGATTTGCCCTGAAATCCTCAATATATCTGCTGGGTCTGGGGCTGATCTGAAGGTGATTGCTTCAGCAGAAGGAATGTAACTGATTTCTATGGGGTTTATATGAAATTGATTAAAGTCAGAAAAGGAAATAGGTCGGCACTCTTAATAAGTGATGTTATTTTATAACCCCCCCTGACCTTCCTGAGCTTACCAGCTTAGCCCATCCCATAAGACTTTTTTCACCAGTATTAAGAACTGCACTTTAATGGGTTTAAAAAGAGCAGTTTGAGGGGATGAGCACTCTGTGCATTAGGCAGACAAAGCACAGAAGTTGTCTTAGTGGTAGCAGAATATCAGTTTACCTTGTGGAGGGCAGACTGCCTTTTATCTCAGCTGTGCAGTAATACACCATATGAAGCAGGCTGCTTTTACAGCTATTCGATATTAGAGATTTTTTTTAAAAAAAAAACAGCATTACACTTCTTGGATTTTTGATCAAGAGCAATTTTTACAGAGCTACTAAGGTGTTGGAAAGGTTTTCTGCTGAGCAGAAACTGAGCAAGCTGGCTTGTCTCTTGCTGACACCTTGATCAGGTTACCCACTGTGTGCATGAATTTGCCCAGTGATGCAGAGAGGATAACAGTGCTGAACATTCTGAAATGCTTTGAGAGTCTTGGATCAAAGGAGCTAAAAAATAAATATTAATATAAATGGATTTATAACGTATCTGCTCCTGACACTGCCTTCATTACTTGTGATTTTTTTGCCTTTTTAACTGAGTTATGAGATGTGAGGATAAGACAGTTAATGAGAAAAATATATTAATATTATATTTTTATGAGCTGGATAAAGATGCTTAAAGCTGTAGTACCACCCTCTGAAGAAATGAAAACTCAAACTAAGGACTGGATCCTGAGCTCCATAAAAGCAGGATGACTTTGTTGATATCCTAGAGGAAACCTAGCAAGCAGCTGCCAAGGGTAGAGTCTGCCACAAAATGGTTGGGAATTCCTGGTGTGTAGTTTCTCCATGTGTGTATCCCTGAGTGCGACCTTACATCCAGGTGGTACTCACAGGTTTGTGTCTCTTGGAATTCTTAGTGAAGGATGACTTGGATGGTGATGTCTCCAGTTCCCGCTGCCCAGCACAGAGGTGAACATTGTTTAGCAGCCTGTTGGGCCAAACCAAATCTATAAATATGCTCTGTCCAGAGACACGGTTGATAGTGTAGAAAGGGGTTATATCAGAGCACATGCAAAGTGATACATCCTGATTCTCCCTCTCCCAGCAGTTTTTCAGGACTTCAAAAGGTAGATACTGCCATTTGCATCGCGCTTAATAGGTACAAGTGGAGCTGGTCTCCAAGAATGTGGTGGGGCTACTAGTCCACAGCATTAATCTCAGCTGCATGAATGGAAACACACCTGACAACTAGATTGCTCCAATTTTAATACCTTTTCACCTTGAGAATATTGGTGGGACACAATTCTGCTTTGTTCCAGTGTGAGTCCTGCTTGGGACCTTAGTTTGTAGTTATTTTGGAGTTTGCTTTTGTATTGAGGAAAACGGCTTCTTTAAAAGCTTTTTTGCATTTGAGTAATTTAATATCCACAGATCTGATGAGCAGATAGTCCCTGCCCAGCAGGACTGACAAAGGTGTATAGGATCAGTAGTGACATGAAGTGAGTGGATAGGGGTCAGCTGCTTGCTGTGTCTTTCAAAATGAAAACACAGAGGTCTGAAATGAAAGAGGTAAAAACATTTGAAACATGTAAAAGGACACAGCCTTTGGGGATTATGGATGCTAAAACTGTGCACAGCTTCAGGACTCAAATGAAAGTGCTCACAGAAGATAAAATCCACTGAGAAGCATTAAATACAAACAGCCCACCTACGCATTGCTGTAGCTGGAAGAACTCCTGAAGAAGAACAAATATCTGCCTCTCTGTTTGTGTTCTTAACCCATTTTTAGTCATTCCCTTTTCAGCAGTCTCCAAGGAATATTTGATAGTGGTTATCTGCAAGTAAGAAAGGTGCCACAAGCCTACAGATAAGGCTTAGCAGAGCTCAAAACCATCTCCTGGATGTGACTTCCTAGGTTTGTACATTACACAGAGAAAAACCTGTATCACTGTTGTGTAACCACTCTGTGACCAGCAACCACGCATGATCTTGAGAAGCAGAGAGGGCAAGTGGGACAGCCGAGAGTCAGGTCCATACGCTGTGTGGACCATGCCCTGCTTCTGGCACCTTGCAGGGGATTTCACAAAGTCATGGAATCAGTAAGGTTGGAAAAGACTTCTAAGACCTTCGAATCCAACCATTTACCCAGCACCAGTGTGTTCACCACTAAACCACATCCCCAAGTGCCACATGCAAATCATCTGCTTTCCTGAGCCTCTCTGTAGGAAAAGGGGTGGTTTGAGGTTTGAGAGGTTTGAGGTTTGAGAACATTTGACTTGTGCTAATGACTTGGGTACAAAACATCAACAACTTGTATCCCAAGGGATGCTGAGCTCCCTGCAGCACTGAGTGTAACTAAGCTGTCTTTGGTTCCAGGGGGATTATGTGTGGATGGACCTCAAAACCGGACGGGAATTCGATGTCCCCATTGGAGCGGTGGTTAAACTGTGTGACTCTGGACAGATCCAGGTCGTGGATGATGAAGGCAATGTATGTACAAAGGCTTATGTTGTCCCTTCTTCAGCTCTATGGCCTTGCTAGGGGGCTAGGCTAGGGGGCTAGGCTAGGGGGCCCAGGGCTGTGATAATCAGCTTTGTTATGGACTTCCCATATGTCCTGGGGAATCGGCTGTGCCATAGTTTTCTATTTGGAAAGACAATATTGTGTCCCTGTTTTTGTGGCTGTACTGGGAGTGTAAAATTGAGAACCTTCTTGAGAACAATGATAGCCCTAAAATAAATTTAGGTAGTTATTTGAACAAACTCAACTCAAGCTGAGGTTCCTCTCTTGTTATCCAGCCCTTTCTGTCCTTCCATCTCCTACTAGTATCTGATGTGCCCAAACACTGGTTCTCCTTCAATTTCCTACCTCTGTTTTTGTACAGTGGTGGCTATTTTAGAGTAAGGTCTGTATCAAGGTGGTTCTCTGTTCATTTCTTTTTTTTGCACTCCCTTCAGGGGTAATAGAGATTTGGTTTGGCAAGGTCCTTGTGGGCAATTTGTAGTGGCTTTTGAAGCCTTTAGAAGTGGTGAGTTTAAATAACACTGCCAATAAAAGTATGACTTTGCCACCATTGTCCATCCCTTTCTCCTTTTCTCAATCATCTTCTCTCTGCTCTCATTAATTTGTGGCAGAGGGTTAACCAGTGATGCAAAAATGCATTTGTGAAGAGGAAGGCAAATCTGCTATTTGCCATAAACTTCCCTGATGAGCTTGATGACCATGTTGCCCTGGAGGAGGCTCCTGCCAGGATGGCTTGTGTCTCCTGTCTCATGTTGCTCTAATAAAACTCTGACAAAAAGATGTTTTCTTGTTTCTGTTACAAATTCATCACTATCTTGCCCCAGGAATAGAAGCTGTAGCACATGTGCTGATGATCTCTTGTGTATGTTCTTCTGTCTGGTCCTTCTCTTTGGGGTGGGCTGTTTGTGTCTTTCGTCCAAGTGGTCTCTCATTTGACTGACCTTTCTGTGGCCTTGCCCTTTTCCCAGGAGCACTGGATTTCCCCACAGAATGCCAGCCACATCAAACCCATGCACCCCACCTCCATCCATGGAGTGGAGGACATGATCCGCCTGGGGGACCTGAACGAGGCCGGGATTCTCAGGAACCTGCTGATCCGCTATCGGGAGCACCTCATCTATGTGAGTGTCCACCTCACCTCCACCTCTGGTTCTGCTCTCCACCCCCTGCTCTCCTTAGCTCTGGGGAACCCGTGTCGGGGGGGAACCGTGATGGAACTGAGCATCTGGGTTTCTACTTTCACCTTGCCCCAGGTGGGGAAGGGCTTCTGACTTTGAAGGACATTGCAGAGCTTCTAGATGTCCCCGTGAAAGACCCCATTAATTAGGTGATGGACAAAGTCCACACCGCCTTGCTGTCCTGCCCCTGTAGAAGTTTTGGGCATGTGCATTAGCTTTCTACACACAGAACAACCAGTTCAACCCAAGCCATGAGCATGTTGTAGTCATCTGAAAGCAAAAACTTCTGTAGAGGTGTAAACTACATGCTGAATGTGACTCTTCTGCCCTCTCCCCGTGAACTATTAACTTATTTAACCCAAGGGGGGTTAAAGACAACCATTGCTGGATGTGGAAGCAGTGGAGAAAGGATGAAGAGGGGCACGCATGAAATAACTGGGAGCAAAGAAGTGAACAACTCCCAGAACACCTCTAGAAAACCTTCCCAGTCTGTGTTCATGGCTTACTAGGCCTGGGTTGCCTGGGATCCTGGCAGTTGATCTCTAAGGACAACAGTGTCCTTCCTTATGTCAGCTCAGACATGTCATGCCCAGTGGACCCAGTGCAGCCTTGCCAACCCAAACAGACATTCACAGATTGAGGGATTTACAGGGAGCCAGTCAGAACAGCCAAAAGGCCACCTCCTCAGCAGGACAGGAGTCAGCATTCAAGTTTCTATGCTGGTTTTATCAGTGTTCTCTATGTTGTGTAGTCTTCTGCACATTCTTCAGACAGAAATTCAGAGTGTGCATGTGTTTGCTGCTGATGTACTCAAACAGCCTTTGCAATTACAGAAAATTTGCTATTACTCTTAAATCCTACAGTTTCCAGATATTCAGGTAAGTGTCTTCTGTGCCCTTGAAGGCCTTGTCAAAGCCTCCTGGTCATCTAATTTCTAAAAGGTTCTAGAGACGACTAGATTTTCAGGCCAGAAGGAATTGCAAGACAGTCAGACTTCACAGATAAAATAAGCTATCAGAGTATGGTTGAGATTTTATCTACCAAGTCTGTTTGTTCATCGCTGCCTAATGTCCAGTGCTTTTTGATAAAATGATTTTGGATTAGGGCTAGGCAGTGGTGGAGAAGATGCCACTCTGCTGCACAGGCTGTTGTTATGATTGACAGCTCCTTGCCCCCTCTCTGGGAAATATCCATCTCCCAGAGATGGAGTCCAATCCTGGAGAAAGGGGACATGGGTGCTGAAAAGGCACTCATAAGTCCCCAAAGCTTGGAGGAGAATAGATACCTCCAAATGCATGTCTCACTCAGACACTTTATTTGTTGTGCATGATGCCTAAGTGCCTTGTATTGCCAATTTAGACAAAAAGAGTATAACCAGAAAACTATTCCCATGTTAGATGAACTGAATTTCTCCCTTTATAATTAAAATTTCTTGCCATTTATAATGATAAACTAGCAAGTTAACAGCTCAAATTCATACTTGAGGTGGTGTCTCCATGGGCATCCATGGCAGTGACCAGAGGAGTCAATAGAGCCAACAGAGACAAGATTGCCTTTCAGCTTTGCAAACAGAAGTGCCTCCCAGATGCTTTAGAGCTGACTGGAGCTTGGATATCATAGAGGAGTTTATGTTGAAAGAAAATTTTAGGCTGGAGGTCTACAGTCCAACCTCCCCCAGCTCAGAGCACATCCATCTTCAAAATCATGTGCAGTACTCATGTGGATAAGTGAATTCAAGCAACCTGAATGCCACCCCAGAAGTACAGCCAATAATTTGTAGCTGATTGGCTCATTCAAGGAACTTGAATTTACCCATTGAGCATTGCCCCTTTTTCCCCTATTTGCACCCTGCAGTGGCACAAAGTGGATTCCTGCCACTCTCTCTGAGGAAGTTTGGATTGTGTTGGATATTTTTTCAGTGGTGTCCGCGTGTCTCTTTTGGGATGCCTATGTTATCCAGCAAGGGCTTGTTGCCTCTCTAAGTGATCAGAGGTCCTCAGATATAATTCTGTGTGCACAGTGTCATCAGATTGCCTGTGGATACACCAAGCTCCTTTGAAAAAGCTCTGTCTCTCAGTTCCCTTGCTAAGCTATTCACAGGCATCCAGGAAGATTAGGAACACAAACAAGCACTGGGCAAAGTGTTGTTTGGCAACATCATCCTAATAAGGGCTGATGCAAAGGGCAGCTTTTAGGCTGCAGGTGAGTGTGGGTGGTGATTTGGACTGAAGTGACACAATAACCACATCAGTTTCTCTACAAGTCTTTCTGGTCCGATGGTGACAATGCAGTGTGTCCTACAGAGTTCCTGCCTAAGGGATGGCCACATCCCACAAAGACATTTGCATCACAGAGGTTCCAGGTTACTGTGTCTTGATTGCTCCACACCACTAATGGCTTTAAAGTGCCAGCCCAGGAACTGGGCACAGCACAGCAATTAGTGCAGTCTCAAAACCAGAATGACACTCTTAAAATGACAGACAGTGCATAGCTTGATAGAGAGCTATGCAAACCACTTCTGTCTTCAAGTGTGTAGTTGGAGGCTTAGGAACCCAACCTTAGGTCTCAGCTATTAAGAGTGATGGCACTGGGAGGAGTAGATTTTTGTCGGATGTGGTAAATATTGATGACAGTTTTTGCAAAGCCAAGGTACCATATGGTTGCCATGTATGCAGGGGACACCCAGTCCGCTGAGGGTTTTTTTTTTCTGTGGTACAATTAGCACTGTCTTAAAGATTGTGAAGCTTCACTGCTTGAAAGGATTTCTGAGCCTGCTGAGTAAATGATTACTTTTCCAATGGGACTTCAGTTCCTCTTGTTTCCTCATGTCTTTAGCTTTGTGGAGGATGTAGTTCTGCTCTAATAAAATATAATTTCCCTTTTTCTTCTCCCTCACATTTTACTCATAAGACAAACTGCGGTGGGAGGGTAAGTATGACGCTTGGCAATGTCATCTGCAATCGCTGTCATGCCTTCCACTGGATCAACTTTTTCTGTTCACCATTGTGGCCTTCTCATTTACTTTGCACCACCATTGCTGCTGCTTCATAAATGCACTGAGAGCATCCGTCTGCTTTGGTGCAGAGCTTGACCCACATGGTGAAGTTGTGACACCTTCCCAGAGCTGGAAAATTCCCAACCTGTGAATGTGATTAAAGCTTTAAGTGCTTCTCAGTAATGGCCTTAACTTGAAGGGAAAAATTGTCTGCAGCAAAATATGAAAAACTTCAACAAGGGTTTCTTGGTTTGGCTTGCACACAGCATGAGAAACTATGCTAAATAGCAAGAGAGTCTGGTGGGGAGTTTGGACTGGTGAGTAAGGTTCAATCTCTTTATCTGCAGATGAAGCTAGTGCCTGCTGCTGCTCTCTAAGGGCTGCCAAAATGCAGTAATGTTTGGTAGAGCTTTAACCCCATAACAATCCAGATGAAGTCAGCCATGGTGTTCTGGGTAGTGAGGGAAGCAGGCTCAGAAAGGATTTGTTTGGGGCTAATTAAAATGTAGGTCATGCAGGCAGTAATGAATTTGCTGTGAGATGCGGTTCCTGTGGTCAGCTACGGCAGAGTCCCTGCTCTCAGTAAAGCTTTATTTTTCCAATAGAAAAGGGCTTTGACATCGCTCAGCAATAGAAACCAGTGAGCTTCTATTTCCTTGAAAGTGCCCTTTGGCCCCTCATCAACAGAGTGAACAAAGTTTTGCCTTCTGTCAGCTGTGAGAATTGGGCAAATTGTGATTATTTATCAACTAGGAATGACCTACAAAAACAAGCAATAGCACAAGAGTTCATGCTGACAAAGTGTTTTGTGGATCACAAGGGAAGGGTCAGTGAGAGCATCCAGAAATCATTCCTAATGGTTAACACCTTTAAAAGCCTCTCTGCTTGCATTTGTGGCAGGGCAAACCAGTGTGACTGAAATGCAGGGGTTTCAAAAACGTCTGAAAGGAGTTAGATTTTTTATTAAAAAAGAGGTTCAAAGAAGGTGAGAAATGTCCCTAAAATTAACCTGGAATAAATTGTAAAGAGGAAAAGAGTTTTCCAAATACCTTAGTTAGGGCTCAAAGGAGTCTTCATTAGGGATTTTAGTGTCATAATCCCATTCAGAAATTGAGCTCCCTCCTTCTCTGAGCACTGAGATTACCTGTTCTGTCGCCTTTGAAGGCTTCTGTGGGATGTCTCTGCTCCCTTATTTCAATGCCTTCTTCTTCTAAAATCCAGTCTACGTGATTTCACAGCCAATTTCTACCCTTTGAAGTTGTGACAACATTATTCTGGAGCTCAAAGAGCTTTTTTCCCTTAATGGCACGTAATCCCCTGTTACAGAGAAGAGTATTGTGTCCTTTCTCAGTTACCACTGTAAAGTCAAACCTCTCATGGGACTGAGCTGGAAGTTTCTCTCTTGTGTTGGCCATGAGACTGGAAGGTGAGGAACCCCTAATGGCTTTCATCATCCCTGCTATGGGACACAGTTGCCACCTACTGGCTGCCTTCAGGAAGCCCAAACTGGTGGCAAGTTCTGCGTAGATGGTGGCAAATTATTTCTTCTCTCTCACAAGCATCCTTGGCTGTGCCACTTTGCTGCTTTGTGCCAAAGCCTTACTGGGTTTAGGCCATGCAGATGAAAACCCATAAGGATTACATGAATGTTGAAATTAATTATGTTGTTTCCAGAAAAAATATATGCAGTAGTGGGAGCACTTTCACAGCTGGTTGCACCAGGAGGGTAAGGTGAGATTAGTCTTGTAACTTCAGTGGCTAAAAATTTAACTAGGGAAAGTGACTTGAATTCTTTGAAGTCACAGAGTGAAAGTAGCCTTCATCTCATGCCCCTTGGCTGACCCAAGGTGGAGGCCCATTGACTCACCTGCTCTAGCCACTGACTTTTAGACAGATGAAACAGGGGAATTAGATCCTTATTCTCTGCCTTGAGCTTGGGATGTGGCCAAACCTCCTAACCTCAGCACTGCATCTAAGCAAGATAACAAAGTTCATGAATCCTTTGATGAGAGGTTTGAGAGAAACAGCTTCTGGAAGAGCAGAAATGAAAGAGCAAGATACTACAGAGGAGTTTGCTACCCAAGGCCCAGGACAGCTGGACCAAAGGCCATTTACAAAATTTCAGAAATAGATAAGAAGGGATATGTCAGGACTTTGTGGGCAATATCCATCTGCACATGACAAGGTTTAAACTGAAGTATGGAGAGATTTGGTTAGGCAGAGATGGTAGAGAAGAATGCATTGCAGAGGGAAATTCAGCAGCTGCTGTGGATTGATAAAAACAGGTTAGATACTCATCTGTCAAAATGGTTTGGATCCAACTGGTCCTGCCTTGAGATATGAGAATGGTTGTCAGGTTTCTTTCATCTGTGGTTTCTCACTGAACATGCAATGCAGTAGATGTGTATGGATTTATGCTGGCTCTGGTGATATTTTTGCAAATATGAGCTTCTCTTAAGACTTGGAATCTTAACTGAGAACATACAAAATATGTATTAAGGCTTGAAACCATGCTGTGCATGAGCAAGGCTGAATATGAACTGATTTGGGTATTTTGGGACGTCTGTTCCCATTTTACTCCAGGCTCCCTCTGCAAGCATCTCTGACTTGAGCATCATCTTTCATTCAGCTTTTAAAAAGCTTTGATTTTTCTGGCCTCCATCTACATCCCATCCAAGCTCCAAAGTCTCTCAGCTACACCTCACTGTCCCCATAAACCTTCATGTGCTTCTCCTCCAGACATACACTGGTTCAATACTGGTGGCAGTGAACCCCTACCAGCTCCTACCCATCTACTCACCTGAGCAGATACGCCTCTACACCAACAAAAAAATTGGTGAGATGCCACCACACATCTTTGCAATTGCTGACAACTGCTACTTCAACATGCAGCGCAACAACAAGGACCAGTGTTGTATCATAAGGTGAGTTGCTGAGGTTCCAAATGTGCCATATCCTGAAAGCAGATGCTGAGCAGATGCAGCATGCTTGATTTGGAACAGCTTATCAGATAGAATCAGACATTGAATGACTGATGAGCTCTTCCATCCATGTATTCCCAGTGCAGAGGTGGTCTCTGTTCACAGTCACCTTGCTCCTAGTAAAGGTGCTTTATCAATACTTTGGTATTTACCCTCACAACCCATTGATATTAATTTCATTTTCATCATTCATCTCATATTCATTTTTAACCTCCACTTTTAAATTCCAGCTCAATACTCCTACAGACATCAAAAATGCAAACATTGATACTTTCTTCACAAAGAAGGGTCAGGGACAAGCTTGGTCACTGGAGCTGTGGTTATTCACACTCCTGAATGGTGTCTCCATGCATGGCTCTGCTCTGGACCAATCAACCTTGGGCACCAGGAAGTGCCTGGTCACAGTTATCCTCAGTTCCCTCCAGTATCTGTCCCAGATGGTGGTATGAGCCAGATTTGATGTCCTCAACTCTCCAACATGATCCTATAAATTCTGAACCCACCGTCTTTTTCATTTGAGGCACCCTTTTCCCCAAGGCATGCCTACCCTAAGTTTCACTGAATAAAAAAAAATAACTCTGGAACATCCCGTGGACAGTCTTTCACGTACATGAGTCTGAAAAGGCCATTCAGCAAGGCTTTTTTTGCTGCCCTAAAAAAGCATCATGTGGGCCCATAGGAGAGTCAATGCAGTGTGCCAGTGGCCTGAAAAGTGAAACAATTTTCCCATGAGGCCAGGGCTGGATACCCAACGTGAGGAAGCTCTGTTTCAGTCACTTATTTTGGTTACCCCATGTATCAGACATGCCATAGACTCACCCAAATATTTCTGCCCAGCCCCTTCACAAGATAACTGAGGTTATGTTTCAGTGAAAAGTTTGAGGAATAAGTCTGGCTTCCTGCCCCATAAGCTTCTCCTCTCCCATCTTCTCCTTGTTAGAACAAGCCCAGGAGGCCTGTGGAAGTGCCTGCTGTTAAAGGGCTGTATTTCACGGTCTGCCTTATCACAGCTCAAGACTGGTGATGAAGATGTCCCATGGGAACTGCTAGACCCTGCATCACAGGGTCTTGGTCTGGTTGTCATACCTGGAAAGCACTGACTGAAAGTACTTCATGACCCTCTCAGTGCTGATTGAATGATGGCATTTGCTGGGCATACCCAAACTCAACAGCTTGGGCCAAATGAAACACAGAGCAAATCTGGATCTTGGCTGGAAGCTGTCTGGTACCATGTCCTACCATTTGTCCCACAGCCAATGCTTGGGATGCTGGAAACCCATCCTTAGTGGTTTCATCCTGCCTATGCTAACAGAAGAGACACAGAGATGGAAGTTCCTTTGGAGACAGAGAGAGGGACACTGGCAGGGAAGGGATGCAGCATGGCTTTCCCTGACCTCCACTCCTCTTGTTCTTTGCAGTGGAGAATCGGGAGCAGGGAAGACAGAAAGCACTAAACTGATTCTGCAGTTCCTGGCAGCAATCAGTGGTCAGCACTCCTGGATTGAGCAGCAGGTCCTAGAGGCAAATCCCATCTTGGAAGGTGAGTCCTCAGATAGTAAAGAATTCTTTTGCTGGAAAAAATAAAAAAGAGATTCAGGAACCATAAGATATAACCAAATGTAAATCCCTTATGCCACACTTCGAGTTTTCAAAAAAGTGATAAAACTTTTTTTTGAAGTACACTTTTGCTAAACAGCACATATAGATTCTTTCCATCTGAATTTATTTTTCATGAGACTAATATTCTCTTATTTGAGCTCTCACTGTTTCCTTTCATATTGTTGACAACTGTTGTTGAAAGCAAAGCATTTCAACTTACCCGAATTATTTATTCAACTGTTTTGTTACTTAAAAAATTAGGGGGGAAAAGTGATTTTCCACTGAGAACAGTACTTTTTTTCTTTTAAAAAATCCATACAAACCCCTGAGTTTTACCTAATTCTGTGTGTAGTATGTAAAAGTGCTGATCAATGCTTTTTTGAGTATCTGATGTGCAGTCAAAGCTCTTTTGAAAAGTCTCACCACCTCGTCCAGTGCTGGACTGCATGCAGAGCATCAATATCTCATCCATGCTGCATTCAGCTAATTATATGCATATCTTTTGGCCATAGTTGCAAAAATCCTATTCCTATTTTTTGATGGTTTCATAAAACATCAGTTTAATGGGACCTGAGCTTCACAGCACCTTGTGCTGGCTGTATACATTAGCAAACCCCACCTTTTCCTTCCAAGATAAGAATGACCTCAAAATGCAGGAAAAGAAATAGAGGAGTCCAAAAAAGAACCAGATAATGAGAATCAGCTTGTGGCTTTAATAGGTTCATTGGCAAGCTGTTACTATGATCAAACTCGCTATTTTAATTGGATATCTTTAAATTAAATAGGTTATTTGACCCTCTTGACCCAACATGGTACCAGATGTACCTTTTATGATTACACAGAAAAACTACATTTTCCTTAAAGAGTAACACTGGGGTTGTTCTCTAAAGATTGAGGTTTGATCAGCCTGGTCTCGTGGGGAGTGTCTCTGCCCTTGGTAGAGCAGTTGGAACTAGATGATCTTGAAGGTCCCTTCCAACCCAAACAATTCTATGATTTTTACCTCCTCTGCTTGGTAAATAACCCTCTAGGAGCCAACTGAAATGTGACAAGCACACAGGATGTGCATTGAATATGCACTTAGTCACTGCTGAGATTCAGGAAAGAGAGACTCTGTAATTCAAGCTCATGTCCATCACTTGCCAGAAATCCTGGAGCAGAAACTGCAGGATGTGCTGGCTTAGGGCACTCATCCACACCCAACAGGTGTATCTTTGGGCACGGGTACCTTTCTCAGCAGTCTGTTTGCAGGGAGAAGTCTCCTGCTGGAGGTTGGCTTAGTTGTCTGTATTTCCCTTTTGGATATATTTTCCCTTTTCTTTCACTCTCAGTCATTGAATCACTCACCAGCATCTCTGTCATTTTCTGCAGTGTCACCTTTCACACTGCAGCCACACTTGCTCAACTCTCTTCTATTTCATTAGCTGCCACCAAAATCCTGCTGTCCTGGCCTTTCTTCCTGGATAAGGTCTCCCCATTCCAAGCTTCCTCCTCTGTGCTCCTCTCTGTATTTCCAAGGACAGTCATCTGATATACATCTTGTTTACTCACATTGAGATGAAATTGATCCAGCCAAACTTAAGAGAAGGCTTTGGGGCTGCTTTTAACCCTCTCAGCCTTACTCTTTTGACTTTTCCCGCCCCACGAGACCAGATCCATCATCCTGTCTGCACCAGATCCTCACTAACACACCATAATTCTTGCAGCTTTCGGGAACGCGAAGACCATCCGTAATGACAATTCCAGCCGATTTGGGAAGTACATTGATATCCACTTCAACAAAAGGGGAGCCATAGAGGGGGCAAAGATTGAGCAGTACCTGCTGGAGAAGTCCCGGGTGTGCAGGCAGGTAAGGTGATACACCTGCAAGAGCACCTTTGCCGTGCTGTTCTCCTCACAGAGCTGACATTTGCCCTTCCCCTGCAGGCCCAGGACGAGAGGAATTACCACGTGTTCTACTGCATGCTGAGAGGAATGACCGTGGAGCAGAAGAAGAAGCTGGGTCTTGGGAAAGCCACGGACTACAACTACCTTGCAATGGTGAGAGAGCAGTGAAACAGAGGTTTGGTGGGGTGAAAGGTTCTTAGCAAGGGAGAAGGAAAAGAGAAGTGCTCCAGCAGCCAAGAGCTGCTTTGCTGGTTATGACCTTCCTGAGCCTTAGCCACAGGCTTTGACGGATCTCTTTGTCCCACCACCACAAGGCTCACAGTCTTAGTGGAAATCCCTAATCCCTGTGTCTAGACCAGGCTGTTTCCACACTTTCTGTGAAGTAGGACACAAGCTTGGATGGGATGGTGTATGGTGCCCATGCCACGTGTTTAGAAGTAACCAGGGTGTTAGATAAGACCTGCTGCTCTTGAGGCAGTGATGGGCATAGAGGAGTGCTTGTCTGGATGGCAGACAAGCCATATTCTGTTCTCAGCAGAATATGGGGCTGAGCTGTGTGTGCTCCAAGTGTCTGACCAAGCCGGCAATCTCCACCCCCACTCCCTATATCCCTATAGTGTTGATATCCAGAGGAGCTGATAGAAGCAGGTGTAATTAAGGCTGGTGCATCATCAGCAAAGCTGGGACCCAGATTTCTAACTGGGTCAGTGGGAGCCTCCAGCCCCCTATCACCATCTCAGAGAGCTTTTCTTCTTCTGCTGATGGCAGTCAAACACAGGGTACCTGGGGACAGCAGGTTAAGTGTAGGTTACAGGGCTGAGCACTGAATCATAGAACATGACAAAGGGCAGAGCAAGATCCACAAGTTCAGCATCATCCCTTAAACAAAACATTGCTGGTTCTGAGGGAAGCCCAGCTTAGGGTTACACCCCAGTGCTCCCTGGCTTTGCCCATGCAGTGTGTGCCCTGTTTGCCTCCCCAGGGTAACTGCACGACCTGTGATGGCAGAGATGATAGCAAGGAGTACGCCAATATCCGCTCCGCTATGAAGGTCCTCATGTTCACCGACACGGAGAACTGGGAGATCTCCAAGCTGCTGGCTGCCATCCTGCACATGGGCAACCTGCAGTATGAAGGTAAAAGGACAAAGTACAGGGACACGGTCCAGTGCACTGCTGCTCTTTATTCGGCATGCTGACAGAGAGCCAGGCTTAGGGATGGAAGGCTGTATCCAGAACACCTGCCACGGTGCCATGCCAGGGACTCAGGCGTTTATTGTGGCATTGTAAGGACAAGGAATAAGGAATAATTCCACCTGCCCACAGCAGGGCTGCCAGGCTGCAATGTGCTCAATGATATCCACGTTTTCTGAATGTTGTGAGGTTGAATATGGCCACAGGCCATTCAGTAGACTCAGGTTTTACAAAATGAGGCTAATGGAGTGTTTGACAGATGCCTGTGTGATTAGATATGCCTTTGTAAATGTACCAAACAGCTCTGCTTTCAGAAATGATGCAGTGATTTAAAAAGCCTCTTCAGAAGACAGAAACCCAAAGCACTTAGGTGCTAGAAACAGTTCTACTTTCTTTACTATCTGGTCTGGCAGAGCAGAGTACAGGTCCTTTGCAGCCAGCAGCTGGACTCCAGCAGATGCATGAACTTTTCTCTCCCTTCTGATGGCCAGATTTTGCCAGGACATCACACAGAGGCAGTGGAGAAAGACCCTTTCCCTCACCCCATCCCTTTTCTGCAGAGACACGTCCCTTGCTGATGGCTTTCCCTCTGCCTTTCTTTCCCCAGCTCGGACCTATGACAACCTGGATGCCTGCGAGGTTGTTCAGTCAGCATCGCTCATCACTGCAGCAACATTGCTAGAGGTCAGTGGCCCTGCAGTGCTGCTGTTCCCTTTCTGATTCCTTCCCAGGTTTTTGGTATTGTGGCAAAGCTTCATCTGAGCCAGCCTCTCCTTGCGTCACCAGCCCTCGGAGGCTGAAGAGGCCCAGATAAGCCATATTGTGTCCTGCATTGGCAGCATGAAGGTGAAAGTCTCCATCTGGACTGAGTAGCCAGAGGAGGTTACAAAGATGCTCAGAGGGCTGGAGCACCTCTTCTATGAAGACAGGCTGAGAGATTTGGAGTGTTTCAGCCTGGAGAAGGCTCTGGGGACAGCTTAGAGCCCCTTTCAGTATCTAGAGGGGCAACAAGAGAGCTGGAGGAGGGACTTTTGACAAGGGCATGGAATGATACGACAAAGGGGAATGGCTTCAAACTGAAAGAGGACAGGTTTAAATTAGATATTAAGAAGTTCTTCACTGAGGGTGGTGAGGCACTGGAACAGGTTGCCCAGGGATTTTGTGGCTGCTCCACCTGTGGGAATGTTCAAGACCAGGTGTGATGGGACTTGTGAGCAACTTGGTCTAGCAGAAACTGTACCTGTTTGGGGGGTTGAAACTAGATTATCTTTAAAGGTTCCTTCCAACCCAAACTATCCTATGATTCTATGATCCAATTATCTGAGCTTCCCTTCATACCAGCAGATAGAAACAGACCCTCTGGTGGGACATCGTCCTAGAAAATGCATCCAAAAACCTCAGTCCCTAAAGAAGGGTGTTTCCCTCACTGATACAACGAAAGTTCATAACAATACTTGAGACAAATGTCATATATACTCTTTGTCTGAAGTGAGGTGAGATGACCCTCACTGAAATCATCCATGCAGTGACTGGAGCATGTCTTCATTGGCCTTCTTAAGAGCTAACAGGGATCCCTCAGAGACAGCATCTCATCTCCCTAGGCACTACTGGTCCCAGAGCGGGATCCACAGCTCTCTGTCCACTTAGGGAGTGGATATTTCCCTGAAGAAGTATAAAAAGGGATCAAGGTGATGCAAAGCTTTAACCCATGCTGGTAGCATACAGCTTTGCAGGCTTTGCTTTGCTTTCTCATCCTGTCTTTCCACACCTCATTGGCATTTCATGCTAAGTCACAAGAACACCTTCCAGATTAAAATACAGTATAAAAATGTTAATTTTTCTCTCCAAAAATGCCTGTGTACTTAATTTGAGGTACCTCCCTCATAGAGCAGCTGTGTTTGGTGCTGTCTCTGCCAGGTTGAGCCTCAGGATGTGATGAACTGCCTTACCAGCCGGACGATAATCACGAGGGGAGAAACTGTCTCCACCCCTCTCAGCATGGAACAAGCGCTGGATGTGAGGGACGCTTTTGTAAAGGTAAGGCTTAGGGCATCTCCTTATGCCTTCTGTTGATAAGCTGAAGAAATCTGCCCCTTCTGAGACTGGAGCATCCACTGCACAGGAAAAGGGTCTCACTTGGTGCCTGTGTGAGCTCAGATCAGCAAATGCCCTTGAAACCGTGTTCTAATTGGGATGTACAAAGAGTTGAGATGGAAGGCGTCTAGATAACCTGCTCTGCAAGGGATTTGCAATCTGAAGTGGAGGTTGTCTATACTCAAAGGGGACCTGTGGAAGGACCCAGCATTCTGAAATGACTTTACCTCAGCTCGAGGAAAAATCCTCAGCTGCTGTAAATCAGAGCAACTCTACCAACACCTCTAGTACCCAACCTGAATTTCAGGATTTGGGAACATAAGCAGAAATGAATACAGCTGAATGACACAGGGCCAGGGATAGAGCAGTCCAGAAGCCATCAGAGCACTTAGAACATCTTGAGGCTTTGGAGTGATGAAGGTTGACGAGGTGGGTGTGCATCACTGCTGTACTGTTTGCAGCCCCATGTAAAATTGTGAGACAAGCATTACTGGCATGCTTTGACCAACTTGGGTCCTCATTTTATCTGTGGGGAGTTGGTAGATCAAGCTGGTTTGGTAGCTAACTAGCCTGCAAATCCTGGTAGTATCTTCTCTAGTGGTGATGGGCCTTAGAATTGGGCTCCCCTCTTGGTTGTACTGCTGTGGCTTATAAAATAAAAACTAATAACAGTTTAAAACATGAAGTTCTGGAATTACTGAAGCAGCAATATCTGTGTCATTAGATCATCAGACTGTTCAGCCAGTGCTGCAATATTTCAGTGAGCACCTTGTTCAAGTGAACAAGATGTTCTTGCAGTATAACATGGGTCTGCTCTGCTGATCTGTAGAGAGAAATGTGTGGAAACCAAGTAAAGGACTGTCTGGCTTCACAGAGAGCCCATAGATCCAAAATTTAGCACTATCCAAATTTGGGAGTTTGCTCTCAGTTGTCTTTTAGCTAGACTTTCGGGTCTGTTTTCCTCGATCTGCATAATGATTCTTGAAGCTTTAAACCATGCCAAGAGTCTGGCACAAACATTGGTGAGCACATCCTCAGGGACTGTCTGGTTGTTGGCCATGCTTTAGGAGAACCTGTGCCATCAAGGGTGAAGTGGTGACACAGAGGACAAACTGCTGAACTGTCTCAACTTGGGATGTTGCAGGGAATTTATGGGCGACTTTTTGTGTGGATCGTGGAGAAGATCAACGCTGCAATTTACAGACCTCCTTCCCAGGAACTCAAAAGTATCAGGAGATCCATCGGCCTTCTTGACATCTTTGGCTTTGAGAACTTCACTGTGAACAGGTATGGAGGCTGCAAAAGGAGAACCAGGTCTTAATCCTCCTTCACAAGGCCAAGCTCAAGGTGTTGCAGTCCTTTCACCTCTCCTGAAGTGAACTGGACTGGGTAGGACCAAGTCTTTTTCTAGATGAGAAATTATCAGAGCTAATCAATTGCAGCAGACAGTGGAGTTCCTAAACTGATTTAGACCACACACATAACATTGTTTTGGGAGGAAAACTGATTGTCTGAACCAATAAGGAAATTCTAAGCTAACAGCAGCCTTATTGAGTGGTTGATGAGGTCTGAGAGTATTGCTTCAAGTGTGGAGAGAGATGTAGAAAAATTAACCAGGATGGATCTAAAGTGGCCTTTTCTTGACCTTCCCTCCACAGTTTTGAACAGCTTTGCATTAACTTTGCAAATGAAAACCTGCAACAGTTCTTTGTGCGCCACGTGTTCAAACTAGAACAGGAGGAGTACAACCTGGAGAACATCAACTGGCAGCACATCGAGTTCACTGATAACCAGGATGCCTTGGACATGATTGCCATCAAGCCTATGAACATCATCTCACTCATTGACGAGGAGAGCAAGTTCCCCAAGGTGTGTTTTGGGTTCAGCCTTGCTGCCAGTGACTCTTCTGATTTTATCCCGTTTGCACTTGCGTGCTGGCACCCTGTGAGAGATCTGCTCAGCCCCAAACACACATTCACCAGTGGCCTGCCTATTTATAGTTTTTATTGCTCTCTTAAACTTTCTTTCGTCAATGTCACAGCCATACTAATAAAAGTGTTTCTGATAGGAAAACATGCCTGCAATCTGTTGGCAAAGTTTAAGAGAAAATAATGTTAGATATACTCCTTTTGGAGCATTATTTTGAATACAGCACTACATACCGGTGACATTTAATCAATTTCTGCACTTGAGATATCTTCTCCAACATATCACTCCTCAACATAAATGCACATTGTCACCAAGACAAGAAAGAAATGTGCTATTAACTGGAAAATTATTTCAATGAGAATAGCCTTGATTAAATGTCAGATCTTTTTGTGCGTGTACAGGGTACAGATGCCACCATGTTACACAAGCTGAACTCCCAGCACAAGCTTAACACCAACTATATTCCTCCGAAGAATAACTACGAAACCCAGTTTGGCATTAACCATTTTGCTGGAATTGTTTACTACGAAACAAAAGGTATGAGGAAGCTCCTAGGGCACTGCAAGGGGTGAGGGGATGTTCATGGGCAGATGAGCTGCTGCTGTGTTGGAGCAGGGAAGGGTGGTAGTCCACAGTAGTGTCAATGTATTCCTTTTCTGGCTGCAATGACTTGACCCTCCAGCTGTGCCCATGAGCTGCAGAGTTTGGTGCTGTTTCATTTGTGTGTGCCTGTGACAGAATGGCAGTGCTTTGCACCACTGCATCTTCAATCCAGTGTGAAGATGCACCTCTGTCTTCCTTCTCATGGTGCCTCTCTCTCTGCCCACTCATTACTCCCATTACCTCACCAAGAACATCCAGTAATCCAAAAACCCAGAAGCTGCTTGCAGCTCACATGCTGACCATGTTGCACTGTGTCATCTATGTGTTGTCCCATTATTTCTCTAGGTTTCTTGGAGAAAAACAGGGACACGCTGCATGGAGACATCATTCAGCTGGTGCATTCCTCAAAAAACAAATTCATCAAGCAGATCTTCCAAGCAGATGTGGCAATGGTAATGCAGGCGGGAGAAGATCTTTATTCACAAGGAGGGGTGTTCCTGGAAGGGGTGGAAGATTTGCAGAGTCATATTGCTCTGATGCCTTTTGGGGTTAGTGAGAGTCAACCATCAGGAAGTGTTAATGCAGTGTCATGGGTGCATCCACACTCATGCCCCCAGTTCACGGCATTTGGTTCAGCAAATATTATTTTTTTGCTGTGATTGCCATTCTGAATTGTGTAGGGATTGGAACAATTAGGTTTGTGATTGTAGAAATCTGAGAGAAAAGTAACTGTGCCTTCCAGTTAGGTCATCCAGATGTGTATATAATAGAATGAGAAGTGAACTAACAGAGGCCAGGTTTAGATTAGGTGTTAGAAGAACTTCTTATGTGTGAGAGTGGTGAGGGACTGGCACAGGTTGCCCAGAGAAGCTGTGGATGCCCCATCCCTGGAAGTGTTCAAGCAATCTGGTCTACTGGAAGGTGTCCCTGCCTATGGCAGGAGAGTTGAAACTACATGATCTTGAAGGTCGCTTCAAACCCAAACCACTCTATGAGTCCAAGTAAAAGCCAAATACTTCAACCAGAGTAGAACAAAAGGACAGTCTTTTTGGTCCTTAAGCACTGCAAAAGGACTTGGAGGGAACAGTTGTGTTTTACTGTTACAACAGCAGAGAGAGGGAACTCCAGTTATGAAAGCTGAACTTCAAAGCTCCTCTCTCCACATCCCAGTCCTCCAGTAGGTTATGTGCTTACTCCGTGCTCAGTGTGGGAGAAGACTGTGTGCCCTGAAGTTTCAGAGAAAGGCAGAGTTATTGCTTTAACCCTTCCCACCCCATTTGAGCATTTATTACTGGGATACCAGCTTAAATGCTTAGATTAGTGACCATTTCACCTTTAATAACACAAATGTATGATATTTTCTTCAGGAAGTTGAACATCTAAATCTCTCTACTCAGCCCTGCTCCCAAAATTAAAGTAGGAGGTGTTTTAAAATATCAGTCTTGCAGAATCTGAAAGTCTATACAGATGAGTCACTACGGCCAAATCCCCCAGTCTTTCCCAAGGCAAAAGCCATGGGACTGCAGAGGGTATGGGGACAACGTTTTTCAAAGCAAACAAAATTTTGGGCAGTCGGAGTCCCATTTCCAAATGCCAGCCAATGCCACTGATGGACCAAGGGACTTAGGGACTTTCAGGAGTGCCAAGCTGGAAGTGCTGAATTCCTTTACTTGCCAAGGGGAAGAAATATTTACATTCCCAAGACATTTCTTTGAATACACTACGTGCTCTTTTGCAAGCCATGTTCATAACCTTTAGCCATTCAGTTTTGGTTCTGCTGAAATTAATGATCGTTATCCTTTTGGCTTCATTAGGAATAAGAGAACATTTATCAATTACTAATCAAGCTACCAATTGGCATGACACTCCTGTTGGGTTCAGAGCTATCCTCAGAAGTGGATACTCCTGTTGAAGTAGACACTAACTCCCTTAGCATCAGTGCTGCTGCTTACTTTGCTTTTTATTGCTTGTTCCTCGCTGCTTTTTATTTTTGGTGTAAGCTTTGCAGTTGACCTTGGAAGTGATTTCTTTCTTCTTTGGGCAGAGCAGAGATGCCCTCTGGGGCATCAATGAAAGGGTTTACACAGTCACACAAGCCTTCTCACAGGGATCCCTACCAAAGCATTTTTAAAAGATGCTGGAACAATATAATAGCAAAATTGAGATGCCTGCCTGGATGTTGTCTAGGATCTGCCTTTGAAAGTATTGGAACCCTTTTTTTTTTTTAAGCGTAAGCCATTTGGGGTTTTTTTATAATTTCACTAGACATCTTCTATATCTGTCCCAAGTGGTGGTCTCTTTGCTTTGATGCTTTAATGATGTCTGGTTTTCTTTTTGGAATGAGAGATTTTTAGCCGGATGTCAATGAACTGGAGGAAGACCAACATTGTATACCAGCTCCCCTAGTCATGCACAGTGTCCCTGTGAACCTGGGGAGCACTCATTCCCTGAACACCACCACACAAAAATTCTCAGACAAGCAGGATCCAACATGGGGCTGAGATGCTTTTCCCATTGCTTTCCACCAACACTCAGTAAGGTTTGCAGCCCCTTTCTTAGGACATGTGTCCCAAAAGAAGGAGCAAGTGAGCCTGGGTCATGGAAATTGACTCCATGTAGCAAAGGTCTGTGATGAAGCATCCTTGGAATGTCTGGGAACTGTGCATTCCTTCCCTGAGCTTTAGTGAGGAGCTTCCCAGAGACACTCAGGCTTGGTCAATCAAGTATAGCATCTTCTCTTAAAAAGAGAAATGTGGCTGCTCTTCTAAGGGCTAAATCAAATCATGAGGCATTTTGCCCAAAAAACTTTGGTCCTCAGGATCTTATTGATGAGTTTGTAGGATTTTTTGAGTCAGTCCACATCTGCTTTACATTCAGTCTTTCAAATGGGGTCCTTATATTCCAGAAACCTGAGAAAGCCACAAATCAGAGAAATTTGAAAACTGGTTGAGATTGTATATTTGAACATTGTAGTAACTGTTTTGTCCTTGAAAGATCTAATATTTGTACACAATGAAAGCTGTATGATGAAGAATACATGTAAGATGGGTATTTCTGGAGCACATGGGGCTGTAAAGTCTCATTTATTCATGATCATCACAGAGAAGGTTTATCTGCATGTGTTTGCTGAACAGGAACATTGCTTTGAGTGGTGCCAGGTGAAATTATGGATTGAGTGGGAGTTGTACACTGTTCCTCTGAGGAATCACCTGGTATGGTCTGGCAGCACTGCTTGCTCAAGGAACAGGTAGAAGGAGCAGTGGAGAATGGAACCCTGTATATTGAAAAACAAATGGGAAACTGGGCGGGTGGGCTTTCCTCTTAGCAAAAGTTTAAATTCTATCAAAAATACCTGATATTTGGGATTAAAATTAGGGAGGAAGGGAGGGATTTTTTAGAATTTTTGTGTTTTGTTCCCAGCACCTTCCCAACCACTGTATATTGAGAGCAGAGATGTGTGAGGAAGAAGAGTGGGAATGGCTGAAATTGGATGGATAAAGAGTGAGGTTAAAAAATGTACAAAGTTTGTTTCCAAGACGCAAGAGCTGAATGCTGGCAGTTCCCTCAGATTCAGAGAAGTGAACATCAAGACAAATGAGAATAGCCAGGAGAGGGTTAGACAAAAATCTAAGAATTAATGCATTTTGTTCATGAGATATATAACAGCTGGACTTCCAAAACTAAAAATGTCAGGCTCCCATTTCAGTTATTCCTTCTTTTCACTATTTGCTCTTCTCTGTCTCTGTTTTGTGTTTTGTTTTGTTTTTTTTACCTGTGCTTCGTGTAGTTTCTCTGTGGCTATGCATCCAGCACATTTGGCCAGTCGCCCACACCCACACCAAAGGTAAACTGAATACATGAGTTCCTCTGTTGTATACTCACCTCTCCTTGGCAAGAATTGTGCTTTACTCCTGTTGGTTTATTCCTCTTCCTGCACTATCTATAGAGGATCCATTTCAAGTGACCAATGTGTTGGAGAGCACTTTTACAGCTTGTTGAATAGGTACAGATGTATGACTGTGTCACTTAATTCTAGGACTCAACTCGGAAGAACTTTGTAATGATGGAAATTTGGTTTGGATGAAATCAGAACCAGCCAAAGTTTTGAGGATTTTTTTTTTCCTGATATTTGAAGCATTTTAAATAACTTCAGATGGATCATCTGAGATTTGGTTGTTGTTTACCATGGTGCCACCATTGGCTTCAATGGGAAATTATTCCTCCAAACAACTAATAATCTGACCCTGTTTTGCACTCTTTGAGGCAAGACAGCTCACATGCAAAGAGAGATCCTTGGATTGCATTTCTGGGTTGTTTGGAAATGCTATCATTTTTGGAGGTGGAGGATTAGTTCTTGTTCAGGGGGGGACCTCAGATCCAAGCCTTCAGAGACAAGATAGTATGAAATTTTGTCATGGTCATCAAAACAGGGGTTTGGCACCTTTTTTGGTCTTTCCTGCTGCATCTCATCTGCTGACTGGTTCTGATAACTTCCCAAACCTTGCTTGCTAGTTATTTGGCCATAAGGTAGCCTATAGTGTGCTAAAGATTTTATAATATAAGCTTTGTGACTCTGCTCACATTTCCACAACCCCTTGATAACCAGAGGATTAGCCTCCTTTTCAAAATTCAGCTCTTTGCATGGGGCTGAATTTCATCCCTTTTTACTTCTGCAGTATCTTGGATGTTTGGATTTGGAATTCCAATGAGGAGGATCTGACCCAAAATGACTGAAAGCCATTAATTCCAGAGGTGGACTCCTTCCCCTCTGTATCATGGTTAAAACTGTTTCAATGTGAACATATCACTGAGCCTCACTCTAGAGTTGTAGAAAAAATAGTAGTATTTCCTGAGTAAGGATACAAGAGAGCTGGAGAGGGATTTTTAACAAAGGCCTTGAGTGATGGGACAAGGGGAATGGCTTTAAACTGAAAGAGAAAATGTTTTGTTGAGGTATTAGGAAGAAATTCTTTCCTGTGAGGGTGCTGAGGCACTGGCACAGGTTGCCCAGAGAAGCTGTGGATGCCCCATCCCTGGAAGTGTTCAAAGCCAAGTTGGATAGGGCTTTGAGCAACCTGGTCTAGTGAAAGCAGGGTTGGAACTAAATGAACTTTAAGTTCCCTTCCAACCCAAACCATTATTAATTTTGTGAGTCTGTGGTGGGATTAAATCCAGGAGACGAACATGCAAAATCTGTCAGAAATGTTTAGACCAGTTTTTTCCTCTGAAGATGTCAACAGGTGATACAAGAAAACAGGAGTTTTGTTGTTGTCATAGTTGATCTTACAACTAAACATCATGTTTTGTAGGTTTTCTAATGAATAATAATTGTTCGTATTTGTTAGACACTGAGGAAAAGGTGGAACAGCCAAGATAATTATTTTTCATATATATATATATACACATATATATATATGTGTATATATATATATATATACACACACGTCAATAAGCTTGTAGTTGAAACTAGGAATACTTGGCACTGTTATGTAGCCCATGTCAACTCTGCATTGGAAGGTACTTTCCAGACTGCACAGCCTTTAGGAGAAAGACTCTCTTCACTTTATGACACTGCAGAATGAGGTGACCTCAGCTTTCAGAGGTCACTTGAAGGCCACCCTAGTGATGTTTCATATAAAAATGTATCAAATAAAAAGCATCATTTTGCCCAGAAACTGCATGTCACATTGGCATGGCTCAATTTAGTGACCTTATAATCCTAATGAGATGGGAGGATGATCCTTTGTCCAGAACCTTTCCCCAAACTGTTGCTGGTGTCACATGCTTCGCCCTCCTTCCCTATCTCTCAAGTATTTAATCTTTCTGCATTTCCACTGAAGCAGGCTGCCATCTCCTGATGGTGTTTGTGGTGCACCAGCAGCCTTGTTCTTCAAGGAGGGAAAGGTGCAGAGGGACAGAAGGAATAACCTCTACCATTTCTGGCTCAGTGACATTTCTCCTTGTAGTTGCCATTCTTGCCTTTTGTCTTGGTGTTACTGCAAACAGCCATGTATGTGTTTGCACTTCCAAAGTTCAGACTGGCATGAAATTGCAGAAAGAAGTGGAATTGAAGCATGTCCAAATGTCATGCTGGTCTGCACATCATTCTAAACTCTCTTCTGCATGCTCCCTCTCTGTAAATCATCTAATTCTCTTCTTTTTCATGTTTTTCTCCTCTGTTTTTGAGTCTTTTCCTCCTTTGATGTTGAGTACAGACTAAGTGCTCCAGTCTGGGGTACAGCACCTGTGAATCCCGCTCATCCTTCCCCATATTACACAGGTCTCATCCTCCCTTCTACTGGGCTTTGTATGGACACAAGTGAAGAGATAGTCTGAGTCCCAAAGATGCTCCAGTCTCAGAGTTTGAAAGCTAGGAAGTATCTGGACAGGGAAAAGCAGAATGTACCAGCCCTTTCTCCATCAGGTTATGGGGACTGGGTCTGGTTTTAGCTTAAAAAATGCTCCTCCTCTGCAGTAAATCCTGTATTTTCAGTGCCTTACTAGGCTGTGTTGAGAGGCTGCTCCTGTCCTTTCTGGGGTTGTTTTGTTGAAGTAAGGGAAGAGGTGTGATTCTCTCCAAGCTGGTGTTGAGGTGAGGCAGGAAGAACCACAACTACTTGAGTGGTGTCACCCATCCCTGAAGGATGAAGCTGATGCAAAACACTTGCCAGAGTATTTATTGCGTATCTGAGAGCCCAAAAAGTGCCCATAGGGGTGGTGCCCACCATTCAGAGGGATCTGTGCACAAATGTCAGGCCCTGCAATGTCCTGAATGGGATGATGTGGTCTTGACAGGGGGAGCCCAGATTGCTCTGACTATTTGGACAGGAAGACAAGCTGCTCTCTGGTCACTGTCCCTTCCTTCCAAACCCTCCCAGCAAAAAGCTCTCAGATGTAAGGATGGAGACGGCACCACTGCTTTTTGCCAGATCTGGATGCATGCAGGAAAGAAATGCAAGGCACCAGCAAGCTGGAGAGGCATTTCTTGCTGTCTGGGAGCAAACCACTCCTGCTTTCCCTTGTAGACCCTTGTACAAAGTTTTACTCCATTCCTAACACCATGGCATAAAAATGATCTCTCCCAGCCAAGCCCAAACTGACTAAAATTTGGCTAACATGCAATTGTTTCTGACTGCTAGCCCTGCTCCTGCATCTGTTGCTGCTTCTAACCCCTGTGGCTATCCTTCCACATCTCACAGAGGTGACCTCGTGTGCATAATTAGCAATGTAATGAGAAAACATTCATCAAAGCCTTTCAAACCAGGATTCTTGCTGAAACAGCCTTTTCCTCAGAAAATCTGCGACAAAATATGAGCATCAGACTCTACAGTGCTCTGCAGGTAGCAGCTGTATCCATTAATTACTCCAGATTTTTTAGCAGTTTGTCCTTCCAGGGAGGATTTTGCTGGGAGAGATCGCTGGTAGCCCCCCATGCTCTTCTTAACAAGCAGGCCAGGTTTTTGTGGTGTTTGCATGAGCTGGGTTTTCCCTTGTTGGAATTCCATGACAACTTTGTGTTTGTCTTGACTGGGTTTGTCTCAACATCACGTCCAACCTGAACTGTGTAAACTCCCTGTTTGTGGCAAAGGGGTTGGACTAGAGGGAATTTGTAATCCCTTCCAATCCAAACTATTCTGTGATTCTGTGGAATTCCTCAGTTTTGAGGGGTGGGAATGTTAAAGGTTAAAGGTTAAAGGTTAGTGCTATGTGATGAAGCATGTGCCAAGATTTTAGCAGAAGCAGAAATAAACACGGCAACAAAAATGTGCAAATAAACACTGCAAAACATGGCAGCAAGGCAGTGCAGATGAGGAATTTGTGACTCCACATGTGGCTTGATCACCTGCAAATAAGCAGATGTTTGGAGGAAAAATGCATTAAAATCCTGCTGGAATTCTCCCTTTGGAAATTCTCTGGCCATCAGGTCATGCCACAGGTCATGTTACACGTTCACCCTGTTTTTAATTGAGAGAGGGTTGCCTCCTGGTGCCCAACTCTTCCTCCAACCCTCCAGAAATGCCTGCTGCCCCACAAAGGCTCCCTGAACACCAGACCCCACTAGACACACAGCACCACTGTGACTGATGTGTAATGAACTTAGGTAATAGTGGCTGGCACATGAAATGAGCTAGGGACTTCATTTGGAGGTGGTTTAACAAGGTTTTCCCAAGCAGGGAGAAGGGACTATTAAGGGAAACATACACATTCTCATTTAGAAACATACCAAAATAGAGATTGAGTTATTAATTTGATCAAGGGAGCTAAACCAAGAAAATATTCCAAATCATCCTAATTCCCCCTAAATACACACCAGTTTTAGTCTATTTGATATTCTTTTCCAAAACCAACTCAAATCTGTGGTAGCATGGGCTGAGCAATCTCAGCAGAAGTTTCTGGAACTGTTGCAGAAACGCATTCTCCTGGATTATTTTTTTACCCCAAGTGAGTCTCTGGTTTTTGTTCCAGGGAGCAGGAGGAGCCCTGCCTGACACGAGGAACCATGACAGAGGGTTTGGCATGCCCATGCTGCAATGCATGGGTAGAGGGAAACCCACGCTGCTCCTGTGAGCATCCCTGGGCAGGTGCATTGCCCCAAGCAATGAGAATACAGAATACAGAGAATTTTGATGGCCCAGGAGATGCTGTTTGCTCTTACGGGCAGATCTTCCTCATGGCCCTGCATAGGGGAGATGGGTTTTCCAGTCACACAGGGAGGTTCAAGCAGGAGAAATTAAATTGTGGCACTTTTCCTGCCTGAACAGAACCATATGGAGTAGGCTGCGGGAGCCCGGCCGCTGCAGGTTCACAGGCTCTGCCCTTCCCCTCTCCTGCCACAACTTCCAGCCGCCTCTGGCCCCACTCCCCGCTCCAGCCCCGGCTGTTGCAGGAGGTTCCCGGGGATGCAGCCAGAGGGGAAAGGCAGTGTTATCCTTTCATTTCCTGAGTGCACTGCGCTGCGGTTTTGCAGGGAGCAGAGACGAGGAAGCGCTCGCCGACGCTCAGCAGCCAGTTCAAGCGCTCCCTGGAGCTGTTGATGAGGACTCTCAGCGTGTGCCAGCCCTTCTTCGTCCGCTGCATCAAGCCCAATGAGTACAAGAAGCCCATGGTAAGCCCTGCTTTTCTCTCCTGGTTTCTTTTTATACGGGACTGCCCGTGGGGTCATTCTGCCCTGGAGCTACCGGCAAAACTCCTTTGGGCGTCAGTGGAGCCAGGATTAACCCTGCACACTTAGGAAGCCAACCCACAGCCTCCTGTGCAAGCAACAGAGTCACAGAAGGGTTGGCAAAATCAGGCACTGCCTTTGCAGTCTAACAGCACCCCAAAACTTTTTGCAAGGGGTAGCTCCTGACCCTGCCTTTCTTTCTAAGGACGATCTCGAGTTCCCCCTGCAGCTCTTTATCCTATAGGAAATGCCTCTCCGTTTCCATAGGGGGTAGGCTCCTTCCTGCCAGAAATTGCAGCTGAGCCATGGGTTTAGCTCTGTGGCAGAGTTCAGTGCTTTCTAAAAATCATCTTCCTGTGGGTGTTTTCCTGAAAATCTTTGCTCCTGATGGATCTCCCTCATTTAGAATCCTGTTTGATCCTTTCTACTGCCTTTTTGTTTTCTTCACCAATTACAAAAGCATGGTTCTAAAAATAGAAGAAGAAAGGCAAAATAGCACAGAGGAAATGTGAGAGGAGTTATCTTGCTCCAATTCACAGTGATTTGTCTCAAAAGCAATGAACACTATGGGGGCAAACTTTTAGGAGGAAATGAAAAGGAAGAAGAGGGCTCTCAATCCCCCTGAGCACAAACTGCTCTTAGAAGGGACTCTGAGTTTTGTGGCAGAAGGCAGGTGATTTGGTGGGTGCTGCACACCTTGCAGGATCAGACACTGATGCTGTGAGCAATCACTGTTTCCTGCTCACCACACTTCATAGTGATACTGCTTGGAAAGGAAGAGCTTTATTTAATAAATAATCTAGCCAGGCCTGGAGCTTTATCGAAAGTTAATGTCTGTTAGCAAAGCTCAGCTGAGTGCAAAAGAGCATAAAATACAGAATTTCAGAGCTGCTATGTACAGGCAGTGTTTGTTTGAAACTTATTTTTGCTGTTCAGTGAACCTAATACTATGCAGAGCAAAAGGTTTGGTGGGTCTCTCAGATCATTTTGATGTGCTCTTATCCTGGTTTTGGTGAGAGTAAAAAGGCACCTATTAGCCTGTTAATGGAATATATTGGGTAAATATTTAACAATGTGTCTGATCTGTGATTATCATCTGAGCAGAGACTAGAACAAGACCTTCTTTTTGAGCATAGGTGATGTTGAGAAATAGGTATACATCCTGAACTGACATTAGCAATTTATTCTAAATGTCCTGACTCTGAGCTGTTTTTACACCTGGATGTCTGGAATTCAGTCTGGTATTTTGTGTCCCACATAGGAAGTCTGTATTTCATCAGGTCTTGCAAGTTCTAAGCCAGAAGTCTCTCTGTTCAACCTATTTGTCTAAAAAACTTTCAGTGGGACAGGAAAACAGTTTCAAGTTTGAAAGAACTAGACAAAGAGAAATTAATCTCCCCATTAAAGAAATTAGTGGGTGAGCTAACACTGAATCAGAGTGTGATATGAAATGTGATTTCTTGCTAAATTTAATTTTGGCCTTGGTTTAATAATCCAAAGGAAAAGAAATCCCAGATAAAGGCACACAGAGCTGTGCAGGGTGACTGCAAACATTGTCTGAGAGATCATTTTCTGTCCCTGCCTTTGAAGGAAAACGTACTGATAGTGATAGGAAATGGGATAGCGGAAGTGAAAGGCCAGTGGAAAGTCCTGACTGTTTGTTACTTTTTGTTATTCTAAAACTTTTACTTCCTTCTGCAATGTGCTTTAGAGGGGGGGTCGAAATTGTTTGTATCGGGATGCTGGCTGGAGTTCTCTGGGTCTGTACATCATCCCCTGCTGCTGCTTCTGAGTATTGTTCTGGTTAGTCCAAGAGATAGGCGTGGGATGAATTAGATAACAAAACCATGCAAAGAAAATCAAAACTGTCTCCAGCAGTCTGTGCTTCATCAGGCCCATGCGGAGGAGTGCGTAGGTGCTCATAAGTATAATGAGTAGCCCAGAAAGATTTGCACTCAAACCCCCGTGTCCTGTAACCTCCCCAGCTGTTTGATCGGGAGCTGTGCGTCCGCCAGCTGAGGTACTCGGGGATGATGGAGACCATCCGCATCCGCCGGGCCGGCTACCCCATCCGCTACACCTTCGTGGAGTTCGTGGACCGCTACCGGGTGCTCATGCCTGGCGTGAAGCCAGCGTACAAGCAGGTGAGAATCCTCTTTCACAGGTAACGAGTGCTCTCTGCTGGGCTGTCTCCAGAGATATTTATGGGGTTTGCCTCCTCTCCAAAAACAGTGAAGGAACGTTTGATCCCCAGGTGTCACAGTGGTGCTCTGGGCTGTCCAAGTGAAGGAAAAATGGTGACATGGCTGGCAGGGACAGCTAGCCCTATTCAGACTGTCCGTCTCACTCATCTTAAACAAAGTGACAGTAAAGCCATAAGAACCTCATTAGCAGAAAACCACAGGATTTGGGACCAGAAAATATTTACACTGGGCTTGGGAAAAGCAATGGATGAGTCTGGTCCTGGTGAATTCCAACCCCTTTTCTGTCAGGGTGACCTGCGTGGGACATGCCAGCGCATTGCTGAAGCAGTGCTGGGGAAGGATGATGACTGGCAGATTGGCAAGACAAAGATATTTCTAAAGGTGGGTGGTTCTCTACATTCCCTCTGCCATCTTGGATCCTTGCCTCTGGGGGCGTGTCCTACCATCTCCTTTCCATTACAAGACATGACCCTTTTCCATGGTTTCTGGGCTGGCATGTCAGTGGATAGAACCTGACTTCAGGCAGAACATTTGGGCCCAGTTTGGGAGCAGCAGGCAGGAGGAAGTCCTGACATGGTGCCACCACTGATGTATTCACAAATCCATACTGACACAAAAGTGGTCACATCCAGTGCACAGCCTTTTCCCTCCTGGGCTGAGTGTTTCATCTTCCTCTCCTGCCTTCACCCAAAAGGCACAACAGGAGGGATGGCCATGCAGAGCCCTGCGGAAAGAGGGACATGCACATAAAAGGCTCATTTTGCTTTCTGCACATCCTTGTGCAACCCAAGATGTGCCTACGGTCTCCTTTTCTGCATCAGTCCAGCTAACACAGAGCAGTCCAACACTGCAGGTACCCTGCAGCCCCATACACATTCATCTTTCCTTACAAACCCATTCCTGTGCAGTTCCGGGAAGGTGAGGCTTCTCTTGAGCAAAAATCACAACAATAAACCCTGACTGCTTACACCTAAATTCACCCCCAAATCCCACTGCCAGCACAAACACCCCCATCTCTTCCCCAGAACTTGTTCCCGCTAGTTGCTCTTTCCAGAGCCTGTTATCAAGATTTCACAGCTGTCAGGACAGGAAACAGAGAAATTGGGAGGCCCGGAGGGGCTGCAGGAGGTCAAACAAAGCAGGAAATGTGTGGAGCTGCCTCTGCTGCACCCAGCACAGCATGGCTCAGCTTGCCATGACTGGGAAAGAAGGCTGAATCACACACAACATGGGAGGAATCAGAATAAAGCTTAGATTGGTGCATCTGAAGGCCTCAGGGCAAAGGAAATTCAGTGTTTTGAGGAGCTTTTTTTTTTCCGTAGATTAGGGAGGCATTGCAGTCTTGACTGGAAGAAGGCAGCCTGTAGTTTGTTTACAAACCTCCCAGTGCTCCTAGGAGCTGCTTCCATTGCTGAGAGCAGTAGGAAGGAGCTCTGCAGGGAAGGACAATGTATGGTTGTTTTCAGACTGTGAGGTATTGCTTCTGAGTGATCTGGTTCATTTGGTAATGAAGACTATAGATCACTAGGGTTTATGTTAGGACTTCCCCAGTGAGCAGGTGGGATAATACCTGGGATGTTAAATGACCCGTGAGTTTATTTTGAGCAGCTGTCCTGGAGAAGGGTATGTACCACCACTCTAGCCACATATCAGGCAGAGAGAGAGCTTGAGACATTGGTGCTGTGTTGCTTCCTCCCACAGGACCACCACGACATGCTGCTGGAGATTGAGAGAGACAAGGCCATCACAGACAAAGTCATCCTCATCCAGAAGGTGGTCCGTGGGTACAAAGACAGGTAGGTATGAACCCCACGGCCAAAGGGGAGATGGGCAATGTGGGATGCTTCATCCAGCAAGTGGCTCCTGAAGGCTGCGTCACTCCTTTGGTGCCCAGATGACCAGAGGGGACCCCTGATGTGTTGGCACTCAGATGCAGCAAGTTCTGGAGGAAAACAGTAGAGGAAACAAGAGGATGGATACCTGTGTTATCTGCCTTAAACCTGGACAGAATAGGACCTTCTGTCCCTGTTCAGTGCCATCTTCAGGGGATGTGGTGTTTGCTGTGACAGTGAAGCAGTGGACCCTGAGCCAGCTGAAGGCAATGCTGAGAGTCCAATCTATGGAGATCCCACAAGACTGCAGAGGGAATGCTGGGTCACCAACTGCTTCTAAAGTTGCTCTCCCCAAGGCCCAAGGGGTTCAGAACTCTTCCCTTTGCATCCCAGTTTCCAGACATGGGAAGAGAACAGGTAGCTCATGGCACCATTGTGGATGAAGACAGGGAACCACAGCCAAGGACAAGCTTCACCTACAGAGGAGAGACAGTTATTGGGGTGTTATTCTCTTTGATTGTCCAAGCCATGGCTGTGACTCAGGTTGTGCTTTGCAGAAAGGGCACATGCTAAATAACTAACAGAGACCCCCCAAGGTGTCCCAACACAATTGGGGGGATGCTGTCTGCAGGTAAAATCAGATCAGGCGGAGAAGGACTGGAGGAGCAGATAGGAATAGCAGCGTGGTGTTGGTGAAGTTTGCTCACAGTCATTTGGGTGGGATTCAATCAATTTTCAGGTGCTACAATGAAATGGGAAGGACACACAGGGAAGAGGGGGAAGGAGGGAACCATTCCTAGCATCTCCTGTTCTTCTCATTCCCATAATCCGGCATAATCTCGCTGCAGAGACCTCTCAGAGAGAGAGCCTACAGATTTTTTATGACAGCAAGGAGAGCTGGGGAAGGAGACATTTTCAAGCCAAAAATGTAGTGTTTATTCCACCTGGACACTCAGGTTCAAATCTCCAAGAAATGAGGCCCAGGAGATGGTGATAACTTGTGGCCAAACCACAGAAGCAAATGACTGAAATGCTTTTGCAGGTCAAATTTCCTGAAAGTGAGAAATTCAGTCCTGATGATTCAGAGGTACTGGCGTGGACATAACTGCAGGAAGAACTATGGTGCTGTAAGTACAGGCGTGCTTCCTCACACATCTCCCTTCCTGCCTCTTTCATCTGGGACATACATAAGGGTTTCCTGGTTCAAAATGTCCCACTGAATGTCAGAAGCTGTGAGATTGGCTTTTATCAGTTGGAGCGATGAATGGAAGTTTGCTCTTTTGCTTTGTCTTCTCATGGAAGAGACCACCTCCTAGCTGTTCTTTCCCTGTGACTTACATGTCTGTTGCACTAACTGGTCATTTGGGGTTTTATAAGTCTTCCCCTAGTTTTCAGGTGACTGAAAACTCAAGAGCAGCTTCCTCTAGAAAATGGGCTCCAGCTCCATGTGGACCATATTTGGGTTTGTCTCCATCCCAGTCCATAGTCCTCTTCTCTCCCTGTTCCAGCCGGTTTTGTCCCAACAGCAGGGTCTTTTGGGAAGTGTGTTAAGGTCTAAAGTATCTCAATATAATCTTTAAAGCCTGCAACTTTATAGAAATTACCACTTCCAGGCTGGCTAGGATGCTGCCTCCTACCATCTAACAGCACCTTGACTGTCAGGCAAGAGTTTTGCAGATGCTGGACCTCTATAGGAGCAATTCTCACAGCTTGTGGCTACCTTGGGATGGCCAGCCAGACATCCTGAGGCCTCTCAAAGGCTCAGTGGGGAAGAAATAACCATGCTTGCAATACCACTGAAAGCCAGGGAAATATTATCTTGAGCCACATTGAGTGCTTCTATTATTAATTTATGATCTAGGTTCTCAGCCTCTTCTAACTTCGGTAATATTTTTGAAATTTGCCTGTGTTTGTCCTTCCTGGGCTTTGAATCAATACAGCAGTCAGGGAGCTTCGTTTCTGCACCCTCTTAGAAAACCTCCCTCCAGAAGGTTTGCTGTGGCGGGGACTGATTTCAGTGGCTCTCATTGACAGCCGTGCAAGCAGGAGATTAGCGGTGGAAATCCGCTTACGGTGGGTGAGCCCCTGGCTGGCTGGCGGGGTGGTTTCACTGTGCTCCCTCTTGCAGATGCGGATTGGCTTCCTGAGGCTGCAGGCCCTGTACCGATCCCGCAAGCTTCACAAGCAGTACCACATGGCTCGCCGGCGCATCATCGAGTTCCAGGCGCGCTGCCGGGGATACCTGGTCCGTCGGGCCTTCCGCCACCGCCTCTGGGCCGTCCTCACCGTCCAGGCCTACGCCCGGGGCATGATCGCCCGAAGGCTCTACAAGCGCCTCCGCGGGGAAGTAAGTACCGTGGAGGAGGGACGGAGATGAGGAGAGAGGAGAAGTACATGTTTCTGCGTCCCGTGCTCTTGGGACCCATTTTTAAAGGAAAAAAAAAATCCAAAAATAATCAGACGCCTATTCAGAAAGGTTCTCCTGTTTATTCCTGCAGTATTATCGACGCCTGGAAGCAGAGAAACTTCGGCTGGCAGAAGAGGAACGGCTTCGAAAGGAGATGAGTGCCAAGAAAGCCAAAGAAGAAGCAGAAAAGAAACACCAAGTACGCAGGGACTGATCTCTTTCTGGGGTTCTGTCTGTTCTCCAGGAACTAGTTCTGCTCCTTTGAGGGGCAATGATAAAAATATCTAAGAGATTTCTGCCCTGCTTTGTATTTGATTCTCTAAAGTACTCTGTGCTCTATGAGTTTGAATCTGCTCCAGAATTTCTGATTTGCTGCACAGGAATGCCAGAGATTATAGTTATTATTCACTTTTGCTATTGTATAAAGGGGGAACTGGGACACTCTGTCTGTGTGTGGGCATGCAGGACTGTTGTATAAAAGAAAAAAATTAGGTCAGTGAGAGTTTCTGTGCATGGACCAACACCCCTAAACAGGCACTAAGAAATGGGAAAAATGCATTGCTTTGTCCTTCTGCAGTTGGGAAACTGAGACATGGACATGTCACTGATCTGCTCCAAGTTATGATACGGGTATAGTGCCCTAAGCACCAGGCAACCTGCCTTCCTAAAGCCAGGCCCTGTGGAATTTACTGCCAGCTCTTTGGAAGGAGCAGTTCAGTCACTGCACTTCTCCTTTTGCAGGTACGCCTGGCCCAGCTGGCACGGGAAGATGCAGAGAGAGAAGTAAAGGAGAAAGAGGAAGCACGTCGGAAGAAAGAGCTCTTAGAAAAAATGGAGAGAGCTCGCAATGAGCCAGTGAATGACTCAGAAATGGTGGACAAAATGTTCGGATTCCTGGGGACAACCTCCTCCCTTCCTGGCCAGGAGGGACAGGCACCCAATGGCTTCGAGGTACTGGAGATGTACAGGAGCCTGACTATCACATGACAAGCATTAGCAAAACATTAATAGATCAAGAAAGAGTACAGTAATAAAAAAGAGTGTCTCTGAAGGCTTCCTCCAAGGCCAGGCCCCAGAGGGTTACTGAGCTGTGGCTAGAGATGGGCAGGCAGCCTGGCAGCTTTCCCTGGGACTACCAAATGGAGGAGAGCAGTATCACTAAAAGGTCATCAAGGACTTGTGGCCTTTGAGATCTTTCCTTTTGAATTCATCATAGCTCATGGCATTTAGCTCTTAGACATCCTTTCCCCATGCTATGAGTGGGGCCATGCTCCTTGCTTCTTCCACTGCTTTGGGGACATTTCTGGGCACAGGCATGTCCTTTGGAGCTTGGGCTTTGCATGGGTTCTAGAGCTATATTCCATGTTTTTCCTCCAGCTGACTTTTCCTTTTGGGATGGAAATCAGACTGGCAGAAAAGTCAGGCCCAAAGGAAAATGGTAGCTTGATATCCAAAGCCATGCTGCATGTCTGACATGTCCTTCCACAATAGGACCTTGAGCAAGTCCAGAAGGAGCTGGAGGAAGAGGACCTGGATGCAGCATTGCCTCTTCCTGAGGAGGAGGAAGAAGACCTCTCAGAGTACAAATTTGCCAAGTTTGCTGCAACATATTTCCAGGGCACAACAACACACACGTACATCCGCCGGCCCCTCAAGCAGCCTCTCTTGTACCATGAAGATGAAGGAGACCAGTTGGTGAGGCAGGGGATGAAAAACCTTGAGCAGGGCTGGGTGGGTTGGAGAAAGCCTGGGTAACCCTCCAGCCAAAGGGCACCAGGAACTTCCATTCTGGGATGCACTCATCTGCTGCACAAGTGTCCATGGCCACTGCCCCACCAGTATGCTTTGAGTGTTGGTAAGACAGTGAATGTTAGAGGGATGGAGCATTAGAGAGGAGATCCATCACTGTAGCTTGGTATTTGTGTTAAAACAAGACAATGAGGTGCTCTGGACTCAGGGCAGGAGCAATGCAAATGACTGCTTCAGTACCACTTGTAAAGCTTCTAGGGAGCTGGAAAAGTTTTTTCTTACCTTGTTGTCCACACCAGTGCAGAGCCAGAAGAGAACTGCTTGTCCCACAGCCAGCAGGACAAGGGCAGAAATTAATTGAACCTGCATGGCTGTAATGCATGTTACATTATCCATGAACTTGCCTTCACTGTGGTTCTTCTCCCCCTCTTCGGTGGGTTAGGAGCTGCCAGTCCCTGCCCCTTGATAAGGCTGGCATCTCCTGTCAAGGAGAAAAGCCCTTGTAGGGTTCACAAACACGTCCATGGTGGCACAAACACAGAGCCTGAATTTGTGGTCCAAGCCAGCAGCCTTCCCAGCGTTCAGAGAGGATGTGTGCTGCAGGCAAAGCTGTTACCTGTGGCACAGGGAAGTATTTTATCTGCTGCAGAGAGACCACAGTGGGGATCCTGATGGATTCAGCATGGCTTGACCACCCCATCCACAGCCCTGGTGTGAGCTAACGGGGTGTAACTTCCCTTTCAAATAGGCGGCACTTGCTGTATGGATCACTATCCTGCGTTTCATGGGAGACCTCCCTGAGCCGAAATATCACACAGCCATGAGTGATGGTGGTGAGAAGATACCAGTGATGACCAAAATCTATGAGACTCTTGGGAAGAAGACCTATAAGAAAGAGCTGCAGGCTCTGCAGGGAGAAGGAGAGGTAACTGCTGTGGCTGTAAAAGACATGTTGTTATTATTAGGTGTTGGATATTGAAATGTGCTGGAAAGAAACAACTTGCAGGGTTTGCTGCAGGGAGTCAGTTTGTTGATTTTATTTGCACTTGTGCTATGAAGGGAGAATTGCCTGTGATCCTGTCCCTTCCTCACAGGGAGAACTGAATGTTCCCCAGTGGAGGAAGCACTCTGATATCTCTCATGGGACTTTGATCACTCTCCTCACCCTGCAGGGCTAAAGTACAGGAGGGAATGCAATGTCCAGTGTTTCTTATTTGGGGATTTCCTTTTGATCTGCCCTGAGTCAAAAGAGACTAAATTAAAAATGTGCCCTTAATCTTGGAGCAGGAAGTAATTAGTTACCAGAAGATTAAGCTGTGGAAATAAAAATTTTAAAAAAATAAATCCCTGTTGCATCCTGAGTGCCTTCTGGATGTCACTGGAGGAGGACTTCATCTTCGTATCCTTCCCAGACAGAACATTATTCTGGATAAATCAATGTCCACTGTGCTGATACATTTTCATCTTTGGCAATTGCTTTATTCAATAGGACAAGGTATAATCTGCTATTGGCATCTTCTGGATGCCACTGTTTAATTTTCAAGAAGTTTTCTTGACAAATCTCTGCAGTATTTGCAGAGGTAAATTAACAAATCTCCTTATTCTTAGAAATGATTATACCATTCAGCACTTCTAATGAATTACCTGATGAGAGGAGGCTCAGGATCATAATTCTGTAAAAATACACACCAAGAATCACCTTTCATTCCTTCCACCCATAATTTCTTGCTTGTTTATTACAAAAAGGCATATTTTGGCTAACTGAGATACCAGGTAGTACAGAAGAGAGGGAAATTTAAGCTGTCCTTTTATTTTGTGGTTATGTCGTCTCTTCACAGTACAAAAAGATGCCTGAGTGAAATGATATGCCAATCCAGGTTTACATCACAAACTCATGTTTATAATGGATATAAACCATCACAGCCACAGGACTCAAAGTTTTGATTGGGTGTGAAATCGTGGTCTTTTCAAAGCTGTTTAAATGGGTAGAGGTTAACTGGGTCCAAAGATTTGCTATAAAAGTAGAAAGCCAGCAAATGATTTGATGATATATAGTCAGTGCCTGGAGCTGTCCCGCATCAAAGGTGTTCTTCTGGGAAACTTGACAGAAAAAGTAATGAAACCACAGTGGTTAACTACCTGTCCATGAATCCCTGGCTAGATGACTTCCAGCTAAAAGCCTGCTGTGCAAATGTCTTGTCTCAAAGAGTGGTCTTGCTCATCACATTTCCACTGTCGTACAGCAGAACTGAGTGGGCCTGGGTTACACACAAATCAGCCATGTGTTCTACATAAGTTTTTTCATATGCTCCCAGTATATAATTTTCATCTAAGGGACACTTACTGATTAGAGAGCATCTGCAAAATTCAGAGCCAGCCCTGGGTTATCAAGGGGCACAGGAATACAGGTCCAGACTTCTGGTTCCCATCAGCCTCTGAAACATCTCACTGTCTGCTCAGGATTAGTGGTCTTTTGCAGGAGCGCGGGGGAGGCAGAGAGAGCACTTGTTCAGCACTTGCATCTCACCACTTTTCACCCACCCCTCTTGCATTGCAGAGTACTCACATTGATGGGCACAAGAAGAACAGTGTGCGGCACAAACTGGTCTCCTTAACGCTCAAGAAGAAATCCAAACTGACGGAGGAGGTGAGGGGAGACGCTTGGCCGCCTGGCAGCACAAGTGCCGTTGGATTGTCTGCAGCCCTCTCTGACTCTCTTCTGCTTTTCCCTAGACAACATAGAACCAGCCCTCCTCTGGGTTTGGCGCTACCTGTCTCTCTGCCTGAAAGATTTAAGGAGTGTTTAAGGGGAAAGGTTGGCTTCCCGTGTCTCCTTGAGTCATTCTGCACCTCGCGCCGGCCTCCCCTCGGCTCCTGTTCTCCATCCATCCAGCACCTTCCCTCCCCTCTTTCACAGCCCTCCATCCAGCTGCCGATACCTCTCAGCACTCTGTGATGGTCTGGTTGTTATCCCTGCTTTTAGTTTCCTGCCCTCTACCATAGCTGGCAGAGGTGGGGTCTCCAACGGCACTCACCCATCCTCTGCTCCACGCCAGTGCCAGGGACAAAACTCCCCATGGGAGCAGTTACCCCAAGCTGAGAGCTTTTGAGAAATGCCATCTCTAAAGAGTGAGGAATGATAAATCTTTCAGGTGGGGGTGATGGAAACAATTGATAGACTGCCCATTTCCAGAGCAGGCACTATCTTTCCTGGCTATAGCTGCTTAAGAGTATGAGGATTGCTCTGTGAGATATTCCCATAGGGTCAGTAGGGAGAAACAGGGCCCAATCCAGCTCACCCTAGTTGGCTCTGAAGACATTCTAGAAATGTCCATCTCTAAATGGAGAAAGAGTTGACGAGCTGAGACAGTGGGCTGCTAGGCAGACAAATGCCATCCTTGTTTTCACAAACAGCACCATGCTTATGCATTTTCAGCTGCATCATTAGCATGGGGAGTGGGTCCATTTTGCCAGTGAAAACACTGATGATTATTTTAATATTATTAAGTTAAAGGGACAGGTCTTCCTTGGCAGTTAGATAGTTTATTCCAAAGACCTTTGTTGGCCCTCTCCCAGCAGTAGGACCAGCTCAGAGCTGGGATGCAGAGGAGGTGCCATTGTAGAAATGCTGTGAAAGGACCAAGCAGGTGGAAGTGTGACTAGACAGGACAATTTTTAATGTCACCCATACATGATTAAAGCCAACACAGTCAAACCCTCCCATTGCTGCTAAAATCCTAGATCGAAGAACTTCTGAGAGCCCTCCTGGCTGGTGGAGGAGTCCTCCTGGGGGAGCACCACACACTTGGGATGGGGGTGGGGGGGGACACAGTAACTGGCTGTCCTGAAAGAGACCAATATGTCTGGTTGGCAGGTGACAAAGAGACTTCACGATGGTGAGTCTACACTGCAGGGTAATAGCATGCTCGAAGACCGGCCCACTTCCAACCTGGAGAAGCTCCATTTCATTATTGGTAATGGCATCCTCAGGCCAGCCTTAAGGTTAGAAATCAAAAACAGGGCATGAACATGCCATTCTTTCCATTCCTTCTTCCTTGAGCTTTTCTTGAGCTATTCAAACAAGTTTGATATTATCTGCAGCTTTACAAAGCTCTCGTTTTATGATTTTTGTGGTCATGTTGTATAATGCAGGCTGGGCTGGATCATGTTCCTTACTGTCCGTATCAGGCCCAGTGGAAAGACCATGCAAAGGGATTCAAACATTTCTGAAAGTCCTAATCACACTAGATTGTTTTTTTAAGTGCCCACTCTTGTTCCTCACTACTCTGTTTTCCATTTGACCATTATATCTCTTTTGTTTGTGTGAATATTTTTAATGGTCTGCTAATGAAAATCTCAAACTCATTTCAGCTGCTAAATTAAGCACTCAAAAATTGGAATGTGTCAAATGAAGGCCACTTGCATATCTCTGGTTTAGCCAATTTATATGTTTATGTTTATTAATAGAAATTAATGATAAATAATTCCTCTTTTTTATTGTTTAGCTTTTAATTATTTTTTATTCCTATTGTAGGGATGAAATCTACTGTCAAATCTGCAAGCAGCTGACTCAGAATCCATCCAAAAGCAGCCATGCTAGGGGCTGGATCCTGATGTCCCTTTGTGTAGGATGTTTTGCTCCTTCTGAGAAGTTTGTGAAGGTAAATTGTAGATGACATTTGTCTAATGACTTATCTACCAATACATTTTCTTTTCCACTCATGGGACCAGCTTTTCCCTTGGGCTTCACAGTAGATGGAATCCCAGTCTTTGCCAGAAATGAAGATGACAGAGTTCCTAAGAAAATTGTTCATGATCCCAAGTTCAATGTCTAATGCCAATCAGATGAGTCACTCCTGAGAAGTGACTATCTCTTTCCTGTGACTCTAAAGGTAATGTAGACAACCAAATTAGATTATGTCTCCTGCATGTAGATGTGCAAAGATGTGATTAAATGACTTCTGGTAGGAAATTTGTTTGTGGGAGGCTACAAATGAAATTTACACAACCAGAACAGCCTACATTTCTCCTCTGTTTCTTATATGCAAAGTTCTGTGCATTCAGCACCTACTGGCTTTGACAGTATGACCTCAGGCATCTACTCTACCAAAACTGGCAAGGAATAGGACACAGCCAATTACAGATATGAATTTATAATAATAATAAAAAAATGCACGTAGGAAGGGAAGGATTTCATTTACATGGAAGACATTTGCAAAGGTGCTCTCTGAATGATGCTGTGTTCCCCATCATGTGTCGTATTGAGAACATCCAATTCCAAACAGCCACATGAGATGACCTATAACCCATCTTCAGCAGCACTGTGGATCAGCAGGACTGAAGTCAGTGGGAGATGCCAAGTGGCTGACACTTTTGAAAATCAGGTTGTTCTTAAGGATTTTCTCTTTTCTGGGCAAAGTTCTGTTGCCTAGATTTGAACAGTCTGCTTTTCCAAATTACTTACAGAGTCATGGAATTGTTTGGGTTGGAAAAGATGTCTAAGAGCAAGTCCAACCACTGCCAAGCCTACCACTAAAGCATGACCACAGGTGCCATATCTGCATTTTTTTTAGCATTTCCAGGGATGGTGATTCCACTACTTCCCTGGAAAATTTGTCCCAGTGCCTGACTGGAAATAAAGATGTTCCATTAATTTCTGTAGATATCAGATTAGGTACTGGATGTTCAGCATTGAAAGAGCTAAAGCTAAGAATAGAAATGCCTCCTTCGTCCCCAGGTCTTGTCAGTGTGAAATCTAATAAAGAAGATAAATCACTGGCAGAGTCACAGAAAATTAAATTATGTGTGGAAATGAGATCTGAGAAGTATGGCACAGGAAGCTATGTTGGTTTAAATCTTTAATAACAGAAGATTACTTTAGGATAGTGAAGCACTTGTCAGAAATAATTTGTAAGTAGTTCTGGAGACTCAGACATAGAATCATAGAATCACAGAGGCATAGAATGGTTTGGATTGGAAGGGATCTTTGTAAGTCATCTAGTTCAACCCTGCTGCCAGGAGTGCATTCCTTCCACTAGACCAGATTGCTCAGAGTCCCATTCAGCCTGGCCTTGATTGTTTCCATGGATGAAGCTGACACAATTTTTCTGGGCAACCAGTTCCAGTGCCTTACCCCACCCTCATAGGAAAGAACTTCTTCCTTATGTCCAGTCTAAACCTGCCCTCTTTTGGTTTAAAGCAACATCCCCTTGTGCTGTCACTCCATGCCCTTATGAAAAGTCCTTCTCTAGCTCTTTTGTAGCCCTCTAAGTTCTGGAAGGTGCTCTGAAGTCTTCCCGGAGCCTTCTCTTCTCCAGGCTGAACACTCCCAGCTCTCTCAGCCTGTCTCCATAGCAGAGGTGCTCCAACCCTTTGAGAACCTCTGTGGCCTCCTCTGGACTTGCTCCAACAGCTCAACACCTTTCTTGTGTTGGGGGCCCCAGAGCTGGATGCAGCACTCTGGGTGGGATCTGATTAGGGCAGAGCAGGGGGGCAGAATCTCATCTGGTGTTGCAGAATCACTGCTGGTGATGCAGCCCAGGACATCTGTGAGTGCACTCTGATGGATCCTGTTGAGCATCTTGTCTATGAACACCCTTAAGTCCTTCTCCCCAGGTTTAGTCTCAATCAATTCTCTGCCCAGCCTGTGTGTTTGGGATTGCCCCAGCCCAGATGCAGGAAATCACTCTTGTACTTGTTACACTTCATGTGGTTCATGCAGGCCCAACTCTTAAGCATGTCCAAGTCCCTCTGGATGGCATCCATTTCCTTCTATGATTCTGTAATTCAAAAATATCAATTAGAAGTGAACATTTTGAGAAGGATTTCACTGATCATGAGGCAGGTTGTCAATATATATTTCAGCTCCCAAATATTCAACTTATACTTTGGATCCCATTAGTCACCTTGATCACATCATGTGTTGATGAAACATGAGCCAAGACACATTAGCACTCCTGTTCTTTGCACCTTCTTTCAACCAACAGTGGGCCTAAGTGGGAAGGTTCAGTCTCTCTAGCCATGTTATTTATGGCTGCCAGTGTTATAAAGCAGTCTGTGTTTCTGAGGGAATAGCTGTGTGTTATCGTTCAGAGAACTCTTTATATAAAGTCTTTCAGAAAAAAATTATTTAGGTTTATTCGTCTTAGCTAACGTTTTGACCAGATATTTGTGTAATATTTTTAAGTGTGGTATCTTTCATATTGAGGAAATCACTGGATTTGATTTTCTCTACAATAATGTGGTTGTATTTTTAACATACACTGAAGTGCTTCAAATTCTGTTTTAGGCCAAAATGCAATTTAAAATATGACTAAGGAGATATCTGTTTAATGTCACTGTGAAAGATCTTTTGTGCTGTCACTTAAATGTTCTGAGTGGCATTCACTTGCAATTCCCCTGAATCATTACTTACACATCTTTTTCATTCACTCCCATCTTTTTAGCCAACACTCAATAACATTTTATAACACGTCTTTAAAATACAAAGATAGAAATCACTGGCAGCAATAGCAGGAACAGAAAGCTGCTGCTCTGGCTTCAAAGGTCTATCTAGTCTGGTATCTTATCTCCTCTGAGGCCAGAAATGCACAGTGGAAGAACAAGGCAGGGGTGCAGACTGTCCTACTCTCTCTCAGCTTCCAGTGATGTGATGTAGCAACATCCGAGCCTGTGCGGTATCACTGTTGTTAGTCATAGAGGGCTTTTCTCCAGTAAAACATTACTTTTGGCAAATGCTTGGCCTCTTAAGCCAAAGCTCTAAACAATGTGTTCCCTGCTGCCAACAGTATTTAAGGAACTTTATCAACGGAGGCCCCCCAGGTTATGCTCCCTATTGTGAAGAGAGGCTGAGGCGGACCTTTGCCAATGGGACAAGGACACAGCCACCCAGCTGGCTGGAGCTGCAGGTATGAGCACTTCCATATCCTCCCCAGGGAACTGGGGCTCAGGGTTGCAGCCTTTCGCTGTCACAAGGACCACATCTCTGTCAGGACAGAATGTGGGACAACAAAATGCCTACTTCAGTCAAGAATTTTCCCACAATTCCGACATACTGCATTCCCTGTACATCCTGGATTTGCTCCAGAGTATGTTGAAGATCAATCCTTTTGCCTGCATCAGTATTTGTAAATTAAATGTGCGCTGTTGGCATTGAGGCCAGCTGGCACAGAGCAAACCCCTGTGTGTTCAAAGAAACTATCTTCGAGATGAAGGTGGCTGCAGGCAATCTGCCTCCTGTGAAGTGGTCCCTGGGACTTGTTTGGGGATAATTATAGCTGGAACAGGCAGTTTGTGCAAAAATTGCTCATTTTCTAAACTGGTTTGCAAGCATATACAGCTGTGCTCCAGTGTCCATGAGCATTCCCAAGCATGCTTGTATTTACTGGTATGGTGCCTTGATGACTGAATGTATTAAAAAAAAAATCTGTGACTTCCATCTGCTTCCAGTGGCTGACTGGACATTATCCTGTTGATAAATATGGTGTTGTAGCACTGAAAAGCAGACAGTCAGTGGGATCAGGAATTAATAACTGGTTACCAGAGTGGGGTGAAGAGTATGCAGGTAAATAGAATTGAAATACATGTAACTTTATAAAGTTTGACTTTAATCCTTTAGGCAACCAAGTCCAAGAAACCGATCATGCTGCCTGTCACATTTATGGATGGGACAACAAAGACACTGTTGACAGACTCTGCAACAACTGCTAAAGAGCTCTGTAATTCTTTGGCTGACAAAATCAGCCTGAAGGACCGATTTGGCTTTTCGCTCTACATTGCACTTTTTGACAAGGTATATCTTAAGTTCTGTTCCTAAATAGTTCTAGGAAGAAGGGGGAAGGTTCTCCTTGCTGTCACATAACTTCCAGAAATCAGAGGGTTTATTTCTACAGTACAAGTGTAGTACAGCATGGTTTTCACAAAAAGAGTAGTCAAACTCTGCAGCTGGGTTGTAGGAAAATGTCTCTCCTTGGAGATATTCAGAATTTAACAGGAAAATACACAGAGAAACCCATTCAAAGATGCAGCTGTTCTGACCAGTGTGGTGGGCCAGAAACCTTCAGAAATTCCTTTCCTCCTACATACTTGTGTGATGCTATTCTCTTACTCTCAGTTAAACTTATTAGAGATGAATTTCCAGTAAAACATCTACCCAGATTTTTATGCAAGGGAGCCAATTAAATTTAATTGGAAAGCTAACAGTTGAAATTAGGCTTCCAAAATGAGCTAAAATCCAAATTGTCATGCCTGCATTGGCATTTAACCTGATTTATTTAAACTAAAAGCATGTCTTTTTCAGAAATTCTGTTAAAATAAAGGTGAGCATAAATGAGAGGGATAAATCTTCATTAGGTGAGACAACAGCTGCAAGTCAATGAAACTCAAGTATTCCAAGACCTGCATTCTCTTCATCTAAGAGAATTAAGTATATTCTCACCTATGGATGTGGCCACTTCTGCCTCTAGGTGGAAAAGAAAATGGTTTATACTCTGCCTTCTTCATTTTGAGGAGACATTCAGCAAGGGGTGCCAAGTGTGAGGAGATATAGTGCTTTGGAGGCTTCATGATGCTTAGCTAGGTTGAATCCAAGCCCATGACTTTGAAACAGTACATTTCAAAGCACAGTATGAATCGACAATAGTTTAAAATGGGACCATTGGCTTTGCTGATTCATGTTGATGCTCTCCTTTCAGTCTGGATGGGAAACTGGAGGTCAAAATGGAATGGCTCACCCAGCCAAGATGCAGAACTTGGCTGGCTAGATGGTATAGAACCATTGATTATTTGGATTATTGTGCTGGTTTGAAAGCAAAACCAGTGAAAGACTCCAAGTCAGAAACACAATTTAATAAGAGGAAAAGAAAAGAAATAAAAGTAAGCTTAATAAAATAAAAGTAATAGTACAAGAAAACCACTGACAGAGTCAGAATACAACCTGGCACCCTGTTAGGGTGGTGGTAGCAGTCCAGATGAGATGGTCTTGTCAAAGCAGTGATTCCTGTAGAAACGTCTGGTAGCTCTTGTCTCCTCTGGGAGTCCAGTGGGTAAAAGCTGCCTGTGCTGTCCCAAACCCTGGATTATATCTAGGTGGGAATGCTTGGCTCCTCCCCCTGGGCAGAGCATCTCACAATGGGATGATCTCATTCTATGAGTCATGCAGTGGGTCCTTGATGGCCCATTAAACAGAGATAACTCCCAGAGGGAGTTCACTATGAGTTATGTGGCAAGGCATTGTTAGGCTTTTTAACAGAAGATAAGGAAAACACTGCCCCACCTAGCTTCAACAGCTCATGGGGATAGAATACATACTTTGGGCACAATTTACATTGTAACCTAGGACAATTATTTTGATTATAAAGGTTGTCTGAGTGACTCAAAAATAGGTCTCTCTACCTAAAAAGGTCTGCATTTGGTCAGGTGAATGCCACATTTCTCTCTGCCCTGCCTAGGTGTCCTCGCTGGGCAGCGGCAATGACCACGTGATGGATGCTGTGTCCCAGTGCGAGCAGTACGCCAAGGAGCAGGGAGCGCAGGAGCGCAATGCGCCGTGGCGGCTCTTCTTCAGGAAGGAGATCTTCACTCCCTGGCACAACCCCAGCGAGGACAACGTGGCCACCAATCTCATCTACCAACAGATCGTGCGAGGGGTGAAGTTTGGGGAGTACCGGTGTGACAAGGTGTGTGACCTCAACTGCTCCCAGTCTGGTCCAACAAGTATCTTTGAGATGGTGAAATAGGTTACTACAAAGGGGATGATAAATACTCCTCCCTGGACACCCATTAGCTTGGGCATTGTGGTATTCACTTGGAAGACAGGAACTCCAGCAATCGTATCCTCTTAATTGGGCTTGGATGCTTCCATGTGCTGCATGAGCACTCTTAACAATGAACATGTTAAGGCTTAATTACAGCCTTTAGTGGTCAATGCCCTGAACTTTAGATGAGCAAAAAGCTGCAAAAGGTGATGTTCTGCCAAAAGGAGGCATCCCCACACAATTCTGTAGTACACCCAGCCTCCACAACAGGCTCCTTGAGTGGTGGAGGATGGATGTTTTGATGACCTGGTGACAGCATTGACTTGGTTTGTTTGGCTCCCACAGGAGGAAGATCTGGCAGAATTGGCTTCCCAGCAGTACTACGTGGACTATGGGTCAGAGATGGTACTGGAAAGGCTGCTAAATCTAATTCCATCCTACATTCCGGACAGAGAGATCACAGCTTCAAAAACAGTGGAAAAATGGGCTCAGCTCATTATAGCTGCACATAAAAAGGTGGGGACAATAGATCACCTGTCAAGGATCACATCATGCTTCAATAGCTTCATGTGCCTTTTAAACATATATCAGACGTCATAGCTCAGCCCTTAGCCTGGCCTGAAGCTAAAACAATGAGAAAGGGCAGGGCTTGTACTAACCATATTCAGCTTTACCACTGGTTTTTATGCCAGATCTGACAGAAGACATCCTGCAAAGATTTACTGTGAGATGCCAAACGCCATCTCTGGGGTGACATTCCTGTTACACGGGATTGTGGTGTTACCAGTCATATTATGGAGGTGGTTCATGTCTCTGGGTAATGTCAGGACTTTATTGTGCCAAGCATTGTATGAAACCTCCGTGACTTCAATTAGAACATTTGTGACACTCCCACATGGCAACACTTTCCATAACTCATTACCCAGTACTCATGACCACTCCTGAGGGGTGATGTTCCTGGCACAAGGATGGGCATTCGTTTAACATCAGGAGCCAGCTTCAGATTAGGATCCCTGCTATGTAAACATCTCCATGTGCATTAGGAATATCACCTCAATTTAACTGTCAGTGGAGACACAGGGATTCACCTGGATCTTGCACATCCCCCGTCAGCCTGTCAGCTTTGTACAGAAGTGTCAGGTGTCTAAAGATGCCCTAAATAAGGGGCTTAAGGGCTGATGAGTGTCCGCTTCCAGCTAAGGGAATGTCAAGCTGAAAAGTAAACACTTACTTTAGGGAAACCCACAGTCAGCTGAGACAAACCTCACTGAGACTGGTCACTCCATCCAGATGCTTGTCCAGTCTACTCCAAGTCAAATTATTCCATAAAGTGGGAACTGAGGGCCAGGACTTTGCCCAAACTGTCAGTTTTTCCTGTAGTAGTTTGGCCCTTAGCCACACTGAGACATCCATTAATATTTGTTCCAAGATCTTCAGGTTACATGGATTCATTTTCTTTGCTCTCTTCCTGGATGTAACTGTGTTTTGCTTCATGTTGGTTGTGATTTGCTTTTTCTGTAGGGAATTTATACTCAGAAGAGGGCAGACCCAAAAAAGGTCAAGGAAGAAGTAGTGGATTTTGCACGTTTCAAGTGGCCTTTGCTGTTTTCTCGGTTTTATGAAGCCTTCAAATTCTCAGGTAAGTCAGTAGAGCACATGCCCAGAGCACAAAGTGATCTAAAGCAAAAGGAGAGATGGGGATTCCACAGACAAGAAGGGGACCATCTAGCTGGTCTTTTTTGGACTCATTATTTTTTGTTGCATCCTGATTAGCAATGGCTCAGGTTGTGGGTCTGCCACTATTTCTCTCCCTTAAAAAAATAGAAAGCTTTTTGATCATTGCATCCTCCTTTGAAACATTTTCTGTATCCTAAGACTCTTCATGAGCTGACTGAATGTTTTGTCTTCAACCCAGGGCCAAGCCTGCCTAAAAATGATGTGATTGTAGCTGTCAACTGGACAGGGGTATACTTTGTGGATGAACAGGAGCAGGTTCTCTTGGAGCTCTCTTTCCCAGAGATCACAGCTGTGTCAAGCAGCAGGTAAGGAGGAATAGACTTGGCTGGCAATCTCACCATAGATCAGTCTTTTTTCCAGGCTTTGCCTCTGGATGTCATTATGTTTCATGTTTATGTCTCCTATAAAAATATATCCCAGAGGAGGAAAGCTGCAAGGGCAGAGTTTCACCCTGGCCACCATTAAAGGTGATGAATACACTTTCACCTCCAACAATGCAGAGGATATCCGGGACCTGGTGGTGACCTTCCTTGAAGGACTAAGGAAACGATCCAAGTATGTGGTCACTCTCCAAGACAACCCAAATCCAGGCAAGTAAATAGCTCAGCTCAGTGGTAAACGTATAGATAGATTTAATATTCCAGAAGAATTCGGGAAAAAAAACATTTCAAACCAATGGTTGGGTTTTTTTGCAGTGGGAGAAGAATCTGGGTTCCTCAGCTTCCTTAAAGGAGACCTGATAGTTCTGGACCAGGACACAGGAGAACAAGTGATGAACTCGGGGTGGGCTAATGGGTTCAATGAACGGACCAAGCAGAGAGGGGATTTCCCGACTGATTCCGTCTATGTCTTGCCTACCGTCACCATGCCTCCACTGGAGATCGTGGTAAGCAGCCTTACGGAATTACACAGCTTGGTACGATGTCCAGGGAGGCCAAAGCCTTTGTGAAGTCCTTAGATCTGGCCAGAGTCTCCCTGAACATAAGGCAGAAACCAAGGTGGATGAGGAAGGTGACAAGCTGTCCAAGGCCAAAGTGATCTCAGCCCTTCTTCTGATCTTGGCACTCAGGACACCACAAACTTGTGACTTAGAATATCCATGTGTTGTGCTAAATCCTCCCAACTGGGGCTGGAAAGGTGTATTTGTGGTTGGAGAGAACTGCTGCATTCACATATGGAGCTGTAAGCTCCAGAGCATATCATCTTCTGTAGGAAATGACCCACACTATGGAAATGTTTGTTATTCCTTGCATTAGTGACTGAGAATGGCACAGAGAAATGACAACTGCACAGTTCTAACTGACTGTTAACGGGAATTGATGGATTATTCTCATTTTCAGTGTTCTTCTTTTGTATCTGCTTCCTGTCTTTTATACATCATATATATTTTATTTCAAATATGCCAGGTAACAGAGAGCTTTTCATCCCACAGGCCCTGGTCACAATGACCCCTGACCAACGACAAGATGTTATCAGAACCTCTCAGATGGCGGTTTCAGATAGTGAAGAAAGAGTAAAGCCGTACACCTTGGAGGAATTTTCCTACGATTATTTTAGGTGATTTTTTTAAACCATTCTCAAAAATTCTAGGAATCCATCCGCAGGTAGCTTGGGAATCAGGAAAAATTTGCTACTGGAAAAGACTCTGAATAGTACATTGTGTGACTTTGTACAACTGCAGCCTCTGGTTTAGGTCATGGCATTTGAACTGCAGATATTCCATAGACAAGGTTTTATAAAGGATTTCTCCTCAGCAGAGGTGTAGCAATTTAAAATATAATATTATGTGGGAGGATGTGCTTAGGCTATATAGGCATTTTCATCTCAGCTCCAAAAATTTAAATGTGCACCGCTGCTGAATGCAGCTGATCAAAGCTCCTGCTTCTGTTTGGATGGGCTGGCAATCCAAACAGGCAGATCAGACCCTCTGGGATGTCTTCCCCTTGTTAGGTTTATACTGCTAGGTGATAGCAGTGTGGCAGCCCTGACCATTCATTGCCATCATCCTTCCTGTGGTTAGAAGCTTTTTGGAATAGGGTGATTGTGGTGTCATTACTGGGGTAGGGTCCATAAGAGACTCTTCTGATCCATAGGAAAGTACAAGTGGTTATCTTTGAGCAGAACTGGAGCTGGATACTTTCTAAATTCCCATTTGGTGTAGGAGTTCATTAACCAGGTGCTGTGAGCAATTGTCCTAGGTGAAACATTGGCCATAAGCTGTTCCTATTATCCCTGTGATCTCTCCGCCTCTTGCTTTGCATTTGCCACCAGACCACCTCCCAAGCACACCCTCAGCCGGGTCATGATCACCAAGAATCGTGGAAAGGACAAGCTGTGGTGTTACACCCGTGAGCCCATCAAACAGCCACTGCTGAAGAAGATCCTGGGCAGCGAGGAGCTGTCCCAAGAAGCCTGTATGGCCTTTATTGATATCCTTCCTCTGCTTGGGTGTGCCCTTGGGCAGCAGGTCTGACAGGCAAAGGGCTGAACAGGCTCTTTAGGGCCCCAAGCAAAGCTCAAAGAAAGGTTTGTGGTCCCTCTTAAGGGCTGTGGGACCATGTCACAGGCTTGGAGATGGGTCTGTGCCACAAATCTGTACTAAAGCGTCCTTGAAATCTGAGGTGTGTCTGCTTCCTAATCAGTGAGGATTCAGTCCTACTGTTCCACACTCACTAGTGGTGTTCTGTCTTGGTTCAGCTGACTCTCTGCCAAGTGCACCTGCTGTGGATGCAGACCAGTCCACATGGCCTTGGGAACAGGGTTTGGTGCCTGAATATCCCTTTGCAGCCCTTTCTGTAGTCATTTGTAGGATGTCTTTCACAACATCATCAACAGAGAGGCTTCACCAGATATCCCAGTTACCTCATCCTTGACTCCCACCTCCCACCTGTGCTGAAATATATGGGTGACTACCCATCCAAAAGGACCCGCTCAGTCAATGAGCTGACAGACCAAATATTTGAAGGTGCCTTGAAAGCCGAACCCCTAAAGGATGAAATCTACTGCCAGACTCTCAAGCAGCTCACAGACAACCACATCAAGTAAGAGTTGTTTGTTCCCCTTGGCCCAAATGCATTAGACTGTGTTGGACCAAGCAGATCTGAAGTGTCTATGCCATGAGTGATTTTTTCCTCCTGGGTCTCTTCTTCTACAGATACAGTGAAGAAAAAGGCTGGGAGCTGTTGTGGTTGTGTACTGGCCTTTTCCCTCCAAGTAACATCCTCCTGCCCCATGTCCAGAGGTTCCTGCAATCCCGGAAACATCACCCCTTGGCAGCAGACTGCATCCAGAGACTCCAGAAAGCCTTGAGGTATGGCACTGAAAGACCTCCTAGACCTGACTGTACCACAACAAACAAATATGTTGAAAATATGTGAAAAAATACAACTGGGAGATATTTTAGTGACTGGATGCACAGTGAAAGCTCACAGCCTCTCTCTATTCCACCAAACTGATTGAAAGGGACATTGGGTTGCTGATAAGCAGTGCAGAAAAATAGAAATTAATCAACTTTGTGCAGGTCCATTTAAGTCACTTTGTTCTTTTTAGGAGGAAAAAATATCTTAATATTAAGAAAGTAGCTGAAGTTACTCAAAAAGAATATGCATTAGAAAGGGAAGATTTAAACAAGGGATTCTTGCTATGGTGATGCTGTGACACTTGCCACCTCCTGTTTTGCAGGAATGGATCCAGAAAATACCCACCCCATCTGGTAGAAGTGGAAGCCATTCAACACAAAACGACCCAAATTTTCCACAAGGTTTACTTCCCTGATGACACTGATGAGGTAAATGGGGGAGAAGGAAATTCTTTTCTGTCAGGATGGCTGTCAATTTTCTTACTAAAATCTCGGAAGAGGCTAATATTGGTTCTGATTCAGAAAAACTGAGCCTTTCCAGAAGCCTCTGGGCCAAAGCATTACAAGGAAAATCCATCCTTGTCTACTCAGATTTGTTGCAAGTTGTGTTTTTCAAGTTATGGGTGCTTTGCTGGTGTTCACTGGAGGCTTTAGAGCATGACTGCAGAAAGAGGGAAACTGGATGGGTTCATCCATTCACTCACAGTAGCTCACAAGCCTTGGCTCTCAGTTGTTTGGAGCCTAAACCAACAGATACTGTCCACCCAACGATACCCAGAGGGGTACCATGGTGGGCCTCCCCGGGAACTGGGCACACTATTGCAGCACGGGCATATAGGTGACTGAAATTACCCTTTCTGACCTGAGATGACACAGAAATCATACCTGCACTCAGGAAGCTCTCACTGAGCATCTTACATGCTGATAAGGCAGCTAGTCATATTGATGCCAGAGCAGATAGGCATGTCCTTGCAGGTACTGCTGTCTCACCTACTGATTAGTCTAACTATGAGGTTCCCATCTTTCTCTTACAACTAAATTTCTGTATTTCCAAGTGGGTTTATTTGTAAAACAGTCCACACCCATGGAAGAAAAAGGATGATTCCTCTGCAGCAGCTGCGAGTGCCCTTGTTTATCTGTAATGGAGAGTTCAGAGAACTCTTGGGGTTTCTCATCACTTCGAGTATTTTTTCCTACATGACCAGCAATGAGCATGACACTACTTCATAGAGATGCATTTGTGTAAGAGCCAGTAGAAGGAGGCAGTGGGGACTTCTGCCCCTGGATGGGTTTGCTGTGACCCATTTGGCCATGGAAGTCACCAGGTGGGCTGGCAGAGTAGCATCATTCCAGTACAACATGCATCTGCCCTGAAGTTCTGCTGAGCATTAGCAGCACTGAACCGCAGATCAAACTCTCATGGGATGTGGAACTTGGGTCCTGGTAGTTTGGTGGTTCACATTTGTGCATGTGTTGGTCAGAAGCTTAAGTTCCTTAAGCTGAATCTCCTTAAGGGGGCAGAGCAAAACTGAGGCAATGTAAATGCTGAGCACAGCTCAAAAGGCAAAACCAGAATTGGGATGAGCATACAAATGGGACAGACCTTAAAACATCCTTTAGATATCCATAAAATAGGAATAATTTTCCCTCTATTCAGCTATTTAGAAACCAGGCATCTGGCTTAGACCTGGTCTAAGCCAGGCATCTGACTTCCTCATCATCACTGGAGAGACAACTGGGAGAAATCAGCCTGGAGGTCTCTCACTCTGTCTTTCTCATTCCTCTTCCCTCAAAGAAATAGTTCTGATTCTTCACTGTTAGAAAAATCTTTTGCATTGCTTGGAGAGCTCTGGATAAGCCAGGACAGGATATAGATACAGCATCACAAAGCACAATGGGTACAGCAGTAGCATGGCAGAGCTTCTGCAGACATCCCTTCCAATGCCCAGAGTCCCAGTCCACAATGTCACTGTTTTCACTGGTGGTGGGCATCTAAACTTCTCTGTGTATGTGTACCTGAAGCTCCTCAAAGAGAGCAAAAAGTGGAAATTAACCCTTAGATAGCAGTGGTGATCTTCATCTCTTTGTAGGCATTTGAGGTGGAATCCAGCACGAAAGCCAAGGACTTCTGCCAGAACATCTCCAACAGGCTGCTCCTGAAGTCCTCTGAGGGCTTCAGCCTCTTTGTCAAAATCTCTGACAAGGTGAGTGACCCACCCAGAGGCTGAGGTAGCCCTGAGGTACCCAGGAGAAACTGCTAGCCAGTGGGTACACATTAATGGAGCCAGAGACGTGTGGTGAGAAGCATTTCTCTACAAGAAGCATTTCTAAGTCAGACCTGACCTGGTACAGGTGAGATTTGCAGTCCCACAGCCCTGACTTACAGCAGTCACCCCAAAGGACTTAAAACACAGACGGGAAAAGCTCTCCTAGCCTGTTGCTGGGTTGGGTTTATAAGAAAGCACTAAGTAAGAAAAACGTGCAGCTTAGAGCTGCCTCTGGCAACTGAGAGAAATCTATGGAGATAGTCATCAGGAAGGGAAAGGAAGTGTTGTGGTGGAACAAGTTACAATGAGGAGTAATGGGTGAAATTAGAGACAGAGCCTGAAGCAAGGTGCTGGCATTGGCTTTCTCACAGCAGCAGTTTTAACACATCAGTGTAAGAAGTACAAAGCAGTGAGCAACAGCTACAGGAGATGGGCTGGGCAATGGCCAGCCCTGCCTGTGGAGCCTTGCCACTTGTTTGGGGCACCACAATATAAGAAGGAAATAAAGCTGTTAGAGAGGGCTGTGACAATGGTGAGGGTCCTTGAGGGGCAGCTACATGAGGAGCAGCTGAGATCACTTGGCTTCTTCAGCCTGGAGAAGAGAAGACTCAGAGGAGACCTCATTGCAGTCTGCAACTTCCTCATGAGGGGAAGAGGAGGGGAAGACACTGATCTCTTCTCTGGGGTGACCAGTGATGGGACTCAAGGGAATGGCATGAAGTTGTGTCAGGGGACATGTAGGCTGGATACTAGGAAAAGGTTCTTCACACAAGAGGTGGTTTGGTACTGGACCAGGCTCCCCAGGGAGGTCATCGTGGCATCAAACCTGACAGAGTTCAAGAAGTATTTGTACAATGCTGTCAGGCACATGGTGTGATTCTTAAAGATATCCTGTGCAGGGCCAGAAGATGGACCTTAATGATCTTTCTGGGTCCCTTCCACCTCAGGATATTCTGTGATCCTATTCTATGACTCACTTGCTGAGCCTTCATGACTGTGTGCTGTGTCGCCCCCCAGGTCATCAGTGTGCCAGAGGGAGATTTTTTCTTTGACTTTGTGAGACACCTGACAGACTGGATAAAGAAAGCAAGACCAGCAAAAGATGGTAATGATGACTTTTTAACAGTGTGTGTCATGCACAGCCTTCTTACAGCCCTCCAGCCCTTTCAAACAAGAGTGACCCCATAGTCTACTACAAGCATTGGAACAGGCTGTTCACAGAAGTGGTGGAATCACTGTCCTCTAATGTTCAAAAAAATGTAAATGTGGTGCTTAGGGACGATGGTTTAGTGGTGCTCCTGGCAGTGTTAGGTTAATGGTTGGACTCAATCTTGGAAGTGTTTTCCAACCTCAGTGATCTGTTGGGCCACACTGATGGGGTGTTGCTCTCTGCACCATCCCTGGGGACATCACCTGGGAGGTGGTCCATCCAAGTGCAGCAAAACCTCTGTTCCAGGCCTAGTCTTGGCCCCTGTGAGAAGCACCTGCTGGAGGGCATTTCTCCAGGAAGTGCCTGCAGGGAGATTTCAGTGTGGGGATTAATCTCACCTCACTGACCACATCCAAAGTGAAACTGGCTGCAGATCTGCTGAATTTACCAGTGGCTGCAAGACACAGGTGCCTCTGGGGTACAACTCCTCTGTCCTGTGTTAGGCATGGGTACTATCAATGAAGTACAGTTGTGTAAGTGAACCCAGACACTTTTTCCACTTTATTAAAACTTTGCATGGCAGTAATGTGGTTTGTTCTGCAAGGTCAGAGTCCAGTTGGCCTTGTGAATGCCCCTGTCCCTGCAGGTTGTGATGGCACATGGGCACTGCTGGATGCAGGCACCGATTGCCAGCTGATACTCACACCATCACTTTTACATGTGCTTCACTTGCACAGGTATAGTGCCTTCCCTCACCTACCAAGTGTTCTTCATGAAAAAACTGTGGACCAACACAACGCCTGGAAAAGACTCCATGGCAGACTCAATCTTCCACTATTACCAGGTGCGCTGGGACTGCAATAGCAGTGGAGACTTGGGAGGGATCAGGAGCAGAATGCAAAGACTTGTCTTTCTGCAGATGTTCCCAGCCTCTTAGCCAGGGGCTGGATACCTCCACAAACTCCATTTAACATCAGAGGGTGAAGGTCCACGGACATCCTCTCTATCTTTCTGTTGTTGTTTCCTCCATGCAGGAGTTACCCAAGTACCTGCGTGGCTACCACAAGTGCTCACGGGAAGAGGTCCTGCAGCTGGCAGCGCTCATCTACCGGGTCAAGTTTGAGGATGACAAGTCCTATTTCCCCAGCATCCCCAAACTCCTGAAGGAGCTGGTGCCTCAGGACCTCATCCGGCAGCTCTCTCCAGATGACTGGAAAAGGGTAAACCAGCAGGCTGATTCATACACCAGGCTTGGGTGGGAGAAGCCCAGTTTCTCAGGCAACTTGTCTGACATTCAGTGAAGGCTCAGATTCTTGAGCCTTACCAGAGTTTCAGCTTCCCTGGCACCACTAAGAGGAGAAATTGTACATGCATATTCACATACACATGCTTTGTCCTGGGTTTTCTTTGCCCTGAGACTGTGGCTGTAGGGGTGGATGCAAAGCTGGATGGAAACATGCTAAGAGATGGGCTCGTGAGGAGGTGGTCTGACATTTAATGCAGACTGCTGAGTAAAGGGGTAATTATTCCTGCTTTACACAGGGGGAGCTGTGGCACAGGTGCAAACAGGTCTAGCCTTAAAATATTAGAGGTGTCTCACTGTCAAGAAATAGTCTGATAAGTCCTTTCTGTTTCCTATCTGATACCAGCATCTCTGGGTTGAAGGTCTCTCAGTCTCCTCTGCTGCATAAATTGGATAATCAACATTTATAATCTCTTAAATGGAGCCACCAGCTCAGCTTATATAAAAAGGACCTGCCTTGGTTCCAGGCCCTGCTCTGGTGACAAGCCAGCACTTTTTTGAAGTGCTAGAACCAAACATCAAGGTCAGGTTGGACAGGACTCAGAGCAACCTGCTCTAGTGGAAGGCAGCCCTGTCCACTGCAGGAGAGTTGGACTAGATGACCTTTCAAAGGTCCCTTCCAACCCAAACTCTTCTATGAGTCTATCATTGTGGAACTGATGCTCTTTCCCTGCAAACATCCCTGGTGCCAGGTACTGCAAGCCCTCCATCTCTCTTGTGTTCTCTGTTGCAGTCCATCGTGGCGTACTACAACAAACACGCGGGCAAAACAAGAGAAGAAGCCAAGCTTGCCTTTCTAAAGATTGTCTTCAAGTGGCCTACATTTGGATCAGCATTCTTTGAAGTGAAGGTACCTGCCCTGGGGATTCTCTGGCAGCTTTTAGCCAAGAGCAGAATCCCTGTAGCACAGAGCAGTTCCGGATCCAAACCAGACTGGGACAATCCTGATGAAACAGGGGAAAATGTAATACTCTTCATCAGTAAAGGATAAATACATTCGCTCATTGCTACTCTGCCTCTTTACACAGACAGAAACATTGTAGAGCTTCAGCATATCTCAGTCCTTGGGGCTGTTCCCACATCTGTGCTGCTGAACACACAAGAGCTCTTTCTGTTTTGCCAAGGCAAAACCTGTGGTTTTCCAAGGGATGTGTCTCTATCCACCACAAATCAAATCCAGACAATCCACCGTGGTACTAGAGTTCCATCAAGGACAGTAGAAGCGAGTGCTGTCAGGAGAAGACAGGGAGACAGGAAATAGGAGGGGGTCTGGTTTTGCTTGACACATCCCCTAACCAGTTCATCTCATTTCCAACAGCAAACTACAGAGCCAAATTATCCAGAAATCCTTCTAATTGCCATCAATAAGCATGGAGTCAGCCTCATTGATCCCAAAACCAAGGTAAGCAAAACTTGGGTATTCACCAGATGCTCCTGAGCCCAGTCCCCAAGCCCTCATGGAAGACATCCCAAAGAGTGTGTTGTTCAGTACTTAATGAGTTCTCTTTAAGCCAGGTTAGAAAGGTTGGATAGGGAGAAAATTTTCTGGAGACAGAAATTCACTGTTGCACAGAGCCAGCCCAGACTTTTTCAACAAAATATGGATTGAGAGCATCAACTATTAGGGCCCTGTAGCTGGAGAATGCACACACTCCTTCCCTAATCCTTTCACAGGCAATAGGACAAGTTGGAATAATTGAGATCCTACTAGTTACTTCCACCACCTGCATGGTCATTCTAATGAAGCAGTCCTTCACAAGCTCTGGAGGATCTGGAGTTCTTGATCTCACTGCCATTCCCATAAGTCTCATTACAGTAGACATCCTTGGCCTGCTGTGATGGAAAATGAACAGGGACATGAGAAGTGTCCACAGCCCCTCATGGAAGTTGAGGCTCCCTTGCATGTTGAATGTCAATTTTGTGTTCCCACCAGGATATTCTCATCACTCACCCCTTCACGAAGATCTCCAACTGGAGCAGTGGCAACACGTATTTCCACATAACCATTGGCAACTTGGTGAGAGGAAGCAAGCTGCTCTGTGAGACCTCCTTGGTAAGAAGCATTAAATATTCGACCAAATCCTGACTTTGGCAGCAAATTGTGTCTCAGGAGTTCTCTGGGCTGGAAGTGGTCTCTCAGAAGAGCCGCTGATGTTGGTTTTGCTTCTGAATTTCCCATGGCTCTGCTCAATGAATCAGAGCTCTCACTTGGTGCATCATCCAACAAACAAGCAAGCCTAAGGTGTTTGGGATGTTGCCGTGTCAGGAGCATGGGGGACTGCTCCCTATCACTGGACTGAAAAACCTATTAAAGCTGATATGGGCTCAAGGGGTACTCTTGAGCCCTTTAACCAATATAATTTACCCAGCTTGTCCCTAGAAACAATCACAGCAATAAACCTCTTCCTAGGCTATCTTAAACCCAAAGCACAAAGGACAAAATTTTCTTCTGGATTAATTGTTACTAATCTGAGTGTATTATTGTTGGCCATTTGAAAATTTGTCCTATCCAAAGCTCCCTATGTCCTTAGCCTCAGCAGCATCCTGGGACAGGGAGTTCCTCCATCTCAACATTGCAAATTATGTTTAGACAGTGTTCCTTGTGGTGGTGACATTTCACCCAAGGAGAATGGTTGAATAGGTCAAAATGTACCTGAAAATTTGAAATTCAAGAACAGGTAGCTAGTGTGTTCAGGAAGCACAACCCAGAGACTCTAAACTGTGGTCTAGAGGCTGGTAACATCTTCCCTCTCCTCCTCAGGGGTACAAGATGGATGATCTTTTGACCTCATACATCAGCCAGATGCTAACAGCCATGAGCAAACAGAGGAGTGCAAAGGGTAGCAAGTGAACTGCAAGAAGCCACTGGCACGTGGTCATGGGGCTAATTCACCAGCTGAGGGCTGTGGGATACCCATGCAGCTGGGCAAGAACCTTTGCCTCCCAGATGTGGAAGATGAGCCGAACACCATCAGGGAGTTCACTGGACTCTGACCTTGAGGGCTCCAATCCCACCTCCCCTTCCAGCGAAGATGACTATCTCTGACCTCCTACTCACCTTCCTCACCTTGCATCTCAATTCAATCCTACACCTCAAAGATTTCCAGGGGACACCACTGCTCTCAGAGAGTGACCAAGGCAAAGACACTCCAGCAAGAGGTTTACCTGAACCCATTGGTTGGCATCACAAAGGCTCTTGGAAGAGGATTTGTCTGTGTGTGTGTGTGTGTGCGTGTGGCTTGCTTTGTTTTCATTTGTTGTTTTTTTCCTTAAATATGAGAGCTGTTAGGATGCTAACAGGTTTTTGGTGAAGTCCTGGGAATTTCAGGTTTGAAGAATAAGAGAGCCCTGACCCATGCTGGAAGGATGTCCAATGAACACTGCAGGGCTTGTTTTTTTGTCATTACAAAAAAATACTCTGTGTTCTTAAGATGTACAGAAAGAAAAAGCAGGCTGGGAAGAGCACATTTTAACTAGGAATCAGAATAAACAAACTACTGATTGAACAGGCTAGAGTACTAAAGTGCTATCCGTGCAATGCTGGAAATATTTAAAGAACAAATTTTAAAGTTTTGTTTCTTCTTCTATTTATTTTTTAAAATATTAAAAAGAAAAAAAAATTCCTGTATTTCATGCCAGTATCTGGATGCTGACTCGGGGCTGAGGGCAACCTTCAGAACAATCCCTTGCCCAAAGATTCCCCAAGAGCCATGACTGCCAGAGGCTGAGTAAGGCACATCTTTCCCAACCTAAGGGGTCAGCTGGAAGCGAAGATTGGAAAATGAATTATTTCCTTTTGTTCCCTGTGTCCAGAAAACTTAACCTTGGGAGGACTTTTACTGCAAACTTCAATATGGATATAGAGGTTTTGAACACCCCATGCTTGGAAGACTAAAGCCAAGCCTACATCGGGCTGTAATTCAAGCATGAACCTGGCCGTCGGGTTTGTACCAGCTGATGATTTTATTGTGCTTTGTGTGTGTGTTTCTGTATAAAGCAGCTCTTCATGAACCCTAGCTGGACCTGAGCCACTCACAGCAAGGGCAGACCCTTGATTTTGGTGGGCTTTTCTCCACCTTTGATTGGCTGTACTCATCTGCTGGCTGTTTGTCTCATCTGCCACCCAATGCCGCACAGGGCGGACCAGCCTGCTTTGGAGCAGAGGTGGGACCTGCTGGCAGACAGGAGGCTGAAACCACATTGTATCTGGGAGGATGCAGGGAGAGAAGCCTGGGGGGTGCCTTTCCAAAATCCAGGCTTCAAAGGAACACGTGTCCGGGTGTGGGGTACCAAGAGAGGGGGGACAATAGTCCACCAAGATCTGGTGTTGGTGTAACCAACACTGTGTGGATCTCAGTAGATGTTGAGGCCTCTCTTGGTCCTGTGCATTGTGCTGGGTTTGGCTGCTTTTGTAGAAGTCCATATTGTGGGGTGTCAGTGCTGCTCTGTTAAGCTCAGCTGGGCTCAGGTCTCCAACACCATGGTGTGCCAGGCAGAATTGGCAGCGCTGCCTACCAGACCTCGAGGACTGTGACATTTGAGTGGGATGCAGCAGTGACTTATGGCTTTGGATGCTCCATCGAAGTGAATGAGATGCTGCACAGAGACCTCCACCAGCCAGACAGGGCTGCTAGGAAATCCCTTTCCTCCACCATCCCCTACCCAAAGCACTCTGGTGATGGGAGCATGGTTACACCAACCAAGGCTACATTGGGAGCCCAGCTGCCTTCTCACCATCCATCTCTGACATTTCTCTCCCTTCCCCAGCTGTCCCAGGGATCCCAGCTGTCCTTAGACACATGCCTATCATCACCACACCATCACTGCTTTTTCTGAGTCTCCAACTATCCCTGCCACCCATTGCACACTCAGCAGACTACGCAGCACAGCAGTGTTTTCCAGAGCTGTCCTGGGCCATCTTTCCCCTGCCACTGCCCTCACCCCTCCACTTACAGCTCTGTTGGCATCCCATGCACCCCATAATTTTGGGCAGGACTGGGACTCTGTGTGTGTACCTGTGTGTCTTATGTATTAGCATCTGCTGGCCTCTTTGTATTCACACCAAACAATGTAACATGAAAAACATATGTCCAAGTGAAATACTCCAATTAAAAAGCATAAAGTGGCTTGTGGGAGGCTGTTCTACACTGTGCAGTTGTGGTGACATCTCCAGGGAGAAGGGTGAGATCAGGGCTCCCAGGTTCTTGTTGTAGACAAGACTCCTCCTTGCACTTCCTCCGTGCAATTCCTGATGAGAGTATCCAGCAAGGCGGAACAAACCATCAGTGTACTCAGACTGGAAATTAATTGAATTTTTTTCTTTTGGGGTAAAAAACACTGAAGTCTGGGAGTCTCCATTGCTTGTCCTCTGTGACAAGGGCTGAATCTTCCAGTCAGTTTTGAGCCTAATCACTGCATGTAGGAAGTGTTGGGTGAAAAGTTTGTGTGTGGGAGTCAGGCGACCAGCCATGTGTTTAACAAGGCTGCCAGACCTTGCTAGCTGTGAAACAATGAAAATAGTAGCCGAGATGTGACAGAGTGTAAGAAAGCATCAAAAGAAATCACAGGTCTAACTGGCCAGGCTCTCCCTAGGCAAGGCTTCTGAGCATGAGGAGGGTGAGTACAGGGAGTTACCAGAGTATACTGGCCAAGCAGCAGCTAGATACATGGATCAAAGAGCACTGAGGTGGCTTTTCCCAATGCATATTAAAGGCAGAGGGTGGGGAACCACAGCCAAGTCCCTCACTTGAACACCAAGGCACAGGCTGAGGAGCCCATGGTGCACACCACACATAACCCACACCTCCTACTTTTGCTGCTCACATACCCTACATGAGTGGTACCCATGAAAAGTTATGAACCACCTAGGTATGCAGGGCATGGGGAGGGGGATTTAACACCATCCGCTCCCCATATTTCATAGATCTGGAGCTGCAATACAATGATTCATCAGTCATTTAGCATTTTTCCAAAGGAGTATCTTCATTTTTTTCATTTCTAGCCTCCAAAATACTCCAAAATTGCAACTTGGAAAGGTTTGGGTGCTTCTCAGCACAGATAACTCTGAAACTTAATGCTACTTCTCACTTGTAATCACCTGATTTACAAAAGGCTCACATGTAAGAAATGTCTGTAGTCTGATTCAGGTAAAGACTACTGTATTCTTTCTCAGTTTGCTGAAATAAGAACAAAACAAGATAGGAGAGATAAAATGTATTTAAAATATCACTTGAAATTTACAAAAAAACGTATTATCTCTTCAAGTAGAAAGATATGGCTTAAACCTGAGAGATGTTTACATCTCCCTTACAGAGCATAGCCCCCCTCCCCACTGTGTGCCAGCAGCCATTGGGAGAAATGAAAATTTGAGTAAATCCCAGGCTGTAGTACAGGTGTACAGACCTTCCCAAGGGAAAAGCAAACACTTGGTGGGACCAATTCACACACAGCTCCATCCTTCTGAAGAAAAGTGGTTGTTACTGGTCATAGTCCCAGTAGATGGCCAAGACACTAAAAAGTCCTTCAGCCCCCATGGGAATGGCATGCCCTCACCCACAGATAAGTGGAGGAGATTGTCCTGTTAGGCTATGGCAGGGCAAGAGCCAGAGTTGCCCCTGCCTCTGTTATAAAAAGGTACCAATTGTAATGATGCAGCCAGCAGCACCTGACCATCGTGGTGGGGATAGTGTGCCCTTGGGGATGGAGGACACCTGCAAGGGGGGAGGACAGGAGGTAGTGTGTGGTGAAGAGGCTGGTCTGACAGGAGAAATCTGGGCACCTGAGAATGAGGAGGACTAGAGGATGCTCAGATGTTTGCAGCATGTGTGGAACAAGGGCTTATGCACAACAGGAATGATTGCCCTGTGGGATGCCAGTGGTCTCAGGTGAATGGTGGCTCCCATGTGGCTGCTGCATCTCATCATAATGCACAGTTGCCTCATGGCTGCAACTCCATCTGTGCTCTCCTACACCCTAAGGATCCCTGACGGGCATGGGGATGTGAGAAAAGCTGTAGGAGAGGAAGGTTGGTGCTCATCTCCAGCAGGGCCACGAAGGCAAATGGCTCCTCCTCACCAGGTAGATCTGAGCCTCCACCAGCTGGTCTCCCCAGCCTCATCGAGATGGCAGGTCCATGTCCCCTCTCTGCCCATGTCAGGCCAGGACGGCAGGCATGTTGCTGAGCTCTGGAAAAGGAGACACACGGTGAGGTACCAAGCATCTGCATCTATTCTGACAGCCACTGTGAGCAAACAGAACCTGTTTGGAAATGCATGCAGCCCAAGTTGGGTCATTTTGTCTGGATGATAGCTCCATGGGTGCGGAAATGTGGTGCATGGGAGGGTCTTCAGCCAATCCCACCCTGCCTGGCAGAACCAAGAGTGCTCAGTGCCTCCAGAGTCTCTTTTCATAGAATTGTAAAGTAATGAGTACTGAAGAGGACATCTGGAGGTGTCTGCCCTAGCCTCTGCTTGAAGTAGGGCCAATTGGATTGAGTTGCTATGGGGTCTGGGGCTGAGATAACCCAGACGCATCCTTCCTCATAACCTTCCTTTTAAGTGTGGACACCCATCACCAACCCACCCATCAGGATCTCAGTACTCCCACAGAGAGCAGCCTGAGCAGGATGCAGCTGCTCTCCTTGCCCTGCTCACCTGTCTTGAATTTGTTGTAGGTGCCATTCTCTACCACTGGGTTACTGTCCTGGGCACAGCAGGAGGAATTCTTCTCTCGCCACCTGCATGGAGCAAAGCACTGGGTCAGTCAGCTGCCTGATGTGGTGTTCCTCAGCCTCCTGCTGCCTTGGACAGCTTTTTCCTACTTTGTGAGGGCAGGTATTTTGGGATTTTCTCAGGTCATTACCAAGAAAGGACTCAAGTGTATGGTGAGTTCATAAACCTGACAAGACCACACAGGGCACTGAGGCACTGCTAATGGCCCTTTGGTCCCAGGAGGGCTGGAGATGCCCTTGCCCAGAGAAGTCTGTTGTTTGGTTGGACCAGAAACATCCACAAGACCCTGGGAAATGCACACAACAGGAACATGATCTTGGAGGAGTTGGGCATGGGAAGGTCTGATGGTACTGGTGATGCTTTACAGGGGTGATTGTGTACCACCCTGAAACCTGCAGCTTTGAAAACAAGAGGAAAGCAGGACCTGAGGAAGGCAGAGCAGGGTAAGAGGGGAAGGAAGGGAAGGAACCACCTTTCCTTAGGAAAAGCCTGGATGCCCAGCAAAAATGCCCATACAGCTACTAGTTCATCACTGTCAAACTGCTACTAATTTATTTTTTCACCATCCCGGAGCAATTTTAGCACTCCAACTTTTTCCTATGCCAATGCAAGTCACAGTTAACAGCAGCCCAGAGTGCTCACCCAGGGGCTTCCCAAATTTTCTGCTCACTGCCACCAGCAGCACCATTTTACTGCCAGCACCTTACAAAAAACCTCCCCTGGGCTGGCTGCTCTGATCCTCCCACCCACCCACAGCCAGCTGAAGAGCTGAGCCCAGCACATTCTGCCTCCCTTGGGCACTACTGGGATGAGAGCATAGGCACGTTCCTCATCCTACTGTGGCAGAGCAGAACACCCAGCAGCCAAACACAACCAGCCAGGGTGAGCCTGTTCCATAAAATCCAGATTTCCCAATAATCTTTGACAGAGTGGAAGGAAACAAAATGTGGTGTCTATGACACAATCAGACATTTTTGAGTGGGAGGATGGATTTCCTGTGGGACTCTGGCATGTGCAGAGAGACATGGGATGCTCAAATATTAACATTGAGAGCTTTCCTAACAAATCAATCCAATGAAACTTTGTCAAATAATAGAAAAGTCAATTCCTTTCTCAGCCCACCAGCTTTGATAATTGGTTTATATTGCTATTATAAATCAAACAGTTCTCCACTGAATCCTCAGGGCAGACAATGCCTGAGCTGCCAAAATGGAAAGGAAAAATGAGAGCAAGCAGGAGAAACAGAGAGGTTTTGGGGGGACCTTTGGGGCTTTCTTCCCTTTCCAGAAGGGAAAGCTAATGTTCTCAAGTGTAGTTTTAACCCTTCAGGTCACCTGAAAGCATTCCTCCTTCCCTCCACCTGGAGCAAAAGATCGGGTTAGGATGGCCATTAACAATTTGGTAGTTACCAGTGCAGAGCAAAGATGAGCGAGATGAGGAATGCAGAGGTCAGATCTGTCAGGATCCACATGATGTTGTACTGCCGTGGAGTCTGGAAGAAAACAGCAGAGGTTGTGTCCACCACCAAGGACCACAAGATTTGCAAAAAAAGTTACTCAAGCTCTTTCTTCCTGATTGAATATGACTGTTCAGCTGTCTGGTTTGCATCTGCAAGAACATCCCTTGGGTGTTAAAAGCATTTGGTGGCATTTCAAAGTGGCCACTCACCACTGGGTGTTGGTGCCAAATCATTCTCCTTCATAAAAGTAGGTCTGTGGTGTAGCCAAGGAGATTTTACCATGTCACAGTGAATGCCACAGAAACCTTGTTTGTACAGGCAGGCCTTGCACTTCTCTGCTTCACCCCAAAAATAACATCAGCTGGTGGCATCTCATTTTCTATGGCAAAACTGCCCTTTACTGAACACCACAGAGAGCCTGGGTTGGCTCCCACTCCAAGTCTAAGATCATTTGAAGATTCATCCTTAGATTGGACCTCCACCCAAATTTAGAATTGACTGAAACACTGCAGTTCTCTGGAGGGGAGCATTGTAAAATCTAATTCAAGACTGTGAAGCCAACTACTTAAAATCCTTACAGAGACTCTGGTGGGACCAATGCCCCAGGTACTTCTTGGCCCTACAGGTTGTCCAAGGCAGAATATCAAATAGAGAAATTATGAGAAAATTCCTCCCAGAAGGAAGGCTTATTTCTGTGCTTGTATCCTTGGACTTGTGGCACAAGACCAAGTTTGACAAGGGCAGTGGGACGCTCTGGGAAAGGGCCATTACTCTGCCATCAGTAAGATGCTGAAAAAGCTTAGAAATGGAAATCCTCATGCATCAGCTTGTGTCCACAATGGCCCTTCCTTTCTTCCTGCACAAGTCTCAATATGACTTCTTTTCCCATGTCCTAAGGCCTAAGGTGTTAATCCAAACAAGTAGGGTGCTTCATCCTGAGCCAGGAGAAGAGAGAAGGGTATGGTAATACCTGTAGTGGCTTTGAGGTTCCAGGTAAACCAGGTTTCAACTCAGGTCCTTCTTATGCAAAGGGTCCTCAAAGGATGCTTTATCCATGTGTGAACTGACCCATCATCTCCAAAGGTAATTACGAACATCCCAACCCTATTTCCCACTCCTGAGACAGAGAAGACTTCCACTTACCATGAGGAAGAGTGGCTGGCTGAGATCCTTCAGCAAGTGGACGGCATTGGTGGTCACAGAGTGTGCCCCAGAGCACCATGCCAGGGAATAGAGCCATGGCTCGTTGACCACATAGAAGTTGGTGGTGATGTTTGCCTCGGCATATTTCCTTTAAAAGACCAAAAGGCAACAACCTTCATTGAGCAAGGAGATTAGTACTTCCTTCGGGCTTACTCAAGGAGATTCGGGAAGATCATGGGAAATGGTTGTAATCTTCTGTAGGAAGTGCTTACTTTAGGACCTAGATAAGGAACATAAAGGAAAGCCAACCAGCCAATAATTAATCATTTACAATTGGTCAATACAGAATAGCTGAACAGCTGGAAACAAATGCAGATAAAATGCCAAAAGGTCAAAACTTTCCTAATCCTTCTGCGATATGAATAAATGTAGCAATGCGTTTGTAAAAGAGGGTTTAGACAGGTGGGGGTCAGTCTCTTCTTTCAAGTAACTAGCAGTAGAACAAGAAGAAATGGCCTCAAGCTTCACCAGGGAAGGTTTAGATTGGATATTAGGAAAAAGTTCTTAATGGAAAGGGTTATCAAGCTTTGGAACTGGCTGCCCAGGAAAGTGCTGAAATCATAATCTCTGGAGGTATTTAAAACATGTGGAGGTAGCACTTGGAGACATGGTTTAGTGGTGAGTTTGGCCATGCTGGGATAATGGTTGGCCTTGATGATCTTAGAGATCATTTAAATCTAAACCATTCATGTTATTCTATAATCTTCCCACAATGTGTTCCAAACCACCACAGAATCACAGAATAGCCAGAGTTGGAAGGGAAACAGAAGGCCACAGAGTCCAACTCTTCAGTTAATGGCTCATGTAGGGACTGACCCACAATGTTGGTGTTGATTAGAGCACCTGAGTTGGTTAGACCAGCTGAGCTAATCTTCGAAGCTGGCCACCCAAGTTTGTTATGGTCACTCCATCAACACATAATTTCTCAAGTTATTATAAGATATTGAAACTTAATATGAAGTAAGTTCATTCTTTGTATAAAGGTAAACTAATGTATCATCAATATCAGCATTTATAAATCTACCTAAGACCTATCCAAGGTTTACCCAAACCTTAGGATCTGCCTATGATTTTTTATATAGCCTTTCAGCCTGAGAAAAGAAGGCTCTGAGGAGACCTTAGAGCGCCTTCCAGTACTGAGATGGGCAACAAGAGAGCTGGAGAGGGACTTTTTACAAGGGCACTGAGTGATAGGACAAGGGGGAATGGCCTTAAACTGAAGGAGGGAAGATTTAGATCAGACATTACAAAAAAATTTGTAACTGTGAGGGTGGTTGAGACACTGGTACAGATTGTCCAGAGAGGTTGTGGACTCCCCACCCCTGGAGATGTTCAAGGCCAGGCTATGGGGCTCTGAGACACCAGGTCTGGTGGGAGCTTTCCTGCCCATGGCAGGGAGGTTGTAACTAGATGGTGCTGAAAGTCCCTTACAACACAAAACATTCTGTGATTCTATGATTTTACATCCTGTGGCAATTATAATTGGAAATCAGTGAGTACATTTCACACAGCCCAACAAAAGATACAGTGTTGAAAATTAATGAAAAGACAGCTTTGGTTTATGGAAAAGGCAACCAAAAATATTCTGTTCTACCACTGAGAAACGTGAACATTACTCTTGTCCAAAGGATTTAAGTTTTTTCCTTTCTTTTTCATTTCAACTAGACTTCAATGATTTTGTGCATTGGAAAGAACAAAAAATCCTCTTTACAAAATGAGAGCCGGACAGGTAAAGCTAGGATTTTTTGGTGGTTTGGTTATTTTTGAGAACTCCTGCAATGAATGTGGAGCTTTTCATCATAGAAATGATATTGTCAGTGTGTCACATGCAACAGAGTACTGGTAGTAACAGACAAGGAATTATGTCTCCAAACCACTGGCTACAAGAGGGTGATGGTATCTCACCACAGCATAATGCACTCCCACTGGTGTTTGTGGAAGAGCCATGGGAGGTTAAACAGTTGTTCATTTTCCTTGATTCGGTGTTGGTGGGACTGGGGATGGCACAAATAAAAAGACAAGAAATCAGGATACAGCTGTATTATTCTTTCCAGAAGATCCTCAGATCCTGGTCAATATGGAATTGAGGACAGCCAGATTTAATTACATGTGACACCGCTTAACAGTAGGAATGAACTGCAGTCTGTCACCCCTAAAATACATGAGGGAGGGCTACTTGATCTCAGCAACCAATTCCCAACATATTATAGTCTCTGTAACTGGTCACTGGAGGGAGATATTGCCCCATGCATGAGGCAAACACAGTCCAGATGCACCCCAAAGATTGTACTTGGGGCTGAAACCTACTGGATATCTTCACTGGACATGTCAGTGTAGACCAGATTGAGTTTGACAATATTCTGCTTTAATAGGTCTTCTATTGGTGCCTTTCTGCCCATCGTGTGCTGAAACCCAGGTGCAACAGCTTGAACATAGGACCTCACACCATTATGCAGCCACAGGACCTGCAGGCAACAAGAGAAACCAGTGAATTCTCAGCAGAAGAATTAATGCCCCTAGTATGCCCTGCTGTTCACACAAGCCCAGTAAAGATAATGTCTTGAAGGACTTAATCCAGCCTGTCAAATGGCATTTCTCCCAATGATCAAAGAATATTCAGATGCAGGGTTAAAACTTGCAAGTGACTTTTATCAAGAAATAAGTATCCAGTGTTCCTTACTTATCCACTGGAAATCAGTGAGCACGTTTCACACAGCCCAACAAAAGATACAGTGTTGAAAATGAATGAAAAGACAGCTTTAGTTTATGGAAAAGGCAACCAAAAATATCCTGTTCTACCATTCTTCCAGCATGGAAAAAAAGATCTTCAGCAGATACAGATCAGCATAACTCCCCAGACCTCAATGGGTACATAACCTGATTCCCATGAGTTTAGCATTCATCCACTGCCAGGGGGAGGTAGGCAATAAAGACTCACTCACAACTTATTTTAATTTAAGCCAGGAATTTTTATGCAATATATAAAACAAGCATGGCCAGCAGGGAATAGACTGACAACTACTATATTTATTAAGGAGTGCTGTTTAGGGGCTAAGGCATCAGCTGGTATATACACTGTCTTTTTTTCTGTGCTGCTGAAGGATTACGCTATTGTGAACCTTCTGAGGAACTAATTTTAGGAATATACTCTAAATGATGCCTTTTAAATGCAGTGAAATGCAATGGGCCAATTTTATCAAGATGAAATCACGCAGAGTACACCCCAAAGTCCCAATGAGAAGAAAAAGAAAAAGGGATATGAAGTGAGGCCACGCTACCAGATGGCGTTTAATCTTCGACTCCTTGAGGATGACGTCGAGGATTTGGCGGATCCACAAGTTCCTGTAAGGATGTTTCTCTGGAGGGCGGTAGAGATCGAATATCACAAGTTTATTGTGACTGTCTGCGAGGCGCAAAAAACTACTTAGCGTGTAAATGGACTGATTCATTGCCTGGTTTTTATCTGCCTTTGACAGCGAGCCCATCCCTATATATGGCTTGTTCTAGAAATAAACAGATATTAAAAAAAAAAAGGAAATCAATCAGGCAGTTTGCTCTGGGAGTCAGCTGTATCTCTAAAAGAGAAAAAGTTTGGTGTCTGTCCTTAACAGGTGGGGATATTTTATTTTGCTTATTTCTTCTACATAAGAAAAGGGGGAAGTTAACCCAGGCTGTGAGGACATTGCTTCTGGGACTTAAATTGCATAGTTCAATGCTAGGTCTGCTGTGCTTTTCTGTCCCACCTTGTTAGCTCTGAATAGTATAAACAGCAAAGAAAAGTAGCTCTTTCTTCCCCCAGCCCATGAGTTCAGCTGCTGCCATAATAAGGTGACACAAGAACACCTGCCAGCCAATTCTTACAGGTCTCCTTAGCCTGAAGGCAAACTGGACAAAGCAGAGACCCAAACTGAAGTATTTACTCTGATTTATTTGAGTTTTGACTAAACTAGCAGTTTCTCTTCTAATACTGATGCTGTTAATTAATAAACAGCTGGTATCTCTTTTATATCCAGTTGGTAATAGTCACAAAATTATATAAAAGTTTGAATTGGAAGAGACCTTTAAAGCTCATCTAGCGCAAGCCCCCTGCAAAAAACAGAGATGTGTCCAACTGGATCAGGTTGCCTAGAGTCTAGTCCAACTGATCTTGAACGCTTCTAGCTTACCTTAAGGAACCACGTTCCAGCATTCAATTTCTGCAGGGCATCCCAGGAGAAAAACGAAGCAGCTTTATCAGCGTCATCAGGGAAGACCTCTTGGATGTTAGTTGTCCTTCTCAGAGTGTCATCATGCATGAGGAAAGGAACCCCATCATAGCTGCCAGAGAGCAAGAGTTCAGGTCACCTGGGGAGCAGGTTCATTCACAGCATGAGCAGACTCAAGCCAGGTCAGAAGAACATGTGGGCTGCCGTGAATGCAGCAGTACAGCCTTCCTTAGTGCAGAGAGTGCAATATGGAGGAATGCTGAGGCTCAAGACACCAGGTTATTTCCAGCTTAAATACTTCTTGGAGATCGCACACAAGTCATGCTTGTCTGTGCCTCAGTTTCTCTAGGGGCAACGTGAAGGAGATGACCCTTTCACCTGCCAACTCCCTCAAAAACCATTAGTAACTTTTGGCTGAAATCTCTTTTTGCTGACATCAAAGTGTTTCTGTGGTTTTCAGAGGACTGAATTCTGAATGGACAATGACGGACACGCAAAACTTTTTTTATAGAAAGGTCTAGTTTGGTAGAACATTTAAATGTTAGTGGTTTTTTCATCCAGTGCCTGGAAACAGCTCATCCTACACAGAATGTATTTCATGGCAATGGGTTCACCAAAGGCAATTAAAGACCTGATAATTAGGGCAATGCTGTCACAAATCCGAACACAATTTTCTGTTGGTTTGTCGACCTGATATAACCCTCGCTGTGACCTGGAAGTCAGACTAGAGTAGGGACTTGTTTTTATACTCTGCCAAGCATTTAAAACACACTGCAGAAATAATGATTGTTAAATCAATAGCTGCAGCTTATTGACTTGCCTGAGAACAGCCATGCCCTACAGCCCCTGTCATCCCATGACAGCTGAGGGGCCCTGTCCCAGCCATCAGTAAAGCCCAATTGCCTGGAGCTGCATGTCACCAAAGACAGCTCTTAGAAGAAGCAGCATATATTCTGCAAGTGTGGATGTTTTGCCCTCACCTTATGGTGACATCTGTTTCAAGGCCATCCCCACCATGCTCAATCGTCTTCAGAAATGACATCTCAGTGTTTTCTGGCGCCAGCTGAAAAAAAAGGCACATCAGCAGATAATGTTCAACTACACTCTGGAGGACTCTGCAAATACTTTCTGCCTCTCTGTAACATCTCTGTTTTTTCTTCTGGGAGCATCATTATATTGTTATAGCTACTTTAGCCAAACCCATTGTGTAGAAAAATAACAGAATCATGGAGTGGTTGTTAGCACAAGGGACCTTGGAAGGGACCTTGAAGATCACCCTATTCCAATCCCCCTGTCAGGCCAGAGACACCTTTCACTAGTCCAGGTTGCTCAGGGCCCCCTCCAACCTGTCTTGTCCCTCAGGAACAGTGTTTTCCTTGTAAGCAAATCAATCCATGCAGTGATGCCTTTGGCATGAAGTCCCAATGACCAGAAATGTCTCCCACCCTCCACAGATTTCACTGGGGAAAAAAAAAATTATAAAGAAACAAGAGAAGATGATGATGACGAAAATAGCAACACAGAGGATGAAGAAACGACATAAAATAATTTCTTCAGACCTACCATTGGTGCTCCACGGTGTCCAATGAGGGCTGGCTTTGGTCCAAGTGTTCCTCTCTCTCTGATGCAAGGAGAGTACATCCCCAGAGGTATCAAGAAAAGAAAGAGAAGGATAGCCAGGTATGGACCAACAATTATCACCTGAGTAACTGAAAGAATTTGAAGGAGGAAGGCTAGAGTTAATCCACATAATAATGCACAACTCTGCCTTGCTGCTTAACTTTTAATACAGTCCTCCATCTAAGTAGGTTTTGGGCTTTGTCCCATCCTTTTTTCCTTTCCTTTTTCCCTTAATTTTCACTTTCTCTCCAAACAATGCAGCCCAAGAAAATAAATTGGTCAAAGCAAGGATGCAGGCTGTCTAAGTCAGGACTGAAGGTTTTATGTTTTAATTACATCTCACTATGCCTGACAGCAAGATATGGCTTTATTTCTTTTTTCTTTAGACATGGTGCACTGAAATCTCCTCCATATGCAGAAAAATAATCCTCAACAGAAGGATGCTTATTTTTTCTTAGATGAGAACAAGCACCATTTTCAAGTTTCATTCACAATGAAGAAGAGTAGGTACCTCTCCTTCAACTATGCTGCATCTCATGATTTTGAATACTTCCCTGGTTCATTCAGATGGTTCTGTGACCTTCTGTGTGTGACCTAGATAATTCTGTGGACCCTGAGAGCATGGATATTGCGCCTCAGAAACTTGCCAACTCATTATTCTACAGTCTTCTCTGGAGTCTGTGGACACATTGCCCAAGAGCCTCAAGAGTCCTTCTCCTCAGGGACCAAAACAGTTCTTCTGAGAAATCAGCACCTATGCACCAACACCTCTTTCTTGAATGGGTACCACCATCCCTCTGTGCCAGTGGCTCTGAAGGAATTTGGGCTTATGCTAAGATGATGCTGTACTAAGCTAGGAGTACCTCAGGCATGGTGGTATATAATGTCTAGAGTCCCTGTGTATTCTCCCCAGCTGCAGTCCAACAAGAAAAGCCTTGGACAGGAAAATAATGCTTTCACCAGTCCATTCTGTCTGTGGTTTTTGTTGCAAACCACTATCTGAAGATGAGTGTCAGGTAGGTAGTTTTGGCTATATGGAGAGACAATAAGAGAAAAACAGACACTCCCAGTCTGGTTTTTTTTCCCAGTCTGGCTTTTTCCTTACAACATTTGTTCATTCTTCCTAGAGGTGGGCATGAACTTCCCATGAGATAACACCCAGAACAGATCAAAAAGCTCTTTTCCCTATCTCAGCTGGCTTCTGAGATATGCTAGTCTGAAGTGGTTTGTCTGACTGGACTGGAGAACCCTTCTGTACACAGCAAGCAAAAATCAGCCAAGGGAGATTGCACTGGCTGCTTTCTCCTGCAGAGAGCTAAACAAATTTTCACTCATGACTCAGATGATGGGTGCAAGTCTCCTCCATCTCAACGCAGATGGCTGCCTCAGGATAGGGCAAAACAGTGCAAGGTAACATACAAACCAGTAATACACTGGGACAGCAACAGGGCAGTGCACAGCCCAAACCTCAGACCCTCTAATTTCCCCAGGAGATTCAGAATTTTAAAGCCTCCTCCAGCTGGAGTGCAGGTGTGGGAGGAAAGGGCTCCTGCATGCCTCTTTTCCCATGCTTGCATATATGTTTTATCATACAGGAAGGAGGAACCAGAGCTGCCATACCTTTCTTATCTGCTCTGATGGCATGAAGAGCCACAGGCCAGGCAAGAAGGACCATGATGGCAATTGCCCCTATGTGGAGATAAGGAGCTGTGATCTGGCAAGGAGAAAAAAAGAATCTTAGTCAAAGGATGAACTATGGAGACAGGTGGAAACAATCCCCATCAGAGCTCCAGCCCTTACACCTGGATGGGCTCCTGTTGCAGATACCAGCAGTTAGCCAAACCCTCACCTGTGTTGGATCCACCAAACACCTCAGGACTCAGAGGAGAGACATGTGCCCCTGGCCAGGCCAGGGAGGAGTGTGCCCTGCCTAAGGAGTGCTCCTCACTTCTTTACTTTCTCCTAAATCAGCCGAAGGGGACACAACTACCCTCCTCCATGACGACATGATTGCTACTACTGATATGCCATAATCTGTGAGCAGCTTCTAGTTTAACCCAATATAAACCCCTCTAATCCAATCCCATCCAGGCAGTAGCTATGTCCACACCATACTGCAGTTCAATCATTAAACTGCTGTCAACAAACCTGAGTGATAAAATGTGGTATTTACTAGCTGTGGGGTGAAACTAACTACTGTGGTATAATAGAAGCAGATATATTAGATAATATTGCTGGACATATATAGTTAATAGATTTGATTTCTTTAATCCTAAAGATTAAACAAGAGCATCATAAAACAAGAATCACTTACATGCTTAGCATGAACGCATGAATAGAGTTGGAAACCAAGCAGAAATACAGAATCTGAATGGTTGTTGGTCTAACACATTTTTCCTAAAACTAGGCAAATCTGAGCTAGAAACCAGTCCATTGTCTCCTCATGTTCATCAGAGTCCTGTGGCAAATATTCCAGCTAGAACTGACAGTTATTAAGTTATGTGCTAGGAAAAAGCCCCAACTCTCCAGACACAAGCCTTTCCTATTTCTTAGTCCTGGCAGCAGTCACTGGGAGATGTTACTGCATGTGACACTGTCTGCCCCAGACACTTGATACCAACACCTCCTGCGCAGAAGCAGGATTCAGTTGTGCAAGCAGAGGTGCCATCTGAGATGTCCAGAATACCAAATGTCCAAATCTGAGATAGATTTGCAGGGTTAATGGACATGACACAGTATCTACAAGAGATTCATGTCCTTTGGGAACAGCAATGGGAGGCCATCTCAAGGGGCATGGACACCTGAAATAAACAGAACCTGTGGGGAACCCAAAGGCTCTTGTGTTTCCTTCTCCTCATCCATATCCCCTGGTGTCTGTCAGGGGGACGACAAGCTGATGGTTTCTCATTACCTTGGCCAGTGCATAACCCAGAGGTTAGCAAACTGTAGAACAGGAACGTGCAATTAACCACACCCTACAACCACCACATTTTCAATTCCTCTGCCAGTCAACCTGCATTGCTCTCCCAGCCTTCACAAGCACTAAGTCACATAGGGGAGAGGTAATAGACCCAAATAGCCTAGAATCATCGAACTGTAGAGTGGTTTGGATTCTGAAAAGCAGCTGTATAGTCAAAGGCTACATGCTTCTTCCTTCCCTATACAAGTGGGAAATGCTCAGACACTGGCCAGCTCTTGCCTCCACCTTCAGATCTGGTGAGAGCTGAGGAGGCCAGCAACCATGAACTCTGACCTCCTGCATCCAGCATTTGTCCCACCTGACACCAGCATTCTCCACCTGCTCCCCAAAAACCCAGTGTGCTTGTGGCCTCAGGAGATTAAGCTCTTCTGAGCCACAAAAGACTGAAACTGTGCTGCACCAGCAGGTTGGGATGAGGGAGAAAGTTCTTGCTCCAGCAAACCTACCAGCCTAAGGGGTCTGATTTACCTGCCCTGGACAGCTGAAATCTAACAGTACACCTACGTTTTTGGAAAGGGAACAAAAAAAGGGCTGTAACTTTATATCTTTCCAAACTGAGATGTGTTACATCACATAGCTTGAAACTCAACCTCGGGCCTTGGCTTCTTTCCCCCAACCGGAAACTTTAAGTCATAATAAAGATTTACTTGGAACGTACCCTGCTAACAAAAACCACATAAAAAACATCCACCATACAGAATATCTTCTGCCAAAATACTTTTCTAAACAAACTTCTCCTTCAAATAGACCCCCTAACCCCTCCTACCTGGAATGACAGGCGGACAGTTTTCCGGTGATCTCGCCAGAGTAGAGATAACGCAAAGAGGGATGAGATAGAGAAGATCAAGACGAGAAAAGTACAAATCTGGGGACACAGAGAAGACATAAATCAGCTTTAGCACTTCTGCATAGGGTATGCCATCCATCTTAGTCACAGCTAATTTAAGCATCTTGAAAAATTGTTTCAGATGCATGAGATTGACTGTGCCAGTTCACAGAGAGAGAGATCCAATGGGACTAAAACCAAATCCACAATGCTATCAGTATGGCAGGACTGATTTCAGGAGTTAGGTACTCAACTGAGCCAGCTCTCAGGATTCTCTCTGTAATCACTGGGTAAAGAGGAACTTCAGAGGTCATCCATTCCTGCTTGCATTATGATGGAATGTATGCCTCTCTCTCTATTGATATAGATGGAGCCTAGGTGATCAGCTTACATTAAATCCCTAACCTGCAGATGGAATTCATCACTTCTAAACTCAGAAGTGACAAATTCCACCCAAAAGTGACAACAAAACAACTTCCTTGTTCTATGACCTGCCTTGTAACAGGCTTCAGCGATAACAAACCCTCCCATAATTAAGAGATGAGAGTTCACTTTTTAACAAAAAAGGTGAGGCAGTGTCTCAGTCAATTCTTCAGCTTCTTGTTCAGTTTGGTACCAGCACTGTGGTAATGGCAGACACTTCTTGGTATATCATCTTTCTGCTGATAACTAAAGGCTATTGCATCAAGGCCCTAACAATTCTTCAGGGGATCTTCTATTGCTCAATACTTTAATAATTTATCCCTAATCCCTTGCACCCAAGAATGCCTCTATTTTTTTTTTAATTTTTTTTTTGTTTGTTTGGTTTGGTTGATTTTTTACAAATTGTTCTACAATCTTCTGGTTCTTCTGGAACCCATTTTTCAATAGTAAAGATCACTGAGTTTCCATTACTTAAACAAGTAACACAGGATCAAACACCCACATGTTCAGCTATTTCTTCCCACTGCAGTGTTTGCAATCACGTTACATCCTACCCTAAACTGCATGGATAGAGAAGCATTTTTAAATGCTTCATATAGCGTCAAAAATTACTTAAGGAAGATGACTCTAACCCATAATTTTACAGCAACAAGTCCCTCATAATTTGTTTCTGTGTCTTCAAAATTCCAAAAGGCATTTCCCAAACCCTAGAATAGAATTAAAAACTACAGAACAGCTTGAGTTGAAAGGGACTTTAAAGATTATCTAGTTCCAGCCCCCTTGCCATGGGGTGTCATACACTAGATCAGATTTCTCAGTGCCCCATCCAGCCTGACCTTGAACACTCCCAGCGAACCATACAAAGGCCAAAAGGCATAAAGCACCAGGATGCCTTGGAAAAACCATCTTTCCCTCCTGTGGAGAGAGCAGACACTTTTTTCACTGTTACTGGGGTCTGATCCAGAAAATCATGCAGTGCTTGTCATGAAAACTTTGCTTTTGACTTCATGTTACCATATGCAGATGTGCCAAATATAGACATCTCACCTGAATGAGTCACTGCAGGCACCTTTTAGAGTCAGTGGGGAAAAATGGTTCTTTGAGTGTGATTCATCTCATCTTAATTTAGAGGCCTATGACCAGCTGGATGAATTGCATCCTCAGAGGATTCATTTCCCTCCACTGAGTGCAAAAGGAGTTTGAGTGATCAGCTCAGGTGGAGACATTATTTTCATGGGTATCTCAATCTCGTAAGTTTAACCTCTTCACTCTCTTCCTTCTCTCCTGTAGTCTAAGAGGTTTTCTGTCCAAAGAAACACCACAGACTCAATTAAAAGCATAAATTAGAGTTATCAGTTACCAGGTGACTCTCCCCACCTTGTGACTCCAGTGCAGGTACAGCTGCTGACCTTCTGCAAGCAAACACGTCGCGAGGACCTGGGAAATCAAGAAGAGATTGTATGCATCCTGGTGGAAGGTGGTGATGTGTGCCAGAAGTGAGGCACTTCTGGAATTATTTTTGCATTGGGAAGTTACTTTACACTGGGTCTTCCTGCACAATGTCAATGTTTGCAGGACAGGTGTATGGAGAGAAAAGTTTATTGCCACAGTAAAAATGCTTCTGAAACGGCCAAGCATATATCAAGACTGCCCTTCAGGATCAAGGACATTTTCCTGGGTAACAGATAATTGGGCACTTTGGAGTACTTGCTTACAATGACTTTTTGTGAGGAGAAACTCTGAAAGAGGAATGATGGCCAGGGTCAATTATTCTTGTATAAACCAATACAGCATTAACCTTGACTATTTTCTATGCATTTATTGTGATTAGAGGCACATGGACCATGGGGGAGAAGACAGGGAATAAAAAATGCCCCAGAACAGCACAAACTGAGCAGACAGCAAAAAAGGCAATTCTTTCCACATTAACCACAGGGGATGTAAGAGACAGGCACATCTCAGACCTGCCTCAGAGAAAAGTGTCTTGGGGATTAAATGACTCCAGTTCTTGGTGCTTGGCATGTCCCTTCCACCTGATGGCAAGTTGGAGCCCTTGGGGAAGGTTCTTATCAAGCATGCTACAAACCCCAGCCAGGACAGAGGACAACCCAACATGCCTTGAACACCAACAAGCCAAGAATGAGGCAAGTCAGTCCACAGCTCTCAAGCAGAGCTTCTTTATATAGTTCCATACCTAAGTAACCAGTGAGTCTGGAGATGAATTTCACCCAAAGAAGAACTTTGCTGCTGTGAAAATGCACAGGTCTATGCTCAGGAGTCTAAATGCCTGGGGAAACTTCCCAACCACTGTAAAGGATCATTTTGGGACCAGCATCACCAGGTATCACGGCTTAGAGAAAAGTATCTGTTAGTAGACATCAGTGCTCCACTGAGGAGGATCATTTATGATGCAAGTCCCTCCAGATAGTGGGATTGTATGAAAACAAGATATATAGATTTGGGGGAAGAGGGTCTTCTCTCCTGAAACTCAACTGCAAGAGAATGTAAGTTGTTTCCTACCCATCTGTAAACACACTCTCTTTCCAGGATCATGCTGATTTGAAGAAAGATATAAGGCCAGGTAGGACGGGGCTTTGAGCAACATGGTCTAGTGGTAGATGTTCCTGTCCATGACAGGGGAGTGGGAATTAGATAGCCTTGAAGGCCTCTTCAACCACAAACCATTTTACAATCCTGTGATAAATTCAGCAGTGAGTACAAGTGCTTCTTGACATGTTGGCTTTCTTTAATGGAATAAATGCACCCAGTACACGATGAGTAACATGAGAGCAGTTGAGGGAGAACTGAAATACTGCTAAAGATCTTAAATCAGCCCCATTAAAATAAGCTGTTTCAGGGTGAAAAAATGAGAGCAAAAAGTGACTCTGCTCCTTTGCTGCAAGTGATGTTACACAAAGGCCTGGTCCTTGCATACAGTAAAGCCGAACATTTAGAACATTCTGAGCCAGAAGGGACCCACAAGGATCATCAGTCTGTCCTCTGGCCCTGCGCAAAATCACACTAGGAGTCACACCATGCTCCTGAGAGCATAGTCCAAATACTTCTTGAACTCAGGGCACTCAGACAGACTTGGTCCTATGATTTCTTCCCTGGGGAGCCTGTTCCAGTGCCCAACAATCCTCTGGGTGAAAAACTTTCTCCTAGTTTTTAACCTAAATCTCCACTGACACAGTTTTATGATTTTCCCTCATGTCTTCTCACTGGTCTGTCTACTCCAAATTGCTTCCACATACTTTCTGAGATTGTCTAACGTAAGTACAAAGACATGAGAGCTTAGGTGACCAGTATGTTTCTGATTAATACTGCAAAGGTTAGAGTCAAGGTTCCTCTTGCCAATCCCATCATCTCCCAGAATCTTACAGCCTTCAACTCTTGCATTCTTGTCTTCTTTAAAATGAGGTGTGGAAGTGTCTCCCCTCCACCATCTACCTGTAAAGTGGTGACTAAGGGATTCTTCCCAGTGGCAAGAGAAATGGATTCACTGCAATAAGAATTTCATTTCTGGCTCCCTCTTTCTGAATGGCTGCATTGACCACAAGGTTATGCTGCAAAGGGTGGACAGCAGATGCTTAACTCCACTCTACTTCAGCATGGGAACAACCTTGTAATCATCTCAATACTTCTGGTGAGGTGTGGGCAGGCTCTGAACCTATACACTACAAGGACATGCAGGCAGGCACTTGGACCCTCAGCTCACCTGAAAAATCTGCTCACTTAGATGTTCACAGCAGCTGGATTCAGGTCCTTATATTCATTCACTTCATGGCAAAAAAACCTCAGAACTTGTCTGGTACCCCAGTCTCTTAGGGATGGAGCTTTGAGGTCACATTATGGATTTCAGTGTCAACGTACTATTTTGAGTCCTCTCCATCTATGAATGAAGAGGCCACAATGCATCTGAACCTCTTCACTTTGTACAGTCACAAGTCACCTCCTCACAAGCCTTAGAAAAAACATGGTTGAACTGCAGAGAGGCAAATGTTATCTGTTGGGGTTTGAAAGACTAAACAAGACAAGATTTTTCTTCTCCACTGAGCAAAAACAGTTCTGTAATTAGACTCCTCAGTTTAACCTTTTAGCCCTAACAGGGGTGAGAAAATTGTCTTGGGGAGTGCTTGAACAATTGAATTAATTGAAATTGATTGTGTGAAAAAAATGACAATGATGCACGGGGATGGAGACCATCTTTGTCCAGAGAGCTAATGCTTTCTTCTGCAGCATTTTCTTCAGCCACTTGTGGCTGGTGGGCAGAAGTCTGTATGCCTCAGTCAGTCACAATAAGGTCATGGAAGCAGGCTTGCAGGTTCCAGGTGGGTGCTATCATTAAGAAAGAGGGTATGGTGTTCACAAGCAAAGCCAGACCATCCACTGGTTGATATAAAATCTTTCTTCTCCAACAAGGGCATCAGAGTGTTCAGCTTTCTGATGTGATGGGCTGTTCATGCAAAACACCCCCAGAAAACATCACCGAGGTGAAGGTACTCTCCATCCAGCACTGTTCAACCAGAACTTGGTATGTAATTCATCATGGAAGAAACCTATCTGGCCATTAGTTGTCTGAAATGCATTAGAGCAACCCACCCATGGTATAGCATCCATACTGAATGACTTATTTAGATATGGAAGGGCTGAGTTACACTTACCAGCCCATGAGGCTCCCAGTGTTTTGCTTGACATCAAAGCCCCCAGTGAAAAGGAAGTTCTGCAAACAGTGGTGGAGGGATGGATTCCTGGTAGAGTCCTTCTCTGAAAGAGCCCTGCTAGGATGAGCTTTGCCCAGCCATGGATGTTACAATACCCTTCATGTTTTGAGATAGCAGGAGCATAAGTGGTGGCAGTGCTAACTTGCCTTGCTCCCCTTTCCTTTAAGACCTAATAACATTTAAGCAGCAGCCTCATGCCCCCAGCACCCACTGCTCAGCATGGATGGATGCAGCAGTCTGGCTACAAAGGACATGATGGCATGGTGATGCAATCAAGCAGGACAAGTCTCCTCAGAAATACCCAACAGCTTTGGTTGGGTCACTTAACAGCTTCATAAAAGCAAGAAGCAGATGGACCTTCACTGCAGGGGCTGCTCCCAGAGCAGAGGAACCTCTGAAGTGTTTCTCCTGTTGTTTGATACCATCCAGACTACTGGCATTCTTTCAGGTTTATCCATGGTCACCCTTCTGAGGAAGGCAAATGCTGTTAGCCCTTTTAGACAGAACTGAGAGACTTGAGAAGAAGAGGAAGATGTAGCTACATAATATAGAATGAGACCAGGATTGAACTAAACCGTGTAGGACACCAATTTCACCTCATATCTTCCATCTTCCTTTCTGGCTTTACTTTGCCCATCACCTGCCCTGACAGCTTGCAGTCATCACATTCATGGTGACAAAAACCTGAAAATGCTCCAAGAAGGTGCACTGCTTGGACACTGGCTGACATTTGGATCCAGATAGAGCATGACCGAGCTGACACATCAGCCCCAGGGTTCTTCAGGCTCCTTAAGCCCAGCAAATCCTGCAAAGCCAGTTTCTAGCATGGGCCATGGTGAGTTAGTCTGATCTTGAGGTTGACTCCAGATCCACAGCCTGCTGAGGCACCATCTCAGATGTATCCGTGTCATATGGGCATCTCTGGCAAAGCTCTGAGTTGCCCCAAGTAGTATTGTAACCACCAAATTCCCACACTACTCCACGGCCCCTGGGAAAGCCAGGTAGGCTCTGCTGAATAATAGTCCACGAGCCCTAGAGCCACCATGGTGTTACAAAAGCCTTGTAATTAATTATTGTTGTTTGTCCCTTTCAGAACTCACTCAGTCCACATCTCTTATGATGCTCTTAATCGCTGTGGGCATGAACAAGCACCTGTCCTATTTATCACTTTGGGGTTTTTATTGCTAGCACTAGAATAAAAGTACTATTTATTTGTACTTCATCAGGAAAAAAGGACCCCAGAAACCAATTGTGTTAGGTACTGCACTGACAAAACCAAAAGAGGTTCCCTGTCATGAGCAATTTACAGACTGACTGTATGATGACACATCAGGGAATGGGTAAGAACAGCAGGAATGGATGATAAAAGCTGGTTGTCTTGGTCACAGAGGTGAGACAAAGCCATAACCTCACCTTCAGCACCTGTCATTTCCAAATGAAAGTCAGAGCCGGCATGGGACTGATGTAGACTCCAGTGCCTGGAGTCAAAATGAACCCTTGGCCTATAGCTCCAGATGAAGAAAGTGGAGAAACAGGTGCAAATCTGTATTTGAGAGCTTTCTTATAAGGGAAAGAACAGAGGAAAAGGATGAGTAAGTAGAAATTTTAGGAAAATTTTAGGGTTGGTATGTTTCCCTAAGTAAAGCAGACATCATATTAGAGAATTCTACAGGATTTGGAAACGTGAAGATTTCAGGAACCTCTTTCAGCATAAACTTCAGCAGCATTTCATGACCATATCTATAACCTCTACCTGGAGAAAATCCTCCAGCAAAGGAGAGTGAGTCAAGTGATAAAGTTCTGTTTTCCTTCCCCTAGAAAAACTTTTTATGCAGGATTAGAAGGGTAACTCAGCTATGATGATGTATCACCATCGCTACATGACTCAGAGCCTTGTATTTCCCTGCTGCCAGAGCAACAATTTTTAGTTCACCCTAAATCTAAATCCAGCCACTGCTGGGTCAGCTTGCGTTGGGTTCAAGGAGAAATTGTACACATTTATCAAAGGGAAATCATTGAAAGAAATCACAGAAACGATATCTGGCTCAGAGACCCCTGAGCTGAAACTGGTCATTTGCAAGTGGATATGGGGAGAAAGTACTGTAAACATTCATTGTGTTCCAGATCATCTCCCGACTTTCACTGTCTAAGGATCACATGGAGGATTAGACTGAGCTTTAGTCTGACACATTAAAGCCAGCCCTATGTTTACCTTTCAGGACTACAAATCAAGGTCAGCCTACAAGGAACATTACTTACCAGTAACAGTGAGGTGTATGCCAACAAGACTGCAGCCACAATCAGGATAAGAAGTGACCAGAGAAACCAGAAGCCCAGGTTCCCATAGTTATACCTAAAAACAAACCAATAAAATACCGTAAGAATGTTTTTTGTTAGCATGTGGACTAGAGAGAACCAACAGTTCCTTGAAATTCCGAAATTTTCTAAGCCTTAAGACAAAGAAAGGCAGAGAAATAGCCTGTGCTGTAACATGCAAAAGTGATTAAGAGCCCTCTTCCCAAAATCCCTGATTGCATTAACCATCAGACTAAACCACATTATTATACCTTTCCTTCCCATAATATTTGAGCAGCTTTAATTTAATTTCAGGGGGCAGATTTGCATAGCTGTTGCCTACGTACTACAGAAGGAAAAGATGTGCATAAATTCCTGATGATTATTTCTTACTTTTGAACCTGGGAACATGAAATTCTCTTTCAGTGAGATAGCTGGTGCAATGCCTCTGATTCCAGCCACTACATTTCTTCATGTGAAAGGCGGGGGGGGGGGGAAAGGGAAGGGGGAAAATAAATACTCAGAGAAGGAAAAAGTTATTTATTCACAATTTTTCCATTCACAATTTTTGTGACAATGATTCTCCCCTTTCTCCTAAATTCACACTGACACCTAAAAATTGTACCCAAGCAAAGGCAGAGTCTCAGCACACCAAAGTCACTGGGCATTCAATCTGGATGCTATAACCAAGAGTTTAAGGTGCCAAATCTTTGCTTCATGACTAAAGTCCCCTGTTGCACCACAGCTGCTCCGGAGGGTGCTCATCCTTTCCCAGTCATCCTAGTGACCTGCCAAAGGGGTGGGAGAGGAGGAGAAGACATTACTTACCAGTCAAAGCTGTTGTAGTCATTTTTACCTTCACCCCAGGTGTACAGAAAGACCAGAGAAAAGCAGAAAGCTGCAACGAGCAATGGGAAAAACATGCATTCCCGCTGGAGAGGGAGAGGAAGGACAAGCAGTCAGAGCTACGGCCAGCCCAGAGCACTCAAAGCAAATGGCAGGTACTTTTAGGCTGTCTCTAAAAATATGTTACTTGGTGTTGGAATTCTAACTGAAGTAAATATGGAGAGGAATTCCTATCCTGTCCCTTGTAACCAGGAAAATGTCCTCAAAAGCATATTCTGCACTACTTGTTCTCAGGGAAAACTCATGACTTCTCAAATGAATGGGATTTTAACCGCCTCACATGAGAGGAAATTGCACTGTAGAGCAACCTTCTTTGCAATTCTTACTGCCCACCCAACCTTAATGTTACTTCTTTAATTTAATTCTATGGCTTTGAGATGTTTCACCAGCCAGGAGAGGTTGGTGCAAAGTCCACATTTATTAGCTGTGTGGTGGCACAGACAAATTGAACCTGCCACACAAGCAGCAATTCATCATTTAGAGCAAAATCCAACAGCCAAACAGATCCCAGTGGGCTCCAAATGATATTGGGCTGGGATTCCACAACATCAACCCCTTGCCTGCTTAGACTGCCCTGCCCCAGCAGAGAAATCCAGGTCTGTGCAGATTTTGAGCTCACTTACCATGCTGCAGCAGCATTTCCCAGGCTCGGTCCGTTCGCGCTGGTACCGCTTCCACCGGCAGCTGTAGAAACCAGCCAGGCAGGAGACGAAGGGCTGGTGCTCGTACCTCTGCAGCAAGCTCCGACGGACCACCTTCAGCTTCCCAAACCTGAGCCTCTTGAAGCTCGTGGAACTGGCCTCCATCTGAGTGGCTTTATCTCATCTTCCTCCTGAAACAAGAACACAAGTTTTACAGGGAGACTGTTGGGTAAGCTTTCCATATTTGAAAAAGGAGAGAAAGTTTTCCCAAGCAGATGCTGAGACCAGCAGGAAGTGATGCTGAGGACATCCCACCCAATTTTATATACCAAAGTGAGATGGCCAGCCAAGAAGGAGGGTCACTGCAAATCCTCTTAGCAGTCAGTGGTGCTCCTGGTTGTAACTCAGGTGCTCTGAATCACCTTTGATGTTACCTCTGCCTCCTTTTGGCTATAACAGGGAGTTCTGGGAAATGAATTCATTAACTTAAGCACATTTCAAATTATGTCATATGAACTTGAATCTAGGATTAGCTATGGGAATTATCCAGCATTGCTGTGACCTGTTGGAAACATGCTATCAGTTTAACTAGCTCATGTAGAAAAGGCACTAAACCCCCCCCTCCAGGCACACAGCTTTCTTATCCTGGCAAAATTGCAGCACTGTAGAGACTGATCCCTTAAGAAATAATTATTACCTGGCTGAAACAACTTTACTTGGAACAGATTTTCAAATGTAGAAAGACCAGCTGCAAAGATGTACATGTGGGAGATCTATTCATAATCACAATTAAAACCAAAGAACTTGGTGGTAAATTGCAACCAGTGTAGTTACAGTGAAGCAAATAGCACAGGGACTAGTGCTAGCTGAAGAGTGGTTCACCCAGCAGGGCACCACCAAGACTTCAAGGAAAGATAAAGGAAAACAGTTTTGTGTGAGCATGTAAAGCTCCATTATACAGCTCTTCTTTGGAGTTGAGTTAGTCAGAAATGTTTTTCTGTTGTGTTAACAGTGCTATCACATCCTAGAGTCCACATCAACCATGTTCAAATCCTGGAATATCTGCTGCAAAATCCCAGCTCAGGACTTAAGATTTCCCTGATTTTTCAAATGTAATAAAAATCATTTAGGAGGAGGAATAAACAGTTTACTGCACTATACACATGGAGGAAACACATGTATAAAGGGTTTGTGTTTGGAAATAACTCAGATCCCAGTGTGACTTTGGAGATATCAGTGCATAAATCCTTGCAGACTGACACATCCGAATAACTAACCAGTCTGCAGAAAGCACAAATAAATCAGAGACATGAGACACAAGTTAAAACAGGAAAGACACTCCCCTTGTACCCTTTCCAAATGCCCAGCCTATGGGCAGCTGGAGTACAAGGAAAGCAGATGGAAAGGAAATAAAAAGGGGGTTCACTTTGGACCAGTACTAACTGTGCAGTGCTAAGAATGCCATGCCCTGAATGCCTTCCTGAGACAGATGTGTCTGTCCATCGAGGACAGTCATAGGGAATCACTCACACTTGGATGTGGTGGGGTCAAGCCACCCCTAGAAGCTCAGCAGTACCAGATCCTGGCACCAGCAAGTTACCCTTAGTAAAAAATTGATGCCAATCTCATGTGGCAAGATGGTGATCCTGCTCTAGAATTCCCAGAGCACAGCTGGGGGGATGTGGCACTGATGACAGCTGATCTGGCTGGTTTCATCAGCTGGCCTAAAGTACACCTGGCATAAACCCAGCAATTACCAAGTTACAGCAGCCACAGCTTCTTAATATGTTTGAACCTTCAGAGCTCTTACCAGAAGGTTGTCACATGCCATGGGATTGCAATATTTGTTATCTCCTACAAGGATCACCAAAATATGAGTTCCTGTATCACCAAAGCACAGTGTTCATTCTTGCTCAGCCCTTCTCCTTCAGCAACAGGAATTCAGGACACTGGACCAAACCCATTAGTTTTGCTGTCTAAGGGCCATGAGGTTTGTTACTCACATTCTCAGGTGTGGGCACAAGGCTCACACATCAATATTTGTCTATGAGCACTCAGGATTTGACAGGAAAACAGATTATGGAGATCCTGAAACACTGCCCACATCACGTCTGGCTAAAGCAGCATGCCAGGTGTTAAACCTAGGTGTTAGTTTACACCTCATGAAATTGTCAGTGATGGAGATCCCACCATCTCTTAAGACAGGCTGAACAAGTTCTAACTTGCTTTATAATTAAAAGTTGGGGTTTTTTTCCCCAGTGTCTTATCCCCTGTATTACAGTTAAGGACATTACTTCATGCCTTGTTAATTGTAGATGTAGTGAACAGCTTAAACTCTTCCTCTGTTAGGTATTATATGTATTCACATATAGATGTCTCCTCTTAAACCTTCTCTGGCCTCAACTATCCTAGCTCCTCTAGTCTTTCCTTGTAATTCATGTTTCCTCCTCCTCAGAGTATCCTTGTATGGAGTGCACAGCCACCTGCTATTTGGGATTTCTGTGGCTTTTCCCATGGGTTTTGGCACACAGTCTGTCCAGGTTACACCTGTTCACCCATAGCACAGGCTACTTGATACCTGTAGCATCCAGTTTCTCTCATGTATCAAACATCATCTGGCCTTGAGCTTCTGAATGCTTAAATAATTCACCCTGGACTCAGCAGAAAATGAAAGGTGTTTTCAGCTTCATCACACAATGACAGAACTGCTTGGATTGGAAGGAATCTTAAAGACCATTCCACTAGACCAAGTTGCTCAGAGTCCCATTCAATCTGGCCTTGAACACTTCCAGGGATGTGGCATCCAAAACTTCTCTGGTCAATATCAGAGCTTCATCTATGCATCAGAGTACTTATGACAGCACTGTAATTAAGAATTTCATTACCTCCTGCCTTAGTCTTTCCAATCAAGTCACCTCTCCAAGCCCATGGGTTATTGGGAAAGGGACACTTAATTGCAGAGGAGGCTGTGGAACGAGGGAGAGACAAACATAACCTGCTGTCCACAACCCCCTCCACCAGCCTCTGGTTCTCCCAAGAACATCAGGCTGGCCAAAGAAGAGCAAAATGCCTTTCTTTCTGGCATCCCCCAAATCCCCACTGGCCCTGTATTCCAAGCAGTATCACTATGGCAATAACACCTTTCAGTATCAAGAGACTCAAAAAACATAACTTGTCCCCTGCTTTGGGCTCTAGCTTCTGCTAGCATCCACCTGTCCCTCTTTTTCTATCCTCTCCCTTTATTCTTCCAAGAGACCTTTTCCCTCCTCTCACAGCCCCCAACAGACAGAGCTATCTGACTCAGCTGCTGCTTTGAAGCCTGCAAAGGGCCAAAGAATCCTACAAAGGTGATAAACTCGGACTGAAATTTTATCTTGTCTGGTACAGAGCACAGATGTTCTCTAGCATGTCTCCACTAAAGTAAGTGGAGAAATAAATGGAGACCCTATTGCACCTTCCAATAAATAAAGCAGTTACTACTGAGCTTTTGACAAGGTCATGGAGTAACACGACAAGAGGGAATGGCTTCAGACTGAAAGGAGGTAGATTGAGATTACATTTTAGGAAGAAATATCAGTGAGCTCTTGTCCAAAGCAGAAATCATCCTGTCGATCCCAAGACCATGATTTGGTCCAAGGCTTCTGCTCCTTCTGGGCAGGCAGGGCTCCCCTAGCAAATGGGAGCCTTTGAGCAGCTCTGCCCCACAGCTTCAGGGACTGCTGGGTCCCTGGTGAGGAATGAAGCACAAGGATGCTCAAGGCAGTAGACAAAAGGTGATGTTTGCGTGGAGATGCAAAGGAAAGGATTGACAGGGAAAGGGAAGACCAAGTACAACTCACCAGATTTGAGGCTGCTTCACTCTTAAGGCAGTGACTCCTAAGGAAGAGCCCATCTCCCTCTTCAGCTCTGCAAGGTTCATGTATTGCAATGCATTTACACTGTGCTGTTGCTGCTATCAGCAAACAGTCCAGTGGCAACTCCTAGGACAAGTCCAAGTCCAGGAGTAATCCCTCTTAGATGTGCCAGGTCCCACGTGAGAATGAGGAAAACAAAGACAGGCACAAGGACAGTCAGAAGTGTGCTTCTCAGTTAAAATGCACTCGTATCTCCAGGCACTCCATTGTTCCCTTTATATGTTTCCTTCCAAACAGGCATCACTCCTCCCCTTTTACATCCGCATATTTTCCATGGTTTCTGCCCTCAGGTTCATCTCCATGTTCTCAACTGATTGTGTTCCATTTAAGACAAGCTCCCTCCTTACCACTCTGCCACCCTTCAGGTCCTCCATGACCCTCTGTCCCATGGTTTCATCCTTTGTGGTTTCATCCATGGTAACAAATTAGCAGCTGTCACAGCTGCCACAGCTGGGACTAGGCAATTAAAAGTCATAAAAACATTATAACTCCCAAGGTCTGGCTGAATCTGCAGTGCCTCAGACCACATCAAACACTGATACATTTGAATTCACAAGCATCTGATCCTAAGAAAGATAATATCCCAGTAACTGGGTCCAACAACCACCTAAGGGGCAAACAACACCGAAACAAATGACAGATGCAGAAGCCAAAAAACCAGTTCAGTCCTTGGCAGGACTTAGCAAGAGGCTTCACAGTCCTTGCATCTAGATTGGAAGCACAGTTCTCTTAAAATTCAGAGGTTGTCTGCAATGCCTGCCCATCTTTACCAGACAAAGTTAAATGGACGGAGAAGGGAAACAGCAAACTTGCATCCTTTCACTGGGAAAGCAGGCAGGTAAACACGCAGCAGTAGGATTGCGAAGTTGAGGGCTCCTTAACAAGTGAGGCATGAAAGCAGTAACATATGTTTCTCTGCTCCATAAACCCCCGGGATTTTAGGTTTTTCCATGGCAAACAGAGACTTTGCTCATAGATAAGAGTCCCCATAATCGCAGGCAGTCAGGCAGGGCTGCTGCTTTCCCACTGCTTGGCAGAGAGTGAGGAAAAGCATGGGAAATAGCCTGGGGGGATGAGGGAGGAAAGAGGAGAGAAAAATCAGGAAACATATTCAGCCACACAGCCTGAACTCTGCTGAAAGCACTGAAAAGAGGAACCTGCTTGAGAGGCCAGTGCATAAGCAAGGATTAAAAAACTGTTTCATTTTGGGTGCTGGGGCTGGAGCATTCATCTTCCAAGGGGCAAAGGTACAGCAGCCAAATCTGGCATTGCTCTATAGCTTTTTCCCTTGGGGTCTCTTGAGCACTTCTTTCCCCTGCACCGAGGTATCTCCCACCCCATACCTAACAACGCAGGGGTTGGAAGGCACGGCCGGCCAGGCGGCGGCAGCGGCGGCCGAGGCACGGCCGGGGGGTGAGGGTCACCTCAGGCTCTCCAAGGGGAAACGCCCGAGCAACAGCAGCAGCAGCCCAGAGCCCCCGCAGCACCGGGAAGCTCACGGCGGCGGAGCGGGCCAGGAGCGGGCCAGGAGCCGGGAGCACCGCGGCGGTTTCAAACCGGCCCGGGCAGCGCGAGCGGCGGGGCCGGTGAACGGGGGAGCGGCGCGGGGGCGGCGCGGGGCTGCCGCGGGGGCGGCGCGGGGATGGCGCGGGGACGACGTGGGGGCGGCGCGGGGGTTCTCTCGCGGGCAGAGTGGCACGTGCAGTGGCTGTCCCAGCAGTTGTCCCAGTGGATGTCCCAGGGGATGTCCCAGGGGATGTCCCAGTGGATGATCCAGCGGCTGTCCCAGGGGATGCCCCAGCGGCTGTCCCAGCGGCTGTCCCAGGGGATGCCCCAGCGGCTGTCCCAGCAGCTGTCCCAGGGGATGTCCCAGGGGAGCCCCAGTGGATGTCCCAGCAGTTGTCCCAGTGGCTGTCCCAGTGGCTGTCCCAGGGGAGCCCCAGTGGATGTCCCAGCGGCTGTCCCAGTGACTGTCCCAGCGACTGTCCCAGTGACTGTCCCAGCGACTGTCCTAGCAGTTGTCCCAGTGGATGTCCCAGCAGTTGTCCCAGTGACTGGCACAGGTGCCCCAGCACAGGCAGCAGAGTCATCTGCCACAAATGCCCCGAGATGAGACGACCAATGGGGACCTCACCTCTAAGTATCTGCAAGGGAGGGCGACAAGAGGACAGAGCCAGGCTCTTCTCGGTGGTGCCGACCGCAAGGACAAGAAACTGGTGCGCAGGAAGCTCCACCCTGAACTTGAGGAGGAATTTCTTTACTGTGCAGGAGAACAAGCACTGGAGCAGGTTGCCCAGACAGGTGGAATCTCCCATAGGAGATACTCAAGAACCACCCAGTCCTGTGCAATGTGCTCTAGGGTGACCCTGCTTGAGCCATGAGGTTGGACCAGATGACCCACCGGCGTCCCTTCCAGCCTGACCCATTTTGATTCCATGATTCTATGGTTGCAGGCTCTTTCCAGATCTCACAAATATATTTCCCAATTCGCTGCAAGAAGAGAGTTGGGGAAAAAAAATTGCATGGGCAACAGGAGTCACATGAGGGACACAGAGATGGTCATTTCTCAGCCCCTGAGCATGGCCAGCTTCTCCTAAGAATCTTGATGGTGTACAGTAGAAAGGAGTGATGCCCACTCTGCCCATTCCACTGTCTCCAAGGGGTTTGGAGAGAAAGTGAAACCCATGCCAGGACTAAGAGATTCTTTGAACCTGCTCTGAATCTCTTCAGCATCGGCACCTCCTTAGCCTGGAGATTCCTGCTACCACTTTTTAGGGCATCACTTCCTGGCTTTTTCCCCGGAATTCTTTCACAGCATCACACCAAGAGAAGCAAAGGAATAAAACCTCCTGGCAAGCTGCTGGCTGACCACCATCACCATGAGCTGCACAGAGATCCTGCCACTAGACAGGAAAGGTCAACAAAGAGCATCCCTTAAACCTGCATTTCTACCCTACCATCTGCCCAAGGCTCTTGATCACAGTCTAGGATCCCTTTTATCTGACTGTCATCTGCCTTCAGTTTGTTTTCAGGAAATTAATGAGGCGTAACCCAGGAAATGAAAAACCCAGGAAATGAAAAAAAAGATCAAATAAAGAGAGTTGTGACCTCCCTATGATAAAGAATATAATCTATATCCTCTCCCTGGCAGATGATAATTATAATTTATCATTACGACCTTCAGCAGTTTCTTGATAAACTCTGCTCTGGGATCTCAGGGGGTGGTACAGCCTGGGACAAACATGTGCAAGGCATATCTCATGCATTGCTTATCTGTTGGCTTCTGAGGTGGAAGAACACAGCCATTAACAGAAAGAAACAACAGGGCTTAACATGGGAAACAACCAGCAGATGCGGATGTAGAAGGGGTTAACAAGGAATTACAGCTCCTGAGACTGCAGGGACAACGCCTCTCCATTCCACTTGTTGTAGTACACCTCTAACAGGCAGTGGCTGTGGCTTCCAAAGACATAGGGAGATCTCCACCAAGGTTCACGGAACATGGAACCTTTTGGAACATCCCGCCACATTTTGAACAGACAAAAATAAGCAAGCCCATTTCAAACAAATACTGCCAAAATCCTGTATCTATTACACAGGGACTTACCCCATCACAGAGGACATCCAGCAGGAGCTGTGCTGGGAATGGGTGGTGTGTCCTGCTCAGCCATAAGTGCCTCAGCTGTGGGTACATGCTTTAAGATCTTCTCAGGCAACCAATCCATCTTGTGGGGTCAATTTGAGAAGTCCTTGAGGAGCCCCCATGGCTAAGAATGAGTGATACAGGTTTGGAAACGCTGCTGCAGCCCCAAATTTCTAAACATACCCCTACATGGTAAAACAAGCTCCACTCCAAGGAGAGATCTATTCACCTTGAAACAAAACCTGACATCAGCCATGATAATTTAGCATACAAAAGGCATCTTAATCTCTGGTTTTATTCCAGAGTGATCACCATAGAAAATAAAGCTGTAAAGTTGAAACACATTTTTGCACAAGTCACATTTCTCCTCTCCCAAAACCCTCCCATAGGACTGTTTAGAGTCTTTATTTCTTCAAGGTACGTCCCTCGAGAGTCTCGCACGATCAGAGGACTGCAGCACCTCTCCTGTGAAGACAAGCTGAGTTGGGGCAGTTACTGACTTTAAACTGAAAGAGGGCAGGTTTAGATTAGATATTAGGAAGAAATTCTTCACTGTTAGGGTGGTAAGGCATTGGTTTCTCAGAGAAGTTGTGGCTGCTACATCCCTGGAAGCATCCAAGGCCAGGTTGGATGGGGCCCTGAGAAACTGGGCTAGTGGAAGGTGTCCCTGTCCATGGCAAGGGGTTTGGAATGAGATGACCTTAAGTTTCCTTTCAACCCAAACAATTGTATAATTCTATGTTTGGAGCATGTTTGTCCCCAGTGTCCAGGCCCCAGGGATGGCTCATTACTCACAACCACTTGCAGAAACCTTGTTTAATCATACTTACCATCATTAGAAATTACAGCTGGTTTTCTTCATTTTCAAAGCACTTTTTCAGGCTGCATTAACAAATGTGTGCCTAGGAAATTACTAGCCAAGTCTCAGAGCATTTACAATGGGTTTTATACAAATACTTTCAGCTTCACGTGGAAACAGGCAAAGGGAAATCATCATGTTTGTAAAAGGGTCTCAAAGTGCTACAATAGATTTTCCCTCTCGCCTGCTAGGAACAAAATGAGTGTTTTGAATAAAGCTGAATAGTTGCTTAAAAAAAAAAAAGAAAAAGAAAGAAAGAAAGAAAGAAAAAGAATAGGTGGAGAAAGATTTTTTACAAATGCCATGTTTTTGGCTGGACTCAGGCATAATCTGATCCAAGTGTTCTTGGGTACATGGGCACTTTTCCAGCATGGCAGAATTGAGCATGACAGACAGGTATCTTCAGCCCTGTTGGTGCCAGACCCCTCGGCAGAGTCTTTCCTCTGTTTTTGACCCTGATCAGTGTTCATATACCTCATATATAACCCATTATCTTGGGTTATACAGCACAGGTTATCTCAGTCTTGGCTTCCCACCCCAAAAGGACAGAGCCCTTTGGGGAAGCCAGCACCCTGCCCCTTGGCAATACAGGTAAGCAGAGGCAGAAATTAGCCCCAAAAGGGCTCAGCAATAGCTACCCTCCATCTGTGATCACACAGGGACCTTCCATCCCCCAGCCAGATGCTGGTCCCAGCCAGATGTTCATGTCTGGGTGCCACTTTTCTCACCCAAAGAGGGAATCAGGAGCATCACTGAGGCTATACCTCCCCAGGTCAAGCCTGGAAGTGGAGACTCAGCATGACCAGTTTGGGGTGAGATGCTGCTCCCCATACTTCAGCGTGGTCAGCAGGAAAAGGGTTTTGGTCTCACTGTGCTTGTGGTCATGCAGTGTCACCAGCAGCAATGTGTGCAGTCGTTCTCAGCTAAGCAGGTGGGCACAGCCCCGGGCTCTGCCCCTGGGTGGCCCACAGTTTTCTAAGAAGTCACTCTCCCACCATTGAAAATCCACTGTGGGGAGGCAAAAAGTGCTTCCACGCCTCAAAGCCTGCCTGGGCGGGAGCAGGAGGAGGAATAAATCCCTTGGAAAAAAATAAAAAAGAGCTCAGAAAGAAGGGAAATATTTCTTTGAAGATATAAATCCCACTTTGTGCATTTCAGCATGCCCTGGCTTGAGTCCCTCTCTGCTCCTGGGAATGTCTAAGTGGCTCTTTGTGCCCTGCTGTTAAGGGGAGATGAGGAGACTGGGATGCAGTGTGGGGGACCCTCTCCAGCCCCACAGCCCCACCAAGGGCCGTGCATCACCCCAAGCATCATCTCTGGGGGAAGACTTTGTCTCTGAGCCAAGAGGGGAGAAGAAAAGAGGTTTCCAGACTGCATACTGCTGCTCAGCAGCTCTGCAGAGCGCTATTCAGCCTGGACAAAGGACAGGGGACTGGGACAGCCACTGCACTGAAGACCCCAGTGATGGCCCTCCCCCAGGCTGTGGGTGTTAAAGTTCAAGCCTTGGAGCTCCTGCAAGGAGAGAAGGAAAAAGGAGAAAAGGATGCTTTCCATGTCACCAGACAGAAGTTTATCCATTTAGTTATTTACAGCATCCAAATGCATGAGGACTAGCCAGATTTTGCACCATAAGAATATGGTGCTGCTGTTCTCAGAGAAAAATCCTTTTCTGCTAATTAAACACTACCACAATTCTGCATGAGCCAATTCAGAAAATTCTGAATTCATTTCAGAGCAACAGGATATTCTGACACACAAATCCCCAACCTAACCTCCAACTACAGATGCAGCGGAGCCATCACCCAGGGCCTCAGTCTCCCAGTTCAGGCTTGTGCCAACAGTGCCACAAGATCAGCAGGTGAGGATTGTATGGCTCATTGGATTTTCATCCATCTGCTAGTGTGAGGCAAGGAGTTCTCTTAGCAAAACAAGAAGATTAGTACAGATAACCCATGGACAGAGCCTTGATGGACCTCCTCAGGGCCAAGGACACACAGAACAGTCAGATCTGCTGGATCAGAACCCAGCAGCACTCACATCCCAGCATCCTGGAGGAAACAAATGATTTCTTCAGCTGAGAGCTTGGGGTGGGTGTTCTCATTCTTCCCTTGGTCCTCGTGGAGGACTGGTTAGAATTGTAGAATCATTAGGATTGAAAAGCCCTCTAACATCAAGTCCAACCATTAACCTAGCACTATCAAGCCTACCAACAAAATCATATCCCCAAATGCCACATATACACTTTTTTTTTCCAGGTAACTCCACCACTTTCCTGGCCAATCTGTTCCAATGCTTGAGCACCTTTCCAGTGAAGAAATTTTTCCTTGTATCTAATCCAAACCTCCCATTATGCAACTTGAAGCCATTTTCTCTCATCTTGTTACCTATAAGAAGAGACAGATGCCCACCTGGCTACAGCCTCCTTTCAGGTGGTTGTAGAGAGTATTAAGGTGCCCCCTCAGTCTCCTTTTCTTGGGGCTAAACATTCCCAGCTCCCTCAGCTGCTCCTCATCAGACTTGTGCTCCCTCTCCTCTGTGTCTGAGTGGTCACCCTGATCACCCACAACAGCCAGCAAAGAGAAGTGGACACAACTCAGCTCATGCAAGGGCAGATGTCTAAACAGGCCAGATGAATGGCCTCACACACATCCAGAGTGCCAGGGCACAAGCCCAGCCCAAAACGAAAGGCCATTCATTGCTTAAACCCAGCAAACCCTGCCAGCTCACCTTCAAGGAACTTCTGCATCCTGGCACGGAGAGGACAAGGCCACAGCTGCCAGGGGCTTGTCATCCTGTTGCCATACAAAGGGACAGCCACAGAAATTCTGCATGTAGGGTGACATGAAGCAGTCACAGGGCCCACAGGTGGGCCCATGGGTAGGACCACGTGTAAGGCACCAACAAGCTGATGGAGGGCAGTAGTATTTAACCCTCCAGTGCCTTATTCTTACCAGAGAAGGGCTAAAAACTCACTCGCCATGCCCCCAAACAGCATTCACCATGAATTGCAAAGGAATATAGAACAGACCCAGCCTGGTAGCAGGCTGCCAACTGGCAGCAGGGAGGGAAGGAAGAGGTCACAGCAGCAAAGCACCAAGATGAAGGCTGGAAAATCTGAGGGATGGAGAAGATAAAAGGGTTGGCGTCATTCACCTGCATTTCTTGCAAGGACTGGTTGTGCTCAATGAAAAACTTCTTAAAAGCTTTACAGGGAACAGGAGCACTTAGGACAGAAGTACCATGACCCCACAGAACCTTTCTGACAGCTTTGAGGCGTGAATCAATTAAAGCAATCACAGAGCAAAGGTTAATCAGTAGCAAGTACATCTTAAGAAATTAGTAGTCTTTTAAGAAGCAACTGCTTTTGCCAATTCCCCCCTCCCCGTTTTCTAAAGTGTCTTTTATTTCTCCAGCTCTGGAGACCTTCCAAAGTAGGGTCAGTGATTAAGAGCAGCTGCCGAAAGGACCAGGCTGAGTCGGTGGCGGCAGCCGGGGCTGCCGGAGCAGAGAGGACCGGACCTGTCATTGTCACTGAGGCTCAGTGCTGCTAAAGTGTCCCAGGGATTGAAAACCTTCCAGGGCCTTCCAGCCTAATTGGAGCAGATGGAAGCCGGAGAAACAAGGAATTGCTCACAGTTGCATTGGAGAACAGAGGAAATGAAGCAGGAGAGCAAGGCAGGGAGTGACTCTAAAGGATTTCTGCACAAGCAGTGAGACTCCAGCCTGAGACTCCAGCAGGCCTACAGCGATGCTTTGAGCTGCCCCTGGCCCATGCCCTGCTTGCAGATATGTCCTTCTTCCTTCTTGCACCCAACACTGGAGCTGACGTCAAAACAGCCCCCCCCACAGCCTCATTCACACGTGTGCTCATTCCCCCAGCCCTGCCCTCTTTCCCTGCCTGCTGCTATTCTCGTGCTCCCTGCTGCTATTATAGCACACCACCATCGCAGCTAACCTCTTACCCTGCCACCTTTCCTTGCAAGTGTTGACGAAAGAAAAGAGCTGGCACACTGTGGTGGCCCCAAGAGCTTCCCTTGCTACCAGACCTTCTGAGGATGAGTCCCAGGACAGGGTTTCTCATCTCTCTCTTGCTACAGCATCATGTGCACTCACATAGGCTACAACTACTCAGCCACCAGAAAGGACCAAGGCCAGGAGCGTGGAGAGTCCATCCTGACCCTGACAGCAGGTTTTCATCATGCTTAATACAACATCTTCCCTGGAGACACCTCGAAGGCTGGCAAGGCAAACAATGACAGGGAGAATAGGATCAATATGAGACCAGGACACAGGCATGTTCGTAAAATCAATGTATCACAGAGTGGCTTGGGTTGAAAGGGACCTTCAAGACCAACTGATTCCAACCCTCTGCCATATGCAGGGACATCTTAGTGTTCAAGCCTCTGAAATATCACTGTTTCTACTTCTCTTTTCCTGGAGAGAGCAAGAAATGCAGCAAATGCCAATGTCCTGCTGGTGGGGCGAATAACAGGGAACATGACCAAAGATGCCCTCTGTTTACTGGGATTTTATAAAATGCCCTCTGTTTACTGGGATTTCATAAAATGCCAAGCCCTCAGGCACCAAAAAGCAGCCAGCTGTGCATCCTGGGATGCTGCTGGGACAGCAGTGTCCAGCACATGAAGAACAGGATGAGGACAAGATGTTGAAGAGAGAAGCACCTGCAGGCTGATTGCTCAGCTCCCTTGCAGCTCATGTCTGTAGCTGGGGCAGAGGGTGCAATGTGGAGCCAAGCCTGTGCACCCTCAGGACTCATCCTGCCATGAAGGCACAGTCCAGGGTGCATCACAGGTCATGTGTCCAAGCTGCTCTACCCACATCAGCTCTTTTCTTTCCTTTCAGTAAGATCTGTAACACAAAGGATCTTCTCCCAAATTTTTATGCCATCTGCTCACCTAAAAGGGAGCCCAAGACCCTTGTTTGCTGCACACCACAGAGGTCTCTGGGGCACTTCTACAGGCCAACACGTAGCAAGTCACTTCAGGATGAGGTACAGACCTCTTCCTGCAAGATATCCTGAGACATGGAGTCAGGTTTGGACCAAAGCCAGGCTGTTGCTGCACATGTGCATGGTGTTGCAGTCTACAGGGAATGACCACTGCAGAGTTCCCTGCAGCCTGTCCCCCATGCAAAGCCACTGAGCTGGGGCTTTGCCAATGGGCAGGATCTGCTCCACACTGGAGCTGTCTCAGCTGGTAAGTGGTAGCTTCTGAAAGTGTCTACACGCAACCAGAAAGGTTAGCCTGAAGGAGGGTCTATGGGTTTTCAAAGAAAAGAAGGTCACACTGTCAAAGGGCCACAAACTTCTAGAAAAAAAACCCAAACCCACTTTCTCCTTTATTTTAGCTGATACTTTATCACACAAAATAGAACTGTATGGTAACAACTTGCACAGAGGTACATTGTGAGCTGCAGGCATTCTCACAACAAAGCTGACACAACTAAATTTAAAGAAATGTGTTTCCATCACCAGAAATGATACATAAAGACACTGTTTGCTCACCTCCTTGGTCCGATGTCATGGCATAAGGAAATCCCAGGACTCGTCGTGAGAACAAGCTTTGTGTTTGTATTCTCTGCAGGGATTTCAAATTACCCTGAAAATCTTGCACATCTTTTAGACATTTCAATAGTAAAGTTATAAAGGAAGTGACAACTTTGTCTCCTTTCACATTCAGAACAATTTTTAATTAAAATCCAGCTGGTCTTATGGTACATTATGCCTTTTCTTGTTGTAAAATGCAGCTTAAAATCTTTAAGCATCTGTAAGAAATGATTTCTGCTCTCTCTTGTCCTTCCACCTGGTATCATCTCTCAGAACTTATCTGAGATAGGGGAGATGCTACATTGTGAGGTCGGGATTACCAGAAAAAGTGTAGAAGTAAAGAGAAGGTGATGTACACCATGGGCTGGACTTCCAGCTAATCAAAATTTGCATTGTGCAACTTAAACTTGTCCTAGTGCTGGTCTTCAGATTCTCATCTGGTGAGTGCCTGCTACTGAATGACTATTCACTCTTTCCTAGAAGTGAAAATTCCCCTGTTTCATTGCTAATTGTGGTTATGCCTACAAATAATGTGAAAGCATTCGGACAACAACAGCAGCCTAAAGCCAGTGTCAAATCCTGTTTCAGCTGCAAACCGAGCTGCTTTCCAAAGTTGCCCATCACAGCTCCCAGGGTGACTGCAGCACCAGGGCAGATGGTGGATTGTAGTGCTGCTCCCAGCCTTTCTAACCAAGTCGAGGTTATTTACAGCTGTTCCCAGATGTTACCCTTTCACGGGTTATTTGTTCCTGAGTCAACCTCCCCGTTCACACGCTAGGCAAGCTCAGGGGAAGAAAGAGAGAGGCTCCTTTCTCCCTTTTACTATGGAAACAGCCCTTTATCCCAAGGACTGCAAACGCTCCGCCGCCGTTTCCCTCCCACCGCTGCCCCAGCTACAGCGACCCCATGAGCCGCCCGCCGCTCCCGTCTCATCCCGGCTCCCGTTTATCCGCTCAACAGGTCACAGCCACCTCATCCAGCACGGACCCGGCTGAGGCGGGACTGCTGAGCACCTTCTCCTCCCCAGCAAACTACCAGGAAGCCCTCTGCTCACAAATCACCCCCTTCCTTCCCCTTTTGTTACGGTTTCTCCCTATTCCCCCGCTCTCCGTTTCTCTCTTCAGCCCAAGCGGGAGCCGGGTCAATTGCCCGCTGTCACATCCCAATCAGCACACTTTAAAAATCCACAGATAACAAAGGAAAAGTGAAAAAAAAAAATCTCGCCACCCCTGTGCTAACTTTCAATGCACGCAGGGAAGAGCAGGCAGGGGTGAAGTTCAGCAGGCAGGAGCATCCTCGAGAGTTGGGAGGGAGGAGGAAACTCACCGCGCCGTCACGCACATGGAGGGGCTGGTTTTGCTGTCCGCTGCACTTGGGTTGCTGTGTCCCCTGCTTGTGACACTCCGGGACGCGAATGGTGGCACCGCTGTGTGACACCCGCTATTAGAGAGGCTGCCGGAGCCGTCCCTCCCACGGGAGGAGGGGCCATGAGAGGCTTAATAAATTCGGTCCCCAAGGCTAGAAAAATTAAAATCTCGTCATGGGACGCAGGCAGCTGCTCGTGGCGTGGCTCTGGGAGACACCCGGGACTTGGGGACCAAGCTGGGATTGATTCATTTATCCCTTGCCCACCCAGAACAGAAGAGGTTGGTGTTCACATCCCACCTTGGCAGAATTAAGTGTCCAAAGGATGAGGTTTGAGGAAATATCCCAAAGGAAATTTGGGAAAGATGTGTCATCGTTGACCCTCAGAATTAAAACTCCTAAACCTCCTCCATGAAAATATTTTCCATGGCTGTAAGCCCCAGGCAGGAATCCACTGCACCAGATTTCTAAGCAACCCCGGATGCAAAACTGCTTATTTTACTTGGGTTTTTGCATGGTTTTGGGCTTTAATATCTAAATCCTATTAGAGTTATAACTTCCTTAGAAGGGGGAGCGGGGACAGGTCTGTACAACAAAAGCAGGTTGGATTTTGTAACCTCCAGTGCACCCTGGGCTTTCAGAGAGGCAAAATCCCATAATAAAGTTTCTCAGGATAAAAGGCTGCACAACCTCATACAGCTCCTCCTGCTCCATAAAAGTTCTTCACTGCATTAGAAGCTAAACAAACATCCCCCTCCAGCCCTGGAGGGCTCTCTGAAACACCACTGGTGCAGTTTTTCCATCCCTGTAGTTTCTCACACTGGGATTTTTCTTGTTAGATATAAAGACAGGTCAGGGGGTCCCTCAAAAGCAAAATCAGCAAATTGCCCACAGAATCAGAGAGGACAAGAACAGGCAGAAATGATGGTCCAGCAGCTTTTGTGTAGGTGAACTGACACAAACTTTCTCTTCTACAAAGAGAAACTTTTAATTAGGTGAGCTATAGAGGTGACAGCCTGGTTCACTCTCTCTGAAACTTAACGATGAGCAGAAGGCACAGAAGAGTTCCACTTTAAAACAGCCTTTCTAATCCTTACTTAGCACTTGCTCCTAAAATAACATCACTCCTCCTGTGGCATTGGGAGAATCGGAATTAAATAAATGCAGGAACCACAAGACAGGAAGGTAGAAGCAGCTGGTTCTACTGCTGCTGGTTCTCCAGCTCACACTTAGCTGTCAGGAGTAAAAATGCATGGGACTGTGCGTGAGCCTCTAGAAAAATTAGTTGCTTTATGGTCTAATTCCTGGAAATCTGATAAATAGGGCAGGAAAGGGTGAGATTAAGAAGACTGGTGGCACTAATGAGATTTAGGAAGCAGCAGCTTTTCCAGGTACCCTGCAGTTTTAATCTCCTGAGTTGATCCACTGGATTTTTCTCCTTATGTATTTGGGCCATGTTGAGCCCAGCTCCATCACGGGGCCACACTGAGGTCCTGAAAGTCCATGGGCAGGGGAAGCACGGCATGGGGGTGGCCTGGAAGGCTTAAGGAGTAGTGGAGAGCACAGAGAGCTGGAGCACTTTTCTCTGCCTTTAAAGACAGTAGTAGGGCCAGCAACTCCCCAAAATAAGTTCTTCACCATCATCCTTATTCAGGCTGCCACTCTTCCAGCTGCTGCATCCTCATGGTGTAGATGAACCCCAAGGGTTACATGAAGATACAGGGACAGGGTTGAGCAACATCATCAGCCAAAAAAAAGCTCCTTCACTTGAGGTAAGAGCCTGAAAAATGGAAAAGCTAATTAAAACCACTACCACTGTCTTGCCTTCTAACAAGCAAAGAAAACCCCAAATACCTCTGTCCTCTGCCCTATAAAACATTGCTGTGGTTTTGCTTTCTCCTGGGTATAGAGATGCAAAGCATTCAGCATCAGTTTGCTCTCCAAAGACCTGGCAAAGGACTGATCAGCTGGGCAGACACTGCTCTGGCTTCAGTATCTTCAGCTCAGAGCTCACCAGCTTGTCTTAAGTACACAATCCTCACCCAGTGTTCCAGTCAATGTCCTAGACCTCCCAGAAACTGGGAATAAAGGCAAGCAAGGATCTGCTGGAGTGCTGCCACCAGTAAGTCCAGCCTTGGAGTTTATGAGTCCACAAAGGAAATGCCTGCAAGGGACTGGTGCTGTACAAACCCTGTCCAAGGGGACAGCAGGGCAGGTCAGCCTTGAACCCAGTGAGTTTTGCCTCTGTTTGTGTCAGGAGAAGATAAACCCAGGGCAAAAATGGCACAAACAGGCAGTGAGGACAGTGTTCCTGCCCAGCTGCCAGCCCCATCATGGAGTATTTTGCTGGGAAACACATATGTTGACACCCTCCTACCCAAAGTCCTCCCCACCGTGGGACATTTGTCCTCTCACAACACACTGCCTTGGCAGCACGAGGGGCCAGTGTGTGTCCCCACCATGCCCCCCATCCCACACAGCACATTTGCCCAAGGAACATCTGAATTTTCACAGCAGGGGCTCATGCAGGTAACGATGTCCCCATGAGATTTATGATAGAAATGGCAGTTCATGGCAGTTCCAGGAATGATAAGGGAGGTGGATGGGGAAGGAAGTAACCTGAACTGATCCAAGCTTCAAACCCAAAGCCAAGGGAGAGCAGCATCTGCTTTTTTCAACAAGTAATATCCCACCAAAAAGCAGAAATGTCAGTTCCTGGAGGCACACAGGGTAGGCTGAGGGGGAAGAAAGGGACCCTGGCCAGCTCCACGCCCCATCAAAAGAGAGCAGAGACTCCCCCAGCCCCTCAATGCACGTCCAAGAGCAAAGGTGTTCACAGTCAGCTTCACATCAAGCCCCAGAGGATCAGGCTACAGGGGAAGGGGCAGGCTGGGAGGTCCTCTTGCCATCTCCCAGCCTGAACCCCTTGACACACAGCTCCGACACACAACAAACAGGGAGAACATCAGCTCCCCCCAAAGTGTTGGTGTGGGGAGACTCAGGGTAAAGTAGAGGGACAGTGAAAATGGGGAGCAGCAGGCTTTGCAGGGTGCTGGCAAGCCTCCATGGAAACCTGGGCCTGGCCCTGCTCCTGCATCTTGGGATATGTCCTTCACTAACACTTCTCAGGCTGCTTGGGCTGATCAGAGTTGTTTTTAACTGCACTTGCTCCCAAGAAATGCTGCTGTCCCTTCCCAAGGGCGGAGCAGCTGTGGATAATAGTGCAAAGTCCAACCAGTTGAGCCCAAGACTTGGCAGTTTCTTCTGGAGTGTGCAACCCACCAGATACAAAATGTACATCAAGAGTCAAAATATAAATTCAGAAAATCACCTCACACACACCAAATTGCCAGGCAAGTCCTCCCAAGTCCTGGGGCTCAACGAGGGGCTCTGAGCATCGTTTCTGGGAAAGCCACACCCCTCAGGTGGGCAGGAAGGGACACCAGGCAGATACATCAAGAGCCTGGCTGTGGGGAACCTGCTCCCCAGCAGAAACACAGGCTGTGCTTAGTGGTTGGAGAGAGCTTTTACATTGTCCTCAAAGCAGCTGGAGGGAACAAACTCTGCCTCTCACAACTGTTGCTGCAGCAGCTCTGCTGTCTGCTCTCCCACAGCAGGGCTGGCTGCTGCTGGAGCTGGTACAGCCTCGTCTAAAGGGAGAAAGGGACAGTCCTCACTCTTCTTCCATAGTTTGTGGCTGTCCTTTAAGAAATGGCATCGTTTTGTCCATTCCTGGCAGAAATCAGGGGATTGATTGCAGCACACCCAGGAGGATACAGTTTGAAGAACCCTGAGAGGCCAAGGGACTTCCAGAGGGGAAAACCAGTGAGAAAGCTGAGGGTCAATCTCTTGGCCAAATTTTTCTGTATCCGAGAAATGTAGTGTGGCAGATGTTGAGGGAGGATCGTGACAGATCTCAGAAGTGAAACACTTCAGAGTTTCGTTTCTTGAGCACACAGACAGCTGTTCTGTGCTGCCTCCTCCTCCTCTTTGGTCAGTGAACCTGGGAGTCTGCATTAGCCCCTGCCCTGATGGTTCTCCCCTCGAGAGTGATGGGGACACCCTGCTGCTCCTCAGTGGGGATATTGCAGCAAGATCCCCCATTATCCCAGGGTAACAAACCACCCTTCAGGGAACTGAGCAGCCAAAGAATTTTGTAGGGACTGAGAGCTGCAGTCCTAGTTCGGACTAGCAAAGATGGTTCCCACCACTCAGGCTCTTAAAACTGTGCCATGCCCTGTGTCTCCCAGCCTGGGCCATGCTGCTCATGCTGCAGCTTTGTCACCCAGGAGCCTTCCAGGTGACACTTGTCATCACCAGGGTAACTGCAGAGAACTCACTGGGTGCTTCTTACCCTTCACATGGTGGGTGGCATGGGCAAGGAGACACAGGCTGGCCAGTGGGGCCTGCCATCACTGAGCCCTCCCTTCCCCAGCACACCAGTGCCAGTGGTGACATTGCCTAAAGCTCCTGCACCCGCTCAGGAGCACCCAACCCACTCCCCCTGTGCAAGGGGAGACCTGAAATGGCTGATACCTGCTCTGGGGACACCAGCTTCTTTCTGTGCCCCAGCATTACCACCGATCTCGTGCTGGTCCTTCCTGGGTTGGGACCTACCTGGTGGATTCTTCATGGTGCAAATGAGATGGGACAGTTTACAGTGTCCCTGGGTTGGGCTGTTCCCAAAGGCTGGGGGACTTCAGAGTGACTGCAAAACACAAAGGCCTTGAGTGAGAGGTGGGGTTAGAGGCCGATGTGGTTAGAAAGTGTGAGGAAAAGAAAAAAGCAGTGGATGCTTCCCATCTAAGGACTCACTGTTTGTTCAGCCATGAGGCTGGGGAATGAAAAGGAGTGGGACTGAGGGAGCAGTTTGCCCCCCAGTTCCCTGCATCCCTGTGCCAGTCAAGACTCACTCCTCTGTTTACCTTTGAGCATTTCAACTCAAGAAGAGAGGACTCTTATCTGCCTGCTGCCCTCCAGAGCACAACCCAGGCACACCTGAGCCCTGGACACCATTACAGCTGCACGTGTGGACAGCAGAACCATGACCTTGACTGCCAGAAGAGCTGTTAGCCCCAAATTTATGCAGGTTAGTGCTTTTAGGGCACAAGGTGTGGGATGAGGGATGATCTCACTTCGCCCCTGACTGTGAACAGAGGAGGAGCCTCTGCCCAGCAGCCTCTCTCAGCCCTGCCAGCCACTGTGGCACAGCGCCCCTTCTCCTTTGCCAGGCTTAACCACTCTGTCAGAGCAGCAGAGTCCCACCACACCTGGGGGAAGCACAAGAGTGTCGGTGAGCATTAGGGACCCATGCTGGAATGAGAGCAGAGGGCTCACACATAACCCATCACATTTGCCTTACAAGGCTGCTGCAATTTAAACATGTGGGGGGAACAAAGCTGGAGGTGGGGTGGTCACAAGGGAACAGACATAGCCGAACGCCAGATTCCACGTCAGGATGATCTCCTCACCCATGCCCGTGTGCTCCGGCTGCCTTCAGTGTGCATCCTTCAAAAAAAACCACAAAAAGTTCTTTTCGAGTTGCTCATAGGAAACGAGCATGGAAGGAAAGGACTCTTCGGTGCAGCTGCCGGGAGAGGGCATCACAGCCCCAGGAATGAGGAAGGATCAGGCAAGCCTGGCCAGCTCCCAGCTTATCGTGTTCAAACTACAGATCCTCCTCAAAGATGAGCTTGAGGACCGAAACTTGGAAGTCTTCTGGGTGCTGCAAGAAAATGAGGGACCCAGTCAAAGCTCCTCTGCAGAGGAGCTGCAGTGTTCCTGCAGCACATGATAAAGAACACCTCTGCTCTGTTGCACCTGCCAGTGTATTGCTTCTCCTACCACTTATTCCCCCATTTCATTCCTAAATAAACTAATGTCATGCAGTTACACGAAGAATAACTGCTTCTGCTAGGATTTAGCTGCCAGTTTGCTGTGTCTGGCTCAGACCCGAAGCTGTTTTTTCCCCAAAACATTTTGCTGTCTTTCCTCCCCTGCTCCCCCTCCGTAGATCAGCTGATCTAACACAAGGCATCGTCACCTTGTGTCCGTCTCCAGAACTATTTGACTCCCCAACTATTACACTATGAAATAAGCCTTCAATAATTATTTGCTTTTAAATTTGATTATGAATTTACCTCCAAGGAAAGCTGCCTTGGGCTTTGAAGAGTCTTCAGACAAGTTATACTTCACTGAAATCAATATCAACCATTTCTTAAAGCCTCGCCATCATTCATTGTCCAACATCTCCCATCTCCCATCCACTGCTGGGCTACTCAACCAAGTTCATCTCAAGAGAAGAAGCCTCCAAGACACAAAGTCCTCCTCAGAAATCATGGATAGCTAGTTAGAATGGTAGCTAGTTAGAATAAACTGTGCCCCCTCCACAGGGCAGGGGATAGAGCCACCAGACACCAATCCAGTAGTATTTTTAGGGGTACTTTGGGGGATGTGCATTACCATGAGCAAAGTTTGCCTGGTACCCTGCTTTGTGAAGCTTTGGAGGAAGAGGGTTTGTTCAGCCTGGAGAAGAGAAGACTCTGTGGACACCTTAGAGCACTTTCTGGTACCTAAAGGGGCTATAAGAACCATAAAGGGACTTTGGTCAAGGACATGGAATGACAGGATGATGGGAAATGGCTTCAAAATGAAAGAGAGAAGTTTTAGTTTGGATATTAGGAAGAAATTCTTCACTGTGAGGGTGGTGAGGCACTGGCACAGGTTGTCCAGTGAAGCTGTGGATGCCTCATCCCTGGAAGTGTTCTAGGCCAGGTTGGATGGGGCTTGGAGTAACCTGGATCTAGTGGAAGGTGTCCCTGCCCATGGCAGGCGGTTGGAAATAGAGGTATTTAAGGCCATTCCAACCCAAGCCATTCTATGATTCTGTGGAGGGGAGGTGGTGTTGGCGCAATCAGATTTCTTTTCTTTAATGGGACAAGGACATTCAACATGGGATGCTACCACATCATGGCAAAAAAGAGTCACCTCAAATCCCTGCCAGTTCAGTTGCAACATTCCTCTTGCTTAAACGATGGGGCCCTCACCTTTGTAAAACACAGCCTGATGGGTATCTCCTCTGGCTTTCCTGAAAAAGTGATGCTGGGAAGCAATCTTTACCTCCAGCATCTGTTCTAGGCAGAGGGGATTTTACAGAGTCACATCGATTTCCTTTTTCTAGTTGGTCAAGTCCCCCATTCAAGGTGTTCCCTTTTCGCTCAGTGACTTCTCTAAAACCTGTCTCAGCACCCAGCTGACTCACGGGAGCTTGTCAGAGCTTCTCACTGCTCCTCACCCCCATATTCCACAGGTGCTGACCTCAAAAGTCCTCTCAGCACCTGGTTGGGCTTCTCAGACTTCAGAGTAAAACATCCAGGTCAGATGATACCCAGGCAGTACGATGAACTCCTGTTCTTGTCATCAGCCTTATTGTACCAATCCTGAAAGAAAGAGTGATGCTGGGAAGGTGGGTGCACATACCCATCTCAAACCCACCCGATTTCCTCCTCCATACCAGGAGCCTCAGACACCAAACTTTACCTGCAGAGAAAACCACCATCCAAGCTTCCTTTTCTTCTTCTTCAAGCTGTGGTCTAGATCCTACTTCCAAGCCTGCCTTCCAAAACTTAACTATATCCAAAAAAGTTACAATAAGTGGTGAAAGTCACACTTGCTGCAACAGCTTTTAGTGTAGTCACTTTGCTCAATCAAATAAGATCTGATTAATCTAAAACAGGTCAGAGAAACACAACCCCTCCTTAAGCACCCCCATTCATTTCCACTATCACTGCAAGTCAAGCAGAACCAAATAATTAATCAAGGTTTTATTTAAGGTTTCAATTTTTATTTTTAAAATGGCTGAGCTGACCTGGTACATTAAACAAACCCAGCAGTACAGTACAGGAGTTATGCCAAGGCAGCATGGGGAGAAGTACATTATCCAGCAGATTTTAAAACTGCAGAAGCCTCTGTATTTCCAGGTGGGACACAACACAAAGACATCTACCAACAGCGGAGAGCTGCAGTCAGAAATCAGTATGTGCAGAGCAAAAAGCCTTCTTTACAAACACAAGACCAAAGTTGGGTGGCTGCTAACACGATCCCAAAGCAGAGCTGATCTCAAAAAGACAAGACACTGATGCTGCAAGCCAGGAGGGAACAAGCTGCTTGTCATCCACAGAAGCCTGTGTTAAATTGGTTTCTGCTGTTTCACACATTCAGGAAATCTGGCCTCTCTCTTCTGTTCCTTGGCACATCAAGGCCATCTCCTCCATTCTAACTCCACTTTTCCTTTTCAGCTGAATTTTGTCATTTTTTTGTGAACCTCCTGGATTAACTCCAGCTCTTAGCACAGGCTGTGACTCAGAGCCATATTGCTACTCCACTCTCCACTTTCAGCACCTTTTCCCTTCCCAGGCTCCTTTCTGCTCTCCTCCTTCAGGCAGATGTTGCTGCCTTGAGATGCAGCAGGCTACCATGACACTCCCTGAACTTCCTCAGCAACTGTGTAATTGAAATTTTAACCTTTGCTTCATCCTACCCTTTGGAGCAACTCCTGTCTCCTTCCCACCACTCACTGTAGGTTCCATTCTGGCAGCAAGTTTCTGTCCAGTTCCCATCTGTATTGCAGTTTTGTTGGCCATTCCCTGTCAAAGCTGGCACTGCTTCTCCAAGATCCCACCTTTGCCACCATGAGTTGTCATTAGCAACAAACTGTGAGATCCTACAGCATTTATTATACATATGCTCCATCCAGTTGGGCTTATGATCCCAAAATACATTTACAGGTTCTATTACAGCTGAAGTAAGAAGCCATTAAAAAGTCTTACCATTTTAGGGGGGAAAGGTGAGCAGATAATCAGTTCACCTTTACCAGTTTTCACACTGAAGCTGTTGTCATTCACCAGACAAATGGACTATGCTCTTAATTAGGAGTGGGCTAACTAAACAAATATTCTTGGAAACTGGTCAGAACCGATTTTGCTGTCAGCCAAGAAGGGTGGGTTCTAAGAAAGCAAGCACCTTTACAGACCATTGCAATCCTTCCTTGCACAGTACTCTGCTGCAAACGTGCCCTACTCACACCGACCTGCAGCATTTTGGGACAGACAGATCAGTAAACTAACAGAGATCTCAGCTAAGAAGAGCCAGACTTCTATACACTTCACAGTCCTGACCAGGCAACATTCTCAGCACTTTTTGAAAACCAATCCCCTATAAAGGAGTATCAAGTTGGCAACAAAACACTCCAGCAACTCCAGCTGCTTTGCACAACAGTGGCTTTTATGTCGATGTGGTGTCGACCCACCAAACCTCTTCTCAAGCCTTAGCTAGATCGTTTAAGTCAAGTAAGTGTCTCCATGGAAACCTCCTTTCTCAAGGAGCCTCCTTTGCTGGAGAAATCCCTGCACCCCTTTTATTTAAAAGGGGAAGGCCATTTGGTTGGAGCATAATGCCTGCCTAGAGAAGTGCCTGTAGCAACAAATCAGTCAGATTTGTGTTCTTTAAAAACACATCCATTCAGCGAAGGCATTTCATGGATGGCTAAAGGTGTGCTACTGCAACCAGCCAGTTCTGCTATGCCCTCCATCCTTGTCCTGGCTCTTCACTCTCAGCCACGCAGAATCACAGAATATCCTGAGTTGGAAGGGATCCACAAGGATCATTGAGTCCAGCTCCTGGCCCTGAACAGGACAACTCCAAGAATCACACCATGTGCCTGACAGTGTTATCCAAATAACCTGTCTTCTTCCCACATGGTCTCCATACCCCCCTCACACACAAACTCTTGGACCCAAGTCAAATTGTTTGTTAAAAAAAACCTCGAAACCCTAAGAAACCCCTAACAGCTAAAGTAATACAAATCAATGCCCACTCTTGAAACATAGGAAGAGTCTTACTGAAGATACCAACTGATACTTAAATAAGACAATCTCTGTGTTTAGGAAAAGAATACGTGTTTTTTAGCCTCTCCCTCCATCAAGCCCTTTGTAAACTGTAGGATATGAAATTATTTCTGGTATAAGATTACTTGACATCTCTCAAAAAGGAAATCAATTTTCTAAAAGGACAGTCAAAACAATTGAATATTTAATGTTCTAATATGGAGGAGAGAACTTTAATATTAGAAGGCAAATTAATAATTAAGGGCTGTGATTAAAAATGGTTTCAACTCAGGCAAATCAGTTAATAAGAGAAAGTTAGGGGGGGAAAAAAGACACAAAAGAAGCTGTCCAGTTGGAGTCACTTTCAAGTAACAGCAGGGACAAGATATTCTCAGAAAAATAAGCCCTGGAGATTATTTGTTAAGTCAAAAAGTTGCTATTTAAGAGTCCTCTGTAGACAGGAGTGTGCTGTAGACAGGAAGGGTTCTTCAAAAGCAAACAGATGTGCTGGTGCCGGGCAACTCACATACAAAAGGAGAGGGGAGGAAAGGATGCATTTCAGAACAACTAGAACAAAATAAACCGATTCTCCTGAGATTAGACTAATTACAATTATTTTAAGATTTTCTGAGAACATAAAAACAGTATGTGTCTGCTAACTAGAAACTAGGTCCAGGCACACTGTAGCAACCTCCTCCTTTTCCCACCCACCCATCACGAGTGGGGACAAAACAGCCTGGGACAAGATGACACACAATCATGGGCACAGTCTTGCAGCTTTTCCCAGCAGAATGAAAGGCTTCTGGCAACACCCCTCTCCAGCAGCCAACAGAAACCAGGCAGGACCGAGTCCATGTGGAAGTTCATGAGACAGAAGCACATTGTAAGAGGAGGGATAAACAGCCACTGTTGATCCCTTTTCATTATGCAATAGAGGATCCAGAAAAGCAACTTAAAACACATAAAAATAATCTTTTCTATCTTGTTTGGGGAAGTTCAGCAGAAATCTTGCTGCAGGAAAAGAAAATCCTGTACATAATCACAGATAGGACACATCTGCATTAAGGTTCTCATCTCAATGAGATGCAGAGAAGGGAGTGGGGAAGGGAATCAAAGAGAAGTCAAAGACAATAAACACATTGTGGATCAAATTGAACCCTGCACTGTCTGAAAAACAGTCAATTGCCAAATCTGCCAGTCAAATGAGATTTTAGATCAAGAGAGATCTTGCCACTAATTGTATTCCTCCCACATATGCCATCCTGAGTCTTCCAGAGGGAATACAAAGTCCTTTTCAAAGGGAATTATTCAAGCATAGTGGCCTTCCATTCCACAATCTCCATCTAAGCTTCAAGCAGATGAGCTCATCAATAGATCATATCCCTTTCCAGGTTGGCAGCTCTACTGTTTTGCCCAAGGAATTCATCCTTGGATACAACCTTTGTGAGAGGAAGCTTAACAATACTGGGAAATGAGATATACATACACAAAGGGAGAGAGGCTGCAATTTGGGCAATAAACTTCACCCCTCAGCCTAGTGTCAAACAGTGACCACCCTGGAGCACACAGGGTGGGTGAAGGCCCCTCAGAACCAAAAGAACTCACAAAGTACCTACACCCAAGTAAAGCTGGTGCAATAGCTGTCATGGACTGCGGAGCTAATTGGAAAAATATATTTAATTAAAGCCCAGGTCCAGTGAGGAAAGGGCTGAGCCAGCAGCAGGTCTCAGCAAGAAGGAATAAATTTCTGTCCAACAGAAAGATGAGAGATTACTCCAGAACTGGTTTAAACTCACCCCATATGCGACCAAAGCAGTACAGAGAAAGTAGCTCCCAGAGTTACAATACACTTTTTTTGTATCAATTTTCTTTATGTGTAAAGTTACGCCACTGGGAGCCACTTGCTCTCCCAAAGGATGGCAGAAGAAGGGGTAAGAAACAAGGTTAAATTACTTCATCCAACACCTTCAAGAGCCATAGGAGCAATGACAGGCTTGTCTGGTGACAGTGAATTCTCCAGTTCTTCTCTAGCCCCAAGTTAAGAAATGCAGCAGTCACTTTATTTAAATCAGTATACATTTGAACATAAGCCCAGTGTTTACAACCAATCCCTCTTCTAGTAGTTCCAGGTTTCCTGGTTTTTACAGACTATTGGCAACCCAAGGAATCAGTAGCATAAAGAAACCATCATTTCAAACTTTGTGTCCCGACATCTCCACAGAGAAAGCAGCATCCATGATCAGTTTGTTTTCCATTGGACTTCCGCTAAGAAATAAGAGTTGTCAAAATATTTTGCAGGCAAATCTTGTCTTTACAATAGTAATTGCTCTGTTTGTTAATCACACAGGGCAGCATCTCTAAAAAGCCTCACAGCGCTTATAAAATAACCCTAAAAGAGCTCTCTGTCATTTTCTTTCCTGTGACTTATTTCCTAGAACAACAAAAAAAAAAATTTGAGATTTGTTTAACTAGTAGAGTTGCCACTAAAGGGGGAAGGGGGGAGTAGGGGGCAGTTCACACGATTTGGCAAAGAGATCATCCATGAATTAAGTTCTTCAATGGCTGCAGGAAGCACACAGAGGCTTTGTCCATGCTTCCTCGAAGCATCCAGCAGTGCTGCAGGAGTGATGCACCCTCAGCCCCTCGTTCCCCTCTCAGCTGAGAGCTGTTCATATTGCTGCTGCCTGCTTCCTTCCCTCCTCGAGTCATCCAAAGCACAGAGCAGCCTCCGTGGTGTAATAGCAGCTTGGCAGAAGCAGGCAAAGTGCAGCCAGCAAAAGATTTAATTTATTAAGATAAACATGGTCTAAGGCTCCACATTATTTTTAAAAATAAACACCATAAGAAATATGGGAACAAACTGGCTTCGCTACTCGTAGGTCAGGTTCAGACGCTCTCAGAAAGATCTTCTCACCCATAAAAAGGTTCTTCCCCTCTCGTCCCCATCACGAGGATGGAAGGACAGTTCATCATGTAAGATCAGCCATGCCCCTGTTTGTGCCCTTCCACATATAGTGAATAATGCCTCTGCCACCCTTCGGGGCAAGTCAAAGTTTTAAGAACACCCCTGTGAAGAAGGAGCACAAGGGAAGAAGGGCAGGTAACTCAGTCTCTGAAATGAACATCTAAAAGTCTTGACATGATGACTGTGTTGACTTCACCACTTTAATGGTTGTTCTTGGCTGCCTCTTTAGCTGCAATAATCAGAGGAGTGAGACTGGATAGAGGCTTCGCAATTTTCAAGAACTGGTGCTAGGAGAAAACAAAAGAAAAAACGGTAAGAGTTTTCAGAACATGCCCCAGAAATGGCTATTCTAAACATTTTCACCTAAATCTGTATGGAATCTAAGAACCTACTCTAGTCTCTGAACACGCGAAACCAGAAGAACTGTTACTACCACAAAATTTTGGGGATTGCCTGAAGTGATGAAGAGATTTGTACCCAACACATGCTAAATTATCCAATGTTTGTGCATGTTCAAGATCAAGGAAAACTCAGCGAATTCCCCTGGGGAATTATAAAGTTGCAAAACCCGTAGTGAAATCTAGTGTGAAAGGTGTACTAAAACCAACCTATGTGATTCTGATACAAGGCACAGGGCTCCATGCAGGAATCACCTCTCATTTCCCTGTTCCCTGTTGTCACAGGTCTGGAGAAAGCATTGCCTTGGCCTTCTATGAGATATCATAAATTTGCAAAGCAGCTGAAATGTAGGAGAGCAGCACAGAGCTTGCAACACAGCACCATTCAGTCTCCTATACAGGTGCTCTTCTTTAAATAAAACAATATTGATTATCAAAACAGCTCTCAGGTGAGAGTGAAGGGCAAGTCTAAAAGCTGTTCTGAAAACAAAAAGCAATGATAATCTGCAAGATTTCTGAGCACCAAAAGGGATCAATCACCCAAGGCAACATGCTTCAGATGGAAAAAAATAAAAAGTAAAAATTCAGAAGCCACAAGGTAGTTAAGAACAGGCTGAAGTGTTACAATCAGAATGTTCTCCTGCTCCAAGGAACAGGACATAACTTCTTTCTGATATTTTAGGAATGAAAAGTCCAGAAGAAAAAATGATCTTTCAGCTGCTAGCATACTGTCAGACATTTATGTTTCATTATAGTCTCAGAAGGAGCAACACATCCAAGTCTGAGCCCACTACACAAATTAGTGGAGAGAAAGGAACACAAAAAATGGAAACTGTCTGATACATAAGATCTGAGTGTTCCTGGTCACAGATCTATTTTACAAAGACTTACATATTCCACCCTCGTGGTAAATTTGACAAAAAGAACACATAAACCACTCTCATATCCATGGTGGTAAAAATCCTGGCAGCTTGGTCCTCGACTTTCACTGTGAGTTCAGACTAAGACACCAGGTTTTCAGTGAAATATCTGATTACAGGGTGGTGAGGCTGCCCAGAGAATCTGTGGATGCCCCATCCCTGGAATTGTTCAAGCCCAGGTTGGATGGGGCTTTGAGCAGCCTGGTCTAGGGGTAAGTGTTCCTGCCCACGGCGGGGGAAGTGGAACCAGAGGATCTTTAAGGTCCCTTCCAATCCAAGCCCTTCTATAATTAAGATACCTCACAAGCTTTGATCCATCATCTCTGTAAGGAGTAGTATCAGGCAAAATGTGGTATAAGTGAAATGCTCCAGTTAATTGAAGCCATGAACATTTCAAAGAGTTTCATGATCCCTCCTCCCAAAAGGAGACAGCCAGAAAGAATATCTGATAGCTAGAAGCCTTCCTGCTGTCCAGACTGGAACAACCATGACAAGACTGTGACAACACACACAGATGTCATGGCCAGAACCAGGGGAATCAGGGGGCTCAGCATCTGGCAGGCCTGGGATACAGCTGTTATTTGAGGTTGGACACAGAACACGCTGCACAGCTGCTGCCAGTAGCCAGTACTGGAAAGGGAGCAGTCTGTTATCACTTTATTATAGATTATGTTTGAGGGCTGTGGTTTTCAGTTGCTTTTTTCCCCTGAGACATTACCTTAGCTGTGCTTGTGCTTTCAGCTGATGCAGTACTTAAGACCTTAAACAAGAGCTCACCCCTAAGCCTGGCCTCACTCAGGACTGTATGACCACACTGTTCCTGTCTCATTCCCCACCACCTACCTGTAGCAGCTCTTTTGCAGAACCTCTCTTTTCCACATCCATCTCAAGACAGCGATTTAAGAAGTCTCGGAATATGGGTGAAAGCTTTTCTGGATTCTGCAGTTCTGGAGTCCCATTAGTAGCAATGAGATACAGGGCCTGAGACAAAAACAAGCACCCAGGAAACAGGAGGTTATGAAGATTAGAGTCCATCTCTGGATTAGACACACCCATTTCTCCTCTCCCTCCCCATATTACAATGGGAAGGAAAAACCCCACCTTATCAGGATCGCTAATCAATGCCTACATTTCAGCAAACAGAATAGCTGCCAGCCTTCTTTTTGTGGATGAGATCCAATTCCTTTATTGTTTTACCCTTGTAATCTGGGTTTGGATCCTGCAGCCCTCTCAAAGGATTACAAGGACAAAAACAACATTCCAGACCCTGTTTACATAGGGAAGTTAACTGGCACGACTCTACCATTACTCCTGTAATGATTAGATCCTCATGGGAAGGTAACCCTGACTAAATAGATTTTTTTCTGTTGGTACTCTGCCTCAGTGCACAAGGCCTAAAACATCAACATGTTAAAGATGCAGCTGGCTCCTTACAAAAGATGTCCAGCAGACCCTTGGGCATCTTAACATCCTGCAGAAAAAAGCAGTTTGCTACTGCTTGGGGATAAAGCATTCACACACATCCTCCTCTGAGAATCAAGAGACTCAAAATTCATCCACTTCAAGATTTCATGTGAGAAATTTCCTGGATGAATTTTCAAAAGAAACAGAAATCTATCACAGACTTGTTAATATACAGGCCTTTTGAGCACATCACTCAGCACGTCCCCGTGGGAGCAGTCTGATAGCCTGAGATTGGCATAAATTGAGTTAAATGAGGCCAAAGTATTGTTGCTTTAACTCAACACTCTTTTATTCCTTATAGTCTTCTTCGCAACAGCACTTCTGTCCCAAAAATCACTTCCATTGCAAGAGGTGGAAAAAAAAAGTTAAACAGATTTTTTTCTAGATCCCTCCAGCCCGTGTAAGTGGGGAAAAAGCCATAAACCTAGCTTATATTAAGAGCAGTAATGTCCCTACATGCTGACAGCATATCTCCTTTTGTTAATAATTAAACAAAGGAAAGACATCAGGAGGCTTAAGCCCTGTCTAAGGCTTATTACACTTCTAATTTTACTTGGAGCATGCAAGGAGGAACAATTTGCCCGTAGGAAAAAGCTCCTACTAGAATAGAACCACAGAAACATAGAATGCTTTGGGTTGAAAGGGACCTTAATGATCACTTAGTTCCAATACCCCTGCCATGTGCAGGGAACCTTCCACTACACCAGGTTGCTCAGAGGAGAATTCTCTCATACACAATGTAGAAAGTTTCAAGACATGACTGCTTTGTTGCCTTAAGGTAGAACTTCTGCATCTATTAGCATCCCAGAAAGTGGAAAATTATGAGTGTGCATGATCTAACTCACAGAGGAACCCACATCTCTGCTCCCCAGAGCAAACCATGGCTTTTAACTAAGACTATCTCAGTCTTCTTGCTATGACATCTAAGGAGACCACAGGATTGTTTGAATTAGATGGGGCTGGAGGCAATGAAACCACACCGGAGGATTCGCATGAGCTCAGTTTCACCAGCAGCTTAGAGACGACCTGAGGAGAAAAGCTCTTGCTTACTCTCAGAGGGTTCTCATTGAGGTAGGGGGGCTCTCCTTCGATCATCTCGATGGCCATGATCCCCAAAGACCAGATATCCACTTTGGGCCCGTAAGCTTTCCGCGTCACCACTTCAGGTGCCATCCAGTACGGGGTGCCCACCATGGTGCTGCGCTTGCTCTGCTCAGGAGTGATCTGGGCACAGAAGCCAAAGTCAGCTGCAAAATTAAAATAGGGTGGAGGGAAAAGACATAGGAATCAGCAAGTTTCTCCAGAAACAACCCTTATTGACACCAGAGCTACAGTACATTTTACCCTGCTGCACTGTCTGGTGTGCTGCTGCTGCAACTGTGACAGGAGGAGTGGTTTTGGGCCTAACACAGAGGATGGTGTTTGGAGCTAAGTTTCTAAACTTGACTCTCTGAGGCCATGAGGATTCTAGAGCTGCTGACTTGTCTGTGTGAAAGATGGGGATCAGGAAATAACCACACACAGAAGTGAAGACACTCAATTGTATTGCAGCATCACACAGATGCTACACACTATGTAATATATGGTCTAAAGACCATTCCTGGGTGTGTGAAAACAGGAACTAATGAAAGTCTGATCTAGATACACCCCCCAGACCACACGCTGTACTGTCTGGTGATATTTTCAGTCCATGGGGTATTACTTCCCCTGTAGACATATCATCCCTCAAATAGCATTTATTTTATAGAGCAAAGAGTGTTCAGAAAAAATTTAAAGTACCTAAATTTATATTGATTATTTTCTTTGAACAGAGAGAAAGATGGTGGGCCTTCACACAAAGATTGCTGCGCCCTATGTCTTATTTGTATTTGGCTCACCAAAAGAAAACTAAATCTATTCTTGTGAGCCCAGCAAAACCAACACAGCAAGATGCACCGCCCATCCTGACCCCCTATGGCATCACAGGCCTAATTTTAGGCAGAATGATGAAAATTAAACTGATTCCTAGCTGAGTTTTCATCAAGGGTAAATACCAGGAAAGGACATATGGTTCATAAACAGGGCAAATTTCCAGCAGAGCCAATAAGCAGCTCAGATCCAGAAGGTTACTGCATCATATCCATAGGGATTTCTCTAACTTTAAACTACAGCCCAGTAGCAGCACACCATGCTCAAAGAAGTTACTCCCTAAGAATAGAGCACTTTGGCCCCCATCAGTCATTCATTGCTAACGCTCCTGAGATCTGGCTCTACCAAAGTGCAGCTTTAGTTTAAAAAGCAATTATGTGCAAAAAAACCCCACCTTCTTACTCAGCATATCTGCACTCCGTGAATTTTGAGTCATATCTGCTGTCGTGGCTGACAAAAATAGATTTATTTATGCCTGTTGGGTGCTAGCCAACAGAACTGAGAGGAAGAAAAAGGGAGCCCCATTCTGTTAAAGCTATAGGTGGAAGATAATAATTCACTGGTTTCCAGGCTTATCTCTGCATGGACAATGACAAGCACAACAGCTACCTTACCTTAGACTGTTCTGTGAGGGGCAGAACAGTCTCAAGATTTTGATTACTAGTGATACCACAAGGAGGAAACAACATACAGTCTCCAGTCTGGATTAGCATTGTAAGATTAAATGATTTCTAGTTACAAAGTTTTCAATTCTCCCTCCACTTCCCCTGCCCCTTGAATACCTGCAGTATTTTCCAGACTGAAGAGGTTGTTAAAAAATAAAGACTTCTAGCCTTACACCTTCCAACCCAGCTTTCTAGACTGGAGTAGCATTAAAATACTGTTATTTTAGTTCACATAAACAGATGGCCCAAAGCTAAACGAAGCCCAAGCCCAAGTCTGGTATCAGTTCACAAGGATTTGTGTTTGCCAATTTCCATTAAAACAAATGCCACAGAAATATCTGCAGTAGCATTTCTACAGGCTGTTCATCATGACAGCATCAAGCACCTCAAACACCCATCTCTCTAAAATGCCTGGCCCAGAGCAGATAACTGGCATGGGTTGATAAGTCATAAGCAGTAATGTTCCCTGCATACTTAGTTTGACAGAGCCATCCATTCCCAGCAGGATGTTGTCACTCTTGATGTCTCTGTGAATAACTTGGTTTGAATGGAGGAATTCCAGGGCTTGGAGACACTGAAAAATAATTGAGATATTCTTACTGTGCATGAAATGATTCACCAGTCACAATTAGCCAACTAAAGGACTCAAACAGACTGTGCATTTTTGGTAGTAAGGGCGCAGTGCATTAGGACCTTTCCATATATTCAGCATGTGCAGGGCCACAGAGAGATGCCACACTGGCATCAGCAGGTCCTAGGTGGACAAGTTAACCCCAAAAGACTTGAAGAACAGACAAAACCAAGAGGATCCCACCCCCATTTTCCACTCTAATTCTGTTTCTGGGGTGAAACATGAGGCTTGCATTAGAATTGTATGCTGCAACCTCACAGGTGAAAATCCATTCTCTAAAAGAATGACTGTCACGTTACAGAAGCTGGAAACATTTCCATGGAGCCAGTGACAGGTCGTGGAAAGCCCGTGTCCCACTCCCAACCCTCGGAGCTCCCTTGGAGTGTGAGGGTGCCTTACCTCCCGGCACACGGCAGCGATCTGTCCCTCATCCATGCAGGTCTCCGTCACCACATCGGTCAGGGAGCCTCCTGCCAAGTACTCCATCACCACCCAGAGCTCTTCTCCTACAAGGTAACTGAAGAGACCAAGCCAGATTTTAAAATCACCATGCACAGGGTTTTAAAGCTCTCTTACAAGTGCAATAAAAACCACGAGCTGCATTTAACGGTACAGGGGAACCACGTACCCCTGGTACTTCCTGTGTGTGGGAGCATTTGATCACAACCTGAATGACCAAAGAGAAGGGTGAGTGCAGAAAGTTGAGGACAGATGCAGTGGGAGAGCTGGCTACAAGTTTTCTGTCCATAAAACAAAGGCTGAATTTTTCTGCCATGGAAAGGAGGCAGACTAAGATAGAGACCTGACCTTACAACTGCTCCTGCTGCTGGGAGAGAAGACAAAGAGCTACTACTCAAGGATGGGGTCCAAGCATGCAACCCAGATATTTGGCACACAGCAATGGCTTCTGAGGGCTCTTGCACTGGGAGAGATGGCTAGGGGGGCTGCTTCACTACTCCTGGCATCCTGCTGTCCTAAGCAACTGACTGCTTTGCCTCAGCCCTGGGATAGTTCTGGGTGACACAAAAGATGGCTACTCACAATCAATCATGAAAGAACACTTCTTTTTTAAGCATCATGCGTTTGAAAATCACCTCAATCTTTTTCACATTATCAAACTAGTCTGTGATTTGGTCTGAAAATTTCAGAACCACTCATAAAGGCAAAGGAGTACACCCTACTGGATGAAACAGCAATTCTAAGGACTTAAAAAAAGGAAACCTCCAAAAGGCAGATCTTTTTTAGAAAAGGCCCATAGGAAGATGGGGAGGAGACAGCTGAAATGAGAGTGGCTTTTCTCAGTCATTTGGGATATTCCTCTCTGCTGAGTGTGTGTGTACTCACACCTAAACGTGGAAAACAGGAGATAAAGACTTCAGCAATAGATCTTTAAAAAAAAAAAAAATCAAAAAGAATTTTAAAAAAGCAAAAACACCCAAACAAAAAAATCCAAAAAACAAAACCACCAACTATTTCTGCCCCTTTTTGGACCCATCAACATAAACTTCCACAACAGATACATCAGGATGACACACTCCTGAAGGAAGGAATCATCAGTTTGAAAACCCAGCTTTTCAGCCTGTCCTCTCATTTTTCAAGTAAATGGACAGATGAGTCAAAAGTGAGAGGGCAGAGAATCTAATTTAAAGCTTCATCTGGCATTAGAGTTCATCAAGGATATATTTGCTTTGCTATGAAACTCCAATCCCGCTGAGGAATGAATTTGCCAGGAGCCAAATGCAAAAGCTGGGATAGGTACTAGGGACCAATTAAGTAGAAAAATACTAAAGGAGAAAGAAGCCATTAAACTTGGCATGAGTGAGACATCACAGGAGTGAGCAAGGTGTGGTATTTACCCCAAAGGACACACTGAGTACACTAAGCTGATGAAAAAAATCCCTCTAAACAGTAATAATGGATGACAGCAGTGTTACAGTTATGGACAGCTTTTAATTCCAGAGACAAAGTGGGTGTCTTGGTTTGCTGATGCTGAAGACTGTGCAAGGAGGTGCCATCTGCATATTCTTCCAGGATACAAAGCCCAAGGGCACAGGGCTATGCTCCTGCAGCAGAGAGGTCTCAAACTCCACTATGGAACAGAAGCTGATGCACTGGCATTTTGTTTTCCCAGCATTGCAGACCCCAGTAACAGCAGTACCACCTGCAGAGCAGCCCCTCTAAGTGAGAGAGGAGAAGCAAGACTGCTTTCAGAAGCACTCCTGCTAACTCTGTGGGTCATTTACCTTCTGTTGGGCTCTGAAAGCCCAGCTCCATCCACACTCTTCCTTCCTGCCCCTATACCATAGCTACTTCTTCACTTCTGCCAAATCAGGCTCTCTGCAGATTTTATCAGCACCCTCTCAACAAATCACCCACCATGGACACTGCTACATTTCCCTTCATTGGCAGCAGCACTCTCTGCAGCCCAAATGCACTTGACTGTAAGAATGAGGGCAGAATGGGCTCTTTGCATGACAGTCTCAGGTTCCACATGCTGGGAGCAAGCTGGTATCTCTCTGCAGCCAAAACACATGGAGCCAGCCAAGAACCACACTGCGAAACCAAAGCTGAGCCATGAGCAGCCACAAACATGTGCCAAGGCCCTGGCAACTCAATAACTGATAGATTTGACATAACACCCGGGGAGGTGAAATTAACAGTGGCACCCTGCCAGCTGCCACCAAAGGAACGTCATTTCAGGGTGGTGCTGTCTCAGGGATCTTTCCACTCTTTCTCCAGTTTTAGTCACTGAGCTGCCCACTGTAGGCAGGACTCAAACCCGCTCTCTCAGCAGTTCTAGAGACACCACCAGGAAATCCTTACACCTACACACTGCTCTGATGTGACATCAGGTACAGCATGGTGTCACATATTGTCACCCACAGTCACCTTCCAAAACAAGGCAGTAAGATAAACCTGATGAAAATCTTTGAGGAAGAAGGAGATGGGCTACAGCTTTCTTTTCATCCATCTGCAAGAGCAGGTAACGTCCGATCCCATAAGGTGTTCCTCAGCCACCACTTAGATACCTTAGGGAGTTGTTCACCAAGCCCTCTCTATCACAAATACACATTCTTTGCTGATAAAATTGATGGAATTTGGAGTTTCCCAGAAGTGTAAGGTCATTCATCACAGAATTTTGCACCAGTAATATGCCTTCTACATGCAAACATGAATGTAGCCTGGAAAGAAACCAATGTGTTCTTGTAGTGTGACTCTCTTACATCTTCAGCTTTATTCATTGACCATCCATTCCTACTACAGATTGGGGTTGGGGTAACTGAGGCTACCACGTATTTGGGGAGGTTTATTAAGTTAAGGAGTTCTTCAGAACAAAGCTAAAGGGCAGGAGTTTGCTTTGCCTAGTGTTGGGCATCTGATGCCTGTGTTTAGATGGCTGAGTTTAGAAGCAGGGCTCTGGGGCTCTTTCATGCAGCAGAAAGGAACTGGCACCTCCAGCAGGTAACTCAGCACAAGTGGCTGTTTGTCTGTAAAGAAAACTGGTGTCACTGTCTTCAGAGCCAGATGCTTCTAAATCCAAGTACAGCTGAATTAGGCTGTGTCACCATCTTAAATATCACAACACACCTTTGTGCAACGCTGGCCACCACGACTGCAGCAGAAAAGCTGCTTAACCACAAGCAAGTAGGCCATGCAGTTAACAGAGGACAAAGCACAGGAAACCCTTGCATAAGGGAAGGAGCTGAGAGAGCTGGTTTATGCCAATGAACTACCTTGCAGCTCCCATTAGGGACTTAGAAGGGGAGACACTGTAACAGAACCACAAAGCAGAAACCAGGCCCTGCAGTGATCAGCACATACTTCCTCATCTCCTTCAGCAGGAGGCAGAAGCCAGCAAGTGGCATCCAAATATCAGCTTATTTCAGCATTTGGGAAGCACAGGCACATTAGGCCAGGCAGGAGGGACACAGCTCCCCAGCAACAGGATCCTGCAGTTGCAGAGCTGAAGTGGCATAATAGGCACAAGAAGCCCCATGTCCATCCCAGTTGCTGTTCTGTCCATGTGCAGCACTCAAACAAAAGCTAATCCTCTGGAAAAGATTACTGAAAGTGGAGGACAAAAGCAGCAGCTTTTGTTGCTGAAAGTTTGAACAAGACAGCAGGATGTGGAGCTATCCTGCAGCTGAAATGCACTGGCTAGCCAAGGCAAGTGCATGTACACAGCAATGCTCCCTAACGGGAAGAGCCTGTCTCTCAAACACTTTTGTCAAAACAAAGCCTCTAATGAGCCAGAGGAAAATAACAGTTCTAGCCCAGATGCAATCCTTAACCACTTGTTTCATTTTACAGTAGTAACACTCTTCTCCTCTCTCTAGGAAGAGGGCATGTGCCCAGCATCAGCTTCCTGCATACACACCTGTCATAAAAAATTCATGAGCAGACTTTCTGTCTCCTCAACAAAGAGTAGCTCCTTACAGCTATGTACAGGATGCAGCACCACAAAAATTCAGCAAAACAACTGTTTCAGTCTGATTTTGACATATATGCAGAGCAAAAGAGTATGCAAAAGTGTCTTCTCTCAAATTTCCAGAGATTCTAGGTCACATACCTTCATTGTATCTTCCAAAAAACCCAAGCTGCCAAGATTAAAGTCTAGCTTCCCTTATCCAAGCAGTTTTTACCCTTACAATAAGGCAAACCTGTGGTTCATCAGATCTGCTACATTCAGATGGTGAGTGCAGCGGACTGAAAATCTTGCTGCAGCTCAAATGGAACCAGCTATAGTTTTACCAAGCGACACAGGCTTGACACAATCCAGCACTGTGACATTGATGGTGAATTCAAGCCACCATGAAATGCCTTTTCCTGCTGGGCTTTCAGCATCATGGAATGATAGAATGCTTTGGGTTCAAAGGGACCTTAAAGACCACCTAGTTCCAAACCCCTGCCATGGGCAGGGATACCTTCCATTACACCAGAGTCCTGCTCAGAGTCCCACCCAACCTGGCCTTGAACACTGCCAAGGCAGCTACATCTTCTCTGGGCAGCCAGTGCCTCACTACCCCTCCTCACAGTAAAGAATTTCTTCATTATACCTAACCTAAATCTACCCTCTTTTATCTGAAAACTGTTCTCTCTTGTTCTACCACCCTCTTATCTGCCTTAAAAATCACTCTGTCTCTTTTTATAAGTCCCCTAAAAGTACTGCAAGGCTGCATTGAGGTGTCCCCAGATGTCATGTTATGTGTCATATGTTTGTCACCCTCATTGCTGTTATGCTACTGTGCAAAAACCTCAGTGGACAGTCACAGGGACAAGACTACATCAAACCCTGGAAGCAGTCTGCTCCTCTGGCAGCAGAACATCAGCATTGCTCAGAGGAAAAGAAAAGAAGAGGAAAGCAATAGAAATAATACATTTCAAACTGTTTCTATTTCTCCTTTAGTAACAGGAAGGAAAGAAGCAGGAAGGTTGTTGTGTCAAATTTGGCAAAGAAGAGAGATGAAAAATGAAGTCCTGACAGGATCTTAGTTGCCAGCATCTCTGAAGAGAGCCTAGACATCCCATTAACACTGGTTCAGATACCTGTTTCTTCTCATTTTGGAGAGAGACTGCCAGGCCACTCACACTCCTACAATGGCACATGCATTAAGCAATGCAAGGTTGTCCTACACTTGCATTAAGCTGAGCCAGGAACCCTTAATTCACTGACAAGGAAGTGTTTTCCAGTGTCCCTTTGTGGGCCCTTCAAATACTGACATACCTGTCCAAGTAGTTGACAATGTTGGAGTTTTTGTTTTCCCTCATCACAAGGATCTCATTAATAATCAGTTCTTTCTTGGGCTGCTGCTGCAAATTCATCTGTTTGATTGCAACCTGCAGTGAAAAGAAGTAAAGCATTATTGCAGGAGTCCCCCAGAAACTTGCCAGTACCAGTCAGTTTAGTCCCACATCCACATGAGGGAGGGAAAAAACACCTTTTCATCATGAGGTCACTTTTCCATCATTAGCTACTGAATTACCATTCCATTATTCTGCAAGTTCCTGCAGCCAGTCCATTTCGACACGTTAGATGATACTTAATGAACAAAAGAATGAGGGGAATTGCCATTCTCATACTGGACATTAATGTCACAGTTGGATAGCCATCTACAGTTTCTTGGTAACAAAGAGATCCCTTTACTCTTGTATGGACTGGTATGTATTGTTTCTGAAAGGATGCTTATTAATTTTATTTTTAATTGGATGTTTCTGAAAATTTTTTGGTGTTTTTTCCCCTGTTCCCATGCAAATTTTGGCTTCTAGAAATCTAAAGTACGGTGGGTAAATAACACAACCATGCTTACTACGTCAAAGTAGTAACTCTATTTCTTTTGTCACAACAACACCTGGGGGAGAGAAGCACCAATGTTTTGATAAAAGTCTGAAAATAAATGAATTGGAGTCAGCTTTATGTCCAGTCATGCCTGAAGGGCAACAGGGGTGGATAGCAACAGCTACAGCCCTTTGGTTTAGTAGCTTTCTTCCTGTTTTAGGATACCTACTCTGCATGTATGTATGCAAAGAGCAGGAAGGTTACAACACATTTTTAACTCTTGTATTCAAGTTTCCACACTACCACTACTTCGTGAGAGTTCCTGACCCTCAGAGGAGCCTTCAAATCAGTAAACCTACCCAGCACAGCCAGGGGCAGAGATGACTCATGGAGGTTACAACTCAACTGGTTTTGGTACAATATTTAGGCAAAGGTAATGAAGTGAAACTACACCTTTACAAAACTTCTACATGCAGAGAAAGGAGCCTGGATGAATGAATGGGAGCCACCAACTACAGTAACTCAAAAAAAAAAAACAAACAAGCCACAGAGTGCCAATATAGATGGATACAACTAGCATTTTGACAGGGAAGACTATACAAAAATCCCAACACATGAGAAGGCAAGAGCAGACAGACATGCTGGTTTTTCACAGTACACACGAGGGCTGCCAACAGTACTTAAAGAAGACAAAAACAAAAACCCCATGCTGCTTCGTGTACAAGATCAGAGAGAAGAATGAAAGATGAAGAGAGGGAAGGCATTTTATGCAGATAAAGAAACTGCCAGGTTTCCCTGCACTGAGCTCCTGAGTTCAGTGCACTTCATAGAAAAGAACAAGCAACAGCATGGCAAAGTTACAGCAATCCCAAATGCAGATTTAAAAATTCAGGGCCTGATCACACAAGTATAATAGGAATGATTTAAAAGTCTGTTGTAATACAAGAGTTCAAATTTTCAGATGTGAATCACCCAAGGGCTCCAGAAAGAATGCAAAAAAATCATCAAAGGACTTCCCCCTCCTATAAAATTTCTCATTGCTTCAAAATAAATATAAGAGCCCTTCCTTAAAGGCTGCAATCAAACTGTATTAATTCTTCAGGAATTGAAAAAGGAGATAAAGGAACTTCAGCAAAAAGCACAATTATGAAATTTACTGGTGAATAACTCTTACATTGTACAAATGCAAAGTAGACACGCATTGTTGCAGACTTCTATAAATGTATCTGAAATAACACAAACTTTCATATTTTTAAAAATCCTCCATGTAGAAAAAAAGTTTTGCACAGATGCTGCATATCCATTACTACTGGATTATTATGCCAGCAATAAGCATGGCACTTTTTACTATTTGTGAGGGGAAAAAAGAAAAGGCAGGCATTCCTTGTCTCACAATTCCAGGGCAGAAAGTAAGTAGGAAAAGGGCAGGACAGGAACTATTTCTATGCAAGTTAAGTAGTGTAAGTGTAGGAAGCAAAGGAGCAGAGGGCAAATAAAAGAGTTTGTATGGAGACAGGCAGCAATCTTGGGGAAGAAGAGAAACTTTTCCTGAGGAACTGCCTAGTCCAAACATTTGCTTCTAGCCCTTGCAATCACAGAAAGAATCTTCATAATTATGAAATTATTCAGGAATCAAAACTTGGGAAGTAATTTTTTCCAGTTCTCTGCTCAGACCACTCAACCATGTCTCATTAGTAAGTAAACAAAGACCTCATTAAAAATAAGATGTCATGAATCCCTGAAAGACCGTCTTTATTTTGTAGCATCAACTTGAACTTTTGGGACACAATCCAAAATCCACTGCTGTGGTACTCTGGCAGCACTTACCTCCTGTCCTGTAGCTACATCTATTGCTGTGTAAACTGTACCTGAGGCTCTAAACAAAATAGAAAAGAAGAATCATTTATTAGTGTCTCAAAGCAAAAGTGAGAGCTTAACACATGCCCCCCCTTCCCACTTATCTCTCTGAAGTGCTCTCAGTCCCATTACTTTACATGAAATAATTCCACTGGTAAACGTCATCTGAAATATTTCTGAGACAAAGCTGTTGTTGGGGCAGAAACCAGAGGATTTACAGGCAGAAAAGCTCCTGATAGGGGACACTATGGTTATCCAAATCCTTGCTGCTAAACCAGCAAACTGTAGGACTGTGAGTTTATTCTGTTTCAAGTGGCATGACCACACTACCCTGGCTTGCAGAATGCCCGACATGATAACAGAGCAACAGGATCAGCTAAAGTAAACAAATGGGGCATTTGTAGTGAGGAAGACAGGAGTCTGAGCCTCAGCATGTGGACCTGGCTGCAGATCCATGTTTTGCCTCAGTACAGCCTCTCCTACAACCTCTACTTTCCCCCCACCTTGCTTATAGAGGGGCACAGCATATGCCTTCAGGAGGGCTGATTCAGAAGCAAATATGTAAACTAAGGACAGTCTTGCAGTTCTTTCCCTGCTTGTAGCTGTATTTATCAACCTGATCATCTAACGGCATAATTTCTTATATTACAACACAACTGCACAAAAACCCAGTCCCTGTGACTTTGCCAGGAACAAGAGAAGATTTGGGGGGATGTGGAACTCAGCAAAACAACCAAAAACAAAAAGAAGAAAACAAATAAACAACCAAATGAAATAAACTTTCCAAAGTATCCCCAACAACCTTTCCAGCAAGGTAACTTAGCCTGGTTTCTGAGAATTCTTCTTAGCATAAGGAAATGAAAGGTTTAGGACAGAGAAGCAGCACATACTAACCCCTGTCCAATCTTCTCAAAATTCGTGTACTTCTTTTTCGGATCACCCACACTCACGATACTTCCTACAAAAAACAAAAACCAAGAGGATTTTCTTCAAGTTCTTTTTCCATACAGCTACAAGAACCAGCAGTAAGAACAGCTCCATCGACCACAGCAGGTTCTGTCTCATGAACCACTCATCAGAAATCCAGAGGCACACGGACACCAAGGAAGTCCTTAGTTATCTATGCACATACCCAGCTGCAGCATTCCCCTGTATCAGGAACTTCCCTTCAGAAATGATGGGACACAGATATTAAGAACATTTAACCTTCACTGGCAGTCATTACTAGGTACAGGACGGGGATGCACAGGCCTAACACATGGAAAAACAACTATTAGTTGGAAACCTGCTATTTAAAGTCACTCCCAGCTTCAACACCCTGGATGATCTAAGATGCCCCTGCACTGCAATGTCTCGGAATTTGAAGGCTGGGCTCTCAATCGTCTTGGAGGCAAGTCTGTTATAAAACTAGTCAAAGATTTCCTTACATCATGACAATTTGTAGAAAGCAGAAACAAAAGTATTTATGATGTTTTCATACCAGCACAACCACAACCATTTACTGACCCAGTGAAGGTAGAGAGACCCTTCAGAGCCAAACCTCCCCTGGCCTGTCCTGGGCAATGCTCAGCTGCTCTTCCAGGAACCTGACAGTCAGCACACATTTTAGCAGCAGTTACCAGCATCCCTCTGGTTTTGGGGAGCAACCTGAGACCACCTCAGCTCATTCTCCCAAAACCAAAAGAAGGTCGATCAGTGCCTTCCTCAAAGGGAAAAGCACTTTGCCTGGTGTTCCACAGCATGGGGCTGCCAAGTGGCTGCAAACTTTAACTGATATTGATAACTCCTCTATGGCAGGCAAGAATTACACCCTTTTTAGGATGAAGGAACCAGAGCCAGCAGTTTCTAGAGCTCAGCTGGGAGCCAGTCTCTTCTCTAACAGCACCAGGGTGGCTAACAGGATTGAGGGGTGCAGAGCTGCATCCGAGTTGGTGTTTGCAAGTCACCGACTCTGCCGACATATGGTGCTGCTCTCACAGGGTCTGGGGCTGAGCCTTAACAGATGTATATTGGCAAAGAAACTGCTCATGGTCATTAAGCCAAGAAATCCAGTAGCAAGCAGAGCAAGAGCAGGCTATTTTCAGACACCACTGGAGAGCAGCCAAACCCAGAGGGTTTAGAGGTAGAAGTGGGGAATATCGCCCATGTTTGGAGAGGAGGGCAGGAAGAGAAATCTGGCTTTACAAAATCCACTCTACAATTACAGAAGCAATGCTGTCTGCCCTGAGGACTGGTATTTCTGGACAAATATTCAGAAATTTTGCCTCAAAGCCTAACACAGGCTACAAGTTCAGACTACAAATGTTTCCCCAAGGCCAGGACTGGACAGAATGCTGTGGTGACAAGTGGCAATTGCCAGTTGGGCTCTGTTCAATGATGTTAACTCAAAAATGGGGGGGTGTTTCCTAACTCCTAAAGAGTCAGGTGAGAATTGTTTAATATTTGCACCAATGCTGTGTTTCTGCTGAGAGGTAGAGATTGAGCAGCCTCCTTTTAACCTTTGCATGCATTTAGCACATCTGTAGTATGTGTAAATATACTTTTGCTTTACAGTTTCAATCATTTTAGTTACATGTCAAACTAAAATGTCAAAAGGCTGCTTGTCTGCACAAGTACAGCTCCATTGCTCTCAGTGGAAAGACATTTTTACTTAGATGAAAACTAAAGATTAGAACTTTATAAGATTTTTCTGACTAGCCCACATATAGAAGCTGACACCTGGAGCAAGCAAGGTGTCAGAAGGTACATCTGCTTCCCAACGCTCCCAAAAGTAGCACTTGCACTTCTCTGCATGACTGAAGTGGATGTATTTTTATTAGAATAGCACTTTTTTTTTCCTGTCACAGTTGCTGCTCGCCCTACCTGGCCACAAAAATGTCTTGAATCCTTAATGGTACAAAAACCCTGCTAATTGAGTAAGTGAAGTTTGTATTTTGAAACAATGGGTGCAAGTTTTCCAATAGCAAGCAGTCCCATTTAATAAGCCATCAAGTCACTTTAGGCTTTATTTAAAGAAATGAGTTACTCAGATACCATTTTAATATTTTAAATTTTTTTTAAAGTTATATCCTCAGATTAAGTCTTCATCTCACCACTAGACTATTATTACTAAAATACAGACAAATATACCCTCAAACCCAAGAGGCCAGCCTTATCCTAGAGGTGCTAACACAATTTAAGTCAATTGACAAGTTAAGGCAGGGATGTAACTAATACAGGATTAGTAGTTGAAAGAATTAGAAACATTCTACTCTAATAAAACCTGGCCCAGGCTGAGGATAGCAAACAATTCCATGAAAGAGCTGGTTCAGCTGTTGGATTTGCCACAGCATAACCCAAAACCACCAGGCAGCAGAGGAGCACTTGCACTGAAGGTAGGAACTGTTAAAGACATGAGGACACAACTGAGAGACTTGATGAATTTTTCTCAGAAAAAAACCACCAATTTGGCTACCCACAAAATGTTAAAGCACTTAAAAATAACCAAGTCACTTTACACCATGATACTGTGGAAGCCAAACTTGGGGATGCATTAATTTTCTCTCCATCTTTTAGACACCTTATGTCTAGCATGGCAATATAATCATTCATGCTTCAGAGCTACAGAATAAGATGTGGAATGAGCTCAGACTTCATAGTTAAATAGATGTTATTTATTCAGGGCTTGTTTTGCAGAGCCTGAGGATCTGTAACTCCCTGGGGACTTCAGCCAGTATTACAGGTGCTCAGCTTGAATTCAGGCTCACCCCTTACATCTGCCCCCAATTTTGTGTCGTGACTGTGTGCCCATGTCTTCAGCAAGGGATCACAAAATGGGGAAACATTTCAGCTTATTGACATTCTGAGAAACCAACACAGCAGAACCTGGAATTTAACTTTTTTAAAGAACAAGGACATACTTAATTTTTCCAGTATCTCTTCATCTGACATTTTTGGCTTTTTCTTTTGCTTCTCCGTGTTCCTGACCAGCATGTCGGGTGCTGTTGTGCTGTTTTCCGAGGGAGAGGAAATAGGAGAGGTGGCCACATCTCTGGTAGGCGGCGGAAGGGGCTCTATCACGGAGCGGGTGTATATCTAATTGTTGAGAAAAACACACAGGTCAGGTGAAGATTTAAACACTTCTATTCATCTTGTTATTGCTGTTGTCAGGGGTGCATTTCTGTAGCTGCTTTCTTATCGACTAACATCATTAATCAAGGACTCATGCCCCCCACAACCAGGCAGGTGACAACACTAAAGTACTCTGCCAGAAGGAATGGCTCCCACTGCCTCCCTCCTGCTCCCAAGAAGGGCTCAGCATCAAGCCATGCAGAGAAACAAAGCCAGTCAAGGCCTGGCTGTGATTGCAGCAGCGCTGGCTGAATTTCTGCTCACAGATTTGGTGTGTTCAGGTCGCGGAGCTATCACAGGGGGTGGAGCTGCATCATCTTCATCATCCTCATCTTCAGACACTGAGGGCACTGCAGGGGTCTCAGAGACAGCCTTCACATTCTGCATGGAGTTGCACAAATAGCAAAACAAAAAATCCAATCACATGTTATAAACAAAATTACACACATTGGATTAAGCTCCTAACAGAGATTGCATGGAAGCAAGTGCAGAAAAATAACAATCAGAACAGGTTGGTGAGTTAGTGTCTGAAAAATTCAAAACCCAAGGGTCCTGGGTCCTCCTGGGAAATGGATGTGCAATCCAGCACTGTCTGACCCAACCATTCAGACAGAGCTCTTCATCTTCCTGAGTGATAGAAATCCTTTTCCCAAGGACCTGAGGAGACCTGGGCTCTCTCACTGCCTTCCCAACATCCACACAGCTGACCAGCAAGTTTTGGCACACCCAAGTTTAGAAATATCTGTCCCTATTTATTCTGCCTCGTAAGGTTTTTGCTTGCCTCAAACCCTGACCATTCAGTATGAAGATTTCAGACTTTAAATGCTAGAATTCACATCAAACTCTTTCTCCAGAAGTCAGGAGGTCAAGTTAACAATGCCTCTGGCATGGTATTTGAGAACTAATTAATTAATGTGAGATTTTGGAAGAAGAATCTGGCAAAATCTTTTCAAATAGCTTTTCAAATTACTTCCTCACACTAAAAATTATGGAAAAATAGGAACAATTATTTTGTTTAAAAACAGTTTTATAAGTGGTTAAAATATTATCTGGAATTTTCTGCAATACTGTGATTAGGAATGAAAGTAGCTTTTAAAGTTATACATTTGAAACTGGATTTGAAGTTCATTACATTCTTTACACTATAAACATTTCAGAATAAACTTGGTGAGGTCCTCAACCCACTAGACCAGTTCTGTTTGCACATCATAACTTCCCCAAAAGTGGCAGGGGAAAAGCATTAAAGTCCTCAGAAAGAGGGGGAAAGCAACACAGTATTTCCCTGAGCCTAAAAAACTTGATGTCACCATCATCCTGACAAAGAATTGTCAAAATGCACTTGACATAACACAAAAGCCTAGCTTGTTAAAAGCAACAAGGAAAACTTGTGTACTGGGAGTGTTCCTGAAAATCCCCAAAATTAAAGGTTACCCAATGCCCTCCCTCAACAGACTGGTAACTACTGCTTTTATCAGGATTTACTTAAAATTCCAACCTCAGATATTGAAACTTCTGAGGACTGACATACAATGATATGTAATAATGAACACTGGTAGAAACATTTTCCTTTTCATTTTACAGAGAGTCCTAAATGATCAGATCTGAATAAGCTGCCTTTGGAGGGGAACATAATAAAGCCAATTCTAGGTAACGACATGGCCATGGAAAACAAGAGATGAGGGAACTGTGGGGTTTTACAAACCATCTTAAACTGGAAGTTTTTCTTCCATCTCACAGGCACACACAGAAATGCATCATGTCTCCTAACGAAGCAAATAGGAGTGGTGCCTGCCCTGGCAAGGACTGAGTAAAGGTCAAGCAGAGAGGAGGAGAACCTTTTATTTCCCGTTCTGCTAGAGATTAGACTGGTTAATCAACATTAGCTTTGGTAAATCAGACCTTGTAGGTTACTAAATAAACTTTGTTATGTCACAGATGTTTATAGAGACATAAAACCTGACAGCATGGTTATTAAATTCAAGGTATAGGAAAAGACCAACTTCTATGAAAACAATGAGTTATTTCTACTAATTAATTCACTAATTTCCATTCACTAATTCATTTTTCACTACAAATCCTACTTCCATCTGCTTTATTCCCACCAGTTGAAAAAAAAAAGTGAAAGGAGCATGCTGGTTTTTATAAACATGTACTCACTATACAAATATATTTAGCTCAGATTTTAAAACACTAAGCAAACTACAAGTTTACATGTAATTAACTAGTTTGTGCAAGTTTTTAAATCCTCAAACTCGAGACAGAATGTGAGGCTTACCAATGTATTAGATGAGTTGTAATCCTCTGCTGACTTATCTGAAAGACAGATAATAATGCCATTATAAATGAGTTATAAATGCAGCAGCAGAGGGGAGAGGAGCAAGGGACAAGCTCTCTTTAGAAAAGCCAGGAAAAAAAAAAGGCTGCTGCCGAACTTAGCTCCCTAACTCCAGCTTCCCAGAACCAGCTGGACCCTGGAAGATATAAGATAAGATATTTATTTACCAGAGGGTAAATAAATGCAGACAAATGCAGGGGTCACAAATCCCTGCATCAGGAGGGTGGAACTGCCCAGAGCAAAACTCGAATGAATATTGTCCTCCATCCATGTACACAAAATATCATCAGTGGACTAAGTCCTCAGCAGAGGCACTGCAGCTGACCCCTGACTGCAAAATGTTCAGTCTCAGCCACCTAAACTTCCTGGAATAGCACAGAGGATCCCACAAGTCAACTGATGAGCTTCTCATTTGACTATCCAGGCACATATGGGGAATATTTGTGCTTTTATAAACTTGGAGGCTTGGAGCCTTCCTAATTAGTACCAGATCTGGTGACATGGTTCTACTCCCCTAAAAGAACCAAAGTAAGAGTTAATATTTAGAAAGGGAAGGAGTTGCAGGAAAAGGAGTGGTAGTTACAGATGTCCTTCAGAGGGCAGACAACCCATAGAAAGAGGCACAAAGCCTTGGCAGTTTTGACTTTTAGAGGAACCCAGCCAGCAATTTCCAAGCACCCAGGCAGCTGAGGCATACTCCTCAACTATGGCACAAGGGAGCAGAGAGACTCTCACCCCAAGCACACAAATCAATATCTACACCCACCCTGCAAACTGAAACTGGTGCAAAATTTAGCTGCCTGATTTCTCCAGGGAAACCTTCATCAGGGGGAACCCAGCCCCAGCAGTCTGGGATCTGCCTTCCAGATGCTGGCTGTGAGCATCAGAAAAATATGTTCTAGGGAGGCTTAGCCAGTTGACTGACCTCCTCTTTTGCAGCTATGCTGGGCATCCAGATTAACAGAACAGCATTTTAAAGGAAGAAGTGTGCTTGAGCAGCCAGAGAATCTCATTCACATTTTCCTTGAAAAGAGAGACCTACTTGTTGATTAAACAAGAGAAACCCCACATGCCCTGACCATGGAGAGCTGGGCAAAGCAGCTGCATGATACTATCACCATGTACCTGTAAAACTCATGTACTTCTGGCTGTTGGAGATCTTCTTGGAGTTGTAAAACTCCAACACATCCAGCACTGCCTGGGGGTTCTTCTTCTGCTCTGACTTGGTGATGTTGGAAGTCTGCAGCAGGCGTGCCCACTGCTCCGGCATTCCCTGTGGGAAGAGGCACCTTGTTAACACACAGCTGGCCTAATGGGCACAAAACATCACCCCACTGCAACAGTTCTGCCCCACGTTTTGGAGTTATACAGTACTGTGAGGGAAATAGGGAGAAAAGAGGACAGAAGGAGAGAGGAAAGAAAAAGAGGTGGTGAATGTGTGCCTCCCTAGCCACTGCCTGTGTTACAAATCACACTTGGGCATGCAAATGTCACTCTGCTCCTCAGTCTCTGGGTGACTCCCAGGTCCTTTACAGACCAAAATTCAAAAACCAGAAAAGAGAGGACCCAATCACTGCAGTTCAGGAAAAGCTTCAAAAAAAAAAAAAAAAAAAAACAACCAAAAAAAACCCCCACACAAAATCCTTTATGCACAGGCATTTACATACATATATATATACACCAAAGAAAGACTATAGAGGTAACACACACTGCATAGCCTCCAGCACAATGGACATGCAACACTCATTTGAGTCTTCTGGTAGCCCTAGAGTTCTTTGGTAACAGCAGTGCAGTGCCCATTGTAACCAGAACTGGGAAACAGAGGTGTTAACTTCACATCTGAAGCTCATAATTTCATCACAGGGACACCATCTCAGCCAGAAAATAAACACACCTGGAGAGCAGCCAGACTTGTGCCTTTCCTCACCAGCAGGGGTAACACTTTGTATGGACAAAGTGGCAGAGATTGGGATCCCTGAGCAACGAAAGTATCCTCCCTGTTCAAAAGGATGGCTGGATACACACCTCAGGTAATGCCCCACTAGAACATGTGGGGTAACCTGGGCAAGTCTAGAGGCTGCCATGCAAAACACACGTGTACACATGGTTCAGGGTAGGGGAGTAAAGTCCCTGAAAAAGCAGCATCTTACAGACAGGTAGAAATACCTTGTTCACAAGCAACTTCTGCTGCTAGGAAATACTATCTCATAACCAAAATAAGAATGAAAATATGATGATGAAATATGAAATACAACTCTGTCTTTACAGTATTTTGCACGTCAATAAACAACAAAAAAACCCCACCACACATAAAAGCATCTGACATTTAGCCTTAGGGCAGCACATACATGTTCTGCCCTAAGTAGTTGTACACAGCTGTGTGCTCCCCAAAGGAAAACCCTCAGAGCCCCACCTGGGGGACACAGGCTATGTTATAGACCTCTTTCAGCTCTACAGGAGGAAGGGAGGGGAAGAGATGTGAAAGGAGAGATATACCACATTTAGCTGACCACAACAGCCAAAAAAGAAAGGAAAAGTTTGCTGGCAGTCTGAACTCCTGGGATGTGCCAAGTTTGACAGTCTCTCAGTATGAATTAGTGGGTAACCTCTGCAGACGTGTTTCAAACGAGATCAAACTAGATGATGGTACTAGTCCTTCCAGCATTAATATATAAAAGATTAATGGGCCCTGGCTCCTCCTAGCAATAAGCTGAACCACACAGCTCTCTTTTCCTTCAGAATCACTTACTGTGAATTCTCCCGTGACTGCATCAAACCCCACATGAATCGTGTGCTCAAAGTCTGAAGGGAGGGAGATCTCTGGCCTCTCTTTCTCTTTCTTCTTATTGGCTGCAAGAGACAAAGACAACAGCAATAAAAAAAATCCATACATGCATCAAGAATTAAAATCTCCCCAATAGCTTCTAATTCACCTACACAATCATCCACCAGCTTTTGCTAGTCATAGGATTTTGATCTGAAGCTGACAAACAGCAAGTTTAAAAACTTTCTTTCCACACTTAAGAGCAGCCACAGTGAGTGGACAACAAAAATAATAGTCCTGTAGCACAGCACAAGTATAAAAGAAGGAAACTGATATTTTCAGTATGTAAAGTATCAACTAGTATATCTAGACTCAACAGCATGAGAGCTATTTACCTAAAATATCCACTCAAACTTACACAGGTCAGAGTCAAAAGTTCTACAGGGGCAGTAAGTGGAAGCCAGTCAGTTTTGAACCCATTTTTTTATTTGTTGTTTTAAGCAACTTTAAAAAACCCCCCAATATTATGTGCTTTTAAATATACACTTGCCTCTCTTAGAAAGCCAGAGACAAAATTAACTACAAATACTGCTTGGAAATTGCTTCCTTCATCCTATGTCCTCAAAAGTTTATGAAGAAATCTAAATATAATGTGGGATTCTGCTATAAAATCTTATGAGCAAAAGCACTTTTTTTTTTTTTTCTCATAAAATGAACTAAAGATAGTTTTAATAACCAGCTTTGAAGGCATGAACAAGATGGCAGAATCTGGCAGGTGAGGAGCAGAAGTCATAAAGAAATAGGGAAGGAAATATATCAAAGCAGATGCACCCTGCAAATTTTAAACTGAGGTCTTCAAACAAGCTTATCATTATGCATTGGATTAAGTTCATCCATATTCATTATGTATTAAGGACTCCACCTTCCTTTTAGTATTTCTTGTATTCAAGAAATTGAGAATAGTTAAAGGAAAAACCACATTCTAGTTGGTTTTGCTGCTGATTGCAGTTATAAAATCAGCGGATCCAGGAGAAGGTGAGCAAACCACTTACATTTCCCAGCTGCTCCCCTTTTTTATCCAAAGCCAAACAGAATTTGTTTTGTGTCTGACATTCCCCAGTGCACTTTTGGCAACACGAATGCCAAACCCCAGGTATTTGAGAAGCCTGCTAATAGGCTAATACTCAGTGTAGCAATTATTTAAGACGCTGCTGTGGTTGGTTGTATAGAGAAGTCAGGGCTGGCCCCAAAGGACTGAATCCCATTTCCTTTAGTGCCAGCCCTGGCACTGTTCTCTGTATCATCACAGAGCTACAGTTGTACAGAGCAGTTCTGGAGAAGGAAAAGGATCAGATGCTCCATTTGGGACACAAAGATGGAACAGATTGTTTTTGATCCCTCTTTCAAACAAAGGGAATGGGGAAGCAGAGTCACAGAGGAGTGACAGAGTTGCCAAGGGGAAAAGAGCCATGCTGGAGGAGCCATCCCTGAGAAGGGAGCGAGGAGGAGACAGGAGCAGCTGCTGGTTAGCAGATGGTGAGCATCTGCAGCACAGAGGCTGCACGCACTAGCACTGGATGGAAAGTGAGAGGCAAAGAGGTTCAGGGAGTGCCATCAGAGCCACCATATTCCATATGTCTGCCTACAGGATCAGGCCACTCTTCCAAACCAAAGACTGAGGAGCCATCTCAGCTTAGAAGCCCATTGCTCAGGTGAGGAAGAAGAGGAGACCTCTACCAGCACCACTGTGCAAGAGTCCCACATGGACAATGAACACCCACACACAGTCCGGGGTGGCTGCCACAGCAGAGCTGAACATATTCCTGAAAAAGCTTAAGGGCCTTAAGTTGTTATCCAGAAGTCTTAGGTGTTTCTTTATTCCTACATTCAGGCAGATCTGACAGATCTAGAAGCCTAAACATTATTAAACCATTAATAATACAATTGCCTTTGTACACAGATATTTATGTCATAGCAGATGGTATAAGAGAAAAAGAACTAAAGAGGAAGGCACTCCCATCTTGTTGAACACTTAATGTCCCTTTAAAGTGATTGCATTATCCTGGCAATGAGCTAAAAAGACTTGAAGAATCTTAATTAAAATAAAATACAAAAGAGAAATAATACAATATATTTAAAATGACCTACCTACTACCACCAAAGGCTTTATTCCCACAAACACCTCATCACCATCCCATTCACAACACTTCCATGTTCAATGCTTTTACAAGAGCCTCTCAAATTTTCCTTACAGTGTTCTGGCAACTTGAGCTGCAGCTGTGAAGCACAGTGTCTGACCATGCAATGAGGCCATCCTGAAGCCCACTGAGATGAGAAAGGTCTTCACCACTGCTAACATGGAGTAAAGTGCTCCCAGCCACCATGGAAAGAGCTCCTGGTTGCTGCACACTGTCACCTTGTGGGTAAAACCTTGCCTCTGTTTGAAGGAGATAAATGTGCCCCATTCAAGCCAGACTGACACCCTCAGTTAGGCGCTGATGAGTCCCCTGAGCCCAGGAAAATTCAAAATATTCACTTGTTGCTGAGAGCAACAAGTCACACAAGCTCTGCATCCCACTGGGCAGCACCCACCCAGTATTATCCAACAGGTTTTTTAAATACCAGGTTTGTGGTTTAGGCTTGGACAGAGGAAATCAGGACTACAAATTACATCCTAAATTTTGCAGGCGGAGCATGACACTTCCAGAGCTGCCTGGCACAGGGTATAGCTCAGTGCAAGTGTGTAAACATGCATGAGGCCCTGAATTTATGTCCCATGTGTCCTTTACACAACACCTCTGCTCACGTGCAGGGGTAGTAGCACAGATTTGCTCAAAATTGCTTTCCTCTAACTGAATGGAAATCAACTTCCCTTTTAGTTCAGCCAAACTAGAAAATAACACCCAAATTATTTCAGGCACAAACCAAAGAGAAGCATCTGAACATTGAAGAATTTCCCTACATTTAAGCAGCATGATACACTAGGAATTTAGCTGTCATCATGAAACTAGAAGAAGTTCTCACAAGATAGAAATCAACCAATTTGAAGTGAAGGCGACAGTACTAAAGGAATTTTTTACTCGACAGGAATTAGAGGACAGAAGCAACCATTCTCACTTGGGCAGGTGTATTGCAACAGAAGGCTCTGCTGGGCTTGGCTAAACAAAAATCTCTCATGTCTTGAAGCATCTGCCATGTTGGCCAATCTTCAGTAAACATAGGCAGCTTCAGATCAGTCGCAGTCTGTCTGCTAAATTCCCCCAAACCTTCATTTTTCTCCTTGTTCATAGTTCTCCTTCATAATAAAGTTCAAACTAGCATTTCAGGTTCTACTTCTTTTACTCTTTTACAAGTTTCAGGTGATTTCTTTGATCTCTGAAACAGTTGATCCTAGAGATTTAAAAACTCCTCTCCCTTAAGTAAGTCAACACAAAAATCCTGCAGCATTTTTAGGATTCATACTCATAATGGCAAGTTCTAACCCAGACCCAGCAGACTTTTAACATTGAGTTCACAGGTTTCTGGATTGCAGGTTCAAAACCTCACATTTGTAAAACAATCCAAAGTTGCCAAAAGTATCAGATAAGAATAATAATAATGAATGCCACATTCATTTTGTAGAAAATGATCCATCACTTTGCTTATTTAAATTAGTGAAGCTATCATTTCAATTAGCCTTTTCACTAATAAAAATTAGGAGACAGCCTCCCTCCTGAAGCCCAGGGAGTTGAAGATATTTAATCTTGACTTTAGTTACCCAGTGCTTAGAAACCATTGCAATACAGAAAAAGCTGATGTATTACGAAGAGGAACTCAAAAAAAAATAGGTCAGATATAAAAAGAAACCAGCACATATTAAGGGATGGAGATTTTTTTTTTTTGCATCACTTCAAAAGATTTGTAAGAGAGAGGTTTTTCTAAAATATCCTCATCCCAAAAATTAGAATTTCATGTACAGTTCACAGTTCCTATCTCTTTTTCCATCTGTTACAGTCCCTTGAACATGAAAAACTCCTTCAGTTCACAAGAAATATGCAAGAATTTTCCGTGACAGATTGTTCTTGAAAGCAAGTAGCCAATGCCTGACCCAGACATTAGAACAGTGTAAATGGCCACGAGGCAAAATACAACAGGTCTAGTAGGATATTGTGTGTCAGTCTTGTATAACTCAAATTATTTGCTGTTTGAAACAACAAAACAAGCAAAAGACCTCCCTCTGCTATCCACCAATTGCCAATGCCAGCTTTATTGGCCAGCTTGCAATTGGCACAAAAACTTACGATTTTCAAGACCATTATAGACAAGTCAGGCTGGGAAGTAACAGGCCTAGTCCCAGGGTTACTCCCAGTTTTCAGGGACACTGTTCTCATAATTTATCAGAAAGGTAAAACAAATTTTAAAAAACCTACAAGAAAGGGGGCCTAAAAGAGACCTGCAGAGGAATTTTGACAAGGGCATGGAGTGATAAGTCAAGAGTGACTGGATTAAAAACTGACAGAAGGCAGGTTTAGATTAGATATTAGGAAGAAATTCGTCTCTGTGAGAGTGATGAGACACTGGCACAGATTGCCCAGAGAAGCTGTGGGTGCCCCATCCTTGGAAGTATTCAAGGCCAGCCTGAATGGGGCTCTGAGGAATCTGGTGTGGTGGAAGATATTCCTGCCTATGACAGGAGAGTTGGAATAAGATGATCCTTAAGGTCCTTTCCAACCCAAATAATTCTAGTACTCTATGATCTTATGAAAAAAAGTGAGATGGATTAAATGTTCCAGGATTAATCATTAGAAAAAACATCTACAGACTGTACCTTGGGTACCCCAAAACAACCAAGACAGATGTGCAGGAAACAAACACACAATGTTTTCCAAAACCTCAACCATCATTAAGCATCAAGTGCTTGATTATGCTCAAGCAGAGCAACGTTCAGACAGAAGGCTTATTAGAAGAGAGAAAACACTGTACTTTTATCTCCTGGCAAAATAGATCGATAAAATCGATCCTTCCTCTTCTTTTCTTCTGGATTGGGAGGCAGAGGTTTTGAGCCATGGTTTAAAGTCCCGGGATCTTTACTTCCCGATCCAATCATAGTGCTGGTATTTCTCATTGGAGGAGCAGGTGGTTTGTCTTCTGTTTCAACTCCATTGTTAGACATCTTCAGCTGGGGAGGCCGTTACTGGGAATTGGAAAAGAAAATAAGTTAGAAGCCGTAATTATTTATTGTAGACTAGAACCACAAACTATCAAGTAAATCACAAGCAGGTATTTGCAGGTGGACCTGCAACCTCAGTCCAATCACTAACCCAGCACTGCTGTGTTCACCATTAACCATATGCTCACATGTCCAAGTGCCATATCCACAGGGTTTTTGAACACTTCCAGGGATAATGATAGCAACACACACCCAGCATAAAAATTTGTGTCAGCACAACAAATTCTACTCAAGATCCAATTTTTTTTTCTGTTAATAAGACTACGTTCAAGCATTTGAGCTATTGATCACTGAGAAAAGCCTGTTTCAGGATACAACCAATTCTCAAGCAAACCAGGAGGAAGGTAAATACGAGGTAGCAAAGAGTAAGGATACCTGAGAGGAGCCAATAAGTTGCTGAGTTCGTAATACTTCTCAGATCCATGCTAGTGCTCCTAAAAACTATGTCAAAAGGTTTGCATCAGTCTCCAGCACAGCACGATACAGAGACTGAAGTTTGTACTCAGAGTTTTGATGCAGCTGCTCAGGTTCCTTTGCTAAAAAGCTGGTGAGTGGGTTCAGAGGCAGAGGTGGCCGGGAAGCCTTGAGCTGTACCCGTGTCACCTCAGATGCAGTGCCACAGCCCCCGATTGTGCCCAGCAGCCCTGGCCTTTCTGCAGTAACAGCACACTTCAGGAGCAACTCCAACTGCCAGGAAGTTGATTGCATTTTGTTCTGTTGGGAGGGTCAAACAAAACTAGATCCCCAACACACACTTAAATCCATAAGTAAATAATCCCTGCTGTGCAGATTTAAAGACGGAAGCTTGGGAACAGGGTAATAGATTATTCAGCAACAACTAACTTGTTCCACCCAAATGAGATCAGCATTACTCCGGGCACAGCCCGGCTGCAGCAAGATCCTTCTGGAAACTGGAATTCATCTGCACTATGTTTTCTTTCAAAAGTAAGTTGGGAGTTAACTGCCGAATAAAGACCAAAGCAGGAACAGTTTCTGCTTGGGTGGAAAAAGCAATTCAACAGCTTTACCAATTTCAAAGGCAGTACAGGAAGATATTTCACTCAGGGAGAATTACAGGGTAGCAGAAAGTCAGAAGCTGTTTGCTCTCTGCAAGTAAGAATTCTAGCTACAAAGCTGAGATCACTGCTGACTGCCAAGGAGCAGCTTTCCATAGGCTGGACTCAGTGTGACACTGAGTCACGCTCCAAACAGATCCCACAGTCCTAAGGCCACACAGCACCCAGCCAGCCTTCAAAGTCTTCTTTAGCCAAGCTATTGACCCTCAGTGTAATCGGCAAGATTTGGACCCAGAGCACACTGCTCTCGCTGCTGTGGGGAGCTAAGGCAGGAAAACACTGCCCACAGAAGTCACTCAGCAGCAATGCGCCAGATTTTGCCAAGAGCAGAGTTTCCCTGTCCCCTGCCAAGCCATGGCTGCCCTGCAGCTCCACCTTCACTTCCACAGGATTGACTCCCAGTTTCCTCACAGTCACCCTTAAATGGGAGAGTTGGCAGTGTTGTACAGACTGTAAGGTTTCGGGCAAGTCTTTGCACATCGGGAATTTTGTAAAAGGTCTGACCCTAGCCCCATTTTCCTTCCAATACAGCTGTGCAATGTAATATTAAATGACAGATTAGCATTTGGGGATTGATTTTAATGGAGGGACAGCTTTGGCATTTGGGAGGGGTGTAGGCAAATTATTTGTGCACTTGTCTGGGTGTGTCCTCGCATGTATCCTGTGCATGTCCCACCACTCACGCTTCAGCCTCATGCCATTCTTGGGTATAAAACAGAACAGAACTAAGTGACAGCTGGAGTGCCAGCCATGAACTGGTTGGTGCGAATGAATACTCTCCCTGCCTAAGCAGTGGAAAAAAGTCTAAGCTAAAACCCAAGTGATCATTTTGGCAGCCACTGCTGCACATGTATCTTGTGAAACACGAAGATACTGAGGCCTTCCTGATGGGCTTTGCACATCACAGTGCCAGTGGCTGGAACTGAACTGGCACAACTAAACCATTTGAATCAACATAAGCAGCAGTGTCCCATAAGAGATGCACTCTCTGCTGTGATCTTATCTAACTATGAGAAAGCAAATTGCCAGGAAGCTGCTAGGAATATACAGCAATCAGGGAAGCAGAAGGAAAAGGAATGTTAGCAGCCCTGTGCCTGCCAAACAGACCTCCCCAGGAGTGGTGCCACATCTGCCGCTCTAACACCCTGGTTTACCCCCATGGGCGTTTGAATAAAGGTGCATCCAAAGATTCCCCCATCAGCCAGACTTCCTGGAGCTGCAGGCATGGCTGGGATAGAGACTGACTCCCTTCTGAGTCCCCCTGCCAGTGAGCAGAGAAGTCAGTATATCTGCTGTCAGAGGCACAAAACTAAGCAGGAGAGAGTAAAGTTTACTAAGTTGGGGAATGGATGCAACATCAGACCGAAATAGAGCAGTATGTGGCCCCAGGCTGGAGAAAAAGATGTGAGAAGAAGAATTAAAAAAACAAAGAACCCACAGATTACAGAGGCTGGCCTAGTGTTGGGGGAAAGAGAAAGAATATGAGGAAAAACCTCAAAAAGAAACAGTGCAAGAAAAATCTCTGGATGTCAAGCACCCTCCCTCTTAGTTCCACCAGTGCAAAACCCCAGGGACATCTGCTTTCAGTTTCTTCAATATAAGAAAGATTTTCAAAATCCCTCAGTCAGAAAGGATAGTGCACAAGTGAATTACTGTTTTACCGCAGGGATAGAAACTGGCAGTACAAGCTCTTGTTTATCTTACATTATTCCCTGAAAGAGCAAGTAACTGCTGAGAAGTTACATAGTTTTACAAACAATATTGTTTCACACCAATTTGATAACTGCACCTTTGCTGTAGGCAAGCCTATAGTAGACCCTCTCATTTTCCCTCCATCACTCAACCTCACAGTCCTTTCTCTTCATCAGAGTCTTATGTTTGGAGTTATATGAATTGTTTGGAGATGGGGGGGTGAGGAAAATCCCATGATCCACAAAACTAAGAGACTGATTCCAAAAAAGTTATCCCCTGTAATCGCAGCACTAGAGGGTTCCCAAAAGCCTTGTGCAACTATATATTTAAAGGGAAAACCAAAAACCTGCTTAAGTGAATCCTGTCACAGCAACACAGAGGTCAAACGCAACATCATTATACTTTCAACTTCTATTGGCTTCAAAGTAGGCAGATGAAACCCTGTCCTGGCAGAATTATACCCCCAAGTCAGAGCTGAGAGCCCAGAGCCGTGCCAAGTGGTTACAGAGGTAGCCATCTCCCTCACTGCAGCCCAGCTGGCTGTGCAAATTCTGCTCCTCCTAAAATAACTTCCTGCCAATTCTCATGTAAGCAGGCTTTAAACAAACCTCCTCATGTAGGCGCTGCTCAAATTCAGAGCACCAGGCAATCGCTTCTCCAGCCGGCAGAACATCAGTGCTAGGCCACTGAAATGAGTCACTCTGCTCGGCACAATCCATTCCAGCAGGAATGCAAAGCATCACTGCACTGAGTTATTTCCTTCTTCACACCAGCACGACTCTGCCTTGAGAAATCCATCTTAGGTTTCCACGGTGTGATTAAGTGAACAGTGGAAGCAATGAAACAGCACATGAACTTTTCAACCAGAGTCAGATGAGGGAATACATTTTAGCTGCAGACACAATTATTCTCAACTATTATATATATTAAAATACCAGCACTCAAACCAAAACTCCATAGACACCACTAGGAAGTCATAGCTGTAATGTAGAACTATTGTTACTGCAGACATTTGGGAGTACTGAAAGTTTGAGTTGTTTCAGCACACAGTAATCATGAAAAGTTTTATTATATACTGCAAACTGTGACTGCTGTAGTCAAGTTATGGTTGCCTTCAATGCACTCCCGTCCTTCCCATCAACTTCTGCAGCCCATTAGCTACATATTACAGCAAACCTGACAAACTCTCCTTTTACACCTACAAAACACTTCTGCAGAAAAGAAAGAGCAGACAGAAGACAGAACAAGCAGTACTGAACAGAAAACAGCACCCACAGGTGCCAAGAGCAACATCCAAGTGCTCAGAGTACATTCACACATGCAAAGATCCATGCAGGTCTGCTGATCTTTGTTAAGAAGATATAACACAAAAGACAACCACAGAATCATTAAGGTTTGAAAAGACGTCTAAGATCATAAAGTCCGAGCATTAAGTCAGCACCATTGTGTTAACCACTAAATCACACTCAAGTGCCACATCTACATGCCTTGTGAATCATGAAGTTCATGCCTAAACTACAGGCATAAACTGTGGTACAGGCACAGCCTCCTGAGACATTCACCACTAGAGGTAGGTGGGACATTCTGACCCTACTGTAGCACACACACAAGCAGAAAAAAGGGAGAACAAAGACCTTTTATCTATGTCATTTTTCCTTCCACTTAAGCACATCATTTCAAACCTGGTGCTCCCATGCTGAACTCTAAGTTTCTATCAAGCTGCTTGTGTTCTCTTTGCATTCCTTAGCAAGACAGACAGATGACTGATTGCTAAAACAGAAAGCAATTAAAAAGTCAGAAAGGCTGAAACCTACGCTACAGTAGATGCCATACAGATAACTACGTCCAATGCATACTAATTGCAGGAGTCAACATGAAAACTCATAAAAGAGCCATCTATAATTCATGCAGTCTGGCAAGAGAGTAGCTGTAAGTTACTCACTACAACTTACAGATGAATCAACTATATTAAACAAGACAGAAGAGGAAGATGCTCAGCAACTGCTCTTTCCTCTCTGCCTACTAACAGAAGGAAATCTCACATTTTTCCAAGACTTTCGTATTCTGTTGTTGGCAGGGTGAGGAAAGGGTGTCTTGCCCACAAGAAAGAGAGACAGTTTTAACCTTTAATCAAGTTGATCCTGATCAGAACAAGTGTTTTACCTCTGCACCAGTATCCCTGCATCCTTCCACCCCATGGCTAGAAATTGCTTGTGCACACACACAGTCAAAATCTCCTCCTTCCCCCTCACACTGCCCTGGTGAGAGAGAGCACAAGCTGTGCCCTGCTCTGCTCAAACACATTGCAAGCAGCAGATTCCCTCCCTGTGTGTCACGCTTCCATGCAAATCCCAGCAGAAAAAGTAACATCAGAGTTTACCAGCTGGGTTTCCACTCAGGATGAAAAGCCAGTCATTGGTTTTTTATTCCTTTACGTGGGACTAAGTCTCAAACACCAGTCTCACACTGAAGGAAAGGCACCCCACGCGTTCCACCTGAAAAAGAGGCAAGAGATGTCCTCTTCCTCCACTCAACAGCAGATGGGACCTGGAACACACGCTGTCACAAAAAAGGCAGCTGCAACACACACACCCCGAGGGAGGACAGACAGATCACTGCATTTAGAGGTGATAAAAAACCCTCAGAAACTGTAACATGGAGCTGTCTCCCCAACCAGTTACTGCACATCTGAGCTCTGTGTAAATGTGCCAATTAAACCAAAAAAGCCAAAGACCAGCAAAGCACCAGCCCAGACGAGCATTTACATGTAAACTCAACAAAAACAAAACAAAAACAAACAAACAACAAACCCCCCCAACAAACTAAGCAACAGGTTTGCATAAAATTCAAATAAATAATTACAAAACAGTATTGTTTACTGATGTCTTTTTAGAACTTACCTGTTAGACCCCTACAGGTGCTGCCAACACCTCAAGGTGCAGATGAAATCGCTCAGTTAAATGAGAGAATAATCACTCAACATCAGTATACACAGAAGAGAATGAATCCACTGCTACAGCACGGGTGGGTGTGAGGAGGGGGAAGGGAGACACTCTCATGGCAGATGGCCAACTACCAGTTGCAGTCTTGTTCCACTGCCAGCATTATTTCCATAGTGCCAGACATAAAGAATGACTGACCACTTACAACTCAACAGGAAAACTGGACAGTTCCATGGCTTGGAATTTTAAAAGCCAAAAGTCTGGATGGTCCTTTTAAAAAAAGCCTTTAGTTCAACCCCAGCAGTTTGGGCTAAATGCAAGAACTGCCGGGTGGGATTCCCTGGCCCAGATATTGCAGGAGGACGTGGACATCACTGCAGTGGGCAGGAGAGCTGCAAAATCTCTCCCTGGGCAGATATCCATGCTAACCCATCCTACCACACAGATACGCTTCTAAAGAAGAACAGACTAATTATAACTACTCGATTCCTAGCAACAGAGTTCTCCTTTCATTCAAGTTAAGGAAGCTTCTCTCTGTTTTGCTTGGAAGAGTCAAGGCCCAATGCTCACCAGCTTCCACAGTGTGGGCCCATGCACGGCCACTGTGACAGTAGCCCAGGCACACTGAGGGTTTCAGAAACGCTGAGGCAGGTCAAGCCCTTTTCACCACATTAGGCCTGAATCCAAAACCACAGAGAGGCAATGCCAGCTTAAATTGCCGTGTTTAGACTTGGCTTCAGCTGTTGCACAAATAAATGGCCGTGTCAAACAATAACCATTTCACAATCAGTGCAAGCTACGCCCAAGTACCTGAAACACATCAAGAACTGCCCTTACTTGTGCTCCAGTACTCAAGCTTGAAGAACTGCAGAGATCAGCTCTGGCTGATCCCATCCCTGGGCATTTTGACCAAGCATTTACCCACTTCTAACAGCGCTTTTAAACAGCCCAAGAGAAATAAATTGCATCCATATTCAAGGAGAAAAAAAAAAATCCAAGCTGCGACAGAAAGAACCAAGAGTATCATTTTTAAAAGCTCTCGGCCCACAAATCATCCTCCTTGTTTCCTCATCTCCAGAAGTGCTGCCTCCCCTCCCCCGGCTACATGCCTGAACAAGCAAGTTCGCTGTTGCAGATGTCAGGACAGGCTCCGTTTTCCAGCACAGCACAGAGCAGCCTTGGCTCCGGTTCCTTTTGCTCACAGGAGGGCAGGGCTTCAACCACACAAGTCAAAGTAGTCGCTGGAGTTGGAGCTTGCTAAGCAGGGTGGGAAAAATAAAGGCCTCTTATGTTAAAACATATCCAAAGCCCATATAAGCAGGCTTCCTGGAGGAAATCTGTGCTCCAGAGGAAATGACTAGAAGCAGCATAAAGGGAATATATTAATGCACAGAGTTAAACCCACCCCCACTACTCTTGCCTAAGCTACTTGGCTCCGAGTCCTAACTACACATTAGCAGCAACAGCAACTGAGAGCAGGCGAGTCATTAATCATTCTTCCATTCAAAAGTTTCCAATGCAGAAGATGGACATAGAGCACAGGGCTCAGAATTAAGCCCTGCTGTTTCCTAATGTGGAATAAATCCCGGTACAACGTATTCACACTTTAAACACATGTTAGCATTTGCAAAAACTGCACGTTTTTAAATGCAGAGATCTGTCATTTTGCAATAGGGGTGGGGGTTAGAAATATATAAGAAAACAAGAACATTGTCAGCTCAAGTCAACAACATCCCATAGACACAGAGGATGCAATGCAGTCGTTAGCAAAAAGCCGTAGTACGTAAATAGATGAAACCTCTAAAAGCTGAGTTTTTTCTGAGGTGAAGAAACAACAAGACACAGAGACCTGCAAGGAGGAAACCAATGTTTTTAAGAGCAAAACTCATTCAACTCCTTTGCTGCTGGGAAACTAAAGAGCAAGAGGACAACCCAATTATAGTTAGTGAATGAAACCATCCAAGACCCTCAATTAGACTGAGGGGAAAATGCCGCAACAGTTCAGTGCTAATTGGAAATGCAAACATTTATCATCAGAGTAGTGCTTGCTCCTGTGTATAGCTCCATTGTGTTCACAGCAGCTAATGACAGTAGGAAGCCCAGTGCTCCATAGTATTTATGTAATGAGTGGCAAAGCTGTCACATTCCCTTAATTGCTAGCCAGGATTTTCACACTGGCAGTAGTTTTCAATTAAATAAAATCACAAAGATTGGTTCGGTTTCATGTTGCTTTGTTAAAAGTTTTGGTTCTTCAAAGCTGGGGAAAGAGGGAGAATGAATAGTTCTCCAAAGACAGGATAAGCTCTGCATCAAATATGAGGTTTTTGCAGACAAACTGAATTTAGAGACAAGCATCATCAAATACCCAGCACTGCAAGAGCTAATTTAATATCAGTAAAGACAAGCAACCTGAGAACTGCACATAAATCTGCTTCAGGTTTGCAATGATTACTCCTTCAAGTGCAATACATGAAATGCTCTATGAGCAGTTCACTTACAAGGCAAAATGAAAAAGCCTAAGGTGGCTTATGGTTTCTCTATTTAAACTGTCACAGTAGTCTTCTTTGCTGCAAGAACATCACCACCGTGTTTATAATTATATGTAGCAAAACTCCCTATTCTACCTGCTTTATGATTCCAGAATATACAGGGGGAACCATAGTGGCAAGGTCTCACATCCCTAGACTTCCTTACTTGTACCAAATGCACTGCAGAGTACTAACTAGTCCATTAAGAATCATCATCGTTTAATTTAATGAGCAGCAGTTTGTTTTTAGGAAGCACCATCAAGCCTTTTATCACATCATTTACTCAGATTCCAATCATACTTACTGTATGTCAGTAGAGAAAAGAAAGCTCTATAGGACTGGCACAAAGGAACTGCTGTTTCTGCAATATATTACAACCAAGTCTGCATTAGTGCTCAGTTAAATAAAGCCTATGAGCCAAGTGAACTATTTTTACTCCACTGAACAAAAGGAAATATAACAACATCATTTATTACAGTGGCAGGCCCATTTTAAGGCACTATGTAATTAGGAGTAGGAGTTAATTGCAAGGCTAGATACAGCAGGCAAGGTTTTCCTCAACATCTTTGAGCAAGGTTTTTCTGGGGCACAGATCTTCTTACCCTCTGCTCTTGCTACAATGACCTAAGCAGCTTTCAGTAGGATGCATGGATCTTCACTGCTACCTATTTAAAACTCATTCTTTCTCAAGAAGCAGCAACACTGCAGCCATAAAACCCAACCCAGAGAACACTGACTGAACTCCCATTCACAGCCCTGTCAGCATCTGAAGCAAGTGACTTCCAATTCCCAGTGGACAAGCATCTACATCATACAATTAGTGACAATATGAATTGCAAATTCAGCAGAATTGGGATTTCACTGATGGATGGAATGCCAGTGTGCATGTTTTATTCATCTCAAGACTGCTTTGTCAGGTTGTTGTTTGTCCTCTGTGTACTTAAAATGCTAAAAATCTTTTTACGGTCACTACTGGGCAGACAAGAAGCCCAAGAGACGGTGTTGTACCTTTGCTAAAACTCAACAGATTTCCAAAATGAAGACAACAATCACAGACAGATGCTCTAGGAAGGTGCATGAGTTAAGGCATTTCACTCCCATTGCCTTTCTCAAGTCCTACAGCTACTTCTCCTAAGGCCACCAGCATTAGAATCAGGAGAGCATAACATGCAGCAAGTCCAGGTGCAGTTTTCTCATCACCCTCCTCTAATTTCAGCAATTAAGAGTCAAGAACGTTCACAGCATGCTGTCATAGAGATACGGTACCTACCCACAACCCAAAGCTTTCTCAGTGTTTTGGCCACACAAACCCAGCACCCACCCCAGGTTACCTGACCACAATCCCTCTCTCCTATCCAAGGCAAGAGAGTATATAAAATGATACTTCAAATTCTGTAATTAGCACACCATAATATCACCTCTCACCTTTACAGTAACAGCTCTGTTTGCTAAAAAACTCAAGTTATGGACAGGACAGTCAGTTTTGGAAACAGCTCTCAAGAAATCCCAGGTTTGGTCCCTGAGCACACCCAGGAGCAATGCATGGGGATGCACTTCCCGAACCAATTTTTCCCCTTCATGCCATTTACACTTGTCTCAGGTAAGCACTGCCTTCCTCTTTACTAATGATTCATACTCATATTGTGGCACAACCTGCACTAACTCCATCTTTTCTGTCCTTACACTCATTGCAGAGGGATTCAGTGAAGTAAAATACACTCGCTGTGGGAAAGGAGAGCCTTCAAATCAATCCACAACAGAGCATGACCACAACAGATCTTAAGTGAACTCTCCCTTTTGCAAGTATGAGGTTGCTTCTTCCACTCTTTCCAGTTGTTTCTTTTGGCCCAAGTTTTCATAGAATCCTAGAAAAGGCTTGGGTTGGAAGGGACCTTAAAAATCCACTAAGTCCAGCCCCTCTGCCATGTGCAGCAATTCCTCCCAGCAGATCAGGTTGCTCAGGGCCCCATACAACTTTTTGTTCCATTCCTGGTTATTCTTGTACTGCTGGTATTTGCAGGTGCTGATTCACAGCCTCCCAACATACACACGTTTGGCTGCTTTTATTTTTTAGAAAAATCACTTCAGGCTGAAAATAACTCTTGTTTTCCTGTGAACACTCTTCAATGTACATCTAGTTTTACCTGAGGAGCTTAAATATTCTACATTGACAAAAGTTTTGTCAGTCTCTGCTACTCTATTAAAATGTTATAAAGCAGACATCTAAACTTGAGGCCTGCTACTTTGTAAGGTAGCTTTAAAAATAGAAGTTGGATTTTATATATATACTATAAACTTATAGCACGCTTTGAATTTAATCCCCCCAGGTGAAACGTCTCCAGAGGGGTTCAGTACATAAAGATAATTAAAAATCTGCAAAAAGATAATGCTTTGTTTCTGACAAAATTTAACTAAGATATCTTAAATAGAAGTAGTCAAATCCCAAACCATGACTTATTTTAAAATGGGCTCTCAAAAAGTAGTCCTAAGCAAATAAGCCCGTAATTCTGTCATTTTAGTATCTTGTGTTGTCAGCACACAGCTTCGATCTTAGATCTGAGATGATGTATTGTCTCCAACCCCTGGTCCAGTGGCTCCTAACCTTTTCCTCCCCACAGAGCATCTGTACTCTGGGTATTTCCCTGGAGATTCATTAACTGCTTCTTCTCAAAGGCTGAGATTATTGGCATTTTTCTGCAACTACATTTCTAAACATTTAAAAGGCCTGTCAGGACACAGAAAAAAATACATAGCAAAAAGTAACAATTCATCAATCTCTCTGTCAAGACATCACAGTAAAGGGAAGACCTAAATTTTGGCTAATACCTTTAAAGACCATTTGCTACCTTGCATGCCTGTAAATCATTTACATAGCATTCCACACCCTCTTTTAATTCCAGTATCCCAAGGGAGGAGGTGGATTAGAATATTGGTATCTTTAATTTAGGAGGCAATTAGACTAACAACAACAAACCAGAGCTGTATGTATGCTCAAAACAATCTAGTTAGAATTTTATTTTAATTAAAAATCAGTAAAATAATCCAATTATGCTGAGAATTGCTTTGAGCATGGTTCCAATCCAGCACATCTTTTTATTTAGTATTTTAGTTCCACACAGAGAAAGTGATTGAAATAACACTGTAGACTATCAGAATGGTTCTTTCTGTACAGCAAATTCCTCTTCCAGTTAGAAAGCTTGGGAAGATACAGAAATAAATGTGCCAATGTCAGTCAGCCACTTGGTAAGCCACTTAATAAAAGAAGCAAAAAGAAACCTGCTAAAATAAAAGCAGCCTACATCTCACTCCATTGTGACCAGCAGGTAGAAGAAGGGGATTCTCCACTACTGCTGCACTCTGGTGAGACTCCACCTGGAGTGCTGCATCCAGCACTGAGGACCTCAGTGCAAGAGGGATGTGGGTCTGCTGGAGCAAACTATAAGAGACAGAAAGATGCTCAGAGGGCTAGAGCACCTCTGCTATGCAGAAAGGCAAACAGAGCTGGTATTGTTCAGCCTGGAGAAGGGAAGGCTCCACAGAGATTTTAGAGCACCTTCCAGTACCTAAAGGGGTTACAATAGAGCTGGAGAGGGACTTTGGACCAGGGCATGGAGTTACAGGACAAGGGGGATGGCCATAAGATAGAGGGCAGGTTTACGTTAGATACCGGGAAGAAATTCTTTCCTGTGAGGGTGGTGAGGTACTGAAACAGGCTGCCCAAGAAGCCATGGATATCACATCCTTGGAAGGCCAGGTTGGATGGGGCTTTGAGCAACCTGGCATGGTGGAAGACAGTTCCCACAGCAAGGGGTTGAAGCTGGATGATCATTAGGGTCCCTTTCAACACAAACCATTCTAGGAGTCTGTGAAATTCAGTTTCTTCAGTCTTCATCCCACTACCTGCAAGCCTCACCTCAAAGGGCACCTAATTCCTCATATTTCCCCCTTTTGCCTCCTTTGTCAAAAAGTAACATGCACCGTAGCTACAGCTGCACAATTTACATTGTTTTGTTTTTAAAAACAGAGAAAAAAAGTATTTCCAATATCATCTTTCATTTCTGGATTTACTCTTACATGGTCTGTGGGGCCCTGCTGCATAACAAGCATTTTATCCACAGCAAAGGCCAGCAGCACAGCTGCCAGAGCCAAGATACCTGCTGGCATCACTGAACTGGGGAAGGGGGCAGAAGGAGCAGGGCAGAGGTCTGTCCTACAGAAGTGAGTGTGGATGTATAGACATGTATATCCACACACACACACATTTATGTGTGCATATAGCTTGCACCACCCAAGTTAACTCAATTATTTTGTTTACTCCCAGACAGTGAGCATGCATCATGTGATATGACCATTTATCCTCAAGTGACAAAGTACTAAAAAGAGAAACAGTTGTGGAAAGTTATAAAGTACCACAAACAGCTCTAAATTAATATAATTTGGTATTGTGCATTGCCCAATTACTTCTGGAAGCATTCATACACCGGATCTTGTTTCTATTAACTGGAATCTATATTAAATTATAAAATAAATAAACCTATTCCCCAGAGGCGTGCAAACAAGGCTGTTGCCCAGATCCATGTTGCCCAAATGCACATCAACCACTACTACCCACAGTACCAAAATATACTTGGGAATTAAATGAGAAAAAAACTAAGACACTTCTTGAGGCCATTTCCTCTTCCAAGACACTTGTGGGAGGGAGTGCCCAGCAGGTTAGCAAAGGTTAACCTCACCAATTCCCTCCAGGCTTGTGCTGAATAAAGAAGAGATTCAACGTTTGCAATTCCAGAAATAGAAATCCTCCTTTGCAGACATTTTATTCTACCAGATCAACACACAGAAGAGAGTGGTGGATCCCCAGACATCATCTTTGCCACTCCTTATCCTGCTGAGCCTTCCAGTCTGCCAAACTCAACTTTCCAATGCCTCTGGCTTCTTGGGAAGTAGAGAAGATGTTGCCAACAGACAAAAGTAATAAAGTTCCTGAACTACCTGGACTATTGTCACATTATTTATTTTTAGCATTTGAGTGTAGAAGTCCAAGGAACTGATGGGTAGAACCAGGTTTTGCTTATCTTGGTGTTTTGTACTAAGACTAAACTTCATTGTGAAGCCCTCTTGCCTCTCCAAATATCATTGGGAAATAAGGTGGGATGGTTTCGGGGTGGTGAACATGTACATGATTATGAAGAACTGGGAAGGTTTTCCTTATTACAGGCTTTCCACAGCCTTAAACTTTGAGAAAGTCTGCCTGAAGAGACAAAAGCACACTTCTTGCTGCCAGGACAGGGGGGTAAGACCCAGAGTAGTCTCCATGAATGTGTAACAGGGGGGGGCAAATGACCCTCACACTCCAAAACAAAATCACTACAAAGCAGCAAGGTCTTTGTCAGACCTGAGAAATTCTTACAGGAAGCAATCAGGAAGCCAGAGCAACTTGGCTTTGCATGCCTGCAGGGTTAAGCACAGCCATCCAACACCACCAGGGTCCTGCAGGATCAGGATCACCGCTGGGCTGCAGCCTGGTGGTCACTAGAGCCAAAGCCCATCCCACCCACACACACAAACCCAGCACGGAATATTGCGTCACGAGGCCACAGGACCATATGGCAAGAGCACCTCTGAAGGCAGAATCAGGCAGCCATGAGAGCAGCAACCTGGCAGAAGAGGTAATATTTGCTCTAAACCTTTTCTGTATCATTAGTGCTTGCGCTAATTACGATAACCAACAGCAGCAGTCACTCTGATGGGAGGGCTGAACAGAAGTGACACAGCTGTCAACTCCATTCAAAGAACTAAAGCCTTGTAAGTTGGTCCTTTTGGGGGCAGAACAGAATCCATACAGCAAGATGCACAGGATTGCAGCTTTTTTAGGGCAGAGAGCTCCAGAGAGCAAGTACAGCTGACACAGACGTTAAAAAACTGAGCGTGTTTGCCTGTTTCTCAGGGGGATTTAAACAGCAGGTGAGTGGGGCTGGTCTCTGGGACATGACCCTTTTTTATTTCAGCTATTTAGATGCAAATTGTTCCCCTCCCTCCCCCTCTCAACACCATCTGTTAGCCCAGAGGTTTAGACTGTGCCTAGCTTTTGGGGGAGGGGGATGTAGATAAAGCATTGAGAGAATTTCAGTTGATGCCTCTATTTCCTCTAGGGCACAGTTTGGGAGAGAAAAAGAAAAATCACTTCGCAATACTATAAAATAACAATAGGATTTTTCCACTTTTTTTACTGACCCCATGGATTTCCTGCCCTAGAAAGCATTCCTTGTCCAGCTTTTGGCCAACAAGCCACATAATATAGTGACATTTATAGCAGGTTGCTATGGTGTTAGCAAAGGGCATTGCATGGTATTGCATGAAGTATCAGAGATGCAAGGAATTAAAGTCCTAAATAATAATAATGAAGTCCTTTATTACAAGGCACAGAATTTAATGTTCTGTTAGTGCTAGTGAAGCTGCCTCGTCTCTGTCTGACTTTCCCAAGTGAACAGCAATGTACTTTCAAGAACTGTTGAGAGATTTGATTCATTAAACACTTCACCCAGGGCTCTAAATTCTTTATAAAGGGAAGACTCTGGGTGACAGCAGAGAGTCCACTCTCAGGAGGTTTGAAGATGATACAGTATTGGAAGTGGTGGCTAACAGACCAGGTAGATGTGCTGCCACTCAGAGGGATGTGGAGAGGCTTCAGAAATGGGCCAACACTAACTTTTCCACTTCAACAAAGGAAAATGCAAAGCCTTGCTTCTCAGGAGCACAGACTGGGAGCCAACAGGCAGAAAGGAGGCAAAAAAAGCAGCGAAAGGCCTGAGATTCCTGGTGGACGTCAAGTTGACCACAATCCTCCAAACCACCTTTGTAGCAAACAAGGTCAACAGCTTGTGGGCTGCATTAGGAAAAACAACTTCTAGCAGTTCAAAGGAAGGGGATCCTTCCCCTCTGCTCAGGGCTGGTGAGAGAAATCTGGAGTGCTGGGACGAGTGCTTCCCTCCCCAGTACAACAGAGATGTGGACATACTGCTGAGAGTCTAGCAAAAGTCTACAAAGATAATTAAGGGACTGGACTATCTGGCATATAAGGAGAGGCTGACGGAGTTGGGACTCTTCAGTCTGCAGAAGAAAAAGTTCAGAGGGGTCTTATCAATGTGCATAAATACCTGATGGAGGTGTAAAGAAGATGGAACCAGGCTCCTCTTGGTAGTATCCAGCAACAGGAGTCAATGGGCACAAACTGAAATACAGGAAATCCCATTTAAATGTAAGAACAAATCCCACAACCAAAACACACTTTTTTCTGGGTGGGGATGAGGGGAGATGGACACAAAACCACAGAACCCAGAAAATCACAGATTGCTCAGGAAAATAATGGGGATTTCCGTCCTTGGGCATGCTCAAAACCCCACTGGACATGCCACTGAGCAGACTGTTTCAGCTGCCACCACATTAGGTGGGGAATCGGACCAGACTATCCACACAGACGTTCCTGTCAACCTGCAATTCTGCAATTACAAGCCACACAAACTGACAGGGAGGCTTTAAAGGAGTGAGATACACAACATCATTCAAACTACTTGTCTGAAGCACGTTTTTACTCCTCAGTATCCAAGGCCCCAGTTTAGTGATGAAGACAAAAGTGGTTGTGACAACCTTGAGCAGAAAAATCAGCAGAAGAGTTGGGATCAGTACCATAACACCCTCATTATGATTTTTAGTGTGTGGAGCACAGTCCCAGCACTTGGGAGATGCCAGCTCTTGTCCCAGTTCTCACAGACCTCATTTGTGATCTTGGAGGCACAAGAGGGGGAGAAAACCAAAGTGCTTCCTGTCTGCCCAGCCCTCCTCCTATCAGTTAATCACCTCTTTAAAGGAAGGCAATTCAGATAGTTAGAGGGCACACAGCATGAGAAGAATCCTTCCCAGGTGCTTCTGCAGCTTCACTAAGCACAAGAAACATATTCCCTGGAAAAGAAAAAGAGAGCTGTGTACGCAATCCTGATGGGGAACTCAGAGGTAAAGAGGGGCATGGAAGGATTTGAAAACCCTTCTTCCCCCTTGAAGTTCCAGTGATGAAGAGCCCTCCTGAGCTTGAAATATGAATAGGCAGTGACCACCTAAAGGGAAATGGACAAGAAATATAATACAGTGGGGGCTTTAGAGCCTCAGCTGCAACTGAGCAAGTTCTTGGGGTGCCCTCCCATTTGAGGCTGACACCAAGTTGGGTTCAGTCAGACTTTAATGATGATGCTCCACTGAGGTGCAGGAAAGAGGCTTTTCAGCTGGAAAGACCTTCTGCCAGACAAGGTTTGCACAGAAACATTTTCTGAAGGGATTTGGGCCTTTTTCTTTTCTTACTGCTGAGATGTTGTTTGATTTTCTTAAGTGTTGCCAACACAAATATTACATCTTCCCTCTTTCTTGCATAGAGAGATGAAGCCAGAGCAACGTATGATCTCAATTACTTGGGGTAGTCAGGAACTTCAGGTACCTACTTTCAGACTATTGACTTCTAAAATACTTTTAATTCAATTTTGCTGGAAAGCAATATACTGACAAAACTTGCAGGCATTTCATAGAAACATTCTCCTAAAAAAATAAAAATCAGTTACCTGAGCAAACAGAATTTCAATAAATTTGTGCTGGTGTTTTGAAAGGATTTAAAGTTTTTAATTTAAAATACATGGGGTTATATATTCTCCATTTATGTAAAGCAGAGTTTTCAGAACATCAGTGTTTCCCCTACAGAATGAGTGTCTTCTTCATGCACTGCTCTAAATCACGAGCTAATTTCTGTTTCCAGATCTCTGGCATTTCACCAGCACTACTGAGAATCTAAAGAACAGTTACTGGAAATGTTTTTGGTTAACCAACTTCTTGTTCACAAATCTCAGCACATGTACAAACTTTAAGGACTGCAATCCTGCAGCTTGATCTCTAGTACAAGACACAGGCATCAAGTCTCAGTCTCCTTGACTTTTAAAGGACAGAAAGGTCATCTGTAATAGCTGTGGGGTGTTGACCTTCATGCCAGCAAGCCACCCACTGAAAACAGTGGGAGTTTAGCCCAAATTAGGATTTCAGGATTTATCCCTGTAACACTTCCCACACAGTACTACCTGACAGCTTCTGAAAACTGGCAAAATGTAAGGGACATGCCAACACCATCCCAGATGAGGGTTCCAAGGGTGTGTTTTGTAACAATTGAATTCAACCAACACCAGTCTGCATATGCACATATTCTCACAACTCCAAGGGGGTTTAGCATGCTGGTTTTAAAAGCACCTCTCTGATAACTACCCAATGCCAAACAAACCACACTTTTAAAGGAGGGGAAAAAAAACCAACCCCAAACCACAGAGTATTTGCATCCAGGATATCATTTAACTTGTGCAATAATATCCCTACCTTCAGATGCTTTTTAGAACTTTTTTCCAGCACCCAAATCCCCATCTTTTCCCACCCAATACCTATAGAATTGTCCTAAAATAGCTACTGCCATCCCCAACACGACCTGGGACAAGGGGGATGGGTTTACAGTCAGGAGGCACTGAGGTCTAAGAGGCCAGTTTCTGCCCACACAGTGCCTTTGAACCCAAACCTGATGGTATTGATGCTCAGGAAACCAGTTTACCACTGGCTGATGAACTTTCCCATCCCTGTCCCATTCTTCACTAAGCAAATATTGATCAGGTAAGTATGTGCCAGAGGTGAGTGTTTCTCCTGAGGGAAACACTTCTGTGAGCCCTGTTCAATCCAATCTTGCTTTGATCCCGTGGGGAGCTGAGCAACAATGAACTCAGGTATTCCAGGGGCCAAAGGCTCTGTGCAGTATCACTGCTCTGAATGGGGGGCCTAGGTCCTGCCCAAACTGAAGCCCCTGGTTTTACAGACAACAGCATGTGGTCTGTAGCATCTAATTCTTAAAAATATCCTCTATTTGGGGATCTGGAGGCAGCAGGGGTTTGCACAAGATGGGGTCAACATCTATGGTACAAGTCAGGTCGTACCCTTGTAAATAACCAGTGCAGCAACTGGGATACAATAGGCGAGAGGAGCAGCCTCTTTAGCTAATCACAGCATCTCCCTGACAGCAACCAACAGAAAATAACCCAAACAAATGATAAAAAAAATAGTTTAAAAGACAGTCAAGGACAGTGGGGCTTTCAGAGACTGAAATATGACTCATTTTGGAGCAAGAGCACAGCTAAGTAGACACACCACTAAAGAAACAAGTCAGGTTCCACTCTAAAAGCAGCAATTAGTTAGCAAATGACAGAAGACTTCCACAGGTTATTTGGTATGCCTGCATTATTCCCCTGAAACTAGTCATTTTTAAGAGGATCCAAATGCAGGAGAAGGAAAGAAGCCTGACTTAAAGGAAAAAAAAAAAACAAACACCAAACCAAATAGCAAAAAACCCCCTCATAGTTTTCATACTTATGACTTACATTCTCTAGACAGGAAATCTTTCAAGCAGCAAAAGCCTCTCCACCCTTCACTTTACAAACTCTTGATATCATAATCACATTTTTAAAATATTGCCTTCTTGAATGATGCAGATTAAAAGATGTACGTAATTCTCTGACATACTATTGAAAACCACAAACCAGCACGAAACAGCACTTATCACATGCAAGGCCATTAAACTATTACTTACAGTGCAATAAATTGTATCCACACAGATACCACTGTCACTGCTGAGCACAAAACTGAGGAAATTCCTCGTCCCTGGCCCCTGGGGTTTGAGTGAGAGAAGTTGAACTGCTCCTGCTTGGAGCAGGGTTTTGTCCTGCAGAAACACTGCAGTATCTCAGCTAACACAGCAATTGTCCTGTAATTATCATGCACACTTTATAGTCAGTGAAACAAAAGGGACCTTGCTCTTCAAAAGTAGTTTTTAAGGCAAAAACAGAGGAAAGCTTTTCAAATGATGACTGTGAAAGGACAAGGAGAGAAGATTGTGCAATTTTATGGGTCAGTAAAACACTGCTGAAGCTACTGTGGCAGGGGATGGTCATGGGAGACCAGGGTTCATTTGCCACACCAAAAGTGGGTTTATTTTCAGAGTTAATGCACTTGTCAACCACTCAGACACAGCCTCAAACAAGAAGGCAGCCTGACAAGACAGAACAAGACACCCAGCTGGCTCCACAGTCTAGACAAAAACTTGCTTCTCTGAAGCTTTTATACTTTCCCTTCCTCTTCCAGAGTTAAAATTGGAATGGTATCAGTTCCTTTCCCAAGTGGAAAGCCCTCTGAGAGCAAACCAGATTTTGAAGCTTTCTAGCAACTACACAGATCAGGCCGCCAGAGCTTGCTGCTTACGTGTCTGAGTTCAGGGCATCCTCAGGGTAGTCTTGGGATCAGAGCACAGCTACAGTTGGATGCTCTCCAGAGGTATTTTAGGAGAACAGAATCAAATTGCCACACAAACGTAATTGCCAAGTTTCCGTCTACTGTTTCAGCAATTTGCTTGACATGTTTAATTTCAGAGAAGAGAGTGGTAGAGTAATATGTTGTTTTTATTAATATGTCCAAATTCCCTAACACAGCATTCATACCTTTGGTATGGTGCAGGATTCTTTCAAGTTCTGCTTCTGATAACAGAAAACATTACAAATTCTTCATGCCGCCTGGAAAAAATATTTGGATAGACTGAGTCTAGGGGAGTCATTGAGAATGGTGCAAAGCAATATTCTTAAATTACCTATTTAAACTACCTATCAAAATCTACAAATCTGGAGAGAGAATTTTGGTCTTCTTTCTCTTCAGAAGTTCATTTGGAAAGCCAACCTACAAGACAGCTGTTGAGCATCTGGTCACTTCTTTACCTGATGCTTTCAATTCCTGTGGCCCACACAGAGCTAACTCATACGGAGAAAAAAATATTTCCTTACCTTCTACCCCACAGAATTTAGGAGAGTTCAATTTCTGACCCCTTTTGAAAAGGCTGCCCAAGATCAGTATGTTTCTATGCTCCCATCAACAACTCATTGTCCATCCAGCTCTTTGCCCATTGCACCTCTCCATTCCCAAGCTTACCGACATCTCACAGCATCCCAGAAAATACACTGAGATCACCTGAATGAATCAATATTCACTTGGATCATCTGTTAAACCCACAAGGTATCCACTGTCAGAAGATCCATAAAGAGTGGAGAGTCCATGTGTATGACTTCCTCTTCACCATTTCTTTTTGAAAATATTTCCCACAGTCCCAATTCCCACACAACCAGAATGGCTCCTAAAGCAAACTGTTTGCCTTCAGAGCTACATGAGAATTCAGGTTTTCAAGCAAAGCTGAGCTATCAAAAAACCAAGTTTTTTTATCAAAAAACCAACTACTATACATCTAGTTTCCATTATAGAGAAGAAGTTTATAGAGTTTTCTCCATTATAGAGAAGAAGAACAATATTTTTATTAGGCTCTGCACATGTGAACTGTTCCTCTTCAACATTTCAGAGCAAAGAAGTGAGTAAAGTTTTAATCTAGAAAGTAAGAAGAGACTACAGACCTCTAAAAAAATTACAAAAGCCATGTCATTCTGTAACACTGCTCACAAGAAATGTGCTCTACCTTCAGGAGCCTATCATTTGGATTATTAATTTTTTAAACATGAAAGGGCTGTATCCCAACACTGACTTTCAATCCTTGGAGCATTTTGGTCTGAAGATGATAGACCATAGCAAAAAAAAAATCAAGCTAAAGAGTGCAGCAAATGGCTTTACACCTTTTTAGCAGGTATATGATTTCATGCACCAGTTTGATATTAGGTTGAACATCCAAAGGCACAGGAAGCACCAACTCTAAGCCAGAGATGTGGCAAGTCCCAGCTTACAGTCATATAGAGGCAACAAAAATCCATTTTTTTCTCTCCAGCTCTCTGAAGTTCTCTCCTTTCTTGAATCCTTGGAGAAGGGCATTTTTCCTGCTCTATTCCACTTTACATGGGATTCCATCTAAGTAGAAATTCCACCTTTCACATTACTTTTTGGCACCATCTCCACACAGGAAGATAGATTTTAAACAGAACTTGAGCTTGTAAAAACTGCAACTTCCTACTCCACAAGTTAGACAAAGTCCTCCAAAATCATTCTCTGTGTAGTAACAGAAATCTGTGTAGTAACAGAAATTAAGATTTTACCAATTCCTCAGAGCTCTGCAGAGCCTATGAAAAATCATTTAAGTTTTCAAGTCACAACCACCACTGGACCCATCAGCCTCACAGCCTCAAGAGTGGTTTTACAGAGTGGGTCACACTTCAGCAGGCAATCTCCAAGCCCTGAGCAAGAACAATGCTGGCCAGAGCTGTGACAATGCAAAAGTGACAGGCAGCACTTGAGCACAATCTAGTCAACTGTTACTACTTACAGATCCCATGAGAGCTCCACTAGAGATATTAGAGGAAACATTTTTGTAGAAATCCACTCACAGGCACAAAGGTGGAGAAAGAAACGGCACTAAGCTCTCAAGCACTACTTTGTTTGCCTTTGTAGAAACGAGAGAAACCCACAGCAGCATAAGCATGAGCCACTCATGAACACTTTCAGTAGTCTTTCAGCAGTCTTTCAGTACCCAAATATTGTCTACACGGAGTCTGGAGGGGAACTGTTTACAAGGGCAAGTAGTGATAAGACAAGAGGAAAAGGCTTCAAACTGACAGAAGGCAGGTTTAGATTTGATATTAGGAAGAAATTCTCTACTGTGAGAGTGGTGAGGCACTGGCACAGGTTGCCCAGAGAGGCTATGGATGCCCCACCTCTGGGAGTGCTCAAGGCCACGTTGGATGGGGCTTTGAACAACTGGGTCTAGTGCAAGGTTTCCCTGACCATGGCAGGGGGTTGGAATGAGATGATCTTTGAGGTCCCATCCCACTCAAACCATTCTATGATAGATATCCTGGCTCCAGGCACCTTGACCTGGTTAAGCCATGACACTGCCCATGCTCCAAATGCACCTCCAGTGGCAGTGAAGACTGAGCTACCAAGACAAGCACAAAGCCAGGTGACAAAGATCTCAATGTAATAACACAATTTCAACAGACATTCTAGCACAGCCCGAGTTTCCTCTAAAAATGAAAGGCTTCACTGAGATAACTCAAGCAATTAAACCTACACAAAGCCTTGTGTCACTTGCTGGGTCAAGATCCAGCTGATTCCAAGAATCCGTATGCAGGCTGCTTACCCAGAAATTAACCTACTGCCTCAGAAAGTGTTGCTTAATTTAGAAGAGTGATTGCTTACAGCACCTGCTGCTAGCCTCGCAGCCCCATACGCCACCTTCTCCAAAATTAATGCTAAGTATTCTAAAATTATTTACATAAGTAATTAAGGAAAGAACTAAAAAAACTGTGCTAAATGTAAAACATAACAATCAGCTGGGTTATCAGCAGCAATTGAAACCGTAATTTCCAAAGCAAATAGTGTGAGTTAAAGTAGTTTGAGCTGAGGTTGCACAGCCAGTCCTTGCGGCAGACTCCCTTCCTCAGCCAGGAATAAATGGCAAACACTGCACAGGAGATACACACCAAACTGTGTATGTACATGACACACCACCTCAGAAGCAGCCCCACATAGCACAAGAACCTTTGCAAAAGAGGTGTCCTGGTTTTAAAGCCCTACCTGTAGGCTTTAAATCTAAAGCCAAACCCACAACAGCCTTGTCGTGCAAGCAAAGAGCCTCTAGCAGTAGCTGAGGACTGAGGTCAGCAGGCACTGGAGGGAAGGAAAGAAAAGAAGAAAGGAGGACCAAAGCAGCTTGATTCCCAAGCCTTAGCCCTTCTCTAGAAGTTTCTGTTCACATCTACAGATAGACACTCAAAATAAGTACCCAGGCCCTGACAGGATGCATCTAGGAATGCCGAGGGAGCTGGCAGATGCCATTGCGAGGCCAGGCTCAGTAAATTTTGATCAATCATGGCAACTGGAAGAAGGGCCCACCGACTGGAGGAAAGCAAATGTCAATCCTGATGTTCCAGAAGACCCAGGGAACCACAGGTGGGCCTACAGGAACCTCATGAAGTTCAACAAGGAGAAACACAAAGTTCTGCACTCAGGGAGGAATAACCACAGGCACCATGTGTGCTGAGGGTCACCCAGATGAAAAACACTGGCAGAAAAAGACCTGAGGGTCCTGGTGGTCACCAAGATGAGTGTGAGCCAGCAGTGGGTCCCTGCAACCAAGAAGGCAAATGGTATCCTGGGCTGCATTAGGCCAAGTATTGCCAGCAGGTTCGAGGCAGATTACCCTTTCCCTCTCCTCAGCACTGGTGAAGGCACACCTGGAATGCTGGATCCAGTTCTGGGATTTTCTGTATGAGAGGCACACAGACCAGAGGGAGTCCAGCAAAGGGCTAAAAAGATGCTAAGGGGAGCATCTCTTCAGTGATGAAAGAGATGCTGGGAGTGCTCAGTCGAGAGAAGAGCAGGCTCAGGGGGATCCCATCAGTGTCTATAAATACCTACAGGGAGGATGCAAAGCAGACAGAGCCAGGCTCTTGTCAGTGATGCCCAGGGCCAGAGGCCATGGCACAAACTGAAACACAGAGGGCCCCCTGAACATCAGGCTGGCCAGAAAGGTAGTGGGAATCTCCATCCTTGGAGATATTCAAATGCTGTCTGGGCACAGCCCTGGGTAACTGGCTGTGGGTGGCCTTGCTTGATTACAGCAGGTTGGGCCAGATGACCTCTGGAGTTCCTTCCAGACTCAGCCAGTCTGTGATGACACGTTCCCAAAGGCGTACAGGCATCAAGAAGAGCCCTTCCAAGTGGCAAAGCAAACTTTTACCTCAATTTTAACCACTGAATGCATATTTTTTATTCTGCTTGGAAAACAATGACGTTTCAGTAATGGTAGCTGAGATGTTGCATGCTTCCTTCCAGGAGAAGGGGATCAGAATTAAAGATGCAACCCTTTACCACACAGGTCTGTCTCGGAGAAGAGTCAGTCCACTCGCTTGTGTGCACACAAATTGGAAGCAATCTGCATTTGGGGGCTTATTTCTTTTCCTAATCAAGACAGGTTATTTGCAAAAATGCAGCTGGGATCTTAAAACCCACTTCATGCGCTCAGAAGGACTCTTTCAGCAGCTTGAAAACATCCAACAGTCTATGCCTGCTTCCTCCCCTGACCCATATATATCAAACTCTAAAAGCCACAAGCGGCCTATACAGAAAAGTTTGCCTTTTAGGAGATGGAACAAAGAACATAACATTCCTGTCTGAGTGCAACAAAAACAGTTTGAACAAGGTTTCAAAAGGTCGCAGTCATTACAGCCTCCCAGAACTGGAGGCACCCAGTTGCAATTCAAGCTAGGCAGCTCATCTCTTTCAAGCCCAAAAGCTTGGCTAAGTTTGCAGGTCTTTTGGGGACACTAAGCAAAGTACCGGAGTGCCTCAGCTCCAGACACCGGCTGTCTCAGAAGCCAAAGCAAGCAAAGTAAAACTCAGAGTACTGAGGCTTAGGAGAACTGTGTGGGCAAAATCTGACTTCACCCATTGCTTTGCAGCTGTGTAGCAGGCCCAGAAAGCATCAAAACTTCATATTATTCCTTAGGGTGTTCTTATTTCCTTGCTTGTGGCTTATATATTGAAGCATCTTCTAATCTGTACAGCTTTCCAAAAGAACCCTCTATCTGCTGCTTCACTGTGCAATGAATTAATGAAGGTTTGATATAAATAAATAGCCTGAAATTATTTTGGAAGAGAAAATGCACAAGATTTTCTCCAGAAAAGCATACAACTCCTCCTTCTCCCACCCCCTTGGCCAGCTCTGCCTATACAAGAGGCTCATAAAATTTCAGGACCTTTTTCTAAATTTTAAGCACTGCACAGAAAACCATTCATGCATAAAACACCACTCAGGGATAAAACATTACTAATGTGGGTGAAAGAACAACTTTTCTGCCAGGTAACACAGAATACCTGAAAGTGCACAGTAGCTCCACTACCCTTCTATAAACTGAGGACATAGTTGAAGTGACTTGAGAGAAGTCACACAGGTTTACAGCAGAGAAGAAACACATCTTCCAGGCTTCTGTCTTGTTCTGGCTCTGCACCTGCAACCCCGTGCTAATTTTGCAAGCAACTCTGGAGCAAGGCATGGAATGGGGATCTGCTGCTGGAACGGGCTGTCAAGCAGAAGCTGCTGGGGCTGGTACCACACTCAGAATGGAAACAGCTCAGAGAACAGAAGGAACTGGCAGCGCTCTGCCATCCTGATCCATCTTCTGTGCAACTTTCCCAATCAGACATTGGCACTGCTCACTCTTTTGCCTTTCCACCTGAATGAGCCTCACAGATCTGTTCCTGGTTTAAACTACCAAGAGATTACAAGACTTTATCCTACTCCCTATAGGGCACAAGTTGCATAAAGCAGAGATTTGGATCACTGCTCCTGGAACAGCTTATAGTGTTCTTGTTACGACCACCTGTGCCAGGAATGGAATTTTCATGTCACAGAATCAGACAGTCAACCTCAATAAGGTTGGAAAAAACCTTTAAAATCATCAAGTCCAACTATCAACCCAGCACCACTACCACTACACCATGTCCTCAAGTGCCATATTCACACAGTTTTTGAACACTTCCAGGGATGGTGACTCCACCACTTCCTTAAGCAGTCTGTTCCAATGACTTACAAAATTATTGTGAAAAAAAAATCCTAATTGCTAATCTAAACCTCCCCTGGCATATCTGGAGGCCATTTCCTCATGGTCTGTTAAGATGAAGGAAATAGTCAGGCCTCTTTCACTGGAAAAACATTTCACCATCAAACATTTCTCTACAGCTTCTGCACTCTGAGGTGTTTAAAGCCCTCAGCACATCCCGTCAGACTGACATGACTGACACTGACCTTGTTGCCCACTCCCCTCACCTCACACCAGGCTGAATCTGTTGACCTCCAGTCGAAGCCCATGCTCCAGCCTATGAGCTCACCGCAAAGCAAAGCACATCCAAGCCGTGACATGACCATCACATTCCTTTCTCTCAAAAGTGCACTCACTTATGTTGCTCTGCTGAACAGCTGAAGGGCATCTATTCCCACAGGTTTATCTTTACCCCACCTCCTTGCTCATCTGTTTTCCTCCTTCCCCAGGAGATTGGTGGCAGATGCCCACCTGGGGCGGCAAAGTCCCAGCATCACCAGTTAATTCCCATCAATTTTAACTGAACTTTTCAGATCAATGGCATGAACTGCCACTTCGATGAAACATTAAGAGCTGAGCATCAAAACCCTCCTTTTAGCCATGCAAGATTCTGATAAGAGAAGCCAAATTTCTAGACACTCTCTAGAGCCAACTCTTGGGGCAGAAGCAGAAAGAGAACAAAACCAACATTGTCCTCTTGCAGTGGCATCATGCCAAACCTCTCTAGGCTTTTGGCATCAGAAAAAATTGCCAGCTACCACCAGATTCAGCAGGAATCAAGTGAAGGTCTCAGCTGTGCAGTCTATCAGCAGTTCAGCTTCTTCAACCACACCGAGGTTCTGATAACAGGATAGTAAAACTGTCTCCAGTATGAAAGATTTTCTTAAAGGGATGCTTGCTTCAGTCACCACAAACAAGCAGCAGGTGCTAACAACATGCCAGGTTTGACTCAAACTTCATTAGCCTCTTTACAGAGTGTGTGGTTTGTTTTTCATATTTCTCTTTGTGCACAGTGAAAGAGATCCTCTTTTATTTGTATGCCCCACTTCCAGTACAGTTCCAACTACAGCTGAGTTTTAACACCTTTATCACTTCTTTTTTCTTAACAGGAAAACAAATAAACAAAAGGCCATGCGCACACCCTGGATTTTCCCTCCTTAATGGTACAGAAACATTTTACTCATCTGCTCCCTGTCCCTTTCAGATTTTACAACTCGGAACAGATTTTAGCCAACAGCATTTGTTTGTGACTTCCAGCACCATTTGTTTTCCTTCTCAAAGAATCAGAGACCCATCTTGACTCAATCTCATTAGTACTGCTATTAAATTAGCAACTCAGCTGGCTGGTAGGGATCACATTTTGATCCTAACAGGCACCCCTGTTCCAAGGAGATGGGTAAACCAAGTGTTGCAATACAATACTCTGGCAACAGACACAGTGGCAGAAATTGTCTAAGCCAGCAACAGGACATGGCTGAAAGGGCTTGGAAGCAGATTCACATCCCATTTGGCCACTCCCACTACAGGGACAACAACCTCAGGTAGAGCTGCAACAGCCACCCCAGTATCTGCCCAGAACCACAAATTAGTGTCCCAAAATAAAGCTGTGAGGAGGTAGTGCCTCTGCATTGGTTCAATTCCTCTGGCTGTCAACCAGCTTGGAGCAAGTCCCACAGGTACAGAAAACCTAAGAGATTGGAATCAGGCCTCCCATCAGTGAGGCAACCCGATTTCACTGGCCTTTTCATCAATCCCTCAGGGCTGTTTTCACTCTCTCATGAGAATCTGGGATATAGTTATGTAAAACAGATTCCTCACCCTTAATTAAAAAAAGTTCACATGCACACCCTGCTGAAGGCAGCATTAAAAAAAATTACTTCTCTGAGGAATAAGTCACTTCTTATTAAAAAAAATCTCATTGTGCACACAAGGGAGTGTGCACACTTGCCAGCCACCTGGATAATTGCTTCCTATGAAAAACTGCAGAGGAGAGCCCTGGGGAAAGGAAGGGTCATGCAGAGATTCTTGCTAAGGCAAGAGTCTTGCAAAGTGTGAGATTTGCCCTGCACAGGTGAGTGCCTGAAAGCCTGTCACCAAATTCTACTTTTTCAGAGGCTACAGTCACTAATTCTCCACTGCACTAGTATGGTCTTCCACCTATTTTAAAATCAAAGTCCACCGTGTTTAATCAAAAATTCCCTGGCTGTAAAAGCATGAGAGCTTATGGTTTATATTAGCTTTACCTGCTGACTTTGTGATTTAAACCTGTCTTCCTTCCCTTCTTCCCATATGGAATAGTGTCAACTATTTTAGCTTCTTCTTGGGAAGTAGCCCATTTCTTTGCCCTTTCTGCAATGCCACTGTGCTCTGCAAGAAGTGCAGGACCAGAACTGCACATTACCCACAAGATGGGTGCATTAAGCATTTATACCAAAGCTAAATGGTGTCACTCATCACTTTCCCCATGAGGATGGCAGCCTTTTTGGTTGCTGCTGTAGTGATGTTTCCCTCTCCACCATAAGATGTGAAATTGTCCCAAATTTTTTACTTCCTATTATCCATGTGGCTTTCTAACCATAAAAAAGCCGTTCCTCCAAACTTACAGGAGCTTAAGGTGTTGACAGAAGTTTTCTGAAAATCAAAATGTCTTATATCCACTTTAACACTTCCTTATTGACACCCCACAGAACTTCATGGGATTTGGCAGCAGGACTTTCATTTTCAGAAGCCACACTGACTTTCCCAACAGTTAACACTTCTCTAAATATTCAGAGATCCTTTCCATTCCTGGTAGCATGACTCTGTTGTGTTGTTCCCAGGATCCCCTCTAGAGCCCTTTTTATAGTTGGGAATCACACTGGCAGCTCCCCAGTCCTCTGGCACAGCGGCTGTCTGTAGTGATAAATTATACAGCTTGGCCAGCAGTTCTGCAGTTTCACATTCAAGCTCTTCACGACTCTTGAATGCCATCCAGCTCTGGTGACATATTAACATTTATCTGTTTGGTCTATTTTTTCCTTTAGTAATTGTCTCGAATTAGTTTATCAATCTATTGGCTACAAAAAGTGCACTTGACACGGGAACATCCCCAACACCTCCAGCAGTTAAGACTTGATATTCTCTGCTAATGCTTTATCATCTTCAAGTAGCTTTTTTACACCTTTGACATCAAGCACCCCCCAAGATACCCAAATCTTATTGGATTATATCCTCACACATATACTAATTTATGTCCTAGTGGATATAACAAGTGATGTCCTAACATCGCAGAAGAGCAGTCCCAAGACAGACTGTTTTACCTACCTAGTGTCCCCCTCATACCAACCTGGGCCCTGGAGCAGCTGTCACCCTGCTTCTCCCTCCTGGTGAAAGTTTCAGATATCACAAGAGATCAGTGAGATTAAACTGTGTCACCATGGCAGCCAGCTGTAAGGCAGGGTGAAGATCCAAGCACAACAATCCAAGTTTGGGACAGGAGCTATTGAGGCCTAAAGCAGAGTTTCCTAAAGCTCCTCCTGTCTGGGAAGGCCAGCACAAATGGAAAGCAGTTTTTGTGTGACGTGATGACATTTATAGATGGCAGCCAATGTGAGGTGCAAACAACTGCAGATTTTAGTGGTTTACCCTGCCTGAAGTACGAAAACAGGTACCTTCCTTGTTGCCACACAAAGTTTCTGTTCCTCACCAGCACGTCCCTGTAACACTCACAAGGTTCTGTGAAAATTCTCCTTTTGGATGAGGCTGTGTGTGAAGCTACCTGCCTGCACAAGCACTTGCAGAGTAAAGACTCAGTTTCCTTCTTCCACACCCTCCATTCCTTGGCATTTATACCCTTCAGAAGCCCATAGCAGTCCTGCCCTCCTACTTATTTTACAAAAACTACACAAGTATATAGCTTTTATCTTCCTCTTGCGTCAATCCCTCCAACCCCAAAGTCGCTTCTGTTGCTTTCCTTCAACTTCCTTCAGTTTATCTACTACAAAGTAACAAAGATCAAAGGCACCATTACATCACAATAAAAAAATCCCCCCACCCTTCACACTGATTAGCAACATCAGACCCAATTTTCAGAAAGATATTTAAGAGTTTTTTAAAATACTTTTCCAGCTTAGGTGCCAAATCCCAACAGTTTCCGAGGGAATCAAGCGCCCACGCGCTTTCTGGATTCCCACTAGATGCCTACCCACATCTTTCAGTACGTAACCACATGAAACACTACTTTTGTTCTCAAGGTTAGGCTCTCAAGTGCTGCTAAGACAGTCCCTGAATGTTCCCACTGAAACACACAGGCTACTGACAGAGTTATGCCTCCTGATTAGGGAGAGGAAAAGTAGGGAAAAGAAAAAGAAGAGGGAGGAAAAAAGATGAGAAAAAGGAAAAAAAGAAAAAACCCTCCACAACTTTTGGGTTTTGTTCTTTCATGCCAGGCAGATCTTACCAAATACCTGCTGCACAGTTCCTGCCAGATGAAAGCTTTGTTTTCATCTTGGCTATGAATTCTGAGGCACAGATGTTGCTGAAGTCTTTCTATACATATTGCAGGGGATTCAGAGATAAAATGGCATCATGCTATATCAGAAAAGTGTTTTTCTACTCCACCTGTGCCTGCTGCTTCTCTGTTTGCCCTTTACACCTATACGACAGAACTAAGCATATTATTTCTCCAGCACAGTTGTGTTTTATGCTCACTGTGAGCCTTTACTGGCAGTGTTTAGCTGGAAGGTGACAAGGAATCACAGCATCTCCATGAAAAAGCCATCAAACATTTGTACAACTCCTACACTATAGCACTTTGGCTATGAAGTGGAGGACTGCAAGGTAGAAGGGGAACAGCAAAACAGTAGGATTATTTAATTTTGTGAGACTGGCTACAGCATTAGCAACTTAATTCTGTCTCAGAGTAAAAATACAGTTCAAGCTGAACACCAGAAGAAGTTTGGGCCCAGCTTATAATTATTCCTTCAATTCTGAAAAACCTCTCAAGAATACATATAGCACACAACACAAGACATTATCCAGATAGGTGATGGGAAAATCTCGAAAGTGCTCTGCTACACTAAACAAATGAACCCACTAGGCAGAGCATGGAAGTCCCTACATCATGGCAGGGATTACAAGAATTACTCCTCCACATGGAATCAAAGCAGGATTCAGTGCAACAGAACAACGGGATGGGGAGAAATATACGATCCAGTTGTGATTTTTTGTCAGGGTCTTTCTCACAAAGACATTTATTAAAGACAGAGAACCAGCTAGAGAAGAGTCAAAATCAAAAGGCTGAGAAAGTTGGGGCTGTTCAGCCTGGAGAAGAGAAGGCTCCAGGGACACTTTAATGCCCCTTCCAGTACTAAAGGGTACTACAAGAAGGTTAGAGAGGAACTTTTGACAAGGGTGACAAGTGACAAGGCAAGGGGCGGAGGGGGGAATGGGGTGATCTTAAGCTGAAGGAGGGCAGGTTTAGGTTTGATATTAGGAAGAAATTCCTTACTATAAAAGTGGTGAGGCACTGGGACAGGTTTCCCAGAGAAGCTGTGGGTGCCCCATCCCTGGAAGTGTTCAAGACCAGGCTGGATGGGGTTTTGAGTAACCTGCTCTAGTAGAAGGTCCCTTGCCCATGGCAGGTGAGTTGAAACTAGATGATCTTTAAGCAATTAAGCAAACCCAAGCAATTCTATGATTCTATAAAATCCAAGCAGGTCCCGCAGGAGCTGACTGGGCAGCTGCTAGAGGTTCAGAGAGCTGGAGGACAGAGGGATATAGGAACAAAATAAGCAAAATAAAAAGCTGTATACAGCAGGTACCACAATGACAGAGTAAAAAGGCACTTACTTGAGTGTCAGTTCTGAGGAGCCACTAGATCTCACCGCGTGTCTTACAGACCTGACTTCAGCTCTCAGACCTGCAGGCAGCTCCGTGATCTTTAATACCACACCACAGCTACAGTCACTCACACTGCTTTGCAAAGTTTCCTGCCAGGTCAGCTCACAGCCAAGTGCTGAAAGGGAGAAGCACCCTTGCCTTTGGATGGCTGTGTGCCACAATGAGCTCAGCTGTGTCAAGCTTCATCCTCCGAGCTCAGCTCCTAAGAAACTCAGGCAACGAGCACACTCCCAGCAGGTGGAGAGAGATCCCTCCTGTCCTTTCATCATGCACTCAGGCTCCAAGAAAATGCAAGTTCAGAATTATACTTTTAATGTTAATTTTGAGTTGACCACATCAAAAGGGAAACGGCTGCCAACAGCCACATCCTTGCTTTATAGTCTGGGGGAGGAGGGGAGTGCAAGCTGGTTTTGAGAAAAAAAAGCAACACACAAGCTTCTCATATGCTAGTTGAGAAGAATCTTAAGTCAACCACAGTCTCCTCCAAAATTAGTAGTTAATTCATTAGGAATTTAGAGCCCTCACAGAAGGAGTTTTTATGCTGAAACTAGCACAGGTTATGCTTTACAGAGAACCCTTTCCATGCTCACCCCATTCACACTCTGGAGAAAAGAAAAACATCACTCACAAGAGCCCCACCACAGAAGGGAAGCACATGAATTCATGAGAAAAGAGATTCAGAGCAGGGAGATCAGGCATGCTCATCCTCTTGGATTTCAGATGATTTACCTACAGCTAGAGGAAGTGCAGATGGAACAGGATCTCAAGCCTTCAAAAACAAACACAGCTACACCACACATTGGATGAGATCACCTTGTTGAAGTCACTGCTCCTCGATACTGGGCCAAAATAACAGGGTGGGATTCAAAAAGCAACATCATCAGAAACACAAAGCATTCACTGTAATACTAAATTTGAAGTAGCTATGATGCAAAAAGCAGAAAGCCACTTGCTGCTCAGGTGAGATTCTTTTCATCTTCATGACCTTTACATCCTGAACTGCATGTTTACACATTTAATGCTGCCATATGTCATCATGTGATGAAATGTTTTTGAAACAAACAAAAAAAGCCCACACAAACACTGTTGGTGGCATTTGGACTAGGTCCCAGGATGGATAAGTATTGGATCAGAAGGCATGAAGGGCTCCTGCAGGATGTACCGTGTTAGAAAGAATTGGCTCTTAAAAAAACGCAAAGGTCACCTAGAATAAAATTGATTATGTGAATTAAAGAAAAAAAAATGATCCTGAGGATCACCTAATGAACTGCAGGAGATAAAGGAAATCAAGCAGAGAGCATTTCAACATTGGCATTTTTCTAAAGTAGCAAATAACTCTAAAAGAAGCCTTTGCCTGCAAGAAAAGATATTTTTGGTTGGACAAAGTAAATGACTAAATTCTTACAATTTTTTACAGCTCATCACTTCTGAATGTTTTTCTTTTGCAACTCAAGGACTTGTTTCAGAGACACACAAAACAAATGAAAAGCTGGCATTCCGAAGTCTACAAGGTAGTGAGATTTCTGATCTGCCCTTGCAGCCTTCTCCTGCCCTGACACTCCCAAATCCCCTCTTCACCGTGAGTAAATTGGAAACAAGCTTGGGAGGGGGGACTGTTAATATGAGCTGGCAGGACACTGTTTCAGTGAGTGTAACTTTGATGTGAAAGCCAGAAGCCCTACTATGACAGTGCAGTGAGTCACTGATGACAAGTCACTGAGGCATTCAGAGATGGATGAACTCTAACAAGTGACACTGCTTTGCCTCCTCTAACGGAAGGATGTGCCTTTATTGAGATTTATTGGAATCCAAACACCGCCTGGGACCGTCTGCCCTCATTTAAAGACAGCCTACACAGAGGAATACACTGTTGCATATTTTCTGTCTTGCAGGAGAGCCCTGAAGGAATCTTGACTTGTTTGCTTTCCCTTCTTGAATCAAGTCCTGCTTTTGTCATTGCCAGCCCCACCCTTACCTCCTCAGCCTTTCTAATGAAATCTACAGATCTTAATATTTCCAGATATCTCATCACCAAAACTTTGGTTCATAGAGGAAGATCACCTGCTTGATAGAGGAAGATAATGGGTTTCTTCCCCTACCCAGTCTTCATCCTCCTCCCAAGCCCCAAAGAAGATGCTTCTTACTGGGGTGGAGGACAAAATGTTTTACCTCCCCGCTGCTCATCTGTGCTTGCCCAGTATCTTGAGGCTCACAGAAGTATGAGGAATCTGTTTCTCATCAGTCTTAGGAGTGGCCGGGGAAAGTAAAGATAGGCAGGAGATGAACAAGGTTTCTGTAGAAAGGCAAAAGGAAAACCAACAAACTAACAAACAACGCTTTAAGAGATATGATCAAGGGATGGAAGCAGAGAAAAGAAACCAACCAGGAAGAATACAAAAGTTAGTTCCCCTCCACACACTGCAAGTTAAGTTCAGTACTGTTGTCAGGGCTCCCAGAAATGGCAAGAGACACAAGTCTGACACTGGAGGTTACAGCTCCAGATAAAATGTCAGGTTTGTTCTATTCATACTCTTTAAAATCTGGTTTAGGAACATATGCAAAGGAATTAAAGCAGGCCTGGAAAAGTACTTCCAGTCCAACTTCTTCAGAGTCTTTTGGCAGTGGCCTGGTAGTGCATGAGACTCCTGCTGATTGCTGTGAATATGGTACAGCCTTTTTGCTCATTCTCTCTGCTACCAAGGGAGTCAAAATTGCACAGAAGAATTTATAGCACATACAAATGTAAGAGACTGCAATTTTTCCCAGACACCTTATTACCAAGACATATAAGCTGATGCAACAATAAGAAATTTGATGAGACAGAAATTAAAATGCAGATTTTTATATTAGATCAAGATAACTTTGAGACAATACTTGTTGCTGGTGCTGCAGTTTCCTCTTGGTCCTTCCCTCACAACTTCTCTGGCTTTCTGTAAGGCTACTCAGTGAAGACTTCAGAGATTTTGAAGAATTAAGTTATAATGCTAGTAACTCACTGTTGAGGGGTAGTAGATACCGTCACTTCCTCACCCAGAATTAGGAACTGGAGGCTCAAACCAAAGCCTCTTTGTGCTTAAATCTTTTTATTTAAGTCTTCAAGGCACATTTGGATCAAATTCTGTCATTTCTCTCTACAGATAGGAGTGGGAGAAGTCTCCTTTATATGACACATTTTTGCATAGCTTTTACATCTCCAGAATCTTGGAGCTTAACAGAAAGCATCAAACACCTTAACACACACCCACAACTGCATATATTTTACCAAAGAACTTTACCAATTAGTTTGATTATCAGAAAGAGGATGGTTTTGATGAAGGACTATGTGGGGTTATCACCATTCATTTCTGGATCTCTCCTTTGAGTTCAGCTCCCAAAGCTTTTTCTTTATCACCTGTGATCTGCTGTGATCATGAGACCAAGAGAAGCAACACCAAAAGTGAACACACATCTTACTCCAAAGAGGGAGTGAAAATGAGCACAACAGCAGGGTAAAACAGGGATGGGAACCATAAGCTTGTGCTTAAACAGGAAAATAAGCTCTCCTGGGCAAGTGGCAAAAAAAAATTCAATCAAACTTCTGTGGAAAAAAGAAGTAGCAATGAGATGTGCCATCCACTTAGCAATCATCCCAGGATCTTAGTTCTATGACTTTATCTTCCTCCAACCTCTCTCTTTCATGGAAACTGAATATTCCTAGAGCAGTTTCTCATTTCAGCAAGAATTACCATGAGTCAGGTGGCTCAAACCCTCTCAAACAAAACCTTTATTAAAGACACTATTAAAACAAAAAACAAACCAAACAAACAAAACCAACACAGTACTTAGTAAAACATGGAAATTCATATTGGAAATCCAGTTCTAAGTCATTTAAGGTTCCATAAGGCAATTAGAGCTGTAGCTAAAAAAATTGCATTTGTGTACTACTGGAGACCATATACATATTTCTGAAGATATGGGAAAAATTTTATTCTTTTCCCTTTTAGGATCAACATGCCCTTTCACATACTTGTTGCTTGAGTTCTTGAGCTTGAATCAAAGGGCTTCCCCTCTGCGTGCTGTATTTTGAAATGGATTCACCTGATTTGCTACAACTGGCCAGTATGAGAATATCTGCCATTAAATTTTTGACCCTACCTAGAACATTAGCCCAATAATACACTAATTTAGATCACTCTCAATAAAAGAAATTTTTAGTACCATGCCTACATCTTCCAGTCTGTTAAAAACACTGCCCTTCCAAAAACAACATTTTACAAAATAAAACACTTACAAAGTTGGGCTCTATTAAAAGTTAACATATTCTCTGGTTTGCAGAGGAAAATTACATCAAAATTTGTCTTGTGTGAGGTATTCCTGAAAGGATAAGGACATATAAATTGTTCTATTTCCAGAAGAACTGCAAAGTGTAATGGGACTTTCATAATTGAGGGTCTTATTAATTTTAATGAGCTAATCAATATTGCATTTTGAATCCTGATGTGTCCGTTTGCTGCTAATCCCTCTTTGTGCTATGTGCTCCCTGGTCTTTGCAGCTGTTACCTGACAAATCTACCTTCTCTTGTGAAGGGACATGGGAGTTCAGGCTCAGGTGACCAGTTTAATGAGCAAGAAAAGCAGAGGATACATTATGAGCCTGGCCTCATTTTTTTCCTCCTCTACCTTGACACATGCTGGCATTAGAGAGCTCCATAACAGCCTCAAACACGTCACACAGGTAAGCACAGGGCCTTGAGCTGAATGAATCTAACAGCTTCAGGGGTATGCAGAGAATTGGGAAAGAGGGGTTGGAATATCCCTCCCTTCTGCTGCTGACAGAAATCAGCTTTTGCTTCACCCCAAACAAGCCTGAACTCTGGAAGCGCATGAATTCCACATTCAGCTGTGACTTCTAGCCTCTCAAAGCATGATTGAAATAAGACATTCTTGAAATACCTACTAAAGGCAATTTGCAGAATCATCCTGGCATAAAGCCTTCGGGCTGAACTTGTTGGCAAAACTGCATAATGTTTACTTACAGATAGCTGGGGAAATTAAATACAAGTTTTACAAAAGCAATCACTTCTCTACTCTTTCCACAGAAGAGACTGGGTTAAGAGGCCAAGACACACTTACTTTAGGATCAGCAGAGAATGTGCATTTGGGAATATGTAAGTACAAATAATAATCTATCTTGTAATTTCTTTATGCTAAATAAGTGACATGGTATTTTGCATTACACTACATGCAAAAGAGGAAACAAAAAAACACACGATGCAAGCCACTGGTTCAAATAAAAGTATTTCTCACCCCAGCTCTTACTTCATGAGTAGAACATCAGCCCTGAGAAATGGGCTTTGCCTTGTAAGGGAAGCATCATCTAAAATACTGGTGTACCACCACAGTCATTAAGAAAGGTAATAGTGCAAACCCCTACTGATGCTTAGAGAAAGTAACTCAAAGCAGTGCTGTGACCTTAGCAAGCCAGGCTGCCAAACTGTGCCCTAACCTTTTGTATTTGATTTTCCTTCTCTCTGCTGCCATCTGGAAAGTCATCAAATGCTATCAGCAGTAAACCATGGACAGACACTGTAACTACACACAGCAAGCTCACAAGGGCAGGAAACAAAGCCTTAAGGTAAACTTGGAAGACTTCTCCATCCCCAAAACACTCACAATTTGAGTAGTAATTATTTTCCTCCCTTGTTTTCCTTTTAGATTACAGGTGGACAGACTTCATGGAAAAAGAAGGAAAAAAAAGGCATGACACAAGTTTTTATGCCCCATCTGCCTGCAGCACACACTCCCCACTTGACTGCCTCACAGTCCACAGCTAAAGGCCCACCGAGATCAAGGAACTGTTTGCAACTAGATGTCACATGCTTCAAGGCAGTCACAATGCATTTTGTGCACTGTCTCTCACACAGTAGTTGGGATCACAAAGGGCTACTTTGGAAGAAACCATTTCTTTCCAGAAAGTACTTTTGGTTACTTCTTCTGCAGTCTTATGATTTGGTCCAACTTCCACAAATTAGGACTTTTTTTTTCTACACCAGCCACCTTTTTCTCTTCCTTTCTTTAAACCTAATATGGTACAAGGTTGCCTGATTCAGCACCACTTCTGACAGGAAGTAAGAAATTAGATGGCTTGAAGGCAGTTATACCAGCTTAAGACTAAAACAAACTAGCTATATGGCAGGTCCAAAGAGTAGAGATTGCAAGAAGGAAAGAAGCTATGGAGAGGAAGTTATTGTTTAACCTGCATCTCAGACTACACACAAGAGACTGATGGTGTACGAGTGGAAGCCGGAACACTTGAATTGCTAGCCTGAAAGAGTGTTTTAGTACACAAACCAGAACTGAGTACTTGGACTTTTTCCTCAAATTCCCCTGGAAATCCACTTCTCAGATGGCGCTTTTTTTGTTGTTTCCTCTTCCTCCACCCCAACAAAGAAATGCTAAAATGGAGAGAAAGGGTGAAAGCCACTCTACAGCAGTGTTTTTGCTGATAGATTTTTAAGCAATGCTGCCTGCCTGCATCCCCACAGTGAGAGGAGCAGGTAAAACTCCTCCCAGCTGCTCCAATATACAACACAATACATGGCAGACAGAGGAGATGACGGAGACTACAAGAGGAATCAGCAGTTTTAGAGTGCAACTCTCTGACCTATTTTAAAAATACCTACAGGAGGATGACACAAGGCACATCCTAAAAGGGCCTTTTTCTCTCTGCAGATCATACTGGGAGCCTGGGGAGACACGTTCAGCTCAGAGCAACCATGTTTTGAGCTTGGAGTATCCATGTTTTCAGCAAATGGGTCCCATGAAGGGTCCTGAAATTGTGACATGCACCCCAGTGTCATGTGCCAAAAAGAAGACAAACCATGGAAGGACCCAAGGACATCCACAGCTCTGAGGATGTGCCTGAGGTGGGATGGGAAAAAGCCAGCTTCCTTTCCTGCACAAAGCCAGGAGCAGCCATCACCACTGGAGCACTGAGCATTACCCCTCAGAGCCACAACATTCACATCTGCACATGCTGAGCACAGCTGCACCCAAGCGCAGCAATTTCAAACTTGAACTTCAGTTTGCATAAAAACCTGATTAGTACAAGCACCATCGGGTAGTTTTAACCTATCCACTCCCAAAGAGCATCACGTGCCTTCACCTCAGATGGGAAGAACTGATCACCCAGTTCTGCTGCCACCAAGGGGAACGGCCCCAGCCATTCCCATTTCTGCGAACGGGGTGCAAATCAGCTCCTTCCAGGTGAGAGCTGTGCAAGTGCATAAGAAGAGTCACACACTGGACTATTTTCTCTGTAAGAGCAAGCCCTCAGCATCAAGCAGAACATGCTGACATTGTCCCCAATTCCTATACAAGCCAAGACATCAGGCTGAGAAAATTAGTTCAGCTCATTGCCAAGTATAGAAAAACACTCTTTGACACAATACAGTTCTGGCACACAGTATTATTTTGCCTTCTCATAGAGGTAAAAAGCCTACAGTAGCCATTCTAGTACCTGTCAGAGGGCTAATAGCTGACTATGCTTTTAAGAAATACGGCTCATTTTTAGTTGTCTGGTTTCAGTCTGTGTCTTGCACATCCTCACCAAGACCGGTCAGTTCCTTTACAAAGTCTATTTGCTTCTGTTATCTGCTGTTGACAGGATGAACCGTAAAACCAGAACACTTTGAGGGTGGAGCTCTCAACCATTTCTGTATTTTTCAACCAAGAAAAGTTTATTCCAGCTCTAGGTTGTTCTCTACGCTCTTAAGCATATAAGGAAATTGGACCATAGCAACAAGCTTTTGAAATGACAAAACTTCCCACACCAAGGAAGTGAGACAGGTGCACAAAAGGGAAAAATAAGGAGCCATACCGCAGCTCACATTTATAAAAAGACAAAACACTAGTCAGCAAACTGGTGAAATTCATGCATTGGAATCGAAGCTGAGAGAAAAGGTCTCCCTTCAGAGACCTGGAAAAGGATAATAAAACAGTTCTTTGACCTCTCAAGCAAAGAGAGCTAGCATCAGTTTTCAATCCAGTGCAAGAAAGGCAGTCAGAAACACAATAAACAAGCAATATATTTTCACTTGTGGCAGTTATATTGGACTTGCCACGTATTTCTTCCAAGATCCCCACGTTGCACAGAAAAGCGTGAACTAAAAGCCTCCCTTTTCCCTCTTCTTTTTTTTCTGAGCAACATCCAGAGCACTAGTATTCCTCAAAAACCAGTAAATTCTTGTTGTCATGCTACAAGAGCATTTTCCTCTTCAACTTTGTTTTTGGCTTTCATTTCCAAATCAAAGAATGGCAGTTATATCATCCCATTTAAAGATGTGGGTCCTTCCCCACAGGACCTCAAAAAAGGTTAAAAAAATCACCCTGGCAGTTTATTATCCAGTCTCAGACTCCAGCTTTGCTATACAGTACAGCTGAGAACAAATTCTGTTCTGTGGCACAATCCAGAGTTAAATAGAATCAGTATTTAGACATGTTCAAATTCCCACCATACCTTCTGTTCTCTGTGCAGAGATGAGCTTCACTTCTCTGACTTACCCACAAAGAAAATGCACAGGGAAGAGCAGTCTCCAAGCATCCAGTGGACACACACGCAAACTGTTCCACAAGGAGGAGTTTTTCCAGCCTTGCCCTATAAAGCTGAGAGCAAGATCAGCACACCCACACCGAAGAGATATCGGAGCAGCAGACAGGAAGATGCTCCCTGCCCGGCCAGGTAATGCGTGCAGCACCAGGAAACTCCAGGTGCGGAGAAGGGGGAGGTGGTTCAGTGAAAGGCATCCATAAGCCATCCATAAGGGCAAAGAGTAATTGCAAGCAAAGAAAACAAACATTCTTCGGTCTGTGCCCGACACAGCCATTTCACTCAGCTACAATACCTGCTTTCACTTTGAAAATGAAAAGCTTGGCTAACCGAACAGCTTTTATGGTTGTTCTTACACACGTACAAATATACACATCTCACACATAATTAACACGTAAAGTACACGCCTTACAGCCAGTCCCAAGCACGAGCCAGGTTTTGACACCTATTTATAAATCTTGCGCCTGAAGAAAAAACTCCTGGAGGCAATGTCGGAATAAGAATCAAGCAATGCTCAGCAGGAGCAGATGCACCGTGACACACATACGGATGGAGCCAGCTATTCCCAATAATCATGAATTTTAAGCCCTCTGGATAACAAAAGCAGCAAGATCGGGGATTGCAGGCATGTGAGAGCTGTGGATTGGGGCATTTCCATGCACAGTAAAAGACAGAAGCGCTACTGCCTCTGAAGTCTCGTCCTGCTTGTGCTGCCTCCTCCTTCGAGCTCCCAGGAGCGTTCAAGAGCACCCAGAGGTGCCACTCATCTCCGATGTCCCTTCTGCTACCCACTCCCCAGGCAGAAGCCCCTCTTTGAAGGAGGCTGGATTAGAGACCACCTGACGTTCCCTCCAATCTGAATTATATGCCACGAGCCCAAAGTTCAGCTTCGCTTTTAAGTACTTCACTTGCAAACAGCCACGGTTTCGTACCCACACGCGGGCGGAGGGGTTAAGAGACAAGCTCCCACCTCTCCATCCCTCCTTCACCAGCCACACAAAGCCCGAGGCTTCATCACCCCATCGCCCAGCATGGGTCCAGCTCCTCAATTCTTTGTGTTTGCCCAAAGCGCCCGCCCCTGCAGCCGAAGCCAGGACGGGGTGCTCGGCAAAAGCTGCGGGCTGAGCCCCGATTCCATCCCAGCCTCCGCGCCGGGACCCCGGGCATGCGGCCCCGAAGGGCTCCCCGCTCGCAAAGCCCGGGGGCTGAGAACGACTCCCTTTGTTAAATGAATGAGCCGGGGCGGCAGGAGCGGGGAGACAGGAGGGGGAAGGCGGCTCAGCACTCTCTTATAAAGAAAATTTCAAAAGAAGAGGGGGAAGAGAAGGGCTGAAGAAGAACGCACCCGTCCGCGCAAACTTCCCGGTTACAAAACGAGCGAGGAAATCCCCTTCCCCGGCGCGGCGGGACTCACCTTCCTTCCGCCCGCCGCAAGGTGCTGCCCGGCTCTCCCCCGGCTCCCCGCCCGGCCCCACTGCCCACACCGCCCCTATTGTGGACCCGGCGCCGCCCCCCGCACCCCGCCCGCCTCGCCGCGGCCATTGGCTCCGGGGGGCCCGCCCCGCACTCCCCTGCCGCCAAGGTGGGCAGCCGGGCCCGCCGGGGCGGAGCGGGGAGGGGGAGAGGGGCAGGGGGTAGGGGGCAGGTCCTTCCCGCTTCGCTCGGCGGCGACCGGGGCGCGGCGTCGCAGCCCAGTGGCCCGCGGTGGAAAGTTTTTTTGGGAGGGGGGTGGTACCTTCCCGGCGCGGCGGATCGGGACCCCGGAGCGCCTGCGCCGCCTCGGGAAGCCGCGGGCCGCGCTCCGGCCGTGCCGCGGCTGCCGGCGGCTCCCGGAGCCCCGCGGCTCCGCAGGGCAGAGGGCGGGAGCGGCGCCGGCCTGCCCGGGACGCAGAAGTCTGTGGCGATCACGCCATCGGCGGAGCTGCCACGGTGGGAGCGGGATGGCCGGGAATCGCAGCCCTGGCGAGCGGCGCTGCGGTGACTTTATTTCTGCTGCTCGTATCGCGCTGCGCTATCGCGGAACCGGCTCCATTGTGCTGGGGACTGCGTGCGTGCAGATCCAAAAAAGGCAAGAATAAAATGGGCTCTGCCCTGCCGCCGTGTTGCACAAGCCGAGGCGTCTATACCTTATATTGCCGGGATCCGGGTGCTCCCTCTCCCCGTGATCCGAAGCTTGCTGGAAACTTGTCACCCTAGTTAAGAGGAGTTTTCGGCTCAGCGCTTGTGCTGTGCCTGGAGAGAAAAAAGAGGAGGGGTTTGACTGCACGTACGGCGCAGGGCTCTCCAGAAGGGAGCACGGGCATGCCGCGGTGTTCTTGGGACGTGCTCTCTGCAGGTACGAAGGCGGAATGCTGAAGTGAAGCAGGTACAGGCAAAAGGGGGACAAGCTTTACACCGAGACAGCCTGCCCCTACACACGGCAGATTAAGACAGCGCTGCCACGGTCTCGCCCTTCCCCCTTGTACCAACATTTATCAGTTCCCGTGATAAGTTTGTTTGGGAGCTAAACCAGCAGAAAATTAACATCGCTAAAGTAAACAAATGGAGGAAGCGAGAATTCGAGTCTGGGACTGATAGGGAGAGTGGGAATGCCACAGAGTTGATTTCAGTCAGCTGAACCTGCTGTGGAATTGCACTCTGGGAAGCACTTCCCTCTGTCGGACACATTTAACATTGGATTTAAATCCACTCACAGGCAGATTTCATGAACTCCCTCAAGCACCGCCTGGCCACAGTCTGGTTGCAGCATAAAGGTTTTTATGTAGTTCAGGGTAATATGTATCAGTCACATCACTTCAAAGACAGGATCAGACTGTGTCAAGAATCCCAGAGATGGAAGCTTACAGGATTGCTGCTGGGGCGGAGGGGGGGAACTGAGGCTAGAACCATGCAGCTCAGCTTAAATGCTGGATCTATAAAGGAGGCTCCATCAAAGCTGGAGTTAAACCCCAAGAGTTACCCTTTGGCCCTGAACTGAGAGCTGAAGAGCAACTTCCTTTTGTAGCATGCTTAACATCCCAAAGCCTCTTCAGAAACATGGATGCACCTTGACAATTTTAAAAAATCAGTTTTGAAGCCAGGCAAGAGAACAGCCCCAAATACTCCATAAACATGCCTGTATGACAGGACGTTTTACCAAACACATTCATTCAATCACACGGAGAATGGATGAATCGGGCAATTGCAGAGTTTGACCTAAGGCCTGGTCCATATACACCTGGTGCACTGCACTCCGCTGAGCCCTGGTGAGGTCCATCTGGAGTGCTGTGACCAGTGCCAGGCTCCTCAGTCCAAGGGAGATATGGAGCTCCTGGAGTGGGTTGTGTAACTCCAGTGTTGGCCCAAAGCCCAAAGAGCTACAAATACGATGAGGGGACAGGAGCATCTCTCTTATGAGCAAAGGCTGAGGGAGCTGGGCATGTTCAGCCTTGAGAAGAGACAACTGAGAGGGGACAACCAATACACAGGTAACTAAGTTGAGAAATTCTTTCAATTAAACCTTTGTATGTTTATTGCCAAGAGATCTCACCAAAACTTTTAGGAATCTTTCAATTTTGCTATTTTCCTACTCCGTAGTAATGTGGAATCCTAATGAGATATCCGGGAAATACAATACTTAGAATTTTCTGAATTTACCCAAAGTTCAAGACTCCTTTGTCTGAAACTATTGCTGGATATTTCAGAGGGAGTTCCTAGAGGAAAGGAGGAAGATGTCCATGAACAGCATAAGAATAGGAGAGAAAGCTACCACTGCAAACCAGAATTCGGTACTTGAGAAAGGAATGAGTGAAATGTAAATCATTTTATTTGCATTTCTAAGCACTCAGAGCTAAATGTTCAGGGGTTTTCAGGGATCCATCTTGCCTTGCACTCAGGTTAAAGTCAGATGGCCCTTTTCCAATATGGAGGAAAGAGGGGATCTCTTGTCCCTTTTGGGACACCTCAAAAGGGTCTCGTGTTCTCTGGGAAGAAGCCTGGCACCAGACCCCAGCCTCAAAGACCAACTCTGTTGAACAATCGATTTTACAGTGATCACATAAGACCTGCATTTTCCTGCCCTTCAGACATACAGCAGAACAAGCAGTACAGTTGCCGTAGGGCACAGCCTGATGATTTCTTCTTTGTCAGCAGCACCAGTATCAACAGTTCCTACTCTGCTGTGCATCTCTGTTCCTGAGCTACTCCCTGCACTGTGCCAGCACAGCTATTTGTGCAGCTACGTAATGGAAAGGATCAAAGAACTGGTCCACCTAGGAGTTTTCCTAGGTGTTTTTAACCAGATGAAATCCCCAAATATCTAGGCTGACATGATGCAGGAGGAACACAAGAGCATGTGAAATCACAGGAGCTGAAGCTTAGCTGAGGGACAGTAACTTGTTAGGATGTGCCCTCTTAGTCACCTGCATTAACCTGTGCACTCATTTAATCTGCTCAAGCAAACAGAGACAAATTGGACTCAGCCTAATGGAAGAAACCAGGGTTCGTGAATGACTTGAAAACTAATTACAGGTCTCGAGGCCTTAGTAGTGGGGAAAGCAAGAAGACAAAAAGAAAAATGGAATCCTATGGTTATACAACACACAATTACAAAGTTCCTCAGTCAAATATCTCACTGTGAACATGCAGAAACAGCAAGCACCAGCAAGCAAAACTGAAGGTGATGGTGGGTCAGCACACTACTGCCTGGAGGTTTCTCACCCAGTAAATCAGAAGTCAGTCCAGCAAAGTAATGTCGTTATAGTGGTGTGAAGTGAAGAAAAAGACAGACTATGATTCATCACTGCCCTACATATCATATAAGTTTGTACAGCTCTGCAAAATGTATGTAAATCACTTTCAAATCAAAACTATTTCCTTTTCATTTTGTCCAGATAATGCAGTACACTAAAGCAGTGAGGAATGTGTTTCTGGACACAAATCTGTGATGCACAAATATTTTTGCTAAACAAACACAGAAAAGCACGACAGCAACAATCTTTCATTTCCTCAGTAAGTTTTAGGGAGATTTAGTGCCAGAAAAGCAAAGTAAAAAATAAAAAAAAAGGGCCAGAACACCTGACTAGCACAGAGCAGCATCTGGTTCCTATCTTATACATCCTGACGTTAGATGGTATGTAATACCCATCACAACAGAAGCTAAAATCACTTCCAAAATGTGTACAAATAGTGCATTACCTCTGCTGCATATTTAGCAGGGACATGCACCTCCTACCATCCTGGAGAAAGGTTTGCTAGGATTTCTCTGCCTAGAATGAGTTCAAATACAGGAGTAAGAACCAGGGTCACCATCTTAGCAAAGCTGGCTCTGGGTTACACTTTTTTGGTCTTAGCAGTGAACTCGAAAATCCAGTGTATGCAAAAACATTTCTCAGTATTTGATTATATGCAGTTGTTTCACTCCGGATAAATGGTTAAGGCATCACACTGTACACGTTCCCACTTTCCACTTAGTCCTCCATTTCTGTACTGAGAAGCTCACAGTAAAGGGTCAGGATCTGTCTGGTGCAGTTAGAACAGTAATTATATCTTGGTGCATTTTTCCTTTTTTTTATGCTTAAATCCCAAATAATTCTGGTTCTTCTTATGGGTTACTTACTTGTTGGTTAAGTTACCCTATAGTTGGTTGAAAGAGGAACCTTCATGCCATTCCAATTTTAAATAATCTCTTACCGCTTCATTGAAGTCCTGGAATCTTGCAAAACCTCTGGTGATGAATACACTTTTACATTCCAGATCTCCTTTAGCCAGGAAATTGCACAGAGACAGCTAAGAGCACTCAGTGCTTTGGTGAGCAGTCAGCAAGTCAGGGAATACTAGGGAAGCCACAAATGACTGTTTGATTCTGGAAGCCTTGTGTATCTCTGGAAGTCATAAAATACAGATGGGCAATGGCTTAACAGTGAGGTCAGTCTTTGATTCATTAGCTAACAGCTGAATTTAAGCAAATAGATCTGAGTTTTGAGGCATGCTGCTAATTCAAGCTTAAAAGCAAGGGCGGAGTTTTGCCCTGCGCTGTGAGTTTCTTTGGAGCTGTACAGAATCCCGGCTTTGGCCTAGGTTTTGTATGTTCTCTCAATGATGCAAATAGTTTGATTCTTGGAAAAATATTACTAGGCACTGGTAATCTTAGGTAAAAAACATGTTTAAATGCTGTAAGCTCTTTATTGTGAGTAGAGTTTTAAACTTCAAACACATCAGGTCAGTCACTGGAGCTATAAAAATTTACACCACAGGCTGACTATTCGTATGTAAATCCTACATTGTGCAAGAATCTGTGGAGATGACTGCCATAACAGAAGAGCCTGTTTTCAGATATTAAAAACAGTATAGATGTGCTCCGAAACCAGGAATTTGGTTCAGAATTTCATCTTTCAATCTCCCAACTGCAGTCATAGCTATAGTTCCCTACATCAAACTTCCCTCTGCCTTGCAGTCTAAAAATCCCCTAGCTCTGCCTGCCCCTATTCTTCTCCAGCTGTACCAAGAAACATCTACTCATTCCTACTTCCTCTCCTTTCCTCTTCCTTCCACTTCCTAGCCTCATTTAATCATTCACCTCACTTCGAAAATCCCTTTCCTCCTTGATCCCACCAGCCATCCTAAGGCAAGGATGTGAATACGATCTAGACGCTCTTTTAGGGATCCATGTCTCATCTTGACTGGAAATTATTCTAGAAAGGTTAGGGTGGGTAAGGGACCTCAAAACCATTTTGTCCCAACTCCCCTGCCATGGGCAGGAACACCTTCCACTTGACCAGGTTGCTGAGAGCCCCATCCAACCTGGCCTCAAACACTTCCAAGGGATGGGGCACCCACTGCTTCTCTGGGCAGCCTGTGCCAGTGCTCCACCACTTTTGTAGTGAAGAATCATGGCAGCAAAAACACAGGCAGCAGCAGACAAAGAATGAGGCACCCAGGGAGAGCAAGAGGGGCACTGCTGAGAGGGAGGGGAGGGAAGGGGGAGGTTGTAAATACTGCTCATTCACTGGGGCCTTTGGAGCATGAAGGAATTGCTGCCAGTGATGGAAGTGTGGAAAGTAGCATAGTACTGGGAGGCAGGCAGGCAGGCAAACATCTCAAGCACATGAGACCCTGTCTCCCAAGTGACAAAATACCTGCAGAAATCACAGAAAAGTCTGTGCTTGCTGGCTTTTGTTCAGCCACCAGTACAAGATCCTGGACTGTGATATCGTGTGGCACAGCCTTCTCAGAACTGTTTGGGTGACTGTCCTGGCCTCAGGTGTCTGCTGGTTCTCTGCACTGTCCCAGAACCATGCCTCTAATTTTCTCTCTTCAATAGAAAGAAATCAGAAAAAAATAACTCAATACTGCCCAAAATGTAAATTTGCTACCTAGAACAGGTTTCCCAACAGACAAATCTATGATGGTTTTTCTTCCAGGATTCAGCTTACAGAGTTACAATGGTTTTACAACAGACACTCAGAATCACTTTTCCATTCATTTAATTGTTGTTTACTGTACATCTATGATGAGAAAAATCCTCTTCTGTGAGAATGTGGAAGAACATGGTAGAAATAGATTTATGTGTTTCCTGGGTTCAACAACTCCTGCTGAACCAGTAAGAAAACCAGAATAATACTATGAAAGTGAAATCAATCCCAATCATTCTGAACTATGCTATTTTTTTTTTTTAATTTTCTTTTACTAACGTCAAGGGGACACAACTCCAGAAGTGTGGAAAAAGAAGAGTGCGCTTAACTTACCTTTCATTAGAGACTCCCCAAGTTGAATGGGCTACCATACAAAGAAAATAATAATAAAAATTATCTAAAAATCAATTAGTTTTTCCTCTCTTTATTGACTTTTTAAAGAATGCCTTTGGAGAGTTTTCACTTCCAGTATCAGGGCTTAAAGACATAGCTAGGTAATGCAAGAGACAGTCTGAATGAGACGTCAGACATAGACTACTAATCCAGGGCTATTTATTACTAAAAACCTAACAAAAGCAGCTCATTTTTCCATGCAGAAAGTCGTAATTGCATGGGAGGACACTGTAAACAGAGGAGGGTGACGCTGAGAGAGATTGCAACAGTGCAATGGCACCACAAAAGTACATTTTTTTGCTGGTTTTGCTGAGCTTATTCAAACTGAATGACTCTGAAGACCTGATCCTGTTTTAACTGAAGCCAGTGAAAGATTTGCCACACATTTCAGAATACAAAACCAGCCCTTCAGTCATAGCACCTCTGCCAGATTTTGTTTCACACCCTGCCAAAATGTCATAGCTTGAATCACTTCAGTAGCTTGAGCCATTTAAAACTGGACTGAATAAAACCCTGGGGAATAAACTGCAGAGAGAAATCTTGCCCTGTTCTTTCCCTTATCTCTGTTCTTCTGCCTCACTGGGTTACATGAATAGCAACCAAAAACTGCAGAGCACTGACAGACATGGTGTCTCTGGGCATTTTGGATGTTTCACAAGCAAGCTTTGAAAACGTGAAACCTCTGTCCTTCACTTCTACCTATTTGCATTGTATCCAAGAGGGCTTCAGTGGATCATAACAGAAAGATTATAGAGTAGCTGACTTCAAATGTTTTGGGAAAATTGCATTGAATTTGAGAGATTTCATGGCAGCTTCAAACATCAGTGCAGTAAAATTTTATTAAAGTGCAAAGTTAGGGTCTTCAGCAACATAATCTGAACTAACCTGGAGCAGACAAAATATCATAGAAACAGCAAGATAATTCAAGTTATTACTCATCAAAAAGCTGGAGAGATGGAACACCCATTTTACAGGGTAGAGAGCAGCTTTGATAGTTAACCCAACAGAGGGAGCTATAGAAGCTCAGGGGCAATTTGGCTGAGGTCAGTGACACTTATAATTTAATTTTACTGGTTGGTCACACTATAACCAGAGTTACACTAGAGATATGGATCACAACAAGCCTGCCAACAGAGCTGGCCCTGCAGAATTCCTTTGATATGATGTACATCTCAGTGCTGTCCAAATTGCTGATGAGTCACAGATTGTTCTGCAGGACACAGGAAATCTTAATAAATTATTTTATTGCATAATCCTTTCCTATTGATTCCTTGTATATACCTGCAGGAACTGCTAAATAACAACATACAACCCCCTGAGCTTTTTCACTGGCTGCCTCAGCATACCACATAGGTCTTGCAAAACTGCCAGGATAAAACTGAGGTTTCAGGAACTTACCAACCTCTAACTTTACATGCTTGTCAAGTTGCCTCTGCAATCAGCGGAATGCCAAGTTGCACTGGCTGTAATTTGCCATATCTCTATTGAGGTTTCTATCCTGAATCTCACCATCTTGTCTCAGTTTGTTAATTAACAATTTTAAGGATGGCTATTTTACCTTTCTTTTTGCCACATTTTCTGGGATATGCAGAGATTATTATCAAATTATTACATACTTACCAAGTAATTAACTTCATCAGCATAAGTTAATCACCAAACCATCCCAGGAGCTGTATCACAGATGGGGAAAATGAGGTAAGAGCTCAATCCGTAGCCTCAGGTTCTGCGGAAAAACTACTGCAATAATGCTTTTTGAATTCAGGAGTTCCTACTTCCCATTTCTGCTCTCAGACTAAATCACTCCTTTAAGCTGCCTCTGAAAGCTTCCAATTGCAGCAAATATAAGCCTTGTGGAAGGGACCTGGGCCTGCAGTCATACAGAGAACTAATCTCCAGGTGAACCATAGGGAAGAAACATTTAATACTGCCATTTGCAATTGGCAGCCTCTGTCCACAGGCTTTGCGTTCGCAGAGAGCAGCCCTGCAGGAAGCTGTGATACTGAAACTGATTCTCTGTGACAGTGGCCTTTATCACAAAAAGAGATGAAGGTGTAAATGGCTGCCTAGAGAAAAAGGGCCGAGAGGTCCAAAGGAAATGATTTTCAAAAAACAGTGCAAAAAGTGAGTCAACTGCTGATGTATGTGGACTGTGTTTGAAACAGGAGGGCAAAGCTACTTGCTGAAGGGAAACTGAGTTTGGGAACTTTTAAGCTTCAGGATGGACAATGCTTTGTTGTGAAATCTGTGTATTGAGGATTTCTTATTTGCCTGTATGGCTAGACTCCTGGGAAGAGCACTTTCCATAAAACCATATTCAAGAAGCCCATGCTGAAGCAATTCTTTTTTCCCTTTAGTTTATAAGTGGTTACAAAACAATGAAGCTCTCAGTTCTTTACACTTCGCAGGGGAGAATGTACAAAGAGCTGCTTAATCTCTTCCAGTTCAGCTCTTTAATTCTCATGGGTATCCTGTTGCAAGGTATCTGTATCAGTCCCTGAGTCCTCAGCTGTGCATCAAACTGTTGGCTCTTGTTTTAACACGCTGTTTCAGAGCCGACCAGGTTTCAGCACGGGCATGTGAGGGAGGGCTGCTGTGCCTAAATCCGTTTGACGTTGGCAGAGGAGCAGCACCACAAATCCAGCAGTGCTCGCTCTGGTGATGAAATGCCAAGTAAGCTCTTTCACAGTGCCAGGCTAATCTTCACGCTGATGTTTGCCATCCAGAAGGAAGCAAGCTGTACAACTAAAGGAGGCACGTCACCGAGGAAGATTTGAATGCTTCCTGATTGGTTTCCCAAATAATTATGTCATTTGCTTCTAACTGGGGCTAGCTTGCAATTCAAGTATTATATGATTTTCTCAAGTGCACACTGCAATTAAGGAATCGGAAGGCAAGATGCAAACCATACCACAGGATCAACTAAGAAAAAATGGTGAAACCAGACAAATTAATTTTCAATTTATTTTTTCCCATTATTGCCAGACAATCTCAAATGCAAAGCGAAAAAAAAAAACCCACAAACATATTTATACCTAATGTAATAAATTAACACTTGTATGCTATATTAATGTGTGAAAATTGCTAAATTAAAATGCTAAACTAAAATGCTATATTTGGCTCAGTCACTTAGCAACAGCTGCATCAGTTTAAGATGTTTCATTCTGCAGCTGTTAGCCAGTACCTCAGGCTGGAGCTCCCATAGAATCATTGAATGGTTTGAGTTGGAAGTGACCTTAAAGCTCATCTCGTTCCAGCCCCCCTACCATGGTCAGGGACACCTTCTACTAGACCAAGTTGCTCAAAGCCCCATTCAACCTGGCTTTGAACACCTCCAGGGATGGGGCAGCCACAGTTTCCTGGGCAATGTGTGATGGTGCCTCACCACCCTCACAAGGAAGAATTTCTTTCTGGTGTCTAATCTAAATGTACCCTCTTTCAATTTAAAGCCATTTTCTCTTGTTCTCTGACTTCATGCCCTTGTCAAAAATCCCTCTCCAGCTCTCCTGGAGCCCCTTTAGGCACTGAAAGGTGCCCCTCCAAGAGACTGGAAGGTCTTCCTGGAGTTTTCTCTCCTCCAGGCTGAACAACCTCAATTCTCTCAGCCTGTCTCCACAGCAGAGGTGCTCCAGCATCCTGATAATTTTTGCAGCACTAGTCAGATCCACGTCTTCTCCATGCTGAAGACCCCAGAGCTGGATTCAGTACTCCAGGTGGGGTTTCACAAGAGCAGAGGGGCAGAATCCCCTCCCTATCCCTGCTGCCTGCACTGCTTAGGATACAGCCCAGGACACGGTTGGGCTGTGAGTGCACATTGCCAGGTCATGTCCAACCTCTCCTCCACCAGCACTCCCAAGACTTTTTCTCAGGGCTACAATCAATCCATTCATTTTCCAGTCTGTATCGATACCAGGAGTTGCCCCAATTCACATGAAGCATCTTGCACTTAGCCTTTTTTAACCTCATGAAGCTCCCACAGATCCATTTCTCAAGCTTGTCCAGGTCCCTCTGGATGCCATCCCATCCTGCAGGCGCATCAGCTGCACCACACATCCTTGTGTCATCTGCAGATTTGCTGAGGGTGCACCCATCCCTCCAGCAAAGTCAGCAGAAGGAAATGTGTGCCTGCATTTTGCCTGCTCCTCTCCAAAACCAAGTGTCTTAATTCAGACACATCTTTATCAACTATCTACGAGTTTGGTTTTGTCGTTAGGTAGAAGCCTCAGCACCTGTTCATTCTGACAGCTCTGAGGTGAAGCAGTACCCACACCAGAGGGCAGAACAAGCAGCCACATCTTAAACTAGCACAGCAATACTCACCAGAGTGTACCCAGCAATGAGTGAAGCAAAGATGAAAGTAGAATTGTGAAAAAGCATGAAGGAAATAATGCCCAAAGAAATAATCACAAAAAAATTGCTACAGGAATTTTGTCACAGCGCAACAAACTATTTAGAAATTACTATGCCAAAAAGAAGGAGCATAAGGGTTGGAAGACACCCCAGGGAAAAGGGATATGTAGTCTTGGTCCGAGCTACCTTGACTACTTAAGCGCAATGCTGTGGTTATTTATTTACTTGTTTCCTGATGTGACTGTGAGTGCTGTGATGTGTGTTCAGGTCAGTGCTGTCCCCTGTGAGGCAGGTGTGCCTGAGGCACGGCTTCCAGATCACAACACTCAGAGGATGCAGACAAAGGAATGCCTACTCTGAGGGTCATGGGTAGAATTGAGAGCAATGCAGAAGCTGAACTGCTTGCCAAGAAAAATTCAGAAAGCAAGAAAGTTTGTCAGCCAGAAAGAAATCACTTGGGCTGGTGATTTTGAAGGACAATGCTTTTGAACCTATACACCTAAATTCCAATAGAATAATGCTTCAAAATTAATATTTTGATCCTTAGATATTCCTGCCAGAGAACACAACCGGAATAAACAAATTCAATAAGTCACATTCACAGAAAGATCATATCTGTGGCATGGTGCTTACATTTTCTTCTTCAAATGGATCCAAAGAAGTTTCTCTGTAGGAGCTGCAGCATCTCCAGCTTCACTGAATGCCCTTGGGCAGGGCATAATGGTGTATCTGGTGCAATGGGGTACCAGGTATCACCAGGTATCCGCTATTCATGCTGGAACTCCCTCAACCACAGGGATGCTTTCTCCCATGCTTTCCTTTGGCAAGAAGAACTACACAAAATCCATAAGAATAGCACTGCAGCCTCCATAATAAAATTTAAGATAAGGATGGTGCCATCATGCTCAGCCACAAAGAAGCAATAAGTATGCTGGAAATGCTGCTTGTTCTATTAATCATCCTGACTTTTCATTGTGTTGTCTTTCCTCATGAACAGAAAAGGACAGGAAACAGCTATCTGCTCTTAGCCTGTGTATAATCTGCACAGTCACCAGGGATGCCACCATCTTTGGCTGATGCATTTCAGTTTTAAGAACTAAGCAGACAATGCATGCGCCCAGCCTAGGCCATACAGTCATTAAAATCCCATTAAATGCCCATACATGGAAATCATACCTGGACCACATCTTATACAGACCAAGACCAAGGCCTCCATCTGATGTTTTTATCAGTACCCACAATGGCAAGGCCATGGCTTATAGGCACCACCATAACACTAACTATGAGTAATAATTTCCAACCTAAATGATCTGGTAATAATTTGCCAAGCCTGAACTCACAGCTCCAGCATGACACACACACGTCCAAACACCCACTGGTACTGCAAAAAGCAGGAGTTACTGTGCTTACTTGTTTATTTCCACTGGGAGCAGCACATCCTATTGTAGAAATGGAGGAAAACCATCCAACATTGCAGATACATGACTAATCTCTGTAACAAACAGGCATTGAAAATATACCCAGGAAAACAACCTAATAAGCTGAGTGGGCCAAATCCTCCTCTGCTCAGTATCCTTGAAAATCATTTATGTTATGGCAGGGAGTAGGATAACAAGAATTCATCACCTCTGTTTTGTTCTGCACCATGTACACGTTCTTCACATATACAAATTAGAGCTATCAAAAAAAAATCCTCAGCTTATATGCTACTATATTCAAACCACTAGTAAGTCCACTTAAGCTTTTGTTAGCCTAGGTAGGAACTGCATGTGGTTCCTTCCTATTACAGGAGCTAAATTTCCCTCAGCAGATAGTCCTCAGACTTAATAAGTAAATACAGAACTGAAGATTTGTGATGAAACATGAAAAAGAAGTAAGCAGGTTGCTATTATTAAACAAATTCCTATCAGAGAGTGCCAGTGCCTATATATTTTCCTGGTTTTCTTTCCCAAACCCTGGAAGGTAATGTGATGACTGAGAAGATCACAAAAACAGCAGGCTACAAGGCTCACTTAGTAAGGGAAAATGAACTGAAATGCATTACCTTAAGTGCTTTTAAAAATTAAATCAGCTCAGCAAGCAACCCAAATCCTCAAAACCTATGCAGAAGTTCTCTACTTCCAAAGTGTCCTTTTTGAAACCTTCTAGGTTTCTTTTGATTGTTTTTTTTTAACAGCACAATTATGTGAAGGTATTCAGGGTGAGCAGAAACGCAGCTGAAATTATTGCTTTGCGTGGTGTGAGGAATGAGACATTTCTCTTTTAAGTCCACTCTGCAAACTACTTCCAAAACCAGTTAATTAAGACTTAGTAAAAATATACTTTATATATATATATTTATATATTTATATATATTATAAAATACTAGAAAAAAGATCTTTTGTAAGTTTACAGACAGTATACAGAGTAGAATTTGCACTTGCCCAGGATTTACCAGCAGACCATGTCAAGCAGACACAGAAAATTTTACATATCCAAATAAGCCATGCACAGCCTACACACATGCAGTGAGAACACCCTGACAGCTGCTAGTTGTCAACCCAGACAGAGCTTGGCAAAACCAGAGTGGGGTTCACCCCTTTTGCTGTTTACCTGCATATTTTCCATGAGTCTTTCCTTCATGACCTGTTAGTTTAACATCAGCAATATGGCACAAAACAACCAGGGCTCACAGGATGCAATCACACAAAATCCCAAATAAGTAGGGAACTTTGACTTCACCTGTTTATGTCACCTTTCCTGCCCTAATCCTCACTTTCACCTGTTTATCTCAGTTTTCTTTGTGGCAACACACCAACCACCTCACTGAAGTCCCAAGAGATCCCATTTTCCTTGTCAAAAATCAGTTAATTCACAAAATAAACATACTCTTGTTGTGATACTATCTATTTCGGTTAACTCTTTTTACTTCTTACCTGATCTCCATTTGTTTCTAAATTCTCCAGATTTGTTGTAAAGCCTCTGCTTCCATCAAGGCCAGATTAGTTCTTCTGAGAGGCTTATGGGCTAAGCTGCAGTTTGCTGGTTGCTCTGCAGGATGACCAACGAAGAAATAGCACACTTGAGACCTCCACTTCACAGAGATTTGGGTTTCCTTTAAAGTAATTTGCCTTTTTGCTTGCAGTGCAGTTCCAAAGAAAGCATTATATAGCAATGAAGTCATAATGCCAAAGTGTTATTTACACTTTGATTGCAAGGGAACTGTTTTGTTAGCTATGCCCACTATTTTTGTTTGCTGTGGTGTCACCTTCTGTGGCAGAGGGGGACGTCATTAGGAACATCCACACCAGCACTTCCCCCTTGTCTAACAAAGGAATCATTTAAAGTGTGATCGCTCGTACTTACTGCAGATCAAAAGAAGGCAGCTGATGAAACCGAAGTTTGTCTGAGCGTGTGAGATGACTTTTCTTGTTATTCCAATTGGAATGGAAAGTTTTGATCCTGCAGTTCATCCACATGCCTGCAATCTGAGCCAAATTCTCCTGTCAGTCACAAGTTTGCCAGACACGTTAGACCAGAGTCCTTCCAGGTGTAAGTCTACAGACTTCCATGTAATCAAATCACGACATATTTAGCCTACTGTTATCTATTTTTTCTTTTCACAAAATCTTTTATCCAGGTTTCTAGGATGCTGCAGAAACCACACAACCTCCCCGTATTAAACATACCAAGAAAGTTTAAAGAAGAAGGGTGAGACACAGCTGCCAAAGGATGCACTGAATTCCAAGACCTGCACCAGGAGACATGAAGAAAGCTGCAGCAGAACGATGGCTGGCATCCACAGGGACTGAGCTCCTCAGACAAGTTCCCTGACCTGAGCAAGCCCCATTCCTACAGCTCAGTCCAAAGGGACTGCTGGATGAAGAACAAGACAGGCAGAGGGTCCCTGACTGCCTGCGTGCCTGCCTGAGCCAAGGAGTGACACTCACTGAAGCATTTTCAGGGAAGACAATTCTACTTGGTTCACGTGTTACAAAACCAAGCAGCTTATCTAATGCTGTAAGAAATGCACAGAAGCCAGAAACTTTCACAGCCACTGCTGCATGCCCAAGTCACTTTGAGCTCTGTGGGAATGAGAAGAAGAATGGATGTCTTCAAAACCACAAGCACTTACAACAAAACAAAATTACAATCTCTATTGTTTGTTAACAGCACTCAGCCTGCAACATCCAGCTGGGGAGCTCTGACATGCAGCAGCGAGGCTTAAGGATCTTAAAGGGTCTTATATTACAAATTATTACTAACCATCTTTATTGGCACAGAATTTAGAGTTCTAAGGTGGTAACAGAGGACAGCAGAAATCGTGCAAAGAGAACATGTCTCCAGTTCGAAAAAGCACCAAGTCTAAGTAGACAAACCAGGGACTACACACCGCTAGTCATGTTCCCAGCCAAAGCTCATACATCTCAGTTTTTCAAATGTAGTCCAAGTCAGTAGTAACTGAAAAGTCTGGGCTTCTGACAGCTATTCCGTGTTGTGACTGCAAAGCCTTAGAATCCTTGCCTAGGGCTTCCAGGCTCTACCTCTATACAAGCAATACACAACGTCAATTAAACGCACAAAAAGGAGGCGGAAAGAACACTCATGAAATTTGCAAATCTAAGCATTTGAAGGCTGCAAAATGCCAAAGTGAATGTCAGCTGCACCACCTTAATTATTGCCCTTTGCGTATATTCCTTAGGTGGATTTTAATTACCTGAGTTGGTGCTGGTTTTTTCACAGGTCCCAGCTTCCTCATTTGGTTCACAAGAGAAAATTGATGTAATTTGTCTTTATGCACCAAGTTTATGCAATCTGAGTCTTAAGTAAGCTGAGTCTCCTTTGGAAATACAGAGCTTACCACAATGAATTTACAAAACCATAATTTAGATATCTCATAGATACATCAGTAATCCACCCTTTAAAGCAACAGCAACTCAATTCCTTTTCTCCCCTAATTTCTTGCATGTTCCAAAGTCATATTCACTGGAAGCTGGCCAAATCTGAAGAGGGAAAATATTACTTTATTCTATAGTTTTCTATGATTTTCATCATGATAGAACCTCAGGATTTCTTTCTTACTTTTATAATATCCCAGAAGATTGAGGAGCTAATCTCCCCAGTCCTATAGGGAACATCTCCTGCTCAGTCTCATTTTCTCACTTCCCATACATCCTGTCATTTCTGTTTTGTTTGTCCAATATATTTGCCCCCACGCACATCAAACTGTTTAGGTGAATCTTTCTCTACTCCCCCACAGCCAATTCAACACCTTCATAAGGCCAGTCCCAGTTTCCTGTTTATGTCCCCTCTCTCCCATCATCTCATCCAGCCTCTGTCATCCTCCCACCCACTGTTTTATTTTACTGTTGAAGTTCAGCACAACTCCTCAGAACATGAGAAGTGAGATTCTTTTTTAAAGGCTCCTGACTTGGCCAAATTTAGGTCAATTTTCACAGGCACAAGAAGTGCAGACCTGACACACAGCCCATCCTCTTGCCAAACAAAAAAGAAACCAAAATCAAACAAATAAAAAAAAAAAAACCACACCACAAAAGCATCTGGGATTCTAAGATATTTTAACACTGAAAAACAACTTATTCTTCTCTTTTCATACTGGGAAACAACTAAATATCTCTGGCTGAAATTTCAGGGGGAGGTAGGGATGTGTCAGCCCAAAACAGACCCCTGGCTGAAAAGCATCAGAGTTAATTAAAACTAAATATGGAGTCTCAAACAGAGGCCTCATTACAAGTCAATGAAGGAAATTGATTTTTTTTTTTTGCAAGTTACGCTTTTTTGTGGTCTCCATATGAGCTGTGATTGCCCTGGCAAGATATCAGTCACATTTCTGAAGAAATTTGCAAAGTTATGGTCTACTGACTCTTAACATCCGTTCATTAGATTTATCTCAGATTGTAAACACTGAGGGAATTAGGTTTTCCTACATTCTTATTAAATACTTCACCCAATGGGACCCATGCAGCTAATTATTCTGTTTTGAATATGTTTTAAGGATGTTTTAAATGCATTGCATCCTTTAGCATACAAAAGGTTACCTTTTTTTTTTTTTTTGTCTCCATACTCCCCTTTCATTAAGACCAGTAGGATTCAATTTCCATGTAGTATTACTCAGTCTAGTTCTCTGGTTCATTATAAGTCTGTGTCTTGAAATCTTAAGCATTTATTGTCCTTGTTATTGGGGTTTACCAGTTGGAGATTATGGAATTGATCTGGAGTGATGCAGAATCCTACATAACCAAGATTTCTTTTAAGCCCTAGCTCATTAAAAAGGGCTCAGGCTCTGTCTTTTTAAGGTATATTTACTTCTGAAAGTAAACATATGTCTTTCTCACTTTCCTGACCTTCAGTTTCAGTTTCGCTCTTACACGGAAGTCACTTTTCCCCTGTCCTTGGGTCCAATTTCACTTTTCAAAGATTGGGCTGAAGATTCGGCTGAGAGCAGACTGGGAGAGACATTGCATTACTGAAATCTGTTTGATCCTCAGCTTGATTAAAATACCTCTTCCTTTGTATTGTTTAGACAAAGCTGAAAATAAGTGTTTTGTTTCTGGCTTAGCAATGATCACCTACTTCACATTTCACACATCTTTCCATTTGTTCTTGTGTAAATATTTTTTACATGGAACAGGTCATCTCTCTGCAGAGCTTTAGCTTCTTCCATGTATTCTGGAACAGCAACAAGAGACATTTCAAGATTTCATTTGCCTTCATCTAGGCATATCTTACAGCTGGTCCACAGTACACTGGCAGCTGGCAACTGAATCCAGATGTTTTACCTCTACTCTTTCTACAAATCTCCTTTCTTCTTGAAAAATCTTACCATTTTTTTTTCCTTAGTCCCCAGTACATGACCATATCACTTCTATTATTCCAGTCCTCAAGGTTATGCAAGCTTCCTATATGATGTTCCAGTTCTTCGCTCTCATTTTGTCTTCCATTCTATGTCATTTTAAATTTAATTAGCAAATTTTCTCTTGCCTGAAAATTAGCCCTGAAAATATTGTCAATTTATTGCTTTTGTAGGTGTTTGTTTGTATTGTATTGGTGTTCTCTTGACATGCCTATAAACACATTTCTCCTTATTAGATCTAAGTGGTTATCTAAGCAGTTAGCACTGTTGTTACTTTTTCTATAAACTTTAAAAGTGTCATTTTTCATGGTTACTTGGCTCCTAGGTGGACTGGGAAATTGTGATGGCACTTCAGTCCAATTCCTCAATAATATGGTAACTAAAATGAAACTATTTTATTTGTTAAGTTCAGAAATATTACCCACTGAGAAGAAAGGCATCTGTTCATGTTTCTCAGGACTATTTCCCAAAGAATTCTGAAAACTCATTTCAGTCACATACTGAATTGTGTTTTGAAATCCTGCGGGCTAGAAATCAAAGAAGGTGGGAGAAAATGAGTGTTTATAACAAAAGCTTCAATTCTGGGAAACCAGTGGCATTACAGAAAATTAGCAGTTGTCTATGGTTATGCACTGGCTGAATCTAACCCTAAACAACCTTTTTTTAAAGGTGACATGGAAGTTCAGGCTTGAGAGACTTCAATGTGGCACCCTTCAACAGGTTAAAACTCATAGAAAGGTAGAATAACTGATTAGTGGCAGGCTTGACACAGTACTTGCTTCTAAGATCTGGTGTCTCAATGCTATCCTTCAACTTACCTCTTATTATCTATCTTGAAGCATGATGTCTAACATCTTACTGAGGAAAAAGTCTCTTGATACTCAGTGCCCTCATCTCAGCCTCATGAAAACTTTCAAAGCTCCAGTTGATTCAGATTGGGCCCAGCATGTCTACAGCTCACTTTTAGCTCACCCATAGCTCACTTTTTGGGCCCAGAACACCTGAGTAGGAGCTGTTGAAGATAAAGAAAATCCAACAAATCATAGCCAGCCCTCTGGGCACAGACTGTGTGCTCTAGACACAGGAACTCTGTTACGCTTTCAGGTATCACAGTTCTTGGCTTCTCAATAACTTAAAGTGGCTGGAGGGAGTATCTGTCAAGGGTGCTGATACTTGGATTTTGTGATCAAGGTTAAAACCTGGGAGTCAAAAGGCTCCACATAATCCACAGTGTTCCTGTCATCTCAGACAAGGCATTTAACAATCTGTTGATTTACTGCCCAGTAAAATGAGCAATGTTTTCCTGCACCTTGCAATAGTGCTGTGAAACACACTTTTTAATGCTCATGTAATATTCCAATATCATTGTTATTTCTAATTAGTTGTATTACATGAGGGTTAGAGATCCCATCTGAGATGTGACTGCATGCCACTCGGTAATGATGATCCATAGAGCCAAGTGTTGACACTGGCAGTTGACAGGTAGAGGCTGCAGACAGGCTGAGCTGGATTCAAAACAAGCCCACAACACATGGTTATGCAAGAAGGATTAGACTGCATCTCTCTTGACTAGCATGCAGGCTTTGCTACCAGATTACCTCATCTCTCACAAATGAATTATGATTTCTTTATGGAAGGCATCAATCACTTAACACTTCTTCTTACGCTGCAAAAAAATATGTGGATTGAAATATAAAATATAAGCAAACAAAATAATTTCCCCATAGAATAAAAACTGTATATGCTTGAGTGAATTGAAAGAAACGCAGCTGTGTTAATAGAGTTTTAATCTTATTAAACATTCAAAGCAATTATGTGAATGCAATGAAAAACAGGCATGAGAAGTCTCCTAGTAGTAGAAGGAACAACTTCACTAACATAAATTTCTGCCACAGGGAGTCACTCACTCGAAATTATCTTCCTGTCTGACGCTGAAGTTCTCTTTTGCTTCAGCTTTATGGGACCAGGAACAGACAATGAACAAAAGCACCTTATCCACAGGAATTCCAGCAAAGACAAGCTTACAAAATGCTCTCTCTGAAGAAGACCACAATGGACATGGGCATGGTACAGCTCAAGGTGAAGGTGCAAATATAAAAACAGGCATAAATCAGAGTCATGCTCCTTTTCCACAGTTCCACAATCTTTCCTTCGGCACCAGAGGCAGACAACATCAGAGCCAACTAAAAGTTGTGATCATTCCCTTTATATCTGGTTCTCCACTCACCTTGCTGCTGCAGCTGTCTGATTCAAATCCTTCCAAGATGGGCTGCCTCCTTCTTTCAAAATCTTTCATCACTTGCTCATAAAGAAAAGCAGAACTTCCTTTCGCTTTCTGAACTACTGCTATTGTACTTTCGAGGCTGTGAGCAACACATGAGTCATGATCAGTAACAATCGAGAGAGGGAGAACAAAAGAACTCACTTCTTTCCCACAGAGAAGTTTCTGGCACGCTTGCTAGTGCATCTTTTTTGATAAATGCTTTCATACATGTCAAGGGAATGTGATGTCTGATTACTGGTTCAGATGGACACTTGGCAGGTGTGCACCAACATCATACAGAGATGATTTACACTTGAAAACACAGCTTACCTACAATCAAACTCGAATTCAAGAACTGCTTTGCCTGGGCCAAAACCAAACTGCTTTGGTAACAAGTGCAAAAGGGACTTGCTAGCACAAGCCCTCCTGCTCACACAGTAGAGTGAATGCCACTCACAACCCAGATACGTGAAGAAGGAAGACAAAACTGAGTGTGAACCAGGCTGAAATGTTTCCAAAGAGTGTAAAGACAGTGTGCTAAAAAGACTGCTGGATTCCAAGTCTCTAATCCAGCCTTGCAAAACTCAAAAACATACTAAATCTATTATAGTGCTCCATGAGACAATGCAGCCCCTAAAACCTGTATTTGTACAGAAATATTCATTGGAGCTATTCTAAATCACAGTGGTAATTTATTTGTTGGGTTTGTTCCATGGTACTTCATAGAGAGAAAGCTAAGTATTAGTGAGAGCAAGCAGAATTCGGTAATGTATCTTTCTTTACAAATTCAGCAGAATATTGTGTTTTTCACTTACACATTTCTTTTTCCTGAAAACAATCACAGGTAACAAGAAAACAAAGCAATGATAATTTTTGTTGAGCTATGGCACTATGTATATTAAATAGAAGCAGGGATTTCAGTTGGTTCTTTTGAAGATTGTAGTCCTAAACATACCTGAAAATGAGTAATTTCAGCTCAGGGCCTTCCACTGTTTTTTTCAGCATTTACAGTTCTTAGAATATGGTTCTATGTTACCTCATATAATCAAGCAAAGTATGTTCATAAGCAACTTAAAAATTCTTTTTAAAGTTGGGTGTAGCGGATATATTGAGACAACAAGCATTCACTTCATGGGCTCCCTGTTCAATACAGGACCATGTTTTAAGGCAAGCAGTTTGATTCTGGAACAAGCTTCAAACAGATGGAAAGCAACATGATGGGAACAAAAGATGAAGGACTGCACACTGTGCAATTTTTGTTAGCAAGTGTCACTTTACTATCATGAATGGGCTATGGCAGCTAACAGCAACACTTAAGAAAAGCAAAGCTAAGGATTATTTTTGTATTACATAACTGGGGGGGGGGACAAGCAAAAAATGAGAAATGGCCTTGAAAAACAAGAGCCTCTAAAAAATGTGAAGCTTCTTCTCTGCCTTTAGCTTTTTAAACTTTCATCCTTTTTGATCAGAGTTCATTTAGTGGGCCCTTGCAAATTCCATGAAGTTCAACAAAGCCAAGTTCAAGGTCCTGTATATGAATCAGGATATCCCCAAGTAGTGATTTTATCTATATTAATTTGTGTATGTCTTGTTACCTCAGAGATTATGAACATCAGGTGGTTTAGAGCTTTCCTTCATCCATGATTATTCACCCCATAAAATAACATTGCTTGTTACACTTATAGGAAAAAAAAAGTCCTTCCCATCAAAGCCAACAACATGATCAGAAAACAAAAATCAGTGGTCTAAGTCAGTGCTAGAGGTGCAAGGTGGCCAAATTGAAGAGCAAATAAACCTTCTGGCCCTTTTGTATAAGGCAGTAACCTTTGGAGGCAGAGTAGGGAAATAGATGGAAGCAACCTCCCTTCAGTTCCTGGTGTCTAAACCAAACAGGGTTTGCAAAAACAGATTTTCAGCCCAGTGGCCAGGCCTAGTCACTGTGATTACACTCACATTAGTAAATTAAACAAGTCTGGGACCAGTCTTTGCCCCTGAGGCCAGCTGGCACAGGGCATCCAATGTCCAGTCTATGAAAGCCTCAAAAAGTCCGTGAAAGCACAGTCTGTCTATTTGTAACAGCAGGATGTATCCCCTAATTCCACAGCCTGGAATATTTTGGGACGCTCCTCACTGGCCCAGGCTAACACCATGGAAGGATTATGAGAAGCAGTAGAAACAGCTGAGTTTGGTGCTCAGGAACATCCCCTGACGCTGTTTAATTTGCTGGAATCGGCAGAGCTTTAAAGAGCCTGTACAATTTCCACACTTTGATCTGTGCCAATGCCCTCACCAAGAGCCCTTCCAGGCAGTGGCATTTCTTGCCCTGAAATCAAAGGCTCCCGGGTGTGGTGTCTAAGAGCTCAGACTCCCGTGTTCTGAGCAATTCCCCCGCTGGTGTGATCCCCGGCTCTTCCCTCCTGCCCATGCACCGGGATCTCACCCTGCACACCAGAGCTCCCGGCTGCCCTCTGGTGCAAATCCTGGCTCTGGCATCCAACTGCTGTGAAGTGGAGCCAGAAAGGGGAAATGTCCCAAACCTCCACAGCCGCTTGCTAAGAAAAGCTGTGCTGAAGCTGTGCCCGAGCTTGCCAGGGCCTGCTCAACAAGGATTTTCTGTTCGGAGGCACTATGACTACTTTTACTTTCTGTATTTCCAATGCAGCTTTAAATGTCAGCAGAAATCAACTAATTTTGGGGGAAACCAGCTGAACCACTACAGAGAAAACAGGGCACACTGATTCCCTGGTATATTGTTACCTGAACTACACATTTAGCTCCTCTGCAATTATTCATTAACATTAATGTGGATGGAAGCGTTTGCCAGCATTTTCCAGCATGGTAATGCCCAATTTCACCCCTGCAAAACCCATCCAAGAATTCTTGGCATGTTGATACCCTCTGAATAACTCAGCCTGCCATAGAAAAAGGAAGTAGAGGAGGGAATTTTAGGAAAGAAAAGGGCTGAATCCATATACACAGCTAAGGACAGTTAACTGCATACAGAAAAAGCAGGAAATACAAGGGCTTGGGCAAAGAAGGAAAGTAGGAATACATGCAAGCAGGAAGGAAAATACAAAGAATTATTTGCTTTGAAGGGAACATGGGAGAAAAGGATGTGGAGAGACTCTGAAATGAGGAGAAAAGTAAATGAGACAAATCAGATAAAAGGGAAATTATATATGTTCTGGTATAGAGCAGGCAGAAGCATGAGGGAATCTTGTTCAGGGAGGAAAGATCATACACAAGGACAGCCTGGGATGAGACCGAGCCACAAATGCCACCAAGAAGAAGAAGAAACTGATGAGCCTAATTAATTCCTAACTACCAAAAAAATAGATGTTGTAAAGTGAATTTTAACAGACATTTCAAGCTTGAACGCTCATTTTTACAAATTACAAAACTAAGGGCTTGAACTTGTACGTAGGAGCTCTACTATTCTCACCTCCTTGTGGCAAAACACAAAATAAAGCTCCTATAGGAGCACAGCAAAAGCAATTGTTAGGAATGGCACTACCCTCTGGTGGTCAAAAAATACAATTATATGTACACCAGGAAGTAAAATATTCACTGTTGGTCGTACAGATAACTAAAAGATGCAATCAATTCCAATCCACACTCCAGTAATCCACCTTGAGACCGTGCTGTTAAATCAAACCTTATTAGTCTGTTTTAAAATGACAAATTCATGACTGGTCATATACACAAGTAACAAGGCTCTGAAAGAGACCGGGGTTCTTTTCTTCCATGTTACATCTACAGAACATCATTGCTGGGAAAAGCAGTTGTTTCAATGCATAGGTTTTATGGAAGTGTTTTGAGACTTATGTAAGGACTTAACACAGACTTGCCTCACTCGGCTTTTTTGACATCTAATCTTGTACAAACAGTAAAACCCAAACATTAAATGCTGTCATTTTCTCCTTTCCTCTATATCATCACAGTTCAACTGTTGTTTTTTCCCTCTCCAGTTAAAAACATCCCTATTTCACAAAGCCAAATGCACCTTCCAAATACTCCTTTATCCCCAGACTTCTTAAGCCCAGATGTCTAAATGGCCCTATATTTCTGGAAATGAGCAAGAGCTTGTCACGTCACTCCCTTCTAGAGAAACAAGTCTGTATGTTTCAACTTTGATCTTTATGGTAGGTTGACCTTCACCTAAAAGCTTGCTGTTGCTGCTTGGAAGTAATAGATCCGTGTATCGCCTCCTTGTAAGAAACGCTCCGTGCGGACCTTGATGGGGCAGAAGTCATTCCTGCGAGGTCTGATAAACTGTCATTGATGCCACCTTGTGGCAAAACTACTGGATATTGGAATTCTGGAAGAACATTCAGCATTCGCCCCTCCTTGCAGGTGCATTGAACTGCAGCACAGTGCTTACTGCTGCTTGCAGCACCTGCAGCACTTTAGAGTTCATAAAATCAGTGTTTGGACACTCCTAAAGACACATCGCCAGTCAGTGGCAGAGAGGAGGAAAAGTAGGAAGAAGACCCCTAAAACACTTTTTTTTTTTTTTTTTTTTTTTTTTTTTTAATTAGGGTGTAAACTAAATCAGTACACCCAATGACACATGGCACAACCATTCATGCGCTCAGAACTTGGGCATTTTTTCTCTTTTCCCACCAGAAAAACACACTGGCAAGAGGTACAACCCATTCCAAATACTGCAAAATAGTACTGCAAGGAGAGACTGAAGGAAAACTCAGCCCCAGCCTAAAAGGATGGGAAGCATTTCCCAATTTCCCAGTTACCTGCTGGGCTCACCCTTCTCAGTTACCAGGCCCTAAGAATTATCCCAAAGGAGCCCATGCCTATTTTCCCAGGGCAGTCCTGATGCCGTTTGGGCCCTGCTATGAATGCCAACGTTACCACATTCAGCAGAATGAGGCTGATGCCTATTTTTAGCATTGCTTCCACTGGAGAAGCCCGAGACTCACCACCTGCTTCCTCCGGGCGCTCTGTCAAACACCCTTCTCCCAGCAAGCGAGTGGGAGGAGGAGGCTGAATCAATCTGCGCACCTGCACTTTGCACCACCAGGTTCCCAAAAACACGGGAAAGAAACCCCTCTCCTTATAAAATGTGGTAAATGTAAAAATTTCCTTAAGAAAGGATGTTCTCTAATGTTTGATCTTCGTGTATTTCAAGCCTGACAGACAAGAAAGGAGGTTTTATCCAAGAAACAGAGCAGCCAACAAGCTCTAAGTGATGTCCGGGTGCTAGAAACACAAATTGTCAGTAGAATTGCCTTGTAAAGGTTTAGAGCTCAACATGTTTCCATGACCTCTGACCTAGGGGGAGCTTGGGAAGAAGGATGTACTGCTGATAGTGGGCACAACACAGAATTTACGGGCCACAAGGACATTTGGCAGAACTCACAAGACAAGGAAGAAACTAATAAAGACAACTCAGCAACTGTGCTGAATCAGCTCCAACTGGGTAAAAGGTACTTCTGGCAGGGTGAGACCACCAACTCATACACTCTGACCCAAGAAACCCAGTGACTCAAAAATTATAAACACTGAGCATGCAGATTAATTAACGTGAGAAGTGAATCATTAACCAATAGAAGACAAAGTACTAATTAATAAGAGAACTATGTAACTTGTAGTCAGTGAACAAACCTTTTGAGGAGGGGCTGAAGGCGCTGGAGGTGGTTTAGGGGGGATTTTATCTCCCTACAGCTCCCTGAAAAAAGGCTGTACCCAGTGGTGGGGGGTGGTCTCTTCTTCCAGGTAACGAGTGAGAGGATGAGAAGGCATAAGCTTTAGCTGCGTCAAGGGAGGTTTAGGCTGGACATCAGCAAGAATTTCTTCACAGAAGGGATACTTAGACACCGGAATGGGCTGCCCAGGGAGGTGGTGGAGTCACCGTTCCTGGAGATGTTTAAGGAACGACTGGATTTGGCACTTTGTGCCATCGTCTATTGACATGGTGGTCATCAGCCATAGGTTGGACTTCATGTCATCCTAGATGTCTTTTCTAACTTAATTGTTTCTGTGATTCTGTGATTCTTTAATGCCTGTGTGCGCTACAACGTATAAATAGTAAAAAAAGTTCTGATCGTTGGCGTGCTCCTTTTTTGCTCTACACCACCGAGCACGGAGGCTGGCGCAACTCTAAATAAATAAGCCCCGTCTCTCTCTCTCTCTCTCGAGCTGGTTGCAAGCCGCGGGGCGAGGGATCCGATCTGCGCGGGCAGCCGGTGCCGTGTCCGGCGGTGCCGGTGGCGGTGGCGGTGGCGGTGCCGGTGCCGGTGCCGGCCCGCGCGAACCCGCGGAGCTCCCCCGCGCGCCCCCGCGCGCCCCGCCCGCATGCGCGGTGCCGCAGCGCCCGCCGGAGGGGGCGGCGCGGCCGAGCCCGTGCCCGGCTCCGCGCTGGGGCTGGAACCGCTCCCGCAGCCACGGACGCACCGCAGCGCCGAGCCCGCCGGGGCACTCGGCTCCCCTGCCGTTCCCCCGCGGCCGGGAGCCGAGGCCCTCCCTTCCCTCCCTGTCCTCCGGCAGGCTGAGGGGACGGGGGAGCCCGGTCCGTCCCGCGGCGGAGGGGCTGAGGGGGCGGCAGAGCCCCCTTGTCCCCGCTCCCCTCCCCGTGCTTCTCCACCGCAGCGAGAGCGCTTCCATGTCCTAACCCGTGCCCCGGCAGGAAGCGGGATCCCCCTGCCCTCGCCCCTGCCCTTTGCTCCGCCGGGCGGAGGGTGAGTCAGGCTCCTCGCAGGTGGGAACAGAAGCTGGTTCCTACCTCCAGGGGAAAGCGGGGGCATTTTCCCTCCCTCTCCTGCTTGCTTTCTCCCCGCAGGTGGTGGGGCTGGACCTTCCGCGAGCCCTCGGGCCTGTGAAGCTCCGGGCATGGCTGTCGGTGGGCTCGGGAGCTCCCTGCTGCTGATGTCCGCCGTCGTGCTGGCCGTGGGGCTGTGCCGGAGGCTGGCCCGGCGCCGGCTGCGCTCCCGCCCGGAGCTCTTCGCTTTCCTCCTGGAGATGTTCAGCACCTTCCAGATCTGCGCCTGCACGAACGAGCTCAGCCTGCTCGGCAACGTGGAGCCGAAGCCGCACACCGCCCTCACCCTCACCTACGGCTTCACCGTCCTGCACGGCCTGAGCCTGGCCGGCAGCGCCTGCAATCCCTGCGGGACCCTGCAGCCCATGTGGGGCGGCGCGACATCGCTCAGGATGGGGGGACTCAAGATCGCCGCTCAGTTCGTGGCTGCAGTGCTCGCCAGAGTGTTCATGCACTTTATCTGGAGTCTGGAGATGACGGAGCCACATCTTGGAGCACTCTCACAGGGCTGCAGCAGCCCCATGCAGACTACATTGGTGCAGGCGTTCTGCATAGAACTGCTCTTTTCTGTCGTTTACCAGCTGGCCGTCCTGCGAGCCGAAAGTGTTAATCCCAAATACAGGGTCCATTTGATTGCTCTCCTCGTCACCATGCTCGTGTATGCAGGTTAGTCTTTTTACTTCTTTTTCTTCTGTTCCTGCAATAAAGTTGTAATGGAAGGGTTTCTTACTTAGAAGTGTTAAGATGCACAATGCTTTTTCTTAAATTACACTTTCCTTGATGATTTCTTTTTGTATCGTCCGTCGTATGCAAACTTCACTTGGCGTTTATATAAAGTTTGCCCCGTTGCATTCCGGGCAGGTATGGGGTTAAGAATGAAATGAGTTACGCAGTTAAAGTGATGTCAGGTCTGCAAGTCCATATGGTTAAGTGTTAAAATATCTCAGTGAAGGATTGTTTCATAATCCAACTATTTATACAGCGCGAGAGTTTTCATACTATGTGCTCTGATTACTGAGTGACATTGGGAGAGCACCACTGGCTGCATCAGGAGAAAGTGCCGATTGTGCAACAGCAGGGTACAAACTGGTAATATGGAAGCTCTGCATTTAAATAATGTATAATTCATATCAGTGCAGTTGATTTAACTACTTCCTTGAATCAGAAGTGGGAATGTTTTTTTGTGGAATGCATACAGAAATAATACCTCATGACACCAAATGTAAAAAAAGGAGAAAAAAATAGGTGCCTGTTGTATTAGAGCCTCCTTTGTCTGTAATACCATGTGTATCCATATCCCTGCCTTTTGCTACCTGACTGTCACCTCGTGCGTCCCAGAGGTGGGACGCTGTCACCTGTGCAGCCTCTCTGGACCAGTGGGAAGGGAGAGGTGAGGGGAGTCAGTCTGAACTTCTTTCTTCCGACTATTGATGTTCCCTCTTGTCCCCACCGAAGTGACAAGAGTTGTTAGGTCACTCGAGGACTGCCCTGCAGAGAGTCCTCCTACCGGCAAGGAGATTGTGTAGCTTGGAGAGGTGAAAGAGATGATTACAGAACTCTTGCTGTTGCTACTGCCCCCACCACAGACGAAGTCATTAGGGAATTACCAAATCCCTTTGAGAGAGGGAGATCACTTCTCTTACCTGCAAACATCTGGGATGTCATTAATGCCTTGTCCTAAAGGTTTAGGTGTGTTAATGCTATTTAACATAATAGCATCTAGAACAGTGTACAGTCACATTTTCAGATGTAGTAATGTAAAAATCTTTACTCATTATCTTTAGCTGAAATTAGCTAACACCTAAAAGATAAAAGTCGACAGGGAATTTTGAGAATTAACTTAGCAATTTGAACTACTTTCTAAAAGCAGAAGCAAGGTGTCAGTGCATTTGGGGACACTATATATATTTCTGAGTTGCTTGGTGTAAGTGTAGCCAGATATCCTTCTTTCTCTTCTACAGGCATAGAAATCTGCATTCCTGATTCCTAACATTCTTCTCCTGCTTAGCAAAGTCATGTAAAATAATACGTGTCACATTGCCTTTCTTTTAGCTAATTCCTACAAAGAATTCACTCCCAGTGTCATTGGCCAGGTTCCTATCTTTTTCTAGCAGGAGAAGGCTAAGTGTGCCACGTGAAGGCTGACTATTTCAAGTGCCCTTCCGTGCCATAAACTTGGGCTTGTTGGGACTCTCTGGTGCAATCGATCTGCACGTACTTCTAGGAAACCTCAGGCCTCTTGTGCGTCGTGTGCACAACACCCTGTGCTACCTGGACATTTTTCTTTGCATTTCTTTTAAACTACAATCTACTTGTCTACTGTAAAAATTAAGAGGTATTCAGATCCTGTCATAGCTGAGGCAGTAATGAGGAGCCTGGTAAGTGGCCATGGACGATGTCTGCTGCACATACCCCATATATCCTATGGATCTCATGGCATAGCCCTAACCATGTCTGTCCCACCTCCGCTTCTTACACGCTGTAAGTCACTGACAAATCAGGTGTCACAAATAGTGGCCTCCAGCAGGGTGAGTTCTCATCTGCAGGCTGTGAAGACAGATGCATAATTTAGCTGGGCTGGATCATTCTCCGGAATCTTCTGCACCTCTTTGTTTACTGTTTATAGATCTGCCATGCATCTTACACCAAACAACATCAGGTTATACAGTATTATCAAAATTACAAGCTATTTCTTTAGTTTTTCTTATACTTTTTCACAATTAAAAATACTTGGATTTTTTTTAACATTTAGTCCTACACAAACCAAATTTTTATAGTAGTACATACTGTACACAAAAGGTCCAATACTTCACTTTCTTTTTTCTGCTAAATAAAGGAAAAAAGATAACATGTCTTTACATATTAAAGGAATGACTCATTATCTAAAGATGCAGACCATATACAAGATGGTAAAGAATATTTTTGTATAATTCCTTTGGGAAAGTACTTATTTAGGGGTTAAAAAATACACCTTTTGATGGCTTTTTAATTTACTGGCAGCATTACAGTTAAGTCAGAATCATATGAAATTGATTTGATTTTTCTGAGCCTAACATATCAAGGTACAAATGACACATATATTTTTAATTCTGAGTTTCTTTCTAATTTTGGCCTTTAATAAAGGCAAAAAGGTACAATTACTTTCTCATGCACTGTGTGGCATTACTTCCCCTGTTAAAGTTTTAGGTATACCCAACAAAGATACTACATTTCTTCTACCATAAAATAATTTGTCTTTTCTGGTACACAGACCAGGTGTTACAGGTGTTAAACAGATAATTTTAAGTAAGATGATAGTAGTGCTCCTGGCCTATGGTTGATATTCCAGTAGTTATTAGTAATGAATATTGAAGAAACACAGCAGTTAAGACTCTGTCTAATGCTTAATGTTCATCAGCTGCATCCTGAGAGTGAAATTCTGTTTTCAGCTGTATGTTTGTGGATATAAAAGCAGAAGCAGTGGAGTCATAAATAGATTAAAGCAAAGTAAATTATTGTAGCTGGGCTTCCTGGCAACCGTGGACATTGCTAATATGTCAGTGTGCAGAAAAACAGACTGCACAGTAAATCTGACTTGTTCTTGAGAACAAGTGTAAAACCACAGTAAACTGAGTAGGCAGACAAAGATTAAAATTTTCCTGGACTGTAAGAACAGTAAAAGAAATAATAAGAAGAATATAGAAAGAGAAATACAGAAGGAGAGAATGACAAAGGCCTTACTAAAACTTTGGAAAAATGATTGCACAGTCATAGCAAATGAGGATTACAGCAGCAGGGGTAAGTTCAGGGTAAGTTCAAAGCTCATACAAACTTATTTGGGGAGAAGTCAAGAATAAGCTGTAAGGAATGATACAGATGCAATTACAGAATATTTTATGGTAATAGGTTAATAGATAAAACAGGTATGGGGTGGAAAGTAACTAACAGTACAGGAATACAGGTAATTTAGCTATGAGTAATGCTTTTTCTGCAGAATTGCAATGAGAAGAACAACATATGTCAGAATTAAACACACTTAGGTCCAGGTTCATCTGCAGTGTAATTACAGTTTAGTCCCCAGAGTAATGTGTTTGGATCTCATTATTTAGAAAATGTTTATGCAACTTCATTTACATCTGAAATCAGAGGCAAGGAAAGATGCTTGGCTTCCTTCTGCAACACAGTGTAGAAGTTATTTTCTTTGAACAACATAGAGTTTTCCCACTGTTGTTATACCACGTGAAAATCTTAACATTCTGGACATTGATATAATTATATTAGTGTTCTTTTAAGAAAGTATAGATGTCAGCTTAGCAAGAACACTACTTGACAGGTTTTTTCTTTTATCTTGCAAATGTGTTTCATGTGACATGAGGCTGAAATGTAATGGCTTAAGTAACTTCTGTCTCCTCTAAAATCATGATATGGAAATAGCTTCTAGCTTTATCAATAGAAACACTCAGCATTAGCCAAACCTATATCTTTAAAGAATATTTGCTAGAAAGAGATAAAGGAAGTTATAGCTTACCCTTCATATGTTTTAAAGCCTTTGAGAAAACAGTTAAAACTTCTTCACCACGTCATCAGGTGAATAACTTCAGAAGCATTTTACCTGTTCAAACTGTTTCTACTAATTCACTTTATTGCAGGGTGATTTCTTGTAGTATGCTGTATGTGCATTTGAATTTAAAGTAAATATTAACAAAGATGGTTTGATTTCATGCTGTTTACCTCTTATTGCAGGTGGAAATCTCACAGGAGCAATATTTAACCCAGTACTGGCTTTTTCATTACATGCAGATTGTTTCTATGACAAATTTTTGAGTTACTCACTAGTATATTGGATAGCACCATGCTTAGGTAAGTTCTTAATACTTTATGTGTTTGAGAAAGTGTTATTTAGTACATGGTTCATAAATCAAGAAATAAGTGGTTTTTTATTTGAGAGTACTTGATTTTTGCATTAAATAAATCCAGAAAATAGTAAATTATAATATATGTGTTGAAGTCATTCAGAATCATGGTTTCATTTTGCAAATGCAGGCTGTATTTTAAACTTTTTTAATGCTCTATGTAGAGTGCCTGCAGTGTTTTGTGAATTACAGACTTATTTGGATTGGGAAGGACCTTTAAAGATCATGTGGTCCTTTCCTGAAAGTAAATATCAGCCTGATTAACTTCAAAAAGAGAAACATACTGGTTACCACACAGTATCTGTCTTGTTTTGTGACAGTTTACAAAAGCATGGGGATGATAAATTTAAAAAAACCCCTGCCCACAGGTATTGGGACATGTGCCTTAAATATGCTTTCTCAATTATCACTTTTATTATATCCATAAAATATCATTTTATGATATTTGTATCCACATAGCGTCTAAACATTGCAGTTCCCATTCTGTGTTTTTCCCCTAGTCACTGTTGGACATGGTCTGCTTTTAGTTTAAGAATAAAAAAGTGTTAGCAACTAGGTTTTTTCTAACTTAAATTATGATTTTAATTTGGAAGCTATTGATTTTGACTTCTAGCTGTGTGCAGATGAAAATGCTCCGCGTGATACTTCATGCTGTTGTTTGTTTACAGTTGGTCCCTACAAATCTTGAGCTTTCTGCTTAGGGTATATAAAGAAGCAGTCTGCTAATCCAGAGTTCTTTCATGACTGTTAATCCTATTAGAAGGTACAACAGTGATGAAGGCACAACAGGATGTAAGATATACACAGGAAACACTGGAAAGGACTCCTGTTATGACCAAAAACTTCCTTTTCTTGAGTTCATGTATAAGCGTGTTCTACTTGCCTTGATTCTGAGTCAGCCAAAAATAAAGAGGGAAGTTTAAACCTAACTAAAATTCACTTTAATATAATCTTGTTGAATTAGATCTCTAAAGAGGAAGACTGAACAATAGAGTAAGCTTGATAACTGTTCAGTGAGTAATTAATAAAATGTCATAGGCAAAGCTAATCAGCATTGCTTAGGTCCTGACAGACCACATAATATTTCTCACACTTCAGCTGTAGCTTTCATTAACTGATTGCAACCTCATAACCATTTAAAGATTTTCCAGGTTGTAAGTATATGGGATTTAATCTTTTGGCAAGTGATTTAAAGAAACGGGAGGGATTCTGAAACCCCATGTTCTGCTTACATGCCAAGATGTGTCCTGCAGAACAGCTTTGCAGAAAACCTCCAGGTGATTTTTGACGTAAGAAAATCAACAGTTGTTAACTGAAATGGACCCATTACTTGAGGAATGTAGGATGTGATTGGGGAGCAATGTTACATTTCAATGACAGTTCGTAAACAGTGGTTTGTCATTAGTTAACATCTGGAATATACATACAGAATATATTGAATGCTGTCTCTTGATTTATGAGGGAAAGGAACTCCTCCAGACTGAGCCGTTGTAAAGATGTGAATACTCAGGACACATCACTTCTTGAAGTGTCACTACTGTAGCCAACATCTAGTGACAGATTTCAGGTCTGTGGATCACCTGAAGGACCACATAATCTGTTGGTGATAAAAATATCTCATTATGGAAGAAGGATGTTTCATGGATACATTTAAGAGACCTTATAAATCAAGAGTTCTAAACAAATAGAGTGTCTGAGGTAGTAGAGGAGATTGCTGTATTTGTAAACTGAATTGATGACTACAAGAGTGCAGGTCTACAAATCTTGACAGGAACTGAATTTTTTCTGACACTTTTTGAAAATTAGAAAATAATAGGAATAGTATTTTTTCTTTCACGATTGGACAAAATGATGAGGCATCTAGGAAAATGACCTGTTATGATGATAAATTCCTGTGGAAAGAACCTCTAAACAGAGTAATGAAAGTAAATGATGAGGGAAGGGATATTTTAAATTCAATTGTAAAAACTACTTTCAGAATCCAGGTGTCAGCAGAAATGCTGTTTCAGACTTCCTAGAAACTGGCAGAGTCACAGTGATATGCTAATCTGATGTCTTACTTCTTCCAGCATCAGCCTCTTAGATGGTTAAATTACTTTGTTCTTACTTTGGGAAATTCTTTCAGAAGGGGTTTTTTGTGTTTTGCTGTAATAACTACCTCACAGTAGAGCCATGGACTCACATATCATGAAACTTAAAATTGCCAGTGCAAAGTACAATATATTCTCAATTATGGCTGTAGGAAAATCCATGAGGGCAAGGATATGGAGCGCATTCAGTATATAACTGAATCCTGATCTGCCTGTAAGCACATTGAAAACAATCTTCTTAGAAAGGACGCTTGGAAGAAGAGGAAGATTGATTATCACCTTCACAAGACAATGATGAAATGGAAGTTTTCTTTTAGGATAAACAAATCTACTGGCGGTTTATGGTCTTTCAGGAATTTAATCTTAACATTGTAGTTAATTAGTCATTTTTCAAAATGGCTTCACCAGTGTTCTGGTGAAGGTGATTCTCTGGCAGCATTAAACTCTGGATTCCTGCAATAAACATAGATGCCAGCAAATGTTTATAACTTAGCACAGGCAGGCCTAAGTTCTGCACTGTGAACACAGACTCAGTAAGTACCAATGGAACAAAGATGGTTTCTGTTTTACTGCCAAAGGAATTCATTCTAGTTGTTCAGGCATGATTATACCATCAGTAATGATGAGGACTGAGCTAAGACTGCTCTTTCAGTACCAGGGAGATGGCAGCTACAAGTGGAAGAGTTGGTGACAAGATAGTCATGAGGTCAATAAAATGAAATGCTCTTTCCTGGCCAGGAAATGCTTAGCATACATATCTATGATATGCTTAGAATATCATAGAATTGTACTGTAGAGTGAAGGACATTAGAGACCATCCAGTTCCAACCCCCCTGCTAGGGTCAGGGACACCTTCCACTAGACTAAGATGCTCAAAGCCATCCAGTCTGGCCTAGCCTCCTGCTACATTCCTAACACTATAAAACCAGCATCAAGACCCCCTTCTTTAGATCAGTTTTACTAGAAAGACTAATACTATTCCTTAGAAAATAAGTGCCACAACAGTCACTTAGAAGTAAATGGGGGGAGGTAAGCAAGGGAGAAAGCAACAGGTGAGACTTTGACCTTCCTGCTCAGAGGAGAGGCTGTTCTGGGGCTGCCAGCAAGTTCAGAACACTTAAGCAAAGAAACAAGAATTCCAAGTCCACGTGCAGTGAAGTGTTCAGTATCTCAGGGACTTTGAAGCAAAGGAGGTTTTCAACAAACAGTTGGAAAACAAACTACTCCTATTCCCAGACCCTGGTCCTCACAGGGGTTTTCAGCTCCACAGACATCATCTGACAGAGAAAAAATTCTTACGCAATGAGTGGATGCAGTCCATGAAGTTCCTAGAAACTATCAGTAATTATGTCTAATTCAAATATTAAAGGGCCAGCGAGTTGTAATGCTGAACTTGATCTGCCTACAGAGAAGAATGGGTCCTGAATGTGGCCACTTGGGTTGTAGTACTCAGGAGAGTTCAGGATGCAGAGGAAGACTGGTTAGGTAAATAGCAGAGCTGTCCAGACTTTAGACTTCAAAACAAAATTCTGCTTATTTAGGGAATTGCTAAGTCAGTAGTAATTCCCTTGGAAGCTGCTATAAATGAGAAAAGGTGATTTTTAGAAAAAGCTCACAAGAGGTCAGTAATAGATTTAGATGTGCAGAAGGAATCTGTCACATAGTGTTAGACTGGGAATTTTGGACAAAAAGCCCTGCTGGCTAGACAAAGAGCTTCTCTGCAACAAAGGAGAACATTTAAGAAGTTGAAACTGGGACAGGCAGCAAAGGAGGAGTATAAGAGCTTTGCACAGGCACTTGGAAACAAAATCGGGAGGGTTAGAGCTCAGCTGGAACTAAGAGCAGCGACATGCAGAGTTACAAATATACTAATCACAAAAAAAGTCCAGAGAAAACGCCTGTCCATCGGTGGAGGGGGGAGACAACCTAGTGACGGATGGCATGGAGAAGGCTGAGGCACCACTCAGTCTTCCCAAGCAAAATTTGCTCCCAAACCTCTGTGTAAATCAGTAAGGTTTTGGAAAGGAAGCAATAAATAGGGAACAATAAATAGGAACCATATGTGATTGTGAATCCATTGACTCTAGTGGGATTCACCTAGAAATGAAGATAGAGTTGGCCAATGTTGGAATTGTCCTTAATTTATGAGAATTACGGCAGTTAGAGGAGATTCCTGCTAATGGGAAATGTGCTATAATACTATACCTGCTTTTGAGAAGGAGGAGAGAGAAGGCAGGGAACTATAAGGTAGTTGGTCTCACTTCAGTCAGTGGGAAGATGGTGGAGTATCTAGTCTTGGAATCCATTGCCAACCATGTAAACAACACAAAGATAAATGCAGGGTCAGCACAGACTTAGTGAGGGTAATCCATGCTTGATCAGCTTGGTGGCCTTCTGTGATGAATGCATGTTGGAATGAGGAAGGAGCAGGGAGGTAGCGCACCTTCACTTCAGTAAGGCCTTTGATACCACCTCCCACAGTGTTCTTGGTTCAAAGTGGGGTCACACAAAAAGACTGTTAGATGGAATAAAGATTGGCTAAACCATTGACCTCAAACTGTCACAATCAATGGGTTGACACCTGGCTGGTGGCCAATACCATGCAGAGTATGCTGGTGTCAGTACTGGGAGTTCATACTCCCCAGTATGTTTAACAGTGACCTGAATTGAAGTTTGTTCACAACAGTTTGGTGTCTCTGCAAGACAAAGCACATGATTCAGCAGTTTGGGATCAGCACTTCTGCAGAGGGATCTCCACCTGCAGAGGTGGGCTGAGACCAACAACATGAGATTCAATAACACCAAGTGCTGGGTCCTGCGCTTTGGCCACAACAACTCCATGCAGGGCTACAGGCTGCGGTCAGTGGTTGGAAAGTGGCCCAGCAGAAAGGGACCTGGGAGTGGTGGTTGACAGCAGCTGAACAGGAGCCAGTGTGTGCCCAGGTGGCCAAGAAGGTCAATGGCCCCTGACCTGTATCAACAATAGTGTGGCCAGCAGGACCAGGGAAGTGATTGTTCTGGTGTACTCAACACTGGTGAGGCCACTCCTTGAGTGCCGTGTCCAGTTCTGGGCCCCTCAGTTCAGGAAAGACATTGAGATGCTGGAGTGGGTCCTGAGAAGGGCAACAGAGCTGGAAAAGGGTCTGGAGCTCAAGTCCTGTGGAAAGTGGCTGAGGGAGCTGGGGTTGTTTACCTGGAGAAGAAGCTCAGGGAGGACCCTCTCACTCTCCACAAATACCTGAAAGGAGGCTGCAGCTGGCATAGGGGAAGTATCAGTCTCTTCTCCCAGGCAGCCAGTGATGGGATGAGAAGACATAGGCATAAGCTGTGCCAGGGGAGGTTTAGGTTGGACATAGGAAATTTATTCATTGAAAGCATTATTAGATATTGGAAAGAGCTGCCCAGAGATGTGGTGGAGTCACTGTTCCTGGAAGTGTTTAAGGAAAGACTGGATCTGGCACTCAGTGCCATGATCTATTGCCATGGTGGTGTTTTGTCATAGGTTGGACTTCATGATCTCACAGGGCTTTTCCAAACAAATTGATTCTGTGATTATTGTCTCCTACTCAATGCTTGTGAGGTGGCATCTGGAACATGGGTGGTTTGGAGTCCCCTAGTTCAAGAACAACGTGTCAAAAAACAGAATCCAGGCAGAGGACCACAAAGATGAAGGGCCTAGAGTACCTGATCTGAGAGGGAAGGCTGAGGGAACCAGACTTGTTTAGGCTGCAAAAGTAAGATGAAAGCGTGTTTTTAGCACAGTCAAGCATTATTTCAGGAGTAGTTACAAGGATAACAGAGATTAACCATTGTTTTTGGCAACATCAAGGCCACAAATTAGGGCATAGGAAGTTCAGCTTAAGACTCCAGGAAACCATTCAGGAGGAAGGGTGCAGCAAGATGAAATTAGTTTCCTGGAGAAATGCTACAGTCTCCAGCATAGAGGTTTTTGGGACTCAGCCAGGGAAGGTCTCACTAACCCATCCGGCATAGGCAAAGTCCTGCACTGAGTGGCAGACTGGACTAAATAGAATCCCTTTCAATAAGCTTTTTTTGTCATCTAAGAAGTTTCATTACAAGCTTATGTGTGGGCAACACCCGCAGAATCCTCCTTGGGCACAAGCAGGATCCTCTTCATTGCTAAAAGAATAAACTGATTTTCTTCCCTGCAGTGAAAAAAAGGTCATATTAAACTGTATTTGGATACCCTTTATATTTATGGGTCCCTTCCAGCTTGAGAGAGAAGTTTCTTTAGAGAATCGTACACTATCTCTAATGTTACCATTTTTCAGCTTCAGAATAAACCCTAAATGAGAATGATCTTCAAAAAAACACCCATTATCCTGTACCCACTTGGCAGCACCTAAAAATGATATGGCTATCAAAACAGACACAGCTAACAAACTGAGGTGAGGGATGGAGGTTAAGTTGCTGGTTCAGCCGTTTATACATCCAGCTACAAAGAAGCCCAGATCAGGAACAGGAAGCTGTCCGTGTTGGATTCACCCAGCCAAACTCTCTGCCTTTGGCTTGGCTTACACAGATCAAAGCATTAACCATACTAGGAAAACAAGATTATTAACTCACAGAGAGCACTTGCACGGCCTGTTGAAGCTTCCTGTGCAAAAAGTACTGATGCAGTCCCTGCTGTATTGTGTTAGACACTCAAATACTTCAACATATTGTTTATTTTCCATACCTTCACTGTGTCCTTCTCAAATGCATTTAAATAAGGGTCCTTTCTGTAACTTCTCATTTCAGGTACAATACTTGTGGCTTTTATATGGGATGAAATCTTTCCTCGGATATCTTGAGACATCAAATCCTGGAATTTGGGAGCACTACATCAAAAAGTGTTTTCAACATCTGCAGACATAAAGCTTTCAGAGAACTGTTGACAGACTTCTGTGCCATCTTTATGCTGTATTTTCAGACTTCATGTTTGAAATATTTGACTTACCACTTTGTATTGAAATAATAATTTTGTAAATGCATATTGGGATTTTGGGAGTATCTGCCACCATTTTCAGTTAAGCCATATGAATGTGAAAGACTGTTAAAACACAAACTTTGTCACTTTAGCCATAAGTGCCATTTGCTGACCCTTATTAGCATGCAAAACTAATTTTAGAGAAATACCCCGTCCTTTGAAGGTTTGATTTTATTGGATTTCTTCCCATTGAAGGCACCTGCAAAAAAGGGAGCTGAAGATTTCTCATATTGACATCATCATATTCCTACTTGCCATATACCTGCCTTTGAGAGGAAGAAAGTCTACAGTACTCCCTAGGGGAGCCTCTACAGCTCTGTTCTAGAGGCACCCTACACCAAAATTTAGTCTGTATGACCAACATTGTTTAAACAATACCTGAGTGCAGGTAAGTAACCCCTTGCTTCCTTCCGGGAAGGCTCTGTCCCATCCTGTCCCATTGAGATTGTTGAATGTTTGCCTTGGTTGGAAAAAGCAGTAATAAAATACCATAAAATTCTGTAGACACACACATCAAATGGCATTTTAGGCAAAACCCTCTATTTTTTATCAGCAATTACTGCTACCTCTTCACATAGACAGTATATAGGGATGAATCATGCAGTACTCAGTTTGTCCTTGATTTTATGCAGCTCTTAACAACTTCTTTAAAAAACAAATGAATCTGCAATGCAGGAGAATAACAGATAAAAACTACAGGAAAGCTACATACACAAGCATGCCCTTTATAGCCTCAGCTGAGGCAAACACCACTGATGGGTACCACCCTCTGAAGTTCTGTTTCTAGCACAAGGTTTCTCCTTCTGGCTGCAGCTTAATTTTTAAACACGCCAAAATATATTTCTCAAATTTAAGAGTAAATTCAGTTTTTCTTTTTATGGTTACTTGGCTTGAAAGGAGAGATGGTTGACAAATCCTGCAAAGATCTCAGTATCACATCCCTCGCCTCATCATCCAAGTCACCTTACAAACCGTATTTTAAGGGAAAGGGAATCAGATGGGAGGGGTTCACAGTAAACTGATGAAGTCTTTAACAGCTACTATTGTCAGCTATCTTTTTTGCAAGAGTTTGGGAAGTAAATATTTCCATGTAATTTCTTCCTTGTTGCAATAAAATCTTTTCTTGTTTTATTTTTCCAAGGTACCTATAAGATTATATTGCAAAATTAAATCAACTGTGTGAACATGCTTTACATACAAGACTCCTATCCATGACCCTGTATTCAGTTACTAATAATAATAATAAAATATTAGCCTGCTAATATGGTGAAGAGAACTAGAACTGCTGGGTTATCATTCAGCAGCTCTTCGACCGTAGTGTGAGTACATCTACCAAAGGAAACTTGTCCTTGTTAAAACTCCCCATGAAGGACCACACACCAGCACACTGAACCTGAAAAGATGTGATCCTCTGAAAAAATACATATTTTTATACCTTGTTCTGCTGCTAAAACAGATCCTTTTGGGGGTTTCTACCTTCCCTTTCTTGCTTTTACTGCTTTTTATCCCTTTTACCTCCTTTTAAAGTGATCCATTCCTAATAACTTTTCCCCCCACTTTTTCACCTCATTTCTAATGGAAACAAGTCTTTCAAAATCTACATGATTTGATGTCTCCTCTGAGCCCACGGTGCCCACAGGATAAAGTCTCAAAAATAAACCTCAAAGAACATAAAAATAGACAAAATAAAAACAGATATATAAACGTGCAGGTAGCCAAGATTTGTTAGATTAGATTAGAGGCCCTACTTCCACAGCATTTTTGATGAGCTGCAAAAGCAAAGTCCATAAAGCAAAGAGGTCAGATCAGATCTGACTTCTCCATGTCTGCCTTGTTTATTTTGGCACATAGTTTAAAAGAAATTGGTACAAATCTGTGTCATTAACCAGTAGTTGCTATATTTATAGGCACTAGAATATAATTTTTAAATCACTAGGAATTAGACAAGCCTTAAATTGACTGAATTCACGCAAAACAAAAGAAAAACAACAAAAGTAGCAGAAATAATGAAAAATTAACCTAAGCTAGGAACTGAAGAATTTACCTGGTTCTGGTACTGCGGGCAAAAAGGAGTATTTTACAGTTGAGGTAACAAATGCTTATGAAGTCCAGAACACTTACAGACAGCCTAAATACAAAGTCTTACTGAAAATAAAACTTGTCAATCCATACAAGACGCTTCTCAATGCTACCTTCAGCATTCATCCAGGCTTGTTTCCATCTCACCTCAATTAATCTTGCTCCATTGATTTGACTGGAAGCATTACAAGATGTCAGCTCCTGGAGCTCCACATTAGTACAACACAAATTCTCCTTCTGGATGTTATGAGAGTGCCGAGAGGAGCTGTGAACAGTCCAGCTGCCCTGGAGTTAACTTTGCCCATCTGCCAGGGTATGTAAAGGTCTGCAGTTTATTGTGGAAAACAGAAACACCACATTCCAACTCAGATTTACACACAACTCCACCAGTCCGCTTCAACAGTGAATGGTGACTTAGAACTCAATGAGCCTTTTGCCTCAATTATGGTGCCAGTAAGAGTTTTACCTGTCCCAAAATCTCACCATGCCAGGAATCTCCAAACACAGGTGTAAAAATCAACTCTGTATCCTCCTTTGTAACTCTGAATCCCTAACAAAAACACGCACACACATGAATACATTTGTATGTATACAAAGGGGCTGGTAAAGACGTTCCTGTAGAATGTCTTGTTGCCTAACATGCTGAATACCTCATTTATTCAGCTATGACAATGGTTCACAGCACTGTTACAACATCCCTAATTTGACTGGCATTCCTTGCAGATACTCAACAGAGAGTGGTTGTAATTACCACTGTAATTACACTGTTCCAATGTACCTTGGAACCCAATCTCATCCTAACCTGTAAGCAGAGTGTAGGGCCAGTAAACTGTTCATATACCAACACAGCAATACCTCACCCCTGCCCTTCCCCCAAGAAATCACAGGTCAACTTCAAAGCGAAAGAAAATGGAGGAAGTTTGGTTCAGACTTTCATTTCAATACTAGGGGAAGAGAGGAACAACCTGAATTTGCTGATATTTCCCAACGGCAAAATCACCACCCTGCAGAGAGATGAAACAGGAAAAGCTCCAGCAGGACCAACATCTTGGCAATCTAAAGCTGGGTTCCTAAGTTTGGGATGTGTCTGACTAACTCTGTTACAGGCATACTCTGCAAATGCTCTGCCCTTTTATCCTCACATCCAGGTAAATGATGAAAATGGCTTTGGCTTCACTGAAGATTTTTTTGTTGCAGAAGAGAATTCTAAAACTCAAGGGTTCAAGCTGCTTGCTGAAGTAAAGGAGGGAGAACTGCAACAGTGAGCTGGTTGTGAGATACAAAAATCTTAGTTTATTTAACAATGTTAACATTTAATACAAAGACACAAAACAGTTCTCTTTGTCCGAGACCTTACAGACTTTATTCCATCTCCTCTACTACTCAAGCTCAGCTTTCAGAGAAATGAAAGGGATAGCACTGAAATGATAAAGCCAGTTACTTGAGGGGGTTTTAATTTAGCTTTTCTTTCAATCCTTGGCCAACCCTATTTCCTTTTAGTCGTAACATTTCTGTTCCCATTTCTATTCCAGAATCAATGACAGGTAAAAAAATATGGAAAATTCTAGGACAATCTAAAATTCTGTTCTACTTACAATTTTATTTCTGAAGTCCCAGAATTCCTACAAAGGCTTCTTTAAAAGGCCAGAGAGTTTGGTCAGAGGGACTGTGGCTGCCCCATCCCTGGAAGTGTTCACAGCCAGGTTAGGATGGGGTCCTGAGCAACCTGATCTACTCAATGGCATCCATGCCCACGGCAGGTGGGGTTGGAACCAGATGATCTTTACAGTCTGTTCCAACCAAAATCATTCCGTGATTCTATGAAATGACCCCTGATTAGCCCCATTCAAGTGTTAGATGCAAGAGGTTTCATTGTTTTTGTTTATTTTGTTTTTTTTTAAATAACCCCATAGTGGTCACAAATGTCAAACCCTGTTTTAAACATCTCTACAAGCATTTATAGACCTAGCTGTCTAAACATAGGTCATTAAAAGAAAGGTTAACTCCCGATAGTCACTGCAATGCCTTCGGTTTTACAGCTTATTCTGGAAGTGCCACAAGAGGAATCTGAAAGACACAAGTCACACAAGTTTACATAATTGGCATCAAAATAAAAGGTTATTAAGCATCACAGAGCAGTAGCTATCTGCTGGTTGCAGTCAGAGGGCAACACTTTACTACAAGCCCGTGAATTTTCAGAAGGGCTGATCATCTTTGCCTTTGGCAGCAGCTCTAACTCAGGTCAGCTAAGGACAGCATGTGCTCATAGCAGGCACCAGGGTGCCCTGGCAGACCCCGCTGCACCCACAGCAGACACACCAATTGCTTCAGAACAATTGCTGCAGCCTCGTGATGCCACAGACAAAACAGCATTTATTGCAGGAACACTGGAAATGTCCTGCACCAACTGCCAGCAAGTCTTCCAGGAGCTTCAGCAGGAGACTGTCACATCTCATTTGGGTGGCCTGCATGAGCATCACACAAGGGCATTGTCTGGGAGGCAGGGCAGCACACTGCTCTCTAAGGGATCACCAACAAGATGTTCCTGTAGATCATTTTGTAGTTCAGGAGGTTAAAAGGGTCAAGCTGCTCCATGGAGTACCCACAAGATCACGGCATGCTCCCTCTCCACCCTACATACAGAGTGTAGAGCCAAGCCACCCCGTGAGCAGGGCAATGAGCACAGACCTCCAAAAGCTGTCCTTGTCACTTTCTACCTTCAGTTCCTCATTGATGCCTTAGATCCTAGATTCCTAAACCTCCTTAAATTACATTCACACACTCAGGCTGTTGGTTACTTTAAAAAGGGCCGTCCCAAACTGCTACCTGGAGTGATGTCACTGCAGCACCTGACACTGCACGTGCAGGTCACTGGATCTGCTCTGACAGAGATCAGCCCCTCAGCTGTGATCAGCACAAGCAGAAGCACAGGAGGAAATCCTCTTCTCCTGTCCCCTCTCACAGCATTCATCTCCCACAGCTGCATACTGTACCATGGAAAGCAGGGTAATAATTCCACTAACCAATGCTACTTCTTACTGGGTGTATTTTGTCCTTTTCTAGAAGAACAATCTACAACACTTCCACCAGCACTTTCAGGCTTCTTAGAGATCTGCTATCAGCTACTAACGCCCCTTAATCCAGTTAAATTTTAACCAGGATAATAGACAAAGCAGTCAAATTTGAAGTTTTCAGTAGCATGATTTTTTTTAATAAACCACTGACCAAAGTAATCTTGGAGATGGAGTCATCAGAGCCTAAATTTCCATTCACTTACTAAGACACACCTGATCTATAGCTAAAGGCTTTTCTCTGATTTGTGAGAGTGTCCTTTACCAAACTGGAGGACCATCCAGTGGCAGAACAACCAGTACCTAGATTTTTTTTTAAGAACTCCTCTCTGTTCTGCGAAGTCCTTCACAGGGTACAAATGCAACTACAGAAGTTTGAGCTCTCACACCAGACAATAAATCCAATTCAGGAACAGGGGCAGTGGTGGATGTCAGTAAGAGAACACAAGGATACTCTGAGACTTTCAGAATTGCAGCAGCAAAGAAAAATAAGCAACAGAGGAGGAATGCAGGTATGCAGCACCCCTCCACAACAGCCCTCCTCAGGGACTGCAGCCCCTTTCTTTGTGACACTGTAATCCCTAATCAACTACTTTCCCACTTTTCTTTCAGTGTGTCACACTCCTTTTTGTGTCCCTTGTCTCCTTCCTCCCCTGAGCTTTTGGCTGTCTGCTCCACAGCTGCTCTCTGGCATTTCAAGTGGGATAGCTGGACACTCACTTTAAGGTAAGGGCTGTCAGTCTCCTTTCTAAGACAGGCAGAAGAACTGGGACCACACAGCACCACTTCAGCAGCACGTACAGACTGAAGCTGAAGGGTGGCATCACAACCCCACCATGCCTGTGCATCTCTGCAGACAGTCCCAGGAAAAGCTGCTCTTCCTCTCCCTCCCAGCACCAGTGAGGAACCACTGGCACATCTTGTAATGCTACTAAGAGGAGAAAAGCAACACAGGTGATGGAAGACAAGGGATCACACTGGCACAACCACCTGAGCAGGGTTTTGTCTCTAAGCTGTTCACTCCTGAGAGCAATCCCACCCAGAGAGCTCAGTAACTTTACCAGGAACTGTTCCTGCTCTGCTCATAGTGAAGGAAAAGTTGGACTTGCCATGCTGTGAAGTGGCTTTGCCCCTTGAACAGCCTGGGAAATCCTACACACTAAGGGCAAAACAACAGACACTAAAGACAGTAACTTCCCAGGGATGCCTCCAGTGTTTAATTAATTTTTAATTAATTAATTAATTTATTAAAATCAGCACCTAAGAGCCTTTGAGATCAGCCAATTCTTAAATCAAGTAAAAGGCTGACCTGTCTTCCAGACAGGCACATCCATGCAGGTTGCCTCTGCAAGTTTATGCCAATAGGCATTTTGGCACAGATCATTAAACATCTTTCTATATTTGTGATAACTACAGCTCCTTTTCCTTCTTTTATATCACCATCATCCTGGTATCACGAGACACTTCCTGTAGGATCACATTCATTACACAAATCACAGAGAGGGAAGGCTCTGCAGGGCTGAAAAACATTGATGTAAGAATTCAGAAGAACTTACAGCAGCACCTGTCCTCCTCAGTGATCAACTTCAGCATCTTCAAACTGCCCAGCAACTACTGGTGCTATGTCCACCTCCATGCCATCTGAAAAAAACAGCCAGCGCTCCGTAAACAAGAGGATGAGGGATGACTTTTTCACGGGAAAGAGAGCGGATGCCCTCTGCCGACAAGAGGTGGCCAGGACAGAAAACCCCTTCACTGAATTTCTGAAAGCAGCCTAAGGAAACACTGATGAGCTCACAAGTTTCTGGGTTTGCTCCAGCACTGTCGGTCAGTCATTTAAAGATGTCACTGCTTCCTACAACCTCATCTCACCCTGCCTTATTAAAGGACTTAAACACTGGATTTTAACTACTTCATGTTTCAAATGAAGTTTAGGTGTAACAAATGTCATGATTCCTTTGAATAATTTTATTCTAGCAGAAAAAGCACAGTGCTTTTTATCAGGCTGTATCCTGTTCTGAAACAATCACTGAAAGAAAGATTGTCCTATGCTACAATGTCAAAAAATAAAGTAACTCTGAAACTGAGCAGCCCTGGGGATATTTATAATTGCAGCAAACCAAGCAGCCCTACTGTAGCAAATAAGATTAGGAAAGTAAACAAAACTGATGAAGATGACTCTGAGACATGTGACATGCTTGCTCTTCAATTTATATTCATTTCTGAAATTTTGGGATTCAGAAACCTGACTAAATTTTCAAACAAAGGGCACTGCTGAAACAGAAGCCTATCACCTATGGTTGTCTTTATATAAATTTATTCAAAATTGCAGAACAAAGAGAGCCTAAAAACAACTGACAAAAGAAATATGATTAAAAACCTCACCCTGTGGATGAGAACAAATTAGTTATTATTTTCTAGAAATCCTGCTGAATCATTTTCCATCTTTCAAAACCATGAGGGCATATAAAAGCACTGCAATTTAAATATAAAAAAGAAGCCGTGCTACTAAACTACTTCCCTGTTCTTCTCCCAGATAATACATTGCTCTAGTAAAATCAGCACACAGGAAAGACAGTCTGAGAAATAAGGTGTTTTTCCCCCAACAAAAAAGAAATTTTACTCCTTAAATACACACCTGAACGATCAATAGAATTAAGGCACAGCATCCTTCAGAAAAATATTTTTAATCTGTTTCAGTGTGTTTGAATGATTCAGAATTCACCCTGAACTCTGTTAAGATAACTGTTATAATTTAGAGTATCAGAAAAAAAAAACCCAAAATCAAAAACCAGATAAAATCTACAACTCATTTAGAATAGAAACTGCTTCCTAACTCTGGTGTAGACTGGTAAATTTAATTTTTTTTTTTTAATCCTAAATGAACTTCACTTTACCACTGTTCCAGAAAACCATACCAGGAAGAATCAAGTGCTCTTAACACTGAAGGGCTCACTGTCTAACAGAGCAGCCCTCAATCCACAGCAGGCAACATGGTGCCCACAGGGCCACAGGCATGAGGGTGACCCCTTGCCTTCTGCAGTGAGGGATCACCCATGGCATCACACTTGCTCAGCCCTGGTTTACGGATTAGCCAAACTGGAGAACCACCACTTCCATATCACAGAACCATGGAATGGTTTGGGTTGGAAGGGACCTTGCAGCCCTAGGCAGGGACACCTCTCACCAGACCAGGTTGCTCAAAGCCCCATCCAGCCTATTTGTGAACACTTCCAGGGATGGGGCATCCACAGCTTCTTTGGGCATATGGCTCACCACTTCCATGGTAAAAAAAAATCTCTCCTTTTATCATGTCTCACCTCATTTGATTTGAAGGCATTCTCCCTTGTCCTACAGCAACTGGCCTTACAAAAAAGTCTGTCCCCATCTTTAAGTACTGAAAGGCCTCAGTAAGGTCTCCCCAGAGCCTTCTCTCCTCCAGGCTGCACAACCACAACTCTCTCAGCCTGTTCCCACAGCAGAGGTGATCCAGACTCCTGATCATCTTCATGACCTCCTCTGGACCCACCCCAGTTAGTCCATATCCTATTATGCTGAGAACCCAAGAGCTGAATGCAGCACTCCAGGTGGGGGGTCTCACAGAGTGCAGCAGAAGGGCAGATTCCCCTCTCTTGCCCTCCTGGCCATGCTGCTTTGGATACAGCCTAGAACATGACTGGGGTTCTGGGCTATGAGTGCCCATTGCCAGGTTATGCCCAATTTTTCATCCACCAGCACCCCCAAGTCCTTTTTGGCAAGGCTGCTCTTAATCCCTTCATCTCCCAGACTGTGTTGATACTGGGAGTTGTCCCAGCCCAGGTGCAGCACCTTGCACTTGGCCTTGTTGAACCTCATGAGGCTCCCATGGACCCACTCCTCAGGTTTGTCCAGGACCCTCTGGATGGCATCCCATCCTTCCAGAGTGTCAACCACACCCCTCAGCTTGGTGTCATTTGCAAACTTGCTGAGGGTGCCCTCAATCCCACTGGCTGTGTCACTGATGAAGACATATTATTTAGTAAAACAAAAGCATGTCTTACCTTCAAACTCCCTTATGGAGTCCTCTGTTCTCACTCCAGCCATGTTGTACTGGGTGCTGACAGACTGGGCTAACATGCCTTCTAACCTCTCCAGCGTGGCCTGGCCTTCTGCAGTTAAATGTGACAATCCCTCTTCGTATGTGTAAAAGCTTGGGATGTCACCTTGTTCTAGCTCTGCAAAAACAAGTTTATGTTTAGCAGGCCTAAGTCTAGGAGATAGAAACATGCAGAGGTGGAGGAACAGGGGAGCAGCTGGGCAAGTTATGCTCAGATTAACTGACTGAGGTAAAAAAGCTGCTTACATCAGGTACAGAATACACACAGCAATGTGAACTGACCACACAGCAGCACGGGCACTGAACCTGGGCTAGCACAGCCACTGGGAACAGGAAAGGCTGCTCTTTGTGCCTGTGGGCTTTGGAAAGCCAGATCAATGCTTTAGCTGAATTCCTGTTCATTTGCGACAGCTAAACTACAGGTTTTCTGCAGATTTATGAATTTCTACACTGTGCCTGTGACAAAAGGGATGTTTAGGCAAGATGAGTAATAAACAATCATGACAGACACCAGGTATCCAAGTGCTGGCAGGCATTTCAAAAGAAGGCACTGGTACCAACCGCGGGCCTCAACGTCGTACTCGTCCCCTTCGTAGTCGTTGTCCGAGTCCTCATCGTCCGGGTCCGGGTGCAGGGCCTGGCACTCACACATGGCCGAGAACATGGCGTCCACTGCAGGGACACAAGGGAACACACACCTCCACCAACACCCCAAAGCAACAGGCAAGAAACCCTGCTCTGAGTGATCAGAGGGAGAAAGAATACCCCTTCAGCAGAACCACAACTGAATTCGTATTTGAAAACATCGTCCAACTAGCCAGAAGCCACGTAAGAAACAAATCAGGTTTCAGAGATCCAGCCTGGTGCTTCAGCCTCTTAACAGCACTTCTGCATTATTTCAATGATGATAAGGGTTTATCTCTGGACAATTCTGTCTGTGGTTACCTACTGCAGGAATCCTTGCAGCATCTCATCCACCAGACTCCTAACAGCTGAATCCAACTGTAAGCTCCTCACCTGTCATATTCTGTCAGCTTTCCAGTGGTAGTGTCAGGGTACTAGCGTGTTTCTAATGAAATTGTCATTGACTCAAATATCACTGAATTTGTAATTAAAAAGACATTTCCCATACATATGCTCTGCAAATGTATATAATGAGACTATCCACGTTGTGTATTTAAACTCAACAGTTTCTATTTTTAACCACTGGAATTTTCCTTGAGAAGCAGCTGCTTGAAAGAGTCCATTTTCAAGCCAGAGAAGACAATTTGCTTTGTTCTTTCCAGCGTGCAGGAATCAAGTCACTAGAGAAGGACACTGAAGGATCATGGTTTTTACATGTGTCCTCCATGGTATTTACATGATATTTACATGTGTCCTCCACATATAACCAGGACTTCAAATTAAAACACAGTTCCCATTCACACTTACAGGCTGATTTGTCACCAGGTACGAATCTGAATTCCGCAATCGGTTCAATGTCATCATCGCTGTCGTCCTCCTCCCCCCCTTCAGTCATGGGAGCCTCTTTTGTCTCCTCTTTAAGAAATTGAAAGATTTAGAAGAAACATGTTTATTTTGGGGGAAAAAAAAAAGTCACTTTTCTTTATTTTTTCAGGAACACACGCGTAACCAAATCAGAAACAACCTAAGAGAGGCACAAAACCTCCTCTCTGTTCTCCCAAAAAACTCCATGAGACTCCAAGATCCACATGGATATATGAGGTCCTCATAGCACCTCAACAACCCTTGCAACACACATGAAAACTTCTCTGTTTATAACTTAAGGAGTAGAAATCTCTGTACTGGTCACAAAATGTATTCAAGTATTTCAGGGAAACTGCCTGATTATTAAAAACAACAGTGCTCAAAACCCCCCAGTTCACAATTGTTATCATTTTTTAAATCACATGGATTTTTTAATGGATCCTTAACATTAGTGTCATGAAATCAGTTCGCTTCCAGTGTGGCCCCTCACAGGGGACTCTGACATGTTCAGAGGATCTTTGCTCCATTTCCAACATTCCTAGTCAGCCAGCAAGATGTCAGAAGCACAAAGTGCACCCAGAACCAGTGACAACAGCAGTGCTTCCTGACTTCTGTACGCCATGTACACAAATAAATAAGCATCAGTGTGGTGGTTTATTTTCTGTGAATAGAAACCCCACAAAAGTGACTGCAGTTCCTCACTTCAGGGCTGGGGACACTGCACTGACAGCCTCAAAAGTGCACAATTATTTTCTACAGGAGAAGAAGCTGTTCCACTGAGAGTGCTTTTTATCACACACAAAATTGGCACCACCAAGCATACGAAGGCGCCAAGAAGCTGCCAGCCAGCTGCCCCAAAAATGAAGTGTGCAAGGAAGCTACCCAGTTCTTCTCCAACTGACACCCGCAGGCACAGCTTGTTACTGCTGAGCCCAGCTCTTTGTTTTCAATGCAGTCAACTTCTGAGTGCCTTTTGCTAAAAAAGGGGTGAGGACAAGGCACAAACACGCAGAGAGCACACACAAAACTTTCAGAGGAAGAACACAATGTACCCTGCACAACTGAGAATGAAGACTCCTGAAGCCAACTAAGTGGAAAGGTTTAATACTTTTCAGCAGTTAAAATTGCAGGCCAGGGCTAGACTTTGAAAAGTAAAACCTACTTGCTGTGGAAGATTTACTGTAGGCAGAGTTAATATACTAAAAAACATACCCACAAAAAATATCCTTAAAAATCAGTCTATTAAGGATTTGTAGATAAAGGCTTTCACAGGATATCCATGTTTTCAAATGCCATAATCAGAATGAATTAAAAGCTACAAACAGTATCTTTCTTCAGATGAGGCTGTTTTTACTTCAAAATAACCACAGTTAAAGGAAAATGAGGAAGAAGAACCAAGAGGCATATGCAAACATCCTCTTATTATTTGTCGTGATAGACCGTCAGAGAACATTACTAACATAAGACAAGGAAATAATGAAGAACACTAATAGCTTAAAAGCATCTCCACCTCCTCAGAGTCTTGTCATTACTTTCTGGATACATCAGAAAAAAAAAATTAAATGCCAGATTTTAATCTTTATCTGTGCTGACCAGTAGGCATGAAGGGGAAAAGGAGATCTGCTCAAGACCTAACACTCATTTAATCTTCAATTGTGACGGCAGTTTCTGACACACTTAAAATATTAACAGGTCTGCCAGAAGAAAAATATTTATATATATATATATAAATATAATCTGCATACAAACAATGAAACAGAAAGCTTGTTTTCTCTACATCAGTGCAAGAATGGTCAAAAAAGTGGTTTTGTGGGCCATCTACAAAGATTCATTAAAGCTTGGTAACATGACCTATTGCCTTTTCTTGTTTGTATTTAACCAAGCCGTGGGAGAAAATGAATGAAAAGTTCTCTGGCTGTGAAACAGCAGGAATTCATCAAGCCTAGAGAGGGCAGCAAAATTAACATAAATTCAATAAAGAAGTAAATGTACTCAAGATGGAATCACAGGGAGACTAGCACAAGAACTAAATTGTTTAAAACAGTCTGAGAGGGCAGAGAACTGATTCTCAGCAGCTTCAGTGTACACAGCCACAAGCTGAGAGCAGAACTGTAAAGAAGTGACTCTAATCAAACGCTAAGCTGTGCTTCTACAATAACTATCCTTCAGGAAAATAAAAAAGAAAATACAAGCAATTACTTAAAATCAACATTTCCTCCTTCTGAGGAGGGAATTCTGTCCCTCAGGACTGCGTGGGAGCAGCAAGCAACACTCCTTACCTTCGAACTTGGCGTTCACCATGACGTACAAGTGCTCCCTTGGGAAGGCGCTCGGGTCCCTGGAGACAGCATGTAAACTTATGGTGGGGTAATCCAAGGAGAAGCCAACTCCAGAGTTTTCCAACCAAGACAGGCGACTGACGAGGGAGGAGAAAAAGAAGAGACAAGTTAGAAACTAACAGAGGAATCCACAGTACCTGACTCAAGCCTGCAGAAAAGCAAATCAACCCCAAAAAGTGAGTAATTGTGGACAAGGCACTTAGCCCACTCTGTGGGCATAAAGGGTCCTGGACCTGCCTGAACAGGACTTTGCAACAGCTTTAACTGATGGCTGAGGTAAAAGACACCTTTGCCTAAAGAATGTGAAGCTAAGAACCCTGAACACATCACAGCTTTATCACATTTACACTAAATGCTGAATTTCTCTCCCCGCCTCTCCATTTTATCCTCCCTGCAGATATCTATCATTCCAAAGACAACTACAAAGGTTCCAGGGTGTGATTTCTAACTCAAGCTATTAAATGTGGTTTTCCAAGACAAAGAGGACACTGAAAGGCAAGTCAGTGTCATAATTCCCAGAGGATTCTAGATCTGACGTGGGTATAGCCTGTATGTAGAAAAACAGCCAGTTCTGTGATCAGCAGAGCCAGGTTACGGGTATTCCTCCACTCACAACTTATGAGCTATAGACTCTGCTTTCCCCACTTTCACTGTCATCCCAACCACAGCAAAAGACAGCACAGGTTGTCACCACCAGGATGCTGCCTCCTTTGTATCAGAACAATCAACATCTTTCTAGACACTGAGAAATCAAACTCAATCTAGATTTGGGTGCCTGTAATCAATGATGTCACACAGTGAACAGAAATACTCAGGGCCAGAAAGCAGGAGTGCAAAACTCAGCATTCACAAGCTTTTGTGGTGGGACAAAACCAATGGAAAGGTCACAGAAGACTCCTTGCCTTGGAAAATCTGGCTGAGAGCAAAAGCTAGTGCAGTGGGAGCAAGGAATTTATTTCCTAGCCTCAACTGTCCAGTCCTCAATGTTTACAGCTGCTGGTGGGGAGTCAGTACATGGATCAAGAGCCACACTGTGCTCCTGGATATCCCACTCTCCCACAGCACTCCTGCAAACACCGGTGTTTTCTGTTCATCCCAACAAGTGACTCTGGTCAAAGCTCTGTGATGCACTTGAAACACATGGAGAGGAAACTGACAGACTTGTAGGTGCCTCACACAAAAGTCTACTGAAAGAAACTAACAAGGAAACTCAACATTAGGCTTCCTCAGAGCAGATACCCCACAAACAGAAGTCCTGGTAGTTTTAACCAATAAATAAAACAGTTAAATAAAACAGTGAACAAAATTTCAGAGAGGTTCCTCTCCAACATACCACTAACAAGCTCAGGTGGGGCAAAAGCTCCTCCGACAATATTGGCCATTTCATAAAAGTTTCCTAGTCTGAGGTTTTTAAAAGACAAATTACTCCTCAGAGTGAGTGCACATTTTAAATTGTGTTTTTGTTCCAACAATGCTCTTCAGTTGCAGAATGTATTATAGGTATTTTTCCACAGTTAAAAAAATTACGATGTTTTAATCATCAACCTGTCTCCCTGAGCTATACAATGCAGGCAGAATTGAAAGGAGACCATAAAGAGCTAGGATAACATCTTCCAGAATAACCAGACTGATTTCTGCCTAGTAAGAACACTCTCCACGTTATTAATGCAACATGAAAGACTTCACAGAACCAGAGTAGTTATTAACAGCAGAAACCCAACAGTCCCGTCTACTCCCCTGCCAGAAGAGGAGAGCTGCAGTGGTTTTAATTATAGAATGGTTTGGGTTGGAAAAGACCTGAAGATCATCTAGCTCCAATCCACTACCTTGGGCAGGGACAATTTCCACTACACCAGGATGCTCAGAGCCCCATCCAACCTGGCCTTGAACTACCAGAGATAGGACATCCTCTGCTTCTCTGGGCAACCTGTGCCAGGGTCTCACCCTGCTCATAGTACAGAATTTTTTCCTAATAACCAATCTAATGCTCTTTTTCAGTTTGAAGTCATTTCTCTTTGTCCTACCACTACAGTTCCTGTCAAAAAGCCCCTCTCTGGCTTCCCTGCATGCCCCTTCTGGAACTGGGAGGTTGCCATGAGGTGTCCACACAACTTCCTCTTCTCAACGCTGAACAACCCCAACCTTCTTAGCTCCAAGATTTCCAGGTCCTTCTTATGTTGGGGATTCCAGAGCTGGATACAGCATTCCAGGTGGGGTCTCACAAAAGCAGTGGGGCAGAATTTCCTCTTTTGCCCAGCTGGCGACAGGATACAACTGGCATTCTGGGCTGCAAGTGCACATTTCTGCACCACGCTGAGTTTTACAGAATGGTTTGGGCGGGAAGGAACCTTACAGCTTTCTCGTTCCAAGCCCCTGCCGTGGGCAGGGACACCTCCCACTAGACCAGACTGCTCCAAGTCCCATCCAGCCCGGCCCCGAATGCCCCAGCCAGCCGGGTCCCTGGCCGTGCTGCTCCCTCTCGCCCAGGTTTAAACCAGCAGGAGCAGCGGGACGCCGCGCAGAGCCTCAGAGCTCTGAGGGCTTCCCCCCCTCACGGCCCCTTCACCCGAACCCCCATCCGGGCCCCTAAGGGCCGTCCGGGGCAGCCCCCGAGGGCGCCCAGCCCCGCCTGTCCCCCGCACCTCTCGGCGATGTAGAGGGTGCCGGTGCCCAGGCTGCGCCCCGCCAGCAGCGCCTCCGTGTCCGCCTGCTGGTGGCGGACGCCGTCGGCCGGCGGCGGGAAGCGCTTGAGGAAGCTCATGGCGCCGCCGCCGCCTCCCTGCTCCACCATCGCGGCCGCCGGAAGCGGAACGCGCCGCTCTGTGATGCGGTTCCGCCCGGGACGAGGCGTCACCGCCCCGGGACGCGATGTCACCGCCCCGGGACGCGATGTCACCGCCCCGGGACGAGGCGTCACCTCCTCGGGACGCGATGTCACCGCCCCGGGACGCGATGTCACCGCCCCGGGACGAGGTGTCACCGCCCCGGGACGCGATGTCACCGCCGCGTTCCTGTTTCCGTAGCTCCGCAGCGCGGCGGTCTGGGTGCCGCGAGTGCCGCGGGCGGGGTCCGCGTTAAGTTGTCTTTGTTGTCTTTGTCTGGGTAAGAGGCGCAAAGGGGAGCGCTGAGGTGATCGGAGAGGGCTGGAGCACCTCTGCTGAGGGGACAGGCTGAGAGCTGTTCTCCGAAGAGAAGGCTCCGGGGAGACCTTACAGCCCCTTCCAAAGGGGACACAAGAGAGCTGGAGAGGGACTTTGGACATGAAAGGAAAGGACAAGGGGAAAAGGCTTCAAGTTGACAGAGGGCAGAGTGAGATTAGACATTGGGAAGGAATTCTCCCCTGTGAGGGTGGTGAGGCCCTGGCACTGTTGCCCAGGGAAGTTTTGGATGCCCTATCCCTGGAAGTGTTCAAGGCCAGGTTGGATGGGGCTCTGAGCAATGTGGTCTACTGGAAGGTGTCCCTGCCCATGGCAAGGAGTTTGGAACAAGATGGTTGGAACATGTCTTTAATGTCCCTTCCAACCCAAAACGTTCAGATTCTATAATGGACAGTACCAAGAGCAGTCACAGAACCATTGAATATCCTGAATTGGAAGGGACCCACAATGATCATCAAGTCCATCTCCCAGCCCTGCACAGGACACCACAAGAATCACACCTTGTGCTTGAGAGTGTTGTCCAAATGCTTCTTCATCTCTGCCTTATCTGTTTTAGCCTGGAAGTCTTGTTGGAGAGGTGACAGAAGGAAAGACAAATACAGCGGCTTCTCAGTTACCATTACTGGGTGCTGTAAGGGGAATTTCTGGGGTGTGACCAACACCCAATGTCTCAAATACACAGATGAAAAAGAAAATCACAAGTACCTGAATTACTTAAAGGGTGTCCAGTTGATTTCCCCCAGCAGTGATGGAGCTGGGGTCAGGAGCCCAACACCGTACCTGGTGAGCAGGGGGTGTCTCAGGAGAGCTCACTGCAGAGATGGGAAGGCTGCCACCTCCTCACGAGCACTGGCCCTGCTTCTTCCCCCGGATTTACACCATTTCTCTTGCTACAGCAGTGAGAAACAGGGATTACTGATGCATCAGTGAAGTACATCTCTGTCGGGGAATTCTTCTGTTAATGCCATCAGTGAGACTGCATCACTGCAAACATCCCTTCTCCCTGAGTTGTCACAGGATGACGAATGCTCCTGCCAAGCAACATACCAAAAGCCCATGCAAGTTGTTAGCTTGTCATGCATGTTAACCTTCCCTTTTATCAGTCTAAATTTACTTCTCAGGAGTCATATACCTACCTGTGTGCAAACAAACATGAACCGATTATTAACAAGATTAGGTCTCCATCTTTCCTTTCTCTGGACTTTCCTAGCTACAGTCTTGGATAGCAAAGAGCAGAACATAACATGGTTCTCTTAGTCTGAGCTATTGACAATGCTTTGGAAAGCTGCTCAACCATGCCTACCCATTTTGGATTTTAATTACGCAAATAATAATAATGCAAATAATTGTTACTCATACAAATAATCACCTAGACTGAAATGAAAGCAAATTCCACAATGAAATTATATTTAAACACCACTGGAATAGCTTGAAAAAAAATCCAACAGAGGCAACAGGAGATGAGGAAAAGGGAATTTCTCAACCATCTTCAAGTTTGCCACACCAAGTGGTCAACTGGAAACAAAAATTTGCAGTTCATCCAAGAACACAGATCAAACTATGGCAGCTGGTGGGAAGAGATCCAAACACATGGAAATATCATTCACTACACTTAGTGGTTATAAAGCAATGCTCCTGTTCATGTCCACCTACTGTGACTGTCATATCAACCACAGAGAGTTTTCACCACCTTTGTAGTTAACTCCAAATCACACAACAACTTTAGGTCATTATAAATTAAGATTTCTGAGTGGTTAGAGGTTGATTTACTACTGATTGAAGCTGCTGCAGTGGAGTAGTACAAAGTTAATTTCTCTTCCTGCATGCAAATCCAAGTCTTTCTTCTGTGGCATACCACTCTTCCAAAAGAAAATGGGAAAAAGGATAGTTTAAGCCCAGGCAGGAAGTTGGTTTTGAGGATGAGGCATTAAAGAAGAAGAAGAAATCCACATCTTCCTTGTTTACACAATCCAGACACTTCACACCAGAGCACTGAGTGCTGCACCTAAGAGAAGCTTAGAGGGGGAAGGCAGATGTTTCCTCTAAGTTTGAATGGAACAGAATGGCATTACCTGAAAACTTTTCTGCAGCTGTAAGAGTTTTAAGAAGTGAGTTAGGATCCAGCCCCCCACTTACATCTGAACACTGGGTGTCCAAACTGTGATTTAGTCAACCAGGGCCATGTTAGGAGGCTATGGAGAGCAGCAGGTATCTTCACAGGATTGTCACCTTAGCACAGAAGGCAGGAGTCACCATCCAGGGGAGCTTGTTTCTCTCTGCAGCCCTGCCTGCCATAAGGTGGCCAGTTCAGACTTAGAAACTCAGAATCTGTTAAAAATGAAAGTGTAAAGTTTTGGCAGTGGATTTGGAGCAAGAGGATGGATTTCACAGCAAATTCTCATCACTACCAGAAACATGCAGCAGCTTGACTGCAGTCATAGACACATTCAAAATAAAGATTGACAGGCTTCAGCAATTCCCTCAGAGAAGCCACTCTCTTCTTCAATTTGTTTCTTTCTCCCTGACTTTCTCCTGTTAAAGTCCCGAAATATCATCCATGTCCATTGCCTTTGCCACACTGAAAATCTGCTTCTTCAGCGTGTCTCTACAGACTTCCATTTCCCCCCCATTTTTTCCAGGTTTTACACATCTCAGCCTAAATAAATGAACCTGGCTCCTCTGTCAGGGGCACCACGTGGACACCTCATGGCTGTCTGCTGGCACAGCCTTCCTGGGCACAACGCTGGCTGCAGGCACACTGGTTTTTGTCAAGTGACTGCAACATCACTACGAGAGGGGATATGAAAAGTATATAAAAGATGGAACACACACAGAAAACCATCGTGACTGCAAAAACAAAACCATCAGGTCTTCCCCACCATCAGCCAGAGCTGCTCAAAGGAAGGAAGATTTTGTCAGTTGAGTTGCCATAACAAAACCAACATAAAACAGGAGTTGCCCATTCCCATGGCAGGCAGTGGCACCATCACAGGCTGGAACAATACACAGCAGCCATTACTCAGTGCTTGTTCTAAAACTAAAAAAGGTATGTGCATGTGTAATGCTCATTAAAAAGCACTTGTATCTGCAATACACATTATACTTTGTACATCAAGTTATTTCAATTTTTTTTTATTATGACAATTTACATGTCATATTTATATGAAAGAAATGACAGTAGATATTATAACAAAACCATTATGAAAGAAAAGTTACACAATTAGGCCTACAAGCTATAAAATGGCTTCAGGCCCAGCTTATACACAAAGAGTTCTGACCAGACTGTAGTGAGAGACAACGCTGAACAAGTCATTAACAAAAATATTGGCACCAGCCTTAACATTTTTTCTTACTTCATTTACAAGGAATACAGTATTTAAACAGTTGTGTACTGCAAATCTAAAAACATTAGCTGTTAATAAACTGCAGTTAACCCTTTGAGCACTATGCCACCATGATTTCCATTTAAAAAAGTTTTAACGCAGCATGTTTTACATGCACGTGATATTACCAGTGGGAGGGAAAAGACAGTGAAAGCACCACCCAATTTATGTGCAACAAGAATAACACTTCCAGTTTTTTCAAGGTATCTCCCCCCCTTCCCACACACACAGTGTGTGTCCCCTGGGTCCTTTCCCTTTGATATTGTAGCAAGTCATGTTTGAAAAGAGACTGAAAAAAACCAAGGTTCAGGACTTAAAAAATGCAAAGATTAAACTCTACATAAAGAGCCAGCTTGTGGAACTTTACCATGTTAATTCTTTAGAGAAAGAAAACAAAAGATGACGAGACCATTTTTAAGGAACTCAAGGTGTCTTTGCAAACATACAAACAGCACATGTGTGCAAGACAAAACTGTATTTCATGTAAGCATATCTTAAATTTTAAGAGACCTATCTGGCAGGTTGGATCCAGTTCTCAAAAGAATACTGGAGGGTAAGCATCCACGTGGGACACTAAGAATCCCTGATGTTTGTCTCACGGACAGGATCTGTGCCTGTATGAGAACTGCCCTGCACCCAGGAATGGTGATGTTATGCGTTTGGGTCAGTCCCATCCGTCCCCTGGCTGCAGCAGGAGAGCTGTGAAACACGGCAGGAACTGCATTGGCAACAGCAGTTTAATGCCAGTTAGGAGGAGGAGCATCCTTTGAGTGAACACAGAATAGGAATAAGGTACTGTACAAGATTTTAGAGTCCATATAACGAGTACAAAATGGAAAACTAAACAAGGCTTACAGCTTTTATGATTTGACTTCCTTTTCTACCACTACCTTGAGTGGCAGATTATTATCTATTAAGGACTTTTATCTGTTCTAACAAACAAACAGTGCACTGGTTACTAGGTCAATCATATGTTTTGGCAGAAGGACTTTATCCCTGTTGAATCACTTACGTTCTGACAGACTGATCCAAGTTCAGTTGTGTGGGACACAGTAAGAGGAACAAACAAGAAAGCAAATTGTGTGGACTCCGACTATGATCCCTGGAGACAAACATTGTCATAATATTCTACAGACTGATCCTAATTTTTTCTACATCCACATTGCACTGATGGAGGAACATCATTTATTCCCTCAAGGAAGGAGACATCAAGTACATTTTCCAGTTACTTTGAAAATCAGGATGAGAAAAGGAGAGTGTCGGGATGATTCTCCTGAATGGAGACCTTCCTTTGGAAATCCAACTTTTCAAGAGCACGTCACAAGTAGCTTCTAGGCCTGTCCGAGACCTGTCTTGCAAATGGCATGAGTTTGCATACACACTATTCCATTCCACTTCCCTCCATCCATTCCCCATCTCCCGTTATTGGAACAAGCATCCAAACAGCAGGAGCGAGCGACTCTGTCTGCACCTGGGGAACCAGTGAGACTGACTATACACAAAGTGCTGCAAAGTGCACAAAGTAAACCAGCCGAACAAATGGAGCCGTGCCATCGCTCAGCCCTCCTCAGCAACCTTTGGGGTTGTATGGAGCAACAGCACATCTGCTGGCAGGCACATGTGCCCCTCTAACTGCAATGCTGTCCCCTCTCCTGCTCCTCAGCTCAGGTGTGGGGCGCCAGCATTTACAAGATGATAGTCAAAAACCCAAGTTGTAAGACTTGCTTTCAATTGCAGTTGAATTAGAACGCTTTACACCACAGATTCAGCTATAAAAACCTACCTACTTTAGAGTGTTTTATTCTTTCACCTAGAAGCTCTATGCAAAGAAAAACCCAAATGAATAATTTCTGCTGGATTTTTTTACTTTCTGCCTTCCAACATTTTAAGTGAGATACAGTCCCTATGCTGTTAGGGAAGGGGAGGCAGAAGAGACTACCAGCAAATGTGATCTTGATCCTGTAAATCCTTACTTCAGACAATATCCTAAATGCTTCTATGAAGTTTTAAACACTTAAGTGTTGCCATAGGTAACAGTATCACTTAAGGACTTGCAAAATTCTGCTGTCTTATTTCTAGAGACTCTCATACCATATTCAATGCAATTTTTTCCCCAAAGTTACTGTTTTGTTTGAAAATACTTAATCTTCTACATATATTTATATGTATTTAAGGATTTTATCTACCCACCAAATCAGAAGCATACATCCAATGCAAATACATACCTAGGGTACACACCGCATGCCAGAACCACATTACAAGTCTGAATAGTAGTCACTGCACACATATCAAACCCAATTTTCAAGGCCTATATAAAGCTTTTTTGAATTAGGTGATACAAATCTCTTTGTCAGACCAGTTCTGGGGGTGAGCATTACTGCCATGATTTATTTAAATCACTGTGTACAAAGTGAATTTTAAAAAGCAGACACCGTAAAAATTCCTTGTTTACTTTTCATAAAAGAAGTTTGTAAAAATATGTGATTTGAAATCATTATTTGAAGGTTTAGACTAGAGCTTCCTGCTGAAGGAAACTGAAAACCATGTTATAAGCACCTGAAAACAGAGGTATAAAATGGAGCCACTGACAATGAAGGATTAAAATTATTAAACAGTTGCAGCATCTAGAGCAGTGTAGTTCAAATAATAGATGGGAAGTCAGAACAAGTGTAGCACTACCATACAATTTTTCTTTTGTGAACATGTATCTTTTGCCCCTTGAGCTTCTCAGTGTAAGGTCTCTCACCAAGAGTTCAGACACAGCAATTAGAAAACAGAAGTGAACAGAAAACAAGTCCAACTAAGTCATTAGCTCCCATAATATGGAGAATAACCGAGACACTTAATGCAAGAAAATCTTGAAACTTCAAAAATGAGCTTTTTAGAAAAAAGTGTCTCTTGTTTCTCCTAAGTGCTGCTAGACTAGAACAATCTCTTCATTCAAAAAAATAATCATGAAGATGCCGTGATTTTATAATGTAATTTAGCATGTACAAAATTAAAGTATCAAAGAATTGATTGTTCAGCACTGACCTTGCTAACTGTTGTTAAATGTGATGTTATTTTCCATCTTATATCAAGAATATGCTCAGGTTTATCAGACAACCAGAAGACAGCAACTGTGGTGAAACCAAGCTAGCTGTTAATTCTATCCCCTTTCTGCTTAGATTAACACTCCTCATTCATTACTGCAGAGTGGCCCTGCTTGTGTGCTTTTTGCCACTGAGTCACAGAAGTCCCACACAGGGAAGCAAACAGCCAATGTTTACCTTGGTGGCACAAAAAAATCCACTCCTCCACTTGATTTATATGTTCTTCCCAGCAGTGCTACTTACACTACACATAGAAATCAGCTTCCCTCCCCATCAGTTATATACAGAAGAGCTTGCAGATAAAAAAAGACAAAGCTTTTAGAGACAATCTGTGTGGAATAAACAAGAGTTTGCTGAATAAATGCTCTGCATATTCAGCCAGTAGCTGCTTGTTCTTGTTAAAAACAATCCCTGGCCTGTTTCCTGTTTCCCATACGGTCTGGGCTTTAAGCCCAAAGCTACACCTGAAGATCACTATTCAAAGACAACTCCTGATCTCACACTGAGCACAGAAGGGCACCAAGAGTGTAAGGACACCAGGATGACATTTTCACTCTGGAATCACATATATGTACTGTAACAGGATGAACCCTGTGACAGCTGGCCTCTTGTCAGAAAATGCCATCCTCCCAGATAGGAGGTGATACATTTTCCACCAAACAGGAAGCCTTAAAAATGACAAAAATACCAAGTTTTAAAATGGTAATACTTTCCACAGCATTTTTTGCAGTTTTTCCTTGCACACCATTCCCACTGATCTAAGGAGGAACCCTAGATCTTGTGGGATGAAGCCATCTCAGGTACCAAGGGTGACTTCTTAGAAGACAGAAAAGTTGCTTTTAAGAAGAGACCTATAGAAAGCACAATTTGGTAACAACTGGCCATTTTTAAAACATGACAATTCTGATCAAAGATGCAATACTTCTGTTTTACTTCCTGGTCTTTCCTGCTTTTACATCACTCTAAATCGGTACTCATTTTTTTTTCATGATTGGTATATCCAGAATTGTAACCTTTTGTTATTTTCTTACATAGACAAGTACCCCCCCACTAAGTATTTAGCATTTGGTGTTGACTCTACAAGCAAGAATGTTTGATCAAATACTAAAAGGCTCCATCAGGCAGCAAAGGAAAATATGGCACTGCCAAAACAAATGAGGAACCATTGATTCCACAGAGTTGATGGATGTGAATCAGTTTGCACTGCAAGTATTAAAAATGCTCAGCAGGTACTATCATGGACAAGTGGAAGGCTTATGTTCTTACTTGTTCTAACACATAAGTATATTAGAATTTAGAAGCACTACATTTATGCATCACCTAGGCAAAGAAAAGCACTAGAGTAGCTTAAAATGCTACATATGCTTTTAAGAACTCATTCTAAGCTTCTGTGGCTCTTCACTACCCATTTTAGTCATTTAAATGTTACTTGTTAACATCAGTAAGGTAGGAAAACATTTAATCTTTGATGAAATTAAACTGTCGTGTAGAGAGTGATTTCTCTTTGTTTCTAATCACAAGCTTGCTTAGCACAGCAGATAATGAGCAAGTTCCATCTTCTTGCATCTTTCTGATCCTAGTTTTATAGCATGGTATGTGCACTGCTAGAACCCAAACGAGTTAAGAGTCATGGAGTGGTTCTGACAGACCTTGTGGAGAAAGAACTGGGGGAACAAAACCAAGACTTTAAAGGCCAGCAAGTGGGTAAATTTTGGATCTAGGTTTTCCAGAGAGGTATTTAGTAAAGGCCTAATGCTGGTTTTATTACAAGAAAACAGAAGTGCTTAATGACTGATTAGTAATTACAATATAATGGAAGGGAATCAGGTGGGGCAGGAAAGGAGAACTCACTCCTCAGTGGCAGCAGCAGTTTTGGTGCATCCATTGCCGGCAATGGACATAAACACCAGTCAAAAATCCAAATCTCAGAGCAAAAGGATTAAGAGATGTGACCTTCTTGGATTTCAATGTTTGGCAGATCTGTTTGAACTGTCTGTGTCCTGCAACATGTACAAATGCGACAGCCTGCAACTTAATCAGAGTAAAGAGAAAACAGTGCTCTTGATGTGCCCCATGTTGATTTGGTGGGGTTTTTATTCTTCCATTGTCTTTTTTTCCACCCCCTTGAATAAAAGCACATATCACTTAATGCCTGCTCAAAAGTTGATGAGGTGTCTTGGAGTCAAGCATTTTCTCTCAGAAACTCTGCCTTCTTGAAATCTGTTGGTCACATGACAGTTATTAAAATGTATTTTAAGAAAATTCTAATGGCCAAAGGCCAACAACTACATTCAAAACCTGCTAATACATCCAGGCAGATAAGTAAAACCAAAACAAAAACACACACAAACCCCAAACAGGAAACCTCCAAAAGGAAAACTGTTCCATTTGTTTACTTCAATTTGAAGTAGATATTAAGGGCATGAATGGACCAGTCATGGTTTATTTGAAAATCCCTCCATCCTCTTATGCACTGTCATTCTGTGGTCAATGAACTGTTTGTTTTTACAAACACATTTTGTTCAGAATACTCCAACTGGTGATGAAACTCACGTGGCCAGGCAGCGACCTCAGGGTTCTTTTGTCTGTAAAAGTTTGCAGTGCTTACAGACTTACTTGACATCCAGCTTACAGACTAACTTGACATCAATACGTCCTCCCACTAGACACTGTGCATTGAAGGCCATCTGATGAACTGTGCATGAGACCACAGAAATTCATGGCTAGAATGTTTTGACTGTCAAAAACTTCATTACAGTACACTTCACTGTACAAACACTTCAAAGGATGTTTATTAGGAAAGTCTGCAAGTCATAATGAATAGCAGAGTTCTTGTTTATGGTACCTTCTTGGCCTCTAATAATTCTGTTTGCCTCCAGTATTGAAATCAAACTGCTTCCATGAAGGTGATTACTAAAATGAGCTATGGTATGTTAACCTACAACTCACAAAATGCGACAGTACAGACATTAATTTTGCTTTTAACTGTCTGTTAAGTTGTAATCTAAGTTGTGAACATTTAAATATAATATATATCTCATATGAAAAAGCTAAAGCACAAGTGCTTCTGCACCACCCCCCTCCCGTCCCCCCACCCCTTGAGCCAAACCCACCCCAGTTCCGGTTTGGGCCCTGACTGATTTGGAATGCTTTCTTAGGCCACCCATTTCCACAAATTTGTATGCACTCAGGAAATATAAAGTCAAAAATATACAAATCTCTTGTTGTTATAAGGTTTTTGTGAGTGAAATTACCCAGGACCATGGACTTGGAAGGAGAAGGGGGGTAAGAGAGGGAATTTACAGCAATTCATCTTCAAAGTTCAAAACTGGTCACTTCACAGAAAGACTGCAGGACTGGTGAAATTCTTGCTTCTAGAAAGTGATACTGTAGTGGAGAATTTTCTAGGAAAAATAAAACAGCTTTTAATAACTGGCCCGCTGGTATGAGCTACCGTGGAATAAATTAGCACAAAAATGGAAGTCTTATAACTGTTCACTGTTACAGACGTAATCAACAAGGTCAGTCACTCTCAAAAGTTCATCTTCATCTTCCTCCGGCCCTACCGCTTCCTGCCCGCTCCCTGTCCCGTTGGGCGCCAGGCTGGCGCTGGCTGTGCTGTCCTTGGGAGCCTGGGTCTTCTCGCCTGGCTTGCCAATCAAGTTCTCAATGGTTTTCCCTGGGCTCTGTCCATTGGTGGAGGGCAAGTCCACCAGGCTGTAGTCCAAAGGGCTCTCTACTTTCCCTACGTTATCAAAGTCATCTTCGTCGTCGCTCTCTATCCGGTAGCAGTGCTTCTTGGGGTTGTCTTGGGGCGCTTGTGCTGCTGGCAGCTTATCTGCAGGAGCGGGGGTTTCTGCATCGTCGTTGGCGTTTTCGCACGCGTCTTCCTCGTCGGTCTCGATTCGATTCAGGCGTTTGCGGACTGGCTTCCCTTCTTCCTCCTCATCCTCTCCTTCTTCCTCGGAATAGTCATCTGTACTTCGCCGACGTTTTCGAATCAATCGTTTTGATTCCTTTGTGGATTCATCATCTTCAGAGTTCTTAGAGGTGTAGCTCTCTGGAAGAAGCAGCAGACTTAGAGCCATTAGCAAATCTCAGTGCAATATTTATCTTTCGCACTCATTAACAAGACAGCTCTCTGAGCACACACGTTTCTGTCTCCTTCCCCAGGTTCCCCAACCAAGCCAAAAGGCTTGCATTCTTTTTAATTTTTAAATAAACTTCTAATGTAGCAAGTATCACCAACTTATGGATATTCTGTTTCCAATCCGAGGAGTACCAGAGGCTTTAGAAGTGTTCTCCCCTAACACTGGTAACTCCATGCTGGGAATAAGGCAGAACTGCATTCCTCATCTCACAGTATGTGCTTTATTTGACCCTGACAGAAACTCAGAACCCAAATAATGGCTGCTCTATCATAAAATTCATGCATCTACACACACACAAAGTTGTACTATACCCCTGCCACCCCCAAATTATATACAACTTCTTCTAAAGTAAAGGAATGCTGCCTTTCACCTGAAGTTTGCTGCTCTTTAATGGGAGGCTTGGTGTTTTGGCAAACTGGAATATTGCCTACACACCAACAGCCTTTACACTGATCTTCAATGGTTGTGGTGACAAAAAAAGGAAATTGAAAAATTAAATGGCAAACATAATGTGTTGTCTCTTTGTGATTCCAATCAGAAATCATGGGAATTTTCATTTTAAAGGGTATTATTAATGTAGGTTCAAGTGTATAGAGACTGTCAGTGTTCCTCTATTTTTAAAGTAATTACAATTCCAGTAACACTGTTACGTGTTTTATGATATACTGTGGAAACAACTGCAGGACAGTGCTGGAAAGGTGCTAAATGGTGCTGATTTTAATACATGGGAAGCCAATATTGAAAATACCCGAGGAAATGGGATTTCATGAAGAAAAGACAACATCAATCAGGGAATGTTTAAAGCCACTAGTGCTGGCAAGAAAAAGCCACCGCAGGGCCTGAGAACAGGCTGTATTGAAGATCATGTTTTTGAGACACTACTGACTTGCATCACGTACTTGTTTCCCTTCACCTAGAGAATACTCTATCACTCTGTAATCTCAGCACAGCCCTTCCAAAACTGAGACACTCAGGCTGTCAAGGACAGCTCATTTTCTGAGGAAGCCTGGTATCCATTGAAACTGCTCAGCATTTGGAAAGCCAGACCTAAGGTCTGGTAAGCCAGGCACTCACAATCCAAAACAGCCAAAGCCAGTGACTAGTTTTGTAAAAGCTAATAAATTATAAATCACAAAGCACACCAATCACTCATGGTGACATTACTGAGAGAGGCTTCCTCTGCACTTGGCACAGCTCCTTAAACAGGAGATGGAATGAGTCTGAACCACCAGCACAAACACAGTCAGGGCACCAGAAGCAATGCCCTTCCTCTTACATAAGAGAATCTTTAGAGGCTCGTGGGATGCAGCTTTGTGACCTCTTAACAGAAAAGTGGTGAAACAGTTGCATTAGTGCCAGTCTTGGAATACCAATATTCTGTGTCACGTGCAGTAAATTCAGACCTGGAAGTCAGGATTTGGGGCAATGATAAATTTGAGAAGTGACTCAAGGCATCATAAAGTACCAGCGGCTGTTCCAAAAGGAAACAGTTTCTGAGAAACATCAAGGAATGCTAGAAAGAAAAATCTCTGATATCTTGGAATTATGTCACTTTCCCTTCATGCTGATGCTGACATACACCTGCTCCTGGAAATGCTGGACTGTTTATTTTACCTTCACTATCTGAAGTGGAGAGCCTGCGTTTATGAACTCTTCTCAACTCCTTCCCATATCGGACACTTTTCTGTGAGCCATCACTTTCTGAATCTTCCTTATAATTAACTTGTCTCTTCTGATTCCGTCTTGATCTTCTTCTCCTAGTTTCCAGGTAATCATCATCACTGTAATCTGTGTAATCACCACTCTCTGTATGGAACAAAAGAGTGATGTGCATTATTCCATCAAAGCAAAACTGCCTCACATAATAAATTTAAGTAAGTTTCCTAATTCAGATAGTTTCCTTACAGTGCTTTTGTTTCCTTATCTCTACTGGTGTCAAAGACATCTCTACAATTCCTGACAGTGGAAACAACCTTACTGAATTGATGGTGCATGTTACCAGTACCTCAGGAGAGTCTGATCTGCTTTTAAAATTTAAATAAATTGTACTCTACTAGAAGACTTGTAAGAACAGGTAGATGAAAAACAACTGACAGAATGAAACTCCAAGACCTGAATTATATAAGTTAATAACAAAAATCAGTTTCACTCAATCGTGGGTTTGCTTAAAACAGAAACCGTACAGAAGAAACTTACCATCAATCGCAATTCTTCCTGCACCAGTCTACTGCAGCTAGTCTTCAAAAATTAGATTTATTTACATCAGTTGAAAATAGCCTTAAATCAACTTCAGCTGCTGTTCACTGAGATATGCCAGAACAATTATCCCAAGATACATTTCTATAAAAGTCACACACTGTTCCTAAGTTTTTGACATTTCCTAAGTGATTGACATGAGTCATAGATCAAAGTGGCATCCTCTTTACTTCCTAAAACATTAGACAAAGAAACAGAGCAAGTCAGCAAGAACAACCAGCTTCAAAAAGAAAGTCTGTCTCTGGAGACTGGAAATAAAACCTCTTGCAGGGCACCTGATTTCCTTAGCTCAAAACAGGCTTAAAGCAGGATCCTGATGGACAATAATGAGGGTAAGGGAGAAACAGAAACACACAGTTAAGATTATACTTTTAGATATATATGGAATGATACTGTAAACAGTTGATTTTATCACAGATGCGTGTCCACCAGGAAACAAACAGTTGCTCTTGTGCATTACAGAACAGATGAGCAATCTCTTTAGACTTCTGCCAGTACCTTCATTGATCAGAGCAATGATGCATTGACAACAGGGAGATCACTCATATAGTTGTCTTCATCTGTCCATGCATAAACCTTACTTTTGGAAATCAATACTCCAAAGCAACTTACTCCAACATGTTCATCATCTGTGTTCTAGACAGACAGATAAAACACTGGAGAGATAACACACACTGCAGTAAGTTAACACTCCAGTGTAGTTAGAACCTTAAATTCACAATAAGAGTGAGAAAAAATGAGTGCTTATGGATATGACACTTTCTAGTCTGTGTCACAAATGAAGCTGAAACAAGGAGGACAGTCTTCAGAGAAAGATGCTGACCATGAGAAGGTTTATGTAATGCAGAGAATGTACTATTCTCACACTTCAAACCATGCCAACAGAAAATGAAGTAGTTGAAGGACAAGTAGAATAAAGTGAATTATTAGGTTCTTCTGTGATGCAAGAGTCTTCTGTTGCTAAAGATTTTAAGGATAATTTTAGGAGAGAGAGATTCAAGGTGTTTTTCTTTGCTTTCAAGTCTACCAGAAAACACAGAATGCCATATAACTGAATTTTTCTTCCACAAAAGTGACAGAAAACGTTTCTTTCAGAATCTTTTTCATAGGTGTGTTCAGAAGGTCTTCTACTAGCTATAAAGAAGCACGCTTTTGTCTCCATCTTCTTTCCTATAATCATGTGCCAAACAGGAGAGGTACTGAGGTAGCTGTAACTATCCACAATGGTGGCCTCTAGAATCATAGCACAAGCATTTATTTAAATACATATTACCTAGAAATGCCAAGAACCTAGTGCTCAATATAAGTTTCCTGAAAAATACTGACAGCAGAACAAGTTGCAAACTGCTTTACAGCAAAGATGACATTTGACTTGACCAAAGCAAGCAAACAAGTTAGTGTCAGTCATGACAGAAACTCAGACTGCCATTCTCCCTCTCTCCAGAACAGAGTATTTAAAATATCAAAGATTGCTTATACTCACCAGACTCTCTGCTTGAATTGTCCTCAGACTCTTCATCTTCATCATCTTCAGAGTATTTTTTCTTGACTGTTTTCCTTCGTAACCTCCTGCTTTGCCTCATGGGCCTGGAGAGGTGTCGCCTGGATATGCGGGCACAGAACTCGGAGTCGCTGTCCTCGTTTGATGGTGGATCATCTTCACTTTCATCCAGATTTTCCTCTGATATAACAAACTCATCCTGAGATCTGTTCAAAGGAAAACCCCAGACAACAGAGACGGGCATCACAACCAAAGGATTGAACTAGTACTTGTACTTTACAAGCAAGTGCTAAATATCATTTTACACAAAACAAAACAGCACAGATCCTATAACGAGGAGTAAAGACCCAGAGAGAACAAGCTGCCATCACTGACACGAGGGTTCAGCTGTGTATTTGGGATATGGCTCTACAGTGCATGACATTACACAGCAGACTACAACAGCAGGTGGATATAAACACTCTGTCAAACCAACACTGCAGGTGGCATTAACATAGGACAGATCCTGGAGTGTTCATATGGTTCATTGCAATGTAATGTTTGCATAGCAGTAACTGTGGAGGGAAAAACACACCAACCATGTTCTAGCAAAGGTGACCTTTCCTTCACAAACCCAGCACGGTCCCACCATATTGCTGAGAACTAGAATATCGTGTCTTAACACAAAACTATAGCTCTAATGCAAAACATACACCTTACAACCTTATAAACTTGTAACATTCCCATAATTTCAAGTGAGCCAAAGCTTTTTTAAAAACCACTGAGCACTGAAGGTACACAATCACTTGCATTTGGCTGCCAGCCGAATCTAAATTCCAGTGTAAGATCCAGAAGGCCCTAAGCAGAGGATGGAGTTGAAAATCCACGAGCACATTTTAGCAGATCAATGCACTATTAATTCTGTGACATTTCTACAAGCTACACTCATTGATTGGAAATTTCCAGTACATGTAGCCTAATTATTCAGGGTGCCACTGAAATGCCCTCAGCAGGTGAAAAATAAAGCTTAAAATTTGCATTTATCTTGTATAGATTTTCCATAAACTTAGTAAATTGACTCAATGACTGGTGTAAAGCTTTAAATGTTGCTGGTAAAGAGCCTACAGCCTCATGCTTCCTTTATTATGTTGCTTCATTGAAGCTTCAGTTAATCTAAAATTATCAACTTTTTTAACATCAATAATTGCCCAGACTGAATAATGAAAAATTCTGTGGAAAGTGAGTTTCAATCAGCCAGAGCAATATTCATTTAGAGTTTAAAGCTTCACATGATAAGTATTTGTCTTCTACTGTATAACCTCTATGACTGGTTTCAAACTCTACCTCCTACAGAGCAACAATCAAGAACCAATTTCAGAATCTGCCTGTCAAGTTTTGGATGCACTAAATAATGAAAACTTTCCTCTTCCAATTTATAAATGACAATCAGGCCAAAAAAAAAATCCCACAAAACAGGAATTTTAACTCATTTTTTTAAAAGGAAGCAACCAGCCTCATTTTAGCTACATTTTTGTTACGGATTTCTGCTTGACAGTCACATCAGCCAGAGAACTGAGCTCACCAGGCTCCTTCACTAATAAAAGCCTGTAGTGAGGCCTCAAACATCCCAGTAACATTTCCAGAATGTGTTATGCTTAAAATACAGACTGGATGATGTCAGCACATGAATCCAGAGTGCAGTTTTTCCAGTACAGTGATGTTCCCCTAGGCCAGTAAGACTCCATGGTAGGGGGTTTGGAACTGGATAATTTTTAAGGTCCCTTTAAACCCAATCCATTCTCTCATTCCTTGATTTTTACTGGTACTGTACGGTGCCATTAGAGCACTAGGAACAAGCTCCTGATGATCATTCCAGGGGCATTGCAGAGTCACCGAAGCCTGTAGAGGTCAGTGACTTGTGGAGGAAGTTAAATTGCAGACCTACCCATCACTGATCTTGAATTCATCCTCACTCTCTTCCTCATCCATGTTACTGTCACTATCCAAGTCATTTAGTCGCCGTCGTTTCTTGCGTCGTGCTGCAGCAGCCCTTTGTGGTCGCTTGTTTTCCTTCCTTTCTTCCTCTAGGATTGTGGAAATGTCTTTTCCACGGTGACCTGTGATATTTGACATGTCTTTGCCTCTGCCAATGCCTAAATTCAGTGACAGAAAGGGGAAACAATAGCAAGTTCATTTTCTTGTTTAACTTTCTACAGATCTTTCTTGCATGTGCCTAACCACATTATTTTCTGTCAAGCAGAATGTTTTCTTGTTAAGCAAGACTCTATCCAGAGTCTTGCTCCTGACACACATGGCCCAGCTGTGGTCACTTGGAAATACTGAGGTTCATGCAGAAGGTCATGGTTAAGTGTCTGCATCCTGATGCTCAACCCCAACCCACATTATTACCATGCCAGTGCCTTTTGAGAGGACAATTACCAGAAAATATACTTTTTTCATAATGCTGAATACCCTTCTTGGGAGATGAGGGGTTTGAGTTGTGGTTTGGTCAAGAAGAGGAGTTTTTGAAAAGGTGCTTTAGTGTTGAGACTTGGTTCTGTTTACTGTAATGGACCTTGTGTTACACACCCACAGACACACATTTTCAGATTGTCTGTGTACATCCACGAGCCTCTGAAATTGGTGAGTGTCTGGAGATGCCACAGACCAAACAACTGAGGGACAGTGTTTCATGGCTCTTATGTTTGGGCAAGTTAAAGTGATGCAGCAGCATAAACCCACCTCCATCCCTCAGACAGTGCTAAAGATCTCTGTTTTGGTCCCATATTGCCTTAACAGGCAACAAAGAACACAATTTCACTTTATTCATGTTCAACTGAGAAGTGCCAATAGAGCTGGATAAATATTAAGACAGTTTGGTACCCCCGGTCTTTAGGGGGTCCAACTGCAGACCAATTTGCAGAGAAGAGAACCTTCTTTTTACAGGGGACAAATGTCGATAGCACTGCTGCCATTCTAATCTCAAATCCAAAACTTACTCATTACACATACATAAAAACCTGCACAGACTAGATTTAAGTATCAACTTTTAATAATTTTCTGATACCTTTTGGCAGCATAGGATGGCCACTCCTAAGGGAAATTATTTAGTTCACATCCAAAAGTACAGTAGTAAAAAATCCCTGGCAAATTACAGTTTAAAGGGAGAGGATTATATTTGTTGCTTCTCATATCAAAATAAATTTGCTCTCCATCTTATCACCATTTCAATGCAAAACAAGTAATATCACAAACATACCTCCTCCATCAGCCTCCTTGATATCATCTTCAATTGCCTCATCAATTGCCTCATCAAATTCATCAAACCTAAAAATAACAGCTTCCATTTACCACTTTGAAATGAACCTTAAATAAATTGTTACAAAAACATACCTCAAAATCTGAAGAAATTACACTGCACAGACAGAGGGCTAGATATAGAATTAATTAACCAAAATAATGGGCCACAATTTTTAAAAATGGTTATTTTATTATCAAAGTTGTGTTTCTTACTTCTATTTGCTTGTGGATTCTTTACCATTGCCTGTCTTACTATTGAGTTATATGAACAGAAATCCCCTTCCATTTTACACAACAGGCCTCTGAACATAATATATAATCTGAAAGTTCTTTAAAATGGTTTCAATAGCATTTTCACACAAAGTATTCATAATTTTTTCCACAACTTTTATTAGATGACATTAGCTCTACCAACCTTCAAACCAGCCTGAGAATCATCTATTAAACTCAACGTAAAATTTTTTATTCTGTCCACATTTTCCTTCAGAACTGATTTCACGTAACTGCTTTCTACTCTTAAAGCTCATGATACTTTATGTATCTGCAACATTATAAGCTGAACAGATAAAATAAAACACAAAATACAAAGTTCCTCGTAAATCTACATAAATAAGTGGTAATGCATTGTTACATTACTGAAGAGGACAAACAAAAGCAAAGTCTTTGATAGTGCTTGTCCTGCAACAGCTTTTATAGAACTGCATAAATCTCTGCACCCTGAGTAACTCATTTAAAGAGAACAGCAAACTGAAGAAAAAAGATCTAATCCTTTCAACACAGATGATCTCAGTTTGTTTCTTCAGTTATGAATTCAAATTCCACAAAAAAGGATTGTTACCTGTTTGAAAAAAATAGATGCCTTGAGCTCCAACATACAAAAGTACAAATTTTATTAACTATATAGAAAAGACTTTTTATTTAGATGCAAATTTTTCTTCTCATTTTCTATAAAGTTAATTTTTTGTATTTTTAGATACAGACAACTAACTGGACAAAACATTCATTAAAGATTCTACTTCTCAGTCATGAAAGAAAGATTACAGCTATATTTACCTTGGCCCTACATAGGAACCTCCAGCAGTACAAGAAAAAAATAAATCTAATACTTTACTCTGTATTCCAATAGTAAGCATGAAACATTTTCTCCTTTAAAAATAAGGTGATGGACTTCTGTTATCTTTATATTACTTAGGAGCAACTGCATGCCACTCTCAAGGCAGCTTTATCCAGCATGGAAATAACTCTGAAATTATTCCATTAGTAAGATTAGTTCCACATTACTCAAACACTATTTCTCCTCCACACAGCTAAAAAAAAAACCCTCTTTAAAATGCAAGAAATCACTTAATGCTTTCAAACCACTGCTAACAAATAACCTCAGCTCAGCCACGAGCTGACAGCTGCTTGTCCATTAGGTGTAATGGAACATAATTTCTTCTGCTGCTGCTTTATTCATGATGCAGGTTTTTGCTAACTTGCTCAAGAGAGGACTCAACAGATGAGTGATACAAAGGGTTTAGAGATCCTTTAGAGAACCAGGATGCTCCACAGTTCAGATATGTTTCCCAGTGGAATAAGACTTTTAGCATTTATTTTCCCCTGCTGTCCACAACTCTCGGTGACACCAGTGGCACTTCACTGCAGACATATAAATCTGACACACTGATACATGTAATATTTTCACCAGCTCAAATTTATATGTATGGTGTAGTCTGTGAGAAAGACTATCACTTTTTATCAGAAGAGTGATTTTTCTGAATCATTACATTCAATAAAAAATTACTGTAATTGCACAACTTGGGTTCTACTGAAGTCATGCCACTCACATCCTGCAGGCAAGGGTTTTTTTCTCCTGGTCAGATGCTGCCTGACCTGTCATTAACATAATAGCAGATCTGTGTAGTCTTGCCCATAGCATAACATTCCTTACAGGAATGCTTAATTTCCCAAAGCAGCAATGGCATTTTCAATAGTGTGACTTCTGCTGTTCATTCAAAAAGTTACCAAAATCCAACAGCTAAGCAAAGTCAGACTGAATGTTCTGACCAGGCTGGAAAACTCACCCTATACAAATGCCATGCCTCTTCTCAGCAGCAAAACCAGGTTGACTATAAATTCAATGATGGTTATTGTTGGAAAGTTATAATTTTTGATGATAAAGGTCTACACAGAGCAACTAGTGGAAAGATAAGAATTTTGTTTTAACATTCCTAATGTGTCCGGGACAAACCTCCACAATCTCTCAGGCAACCACGTTCTTTTCTAATCCCAAGGGCATTCTACTTGCCTGGTGGACTGAAGACGATACAGAGTGTCACAAGGTATTATTTAGAAAGCAGTTTATAAAAACAACTTGGTAATACACTGAGAACAAAAGTTGTTATTAAGATCATGCTGAATTTTGAAAACCTTAGTGACCTATTCTACTTTCAGAATGCAGAGGTTAAATATCTTGGCATTTTCATTTATTAATTACATTTTTGTCACAATTTCTCTAAAGAGTCAGAGATTTCTCCAAACAGTTTCATTTTTAGATGCACTGAGTGATAATTACATTTTAAGTTTCATGCCCCTTTCATGTAAGGAAGGTCTAAGGTGGGGAGGGGAAAGAGAGCAAGGAATTGAAGGCCTTTAGACACAAGCAGAAATCTCCCTTGCAAGAGAAGGGAGAGGTTTAATTCATCTGCTTTAACTCACTCTAGAAACTGCAGTAGTACCAAATAGTACAATACATCTCCAGTATTCCTGAACAAAACACCATATACGTTTTCATTTTATTAATGCATCACCCCTTCACTATACCACCTCATGCTCTCACAACCACCAAGCATAACCAGTATTCAGAGGAAAGAACAAAGACTTTAGTTGGGCTTCCCTGTTAAATGTAAAAGCTTACATGAGAAGTGGTGGGATGATTCAGAAAGGAAACAACAGTATGACTTTTGCTGTACAAGCTGTTTTAACAAATTGCTGACCTGTAGCTTATGCACTTTCGGGTTCTGGTAGATCTCCTTTCAAGTTTTGATTTGGGCTTTTTGGAGTCTTTCTTCTTTTCCTCCTGACCTTCAGGTATTTCTGGCTCCTGTTCAGATAAGACAGAAGTGTCAAAAACCTTTATCTCCTCCCTCTCTTCACACTCATTATGACTGAACTCATAACACAGATTTTTCATTCTGTCTAGAAAGCTCATATGCCCAACACAGCACATTTTAACTTTTAATATTAAACCTATTACAGCAGTTCAGGTGAATTTGCACATTTTGCCCTTACAGGCTACATGATTTCCTAACACAGAGTTTAAGGGTTCAAGCTATTGGATCATTGTGTTTATGCTGCAACGCTGAGCTCATGTCTCAGGTGATGCTCCCAGGACTAGTAAATGTGGCAGCTGAACAAACTGTGGCCACCACCTCAACATACTAAGCACAGGGATTCCTTTGCACGGTGCAGTTTCAATAAAGCTTCATGCAGGTTAGTTTTATTATATTGTTTGCAAGTTATTAATTTAAAAGCAAAAAAATCTGCCCCCAGGCCGCATTTTTCAAATATTTGCTCCCAGCCATAGATTCTTCTGCAAGTTTGTAAAATATTCGATCATTTTTCTGTTATGCAGACAGGGAGAAAAAGCTGGCCTTGTTACAGCCAGGCAGAGTGGAAAGTCTATGTTTAAAATGAACAAAAGTTCCATTTTAAACTGCAAAGAACAGATTATATAATTCCAGATGAAAGCACTTGGCTAAGACTTCAAGACACTTGTTTTAAACTGTATTTAAGTGAGAAGAGGCTGTTCTTCATGTGAATCAAAGCATTTTTCCTCTTTTCTCAGGGAAAACCATACAAAAGCATATTAATGAAACACTAAATGTTTACAGTTTTTAATCATATGACCTTAACATCGTTGAAGGCAAATGGAATGCTGCCCTGAGATACTACATATTCCCTCTGAATCATAAGCCAGAAACATTTGTTTCCATCAGTTCCAAAGGAAAGCCATGACAATTAGCTCAGACCTAGATAACTGCACAGCAAACGCCAGAGTTAAATAACTGATTCCAAACTTTATAAACTACTGAATATTGAGCACTCAACTCAAAACCCAACTGCAATGGGCAGAGAGATAGTCCTGCAATCCCTCACATGGGAGAGGACTCTGTGTGGCATCAGGTGGCTCTAATAAACACCATAAAGCTCCCTTGGTTTCTCTGCAATATTCAGTCTAAAATGAAGGGTGTAGAATTATTTCTGATCTGCATATAGATTGATTTTTCTTTCCAAGATGCTATTAACACCTCTGACACAGCACTGAGAGACTTCTTCCCTGAGAAGTTTAGAAAACAAAACAATAATACCACATAAACACACTAGCTTACCTGAGGTGGAATGATGTTCTCAATACTGATACCCACGTACACCAATCGCTCTTTCCTTGAGGAGAGAAGAAAATGAAAATAAGCTTACAGAAAGTCTGCAGATCTCTAAAATAATGCTGTAATTAGCACCATTTGAAGCTCTTACTATATCACTAGGCAGAAACATCCCAAGGGGCTGTTCCAAGTGAAAAATTATCGAAATTGGGATTATGTGCTAATTCTCATGTGATTACATTTTCCTGCATGTATAATGTAAGAGATTTCCAAAGAGTTCTGACAATCAACAGTACTTCAAGATTGTGGGCACCACAGAAATTATTGAATTTGGGATATAAAAAGCAAGTAAAAACCAACTGAAAAATATTAATGTTGTGATGAAGATTATGTTGTCAGATCCACAACTATCAACAATCACGAAGGTGATCAAAGGTAAAATGGGAATAGAATCACACTGAACTGGAAAAAAAAATGTAAAGATAGGATGCAATCCAAAATGGATAAATGCCAGATATTAGACCCAAGCAGGAAGAACCAACTCTAGAAACACCAGGGGAAAATAACTGCCTACAGAACAATTCTTTGCCAAAGAAGAACAGCCCAGGCAAAGACCAGCAGAGTCAAACTGCCGCACAAAGAACTCTGATGACAGATGGATGTGCAAATAGGATAACAGCCAACAGGACACCTGAAGGACGCCTGCAGTCAGTCCTGTTCACACCTGGCTGGAGCACTTAGAGCCATCTGGGTGCCTCACATTCTCCAAGAAACATGATCCAGCTGATTAGTTCAGAACTAGCCAATGGGAGTTACTCGAGGGCAACAGATATGCCCTGTAGAGATGGGCTGAAAAAATAGGATGGATCAGTGTGGAGAACACTTGACTGAAGATGGGAGAGAGAGAGAGAGGAGTAGTCAAATACAGGACAGACTCTTGTAAAGAGAAGCAGGCTGTCCTCCTTGTCCACAGTGTGTTACAGGATTAAATCTACAGAAGCAAAATTAGGTTTAGACTTAGCTTTCCTCAACACAGACATTCTGCATCATATGAATTGCCTCGGGGACAACTCTGGCTCCTGAAGGACACAAGGCTTCTCTAAATCCTGTTGTATCTACCAGTCTCAACTAGAGATGGATTTCCTAACACTTCACAAACAGCACTGCATTCTGATCTTCATGCTGCTGAACTGAGCTTTCACAAAAGCAGTCTCTAAGGAAGAATAGCCAGGTACTAATGCAGTAGGATGGGTAACCAAACTCCCATCACCATACATCCCTACTAGCCTTTTTCTAGCAAAACAAGGGGTAATTTAAAGAAATTAAGAGCACAGTGAAAGTTGGTGGCATTTACTGGTGTCTGGAAGGACTCTGGATTTTTGAACTGAAGTGTCTCAATCAACCAGAATGAGACTATTGAACTTACAGGGAGCGCATGTAATGTATGTCACATTACACTTGAGTTGCAACAGGACACATCATGCACATAACTGCAAAAATACCCAAGACATATATTAATTTTAGATACATTTACTTCATTATGTTTTGCAAATAGAAGCATCTATGTGTAAAAATTTTGTTTCAAATACTTTCATTAAGTTCCAAAGAATCTAAGTAAATTTTGAAAGTCTTCTGAGTAGCCTTCTGCACTTTCTAGCATAATATTCTTAAATAAAATGAACAAGTACAGTTCCTAAAGTAATACTTACAAAGAGTAAAAGGGTGTTTTACAGCTAAAAAGACCATGGACTTCGACAACTTGGTATCATTATGCCTACTGAAATGACTGGCTGTCTATGTAAGGAATTGGTTTTGTATTCTAACGTAAATATTCCTAAGTGACAGATGAAAAGAAATCCTCATCCAACTGGCCACCATTAGATTGGCTGGATGACGAGGAAGGATGCTGTGCAAAATCACTACGCTCTTGAAAATTAATTAAAATAACATTTTAAGGCAAGGAATACAATTAGTAAAATGAGAAAGGAACTAGAAGTGCAAACATTTTAGTATTCAGCAAGTGTCTTTGATGGTTTACTTAACTTCTCATTTCTTGTAATGCAAAGCATCAAGAGACAGGAGATGAGAAAAATTCATCTGTTTTTAAACACGATCAGCAAGGTTTTCCAGTTCTGCTGTTCTTCTCCCTGGCTTGAGTATACACTACTTAACAAATCAGCAAATGGAACAAGACTATCCTGCTGAGGTCAAGGTCTTGAAATACAAAATGATATTGAATGAATTCCTTATTCCTTGTGTGGCAGACAGGAGCGCAAGACTTCAGCCAAGAGTTTAAACATTTGAACTAAGCCATCTCCAAGGGCAGCAGCAGATAAGCACTGTCTGGTTATTTCCTAGGCAAATTCAAGAAAACATTTTATCTCAATAATGCAGCTGCAAAAGCTGCTACAGGGAAGTCATGAAAGTGTGTATGAAAGCAAGTACTCCACATTGTTTGGCCTGGGAGAATTAGACAAGTAGTTCCTAGAGGAATTTTCCATCAAGAAGTCTCAGAGTATCTAACATGGATTAAAAGGGAGATCCTAAAAGGGTTTCATGTCCACACCCTCCAGCTGGTGGTAGGACATGATTACAGACGTTAGTCTGTACATGAGAAACCTGAAATTCAACTAGGCTGTTGTGGTAGCACCTTCAATTCATGAACAGAAAAAGAGTGGAAAAAAGATATGATTTCATCCATGTATTTTTAAGTCAATGGGAAACCTGAAGGTTTCATTTAAAAAAATCAGAGACATAGCAGTTTGGGGATGTGCAAGCGCACGGCTGAGCAGCTGAATCAGCCTCAGTCAGATTCCTGAGAGCTGGAAAGAGCACAACAACATGACAACTTCAAAAAGCATGATAGCAACACTGATTCAAAAAACCTATTAGGTAGACAGATCCATAATGACAGAGTCAGATTTCTTCTCTTTGCCAAAAAGACAGACACCAACCACATACTGAATTTTCAGAAACACTGCATTCAAGTATGTCTGTGCCCCAAGCAACCAACCTGCTTTAATTTATACACTGAGCTGTAATAACAACTATCATTTCCTCTGGCATTATGATTCTTCAGCCTTTTTACCTTATTATTTGCAACAATACAGCATTAGGCTGGAAGATTTCCATATTCAACTATTGCATTGTGAAGTCTATTATAACTCAAGCTTCTTACTAAGAAAAAAACATTGGAAACTAACTAAATAAAAAACTCAATTTTATGACATAGAATATAAAGCATTAGGTTCATTTGGTATGACAGTCAAATTGCAAAACAGTTGTTAACATCTGTTTCGGACACTGAAAACTGCAATGATATCAACTGCATTCTCTCCTGTTGCTCTCAGAAGATTGTGTTTTTATGAAACACTTGTGATTTCAAGAAAGCAAGACAGACTGGCAAAAGCTTGCATTCCATGTAATGTTTGCCAGCAGAATATTTACCAAAGTAAATACTGTTCACTAGTAAAGAGCACTCCCACCAAAAAGCAAAGCAGCAGAGGTCCTGTGTGTCCCCATACTCCTGCACAGATGGAGGCTGTGTATATGCTGAGTTCACACATAAAAATAGCTGATAGTTTCATTCCCACAGCTACAAATTCAGCAGAATTGGCAATGGATAATTTCACCACAGTATGATCTAGATACACTCTGAGCAGAAGTAGTGACATCAGGAACAGTTGGTACTTGATCTGTCACTATCTTTGTTGCTGCTGCAACAGCAATAACAAACAGATTTGAAGAAAGCTGAAAGCAGATGCAGATTGTGCTCCCATTTTCCCAGCACTGACTCACTACATATCATGTAATATTACAGTCCCTTTCACAAATACAAGCCTGCACAATTACTTTATTTAAAAGGGTCTCACCTTCTGGTGATATTCACTTTTTAAGATTTTCATGCAAAGTTTTGTTTAATAATGCATACAGATGTTATTAAATTCTGCAAAGTACTCAATATATGTCCTAAAAGGTATAAATTATGCAGACTGTGTTTCACGTCCCTCATTTCCAGGTCTGAAAACTGCCAATATAGTGTTCCAACTGTTAAGGCTGTTGTTCCTAATTGCAGTAAATACATTTGCATTTAGCCTTTGGTAGCAGGGGTGGACAGCTGGTAAGAGCAGGGTGATGATAATGCCAAGGTTGTGGGTTCAATCCCTGCATGGGCCATTCACAGAAGAGTTGAACTCAATGATCCTTGTGGGCCCCTTCCAACTCAGAATATTCTGTGATTCTGTGATCACTGACCCACTGCCCTACAGCAGTTGCTGCATGATCTTGTATATTAGGTAGACTTTAACAGAATCTAAAGCAACAACTCCCAAATCCCACAATAATCTGGATGACTTTTGGAGCAAAGTCAAGACTTAAACTTGCTTACAGCAGGAACTCTACACATGACTGACAGTCAGCTGAACCAGTGCTAGAAACCCTTTAACTACTGGTATAAGCAAGTCCAACTTGTGTTCAGGCACTTCAACCGAAGTTTAGTACAAATGTATTTGCTTATCTTGTCCAGTTATTGTACTTTTCCTCCCTTCTTGCAAGCTGTCCCAGCACTGAGCCAGCAACAATCGGTGGGAAATTGGTCTTACCAATTCCCAGTCTCCTCACTGCTTTTCTTTCCAGTCCCCAGTTATTTAATGCTTGCTCCATTATTACCACCCCCTGCACAGCACTGCTGTGAGTGCATCCAAACAACAGTACCTGCGTTCTGCACGCTCCTTCTTTTTTAAGACAACATCCAGATCTTGTAATTGTTCCTCTAATTTCTCACAGAGTAATTTCTAAAAGAAGGAAACACAGTATTAGTTTATTTCATAACCAGCTATTTTCACACTGAACTAACATTCACTCTTCATTCAGTCAGTCTGTATCTGGAAGAAGCCTTGCTACATTGTAGGCTCCTCTTCAATGAACACGGATTTACAATAAAGCCTGTCTTTTTAAAACATGAGCTCCACCATCAAGTCAAGACTGGATGAGACACTGAGCAACCTGGCCTAGTGGAAGGTGTCCCTGCCCATGGCAAAGCAGGTTGGAACTAGATGAGTTCAGTGGACACTGCAGCAAAAAGCAGAGATACACTTTAGGATCATGTTCCTACTCAAGGAGCTGTATGCAAAAATTACCTTTAATGGACAAATTGTGCCTTAGTTCATGTTAATGCCCTCATTATACCATATTTCCAAGGGTCCTCTTCACCCTTTTACAAATCTGTCATTTTTCATACTAAAGAATACTTTAACAGCAACAGAACAAGGATATGCCGTAACTACAGGTGTAAAGAAAACATTCTTACATATTTAAAATCATCACTACTTAAAAACAGTCCTCAGAAGACAACTGAAAATCAACACCAAATAGAGTCATCTCATATCATGTCCAATGTCACTAGCTTACTGTCAGGCAACAGCCCTTTTGGCACACAATTTCTCTAAAACCTAAGAAGGGAGTTGGGATCAGGCAGATTATTCTGAAAATGTGTACAAATGGTTTCCAATTAATTTAACAAGAGCAGCATCACACACTTTCTGCTTATCCTCCCAAGTACCAACACTGCTTCTAACCTTGGAATAAGGGTTCATACTTGTCTATTATTTGGCTTTCCCAGCAGAGACAAACTATACCCTGTGATTCATCAGTAACAGCAGCTTTCTCTACCCAGCTTCTGGGCAAATGTCTCTGAAGAGGGAATAGCACTTCAGAAACAGCTGCTTGCTCTGGCCACTGCTATATCCCTTGTTGCCTATCGTTTCTGCCTCCCGCATGAAAACTTCAATGCTTCTTTTGGGAAAAATTAATACATAATATCTTTAATACTATATTAATATTATAGATATTAGATATAAGATATATAGATATAAGATAATAAATAATATATTAAATCTTGTGATTTAATCAGAGATGGGAGATAATCAGTGTGACTGGAGATTCCCATTTAAAAACCAGCAACACACAGTCACTCATCACTAGCAGAATAAAGAAAGAGAAAACCATGTCACAAACTCAGTTTGTGGAAGGGAAGTTTCTTCAGGAAGGGAAGATCAGCAGTCCTACCATTCATCCCAGTCTAGTTGCTAACAGACAAAAAAGATTACAGAAAGGACTTGTTAAAGTCCCAGCCAATCTCCACAACCACAAGGAAAGCTGCAAAGCAGAGTGAAGTCACAAAGGAACCGTACATGCTGGCAGGGCGGGCAGAACCACTCTCCATCAGGGATGATCATCAGTGGAGGGCGAAGGCAGGCTGTGTGGTAGCCACTGTCACAGGAGTCACACAACAAAATCTGTGCAAACAAAACATGTCATGAGTGTCTTTTGGCATTCCCATGTACCACGCTCCAGAACTATTTCGCCGGCCAATGCAGAAGTGTTTGGACTGTGCCAAAACAAAAAGAAAAGCTCTGTACCATTTATTCTGTACCACACTTCGAGGGCCAAGGGAGGTTTTTATGGGAAAGTTTATTCATCACAGTTTTTCCATGCTAGCACCAGATATCCTCTTACTGTATCTTCTGAGTACTTAGTACTACTGGACTATGTAGATTATCTGCCCTTAGTGTAGAATCTGGTAATGCTTTCCAGATCCTAGATTAAGTGGAAAACTCCATCTGAACAAGATGTGGTATTGCCTGTTTTCTCTGTGCTCTCTTATGCAGGAAACCTGGCCTTTTTCCTCAGTCAGGATAATTTTATGACCTGGGCAGCACGGACAAAGTCTTGCAGGCTTGCAGGGCATCCACAGCTAGGCAACTACTAGAAGTTCACACTTAGTTGGGTAAAATTTGAGATGTCCCTTTCCATAAAACTTGAGAACAAAGCTAGCATAAGCTGTGTGTGTATCTACTGGAATATTTATCTCTAACATCCTAAAGATCCAACTTTCTCTCAGCTATTCCAGGATACCTGTCAAAAACCCAAGAGTGGGATTTTCTTCTGGATTCATATCAGGACTGCACATGATGATTTCCCAGATAAACAGAGGAATCCATGATGGTATCAACCACAAATAAATGAGAACCATAAGAAACAGCAAAATCTTGTTGTGCTCTGTCTGGGATTTCACTGTACTTAATCCTCAGGGTGAGATGCAGCTACATTCAATGAAGATGACTATGCAGCTATGTCATTGATGCCTTGGAAAGCAGACATCACACAGCTGGGGTTCTTTTTAATGTTGTGTCCTCTGTATTTATTGCAACTGTGGGCACAACCTAAAAGCCTCACCCAGACTGATTCTCAATGGGTTACAGTGCATTACACCTTGTAAAAAATGCTATTTTTGTTTTGGCAAACAGGAAAAATATCCTCCTTCCCTCCTTATTAGAGGTAACTCATCTACTCCTGAGTTTACCACCTAAAACCTAGAAGATACTCTCCTACATATGGCCACCCTGAAGGATGATGTGCCTTCAGACACCATCAAAGCCAATCCACCAAATCTGACACAACAACCCACAGCTTTCCCCAAAAACCTACCAGCTCAGGATGATTGGGAAGGCCACACTTTTTGCAGGGCTCATCGTCATCAGCAGGTGGAGCTTCCTCCTCCTCCTCTTCCTCTTCTTCCTCCTCCTCCTCGGAGTTTTTTTCACTCTCAGAGTCCTCAGTCTCTTCGTTACTTGAGTATTTCCACCTGCCACGTGTCCGCGTACCTGTCCACCGAACTTTGCTTCTCTATGAGACACCATTTCAAAGAAAAAAACAGAAAGGAAGTCCACTGAGTTTCTTCCCAGATCTTAAAAAAATATTTGCCTCCAGAGTGAAGTGATTCATTGCAGTCAGAACAGCTGCAGTAAATTTACAGCAGAGCATTTCAATGAATATGTCTTTCCAAGATCCTTAAAATGCAACCAGATAAAGGGGAAAAAAATTGCATCTATGTGCAGAAAGAAATTTTCAAATAGATTTAAAAGTAGGAAGACATTTTTTTCCACTCAGCCCCTTTTTTACTATTTTGATATGGCCAACTTCGTAGTGAACATGGTAAATTCCACAGTTAAACTTTCTGACTTTTTCATGATAACTTGCTTCAACCCAAAAAGAATTTTTTTTTCTCCCACCTGCCCCTCAAAGAGTTTATGCATTTTATTTTATATTAGAAAATGTGTTTGTTTCTGAAATAAGATCACTGCACCTTTTAAGTGCATAACTTCTATTTAGGTCTTCTTTCACATTTATACTTTTTCATTCTTTTTCTTAAGTGAAACATGATTGAGTTGGTGCTTCTTTTTTGCTAATCAAAGAGGCATCTACCCCCTTCTATCATATACCATTTTATGAATGAAAATGATTTTGACTATATTACCATATTTTGAATGAAAAGCAGGTTTCAATTAAAATTCAGAAGACTAATCTGAATTATTTAAACTACTTTGTGCAACTAAGATATTTTCAATTTAAAGCAGTAAGTCAAACAAAAAAAAATATTCCCATTGACTGACTTGTTTCTCACACCTGTCATTCTCTCACAGCTTATTATCCCCTCCCCACAGACACTGAAAACAGAAAATAACTTTTCCAGCTTTTTCAACTCAAACCATTTTTTGAATTTTGACCAAATGACTCACAGACCTGAATAAGCTAAAATGCACAAAATATTTTCTTTCTCCTGCATGATGGACTCCTACTAAAGCTGCGTTTATCATACTGGTAAAATTTTGTTTCAGTTTCTTAACATCAATTTCTACCTGTTTAGAGATTTTACTGTTCCCTAAGCTTTAGCAGCAAAGCTTCTGCAAATCCACAATAGTCTAAGTTTAGGCTACAGATTCATCATACAGCATCAAAATTTCAAATTAGGTTTTCATAAGACCCATCTCTAAAAAGAAAAGGAACCCCAAGATATATAAAGATCTTCATCCTGTTTAAATGACAGAAGCTTAACAGCCTCGAACTTCTTCCTCTACCATAATTATTTAAAAATCTCTCTAAAAAAGTAAACATCTTTAGATCTCTTGATCTTTCACAAATAGAGATCAAGTTAAAACAGTTAAAACACCCATAGCAACAGTACTTCAAAATTCTAATGACTTTTAGAACTTACAGCTACTCTTACTTTCATATGTTTTCTTTTTTAATTAAAATCTTTAAATGAAAAATTAGTTTTTCATTTCTCCATGCATGTGACACAATTTTTCAGTATAGATGTTACCATTCACTGAAAAATCAACTGTTTGTTCATTTTATTAAAGTTATCCAACACAGCAGTACGTGAAAGAAACGAGCTAAATGAGTGAATGCTTTGGGAAAACAACATCAGTCAAAAATATGCTGCAGTGGAAAATTAATAGGATTTTACAAGCTGATATAAAAAAGTGCACTTAAAAATACAAACTCATTATTCCTGTTTTGTTTTATACTGCATATTCAGAGAAAACAGAAGATAAATTAATAAAGAGTAATTTATAAATACAGTCTTAGAAGCACACCATACAAACGTATGTTTAACTTTCTGTGATATATTTACCTCATGTACTTTTAAAGATCTATTCTGCATAAACAGAAGTTAATATGAAAAAAACCCCTGTACCCACATTAAAATGTGTATCACATGTAAGAAAAGCTAAATTATATCATGAATTCACCACAACAATCCCTTTAGCTTCTCTTAGAAACAGAAGTCATAACATTTTTATTCTTCCCCATCTGTTGGTTCCTTTTTAGCTTATGATCACTCTGACCAACCAGACACTGATGAGTATCCACCTAGTAAATCCAGACGGGGGTAAAAGTCTCTATTCAGCCACACAGCCAGACAGACTCACATCTTATCATGCCATTTTTTAGAAGAATTCACTCAGGTTGATTTGGTCTACTTAGGCCGGTTTAAGTGATAGATTTTATAAACTGTCAAAGTTTATAAAGAGTCAACAGATATTAGCACTCACCTAGGTGGTGTTCTTAAATTGGTTGAGTTCACTAACTGGATTGCAAAGCTAGCTTCTTGCAAAAGCTGACCAAAGTAACATAATCCTCAGTATTCCTATGTATAACACTGGGGGTTTCCTCTACTCTATAAGATTCCTTATGGATAAGATTGGGGGTTTTCTCTACTCCCACGTAATAAAACCGTATTTACCTTGTTAACTTTAGAATTTGTCTCCTTCTCTTGTTTCTTTGCATCTTCTTTTCGTTCTTGTTTTTGTGCTGCTGCAGGCTTCTCCTCTTCCTCTTCAGGTCGCTTCTTCTCAGGCTTCTGATCCCGAGTCTCCACAACTTTCGGAGTAGGCTTGGATATTCTTGGTGACCGCCTCAACGTGCGGCCAATGGTGACCTCTTCTGGCGGTGTTTCTGTCTTCCTTTTCCGACTAGAGATCCTGATTGTTAATTTAATTCCTTCTTTCTGTCTTTCAGAAGTTATTTCTTTATTCTCCGTTGCACAGGTTTCTTCTTCAGAAACTAGCTTATACTTAAATTTGCTTTTAGGTACTGGAGATTCCTTTTTACTCTCTGAGGAGTCCTCTAGATTAGGTGCATGAGCATCATCTAATCTATCTGGCTCTGTTTTGGCAGCTTCTGGCTCTTCTTGTTTTTCAGGGCTGGATTTTTCTTCTACTTTGCTCTCCTCAGGTAGAGTCAACTTACTATCGGAGTCCTCCTTTTCCAAAACAGGTTTCTCTACTGTAACAGGTGAAGTGGATGCAGGAGGTATCTCAGCAACCTTTGGAGAGCCGTTTTTCTCCTCAGGCTCATCTTTACTTTCCAAAGTCTCTTCACTGGCCAGTGGAAGTGTAGGCAGTTCTGCAGGAGCAGATGCATTTGGAGACATCTCTACCTTCTCTGAACATTCTTTGGGTGGTGGCAGGCTGTCATTTTTGAGATCAGTGGCTTGTTTCTCTTCAGTTGTTTTGGCACACTCTTCAGAGTTTGAAGACTCTTCTGCTATTGTCTCAGTAGTTGTGCTGTCAAGGGACTCTTTTTCCACAGGACTAGATTCCTCCTTTGAAGGCACTTTCTGATTAGAAACCTCAGAGACCACATCCCCGATCTCTTTCAGCACAGTTACGGCATTTTTCTCAATCTCACATGTTTTTATAATTTTACTAACAGAATTTAGGGAGTCTGATACTTTTTCCCCGCTTTTTCCATTTTTCTCTTTTAATGAGGTGCTGTCTTCCATAGTAACAGCAGAGTGCTCTGACTTATTATTTTGTATGACGCTCGGGGTTATTTTTTCACAGCTAACCTCTCCATTTACTAGCACTTTCCCATCAGGACATAGAGCAGTAATGGTAGGGACTCTCTTAAAAGCTTCTTCTTCTGGTTTCCCTTCTTCCTTCAAGACATCCTTTGTTGGAGTAACACATTTACACAGGGGCCCTTTTATTGGACTGTCATAGTCATCTGTCAGTTTGATCTCTCGCTTTTTAAGTGGTATTTTTGCCTGTTGGTCATTTTTAAGTTTTTCACTTTCTTCCACAGATTTCTCCACAATTTCTTGAGGAGCTTTCACATTAACACAAAATTCTAACCTCTCTGGCTCATGAACTGCTATTTTGTCCATACAGCTTTTTACTTCTTTTAGGTCTTTGGGCTCTGTTTTGTTTTCCTTCACCTCTACTTTAACAGGCTTGACATTTTCCTTAAAGGAGTCACTTTCTTCCTTGACAGTTTGCTTTTCTTCATTGTGTTCTGAAGGTTTCTCTAATTTCACTATTACTGGCAATTTTATAATTTCTTTTTCTTCCACTTTCTCAATTTTAAGCGCATTTTCATCTTCTTTGACCACAGGAGGAGGAAGGCTTTCTGATTCCACTGACTGTTCCTCTACCTCTTCTTTTTCTTCTTTTATTTTCAACTGATTTTCTGTTGACAGAGAAAAACAGCTATGAAACAACTAAGGCACCTACAGAATAACAAAGAACTTCATCAAAACAGAGGCATACCTAAAAAACCCAACGGCCCAAGTCTCGCACAAAGGACTATTCTCTCATTGAATTAGTAATTCTCTCATTGAATTAGTAGAAATCTGGCTTGTCTAACACTGTCATTAAGTAAGTGGGCTGACAATTTTTAGCTATAGAACCACTGTTCAGCCTAGTTATATACCAAGATAAACCTAAATTTCAGAAGCCAGCAGCAGAACTCTGGATTTATGCTTCTTTCAACACACATCTCAGTCCCTTCTTCAGTATTATCACAATATATCCAGAGGATACATAAAATCTAGGCAGAGGCATGAAATCTCACTTGAGTTTCTGGACTATTTCAGAAAACAGAACATGCTGTAAGATTCCATGGCCTTCAAGAGAAATTCCTCAGCGAAATGAGTCTCCTGTTTGTACACGGTTTTATTTCAAGATATACTTAACTATTATATTTCAACAGTTCAGAGAGAAGACATTCAGCATTATGGCTTACAGCAAAATTCATCCAGGTTCTCCAGGCAATGACTACATCTCCTACATGCAGACAATATTCTACAGTGACTTCATCTGCTGTTTTTAAAACAAGCAATGAATAGCAGCATATCCCAGGAAACCTGCACAGCTTTAAGAATCAAGTTACTCCACTTTGCTAACTCAGGTTTAGATTATTAGGGCTTGAAGTACAGTTCCAGCATTTAGAATATACCATACAGCTGTTTTGTCTCTATGAACTTCAGCTTGTTATTTATTTTTACCACAGCCTCTTGATACTTCAGGATTTCTTATTTTACCAACCATTTTGTGTTAGCCAGAAATATAAATAATTAGAAAAAGCAAATACAATAGCACTGTATATACCAGAACAGCAGCTCCTGCCACCTGGAAGATGCTTTTGCAAGCATGCCACAACTGCAAACAAGAAGATAATTTTTTTTTTCCTTCTACCTCACATCTCTCCAACTGAACTAGTGTAGGGTTTTTTTGCATGATGAGAGCTTCCAAAAGCGGTTAAAAATATACGGGGGAAAGGACATGACAGCTAACAATTACATCAAAGAAATTAGGCATTTTAAAAAAAACAGTGAGGAGGAATTCACAGATCTTGTATTTTCAAATACAAGGCATGTATCCATATAAATCTCACTATCAGTACACTAAAGATGCATCTCTAAGGCTCCAGGAATGGTAAGGTCCTTTAGAGGTGCACATTTTGAAGGCTCAAGGCTGGTTTTCCCCCTTCATAGATGTGATCCCCACTCAGAGCCCCTATAACTGCCTCTGCAAAGATATCTGTCTATAACAGTGAGAATGAGGTATTTTCTCTGTGTCCAAATTCTTCCACTTTCCCTTTATTTCTGTCTGCCTAAACTTTGTTCAGCCATTTCTTCCCATCACCTACTGCTTTCTCCCAAACTTCACCACGGATGACCAGAATCCCAAAACCTCTCCATACCAAAAATCAACTGATGTCGTTGTATAGTTTAACTCCCTGAACTAATCACAGAACATTTCACGTATCCATAAAATGACTCAGTCAACGCCCAAGCTCTCCTAACACTACTAGAGTCAATCAGTGAGGCCAGTAAACATGCAAGCATTGGGTTAGGTTACCATGTATTTCCATGTACTAACTCGATGATACGTGGAAAATGGCCAAAGCCAACAAGTGTCAGGTCTTCCAACATGTTTTCTCTACATCTTAGGGCTTTCAGTGCAATCTCTGGACTACAAGAAGGAAATACTACTGTTTCTCAACTGAAAGGCTCTAAGGAATGTTCTGTGAACACACTGACAACACTCAAATCATTGCAAATGTAAATAATTTCATTATCCATTACCTATATGGGACATGGACCTGTAGGAGTGAGGCCATGAAGATGTGCAGAGGGCTGGAGAACCTCTGCTATGGAGACAGGCTGAGAGACAGGTTGTTCAGCCTGGAGAAAGATCTGGAGAGACCTTATAGCATCTCCCAGTACTTAAAGGGGTATTACAAGACTATTGACGAGGGCATGGAGTGACAGGACAAGGGGGAAGGGTTTTAAACTAAGAGAAGGAAGATTTAGATTAGATGTTAGGAAAAAATTCTTCACCATGAGGATGGTGAGGCACAGGTTGCCCAGCAAAGTTGTGGCTGCTCCATCCCTGGAAGTGTTCAAGGTCAGGCTGGATGGGGCTCTGAGCAAAGTGATCCAGTAGAAGATGTCTCTGCTCATTGCAGGGAGGTTAGACTAGATGGCTTTTCAAGGTCCCTTCCAACCCAAACTATTCTATGATTCTACAACTAGTGCCTAGAGGTGGTATTACACCAATACATAGCCTAATGCAAGTACTGAGCCAGAGGAATGTGCCACAGGATTTGGAGAATTATCTACAGTAGGGACATTTAAATTGTTTTCAAATGGCTGCTCCTGAATTCAATGTAAAGCAAAATCATATCTGAAGAAGAGGTCTCTTTCAGATGATTTAAGTTGGCTTGACTGAGACAAAAGTACAATCAGTACATGGAATTAATTCTGCAGTGTTGGTAATTATGCAAGTTGTGTTGGCACTTACATGCAGAGTTAGATACTGGAAATGCCTTAGACTGAAAGACAATTCTGCTGGGCTTTGTCACAATTTACTGCCATTTCTACAATCATCACTTAGTACTTCCACAACAAGTCCAATTTTATCTAAATGTTTATTTATTTCTTCTGTTCTACACTGCTTGTTGCAAAGAAGGAGAATAGAATAGTAATTCTTTCTCTCTGATACTCAAAACCAAGACAAGCCTTGGCTAATTCCACATATCCAATTAACTTCTACAGATTTGTAGAAACACCTACTAACCCACTGAAATACCTAAATTTTGCTTCTGATTGTAAAAATACTTTCCTGTATTTTAACAAAGTAATAAGACTGGGTAGTAAAACTGGGGTAAAATTACTTGGGATAACAAGCTTCTAGTTTTTCATGACCTGAAAGAAGACCAGATTCTTAAAAAGTCAAGTACCTTAGGCTGACTGATACTTAGCAAAACCAGTGCACAAACCAACAAGTCAGGCAAGTTACTAAATACATGCAATGACATGATAATAAGGAAGGAAAAACGTTCTTGGCTTTGATCTTGGAGATCTTTTCCAACCTAAATAATTCTGTGATTTTAATAACAACAATATAATGGAGGCAGATAAGGACAGTCTCACTTCTACAATGGTTTAGCATTTTAAATTGTTTAAACTTGAGCTCATGTCTTGAAATATTGTGTCAACTGTGAAACATTTGAGGAAATAACCTATATTCTTCTGATTCTAACTCAAAAGCAAGAATAAACACCATACCCAATACTGTCTTGATTTCAATCATGGCATTACACAAGCAGATTTTTTTATTTTTCAAGTTTTAATGTTGCTAAAACGGAGAAGTTTGGCAGTGGTTCAATGCCCAACAAAAACATACAATAATGAGCATTTACAATATTATACAAAATGTACAGAAAAAAATTACTGAGAAAACATTTTTACACAGCTCTGTTCCTATAAATAAATGTTTTTAAATATGTACTGAAAAACCTTCAAATATATTTAGAATTTCAAAGTATTCAATATTTACTTGATTTACTTTTTTTAAGGTCTAATCTAACATAGAAACTTTTTGTGAAGCTGAAAATTCTAACATTGTCACAGGAAAACACTTTAAGTTTGAGAAAAGAAAGCAGAAAACCTTGTGTAGCCGCTTCTTCACCCTTTTTGGTGTCTTCATCTTCTATGCTTGGACTTTCACGTGACGAATTCTCCTGCTGAGAATTGTTGTTTTTCAACAGAGCAGGATCAATTTGTGCTTTCAAGAGCTCAAGAGTCTCGGCAAGCTCATTGCGGTTTCTAGAAGAGAAAAACAATGTCTGATAAGCCACTTACTTACCCCAAAGGGATTCAAAAAGAATAAACAAACATTATCTGCTTAAATGAATTACCCTGAAAACCTTATAGAGTTATATAGTGAAAACACAAGCACAGTGAAATGCTTGTCCCACCACTGGCTGCACCTTTGCAGTAAGAAACCTTTCAATTTATTCATACCAAAATAAAATTATGCTTTTGGAAGGACCTTATCTACTTATCTATCTTAACTCAATTCCTGCTGGGTCTGGATCCAAGCTGCTACCATTATTCTATTATTTATTATCCTCTCGTTACCCATCACTGGTTATTCTTTGCTATTTCTTTTTTTCTCTCAGCAGAGAAAAAGCTACAGCCCTCTGCTCATGCACCAAAGAAGCAGCCATATCATTTGAGTGAAATTTGCAAATGCAAACAGCAAAATAATTTAGATACTTTTTGCAAGTGCTTATCCTAAGCACATGCAACAAACAACACCAAGTTGTCTAGAAAACTCCATCAACTCATGACAGCAAAAAATGTTGGTGCCCATCTGTATGAGCATGAATCTTAGTGCACTGCAACTCCTTATTTAAACTGCACATCCAACTATTAAAAAACCCCTTAATTTATGAAGAATTTGAGCCAGGATTGAACATTCATTGCTTTCTTAATGGACTAGAATAATAAGGCTCTCACATCCATTTTTCAAAGTCAATGTTCAGCAATTTGTTTTCCCCAGGTTTACAAAAAGAAAGGAAGCCTGCAACAATCCCAATATGTGGAGTCTCTGAGGTTTTAAAACTATTTCAGATTTCATTACTGTAGTTTTCTGCTGAGAGTGTGGAGTGTTAAAACCTTCCCAGCAGAACCCCAGTTTCTTCTTTTGGCAATGAATTTTGGAGTCTACACTGCATGGAAGAGATGGATGATGCATGGATCAGCTCTTTACCTGTTTGTTTGGATAGATTTACTTTATTCCCCCACAACAGCTGTCTACATGTAATTCATAGTAATGCTTATCATTTTATGGCCCATTGATAGTAGTTTTAACACTTCTGTATGACTCCCTAGGTTACTGAAGTCATGGCAGTGTAAATAACCTGCAGATAGTTTGGCTTGGAAGGGATCTTCAAAGACCATCTAGTTCCAACTTCCCTGCTATGGGCAGGGACATCATCTACAAGACCAAGTTGCTCAAAGCTCTATCAATCTGGCCTTGAACACTTGCTAGAATGGGGTGGCCACAGCTTCTCTGTGTTGCTGCCACCACTTTCACAGAATTTCTCCATATCAAATCTAAACCTGCCCTCTGTCAGTTTGAAGCCATTCCCTCTTGTCTTGCCATTACATGCCTCTGTAACAAATCCCTCTCTCTTTTTGGTACTAGAAAGGGCTCTGAATTCTCCCCCAGTCCTTTTCTTTTCCTGGGTAGACATTCCTAAGTCTCTCAGCCTGCCTTCATAGGAGAGGTGCTCCAGACCTCTGAGCATCTTCTCAGCCTCCTCTGGATTCCTTCCAACAAGAGTAATTTCAATGTGATTTCCCCAAGAACAAATCTGTCCAGTTGTAGCTTTCCCAACAAAGCTGCAGTTAAAGAAGCAAGAGTGTTCTATTTTCTAAGGCATTTAGCTGGCCAGTAAGCAATATGGAGCCATCATCCTCAAGACAGTCTTCTCTTGCTATCCTTTCTATAATTTCATTGTAGCTTAAACTAGCAGGAAACAAATTATGTGATGGCTGCTACCAAAAAATCAGTGAGTTATTTCTGTACTTCATTTTTCACTAGAACATAGATGTCAATGCAGAAAATCCCACTGTCATGAATCCTACTGTGTGAGAAATTAAGATTTATTGAAATAAATTTCTGAGCCCGAGTCACAAATAGCTAAAAAACCCACAAAAAAAAGAGGAATACCTAACAATGCACTTCCATGTGGATCCATCCTGGTCATCCTGTTCTTCTATGTACATCCTGACATTATGCTCTTGATCCAGCTGGTACCAGTACATGAGGCCGTCCTTGTCCCGACCAATGGGTTGCAGACGCATGGCGTCAGCATCCTCCTCGTTAATGGTGTTCTTAAACTTTAGATTGTCATCAAACTGACATTCGCAGAGATACTGAAAAAGCAGAAAGACTGGTAAGATATAAAAAATATAAACACAAAGAAAAAAATCAGCTCATTTCATTTCAGTGTGATTTGGAACTTGTTTTTAGGCCTCTCTCAGTAGGATCTGTGTGTCAGCTGTAGCTATCAGTTTTTTCCAGACCATGTTGTTTTTAAATGAGATACAAGGGCTTGGGTTGGTTTTGGTTTTTTTAAACTTGGTTAGCTTAGAAAGCTCATTCTCAATTTTTATTACATAGTACAAATTATCTCATTCAACAATAGAATCCATACATAACTTGGAACTAACCCTGACAATTTTGTCAAGACCACAAAAGATGAAGTCTCATTTTGCCTTTGGAATTCAGCAAGGTAACAAACACATTTTAATGTGTGTATTGCACAGGCAAAGAGCTCTTGACAAAGCAGTGAGCACGAGACTATTTCCATACAAAGTGTGAAAAATATGCAAACAAAGTGTTACATGCAGTTTGAGTCTATCCCACTACAATGAATAATATTATGTCCATTCCAAGATCAGCTCTGTATTTAATATATGCTCTTATGGTTCAGTCAAGCTAAATTCACAAGATCTTAAAGTGAGTGAGGAAGTAGTAATTTAGAACCTTAGCTGATGAATGTGTACCTTCAGAATCCCCAGTTTGCATTCAACACTCATTTCTAGGTATCCTTTTTTTTCCATCTCCCAAGCCCAAGTGCTGTTGAATTCTTGACATATCTGTTACAAACGAAATAAGCAGATTTCTAAGGTTAGGAGAAAAAAGCAACTTTAAACTTTTTTATCAGTAGTACCTTACTACTGTAATTAATTGTACATGATCTCTTTGGGATTGCTGTCAAAAAGTCTTACAGAAAAACAAAAAGTAAAACTGAGGCACATTAGCAACCACTGCTGAATTTTCATGGAAGAGGAGATCATCAAGGTCCTGGTCACCACCACATTCTCTAAACATCCTAAATTAGGTAGCATGACTCTGGAGTGGGAAGGTATTATTGTCTTTGCTGTGCATGTATCTCAAGTTTTTCTATTTCTGTCTATTTAGAATATAAATTCTCTCAAGCAGACACGACTGTCTATTATATCTCCTTGCAGCACTTAGCAGACAAGTTGCCAGGGTCTCTTGGGGCCCTCTAAGTCCTTCAACTGTACGGCAGATAACAAACACAACTGCTACTCACTCTGCACTGTGGCATTACAAAATATCTTGAGCTTTGAGCTGCTTGACAAATATTTTAAAATACTGTAAGTACAGCCAATTTCAATTTATTTAAAGCAAATAAATTCAACCTACCAATATGGGGAGAAAAAAATCCTATCACCAGAAAAAGCAGCAGTAGAGGAGAAATAGATTGAATCAGCATGAGCTCCAATAATAAAGGTGAAGAAGAAATTCCCTCTCCTCTTAAACTCAGATGTGCTTAAGACAACTCTCATGAAGAGACAAGCTGCTCATCAATTAAGGACACATAGTGGGATCTTCAGTCAGTGAGGCTATTCCAATGGAAATATCCATGAGGAGGCAAAAGCTGATCACAGCTACAACCCCGGCTGGAATTATTTTGAAGTGTCACTGCTGAACCACAACTGTCAAATCAGTGCATGAGGTGTTGCTGCCCTTCAGCCTGCAAGGCTGGACTCAATCAAAACAGTGAAGTCTCTAAATTAATAAATTATTACTAAACATAAGATACAGTTACCAAGGTACTTAGAAACCTGCCAATCACATCTGAATGCAGCTTTCTCTGGAAACAACAGCAAAAATAACCCTAAATTTCACCCACCAAAAGTACAGATTAACTGATTCATAATGTAAAACTCCACCTGGGCTCCAGCTAAGCAAAGGGGCTGCTACACCCCCCGTCCCCACAACCACACTGCCAACCCTCCACTATCCCTAGTACTGACACTGTTTCTCAGGTGGCACAAGGGTGAGCCTGCAGTTAGGTCAGCTCAGCCACACCATAAATCATACTTTCACTTTAAACTGTGACCTACAGAGAACAATGAAGAGCACTCTGGTCACAAGGGATCCTGCTGAAGAGCAGTTTTTCCCGCTCTGAGGTTAAGGAATATTACACAGGGACTTCTCTGATGCCAAGCCAAAGTTCACAGCAGGAGACAATCGCTGCTTGCTCACAAAATGAGGCTATCCGCTTTCTCTCTCCTTTTCAACCATGTAATATGAAGAACACTGGGAAACTCTATATCAAAACCCTTGCTCAAGGCATATGCCAGTTGCTGTTCATTACTTACTCATTAACTATGGGAGCAATAATGAGCAGCTTCATGTGCTCAAAGTGTGTGACTGTCAGAGCAAAAGCTTTGAGACATCAGAGCTGATGAAGCATCTGTTCAAACTGAAATGACGACATTTTGACAATTAAAAATCAGGTAATTGTGCTTTCTCTTGACAAGTACTGTCACAACACTGAACTACAGATCTCATTGATCCAGGCTCTGCTGAAATCTTAGTCTCTGCCTTCCCAGAGAGGATGCTTCACATTGGTTACAAAGCTGCTGCTTGCAGGAAATGCTGGCTTCTGCATGCTAAGAGTGGTCAGCACCTTCCCACTCTGCAAGAAATACTGGAACATCTCTCCCAAAGAATTCCAAAGCAGCTATGATGGCACCAAACACTATTACCAGAATTCCAGATGTTCACTTTAAGCAAGGAAAACAGGAACATGAAAGAAGAATCTCCTTGACAGAGGAGTCTCCTTGGGTGGGACTACAGACGCCTGAACTCTCACTATCAGAAATGTGTTCATAATGTGCTGATTTGGGGTTGAAGGTTTCAGATAGACCAGTGCAGAGAAATCTTCTCTGTATAAAAACGTAAGTTATCTTTCACAATAGTTAAGTAGAACATTTTGTCAGGAGACTGTGCAATGTATCTCATGTTTTTCTATTTCTGTCTATTTAGAATATAAATTCTCTCAAGCAGACACGACTTCCTATTATATCTCCTTGCAGCACTTAGCAGACAAGACAAGCAGACAAATACTTTCCTCAAAATCAACTAAGCTGGACACTTCCTCTTAGTTATTGGAATGCTTGGGACCAGGCATTTCTTTACCTCAGCCACACATGACCACAAGACATTCCTCGTGCAGAGGAGGAAGGTCAGACTCACAGAGACTACAGCCATTTTCTTCCATAAAAGACTAGTGCACATGCTGGTGGATCCAACTTGGGTGGTTCACCACCAGAAGAGGGAAGGGAAACAACTCTCAACTACCATGTTCACTTCCTATCCCAAAATATATCCATCTGTCAAAACAGCAGCCACAGCTTAGAGACAATTTTTATGATACTCTTTATACACACAACAGTCAATTGAAGCATATTTTATAATTAGTTGATATATAAACAAAATATAATAATACATACATGCATAAATATTAAGAGAATGTAAGTCTGAATGTCCTCCACTAAAGTTTCTGCCTAAATAAGAACATCTAGAATATATCAAGCCCTGTTTTATCAAAGCAACACATCAGTAGTTTCTAACAAAGGAAAAACAGGTCAATTTTGCCTCTTAGAGTGTCATCAATAATATGTAGAACAATACTGCAGGCATCAAGGAAAAATGCTCTCAGTGGTTCCACACCTTTTCAGTTTTTCCTGGCTTTTGTGGGCATTTCCCAGTACTCTTCCTTGCTTTTCTAAATTAATCATACTCCTTTGAAATGGGGACAATATTAGCATACCTTTCTAATTAGTTATATTCAAATTCCTTTGTTCTTCAAGGTTCCTTTGAACCAGTGGCCAGAATAAGCTTCGAGTTAGCTCTGGAGACTGTTAAATGAAGTAGAATTTATTAACACTTACTTGGTCTTAACAGGGGTTTGAGGTAGGGTTTCCTTACTGCTTCCCTGAAGAAGAATTTCCAAACTGCTTTGAAGAAGATTTTTCCAAACTACTCCCTCAGACTTGTTTAATCGCCCTGCTTTCTGCTTACCACATAGCTGGTAAGTGGCTCCAGTGGGGTACATAAGTTCACAAATCAGAGTTGGTTTTTTACAGTTTTCTGCAATGGTTTTTGGGTTTATTAAGGAATTTAACACAATTCAGTAACCACAGTACTTGGTAATACACAAAGTACACACAAGTTACATAAATTATTGTATTACTATTTTTAAAAATTATCATCAGTGCTTTACAATTGGTTAATGGGTCAGAATTAACAAAGGCCCTTTAGCAGGTTATTCCTCAACACATTCCCAGCCCTAAAAACATGATCTTAAAGGGTACATAAACCTCAAGACAAATTCATACCTCTGTAGAGTTTACAGACAGCATTTAAGGGGGAAACCTGCAGCTGGATCTGCCATGTGTCATTATTTGTACAGTTGCTATTACCATGATGCTGTATTTCTAAGCAAGATGTGATCACGGCTGTATAGACAATAACAAGATTACAGTTCTGTGGATTAAAAGACACATGGAATATATCCAGAGGGGAAATGGTAACCTACTAATTTTGACTATCCATATATTTCCATTTTTTGAAGCAGTGAAAATTATTTAAACTGGAAACTATTTGTATGTAAAGTGTCAACAAAAACACAGCTGCAATTAAAATACCAAGACAGAATTATGTAAAACAATGGGATGCTCTATTTTTACTGATGCATAATTACATTTTCATCTTAGCTGTGCCATTCTGAGCATGCAGATATAAACCACTGCAATACTTTCTTTTATTATTAACACCAGCTACAAGACCTCTGTATGGTGTCTGCATGAATATCAGCCAAATCACAGTAATTAAATCATATTCAGACAAGCGATATACAAATAAACTGCTACTGTATAGATCTCTGCTCAATTTAATCCATTTGCAGGCTACTAAATCTTTTTTAGTTAGTGTCTTAATACTCAAGAAAGTATTTTCCTGCCAATTATGAGGGTGGACACTCTTTCACCACACAGAAGATGGTGCCTATTTTCAGAGCCTTTTTCCACAAGCTTAGGCAGACTGCAAGTTAAGCTGGGATTGATGCACGCGTGTTGATGCTGGCACAGCCCAAGGTTCCTGCAGCTCATACGAGGCTTGCTCACACAACTGCTCATCACAACCATATTCCAGCATTGCAGAATAATACAGCACGCATATTGTACCTTGATCAAGTATTTTTCCCATCTGTCTGCTGTGACAGACTTCCCAATCTTTCTCATCAGTTTCAAGTGAAGCTCCACCAATTCTTTTGGGACTGCAATATTGAGAGAGAGAAAAAGAAAAATACAAAAAGAAGTAGTTAAGTCTGGTGCAAATATTCTTCAATACTAAACATTGTGACAAATTAAGACATTTTAATAAAACAGGAACTTCAAGCCTGCTGAAGAGCCGCCCTGCAACTGGGAGATGGAGGAAGGTTAATTTAATCACGCATCTTTTTGTTTAGATTTACATTTAGGATAATCATCACCCTTCAATTCAAGGATATAGAGCTCAGTGATAAACCTGTGGAAATTCTGGCAGTGTTAAAGCCACAACTGTACCGGAACTACTCCAGTCAAACACCTACAAAAATAATACTGCAAGCAGCACACCTGCAGCTGCCTCCAGAAACCCCAAAGCCATATTCTGCCCCATGCCTGGAATATCACTGGATCCAAATTATTTTTCGCCAGGTGCATGGTATGGAAGAAATGTTCCTGAAACTCTGTTCTCACAGATGTAGCTTTGCTATACATTTACTCTCTCTTGTGCTGAAGAGACAGAGAGGTACTGTCTGATATGGGGCTTGAGGAATGGTTGCCAGAAGTGCTGCGGAGTACAGCTGCACCAGCGCTGTCACAAAATCAAAGTTTTCCAACCAAATTTATGTCCCTCTTAGTGTACACTCCTCAGAAACAACTTCAACAGCTTGTCTCAGCTCACATCTGTGATTTATAAATCAATTTGGCACCACCAAGTGGCAAATTTGCAGAACATTGATTTTATAAGTTAATGAGTAGCATAACTTCTAAAAAATATGTAATTGCTAATTATTAATGCAATTCTACATGCCCAGTGACATCAGCTTTCTCATCTGTAATCTGTTGAGAAAAACATCAAAAATTAAGTATTTTTATTTCTCTACTCTCTGCATACAATTTTATGTTCTAAAAGCATTTTCAGCACTACATGCACACACATGTTGAAAGCTTTAAACCCAACAATTTTTATTCTCATAATTTATGATTATGATTTTTCTGCTGGTCCATAGCATTATTTGACACAGGATAAGCAGCTGGGACATCAAATATGTTTTTTCTAAACTAGATACCACTAAGATGTTCGTTCTTTTACTCATTTATACATTACCTGTGTGAATCTCTTCAATATCTAACTTGACTTCACTCAACCTTTCTTTGTCTTTCAATCACATGCCTCGATTTTCAGATGAACATACTGAGTTGCTAAAAAATCAGGTTGATGAAAATGCTTGTGTTGTTTCAGAAATGAAGACATTTCATACGTAAACTCCCTCAATAAATAAATGTGAAAAGTACCAGCCTGGTACCCTCAAAGAGACCTCTTTTCAATGTAAATAATTCATAAGCATCAAGTCCTGACTTGTTCTCTTTCATTCTATTTGCATATAGTATTTCCATTACATATTGAAGACACCTACTACCTCTCCTTGCTTCTCCTGAAAACTGATGCTTTTCATGCTTTTGAACTAACACCGATTTTAAAAGGAACAAGATCAAAGGTCTTAACCCAAATAAGTGCCAAGCAGCTGGCACTAACAGAATTAAGCGCAATGCACTTTATACACATGAGCAATTCTATCTATCTTAAGTCATACAATTAAACCTCTGCTTGTGTTTGTGACATGGAACTGAGCCAGGGTATTCAAAATCTTGCTGAATCAAAGCTTTTGTTCAGCATCCTTTTTTGTTTGTTTGTTTGTTTTTAATCAGACCTCTTTTTATGGGTACATACTGACAGGAATCCCAGTTTAAAGAGGCACAGGTGATTTGTTTCAAATAATCAAATTCTCAGTCACCACAAAAATCTCTGCTAGAGCTTTCGTGTCAGAAAAAAATGGAGAACATTTAAAAATTGGAGAAAAAAATTAAAAATTGGAGTAATATGCACACTCTTGGGTCAGCACTTTGTGCAAGTTGTGTTAGTACCTACAGAAACCTCACTTTTCTCAGTTTCAGCATTTCAGCTCTTGTATTTTTAGGATCTTCATGACGTAATGATGTGATTACTTCTACAAACTTCACAAAACACTTCATATCCATTCTCTTGTTTACTACCCTTTCAAGATGCTTTCCATGTATTACACAATATATAATGACTGGATTTCTAGGCTGGCTTTTCACCTCTTCCCTTTGCTGAGAGGAATCCCACAGTACCCTCCTGATGTAATGGCGAAGGTAGGAGGTTTGGAGAAGAAAACTGATGTCTCGTTTGCTCTCTAGGGAGTCTGTGAAATGCAGCCTGACCAGCCACATGCTCCAACAACCACAGGAGCAGAAGCCTACCGGACTGAGAAACAAACTCTGTATTAAATCTAAAGTAACTGTAAATAATACAGTATGTACACCTGACTTGTCCAAAGACACCAGCTAAGGGAGATGGCCCAGGAAGGCTAAAGGGTAGTGGCAAATCTCTCCCAGAACACTTAGCTGGCAGGGAGTAAAATTGCGCTAGTAAACACAACTTCAATCCTCTCAGAAATGCATTGGACCTGCATAACTATAAATTAATTTACTTTTGTTCAGACTATAGAGAGAATTCCTGACAAGAGTTCATTGAATTGAGACACATAAGATCATTTTTACAACACTGTTCTATCCTACATGTAAGAGAAAGAACATAACACCAAAGAGAATGAACATAACATAATTATTTTGGGTTGTGTTGCTGGCTGGTTTCAGCATATAACAACAGTAGACTATCATCTCCTTTGCAAAATTTCACCTCCGTTCATGTGGGACCTACATCGTTAATTTCAGAAACTTGTACATGAGTGTTCTGCATTTGTAAAAATTTCACATAAGGGAAGGAACAATACACTGCACCTTTCTTGTATAATTGCCATTGTCTGAGGTTCCGGCCAAAAAAGTGTGATGGAACTCATTTAAAAAAAAAAAACAAAACAAAACCTCTAAATCTGAATTATATTCTCAAATTTTTATGAAACTTTGATCTCTCTGGAAAGTAATACAGAAGTTCTCTAAAACCTTCTCAGAATAAGTTTAAGCAGTGGAGAAAACACCAAGACTGCACAGGGCTAATAGCATTAGTACAGCACTTTTGTGCTATTTCAAGAGAATGGCTATAATTAAACCTTGGTGCATTCTGCTAGATATTCAAAAATACATACTTTTCATAGGAAGAAGTCATAAGCTAGGAAGAATGAGTCACTATATACAATTATAAGGTGCATATACAATTATAAGGCATAACTCCGGTGGAGTTCAGCCCATTTGTTAAGCCCTACACTTCCCTGGAGAACAGGCTGTCAACTGGGCCTCACACAGTATCCTTTGAATGTTATTCTGTCTACTCCAGTGTTTCAGGGAGCATCCTATATATCAGCCACATATCTAATAAATTTGGGAACATCAGAATAATAGAAATACAAACATGTGGACACTCCATCATCTGGCTAGAAAAGCTGTAACTTTCAAACACCTACACAATCACAGATTAAAGACAATTTCTCATGCAATCGTAACCCCATTTCACCACTATTTATTTTCCCTGACAAAATAAAAAGGCTTACAACTCACCTAAAAAAACTGAAACAGTGGATGAAAACAGAAAGCATGACAAAGTCCTGAGTCCAGAGGGAGGATGGGGGAATCTGTTATTTTGAAAATTATTATAAACAAAAAACCCCTTTGTATCAGAGCAGATCTGGAGTGCTGGACACAGAGAGGAAGATCAGAACCATGATGTACACAGAGCACCTGGTACTGATGTGGATTGCAAAGCCTATGCCTACTGTCCTCCTTCAGGGACCCAGCAAGAGAGCACTGAACTCTTAGTGCCAGGGGGACCTGGGGTGAAGGGAACACAAAATAAAACTCTGGGATGCAAAGGCTGCTGGCAGTTTTCATGGTTCATGAACACAAACAGGTCTTCCCAGTTACACGAGCAAACCATTTTCCATGCTAACTTGTTTTGGCAAGTGGAGGAAATAAAATGACTCATAAGACATACATGGCAAATATTTCCATTAACCATATGTTCTTTTTCATCCTTCTGCCTTGACCAAAATTACCTCTGCACACTATGACTGCACTGTCAAATAACCACACTGAGCAAGAGGACAGCAGAGATTGATGAGATCATTAATGATCTCCCACCTCCTCCTCTTTCTGCTAAGGGAAGGTAGCTCGCAGCAACCTGCACACAGCTGATGTGGATTAGCTACTGGCACCCTGCGCGGAGTTTAATGGCAAATAGGAGACAGTTTCCACCCTGTTCAAATCACTCTGCTGTGAGTGCCGGAGGGAGCTGTCCTGGAGGCACAGGCAAAGGCACGAGCATCACTTCAGACATCAATAAAGAGTCAGTAGGAACAGGCTGCACAGAGAAGCTGTGGATGTCCCACCCCTGCGAGTGTTCAAGGCCAGGTTGGATGGGGCTTGGAGGAGCGTGGTCTAGTGGAAGGTGTTGCAGCCCACAGCAGGGTAGTTAGAATGATCTTTAGGGTCCCTTCCAACCCAAACCATTCTATGATAATTTACCACTTAGCTGATCACACACTAACCATGCAGTAAATTCCCTTTACAGACAGGTCCTTAGGCATAAATTTGCTTAAAACCAGTCAGCTGCATCCCTTACAAAAGGCACAAGAGTTCCCAACAGACATGTGACCATATTTCCAGCATCTTCAATATTCTCCTTTATTTCTGTGTGAAATCTGCAGTCCCACTAGCAGTCTGAGGCAGCAAACATCTTGTCTTCTAGATTAGTTTCAATGTAAGAGAAGTCCCTCATCTGTTTCATTAAACAATTAACAAACACTGAGTAAAAGAAAGGGAATAGTACCTCCCCTTTGGCACCAGCAATGGTGTATGATAACATAAATATTCTTCTTGAAGAACTTTCTAATTTGTTTCTCATCTCAGTATAAGGAAAATGTGATATCCTTTTAGTTTTTCATAGGAGTTCATAGATCACAGAGAAAAATGGCAGCCTTGGTATGAACTTGGCATGATAAATAAATGGAAAGACAAAACCCCCTAGTTTGAAACCAGGCAAGAAATTTCAGTAAATCTCTGATAAAAAATTGTGGCAATAATGAGCCCCACCTTCACGCAGCAAGCTTGGCATAAAAATAATAAATTGGAATCATGTGACCTCATGAGAAAAAGAGCAGTTGTTCCTGTTTCAAAGGAGAATCTAAATATCTTATTTTCTGAGTCACCTGATGAGCCTTTTCCTACCAAACTGTGTGCCTACAAAAAAAAAAAAAAAAGACACACAGGAAAGAGGAAAAAATGAAACTGCTCTGCCTCCTCAGTGAATGAAAAGAGCAATTAAACATGCTGTAATTAAACCACAGATCAAAACAGAACGAACAAGTCACCAAGTAGCAGTTTTATATCCTGTTCCTAGAAAGATTGTTGGCAGGCATTACAAACAAACAAACCACGCTCACATTTAAATGACATTGTTATCCTAGGAAAGCACTTTGAAATCTGGATGCTCACCAGCTAGATCATTTTCACACAAATATCCGACTACATTTACCTCTCTTATCTGTACAAATACGTATTGGAAGACTCTCCTCTTACCTGGACTATTCAGGGCACTGGTCACTCTAACATTAGCCCTCAAAGGTAAGATTTTTATCCTGCTGGTAAACCCCCTCCTACACATTCCCATGTGAGGAACTCAGCACACCACCTCTTTCACTGCTGCTTGAAAATGAATCATGACCAATGTGGAAAGTGTTTTGAACTGGGACCAAATGCCTTTTATACCCCCAGTTCTTTTAGTAAGTTGTATCCCCAGCATAACAGACATAGCTAGCAGAGTTGCATCCTGACCTCACTGCATCAGTCCAATCCAGCACTGCCAAGTGCCAGCAGTAAACCTTGTCCCCAAATGCCACATCTACACATCTTTTAAATATGTCCATGAATGGTGACTCCGCCACCTCCCGGGGCAGCCTATTCCAGTGCTTGACAACCCTTTTCATGAAGAAATTTTCCTAAAATCCAAACTAAACCTCCTCAGCACAACTTGAGGCCATTTATTCTTGCCCTGTTGTTTGTTACTTGGGAGAAGAGACCAACCTCCACCTGGCTACCATCTCCTTTCAGCCAGTTGTAGAGTGATAAGGTCCTCCAAGTCTCTTTTTCTCCAGAATAAAAAATCCCTGTTCCCTCAGCTGGTCCTCACCAGACTTGTGTTCCAGACCCTTCAGAGCCCTTCTCTGGACACACTCCAGCACCTCAATGTCTTTTTTGTACTGAGGGGCCCAAAACTGAACACAGGACTTGAGGTATGGCCTCATCAGCACCCACTACAGGGGGACAGTCATTGCCCAGGTGCCTCTGGGCACACTACTGCCAATACAGGCCAGGGTGCCACCGACCTTCTTGGCCACCTGGGCACACAGCTGGCTCATGCTGGCTGTCAATCAATACCTCCAGGTCCTTTCCCAAGAGGTAGATTCCCAAACACTCTTTCCTAAACCCATAGCACCACCTTGAGCACCCTTTCCTCCCATATCTTTTATTCTACAATCTTTTCTTGTCTAGAGTTCGATCTGATTATGCCTTGCTTTCTAATGCTCACACTACTGTCAGTCACTTTCTCACTGGATATGAAACTGAGATTTAAAAAATCGCTTTCATTGTTATCGGTGTAACTCTTGAAGCTGGAATTAAAGACCATACCAAAGTACACAAAATCCCTGGAGAGCTGTTCTTCAGCAGCCCTTTAGCAGATAGAAGATGGCTTAATCTTTCACAATCCCCCCATTTCACTCTCTGGCTATTAAGTGCCTAGGAATGTTGGGGACTTTTTAAGCCAATATGTTATAAGGAACAGCAGAAAGGTTAACAAAAGGAGCACTGATGTTAGAATAAAGCATGAAATTTAGCAAGAAAAGCATGCTTTCCTGTGCAATGAAGAAGGTAGAAGAAAAAAAAATATTTTGAAAACAATGCAGGAAAAAATAGCACAGAATCTATTTTAGAAACTGGAAATACTCCAGGAGAGACAGCAAATGAAATCCAGTTTACTGACTCAAAAATTGTATTGAATAAAAAATGGGCTGCAGTCCACAAACTTAGGCCATGTGAAGAGCAAGTAAGATAAATCAAGCTGTGGCAGCAATATGCAAACAAGCAGATTTCCCTTATAAACAGATACTGAAAACATTTGAAATTTTCACTGATTGCCATTGTTGGCAGTTAATACACATGCAGTGAAAACGCCATACTCTACTGTCTAAAACCAAGTGCACTTGACTTGCTGCTCCTTCATTTGGGCATATGCAAACTCTGACTGAAAGGGCTGGGACCACACCCCATGAAAGCAAAGACATGGTAGCACAGGTATCTTTCATTCTAGCTGGTAGAAACAGGACACTAAAATTACTTCCAGGACTCTTCTGCTTGCTGTTGCATCTCGGTCACCAATACAACCAAGATTTTTAAACCATGAACAGAAAATCCTCCTCATTTCCTTCCTTAGCCCTGAACTATGTAATTAGAGTTCTCAAATAAAGTGTAGGTATGACAAAGGTGAAAAGTAATTGTAAAGATTACACTTTAGAAGTGGATTCTGGAGTGCTTCACAGCTCCTCAGTGCAAGTATGCATCTTCACGGCTTCTGGATACACCGGGGTAAGTTCACTTCAGAGAAATTTCAGTAGTTAGGGGTTTTTTTTTCCCACTGGAAGAAGCAGGCAGAGAGATGAGCTGCAGTGGGTGGCATAACATGTCCAGGCACTGGGAGCCAGCCTTTGGAGCATGTTGTAGAATACCCTTGCCCATTCTGCTTGTGTTAGGCACAAAGGTGTCCTATAGAAAGCACAAGAGGAGTTCAGAGCAGTAACAAAAAGAACAAGCAGGTTGATCAGAGGGGTTGATCCAACACCGCAATAAGAAATGCTAACAAGGCATATATTCAGAAGCATAAGCCCTCTCCAGAAATGTCAACAGGAAAAGGAGAATTTACATCCAGATGTCAGTCTGGATTGAGGCACTTGCTGACCACTACAATCACAGGGGCTCACACTTGCAGAAAGGATGTAAGCAAAAGAGGCTGAGATGGCAATGTTCACCATGCTCACCTTTCGATCTAACACTAACAAGTTGCACAGTCATTCAAGTGATAAAATTTAATTCAGTGTCTTTGTTCACTCTCGGATCAAAATTACAGCTCCTTCTCCTAAGACAGGTGGCCTAGACAGAAGACAAGCAATTAGAAAAGAAATGCAAAATTCAAGGGACTAAAGAAAGAAGAAAAGAAAGTGTAATTCCTGTGAAAATGAGCCTGAGTTTTCTTTCCTACACCAAACTCCTGGAATTTTTTAGATATTTTGCGTTTAAAAAATAGGAAAGGGCAGCAGCACAGTAGTAGGATTCATCCAAGCAAATGTAGATATTGACACCTGAGCTAATTCCATATAATCCATTTACAACTCACATAGAGAAACGCTTTCAGAAAGAGTCAGATCATCCTGAAGTAAAACATCCGAGCTCTGCTAAATACATTTGGAGAGATTAATTCTGTTATAGAGTGTCTGGCAGCTTTTTCCAGTGAAAACCACCTCTTTCAGTTTGGGAAGGTCTTAAAGATACAGGAGTATTATCAGTTGCTGGGGGTGGCTACATCTCGTTCTTAAACTCTTCCCTAAGCTCTTACGCTCCCCATTAGACACAGAATTACCATTGCAGAGCTGACTTTAGCTCCTACAATTTATCTGTGCACAAACTATTCCAGAAGACAAAATCAAATGTCTAAGCATGGCAGCATTTAACTTCAGATGAAAGCTTATATCCTGCTATGTTAAACTAAAGCTTCCTCAGTGCAGTGAAATAAGTGTTTAGTACACATGAGCATCGAGTTGTATACATCAGTAGTTAAGAAGCTGTCAGCTTTATTTTAGCTTTATTCACTTTATGAACATAACAAGTTGCTTTCTGTTAGAGGATAAGGTGAATGAAAGTCCTTTTTCACTCCATCATATGAAAAGAAGCAAATGCATCTTAATCCCTCACTTTGTTTTGTTACCAGAAGCATCCCTCTGGTGTCAATTTTTGCCACATTTCTCAGGTACTGTCCAAGTGTGAATATTAACAGCATTAACAGAGGATGTTGATTATACTACAAAATCACTTTCTCCCACATCTTTCACTTGAACAAAAAGGCAATATTAAAAAACTCAGGCTGAGTAAAAGCCATTTTTCTAAAGCAAGTTTCATTCCCAAGGTTATAATTTCCATCTTCTCTTCAGATGGAAAAGACCAACCAACTAAAAAAAAAAACCAAACCCCAGAACACCAAAGAACCCCAAATATTTATCCTCTTCCATGCATCACATGAGATCTATTACAAAGACATTTCTATCCTTTTTCAGATTTCATTTTCAAAATATTAAGTTTTTTCTCTAGTCACGGTGGTGATCCAACTTGCATTTCAAATAAAACTCACTTATACTCTGGGATCCACCATTTTATCTTTCATTTAACCAACAATTTTACTGAACCATTGCAACAGGTAAATATTTCTTTGTAGTTTCTCTGTAGCTGTCAAATATTGCAGACATGTTTTTTTTGAAAACCTAGTCTTGCAAACCATGATTTTTTAATAGTACTGGACCCTAAAGAAGCATAAGTATAAAACTACAGTGCAAAGACACACGCTTTATGCTTTTCAAAACATCCGGCAGTGGTGAATTGGTGCAGAAACACTTGAGTACTACTCAGTAAGCATTTGGTATTTGACAAGCAGCAGCATTATGTGAGCATGAGGTTTTTTAAAGGATCAGGATAAATAAACTTTGAAGGCGAAGCCAATGCAAGTCATTCTGCAATGCAGAACACGCTTCCCTGTCAGCTGGAAATAAGTAACTGCATGCTTGTTCTGCTCTAAAATAATATCAGTTCATTAATCTATCAGCAGTGCAAATGAAATTGTAAAATAGTTTATAAAAATATCAGATATCCAGAATGAGACACATCATAGCTCAGAGACTTGGGCAAAATAATCGTAACAAAGCAACATTTCCAGCAGCTGACAAAGATTTCTGTGAAAGGCAGCAGTCACACGGCTGGATGAAAGTCATTCTCCAGATGAATTCCTGATCCCAAACAAAGAATTCTACAACTTTAACCCAATTAACACAGAATTTGAGGCTGAAGTTGATTCAGAGCTAGGAGCAACTTTCTGTCCATTATATCTTAAGAAACCCAGGAAGCATGTGAGAATAGAAATTTAAGAAGCAGAATTGTCCAAGACAGTTGTCTGACAAAGTGTTAGTAGTGCATAAAAACAGTGTGGTTTTTCACCAACTTTGTTAAGTCTAGATCTAAAATGAAGACTATTTTAGACTTAAAGCAAACCACTTATGTCCTCTTGAGAGCTGGTAACCGAATCATGCACAAAGTGAAGATTCACAGAAGTTTCGTTCCTTGAAACGCCCAACTCTTAGGTATGAATTTCTATGAGCAAACTCATGTTTTGACCTGCCAACACTATTAAAATATCTACCCCCGTTAACATAATTCTTTTAATTGCAAGAAACGGTTGTAACTGTGGGGCTGTTGCAGCTTCCCAGGGGAGCCAAGACTGCTAACTTTGGGGTTGGCATTATCTCCTGTCTGTCCAGGCAGCCTCAAAGCCTCAGACCCCTTTGCCAGACTGGCAGCACTGTTGCCTCTCCTGTTGCCTCTCAGTAACTCGGGCTCAGCTGCCATCAGCCACCTCTTACACAACTTTTAATCTGAGCTAGAAAGTAAGACAAGGGTAACAGCCTGAAGGGACACTGAATTTGTAGCTACCATTTCCATAATGTCTGCCATCACTCAGTCCTCATGTCTGAGATACAAACCCTCCAACCTACACAACCACAGGTAGATGCTATCAGGATCTGGGAAGAACCTGGCAGCTTGGGCTGCAGACAGATGGAAAGTGGCACAAAGTAACCCAAACACACAGCAGTATCTGAAAGCAAAAAACTTCTGCCATCAAATCCTTCCCTTCCCATATAAGACAAAATAGACAGAAAGGATGGTGAACACACCCAGCAGTAGAAATGGCTGAGAGTACACAGCACTCTGAAAAGAAAACGACGAGCCATGGTGCATATCACTCGATGTGACAGTGACCACCAGCTGCCGTTTCAGAATGTGCGTAAAGAAAACCCACAGCACAAGTACCAAAATTACCTGCCCCTAGGTTAGCTTTAAATCACCTTTTCATAGAGCCTGGCTTAACATAAAAGCAAGAAACTTCGTGTTCTTAGTTTTATTTGAAAATATTTTCACTACAACTCAATGTTCATCAGTTTCTAAATATTTTTGGGCTCTGGCCTCAATAATAATTTGCAGCAATCAGCTGCAATTACAGAACATGTGAAAGGCATCTAAATCTCAATTACTTTTGAGTTTCATTCAACACACCATTTTTCCGGTTTTACAATATAAAAGGAATGAAGAATTGTAGGAGCCTTGCTTTGAATACTTTTAAAAATGTCCTCTGACTGCATGAAGCTGTCATGCAGTCCTCCTTCCTCTACATTCCACATTATCTTTCAAGGTAAAGCTGCCACCCCTGAGCACTAAAATCAAGATAGAGGCAAACATGCAAACAACAAAACGAGGTAGCTACACAAACTCAAAATAATATATCCCCCAAGTTTTAGTATGATTCTCAGCCCACTCCTCATGCTGTTATTTTGTTAATGTTAAAACTCCATATTTGTGTTAATAGGCGTGCTTTCCTGACTTACCACAATACTACCTAGAGTATTTTGTTGAGCTAACAGCTAATTTAAAATATTCTGGAATGTATTTGTTATGAACATTTTCCTTTATAACGCATACTTACAACTCTCCTTCATTTGCAGTTTTGTTGCCCATTGGCAATATTTTATTGACAGCAGTGTTTCCCCGTAGGCTGAATTAGCCATCTTACACCTTGATCTTTTTAAAAACAACTCCTGCCCTTCTGGTTTCTAGGCAAATGAGATTAATTGCCCATGCTATAAAAAAAAAAAAAATTAAAGAAATTAGGAATTCTACTTTATACTACAGTGTCCAATAAAAAATAATCTGTTTTTCCAACCAGCTTCCTGTTATTTAACCAGCTTAAGGTTTATGATGGTGCTTTCCATGAACTGATGAACTGATGACCACTCTGGACACTGATTCATGTTCAGTGGTTGACTCACCTTGAGTGACGCACCCTCTCATGTTCTGCCAGCCTTCTGCCAAGTAGGGTTGTCAGGGCTGGACAGAAAGCAAAGCCCGTCCTCAACTTAAAACCAACAGCAAGAACACAGACCACTGGTAACATCAGTCTGCATTAACATGCTGGGCTGTAGACTGCAAAGACTAAAAACATTCTCCATGCCTCACCTGATTCCTCCTGCCAAAAAGAATAATGTAAAAGAAAGGGCTGGGCATGAGAATTACTATCTGGGTCATGCCACATAAGGTTGCTCTGGAACACAAAGTCAACCACCTTAATCAGTGACCTCCTTAAAAAGACTGCATCTACATGTAAGCATATGTCAAACATAAGCCAATCCATCTTTGCTTCAGAAGAACTATCCATGCTTTCAAAAGGAAACAGCAGAATATTTCTCTGAAGAATAACTACTACACCTATTAGAACTATGAAATTACAATTTCATAAGGTTCATCAAAACTAGATGTAAAAGCCTCTTGCTTTTGATTTCCTAAATCTTTGCTTAAGTGTTTAAAACATGCTAGTCACTCTGGTTTCCATTTCTTTACTCAAATACACACCTGTATTTTTTTTTTACCAGCTGTACTTCTAAACTTTTTCAGAAAGTCGAGCTAATACCTCATTCAGGCGATTCACTATGCTTCCATTATTAACCATGTTCCACATCATTTCCTAATATGTCAGTTCTACCATATTTCATCATTATTGCCAGAAAGGCAATAGAATCAAAATATTACAAATTAGCCTAATAATGGCACCTTATGCAAAGAGGTTATTTAAGTTCTCAGTAACATACTTATTTTAATCATTGCATTGTGGCTGATGATTTTAGCCATCCATGTCTCCTGGACTTTTCTTCTTTTTACATAAGACACTTTTCTGTCCACATGTTCTGCAAATTCCCCTTGGACTTTTTAGCTTCCTTCTTTCTACTGCTAGCTATGAATACATTCTCCTCCTGGACTTCAGCTAGGTAAGATTTCCGCCTTTCAAACAATTTCTACTCAGCATACGAACTCACCCTTAGCCCCCAGGCTTATCCTCACCATCCTACTTCCATTTGTCCAACCTGCATTCAGAGACATCCACTAGCTTTGTGAACATGCTCCATCATCTAGGACATAGTGCTTATATTCCTTGACTTATGACTACTCCTTCTGGTCCCCCTTTATTATGGGTAGGTCTTCCAAAAGCTCCCTTGCTGCCATATCAGTTTTTCTTTGCATCAGTTTACCTGATGCTAAACTTTCTTAACCTTCATACACAGTGCTAACATGTTATTTAGCAGGTCAGCAAATGCTGTCTGCTACAGATTCTGTCTAAGCTTAAATATACATTTCAAGGGATAATTTTTCCACTTAATGGAAGTGTCTTTTGCAAAGCAGGGCATTCACATGGCCACTTTATGCCAGCTTAAACTGGTTCCCTTCCAACTACCACCTCCAGGCAATACTAGGTGGAGGGAGGGGGGCAGTTTAAGTGTTCCTTTTTGTTGTTGGTGCACCCCACCACACACCTCTGCACCTTGGACGCTTTTTTGCAACATATTATTGATAAGTAAAAGAACACCACACTGCAGGCTCTGGGATCAAACTAAAATTTCCACACTTTATCATTCACTAATTAATACAGCTTTTGTGAACCATCGCAGTTTGCTCCCAGGAGGAAACCTTTATAATCCTGGTAGTCATTAATACTAAAAGGCAATAAATGTGCCGTGGCACTGGTACTCCTAGATAGCTGTGGATGAGTTGGAAAATAGCCAGGGCAGCACCAGAGGGACACTGAGAAGAGTAGGAAATAAAGTGTTTACTTACACACAAACCTAAACAACCAGCTTTATTCAGCATACTACTGGGTCAGGACAACTGTTAGGATAGAAAAATGGTATAGCACTAAACAACCAAAAAAAACCAGGCAGAGTTTCATGCTGATAAGCACCATTTTCCTGGAAAAGAGGATTTTCAAGATTAGGTTAGGTAAGGCACAATTTGCTTCCTACCCATTCTTCAAATATCAACCAAGCCCATGAGTTTAAGGGTATAAGCAGCATTTTTCTCCAAAGTACTAAAAAACCTAGATGACCATAATGGAAAGAAACTGAATACTAAAACAGAGCTGCTGAAACATAGGAATCTTGAAAAATAGGCCTTCTCTACTTAGAAAAATAGTTTTCCCCAGACCACTAGACATCAACATGATCAGAATTTCTGTAGTAGTTCTGAGAAATTCTCTGCTGCTTGAGCTTTAAGAGCTTTCCTCATCTCTTGGGGAATATATGAGAGACTGAAAAATGCTAGAGGCTACTCTACTAATACCTGTTAATGCTAAAATGTTTTTTGACTTTTATAGATGAGTTGAAGCAAAGTTCATTGATTTGGAGAAAAAATGGAAGAGGAGAAAGGGTATTGAAACAGGGTGGAAAGATCAGCTTAGTGTTATGAACAGCACAGACCTTTCTATTCACAACTGGAACACTATGCTCTTACTGCAAGGCTTTGAGGCAGCAGTGAGCACACAGCCACAGCATTCTTCAGCAGGTTATCTATTCATCTTCCCATCATCTGCCTCTTCTTGACAGTTCAGTAGCTCCTGTCCTCTGCTTCACCCCACACTAAGGAATTCTTTCTGTCATTGTGATCAGGAGTAGTCAGCATAGATTCATTAAATCATGCTTGACCAACCCAACTGGCTTCTACAATGAAACAACTACCTGGATGATGAGGGGAGAGCAGTGGATACTGTGAATCCTTTAGCAAGGATTTTGACACTGTCTCTCACAACATTCTCATAGACAAACTCAGGAAATGTGGACTGGATGAGTAGACATCCATGAGCGAGGTGGAACAGCAGATCCCAAAGGGCCATAATCAGCAGCACAGGGTCTAGTTGGAGGCCTGTCACTATCAGTGTCAGGTTCTATACTGAGGTCAGCATTGTATAACTTATCCATCAATTATTTGGATGAAGAGGCAAATGCCTCTGCAGCAAGTTCACAGGTGACACAAAGCTGGGAGGAGTGGCCAACACCCCAGAGTGCCGTGCAGCCCTTCAGAAAGGCCTTGACACATTGGAGAGATGGGCAGAGAGGAACTTCTGAAATTCAACAAGGGCAAATCCAGGGTGCTGCACCTGGGAAAGAATAAACTCACAGAGCAGCACAGGCTGGGGGCTGATCTGCTGGAAAGCAGCTCTGCTCCTTCCAGAGAAGACGACAGGGATCCTGGCGGACAACAAGCTGTCCACGAGCCAGCAGTGCCCCTGTTGCTAAAAAGGCCAATGGTATCCTGGGATGTCCTAGGGAAAGCGTTGCCAGCAGGTTGAGGGAGGTGATCCTGCCCCTCCACTCAGCCCCGGTAAGGCCACACCCGGAGTGCTGTCTGCAGTTCTGGGCTCCTCAGGACAAGAGAGACACAAGAGGACAAGAGAGCAGGTCCAGTGGAGGGCTATGAAGATGATTAAGGGACTGGAGCATCTCTCTTAGAAGTAAAGGTGGATGCCTGTTCAGCCTTGAGAAGGGAGGGCTGAGAGGGGATCTAATCCATGTATATAAGCACCGAAAGGGAGAGTGCCAAGAAGATGGATCCAGATTCTCCTCAATGGTGCCAAGCACTAGGACACAAGGCAATGGGCAGAAACTGATGCACAGGAAGTTCCACCTGATTATGAGAAAGAACTTCTTTACTGTATGGATGACCACGCACTAGAACAGGCTGCCCAGAGAGGTTGCAGAGTCCCCCACTGGAGGTATTCAAAAACTGTCTGGATGCAATCCTGTGCAAGGTGCTCTAGGATGACCCTGACTGAGAACAGAAGTTGGACCAGGTGACCCATTGTCTTCCCTTCCAATCTGACCTGTTCTGTGAATCTATAATCTAAATGTCAGCTTTGGGATGAGCTCAGAAGTGTATGTACCAAGTACTGGGCACTAATAATTGTACATGTCTATCAGCTAACTGTTTTTACACTAGACAATACAGCTTGCATAGAAGTAATCCCAAACAAGAGAAAAGAAGTTCATGGTAAGTGCTGAAAACTCAGAAGACCCTGAACTACAAAGATAGGTGCAGGGAGAATATTCTGGGAAACTGTTAGAACTTCTGATACCTCTGAAGTTGGCCAAGACCAAGTACTGATGGATTGCTGAAAGAAACATAACTTCCACCTTACATGCAATAATGGGGTCACACACAACTCACTTTGATGTTTATACAGTTCTCCAACACAAATGTACCACAGTACAGCACTGCCTTGGAGCTTCTTTCATTGAACACCATCTCACACCAGCCACAAAAATTTCCATGTACATTCCTGGTTCTTACACACTTGTCCTGAAATAAGCCTTAAAACTCTGACTTGGAAGTAAAAGCTTTTCCTCCAGTTCTGTACCATCCAAACTGCATTGGAATTCAATAAAGCCACCTACTGAAAGCATACTGCTCCTCCTTGATGGAGGCACATGCTCCAACAGAATCTGCATAATCCCTAGGAAGGCTGAGCTTTGCAGGGAGGCCTCAGATGCTCTGTAGCTCAACTGTGCCTGGAGAGCAGTGTCCCAAGTTCCTTTTTCCATATGGCATTCTGCCATCCCTTTCAGATGGGCAGTGTTACTGGAAAGAGACTGAACTGCTTCTCTCACCAGAAGTACACTGTTTTCCTGGCTTCTACGCTGGATGGTGAGATGTGGAGTCTACCTAAAACTGCATTAACAGCGTAAATATGAAAGCGCCCAGGGATGAGCTGACATGCTAGCTGAACACACATAAAGGTGTGAAGTCTCCCCATGGAAAAACTAATAAAATAGGAATAGTTATGAGATATTTATTTCCAAGGTAGATTTCACTTCTTAAATGAACACCTGAAAAGCATGTGTAGATGTGGCACATTGACCTTAACATCAGATTAATCTACATTGACTGAAGTGCAGACCAGATGAGTTTATTCTGCATTAGAGACTTACTTGCTGTGAAGTCAGTGCAGAAATGATCCCCTGCTACTTACTTTCTCCAGATTTAACCCTGTTATGCTGTTTGAGGACATCAATCTATTGGAGTCTACCTTCAACAAATGATTTAACTTAGTGTTTAGAAACATGAGTGTAGAGCCTCCACCACAATCAAAAATGAAACAAGCACAGAAAAAATACACCAAGTTCTGAAGTTCATTTTTATTCACCAGTAGTTAGTTGCTAAGTCAAAAATGCAGCATTTACTAACAGGTGGTGGATTAATGGCTTTGACATAAATGTTTTGGTTCAGTCCCTAGATGCAGAAGGAAGACACTATTACATACTTACATTCCACAAATACAGTCAGGTCAGCCTGCATTAAGGTGATAACTACTTGACTGATTCAGAACAACAGTTAAAATTTCTGATTCACAAAGGAAAGGGTGCAAAAAGACATGAACACTCAGGTCTGCAGAGCAGATGAAAAGTGTTACCTTCTGATACAGCTTTAAGGCAGAAGAAAGCTTCTAATAGCAATATAGCTACACACTTAATATGTTAATGAAAAAGGTGCAGCAATATATAATGTGAGAATAAACTTCACCCACCCAGCACTTCAGACACTACCAACATTGTAAGTTAGAACTTGGCTGTTTACATAAGAGGACACCACATGAATTAATCCTTCTTCATTGAAACTAGGTAATAAATCTTCTGTACAATATCAATTATTAAATTTAAAGTGAAGCAATGTTTGACAGTACCTCCATATCACATTTATCAGCTACTTTTAATACTAACCAATCTACTGTGGATATTATGAGTTACTGCAATGTATCACAACTTTACCTAAGAGTCACATCAAACCCTGTAACTTCTGATCAATAGTACACAAACATGCTTGATATCAAATATTGAATACAAGAAAAATCACATTAACAGAACACCCTTTCACTACCCTTTTCATTGGAACACAGCTGATCTTGAGCTTGAAAGTCCGTCAAGCTCCCTGTCATTAGAGTTGCCCTTGCTTGTTATATTAAACAGCTACAAAGTTTCACCCATATATACAAATCTTTCTCCCATATATATATATTCAACAGCAGTTTAAGTCGAAGTTAATTGTTAACTTCTTCAGAGAATTTTCCAGAGGTATTTTAATGACACTAAAAAACTACAAACATAACATACTGAAAACAAATTATTTCAAAATCCAAATTAATTTGAAAAGATGTTTTAGGTGTCTAGAAGATTCAGGGAAAATAGAGCATCTTATATTTTACAACTTAACTGCTTTGAAGCATGGTAGCCCCAAGGACTTTTTTTTCAGATCTACAATGTAGTAACAGGTATTCTCTACAAATGGTTTGCACAGATTTTCCATAAGCTGCCTGCCATTAACCCAAGCACTTATTATAAAGACAGAAAAGGGGAGAAAACATGCAGAAAAATGAACCTCCTACCAGACACCTCACCATGTCTTTCTTTAAATCATTTTAACCCAAATCAACATGAGCACAGTGGTTTTATTAGAACACGCCAGACAAACAAAACACATTCATGCTGGAATTAAGCAACAATCTTCCCAGCTAGGTCAGTCTGTCAGGGTGACTGTCAAGAGTCAAAGGTGAAAAAGAAGTCTGAGCTGCAGTGAGAATATAGAAGAGTGCCTCAGATTGGAAATCCACACAAAATTCACGTGCTATTCTCAAGACCACCTTTAGCGTGATCTTCACCAACAAGATTTTGATGCAATTTTACTGAAAGAACACACAAAGCATGCGTACTTGTGACCATTTCAATGAAGAACAAATCAAACGCCACACTGCTAAGAAAAGCCTGCAAAAATCAATGAGCTAATGCAGCCTAGCACACTTTGGAAGATGCCATTCACCTCCGGGAGAGGTTCTCCCATTCACACACCAGGGAACCTGGCAAACCATCGAGTGTTTTGCGTAATCATGTGTAAAATTAGATTTCTGTTGTGCAAGCTAACATTCTACTAATATTTCCATTCACAAGAGACCAAGTGCTTAATTAACATTTATACCGATTCTCAAGCTATTTACCGACACAAAGGAGGTAGTGACTTGATGGCATGGTTCCTTAAACACAGCCCTAAATACAAATACAGTTTTTGCTCCCCTCTACCACATTTTTTACTATTTAAATTTGCACCTTCTCTTCTACTGAAAGTAATAAATCTCTCCAAAAAAAAAAAAAAAACCAACAAAACGAACCGAAAGGAAAAAGAAAAAAAACTAAACAAAAAAAATCCCAAGCAAACAAAAAAGCCACTACAGCATATGTTTACAAGAACAAGGAGAACAAGTATTGCTTTCCTGTGATAATTTGTTCCAGCTTACAGTTTTGATTTGGAAGCAGAGGCAAAGGAAAAGCAGTACCACAGCATAATGCAGGATGATCTGTATCATTACCTTAGTTTTGCATCTAAAAGTACAGCAATATGGTTGTAATGACAGCTCTCAGCCACCAGAAGTTCCAGCTAAAATCATGTATTGGGTTCCTGCGGTGGACTTGGAGTTAATATCCTTCATAGTAGCTAGTATTGGGCTCTGTTTTGGATTTGTACTCAAAACAGTGTGATCATCCTAGAATGGTTTGGGTTGGATGGGACCTCAAGGATCATCTAATTTGAACCTCGTGTCATCAGCAGGGACACCTCCCACTAGACAAGCTTGCTCAGAGCTCCATCCAACCTGGCCTCGAACACTTCCAGGAATGGAGCAGCCACAGCTTCTCTGGGCAACCCAGGCCTGTGAATAGCAAGTTGCTTTTGTTATTGCTGAGCAGTGCTCACACAGAGCCAAAGCTTTTGCTGCTCCTCACTGACTCCACCAGCGAGGGGGCTGGGGGTGTACAAGGAGCTGGGAGGGGACACAGGCAGGACAGCTGACCCCGAATGACCCAAGGGATATCCAGACCATATGGTGCCAAGATCAGCACGTAAAGCTGGGGCAAGGAGAAAGAAGACCAGAACATTGGTAACCATGGTGTTTGTCTTCCCGAGCCACCTTTACACGTGATGGAGCCCTGCTGCCCTGGAGATGGCTGAACACCTGCCTGCCCATGACAAGTGGTGAACAAATTCCTCATTTTGCTTTCCCTGATAAACTGCCTGTCTCAGCCCACTGGTTTGCTCACTTCTATCCTTCTGATGCTCTCCCCCATCCCACCAGGGGACAGTAAGTGAGTGGCTGCATGGGGCTGAGTTGCCAACTGGGGTTTAAACCACAGCAGCTGCTTTTTAAAAAACTAAGAAAAAATTTACTTTCAGAGACATATCAACTAGCAAATTTTGTGAGTTAACACTGTCACCATCTTGACAGACACTCAACCTTACTCCTTCTTAAGCCATTCAAGATTGTCAAAACTGCAACCCAAGTCACAACACTGTACTCAAAGCAAGAATAAGCACCCATAAAGGCAAGATAATTACTCCTCATAAAATAAAATCAAATCTTCTCCAGATAACTATAGGTCATATTACTTTTTTTGAATACTTGCAACTTTTAAATGAGCCACCAGCCAGAAAAATTAAGCTATTTTATCACAGAGCTTTTTTAAGTAGCAGACTATTTCCAGATCTATCCATTTATCCCACTTTTCAATAGCGATGGGTGAAATCAACACCATACTTATTTTCCCAATCAAGTATGTTTTACATTACCCACTAAATCCTAATCTGTGTACAACTGGTTAAAGCTTCTAACGTGCTAATACAGGTTAATTTGATATCTCAATTAGTCAGACTACTACTGAAAACTATTCATACTTGAGCACTGCTGTCCCTACTATTTGTCTTGAAATTCTCAGTTAAGGAGAGGCAGTACAGTTAAGTTCAAGTGCTGTCTATGTGATAACAAAAAATCTAAAAACCCTCTAAGAAATAACTGATAGCTTCCCAGCTGTCAGCATCTGCTCAGCATCCCTTCCTGTACGGAAATGTTATACCTTGCTTCCTTAATAATGAGCACCTACTTTGTTCTAATCGTTAACAGGAAAGAAAATATGGCTGTTATACAACTACTGAACAACATCCAAACTTAAGCTCCTTGTTCTCCTTGGGGCTTCTAATATAAAGGAAGTAACCTCAGCTGGCATCTCCCAAGAGTAACTCCTCAGACAAGACAATATAGGCCATGCTTTAAAAAAACCCAAAAAACCACAAACAAAAAACCCACAAAAAATCCCGCATTTTTAAACTGCTGAGCATCAAAACAGTTTTAAACGTAATTAAGGAAACCCTCAAACTACTGATTCCCTTCCTTGATTAATATGAAGATTAATATGAAGAGGAGTTACAAATAGGTGCTATGTCACAGTTGAGATGCAAAACTTGCTCCAGTTTCTAAAATTTCAGGAGAAAAACCCCAACACTTTGAGGTTCTCTGGCTATTTCCTTAGATTTCATTATGCCACTGCAAATACACTGTCAAGCAATGCTGGTATCAAAAGTGAAACTAACTGTACATTACAAACTGAAATCAAAATCCTTTTTCACTTCAAGGAAAACTACATACAGTTGTAAATAACAGATGTTCAGAAATAAAAGAACCCCTTCAGTTTCCCATCAGTGTGTAGCAACTTAATGACTTGTACCCTTAAAAACACCACCTTGAGGGCTACTTGAAGTAAAAATCATGTAGAGAAATCTAGTCACTGCAGCCATTTTCCCAGAAATGTAAAACACACTGGCATGTATCACAGACCAAGCCCAACGAGTTGGTTTTATCAAAGGAAAAGATATCCAAGACACCCGCCAATTATCAGAGAAAACATCAAGAATTATCCAAGTTTGTTTTTCACACCTCCACACTTTCTTTCTTAGATATGAGAATTATCTCTACAATAACATCAGCTACACCAGGCACAAGCAAAGAACCCCTGTACTTCAGACATTACATTTTCAGAAGCTGCATCAGCTCCCACTTTGGGGGGGGAAGGGAGGGGCAGGGGGTGCTGTTCTGAAGCAGGGAGAATAACCTGTCCCTTGCCAAACAGGAAGGGCAATACAAAGAAAAGTTTAAAAATTTGAAAAGTATCAAATCAACCCATAAAGCAAACTCCATAACACAAGTCATCTGAAATCTTTTTAGAAGAGTCATGCAGTAAACATCACCTTGTTGACAACCCCCCCTCATGCAATTAAAAGTCATCAGAAATTATGGTGTTTGGGGTTTTTTTATTTTTAATAAAATTCATATTTTTAAAACACATGCCACTATCTCACCCTTTCAGTTTAATTTATTCTGCAGTTCACACAACTAGATTACTCTTACATATCCACTCACTTCATGCCACACAGTAAGAGCTTTAGTTTTTTTTGCAGACACCACTTTAAAATTACTGTTTTCACTAAAAATTCAAACTTTTAAATGTGTTAGTGGCTTTTATTAATAAGTTTTGCAACAGTTTAACAAAACAACATTTTTTCTAAATGGTTTCCCAAAACCAAGACAGTCCTTTATATAGTGTCAGAGGTACAGGAGTGGCGGGGAATTGAATCTAAATATGCTTTCCACAAAGATAACCCTGTTTTAAGAATTTTGTGGATTTCGGCTGTCTCTATCAAGTTCACAGACAACATGAGGAGAAAACACATTAATCATGTTTCGTTCTGTTTCAGCAGCGGCTGTAGTGAATTCACAGACAGGACACCTGTGCTTAGCGAAATACAACTTCCTTTATATGAGGAAACACCTACACGCCGATTTAATCACACACACCCCCCTTCCCCGGCCCAGACAGGGTGGGCTTGATGGGGAAGGAAGCGAGAGCGAGCGCGTTTTGGGGGAAAAGCAGGGGCTGCCGGACCAAAAGCAGCGCTGAGCCGGGCTTCTCCAGCAGCAGGAAGTTTCCAAGGGGCCTTGCCGAGCATGCGCCGTGAGCTGCACGGGCTCCCTATGTGGCAAGAGTGCAGAGGCAACAACCAAACGAATAACAGAGACAAGAGATCAAGAGCAACAAGCTCCCTCCCCTCCGTATTCCTGCGGCCGCCTCCACACAGCTCTCCTTCGCCAGGCTGCTCTCTTGGCCCGGGCCCTCCCGCATCCATCGCGGGCAGCTGGGATTAGAGTCTGGCAAGCAAACCTGCTACTGGGGAGGGAGGAGAGGAGAGGAGAGCAGCTCGAAAGCAAACAGCGGAGTGCAGAACCTATCCCTCCACCTCGCACGTCTCAGGTGGCGGCGGGGGAGCAGCAGCGAGCAGCCACAGCTTGTCCCCCCCGCAACTGGAAGAGGGGATGGGGGAGGAGGAGGGGGGGAGAAAAGAGGGATGGAGGTGGTACACAATGGCTGTCTGTGTTTGTGGGGAGGAGAGCAGCCGTGGGGGGCTCAGGGCTTCTCCGTGACCCCCATTCCTCATCCCAGATACACCGAGGTGAAGGGGGGTAGTGTCACTGGGGATGGGGACATTCCCGTGTGTTTGTGTATGTGTGTGCGTGTGTCCCCTTCTTCTTTCCGGGGAGAGGTAAAAGCGGACAGAGATATGGGGGGGGGGGCAGAGGGGGAAGAGGCTGTGAAGCGCCCCCCAAGCTGTGGGGAAGGGAAGAGGTGGAACAGAGACCGGCTACCAGCGCCAAGCTGAACGAAAATAGTTATTTCGTCTTATCCCTGTTCTCTGCAAGGAGTCCCACCCGCACACAGCACGGGAACGAACCCAGGGAAAGGGGGGGAGGGATGGGGGGGAGGGAGGGACGGAGGGGGGTCACAGGCGGCACTGAGGGGGGAGGGGGAAGTCCTCCTTCCCGTGCCCGCCGCGGGGGCAGGCAGCTCTCCCCCAACACACACACACACACACACAAAAATAGTTGCTCCCCCCCGAAAAAAGCAGGGAGAGGGCTCCCCTCCCCCCGGGAATCCCAGGCCCCTCCTCTCCCTCAGCGCGCTCCACCCCCGGGGCCGGGAGGAGGCGGGGGGGGGACAGCCCCGGTCCCCCCTCCGCCCCCCGGGCCCCCCTCAGCCGGCCGCCCAGAGCGGGCGGGCGAAAGAGATATCCGAGTCGCTCACCCTGGTCTCCGGGCTCCTGCGGCGGCTGCAGTACGCGCTCCAGCTCGGGGAAGGGCAGCTCGGGCAGGTCCAGCAGGGCCCCGTAGCGCTCAAGGAAAGAGCAGACAACGGCGAAGTTGGGCCAGGAGCCCGGGCAGCGCGGGCCCGCCGGGGCAGGGGGCGGCGGGGATGGGGCCGGAGGAGCCGCCGCCGCCGCCGCCATCTTGGACCTGGGGATGGAGAAGGAGCTGGGGAGGGGGAGGGAGGAGGGGGCGCTGCCGGGCCGGGCCGCCACTATCCCACAATGCACCGGGGGGACGATGAAGGCAGGGGAGGGCAGGGGGCGGCGGCCAGAGCGGCTCGAGCCGGCTCCCCTCCGCCGCGCGCGGCGAGGGGGAATGAAAACAAGGTGGGTCAGGGGCGGGAATAGACCCACGGACCGACCAATCGGAAAGAGCGGAGGGCAGGGCCGGCAGGGAGAGCTGCCCAATGAGAGAGTGGCAGCGCAGAGGCCCCGCCCCCTGCCCGCGGGGCCGGGCGGAGGCGGAGCCTGGCGGGGCAGTGGGGTCGCGCGCGCGGGGCGGTGAGTGCGGGCGCGTGACGGACCCTCGGCGTGAGGGGAGCGGGCGGGAGGGCGCGGCCGGCGCCGGTGGCGGTCCGGGTCCTTGTGCCCCGTCACGCCAGGCCGTGTTTCGGGGCGTCCTGAACTGCACCTTCCCAACTCCCTCCCTCCACCCCCCCGTACTTCTCAGGGTTCTCTGTCTTCGTCTCCTTGCTTTTCTCCGCTGTATTCACAAACCTCTTCTCTTACTACCAGATCCCCGTGACCCCCCCGATTAACCGCCGTTGCAAGGCTCCCCAGTGAAATGGAATTGCCGAATTCCCAACGTGTGTTTTCCTCCGTGAACTTGACACCTTCCCCCTCCCTACACAGTTATCTAAACTTCTCCCGTCCTTTCTATTTGCCTTGCTGCTGTCAGTTTTTAATCCTGACATTCCTCTGGCTTCTGTATCCCCTGGAATGGGAAGCCGCCCGCCTCCTGACCCTGCTCCCAGGCAGCACTGCAGAAGCACGTTGTCTTCTGACACCTTACAGGAATTTGTTCTGCCCAAAACTTAACGTACACCGAATTACTCTTCCCCTTGTATCCTCTTCAGTCTCAGGTTGCCCCTTGGATTTTTTTTCCCTTCTGCAGCGTCTCAATAAAATATTATTTGGTGCACCGTTCTTGTTCACCTTTTTTATTCCATTTGATGCTGGTTACCTCCACAGAAGAAAGGTGTGCTGGGAATCTTAAAGTCCACCAGCTTTTCCAACTGCAATTCAACCTCAGCTTTCTTCCTCTTCCTTCTCAGCTACTTTTGTCTTCTGCCATCCTTATTTACCGCTTCATTTCTCTCCTTCAATACAGTCTCCTGGCATAAATGTGCATTTTGCCTCCTTTTAAGTTCTGCTTCCATTATTTCCGATGTTTTTAAGCTTTCATAACTTCGCTTGTAGAGTCCTGAGCCATTTCTGCTCCTCGTCTCTTTGTGTTTGCAATACTGCAGTTTGCAGAAATTGCTATTTTAGGTTGTACTTGCAAGTAATTTAATTCAAGGTCTCTTTTGATCTTAAGTATTATTGTATCTTTTGATACTTTACATTTCTCACAGTGAATAATTGAAAAAAAAATTGTTAGAGAACTATTTTCCTGCTCCTCAGTGATTGGACCACTCTCTATATCAAAGGATGCCCAAAGTTTCTGTCAACGAGTTCATTCTTACTCTAAGATACTCTTATGTATTCAAGTGGCCTACCTTAGTGATAATCTCTGGCAGGATTATGGAAAATAGTTTTAGATGAAAATTTTTATTTGTGCCTTGTAAGTTTTGTTGCTTCATTTCTGCTATTTACTTAATTTTATGTTGTTTGGAAAAGATAGCATGGAATCCTTGCTCTCCCATTTGCAGTTTGTGCACAGTTCCAGCCTTGTGATACTGTTTGGATTGGGGAAGGTGATCTTCCTGATCATTTTATTGTTCATTCACCTCTGTCTAACCTCCAGGTCTAATTCTACCATTTCATTTGAAAAGTAGCACAGGCAAAAATTATTTTCATTCTTCAGAACCAGGTTCTGGATGCTTTATTCAGCCTTTACTCTTTGATTTCATTCTGTTGGGACTATTGCTCGTTATTTCTTCAGCTAGAATCTCCCTTCAGACAGAGCTTTGAAAAAATAATCTTACAAATCTTTGTTTGAATCCATTGCATTGCAGATGTGTGATGAGAGAATCTAGAATATATAAATCCAAGCAAGTTTTAGTCCCCTCTACCTGCTTGCCTCACTTCCTGTTTGATAGGACACATGTGCCACTAACTTCACACAGGAGTGAGAAGGAAAAGACATGCCTCACTATCCTGTGTGAGAAGCACCTCTGGAAAACTCCATCCTGTGCTGAATCCAAAGTAATGTGATTTTTTCTTTCATGCAATGTTTTAGGTGGGATACTGAGATCTGCTTCTGGCAACCCAAGGAGAGCACGTCCTGTCTGGCAGTGCTGCATCTTCTTGTAGCACGTGCAAGACAGGAAGGGAGGCTTCCAGGAGGACTGGAAGCATGGTCATCCAAAGAGTTATCTTTTGCAAGGGTACTGCCTTTAATCTGTGCTGCCAGGGTTCATATAATGAATTTAAACTATTCAAATCCTGGTGAATGTAAAGAATTAAAAAATAAAGGATGAGAATCTGTGTATCTGGAAAGATCTACCAAGAGATTTTCTGGATTAAGCAGAGGTGAACCTCTTTTTACAGGAGTAACATCAAGTTTTCTTCAAAATGTGGATTTCAGACCATGTGAAGCGGAAGGGCAGAAAGGTGACTGTGCCCTGGAGATGTGTCAGCGGATGGCCATGCTAGTCCAAAGCATTTCCAGGGGATCATCACCCTGTGATTCCTCTCTTTCCATTCACTGCCAGAATCACTGGAGCAGTCAGACTGCAGTACCTGAGGGACTGTGAGGAGGGGAAAGCTTCCTCAGGGAGCTGACATGGTGCCCTGTCAGGCAGAGTCCCTGCCCTGTTGGTGCCCAGCAGTGATTGTGGAAGCAGATCCCAACATCACTGTGGCAGACACCAAAATTCAGTTGGGCTACAGCAGCACTGATAAGGCTCTGTTCAAGTTCTAGGCAACAGACATCAAAGGAAGATGTGTACCAGTGGTTGGCTGCCAAAGGAAAAAGGGAGAAAATAAACAGAGACTTAGAAAACATGACTGAAGAGATGCTTACTTAATCTGAATGAAATAAAAGAAAAATACTGAGTGAAGTCCTCAAGAAAACAACAAAAGATGGTGAAAAAGACAAAGATTAAGCTGTTCTACTTGTCCCCAACAGAAAGGATTAGAAATAATGGATTTAATTTTAAACAATGAAGATGGAGGTCAAAGAATTAGACAAGTTCTTATTTGGATCAATAATTATCTTGGGAGACTTGGTCTCTGTCAGCATTGTCTGGGGAAAGGCTTGACCCCTTTATATCCCTGAAAGTCTTGTTTTCTATTGCAATTTGACAGTGACACTTTGATTCATGGCTTTACTGTTGGGTTTGTTTGGCCTTTCCTTTTAACCTCATTTACCACTTTAATGGTAAAAGAAGAAAGTGGCCACAGAAATAGTGCAGATCTCTGATATTTTAGGAAATTATCATCATCCTCATTGTTCATTTTAGGGAGAAGATTAAAACCCAGATGTGAGAGGATATTCTGGGACCTGATCCCTGTTGATAGTTTTAAAACTTGAACATCCAATACTTGAACAGATTTAGCACGTAAAATGATTTGCCCAAAATCCTGGCCAAAATCCCAAGAGGACTGGTAATTCAGCAAATCTGCTGATCCTCAGTTCAAGTCTGTTGTCACAAAACCACGTGGATAAAGTCTGTAATAGCATTTCCTTCCTAGCTCCTTGGGGCGAGGACAGAATTTTCCATTTTTATTAACGTGCTGCATATGTTGGCCTCATGTTAAGTATTAAATATCCTTTTTCCAGACTTTGGTTCAACTCTGTGATGTCTTCCCCTGAAATTGCTTCCCTTTCTTGGGGTCAGATGAAGGTGAAAGGCTGCTCTACAACATATAAGGACTGCAAAGTATGGCCGGGAGGAAGCCGGACGTGGGATTGGCGAGAAACCGGGACTAATGTAAGTTTGCTGTTTACTACTCTGCATTTAAAACAGGACTCTGAGAACAGTCCAGAGAACAGTATTCAAGTTCCAGCCAGAAATTCAGTGAGCTGCCTTTTTCTTTCATCTAGCCGTTAGATTTTCCTGGGAAGAACTAAGTGTATGTTTTGGAGGTGACTGTGGAGGGATCAGAGGGCTGCAGTCCCACAGTGTCCTACACGTAAAAGGATATAGCAACTCTTGCCATGAGTTCTGACAGCCACCCTGATCAGTCAAAACTGTCACACACCTTAGAGCTCTCAAACAATATTCTTCATCTGCTTAAGAGTGCAATTGTCGTAAGATGCCAGTAACAACCTCTCTTCAGACTGTCTAAACAAAAGTTATCTTGAGCAAGATAGGAAAAGAAATTATGAAAAGTAAAAAAAACCCCAAACAGACAGTAATTGACCTTGCATGTTTGGAAGACAACATTGCATGTGGTTTAGTTTATATCCTTTTCCTTGGGGTCCCTTGTACATATTTCAGAGGAAAAATATGCAGATACAGTGTCTCATGCACTGTTTTCTCTGTGAAAAGCTCACTGTCTGGTTAATCACACTGATTTGGTAGCCACATACTAAGTGCTTGTCCTTATAATTTTTAAAGTTTATCTGTAAATGCTATCAGAATTGGATGAAAGTACACGGAGCAGTATTGATGTTTCAGACTTAGATGCAGTATAGCATATATTGTGTTAGGAACTTGATGTTGATAATTCTCCCCATATTAGGACTTGCACTGGGATAGATAATTGCCTAGGAAAAAAAAAAGTTCCACTTTCAAAGCAAAAGTTAAAGCACAAAATAACAATGCACTGACCAGGCCCAGCACCTGCAGCTGTATCCACGCAGAGGATGCAGCTCTCTTGGATTCATTTTGATACAACTGAAATGCAGAGCATTTGGGTTTGCAACTTCCTCTGTAATCTTTGGGAGAATAAAACTTTTTTAACCTGTCAGAGTTCCGCTTATGCAGAACATATAACATCAAGAGAAGGGTGCTGCTGTCATGCACAGATATCTGCACCTTGCAGAGAAAAAGGTAGCTGTGTATGTAACCTTCTAAAATGTATTTCGTTTATGGCCTGGTTATAAAAAAATAAGTTTTCACTGGCTGTTCAAAGGGCTAGGTTTTGTGGTGAGAGTTGCTGTCTGCTTGTTTGGCAATATCATTTTTGTGCTTCATATGTGCATGGCTGGAGAAGCAAAACAGGTGATGACAGCTGAAAAGTTCTCAACTAATTCCCAGCTCAAACACATTTTTATATTTATTCCATCCACTGGAAAATTTTGGTTTCAAATTATAGGCACTTACATTTAGGAGGCTGTGCTTCCTTTTGAAAGTTTCTAACAAGGAATACCTTCTTGTCACAAGTAAAATCCATAATCTTGTCACATTTAAATCCATAAGTCTTCAGAGGGCTTGAAAATCAAGTCAACCTTAAATTAAAATTGGAGGAGAAAAATAATATTTGGGTTCTCTGGAGAGGTAGTTTTTCTGGCATCCATTTTTTTTAATCAGGAAGTAAAAAATACGTATCTGAAGTAAGGCCTTATGTAAGTCACTTGTAAAGCTGCTTCAGGTCAGTTCTATCCTTGCAGCTGAGGAGTGAGGTGATTTTCTTTTAAAATAAACAGCAAACAACAAATATTAAAAATAGAACTAAGCTTTTTCTAGACTGCATCTCCAATAATGAGAAGAACTGTCAAAATTTTAATTTTGTCTGCACTAGAAACAGTAGGATTCAACAGCTACATTTTCTGCCCATTTTTTAAATGACAGACTACAGTTTGCCTACTTTCCTTGAGCATGTTTTTCCTGGAGGTAGCTGGAACTGAAGTGTGGAAAACAAGCAGTGCTGATCATGTCCTACACTCTAGTTGGAAATAAATTGCTTCCTTTCCTCCTCTGCTGTCACACTGCTGTCTAGTGGAGCATTTCTTTCATCAGGAAAATTGTATAACTGGCCCTGCAAGGTTCTGTAACTGAGCACTAACAATTATTGTGGCCTTAACCCTTGGGGATGAATGGCACCCTCTCTCCCTGGCTGGCTGCATTTCAGTGCCATCTGCTAATGGCAGAAGAAAAGAAGTAGATATTGCTGAAATAAGGGCCAGAAAACAGAACAGGCAAGAAAATCTGCTGTCAAATCAACAATGATACAGTTATTTCATCATGTTACCTGTTTCCTTTAGTAACACTAGTTTTTTACTAGCATCAAAGTGTCTTGTGTAACCAAAGAAAATCCTTTTGTTCCATGGCTTTAATGTCTCAGGAGTGCTTCTCACGTGACAGCAAACCTTCCCCAGAATTCTAATTATTGTAATTGCAGTAAAACATACCAATTCTTGTTGTCTTGAGTCTACTTCAAAAACCCCAAAGGAAAAGCATTGCCTAACCTGTCATAAACAAGTATGATTTATATTTAAGAGTGATTTGCTCTGAGAAAGCTCTGCCTATTCAAGTGACTTCAGCTTTCCAGGTGTGGATATGGAACGTAAATGGACTAAAGGGAACACAGCCTTTGGTCGTGGCAGCCCAAAGGACCAGACATGTCCTGGAGTGTGTCAAGCACAGCACAGCCGAGGGAGGTGCTTGTCCCGCTCTGCTCTGCACTGGAGCAGCCCCACCTCGAGCTCTGCGTGCAGTTTTGGGCCCCTAACATAAGGAGGACATCTGACTGTTCGATTGTGTTCCAAGGAGGGTGATGAAGATGCTGAAAGGCCTTGAGAGAAAGGCTTATGAGGAGGAGCTGAGGTCATTTGGCTTGTTCATCATGGAGAAGAGGAGGCTGAGGGGTGACCTCATTGCCATCTCCACTTTCCAGAGGCGGGGCAGTGCAGGGAAGGCGCTGATCTCCTCTCTGGTGACCTGCAGTGGGACCCATGGCAATGCTGTCAAGCTGCACAGGGACATTCAGATGGGGTGTTAGGAAAAGACTTTTCACCCAGAGGGTGCTTGGGCTCCTGAACAGGCTCTCCAGGCAAGCAGTCACAGAGCAAGCTTGTCAGAGTTCCAGGAGCATCTGGATGATGCTCCTAAGTCATGGTTTAGCTTATGATAGTCCTGTGAATTATTCTTATGAAACCCTTCCAGCTTGAGGTGTTATATGATTCTGTGAACTTGGAGAACCATAAAGGTGAATCATCCCTGTTACTGAAATTTCAGACATCAGCCGTGCTAAAGATTTTCTTGTGAACTAAGTTCAACTTGCTCATTGAAAGTGGCACTCTACCATGGAAGGCTTTTTTCACCTCCAACTTTAGGAGCTCATGTGTTTGTTTCAGCTTGAAAAGTCTTACTTGCTCCATTCTCCATGAGTCCACCACGGCACTACCTACTTCAAGTGAGAAACTCAGACCTCTAGAAAACTTCAGAACTTCAGAATTCTATTTTTAAAAGGGGGTTGTTTTTTAAAACAAAAAAATTATGTTTTAAAAATAAAAATGTACACCAAAGAGGGGCCAAATTATAGCCACAGGATGTCCGTATCTTACTCTTGACCACCTGGAGATACATAGAAAATGAATCCAGGAGGAAAATTAGTGTAATATAATGGTGTTTTATATTAACATTATAGGTGTGTTTATGCATTCACATGTTTAAAGCATAATAGCAGTAAATGGGTGTACTTTTTAAAACCTCCGTTAATGTGCTGTGAAAGTTCCTTCTTTCTTTGAGGAGTTTGGTTTTAAATATTCTTTTCTCAGAAGAATGAATAGTGCAGAAATGGAAGCTGTTAACTGCAATGAAGCTACACAATACATTTCAGTCCCCTTTGGTGAGATTTCGAAAGTAAACAAGAAAATTATTTAAGTTTTAATTACCTGAGGAGCTCTTTGTATTTAAAGTGAGTAAACTTTGGCTTGCAATCATCTTTGTTACAAGTAAATTTTGTTCTTTTTAAATCAAACAGCACTATTGTTGCAATTTATTGAGTTCACTTTAACTGTTAATATTTATAAAATGCCAGAAGTTAGACATAAATGTTTTAGAAATGTGTAATGCATCTTTTTGGTCTTGACTGTTTAATAGGGAATTATAATCTTGCCATCAATCAATTAATTATCATCCTTCATCTGCATATTAAATACCTTTTTCAGTTTCTAACGTTATCTACTGTGTGTATGCACAGAAGAGGGTTGTGTTACATTTTGGTTCTGCCAATTTACCCTGCTGCTCTGTGTTCAGGACACACAGACACAGCTTTCCTGGCTGATGCTGTCAGTATACAGACTATTGTTTTCCTTCCCTGACACTTAGCATTCTCCAGGAGTGCAGCCAGCTGACCTTGAAGAAGTCGTCAAGAAGGGTGTTAAAACTATGGTGATTGGTCGTGGCATGAGCGAGGCTTTGCAGGTAGGTTTTTGTTCTGTGACAAGCATAAAGAGAACTGTTTGTTTTCCCTCTCCCTCTGATTAGGAGGAAAATAATTAAATCGATGATGCTTCACTGAGAGGGAAAAAATTGAGGATCAGTGTGAATGAGCTCCTCTCAGGGGTCCCTCAGGTCCTGAAAGAAACATCATTTGAGCTCCCCTGTATTAGTGTCAATGTCAAGCAGTAAACAGGTTTATGTTCTGCTACAGGAGCAACTGAAACAGGGAGAATTTTTCAGAGTGTCATTAGGCCCCTCCTCTTGTAATAGGTTATAACTGGCTCTCTAGCCTGCTGTAAATACTTTGGTAATTAGGCATTCTTGTCACAAGTGTTGCCAGGGTGTCATTTCAGCAGATAAACTAGCTACAGAAAGCTCAGATCAAAAGTGCTGAGCTTTACTTGGTGAGAAGCAAGTCTTTAGCTTTCTGGTGAGACCAACACCTTCTTTAGATTAAATTCTTTTAGATCCAATTCTATTTATATTTGTAAGAGAGGACTGCATTTTAAAGTGTGCTAAGGAGATTGGGGAAGTGTGTGTATAAAAGTAGCTTTACTGAAGAGAAAAAAAAAAATCAATCTTAGAACTATCTGAGCATTATCATTTTGGCTACTGGCAGTTACTTAAGTCATGTTTAACAAATGGCACCAGTACCTGTTTTTCTACAAGTCTTACAGTTTAAGGGGGAAAGAATCTGATACTTGCTTTTGTGATTTCCCTTTCTCTCCCGAGGTTCCAGCATCCACTGTGGAGTATCTGAAGAAGAACGGGATTGACGTGCTGGTGCTGCAAACGGAGAAGGCTGTGGCGGAGTACAATGCCCTGGCTGCTCAGGGGGTCAAAGTGGGCGGTGTCTTCCATTCCACCTGCTGAAGCGGGGCTCCCTCCGCCTTCCCGGCCCGCCGCCAAATCACGGACACACCTCTGCGGAATCAAATTGCACTCGGCAGAGTGCGAACTTACGTGCCAAGGCATTTGTGCTCTTGACAGTCTAAAATGCAAAGACAGTTTATTCAGGATTTAAACAAAATCGAGGGCCCACAAAAGGCGGGGCTGTTAATGTAATTAAATTGTTTAATTACAGAATCGTTTCCATGTATTGTTGAGATTGACCTAATTTTCCTCTGAAGGCTGTCCATACTCTTATTACTTAACTTTTCACCTGTTGACTAAATCAGGAGATTATGTTTTGAACACTTTTATTAGAAAATGGCCCAAAATTACATTACTGGCTACTGGAATGCAGCCATAAAATAGCTGATGAGCACAATCAAATGGTAGATACAAAGTGGTGGTAAAGAAGCAATTTACCATCACTAGATAAATAAGTTAAAAATAAATTAAAAAGCAAACCCAGAACATACAACTTCACCTCCTGCAGGTGACCTCAGTCAGAGTACTTGTCAATTTATGAACATCACATAATAGAATACTTTTAAATTTTTCATTGACCCTGAAAAAGGGGGAAAAATGTCAACAGGGTATAAGCATAAAACTTGGGCCTTAAAGAATTTTCTTATTAATTCCCAGTTGTGAGGATTGAGTTTTCTAACACATATGTATTCAGAAGTTTCTACATGCTAAAAACCATCAGAAAAGTGTGTTACAAAACTAGAGTTTTCAGCATAAAACATTGATCTTCAGGAAATCAGTCTGAATTGTTGCTAGCAAGGCATTACTGGCAATGCATGTGAGAATTGTTACTGGTCATCATTATCTGATGATTTAAATGTTGTCTCAACAAACATTATTACACTGACGATTTAAACAGTTCTCTTGGTTGCTGTTCTTGGTGGGCTTCTATCAATATTGCCAGTTACAAGTTACCTGCTGTAGATTTTTTTTTCCCACCAGGCTCACCACTTCTTGTTCTGTGCTTATGCCCCGAGGCACTTGGAGCTATCCAAGCAGTAGTAGAGAGGCTTAGATTGATAAGAGAGCACAATAACTTTCCCAAGATGCACAAAATACTATGTTCTTTTTCTACTATTTCCTCTAGTAAACATTTAGAACATTTTATCTGATAAAATACAAAGTGGTATAAAAGCAAAGGGAAAGTGAGTACTTGAAAGTTTTATCTTGCAGTCTCCTAATTACAGCCATGTTTTCTTTTAGAGTAGCTCCATTTGAGGCAGAATCTTACATAACCCAGCAGGAACTGCCTTTCCAGCTGCATCTGTGTTGTCTGACACAGCAGCTGGTATAATGCTCATTGTAGCTGCTGTGACATTTTTCTGCATAACTTGCCTGGTGTGAAGGAGAAGGTGAACTACTGACCCAGAAGACTGTGGTCATCCCAAGGGAATGCCAGCAGAATGAGTTCCTCTACGAGTCTGCAGAGTGTGGAGACTTTTTGCACTAAATATTATCTGATAGTAAAGGTGGCTTTACTCTCTTGATTGTGGTCATGTATTTGTGTTATTTTATGAGCTTCTGGGCCTTAAGGCAGCCTCAAATGGGAAAAGGCTTTGTAATGCTTTGGCTGAGAGGACACTGCAGTACTTAACAAAATGGAACCATGTGCACTACACTGTTGGGAGAAGTTGAGCAAACACCTTATCTTTCTCCTCCCGGTCTGTTTTTTACTTTTTTTTTTTTTTTTTTTTACATTAATGGTGACACCACATTCACCAAAACTGCCTAGCTCACGTCCTGCATTTGGGACAAATGCTGTGGGCTCCCCACACTGCTGCTGCCACACGATCTGTCCTCTCAAAAGACATGCAGGGAGCAGAGCCCATTTTGCATTGCCAGGTGACTGAGGTGTACCTACCCAGCTTTGTGCTGCAGCCTCTTAATTCTTCCCTTCATTTGGCAACTGGTAGGATGCAGAAGATTCCACTTCCAAAACAGGGAGCTGCAGTGTGCAAAGAAATGGATTTCTTTTTTTAAAGGTAAACTGCTAAGTTTCACCACCACCAGCACAAAATTTTGGTGTCAACAAGGAGATTATCTGCTGCAAGTCTTTTTGATCCACAGCTTCTCTTGCTGCTCTCGTCACAGCTTCCTGAGTCAGCACTGTCAGTTCCCACAACAGCATCTGTTCCACTTGGGCTGCTCCAGTCACTGAAAGCCTGATTTCCTTCTTGGTGCCTGAAATTGCTTTGCTAGATGGTGGAAGCAGCTGGGATTGATTCATCAAAAAATTCCAGCAGAGCTCGAACTGGTATCTTTGTTAAATTGCTGCTTTCAGCTAGAGCCATAAATAATTTGTTAAAATTACGGGCTCATAGCCCAAATCATGGGAATGCACTTTTATAGGGCAGGATTTCTCACATACACCACTGCTCTGCCTCCCACCAGGAAAACGATCTCCCAGTAGGCAGTGAACTCCCACCCTGAGCTGAAATTAAAGCCGAGCTGCGGCTGGGCTGGGAGCCAGGAAGATTCCACCCCAGCTGCTCTGCCGCCGAGTGGGTCAGTCCCCAGCCTTTATCTTTGTGAAGCAGCATGTGTGAGCTGGCAGCCAGGAGAAACAGGCCATAAAAGGCTCACAGACACCAAAGGCAACATGACCAGCATTTTTAAGGGACATTGGGCAGCATTTGTGCAAAGGCTGGCATCCACAAGCCTTAAAACTTTATATTTTGAAGTCCCACTGATACCGCATTAGCAAACTGTAAAGTGAAAAGACAGCCTTTTCTGCATTCCCAGTGCCTGTTACTAAGAATAAAATGGATGATGCCAGTGAAATAAGATGAAAAAAGTGGTTATAACTTAGACAAGCAAGATAGGATTCCAGAGGAAAATCCATCTCTGTGCGCTTGAACCCAAGATGATGACCAGTACGGCATGGTGGGGAGTGCAAGTCTGATGAGGAGCAGCCTGAGGGAGCTGGGGTGGGGGGTTTAACCTGAAGAAAGGGAGGCTCAGGAGGGACCTTATCACTCTCTACAACTGCCTGGAAGGAGATTGTAGCCAGTGGGGTGTCAGTAACAAGTGACAGGACAAGAGGAAAACAGCCTGAAATTGCACCAGAGGAGATCTGGATTGGATATTAGGAAAAACTCTTTTTCCCAAAAGTGTTGCCAGGCTTTGGAATGGGCTACTCAGGGAAGTGGTGGAGTCATCATCCCTGGCAGTGTTCAAAAGGCATGTGGATGTGGCACCTGGGGCCACAGCTTAGTGTGGGTGTGGTAGTGCTGGGTTTATGGTTGGATTCCATGATTTTAGAGGTCTTTTCCAACCTAAATGATTCAGTGATGTCATGCAGTGCTGTTTCTTCATCTTCCCAAGAACTTGCTTTGTACTTTTTGCAGTGAGTGTCCCTGCCCGTTTACTTTTTTTTTTTGTCCTTTTTAAAACAAGATAGGTGAAAGCCACACCAGGTCTGAGTTAATGTCTCTTAAGTTTCAACATTGTTCCCAATTGTTTTATGAGCTCTTGACTCAGTAATTGAATTATTTACTTCCAATAATGAATTTCAGTAGACTTCAGCAATCTGGATATGAATTTCCCAATAAAAGCATTCAAAGCTGGGTTTCCCACATACACAGATGCCTTCTGTAAATTAAATCCAGAAAGTTAATGGTAAATAGGACAACACATTTTCAAACCACTAAGCTACCTCTCTTTCATGTGAGGTCAGCATTCTCTTTGCTCTGCCACATCCTTTTCCCTTTTGCTTCTGTCTAACTAGGAGATGCAATGCAGAGGTGAGGGGTGTTGGAGCATTGTTGGTTCTTAGCAAATTATTTGCCCTTCCTTCATAGATTGCTCAATCTCCCTGTGGCTGCAGCTGTACTGGCACACTATTCCTACACTTGGAACCATCTGAGAGAACAGAAACTCCCCCTACTTGGGTGACTGTCATCTGAAGTCCTCTGTTCCCCCTTCAACGTGATGCAAAAATGCAAGATGCAAATTATCTTTGTGCGTGACTAGAGCCCTTTGTTTTTCCTTTCATTCTGGGATCAATCATCTTACAGGCTATTGCAGTGCAGAAGCCCAACAATTATCCAGAATTAAAGGACAATGGGTGAATGGCATGAATGCCTCTGAGACGACACAAAGAGCATGAACTCTGGTTTTTTGAGAGCAGAAAAAACTTAATGTCTTAAACCTGGGGATGGGAAGAAAAAGTCAACATCTGGATTTCAGCACCAATAACCCTTGCTTTTTATACAAATTTCTTTTCCAATTCCCCATATGTTGGAACATGGTGTGAAATGGGCAGTCCCATACACATGTACAGGCTGGATGGAGAACGGATTGAGAGCAGCCCTGAGGGGCAACACCTTGGGGGTGCTGGTGGGTGAGCAGCTCAACATGACCCAGCAATGTGCCCTGGCAGCCCAAAGGACTCAGCTGCCTTTCTGGGCTGCATCTGGGCAGCAGGGAAAGGGAGGGGATTCTCTCCCTCTCCTCTGCTCTGGTGAGACCCCACTCGTAGTGCTGCATCCAGCTCTGGGGCCCCCAACGTATGGATGTCGACATAAGGAGCAAGTCCAGAGGAGACCATGAAAGGGCTGGAACACTTCTGCTATGGAGACAAGCTGAGAGAGTTGGGGTTGTTCAGTCTGGAGAAGAGAGGGCTTTGGGGAACCCTGAGAGCTCCTTCCAGTACCTGAAGAGAGCTGGAGGAGGACTTTTGACAAGGGCATGAAGTGATAGGACAAGGGGGCTTTAACCTGAAGGAGGGAAGGTTTAGATTAGATGATGAATTAGTCATCTGCTTGCACAGGTGAAACTGAAGCAGGAAAGGAGAAGCTGTGATTTCCTCCATGATCCAAACCAGGAATCAGAAAAATCTACAGAAGCCAACTGCAGAATGCTCTCATTAGCAGATTGGAAATGTTCATAGCAGCCTTACATTTTCGGCTTGTCTTAGGCATCTTGAAATTACAGATGGAAGAACTTTTCCACAGCACTGCAGTATTTGATTCTCAACAGCAATAAAGAAGGCACTCAACTCTTTGCCTGGTATGTTACATGGAAGGGGGTCAAGGACAGCATGAGGGGAACAAAATAGCAGAAATTTGATCCACTATTTAGCAAAAGAGAGAAAGATGCCAAAAATTTGATATTGAAAATATCTGCTGTGCCTACCACAGCATCCATTGTGGTCTGGAGCCTATGGACACAATCTAAGTTAGAAACACTACTGAGATGACAAACTGCACAAAATACTGGTGAACTGCAAAAATGAGAGGAAGAAAAACGAATAAGTCTGTAATGTGCTCCCTCAACTTGTCAAATATCTGCCCAGACACAGCTTCCTAATGAGAGATGCATCAACCCTGTCTGCTGGGAACTGAACTGAGGATGCCAAAGACAAGTCAGATGATAACAACTCAGCTGTCAGAAGGGCAGGAGATTTTCAAAGCAGTGCCCTAAAGGTGAAACACCAAAAAACAGTTTGTAAGAGCAGAAGCACTAAGAAAGTAAATTTAACTCAAGAATACCTAAAGCAGCAGCAAGGTTTATGGTTATGAGCCTTTGGGATACAACTTACCAGTGCTAAAAAATTAAAATCAGAAAAAACATGCAGTGATCTTATTAGCCAAGGACCATGCAGGCATCCATATTTACTCATATTATAAAAAGAAACAGAATAGCATGAGTTCTCCAATTTTATTGTAGGAAAGTACAAGTAAGGGATTATTTACACTAAATACAACTGCAAAGTATTTCTTCACTGTTTTGTTTACCTGCTAAAAATACACCTCTTTTTAAAAAGAAAAACCCCAACTGATTCATGAACACAGGCAACATTTGTCTTCTGCACTAGAATGTTTCACATATTAGGTCCTTCTAAAAAATCTTACCAAAGGATTGCTACAAATCATTCCACTAAGCCTGGCACACAGAAGCAATACACAGACATACCTGCCGACAGGAATTCCAGATGTATCATGTTTTAACAAAATTCTTGTCCCTCTGTACTCTCAGCTCACCTCCAGAGGGAACACTGACAAGCCCAGCTCTGCTGAACAGAGTGTGTTCGGCTGCTTCAACTGACAAGAAAGACTTCAAGTGCCAAAAGTGCTGCTGAATTGAAAATCATAGATTTTCCCATCCCACTAAGACTGGTGCAGGCCAGGATCATCACACAGAAACAGATCCTGTAAAACTTAGTGGGTTGTGGTTAGGAATTTTCCAACTGGTACCTAATCACATTGCTCCTCAAGCTGCACAAAGCTGCAACAGGAAACAAACTACTTTGTTGCTGTAGCTCAGTTAAACTCCACGTCCTCCTGACTGAAGTTCTGCCACCTGCACAAACAGGTTCCTCTTGCCCCTGCACCTGTGAACAACCTGTGCCCTCCCCAGAGCTGGACCAGCTTCAGTACCAGCTGTAGAGGATGTGGAACAGCAATTGGCAATTTCCTTCCTAGGTGCTGTTCCCACACAATAGTACTTTTTAGAATATTATTTTTTAAGAAATTAGGTACCAGTGCACAAATGCAAGTTCTAGACATTAAAAAAAAAAAACCCAAACCACAAAAAAATACTAAACTCAAAACCCACCAAATCTAAAAAACCTCAGAAACAAACCAAAAACCCCCCACAAAATGCTGAACTCCTCAGCTTCACTTCAGAGTACTGTAAAAATAACATTGATTTATGTGCCCAAGCATTTACATAGTAAATACATAGCAGAAAACCTAGAGGCCTTGAAGAAAGACTTCTGATAAGTAAAAACTGAAGGTACAGTCCAGTGAAATTACTACTGGAATGCTGATTGAGAACTGTCCTGTTTCTGTTGAGTCAAAATAGAAAAACCTGCATTTTCTTGAAACCACTCCTACCTAGCTGAGTAACTTCTGTATTTGCCTGCTGCTTAAGAGACCAACTGTTCTTCAGCAGGTTTATTTTGACATCTGACTCCCTTCATGCACATAAAGGCTGTTTTGGCTTGGTTTGCTATCTTGGACACAGCATCTTGTTTTCATGTAACCCATCAAACCCCATAAACAGGTTTTGCAGTGCCAGCCTTCATCGCCTGGCAGGTTTGGGCATTATATACACCTTGACAGGCTTGCTGAAAGGGATGGTCCCCTCTATGCCATTTTCAGAGGGTGGGAGAGCCTCCAAGCTCTCACCCCAGGTGGATTTAGGAATTCTGGTTGATGCTTTGCTCCTGTTGGAATTGTAAGCCAGCAACAATCGCACTTCAATCTGACACGGCTCTGCAGAGAAAAAAATAGAACAATCAAAACGTGATTGTCATTGCACAGTGAACAATCAACATCAAATGAATTTTAATTTCATGTATGCTGGGTATGTACAGAGCTGTTCTGGAGTGACCAGAAACCAGTCTAGAGTCTGAAAACAAGCCTTTGGCATTACATTCAGCACAGCAGAACTAAGGACTGTTCCAGGTTTATTCCCCTCTCTTTGTCATCACTTAAAAAATCTTACCACTGCCTTGCAACTTTCAAAAATAACTGTTGGAAAGTAACTCCAATGAAATAATAGCAATCATTAATACCCCCACAGAAGTAGAAGGCCCTGCTCACTGTATTTATATCAGGATCAATCCAGATGACATCTGGTAAGACTTGTGGCACAGGAGATTACTTGAAGATTCTCTTTGGTTGGAAGTTTTCGCATGCCAGACAGCCTCTTCCTTTCTTTCACCAACTATGCAGCTGGGCAGAGCAAGATTCCTAATACTGTCCATAGGATGATTTCACTCTACTCTTCTCACAGTGGTCATAACAGAACTGGGATTTCAGTATACATAGTATTACCCTGGACTTACATACCCAACAGAATTCTCCTTTCTAAATTGAAAACCAGATAGATTTGTTTAGGTTTTCTTTATGGACTGTACTGGTTTGGGCTGAGATAAAGTTAATTTTCCTTCATAATAGCTCACATGATGCCTTGTTTTGGATTTGTGACCAAAATAGTGTCGATAACACAGTGATGTAGCTATTGCTGCACAGTGTAATACCCATGAGTTTTCTCACATTGCCCTTCTGATCCTCTACCTGTCCCACTGGGGAGCGAGCACCAGGTGGTGTGCGGGACTTAACTGTATTCCAGGGATAACCCGTAACAGGACCACAATAATGAAACCTCAGTAAAACCTGCTGAAACCCACAGGATTTTAAGATGTCACGTCCAGAACTGCAGGGAGTCTCCAGCTGAGACATCATCAGCACCAGACAGAACACAAGAAATAACCCTTTTGCACATTTACTCCACACTTCAGCCACCATCTCCCTGAGCTCACCTTTTCATCACTCCACCAACTCTTATTTGCAGCCTGCAGTCATCTCTTTCACTTCTGCTCTATACCTGGAAGTTAATCAGTGCTTTGCATTTGGGCTTTCTCCTTCCTCAGCACACTCTTTCTACTGGCCTTTAATGAGTTTCACTGTCTTGAATTAAGGCAATTTCTCCACTTTGAATTCTGACTCTGTTTCCTGAGTCCCTCCCAGCTCAGTGTCTTCCCTCTGTTTTATATGTCAAAGTTAATGATTAAAATAATGCCTAGAGAAGACACCAGAACAGAATCCCTCAGGGCCATGCTTAAAACCCCCTTCCAGTGAACACTGCAAAAGTACAAATAAGGACTTCAGCTCCCTCTGATGAAGCAATAGGATCAACCCTTAAACCCATATACTTTCAGTCCTAGAAACAGTACCATGTTTTTTTCTCCAAAACAAAACAAAGACAGCAGGATGAGTGAGTACACCATGGATGTACTATATTAAAAAAAGGGTATGTGAAGGAACACAGCAATAAACAAAATGCTGTTGGTTAAAAAAAAAAAAATCAAATCCAATGAAAAATTGCTCAGAAAAAAAAAACTGTCAGAGGAAACCCCCACACTTGAATAACAGTGAAGGGATTAAAAGAAAACAGGACAAAGGGAGCTGCAAATGAAATACACTCTGCTTTTGTTGTTTGATGTCCACAAGCCAATTACTGAAGTGCTTCCATGGGGAAGTGTGAAATGCAGCTGTGACTGAAGGTGAATGTTGAAGTCACATCATCATCAGAGCTAAAGGGGGGGGCCTTAGGGCATTAAAAGGGTGAAAGTTGAATCAGAAATGAAATTGTATTGCTGTACTGTTCTCTGCCATGCTCAGATACTTGTGAGACCTGGAACAATGACTTACAAGGAGTCAGTTTACCATGATCCCTTGCCCTTACCTGAGGATGCAGACCTGGCTCCAAGAGCAGACTTGGCTCTGCACACGAGTGGGTGACCTCACCTCGAACACAGCTCTCATGTGAAGGCTCCCAGGGCTCTCCCAAGACAGCAGCCCCTCTATTTCCCTACAGAGCAGCAGTGCCTGGTAAACACGGAGCTGTAACTGCTCAAAGGCCTGATCGACACCAAGGACAGCACCAACCACAGCTGCAGACTCCAGGATCCTCAGAGCCCCCCAGACTGTGGGTATGTAATTGTGTCTAATGAAGGTGCAGCCACATTAAGGTGTATCATTAACATTACCTGTCCAGGCAGTGTGCGAGAGGTAAACCTGAGTTATCAGCCTGTGCCTCCCAGGGCCGGGATTTCGGAAGTCAGCTGGTTTAGGATGGATTAGCTGTGCTTGTCCATCTGGATACAACACCTAGAGGGGAACAAAAAAAAAGAAAACAACAAAGGAATGACAACTGCACTGGGGATCTGCACAGTGGAACAGTGCATTACTTGGCTGTTTTCTATTTCAGTTAGGAAGGCAAGACAAGCGGGCTTTAGCTTGGAAGCCAGGAGTTCAGCTGCCCTGGATATAACAGTCACATGCTGCCATTCAAACCCACAGCACAGGTGGAAAAAAGGCCACACTGACATCAGCTTCTTCCTCTGCATTGTGACTGAGGTTTTTGTTTCTTTGTTAAGCAGTGATGCTGCATATTTTACTCGGATCATACCACTCCTACCTCCTCAGCTGCATCTAAAACTAATGATTCAGCAGCAAGAAAAAAACCCTGGAAATACAGAAAGCCAAGAGCCTGCGTATTTTTGTGCCACTTGGAACAACTTCTTTTGCTCCTCCTCCTCCCACTAGACCAGCTGGAAGCTCACCAGAATTTATTGGTGTTCATGTCCATCACATGCACAATGCACGTGGAAGCACAGAATGACATCCAAGTGCTCAAAGCAAACTTTCAGAACTGCACCCAAGTCAACTCTCACTATACTGCACTACAGACAAACCAGTTTCTGAATGACTGGTCAAAACACAGAAATCCAGCATTGTTACTAATAGAGTGTGTCATTATTTGCAATCTAGAAGTATTGACATCCTTAAAGAAACTCCTCCCAAGATATAATCTTGTTTGCATTTATGTCAAATGACTTCTTACCTGAACTTTAACAGTTCCTTGGGGATCCTGCACATGTTCCAGAGTTGCATCAACATCCAGTGCCACAACCAATCCTGATGTAAACCTCAGGGGATTATCAGATTCACCAGTAGGCTCAATGATATTTGCAGTGGCTCTGTGGAGCTGTTAGGGGCAAAGTGATTGGCAAAAATCAGAAGGTGGAGGAAAGAAAAAAAAATTGTAATTACTACTGTTCTTAACAGAGACATGCATAGACTTTGGATTTTTTTTAATATTGCCAGGAATTACTAAGTTTTTCATGTTTATAGCAGTAGTCCTGAGGATGCTAGATAAGAAAACAAAGAAGAAATAAATAACACTTGTGTCTGACCAAGACCCTGAATTCTAAAAGCTTCATGGTACATTAGAAAGTAGTCAGATGCCAAGATAGTCCACAAGGACACTGCATTTTAATTTTCTGTTAAACTAACCTGCTCTGGAAGAGGAAGGTGGAGGAAGGTACTTTGCCGCAGCGTTGTCTGAAGAATCTTGACCACTTCTGAAGGCTTGGATGTCACAAGTCTGGGCATCAAGTCCAACAATTTATCTACAAAACTGCCTTGCATATGTGGGAGCTCAGAGATGAAACATCTGTGTCAAGAATAGATTAAAAAATCAAACACTTTTTTCAACTTAATCCTTCTATTTAGTTATAATGACAGAATTAGACACCTGCATTCCTCTTCTGGTGTCTCACATAAGAGATGACTTTGGCTACTTGTGTTGAGACCATGCCTTGTGCTTAAACTGACACCACTAAGGGCTATGTGGTGTGGGCAGCAGGTCAAAGGAGGGGATTCTCTCCCTCTTCTTTGCCCTCATGACATCCCACTGGGAGTTCTTGGCCCAGCTCTGGAGTTCCAGTGTAAGACAGACAGAGGAGGCCATGAAGATGCTCAGAGGGCTGGAGCAGCTTTGTTATGAAGACAGGCTGAGAGAGATGGGGTTGCTCAGGCTGGAGAAGAGAAGGCTCCAGGGAGACCTCATTGCAAATTTTAAGTACTTAGAGGGGCTTATAAAGAAGAGGGAAAGTAACTTTTTACACAGGTAGATCATGATAGGACAAATGGGCATGGTTTTAAACTACAAAAGGGAAGATTTAAATTCTATGTTAGGAGATTCTTTGCTCTGAGGGTGGTGAGGCATTGGCAGAGGTTGTCCAGAGAAGCTGTGGATGCCCCATCCCTGGAAATGTTCAAGGTGGGGCTGGGTGGAGCTCTGGTCTAGTGGAAGGTGTCCCTGCCCATGGCAGGGCAGTTGGAACAAGATGGTCTTTAATATCCCTTCTAACCTAAACCATTCTATGATTCTGTGATTCTATGAGTTTATGACTCAGCAGGGAATTGGATAGCTAGTCCAGAGATACAGATATCCTTAGTTGGCTGAGCAGAATTTTATTTCTAGTTGTGACTAAATTCATATTTATTACAAGCTGCTTGTGGCTGGCTAACTGATAAGAAAATGGGACCAGATCTGCCCTACCCTTATGCCCAGCTGGAGCTGGAGGATAGAACTGTTAATTTCCTGTGTATCTTTTCCTCACACCGAGTCTCAGGATCAGCAGAACTCATCGCTATTTCACAGAATCAGAATCACAGAATGGTTTGGGTTGGAAGGGACCTTAAAGATCACCTATGGGCAGGGACATCTTTCACTAGAATTAAACTGACCCTGCAAATTGACACTTAGTACATCTATTCTCCTTGCAAGTAAAGGTGACTACTGAGAGGTGGCAAAAGCAGTAGACAGGGCCAGGAAAGATACCGCAGAATTCTTGTCTGACTTATTGCTACGTGTCGAGTACATCAAGGGTAATCTGCTTTTTTATTAATCTTTGAAAGGTCAAAATGCTCTCAGGACTCCAGGAGACAGAATAACAAAAAAAAAAAAAAAAAAAAAAAAGTATTTATCAAAACAGCATCCACTCAAAGTAGATAAATCCTTATAAATACAAGAAAAAAAATCAGCTATTCTATAAAAAATTAATTCAGAGCACATGTTTCTGAAGTACCAGCATAATATCCTGATGTTAAGGACTTCAACTACAAAGGTTTTTCCTGTTTTATTATTATCCCATGACAGTTCCCAATGTAGGACAGCAGGGAAGGGAGATGTGAAGAGATGAAAAACAAAGTGAATATCCCCCGATGGTGATGGTGGTGGGACTTCCTAACATAAAGTGAAGAAGCAATGGAGTTTGTCACCTCTGAAAGGAATCCACTTCTTGGAGGAATTTTTCACACATCCCAAAAAGAGGTTCCACCCTGTAATGAAAACAGTATTTCCAGGTTTACTTTTAAAGAAAGAAAAATGGCTCTATGGCTATACATATTTAGGTGGTTTGGAATCCCATTAAACCTCCTAAAAATGGGAAGATCTTACAGTTTTTGAACCAAAAAAGTGTTCCTCACTTATCTATATCCTCCTCTCACAAAAAAAAAACCATCTGCATAAGGCACTAATTAAGTTCCCTAGGCCACTGTTAGAAAATAGTAATTTTCCACCTATAAAACAAGAGGTTAAAAGGCAAATATATTATGGACCTCCATGGTAACACAGTAAATTGATGGCAACAAACCTGAAACAGAAGTAAACTAGGACAGCAACTAATTTGCTCTAATTTCACCAGCTGGAGTTCTCATTCTACAACCATGTGTCACTTCTTTTACTTCAGCAGCCAAAACTAACCACTCAGAGCCTCTCGTGTACCTAAGCCTGCACAGGAGCAGTTTCTGTCTGAGTCACACACAGCAGCTGCAGATCAGTCAGGAGGACAATACTTTTCCTGATGCTAAAAAACCAGCAACTAATACTTAATGAAGCCAACATGTTAGGTGCACTCTTTTGATACATGACTTTTCCTCATTTAAACAGGTCCCAAATTTCAACTCTACAATGTTTTTAACCTATTCATATGCTCATAAATGAGAGAACTCAACCCCTAAAACTCATCTTCCCAATAGTTTTGTCATCTAATTCAGGATTGTGTCCCTATACAGCTGTATCAAAGGCAAAAGAAGGTTCTTTGTTCTGAATTACTCTAGCAAATGGTTATTGGCATGCTGCCCTGTTATGTGTCTTATTTATCCTTGCTGTTTTTTTAAACAAAGCTTAAGGACAGTGATTTTAGAGCTAACCCTAAGAAGACCCTCAGACCAGGTGATCCTTACCCTCTGGTGGTGCGGGCAGTCACTATCAGCTGCAAGGCCTTTGCTTGCAGTCTCATGTGGTGAATAATGACCACTTGTCTACTTTCCACTCCGCTGTACATGAACTCCATTTTGTAAGTTTCTTCCAGGATCTGCCAGACAGACATCACAGGGATAAAAAAAACCACCAGACTGTTAAGCCCTGGCACAACCATGATCACCAGATTCTGGTATTTTTATCTCATACCAAGGAACACATGAAGCAAGAGGAAGTACTCAAATTAATACAGTTGAGCTCAGTATGACTGTGGAGATGCCAAGAACTGTCAAGTTACTTAACACAGAATACTCCCTCCCCCTTGCATTGATAGCAAGTGACCAACATTCACCATCACAACAGAAAACACTTTCCACATGCTACTCAAGAGGACATCCAAGACAAACATTTCAATCCGAGAAGATTTCAAAAGCTGGATGGCTTTTGTTTCTACTCATCCACAGCAGAGAAGGCTTTGATGCACAGCAGTATCTGTCTATTACATCTTAATTACCTGAGGACTCAAAATATCAGCAGTTTCCCAACAGATCCATGAACTTGCTTTTACCCTAGATTTATTACCAAACTATTACTGAATAGCTTGGCTTGCTTCTTTACCTTTTCTTAGGACTTAGCTTCAGTTTTTCCAGGATCTGATCATTTATACATTTATACATCACAGAATCAGAATAACTCAGATTGGATGGTACCTCTGGAGGTCATCCAGCCTGGTTCCCTGCCCAGAGCAGTTCTCATTAGGTCCAGTAACTCAGGGCCACATCAAATTGCGAGCACTTCCAATGACAGATTCCCCCCACCTCTCTGGGCAACAGTATTTAACCATCCTTACAGGAAATTTTCCCTTTAGAGCTGATCAAAATTTCTCATCATTTGCCAGTTGGCTCTTGTCCAGAGTAGTCTGGCTCTGTCTCATTTATATCCTGTAATGGTACAGTGTGAGACAGAAGTAAGTCCATTCTGAAGCCTGCTCTTCTCCAAGCTGGACAATTCCAACTCCCTCAGCCTTTCCTTGCAGGTAATGTGCTCCAGCCCCTGACCACATTGGTGGCCCTCTGCTGAATTTGCCCCAGATGGCATCTCCCCAGAGCTGGATCATTTCCCAAACCAAGTCATCCCAGTTGCAGTTGGCGTCCTGCAGTGCCTCATATTCAATGTACTGAACATGATGAGATTCCCATCATCCCAGTTCCCCAGGCTGTCCAGACCAGCAGCCATGTCCTCCAGCATCTCAACTGGTTCTTCAATTTGCAGGACCCTTAGCACCTATTTATTCAGCCACAATCCTGCAAGTCTGGTGAAAGAGAAATGATGGGAGACCGTATTGAAGCTTTGCAACTTCCACTGCCCTTCCCTTGCTCACAGCACCAGTCCCCTCACCACAGAGAGCATTGATGGTGGTCAGCCATAATTTGAGAAATGCATTTTGGTTGTTCAAGTAGCTTTGTTGATCTTGTTTAGGAACAGCTTTTATGAGTATTTGGTGCATAACCTCCCACAGGAAAGAGGCAAGGACAAGCAGCCCACAGTCTTCTGGATCTTCTTTCTTACTCTTCTGGAAGATGAGTGTGATGTTTGCCTTTTTACAGCGGTCATGAACTTCCCTCCCTCACCACTCATCTTTTGAAGAGAAGAGAAATTACCCCAGTTTGGGGGACTAAGATTGACTTGGACAGACTATGGCAGTGGAAGGTCAGAAGTGTATTATTGTTCCATGGCCAACGAAAAGACTTCTACCCAAGGACTGGCCTCTGTGCAGGCTCAGCTGCTTCCACCTCACCTGTTTTGCTGCAGCAGATGCCAATGCATTCTGTTTCAGGTACAAGGGAGCTGCCACATTCCACAACTTCTCCTGCAAGGCCTACAAGAAAAAAACATGAAATGATGATAAATACCCAATTCAGTCTAAATAGTTGTTTGAAAAAGCATGCCAAAGCTTTCTTTCATGCTTTTAAATACAACACAGGCAACCAAGGCCTCCAAAATATACATTGTTCTATAAAGAAACAGAGATACCTATACAACTAGAAAATATAAAGGAAGTTGAGAATAATATTAACAAAGCTGTGAATGAGAGACTTGTCAAGCCAAACTCCTCGTATTTCAATGAAGAAAACTAACAGCCCACTTGTTATCAATCCCCTGAGACCAAGATCAGGGCAATCTCAGAGAGCAGGCAAAAAGTGGAAACAGTAACAACTGTCCCCAGAAGCACACTTACTTCCACAGCCACATTTCTGAACTTTCCTCAGCTCCACCAAAGATCCTGGAGTTACTATGAGTATTGTGTCTAATTCAGCTGCTGACATTGGGTTTACAAAAAATGAACCAAACAAAAAAAAATATCCCAACACACACAAAAACCCAAAACCAACTAAACAAAAACCAAGCAACTCCTGTCCCAAACAAATACTGCCCCCCCAAACCACAAAAAACAAACAAACAAATAAACAACCCCCCCTCAAATCCTACCATATTCTATTTGCTTTTTGCTTTATGTTTAAAAAAAATGTAGAAAGCGTGACTGGATGATTTATTTCACTGCCTCAGTTTTGAAGCTGCTTGTCCTTAGACACAGCTATGCACAAGGCTGGCTGTAACCAAAGCTCAAGAACATACAGACTGTATCCTTCACCCAGGCTGGCCAGAGAATCCCAGTTAACTACCCCTAAAATCACAGGGTATGTGGAGCCTTTAAAGGTATGGAACCTTTTGAGCCTTGAGAGGCTGGGAAAAGATACTTTTTCTCCCAGCAGCTTTTTTTTTCTGTTGGGAAAAGAAGCAACTGAAAAGGGCTACTTGGACATTCAGGTTCCCTGCAGTATCAGAATTTCTAATTGTATTGTATGAGTGGAGGGTGTCCGTGCCTGTAAGAAGGGGTCTGGAATTAGATGATTCCAAAATCCCTTCCAACCCAAGATATTCTGTGATTCCTGATATTATCAGTTACTTTTCATTCCATGCACATTACTGACTCCTCTGCATCACTGACCTATTGACTGCTCTACAGCTCAAGCCAAGAATGGCTGATGCAGCTTTTACCCTTCTTCCAAAGAGAGCACACCTCTGCCAGATGCAAAAACCATCTGGATCATTCCAGTCAAATCCTGGGGTAGGACAACAAAGCTATCTCTAAATGCTAGTCTTCAGCCTGCACAGCACATTTCACTATGGATTTAGCTGGACTGTACTCAGCTGTACCTCTGTTCATCTGAAATACCTTTGGGTGATAAATATATTCTGAGGATTTGAGGCCTGCCATGAGATATGCCAACTGGCAACTATGCATTAGCAAAGCAACTGAAATCCCTCCTTGGTTTTACATAACAAAGCTTTCATTGAGTCCCTTCTGCAAACCTGTTTGCTGCTTGCTTTAGTTCTTGCTTTATTTGTGTGTACATTACACTCAAACACCAAAGAATGCCAACAGACTAACTTAAATACTACTGGCAGCTTACAGCCCTGAGCAATCTGATCCAGTGGAATCCCTGACCACAGCAGGGGCGTTGGAACTAGAGGGTGCCTTGCAAGTCAAGATTTTCTATGAAGTAAAAAATTCTTTCCTGTTTACAGCAAGAAGCTGACTTTGAAAAGGGGCTTTTGCAAAGGGCTGCTGCAATGGTGTCTAAGTAGCCACTTGACCTGCTAATACTAGATAGATCATTTCAGCACGATAAAAGAAAGCAGGACTGTGATTTAGCTCAATCAAGTCTTAAAAACTCCTTTGGCACTGGTGCCAATAAAGCTATCTGCAAATCACCATCTATAAAAATGGCACTCACGGCAGCAGTCTAACAAAAAACATTCTAGTAGACACCAGCAGGGAAAAGTTACTCTCCTAACACAGTTGCCCTCAGTGTGATTTCTGCCAGATAATAAACTCTGCACTGACAAAATGCTTGTGAACCAACATAAGCACCAGGTGCAGCAGCCAAGGTCTGCATTGGCAAAGTTGCATAAATTATTTGCCACAGGAGAGAAGCAGGATTATCAGAAATCCACAGAACCTGCTCTTTCATCACACATCACTTTTCAGCATGAACATCAAAACATGAAAGCATGCCACTGTGATGGACTGGGGGCTTTTTTGAAGAACAACTCAAAAAAAGCCCAAATGAATTCAAACCTTGATGAGGAGCAGCTGACACTGAAGGTAAGTTGCACTGAAATCTGCCATCCCTGCCAGTTCTGACTGCAGCTCTCCAAGCCTCTGAAGATCACTGAAGCATGTGAAAAAAAAAAAAAAAAAGAAAATAACGTTGAGACAGAGAACAGTTTAATCCAAACACGCTCAGGAGGCAGTGACAATAAAGCCAGCTACTCCTGCTGCTTGGTTTTATTAAAGCAAGCACCAGAAACAGCAGCAAAACACACACTACAAACCAGTTTGCACCTTGGGACTCGGCATGTCCCTTCTTCTGGGAAGCTGACACCAGCACAGCAGTGGAAGCAGTAAGTCTGTCAACCCACATTACTCTGCAGCCCCACGGGAACCACACAGAGTGGCAGCTCCAGATTTAACTTAAAACACTCCAGCCTTCTACAGCAGCTAACGACCCATTTGTGTTACACTGCTGGGAAATCAAACTATTCATGTTGGCTGAGAAAGGTTGTTTGGAATGTATCAGGCTCATGCAACCACGTGTATCTGAAACAGAGCTGCCCTTTTAAGCCAAGCTAGAATCTGATATTTGCCCAACTGGAAGTGTGTGTTGCCTGGTATTTCTTGTAAATCATACAGCAATATAAGCAGCTTTTAATATTATAGAAAAAAAAAAGTCAGTTAATGGAACCCAAAAGGCTTTAGTTCTCTACTGCTAGCCATGTTTTCTTAAAGTGTGCATTAAAAAACCAAAATTAATCTTTCTTACAGAACTGAAAATAGGTTGGATGATGTGGTTTCAAGTTGTGACTTTCTTCTCTACACTTTGCTTTGATTCAAAGTCTATTAAAATTGTCACTTTACTTTCACATTTCCTACTGTGTTATTAAATTTTTTTTTCATATGATCATGTTCTTTTGTTTATCTTAGATTTATCTTTGCATTTAGGATTCAATTCTGAAACTGGCTCTGCCAAACCAGGGAGTTGCTGAGCCCTGAGACATTAACAAAAATCCATGAGCTTATCTGTATATTATGCAGGCAAAGAAAATCTTTCCTAAGCAGAGAATCATAGAATTGTTTATGTTGGAAAAGACCTCTAAGATCATCAAATCCCATCATTAAGCAAGCACTGCCAAGCCCACCACAAGTGCCACATCTATATGTCTTTCAAATCCCTCCTGCAATGGTGAATACACCACCTCCTTGGGCAGTCTTTCCAGTGCTTGACAACCCTTTCCATGAAGACATTTTCCTACTATCCAGTCTAAACCTCCCTTGTCACAACTTGAGGCTGCTTCCTCCTATCTTCTTCTTTGTCACTCAGAAGAAGAGACCAGTCCTCACGTGGCTTCAGCCTCCTTTCAGGCATTTGTAGAGAGTGATGAGGTATCCCCTGAGCCTCCTTTTCTCTAGGCTGAACACCCCCAGCTCCCTCAGCTGCTCCTCATCAGACTTGTGCTCCAGCCCTTCCCCGCTCCGTTGTCCTTCCCTGGACACGCTCCAGCCCCTCAATGTCTCTCATAGTGAGGGGTTGTGCTTTCCTTCAACAACAGTGCACCAACAGCCAAGTCAGCCTCAACCTCACACAGAGATTCCATTTCATCTTTTTCCAAAGAGCAGAGTGAAGGAGGCTCCTGGGTGCTTAATTCCCATGTCACAATCCATCACAACACACTAATGGGGAATAGGATGTCATCTCTCAGCTAACAACTAGGCAGATACTCCATTTCCAGTCTTACACAGTTCCCAATTCAACTAATTCTATTTCCTTACAAATCTTAAAGAGATTTTAACATCCCTGTAAGAAAAAAAATATTCTCGTATAGATGGAGAAACTAAACCACAGACAGATTTGCTAAGCAGCCTGTCTTACATTTCTAACCACATTGCAGACTGATGCTCCTCCCTGCAGGCTCTGCAGCCAAAACTCTGAGTCTCAAGTAGACACAAACTCCACAAGGTCTGTTATTCCTGTGGATGGCAATGATAAAGGAGGAGGGAGTTATGTTCCATGACAAAATTCACGGCTGTGAGCTGCTTCTATCCCTCTGCTCTCAACAACCAAATTGCTGGTGCAGGAATATCTTGCCCTCTGCAAAATAACCTTTAACAGTTTTTTTTTTTTTTTTGCTTTGTCCAAATCCTCCCTTTGTCTTAAGGATGGAAAAGAGCAGCTGGTTTAGTATGATTTCCTGGGGGGCAATCCCATCAGGAAAAAAGCCAAGCCAATAATTTCCATCAACTCAAAAACCGAAAACAGTCATGGCCTGAGAGGTTCTGGATGCTTGGCCTAGAGATTACCTGTTTCAAGTATTTAGTGCATCAAATGCTTTGAGACTGTATTTTAGGCTGGCACACAGCAGCTGCAGAACAGCTGAGGACAAATCTCACAGTTCCCACAGCTGGGTTTTCAGTGAGGAGCACACTGTTTACTCTCTGCTACAGATGGGTGTGACAGTGATTCACAGCAACAAACACAACAGAAGGCAGCTATTTTGAAGGAATAAAAAGAATTAAGCTTTTTTTAAATTCCACATTCCAAACAAAGAAATTTGGATTGTTTTTTATTAACTCTTAAAATAAGGCTCTTTTGCTCTTTCCAAGCAGAGGAATCACATTGAAAGGATCCTTTTCAAATGTTTTGTTCATGTAAATCAGTCTAGAGATGAAATGGAAGAGGCAGCATAAAACCCACACTGAGAAGCAACACCACACACCCTTATCTATACAGCAGCAGACAGCAGCATGCAAGAATGTTTTCTATTCCTGGAAAAGCTCTCTGATTTGAAAACTGATGAGGAATGCACAAGTCCTTTGTAAGTGGGACTGGCAATGAGAACCCAAACCACCAGAAGCAGGTCCTTTCCTGTTGAATGAAAGGCCACAGGACCCAGAAAATGCAAGAGCAAAGGGGACAACACCTTTCACCCTTACAAAAGCAAAACAAGAAAACCTTGTGCATGTACATTACAAATAACATGATCAAAATTACAAGGACACAAAACTGACAATGAGACACAAGGCTGTCACCCATAAACCATAAAAACTGAGAGTGTATTTTAGCATAAGTGAACAGTCCAAGAAGAACACCCTTACCTAACTCTTACCATGCTCTGAAAAGATGCCCCTCGCCCAAAATGCACACTGGTTATTCTGGGGGGCTGTGCCAGACCCGAGGCCATCACTTTGATCTTAAAGAGGTCATGAACACTCTTATCACAACAGTCTCTAAAGGAAGGCTCAACTTAAATGCTGGACAGCAAATTACAACACTCATATTCAGAAGCACAGCACCTGCATCAGAGTAACCTAATACAGCTTTCCATAAACAGGGCAGCCTGAAGCCTTACCGGATGGTAAATTCCAGCAGCTCCTGTATGCCCCGTGGGTCCAGGTGCTGGAAGTTGTAAACCCTCTCCAGGCTCTGATGCAGGAACTGCTGGGAAGGATCTTCATGTGGTGTAATACTGGGAGACACAGCAGAAGACACCAGCTTTCTACCTGGCAACTAGGCAAGAAGGAACACACACAAACAAAAAAAATAAGAGAAAAGTCCAACACAAGGAATAAGGCTGCAAAATGCTGACATCAATTTAACAAGAAACTGAGAGCTCCATTTCATTTCTCAAATACAAAATTTATACCAAGACTTTCAAATCAGCATCTTTGTTAGTTAATCCACTTGCACTAGAGATCCTCAGGTTAAACTTCAGCATCCCTTTGAGGGAAACATCTTCCTCATCTATTAACTTTGACACTGTGAAGTCAAGGGAGGTCCGAGACCGCACAAACCACCACTCATTTTATGAGCTGTGATAAGACTTACAGCCAACTTCAATCCCACCCATACTTCCATGCAGGAAAAACATGTTGCAAAGCAGAATGGAACACATTTCACCCATGAATAAACTGTTCAGGTAGGACACAAGAGAAATATTGGAATATCTACAAAGGTCTTTCTCACAGACACAGTCAGAGCTACAGAAAACTCCCAGGAATACTGCCCTCCCAATATTCCTACATAACCAGCAAACCATGTACTATTCTCACTTGAGACCAATAATACTATTCTCCCCAAAATATAGCAAATTCCATATTGTAACAATTTAATATTTGTCTCTAGTGCCTTAGTGCACATTTCAATATTAATTCCGTGGTGCACAGGGGAAAAACCTTTTGGAATCAAAGTGTTACACACAGACAGACATGGAAGACACCAGCAATATTCCTAACAGGTGTCAAAGTCCAAACCAGAGTGGTTCAACTTACTCTTAATGGAGGGACCAGGTGGGAGAGACTGTCCCGAAGATACGCGTAATGTCTGAAGGTATGGTCAGAGAACAGGGCAGGCATTGTTGGGCAACTTTTAGCAGCATTAAAAATCAGAACCAGAACAGCAATGTCTATTGCAAATGGATTGTTAAAGAAAAATAAACAACAGCAAGAAGAGCTTTTGGGGGATGGAAAGTTAGAACAACAAGTCAACAACCCTTTCTTCGGCCAGGATTTGTCTAGGAAGCTCTTTATAGTTGGAGAATACTGAGCAAAACCCAAAGAAACAGCTGTCTGAGCAGAGGAAAACCAAGCACAAAGTGCAAACATTACAGGGTGAGCCATACTGGAGAAAGGATGTTCCTGCCAACATGGGATGGCTCAGAGGCAACACAAAGGAAAGGAGCCAGGGATCTCAAATACAGAGCATGCACATGAGGTGGAGTTTCACTCCTCCTCACAGCTTACACTGTGCTCACCAGTTTGCACCACAGAATAACAGAGTGGTTTGGTTGAAAGGGACCTTAAACACCACTAGTTCAAACCCCACCCTGCCATGGCCAGGGACACCTCCCACTAGACCAGGTTGCTCAAGTTTTTTGGTGCCCTAACAGCATCGAAAATTATATATTTACTGTCAAGTCTTTGAAAATTGCTGCATTACCTAAGATGCCCTGAAAAACATAACTCTACACAGACTTTAAGCAACCCAAAGAATCAAACATGGAAAGATAATTCTGAAATAGAGAACACATTTTCACAGTTTGCAGAAGTAGAGAGCAGCCAAAGGCTTTGAAGTTAGCCTAAAGGCTGACACCTGCAAAACGGCTGATCCCAAGCATAATCTCTGACTCAAATTTCCTAAGTGCTATGAAGCAAACAAAACCATGTTTTTAAATATCAGTTTACACTGGAAACGTATTATTTAGGTTTACCTCAGCTTCTAGCTCACAGGCCTGTCTTCACATAACATGCCTCTGTAAAATTTGGTGGCAAGTTACCTCCAAAATATTCTTTAACATAGTATTTTCTAGTTCCTGGCAGGAAGGTGCACTGAGTTAAACAACAGCATTCTTCCCCCTGCAATGTTCCTTTAATTCTCAACTCACAGGATAACTTACTGAAATTATTACTAAACCATGTAATTATAGATTCATTTCTCTCCACCTGATTCTAATCCGCTTCAATTCTCACTAGGCATTCATTTAACCTGTATAGAATTTCTGGTTGATGGCTTGTGACTGGTGAGAAAAATAAGGAGCAGCTTCTAGAGGAAGGTTCCAGTCCAATGTTTTTCAGCATGCATCAGAAATAACACTGTGTTCTGCCATTGCACAGAAGGGAAGCAAGGGGAATAACAATGGAAAAATGCATTTCCAAGGCATCTCTGTTGTTGAGGAGAATGGTATATCAATAATAGTTTGTATTCTAAAGCACTGGAAGAGCTAACATTAATATAAGAATTTCTGATATTGAATTATTTCAGAAAGATGAAAAATTCAAAGCATTGTGGGGATTCAGCCACTGCTGTACTTAGAGATGGTGCTGTTTTATAAACTGCACAGCAGTTTTACCTAAAAAGAAAACAGATACCTAAAAACACTCCTCTTATTTAAAAGCTAAAGCATCTTCAAAATTAACGCAAACTAGACAAATGTTTTGACATCAAAGGGCTCATCTGCAAAGCCTAAACCTTGACAAATTGCTTGAATATTCATCACAGCATAAAAAGAAGGCAAATTATAGTCCACTGATATTTATGAAGATGGTTCCAGCTATCAGTTTCTCCATCACTTGCTGAATCACAAACTAAGTGCAAAGGGATTCAGAAGTAGGCACAGGATTGTCTGCTACAGTGAGAAATAGTAGAAGAAATGTGAGAGTCAGGAAATCATGAATAAAATCTACTACAGTCAAAATCATCAACTGGCTTCATGAATAAAGATACAGGCTGGGTCATCCATGTCTGGCTCCGGAGTGTCAAAGAACGGATGTGTGCTCAGCAGCTCTGGGACTAATGGAAGCACCAAAGTGGGATGCCTGCTTCCCAGGAACTTCAAGCATCTGGAAATACACAGATTGAAATATATGTCAGTAAACAGGCCCATTTCAAAATACAACGTTCTAAAGCATTATTGCTTTATGTTGCAGCAACACTTTTAGACAGTCAGCAAGAAAATCCTGCTGTCCAAGCTTATTGTTTCTTTACAACTGACCATTTGCATTAATATTTTATAGAATTCAAGAAAACTCTAAGGAAAAGCAGTAATACTTTTTTTTTAATTTAAACTGTCCACAAAATAGTTAACACTTAGAGTTATACAATCTAGGAAGCTTTTATACTAAAGACTAATGAATGAGTGCTTTTTTTTTTTCTTCAAAAATAAGGAAGATAGGAGGCAAAATGCCAAAATCCTCAAGCTCCAAAAACAATGTAAAAATATTCTGGAAGTCAAAGCAGGCTAACATAAGTGTTTCCGGTACTATCTAAGAATTCCATCTCAAGCTATGTGTGCGCAGCACCATTCCCTTTATTGCTTCCATTAACCAACCAAAAAATCTGACTCAAAAGTTCCTTCTTTTTACTTAGACAGAAAAATTCCTCTGACAGAACAATGACACATGGCCAATCCAGTTATCACACCTGATATAGTCAACTGCTGGTAAATATTACTATTTAACAAAATGTCAAGTGAACAAAAACACTTGTGTAGAAGAGATGAGATTTTAAACTGAAAACTGAATTAATCTTTTCTGTGAATGCATTTAGTGCCTGGAATAGGGGGACATTTCCAGGAGCGGTCATCAGTTCTGGATTGCTACTGCAAGTACTGACAAGCAAGAACAACACAGAGTTTCCACACCAGCCAGGAATAAGTACATATTTACAGAGTAACAAGATTGTACACCTGCAATACCTGTCACCTCCTTAGCAAGCTCAGTATTTCCTAGCACCTTGCTTACTAAAAAGAAAAGGAAAGTAAGTAGACACACAAGGACACTGAACACACTCACTTCCATATGGACTCTCTGTCTGTGGGATACTTGGTCAGGTTTTTCAGCAGCTCCACCAATGCAAGATGGATGCCCTCTTTAGTTGAAACATTGGTGCAACACAACAGTTCATGAAGTGCTTCCCGAATGTCCCTCGACGAATCCTAAAGTAAGAACCCAACCCAAACACCACTGAGTGAAACATGCCTGCACACACGTTTACTTTAAAGGTGGCAGCCTTTGCTCCTAAAAGAGGTCTGTGAACAGCAGTGCCTGTTTCTAGTTACCAGAGCTAAGAACAGCTGAAGTGACAGACCAGGCAAGTGCTGCAGGGGCTCCTGGTCTCATCCCCCTATGTGCCACCTTTACTGGAATGAATGGGAACTGCTTCACTGCTGACCTGTTCAAGCAGAGCAAAAATCACCACTTGGTTTGGGTGATGCATCTTCACAGTAACAGAAGAGGAAGGCGTTGAAGGCATTGAGCAACTCAGTAAAACAACCAGAGATTGTTTTAGCATTTTCACAGCAGCCTTTTATTGTTTTCAGCCCAAGGAGCTCAATTTCACAGGCTTTCAGCCCAGTCACCAGCCTCCAGAGGGTCTGAGTAAGCACTGAGAACATGTCAATGGCTGGACAGACGAGAATATTCAGCTCAATTAATTACATTCCTTCTGCCAAAGACCACCTTGACATTCCATATCCATGTATCACCACATTCCTTGCTATCAGCATTTGCCTGGCGCTGTTGGACACATGGTGAAGATTTGATAGGATACAAGAACGGGATACTTGTCAGTGGTGGATTTTACCTTTTCTAAATTATAATTTGCTAAGTATCAACAGCTCATTCATCACTGTCTTACACAAAAGAAGAAAGAGCAATCCTCTTGTAAAGGCTCTTAAATTACAGGCAACACACTCGAATGATCAAAGGGGTTTTGTTGGTCAAAGACAGACTATGACCACAGAGAAGACAAAAATCTAAGGACTGGAATGACCACAGACATAAAATACTCCAGACCACTAAAAAATCCACCAGAAATGTGGTACAGAGACAGAAGACTATGAAGGGACTGAGATGAGCACAGCTCAACAGAAACTGACATCAAGGACAACAGGCAAAGCAAGTTCCAAAGTTTGGTCAGAAAAGAAAGGAGTACCTGGTAAAATTATTCTGATAAAGTGAAAGCAGTGGAGTGAAAACAGAAGTTACCCTCAACACCCCAGTGTTCCCTATTTACGCTGCTGGAACCAATTTAGGCACCAAAGTTAATGGAATTTTTCCATATCCTTTATTTTTGTACTCGAAGATGGATTTTACAGAAAAGCACCAAGCATCTTTCAGAATCAGACAAATCCATTAAAATATTAATAATTCTACACTTAAGCTATCCCAATGCTTGATATTAATTATGATAATATAAACCACAATACACAGATGGTTTATCATACATGATAAGCCAGCAGAGAAGAACCCAGCCTAACCAGGACATTTTCATATCTCAATGCACAGGTCCCCAGCTTAAACAAATGTAAATAATGACAAAAATGTGAGGCACCTAAAGCTCATTGCTGCACTTGCAAAGTCAGATCATATGCCACAGCATTGTATTGCCTACAGACTGATAAAATACATTTAATTAGTTTGCTACTTCCTGAGGCACAACTGAGAGTAGCAATTGCTGCCCTGGGTCAAGGAAATAAAAGGTGAGCAGACTGAAACAGTGGATTTGCAGCACCTCCCAAGGCACTTCCCAAAAGAAGCAGGAACTTGCCTACCACAAGCACCAGATTTAAAAAAAAAAATGGCTCAGGAGCTATAGCTCAGCAAATAAATCAGGTCTGAGAGGAACCAGTCTGACACAGTACCATTCATACAGCCAAAATCTCTTCGTGGATCAACCTCATCAACTAGAAAGAGCAGCTAACTCATGCTGTTCCCTGAATCCTGGTTGAACACCAACTGGGAGGATGCTGGTTGGGAAAACTCAAAATTATATGGCTGAGCACACTGACAAACACTCTAAACAGAAAAAAGATCTCAGGTCCATGGCCAACTCTGCTTGGTGAGCAAAGGTGTAGCCAAAGCAGCTCAGCCAAGGAAGCAGAAAAAAAATGAAGCTGCATGCAAGATTAAGTGCATAGAGTGCTGGACCATAACACAAGACAAGGAAACACATGGAGGCAACAGCACAGTGATCAAAGGAAGAGTTTTTACCTAAATGTATCTATTTCAGAAGTATTCTGCTGTCCTGGTGCTTACAAACTACCAGATTTTAGGAACCATTGGCAGTGTTCAAAGAGTCAAAAAACCCAGAAAAAGGGTAGGTATCCTCTCAGAGGAAGGAACTGATCAGTACTACATAATTAAGCACCCCAAAGCAAGCAGGAGAGCAATTCTTGCCCTCCTCAAGAATTTCTTACCTCCAAGACAGCTAACACAGTATCCAGCTGGTCTTCCCGCAGTGTGATGTTGTTCGAAATCTTTCTCATTGTGTGTATTGACTGCAACCTGACCTCCTCAATTTCATCATTAAACATGTCAACCAAAAAATCCAGGCATTTCTCCGCAAAAGAGGGCGAGGACTGAGCCAACATACACAGGGCTTCGACTGCAGCGATTCGCACCTCTGTTAGAAGAGGAGCAGGGAATTAACTGTAAATTGATTTAAACTGTCTGGTTTGAAAGGACATTCACCCAACAGGGAGGTCTTGTACTATTCAAGGGCTGGGCTAAGGACTGGAGATGCTAAGGAAACGCTGAGGGCAAAAGTGCCTAAGCAGGGACCCACTGGGGACCTTTGCACAGGCAAATCTTCAAATCAAGTCTCACTTTTGCTATAGCCCCTGCTGCTGCCATAAGCACCCGCAAAAGTGAAAAACAGGTCTCCAACCCACCAATAAATACTGCATATTTCATAGTGTGTTTTGCAAGCATAGCATTAACACTGGTATCCTAAGCAAACTAATTTAGTTAATTAGACTGTGGTTGTTTTATTCTTCCTGACATTTTAATTGCTTGGAGCTTTCACTGCATTTTTAACTTGCTACGTAGCACTTTATGAATTGCTGAAAAGCCCCAGAGAATCAACATTTTGGCAGTTAACAGAATGAAAGTCGTCTGCTTTCTGACTTCAGATTCCTCAAAACAAAGGAAAAAACATGCCACCTAAATAATAAAATTATTTGAATTAAAGTAAAAAAAGCATCAGAAAGCATCCTGAGTGTAGTTATGCTGTAAAACATTGCAGGAATTTGAAGAATATGCAAATATAACAAGGTTAGGCAGAGATGAGATTCTCTTCCCTATAATCATCTTCATTAGTTTCCCTAACATTTCTGTGCTAGGATCACAAAAATGGTAATTAATCTGATGTCTTGCAAACGTTGTTTTAAACATACTTCTAGTTTTCACTCAAATTAGCTCATCTTGAAAACATTTACTTAAACTTGTGTGGAGCTTTCAGGCCTGTTGTTCTTAAAAGAAGAAATCCGAGTCCTCAGGATTTTGATCAAATACAAAAATGCACAGACAGCAAGACCCCTGGCTTGCTCAGTAATGAAGCTTTTGTCACAGCTCTGAGTCCCCATGGTCATTAAGACCCAGGTATTAAGAGAAGAGAAACATTTTGCCAGTATTGCTCTCATAAGCTGACACACTAATTCAGATTTAAGTTACAACATGGAATTCAAGACATGAAGCAGCACTGCCAGTCAGGGAGAGCCCAGTAAGTATTTAAAAATGCTGCAGTGGAGAGAGAGATCTGTGTATATTTCACATTTGTTCATTCTATCCACGTTCCTCAACAGCATCATACTGACATAAGACCTGTGGCACAAGAATCTGAAGAACGTGTTTCATCGGGCCAAGGGGCTGAACCAGTGAAACATTTTTTACTGTTAGTCATGTAAAAAAAGGTGCACTTGCAAGCTTCAGGGAGAGTTTAGCTACTGGGAAAACATGCATTTATTTGCAGGACTCATGGAACAATAAACTTACTTTTACAGCACAATCTACAACAATATTTTTGTTATGGTGGTTTTGTATGTTTAAACCTTCATATTTCCATTAAACAGTAACATTAAAGGCAAATTCAAAAATAACATTTAGAGCTTGGAATTGTCATGGTTTATGCAAATACCAGCCTCACACTGTACCAGGGGAGGTTTAGATGGGATATTAGGGAAAACATTTGGGTTGTCAGCCATTGGAACAGACTACACAGGGAAGTGGTGGAATCACCATCCTTGGAAGTGGTAGGAAATCATCTGGATGTGGCACTCAGGGACACGGTTTAATAGTGGACTTGATACTGTTGGGTTAACATTCGGACTCGATGACCTTAGAGGTATCTTCCAAGGTAAATAATTCTGTGAATTTCCTTCCTGATGACAAAACACCAATTTCAAACAGCAGCAACTAACTCTGCCAGTTTCTGACCACATAGGACTGTTTAATTTAAGTCAACAACAACAAAAAATAATCCCAGTGGGTTTCTGCAGACCAGAAGCAAACCATTTATTACCGTATACATTACTAAAACTTTACCATTTATAGGAAGCTATTTGCTTTTGGCTACTCAACTGAACATTCCTATGCAAAATTCTTCACAACACTACTGAAACTTTGAAACAATTGCCATATCAGAGATCACAATGATGCTTACTAGCTAACACACATCTCCCTTGTTTAGCTAACCCCATGGCAAGTTAACACTTACCGTACATCTCATCTTCCAGGCCGTGAACAAAAGCCCCACAAGCTCCTGATTCAATCAAGTTCACAGCACCAGTATCGATCTCCTCTTTGGGTGCATCATCTCCCCACTTTCTGCCACTTGAAAACTCCCCAGAGCTGTAGAGCTCCTTGGCTCGCTCATGTGCAGTGCGCTTCCTCTGTCCAAACAAGCATTTCAGTTACAACCGTGTAAAATTCCAAAGGTGATTGAACAAAATATTAAACTGGATCCGAAAACAGACGTAGCTGGAGGCTTAGACATTGACACACGTGCAAGTGCTAAGAAAAGCAAACAGTATCTACTCTTCTATGGCTATTTCTAACTGCCAGTAACTCTTTGTAGTTTTGATGCAGGGAAAGGATAATAAGAAATACATTCTAATTAACATATTCTAAGACATCCATTGTAAAAACAGCCAAACTGGGTCAGAACAAAGGCCCATCTAGTTAAAAAGCCAATAAGTGATCTGCAAAAATGCTATCACTTTGCAGTTCAACTTGTTAAACTGCAATACTGTAATTGCTATCAATACTATCCAGAGTTCAGCAATGTGTAAAATGGAATATTCAGTGTGCTTGCTAGTCTGCCTCCTTTCCCCGCACACTCTAAACAAAGCTGCACAGCACTTTCTTCAGCAGCCTTTACAAAGCAGCACACAAAACCAGCAGCTCTTCACCATTCTTCTGTAGACAGAAAAAAATTAAACAGAACCTTGAGCATGTTGCTTAAGGAAGGAATGTTACTGAAAAATTTTGCTCACAGGGCTGAGTAGCCTTTAGCTACTCATGTTTGTTGAAATGTTGATGTTTTTTGATCAGATCTTGCAGGATGTTTCCAAGAGCTTGTTCCTAGAACTAGGATGCAATCTTTCTATATGCAATAAGCAAAGCTTTTAGCCAAAAAACTATCAGAACACCACAAACGTTTACCTCTCAGTTGTTGCAAAACCTGAATAGCCTAGAGCTGTTTCTTACATGCTTGGTTTATGAAATCTAAAACTAGCAATTGCTTCATTGACTTTAATCTAAAACAAAATCTGTCATCATCAATTAGCTCTCAGCAACCCTCAGGCAAGGACAAGGTGAACAAGCACACTCAATATTAACACAGCTCTTGTGTGATTTTAGTACCTACACACAGGAAAACAAACCCAAACATTTACATACCCTCAGATCTGACATGAGCTTCTTGTCAAGGGTCTGCTCCAAGAAATGGGAGCTAACTTGTTGCATAGAACCCTAAAGAAAAAGAAAAATCAAAAGGAAGAAACAGGATTATTCTAAACTGCACCATATAATTTCCTGACTTATCCCAACATGGCATCCAAGCTTATCCACTCCTTCCAACAGTTTTATGCAATGCCTGACACTATTGTACGTCAGAGTCTAAAACAGTGAACTTAAAGAGTCAGAACATCTTATTTTCCCACTGAGGTTAATATGGCTTTTCTTGAGTTCAGTTGGTTCACATGTCCTGTGGTAGAGAAATAGGGGCAGGGAATTATGACAAGGATTTGCTTTTTTCTTTAATGCTCAAACATCTACTCTCAAGGAAAGAATCACTGCACAGCTGAGCGGAAAAACTGTTGGGTTTCCTCAACCTCCCTCATTTCTTTCACCTCAGAATTTTGGAAGAATTTTACCTATACGGCTTTAAACATCTTCCCATTCTTTTTTTTTTCAAATTTATATTAAAAGTCAAATAACTTAAGAGAAACTATTCTCTGCTAGAGAAGAAAAGAATGCAACTTACCAATAACTTCGCAGCTTGTACTCTTACAACCCAGGAACCATCACTAACCATATGGCAAATTTTTCCAAAGGCATCATCAACCAAGCGGATTTCTTCATTAGAAGAAGGAATTGGGACAATGCTGACAAAGAGAAATCAGTTTGTTGATTGTATTCCATACTGAATGGCATCAAGAAGAAACAACTATGCTGAATTCCTATCAATGTGCAACAAATACCAGAAACCAAAATTTCACTGCATCAGTGCATTCTCATCAGGCATCAGCCATTTGTACACACCAGTTTCCTAACAGGTCCTCCTCAGACCTACCAGCACAAAACTCTCAGGATCAGGATGATTACTTGGCCAGTACTTTGAGGACAGTGCATGCAGGACGTACCTTTCAGGGTAAAGTTGACTGAGGACCCAAATCAGCTGAACTGCAGCACTGCGCACTTGCTCGTAATCGTCTGCCAGCAGCTTGCAGGCCTGAAAGAACATTCACAGTCCAATATACCTGAGACATCTCCACCTGAGCTGCCATTCACTTCCCACAACATCATCAGCATCCTCACCACCAGACAGGACAGTTTAAAAATCAAGATGAATCCAGTCTTCCCTGTGACTCCCTAGTACTTCCAAGTTTGATCAGGCAGACTAGATCTAATCAAGTCAATCAGGTACACATTATAAACTCCAGAATTGCCTGTACTATGCAAGAAGGGTAAAATGTGAGTCTGCAATAGAACTGATTTGATACAGGCTGCAGCTGCACAGCTTTACTGATATAACAAATACAGGCTTCGTGGGTACTCCCCAATGAACAAGGGTTTAAGACTTGCAGACTATGACTGCCAGATGACAGGAATGACTTCACCATGCCTCGCCCTTCCCATCAAACAATATATAATAAAGCATATGCTTTAGTGCATTTAAGGACAATGGATGCAAAACACCCTTTCATTTCCACTGTCATACAACAACAAGGAATATCCGCAACCTAAGTGTAAAATACTCCTCTGCTCAGTGCCCTCCTCCTCACAAAACACACTGCCAGAGAATTCAAAAAGAAAGATATGCAAACAAGTACAAAACAAATACAGGGCTTTACCTGACTATAAATAGCTTGCTGTAACTTTAATCCTCTTTCATGAAGCTGTAGCTACATAGGGAAAAAAAAAACCAATGCAACAAAGTGTAAGTACAGGTTTAAGAGACACAGACTAAGTTTTCATCACTGTTTTTCTGTTTGAGCTGCTTGCATTTCTTGATTGCTGCTATAATTAAAAAATTGCATTATCTTGACCATCAGTATTTTAAATAATATTCTTGACTTCACTATAATTTTTTAGCTTCATAGTCATTCATACTTAGGTTAGGGAAAAACAATTTATATAAGCACACTGCCTATTCATTCTCCCAGCCTTCGAAGAATTTTTTAGTGTTAGTCATATTCAACCACAATTAAAAAAGATAATTAATTACTTTACTACCACTCCTGAAACATGGACCCAAAAGTAGCATTGCCAGTGAGTTTTCATGCCCTAAATCTCTCCATTACTGAACCACAGGCAAACAAAGTGTTTCTCTTTAGATGGATGAGTAAGTACAACATCCAGGAGAGGGAGATTTCAGAGATTCAAGTGCAATCTGATCTCCTCAAACGCATCTTTCTTCTTTCTTTGGAGTTCAAGAACATTAATTCAAAGATCCTTGTTGATCATCACATTAGATGGAACGTTGTTATAAACCTTAAGGGTAATAGAGAAACTTCTGTATCCCCACATACTCACAGGCAACTCACATTAAGCAGTATTTTGAAATGCATGATCTTTGCTTGCATTTCTGCAAAGCTAAAAGCTTCTGAAGGGTCCCCACACAAAAAACCCCAGTGTATAGTATATCTCATGAACAGTTAAGAGAAAGCTAATGAATGTAACCATGTGGCAAAACATAAATGTTTGCTTTACAACAAACAAACGACCTTCTTTCAGGACTTATCACAGTGGTTTCCTATCATAAGCAGATACCTGCTGCATTTTGGTGCACTAATGGTTTATTGTACTTCTGGTAACCAATACTAAACCAAGAAATAAATTTGTCACTAAAAGAAAGAGCCTACACACTCAAAAGAACAAACAAGTAGAAAAGCTTCTTCAACTACAGCTGAAACAGAAGTTATGAATCACTCAAATGCCCTTTGAGATCTCATATTACTCTAACATTTCAAGACCTAGCTTATTTTTCAGGTCATTTTGATACACTAAACAGGTTTTTACTAAGTTAATTAAAATAATCTCTAAACCAAACCTCTTTGGATTAGTTTGCAGCCCTCTCTCAGCTTCCTTATACAACTCTAAACCATTTCTTCCATGGTACCAGCTACACTTACCATGGCTTTTATAGCTGCAGTCCTAACTCGAGGGTCCTGATCATTAAAATGGTCTCCTATTATCTTCTGGACATCTCTGGCAGCTTGGCTTTCAGCCTCTTTTGCACCACCTTTCTCCACTGGGCCAAGACAGCCAATTAGCTGAAGACATTTATTCCTTACACCGTGAGAAGAGTCTGTCAGATGCTGTGGAACAAGAGAAGAGCAGATGTAACTGGATTCTTATTGTTCTTTCAGCCCTTTGAAACATCATGTTATATTTCCTAGCAGTTATTAATGTTAGTATTGTAACAGTTTGTTCAGAAAAATGAAAATAATTTAAATACTAACTACCTTTCTTTTTTTCTTGTAGCAGTGACAAAAGTTCCCTTGCCCAGGGAGGCCTCCTTACCTTGCAGGCTACCTCCACCAGCCTCATCCTGACAGATGGATTCTCTGGGAGTTTTGTGCCAATCACTAACAGGGTGTCCAAGAGCTGAGCAAGGACTTGGTGAGACTCTGCAAAACACAAGAGTGAAAGGCTGTGCACCACTTTCCTGAACTCTTACCAGCTACAGGAGCACAGACTGATCCACACTGGAAGGCCATCCTGAAACCTTCTCCTTTCAAGGCCTGAACTAGCCCAACTCCCTCAGCTATGCCTTGTACATCACATACTCCAGTCTCTACCACCTCAGTGGTTCTGCTGAACTCACCCAACCTTACCAGCACTAATCTGGCACTAGGGAACCCAAAACCGGATAAGGTATTCCAGATGTGGCCAAACCAGTGCTGAGTAAAAGGGTATAATACCCTCCCTTGACCTGCTGGCTACACTCCTGTTGATACAGCTTGATGAGCTGGCCTCTAGCATGACATAAAAAAACTCCTCTTCAAACGTATTTCCATTTTAAGCACAACTGACTTGTAGAACAGAGAACTTCAGAAGCAGATCAAGATGCAAAAGCAAATTTTGCACTCCTTTAAAACAAAGACATAGAGCAGGCAGGTCAGAGGAACATTCTTCTCTTCAGAACATGGTGTTATCTGCCATCATTCACAAAAACCAGAAAATAAATACTATAAGCATCAATTCCCAGTTATACACCTGAGATGTAAGGCCTTGCCACTGTCCCAAATGCTTTGGCAGTATGATTCCACCTTGATCTCAAGCACCACATCAAAAGTGAGACTTACTCTCATTCTGAAGTGTGTTAATGGCATCATCCATAATGCAGTCTGGGGAAAATCCTGCAGTCTTAGACAACAACCCCAGCAAGGATGCAATCTTCAGTCTCACAGAGGCATCATTCTCCTGGAAGGAAACAACACCCCAAAAAAATCCCCAACACAGCAAGGTTAAAGACAAAAAGAGAACATTATATATTACCTACATACACCTACTCATTTAAGAAACAGAAAATGCTGTCACAGGTGATAATTACATAAGTAAGCCTCATCAATTAATATTCCTTTAAAATTAATTTCAAAACTTCATGCATTTTAAAGATTTATTTTGAGGCTTCTACAGACTCATGCACACAAGACTTCTGGTCATAACTGGATGGTTGGTCCTTCTTTCATTGTATTGCCAAGGATATCCAATGCAGAGTAGAAAGGCAGAAAGTCATCTGGATGTCATACCTGGATCTTACCAAGCATTTGTGCAACACTGAACACAGAGATGCAAAAACATTAGAATAACAAATATCCCATCTTTCAACAAGAAATTTTACAGTTACAACTGTTATACCTTTCAAGTGAGAGACTTAAGAGAGACTTCAGTGCCTCCAAGTGACAAATATGACACCCAAGGGAGTAGTTCCTTTCTCAATTGAACTGAGAAGCATTTTTTATTTTAGGGTTGAAGTTATGTGTTTGAACAATGGATACGATCATCAGGACTGTATGGGGACTGTTCTACCAAAATATATAGGGATGAAGGAGCAGGAGGCTACAGGACCATTTTAAACAAAAAAATTACACTAAAAACAAATAAATCACAACTTCCACTGCAGTTATAGCTTTCAGGATCAAGTTTCTGGATGATCAGGAAAAGTGCAAGTGTTATGGAGTACTAAGAAACAAGTTCTTGGAAAATTTTGTCTGTAAGTAAGTTAATGTCAGCTACAGTAGTTTTGAAAGCTGGATTGTGTGACAGGCTGTGCTCTTGCCAGTGTGATCTCATCTGCAGGTTTATGAGTATCTCTTCTAATACAGCCTACAAAACAAACTTCAAGCACAAATAATCTGTGTTATTTGACCAGAATTCTGTATTTCGTAGAAGCAGAGAATCATTTATGTTGGAAAAGACCTCTAAGATCATTAAGTCCAACAGTTAATCCAGCACTGACAAGTCTATCACTAAACAATGTCCCCAGGTGCCACATCTAAGCATCTTGAAATACCTTCAGGCATGGAGACTCAACCACTGCCCTGGGCAGCCTTTTCCAGTGCTTGATAATCTTTTCAGTGTGGAAAATTTTCCAAATATCCAATCTAAACCTCCTTGGAGGAGCTTGAGGCCATTTCCTTGTTCTACTGCTTGGTAATTGAAGAAGAGGCTGATCTCAGACAGTTTTTTTCATAGATTTGATATTAGGAAGAAATTAATTACTGAGAGGATGGTGAGGTACTGGCCCAGAGAAGGTTGCCCAGGGAAGCTGCCTCATCCCTGGAAGTGTTCAAGGCCAGGCTGGATGGAGCTTTGGCCAACCTGGTCTAGCAGAAGGTGTCCCTGTCCTAGCAGAGAGGTCAGAAGTGGATGATCTTTAATGTCCCTTCCAACCCAAACCATTACATGATTCTGTGATTTTAAAAGTGCTGGGTTTTACCACATAAGCAATAGCTAAAATGTTTCCTCACTGCTAAAGAAAATTAAGAACAAGGTAAGGACACATCAGCCAGGAAAGAGCTAGAGAAAGCTGAAAGAGCTCTGGACAGCCAGGCTCTCTGGAAAACTTGGCATGTCTTTTGCCAACTTAACTTCCACACAGGCCATGTGCAGGGATAACACTGCCATTCTCTTGTCACAGGCTCCTGAATCCATCAGCACAGGGACCAAGTAACACAATCAGAAATAGCCTGGGTCAAGGGCTACAGTTGTTCACTCTCAGCCCTGTTGGCAAATGAGTCGGCAACACAGAAGCCTGTGAGCCCCTGTTCAACATCCCACACCAAGGAAACAGGAGAAAAAGAAGCGAGCATGTTTGCCTCCCACCTTGTAATAATGCTCCAGCAGGATCCTGACAACCCCTTCCACGCTCTCCACTTCCACGGGCTTCCTGGCAAACTGGAGCAGGTACTGCAAGGCATCTGCAGGCGAGGTGGCTTTGCACAGGTCCACGTGGAGCGCTGCCGACTTGCTGGGCTTGGTCAGCCGCAGCTTCTTGGTGGACAGGTCCTCATGCTGCTGCTGTGGGCAGGGGGACATGGCTCAGAAACACAGCATACCCAGACCCACTCCTTCCCAGACTGAACATGGGGAGGCCTAAGGAAGCTCCCCTGTCCCACGGCAGTCACTAGCCTCTCTTTGTCTCAGGAAGAAACACAACCTCAGACCGCTGTGGCTGTTACTGTCCTGCCCAGGTAGTCTCTATCCCTGCAAAACACGGCCTCTCGCCACCCTAGGCTGGGTCAAATCCTGCTGCTTCCAACACCAAACAACTAATCCAGGGCAAGCACGACTTCTCCCACTCCCACCGGCCTGGAGCGGCCCAGAAACTTGCTGTAGCTCCTTCCCCAGAGCCGGGCTGGGAGATGCTGCGTCTTCCCTGCAGCAGTCCCGGCCCTACTCTGGTCAAAGAATCAACATAACGCGTGTGGTTGGAAGGGACCACACTGGGACATCTCGTCCAACCTCCCACTCAAGCAGGGTCATCTCAGAGCACACTGCACAGGACTGCGTCCGGATGGTTCTTGAGTATCTCTAGTGAAAGAGGCTCCCCACCCTGAGGGGAACACCTTCCTTCAGACCTCTCCACTCCGGTAGCTCCAACCTTCTTATACATGAGGCCGACCCGTCCCGCTCCTCCCCTACCCCTCAGGGGCCGCCCCAGCCCCGATGTCCGGCGGGCGGGCGGCACTCCCAGGCTCGGCGCCGGGCTGGGCCGGCGGGTTTCCTCACAGCTCCGCCTCACCCGCCGGCGTCTCCTACCGCACGGCAGAGCTCGGAGCCGTCCATCGTGACCCAGGAGGGACGTGTTACCTGGACCACCTTAGTGAACTCCTCATACACCCGCTTCTTCAAGTGCGCCGCCATGACGCCGCACCTCAACCCGGAAGAGGAGCCATAGAGCTGCCGCAGGGAGGGGCCAGAGGCGCGGCCTCTCTTTCCGCCCGGAGGCCGCACTCGATGGTCCGGCGGCCTCCCGTTGCCATGGGGACGCGCGCCCAACATGGCGGCCGCGGCTCGGCCCGCCCCGCAGCCAGACCCACCCACCCAGCCCGCCCCAAGGCGTCTGCCCCGTGCTGATCCCCCCGAAGGTACCTTTTTACTTTTTTCCCAGGCAGGCAATTTTGCAGCAAATACTGAAGAGTCTTTGTTAGCCTCTTGTTATCTTCTCGTTTCTGCAAAATGCCCTTGTAGGCTATAAATTTTGCAATTTTTTGTGTCCACTTTCAGAAATACATCTCTCTATCTCGCAGGTTTTGTTCATCAAAGCAAGTTTAGCAAAACTTAAAGTTTCAGTGATTTTCCCAATCAAACTCTAACAATAACAGTTTGTGTAAAGAAACTCACGCACGTGGCTGGCTAGAAGTGACTTAAGACTAGTACAATGCTAATGAATAATATACTGCTTATGATTAATTAAAACAATTAATTAAAAATAATTGGAAACATTATTTCCATCAGAATCGTAGAATCACTAAAGTCAGAAAAAATTTCTAAGATCATCTAAGATCAACCATTAACCCAGCACTGCCAAGCTCACCACTAAACTCTGTCCCCAAGTTCCACATCCACATATTTTTTGAGCACTTCCAATTCCTTGGGCAGCCTGATCCAATGTCTGACCACCCTTTCAGTGAATAATTTTTTCCTGATTATTTTCCTGGCACAACGTGAGGCCATTTCTCTTGCCTTGTCCCTCACCTGGCTACAGCCTCCTTTCAGGCAGCTGTAGAGAGTGATAAGGTCCCCCCTGAGCCTCCTTTTGTCCAGGCTGAGCAACCCCAGCTCCCTCAGCCACTCCTCATCAGACTTGTGCTGGAGCCCTTCCTCAGCTCCACTGCCCTTCTCCAGGACACTCCAGGGCCTCAATGTCCTTCTTGGAGTGAGGGGCCCCAAACTGAACACAGGATTCAAGTGTGTGCCACTTAAGGTTTCTCGTGGCGGCAGTCCGTATAGACTTAGCAGTTGGTTGGTGTGAGGCTTCAACTATTCTATACTGAGATTGCTTTCTCCTAATATCTAATTTTCATCTCTGATGTTGCAACTTAAGCCAGTTTCCCCACCCTTATGTACAAAGTGTAACAGATCTCTTTAAAGCAGCCTTTTTTCTATTGGAAGGCCTCTTCAATCTCTCTTCTTCCAGGCTGAGCACCACCAACCACTTGGTTATAATAAAAAGAGCCTATTTCCTAAACATTTTGTCCTCTCAGACACTGACAGTGTCCATTTTTACCAAGGTTAGGAATGTGAGAGGTGTTAGAGCCCCTCCACACCTATAGCAGAACTGCCCTGCTGTCGCTGGAGTGACTCACGACTGTCACTGGGGGGAGGTCCATGCTAGGACAAGCACATCTGAAACACAGCTTAATTAGGAGTGATTCAAATCTATTACCCTAAAGACAAAGCTTCAGGTCTTTAGAATTTGCGGATCTTGAGGGGAAAATGTCAGTAAATAAAGTACTTCTGCATCATTCAAAAGGATTTTTAAGGTTATTTATTTGAAATCCCAGGGACCATTCTACGATTCTATGGTTATTGTCCTTGACCGGAAGAAATCCATCTTCTGAGAAGTAAAGGAAATATGATCTTTATCAAATCAGCCATTATGATTCTCAGAGTGATTAAACCCAAGCCATCTCCAGTATAAAAATAAACTTTCAAATGCTAAGATTTTTTAAAACATTGTAGAATGCAACTTCTGTTCTGTAAAAGAGAATTTGCAGGCTGTTGCTTCAGTACCACTTCCTTCCCACCAAATCACAGCAGGTTTTCCCAATTCTTCCAGGAGCTTATGTGGTTAGAGATAGCATCATCATAATAATGAGTGTCATAAGAAAGAGATGAAGATTGTGTGGTCTGAAAGAGGAGTGTGTGTCCTTAGATTATAAACTCCTCACACCAGCGATGGTATTTTTCCCTTTCGTTGATCCTGGACCGTAGCTGAAGTTCTCTGTCTTTCCTTCAGATCAAATAATAAATAATGGTAATAAATACATTGACTAGAGAGTAGGCTGTCTACTGAAGGAATAAGAAGAGATCATAGGACACTAAATCCATCCTTTTAACCCAGATTCTAGTTTAGAAAGGCAGGAGAAGAATAGCTTTTGCCATCCTATTAAGAAACCAAATTTAATTTGAGTATGTGGTAATGTCATTGTTTCAGTCAGGATTTGCACATATGTGGCCTGTTCCCATTTGCACTGAGAGCAACTCTACGTGTCCATGAGACATATTTGGGATTATTCATTTTTCTTTGCTTGGGTGAGGCTGGCTCAATTCACAGATCCATCTCTTTGAACTGAGTGAATAGTAAGCAACACTGAAGAGTAAAATTCCTCCTTTTTCTGGAGCCTTTTAAATCCCCTGAAAAGTTATCCCCGAAGTCCAAGTAAAGTGTCTCTTAAGTGCTCTTTGATATGGCAAACAGACAAAGGAGAACCTTTTGTTGGCCTGTGCATTTCTTCCTGTCCCTCTGGTAGCCCATGGTTCAGTCTCCACAGTCCAGGTTAATTTGTTCCAGTAACTGATTTCTAATGCTCCCTATCAATGGTGGCACTTTGCTACCACCAGGTGAACAGGAACTTGTAGAAGAAGTCGTGCGATTTGAAGCGAAAACCTTTTTCAGCAACATGGGGCTGAAAGGATATTTTATACCCTTTGGCTTCTACATCCATTTGAATGCAGTCCAGCAGATCAGAAATACTTGGCACAGCTTTCCAGGGGCCAAACTTCACCACAGATTTTTTATCCATGTCCAAACTGTTCAAGGCATCCTGACACCTGGCTGCGTCCTCCTCAGTTTTGACCACGCACACGATGACGCTGGACTGTCGGGATGCAACCGCTTCCGCCCTCGCGATGCAGATCATCAGCTCAATGTTCTCACTGTAGTTGGGCACACGAGCCAGAAACTGCCTCCTTGCCACGAGCTCCCCAAAGATCTGTGGGGAGTCCTCCAGCTGCTTGATCAAAGGCTCTATGTCATAGAACAAGGCCTCCTTGTAGACGTCCTGGATGCACTGGGTGGGCACTTGGTTACTGCGCAGGTACTCCAAGATGTATTTGAAGTAGGTGCCCGGCCTGTCGATGAAGAACCTCCCTTCAGAGTCAGTCCTGAGTTTGGGCTGGCCAGTGAACATCTCTGCCAGCTTGGAGCCCGGGTGTTTCTTCAAGGTGCTCAGCGTTGTTGTGTATATCTCCCCACCAACATTTAATTCCACAATTGGTGACAACTGAAAAAAAAAGAAAAAAAAAAGGTGACAAAAAGCCATGTGCATTATCAGTCTGAGGTCATCAACATGGAAGTGTCAAGGAAAAGAAAGATGATTGTGGCTGGAGGATGGAATGGTGGTGTAAAGTGCAGTATGAGCTCCCATTTTGTGGGCATCAGGTGGGAACCTCCACCTGATTTATTGCAAAAAGCAGATGCAGGATGCTTATACAGCTCTCACAACTAGAGCAGCAGAGACTTGGACATTTCTAAATGGCTAAGTCCTCACCTCATCTCTGGGATGTAGGAAAGTGTCATTTTGGGAAAGAGGGAAAAGAAGTACCCTGCCTAGGGAAGCTGTGAGTGACTACAGGATCCAGCATTGATCTCCTAGGTCACTCACAGGCATTGTCCATGTGGCCACCTACAGCAAGAGCAGCACATGAGCTCTTACCCACCCCATGTGCAGAGGGACAAAGATAGAGCCCAAAGCTGTGCCATTTCATTTTTATCATCTGAACTGTTCTTTTCTTTTCTCTTCAAAGGAGAAACTAAAGCTCTTTCAACTTTATAAATAGGAGGCATTGGCTTCCAGTCATCCAGGGGTTCAGCTACAAACACTGAAGTAAGACACAAAAATCCAGCATCTCAGAGGTGCAGGACAGAAGCTGTTTAGCAAAGCACCTAAAAATGTATGATGGCTTTAGTTAGGAAGTAAAGGAAATTTCATGCAACTGACATGGACTTAAGAGGGAAAAATGTAAAGATTGTGGGTTTGTTCGCATTTTTTTTTAACCCTCTGTATTAACACCATTATCTGAATTGGAGGAGGCCTGAATACCTGGAAAGCTGGACTTTTTAAATTGACCTTCCTGTATCTTCAGTTGTGAAGAATTTTACTTGCTTCCGTTTGCACTTGGTCATTTTATGTAGTACTCAGCAGATGAAAGGAAAGGGAAGAAAGAAAGAAGACAGTTCTTTTCCCTTTTTCCCTGCCAACATTACTGCAATGCAAGTCACAAGCCAGGCCAGAGCCACACCTGCCATTGGGAAGGCGTGAGTCAATAAACAACCCTATTTTCCAGGAGCTCACCTGCACTTTTTTGGATCTGATCACGAAAGGAGCTGCCTCAGTGCCGCTGGTCACATGCCTCAGGTGAAGCTGTACTTAAGTGCTTAGCTGGATCACATGGGTACAGACCCACGGGATGACGTGAGCTGATCTCGCTGCGCACACCAAGGGGGGGCAGGGGGGCTCCTGTGCTCTCTCCCCATCCTGTTCTTGTACTCACCTCATGCTAGCTCTGCTTCTTTTTCATCTTAGTGAGCTGGATTGGCTAACAGAGGATTTAACAAGCACAGAGCTGACGAAAGGACGGGACTAGGAACAGACAGCCTGGTGCAGGGGGAGACCTTCCCTTTAAACAGGAGCAAACGATCAGATTTAGCAGAAATTTGCTAAAGCAAGCCAGGGAAGCAACAGATGATTCAGGCCAAAACCCTGCTGGAATATTGCTTTGCACTAGTGTGGGTAGTTTCATCTCAAGAGCAATCATTTACACTTGGGTCAAGAAGACAAGCAGTATTTTGAGTGAGGCTATCTTGCGATTTCCACCCACTGAAAAATACAGCCCAAAGCTGTTTCTGTAGTCAAATCTCTTCCCAGGAGATTTGCCATTAGTCCAAGTGGTACCAACAGCACCTCCCACCAGGGATCATTTGACAGGAGAGTCTCAGGCTTTTGAGCCTTTGCCCCTTTTTCAGCTGGCAGGTCAGATGTTTCATGCTGTTTGTCACTAATACAAATGGATTACATATTATTCCTTAACACAGTAGCCCAACTAACTTCATGTTCTTGCATCTTGATTAATTGTTTTAGCCTGGCATCGAAGTGGTTCCCAGCTGACTGGAAGTACTGGCACCAGCTGATTTCCAGTTCTGTAATTAGCCAGCAAGGTGACACTCAGGAAAGTCATTCCATCTATTTGTGCCCCAGTTTACTAATCTGTGAAACAGTTATTTCCATAGGGAAGCATTTTGCAACTTACAGGTGAAAAGTGCAATATAGGAAGGTTGGGTTTTCTTAACACAGAGAGGTCTGGAGAAGAGATTGTTCAGCTTTAGCCAAGAAGACAAACTGGTTAGCAATAGACTAAGGGCAGAGGAGAGTAAAAAGAAAGAATCTCATCACTGATTTCTGCCTAGTAACATGCTGCTTGTCTGAGATGGCCATTAATTTTCCTTATAGCTAGAAAAACTACTGCTCCCACCTGGTGATCCTGCATGTCAAAAACATAGGGCAGCTTTGGCATCATTAGAGACTCATAAGAATTGTTGAAAACCCCCAAAACCTACAATAAGCTTTTATTTAGGGATCTGACCAATTGAAGTTCATAATAATTGAATTCCATTTCTTGCCAAAGGAGAAGAACTGCTGTGGTAATTTGCTGTTGTCAGATGTTGCATGCCTGTGAGAGACCTGGCCCTTGTGTAACACAACAGATGCAAACAGGTCAGAGTCAGACACAGCTTTTTAACTAGAATCTTCTTCTTAGGGATATATTTGGCAAGGCCTGGTGTCTTCAGATTAGCATATGGGGGAAAAAAAATCACTCAAATGTAGCCCAGCAGGGGTGCTTTGATCCCACATGAGGGAATTGTGCCCTTGAGCACATACCTTACTCACCACATGCAGGCTGCTGGTGACCTGCTTCCTGAGGGGCTTGTGCTCCGATGAAATACTCATCTTCCCCAGGAGCTGAGGACTCAGCTGTTTGGGAGAACCTGCTGCTCAGGGCTAGTCTCCTACCCCACACAGAGGATGGCTCCCAGCTGTGCTCCAATCCTCTTTCACTTGGTCTTTCTCTGTCGAGTCAGCTTTCCGCCGCTCCCAGCCCAGCTGCTGCCACGGAGGCTCCAGTTTGTCCCAGGCAGAATCCTGGTTCTAGCTGCAGGTGTAGGGAGAGGGGAGGGGACAGCCTGAAAGCGGAAGTATTTGCTCATTAGTTTTCTGGCAAGCAGCAAGGTGCAGGGTGGACTTGGCTGCCAGCACACACCTCGTGCACGGCTACCTGAGTGGTGACTAAGGGCTGAATAATCCCTTCCAAGGGAGGCCCAGTGCCCAGGGCACCTCCGATGAGCCCCGTGAGGTGTGCCTGTGCCCACCTCTGCCTTGACAACTGGTTGTATCAAAACCAGTAAACATTTTCACAGCTTTTTGGCCTCCATGCACTGCTGCTTTAAAGCACAGTTTATCACAATTTCATTGATCCCATTTGTCACTCACACTGATGCCAGATCTACAGGGTGTCTACAAGCTGTTTGAGGTGGTGGCATTTTCTTCCTCACCCATACAATCTCTGGGCACTGAGTAATTTGTGCAAGGTAAATAAAACCAAACCTGAATCTCTGCTTGAGAATGAACTTTTCAATTGGCCATAAATATTTGATTATTATCTTTGCATGACATTGTTTTCTAATATCCTGTATCCACCAAATATAGAATGTGGACAGCACCACAGGTTTAGTGGTTGTAAGACTATCACAAAATCAAAACACTCACAAGGATGTAGTGAAGGTGAACTTGAAAGTACTTACAGGGAGCTTATAAAAAAAGGAGAGTGAATTTTTGCCTGAGCACATAGTGACAGGACAAGGCGGAACAGCTTGAAGATAAAAGAGGAGAGATTTAGATTAGATATAAGGTAGAAATTCTTTACTATGAGAGTGATGAGACATTGGCACAGGTTGAGAAAGCTGTGGATGCCCCATTCCTGGAAATGTTCAAGGCCTGGTTGGATGGGGCTTTGAGCAACCTGTTCTAGTGGAAGGTGTCCCTACTCATGATGGAGAGGGGGTTGGAATTAGATAAACTTTGAGGTTCCTTCCTAATCCAAACCATCCTGTGATTCTGTGATGATTTTCTGTGTTAATTTATTAAATGCAGAGTATTACATCAGAGCTAGCCTAAATAACCTCTCCAGAACCAGACCACAGCCCTGCAGGGTGTTCTTTATTTCATTCTGGGTGATTCTGAGTGCATTGTTGCTTTCAAATTTGTCTTCAGGCCACTCATCACTTCTGTGGTTTTGTTTCATTATGGAGGCAGAATTGCCATGGGCATGATTGTCCAGAGATGTAACTTAATGTTTGTAATGAGAGACAACATCTTTTATTAGATCAGCTGATACAGATGGATAAAACTATCCATGTTTTAGGGCATGAGGCATTCCCATGTCTGTCAGATTCTGCTTCTGCTTGCTTGGGGTTTTTTTTTCCATTTTTTTCCAGTTTCTGTTGGTCTAATAAAATGTGTTATCCCTCCTACCAACCTTGCCTCACTGTCTTTTGTTTCAAGCTGCTTCCCTGTACCAGCAACCAAAGGAAAAACCTCAGACAAATACAGCGCTTCCTAAAAATCTTCAGGGGGGAGGTATTAGTGATGAAAATTGACAGCATGGTATATAAAGAAATAATTTGCACAAAATCTGCCTTATGCTCATGGACAGCAGCTTTGTTGCTTTTGAATACTCCCTGGATTTTGCTGGATCTGCATCCTCTCAGAAGACAGCATTGATCTGAACAGGAGCTTGAGGCACAGAGAAAAAAACAGTTAGAATTTAGACAGATTCACTTCCCTTGAAGCCTCTCCTCATGAAAGGCTCCCTCAAAGCTGGGCCCAGACTCTTTTGAATGCTTTGTGCATTTGGGTAAACCTGTCATTGAACCCATCTTACATTTTGCTTTTGGTTCTCTGAAGCATCCTCAGGGATCCTCAGTGATAACCTCTGTCTGAGTTATCTCTGCTGCTTTGAATAGAAATGCTTAAATTTTCCCTTTGCTAGACCAGCAGAACTGGTAGTGCTGGATGCACCAGTGAGGTCTGCTTGGGACCCCAGGTTTTGTGACTTGTACATTTTTAAAGAATAATGCTTACTGGAAAACAGAGAGACCTGGGTGATCTGCATGTTCCAGACCTCTAAGTGCTGCAAATCCCATTCTTCGAGCTGGCTTATATAAGTGTTTCAGATAATATCCTGGATATAGCTGACAGAGTTCACATCCACCATGCCTTTGGTGCTGGAAGTGGAAATCTTTCCTTCTGCAGCTGCAGAACTGGAAAGATGGGTGGACCACCACCTCTCTGCTCACACAAGCTTTTCACTAGGGAAGGGTGAAGGGCAGTAGATGAGTTTGCCTTGCTCATCTGAGAGATTCTCCCAAATCAGAGTCAAGGGTGCCTAATGGTGTTTGAGGCCAAACCTTCAATGCAATAACAGAAATCCTTACCTCTTTGGCAAAGGAACAGTTGCCAGCTCATGTCCACACTCTATTCTATGCTACACCAACCACTGCTGGTTCTTCAGTGTGAATAACATGCTGGCCTGGTTCCTCTGCCCACAGGGTTTTTTTTTTGATGTAAAGCTCTTTCATGCAGGGACCATCCTCTTCCCCTGTTTTTTCATGAAAGAATTAGCCTGTGCCTGGACTTTGGATGAGCAATCACAATATGAATCATAGGAATAATCACATTAGTGCTTAGAAATTTGGGTTTTCTAAAGAATAATAACTTGACAGTGACTTTGTGGGGAATAAATATTTGGTTTTTAGAAAATTTTTAAAATATGTATCTAATAGTGAGCTGGAACATCTCTGTGCTGATGCATACATTTACTCAGAGAGTGATGAGGTGATGGCACAGGTTGCCCAGAGAAGTTGTGGCTGCCCCACCCCTGGAAGTGTTCAAGGTTGGGTTGGATGGGGCCCTGATGAAACAGATCCAGTAGGTGGCATCCCTGCCCATAGCAGGGGGGTTTGGAACTTGGAGATCTTTAAGGTCCCTTCCAACCTAAACCACGCCACGATTCTGTGACTGTGCATCAGTTTGGGAAAATAGTACTGACCATAAAAGTATTTATACAAGATTTGTTTCCTTAATATACTGATTTAGCAGCCTCTGTTTAAGAGACTCAGCAATTCAAGAACCACTCCTAAATCAAACACAGCACATGTGCTGTGCAAACACTGTCAGCATTCCTAACTGGTGCCTTCCAGCCATTTATCAGCTCCACCCACCTTCTCAAGATGCATGGCTGAAGGCTTGTGTCTGACATCGGAGTTGCCACAGTACATTCCACTGTTAAACAGCACAATATTTTTTCTCTTTTATTTTCTGTGCAATTAGAGTTTCACTAAAATAAAAGCAAGGCAGGAAGTTCCTGCTCTTGTCTTGCCTTTACAGTGCTATGGATCCTCAATTGCTGCTGAGCAATCAGGACCCCACTAAAGGGGTCAACATGAGCAAGGCATGGAGCTGCCTGGAGGTGAATGGAGGAAACAGGGATACCATCTGCAGAGCATCTGTTCATTTTAGATGGAGGCTTTTGGAGCTGATGAGTCTCTGATTTCAGTCTGAAGGATGTTATTCCACTTTTGTGATACGGCAGATTCTGAGAGCACCTGTAGCAACACGAACAACACAACCAGAGCCTGCAGCACAGGGCATGGTGACAATCCTCCTTTCACCACAGATGCTCAGAGATCTCCAGTTTTATAATCAAAAGTGGAAAGCTGATGGAGAACCAGTGTTTGCTTAGCCAAAGGAGCACTATTTCAACAGCTGAGGTTTTTTTGAGATGTCGTGAACAGGCAAGGGGACACCTCCATCTAGTGCCCAGCTCAGTAGGACTTCCCAAGGGTGGTGTGTCTGGGAGGGAATGAGTCACCTGGAGGTGGGACCCAACCCATCCTTAAGGCTCCAACCTCCCTGTGAAGAGCATGCAGCTCCTGCCCACCCATCCAGTGAGGGCTGGGTCTCCCCACAGCTCACAGGGATCAGAGGTAGTAAACAAGGTCCCGCCTTCCTACCCCAGCTGAGCTTCCTCATCTCCTCCTCTGTTCCCAGCTCTGGAGTGTGTCATGGCCAAGCAGGGTGGAGCAGAACTGCCCCCCCTCTTTTGCTGGGGCTTGTGAGGATTCCAACAGGTTGTTCATAGGAGAGGACACAGTGCTGGGTATGAAGGGCTGGGTGAGTGTAGGACAAGGGATGGAATGTGCAGGTCCTGATGGGGTTGGGGCACTGTGAAGGTGGGAATCCAGCAGAGAAGGGGATCTTGTGGGAGGGAAGGAAGGATGCTGGGAAGCAGGTTGTGATCCAGCACCAAGCACAGAATGGTGGCAGGATTACAACAAGGTTTTGCAAGGTGGGAGAGAGAGAGAGGGCTGGGGGAACATTCATCTCAAAGCCTTGCCAAAGAAACCCAGCTCATCTACCTGCACTGAAGCCTGGCCTTGGTGGCCAAGGTCCTTCACCCTCAAGTGCTGGGGGACAGTAGTTCTACAGAAGTGACAGCTGATAGGAAACACAGGACACATCTGCACAAGGCTTTGTACTTCATTTACATTTCCAAAGAGAACAGTTTGGAGGTGTTTAGGCACATACAGAAAAAAGCATCGCTTCAAAGTTACAGGCGCCTTTTACAAAGCAACTACACAGACCACTCATTTCTGCCCCGCAGAAATCCCCCTAGGACAGGAGTGAAACAAAGCAGGAAGCTTGCCGGCAGGATTGGCTGCGGGATGAGTCGGATGGTACAGGCAGACAGCCAAGCTCTGCGCTGCTCACGAAGGACGCTCCTCCTTGGCGCAGGAGAAGTGCCACTGGGCTTGGACAACAGACCCTGTGGGGATAACACACATGGTCAGGATGTCCTCATTCCTGTCTGGGTGTCTTCCTAAATAAGGGTAAAGTCCTGTTAATGCCCTCTGTTGTTGCTATCATTTTTCTATGCTCTCCACTTCACTACAAGGACCTTGGCTGTGAGCCCTATCTCTGATGGGATGTCTCACAGGGATGTCTCGCCAAGGGGCCTCAGGGATGAAAATCCCACCAACATGGAGAAGGGGTTTGCTTTTCAGGCTAGGGGAAGATTCAAGTGTCTGAGCTGTTTGCAAGTGGTGTGCCAAAGTTAAATATTTGGAAACCTGAAAGTACCAAACTCCTCTCTAAAAATGACTGTTCCATTTTCCGTCAGAGAAAAAAGAGAAATAACTGGAGCACCAGTGTCTGGCAGTTCCTGGAGTCCAATCATGGTATTTCAACCACCCATCCCTTTTGTCCCTGGAATCTTTTGTGTGTGGCTAGCAGCAGAAAGACATTGCCTATGCTGCAAACTGGGGAGTATTGGGGACAGCATGGAGCTCACAGAGTTGCCTTTGTTCGCTGACACAGCTTGCACCAGTGGCAATTGAGAAAGACAAATCCAGGAGGATGTTTCTGTTGAGCAATGAAGTGCAGACTCAGAACTCCTGGGATTTGGGGGTGTGATGCAAACATTGTAACATCACACAGCTGAGGGGGCATGAGGACAAAGTATGCTACCCCTCAGCCAGCTCTTCCTTGGCACTGCAGGTCCCCAAGGTCTTACCTCAGAGAGGGGAAGTGCAGGCTCAAGAGCTGGACTGATCTTCACTAAGGTTTATCTGCTCCAGGATCTGGCTGTACCTCCGGGTCAGGGCTTTGGTGTTTTTGGTGAGGTCTGTCAGAACTTGCTGCAATCCATTGACATGATGGGAGAGGCGCTCTTCCAGATTGCTGTTAGCACCCTCATCTAAGGCTGCGTCGCTGTCGGCCCCGCTGGGGCTCTGGTCACCCACAGAGGCCAGGCCTTTCTCCACCATGGGCTTGATGGCCTTGAGGAGCTGGTAGCGCTCGTAGAGGTCCGTGCGGCTCTCCGCGGCCGGGGCTGCCCCCTCCTGCTGCGGGAACACCCCTCGGAGCAGGCTGGGGAACATCACCTCCTGCTCCATCTTCTGGGTGGCTGAGAAGTACTGCTCCATGGCCCTTCTCCTATGGCTCTGCTGCTCTGGGATCTTCTGATAGTGGCATCTGCTCCCTGCTGGGGCTTTTTATGCAGTATAGGGGCATGTCTCTCCCCTGCTACCCTCCCCTGGCAGTCCTGGTTGGGCTGTCAGGCCTTGGGGTCGGGCTTGGCCCCAGCCCAGCTGGGGCTGGGCTACACCATGTCCCTGCATCTGTGCAATCTCTTCTGAGCTTCTCTGTGGCCTTCGCCCAAGCTGCCCAGAGGTCCCGCTACATCTGCATGCTCTGAGTGTGGTGGTGAGGAGGTGCCTGGGGTCTGTCAGGTACTTTCCCATCCTGCCCTATCACCAGCCTTCTTACCACTGCAGGAGGTCCAGGATGGTGAGTCCAGCCCCTTCTCCCAGGGCAGACAGGTTGCAGGCAGCACTATGGGAAAGCTGCCCTGATCTGGGCAGTTTTGAGGAGCAGAGAAGGAGAACAAGTAATGGGTTTATTCAAAGAGAGTGAATTTCCCATGTGCTCTGCCTGAAAACTCACCTTCTTCTATGCTGGTCTCACCCAGCCCAACTATGGCAGCTGGCCCAGAGAGCAACCCCTGCTAAAAGAAGGTGATAATGAACAGGTGATACTTGTCTGAAGGGTGCTTGCCCCAAAATGCTTATTAAAGGAGTGATATGACCAGTAGCAGGATTTAAAAGTGACTAGGGAGTTAGAAAAGGTACTCTTAAAATTCAGAAGTTGTCAGCCTGAGGAGTAATATTAGAGTTCCAAGTCTGAAGGAGGGTCCTTGGAGGAGCATGAGTCAGAGATTGCGGGACCCAGCCCAAAGCAGCCCTGCCAGTATTCCAACCTCCACCTAGGCCTAACAGAGCATCCTCCTGGTCAGGTGCTGTGAGCAGCCTACAGCCAGCTCCTGGGCTGACAGCACAGGGGGCACGAGGCAGGGACAGTGTCAGTGCTGGAGAGGCTGGAAGGCACCTCTGGAGACAATCTGCTTCAACAATTGCTCAAGCAAGGTCAACAATGGGACCATGGATATTGGATATCTCTGAGAATGGAGATTCCACCCCCTTTCTCGGTAATCTGTGACAGTATTTGAGCACCTCCAGTTTTAGGAAAAGAATAAAGGGTTTCTCATGTTTAGATGGGGGGTTTTTGTGTGTGTTTCATTTTGTGCCTGTCACTCTTTTCCTGTCCTGTCACTGAACACCACTGGGGAGATTCTGGAGTCACCTCTTGACCTCCATCACATCTTTACAAACACTGGTCAGATCTTTCTCAGCCCTTTCTTGCCAAGTCTGGACACTACCAGCTCTCTCAGCCTTTCCTCATATGGAAGATACTCCTACTCTTTTATCACATTTATGGCCCTTTACTGGACTCTCTCCAGTATGTCCATATCTCTCTTGTACCAGAAAGACCAGAAGTGGACACAGCACTCCAGGTGAGGCCTCATCAGGGCTGAGCAGAAGGGAAGGATCCCCTCCCTCCACTGCCTTTGCCCTGAGCACACCTTGCTGGCTCACAGCCAAATTTCTTGACCACAGAGCCAGACCAGGGGTGAGCAGGTGTGAATTCTTGGAGTGCTCTCACCCAGCATCTTCCCAGGAAGGTGGTAGGCAGTAGAAGGGGGTACAGATAAGGCTAGAGCACCCCAAAACCTGAAAGGCAGGGGTCTAAAGGCAGAGAACCTGCACTGTGGGAAGGGAGGAGAACTGGCATGCCCCTGTGGTGATGTAGTTGGGGATGGGGTGGTGGTGTGATTAGGATGTCTGGGACTGCTTAGAGAAGGGAATTTGGGATTTCTTACTCATTCAATGTTTTGGGTCAAAACTGTGCTTTATCTCTTCCTGACACTGAGCCTGTGCCAGCTCACAGCTCTCTGATGGATATGATGTCCGAACAGCTTTAAAAGAAGTGCTGCCACTCTGATTTCCTTGAACAATCTGAAAGAAGATCTTTCCTCATGGTGGCTGGCAACAGTGTGGGTGCCCTGGGAGCCTGTCCAAGGCAGCACAGAGTCAGCACCCCCTGCCACGCCACAGAAGCCTGATCTGTCCTGTCTGCCAACATCCCACTGGGACCAGCACTGGGTTACCCCAGGACAAAGACCTTTTCTGTGACTGTCTAACATCTCTTATCAGCAGTGTCCAGCAGCAGGGCACCGTCAGGGCCTGACGCACCCCTGGGGCAGCGTGATGCAAGGCCCTGCAATCAGAGCAGGCCCAAGGTTCCTGTGGCACACCAGGCTGGCAGCCAGCTGGAGGGACAGCGGCTCTCAGAGAGACACCCACGGCTCCTGGGGGCTGCAAGCAGCCCACACCACGTCAGCAAGCCCTTCCAGCTGTCCCAGGTCACAGGCCTTTGGGGACATCCTGCGTCTCCTGTTGGTCATGCTCAACAGCCGTGCTCAGTGCGTCACTCCGTGTCCTGCTGTGACGCTTCCCTGGGGCACCACGAGCCTCTCCAGCTGCTGAGCGCTGCCCAAGCCCAAAGCCATCGCTGCAGGTGACTGCAGGTGTCCCTTGCTGTGACACCAGTGGGGTTGGACCCCAGCCAGCCACCAAGGCCCACACAGCCACTCCCTCACTGCCCCACCAGTGGGATCAGAGAGAGAATCTAGAAGATTCTAGAAGAACTAGAAAAGATGTGGGCTGAAATAAAACCAGAAAATTAGGGAAAGCAAAAGCCATGCATGCAAACAAAGCAAAACAGGGAATACATTCACCACTTCCCATGGGGAGCTGGGTGTTCAGCAATCCCCAGGACTGCAGGGCTCCATCCCAGATACCAGTGACCTGGGAAGACAAAGTCCATCACTCCAAAAGTCTCCTACTTCTTCCTCCCACTTTCTATACAGAGCATGATGTCATATGGTCTGGAATATCCCTTGGGCCAGTCAGGATCAGTTATCCCACCAGTATCTCCTCCCAATTTCCCATGCAACCCAGTCCCCTCATCAGCATGGCAGTACAGAAAGCAGCAAAGGCCTTGGCTCTGTGCAAGCCCTGCTCAGCACCAACAAAAACATAAGTGTGTTATCAACCTTAGGTTCAGCACAAATACAACACACAGCCCCATACCAGCCATGGGGAAGAAAATCATCACTACCCCAGCCTAAACCAGCACAGCCAGCTGTGCTCTCCAGGGGACACAGATCCCACCCTTGAGCTCCAGCCAGGGAAGCCACCAGAGGGAACCCCTCTGTGCTCCTCTCCTCACTGGGAACCATGCAGTCTCCAACCATTCCTTATGGTTGAACACCTGGCTCTGCAATCAGCGTGGAGGCAGAAGAGCTCCAAAGGCAGGGCTCCATCATGCCCCAGCCAGAGGTGCCACTGCAATGGGAATGGCCCAGGTCTCTACCAGTATGCCCCTCATGCTCCATTTTCTCTGGATAAGACCAGGCTTCAACTTTGCCCAGGCTGAGAAGGGACACAGAGAGCACATCAGCTCTGAAAGCCTCACTCTAGCTGGAGGGAATTCCAGCCAGAATTTTGTTTGCTGTCACTTGGGGAACTTGCTGATTGGCAGCTGCCTTCCTGGAAAAGCAGAACTTCTGGGTGCTGGTGCAATGAGCTCCTATTGGGTCTCTGTGGCCACAGGGCTGGTGTTTGGGCAACCTGCCCCACGACTCACCATCCTCCTGGGGAGCCCATCCCATGCCATGGCGCAGGAGAGGGGAAATGTCACCTCCTCTATCTCCAAATGACCCCATGACATCTCCAGCACCTCCTGCTGTCACATCTCCCATAACTCTGATTGCCCCAAACCCCTCAGACCTGTCCTTGTCCTCCCTTGAACCTGACCAGGACCCTTTCAGACCCGTGGGGCACCTCTGGGTCTGGCCCCAGCTGCTCCCTACAGAGCCCCCAGTCCCCTCAGCTGCTCTCTCAACCACAGCTGGCTGGAGACCCTGTCCCTGCTGCCCACGCTCAGGCAGGACAAGCCAAAGCCAGAGTGGTCTCAGCAGCTGAGAGAAATGGCCTGATCATGAGAGAGGAGATGGGAATCTCAAGTGTATCCCAAAGCTGGGATGTCTGGACATGGGGCTAGGGTCTTGAGGGAGCCTATTCTCCAAAGATGCTGGGACCTACAGCTCTGTTTCCCCTCACTGTTGCAAGGCTGGGCAGAGTGTTGGGAACATTCACATTTGTTGTGCACAGAAATCAGGCATCAGCTTTTGTGGAGCTGCTCTCAACAAAAGCAGGAAACTTTTCAGCCTGGGGCTGGTGACACAAAGGAACAGGTGAGTTTGCACAGCCCCTGTGGTTGGCCACAGCACTGAGCTGCCTGGTCTAGTGCAAGATGTCCCAGCACAGAGCAGGGCTTTGCACTAGAGTGAGGTCTCTGAAGATCCCTTCCAACCCAAACCATCCCATGACTTGGGATGGTTTTGTCCCTTTGAGATTCTTTCCCTTGAGAAAGAATCTCCCCTTGAGATTCTTTCTCCCTTTACAATTCCCCAGCACTGTTCTAGAAAGTTCCCTCCCCACAGAGCCAGTGTCCCCTCACCCCTCACTGGGGCACTCCAGCAGTGAAAGCATCACACTGACAATGGCTTCAATGACAAAGGGATTCTTTTATTAGCAGAAACAGGGGGAAATGCCCTTGGAGTCCAGGGACCAGCTGGAAAAGGGCTTGGCAGTCTCAAGGGACTGTTGGAGGTAGGGGCCACCTCACAACACTCCCAGCTTCGTGCCACTCTTTGAAAATAAAGAGGAGGGCACGAGCCTGCAGCTCTTCCAATGGACGTTCCGGCACAGCCAGGTGCTTCTTCCTGTGAGGATAAGGCACCACCTGGTTCTCCGGTGGCCACAACCATCTCCGGTGTCAGTGCCAGTGCTGGGAGATCAGATCAGCTGCCACGGAGTGACTGGGAATGCCAGCGTGACTGGGAAGAGCCCGCGATGGTCAGCGACGTCTTGTGCTTCCTGACACCAGCACCTGTCCTGCAACAGCAGCATTCCTTAACTCCAAGGATCATCCCAGGGGGACACACGGTCCCTCAACCCTGAGTCCCCAGACTCTGAACCCCTGCAGTCTCTGCCCAGAGCAATGGGATGGGTTCCTTCCTCCAGCAGGCAGAGGGATATCCAGCCCCAGCTGAGGGGGCAGCCCCCATTCCAAGGCCCTTCCCAGCAGGTCCCCACCCCTGCACCGCTGGGCACCTCTCCAGGGAGGGCCCCCATTGTCTTGCTGCCCCTGGACTCTGCATCCCCGCAGCTCTTACCTGGTGGCCAGGACAGGGTCACCAGCTGGGCTGCCCCTCGCTGAGGTTGATCTGCTCCAGGATCTGGCTGTACCTGCGGGTCAGGGCGTTGGTGTCCCTGGTGAGGTGGGTGAGCACCTGCTGCAGGCCAGTCAGGTGGTGGGACAGGCGCTCCTCGAGCTGGGCATCCCCGGCCTCGTTGCTGTCCGAGGATGTGTCCGTGTCACTGTCGGCCCCGCTGGGGCTCTGGTCACCCACAGAGGCCAGGCCTTTCTCCACCATGGGCTTGATGGCCTTGAGGAGCTGGTAGCGCTCGTAGAGGTCCGTGCGGCTCTCCGCGGCCGGGGCTGCCCCCTCCTGCTGCGGGAACACCCCTCGGAGCAGGCTGGGGAACATCACCTCCTGCTCCATCTTCTGGGTGGCTGAGAAGTACTGCTCCATGGCCCTTCTCCTACGGCTCTGCTGCTCTGGGATCTCCTGAGAGTGGCACCTGCTCCCTGTCCCTGCCGGGGCTTTTTATGCAGTGCTGGGGCACGTCCCTCTGCTGTCCTCCCCCTGCTGCCCTCCCCTGGCAGTCCTGGTTGGGCTGGCAGGCCTTGGGGTCGGGCTTGGCTCCAGCCCAGCTGGGGCTCGGCCCTGCTGTGTCCCTGGCTCTGGGCAATCTCTCCTGGCCCAGCCTCCCCGTGGCCTTCACCCAGCCTGGCCAGGGGTCACAGTGCCCCCATGCCAGGAGCTACGGGGGGGTAGCATGGAGGAGAGGTGCCCAGGGTCTCTCCCCTCCTCTGCTATGTTATCTCAATCCCCAACACCTTCAGTTCTGGGGCCCTGTGGGTGTGGGTCCAGCTCCTGCCCCCCAGTTTGGCCAGGCTGCAGGAGACTGTCACCTCCCCTCTGCCTTCTTGCTGCCATGCACTCAGGACGTGAACACTCCAGGGACATTGAGCAACCCCGTTTTGCACACATCTGGAAATCTCACTGGAAACACCCTGGAACGTGGGTGTCTGGGGACAATGGAGCCTGCTGGTATCCAGAGGCTGGGCTCTCCAGAAACATCCCCTTCCCCCAGCCTCTCCCTGAGTTCAGCAGGGATGTGGACAGGGACAGGGTCCTGACTCCATGATGTGCAACTCCTGTGGCAGCAGCACAGAGCCATTGCAGCCCCCAGGGAATTGTGTGCATGGGTACCCTGCCATTGTCCCACTTCTGGGAGGGCAAAAGCCACAGCCAGGGCACCAGCCAGCATTGCCTGTCCTTGCATGTCCCTGTGGCGTGTGGCAATCAGGGAAAATGGTTCTATTTGGGGAAAGGCCGTGGGGTACCTCGTTCCTTTTGCAACCTTTGGTGCTGGCAGCTCTCCCTCTGTCCCCATGGGTCCCAGCCAGGTGCCCACACTGCCACGCACCCTTTCCCCACCAGGCCTGTCCTCGCCACCCCTCTTGTCCCTTTCCTTGTATCCTGACATCTCTTGGTGTCCTGCCATGGGGCCCAATGCTGCACCAAGGTGTGTGGGTTCTGCCAGCACCAGGCAGGTGCCAGACAGAGGCTTGGCCACATCAGAGCACCTGGGCCCCTGCAGAGCTTCCTGGAGGTGCAGGCACATCAAAGGGCTCGGGGGACAGAGGGACACGGGGGATGCTTTGCACCCCTGCACCCCCCTCCACTTCCCAAGCTGCTCATGGGGAGCATGGCAGCACATTTGGGGGTGAGAGGGGATCAGCAGAGTCCAATTGCTCCCTGGCTGCTCATCCTTGGGACATGAATAATTGTCAAATCCTCTCTGTGCTTCTGGCGACCCCATTGGCCCCAAATCGCCCCCCCAATCCCCCCATCCTGCTGTGAGAAAATGGGGACAGCTGGGGAGCTGCCACTGCCCGCAGGGATGGCAGGAGCAGGAGGACAAGGACTGCTGCTGGAGCACAGCACAGCCACCACCGGGGTGCAGCATGGCTGGCTTTGGGCTGAGCTGAACTGCAGTGCCCAGCCCTGCCTTGGGGCCCCGGGGAGGCTGCTCAGGGCCACCAGGGCCCCGGGAGCTGCACTGAGATCCTCAGGTCTCTGCTGACACACACCCCCAGATTTGGGCAAGCTCACTCCTGACCTGTGACCCTCCCGGGTACCCCCAGCCCCAGCTCAGAGTGCAGATCCTGCCACCACAGGTGTCCCCAAGTGTCCCTCTATCATCCCTGGCCCATGCTCCTGTCTTATCCCTCTGTGGCACCAGGGAAAAGGAGTGTGGCACCACGCTCAGCATGTGCAGCTGGGAGAAGAAGGAAGAGGGGCACAGTGGGAGTGATAGCATTTGCCTTGCCAGGTCACCATGACATTCAATGGAGCCCTGCTCTCTTGCAGGTGGCTGAACACCTGAGTGCCCTTGGGAAGGGGGGAAAGGATTCCTTCGGCTGCTTTGCTTACTCGTGCAGCTTCTGCTTTTCCTATGAAGCTGTCTTCATTTCTACCCACGAGTTTTCTCACTTTTACCCTCCCAAGTCTCTCCCCCATCCCACCTGGGGGCAGTGACAGAGCAGCTGAGTGGGGCTGAGTTGCCAGCAGGGGTCAAACCAAGACATCCACAGGGAAGCTCCAGCCTCAGGGTACATGTGTCCCACACCCAGGCCACCCTGGCAGGACACTGGGATGCCACTGGATCTCCAGGAAGCTCCATGGTGGCCCAAAAATCCTTGCAGCATGGGGCTAGCTGTCTGTGCACACCTCAGTGCAGCACTGGGCACGCTGGATTTCCAAGAGCACCGAGAAAGGGAGAAGAGGAGCAGTGGGTTCAGGTCTGAGGGGGAGAGGGCAGGTGGCAGAATGGACACCTGGCCGGGCTCTGAGGAGACAGCGGGACAGCTGCCAACACTGAGGGTTGCAAAAGGGATTGAAGGACCCCATGGCCTTTCCCAAAATAGAACCAATATCCTCCTATTGCCACATACTGCAAGATAAGTGGGGACAGGAGCTCTGGCCATTGACCAGCCATGGCCTCTGCTCCAGGATGGGAGTCTCAATGACAAACATCACATCTCTTATGTCAGTTGATGACAAATATGTCTTGTCCCACATGCAGAAGCTGTGAACTTTGGGTTTTACGCCAATGCAAAAAGTTTGGGAAGCATTGGTATCATACAGCCTTGTTGGCAAAATGTAGTTTGGATCATGTTAAAACTTAGAATTTCATATTAATTATTAGGCCATCAAAATTTTAATTAATAGAGGTTCAAATTTGTGGCGTTGAATGCAAAAGAAATAACTTAGTGCCTTACATTTGGTCTATCCTGGAACAGAATTGGGAAAAGACAAAAAGGGAGTGTGCACAAAGGTTTGACAGTGCCTTGAATCAGAAAGAAAATAAAAGAGAAATATGAATCTAAGTCACATATTATACTCCTGCCTTATTACTTCATTGTTTGCCTTATGTAACACGATCCTGTCCATAAGTCAATCAAAAACCAATATTTGGGTGACCTTGGCCAATGCATCAGGCTTGGATACCGTTTGTTTGATTTATTCAAGTCCAGAAAAGCCATTCTCAACTCGCCTGGTCAGCTCACTGGTAGACGATCGGCCAATACCAAAAAATGTCTCTCCAGATCTTTAATGATTCATTATAAATCCCACTGAGGCATGGGGTGTCTCAACCACATTTCTCCCAGAGGCACCCTATGAACCTCAAGAACTGGAAATCTTTGGCTCGATGAAAATGGATTTTTGTATAATATTTGATTTTCCTGGGTCAAAACAAATTGAAGACAAAATAACAGATGTCACTCCGTATCACACCTTGTACAAAAATGCGACATCTTGGTGTAACTTCCCCTCAGTCTTGTGCACAGTGCCCAACCATATCCCTTTGCAGCTACCACAAGGGATCTTTCTCATTCCTGGAGATAGTTTGGCCTTCCATTCCATCAGACATCAGAGGTGGTCCATGCAGCATTGGGAGACTTACTTTGCTGACACCTAACATAAAAATGATAAAAGAACATAAAGGTTGAGAGAAGAGGTTCACTGATCAGTATAAACCTGACTGTGATAATAGTTTCAGGGCCTGGGATTTTGGAAGGAGGTTTACAGCAGCTCTCCTTCTGCCTCAAGCTGTGTCAGGGGCAGTCTTGAAACAATTGAATCAGCTAGGTTGTTGGCTAAGTAAACAACCTCGTGCCATTTCTCTCACAGTGAGCGATTTGTTAACTGATGTTCAGGGTGTGAGACATGCATCTCTGCAAAACAGAGCAGCAACTGATTTTCTTTCCTTAGTGCATGGACATTAATGTAAAGACTTTGATGGAATGTGTTGCGTGAAAATTTCCGACCATTTGATATCCATACGTGAGACCACACAAAAATTGCAGGAAGGTATGACCGAACTCAGAATCGAAGAAGAATCATGGTTAAACAATCTGTTTGGTTGGTTGAGCCTTTCACCATTGTGGAGAGAAGTTTTGAAAATTGGCATGCATGTGTTGATTGTCATCATAGTTCTCATGGTATTTGGGCCTTGTCTACTTCAGTGTATCCGACAGAAGTTTGACTAAGCGGTCAAAGCAGCTTTCATGGTTCAGACAGGAGGGGGAGATGTTGAAACCCTGGTCACTGAGAATTTTAGACTTTCTGTGCTGACAGGCACTGACCCCCAGGAAAACACTGCATTTGACCTGAGGCCTTGGAGAAGGCTTCCAAATTTGAATGATAGAACTGGGATTGTAGGTGTGTAGTTTGAATAGGAATGTGTAATATCACATGGTGGATAACACAGAGTTTAAGGTTTTAGAATATAGTAATATATATAAAGCAAGATGGAGCTATTAGGGTGGAGGCTACTCCTTCTTTTCACATTCTTGTTCATGGATCTGGGTGGTATTTTGTAATTGGATAGAAAAGTCTGCATTGCGGGCCACAGGTGGTTGGTTATTGGGTTAAAAGTAAAAATAATTTAGGTGTCATTTCTTAATTGGACATTTTATCCTTAAAAGGCTTTGTAGAGAGATAGATACGGCTCCATTTTTACTTTGTTAGCTAGAAGTGCTGTAGAACTCATGCCTTAGGAGACTCTAATACAGATAGGAATTATTAGACATCTGAGTCCAAACAAAAGATACTGTCTCGTGCGTTTAATGCCAGCTCTGGCAAAAACAAGATAAATGCAACAAGGCTGCCCAGTGAGTTTGCACAGCCCCTGTGGTTGGACACAGCTCTGAGCTGCCTGGTCTAGTGCAAGACGTCCCAGCACAGAGCAGGGCATTGCTCTAAATCGAGGTCTCTGACGATCCCTTCCAACCCAAACCATCCCGTGACTTGGGGATTCTTTCTCCCTTTACAGTTCCCCAGCACTGTTCTAGAAAGTTCCCTCCCCGCAGAGCCAGTGTCCCCCCACCCCTCACTGGGGCACTCCAGGAGTGAAAGCATCACACTGACAATGGCTTCAATGACAAAGGGATTCTTTTATTAGCAGAAACAGGGGGAAATGCCCTTGGAGTCCAGGGACCAGCTGGAAAAGGGCTTGGCAGTCTCAAGGGACTGTTGGAGGTTGGGGCCACCTCACAACACTCCCAGCTTCGTGCCACTCTTTGAAAATAAAGAGGAGGGCACGAGCCTGCAGCTCTTCCAATGGATGTCCCGGCACAGCCAGGTGCTTCTTCCTGTGAGGATAAGGCACCACCTGGTTCTCCGGTGGCCACAACCATCTCCGGTGTCAGTGCCAGTGCCGGGAGATCAGATCAGCTGCCACGGAGTGACTGGGAATGCCAGCGTGACTGGGAAGAGCCCGCGATGGTCAGCGACGTCTTGTGCTTCCTGACACCAGCACCTGTCCTGCAACAGCAGCATTCCTTAACTCCAAGGATCATCCCAGGGGGACACACGGTCCCTCAACCCTGAGTCCCCAGACTCTGAACCCCTGCAGTCTCTGCCCAGAGCAATGGGATGGATTCCTTCCTCCAGCAGGGAGAGGGATATCCAGCCCCAGCTGAGGGGGCAGCCCCCATTCCAAGGCCCTTCCCAGCAGGTCCCCACCCCTGCACCGTTGGGCACCTCTCCAGGGAGGGCCCCCATTGTCTTGCTGCCCCTGGACTCTGCATCCCCGCAGCTCTTACCTGGTGGCCAGGACAGGGTCACCAGCTGGGCTGCCCCTCGCTGAGGTTGATCTGCTCCAGGATCTGGCTGTACCTGCGGGTCAGGGCGTTGGTGTCCCTGGTGAGGTGGGTGAGCACCTGCTGCAGGCCAGTCAGGTGGTGAGACAGGCGCTCCTCGAGCTGGGCATCCCCGGCCTCGTTGCTGTCCAAGGATGTGTCCGTGTCGCTGTCGGCCCCGCTGGGGCTCTGGTCACCCACAGAGGCCAGGCCTTTCTCCACCATGGGCTTGATGGCCTTGAGGAGCTGGTAGCGCTCGTAGAGGTCCGTGCGGCTCTCCGCGGCCGGGGCTGCCCCCTCCTGCTGCGGGAACACCCCTCGGAGCAGGCTGGGGAACATCACCTCCTCCTCCATCTTCTGGGTGGCTGAGAAGTACTGCTCCATGGCCCTTCTCCTACGGCTCTGCTGCTCTGGGATCTCCTGAGAGTGGCACCTGCTCCCTGTCCCTGCCGGGGCTTTTTATGCAGTGCTGGGGCACGTCCCCCTGCTCTCCTCCCCCTGCTGCCCTCCCCTGGCAGTCCTGGTTGGGCTGGCAGGCCTTGGCGTCGGGCTTGGCTCCAGCCCAGCTGGGGCTCGGCCCTGCTGTGTCCCTGGCTCTGGGCAATCTCTCCTGGCCCAGCCTCCCCGTGGCCTTCACCCAGCCTGGCCAGGGGTCACAGTGCCCCCATGCCAGGAGCTACGGGGGGGTAGCATGGAGGAGAGGTGCCCAGGGTCTCTCCCCTCCTCTGCTATGTTATCTCAATCCCCAACACCTTCAGTTCTGGGGCCTTGTGGGTGTGGGTCCAGCTCCTGCCCCCCAGTTTGGCCAGGCTGCAGGAGACTGTCACCTCCCCTCTGTCTTCTTGATGCCATGCACTCAGGACGTGAACACTCCAGGGACATTGAGCAACCCCTTTTGCACACATCTGGAAATCTCACTGGAAACACCCTGGAACGTGGGTGTCTGGGGACAATGGAGCCTGCTGGTATCCAGAGGCTGGGCTCTCCAGAAACATCCCCTTCCCCCAGCCTCTCCCTGAGTTCAGCAGGGATGTGGACAGGGACAGGGTCCTGACTCCATGATGTGCAACTCCTGTGGCAGCAGCACAGAGCCATTGCAGCCCCCAGGGAATTGTGGACATGGCTACCCTGCCATTGTCCCACTTCTGGGAGGGCAAAAGCCACAGCCAGGGCACCAGCCAGCATTGCCTGTCCTTGCATGTCCCTGTGGCATGTGGCAATCAGGGAAAATGGTTCTATTTAGGGAAAGGCCGTGGGGTACCTTGTTCCTTTTGCAACCTTTGGTGCTGGCAGCTCTCCCTCTGTCCCCATGGGTCCCAGCCAGGTGCCCACACTGCCACGCACCCTTTCCCCACCAGGCCTGTCCTCGCCACCCCTCTTGTCCCTTTCCTTGTATCCTGACATCTCTTGGTGTCCTGCCATGGGGCCCAATGCTGCACCAAGGTATGTGGGTACTGCTCGCACCAGACATGAATAATTACCAAATCCTCTCTCTGCTTCTGGGGACTCCATTAGCCATAAACCGTCCTCCCCATGTCCCCCCATCCCCTCCATCCTGCTGGGAGAAAATGGGGACAGCTGGGGAGATGCCACTGCCCGCAGGGATGGCAGGAGCAGGAGGACAAGGACTGCTGCTGGAGCACAGCACAGCCACCACCGGGGTGCAGCATGGCTGGCTTTGGGCTGAGCTGAACTGCAGTGCCCAGCCCTGCCTTGGGGCCCCAGGGAGGCTGCTCAGGGCCACCAGGGCCCCAGGAGCTGCACTGAGATCCTCAGGTCTCTGCTGACACACACCCCCAGATTTGGGCAAGCTCACTCCTGACCTGTGACCCTCCCGGGTACCCCCAGCCCCAGCTCAGAGTGCAGATCCTGCCACCACAGGTGTCCCCAAGTGTCCCTCTATCATCCCTGGCCCATGCTCCTGTCTTATCCCTCTGTGGCACCAGGGAAAAGGAGTGTGGCACCACGCTCAGCATGTGCAGCTGGGAGAAGAAGGAAGAGGGGCACAGTGGGAGTGATAGCATTTGCCTTGCCATGTCCCCATGACATGCAATGGAGCCCTGCTCTCCTGCAGGTGGCTGAACACCTGAGTGCCCTTGGGAAGGGGGGAAAGGATTCCTTTGGCTGCTTTGCTTACTCGTGCAGCTTCTGCTTTTCCTATGAAGCTGTCTTCATTTCTACCCACGAGTTTTCCCACTTTTACCCTCCCAATTCCCTCCCCCATCCCACCTGGGGGCAGTGACAGAGCAGCTGAGTGGGGCTGAGTTGCCAGCAGGGGTCAAACCAAGACATCCACAGGGAAGCTCCAGCCTCAGGGTACATGTGTCCCACACCCAGGCCACCCTGGCAGGACACTGGGATGCCACTGGATCTCCAAGAAGCTCCATGGTGGCCCAAAAACCCTTGAAGCATGGGGCTAGCTGTGTGTGCACACCTCAGTGCAGCACTGGGCACGCTGGATTTCCAAGAGCACCGAGAAAGGGAGAAGAGGAGCAGTGGGTTCAGGTCTGAGGGGGAGAGGGCAGGTGGCAGAATGGACACCTGGCCGGGCTCTGAGGGGACAGCGGGACAGCTGCCAACACTGAGGGTTGCAAAAGGGATGAAGGACCCCATGGCCTTTCCCAAAATAGAACCAATATCCTCCCATTGCCACATACTGCAAGATAAGTGGGGACAGGAGCTCTGGCCACTGACCAGCCATGGCCTCTGCTCCAGGATGGGGGTAGTGGGCGTGGAGGTGACACCATCTGTGCTCCACCGTGGGCAGTCACAGCTGCATCCCATGGATGAAGTTCTTGTGGCATCTCTGTCCCCACTGCATGTCCTCATGAGCCATGTGGGATTCCATGCAGCAGAGCACTCCCAGTGAGATGTTCCACACCGGTGTCTGCTGCCATGTTCAGGCTGGCAGTCACAGACAGAGACTGCTTCATGTCCCTGGAGTGTTCACATCCTGAGGGCATGGCAGCAAGGAGTGCAGGAGGTGATGGACCCCAGCAGCACTGCTGCCTGCAGCCTGGCCACACCAGGGAGCAGGAGGTGGACCCACTTCCACAGGACACCCAAAGTGAACATGTTTGGAGGCTGAGAGAGTATAGGAAAGAATAGGAGAGAACCCAGGCACCCCTCCTCATTGCCAGCCCTGGCTCCTGGCCCAGCCTCTCTGTGGCCATTGCATAACCTGGCTTGGGGGTCCCCCTGCATCATTCCCACTAATCCCATCTTGGAGCAGACGCCATGGCTGGTCAATGGCCAGAACTCCTGTCCCCTCTTATCTTGCAGTATGTGGCAATTGGAGGAAATAGTTCTATTTTGGGAAAGGCTCTGGGGTACCTCGTACCTTTGGTGCTGGCAGCTCTCCCTCTGTCCCCATGGGTCCCAGCCAGGTGCCCACACTGCCACGCACCCTTTCCCCACCAGGCCTGTGCTCGCCACCCCTCTTGTCCCTTTCCTTGTGTCCTGACATCTCTTGGTGTCCTGCCATGGGGCCCAATGCTGCACCAAGGTGTGTGGGTACTGCAGGTGCCAGGCAGGTGCCAGAGAGAGGCTTGGCCACATCAGGGCCCCTGGGCCCCTGCAGAGCTTCCTGGAGGTGCAGGCACATCACAGGGCTCTGGGGACAGAGGGACACAGGGGATGCTTTGCCCCCCTGCTCCCCCCACTGCTTCCCAAGCTGCTCATGGACAGGATGACAGAACTTTTGGGGGTGAGAGTGGATCAGCAGAGTCCAATTGCCAGGTTATGCAATGGCCACAGAGAGGCTGGGCCAGGAGCCAGGGCTGGCAATGAGGAGGGGTGCCTGGGTTCCCTCCTATCCTTTCCTATACTCTCTCAGCCTCCAAACATGTCCAATTCGGGTTTCCTGTGGAAGTGGGTCCACCTCCTGCTCCCTGGTGTGGCCAGGCTGCAGGCAGCAGTGCTGCTGGGGTCCATCACCTCCTGCACTCCTTGCTGCCATGCCCTCAGGATGTGAACACTCCAGGGACATGAAGCAGTCTCTGTCTGTGGCTGCCAGCCTGAACATGGCAGCAGACACCGGTGTGGAACATCTCACTGGGAGTGCTCTGCTGCATGGAATCCCACATGGCTCATGAGGACATGCAGTGGGGACAGAGATGCCACAAGAACTTCATCCATGGGATGCAGCTGTGACTGCCCACGGTGGAGCACAGATGGTGTCACCTCCACGCCCACTACCCCCATCCTGGAGCAGAGGCCATGGCTGGTCAGTGGCCAGAGCTCCTGTCCCCACTTATCTTGCAGTATGTGGCAATGGGAGGAAATGGTTCTATTTTGGGAAAGGCCATGGGGTCCTTCAATCCCTTTTGCAAACCTCAGTGTTGGCAGCTGTCCCGCTGTCCCCTCAGAGCCCGGCCAGGTGTCCATTCTGCCACCTGCCCTCTCCCCCTCAGACCTGAACCCACTGCTCCTCTTCTCCCTTTCTCGGTGCTCTTGGAAATCCAGTGTGCCCAGTGCTGCACTGAGGTGTGCACACACTGCCAGCCCCATGCTCCAAGGATTTTTGGGCCACCATGGAGCTTCTTGGAGATCCAGTGGCATCCCAGTGTCCTGCCGGGGTGGCCTGGGTGTGGGACACATGTACCCTGAGGCTGGAGCTTCCCTGTGGATGTCTTGGTTTGACCCCTGCTGGCAACTCAGCCCCACTCAGCTGCTCTGTCACTGCCCCCAGGTGGGATGGGGGAGAGACTTGGGAGGGTAAAAGTGAGAAAACTCGTGGGTAGAAATGAAGACAGCTTCATAGGAAAAGCAGAAGCTGCACGAGTAAGCAAAGCAGCCGAAGGAATCCTTTCCCCCCTTCCCAAGGGCACTCAGGTGTTCAGCCACCTGCAGGAGAGCAGGGCTCCATTGCATGTCATGGGGACATGGCAAGGCAAATGCTATCACTCCCACTGTGCCCCTCTTCCTTCTTCTCCCAGCTGCACATGCTGAGCGTGGTGCCACACTCCTTTTCCCTGGTGCCACAGAGGGATAAGACAGGAGCATGGGCCAGGGATGATAGAGGGACACTTGGGGACACCTGTGGTGGCAGGATCTGCACTCTGAGCTGGGGCTGGGGGTACCCGGGAGGGTCACAGGTCAGGAGTGAGCTTGCCCAAATCTGGGGGTGTGTGTCAGCAGAGACCTGAGGATCTCAGTGCAGCTCCTGGGGCCCTGGTGGCCCTGAGCAGCCTCCCTGGGGCCCCAAGGCAGGGCTGGGCACTGCAGTTCAGCTCAGCCCAAAGCCAGCCATGCTGCACCCCGGTGGTGGCTGTGCTGTGCTCCAGCAGCAGTCCTTGTCCTCCTGCTCCTGCCATCCCTGCGGGCAGTGGCAGCTCCCCAGCTGTCCCCATTTTCTCACAGCAGGATGGAGGGGATGGGGGGACATGGGGAGGACGGTTTATGGCTAATGGAGTCCCCAGAAGCAGAGAGAGGATTTGGTAATTATTCATGTCTGGTGCGAGCAGTACCCACATACCTTGGTGCAGCATTGGGCCCCATGGCAGGACACCAAGAGATGTCAGGACACAAGGAAAGGGACAAGAGGGGTGGCGAGGACAGGCCTGGTGGGGAAAGGGTGCGTGGCAGTGTGGGCACCTGGCTGGGACCCATGGGGACAGAGGGAGAGCTGCCAGCACCAAAGGTTGCAAAAGGAACGAGGTACCCCATGGCCTTTCCCCAAATAGAACCATTTTCCCTGATTGCCACACGCCACAGGGACATGCAAGGACAGGCAATGCTGGCTGGTGCCCTGGCTGTGGCTTTTGCCCTCCCAGAAGTGGGACAATGGCAGGGTACCCATGTCCACAATTCCCTGGGGCCTGCAATGGCTCTGTGCTGCTGCCACAGGAGTTGCACATCATGGAGTCAGGACCCTGTCCCTGTCCACATCCCTGCTGAACTCAGGGAGAGGCTGGGGGAAGGGGATGTTTCTGGAGAGCCCAGCCTCTGGATACCAGCAGGCTCCATTGTCCCCAGACACCCACGTTCCAGGGTGTTTCCAGTGAGATTTCCAGATGTGTGCAAAAGGGGTTGCTCAATGTCCCTGGAGTGTTCATGTCCTGAGCGCATGGCAGCAAGAAGGCAGAGGGGAGGTGACAGTCTCCTGCAGCCTGGCCAAACTGGGGGGCAGGAGCTGGACCCACACCCACAGGGCCCCAGAACTGAAGGTGTTGGGGGATTGAGATAATATAGGAGAGGAGGGGAGAGACCCTGGGCACCTCTCCTCCATGCTACCCCCCCGTAGCTCCTGGCATGGGGGCACTGTGACCCCCGGCCAGCCTGGGCAAAGGCCACGGGGAGGCTGGGCCAGGAGAGATTGCCCAGAGCCAGGGACAAAGCAGGGCCAAGCCCCAGCTGGGCTGGAGCCAAGCCCGACCCCAAGGCCTGCCAGCCCAACCAGGACTGCCAGGGGAGGGCAGCAGGGGGAGGAGAGCAGAGGGACGTGCCCCAGCACTGCATAAAAAGCCCCGGCAGGGACAGGGAGCAGGTGCCACTCTCAGGAGATCCCAGAGCAGCAGAGCTGTAGGAGAAGGGCCATGGAGCAGTACTTCTCAGCCACCCAGAAGATGGAGCAGGAGGTGATGTTCCCCAGCCTGCTCCGAGGGGTGTTCCCGCAGCAGGAGGGGGCAGCCCCGGCCGCGGAGAGCCGCACGGACCTCTACGAGCGCTACCAGCTCCTCAAGGCCATCAAGCCCATGGTGGAGAAAGGCCTGGCCTCTGTGGGTGACCAGAGCCCCAGCGGGGCCGACAGCGACACGGACACATCCTTGGACAGCAACGAGGCCGGGGATGCCCAGCTCGAGGAGCGCCTGTCCCACCACCTGACTGGCCTGCAGCAGGTGCTCACCCACCTCACCAGGGACACCAACGCCCTGACCCGCAGGTACAGCCAGATCCTGGAGCAGATCAACCTCAGCGAGGGGCAGCCCAGCTGGTGACCCTGTCCTGGCCACCAGGTAAGAGCTGCGGGGATGCAGAGTCCAGGGGCAGCAAGACAATGGGGGCCCTCCCTGGAGAGGTGCCCAACGGTGCAGGGGTGGGGACCTGCTGGGAAGGGCCTTGGAATGGGGGCTGCCCCCTCAGCTGGGGCTGGATATCCCTCTGCCTGCTGGAGGAAGGAACCCATCCCATTGCTCTGGGCAGAGACTGCAGGGGTTCAGAGTCTGGGGACTCAGGGTTGAGGGACCGTGTGTCCCCCTGGGATGATCCTTGGAGTTAAGGAATGCTGCTGTTGCAGGACAGGTGCTGGTGTCAGGAAGCACAAGACGTCGCTGACCATCGCGGGCTCTTCCCAGTCACGCTGGCATTCCCAGTCACTCCGTGGCAGCTGATCTGATCTCCCGGCACTGGCACTGACACCGGAGATGGTTGTGGCCACCGGAGAACCAGGTGGTGCCTTATCCTCACAGGAAGAAGCACCTGGCTGTGCCGGGACGTCCATTGGAAGAGCTGCAGGCTCGTGCCCTCCTCTTTATTTTCAAAGAGTGGCACGAAGCTGGGAGTGTTGTGAGGTGGCCCCAACCTCCAACAGTCCCTTGAGACTGCCAAGCCCTTTTCCAGCTGGTCCCTGGACTCCAAGGGCATTTCCCCCTGTTTCTGCTAATAAAAGAATCCCTTTGTCATTGAAGCCATTGTCAGTGTGATGCTTTCACTCCTGGAGTGCCCCAGTGAGGGGTGGGGGGACACTGGCTCTGCGGGGAGGGAACTTTCTAGAACAGTGCAGGGGAATTGTAAAGGGAGAAAGAATCCCCAAGTCACGGGATGGTTTGGGTTGGAAGGGATCGTCAGAGACCTCGATTTAGAGCAATGCCCTGCTCTGTGCTGGGACGTCTTGCACTAGACCAGGCAGCTCAGAGCTGTGTCCAACCACAGGGGCTGTGCAAACTCACTGGGCAGCCTTGTTGCATTTATCTTGTTTTTGCCAGAGCTGTGATTAAATGCACGAGACAGTATCTTTTGTTTGGACTCAGATGTCTAATAATTCCTATCTGTATTAGAGTGTCCTAAGGCATGAGTTCTACAGCACTTCTAGCTAACAAAGTAAAAATGGAGCCGTATCTATCTCTCTACAAGGCCTTTTAAGGATAAACTGTCCAAATAAGAAATGACACCTAAATTATTTTTACTTTTAACCCAATAACCAACCACCTGTGGCCCGCAATGCAGACTTTTCTATCCAATTACAAAATACCACCCAGATCCATGAACAAGAATGTGAAAAGAAGGAGTAGCCTCCACCCTAATAGCTCCATCTTGCTTTATATATATTACTATATTCTAAAACCTTAAACTCTGTGTTATCCACCATGTGATATTACACATTCCTATTCAAACTACACACCTACAATCCCAGTTCTATCATTCAATTTTGGAAGCCTTCTCCAAGGCCTCAGGTCAAATGCAGTGTTTTCTTGGGGGTCAGTGCCTGTCAGCACAGAAAGTCTAAAATTCTCAGTGACCAGGGTTTCAACATCTCCCCCTCCTGTCTGAACCATGAAAGCTGCTTTGACCGCTTAGTCAAACTTCTGTCGGATACACTGAAGTAGACAAGGCCCAAATACCATGAGAACTATGATGACAATCAACACATGCATGCCAATTTTCAAAACTTCTCTCCACAATGGTGTAAGGCTCAACCAACCAAACAGATTGTTTAACCATGATTCTTCTTTGATTCTGAGTTTGGTCATACCTTCCTGCGATTGTTGTGTGCTCTTATGTATGGATATCAAATGGTCAGAAAGGTTCATGCAACACGTTTCATCAAAGTCTTTACATTAATGTCCATGCACTAAGGAAAGAAAATCAGTTGCTGCTCTGTTTTGCAGAGATGCATGTCTCACACCCTGAACATCAGTTAACAAATCGCTCACTGTGAGAGAAATGGCACGAGGTTGTTTACTTAGCCAACAACCTAGCTGATTCAATTGTTTCAAGACTGCCCCTGACACAGCTTGAGGCAGAAGGAGAGCTGCTGTAAACCTCCTTCCAAAATCCCAGGCCCTGAAACTATTATCACAGTCAGGTTTATACTGATCAGTGAACCTCTTCTCTCAACCTTTATGTTCTTTTATCATTTTTATGTTAGGTGTCAGCAAAGTAAGTCTCCCAATGCTGCATGGACCACCTCTGACGTCTGATGGAATGGAAGGCCAAACTATCTCCAGGAATGAGAAAGATCCCTTGTGGTAGCTGCAAAGGGATATGGTTGGGCACTGTGCGCAAGACTGAGGGGAAGTTACACCAAGATGTCGCATTTTTGTACAATGTGTGATTTGGAATGACATCTGTAATTTTGTCTTCAATTTGTTTTGACCCAGGAAAATCAAATATTATACAAAAATCCATTTTCATCGAGCCAAAGATTTCCAGTTCTTGAGGTTCATAGGGTGCCTCTGGGAGAAATGTGGTTGAGACACCCCATGCCTCAGTGGGATTTATAATGAATCATTAAAGATCTGGAGAGACATTTTTTGGTATTGGCCAGTTGTCTACCGGTGAGCCGACCAGGTGAGTTGAGAATGGCTTTTCTGGACTTGAATAAATCAAACAAACGGTATCCAAGCCTGATGCATTGGCCAAGGTCACCCAAACATTGGTTTTTCATTGATTTATGGACAGGATCGTGTTACATAAGGCAAACAATGAAGTAATAAGGCAGGAGTATAATATGTGACTTAGATTCATATTTCTTTTATTTCCTTTCTGATTCAAGGCACTGTCAAACCTTTGTGCACACTCCCTTTTTGTCTTTTCCCAATTCTGTTCCAGGATAGACCAAATGTAAGGCACTAAGTCATTTCTTTTGCATTCAACGCCACAAATTTGAACCTCTATTAATTAAAATTTTGATGGCCTAATAATTAATATGAAATTCTAAGTTTTAACATGATCCAAACTACATTTTGCCAACAAGGCTGTATGAAACCAATGCTTCCCAAAATTTTTGCATTGGCGTAAAACCCAAAGTTCACAGCTTCTGCATGTGGGACAAGACATATTTGTCATCAGCTGCCATAAGAGATGTGATGTTTGTCATTGAGACTCCCATCCTGGAGCAGAGGCCATGGCTGGTCAGTGGCCAGAACTCCTGTCCCCACTTATCTTGCAGTATCTGGCAATGGGAGGAAATGGTTCTATTTTGGGAAAGGCCATGGGGTCCTTCATCCCTTTTGCAACCCTCAGTGTTGGCAGCTGTCCCGCTGTCCCCTCAGAGCCCGGCCAGGTGTCCATTCTGCCACCTGCCCTCTCCCCCTCAGACCTGAACCCACTGCTCCTCTTCTCCCTTTCTCGGTGCTCTTGGAAATCCAGCGTGCCCAGTGCTGCACTGAGGTGTGCACAGACTGCCAGCCCCATGCTCCAAGGATTTTTGGGCCACCATGGAGCTTCCTGGAGATCCAGTGGCATCCCAGTGTCCTGCCAGGGTGGCCTGGGTGTGGGACACATGTACCCTGAGGCTGGAGCTTCCCTGTGGATGTCTTGGTTTGACCCCTGCTGGCAACTCAGCCCCACTCAGCTGCTCTGTCACTGCCCCCAGGTGGGATGGGGGAGGGAATTGGGAGGGTAAAAGTGGGAAAACTCGTGGGTAGAAATGAAGACAGCTTCATAGGAAAAGCAGAAGCTGCACGAGTAAGCAAAGCAGCCAAAGGAATCCTTTCCCCCCTTCCCAAGGGCACTCAGGTGTTCAGCCACCTGCAGGAGAGCAGGGCTCCATTGCATGTCATGGGAACCTGGCAAGGCAAATGCTATCACTCCCAATGTGCCCCTCTTCCTTCTTCTCCCAGCTGCACATGCTGAGCGTGGTGCCACAATCCTTTTCCCTGGTGCCACAGAAGGATAAGGCAGGACCATGTGCCAGGGATGATAGAGGGACACTTGGGGACACCTGTGGTGGCAGGATCTGCACTCTGAGCTGGGGCTGGGGGTACCCAGGAGGGTCACAGGTCAGGAGAGAGCTTGCCCAAATCTGGGGGTGTGTGTCAGCAGAGACCTGAGGATCTCAGTGCAGCTCCCGGGGCCCTGGTGGCCCTGAGCAGCCTCCCCGGGGCCCCAAGGCAGGGCTGGGCACTGCAGTTCAGCTCAGCCCAAAGCCAGCCATGCTGCACCCCGGTGGTGGCTGTGCTGTGCTCCAGCAGCAGTCCTTGTCCTCCTGCTCCTGCCATCCCTGCGGGCAGTGGCAGCTCCCCAGCTGTCCCCAGTCTCTCCCAGCAGGATGGGGGGGATGGGGGGCGCGATTTGGGGCCAATGGGGTCGCCAGAAGCACAGAGAGAATTTGACAATTATTCATGTCCCAAGGATGAGCAGCCAGGGAGCAATTGGACTCTGCTGATCCCCTCTCACCCCCAAATGTGCTGCCATGCTCCCCATGAGCAGCTTGGGAAGTGGAGGGGGGTGCAGGGGTGCAAAGCATCCCCTGTGTCCCTCTGTCCCCTGAGCCCTGTGATGTGCCTGCACCTCCAGGAAGCTCTGCAGGGGCCCAGGTGCTCTGATGTGGCCAAGCCTCTGTCTGGCACCTGCCTGGCACTGACAGAACCCACACACCTTGGTGCAGCATTGGGCCCCATGGCAGGACACCAAGAGATGTCAGGATACAAGGAAAGGGACAAGAGGGGTGGCGAGGACAGGCCTGGTGGGGAAAGGGTGCGTGGCAGTGTGGGCACCTGGCTGGGACCCATGGGGACAGAGGGAGAGCTGCCAGCACCAAAGGTTGCAAAAGGAACAAGGTACCCCATGGCCTCTCCCCAAATAGAACCATTTTCCCTGATTGCCACACGCCACAGGGACATGCAAGGACAGGCAATGCTGGCTGGTGCCCTGGCTGTGGCTTTTGCCCTCCCAGAAGTGGGACAATGGCAGGGTACCCATGTCCACAATTCTCTGGGGGCTGCAATGGCTCTGTGCTGCTGCCACAGGAGTTGCACATCATGGAGTCAGGTCCCTGTCCCTGTCCACATCCCTGCTGAACTCAGGGAGAGGCTGGGGGAAGGGGATGTTTCTGGAGAGCCCAGCCTCTGGATACCAGCAGGCTCCATTGTCCCCAGACACCCACGTTCCAGGGTGTTTCCAGTGAGATTTCCAGATGTGTGCAAAAGGGGTTGCTCAATGTCCCTGGAATGTTCACGTCCTGAGCGCATGGCAGCAAGAAGGCAGAGGGGAGGTGATGCTCCCCTGCAGCCTGGCCAAACTGGGGGGCAGGAGCTGGACCCACACCCACAGGGCCCCAGAACTGAAGGTGTTGGGGGATTGAGATAATATAGGAGAGGAGGGGAGAGACCCTGGGCACCTCTCCTCCGTGCTACCCCCCCGTAGCTCCTGGCATGGGGGCACTGTGACCCCCGGCCAGCCTGGGCAAAGGCCACGGGGAGGCTGGGCCAGGAGAGATTGCCCAGAGCCAGGGACACAGCAGGGCCGAGCCCCAGCTGGGCTGGAGCCAAGCCCGACGCCAAGGCCTGCCAGCCCAACCAGGACTGCCAGGGGAGGGCAGCAGGGGGAGGAGAGCAGAGGAGGGACGAGCCCCGGCACTGCATAAAAAGCCCCGGCAGGGACAGGGAGCAGGTGCCACTCTCAGGAGATCCCAGAGCAGCAGAGCCGTAGGAGAAGGGCCATGGAGCAGTACTTCTCAGCCACCCAGAAGATGGAGCAGGAGGTGATGTTCCCCAGCCTGCTCCGAGGGGTGTTCCCGCAGCAGGAGGGGGCAGCCCCAGCCGCGGAGAGCCGCACGGACCTCTACGAGCGCTACCAGCTCCTCAAGGCCATCAAGCCCATGGTGGAGAAAGGCCTGGCCTCTGTGGGTGACCAGAGCCCCAGCGGGGCCGACAGCGACACGGACACATCCTTGGACAGCAACGAGGCCGGGGATGCCCAGCTCGAGGAGCGCCTGTCCCACCACCTGACTGGCCTGCAGCAGGTGCTCACCCACCTCACCAGGGACACCAACGCCCTGACCCGCAGGTACAGCCAGATCCTGGAGCAGATCAACCTCAGCGAGGGGCAGCCCAGCTGGTGACCCTGTCCTGGCCACCAGGTAAGAGCTGCGGGGATGCAGAGTCCAGGGGCAGCAAGACAATGGGGGCCCTCCCTGGAGAGGTGCCCAGCGGTGCAGGGGTGGGGACCTGCTGGGAAGGGCCTTGGAATGGGGGCTGCCCCCTCAGCTGGGGCTGGATATCCCTCTGCCTGCTGGAGGAAGGAACCCATCCCATTGCTCTGGGCAGAGACTGCAGGGGTTCAGAGTCTGGGGACTCAGGGTTGAGGGACCGTGTGTCCCCCTGGGATGATCCTTGGAGTTAAGGAATGCTGCTGTTGCAGGACAGGTGCTGGTGTCAGGAAGCACAAGACGTCGCTGACCATCGCGGGCTCTTCCCAGTCACGCTGGCATTCCCAGTCACTCCGTGGCAGCTGATCTGATCTCCCGGCACTGGCACTGACACCGGAGATGGTTGTGGCCACCGGAGAACCAGGTGGTGCCTTATCCTCACAGGAAGAAGCACCTGGCTGTGCCGGGACGTCCATTGGAAGAGCTGCAGGCTCGTGCCCTCCTCTTTATTTTCAAAGAGTGGCACGAAGCTGGGAGTGTTGTGAGGTGGCCCCAACCTCCAACAGTCCCTTGAGACTGCCAAGCCCTTTTCCAGCTGGTACCTGGACTCCAAGGGCATTTCCCCCTGTTTCTGCTAATAAAAGAATCCCTGTAAAGCCATTGTCAGTGTGGTGCTTTCACCGCTGGAGTGCCCCAGTGAGGGGTGAGGGGACACTGGCTCTGCGGGGAGGGAACTTTCTAGAACAGTGCTGGGGAATTGTAAAGGGAGAAAGAATCCCCAAGTCACGGGATGGTTTGGGTTGGAAGGGATCTTCAGAGACCTCAATTTAGAGCAAAGCCCTGCTCTGTGCTGGGACATCTTGCACTAGACCAGGCAGCTCAGAGCTGTGTCCAGCCACAGGGGCTGTGCAAACTCACTGGGCAACCTATTCCTTTGTGTCACCAGCCCCAGGCTGAAAAGTTTCCTGCTTTTGTTGAGAGCAGCACCACAAAAGCTGATGCCTGATTTCTGTGCACAACAAATGTGAATGTACCCAACACTCTGCCCAGCCTTGCAACAGTGAGGGGAAACAGAGCTGTAGGTCTCAGCATCTTTGGAGAATAGGCTCCCTCAAGACCCTAGCCCCATGTCCAGACATCCCAGCTTTGGGATACACTTGAGATTCCCATCTCCTCTCTCATGATCAGGCCATTTCTCTCAGCTGCTGAGACCACTCTGGCTTTGGCTTGTCCTGCCCGAGTGTGGGCAGCAGGGACAGGGTCTCCAGCCAGCTGTGGTTGAGAGAGCAGCTGAGGGGACTGGGGGCTGTGGAGGGAGCAGCTGGGGCCAGACCCAGAGGTGCCCCACGGGTCTGAAAGGGTCCTGGTCAGGTTCAAGGGAGGACAAGGACAGGTCTGAGGGGTTTGGGGCAATCAGAGTTATGGGAGATGTGACAGAAGGAGGTGCTGGAGATGTCATGGGGTCATTTGGAGATAGAGGAGGTGACATTTCCCCTCTCCTGCGCCATGGCATGGGATGGGCTCCCCAGGAGGATGGTGAGTCGTGGGGCAGGTTGCCCAAACACCAGCCCTGTGGCCACAGAGACCCAAGGAGCTCATTGCACCAGCACCCAGAAGTTCTGCTTTTCCAGGAAGGCAGCTGCCAATCAGCAAGTTCCCCAAGTGACAGCAAACAAAATTCTGGCTGGAATTCCCTCCAGCTAGAGTGAGGCTTTCAGAGCTGATGTGCTCTCTGTGTCCCTTCTCAGCCTGGGCAAAGTTGAAGCCTGGTCTTATCCAGAGAAAATGGAGCATGAGGGGCATACTGGGAGAGACCTGGGCCATTCCCATTGCAGTGGCACCTCTGGCTGGGGCATGATGGAGCTCTGCCTTTGGAGCTCTTCTGCCTCCACGCTGATTGCAGAGCCAGGTGTTGAACCATAAGGAATGGTTGGAGACTGCATGGTTCCTGATGAGGAGGAGCACAGAGGGGTTCCCTCTGGTGGCTTCCCTGGCTGGAGCTCAAGGGCGGGATCTGTGTCCCCTGGAGAGCACAGCTGGCTGTGCTGGTTTAGGCTGGGGTAGTTAACTTTTTTTTCTGTACTGTCACGCTGGTGAGGAGACCGCAGCACATGGACACTTGGGAGGAGATACTGGTGGGATAACTGATCCCAACTGACCCAAGGGATATTCCAGATTCCATATGACATCAGTTTATAAGTAGAGGGAAGAAGGAAGAAGTGAGCTACACTTGTACTGATGGACTTTGTGTTCCCAGGTCACCGTTACCTGCGATGGAGCCCTGCAATCCTGGGGTTTGCTGAACACCCACCTGCCTGTGGATAGTGGTGAATGTATTCCCTGTTTTGCTCTGTTTGCATGCATGGCTTTTGCTTTCCCTAATTTTCTGGTTTTATTTCAGCCCACATCTTTTGTAGTTCTTCTAGAATCTTCTAGATTCTCTCTCTGATCCCACTGGTGGGGCAGTGAGGGAGTGGCTGTGTGGGCCTTGGTGGCTGGCTGGGGTCCAACCCCATTGGTGTCACAGCAAGGGACACCTGCAGTCACCTGCAGCGAAGGCTTTGGGCTTGGGCAGCGCTCAGCAGCTGGAGAGGCTCGTGGTGCCCCAGGGAAGCGTCACAGCAGGACACGGAGTGACGCACTGAGCACGGCTGTAGAGCATGACCAACGGGAGACGCAGGATGTCCCCAAAGGCCTGTGACCTGGGACAGCTGGAAGGGCCTGCTGACGTGGTGTGGGCCGCTTGCAGCCCCCAGGAGCCGTGGGTGTCTCTCTGAGAGCCGCTGTCCCTCCAGCTGGCTGCCAGCCCGGTGTGCCACAGGAACCTTGTGCCTGCTCTGATTGCAGGGCCTTGCATCACGCTGCCCCAGGGGTGCGTCAGGCCCTGACGGTGCCCTGCTGCTGGACACTGCTGATAAGAGATGTTAGACAGTCACAGAAAAGGTCTTTGTCCTGGGGTAACCCAGTGCTGGTCACAGTGGGATGTTGGCAGACAGGACAGATCAGACTTCTGTGGCGTGGCAGGGGGTTCTGACTCTGTGCTGCCTTGGACAGGCTCCCAGGGCACCCACACTGTTGCCAGCCACCATGAGGAAAGATCTTCTTTCAGATTGTTCAAGGAAATCAGAGTGGCAGCACTTCTTTTAAAGCTGTTCGGACATCATATTCATCAGAGAGCTGTGAGCTGGCACAGGGCTCAGTGTTAAGAAGACAAGAGATAAAGCCCAGTTTTGACCCAAAATGCTAAATGAATAAGAGTCTCCAAATCCCACATCAACACAACCTCCTTGCCCCCAAATGTGGTCAGTGTTTGGATTCAGGAGCCAGCAATCAAATAAGAAAGCAGAAAGGTTGGTTCCTTATTATCAGCAAAGAAAAAGCAACATAGTAATAAAAAACATAGAGATGGAATTAATTAGGGAGAGCATATATTTTGGTAGCTGTTCATAACGAATTTCACAGCGAGACTTTGGGTACAGCATCTACAGGGACTGGCCAAGAACATGATCAAGGGTCAGGAGAAATGCCACTGAGAAATAAAAAATATGAACTTATAGAACTGCTCTCTGGCTTTTATACAGTATATGTTGTGTGAACAACTTTCCACTCTTGCAATTAAAACAACTGAAAAAACCATTAATCCAAGTTATTATTCTGTTACAAGTATCGGTCATCCACGTACTGACAAACCATAAAGGCACAGAAGAGCAAATAATTAAACACAGCTATTTAGTCAAGCTTTTATTACATGAAAGTGAGTAAAGTTTCATCTTTTAAGCCATGGACGGTTCAACAGTTGCAGCCACCTTGCCAAAGTTCTCAGGATGGCAGGAATTCATCCTAGGATGTATCGCCACTGGAGAAATCCTCAGCGAACTGGGTGGAAATCGTCCAAAAGCTGCCCTATTCTTTTCTTTTCTGCAAGAGGTGGGAAGACCCAATCAGCCTTTGAGATCAGTTCAGAAGGTGTTTCATATTAAATGTTTCATGTTAGCAATGCCACCAAAAATCTGATTTTTGCTACCCACAGCAAACCATTAGCTTGCTCTTGTAACTAAATGCATAACCTTTTTTTTTTTCCATATGGCTCTCTACAGGTCCCTGTGGAGGAATCTCAGTAATAACAGTTTTTTATTTCTACATACTCCTTCCAACATGGCATGATGCAGACACAATCCAACTGCTAGAGTCACCCAACTGTATTGTATCAGAAAATGGACTATTTTCACCCAATTTTGTCATTGCATTGTTGGGCTAGTGACTACATTTAGTAAAAAAAACCCCTGTTCTTCACCATTGCTCTAAGCCAACACCACTTCAGGTTTCCTGCCATTCCTATCTATTATTTTTTCACCTGTTCTGCTTGTTTTCTGAATATTCATGAGATTTCTGAATCTACATGCAATAGGCATTTTTACAGGAATAGACAGGTACAATCGTGAGGTTACAAGAATAAAACCTGTGATTTCTAATTTCCATTATTTCTTCTTCAGTGGTACAAGTTAGGTCTACCCTTATTTATTTGGTTTTTTTTTTTTTTGGGCTGTGCTACTTTTGGACTAAAATGAACTTTTAGGAGGAAGAGGCGGTCATTGATGCGTATCAACAGCTCAGTAACAACATCTATTCTCAGATCAGAAAATCCTTTAGACTGCTGCAATGTAGATGGTGAAGGAGCAGGGAAGCCTTAGCCCAGCAGCAGGGAAGCCTTAGCCCAGCAACATCTTTACACACAGGTGACAGCAGGCTGAGGTTTCTCTTGATACCAGGTACCTGTTGGCTGGAAGTCCGCTGGGTGGTGCCTCATGTACTCGAACATCTCTCTGTCCACCTTGGCGTGCACGTACTCGGCGCGTTTCAGAAGCTGGTAGCCAACAAAGTAGCCCACGGTAGCGAACAGGATCTGCCGGTGAACCCCTGCAGCAGGAGGAGAGAGGAATTGTCCCCACCTCTCCCAGCTCCCCGGGAGCCTCAGGCAGGGCCCCGCTTTCCCCAGGCTTCCCAGACATTCCTCTCTCCCTGCTTCGCCCCTGCCAAGGTCCCTACAGCGCCCACACCTCCCACGGGCCCTGCCAGGCCCCCCTTTCCTCAGGGCTCCTTCCCTTTCCCGCCACCCGAACCTCTCAGGGAGTCACCTCAGATCCCCTCCAAACGATGTTGCTTTTCCAGCCCCTTCCAGTTACCTCCAATCCCCCCGTGCCAACAAATCCCTCACTTCAGGGCTCCCACGCCTTGACTCCATCCCCACAATAACACAAAGAAGTCCCTTCCCCTCCAACAGCCCTGCCCCGAATTCAGGGCTCCCTCTCTTCCCCTCCCCGCTTCATTTATCCCTCAGTGACCCCAAACCCCACACACTCCCTCCATCTCCCCATTCCCTTACTTCAGCGCTCCCTCCCCTTCCCCAGCCCCTACATCCCTCACGGTCACGCCAAATCCCATATACCCGCTCCTGCAGCCTCCAAACCTCCTCTAGCCCCCCACTCCTGGCTGTTTCCCCTTCCCTCCCCTTTATTTATCCTTCAGAGTAACCCCAAATTCCACACCCCCCTTTCCCAGGCTCACATACTCCCTTTACCACCCCATCCTCGGATCTCGGGGCTTCCTCCCCAGCCCCTTAAACCCTCAAGGTCACGCCAAATCCGCCCGCCCGCCCCCATGTCCCCTCTAGCCCTTCATTCCTCGCTGTTTCCCCTTCCCGTTTCATTTATCCCTCAGTGACCCCAAACCCCACACAGCCCCCGCCCCAGCTCCTCACCTCGGCCCTCCCCGCGCACCCCGCTCCGTTTCCCCTGCCCTCAGAGTCCCCCCGTCCCCCCGCACCGGCTCGGAGGATGGGGCGCTGGTTGAAGGCGTTGTCCGCCAGCGCCGACAGCCACCCCACGAAGCCGAGCCACACCGAGCCCTTGTTGAGGAGCGGCGGCGGCGGCAGCGACCGCGACTCGTCGGGCAGGAACGCCATGGCTGCCGCCCGCCGAAGGTGACCGGGGGAGCGGTGCGGCGGCTGCGCCTTCCCCCGCCGGCCCGCGCCCTGCTCCCGCGTTCCGCTGCCTTCCCCTCTTGTGGTTCCTTTCCCAAAAAACCCACCCCGAAATCCAGCTCCTCACCCCACAAACCAGCCCCCGCCCCAAACTCCAAGGCTGAGCGGCCTTAGCCGCGTCGGGGAGGGGGTTCTTCACCCACTGGGTGAGGCGGCCCCGCTGCAGGGCCAGCGAGGCCGATGGGGAAGTAAATTAGGGGGTTAATTAAGCACTAAAATCGAACCCAATTAATTTTCAGAGCTCAGATCAAGGACTGAGACCTAACCCATAGTGTTAGTTTTTTCGGTTTTAATCAGTACGAAATCACATTAACCATTTGCCACTGTAGCGGGATTGACAGAACCGTTAAAGAAACCTGCATTAATAGAACACACCACAGCTCCTAAAGGCTACTCAGCGTCTTTCCTAAAAACGTAGCATTTAGCCTTTGTCCATTGAGAAGAAAGCTAATGTCTTTACAAACAGTTTGATTGGTGAAGGTATGGGTGTTAACCTCTTTGAAATGGGTCTTTTTCTACTGGCTTTATGCAGCAGGTTTGCTGCAGAGCCCAGAGGGCTCCTGAAACAGACAGGGGTCTGCACAAGCCTCAACTTCTGAGCTTTGGGGTAAAACAGTAGGTTCAGGGGGGAATATGTGGTAGGCGGCTCGGGAAGGCTGTACCTTCCTGTACCTCAGCAATGGGGAAAGGAAGAGGGCAATGTGTGGCCGGGAGTTCAGGATAAAAGGGAGCTGTGCTCTCCGAAACCTCGAGAGAGAAAACCTGCGGGTGTGTGCCCCAGAGGACTCTCCCTTTATTCGAATAAAGCTCCTTTTTCGACATAAACCTCTGGCGTTTGTGGATTTTCCTGACACCCACACAGCAGGAGGTTGGGCAGTAGCTGCTCTGCAGTGGGACATGCTTCAGTTGAACCTGGGATCGTACGATGGTGATTCACAGCCACTTCCACAGTCGTGCCCTGGGTTTAACTTTACAGAATCACGGAATGGTTTGGCTTGGAAGGGACCTAAATGTCATCTACTTCCAACACGCTGCACAGGCAGGGAGAACTTCCACTAGACCGGGTTGCTCTATCCAACCCAGCTTTGAACACTTCCAGGGATGGCACACCCACAGCTTCACTGCACTGCCTCTTGGAGGATTTCTCAACGTGCACAGCATGGCTGAAGAGCCAAGAGGGGTGTTTGTAGGGGTTTTTTGCACATTTCCATTTCCCTACACAGGACAGGACAGTAGACAAAAAAAGGCATTGTGGATGCCTCACCCTGAGCAGAGCTTTGAGGCTTGGAGCTGAGATACAATACAGGTGCAAGAAGCATCGTGGCACCACTGGCAGCCACAGCAGCTAAAAACATGTTAAAGGCCTTGATGGTGTAAAAAAAGCAGAAGCTATGAGAAAGTCATGAAAACCAGAGTGAGAATGTCTTATGAACTCACTGGCAGTGAAAACTTTCAATGTACTAAGTACTTGGTTACAGAAACATCCAGTGATTAATCTACATGTTGCCCTATTTTAAACACTCAATATTCAAAGAACTCAAAAAGTGTAACTATCCCTTTGGCTATCCTTGATGAAGGGGTCTCATTCTTCAGCTGACATGGAATAAAGTTCAAAAATTACTGTCAAAAATAGTAATAGTAATAATAAAAAAATCCATCCCTCTCTCCTCCCAGTTTTATGTCAGCACTGGAATCCAAACCAGACTCCAACCTCAGAGCAACATCTTCTAGGGATTCTTTTGTAGGGTTTAAAAGGTATAATTATTTACTGCAGAAATAATTACTATCCTTTGGGGAACATAATTTTAGAGGCAGAAAATAATCTACCTTTTCCTTAAGTTGTTACAGGAACTGTGGATGCTTGGTCTTTTGTTAAGAGTTGTAGAATTTTAAATGAATTACAAATACAGCTATGCAGCCACATTATCTGGTACATTCAATAGTGTTAAAATACTTCTTCATTTGAGTAGCATGCCTCAGTTTGGTCATCTGGTCTACAAAAAAAGAGCTACTAGAAGAATATTAAAACCTATTTGCAAAGTGTCTATGAAACAAGGAGATCAACAGACATGGACTTACTAAAATTTGATATTTGAGTGTGCAAGAGTTTGACAAAGCACCTTAGGACAAATTTCCAGCTACACACTACATCCTTAGTTGTGTGGCTGTCCCTCAAAATCAGGGTTTAGACAGCAGCTGAAATAATGCAAGAAATGCTCAAACAAAAAATACCAAGTTTTTAATTTACAAATTCCATAGAACACAGTGACAACACTCTCCTACACAGCAATCATCCCTTGGAATTTGCCACAGCAACTTCTATTAAAATACAAACCATAATGGGAAAACCAGGCAGGTTTTTGTCAGGACAGAAGTCTGGACCTTGTTATGCTTCACAGTTTACCCCCAGCCCTCCCTGTCACTGTGACAGTGCTTCTGATCAGAGGTATCCTCGCTGGGCAGTACAGGAGTGCTGGGAGAAGAGCTCCCGTGTGGCGATGGCACACGTACACTGTGTCTCACCATGGATGGCCTTGTGACAACCCCTGACCGTGCCAGGGATCCCCTCCAAGGGGTGTCCCGGGACTGGTCCCAGCACTGTGGCTTTACTCAGCCTTTTGTCTGACAGAAATTCTCTCAGTCAGGACAGAGACGTAGAGTTTCAGCCACGTGTATGTGATTCCCAGAGCACAGTACACAGAGGTCAGCAACAGGGGGACAAAAGGGAAGTGCTGTTTCCAGGGGGTCAGGGGAAATATGATTTCACAGAAGATTTCCAAGGGCACTAGTTGGATGAGGTAGATTGTTTCAAGCCAGTTAAGTAGAGGTTTCTCTCTCCTGTCAGAGAAATCAAAAAAGAGGTAGTGTTAAAATACATGTTAACTAAAAATAACTATTCTGTTCTTCAGCTATCCCAGTGCAAAGAGAATCTACCATTAGATCACAATAATGCTTTGAATAACAAGTTAAAGACTTTCAATACGAAAAAACCACAGCGTGATAACCAGCAGTACAGCTCACTGTCCTTATCAAGTTTCAGGATGCCTTTGAAGCCTAAGGAGAAACCTCATCAATTGCTCTGCTTCATCTCAGTCTATTTCAGTGAACTGAGCAGCCCTTCATACAAAGACTTGTTCCACCAAAGCTGTTCTACAACCACAGACTGGAAATGTCAGATTTTTTAACCTCTTCCCCCAAGCTTTCTGTAGGATGGACTTTTCTGTGAGCTGATCTCTCTTGCAAAGGACACTGATAGCAGGAGTTTACTGCAGAGGTAGTTTAAAGGGAATTTCATGTTTTGGCAAGTTAAGAACAAGAAACTTGCAAAAGCTCCCTCTCTTCACAAAAACATAGCTCTCATGGAGTTTTTCTAGATAGAGCTCTTGAGACAGAATGACTGAATTCTTAAATAAAGAAAATCACCTACAAAACCCAGGTGCCTGAAGCACTGAATACATGTTTACAGTACTTCATTACAAACCCTTAATTATAGCTTGGGTTTGCCCTGCAAAGTTTGGGAAATAGGAAAGTGAGGACTGCAGGGATAAGCACCATCTTTGGCCAAGTGGTAAGAGATCCACAGGCTGTGAAATTACACAGGATGACTTTGGCAATTTTATGTTCTGCCAACCAAGTACTTGCAGTTTTGTTGACAAATTACAGCTTGCAAATCAATGTTATTTACAACCTGTCCCTTCCACACATTAAAATACTAACTACTAGTGCAAAAATCCACAGTACAATAAGATAAACCATCTGCAGACAAATCACTCCAGTAAATGCTAGAATATTGAATTAAATCCTCAGAGGTTACAGCATTACAACTCCATGCTTTAACAGAGTGTGAGGCAGGTGGGGATCTACAGCCTCCTGGGACTAACTAAGCAGCTGCCACAATAACCAGGAGGTGCTGCAATAATCCTAATTTAAGCACTGCCTCCTGAGAACAGAGGCAGAGTAACACCTTAATTTGACTCTTCAGCATCAGTTTTCTGTGCTGTTTGTCCCTTATGACAATGGCTGTTTCCAACACCAGAAGAAATGTTGTTGTTCCTGGCATTGAGATCAAATTTCTTTAATTACCTGAATAGAGATTTCAATGAAGAGAAGCTATAAACAGTAAACAGCAGCATAAGCAATATTTTAATTGGAAGTTCTGAAAAACAAAGAACATTATGTACTTTAAAAATTAATTATAAAAAGCTTTTGCCATATATATATATATATACACATATAGTAGCATCTTTAAATCTTACTAGTCACATTTGCATTATCAGGCTTATATTTTCCCTAGACCTACGTGTTTTACTGCTTAGGATACCTAAAAATAAGCATAAACATTTACTAAAGCAAATGCCAAGCATTTGCAATACCTTTACTTCAATCATCTTTAAACACACTGAACACATCAATTATAATTAGTATTTCAGATAGCACTACAAATAAGATTTTCCTTTTCTAAAGAAATCACAAACAACTAGGAAGTGACTAAAGCAAAAATCAAGACTATTGACTATAAGACTATGTTGTAAACTAGATAAAAATTAACTAATAGAAGAACATTTTACCTGGTGGTGTGAACAACAATGGAAAAAGTGAGTAATGTCCTGTTGTTGCCAGAATCAAGTAGATGCCAGCATCCTTGGCTCTCTGAATAGACAATAAGCTAAAAACGGCAATAATTTGTTACGCTTTTGTCTTTTAGCAAAGAAACCTAATTTCAGCAGAACACTATGCAATGCAGTGAAGAACAAGTCAAACAGTTTCATAGTACCCCCATCCCTGCTAACACTGGATGTGTGATGAAGTCTCCTGCTTCCAAACCACATGGCCTCAGATGTAAAAACACAGGAGAAGAAGCCAGGAAACCCTCCCTAGAAAACCACACACCCACTGAACAAAACTATCAGCAAGGCCCAGCACAAAACAAGATCTTAAACATCACTTAATCTCTGAAGAAGGAAAATACAGTTTGTAGCAATACTGGTCAGGCATCTTATGAACTACAGCTTCACTTCTACTACAGGCAGGCATGAAGCTCTTCTGTTTCTGGTAGAAACTGTATTGTTCTGGTCAAGCACACTGCAGAAGATCCCTTCCCTCAGCTGCCTCCTGAGCAATCTATCCAGCATTTTAAAATATGAACCACAGCACTCATCAAGGTTTGAACTGTGCCCCAAATTAATTTATTTTAAGTGCACTACACTGTTACTTAGCTTAAGGCATTCTATTAAAGAGTTCCTGTTCTGAAATATACTGAAAACAAAGTGATTCTCTTTGAGGATTCCTCAACAAGTGGCTGCAAGTTCATTTTGGCCAACTATTTTGTACAAAATTCACTTACCTTAAAGGCAGAATAGCAAGGAGTATTGCTTTCTCATGCACGTGCCAGCCAAACATGAAGGAGCTCAACGCACAGAGAACAAGGCACTGTAGAAAGCCTCTGGGCCCTTGAGGTTTAAACCAAAGACAGAAAACAGAGGGCTAGAAACAACAGGCAGAAACAGGACTTCAGTGAAAAGCTTGGCAATCCTGAAGACAAGCCATTGTCCAAAGAGATTTGTCATGTTACTAAACACACTGCACCCAGGTTGTGCTTGTGTGGCACAAGCATTATATAGCACTGGAGGAAATAAATTTATTTGGATGTATGAGTAGAGCCTCTATTTCTGTTGAAATATCAGGAGGGAAGAGCAGACTGGAAGACCACAGCCAACTCTCCACTATTCGTGTTCCATGCAAAAACTGTCTTCCAATCTAAGCCACTAAACTCATCAGTCACTACATATTAGTAACAATATATATTTTGCCCTAGAATTAAAATTCATGTGAAGTGCATACTATCAATTAAAACCCCCTAGGGTCAAAACACATCAAATTTCATAAAATATTAGTTTTTCTTACCAAAATAGCTATGAAAGTACAGATTAATGTTGCCAGTGGAGTCACTGAAGGGAGGACAGTGTGCTGAAACTCTTGAACCAGCCCTCCTGTCATGGAGGCTTTAGGGATTTTATTACCATCAAGAAAATTGCACTTTAACCCTAAAAACAAAACATAAAAAAATCACAAACTGATAAATGCTAATAAAGAAAATGAAGTAGCTGAACTAAGGACATGGCCAAGTTTTTCTTTAATTTTTAAAGGATAGTAGAGGGAAGCGATTGATCTCTGATCTACTGCTGAAACTTATGCACCAGATTATGTGGACAACCATATGATTTATGGCAATCTGAAAACATAATTTACTGCCTACATTTCAAACAGGGAAGACTAAAATCCAGAGAGCTCTATGTGCAAACAGGCACAAAAAAACAAGATTAACATACTGACCAAGAATTGTCAGTGCTTTATCCATGGCATTGTACAAAGCCCAGAAGTTGGGGGCCCAGTAGGCATGGCAGAGACCTCGCTTGAAAGGGAAGAGCCGTGAGATGACTTGAGGCAGCTGACCCTACAGAAAACAAGACCAAAGAAATGGCCTCTTTAGATGAGACATGGTTTAAATTTTTGTAACAAAATTTTGTAACTGTTCAGGGGAATAACACCTGAAAAAAGGGTTATTACCAATACTAGGAAGGGTCCCAGTGAAAGAGCAGAAACAAGGCAGACAATCAGTCCCAGAAGAGTTACATGAAGAAAGCTGAAACTTCTCCACTTCAAGGATCCATCTACAAGAAACAAAGATTAAGGAAACAGTTGCTGTGGGAAGTGGAAAGAAAGACAAAGCATTCCCCCTGCAAAGGAACTGCTAACACCTGTCTGAAAGGGGCACAAAGCCTTTTATGTCAATATATTCAGTTCCTTACTTCAACAACTTAAAAACATTTCTTTTGCCCACATTGCAGCTCCTGCATTATACAAGCTTTCAGTATTTTCCAAATTTACCTTTCCTGTTCACATGAGAAGTAACAAGCATTTTTAGTTTCAGTGCTAAAAACTGGGGAGAAAATCAAGATATTTGAAATAGCTTCTGATACTAATTGTTCCATATCCAGAATAATTCTTACAGCTTTCAAGTGCCACCTGCAGCTTGTTCATGTTGATTTTTCTCAAAGAACTCTTAAGAAACAGGGATTGTACAAAACAAATCTATTTCAAAGATCTTCCATGATCCTACCAATTCTGCTCCCAAGCAGAATTTTTGTTTGAGCCATTTTTTTCCAATTGTAGGAAAAATCTGCAGGTCTTGAATGTCCCCTCTAGTTCCACTGATTAACACAACTCCCCCCAAAAGCCAGTGGGGAAAACCCCATCTTACCTGCATTATTTGCAGTAAAGCAGTAGGATCGTAGCAAATAAATGCCATATGCTGGGGCCACATACATGTAGATGTGTTTGAAATGCAGAAGAACAGCAAAGAGAAGAGCACCCTCCAAGTACCTTTTCTGAAAGAAAACGAAACAAAACCAAAGCCCTTCTCTCTGTAGTCACTTTTAATGGTCCTATGTTGTACTCCTAATGTGATGGGACATTTATTTTAAGTATTTACTTCAAATTACAAAATCAGTAGGGTTATGTGTAACAGGTATGGACAAGGAAACTATCCTGTCACACAAACACCTCTTCACAGCTTCAGAAGTACATTTTTAAGGACTGGTGATTTGGAAGATAAAAATGCCAAGAAATGATGCCACATTGCTCAAGGGTAACACTGAATTTAGCTTCCTTATGGGGAACTGCAATGCTGCAGCATCAGTTGAGTTCCCTGCCATATGTTGAGTTCCCAGTTTTTCTCTTCCCCACAAACTCAATAAATAATTAGACCTCCAGCTTCACACAGCTCAACATGAAGCCACTACCACTGCCCACAACATGAGCAGCCCTGTGAAGCGAATTAATGCACCCAAAATACAAATGGCAACAAATAGAGAAGTGACAAATAGTCACTTGGGTTTACCTGACACAGCCGAGCAACAGAAAGAAGCATCAGCCCAAAGAGGAAGCCATTGTACTGGAAGTGAATATCTGAACTTGAGTCAAGGAATAAAGCAAGCTTTCCTTACTACTGTGTTTTCTGGAGAAGACTCAAAGTTATGAGGAATAAATTTAAATTAAAATGGAATTTAAATCAAGAAAGCAACTTTAAAGTCACACCCTATAGACACAAGTCATTCTTAACCTTACCTGTAAATACTGTTAGACAAAAGATGCACTAATGCTGGCACATTGCCTTGATGAAATCAAACAAACAATCTACGTAAGCATTGTACCACTTCTGTAACACAAACCAAAAAAGGTTAAATCTCCTCTTTAATTTTCAAGTTACTAGTTTCTGCCACACATTGGTTAATGGATGGTGACAGCAGCCCTCATTTTTCTACCACTTGTAAGCAGACAACACACACAAGAACTGTGACAGAAAATGAAGTCCTTCCTTTAAATGCACACTGTGCCAAGACTGACTTGCAGTAATTTCAATTTCCAGAGTTATTTCCATATGGGATATGGACCTGTTGGAGGGCATTCAGAGAAAGCCATGAAGATGCTCAGAGGGCTGGAGCACCTCTGCTTATGGAGACAGGCTGAGATAGTTGGGGTTATTTCTGCCTGAAAAAGGGAAGATGCTGGGGAGAACTTGTAGCCCCTTTAGAAGTGCCTTAGAGAGCTGGACAGGGACTTTCGACAAGGGCATGGAGTGACAGGGCAAGAGGGAATGGTTTTAAACGAAAAGAGGGGAGATTTAGATTGGATATTAGGAAGAAATTCTTTATTGTCAGAGTGATGAGGGAATGGCACAGGTTGCCCAGAGAATTTGAGGATGCCTTATCCCTTGAAGTGTTCAAGGTCAAGCTGAAGGAGGCTTTGAGCACCCTCATCTAACAGAAGGTGTCCCTGCCTAAGGCAGGGAGTTGGAACTAAATGATGTTTAAGGTCCCTCCCAATCCAAACCATTCTATGACTCTATGATAACTTCTTTAGAAAGACTTCCTAATTCCCATATAATGTTAAACAATTATCTGAATCTTAAGCACTTTGAAGATTTTCCTTGCCACGGGACAAACTTGGAACCACACCCAGAACACAGAGCCTCTCTGCCAATACTCCTGTAGGCAGGTGGGGGAGGAACAGCCAGCAGGAACACGCACATTGCTGCCGGACTGGTTGGTCCTCCTCCACTTCTGGCAAATCAGACCAAGAACTGACTAATTTCTATTTTGCCAAATAGTAATTCTAAAGAAAACAAAGTTATTTAACTAACCCCAGCAACAAACCCAGCAGTGTTACTTGCTATGACAGCAATAATAATATAGGATTGTGCCACACACTGTTACAGATTGTTAAAAAACCAAACAAACCACAAACAACCCACAATGGTTTGAAAGGATACGATCCACAATTAACAACCCAAAATTCCACAAGAGCAGAACGGCAAGAATAAATGTTGGCTTTTCCAGGATATCCTTAGCAGCTCTTTTTCCATTTATACATCTGCAGCACCTAAACAAGAGCAGAAGAAATAGAAGCTTTAATTTAAACTTACAAGCAAGAACATTGTTGGTTTCAGAGTTAAGAACTGCACTTACTATGAAGTTAGCCATTTTACCAGGCTGCAAAGCAACAATAAAATTCTTGCTAAATTCATCAAAGGCAGACAGTATCATGAACATGAACAAAGTTTAGTAAAAAGAGGATTTTCAATTTCAATAGCTATGGTGTGTTCTAAAGCTTACATTGCATAACAGCCTCAGGTTCAAGTCCTCCATTCAGTAAGTGTAAAGCTGTCATAGCCTGCTTGCCATCATAAGCAGTGTGTTGCTACTTTTGGAGACACCACAGGGAGTTGTATTTAAGGTCCTCAGCTGGACATAAACCTCTCCCTGGCTACCGCTGCCCCCTGCCATATTATGAGTAATTTCTGTTGCTTAAAAACAACTTACTACTTCTCAGTGTGAAGCAATATGGTTCATATGACTTCTGAAAGCAGTCCTAAATCACATTAAAAAGTTACAGATGATCTGTGTTGAAATACTGTTCGTGCAACCTCCCTGCCACGAGCAGAATACCTCCCACTAGACTGGGTTGCTCAAATCCCCATCCAACCCGGCCGTGAATTTTTCCAGGCAGAGGGCATGGACCACCTCTCTTGGCAAAATGACCCTGTGCAGACACCAGCCCTGAGCCTGCAGCCTCACATTCATACATCTGTGAGTCAAAACATTAAAAGGAAAAGAAGTCACAATGCAAAGCTAGCCCATTTCAAATAAAGAAAGTAAATAAAGGAGCTTAGGCGGTGCTCCCATCAGAGAATTTCCTACCTGGTTTTGAGCAGAAAGAACAAAATGACGGAAGACTTATAGCCCAATCATTAAGGTAGGCAATGTATTTCTCAGAACACCCCTCCACTCTACTCTTTAGAAATAAGGTAAATAATTCTTCATAAAGTCAGGCTACACTGAAAGCATCCAATCCTAATTACATGAGACTTGGAATAATCAGTTTATCATCAAAAACACTGGAGCAACTTTGCATATTTGATGATACTGCCATTTTGTGACAGATTCCCTTTATGCTTCTACTCTAGAAGAACGGAGTAATAAGAAAAATAACAGGAAAAAACCTGTTCTGAGTACACCAGCTGTCCTGCAACTCCTACAAAATGAGTACAGTGACAGAAGCAAACCCAAATATAACACGTGAAACAGCTGTTGGTGTTCGAGTGCCTGCAAATCCATCACATGTAGTGCAACTGTATCTCCAAGAAAAACACGTTATCTTGTGTTTAGCAGCATATTCCAAGATTCTGCTTGAACAGATTCAAGCAACTCTGGCATTTCCCTTCACTTACAGGCTTATTTGTACAAATAGTTATTTGTTGTGGCTACAGAACAAACCCACACATGAAGGACTATCCACTGTCCCTAAAATTAGAGCATTAGGACTTACTCATGAACTGCATATATGAAGAGGGTATCTGTAAAGATGACAGAAAGCCTTTGGAAGACGATGGTTGCAGGACTGGCATAGTTCAAGTTTTCAACAACCAACATCTGGGGGTCAAAGTACTTGGCAATGTGAGAAAGTGCATATTCAAACCAAGCAAAAAATGGTGGATAATCCAGGGTCCATTCTGAGGTTGCCTAAAGACAAAATAAGATTAAATAGTTTATAACAAACCATGCTGTTTGCAGTCCTTCAGGTACAGCTCACTGCAGCAAACCAGCAGATGCATTTTCTCTCAGTAACCTCTATGTAACTCAAACCACAATCAGTAGCCAGCCCTATGGTGCTTTAAGCTGCTCTCCTGCAGCACTGGTAGAGATGTGACATCTCCTGATTACCAGTAAAAGACTAAAGAGCATTTTGTGTATCTGCACCTAACCAGTATGTAACTGTTTGCTATCTATAAAGCAATTTACAGTTGAAGGGCCAATATTACAGAATCTCAGTAAAAAGTTTAGAGCCAATATTTGTGTATATTAGAGCAATCACCAACACAATCAGCCTTGCTCTGGCCTTAGAATTAGTTTCACTCATCACTTAACAAGTCTTAACTCTCATACAACCATATCAAGATCAAATGGCATTATGTGATCTCTTCCCATAAGGACACTTGTTACGCCCTCACCAAGAATTAACTCCTTGGCTGTGGAAATAGGAAAGGAGGAGGGATGAACAGAGCAGGCTGGGATGTATTTTTCGGTGAGCATGTTCCCAAATGCTTATGCTACATTGATGAAAGGCATCCTATGTTGTGGCACAGGGTTAAGGCTGGATTCATAAAAATCTGTTTGTAAAACATTCCTTGGATCAGTCCTACAAAGTTCTGACCTGTACAAATCGTTTCCTTCTAGATGCTTATGTGGAATACTAGACACTACAGTTACCTATCCCTGTACTCCAGCAAATACCAGGAGACAGATTAAAACCCAATCAGGTAGGCTGAGTCTATGACAAAGCTAAAGGTGATTCATCTAGATAAAAATCAATGCACGCTACTAGCACACCAGCAAAGGCTCAAAACTTTAATACAGTGATTGATTTCAAAATGGATAGATGTATATACCCATTAGCATGACTCACTCTATTCTGGTAACTGTGTATCACCAATGAAAAGAGCATAGACACCAGCAATTTAAGAGTACAACGCAATTTGCTCTTGTGCTACACAACCTTTCCAATAATCCACCTGCCTTTATTGCTTTTCCCATTTCGCCTTTGTAAGTACTTGCAGATTCCCCAAATATTTTTCATTTTTTAGCTAAATGCTACACGGGGCCAGCAAATTGTGACCAGCATCTTTTTGTCCCACTACATGACAGTCACCAACCATCTCTTCCAGCATTCACAAGGTCTGTCATACCCAATGTGCTTGTAATTTATACTCAGCTAAAAACCAGCCCAAACATGTCCTTACCTCGTAGTACCACTGAGAGAGGGGCAAGCTGTGGGTGATGGCAAGCCAGTTCCTATGGACTTCAAAATCTGTGGAGTAACTACAGAAGGTGCATGTTAAGAGTCACTTACACGTATGCACTTAAAAGGAAAACATTTCAGAGCATACCAGCATGCAGAGGTAAGAAGGAAGCCTCTATCAGCTCTAGGACATCACTGTGATCAAGTAACTGAAACAGTAACAACGATGCTGCTCAGGAACTTTGTGCCACAGATATACCATAGAATGGTTTGCGCTGGGAAAGACCCTAAAGACCATCTCATTCCAACCACTCTGCCACGGGCAGGGACACCTTCCACTGGAGCAGGTTTCTCAAAGCCCCATCCAACCTGGTCTATAACACTTCCAGGGACGGGGTATGCTCAGCTTCTCTGGGCAGTCTGTGCCAGTGTCTCACCAACCTCACAGTGATGACTTTTCTCCTGACGTCTGATCTAAATCTCCCGTTTAAAACTATTCCTCCTTGTCCTATGACTGACCATGTAAATAGTCACTAATACAAGTGCTTACAGGGCAAGAACTATTTATGGCTTGGCTTTATCGAACAATTAATGCGAAATTCCAAGTTCTAACTGAAGTTTAACAGCAATTTGTTTGGGGCTTTTTTTCAGTATAAAAACTTTTAAATTACAAAGCTTTAATGTTTCAGCACACTTAGCGGCCTTCCCGAACAGCCGGAACGGGCCAGAAGGGCTTACGAAGAAGAAAGCAAAGCTGTGCCACGCGGCGGAGGCAGCGCGGCCTCGCTTCCCTCACGGGCGCGGGAGTCACACGGACCTTCAGGGCCTCCTCAGGACCGCGGCGCCACGCTGTCCGCGGCCGCCCGCCCACCCACCCTCGGGGGTTCGCGGCACCCCTACGCCACCCGCCCCCGCCCCGTCCCGTCGCATCCCGTCCGGCGCGCAGGGAAGCTCCTTACTAGGCGGGGATGAGGAGGCACTTGAGGAAGGACACGCCGAGCGCCAGCGCGCGGAACCAGCCGCGGCCGCCCGCCGCCATGGCGCGCGCCCCCTGCCCCGCGCCGCCGCCGCCCTGCGCATGCGCCGCGCCCGCCGCGCGGGTTTGAAGCGCGCGCGCCCGCCCGCTCGCGGGGTCGGGAGCGGGGCTGCGCGTGCGCAGAAAGGGCGGGGCTCTGTGAGGCGCTGGAACCGGCGCAGGTGGGAGGAGAGGGAATTTAGGTTGGGTACCAGAAATTCTTTGCTGTGAAAGTGGTCAGGCAGTGGCACAGGAAACAGTTAATGATTAGCCTGCACGAACACAGATCAGGAATCCAGTAAGAGAACACCTGAGGCCAAAAATCGCCATTGGATCAGGAGGCGCGAGAAGAATGAGTGCATGGACTGAGAGTGTAAAAGCTCAGGGACTTCTTTGCAGAGTGTCCCTCTGTGCAGACATCCAGCTTGAGCTGACCTGCTGAACCTGCCAGCCTGGAGAGTGGATGCATACAAGGCTGATGCCTTCTTAGCTTCCTTTATAGCAAACCTTCATCTATCTTAGAATAGTACTTTGTAGGAGCTGCTTGAAATCATACAGTTATGTTCAATTTTTATTTTCCTGTACAGCAGCAATGTATTATGGTTTGCTCAAGCTCAGGAATTAGAGACAAGTCTAACAGCAGTAAGGCACCAGGATTTAAGAAAGGTTCTCACTGAGAAATCCTCTGTTTATAAATGTTTGAAACATAAATGAACTAATGTATTTTAAACGGTTTTGATTATTTACAAAGGCTTGTCCATCCAAGTTTTCTACAACTGCACTAATTCCTGGGGAGCTTCTTGCAATTCCCAGTCTCTGAGAGGTTGAGGTAAGCATTACAAGGAGGCAATAGTTAGAGAAAGGGAAAGCTACAGGTGCAGCAAGCATCACTCATGCTTTTTTCTCAAGAAATATGTCAGGCAAAGCACCTCCTGCTTCATTCACATTTTATTTACTGCTTTCTAACATACATATTAGTAACAGTTCACAGAAAGAATTACAAGCAGAGGAATGCAATCAGATTTTTAAATGTGAAGCCTTACAGGCCTTCTGTGAAGGTGGTAAGCAATAAAGACCATCTTTTCACTCTTTTCAAACACTATTGATTCAAAAGCATGACTTTTAGTGAGCTGGGGTCCAAATTCTGATCAATGGGAAAATCCTGCTATTAGGAGCTGGAGTATAAAAATACTGAGGGGAATGCCAGGAGGATAAGGAGAAATTATTAGATACAGCCCTCCCCTATAGCTCATTTTTTTCTGAATTCACAGGGAAAACATTCCTTGTGTGAACCTGTGAGCTTGATCTGGATACTTAGACACAATCAGCCCTTCTTACACAGACTATCTGTGACTGCCTGTACTAATTCACATATGAGACTCTTACTAGGAGGGCCCCATATTTGAACTGCTTGTACCCTGCATGTTTGTGTCCATCAGCATGTGGATGCAGAATGTTTCAAAATACACTGAAATTCTGAGCAGTGGCACCAAGTTCTACTTGGATGGAGTGGAAAAAAAAAAACCTGCCAAACTACCCAGAGGAGTCTTCTTCATAACTTCTCCATTAATCAGAAGATCCTAGACTTATTTTCCACAGTCTATGGCTGAAGACAGTATTTATCACTACCACCACCATTATATATGGACTCCACCAGCCTTTCCACCTCGCCTCTTATTCCTGGGAATAAATCTGATTGACTGCAGATATTTGCTGCCAGTGAACTCAAGGAGCAATTTATACTTAACAACCCAATTATAAAGTTCTAAGTACAGCAGTGCAAACGTTTGGTGATTTGAAGCACATGCAAATTGAAGCAGAACTGCCTGTTCCCGAGAAGCTACTAGCATAAGTCTCGGCAGGACCCATATTTAAAGTGCACAATAGGAGATTAAAACTGGAAAGGACTCATTCTAATCAGACTCTTGTAGCAAAATCTTTGTCTCCATTGTTATCTTGCTGGGTTTTTTTTTCCTGAACACATCAAGGTATTTTTATTCTCTCCCTTCTAAATCCTGGATTTGCTATTGTGAATTCTTTCAGATCTAACTTTTTACAACTACTTCTTTTATTTCTTTACCACTGTCTGCAGAAACAAACACTCCTCCCATCAACTCCTCCCAGCCTTTAACAGCTGTGTAACTGTATAAGCTGTATAAAAAGTATCTTATTTATATACAGTTTTAGTCTCATCATTATAACTGGACATCGTTAGATATTTAAGAGATATCAAGCCTAAAAACACATAAAGAAATCCATTAGTGATTCTGTCTGGAGTCCACTAAAACGTTTTATAATAGTCTTTGCCATGTAAGAAATACCACTGTGCTGTGCACATGTCCAGATCTGAGAATGCCACAAGACTACAGCTAAAATCTGCCCTAACTCTGGTATTCTTCTCCTCTAAAGGTACTGAACACTCTATTCGGTGGTCATTTAGAAAAAAAAAAATGAGGCCATTAAAAAAAAATTGCAGGGCTCGGCCTCATTTTGGACACCAAGGTATTGAGGAAGACAGGCATATGGCAGAATCAGGAGTTATGCACCAAGATGTAGAAGGAAACAGACAAAAAACTTTAGGGGAAGAAAATATCACTAGATCCTTCCCAGGAATAAAAATGTTTGTTCTGAGAGTGAATATTCCACTCAACAGTGCAATAATTTTTAGATGGTACTGCTAATAAATGCCAAGTGCTTTTCGTGACTAGTAATGGGGTTGTGCTATACTTAGTATGGTTTTGTGCGTGTTTGCTTCTCTTTAATTCAGGAAAGCTCTTGAGAAGAATCATTATCAGTGCTGTTGACTGGTAAACAAAAGCAAGTTACACCTCCAGAGCTCAGAAAAAGAAGGTAAACAAAAAACAGCTATTCAGATAAAATGCAAACAAATGCTCTGGAGAGAGAACATTCCTATAAACAGTCATTATATCGTAACTCACAGACTGCAGAATTCGGGAGCAGCTATAAATTGAGCTTTGTGTGGAGTTTGAAATAGCAGCTGCGTTTGTAGAACATATGTTTGGCTGCAATCACAAGTGATTCACTTAACTGCCTATTTCCAGTATAAATAGTATCTCATACTTCAGGATGTTTATGGTGCTTAGCAAGTTTGAGGTACCTCAACTTTTTCTGTTCCTCCCAAAGCATGGCTTCACTCATGTCTTTACACTGGTTGGAAATTTTGCATCTATTTACATATATAAAAGAGAGATATTTTGCATCTCACTGTCTATTAATAAATGACAAGAGATCTGGGGCCAGCTGTACCTTTTACTGACTTGGTTGCATAAGTACAAATAAATGTGTATTCAATTTGTTCGTCTTTTGCATAATGGACTGATGGGTTAAAGCACTCCAGGTGAAGATGTGATTCCAGTCCTCTCCTTTTACAGACTCCTCTTACTTACCTTTCACCAAAAAAAAAAAAAAAGCAGTAATGATTCAACTCTTTTATTTTGCTGAAACAGAATGGAGCAGTACAGATCCTGAGCTCTAAAGGGTGTAGGTCAGACTTTCCCCTCTCCACCCTTTCAAATGAGATCTAAGCTTATGGCTCTTACCTTTGGATAAACTCAAGCTCACAGGAGACAAATTCCTACTGGTGAGTATTATTTTAGTCATGACATACATGAGCTCTGGTTACAGATCATATAAAATCTACTCTCAAGGGTGTGGGTTAAAAAGAAATACCGTCAACAGTCCCCAAAATCTCTGTTATCATAAAGTCAGCAACAGCCTATCTGTTTCAAGTCACAGATCTGATGAAAGAGGGTTCATTTTACAGATCATCATCATATTATCAGCACAGATCATCCCTGTCAGTGTCCAACTGACTGGCCTACTTGTGCTTTGTAATTCAGGACTGGGATGGAAAAATAAAAAAGTTCTTCCTAATGCAACTAAAAATAGAAGTACATGGTGACTCAAACTGGAATTTGGTCACAAAATCCTGTTTGCAATCCTCAAAACACACAAAATTTGCCACGCTTAGTGGTTCTGAGGGCTTCAAGCCCAATCAGTGCTTTTTGACAACATGGTCCCACGTATATCATGCTGGTTTAGCACCAAGTCAGACAAAGGGCAGTGGTTTGTAACAACTGCAGAATGTGCATTTTACCTATCAGCATGCTGATTTGTGTTGTTCATGCAGTCACAGTTTGGGACAGTAGAAATATATTGATCACACGGTTTTTTTACAAGGAAAAAAAGGCTTCTTTAAGCTCGTTCACAGGTCAGCTTAATATAACAACAGAGTAGTTACTTTGGGAAACAAGAACATGCGCAGTACTGAGCTTTGCAGCCCTGTGCTAGAAACCTTTAGAAGAAATAAAACTCTAAATGCAAAACTTAGTTATTGCATTTGCCCTTCTATCTCATTAAAGGTACCTGAAAATGTTCCAGAGGGTCTCACGTACTCACAGCAATCTGGTCAGGGAAATACAGGTAAGATACTTTAAACCATAATTAGCTGAGAACCACCTTGAATGTGGCACAAATGGTGTTTAGAGACAACATGCAGCTAGTGAGTTATGATCTTCATTACAGCACAGACCAGGTGTGCAGGGAAGAGTCTGACCTCTGGTTTCCCACTGCCTTCCCTCTGGCAAGCTGACACTGAAGCCAAGCAAAGGGGTAAAATTCTTTTAGTGACCTGACCATTTCACAAAGATACTAAACAAAAAAAAAAGGCTCAATGAACCAGCATAGGAAAAATGACCCTCTGTTTTTGCAATGAAAAATATTAGGTGTAACCTGGCGAGAATGTTGTCTTTTCAAATGAAATCCATCCTACCCAGGGAGCATCCCATGCACTCCAGGCACTGCTGAAGGGGGATATGCCCAAAAGAGGCTCAAATGTTTAGAGGACGTTTGGAGGCCTCTGCCCCAAAATCTGTCTTGACCTTAGAAAGTTTCAGCAGCATCCTCCACACAAATATTAACATTGTAAGAGAAAGAAAAGGACTAGTTGTCTCAGATGCATTTGGAATGTAAAAGTAAAGGTTTAATCTTCTTGGTTTGTAATAACACCATTCTCTCTGCTATGGCTTCCTTGCCAGTCACATTATTCCAACATGGCTTCCCTGAAAGCACAATAAAGCAGGGGCCTCCTCACAGGCTTCAGAAAAAAACCCAAGTCGGCTTCACAGGGTGACAGAAATGCTTTGCTGAACCCAAAGAGACGGGATCCCTTACTCATTTGCAACTTGCACCATCCTTTACAGCTGTATTGAGTGCATGTGGGAAGGCTTCTTCTCCGTGGATCCAAACAAGCTTCTTGAATGCTCTGCACAGGTGATACAGCAAGACATGGCAAACGTGCCCCATGGGCTGTCTGCTGCACTGCAGCTCCATGGTATCTTTCACTGCATCCGCTCTCCAGATACATTCCAAACCATGGTTACCGAACCCTTGCATTCCCTGGCAGTGCAGGTTAAGGATCACTCATTTTCCAACTGGAAAATGTAAAGAGGAGAGAGGTTAAGTGATTTCCCCCAGAATTGTACAGCAGGGCAGAGGCAGAGACAGAGCCAGTCCTTAATTCAGGTGCTAGACAATATTGCTTCTGTCTGGAATATGGACACATTCTGAAAGGTTGTATTGGTAAGTACATTAAAGGAAAATTATCTCCTTGTTAGTGACTCTTAATCCAGATAAGCATGATTCTGAATTAGGCTGTAAGTGTGTTTTAAAGGGAAACACTTAACCTGTGTTATCTCCATGCTGGCGCCACAACAAACAGCTGTTCCTACTTGTACCGAATTAGGCGAATAATCTTATTATTCATGAAATCTGATGTATGTGGATGAGCAGAATCTATGCAGAAACCATCACTCATGGCTATTTTCAGCACTTCTTCCACAAACACCTGGAAACTATTGATTTGCTTATTATCTGGCACCACCCAGAGTCTCTTCAAGTTTTGCCTGGTGTACTCCTCTTCGGGAAGGCCTTCCACACTCGCAACCCAATCTAAGGTCAAGTGGTTGGGGTCCTGCAGGTAACTGGATATTGAGGAGAGGTTTCCATTGAAACAGTAATACAGTTTGGAACCAAGAAGCTTCAGGAACAGGCACGATGTGGAGAAGATATGAGCACTGAACACTTCCATGTTGGAGGAAGACAGGCTGTAAATCTGGGGTGCTTCTCGGACAGTGAAGTGAACAGTCTGAGTCTTCTGATCGAGGGTGATGTTGAGCATGGCATTTTTCTCTGCTTTAGAAAGCTCTACCTCCTTCTCCTGCAAGGCCTCAATCAGGGGCTGAATTTGATAAAAATCTACTTCCCGCCGCAGTAAGCCCATTTCCTGAAAATCTTCGGGGAGGTCCAAGTGAGAAGTTCGTAAGAAGTTCAGGATATAGCGGAAGATTTTGCCATCTCTGTCAATAAAGCAGTTACCTTGGCTGTCCTTCTTGGTTGGGATCTTCCCACTAAACATAGCCCCCAGCATGGAGTCTGGAAAGCTAGTCAGAGTGGACAGAGAGGTGGTATAGAGTTTTCCTCCAACATTGAGCGTGATAGGTTCTGACATGATGGAAAAGTCACGGTGCTGGGACTAATTCTAAAAAAAAAAAATTAAAAAAATCCAACACCACACATTTAGTTGCATTAATCTTTTTGAAAGGTTAAACTACAGACAAAAATAGTCCTAAATATATAAGGGTAACTGCATGGCAAGAATTCACCACAAAATTAGAAGTGAGGAATTATTTTTTGAGGTTGTATCTTGAAAACAAGCATAAGGATGTTTTTTTCCCCTAACAGAATTGAACAGGACTTTGTTTAATTCAGTTTAGTGCCAGAAATCATGAGTCTTCCAAAACTTTACAATTATGCTAAAAGTGAATCTCTCCCACCAATATCTACAATGAGGGCTGACTTCAAAGTAGTGTTCTGGGCTTGTATGATCTCATTTCCCTCACACAGAATTTAGAGGGGCAGAGAAGGACAGGACAAGAACTGGACATGACCCAGCATCTTCCACAGTATTTGAAGATATGATTAAAGTAACAAAGCAGTTCAGCACAATCCCCTGACGTACGTCTGAGTGCAGTCAGCATAGCAGGGAGCCAGACAGCAGCTGCTGCCGTAAGCACACGACAGTCTGTGGTTCCTTTCATTAAAAAAACCACCAGACTTTCTCCTTCCAATGTGCTTTACCCTAGAAAACATTTTCTAATTATGTGGGGCCACATTGTTTCCATGCCACGCCTCTGCCATCAGCTGACATGAACTAAGGATGTGATTTTAAGGTGCAGTTAAGCCTTAGAAAGGGGCATGCATGATCTCCCCTTGCCCTCCACCATACCATCCTCTTCCCTTATGCCACTCATCTGATCCCACAGTGAGCCAGTTTAGGGAGAAAACCCAGTATTTTCTATTCAGAGTGCTTTGCTGTATTTTGGAACTGGACCAATGCCAGGGTTGGGCCAAGGGAAAAGAAAGGAGCTGTGCAGCTGTCTCCACTGCAGTTCAGCTCAGCTGTCTTGTGCAGGTGGGCCATCATTCCTGCTACTTGAGGACCTGCAAATCTGTTTTTCCTTGTTTGCTGAATCTAAATCAATCAACAGTTCAGCAGGTAACCCACCAGTGTTTGCTTACAGAGGCAGGAGGTAGCTCTTCCTGTAGTAACTACAGCCATTCAACAGAAAGCTGCCAAACAGCTCCCTTACAATTGAACTTAAGTGCAGGCATTTTCCTACCTGGTAATGGAATAATCATAGACACTACCCACTATTATCAACTCTGGAGTCACAGCAAAATGCAGATAGGGAGAACGTCATCTGTGCTGGAATATAAATTCTTTTATGACTGCTAAAACCCAGATAATAGTGCTAATGGCATTCTAAAACAAATACATCTCTAGACAGCAGCACTTTTTACTAGGAGAAACTGGCCCAACCTAAGGCAGTTAATGAACAGGTCAAAGGAGAACCTGTCTTTAACTTGTTGTTTAAGACTAACATTGTTTCACTTTGTTCTTTAGCCCTTGGCATACAGCCTATATCGCACTGCACAATAGTGGAAAGATGCAGATCTCTAAATCTAGAGTGCTTTCCCTGTATATCCCTTAGTCCCATGCATCCAGCAAAACTGGCAAATAAAGATGTATGTCTAGGCCAATACAACAACACATGCATTGATGGCTACAGACCATTCTTTTGACTAACCTCAGCCAAATATATTCCAGAAAAAAACTATCTGTTCCAGAGCTAAACTCCCCTTAGCACTGCAGTCTCAGCGTACTTCCCACTCTTGGAAGACTTCAACCCAATTTAGAATCAAGAACTGTTTAAACCTGATCATGTGGAGGCTTCAACTGATCTAATTCTGTAGCACGAGTGGCTGCCATGGATTCTTTCCCCCAAGGGCTTGCAATATGTCTGCAAAAGCATTGCTACAAGAACAATCAAGCATTCACAAAAGAAGCCTAAAATGGATTTTACTTTTTTTCACATTTCATCAAACAGAAGCTTCCCCACACCTCTCTACAAATAACACAGCTTGTAGAAGCAGGACTGATAGAGACTCCAAAAACCATGTTCATTGCTTCCTAACTCTGCTGCCTTTCAAGCTGCTGTAGACTAAACAACCCGTTCTTCCTTCATAGGTGAAGCTTTCAGATTTTTGAGCCCAAGCCTGCTTATCTACACCATCAGAGATTTTTTCTCATGCTTTCTGCCAGCATTAGCCAGACACAGAGCAAGATGTTTCCCTTGATGTGTTTGTGTCAAGGCTTCACTTGGCAGAGCTCCTGGTCAAGAGTCACAACCCAAATACCACCACGAAGCTCAAAGATACAGATCTTCATTTCAAACTCATCATCCATCCTAGGTTTAGTCTGATCCAACACCTCACTGGTAGCCTGAATGAGAAGCAGACAACTTGGTCCAACCTGAACAGGTAACATTTAAATCACCTGTAACTGTTTTCTTATCAGCAGTCCAAAAGGGAGGTTGCCAACAAAATATGGCAGTACCATGAGCTCTCTGAAGACCGTATCTATGCTGGCGACAACAGCATCAGCAATCAAACCAAGCCTTAGCTCTGGAGCTGGAAGAGTAGCACAGAGATTGCCAGCCTCTCTCAGCACAGCGTGTGGGCTCTGCTCCTCTCCCACCTCTGGGCATTGCTCAGACACATGCCCAGGACAGCCCATTCTGCTTATGGCTATTCCACATTTTTAAGACCCAGACAGACTGGATTTCGCTCTCCCAGGACACCAGCCTGCTCTGATTTTGAACTTGCCCATTTGAACCTGCAAAATGTTAAATTTTGAACATTTAATGATATAAACATCTTGCCCATGGATAAGGCTGGAGGATAACTATTCCTCAGCTGTCTTTTCTAATTGTCTTCTTTTGCCTAATTCATCCCATTTCTTAGTGGTTTATATCCTTATAGTGTGAAGATGAATCTGATAGTTTGGGAGTCTCAGAAGACCCAAAAACCTGAGCACGAATGTCTACTGGATTTATCATCAACCTGGACTTAATGCACTGACCAACCAACATACTTGACAGTAGCTGGGGAAAGGCAGTCTTTGCTGCTTTTTTTCCCTAAAAACTTGTTTATGAAAAACTGTTTTTCATAAACCTGTAAAAATTGAAATGAAATGGGTTGGAAGTTTTGTCTCTTTAATCATTCAACCAACATTTGCAGCCTTCAGCATGGTTTTTCAAGCCTGGGTGCTTTGCTAATGCAATAAAAAGGTTGTCCAAGAATGCAGCATGAAAATCACTTCTTCTTGGTGAGACTTCCACAAAGACAAGGTACCAAGAACATCTGATCTTGGACAAGGGAGGCTACTGGTCTAGTTGAAGGTGTCTCTGCCCATGGGGGCGGGGAGGTGGGTTGGAAATAGATGATCTTTAAGGTCCCTTCCAACCAAACTATTCTATGATTGTATGATTCTATAACCTGCAGTCACCAAGGAGAAGTACATTTTGGGTTACAGTTCTCAGAAGCAGAGAATTACAGTAAAGCCTTTTGTGTAGCTCCTCCCCAAGTAGCATTTAAAATTCACTCAAATTAGGTCAGCTAGAGATCTAATTTGACAGCTGAAGATCACAAGATTTATTTTGTGCTTTTAAGAACAACCTGTATTTAAATATCTCTTTTAATATCATGGAGGGGGGAAAAGTCTACATTTGATTTAAAGTCATGATCTTATCACATGATGTAAATTGAGAGAAACCAGCAGTGCAGTCATCAGCTTTATGAAAAAGCTGATGAACCAAAGCTGTTGTTCAAACTCCTGAACCAAAGCTGTTGTTTGAGCATATAAGCATTTCAACTGACTACAGCTTGTAAATTTTAACTTGGGTTTTACTCCTAGGAGCATCCTCAACAGCTGCATAGAGAACGTTTCTGTAATAACCCTCTACCCCATTATCTTAGTTCAGCAAATATCTGGTTTGAAGCTGGGAGAATGATGGAGGTTGACACAGCAGGAAGGTGTGCAAGTATGCAAAATGACAAAAGCTAACTGTTTTCACTGATCAATGCCTTCACATATTTAGAACCATCATTATCATACCACTTTGTTTCATAATAATTTTGAATGCAGAACAGCTTTGGATAAGCTTATTTCCCCTCTCCTGTATTCATCACATTTAAGAGTGCTTTAATTAGCTGATAATAATAATAAAATTCTGTATACATAATTTAACTGAGTGCCTGTTTCACCCAACTTGGCAAAAACCCACAAGTGTACAGTAATTATCAAAACAAAAAAACCCCCATCAGTCATGATTTGCCAACCTAAGTAAAATGTAAACAAATGGCACAAATATTACTATGTTTTTAATCACTGAAAAATGCATACAGCTGTAATCTATCCTTTTTAGCAAAAATAATGCAGTTTAATAGAAAGTCTAAAGTTACAGATATGTTTATATGGTTGTCGAAAGATAGCTATAGCTCTCTCTATATATACTATATATATCTATAAAGACAATTTTAAACAGCATTTTAATTGGGAAAAGAAATTGATTGCCATCATACATTTCACTTTAAAAATGACAGGGAAGGAAAATTAATCAATCCTTTTGGATTTCAGAGGCAATGCCCAAGATGTGGATAACCGGCTGATCCTAGTGTCATTCAGGGGATTTAGTTAATGAGATTAATTAAACACAGAACAGCAAAGCAAGAGCAATCTGTAATTTGGTTGAAGAGGATCATATTGAGTTGTTAAGGTTTCCAAAGTCCACCTCACATGGTGCTTAGGGCCTCTGAAGCCCTTACACACGGTATTAAAAGCATTAAAATTGTAGCATCCCCTGAAATATGAATTAACATATGCTGTAACAGAAATACAGTTTTTGCTGCAAGATGTAATATTACATGGCCATTTACAAAGTCATTGTTTTTAATGGTTTTAATTTAATGTAATCACAGAATTGTAAAATGGCTTGGGCTGGAAGAGACCTTAAAGGTTATCTTGCTCCAACCCATGCCTCATGGGCAGGGACACCTTTCACTAGATGAGGCTGCTCAAAGTCCTATCCAACCTGGCCTTGAACAATGCCAGGGGTAAGGCAGCCACAGATTCTCTGTGTAGCCTGTACCAGTGCCTCCTAATCTTATGTCTAAAGTATTGCACAGCTGATTAATTTTATCATGTATCCTTCAATAGCTCACTTGTGAAATATCCCTCCACAACCCAAACTTGGAAAATCTGTATTTAAGACAGTGAAATATGTGCAGCTGCTTTAAGAATTAGTTGAAGACTAACAATGAACCACAAAATATACACACAGGAAAAAGAAAAGAGAAATTTTAAAAAAGAAGAAATTAATTATTTAGGCTGATGCAATGAATGATGCCTAAGTGGCAACAGAATTAAAGCAAGCCATTTCTGCTAAGCATCAGGAAGAGCAGCCAGACTAAAAACCTCTCTGGCTTTTTGAGTATTGCCCAAGAGAGCTGGTGAAAGCCACATCAAGTAGACAAATGTTACAAGAGACAGATCAGGTAGTGCTTTATAGGAAGTAATTCTGCCTCAGGAGGGGCAGGATTGATTTCAGCTCAAAAGGAAGTATGGGAAAAGAAATAGCTGGGCACCTGTATGGCTGCTGGAGACTTTAAATGGAATTCAGCTAAAGATGGTTGTTGCAGGATGGGGCTCCAGTCTGCTCCATTAGAGCATATTAACTGTGAACACATCATCAGGCAAAGATGCTCCTTCCTGTGTGAAGCTGGTTCTGCTTTGGGTTTTGCCCACACCTGGCACATATCACTTTCCTCCACCGTGTCTTACTGAAATAAACATTTTGGTTTGAGGTAAAAATTCCAGTTTCTACAAAACACCTGAGCCCTGAGGAAACAAACAAACAAAGAAATCCTCATAAAATTGGGAACTCCAGACCTGGACACAGACAAGCCCATGGCACTTGCTGTAACTCAACCTGCAGAAGAGTTCTTGTCCCTTCTCAAGGGGACAACCTCGTGGAGGAAATCCAAACCCTACGAGCTCGTGCCTTTCTGTGTTATGGGGGCTGCAAACAAGGGCAGTTTGAAGCCTAGAAGTCACCTCACGAAAGACAGGATAAAAATAATAATAATAAACTAACTAAAGGGGGAGGGCAGAAACAACAAAAAAATAATATTTAAGGGTTTTAAAAACTCAAACCACACCTCAAACTGACCACATATCCAACTTGCAGCAGACAGTAGGCACCAATGAGAGCTAAGTTTTAAGAATTTTGGACAAAATTCTTTACAAGGATAGACTCACCCCTCCCTACATATATTGCTGATGCACATTTACTTAGCTCAGCTCATCCTTTACTACAGAAGATTAAACATTTGCAATACAGTCTCTGCACCCTATATGCTTATTTATGGCAATCTTAGAGAGGAAATCCCATGCTTTCCCATCGCTGCAGAACGGACCCACCTGATTTTGGACACTTACTTAATATGAGCCCCTCCAACTGAGCAGCACGTAAGAGCCTTAATTCAGTCGGTGAAGCAGAGCCTGGCGTGCCTGCCAGGAGCAATAGATCCCAAAATAAAGCGCCTGCGGGGAGGCACAGCAGCTTTTTGTTTTGGGACTGCTGTGGTGCCTCTGGAAGTTTCCAGCAGGGGTTTGGGGAAAGGCCGCTCACCCGGAGGCTGGCACGGGGAAGGTGGTGACGAGCTCTGGGAAAGGACTCAAATTCCCAGCAGGCGAGAGGCAGGAAACGACGGGTCACCCTTCCCTTTTATTGCTATGGAACTGCCGGCGTCTGCAATGCTGGGACGCAGACATACCGACTACCCACCTTCGGAGGGCAGCTGCTTATCTGCCAGTTATTTGTATTTCATTTCGATTTAATTTTCTCACCCTGCTTTGTTACGCACAGAAACGCTGCTCTGCCAGTGAGCCGCATGAGGGATGGGAAAGCGAGAACGGGAGTTTCGGAACAGCCCTGGTTTGCTGTGGGGACGATGGTGTGTGTGTGCATCCCTTTCCAAACCTGCACCTCCACGCCCTTGAGCATCTCCCGGGCCGCTTGCTCAGGGATGCGGCTGAATGCAGGAGGCTTCGCCTAGGCTCTCTGCAGATGCTGAATTTACGCATACAGAGAAGGGGTCGGGAGGCAGAGGTAGGGAAACAGAGCTGGTTAGTAAAAGCAAGGAGCGATATAAAGCAAAGGTCAGGTTCCTCCTGAGGACTGGAGGAACAAAAGCAGCAGCACACAGCAGGGAGCAGGAGAACGACAAGAAGGTTAAGTGCTGCTGAAGGAGAACGGCTGACGACAAGATGGAGGGGGAGAGGGAATGCAGAGCCACAGGGATGCGGCTGCAGCCAGGTCTGGAGAATAAAAGCCAAAGTGCTGCAGCGCTCAGCGCTCTCCCGCTGTGACCTTCAACACCCCTAGGCTCAGGGGCTGCTGGGTGGGCAGTGCAGATGGTCAGGAGGGCAGTGCCGCCGCCTGCCAGGAAGGGGCCTGCCTGGGGTCTCAGGGCAGTGGGAGCATCACTTTTCCTTCCAAGCTGATGGAAGCCTTTGTACAGTCCAATATACGCATTTAATGCCAGTTCTGGCAGAAGTTTTCACTGACTTTCAATGTCCTGTCCCAGCACCCATTTAAATATCACTTGGCATGCCTGGAGTATCTTCCAGATACTCTTTATTTTCTTCATGGACCACTTTATTTTGTCCCTGAACAACTTCATGGCACACGTGGTAGCCCACCACCTGCTTGATGGACACACGGGGCGGTTCAATAATCCAGTTTCCACCTCATCTCCCACTGACACCACTGCTTCCAGAGCATCCCTGCAATTAGAGGGCGGCTAATTGCCAGCGCGGATGCTGCTGCACCACAGCACAACCCACTCAGAAATCACGCTAACAAGGTAGGCACCACTCAGAATTAGACCCTCTGGAGGGCATATATCACGCCCATCGCTCGGCTGGACCCACCTGGCTGCATGTCCCAGGTGTGGGCATACAGGGCTTGGATTCGCTGTGAATACTTAAATTTCGGAGATGTTTCATTGGAAGGGGGCAGGGGAATGTGCAAAGTTTGCTGAGTGACGCTGAACCCGACCCTGTTACGGATAATCGTAGGTACGGCTCCTCCCTATAAAGCCGGGCACTCACTCTACTAAATTAGCTTAAAATGCTAAAAAAATAACCCCAAATTCCCCTTCAGAAGGGGCTCACCCGTCCTTCCCGCATCCCACAGCGGACCAGCTGCGCGCCTCCCTGCCGCCGGTCCCCGCTTCCTCCCCGTGCCTCAGTTCCACCCCCGGCTCTCCCCCGGGGAATTCCGCTGGGGGTGCCCGCGGCCCTCCCCACGCCCCCAGCCCCGCCGGGGACCCACCTGCGCCCCCTCCAGCCGCCGAGCTCCGCCGCTGGCCGGGAGGCGGAGGGAGGCGGAGGAAGCGAGGGGCGCGGCGCTCCCGGCACGGCCCGGCACGGCTCGGCCCGGCCCGCTGGGAGATGTAGTTTCGCCGCCGCCCTCGGCCCTACCCAGTGCCGCCCCGGGACTGCGGCTCGCAGCGGCCGCGCTGCATCCCGGCCCCGGCCGGAGGTAACGCGGGGCGGGCGGAAGGGAAAGGGGTGCAGGAGCGGGGCGGTCAGGGGTTGGGGTGATGGCAGGGAGGGGGGGTCGAATGCTGGGGAAGTGGTGCAGTAGCGGAGGTCTGGGCTCGGGATGTAGGCGGGATGCTCAGGGGAAGGGATGCAGGAGGAGTAGTTGGGGAAAGAAGTGCGTGAGGGATGCAGGAGGGATGCTCGGCGTGAGAGATGCAGGAGGAGCGCTCGGGGTGAGGGATGCAGGAGGGATACTCCGGTGAGAGGCACGAGAGGTGTGCTTGGGGTGAGGGATTCAGGAGGAATACTCGGGGTGAAGGGTGTAGAAGGGGAAGGGGTGCAGAAGGAATAGTCGGGAAAAGGAGTCCTGGAGGGATAGTTAGGGTGAGGGATGCAGAAGTGCTCAGGCTAAGAGGTGCTGGAGGAGAGCTTGGGGCAATGAATGCCCGGGGTGAGGGACTCAGGAGGAATACTCAGTGAGAAACGTAGAGGAAGGGTGCTCAGGGGAAGAGATGCAGGAGGGATAGTCAGGGAAAGGGATGCTTGGGGGGTTGGGATGCTGGAGGGATGCATGGAATGAGGAATGCTCTGGCTGAGGGATGTAGGTAGGCTGCTCGAGGGAAGTGGTACAGGAGGAGTGCTGGTGGAAAGTGTTGCAGGAGGGATGCTCAAAGGCAAGAATGCTTGGCAGTCGGGATACAGAAGGTTTTTCAGGGGTTGGGATGCAGGAAGGAGCTGGAAGTAAGGACTGCATGAGGGTCAGGATAGAGTTGGCATTCTCAGGAACTGGGATGCTCCGAGGGAGGGATACTCAGGATAAGGGTAGGGGTGCTTGGGAGGCGTACTCAGAGGGATGCTCTGCAGTTGGAATGTAGCAGAGGGCTTGGAGGGAGGTATGCAGAAGAGATGGTTGGAGTGAGAACTACTCAAAAGGCTGAGATGCAGGAAGGATGCTCAAGAGAGGGTTGCTTATAGGGAGGAGTTTGGGAGAAAGGCCCAGGTTTTGGGATTCCCAGAGAGATGCTTGGACAGAGGGATGCTCTGTGGTCAGGGTGCAGAAGGGAATGGTGGAGGAGGGATGCTTGAGCATTTGGCCTTTTGGGAATCAGACTATAGGTGAATGCTTGGAGGGAGAAATACAGGAGCAACATTGGAAAGTGGGGGTGTGTGCATTCCCCCGGTGCCTGCAGGGCTTTGCAAACCTGTTTACAAGGCAGCATCTTGTTATAGCAAGCTGGCCAAGACAGATTCAGGTTTTCCCCAGGGAAGCTGACCTTGGGAGAGACACCTAGGGATGTTCCCATCCCATAGGGAGCCAAAGACTCTCAAAGTGAGGGTCAAATTCAGATTAGCTGAGATCCAATCCAATTTCAGGTTAGATCTGCCCCAGCTTGGACTTTGCAGGTGTTACTGAAGAATAAAAGCAAATGTTGGAATATTTGAACTGCTATTAGGTTTTCACAGCACTTTGGGAGCTCAGCTATGCCTTGCTGCATCTGGTGGCAGGGAAATTTCAACAGCATGCCCTACACAGACTGAAAGGATGCAACTGAGGTTTCACCTGAGGAGGGGTCTCAAAATGCTTTGGGCATCTTTGTGATGGAGTCCATAAAGTTTGCCATGGTCTCACTTTGCATTCCTGCTTTCTGAATTGGCTGATGCAAAGCCAAATATATTGGGTGCTAGAGGGAAACTGAGGTCTGAAATGGGCATCATACTCCATTTTTCCTTTCCTGAAGGCACCACCAAAAATTGGAGATCTCTGTCTCCAGACAGTGAAGCAGTGTCTGATGAATCCCAGGCAGTGTTGGCAGTATCCACCCTCAGTCTGGCATGCTTTGGTGAACAGGACGTGGTTTTTCCTTGGGTTGTATCCAGGGTTTTAATTTCTATAGAGAGACAAAAGCAGACAGAAACCTGAAGAAAGAAGAGTGATTTTAATGCTATAAATACCTTCAGGAAAACAACCAGCTTTCCGGAGTAGATGTTTTTACAGTCTCCAGGGGCAGTGATAGAAAGGACGCTGGCCTGAAGGTCAGTGCAGGATCTGGGCACTCCTAGTATAAAGCCTTATGGAATTAGGGTGTCACAGGTGAGAGCTCCAGCTAAGCAGGAAAGCAGAAGTCGTTTGGGGAAAGAAAAGGAAGATATCTTCAGCTGGGGGATGTAAGGAGGAAAACTGGGAAAAACTTACCTATTGCAGGCAGGACAGAGCTTTTGGGCATCCAATGCCAAATAAATTCAGAGAAATTAAAAGCAGCTGGAGTGGGTTATTTTTGTCTGGAGTTGGTGCTGGGCTCAGCCACAGAGCCAGTGGTTTGTCACTGCTGGTCTGGTGGTTAGAGCAAGCCATGCCTCACGTGCCTTTCTCTCCTGCTAGTTTTCAAGGGAGAGAGAAACTTAATTTCTTATGTCTTGATTTCTATGTCTCTACCAGGATAGTTGATAATACACAAGTGATGGTTTTGAGATGCTTTATTAGAAAAGGATACCAGTAGGTACTAGAGATGTGTGTATGTGGCTGTTGACTGAAGGGGAGAAATGGAGCTGGCAGTAGCCTGGAGAAAGAGAGGATGAAATGCTAGAGCCTTAGGCTTTATTTGGTAGTGCACCTATTGCTTTGACATCCAGCCAAAGCCTTTTTTTTTAATTTGATGACTGAGTGCCTAACAGCAAAAATCAGAGCAAGAGAAGAAACTTGGGGATCTGTATGCACCAAAGGGATCAAAGATGAAGCACTGGAGAAATAAGAGAGCAGGGTAAGGTAGGTAAGATAGATGGGTTGAGGTTGGGCAGCCTGCTCAGTCAGCACTGTTGTCACTTGGAGAGGCTGATAAAATTTATGATGTGGTCAAACATATTTATGATATTTTAGAGGAAAAAAGAACAACGAAATACATGGTATTGCAGAAAAAAGGAAGAGAGTCCACAGTGGTCTGTGGGTCCAAAGTATCAACAAATTTTAAAGAAGGTAGGGACTACTCTATGACAAACTCAGGCTGATTGCAAATAGATATCTTCTGGTTGGTTACGTTTTTGAGACCTCTAAAAGAGTGTGGCCACAAGAGAGGAACTCATTGCTCCCAAGGTGGAGCTCCTGATGTACAGCAAAGCCATGCAAAATGCCAGCAGTCCAATTGGGTGACAAGGCTTAAATAAACCTTCACTCTCTGGACAGAGCAGAAAGCTACTGAGCTTTCTGGAGAGCACTGAAAGCTACTGTCCTGCAGAGCATAGGGACAACCTCCTGCTCCGAATCTGCTACTGCCTGTGATGGAGGGCAATCTCCATCAGTGCTGTACTAAAGGGCAGTTCTGATTCTGAGGATAGAAAAGCATGAAGAGCCTTGGCAGCCAAAAGTAATTAGTAGGAGACATACAAAACGAGTGCAATCTGCTGCTGGAAAACAGTCTGGGACAGGAAGCAAGGAATATGTGATCTCCTTGAAAAGAGAAGGTGAATTTAGAAAGGCAGATTATTATCACATGCAAAAAATTCAGCCAGACTTCTGTGCTGGCAATTTTTCCCTGTTATGACTGCAAATGGGTAGAGTCTCACTTCCCTTTCTAAAGGACTATTTAATGGGATTTGTCGGCACTTATTAGCTCTGATTTTCTGCTTAGATCTCATAAAAATTAACCTGGTGCTCTGCTCTGCCACAGCACTTTATGGGGTTCAACTCAGACAGCAGCTGAAAGCAAAGTACAGTGGAGCATCGCCATTAGTGTATTTGCAGGTCTGGAGAGGTTTGACTGCTGGCTCTGTCAGAATCTATTCCATCTCCTTGAGCAGATGCTTTGGTCTGGATAGTTTTTAAGGTCCCTTCCAACCATTCTATGATTCTATGGTCTAGATGTGCCTCAGTTTTCATATTGCTACAATGACATGAGTATCTATTAGATGTGGTAATGATGTGTGGACTGTGGTTTCCCCTTCTTAGCTGGATGAACAGAGATGTACTTTGAACCAAAAAAAAAATTCCTCTTTGCCTATGAATCCATTGGACATTTATTCCCTGCAAAATAAGTCATTAGAACACAATTACTTTGGTATTTCTGGAAAAGAGACCCAGAGAGGTGACAACAGGGCTGGTACTTATAAGATGTTGTATACCAAGTCATGGCAAATTTTGTAGAAATTTTAGAGAAAAAAGTATTTTTTGTGCTCTAGCAAGGCACTATGTGAGCTCCCTTTTATCTTGCAGCAGTTTGGCATGCTGCAGGATTGAGCCCTAATTGCCTGGCTGCCTGGAGGATGCAGCAGGAACAGCAGCAATGTCCTGGCTGACATAAAAAAACCCCATTTCGGCAGGAGTTAAGGACAATAAAAGGTGAATCTCATTTCTGTACTTCCAGACCTCCAAGGAGTTCAGGGAAGTAGATATTTTTCTTCTTTGTAAGTCAGAAGCAAACCACTTAATGTATCACTCTACATTTAGATGGTGGGAATTATTTTTCCTTCCTTAGTGGTATTTATCAAAGTCTCTGTGATGCCATTGTAGGAAGTGTGCTGAATTTATTAGTAAGGTTCCCTAAAGGTAAGGTACATTTTGCATCTGTGTTTTCAGAGCTTTGTTAAGACCTAGGGTGTGGGAACTGGTACTACATTCTGCAAAAAGTACTAAGGAGACTTTACTGGAAATCTGCTGCTGACAGGATAAAGGAATGAATTGATTTAGAAGTAATTGGATAGATTTCAATTGAATCCTAATTAAAGAAAAATAATAGGCAGAAAAGAACTATAAGTACAGCTTGAAACAATACAGAGTATGAAGACTAGACCCAAGCAAAGCCAAAGATGATTTTTTATCCTGAGGTTGCATTTTGGGTTTTTTTAATTTTTTTTTTCAGTTTACTCAGTTTGGAGAGTGATGCTAAGCTGGCCAATGCTGCTCTTTGCTTAAATTCCTTTTCCCTCTCTAGTTTCTAGAGCATGCTTGGGTGTCTGTCCTTGCAGAGACCCATCTTGTGGTCAGTAAGGCTTTTGAGATTATGCCCTTCACCATCCTTGTATCAAAGACATGTGTTGACTGCTCTTTGGGGAGGAAGCAGGCTGGAACTATCCTAGGACCTTTCCTTTTTAATATTTTTTATGAATGATGTGGAGGAGGAGACGAAATTTGTGAGTGAGGCCAGAGTTGAAGAATAGTCAATATGCTTGGGACAGGGCTGTCATACAGGAGGGCCAGCACTTGCTGTGACTGACATGAACCTCATGGAATTCAACAAGTCAAAATGCAAAGTATTTTGGGGTGGATGCATGGGATGGACTAACCCCTTGAACTGTGGAAGGCTGGGGACTGACTGATAGCAGCTCCCCAGTGCCTACAAGGAGGTTATTCAGGAGATGAATCCAGGCTTTTTACAGGAGTACAAGGCAGGTGAATGAGAAAAAAGAGCCACAAATTTAAACAAGACCTTCCAACTGCAAATAGGGAAAACCTTCCCACTATGAGCTATTTAGAACAGGAGCAGGTTGCCCAGGGTTGTTGTAGGATTTCCATCCTGGAATATTTTCAAAACCTTCATAGATAAAGCCCTGAGCAGCTGGGATTGATTGCAGCTGTGGGCAGGGTTTGGGCTAGAGATCTCCTAAGGTTCTTTTTCTCCTCATTCTGTGATTTTGCCTGTGTTGTTCCTGCCAGTCATTCACTGGGCTGGCAGAACAGCTTTGCCATTTCATGGGATTTTTTTCTTTTTCCCTGCAAAGCTCATATTGTGTACTCTTTGTTTTATGTGAGCTACAAAACAGATGGGAACCTCAATGTGACTCTTCAGTTTAATAATTAACTCTTTGACCTTCTACTTCATCCTTGTGTGCTCCAGGAACTCGGTTCTGTTCACAAGCAGGAATGAGCCAATCCTCCCAGCTCTTCAGTGTGTTGTTAGTGCAGGTGAGGAAGAAGTGCAGAAAGGTTGTTCTACTTCAGGAACACTCATTATAGAAGCCTGATTGTATGAATATTTAGTCTCTTTATTTCAGTATTAAACAGAGGAGAACCAGGGACCAGATCTCCAAGGCAGCATTCAGCTGCCCGACAATGAATTGTCCTTCCCTCTCCTGCAGTTCCCTGGGTTATTTATGACACACTTCTGATTTCTACAACAGATGAGATCATGATCTTACAGACAACACTCCAAATCACTTTACTCCTCCGCTGCAAACCCTGATTCACTTTCCTGGGAGGTCTTGGGGGAAAAGCAGTTAATATTAGATGCTGAAACTAATATTGATGTGAAAGCATCTGGAGCTGTGCTTGCTTGTCTTGAATTAGCCATTTTAATTCCTAGCCTTTGACATGTGAATAATCTTTTAGTGTAGAATACTTTTTAGTGTAATTTTTAAGACTATAATATTTATTACTGCATATTCCAAAGCCACTTAAATGTTGCTTTAATGTAGTTCTAAGTTTGTAAGATACGGCCTGGCTGGCATCCTCCATCCTGGCCTTGTCTGGCCCACACCCAGGGAGCAGTTTGGTCTACCCTGATACACAGCAGAAGCATGGGCTTGTTTGTCCCCTCTTGCTGACAGCAGGGTGGTTGGAGAGGTGCAGGTGGGACTTTATTACCTAGAGCCCAGGTAGAGTTTTGTAAAGGCCTTCATTGGTGAGGAGAGCATGGACCCTTCACCACAAAGTCAGCTCAGGTGGTTCTCCCTGTGTGTCTTGAAGGTCCTAATGTCCATAAAGGCATTAGGATGTTTCCTGTTGAGAAAGATGGTCCTTTGGGACTTGTCTCTGCCTATTGACTGTGGAAGGAGTTTGTTTCAGCCTTGTCCTACTACACAATGTCAGACGTGACTCAGTTGCGCTCCAGGCAGCAACATTGAGGATGCCCATGATCCTGTCCCTTTCTGTGATCAGCCTGAGGAAGAACCAAGCCCTTTTAGGAGATGCAAGTTCATCTCAAAATTCAGATGAAATTAGACTCTTTGCATCGAAAATTTGGGTGAAGTTTGGCAATGCTGAAGTAGCTAAAAGCACATAGCGGGGATGGTGGTGAGGAGCCATCACATCTGAGAGGAACAGTGAGAGCACCCAACACCAGGGGTCTGTGGTGATTTATGGGGTTAGGTCTAAAAGAACTGCAGCCATTGTCTGACCATCCTGCCTGTATGACTGTACCAGGCTCAACATGGATTGTTCCAGAAAATTAATAGTGAGACATAACCAATGAGCAGTGTAGATCCTCCTATCTCCTCCTGGCCCATCTGTCCCAGATGACCAGGGTGTCTGGGCTCAGGCTGGGAACCTGCAGAGAGGAGGTGAAAGGGGTACCAGCCTGACTGCAGGTGTGTGCCACTTTATGTCTGGCCAAGGTGACCATTGAGCTACAGCAAGGACAAATGCTCCTCCTGATTTTGGACTGTCTGCAAGCCCCATCTGCTCTCCAGGCTGACTTTTAGCCTTTGCTGACACTGTGGCACTTTCTGTTTGAGGTGAAAAGACATTATCTGTGGGATTTTGTCCTCTCCTTTTATCTTGTCCTCGTTCGCTGCTGGTTTAATGCAGGCTGGTCCCTCAGGAATATTCTATCCTGGGAAAACAGGGTGATGGAGAGCATTAGCTCTACCATAGCTTGTTGCAGGGAAGGCAGCAGTAATGCTTGGTGGGGAAAAATAAATCCAGCACATGAGCAGAGGAATGCATGAGTCAGCAGGCAGGGGCCAGAAAGGGCAAGGTGGTTCTTGGAGAGGCATTGCAATGTAGCCTGTGGTCATCACTGGATTGGAGGTAGCTATATATATATATGTATATATATTTATCCATAATGGATTTTTTCATCCTGTGAGATTGTGGGGGAGCAGTGATGGGAAGAGGTGATATTTGGTGAAGTGAGAAGGCTTCCCAGCCAAGCAGCTGTGAGTCAGAGCTTGATGTTTGTGTCTGGCATGGTTTTACTTCTCCACCCTCAAGCAGCTGTCTACCAGGCAAAAAGATACTCTCTGGCTCAGATACAGGCTTACTCCAGGGATGGCAGGGTCCTTGGATGGCATCTGCTGAGGTCTCTTCTGGATGTCATCCATGAAAGCCTTACTTGGGATACCTGTCATCTGCATTTATATTCTTCATAACCCTGTCCACTTGAAAAACTTCAAACGCTTCCCAAGTGCTAATGAAGGATCTTTCAACCAACCCCACTAGGAATTGGTGCATGTTGTTCTCATTTCACAGATTAGGGAGCTGAGGAACAGAAAGGTGGGGATTATTATTCTGGTCAGATACGTGAGTGTGGCTCATTTTGTGCTATAGGCTGGAAGGGACCTTCTCCAAATGTCCAAAATTTGAGTAGTGCATTGCGCTAGGGGGGGCCTGCTATGGATGAACCTTTTGACTCCCTGTAATTGTAAGAAACTCTGACTTTCTAATTTTATCACTCTGTAATTGTTTGGGTTTTGTTGGTGTTTTTCCCCTTTTTTTTGTGCATTAGTGTATCCAACGCCTGGTTACAAATGTTATTCTGAGCTTTTCCTTGGGAATTCCTTGTTTTTTTAAAACTCTTCTCTAACGCTTTATTGCTGGTGAATTCAGGCTGTGACAAATGGGAAACTTTGCCTGACTCTGCAGTTTCTTTCCCCGCTTGCTTTGGTCCCGCATGCAAATGCGGCGGGTCCTTGGGGAGCAGCCAAGACTGCACCATTTGGATGGAGAGGCTGGCAGCACGGTGTAAATGTTAAACAAACACTCCTACCATTGCACAGAGAGGCTGCAATCCCACCTCTGCTTTCCAGGGCTTTTCTCTCCTTCCCTGAATGTGAAGACAATCATTGGGACCATCTTTGCCTCTTGAGCCAGCAGACACCCGTGTAAGACCTTGGCTCCCTTAATTCCCCACTTGTCCCTTCTGTGGGTCTGTGGTTGGTTGTTTGCAAGACAAAAACGCTCAAATGTGTGATTAATCAGAAGAAATTCTGTATCTTTGTGTATTCATTCAGTTTGGGGGCTTTAGTCTCAAACATCACCACAGTGGAAACATTTCTAAATGCTACATGAAAAGGCCACAAGAATTATCCTCTTCAGAGTGGTTCCAGATAGCTCTGTTTTTTTTGACCTCCCTTGCCTCAGCTTGGGCTTGAAAGCTCAGCAGACCCTCCTTGAACTAACCTGCTGCTCTGTCCCTCTCTTTTAGGCTCAGGGAGCAGAGATGGATAAGATACTGGAAGCTGTAGTGATGTCCTCCTACCCCAACAACGTGAAGCAAGGGCTCGTGAGGCGCGTCATCGAGGCGGCGAAGCAGCCCATGGACAGCGAGCAGTGCTGGTCCATGCTGGAGCTGTCCACCAAGCTCTATCTCACCGGGGACACCAAGTATAAAAGAGAGATTGGGAAAGAGGTTTTGGAGGTCTATGGCCACTATCACCCAGAGGAATTTGAGGAGTTCTTCAATGTCCGCTTCCTGCTGAGTCTCCTCCAGGAAGGCTATGGACCTCTGGGGAAGAGAAGCCATTATGTACTTGATTATATCCAGTTAGGACTGCAGTTTGTCCTGGAAAGCCCATCAGCCAACAGCATCTTCAGCTTACTGAGGATCGAGGTGCTCCGGAAAGTCTGCGAGAGGCCCAGCCCCAAGCAGTGTGCGAAGATCAGCAAACTCCTAACGCAGCATCCCCAGTGCATTCCCACGGGAAAACACCAGCTCTTGTTCTGTCAGCAGCTGATCCGGTGCATCGGGCAGTTCCAGTGTGTCTCCGAGGGGGAAGATGAGATCATGGAGTTTTTGGAGCAGGTGAACAAAGTGAGTGGTCTGCTGCAGAGGATCTGGAGAACTCAGACCTCAGCCATCCTGCCCTCTTTGAAAGAACTGTTCACTATCATTTCTTCAACAGGTAATTTAAAAATAATAATTAAAAAAAGGCTGGGAATGTAAATGTTGGCTCTGATGAAGTCAAACTCAATTAGTTTGACATCCTGCAGGGTTTTCATCCACTACAGAAATGCAGCCACAGATGAAATGTAATAGACAAGCATCTCTAAAAGTTACCAGGGCTACCAGAGCTGGGAAAACAATATCGCCCTGAAACCAAAGAGAGTCTGCAGGCAGGAGCTGTTAATAGGATTGAAGCATTTGCAGCACAAGTTTGTGTTCAGCACTTTCCAGCATCAGCTGGGCTTAAGGGAAAGCATCTTATCTGCAGCTTGTTAGAGTGCAACTTGAGAGCTTTTAGAAATGCCACTCTCTTACGGCTGACTTGGTGGTGCCCCACAGCCTGCTCCCTGCCAGAGACTGGGGGTAAAGCTAAACAATTATTTCTCACTGACCTAGAGGTATGGAGCCCTACTGACTGTATGAAGGGAGGTTGCATCATAAGGTGAGACAGACAATATTTATCCAACTTCTGGGGTCTTTAGGTTATTGTAGTAGGTTTCAGAAGGTTTTTAGAGGTACCAGTGCTATGAAAGGCTGGTGAGGTTCTGCTTTAGCTACTCCTAAGGCCACAGAAGATGGGTTTTTCAGTATGACAGCCTCATCTGTTGGAACAAGGCCCATTTCCAGGCAGGAAAAATTGCAGTTGCATCCTTTTGCAATTATTTGCAATATTTAGTAAAAAGAGAGCAAGCAGAGGAAATTTGGTACCTGAGTTGGGCCAACACGTGCCTGTGATCTCTTCCTCCCTTGGGGCTATATATGGCTTCAGGGAACAGCCATCTGCTAAGATCCAGCTTCATTATGTGCTGCACTGGGATTTGGGGAATTATCCTCCTAGCACAGCCAGCGGTGGACTCTACACTGCTCATTGGCAATGGCTCAGTATCCGCTCCATGATGTGTGGATGTGGCACTTGAGGATGTGGTTTCGTGGTGGATTTGGCAGTGCTGGGTTAAGGGTTGGACTCAATCTTAGAAAGCTTTTCCAACTGAAACAACTCTATGATTCTATTTTTATGGACAGAAATTACTTGGTTTTTAGGACAAGAAACAACCTTGTGTGCCTGGTTTTCCTGTCAACTAACATCTTCATTGCTGGGGCTCATCTCTCTCTTTCAGAGGAACAGGAAGCACCCTCCAATGCCTTGGCCAGCGTGGTTCAATTTGTCCCTCTGGAGCTCATGGATGGCGTCATAAGGAACCTCACCAATGATGACAGCATCACTGATGTGCAAATGATGATGGCCATTGGCAGGTAGGAGAGGCTGTGGGAGTGAAGCTTTAACTCACTTTGGAGAAATGCTCTGTGTGGTTTTATCCCAAGCAGCTTGGCTGGTGCTGCCTGGTGAGGAGTGTGTAGGGAGAAAGAAAACTTCTGTATCATTTCTTCTAGCCCTGAGGTCCTAGAGAACTAGAATAAAGAGTGGCTGTTATTATGATTATGATCATTATTGTATTTGATTTAATTTAGTTTATTTCCTTAGAAATAAGTTGTATTATGGGATGCCCAATATAGGCTATCTTGAAGAGACTTTTTTTTTTTCCCCCTGAAGCTGTTGAGGGCTTTTTTTCCCCAGAAGTCTCCTTTTCAGGATTTCATGATGATCTCTGCCTCCCTTCAGAAGGACATCATCTTAAGCCACCAGTCACAGCTAAAGACTTATGTGAGGGAGATATGCCCAACTGTTTCCAGGTCCCACCTTGGCCTTTGTCAGGTGGATGTGCTGCAGCTGGACAGGCAGAGTCAGTGGAGACCTTGTCAAAGCATGATGAAGAGTAGTGGGTGAAATGCTACCTGACATGCCAGACCTGATCTTTTCAGCATCAGTGCCCTCTTTGGCACCAGATCTTCTTTGCACCCAAAAGTCCAAGTCCTACAGCTCCTCTGTGCTTGGATGCCTTGCTCTGTACTTACTTAGGTGTATCTTCAATGATCTTAAGGGTATTTTCCAGCCTAAATTATTCCATGGTTCTATCTTTAACCCATGCTTTCTTTAGAGGTCTCCATTTATACAAATGATATTCACATGCAGTGGTGTGTGTACTTAACACATGAGAGCTGCTCTGACTTGATCTCACTGGAAGCATTTTTTCCTCTTGTTAATACAGGATTTGTGTGTCCCTCCCAATAAGGTTACATGACAAAACCACATTATTCCTGATGGGAAGTTTTACATGCAGAAAAGGGTTACTTCTCTTTGGCTTGCTGGGGAAGGTCATTCTTTTCCCAGAGTCCAGAGTACCCAGGACAAAAGATTAAGTTATCAGTTCAGTTTCTAACCCACTTTTCCATCTTTTTCTCCTTCTGGACACCTGCTGCTGGAGGTGTCTTTTTCACCTTCTGGACACAAGCTCCAGATGATGAATCTTCTAGGAGTGCCAGTGTCTAAATACAGAGGTTGCCAGATCAATTGCACCATTCCTTAAAACATTCTTTGTCACGCGGAAGGATGAGTAAATAATTAGTCAGAGCCTGCAAAATGTAATTAAGATCACTTAGGAGAAATGTTGTCTTTTTGGCAGCATGTTTTTGGCAGATGGGTGCCCCAAAAACAGTGTGACCACAGGCTGTTTGATGTGTGTGCTCCATGCCTAGAAAATGAATTGAAAATGTGCAAATTGAAGGATCTTTTTGCTTAGTATCCCTGACAAACTGCTTGCATGCAGAAGTGTCTTCTTCTGAAATTTGGATTTGGGAGTAGCAGAGGAATAAACTGGACTCAGGGTGGAGCTTCTGGTCAAGCATGTAAAGAACAAGTAGTGGTAAAAAGAAGCAAGGCTGTCACCTGCTGGCATAATTGTACACCACAATCTCTTTTACAGAGTTTGTCTATTTTTAGATAGACTCTATTATTGTGCATCTGTGATGTCAGAGGTTGTCACAGATTTGGGTTTTATTTTTTTTTCCCTGGGGATGTATCTGTTCCAAAGAGCCCAGGTCCAGATGCAGAAGGCATCTGCTGTCACACAGCTATGCAGGCACTCGCTACCTCTGGAGATCAGGGTCTGGGCTTTTAAAAGTTTAGCAGACCAAATCAATGACTCCTTTGTGAAATTAAGGCCATCACTACTAAAATATTTGTGGATCGTGCATTGTGAATTTAAAATGTAAATTCTTCCTCCTGTAGCAACACGGGCAGCACTGTAATTTACCCATCAGTGCTGGCAAAGTATAGCTTCAAGAAAATAAGGTTATTTTATGCCTGTTTAAAGAAGGTAGGGAAAAAAAAGGACCTTTGAATCTCTGGATCCATCTCCCTGCTTTATAGCACTGACATTACAGACCCCTTTCATGAATGTTCAACTCTGTTCCTCAAAGCAGGACAATGCTCCCACTGCTGTTCTTTGACAGCCCTTCCACCACTGGGTAGCTTTAGTGGGTCAAATCTCTCTTCTAACAGCCAGTCTGTGTGTATTTCTGGCCATCTTACAGTTCATTTGATCTTATGCCAACAGAAATAGCTGAAATATCTTTTGCCTCCCTGGTGTTTATTCCTTCAATATGTGCAGGAAGAGCAGTCCCTTCCCATCTCTGCTTTCTCATGGCTGTGCTAAACAAGCCAGGTTATTTTAAGCTTTTCTTTCAGGAAGTGTTCTTCATTTCCCCTACCACCTGAGCAGGTTTCTTCAACACAGTTCATTGGTCAGATGGTGGTGTTTGTGCACCATGTTCATGATGGCAGCCTGACCACAGCCTGAGGTGTCATTGTTTTGCTACAGAGAACACTTTCCTTCTGCTCCACAGATGGTGCTGGTCTTTTCCATGGCTGCTGTTACACTGGGAACTTGCAGTCACCTGGTATCTGCCCGATTGTCTTCAAGCAGATGAGTTACTGTAGCCTCCATTTCTAGTGCCTTGCAAGCCTTTTGAATCAATACATTTCCTTCCAGTTCTACATTCCTAATCCTCAGGGTCTTCCTTGTGACTCCTTGACCTTCCTCTTGTGTTGATGATGCCTGACAGCTGTGCATCTTCACATACAGTGATTGCATGGCTTTCCTTGTTCTCCTCTGGTGCAAATGTCTGTGCAAGCTTCTCTGGCATTTGCTTTATTATCCAACTTGGCTTGACTTTTATTTTTTTTCAACATCCCAACACATTCTGCTTTTCAAGGTTTTTTACTGACTAGACTTTAATTTTTCCAGTTCCTTGTAAACTTCACTAATTCCCGCTCTTGCCTTATGGTGGTTAGTTGTCTATCTTCCCTTCTTTTATTTTGTGTGAGATACAGATTGATAAGCAAAAGGAACTGACTGGGTAAGATAGCTGGACTGAGGTGTAGCCTGAAGGTCTGGGGTATCCTCAAATCAAAGGTACTGAAATGGTCAGCAAAATTTCATACTTGGAGATCCCAAGTCTTACTTTGCAGTTGTTTAACATTAAATTTAAACAAGACAATGTGTCACCACTTAGGTTATTGTTTTATGAGAAACTTCTGTAAAGCACTTTTTTTCCTGCAGAAACTTGACAACGCGTTTGAGTGTCTAGAAATGAAATTTTTTTACCTGTGACATTCAGGAATAATTGGCTTCTATTAGAGTTTCCAGGTGGAGTTTTTTTAAATATGTTTTTGGAAATCAATATTCCCACACAGAGAACTAAAAGATATGAATCTGAGTGTTTTTTCCTTACCAGTAACAACACAGAGATCAAACCAGTATCATTTGTTTTCTAATGGTGACAATGTAGAGAACTCTATGAAAGCCTCATGTGAGTAGTATATAGAGCACTGCACCAGTTTTAAAACTTGAACTAGACTGCAGTTTGTGGAAAAATTCACCACTTTACTCGATGGACTTGGGCCTGATCCTCTGATGAACCACAGCGTGATGGTGACTTTGGGGTATTTCTGCTTCAGGCTCTGTTGTGCTTTGAATAATATGTGAAATGCCTTGGGAAGAGCCTGTCTCATCCCAGTGACTGGACACCAGTTTGGAGGAGGTCTGATCCAGAGTGGAGCTTGACTTTTACAATATGTACATTAAATTTGTTCAAGAGTTTGTGCTTCATTTCAGGATGATTGACTGGGTGTCCTGGCCCCTGGGAAAGAACATAGACAAGTGGATCATTGCTCTGCTGAAGGGTTTGGCTGCAGTGAAAAAGTTCAGCATCTTGATTGAAGTCACTCTTTCAAAAATAGAAAAGGTCAGTTGGCTCTTTTAAATGTGAATATGAATCACAGAAATACCATCTTGTACCTGAAATATCACCTTGCCTTTCAAATGACAAGATGTACAGAGGAAAAAAGAGTGTGGTGTCCCAAGGGATACTGATTTTGCATCTAGGAATGATGTTCTCCAGAACAACCTGGCATTCTGCAGGTTGTGGTCTGCAGAGGTACTGATATCTTAAAGGTTATGAAATAAAGTAGCCAAGGATTTTCAAACCAGTTGAACACTCTCCTTCCCCAACTATGAAGCTCTTGTAAAACTTGCTTTTGGGAATGTGACATGCTCTCCTTTGACCATGCCTGGGTCTTTGCTGGCTGGCGCAGGCAAAATTGGTATCAGTGAGCGTACTAATAGTCTACACAGTCACAGGTCAGTTCTAAAGCCTGTACCCTGGCTTAGTTCTTTTATTAGTGTGGATAAAGCCTCCACTGCCATTGCCATCACCTGTTTCACTAGTGAGTACCTGCTGTCTCTGAAAACTGTGATCAAGCACTGAAACTGGTCACTATTTCAGAACTTTTTCCTACTCTTCACTCCTTCAAATAATGGGGATAACACCTGGCTGAGCCACCAGAAGTTACCATAGAAGCTACTAAGATTATGTTCTTAGGGACATAGTTTAATGGTGGGCTTGGCAGTGCTGGGTTAACCGTTGGGCTCAATGATTTTAGAGGTATTTTCTCACTTAAATGATACTGTTGGTCTATTACTATCAGTATTGGAACATTATCACTAACTGCATTTGTCTTTGTGCATTGAGCAGTGGGACAGTAGCCAAGCATCTCTGGCTTTTCTTTCTTTCCTTTCATTGTTAATACCTAGGAAAGGGACACAGCCCATAAAATAACATGTGGTTTTTGGAAACCCTCAGAAGTACGATCTGACAGCAGGAGAGGGTATACAGGTATTTTTTGTAAAGTAGAATAAATATCATTATGTAGCTTTTGAAAAAGAGACTTGCTTTTTATCTCTTTGTCTGAAAGGTTAGTGATAAAGTTCCAAATATCTGAATAAATGAAAAGTCACATTCTAGAAAATCTAGCATTCTGTTGTGCTTGCATGGCTTTTTCATTAGGAGATATGCAGATGCAGCACTGTCAAAGAGGCATTGCACAAGCCTGAAAGGGTGAGGGTAACCCACACAGTATTTTTAAGGGTGCCCTGAGCCAATACCCTGGACAGGAGGTGACTCTGGAGACGTAGTTACAGGCTACTTGCTTCAACATCCAGCATGGAGTAGGAAGAGACCAGCAGCCATGGTAGATGCTCAGTGCCTGTTTCCTGCTGTTCCCTTCTCCTGCTGGTTGCAGTGCCATCCTGCCCACTCATTTACTTAATTTACTTTTTTTTCTCCTCCATTAGGTCTTCTCCAAGCTGCTGTACCCCATTGTGAGGGAGGGGGCTTTGTCTGTCCTGCAGTACATGCTGCTGAGCTTCCAGCACTCCCACGAGGCATTTCACTTGGTAAGGCTGTGTCTGGCACTTGGATGAGAGCACTGTCCAGAGTGCAACCCTGCCGTGGGGCAGCAGGGATAGGGGGGACCTAAGGTGTGGCAGATGTTGCTGCTCTGGCTTTGGAGTGCATTTGGTGGAGCCTTTGCATTGGGAACATCTCAGAGGGCTCTTGCTGTGGAGGGCAGGGAACACATTATTAAACAGCCCTTGCTTTTCCTAAGCAAGTCTGCTGGACTCAGTGGGACCCATCCCACATGTGACTTTAAATTGTCACCAACGTGTGGCACCCATTTCGTTAAGTGGTGGCTCATCTTTGAAAGGTTTGTACAGCATCAGTGCAGCGAGACCAGAAGACCGGATCAGAGCACTTCAATACACAAATTCTCTGTTAAAAGCAAAAAGGACTTCTGGCAACATTTGAATATCCACTTTTCATTTCTACGGTGGTATTTTATAGTTTGTTTTGCTGTTGGCATTAAGGCACGGCTCTGCTTCCTGCTGGTGTTGCCTCTGGAATGCTGAATTTAAAAAGTGAGGCTGAAGGCAAAAGCATGCTTATAGTGATTGAACTGATAAAAGCAGTAAATGCTACATCCTACTAATGTTTGATTTTGTACTTTCTTGTTAAAGCCCTTATATTGGGCTTGTCACCTAAAATTCACAGGATAAACAGATAAGGTTAGAAGAAAGCAAAGCTAGCCAACATTTTCAACTGATGCTTTTTCATTCCTCAGCTGGAGATACTTTGAAGGAACCTGAATTTCTTGAGAAACTCTTTGGTTTCTAAAAATAGAGTCATTCCAATGTGTTGTCTTCAGTTGGGCATCCAATTTTGAAACACTCCAAAAGCTGTGAATTGCTCTTGGCTTGAAGTGTCCATCTGTAGTCCATAAGCATAAATTTCCTCCTTTATTAAAAAAAAACAAAAAAAGCCAAAACCCAACAGGGCCAGACCATGTCTTTTTGTGTTTGCCCTGGCACTTTGGAAGGGTTTTGAGAATTGTTCCTGTCACAGCTTGGCAAAATTCTGATGTATAAAAAGGTGCTGCGATTGATTTACTTCCCCAACAACCTCTCCTGTAGGAAGGGAAATAGTTAAAATCTCAACATTTTGAAGGGAAAGAAAAAGAGGAGAGGAAAACCAAAGGAAGAAGAGAAGACCAGGAAATGGCTGGATTGGGATCCTGATATTTTACTTCAGGATTACACTGGGCTAAAAATAACTTAAAATATAAATATGAAAAAGGTTGTGTAAGTGCCTGGGTGACTCTAGCACATCTGCAGGGTTGGAAATAGGTTATTAATTAATTCCGTGTGCAGCTGCAGGGTCAGCAGAGGGTGCCCGTGAGCAATGGATCGTTTGCATTTGTATCTGCTCGTGCATTTTTACATTTTGGAGATGAAAGCAAAATAAAGAATGTGCTGTTTATATGCCTGTTGCCACCCATCCAACCATACCAATTTCAGTTCAGTCTATTCAGTATAAAATAACATAGAGCACAGCAGACAAAATTTCTTTTAGGTTAATCCCATCTACCTTGCAGGTTTGAATCCCTGCACTTGGTAGTCAGCATATCTTTTCCACCATGGGTGTGGGATTTAGGAGAGACTGAAGAATGGCAGTTGCAGCTCAGCAAGGCAGCAGCACAAACCTGCAGGTGTCATGCAACACAAAACCCTCTAAGGTTGCAAAAATCAATGAGAGCTGCTGTTGAGTTCAAAGGGTGGTGTCTAGAATGGCACTGAAGTCAACTCCTGTTCACTGTCCCTTCTGCCTGCAGGTGAATTTCATTCCCCTAAATGTGTTAAAATCCTGTGAATAATGTGGAGTAATTTTTGTAGTGAATTTTTCTTTTCCAGCTACTCCCTCACATCCCCAGGCTGGTGGCCTCTTTGAAGAAGGAGGACTCCAATTCTGCAACCAGCTCCCTGGAGCAGCTGGCCGAGCTCATCCACTGCATGTTCTTCCGCTTCTCAGGATTCCCAGACCTCTACGAACCAGTCCTAGAGGCAGTTAAAGTAGGTCATGCCCTTCTCAGTCATTTTACAGCTTTCCATATGGAAATGGCATCTTTGTCAGTAGCTGGAATAGAGGGACTGTCCCACTGGTAGGGATGTCCTGACCTCAACACCTCAGATGGTGGTAGAAGAAAGGGGATTAAAATTCTGAGTCTGAGCACCGTGTAGGCAGGTTGAAGGAAGTTACTTCTCTAATGGTGGGCCTGCAGAAGTCCTGATGGTGCCTGTAGGTTTTAGCTCTAACGTTATTCTCAAATGCCTCTAAAGGACTAATATACACAGGTAAACTCTTCCTTGCATGGAGGCAGGTTCATGTGAAGAGCAGGCAAAATGAGTTGTCTGAACACCTCTAGCAGAGGAGTTTTGCAGTTGCCCATTACTAGTTCTTCATGGGAAAAGATCAGTCATAGGATCATAGAATACCCTGAGTTGGGAAGGAACCCACAAGGATCATCGAGTTCAACTCCTGAGCCTGCACAGGACAACCCCAGGAATCACACCATGTGCCTGAGAGCATTGTCCAAGTGCTTCTTGGCTTGGTGCCATGACAACTTACCCTGGGAAACCTGTTCCAGTGTCCAGCCACCCCGTGCTGGACACTTCTCCTGATATCCAAACTAAACCTCCCCTGACACAGCTTCATGCTGTTTTCTTGTGCCCTGTCACTGATCACCAGAGAGAAGAGATTGGTGCCTGCCCCTCAGCTTCTCCTTGTGAGGACAGATAATGGTTTGTAACACAGATTTCTCTTTCCAAGGCTCTCCCAATTCCAAATGAAGACCGGATTAAGCACCTCTTGGGACAAAATGCTTGGACCTCCCAGAAGAACGAGCTGGCCAGCTTCTACCCACGCCTGGCATCTAAATCAGAGACAGGAAAGATTGGGTTAATTAACTTGGGAAACACCTGCTACATGAACAGCATCATACAGTCTCTTTTCATGGCTTCAGAGTGAGTTTTTCCTCCCTTGCTCCTGTTGAAGGCTGCTCCAGGGGTCGCTTGTCACTCCAGCCCTGCGTGTCCCACGCTGATTTTCCATCTCACAGATTGCATCTCTGCTTTTCTTTCACAGCTTTCGGCATTCTGTGTTGAATTTAACTGAGGGCAACTCCCAGCCCCTGATGACAAAGCTCCAGTGGCTCTTTGCATTTTTGGAGCACAGTCAGGTAATTATTTCATGTTCTAGTTATTTGTTTGGACTGTCGGCTGCAGAAAGGCTCGTCTCCAAGTTGCTTCCTGCCGGCTCTAACGTGCTGATAAGGAGCTGTGGATCTTGGTGGGTTTTTGTAATGGGACAAATTTTGTTTATATGAAGGAGGCTAATTTTGGGTGAGGTGGAGGGAAAACTCCTATCACCCATGAAAGTGGGCTATGTTCACACCAGGCTGCCTGTCTTTAACTTGTGGTCTTCTTGGGCTGGGCTGATGTAATAGCTAATGGTTTTGACAATGAAGTCCATTAGGTAATAGTTTACATCTGTGGTCAGCTGAGAAGCCTGTTGGTGTGAAGCAGAGGTTTTGTTTCTTGCTGTGCAGCTAGGGAGAAGACTGGAGAGCTCACTTGTCCCACTGCTGCCCAGCAAGGCACTACCAGTCGGTGAAAATTGCTTTAAAAGTGATTTTGTTAAAAGGATAATTATAAAAATCCCCTTAGATTCCAGATCTTTGAATCCTCTGTATGTGAGGGAGAGTAAAATACAAAAAAACACCCTTAAACTAATTGTAAATATTTCCATGACAAATGTGAAATTTAATGGAGTGACTCCTGGAGATACAGCTAGGTCATATCTAATTCCTCTCTTGAGAATATATCTTTCTGTCCCTAGAAAGACAAGATTTTGGAAAGCTAGTGAATTTTCCCTTGCTGGGTAGCAAGTCATCTAGGTTTCTCCATTTCCCAAGCCTTGACTGGCCAAGCTGGCTGGTACCATTGTGGTATTATGTCACTACAGATGACCTGGGGGGAAAATTTAAATTTCTGTTAAATTTAATATTTGATCATAGAGGAGTGTGGGTTTTGATGGCTGGTTAGGGTGCCTGAGTTCTGTGACAAGCAAGTACAGAAGCATATTTGCTTGTTGTGTTGCTAATGTTAATTTCCTTTTGGTTATTTTTCTTCTTTGAGTTGTCCTTGAAGTTACTTTTTGCTAAAGATGTGTCTTTTTCCATGTTAATTAGACATCTGCTTCCTAATGACAACAATTACATTATCTGGTTACACAGATTACCTGCCTGCAGTGATCAGAATGTTGGGGGAAGGTTTAGTGGATTTTTTTGCTTTTTTTTTTTTTTTTTTTTTTTGGTTTTTTTTGGTTTTGCTTTTCGGTTGTTTTTTTTCCTTTTTTGTTTTTTGGTTTTTTTTTTTTTTTTTTTTTTATGAAAGGATTTGGTGAGAGAGATCCTGATCAAATTAAATGGAGCAGCAAATTAAATTCAGGCTGAATTAAGTAGAATTATCTGGATCAGGCCAACAAACCATTTAAAAATTGAATGATAAACACATGGATATTTTACAGAAGTATATGTAAAATAATGTCTGAAATTCATTCTTACCATCCTGGCTTGCAACAAACCAAGAAAGTCTTCCTGTGCATTGGGATTAGCCTTTATAGGGGGAAAAAAGGGATCATGCACAGAACACTGTGCTCCCAGTGAACCAGCCAAAAAACCTCTCCTCTCCCCTCTCCATCCCCATGTGAAAATTGAGGAAAAATTGCTAGGATTAAATGCATTTCTTCTGTGTTGCTGCCAGCGACCTGCCATCTCCCCTGAGAGCTTCCTCTCTGCCTCCTGGCCACCCTGGTTCACCCCTGGAGCTCAGCAGGACTGCTCAGAGTACCTCAAGTATTTGCTGGACCGGTACGTGACCAGTGCTGTGACCTTGGAGCCTGGTGACACTGGTGTCCCTAAACCCCAGTGTAATGTTTAATGCTGACACACATGCAGACAGGACACGTGGCTGAGACCCCCAGAGGAGTTGGGAGAGTGGAGGGTTGGGATAGTGAGACTGGCCTGAGGCTCCTTAATAAAATCCTGTTTGGACAATTTTAGGGGTAATGTCAGAACTTAGTTCAACTTGAAAATTTCTGCCTTTGCTCTGAGGACACAAGGAATTCATAGAATTACGGAGTCATTAAGGTTGGAAAAGACCCCTGTGATCATTGAGTCCAGCCATTAACCCAGCACTGCCAAGTCCACCACTAAATCATGTCCCTAAACGCCACATCTACACATTTTTTAACACTTCTGGGAACAATGATTTCACTACTTCCTTGATCAATCTGTTCCAACGCCTCACCACCCTTCACCCTTTCAGTGAAGAGATTTTTCCTGATACCTAATCTAAAATTGTACCAACCTTAGAGATACACGACAAGCCACTCAGCCTGCTCTCTAGAATGTTGGTTTTTGCCTTTTACCTAGAAATATCAAATCTCTGGTGTCCCAGTGATCCCTCTAGAAGTGTGGGGTCAGTGGCACATGAAGACTTCAGGTTCCCAAATCCTGTCTGACTCCTTCCCACCTTTTTCCCACAGCATCAGACCCCTGGGTACAGGCAGGTTAACTGGGATTAACTACTTGCAGTGAAGAACAGGAGCCCTACTTTAGAAACTACTCTTGGTGTTGTATTGATGCATAACACAGCCTTTTTCTCCCCTGCCAAAGATTGCATGAAGAAGAGAAAACTGGAAAAAGGATCTACCAGAAACTCAAGGAATCCAGCTTGATGTCTCAGGCAGTGGAGCATCATTACTTAAACAAGACATTGATTGAGAAGATGTTTGGGGGTAAGATGATGACAAAGATCCGCTGCTTGAAGTGCCTGAATGTTTCCTCCCGAGAAGAAGCCTTCACAGACCTGTCCCTGGCTTTTCCTCCATCGGACAGGAACGTGTGTGGGAGCACATCTGTTCTACCAGTGGAAGAAATTGGCCCACAGTTCATTGAGCCTCCAGAAAATGCAGGCCAGCTTATGGGCTCTCCCTGGGTCCAGAGGAAGGCCCCCATGGCCAGTGACCATGCAGGCCCACCAGTGTCAGTGGAAACATTAGGTTTCCATGAACCAGGAGGAGCAGCAAATCACATAGGTGGCGATGGTGTCGGGGTGGATGCAGCCAAAGACCCTCTCTCCACTTTCAGGGAGCAGGCATGTGCTCCTAAGGACTCCAGATCTGTCCCAGATTTAATCAACTATTTTCTATCCCCAGAGAGACTGACAGCAGAGAATAAATACCACTGTGAGAAATGTGCATCCTTGCAGGACGCTGAGAAGGTGGCAGAGCTGACAGAGGGTCCACACTACCTCATCCTCACACTGCTGCGCTTTTCCTTTGACCCACGGACTATGAAGAGGAAGAAGATCTTGGACAATGTCTCCATCCCCGTGGTGCTCAAGCTACCCATCCTTGTTGCTCCAGAGGAAACTGAGGAGGTTTGCCGGCATGGGAAGGATGGTGCTGTCCCAGGGAGTGGCTTCACGACTGTTGTGTATGACCTCTGCAGCGTGGTGGTGCACTCCGGCATCTCCTCCGAGAGTGGCCACTACTACTGCTACTCCAGGGAGTGCACTGACACCATCCCCCACGGACAGCAGCCCCGGGATGGGGGGCCAAAACCCGCCTCTGACAAACAGTTGGACTTTGAAATCCAGTGGTACCTCTTCAATGACACCAGGGTTTCCTTCTCCTCCTTCGAATCGGTCAGCAACGTCACCTCGTTCTTCCCCAAGGACACTGCCTACGTGCTCTTCTACCGGCAGCGGCCGGGCCGGCAGAGCTGCCTGCTGCACGAGGCTCTGGCTGAGGCCGGCCGCCTGCATGGCGAGCCCTCCCTCCACAAGGACTTGATGGAAGCCATTTCCAAAGACAACATCCTCTTCTTGCAGGTAACTCCTGCTGCTCTGCACAGCAGGGTGCGGTCCTGTGGCTGTCTGGCTCGTGGGCCACGTTCCCACCCATCCAGGCCGCAGTGGGATCCTGTCCTGTGGTTAAAGTCCTGCAGATCCCCACCCACTCCCTGAAGCCAAATCTCTTTTCGTTTTTAGCACCCAGATATAAACAAGTTATAGTTTCCTGATGAAACTGGGTGCTGAGACTGGTACAAGACACCTTGTGGCTGTGCTTGGGGTTGACTTGCTATTGTCTGCTCCTGGAAGCTCAGCCTGAAATTTTAAGTGTCTGGGAAAGATAGGATGATGAAATAGTTTGGATTGGAAGGGATCTTTAAAGGCTGTCTAGTACACCTCCCCTGCAGGATGAGCAGGGACATCTTCAACTCAGATGCTTAGAGCCCTATCTGGCCTGATCTTGAATGTTCCCAGGGATGCAGCATCTCCTGCATCTCTGGGAAATCTGTGCCAGTGCCTTGCCACCTTCATTGTAAAATACTTGTTCCTTACATTTTACCCTTTCTTCTTCTTCCCACCTTCACTTGCTGTTCCTTCCTATCACCTCTGATGTTCTCCTGAACATTGCAAGCAAAGCCTTTTTTTCCCCTTTTTTCTCTTATCATGGCAATGGTTTGGGTTGGAAGGGACTTGAAGACAATCCAGTTCCAACCCCTCTGCCATGTGCTAGGGCCCTTTCCACTAGACCTGATTCCTCAAAGCCCCATCCAACCTGGCCTTGAACACTTCCAGGGATGAGGCATCCACACCTTCCCTGGGCAGATGGGTGAGCTGGGAATACAAACTAGAACAGATTTTATTCAGCTGATGGAGTTCAATGCTTTCCAAACAACAGTGTGTCATATGACATGACCAGCATGTGGGGCGGTTTGAGGGGTCCCTCCTCTCCCACAGGTGACATGGGAGGGCTGGGTTTGGTCACTGAAGAGCTGCAATGCTCTGCTGCATCCCTCCTGCTGAGCTCTGGAGCACATGGCCTTCACACCCCAGTTTAATTTGAAGTAAGCTCCCAGGGGGAATCCCAAAGGCTTTTGGCTCCTCAGGGGTAGTGGGAGCACCCCCCCACCTGGGTCTTTTATCTGCTGATACCCTTGTGCTATTTTTCCCCCTTCCCTCTCGCAGGAGCAGGAAAAAGAAGCGAGGAACAGAGCTGCCTATATTTCTGCCTTGCCGAAATCCCCACTGTGGTGGAGAGACTTGGACAGGGACAAGGATGATGACAGCTCATCTGGGGGCTGCAGCCCGGCAGCGGGCGGGGGCGGATCCGGCTCCTTCCACGGACTCGTCTTTTAGCCAACAGCTTAAACCAGATGGGCAGTGTCCATGGGGCCAACCCAAAGCCAGAGGCTTCTCTTCCTCACCCCGATGACAGTGAGCATCTTGGAGGAGGATTTGAGAAACATTTCAGTGGAAAAGGTCTCAGGGGCTGATTCGGAGGCACCTGGAGGGTCTCGCTGCTTCCTATGCACTTGGTCTTCATGCCTTAATGTACCCAAGCTAACGCAGAGATGAGCAGCTGCTGACAGCTCGGAGAAGTGCCCTTTTGCTTCAGCATAGCCACGTCTTGCCTGCTGTCATGCCACCAGCCTTGGGAGGTGATGGGAACAGGCATGGGGAGGAAGATGGACCCAGCAGGGCCCCTGGGATGGAGATGTCGCATGGACATCCTGTCTGCAGCCCTTCCCGTGGCGCTAAGTTGGTTCTGGGGTGACCTCTGCTCAGTTGTTGTATTTCTTTTTAATGTGGTTTGGGAACCCACCATGAAAAACTCTGAAGGTAGAGAAATGCCAAAATGTAGCAGTGCTGGTCTGTGAGGCAGTGAGCTTGTAAGACAAGCAGTGGCAGGCCAGCCAGAGGGGGTTTGTGCTGCACTGCAAGACACCCAAAAGAGACACAGGGGCACAAACCCCTCCAGCCAAGAGAGACTGACCTGATCCAGTTGGGGTTTCTGGGCTCCAGTGAAGACCCATTGTGTTACTGACTTCTGGATGCTGTTAGTGTGCATGGCAGGCCAAGACACACAGCTGTTTTTCCAGATGTGTCTTTGGGGCTCATTTAGTCTTTTTCTGCTGCTGTCATTTTATGGCTTTCTGGGCTGGATCTGCCCTTTAAAATTTGGGTTTTCCCTTGGGATACCCTAAACTGAGCAGCAGATGACAGAGCCCCTCTAAACTCATGATTTTTTTTTTTTAAATGCTAATTTGCAAGGTGAGTAGCCCAACCAGATATATCAATCCAATATCAATATATACTATGTAAACCAATGTATTCTATAAATCAGTAATGGGACAGGGACTGATTTTGATGGCAGATGGCCAACTCAAGTCCCAGGCAGCAGATCTGCAGGACCACAGCTCCCTCCCATGTCCCTCCCCAGCTGTTTTCCCCTGCCTGCTCCTCCCTCACACCTGTAGTAGAGATTTCTCTGGCTCAAGTGGCAGAAACTTGTGCCTTAGGTCCTAAGTGCAGGGTTTAATCCTGACCATGGGGTATTGTGGTAAGAATATTGTGTTTTTGTGGAGGAAAAGGTGAAGCACAGACATTGCTATGGATAATGTGAGCAGAAAGTCTGATAGAGAGGACACTTGGGGTCAAGTACCTGGTGTATACTATCATATTCTTTTATTGCCTTTCCTATATATAAATAAAGGAAATTAATTCAACATGTAGGCTTAGTGTCTTGTTGTAGTATTCATAGATATTGGGCTGAGGGGTCAAAAAAAAAAGATGGAGAAGCTGAGGCATCCATCCTCAAGGACATGGGACAGTCCTGCAGAGTGGTGACTTGGAAGAGGGGATCAGGCAGAAGAGGAATGGGAACCTCATGCAGAGCTGTGTGCCCTCCAGATGAAGATCACAATGCTAATAGTGGAGCCTTGTGGATGAGCAGTAGAGTGTGTTTATAGATTTTAAGTCAGGTGCTGAGAGGAAATAAATGAAGACCCAAAGCTGAAGTGTCACAGAAAGTGCAGTGTTTCCTGGCTTTATTACTAGACTTCTATTTATTTCCTGTTCAAAGAGGTTGCCAAAAGTTTTCCTGTTGCAGTCATGCTAGCTCCTTTCTTTATTCTGGAGTATCACCTGTTGGCATTTTCTATCTTTGCTTTAAGGTGCTTTTGTAGGAGATGGTCTTTAGCTTGATGAGATCATAAACTAAGTAATGAAGGCAGATAGTCAAACCAACATGGAAAATGGAGAGGCTGTATCATAGCTAAGCTCTTGCCTGAATATGTCTTGTTTTGTTCCCCAGAATTTTCTTGAGATGAGCAGAGGCAACCAGCATGCAGTTCTCAGCATGGATGGCAGCCTGGAGAGTATCAGTGGTTGTAATGAGGTTGACTGGTTTAGCCCCTCTTAATTTCCTCTAATTATTAACATTGGACTTCCCTTTTGGACTCAGCCAATCCTACTACGTCTTTGAAGAAAATATTACATAGTATTTGTCCCAGTACAGATCTTCGAGGAACACTACTCATTGCTGGTTTGGACACCGAGTCATTGACTAGCTCTTCCAATGTAGCCATCCAGCCAATTCCTTATTCATCTAATGGTCCATCTATCCATCTATCCATCAAACGATTCAATTAAGAGCTAAGAATGTTATAAGGGACCATATTAAAGGTCTTACAGAAGTAAGACCTTTAATATGTAAGAAGTAAGACTAGTATAGTATGGTGTACTGCTACCTATGCTACACCAATTACAGTATATGCTGTATTGATACTGGTGTTAGTAATGCCAGTCATTTTTGCATATGGCATATTGGTCAAGTATATGCTATGGTATATGTGATAGTATGGCTCGTTTTGTCTGTCACACATGCCTCATGGTCAAGGAGAGCCCACAGGGGAGTCCTCAGCTCTTGGTTTGGGATTTCACGTGTGCTGCAGATGTGAGATGATGCTACTCTTGTCTAAAAGAAGTGTTACAGGAGCTGTGCTTAGGGAGCTGTCTTTTCCCAGTTGTCTTTTTTTCTTTTTTTTAAAGGAAGTCTCAAAGGGAGGGTTGAACTTTTAACTTTGAGAAAAAGATTTGTCCTTTTGCTGAGGTTCTCTGGGTGATTTGGTGTGCTGAGCTGAGGCTCACAGGTGCAGAGCTGCTGATGGGTGAGGAAGGCAGCATTTGTCCTTGCACTGCACACAACAGATTAGATATCCAGTATGAAATTTAATTTAGCAGCTTAAAAATACATGGCTTGGGTTCTGGTATCAGGAAGAACCCTAGCTACATCCTAAAGGCCCTCATTACCCACACAGAACACTTGAAGCAGTAGGAGACACTTGGCAACATGCTGAGAAGATGCTCTGAAAGCTTTAAAGGTGCTACATAATCAAACTTCATCTGCTTATTAGTTTACCCTTTCTTTCCCTGCTCTGAATCCATGCTGGGAATCACCAGGGAGAGATGTCTTTTTATTATCATTCTTTTATTTTCCTGTTGCTTTTCTGTTGCATATACAGTACTTAAAAATGAGATCACCTTCACGTCAGGCATGTACCATGTTTATTAACAGCAAAAAAAGTATTATCTAGGCTTCACTCAAGACCGATTTACAGGATAAATAATTGTTTCAAATTACTTAAAAAAAAAAAAAACCAAACAACAACCCCCCAAAGAATAAATTAATAACTTAAGTGATTAGCTGTCCACAGTGATTTGAAAACTTAATAACCATTCAAACAGTGACACCACAAGAAGACACATACTGTACAGTTTGCCACAGATTACTCTTGTCCTTCCTTCTACAAATGGAAATCAAAAAATTAAAAATACTCCTCTTTAAGAACAGTCATAGGCTTTGAAACACACAAAACGTCCCTGCGAATCGGCTGCTGATGCAACAGCTTCACAGCCAGGGCTCCAACCCCTCCTCGCAGCAGGTTAAGAAACAAATGGAGAAAACTACCCTAATCTGACTGGGTTTGTTCCCACTCAACGATGCCCAAAGTCAGTGGGGACACGTTGACTTTGCCAAGGGCTGGGTTGAGTGGGATATAACTACTCTAAAGGTTTGGTCCTAACCCTACGGGATTCATTGTCAGGCTCCCGGTGGAGCCCATGTTCCTGCTCCCTTCCCCTCTCTGCAAGGTGGTTCAACTACCACATCCAAACTGCTCTCAAAAAAACCATGGTATTTTCAGGGTCAGTGTGGCAGCAGAATGCTGAAAACTGTGCAAATGGCATTTCCCCCACGCCCCTCACTCTGAAGAAAATCCTGCCAAGTTTTTTTTCACCTTGGTAATTAAGGATGAAGGGGTTTTTAATGAGTTTTGCAGAGCGCGATGTGTCAGTGCTGTGTATGATGCTGGGCATGAGAACAGGGTAGTACCACATGCTGCCCAGACATTGCCTGCAGACTCAAAACAGCTCTTTGCATTACTAGATGTCAATTAATTACACCTCATGACACATCTGTGAGGTGGGGAAATAACTACTAAAAACCTTCATTTTACAAGCCGGAGGAAAAGCAGGATACAGAGTTCACATGAACCCTCTCGTCCCACATGAGGATACAGTGTGGTGTCACCCAGAGAATGACAATAAAAATGATGGTTTCTTATCTCCTGGTCTTGGGGCAAACCTCTCCCATATGGTCAACCCACTGGCCTACAAATGAACCCATTATATGTCAGCAATGGGCTACATCAAAAGTAAGGAAACTGCTGATTGGGAGCAAGTTTGCTGAGAAGCTTTTTTAGCTAAAGAGATGAAGCCATGTGGCCCAGCTTCTGTTTCAGATGTTACTGGCTGGTGTTGAACCTTGAACACCACGTGCCAGGACCAGCTGGCCGTGGGCTGGAAGGGGACAGCTGTATTGTGACACCTTGCTACATATCAACTTTTCTCAAGAGTAGACACTAAATCAACAGTACAACACTAGGAGTTGTGAACAAGGAGATAAAACTGTTAATACAATGATGAGACACCAAGGACAGGCTGATAGAGGGATGAACTGCTCCAGGCCAGGGAGGAATCATGATCAAAAAGTGCACATCTTGACCTCCAAGAGCCTCATTAACAGCTGCAAGATCACTGTGTACATGTGGGAAGGTTGGGCAGAGAAGAGAGACACTCAGACTCTGAGGCCCTAAATTGGCTTATTGGCCCTTGTGATTTGATGCTGGACTGGTCCCTCTGATTTTCTTGATGGCTCTGATGGCCCATGTGGCTGGTGCCAGGGTTAGGCTTTGCTCTTCCCCCTTCCTGTAGAACTAGGGCTTCTCCATAATCACAGCTCCACTGCATCCATCTGATCTACACAGCATCCCTCCAATGGGACATACACTGTGGGTATCAGCTTTTACATGGAATGGAACTTTTACATCACCAGGAGGGAAAACACCAACACAATGCAAGCACGACTTGAGAAAACCATCCTTTTACTTGCCTCCTAGGCTAGAAAGATCAGACAGACCTGGGAACTATTTTAACATCTTCCATAAGACCTGGACACAGCTGTACCCCACTCCCCTCCCAAGGAGCCATGATCATTGGATAGTCAAAACAAGCCAAGTCTTCCTGGTATGCCAGGGTGTGGAGGTGGCATGGGTTTGCTGAGAGCTCTGGATCTAGCCCAGCAAATTTACAGGTTAAAGCTGCCTCCCAGTTGCTAGAACTGCGTGTCCATGTCCTGGATGCCTGGGCCAGCCAGCCCTTTCCCAAGTGCCCAGTGTGGATTAGGTCCTCTCACTGGGAAGTATGGCCTTAGGGGTTGAGCTGTCTGTCTTGCCACTTAGCTTCATGGCCAGAAAAGTGTCCCTGTCCCTGTTTTGGATGTTACACTGCTCTAAGCAACCCCTTGGGCCCCCTCCCTCACATGGAGGAGTCTCCATGCAACCCTAGCAGCACAGGGTCTCAGTGTGGAAGAGATGCCCCAAGCAGGGTAGCAATGAGGTTAACCTAGACTGGTCTTGAAAAGCCCCAAGGATGAAGATGGCACCTCAAGGGACCACCCTGTGAAACCACAGCACTGCTGCCCTATGAACAGCTCATGGGACCCCTCAGCAAGGTGTCTCCCAGTATGTCCTGGTCCCCACACATTTCCTGTAGGGTTTCTCCTGCCCACCTCAGAGCTGGGTGACTGGACCAAGCAACCCTGAATGCCAGAGCACAGGCATCACACTGGCAGGATGACCCCCTTGAGAGTGAAATGCCCAGGAGTGGTGGAAGCTCCCCTCCCACCAGTGCATGGCTTTTACTGAGCATTCCACAACCCACAAATCTCCACATATCTGACTCAAGACTCAGGCCAAAGGTGAGGACCAAGACCCAAACCTTACTGGCAAACTCCCCTGCCTTGTCTCCTCCCAGCCTCATGTTCTCTCATATCATACCCCTGCCAGTGGCTGGTGGCCCAGAGTTCAAATCCATCCCAGTTAGCTCCAGACAAGCCAAGCCTTCCCCACCTTTTGTCTCCAATTCTGCATTTGGCCCTATCTGCCGGACTCACAGCTTTGCCCTGGCACAGTCTGCACTCACACATTATTTTCTTTCACCAACTTGAAACTAAGCCTAAGCCTGGCATCCATTTAGAGCCGGAAATTTACTTCCCACTGAACACCCAAATGCCAGTTCAGAACACATCAGCACCAAGGCAGCTCACACATCTCACCAGAGAGAGGAACAGTGAGCAGCATTTGCATACTCACAGCAAGGGATACACACCTTTGGAGACTTTTGCCTGTAAAACCACCTGCTTAGTCATTTCCAAGCTTGGGGAAAGCTTTGAGCCATGGACCTGGTGCTTCATAAAACTAAATATTGAGGTCATGATGCTTCTCCCACAAACAACCCTTCTCCATGGGAACACACATATGCAAGCACATCATATTTCTAAATGGAATCCTAGAGCTGTAGAGCAGGCTTTGACGTGAAGGCTCAAGCCAGTTTAATTTCAATTAAAATGAATAATTTGTAATGTTCTCAGTTTCCTTAAATACCTATTTCTAACAAAGGAGCCTGTCATACTTGAGAATCCATGTATAAAGTGGATGTGATAAACTCAATGCCTTCAGGACAAAGTTCTTGGCAGTTCTTGTAATTAAAGCAGCTGCTTTTCAATATGGTTTAAGACTAAATACTGCACAAACATTAATCACCAGGGGCTGCTGTAATCAGCTCGGCAATTGTCATGGGTGACTATTTCCACTGAAGCCATTGATTACTTGCTGCTTTCAGGAGGGCCTGATACAGTCATGTCTATATGGCACAGACTCTGTGAACTTCTGCTTATTTTGGTGGTGCTGTTTGCTTGGTGCTTTGCAGGTGAAAAGATAGAGGAATGTATCTGTTTCAGTGAAAACACAGACTTCACTGCAAAGCAGAGAGGGGCCAGCAACCAGCAGCTGTTAAGTAGATACTTTTGGGCTGTTTTGGTCTGCAGTCTGCCAAATGCAATGGACAAGCTACTGAGGATACTTAGGAGAGCAAATTATCAAAACACATTTTCTGAGCCTGGGAAAAGAGCTATCCCATGCCAATGGTTGCCCCATGAACAAAGACATTTGTGAAATGTGGAGAAAAAGGACTAGTTTCTCCAGTACCACAAAAGGCTTTTCCAGTCTTAATAAATGCCTTGGATTAAACTTTGAGTGGGCACTGGATGCATGTAGTCCCAGTGCAGAAGCACAGGGCACCCAGTCAGCAAATTGCATTCAAATCCACTGTGTTCTCTCTTGAGCCACTAAAGCTAACAGCTTAGAAGAAGAAACATGAAAAAATCACCTTCCCAGTAGAGTGACATTATTTTTGGTGGGGATGGGGAGCTCTTTCCCCAATGGGTGAATGCACACTTCAGTGGGCTCTGGATCAGGCCCAAGGTTTATTCTCCACTGAGATGCACAGATGAAAGGGGCAATAGAAATATGAAGTATTGCATTCTAGTCTTCACTTGGTGATCTCACCAGTGTGCAAGCCCCCAGCAGGGGGCAATGGCCCTTGCAGGCTGTAACACCCCCTGACCTTCAGAAAGCATCTGACTGTGCTAAATCTTCCCCTTTGGGACTTTGGGGTTTTTTCCCTTCTAGTAATTATTATTTTTAGCATAAAAATTAGAATATTTGCTTCATTGTTTCTATAAAAGTCCAACACTTCAATGTCTTAACAGGGTTGTCAGAACTTTTCCATTAACATCCTTCCCTTTCATGGCATGCGAGAAGAAAACACAAAATGGTGCTGAAGTTCAAGACTTATTTTACCAGCACACAGCAGCACACAGCCCTTAAGGGACTGGTATCCTATCCCCATGTGGGTCACGTCTGGCCCTTTCCAAGCCCAAACCAAGATTAAGCAAATGTGTTAATGCTGAAGCATTAATAATCAATACAACTTGGTGGTGTTGGTGGAACACAGAGCCCACGGCACTGGGAGGGGTTCAGCTTGCAGAAAGAATAGCTCCAGCTCTTTAATAAATATTATTACCTAATCTTTCTAATGTCTCCTTCACTTGGCTCTTGGTTTGCGGTCAGCCTGTTTATTCGTGTCAGCGCTTGCTGTCTGGCAATCAGGCTGCTCCATGGCAATCATTAGTTCTTCCTGTTTTCATGAGATCATGAATTATTATCTCTGCATTAAACTGTCTCGTCCTTCTCTCTGTGCTCAGCAGCTGCCTGGCGAGCAATCCCAAAGCCTGGATGTGTTAAGGATGCTGGCAAGGGACAACAGCAGCCTCCCAGCCATAATTGGAGCCTCGGGTCATTAATGTCAACAAGCCCCACTTTTGTGTTGAAGAAACATTGCTGAAGATGAGGGGAAAACAGTTCAGCCTTTTGCACCCTCCACAAACTAACCACAATGCTGTGTTAAAGCTCATACTGAAACACCCTGCCCTGACTCTCCTGACCAGCCTCTTCCCGAGCCTAGGACCTCACCATCATCCAACATTTCAACTACTCTTCTTCTTTCTTCCAAGAAACATTCCACCAGACCTCCTCACCCAGCACCAACCTCTGCAGTACAGCACCTGCCTTCTCCCAGTCCTCGCAGCAGCCTTCCACTCCCTTCTTGTCACTCATGCTTATGCCAGTCCACACACACAGGGTCTCCAGAGCCTCCCTGCTGCCCTCATACTCAGCCACAGAGCTTCTCACGATGGCCTCGATGTAGGACTCTCACTCTATGGGTTTCTTTTGGTGCCACAAAAGGCAAATTTTGGTTTTTAGGGTGAGATTCACAGGAATTGGTTTCAGACAGGCAGTGGGTCAGTGCTTAAATTCTACCTTCCAAAGCAAATCCCTCCAGCCCCTTACAAAGCCAATCTCTCCAGTCCACTGACTGAGAGATAATGGAGAATATAAACAGAAGACACCCCAACAAACTCATGTAAGCATGTGCTGACATGTATGTGTGTGTATGATGGGGCAAGGGGGCAAGTCCTGGGCTCCTGAGTCAGCTCAATGGGATGGTGTGGCTGCTCATCAAGCTCCTGGAAGTTAACAACCCCAACCAAATCCTTGGGGGCTGTCCAACCAGGAGGAGAACAGCCCTCAGAGGTTTTGAGCATATTATTTACAAGAGACAGGACAACAAAAGTGATTTCAAAAGCAATGGTCCTTGCTCACTTTTGGGACTGGGAGGAGGCAGAGAAGAGGACAACCATAAGGAGTGGAGAATCAGAACTGGGGAATAATATCCTAGGGGAGATGCTGCAAACCTGCGTGGCGTGGCTTAGGGCACGATATGGAAGAAGACGGGGAGAGATGATGCAGTGTTAGCACATACAAGGTGGCTTTAATAGCTGTAAGGAAAAGATGTGTAGGGTGAAACCTGGTATTGCTAAGTCAAAGTTCCTGGATAGTGCATCCAGCAGCTAAAGCACAAACCTAGCCACCGAACATGGTTGGTCTTTATCACTGGCAAACAGTATCCGCCAAATCTTCCCCTGAAATTAAGTTTTGTTTTGTTTTAAGAGAAAAGAAAACCATGACACCCCCCTCCCCTCCACAGAGAAGTCTTAGAAATCCAGCCCAAGTGGATCTGGCAGCCCAGCAGGGCCGCAGCTGGGGAAAACCAACAGGACATTTGCCTGTTCCGCTGCCTGCCGCTGGCACTACTGCTTCGTGCTCTTGGCAGGCTCCGAGGACTGCCGCACATCAGTCCACTCCTGCATGGTGCTCTGCAGCGCCTGCGTCTTCTCCTTGTCCACTTGCACGTAATCAACCTTCTCATCTGAGGCGACCGATGACGTGGAGGGCTGTGGGGAGGAGAAACAGGGCACCATGTGGTCACTCATCAGCTCCCTGCTCCTCCCTCTCGCTCCTTCCTGCAGCAGCTCCCCAAGTCCACCAGCACCATCCCTGCCTTCTTGAAGAGTCCACAGCTCACCACCCTCCCTCTAACTTCCCAAAGACACCTGGATGAAGGATTTCAATCTGTTCTGCCTCTTGCTGGCATGAGACTGCAGTGCAGTGGGAGGGTAGAAACAGCATGTCTCTACCTTCTCACAAACTTTGGGACGTGGATGTCTGGTTGTAATTGTGTTCTCTAACTGCTGATTCTGTGAGTTCAGCCTTGCACCTTGCTCATTTGCCGGTAAAGAACTCCAGAACTCTGAGAGATACACACAGAAATACTATCTCCATACCTTTTAGCTGTGCTGACTCTACCCACTTATGGCACAAGCTCATTTTCATCCCCAAAACAACAGATATGTTTGCAGGGTCACCCAAGAGATGTGCTGAGAACAAGGAGATACTTTTTACCATAACTTCTGGAATCCTGGAGTTTTTTCTGACTCTACAAGCATATTAGAGGACCTCCATCTGCTTGTAACTGGAGCCAGAAAATGCTTTTTAGTGGTCTAAAATCACTTTCCAGAATGGGATATAATTTAAATGGGTGATACTTGTAGAAATATTGCTGGGCAGAAAGAAACCATCAAGGGACAACTGTCAAATAATAAAAGGACCTAACCAGTGGGATGCTTTGCCTAGGAAATAAGGTGGTGTTTGAGAAAAAGAGGCCACAATTACAACTTTTGTTGCCACAAAAGTTTATACAACCCTCATCCTTCACCTTTCAGGTGCAAAATCCTAGTCTGATCTTGGAGGACCTGTTGTTTTGAAGGAGGAAAAAATAATTTCTGATACTTCTTGGGATATCTCCTGACAGCTTTTAATATACAGTCTCCAGCTGAATTTGTGGTCTCATCAGCATCCCTGAACCCTGCACATCCATGCTTCTGCTTTGCACTTCTAGCAAAGCTGCAGACGTGCAAGAGTAAATACAGCAGTGGGTCATAGAATGGTTTGAGTTGGAAGGGACCTTAAAGATCATCTCATTTCAACCATGGCATAGGCAGAAACACCTTCCACTAGACCAGACTGCTCTAAGCCCCATCCAACCTGGCCTTGAAGACTTTCAGGGATCTGGCAGCCAAAGTTTCTTTGGGCAGTCTGTTCAAGTGTCTTACTACCCTCATAGTACAGAATTTCTTTCTAGTATCTAATCTAAACCTGCCCTCTGACAGTTTGAAGCCATTACCCCTTGTAGTGTCATTCCATGCCCTTGTAAAAAGCCCTTCTCCAGCTCTCTTGTAGTCCCTTTAGGCACTGAAAGGTGCTCTAAGGTCTCCCTGGAGCCTTCTCCAGGCTGAACAATCCCACCCGTCTCAGCCTGTCTCCATAGCAGAGGTGCCCCAGCACGTCTGAGCTTCAGAGATTCTTGAGACCACAGTCCAGGGCTTTGGATCATGCTGTTGCCAATGTGCATAGAATCCCTTAAAAATAATCAGAAGCTTATAAAGTGCCCCATACCTTCCTGTGTGGCCCTGGTGAGCTTGGTTGGAAGTCCAGGGCCAGGTAATCCACACTCCCCGAACTCTTTTTAGGCGCTGGGCTGTTGGTACCACTAGGAACAGGAGAAGCAGAAATGGGGTTTTGCTAATGCAGGGGAGAGACAGGAGAGATAATGAGGATTAAAATGGGAAGGAAGAAAGAAAAACGGAAATTAACATAAATCTGGAAATGAAACACGTTAGAGGCACCTTTAACAGAGCCTGGGTATTTGCTCACATGCCTCTGGGACAAGGATGTGCAAGAACTGCTGGGATACTATAAATGTTGTATATTGTGCTAAGAAATATTTCAAGCTCATGCACTTGATTTCAGGTTTCAGAGCAGCTCTGCTGCCTTTGTGCTGATTTTATTCACATGCCTGACAGCAGATGTGGGCTTTAGCACGTCTCAGGAACCACACCTCAGCAAGGCCAGGCCAGCTCTGGGATCTTTGCTAATCACAACCATGCTACACAGAGCACAGATTTCCTCTACCCCATTAGTTACATAGCCTCAAAAGTATGCTTCAAGTCAGTAGCTTCACCAAGAGAGACAAAATCCCCTCCCTGTAAGCAATGCCGCTCCCTGCTGCTGCTCTGATAGCCCCTGCTCCCACAGAAACATGATGTCAGCAGCTATTATGGGAAAAAAAAATTTGAAAAAAGCAACTTTAATTAGGAAAATACACCCTGACAATCCATATAAATTTTTATCCCTTCTTAATTCCTGGCAAAGTAGGCGATATATATTTCTGCTCTCAGACACATTGAAAACTCCGAAGAGACATGCCATTTTCAGAAGGAAACACCCTGTTTTGTGCATTTAGGGATGCACATAAGGATGTGCTCCACACAGTACTATCTCAGCACTTCCATGTCATGAGCTAGGAATGCATCTGCAGAGCTGGGGAGAGTACATGTCCTGCCAGGACCATCTGTCTTAGCTGTGGGGCCCTTACCATCGCCACGTAGTTCTCCTCGCTGTCTCCCGAGTCAGTGCTGGTGATGCTCTGGGAGGAGACAGGGCGACAGTACTGCAGGGAGCCTGCGTTGAAGGACTGGCTGCAAGAACAAGGGGTGGTGTGTTACTGATGGCTGCAGGTCCTGCTGGTCCTTTGCCAAGGAGGGATGGGAGAGGACAGCTCCTGATGCCTGCAACCATCACCGTGATCCAATCTGGGCATGAAGAAGAGCTGGTGGCATTGATGTTCTCCAGCCTGTCCTTTCCACGGGTCAGGAATCCCTGGGTTTGGTCTCCTCAATTTTTCTTTCCAGATTTTTTTTAGTAAAACCTTTCTTGCTGTGTACCCGTAACTCTCCTGCTCTCCTCTACACAAATCAGATTCCACAACTCTTTCATCTCACAGGAAACATTTAATTGTGGAGGATGGAGGGGCAGCCTTGGTGAAGCCTCTCACCTCCAGCCTCACCAAAGCTACAGGATTTGTTTACCATAGAGGCCCTATCCAAATTTTTTGCCGGAAAACAAATCCTCTGAGGAATTGTCTTGCTTTCAATTGGCCAAATCTAATTACACCAAACAAAATAATGAAATCAGCTTCTGTCATTAAAGCGCGTGTCTCAAAAAGCTATTCGTTGCCTTTCAGTGAAGCAGGGTCATATGATTAGCTGATAGGGGAAAAATCCATTAGCTTCTCCAGGGTCAGACCTCTTGTCAATCAAACCCTGCTCGCTGCTTCCCAGCGCAGTGATTTCAGCACACAGCCCTCATGCCCTGCAGTCAGTCTCCACACAATCCAATTTATTAGAGGAGTCAAAGCAGCCAAGCTTTGCTTCTGCCTTTTACAGGACAACATCAGACCATGAATTAGTAGCAGAGCTGGAATTGTGCGAATGCTGTTATTTTTGGCTGGCAGACATAGCTCTGAAGTGCTTCGGTTTAATTTTGCAGACTTCCTTCAGGCTAAGCTTTGCTTTCAAGGCAATCAAAACACAGCTTGGTCAGACCCTGAGAGTCACCCTGTGCTTTCAGACGATGACGGGGTTTTGGGGGGATAGCTTGGATGTGAAATCATGCCCCCCACACAGCGTGGCTTAGTTGGTCTGGCTCAGCTGCATCATGAATCGTGGTGGACCACAGGGCCCAGGCCAGAGCCACGGCTCTCCAGTAGTTGTCAGGTCCCAGAAACAGGAAATGTCTTCAAGAGGTCTTAATTAGCTTGTTAGCCACATGCTGGGCTTTCATGTGAAATCCCAACCTAAATGAATTTATCTTCCTGCCACCAGTTGTGATGTGGGGAACGTTTAATCCCTGGCAGAGGTGACAGCATAGCTACATGTAGACACCAGTGAGAATGAGACCAGAGAGCTGCTGTTGGAGCAAGGCAAGAATTCATCCCCCAACCATTACTCACGTTGGCCTGGACCAGGATTTTGTGACTGGCGATTTGAAGGGAAGCTCATCAATGACAGTGTTGTTCCTCAGGTCCAGCGGTGATGGCTTTGCTGGGGAGGGGAAAAGCCTTTATTCAGAGGCAGTATGTTCCTACAATCCAGCATCCATGACTGGCATGACAGCATCCCCAACAGATGGTTGATTACTTCCCATTCTACTGATCAGCCCTCCAGCCCTCCCTGCTGATGACAAATACTCCAAACCAAACCCTGTACTCATTTATGTCAGAACTGGGAGAAACCAGCAAATTTCTCCCTTTGCTCCACAGCCCAAAGTGGATGGGTGGTCCTAAAAGGGGAATGTGCTTTACAGGGATGGAGATTGCTAAAAATGCCTAAACTCCAAAACCATTCATTAGATATCCGTGGTAACTAATGCATTACATGGGGACACGACCAGGCTCTTCCAGGCCTGAACTGCCTCTGTGTGGAATGTTTTCCCATAGGTAATGGAAAAGGACATCTGCAGGGTAGCGTGATAGCTCTTCTCATCATGGATGGTTCATTCAGTGGAAGAATTCTATGCTCCAACCCCAGCCCTTGAACAGAGGTTTCATGGGGTTAGGTGTTGACAGCCTAGAGATGGGGGCCCTCCTCCTCAGGATCTCCTTGGCCACTTGTCAGACAATGGATTAGGAGACATTTGGAGAAGGTCAGCAAAGCCCTGAAGGAAGAACTGCCTGGAACCAGCCAGTAGGAAACTGTAGGAAAAATTTGTGTCATCTGAATACAACATTGAGATTTTGGGGTGGAGTACATGGAGAGGTGCAGGCCAAGGGGGTGAAATCCTGCCTGTGACATGCATCTCCTGTAAAGGCCTGGAAGGGTTTGAGATGGACTGTTCAAGCACCATGAAGGCTGCATTTGTACTACAGAGCTCCTGAAAGAGGAAGAGGATGGGGGATATCTGAAGGTCTGACTGTTCTGGCAGTAACAAAGTGAACCCCACCTTGGACTGGACAAAACTTCAGAGATGTAGTCTGAAGTATGAAGAGAATAGAGGGATTCCTGGAAAGATTTGTGCACAACCAGCTGTTCTTACCTTTCCGGTCGGGCTTGAGGTTGCGGTTGACTGGTGGGGGCTGGATTTCACTCAGCCGCCTGTGGCACTGAGCCACGGCTCCTCCTTTATGCACAGGAAGGGTGGCTGAGGACAACCCCACCAGGTCAAAGTGATGCGGCCCAGGGCTCATGGGGATGTAGAGATTTTGGGCATTGTCGTTGCCTTTCTCGGCGTGGATTAGGGGCGAGGAACCAGGGTTCATGGGGACGTAGTTGTCCTCGGAGTCGGTGCTGTGGGAGCGGGCCACCGCTGCCTTGGCCTGCTGGGGCACAAGTGGGAGGATGGGCTGTGAGCATCAGGCACTGCTCAACCCCATCCACTACAAACCCTTCATTTCATCATAACCAAACAACATCTGAGGGGTGACTCACTCTAAAACATAAGCACAGAGGGAAGGAATGATCTGTCCCCTCCCTGGCCATCAGTTTGCACTGAGAGGGTCTACCTCCTTTGTTTCGAAGACATTGCAACATCCTGAGTTTTCAGAAAGGTCTTTATCACCCAGACCTGAGCATCCTCTCATGATCACAGTAAGCTGGAGAAGCATGCTTAACCTGGAAAGTCTTTCTTCCCTAGGCTCTGTCCATGACTAGAATGCAATATGAAACGCTGCTTTAATGTCATTTCCAGCTCAGGAAATCTTAGAAAGTGCACAAAAGAGGCTGTTCTGGCAAGATGTCAAAATTTAGCTCAGCAGCATCCCAGGCTTTCAGGAAGAAGGCAAACTCTTGGGTAGTATTTTTTGGGCCAAGGCTGCAGGCAGATACACTGTATGGAAGCACAGCTCTGCACATGATGCTGGGCTAGGTGGTTGCCACTTCATCTGTTCTCTGCAGGTCACCATGGTTTTAACTGAAACCATTAATAGACCCCTTCTTGACTTAGCTCCGCAGGACTGGGCTGTGAGGGCTAACTTGGAACCAACCTGTCTCTGAATCTGTAAGGTGCAAGTGGTGCCTGCAGTGTGGTGGCCCACACCAAGGCCAACTCACCAGGTAGGAGTTGTAGCCATCGTTCATGGACTCGACTGAGTGCACCGCGCTGCCGCCCCCGTGCTGGGGGTACTCGTACGTCTCACAAGAAGAAGCTGCAACACAACCACAGATGCACGTGTCCCACCACAACTGCTAATAAAATGGGGTCCCTGAAAACAAAATCCAGGCACTGGTAGGGCAGAATCTGTTCTTGTTGATTGAGATGCTGATGAGAAGACATGGTCTTTAGCTTGTCACAGGCTCTCTGCTATGCACCTTCCCAATTAGCATCTCTCTGATGCATCAGCACAATTGCACAATTTGCCATGCAGACCTAACCCTGCTCTGTCAAAGTGCTGCAAAATCCCAGGGGTAAAGGTGTCAGATAAGGCAGATCATGGTGACAAAACTGGTTAAGAGGGAGCTCTGTTACAGCTTGCTCAGTAAATGTAAAGGCTGGCGGCCTCCAGCAAGAGGAGGATGGGTGCTAAGCTCTTAAACAGACCAGTCAGTTTACTGCTGAGCATAGAGCTGATCTCAGCCTAAGTGTGGGCATTTAGGTAGGAGGAAGAAGCATTTCATAGAGCTGTGTGTATAATTTACAGTGTATTTTCTCTCCAGCCACCTTTTCTAAGTTACTTTGCAACTATCTCATCTTAGGCACAAGGTTTAGAAAGGGCATGTAGACCTACAGCCCACCCATGGCCCATGGCAATCATGGCTCTGCTGCTCTTGGGGATGCTGGGTTTTGGAGATATGCAAAACCAAGGTTTTGTTCACCTGCCCTGGTGGGCAAAACCAAGGCAGCTCCAGGCTGAAGTATGCTCTGATAAATCTGGTTACGAATTGAAGGTAAGCTAAAAATGGCTGAAATAACAAAAATCTGGCGAAGGGCTGCATAAGGAAGCACATTTAGAGTTCTAGTTCAAGGTAAAACACAGCCAAGAGCCAGCTGAGCAGCTCTGGTGGGCAGAACTCTACGGATGCCTCTCCATGCCTGCTGAATAAAAAAACAGGGCCAGATCCTGGCTGGGGAGAGCTCCTCTGTGTTTATCCCCCTGGTTGATGCCCCCTGCACCCCAGCTCTACCCCAATCCAGTGCGACTGATCCCCCCAAGGCTGCTGGATAGCACAAAGCCACCCCCAGGTCCCTACCCCCAAATTCACCTCGGTGCAGTCTGCTGTTCTCCACTGCTGGCAGCGTGTTTCTCCGGGGAATGGTGGCTGCCATGGGGGTGAGACCTACGTTTTCACCAGGCTGGGGCCGCTGGGGTGGACTGCCCCACCGTGGCTCTGTCTGCCCAGGTTTGGGGGGCCGTGGGGGTGGTGCAGCGGGTGAGTCGCTGGCGGCCACAGCCAGAGCGTTGTGGTTCTTGTCCAGTGTAAATGTCCTGGGGATCTGGTAGATGGAGAGTGGGGTGGCAGGGATGTCATAGGAGTCCGTGGAGAGCTCCCCAAACTCCTTGCATAGGGTGTTGTTGGGAGTCTTGTAGGTGTAGACCTCCTCATTATCAGTTTCGGAGCTGGTGAGGCTCGACTTGGGGTGGGTGTAGGAACCAAAGGAGCGCGGGAGGTCGTAGGCACTGTCCCTGAACTCCGAGTTGTGCCGGCTGGGTTTTGGCAGGCTGTAGAAGCCGTGGAGCTGCCCACCAACGCCGTTCATGCAGTGCCCGTTGCCCTGCGAGAGCTTCTGGACCGCCGTGTCGCTCCGCATGAAGAAGGCAGACCTTGTGGCTTGGGAGAAGCTGGCACTCCTGCAGAGGGAGGGGAGAAAGGGGCTGAAGTGGGGGGACAGCTGGTTCTGGGTGCAGAGAGCTCTGCTCCCTCTGTCACCTTACTGATCTGGACTGCCCAACCCCAGAGCAATGAGAACGCATCAGACCCCTCCAAACATGCCCAAAAGCCACTTAATCCTGAAAAAACATCAAAATGCCTCTGTCATAGGTGAGAGGTACACGCACCCAGCTCCATGACAGGGCCATAGGCAAGAAGGGGCCTTTTGTCCAGACATAAATTGCTCCAAAAGGGCAATTTTCACACCAGCTGACAATGTCCTAGGGCACAGCTGCAAAGTGCCAATCTGCCAGCATTGCCATAGTGCCTTGACCGCCCATCTGCAGTAGAGGAGGGAGACTTCATCTTACCTCTGACTTGCAAATGTGTTTTGAGAAGGCCTGAAAAAAATTCCTGATGGGGATTGTTTCAAAGTCTCCAGCCATGTCATCATCCTGCCCTCTTGCAGGACAAGCACTGGGGAGGTGATAGAAGTCCCCAGCTGGGATCTGGGGTTTGCAGCCCTGACGTGCATGGGAGGAGGAATGAAACTCACGGCTAATTTCAGATTTGTAAAAGCCCTTGAGTCCTCCAGGGCAAGCAGGGCAGTGTGATCACTAGATCCATGCCTTGGTAATGATTCCTTGATTTTCGTGCAGCCATGCCTGGGGACACTCAGAACAGGAGCCAAGCATGGAGGTCTCTAGCCTCTCTTGGGCTGGTTAGCCACTGCTCTTGTGCTGATTCCCTTCAAGGTACTTCCATTTCCTGTTTCATCCCTGCTTTATCCCTGTTTTATCCCTTACATGGGTCAGGCTTTTGGGGACCACACTCTCCCAGTTCAGAAAGGGCTCAGCCAGCCCCATATAAACACCCCCCTACAGAAGAAAGCTCTGCCCTGTATCAATCATGGTGGTGAGAAAAAGTGAAACAGTTATGGGGAGAGTTTCCAGTCATGGCAAATCCCTGGGAAAGTGCCAGTCCTATGGGAAAAGCTGGGAGATGCTGGTTTACACTGCTCCAGTGTGGTTGATGCTCTGCAGGGACAACAGGGACTCTGTTTCATGGATCCAGCACGAGATGGCGCTCAGAAATAGGGCTTATTTAGGGGAAAAAGCAAGTGATGCTGTGGTAAGACAAATGAATCCCTGCCACCTTTGGACCTCAGTCCACTCAGAAAGTGCTTTGGGTTCTGTCAGGGTATTTTCGGTGGAGGACTTGAAATATCTCATGGGTTAATTATTCTGCATTGCCTGCCAATTAGCTACTATTACCCTCATTTTATGGATGAGTTAAGTAAGAGCTCCAGAGCAGAAAGGGCAGGGATTCCCAGCAGTCCTGCAGCCTGGCCCCATGCACTGGGCATTGATCCGATGATTATTTCTGGCCCAGTTGCAGAAGCAACCACTGGCCAGTTTGCTTCTGCTCACCAAAACATTTCTGCTTGCTCCCTTCTCCTCCAAGTCCCAGCCCTGCTCAGGTTCTCAGAGGGTGGCTTTTAGGTATCCTCACAGCTGCAGTGTGAGAGGACCATTTTTTTTCAAACACTGTTCATTAACTCCATCTGAAGTTAATTTTTATGAGCCTTTTTCTGTTGTTTTCTGAGTAGGGAAAGTCAGCTGCAGCTGGAAAGCCCAGTGGAGGCTGCAGCCTGAGCTCTGCTCTCACTCCACGCCAGCTGGGCTCCGACTGTCTCTCCCTCCCTCCCTCCCTCCCTCCTCGCCCTCTCCTGTGAGCCAAAACTCTTCATGTCAAAAAAACTCCTCGCTATTTAAGGCAACCGGCTGGGTCTGGAGGCGGGAGTTGTCGCTGGCTCAGACATCCCACACCGTGCACACCAGCTGCCACGAAGCCCAGTGAGCTCTGCAGGGGGTGAATGGCAGAGGGGTGCAAACCCTGACCATCCCTTTGTTTGTCCTTTTTCTGGTTAAAGGCAGGCCCTGCCTGCAGGATCATGAAGTGGTTGAGGTTGGAAGGGACCTGTAGAAGTCACCTGGTCTAAACCAGGGCAATCTAGAGCTGTGGCAGGACTGTGCCCAGACAGCTTCTGAATATCTTCAAGGAGACTCCTGAACTTCTCTGGGCTACCTGTGCTAGTGTTCAGTCACTCTCACAGTGAAAAATGTTTTCTGATGTTCAGGTAGGCTCTCCTGTGTTTCAGTTTGTGCCCATGGCCTCTGGTCCCTGGCACTGGGCATCACTGACAAGAGCCTGGCTCCGTCCCCTTTGCACCCTCCCTGTAGGGGAGATCCCTCTGAGCCTTCTCACGTGGCAGCTGAACAGTTCCAGCTCTCTCAGCCTTTCCATTTAAGAAAGATGCTCCAGGCCCTTCAGCAACTTCATGTCCCTTTGAGCTGCATCCCATACTGACACCAGGGATACTGCTAGGGACTGGCCTCCAACTAGACTTCATGCCACTGACCACCATCCCCTGGGTCTGGCCATTCAGCCAGTTTTTAACACCATCTGAAAAGCCAGGACAGCCGGGAGCTTGTGAGGTCACCACTCTGACCTTCTCCCCCTCCCAACCACAATGAGATGAGACCATCACCCAGGACTTTCTCCAGATGGGTTTTGCAGACCTCCAAGGATGGAGGTGGGTTGAGCCACTCACACCCAGCCCTCCCCTCAGCTGTCCCCGAGTGGGTGGGCTACAATACCTTGCGTTTTCCGTCTTCCTGCTCATACACTGGTGGAGGAAAAGGTAGTCCTGGGGGGCACTGGCAGACAGGGTGCTCTGGAGGTGGCTGGCAGGTGAGTCGAAGGTGAACAGGGTGGGCTGGCTGGAGTGGGAGGGCGCTGAGGACTTGCGCTCTCGCAGCAGGTGGTGGCTGGCACTGCTCAGCTCTGCCGGGGAGGAGCGCGGGGCGTGGTTCATGGAGGCGATGCTCCTCAGGGTGTCTGTGCAGAGAAAAAACACACCTGTGAGCGTGAGAGGTAGCTACCCCACATCTCTGTTCCCAGGGTTTTCCTTAGATACCTTCCTGGCATTTATGGAGGTCAGTGTGGTTTGCTAATGGCTCCAAGCGATTCTCTCAGCTTCTCTACTCAGAGCACATGGATACCATGGAAATAAATATTTATCATATTTTACCATAAATAATCTTTCATAATTTTATAATATTTTGTCACATGCTTAGTGGCTGCATGATGTCTGCAGGATATCAGCCTACTTCATGGGGAGCTCAGCGGGTTGTTAAAACCTGATTGAAAAGAGAGGAGCTTTCACACCGCAGTGAGATGTGATTTAAGTCACCTCCATCTCTCTGTGCAAGGACATCACTGCTATCCCTTTACACTTGGGTTAACTGAGGAGTAGGGTGGGATTCTGGAGGGACATAATGACAGCAAAGATGAAAAATATTCTCATGTTTCCAAATTCTGTATTGATTTTGTGACCTCAAGAGAGTTGCTGCTGTTTTCTGTGAATAAAGAGGGATGCAGACCCAAGGCGTGACTCTTAGTGCCCACTCCCCTGCTCAAGGAGAAACAGACTTTAAAATATTAAATTAACTTCAGTGGAGACTATCCCAGAGGTCAGGAATAATCACCAAGCTATTCCAGCCCTCTCATAAGTGTGCTTCATGAATTCAAATCATAGATGAATTTTTATAGCCAAGCTGTAAATCCCCATTAAAAAAAAAAAAACCAAAACCAAAACCAAAAAAGCCAAAACAAAACCAAAACACCCAGAAAACCCACAAGCTGCAGAGTATTTTGGAAACAGTGATCCATCTCTGGTTACAGAAGACCATCCATGCACTCCTGACATGTGAAAATGGTTTGCAAAAGTCACACTTCATATAAAAAGTGTGATTTGCATTTATTTGGTGCTGATACAAAACACAGAAAAAACCCAGACCCCAACAAAAACGGGAAAGTCACTCATTTTTTAGCCACGACTAATTTGGGGATTGATCTCAGGTTTCCCTGACACAATGTTCACCAGCCCTTCAAATTTGACTTCAGACACCCATGCTCCAACCTGAGGAGGAGGGACATTTTATAGATTACCAGTCTCTTTTTTTCTATTCCTCCCATTTAATTCCAAATCCTACCAGAAATTTTGCACCTGACTCCTTTATGCTACAGAGAAATGAGCTCTCTACAAAGTGGCTGTCGTGGCTCGGACAAGAAGCTCCACACAGGGTGATTTTTCACCGACTTCTGAATCATGTCAAGAAACAAAATCAATCTGTCTGCTGCTCATTCATTGTTGCTACATTTTTCTCCCTGGTGTTACTGCAAACTTCACCCGGTGCACAAAAAGTACATTAATAAAAGCCAAAGAGCCTGGCTTGACTGTGTTGTTTGGTTTGTGCTAAACACAGAAAGGATCGATATTTAACATTGACATTAATGGTGGGGGATGACAGCTTAAAACTCTGATTCCTGTCTTTTTTGCATGGGCATTAAAAATCCCCTGGGGCTCTTCATGGGAGTAAATGGCCATCTCGGTGTCCTCGGACAAAACAGTGTCTTGACCCTCATTCTTATTAAATATTTATCCCATAGCAGTGCAGAATTATCCCCATTGGAAAAGGAGTCTTGAGAGCTATGAAAATTCCAAATGGGAGTGCTTTGAGATCAACCAGGATGAGAGATTCCCAAGCCCACACTGCCGTCAAAAACAGGGGTGCTGCACCCAAAATGCCTCTCAGGAACCCAATCCTGCCACCTCCTGAATCACCACCAAGAATTGCCCACGGCACTGTGCCTTGGCCAAGACTCTTTGGGCATGGTGAGGATGACAGGTTGGTGTTGTGCTCCTATCCCAGCAGGAAGGTCATGTATGGGTTCAACTATGAACTACACTGTGTTGGGGTCCTTCCAATAGCTCTGGGCTGTCCTCTCACACTATCCCTGCAGGCTCTGCACTTGCCATTGCATCAAAATGTCATGGCAAGGCAAAATACACCCAGGAGTTAGAAATAACACTGATTTATTTGTGCTAACACAGCCTGAGGGGAGAGATGGGGCTGCACAGAGGAGACAGTCTCCAGCAACCCCCCAGGGCACAGCAACTTCAAATCATAACACTTCAGGGAGCCCTGGCATTCTGCACTGCCAGGAGACCTTAATCTTTCCCAAAAAATCACTCTGATTTGGGGCAACTGGAGAACGCAGCGCAAAAGATGCACTCATTGAAATTAGGATTAATTACTCCATGGTTACTCCAACCACATAAATGAAAATGGGGGATGAAGAGGGGCAGGAGGCAATGCCTGGTAAAAGCATGTCACTTCCCTGGGGAAAGCCGCTCTATTGGCATCCTCATTGATTTTCAAAATGAATTCCCAGCTCGCTTCCCACAGCGACCCGGCCACCGAGAGCATTAGTGGGAGCCAATTCAGGACTCACGTACTCCATTAGGTCTGTGAGATGAACTCCATAATAGTAGGTGAGAGATGGATTGCTTTGCAGGGCTGGGAGGCTATTGCAAGGGCTGGGAAGATAAATCCTGTGGAAGGAGACTGCCAAGATTGGTCTGGATTTTTTATGTTGTAGGGGTTTTTGGCACTAGAATAAAGGACAGCTCATGTGTCCAGGTCACACGCTGACAGCGGGTCCTGCTGGAGGGCAGGCAAGGAGGCCAGAAAGGAAATCATGGCGAAAAATAGTATTTGAAGACTAGCACACACTAAGGAAAAAATCAGGACACCACATCAACTTGAAACGCAGACAGATCCCCAGGAGGGCAAGGCAAGCCAGAGATCCCAAAGCCATTTCAACTTGCCATGCTGCAGCACCCAGCTGCCAAGCAATGTGGACAAACACTCCTTTCCCACATCCATGCACTGCTCTTAGTGAATAATCTCCACGGGATCACATCTGGATGCCTCCAGGCATTGGTCCCACCCGCAGCATGACCAAAGATATCAACTCAATCTCTCCACAAGCCAAAAAGAATGATGAGTCTCAATCCCTCATGGCCATCCACCTTGGGGCCATGGATAAACCCAGGGCCCTCCTTCATTTAACAGCGCAGACGTAACCCTCTAATCCTTTGGCTTGATGCTGATATCTTGAGTTTATGTTGAGGGAATGTATCAAGTACAGCCAAGGAGGGATAAGATCCTGTGCAGTTCCTACTGCCATTCCCAGGGGGGGGCAGAGTTAAAGTTATGAAGTGGGGCCATGTGGGAAGTGTCATCTTAACCCCACGTTTCCTGGCCAGCTCTCCTCCGAGTTTGGGGAATTGGACTCTCACGGTCTGGAAAAGGCAGGGTTGGACGCCCACAAGTTAAAATTCAGTGTCAGCAGCACGATTTACACGCATACATCTTGCTGGGCTCAGGCTACAGCTGTTGCACTGGTCCCTGCAAGAAAATGAGCCAGCAGCTCTGTGGAGACAAACCAGCACAGCCCTGCAAAACCCCATGGTGTCAGTGGCCTTTGGCTGAAGACTTGAAACTCACTAGTACAGGTTAGGATGCACCTTTTTGTCCATGTGTTACAGCAAAGTGGGGAAAAAAACTTGGAAATCCATCCTCAAAGCAAAAATCCACAACTATGAGCACAGCCAGCAATGGGATGGGCCAGGCTGGGAGCCAGGAATTTTTTATGAATGTTTTCAATCTCCCAAAGCGGTAATTCCCTCCTTGTTGACAGTTCTGAATTCCCTTGCTCAGAGCACTCGACTATTGCTGTGTGCACATAGCTTCACACAGTGTTCCTGGGCTTATCTGAGCAAAATAATAACTCAGCCTCCTTTGGAAATTGTTGCTCCGAATGTCCTTTTCCACCGGTGCCGAAACGTCATCCTTCCCCTCCTGAAGGCAGAGGCTGGGACTGCAACTCCCTGTGTCTTCAAATGATGCTGTGGATAAATTCCTATGCTCCTGCTGATCACAGCAATGGTGCCAGGCTTGCCTGGTATCCCTGAGTGGCACAAAATTCCCCTGATCCCCATCATCAAACTGGCAAGGACTGGTCCAAGAGCTCCACAGATAAGAGCTCCTCAGATCTGCTCTGGCCACAAAGTGCCTTGGACCACACTCCTGCCTTTGTGCCATTTAAAACTTGTGGCAAATGAGATTTTCTTTATTGAGGGAATAGAAGAAATCTACTAGAAATAATCCCTAGGATGGCACAGAGAAGACCATGCTCATGCACCATTGTTTTCCTCACTTTTTGGAGCAGTTCCATCATTTATTAGCAAAAAGAGGGGGAACCTTCTTCATGGGAATCTCCCTGCATCCCCACTTTTGCTGCCAACTCTCTCCTCAAGCACAAATACCAAGAAATAATTAAAACAAGACAAACAACCCTACAAAAACAAGCCATCCACATGCTTCTCCTGGCAGGAAGAGAACAAACAACATGTCCAGTGGATGAGTCAACACATCACAGTGTTGCCAAGAGGCCCTGGGATGCCATGAGGATGAGCATGGCACACGAGGAAGGGTATTTACTGAGCTTTCCCTATCGCCTCCAAGTTGGATGGCATTTGGAAAAGCTGTTGCCAGTCTGAGGATGCCTTGGCAGATCACTAAAGGTTTTCTCCAGCAGGTTAGTGGGACATAGCATCTGATCTGGATAATTTCCCCTCTCCTTCTAAATGGAGAGCTGTGTGCATGGACAGGGGCACCCTGATTCTTATCACTGCCTGAATTTTGGGCGCAAAGCAGGGGCAGCTGAGCTTCCCAAAAGCAAGGACAGGACACAGCTTCATCCCTGACTGCAGAAGAGCTGAAGAGAAGAGAGACAACAGTGACAAAAGCCTTTTGAGCTTTTCCTTTCCAGTTTCAGATGCTCATTTCTATTTGCTTTGGGAAACTGGTCAGGACAGACTGGCCAAGGGAAAGGAGGAGCATCACCCCTTCACAGACAAGGATCTGCTACACAGAGAGCTGAGGGCATGGCTTCAGTTATACAATTTCAGTCATCTAAATGATTTGCTATGCCAGTTTCCTTAGGTTTTCTCTGTGGAGAACAGGGAAATCTCCTAATTATTTAAGCATTTGACACAGGACAGGGAGAATTACCCAAGAGAGAGTAATGGCAGAGACAGTGAGAAAAAGGTGACAATAAATAGCATCGTCTTTCTCCATTAGTGCCAGTACTGTGCTTGCATTTGTATGAAACAACTGAAAAATAGTGGCAAAGTAATAGAGCATTTGCTTCGGAGAAGCTCAGGAGACAGGAGAAAAAAAATCACAGTGCTGGAGAGTGAGTGAGCAAGAAGAGAGGGAAAGGAACCAAGTCCTGACCTTAAAGCATTATATATCTCACTCGTTTTAACAGTAATCAATTCTTTGAAGGACGAAGGAGCAGAAGGCAGACTCCAACAGAAACAATGCAATGCTTTTTCCTGATGAACACAGGTTTGCTTCTGCAAGATGAGGCTGTGCCCTAAATCCCATCCCTGCCCTGGGAAATAGCCCTTGGTGACAGTGACCCATCTCTATTTCATATCAACATGTCCTGGACATGGCAGTTATCATCTGAGGAGCAAATCTGCCACTTGATTGTGGAGCTCAACACTCATGTCCATACTTGGAAGTCCAACATTTGGCCAGACTGGGATGCCTGGTGTGCACCTATTTATTTTTGTTATAAGGGTTTCAGTGCTTGGAGATAAAAGCAGACAAAGGTGGATGCTCACTTTGTGAGGCTTGTGTGTGCCCATGTGGGACACCCTTATCTGAGAGCCCTGGAGTGTGACAGTGACCCACAGCTAGGGATGAAGGACAGTCCCAGGGTGGCAGCATGGGCTGGGCCTTGTTTGCTGCATGGAACTAACCTCGTCTTGCTCTGCTTCACGGATCATCATTTCTGATATTGCAAAACCAATCTGTAGAGGGGATGCAAAACCCATCTGATTAAATGGGATAAAGAAAAGGCTGGAACAGAGGAAAAGGGCAAAGATGATGTGGTGTAACTGTAAAAAACACAAAGTGGTCTCAAGGTGGGTATTCTTGCCTTTGTCAGGCTAAGTATATAAGGTGGCAAAACCCAAGGCAATGGGGATGTGTAGAATTAGCTGCTTTCTGTCTGTGGGTGGCACATGTGATTCTGGCAAATGCTAGAAGCATCCTTAGCAAGTCTGTCTGGAGGTACAAGCAGTCTGTGGAGGCCAGCACTGCAGGACAGGGTTGAAGCTGTTGAAAACGAAGAGCTATAGAAAGAGATGACACATTTATATGAGAAAAGGGTTTTTTTCCCCCAGAGGCAGACTCATGATGGCCTAGGATCAAACCCACTCTCTTACTATGTGACATGAAGCTCTGGCATCCTGTTTCAGAGTACTGCATTGGATATTATTACTGGTTATTACTAGTTATGATGATGATGATGACGACTAATGATTTTGGCACCTCCTAACCCAGTTTTCCCTTGGAAATTACTCTTGAGCAGTCTCACCCAAGTGCTGTGGTTCAACACGTCATGAAAAAGTCCAGAAGCTGGTGCACCACTGACTTCACCTAGCCCAGGAAAAACTTGCTTTTAGGTCCTGAACAATTTTTTCCTCGTCCTATTACCACTCACTGCAAGCAGTATGTAGGAACCTCTCCTTGCCTGAGCAAACATGAGTGCATGCCTCACCTAGCAGGGATGGAGGAGAAAGAATGAATCCTGGTCTAATCCCTGACAGGGCTTCTTAACAGCTTGCTTTAAATTTTATAGCTCTTTTTATAGACAGTGGGAGAGGAGGTCTTTAATGTTCCAGGAGAGCAGAGAAAAACTTTCACTAGGAGAAAACGTGAACCCATTTTACTTATGCATGATTTAGGACCATTTCTATTCAAGGCAGCGCACAAGAGGCCCAAATATTTGCACTTTGTATTACAGAAGAACTGCTGTTCCTGGCTCTTTACAGAAGTAATTTATTTCAATCTCACCTTACCTTGGGGAAACAAACATTTTAACTCCCAGTTTGTCAGGGAGTCAATAAAACAGCAGCATTGTTATGGGTCTGCTTTACCACTGCTCAGCAAGGCAACACTTGAGATAAAAACAGCACCCCCGAATTTCTCCCTTCAGAGTCCTCTTCTTTATGGGTGCATTTCACTCATGCATGGGACCTAACTGGAGGAATTTGACTCTGTTCTTCTCTCCTCTATGTAAGATTAATGTTAGTTTTTCTCTGTGGGTGGTATTTTAGCTGATGAGTTAAAAGGAAAGGGAAGTGGGAGCTGTGGGGCAGGGGTAAGGGGTGAAGATGGGTTAAGGTGGCTGCAGTAGAGCTCCACATTTCTCACACAGCTTCAGGTGAGTCCATCATGCTCAGCCCTGCAAAAATCCATAGAGGAGACAGAAGAAGTCATTAACCCTCATGGACACAGTATTGTGTCCTGGAACCAGCCACAAAGCAGCCCAGAAGTCAGTGCAAGCAAGTCAGTCCAGCTCCAGAAAACACACTTGTAGGGGTGGAGACTGAGTGTTTTTGGTTTTTTTTCTAGCTGGAAGTAAGCTTCCCTTTTTCATCTCTTCAGCCTCTTCTCTCAAAACAAGCCTATCTGCAATGGTTTTCCGTGTGGTTTTTTGTTTGTTTTCTTGTTCTGGGCATTTTTTCATTTAGACACATGGGCAGACCCTGTCCACATACTGGGATTATCTGAAGAAATCCTGAAGGCAATGCCATTCTTAAGATAATAGAGGGCAAAATGCAAGAAGCAAAACCCTGCATAAGCAATGGGAGAATTGCACCTTGCCCAGCTGCTCTCTTGATGGGTTCTGCAACACCAGCACTCCAGGAATAATGCAAACAGCTCAAAAAGACATCCTGGATTTTTCTGCCCATCATTAAAACACCCAGTCCTGCCCATTAGACAGTCTATTAACAGTGCTCAGTGGCAGCAGAGAAAGAAAAGGTCCTTTCCAGCAAGCTATTCACATTGCCAACGAGGTTAAAAATGCCTGTGACCCTCAAAGCTTTATGCATTCAGAAATCAGGAGTTCACATGCAGTAGAGGTCTTCAGCATCAGTTAAAGCCCAGGGGTTTTTCTCTTCTTCTTCTTTTAAGATGCAATGATGGCAAAAGGATTTGGAATTTATTCCCTACACATCGCCATAATCAAATAATATGCTAATGCTATTAGCATGGGACCTTGCATGGAAAATGACTTAGACTCATATTCTCTTTCAAAATACTAGAGTTTCATTTAAATTGGTCTCCACAGCAACCAGAAATGAACCGGAATAATGTCAGATAGAAATTGTCATGTCTGGGCATGGCAGACAAGGAATTTTGCATCAGGGATTGAGGGGAGAGCCATGAAGACAGCCTGATCCCACCAGGGTTGGTGGGTTCGTGCTGGTCAGCTCCTTCCCAAGAAGTCAGTGATGACGAATACAAGGACAAAATTCACTTGCACGTCCAGGAGGATCTCAAAGCATCCTGATGGAAAAGAGATGAGAAGACATGATGTGGCTCATGTAGAGTGATGCCTGAGAAGGTTTTCTTGGTCCTCCTCCCCACAGATGCTTTCTAAGCAGCCTCGGGGCAGACACATAAGACAACTGGTTTCATTGATGCTGAATCAGTTCTTGTCTGTTAAACTCACACCTGGCTGTTTGCAACTGGTCTGAGAGAAACAAGCTTCTCACCATGGGCCACACTCCTGTATCTTAGGGTTGTACAAGCACAGACCAGGAAGAAAGTATTTGTTACTGGCTTCCCTCTGTTACAACAGGAAATGCTGCTGCTTCCTTTATCTCAGCTGCTCACAATCTCTCCATAGTAAGCTCTGTTTCCCATGAGGACCTAGAATTTGAAGAACCTGCAGCATTCTCTGACCTGTGCCCACCAGCTGATCACATGGTTCTGTCCCATTGAAAACACTCCCCAAACCCATTCAAAAATGAGCTGAGCTTTGCAATGCCATGGCTGAAAAGTTGTGGTTAGAAATTAGCTCTAATTTCCCATGAAAGTGTTTCCCCAGCTGCTGTACTCATCTTCCCTGCACCTGTTTCAGTCTGTGGTAACCATTACATCAGCAGGCATGGTGTGATCCTCATCCTGGTTGGGGCTTCTAGACATTCCCCTAATCATAAAATGAGTATTAGCAATGTGTCCCACAAAAATATCTTTGAAAGCAACGTCAGAAAGTGGGAAGCATCTCACTTGAGAATGGCTGAGAGTTCAAGCAATTAAAAGAAAACAACCCTGACCAGTCTTTCGATTCTGTTTGTAATTAGCTGGGTGCTGGTGGGTGTTAAAACATCTGTACTGGTTTGGCAGGGAGTGGGGAGCGCAGCTTGTGCCAAAGGCAAGAACTGGCGTGGGTTGAAAGCAGTGCAATACTTTGGAGTGGATTTGCACTCAGAAATGCAGGGCTGGCAGCTCCTCCCACAAGCGATTTTGTGTTAGGGTCAGTTCCAGTAGTGTCCCTGTCCCCATATTCCCCATCCATCATGGCTTCTGCCCCTGTGGGACCACCCCAAGAAAGAGCTGAGGGTGGCTAAAGGAGATGCAGAGTGGGCTGGAGTCCTCAATCCCACTGGGCTTAAGATCCTGATAGACTGGTCACTATCAGTCCAGCTCCATCTTATGTTCTTGTTTTTCTTTTCCCTGTGCATGAGTGTTTCCACCTGGACACCCTCCATCTCCCCATCACATCTGGTCATGCACAAGCAAGACTCTCCCCACTGGATATTTCTGCACTGAGAAGCAAAGCAAACTCGCAGCATGGATGTTGCTGTTTGAACCCTGGGCACTGAAGCACGGGCTGGTTTTGTGGTTATTTTTTAACACACAGCAGCAGTAGGGCTGCGTTTAGTGGAGCAATGGAGTGTGATGTAGAGCTTGGTCCTCAGGAGACTCAGGTAAGGCAGATTTATCACAATCTCCTTCACGGTTACAGATCCGGATTTTGGCATTCATTGCCTACTCAGGTACAAAACATCAACTGGCATCCAAAGACCAGAGCAAACCATCCCTGCTCTGATTCTTGCCCATGGGGGTGGGAACCATCCCGTGGGCTTACTCAGCATTTTCTCACCCTCCTCTTCCTCGCTCAAACCAGCTCACAGTGCGGTGAGCCCATTCTTAAAAGCCAGAAGCACCAGATGACATTACCCCCCTTGCAGCTCACCCATCCTTGCACCCACCACAGCTGGAACCAGCACCCAGAGCAAAATCCCCATCTCCTTGCCCGGTGCCTCGCCCAGCGCTTCGCGCTCGGCTTAGGGCAAGCTGAAAATCTTCTGACATCCTCCAGCTGGAAAACGCCATTTAATCAAAATAGGAGCTTGCCAAGGGATTGTTTGAAGCCAGAAATTACAAGAAACCTTCAGAGAATAGAAGTGAATTTTAAGTAAAAAGGGAGAAGGTCAAGGTACTTCAATTCATTCTCATCAGAGTGTATGATTTTTGGGGGGCAGATTGCCCCTCTTTGACTGAAAATCATCATCATGTGCTTTTTAGATGTGAAAGTGCAATTCTTGTTTTTTCTTGAAATTCATTCAAATTCAGAATGAAAAGGTGTGAATTAAAATCGGCTCTGAAAGAGTATGAAAAATGAATACCAGAGGGAGTGAAAATGAAGATGCTGAATTCTCACTGCCTTTCAAACGGAGTTTGTTTTGGGCATGTCACCTGCTCCACTTGCTGCAAGGACAGCATTTCCCCAGATTGCTCTGACTCCATATAGGCAACTTCTGAACACTTCTTCTTCCTCACAGGAATGGGATTTATTTAATTTCTGATTTTAATTTAACTTAAAGTATTTGGCTGCTGAGACAGATCTGGGTGAGATCCATCTTCATCCTTCATCTATGGGATGAGAAGTGGAATGGTGACAAATACACAGTACATTAGACCCATTTCTCTCCAGAGATGATGAGAAGAATAAGCCAGGATATAATGGCTTTTGGCTACAACCACGGGAATGCAGGAACTACTGGGACCAGACCAGACTAGAAGCCAGCCTGCTCCAACCTCCCAACTCCAACTGCTCTGGAGACAGCCGAGAACTTCATGGGGATCACTCATGTAGCAATGCACCTGCAGGGAAAACCCATTTGTGTGTCACTTTATCACTGATACAACTTATTAAAACAAATATTTTAACTTATCTAATATGACTGAGGGCATTCTTGCAGCCATGGCAGTGCTAATTCTTTGAGCCGCTTCATCTGTGAAACAAACCATTGTGTCAGACAGGTTTGGGAACACAGGGTTGGCCTTCCCTTCAGATGGCACCACGAGACACCAGACCAGCAGCATCTGTTCTCATCACTGAGATATGAATGGATTTTTTTAGTACTCAAAGCTCTGTTTGCCCAGGACTTGGACAGCATGGATTTATCTCCATAAAAACATTACTGGTGGGCAGAGGACAGGGTGGCATTTCCAACATCGGGCAAAAGAAACTCAAAGCACTTCTGAGTCTGTACTCTTGAGTTCTTAGAGGCAGAACAATGGTGGAAGTGAGTTTCTGGAACATAACAGAAAAACCAACAGGATCTCAGATGCTCAGGAGCTATGTTGATGCCAAAGAGGAGATACAACGGTATTTAAAAACTGTAATAAAGCTGTAAAAGCATGAATTAGCTTCAAATAAAAATCACAAATCCACCCCCTTTTCTTAGAATGATGAGGATGAGGAAAAGCCAAAAGAGTCAATAAACTGGGATTGAGATACTTTAAAAAAAAGGCAAAAAAAAGTAAAGACTTAAGAGATACCACAGTGCTTTCTGGGAAAAAGTCTTCTGCTCTATCATGAGTTTTTTTCAGACAAATCTCAAGAGACAAAGGCAGCATTTCCATAGGGTCATAGAATGTCTTGGGTTGGAAGGGATCTTAAAGACCACCTAATTCCAACTCCATGACATGAGCAGGGACACCTTCCACCAGACCAGGTTCAGAGCCTCATTCAACCTGGCCTTAAACACTGCCCCATCTGGGCATCCACAGCTTCTCTGGGCTAACTGCACCTGTGCCTCACCACCCTCAAGTAAAGAATCTCCTCATAACATCTAATCTAACTCTCCTCTTTTAGTTTAAAGCTGTTCCCCCTTGTTCTGTCCCAATCTGCCCATGTAAAAAGTCACTCTCCCTTTTTTAAATAAGCTCTCTTCTTGTTTTCAGTTGGAAGACCATACGTTGACCAGGTTTTGACCCTAACACTAATCATCAAAGCAACCATCAAGTAGCAGAAAGATTAATCACAAAATTTATGGATTTCAAGTGGGTATTTGAAAGACTTCATCATGACTCACTAGAGAGCAATATGAACCATCATGGCAAGCCAGCAAAAATAATTATCACTGTAAAGGCTTTATATCAAGGTTTAGTCTGTGCAGAGCACAGGCAGGCTCGAGGGGAGGGTTTACAGACGCAGCAATGTCAAACAAGGTGGTGCTTGGCAGGGCAGGTGATCGGCTGTGAGATGGAGGTGAGGATGGAGCCACAGGCAGCACAACAGTCTTTCACTACACTTTCACAGGTGATGAAGTATTTGCAAGTGCAGAGACACCTGCCCAACACTTCAAAAAGGATTCACTGTCGTTATGAAAAACAACAACAACAAAAAAAATAGCAATTGCAATGAGTCACTCCTCTCCAGCTCACTTTCAAAAACAATGGCGTACAAGCACAGGGATAGTTTGGCAGTGAAATGATGGAAGGTAATCATACCAAAACTTGGCACAAGCAGCTGTGCTGGCCGGGATGGGATTAGGTCATGTGGAACTGAGAGAGCACATGATGAAATTTTTGAGGTGAAATGTTATTTTCCATTTTAATAAACAGATATAAAGGGTGGCAATCAATCAAAGGTGCAAACAAGTCACATTCCTCAGCATGTGACAACAACTCAGTAGTATGAAAGGAAGCTACATCCCCACTAAGTGCTGGTTTAGGTTGGATATTAGGAAAAGGTTTTTTACCCAGAGGGGTGCAGGGGGAGCTACATCAGGTCAGGACTGTGTCCAGACAGGTTTTGAGTATCTCCAAGGATGAAGACTCAGGTTAGTGGGTTTTGCTGGCTTTTGGCAGGGGGCTGGACTTCTTTTTCAACATATCTTTAAGTATATTACTTCATCCTCTGTGGCTTAAAGTGACTTTAGACATGGAAAAATGGCAAAGATGGTTCTTGGATGCCTGGTGGAAACTGTAACTCACTTCTGCGTCTGAATCCCACAGAGAAGCTGCTGACTGTGGGCAAGTGGGGAACAGAAGAGATAGGAAACATCTAATTTTCCTGGACAGTCTAATTTTTAAACAGGTTTTTCAGGAGTTGTGGCCAAGTGTCCCTTTAAAGACCATTCCCAGGTTGGAGGGAACAGGCACCATCGTTGATGTGCCTCTGTCAGCAAATGGCTACAGGCAGGAGAAAAGATGCACCAACACAAGTGTACTGTGCCTTAATGATGAATCCTTTGAAGCAGAGGCTGCCTTTCTGTTCAGTGCTTGTGCAGCACCTGGCACAGCAGAAGACATGTTTCTTGGCTACACTGACGCTGGGATGGACCCTTAGAGATGTTCTCAGCCTTCCTGGAGGGAGCTGGGACGTGGAAGGAGGGCATCCCCGGATCACGTGTAAGCCCCACAGCCCCAACTAATTGCCAATATTACAGCTCTGGTATTGTACCACAATAAATAAATCAAAAGTATGTTTGAGGAGCAGGCAGTAATTATAACTGAGGCATAGAAACCATCTAGGGAAGAAATGCTACCTTTACAGATAAAATCAGTAATAAATGCTACTGCATTCATAAATAAGAATCAGTCTGGAAACAAACCCTGACTGGTGTCATGGAAAGTTCACAGGAATCGACAGCTTCGCGTCTCCTTCCTGCTCCATGTGCCTTCACTTGGAGGCTTTAAAAGCTTTAGAAAGCTTTCCCTTTGCTCAGGCTTGGTTTTAATTGGAAATATAAAGCAATATAAAGCAATACAAACCAGCAAACAAACAGGCATTGGGGTCTGGGAAATGAGAGTCTAAATCTGTTCTGGCTTTTATCAGGTTTTACAAAGCAGTGCGCAGGGTGTATAAAACCATGTCCCTCTCCAAGCTTTGGAGGGAACAATGGGAAATATATGGAGGGAAGGAATGGGGAAATACATTTACTTGTGGGGGGAAAAAAAATGTTGCATTGTGAAAAACTGCCAGAAAATTATCCTTTGCAAAGGTGATTTTTTTCCCTTGTCCAACCTGCTTACACCAGCATTTTGGGGTTCTCTGTCCACTGCCATTTCCCAGCCTGATTCCTACGTGTTCAGCATCACCTGCAGATCTGTGACCCACCCTGATGCCTGAGAAACTCTGCAGACACAGATTCATGGCAGCTCCATGAATCCCAAAGTGCATGACTGGGGCACATGGGCTACAACAGTCCCAAGACCCCTCTGGGAAATATAAATGCAGGCAAATCTGACTGTGAGTTTCCTCTCAGTTGGCAGACACCCAAAAATGCCTCTCTCCCTCCCTCTCTCCCTCGGTTCTGCTCAGACAGTGTCACTTCACTCCAAGTCCATCAGCTGTTTTTGTTTCCAAGGGCTTTGCATGGTTTTGTTTTTTGATGCACTGCTGATACCGTCTGCCGTGCTCATTTTTCCACGGTCACTAAGTCACCCTAAAAATTCCTCTGTGCCCATTAAACTAACAGAGCTCATCTGACAGGGCTCATAGCCATAAAAGCCAATTACAAAACAAAGAATTACGTTAAATGGGTTTCTGATTCTAGGTGCCAGGACAGGAGACAGCTCTGGCCAGGGCTGAGATGTGAACTTGGCTTGTCAATCTCTGCTAGCAAACCTGTGCTAGAAAAGTTGAGCAATACTTTTAGCTCAAAAAACCCTTAAACCTCTTGAACTTCACATTTCTTCTTTCTCTCCCAGCTCAAATCCCAGCCTCAGCTCAGCTAACCCAGTGGGACTTTGGCCAAGAAAGGGCAGGATTTTCCCCAAAGGCCCCAGTCCTCCAGCTCTGCATTTATCTTCAGAGGAGGCCAGTTGGTTACCCTAGAGCTGGCCGCCAGCTGGGAAACAGTCAAGAAGAGCTGGAGTATTTGGCTGTTGGTTCTTTTTGAAAGCTGAGCATAAATTTTCTTTTTTGCTGGTTGATGGTTTTATTATTTGTAGCGAGATAAGAGCATTTTTTGCCTATAAACCTTGTGCTCCCACAAACAGCTGCATCCTCTGCCAGTTCCCATCAGTGCTGGGTATGGTCAAAGGAGGCTCAACGAACACATATCTTCCAATGGACTCTCTGGGATGGCAGAGTTACGGGTTTGCAAACACAAGGCTCACATGTCTTCTGGATTTTTTCAGTTCTACCTCTTCAAAATGTCCACAGTCACAATAAAAACATCTAAATAAGAAAATCCTAGAAATTCCTAAATTTCCAAACCCCAAATGTAAAGAAAGTCTTGGTCCATGCACTGCAAATGTCAAGAGATTTGATTATATCAGATGAAGGCAAAGGCTTCATTTTCTGATCATGTAGATACCTTAAGACCTTTTCCCTTGCTAAAACCCTCTGCATCCTTGCCTGAGTCCTTTTCTTGGCACCTGTATGGGCAGGAAACTTCCTCTTGGTATCAAAGACAGTGACCACCACAGCTGTGCAGTGTTGACTCTGGTCCTGCAATGTTTCTGGGAACCCAGCATGCTGAAGAGCAGAGGAATAAGGTATGGAAGAACAGCAGGGGCTGATAGCTGTCTGGTATAAATTAAATTATGAAAATGAAATCACTGAAGATCCAGCTTGATGGCAAAGGCCTTGATAGTAATCCTGAGACAGGTGGGATGAGTTTTAGGAGAAAGTGGACACCTGAGCTCACCAGTCCTAGCTCCTTGGAGAACCAAGGGAAAGAAATGGCCACTTCCAGGGTGCAAATGATTAGCCTTATTCTAGACATATTTTTTTCATTTTCTCCCTAGACGCAGACAGACTACAAGCACCCAAACATGTCTCCATCTTAGTGGCATCAACTCCCTCTCCAAACTGCCAGGGCAATCACAGCAAGGACACCCTGACCAGCTGGTAGAGATCAGCCCTGTTTCTGTCTTCTAGGAGGCAAATTCCAGGCCATTAGTGGCACTCTGCTCTTCAGCAGACTCATCAGTACCTCAACTAGCTTATCACCAGAGGGAAAGAGGGAAAAAGACAGCAGGCAGTTAACTGCTCTCAAGATGCTCCTTTGTGCCAATACCACTCCATCTCCGGTATTGTTTACACAGAAATAAAAGCTGAACAGTGTCAGATCTTAAAATAACTTGCTGTTTGTGGAGCAGGAAAATCAGGGTCAGGGAAGTTTGGAACAAATTTAAAGTGGCAGGAAGGCTAAGGAATGAACTGTGACTTTGGCAAGAAGGTGCTTGCATGCACCTGAAGTTTAACCATGAGCCTGGGGCAAAGCGAGCTTGGGCCACCAGGTCTCCCTCACCTATTCCAGTGAGGCTGGGCCAAACCTAAGGCTGAGATATGACATCTGCATTTGTCCTCCAGGGTGGATCTGCAGCCACAGCTGTTTCTCTTGTTAGGAACACTCAGAACATGGAAGAAAAGGATGAGGGGTATCTGATCCAAATGCCCTTGATGTGTGCAACCAGTGGATCTCAATGTGACATAGGTGTTTTAAAAGAAGGAGCTCCTTGACACCGAGTGCTATAAGTATTGATGAGAACACTGAGGAAAAGGCTGCATCTGCCTGGGACAGCAGGTCAGACTACTGGGCTCAAGGCTCCACATTCCTGTTCCAACACAAGCTACCTCCAAGTCTCAAATGGGGCAGGGGACATTAGGTCTTTGGGTAGGTGAAAAAACATGGAAAGGTGAGATAGGTGGAGAGAATCCAACCAGATATGCCCCGTCCATCCCATGGGTCAAGCTCAACTCAAACGTGCCCTTATTCATTGCTTGTTGTACTGTCTGCCAGGGGACAGACTGGCCTCCATGTGAGCTGATATCCAAATACAGCTCATACCAGGGCTTAAAGATGGAGTCAAGACCAATTGACTTGTGTCAACAGAAGCTAAAAAGTCAAGTGGTACAAGGGGGAATAAATTTAAACTGACAGTGGGCAGGTTTAAATTACATATTAGGAAGAAATTCTTTCCTGTGAGGGTGGTGAGGCACTGGCACAGGTTGCCCAGAGAAGCTGTAGATGCCCCATTCCTGGAAATGTTCAAGACCAGGTTGGATGGGGCTTTGAGCAACCTGGTCTAGTGGAAGGTGTCCCTGTCCATGGTGAGGGGTTGGAACTGGATGATCTTTAAGACCCCCTCCAACCCAAAGCATTCTGAGATTTTAGGAACTCATAGCCCACTTGAGGGCACAAGGCTCCACAAGGGGCTGCCTGCTCCATTGCCCTTAGGTGGCAGTGCTGCCTGCAGATCCCAAAACAACGCACAGCAGGGCCTGGGTGCTGTCAGGGACACAAGGACACCCCCACATGTCCCTCCTTGCCCCCATTTCTCATCCCACATTTCTCAACCTCTGCACACCCCCTGGCTGGGCTCTGGGCTTGTAACTCCTCCAGGGCACAAGTAGGGAAGGAAGGAGGCATGTGCTAGGCACGACAGCAAGGAAGTACCTAGTCTTGTGTATTTCCCCTCTGCTGTGGTTGTTCCTGGACATGGGAGAGGCAGTGGTGGCAGGAATGCAGGAACTGTCATCTTGCATGTGCTCCCTGGTGCCCTATTCTTGCAAGCAGGGGTAGGGAACACTGGTGACTTGGGAGTCTTTGGGAGAGGTGAGTGGTACACAATGTTCAAACCTGGTTTTACTCCAGTCTTGCAGCCCACAGACTCTCCACTGAGTTTTGGGCAGCTCCTGCCCTCCCAACAAGTCTTCAGGGGTATCTCTGTTGTTTTCTTCTCCGGTCCATCTTGAGCTCCCTTTGTTGGGCAAACACCCAGGCAAACCTGGCTGCAAGGAATCAACAGGGCTGGAGGTATCACAGCCCTGTTGCTAGGACAAACATGTTTTTGGGAGAGAAGTGAGGAGGGTGTAAGAGCAGTCAGATGGGGTCATAACATGGATTTGGAGGCAGCAGGCTGGGGGGCAACCAGCCTGTGGCCCATATGGCACCCCCAGCCAAAGCAAGTCAAGTGAGAGCAATAAATTCGCTCTCATGGGTTGGAACGGGGCAACTGGTGGAGGGTCTGGGGCAGAACCAAGCCAGGGACCCACACATGTGAGGTGCAGATCTCACCAGTGTGAGCAGAAAGTGACTGGTATCCAGAGGCTGATCCACTAAACTCCTAGAATAAGCATGTCTGAGTTGAAGGAGGGAGGAGAGATACATTTCCATTAAACTTTAATGCTCAGCCCTGACCTATGTTCAGCAAGACATTGCTGGGATTGATCTCTGTCATGATGTAAAGTACCACTGCCAAGCCTTAGAGATAGAGTGGGGAGTTGGCCAGAACTCAGAACTGCCCTGGAGCAACCCCCTGACAGAAAGAAGAGAAATAAATAAAAGAAATTAAGTCCCAGATGGGAAAAAAAAAAAAAAAAAAAAGGAAGAAAAAAAACAAACCAAAAAAAGAAGACAACATGCCTGGACTGGGTGGGAGAAGCTACTGCTGCCAGACACAACCCATCAGGGCAGGAGCCCAGTGCCATCCTTTTCCCACGCCTTCCTCACCCTCTCCAAGTGGAAGCAGCTTTCAGCTCACAGCAAGGACATCTACTTACACACAAATATTCCCTTCCCTGGTTTCATGTCTGGGTTAAACCTCTAGCTCAGGGGCACAAATGATGTGCCTGAATAAGCTTTTAAAATCCCACCCATGTTTGATCAGCACCCACAAATCAAAGCCCTTGAAAGAGTCCCTTTTCCATGGAGGAGGTAGAAGAGGAGCTCCAGGGAGGTGCTGGGGGTGCCACAGTAAATTGACATAAAGTTAATAAAGTTACTGACTCCTTCAAAATAACTAATCCTTGCACAGGGCCCCTTCAAGGACATGCTCACTGCATGGGCACACACTGGTTCGAGAGAAATTAAACTTCAGGCTGCTGTAGCTGCACCTCTGCCACCCTGGGCATGGGACAAGGGGGGGCTTTGGCTGAAGCATCAGCTTCAGAAAGGGTTAATGGCACATGAGATATGTTTAGTGGGATTTGGTATTTTTTTAAACTTCAACAAACAAAGCATATGAGAAAATCCAGTTCACAGCTGAGCCCTGGCTGCCTGCCCACTAGGGCAGGGAAAATGCAGATGGTTTGAAATACCCACGCACTGGCCTTTCTCATGTAGCCTGTGGCCCAGGGTCCCTGCCTAGTCTCCCCCCGTCATATTTGGATCACTCAAGGTGGCAGCAGGGCAAACTGCAGGGTAAAGGCAGCACTGAGACAGGAGCAAATCTACTTGGGCACAGTCAGCTTCATCAGACACGCAGAGGAGCTGGGATCCTGTGAGGTTCTGCTTGTTGAAAAACAGTAATTAGCTCTCAAAGTAAATAGGTGTTAACAGAAACAAAGAGCTTTGCCACAGTCTGGGTAAACACTTTAGAATCAATTTAATTTCCCTTCTCCTGGCAGATGTAATCGTGCTGCTCTGCAATTATTTTCAGGTCGGGGCAGGGAACAAAGCCACCGGAGCGGCTTTGCTGAGTGGCTGCTCCTTGGGACAGCCAGCAGGACCCTCTGCTTCACTGACATTCAGACCCTGAGGCTGAAACGAGCTTCCTTCCGCTGAACCAGATGTATAATGCAGCTGGAGATCAGCAAACCAGCAGTGAGCCACAGCATGACATTAAACCGCCCCAAAGTCCGGCCTCCTTCTTAATCCTGAGAGTCCCCCTGTCTAGACAGGACATGAAGGACTAATGTGAAAACCAAGTGACAGAAAATTTACACTCTCCCATTGAGCTGCAAACGGAAAGAAGCATCAAAGGGTGTAAATCTGTTTGCCTTTAAATTGTTTTGCCTTTTGGGAGCATGGGCAGTACCTAAGCACAGTCCCACACTGGTGCAGAGGGTTTGCAGCCAGTTTGTATCACTGCTTCCAGGCTGCCCATTTGCTTACTAAATCATGCTAAAAAGCCTTTTTACCCTGCCTTTTCCCTACCATCACAGGGAGCTGGTGGAACAGGCTTTTACCCAAACTGCCCCAAAAGCTAATGAGTTTGTCCTCCATCACCACAGGGTTATAAGCAAACTAGTGACTGGTGGCTGGGGCTCAGCTGATGTGGGGTGTCCCTTCAAGGAGGCAGTAATTCAGCAGATGATGGCAACTGCAGTAAATGTGTTTGCCAGTGATGGAGTGTTCCCCTAGCTGGGATGTGAGTACAGCCCAGCTGGGAACAGCCTGGCTCTGGGGCCAGACCCAGCAAGGCTTTTGGGCCAGTATAAAGAAGTCACACACCCAGGAACAAGTACAACCAGAAAAATGTGCACAGTGGCTTCCCTGGCAGTTTCTGATCTTGTTCCACCACGCTGCCTGTCTGCTGGGAGAAGGAGGTTTAGTTAATTAATTGCTACAATTAGCATGGAGCTATTCCTGCCCATGATGGTTACCTTTTCCTCCCCCTTTTTGGTTCATCCAATTACCGACTCATTCATTCTCCAAAGCAGAGGCCACGAGGCACAGAGAAGCTTGAGGGTGAGGGGAGGATGGTCCAAGAACAAAATGCCAAGTGTCCCAAGCTTTGTTTCTACCATGGATCTGTCTTAATCTCACACAAACTCTCAATCCTCTCCCATTCACCCCCCCTTGATTACAAGGAGGTGTTGAAGAAGGAGCACAGAACAGCACAGTTACAAACATTGCTACAACTGTTTCATGACTCCTTCCAGATGACACCTCACGAAGGATGCATGATGAGCTTATATATGCCAAGATGGACAAGACTCCCAACACTCATCATGCTCCAATGATCCCTCAACTTCTCCGCCCAGCCTCAGGCCATGGGTTCTTCAAATGAACATTACCCACCTTGGGAAAAGGATGATCTATTTCCCATTACTTAGCAGGGATGGTGAAGGAAAGGTGAGCATGGGGTCACTGCTTTGGCAAGGACCAAAGTGAAGCACCAGCCCTGAATAATTCATGCTCCCTCTCTGCTGCAGCATCTGGACACATCTGCTGCATTCGCCGTTGCAGGCTTTTTCTTGGCTTACTCAGAAAATCACACTTTGGCAGCTGGGTACTGTTTCAAGTGGGTACTTTCCCTACAGCATTAACGAGCTGTGATTCTGTTACAAATAGGGATTTTTGTTCGTCTTTTGCTGATGTCACTCCATGATCCTGCAGGGAATAGTGCTTGGATCTCTGCAGCCTGATGATCCCTGTGTGCCCTTTGGGACAGATGTACTTGCAAGCGGGAGATTGTTTTTCCTTTTGCTGCCCAGATTTATATTTCACTGAAGTCCCGTATCGATCCTGCTGCCGCTGGGCTGAAAGCTCATTTTACTAAATGAGAAGAAAAACAGTTCTCCCAGCTGAACGCACGCAAAATGGAAAATCCTGCAATGAAACAGCTCTTAAAAAAGGGGCCTGAACAATTTTGCTGAACCTCGAGGGCTGCGCTGCTGACATTGGAACGGTATGTAATTTATTTAGCCTGACCTTTCCCTGAAAGACCCGGCTGGCGACGTTATCAAGGATCCTTTCTGCCACTTGTGCACCCATTGCCAAGGTGACATCCTGCTTCATGCGTCAGTCAGTGAGGATCGCATCCGCGCCGCTGCGATGCTTTGTTTGCTGTCCTGCCTGACAAGCTCTTGGCACGGTTTCAACTCCTGCGGATGGCAGCTGCTCCACGAGGGACCAAAACAGATTCAAGCTGGACATTATTGTAGGGAATTTCATGTAGACACAGCGCAGGCCTACAGTCCCTTGGATGAGACTGGACCACAGATGAGAGGAAGCAAAGACACCCCGAGGTGCCACCATGTATAACGGGATGAGCAGGTGACTTCAGAGCTGCACCCCAGGGTCACTGCCCCATCCCATCTCACTCGGGATTTCTGTGTGCCCTCATGGTGCTGGGAAAGCAGAGGCAGCTCACCGGTTCTTAATGCAGAGGCTTGCCCAAGTGCAAATGAGTTTGGATGGTGGAGCACAAGTCAGACAATAGGTGCCCCCACTGCACGTAAACTACCTGGAGTTTTCCTTCCCCCTTCCCAACGCTTTCCCTGAGGGTCCCAGGAAGAGCTGGGGATGCGGGTGAAGGGAGTATATTCGTCCTCCACACGAAAGCCTGTCAGCAGTGGTGACAACTGCAGTGGAGAGTAAAATGGTTCCAGTAAAGCTTCTCCCCCTACTCCATCAAGGGATTGAAACCTCTGAGCAAGGGGATTTTCACTGCTGGTTCCCACCACTCTCAAAGGGATCTTGGCGATGGATAGGGACAAAGGCTGCAACCAAAAAAGTCCCCAAAAACCACCAACTTCTTATAAGAGACTGAAAGGTCTAGAGTTACGGATGGTAAAAATTATTTGTTCTCACAGTAGCCAAGACAGCTCTTTAGATATCAAAGGCAGGAAAGCCTCGTGAAAATTTCCCAGATGTCCATCCATTTCCCACTTCAGCCCTCCTACCCCCCGGGCAGGCAGGCTGCAGCCCCCTCCTACAGGTCTGATCTGAAAGAGGACCCAAGCCCACTGAGGGGACAGGAGAGAAGATGCTCTTAGCCATGGACCTGTCTCTCACCGTACCTGTGTTCTCCTCGGACTGGTTGAAGCCACAGATCTGGCAGATGCTGCGAACCCATTTGTTCATGTCGTCCTCAGTCTCAGCCACCAGGTAGAAGGTCCTGTCACTCGTCTTGATGTCGAAGATGTAGCTGTCTTGCAGCTCCTTCTTGTTGAAGGTGAGGCCCGCGTCCACTTGCTCACAGAAATTGAGGTTGATGACACGCAAAGGTTTCTTGGAGTGGTCATTTTTGTAGTACTCCAGGACATCGGGGTCGCCACTCATCCGGCCGCTGCGCAGGACGAACCAGCGTTTCTTCCATGCCTGAAACCAAGACAAGAACAAGCATGAACCCCACTGCTGAATCTGTGAGAGCAAAAAACCGCTGCTAGGCACAGGGTGACACAGGGGGAATATGACATTTCTCCACCATGGGGTTCTCTGGGATGCTGCTCAGGCATACCTGCAAGAGGTGCATAGACTCAGCTCAGTTCTTAATTTTGATACTAATATCCTTAGTTAAATACTAAATTAAATACTAAAATAGCATCATAGCATAAGATGACCCCAAAAGGTGCCAGTCTTGAGGCTCAGAGGAACCTTGCTCCTACCCTACAGCCCAGACATGCTCCCAAGACCCAAATGCCCTTCCCTCCACAACGTGGGATAATCTGTGCAGCGGCATTACCAGGTGTCACAATGACAAAATGCCTTCCAGCAGCTCAGAGGAACTGAGGCACTTTGGATGCAGCACCCTGGGTGTCCTAACCTTCAGAGTAACCCTGACAGCATCACAGGATGTGTATGCAGATACTGACCATGCCAATCTCTGCTTAAATGCCAGAATAGAGAGACTAATAAAACCAAAGGAGAACTGGTTTGTTTTTTTAAATATCAGGAATAATGCCAGGGAGACCCACGGAGAATCCCAGATTTGTTTTTCAGCATCCTCTGCTCCCTGGTATGTAGGTAACTCTTTAGCAAAGGAAAAGGTTATCATTGATTCTTCCAAGCACTGCTGACAGCGGCTCCTGGCCAAACTACCTGCAGAATGGACTCAGGGGGTTGTGGAGTTGGAAGCAAACCAGCAAAACAAATGTCAGCCATCAGCCTGGCACTGAGAGCTGGAGCCCTGCTGCCCTCCCCACACCAGACACAGCTGGGAGCCCACAGGAGGGGGAATAGCCACAAGGATAAGGTGTTAAAGGCTAAAACTGAAATCACAGGAAAATTGTGCAGGTGTAACCCCCCATCCCATGAAGTGAGCAGAATGTTTCTTTGGGGTGTGCTCTGAGTGAGGATCATGGCACCTGCGTGCGGGATGAACGGGGTTGAGGGACCACCTCAAGCTGCTCTCCTTTGCAGAGCTATGCTCCTTTGCAGAGGCCTCAGCTCCCAGAGGCCTAGGGAAGGGAAGGATTACACCTAAGCATAGTCCTTAAAACAGCTTGTTCAGGCTGTCTTTGAAAGCAGTGAAGGTTTGAGAAGTGCATGTGAATAAGTATGATGTGAATTATGACCAGTGCTCTGCATTACCTGACACAGACCTCAGTTTGTACCAGAGGATGTCAAGGGAGGGGATGTGATCCCCACCTGCCTCTGGACAGTGATGCTTTTTAAATGAGATTTACCTTATTTATATTTCTATATATAACCAGCTTTGGAGTTCTGATGATTAGAAGAGGTTGAGTTATGAGGATGTAAACAGTATTTCTAAAAAGGAAGAACAAACACCTTAAGTAACCCAAGAAAAGCACCAAGGCAAGCAGTGTGCAGTGTCCCTCATGATGCTCCCCGGGTGCTGACCACAAGCTTTACATATTGGTGATGGACACGTGCTACATGTCAGCCAACCTACTGCACCAGGATCCCATAGCTTTGGAGAATATTGTGGCTTAAATAATAGTAAGAAACTCCTGTGGCGTTTTCCCTGAACAGTCTGATTCAGACTATACTTCTCAAAAGCTTAAAAATAGCTTTTGTTGGTGTCTTTGAGATTTGTAATCAAATTAGTTTTGCACTAATTCTCAAAACGGCTCCTGGTGCCAGGAAAGCAACTTCAGTGCAATCTTCCAAAGGCAGCGAAGCAGCAAATTGCTTAGCAAGAGGACGTGCAAGGCTAGCAGATTTTGGCTTAATCTCACCCACTTCTCATCAAAATGGCTGCTCTTGAGTGACAAAATAGACACAGTAGAGCTGTGTCCATCAGGGAGGGAAAAAACCAATTTCACCAGGCAGCAGGAATAATTTACTAGCCCATCTCCTCAAAATGGATCACTCCAATCATTGGGAAAAAAACTCACGAACATTTTTTTCCTAGTTCTAGGTGGTAAATGTCCTGTTAGCTTCTTCCTGTTAACACTGAGTCATTTCTTTCCAGCTACCTGGCAGGACTAAGACATGGGCAAGCATCTGTGAGGGGACTGCAAGATGATGGAGTTGTGCAACCACATGAACCAGCACCTCAATGCAGACATCCAGCACCAGTTCTTGCTGCTTAGCTTGTTGCTTTCCAACCATCTAGAGTCCAGTCTTGCAGCCTCCCTTCATGGCTGAGACACTGCATTACAAAACCCACAAAGAGCAGAAACTAGACTCCAGAATTTGGAGTTTTCATGGAAAAAACAGGAGGAAAGGCTGCAAGCAAGACAAATGATGCTACCATGACCTCTCTTTTTATCAGCAATGTGAGAACCACAACTCCTCCAGTTCTCTTTGGTCTGTCTGGTAGCAATGAAAGGTACTACACAGTCAAGATCTGGCAGAGAAACCAGCGTACCACACACAGTCTGGTTGTTTTGGATAAGTTTTAACATAGGCTGGTTGCGAAAGAATGGGTCTTGCAGGCACAGCATTTCTTGGAAATCTTCAGGAGGTGGAGCATCATTGGAGGGTGGGACCACTGGACAGGGAAGGAGTCCCACAAGCCTGGGAAGACCACCCTGTCCATCTCTGTGTGGTGCCCTCCTGATGATAAAGAGTCACTGGCATTCTTCTAATACAGCTTCTGACCCAGAAAAAGAGCTCATGGCAGCAGTCTAAGGAGTGCCCGTCCTGGACAGGTGGCTGCAGGCAGCACAGCTGGAAGCATCTCCCACCACACTTCCCCACAGCAGGACCAGCTGTTGCTGCCTCCTAAGATCAGCTTCCAAGCCAAAGGAATAAACAATGATTGCTACAAGAGAATGGAAGTAAACAGTGGAGAAACAGACAGGAACCTCCTTATTTTTGTGGGCATTTTCTCCAAATTTTTGAGTGCTGGGCTCAGCAAGTATATATTATTTCTTCCCTGTGGATTTGCTATGCCTTTATTTGGACCAGGGCTCAGCTTGTGTTTTCCAGGCTGTGACTGCTCTGGGGGTATCTCTTGGCACTAACACAGTTTGCTTCAACATGTCACTATATGCAGCAAAGGATATGTAGTTTGCAGCATGTGGCTCATCCTCCTGGGACACCTATTTCCCCATTCAAAGCTACCAATACCATCCAAATCATCTACATTTAGGCTTCCCTAGGATATCACCTTCCTGCAAGAGAGTGACTTAAGGGTCTACTGACCAGCAGCTATGACAGCAGTAAGATGTATGGGATCCATATGTGCGTGGCAATCTTACCTGATGCCAAACCAGGGGAGGATGCAACTCCTTGCGAGCCTACACACTCTTTCCAAGACCACCTTCTCCCAGCATGAGGCTGTGATGGCCAACAGACATCTCATCCTCCACCTGAATTTTCCTTCTCTGCTTATTTCTACCTCTTCACAGCTCTTTTGAAGCCCCCGTTGCCATCAGTCTGCTCCTGCCAAAACACTGTGCCTCCCTGACACGTGTTGTGAGCCAAGGGCTGTGTTTGTTTAACAGCTTTACAACGTTGAGAGGCCAGCAGCTTAACAGCCATAAAATGGTGCTTTGCAGCACAAATTTCCAGCTGTGCGGTCCTTTGCCGGCATCAGGTTCCTTCACGGTTAAATTACGGCTGCCAAAGGCCCTTAATATCACTGAGAAATATTTTGACACTTGGCAAGGACTTCTTTTAAAGACCTGTTTGTTAAAAAAAGTGCCCATCATGCTCCTATTGCCACGTGAATTCTCCCTGGGCTCTGAGAACCGCGCGGCTGCTGCTCAATTTTTTTCCACCTCAGTGGTGCCGTGGCAAAGTGAAAGTTTACACAATGGAGCTCTTTCCAGCTGGATGCTACCTGGAGCTGGTTGTTTTATGGAGAGCTGGGTTGGCAGAGGGGAGGCAGTGCTGCTGGGTTCACTGGCTGAGTGTACTTAGCAAGGATGTTCGGGGGGACTCAGGCAGTGGTTGGGACCCTTCCTGTTCCATCTGCTGGGTGAGGAACCAGAAAAGCCAAACCAAACAGGTGGCTGCTCCTGAGCACCTGAGATACAACCATGGGTGGTATGAGATACCACCTCACAATGCTGTGACAGAGCTGGTGGCATCAGGGCAGAGAGCTCAGAGAATCTGGGGCCTCCAAGTGCCTAATAATCTAAATGCTTTGACTGACAGCCCAGAGAGAGGCTTTATTAACTAAGGTATTGTGATGGACATTCAGACAACATCTTCCTCTCTGCTCCCCTATTATCTGCACAGTGAACACAGAGATCCAGCCTACAGGCTGTTTCAGAAAAAAAGAAAAGATGTGAGGAAAATAATAATAATTTAAACGTCAGTAAAGCCAGGTATCCATCCCTGGGAAAGTTGCCAAGTGCCACAATCATGAGAAGGAATCAAATAGTGACAACATGGAGAGATGGCTCTTGGTGGGGCCTGTAGGTGTGGCCCACCCAGTATTATCTCAGCTCCAAAGTGAGGAGTTTGAAACAGTCAGAAACAGTCAGAGACTGTTAGCTATGGGTTGAAAGGGATGTTCTTTCAAATTGGATTAACCTCTGAGCCACATCTCTCAAATCTGAAATACTAACATTTTTACAACTACACCCTTATAGCACATACAGGGAGAAGAGGAGAAGAAGAGAAGAGAAGAGAAGAGAAAGAAGAGAAGAGAAGAGAAGAGAAGAGAAGAGAAGAGAAGAGAAGAGAAGAGAAGAGAAGAGAAGAGAAGAGAAGAGAAGAGAAGGATACCTGTATATTTCCCAGGAAATCTCTCTCTCCTGTTCCTTCTTCCCCTGACACCAACTTCATGCCCACCAGCACTGCACACCAGCAGCATGAAATAAACCTTCCAAAATCTGATCTGACACAAATCACAGGATCTAATCCAAACTGGCAGGCAGGATGAGTGACCTAGCCATGACATCAGGCAAATTTCTCACATCAAGATGAAGGTGGGGACTGAGTGATTCAAGCAGGAAACCCCACAGCAGGGCAAGCAGGTGCTTGTGTCCCAGATTTGCACAGAACCAGAGAGGCTCTGGGTGCAGGAGGGCTCCTGTCATTGCCCCTGCAGCCACCAGCTGCCAATGGGGGTGCCACCACATCCACAGAAAGCCAGGAGTCTGTTCCAGCCACACAGTTTTCACTCTGCAATGCAGATTAGTCTTGCACCCCATCGAGCACGTTCTCCCTCTGGCTCCTGGCACATCTGGTGTGGCAGAGGGGAGTTCACACTTCAAGAGCACGTGAGAAAGACCACAACACCTGGAAAGGTCTCACTGTTCTTCTCAGTCACTGTGCCACCTTGATGTCCCCTCCAGGCTGCCACCACTTTAGCCATGCTGGCAAGATCATCCCTGGGAAAGAGGGACACTGGGAAAGAGGGACAGAGGTGACGGGGGTAGGCTGAGAGCATGTTTCGGGTAGCTTGGGTCCTTCAGTGGTGCTACTGTTTTTGCCATCTGCAACAATTACCGCTGCTGGACTGTGTAACCCAGCAGTGGGGCGGATCCTGTCCTGCCCACCCCTCCCCACGGCCCTGCAGCAGGAACACGGTCCCCTATTGTGGCTGGTGCTACCAGCATCAGCGAGTCAAGCCCCATACAGGAGGATTGTAGAATAACCTACTGGTGACCTGTATAATAATGTTGTCTTCCTCTGTGTCCCTGGGGGCTTTTTATCTGTCTGATGGACAGGAGGATGCTGGTTTTATTATTCATGCAAGAACACCTCTCCCCTCCCAGCGTTAGTGCTAACTCAAAGGAAATGTGGCTTGGAAGTAGATTTGTAAGCAGCAAGAAAGCCCCCTCTGTCTGCACAGGTAATATTTGTGCTGGCTGATTGCCCTCACACAGTCCCAGTGTCCCCAGTTCCCAGAGCAAACAGGAGCTCCCTGAGCCCCACTCCTGCCCTTCCAAATCCCCCCTGTGGTTCTCTTTGCCCACTGCCTGCTCACAGCACCTCTCCACACCACGCTGGGAACAGACAGGTCCCAACCCCGCTCCTCGCACCCTTCAAAGGGATGGAGACTGCTCCCTGCTAATCACGCTCCAGCCGCGGCTGAGTTCACGGTGGGTTCATTATCAGCACGGCTTTGGGGGAGCCGTGATTGGCAGCGCTAATAACGCCGCGCTGCAGCTGCAACACCCTGCGGGGCACGGGGAACCTTGCTGGGGTACAAAGAGGCTCTGCCTTGCTGAGGAATAGAGGGAAGGTGATGCAAAAATAAAAACCAAAACAACCCAGTGCGTATCTCAGGCTGTCAAACTGACCTTCCCTGCCGGGATTTTTTTTCCCACTCCTGGAGGTGTAATTAGGCTTCAGAGCACACGCGGAATCACTACATGTGGCATCCACCCAAGGGCAGCAGAGCCAGCAGGAGACGTCCTGCACCGAGCATCACTCACGGCTGGGTGAGGGGGGTTTCAGGGAGGTGAGGCACAAACACAGGCTAAAGCATATTTATTTTTAAGATCATTTAAAAAACCATAAGCTTCATAAACATCTCCTGCCATCAGAGATGTTTGCTACCAGGGAAGGAAGGGTGTGGGATGGCTCGGAGCTACAGGTACATTGCTGTGATCTGGAGGACCTGCCCCCCACCTCTGCCCTCTGAGAATGGGACGAGCAGCACAGCAGTGACACAATGTGGAAAACATTTCCCTTTGTATTTATTTTACGGCAGTTCTCCGGCTGGAAAGATTTCAGTGGCTTTGTGCTGCATGGTCAATCTTAGGAAAATAAAGATTTCTCTCTGAGATGTGAGGGCACTGACAGCACTTCTGATGGGATGCTGGAGTGCCTGATTAAGGATGGGATGGAAAAACAAAATACAAAATAGTGAGGTTGTACTTATACCACCAGACAAGCTGTGACTGTCTGAGAACAAAGGACATCAGAAACCCTGGGAGGTCCAGGCGTGCTCCTGTCTGGAGGGTGTAGAAAGGATGGACCCAAATCTACTGGGAGAAGCATGGGGATAGCATGAGACACAATGAAAAAGTCTCATTAGATGTAAGGAAAAGGCTTTACAATGAGGGTCAGAACAACAAAAAACCCAGACTGGGTGATGTCCATCTTTGGAGATATTCAGAACCTGCCTGGACAAGACCAGGAGTAACAAGATTTACCTCCAGACTTGGCCCTAACTTCAAGCTAGACCCGCCTTGAGAGGGAGTTGGTTCAGAGACCTCCAAAGGTCTCTTCTGACCTCAGTTATCTCCAAATCTAAATTACTCTTCCATAATCAGGACCAGTCCTGGTGAAGAGTGTTGAACTTGTCATATGCAGACTTGATGAGACTACTTAGATTTTGAGTCCTGATGTGGGACCAGTGCAGCCACCCATCACACATCCACCCACAGCATTTAGTGTGGGATGGGCAGCACTGGGATTTTTCAACTCTTGTTGACTAAAGCAACCTTTCCTGGGTAATTCCTTCTGCTGAAGGCTGGACGGTACCTTTGCAAGTGGGAAGGTGCTAGAAAAGCAAGAGGTTCACATGAAGAACCTGGAGCCCAGCTCCTGCCTCAGGGCTGGCTGCAAATGGTCCGTGTGCAGAGCCTCCAGTGCATTCCTGCCGCTGTGCATGGATTTTGTTATCCGGAATTATTTCCTGCTATTCAGCCCTGTTCTGTATTCCACTCTGTTATTCCTAGCTGAAATCTCTCCCACCGCCCTGCTGTGGCACATCCTTTGTGGGGCACTGGAGCAGCACCCAGAGGAGGTGCAGGCAGGTGGGTGGATGTGGGACAGACAGAGCCAGTGGCTCCCTGGAGATCTACAGGATACCCAGGCTTGTACTTTGTGGCTTCTTTGAAGGCTGACAGGACACAGGGCTGCAACAACCAAACAGGATGTCCCAGCAACACAGGATCACACAGGATGTGATATTTTGCTTGTCATACACATTATGACACTGCAGCCATACATATTTTACGTGATGCACATCAAGGCTGCTGCTCTCCAAGTCTGTTTGCAAAACCCAGCTGCCACCACTGGCTACACTCAATCCCGCGCTCAAGAGCCAACCAACCCACCAGAACAAGTCAGCCCGTGCCATGTGAGCAGACCAAGAGCAAGAGCAGAGTTTAGTTTGCTTTTTCAGCTTTGGGTTTCTGGAAGCAAAAGCAAAGTGCTCAGAGATTTTTTTCCCTCCTGAGACTCTGGTATCAGTCTCTGATAAGAACTTTCCCGGCCGTTACACAAGCAGGGCTGGACATGGGAACGCAGCATGAATAAATGACTTGAAGCAAAGCATTTTGATAACTGAGTTTTTCTAGCTTTCTGGCCTCTGCAAGAGCAAAATAAATTCCACAGCACTGTCAGCAATTTCCCTTCCCTCAGCCCTAGCTTTGGGCTACCTTGAATTCCTACCCTCCCTGCCCAGAGAAGCTGTGGATGCCCCATCCCTGGAAGTGTTCCAGGTCAGGCTGGATGCGGCTTAGAGCAAGCTGGTCTAGTGAAGGTGTCCCTGCCTGTGGCAGAGGGGTTGGAACTAGGTGGTCTTTAAGGTCCCTTCCAACACAAACCATTCTATGATTCTATGGACAGGGATCTGCTCCAAAAGCACCCATTCTGTGTTGGCAGGAGCCACAGTTCCTGCCCCAGGCTTCCTTGGCAAATGTACCCCAGCCTCTGCTCACGAAAAGCTCCTTGCACAGATGAGTCACCCCATGAGAGCCCAGTGATGGGGGTCATGAGACACAACAGCACTACACATGTCCCCTCTGCCTTCTCCTGGAGGTTGTGGCTGGTCTCCCACCCTGTGTCACCTCTTGCCAGCCCTCTCTGACACTCAGGAAGATGCTCAAGAGAGGACAAGGTTTACTTTCACCAGGCTCGGGCTTGGCTGAGAGAAAATTTCCAGGCAGGGAATCCCATTTTGGGGTTTCTTTTTTCCCATGTCCATGAGCATCCACGAGACCCAGAGGGAGACAGGGAAGGGGCTGCTATCTATTCCCTACCGTGAAACCTTTCCAAGCTCTAAACACTGCTTGTGTTTCAAAGCAAGGCTGAATTAAAAGCACTTTTGAACAAAGGAAAGAATCTGAAAAAGCCAATTTGAGACTTAGTTTTAGCTGGAGATCTACACCCATGTCTAGCAGTGAATCCCTTAATAAAATGATCTGCCCTCAATCTCTCAGGTGAAGGCAGATGGAAATACAGAGGGACTTAGAATCGGATACTGGGAATGAGAGGTGTGTCAGGATGCTTTCCCCTTCCCTTGGCATGCCACTTCCTCTGCTTCAAGGCTGCAGAAAAAGTGCCTTACAAGGTGATACGGAGACTCTCATAGAGCTCAACAGGCTCTATGCACTGCAAAAAGCACCACCCAATTTGGCTTGATAGGATGAGTTAGAGATACCATGGAGGTGAAGGTGATAGTAAAGTGTGAGGATGTTTTTCCTGTCATCTAAAGGAGTCTAACTTGTAGCAAGATATTTGGGATAGGCTTGCCTTTCCAGGGATGGTTTCTAATTTTAGAAAAGCTCTGAGGCTTGTTAATTTTCAGACACTTTAATGAGCTATCTCATCGTCTGTAACCACTTCCAGCTCAACTAACCTCTGCAACGGGAGAAATTAGCCTGATTTGGCTCATGTTGAACTCACAGTCTGCTACACAACCCTTTGCAACCCTCCTCATGGTAGCTGAGCCAACATCACGGTTGCTGGTACAAAGGGGGCAACAAGGAAGATCAAAGGGCTGTAATGACTTCTCTGCAAGGAACTAGTGAGACAGGTCTGGAAAAGGGTCAGCATAGGAGAGATGCTGAGGAAACCATCAATGGCAGGGGGAAGGTGATGGAGATGACCTACTCACTCTTGCCTAAGACAAGAATGGCAGGATATCACAGGAAAGTAACAGGAACCAGGCTTGGGGCACACAAAAGGAGATTTCCCTTTGGGCAACACAGTAATGGCCTTGCTGAAGGATGCTCAGGAGGATTCAAGTTTACCTGGCCCCAACTGGAGACTAAATGAGGTCACAGAAACAAAATCCTCCCCAAGGTCGCTGAGTGCCACCATGTGTGGTGATGGATGTCTGTAATGAAAACTGCTAACAACAGGGAAAATACTATGAGGAGGAAGAGGAGGGAGTCTTGCCAGCCTAGATGCTGGCTCACTGACCACTGTACAACATTCCACACTAAAAGGACTTGGGAGTGACCCTCTACAGATGTTCAAATGTGCCAGGCTTGGAAAGGACAAGGGAGGTAGCACTGCTCACACCAACCCGCACGGCAGAGCTCAACCTTCGTGGCTTCACATGGTGCCCTTGCTTTGCTCTGGGAAACATGGATGTTTCCCTTTTGGCAAGACAGGGAGGCAGGAGGCTGTGAAGCCAAACACATTAAATGTGGGCAGAAATGAGAAATGGAGCCAAAAGCTACTATGAGAAAGACAGCTCTACAGAGATCAGCACCATTGGCATTCACCCGTCAGCTGGATTCTCATGGTTTAGTTGATTTTAGGGCCTCAGGTTTACTCCTGCAGCTTGAAAGGGCACCCGAATGAGTGGACTCCCTGGTGCTTCATAACGTGTAAGCTCATGTGAAAGCCTTTCCTTAGTTAAAAATGATTTCTCTCCTCTTCCAGCTCACCCTTTTGGATGAAACTCATGGAGACTTAATTAGCTCATCCTTCTGTCAAGCCCCTCTGAAACCTCTGGGGGGTTTACTGATTTCCAGGAGACACTCACAGAAAGCACATGCACACACAGACACTCCCCCGAGGCTCTCCTTCAGCCCTGCCAGCTCACAGCCCTGCCCACTGCTCAGGCAGCCAGGCTACTGGCTTGGAGGGCAGTGGGGAATAATTCAGGGTACACATGGGGACAACCCTAAATCTGCACCATGAAAGGGTGCAGACCTTACCTGCTGCACAGCTGGTTGAGGATGGCCAGCTAAAATATGCAGATTGCTGGTTTCAAGCCTGCTACAGTGAGGTACATCTTTCCAGATGTGCCCAATAGCCAAAATGTCTGTCAGTGACAACACTTGGTTGGGGTATGTCTTGAGTCCTCACAACACTTCCAGTTCAAAAACCTTGTGCCTACAAAAGGAAATTTTCTCCACGTTCCCCCATACCTGTGAAAATCACAGATTCAGGCAGGTCAGGGCTCCTAAGGTCCCTTCTAACCTGAATTATTCTGATTGTAAACTGATTTCTTTTATATCACAGGCTTTTAATTAAATGCACATTTATGCCCATATGGACCCCATTAACCATTCATTTATCCTCATATTTAGCCACCACCTCCAGAAAGAAAAAAACAAGCAGGGGGTTGCTTCCAATCTGTCACTTTGTGGGTTTGACATCTTGCAAAGGGCTCTCATGATGCCCTTTTCCACTAGACTGAAGCTCCCTTAGCATGTTCACAGAGAGAAAATATCACAATCACCTGGCTATTCCAACTCCTCATCTCTTCCAGGAAACTAACCAGCTTCCAGTCTAAGAATTTTTATGCTAAACACCATTTCTGCAATACTGTCATGTTTCCTTTCTTTCTCTTTGGCATCAACATTAGCAGCCAGCTCCTCTAACACATTTTGGTGCTGTTGCACATAAGGAAAAATAAATGCACCTCCTACCCCTTCATTTAGAAATCAAAGGTCACTGTAGCTGTTCCTGCCACAGCTTCAACTCATATTAGGAGCTGCTCATGCAGTTCCTTTCTACCAAACCCAGAAAACCCTGCATTTGGTGATTCACTGCTCCTTTCTGTAAGAACAATCTTATTTCTATCTCCTTTGATGTTCAATTTTGCATTGGGATGTCTTCTAACATTTTTTTTTCAAATGTGCTCTGCTTGCCAAGTGATCCAGACTGCCCTGTCTGATGAATTTGTCTTCAACATTTACCGTTTCATTACCCTTTGTGCCACTGGCAGCTTCTCCCCACAGGAGCCATTAGATCTGCTTCACTTAGGGAAATGCTGAGACTAAGTATTAATCCCTGAAAAACGGCATGCCCCATTTGTGGGTGGCATCTTCCTGGGATCTGCCAGGTTTTAATTCACTTGCCAGGTGCTTGGGGCATGGACTAAGCCCTCATTACCTGACAGCTCGCCTGACATTGGCAGACCTGTGGGCTTCACCATTTGGCCCAGGATTGATGCTGGGCATCAACCTATTGCTGCCTAGAGAGTCCCTTCTGAACATTTCTTCTGCCTTCTGTTTTGGAAGAACTCCCTTAATCAGGATTAACCTAATCTGTTTCTCCCCATATCTGGAAAGCTGTTGTCTTCTTTTTCCATGCTTTGGTGGAAAGGTGAGAAGACCACTGCTTCCTGGACCTCCATGTGCTTTTCATATTGCTCTGCTCATCTTTTCCTCAAATACCAGATTTTCAAGCCTCTCCATGGCCCTCCAGTGATGGGAACCCTTACAAAAATCAAGGGAAGATGGCCATTGAGAGTTTTGGTTGCAGCAGAAGGCTTTAGGAGATGCAGTCTCCAGAGACCATTGACAAAGAATCTGGAAGAGAGCAAGGAAAGCCCTTAGCCTCCTTGCAGGAGGAAAGACCTTCCCCAAAAGGTAGCACCTCAAAGGCAGACAACCAGGGTTTAGCAGGTGCTGTAAAAGCAGGTGACTGGGCATTGGCAGAGTCTATCATGGCCTTCAGGAACAACAGTCAACACAGTGCTGAGGCACTTGATTAACCCCATGTCTGCCCCAGCCTTTGCCTTCTGCCAGCAAAAAAAGCCCAGGGAAGATATTCCTGAGCTCAAATATTCTATTTGGTTCTGGGAACTCAAGTGTGTAATACGTTTACTTGATAAACAGTAGCACGGTTTAGTCAACATGGATGAGAAGATCAAAAGGATGAGAAGTTGGCCCATTCAAAGACAACCTACTCCTAATGACTGGTCATATCACTATTTTCTTCTAAAAATTAGAGCCTACATAAGCCCTTGCAATTGTATATTTGGGATGCCACAGGGCTTCTGGTCAATCCTCTTTCCTGTCCGACCAACAGAACAATGAGAACATTAAACATTCTGACTCTGACCTGAAGAACGGCCACACATCTGGCTGGACAGGGCAGAAAAATAACCTGGGATCATGGTGACAGATTGCCTTATTTAATGACTTCTTCAAAATCAAGGAAGCCAAAGGGAAGTAAATCAGCTGAACTGCTAAAAAACACCTCACAACAGCCACAGATCTACCAGATCAACAGGACTGTTTTGTGTGGCTTCTGTGGATTAGCCTTTTCTCCTTAAATTTAAATTATTCCATTAAAAGTGGCTGCAGCCAGACACAACTGAGGTAGTCAGTTTCCCCTGACTGATCACACAACTCTCTCGATTTTGAAAACCCAGCTGGGAGCCCAGCTTGAAGCCCATGTGCCTCAGGCTTCAAAGGAGTGGACAGCAGGGTGGGTACTAACTCCACACTACCAGCACTCCATCGCAGCTCCTCCATCTGCCCGTTAATGTGTGTTAAAAACCGATAACAACGCTTGTATCAGTGGGCTGAAACAGGGGTAGCTCTGTTTTGTCCCGACGGCACGGATACAGTCATTGGTGGAAGATGATGCCCACCACCTCTCCCTCCACTGGAATCCCCACGGCCACTGACCCAGCTGTTGACCCTGTCAATAGCTGAAAAGCCTTTCCAAAAGCAGCAAACCTCTCTCCTTTTATGCATTATTAAAATTCTCACTGGTTAATTTATTAGGATACTTTGTACTGGGAAAAATGACCCCTTTGTTGACCCACTTAAACATGCTCCACTCCAACACAAAACCGTCAGAAGGGAGAAAGGGAGAGCTGGGGAAGTTGTGCTCAGACTGATGTCCTTTGTCTCAGTGAGACAGCTCCAGGATGGAAGTGCTGGGACTCCCTGGCACGAGAGCAAAGGGCTAGACACAAGCCCTCACAGACCAAACCACAAAGGAAACATTCAGCTCCTATGCCAAATGGACACAGCCAGAGAAACAAGACTTCCTGGTCCCGCTTCCAGTGCTCATCCGTCCCTGAACCTGTGGGTTTGGGAAAGAAACCTTGATTTCTCCCCATGTTGCCTCTTCTAACAGCCTAAATAGAAAACGTGATGAAGGGTGGTGGATGAACCCATTTACAGGTGGTGGGATTTGCTCATGAGGCAGCAAAGGTGCATCCTGGCCATCCTCCAGTCAAAGGCATCCAGACCTACACTCAGACTCTCCTCTTACCTGCTCCTGTTTGTCTAGCAAGAGAATCACTGGATTTGCTGCACAGAAATCCCTGACTCAAACTAACTCGTATAGGATGTGGAGGAGCAGGGCGCTGCTGAGCAAAAGCCAAACTGACAGCGCAAACACCACTCAGCACCAAGAGCAGCCCTGTAAGTGAAACGAGCAGGATTAGCTGTCATTAGGCCTCATTTTTCCATTAGTGTCATAAAGATAAAGCTGCTCTCCTCCCAGAAAGGCGGCCTGCAAAGTGCTCAGACTCTACAGGACTCTCAGGTTATTAGAGAGGACACAAAAGCTCCATTTGCTTTCATCACCCAGACAGCACCTGGAAAGTGCAGCGATGACAAAAAGACACCACAAGATGCCTTCAAACCTGGCGGGGGGTTGGGAGCTCCGTCCTGTGCCCTGCTCATAGCCCTGACTGTCACACCAGGTTCCTGCTAGGGAGTGTATTAAAGCTCAAATGCTTTTTTGTGGCTCATTCTCATGTGATGCTCTTTATCTCAAGCAAAGGGACAGCCAAATAACTTTGACACTAAGGGAATAAGCAAAGAAAGGTTCATGAGGACACCTAAAAAAGTATCCAAAATTCCACCCCTAAAGAAATGACTTGGAGGAAGGGCCTTGGAGATAGATATGCAACACATTAACCCCTGCTTATTCTTAGTTTCATAAAGCTCACATATTGGATGAGCTGAAATACACAGAATACAAGTGAACAGAATAAATTGCAGAAGAAGGCTGAATGCAAGATTGGGAGGTAGGAGTTTGCAAGATCCGATTCAGCAGCTGCCATTAATCTGTCAAAAACCCCTGGAGAAAGGGGGTTTTACTCTCTTGTGCCACCTTTTTTCCAAGCATCAAATAAAGACTCAAACTCAGAAGGATGTCACAAAAAAAATGACTGAACTGCCATCTGCAGAAATACTTTGGGGGTGGAAAGTGCAGTTATATGATGGCTGAGGAGTAATTTTTCTCCCTGCACCAGTTCTGCAAACCAAGAGGTAGAAAACAAAGCGTGGGAACCTGAACCTGCAGCAAAGAGGGGTGGAAAGAGCCGTAACTGATGAGTTTTATTGCAGGATGTGTTAATCATCTCTCTAGACGATGGACTGGGATGGGGGTGGAGGACTTGGCAGCTGGGATTTGAGATGTATTTGTAATGCTAACACACATCTGGGATCCATCCTGGAACAGGAACACCGTGTCTGGACCAGGCAGGCCAGAAGAAAATGTTCTTTGTGGCCAACCTTCATGAAGGACCTGACCTGCTGAGCCAAGTGTGGCCTTCAGAGGTGTCCCTCAAGCAATCTGGGGTCATGGAACACCATAGATACTTTCCAAAGGGAGCATGGAGTTTCTCTGAGTGACTTGCTCAGAACCTGTAAGGACTGTCTTGCATGGACTGCCACGGAAAAACAGGTCCAGCTCTCACTGTGAGCCCTTGTCCCCAAATTCTTTGGCAGGGCAGGCTGAGCTTGGTGATCTGGCGACTCAGGTCTGTGCACAGTGAAGTTGAAAGATGTTTTCACTTCTGTTTTAGGGTGCTGCACCTCCATCTCAGCATTGCTCAATTCAAATTTTCCTTTTTATCTGACACACTGGTGTGTCCCTCCCACCAGCATAACCCTCTGTATTTCACTGCAGCTATCTCTGGCTTACAGCAGCCAGCAGGGGACCAAGGTGTGAGCACGGGAATGCAGGCATGCCATGGTCAGGAACTGCACCTACAGGTGATAAAGGAGTCACTGTGCTCCTGCACAGGCCCCCATTTACAAACTCCTTTGGAGGCATTTCATCTTCAGAAAGCAATATTAATAAAATATGGGACTTCTCTGGCTGTGCTGGAGAATGCATGGAGTACATGGCTTTTCTGCCCCAATTTGCATAGGCTCTTGGTTTTGGGAAAGAAAGATGGGGAGCCTACACTGGTATCTGATACCTCAGAATCCCTGGCTGGGTGTTTCCAAGGATATTCCCTGTGCTCTGCAGGAGTCAGAGGGAAGGCACTCCTTATTACATCACCTCCTGATGTGCAGGGGATCCCATGCTTTGCATTTGCTGTGAACTTCCTGAATGCCCCGTGCATCCCGGCACTCCCAGTGCAGCCTGATGCTGCCCCACGAAGCTGCAGCAGCCCTGCTGCACATGGTTTGTGTTGACTCTGTGGATGCCCTTTGTGAGCTCAAGTGGTTTCTGCAGCTGTGTAAATAGGAGTGAAGCCCATGATGCATCCCTGACCTGACTACACGTGGCCTCACCCTCCCTCCAGCAAGGATGAGCAATGAAGACCCTGCTGGGTTCTCCACCCTGAGCAAACACTGGAGGCCAGCTGTGCTTCACAGCAAGGGTGGGCTCCACGTGTAGCTCAGGCACTCCTGATAACTGCTCTTAGCATCCCAGGATGAGGAAGAAAGTCCAACATCAAGCCAAGGACATCTCCTTGCTACAGCCAGCAAAATTAGGCCAGAGATTATAATAGCAGGAGCATGGAAGAATGGAGACTCAGAAGACCTGTCAGCAAGACCAGTCTGTGTTTCAAAAGTTGTCTGATTATGTCTGGAGATAAGGCTTAGCAGGCTTTTTTTTTTTTTTTTACAGGAGAAAGCAGCCCCCTCCACACAGGTGAGTTGAGAGAGAAGCTCTCAAGATCCCCTTGATGCTGCAGGTCTTCAAGGGGGGGTCTGAGTCTGGCAGTGCTCAGTTTCAGATAACTTCATTAAGGAGAAGACAGGAGGGATGAGCCCAAGGAAGAACCATGAGACAGGCACCCACTGACCTCCACAAAGATTGGTCCTGTACTAGTAGTGAACAGGGTGGAGCTGGGTTAACAGCTGGCCTCCATTAGCTGGTCCCTGGGTTCAGCCAAGGGGCCTTGGAGCCACCTCCTGTCTGCACTTGGTCAAACAAGACCAGGAAGCACCTAGACCCTATGAAACCCAGCACTCCTTCTGGCTTCATATGCCAGAGGTACCTGGATTCCCTATTCATCATCTGGTTTTCTTTTAGGAGGGCACCTCCTGTATCACCATCAGGTTCAGGTGCCAGGATCCCAGGAAAATATCAATAAACTGCAGGAAATTCAGAGAAGAAAAAGCAAACTATTATCATGGAGCCAGAGAGACTGACTTTCTGAGCTCATGTGTTTAGCTTGGCTTAACAGCAGCTTAGCAGGGGCCTGGCAACTCAACTGTCTGCAAATATTTGAAGGGTGTAAACACCAAGGACAAGAGAGAAATCACTGAGGGAGTTTTACAGAGTAGGCTGAGCAGGAATGTAGGCACTCTCCACCATTGCTAACTGGGGCTTGGGTCTCTCCATGTAAATTTACTGAAGCTCCCTCACCTTACAGCTGCACTCTGGGTCTCTGTAGCACCTCCTGTGTCATGGTGGGACTCAGAGAAGCACAGAAACCCCTTATATCGGATTTTACACCTGCAGATGCCAACAAGGAGAAGGTTCTTGGATGCTGGTGCTCACCAAGGCAAGGGCAAGTGGCACCTAACAACACACAGCCCTGCTCCCAGCAGGCCTTCAGGTTGTTCAACCAGCACGCTTCTCCACCTACATCCTGTTTTTCTCTTCTATCTCCACCAGTTTCAAATCTAAAGCACAAGATGAGGGCTGATTTTTAGCTGAAATCTTAGGACAGACATGGCAAGAAGTGTTTTGCTAATTCATAATAACTCTGCAATTTTTTTTCCGGTTTGGTTGGACAAGAACATCCTTTAATTTCCCTTCCAAGCTCTTGAAACAATTAATTTTAGCGTTTCATAACTATGTTTGGATTTTTCAGTTCAAAGTCACACTTACTTTCAAACTGGAAGGGTTAAAACAATCACTCCAAATCAAAACATTTAATTTACAGTCAAAGGAATTACCTAATTCATCTTTCAAGCTAACTTCTGTGGCTTCACAGACCTGCTAGAGAAACCCCCCAAAAGAAGTCACCATGTCTCATAAGGTGACTCCAAACTGTTTGGACACCCTGGAGTGACGTTGTTAAACCCCAGACGAGGATATATCCCAGTAGGCACAAAAAAATTGCTTACGGAAGGGAAGATTCAAATTTAGAGTGGCTGCCTATCTATAAATAGTCTGTAGAACTAAAATACATTCCAGTTCGGCTGGAAATGCCTTTTTGCCTCGTACTCATAAACACTCCTGCCTTTTATAGCTGAAGCAAATATTTGGTTTCTATAGTTATAACAGTGAGTACCCAGTGGTCTTTATTTTTAATCTGCACAGTGTTTGCCTGAAAAGCAGGGTAGTGGTTTGTGGGGACCCTGGAGGAGTCTGGACCACAGGTGCATCATTAAAAATAAACCTGCGAACAACACAGAAAGCCCTCCCCAAAGTCTCCAAACGCAGAGAGGTTTGCTAGTAAACAGCATTTGGCTTTTAGATGCGGCTCTAAGTGCGCTGAGAGTGAAAAAGGCCAAGGATCCGGTGATTGCTAATATAATAATGAGGCTCTGTCCTACTAATCTGATGTTCTCAAAGCACTTTGCAGGCATTAATCATCCTCCCAGCAGGGCACAGTGGGGATCATCACTCCGAGCACGTTACAGGGCCCAGGGCGGATGGGGGAGAGCCGTGCACAGTCTGAAAGACTGCGGATGTCCAAGGAGGGGGTGGTCTGCGTTGCTTTATGGATATATATATTCAAAAAGCCACGGCCACCTCCCTGAAACTTGCCTTCAAAGGGGCCTATTTATCTCTCTGACAGCAATACACATGAAAACCCTGTTATTCAGCGCTTAATAAATCAAACACCCATCCACCAGCATTACTGAGGGAAGGAAAAGGAAATTAAAGGTGACCTGCTTGGCTTGGAGATCACAGGATGCTTCCCCATCCACTTAGAATAATTTAGGGTGATTAAATCCTGCCTGTAAGAACTAAACAGGTTTCACTTATTTTCATGTCCCAGCTCGGAAAGGATTTCAGGGTGGGATACTGGGCTTCCCAAGGGATGCCTGGAGATGGTGGTGCAAACCCAACGCCTCCATCCTTCCAAGCAGTGAGCTTGCAAACCCAGACTTGTCCATGGGCAGTGCTTTCCCTGGAAAACACCTGAATTCATCCTCTTTGCAAATCCACAGCTGTTTCACTTAACACACCTGAATTTATTATCAGTCTGGACATGCCAAGAGAATGATGAGGCAGGAAGGGTGAAAAGTGAGTAAGCCTAGTCTCAGTTTTAGCAGGGCTGGGCTCCCACTGGCCAGCCAGAGACCTGTTTCTCCTGCTCATGCTCAGGAATGAGGGCTATCTTCATGCCTCATTGTCTTCCATCAGGAGAAGAGACTCACACTTGCTGAGGTCTGCCTGGCATACTCCTGTGCCTGTTTCTGATGGGCTGGTGGATGTCAATGTGTCAGACCGTTGTGTGAAGCTGCATCTACCTGAGACAATTCCACATTTCAGCTCTTCTACCCAGCTATAGAAAGACAAGGGAAAGCTGCATGTGGAAAAAAAGGCATCTGGAATCATAGGGATTTTCTATGAGAAGGAGAATCTTTCAAATTGCCCCAAAGGGGCAAGTTTCTGCATTACTCATCCAGTCTTGACCTCTTGCCTTATTACAGAAAGAGAATGTTGAACTATTCCAGGCCATGGCTGTCCTAGCAGTGCTGGATGTGAAGGATGGATAACAATGGGGGTAAACAGCCAGTACAAGACCCTGCTTGTGGCAAGGGGCTGAAGAGAACCAAGCACATCTACTCATGGCAGCCAAGGAGCCACTGCTCCTTCCCTTAAATTCCTCAGGAATGAACATGGATGTTCCAGGTGAGATTAAAACCCTTTCCACGGCTTTTTGTTACTCACACAGTGCTCTGGGAAGAATTCAATCAGCATTGTTTACCTCAGCAGGGGGAGTTCAGAGGCAGTTCCCCCACCACCCTGCATCCTCCCAGACGTGGCTCTTAGCTTTTGCTTAAAGGCAGAGCTGCTGGAAGAGCCTCACTGCCCTGCTGTGGGCAGGCTGCCTGCTGGCCACAGAGGGACATCTCCAAAGAAGCTATGATAGCATGGACCTGTTGGATGCCTAGAGCCAGGCTTTCAACTCTCAGCAGTTGCTTCTGCCTTAATTTACCAAAAATAAGCTGCCACAGAGTGCTTTCCTAAAACAGAGAGGTAGTACCAGGTTCACCAAGGTGCTGTGGTGCAGCCTGAGACACTTGTGCTCCTGGAGTCCCTGCAGAGATGTCACCCCCTCCATGGTGGCACAGAGCTTTGAAACCCTCTGAACACTGTGATTTGCCTCAGGAGCTGATGAGGCTCCAACACTCACTTGTCAGCATGCTGCTACCTGCAAACAGCACATCTTTGGCACCTCATCCCTCCCTCCTCTCCCCCACAGCATTAAAATGCCTCATGCTCTCTGTGTCACTGACCTCCAAACCTGTGACCACTCCACAATATTGATATTCTTGTATTTACCATCAGCCATCTCAGAGCTGCGTGGAAAAGACCTACAGTAAATTGCATCCGTGATTTAACTACCCCCTTGGATTCCCAATGCATTTCCAAGCAGCAGTGGGAAAGCTGAACATCACTGCATCAATCCTGAGCTGCTGTTTCAGAGCCAAACCCTGAACCCCATCTCTGGCTGAGAAAACCCAAGCTTGCATTGGCTGTAAAACCTGATGTGTTCTGGGGGGCTGGGGGGCATAAGATGGCTTTGTGCTTGGCCCAATGACTACCAGTGGCTCCAGGAATCCATGTTCCTGGCATTGGAGACAATTCTTAAATTGTGGTGGAAGAGATTTTGCCCTCTGTAGGCTCACAGAAATGCTGAGTGGTTCTAGTATGGTACACTAATCCCATTTGGGACTACAAAGCAAGACATATGGCCAATGTTTGTGACATGCAACAAACCCCATTTCAAACCCATTTCTTGCAAAAATTGCCCTGTTCACCTCCTATGACTGCTCACAGCATCACCCTGATTGTACAAAGTTGTCTTTTCCCACTCCGCATACCTCTGCACCCTTGTGTGCTCCCCAAGCAGGTTCCTACAGCAGCTGGGGAGCTCCTCCAGGAAGTCCTGGAGTTATTCGGGCAAGAAGGTGAAAATACCAATGATTATAACCATTCTTCATCATGTGGCACCATGCAGAGCATCCAGGAACCGTCCAAGGTTATACAAGAAGAGCACATGGGAACTGCACCCCAGGAAGGATCTGTTTGTGTTTCCTATGCACAGCCTCACAGGATGAATAAAATGCTTGTGGCTTTGCTGATCAAGGCTGGGTGAAAAGCTTGTCTAGGATGCCACACATGAGCAGGAACTGATGGGTTTTCTTCAGAAAAAGACTCTTCTGGGCTTAGTTCAGGCCAGGTCCGGCAACCACTTGCTGCGTGTCCCAGTCTCTCATATGTTCAAATATTTTATGCAATTTGAAGAAATTTAAGGAAACTGTTTTTCTTTTTTCTGCCTTTTTCAAGAAAGGAATCATTTAACTAAAGAAGTTTAAAGTGAAGCTAGGAGGATGTGACTGCTCTCAGAGAGCTCTGGATCCTGGGATGGGGAAGGGGAGGGGCAACAGGATAGCAAGGCCTCAATGAAGGGGTTGAAACAACAGGAAGAAGATGTAGGTTTTATATGGAATAAGGTGTGATTTCAATAGCCAAACCTGCTTCAGCCTGGCGCAAGTCACCACTGCAGCAGAAATACAGATTTAGGGCTGGATTCCCATCTCAGACACTCAGGATAACATATACACAGCCTCCACTGGTTTTAAGCTCTCCTGGATTTACATCTGCAAGAACTACAACAGCCATCAAAAGCTGCAGCTCCTTGGCATTCCTCCAGATGCCACAACTTCCCTGCAACTTGGCTCAGCCATAAGTGCTGAATACAAGAAAGCTGTGGCTTGACAGCAGCAATCTCCCATCTGCCAACTGGATGAATTCCCTTGGTCTTCCAGAGGAAGATCTGAAAACCTGCTCAGATATAGGAAGTTTTGGCTTGGGGAGTTGAACACTCAGTGCTCAGCATGTGTCCCCAAGGACCACCTGGCATCTACTAGCCTGGTCATGGCCAAAGGCCTTCCAGCCTCTTTTTCATCCCCAAAGTGCAGCTGGTATCTCATGTCCTGGGAAAGGTGTAGAAATCCCTAAAACTTTGAAATCGCTTGATTGTGGAAACAGCATCTCCCTGATGCAGGCAGCACAGGACACAGCAGGGCTTAGCAACCCCCTACCTGCAGCTGTGGTCGATGCGGAGGAACGGATCAGATAACAGTGCTCCCAAAGCTTTTTGTCTATATTTTATTGTCATTAAAAGTGGATAATCTCCTCCTCCATAAAAGCATTGGTTTCCTCTGGGAACCTTTTGGCTGCTCTGTTGAGCCAGAGCAATCCAAAGGCTGGCTCTGTACAGAACCAGGAGACAGCAACAAAAATTATCACAAAACGTGACGTTGTCAAAACTCAGCCTGGGGTCTTCAGAGATGGGGCTGAGCTGCAGCAGTGGAGTTGTGTCCCTAGAAAGCTGTGAGTCACATATTACAATGTGGTGACCTCTCTGGTGCTGCTGCCATGCAATCCCAGCAGGAAGAACAAGTAAGTAATTTTCTTCTCCTCTTGTTTTTCTCCTTTGTTATGAGTATTTTAGAAACTTAACAGCAAATTTTTTACCATTATTACTATTTTTCTTTCCTTTGCAAGAAATGCCTACTGCAGCAGATGAAGCTTGGAATCATCCATAGCTCTTTGCCTGCTATTATTTTGCCTTTTGTGTTTCTTATTTGCCAGCTCTCTGAGGACATGAAGAAGCTGGTTATAAAAAGTGCCCATTTGGATGAGAACCAGGCATGGCAGGGAGAGACAAGAAGAAAAACTCAATTCTTGACTTCTGCACTCAGACCTCACCTTGCTGCCCTTTCTACTGATGGACTGCAGCAGCAGTAAGACAAGCAGGTAGCCAGGTGCTGCTACATACTCCCACTTGCCCATGCTTGAGTGTCAACACTGTCAAAATTCCAATTATGACACTGCTTCACCTGCTGGTTGCCTTCCCTGAGATGCTGCCCTATAGCTGACCCAGCTTCACAGCACTGGTGCCTACGGAGTCACATCCTGCACAGATACACCCTCAGACTCTGCGAGGCATCCCATTTCATCCTCTTTTACTTCTCACCTCTTGCCAGGCATGTGAGAGAGATCAGGGTTTTCCCCAGCCCTTCCCTTTTGCCAACGTCTCCCTTCCTCCATTCCCATTGCCTTCCATGATAGACTTCAGATATTTTTGGTACTGGGGGAAAGGAGGGAGAGGAAGAGCCAGTTCTGCTTTGTTTCAATCCACTGCAATTGAAAGATAAGGAGAGGGCTGCAGTGGACGTGACCTTGGGAATTGGCTGATCCATCCTCCTATCAAACCCAAGGGTCCCTGTGGAGGAGCTGTCTAGTGAGGCCAGACAGCTCTTGTTATATTTAGGAAGAGCTTCCCCTCCTGTGTTGTCAATTTCATGCAGCAGGAAATCTTTTATTGGATGTTTTATTTTAAAAAAAGAGCAAAAAACAACAAAAAACCCACCTCATTTCCGGGAGCCTTCCTCTCTGCCTCACTTCTTTCTTTCCGTTTTCCCTGTTTTTTAGTATTTGTTTCTAGGGCATGACACTCAGCAGCTTTCCCTCTACATCCAGCTCCAATCCTTGGATGCCAGCATGGACCAGCATTGCACTCACAGCTGCTGCATGGAGGAATCAAATGCCCCCAGCTACTTCCAGCACCTGGAAAATGCTCCAGGGAGCATCCTCATGCAAGTCCTACTCCAAATGCTATTCAACATGTGAAGCTATCCCACTGACTCTGGCCAGTGTTAGAACTGACCCTTGGGGCACAGCAGCAGCACGTGCAGGCTCCTCTTCCACATCCATATGCTCCATCCGGAAACATCAATTCTCTTTCTATAGGAAGGCAGGTTATCCTGGGGCAGAGGAAATGTTTCCTCTTCCCGGCAGGATGTTTGCAGAGATCCCAGAGTGAGGTATGTATAGAAACCTCCTGATGCAGAGATTCCAGTAAACACCCCCCAGCAAACGGCCTGGACCAATGTTAGTTCTCTTGGAGCAGACAAGAGCCAGCCCCAGGGAAACAGCCAAAGACAAATGTAAAAACCCCATCCTGCCCTTGCCAAAATCAGGCAGAGAGTCCCCTACTAATCACAGTGATCAGTATTTGGAGGGATCCCTATGAGGTCATCTCCATATGTGGGATGCCCTGATCCAGGGAGATGGTGCCCAGGTCTGACCAGAAAGGACCTTTTATTCTCCACTTCTACTGAATTTTCCCATGAGTAAGGAAAAGCAAAGTTTTAAAAATAATTTAAAAATTTTCCGACCCCAAAAAATGATTGATCCAGAATTTCCCACCTCAGTCTGTTAATACAATTGAGATCTCAGCCCTTCACCTGGGTTTAAGCGTAATTCCGGATGCACAGCTCCTCAAGACAAGCCTCTCTTCTGGGCCTAGGTACCAGGCTAGGCACCTAGCTTCAGGGTTTGAAGATAAAACTTTTAAGAAAATCAGCCCTTAAGAAAATTTAGGGATTCGGGAATTTCAGCCCCAAACGTTGCATGAGGTCATTAGCTAAATCAGAGCTTCACGCTTTTGGTATTCAAATCACAGCCTCCAACACTGCTTGTGTGAAGAGATAAAGTGGTGGCTGAGCAATAAGCTCTTCTGGATGCTGATAAACCCCCCCTTTTTAATTGCTTGATGTGATTGTAATTATTTCATTTGCCTCCACTTCCCTCTCAACACGAATCCAGTCCCTGTGAGATGCAGCACGGTGCAGCTCTGCCACTCTCTCGTAATCTTTAGGGATGAGTACCAGGGAGTCAGAGGGATAAACATGAGCTGTCCATACACTTCAACAAGGTTTGATACCTAGTAAACTAGGTATTTTAGAAATTTTCTGCAACAGAAATAAAAAATAAATGGATTTGAAAAATGTCAGGTTTTTTTTGTGTGAGTAAAACATGCGTACATCTTGCTGCCCTACTGTGGGACATGCCTGAGTGGTGCATAGCTGGTTTTACCACTAATGATGGGTCAGTCCATCAAGGTTTATTTTGATTTTATGACCTTTACGAGAAAGCCTTGTGTAGCAATGATTAAAATAGCAACCGTCTCCTGTTTGTGCTGCAGTGAAACCATCTGACATCAACACAGACACACCACTAAGATGGAAAACATCACCCTTCCTAATTCATCACATAAACATGGTTGGCCTAAACTCATCAAACCAACAGGTCTTGGACTGACCCAGTGCTTCCAGATTCCCCCACTAAGTCCTGCCCATTCATGCAGGAGACCCAGCAGCATATTTTCCCATAGGGATTTGCAGAGCAGGGCTGGGGAGGATGTTTGCAGTTGTGCCAGAAGCCTCCCAGACGTGGTGTGCTTATTCACTCTATCTGCTCTTTCTGCTGAACCTGTCCCCAGGGCTGATCCTTGTCATTGTCAGCAGGGAAACTCAGACCCACCAACATGAGCAAAGCCATTCCTGCTGCACAAATGTTGTACCAGCCTCATATGAGCATGAAGCACAGCACAAGGAAATCAGAGTGAACTGTTGGACTGTGGGAAGGGATGGAAACTTGCTTTGCTAGCCAAAATTTCTAAACCCTTAATAATTATGATTATGTTAATGATGATGATGATAATAATAATATTATTATTTTCTTTTTTTTCAGGCATCTGATATTCAGAAAAGACCAATCACCTCCCCAGGGAAAACCCCCTTGCACCACCTTGAGACCTGCTACTCCTTCCAACCACTGGTAGCTACAAGCTGCAGCTGCCCTACTTGCATTTCTGCTTTTCTTATTCTTTTTTCTTTGAAACACTCACATGAATGAAGTTTTGTTTGTGGAAAAATTACATCACTCGGGCTGAAGGAGACTTCCTGCTTTTCTTCATCTTATTATCTCATGACTGCTCTCTCTTTGTTACATGCTCACTTCAGTATTTTGGGTTTTGCTCAAACATCAGTGAGATCGGTGGAGGGGTGTGGAGGCACGAGTCTGAGGGCATGAAGGCAATGCTGCCTTCTTGGCCAAACTTCTTTCTTCTCATTGCTTCCCCCCAGCCTACTGCTTTTGCCAAAACACACAAAATAAAGGGCAGAAGGTTGAAGGGGATATTTGAAATATCTCAGCCCAGGTCCTACCCAGAATGCCTCCCAACACAAGAAGTTATTCCTTCAACTCTGAGAACAGGTCCTGAGGACGTACAGAAAAATGTGGGACATCCACAACCTCTTAGCAAATTGAGAAACACTGTTTCCAAAGAATTGGGCTAAAATCCCGGATTTCAAGTCCTCCCAGCTTCACACACAATTGCTGGCTCCATCACAAAGACACGCAGGTACCCGTCTCTGAAGGCAGACGAGCTGCAGAGCTAAAGGAACTACAAAGGTAATTGGGGACACATTTCAACCTCAGAAAGGCTTTGGGTGCTTACACAGTGATAATGATAAGATAATTTAGAAATATTTCAACCTGACAACATAACATATCAGCTCTGGCTGCAATTTAGTGCGTGTTATCAGGTTTTTCATTACTTTTTCCTCGCTGTGATGGATTCCAAGCTTGCCGTTATTACAGCCATTACATCCTTGATTTTAATGGGGGGTGCTTGCAGCTGTCACAACGGGCTGAAAATATATTCTTTATGTCAGATAGCACAGGAGACATTTCCTTCTTGAATCACTGACAGGTCACCTCCCCAAACCAATTAGCTAATTGTCTCGTATCACTCCCTGAAGAGCAAGAGAAATGAGTGACTTGTGAATGAACTCTGCCAATAGAAAACACTTGTTCTCTCTCTCCCCCCAATTTAATTTTTTTTTAAACCTTAATTTAATCTGTCAGCCATTACAACAAACAAGGCAGTGTGCCTGCCCATTCCTTGCATTCTGACTCTGCCAGAACATTTTATTTTTTGTAAATAAAGGGGAATAAAAATTAATGGTGCTTCCTTCCTAGTATATCTAGGCAAGTCACTGCAGCAAAGTGGGTCATCCACAATCATTGGATCATGCTTGGGTCCTACTCCCAAATCTGCCATCAACTCTTTCTGGCTTAAAAGATCTGATCCTCGAGAGCTGTCAAGGCTCTTGCACAGTGTAAGGACACACTCATGTCTTCTTCTGCTTCAATCAGCTGTGTTAGAAAGTGTTACTTTACTTGGCAGAACTGCTCCTCAGGCAGAGCCCCCTCCTGCCTGTTGGCTTCATCAGTGTACTGAGCTGTCGCTCTTATTTCTCTGAGCTTTGCAAAAGTGATGCAAGTAGGGGAAAATAAAGAAAAAAAAATAATTGCTCCTCACTGCATATATCAACTGAGTTGTATGTTGTATTTCAGAGATGACAGAGGGGAGCAGGGCTTTACATATAGCAGCAGGGAGAGAAGAGACCCTTTGCCCTGGCATAGACAGGGATGTGAATGGATCAGGAGAGACATGCTGGCGTCTGTACACCCATTACAGGGGCAGCCATGGGGGCAAATCCTGAATGACAAACCCCTGTGTGTTGCTGAGCTCCACAAAGAAGCCCTGTGCCTGCCCAGCAAACACCTCCCCTGCTGCTAGATGTTACTACAGCATTTAATTTAATTACATTATCATGGCTGAAATGCTCCAAGAAAACTGAAATATCTATTCCAGTTACCACTAAATCATACCTCGACCTTCTACAATCCCCTCTGACCCCATGAGATTCTGCAGTAAGACCCCTAAATCACCCTTGACCAACACGACAGCCCTCTATGGGGAGATGACTGGCTCAGTCAGAGCGGTGGGTGCTTCTTACCAGGATGTTAAAAATGCTTTCTTTCAAAGCATCTCCCATAAGGTCCTCTAACACAAACTGGTGAAGTATGTGCTAGGTAACTGTGCAGGAAGGTGGGTCTCACTGGGGCAAGACACAAATTTAAAACACCACCAGGAACCACCATTTAAACATAAGGATCATCTTTGTTTTTAACAGTGAGGATGGTCAAACATTGGCGCAGGCTGCTCAAAGAGGTTGGGGAGATCCTAAGCAATCTGCACCTGGTGACCCTGCTTTGGGAAAGGGGGTTAAATGAGGTGACTTCCAGGGGTTGCTTCCAGCCTCACTGATTCTGGGCTCCAGTGGATGATTCCCTCTCTCTCATATCCTACATCTTCCTTCTGAGCTGCTTGTCCCTTCTGTGCAGCTGCTCAACACTCTGTCATCCTCCCAACTGCGTTTCAAAGCTCAACACCCTCTCATCCTCCAACCTCCCAGCTCAACAGAGGAGTTGAGACCCTCAGTGGGTCAGGTTTGGGAGGAACCAAATGAAAACAGCAGGTCAGGAGGCAGCATGTCCTTTGTGAAAGCCAGGTATCCTGAAGGTACAAATTGAGCCTGACGCTTTGGCTCTGGCTTCTCCATAATCATAACCTGGGATAATCATGGTTTACCTGAAGCTTTGCCTTACAGGGACATGAGAAGGATAAAAACAGTAAAGATCTGGATTTACTGAGGCACAATGCTAAAGGAGGTGGTAGAAATTTATGTCAGACAGAGATGGTTAGGACACGAATGTGACCTGCTCCTTCATTTTTCAAGCATTGCTGGACTTGGGATAAAACCTGTAGTCACGACAGCAGAAACATTCCACAGAATGACATCTCCTTTACTGGGTTTTTGAGGGAGTGGAAGGAGCAATGAAACAAACTGACAGACAGCAAAGTATCTTAAGATCAGGAGGAAAATGAAAGCAGTGAGAACAAACAAGGAAAAAAATGGTCCTGTAAACACTCTTAAACAGCTACAGATTTTAATTCTTATTCAAGCTCACCCAGAAAGGTTGCACTTGTCTTCCCACAGCACCCTGATCCCACTGGCAGTGACCCAGCTAGCCAACACTCAGGGGGATGCTCATTAATCCAGCATCTGGAGGGTTAAGCACATTAGAAGAACCTGCCTCAACACATCCTTATCCACAGTCTCTTTTTTCCTTTGGAAAATGCTAAGTCACTCTTTAGCAAGAGGCCAGGCAAGAGGTTGCTTAGGAACTAAATTACTTCTCATTCTTAGACAGTGATGCTAGCTGGCACCCGGGGTGTGTGGAGTGCTCAGAGAGGGGCCAGAGCGCTGAGAGAGCTGCAAGCAAAGGGCTGCAGGGTCAGCCCAAAGACCAACATCAGCAGCAATCACTTCTCCCTGCTCCTCCAGAAAACCACCCTGGGCTCTAGCAGTAAAACCTTGGGTTTGTTCCAGAAAAGGAACCCCAAAAGGCATGAGATGTCTAAATTAGGAAGGTTTTAACAATATTTTAAGAGGTGGTGCACGAGATCATATTCAGTGTCAGGGTTTCTGCTGGCACTGTGTCCAGTGGGAAGAAGGAGGGATGCTTCAGGAGGAGCAACCCTTCACCCAAGATTTCAAAAATGCTTTCAAGACCCAGATGACATGTGGCACACAAGGCTGTCAGCTGTGTCTCCAAGTCACTCACAAGAGCTGCCCTCTTTTAGGTAAGAACACTGATGAAGAAGATTTTCCCCATGATGCTTTTAGGAGAAGTTGAAAACCTTGTAGAGAGCAGAATCACCCCGGAGGAAGCCACCACTATGGCAGCTTCTCAAAGAGAAGTTGTATCACTGAGGCTGTCCTGTCCTCATGCCATCTGCCTGGGGGAAGCTATTTTAGGGGAATCACGTGAAGAGAGACTGCTGAGTCAACAGTTCGGACCCAATGAAGCAACAAAAACTGCAGGAAGAAGCCAAATTGTCAGATTTCCACCATGTGTGGAACTCTTGGGGAAAGAGTTTGACTGAGCCATGCAGGAAAACTCGGAAGTGGCAAGGTAGGGATATGAGAAGTAATATCCCTTTCTCCTCATCTGCTGAAATAGTCCAGCAGCTCGTGTTGACAGCTCTATTCAAGATTTTACACCATTAGCATTTGATGTAAAACATGCCCAGCTTTCAGACTTTGTAAGATAGAGAATCCCAGCAGTTCTCTGGGACACACAGTATCTGGATGCCCAAGAGAGGAGGTTAGGCTGAGCCAAAGGATGAGTAGCTGATAAGGACCTCATTGCCAGGGAGCTGCCAGAGATAAACTGTTGCTCCTGAATGATTTTCTGGATGAGCACAACAGAGTTGGGTGCCCATCTTCTGCTAGATTTCCCATCCATCCACAGAGATCCATTTGAAAATCAGTCTAAACCCATTATACTCCAAGATGACATCTTTCAGCCACTGAGATTGGACTGGATCATGTCCTGTTAGGTCTTCATGTAATGTTCAAGTTAGTCCCTTTTACTCCAGATAGGCTTTGTACTCCAGGAGATGGAGTTAGGGTTAACACTTAAACAAAAAAATCCAAGGGCCAAGTTAGACATCTAAGGATGCTTTCTGGGAAGGTGTTTCACAGATGGTTCTTTTCAACACCATCGAAAATGACAGAAAGGATGACTACAAAGATAATCAGACAATCACACTACAAAACCAAGTAATTAGTTTTCAAAAGATTTGGCACCCTTGCCCCTGTATCCCTGAGCCCAGCAGACCAGCACTGATGTCTACCACCTGGAGGGGACAGATCTTCATTGCAGGAACCACATTACACTCTACATGGATGCAGAATCTGTCACAAGAAGGTCAGGGCTCCCAATCAGATCTTTTCATATGTCAGTTTCTGTACCATTTTATGGAATAGTACTCATGGCTGAGTTCAGGACCCAGCAGAGTTTGAGATTAAATATATGTCCTGCAAGCATCCTCTCCCACTGTGTAGAACACAGATATGGGGAGAAGCACACACTGAGGCAAAGTTATTCCCTAATGGACAAAACCACAGCTTACCAACCTGAATGAGAAAGAGGTAAATTGGTCCTCTCTCCAATGCTGCCACTGCCTCCCTCCTGAATTCCTGTGGACCATGGATTCACGTGAGACCCCAGATTCACGTGAGACTTTTTCTACCCCAAGGTAACACAACCACCTCAGGCCAGTTCCACAGAAGGAACAAGAGAAATTGCAAAGTTCCCAGGACACAACCAGCTGGAGTAGCTATAAACCAGCTCATGGGATGTCCTATTCTGGGCACAGCTCATGCATGTGAAGGCCCCAGCTCTCCTCTCCCACACGTGAGTATCACAGCAATCTTGTGGACAGAGCCACCCAGACGGAGATGTGAGTTGCATGCCTGAAGTGTGATCAAGTCGAGATGAGTCAGTTCACTATTAAATTCTCATTTAGTGCCTTTGTATCAGCTCCCAGCCAGAAAACAAAACAACTGTCTAGAGAAAGAGCCCAAGGAGAATTCAGCTGGCTACAGCAGGTGCTTGAAACTCAGTGCAATATGCCAGCTTGCAACCCTTGTCTCCATCTTTATCTAAGTCACAGATTTTTTGGCCAGGCAGTACAGATGTCAGGGACTAGCAGATGGAACATCACTACCTTCATGAGCAGTACCCTCCAGTTCACTTCACTCAGGTCCACCACACCTTTTGGAGATGTAAGCAAGAACCCTCCAGGCTCCTGGATGATATAGGTCTAACTTCACAAGATGGTTTGATCAGCAAATAGTCTTTATGTTATAGCAGAAAAAATAAAGCCAGAAGACAACCACCTTACACTCCACAAACCCTCTGCCCCACACCAGGACATTCATAATAGTCTGTTTCTCTCCAAAATTGCTAAATTCTGTGGTTCCCCCTTTTGCCCTACAGTTCTTCTTCCTGGCAGCTGTCTCAGCATGCTCAGAAGTTTCATCTAATACATTTTGACACCCCCATCTTGCTGCCAGCCAAGCCTCACAGCTCCTCCTTAGGATGCACCATCCCAGGGCAGACAAATCCTCATGCATTACTCCTTGTACACATCCCCATGGGATGAGAGGGGATTTATTTCTCACCTGCACAAATACAAGAAAGGGCTTAGCACAGGTTTGACTTGGACTTAAGTGCCTGCAACCAACTTCACCAAAATGTGCTGTCCATTGTTTTCTCTTCAAGAACGATTCTGTCAATCTCAGTTCATGAAGAAGGGTGGAAATCATCTGCCCAGACTTCCAAACTGTTCCCCAAACAACTCCCTTCCCTTTTGCCTGCCAAAGGCAGCTCACATCTGCAGAGCTGCATTTGCTGTGCTGACAGCCAGCATACCCACCCTGCTCCCCCCAAAGGGCATGGGAAAAGGCAGCGGGGATGGCGCACAAAAATGCGCAGATGGGAACGTGGCAGGGGAAGGAGTGGGAGACTTTGACATGCAATTTGTTTGCTCAGCATTTCATCTCTGGATGAAGCAATGTTTCATTTGTGGAGGGTAGGAGAGAGAAGCCTGTGTGCAAGAACAAATTTGGGATAGGGGGAGGGGGACAGCTCCCTGTTCCCTGGTTTTAAAGTCCAGGAGCTAACTTTTCCTGCCCCTTGTCCCTTTTTCCCCTCCAGTAACCAAGTCATAGGGCAAGAAAGGAGGACACAGTGTGATACTGTAGCCCATTTCCTCATTCAGGGACTTTGGGGAGGTCATGAGAAGAGAGGATGGATGGTCATGCTGGTGACAATGGTAGCTTAAGATAGGGGGTTTACATGATGATTTGAAAGGCTCCCTAAGATTTTGCCACCTTTATACTAATTCATCCAAAGTAGGATGAGAAGTTGCATCAGGCAGAAAAGATTTCCCTGCCTTGTATTTACTCAGCCCTGTGTCCATCTGAAAGGTATCACCCCCATCCTCCTCACATGATTCCCAAGCTCTCAGTTATGTTTTTAAAAAAAGAAAGGAAAAAACCTCCCAAACCACCACTCAGCAAGCAATACACTACACGGACACATGTTTTTGTGCTCACTTGAGCTAAACCTCCTCCACAATTTTTCCTTTCGCCAAATGTTTCTGAGTGGGAGCTCTGGAAAAATAAACTCCCCTGGCGCGGTGGGACGCAGGCGGGTGGCCAGGCTGAGCCGAGTCCCGGGGGCTCATGGCCACAGGCAAACCCCTGGGAGCCCCTTCCCAGTCCTCTCTGCAGCACAGGCTGCCAGCCGGGAGACATTTACTGGGAACAAGTGCCTATTGTCCCTTGTCAAAACTGAGAGGCAGCTCGGTGGGATAAAAATATAATCAAGTGGAATTTCAGCCTTCCTTTTTGGCCTCTTGGCTTTACCCTTACTCTCAAGTCTGCACAAAGCCCCGGCACTGGTCCTTCTGCCTGCCTTGCTTTTAAACCTAGATAGGCAGCTTTGAAATGACACCTTGAGAAAATTATTGTCATTATCATCTCCAGGAACAGGTCTCTCCTATTATTACTATTATTTTTCCCCTCTTTGCTTTGCAGCACTGCTCCAGCCCACAGGCTGGGGGTTTTGGATAGCATAATGGGAAGGGCTGCAAGATTGAAGGTGGCAGGAAAGGTGTCAGGTTTGCCAGAATAAAGACCTGGGTAGTACCTGGTTTCCAGGGCAGAGCTGAAGTAGTTCAAAGCAAGCATGTGGCAAAGATTTCAAGGTCCATACTGCCTCTTAGGAAGAAATCACAGGCAGCTCTGCCGGGGCATGCCTGCAGCTGATGCCCATCTGGTTTCTTTGGTGCCTCCAATTCCCCATGTGGGATAAATACACCAATTTCTCCAAGGCAACAGCTCCTGTGATCCTTGTGTGACATTTGTTGCACATATGCCAACTAATAATAATAAATATGCTAGCACTATTGCTGAAAGGATACACAGAGCGATAAAAAACAAACAACACTTAGGAAGGACAAGGAGAATAAAAGATAGCAAAGGAAAGCAGTAGCATGGAGTTAATGATCTGAGATCAAACTGGAGGAACTAATGGCCCTTTTTTCACAACCTAGTTAAGTGTATGAATATTGAAAACCTTCTTCATAATCCTCCAGCAGGGAAACACACAGCAAGACTAACAGGTGAAGAAAAAATTGGCAGCCGCTTCCCCTAGGAAAGCGGGGACATTGGTAGAAGCTGGTTCATAAATTGGCCACAAGGATAAACACCCCCTATTTCCAAAATCCTGCTGCAGGATGAAAGAGGGTCCTGAGCATGCATGAAACCCCTGCATTCCCAGAGGCCATATTCTACTCAGCCTCCGCAGCATCTGCTCCATCCTCTTTTCCCCACAGCTCTCTCCCCAAGAGCCTGGGAATGGTGGTGGTCAAAGACTCTGCAACATTTCTGCACCTTGGAGCCATTTCAAGCCAGGTGAGGACCCCAAGCATGTATCAATCAGTTTTACTTCCAGCACACAAGGCCTCCCCCAGTGCTGAAAATAAACCCATAAAGGCTAATTCAGCATGCCACAACAAGTTGGATGAATCCATGCAAGCGGACTGGTACTGCCTGGTGTTTCATCCTCTGTATCCCTCAGTCCTGAAGTTGGACGAGGCATGCAGTTGAGGACCAGCTGCCACGTGCAGATTTCCACCCTGACCTTGCTCCAAAGCATCTGCACTTTCAATCAGTGCTCCTTACAGCTGGTTCCTTTTATTTTTATGGTGTCTGTCATCAAACAAGCCTCATTAATGCAACAGGAAGATGAGGTTCACCTCAATTTTGTTTAATGCTGTGAACCAGCAAATTGTAGATTGCATGGGAGGAGGTGAGGTCTTTGGGAGCACCCTTGGGCCGATGCTGCCCAAAACATGTCCCAGGGAATCCCCGGGAGCAGGCAGAGTCTCCAATTCATTTGGGAACGACATTAAGAAGCACTTTTTGCCTTAGAGCAAGCAATCAAGGCAAGGTTGGATGGGCTCTGAGCAACCTGGTGCAGTGGAAGGTGTCCCTGGCCACAGCAGGGGGTTGGAACTGGATGATGTTTAAGGTTCCTTCTGAATCCTTCTGTGATTCTACAATACCATAAAGTATTGCTCTGACATCGATACTTGTCTGTTGATGATATTCCAGCACTGGAGGTAAGTGCAGTGATTTCTACACAGAGTGAAAAGACAGATAACACGTAAACTGGGAAAGCTGATGCAGAAACCAGACCCACTGGACAGAAAAATGCCCCTGCTGCTTGGCTGGAAGCAATCAGAGTTGTGGGGTCTCTGGAGGCATCTCTGCTTTCCTGAGAAGGCCAGTGTTTAAAAAATTAAAAAGCAGGCACAGCAGTTCTGAGCTCTCCAGGACTTTCTGAGCTTTTTTGGATGGTCTTTGCTATGCAAATATGACTTTCTGAACTTTTTTGGGTACCACATAAATGATTTTTGGCTGCAAACCTTTATGGTTACAGACCCAAATTCTGATCGTTGTGGCCAAGAACAAGATTTACCACACATGACTGCAACTGCATTTTGTGTTTGTAAAGGACCACAAGACCACCACCTTAACTTTTTCAAAGGATCATTCACAGGTCACAGTAATTAAAAATTTGGACATGAAGCTTTGCTGAGGTGCAGGCTGAGCTGACCCAAAAGAAATCTGCCTCATCTCTACTCCCAGCACATCACAGCCATGTGGCACTTGCTAGATTTACTCTCCAGGTAGCTGAGATTTGGTTCAGTTTAGTAAATAGAAGCTTGATGGAGAGATCTGTCCTCCATGTCCTTGTTATCCCCAGGCCAAGAAAATGACTGGGAGTACCTGCTCCTCCTGATGTAGTTGGAAGCTCCAGCAAAGTCCTTGAGAGCCCACGCCACCATAAACACTGTCATGAGCCCCATCCATTCCATGGATGCTCACAGGACTCTCCTGACCATTTAAAACATACTTTTTAGACTGAGACCCTCACACAACACCACACAGACTGCAGCTTCTCACACTGCCACATCACTGGCTGCTACAGAATAGCTGAAAGTACTTGAAAACAGAAATTAAACATTTCTGAAGTTTGGCAGTGGGATTTATGTCAACCAGGAACTGAGAACTGGTCTCCAAAAGTTATCACTTGATTTATTTCAAGGAGAACAAAGAAAATTATAGAGGACACATAGGTTATCAAGAGCAGCACACTAAGGGCAGAGCTGGACCACAATCCTAATATTGCCCTGGCACTGATACTCACTTGTTGGTGATATTTGTCCAGCACTGGAGTGAAGTGTGGTGAATTTTATGCAAAATGGAAACATGGAGCAACTTGAAGGCTGGTTGAGCCATTTTCAGCTTACAAGAAAACTCACACTTGTATGCAACAGGCAATAAACTCAATCTGCTAAGAAAAGACAGGCTGTGTAAACTGAAAATGCCACCAGCAAGCAAACTCCAGCCCTGAGGCCCTTCTTGCTGGTCTTAAGTTTAAAAACAACAATTAAATTTTAAAACCTCATTTGCTTCAGTGCTCTAGGACCTGGCTTTTTATTATGAAATGTTAGAAAAGGACAGAAAAATATAAAAACGAAATCAGCCTTCCTTTTTGTTTAATAACAGCCCCTAAACCACTCCAAGTACTTGAAACCAGTGAGATAACTGTCCTGATTGCAGAGAGGACGGGTGTGGGTGGCACCTCCCGGCACGGGAGGGAACGTTTGCATTGGCAGCAGAGGCAGAAAGCCTCCACACAACCTAGGGAAAAGGAAAAAAATGAAAGAAAGAAATAAAGAAAAAAAACCCACCCAGCAAATAAACAAAAGCATTCCTAATAAACTGGAAATGTCATACTACATCAGGGATCACAAGATCCAGCCCAGAAAGGTCCAAGTGGCAAGAACATGCTGTTAAAAACAGATGGGAAAAACAAGCCGGGAAAGGTTGAGACTGTGTTTCTAAACTTCTGTTCCCAACACGGCTTTTCGAGCTGGTGCTGGTGTGGCTGGGGAGACAGCGGGGTGAATTACCAGCTGTCTGCATCATCCCAATAGTCCCTGTGGAAACCCTGTAAGCAGGAGGATGCAGGAAAGAGTTTTACACCAAAATTCCTATTCAACAACTTCGGAAAGAAGATTTTTCTGGCTTCCTAAGCGCAGGCTCACCACACGTGGAGTCAGGTTAATAATAGCGTTTTTTAAAATTTTAGCCTTGGTTTTGTGGAGTCCTGCTTGGAATAGGATTTGCTCCTCACAGCATGATGCTGTCCAGGCAGAGGTTGAGGCTGGGTTTCTGCAGTTCTCTGCAGCACATGGGGATGGCCATGTCAGCCTTTCTGTGCTCATTCCTTCCAATCTTAAGATGGAATTACAGAGGCAGCTCCACTCAGTGCCATAAAACCAGGTGCCCAGTGGCCAAAAGAAAAGTCACGTGCTGGGAAAAGTGTGTTCCTGCTGACAACCCCCTAAAGGTTACACATTACATGAAGAGGAGAAAGGAAGACTAAAATAAAATGGACAGATGAGGGTACCAAAACATGCAGCCTGCAGAGAGCTGTGCAGAGGAAACCTCTGCGCCTGCCACCTCCATGCTCAGCCCATTGTCCCAAAGGCGAATGGAGATGAAGCTCCTGATGACTCCTAAGATATACCAGATGGTACCAGCTATTCCCTGAGATGTTCAGAGGCCTTTCAATGTAACAAAATAACAAGAGTTTATTGTTCTAGAGGACTTTTAAAATGTAACTGTGTGTCCTGAGCACATGAAGACAGAGCTGGAGCCAATACAGCTCTGCATACACAGGGACCTGTTTGGGGTCCACAGTTTTCAGACACATTCAAGCCAAGATCTGTTATTCGGAGAAAGAGGGTCCAGCCTGGAAGAACTCAAATACTTTTGAGCTGCAGCACCTGGAAGATCTCAGAAGTATTTGTAAATATTGGGGTTTGGCTCAAGAGTCTTTTTATGCAGGAAGAGCGTGGGGGAGAACACTTTTTAAAGCACAAACCAAATGCTACTCTGAAATTTAACAAGTTCGACTGATTTCCTCTATTATTTTGCATTCCTTCATGCTTTAGGCTCCAGAAGATGCCTAAATATCCAAGTGCATAGGCTGCCAGCACAGCTTTTCCAGCCCAGCAGGAAGTAGGAGATATCTTCAGGGAGAGCCTATTTTTGGAGAGCTATCCAATTCCAAACTAAGCCTTCAAACTTTATGTTGTTATTATCTGGATTAAGACAGCAGAGTGGGAGAGCTGAGGCATTCCCACAGATCACATCACTCACGCTCCTTGTTGTCAGTGGTGGAACTGGGGTTTTGTATGGATGCAGGACATGGCTGGAAGTCCAGGGCTAAGGTCCTGGGAGTTTGTTGAGGTCCTGAGCTGATACATGGGCACCTGGACACTTGGATGCAGCCACATTTAAATTTCAAAAACCAGTCCTTGATTCTGAACAACTTATCCTGTGTGAAGCCAAGATGGATGGAGAAGACTATTTTCTATTACACCCAAAACACTCCAAGTGAAAAACATGTATATAACAAAGAACTGCATTACAATAGCTTTTCACATTACCCAACATGTCTGTAGAATCAGCAGCCAAGAGCAGGACATCCCAGAGCCCCCCTGCTGAACAACTAGATTACACTAAATTAATTGCAACATCCAGTGTTGGGGTTTTTTTTCCTTTTACAACTCCTATTTTATACATTAAAAAAACATTTAATAGCCATCTCTCAGCTTATTCCTTAAGATTAATAAATCAAAACAGAAACACTAGGGAGTATGCAACAACAACAAAAAAATAAAATACTAAAACCCCCTTGGCTGAATTTAATTTCTATTAGAATCCTTAGTCATGATGGAAATGTATTTATAACCACAAACCTCCACTAAATTATCTTAACAGCCTCTAGCTGTTGTGCTGATGGCCGAAACAGCACAGTAAATTACTGTCTCACCGTACAAAATTATACACATCGCTATTACACCCTGTTTCACTCCCAGCCTCTCAAAAGCATGGCAGATTTATTCCTATTACCCAACTGAGCTCACCCACCAGCACACACATGTGCCCTGCCACGTGTGTACTCCCAAAACAGAGTAAATCCACTGATTTTGGCACAAACACCCTCCCCAGCACACAACAACCACTCACCTTTTCCCCCTCCTTCCCCACGTCTGACTGACTTTCCGCTCATCAGGTTTTCCTGTCTGGCAGCTGGACTGAGTTTTTAAACAGGCTGAATTCACTTCTAACCTTATCCAATGAACTTCAAGGCAAGGCACGTGCGAGCAAACTTGGCTCAGGAAACTTGGAATTTCTCAGCACGAGACTGTAAGGACTGAGCATGCTGGGATGCAGCTTAGAAATGGGAAGACGAAGATGAGGCTGAAGGATGTTGGTGTCTGGTTCTCAGCTCTGTGACAGACTTGTTGCAAGCCCTGAAATATTTACTTAGTCCCTGTACACTGTAGTTTCCTACTTATAAGGCAGGGCCCAGGGCCAGTAAAGATCCAACAGTTCGGTAAGCAACCTGGTAGCCTATGGGTGGAAAGGTTGGAAACTCACTCAGTGTCCAACCTCTTGTGCCAACTCTTGGCTCTGTTGGGATGTGCAAAGCTAAAATAATTTGTGTTTACAACCCATCTCAGTGTTATAATGCCAAGACCTTGGAATATTCAGGGTAGGCTTATGAGTATTAGTGAGAGTTCAAACTGCAAGGACCAAAGCTTGGGGGAAAGAAAATGAACCCAAGCCCAGGCCACACCACTGGGCTTTGGGGACAAAGAGGATAAAGGTGGGAAAGTGGAAGAAGCAGATATGATAATATCCGGGAATATATACTGACCAGGGATGAATGTCTGAGTTACAACTTGAAGAGCACCACAGCCATTTCTGATTGCACTCTGGTGTCTCGTTTTCCATCAAACCAGTATTCTGTTGGGGGTTTTTTTGGTTTGGTTTGCATGGTTTTTTTGTTTTTAAATATATGTAACAAGTCAAAAGTCTCCCATGCTTTGAAGGAAAGAAATCCCAGGGTTTGACCAGGCCCTTCCATACTGACAAAGAAGAGTTGAACCATGCCTAAATTACAGCTGACTCAGCAGCAATGTGCACAGCAGAGGGGAACACATAAACCCCAAACGTGTCATTCTGGCTTCTCACCTTCCTCCACAGCCTGAGCCACGGTTGGTTAGTGGGAGGCTCCAGGTACAAAGAAATGCAAAGAACTGGCTTTAAAAGCTCTTCTTAATTACAAATGCAAATCTTTAAGCTTGTCCTTCCCAAGTGGTATTCAACAACTCAATTCTATCTGAAATTCCAAGCATGTCAGAGCAGCAGGCCCACACTTCACCCCACAAGCCTTAATGACAACATTTAACAGCACTGAGTTGGTCATGGCAGACTCTCCCAAGATGCAGGATGGACAGAGAAAATGCACCAACAGAACATTGTCATGAAACACCCTACTTAACCAAGAACTCATAAAAAAGCCTCATGAACAACCTACAGATTGCACAGTTCAGGATTTGCTTTATGTCCCTTTTTCAGTCCCAGGCCAGAGCAATGCATGAGGCCCAAGACAAACACTCATTGTCAACTCCCTGTGAACATCTAACACATGCTCCTGAGCACAGAGTATTTTGTGAAGCACTGTCCATGACACCAACCTGTAACACACTCTGCCTTCTGCTGCATGTGAGGCACCTTCAGTATTAAAAAAACCCAAATAAATAAACCTTGCAGGCAACTTTTTTCTCTACACATGACTCTGCCTTCAAATCTTGCTCCTCAATGCACCTCCCTGTGACAGCACATGATACATCAGCCCATTTGCATGCCAGCTGGCTGTACTGATTTGATGCTAAAAAGAGTGTATTGATTGATTCCCAGTCAAAGCCTCAGCCAACATGTTTTGCAAATGTTTGAGACAATGGCCTGATCCCTTCAGGCCCCCCCTTCCTTGGGTCGACTTTGAAGGGAGTGTAAGGCAGCGACTGAAAATGGCTTTGGGAGCAACTCTGTGGTTATGGTGCTGGATTTAGCTAGTCTTGGACCAATGCACAAGTGGAAACTCGCTGAAAAAAGGAAGAGGAGAGAGTCCAATCTCTTGGAAAGATCCATCCTCAACTGTTTGACTGCTTTAAACCTCAAAATAACCATTTTGTTCCTTTCCAGTGTTTTCTTCATGCTATCAACTTCTAAAATTGCAGATATTCACATTATTCATATCTCATTTACTTTATAAGGTGCAAATTCAGAGTTGCTAAGAGGAAGCAGCTTCTTCCCCCTCACCTATCAACAGCAGAGGCAGAACTTGCTGAAGGACGAAGAAACAAAAAGATCTTACAAGCTTTAACATCTGTGACCTGCTCCCCTTCCGCATTTGATGCCAAGGGGTCAGACACATCTGGTCACCTCTCCCAAGCACAAATCTCGCCTCTCCAAGAGTGAGTTCCAGGATGGGATGGGACATCACTCTTTGGTGATGTGCCAAACGCTTTGGGCCACTTCCCAACCAAGGACCCTGGGGTGCTCACATAAGAAGTCCCACAAGCCAAGCTGAAATGCTGTTCCCCCTCTGCATGGACAACAGCCCCGAGGACTTTTATCAGGGCACTTTCTCGTTCACTTTCCTTGGAAGGTGGCTGTCCTTTGCTGCTTTGGAGGCCTGTTGTGTAAAGCTTTCCCAGGCTCCTAATCACTCTCATCACCCTTCTCCAAAGACGCTGGTGTCAGGGGTCCACCCACACACACACTGCTTCAGAATAAAGCCCTGATCACTGGCAGAAAAACTTCCTGCTCCCTGTCCTGCCTCACTCCATGCAGATAAAGGGCTTAGAGAAGGACCTAAACAGATAAAGCTCGGTTAAAACCCCAACTGGCAATTTTGAAGGCTTGAGCAGAGACTGGCCTACTTTTCTCAGCATCTCCTTCTGGTCAGGACATCTAAAAGGACCCCTGTCAGTCTGTAAATCCCATATCTTCTGCATCTCTTCATTTTTTTTTCCGTTCAGTTCTATTATTTATTTATTCCCCTCCCTCAAAGGCTTCAAGGAGCCATGATCACAGAGTGCCCACTGTCTGCATGGTTGGCCCTATGGATAACATAAGGCCATGCTGGAGGTAGCAGTGGGGCTCAGCTGCCAGCTCTGCGCCCCTCTCTCCTGCCACCCTGGCCCTGTGCCCTGACCCCCAAAACAATGAGCTCTTCTGTTCCCCACAGTGTGCTGGAAACTCCAGCCTGACATTACGTGTGGTGGTCAGTGGGCGAGGCAGGCAGGGAAGACGAGATGGGGGAGAACACAAGCCTCAAGTCATCAATTCTTCTTGGGTCAAAGCAAACGAGGCTTTCCCGGGAGCTTCCTATCTGGAGGGAGCTATTTAGGAACAACACAGCGACCCAGAATCAAAGGAGCTGTGTGCAGTGTTGATGGCATAGAAGTAGAGCAGTTGTTTTATGCTGTCAATCAGCCAGAAGGGGCATTTATAGAGGGGCATTTATGGAAGGGGCATGGAGAAGAAAAGGCTCTGGGGAAACTTCATTGTGGCCTTCCAGTACTTAAAGGGAGCTTATAAAAAAGAAAGGTTGAGTTTTTACACAGGCAGATGGTGATAGGAAAAGGGGGAAGAGTTTTAAACTAAAAGAGGAGAGATTTAGGTTAGACTTAAGGAAGAAATTCTTTACTGTGAGGGAGGTGAGGCACTGGAACAGGTTGCTTAGAGCAGCTGTGGATGATCCATCCCTGGAAGTATTCAAGGCCAAGCTGGATGAGCTCTGAGCAACCTGGTCTAAGTGGAAGGTGTCCCTGCCCATGGCGGGGGGGGTGGCACTAGGTGACCTTAAGGTTGCTTCCAACCCAAACCACTGCTATTCCATGAGTCTATGGTTTATTGTGCTTGCCTTTCCTGTCCAGGCTCTCAAACACAGCACCTGTGGGCAAGCAGTGTGAGAAGAAAGGAGATCTGGAGTTGCTGACGTGGTCTCTACAGGAGTGGTAAGAGAGACTTTTAAATGGAGAGGAAACTACCGAAATCCTGAGCTGAACTGCACGGCCAATCTTCCCTTTTTCCATGGGGCACAGCTTCAAGCCAAGAGAATCCAGAGAGCAGTAAAACCACATATTTCCCCCTACAAATAAGCAAAAAAATAAGCCAAAAGGTCCTTAAATAGCTATGTGGATGAAGATATGGAGAACAGATTGGTAGCAAGGACTAATAACCCCATTAAACATCATTACTGAAATTATTATGAGATTAAATAATGCAGACAAACGAAAGCACTGCCCAGTTCAACAGCAGCACATGGTACCAAAGCTCCCATGTACCTGCAACACAGCTCTTCAGAGATGAAAGTTTAAAAGATACCCCAGTGCCACCAATAGAGAGGAGAGAAATGAAGGCTTACTAGTCACTTTTGGAAATGAGACATAATCCCTGGTTGGATATTATGTTAAGTGGCCAGAAAATGGATTTAGCAAGTCAGCTTGCAACTTTTGGCAGCCACATAAAAGTCCATTGGCTTGTTCTGAAGGTCGGTGAGGACCCAGAATGGGCGAGGCAGCAGCTGGGATCATCAGCAAAACTTAATCACTGAAAATCCATGAAATTCAGGAGACCGCAAATCTTTGACTCAAAATGTTATTTCCATCTTACCATATGGATGCGGGACCTGGAATCCCACCAAAGAAATGTCTAAATGCCTTCCAAAGCAAACGCCTTTGGAAAATACCAGGTTTAAATGGAATAAGATGCATAACAAGTACTGAAATGCTATTAGACCAGTATCTTCGATCCAGAAGACATGATGGAAATACTTTGGATGTGTCCAAAAGGCGTGGGGAAGCAAAAGAAAGAATAAATAATAATTTAAAAAAAAACAACAAGAAGGTCGTTCAGTCAACAGATTTCCATTTCTGTCAATAGATTATTATTTCTGTAATAGAGAGAACAAACATATAGCATTAAAAATTCAAAGGCCATGTGGAGTCTGGAGAAGCAGAGACAGAAAAGCTTTTGAAGCAACAGAAAAGAAGAAGCAATGTGAACACTTAATACAGAAATGTCTAAGAGCTGTTCCAAACTGGTCCTGCCTCAAAACCAGATTTAAACTATAAATAAAAATGTCCCATTTCTGGCCCAAGAGAACTTCCTACCCTGAACACACAGCATTTTGGGGTGAGAATATTCACATTTGGATGGAGAAGTTCATTTCTAGGTATTAGTGTAATGCAGACAACCAGATTGATGCAAGATTTCCCAGATCAGAACCTTCTCCAGGAAAAGTGCACAAGAACTCAGAAAAAAAAAAATAGGAACCAAATATGAAAACACAAATCCAGAGATGAAATCAGCTTCCCCCTTTCCCCCCAGGTTGCTGGATTTAGTCCAGATTCACTGGAGAAACAGGCACCGCTGGCTATCTTACACAGCAAGAAACATATGCTTCCAGCACTCAGATTTTCCTCCTGTCCTTTAAAGGCACAGCTTGCAGGCTAAAATCAGCTAAGAACAATTTTTTTGACCAAAGCTGTTTTTAAAAAATATTTTAAAATTTTCTATTTAAACGCAGCACGTATTTAAATTGCGGTATGACTAGATATGATTGATGACATATGTACGATGGCACTGTGCAGGCTTGCACGCTGACCTTGAGGAAATCCTCTTTGTGCATTGCAAGGTCGTGGCAGGCACGCCTTGGTGCAACTCTGTATGCCTGGCAGCATGAAAATAGTCTGGATCTCTTCTTAAGGTCTCAGGTCCGTTTTTTGTGAATCCACACGATGAATATTTGCTTTTCCTGTCACTAATCACAAATAAGAAAGAAAAGTGATCATAGAATCACAGAAGATCCTGAGCTGAAAGGGACCCACAGGGATCACTGAAGTCCAACTCCTGGCCCAGCACAGGACACCCCAAGAGTCAAACCATGTGCCCAAGAGCATTGTCCAAATGCTTCTTGAACTCTGCCAAGCTTGGTGCTGTGACCACTTCTCTGGGGAGCCTGTTCGAGTGCCCAACCACCCTCTGGGTGAAGAACCCTTTTCTAATACCCAGCCTAAACTTTCCCTGACACAGCTTCATGCTATTCACTCAGGTCCTGTTACTGGTTACCACAGAGGAGAGATCAGTGCCTGCCCCTCTGCTTCCATAGCAGTTCCAGACCACAGTGAGGTCTCCCCTCAGTCTCCTGTTCTCCAGGCTGAACAGACCAAGTGCCCTCAGCTGCTCCTTTTAAGGTTTCCCCTCCAGAGCCTTCACCACTTTCGTGGCCCTCCTCTGGACGCTCTCTAACAGCTTTAGAGTGTGGCACCCAAAACAGTCCCCCCAGCCCTGAAGGTGAGGCTGCCCCAGTGCAGAGCACAGCAGGACAATCCCCTCCCTTGCCCAGCTGTCAATGCTGTGCCTGATGCACCCCAGGACACAGCTGCCCCTCCTGGCTGCCTGGGCACTGACACATTCAACTTTCTGTCCACCAGGACCCCCAGGTCCCTTTCTGTGGCACTGATCTCCAGAATCTCATTCCTCTGGCTGTCTGTACATCCAGGGTTGCCCCATGACAGGTGCAGAACCTGGTACTTTCTCTTGTTGAACTTCATATGGCTGGTGATTGTGCAGACCTGTAATTTGTCCAGATCTCTCTGTAGGGCCTCTCTGCCTTGGAGGGAGTCAACACCTCCTCCCAACTTATTATCATCAACAAACTTCTTTAGTGTTCCTTTGAGTCCTGCATACAAGCAATTTTTTAGGATGTTGAAGAGCACTGGCCCTAAGACTGAATCTTGCAGACCCCCACTAAAGATCACTCACCAGCCATGCACTGGCTCCATCTATAGAGCCTCCCACATTCACTGCCAATTTGCTGTGGTTTAACCCATGATAACCACATGATAACCACAAAGCTGGTTTCACTTGGCAGCAAGGTGGAGAAGCTACGCAGAATGGCAGCAACATGTCTTTCAGCTCTACTGCTGCTCTACACCCTGAAGTAAATAAAAATCTCTCTCTTGTTTCATCCACCTCCTGAGATACATTTTGTCACCACTGTAAGGTGCTGAAAGATTCACCTAAACATGATGACAGAAAGTGAGACTTTAAAGACTTTAAAGGAATCCTGAAAGGAAGGGCCATTTATATTAAAAGCAGTAATTTCCAAACCTTTGGGATCATCTCATCTCAGAGAGACCCTTGATGACCTTGGCACCCTCATCATCCAAATCCCTGATGGATGTATTATGTACCTCCCTGGACCAGCTGCAATCTGTTTCCACAGCTTCACACATCCTCAGCAGCTTGTGAGCAGCTCGGAAGCCCCTGGCTCAGGTAGAAACCATAAAGCCAAGCTGAGTTTCCAGCTGTGGGAATGACCCTGAACACAAGTGCAGCCTAATCACTGACTTGCTCTGTGCCTTGGTTTCCCCATCAGACCAGACCTTTCAGGGCAGATCTCTCCAAACACAGCACATGGAGCCCCAGTCACCTCAGCTGCTACTGTAATACAGATAAAAAATTTTTGTTCTGCCTTTGAGTCACTACTATAAATTATGTGCTTCGGTCTGGTAAACACTTTTGCATCATGTCTTCCATCTGATAGTTGCTAAAAGAAAAATGGAAAAAAAAATTTCAGTATCACTTCTGCTGTCTTTCAAAGAGAAACAAAGGTGGCTTCCTCGCACACTTTCCTTAAGTATTCTTTGTCTTTCTTAAGTTCAATCTGTGCTTTGCCACCATCAATCTTTTACATCCACTGTGGGCTGCCAGGACAATCAGCCAACTCTGAAGTCATGACAGATAGCTGAGGATTCACTCAAGCTGTCTTAGCAAAGCCAAAGTACCAGGAAAATACACCGGATTCATCCCCCACACAACACAGGACTCTGTGGGCATGTCCACCTCAATTGATGCAATGCCTCAGAACATGCACGGGTTAGTCCTGACCAAACCAGTTTTGGTTTCAGCAGCTGAAGAGCTGCCCCAGCAAGTGTGCTGGCAGCAAACAAAACAAAGACTGTCCACCTTCACAGAGAGCTGGCCTACAATAGCTCTGCTGCTTCTGAGATTCGTGGCTCCATGTTGTACCTTAGAGAGGTGCAAGAAATGTTGGGTTAGAGGCACCTCGGGAGCTTTCTAGTCCAACCTTGCATTTGAGGTGTCACTAGATCAGGTCAGCTGGAATTTTCTCTAGCAAAGTCTTGAAAACCTCCAAAGACCGAGACCCTGCAGCCTCTGTGGGAACCTCTTCCTTTACACCATGACCCTCTTACTGGAGGGGCTTTCCTAAGACCAAACCTGAACCTACAAAGCTGGATTGTGGTTTTTGCTCCTTATTTGTCACCTTCTACAGTCACGAAGAGTTTGACTCCATCGTTCCCACAACCATCCTTCCAGTATCTGCCTGTTACTAGATCACAATTGTCATGATGACAACACATCACCACCTGACTGCTTCCAGAAAATGCTACAGTGGGCAAAGCAATGCAGCCCCACACTCAAAAAAAATGACCCCAAAAGAAGGTTGTAGGGAAGAGGTCGTGTGTTTTGACTCATCAGCAATGATGCAGCAGAGAAACAAGTTAGAGAGTGGGACCTTTGTGCAGCATTGCACAAGAGAGTTGGTGTAGCAGGAGTGCTGGCAGGCACTGCCTTTGCAAGAAAAATGCACCCCCTGACCTGCAAAACCTTCTCTGGTGGAGCAAGTGTTCATCCCTCCTCTGAATCACGGGCAGATGACAATAGCTAAAATATATGATGGTCTTTTGGGAGATTACATGGGAGGAGCAGGGTGCAGCAAGGCAGTTTGACAGATGGAATAAGTGCAAACTCATGGAGTTCAGTGCAGCCAAAACTTTCAACAAAGAACTTGTCAGAGGACTTCCCTGAGTCCCATCAGGAGATGCAGTGACATAATAGGTGTCCTTAAGCCTCTTAGCAGTCCCTCCCTGCATCCAGGCTCAAAATCCATAAATCCACCTAAACCAGCATTGGAAGGAACTTTTGGAGAACTTGTCAAATTTATTCCACTGCCTGAAAACAGATTCAGCTCTCTGAAGTGGAGTTTAGCCAACCTGCACTTCAGAACTGCCATGATGGAGACTCCAAGCCCATCCCAAACCATCTGTTCCACTACTCCACTCCTCTGGCAATCAGAGGTTAGGAAGTTTTTTCTACACTTGTTTCCCTTGCAGCAGTTCAAGCTCAGCACTTCTTGGCCTCCAACCACCAGTCATGGAGAACAGTTTACCCCCTTCCCCTTCACAGCTACCTTTGGCATACTCGAGGACCTCTATTTCTCCTCTCAGCCCTCTCATCCCCAAACAACCCCATTTCCTTTAGTCTTTCTGTTGTCTGTATTTTTGTTCATTTTTGGTGCTTTTCTCTGGCATGCCTGCAACTATTCCTATTTTTGTTAGTGGGTAGAGCATCCAGAATGAGGCATGGCACAGCTGAGCTTGGGAGTGACCAATTAAAACTCCTTATGGAGAAGAGGAAAAAGAATAGATAATTTTGCACAATACCTATGTTTTGTACTTTGCTGCAGAATAAAGAGATGTTCTTTCTTCTCCCTCCTATAAAATTTCATCTCGATCAGCACTGTGCCGAACCCCACCTGGCATCTCCACCACTTGACAGCCCATGATATCTCTGCACCAATGGTCCTACTTCAGTCCACATTCCACATTCTCATTTAAGGAGGACATCCTTACAATGCATTTTCAGGTGGGATATGAAGGATCTACTTCAGGAACCAAAAATAAGCCCTTCATCAAGGAGTTGCCTCTAGGAATAGGGCTGCAATCAGTAAATCAGCCCTTTAACCTCTTCTTGCTTGTCCCATCGGAGAGGAGAAGCTCTTCCAATGACCTTGATTAAACTGCTTTTGCTTGATGTAAGAATGACATTGATTCACAAAGCCAAACCCAGATAAACCAGCTGGGAAGGAAGAAAAAAACAAACCCAAAAGCACTAAAGGACTGTTAAAACTGGTACACGACGAGAAGCTTTTGTTTCAGTCAGAACTGCAGACATACATCTCAGCCAGACAGAAAATGCTCTGACTTCATGGCACATAAATGAGCAGGCAGAGCACACTGATCCAACGATAGGGAGCTGAGCTGCTCTACGACAGCACTTATTTTTCACAGAGCTTCCCTGCCAGACAGTCCACCCCCGAGCCCATCGTGCCGGGCAGCGGGCAGACACAAAACACTGCTCTAAACCCACGTCTAACACAGGAGACAACAGACAGGCACGTCCAGCAGGAGAGGACCAGGAGACAGTGAGTCAGTACAGGACCAGCACATCATGCGCTGGTCTCGGCTCATTGGCCACACAACTGAAGCCCAGGGTTTTGTTTATGGATTGGGGCTTTTAAAAAATTTTTTTTCACACGTGTTTTAAGGAGGAGCCAGGAGGAGAATTAAAAGACAGTTCTGTGCTTTGTGGCTGCGTACAAGGAGACCCTTTCATGCATGAAAGTCAGAAAGGCAAAAGGTAGGGACATGCTTTTAAATAGGGTCTGTAGCAACAGGACATGGGACAATGGTTTTAAACTTAAAGAGGGTTGATTCAGACCAGATATGAGGAAGAGAACTTTTTAAAATGAGGGTGGTGAAACACTGGCACAGGTTGCCCAGAGAGGTGGTGGATGCTCCATCCCTGAAAACATACAAGGCCAGGCTGGACAGGGCTCTGAGGAACCTGGTCTAGTTGAAGATATCCCTGCTTATTGCCAGGAGATTGGGATAGATGAGTTTTAAACGCCTCTTGCAACCCAAACCATTCTATGAAGGTGCAAAAAGTGTTTGTCTGAAAAAAAGCAATTAAGCAAGAGGACTAGGGAGCTTGATGTCCCAAGCAGAACAGAGGGGAAAAAAGATATTTTGGTACTTCAATTACTTTTGACCTTCAATTGTTTGCTTAGCTTTTATTATCAATATTACAGGAGCATTTACAGCCAAACTGCCCAGAGTCTACATGAACCCCTGTCTGCAGTTATGAGGCTGAAAAAAGGTACACTTTGTTTCAACCTTTAAGCACTCATCGTTTGATCATTTGCATGTCCCTCAACAGAAGGGAAATTCACAACACTGATTATTTCCCAGGGCATCGTACAAATAAGTCCCACAATCTCACATAAACACAATCCTCTGAAGTGAAACAGAGAAGGTATTGCTGTAAATGCAGATTAATGCTGCACAGATCAGGTGTGGAGAAGAATCCCCTTTCCCAACCACATTGAGTGGAAGTTAGAGAGAAAATTTAGTACTTCCCTCTCTTGCCATAGATCTCCTTGAAAAATAAAAGCAAAACAAAACCAGGCTTATAAAAGCACATCACTTCAAGGACAGCGTTAGCAACACACCCATGTGCAGACACACACATTTGAAATGCACTTGTCAAAGAAAAAATAAATCTATCCTCTACCCTGTGTCAATACAGCCAGAGCAGGAACTTCAAACCCCATTAGCAGCATCCTGCAGCCTGAGATTTCTCCTTTGAGGTCTCAAAGCAGAATATAAACTGAAGATATAAGGAAAGTGGCAAAGCCAGCGATTCAGCACCTTCCCTTTGAGGCCGTACAAAAGCTGGCGTAAACCGCCTTTTGTGCACGAAAACCAAAGTCCAGCCATGTGGGTTTACTGTGCACAAAGGCAAGTTTTACAGGAGGAAAGCCATCACCCTCGGGCTCTGGACCAGCAAGCTGCTCTGAACTACTCTGGAGGAGAACCTGATTCACACACCAGCACCCTGAATGCACACCATAGCTACATAAACACGGTATCAATAATAATGCATTAAAAAAGCACAGGGCACCACCAAGTGAGACACGGTCCAAGCTGAAGGCAAACGCTTTCAAATGCAGCCACCGATGCAGGAAGCTGGTGCAACTGGTGTGACTGGAAGGGAAGTCCCACTGACCACAGCGCCAGGACCGCTCCAGCAGAGATCCCCTCGAGTGACATCTGCCAAGCATTGCTTCCTGCCCCGCGGAGGCTGCGTGGGATGGCCAGGCACATCTCGGCATGGCCGCATTTCCTCTCGGGAGAATGAGGATGTTTTGAAAACATAGGTGGCTTGCAAAGCACTTTGGGATGTATGTGGATGAAAAGCACTCTTATGCACATCGATAATTAGCACTAACCACCGGCGTGTCACACCCTCCATGTACAGCATTTAGCAGATTTATTCAGCTCTTGCTGGAATGCCAGAGTACAAGCTGGATATTCAGACAGTGATGTGAGCGCCCTTTCATGGGGCAGATGCTGAGGAGCTAATGATGTTTGATGAGTTAAGGCCATTGGTGACTCAGGATCAGCAATTAGTTGATTTCTGCGGGAGGAAGGTGCTTTGCTCCATTAAGCTAAAAGCATCCTCCACAGTTCAGCGTGCACAAAGTCACTCTGTCCACCTCCCACAAAGCCTGCCTACGTTCATTAGGGGGTTGGTACTTCCCACATAAACACTCAGGTTTACCTTACTGGATTCCCTAGCAGTTCCATCCCACAGCCCTGTGCCAACTTGATATTCCCTGGAAGAGCATAAGGCACACAAGGAAAGAGCCAACTGGACACACAGTCTAATGCAAAGGTATGTGGCACCACTGATGTCTACAGGGCTGAACTCACTTTGGGCAAGGCTAACAACACTCTATCATAAATCAGAACCAACCCCGGTCCTGCTCTAGCCTGCGCTGCGGGACTACAGACATCCATCTCCCTCCCAAGGGCAGGCAGTGATGCTTCCATCAATCAATAACAGGCACTGGGGAGACACCAGCTGCACTTGTTCTGCCTGCCATTCCCGAAATGCACGCAGGCAAAAGCAACAGGACCAAAGGATGATCTGGCTGGTGTCCCCCACAGGAATGGGCAGCATCCAGCTCTCTCCCAGAGGTTGCATTCCAGTCATCCGAAGGCTAGCTGAAGCTGGTCATTGGTGTCAGGGAGTGGGACCCTTGAAATCCTGGGGAGCGATGTGCCGAGTCATAGGACGGCAGCGCGCTTCTGAGCGCTACTGCTCGTGGCACATGGCAGGACTGTCAGGCGGAGGACGCAAAGAACAGTTATTTCTTTCAATGAGTGGGAATGTGACAGAGCTGGCATTTGGACCCTCTTTTCACAACTTCTTTGAAGTGTTTGATCTCAGCCGCTAACGACACAAAGGCTATCGCAGCGCTACTGGTGCTATCTTCAAAGGGTTCGGACGTTCAATGATTAATAGGAACCCTGCACGGGATGGGGGAAACGGACTATTATGGGAATGTTGGGGAGGATCCAAGATGCGTTAGTACCTTTACTCTTTGGGACCAAGGCACTCCCAGCCTCCCCTAAACCAGACGGCTTCAAAGGCGGGGGTGTGACCGTCGCAGGTCCCGGGTGAGCCCGGCCACCGCGGGGCGCAGCCAGAACGGCCCCAGCGCCAGTGTCCGCTCCAGCCGCGGCCGTCACCGCCCACCCCAGCACCCCGGGGCAGGGCACCAGTCGGGGGGCTCGGAAATGCTCCCACCCGCCTTCCCCGAGCGGCGAGGAGCCAGGAGCGTTCGTTCCCCGCCCGGGCAAGGGGCACCCCCGCCCTGCCGAGCCCCCGCGGTGCCGGGAGAGGCGGCGGCAGGTGCACCCGGGCTGGCGGCGGGGGAGCGGGGATGGAGGCGGGGGAGATGGATCCCGGCTTTCCCGGGACCGGGGTAAGGATGAGATGGGGTGGGCTGAGACTTACGTATCTCCGTAACTTCTTCTCCGGCGGTGACTTTCGGAGCCAGCCCGAGCACACCACCTCCCCGCCGCTCATCGCGGCAGCCGGGCGCCGCCGGGCGCTGCCTCCCCGGCGCTCAGCGCCGGCCGCGCCGGCCCATGGAGGGCGGGCGGGGGTGGGTGGGTGAGCGGACGGATGGATGGATGGGTGGGTGGAGGGAGGGAGGGAGGGAAAAAGGGAGGGAGGGATGTGGAAGGATGGATGGGGGGGGCGGCGAGCGCCTCCCCCCGCCGCCGCGGCCGCTCGGCTGCGAGCGGGGAAGCAGGAAACTGGCTCCTTCCCGGCTCACCACGCCTCCGCCCGCCCGGCGCCCCGCCAGCCCTGTTAAAGACACAAACCCCGCGGGGAGAGGGGCTGCCCGGCCCCACGCCGCCCCCGAGGGGCTGCCGCTCGTCCCCGTTCCTCCTACGCTCATACGGTGCCTATAGAGAAACTTTATCGATACTGCGGCAGGTGATCTCTAACAGCGCAACGTTTCATTAATTAAAAAGTACAGCTCCCAATAAACCTCTCCCCCAGAAGGTTTCATTAACCCAGGACCCTTCCACTCTCTTGATGGAAAAGGTCCTTCTCACCTCGGAAAGGCGAGGATGGCTTTAGCCTCGCTGTGCTCAGGGGCTTGTGCCTGAGATGAAGGTGCCATAGGAAAACAAAGAGGTTGAGCAAGAAACAGCCAAACACCAGTGATGCCAAAAACCCTCCTGGAGAAAAAAAATAGCAATAAAAAACCACGAGGGGAATCAATAAAAGCTTCGTATTTTATTATTGATTTTTAAGTAATGGAGCAGTGGCCACTGAAAGGGGATTTGACTGCCATTGGAGTCTCATACAGACAAGCCAGGTTTTGTATTACAGTGTATTATACCCTGGCTGAGATTCACTATCAACTTTCAGATCTAGAAACACTGTACATTTCAAAGCCTGATCCTCTCCTCCCCAGCTCAGGCAGTAATAAAATGCCCCTTCGTAGCCCTTCGAGTTGGGTTATGCTCTAGTCTTTTCACTGCATTTTTTAAAGCAAAACTTGGGCACGGCACCCATAAAAGCTGAGTCCTCTTAGCTCACGCTCACGTGGAAAACACAACCCATTTGCTAGGGATGGATTTCTAAGACCTGTCTCTATACAACAGCTCTGCCCCAAACCTGCTCGGGCACATTCAGTCATCCCTGCCTCAGCTTCCCTGCCTGTCCAAACCTCTGGGCAGGGATGGTCCCTCCTTACGTGTTTGTGCCATAGCTGGTGCAATAACAACTCCATGCTGGCTGGATGTGCTACTGTATGTCGCACAACAACCTTTATATAACACCACTCAAGCAGGGATCTTGCATCACTTCAGAGCAGTAATTGCAACTTGCAGTGCCTCTGGGAGGTAGGAACAACACCTCTTTTCAAGATGGGGACAGAACAGTTAAGCCATATGTTGTTTATCATCTTTGTAAATGCATAAAGTAGGGGAATAACCCCTTACAGAACAAGTCAGTCATTTGTTAGGAATGTATTTTTTAAACAGCTTTGTTTTTCTCCCAGTGAAATGCAAAGGCTAAATAGGAAGATTTTTCTACCTTCTCACTACCCAAAGGAAGGGCTTTTTCCTATTCCAGTGCTGGGCAATCTCTGCAGAGAGAGGCTATGCTCACATCAGCTGGCCCATCTCTGTCCATGCAGCGTGTGTGATGGGGCTGAGAGCAAGGGAGGATGGAGAGACCAGTTCTGTGCTGGCCTCAGCCAGCATCACCTTATTCAGTGCACTGGAGCCATATCAATTTACACGGCATGGGAGTGAGAGTCTCACCTGCAAACTCTCCCGGGTTAGAGGCACTTTGTGCATTGGCAGAGAAAACTCTGTCCCGGTGACCTGCACTTGAGAGATCTTCCCAAAACACACAGAAATTTCAGGGCGGCTGGTGGGGTATTGGGGATTTAGACAGACTCAACTAAGAACAGATGATCATGATTAATACACAGGTAGCATGCAAAACTATTCCACAGTGTATGTTAATGATTCACAGGTTAGGAATTCACTCATACTGACACCAATGCAAAGTGGTATCAGTTTGAATACCAGTTGCAGAGAACCCTGTCTGCATTTTTATGTTAACAACTTTCACCACACAGAGTTGGAACACTTCATTTGGGTGATGGATGTTTAAAGAAATGCTCCATAATTATCATTGTGTGAATTGGAATGAATTATTCTATGTGTTCTATGACAGCCCTTGGTTTATTTCCCTGCTCCCTTGCTGTACTATTCCTTCTCTCCGCTTATCCCCTATTCTGGATCACACTTACTGACTTGGTTATATCACAAGATATATCTGAACAGTGTCTGAAACATGAAGTACCCCTATGAATTCTTTTTTTCCATGCTTTTGGTGATGCCTGTCAGAGGTATCTCAGATTGCTGGGACTTTTGGATGGGAAATGTCTGTACATTTAAATATGCTGCTGTCTCAGATGTGACACAGAATCATAGAATCATTAAAGTTGGTAAATGCCTCCAAGATCATCGAGTCCAACTGTAGTAAAAGCTCTGTGCAAAAAAATGCTTCAAACAAAGATGCTGCACGTGAACGTGCCTCCCCAATTCCACTGTGGCTGTAAGCAGAGTGGGAACAGTGAATTAATTCTGGCATCAGGCTGCCAGATTACATATGATCCAATGCATGTAACATTACAATGCCTTATAATGCTGGCCCTCCTTAAAGCTTTTGGCCAGGAAGATACACAAATACAACCCTCAATGCCCCTGGGAGTTAAAGACGATGTCTGTCATGAGCACAGCTCGATTTGGCAGCGCTTGCACGTTCGTAACAGTTTTTACCAACTTCAAGCTGTTCCTCCAACCGGCAGTGGAGAATGAACTCAGGCTGGCCCCAGCTGACTGCGTAAATCTCTGGAGTGTGAGCTAACAGCCAGCAGCCTTGGCGGAAAACTGTGTGAAAACCACATCCTTGTGTTGGAAAAACCTGACAAGGGAGTTATGCGAAGCCATCAAGAATCCATCTCTGCCAGCAGAAGCAACTGAAGGAGGAACAGCAGAATTAGCAGGCATAGCAAGGGAGAAATTAAGAAATGCCATGTAAGAAATAATATTCCTTGAACAAGAGTAAGGCTGAGAGAGGAACATTTTTCTAAGAAAAAGCCCTTGTACTGTCTTTAACGTGCTGGGGTGCACAACAAAGTGACACTTTCTTCTGCAGAAACCTCTGGGGTTTTTAATCATAACCTTCAGTGTGGTTTCTTGCTCATGTCTGAAAACGAAAAATCAGAACTTCTAAGAAAGAAACCACAATGTCCACCGCTACGCCTTCCTGCTCCAAATTTATTCAAATGAGCTGTGCCATCTGCTGGCAGACGGGAAAGCTGCAGGTGGAGCAATTCCCCTCCTCGCTCCCAGTCCCCGGTGCAAGCAGTCGGGATGGATGGAGACACCGGGCATTTCCTATGGATTAGGGACCAGCTGGATGAAACGCTTCGGGCTACTTACCCCAGCCAGGCACAAATCCCTTCGAAATGCCCTATACAGTGGTTAATATAAACCGAAACAGGCGGGGGAGGGGAGGGGAGGAAAGGCTTGAAAAATCTGCCGTGCTGCTTGGTGCTTGCTCCTTGCCTGCTTTTAATTCTGAGCGAATGCTCAGTCTCCTGAGATCCAGCTCCACAACAATAAGACCTGACTTTATCTTCACGCAACAGTTCCTGCTGCAGAGCAGGATGGGAGCAGCTTTTTGATTTTATGAAGAATTTTCAAGGTTAAAAAAAAAAATCACCTCTTTCAAGAACTCGAGTCAAGCTTTCCACCCTCCATAGAAGAGCACAGCAAGCCCCCCAGAACGACTGCAATTGAAGCCAAACCACAAGACAGTCCTTTCCTTCTTGTGACAGACAGCAGCTCCAGCAGCACTGGCTGCTTCCATGAGCAGAGGGAATAGTAGCACAAGGTGCTTTGATCAGATAATGAGACAGTTTGAAGCATCTTCAGTACAGTGTTGTGGCAAAGACAGGGGCATCAGAGCTCTGATGCCTTAATACAGGCTTGAAATGGAGAAGAAATGACTTGCAGGTCAGCAGTGTTCAAGGCACATAGGCTTGTGTGGAGTTGATGGTCCTACTTTGTCCTCTCTCTATTGGAGATCCTGGCCAGAACCAGCACATCCCATCCAGAACGGATACAGACCTGCTGGGCAGCACAGGGAGGGGCCTGGGTTGCTGAGCTGGATAGTGTCTGTGGATGCAGCTGGAGGACACTGCCAGCCTTCACACTTGAAGATTATTAAAGAAGACTTCCTATTTCTACTCAGTCCACACTGAAGCCCAGTCCTACTTCTTTCACTGAACTGGACACTTAGAAATAACTTTGCCTGGAGCTGAGCTGGGACAGAACACTAATGCATTTTCTCACTTCTGGACTCAGGTAGAGGGTTTTTTTGCACCTTGTGATTCCTTCTAGGATGGATGAGCTCATGCAAACTCTCTTGCCTGGATTCAGACACATTTTTGGCAGCTACCTTTACCTTTTTCTCCCCCCTGCTTACGCTATTTTTACCATGGAAGGGAAGGAAACTAGGAGGTTTCCCATTTTTTTCTCACCTCCTCAAAACAGAAAACCATTATACAACTGCCTGGTGGAAAGTGCACCGGGCAGTGCTCCAGACACAGACACTATTCTGACATAAGCATAAAGGCCACTTCATCCTTGTTTTTCCCCAATGAGACCAGCAGCTCAGCATGGGAAGGACTCCCTCTACGGACACTATTTGGCACAATGGGGCTTTGACCGCAGCTGGACCCAGGGCAAGCAACCATAAAACAAATGATAATAAAACAGGCAGGGAGAAATCTTCGCCGTGCTCCCCTGCCTGCTCACCCGACCCCGGTGTACTCTCACATCCTTAGGCATTACTTCAAGAGCAGATGGTGCTCTGTGGTAGAGCAAACGAGCAATTATCCTCCTGACACCCTGCAAGGCCTCCCCACATGCGATTGCAAGAAGTTACTTCACCCCAAGCTAAGAGCTGTTGTCTGGCTTTTCAGCATAATTGGATGTAATCAAGTTTAATTTGGTTGGTGCAGTAACTCTGAAGACTTTTGTAACTGGATTACTGTTGGCTCAACGGTCATGTGCCATTATATCTGCTGGCCAAAACAGAAGCCAGAATAAAAACAGATGCTTTCCCCCTACTCCTCCTTCCAGTGACACCCCTCCAGGATATGAGCATGCCCTGTACAGCCAATATAATGAACTAAAAATTCTATTAGAAGAAGGAAGTCATTGCTGTTGTATTATGTCCAGGCCTCTTCTACAATGTGTAAATTACTTAGAATATGTATGTCTACATTTGTTTACAATTTTGACCGTGCACACACCTTAGAGCTAAAACTACTGGAACACAGATCTACTATGCACATGAGCTTTTAGAATTATAAATCTTATTATTCTGACTATACAAGTAAGGAAGCTGAGACCATGAACAGGAGTGAGTGCCTGATGAGGATGGACTCCCCCAGGTCCTTTTTTTCCACTGTACACCATCTGAGAACAAGGAATATACAAAATGCTGTGTTCATAGCAGACCTATAGCTCTACTGCAGGTAATCTATAGGTGAGAGAGGGGCATCTGGTAAATGTAACAAAGCCAACAGCATAAAGACCTTGTTTTCAGACCCCCCAGCTGCTACCAGTGTTAAGTCATGGAAGAAACAGGTGAATGCCATCATGCTTTAGATCAAATTTTGCAAATTCAAGACCCTGTTGTCTTTTGTAATGCCCCTCAAATGCTGACAGTTAAGACGCACTGATATACTCCTGAAAGATGCTGAGGCCAGGCAAACAAAGACTGAAATACAGCACTTTTTTTAACAGTGAAAATAATCACAGGAGAAGTGTGTGGAAGGAAAATGCCCTTATGGGTTCAAAGCATTTTAGCCCATCTAGAGTGTATTATATTCCTGGCTGAGATGTCGATTGCATTTTAAACAGACATCTCCTAGATGTCTAAAGTGTGAAGAGACTTCACTGAGATCAGAGCAAAAGCTGCTCTGCAGTTGCCAGTCCCAAATGCTACACAGCAGCCACCCTCCCAGCTGAGTGCTGTTAAGCTGTAGTTGCAGGCATATGCATCTCTGGTTTTGGCCAGATGGCTATTTTAAGTTTCTAATGATCTGGGAAATGAACACTTCATAATGTTCTATCTCAGAGGGTTTAGCACAAACTTTCTTCCTTTTATCCATGGCAGCACTGTTACAGATGGTATTGGATCTCAATTAGGGACTGTAGTAACACAGTGCTAAAAACATCGTGTTTTAGCATGTACTCCAAGGACATGGCAACATAATCCTGCCTGGCAAGTCATCCATCAAGTTCATTAACAAATAGGCTCATGAAATTTGTTAAATACTTGAACCTTATACTTCCTAAATCACCATGAAGACTAATAATTTATTAATGCCATTAGTAATAATGGAATGTGAAAGACTGTTTGAAGCCACTGTATAAACCAGGCCCTCAGATTTGATTTGTATGGTTATTCGAGTTTTGCAGGTGGCTTAAGTTCAGCCCTGTAGGGTGATCTGGAAAAGCACCACCCATGCATGTTTACAGAGAGGCACCTAAAGCACGCCTTTCCCAGAACTCCAGCTGCTGTGCAGAGCCCCATCTCAGCAGCTATGACGCCACGTACACGCTGCTGAGCCAGCCTGAAAGCACATGGGGATTTATTTATACTGAGCAACTGCAGAGGTCATCTCAAGTGCTTCACAGAGATGCCATCATGTGAGCCCAACCTGCCAAAAAGAGACCTCCTCAGTTACAGTGATGACAGAATCTCTGCAGTAGGTAAGTGCTCACAGCTGGATCTCCTGGGGCTGCAAACTGGCTACCAGCTGAGCACTGAGTAACTTCGTGCAGAAATGGGAGAAACCTGTTCTCAACTCTGACAGGGCAGCCTGGAAATCAAACCCTAATCCTGACTCTTGCTTCCCTCCACAGCCTCTGGCAAGTCCCTTCATCTTTCACTGACCTGGAGCATCCCAGCTGTGTGAACAGCCCTGGCAGCAGCAACCCTGAGAGGTCAGTCAGCCTTTGAGTTGGCTGTGGTGGGAGTCCAGCTGTCTCCTGTTTGGATGTGCAGCCCATGGCCACGCATTCATCAACAGAGCAGCAGCAAAGCTGGGGGACAAGCAGAAAATGGCAGACCTGTGTCTCATATGTGGATCATATGCCTGCTTCACACAGCTTAACCACAGTACTAAGCACAGAAAGCCCAGGATCTTCAAAGGGCCATCAAAGATACAGGAATTATTGCTCAAAAATCACTTTGAAGGTAAAGACACCATAGAAGTATTACTAAAAACATTGTGTCAGTGAAGTATAGTTATTTTCCACTGTGACTGAAAATCTGGCCTCTTTTTGAAGCCATAGCAGATAGCAGGGAATAGTCCCATACTGAAACTTGAATGTTTACATGATTACGAAGGCCTCCTACCAGACCACATTGATTTTTTTCCGGAGCAGTTTGCATACTTTTTTGTCCGCAAACCTGTATGATCAGTGACTTCTAAAAACTCTGAACTCCATTCTTTCAGTGCAAGTATCAGTACATTAACCTGCTGAAGACAGTAAGATACACAGGTATCAATGAAGAGCAAAGAGCAAGATAAAGCCTTGCAAAGAAAATTAAAAATCTACTCCGTTGGCTGCCTCAAATTATTCAGAAAAAAATCAATTGTAAGAGTAATAAAAATAAAAAGCAGGATTGCTATCTCTGAAAGGCCCCAGGACATACAGGGATAGATAAAAATCACTGAAGCACAGTCTAGGATCTTAGAAATGCCAAAAATGCGTTTGAAACCAGATCAGTTACAAACATCCTGCCTTGCTTCTGGTGTGGCAGTGCACCTAAAGGCAAACAGAGGAAAGTCTCATGAGCAGGCGCCAAGCGGGGATTTGGTTAATTTGGGTCAGTTCCATGCTTCTGCCACACATCTTCCATTATCTTGGGCAAGCAGATTAATTGCTCTGTGCCTCAATTTCCTGCAGTAAAATAGTGTCAGCAATGAGCACAACATAGATTCTAAAGTAATTTCATCCGTATTTCACTCACAATAGAGCCTACAATTTCTGATGTAGCTGGTACATGACTTTTAAATGGCCATACAGTCTTGTCCCTCTCTCGCCCTTTATGTGAAAGCTCTCCCTTTACAGCATCTTTTCTGTACACCTTGTGCAGCAGACACTGCAGCACAGCAGCCATAAAACAGCGGGAACCATAATTTCTTTGAACTCTGGGTCAAACTTGTTGTTAGCCAAGTCTGTAAGAACTCGTATAGTAAATTACATATGTCTCTTTATCAGCAGGATCATAAAATAAAACTTTACAACCCTTCTGAAGGTCATGGCTCTGCAACAAACAGTAAGACAAAACAATAAATTCACCCCCGAGACCACTGTTTTTGTGGCTTCGGCAGCTTTGGTTAGATCTGAGGAAATTAGAACTCTGTCAATCTTTATACAAAGTCTTACTTCTCCTTTGGACCCACCTCTCATTTGTCCCCAAGTGCAAGGTAAAGCCTAAAATAACAGCTATAATGGCTGTTACTTGTTTCAGCAACAGCAAAGCCACATTTATCTCTATACACACATTTAATGGAAACAATGACAAAAGTGTTTCTTGGCAAATTAGTCCCCTTCACCCCCTGAGGAAAAACACATCTATAAGCTATTCCCAAAACAATCAATATTAGTCCGGCAAGCAAAACTGTACTTTACATTTCCCATCAAAGTCTTGGCATTCCCTCAAACAAGTGATGCTTTAGACATTACAACAACTACCAAATAAACCAGAGAGAGAACTGCCGAGCTGGGCACCTTGCTGCATTTCCCTCAGGTCTGGGGGCCTGAATGCAGGTAATTCAGCTAAAATCCCTGTGCTGGTCAGCTGACTTTTAAACATTTGGCCCATGTACCTTTTTGTCTCTGCTTATACAGAAAGTACAACAGTCCAGGATCTGAACATTGCCACAGTATCACAGCATAAATCATAAGGGAGAGAACAGCAATCTCTACTCCTAGCTTCCAAGTGTGCATTTGCTCTCCTGTGGATTTAAAAATGAGAAGACTGAAACAGGGTGTTAGTTCTGCAGGTATTATTTTTTCAATTAAAAATAGAGTACTTTGGGATACTTTGATCTTATACATTAAAAAAATTAAGTGAAGGGTTTATCTGATTTTCTTGAAGTGAAAAAAACAGACGTTTTCCTCCAAACACTCTTCTGAGAGGCTGGCATTTAGTTATGCAAAGTTTATGGCGTAGCTCTTTTATCTCCCATCACTCTGTTCTAATGTTGCAAAGCTACCAACACAGTAATCAATGACACTCATTCTTTCCTCTGAAGCTCAAAGTGAGGACAAACTTGAAAAGAGTCAAGCACGGGCTGCTGAGGAACTGAAACTTCAAGAAATACTTACCAAAATGATGCTAGCAGAGACAGTGCTGGTCACCTAGGCTTGAGAGCTAAGGACACGCCAGTGTCAGCTACTGCACTGCATGATCAGCCTAAGAGGTGATTCCTGTGTGCAAAGAGTAACAGCTTTTTATTTGAAGTGTCACGGTTTTTATCTGGCTTCAGTCACTGTCAGGGAGCAGGCTCTAAGAGAAGATGTAGCAAGGAAAGCTGCTTAAATTAAGAAAATCTTAGTGCATTTCCCTGCTTACATGTCCAAGAGAAATGAACTCCCTGTCCTCCAGATTAACTTCCGTTTCATTCTAGGAAGGGAGATTCAAAGGAAATACATGACATTCCACATGGAAATCCCAGAAAAAACATGTCGCATTCCTTGGCAATACCAGTCCATGTTATATATACATAGCACGAGGTGAACAATGCCAGCCTAGAGGGAAACAGAAGCTCCCACCCTTGCTGGCTACCCATAAATTAAGTTTCTCACAAGAATGCTCATCTCAGTATTAACCCTGAGCAGTATTATGATGCACAGGGCCTCAGCCTCTTCTCTTACCACTAGCAAAAACAACACATGTTGAAGGCTGTCACCAAGACTAGACAACCTTTCCTTCCCCTTCTGAACTATCTGGTTACCTCTCTTGGGACAACCCTGCTCAGCTCCTGCTTCAGCTGCCAAATTACCAGGGGTAACTTTCTTGAACTTTCAGACCCAAGGGCAATGTCCTCTTAGCTCACTGGATACCCTGCTCATCAAGTACCTTGAAATGAACCAGGACACGTAGAAGACTGGGGAGACTGCTCCTCATGGACACCTAGTTGGAAACACACAAAAAGCCACACACAGTGCATCCTTGTTACTTCTTTCTTACTTGCATCTACCTATGTACAAATCAAAGGTTCAACCTTTACCTTCAGTCTTGCAACAACCTCTGAAAAGGGCAAAGAATGAAAAAGATGGATTAGACCAGTTCTTTGTTCTTGCCAGTCACCCTGACAGCCACCCTGCAAACCTGTTTGAAGCAATTGTGTCCTTCCCTATAACTTGTGACTCATGCCACATTAACCTAGAACTTTTTGACACCTTCCATTGTCTTCTTTTTTACGTCTTGTTTTTCACCTGCTGCTGTTTAGCCCCGCCTTGCCCATCAGATCTGGCATTTCAGAGCAGGATCAACAACCTCTTGCTGATGTCAAAACCAACAGAGGCAGAGCTGCTGTTGAGGGACTGGCAGCAGAGTGCACAGGAGATGTTTTGCCCCACTCTGTTCTCGGAAGATGGGCTTCCAGTTCAGGCACTCTCATTTACAGCGACTGTGACAGAATCAGTGGCTAAGGATCTCAATAAGGACACCTGCTCATTGCAAGTCATTTAGGGAACATGCCATGGATGGGGCTGTTTGGCAGCTGTACTCTTTCCACATCTTTCTGCAAAGAAGTAATTCCAAAACATAAAGGCCAGCAATAACACTTAAGACAACAAACTAAAGGAGAGATGGTCCAAATACAGGAAGATACTTGAGTGTCTGATGTGAACTTCTCAGTGGTTTCAGAGGGAAGGCAGGTGCTCAAACTGTTTTGTGGAACCAGACTTGCCAACTCAGGGCTGTACTGGGAAATGCAAACCAGCAAACTGACAATTAACTCCTGCCTAATCAAGTGGATGAAGGAGACATGAAAAAGTCTCGATATGCAGATGTCTCAGCGCACACAAGAAACCCCCTGAAGTAATGACCTTCATGGTGATGTTGCTTGCACAATCGTAACAGGTAAAAATCCCAGCCATGGAACATACTGAGACATAGCAGGTGCCACATGACGTAAACAGGTATTTTTAGATGCTGCAGGTGTAGTACTTCACAGCGTTACCAGAGAGAACTGTGACTGCAGTATTACCAGTGCAATTGGTAATAGTTGATTACTATTTTTCAATCTCTTCCATCTACTTGGAAAAGTTTTCAGGGCTGTCCTGCAGCCACTTCTCATATTGTGTACCAATATACACAGGGCTCATCAGCACTAAGGCCTTGCTTTTTCTCTTTATAAACGTTTATACTCCAGCCTCAGGGGGCTCCAGAGTAGCAAGCACTATGCAAATGATCACTAGCTGGATTGCGATAATTTGGAAGGGAAGAAGGATGCTGGAAACCCTCAGTTCAAGTCCCGCATAAATCACTGGTTTCCAGTTGCCTTAGGCAAGTCACTTGGTCTTCCCATAATACTGTCTTCAAAACAGAAATGAGTATTTCTTGACCTGGCAGAGAAGCTGAGAGCATAAACCCATTAGAGACTGCTAAGGAGTTCAGATCCTATAGTGATAAGCAATTACTTAATGCATGGCAGTGCTTGCGAGCATCTGTTGGTTGTTTTGCAATACAGACCAAACTGCTTGGTCCGATGAGCACATGAGAGATTTTCTCAATAACAACAACAGAAAAGCAAAGCAACAACAAAACCCCACCATGAACTGCAAGTTGGCTCTGGAGACATGGATGGATGCACGAACTCTCATCTAACTGAACATTTCTGTCTGCTGTGAGTATGTGCTTTCTCGGAGACAGAAATCAGATATGTTCTGCAGAAGTTGTGCAACTAATTTGGTTATACAGAAAATGAAACCTCTACCAAAGATATTGAAGGAAACTCTCCCATGCTGAGAGCTACGGTTTTATAACAGAAGAAGAAACCATACAGAGTTATAAAACAACCCAGTGTACATCTTTATTGATGATTCACAAAATCAAACATCATTCAACAAACTCACTCCAGCAATTCCAATATGACATTGTTCCTTACTAGGCTTGGCTGATTTTTCCAAAGTAAACAATGTTTGCTTTTAACTCAGAGTGGGGAGAACCATGCTTTACAGTAGCCATTTCCTTACTGTAGCAGTAGCAAGTGTATCACAGCCATGACAATATTTTAGGTCACACTTCCTTATTAATATTTCACATAAAACCCCCTGCTACCTTCAGTGCTTGTTCAGTACTTCCATGGCTTGTACTAGTCTCATGAGAATCGTAACCCTTTAGTTAAATGGGATTTATTAATACTCCTGAAGTGCACTGAAGACACGAGCTGCTATCAAATTAACTGCCAGTGTCCTTACATAATCTCACCAGAACATATATTATTTTCAATAGCCCAGTATTAAATTGACCAAGAGTTTAATTGATATAAAAATTATCTTGATTTCCCAGTAAAACATACTCGGTCATATCCTGCTATGTTATATACACATAGTTACACCAGCGGTTTTCTCCACTTGAGTCAACTGCTGAGCTACAGGAGACAGGAGTGAGAAAACCTGGGGAAAGGAATAACATCTTTGATATTGTCAACTCCCAAGATGTACTGCAGGTAGCGTTCAAACCCCATTCCGAAGCCTCCATGAGGAACTGATCCAAATTTTCGGAGGTCTAGATACCTGTAATTTAAACAGACAGTTACACTTGTGGCACGGTTATGCTGATTAAGGTCATTAAAGTGAGCTTTTCATCTAAGGTTTTGCTCTCCATTAATTACCTCCCTTTGGCCCTAACCACTGTGATTTCTGTGTTGGTCAGGGGCATGAAGAAGCAGAATTGTATTAGCAGAAACCCCAGGTTTAAACTTGCATAGCTATGCTTTGCCAATACACTACAACATGGGGTTTTTTAGGAGCAAGAACGTATTTGTGTATGAAAAACAGCTTAAACACCATAGCTCTGCTCATATTGAAGACATCTTTCCGGTTTTAGTACCTAAAATATTCCTAGCAGAGGCACAAACCCAGGTTCCTACAGAATCACAAAGCACTTCCACTTCTGAATGTGAAGCTGTCTGCTTGGGCTTGTGTAGCTCTTGTCATGTTGGTGTGGAAATCTGTCCTGCAAATTCTTTCAATTTCTGTTTGCTTTTCAATGGCCTAAGTAATTTCATTTCCAGTAATTTCTTCAGAAGCTTAAATAGGTCTCGCTGTCTCTCTGCTCAACATTGCTTCATTTTTTTTTTCTTTTCAGGCAATTATGATGGCTTTTTGCTACTTTTTCCCCCCACTCACTCTTACAGACTGATTCATTTATTTCCATAGTAAGCCAGAAAAAAACCCCTTGAACACATCTTCTCCAAAAATGAGATCTGGAACAAGCCATTTTATTTTGCAGAACAGCACCTGTTGTGCACAGAAAACGTCTGGAAGCAGATACTCTGAGTATATGGGTGTCAACAAGATTATGATGGTTTTTCTATAGTTATCCATTTCCCAGCTGGACTGTGGCTGATGTGATACTATACTTGCAGCTATAAATTGTCACCAATGGTTTTATTTTAATAGAAGTGAAAAACATCTCAGTGCTTCTATTGATTTGTGGGGCCACTTCTGAGCTTGCTGAGGGCGCCAAGTTATTCTTCTTTATACGAATGCACTAGTAGGGGATTGAGTGACTCCAGATGTATTGCTTGCTTCTAATCTTGGTGTATGAATATTTCATCATCACAGTTAAAAAAAAATCAAGTGCACTTAAATATAAATGCATATGTTTTACTACTTATGCAGTGTACTAGAGGGGGGCAGAACACTGCGAAAGAAATTAAGATTGTATTGATTGCAGTAAGTGGCATTCCAGATTTTACATAATGTTAATGAATTGCAAGGAAATATTATACCTGTGTGTATATATACTTATATATGTATAAATGTGTAAAATATACCTTATGTATATTTGGGTGCAGTTGCTTGGACATCAGATCTTTCTTGGCTTGAAGACTGTATTTTATCAGAGTGAAGACAAAGTAATGCCCATGATCGCCCTTACTTGCAAAATAGAAGTACTCTCTCACAAATTCTACAGCTGCAAGATAGCCCTGTCACTCAGTCTGACAGTATGCCTTTCATACCATGAAATATTATTTTTCCTTACAGCTCATTAGCAGTAGTTAAAATTTGGGAAACCATTTATTACACTCAATCCAATACTCAGGTTTTTTCTTCTCCAGTGTTTTTCCCCTCCCCTCTACTGCCCAAATAGCAAAAAGAGAAGCAGAACTTACTTCTTCCTAGTAGCACTGACACACAAAGTGCAGTTTGCAAGTTGAACAGCAGGCCCAAGAGTGGGACATGTGTTCTGATGACTGGGAGCCATGTGCCTTTCTCTCTGTGCTACTGGGTGTTAGCTTGACTCCCTAAGGCTTGGTGTATGCACCTCACATCTTGTGATGAGGTTTATGCTCAGGATATGAACACGTAGGCTGTGCAACAGCATGGTGGTCTTCATCTCTATCCACTTTACATGGACTGCCTTAAGAAGAGCTTGAGACTCTGCAAATATCCTGGAACTGCTCCTGGGGAACTCCACTGTGCAGCTTTACACAGGTTTGCAAGGAAGGTGATGGGCAGACCTGATGCTGAGGGTGGTGACTCGCAAAACAGGAAAGACCTCATAAATTTGAGGGATATGGATGCTGGCCACGGCAGATCAGTCTGACCCAGCTCAGGAGTTCTGAGCAGAGCTGCCAAGTCAGCTGGTAACTACTTTAGATGTAACCAGGAATACAAGTAACAGCTGATGATGTCTAGAAGTGCATCAGCCTGTGCAAAGGCAGTTGAGACTAAGCCCAGCATCTTCTCTCCTTTTTGCTGGCAACAGAGTTTATAAAGTCATTGTAAGAAGATGAAATAACTCAGCTGCTTCCAGATGAACAATAATAATAAATTCTACCCTTGCTTATCCAGGACTTTGATCGGTAGATCTCAAAGCACTTTGAGAAGCCATTTTGGCAAAAGGAGCGAAACAAAACCCATCAAAGTTAATGGAAAAAGTCCATTGAATTAAATGTGCTGAGGATCAAGACTGTGAATCCTTTCTGATGACTGTGCATAGAAGAAGCAGAAGAATTGAGAAATTTTCCATTCTTCACAGATGAAAGAAAAAGTAACTGCCTGCAGATGAAGAGAAAAATCCCTTTAGTCTGGAAAATGCTCCCTGAGGTTTTCCTTCGTTGAATCGTCTATAGACATTGAAAGTTTCTTACCTCAAAAAGAGTTGTGAACTAGTCTAGCTGTTTTTGCTAGTAGCTCATACTTAAGAGGGGAGCTGAGGACTCTATTGGCAACTGGTGGACTGTGCAGCATTATTCCACAGGGGAAGTAATTTTCTACGACCCCAGCTAGCCCAGGTGTTCCTGCTCTGGACCTGAGCACTGGTAGGTCTTCAGAGATTTGGATCTTCCTAAAGTGTGTGCTGTAACAACATCCCCCAGCAATGAATTCCAGGAGCTCGTTATGTAGAGCTCCATGTTAGAGGAACATTTCCATTCCTCCTTTTAAAGATTTATATTCTTTTATCATCATTGTGAGCTCCGTGTGTTGCAAAGCAGGGCACTATGAAGAGCAATGCTCTCCTAGTGATCTTCCATAAACATAATGTGTTCTTTTCAGTCTCTTTTCAAAACAAATATAATCTCAACCTTTTATGCAATCCCCTTGCTATGCTGAAGGTTCTGTGGCCAATTTGAAAAAAGTAAGGCTGAAAGAACAAAGATACTACAGTACATGAAACTGAGTATTCTACTGGGTGTGCATGTGTGTGTAAGAAACCCCCCCTGACTTTCTGCCTGGCTCCATCTGGCCCAGCACAGCACTCCAGTTCTCCCCTAAAGACGACTAATAGGACCAGGTGGCTGCCAAGGACAGTGATGGGCTACCCGTTTTCACTGGGCTCTGAAGGTTAAAGGATGAGGTGAGTAGTAGTCACTGGCCATGGGCTGCAAGTGGCTCACCAGTGCTACTTTTCCCTAAGCTCAACTCCTCCTTTTTACCCTGCCGCATGAGAACCAAACAGAACACTAACATTCAAGCTTCAAAAATTACTGGAATTTAAAGAGCTCAACACAGCTCAATCTTCATCCAGAGAAGGAGCAGGGCCAAAACAACACAGTAACATGTACTGGAAGACAGCAGACAACACCTGCTCTGCTACTTTCACTCGTTTTACACCAGAAGATCAGAAAGGTACCTGGACTGTAAAGGGTTCAGTATGAGACAACTGTCTCCACTGAAGCACATGAAGATAATCAGAGTAAGGAAAGCAGTGCCTTACAGGTAGGAAGACTGTCCGACACACTGCTCATGCTGACGGTTGTGGGAACACATTGTTCATTATAAAGTACCTGCTTTGATACTTTTAAGATGGCACTTGAGGGAGGCTGCAAACAGGATCAAGTCCCCTGTTTACAATGCCATATACTTAATACTCCCTGGTCACAGAGGAATCAGTGAACTCCCAGAGTAGTCTCATCACTTGACTTTTCCACCTCATTTCCAACAGACCTCTCAGTTTAGCCAAGATCATCACCTACAGCTCTAAGCTATTTTCTATCTACAGTTCAAAGGAAAATGTGTGAAAATAAGATAAAATAAGTACAAAATAAAGCCAAATACTACTCCAATTCATATTCTATATGGAAAGAAACTTGCATAACAGGAAAGATGTAGTGTACTGAAGAAGACTCCTAGTGTTTGACCATGTCACTTTATCTATCTTTTGAAAAACTTCCCCAAAAGGTAGGAATGGCAAGAAGCAGAGCAGTATTTCAAACCATCAGTTGCCTCTGCCTTATGATACACCCACGAACAAGGCAATCCTGAAACTGTCCTGGAAACAGACCCCAGAATACCCTCTTGCTTAGTGGGGGGAAGGAAACAGGTAGAATCAGAGATATGGCAATGGCTAAGGAACTTGAAAGGAGATCACATTCAAAAGTCAGCAAATATTATATTTAAAAAGGAATGACTCAACTGCTCTTCCAGGAGTTTGTGAGCCAGCTTTGGAGACTCAATTCAATCACTAAATTGGAGGAGATTAATTTTAGTCTCTCCTGCCACCTCCACTGAGAAGATGGATGCTGGCAAGCCACCTACCTGTATTCTGGCAGATTTTGGACTGCAGTCCAGAAGCATCCAGAATTACTACTATCTTGCACCTTCCTAGGACACCAGACCCTGCTATGGCAGTGGGTAACACCAGCTTTAATCTTCTCCAGGAAGTTATAATGTCTGTGATGGAATGGAGAGAATAAAGGAGGAAAGAGCCTCCAAAACAAGATTACAGCAGGAAGAGTTTCCAGAATGTGATCATTACGTATCACATGAGAATGCAAATGGGTGACAAGCAATGTCCTGATCTTTTTTTGCGGGAAGCATGAGGCAGGGCTGCAGTGTCTTGGTAGTGCTGGAAGGCTCTGCCATTGAACACCAGACTTCCTCAGGCTGTATCTCAGCATCTAACCACACAACTTATCACCCTTGTTCAGGATAATCCTTCCCTCAGATAAAGGGATATGATGTATTCTGGGCCACAAATACAACAACAAAGGAAGAAATTAAATTCACCCTGTAACGGATGATGTCAACATCTGCCATACACTGGGCTGTTCCTCAGTGATATCATATTGTGGGAAGAGGAGAGTGAAGAACCTATACTTTGCCTTTTTTCAAGGCAGCCTTCCTAATGATCAATCCAAATACTGCAGAGTATTTGAAAATACTCTTCTAAATTTAAAATTCTCTGCACTAGCACTCTCTCCGTAGCTATGATGAAGTGCATACCAAGAAACACTAAGAACCTTCTGTCGTTTTAATGGGTTAAACTGTTAATTCAAAGGTTGATCTGTCTCCTTAGGAGGACAGTTTTAATTGCTTTAACTGCTTTATTAGGGAAGATTTTTCGACCCAATTGCCCTGTCAATTACAAAGGGAGTTATTCATAGACCTCTTAAAGGTCACAAATTGCTGTGGTTCTGTAACCTGTTTATCTCGTGCATGGCGGTCAGAATCTACCCAATTTCCAACACAGCCTAATAATTTAATATCAAAAATCATTATGGGTTGTAAATTAATCCATCTCATGCAATCTTGAGAGGAATGACCTGTGCCATGAGTGGACAAATTGAAGGCATAAATTAAGTAGCACTAGATGAACTTTTGTTTAAATGAACTGGCTATTTCATTTAGACCAGCAATGATGGCAGGGCAAAACAGGGCCAAAAATTATTCCCTCAGAATCAAAATAAAAAACCAACAAAAACCCCCAGTTGCTTAAATAGTCTCAAAGAAGAAAAAGAGCTTGCAGAGCAAGGTGGCATCTTACCATTGATAGGTATCTGTGAGTCCTAATCTGTGAAATGAAAAGAAAACCCCTTGTAAGTAAAGGAACAGAGTTATTCTGCACAAGCAGCACTTGCCTGGAAGAGCATTCTACAAGAAAAGGGAAAGCCTGGTGAACTACTGTATGAAGCATGCATAAGAAGACAAAAATCCTGTTTTTTCTCTCTAAGGTTACACTGGTTCTGCAGGAAATAGAATTTAAAGGTCTAAAGTATTTGGGCTTAACAAAATCAGATCCTGAGGACTCGAAATTGAGAAATACATGTGAAAGGAGGTGTGATTTACTGAAGATACACCCTATTTGCACCTTGAAATGCTTTCTATGACTTTCCTGATAAACAAGAAAGTCTGGCTTCAAACTCCACAGGGACCCTTCTCCTGAGGACTGTGGACTCAGATACTGGCAGAAAGTTTTAACTGAAAAAGTGCAGCAGGCCACATTGTATTTTACGTGAGTTGAAGCATGCCTGCTTCAGAGAACTTACAGGGAGAGTAGCAGGAAGCACAGGGAATATTATCACCCTACACTAAAAACTGAGAATTAATGTTCTGGTGATTTTAATTGCCCAGTGCCTTTTGGATTCATTATGCTGAAATGGATTTTGCTCTTCTCCACTGACTAGATATATCTGTGTGAGCATGTGGCTGATTTAAGCAACAAATTAATTCCCAATGTGCAAATGGTGTTACTCTGGGATTAGCCTTCCTCCCAACATTGCTTTGCCCAAGTGTATGACTGGCCCCAACAGAAGTATTCAAGTGCTGGATGGGCCTTTGCACAACCTGATCTCGTGGAAGGTGTGCCCGCCCATGGCAGCAGGGTTGGAACTAGATGGTCTTTAAGGCACCTTCCAACCCAAACTATTCTCTGATTCTACAAAATTTTTGAACAATCAGATAGGACCCAGAGAACAACTGTCTATGGAAAATTACCGAATGTATAATGTCAATTATTAATCAAAAAGCAGCTTTGATATTCTGACATTGAAGTTAGCCTAAAATTACCAAAAGTAACAAGATTCAGACTAAGGCAGCAGGGAAAGAGGAACCCCCATGACACAGTACAGGTCTTGAGCAGTTCCAGTGAAGCTTCCCATGAAACTATTAGCGAAGAAATTCTCTGAAATCAGGCCAGTCACTGAGGCCAGCTGCATCACAACAGGCAAAGTGTCTGACCAAAACTGCAATTTCTCAGTTACATAACATGATGACAAATATATATCTAAGTTCTGTATATGTGACAACTTCCACCTTCACAACCCACTTTCAGCCACAAAAACTGAAGAAAAGGATGAAGTGTCCCACAGCAGACCCTGCTCCAGACAGTTGCAGAGCTGAGGCATTCTACTGCCCTGGCCTCTCAGCATAAAGAAAACTTTTCTTCTCTGATGAGCTAAAACAGAGAGTTCCTTTGCACACCTATGACAGAACTTCTTCACCAGTTTGCAGTCACCTACTCAGATAAATAGATATCACAAAGACAAAAATAGGCTTCTTTTAAAATACTATTAGCTGCCCTTCCACTCCTCTGTCTTGCCAATCACCGAGAGCTGCTGAAACACACTCCTGCTCAGGCTAGTCTCCTGGCATCTGTGGATTTTCCATACCTCTGTAAGCGTGATTCAAGGAAGGGCAGTCTCTCCTCTCTCAGGCTACCTCCACACAGCTCCCCTATTCCTGGTACAAGGAGATCAACAGCTGCAACCTTCAAAGAAAGAGAACTAATTGAAGCCATGCCACACAGCCACACAGTGATTAGCAGAAGAACAGTTGACACTGATGGTTTTTTGTAAAACCCTACTGTAATTCTTCTAGAGTCCAGGACATTTAGGTAAGGATTTGCACGTACTTGAAAAGTTTTTTGTTGACTGGAGAAGGCTGGGAGGAAATTTTGCAAGGATAAATACCAGTAATTTACAGAAAACCTAAATGACACCACTGATGTCCCAGACTGAGGACATCTACTGCAAGTGGATTTGAACTGAATCGAACCAAGTTACTCTAATGACAACCTGTGTGGGGTTATAAAGAATCCAACAGCAGCTCAGAAGACAGCAAAGACATATGGGCACATTTTCTGAAGCCCTGATTTCCTCCTCTGATGCTGTAGCTTGTGTTCAGCCCTGTCTATCCCCATTCCTTGAGCCAGCTCTAATGGATGTGGCAGCAATGGAACTCATGTGCTGGATCCAAGTCTTAGGATCCAAGTGTTGTTACCACTTAGGCTGTTAGATTTGGTCTGTCTGTCTTCTAGGGTTATTTTTCTTATCCCACAGCTGAAATGTTGCTAGAATTAAAGCCACTGAAGACACAAGTGGTGCATGGTGGTGTTGTTGCTCTTTTTAGCAGAAGCAATGCTTCAGGTTTTCTCAATTCAATTGAGAAATCACAATTTCAAAGCATGAGACTTGATAAAGAGCTTATTTCTTGTGCCCATCTGCTAATTGAGCACTACAGGGATGCTACATTTGGATGACAAGAGAATCACAGATTACTTGGAGCCATCCAATTCTAGGCCTTTCACTTAATAGTACAAACGTTTACCAGGAAAAGAAATAAACTGTGGCAAACTTGTCTTAAGATAATTAAGCAAAAAGTTATCACTGTCCCAACTCCCAGATCTTCCTCTTCCTGTTGTTCTCACTTTGAGGATTTTTTCTACAACAGGAAAAAAAATGGACAGGATCACCTGATGGTCACATCTTATCTTGAACTTCCTGAGGGCAGGCCCAGCAGATGATGTCTATCAGTAGGCCAAGACATGTTCCTGGACAAAAAAAGTGGTGGAGGTGTGATCCATGGACTCACTGTGTGTTGAGGTCCATCTTCATTGTCCCGCATGTAGAAAGGTTTGAGGTCGTATGGGTAGTTAACCACAAACACAGGAACCTCCCCACAGTGCTTCACCAGGTACTTCTCATGTTCTGTTTGGAGGTCACAGCCCCACTGTAAGGACAGCAAAAAGGGGCCTGGGAATCTGCTTTGGTACCTCTTGCCCATGGCAAGAGACCCAGCAAAATCCCTGTAAACAGAGAGATGTGCTGCTTTGAATAACATGAAACCAAGCAAAGCAACTTCTCATACAGGTCACTGGGAAGTAGACAGCTTCACAAGTTTTCAGGCAGAGCAAAGCATGTAAAGTAACATGATTTAACTTAACAGAAGAGGGCCAGATCGTCCCTGCATCAAGCCCAAGCATCTGTTATCAAATCAGAAAAAAAACCAAAACAAGCAAAAAAAAAAATCCCAACCCCCCCCAAACCACACTCTGCATATGTAAAGGAAAACAGGCACCTCTCCAAAGCCAGCTTACTTGACCCAGCAAACCAACCTTATTTTAGTATTACCTCTGGTGTACAGAAAGCAGCTTTCCCAGGCTGATTACTCTCTTCCCTGCTGTGCCCTGTTACATACTACATTAATTCTCACTTAAGAAAACCTAACACCCTATTAACCAATTCTTTGATATCAGAAACCTTAGACATTTGCAATGCCCTTCACTTTCCCTTTTTCCAGTGATGTTATAAATCCAGTGGCTTTTGACTTTAGACCCCCAGACTGTTTATAGGACGTGCAAAAAATATTGGGGGAAGGAGGAGAGGGGAACAGAACTCCCTCAGACTCTCTTCATACCAAAATATCCCAAGTTTGCTTGGGATCAGATCCCAGATCTGATCTCAAGAGAATCTGGTCTCAAGTCCAGGTAGTACAGAGACAAGATTTGAGGTTCTACACCCACTTGTGCACAGAGATGAGAGTTACCCAACTGGCTATGAGAGCAGCTTCAGCCAGAGTATTATTTTCCTCGAAATATCATAATGAGACAATGATTAATCAATATTAATAAGATGAGCACCACCACAAATGATGTCCCATAATGGAGTGGGTGTGTGTTTGAAATTGGGAAAAATATGATTTTTAGAAAACCATAGTATCATAGCTTTAGAAAGACTAGCATATTACTCTTTTTCCCAGTCAACATCTATGCTTTGGAAAGACAAGGGATTCCCTTTACCTACATCCAGATCACATGATATTTTCATATGATATTGGTTTATTAATCCTTCTCAAACTTTCGGTGCTATCCTCTTATCCTTCCTTTTTTTTGACAATTATTACAGCAACTCTTCTTAGATGATTACTACTGAATCTGCAACACTCTTAGCACTACTCATATACAGGAAAGAGAAGTGCCTTTGCTAAATCTTAGTCCTTCAACTGCAATCTCATCACTTCCTTCCCTGCAAGTGTTACATGTTCTCCTGCTACAGATTCCACTCCTTGTATTGCTCCCATTTCAACCCCAAAGGGCAAAAGTTACACCGGATTTACAACTCAGCAAACAAAACACCCCAGGAGGATGATAATCTGTGAAAAGTAACAACTCTTGTGGTATCAGAGAGAGAGAAGAGAGAAAGGAGATTCTACAAAGTTCAGGCTCTGCATAGGGACAAACCAGCTGGCAATGACCTACCTCTGGCTTGAAAGTGAAAGTCTGAGGAGCTTGCTTCAAAATTTCCACTGCTTCACTGTAGGAAATTCTGCAAGAGGAAGAAAAAAGTCTTTAAGATAACTATGAAAGGAATAACAAAGTTTTTTGGCTAAGTGCCATGCTGGAAAATTAAGGAGGCATTTCCCCACCACCATGCCAACTTGTGTGTAATGTCAGACTTCCCAGCAATGCTTCTTTGGACAGAAACCAAAAAGCATTTTATATGGCAAGAATCCTATGTTTTCCTGTGCTTCAGCTACATGCAGGGCAGGAAGTGCTAAGCTCTTAACACTTCTGCATTATTGCAATATTGCATTTTAGTCAAAAGTGAGCTCTGCAGGGAATTGCATCATAGAAATCTGTGGATTTTTTTAAAAGAAAACAGTATGTCCTCATCAGCATAGCTACAACAACAGAGCTCTAGTCCAGGGTGTGTTAGGCAAAAATAACAGCCCAGGGTGCAAAGGGATTGTAGCTCAAATATTTCCACTTTACTTTGCAAAAACCATGAGATTTAGGTGCTGCAATGTTTCTCTACTTCTCTGGCAGATATGACAGCAGATTCTCCACCAATTTCCACCAGCACAAAAGAACAGCATCACGGCAAAGCAAACAGAAAAAGTGCAGTGAACAATGCTCCAGGTTTGGTAACTGGAAATCAAGACTCAATGGAAGGTAACGTGGCAGCCAAGTTTTCCACATACCAAGCCAAATGTTGTGGACAGAGAGAAGAAATAGTAACATGATCACAATAATTTCATCTTTGTATCCCTGGCTAATCCAATTAAAAACCAAATTCCCTAAGGAGCACAAGCTCTTTACACCCCATTACATGGTTTCACTAAAACAGGGAAGGTTTCTGGATGAAATACATCACGAAGGAATATATTGCTCACGTTTGGGTTATGTGAGGCCACAGACCAGATGAGGTATATCAGTGGCACAGGTTCAACACATGTAACCAATGTGTGTAAGCCAGGAATGCCCCAGATTTGCCAGCAGCTGATGAAGAGAGAGACAGAGAGGGAGAAAGAGATGGTCTGTCTCTCTCTCCTTTTCTGTGGAGCATGGGAGAAGCTGAGTGCAACTTTGTCCTTTCAGAAGTATCAGCTAGGTCCAAAGAAAGGACTGAAATGGGGAGATGGTAACTTCACTGAGGACTCCCATGGTGCTCATGCAGGCAGAAGCACAGGGGGGCATCCATCATGATCCTCTTGCCCCGGTGTGGCTGTAGCTGCTTAACAAGATAACCAGTGCTGGGATGAGCAGCCCTACAATGTTCTATGGGATAAATGGAAAGCTCCACCATTTGATGAGACAAGCAGGAATAGGGAGGAGGTGGCACTCTCGGGGGCCAGTGAGGGAAACCCAAACCCTTCAGTTCTTTAGCACAAAGAGAACTATAATTAGGAGCTATCCAACTGGGAATAGAAAGCAATCAGGATTGTTAAATATCAAAAATACGTTCATAAAAGGAGAGCCACTGGAGTTAAAGCGTGAATGAAAGCAGAACATCAAAACCAAAACCAAGCAGGACTGTGAGGCCACTGTGCAGGTACATGCTGGAAGAATACTTTTGAGGATCTTGTCCAGGGGAGCAAAAGCCAAAGGCCAGCAGATTCACGTGTCAGTCTCATGCAGAGCTGAAAGGGTATACCTGACAAACAGTAAAGGGGAACTGCAACTCATGCTTTTTTGGAGACATTATGCTAACCCAGAAGACATTGAGTTGTGAAAGAAAAAGAACATATGCAAAATAGGAACTCTTTCCCCAAAAGCCCTCTGCAAGATCGTTTTGAAATAGTACTTACATCATAAATTTGTGCTTCAGTATTTGTTCCAACCTGCCCTTGGTCAAAACAAGAAAAACAAACATGTAAAGCTACCCTTTAGGGTTCAGGGGCAAATTCAGGAAAATGACCTCCCTCTATATTGTAATTTGTAGGACTGCATTTTGATCTAGATACGGGTCAAAATCCACTCCTGGTTATTCAGTGCTAAAATGAATAACCCATTATTGAAGCTGATGATTCAGAGGCAACCAGATGAAGTGACAACTACAGTTCTACCACAACACTTGCTACCAGCTACAGAAAGTTGTGTGTCCTCTCTCTATTGGCCTGAACAATCACTTAAGATCAAGCTGATATTTTCACAGTTTCTTAACACAGGACAACACAGTTAAAAAAAAAATTAAAAAAATTAAGCCTTCCTATAGCCAGAACCCCCAAAACACAGCCAAGACAGCAGTTCTTTCCTGTCACATGCATTACCTTCTGTGTAGGAGCTATGTATTTATGAAAAAGCTCAACATCACGAGGACATTTGGAGAGCACAGTGCTTGTCACTGTCTTGAAAAGATCTTCCATAACCTAATAGAGAAAAAAGGAATGCATGAAAAATGAACATTGCTTAGGTATCCCAGACTATAAATGAAACCTGGTACACATCAGCCAAAGGGTACAGAAGGAGTTTCTGTCCTTCTGCATGGCCCAGAATTCATAAGAGGAAACCACCTCACTAATGCTCCTAATTAGCAGGCTTGATTAGTAGCTGAAGAGGATTGGAACCTTTATTTTTGCTATGGGTTTAGGGCTTCAATGCTGGCTGATGGCCTCAGTATCTTCAGTCAGGTATCTCCAGTGAAAATAATCATAGAATCATAGCTGAAATATTCAAGCAGCAACCCTGGCTAGCCACAGACATGTTACAACCATTTGTGGGTTTGGTCTCAGATTAATTCTTAGTGAGGCATCTGTCCTGTAATGAACAATTTCAGAATCATGCTTTGTTGTTAGAAAAGGCAAAAATGAAGGAAAGAGAATAAACATGTAGTGTGTAGAGCAAGTCCATCAAACACATCTCAGCTAGAGAGACTGCAGTAAGGGTAAAGTGAACACATACAAGATGAGTAGAGAGCTAAGGCAGAGGACACATCAATGCAGGGATGTTTGAGGAACTAAGAAGATGTGGTTCCATTTCCCTAAACTAATGTGGATTAACTAAATGACATTATCATCCAATTTGTATATACTTATCCAGTAAAACGGGCTTCACTCATTAAGAAATTAAAATGCCATTAAAAAGCCCCCCCATGGGATGCTGCCACATTTTCATCAACCTGTTTTAAGAGTCATTTTCTCTTTTCGTTAAGCAAAGCAGACCATCCAAGATACTTGCTGTTGTGCAGACTGAGAGTTCCCATGGCTCCATGTGGTCTTACACCAGCACAAAGCAGGTAGTTGACACCTGTGGTATCAACTAATGATCACCTCACCTCTTCTTCAAAATCATTCTGCTATTCTCAGTTTCTTTGTAAAAACAGAGCAATGCAGCTGGGGCTGCATGTCATCTCAGACTGGGATGGGACAAAGTTTTCCTCAACGAAGTGCATCTCAAAGTTCTGGCACATTCCTGATTGGCTGTGGTTTTTTTGTTTGTTTGGTTTTTGTGAGTGTAACAACTGCTTCATTAATTGCAGAGTTGAGAGAAGTGAAGTTTCCACTAATGATATCTAGGTGAGCAGAAGCCCCTAGACACCTCAAAGCCTGTGACTGTGTAAAGATGAACCTGTTGTTCAGTCAGCAGATCTCAAGAAGACACAGTAGGTCTATGCCTTACAAGGAACCAGATCTTACAGGGTAAGAGGAACACAATGCACAGAAACAAAGCAGCTGGGCTACTGACATAGCCAAGATGAGATTTCAGGCACATTGTTCAAATTTATGTTTAGATGAACATCCTTCACACCTGCCCCAAGCTGCTGAAACACTGCTCTGTGCTGGAGAACAATCTCTGCATCCCACCAGCCTAGTGAAACTGGTAAAGAAGTCCATTTGGACTCCTCTGGAGCCAAACTCAGACTCAAGACTCCTGCATCAACCTGGGCTCTCCTTTAAAAAAAAGGGAAGATGCAAATAAAGGAACAGCATTATCATATGCAGATGAACAGTTTTACGCCTCCTGGTACTCAAACACAGAGGAAATGAAAAGCCAGCATTCCTGCTGCTGAGTGGCAAATAACCAAACAGTCAGCTTTGAACTTTCTTCAAAGTAGCTAGAAAAAGGCTTATGCAAATGAAATTAGAAAACTTCTTAGCAATTCATCTGGTTTCACCAGGCAGAGACGAAGGGATTTTACATTAAGCTTCCTCTTTCTAGAAAATGAAAGTATCATCTGGTTTTGGAAAAGCATGTTGTTTAATTAGCACTTTTTTTCCTCACTGTGCGATAAAGTAACAATTAGGTTCCCACAGCATTCAACATAAGCAGCTTCCTCTTGTGGAAAAAAGATGTGGGTGGTATGGGAAAAACAATCTGAGAAATATTTCCAGGTCTGAGACTGAGGTTTTATCCTGGCAAAAAAGACAGACACGTGGGTCATACACTGGCCTCCTCACTGCTGTTATTTATGCCAAACAAGTACTAGGCCCAAACAGAAGATGGAAAAAAAGAAAAGGAGGAAAAAATCCCTCTCAAACTGAGAATTTATGTCTTTAAGCAGATAGTATAATGAAGCACTGCAAAGTAGGCTATAGGAAAAATGAGTGGAGAAGTGTAATCACTGGCTTGCTGGTTTAAGGGAACACATGAGTTTGAGATATAGGTGAAGTGATTGGTTTGAACATATTCTGAAAGAAACATGTTTGACAGGAGACTTACAGAGGGAAAAAGGCACTGGAATCACAGCAAGTAGCTCATCTCAGAGGTGGAACTCCAGAGGTCCCAAAAGCCCAATAATGTGGTTGCTTCACAATGGTGATGTGGAAACTGTGCCGGTAGGGGGGCAGCCAAGGAGTACAGAGGTGAAAGCTTTCTCCTGTCCCTCAACCCCTTTAGCCTTTCTCTTTTGATTTTCGTATTTGAAACTTCAGCAGTATCAACATTGGCCTTCCTCAATGTTGTTCTGTTGTTTAACGGTTAACAGTTCAATTTTGGTTAGGAGCAGCTCCTAAGGAAGCTTAATCTTACCCTGGATCTTTTGATATTGAAACTTACCCTCTTCCCAAATAAAATTATGACCAGAGTTGAAATATAGCAAATCATCAATAAAACAGCAGTAAAAGTCAGCAGCAGCAATTGAAGGTACTGTGCACTCCAAGAAAGGTTCAAATAATCATCTTTCTTAAGTAAGAAAGATTACATATGAAAAATTGCATGACCTGCCAGTAGGATTTTTATGTATGTATTTACCTGGGCCATGCATATGGATGCAGCATAGATCACAGGCTACTTACATATGACACACTCACCAGTGGACCACTGTTTGTTGCCTCCATGCTTGCTCACACCCATTCTACGTGTGCACATACACAGAGAGAGCAGGATTCACATCTGATCTTGGTCACCAAATCTCCTCTCTCAGCAACACAACCAACAGCTCAGGCACCATTTTGGTGAGATGCTGTTGCTGTGCAAGGTAAGAGACTTGTCCTGCCAGACCACTGCTCCACTGGCCATTGAAGCTGAATGCTGATAAAACTTTGGGAAGAGAACAAGCCTGAGCTATGGCAGCTGGATGCCACTTCAGATACGGAACCTACAGTCCTGTAGATACCCCAATATCCCTAAAGAGTGTTGTGTAAAACTCTTAGAACAAACCCTTCCCATGTGATTACCAGTGTTTGCTCCCTCAAGACTGCAGTCAGACCTGCCCAAGTGCCTCAGCCTTTTTACTGCAGACAGAATGCTGAGCACAAACTAGCCTGGAAATCAAATCACATACATGTTTTAGATCCAAGCTCTCTAAAGCTGACACTCAAAATCGGTGCTACTGATTTCATTTCATGCCTGAACTCCCCTCTGTAAAATGGAGGTAATAATGCTCCATGTCACTAGGCTGTAATGACAGCAAATTAATTTTGACAAAGTACATAACCAGAGGAAGAAAATACTCCTGCCCTCAGGACACAGCTCAAATACTGAGTGTTAAATTGTATACTCCATCTTAGAGAGACATAGTCTCCAGCCCTTAAAGAGACAGTAGTGTTAGGATGTAATCCAGTTAAGGAAGACCAACACTATGCATAAACTCCTGACAGTGCCCTCAGGAAAACTTCCTTCTGGCATTTCCGAACTTTACAGACTAAATAATGTCTTTTTTAGCATGGCTTTGTATGTGCTTTTGATGAAATTCAATAATGACTGTATCATATGGCCTCTTCAAAACTCCATTAGTGTCATGAGTGAAGTGGGATCCTTTAAATATACTGCACTGCTGATACAGTGGAATGAAAAATTGAAGATAATGGCCTACAAATACAACTACATGACACAGCACTGAAGGGAGAGAGTGATAACAGGCAACTCAGAGGACAAATGAAACTGGAGACCTTGGACCACCAATTCAGGTACTGGGGGAGCTGATGGCTCTAGGGAGTCCAGATAATTCCACAACTGGACCTATTCTACTGTCTTACCTGACCTTTTTCTACATCCTTCTCTTTCTCATCCATTTTGGAGAAGTGCCTTGGGGCAGCCTGGCCCAACTTCTTGCCTTATGAAAAGAGGTCCCTCCTTAGATACCCTTACATGTGCCCTGTACACTAAAGCAGAAACACTATCACCCAGTCATGCAGCATAAAGTACTGCACTGAGCACACGGGACTTTCCACAGAAAGTATTGTGAAACCAGTACTGTGAGAGCCAAAGCTTCTTTATAGCACTAAAACACATTTTGGCACAGAACAGAAATTTAGATTGCATGATTAAGACACATGAGACTTCACAAGAACTGTGCTACTAATTTAGGAATAACTGAGCACTATTCTGTGCAATTACAGTGGGGGAAGAAAGCTGCTGCTCTAAGACTTCAGGCCCTTTGTTCCTGAAAACATATAGCTTGGTTATTAAATCTCCTTTTTCCCTTTTATTTCATAATGAAAACTATGTTTCTTTTGGAGCTTTGGCTGAAAGATCTCAAGCCTCACCACTGAATGGTAAACATGCACATCCTTGTAGCAAGGCTCTTTAATGGTGTATAAGCAAATACTTCAAGATGTCCCTGAAGAAGCTGAGCATTCCCAGCACAGTAACTTGCTCAAGTGAGAGATACTTAGTCCAAATGTTGAATAGCAGTTTTAAAAATAAATTTTTAACAATCCAGCTCCTTATGTGAGGACAAAGTTCAGATAATAACCCTGGCCAAGAGCCCCGAAGGCTTTCAACTGGGCATTTTGCACCGAATAAAGGACTTGCAGATGACAATAAACAGACAGAATACCCGACGGGCAGATACACAAGAGAACACTGAATTTAGGTCAGTTATACCAGGAAAGACACTTAGGCTTTAGTACAACTAGCAGGTTTTTTCTGTTGATTGGGTTTTTTTGTTTGTTTTGTTGTATGAGAGATTGCCCAATGATTTAAAAATAAACAAAATGGGAACTCCACTTCCCCAAGTAAGAACACCACAATACTAAGCCTGTTGCAATACAAACTCACTATGAGGAATGCAAATAATGGCTGCTAGGAGACTTTCTGTTATAGGGAAAGGTGCTTGTCAAAGACTTTGGGACAGAGTGAAGATTTAAAAGAGAGCACGAGCTGAGACTTTGCAAGATACTTAGCAACAACAAAGGCAAAATTGAGGGGCAAAGTTCCTCCTTTCCCTACAAATAAAAGCCCTACAAATTCCAGAACAGTGCTCAAATCTAATTCTCTGAGTTGTCTGAACTGGCTGTCTGTACTTCAAAAGCCAGGAAATTAGGGTTTTCTGCACAAGGTATCTTGATTCTGTGTTGAAGGGCTCAAACAACACTTAACAGAAGACCCTGCTTATTATACTAGATAAAAGTAGTGAAGATTTCAATTGACTCCTGATTACCTAGAGAAACAGGGGGCTCAGGAATTAAGGTGTGCACACATACACAGGCTGTGCTCTAAGAATACACAAAGCAGTGGAGGAAAGGAGCGACAAAAGAAAGTGCAGGATGCTATTCATGATGAAGCACGGACTCCCAATGGATCAGTCCACACAGCCCAGTGCCATCCAGACATCCCAGATTCAGAAGCAGCATACAGAGCACGCCAGCTCTGCTCTCAGGCCATGCTGATTCAGCACTGTTTATGACCCATGCTGAAAAAACCACCACCTGGATGTTATTTTATAGATCTTCAGCCAGTGCCTCAGGTATTTTTCTTTATAAGGTTATTTTTCCAATCACTTTCCACAGAGCTTATCTGATAAATGACAGTGTGTCTGGATGTTTACTCACAAGTCCTGTTGGGTATAAGCTGGCTTATGCTGAGACTAGTAAATTGTATAGGCATTCATCATGTGGTTAAACTGCAGCTGAGAGGTCAATCCTGACAAATCAAAAGCCAGCTGACTAAGGATTTCCTCCAGTCTTTTGCTAAAGCCACAGTGAAAAGTGTATGCCAGAAACTGTTGTTTCTTCTTCAGATTTCAACGTGTATTTTCATGAAGGCCTTTACAGAGCACACCAAGGGACACACTGCTTAAACACTGCTCACTCAGTGGTAAGGTGCTGAACATTTTGAAAGGGAGAGTGCCACTCATTAGCAGTAAGTCAAGCACATTTACATTCCCTGGCAATACAGCAACTGTGGAGCTTCTCATTCAAATGAGGGCTGTGTGCACCTACATCTTTCCTTCCAAATCCCCTCTATGGCCTCATCTCTGCTGAGCAAACCCTCCTCCTTTGGAAATACCTGTGCAACCTCTACTTGGCTCACACAGGGTGAGAGGAGCTGTGACCTCAGCTGAGGGCAGGGAGCAATGCTCAGGGAAGAGGAAGAAACTCAGGTGCCAGTCCTGCAAAGACGTTTGGAGTCCCCACCTGCATGATGTCCTGAAGGTTTTCAGTGAAGGACAGCTCAGCCTCCACCATGTAGAACTCTGCCAGGTGCCGGCGACTCTGCGAGTTTTCCGCTCGGAACGTCGGGCCAAAGGTGAACACGCGAGTAAAAGCCCTGCAAGGCAGCAGGGAACAGGTAGGTCAGGTCCAGCACACAACTGGGTCTGTTACACCTAAAGCCCTCACTTTTCTCCCAGCATCTAGAAACAATCATGTTTCCATTTCATCTTTGACCAGTTTAATGGCAGTGCTGAATAAGCTGCTGTTACATTCCTTCATCCAGGCATGGAGAGGGGTTATTCACATCTTGTGACTCAGGGATGTTGCACACACACACTATTCAGCTTTCTCTGAACACAAGTCATGCTCAGGACACTTTTTGTAACTGTGTGGGAATAAACCCCAACATTCTGCAGAACTGGATAACTAGAGAAGCACGCAGATACTATACCAATCATGCTGTCCTCATCCACAAGCCTTTACATTTCTTTGCCTGCAATGCCTGACCTTCACAGGTGCTGTGAGACCCCAGTGCTCAACAGAGCAGATTGGGCTGTACTGCTGGAGTTGCTGGGCAGGTGGGCACTGAGGGGTGGCCAGTGAAGCCCAGCAGGAGGGGAGGTCTACGGTGTACAGTCCCCCTCTACTGGTAAGACTGAAGTTCATTGCTCAGAGAGCCATGGAGATAAAGAACTGGGCTCTTCCACACAGCTAAAAATGGTTCAGCTGAAAGGGATCCCTAGTGCAGAGAACAGATCTGGGAGAGCGTTTAATGCTGAAGCAACCAATTAATTTCCTATTATGAAGCCATTTCTCCAGCCACCTCCTGGGGAGACTATTTAAATACATCCTCTCTCTTGTTCTGCAGTCATGTCATGCTGTGTTTCCACTTCCTTCGTGAGAAACCTTCCTATCAAACACCAACACACCTTTAAAAGTTTTGATTTTATGTGGGAAGCTGCACTCCAAGCAATCCCTTTTCCGCTGTGATCTATGAGCACTTGAGCTCCTGGACACCCTCAAGCCAGTAAGAGCTTCCCAAATACATGCCATGACATCTGTGTGTCCTCTCATGCTGCATAGGAAGAAAACCATGATTGGGGAAGAGAGCAAGCTGCTTCAGAAAAACCATGAACTGGGAAGCTGCTATCTTTGGTACATCTTTAACTTGAAGTTATTTTTAGCTGCAGACAGCGTGTAGGAGAAAAAGAATCTGATCAGTAGAGATTAAGCACAGTTTGACACTCATGAAAGGATGCGTGCTAATTGCAGGGGCTGGCATTTGACTTGCATCTTGCTCTGCAAGCTTTCAACTTAAAAAGGATGTTCACTGAAGTTTCAGAACAGGCTAATTTTGTTAAACTGAAGTTTAAATAAACAACACTACAAAAAGCAGCATTTTTCCTTTGCCCCTTATGGAGACATCTGTGCTACAAATAAAGGAACACACACATTCTGCTTCACTCATCTGTTCCCTCATGTCACGTGTTGGTTAAAGGTTACGATCCAAGGAAAGAGCACTTTCTTTTTCCTTGAGTTGCTAGTAGTAAACACACCAGAAGAAAGTTTCAGGTCAAGACTCTGAATACATAGCCTGCCTGTAGGTTTCTTTTCCCCATGGCTCTGTTTTCCCTCCTCCAAAAAACACACTTTCTGTCTGCACTTTGCTCTTGTACCTGCACTCTCTCTCATATATGACCACAGCATCTACAACCAGCTAACTAGATTTTGCAGCAAACATCTTCCTTCAAGTATCATTTTCAGCATGCTACTTTTCCCTTCTCACTTGCTGAGATGTTACTGTAAGCTTCTGTCACTCCATCATCCTCCTTCAAACTGCCCTTTGCTGTAGCATCTACAAAACCTCAGCAATGTTTAGATAAGTGATGTACCAAGACTATTTACTCACTGCACGGGTCATTCACTATTATATCATCAGTTTCTTGTGATCCCCCATCTGTAGCCACCTGTTGTCTTGGGTTATACAGAAATTCATGTTCTTCATCACATAGCCTTTTTGGTTTGTTTTTTTTTCCCATGCTCCCAAACAGCACCTGGTACAACAAGGTCTTGGATCCAGTGTTTAAAAGCCTCAACTGCTATAGCAATACAAACAACAAATACAAAACAGTGAGTCATGCAGTCAAAATTATTTTATCTTTAAGGCAGAACTGGCCAAAAGCTCTTGTTTGTCAGCTTCCAGAGGTTGCCCTGCAGTGGGAAACAAGAGTTAGAGGCAGGTTCTTGCTCTACCTGCCCTCACATTTCAGGCTTTTGCTAAAATACTTCTATTTGAGGCCCTTCAGTTAAAGAAAGAATTTTTCCTAAATAAATGAGTTTAGTCACAAGTTCAGTTAGTGATTGAGCCAGGATCAGACACAAGATAAGAATACTGTGAAAAGCTTACAATTGCTGAAGTACTAATTCAAGCCTGCTCAGTTTGATGTGCAGGTCTCTAATGTCTCACTGACATGAAGGCCTCACAGCAACACTGAAAACTAAAGTGACACAAGCTGGCTAGCATGAGATCCTTTTCCACAGAGCAACAGCCTGGCTCAGGGAGAGACATTTCTCAGCAGCTGTCCATGCACAGGCACTGACACTTCAGTTACTGTAGGTTACTGTGGCAGGACAGTCTCCAGCAATGCAGGCCACTAAGAGCACTTTGAACTGCACTTATTTCCTACTGATCAGCAGCCCAAGCATGATGACTAGTTACTCATCTTTCAAGGGGCTTGCTGACAGCAAGATACCCCAAAGCAATCAAAAATAAAAATCCCTTCACTCTCTTATTGCTCCAAGATGTCAGGCATGGTCAAACACTTCATAGTCAGAGATCAATTTTATACTGCAAGAATAAAGCCTCTCTGTGCCCAAGACAGCTTTTGGGGAGGGCAAGCACAGCACAGAACAACTCCCACAGGAACCAATTTCTGTCTTTCCTCAGCTCTAGGCACTTGTACACAGAGAACCACCTATGTTTACAAAACAAACCATTAGCACTGCAACTCTCTGGACTATCCCAAGGTGACAGTAAGTGTAAGAGCTTTGTGATAGCCATAGAACCTAATGTCACTGGTATGGGGCTGAACTTGTCTGACCCTTGAAAAAATGGGAAAAACAACACTCACACCCTAGCCCCCTCCCCATCAAATAAACCCCCATCTGCAGGGAGAGGAGGAATCATTCATTTCTCAGGCTAGCTGTAAAGGGAAAAGACAGATACAAGTAACTGTGAGAACTTCACCAGGATCCTGCGACCCTGGCAAAGGGAAACTAGCCAGATGTCATGCTGGCAAAGCGATCAAAGGAGTGCAGTAAATGCAAGTCATCTGGTGACAGCAATGTAGCACTGACCAGAGGCCTGGACATAACAGAGAAACACAGCTAAAAATACATAAAGTCACTGTTATCAGCTCCGTGCGTGAACAATTATTTTCCATCCAGGCATTTATATACTGTTTACTGTGCCCTGCCATTCAAGATATTATGCAAATGCCCACTATACAAATCAAGCCTTTATTTATACTTCATCTGCTATAAAAAGATATTTGTGATTTGATACACTGCTGTATTACACTGAGCATGTACAGATATATCAGAAAAGAGGGATGGGAGTTGACTCTGCTCCGATTTCATGGTACTAAGAGCAAACCCAGTCATTTTGTTCTGTGTGCATTCAGCACCTAGCACAATGGAGCCTCAGTGCAGTTCTGTGACTCCTATGCTCTATGATGCAAATAATCAATCATTTAACATTCCCAGACTTCTGCAAGGCTTCCAGCATTTAAAAATAACTTGAAAATTCTGCCTAAGTCTCCAAAAGTGCCTAGGTCAGTTTGGGTTGTGGGCACTCAAGAGTCTTTAAAAAAAAAAAAAATCAGTAGCGCTAATTCCTCATCTCCAACAAAAGCATACACACAGGAGAGGAAAAAAAAGCCCACTAATCTGTTGAGCCTTTTTCCTTAGCCATTACAGGCAGAGCAGTAATGTCTGTAACACTGTCCTTGTACGTGCTACCAAAGAATACAAGAGAGGCTTTGAAACGAATCCTTTTGCAGTCAGCTTTGCCCAGATCAGAGCTCTGGACAGCAAGCCCGAGTGCATTTATGCAGTTCACAGGCACTGCCGGGGTCGACACCACAAGAAGGCACAGAGCCGCTTAATTAATTGCTCCCTTTCTGTGACTGCATTTCGCTCTGCCCGGTTCTCTGGGAAAATCTCAGAGCTTTATGTAGAGGCCAAGAGAATACCCACAGCACTCCTTCCAACACACTGAAACGCATCAAAAGCCAGGGCCTCATCCTGCTAAACGCTGAGCTTGCTCACCCCAGCCCAGTGAAGGGCCCAGCCACACTTAGCTACAGGCTCCCAGCAGTCCCTTTGGACACCAAAGCAGTACCTGGAAGTGTTGCTGGGGCACAGCTCTGCACGGATGGTGGAGGCTCACTGTTGCACAGGCCACGCTTGTGTTCTCCACCCTATGAAACCTCCCCCCACTTTCACCTTTATTTCACACACTAATAAAACAGTCTCCAGAAGCAGCCACCTTTGGGAGCTTTCTGCCACACAGAATGAAAGCTCATTGCGTTTGAGTTCATTGACATTTCATTACAGAGGAAGTGAGAGGAACCAATAGAGAAGTAATAAGTATCCGTACCCAAAGCTGCTTCAAATCACTCTTTTAATTAAACTATGTTTGTAGGCCTCAGTGTCTCTGCCTTGCTGGCAACTTTTACAGTGCAATCCAAATAGAATTAATTGTGCTGATGGTTCCCAAGCCAGGAATGGATTGTGCTCCTTTTCTGAGCCAGGACACCACGCTGCTACCGAGGTAATAAAGACTTATTTGTGCTGTTGAACCAAGGGCATATAACTCTGAACAAGGCTATTAATCAAGAAGATGCAATCCCTGCACAGTCAGCTAACAACCAATGCCAAGGTCACACCACACAGTAGTGACACAGCTGGAGGCAGAAGCTGGTTCCTGTGACTCAGGGCTAAGCACTAAACCACACCAGTACACACAGGGAGCAAAGATGTTTTTCAAAACTTCATCACCCCAGTGATTTCTGTGTAAGCCATAAAAATACATTACCAACATGACAGAGGGGGAACAATTCATTTTCATGGTGCCCTTGCTGTCACCCCAAAATACAACACACGCCTATGTAAACACTAATATATTGATTACTCTGGCAAGATCTGCAGAGACAAGTTAAGCTGAACAGTGACTTGTGCCAAATCTCATCTTTGGAGATGAGAAATGAACACAGCATGCAACCCTTCAACACAGTGTGCTCCCCTGCACCATAATCCACCAACCCCTCCCTGCCATGCACACACTAAAACCTAAATTGCAAGAAAATCTGGGAACAGTAACTTCTAACCCAAATACAAACCAACACACGATGCCAGCAGACGAGGAGAGACCCTCAGCAAAGCGACCCTAAAGCCCAGGAGTTTAGCTTAATCTACCCATTGTCCTTTCTCTCAGGAAGGGAAGCTGTTAATAAAGTGAACCATTTGATTTAATTCCACTCTGTTCTGGCATCACCATATTCATTTTGAGCATGGAGGAAATAAGCAGGTGACTTTGCTCAGTTGCCAGGACACACCAGTTGGCTGCAGTGCTTGACCTGAACATGAATGGGATTGTTCAGGGATGCTGAAATTTGTCTGTTGAAAGATGTTCTGGCCCTGTGCACAAAACCACATACACAGACAACCATTCAAAATATCAGCCCAATGTTTCCTGGGTCTAACTTTTGGAGGAGCTGGATGCCCAGAGCTCCTAATAATGATAGCAAGGTACAGATGCCCAGCAGTGTGGAGAAGAGGTAGAATATTTTAAATCCTTGAGCTGGTGTCCTAGGTTACAATGTAAAATTGTGCCCAAGGTATGTATTCTATCCTCATGAGCCGTTTGAGCCAGGGTGGGGCAGTGTTTTCCTTATCTTCTGTTAACGAACCTAACAATGCCTTGCCACATAACTCATAGTTAACTCCCTCCAGGAGTTATCTCTGTTTAATGGGCCATCAAGGACCCACTGCATGACTCATAGAATGAGATCATCCCCATTGTGAGATGCTCTGCCCAGGGGGAGGAGCCAAGCATTCCCACCTGGATAAATCCAGGGTCTGGGACAGCACAGGCAGCTTTTATCCACTGGACTCCCAGAGGAGACAAGAGCTACCAGATGTTTCTACAGGATCACTGCTTCGACAAGACCATCTCATCTGGACTGCCACTACCACCCTAACAGGGTGTCAGGTTGTATTCTGACTCTGTCAGTGGTTTTTTGTACTATTACTTTTATTTTACTTTCTCTTATTTATTTTCTTTTCCTCTTATTAAATTGTGTTTCTGACTTGGAGCCTTTCACTGGTTTTGCTTTCAAACCAGCACAGCTGGGTAGACTGTGTTTAAAAATACCTGTCGCAGTTGGACAGAAATATCTGGGTTTTAACCTCAGTGTAAAAACAATACTCCCATTACTATTGTCTGGTGGTTTGGATTCTGCCCAATGAAAACACAGAAGGGACTGAATTTTACCCAGAAAAATGAGTTTTGAAAGTTTTGAGCTCCTCATAGGCCATTTCTGCTTGCCCTCTCGGAAAATACAGATGAGAAAAGCTGCATCCTGACAAGGGCTTTTGTAGCAGTATGTGAGGCTCAGGCCTGGGCAGCAGAGCTGGTGTGCTGAGTGCTGAGGTTTCAGCCCATGCTGCGACGAGATGGGACTGTACTTCCTTTTGTAAGCAGCCAAAAATAAATACATAAATTAAAAAAAAAAAAAAAAAGAATGCTGTCTAAGTTCCCAGACAGGGACTGGGAAGTGCCAACTTCCCCCTGCAGCTAGTCAGACTGAAGCAATGCAGCAGCTTCTCTCACTGCAGCCTCCAAAGGGCAGGGACCCACGATGCCCGCGGGGTCGCATGTGCACAGCATCCTCCTGCCACGCTCCAGGACCTGCTCTCCCCTTGCCACAGCCTCTGCTCCGGGTTCAGCAGTACAAAACTGAAGATGGGACAAGGATCCTTCCCAGTTCATCCCCCTCTGCTTGAATATGATCCAGGCACACTTGAGTAATTACCAACAAAGTGACCCATATACCCTAATTATCTGGCAAAGCACCCAGAAGTTTGTTTATTAAACCTCACAGCAGAGCTAGACATTGGATTGTTAGTCTACAGATGGCAGGAGAACAGGGGAAAACCAAGACAAAGAACGTAAGAGTTACTCAGAACCATACATCTGCTCAAAGACCTCATCAGCCTGGGTCCTCCACCCTTTTATGCAACAGTGCTGTACTTTATTGTCAGTGGAGTCTTGCTTTGTCCTAGTTTTGATATTATTGTTTCTAATTAAAGTCAATAAAATGACCGATTAGCAATGAAAACTCAAGCTGGGTTGAGGAAAGCCACCAGCGTAGTTGAGGATTTATTCAAATAATCATTTCCCATGCTCTAGCTAAGAGAGATAGTCTACAAAAGAGGGATACAAAATGTTTCAAATATTTAAATAAAACAGGTAGCTAAGATGTTTTTCAAACTTAATCATCCTATTGACTCCTACTCTAAGGCATTAAAATACATTACCAACATGTTGGGGGGAACAAAAGGGTTAAATCTTTTTCCTTTCAAAGTGGAAAAAATTCATGTTCTTTAGAAACTGCATTATAACAGACAGGAAGAAGATATTTAATTTTAATTTTTTTATTTTTCAGATGAACATTGGTTTTATGAACTCTGCAAGTATCAATCACAACATGAAAAAGCATCAGCGGGTGCATCACTGAACAAAGGGAGTCATGGTTCAGGCCACATTCCGAAGTTTGGGTGTAACTATTTAAAACCTCCAAAGCCTAAACAAAGTAACTAAATAAAGCAAGCAACTGTACCCAAAAAATTACTAAAATCCATATAAAATGCAACACGTTTCAGCTGACTAGGACATGTATCTATATTCTATTCTACTTTGGTACAATGACAGCAAATCAAAAAATTTCAGGACATGTGCTAATGGATTTGTGCGTCTATTTTAAGGAAAGCTGTGGGAGCAAATAGGGATGAAGCTGCCTGACTTCACATCTCATCCTGGAGCCGCTTCCCGAGGCATAGAGACTCCTTGAGAAGCAGGAGTTGCAGCCTGGACACAAGGCAGGTTCATGCTCTCATAAGCTATCAAGTTTGCCATGGTGTTGTTTTGCCACTGATGGTCAGCTGAGCTGCCCGCAGGCTTCTTGGCTTGCCTCAGTCACAAAGTAGAATAAGTTTGCAGAAGTCACCATGAATGTGGCTACCATGGCACAGGAACATGTGGGCAGAGGGCTGTGACAGACCTACTGTCACAAAGCCACAGCTTCTTAAACCCCTGCAGCTCTCACAGCATTGTCTGGGCACACAGACGAAGTGGAGCTGCAAGGCCCTACACACAAGTGGATGCTGAGTTCTCCTGACACAGATCCTACAGCACCTACCACTGACTGGAATAAGGATGATGAGCTATTCCGAGAAGGAAAAGGGACTATGCACTGGATTCAAGACAGAAACATACAGGTTCAACTTAGCTGAAATTCTTGGTCCTCATTTCACATGTAAGCTGAGGACACCTTTCACCAGATGAACATAAAACTGGTTTTTCTCTTGCTGCCTGCACTTGATTTTATAGCAAGGACATAACACAAAGAGCACATAGTCCAAGACTGCTGGGATTGCATTCAGCCCACTTCCATGTGAGGATGCCAGAACACGGCTGAACTGCAGCTATCCTCAGCAAACACTCACCATGCTTGCAAGCAGATTACCTGCTTACAGTCCCAAAAAGGTGGAGAGGAAAAAAGGACCAACAGGTATCCATGTGGACTGTAAAGCTCCAACTAGCCAAGCAACTCTGGACTCACTGTTGTACCTACAGAGTTCATGTATTTGGCCTCCCAGTAATACGAAGTCATTAACAATCACTGCAGCAGTCATGAACCAGACTGAAGTATGCAGTAATTGATTAAAACCAGACATGCCACGGTTGCTTTTTATAGATCCAATTAAGTGTCAGCCTAATTAATGGAAGTTAGTGCACTAATTATAAGAGTCTGCATTATGACTCAGACTCAAACAAATGTTGCGCAAGAACATGTAAGAAATTTTTTCAGACATTCAAGATAAATACACTTATTTTTGTTACTTCTTAGCAACAGGAATGTTATACAACTGGACATCATTCCTGCAGCTGCATTCAGAAGCATTTAAAATTGTACAGTGTAGAGCAAATATTTGTTTAAAGACAATGCAATCCGTTTCATCATTAGGAAGTAATTTTGGAATCAAATTTTAAGAGAGTGTGTTGCCAGACTGCTGAGAATGAAGCCTCTTTTATGGAAGGCAGCCTCAAACACCTCTTTTGAGCTCTGCAGTGTTTTCTTGAACATCAAAATGACAGCTCTCTCTCTCTCATTCTCTATCCTACACACTTTGAAAAACACTGAAGTACTGGCATTTTAAAAGTGAAATCAGTGTGATTTTAGTACCTTTTGCAAACAACAGGAAATTCACTGAGTTCAGCTCCCTACAGACTCAGGCAGACACAGCCTGACTGAATGACTGAAATGCTTTTTAGGCCCTCTCTGCAACCTGCAAAACCAGTTGCAGGATTGCAGAGAATATCTGGATTAGGCAGAAGAGCAGCAGAATGCATGATGGTTCAGCAATCAAGAGGATGTGCTTGAGGAGAGGGAGATTAATTATGCTGCATCTAAACCAAGTTTGATAAGTAGGTGTTAGCAGGCAGAAGTCAGAATGAAAGACTGAGATTTTAAGTTAGCAGGAAAACACAAGTCCTGGGGATGCTGAACTGAAATTGAGCTAGAGACATAATTCACCAAGATGGTACTGTGCCTGAAATAGGTGGAGAGGTCAATGAGAACAAAGACAAGAAAATACTTAGAAGAAAATTACTTGGGCTGGAAGGGACCTCAGGAGGTCATTGGTCCAGTCTTCTGTTCAAAGCAGGGTCAGCAAGAAGGCCAGACCAGCTCAAGGCTCCACCTAGCTTCGTCTTGGAAGAGCACACTGTTCCTCTCATCTATCTTTTTCAATGCTTGACTGATTTCTCCATTATTTTCCCCCCTATGTCCACTGAGAACTTCACTTTTCTCAACTTAACCCCACTGTCTCTTGTCCTCCTGTCATTCACCACTGCAAAGAATGGGTCTGTCTTTGGAGAACCTTCCTTGCAGGTCCTACCTAACAGGCTGCTATTAGGTTGCCCCTCAGCCTTTTATTCATTTGCAGGGAACTTCAAGAGAACGTGAGATGAACAAGAGAGGAGAAACCTAGTGAAGGCCTGATAAGAGAGAAAAGAAACAGGGCTAAGGAATGATAACTTATGCTGCCATTTAGGGAGGGGATAACTCCCAGAGGTTTTAGGAAAAGCAGTTTTATTTAAGCTCATGATGCAAAAGGCAGAACAGACCGTGCCTGGGATGAAATGTGGCACAAGGGAAAAACACTGATGTTAAACTGTTAACAAGAGGGGCTGAAAAGAGAGGAGCAGGTACAGCCTGTGGGAAAGGAAAATTAAACCTGCAGCCAGCAAGCTGTACTTCTTGACAACAATTGGCTTTGGCTGTCTCCAGTATGCCTCTGAATCATCTTCAGCTGTCACAGACCCTCCAGCCAAGTTCAGGTCCCCAAAGGGGCCTTTGTCCTCACCAGAGGATCAGGGGAAAAGGAAATACCGCAAGGACTTCACAGCAAACCAATGACATTTAAAACCAGATATCAGGACACAGACAGCCCTACACTTCTACCACACACACTGGTTACTGATTCATCAGAGACTGAGGAGACTGAAGGGGAGAGCTGTATTATTGAATAAAGACATTTCTGGAGACCTTAAAAAGCCCATAGATTTACAGCAGCTGACAATGATTCAGACATGCTGAGCAGACAACCTAGATGCCGTCACTGCTAAGATGAGGCACAATGAAATGAGAAGTTGTGCCAAGTAGGCCGTTTGTGTCACACTGAGAGACAAGATGAACTCCTCTGACCTTGCCTTCAATAACGAGCATACATAGCACAGCAGACTGTCAATAAACACAGGAACATCTCTCTTCCTACTTTTCCTCAAAGAAATAACTCACCAACTATAAATGGCACACTGTTCTCTCCTGCGATCAGGAATAGCATCCCAAGCAACCCTGCCATGAAACAGAGCCCTGAGACCTGCACAACACACAAGCATGGGCATTCAGGTGATACCCTGTGGTCTGCAGGTGAACTCTGTACAAGGACACAAAAGATGTGATTCCAGACTCATCTGGTAAGTCTTCTCCATACCTCCCTTTCCAGTCTTTTCCAGCCACAGCTTAGAGGTTGCTCATGAGCTCTGAAAAGCTAAAAGCTAACTCCAAAATAACATGACTGCTTACTTGACCTTCTGTTCCCCTTCTACACACACCCCCAAGGACAAATTCCTACCTGCCTCTCATACCTATCCTGCTCCACCTCTGCTTTCTAATGGCTTTCTGCAGGATCTGTCTCTCTCCCAAGTCCTACAAGTCACAAGAGAATATAGGTCAAGACTGGATGGGGAAGGTTCTCCTCAGCATTTCTCAGTCTCCTCCCACAAATTCTCAGGAACAAAGTGTTCTCAAGAGCCTTAAGACTGCAACACACAACATTATATTTAAGCTAAAGGTAATTTTTGAAGACTAGATAATTTTATAAACAGAACTTAGTCTGGCTAAAACAAAGGGTAAATTTTATCAAATCCAAAACAGATAAATCTTCACTGTTTTACCTGATTTGTTTATTGGGAAGACCAGAATATTTCCATTTTCGAGGTGGAAGACTCACTTTTTACAACTCCAAGACTAAGGGTGAAAGTGTCAAGTCTGTCAAAGAGAGAGTTCTCCTTCATAATGGGTTTGGTCTTCATCTACACTGAATTTTCCCAGTAAATTAACTAAATTAGTACACTGAGTAGCTGGCATGAAATCAGCACAACAACCCTCATTTGAAAGCACAGTTTTCTGAGCAGTTGCAATGTGGATTCTCCTAAGACCTGGTACATTAGCCAAACCACTGCTGCCAGCTGGACTGCTAATAGAGCCCGTCAGAGACCAGATCTCGGGCAGGTAGCACTGCAGTTGTTTGCCACACGCCAAGGGGTTCATCATGAACTTATGGTGACTTTAAAAACACTTTTAAAGTGATCAGTTACTGTGGAGTGGAAACCTTCTGAAAACAGGGGAGATAAAATCCTAGCTTTGGAAAATGTGAACTTTAAAGATTGGCCTTTTCATCTGGGAGTTCTGACCCGTATTTCTAACAGTATTTGCTGCCCGTGCCTCATATGCAATGTTGAGAATCAGTGCTGGAGTTTTTTTATGTAATCACTGTTGCACAGTTTAATTGGCTGCTGATAAATAGCTGCAGTCAAATTGTTCAAAGGGCAATTTTTGCATACAAATCAAAATATATAAATTTTCTCAGAAATCTCTTTTCTGCCTGGTTCGCTCTCCCTGAGAGACACAGTCACTTCTCAGACCAGCTCAGTGTCTGTGATATGCTGAAATACCTAAGCTAGACATTCCTGATAGACAGGATGTTTCTCATGTGGTGCCCTGTCTGCTGCAGCCAAAGCACAGGTCACTTGGCAGCCAAATACTGGCGTCATCTCAGATATTAGCTGGGGAAAGTTAATGAGGAAGAGGTTTTTTTAACTGAAGAGGGGGAGATTTGGGTCCCTGGAAGATGGGATGACATGAGTTGGTATGTGTTAGACCTAATTGACTGTCACGCGTTGTGACCTTTATCGAAAGATGTAATTCCACAATTCAAATAAGTCCAAAGAAAGAACATGGATTCTAATGATCAACCTGAAATACAATCTCACTCTATTACATCAGGCTGTACCCCTTAAATAGTACACAGCCTGCTCTAAGATAGAGCAGAAAGCTAAACTCAGCAGATTACCTGTCTGGTAAATACTTCTATTGATATCACTCAGATGCACCTTGCTCTCTAAGGATGGATAAATAAAAACATCAGTGGTCTTCAGAATGCAGTTACAGCTCCATGTTTCTATTTTACAGTAGTGTGTTGCTCTTACAGGCATTTTGAATGAATCCAGGGCCATCTAAATTTAGATGTGTTTATTCATAATGGAGCATAGCTGTTCTGGGAACCCGCTCCTTTTATTTTTATTTTATTTAAGTACACTTAGTTTTTGAGGCCTGCAGCTCAAGTGGTACTGAATCCCTTCAGTCTTCAAAAATATATGAAGCTCTTCTAGATGCAAAAGCACTGCACTGATACATCACTGATACACAGCATTAACTCTCTAGATGCTATGAGACCCTTCAGAGCATAGAATCATTGAAGGGTTTTGGAAGTGACCCCAAAGACAATGTTGTTTTAACTCTCCGGCTATGGACAGGGACATATTCCACCCCAGGTTGCTCAGAGCACCATCCAACCTGGCTTTGAACACCTCCAGGGATGGGGCATCCACAGCTTCTCTGGTAAAGCTGTGCCAGTGCCTCACCATCCTCAAGTAAAGAATTTCTTCCTAATATCTAATTTAAACCTTTCCTCTTTCAATCAGAAGCCATCCTCCCTTGGCCTGTCACTCCATGCCCTTATCTAAAGCCCTCCTCAGTTCTCTAGTAGCCCCTTAAGTACTGGAAGGGGCTCTGAGGTCTCCCTGGAGCCTCCTCTTCTGCAGGCTGAACAACCCCAGCTCTCTCAGCCTGTGTCCATACAAGAGGTGCTCCAGCCCTCTGTCTAGGCTGCCCTCTCACCTCATCATCCAACCACATCCACTCAGTCCATTTCTGGCAGATAACCATGGCAGATAGCTAATGGATACCAAAATTACCAGTTGGGAATACCCCACAGACAAAGATGAAAACTTCTAATTTTGCTCACCCTGCCATTACTTCCAAATGGAGCTGGCCAGAAACCGTCAGGAAGGCAGGCACATTGAAGAAATGGGTCTTTTCCGCAGAGTCCTTTGCCTCTCTTTGTGTCTGTAACAAGGAGCAACAAGTCAGACCACTGGTGTTTAAATAAAAAGCACAGCACCCAGCTTATTTTCCCTCTTTTCAAAGCATTGATTTTCCCTTTCCTACCAAGACGAACAGAGAGGAAGAAGAGAAGAATCTCTATCATTTGTTGTTTGAAGCTTCATACAGCATTGCCTTCAAAATTCAGTTTCAAGCCTGATGAGAAAATTGAGGAGTGTTTTCTGTGTCAGACCCACTGACTTTCAGAAAAAAACTTAAAAACAGTGTTATTTTCTTTTCATGGAGAAATGAATTTGTTTCCACTGGAAAAAGACAAACAGTAATCAAAAAGAAAAGGCAATGCAATATCCTCTTAACATTTGTTATTCAGTCTTCAAAAATATCACAACTGAAACAATATTAACTTGGAGATATCACAGCTTACATATTATATAAGCAGTGAAAAATAAACTATGTTTCATTTCAGCTTTTGCATACTTTTTTCAGGTCATTGGATATTTTAAGCATAAAAATCTACAAGTAATAGAAAATTTAGCAAGTTCAGTGTTCCATTATGAAAAACCTCAAAAAAAAAATCCCAGGAGACAATAGGCACAGATTTTAAAAAAGACACACAAAAATTCATCTGAAAACAAGAATAACCTATAATATTTACTGCGGGTGTCAAGCGCTAGAACAGGTTGTCCAGAGAGGCTGTAAAGTCTCCATCTGGGGAGATATAAAAAAACTCAGCAGCAGAGTACTGGGCAACTTGCTCTAGCTGACCCTGTTTGAGCACAGTGAGATGGATTAGATGATCTCTAGAGGTCACAACTCAGTGACTTTTAAAGAAACATGAAGATAAATGATAATGTGTTTCAACATCTTGTATATTTCAATGTCATCCCTAAACTTCGGAGGAGCCAAAGGTTCAGGAGGAAAACAAAACCAAACTTCAAAGCTAATCTGAGGTCTGGCTAATCTACATTCACTTCCAAATGAAGACTTTCTTCTGAAATAATTTTGAAATACCCACTTTTCAAGGTGTAGCTCCTAGGAGTCATGCTAAGTGTTGCTAGTTCAGCTAAGTCTGCCACTGCCTCCAGCCACCCCACTCCCCACCTTGCTCTGTCACAGGGAGCCTTGTTTGCCAGCCTTTGATAATCTACAACCTGCCATTTTTCTCAGTGAGCTTGAAGGTGTTGCTTTTGCTCTCAAAAAGCTCTGCTGCTCATCACAAAGATAAAACAGTGACTTCCAAAAACCTCAGATCATAAGCAGTTTTATCTCTTCACAGCATCACACTGAAGAAAAGAGCAAGCTTGCCTTGTTCCACTGAGATCAATGAAAATATGACAATTTGTGGCTGTAACCCCAGGACTGCTTCCTTTGTTTCAGAGGTTTTGCAATTCTAAGAAAACCAAACACCAAACTCCAATGATGCAGAAGCAGGCCCCTACTGTTTTCATCAAATAAACCCAGAGCATTTGCTCAAGAACAATAAGGATATTAATAAACATCAGACATTCACATACTGCAGCCCCAGAACCATGGCCAGAACACTAAAGAGAAGAGCCATGGTTTCTGATTTCTCTTTCCCTGAAAGCTTAGTTCAGTGACATTCCTTGTTTCACCAGTGAAAAATCCCACCTAATCCTGTAGGATGCAACTTCTAAACAATGAGAAAGAGACAAACGGGAAGCAAGAAAAGAACAAGAAATCAGCCACAAAATCTCAATGCTTCCCCCCAAATCCACAAACAGGATACAGCTGTCTCCAGGAGCTAGGGCCTGGTTTATTTATAATGACTTTGTGTCATTTTTCATTCTTCAAATCAGATGTGATCTCAGAGAGACATAAGGAAAATAGAAACACTGTAAGTGACTGGAGAAAGTGAGACAATCAACAATCTCAACTGGGCTTCTGAAAAACTGCAGCCTGTTTGAGAGGTCACTGAGAGATCCCAAGATGTATGTCTGCATTGTGAGCAGCTCCTGAATGGCTTCTGACAGAAGGTGAAGAGTAAACACAGTAAAATTTAGATAAAATTTTACTGTCCCATCACCATCTGATCTCCTCCCCTCTCCACAGCTGCCCATCCCTCATCCTAAGGCACAATACTTGATACAATGGGTGTTGTGAGCAGCAACACAGCTCATGCAGAAAACTTTTCTATGTAGGAAAAGTTAAATGCCTCCCTTTCTGTTCAGAAGGGCCTTTCAGTAAGGGGAGATCCCATAATTAGCAGCTGCACATTTCACAAGTACAAGTATCAGCTAATCCACTGGAGGTGATTCCTCCACTTTACACATTTGAGCACAGACCAATATTCTCAAGCAGCCGTGCCCCAGATTCATGCTCAGCCTTTTAGATTAAATTGGCTTCTTTAGTATATGAAGGTACAGCCACTGGTACAAGCCAAACAAATGGTAGGGGACACTATCCCTTCACTGCTGACAGAAATTGGTTTTCATGTCCATGACTAGCAAAACGAAGCAATAACACTGTGGTGCTTTTACTTAAACTAGATGGACACTTCTCCCAGTTCCCAAGCCCAAAACATGGACTTGATAAAAGATTAAGAAGGGAACTGTGGGTTTCCTTTCAAGCTCTTTCCATCTCAGAGTTGAAAACTACCTAAATTACAATGCGGGAAAAGGGAGAGGGAATCTGTATGAACCATCTTGGTGTCTCAGAGTAAACGTGCTATAAACATACTAGTATTTGACGTCAACTTCAAAGGCTTTTTATTCTCCTTCTAAATACAAGAACAACTGGATTTAGTACCTGTTTTGTTCTCCATCTCCTCAAATGTCTAGTGATTTAATTTAAAATTATTCCCTTTGATGTCAGTCTTGTATTAACTTCTCCTTGAGGCAATTAGCTTCAGGAGAGTACAAACTGTTTGATTCCGTCTTACAATCTATGCAAGCCAAAAGCATGAAGGGATCAGAGAAGACTTGAAAAGCTCACAGAAATCATAGCTGCAGCTCTAGCCCAGGCCCACACCACCATGCTGCTGCAGCTTCCCAGAAACACATCTTTAATCCAGATTTGCCCTTTGTGACACCCCATTATAAACATAATGGGATTTTCCTTTTTAGACAAACCCTCCAAAATTCTGAACTTCCAAGAAGTCCTCTTTGCAATTCCAGCCCTAATTCTGATCAGCTGGACTTGCTCTGAGCAATAGCAGCTGGTTCTGCTGAGACACACATCTCATAAATAAGTACTGGAATGCATAACATCTCATGAATATGGACTGGACAAGCGGATATGAATCAGGGAGAAATGAACAGAAACTGGGAGAGCTAGAACATGAAAAAGCAAGCCATCCCTCAGCTCAGGTCCAGCTAACCCTGAACCCTGCAGAGCACATCTCTGAAGTACCACTCTCCCAGGAACTGGCTGTCTCCCAGGCTGTCACACATCTCTAAAAGGGAAAACACCTTACTAATACTGTTGTGTTTAACTGTGACTCCCCCCAGCAGATCCCAGCTTTCTTTGGTGTTGACAAGGATATGTTTCAGTAATACCAAAAGGATGGTAGGAGTAAGTTTCTGCATCTTCAGCGGCAGGTACATATTATATTGCTGGTGCCACAGCTGGCACAGCCATAAACTTGCACCTTCAGGAACCTAAAAACTTTGACATTCACTTCTGTGAGCAAGGGGTAAAAAACCCCCAAAAGCCCAACAGCATACAATCTTCAGATGCATTTTAGAGAAGAACTATACCTGGATGGTTCTTCAGGTTTACAGTTAAATATCCTTTCAAGTAATGAAATGGCCTGAACCAGACCCTGGGTTCAGCAAAACACCATCCAGGTGCCATGAGGTGTGTGTGTGGGAAGAGACAAGCCTCACACTGAGCACACTTTACCTCTGCTGGAGCCATCAGGTAGAGTGCAGCACTCCTCTCTACATGTAGAGAGTGGTCCCTGGAAGGAATACAGCCACAGGCAATAAAAACTGCATGTGAGATCTACTTTAAGGAGCTGTGAATGCACGGTACAGCTGTTATGCTTTGGAACTCACTGCATGCTGAGTTCTCTCAAAAGGCTGCAGCTGGGCAACAAGGAAAGTGGCTGTGGAGACCCACATCGAACCAGCTGGAGTGTCCTGGGCCAGATAGGCTCTTACAGAGCACAGAGAAGCCTCCACCTTCTCCACAGCAGCTGAGTGGCCATACAAAGAAAATTTTCCAGAGAGCAAAGTGGAAAACAGAGCAAGAGACTCAGAAAGCAGGGAGTCTTCAACACTGCAGACAGAGTGGGAGGCTACTGAAAATAGCAGGGAACAGGCATGCAGCTGGGTCACAAGGACAAAAGTAAGGCAGATTTCCTAGGATGCAGCCACAGAAGAGGACTGGGTAAAGTTTCTTGCAACATAAAAAGCTACTAAGAATTTTAGACTTCAGAAGAAATAAAAGAGAAAAATAAGAAAAAAAAAAAAAAAAAGGAAAGAACCTGTGCTAAAACTGCTGGTGTAGGGGAATTATTTTCAGATTGAAATAGAATAAGGGCTATCAGCCCCTGCTGATCTGCATTCTCCCTATTTCAAGAATTACCTCATCCTGTTTTGGATGATACTAAAACACTGCTTTCAACAGTCAAAGCTCTTCTAGTATTTTCAACATATTTACTTTAGAGAAAGAAGAACAAGATGCTTTCTCCCCTACATGCTCCCACCACAGGAAGACACTGTCAACAGTGCAGAAAGCCACGACCTGGTGGTGCTGATGTTCTCTATGCGAGTTAGGGTCTACCTAGTTGTCCTCACACTTCTGGCAATTTCTCCTCAAACCTACACTTTCCACATGGAGAAGATTCCTCTGGAGTCATTACCATCTTGTGACTTAATCTTCTTTAAAATGTCCTCTGCTTACTGCACTCTTTTCACTATTACAGTACTTCATTTTAAAAACATTTAGTTGATTTGCCTAGCAGAGGGAATATGGATTTTCTCCCACCCCAAGTACTAATATGAGAGCATCCCAACCAAAGATGTACAGACTAATCAGTGCATCGAAAACCAAACAAAGATAATGAGGAAGCTGAACATATAAACAAACACAAATCCTACAGGATTAAGAGTTTTAGGAATCAAAGACCATATTTCAAAAAGCCTTTTCATTCTAACTTCAGATACATTTTTCCCCATCTCTTCAATTCACATGTAAAAACATATTCCTACTGTCTTCACTTTCCCTCACTTCAAAAGAATACACAGGCCTGAGCAGCCATCGGATGTTAGTCAGAGGATTAAAACTGTGCCAGTAAGAGAAAACAGCTATTTAAAGGCAATAGTTCATAGTGGGTGCAAAAGCAACCTCTACTTGAGTCCTAAAGGCTATTCAACTAAAGTTTTCAACTTACTCCACCTGCAGCAGGTCAGCTAAACTGGTGAGACTATTAGTTCTGTACATTGCCAAAAGGAGCTAAAAAACCCACCAAAACCCAAAAGGCAAAAAAACTTCAATCTGTTAACAGATTTGTAGTGTATTGTAACCACTACAAATTCAGGAGCAATAGGACACCAATTCTGGTTGCAGCTAGAAGATAGGTCTTAAAACTTAAGGAACAAAATTTAAATATTTTTTGAACCTAAAGAATCTATTTTGAAGGTTGTTTTCATCAATTCCCATCACCAGAAATCTTAGCTCCTCCTCAAATATAAGAGGAATATGAATTTATATTCTCCCTTGTCCTGTTCAAACAGTGAATTAAAGGCTAGTTTAAAAAGTGACTGAATACAGCAGACAAGAATCTCTTGATAGTTGGTTTGGTTAAAAGCACGTGAAGATTCTGGGCTTTGCTGCAAATACCACACCCTTACTATTATGTCTGACACCCTTCTGTCATTCTTATTTTGTGTCTGACAGCATCACATGCATGGCCCAAGGCAGGCTTAATCTTCCTCACATTTTCACTGTCAAAAAACAGTGTCACTGCTCCAGTGAGTGAACTGATCCCAGCAGGATAGCTGGCGGTCTTTGATCTCTGCTAGCCAGGACTGATTGCGAACAGGGCTTTGCAGAAACAAAACTACTTTCTAAGTGAGGCCAGACAATGAAGCTGTACTCAAAGAAGAAACAGGAAATCAGGGAGAACTTCCCTGTTCCCAGCAGCAAGTGGGTTTGTAAAGCCCTTCCTTTATGGCACAGGCCATTTAATGGGGTCTGACTTGGCACTTGCAGCCCACCTTTCAAGCACAGCTGTAGTTACATTTCTCCAACACAGGTATTATTCACAACTCAGCAATCCCACTGGAGAGGAGTAAAATATCTGCCTTGAACCATACATCTTGATAAGATCCAGTTTATACAAGTTTCAGTCTCACAATTTAGCACCTCATTCAACATTTGCATCAAGGCTTCTGTCACTACCAGCCACCTACGCTGTAGTCCTGCATCCTCTACAGCTTTCAAGTGGATACAATTTGTACCGAAGACGCAATACACTGTACAGCTGCAAACTGCATAATGTTTCCATCATTAAGTGTCACTTGTTTTCACGTCTTAATTTGCATGCAACAGCCTGGAGTGAACCTTGGGTAGCATTAAGGCATCTCAATTAAACAGGAACAATTTAGTTTAGCTAATCAGCCCCATTGTCTCAACAAGCAAAAAGCTGAGCTACATGTACGGGTCTGGAAGGGAACCATCGGTAGCACAGGTTAGAATTTGAGATCCTGGAGAACAAGTAGACAGAAGCTTTTTTTTTGTCATGAGGCTGTGCAGAGTGGAAGACATGATCCCACAGCAAGTAACTGCTACCTCAACAATTTTTCTTTTGGTTACAGATGAATCACCAGCAAAGCTGGAGCCAATACGCCTAAGTGGCAATGGATGGTGTTGTTTGAGACAGAAGAGTGAATTTCGGATACAGAAGTATAAAATGCAGATGGAATTCGGTACGATTAATGACTGTGGGGTCAGGAATCATGAGAAATCTGTGGGGGAGATCTTAGTGGTTATGGCTGTGTTTCAGTTTCACAGGAGGTTCTGACCCATGATGTGAAGTACTCTTATAGTGATAGATTGTGGCAGTAATTTGGTGGTTATGGGGAGGCTTGGCAATACTGGGGGAGAATTCTGAAACACAACAGAAGTAGCTTGTAGGGAGGAACCTGTATGTACACACTGATGAAAAGGAGTTTCAGGTATTACTGATTTTTTTTTTTTAAGGATTATCTCATGATTAATTATAGTCTTTGTTTCAAAGCTAAGAAATATTTGAGTGTAGCAGTCTGTCCTGAATGACCCATCCCATCTCTTGGGCTCTTATTTTACTAAAGGTGTTCCACCTCCCTCTGTTATTCTTTGTAAATTTTTCCACAGCACCAGGGATAGAACAACCTCATCAGTACAAAAGCTGCTGATTAACGCACAAAATAGCAATAAAATAAAAGATTATGTATCTGTTTAACTGCCTAAATTATTAGTTGAAGCAAAGGATTGCTATATTTAAAAAAATCACAGAACTATATAAAAGGGTTTTATAAAGATAAACATTTCCTCTAACCTTTAATAACTCAAGAATTGTTTTGCAGAAAAAACCCCAAACAAACAAACCAAAACAAACTTTATGCAACCCAACTTACCTCAACTTGAAAGAGCTCCCCAGCACCTTCACAGTCATTGGCTGTAATTATGGGGGTATGAATATGCACATATCCATTATCCTGGAACAGAGAGAACAGCAAAGTTAACGAGCTAAAGATACCAAACAGTCATACCAAAGATACCATCCCTGAAGGATGACATCAACCAGCACACGTAACTAGGCCATTATCCCCCAGCCAGGACAGCACATACAGTCTTTTGGGCAGCTTCTGCCTTACGGGGACAGATGACAAACTAAATGCTATCATGATTTACAAATCAGTGTTTACTACTGGTGTGTTTTCCTCCAGGTTTCATAACCAAAAGACACTTATGTCATTACTATGAGTTTTTTTGCAATGGCCTGTTTCCACACCGTTCCCCTTTCTTCTCACTTCTTCCAGCATTTTTATATTTTTGGGCAGTTTTGATCTAATTCACCCCTATGACCTCACCACTTTGTTTCTTTCAGCTTTTTGGAAGGCAGTGGTGAGGCAAAGGAGTGCAGCACACTCTTCGTGTGCTGCATTAAGAGAAGTGATCACATGTGTTGGATGAATGAAGTCCCACACTGGATGAGAGAGACCTTAAAAACACCCAACCACCAATAAAGTGTCAGTCCCACACTGCATCTTCTAAGATACTGAAGTCAAATTGATTTTAGGAGACAGGGTGTACCCTGGCTTGGTTATGTTCTAGGTACCTGCAGAATTACACATTCATGTAATAGTTCATAAATCCAGCAGAAGCCTCTGAAACCAGTAAGGCTGAATGAAGAAAGAGGCCCTGTTCTCTGGATTTCTCTGCAGTGCAGCCATAGGCTTTTACAACAGCTGCAACCCAATATCCAGTGGATGGATACATCTTAGCTTCACAGCTTTTACCAGAAAAATACAATTCAGTCAGTCACAAGAGAGGTCCTGGACCTTATCACCAGTTTGTTAAGGGGCTAGGAAGACAGGAGTAGTATTTACTGCCCACTCTGAGAATCAAACTAAAATTAATTTGGAACAATAACCTTATATGGACGTGCAATGCATTTTGTGGAAGTACAGCAACACAACCAAGAGGGAGCAAAGTCCCTCCAGTCAGGCTACCTTGGTTACAGGTGCAAAGACCTTGGCTCCTCACTGGGATCCAGTTACTGCACAGAAGGAAGGTCTGGATCCAGAACTACTTGCTTTGCCTGGAGAAGGAAGTTTCAGTCTGCCAGTACAAAATGCAGGCCTCTGACACTGTTCCCTGCATATTCAGAGCCCTGCTGGTTACAGGGCCTCCCAGCTCTACAGGAGATGTTTGAAAAATACCTAAATTCCTCATACAGTGGTATCAGTTGCTGTAAAAAAGCACATTTCACACAGAAGAGCCCTTACACGCTTAGGAAAGTAATGCAAACTGCAAATATCTGAAATAAAAGAATCCCCTAAAAACCTCTAGGATAATTGCCCTCATAAAAGCTTCTAAAATAATTCAAGTTGCATTACTGGCTCTCACAAGCCTGGAACTTAATGTGCAGAATGGAAGTTGCCATTCACAGTGAAACTATCTTACTGTGCCTAGGAACAATGTTCCTATCCCACATGGACCACAATTCTCAGGAGAAGATTTAAAGAGGACATTTTAGCTTTCAACATCCAAACCAAAGGCACTTGGCACTAGGCATTCATTCCTGGAAATGAACAGGCTAAAAAAAGAGAGGTTTTTAAAGTTAGAGAGTCTTGATAATTTTGTGTATTCAAACGGCTCCCCTTATTTTCTTCCACCATTAAGCTCCTTACAGCTTTGCCGAGTGAAAATGCTCAAATTATACTTTGTAGTTATGGTATGTTTCCTCATTGTCAAGTTGGAAATTGAAATATTCTTGGGATGATGCAAGTGGCAATTTTAAGACTTCCTTTCATTACAAATGGAATAAAATCATAGACATTCCTGGTGCTAGGAGAGTTCTCATACAAGCATTTGTAAATATCAGGCCTTGGGATTGGGACCAAATCTTCCCTATTCCTTTAAAAATAACTTTAGTGTAGCTGCAGCTAAATTGATGATAGATTCCATTTTTTAATGGAGCTCTGCTCTTGAGCACTGTAAAGAGGAAGGTATGTCAGCCTGAGCAGAAGTTGATTTGGAGAAGCAAAGCCTGAACAAGATGGTTTTGTAGCTCGGCTGCCTTCGGTACCCAGGTACGGACGCACAATCCGTTGTAGGCAATGCCATCTAGTGGCCCCACACCGGCACAGTCTGATTCCCAACAGAGCTGCCTTCGGAGCAGGCATGAACAGTACTGAAACCAGCAGCTTTACCTGACACGGGATTTCTCTTAAGAAAAACCCACAAAACATGACCCCCCCCCGACACTTCAACAAAACCCATAGAAGTCCAAATGCCATGCAATTCCACACAGACAGTTCTTAGAGCAAGCAAGCCTTCTTTGCCACTGCAAGCAACAAAGACCAGCAAACCTGGGATCAGAAATTCATCTTGACATTTCCAACCTGTTCCTTGGGCCACACTAATTATGATGTATGAATTTTGTCATCAGAATGCTCTGAACATGATGCTATTCCATCTAAAGTCAGCTTATCTAGACTAAAACATATTTATTTCCAGGAACAGCTTTAAAGAAAGGCCCAGGTGTGCTAGAGGACTTGCTACCTTTCTTTTTCTAGTTACACATGGTCTCTCTGTGACATCTGGCACCAGAGCCAATTCACTGCCCCCTCTGCCTGCACAAAACCTGTGCTGTGCCCACAGCTTAAGAGTGACACATTCAGAAAACACAGGTGGCTCCCACTCATCAGTTTCAAAAGCATCAGAACAGGAGTCTCCTAATGTCAGCCAACAGCATCCACACAGACTTGTATTGCAGAAAGAGGCAAGAACTGAGAATAACATGAAGCTCTGAGTCAGTTTGTCTGTGTTCCTGTACCACAGATTTTTCCATGTGGGAGGAGGTTTCTGTCCAAGGACCATAAGGTCACTGCAGAGGATGGGTTAAACAAGTCCATATTATGTTGTGTTCCACAGACCACACACTTGCAGGCAATTGCACTGCAGCTCTGTGAAAGGGATAAATAACAGGAAACGGGTGGAAAGACACTGACAGCCCACAGATGCACTAACCTGATCATAAGCAACAGTCTGGCCAAGGCCCAGCCAGGCCCAGGCCTGGAAAGAAAACCACTGTGTGCAAAATCCATACCCTGCAAGGAAGATGTCATGCTCCCTCCTAACCTCCTCCCATAAAGCCAGCCTGGGTGGAGTGTTCTACCCAGGAGGCTCAGTACAGAAGGGCCTACCTGGAAGAAGGAGTGGATGCCTGCAGTGGCTTCACTGCGGATTCGCAGGAGGGCGCCCAGGGTATTGTTCCTGCATCGCAGGTGGGGGAACTGTCGGACATACTCCAGCGGATGCCTCTCCTTCATCTTCAGGGGAAATGACTGAAAACAACAAGGAAATCAAAGTAAGAGGATGAGAACTTGGGAGTCCATGCAATTTTATTGCTATTCATGGAAAGCCATCTCTCCCTACTAAAACTCAATCACCATTACAGAGCACAGAAGAACTAGATGGTTTTGCCTGTCTCTTCTGGTTATTTTGTGCATTTTACAATGCTTACAGTAGAGCAAGAGCCATGAACACAAGAGGTATTAGCACTCTAAAATGCTCCACCTTTTGGATGTTGAGCCCCACTGAAATCCAGCTGTTCCCCTTGCAACAGCAAGCTGGTTCTGAACGTGCCTCTGGCAGATATGGTTCTTCCAGCAGCATAACCTGAAGTGTGTTGCCAGTTCCACTGTTTCTCCAATTCATATCCAAGCCAGACTTACCAGGTAAGCCACCTGCACAGCTAAAGTGCTTCAGGGTGGGACAAAGGCTAACTCTTAACTGTCAGCTTGTGCACATTTTCCATGAAGAAATGGCTCTGCTCCAGAAACGAGCTTTCATGGTGAGCCCATGTTTCTCCTTTGATGTGCCCTACAGACACTGCTGACAAATCAAAGTCCGCAGGACCACTCAGACTTAATGAAAATACAGTTTCAAGCATGCTTTTCTGGATATTTGGACTTTCAGAAATTGATTTCCAGCAGTCCTACGCCTCCTGCTATAGTGACATACCCAAATATCACAAGGTCCCACCACACGAATAGTTTCAGCTTGCAGCTCCATGTTTTGCATCCTATGAGGGCTTTTGACAAGCCTCCCTTGCACTTCCACTGCGCTTCCAAAGGTCAGGTCTCTAAGAAACCAAGAAAAACAACACTTTTACTACGTGCTGATACAACTACATTCAGAAGAGAGATTCCTGTTAATTTAGCTGAATTACTTAAGATCACAAGTGATGCTGTAGCCATAGGGCTTAACTGATGAAATGAAAAATTACTAAATGCAGAGGTAGGAATGGGAAGAGATTCATAAAGCTATAGAAGAATTTAGGACAAGGCAGGAATGTTGGACAAGTGAGGAGAAAAGTGACAGGTTTTTATTAGAAAGGGCTCTTGGTGAGGACAGACATGGTTGGTGAGTCCCTGGTACAGGGAAGGAGGCCTAAGCAGAGCCCTCCAAGCACAGCTCAGCACATACATTTCTCCAGTTATTTCAAATGGACCTACCTCTTTTCCAGGCTGGGATCAGCAACCACCTGGAGGCTTTCCAGAGAACTCCCATCATTTATGTGCAGGAACAAAACTTCTTTCTGGGATCGGACAGAGCGGACCCAGCCCTAGAGGTAAAAGAAAAAGAGATTTGTTATTTTTTGGCAGGAACACTGTGTGCTCATGCTCTTCTTCCAGCTGAGCTGGACACATCACTTCAGGCCTATTTCAGCTTCTTACTGAAATCAAAGTAACTGTTTCTTTTGAGGCAAAAAAATAATAACAAAAAACAAAAAGAGAAAAAAGTTAGTATCATTTTTTCTTTTGACTTCAAAGCAGAGAGAAACAAATCCTTAGGCAGAGACATCTCTCTGAGGCAGAGTCTCTTCCTGAGAACAGCAAGGATTAATAAGATGTACCTGCATCTTTGGGGAGCTGAGAATACAGAAAGCAACAAAGTGCTCTGAAGATGTAAAGTGTTTTGGCAAAGTACATATTCCTATCAGTGATGTCCCTTCCAAACTCTTCTTTCTAAAACAGGAGAGACCAGTAATGCACCATTCCTCATTACAATACACTCAAGACCATTCTGATGGTTTTCAGTATCAGTTTTGTTGTTGGAACCTTTCTACAGGGATACAAACTTTCAAATCTTCAAATCTGTTCACTACTGGTTTATGTGCCCTAAACTGCTGGACTGCTAAAGCAATGCAGCCAATGAAAAACAAAGTATTCATGCAAAACAAAAATAAAAACTACTGCCTTGGATGTTTCTCCTTTTATCTCAAAATCAAGACTGCTACACTGAGCCCATGGAAAAAAAGAAGATAGTAAGAAAAAAATTTAGAAATACTTTATCCAGTTTCATGAAAAGAATTAAACTAATAATACCCAAATTCTTTGTAACAGCAAAACAGTAGAACTGACCACGTACAGCACGGGCTAATGTTTTAATTTGAGCTTTTTAATGACATATAAATTTTAATTACTTTTTAAAGGGAAATGTTAAGTCAGTATCAAGGCAGCAAGCAATAGTAAGAGCATCCAAAATATAACTCCCATAGCTGCTCCTCAGCTCACCAGAGTTGAGACAAGGCTGCTTTTCAAAGCAAAATTATTTGCTGGGGGCCTTCCAGCTCATCTTCTAACAATATTGTAGAGAACAACCAAAACCAGTGCTGATTAAACAACCAAACTGCCTCTCTTCCAACCACTTTCATCTTTTTTTAAACTGGAAGGGACCAAATAGTCCCAATGACTTCAAACTGCACTTTAGGGATTTTATACCAGACAAACCAGTACAAATCCATCTACTTCTGTCACTCAGACACAGAACAAACCAAGAATTAAACAGCACCACAAGTAAAGCATGTTATAGTTTTAAGAATGACTACCAACACAGGCAAAGCATTACACAAGCTTGCATAACATGCTTTCCATGTTCCATGTATGAACCATGGAAGATTTTAAAGACATGAACCTAATGAGTCAGACAGGGCAAGCCACCCCTGCAGTGTTCCACCCAAAGAAGAACTAATGCAAGAAACAAGATCATCTGGGCATCCTCATATTTGTATGGTTAAAGTAAAAGGTATTTCATGCACAAACATGCCTGAAGGTGTTAGTGAAGGTGCTTATCCTCTGTACTCCAGCAAACCCCCAGAACACACCATGTACGTTACACTGGATGCATGTTTAATGTATAATGGCAGATGTTTTTCTCAGCTTCCTTCCCCAAACGCTCCCTAACAAAACACACCAAAAAAATGAGCAAAGAAACATTCTCAAGAGCTTTTTTTGCCACCTCATCAAGCTGTTCTGGGATCTATTAAATAAGAGGAGGAGTCTTGCATCATGCAGGAGGAAGTAAGAGCATACCCACAGGCATGAATTGGAGTAGCAGAGGCTGCAGCAGCAGTGTTTTGACCACTTCACACCTTATCAGAATGAATGTACAACAAAAGTGAAAATCCTGACTGTAACGACTAGAGTGCGCATTCCAACAACCTGGCCATAATAAGGTTGGATTTAAGCCAGACCAGATCCCTAGCCCATTTTAATACAAAACCCCCACATTTTGCCAGCACAGGGCAAGAGCAAAGTAGCAAGGGTCTGGGGAACAGTGAAGGGGAAGGATTGACAGTACTACAAATTCTAGCATCAGTTTATTCTTGCATTATTCATCAAACTACATCTGGAAAGAACCAACACTGGATGAGCTTCTTCCTACCCTACTAGGCTTCACCTGTGTGTGAGCACAAATACCACCACACTACAAACTGGGTTTTGGGTCAGTAGAATCACAGAAAGGCCTGAACTGGAAGGGACCTTAAAGGTTATCCAGTTCTAAGCCCACTGCCATGGGCAGGGCCACCTTCCACTACACCAGGTTGCTCCAAACCCCATTCTGGCCCTCAACACTTCCAGGGACGGGGCAGCTACATATTCTCTAGGCAACTTGTGCCAGTGCCTCATCATCTCCACGGTGAGAGATTTCCTCCTTATAAATCTAAAACTATCCTCTTTCAGTTTTGTTTAAAACTGTTACCAAGTACCCCAGTCCTATTCACATTCATCAAGAAATACTGACAACTGCACAGTTCTGCATTGAAACAGGGACTCTGTGTGTGCAACCACCACTCTGCCAGCTGGAAACACCAAAAAACAGGGAACACACAATCCTATGCCAAGGAAAAGTGCTCCAAAGCTAAAATGCTCGTTAAGTACAGGCTATCTTGGTTCACAAGCGGAGCCAAATACAAATGTCAGTGGAAGTCTTTTCGATGGTTCTACTGACACTGCTCTAAACCTGGATGTACGTGGCAGAAGACCTATGAAAAAAGCTTTAAAAACATCAGCACACAGGCACTGTCTCGCTCTCCAGAACAGAACAGGCGATAAAGCCAACGTGGTGGAGAGCACATTCAGTACAACCCATCACAGCGACAACGCTCCTCGACATGTGCCGAGTGACTCCAACGCTTCGCTGGCTGCGACAGCCGCGAACTGAGCACGCACGGCGGGAGAACACACGGAGGGGCTCCGCACGCCCGCAGGGGAGATCTGGCAGTTCAGTAAAACGCTCTGCAGGGCTCACACGTTTCCCTCCCTGAAGCTCGGGCGTGGGCCGCGCCCCTCCGGGCCCTCCCGCCCGCTCCGGCTGCGGGCCGGCCCGCAGCGGGCACGCCCGGGCACACACCTGCACTCTGACCGCCTCCGCCGCCTCCCGCGCCCCCAGCGCCTCGCGCACCCGCAGCCGCGCGGCCCGCGGCAGGGAGGCGCAGCGGCGGAGGGCTCGCCACCCGCCCCGGGCACCCAGCATGGCGAGGCCTGGCGGGCCCGCTCCCCCAGAGCCCCGGCCCGAGCCCGGCCGGCCGCTCCCGCTTGCTGCTCCCGGTTCCCGCTCGGCTCCCGGCCCGCTCCCCCACGTGAGCCAACCGGCGTCGCGCCGCCCCACCTGACCGCCCGCCCAGCCAATGGCCGCTCGGACTGCCCCGGCCAGCCAATCGGAACACAATGCGCCGCTCAGCCCACCGCTTCCGCCACCCGGGCGCAAGCGGCCCTGGGAAGTGTAGTTCTCCAGATGGAATATCGGCTCCTAACGGGACACGCGGGGACGGGATCCCGGGGAGTAGGGGGAAGGATGCTCCGTGGCCGCGAGAGGGATCCCGTGTTGGGACACAAGGGATCCCCATGGCGGGGGTAGGGGATCCTGCTTATCTCTGGGAGCACCTCAGCGGCAGCGCGGTCTGGGGATGGCGTGCGGTGGTTCTCGGGGATCTTCAGCAACTCTCCCGTTCCCCTGGGCTTCTCTCAGGGACCACAGCCCTTCGACATTCCTTGCTTTTCCTGATAAGAGGCGCAGGACTTGGGTCTGCTCTGCAAGCCTTGCTGACAAATAAACCTTTTCTCCTGTTTCTTTTTGAGGCTTACGCCCCTCTGTCCTTCCAGCCCTTCTGGGTGAATGGTGAGCAGCAGGCATCAGGGTCTCCAGCCCTGCAGGGAATGACTTGGCCATAGAGGTGGGCTTAAAACTGGACATGACCCAGCAACGTGCAATTGCAACCCAGAAAGCCAATTGTATTCTGAGCTGCATCCAAAGCAGTGGGACCAGCAGGGCGAGGGAGGGGATTGTGCCCCCTGTTCTTGTGAGACCCCACCTGGAGCATCCAGCCCTGAGGTCAACACCACTGGGAACATACAGACCTATTGGACTGGGTACAAAGGAGGCCACAAAGATGATCAGAGAGCTGGAGCACCTTTGCTATGGAGATGGGCTGAGACAGTTTGGTCTGCTCAGCCTGGAGAAAAGAAGGCTTCTTCCTTACTGCAGCCCTCCAAACTTAAAGACGGCTTATAAGAAAGACAGAGAAACCTTTAGTGCAAAGATAAAGGACAATGGTTTTAAAATGACAGAGTGTAGATTTAGATTGCACACGAGAAAAAAGTCCTCTACTGTGAGGGTGATGAAGCTCTGGATGAGGTGGCCCAGAGAAGCTGTGGCTGCCTCAACCTTAGAAGTGTTCAAAGCCAGGTTGAATGGGGCTTGGATCAACTTGGTCTAATAGAAGGGTCCCCTGCCATTGGCAGGAATGTTGAAATGAGATGATATTTAAATGTCCCTTCCAACCCAAAACATTCTGTGATTCTATGATGTGTAAAGTCAGTGCTGCTTCCCCATGCAGCCCAGTCTTTGCTGCTCTACTTGCCTGATTTGTGCCTGTCCCTCTTCTGCAGCATCACTGCAGGAAGGCAGCAGCTGAACGTGCCTGCTGTGCTTGTGATCAGAGGTTGCTTCATTGCTGTGTTTTGATCATTGGAGAGCTGTGCGTGACACAAGAGAGCAGCAGTGGGATGCCCCAGGACCAGGAGGTGCTGGGAGGCAGCTTTGGTAGTGACATTGCTTGTAGAGAGACAAATCTCTGCCTTGCTGTAAAGTCCCAGGTAAGAAAGGAATTGCTGGCCAGAGACTGCATTTAAAAGAAACAAGCTGGGCTCATGGGAAGGAGAGAGGAAAGCTTTGTAGATGCCTGGTTTCTTTCCCATGTGATTCTTTTTATCTGTGCATGAAAAGCTTTTTGTCCTCAAAGTCCAAAGCTGCTTGCCAGGGCCTTCCTTCACCTCTGCTTTTGCTCCAAGTAAGCTGATGTCCCTACCCCTGGCTCAGTCTTGACCTGAGCTCTGACCTGCCATCCTGAGGCATTAGAGCTGCAGGACAGGGGCACAGACATAACCAGGTGGATCAGAAAGACACTGAGAGGTAGGAAAGGAGACCTCAGGGGTGGGGTATAGGGAGGGTAGGTAGAGGGAGGAATAGAAGCACATCCTCAGGCATCAAGGGCAGCTTTTCCAGTATCTGTCCTCTGTGCCACTGCATGGAATCGTGCAGATTGCCTGGATGCACACGGGTTACTGCCTCAGTGCTGGATGGAAACACATGGGCACGCATGTCTTTGTACTCCTGAATGGGCAAAATTAGTTTTATTTTAATTCAAATCACCACTCCCTCCTCTAAGGGCCAGCATTGAGCTTTGCTGTATGTTGGTACAGTGCTGTGATGTTGTTTCTCAGAGAATCACAGTACAGGAAGGAGCTGGTACTGCTGCAGTGTCAGGCAGAGATACAGGATGTACATTGGGAGGAAATTAGGGCTCTGTTGTTTAGGGAACTGCTGGCTTAATGTGAGAATTAAACGTGTATGTAATGAGTGCTCAGCGCATGTTACATGTTCTCTGTGCCTGCTCACAGATGGTGCATTTATTACTGCTCTCAACCATAGGTTTTTTTCCTATTCTGCCACACTGCCCAGAATATTTTTTCCAGGGTTATTTGACTCATAAAACCCTCTTCAGGCCAAATAAACAATTAATGTAAGGAGGTATTAGAGGGTAGCACCAGAGGGTGAATGTCTAAATACGCCAGGAAAGAGGTAAGGCCCTTTCCCTCAGACCCATCTGCTCCAGGACCACCTCTGGGTAATTGAAGGCAAGGGCATAACACAGGAAAGTCTGGCCTCACGTGTTTTTGGACTGGTCTTGAACTTTTCCCATCCAGTTGAACATCCTTCTCTAAAAAGACCAAATGGTATCACTATACTTTTGGGCGAAGTGGAGGTGAGAGTGCGGTCAACTCTTCTGTTCCTGTTGTCATAAGTGGTGGGGCAGCCCCTTTGTCTGTAAATGAAGGATATCAAGAGTAGAAAAGAGAGGGATCACAAAGGCTGTGGATGTTAAGAGTAACAAAGAGAGGGATCACAAAGGCTGTGGATGTCAACAGTAACAAAGAGAGGGATCACAAAGGCTGCGGGTCTTGCACAGGGGTGGAACAGAACCATAACACCTGAGCATCACTCCCTGTTCCACCTCTTGCAGTGGTGAGGGTCACCTGGCCTTCACCTGGTTAAATATCCCCCTGGAGTCTTCATGCCCTCAGGAATCCCTTAGCCACACATCTCATAGCATAATCTCAGGGTTGTAGGCCTCAGTTTCTAGCTGCCCATCTTCTTTTCACGGCTGGGTGCTGTCCTCACTGGCCAGCAGTTTGGCAACATCAGAACCACAAACCATAGCCCCAGGGATGACCCCAGATCTCAGGTTCTCTGGGTAGGTCCATATGGGTCGATGCAGTGCTGAAGCTAACTCACAGCACTGTTCCTCTCTGGTACATGGACTGGGGGTTTTGGAGATGTTTCAGGTGTTGGCAAAGACGTGGCTGTGTATGAATGTCGATTTTATTTCTTGCCATGCAGAGCAGAGCCCTTCTAAAAGCTTTCCAGAGAGCACTGGTGCTCTTTGTGGATCAGAGTAGTAATGTCAGTCTAGGCTGAAAGCAGGACGCCACTTGTCAGGGTGTCTGCAGGGAGGGAGGTTTAAAAGGATGATGAGAAATAATGGTTCTTCTGTACTTATGTATGGGTTTAGGAGACCTAAAATGTTCCCAGTAGATATTTCTGATAGAAGCAAAATTTGTCTTCTAAGATGGTCCTTCACTGAGGGAAGAAAGAGAGGATTGAAGGTGAATGTGGCTGGGAGATGTGTAATGTGAGGTCATGTTAAAGGCGCTGCATTCGGAACAAAGGATGCAATGACAAATGTTTTGAAGGAGTAATCTGTATGATATCCATTCCTGCTGTTGCTAGGAGTGATTCCTGAGGAGAACTGGCCAGCACTCTTCATCTCTCTCTCTTTTAGTTAAACAGCAGAAATTTCTCCCACGGAAACAGCTGTGGGGCTATCCCAGCTGGCTGGTTTGTTCTCCAACAAGGTTTTATCCTTCTGAAATGAAGATCAAGGGCTTCAAAAATGAGCAGATAGAGATATTGTGTATGAGGATCAGCTCCTAAAGGAAAGTTAATCTTTCCAGATCCTGGTCATTTTGAAAATCACACTACACCATGGCCCAGGGTAAGTGACTGGAAATGGGAAGATGAAAAAGTGTTGGGAAGAGCTGTTCCTAGCTCTATGGGGATAGCAGGAAATCAGAATAGATATTTTGAGAGGAAGCAATGTCTATGTTCAGGTCTCTATTCTCTGGACTGTTCTTTCAACAGAAACATGCTGTGGATCTGCTGTGAGCAAAAAGGAGGCTGGAATGTTGGGTTTTGAGCTGGCTTAGTTCGTGGTGGTACTATCAGAAGGAAAAAAAAAAAGTGAATTATTCATTAGATAAGTAGAAACCCATTCTTAATGGGGCTGCAGAGAAATATTTTAAAGCCTGTAAGACTCCACTACAATTTAGATTTACCATGATAATTTCCTTGGGTTCCCAGGATTCAAGTGGATTTTATATGGTCTAATCCAATATCTGCAGAAGCCAGTGATAGCTTTTAATTTATTTTGACTGATGTTAGATTGGGCTTTCACTGATGAGAAGTCATTTCAGGACTATCATCAGCTGCTAAAAGGTCAGCCCAGTTCTCTGAGACAAAGTCTTAGGCTATGGTTTCTTATGAGTATCAAATTAGCTACTTCATCCCCAAATGTCTCCACATTGCTTTAATGCAGACATATTTTGTAGACTCTGGAAGCAAACATGTTCATACTTATTTTTAGAAGGATTAAATACCTTTCTTTTGCAACTGCACAGGGGAAAAAAAGAGAGATATTATCTTCCAAAAAACTGTATTCTTGTTCTCAAAATGTAGGTTTGCTGAGTAACAGTACCTTATCCCAGCCTTTGCTTTCTGCTTTCTAATAATTTATAATTACTGGAATCACAAACAAGTACTGGGTAAGTCATTATTCAGGGATATCTTTCCTGGTGCAATAAGGAGTATCCCTGAGCTTAATCCTGTACTGTTAGCTTTTTTCCTTAGCAAACTCCCTTAAGCAAACCACATCTAATGTAGCCCTTTGCCCCTATTAATTCTCAGCCTATGGATTTAGGTCTCCAGCATCAAGAGAACCTGAATTCCCTGCCCACCACCACAGCTGTTAATAACTAGGGGAAAAAAAGGCTTGGTGCTAAAAATGTCATGCATTTTTAGCTTGGTGCTAAAAATGTCGTAACCTCCTTTGTTGGACCCAAACATCAGTTTCCTAGAGAACTATGATGAAAACAGCTTACAAATGAATTTTACTCCATGGGTATCAGTTTTCCAGCCTGCCCAGAGCCTGAGCTCATTGCACCTGTGTTGTTCAGAGCCCCGCATTATCCGAGTGATAAATGCTTTGGGTAAGTCTCCAAGGTGATCTCAGAAACTGGATTCCTCTGCCATAAATAAATCCTTTATGAGAACAGGCTCTGGCAGCCATGGGCTCTCTGAAGATCAGCTGACCCCATGCACCTTAGCAGCTCTCTGCTGTGGAGTAGCATTGATTGGTGGGATGAACATGGAAATCACAGGGTAATCATTGAGTGTTGTGAATATAGGAGACTGCTAACAGGAGCCTGGAGGAGCCTTTCCTGTCCCTCAGCCTAACTGGCACAGTGACTGGCAATGCTTCAAAGCCTGTGTGAGAAGTTCCTCCACCCATTCCTGCTCTTTCTTCCTTCAGGGCTGTCCTGCTTGTCTACTGCAGCCACAGGGTAAGCCGACATGGAAAGGGACACACTGCTGGATGACTAAGTCCAAAGCAAACCTCTGAATCTTTGTGTGTCTCTCAGAGTTAAAAGAAACTGTTGCTCCCTGCTTTCTTCCCAATCCTTTTCCTTTCCTACTAATTGTTGTCCATGTTAGCAGGGCACTGCCCCATCCCCTCTCAGAAGAACTGTGAATTTGCAAATTGGCAGCCTTGCACATTCAAGGGGAGTCTCAGGTACTGCTGCTGAGCCACTGAGGCTTGGATGGAGACTCTACTCCTGCATTAAGCAGGAAGAGAAGGGCTACAGCTTCCCAGCCCTGCACCTACCTGGAGAGAGAGAAGTGGGGAATACACAGAGCATTTCCAAGGAATGTTTTGTACTTTGAACGATTTATCTAAGGGTCTGAAAGGATTTAATAACTGTGAACTAATTAAACGTACTAATTAACCCAGTGTTTAATCTCAGCTCTTCGTTAGCTTTCTGTGCCGCTGAAGCAGAGATGTAGTCCCATATATTATGACATCCAGCTACTTTGCTTAATTGTGATTACTCTGCACATGGTGCAGGCACTGAGCTGCTAAGGTGATGAGAGGAACACGAAAGCCCACGTACAGGAGAAAATTAGAGGGGCGAAGCAGCCCTGTGTGACTAACAACCTTGAGATTTTTTCCATGAAGAGGATATTGACAGCCTAATTTGTTTCTCCTCCCCATTATTACTGGTTTGTTCTCATTGATGCCGTTGTTTTGCTAAGGGAGATGGAAACAATCTGCTTCTGGGCACGTAATGACAAAATTATCCTTTGTCCCATCCTTGTCACTATGGCTCCAAGCTGCTCTGCTGCAACCAGGAGGAGGACACTGCTCACTTTCACCTCTCATGATACTGCCCTGTGGGCTTCCCTTTCCATGAGTGTTTATACTGATGCTACTGGTACTATTTTCGTTTAGAACCCACAGAGCCAATTCTCAGATCTCCATGAGCTGTTTCCTCAGTGCCACAGAAGGAGAATCTGAAATGAATGCCTGGCTCAATACAGAAGTAGATCAGGAATAATGTGACTTTCCTGCTTCCAGGGCTAAATAATTCCCCTGGTTCTGGAGCTGTGGGAGACCTTGGAGCAGGCTGGTGGATGTGGTGGGACCAGGAGATGGTGTGCTCCTCAGCAGAAACAGAGACAGAGGACATAGAAGATGGAAAATCCTCATACTCATGAGGGCCATCATCCCAAGGCATGGGGACCATCATCCCCAATGCGCTCCTTGTGGATGCAGTATTTAGTGGGGGACATCTGAAATCCTGCCATTGCTTCTTCTCGCAGCTGGCCTGAAAACAATGCCTGGGAAGATACCATGAGTTGCCCAGATTGCCCAATCAAGTGCAGAATTATTGCCCCAACAGCACTATTTAAACCAGCAGCTTCAATTTGTTCTCAGCTGTAACTCCATCTCCACACTGTTTACTTATTACTACTCACATAAACGTGGGATGGAAGTGAGCTTCTTTCAGGTTCACAACCTCAGCTTGGAGTCACGATTCCTTTAGGAGCTACTCACTTAAAAGTGGAAATGAGTGTGTGAGCAAAGGGTCATTAAATACACTGAGAAAACAGGCTGCAGTGGGGGAATGCAGCAGTCACCTTCCTTAGAAATCACCAAGGGAAAGCTAGGCTCAAATCTGTATTGTGGATGTCTTAGGAGAATGAATCAGACCTGCCAGGATGTGGGGAGAGGGGGGAGATGACCCACTGGGGACTTTTTTTCTGAACAGAACAAGCAAACGATTTTACGAGACTGACAATCCCCCAGTGTCTCCTTGTGCAGCCCTATGCAGCCAGCAGAGGAAATTGGTAACTGTACCCAGCAAGGCTGTTTTTAATTAACAAATAATTATCTACAAATTGCTGTAATTATTGCCTTGGATTCCAGAGGACAGGGACGTTAGTGCGAGATGAGCACAGTTTCCTTGCGAGTGAAATATTTTCCCTGCCTTATCTACAGAGCCCTGCTGCTGTGAGGTTTGGGGACTCAGCAGCACTTTCCTTTGGAGAAAGTGATAAAACAGCTTGGGCTGTCTGGAAGGGGAAGCACGCTGGAAAAGGCACTGAAGGAAGGGCAGTTTCTTACATTTATCAGGTTGTCCTCGTGCTGGAGTGGTTTGGGGGATGCCAATTAAGACATAAACCTCATCAATGAGTGCCAGGAGGAGGGTGCTTGCATATCTGTGAGCCAACAGAGCAAAATGAGCATCCTGATTTGTGATCTTTCAATGAGAAAAGGATAAATCCAGCTTTGGAAAAAGATGGTTTGTGTTAATTCATATCAAATGGAAGGCATGGAGTTTTCCTGAGCCTTCAGCACTGAAGGATGCTGTTCTGGAGAGGGTGCATCACTGGCCATGACCTTCTTGATCTCATTTTGGAGGGAGGGCACACAGAGGCGTTCTACCTCTTTTTCTTCAGCTTCTGCTGCCAAACCTTGTGGTGCATATCCACAACAACCACTTTTTCATGGTTAAGAAGAATCTCTCCCATGGTAACCTAAGTACTTACACACAGAGATGTTTATTGTCCTGCAGGGCTTACATCCTTTCAACAAGTCTGATGGGGAAAATCCACTCCAGTTTGCAGGAAAAGCACTGGAAGATAGCAGTATATCCTGGCTGGATGGGTACAACCTGCTGAGGAGTTCCTGAGCCCAGACTTCAGGCCTGCTAGGTGTGTTTAATCTCTGAATTCTGATGCTTCCCAAGAAACTTAGACTTTTCTTCTGTCATTTCTAACTGAATCCCCTCAGTGATGCCACTTACTGCCAGGGTTTCCATGACAGCCTCCACTTCAAGCAAATGGGGTGCATTTTATTATTCATCCATGGCATATTTACCTGAGTTGAGCTGCCTTTACCATATGCTGCAGTGAAATGTTGCCTTTGTTTTTGCTGTTGTGTATTATGTCTTCTCCGTGTAGATACATTTGGGGTGGGGGGGCCCTGCAGAACCTTCCAAAGTGATGTGCATTGCCAACTCTTTTCAGCATCCATTTCAGCATCCTGTCTCAGTGGAAAGATGTGGCTCTCTAATGTGGAGGAGGGGTAAAGAATAGGGCAAGCTGAGACCTTGGCCCTTACCTCATTCTCATCTTGCTTCTACCAGTGGGACCACATAAAAGCCCTTAATCCTGCTCAGAAGTATCCCACTTTGCTGAAAAGACAGAAAGGGCAACTGATTTTCTTCTACTTTATGGGGTAGCAGGAGGAATTAGTTTGGGTGCATGAACCTGTGTCCTTCCTGATGCCCATTATGGTCTCCAGTGTTGCTCGGTCTCAAGGAGCTTCATGCTCTTCAGACCCCCTGAGATTTACGTTCCCTGCATGAGCTCATCCTTTCAGAGCTCACATTGGGACCTCATCTGGCACAGAAGGGCATTTCTCAATCATTTCAGGGCTTCTTGTCAAGCTTGGCTTGCTGGTTGTGTGAGTGAAAAATTGCCCACTGTGAGAGTCAGGTCTTCTCCCTTAGCGTGGTGCCCTAAATGCTGGGACCTTGTTGAGCATCTGTAATGCCCCTGTCTTGTTCAAGGCATGGCTGTGGCTCAAATATGTGACTCTAACAGGAAAACAAAGGAAAATACACCATGTTTTGGTGTTAGGATCAAGAAGTGGGTTTTTGTTCGGTTTTTCCCTTAGTATCTATTCTCTCCCATGCACGGTGGCCTTTAAATAAATGGTTCCTAATAAATGGAAATAGTTCATGGACAAAGAAGCTGTCATGAGGAATGATTGATTGTACTTGATGTTTTATTTTCAAGATTTGAAAAGGAAATCTCTAAAATATCCTTTGGCAGGTCTGTGAACCTAATGGAGCGATTCATAGAGATACAGAAGGAGCAGAGGACTTGTTACCAGCAGAGCGGGACAGTGTTGGTTGTGTTTCCTCCACACTTTTGCAACACTGCTGGAAAACACTGTGAGGAAAAGTCAAACAAAGACAAAAATCAGGTTCAGTTGATTCAGGCCTGCTAACAAGAGAAAACCTAGGGTTTTCTAACCACTATACATCCATAATACTTAAAAAGCAGAGAGAGAAAATCAGCTCTTTGTTGGTGAATCATGAATTTTCTTTCAAATTGGAGTGTCTGCAGGCTATTGTGCCCAGCATCATTGTGGTGTTCTGTACCAGCAAACTTTAATGCCTTTGGAGTGTTCCCACAGGAAACCAGTATCCTGTTGTTTTACTGGGCTGCACTGGTGAAACAACTTGTCCTAAATCACACAAAAGGTCAAGGTCACACATGGGATTCGAACTCTGACCTTCGGATGTCTCCTTCTGTGTACGCACCATCAACTCTTGTTTTTCTCATGCCTCATTTCACTCCAGATAGTTTCTCCTGCCATCAACCTCTCCCAGCTGCTGTTGATGCTCTCTGCTGCCTCCAGCCTGTCACTACAGGGGACATGTCCCCAACATGTCCCCATGCAGGACATTTTTCCCAAAGGCTGGAGGAAATCATCGCTATGTGTGAAGGAAGGGACCAGGTCATGGTCTCTTCTCAAAGTCAGTTGCTTTGTGGGCTGGCTAGTTGGAGTTTTTTCCCCTGCAAAATCAACAAAAATGAGGATAGGAACAAGAAGGTTTCAGGAGAAGTTCTGACCTGTTCTCCAGGTAAGAGTCACCTTCCAGTTAAGGGGCAGCAGTCATCTTGCCTGACTCTTGAGCGCTGCCATGCAGGTGTCTGCATCGGAGATGTTCCCACTCCCTCCATAGCTATTGGAGACAGATGAGCTCCTCTAGGGACCAAGATGCCCCATCCTGAACTAGACATCTAAGATAGGCTAGGTGCATGCCCACAGGAGTGGCTGTGATGGCACTCTTGGATGGTGAAGCCTCCATGGTTGGATGTACCCATTAGAGCTTTGTTGGCTGCAGGCGAACCTTGAGGAGTTAGATCCACCCTGGAATGCGAGGGAGAGATCTTTAAAATATCTCCAGTGGCTTTGCATGTACAGGTGAGACCTCACTGCTCATAGTGAGCTTCAGGTGTTCAAAATGCCCTGTTTTCTTCTTCCAAGGCACATCTTGAACTGGCATCTCTTTCACCTCGATTTTCCTTCTTTTTCGGTTACTTCTTCCCTTTTGTCACTAGATGACAGCAGAGGACACACATCAAGGATTGTTCTGCATCCAGGGCAGGCACCACTTCTGTACCAGGCAGTTCATGGCTGGGTGCCCCAGGGCATCGTGATGCCTTTTAATAACTCTTTACCTACTTATTTATCTGGCAGATTATGTACAAATGCTGTATTTAAGTCAAATCTTCGGCTTTTTGTGTGGAGCTACTTGAGTGCATTTTCCTGCTTCATTGCCTCCATCATCCCCATCCTATTTTTAAGATCTTTTCTCTCACATTTACTTGATGGCTTTTGTTTTATACTTGGCTTGTACTCTCTAAATCCATCTTATTTAATCCAACAGGAGCCCTCATGGATATAAGCAACTGGAGCACACTCCAACTACTTGCTTCTGTACAACACTGTCAGACATAGAGCTGAGTTCCCAAGAGCTAGGTGGTTCCTGGAGGGAGGATTTCTGTGATAACTGGAAATTGGCACCTAAATATGAGCATAAATACTTTAGACAGGATGGATAAATGCATGCATGGATAGATGTTTTAGGACTCACAGTAATTACTTCCTGGTGGAATATGGCTCAGATAACTGACATAGTTAGCTAAAGAGTGAAATGGGTGATTTAAAAAAAATTACTTAATTATAAATGATTCTGTTATCAGGAATACCATTACCAGATAACAAGAAAGAAAAGGTATGGATTTTTGACACATAAGTCAACTGGATGGATGATTCTGGTACCTGGGGTGCTATGAAGGAGGCTGATTCAGGCTGTGGTCTAGCAGAGAGCTCTGCATGAGCACATGGGCCTTGTCTGATGATTAACTGAACCAGGTCTCTGATCTGTACAAAGGTATTCTGTGGGGAAGGTATGATCTATGTTCCTAGGAAAGGCCAGGACACTTTAGGAGACATTCTGCTTGATTTATTCATAGTTTCATAGGAGATTCCACGACAATATTTCACAAGGAGGATTTTCATTACAAAATTCTCAAACCTACATCCCCAACAGCAATCTTCAGTGCCTGCAGCTCTTGGGCATGGTCCAGGATTTTGTTCTTGTCAAAACGAGAGCAGAGGAGATACCGAGACCATTTGAATCTTTCAGATATTACAAAACTAGAAAATGTATCTCAGGCTTCTTGTCAATGACTAGAAGCTCACACATTGTTTCCTACAGAGGTTGTGGTTGTTGCCTTTGTTTTACCTGCAGTGTTATTTATAGTCTCAAAGGCAGTGATAACCTGCAGATACTGGGAGTCCTTCATAAGCAGTCCTGGGCCCTCTGCTCCTATTGACTTGGACCATGCAGGATCACAGCCCTAAGGAGCTGTTGTAGTGCATCATGATGGAAAAACTAAAACAGCCAGTACTTTAATTTCTGATCACTCCGTTTCCATCCCACAGCTGGATGAAGGACAGAGGAGGATATTGTTTCTTTGGTGTCATGCTCTAATTGTTCCTAGTAGATGGAGCTTTTTAGGGGATGATGCTTCCCAGTTCACTGTAACTGGGAGGGGAGGAGGGGGAGGGTGGGGAGAGGGATGGCATGGGTAGTCTGAGAAAGATATTTAAGCTTCTGCAGCTGTAGGCGGAATATTCATAAAAAACCATGCAAATACCTAATTTCCACTGACATTACTGATGTTACATGCTTCATCTGCAGATTTGGGAGCTGCCCTGTCCCCAGGGTCAGGTGGTGGCTGATAGGTCACCAGGAGAGTCTAACTGTGTTTGGGAGCATGCCCATCACCAGCAGAGGACCTTGAACATCACTTGACATGTCCCAGAGCATGAAGCAGTTCCTATGTGAACCAGCTAGGATATGTCCATCTGTTTCATGTCCTGTTTTAAAAGCTGTGAATCAAGGTAAAATCCAGCCTGGAGGTGACAAGTATCTAGGTCATCCTGGCCATGTCCACAGCTGGCAGGGTGGAGAAGGGAGGAGAGAAGGGTGGCACTTACTGATGAATCAGAGCTGAAAGCAGCCCTTTAGAGACACTGCTACAGACTGAATGTTATAGATCAGCTGCTACTGACCTAAAACATTCACCTTGAGGTTCAAAGGATGACTTCTAAGCCTTGTTACTGCAGTTCTGGGACTAAAAGAGGTCCTGAAAAGCCCCCACAGGCTGAGCCTCAGAGGAAACAGCCTGCAGTTAGTCAGCTACGTGTGTGTGGTACCAATCAAGCTTTTAAATCTGGAAGCATCTGCCCCAGCAATGATTTGATTTTATGCAACGAGTCTCATGCTACTGTATTGCTAAGCATGTCACTAAATCCTTGCACATCAAAGGAACAAGTAAATCAAGCAAAACTGCATAAGCCACTCTACATTCAGTTTTGGCAAAAGGTGCTTGCTTAGACAGCCCTGGAGGCTGCAGTCCTCAGCTAGCAGCAAAACCCACATAAGTCCAGAAGCAGTGCAGTTTTTCCTGCACCACCAGACAAACGGCTTGCAGCTGAGGTGGGATTAGGAACTGGCCTGGAGTCAAGGGGTCCAGAGGTCTAGTCCTGAATTTGATTATAATTTTCCAGGTGGATTGAGACATTATACTTAACCTTTTTGTGTTTCTGTTTTTCTGGGTCCATGTTTTTTCCCCCATCTTCCATGGGAAAGATGAGGATCAATTAGATAAGGCTGTTTAGTGGAGATGAAAATCTTTGCAACTGTTAAAGATTCAGGTTTACCCTTTGCTAAGCCAACTTGTTGGAGTTCCTGGAGTCAGGATTGTAGTGCAGAATTTGTCTCCAATGTTACTGTTAATATTCCTTGTTTGTACTCCTGATAATACAAAAACTGATGCCTTTTGCTGCTTTGCAGGAGTCAGTAGGAAAAGGAAATGTTAACTTCACAAGCTCAGCAGCTGTTCTCACTCTCTGAGACCATGTTCCAGCACAAGAGCTGTCATTCTGTGGCACACACTGAGGGAGAAACCCCTGGGACAGGTCACTTATTTGGGTCTGATGGGTGACAAGGGTGGACAGACTGCTGAAGGCTGGCTAGAGGCCACCATGGGCTGTAGAGGAGAGGATGCTGTGGTGGAGAAGATGCAGTGCAGAAGTTGGTGTGGCTGAGTGACGGGGTGAACATGTCACTGCTGCCTGCACTGATGATGGAGGCCCAGGGGCTGGCTTAGACTGGATGCCCACTATGACACGATTTACATTCACTCAATGCAGGTGTAAGGCTCATTGCATTGCCCAGGTGGCAGCACCTAGTGCAGTGCAGAGGCTTTGGGGGCCCTGGGACATCTGAGAGAAGGCTGGTAAGTCCAATACAGAATCTCTGAGACACCTATACAGTCTTGGAGGATGGGCAGAACACCAGAACAATTCAAATGCACTGGCCAGATATGTGTGGGCAGGCAAATAGAACTGCAAGTCAATACACCCCATGGATAACAGGGAATGGTTCAGCCTGTGGGGAAGCAGACACCTACCTGCACGGCTCAATTGCTCTCCCAACTCCCCAAGTGTCCTGACGAGCTCTTCACATACTTCAGCAGAAGCTCACATGCGTGGCTCATGTATACACTGCACGTAGACACCAACATGCAGGGGTTAAACCAATCTCTGGGTTCTAAATCAGATCCTCCAGCAGCAATGCTGAGATCCTCCACAGTAGAAAGGAGGGATCCACTCTGGAGGATGACTTTACCTCCTATAGTGAAAGGAGGTAAGAGTAGGGTTCTCAGGCGGTTTGCTCTTGCCCTGAGATGGGTTCTCATTTGAGACTTTCCAGGTCAGGAGAGTTAGGAAATGCCTGATATCTCCTTCTCAGAGCCCTTTGTACTGTAATTCCCTAGATCTCTTCCTGCCTGAAGTCCTCTCCATCATAAATCTAATTCAGAAACTCAAGGCCTCTACCCAAATATCCCAGACCTCTTGTCCCATACCAACTCTTTGCTCCTTCTTGCCATAGCACACTCTTCATGGTGCCTGTCCCACAATAAATGGACTACAGTCATCAATGTCATTTAATGTAGACAAAGTGAAACCCAGTTAAAATGACTTTTGGTCAGTCCTGGATTAGAACATGTTGAAGTTCATAGGCCACCATCCCCCCACAGAGCATTGCACAAGAAACAAATGGAACATGTCTCCTGGGGATCTTTTTCTCTAGAGAATCCAGATGCTTTCAAGGCGCCTGGTAACAGTACAAAATAGTCTGCTATTAAAATTCAAAAGCAAGTAAAATAGCCCTTCCCTGCAGGCTTTCTTTCTATGAGGCATTTCTGATGAGAATCCAGAGTCTCTGCAGAGGCCTGGCATATGAAATACAAATTATATAGCTAGCATTCCCCTCTTTAGAAGTGACTGTGTGAAGCACAAAATCCCTTTGCAATTCACACTCATGATGAGAGGCAGCTCCTTATGTTCAGACCGCTCCTCTCAGCATGCCTTGGGCTGAAGGCCTGCAAGGCTTGTAGCCCAGGAGCTACCTGTCCTTCCTAGGGTTATCCCAGCTCAGGGGAGGGCACATCTCATACATCCTTCAGAGCACAGTGGAGGGTCCACAAACAGAACCACCCTCTTGCTTTCTCCAGCCCCCTAGAAACACACTGGGGCTGCATTTGTCCTTCCATCCCCATCTCTGGAGCCTTCCTGCTGACATCGGAAAGGGCATGTGTACAGCTACACATTTTGGGCTATTTTGTCATGGGGATAGGTTAAAAATGAGTCATGGTCTTTTTCACGAATGACTTGCACAGCAGAGTTTTTCCACACAGTGAGCCATTATGAACCCATAGGTGGAAAAGATAATTATGACTGGCGTAAAGCTGTGCCTAATTTCCCACTCCATAAAGGGGAGACAATAACTCCCTTTCCTCGTGGAGGTGTGTGATGATTTAATCACAAGGCGAGCCCTGTATTTATAGATTTTAAAGACACCGCTATGATTTTGTGGTCCCACCTCCTGCTCAGAGGAGCTCAAAGCATGTCAGCCATGAATGTCTGTCGAGTTCATAATTTTGAGTTTGTAGCACATTTCTTAGAAAGACATCCACATGACCAATCAGAGAGTGTGTGTGCCAAGTTATGAACCCCATTTTCTATGCTAACTTGCGCACAGCATTGTAGTTTCCTTTTATAAATTCAGCTTGGGAGTGGAGTCTCCGTTTTGTGCTGTCTGTTGATTTTATACTTACCCCCCATTCACTGCAAGATTGCAATAATGGCAGCCTGCCAGTGCCCTGATCAAAGAAAGAATGTGCCACATGCCTGAGAGATCATCACTGAGAAATTGTGGATAAAACCATATATGTTCCTTTCACCAGCTGAGTGATATGGCAGAAAATTATCTTCCTTGAGCTGTGAGTGGCAGAGGGAAGTATTACTCTTTGCAGCTGGGTGGGTCTATGTGTTTAGCCCTTCTAATTCATCGTTTGCTTTATATTCATGTACCAAATTACAAAGGACAAAGGCTTTATTTTGCATTTTTTCCAAGGAAGTGAAGAAAATCTCTGCGTGATGTCCTCATGAATTAGCATAATTCTGACTGGGATCTCTTTGTAGGCATGTATAAGGATGGATCAAAATGAAATTTATAGGAGAGGTATGCCCATGTGCCCGTGAGTCCAGTTTAACAAACACAAGAATACACTTGCTGAAAGAGCTGAATTCAATTCTCTTCAATTAAAATGGTTTTCATATGGTGAAGAACCTAATTATTTTGAGAAATCAGTTTAACCTGCTGTATTTCAAAGGAGGTGCAGTTTTGTTGTTTGGTGATGTGACAGGCAGTACTGAGTTTGTTGTCCCTCATCACAGGATTTTGCTCTTGCAAAAGCATTGCCTCGCAAGAGCTAATGCAGCCTAAGTTATTTTTCTTATGCCGTTGAATGTGGGATCACCACTGTAAATTTGAGAACATTTTGCCCCCCTACTTAATGTGGGAGGAAGGGATATGCTTCCTGATGGGATACATGGAGAAAATGAACCTCTGCCTAGCTGTGAGAAGATTTAGGGCTCAGAAGATAAGTTTATCCTTTGTCACATGCAAGCAACCTAATCTGAAAACAGAGGTGCTGGTTGACCTCTACTAAGAAAGGTCATTCTTGAAGAATGCCAAGAAGGTCTGGCCCAGGGGCACAGCATCCTCAAAAGTCTTCAGTTAATGAAGACTGTGGACCTCTTGTTCTTTCTAAAAGTGACATGACAGGATTAAAGAATTCCCATGCCAAATGTTTGTGTTTTTTCTCTCACCTGCTGATCATTGCGTCCTCTAAAGAGTGAAACTGAGAGCAGATAGGCTTAGTGAGGTGGCAGCCAGGAAGAAGGTGTGGAGTCTGAATGCAGAGTGTTATGCCTGGAAGGAAGACTGAGATGAAAGAGCTGTGCTGAAGTATCTGACCGGGGATCCAAAGCTGGGAGGACCAGCTTGAATCCAGACCAAAAAAGATGTGAGGGAACTTACCAACACTTTTTTGTGGGATATAATTTTTGAGTCTACTTCTGGTGACCCTCCTGAAGTCACCCACACACAGCAGGATCATCACTAGCCAAGAAGAGCTCCTCCAAGTGCTCTCTCTTGGTGCTGACAGTGAGGGAGTCCTTGGATTCCCTGCACTCAGGTTGCTTCTCCATCCTCTCTTCAAGGCAAGGAGCCATGGCACTCCCTGACTCAAGGAAAGAGCATCTGGGTCCTTTGCTGAGGAGAGAGGTGACAGACTGGTAGCCAAACAGAGCCAGGAGTAAGGTGTACATGTGGATTAAAGACCCCAAGTTTCATGTTCTCTTTACCTACTAGATTAACATGACCACTTTGACATGAACAGTGCCTGCCTGAACTGTTTTGTGGGAGGCTGGGGAGGCCCCAGGCATGGGAAGGTGACCTATTTTCAAGAAGGAAGAGCCTGGTGATAGTCTCTCTTCTGTGCCTGGTAAAATCATGGAGAGGTTTATTCTGGGAGTTACTGCAATAATGCCTGAGAGACAATGCAGTCATTAGTCGTAGCCAGTCCCTAAGTGTGCAGTACTCATGACCAGATGAGGATGAGTGGATTCACCTCCTGCAGTGTGGTGACTCTGGCCTTTGTGAGCATGAAACCATGAGGGCTTGGGACAGTACAGGTCACCCAGAGCCTTTGCCTATGGAGGAGAGAGACGAGGACAGTTCGTGTGTAATGGGACCTGGCCCACAGCAGCACTGGGGACAAAGCTTCACAAATCTGTATTTGGGACAGGAAGTGGCCAGTGATGGACCCAGGTGCAGAGCTTGGATGGGTGTATTCTTCACTGGGTGAAAAACTGCCTGGATGGCCGGGTCACAGATGACTGATTAGGTGACAGAGCAGAACCACTGCTGTCTTGCAGTGCCACTTGTGATGTCACTGGTGACTAATTGGCTGATGTGGTATGAGTGAGCACCTGGCTTTTGCAATGCCTAACCACTATAAGTTATTGTTCCTTTTTCCAAAGCATGAACGTGGTCCAACAGGGACAATCTGCTTACACAGGTTACAGAGAGTATCTGCTTACACAGATATTGTGTTCTTGATCCCCACCTATTTTCCACCAGTAGTCAGCTGAAAGACAATATTACCTGCAGGACATGCCAGCACTGATAACAGCAATAAAATTCCAATTTTATTTGGAACAGAAAGGATGTACTCCTTTGAGTATCTGCATGCCATAAGAGGTGGAGCAATAAAAACAATAAGGGCATTGAAGCAAAGACAGAAGAGAAGTCTATGAGACAGCTGGACGATTTTATGCAGAAAAGTAGAATTAAAGGATATACTGATTAATCAGATAGGTGGGGCTGAGACTCCCAGAAAACAGAGAGGCAGATTAGAGGTGAGATAGCTTTTTCTTGCTTAGTAGTTCCCTACTTCCCTTCCTATTCTACCTGAGAGAATACGTTCCTCATAGAAAAATATTTTACACAACTTCATGCATGAGCCTGAGATGGCCAGAGCTCTGGCTCATAGGTGTGGGCATGGCTGATGCTAGAAAAGCCTCACTGTCCATCTCTTGTCTAAGAGTGTGGTACCATTGCTGTCTTTGGGTTGTGGGATGCTGACTTGGCAATTGAAAAGTCATCTTTTTGCTTTTTCCTCCACTCATCAGCATCCTTAGGTGACCCAGGCTTCCTTCCTCACCCACCCTCTCCTGTACCTTAGTGTGTGCTTGAAAATGCACAGCAGCAATTTCAATGTAATGCTGAAAATGGAGAGTGATGCTTTCGACTTTTCATAAGGATCTAGAATGTTTGACCTATTTTCCTCTGTCTTGGTTTAATCCAGCCAGGAACTCAGCTGCTCGTTCACTCCCCCCAGGCGGGATGGGGGCGAAAATTATAAGGGTGAAAGTGAGAAAACTCATGTGTTAAGATAAAGAAAGGAGATTTTGCTTCAGAGGAAAAAAAAAGCTGTGCATGCAAACAGAGCAAAACAAGGAATCATTCACCACCTCCCATAGGCAGGCAAGTCTTCAGGAATCCCCAGGAAAGCGGGGCTGCATCCCATGTAATGGTGACCTGTGAAGACAAATCCATCACTATGAATGTCCCCCACTTCCTCCTTTCCCCAGCAGGACAGCCTATGGTCTGGGATATCCCTTGGGTCATTTGGGGTCACCTGTCCCAGCTGTGTCCCCTCCCAGCTCCTTGTACACCCCCAGCCCCCTCTCTGGTGGGGTGGGTGAGGAGCAGCAAAGGCCTTGGCTCTGTGTGAGCACTGCTCAGCAATAGTGAAACCACCCCTGTCTTATCAACACTGTTCCCAGCACAAATCCAAAACACAGCCCTGTACCAGCTACTATGAAGAAAATTAACTCTACCCCAGCCAAAACCAGCATATCCTCCCACTTGGTTACTTCTCTCCTTTTAATAAATCAAATAAAACTGTAGGAGCACTGCATTTCATCTTGTCTGAACTGTTATATTTAATCTCCTGAGTGGGTGGGGTGCATTTGTGTGGAGGGGAACAGCTCAGAGCCTGAAAACATGAGAGATGATTCTTTTAAGCTTTTCTGATTTCACGAAAAGTTGCCAGATAGCATTTTAATTAGGACCTATCAAAACCAATCAGGAGAAGAAGAAGGTTTGTCAAGTTCTTAGCAGCTGCTAAGCTTTTTAGAGTTTGTAGGATGGAGGTTTTTTGCCTTGTACACAAATTTATTCATCCTAACAATTTTACAGCTCTGCTCCCTTGCTTACAGCACATCTCTCTGCATGAGAAACCTCTTCTATCATCTTTGCCGCTAGCTCCATTGGTAATTTTCCTGCTGGGATGGGCAGGAGCACTCAGGCATTGCCAAGGTAGAGATTAGATTTTCATTTCGCACTTTGGAATTTCTTTTTCCTGGTGCTAAAAACATTTTCCTTGTGTGTTGATAATGCCATTATTTCTGTTTCATCTGCAAAATAAGTTTGGAACTCAAGGGTCCTCAGTATTCACTTAGTAATGTAAAACATAAGCATGATAAATAATCATATTATATAGCCTACTAGGGAAAAAAGGGGAAACCAGCACAATCTTAAAATTAGAACATTTTCTTCAGTAGATTTTAGTGGAAAAGGTTTTTTCCACCCATTTGTAACTCCACAATATGGTTCCCATTATGTCTGGAATTCTTTGCTCTGTTTGTTGTGTTTTCAGAGATTTCAGTCAATAGGGAGTGAGTCAAATATTGAAAGTTAGGATCATCTTGAAGTGTTTTGCTGGATCAGACATTTCATTATCAAGATACTAGTCACACCATCTCTGACATCCGGGAATATTTCTTGTTCAAAAACACAGTTTAAAATAAAATTGTTCACTTTCGTGTCTAATAGGGCCACTGAAGGAAAATATATGACAGCTGGAGGCTGTAAAAACAGGGTAGGATCACTGAACACATCTGGAAATACTTTAATTACTGCACATTCAACTTTGAACTATTTGGTTCCTACGTAAACACAAAACTAGTAATTAAAGTACAAGACTTAACTCATGTCGATTGCCATCTTTTAACTACTGGTTTGGAGAAGGGAGGGGAAAGAGAAGGGGTAATTTTACCTTTGTAGATTTGAAGGCCAAAAGCACCATTAGATGTGACAAGCTGTATAACAAACTGGTGAATTCCACCCCATTGCTCCTCTTTTGAGCCCAAACCCTTGAGTCCACCACAGCATGTTTTCCTGAAAGACAGTTAATCTTGGTAGAAGAAAATCCAGAAATGATGCTGCACATTGGACTGTGGAGGGAATACTTATTAAATGAGTTTTAAGAAAGCATAAAGTTAATTAAAAGCTTTCCAAGTCCTTTTTTGAAACAGTCTAAGGATGATTGATATTTGAATTTGATTTGCAATAAACCAGTGACAAAGAGTCATTGTTTTATCTGTAATTAATTATATATTTAACTTAAGTTGTGCTAATAAAAAAATAATGGAGGCCTAAAGGATATGCAATCAAAAATGAATCAACTTTGTAAATTATTCTGAGGAATTACTTCAAATAAGGTTTAAATTTGCTGACTTGCCATGAAACTTTGCACAGTTGGCTCAAGATGATAAATTAACTGTGCTGTAAAACTGCTTTAAATATATTTTTTTTATTTTTATTGCATGGAGATAAGTGGGGATTTTTATACATTATTAAGGAGGGCTTCATCTGCTGGTCACAATTTTGGGTCTCACAAGCAAGTCTTTCCCGTCTGTGTGAAAGCACAGTGCATACTTCAGCCCTCTGCAGGTGTGCTGGGCTCTGTGAAACCCATGCCCAACTGCAGGTGATGTTATTGCAAAGCATTGCCTTGTCTGTCTTGAAATGCTGCACACCTTGGCTCTTCTGGATTTGCTTCTGTGCTCAAAGGACATCTCTCTGCCATGCTGGTGGAAGCTGCATGAGGTGCCCTCATCAGGATACTCATGACCAAGCTTGACTGAAGGCAAACTCAAGGTGGGCAAAGCCCAAACTGGCGTTCTGCACATAAAAACAGCAAAATTTGTATGAGTCAGTTTGTCCTTGGAAAGCCAGGACTCAACAAGGCCAGGAGCCTGGCTTGATGTCCCAACTCTGTTCTGTGTTTCTAGTAGAGATGGAAAAACCTGTAAAAAACCCTGATTTTTTGAGTTTCTCCTCTGCCTACTTTTTGCCCTTTTTTTTTTTTCCCCTTCAGAAGTCTAACGTAGAAAACTTAAAAATTTGGGGAAATGCAGAAAATGTACTTTATGTGAAATATAGCATTCAGAATAAAACCTGGACATTTTTAGAGCAAGTATTATATTCTTGCTACTGCACTTCTACCTTTTTACTAATAAATATTCCCAATGATATCAATATATATCACATTGTATAATATTAATAGCAATGATTTCCACAGTTTTTAGACTTTACTACTTGTACTTCACAGTGCTTTGTTATACTGAATTATACTGAATATGTATATAACAATGCCTTTTCCCCCAATCTTTCCTCCTGAATGATGAAGATTTTCTTCTGTCTGCAAGACAATATAAGAGGATGTAACCTTTCTCTTTTTTTGCAAGTCAACAATATTGATGCTTTTTATTTTCAAGTCTGTAATTTCCCTACCTATTTTATCAGTATTTATAAAGATAAAACGTGCAGGCACTTTTGTATGCAGCACTATTGTATATTTGGAGTGTATTTGTCACTACTGGGAAGTAAAGAATTTAATAGCATCACCAAAATGTTTATGCAGCATATAATGATAAAGAATATATTGTTTATTAGATATTCAAAAAGATTGAAAAAGATTTTAAATTCCAGATATCCATTAATTTATTTCTTAAACATTCCACTGAAGTTTCAGATAAATAGATCTGTGGTGTTACTTACCTTATTGAAATCAAATTTCCTGCTGCAAAGGCTAAAAAACTGAGCAGTGATTTGCCATAAGGTGATAGAAAGCCCCAGGAGGTAAGTATAGGTTATAGCTAAGAGAAAAAGGGGCTTTAGAGAAAGGACTAAAATACAAACTGCACTGGGCTGCAAAAGAAACTAACAGGAGATGCAGAAGCCACAAACAACAGGAGACATTTGGTGATGCCCATGGATAGATCTCTCTTTGCAGCTGCTGAGACTTTATCTTTCAGGGCCTAGTCTCACCCAACAGGTTTTCTCAAAGGGAAAACATGGGGCTGCTGTGAAATGCCAACCTCTTCCTCCAGATTCCAGTGGTGGTAGACTCACCTGAACATCAGTATTACCAGGAAAGGGTTTTCATATTGCAGAATGTCACTGCATATCTCATGGCTGCAGAGCAGAGGAGTTTTTGCAGCTCCTCTTGTACAGTGTCTTGTGTGTCTCGAGGTCCCTCTGGCTTGTGTGGTACAAAATTGTTGTAAAAGTGTAGGATTGTAAAGTGATGCACTCAGAAAAAACCCCAGTCCTAATTGTACCCATATAGAGAGGCTCTGAGCTGACTGTCACCTCTCACAGCTGAGATGGTAATAAAAATTTCTAAAGCAAGCAGCACCTCGATGCACAAGAGCTGCCAAAACATCCCCAAATTGCAGCTTAGAAACTGTTAGGAAAACAATATAGATCAAACCATGAGATACCATCATGCTGTTGTACAAAACCCTCGAAGAGATCTTATGCAGTTCTGCTTTCCCTGTCTCAAAACCTATCTACTAGAAGTAGGAATGGCAGAAAGGAGAATAGCAAGGATAAAGGTATGGCTTGATTTCTATACATACAACTGAGGAATCTATAAAATCAGGAGTGACAAGGAAAAGCTTAACTGGGAAGAGCTAATTGTTGTTTCCAATGCACATTGGAATGATGGGAGTATTTTACTGCTTAAAATGAAATTAAAAGGAGCCATGTTCCCAAGATGTACAAGGCTTTATTTTTTCCACATCAAGAAGGTGAAGTACTGAAGTGCTTGCCACAGAATATTGCTGATGCAGGAAGTATGAGTTAAAAAGGGTATATCCCAGCTGGACCTTTAGTCTGCCCTGACAGGGCATTTCTTACGTGAACTTGGAATTTGGTGAAAAATTCTTATGTATTTGGACTTAGGGAACTTGGATTTAGCTGTGTGAGAGTGTCTGGTACCAGGGCTTTTGATGAGAAATTTTATGTATTGATTTAAAGCTTGTGGCAAAAACCTGACTCTGGTTACTGTATATCCACAGCATTAAAGGGACTGCCACTCCTGCGATAGAGGATGCAATTCCAATGTCAGTTGTGGGATTTGAAGTAGAGAATAAACCAAGGAAACCACTACTGATAGCAGATATGCTCCTGAGAGTATTTCATGTGGCTGTACTTGAAAATGATACAGGGAACACAGTAATACATGCATGTTTGACCAAAAAGAATTATCCAGCTTCAAAACTAATGTGGAATAAATTTACAGAAGCTGCAGCTGAGTGTGACATGTCACTGGAAGCCACCATGGTCGTGATTGTGCAACCTCCAGGGAATCACACACATAACCAATACTTTCAGTTCCACCTGAAGTGTTGAAGTGGCAATTCATGGCAAGCTATCTGAAGAGATCCCCATCGGCTTCAGAGGTGCTGTATCATTTGAAATGCTTCAGAAAAATACAGGAAGTAAAGTGGATGTACCTTGAAGAGCCTAAAGAAGAGTACAAAAAGAACCATTCGGAGCGAAAAATGCAAAGTGGATACAGACAAGAACTTGAAATGTGTGAAATGTGCTGAAAATGGCAGTGAAACAAAAACTTGTGCTAATAAATCAGGACTTGAAGCTGTGGACCCCATGTACATGACACAAGAATGACTATTTCTCAGCTTTAGCATACCCATCCTAACACTAATTGCTTCAGTGGAAAAACTAGCACCAAATCCATCATCAGTCATGTTAGTCTGATATTTGCCAGATGTAGGATCCCAGGAATAATTAGAAGCAAAAATAACCCTCTGGTTCGACAGACAAGACTTTAAATGATTTGTAGTTGTTCATGAGTTTGAGTTTCTCCCTGCCTCAAGCCGTACAAAAAAACGTGGTGGAGGAAATCAGCAAAGGTAAATGTCTGCAGAGTGGACCCCAAAATCTGATGAGGAGGGCCCAGGGGTTCAAGACCCTGCAGCTGGTGTACACATTGTTACCACAGAGGATCAGTGAGATACAAACTCCGCAGGAAGATTTGTGGAAGAATCAGAGTGCACTTGCAAGCTATTCTGAGTAAGAGGAATAGGGTTATGAAACCTGTCAAAATAGCCCTAAAAGTAAAGGAAAAAATAAGAACATTGCAGAGCTGTAAAAGAATGAGCAGAGGGACAGAGATGGATGGGCCTCTTAGAAGACCAGCCAGCACACACCGTGCTTCTGGGAGCTCCTGAGAGACCGACTGAGTGCTGTTAAAACAGTTAAAGTGGAGCTGAATGTGTATTTTTTTTCTAAGTGCCGTAATACAAATTGCAATGTGAGCTAATTTACGGCTGAAAAACAGGGAGTTGTGTTATGAGGATATTGATTTCCAGGACAAGAAGCAAGGTGATGCTGACCAGAGATGCCCAAAAAGGAACCGGCAGGCTTCTGGAGTCAGTTAAATGTCATTACTATAACTTGACTTTTCTACTGCATGTTCAGCTCAGGCTGACGTCCTGGTGGGAGCCTGAGCCAGTGCCTTGATTTTTCCTCCATGAAAACCATGGCCAAAACCTTTCCCTTTGAGCATCCCAGGCTGGTGACAGAGCAGGACATGGCCTCTGGCTTCCTGTCTTCTGTTTGCAAGTCATGTAACCTGACTTTGAGTGCCTCAAGTTGAAACGTTGCCCATTGTTTTACCTTTAAAACAATCAGAGGACAGAAATAGGCTGCTGCTGTGGTTTCCCCTTGCATTTTTCTGCCATGGCTTGATGCTGAGCTACACAGGGACTTGAAAACTTCCCAGGATTTTATGTTGGAGGCAGACACAATATGGGAGAATAATATGGACAGGGTGAGGCCCACAAGACACAAATTATGAATTCCTGAAATAGGGGAACACCTTGTTTAGTGGGAGAAGTCCTCTTGCGCTCAGCTGAGGGGGGCTCAGCCTGTCTGAGATCCACCATCTGTTGATCTCCACTTATCCACTGCCAGGTGTTACTCACCTCCTTGCTATTCACCCCTGGACAATGTGTTCTTCAAATGCAAAACACATCACATCATTCAAGGAAAAAGCCTGAATATCCTCATCTCTGCACCTTCCTACCCCAAATTACTGTTGGACAGTTCAGCACACTCAGTGCACTGCCAGATCTGCATTGGTTACCTGGCTTCGGCACCATCAAGATTCAATCCGTCAATGTGCAAATCCTACTCTGGGAAATAAATATCCATAAAATGTTTTGCTGAAACTCCCAACCAAAAGAAGGGCAGATGATGCTCCTAGCTGGACTGTACAGAAAATTGGGAGTAAGAGCTTCTGAAATAGCTTCTTGATTGAGAACATGTGTCTCATTAATCTTTTAAACAGAACAGTGTGAGCTGTGCACAAAAGGATAATGGAGCTCCCAACAGCATCCTTGGCCCTGCCCTTAGGACAAGGGTAGCAGTGCTTGGTCCTGATTAAAAAGTCATCTAGGTGGAGGTGGTATTCCCTGGAGGTGCCTAAAATACCTCAGGCTATGTTCACTGAAGGACATAACTGCCCTGCAGGTACTGGATCCAAAAGGGAGAGCCCCCTCCTGTCCTGCTTGGCTGCTTCTCTTTCTGCAGGTAGCTGTGTTCTTCACAAACTTTTTTGCCACTTAACCTTCCCCAACACCTCAAAGCTGTTCCTGGCCTAAAGGTCTCCAGTATTATGGGTAATGAGCGTGAGCTGAGGCTGTGGTGACGATGTGGACCTTGTAAATCTGGCTTGTGCTGGATTTGCTCCACACTGAGCTCCACAAAAGGCTGAAGGAATAGAGGATCCCTACCTCCTCCATGTGGTGCTTGGAGCACCTCTCCAGAAGGAGAGAGACTCACTTGATTCCTCTTGCAGCAGGTTTGGCATTTGGGTTCATGGCTGTTATCATCCATTGTCCCAGGTGTCTTGCTGAGCTTCGTGTGAGGGGCATTGTATCACATGGCCTGAGCAAAAATGTTGTTTATTCTGTAGTCCTGCACTGAGGGGGTTCCCAATGAGAGAAGGAGCTCAGAGCTCTGGGCTCTGCTTCAGCAAACATTTCTGTTTTGCATCTCGGTCTTTATAGCCAAGACCCCAAAAAGGTCAGCCCACTTGAGATGCTTCTGGGTTCTTTGTAACTTCTGGCTTCTGTGTTTCAGCTGTTGCACTCATTTTTTTCACCAGTAAAATCAGGAGAAGTGAGATTAACCCCAGCTACACATCCAAAGCACAGGTGTCTGGAATAGCCATGGGGGTGCCCAGATTTGGACTGAGGCAGGGCAGAAGCTGGGTTGCCCACAGCTTGGATGAATACTAACGCAGCTGTGTCACAGCTGTGAGAGGGACACAGCAGCAGCCCAGACTCTAAATGCAAGCAGGGCTTGGCAAGGGTCCTGAGAATGCTTAACTCCCTGGTGTAGGTAATCCATTAAAGGTGTTTGGTGTTTCTTTACTCCCTTCTCATCCTGTTATAAGGCCAGGAGCATTTTTGAACAACTTGCTCATCTCATGAATATATAAGACTTTCCTTTGGCTGTAACCTCCAGTGGAGGCACTGCCAATGGCTCACAGGAGTCTTGGCAAACCAGAAGATTTGTTTCTCATTACCATTTGTACCAGTGATTCATGTTATCTTTGGCTGACTGGTTCATTGATGTTCCTCTGTTTCCTCTGGTCCTTGAACTCTGTAGCCCAAATTTGGTATATACATGAAACTATTAATTGCTGCAGTTGCTTCTCCTTCACATGAATTCAGACACTAACACTTCACAAATTAGTATAGAGTGAATAAAGCCAGATTAGAAGAATTGCTGAAGCTTTTCTTCTTATTTTTTTTAAGTGTGCTTTTGCAGAATCAATTCTAATATCTTAAAAAATGATGCCAGTAGCAAAGTCCTTCTGAGCTTTAATGACTATTTCCCAAACACGACTGGGAAACTCCTGCTATTTTCAGTTGAATAGGGAATTTTACAGAAGATTTTTGTGAAAATAGATGAAATATTCTGATCATAAACAGCAAATGATAAAATAAGGATCTTCTAAACCAGACTGAAAACTGACTGCTCTGCAGTGCAGCCAAGAGGCTAATGTTTGATGAAGGTTGCCTGCAGTGCAAGTCTGCTGGGCTATCATTTCTTAAATCATAGTGGTTTGCTCGATTTTATTTTGAGGAAAGAGAAGGGAAGGTGTAAAATTAATGTCAGCAGACCCCTAGTCTCTACCAGCAGAATGGGTTGTAAAGTGCATCTTTGCCATTTTCCATCTTCCCTCTGGACATGGAAGATATTCTTCTCCCTCTATTGGTTTGCTGGGAAACCAGTTTATTTTGCAATTTATCACCAGTTTTGAGATTTTTTGCTCTTCCTTTTATTTTTTACCACCCTGTGATGTCACGTTGCAAAAAAATAACATTGTTTCTTTGAGGCACTGTGGGGAAAATCTCAGTGGCCCATGGGTATTTGTGCACATAAACTTGTTTGCCATTCTTCAGGGCTCTGCTCATTACCACCATGAGGCATTTGACCCAACATGATTTATTTCTTAAAATGGCTTCTTACAGTAATTCAGTCCCCAGCATGGCTCTGAATTTGCCAATGGCATCAATTACAGATTGGGTCACACTTCCAGTTTATTATCCCTTTGCAATCCCTGAATGATCCCAGGAGTAGCTGGACAGCATGATGTTCCCTGGTGGATAAATTTAACTGTACTGGAAGACCTGAATTCAAGTTACATTGCAGCACAGAGGGGTAAGCTTGAATGGAAAGGAGGCAAGCAAAGTCCAGACAGAAATGCTGGATGAAATCCTGCAGGTTATGAGGATTTACTCCCCCAGAGGATTTACATCCACTGTGGGCACAGCTCAGCCCAGGTACAGTAGTGTGTGGTTCTGCATCAGAGTCAAGACATCATCTGTGCTCCTCGGGTGTTTTTCCACTCATTTCAGTGGGGTTTAGGATGTCATGGATTTAAAACTTCATCTTTTCCACTTCTGATAGAGCCCACCTGTAGGCTCTCAACGTGCTCCTAGGGGAAGGTGTCTTCCTTCCCCTTCTCTTTTCATTCATGCCCTTTCCAGCTTTCTGCCCAACTCCTTTTCCCCAGCCTGGGAATATCAGTGTGCAGGAGAAGGGCAGCTTGGGACACTTGAGCTGTATGTGACTGAAACTTGTCAGATTCAGAAAGAACATTCATGGATATTTCTCACTCGAGCCACAGTCATTGAAACTATTAAAAATCCCCTCAGATTTCCTACATTTTTCTATTTTTTAACCAGTTGGAATTCCTTTGGGAATTCTCATCAGAAATTTCAAATGCTACGAAAAAATGCAAAAATCCCCCCAAAAACCAACCTGCAACTTTTGGGGAAGTTCTCCTCCTTCTGTACCTCCAGTTGCTTTGGGATCTGTGTTCCCATCCCTACCTTGAAGAAAAATCTCAGCGCCAGTTTAATGCCACTGAAAAGACCTTGGCACTGGAGGAAAGTCATACTCAGGAAAGGGTCATAAAGGCAAGAAGAGGGACTGCAGCTTGATCTTTTTACAGTTCATCTCTTCTTTTGTAAAAGCCTCATTTCAAAGGATCATAAAACACTTTGGATTGGAAAGGACCTTAAAGACCATCTCGTTCCAGCCCCATTACCACAAGCAGGGACACTTTCCAAGCCAGTTTGACAATAAACCCCAGCATAAAGGGACTTGAAATGCCACTGTAATAACAGCAACAACATAATTGCCTTTGTTTATCATAAAGTTCCTTTTAGCTAGTTTTATTAAGGCTCTTGGGCTTAGGTGCTGATAAATTAGCATAAATTGCCATCTTATTAATGGCTCCCAGTCTAATCTTCCTTGTGATGAGAAGGATTGGGGTGAAAAGTCTCAGCAGAAGTTGCATTTTCTGGCAGGTTGCTTTATTATTATTATTGTGTAGGTTAGTTTTTATTATTGTGTGATTCATTTTTGGGGATTGGGTTTTTTTTCGTTCTGTCTAATTGTAATTAACTAACAATTGAGAAAGTCAGCCTTACTGCATCATCTGCAATTGCTGGGGTCCAAGCTGCAGCTGTAATTTAGAGGGCTGGAATAATCACATAATTACTCTGCAGTGATTACAGGAGGCTCGCATGGTCAGTGGATAAGAGAGATTAAATGGCAGTGGGAAAAAAGAGGCAGACATATGTTGCTAGTTAAGTTAACCACTTTATATTAATCCTGGCCTGCCCAGGGAAAGTGCCACATTCCTGCCAGAGGATGGGATGTACAAAACCTTTGTGCAGACTGCAGGGAGCATAAAGGCCTCATCCCCCTGTTCCATTGAGAGGAGAGATTAATTTTCATAGAGGAAAATAGTAAGCTTAACTCCTGGAGGTAATCTGCTTTTCCTTACTCTGGCATTGCTTATATGGCAGTCTTATGTACAATTTCCATGAGATGGCAACCTAAACCTCGTGGGCTGCAGCAGGACTTGAGTCCCACCTGTCTGAAGCATTTGGCCCAACAATGCCTCGGGATGTGCCTGGGAGACAAGTCTGATAACCAAAGTCTGACAACCAAATCATGTTCCTCTTCTTTGTTAAAACAGGAAATTTTAAATCAGGTCTGAATGCTTAACAAGGCAGGTTGGAGGGGCGTAAGTCAAGTTGTGTTTTTCCCAGGTTATTTGCCATGCAAAAGGAAGAAACATGATTTTATGTCTGTTACTTATTCTCCATTAAAAGCAAGCCTTAAAATCAGAGTTTTTGTTAGTGAAAAAAAGGAGACTGGTGAGATTGTAACAGGATGCTGCAGCCCTCCTTTTGGTATAAGAAACTGTTAGGAATCTTTGTTCCCACCTGGGCTGGGCAAGTGGGACCAGCAAAGCAAGGAGCGATGTGGGATCATTGCTCCCCTTTACTAGCCCTGGGGCTCATCCACAGGACTGACCCTGCACAGAAACACGTCTGAATTTAACAGGTGTGTGGCAAGATTAGGTTCAAGGTGCCCATGGGCTTCACAAAGCATTTATGGGCACAACCCTGGAGCTGTATTCTCCAGGTATCCCTGGGTAATGCAGGGTGACACAGAATAAAGTAGAATATTTCAGTTGGAAGGGACCTACAGGAATCCTCTAAGTCCATCTACCTGACTGCTTAAGGCTGACCAAGTTAAAGCATGTTATTAAGAGCATCGTTCAAAGGCCTCTTAAACACTGAGGGGAACATCCCCATGCCTTGGGGACCATCTGTAGGAAACCTTAATGCACAAAGCATCCCATCCCTGCTCCCAGCCCTGTCCTAGCTCCTCTGCTCATGATATGATTTTCAGGAGGGTAAATCCACTCATAGAAGTGTCCAGAAGAGCTGCAATCAGGGATGACCTGGAAAAGCTGACGACTTCTGTGCAAGAGGGCAATGCTTAGCTGAGAGCAGGACATTCCAGATTCCAAGCAGAGGTGACCGCTGCAGATGTTGGCAAAGACCACATTTCCTGAGGGCTTGGCTTGCTTTATTCCCCTAAAAGCTCGGAGGAACAAAAAGCTTCCAATGAGATACAAAACCTGCTTTAAAGCAGTGCTGGATGGGGTCCCTCAGTGGGGAAGGGGGGCTGTGTGAAATCTGCTTCCCAAACACTGCTGCATTATCTGTTGCACAGGTGTGGTGTACACGAGGGTAATGAGGACAGGATAGGAGAGGATTAGTAGGACACTGCAAACAAGTTTGTGCTAAGTGGCTCAGGGTTCATCCTGTCCTGCTTCTAAATACTGACTTCTGCTGCTTTCACCTTCCAAAATACATAAAGCGTTGATTTTGATTAGTAAATGAATTTATACAGATAAGCTTCAGCCATCTGTCAACAGCAAGATGTGCCCCACCACCTTGTCTTTGACATTCGGAATTGAACTCGTGGCGTTTTGGTGCAGGGTGTCCGTGCTGACATTCATCTGAACTGCCAAATACAGCCCCGTCCATGCTATGAGAGTGTGCAGCACACTTACCCCTTCTGAAAATCAGTCCTAAGTCCTATAAGTGCTCATTCTTGTGAGCCTTGACAACCAACATGGCATTGAGGTGCAGGAAAAGATGGAGAGTACTGAAGAGACTCTTAGTTCCCACTGACCTGTCTCTCTATCTGCAGATCCTCTGCACCTATTTGGGTCTGGAGTGACTAAAAATAGAAGAATAACTCTATGCAGATGTTCTAGAAGAACAGAAGTAGTAACTAACAACAGAAGTCAATTAATGCTGACACAGTTCACATGGGAGAAACAGCCTTTCTCCAGGTTGAGTCAAATTCTTGGCTTTGGCTTTTGCTGGGTTTCTTACCACTGTTGTCAATAAGAAGGGGCAGATGCATCACATCTAATATTTAATGGGAAGTTTGAAAGGATTCCTAAACTCCATGTCACCCTTCTGCATGCCCTGGGCCCTGCTTGGCTTGATTGTCCGAATCTACCAAAACTCTCAGCGACAGATTAGATTCAGAAGCAATTTAAGAGATCATTACTTCTAATTTGTTTTTAATTCCTCTCTCTGAAACCCAGAGAGCTGCTAGCAGTTTCAGAGGGATAATGGGGGTTTGCTCCTGGTAAGTAAAACTCCTTGGAAGAAGGCAGAAACTTCGCAGGATGCGAGGGCCATTTCATGTTATCACTTCCAGGTTGACTCCTTGCAGCATCCCATTCAGGTTCTCCCTGTGCAAGAGAGCCTGGCAGCAGCCAACAGCCTACGGGTGAGCAACTCAGGTTTTTCCCTACTTTGTTAGGACACTTGGGGCCTGTGAGTTTTTCTATCCCTAGCATTAAGGGACCTGATGGCTTTTATGTCCTGACATAGAGTTTTGCCACCTTTGTGCAAAGGTGTGTGGTAAGGCAACGAGCCTGTGACAAACGGGAGGGAGTCTGCTTGGCAAAACCTTCCTCTTCTGGTCTTGAGCTTGGGTTGCTTCCCCTTTATAATATTTGTTCATGTGCAGAGCAAGGGACTTTTTTCCTACACTAAACCAACACCTTTAAGCTCCAAAAACACATCAGCACCCAGCCTGCCCTCTGCCAAGGATGACACTGCCATGCCCAGACCCAAAACTTGTCCATCACGTAAGACCATGGCAAGAGCACCCAGTCTGGTCCCATCCCCATAAACAATGGCTGCAGTCAATCCCTATTCCCACACAGAGCTATTCTAATCCATGTAGACAGTCAGAGCACCCAAAAGGTGCCATGAGCTGCGTACTCACAGCAGGTGGTGGGGCAGGTCTCTCATCTCTCCCCCCCTCACAGACCACTGCTCACCCAGCAAAATCTGTCAGACTCTCTGTATCCACATCTGTGGTGCCATTGGGTGGCTCCAGGAGAAGGGACAGAGCAGAAGTCACTGGTTGTGGGCTGATGGAGCCAGAACGGGAGGAAACATCATTGCAATAAAAGAGCAGAAGCTACAATAAATGGAGAAACGTGTGGCTTTCCCAATGAAATGCTGCCTTCCCCAGTTCCCTGTACCACTTTTTCAGGTGCTCACATCCATCCTCTCTGCTCCACACCTGCACGTTTAAACTCCAAATCAATTTCTTAGCAAACCTCTCCACTCTCCATAAAAGCTCCAGATGGTGACATCAGTTCATGTTCCCTGTGAGGTGATTATTTCTGGGTTAAAATATCAAATCCAGCAGCATCTCTGTGGATGCCCTGGCGTCCGGGCTGCCTGCTCCAGGAGGTGGCAGCCTCGCACAGCGCAGGGCTCTCGTGTGCTCGCCTGATCCCACCCAGCTATTCGGAAAGGGCATAAAATATTTATCTGCAGATGTATTTGGATCTGATTCCCCACCAGCACCTCTTTGTATCTGAACGATCTCTTTCTACCCTTGCCGGCACGGCAGTTTTCCAGAAAAATGAGACTTCACGATCTTGTCTATGTTCAGGCTTAAGCAGGGTTGTGGGGGATTCTTTGGTTTTGGTTTGTTTGTTCGGTTGGGGTTTTTGTTTGGTTGAGGTTTTTTTTTGTTTGTTTTGGGGTTTTTTTTTGTTGCACAGTGGAAAAAGAAATAAACAAAATTATAACTAAAGGCTTTAAAGTTAATCCGAGGTTTCTGGTACATAGAAATCATTAAAATCCGACATGTTTTACAACAGAAAAGGTGAAGTGAATTTGCAGAGTGCGTATTTTTCCCTTCCCCGTGCTCATATTAAAGCTTGCTCATAATATTGAATGAGCCTTTGGCCAGAGACGTGCCGAGCCTTGCCCCTGTTGATCAACAGGGATTAACAAAAAGACACCTGGGACTGCTCATGCCGAGGTAATGAAACAGGAATCTGAGGGCTCTGGAGAGCAATTTGGAAAGTTTCTTTTCTTATTGCTCTGGCTGGGGCAGGCTTTTCCCCAAATTTAGTATTCTGTCCGGGAGAATATAAAATAATGAGACTCCTGCTACTTCCTAGGGGAGACCCTTGAATTGCCTTGGAGATATCACTGTCAACCTGAGGGTTTTTTTCTGTCTAAAGCTGACCTGAAAAAGGAGCAAAGAAGAAAGCAAGGGAAAGCCTATTTCAATGTATTCTGGTGGCCAAAATTTACTTTTATAATTTGGTTTTTTGTTGTTTATTTGGTTTTGTGTGGTTTTTTTTGTGGGGGGAGTTGTTTGTTGGTTCATTTTATGTAAGAAAAAACAAGGTTAAGGAGTTCACTACTGAAAGCATTTCTCTTTGGAAAATGAGAAGAATAGGGTATTGGTCACAGTGTGCTCTCAAGGTCTCTGCAATCGATGGGGAAGGGATGCAATGAGGCTGAAAAAACACAGGGTGTTTCACTGTTGTCCATTGAAAGGATCAAAAGCTGTCACAGTAAAAAAAAGAGAAAGCAGCTGCTGGAGCAGTCAGGGGAGGAGAATCTGGCCGTGAGATGTGGGGTTTACAACAGGCTGGCTTTAGGGCACGAGGAATGCAAAGGCCAAGGACTTCCACCAACATGTTCCTTGAAGTCAGGAGGAGGAAAACCTGAGTGCCCCATGCAGAGGGCTGGAAAAAGCTGCTAGAAAAGAAAGTGAGCCAATAAGGAGAGATTCATTGCTGTTTCAGCTTGCTTTTAGCAGCTCTAAAACTGCCCTGATGCTGAACATGGACCTGTTGTGTGTCTGATGTTGCCCCCTGGGCTCTCACCGCCGGCTGCAATCTCTGATGGTCCCCCAGGAAAGCCATTATTCCACACTTTTATGACACACTGGGGGCTGCTCTGCAGAGCAGAGCTCTGGCTGGCTGCAGCTGGGCTTGCAGACAAGGTGAGAAGGGCAGATGTGCCACTACAGTGGCTTTTTTATGGGGCCCTGTGTGCAAATTACACCTGCCACACAGCCACTCCAGCTCTGAGGAATAAATGAAAGATATTTAGCAACCATTTTTGTTAGCAAGTTAAATGAAAGGGGGAGCTGGGCAAATCATAGAATGGTTTGGGTTGGAAAAGAGCTTTAAAGGTCAGCTAGCCCAACTGCCCTGCAATGAGCAGGGACAACTTCTACTAGACCAGGTTGCTCAAAGCCCTGTGCAGCCTAATGCTGAACACTTCCAGGGATGGGGCATTCACCACATCTCTTGGCCACCTATGCCAATGCTTTATCACCCACATCATGGAAAATTTCTCCCTTAAAATAGTGTCTCAACTCATTGCATAATTTGTTTCCAGTCATTTGTGTGGTGGTGCCTGGGTGTTGCTCATGTTTCACTTTGGATAGATATGAAGGTTCAGGCATTTGGAGCTGCAGCTGTGGGAAGTGCCACCCAAACCTGGCTGGTTTTGGTAAGCTGGCTCCTCAGAGGTGGGGTGGGAGAAAATGTGCTGGGGGCACTGGCCAAGTGTGGGACACCAGAAATAAGCAGTGGCTTCAGAGCAGTTTGGGAGGTTGGATCACAGTAGTCACAGGGATGAGCCAACAGACAATGAGAAAAGTTAAGAATAGAGTTTGCAAACAATGCTGGGAATTCAGTGAAGGAAAAGCCAAGGATAAATCCTTGGTGAGAGCTGCTTCCCAATCTCTGTTGTTCTGGATACAGGTGACCTAGTCCACTTCCATCCCACTGGGATGTAAAACTGGCTATGCAGCTTGTGGAGGGTATGCCAGCCTTCTGCTGGGTATCCGTCTTCGTTAGGGCTGGTCCAGCTGGCATGTCTGCCATCACCCTGGACCCTTCCTGATCAGCTCTTTTGCTCACTGGAGCAAAAAATCAGGTCTCATGTGAGGGGCTGAGCAGCTGGGGCCACCACCTGAAAATAAAAGGCCACAGGGATAAAGGAGAGCTGGCGGAGCCTCTTTTCACACAAAGGAGAGCAAACATATGGAATAGGTTAACATGTGAGGTGGCTGAAGCCATGCTATAAATAAGTTCAGGAGGCATGTCGACAGGCTGCTGGGAAGAAAAACACGGTGGGGAGGAAGGGATTGCAGATATTAGGATGGGGGTGAAGGGACCCAAAAGATAAGCTTATGATAAAGGGAAAATAAGGTAGAGAAGCAGCCTGGTCTCTTCTTCTTCCAGCTGTGCTGTGAATTGGAGGAAAGAGCTGTTTCTGACCCACATGTCTGGACCAGCAGTGATTGGTCTGTTCAGCATAAGGAAGGTTTTGCCCATAAAACTGGAGAGTGTTGAAGAGAGTCAGCAGCATGGTGTAAGAAATTGGGTGTTATGTGCCTCTGGTTTTGTAGCTGCTCTAAAGGGTGGATGTGTAGGTTTGGAGGCTTGTATTGATCAGAAATGCATCTGGAGGGGGGATGTCTCCAGACAGAGCCTTGCTGAGAGGGGAAAGGGTGAGGGTATGAGAGAAGGACCTCTGCTCTGCAGAGCACCTCGTTGAGGAGCCAGTTTGAGTGGCAAAGTGCAGAGACCCCTCTGTAAAGCCTCCTCTGCAATGAAGCATGAAGAGCTCATGTTGTGATGGAGTGTCCTAGGTTACAATGTAAAATTGTGCCCAAGGTTTGTATTCTATCCCCATGAGCCGTTGGACCCAAGGTGGGGCAGTGTTTTCCTTATCTTCTGTTAACGAGCCTAACAATGCCTTGCCCATGACTCATAGATAACTTCCTCCGGGAGTTATCTCTGTTTAATGGGCCATCAAGGACCCACTGCATGACTCATAGAATGAGATCATCCCCATTGTGAGATGCTCTGCCCAGGGGGAGGAGCCAAGCATTCCCACCTGGATAAATCCAGGGTTTGGGACAGCACAGGCAGCTTTTATCCACTGGACTTCCAGAGGAGACAAGAGCTACCAGACGTTTCTACAGGATCACTGCTTCGACAAGATCATCTCATCTGGACTGCCACTACCACCCTAACAGGGTGTCAGGTTGTATTCTGACTCTGTCAGTGGTTTTTTTTTTTGTACTATTACTTTTATTTTATTTTACCTTCCTTTATTTTCTTTTCATCTTATTAAATTGTGTTTCTGACTTAGAGTCCTTCACTGGTTTTGCTTTCAGACCAGAACATGGAGTGAGAGGAGATGCACTGCAGGGGTGCCTGGGGCATGTCTCCTACATGGAGACATGTAGGTCCAACACTGCTGTGAGAAAGATCAGGACCTTCTCCTGCCTCAGCCCCCAATAACATTAATTTCTTGATGTCATCAACAGCCATTGGGAGAAAGGAGTGGTGAATTCAAGTAAACTGCTTGGACATAGTGGGTGATTTTTGGTTGCCTTGGCCAAGCAGCTCTTTAGAAGCTAGAATATGACCCAAGTCCACCAAAGCCATCCATCTCCAAGATGTTATGTAATCTTTTAATTTTCTGTGTAACAGTCCTCTTTAATAACTCTGTGCTGGAAAATCCCAGCACTTAAACAGGAAATGTGTCCTGAGCTTTGCAAAGGAAGATGTTTCTAAAATCCTCAAATGAACAAGCATCCCCTGGCCAAACAGAGTAAACATCCTATGCTGTGGTACTTGCAGATCCAGCCAAACTGATTTTACCAGCTATAGCAGCCACTTCTTTGACTGCCATGGAGGGAAATGAGCAGGGAATCTCCAGAGTGAGAAGCCAAGGTTTGATGAACTGGAATTTTAAGAGATGTTAATGGTGGGTTGCACTTTCAGGGAATGCAGCTCGTGGGTTTTAGGGGATTTCTGATGCTTATCCTGACAACAAACTCCTGATGTCTGCTTTGACTTACTGGAACCCGGCATCATTCACAACAGAAAGGAGACATGAGAGCCCCTGAGTTGCTTTCTTTGAAAATCAAACTCTTCTGCTACCCAAGTGAACACTAAAGACATCTGTCTTGCAAAGATGACAGAGCATCTGTTCTGGGATTTGGATTGGGATTTCCCGCCCCACCTGGGCCATAACAGGCCTTTCTGAGATTTCAGGCAAAAGTTTTGGGATGCTATTTCAAGTCCAGTAGCCACATCCTGAGCAGTGTAACCTAAGGGTCAATATGTCTGGTGAGAATTGCTGGTGAAAATTGAGGCACTGAAGGAACATTTATGGCAATCATAGAATCGTAGAATTGTTTAGGCTGGAAAAGACTCCATGGTGATTGAGTCCAACCATTAACCCAGAAATGCCAGGACCATGTACCTGAGCACCACATTTACATGCATTTTGAATACCTCCAGGGAAGATGACTCCAGCACTGCCTTGGGCAGCCTGTTCCAGTGCAGAAATGCCTGGGTGACTATGTGTGGCTTGTGTGAGTCACCATATTTTGTGACTTCCAAAATTCCAGTTAAACTGAAATGAAGGCATGAAAGTCCCTTTGCAGATCTGGGCCTTGGAACAAATGTTTTAGTTCAAAGTTTTCCCTATAAATGTACAGAAAGTAACCTAATGTGATGTTAGCCTATAGATATCACAGCCTGGTGAAAGCATCATCAGATTTTTCCTCAGAGTTAATTCATCCATTCATTATTAATGTGTGCCTGGAATTTCAATTTACTCTCATTAAAATGTGATTGATGGTAAAGATACAGCACATAACAGTCACACTGCACCAGCTCTTTCTTTGCACTCAGCAGAAAAACCCAAGAGCTGCTTCATGAGCAAAATCGGGCCTTTTGCTTTGCTTTCTGTTCAAAAGTTGGACTTTTCTGGTCTCTCTGTGGTAGCTGCTTTTCCTTTCTCTCTTTCATATTTCATTGCTATGCTGTGAATTGGGAAAATCAGAAAGAAATGAAGAGCAAACACAGGAAATGTCACTACTGCACTTGCAGCTTTAATACAAGCACAGTAAAAAGGTGCTCAAGGGGGTGGCACTGGTGCCCCACACCTGGAGCTGGTGATGGGCCCCTGTTAAACAGAGCAGTGTCACCATGCCAGAGCATCAGGGCAGTGTCACCCTGGCACAGGTCACTGCCACCCTCCTCGTCCTCCTAACGTGGGCAGGGATTTCCCGCCTGGCCTGGCCAGGCTCCAAGCTATGCTCTGAGCAAAACCCTGGCCTGCAGACATACAGGAGTTAAGGCCTCATTAGTTTCTTATTCCCATGTCAGCAGGCTGTTAGCAGGCTCTGAATTGGCCAGCTAATTTCTGGAGAAGAGCCAACCTGCAGCAGCACGGGCTCAGTCCCCCCAGCAGGCACTGCTGCTGCTGGAGGGATGCATTTTCCATGCATCCCATGACACTGGCCCCAGGTCTTCTTCTCTCAGGGGATCCCTCTTGAATAAAGTTTTGTCATTGATGGTCCCAGAACTTCCATGCCAGACTCTGCTGTCAGCCCAGGCTCCTCAGAAAATGTTTCTCTACCAGCTACTTTTCATCTCTTCCCTGCTCTCCAAATTCCTGGGTGTCTTGATCCAGAATAAAGTTTTCTTGATTGCTTAGTTCCCCAGAGAGCTGCCTGCGTGTTGTGTTGGATGGTGCTCTCCTCTGTGAAGCAAACATCTAAAGACTTGGCTACCCTTTCATTTCTTGAGCCAAATTTTCAATGCTAAGTCAGAGTCAGCAGGGTCTAACCCGGTCTTCAGATCTTCTTCTGGACAGCTCCAGCCTTAGCCTGCAAAGAGCTGCTCTTTTCATCTGCCACTAGGCACAAAATCCACTGGCAAGAGATTTTCTTCCCTTAGGTGTGCGTGGGGAAGTACTGTTGCAAATCATGCTTAAAATTCAAGCTGGGCCGAAAAGCTTTGAAATGCCTTTAAAAGGCTGAGCAAAACATTTATGTATGGCTGTGCAAGCTATCCCTGGAGAAGGGAGAAAGAGAACTGCTGGTGTCCCACCATGATTGGGGTTTTTTCACCTATTCCCTCTTGATCTTGTTAATACCTTTTTTTTTTTTTTTTCTTTTTTTTTTTTCTTTTTTCCCCCCATCCTTAGATCTCCCCGGTAATATGGTCCATATGTTTATTCTCCTTCCAGGGAAAGCGATGCCAGCATTCACATTGCACACTTCTACACTGCCACGTTTTCCTAATGTGCAGCGGTTTGTTAGGAGGAATTTCAAGGCCTTCCATAATTTCAAAAGTTGGCAATTAGATCAGTGCCCCCCCTCTGCCTCTTGCAGTGAAAATAAACTCTCATTTCCTTTACTTTCCCTCATATCAACACCCAGGAATTTCTGAATGTTTTGTGACTTCTCCAAAGCTTTGTTCCTCCGGGTAACTGCAAAGTATCCGAGACAAGGTCATGGGTTGCATACACGGGTCTCTAGCTGAGATGTAGCAATTCCTTTGCAAAGCAAAACCTCTTCTTGCCCATTTTCCACACTGCAGCTTGGCACCTTCTCAGTTGCTTTCTTTTCTGCAGTGTTGCCAATGGGGAAGGTTTCCTGCCCAGGGAAATGAACAGCTTTGGATGCCACACAAAGAACACGGGTGTCTGGGTCCTTTACTTTGCTGTTTTTCTGTTGTCTTTCTGTTTCCCAGTGGTCCAGCACGAGATGTGATTGCTAAGCACCCTCTGGTCCTCTGCATACATCTCATGGGGAAAGGTGGTGATGGGTTTGGTAAGGATGGGAAATTGCAGATTCAGAAATAGAATTTTTCCAGGCTGACTGACCATTTTCTGAATCACATCAAGTCCCTCATGCAGGCAAAATTTCAGCTCAGGACAGCAAGATTTTGCATAATTAGATTTCACCATGTCCCACTTACCTTTAAGAGATAGACTCTGCAATGGTATGAGCTTACAAGGGAGATTCTGGGAGTTTCAAGGCATTCAGTGCTGCTTTCTGAAAAGCTGTGAGAGCTTGGTAGAGATTACATCAAACTTACCTCCAGGAAAATAAAAAATACAGACTGTAGGAGCTAAGCAGTTAAACAGGAGGAGAGAATCCAGGATATGTTCACAAGGAAGTTTTGCAAATCCCAGTTAGAAAATCTCAGTAATATTTTGGGGTAGGTGAAACAGAGGCTTAATAGGAAGAAAATATCCCAGGTACTGTGGAGGAACTGTTCCTAGCCAGAAGCCATGAGCTGAGGAGATCAAGTAAGATGTTTCTTTCAGAGAAAGAAGAAATTGCTGCTGAAAGCAAAGATATCAACAGTGTGTCTGAGTAGCCCTACGGATTGCTGTTCATTGATGCCAATAACTTTGAACAAAGAGAAATTTCACCAGCAAGTGGCACTTTTCCCAGACCTGTACTGTCAGGCAGGAGGCTCGATACAGATTTGAGTTGTTTGAGATCTGAAACTTGAGTCACTCAGAAGACCTAGTGACCTTCCTGTCAGGTTCTTTAAATGACAAAATTGAAATCTTCTCACTATGGGCTGTGACTTCAGTTATGCCAAAAATTCATTAACTGTTTCTTCGGGCTTTTTATGTCAATTATCACAGTCTGAGATGGGAGCATTATCCCATCATGCCCTCATTCTCAAGAAGTGACACTTCTTTCTTTAGCAAAAGAAGAGGGTACAAAGTTGGGAATGTGATGAGCCCTATGGTTAGGGGAAAATTTCTGGTCCTGGTTCAGGAGGTGTTTGATGACTGCATTAATTAAGTGCTCCTTAATTGTTTAGAGGTGGACAGTAAATATACAGTTTTCTCTCTCCTTGTTGAGTGTAGGAGCTCTGAGATCAGGACAAAATGATTTCAGCATCTTGATGCTTTCTTTTATATATGATAATGAGCTTTCACTTCATACAAATTAAGGCCGCATGACCAAAAATCTGTCATGTATTTCTTTCTCCTCAAGTGATGACAGTCACTGAACCAACCTTGTGTTGGGTATAGCATAACACTGAAAACCAGCATGCAATGACATTGCCTGGTTTGCTATTTCAATAGAAATTCTGGTTGGGGCCCTTAGAAGGTCCCCACCCTTTCTCTCATGTCCGTTCTGTCCGACAGTAACTTATCTGTACCATTTCCACGATTAGAAAAGCTCTGCTAAGGTAGTGCCAAACTCTTTGGGCAACAAGATAATGAAGGATCCTGTGTAGCATTTATTTTACACTGTATCTGAGCATTTGTTTAAGCCATCATTCAAAGGGATATTTGTCTAACTTGAAGAAAACAGAGGAAAGACAGTTTTTGTGTTTCAGGTGGATTCTAAAGTTAAAAAATATTTGCTGACTTCAGAAAAATGGAGTTCTTTTACATTGCAATAAGTCTTCAAACCAAGCAGCAGAGGAAGTTGGGAGACATGGCTTGAGCTGTTACAAAGGAATCAGGTTCTGTTTAAACCTCTAGATTACCCATTTATTGGAACTGTTTTCCCTGAGAGTGGGCTTTTCTCTGAATTACACAAGATGTCTCCTAGCTTGCACCTTCAATTCCTAAAAGAGTCTGGAAAGATCCTATTTTCCAAAAGTACTGAAGGAAGCTCTGAATGCTTAGCCCTACACCTGATTTTATACTCTAGGAATGTTTTAAACTCCTCACAGACATTTTATATTCATGGAGTGTGAGTTTTCTCTGATACAGCTCTGGGTGAATATTGATTTTGTACCACGCTCCACAAAGTTGCATTTGTGCACTATGGAGAGGAAAAGCCCTGGATTAAAGCTGCTGTAAGAAAATTCAGTCATGCAGCTCATGTATGTGGACTTGTATAGATCATGGCCATGCTTTATCTCCTGGATTAAAGCCTTCTTCCTTGGCCTGAGAGCTGGCTGCACAGGGACACACAGGGCACGTGGGAATGTACACTGTCTGCCAACTCATTTTGTTGCTGTCTCACCACAGTTCATTCTGCCTTCACACATGAGACTATCTGAGTGTAGGAAAAATCACCTGGCAAGGGAAGGGAAATCTAACCCGACAGAAGACTTAGATGCTTCCTTGGAGCATACCAAGGAAGCTGTCTAAGGCTGCCCTCTAATTTTGGATCTTGGCATGCAACGACACATCTCATTCCTGACAAGTGAAGAAGCTCTCTTTAGGTCTAGGTGTCAGCGGCACGAGTCTGAATCCATTGGATTTACACTGGTTTCCACTTGTCTGGAGACGGGGATGAAAATTTGAAACAACACCTGCTGACTGTCAAATCTGAATGAAGTTGCTGGGGGTGGGAAAAAAAGTGGGGAGAAGAAATCTACTGCTGCTTTTGCCCATGTTTTATCTTTGGCACTTATCTATTTGGTAAAATCAGCTGTCTGGGCATCTGCCTGCTGCTTAGCAGCAGAACTGCTCTGCTGATGCTCTGCAGGACTTTATCTGGGGACGTGTCAGAGAAAATAACTGGTCCATTATTGCTCTCAAACAGTGGATTTCTTTTTTTCTTTATCCATGACTTAGAATAGCAAGTAATTTACTGAGAAAATACCTTGTTCCTCAGTAATTCAGTTTAAGGATGTATAGAAAGAATCTGGGTGTCTTCTTTGGTACTTTGTGTGCTCTATGTACTTAAGAACTCTCATTAATTCTGTCGTACTCATGAATTTTTGTTATTCACAAAATTTATCTGGGTCGTCTTGCTGCCAGTGCTATCATGGGTGAGGGTTTGCTCATTGAATAAGACGTGTGTGTCGTTCTGGTTTGTTGATAGTATCATGAATCAATAGCTGTCAGGGGATGGTAGATAATGTGTGCCTTGCATTATTGCTTGAGAGAAGGAGGGGAGGTGTTCAGGAAATCAGAGAACACAATAAATAAGTAGGCATGTGGGTATTTGTTTTGTTCTGCACTGGCATCCAGCTAAGCCAGAGGTAAAACTTTATGGGTTTTGGTGCAGCACTGGGTGTGACTGGCCATGAGGCTGGCACAGGAGAAACAGTCCAGAGGTACCCACTGACTCTCTGTGCAGTGCTCAAAAGCCACTCACACTATTGTCCCGTTCCTGAGCATACCAGAACTGACATGTGCACTTCACTATTTGTAAATCCCTTTCTGCCTCTTTCCACATAGCTTTGGTCAGCCAAGCCCCATTTTGGAAGGCTTGCATGCTTTCACCCAGCACAGCTGGATCCAGAGGGGCAGCAGCTGAAGAAGCTGATGTTTGAGTAGATGATGTACAGTGAATAATTTGGAGAAGACACAAATCCAGCCTCTGCACAAGTGGCCAACTCCTTACAAACAGCACTGAAGTCATGTCCTGTGAGCTCTGTCCTGCTCTATCATCTCCTTTTGGAAAACCTCATCCACCTTCATCCAGTTGTCCAGTCCAGTGTAGCAGCTGCACTTTCTACCTTCAAATTCCTGTTGGCTGATGTCAACGTGAGAGATGCTCTCCCATAAGGTCCTGTGCCCAGGGCTGGCCCTGCAGAGTCCACCACTGCACTGAGCCACTTCTGACTCCTGCTGGCACTAAACACGTGCTGGCCCGTGGTGTTTTCCTGCAGTTCAGCTTCATCTTGTTGCAGCTCAGTGCCAGAAGAATTAGGAAATTCAGTGACAGAATCACAGCATCATTAAAGTTGGAAAAAATCCCTAAGCTCATTGAGTCCAACCATTAATCTAACAGTACCCTGTTGCACAGCTGAAGCAGGGAGGTTGTCAGCCACATTTACCTCAGGGACCAAAGGTTGCTGAGAAGCTCTGGCCCAAGCCCAGCCTCTCTTCTGCACTGCAATCCTGTTGCGAGCAGCCAAAATCTGCCGATCAGGTTCCCTGCTGTCTCCTATCCCTGTTTCCTATCTGCTCTCTTCATGTAATGTTCCTCCCTCAGAGCAGAGCTTTACAGGTTGCCTCTGTGCAATCCCACCACTACTCCAGGAACCAGTACCAGCCCTGTGCTCCAGCTCACACTGGTCACAATGTACCTCCTGCTGCCATTCCTTAGAAGAAGAGTCCCCCAGCCTTCTTTCTTCCAGAAAGAAGACTTGACTTTCTGAATGCGTGAGCTGATCTAACAATTTTTTTTCCTCTGATGGCCAGAACACACCTTGGCGTTGGCCCTGGTGCAGCAGAGCAAATAAATGGGGGATGAATGTAGACCTGGAATGCAGCAAACAGGGTGGATGGACGTGGCTTTCTTACCCAGTTAGTGTGGGATGTGTTGGCACCTGTTCAAGCAATTTCTTGCTCAACCTGGACATTCCTATCTACTTCTGTAACGTTAGTGGGTAATGTTATGCAGCACTGAGGATAAATTCAAGGCCCAAGTGATTGCTGTGTTGTAAAGAGGCATTTTGATCTTCTGGCACTAGATCTGACTGATGGCGCCCGTTTGAGCTGAGCCTGTTGCCGTACACCCAAGCTCACCTCTTCCAGCTGGCACAGTGAGATCTGGCTGCCTTTCGTCTGCTTTGCACCTCATCAGCAGCGAGGATGATGCTGGATCCAATTTAGGTGGTGATGTGGTAGACAGTGCGTGAGGCAGAGCAGGATGTTGGGAGTGGCTCCGCATCTGTCTCCCATCACGGGGTCTGGCTGGGATTTTCCGTCTGGCTGTGGGAAGAGCAAATCTTAGTGAGCAAGGAGCACGTGCGCCCGCAGAGCGCAGTTGTGCCTGGGATTGCAGCTGGGGAGGGAGCAACCTTTAATAAGCCAGGTTATGGCATTAGTTTGGGTGTTGCAAGATCTGGGCTCTTCTGCTGGGCCTGTGTCACTCACTTGTGAGATTTGGATCTGTTTTTTCAGCTCAGCAGAGCCTTAAGCTCATCTACAGTTGTTAAAATGCACAAAAAATGGTCTTGATGGGGTGTGGTGCAGTTTAGCATTTGGAAAGAAGTGTGAGGCTGGTTTATTGGTGAAAGGAGCCTTAGAAAATTCAAAGCATTGTTCTGACCCTCATTCATGGAGTAGTTGAGGTTGGAAGGGACCTCTGGCGGTCACCTGTCTAACCCCTCACATTCAAAGCAGGGTAATGCTTCTTGTATTGCTGGCTTCCAGCACTTTCTTCACTGGTTGTGCAAGCTTAAGTGAATTTTGATTTTTTTAATACTGTTTCCTTGCAAAATTCCTTCCATTGTTTGTCTGGTCTGCATGTCTTCTGAGTTTGTTTGGGCTGAATGGTGCCAAAATGTGGAGTGGAGCCTTTCCTCTGCACACCCTCTGCTCCATGGACAAATGCCTGGAAAACAGTCTGATTCACTGCAGATTTCAAGCCTGTGGATCCCCAGAGGGATCCTCTGTTTATATCTGAGGGCTCTGGTGCATAAGGGAGATTGCACTTGCATGCACAGAAATGTTTGAGTGATATGAGGGCCTGTTCCTAAACTGGAGCAGATGCCACCCATTTGGCTTTGCCACGAGATTCTGGGCTATCAGCAGCCCTTGGCTGAACACACGGATGCTGAGCAGCTCCACTGTCCCAGAAGAAGAGCAGGAGTGAGCAGCTAGAGGAGGGGATACCAATAGCCACAAGTCTGTTTGCCACAACCACATCTCCAGTACAACTGCAAGCCTTAGCTTGCAACAGGAGCTGTTGAAGAGTGCCCTTGGTTTGAGACAATTGGGGCAGGGCTTATCCCTCCTCTTCACATCTATGTTTCCTGGGTTTTTGAAATTTTCCTCCAAACCACAGCCCTCTTAGAAGCCTCTGAGACCTTCCTTCACCCCTGGTTTAAACAATAAAACAACTTTTTTTTTGGTAGTTATCTGTCTCCTGCCCAGCACCTCATCAACAGAGCACAGAGCTTATGTCTGCCTCACGTGGGCAGGCATCCTTTCCCAATTTTTTTTGCAAAGTATGAAAGGCTAACAGAAGAAAGCTGGTTGCTATCTGTGCCGCTGCTTAATCCTCAGTCTCCAATTCCCGCTATCAGCACTATCAGGGAGACTTTTCTCTCTGCCACCATGTTGCAAAACTGCAGATAACATAATCCTAAATCCCAGGTAAAAATTTGACCCTTCTTCCGTGCAGCTTTAGTTTTGAAAGCAAAGTCTCTTGCATCAGATGAATCACGGCTGGTAATATTCTCCTTCAGCCTATATTGCCTTAGCATCAAACCAAACCCCATGTGCTTTTTGCTGTCTTATTTTCTGAAACTATTTTCAGTTTTCATTTGAAAATGTCTTTTAATGTGGCCTTGCATGTAAGACCTTCTGGGAAGAGGAATTGAAAAATTCCATGATGCATCTTTCCCTCCTGAAAAGCTTTGATTTATGGCTAAGAAGAATTATTCTTGCTTCCCATAAAGTAATTTTTCCAGCATGTTGGCTACAGACCGGGTAAGATTACTTCCAAATCCAGAGAGCTGTGGATTTATCAAGCCATCTAAAATTCACATACACATGCACATATGTTTAAAAATATCCAGTGGGGCATTTTTTTTTCTGTTACATAGAACAAATTCAATCAAATTCATTAAGTTCCCTTGGTTTATTACCAATGGAGTTGAGACTGGGCTCTGGTCCAGGGACTGCATCTGTGCAGGTATTATTACCATGATCACCTGCACTTGTCATAGACCAGATTTTTTCTCTGTGTGCTAATTACAACCATAACGTGTGCTTTAGTTGCAGACAATAATGTCTTATAGGAACATGCTTTCATTCTTAACTGCATTACAGTAAAAGCACATGATTAATGATGGCATTTAATGGAAAATCCCAAGTGGTTGGAGTCTAAACAGTATGGGAAGTTCTGATGAGCCAACCTCCGAGTTCCTGTGGGTGCTCACAATATGCCTGTTTAGGGACAGACTGTGGGTGAACTTTGTGGGTTAATGCACTAAGTAGAAAGGGTTTGTGGAGGCCTTTTTCCAGGCAATGAGCAGCTACAGCACTGGGTTTTCATGGAAGCAGCTGTGACCCTGCCATCTCCAGCCATGTAGGCTTGCTTGGCATTAACAAGCATTACTGGCTTTTATGTGGGTGTGGGCTAAAACTTTTTGCCGACATCTTTATGGCGTGTTTAATTCTGCTCCAAGATTAGGAAACTATTATTTTTGTGCACACATCAAGTTATCACGGCCACTTGGTAGTGTGACTGCAGAGGAAGGAGCTGGAGTAAAATCCTGGCACATCACAGACTGGGGATTAAGAACCTTGCAAGCATGCTGTCTCCTCTGAACCTCACCAGTCCTAGGCTGCTGCTCCTTAAACAAGTTCATGCCACCTGTGCCTCTGCCACTGGCACATTGGGGGCTACAAGGAGCTCAGCAAATCCAGGCTACCATGGTTAATCCTGGAGGTGCCAATGGCACCTTCCTGTGCAGGTCCTGACCCGTGTGGTATCTGCTGCACCAAAAAGAGGGCAAACCACCTATGCAACCTTTCCTAAATAAGCTTGGATTGCTGTGCAGAAGAGTTTGACCAGTAAATTAGAAAGCAAATTAGAGGGGAAAACTTGGCTCTGTATTCCTTAATGTGGCCACAAGCTGCCAATACGGTGTGGTGTCCCATGCATGCTGTGGGGTCTAAATGCACCTCCTGCTCCTGCACCTGCCCAGAGTCAGTGGCTGCTGGAAACCTTTCCTAAACCCAGTTTAGGAGCCAGTTCCATAACATGGGAGCAGAATGTGGCTGCTTTAGAAAAGCCACCCCAAACTGGCTTCTGCATCCCTAGAATCTCACCTTCTTGACATGACATGCTTACTCACACAGTTCAAGGGCCTCTTTACAGTCAAGCCAAAAAAACCACCAGAACTGTAGCCATGATTTTCTGAACTTGTTTGAAAAATTTCTCTTTTTGGGCACCTGACTTGGTGTGGTCCTCTGGCATCTCAAAGATGTGCTGTGGTCCTGCTGACACATCAGGTTGCTCACATGAAGACCCCAAAAACTTTCCAGTGACAGGAAGATCTTGCTGCCTGCTTGTCTTTGTAAAAAGAGTTTGTTACTAAATGCATCATACATGATTATAAAACCTCCCACCTTCTGTGTTGGGTCTTTCAGGGTGGAACTAAAACAAGCCACACACAACAGTGTCTCTTTGGGCCTTCATACTTAAAAATTAATTTTTTCCCCCTATAGTAGCAGGAGAAGGATAGGCAGTGGCAACTGATGGAATAGGAATTTGAGCATCTGGAACAGGGTAAAATCCAAGAAAACAGTGAACTCTGCTAGATTTTCTCCCCGCCCTGGATTCTGAATAGTTTTTCCATCCCACAAAAACACTCATGGAAGGGAGATGTTTTTCTCCCTGTTTAACTGTAGCAAAAAGCATGCTGTGAATCAAAGGTGCTTCCAAGAGCATCTGGAAATATTTCCCACCCCAAGCAGAGACTGGTGATGCCTGCTGTGAATGCTTTGCAGCATCCCCCCCAAAAAAAGTGTGTGAAAGAAAACTCAGCTAGGACATTTTCAGGGGAGTGGGGGCAGCAGGTAGAAGAAACAAGGGCTGGATGTTGGTCAGCAGCTGGTATCCCTTGGTGACACCAATGTATGCTGCTGTGAATGCAATGTCACTGGTCCTGGGTAGCTGCTTGACTCTGTGATGGGTCACACAGGGCTTGTTTCCAGCTGTCTTGGTGCCTTTTCCAATGGGAACAACATGGATAAGAGCAAAGCTTGGTCTGTGGAAGCCCCTGATTCCCACCTGGGTGGCAGTGTCCTGATTGGCAGTGGGGGGACCACCCAAGTTGGTAGTTACTGTTGAGTGCAATTGCTGTGGCACATTTCTGTGATGCTCTTTTTTGGCAATACCTGGCTGTGGCCATTTCACAAAGTAAACAACATCCTGAAGCAATAGTGAGGATCACTTTGGTGGGTCTGGTGCAAGGAGTCACCCCCTTCTATATCCAAACCATCTCTGCCACAGGCAGGCCCTTTGAACTGAAGATGCAGTGATAGATCCTGGGACTGTGCTGCTTCTCCCAGGGAGACCAGGAGGGGTCCTAATCTCTCATCTGACCCTCTTATTTTAAAGGGAGGAAGGCTTTATAAAAGAATTCTTTATAAAAGAATGTGCTTTTCAATTGACCTGCTCTGACATGTATTTCCTACATGAACTTGGCCAGTTATTTGAGCTCTCAGTGTTTCAGTTTCCCATGAGAATACGAAGACTTCCCTTACCTTGAGGTAGTGTTCCTTATTGTCAGGGAGGGGCTAGAGGATCACAGGAGAGATGGATGCTACATGACTTGGCACCTACTGTGTGTGTAAATGGCTCTCAGCAAGACACCTCTCCCTTTCTTCTCTGTCCCTCACTGGGGAGGCTCCTGTGTAGCCAGTTCTGCTTGCAATGGGTTTCTAAGAGCTGGTAGATGCAGGCTTCTAATGATGTCAGTTTTCCAGACCAAGATGGCCATGAGAAGACACATAGCTTTCACTGCAGGCTCACCAGTGGGTCACAAATCCCAAGATAGCCATGAGAAGACACATAGCTTTCACTGCAGGCTCACCAGTGGGTCACAAATCCCATCTGCGAGGGCATGCTTAATTCACCCCAGCTACCAGTGCTGCCTGACGCCCCAATTCTTCCACCTGCTGCCCCTCTAACCGGGGCTGGTTGGGTCTATTGCTCTGTCATGGACTGTGTCAGATAATGGACATAGAGGGGATTTTTTATGACTTGTTACATGAAGAAAGCCTGAGATTTTCTGAGCCCAAGGGAGAACAGCTTCTGGAATTAAATGGACGCTGTTCTGCACAGGCTGTTCACTTTTGCTGGTTTCCTAGTGGAAAACTCCCAGCAAAAGCCTTGGAGAGTGATACGTGGAGAATACATAAAGACATAATATGGCAGAGAAGAAAATCAGACATTTTTCTCATGCGTGTGTCTGTCTGTTGAGATGTATTTATTATCAGTTTCATATAATTTTATATTTTCCAATGTATTTCAGATATATGGTATGACATAAAAATACAGAGTCTTGCGACAGTGTTATAAATGATTGGAAATTACCAGCTGGGAAATTTGTCTTCTGCAATATATAACACAATGGAAGCACGTTGTATTAAAAAAAAACCCCAAACCCCACCTATATTTAAAAAAAAAATAAAATAAAAAAGAAGTACTTGTCATAAGCAATCTGTTTCCCAGGAATATTCTGGATACAAAGTGGAGATTTATAAACCCTGCAGTGTGTGCAGAGAAAATGGATGCAAACGTGAGCCCCTGGTTGGAGTTAAACTGCAGTGGCATTCCTGCAGCTCTCTGCATCCAAGCCATGTGTACAGCATGGATGGCTTCCAGCTGGGAATCCAGCAGCGCTGCCGTCCTCCCTTCTAAAACTTGGGAAGACTGCACTTCCCTGGTGGGGTTTGCATGGGTACAGGACAGATGTTTGCGAGTCAGCAATTGGCCTTGCTAAGCTTTGGACGTGATTCTGGACCTTCTCTTTTCTCTGTTTCCCTCAGAGACAAGGAAATAAATTACTTTAATTCAGCTGAGGATGTGAAGAGCTGCTGTTCATCATGGAAGAAGTAGACGTTTGCATTTTTTGTGAAGGTAACTAGATTTTTGAATAACATGTATTTCAAAATAATTGTGCATCCGTGGGAATTCAATTCCTGTTTTTGTGCCAAATCACCAGACATCTGTCAATTGATACAAAGCTGGATGTATTTGACTTAATAAGCAGCAGGCTGTTGTTAGGACCTGCCACCCAGAGAAGCCGTGGCAAATGCTATGCATTTGGCTATTGATGACTGTTGATCCATGTGCCAATAGCAATAATAAGGCTAACCAAACTGGCTCAGGGAAAGATGAAAAAATCCCCAGACTTTCATACCAGGTTTGGAAACAGGCAGTATCTACCGTTCTCACATTAGCCAGCGCACAGAGGGATGTGGAATGAGAGTGTAAAGGGCCAGAAGTGATGAAAAACATACTTCACATTGCATTTCTGTGAAAAATTGCTTCCAGGAGCGTGATGGTGGGAGAAATGGGCCCACTGACCTGATCAGTGAAGGCTCACATGAGTAGCATCCAGGGGCTTGGCTGGGGCAGGGACATAAACCTCTGTCTTGGCCTGAACAGATCCGTGCTGGTGGATTCCATTCACAAAAGGAGGAATACCTCATATTTTAATGCAATGGGTAGCCTGATGTAGGAGTCCTCCTATTTTACGGCATCCTTGAACTATCTGTTTTTCCTAGTCTCATAACCATCTGGTAGCCATTAATATCCCCTTGGAAAGCCAGGAATTTTTTTTCCCCCCAAAGACACGTAACATTCCATGCTTCCTTGACTCTTCACAGAGCCTCCAAGAAAATCTCTCCCAGCTACTTGCTAAAAGACTGTTTTTAGGCAATAAGTCTACAGCTGAAGAATCTTTCAAGCTTGTCCTTTCCATGCAGGCATCTTCCGAGGCCACGTTCCCAGTCTGTTCCTTTGGGTGGGATAAGTGCACGTGGCCAGGGAGGTGTCGGTGAGGGAGAGACTCACGGCAGCCAAAGGCAGCCCCCATCTGAGCTCAGCTTCAGCTCCTTCATAGCCAGCAGAGAGACAGTGAGTTCTGGAGTGTGAAGCATCTGCCCTAACGTAGCCATCTGTCTTGGGATGAGATGGATCACAGCCCTATTGCTCGGGATTGACTGTAATGGGGGAGTATCACAATTAGTGGGATGGATGGCAATACTTTGGAGCCTAATGGTGGACAGGATGGACACCTCCTTTGATCTCTTGTGTTGGAGGAGAAGCTGCTTCTACTATATGTGACAGGTCTGAAAAGGATCACTGACAGCTTTGGCTTCAAGTGTGTGTGAAAATCATCTGTTCTCCTGGATGGCTGGTGGCACAGTGACCTCAAGGCTGGAACAAAACCCTGGCGCAAAATGAATTCCTAAAAATGGGCAGAGAGTATTTATGGGGCTGAGAGTGGATTCGCTCAGTCCTTTTTGAATATACTAAAAATAAGCACAAACACTAATGGCCTCTTTAATGGTTAGACAGACATTAATGTTAATGGACTTCTTTCCTTGCTATCCACTCTCTGCCTAAAATGTGTTTGGTGTCATTGGCCAAAGTCAGACAATATCACCCAAGCTAATTCTGTCTGAGTGACTTAATGAGCAACACAGGCACTCCTCTAGGGATTTCAGGTGGCACAGCTGTAAAATATTTAGTGAGATAAGGACCGATGCTGTTTCAAAATAGTTGAAAGAAGCACATCAAATCCAATTTTTGAAATGCTAGGACTGTGTCCTCTGCATACTGCTGTGTTTTATGTCCCTGCTTTTTTTACAGAAATAGCCAGGGAACAGGGCAGGGTGGAGTGGGGGAGGAGGGGAAAGGAAAAAACCCCACTAAAGGCAAATGTGGGAGAATTTGATATGTCTATATAAACCTGTATTTTTTTTTTCTATTTCAGTTCCTTTTTTTTTTTTTTTTTTTCCTGGAGATGGAAAGTCTTGTTCTTGCAATTTATAATCTTGCAGTATCACCTTTGCACAAAACTGGGGAAGGTGGAGGGAAGATGGGGAATGCATTTCTGGTAATATCCATCTGCTTTTGTTAGATCACATGCTAATTCCCAATCTTTGTATTCCGCAGCCTTATTTACATTACATTATCATTTCATTTATGGGCCCCTCGGAGTTCTCCGTCACTTTGGGGAGCTCTCTAAATTTGCCTTTCATCACGTATTAATGAAGTGTTAATAGCTCACCCCAGCCATTTTTGAGCAAACACCATGTGATGTGTTTGTGTTGTGCAAACAGCCCGTGCGCTTTGCTAATACACGGCCGGTGGGGACGCGGCATCTGCCACCTCCCTGATAATTTCTTCTTCCTCTGCTTGCTTTGCTTGCACACCACATCCCCGCCCCTCGGAGGCCAGCGTGGACCTCTCTGCACAGAACTGAACTCCTGAAGCTCCGTGCACCACGTCTGGTGGCAGAGGACAGGAGAATGAGGCAAAGTCATTGAAAATTGGGCAGTTCCTGGAGGCTGGTCCTAGGCAGGAGGTCTGCTGGATGTGTGCACGCCTGGCAGCTGGTTTGCTCCAGAAATCAGGCAGAGCAAGGGGTGGTGGATGACCTCTTGCTGCCCAAATTGGTAGGACAGGAGGTCTGAGCCTGTGCCACGCTCCCCAGTGCACTCAGGGATTTGGGGGTTTTGACTTGCCTGTTGCTGCCTGTGCTTTTGCACTTAATTCTGTCAGTGTTTGTGTCTGGTTATTGATTTCTGGTGAGTTCTTCCATCCAAACAAGAAGAATTTTTTTTTTTTTTAAACGAGCTGAGTAAAAAACTGAAAATGTACAATCACGAGCAACTTAATTTTTCTTTGCTGGTTTTTTTATTTTTTTTTTCCCAAAACAAGCAAGTTGCAACTGCATGGGGGGAAATCCAACCTTTTTTTTTTTTTTGCCAGCCCCCCCACTATGAGGGAGCCATTCATCAACTTTATTTCTTAGGTAGTCAGGAACCACACATTTTCTGTATTCCCTTCTGTGTTGGCTTTTGTGCATTTTCTTACCTTCCCTTTTTTTGTCTTCAGCTGCTGCTGGACACCTTCTGCCCTGACCTCAGATTGCTGCTCCTGAAATACAGAGAGGAGTAAAATCTGATACTCTGGGGGATGTTCTCTTGCAGGATCAGACTGTTGCATTCATGTAAGTGATGGGAAGAGGCACAGTGATGTATTTTAAATACAGCTTTGGGAAGAGCTTACTGACAGGTCCTTAATAAATGCTAAATAAATGCATCTTCCAGACGTCATTGCTGTGTGAGAGAGGGGGTGATAAGCCTTCTGAAGGTTTTAATGCCCCAAAACAACCCTTCCTGAGGCACCCCCAGCACCCCTGTCTGCCAAGGCAGCAGGGCAGGGCAGCAGGGGCCTGTGGGGGGATAATGCAGAGTCTGGTTGTGCGTGATGGGCCCTGATCACTTGGAAGGTCGTGAGGAAACATCACCTTCTACACGAGCAGACCTTGTTACTAATTCAGCCACTCAGCCTAATTCCCATTAGCCAGGGATGACATTTGCAGCCCCCTGCAAAGGACAGGGACGTGTTTCTTGCCTCCTTTGCAGCCTGGGCCACGCTGTGTTGTGAGATCCATCACAAAGCCCAGCTGCGGGGATGCTGTAGTTTTTAAACATATTCAAGAAGCACGGTGCCTCTTTTTTTTTTTAATGCACCTCCCATTAATTCTCTAGGATATGTGATAGGATGCAAACCTCTTACCGCTGACCTTTTAATAACAATAAAATCACTCAGTGGTGCACTTTATTTTGATTTATCATTGCACAACATAAAGGGATTATATATCAAAGGAGGCAGTAAAATGATAAGACTAATAAGAAGAGACCAGAGGAAGATGGGGAATAACTGGAAGAAGTTTCATTGGTATTTTCAGTCAAAAGAGATAGGAAACTATGGCTTATCTTGAATGGCCTTGGGAATGATTTTTTTCTTTTCCTTTCCAGCAGCTGAAAATGCATAGATCATGTCAAAATAAATTCATATTTTTTAAAAAAATACAGGTTATGTAGAATTTATCTCCAATAATTGGAGTACTGGACATTTTCTGCAAGCTTCAACTATGTTATTTTTTCATATTTAAATTATTTTTTTAAAAGGAGATTTATCCATAGCTGTCATATATTTTGATTTTATTTCATTTTTATTACCAGGGTAGTTTGATCCATTGGCAGAGCAAATATCAAAAGTTAGGCTTGTCAAACACCTCAAGATTTTCTTTTAAGAGAAGAAGATGTTAAAGGGGAAATGATTGCTCTAAACCTCTTATTTTATCCCCCTTACACACAAGCTGACAGGTAACAACCACAGTGTTTGGAGCATGAACACGTTTGTCAAAGTGATGCGTAGGACATCCAAAATGCTTTGTGAGTTTGAGTTATGTTTGAATAGCTTCAGTAAGAATTTCCAGGAAAACTCTAGGAATATCAAAACATGACTTTCTTCCTTTGTGGGTTAATGAAAGTGAGTGTTTTTACATATTTAAGTGCTGTTTAAAGAAATCCTCATTGTATAACAGCTTTTTTGTTACAAAGATTGGCTTGTGGTAAAAGAATAACAATTTTAAAACATAGCCAAATCATTCTGTAGAGAGCTAAAGGTTTTGTGTGAGCTTTTTACCATTGCTCGGCCAAAAAGCCCAAACTCTCCCTTCCAATTCTACCTGACCTCCTTTCTTCTCTCTTCTTTTTTTTTCAGTAGAGCAGCAACTGCACCAGGAAAGGGCTGAAAACAGGAGGCTAAAATTCAGCTCATCAGCGCAGACACGGGAGGTCGCCTCGTCCAGCCTCTTTCTTCTGCTGTAAGCCTTGGAAATTACCCACCATTAACATTTCATCAGTCCAGGGATTTGGATGGCAGCTGGCAGAGGAGCTGTCTAAAAGCAACACAGGCTGTGCTGCAAGCCAGCCTTTCTGAGGGTGTTTTAGGTGCAGCTGCTGTGGTTCAGCCAAGTGCTGGTTGTGACTGTAAGGCCATGTGGCCTGACCAGCCCGCTCATGTCACAGCTGCACTCCAGCCCCCTGTGGGCCTAGAGAGGAGTAAATCCCCTGAAGACTGAGAAAAGGAAAACAAGCAGGAATGAGGTCTGAACACACAAGGAAGGAGGTCTTGTACGGAAAGAAACAAGTAATTTTAAATATGGAGTTGGCATGCTGTTTTTTGGGCTCCTGTCTTTGAGAAATCCACAGACAGGTGCAAAATGAGCATTAATGGGACACTGGAAGGTCACAGACACTGGGACGAGGGGAAGGAAATAGGCAGCAGCCAGAGCTGGAGAAAACAAAAAGGAAGAAGTGAGATACAATTGTCTGAGCAAGTACAAGTGTGGCTCTGATGCTCATTGCAGCTGAAATGGGTACTTCAGCCCATTCCTGCATGAGGACCTTTATGAAAGACATTTTTGGCTTTGCAATTTCATCCTGTTGGCTAATTTAGGAGCTGAGTTCCTCACAGCATGTTTCCTGCTAGGATGCTGGGGAGCATTTAATTTCTTATTCCAGGAGTGGAAAATAAAAGATGAAGAGGAAAAGCCTGAGTTCAAAAGGTTGGGTTGGGTTGTCTCCACCAAGTTCAACTGACTTTATTTTACTGTAGAGCCAGTTCATCCACTTTCCTGAGGATGCTGGTCCCGTGGACAGGGAGATGGCCAGAAGACACAACCAGTCACCAGCCCACCTAAGACCTCAATCGCTTGTTCTTTGTTGGTTGTACAGGAGTGTGTGGCAGTGGGTTCTTCTTCTACATGCTTGAGCTAGAAAACTAAATTTAGGAGGAAGAATTTGGCCATCTCTAAGTAGTTTTATGTTGCAAAGTGTAAAAACTGGGCTGATTTTTATGTCTTCCCAAGGGTTTTCATAGAGGTCTCTGCCTTCCCCTGCTTGATCATAGAAAATATTGAAAACATCCTTGGACTGAGATCACTCTCTTGCACAGGTTCAAGGCCAGAGCCAGAGCTTGTGCCAGAACAGATGGTGTTGTTAGACATGTGAGGGGAATATAGAAAAAAAAAAAAAAAGACAAGTAGAAAAGTGCATTTCAAGAGTCGTCAGCCCTCCAACTTTGAAGTGCCAGGGCATGTTTGCTGCAGTCATTTCTCAAGGTCCCCACAGAATTGCTGAGAGGAAGAAAGCCGTGTTTAGAAAAGCTGCCAGATGACAGGACCTGAGGATGTAGGGCACGGAGCAATCACACGGTGCTTTGCTTGCTCAAAGTGCACCTGCAGGGAGGAGAGCAGGGATGGGAGTGTGTCTTTGTGACAATGGGGGGGAGCGCAGGAAGGGATGGAGAGTCTGCTAAATGCATATAAATACATAAAAATCCATCTTGAGGCTGCTCCTCTGAAAAAGCCACACTTATTTCTATATGCACAGATATTTCTGCCTGAACATACAGCTCCATTTCAGCTGCAGGCTGTGAGCAGCACACCTTGGTGTGCCTGTGTGCTGTGTAGGTGTGAAACCCCGAGCTTCCCAAGGCCATGGGCTTGCAGGATACCTCCCTTGGTGCTGCCCTATCAAATGCTGGAGGTGTTTTTTTCTGGTGTGACATCCAGAGGCAAGTGAACACTGGGGAGGGTCTGGAGGAGAGGCAGAGCAATGCCAACCACAGAATCCTCTTGCCCCAACTATTTGCCCCAGTGCAGAGCTGACCCAAGCAAGAATGTACAGAGGAGGGCCTTAGATCAGGTGCAGGACGTGTCCAAAATGACAGACAGAACACTCCAACCTCTTACAGCTGCCATTTCAGGCTCCTGGACCAAAACCCAGGCACGCTGAGATCCTCCAGGTAACATTCCACAGGTGTCCATTGCAACACTGGATTTTCCTTCGTGCTCCTCCTTATCCACCTTGTTTCTGGAACTTTCCTCCTTGCTGCTGCTGGCTGGCTGATGGGTCCTTTTCCTGAGCCACCACCAGAGCCTGAGGAGTACGAACAACACTCCTGAAATGGCCCAAAACTGTCACTGCTGCAAGGCAGTTCACCAAAAATCCTTCATCAAAAGGCTTGTCAGGCAATGGAACCAGCTGCCCAGGGAAGTGTCACCATCCCTGAAAGGATTTAAAACCTGTGAAAATGTGGCTCTTGGGGAGACAGTTTAGTGCTGGACTTGTCAGTCAATGGTTGGACTCAATGGTTTTGGAGGGCTTTCCAGCCTAAAAGATTCTGTGATTCTGTGATGAGGTCTGGTTGCATAAAACTGGAGGACACAAGTGTCTTCTGGATGGAAAATAACAGCACAGCAATGAGTTAACAGATCCCTCTCATCTCCTGCTCTTGGAGGCAGAAATCAAAGCCATCTTGCAGTCTCACTAGTTTGTAGCATCTCACTGGTGGTGTGGCTCTGCTGAACAAACCCACGGCAATTGTCTGCCCACTGACTCCTGCCTGATAAACCTTGGGGTAAAAAAAAATGTTTTCTGAGCTTTGGGTTAAAAAACTCCACTGTTCCTTGAGAGAGAGACTTGGAGATGCTCAAGCAGATTGAGTAGAGCAGCATGTTGAAGTCCAAGCTCGGAGCTGTGTTTTGCCTGTGGTTCTATTTCATTTAATTCAGAGAGTGGGAGATGAGCTGGTTTTAAGCCCAAGCATGCTGTGCTGTTAACAGTAAGGCTGTGGTGCTTACCCTATTCCTATATTCCTTCCCATCCTTCTCTGAGTAAATCCTGACAAGGATGTGCTGGCTGGGCTTAGGAAGGCTTGTGGTTTTGCAAACACTGTGCTGGAGGAGAAGGAGGTGTTGAAGTTTGTGGTTTATGTAGTGGGTTGGTGGTTGGAGCAGTTTTTAGACAGAACCCAAGAAATGCATTTAAAGCATCCAACTCACAATAATTAATGGGGCTTCCTTGCCTGGACTGTCATTGTTTCTGCAGGCTGCATTCAAAGGACCTCCTTTGCCCTGGAAAATTCTCTGCAAGGGATCACCACCTAAAAATGACTGTTTCAGACCAGAACTGCCATGATTTGACAAAGGCTGAGCTCAGTTGTTTCAAAGGGATGCATTAATGACCAGATAGTTTTTTAAACCGAATCACATTTTGCAGAAGAGTCTCTGTTCCTGCTCTCAGCAGCAGCTCACCTTTTCTGTATCTTGAACCTGCACCTTTGAGGAGGAGGGCCAAAGGCATTGGGAGCACTGGATTGCAGCCCTGGACTTTGTCCAGGCTGGGGCTGCAGCAGTGCCCTGCCCACACTGTGCAGGGGAGGGAAGGGAGGGCTCTGCACCCGGGATTTACCTGCCCACGCTGTCTCATCACTGCATGGGCACATGCAACATCTCACAACACACACCTGCAGAGCTGGAGAGACCCACACTCAGCTGAGATGTGGGATGTGATGTGTGATGGGCTGTGCCAGCCAGCCAGCGGCACAGTTTTGGCCGAGAAGGGTCATGAGGCTGGAGCACTTACCCCTGCAGGAATGACCCACCTGAAGGCTCATTGCTTGTGTTCTACCTGTTCACTTCTCCCAGACAAATACAATCACCATTCTTTGGTTTTAATATTTTTCAGCTGTATATGAGATGTGGCCCACGGTTGAGGCTTTAGTTGTTTTCCTGTGGGAATGCAGGACAATTTTTTTTCTGTGCTCCCACCTTAAAAGCAAGGAGAGTCTCCTTGTGGTGTTCTGAAAGATAAGCCAGAGTCCTCAGGCTGTGGCCCCTATTAAAGGCATGATGTGATAAGTCTGCCCTGGCCTATCGGACTGGCATGGCAGGGTGGCTCTCCCGAAAGCACTTGATTTACTGCCCATAATATTTTGATTAAAATATTGGTCTTATCTGGATCAGCCACATGAGGCAGAGACAAACCTGGTTCGCCGACAACTTGAAATGTTGCTGTTTCCTTGGCTGCCCTCGGGGATTAGTCCTTGGTCCAGTGCATTTCAATACAATTATCAATGATTTAAGGCAGGGTCTTGTTTGATGATAAACTGCAGGTGGCACAGGAAGTGAGTGACGGCGGGTACCAGGGGTGGCAGGTCACTGTCGCAGGGGGATCTGAATTCCCTGGCCAAGCACAGCTCAGGAAAAGGCACGTGAGTAACAGCCTGGTGCAAACTAAGGCATCTGATTTGGAGAAAAGAGACCAGACCTGTGGGAAATCAGAGGCTCAGGGGAGTATGTCAGGGTTGCTGTGTAATTATCTCAGTAGCCACTTTCTAGGGCAAAAAAGAAGGGGCCAAAACCTTCCTTGCAGATAAAAATCTCTGATGAGCACAGGAGTGAGACCCTGCCTTGTGCACAAAGTAAGTGAAACTGACCCGCTGAAGGGAAGGTGGCTGAGCATGCCAGAGGATGGAAAAACTAAAACTATCCAGCAGCTGGAAAGTGGACTTTGCCATGAGGCTGCAGGAGTCCATCCTGCTTAGCATAGCACAGGGAGAGCAAAGAGGGGACTTTGTTGGTGTCAAGGGGATGGTTGCTTTGCAGGATGGCTCAAGGAGCTGCACCAGATCTGGGGGTTGGAAAATGTAGGCTGTGGAACAGGACCCTGAAGAAAACACACGTTGGTGAAGACAACATCCCACAAGGAATGGCCAAGTAAGGGTAGAAACCTTAGGGAAACCTTGCAGGCATCAATATCTACCAGCAGCTGGACTCCTCTCACCCTGCTCAAGACATGAATGCAAAGAGACCTCTGCTGGTTCCTGTGGCTCTGCCTGGTGTCAAGGGAAAAAGAGAGATGCTGTTTATTATCCCTGTCACAGCCGTCTACCTCCAAAGGAGAGGGATTCCACACAGAACTGGACTTTACTCTAAAAGACCCAATTTCACCTGGTTTTGGAGAGCAGAACAATGCTCAGGCAGTAAAGCTGGATAGCAACTCCCTGCTCCTCCTCCAGTGATCACTACCCAGTCGTATGCTTCATTTTTCTATTAGCTTGTCCCCAAGGGCCACACAAGAACATTCCCCTCAACACACATTTTCTGAACACAAGTTTTTGGCCCCTGTTTTCTGAAGTTACTCTGGATTTTTTACTGCAGCATCAGAACGAGCTGCCACTGGGGCTGGGCCAGGTGGTATCAAAAATCACGTGAGGGTTTCCCTGGGTCATTGTGGAATGTGCTGCAGCAGCTTCTCCCTCTGCATGAATGAGGATCAGAGGCACAGGTGTTTCTGCTGGACATATCACTAAATCTAATGCTATCTTGATTTGTTAAGCATTTTTTTTGGAGTTCAGAGTGCAGTTTCTCAGTTAGCTTGCCTTTCCACTGGAAAGGGGCTCCTGCAGTGTCTCAGAGAGGCTCTGAATCCCAGGCATCACCTCCTGGACTGGCAAAGCCTTGGGGTACTTGCAATCCCATACCCTATGTACAGGTGGGAAATGCACCTTTAGGTGCAAATTTAAGGAGAGTGGGGACATTTTGGTCAACTCTTTTGCCAGGTCCATCTCCCATGTAAGGACCAAACAGCTTGGGTGAAAAAATTCAACATTTTCACAGAAAAAAGAGAAAACACTATTTAAACACAAAATATTCTTTTATTTGTCACTGAAGGCTACACATGGTCATTTCTGTCTGTTTGCTTTTTTTTTTTCTAGAAGGTATCTACATCTGCACTTATTTACAGCCTGGTTGTATTTACACAGTCAAGAATACAGTATTAGAAACACAAAGTATCGAGAAAAAAATTTTCTCAAAAAATTAGTTCCAGACTTCAGGAAAATTATTACACAGGGTAATGACAAGAGTCTTCAGTGCTGGGCTTACAGATGCAGCTTTGATACAAAGTCCTCTTCTCGGCTGGAGCTGCATTAGAAGTCCTCTCACAAAATAAACATTTTCTTTTTAATAGAAAAGTGTGATTCTTTGATTGGTTATTTCAATAACATTTGTGAACTGTCCAAACACTTTTTTTTTTCTTTTTTGAAAGTTTTATTGTTTGCTTGAACAGTTTCCATCCCTAAGGAAAAAAAATTATATATATATATATATATATATGTATATATATATTTTTAGTTAATTTTCCTTTGTGGTTTTCTATGCTCCCCAGAAAGCATTGAGCTCTGGAATGGGAGTTAACAGCTGAGCTATGTAACACTTGGTCAGGAACACAAAGTTTTATGGTAATTAAAGGAGAGTAGGAAAGAAACACAAAAAGTTTCCCTTGGGTGGACTGGGTTGTTTTTGGTTGGGGGGGCAGAGGATGGAAAACTGCCACAGGAAATGGCCCCCAGGACATGCAATGGCCCTTCATCCAGGAGCAAGAAGGGGGATCCTGGACAGACCCCTCTGTGACCTGTGGTGTCTGTTTGAAGTTTACTCTACAGTCGCAAGTAATTTTATTTAAATATATTCAAGAGATGAAAAAAACCTCAACCCAAAACAAACAAACAAACAAACAAATGAAAATTTAAAAAAAGCAAACACAAGAAAGCTGTGGGTTTTTTATTTTTACAAAACTCATGAAAATTCTTTGGTGTAATGGGGGACTATTTAGTGATCATAATAAAATGAGTGATTATAATAAAAAGAGGTACTGAAAAACCAGCTTGTCCTGTGGAGGACTGTAGCAACAGGAGCAAAATGCCCCAGGCCATGCTCACCATGGATGCTGCTGGCCACATGGCAGCCAGATTTTATCCCATCAAATGCATCCCTGGCATGGAGGCACAATGTTCATATTCACCAAGTCTAGCAGTGCCACCAGGGCGAGGAGATAAAGTGAGTAAGATTTAACAAGCAAAGCGATCTCCCTAGCTCCATTATTAATGTTATAGGCAGTCATTTCTCCTCCCCTTTTAAAAAGCAGCCATAGGACTAACCATGATCCCTGGCCCTGGTTTCAATTACGCTGAGATTGAATCAAAACAGACTGCTGTGCCGTAAATACGAGGGGGGCCCTCTCTGTAAATCGTAAAATCGAATTCTAAAATTTCATGTTAAGAGCCTTGTCTTTGCATAATGGATTGCGCTGCCATCCATCATGGTGACACTTACAAGTCACAGCTGAAAAAGTACTTTATTAGGTTTTTTTTTTGGAACAATTTTGATTTATTCTGGTTACACTGTCTGTATAATAGACTGAGCAGAATTTCATGCCGGTCCCTACGCTCAATAAAGCAACTACAGACATATTACAGAAATCCCTCACTGTTCCTAAGTTACGGCCAAATGGTGTCTCAGGGACTGCTCCCAGTCATCTGTGTCTCCTAAACCTGAATCAAGCACCGGGCTCTTAATGACCTTCATCTCATCAGCTCGCGCCTGGTGTTGTTTAGCGTTGTTGGCCCATTTTCACTGTGGCTCTGATCAATAGCTGTGATGACAAAGATATGATGAGCTGCATGATTCCCTCCGGTCACCACTGCTTAATGATTTTTCCAAGTGCCAATCTTCAGTTGAAAGGGAAAAAAATAAAATAAAGATCTCAGAGGAAACAAACATGGCATTTCTCGTGATGCCTAATTAGTCTTGCTCCTCTCCCGCTGGGCTGAGTACACAGGATGTTTTTCAGCTGCAGAGTCCTCATGGCACTGCTCATGTTTGGATGCCACACCAAGTAGGTCCCATCACTGTTGTCCCTTCAAATAGAGCATGTTTCAGTACCAGCTCCAGCTGCTGAAGACATGAGCTGTTGCTCCTTACTGCTCTCATTGAGAGATGCCACCCCTGCTCCAGAGCACTGAATTTTCTCCTCTGAGCTGTGAGATTTGGTCAGGATCCTTTTCCCTTTGCACTGGAAACAAGACCAGAGCTGAAAATAAGTGAAGTTACCCCTTTGTATTTTGATGGGGAACTCCCTTTGGTGAGGGCTGAGTCTTCTTTTTGGGAGTCAAGAAAAAAAACAACTTCTCAAAATCAAACCTTAAAGCACGTGAGACTTAAAGCACACTGAGATTTTCCCCAGGAGATGGTCTGCCATGCCTTTGAATGGGCCTTTGAAACAGCATCTAGAGCAATTACTGACATGCTGGAGGGAAGAAATGCCATCCAGAGGGACCCTGACAAGCCTGAGTGGTGGGCCTGTGTCAATCTCATGGAACTCAGCTGGGGCAATCCCAAGCACAAATACAGGCTGGACAGAGAACGGATGGAGTGCAGCCCTAGGGAGAAAACCTTGGGGGTATTGTTGGATGAGAAGCTCAACAGGACCCATCAGAGTGCACTCCCAGCCCAGAAAGCCAAACGTGTCCTGGGCTGCATCACCAGCAGTGTGGGCAGCAGGGTGAGGGAGGAAATTCTGCCCCCCTGCTCTGCCCTAATCAGATCCCACCCAGAGTGCTGCATCCAGCTCTGGGGCCCCCAACACAAGAAAGATGTTGAGCTGTTGGAGCAAGTCCAGAGGAGGCCACAGAGATGCTCAGAGGGTTGGAGCACCTCTGCTGTGGAGACAGGCTGAGAGAGCTGGGAGTGTTCAGCCTGGAGAAGACTCTGGGAAGGCCTTAGAGGCCCTTTCAGTGCCTGAGGGGTTCCAAGAGAGCTGGAGAGGAACTTTGGACAAGGGCATGGAGTGACAGGACAAAGAGGAATGGCTTCAAACAGAGAGAGAAGATTAGGTATTAGGAAGAAATTCTTCCCTGGGAAGGTGGTGAGGCACTGGCACAGGTTGCCCAGAGAAGCTGTGCATGTTCCATCTTTGTAAGTGTTCAGGGTGAGGTTGGATAGGGCATTGAGCAACACGGTCTAGAGAAAGATGTCCGTGCCCATGGAAGGGGGTTGGAACTGGACGATCTCTAAGATCCTTTCCAACCCAAATGAGTCTTTGATCCTATGACAGGGGGTTAGCGCTGTGGGATTTGCACCCAGGACCTTCCAGTCTTATGGAAGCAACGAATTACTACACTCCTGCACACAAGCAAAGCAAGAAGGGTCAGGCAGCCAGAATGGTCCCATGAGGAGGCAAAAAGGTTAACAAAAAAGGCTGGGAAGGGGTCATGGGGCCATCAGTAGAGTGGAAATGCTTGTTGGTAGTGGAGTGCAGATCCTTGATGTGAGCACAACTCTTTGTGTTCACAGCCCATTCCACAGAAATGCACTTGAGATCCTGTAGAAAAAGCATTTTTCACTAACAAATAGGTAAATTTAGGGCTTCAGAACTGAAAATCTTGTTTTGCCATCTAGGTGAAGTGGAAAGCTTTCACAAAGGCTGAGGATTCAGGAATGTAGTAGCCATCTTTGGACAGGTTTGTCCCCAATATTAGACAGCTCATCCCTCTCAAGTTTTTGTTTTGATAGAAAGGAGCAACATATACATATATATACTTTTACATATATATTTTTTCCCTTTTTTGACACAACGTCCATAGCTCCCACACCAGGTGCAGGCCCAGAAGACTGTCACGGACCTGGCAGGCAGAGAGGTGTAGTCACATCCCAGTGCTGCTTGAGGATGCAGAGAAATGCAACCTGAGGGTCTTGTCTTGCCCATGGCATAGAGCTCTGGGCTCCTGGTTCTGGGCATGCTGGACAAGCCTGGTGGGACTGGGACTCTTGAAAAACAGGTGAACTCCTCAAAGTCATTAGCTCATGTAATAACCTGAAGAGTCTGCGTAAGGCTGTGGAGGTGCCATCTCAGGCTGGCAGGGTTCCAGTACGAATATTTTACACTCAAATCCCTTTCCTTGGCTCCGTGGCAATGTGGCCCATTTACTCTTGCACTGCTCCTCTTGGCATTGAAACACGTGGACAGGGATGGATACAGAAGCACCACTTCTCTCTGCAGCTGCTTGGAGTGGGGCAGTGTAAATGGCAGGCACATCGAGCTCTCTCTGCCCTGCAGGTCTTTACCAGGGGTTCATACCTTTTTGACCAGCTTCCTGCAGGTTTCTTTTTGTTCCATTCATGCTGTTTGAGACACTCACAGCCATCACAAGTCTGAGGTTTTAAGAGGGATTTGTCCCTGGTGTGACTTGGAGAGGGGGAAGCAGGGAGCTGGACAGCACTGGTGAGAAGGTGCTGCTTCCTTCAGGTAGCTGATTACTGCTGGTTTGGCCAATGCTGCCCCTGAGCCCCACCTGTGCATCCTCAGGGCAACCCAGGCTTACCAAGCACTTCATACCAGCCACACAGGTGGCAATGCCACGGCCTTTTAACCATCCCTGGCAGGCAGCTGCCAAAGCAACTGCTCCCCTGCCAAAGCCTGGAGCAGGTCTGGCCAACACGTCTTCTCCCACTTGGCTCTGCCAGAACTGGATACCCTTTCCAGCTGCCTGTGGTTCAGCCCTGCCAAAGTAATAAAGGCTGTGTGCTGCAAGGGGTGGTTCAGAGTACAGCGCTGGGACACGGCACCAGCACCATCAGCCTTGCTGCAAGCAGGAGAGACGACCAGAAAATCAAACCCATACTGCTGGTCATGGCCACGCAGCCAGAGGTATTAGGGATTTGGAATTGGAGGAGGAACAGTCTGTTAGGGGAATTTCCATCCCATCACCTTCCTGCTGGCAAGCACCCGGGAACAGACAGGCAAGGCAGACGGAGCTGGCAGCCGGCATCTACGGAGAAACCGTGAGAGCACCCGGGCTGCCAATGTTTCTCTGCTCGAGGGCTGCATGGCCAACACACGCCCCCACGGAGTCTGGGGGTGAGATCCTGCAGAGGACTGTCAGTCTGTGCTGGAGGGTGGCAGTGGTGGTGGCACGAGTGCAGAAGAGCTGCCTCTGAGTACACAGGTGCATTGTAGGACTCCAAGTAAGGAAACGGCCTTGGCATGGACTTGCACGTCTCGGGTTATCTCTCTGCCAAACTGGGAAAAGCCAAAGTGGATGAATATAAAAAAAAAAAAATCAGGACTGAGCTGTTCCCAGAGAGACACAAGAGAGCTCTTAGAGTCAGGACACATGCAGGTATCAGTGTGATAGAGACACCTATGTGGGACAGGGCTGGCCACCTCCAGCCAGAGCTCCATTGAGACGCGGGGTAACACTTCTGCCTGCAGGAACAGCACAGGACTGTTTCAGGCAGGGAAGAGGATGCTGAGCTCATCTCCTTGCTCCCTTGAATTTCAAGGACTCTTGCAAATACCAGAGCACAGAGGTTATGTGAATAAAAATTACATTAGCATGCCGAGCAACTTTGTCAGCAGTTTCTTATTAAAGCACTTGGTCCTCTCTGTAGTGGGCATTCCCATTCAACCTCCCCCTTGTCACTGCTAACAGTCAACTGGGCTCTCCATTAAATTTGAGCTTGTGTACGAAACAGTGAGAGGGTTGATTTCAATATTCTCCTTCTTGTCCCACTACGCACAAGCTGTTGCTACTTATTAAACATTTTAAAATCCCTGCTGCCAAAGTCCCCAGGAGACATTTATCTGCCATAGTCATAAACGACTTGCCAGCATGCTACTCCAAACTGCATTTCCCAGCCAATAAATACAAGCTCCAGAATCAGGAAAAGCAGGGTTTGGCTCTAATTTTCAGTGGTATGTCACTGGGATACTATAACTACTTTTAAATTCAAATCAGCTTCCTAAAAATTAACTGGTTTTATCAGATACAGCACAGTGGACTGTTAAACACGTAGCCTCATGTACTGAAACACTATACATTTAATGAAGTTATGCCATTAGCAAATGTACAACATGGGTGCATTAAATCCACCTATAGAACAGCTCTACGTATGAGAGAGGATTTATTTTAGCTTTTCTCAATAGAGCAGGAGTCCCTTTTCTTGGCTTTTGCTAGGTTATTTAACTAAAACCATGATTTGCGCACACACAAAAAACCCCAAAAAGTATCTACTCTCATAATGAAAAAAGACTGATTTTTTTCTTTTTTATTCCAGTTCAGGAAGGAAGAAAATCATCTTGCAAGGTAATATTATCAGCTCCCTTGCCTCTATAATCTACTTCTGCTCAGCAGGAGCCCCCAAGAAACACTTTATGTCCCAAGCAAACGTGAAAACTACTTGTAAGGTCTCTTTTGAGGCACATGATTCGGACGGTCACTTTCAGAGGATCAGAATCAGCGTTGTCTTCCATCTCCTTTCTTTCTGGGAAGAGCTCTCTGGCGTGCCATGGGCTCTCCCTGTTCCAGGTGGAAGGCTATGTCCCTGCCCCAAATCAGAAAGGGTTAGGATGACACAAGTTAGCACAGACACCCATTTCGCACTTACACCTAAGGACGTACGTTGACAACTTCCCACTTCAAATTCCTCACAAAGAGGGGGCAAAATTAACAAAACAAAACAAAAAAACAACAAAAAGAAGGACAAGAGACAGTAAATTTCACTGTGATCACACTACGGCAAAATATATCTTCTGTTCATTGCAAAAAACGCGTGAAGGCCAAATTAAAGCGGGAAAAAGTATGTTGCATGAGTTACAGTGCAACCGTATTATTCTTTCTCTTTCTATTTTCCTCCCCCCCACCTTGTTCAGTTTAGAAAAAGGATTGAGTACAACACAGTCAGGTAAGTGGCCACAAAAGAGTAGCTGTCTTTGGCAAGAAGTCACCGCATTGACCCTCTCTGTCACCTTCTGCCCATTTCACTCTGTCTCATGAAGTGGATGTTGTTGGCGCTGTCTGAGAGTTCGGGGTACTGCTCCACTGAGATCACAAAATAGCCATCGTAGCCCTGTACGCGGCCCGTGTTTAGCACTTGCTGCTTCTCCCCTTCTGTCCACGAGCGAATACCCTCCTCCCCATCCCGCAGTCTCTGCTGTTCCCGGGACCAAGCTTGGGTGACAGCGCGCTGTCGGGCCAGCTCCAGGACGCGTGCCTTCTCCTCGTCCAAGGTGGTCCCGTAGCGCGTGTTTAGACACAGTGCGCCGTACTGGAGCTGGATGTCCGTGTAGCGTCTAGTCCTCCCACTCAGCACTGTGTTGATCTGGGACACTGTCACATTCACGCCGTTCTCCAGGGTCCTCCGCCCGCCGCTGAGGCCCAGGATGGATAGGTCACCCTCCGACGGCCCCTGCTTAATGAAATAGTGTGTGTCCACCCCGTCGATGGTGAAGTGCAAGTTCTCCAGGTAGTGGGCGTTGTTCAGGATGGCCGCGATCCTCCGCCCATCCTCGTTAGCCACGCTGATGATGTCAGTGGCCACACGCCCATCCTTCATGGCGAACTTGACGCCCTTGCCAAAGATGGAGCCTCCAGAAGCAAAGTTCTTGTTCTTCTTGATGTGCTGGCACCCAGCGATGCTGGAGCCATAGATTTGTTCGAAGCGCTCCAGGGTGACAAAGGCCTTCAGCTGCTTCTGCACTTCACATTGGACCCCCAAAATAGACTGAGCAAGGAGAGAAAGAAGAGAATGACATATTAGAAAGAGAAACCTGATGACCCAAAGGCACTATTAGGATCCTGGAAAGCAGGAGAACATACTGGAAATATGTAATGAGGAGCTCCACGATTTTTTTTCCCTTATCACATTTTTTCAAAATTTTAATTCCTTTTCATGGAAGAGACATGCTGTCCCCCCCAGTGCTCATTTTTTCTGTAAACTGAACACTATTTAATCTTAGATTGAAGGATGTAGTGGTAGAAAAAGATTTTTTTTCCTCAGTCGTGTGGGGGTTGAGTTTGGACACATAATTAGGTTGTGTTTCAGTGTTCTCCTGCATATAAGAAACAATTTGTCTTGGCCATGATGCTTTACCAAATGCTTTCAGATTTTCTGTGAAGTGTGGAAGTATTTGTAAAAGTTTCTTCTATTTTAACTCCACCTTGTAACTCCTTGTGCTGCCTTCAAAGGCCAAGCATGACCTGTATGACCCTCAAAGAGACCATAACTCTCCATATTCCATTTCAGCCTGGCCAAAGCAGGCTGTTCAAAACTCAAGGAAGGCATTAAATCCAAAACTTATTTCCTGCAAACCCTCTACAATTTGCCAGGCTCCCTAAGTTAAGGCCAACCACACCTGATGCTCACGTTTTGGGTTATATTGAAGCAAAGCTGTTGAGAGACAACAACCCAGATCATTTGCAGTCCGGTGCAATACAAAGTCTCTTTTGCTGTTAGTGTATAATGGAGCAAGCACACCGTGAGTCAGCAGCTCATCATTACCACAAGATGCTCTGGAAATGCTCCCATCAATTCATGGGAGGGCTGTCTTCTTACAGACTCCTGTTCACAAACAATTATTTGCTCAAATTTCACAGAAGCAAGAGGATTCTGTGACAAAACTCTCCTGGCACTGCCAGTGGCTCAGTAATGACACCCAGGATTAAAAATAGGCTACAAAATTTGCTCCATTCCAATTATTTTGAGGAAATATAACACCCATGAAGGATATTGCCTTAAACTGTCCGTGAACTAGAGATTCACATCCTGGGTGCAAGAAGACAATTCAGCTGACGTGGGTATTTCACCGTGGATCTCTCACACAAGACTTGTAACATGATGAGAGAAGTGAAATAAACCCTCATTTCCATGGTGGCCATTTCCAGGGAGGAGTCATAAAGTATTAAAAAAATTAAAATAAAATAAAGGATTGAGCATTGCAACTTGCTCAGAAGTTATGTGCAGTTTTGACTGATGAAAGAGAAAACTATAAGGGAATAGAGGAACACAATTTCAAGAGCACATTTTAGGTTGTAGAATACTAAAATTCCCAGAAATTGCTTTTGTTCAAAGTGCTGAGCAGGCTGGTGTACCTTCTCCTTTTCCCTTTTTGATTGACAGCATAGCAGGTGGAGCAGGAACCAGTTTTCTATAAAAAAGGAGCTCTTTCTGGTTTTCTCCATCCTGCCTGTGGGGCATCTCACACACCCCCTAGAGAGCAATATAATTAACAGCCTGATAGGGAGCCGAGCCCAGCTTCTCTGCCAATTGCACAAGTGCTCTAATTATGCAAAAAATGGACGTAATTAATTTAGATGTCAGTGATGATGGACATGGAACAATTAGGCTTCTAGGCTCCATGAAACACTTAAGTGTTCCAAACAAGTGCGCACTGCATAGCCTTGGTAATTAGCTATTTCCTCCTCAAAAGAGTTTAAATGGAGAGTTCTTCTCAGGTGCATCTCATAAGGGTTGACTCTAGGTGGTCCCTTTACCACTTTTTATGTCATGCTGCCCTTTCAGCTTGCCTCAGTAACATTTACCAGTGATGGGAAAAGGCCTCTCTCAGCACTCATACCAAATCACTGCTCACTCAAGGATGTAAATGAGGTCTTCTGTGCTACATTGCTATGTCCTGTGATCACTTATGTATCACCATCTATATATACATCACTTTGTTTACCAGCAGGTGAGTGATAAAGAGTCCCTGGAATTAATTGCACCATCTACTGATTACCACCTTGGGGAAGGGAGCTCAGGGAGGTCAGGCAGTACTGGGCACGGACAAATAATTCCTATCAGAAATTCCCCCTGTTCTCCTTCAATTTTGTCTTCATCACCTTATTCTTGATGAGCTGCAGGAACTCTAGTATGTTTTTGATTATGAGCAAATTATTAGGTAAAGGACCTCTATGAGTGCCTCCATATTAGGTTGCCCCAACAAACCAGGGGATCTGGACAACACTGAATATCAAAATTCACAGGCAGACCTACTTTCAGGTGTCTTAATCAAGAACAAAAGCACAACCAAAGGGTTTTCTATTGAGGACTGGTTACTTCTGGGCTCTCCCCACCTTTTTTTCACATAGAGAAGTAGGAAATGAGATGTGCAAAGCTGTAATGCTGAACATTCACCATAATTTAGAATCACAGACTGGTTTGGGCTGGAAGGAACCTTAAAGATCATCTAGTTCCAAACCTTCTGCCACAGGCAGGGGCACCTTCCACTACACCAGGTTGCTCAAACTTAACTATTAGCTATCAACTATTTCTATAACTAAATGCATCTCTGTTACCTTGAAAACAAGCCCATGACTTTGAATTGACTTTTTGACTGCATTTCTTTGATAAAGGAGTGTATTTAGGAACATCATTCTGTTGAAAAGAAAAACAAACACATCCAACAGAAAAAAAATCCCAACCAACAAATTCAAGCAAACCAGAGCACAGCCAGTGTGTATGCTGTGCTGTGAATATAAAGAGGGTGGAGGCAAACAGATTATACATAGTTCAAAGGGGCAGTGTATCCTTGACTTTGAAATTACCATTGCTGTTTAATCTTAGAACTCATTTTAATGGACTGGCAAGGAAAAGAAACAGAAAATTTCCATCCAAAGCTGCAGTGGCATGTGCTATTCTGTAAAAATTGCTGCTGCTTTTAGCAACTGTAAACCTAGGCATCTATAAACCAGTTTTACAGAAGAAAGAAGGGAATTCATGGCTATTTTATTTCAGTATTTGTTGCTTGATGTGAGTGACAAATATGCTGGGTTTGTTTTACCTCACAGTCTTTTTTAATCAGATGTCCTTAGGTGACATTTCACTTTATCTAGTAATAACCCTTTGGAGAGAAGAGAACGACCTTCATCATTTGTTCTCTGCTGCACAAAGCTCAGGAGAGTGGCACATTACCGGGATCTCTGAATAGCCTCTCGCGTTTTGCCAGCACCTCTTGAGGATTTGAAATACCATCGCCAGATCCTATCATCTGTTGTTTTTAAATACCGCCTTCCAGTGTGAGACTGAAAGCTTTAATTTCCCATCAAGGATCCAAGATGTGAAATATGTGAACATGTTTCCAAGTTTCTTTCTATCCTTGTGCCATTATAGACAGATAGGTGTTTCTCTTACCACCATATGGCTTACAATGCAGAAAGCTACTTTTTCCAAAAGGTTTGGAAGTTACAGTTTCTCTAATATATGATTCATTTTTAACTCCTTCTTACTTACGACAGAATCACAGAAAGGCCTGGTCTGTAAGGGACCTAAAAGATTATCTTCTTCTAACCCTCCCACCATGGCCAAGGGTGTCCCTCACTAGACCAGGCTGCCCAAAGCCCCATCCAACCTGGCCTTGAACAATCCCAGGGATGGGGTATCCACATCTTGTCTGGGCAGTGCCTCACTGCTCTCTGGGTATAGAATTTGTTCTTAACATCTAATCTGTGCCTCTACTTTTAATTTAAAAATCAACCTATTTCTATTTGCCAGTGTAAAAGGTTGCTCTCCCTCTTTTTTATAAGCCCCCTTTTTATTTACCCTGTAGCTTTCTGTTAACCAAGCTATTGTTCAGCCATCAGCCTCCTCCCTATATTCCACGTGGCCATCACCTGGAGACAAGTCTTTGTCTGGATGTGCCCACCAGCACGGCTGCACTGAAGGCAGGTTGTTGAGAGGTGAGTGTGGGGCAGCAGAGGTGAGCCATGGGCCAGCAAGGCCAGTGCTCTGGATACTGCCTGGCTGGGAATGAGGCAAACAGAAGCACTAACTCAGGGGCTTAGAGGACAGGACCCTCCTGCACCCTACCACTGTACACGACTGTAGGGGGATAATGAGGCTGAGTTCACTAAGCAGATTTCAAGTGTGGAGAACTAAGAGGATTTGCCTCCTCCCCTCGCTCATCATTTTTCAGATTTCCCATCTATTTTCATAAAGCCTCAAGAGCTTAATGTCTTTGAGACTTCAGCTCCTTTCCCTGCATTAGATCCTTTGAAAACTGACCACTACATTTGTAAAACATAACTGGGGGCTGATGGACAGACATGCAGACAGCATGACAGTCCAGGCCCAGGCCAAAGCACCTGCAACGTCAGGATGAACACTGAATGATGAACACTGGCAGAGCCAGTCCCTCAAAGAGATCGTCCTTGGAAGAAGCTCTGCCAGGATGCACAGCCCTGTAGCTCACTTCCTGGCTGAGCATCCCAGAGCAGCCCTTGCCTCCAACATGCTGCTCCAGAGGGGATGCCAAAAACTATTTCTCCAGCAAAGCCTGTAACAGGCACTACAGAAAACAGGGCCCTTCTTGGAGACAGTGCCCATGGGATGGAGAGAAGGGTAGTTATAACAGGATGTAGATAATGATACAAGTGCTGACTCCAAAACACCCCTCCCTGGAAATAGAGTTGTTCTGGCTCCAACAATTACCTGACAGCTCAACAAGACAAAAAGGAAGGGAAGAAAAAAAAAACCTAACAAAAACCAGAAGAGAAATTGGATTCAGGTGCCGCAGTTCCACAATATGCCAGAGGTCACCCAGAGTCCCCCAGTGGCCAATAACACTGAACTTGTTCAACAAACAATTTAGTGACAGCCTCACAGTCGTGGGGAGGAGGGGGGGAAAGTGCTGCACAACAGAGTATTGGATTTTAAATGTCACTTCAGAGCTTTAGGGGGTTGGTGCAAGGTTTATGACATGCTGGCTGTTTCTGAGGTGGTGAATGCTCAAAGTCAAAATTATCTCTCCTGCCTTCCAGACCTGCAAGGTGAGTACCAAAAATGTTTTGGAAGGAGATGCTAGGGCCCTCTGGTTATGCACTCTGAAGAGAGATGAAGCAGCCATTTATGGGTGTTAGTTGCTTTGCTGTTGTGCTCCTGCTAGTTGTTCCACTCAGATAAAAGAACAGACTCAATCAGCTGGGCCACAGCTTTGATCAGCAAAGCCGGTAGAATAGCTCAAATATACTTTTGTCTATCACAGGGAGGTATGTGACCCAGAGAAACTAGGGATCAGAAGACATGGAGATGAGAAATTGTGGTACATCATTCAGTGATCAATGCCTTTTCCAGGCTACTTTTAAATGACAAAAGATCTAGAGCTGACTCTGTATGCTCCACAACACCATTTTACAGTTTGATCAGTCTTATTAACTGAAAATGTTTCCTGTGCTTCCATTTACCTTGGTTTAATTTTGTCGTTTCCTATATGAAATTTTCAAAAGTTTCTGTTTTCTTCCACATGCTTCATCAATAAATACAGAGACAACCAGTGGGAAGGAGGACTCTGTCTAGGAGCATATACTGATGCCTGGAAGGGTTGGGAGTGAACAGAACTTTATGTGAAACTGTTGGATGCATGGATAGGCGTAGGAGAAAACGGATCATGTGTTCAGGTATCATACGTGAATGAATTTGGTATATGCAAATGTGCCTACAGTATGCTGGGTGTGACAGAAAGCAAGGGAATCCTGCTCTACAGCGTTTAAGAGCCACTTGCTATCACAGCATGAACCTGCAACTGTAGACTGAAATAAAAATGCTCATGTTTTGCTGCTGTCATAACACAGGAAAAGAATATGAAACAGCCTGCAATGGTTAAATTCCACTTTCAACATCTGAGTGCAAAGGGACTCATCTGGAAGCATGACAGCTTCCCTCAGTATATTGTCCCTTCATGACAGTATAAAGCCCTCTTTTAACAAGCAGGTCCCTGCACAGCCCTCACTGCAGCTTCTGGCTTTAAAAACCTGTTAGAGACATGGAGATTTTCTTTTCCTCTTATTGCTCATTCAGGCAGATTCACCCAGATGGGTAGACGGAAGGGAGGACTCTCCTTGATTTTTTTTCCAGCTCATCTGCCTGTATGAGCAAGGGTCAGTCTTCACCTCAAGCTGCTACTCAAGTTACTTGGCTATTCAATAAGTCAAACAATGATACTATAATACACGTTAAAATTTTTTGTATACACACACTATAATACACATAATGAACTAAAGATAAAATAATAATAACACTACCAATAATAATAATAATAATTTCTGTGTCTGTTCTGTGAGAGTTATTATGTACAGCACATAACAATACAGAGATGGTCTTCTATGCAGTCTCTGGGTGAGCCTTTCCTGTTTGCCTACTCCTGCAGACCTTTGCCCAGGGAGACTGTGTCCCAGGAGGAGAGGAGGAAAAATCCTGAAGCTCTTTCTCATTAGAGAAATAACTTTATTATTAGCATTTTATTATTTAATCCAAGAAAATAAGAAACCAAAAGGGAGTCTCTGAACTCCAAACTACAACTGAGTTACTGCACTGTTACAGTTTTCAACCATCAACCCAGTCATTGTAGCAAAAGACAGAGTTTTTTTAGTTCCCCCTATATTATTAAGTGACACTTCCTATAAATTTCTTGTTGAAGTTGAAGCTGGTACATTTTAACTTGTCCTCAGCATGGCTATGAGGCTGAGCACCAGTGATGGACACACGACTACTATCAATCTACAGGAATTTGTTTGCACCTTTGAGTGATACCTTTTGTGGTTCAGGAAATGTGACCTCCTGGTTTAAGATGTGTGCCTCAAGAATCTGCTGCAGGACATCAAGATTTCAGAGATTTCAAGACAGAGAGGCTGGGAGGGCAGATGGAATCAATTCCATTGCCTACTGTTATTGTTTTATCAGCAGAAATGTGGAGAGCATGTCTTGATCTCCCCAAGTTGGTGCCTCACTGCTCTTGCAATGTTTGAACACAGAGCAACAGCAAGTGGGAGTTCAGACTAAAGAGGATTCAGATGAATCCCCAGAATACAATCAGGCTATGAAATGGAAGAGAATCCTGAGAGGTAAATAACTTTTTCAAGGTCATACACTGATAAGCAGTAGAGCTGGGATTTAACCCAAGGCTCTCAAATCCTGACCCCGTGTTCTAACCTTTAACAGTGCTGCCTCTGTCTTTCAGCAGAGTAAGTCCCAACAGGAAGATGGGGAAATGATTGGGCTGCAAAAGCTTTTTTCTTGACAATTTTATCACTGCATTTTGCACCAGCATCTATCAAAATGGGAAACATGGCTGTTTTTAAAAGCAGGACACAGCTACATGGGATTAAACCTGGTTAATATCATCAAAAACTTCTTTCTGGAGAGACTCTCTGCAATTCAAAACAGTTTCCTATGGAAGTAATGTGACTTCTTGTTTAAGACACTTTAAACCAGAATGAATAAGTTTCTAGAACCAAAAAACCCACCTTTATAAATCTATTCTGTATCAAGATTTGCTTTTTTTTAACTTCTAAAAATCCTGAGTACAAAGGCCTTGAATTCAGCCTGCAATATGTGATAATGGGGCCTCTTGTGGGAGAAAGAAACAGTAACACACCACTTCACTGAGCAACCACCAGAAAATATCAAAGGAAAAAGCACCATGGCAGTAGGGAAATTAATATGCGATTATTTGGTCAGATTTCAATACTGGAATGGGTCTGACTCGCTCTTCATCTCACAACATGCTGGTAGAGCTTTTTCAACCAAAATTGCAAATGGATAGTTTGCTGATAAGGGCATGAGATACAGTATGGAGTTACATGGATCACCTTGCTATTGTCCCATTCTTGTGTTTTCATCTGTGTGTGGATTAGCTCATAGGATGGCTCCATTGCATCCATGTCTGGCTTGGGGTAGCCAGGGATGACATTGTGCAGCTGGAACCCAAAGGTGAGCAGCCAACTGTTGACATCTGGAAGAGAAGAGAAACATAAGATTATCTGATCTCTCAAGCAGGATTGCCCAGGAGAAGGCCCACAGGAGGACCCCACGGTGGTTGGCACTGTAGAAGTCTGGACAAAATGATGAGTGTCCCCTTTGTGTGAAGAGCAAAAATCTTAATGGTCCTAGAAAGGGCTGTGTGCCAAAATCTGGTCTTTCCACCTCCAGCCAGAGCCAAATTCTGCCCTTTCCCAGCTCTGAAACAGAAATGTTAGCAGTGAGCAAATGGCCGAAATCAAAGCCAGCTTCATGGCTGCCCTTCATCAGCAGAAACCAAGCACTGTTTGAAGGTGTGCAGAAGTGCAGCAACAGCAGCACACTTTGAGGCTGAGGTGCTCCAGCCAACTGGGAAGTGTTATCCAGTCCTACAGTCAGCTTGGAACACCTCAGCCCCAATACTTCACTCCCTGAGGGCTCTCAAAGAGCCTGCAGGCTGAAGACTAAACTTAGAGCTGTGTGCCAGAATACCAGCACATCCACGATGGACAGCTCAGGCGTCTGGCAGGTGGTTGCAGAAGAGGTTCCGGACATATCCACTGCTTTTTCCATGGATTTCCACCTCAGTCCAGAGTTTCTTAGCATCTTTCATAAGAAGCTGTAGTTTGAGTATTAAACCAATGTAAAGTCACATCATCTTTTATAGAGATATTTACAGTCAGCCTTCATACTACCTGCAAGGTACATTATAATGAAAATAAGTGTGCAGGCACGAGACAGGTATTTTGCTTGGGTACTTTTTACAAACACCTTAAAAAAAAGACCATGGATGGTGAGAAAACTGGTGGCTACTAGTGATAAATTATTGCCTTATACAAAAGAGGGACCATTGGCACTAAAGGGAACGTGATGGAAAACCAGCCATTTGGGACATTTACTTGCCAACAGATTACAAAGTCTTCCTTGATTTTTAATTGCACAGCTATTAGAAATAGCAGCTGAAAGTTAATGTGCTGAAGGAAAAAATTATGAAGTTGAGTAACTCCTAGATCTGCTTGGGATAAGCATCACTTCCCCCCTTAACTTCAGAGCATTTGATGAGCACACCTTGTTTGCCTTCACTTTGCTCCAGAAGACACACCTGCTACAGTCCCTGAGCTGTATGGTGTGCATTTGGCACACAATAGCAATTGCAAGGTAAAGAAAGGTATGAAGGTAAAGTTAAAATCATATTAGCTCCCAGGAGTCTAAAGCGTTTGGATGTAACTGGAATTTTGTTTGTGATAGCTGTGTTTCAAGCTGGAAGTGCAAAGGCATGATTTTCATTTTGCTAAACTCAATAAACATTGTTGAAACAATCTGAAGACGGAAAAAAATTTAAATAATCAAATATGCATCTTTGAATATTTTTTTCTCTATTCTCATGAGCCTAAATGAATGTTTTGAAGAACTGGTTGGAAAAGAAATTATGGATGCAAGTGGCAAATAACGCCGTTCCAGATGACTGGAGAACAAGGAGCCAAACAAACACACTATCTGTTGCTTGTTTTCTTACAGGCCAAAATGTTGCGATTGGGCAGATGTCCAAAAAGCCCTTGCGACAATCCATGTGGAAGAGGGAGGATTTCTGTAATAAAAACACTTCTGTTCACTCAATGTACAGATTGTTTTTGGAGTGTCTTTGAAACAGAGAGGTTGGGAGGGGTATCAAAGAAATTAAAAGACTCATTTGATTATTTTGTTGCCTAGTGCTAAGCCAGCCTGCTTCCAAATCCTTCTTATCTCAAATGAAGAACTTTGATGTACATATTGTGGACCAGGTGGTCAGGAGAACAAAGTAAAACAGTGAAGGTCAGCATTGGTGCAGGAATCATTTCCCAAGCACTTCAAAAATGCTAAAAAGAATACAGAGCATGGATGTTGAACTGCCAAAAAACAAATAAAATGTCTGGAAATATCCAATACAGAGGGTTTTTTTTATACTTCTCAGAAAACTGACTTCCAAAACATTGGCAAACAGGAGTTTGTTCATTTTGGGAAGAAGTGTTGGAATACCCAGAACAAAAAAACCACGAAAACGAACAACCTGAAACCATGGGAGGAAGGTGTGGGGCTGAGAAAACAGAGGGGAAAATACTAATTTGCCAGGAGGCAGTGACAACTTTTCTGACAGAAAAGTACATTTCACATCACAGAGGTTTTTTTCAGCTACAGTAACCCTGCCAACACATTTCACAGTAAATTCATTTGAGGGCAAAGAAAAAGAGTGCTTAATGCAGACACATGTAATGGAAATGTCAGTTCAATCCATCAGGATTGCTGAAGCTGGCAGCAAAGCTCTGTGCCATGAAGTGTACAATCACTAAAATATTCATGTTTAACAATGGGCCTCTCAAAACATAAATACCTGCTTCTCCTGCTCTCCCCTCCACATAGCTTCAATTTCCATAAGCTCAGAGACCTCATCATTGTGGACCAAAGCACGTGTTTGCCACCCATGTCCTGGGCACTGAGCTCCCCTAAGGACAACCAGGTCCCAGCACGGGAATGGAGGGACAGAAAGTGGTTCCCTATGTCCAGATCTGGGCAGATTTGGTTCTGATGACAAGGACAGTCTTATCATGGGTCCTGCCCACAAGATGCCTGAAAGCCTGAGCAGAAAGAAGTGCTGGGGCAGCAGCCTCAAGTCCCAGCACTCATCCCATAGCATGCCCTGCTCCTTCCATGTACTGGGGAAGGAGAAACTTGAAAAATGTATTTGGGGTCTGTATTCTTGAAAAACTAAAGATAGAACTTACAAGACTGTGGAAAAAAATTAGATGGTGCATATAAAATATTAGTGTATCAGGTTTTGACATCTTGATTTTATTGTCAGAGCTGTGTGGGAAGCTGTGCACCTGTTCTAACACAGGGCTAGAAGAAATATTTTGTCCTGTCTTAACTTGAGCAGGAACACAAAAATCTGCTAATGTGTCACAAAGTAACAGTTCAAAAACTAGATCAGTTCACACCAAAAATTTCCAATTAACTTCTGAATTAAATTCCATTTTGGTTTTGACTCCTTTTTTTTTCTTTTCCAATTTTCAATCATTAGCTTACACTTGAAAAGGCTGAAAATCCAAAACGAATTTTTCTTTAAGGACATTTTGGAATTTGTCATTTAGACAATTTTGAGAGCTGTTTACGTTTCTGCTGAGAAATCTCTCAAGCTCAACCCTCCCCCATAAACAAATTCAGTTTTGACAAATAAGCATTTTCTGATAGGAAAGTTATCTTGAGGTATTCCCTCCCAGCCTTAATTATCAGAGCACCATACAGGATCTTAGCCTGCATCTTTTGACATATTTACTTCCCTTGTGGCATCATCTTCTCAGCTCTGGAGAAAACAACTTTTCATGAAAAAAACCCATGATCTAATCCTTATGATTACTGCAGAAGAACCTGAAAGCGCAAATCCTAATGGCTAGAAAAACAAGCAGCATAGAAAACCCAAGATTTTTACTTTGTAACTTTTACTTGCTATTAAGCAAATCTTGGAACTCAGGAGAGTGCAATTATTGTTGACTATGGGAAGGTTGTGCAGAAGCAACCTTCTGCAATCTTCCTGTGCAGGAGCAGGGAAGATGCAGCAGGAGCATTTAAAACCTAATTCTATCTCCTTAAGAAGTATGTTCACTTGATGTCTGATTGTGGCACTTGGCTTTTTAATGTGAAGTATCTAGAAAAGAGTCCCACCAAAAAGTCTTCTCAAACTCTTCTCATTGCTGCCACTGTTGCACACAGTATGAAACTAGGTTTGAGGGGGAAAGGGATAAAACAAAGCTGGCTGGAGATGAACCTGGAGGCAGCACACCCATGGTAGATGGAGAGTTTGCTATGGAGGTCCTTCAGGCTGCTATCCCAGCACAGGCAGGGGCTGGCACACATGCAAGTGTGATCAGGTGGCCAAGAAGGCCAGAGCCATCCTGGCCTGTGTCAGCAATAGTATGGCCAGTGGGACCCAGGCAGTGATTGTCCCCCTGTTCTCAGCACCGGTGAGGCCACACCTCAAATCCTGTTCAGTTTTGGGCCCCTCACTACAAGAAGGACATGGAGGTGCTGGAGCAAGTCCAGAGAAGGGCAGTGGAGCTGGGGAAGCGTCTGGAGCACAAGTCTGATGAGGAGTGACTGGAGAAGTAGGGGTGTTCAGCCTGGAGAAAAGGAGGCTCAGGGGGGACCTTATCACTCTCTACAAATGCCTGAAGAAGGTTACAGTATGGTGGGGGTTGGTCTGTTCTTCCAGGTAACAAGCAATAGGACAAGAGGAAACAACCTCAAGTTGCACCAGGGGGAGTTTAGTTTGGGTTTTAGGAAAAAATTCTTCACAAAATGGGTTGTCAAGCACTGGAAGAGGCTGCCCAGGGCAGTGGTGGAGACACTATCCCAGAAAGAAGGATTTAAAAGACACGTATTGAGGCACTTAGTGGCACCGTTTAGTGGTGGACATGGTAGTGCTGGGTTAATAGTTGGACTTTATCATCTTAAAGGTCTTTTCCAAATGAAATGATTCTGTAGTTCTATGAATATAGGAAGGACATTTAACATACAAAAGGATTTTCTGTAAAAATACCCCAGAGCTCATATTACAGCAATTTTACAAAGTTTCAGGGGAAGCAGTTTAGAGATTGTGTCAAGCTTTGGGGTAGGTGTGCCCCAAAATCTGTCCTTTAAGTCTAATGGACTTTCTTTTTTTGACTTTTTATAGACACTGTTAATTCTGTGGGGCAGATTAACTTTGAATTACATAGCTAGTAGTGTAGTAGTCATGTAGATGCTCTGAAATGGCTGACTGTAATGAAAGGTTTAAATCACTTTACCATTCTGCTAAAACAAACCTGTATGCCATTTGTTTAGTTGCAAATAAATCTCTAGGCAGAACTGTGTAAACAGAGCTGACCCTCTACAAAGTGAAAGGTTATCAGAACATTAATTGGTAGCTAAACCTCAGATATCTGAGGGGACAAAAAACTGTAAGCAAAATAAAAGGAACAAACTCCTAAGAAGAGAAAAGGAAACATATTTGGGAATTACAATCTCCGTCTATGCTAATGAATTAAACATGCTCTGTACATGGGGGTCCAACTAGCAAACTAAAACTTATGTGCATTAATTAAAGAATGGAAAACCTCATTCCATGAGGTTTTCAGGTTTTCAGGACACTGAGAGAAGAATTACCTATTGTACTGGTTTTGGTGAGAATAAATTTCTTTACAGTAGCTAGTACAGGGCTGTGTGTTGGGTTTGTTCTGGAAAGTGTTGGTAACACAGGGATGATTTTGCTACTGCTGAGCAGTGCTCACACAGAGCAAAGGCCTTTTCTGCTTCTCACCCCACACCACCAACAAGGGGGCTGGGGGTGCACAAAGAGTTGGGAAGGGACACAGCTGGACAGCTGACCCTGACTGATCCAAAGGATATCCCAGACCATAGGGTATCATGTAAAACTGGGAAGGAAGAAGGAAGGAGAGGACATTTGGAGTGATGGCGTTTGTCTTCCCAAGCCACTCTTTTCTGGGATGGAGCCCTGCTGTCCTGGGGATGGCTGCCTGCTGATGGGAACTAGAGAATGAATTCCTGGTTTTGCTTTACTTGCACAAGCAGCTTTTGCTTTTCCTATTAAACTGTCTTTATCTCAATCTCTGTCTGTGGGTTTTTTCACTTTTTCAGTTTCCCATCCCACCTGGCAGGAGTGATTGAGCAGCTGTGGTGTGGGGCTTAGTTCCATCTGGTGTTACACTGTGACACCTATTTGCTGATGGTAAGCTTGTGAAAATGTTTATTAATTTAAATGTCTTACCTGTCATGTAACATTTGATATCCTGAGAATTGCTAATGGGGTTGTTGTTTTTGAACATATACAGGTTGAAAGGCATTATGTTATTGCTACTCAGATGCTTCCACATATCATGGTCTGGACTTGTCCAGCGACCTGCTAGCACGTCGTAGTCTCTCCGCCCCATGTGGATAAGCTTCGTGAGGGGGTCATACAGTCCTCCGTGGTAGCCAATGATGATCTGGAAGTTGGGATTAGTGTCCATATAGATCTCCCCATATGCTGTGTATAGTATCTGCTTGATCATTAAGCCAGTCCCACTGAAGACAGCCAAAGGAGTGCCAATGTTATCGCATGCTATGTAGAATTCATCGCCGCTGCTGAGCTCCATCGCAAAAAGGTGGCCTTGGAGGTCATAGTACAGGGAGGTGATCTCGGAGCTCGAGTGGTTGTACAAATGGGTGACCTTGGTTGGGTTGGTCAGATCTGCGTAGAAGAACTGAAGGTGATGGCCATGGCTGGTTTTGCTGGAGACTCTCCTTCCTAGGCCATCATAGCGGTACTTCACACTCCACCCACTTGCTTTATTGTATGCTTTGACGAGCAGGCCAGCTGAATTGTACTCAAAAATATCATTGCCCCTTTGCTTCAGGAAGCCATCTTCATCCATTTTGTACTGCACATCCCCCAGTCTAGTAATCCTATCCCTGAGGTCATACCTGAGTGGTGTAAGGCGGGCACTATTCCCTGGACTCAACAGATGGAGGTTTCCATTTAGGTCATAGCTGTAACGCCAGAGTGGTTTGTCATTGATAGACACAGTCTGCAACTGTCCATCAGCATCATATTCATATGAGTAACGAGTTGTGTTTGCGTAAGGGCCAACCTTCAGCTCTTTCTTAACCACTCTCCCCATGTTGTCGTACTGCACAGTCATCCAGTACATGAGAGACCGGAATATCTCATACTGGACCTCCTTCATCCTGCCATAGGCATCAAAATGTTTGGTGTGGGTCATGACAGCAGTGGTGATAATCTGGTTGATATCGTAGTAAATGACCCCAAATTTACCAAATTGCTCAGTTTTGCCTGACACATCATCGTACCTGTAGAGATCAATAGGCAAAGGCGTCTCGTTGATGACCGCTTGCATGCTGGTCACCCGGAAGCTGTTGTCATAGTTATAATCAAAGCGTGCATTCACCATGCCCTCCTCAGTGAAACGGAAAATCTGTCGGTCAATGAGGGGTCCTATCTGTCTGTACCTGATTGTGCAGGTGAACCCTTCATTCTGCAAGTTTATGGTCTTCAGCATGCCCGCAGTCTCATCGTATGTGAAACTGATCTTTGTGGTATCATAGAGCATCTCAGCTAACTTGGACAGCTTCCCATACTTGTAGATGACACGTCTCCCTGTGCCCAAGTACAAAGTGTGGAGGAGCTGCTCATCCTCTGTGAAGTCCTGAATTACTGAGGCATTGCCTTCTGGCGGCCGGTAGATGTTCCTGTAGTAACCAATGGAACGAATGGTTTCCAAAGTCTGACGGGCAACATTGGGCATGGTCACTGAGGACAACCGGTCATTCTTGTCAAACTCAAAGATGTACTGTCTCTGGCTATGAAGGAGCAGCACCATGGACTGGATGGGAAGAAGAAAAATATAGATTATATCCCTGTTTTTTGAGCAAATAATACTCTCACAAAACCTGTAAGATTCCTCAGTCCAAAGAGCAAGGCAAGTAGGACAAATCTCTGCATCCATGGAATTCAACAGTGAGAGGTAAGGAGCTGAACATGGCACAGCAAGTATCCTCAAACAGGAGTGGGTCAGTGGAAGAAGTAGTTAATGCAGTGAGGAGGGTTCAAGTTCAGAATGCTCAGTTTTTCACTACTCTATAGCTGTCTTACCAAATTCCTGTGCCAATAGCCTTTGAAAGCTAACTAAATAAAATTGGTAAAGCTACTTAAACAATGGCTGAAAAAGTATCCCCGCACACCTTCTAATGCTGAATTACTTCATTCTGTCAACCCATCTTCTATTATGCAAAATTCCTCCAAATTTCTGCCTGCATGCTTATTTGCTCTGGGATTTTTTTTTTTTTTTTTTTTTTTTTGCGTAACAAACAATCCACACAGATTGTATAACACAAGGAATAAGTCAATACTTCTTCCTTTTTAAAAGATATGGCACAACTACAGTTTCCTCAAACCATTTTAGGGATAGGCGCTATTCAAAAACCAGGAATAAAAAATTCCAGTCCCAGGTACATAGTATATGGATCTGTGGGTCACTGGGCAGTGTAACACTGAATGGTAATACCCAGAAAATGTAAATTCCATGCTAACCTACAGAGTGCAGGCCCCGGAAAACACTCCAAAGTGTGTTACAACAGTGTGGTTGAATTAATGCCTCACTTATTAATTACATGTATTTTTGTAAGTAGAAATGGGCCACTTGAAGAAGGCAGGATATCAGACTGTATAGCTCATTTTCATATGGAAAATCCTACTGGAAATCCCTACTGTTCACTCTGCTGACTTTATCTGAGCATATTATATATTGCAGTCAACTCAATAAAGCAAGATTGTGCTTAAAAAATCACATGTCAAAGCTTCACAGTTCCCATGCTCTCAGCATGTCTGGGAAAAAAACATCTCAGACAATTTTCAACTGCTCTGTGGTGGTCTGGCACCAAAGCCACTATGTGCACCTTAGTGGGCCACAAGAGGAGGACTGGACTATAAGGACCAGCAATTACCTGAGGTGAAGGAGTGCAGCTGTATTGATGTCAAAGGAGTAAAGCCCATGTGCCTCAACTGCACCATCTCTGAGTGGTAAGAGCAGTCTTACCTTCTCCAAGTAGGTGTAGCTCCATGATTTACCATCAGCAAAGATTCTGGATGTAATTCTGCCAGACTGATCATACTCCATCCTTTGTGACATTGTGCCCCTCTGAATCCCTGCAATGTGTCCTCCTGGGGAATAGGTGACATTGACCCCATTCAGTCTGCTGCTGGGTGACCAGAGACTGGGCCTGCCTGCCTGGTCATAGAGGATGCGGAGCGTGAACTTGCGGTGGTCATCATAGATTTTCTCAGTCCTTGTCACACGATCAAAGTCAAGGGACAGCAGGTTCCTGTTGTGAACCTACAGGAAAAAAGATGGAGAATTAGGAAGCTGGAAACAGTTTAAGTTAGAAAGACTAGCCTTGTTTCACCAAATACCTCTTTACACTGCACTGGAGAGTATCCAGCTGTTCACTGCTGCTGGATAAGACACAATTTTTAAAGCAAAGAGTTGTCTTAACAATCCTTTTACTGACTTCAGGGAGGAGACAGGCAGAAGTATGGTACTTTTGAAACACCACAGTGAAGAATTATTGCTCATATCCTAAATCTAGGTTTAGGACTACTACAGCAGATGTGACCTACAGAACACAGAATGGCAACTTGTTGCAAGGAATATTTCCAAGATATTCTGCTTATCAAACCTAGACTATTGAGTCTTTTGCTTTCATGCATATCAAAAAACACTTGTAGAAAAGAGAAGGATGCTGTGCCAACATAGCAGAAATCAATGCTTTTCTCTGAGTTTACTGAATATAATGCAGGCATTGGAGGTTAAGTGTTTCCCCTGAGATGAAATATGGAGGCTTTAACCACTGCCGATGTTACACAGAGCAGGAACTTTCCTGTAAGAGCTGGTCTTTTAACTTCATTGTCCTGGGGTTATTCAGAGTGGCATAATTATACTCTGATGTTTAGAAATGCAGAGGCACTGGAGGTAAGCAAAGGTATTTACTTCAAAGGCAAGAGCAAGAATACATTTTGACTCAGGGATTGCAGTGCACAGCAGTACAAAAAGCAGCTGATAATACAACACATGTGCAAGGAGACTTACAAAGCCACATCACTGCAGCAGCAAATTACTGGTTTGAAAGCAAGAAGGAAAACCAGTATTCCCAGTATGAGCTTGCCAGTAAAAATAGCTCTTTCTCCATCCCACCACTTCCAAATCTCTTTCAGCTAGTGAACATGTTTCTTCTGGAAGGGTATAGATTCTCCTTGGATGAATCTCAAACTCCAAAGAACTGACTTGGTTTTCAGTTTCCTTTGCAGCTCTTCAGCTACAGTCAGTAAACCAGAATTTGCTGCTTGCTATGAGGTTTTTAGATCAAGTTAGAAACACTGCCCCATCTTGCTCTGGGTAACACTGACACTCCTGCCTAGAAGTGTTCAAAAACATGCAGATGGAGGACATGGTGGTGAATATGGTGGTGGTCCTTATTTTAGTTCGACTTGTATGACTTTGCATGGTTGGACTTGATCAGCTTAGAGGTCTTTTCCAACTTGAACAATATCTGATTCTATAATTCTGTGACCTGAGCACTGTCCTCCGCCCCTTCCAGTTTTGAGCTTGGCCATTGCTTAATGGCCAAAGACGTATGATTGGATTCCTGCTGTATTTTTAGGGATGTGGGAGTGTCTGAGAGCTAAACAGCAAGAGAAAGGATGGGGTTGAATCAACAGAGAAGAGGTTCCTCAGCCCTGGAAGACCAGGAGAGGGAAAGGCTGAATCGCTGCAGTGCCTTTGTCTTACATGGGCAGACTTCTATGTTGGAGCCTAGAGAACAGGGACACCAGAGAGCCAGAATTTAAAAGAAGGTATCCCAGGAGCTGGGGAGAGAAGGAATTGTTGCCATGATGTAAGTGTGAGGATGATGTAAGAGAAGAGGCAAGTGCAACAACAATTTTCACTTTATGAGTAACAAGGGTAAAAGGTGGGTATGACCTTTCTTGAGGGAAGAAACTTGTAGAAAAGTAGACAATGCTCTAATTAAATATGTGTGAAATAGAGTGTAAATGTGCAATGGGAGAGAAGAAATCAGCCACTGTAACAGGGAAGCTAGGAAATAACTAAAAAGGTATCAAAACTCTTAAATACAGATGCACATGTGTAACTAAGAGGAATTTGGTATCTCCTAGGTGCTTTCTGCTATAGAGAGAGAAACACGAGTGGAAATTCCTTGCAAAAAAAAATAAAAGCAAAGCAGGAAGTAATAGCATCTCTGCCTCCCATATATTCACAGAACAGCTCCATCCTGGCAGCTGCGTCTTCTTCTGCTCCAGGTCTTTGCCAAGAAAGCTGGAAAGAGCTCTTCTAGGGCTGGAACAGTAATCCAGGTTGAATGAGGTCTTCCTGAGAAGTGTGCTAGCAGCAGTGCCATTCACTGGGCTGGAAGGACTGAACAGCAGGTCCCTGGATAGCTCTTTAAGCTCAGTCCAAATGTCTGTATCCCCTGACTAGTGCCATAAATTGTTCCACCCTCCCTATGCTCTGGGCAAACAGTGTCTGTGTGACTAGTTGGAACCAATCTCCCTTTTCCTGTATTTTATTTTTAATGATTTGTTTTCTTCTGCTCTCTTGGTGTACTGTCTCCTTTATTTGAGAAGTGCTGCAGTGCTAACAGTAACCCCTCAAGGTGATGAGCAAAGTGAACCCTACCCTACCAGTAGCCTCTGAAGAGGGTCTAAATCTTTTTCATACTTGTTCAAGGGCATGCCTTGTATAGAAGTGAATTTTCTGCAGAAGAACTGACAGGGCTGCAGGCTGCAGTCCAGTAACAGTGTTTTATGGTGAGCAGCTAAATAAAGTGCCATCCTCCATCCCAGACCTCACCCTGGAATGCAGTCTGAAAACCTCCTGCAAAAAGGTTTTGCCCCTCAGAGTGTTTGACATGGCTTGTGATCAGCACAGGATCAAGACAAGGTAAATTTAAATCCACAGTTCACAATGGATTTGACATCCCCTTTAAAATATGTGAGAGACTAAATTTAACCCCAAACTCATGTTCCACAGTACTTTATTCAATCCCTTAGCTTCGTCTGCAAAAAAAACCACCCCGATATAAACACACCACCATCTCTGATTTCTGTAATGCTTCCTTTGGCACTCCTTTAGCTTAAACCATGATTAAACAACATGCATTGATCTCCCTGGGAACACAGGAGCACAAAAAGGGAGAGGATTCTCATGAAAACACCCTGGCAACCTTCAGCAGAGGAGGGCAAAAAATACTCCTGCAACGAGAAGTCCAGGAGCCAACAACATCCATGAGATGAACGGCTGCCTACAAAGGAACTTCCCCAGCAAAGTGCTGAAACTGTTGGAGTGGCCATTGCCAGACCCCAGTGTCTTGCAGAAATTGTGGAGATCATCCTGGAACATCTTTATTAGTCAGCATACTAGCAATGGCTAAGACCATATCCCTCTCTGGTCATGATGGCTCTGGGGATTTCTGGGATATTAGGTCTTGATGCCACCATTAACCTGCTGCCAAAGTCCTGAGAAAAAAAGGGACTTATGACAGGAATTACCATGGTTAAATAAATAGAAGAACTGAGCCAGCAGCCCTGTCTTTTTGCTGACTGATTTGCTCTATTGTCAGAGATTATTTTACATCCTTCTTTATTGAAAAACTCAAGTTTGTTTAATAAAAAAAAAAGGGGGAGAAGTCCTGTTCCTTGTAGCAGGGCTTACCTAATGCTCTCTCTGCAAATGGAGTCTGTTGCTGCTGTTGGCCAGGGATGGGTGGAATTCATAGCCAGCCAATCTACAAAGATATCTCACTGCCAGGTGGGCAGATAAAGCATCACAACTTTTCATGGGATGTGTGGGACAGCAAAAGTGGAAGAGGCTGCTTTAACATATTTCTGCTGCTTTACAGCTTCCTGGCCAAGTGTAGAGCCAGGTCAGCACTGGTGGAACAGGGAAAAAGGTATCAGCATGTTCCCCTTTCCCTTCATCCATGCAGAAGTCCCTGCTGTGTGCCTTATCCATGCAATAAGGAACCACGTATTGTATTATTTCCTAGGGAGGGTCAGGGAGGCAGCTGTGAAAGTGGCCTCATCATGGCAACAGGTTGCCAGTCCCAAGCACACCGTGGGAGGAGGAGGCACAACTCATAAAAAGTGGATCCTTGTGATGACAGCGGAAAGGATCACTCTTTTACAGTATCCAGATCCTGTTGTCCTCACTTCAAAGGCTTCATGGAATGATGCTGGAGCCTCCTTGGGATGTTCTTTCCCCAGGGAGCACCATGTCTTTGCTGCTGTCTCATGTGAGTAGTGGGGTGAGGGGAGGGGGAAAGTAGTTACTTAGTCACATATAGCAGAAAATGGAAACATTTCCCAAAATGAACAAAAACATGTTGAATTTAACTTTCCTAAGTTTTTCTCCTGCCAGGGAAAGCAGCAATTATTGGTGTGAAGGAAGAGGGGAGCATCACACAGAGAGTATGTTAAATGTTGTGCAATCCCCAGGGAGGCAATTAGCACCTTGCAGGTTTTTGCATAAGGGGTGCAGATGCTGCCATGCACGCACAGGCACACAGCTTAAAACATCTTGTATACCCTCAACTACTTTGAACCCCTGAACACAGCTCTATCTTAGTCCTTCGACCATGGAAGATGCACTTCTGTTTCACTAGAAGGGCCCTGATAGGCTCAGAATGTGAATAAATGCTGGCAGATTTATAGGGATACCAGTAACTAGCCTGAAAATTAATTTTGCAAGTGTTTTTCCAACTGTAGTACAATATAAAACACAGACACATTCTGTGTTTGAATCTACTGAAAAAAATTTGGGAGATAAAACTGATATGGGCAGCTGAGCTGTGGCTAAATGAATGGAAACTGTTTTGAACACCAAATAGCTGTGACCCAGCTGCAGATTTCCGAAGGCTATCTCACTGAAAAAGACCTTTCTGCAAATTTCATCAGTTATTAAAATAAAATAAAATAAGCCCCCCAAGACAAACCCAGCAAAGAAGTTTGATGACAACTGATCTGCAGATACACAGCAGTTCACACTGAAAGAGCAGCTTCAGCTTTCATTACTGTTTGCATTTTTTTTCCCGCTAACAAAAAATGAGGCTATCAACCCATGGGGAAAAGAACAGAGGCTGGGGTGGAGAGATTGAAGAGAAATACTTGACAAGTGTGAGCGAGGAGAGATGGGAGAAATCACACCGAAGTGGCAGGGGTCATGCAGCAGGAAACAGGGAGAGGTGAAGAGCAAGGACTGGGAAACACATATCCTGAAACCAGAGCATTGGTATTTACTGCCAAGCTCAAGTGTGAATAAATAGCTGCAGTTCTTTAGCTGTGGTGGCATTACACAGCACTAAGCATTTTTCTCAGAGGGTCTGAATTTGCCAGGTGCTGAGCAGCTTCCCAGGAACCGTTCATCAGCTGTGAACCTGAGACTAGCAAGGTACAGGGTGAGTGCACAGGACTTGCTATTACAAGTTCCCAGCTCTGCCAGCAGTTAGCAGATGAATTACAGCTTATTGGGCAAGATCTTTAAACAGCCCTGACAAGTATGAGGTGCATTGTGCGGAACAATGTTTTCAAAACACATCAGTCTCAAGCACAGAAAGGTCTGGGCACTCCTGGAGGGAGAGTACTGTCAGGCTGGAGCTGCTTGTAACACTTCAGGGAACAACAGCAATTGTAGTGCAATGCTTTGCGAGCCCAGTTCTTCAGCAGCTTCAACAGACTAGCAATTTCAGGAATCCAGACCTTTTTCCGAGGTTTCCCAATGACCAGTATTCATAGAATCACTGAATGGTTTGGGTACGAGGGGGCCTTAAAGATCTTCTAGTTCCAGCCCCCCTGCCATGGGCAGGGCACCTTCCACTAGACCAGGTTGCTCAGAGCCACATCCAACCTGGCCTTGAACACTTCCAAGGATGGGCAGTCACATCATCCCTGGGTGGCCTGTGTCGGTATCTCACCATCCTCACAGTAAAGAATTTCTTACTAATATCTAATCCAAACCCTCTCTTTTTCAGCTTAAATTCATTCCTCTCTGCCCTGTAACTCTATGCCCTTGTCCTAAGTGCCTCTCCAGCTCTTTTGGAGCCTCTTGGAGGTAATGGAAGGTGCTTTAAGGTCTCCCTGAAGCCTTCTTTTCTTCAGGCTAAACAACCCCAGCTCTCTCAGTCTGTCCTGATATTCTTAGAAGACTTCCAGTGCTCTGCTCTATCACTGCCAGCAGCACAGATAGAAAACACCTGCCTTAACACACTAACCGGTGTGGTACTTTATAATTATGACTGTCCCTGGCTTGGTTAAACAGCCTGAGATGATGGTTAAACCTGTGGTGTCTGATGGGAGGTCACGCATTCCCAGTGATGCAGAGGACTGGTAGGGAGATCAGCAGTACCACCTTTGATGGCTAAGGGAACATCGGCACACGAGGAGACATAATGATATACTCCAGTCATAAAGGTTATGTCACTGAGGGTGAACAGCCAATTCTCTGTCCTGCAGCTCCGTGCCTACTGCAGACAATACAAATCATACCCATCCCTTTCTGCCATGGGACTGGGGACTGATGAGATGGGAAGTGGAGGCCAAAAGTGCTCGTGGTTCTCACTTACCCTCAGCCGACGTCCAAAGACAGTGACCTGCCCTCTCGCTTGCTCCTTCCTCTGCCTCCACTCCACGAGGTTGAGGCCGTTGTCGATGGGCAGGGTGACATTCCTCTTCCCCACCGTGGGGTTGACGGTGCCAGCCAGCAGATGTGGCTCGGTCTGCAGGGCCACCTCCATGCCATTGGCGAGCATCAGCCTGAGGGAGCCATCAGCACCGATGTAGTAGCTGTTTCGGACTTGGTCTGAAGACAGAAAAGAGTTCTTTGCTCATCTTTGACGATACAACTCCAGCTCTTCATTTTCTCCCTCACGTAGGCTGCATCAGCATTTTGGGTGGTTGTAACCAAACGCACTCTGTTACTCACCTGTCTCACTCAACAGGAGCAAAACATTGCTTTCATCAGGGAAAGCAAACATGTACAATTGCTTTTTCAGTCTGATGAGGTCCAGAACCTCATATTCCTGCAGAAAGTCTTGCACAAGTTAAAAAAGTGAAAAAACTGTGTAATACCTTACCAAAGGATGCAGGTTCAAACCTCTTCCTCTAGGCTAGAACACTATGTGGTGAGATACTTGTTTTAAATCAGTCTGACTGAAAACTTCCCATGCTTTTATATCCTAAAGATCTTAATTTCACAACAGTTTATGAGAAAGCGGGGCCACCTACTTTCCTCAGCTCATTCACTGTCTCACAAGTGACAGGAAATTGCACAGCAAGTTAATGCTAACCAGTTCCCCAAACAACAGCCAAATCCTTTCCCTTGAGAAAGCTTTCAGGAGGCAACTGAAGTTCTCATGTTTGGAGAGAAAGCAGAGGCATTAAGCTCCCACATGTCTCTATACATCTGGCCTCCACTAGCTCTTGAAAGATCAGGTTTTGAGGCCAGTATTTGGGAATTCAGGAGGAGTTGAACAGAAGAGCAATCTCTCTTCTGCATCCTTCAGGAATCAGGCAGGCTGAAAGCCCATCCTTTGAATCTCCAGCTGGCATTTATCTCTGCAGAGAGTAGCTCGTGAAGGGTAAGAAAGCATGAGACTTACTCAGTGCAGAATGGCTTTAAAAACATATACAAACACTCCCTTATCTGAAGCTCCTCAAAAGTTGGAAAGTATTACCATTTCTGTCTCCCAGGCTGCCATAAACTCTTAATTGTGAATAAAAACACCCATTGAAAATTCCCATTAAGTGTTTTTCCTTTTTGAGCTGGGTTTTGTTCACTAGTTGCTCTGCCATAGCTCAGCAGGAAACAAGATCACAGTGAAATTACCATTTCTTGTCCCCAAGAAATAGATCAGCAAAGAGCACAGTTTGGTATAGTTAGGGAAGGAAATGTGACACCAACTGGTCTTTTTTATGTGGGTCTCATCCTGCTCCTGTGGTAGCCAGTTGGAGTTCTGCCACAGACACCTCAGCAGAACCACTGCTCAGCTTTACACAGCAGTGATGGCAAAACTGCTGGGACACAGGATTTTGCCAGAAACATACAGCAGTGATCCACAATGCAGATCCAAGTATTTTAGCTCTACCACTGACTATTGTAAGTTGATAGTCTTACAGTAGATTCCAGCCAGATCAAACCCCCTCCATGCAAATGGAGAGAAGGGCCAGCCAGTTGGCTGCCACATCTCTCTTAGATGCTTATTTTGATGCCAAAGTATTAGGAGATGGGCTTTAAATCAAATCAGTGAAATATTTCTGAATAGTGAATATATTCCTCCCTCTTTTTTCCTTCACCAGGAAGCAGAGGAAGGCTTGAAGGATCAGACACAGGATGTTCCCTTTGTGCTACATAAGCACCACAGAAGGGTTATTGTCACCAGTGCTGTGGTACAGTGTGGGGAATGTAAATCCTCTACTTTCAATATTTTCCCAAGAGAAGACTCTTCCCTGGCTCTGGAAGGCATTTCTCAAGGGCTACATGAAATCCATGGGCTGTTGGATGCTGTATTTTAGGCTGCTTTGGCTCTAGGGCACTACTGCCCTACTTTGGCATTGAACAAATGCTCACTTTGTCACTAGTCCAGAAGACAAAATCCCACTGGAGTGTTGATGTGCCTGATGTAGAAGCTCCTAAATCCATCCTAAATCCAGGAATTTGCAATCTTCTGAAAATGCCTTCTCAGATCTCACCTGTTCACAGTGTGATCCAAGTTTCCTGAAAAGTTCACCAAGAATTTGGTTCACCAAGCCACCTCTTCTGCAACATTATGCAGAGCTTTGTTTTAAGTGAGTTTCTTCAGATGCAAACAGTTTCATGATTTTATACTTCTGAAGACAGTTAAGGTGTTTGTAATTCTGCATGTTCTAATGGCCAGAACGTCCCTGTGCTGGAGGGCAGAACAATGACAGAATTGACTGTGGCACCATTATGTAACTGCCTTCAGCGCTGTGTGTATAAACACACCACAGTCAATTTTGTCACTAAAGAGCCCCCAACAGTGGGCTCTATTGCTTAACTAGGCTCTTGAGGTGAAGCCAACCTCATGCCTGTGCAGTTGCCACACATCTTAATGTGAGTGAGTGAGATGGGATAGGGTAGGTTGCATCTGTCTTACAGGCTCAAGTAAAGAATAAGAAAGTGTTTCCCTACAGGAATATGAGGACAGATTGAGGAGGCTGGAACCCTCTCAGCTCCCCTCTCCAGAAGGGTAAAAGCAGTTTTTCTGGCATTGCAGGTACTTTCTTTTAGGAAAGGTTGATCTTGTTACAGGGAGGGGGAAGGAAATTGTATCCCAGAGATGTGGGAATAAACGTCACTCTGGAACATGCTTGCCCTACTTGGAGCAGTTTGTTCCTCACAAAGAGAAAAAATGTTTCACACCTCTTTGTAATCAGTCACAGAGTGAATGAGATCTGGGGAGTAAAGAAAGCAGAGTCTGGAAGTTCCTTGCCTTTCTCCAAGCCCCAGGGAAGAGGTGTGATAGTTCATCCTGATCCTAAGGAGGCTTCAGCTTTCAGAACCTGGAGATCCAGGCTGGCACTGCTTGTGCAGTACAGGTTCTGCCACTACCAGCATGTCAGCACAGTGCTTCCCTGCTATTTATTCTTCTTTAATGTCCCACTTCATTTCCTTTTCCTCCACCTAATCAGTCTTCTGCTTGTCACCTTCCTACCACAGGCACAACTGTGCTCATTTCCCACAGCCACAAACTGGTCCCACCATTCCTACCCCACCTGTCCACTTCTTTATGGCTCTCCACACCACCTCTTAGCTCAAACACAGACCTTTTGGGATGCTCAGTTTTCTGCATGCTTCCTTGTGAATGTTTGAAATGCCAGTGAACCAAGAATCAGATCTCCAGCAACCAGCTGGAAGTCTGTTCCAGGAGGAGAGCACTGTTAAATCAGGAGCCACTAAGAGACTGAAGCAAAGGGCTTGGCTGGAAGTGTGGCTTGATTTATGCAACCTTTTTAGTTACAACAATAATGGTAATGATGATGATGTACTGCACGAGCCTGCATGGCAAGGGGACTGGCTGGGAACAGAGCAGAAAAGCAGCTGCAGAGCATCCCCTGTGCTAGGGAATGAGGCTAAGTAGGTGTGAGTGTGTGTCTGTACCAGCGTGTGGGGAGCTCTGGGGCACTGAGAATGCAGGTGATTTTTGGTGCTGGGATTATCAAGACCATGCCTGTTTCCTGGTGGATAATCCATTGTGTGCAGCTGGTCAGGAGAGGGATGGTGGCCCAACTCACCTTGGAGCAGGGTGTAGAAGGCCCCCGATGCTGACAAATTGGTTGTTATTGTAACATCATCCTTGCTGGAGGTTTCCACCTGGACATGCACGGAGCTGTCGGTATCGCTGCGGAAGCTGCTCACTTGGCCAGTGGGGAAGGTCACGTTGGTCAGGCGGCCAAAGCTGTCGTATCTGAAAGAGAGAATGTAATCAAGTCAACAGCACCAACAGAGGATGAATCATCCTATAAAGCAGAGACTAATTCTTCAAGTCATCATCCAGATTTTTCACAGAGGAAAATGCACTATCACTCTTTCAGACAGTTTTGACTTTTTTGGCCGCATGAGAAGAAAATCACAGCTTTTAGCTAGAAAAATAAAGCAAAGAATAGATTACTAAATACACATTAGCTTGCATTTTAACAATATTTTCCCAACAGTACTCACCTGCACTATGCTTCTTGTTTACAAGACTAACTTTATTTCCTATATTCTGTGCTGTGACTCACAGAAAATCACTGGCCTTTACATCCTGTCTAGAAGAACTAGGAATTTCTGAAGGCCACCAACTGATTTGTCTGGTTGTGTCCTGAGCTCAGTAATTTAATTTTTTTTCCCTATCTAATTTTAAAAAGCTAAATATTAAGGTAGCAGCAAGGACCAGATTGGCCACATCAGGTAGAGAACTGTCCTCTGTGAACATGGTGTAGAGTCCTGAGCACAGCTGAACCCCCATGTCTACCTTTTACTGTTCCTAGGACCATATGGAAGGACTGATTTAAACATGTAAAAAAGCAGAACAGTTTTCACCCCTACTGTGTCCTTGGCTTTTCCAATGAGGAATCAACATAAGCACCATCTGGGAAGGTTTCTGTGATGTGGACACCTATGTACCAGGGCCCAGGTAAAATAAGCTTCATACACACAGGCCCCACAGCAGTTAACAAGCCGGGGGAGTTATTTTTTGATAAAAAGAGAAACAGACACTTGTGTCTAGAGCCCTTCTGAGTTAAGAGAGCAAACATACCACTATGCCTCCCATCTGTGGCATTACAAAAAGGTTCACAGACCCAGAAGGCTGGCAAGGGACCTTTGCAGTGAGTTATTGTAGTTGAAATGGAGAGCAATAGGGAGCTCTGCTGGCTAATCTCTGGAGGGCTGTTGGACCTTCTGATGAGATGGACCTTTAGGGAAGGGGTATTTAAATAGTTAGGGAGAAACAGAAAAATTCAGAAAATCAATCAGGGATAAATGCTTGACTTTTTTCAAGTCCTGCCCACAACTCTTTTAAGAATGATTTATTTGAAGCTAAGTAGATCATATTATGAAAATGTATCACTTGGGGATGCAAAGTATATGGTGGGTGAGCAGAGAGGTCTTGTTCTCCTGTGCTACCCAGTGGTGAGCCTTTGAAGGAATGCAGCATCCAGTGAAGGGCACCATTCCTCAGAATGATGAAGTAATGTAAATGATACATTAAGGATAATAAGCTCAGAAAACCTGATGTAAGAGGCAAAGCCAAAATAAAAGAGTTCATTCAGAAAAGGAGAAACAAGGAAGTGGGAAGATGCCACCCTAACAACAGGTGTTCTGAAGAGGATTATAATAAATTGTTTATCACATCTACTGAGGATGTGACAGAAAGTAAATGGAAACAATGAAAATTTAGTTTAGAAGCTGCAGAACACTTTCAAGGCCTATGGTTGCTCCAAGCAGAGGAACAGATGGAGTACTGGAAACCCCACTGCCCAACTCTTTTAAGAATAAGTTAGAGAAATGTCTTAGAGGGGATCTGGATACAGATGACCAGACCTTGGAGGGAGCAGATGGTTGAGGAGCTCCTGATGCTTTTCTTTGGGACCACTCTGATCTGGGGAATAAAAAAATACACCCCATCTAGTAACAAAACCCAGAAACCAAACAAAAACCCAAGGAGAAAAGGGGAGCAGAAGGGAAGAGGGTGATGGGGGGAGGGCATGGGAGGGAGGGCAAGGCAAGGCAAGGCAAACGCAAAGTACTCTTGAAGTCCAACTGATGAGAGACCCATAAACAGTCACTAGACTGGCTCTGCACTATACAGAAAAAATTTGTCTCCTCTTCCACTCTCATTTTTTCCAGATTTGAACACAGTGCTGGTACTTTACTTTTGAAATATGGTGGCAGTAATTTAAGGTGAGGAAGGGCTGGTTGAAAAGAAAATTTTTGCCCAAGTTTACTATTTAGGTTATAGTGACTAAGTGGGTGACCTTATTGCACATCTCCCCAGCCCTCAGGTTTGGAGACAGTGAGTCTTTTCTTGCCCACTGAGCAGAAGGGGAGGTAGTAAGATAGAAAAAAGCATTTGCCCTCCACAGTCAGTCTATCAGTCATGGATTATCCAAGCCTTGCCCTTTCCCTCTGATATCCTGGCAATCAATCATTCACTTGTAAAATGGAAAAGAAAGAAGAAAACAAAAACAAGAAAAGGTTGAAAACAGAACTGCATTGCAGGAGTTTGGCAGAGATCAGTTGAAGCTTTTCCAAGCAGCTAGCAGCACACAGCGTGGATCTGAGCTGCATCTCCATGCAAGAGCCAGAACTAAAGTGCTCCCAGTACCAAACAATTTACTCCAGATTTGTGGCTGTCCTGTTTGCACTGAGACAAATGTATTTTATTTGTACTGTCTCCAGTCACCTGTACATCTCCTCCTAAACACAGGCAGTCTCTTTATCCCATCTGCTGAGAAAAGACACAAGGGATATGATTTAGTCTCTCCCCTGAGCATAGAAAACATTGTTATCACTGAAGGTGTGTTGTGTAACACCCCAAATTCCTTCTACTACAGCATCAACAGTCCTATATATATAAACCAGTCTGAACTGTAAGGGTAGAATCAAGTTTGCAAACGTTCTGAAATTTCAGTTAAGATGAATCTGCATTTGGTACCTCCGACTTGGTGGATTAGTAGGTGTGAGTGATTTATTTCTATAGCTTCATTTAGATTTCAAAAGTGAGCTTCTCCTAAAAGTAAGCCTGATTTGCCTCCTAAAAAGAACATCACAAATCTAGATGTGTTGCACTGAAATATAACAGGTGAGTTTGGTGTAAGAAGAGTATGAAAGGAAGCAGGATTGCAGGTTAAGGAAACAAGGAGTGCAAAACCCAGGATGCAGGCAGAGAGCTTGTTCATGTGGTAAGTGCTGAGTCAATGTCCTGTGAGTCATAGCTTTTTATCCTAATTGAATGGCACTCAGAAAAATGCTGAGAGTCAGCACAAAACCTTTACTCCATGCAAGTCCTACTTATGTGCTCCAAAGAAAGCTTCAAAACCCTATGGATACTCAGTTTAACAGCCCCCACCAGCAGCAGCCAACTCCTTATATTCACCAAATCACAGAAATACAAATCGGTTTGGGGTGAAAGGGACATTCCAGATCATCTTGTTTCACCCACCTCACCATGGGCCAGGACACCTTCCACAAGATCACACTGCTCTGAGCCCCATCCAACCTGGCCTTGAACACATCCAGCAATGGGGCAGCCAGATCTCCTCTGAGCAACTTGTGCCAGTGCCTCACCACACTCACAGTGAAGAATTTCTTCCTATCATCTACTCTAAAACCTACCCTCATTCAGTATAAAGCCATTTTCCCTTGTCTGAATGCAGCATGCTCTTATTAAAAGGCAAGTAGTGCCTTTTTATATATTATGTAGTGCAAAATAAATATTATTTTATATAGTATTTATGTAGTGCCTTTTAAATAATATTTTTATAATGTTCCTGGACCTCAAGCTTCTAGCACCCTCACAAATGGTTCTCCACCTCTGTTGGGCAAATAAATAATATTTGCAAATATGCAACTGGAGAAATCTGCCTGTAACCTCTGCTTGTGCAAATTAGATTAAAATGGCAAGAAAAAAAGAATGAAAGAGTGTGATGGCGCCTAGACCTCTGTGCACACATTTTTCTTATAAAGTCAAAATTACTAAGTACAATACACTTAATTTACATGGTTACATTTTTACAGCTGTACAAAACTCACAGTACTTCATCAAGAGCAAGGACTTTCATTTGGGACTTTGGATCCTGAGAAGCAAGGCTCTTTTTGGGCCAGAACAGTCTGGAATGATCTGCTGGAACTGGTTTAAGGTGTCTGCAGAAGTACATTAGACTTTTGGCACATCCTTAGTCACCCCATTAACCTCCTTCAGAAGGAACAAGGACCATCTGTGTTTTCTGCATGTGCAGGAGCTGCTGCACCTCTCTCTGCCCAGCAGCCAGACAGTGATCTGCCAAGGACTAGCTTTGGGGGGGGGGACAGCTCACTGATTTGCAGCTGCAAGGAGGTCCTGCCTTACAAAGGCAGAAAAATGAGAAGGTAGAACAATTAGACCGTTCCCATTTTTATTATTATTTTTAACTGGTGGCAGATGAAGTGTGAAATGCTCACATCCAGACTAGAGCTCCTTTTAGCACTGTGGTGGCAAAGCTAACCGAGGTGTGGGAAGCCCATTAGCATGAACACACACAGTGTTTCCTTCTTGGCAAGCAGTTCTTTTTCTCTTTTCTGTTTTTACTCAGAACTGGAGCATTTCCCCCCTTTTCCCCGATTTAGCTCACAGAACACATACCCAATACCATCTATCACATACCCACAGTCTCCCAAGGATGTGAAACTTGCACATCCCAAGGAGATAATATGTTTTACAAGTTAAATGTGCCAGTTCCTTCCACCTGTGCTTTCAGCCCTATAAAGGCCCTTACAGGGCACACCTCAGCTAGGATAGGAAGGCCAAGTGATTGGCTCTTATGTAGCTGCAGGTGTACCCTGGTATTTGCAGTAACATAAATCTCTCCTAGTCACCTCATTTTGCAGCTAAGCTGCCTAGCCTGTTTCCACAGCATCGGGATTTAGGTCTGGGCCAGTTTTCATCACAGCCTAAGACTTCTCTGTTCTCCAAATGCTCTGAAAGCCTCAGAATTAAAGAAATACTGAAGCATGGGAGTGCACACAGCAGCCACTTGGAGCAATGAATCCATCACCTGCTAACACAGCTGCTGCCTCCAATTCAAACCTGCTGCAAAGCCTCAGCACTTACAATTACAGTGGCAATTATTAGGCCAGCAAAGAAAGCCCTTGCCATCCATTCCCAATTGGAAATGTATTTAGCTAAGGTTCAATGCACAGAATTAAAATGGTATTTGGTGCTTATGAGGTCTAATTGTTGGCTTGTAAACATTCAGAGCTTTCATTTATCACATTACCATTGTGCAGAGACCTGGACCTTGGGAATTAAAGAGCATCTTAAACACCATCTATCCACAAATCAATTTCTTGCCTGAGTTTCTGCATTTCCTCATTTTAGCTTCTTCACATTTCATCAGCCTTTTAAAACACAAGTCAAATAGATCAGAAAAAATTCACTATAATAATATTACATTTAGTGCCAAAGTGTCTAAATGGACCTTGCAAACTATATTTTGCATGTGATTATACCAACATGCACCCAGTGCCTCTTAACAAGCTTGCCTCATCCCAATTTTTCAAACAACATTAAACACAACATTAAAAATAAATCTATAACAGACAAACCGATAATAGTCAAAAATGCATGAAGGCAAGTCCGCTCCCTAATGACCAAAGGCCAGGTTGTGGTCACAGTCTGCTGAATTTTCTGACTGCCCAAAAAAGAAGAGGAAGATCTCTTTCTAGCTTTTATGACACTCGTAATTCCCTTGGTTCTCAACTAAACTTTGCTATCAGGCATTCATTTCAGGGCAGGGCAGTGGCTCAAAATGTGACCTCACAGCTTAGTGAGGATACTGGAGAACTGCTATTTTATCATGGCACTTAGTGGACTTTCACTGCAACTTTGTCACAGGAACAACAATGAGAATCTCATAATTTTATTGTGTAGAAATTGTGGAACAAGTAGAACCAAGAAACCTTGTTAAAAGAGGAGGGAGGACAAAAGCCAAAGGTGTTTCTCATACTCCAGTCTGCTGCAGGAGTAGAACAAGACCCTCACTTTAATTACACTAAATCAAATCTGTAAAACTCTGTGTATGACCTGAAAAATCACAGTCACACAGACCAGGGCATTGGCTTTGGCACCAAAAGCTGCTGGTGCTGGGGTGGGACCTCTGCTGAGCCCTGTGGGTCGCTGGGAAGCCATTCAAGGTCCTCCTGCATGCTCAGTCCAGCTGGCACCTACCTTCCATCCATTATAGTGTGTGAGGTTTGGCAGAGTTTGGTTCTCTGTAAGACAGCCTCCAGTGTTACGGGTCAAAGCTCCCCTTACCACTCATCTGAAGATCTGGCTCCATGAGACCCTTTGCCCTCCAGGCAGCTGTGAGCCACTTCTTGGGGAGTCTGTGAAGAGGTTTTGAATTTCTGGGCTTGACTGGAGCAATGTGTAAGCATTCGAGTCTGTATGGGAGGAGGCGACCTTCAAAACTAATTGGACACACAAAGGACCTCAGTAAAAGAGCCTCATCTGGGCTAAATAATGCATAGAAGGTTTGACTTTGGCTCAGAGGGAAATTGAATTAATGTACAGTGATAACATCTCAGTGAACTAATCAAGATAATTGCCATATTCTTGATTTAAACAAATCCATTAATAAGAATTTCCGGATTCTGAAGCAGACAAACAGCAACTGCTAAGAAACTTTGTAAAGGCTGGTAGCAATTTTTTTCAGGTCAAGTTGAAAAGCAGCAACAACAAAGCAGCATGTAGTCACACAGCATCCTTTGTCTTTGACTGGAGGAGTTGAACAAGAAGTCGTTTCCCTGGCTGAGTTTCCAGATCAACTTCCTTTGCTGCTGATTATCACTGTCACCGTCACCAGTTCAATGGGAAGAAAAGTCTTTAATCCAGTTACTGGACAAGCTGAGCTGCATTGCATTAACTGACAGCTAATGTCAAACCCACTGCAGGGGCAGGAAAGGTCTATAAAATGCTAAAACCCTCAAAGTAGTCACAGACAGGTCTTTGGGGACAGGCTAATTACTGCAGGGAACTAAGTTTCACTCTCAAACAAAAAAGGAAACTGCACACCATTATGCACTGAGTCTTACTCAGAGCTAAACCTGATAAAACAGGATTGCTAGAGCAGGCTTGGGTGTAGCACGTGTGAAAAGAAGAGCTGTGAACGAGTCTGCCACTGCCTGAAGCCAGCACGGATCTCCTTCCCCACAGAAACGAGGGGACAATGTGCCAGTCCAGCATGAAGCCTTGGAGGACTTGGATTCCCTAGTGTGCCCTAGAGACAGGCCTCCAGTACAGCATCAGTGTATCCTGCCTCCTTCCCTCCTTTCCAGAGTCACACCAATGTGCCCACACGTCAGAGCTCTTTGCAGCCTTATGGTAAAGGCTAAGAAATGCCCTGGTAAGAACAGCATCTGGAGGAGAACCAGGGATGCTGGCTATGTTGGCTGGAACTAGATGTTCTTTAAGGTCCCTTCCAACCCAAGCCATACTATGATACTGTGATTCCATGATGAACACATGTAGTGATGCCACTCTCACAACACTACTGCTCTGTCATGTTGGGTTTCTGATTTATGGTCCTTTGTAGACAGTCAGCTGTTGAGAATGTTGTTCATGGGACTGCTGGTGCTGTGTAAACTTGCCAGCTGTATTTACTTTACTCTTAACTTTTTAGGCAGCAGTGTCCAGCTTGCCCTGGCCCACAAACAACTATCGTGTGCTGTGAGAAACATGAAACTTCTCCTCAGAGTCAGATTTGATGTCTTTATTTCTTTGGCCATGAGCAAAACAAAAATATGAACTTCACTCTTCCCCTCAGATAGGACTGAAAACTACTTTAGTTTTCACCTGCTCATGTTTACAGGAATTCTCCAAATCACTCCAACCTTCCCAACATACATTTCCTGATGTTCTGATAGAGAAACCAATAACATAAAGGTAGTAGATGTTGATTTTATTTGGTTTACACCATCTTCTTCAGCTTCTTTGATAACAAGGAATTTAGACTTCATTCTGCCATGCCTGCACGCATCCCTGCAGCTTGCACTTCAGTCATGCAAATCCTCTGTCTGGTGAGATTATATTTTAAGAAAGGCATCAGAGTCCTGATCTAAGATACCAAGAAATGGAGAATATAGTGCTTTCATGGTTGGTCACTCTACCAGTTAGGTCACCTCAGCCTTACAAAATCACTCCTTCTTGTCAACTTGAATTTCTCTAGCTTTGCTTTCCAGCCCCATACCCATCTCAAGCCTTTCTCTGCTAGACTGAGAGTCCCTCTCTAGATGAGAGCTTTGGCTGACATGTTGTGATCTGGATGCTTCCCAGTCTCATTCATGTTGAGATAAATAGATCAAGTCTTTCTTGCTCTTCCCATGAATGCATTTTTGTAGAATTTTTCTGCCCAGCTTTCAATTTCCACTGTTCTTCATAAATTGCATTGGAGCTGACAATATTAGTCACATCAATGCTTACACAGGGAACAAATCAGCTTCCTACTAGCCACTACAAGTAGAGTGCGATGAGTAAATGTATTCACTTAGTTTGTCCATCCAAGTAACAAGTTAGACAGATTTGCCATGAAATTATGGCAGGATCACCCTGAAGACTTGATGCCTTGCTACAACTCCAAGAGTCAAGGCTCAGCCCACTCACATGTGTACCCTGGCATCAGACTGTACAAGACACATTTTGTTTAAATGAAATCTACTTTACCAAGCAATTGAAATACTTGACCCTTGTTTCCTATTTTAATTTTATCAGTCTGATTTTGTATTCTTTCCCTGGTTACACATGCAAAACCTGGACAGAATCAATCCCTGTAATTCATTGATCTGCCTTCCAAGTCCCTAGTGGACAGGACAGGACAGGACAGGACAGGACAGGACAGGACAGGACAGGACAGGATGGCATGAAAATGAATAGTCTCCAATTCAAGCATGGAAGATATAGGCTGAGCATATAAAAAAGCTTTCTAACAGTAACAATAATATAGGTAAATACATTGTTATAACTAACAATATTTATAAATAACTCAGATGACTGATAGGATCCATTTGACCAAACTGTAGATATCTGCAATGTAAGCACCTGTATCTGAACTCATAATTCTCTACCTTTGCAGAGAGAAACTTTCAGAATACAACTCTTCTCATCCTAAAGGAAATACCTGACATGACTCGTAAGAAACTCACCTTGAACGGGCCTGTTTCTCTCCACCTGCCTATAAAGGGAGGCTGAAGTAACTAATTCAGATATAGACTTTTACCCTGTAGTTTTACATAGAAATTAAAGGAACAGAAACTGTCAAGAACAGTTAAATAGATATAAGCAATTGCAGGTTTGGATGAGGTATCTCTCAAGGCACAGTCACAATTCAGTGATGCTGTTCTATCATACAGTGCTGGCTTGCTCTACTAAGATTTCCATAGTCCAGCCACTGGGGAATACTGTTTTCCATTTAGCTCTAAAAGGCTTTCTTATGACTCTTCTGAAGTGCATAAAAGGATCAGAATGATGACTTTCACAAATGCTCTATTTTCTTGGACAGCAAGAAATAATGGATCACTGTTATAAATACAGCCACAGAGTAAGTTGGTTTTGAGCTTCTGTCTTATCTCCTTTATATTTTCAGTTGCACTTTAAAATAAAAGATTATGTTTTGATATAAATCTGACCATTATTAGCTGTAATGTTTAGTTTGCTTCACTTCTGTGGCTGCATCTGTTTTCAAGCACAGGAACTATTGGGTTCTTTGAAAAAAGAAAATACCTCCTTGATTTAGCACAACAGTCCTGACAATATAGCTGGCTTTCACTCCTGTGGAAAAAAACACCCTCTTTTTCCTCCCTAAGGCCTTCCTCAAGCAAATTCAATGTAAGAGATGGAGAGTATTAACTTGGATTCACTGAGGAATATTGCTACAGTAATTGCAAGCAGAACATTGATGAAATGCTAATAATATTTCAAAAGACTCATCACAGAGTTTCCATCAGTTCTTTTCAAGGCAAGAGCAGGAGCAGTGAGCATTAAGCAAAGAAATTTGAAACTGGGCCTGGAACATTTTAAGGAGAGAACCAAAACAACCACATATCAACACACAGATATGCATGTTTAGCCAGCTTTCCTTTCCTGAATCCTTTTTTTTAACAACTTCTTTGTTTGTCATCTTGGGAATTGTCTATTCCAGCCAAATTGGATTCTTCAAATGGATCTATTATTATGGCAACTGAACACTTCCATGTAACCGTTCAAAGCATGTGGGAAATGATGCACTTAAAGGAGCATTTCAAAGAGGTTACACTCATAAATAAAAATTAAACTAAGGAAGAGGGAGGGAAAAGGGCTCTCAACAGCAGGATGAGTCCTTCTAGGTGCTCTTCACTCAGTTATCCATCTTTGTCCTTTTTTATATCAGAAATGTGTTGTCTTCACAATATTTATAAGCAGGGAATTGCTAACAGTGGTACAGAAAAGAAGCACAAATATTCAAGATACTGCTATCTCTGGGTTTTTCAATGCATCCTGTCTTCCCTCTGCTTAAAAACTCTTTGGGAATAGTCTTGAACAGTTCCAAGATTTTAAAGCTTAGTGAGGCAAATTGCAACAGCAGGAATTGAGCAGTCCATTAATTACAGAATTGTTTCCAGAGCAAGCTCTCATTAGTCACTGCCAATTGTCATTCTACATCAGACATTTCAAACAGGCACAAAAAAGACACTGCAGCATAGGAAGTAGGTGAAAAGCTGTGAAAAAAAGACTCTGATGGAACTTTCATACTTCCAAAGCTTTCAAAGCCAAGAAAAATTCTCTGACATGCAACCTGAATCTCCAGTCCTGACTACAGTTAAGGAGAACCAGGTGTCCAAATTACTTAGAAAAACTCAGCAGAAATTCTGTCTGACTCTTGACTTGGTAGAGGGAGCTTATTCAAGCTCTAATGCACTTACTGCCAGTATCTAGCGTTTGAGTAAAATCTAATACTCTCTGTTCTGGCCATTTTATTTGGACAATAATTCTGATCAGGGAATTAAATTCCACCAACCTTGCACGGTTCAGAGAACACAGAGTGAAGTCAGCAGCCCCAATATTTATAAAATACTTACTCATAAAATGTTGTCCAACCATTTTCATTGCTTTTAGTGGCAAGGAGACCAGAGTTGCCGTGGTAAGTCATCATGGCTACTTCATGCCCCTGTGTCGTTACACTCTTGAGTGCACTGTTGGTACCGATTGTCACCCAATAGACTTGGCCATCAGGCACCACCAGCCAGAGGGGCATCCCTGTGGAATCTCTTCGGATATTGATTAAGTTGCCATTATTGTCAGTGATCAGGGTTATATCTCCATCTCCAGAATAAGTAAAATTGTAAAGATAATCTCCAGTGGTAAGGCTCTGAGTATAAAGGTGCTTCCCACTGGTGTCAAACAAGTAGAGTTCCTGGTCTATGGGTGAGGATAACTCATACAGGTTTTGCGTGTTGAGGAACGGTTTGTTTTTCCGAATGAAGCGGATTCGGATATTGCCCAGGTCGGCGACATACAGCTCCCCGTCTGCACACACGGCAAGGGAGGAGGGCGCGTTGAGCTTGGCGTCCTTGGCGTAGCCGTCGTCCCCCGAGAAGCAGTCGCAGTTGGCATCGTTCTTGCAGTCGCAGCTGCTCGGGGCGCCGGCCACCAGGGAGATCTCCCCATTGGTGGTCACCTGCCGGATGCGGTTGATCTTCTTCTCGTCGGTCTCAGCGATGTACAGGACCCCGTTATGGGACACGGCCAGGGCCGTGGCAGACTCCAGTGTGGCGTGGATTGCCACCTTGCTGAGGAGGAAGTGATCCATGCCTGGCACCTGGCAGTGCATGGGCCTCCCCGCCACGATGCGCACTTGGTGGTTCTCAGAGATCTGCAGCACGACGTTATTGTCAAGGACGTAGAGGGAATTATCCATGGGGTTCACTGCCAGGTCCGTGGGCCATTCTAGACGAACCTTCGTGGTAAAAACACACAAGGGAATTTTTACAGCAATTTTTCTACTGCATGACTACTAGAAATCAATCACAATGAGAATGGAATCAACATGGATTAAAGGGGGAATGGGTGAAAAACCCCACAAGTAATTATTACTTGATAGGTGGCCATAAAGGATATAACTTGCTTTGAGAAAGGGGGCTTAGCTCCTGGTCATGTGAAACAGTTACATGGGGACACCCACACTCTACACTGGAACACTGGTGGGAACAGGATGATGGACAGAGGCAAAACATTCTGTGATTTTCCCTCTCCTGTGCTTTTTGAACTGATGGAAGCTGGACCTCATAGCAGAGACCTGGGACTGTAAATTTTGCTGTGTGAAGCGCTATGAAATAAGACACACAAAACAGTGACTCTTTTACTAAAGGATTTTTCACACAAGCGGCTGAACTCCTCTTGGTAAATGACAAGGAGGGGTAGACACAAAACTGGCAGCTGTGCCAGCATGTGTGAATATCCAAGTTATAACCTATGTTTTTCTGCTTTATGCTGCAAAAATGCAGAATTGCAATTCACAGGAAATTCAGGCAATTTCAGTTCATGGAGTAGAATACTCATCCCTTCACGGTGATTTTCACATTTTGTTTTAACATAATGGAAAAATGGGTTTAGGAGCGACATATATCTACACTGATAGTCCACTAAAACAGTGACTGGCAACACCACAAGTGAGTGAGCACTAGAATGACTTCATTTCTATCTCTGCTTCTGCAATACACTCTTTTCAAGTGAGTCTTCTCTTTTAGCTGCCAAACCTAAAAAACATTTACCAACAGAATTCAGAACATTTTTTTTTGTAAAGAACTCAAAGTTGTGCATTTTCTTTGATTATTTTGTTTTATTTCAGGTTTATATAGAAAAAAAAAATCAGTCTTGTGCTGATGGGAACCTATCAGTTCCAGGATAGTTTCTTTGTTTTGAACCTTCTTTTCCCATCCATCTCAGCTGCAGCTTCTTCTCATTTGTCTGATGTGACTAAGTTTAGAAGAGTATTTTGTAACCTTATTGGAAGGAGGAGGAGTGGATGCCAGCAGACTCAGATCCCGGAAATCATCTTTCACTGTGATTTTATTTAAAACTGTTTAAGAAGAGACCAGGTAAGATCTACAGGAACACAGGAAATTCTTATTTTTAAGGCCTGTAGTTAAACATCTCTGCTACAGCCATACTTTATTTTGATGCTTCTATATGCCTTTTCAGCATTTTTTAAGGGATCAGATATAAGCTATTTAGTTCATTGTGTCTTCGAACACCTGGTTACGTGAGGCTTATTTTCATGGCTAAGCAGTTTGCTGAGCTCTGTCTACCCTGGATCTCTGCTTGCAAAATCTCCTTCCTTTTCTCAGCTCCTGGCCTATTTTAACCCTTCTTGTAGTAAAACATTATAGCCTGTGGTTTTCTCTTTAATAATTCATGCCTCCATCCCTTCCAGTGGTCTTTAAGCTCTGCAGTCTTCAGTTAGCATCAAGAGCTGAGTTTATTCTGAACTGACAAGGGAATTTTCAATTTCTTAAAAACCATTCCTTGTCAACAGTGGCAACTAAATATTTCATGTCTTCATGTCCCAGGGAGCCTCAGGGACCTGGCAGAAAAGACCCTTCTATCCGCTGTAAATGATGAAAAGCTGTTTCCCAAGCTGGATTTTATTTTTTAATTAAGCTTGTATTCAGTATGTTTCTCTAGAACAGAAGTGGTTAATCTGCTGATGCCAGTACAGGTTAATCTAAAAATGGTTCCCATCATTTTATGAAAGCAAAAAACAGTCTTCAGCTGATACATGTTCATCTCAGAAGTGTTTGAACATGACACTGGTTTACATACGAGCCACATAACCTGGAAGTAAATAATTTTTAAAGCCTGATTACACAAGGGTCTTGTGCTAACTGACCCTGAAATTCACATCAAGAAGAAACTATGTCTGTAAGATGAGAAACATATTACAAGGTGGCCTCTAACCATCAAAATTTTGCCTCTATAGAAGGCAGAACAACTTTTAAAGTCATAATTTCAGCTTGTTCATAAATTACAGACAGTGGGAGCCAGTTGCAAGGAAGCAAGAATAATCTTTTCAAATTAGAGGGAAAAAACAATAACAGATTCCATATGGGAGCATGGAAATTATCTAGGTAGTTACAAAAAGGAAACCCCATTGACATCTATTGTGGCTGAATAACAGTACTTAGCCCTCCAGCTATGATCTATATTTTCATAGGAGGGGACAACATTCCTGCAATCAGGCAAACAACAAGTGGCATAAAGGTTTCAAGGGACACTGTCCTAAACTGGCACAATTTGACAAGTTGGCCAGTGCCACACAAAACTTGAGTGCTGGGCTGTAACAGATTTCTCTTCTGCACCACCCAGCAGTAAAGCAATCATCAACCTGAGATTTCTTTTTCTCTCTTCTTTTTTCTCTCCACCTTGAAGCAGCAGGACTTAAAAGCCCAGCATGATGGTAGCTGCAACCAATTTGCAATTTGATGCAATTCAAGATTCTTGTTTTCCTGCTGTTGCTAATTTTGGCACCACATCCTCCAATCAGTATTTCCTATGTTAATTTGATTCAGGTCTAAAATTGTGCTGGGCCAAATTAAGATCAGGGGAAGAAAAGAAAAAAACCTGTGATTAGCTAAGATGTTTTAATGGAGTACGGCATATAGTCCATGGCATAGTGAGACATGAGCATAACAAAACCTGCCCTCCCAGGAATCTGTGCCTTCCCACTGACTGGGAACTCTGAAAGAAGTCAGTTCTGTGGCTGGGACATCTTTAAAAATCTCACCCCCAGAAATCTATGAGTTAGGGCAGTCAAGTGTTTCCTTCTGTCTTTACAAGGTAATTCTTTTATGATCCAGTCAATTTTATACCATAAACTCTGTAGAAATCCAACTGTCTTGGAGCCCTAACCTCTTAGTCAGACCTGTTGGGGAAGAACACAGACATGCAGATAAGGGTGAAGGTGTAGGCTTGCATTCTGTAAAAACCAAACCACTGTCTTACCTGAGAAATGTCCATAACAGAGTCACAGCTGAGAGGCCGAGCAGATGTCAAGTCATTGGAACCCAACACAGTTGAGATGATCCCATTCTGATCAATCCGCCTGATCATGGTGCCATCCACAAAGTAAATCAGCCCAAACTTGTCCACGGTGATGCCTGGGGAGGAACAAAGAAACACAGTCAGAAAGTGATGGCAGTCAGACATGAGGAGCAGTATATTTTATGGCATTTCAAAGGAATGAGAGGAGAGTTTGGCATGTGGGAATGGAATCCCGGTTTATCAAGAGGTTTGAACTGGCATCATTTCATGGAAGGCACTTTCAAGTGGCACACAATGCAATTCAGAAATCCCTGCTTGCTCCTGGAAAAGGGCATGGCATTCGGTGAACTGCTGAAATGAAAAGGTTTTCTAGTAACTGCGTGTCTTGCATGTTCAGAAATGTGGTTTTATTGCTCATGGTATGAATGGTAAGCCATGCACGTATAAATGTTACACCGATGAATCTTTCAAAAATGGCAATGAAAAAAGGCTGTGAAAGGTCCATCAGGTCAATCAAATTCCAGATAGATAAATGAGAAAGGGTTTTCCCTAGTTTAATCCTACTAACATACAGTGTTTCACCCAGTTCTGAATTCTACTAGTGACCAATTTCATTGTCCAAACCTCCTTTGTAGACATACTCCTGTCAGTGGATTTGAGGTTTGCTGACAGCAGTTACAGGCTGCTGATCTCATTTCTTGCCCTGCAGATATGTGCCATTTCACCTCCCCCTAAGCATAATTTCTCAAGTATTTGTTATGTTAGCACAACCTCCTTTAATCCTCTTTATCCTAGGCTAGCTACCCTCTGCATCTTCCATCAGAGGATTTCATAGTGCTTTACACTTTCTAATTAGACCTCATAACAGTCTATGAGTGTGATCATTCTAATTTTACATATCAGAAAATTAACAGATAATGCAATTCGCACAAGGTCACAGAGAAAGGTCACAACTGAGGCAGGAATAAGAAGTTAGGGACTCCACTCGCCTCTCCTTTGTACATGTATAAATTAAAATAACTCCACAAATACTAATAAAGTCTTTCACGTCATCTACTCTACAGAGGCAGAATGTCACTCAGTATAATATTTGAGTGTGTTAAAGACACTAAAAGCTTGTAAAGAAACAGAAAAAGAATCTAGAGGCCTGTAATATCTTTTTCTATGCAAGTGAAAATTCTGCTTGAAATATATGAATATTAGGATCTCCCTGTTTGGTTTCTTTTGCTTGCAGGGTTAACAATCACTTGGCAAAAAGCAGACATCTGCACTGTGCATCTAAGCAAGTATCTGAAGCTATTCCAATCAGTGGAGAGAGAAATCTACTTTGAGAGTGCAATTTGTATCACCCTAAAGCCCATATCCCCAAGAGATTATACAAATCCTACTAGAAATACCTTTTCCTCCCGTTTGACTATAAAAGGAGGCTACAGCAAATATCTCTAAAGAAAACATTTTTATTGTAGGCAGATTAAATTAGTGAGCTGAATCCGCATTGGACTGTCTCTTTGGCTGTCATCTTGGTGACAGAAATGATGGAAATTCTGTTTCAGATAGAAAGCTTTGAGAATGTCTGAGGGGTGATCACATCTTGTGTTCCTCCAAAATGCTATTTTGCAGCCAGATTCCCTTATTTAAAACATTTACCCTCAGTCTGCATTCACTGTGAGCTCTGCTGTGAAGTGCAGATGCAGCAGTTCACAGATCAAAAATTCTAGATTTTCACAGAGCGGGGACTAATCCTCTGATTGCTTTGGCAACTAAAATCATGGCCTTCAGCCAGCACTGTAAGTACTGCATGGACTGGAAGCCACAGAGGTAGGTGATACATGGAAAAACATAGCAGATTTGATTTTAAGGAAAGCCATGGAAAATAATCTGGCCTGGCAGAAAAACATCCGGACTAAGTAATTGTTTGAGAGAAAGAACAAACTTCTCCATTGAGCTGAGGTAAAGGAAGGGATTCAGACATGGTGGCAACCTGTTGATTCAAAGTTAATTAGGAGTCAGAAAACTGGTGTTTCAGATCACTGAGCTGAATGGGAGCTGTGTGTTATTGCCAGGAGGCAAAACCAGCATTTTCGTTACTTCTTCACAGCATCATCCTGTTTGAAGGGCATCACTTTGACCTGGATCGGATATTTGACCATCAGAGCAGTGTGGTTTCAGAACAGCCTCTACTGCAGTGAGGAAAAAAATTACTTGCTGCTTTCAAGATGAAGTTCATTAATTTTGGAGGGGATTATATAGCAGGATTGCTGAGATAATGGAAGACAGGACTGAATGACCTAAAAGATTGCTTCTAGTCCTACACTTTAATACTTGTGCTCAATTAAGGCCAAGGACTCATCTTTGCAGGACCATGAAACAAGAGCCTCCAAGAGGAGCACAAGGTAACAGTTGAACATCTGAATTTACTGAGGGTGGTGACGCACTGGCAAAAGTTTCCCAAAGAAGCTGTGGCTGCCCCATCCCTGGAAGTGTTCAAGCATAGGTTGGATGGGCTTTGAGCAACAGGTTTAGTGGAAGGTGTCCCCATCAAGGTGCGTAGGAACTAGATGGTCTTTATGGCCCCTGCCAATCCAAAGCATTCTATGACTTGATGAGTGCCATGGGAGAAGCCACAGTAGTGGTGGCCATTTATTCTCACTATACAATATAAACACATCATTTGTAATTTAGCACTTCGATAAATGCTTGCAGAAGGATCTGATGGGATAAGCATCAATATCTCACTGACATCCATGGCTTTCAGGAAGCTATCTTCACCTGCCATGAGATTTGTCAGCACTATGCCCTCTTCAATGAGTCATCCAGGATAGTGGCACATGTCACCTGTCATCTGCTGTTGAAGGCCTCTGCTCCTCTTAATTATTTTGCCTACTGAGTGTCAAGTTCTTTTATGTTTGCTGACATTTTCTTAAAAACCAGGAACACAACTGAGCTCTTTAAGCAATATGGTAGACATGCTTTTTTTGGAAGAGGCATGATAGAAGGTTTAGTTGATCTTAATTGGCTTTTGTCAAACACAAGAGTCTCTTACTTATTCCTTGGTTCACAACAAGTATTTTGCCTGTCCGTTAGTCTGTGTGACAAGCCAAAAGCCAGTGAAGGGTGGCAGGCTGGATAATGTGATTTTCAATGAGGCAGAATTTTCTCCCTTAGCTAGTTCCATATGTATTGGATTGGACTTATCAGCAGTGTCTGCTGGCAGTGGCTTGCTGTGTGCAATGCTGGGGTTTGATGGCTGGTCTGATTACCCAGTTACAGTAATAATAACCGGGCTGCACTTCGGCCCTCAAGCCAGCTCTGATCAGCTGATAGGGCACAACTTTATTTTGCATTCCAGCTTAGACAAAGAGCTCCCACACTCCAGTAAGCTGAAGCGGGATAGCAAAGTTACCACTTATCACCCTGCTCCAGGGCAATAATTCTTATCACTTATCACTGAGCACTTCTCTGCTTATCCCTCTTTCATGGAGGCTAAACAATCTCAATTGCCTCACATTTCCTGAGATGTTCTATGGGGCAGCAGAGTTTGCAGACTGTCAAAGCTCCAAATTCTCACTTGCACACATTGTTTAAGTGGCAATTGCTCCAATCCCTTCCTGATTTTGCTGATTGTCTTGGAACCAAAACTAATTATGGAGAAGAGCCCTGCTATCCCACAGACAAGTGTCTTTGGATGGATGACTTCTGTGAAAACGGAAAGAAGCACCTCATGGATGCTTTGCAGCAGACTGTAGAGGTTAGGTTGGACCTTTCTGTTTTCCTTTTCTGATACAGGCACAGTTCCAATGCTAGGAGCTGGCTTCTGCAAATAGGCACAGAAATGGGTAATTCACATGTTATGCATGTTAAGCCCAAGGCCTTGGCTTGCTTTGGCGGAAGGCTCCTCTCATGTTTCCATAGGAACATAAGGGAATTACAGCCTTTCAGCATATAGCTTGAAGTTCAGCCTCACAGTTACTGAGAGGAAACAGCTGCTGCCACAACCCAGGTAGTGCTGCAGATCCAAACCTTAAGTTCTGAGATACGAAATACATACGCTATGAAATCATGCTGGCTCCCCTTGCATACGCAGAGATCTCTTACAAAACAAGGGCTTGTAGCACCATGTGCATCACACCAGTGAGCTGTGCTGATAGGAAGTTGTGACGTGATGACATTTGCTTGAAATGTCAGGACCTTGCAGCATGAAGAGGTGACAGCACGTTATGCTGCAAATAGCTACCAGATCATGGTGAGTTTCCTCTAGAAGACAAACCACTGAAAGTGATTGCATGGTGCATACAGCTCTAGTTAGGAAAAGAAAAAGGGGCAAAACCCCTTCTAACTGAAAAATAAGGTGCTTAAAAGAAATCCAGATCTGGACCTTTCTTGTCTGACTGGATGCTGAATGACTGAGTAATAAAATGGCAGATAAAAATCAATGTCAATAAGTACAGAGGAATTCACAGGGGATGGAGAAAGCTTAACTACCCATTTACATTGACAATCTGAAAAAGAGCACACCGGACAAAGATTCTGGAATTCCTGTGAAAAGTTTTCTGCTAAGATCAGTTTTGTGCTAGGCAGTGGTCAAGAAGGGATCTACAAGACAGCAAAGAATTAGCAAAGACACAGAAAAAAGTAAAGAAAACAGTGGTTTGGCCTCAAAAGGACCATTCTTTTTCATGACCTGGCTAAAGAAATTGTGGAAATTATTAGCACAGGGTGCCTGGAGGAACAAAACTAGGTGTTCAGGAAGGTTTCTACAGCAATTAATGCTGGTATATAAGCACAGGTCTGGTGCAACCCCTTCAGAAGGTTCCTTAAGTGCTGATGACTAGTATCTGTAGTGCTAGCACAGGAAGACCACATTGCCCCTGTCCCTAAGTGTCTTTTCTGGACAGAGTAAGGGACAAGAAATTTTTTTCAGTCAGCCTCTGATCTTCCCCAAAATGGTCTTATTATTATCTGACCATAAAAATGTTAACAGATTGTGGAGGTTTGGTTTCCTCAATTAATTCTGTCGAACTCTTCAACACTTAGCGAACAACTGAGATTTTGTTTACACATTCAGCAGGGCAGGGTGAAAGAACCAATCTGTCCCGAAATTAATTACTTCATTTTGCATTGCTGTTACGGTGCTAAATGAATGAGATGCCCCCTCCCTCCCCATGTGCCTTCTGAAAGCTTCTTCCTATTGTGTCAGACTTGTCACTGCAATCTCTCTTAATTGCAGGCTCCTTGGTAATTTCTCTGCCACAACATTTTCCCGAGAAGAACCAATGGTGAGTATTCAGATGAAAATAAATGCTCTGACAAGCTGGAGTTTTAATTTTTCTTTAGATTGCTTGTAGGAGAGGATCATTATTAGCAGATGATAATTAGGAAGTGGTAACACTTTAATTTGCAAGGATATATTGAAATTCATTAGCATCTGAAAGCTTTGCTGTGCTCTGTGGCAAATGAAATGGACAGATCAGACTGGTTCCTAATAGCTATGATAAATACCCTGACCAAACCACTGCCACCCCCATTTCATCTCTGGATCTATCTGTCCTGTGTTTCTGTAGCCTACCTCTATTAAACAAGCCAATGATGGATAATGTGTGAAATTCCTGGAGGGTTTTACCCCTCTTAATGTCTTTTCTAAGCTGATGGTCTAAAAGGAGTTCTTCTTCCTTCACTGGAGTGAGACAAGGACCTCTGTCCAGAAAGTACTTCAGAGAAATGTATTGACAGGACAAGAGATAATAGTTCCGAACTAAAACAGGGTGGATTTAGATTATATATTAGAAAGAAATCTTTTCCTGTGAAGGTGATGAGCCACTGGCACAGGTTGCCCAGAGAAGCTGTGGATGCCCCATCACTGGAAATGTTCAAGGCCAGACTGATGGGGGGGCTGAGCAACCTGATTTAGTGAAAGGTGTCCCTGCCCATGGCAGTGGGGCTGGAACTGGATGGTCTTTGAAGCTCCCTTCCAACCCAAAGCATTCCATAATTCTATGAAATTATCCCCTCTGAACTCAAGGGACATGAGGTGAGAACTGGAGGAAGTGATCAAAACAATGGGGAAAAGTCTGCTGCTCAGAATGTGCAGAACCATTCTGAAGTGTTTGCTGCAGTGGGGACCTCATTCTTTGGCTATCAGATCCAGCAGAAGACCAGCACACGGAGAACGTGGTTCATCCCACCTTGAACACGTACATTGTCACAGAATGAACCACCTTCAGGGTACTAGTTTCTTTCCACTGAGAAGAGAACCAAAAAATCCCTACTTACACCAGATGCTTGACTGGTCCAACAGGCTAAAGGTATATGCAAAACCGTATGTTGACAGCTCATGACTGTTTCTCCAGTCTTCATGAATTGCTGGTTTTCATCTGGCAGGAAGGTATCACTCAGTATTTTCCATCAAGTTGCAAACATCAGCTAATTAAACCATCATGAAAGGCAAGACTTCTATTCCTTATGATTTTTGAAAAAGTGAAAAGATGTCTTTAAAATACAGAAATCCTACTTGGCATAAAGCAATTGTGTTCAGAGAAAAAAAAAAAATAGCTTTAGGCTTAAAAAGTATAGTCGTGTGAAGAGCAATGATTCTTGGAAAACTGACTTTCCAAGTCCTTCCCTCACCAGCTGATAGCTACAGAATAGTTTTCTAATTTCCTCTGACCATTCATTTATGAGTGTTTATTTGCCTGCCAAGACACAGAAGCAGAAGGTCACTTGAGATCTACTGGTAACTTATACAATAAATCAATTTTATTTTGAACTATTATGAAATACATGAGGGAAGAGCATTTGCTGGATTTTTCCGCTAGGATCAAACACTGTGAAGGTATAAACAATGGTGACATTACATTGTCAGCACGAGTTTTCACTGTTCATCATTTATTGAGGGGACTGGGGAGTGAGTCACACCTGCCACAGCCATTGCCTCAGCAGAATTTGCAAAGTCAGGTTAGAATCAGATCAGGGAACACGGTTTAGGAACTTTCTATTGGCAGTGCGGGCTTTCCACATTATTATTTTCTTGTTGTCATTTTGCTTCTTGTCATTTCCTCTTTCACCCTCAATTTACTTCTGTTTTGTGGAATTTTGGAGCTGTGAGGAATGAATGCATGAATTTTGCTGTTATATGACTGAGGTGGAAGAATGGCCTCCTGAGAGCTTCAGTTGCCAACAAGAAGGATTTCAGTGCTGAAAACTTTGAACTCCAGAGCTGTTTGCTACAGCAAAGCAGAAACATAAGTCATCTAAACCGTGTACCATTCAGCCATGGATGGAAATGAATAATATCCCTCTTATCTTGTACAAGGGAGAACAGAGGACCAACAAAAGTGGTGGGGTATTTTTTTTGCACTGATTGAACTTCAAAGAGGTGCAGAAAATTGGATTACAGATTTCTGGATTCCCCGATCTCATGATTCATCTGCTGGACTGCCTGAATCTCTCTGCCCATGTCACTTCATTTTCTTTCCAGTTGGCCTTCTCATTTCAGTGAGACAAATTCTACACTGCAAACTGACCACCTGTAGCACTTCCTTTACTATACTTGTGCTTCTGGCAATACTTTAGCCCAATATAATGGTTAACTCATGGGATTCTGGAATGCTTGGAAACCATGCTGGACTCTTTGAATATTACAAGGGTAGAAGTCTGGTGCTTTTTGGCAAAAAAATAGGCCATCCAAAGCGTATTTTTCTGCATCCCTACCAGGAAACAACTAGCAGACATATTAAAAAAATTAAAAAAAAAAAAAAAAATCATCACAGCCAGACCTGACACAAAAGCTCAATAAATCAGTTTGGGTTTCCTGGATTCAGTAACAACAATGTCACTTCTATGTCATGAAAAATAGCTTCCTGAGAATCACAGAATCATTGAAGGGTTTGGGTTGGAGGGGACCTTAAAGACCATTTAGTTCCAAACCCTTGCCATGAGCTGGGACTCCTTCCACTAGGAGAGGCAGATAAAACCCCCATCCAACCTGTTCTTGAACACTTCCAGGCATGGGAGAGCCACATCTTCTTTCGGAATCTTATCTGGTCTTAGTGAAATAACTTTCCATAAAATCACAGAATGGTTTGGGTTGGAAGAAGCCTTTGAAAGTCATCTAGTCCAAACCTGCTGCCATGGGCAGGAGCACTTGTTAAAGGATCCCCAGGTTTTGCTGAGGGGTTGCTTTACAAAGAGGTTGGGATAGGCTTGGCCATTGTTGTGGTGAGGAAGGAGGGGGCTACCACTCCCTGATGCAATGAAGAAGAAAACCTGCAGCACACTGATGTCAAAGCCAAGAAACTATAAATAACTCCTTGCACTCTGAACAGCTGTGCAGAAGACGACACATAACAGGCAAAAACGCCACATCTCAAAAAACATTCCTGCATGGGTGTCCTTCTCAGTCCTCTTCACAAACATGATAGAAAATCTGTGTACAAAGGGCGCCTTCCACCTCATCTCTACCACCCCCATGTCACCTCTATCCCCCCATGTGACTTTATTTTTTTGTGAGGAGCTGTGGACAGCTGGGAGGAGTGACATCCTCCATCTGCAGTGCTTGCTACCTTGAGATTGCCAGACTGAAGTCTTGGCTACACACAGGACTGCATATGTTTGGCTAAACCTGTTTTGAACAATTTAGTTCACAGCCATGAAGGCTGTGTGATGCTTTTATTCTGATTCGACTGTGCTTTTATCACAGTTCAGTATCTTGGAATCCGGTGAAATTAAGCTGGATTAGACCATTCCCATATCAATGTTAGTATCCACTCCCTACAGGATTTAAGCTGGATGCTGTGATATATAATGTCAGTGTGTAAATCACCATTTGCATATCTTTGAGCTGTAGGCTAGTTTTGGTGCCCTTTTATGCGTAAATATATATACACACACACACATATATATACAGCAATGCTAATAGGGTTTCTTTTGAATGCTAAGAAAGCCTCGGTGTACTGAATGTTTGTGAATCCTGCCTAGGTTGGGAGGGATCAAGCACTGCCGGTAAGGAGGAGTAGTGGCTCAATGGGTATAAAAGTAATGGGTGGATTTATTCCATTGCCCTCTGGACATGTGCCCATCACTGAATCCCTCTGATTTGGCAAGTGAATTTGAAGAACCATGACACGACTAGCTGAGGGGGAGACATACTCACTTATTTCCAGGAGCAAGCCCTTAGGATGTGTTTCAGAACTGGAGAGGAGAGCAATCTCCAGTGTGACTAAACAAGCTGCTTTCAAAAAGCCCCCTTTAAGAAAGCCAGTGGAGAAGAAGCAGTCTCACCCCTGGGATTTGTAAGGGTGGCATCAGTGCCTTTGCCTCCATCACCGCAGCGGGTATCATCGAACGGGAGGCACTGATCCCCAGTTCCAGCCAGGACCTCCGAGTTCTTCACAATGTCTTTCACTGATGTGGTTGACTTGATTTTATAAATACGTCGGCTGTTGGTGTCCGAGAGGTAGATGGAGCCGGTGATCGGATCTGTGGTCAAGTAATACTTATGAGCTGGGCTGTGGCTGAAAAACAAGGGTATGACATTATTAATTTTTTGGATGATGTGTTTCCTTAAGTCAACAGGTAATGCAAACACTTTGGAGAATAAAAATGCACAGGGCAGAAAGACTGGGGAAGTGAAGGAGTGCTGTTTTGGACAAGGTTAGTACACGGTGTGTTACAGCACAGGATTCCAAGCTGAATCCATCAGCAATCACTGTGCCTGGGGTGCTCTCTGGCATGGAGGGAAGCAACCGAAGGAAAGGGCTCTCTGGTCTGAGCAAAAACCATGCCAGGAACTATTACAGGTTGAGTCCCAGTGCCTGTGTTTGCTTAATTTACTTGTTACAGACATAGTCCTGAAACTTGTGTTCGTGCAGTGCCAGGAAGTGAAGGGAAAACACAAGACAGTAGGAAAATAAAACAAGTAATAATGAAAAAAATCTGCCCTCCCAACAAAGACTCATATAAACTCCAAAAGGAGACTCCCTGTATAAAGGACTTGAAGATACACCCTGCAAGATCACTGCATCAAGGCTCATCTGGTGCTCTTGCTGACTCCGGCAAAGACTCTAAAGTTCTGTCCTGCCCTCAGGGAGATTAAGGGAATCCTGCCACTGAATTCAGCTGGACCTCAGTGATGAGAGAAACAAAATAATTCCCTGAGCAGCACATTTTGCCCCAAGTAAAGCATGAACTGGTATTAGGTTGAGGAACCTGAACATCAGTCTCTTATTGAACACCCTCTGCTCACTTTTCCTTGGACACAAGAAAGGGTGGCTGAGAAAATGGGATGAGCAGACAGAATGATAATATTTTTAGCTGCATGACTGCAACATTAAATGAGCCTGAGACTGAAGAAATTAATAAAATACAATCCACTTTATGGAAAGCATCCAATAGGACTGGCCAGAAAAAAAACCAACCAGATGGGTTTAGACAAAATTTCAACAATTGTCTTGCAAGGACTTTGCCTGTATTTTAACATAGATATTGAAGTTATTAATATCTTTTAAAAAAATGTTTGACTACTAGTGTGTATTGAGCTGCATCTCTTCCAAGCCCGAGATCAACAGGTTAGCCTTTTAACATCTGTCCTGAATAGATTTATTTTCCTTCTAAGAAAGCTTAACTAGTAATTAGAAGAAGTATGAAAAGTATCTACATTTCTCCAGAACACTGTCAAGCTGTCCAAACTCATCAAGTCCAAAGAATTTGTAATAAAAATCTAGGCCACAGTTCACAATTTTGCACTTAATGGAATAGTTCCAGGAGAAGTTGACCAGAAACTTGAGTGTCGATCATAGTTGACTCCATTTCGCATATAGAAAACTCCACTCAACCTTTATGTTAGGAAAATTATCCCCTCTTCAGACACGTAAAAATTACTGAGTTATTCTCCCCTTTAAAAAGCAGCAAACTGGTTTTTCATTCAAATTATTTAATGCTATGGGGGTGGGGGAAAAGCACCTTTTTGATTTATTCTGGAATATCCCTTGTGATTTATCCTATTAAAGTCTGAACAGATTTCATCTCTAAAAATGACACTGATTCTTGCTAAATAAAATGCTCTGACCTTCAAGACAGCTCCAGCCTGACAGTTCAGTCTCCATCTGTATTCCTTCCCAATGACAGCAGGCTGGGAGGGTATTATTTCATTTACCTGCATGTCAGTCACACTAAGCAAGTGGCTTCAACTCTGGTGGAAGAAGTTCCCTGTGGGAATCCATCATCCATTTTGATCAGGGGCTTGCATTTTCTGCTGACTGTCCTAACAAAGCCCTGCTGAATGTCAGTAAGCTTTTGAGCTGTTCATAATCTCTGTTTTGCATGGGAGGTGGACAAGAGTAGGACAGCTTTAATGGCACTTTGCAATCTTTTACCATCTTTGACTGGCAAGCACAGATAACTTTCCCTGAGTTTTAGAGCAGGCTATGTGCAGATGAGCCAAGGCAAATGACTTACCCAGAGATGGAGAAAAATGGGGACACAGAGAAATTCCTAGTCCCCTCTCCCAGCACTAGTGTTGTGATTTATTTTTGGGTTGCACAGTCTCACTCTGGTGGATTTTATTATTGATTACAATCTTCTATAAAGAAGAGAGCTCTTAAAACAATTTTCTATTCCCAGCTCTTGTATAGAATAGATGCCGAAAAAATATGTTGAAAATGGTCAAGCTGGAATTTACCCCCCTGGACTCTGCCAACTGTTGTCAGCACTGCAGAGAGATACTATCAGGCTCTGCCCTGGCATGAATTGCACAGTGTTATACACTGGAGATTTTTTTCGTCACTTTGAGATCCTTCAGGGTGAAAGATGCTTAAATAAACACACATTGGTCATGTAAAATCTCTCAAACTGCTTCCCTTTATCTATGATAGTGCATGAGCAGTGGAGCCAGGAACATTGGGGATTCACTTTTTATTCAAATCCACAATCAATAGGCAAATCTGAGTTGTAAATTAGACTGGGCTGAACAGCAACTGAAATAAATAAATATGCCTGGGGTGAAGCAGAGAAGACTTTTTCCCCCTTTGATCCTCTTATTTCTCAACTAGGTAACAGTCCAAAACAAAAGACAAGACTTTTTACTATCCAAAAGACTTGATCAGCTTTGTATTTGTAGTTTTAGAATATTTATCCCCCTACTGGCACTGCCACTAGAAAATGACTGTAGAGGAAGAGCTCTTTTCCCATTCAGAGTGTTCCTTGAGCTATTACAGTTTTTTAGAAGAAAACCTGAGCAATGCATTGATATTTTAAACCCGCTGAAGCAATAACACTGAAGTTGCAGTGATGGGATGGGCTGATCCCTAACCAAGAACTGACACTTTGATGGGTATTAGTGGGCATGATGGTGTAGTCACTGGGAATGAGAACAGTTTCATGGTTCTGCAAGCCAAAGTGAAATGGAGGTGATACTGCTTCCCTGTAGACTTGTGACATAGTGATGTGCTGGGAAAGCACAGGGAAATCTTCCAAGTCCACAGTGATCCCACTTGTTTGGGATTATGTATAGTCTCTTCCATACATCTGCCTTCACCCTTTTATCATTCTCACTGTTTGGACAGGATAGTGCCAATACCATTTAGGGAGCTCTGCAGGTATGTTAAGAGATTCAGACTCCATTTTAAAGTGTTTGTGCTTTACGTGATTCCTTACACACAGGCATAGGGAAGAAATGGGATACAAAGTTGGGCGAGCTGGCAGAGGCATGAGGCTTGGATTGTGGATTGCTTCAATTGTACTGTGATACATGCACACACTTTGAACAAAGGTTGGTATTCTCCCTTTGGACCCAGAGCCCATGTTTTGGAGGAGTCCTAGGAAGGAAGCTCCTGCTCCAGAGTGGGAAACCAGTCTCTAAGGAATAGAGATGAGAAAAGGGAGATGGTCTCTTTTTTCAGCAGGTTCCCTACAAAACATCAGCACAGCAGACTGCACCTTTTTATTGGTTTCTGTAAAATGCCAAGGGATTCATATCACCAAGCTTTAGATGGTTACAAAGTGGATGCTCACATCCACTCACATAAGCTGGCTGCCTTAATTCCCTTTACAAGCAGTGGAGAGAAATATCACCTTTTGGGGTAGGACTTGTCTGACTATTTTCAACATTTATCTTACAAGATGAACTGTATCTTAGTTTCTCAAATACAAGGGCATCTACCACCTCCTCAAAGGACAACTTCTGTTACTGATAACTGTACAGCTCTGGCTCCCACTGTGGTCAACAGACAGGAGCAGTCACACCACCAAAATTAGTTACCCACAACCACTGACCTGGATAAACCCCTGGGGCTTCTTCGGATCCGATGTCTCCATTTAAGGACACAAAACCACCTCTTCTTCTGTGCCAGCTCCCCACTTCCCCTCTGAGCCTTGCTGGCCATGTACATCTGCTGGTGACTAAAGAACTACCAAATTCCTGCAGCCAGGAGGTTTTTGTTCACTGGGGCTGTGTTTCCATGGCTCTATGCTAAGCACCCTGCAGCTCTGAACCAGAGGATTTAATTGTAGCTTGTGTGAGGTACTGGTCTTTTTTCCCTGTGTGGCACTCAATGGATTAATACCTAAGGAGGCCACACAGTGCAGTGAGCTGAATTTACACTTGGTCTTTTAGGGTTTGCAGTTTGTGTGTGATGCCCAAAGCTCTTCTAGTGTGACACACTGGACAATAAAACTTTATAACAATGCCATAAGCCAAGCCTGCAAGAGACTTTTTATCTGATCCTAGGGCTGTTTGCTGAGATACCTCTCTTTGTCACTAACTGTAGACTTCTCTCTACAGTATGAATGGAAACAAGAAAGGAAGAATAAATTTAAGTGTGGCCACTTTTTGTATATTTGCAAGACAGAAATGTCTCACTGTCCTCCATGTTCCTGCAGAGAAAGCATCATGATTTGGTGATGCTTTTTGGCTTAGCTAACGTCCCTCATCTAGGCCTTTGGAGAATTAGACCTTGGCTATGCACACAGCCAAGGCCAAAGCCAAGCCTCTTAGTGGGTAGCTCCAGAACCTCTGGAGGTCAAGCTCACCACAGCCTACATATTGGGGAGGACTTCTCTTCCCCTGAACTGAGGCAGCTTTAGCATATGGATTTCAGCTTTTCCAAACCACTAAGATTCAGCCCTGTGGATCTCACCATTTGCACCATTGCTGATAACTGGTGGCAAGCTTATAACCTTCTAGAGTTCAAAGCACTGGAGCTTTAGCTGAGACTACACCCACTTATTTCCGTGAGGGTCAGGAGCAAAGAGACTTCCTCACAAGAAGTACTAAAGCAAATGTCACAGAACAGGCACTAACAGATGGGTGACTCCTTCAATGCAGTCACAGATGGGAGTATTTGATCTGGAGCTCCTCACCTGCTCCCTCCCTCCCTGATCCCCTTTGGGCTACACCGAAGCAGGCATGTCTTGGATTTCTTTCACCTACTTTCTTAGTTTTTAGGAATTGCCTAAAGGCTGAAGCCCTGCCAACTCTGTTTGCCAATCTGCAGCATTTGTGGCCAGTCCACAGATCTTCCTTCAGTTACCGCTTTCATACACAAAACCTCTTCTCATAACAGATATCCAGCTGCTGCCCTTCGCTGTCAAAGCAGATGCACTTTAGTGGCTGTGTATTTCTTGGGCATTAGCGATACAACCTGGCTGTTCCAAAGAGAAATGAAATTTTCTATAGCCTTCAAATGATGTGAAAAAGTAGCTGGGGGGCTGGAACTCATCCTGATGAGGACAATCAGTGAAAAGGTCTTGGGTACCAACCTCCTAGCCCTGCTAATAGATGCTTTGGGCCAGTCCATTATACTGTGAAGCTCAGCCCTTCGTTATTGCTCTGGCAATAGGATAAAAAATCAGTTTCTACTTCATTTCATTTCCAGGCATGCAGATAAAAGAACATTTCTGGTTTAGCATAGCCTCTATAAAGTCAAAGAAATAGTAAATGAAAAGCATGTAGCAAGAAAAATCCCCAATCCCAAATGCAAAAGAAAACTGAACACACACGCACAAAAAACCCCAACTCCACACAGTCTAAGCTTCTGATTTAGAAAAGCAACCAGGGAGAAGGATGGGAAACTTGTCAGTCAGAGAAGTTCTTGCAAACACAGGCAGTGACAGGAAGTTGACATCTTCTGGAATGCAACTGATTGGATCAAACCCACTGAAACTCCAGTGAACCCAAGTGACAAATATTCTTAGTGACAAAGCTCCAATTTAGGAGTTTCTCTTTTATCTTGTTTTCTTGTCATTACTCTTTTATTGCATTTCCTGGCTAAGGTTCTGAGTTGCGCTACCTCCTATTTGAGCCTGACAGACTTTCACATGTCAAAGCTCTCTCTGAAAGCTCAGACTGAAAAATGTTACAAAAACTAACTTCCCTGGGTGGGTGATGCTGGGGCACATAGGGATCTTCATTATGCCTGTTAAACCCCCCAAACTCAAATGAAGGCTTTTCACTGTATGAGAATTATTTTTCCATCCTAGCTGTTCCAGTGATCTGTATCCTGATGCTGTTCCCATTCTACTTTTTTGGTTAATTCCCATCCATTTTTCTTCCCCCCCTCGTCCTCCTGTTATCCTGCTTCTCCTGCTTGTACTTCCCCTGTCTCCAGCTATAACAGCTCATGCAGAAGCTTGCATGGCTCACATTGTGATTAATGGCTCCCAGTTCTGATGACTGATTGCCTACGCCAGTTTTAATCACGCCAGCTTCATTTGCTATTGAATCATCTGGAAATGGCACTTGTGGCTCACTGTGTAACAACATGCAACAAGACAGGGAGCAGCATAAGAATTCTCCACTGGTTGGCTTACCTATGTCTGAAATCTTTATTTCTGACAGAAGACAGGAAAGCAGGGAATAGAAGAAAGAATGAGGTGTTAGCAGCTCAGTTCGATGCATTATTAGCAGATTGAAAACTTGACAGTAACTGTATCATACAATGCAATAATAAATAAAGACTTAGCTGGAATGACACTGATGTATTTCATATTGGATATTACTTGGCAGTGAGTTCACTTATGTACTGCTGCATATCACAAAGGAAGTGTGATCTCACCTGCTTGGAGTTATTCACTCACACAAGAGATAGGACCATCAGACTTTATCTATCATTCAGTGCAGCACTGAGCTAAACAGATGTAGATGCAGATTTCTTTACAGTTTTTTGACTCTCAGTCAAAGCATCACCTTGTGATTTACAAAACTTAAGAGTGGCACAGTTACGGGTGGCAGTTCATTGCTGTAACCTCGTGAACTCCAGCCCAGAGGACTGAAATTATGCTGAGCTGGACATTTTTCACAGGTCTAAGTTACACACCCAGCTGCAGCTCTCTGCGACCCACAATGCATTTGCTTCCCAGAACACTACACTCCAAAGCCATCCCTGCAAACAAACCTCGGAGCCAAATAGTGAAGGTGTTAATCTCAAAGGAGATGCTGATTTGAAAAGACACAAGCAAACTCCATTTAGTCCAAAAGCAATGGCTTTCCTCCACAGCTTTTAGGCAGCCGACATCTGAACCCACTTACTTTATAGCACACCAGAGTGAAGAAATGTTCATTAGACCCAGTAACCTGAGTGTTTGCACAGACGAAGCAGCAATCGTTGCAGCAGATTTAACTCTGGAGTAAATTTAACTCTGTGGCTCTACACAACAGCCAGCAAGGCTACTCTGTCAAGGCTTCCAATTTTCTCTTCCCCAATGAGGAAATACTTTGCAAAACCTCTGTTTGGTCTGGTATTTCCACTGACAATGAAACAGGGATTGGGTATTCAAAATTGTACTTCTGGGAAAGAGATAATAATCCTACTCCATTGCAATGGGATTTGGGCTCACCTAGGCTCTTCTGGAAATCTCACCTTTGGTCATTAAAATAACTTTCTGGCACTGGAAGGATATTACACTAACGAGGACCAGGTCTGAAGGTTTATCCCAGCTTCCCACCTTACAAACATGAGAGATATTACGTTCTCATGTATCATGGAACAGAATAGCAAAAATGAGGTTCTTGCTTCCTTACTTGAAAGGTGCCCCAGCCCTCTGAGGTGCACATACCAAGGAAGCTGTTCTGTAAGTGCCAGCCTTCTGGTGGCTGGCTGGATTTTTTTTTTTTTTTTCAAATACACCACAATCTACAAGGATTGTTCTGAGTACCAAATAAGACTTTTGGCACGGTCTAATGACTACGGCATGTTTGTGCATGAGGGACTAAGGGGATCTTGCAAAAATTTGGCTGCTGTCCTTGCAGAAATGCAGTATTATGTTTGTCCTCAGCAGCAGGGGATATTAAATCTGAGGAGGGAGAGTCTTACTTTTGGGAAGATTCTCACTTTCAGGACACATCTTGAGAGGTAAATGGGAATACTGAACCTTCCTACAGGCTATCCTCATACTGACTTCTCAGGACCTGAGTTCAGGCCTGTCAAGCACAGAAGACTCATTCAGTAATATTCCCTTAACTCTATATGGCTTTCCTGGAGTGAGGCTTGTCTGGCCATGAAAAGCCCAGAACCAGGCCCCATTGCTTTGGAGTGGATGCTGGTATTTGTTGTGGAAATTTTAGATAGGAAAAATATCCCCAGTGAGGTCAATTTGAAATTTGGTTCAGTCACAATTTATTCGATTTTCTCAGAACTTGTGACAAATTATACTTTTCCCTCTGCTTCACTGTTTTTAATGGATGTTCCTGCCCCTTCCTCTTTATTTCTCCTGGTGTATTTCTTTCCTTTGCTTTCTGGCATTAAAATGAAACTCTCCACTTCCAGATGCTCCCCATCTGCATGTTCAGCCTGACACTGCTGCTCAGTTGGGAACTGAAGGGGGCTGCTACAGCTGTCCCCTCAAAAAATAACTAGAAAACCCCAGTCTGTGACTGCAGAGTGATCATCTTGTCTAAATCATGAGTGATTATCAGTCCTGATTCACCTCTACATATCATCACCAGTGCTGTGTCCTTCCAAGTTTAGGTTATCTCAGAGGATGCTTGTTAATTTTCAGCATTCCCACTGGTTTCTGACTACAGGAAAAGGCAGACATCAGCACATCCTGATTTAGCAGCACAGAAATGTGTCAATATTTTTGGCATGTGATTCAGTTCTGGAAGAACTTGCTAGGCCTGTGTTTCTCTGGTGTAAATCAAAGTCAGTAGAGTTGCAGAAGAGGCAGATCCAGACAGCTTTTTCTCTGTTTTGCTGTGTTGTGTTTTTTTGCTTTTGTTAAAGAGTTTTGCTCATTTTTCTTTTGGGTACATAGGATTTCTGCAGAACTTAAGAGCATTACTCTAACGGCCACATTCAGCACAGAGTACCTCAGCTCCAGTATGTTGGTGACATTGCCAGAGGGAAAGATCCTTCGGATGTAGTTGAAATCTCCAACGTAAAGACTTCCATCAGACCCACATGTTAGGGCAACAGGAGCCAGGAGTTTGTTTCCATCTGCCAGACCATTGCAGCTTGGACAAGAAATGCTTCGTCTGCGGCCGTTGCCCATAATGCTTCCAATTACAGGTGGCTGCTGGGAAATGAACTGGTTTTCCCCATTCCCTTTATGCAAGATGCCTAGAGAGACAGAAAACAGTATTACGGAAATTAAAGAAACAGGGAGACTGAGACCAAAGGGAGAACTGGCAATGCTGCATGCCAGCTGGGGAATCTGTTAAGTAGCAAGAAGGTTTATCATCTTTCATAGTATTGTTTTGTGATAGTTCCAAATGAGGAGCCTCTTTTCTGAATCAAGTATTTTTTTTAGACCCATTACATTTCCTGCAGAAGGAAAATATGTAGAGGGAATAAGGCTGTCTTTACCTTTGAGTGAAATACACTTTTCAGCATCTTATGAATTTTTACCTGCCCTGTATGTTCCTCCTTGCCCTTTAATTTGCAGCCTACTAGGTAAAAAAAAAAGAAATTACATAGCTCATGGAAAAGTAAGGGCAGGGAAGACCATGGGACATTCTCTAGAGAAATGTTTCATCTGCAAAGTTTTAGTGGAGCTCTGCCTATTTTCTAAGTGTAGTGCTCTCAGCAGTGATGGGGGCTGAATTAGATGTTTGCCCCCATACCACTATTATCCAAAGGGACACAGTGCTTCTACCTTTGAACATGTTCTGAGCAGCTTTTAAGCCTCCCTACTGCAGTCCTCAGTAGCCTTCAAGGACTCTGGAACCTTCCCTTCTCCCTTAGGACCCATGAAGTCTCTTGTTTTGCAAGTACACTTGGCACATTGGAGGATGCCTCTGGGTGGATTTATGCTTAGTGACAGCTCCAATCTGAATAGGCTACCCTTCGTTATTTTAGGAATATTTTCCCTGTTAATACCCTTCTTTTACAACACTACAAAGTTGGGCTGACATTCAACTACTTCATGATGGCCAGCTTCTTTTACATTTTGCATACCAAATTGCTTCTAAATGTAGGTTACTAGAAACAACTTCTTAGTAAAATACGTGAGCGAGCACGTTTTGGTCAGGTTTCTTTCCTTTCCTTTTCTTGAATTCTTAGTGACAAGGAGTAACTGGGTCTTGCAATGCTGTATTATTCCTGTTATTTGTCACAGACAACCTACCACTTTGTATGTTGAGGGCATGGTGTTTGTCCAGGGACCATCCTCCAAGTTTGGAAGCATCAATTTCATAACCCTGAAGCACAGCTGTCCTCTTCTCCCACAGGATTAAGTCTGGACAGGATTCATACTCATAACCTACTGAAACTGTGAACAAGACAGAAACAAAAACATCCTTAGATTAGTAACCAGAAATGCAGTGCCAGCACACACAGAGTCACAACTGAGCAGGGCTAAGAGCGTTTCTACAGAAAATTGCTAATTTAATTGAAAATGTCATCAGCATAATGCACAATCATAATGCACATAATACTTTTTCTCTTAAAACTCCATTCTGCATTTAAAAAGGTCAATGCCGTTGTAGGTGTTGAGTGAACGCACTAAAAATTTAAAAGACACTGTTTTAATAATATATTTTGACACAATGGATATTAGGATTGGGACTTGATCCATGTGAGTCCCTTCCAACTCAGGGTATTCTATGATTTGAGAGCTTAAACCACTGCTGGATTCTCTCAGATGAGAGAATTTTACTCCTATCTACTTTCTTTGATCAAAGAGTGCATGCCAGGAACTTGATCTTGATCTTTCTTGGAAGGTAAAGACTTGCACAACTCATGCATGGGGCAGTGAGTCCCTCAGAGGCAGCAGTCTCAGCCGGGTTGACTTGTGGTCATTGTTAATGTTAAAATTTTGCTTGCCATGATGCCTAATCAGAGCCTTTCAGGAGTAACTCCACTGAACACTCTGGAGTTGCTTAAAATTGTGTCAGCAGAGGGAAAATCATGTTTTTAACAGAATAATGATTCCTTTATGATTTTCTCAGAAGAAGCAGGACCATTTTCACTGGTCTGCTTTTCTTCTTCTAATCTTTACAGCTGAAGCAGAGCAGAACTGCAAGTTCCACACAAATGAAAAGTAATTACATAGATCTCTTTTTTCTCTACTAGATAGAAAAAAAGTCTAATCTTACAAGTTTACCAGACTCTTTGAAAAGTGCTGAGCACTGAGAGAACTCAGGATTCACCATCAAACATAGTCTTTTGTAGATTGTATCAGAAAAAGATGCAAGTTAGGATATGAAAGGTCAATATTTTCTACTGTTCTGGATGTGGTAATCATTGAAAGCATGAATGCTGACGTCGTCAGACCTGCTTGGGTACTCTGGAGCTGCAGAGTTGTTTCATGGAGCACTCCAGGACCCACTGATGATCTAGCATCTTAAAAAGCATGCACACAGAGTCCCTCAGGGTATGCTACAGGACACACTTCTCAGCGTGGACTCTGAACTGGGTAAGGCTCAGCAGGATGTTATCATCCAACCTGCCCAAGGTAGCTAAGCCTGAGTGAGAGGAGGAAGGCACCTATTCTTACTCCTGGAAAATCAGGCATCCTGCAACTCCTCTAAAAAAACTTACATTCAGCTGAGCTATGGTGGTTCACTATACCAGTGAACCATCCTTCTGGCAACAGGAGCTGTATTTGCTAATTTGGGATCTCTCCCATTTTGCTGATATCATTTCTTGGCAGCCTGAAAGGTCTAGTCTAGACTCAGTTGAAGACCTGAATGTCCACAGGGTGTTGACAGATGGGAAGCAATCACTGCAGAACTCCATTACCTCTGCTCACTAAACACCCAGTATGGGACAGCATTCTTGAATGGGTAACGAAGGGGAAACTAAGATTAGACCAATCCTGAAGGTCAGGCACAAGGAGCAGGGTAATCAGGGCTCTGTCCTAGGGATTCCTTTCAAAGCAGTGTTGACAGTTTCCTCAGGTGCGAGGTAGCCAAACGCTTCTAGTCCCAGCTAATTCCTTCTGTATGAATATGATGGAAGCAGCTCAGGATGTACATGCTGGGCCATGAGCCAGAGAACAGATTAAGTATTTGTACTCTGTCCTTGAAAGTGTTCAAGGTCAGGTTGCATGGGGCCCTGGGCAACTTGATCTAATGGGTGGCATCTCTGCCCATGACTTGGGCATTGGAATGAAATGGTCTAATTTAAGATTCCTTTCAACCCAGACCATTCTGTGATTCATTGGCTGGGGAACGTGTACTGCAGTGAATCTGCAGGGACCATTTCATGTGTCTGCAGTCAGACCATACTGATCTAGAACAAGGTCTATCACTGCCACTTAGCTGCTTCTAAAAGGAGGCACAAACCCTGGGGTCACTTACCAAAGGCTTCTGAGAGCCCGTACACCTTCTGGCTGTAGACATCTGTCTTGTCCCAGATGAAATAGTAGGAGAGGTCTGGAGCTGCTGCAAACCACTTTCTGAAGAGGCGTCCCTCGACGGCCACCATGAGGTGGACTTTCATGAGGTTGAAGGGGATGGTGGGGTGGGTCATGCTGATCCGCAGCACAGATTTGTAGCCAGCTGTGCGGCTGCTCAGGTAACTCACTTTTATTTTACTGCCAGAAACGTTAATCTCCTCTTGTAGAGCCTGTGGAAAAGCAATCCACGAGGTGTTAAATCAGCAGCGAGCAGACGGGAAAAGGCAGTGAAGCTGTAATTTATCAAACACACCTGTATAAAAGCTCTGGCAGGCATGTCTAAAAAGGCACCTAGTAGGCATCAAGTATGAAATCATATACGTAACTTATTTCTGGAAGCTAAGGAATGCCTCCTGCTTTTTCCGTCTCTGTTACATGGGAGAACAGGAGAACAACATGTCACATTAAGTCAGTGTTTACAGAGGGACTCACTCTCCCACGGAGAAAAGAGCCTGGGATCTCAGATAATTACAGCCCATCAGTTTAGCTTCCATTTTCTGTCTTTTATCATCATAGGTTTTAGAGGCCTCTAATTTTTGTCTTGTGGCTTCCTTTTCCCAGTAAAATATCACGCCCTTCTTGGCCTTAAGGATGTTTCCTGGTTCTGATCATAACATGCAATTCTCTCCAAGACATTAGTGAATCCTCATTCCACCCTTCCCTTTTCTGACTTAACCATCTCTCCTTCTTTGAAACTGCTCCTCTCCTACCTCCCCTCTGACCCTCTCTACCTGATCTACCATCTACCTCCAGCCTTTTTTACAATCTGTGTTCTCGCCCTTATTTTCTGATCTAACATTTGCTTTCTTATTCTGGTACTTGCTTAAAATTCCTTTCCTTCTTACTTAAGTGATAAAACTGTTGGTCTGACCTACCACCTACAACCCTTTACTTGCATTCTTCCTTCTCTTTCTTTTCCAAACTCCTCTATATTCTAAGTGAGTTGCTTCATTTTCTCCTCCAGCCATAAGTGTGGGTTCTTCTGACTGACTGGGACAGTTATCTAACAGGTACCTATTACAGTACAAAACTTCAGAAAAGACTGAAGAAACATCAGTGAAAGCTTTTTCTGCTTTAAGAACAGAGAAGTCTCATTAAAGATGGGTTTTTCAGCTAATTTACCTGCTTAAGTATCACCAGAGCTTAAAATTTAGGGGTTTTTTGTTTGTTTTTTTTTGTGGTGGGTTTTTTTTTTTTTTAATGGAGAAAAGCTTGGAAAGTTTATGGAAACTAATACAAGTATGTCCCTGACAATGTGCTGATCTTTCCATGCAAAATGCTGATAAAAATATCTTAGGAGAAAAAAAATGTCACTTTCAAGAAAACTTCACTCTTGGGTAAGCACCCAACTTGGACATTTTTGGCACAAGTCAGCAACCTCTGGCGAAGATTGAAAAATGAAGATAGAAGCTCATCAGTGAGCTGGAAAGTCTGGTCTGCTAATGGAATGTGTTGAAAGGTCACAGCTGGCACAGTTCTCTCCTGTGCCACTTCTGAAGTCCTTCAGTGTGCTGAACCCTAAATAAGCTTGGAAAATACTTCCCTAGCAATAATCATCTTTCTGAATATTAAGGGCAGGGAAGCTTGAAGGCAGGTAGATCAAGAGATTCAGCCATCAGGAGGGGATCATATCTATCACAGTGTGATTCTTGGGGTGTCCTGTGCAGGGCCAGAAGCTGGACTCAATGATCCTTGTGGGTCCCTTCCCACTCAGGAGATTCTAGGATTCCATGACCCTCGTGCCTTCCAAGTTATGTCACACTTATACCCAGCTCCTTCTGTGTGGGAGTGGCAAACTTCCCTGGCATAGTGAGTTGCTCAACTCTTACAAGTTTTCTGGTTAGTCTTATCAAAAATGATCAAATCTTGTAATCTGCCCCCAAAAAACACCACTTCTGAGATGTTATCTGAGGCCCAACACTTTTTCAAGTGATAACTAAAAGGCTCTGAGTGTTGCAGCACTTGAAAATGGACACATCCAGCAGTTAAAGCCTCATTCCACTGTGCTCATAAATATTTACCTTCTCTAATGCAGTCTTTTTAATTTACATATTAAAGTGCTTAGGAGGCTGAAATATGACAGAAAAGGGAAAACCCAGGATCTTAAAAATATATTTTATGAGATCAGCAACAAGCTGGACGGGGACCAGGCTCAACCAGAGATGAGCTGAGTCAAACTGCAATAAAGGTGGTCCCTTGTATCAAATCTGTCTTCATATGTTAACCCCATTAGGACAAATACAGGCAAAAATAATTGTCATGGAGATACTATTTGGAAAGTCTGTTTCATATCCTTGTCAAAAGTAATTATTTCTCTCTGTTGTGATCTATCTCTGCTGTCTACCATTCCAAAGAAAAGGTCAGCCCAATGCTGCCAAGGCACTGAGCAGCACAGGGGGTTATGTTTAAAGGTGTCTGCTTGAAGAGAGGGTTCAAATAGTAATTCAGGTGGTTCAAAACATATTTGTAGTTTATAAGTGGTGATAAACTAGCAACAAAACACAGCACTGGTAGCGGGGTGTATAATTCAGTAGGACATCAGTGGGAGACAAGGGGGAAAACAAGCTTTAAAATAATCTGAACGTGCTAGAAGTAACAAGAGCTAAATTGTGCTCTTATTTCTATTTGATAATTGCTGTTTGGCCCAGACACATTCATATGCTGTGACTGCAGGCCTTGTGAAAGGCTCTTAGAGTTTATCCCAGACTAACCAATATAATCTGCTCTTTTAAAGAGGTCCAGCCACGAGGGTGGGCAGGCAGAAGAGCTGCTTCTTCAGGCTTACTGGGGATTTACACAGGGTAGCAATTTTCACTGTCATGTTCTCTTGGCTCTGTGGTGTTGATCTGTTCCTGTCTTAGTAGCAATTTTTCTACTCTTCGCATGAGACAAGGTAGGAAATCTTGTTTCTATGTGCTGGGTTACACATGTCTCCTACAGCTACTCTTCACTCTGCCAGCAGACAGGCAAAGAACAGTCAGTGTCTTTTCTTCTTTTGTAAGATGCTCAGAGAGAATTTTAAAAAGGAAAACCATTTAGAGTCTGATTCATGGGCTTTAACATAGACATCTAGTGCTTTTGCAATGTTCTATGGTATCCAAAACTTGTGCAAGGGCATGACAACTCTGATGTGGACCTTTCTGACATCTTCACCTTCCTTAAACTACAGCTGGAGGCCTGAAGGGACACTTCAGGGCATCCTGAATGGCCCCAAATCTGTCTATAGGTACCTGAACCAATTATTAAAAATGCACTACTAGTTTTTTGAATGCATCCAGGTAGAGAGTGCTGCATTTATTTCTGCATTTACTTGTTGGAGCTCATGAGGTTCTTATCTACCCACTTGTCAAAATCTCCTTCCCAGCCCTGCTATCTGCTTGTCACCTCCTCCCAGCTATGTGCTCACACCTTTTATATTTAACATTTCCCTACTGAGAACTGTGTATTATAAAATGCAGCTGCAGGAACGGACAGCTAGGTTATTTTTTATTGTATGTACATCCAGTATAGAAATGAAAAGAAGTCCATTTCTAAACTGCAGTACAGTCAGGACTCTGCCACAAATCAGATTCTCTTGTAAACTCCTGCACCACAAACTCTGCTAACCTTCACTGGTCAATATATGAGGTGGAATATTGATTTACAGGTTTTATCTCAGACATATGGCACACAGGAAAAGCACTGTGTTCATCATGTAAGGGATTCATCTTATCTCAACTTAGGAGCCTAAGTTAGCTGTCTCCTCTGAAGTGCTCTTTTAGGTCTTCCCACAGCTAACAGCAGATACAGACAGACTCTTTAGAAGGTTGGTGTTGCCTTGTAAACTTAAGAGTGGGATTCAATTCCAGTTTAATGCATCTAAATCCAGATGTCAACTTGTAAGTATGCTCATGTGAGGTAGGCATGTAAACATCAGTTTTAGTCAGTGGAATCTAACTGATACCACAGGTGAGAACCAGGAAGGTTCAGGGTGGTCAACTTAAGTGATGTGTAGGCTCCACTGATGTACTGATTAGATTTCTGTCTGCTTAAATGGGAGCTCAGATATTTGGCACATATCCAGACAACCAAACTCCTTATCGTCTCAAAATTAACCTTTCTTATGTATTAGATTCCATAACTACAGGTGTCTAGTGGGATTTGGGATGTCCAAGTGATCTGCTGTTCACAAGGATTCAGAAGATATAAAGCAGGACACTGATAGAGGGATCATTTTGGACTGGCAGTTGGAGGCCAAGCAGGATACCATCCAGACATTTCAAATGGCACTAAGTATCTTTAATGAAGGTGGTAAAACACTGACATAGGTTGCCCAGAGAGATGGTAGATGCCCCATCCCTGGAAACATTCGAAGTCAGGTTGGATGGGGCTCTGAGCATCATGGTCTACTGGAAGGTATTTGTGGTACCAAATAATGACTGAGGTTATGATCACAGTTGCACTGTATCAGGTATTTGCTTTTTTCCAGGCAGCACTGACCATTACCTTTCATGGTGTTTATTTAATAAAAAGATGTGAAAACCAAGATTCTGAACCAAGAATTTATAACATGATGGACTTTACAAGATACAGGACTTAATTAGCAATTATGCAGGGACAAACATGGTGACTGTAATTGGAAATTAGTGTGAGAAAGGATTATAAGACTTGGTCCAGAGGGAGAGGTAAAGAGACCACTAGCTTTATTTGTGGCTGGGTTTAGCACCTGCTTTATTAAAATTAGAAGGTATAAAGTTACTCCTTTCCTCATTAATGGTACTGCAACCCCAGTGGAATCACGACGGAAGCACACAATTTGTCTCAACACTTGTTATTATTTCCACCTTGGCAGATTATTGTCACTAAAAGCAATACTCAGGATGTGCTGAATGCAGGCATAAAAAACCCAGAGAACAGCACGTCCAAGATAGCAAAGGTTGAATGCTGCTACATCCATATGTTTCAATAGAATTAGTGTTTTTAAGGAAAATTGATAATTTGAGGGTTTTTGACTATTCATTGTTAAAACACAACTTTCCATTTGACAAAATACTTTGAAACCACAGTAGATTGTTAAGGTTCTTTATCTTACTCAGACTTCCTCAAAAAAAGGGAAAATGGGGATGAGAAATTAAAGGCAACCCTCTCACTCTGCTCATCTATTCCAAACGTCATGAAATGCAATAAAACTGAGGTGTTCCACAGGCTGGCCCCTCTTAGCCATCTGCTGGCTGACTGCATGTCTCGGCAGCTGTGTAGAGTGGGGGCATGACTTCCAACCATGACAAAGTTCACTCCAACACTCCACCACCAAGGTTCATAGTGCCCAGTGGGTGGAATTGGCTCCTGAACAGAAGACAGGCATTAGAGCAGAGGAAGGGCATCAGCCTGGTGCTGGGCATGTTGAATGCTAAAGGGCTGACCAAGGGCTTGTTGTCAGTCAGACAAGAATCCCAGCTCACGTGCTGTCAGTCACAAGTGCTTTGCCTCTATCTCACAGGGATAAGGGAAAAATCTGGTAAAGCAAGTGCCTGGGAGTGAGTGCTCCTGTCAAATGTCTGAAAAATGGGGTAACAAACAGGGAATGCTTATTGTTATGAAAGCAGGGGAATAGTTGCATTTGTGTTTCTCAAAGATGTCAAAAGAAGCACAGAATGAAGATGGGGATGAGGAGTCAGTGGCAGAGATTGCCCAGAGAAATTGTGGATTCCTCAATCCCAATTCAATGCCAGGTTGGACGGGCTCTGATCAATCTGTGGTCTAATGGAAGGTGTCCCTGCCTATGGCAAGGGGGTTGGAACAACATGATCTTAAAGATCCCTGCCAACCCAAACCATTCTATGATTTTATGAGTTATTGTCCCTCAGCTCAGACAGTTCATACCTGGATTTCAGGAACAATAGGACCTTTCTCTGAGCAGGAAGTTGCAAAGGCTGTGAGCGGAGATGGAGAGACCACAGGGTTGGGCCGGGCGAAGTTACTGAGGTCACAGCTTGGGATCTCATTCTCTTCGTGCCTCATGACTATGGTTTCCATCACAAAGAAGCGATCCCACGGCAACCACAGCGTGTGCTCCTGGGTGATGAAGGGAGCCCGCTCAAAGTGCAGGATAATGGAGATTCCACCAATGGTAACGAGATCAAAGCTGTTTTAAGAGATGGAATACAAAATTAGTGCAAGTGCTACCCCATCTGTTTGTATCAACTCCCTAGCAAGGACCACAGAAAAGTAACTGTAAGAAATATCATCATTCTCATTTTACAAACCTAAAATCTGCAGCCCAAATAGGCTTTACCTGAGTAACAGCAAATGTTGGAGGTAGGAGTCCAAGCTCAGTTTCTTTGCACCTTGTCCTCATGTATACTGAAATCATACCCATCCCTTTTTTGATACATGTTTATCTTTGTTTGTGCTTTTCTAGCACCAACATATTTCAGCCATACATTCTCTCTTTTTTTTTTTTTTTTTTTTAATAGTTATTATCCAAACAAATGCACAGATTGGATCAATTCACACAATAAACTATTTGGAAAGTGGTTTCTCTGACACATCCCCATATAAAGTGTCTTAGCATCTCTACTAACCTGGCTAATGCCTAATGCAACCCAGGGAACACAGAGAGCCCAGTCAAGGACTGAGCCTAGTCTACTAGAAATACATACAGTGCAGGGTGTCTGTGTGCCACAGCACTCAGCACATCATCTTTTTTGACTCTTAAGCATTTAGAGCAGGGCAGATGAATCACTGCCTGTGGTCTCTGACTTCACCCAAAGCCACCTCCGGCCAAGTGGCTTTTCTGTCTGCGTTAGTGTTGGATAACAGACAGCTTTCCAGAGCTGTGTGAAAAAATGTTACCTTGATAAGGAAAATATTCATCCTCTGGATGTAAAGATGTTGGGATAAGGTTCTGGTGGTTTTCTTAGTTTTGTATTTAAACTTCATATCTTGTCACAGATGGAGATTTTATCAAGTACCACGGGGATATATCTACTATGCACAGATCCCAAAAAGAGGTGTTAAGTAAGAAAGGAAAGGATTTCAACAGAAATTGCCGACCTCTTGTTTTTGCTCCTTTGTGTTTTTCTCACTGTCTCTTAGGTTGCAATGCAAACATGTGCTTCAGGCAAAGAAAGTTTTCTCATCCCTGCTTTTCACTTTCATGCGTGGTACTGCAGTATGACACTCTCACTGAGAGTTTATGCACATGATCAGGCTCACTGGTTTCAGCAGAGCTGCTCATGTGCTTAAAGAGCTATGAGCTTAAGTGTTTCTCAGCATGAGAACTGGGATCTGAAACATTGACTGCCCAAAGCCTGACTTGATGCACGTTGTAAATACATTGTAAAAAAGAAGGTGAAAAAAGTATCTAAAAATTATTTTTTAAAATTAATTGTGAGACTTTCAGATTGGGTGCAAAAACCCCAGAGGAGCAACAATGGGCATGAACTATTTCTAAAAAAAGTCTTTGTCAAGCAATATTTTGGAGGAACCTTTTTTATTTCATGGCTGATGGACTGAGGTGCCATTTAGAAAACAGGATTATGAAAAGAAGGTTATTCATTAAAGACTGTTGAATTGAGTCCATGAGAGGAAGTGGAAAGCACTTCAAAAAGCCAAAGCCATGTTTATTCTACCACTGGAGTTGGGGCATCATGTTCCCAGACCTATGGAGCTTGGCTTGCAGCAGCCTGAGGAGTAACTTGCTGGTCCCTGCCAGAAAGCTGCACAACGTTTGTACCCTGATGTGAATGTTTCTAACAGTCAATTAGCATTTGGCAAGTCCTTCAGCTGGGAGGGAGAGGCTTGCTCTGCATGGATCCGGGCATCGAACGCGCCAACAAGAGGAAAGAAATAAACATTACAAATGATGCTCAACAAGTTTTAAGGCACGTTGGAAGAGGTTTTATTTGCAAACACCTCCATTTCATCCCTTTGGCTTCAATGAGCCTGGATCAGAGATGGGAATCTGCTTTGGGAAAACGTCCTGGCCTCTCCTGCATCCCAAAACGGGATGCAGAAGGGCAAGCACCACCTCCATGTCAGGCTCCAGCAGCTGTGAAAACAGAACCATGCCGTATTTTTTAGCAAGTGGTGTCACTCACAGGCTGGTTTTCACAGAGTCCCAGGGTGCAGCTTTCAAGTTACCTTGGTGAACTGAACAAAAGGTAAAACCAAAACCAAAAGAAAAAAACAAACTGAAAACACCTCCCAGTTTCCCTCAGTGAAATTAAATTTATCAAAAGGAAAACTGTCCTGGGATTGAAGGAACGAGATAATTTTATTTCCGTTTTTGCTGCTCATATCTGATGTATTTTTTATCACTCTAAAAATCATACTTGTGGTACAGTCATTTTGTTGTTTTTCTTTAAAGACTCTGGAGAGACGAGCCAAAGGATGAAATTATCTATTTATCCAAAGCAGGCTCAAAAAATAAGAAACCCACAGGAAAGTGTAACCCTTTCTCATCTCTTTTCTCTGAAAGTTTATGTTTTTGGTATTTCTGAGAAAACCATGCCAAAGCTGCTGAATGCAATGTGGAAGAAGTCTGGAGACTTTCTTGCTGTTTTATTACCACTGTACCTACAACCCAGGGATACTGAGGACTTGCAGCCTCTCTAAACTACCATTTTAATCAAATTTAAAAACGTGGTGTATAATCCAGTACCAATACTTTGAACTCTCTGTTAACTTTGCATTACAGAGAGATGCATACAACAGAGTAGTTTGAGAGTTGTCATTTTATATTCATGCCTTGTTATATAAACAAAGTCTCTGTTGCAGTAATTATGCTAAAAACACATGCAAGCCTTGAAGTTATAAAAGTTTTGCTCAGTCTAAGGAATGTGACTTCAACAGGACCAAGGTTTCACTATTTCAGGCTGTATGTGACCAGTCTAGTAGGAGAGACTTGGAATAAAGTGAGCTCCCTTACAGAGGTGAAAAATTTAGTTCACTGTAATTCTAAAACTGAAATTTTACTGACTCATTTGGAAACTTCATCATGCCAAAAAGAAGCCCCCAAACCCCCAAACCTGGAGCAACAAAATCAGCTTAGGAACCAATCTAGCTAAACTGATGCAATTGTATCTTTAAATTCCCTTACTTTAAAACCCCAGTTATTTCCCTGCTATCAGTAAACTGATTTACTAAATCAATTTAAGGCAACTCAGTGCACATTTTCAGGAATAGATATTCCTATGGTGAATATGCCAAATAATAACCCTGCTGAGTTTTATGCAGTTATCCCATGACCCCTGGAACAAGGTAACTGCTTTCATGTGTGCTCCCATTTATTCTCCAAACCAGAATGATACTGAAGATGGGAGAGATGACCCTGGTATGACTGTGCACTGCTCTGGACTGGGAATGCATGCAGCCTGCTACTGTAGGTCAGGAGAACCTGCTTCTTGTCTAAGAGCATCAATTTCTCAAAACAAAGTTGACTCAATCACATGAAAACTTTCCTGTACAAAAGCTGATGAGATATCTCACTCTATTAAAAAAAATTACTCAAACCCATAAAAAGATGATAGAAACTGGAATAGCATGAATTCTTTACATTATTTTGGAAGTGTTTTACAAATAGTATTAAATAAATACTGTAACAATCATTAAGGAAGTGAATATTAACTCCCTTTCACAGGTTGGTTCACTGGCCTGAGAAGGTCAAAAGATGCATCTAATGGTACCCACTAAATCAGTAGTGAGGCTGGGATTAGAAATTAGGGATGTCTGACAACATTTTCTGCCCTGACAAATTTTAGCTTGAATGGTCTTAAATAGTTCAAGATAATTTACAGACCACTGAGGAAGTCACTGGACTCAAGGACAGATTTCATGGGACTGAGCAACCTGGTCTAGTGGGAGATGTTCCTGCTCATGGCAGGGGAGGTGGAACTAGATGATCTTTAAGGTCACCTCCAACCCAAACCATTCCATGGTTCTATGGATTTTGGTGTTCTTTAACTTGTCCATTTATGGACAAATAGTTTTAGTCCATACAGTACACAGTCCATTTAGTACCTACAGAGTACACAGATGCAGTGATGTGCCTGACCATTTGAGAAAATACCTGCATGTATCCCTTAGCCAAGTTGGAAGGTATATTCATTATTCTGGAGGGTCACCACTGCAATTGGACAATTTGTTTGATGTTTGTGCACCAGGTTTCTGCAGAAGCAGACTGACTTGAGAGGAAGGTGAAGAAAGTGAAATCAAAAGAGCTGACACCACCAAGTCTGGGCTTACATTGCCCCCCACCAGCTGCCTACAGAAATCACAGCTTTAGGATGAATCCCACTTGGTCACAGATTCCTGGCTCTGAGACAGCTGATCTCTGTCATTTTTATCACTTAGAGCTGGGTGTCTGCTGGGGGCTGAGTCAGCAAACTGCAGCCCTGTGCTCCTTGAAACTAATTTAGCTTCTGGAGGCTGGCAGCCATTCCAAGGAACCAGGAGTCCACCGAAGCCTGGTGGAGCATACTGATGTTCTGGCTGCATTGCTTTCTGCCCTGCACCCCTGCTCAGCTGGACCTTGGGAAGGACATAGCATGGAAGGAGCATCCCTAGCTTGAACTGCCAGTAGAAGTAGATTTATAGCAGGGAGGGTTTACCTTTCACCACCCAATAATCAGGAAGAAATCGTTGCTTAATATTACAAAGGTCTGGAGCCTGGATAGCAGCAGTCACCTCCATGCTCTGTCCCTTTAGCTTATGGTTTGCTGGTGAGAGGTCCAGTTTATAAAAAAGCCCCTCTGTGCTAGGTACAGCACAACTGCAAAGCAAAGAGATGGTTTCTCTCTCCCCAGTACTTGTAATCTAAATGATGACACACAGTAGTAGGGTGTTGTGCACATGCAAGGAAACAGACAGAACAAAAGGTTATGACAGGCATTGTTGTCCACGAATCTTTTAGTCATACTTATCTGTTCTACTGGACACAGACTTTGTCCTGGTCCATACACAGCAAGCTGATCATGAGAGTGTGGTTTGGATCCCACTCTCCCACAAAGTAGGTTCAGTAAGGTTGCCAGAGATACCTTAAGCACAAATGTTCAAGTTTTCTCCTTTTTGCAGTAATGCCTAAGCTACTGGCAATAAGAGACACCAGCTCCAGGGGTGTCCTTTTCCTGGAATGCCTCTTTATCATCTGCATTTTATTGTCATAACATCAAAGAGCTGGAGCATCTCTTGGAAAGCCTCCCAGTCCCCATCAGTGTTACAGTAGGTGCAAACATCCCTGAGTGTGAACAGGACAGCATCAAGCACACGTTGCTAGCACATGTTCCTCTTTTTCATTACAATTCTATCTGTTTCTCTGGCCAACTCAAATGAAAGTTGTGGATTGGAGATGTGCTAAAATCCATAAATCCTCTCCCAAGTGCTAGTGGTTAGTAGTCAATACGTAGAGCATATGCAGCTGGAACCCCTTCTGTTACATTTTTGTTCTTAAAAGAAAGGGAGCCAATTAGCACTGACAAATGAAAGATAAGATGAAAGACATTCCCAATTTGCACTGCTTTTGTTTTGGTTGAGCATGATTGCTCAGATTTTGCCTCTAACACAACCGTAATCTTAATGACTTCTTCCTAATCATTTCAACATGAATTAGCAAGAATAGAGCTGCTGGGAGCAGGAGACATCTTTTTTTTTGTATGCATGGGCAGTGCATTACCAAATTGCTGGCTAAAGATTTTAGGTGATATCGCAAAGTTAATAAAGAAGAGAAGAGAAGAGAAGAGAAGAGAAGAGAAGAGAAGAGAAGAGAAGAGAAGAGAAGAGAAGAGAAGAGAAGAGAAGAGAAGAGAAAGAAGAGAAACTATTCATTTGTTAGGGAAGTACAAGGATCATTAAGTCTAGCTGCTTTATCATCTCAGGGCTGATCAAATCAAACCACATAATTAATGTCATTGTCCAAATGCCTCTTAAACACTGATAGGCTTGGGGCATCAAACGTTCTTTCAAACCTTCAAATGAGGTTAAATTTGGTGCAGATAGCTTGGTGTGCAACCGCGGTGTGAGCTGCAGGTTGAGCTCCTTGGGGGGCAGGAGGGCAAGCCAAAGACTTAGACTGTGAGGGGATAAAAGACCAGGGTTTCCTTTGTCTGGAGTCTCTCCTTGTAGGCATCATCTCTGGCTGTTATTTTATTTAATTATTGCACCAAGATTAAGTTCTTTTAGGGGTCTGGATCTCTGAGACACTGCTATGGGAAACCTGGGCTCGAGGACGTAAGGAACCCTGGTGTGATTGTGAGGTGTAGCTGCGAAAGGGCCTCAGTTCCAGCTCAGGTGGTGAGAGTGTGACTGCCACAGAGGCTTCTGGATGTTGGACAGGGAAATTTTCTTAACTGGAAGCCTGTTCCAGTGTTTAAGTACCCTCTCAGTTAAGAAATATTTCTTCATGTCCAGTCTAAATCTCCCCTGGTGCAGTTTTGAACCATTCCCACGAGTCCTATCAGCAGATGGCAAGGAGGTGAGCTCAGCACCTCCCTCTCCACATCCCCCCTCAGGAAGCTCTAGGAAGCGCAATGAGGTCGCCCTTCAAGTCTCCTTTTCTCTGAACTGGACAAACTCAAGAGTCCTCAGGTGCTGCTCAAAGGATATTCCTTCCAGTCCTGTCACCACTTTCTTGCCCTCCTCTGGACACATTAAGAGACCTGAACACCCTTCTTAAATTGTGGTGCCCAGAACTGAATGCAATGTTCTAGTGAGGCTGCACCAACACTGGATACAGCAGGACAACCACCTTTTTGACTGGCTGGTCATGCTGTGTTTGATACACCACAGGACAGGGTTTGCCCTCTTGGCTGCCAAGATGTACTGCTCTAACAGCTTCTATTTGCTGCTGGCCAGCACCCCCAGATCCCTGTCTGCAGGGCTGCTCTCCAGCCACTCCTCTCCCAGTTTATACTTGTGCCTGGTGTTACTCTGTTCCAGGTGCAGAACATCCAGCATTTTGACTTTTTAAAATTCATCCCATTCATCACAGCCCAATGCTCCAATTTATCTAGAACTCTCTGTAAGGTCTCTTGTCCCTCAGGAGCATCAAGAGCACCTCCCAGTTTGGTACCATCAGCATCTCTCTAATGGTGCATTCAATTCTTGCATCAGGCCACTGATAAATACATTGAACAAGACTGGTCCTGGAATTGAACAAAAAGGAACAGCACTGGGGACCTGTCACTAGCCAAATGTAGCCCCGAAACAATCAACAATAATGCACCAATATCTTCAAAAGGCATCAATAATAAACGTGCTCTTGGAAGGAGTTTCCCTTTAGTGGTCATGGCAATAATGCTGTTACTGCTGACTGAACATGGTAAATCCCACACAGACATCCTACCTGCCATCTTGTCTGCTGATTGTGTATCCAAACAGAGGATTGTTGACAAAGCTGATGTTCACTCCAACTAGAGGGGTCCCATCTGCTGTCATCACCTGGCCTCGAATCACACATGCATGTCTGCAAGAAGGAGAAAAATGATAAGCAATAGTAAGTCTTTTTGACAAATGCAGTTTTTTCCTCTGTTGATGTGGCTGTGAATTCCTATGGATTAGAAAGCCAAGGCCTTTATAACCTGTAAAGCCTGAAGGCCATGCTGTGTGTTTTGATGGTGGGATGCTGCCCTTGAAGGCTTTCTCAGGCATTGTGTAAAAACTTATGATACTCAAAGTGAGCTTTACAATTACCCTACTATACAAAAGCAACTGCTGCAGCATATACTTCATTAAGTATAAACTTCTATAGGATTCACATCATCACACTGGAATTTCACAGAATCATAGAATCTCCTGAAATTGAAGGGACTCACAAGGATCACTGAGCCCAGCTCCTGGCCCTGCACAGAACAGCCCTAAAATTATACCACGTTCCTGAAAGTCTTGTCCAAACATTTCTGCAATTCTGGCAGGCTTGGTGCCACGAGACTCCCTCAGGAGCCTGTTCCAATGCCCAACCACACTCTGAGTAAAGAGCCTTTTCCTAACAGCCAGTTGTGTCTTAATAGTATTACCTTAATTAAAAGCAAGGTGCATTTTAAAATCAAAGAGAACAGAAAATTACCATGCAGTACACGGACATATTTAAGGCACAAAAGCCACAGAAGAACCTGACCAAGGCTTGGCAGCTCATTTCTTTCCCATTTGGGAAAACCATGACAGATAATTTGCCAGGTTCAGAGAGCTTCTTTACAATCTGCCTCGGGAGCTGAGCACACTAATAGGATGGGCTTTTTCTTCCCCTCTTTTTCTACCCAAGTTCAGTAGATTGCACCATTTTATAGGCTACATCTATTCCAACTAGTCTGTGATCTGTAATATGCTCTTTTATCTAAGGATTTCAAGGATCTTTACAAACATTGATTAATACAGCCAGATTAGTATTTTACAGAAAGAGGAAATAAAACATGGAATGATTTTCAGTTGTCCAAGGTCAGTCAGAAAACCTGCAGTAAAGCCAAAGACAAATTTTCTCGGTTCTCATTCCAAAGTCCATTTCCAGACTTCTAAGTCATTACTACATTGCTACCTTAGGAGCTTCCCATAAAGACAAAACATCACATGTCTGCAAGAGTGTCTGAACCCAATTTTTGGCTGAAGGTAACTATTTTTCTGAGAAGCAACAGCAAATTGTAGTGTCAGTGTGCTAACGTGACCCAATGAATAATTTTCCTAACTGCTGTCCTGCTGGAGAGCAGAGATTGAAAGCCAATGTTTCTCCAGGTGCAGAACCAGACCTCAGCTAGAGTAAATCATCCCAGCTGCACTTCAACAGAGTAATGGTGCTTGCTGCTTCACTGAGGCAAAGGATGATTTTTGCAATGTTTTGTAAAGATGATTTCATAAACACAGATGATTAGGGAAAGAGACAGTGGTTTTCTTACAGTCTACCTAAAATCTGAGATTGTATAATGTAAGGAGATAAAGTATAATTTCTATTTAATAAAGGCTGCACAATTTTTACATCCCACAGTACAGCAAACAGACCATTTGCCAGAGAGTCTTAAACAAAATTCCTGATGATCTAAATGGAGAGCTCCAATATTATCAAAAATTACCACAGCGATGCCAAAATGTGTCTGCAATCTAAGATGTGACTATATTCATATATAATTTTGGAATAGGGCACAGGAAAATTAGATACTGGAAATGATTTTTATGTCACTGAGTTTCCTCTGATGTATCATCACTGACTTCTTAGGAGTCATGTAGGAAAAGACTTGGACTAAATTTGGAGCTAATAATCCTATAATCCTATAATTCTACAATGGTTTGGGCTGGAAGGGACATTAAAGATCATCTGGTTCCAATCCAACTGCCTTCCACTAGACTGGTTTAATCAGAGCTCCATTTAACTCTGCCTTGAACATTTTCAGGAATAGGACTAATGGGGGGAATAATATCCTTAATACTTCTATTGCTTCTCCCATTAAGGGCTCTAACTCAGCTTTCCATATACAACAACTGCAAAACAATAATCCAGTACAGTATTATGGACATCACTCTCTAACATACAGGTAGAGCATAACTCAAAAGCATCATGATGCCATGGAATATGCTTGGAAAAATGTCAGTGCTTGGAACAACCCCAATGAAGTCAACAGGTCACCATCTGCAGTGCAATTTTTGCGTAAAGTGAATGTGTGTGAGCACACCTCTGAGCCAACAGCAGAACACAGACTTTCTCTTCCCAGATTTTTTCATGATCTGCTCCACTCTGCTCTATCTTTTTTCCATCCTTCAGAGAGACCACATAATGGTTTGAAACTGCCTTCTCTCAGCTTCTCATCAAATGGGCTGTACATTTTGTGGAAGACAAGGAATCACTGCAAAGTGTTTCATGAATACTAAGACCTGAGTACAAAGGAATCAGTGTTCTGTACCACATATTCAAGGAAATACTGAAACTGCAAATGTTTTAAAATAGTAAGAACAAGATCATACATTTCTGTGAGCCCAAGAAGAACACCTGCTTTTTTTTCTTCCAAGAGGTCAAAGCAAGGAAAGAAAAAAATACATGTTGCAGGTGTCTCTCCTGCTGCCCTACACACAACACACATCCAGGCAGTTTTAAAGTTCTAAGTAACAGTGCAAGCAGACTGGCCTAGACTCCCAGCTCAGTAAATGGGGGACGTGCTTTATAGCCACAAGCATCTGCTCTGCTACATATCAATGACAACTATTTCTACAACAAGCACTAGTACAAGGCAGACAAACAGCTTCCTCTCACCTTGGCAGCTGTAGAAAATGCATTTGACACCCCTCCTTTGGAAAGAGACTTAGTTCCCATTCTGGCTGATGCTTCCCAGCACTCATCCAACTCCGCTAGTACACCTATGTGCTCATGGACTTGGAGGCTGTCTCTTCTCAGAGAGGCAGCTCGTCAACAAACCCAGCTGCATCCTTCACCCTCCTGAGGACTATAACAATTGCTTTATTTCCATGCTTTTAAGGAGAGATGTTACCACTATGGGGACATCATTCCCAACCCACAGCAATAAAAATAAGCTGGAGCAAGATGCATGAATCTGAATCCATTTAAAAGAGGTAGAGATGGAAACTGGAGGAAAACTCGAACCCAGACTGTCCCTGATGAGTCTCAAATCTTCTTCCCTGGGTGATAAAATTTGTCCCACTTGAATAAAACACAGTGCATTGGAAGCAGCTGGCTTCTCCAGTGTCAACATGTCCTTTCTGGAGGCAAGATTGAGTGTCTACAAGGCCCCAAGCCCCCCAGGAACCTGGTTAATGCTAATTTAGTCAGCTATTTCCTTCAGTTGACCTTGGTCTAAATGCAATTACCCTGCAAAGATGTTAAGTAGTACTGCTAAGATGCTCAGCTCTGCTAGAAGGTCTCCAAATACATTTACATAAAATTATCTCTCATGTTAATAGAGGAGATTTATTCCATCAGTCCAGGCCTGCCAGTTCAGAGTGCTTTCTGCAGTTGAACAAAATTCAATTTCTTGTAGCCTGAGCCTCATCTTTTCATTAAATTATTAATAGATTCCACCTATTGCCTCTGTTTTTTGGTTTGTTTTTGTTTGTTTGTTTTGTTTCCTTCACTACTGTTACATGAGACTGTATGGATTCTTGTTTTACAAGGAAAAGCAGTCTCCATTTCCCCGCTTCTTTAATTAGACTTTTCCTATTTTATTTTTTTATTTATCCATAAAAACTTGCTTGAAAGATCAAATAATTTAAAAATGCTATTTACAGTGCCAGATGGTGTATCAATTTCACACCGTTGCTTTGTGAAGTTATCCTTTATTCCCAAGAAAATTAAATTAAGTCTTTCTGGTAAGATCTGGGCCACAGTGGCAAAGCAGACAGGGGTACACTGATGCCTTTACATTCCTATTGCTCAGAGACAAATGAAATTCGATAGACTGTCAACAAAACTCAACCAGACCAAACCAGCCTTAGAACAGAAGCCAGAAAAGTAAATTCCACAAAAGCCATTTCACCTCATGGGAGCACATTAAAGATATATCTTTAATACGAACTCTGATCCAGTGTCTCACAACCTAGACATTGGTCCTTCCAACATGCTTTACTCGGAGATATTTTCTGATGACACTGTGAGTGGCATTTGAAAATAAAGGAAAAATACTGTTTCTGCTACGCGTTTTTCACTCTAAGAAGAAAATTCTATGCATCCTAAATCCCACTTTTTCTGCAAGAAATGTATTACCTTGATTTGCCTGAACTGAGGATAGGCATCATGCAAAATCTCTCTCTGAATAATTTCTGTTGCTCCTCAAAATACTTCCAACATACCTCATTGGACCATCTCATTTAAATGTTTCAATGTGTGAAAATGGTTATCATGACTGCTTGGCCATCTTCAGCCAAGTTATTAATAATAAATATTTTAATTTGACATTATAAATCTCTTTGAACTTACCACTTTCATATTTTATTGAAATCTATAAATATACACACACATATATAGGATTTATCCTGCTATTCAGGATAAAACTTCAACAGAGCTCCACAGAACAAAAATCCAGAAAGCTACAGCTCATTGGGAAGAATGTTATTAATGAAAAATAATCTCTACAGCCTTTCTGTGTGACAGCAGTCGTGTCAGCTGGTCTGTTTATGTCTCTTTACTGCACCTGCAAAATAACAACCCCTTCCTTACAGAGACATAAGAAGAATAAATGTAGTAATCTGATAATCCCTTGCATAGGGATTTTTACATTTTCCTGGCATTCATCTGTGATCTGCTCAGTCTGATAAGTGCCTAGAAGTACAGACGTGCTACAATCTCTTGTCTTTAGCTTTAGCTGTGGCCTTTTTGCTTGAGAGTAAGAGAGGATAAAGCAAAATGTACCTTGACCATTTTGGGTTGAATGCACCTGTCTAATGTTAAACAACCTCAGGGCAGTCTTGTACCAGGATAGACAGAGCACTTGGTAGAATGCCAGGTAAAAGCTAAGGGCATCATGATCAAACACACAGACACAGAGAAAATGCCTGAGCTGGCAGATGAAGGACAAAGGAAGAAGAGGAAAGATCAAAACACAGAGACGTTCAAGTTCATTGCTCGTGGCAGTATTTCCCTCAAAAGCTGTCTGTAAAAACAGCCCTGCCCACCTGCCTCTTAACTGTGGAGAAAAACCTCCTGACAGTCTTTCCTTGAACTGAGTCAATCCGTCTGGCTTTTTTAGTTCAGTTTAGTTGTAAGAAAAGCTTTAAGTCAAAACCTATGTACTATTCTCAGCTGCCATCTGAATTAAGGAAATAAGGTAAGGAAAAAGAGTGCAGATCCTTCTGAAGGTCTCCTTGTTAAAAAGAAAAAAAGGTACATTTATATAGGAAATGAAAATTGAAGAGCAGTCATCCAGAAAGACCCCCATACTATCATGGACAGCACAAATGAGTTTCTGAAAGGGTTTGGCACATGTTGGGCAGCTGGGATACAATCCTGCTGGATTTAGCAGGGCTTGATACAATAGGAAATGGAATAATGGTTCTAAACTAAAAGAGGTGAGATTTACACTAGATTTAAGGAAGAAGCAGTTTATGATAAGGATGGCAAAACACTGGCACAGGCTGCATGGAGAGGTCGTGGCTGCCCCACCCTAGGAAACATTTGAGGCCAAATTGGATGGGGTTTTGAGCAACCTGATACAGCTGAAGAAGTCCCTGCTCATGGCAGGGGCTAGATGGCCTTTAAAGGTCCCTTTCACCACAAAATATTCTACGATTCTAAATAACTGATTAGGCTCATCCCAGGAGTTTACACTAAGGGAAGCAGCAGAATGCCGGTGTCAGTGCGACAAAGGGACTAAACACACCAATGTTTGACCATATCCCAAATGGGGATCTGCTCAGTGGCACTGACAGGCTTGGCTGGGAACAGATCCTGCCATTCTGCTTTGTCAGCTGCTGATGGAACAGGGACCCTGAAGAAGGAGAATGGGTCACAAAGAGAAAAGTTTTTAAGAGCTCTGAACAGAATCAGTAAAACAAAGTCAACTCTTGTTTGCAGCAAGAAACTGCACCTACCCTGTTTGTTTAACCTATTCAGTGAATGTACTTAAAAGGTCTCATCTCTGAAGGATCAGGAGATGCTGATGACTATGTGGGCATGGTCCTTAGCTGTTAACCTTTTGCAAGAAGCCTTCTACAGTATTTAGATATTCCATAAAAGACACAGCAATGAAGTGTGAAGTGAATGAAAAGCTCCAGTGAGAACCCATTACTTAAATTGTCTGAAGAAGGACAGGGGAAATGCCACATAATGCTCAGATGTAGCGGTGCATGAGCTGTGCTCACAAGTTTTGGGTTTATGTTATTTATGTTGGGAAAAGGGTCTTTTCTAAACCCCTCTGTCTATAGCTGTATTCGCAGTGGTTTGTCCCCTCCCCCCCGGAGCCTGCCAGTCATTCAGGGAAAGCCTCTCCCCCTTCTGGAAATCTCGGGGAGACCGGGCTTCTGATTGGAACAGGCTCTGGGAATCCCCTCCCCCCCCTCCTCTCCAGAGATTGGCCCTTTTGTGTGTCAATCTACCCCCCAACTCCTCCCTTTCTATCCCCCTATTGGTGGAAAGTTTATGTACACGCCCCCTGGTACCTGTCTACTTAAGGGGCTTGGGTGGGGCTTCAAGCGCTCTCTCACTCACCACCTATGAGGAATAAACATCTGTGAACCCTCAGAAGAGAGCCTTCCTTTCCTTTTCCTCCGCCATTAGCCACTAACTTACATCCAGTGCTAGCCAGCCAGAAAGCCCACCGCGTGGGTATTGCTGCAGAACTGTCCAGTGGCTCTACCGACTGCTGCCAGAAGCCGGGCAAGGCAAGGGATCACTGATAAAGTGACCCACGGGGCAGAGAAACGCCATACGTGGCGCCACAACGTGAGGCACACCACGTGGACACGAGCTACTGCAGCACGAGGCAAAGCACTCCGTGGCAGCGTGAGCTCTCTGCACGGGAAAAAAGTCTGAGAACACCACCAGACCCCGTGGACTTAATTCTCGCCTGCGTTGGAAGCCTCCACGCAGTGCCGCAGGATTGCCAGACAGCCACGCGCTTACCAGAAAAGCAGCTCCGCGGAGTCCGTTTTCTGGTAAGAGAAGAAGGCAGCTTTTCCAAGCACCGGGAAAGTCTTCTTCAGGCGAAGGACCGCCAGCACCTCCTTTTTTATTCGCCAGCACCGGACGGGTGAGTATAATCACCTTTTATTTTGGGGTTCCTAGGGGAGCTGGATTTTTTCTCCCCTTAGGACAATTTTGGGGGGCTCTTTCAGAGCCAAGAAACGCGTTTCGCCTGTGGAGAAGCCTTTTGCTCTCCCAGGGCCAGGTTGTCTGAGTGCGGCAAATTTTTTTTCTTTCGGTTTTTTTTTTTGTTTTGTTTCAGACGCGGGGTTCCGTCGCGTGGGCACGGTTTCGTTTTCCCGTTGTCGGTTTTTGTTTGAATTAGCCGCGCTCCGAGGGCGCGGGGAATTGGTCTCTGGTCTCGGGTTTTAAGCCGCGGGTTTTTGTTTTTTGTTTGGTATTTTAGTTTTTGAGGTGCGCGCGTGACGGTTGAGATGGGTGCTAAGCTCTCAACCGAAGAAAAGGAAGTTTGCAAAATATTGGTTCTTGTGCTGAAAGGCTCCGAGTTTAAGATCTCGAAAAAGGAGCTAAAAAAGTTCGTTAAACTGCTCTTTCTGTATTTTCCAAAATTGCCCCCTGCACAAGCGGTGTGCATTCAGTTTTGGGATGCAGCCTACTCGAAATTTTTTCAATTAGGCAAAGCGGGGGACTCACACGCGGCAAAATTAATTTTTTGGATTATGCAGATTCGATCTGCCCTGTTAGAAAAGCAGAAAGTACAGGAAGAGCAGCGAAAGCAATTTTCCCCCGTTTCTCCTTCCCTTTCTACCGCTCCCTCTTTCCCCGAAACGGAAAACTTGCGGGCATCGGCGGGACAAACCTCTCCTGTCGGCTCTGGCTCCCCGCAGGTATCCGAATCCCCCCGCCTGAACAGTCTAAGCCGGACTGCTCAGGAGGCTCGGCTTAGCCCTGGCTCGGCTTTCCGAGTTTCTACCCTTCCCCCCTCTTACCCAGTGCCCAAACCCCGAGTCCGTTTCGGTTTCGCCGAAAAGGATGGTGCGTCACGGGACGGCGCTTCCCCTTTCTCCCCCTCTCCCCAAGCGGAAGATGGCGGCGACCGCATGGTGCAGTCGCATGTAAATTTCGCGCCTTCTTCTTCCCAGGATTCCTTGTTCCCTCCTCCTTCCGCCCCTTCCCAAACTCCTCCCTACCAAAGCTCCGCCCTAGTCCCAACCCCCCGAGTGATGTCAGCACTCGGAGCCACGCCCATGCCCGCGCCGGAGCCACGTTGGTCTTCCGGTTCCCACGGTGGGGAAACCGGAAGGGGGGGGCCGGGAACCCAAAGCCCATGCCGGAGTGAGCTCCCTTCACTTGCCCCTGTTACATATAACAGGTCAAGGAGTGGGAACGTCACGCAGGCGACCTGGCAACCCTTTTCGCAAGGTGTCATTAGGGAGTTGTGCAAAGCCCACCGGGATTACGGGAGGGAAAGCCCGTATTTCAGGGGTTTGTTAAAGGCAAACCTCGCCGACACAGTCGCGGTCCCATCTGACCTGCGGCAGCTTTTTTCCTGCCTCATGTCCTCCACAGAGTTTCAGCTATGGGAGGCGGCATGGAAAAGCTTGCTGCGGTCTGAACTGTCCGGTTTGTTACTAGATCCTGTAACTGCTACAGATGAGAACGGGGACACGATCACACTTGATCATTTGTGTGGGGAGGGCAGATGGGCTAAGGCTTCAGACCAGGCTGGAAAAATTCCAGCGCCGGTGCTGGAGAAAATAAAGCAAACTGCTGAAAAAGCATTTATAGGGCTGCAGGGACAAGTGCCTTTGCCCAGCTACGCCGACATCCGGCAGGGACCTGCAGAGTCGTTCGTCGCCTTTGTGGAGAGGATGACGAGGGCTATTGAGACGCAGGTGTGGAAAGAGGACGCAAGGGCAAGCGTGTTGGAAGTAATGGTCCGGAAAAATGCCAATGAGCAGTGCAGGACTGCCATTCTCAGCTTGCCCCTGGACCCTCCGCCAACGGTGCAGGACTTTCTCCGTGTCTGCGAGGCAAAGGTTCCCTTCATGTCTGCTAAAACGGAGCAGTCATCAGGGCAGCTGCAGCGAGCCAATCCGAGAGTTGCAGCATTGGACTCAGAGGGTTTCTCCAGGAAGCAGCCGGCAAAGAAACATCCTTCTCGGGCGGGAAAAGACAGCTGTAGTCTCTGTGGGCAAAGCGGCCACTGGCAGCACTCTTGCCCCATGCGGGCTGCTTTCCAGCAATTCGTGGCCACTCAAGGGGGTGGGGGTGGGGACGGAGGTGCAGGTGGGGGGTTGCAGGGGAGCCTTCAAGCGGCTCCAAAAAACTAGGGAGTGAGCGCGGGACCACCCTGCGTGAAGATGCAAAACGGGTGGCCCGGACCAGGAGGGGGAGGGGAGGAAAAGGAAACCAAGCTGACCTTTCTTTTCTGTCTACCAGGACTGACACCAGAGTCCCCCTGGACTCTGATTCACCGGACTTGACACCTAGGGAGATCGACCTCTCCGATTCAGTTTTAACCACCGACTCGCGGTATGAGCCGTTTAGGTTAGAACTCACTGACTCGCTGCTGTTAAAGGACAGCGACTGGCATTTAGTTTCGGTAAACCCCAGTGAACAGGGCACTTGGCATCGGATAGGATGCAGGTACATGGTGCTCGGAGACTGTAAGTACACCCCGTTCGACCTCGAAGTCGCCCCAGGGATTGTTGACTCTGATCCCGAGCGCTTCGTGGTTTGGCTGCATTGTACTTCCCCTCCTGCTTTTCTCCCAAAGGGGCAGATAATCGCCCAGGTAATTCCCATCCCTGATTTCCTCACGGAAGGAAGTCCATCGGTGGGGAGGGTACAGGCAATTTCTACCGCGAAGCCGCAGTTGGAATGCCAGATGCAGATGGGGGAGGAGATCGTGGACATCAAAGCCCTCCTGGACACGGGTGCAGATGTAACCGTGATCCCGTCCCGGGAGTGGCCTTCACAATGGGCTCTGCAAAGCGTGGATGGACACGTTCAAGGTGTTGGAGGCATTCAATTGGCAAAACAGTCAAAGAGCATTGTGCAAATTATGGGGCCAAATGGGCAATTGGCAAATATCCGCCCATTTGTTTTGGATTATAAGGAACCATTGCTTGGGCGAGACCTCATGGCACAGTGGGGAGTCACAATTGACATCCCAGACCCCCCACAGGATTTTTGTGCAGCGGTCACTGAGACGCGCCCTACCCAAAAACTGAATTGGAAGACAGATGTTCCAGTCTGGGTAGAGCAGTGGCCGCTGTCAAAACAAAAATTAAAGGCGCTGAATGAGCTCGTGGAAGAGCAACTAGCCAAAGGTAACATAGAGGAGACCACCTCCCCGTGGAACTCCCCTGTCTTTGTCATCCAAAAGGCTGACAAGACCAAGTGGCGGCTCCTTCACGACCTCAGGCAAATTAACAATGTCATTGAGGATATGGGGTCTCTCCAACCAGGGATGCCTTCCCCGACAATGCTCCCTCGAGATTGGCAATTGGCAGTTATAGATATTAAAGATTGTTTCTTTCAAATTCCCCTTCATCCTGACGATGCCCCACGCTTCGCATTCACAGTTCCCACCTTTAACCGAGAGGCCCCGGGGAAAAGGTATCACTGGAAGGTTTTGCCGCAGGGCATGAAAAACTCGCCTGTGATTTGCCAGTGGTACGTTTCTTCCTTGCTGTCCCCTGTACGTGCAGCCGCAGACAAGGCAATCATCTATCATTATATGGATGATGTGCTTGTCTGTGCCCCGAACGAGGATGTACTGTCCCATGCGCTTGACCTGACAATCTCTTCATTGGTTGCTGCAGGGTTCGAGCTGCAGGAGCAGAAGATTCAACGGATGCCGCCTTGGAAATATTTAGGCCTGGAGATCAGTAAGCGGACCATTGTTCCGCAAAAATTGGAAATAAAAACTAAAATCAGGACTCTTGCTGACGTCCATCAGCTGTGTGGGGCATTGTCCTGGGTGCGGCCCTGGCTAGGTCTGACCACCAAGGACCTAGACCCTCTTTTCAATTTATTGAAAGGGGGAGAGGAGATGAGTTCTCCGCGGGAGCTCACCCCAGAGGCACAGAAAGCACTGGAGAAGGTCCAGGTAAAACTGTCCACCAGACAGGCAAACAGGTGTGCACCTGAACTGCCTTTCAGTTTCATTGTATTAGGAGATTTGCCACACCTCCACGGAGTCATTTTTCAGTGGGACAAGGAGGTAAGCAAAATACCTCGTGAGGACAGAGGCGGGAGAGATCCTCTTCTCATTATAGAGTGGGTCTTTCTTAGCCACCAAAGGTCCAAAAGAATGACCACGCCACAGGAGCTGGCAGCTGATCTAATCCAGAAGGCCAGAACCCGTATTAGGGATCTGGCTGGCTGTGATTTCAAGTGCATTCACATTCCAATTCGGACTGAAACGGGCCCAATTACAAAGCAAAGGTTGGAAAAATACATCCAGGAGAATAAAATTTTGCAAATGGCTCTGGATTCCTACACAGGACAAATTTCTATTCATCGGCCTGCCCACAGAATTTTTAATTCGGAAGCAAAATTCGTGCTAAAATTAGAAAGTGTTCAGAGCAGAAGGCCTTTAAAGGCCCTGACAGTTTTTACAGACGCGTCCGGAAAGTCTCACAAGTCAGTTGTGACTTGGAAAGACCCTCAGACTCAGCGGTGGGAGTCAGATATCGCTGAGGTAGAAGGATCACCTCAGATTGCTGAGTTGGCCGCAGTTGTCAGGGCTTTCGAGAGGTTCTCTGAACCATTTAATTTGGTGACCGATTCGGCTTATGTAGCAGGTGTAGTATCCAGAGCTGAAAATGCTGTTCTCCAGGAAGTGACCAACCTTGCCCTGTTCAAGTTGCTCTCAAAGCTAGTTAAGCTTGTCTCCCACCGAGAGCAACCCTTTTACGTGATGCATACGAGGTCACACACAGACATGCCTGGGTTCATAGCTGAGGGGAACAGGAGAGCCGATGCCCTTGCTGCCCCTGCAGAGATGGCCCCGCTCCCAAATGTGTTTGAGCAGGCAAAGATCAGTCACCAGCTTTTCCATCAGAATGCCCCAGGTTTAGTTCGCCGGTTCCACCTTACCCGGGAACAGGCCAAGGCAATCGTGGCCACTTGTCCAAATTGTCAGCAGCATGCGCTCCCCACCCTGAGCGCTGGTACCAACCCCAGAGGGTTAGGCAGCTGTGAGGTGTGGCAGACAGATGTGACACATATCCCTCAGTTTGGAAGGAGGAAATATGTGCACGTCTCAGTGGACACCTTCTCCGGAGCAGTCTTTGCCTCTGCCCACGCAGGGGAGAAATCCAAGGATGCGATTACCCACCTCATCCAGGCTTTCTCCTTTATGGGGGTCCCAAAAGCCCTGAAAACTGACAACGGGCCTGCATATAGATCCAAGGAGTTCAGCAGTTTCCTGCAGCAATGGGGGGTGGAGCATAAAACAGGCATCCCCCATTCCCCCACAGGTCAAGCGGTGGTAGAAAGGACCCACCGGGAAATCAAAAGGGTCCTGGGCCAACAACAACAGGTCCTGAAATTAGAGTCTCCAGCTATCCGCCTGTCCAGGGCACTGTTCACAATCAATTTTCTAAATTGTTCCTTTGAGGTTTTAAACCCACCAGTCGTCAGGCACTTCGGCAGCAGCGATCAGTTTTCCACCAAGGTTCGACCACCCGTCCTTATAAAGGACCCAGAGACCGGTGGAACAGAGGGCCCTCACCGCCTGGTTACTTGGGGACGTGGGTATGCCTGCGTGTCCACCCCAAGTGGCTTAAGGTGGATCCCTTCAAAGTGGGTGAGACCCTATGTTCCAAAGGCCTCTAGAAAAGGAGTTAAGGTTTCACAGGTGTCCGTGGCATCCTGGAGACGGAAAAGACACAAGTGGACGAGCTGGGAAGAATTCGTCCTACCCCTACCCCACTGGTCTGTCTCTAACTATGTGCTTGTCTCAAATTCTATTTAGTTCAGGTCAAACCCACTCAGCGATGGCCCCACTGACAGCAGCCAGATTTCTATTCCTGCTGCTGCTGATCTCCAGCCTGAAGTCTCCGGCCGTGGCGTGGACAGTGCCAGCATCCATGCCACAAACAGCAAAACTGGCAGAAACACCTGTGCCACAATCTGCAAAATTGTCAGAGACATCAAGAACAAGCTGTCCTCAAACATCTGACTGGCTGGAGGGACTTTTTGAGGACTGGGGGCTGCCTGGGTGGGCAAGATCTATTCTTCGTCCTGTGTTAATTGTTCTGTCTATGGTTTTGTGTATTCTGGGCACTGTTACCTGCATTCGCTACTTTGTTAAAAAGTTAGTCTCTAACTGTCTCCCCCCCATATGCAAGCCCAGTCGTAGTTGTCACAGCTCCACCGGAAGCAGAAATGAGAGTTGAAGAAGGAAAGGACCTCCCTGAAGAAGACTTCGAGCTGTGGCCACCGACTGGCTGTTTATGGTTTAAATTACCATCTTTATATAAAAAGAAAGGGGGAGATGTAGCGGTGCATGAGCTGTGCTCACAAGTTTTGGGTTTATGTTATTTATGTTGGGAAAAGGGTCTTTTCTAAACCCCTCTGTCTATAGCTGTATTCGCAGTGGTTTGTCCCCTCCCCCCCGGAGCCTGCCAGTCATTCAGGGAAAGCCTCTCCCCCTTCTGGAAATCTCGGGGAGACCGGGCTTCTGATTGGAACAGGTTCTGGGAATCCCCTCCCCCCCTCCTCTCCAGAGATTGGCCCTTTTGTGTGTCAATCTACCCCCCAACTCCTCCCTTTCTATCCCCCTATTGGTGGAAAGTTTATGTACACGCCCCCTGGTACCTGTCTACTTAAGGGGCTTGGGTGGGGCTTCAAGCGCTCTCTCACTCACCACCTATGAGGAATAAACATCTGTGAACCCTCAGAAGAGAGCCTTCCTTTCCTTTTCCTCCGCCATTAGCCACTAACTTACATCCAGTGCTAGCCAGCCAGAAAGCCCACCGCGTGGGTATTGCTGCAGAACTGTCCAGTGGCTCTACCGACTGCTGCCAGAAGCCGGGCAAGGCAAGGGATCACTGATAAAGTGACCCACGGGGCAGAGAAACGCCATACTCAGATACTTATATAAATGTGGCTAATGAAGTTGGTATTTGAAATAAAAAAAGAAGTCCTTAGTAATCAACATTTATAGTAACATCTCTAGATGCAGATTTTAGTCTTACTGCCTCTAGATTTGGTCTAACTTGACAGTATCAAACCAGTGAATCTTCTTCATCTGATATTTTTAGTATACATGCAAGGACTTTGTGTTTGTTTTGTGACCAATTGTTCAGTTTCTCAGGCTTCCCACCGCATGCACCTGACTCCATTCTGCTCTGTGAAGACTTACAAGCTGATGATTCTTGAACACCTCCTTGGGCATCATCTTTTTTCAGCAGTATTAGTAACTGCTGGCTGTAGCTCCTCCAAAAGGAAAAGGTATCTTTATTGCATGACAGCTCTGAGGTAACAAAATGTCCTTTGAGGACCACCTACCACTTAGAGAAACTCCATGATCATAGCTCTCACAACAATTCCTTATTGGCTCCATTCTTGAAAGACCCGGGTCCTTATTGCTTTAAAAACGTCTCCCAGGAATTGAATATTATTCACCTTCTCGATGTGTATCCTTTCTCTTTTATGACAGCACAATCTTCCTCTCTGATCTGCCAAGCAATCTGGCCACTCTTGGAAAGAGATGTCACTCCTGCCATCCAGAGCATCTTGTGTCTCTATGCCTCATTGACTCACTGTTTTTACACCTCAAGATTTCTCAGTTGAGCTATAACGGTAAGGTGGTAGGGTAAGGGATATGGGAAGGCTACTCAGCAAAGGAAAAGATGCTGATGACATCTGTGAAATTGTAAAACTGGCTCCAACTGTTTAAATGAAAGTATTTTAGAACACAGATTTATAGGAAATGCAACACGTAATAAAGTTGGGCTGTGCTTTACTGCAGTTTCAGTGAAGAATCCTTTTAGTCTCAATGTGATTGACTAATGCTTTAGGAGTTGCTGATTCCTTTTCTCCAGTAAAACCAAAGAAACACTCTCTTGCTTTGCATAAGATATCAAAGAAACAGAATCACACTCATATTTTTTTAGGTCTGCACAATTCAAATCAAGTGTCCAGTGGTACATAAGGTGGAACATAATTTTTCCACCTAATACTGAATTGTGCTTATTTCATGATTTTTCAGAAGTCATTTTATAGCCATTATTTCTATGAGAGATAAAGACTTTATGCTGCAGTAACTTTTGGAGATGAATAGTGTATTCATGTCAAGTCTTCACTAAAAATGTCTGCAGAACTTAGTAGTTCTGTATTATTACAGTATTTTACATCTGGTATTTATTTTGTAAGCTCTGGTCACATATTCAACTCTGCAGAAGAACAGGAATAAAAGCACTGCCTTTCATTGAATCTGAGGCACCACAAAAAAAAGTGAGCAGACAGAAGGAAAAATACATTATTTCCAGGTTAATTACAAAATGATCTCTCTTTTTGTAGTTCTTTAACTACATATAAGCTGTCTGATAGATCTGTAGCAATCAAAGGAATTAGGAAAAGAATGTCCAATAAAATATAAAAGATTTTATGTTTGGGATTATAAAACTGCTTTTTTATATAGGAAGTTTTAACCAATATGGCAAATAAATGTCACACTCAAAGGACAGACTCTTCCTGATAAGGCAGCTTTTTCAGAGAAAAGTAGCTTAAGTACTGAATAAATATTAATCAAATATCTATGTGCAGATCCAAGAGAATGCATCAACATCTACACCATAGTTTAGACTCCTAAATCCAGAAGTGCACATCAGCACCTCTGTAATCTGGGAGGTACTTAAATCTCAAGACCCCAAAACTTGCAAGCATGAAAAAAACTCTGAATGAGCTATTTTCTGCACACTCCAAGAGCTCCTTGGGACACAGGTATCACCTGAGACCTTTTAATTCCAGGTGCAGGATGGTGCAGCATTTCTGTCAGCTGTCTTGCTGGGCCCTGGAAGCATGCCCAAATCACACGAGGAAGATCCTACTCCTTTTGCGCTTGGTCATAAATATCTAATGTTTTAAAAATATTTTTAAAAAGCTGTAGCCCAGGTTCTCCAATGACTGTACACAGGACTTACAGAGTTGCAGAATCATTAAGGTTGGACAAGACCTCAAAAATCATTGAGTCCAACCAAATACCTTTTACTGACAGTTACAAAAGAGGAATGTAATAACATCATGGTTACACCATCTATGTTATGGAAAAGAACATAAATATGGACAGGAGCTTTGCTTTCATGAAGTCCTGCAGGTACAAATTCCACAAAGTTGATGTAATAGCTGCATATATTGCATTAATTTACTAATGGGAATAATGTTATGCTAAACTCAAAATCAGATGGCAAACACTGGAAAAAAAAATAAGCCCTGTACATAGGAAAGGTAAGTTTTAAATGTATGCTTTGCTCTTAATCCCTCTTGAAGGGATTAATTACCAAAATAAAAACCACTAAGTTTTTAAGGATTTCTTGTTATTCTGTATTTCAAAAAGCCATGACTTGTACTAATAAGGAGTTCATTTAAGTAGAAAGCATTGAAAGAAGAATGATGCCTTTGGAAGACAATAGTGCTGGGAAGAAGAAGGTTTGAAGACTTGCTGTGTTAGCTTGGTTTAAAATATGGAAAAATTTGACCTTGCTTCCATTAATGTAGGTATCATGCTGTGCCACGAGTGCTCACCCTCAGAACACTGGATGTTGTGTTATCTCTCTGACACAGTTTTAAACAGATGCAGCATTCCAAGCTGCCCTAACCCATGGAGCTGCTGTGCTCCCTAAGCTCCTGCATTGCTTCTGGGTGTCTGTGTTCAGTGGGTGCATCCGACCCAGAGAATTTCCTGCTGCTGAAGGGAACTGCATCTGCCTGGAGTTGGGCCAGGGCCATGGGCTGGACTAGCCAGCTCAGGAGAAATCATCAGGGTAAAGCTAATAAGTTTTACCTGATAAGTTTTGGCTCTTCAACCTCTAACTTTTTCTTCAATTAAAGAAGTGTTTCTTGTGTTGCTGTATCAAAGTTACACTTTTCTTGATGGAAAAATACAGAAAACACAGAGCACCTTGGTTTCCTTGGAAAAAAACCTCAGAAAGATCTGCTGGGGTGAACCCACAGTCCTCCACAAATGGGATGAAATATGTGAACAGAAAAGAGATGTTTTGAACACATTCATAGAATCAGAGAATAGTTTGTGTTGGAAGGCACTAAAGACCATCCAGGTCCAACCCTTTGCCATGGGAAGGGACAGCTTCCACTAGACCAGGTTGCTCAGAGCCCCATCCAGCCTGGCCTTGAACACTTCCAGGGATAGGACAGTCACAGCTTCTCCGGGTAAACTCTCTTCTTGAGGGTAAACTCTCTCAAGAATACGAAGAAAACATGGCAATATTCCTCAAAATCAATTAGGACTGACCAGATGGACTACCAAAACATTCTGAAAAAATATTTCCTTCCCCCTCACTATTAGCTTTTCTTTGGCCATGATCAATATTCACAGTTTTGGCTTTGATGGGGCTTGGGATCAATGCAATTTAATTCTTTGACAATAAAGCCCATTTATTTATTTATTCACAGTAAAACAGTGCACACAGGCATTTACAGCATACCTGTCTCTCTGAGTTTCTAACTGTGCTGTGTAACCTTCTCCACCTGGATCAGTAAGGTACATTGCTCTGCATGGCACACAGAGGGGACACAGGAAGGTTGAGTGACATGTTTACAGATACCTTGTCAGTCAGTAGTGGGAAATAATGTGCAAAGTTAATTCCAATCAGATTTTAAATCATCAAAATTAACTTTTTGTATGTACACTACTGACCTGAGGGCAATCAGGGACTACTCTTGCAGCTAATAACAGATGCTGCTCTCTGATGTTTCATGTAACTCAGATGGTTATTTCCAGCTGCCCAAGTAATCAGAACAGGTTGATACTACTGGCAGCAAGTAGATATACACAATCTGTCTCAGAAAAGGAGGGGTATAAAACACACTTACTTCAACACTGACTGATTTCAAATTTTCTTTGCAAAAGTGCCAATTCTACACATGTTTTCTGAGGCACTTTAACCTATGCTAGCACTTATCCTAAACTACTGTGGATCAGGACTTTAGCCTGTTCTTGCCATTTTCTGACACTGTCCCTCAAAAGAGAACAAATATATCAGATGTCCTACTTAATAGTCAACTTATTGACACCACTGCATCTTGTGCTACTCCTTATGGTGATGGACAACCAAGAACGGCTTAAAAACGACAAAGCAAACAGTAAGAGTAAGTAGTTTCAAAATCAATACAAGAACGACCAAGCAGTAGAGGAGTACTTGTTATCTGTTCATCAAAATGATGTGAAAAGACATTCTACGCATTCAGAATTTAATTTAGCTACTTGCTTTATCATCATAAACACCCATTTCAATATGGGCAATGATTATTTTTTCTTCCCAAACATGAATAATATATAATTGCTGGTATTTGGGAAGAGACAAGGTCCTTGCCTTTATCCATCCGGGTAATTTATCATTGTCTTTCTTTTTCTTCTGCACTGGTGAGAGAGCTTGTCAGCTCAGCTTGTTCTTAAAAAGCCAGAGTGTAATTCAATAATAAATTCACTCAAAGGCTAGCTGTCACAAGACATTCATTTATTTGTATCCATTAGGTGATCTGCACTGCTGTTCTCTCTGAAGAGTGGCTAAGCTGTGGTTTTGAAGCTCAGGACATATATTGCAGAGATATTCAGTCTCTCTCTCTCAACCTCCTTCACACTGCTGCCACTTCTGCACAGGCCAGACAGGGATGCAAATGTGCCTGGGTTCCCCCAGGGTGATAATCAGTCAGCCATGACCTAGTGAAGCCTGGAGGAGCAGGCTGTAGTTCCTGACCTGAATGATGAGTGTGCCTGTGCCACTGGTGCCCATGCAGGATACCAGACACACAGGACACAGAGATCCGTGTCACCTCTGTATTGCCTGCTCACGGGGGACTGCTCACAGCAAATGACACGGATCCAACTCTAACCCTACCCCTTGAGGATGATGGTGTTGGGACAGAAAAATATAGGAATTTCCATGATCAGCAGTCTACAGTCCTGATCTAAGGAGGAGATCCAAGAAGGAGATGACTTCATGAATCATCCCAGCAGCAATGGGAGAGGGTTTTCCTAAAGCAGGATGCTGGAGCCGTCCATGGGAACAACTCCTTCCTGTCGGACAAACCTTTCAGCCAGCAGCTGGAAGGAGTGAGGAAAACAGTTCCTCTCACCCACAGCAGCTGCTGTGACTTTCACAGAGACGCTGAGCAGCTCCACGGATAGCAGGGATAGTATCACCTGCCTGTTGTAAAAGCAACTGGTGGCATTTCAGTGACAATGCTACTGAGTAAAGGGCACATCCACACATGCAAATACAGGCAGTCCTGCCTGTCCAGGCTAACTGGATCCCAGATGGTCCCAGACCATGCTCCCCACATATCAGTCACTGACCACTGCTGAAGCACTGTCATTTCTAGGGTGACCAGAGGAGCTGTTCAAAGGCCCAGCTTTCTGGGTGGTGAAACAGGCAATTGAAACTACAACGAGAAGCCAAATAAACAGAAAACCCTTGCAATAGTTGAGTTTATCCAGATTTATAGGATCCTTAAAAACTAACAGGAATCTGTGGTGTCTTAAAAATTCCAAAATAGTGGAATTTTGTGGCATTTTCAACAACCCAACACTCTCATGAGCCTGGACCAGGTGAAAATATACCTTCTGTTGAGGTTCTTCAATGTTACTTGCAATCACTCTTGTGAATCAAGATACTTGAGAGATGCAATACAATCACAACTTGAGGTGACATATCTGTAGACTGTATTTAGTGGCACACACCCCATGCTGATAATTTGAGAACGGAAACCTCATAAATCATTGCTACCTCTGTATAATTCTTCATCCTAACTTAAATAGAAAAAGTTTTATTACTTCCACTTCCACATTTAATCAAAAGCAGTCATTAAAACCCTTCCTATTGATCTGAATCTTTGCATTCCCTCACTCCAGTAACCTACATACCAGACAAACATTTATGCTAGCAGATGCTCCTTCTGAATTTTGAATTTTTCCTTGGCAGGACAACTACAGATAGTTAGTAGGTCCTTCCTACATATAGATCTATCATAAGACCTATGAAACACATGTAATTCCTGTAGGAATTAATGTGACCTTAAATGACACATTCTTTCTGTTGCTCCTCTGCTGGCACTCTCAGAAACAAATTTACTGTATATATTGGAAATTCCCACTATTTTCACCCAGCTCTGTACGTTGTTGAATGCAAGCAGCCCTCCAAGAGAAGCTGCAATTTTATTTTTTTATCATACAAATAGGAAGATTCCTATAGTTCATTAGTTGTATGGAAAGTTCACTAAACACACACGTGTGTGTGACAAAACTCTGCCTGTCAGAAAGGATACATATGGACCTGATAACAGAGTCCTCTGTGGAAACATTGAGGAATTACTGCCATAAATACAGCAGAAAAATGCAATTGTGAGCATAATCTATTTCATATTCTGAAGCCTGACTTTACAGCAACAAATCACAACGACTAGTCCAGAGTCCAGACTGTTCAGTACCCAGTACCTGTGATCTTCAGAATGCCAATGAAGGACAACAACTTGCAACATAGTAAGTGTATGGTTATAATCTGAGTCACTGTTGTCAGCTTTCTTGGACCCTGAAGACCTTGGAAGCAAGAAGTATCAGGGAAAATACCACATTAGGCTGTTTTCCTGACACTGCTGTGACCATGACGTCAATCTGTAGACTACCAAAAATGGCAATACATGGGAGGTGGCACCCAAGAGATGCTGGCAGTGTCCCTTCATGAAAAGCATTAGGTCAGATTTAGAGGGGCCTGAGATGTAAGTGCTGAAATAAATACCCACACAAACATGAGGGTGGTGTATTTTCAGTGCCAAACTATTAACTGCTGTGTGTGGGAAAGCTGAAAGTAGGCAGTTCATGACTGGGTGAAGCTCAGCAGAGCTCAAATCAAAGTGTTGAGAGGATCAGGGTCACTACTTCCAAAGGCAACATTCAGGGCAGACACTGAATGATCTAGGAATCTGACACCCCAGTTACCCTGCTACAAGAAATGATTTTCAGGGATGACCAGCCCTGACAGACAGGAATATACTTAAAGCAAATTGCTGAGATGCAGTCACAAAAGTGAACTGCTATGTTTTGTTTTCCCGTTCCTGTTTCTTGATGATGATTGCAGTGATAAATAATTTCTGGGTTTTAAAACCAATCTATATTCAACCTGATTGCTTATATTGCAAATTACCCTAAGAGCCCTCCCTAGATGGTATGATTTTCCTCAGTTCTTTTGAGGTCTCTAAGATTCTCACTATTGATTGCAAATAGCATTCTAGCTTCCTTCTCTTTTGTCTCTGTCAAAGGAAGCTCTGTCACTGCTCTTTAGGAGATACTTGTGCACTTCACCTGGAAGAGCCTTTCACACCTTGAAATAAGGAAAGTGAGGAAACATGCAAGTGCTTATATGTGTTGGGAGAAAAGCATCTTGCCTTACTGGCTGGCAGAAAATTGTAGGTGAAGAGACAGTCAGGAGAACTACATCAGCCACAGAATTCTTCAGGTATCTATTTCACTTAAACAATTTGCATTATTCTGCATCTTGCTGCCTTCCATGTCTTAAAATGGCCAATTGGCTTATGCTTTACCACTTTGAATCAACCCCAAAATTCACTTACCCGCCTTCGAAAGGATTGTCCCCTGGGATGACGTGAGTGCTGTCCTTGCCAATCAGGAACTTGATTCGATCATAGAAGGAATGCAAGCTCTGCTGGGAGATGGGGGCTTGCGTCTCCTGGATGATATCCAGGGGGTCTGGGGAGCCCAGGCACAGCGCATTAACGTGGCACAGTGGCTGCAAGCAGCAGTCTGGGTCCATGCAATCCACCAGGCCATCTGCAGAAGGGTAAGGAACATTTTAGAACAGTGGAAACATGGAGTGCTGTAGACTTCAGGGTGCAAAAACTTTTTTCCATGCACATAGTAGAGAAATGTGGATTTTCATCTACATTGAGTAAGGCATGTTCACTTAAAGTCATAATAAGGAACCTAAAATACACATTAATACATAACATAAATATGCAGTAGTATGTAATATATGAAAACTCATCTATTAGACTGGGCCCTCAAAAAAGCATATATTAGATTGATCCTAGGATGTGCCATTCCACAACTTAGTCACTTGGATAACTCCAGAGCCCCCAAAGATTGTTGTGATTTTTTTTGCCAAAACACACAACTTTTGTACCCTGCTCCTGCTCCTTGTGCAAATCACAGACACATTGCATCACACCAAAGCTACCAGGTTTGCTTTCAGTAGGACTAAATAGTGAATAAAGCCATGGTATCTACCATGTATGCACAGAGATCTATACATGTAGCCTAGTAAAATAGAGTAGAAATAGAGGAGATTTTGCTGGGAAGGTCTGATCTCTTTTGACCTTGGTCACATCGATTCGATACCAACACAGAGTAACAGATGACCTCAAACTCTCAGGATATAAATCTTGCACTTTCAGCACCATTAAATTAATAGTAACAACAATAATAGCAGTGGACACACATGAAAAGGCTTGCTGAGCGTACTCCAGTAAAATGAGGGCTTGCACATCTGTCAAGCCATCAAATGCACAGACAGTACCACTTCCTCTCCCATCCCCCCATTCATTTTGAGACGCCACTGCTCATTGCAAACAGCACAGTAAGAAGCGGTGACAGGAAAAGAAATACCAAAAAAGCTCAAAAGAGGTTTGATGAAGCATCACATTTAGCAATAAAAGTTGTTAGCATGTAGTAGAGACAGATCTTTAAATCAGATAAGGGAACTGGATGTTTTTGTTCTGGGGTAATGGGATATGGAGCCCTTCACTTCCAACTCATCAGTTCAAGCAAGACAGTTTGACAGCGAATGAAAATTACTACCATGTGATGGCTGCTCACAGACCTATGTGAAATGAGTGGTTGGTCTCCGTGTAGCTGCTGGGAGCTCCATATATCACAGAAACCACCTTTACAGCAAGCATCCTACTAACGACTTCAGCAGAGAGGCAAGAAATGAACGTGCCTGGAGAGCAACACTGTCCTGAGAGGTAGTGCCCTCCTGAAGTGGGAAGAAATCTTTAGTTTTCAGGATAATGGATTTTTTATCTCAAAGAAACAGTAAATTAAAACAAGACATTTTGTCATTATTACTGTTTGTGAGCTTCAGTTTTGTCCCAGATTTACCGGTATGAACTAGAAGACCTTTCACTAATGTTACTGGCATCACTTTGTATTTTCTGCAATATAAATAGGATGAAATCTGATCTTCTACTGTTCTACATCTTCTGTTGTACTTAAGATGGCTCACACATCATGGGCTTGGATTCTGTTGAGTTATACCTTTTCCAACCTTGGAACAGTTTAGCGTTTAAAACATCACTGACATCATCATCTCACGTGGTTACTCACACACAGAAAGCTGACCAACAAGCCTGGATGGGGTTCCCAGAGCTTCCTGTGTCCAAGTAGGTCAAAGACAATGAGTACCTGCTCCATGTGCATGTACACACACACACACACACACACACACACACACACACACACAGGGTCATTTCCACAAGTGCTCTGTACTTGCCATTAATGGTAGTGGGAGCATTGTTAGGCCAGCAAAAGTGCTTTGGAGAACCCCATCTGTTACCCTTACCTCTGTCTGTCCTAACACCTCTACATCTTTATAACTCCTTACAAAATTGCCACAAAAAATTTTCATCTCGGACACTAAACCTACCCATTGGCCTTTTCTCTTGATGACCAGTGATAATTAAAAACAACTAATGAGAGTTTCTTTGCTCATTAAAAAACTACTTGCTGCAGATGATTAGATCAGTAGGATTCTGGAAGGTCAAATCTCAGATGGAGTTTGAGAGAGCATTCACAGAATACAGACCTGCATAGATGTAAAAGGCTTAGCCACAGCTACCTACTTAAAAAAAAAAAACAACAACCAAAAAACCCCCACCAAAACTGCCCCCACCACCCCAAAAACCAAAAAACAAACCAGCCTTGTTACTATATTGACTACAGTTTCAAGCAAGATAAAATGTCTTTTTCTCTCACACATGAATAATGTTTTCTAAGGCTACAGACACTTGGCTGAAAGGATGGCAAACCAACTGTACCATACCTCTTCATTAACCTGTCTTTTTTCTAGGCATCAGAAATGTGTTTTAGGGCCTGAAGCTGCAAGACAGCAAGAAAATGTTGTCTTTGCAGGGAACTGTAGATAAATGTTTGAAGAATAGATGCAGAGGACAATGTTTTGAACAGGTGAGAATGATGAGGACTCATCTGCAGATAAGCTTTTCAACTAATGTGTTTTGGTCCTAAATGGAATAAATTGAGGATAACTACACCAGAGAGGTTTGTCACTGACGTCCCAAATTCATGAAGGCACTCGAGGGCTGAAATGGCATTTAGCTACTCAACTCCCTCTAATACCAAGAGCAGTTTCAGGACAAAGCATTTCTTTAGCTTAGGAAATGTAATGGTTATTTTTGTCTGAGTTATGTAGAACAGCGAGAGTTAATCTACAAACCAGATCATAAGTAGTGATGCCTCCATGTGCATACTGTTTTCTTGGTGTTTTTTTTTTATTGTATGGTCCAAACGTCATCCGAGTGGTGCCCTACAGTGAATTGTAAGGAGATATGACAGTGTACTAGGGTATGACTTCTCATGCCCTGATATCTCTCACTGGATCCATCAGAAGAATGAGGATAAAGTGACATTTGCAAGAAGCTCCTGACCCATGAAAAGCAAGGTGTTCAGAGAGCTGCATGGATTAATCAAAAATAATCAGAGCAAAAAAAACCTCTGGGTTTAACTGTCCAATTCAACAAAAAGAATATGAAGTTTGAAATGCATAAAGCATAAGGGTGAATTTTCATTAGAAATCACTGCAAATTTTTCAGAGACAGGTAACAGAGGGAGGAGAACATGGGATCAATTCCCTCTGCACCCCAAGTTTCGCAGCAGCATAGCCACAGAGACCTGCATGTGGATTCCTAACTCCAGTAGCTCCAAGAGCAGAGGTAGGCTGCACAGTAAGTTCTTAATTATGGACACCTTTATACAGCTCTTGGTTTTAAAAAGTGACAGCTCCCTTACTTATAAATATAACTGTAATATGACCATGGCACTTCAGAGCAGAGAACAAATGTGTTGCTGAATTATCTCTGTGAAAAGTTTAAAGTCTTGCATAGGGGGATTACTGCAATTCCTGTGTTTTAAGGCTACTATGATTAGCTTGTCTGACCTGTTATACTCATAGGCTGTTTATTTTTTTCCCACCCAAAACTGGATTAAAGCTTGTGTTTTAGAAAAATATCTCATATACCAAAGAGCTGATTAGCGTGAGTCAACCACTTCTTCCAGAAAGCTTCTGAAATGCTTAATTACTGCCAGAGAACTGTGTCTTATTTCAAGGTTGGATTTGTCTAACTCCAGTATCCCACAACTGGTCTTATTTGGCCTTCGTCCATAAAGCTATCAATAGTTCCTTCTGCCCTGCACACTCTGACCTCTCTTCCATGTGCAAGTACCTCCACACAGAACAATAATCCATTCCAAATCTTTTCTCTGAACAGCTGAGGTAGAACAAAATTCCCACTTTAAAGTTTATGTCCCATCCACTAGACTTTTTGGTGTATGACATCCTTTGATATCTTTCAGTAGTTTCACATTTGTTATGTGTGGACACCAACACTGGACATAGGACTACGTCAGCAATATTGGGCATAGAAAAAAACCCACTTCCTCTTCTCCAAAGAGTTTTTGGGTTTCTGTACTTCTAAGGTTCACAGAGGTGAAGGTGCAAAAGTCTTGCACTGAGAACTCATGTTGAGACAATTACCTCCAGTGACCTCAGAATCCTGTTCTGAGTCATTGCTTCTCAAGAATCTTTCAATCCTCCGGTATAACATCCTTTCTTTGTTCCCCCAGGGCTATTCTGCATTTTGGTGCATTAAGATATATTTTGTTTGATTGTGACCTTGCAGCAATGTGAGTCAGATTACTCTGTGTCAAAATGATCTGGGTACACTATTTACCACCATATCGAGCTTTAGGTGACTTGAAAATTTTACCAGGAGTGAAGTAAACTACATTCTAAGACAATAATGAAAATGCTGAGTAGGGCTGGATACAACAACCAGTTCTAAGGGATCCCTACAGAAACATCTTCAATGTTTCTTCCAATTAACAAATTAATTCAGAGATGTGTTACTAAGCCAAATTTTAAGACATCTCTTGTGTTCCTTCTTATTTCCATGCAATAAGAATTTTTACATCTTTGAAACCATTTATGCATTCTATATTCACATACATGTCCTTTGACAATCCTGCTAAAACCAAACCCAAACTCTTTTGTCCCACTTTCTTTGCATGAAGCCATGAAATAAATACCTTTTTGCAGTCCTAGAATTACCATGGGATGAATCAAACCACTGTTGTTGTGAAAAGGGAGCCATTGGCAAGACATTGTCACATCTGGTAAATAATGTGTTCAGTGGTTTGCATCTTTCAGTAAGCTTCATGTTATCATAGTGGATGGCACCTCTGCAGGTCATCTTGTGAGTCCTGGCTCATTCCCTTCAGAGAGGGACATGAAGGAGAATGAACTGGGCTCAGCAGAAACCCTTCCTTTTCTGCCAGTGAGGATAAAGCAGCTCTAATTTATTCAGCCAACATTGTATTTTAGGGGACCAAGACCATTTTTATCAGGTAATCTGCACTCTGTATGTCTCTAGAAAATGAATTTTATTTCGGGATGGCTCATCTAGCTTGTATCTTGTGGGTAGAATTGCAATTTTTTTTTTTAGAATGATGCTCTGACTCCCTTAAAAGTTGCAAATCCACCAATCCCATTAGTGAGCTCTTCAAAACACTGCTTTAGACTGTAAACTCCCTGGAAGCAGAGACTGTCTTTTTATTTTCTCTTCACAAAACATCTGTTCCAGTCCCAAAGGGCTCTGAAGTGTCAGCATAACCAAATGAAATAACCACAATTCTCACTGAAGTTTTGTATCTGCAATGTTATGTTCGGCTTTTTGTCCATGGGAGCATTATTTCATGGAAGGGGCTGAACTCCAAAGGTGTCTATGTCCTCTTGGAGCAGGACTTTGGACTAACAAGTGTAACATTTGCATAATACCAGCTGAAGAGCACCTGATTTTAACCGACTTTAAACACTTACTGTAACTATGAAAACAGCTACACTAGATAATGACAACAGATGGAAATGCTGACCTTACTCAGGAATTTCACTAGATACTCCATATCATAACTGTCTTCCAAAAATAGTCACCTGGATACCAAAATCAGGAGGAGCTAAAATTATTTGGCTTTCAAATACTGCTTGTGACCCATCACTTTCTGAAAATCATGTCCTTTTACGACATTTGTCCATATGATGCATGCAAAAAATTACATCCACCAAAACCAACCAGAAATTTTGAAATTCCTGTAAAATAATTACTCTTCAGCACCAATGAGGCTACTTGCTATCCCTGCTCTCGTTGAGTTGTTGCTGTACTTGCTGGCTGCAAAGTGCTCACAAGTCCCACAGCAGTTTTATTTCTCCTTTGTGTCCTGTGCAGTCAGCTTCCAAGTTTCTCACTCACTGCCACACAGCATCCAAAAGGTGTCAAGGATTATAGCTTTGTACAGAAGCAAAAGGCTGATTTTGAGACACTGCTTCTGCAGTAAACAAGATCAGCTGAGAACTAATAAAATTTCAAATTAGCTGTGACTTTTCATGGCCCTACAATTGTGTTGGCTGATTTAATGGGCAGTGTCTTAACTGGCTGAGACTGAATAACTGAGCATTTCTACAGAGTTATGGATGCTGCAACAAAAATCATGCTAACATCACCAACAGAATGCAAATAACCTGCAGCCAGAGGTGTTACTATGTGTTTAGGCAGACACTGACAGGTGCTGCATGTCAAGTGTCAGGCTGGAACAGGCAGGCCACGGGTAGAGATGGACCTGTTTGTACACAGAGAGCATTCTGTGAAATGTGACGCACTCTGGGAGCCCCAGGCAGACACGCAGTCAGAGGGAGGTGAGCTTAAGGAGCCTGATTAAGGTGAATCTGGGACAGCATACATGACAAACTCAAGGATCGCTCCTGCTAAAGACCATGGCACTTTTTGTCACTGATTGCAGTGGCATGAGCTTCTATCAGAAACTGTATTAGGCAAAGCAAAACTAGGAAGTAAAAACAACAGTAAAACCCCATTGTCTCCCATGGGAGTACTTCCACTGGCAACAAAAGCATAAAATGCACTGATTATACAAATAATCGTGTCTCTCACCTCATCCAGTTCTTATCTTTCAGTTCCCTTTCTGTGCCATTCATCAGGCAACATTATTACTTTTTGTGGGGACACTGTCTTGTCCTGTGATGCTTTTGGATGAATTACTGGGAGAGTTTGGGTGGGAAAGGTTTTAAATGTAAATGCTCAAAGGTAAAGATAACAGTGTCTTAGTCTTACCCTTGAGCAAATCAGGTTTTACCCTTTCAGTTCTAATCTAAACTCTGGTATAGAGGAAGGCTCTAAAGGAATGAGGCAGTACTTTTGCACATACAAGTTATTGTTCACGTGGATGATTGTGCTGATAAAGGTTTTACAGGAATAACGATGTTCTGCCCTGAGCTGAGGACTGACACTCAATTTCCTAGAATTGGATTTGGGGAATAAATGGGTTTTACTCCAGTGCTTTGCAGAGAGAAATTTTACTTGTTCAACAAGAGTTGCAGCTTTTGGCTCCCCTTTAAGGAGTCAAAGGGAAACAAAACACAACTGTTAGGAACAATGGCAATGTGCCTGTCAACTCCCTGTGACCCCCGTTAGCTATTCATATTGTCTTCCCTCCTTCTATCCCACCTGCTCTGTTTTGATTTCACCTGAATAAGCTTCTCACTGGCTGTATCCTGGCTAAATTAGATTGCTGGCTGCCTGGGAAAGGAATTGCCCTCATATCTTTCCCTAAGTGTTCAGCACTTGTTTGCAAATTTGAAATAACACAGTCATATGTAATAGCAGTCAAATATTTGAATTACAGAACTCCTTGGGCTCTTGTGCAGAACCTCTGAGGGGGTAGTCACTACAGAAATACTCTGCAAAATGTTCATCCTAATCAAGAGCTACATTCTTTAAAAAAAAATCTGAATAGAAAAAGAAGGGAAGTGAAGGAGGAAATGACAGAAAACACGTGATAATCACCACTATCTGGCATAAACCAGAGCGGTAATAATGTGTTTAGAATCTACAAGTTCACAGCATCCCACAGCTCATCACTGCTCTGGAGAATACAGTTGATGCAGCTAGTTTTATGGCCTTCTTCCTTTCTCCAGGCAGATTTTTAACAGCCAGCAAAGCAGCATAGAAGCCAAGCTACCTAGGATTTCAGAGAATTGCATGAAGCTGATCAAAGCACATGAGGGCCTTTCCTAGCTTAGGACAGACTGTGTCCTGAGGATCATCAGGCACAGCATCATCAGCTGGGCAAGGGAGGGGATTATCCCGATCTGCTCTGCACTGGGGTGGCCTCACCTCAACGCCTGTGTGAAGTTTTGGGCACCACAATGTAAGATATGTATGAAGCCATTAGAGAGTGTCCAAAGGAAGGCTATGAGGAATGAGCAGGATGGGAAGAGATGTGGGTGAGGTCATGTGGCTTGTTCAGCCTGGAGGAGGCTGAGGCAAGATCTCATCATGGTTTGAAGCTTCCTCCTGAAGGGAAGAGGAGGGGCAGGCACTGATCTCTTCTCTGTAGTGACCAGTGACAGGACCTGAGTGAATAGCATCAAGCTGTGTCATGTAAAGTTTAGGCTGGCTATTAGGAAAGGGTTCTTCACCAGAGCATGGTAGGGCACTGGAACAGGCCCCCCAGGGAGGTGGTCACAGCACCAAACCTGACAGAGTTGGGCTTGTCCTGTGCAGGGCCAAGAGTTGGGACTCGAGGATCCTTGTGAGCCCCCACAGCTCAGGATATTCTGTGACTAGCATTTGGACAGGGAAGTAAGTATAAATTGCCTAATCTGATTAATTGTCATGCAGTAGTGTACTCCTCCTTCAGGAGCCAAAGCACCTCTCAAAAATGATTCCTCTGAGCAAAAGGAACTCAGAACTTAGCAATTTTTTGGTGGGAACAGTGGTTTCACACCCTCAGCAGCTGAGAGATCCTTGTCACCAAGGTCTCTCACTTTCCTGGCAAGTGCTGCAAGTGTTAAGCTGCTGCTGAAAAGTTCACCCTAACATATTCTGACTGAATCCAAGCCAATTTAAGCAATCATCTGAGAACGGCTTGGAAAGTAGTCTCAGATAACTCAGATACTGGCATGTTTCTCAAATCCTGGTCAAGAGGAAAGTGGCCGTGCACTCTATGCATGTTGAGCATGGTCGGTGCAAACCCTTAGGATTCTAAGGGGACTTTCTGCCTCACAGAAGTTGCAACTGTTTGCCTCAGATGCTAAAGTAGGTCTGGTAGGGCTTTCCTGAATTTCTGCTTTAAACAATGGTGCTCAAACTCTGTTTAAGCACCTTCTGAGGTGCAAAAATGCTTTGTGAAGTAAGTGTCCAATCTGGGTTTTTTTGAAGCTGGTTCACGTCACCTTCTGTTAATCTTGTGTACCAGCAGTGCCTCCTTCCCACAACGCTCCCTCATTTCTGCAGACCACAGTAGGTTTCCTTCAACACAGAGAGCACTTTCATGGCTTCTTTCTGAATCTATTAATCAAAGGCATTTCATGAGGGCTCCTTGAAAGTACCAGGAGCTCACCCAAGGTGTCAAGACAAGGCACTGCTGGACTCCCAGTTCACAATACATCATCCTCTCCAATGGCACAATCAACACCTGCTCTGGGATGCTGGAATGCCTGGGTAAATGCTGCCCTCCTGCCAGCCTTGCTGCAAACCACCAGCCACAGGTGACACCCATGTGTTACCATCCAACACAAAATCAGCAAAGAGCTGAAACCTGAAATGGTGAACTGGGAATTTTATTTGAGGAGAAGTCAATTAACAGTCACCGTGAAACAGAGGATGAGAAACCAGGTGATTTAAAACAAATTATACCAGCTACTTCATCCTTCAGGTACAGCAGACTTTCTCATCCTTTTAGCAGTGCTCTGTGGTTCCTCCAAGATGACTCTGTTGTTTGACTGGATCTATCTCTGATGGTAAATGCTAATTTATGATGGCTGTTTTCCCAGGTGCATTCAGATGTCAATACTTCCCTCCACAAATGTAGCCAGCACATTATTGCACAATTTTTTACGGTTTTGAGGAAGCAGACAGCTCACACACCATGCTCAGGAGACAATCTTCTCATGCTATTAAAGCCCAGAGCAGGAGGGCAAATAGGAAAAAGGAAGTATCAGAAAGCACCCCACCACTTTGTCTGCAGCTCAAGCATTTGCAAAGACAAAGGTTTGCGTTCTGGGGTTCTTCTGGATTCTTTACCATACCCTTCATAACCCTGGGACTACCTTCAGGTGTAACCCTGTGCACTGCAAAGATCAGTGCAGACCTCTGCCAGCTCTCTAACACTATTTGGCATGTGGTGGACAGACGGTGAACACATGGGTGTTAAGAAGGCCAGTGTGCCGTGCCAAAATTTCTCTTGCCAAAGATTTGAAATGCTGCTGTTCCAAAGCATTATGCATGTCTGTCTCCACCTTACTACAAGCACTACGTGATCCTTGAATGGGGCAAGGCTCTGTGGAGTTGCCAGTGGGCTATGGTACAGTTAAACAAACAGCACTGATTTGCCTCAGAGAAGCCATTCCTGAATTACACTGTCCCTGAAGTGACCTGCTCACTGCTCCAGGACTGGGAGATTAAGGCTGTTAACCTTTAGCTGTTCTGGTCCAGGAGGATAAGGGAAAGAAAGCGTACAAAGAAAGCATGCTCTACCTGCTAGTTTTTGGGAAGCATCTGATGGAGCACAGACTGAACTTGCAAAGGCAAAATGGGGCCATGGGTACATTGGAACTGTTTGTCCTAGGCTAAATGAGACATAAAGGGCAAGGGGAGGGAGCTTCGCTAATACAATTCTTGCAGAAAAAGAAAACAGGATGGTTTGTTTTTCTCAGTCCAAAAGGAAGATTGTTGACCAGATGACAGCTAAGAAAAATGAGGTTTTTATACTTTTATGTAATGGTGTACAATATATGTTATGACAGACCAGCCTTATTTGATTGGGAAGGGTGTTTATCTATCTATCTATCTATCTATCTATCTATCTATCTATCTATCTATCATCTATCATCTATCATCTATCTAATCCCTTAACTACTAACACTAGCCTTTGGAAGTATTTAAATTGGGAAAAGGCAGTAGAGAACAGCAGACAACTGAACAGAAACTTCTGATGAACATGAAGGTTTAGATAATACTTTGAACATTGTTATTTCAGACATATTTTTCATATGAGAAAGACTCTTGCCTTTCACAAGTAAAGTAGATTCATGTTTACAGAGTTCAGCAGCTGTTCAGGAACTGGCATTGTTTAAAGCAGGAAATGAAGGATGGGTTAGTCCCAGTTCCTGGAGAACCAGCAAGCTTTACCCTACCTGGAAGACTTGGCTACTCTGGAGAAGCCCCAAACAATAACAAAGACCCTCAAATAAAGTTACTGTGTTGAACTTTTAGACCAAAGGAGCAATTTAATTTAACATCTGTAGTCCTCTCATGGTTTCACCTCTGCGTGATCTTGTCTTCATGCGAAGACATTGAAATGCACAACAGGACAACTTTGGGTCTCAACAGTTACATGATTTCTCCAGGATGGCTAATACAGCTTTGCTGTTCAACAGCATATTCATGAGATTAGTTAACAATATCCTCTCTTCCCCTCAGTTTTTCCTGTACACTCTGTTGCTAACAGAGGAGTCTACCAATGCAACAGAGCCCACATTTAGCCTATGGAATACCAGCCTCTTCTCAAGGTATCATCAAATGCCATTAACTCCACTTTTAGAACTTGTCACAGAGGATAATTTCCTTCACTTTTTTAAATTTTCAAACTTATTCTTCAAATACATGACAGAGCACTCAGTGTGGGGTAAGACACATAGGTACTACCTGTCACACCTACTCTTAGGTAGTGAGTGTTTGCAGCCATGAATTAGAGAGGTTATTGTTTGATGAAGTGAGACAAGAACCACTTTTCTCATCTTGTTTTAAAGAAACACCTCCTGTTTCTTGTAATACAGGTGGCCTCTTAGGTCAAATATACAAAATCTTGGCCTTTTACCCAGATTGTTACAGCTCTGTCATTGCACTGTTTTCCCTTAACTGATACTGGATGATCACCTGCTCTCAGTTACTCACTGCAGCTTCTTTCAAGTTGATGGGCTTGGTGTTTAAAAGTGTAAACATAGTGGACCTGGGTGTGAAACCTAAGTGCTAGCTTTGACAAACGACACTTTTGTGTGGGGAGGGAACTGCACTCAGAAACAACTTTTTACTAGCCTGAACAAAGATTACATTTCACCAAGTCTCTCTCTGACTCCTGCTTGGCTTGTTATTGTTTATCTGAACAGCCTCCAGATTTAAGAGGCGAACACACCCTGTAATTTAGCACCCGTCTCCCTCAGGGTATGATTAGGCTGGGAGCTGATGAAAAAGTTTCTGCCTTCAGCTCCCATTATCCTGAGGAATTTCCGGCTGCAGAGATTTTGATTAGCAGACACTCGACACCACAGTGTAGGAAGCAGGTATGAGCTCAGGCAGAGTGAACACCCCGTACTGCGAATAGCCCCACTAACCTCTTTCTCACCACTCATGGTCTCCATTTTGACTAGGTCAGTTGTTTGACTTCTAAAGCTTCATGAAAGGACATTTACCTCCATTGCCAACATTCATGAGCAAATTCTACATTTGGATCCTTTCTGGTGAACCAAAACAAACCACCTTTCTCCAGCCCTTAGCGTGCATCACTCCAGTGTATGTGACAGAAAAAGGGAGAAACCACGGTGCTCATCCACATGCTACATGTTTTTTGGAGAGGCTTCAGGCACGCATCTCTTCAGTGCTCTTCAAAGCACAGCAGCTTCCCAAGGTATAATGTTTGTGGTAAGTGGGCTCAGTTCTGCTGAACACAGATGCCTAGTGTGATTTGCATTGCCCTTGGATATCTGAGAAATCCAAAGGGAACTGTCACACATGAAATATACATATGCTCTGCCAGACACCCAAGTTATTGTGAAGGGGAAACCAGAAGTCAGCTCGGGTACTCTTGGATGTCTCAGATGGTGTTGGACAAAAGGCAACAAACATTAATTTGGCACATGGGAAATTATGATTAGATACAAGGAGAAGAAAATTTACTATAAGGATGGTCATATACTAGAGCAGGTTGTCCAGAGGTGGGATCTCCATCCTTGGAGGTGTTCAAGAGTTGACTGGACACAGCCTTGAGCAACCTGATATAATCAGTATTGCCTTGAACAGGGAGTTGAACTGAGAACTGCTGGAGGTCCCTTCCAACCTAAATTATGCTATGATATTCTACAAAGGTCTCCACTTCCTGTAGAAATCAGCACAACATTTAGCAAACAGGCAGAGCATCAGCCTTTCTTCATGAGTCCTTGTACCTGTATTTGAATTCCTGTGCCAAAAAAAGGACTAAGGTTTCAAAGCAGGAGTGCCTCACCACTGCTGAAGCTCCTACATCTCAGGGGTTGAAATTCTAGACTTGAGCTCACAAATACAAATGACCCATTAAAACGTATAAAAAAGAATAAAGTAAATGTATTCCGCTATTTCACTTCCCAGCTGAGGAGAGCCCTTAGCAGTGTCACAGCCAAATCAAAGGCACAGTGTATGACAGATTATCTGTAATCTGTAATGCACACCATGTACATACTTTTTTTTTTCAGTGTACCAAGAGTAAATTCAACACCCATTTGTGGGCTCTGACACATGAATAAGCTGTCACAAGGCAATAAGTTACAACCTGTCAGTTGCTCTGTTCTTGCTGTGCACACCACTGCTCCACACAAGTTCACCAAATGCCAGTTAGTAGTTGATGTGCACTAAGTTGTAAACCTGTCAATGCCTTTTGTGTCTCCCATCTACATCTGCTGTCCTGCAGGCTTGCAAGGCAGCTCATTTCAAGGTAAAGGTAACCCAGGTAAGAATGTTAACCCTTGAATCAGGAGATATAAAGAGATGCTCGGAGTCTGGTCATACTCTTTGTGATATCATACAGTTGTGATTTACATTTTATGTTAGGTTGGATTACTCTTTCCTTCTCTCTCTTTCTAAAAACTTCACAGGGCTTTTGCTGGTTATTTTTTTCCACAGAAACAGGGATTATCCTTGGGTCTATTTACTATATTTTTACACACCTGATGTGATGACCTTTATTACTGCCCTGTGTCAGCTGTAAATAGAAAAGACAAGTACAGTGATATTCAGTTCCACGTGAGGTAAAAAGCCATTTTTGTTTTGTAGTGTGTACTCTTTGTATGGTTCTCCAATTTTTCCATCTTTTCTAAAGGGCTAATTTGGTCCATTTGCCATGCCAGATGTGCAGAAGTATTTTAAATATTCAATCAGAATCGCAGTTGCTGTGAAGCAGATAATCACAGACTTGGCTTGGCTATTATTTTTTTTTTAACTGTGCTGTTCTTGTGAATATGATAAAACAGAGGCTTGCAAAATGCAGTCTCCAGTTCACAGTCTGGGTCCTGGCCCAGACTTGTGGTTTACAAAGCCTTTTGCTGAGTGACAACAAAACAAATTATGCAGTCTCCCTTATGCCTTAAATTTAATATCTCATCTCCTGCTCTCTAATTCAAACCTTCACACTGCACCACGGTTTCCTTTGTAATGAGATAACTCTGAATATTAAGTTTGCATTACACAGAGCTATTATTCACATGCCTGACATCATTACATATGGAACAGTAATCAATAAAACATGGTTCGAGAGGGATTGGATGGCTTGTGGGCATGGGGATCAGTCACCCAAGTCTCTAAGTTTCTGCAAAATATCCATCCAAAGTCAGTAGTGACCAACTGGAGAGCCTTGATGAAAGCCTCAGGCAGCGAGGGCAAAGTTTGAACAGTCAGGGATGTTTGCTGTCCGAGGTGGTCCCATCGTGTCACTGCTGAGCCACTCGGCTGGGGTGGAGGGATTGGACAGGTGCACAGCCTCTGCCTGCTCTCTGCTATATGGACTTGAAGATAAACAAATATCCCTCTTCAGCCCTGGCACCCCAGATCCAAACCCATTTAAGATGAATTCCAATCCACTCTGGCTGAGTCAGCCTGGCAGATTTTGCTGTCTGTTCTCTACCAGCTGTCAAAAAACAATCTGCCCTGCAGAATCAAGCCCAGATGACTGTTCACTGTGAGAGGTTTATAGGCTCTGTGAAGCCTGACATATCACATGTGCTCATGTCCTACCTCCATCGTTGTCTTTCCCATCGCCGCATGCCGTCTCCATGGAAGTGTCACAGCCTGCTCCTCTCCAGCCCAGCTGGCAGACGCAGTGCCAGCCGTTCATGTCCAGAGTGCATCTGCCATTGCCGTTGCACAAGCCAGGGCATCCCTCTGCAAGGCAAACAGCCACACGTTCAAATGCACTCGAAACACAAAGCAACACAGCCTGGAAACAGCCTCATTAAACAGCTCTTTCCTTTCGCCTTCAGTTTATTTCTCCTCTCCCACTCTGTGTCTTCCCACCTGGAATGAACCCTCTTTGGTGTCAGGATGGTGGTGACCACTCAATGGGCAGCTGCTTCTGGCTCTCCCAGGAGATCCTCATAGCATAACCTCACTCACTGCACTGAGGGAATGGTGAGTTTCAGGAGGGCACTGAGATATTCCTGCTTCATCGGTTGTAAAAGCATGGCAGCACATTGCCCTCTGAGCCTCTCAAAACATCTGCTATGTAAGACTAGTACTCAGGGTTACCTAAGTGCATTTGGGGTTAAAGTTCCCAACATCCAGCAGGAGAAAGCAGCTGGCTTTCAGTAATACTGAGATCTCAGACTGGTAAGCATTCAAAACCAGTTGGAAAGGGAAAGGCAGAAAATATTTGGAAGACATACAGTTTCTTTACTGTAGTAATTTTGGGAGGGATTCATCTCAGCCGGATCAAATTAATCTATAACTGAGATACCTTCAACTCTCTGTAGTCAGCAGAGAAACAGACTGTCCCAGGGCAGAAATCTCCTCATGTGGGTTTGATGCTCATGGTGATGAGCAGAAGCATTCTGGAAACATCCATTTCTCCCCAGTGACTAGAGAGAGCCCAGCACAGAGGCAGGCATTTTATAGGTGATACATTTTAGTTAGGGAGGATGAACACCAACCTCCCAGTCTGCTCACTAGGGTTTGGTTTTCTCCTCTGATGACCTCCTGCTGAGATTTTTCTACTTCCCCCCCACCCCACCCCTTCAAGAAAATAGCAGAGTAATTTCCACAGTAAGCAGTGGTGTGAGGGAGGCTGCTTAGCTTAAACCCTTCTGGGGACTTTTTACCTGCAGAGCTCAAAAATCTTTGCCACCAAGCTGTCAGAAATGTAAGAGATACTTAACAGCTTAGGAAAACTGAAGTACAAGGGACTGAAGTGACTGTGAAGGTCACTCAGCAGGGCTGATTACACCAGGGACACAATTCAGTCTTCCTGAGCCCTGTTTCAATGCTTTCTCTATTTATATGTGTGTAGTGCTATCCTGCCACACAGTCTGAGATTTTTAAGGCCCTCCGCTTTGCAAGACAGGTTTGTGAACCTGTGTGAACGCCACAGACCTATCCTGTGCTAAAGGACAGTGAAGAGGTGTGTATTGTCTTGACACCTGTTTAACCATATGATGTGTGAGGGTCTCCCCAAGGCAGAGCTGGGACCCCATCTAGAGCATCCCATGTCACAGTGTGTCCTGCACTGGGGAAATGGGGCTTAGAAACACCTTAAAAAAAAAAAGTTTCACAGGGAGCTTTTAAAGTTCACAGAACCTTTCCCAGTGAAAAGAAAAAACCCAAACATTTTTTAGGACAACTGACTGATTTACAGGGGCCAAATGGAAAAAGGAACAAAAGTGGTAAGGAAAAGTCCTTCAGAAGGATTTTAAATATATTTTTCATTTACAAACAAATTTGTTGCATTTCAGTCTTTTAAAATGTGTATTCTGGGGTGTGGCAAATAATGTGTGTGTGTATGTGTGAGCACACTGTTGTGTATTTTGGTATTTATACACTATATTAGTATTTTTATACTACAGAAGAGCTATTTATAGGCAAGACTACTTGAAATTCTTCATTTTAATATCCTGCCTTCAGTTAGTTATAACAGTGTCAAACTTTTAACCATTTATTCAGATTTTTTCCACGCTACAGCTAATTGGTATGTTTGATTGCTTTACTTACTTTCAGTACAAGCTGAAAGCATTCAGCTATTTTGAGAATGAAAGAGGAAGAAGTGTATTGAATAACCTCCTAAAATTACTTGTCTAGGTAGGCAATCCCATTTTGCAGTAGATAAATCCAGTTTGGATGGGACCATCCTAACAATAGAGATAGGAGTTTTTTTCCCATCTCTAAAAATCACAGAATGGTTTGGGTTGGAATGGACCTTAATGGTCATCCAGTTCCAATCTCCCTGCCACGGCCAGGGACACCTTCCACTAGACCAGATTGCTCAAAGTCCCATATAATCTGGCCCTGACCACTTCAGGTAATGGGATATCCACAGCTTCCCTGAGTAACCTGTGCCATTGCTTTAATTTCTCTAGATGAAAAGCCTCTGAAGAAACCTTGCTTCATGCATATATGGGATGGCTCCATTAGAGTTTGGCTGGTGTGTCACCACCGAGCACACCTCTTGTTTGTACTCCCTGGACTCTTTAAAACCTTTGCTAAAAAGTTCTTTTCTATCCTACAGTTGCAGAGACTGGGAAGAACAAAGGTGCTGTACTGTTGACCTGGACAGGAGTGAAGTGAGAACCAGAAAGACCTGAATGAAGTTGAAGACACCATGATCTTGTCTCATGTGAGAAGTGCCCAGGAAATGTAAGGGAAAACTAATGTAGCTATAAAAATGAGGAGCTCATACAGAACTGCATGAGCTCTACTCTCCCAGGCTTAGCAAAAAGGGAATTTGGAGTGGCAGAAAACAGATCATATAGTTTGGATGAGGCGCCTTTGGCATCTGAGGAAATGCTAAGAGCTTGATTTGTCTCTCCTTGGACAATAGCAGCTGAAAAGACTGATTTTTTTCCACAAGTTCATGAGACACATAAACATTGAGAAGTGAAAACTTCTTAAAAGCTATTTAAGGTAAAGAGAATAATGCTGGCACAAGAACAAATGGACATAAACCAAGTATGAACAAATTCTGGCTGGAAATTATGAAAAAAAATCATTTGCAAGGATCAAAGGAATGAAGTCCTGGAGCAGTCTCCCTGTGGGAGTGTTAAGGAGAAGATTCTTCAGTTCCTTATCCATAGAGCTTGGTAAATTTATATAAAGTTTTACACAGTGTGGTTGCCCTTGCCAGCAGAAGACTAGACTCTAACGAAGAGACCCCTTTCAATTCTATGTGTTTGAATTTTGTGTGCAATTCATTGTCTATATGAAACATGCTTGAGAGTATTTGAATGGACTTTCAGGATTTACTTTGAAATCTTCTTGATCTGGACCCAGAGAAAGTAGCCAAACTTTTCAGAAAAGGACAAGCAGAGGAAAAGCATTGATCAGGAGAGGAGAGGTGAAGAGTGAGTATCTCATAAGATTATGCCTTCCCAAAATATCTACTCCTGTTCTTGAGTACAATGGGAATCCAGGGTGCCCAGATGAGAGATGAGCATCTGTAGATACTTAAAGTAGGGTAACTCCTACCTGCAGTTTTATACTCCACTGTCTTGGCACCCTTTAAGTCTTAAAAGTAAGTTTGTCCCTTCAGACTAAGGAGAACATGATCCCTGGTTCCTAGTAGATAAAGCTCTTCCAAGGAGCCAGAAAGAACCGTTTCCTGATGACAAATGGTTCTTCACAGGCATAGGAACATAGAAGTTTTCTGATATTTACCATTACATTAGAAGGTTCATTAAAATTTTAATGTTGTGAGGACTAAACTGAACCCCTTTAGTATCATGGTTTGGCAGGAGAGCAGACATTTTTAAGATGTATAGAGAAAGTAAACCATTAATAAGAAAAAACAAATAAACAGCAGCTATCAGAGGACTTGGGCCTTCAGAAAGTTACAAGACAACAGAGATGTGTAAGCCAATACACCCAGGAGAATGGACCTATAAGTACTACCATTTCTGAACTGGTTCACCGCACAGAGACTTGACCATCACTTACACTACACAGATAGGATGGTACAATATTCCTCATTACACAAACAGTGCACTTCAAAGCACTTGATGAAAAGACGATACAAAATAAACTTTATCCTCTCCTCTCCCCCATGCTGGGGAATAAAGCAAAGAGATCATCTTGTTTCCGAATTGCTTCTGAATGTCACCACAGCGGGATGGCTTAATCCTCAGAGATTTACACCACCATAATCTTGCAGCTCTGATTTCTCATAGCTAGAAGTCACCAATGATCCATTATTCCTGTTTGTGGTGTTAACTGTACTTGGGTGACTAAGAGAATTAAATAAAAGAACAGGGCTTTTTTGGAAAAGGGGGACAAAACCCTTTATGTGAGTTTCAAACTTAAGCACACGTTAAGTGCTGCTGAAAGATTCTGGAGGGTGTTCACAAAGATGTCAGGTCTGCCAAAACAATATAAAAAGTGGGTTAATTTCGAAACAGAGAGGCAAAGACTATCGGAGTCAAAGGAGACTGTCACCAGAAGTTATCCAGCAATTTTTAAGACTGTTGGTAAAATAATCTGCTGTTAATGATCTGTACAATTAAAGCCTTCTCTAATTAGTCCAATTATAAGCAACATTTACTGGCATTTTTCTTCAAGGCAAACCTCACTGCTACTTGAAATAAGACTTAGAAGAAAAGGGTATTTATTATCTTTTCCTTCACTGTCAATAGGAAAGCACTGACTGATGTTCTTGTCAAGTCCCACAGACAGTAGTTGAGCTCTGGGACAAGAAGGACATGGCTGAATGCAACACATGAAGATGCAAATGCCTGAAGTTTGAGGGAACAACTGCTATGAGACCTGCAGAAGCTTCTCTAAGACTAAAGGCGAGGAGCAAAGCATCAGCTAAACACCGCAAACTACGAAAGCTTGGTAAAGTGTCCCAAAACCAATTCAACTCTGAAACTACCACCATGATATTCTGTGGTGATGGGAATCCAGAAATCCTTAATCAGATGCATCCTCTAATAGGAAGGTTTAAGAAGTTATTGGCCAGAGCTCCTACACTTGCAACTAAGGGAACTGGCTTTGGTCAGACCTTGGGTTCTCACTTGCTCTCACGCTTCAGGAGCAGCCCTTGCAGCCATGCCTGAATTCTAATGTTGTTCTGCAAATTTAAAATTCAAACTAGCTGTTTATATATGCATCACTACAGTGTTAATGTGGTTAATGATTATTTTTGAAGAGTAAGAATTGATATTCAGTAATAGAAATTAATTACACTGATGTACCATCAGATCCAATGATATTCTGGATGGAGAAACTCTCTATAAAATGACCACCTCTTTTAATTATTATTAAAATAATAGGTACCTCTTCTCATTTTAAGCATTACCAGTGTTAATTAGGCCTTAGTTGAGAAGACTCTACTCTGAGTCTAGTTAGAGCTTCTTGGTTTAATTATGCTGATGTTTGCTATTGAAACTTGCCCTCCCATTTAGGAACAATTCTACATGTTCTCTGACTGGTTTATTGTAAAGCTGTAGGAAAGATTCAGCAGTAAATCAGGCTCACCCTTTGACAACAGAGGATTACTGGGAAGGGATTTCAACCAGAAAGATGTTAATAATTAAGAAAGCCAAAAGGGCACGAGTAATTTAGTTTTGAAAAATGCACACTATGCAGTTAGCCAAGTAAAAAACCATGTACTTTTAATGTTTCAGCTATTGCTAATCTTTCCAAAAGCAGCCATGCATAGCAAGAGAAGATCTTTTATTCTCAGTATGTTGCTTAACCTGTTATCCACTGAAATACTCACTAAATATAATGTGTCTTTATTACTGGGCATAGAGGTGAGTTAAAAAGCTACCTGGAGGAAAAATGACAAGCTACCAAAGACTTAGTTAAAAAAACGGCCACTCAACAGGCAAATCAGTAGTGAAGGTTCCTTGCCAGGCTCTGCAGGTTGATTTTTCATCTCTTCGATGCCCTCAATGCTTATCTGCTAGTTTTTGATGCAACCTTCTCCAATAAACATTGAGATGCAAAGGAGGAGTCCTGGGGTTTTGAAACATGAAACACTGAGATGTGGAACATTACAGTAGGTTCTGATCATGCTCCCTAGTGATGGCCCATATCTTCCTCTGAGGATGCCACCATGATTACTTCATGAGGGCACAATAAATGACTCTCTTTCCCTGATCTAAGAAAGAGAATGTACGTTTTCCTTCTAATTTAAATAAAGTCAAGTATGATTTTTTTGGTGCTAAGCAGTGAGAGAAAACTAACTAAAATCAACTGATCCATAAAAAGGGGTCCAAGGACAGCTACCAGTTGCTGCATTACACTGAAGATGGAAATACCTGAAATATGAACATTGTCTCATCATTAGTATTTGTCTGTTCAAATATTTTTCCTGTTTGCAGTTGTGCTTGAATCTGCCTTTAATCCTTAACAGGAAAAAAAGAAAAACATTGAATTGTAAATTCATCCAGAGAAGTGAAGTCAGTAGGGCAACCATGCTTCTTGTCACACGACACAAGCCCTCTATAGCAAAGACTTCATTTTAACTGTTCATGGGGTCAATATTTGAGCATATCTGCTCTTCAACCTCAGCCTCTCACAGATGTTATTTTTGATTGCTCAAAACCTGAAAAGAAGGATAATATTACAGAAAAAAATTGATTTGTTCAACCTGATTTTTTGGTTTGTTTAACCAGCAAACATATGATGCTTGCACGGTGTCAACACTGCGTTGCTGTAACTGTCAAATCAGCCATGTAGAAAAATATTTAAGTCCAATTCAATCATATTTATTGTCAGATTGTTGTATTTAACCATATGCATGCTATTTCAATATTTTTCAACACATAAGTGCATTGTGGAACTGTCTGTTTCTATTAATAAGTCCTGAAATAATTTAACTCATTGTTCTGATTAATAAATAACTGTGATTTTTTAAAAACAGCAGATGATCTCTGTTCTCTAACAGTTCAATTCCTTTTCTTCTTTGTTGAAGAAAGATCTGGGTCCTAGACTTGTGTTACGCTTACGAACAAGAGCATAAGGTTGGATTTTGTTGTAGTGTACATGAATGCAGCATCACTAATCTCTACAGATTTTGCAGATTTATGCAACTAGAGGTTTTGGGATCATAACATTTTTGTATTAGGAAAATAACCCAATATATTATTAGTCAAAGCTCCCATGTAATTGTTGGCAGTTGTGGATCAAAAACATGAAGACTCCACACAGAAAGTGCACTCACCTGTGTTACAAAAGGGACCACAGACATTTAATTAAAACACATCACTGTACAGGGCTCCTGCTGTATTCACAAACATTTCTTTTCTCCTGACTTCCCTTACCTGAGTGGGAAGGGTGAGGATGAGAGATGATTTGGAAAGGAGGGCAGGGACAAGGGAATGGGTAGGAACACTGATACGATGTTAACACAGGGTCACAGCACTTACAGAGGTATCTCCTACTTAAATGACTGGAAAGTTCACCCTTCCAGACATTAGGGACCACTTTGGTGACAATGAGGAAGAGATGCAACCTCAACACAGCATGTTCACGGTGCATTTTTTAAAAAGAAACACAAAGACAATAGGAAAAATAGGAAGGAAGAGCATACCTTTCACTACCTTATCCAGATAGTGAGCTTGGGAGATAAAAGACAGGACATTTAAGGTAGGATTGAATAAGTGCATTGCGGCTTACTACGAGACTGTGCAGGTGCTAGAAAGGCAAAGGAGAGTTTGCTGTGATACGAAAAGAAAAACCTTGATTATGAGGAGAGAAAAAAGGAAGAAGGGTGGAGCACAGTGCTCCTCAGTCAAATGGCCCAAGAAGGCTGTGTTAAGGCATTCAGTCATCTTTGCTCATTAAGAAGAAAACCAGGAAAGTTCTCTCTCTATATATTTATGTGTATATATATATATGTATATATGTATATGTGTGTATATATATATCAGGATACTGCAACGCTCTGCTCATTTGCAAGTCTCCCTCAACTTTATTGACTGCTTTTCATTTCATTAGGAAAGCAGAGATATTTGAAAGTCCTCCGCCTTATCTGATTGTCTTATATTTTTCTACACAAAAAGGCACAGTTCTGTGAACTTACCAGACTGGTAGAGGCTTTTCCCTGGATCTTTCTAATGGGTAATATATTACATTGATGCAAAATTTTCTAGCCCTAGATCAAATTACTTTACAAATATTAAGTTAACCTCATGGCAACTCTACCAGATAGGCAAGTACTAATATATTAATTTCAAGGAGGGCTAAAGAAAAAGTAAAAAAGATAGTCAGAGGTGTCACGGGAACAGTCATGTACCCAATTCCCATGGAACACTGATTTAGGAAAGCCATCTTCTTGATTTTCTTTCTTTTTGAGTGTCAAGCAGAAAGCTGGTGGCAAAGACATGTCCTACCTCGGAGAGCCCTGGTTCATGCCAGCAGGCGGCACTCTCTGTCCTAACACCAGCTGGTCTTAATAAAAGAGGCTCCGAGTCTTGCATTTCTCTATTTCAATACCTACGTAAACATTATTTCTCTTGGTCTCTTGCCTGCTCCCTGCAATCTCAGCCTCATCTGTGTCCTCGTACTTTTTGAAGAAGTTTTTGTTTCAGGTTCGTTCAGGGAGCCTGTCCACCTGGGATGTCATGGCCCTTGCAGGTATTATTTTTCCAGCCTGTGAATGTAATGGATCTGTATAGGAACTATTGTCAGTAAGTAGAGAGGGCTGGGAGAGCTCACCTAGTGTGGGGCAGTTGTGAGGCTTGGCAAAGAGGTGAATTAATCACGTTGATGTGGTGGAAGTGATGCAGGAAGCACAGCATCACCATCTGCTTGGATGGTGGCTGAAGCCTAGGAATGTATCTCTTGGATTTTGACATCCACAGCAGCCCAACCTGTTAACTCAGGCAGTCACTGTGCAGCTGATGGCAGTGGAGGCAGCTGCCAGTGCCAACCATGTGTCAGTTAGGTATCAATGTTTTCTTGTAATTTGAAAAATAGTGGGGCTTCCTACAGGAGTAGCAGGAATCTTTCTTTTCTAAACCCATACAGGCTATACTTCTGGCACTAAAATATCAACTTATTCTCTAAAGACGTTCCTTTGGAAACTCTATGGGCATGTGGGACATGCTGAGAAATTATGCAGGAGTTTAAAAGAAAAGCTACTTTTTTAAGGTGTCCACTGCATCACCACATTCAGCTCCATGTCACCACCCTACTCCTGGAAGCCACTTTAGAATGCTGTGGGAGGAGCTCTTTTTTAGTGGGTATTTTTTAGTGTGAAAGCCCCCGTTTCACCAGTCTGAGCAAACTCAGTTTGCTTTGTCTGGAATGCAATGATAACGAGTACTTCTCTTGGCTCACAGAGAGGGAGGGAACAAAGAGAGAAGTGAGAGATGCTGCAGGCAGGTCCTTGAGAAGGACTTGTTTCCCACTATGGTCTTCTTCTTCATTTCCCAAATATTTCTTTTCCTTTATCTTTGCTATGAGATGAAGTGGACAGAGCCTCAGGGAAATCACTGGAGTTAAACTGAGATCACACAAATGTAAAGGGGAGGAGAAAGTAAACATTCATTGCTGAACTAGGGACAGCATAAAAAGTTTATGCTACAGGGTCAGGGAAAACACTGTCTTTGAAGTTCATCTGTGCTTAATATTCACTGGCAAATATGCTGCCAATCTATTTAAGGCCAGATTACCTTCAGATTGGTTCAAGATCATGTCAGAACAAAGCAGCAAGTGTGTATTTCCTACTGACTGCTGTAACCATGTTCTTCTCTTGCTCAAAGGTACCCATCTCAGCCAGGTAGGTTGAGTGCCAGAGGGTCACACAGAGCTCAGCTTCTGCTGTGGATACACTTGAGCAGTGACTGTTGGGCAGAGGGCAGAATCACAGAATCATTAAAGTTGGAAAAGACCTCTAAGATCATCGAGTGCAACCACTAATTCATTACTTCTAGGTCCACCACTAAACCCTGTCCACATCTACAAGATAGGAAGAACCTTCCTCAGACACTGGTAGGTTTATTTTTGTCTTGGGCCATGCATGGACTGAGTTGCTTTATGGATTCAAAGGGCACGAGTGATGTGTTAGAAAGCTGGGGCAAAGAGACCAGGATCCACCTGTAAAGTGCCTTGTCTGGATTCCAGCTGCTCCAGCAGAAATGGAGAGGCACTGATTACAACCTCAGCTATTCAGAACACATGTGATTATTTATGCAAGAAGACTGATGAAAGGCAAACTTAAAGAGGCAGATTTCTCAAAAATCAGAGTTTTGCTATGTAAAACAAACCCCAGGCTGATGGCGCCGTAAGCAGAAGCCGGCGTGGGACAGGCTGTCTGCCTGTCTGTCTGGGCATTGTTATTGCATACATCACCCGTGCGTGCCAGGACCAGATTTCCAAAAGGAGCTAAACACGTAGCTTTTGCGGAGATCAATGGGGATTAGGCACTGAGGTGCTTTGAAATCCTGCTAGGTAGGCTGTGGACTGTTTGGAGAGCTAGCTGCTGGTCCCTCAGGTCTCCAGAGACTCTGGAGTATTTAACTGCAGCAACTGATCTTCCAGAGATGGCTTTGGTCTTGTGTCCAGGCTGTTCAAGGATAGTTAATATCCCAACTCTGCCATGCAGGGAAACCCTCACTGCCATAATTTTCCTAAATAACCCTGTATGAATCATGGAAGCTGGAGAGGGAGTTTTTACAAGGGCTTGTAATCATAATACAGGGGAGAACAGCCTTAAGATGAAGGAGGACAGGTTCAGATTGGGTATTAGGAAGAAATTTTTTACTGCAAGGGTGGTGAGGCACTGGCACAGGTTGCCCAGAGAAACAGTGGATGCCTCATCCCTGGAAGTGTCCAAGACAACACTGAATGGGGCTTGGAGCAACCTAGTCAAGTGAAAGGTTCCCTATCTTTTTCAGCGGGGTTGGAACTAGATGATCTTTAAGGTCCAAACAATTCTGTGATTCTATGACTCTTTATTAAACCCTGGAAATTTTCTGTGCTGCTTCCTGGGAGGCAAACCCTTAGAGCAGCCTACTACAGAGCTGAGCTGTAATTTGACCTTTCAGAGCCCACAGTAAGAGGGTTTATTTCATCTTTAAACTCAATGCTCCTAAACCCCACCATGCTCCCTGGATGTAGTTTGGGCCACAACAGAAGAAATTTGAATTCCTGCAGTGTTTCTAACTAGGGATGAATTTGGAACATGCTGTAGAACCCATCACGGGAGTCTGGCACTGATGCTGTTGTCATGGTGCCTTTTGTTCCTTTCAGAAACTGACCAAACCCTTCTGCTGGGTTTTAGGATCCCTGCAGTTAGATAATCAAATTTATGCTCTACTCTTCTGCACTAAGTTTGCTGAATTGGGATGATGAATGCAAGCTTCTGCATCAGCTTCCTAGTTGGGAATTAACTGGGGTTACTCTAATGAAATCTCTGAATGTGAGCAATCAAGATAGTACATTCAGTGACACAACTCTTTGTAGGAGAACACAAAATTAATCCACTGGGATCAGAGTACCTTGAACACCATAAGAAAGAGCCTCCTATGACCTACAAAACAAAAGGATGTCTTACTCTCACACATGCTCGACAGGAAATGGAAGAAGTGTCCCTTACTGGTATTGTCCATTTCTACTGTGTTACCTGCACACACGGCAATACTGGTAAAGCATCACTTCAGCAATGGGGTTTTATGCTTGTCAGTGCTAAAGCAAACCGGGCCATGACATAGACATATATGGAATTACCATCAACAGAACAATTTGCCATGCAGGGAAATTACACAGGGACGAGGGGAATGCTTTCCACATACTTAATGTAATTCCAAGTCAATGTCCTTTCATTTGTGCCAACATAACTAGCTTATTACTCCTGCTAAAGCCATTCAATTTTCTTGGGTATTTACAACTTTGCCAAATCTCCTTAACATTCTACACATTTATCAATGAAATATTCTGTAGGAAATAGTGTTTACAGCTTCAGAGGCAGGAGTACAAATTTGTTGCTAAATCACCATGCAAGGAGATGAGGAGGGGAGAAAGTGAAAAGAAACAGAGTTGCTCCAGAACTCTTGAGTATCAAAGAATGATTCCTAAACCAAGGCAGTGCTGCAACAGGAAGGTAGCAGCACACAAAATGAGCGTGTGCACCAGTAAAATCTCAATGCTGACTGCATTGCAGTGCTGGCCTTCCCCATGATAACACTTATACTTAGAGTGAGAAATACTACAAATGAATTTAATTACCATGAAAGGTAAAAAGCTTGTTGTTCGAAAACAGTCCAGGCATATCAGCTGTGTGGAGAATTATCATACACTGAACTAATGGCATTTTGGTTTTACAGCAGAACTAATAAAATGGCACTAAGGGGATGAATCAGGCGCTTTTTTTTCCCTGCATAAATAAGTTCCATATTAAACTGTGCCCTGGATTTGGGGCCTTTTGCTGAATTTTTGTTTTTAAAACTCTTTCATAAATCTGTATTGCTTTCCCAATGAAACTGCTTGAATAAAAGGCAATAAAATAATATTACAGAAAGAGAGGATTTCAATTAACACAGGACTGCTCTCTTTTCATTTTAAAGTAATTTAAGAAAGGTGGGGTTTTTAATCCCTTTCTCAGGAAAAGAAATGAAAGCTGCTAGGGATATCGACAAGAAAGCAGAATGCAAGGTCTAATGAGACAGAGGAAGTTTTAAAAGCTAGATATTTTTCATTAGGGGAACGCATGTGGAGATCATAATGTGATAGGGTGACATTAACATAAATAAATGATAAGCAGAATTGAGCCACAGATATGGTCTGTACCATTATCCTAATGCTGAAATTAAAATACTGAGATCAGGCTTCATTTCCTGTCTTTGCCTGTGCAAAAGCACCTGGTGTTCAAGCAAGGGAAGTGATGTCTCATGTAACTAAGCTGCTAATCCACACAATAACTATATGCTGATATTTGTCCAGGTATTGCTAGTGGTTAGTCTTGATGAAATGTGATTTTTAGTTATCATGACATAATGAAATTAATATAGAGGTAAATTTTCTTGTCTTTAAAGAAGCTGATAAAAATAAAATGACTGGAGGAGAATTTTCGTTCTGGAACAATTCTTCTAAAGTCAACTGAAATTTTTCAGGGCCACATAGGCATTACTGAGAACAGAACTGGATTCACTAATTTAGTTTTCTATTAATATACAATAAAAGGTATCTGGGGAGTTTAGGATTACTGATTTTACAGCATGACTACGGAAGGGGAACTGAATGCATGACAATCAGAAGGAAGGGAAGAAGGGAAAATGCATTAAGTAGTTAAGTGAGAGAAGGAAAAAGGTGAAGCCAAGGCAGTTCATTACTGATGCTGCAAATTGCTTAACATGAGAACTGAACCTCTTTGCATGATTTAGGCATATTGTTGGCTTCTTATTAATAATAACATCAATAACAAGAGACATGACAGAGAGAGCTCATGAGTAGTGCCAGTGCATGAGGAATACAGAAGCAAAGTGAGAGGGAAGTGAAACGGTTAGAAAGGCAGCCGAACAGGCAAGGGATAAGCAAGACAGAGTTAAATACCAGCCAGAAATCATCTGACTGCAGTTTCCTCTTTTATACTGGCAAGCAAAGTGACAGTGCAAATAATGTAGCAAATAAAAGGAAAGAAAACTTAAAATCAGATGCATGTTTCTAAAAATGCTGTCACCATAGTGCAGAGGAGTCTTGGAGGCCATAGAAAGACCTCTCAAGAGAGGTAAAGTGGGATGTTTTTAATAAAAGCTTCTAGCTGACATTTAAAGGCTTGTCAAACACCACATAGGTGTACTTCATGTCTGATAATAAAAAATATATATAGCCATGTCACCAACAAATGAAAGGACATTTTGTCTTGTTCCCACATGAAAATGTATGATATCAGAATTTGAAATCCAAGAACAAAGGTGCTCATGCTACACTAAGTCACACATATTCAATTAAGCATGCGCCTTTTCTCCTCCCTGATCATCAATTATTCTCTTAAAAGGAGTCGGGTTTTCTTTCTCCCTACCAATGGTGCAGTGCTCTCCGTTCCAGCCCGGGCTGCATTCACACTTGCCATCGCGGCAGGTCCCGTGCTCATTGCAGCGTGGGTGACACGCTCGCTGATCACAGGCCGTGCCCATCCAGCCCTCCTCGCAGCGGCAGGTGCCTCCGACACAAATGCCGTGTCCTCCGCAGTCCGCTGCACAAATCTCTGTGGGAGAGGAGACAACAGACAGGAGGGGACATGGGTGGAGAGAGAGAAGGGAGAGGGGGAAAATCCAGAGTGTTATTGTTAAGAAAAGCAGACACACTTCACTACCTCGCCTTACGGGGCAATGAAAGGAATTCCTAGAGCTCATAACACTAATCCTCCCTGACAATAAGAATCTAATAAGGATATTACAAAAAAGAGATGGACATGGATTGCAAGGGTCTGCTGTGATTGATCCTCCTATTTGCTTTCTAATTCTCTTGCACTCCTCAAGCTTTTGTGATGTCCAAATCCAAAGGAGAAGGCTCTTCCAATAAGCAGGACGGAAGTCACATTTAATTAAAATCTGGTTAAGTGTGGAAACAATGTGCTGATAAACTACTGATGCTGAAATACTGGCAAAGCCTGTTTATGACTTCTTAAACCACAGTTCTGGGGATGGGATTCATTAAAATCCTTCTTCTCTCTTTAAAATTAGGAAAGGATATTTCTGTTTCTACCAAATCTGCACATCTTCTATGTCCCTATTCTCCTACCACCCCATTAAAAATCCCCTCTCAGCCATCCAGAGGTATAACCACCATATCTTTTGTGAGTCACATGCAATGGAGCTGATAGGATGGTGCTTGTTCCCAAGTCTTATCAGAGTTAATGGAAGCACAGTCACAGCCAGATATTTTGGTACTTACCTCCAAAAAGCAAAGTGCTAAAGAACCTTGTGTTTTCAGGGATGATGGCCTTCCCAAACCTCCCTCAGGCCCAGGGAGTAGGCCTGAGGACACAGGCATAATATTTTTGCCCAGCACTAGACTTTTGTCTAAAGCCTGGCATAGCCTTGGCATGAATTTGGGAGACCTGTTTTTATCTACACCTAATTTGTCTGGAAAAACAGAGACTTGGTGGAGAAGAGATAACTATGAGTCAGGTGTTAAAGTGCCTGCTACCACCACTACTATACAGGATTGATTTCAAGGAAAAAAACAAAGCCCAAATACTGATGCAGTGTAGCACTGCAGATGAAATGAAATGAATCTCTTTCTTCTCCAGACTCATTACTTGGCTGCTACTTTACATAAGCCACCCTGACTACAGTCTCCCTTCCTCAACTGAAGGAGAGGCAGTCCACAGTATTTCAGCCTATGAGGTGTTCTCTCTGCCTTCTGCCTGAGGCTTCTAAATTCCCAAATGCTTTGACCTCAAGCCTTCTGCTTCACTGAGCCATTTTATAGATAAGGACACAGTTCCTTTTGGGGACAGGGAGATGTGAACAGAAATGCTGAGAAGGGCTGGGCTGGAAGCTCAGAAAGGGGTACCAAGGTACTCTGCACATTTTTTCTCTGTGTCACTGGCTGCATATGAAATATTCAAAACTTTGCAGCCTGCATTAGCATCACACCTGACTGAAATTCAGAAGTACTTAAGTTGCTTTTTAGTCTTTGAATACCCCATTTACAGGACACTTGGGCTGTTCAAGAACTTTTGATATGCTCCTGATATAGGGCTGGAACATCCACTTCAGCTCCAGGAATAAGGTGGTGCACCACAGCAGGGAGCTGCGAGGTCTTCAGCCCCTTATGATGAAATGGACTTATGATTAAAAGGATCAGAGAGTTCTTTGGACAATGGTAATTTATGATAGGAACAACAGTAATGTCTTGCATGTCTAGAAAACACCTCATTTTTCAAATGTGACATGAGAACAATATCTAGCTGTTGCTTTCCAAAAAGCTCAGGATGGTGGAACAGCTTCCAGTAAAACTCCTCTTTCTGTAGCATCATGGATGTCTCTAAACCCCCTCAAACATTTAGTCCTATATGCTTAAGTCTCTTAGTGAAAGAACTCTGGAATTCAAATGGGCTTAAGACACTCAGGAACTTGTCTGTATCATTTATAATCAAACTTGCAAAAGTACTTGGGCATCTTGGGCACTTAAACAGAGCATGTGCACACACCATTTGCTGTAGAGATGTAACAATTTAATGTAGGATTTATTGGAAGCAAGTAGAAATTACACTATCAAACAATAAAGGCATGGCTGTGGAAGGGCTCGAGTTGCTGTTGAAAGTTTTTACTTTGCACCTGGCATCGAGACACAGATTTTCACAGCTCCTAGCTGCAAGGGAGGTAATATCATACTACAGTACCCAATAAGAGCATAAGGGATGGGCAATTATTGACTTGCTGAAGCACTGGAGCCCAGATGTGAGTTTTCTACTTTTTTCCCCAACTGCCAGACATCACTGCAATGGAGCGTGGGCTGGTCAGGGTGGCAATGAACACACAGGACCTGCAAGTTGGTCAATATGGCAGTAAAGATGCACTGAAAACAAAAAGTCATTTTGGTTCTCCTTGGCTGACTTGATAAACAAAGTCTGGGGAGGGATAAAGGAAACAGCAAATAAAAAAATCAAAAGCTAGATTTATGCTGCTAAAATTTCAGCATGCTGAGAAGAAGTACCTTGAGAAAGTACAAAGTCTGAAAGTACTGGTATTTAAGCCTGAACTCCAAAAATTATTGTTGTAGCCTCTGGTGCTTTCCAGCATGTTTTTACCATAGGGCTACTCTAGTTAGACTGCAACCCCTTCTCTGGTTATTCATTTACATTCTTTATTCATAAGCATTGAGCTTTGATCTCAGAATATCAAATCAGATGCAATTTTTCTTGCTCCCAGTTTACCAAGCAATCCAGAGGATGCCAGCTTGGTCACTTCACACCTTCATTATACCCTATTCCTCCTCTTTGCAAAAAAATTCTTCCTTATATCTAGTCTAAATCTACCCTCTTTGAGTTTAAAACTATTATCCCTCGTCTTATCACTACAGGCTCTATTAAAATGTCTGTCCCCATCTTTTTTTATAAGCTCCTTTTAAGTTGTAAAAAGGCCCCAATAACGTCTTCCCAGAGCCTTCTGTCCTCCAGACTGAACAACCCCAACTGTCTCAGTCCGTCCCCATAGCAGAAGTGCCTCAGTCCTCTGAGTATCTTTGTGGCTTCCTCTAGACCTGCTCGAACAGGTACACATCCTTCTTGTGCTGGAGATCCGCACAACTGGGTCCCAGAGCTGGATGCAGCACTCCAGGTGGGGTCTCACAAGAGTGGAGGGGCAGAATCCCCTCCCTCGCCCTGCTGGCCACATTGCTTTGGATGCAGCCCAGGGCACTACTGTCTTTCCTGGGCTGTGAGAGCACCTTGCCAGGTCATGTTCACCTTTTCATCCACCCCAATCCTTCTCCTCAGGGCTGCTCTCAGTCCCTCATCCCCAAGCCTGTATGGATACCGAGGGTTCCCCTGACTCAGGCGCAGCACCTTTCAGATAAAGTAGCCAAGGCATAAAGAAGGAAAGTGATGGATCCACGGGTAAATGTGCACTCTGAGACAGGCACAGGAACTCCTTGATGCCCCAAGATGCAGTCTTGCATGCTATAGGTAAGATGGAAACGTCAGATGTCTAGAGACTGGTGGAGGAGGAAAAAAACCCAGAGATAATAGGAACAGTGACAGTTAGAAGCCTTTCTGGAGTTATTTAAAAGTGTAAAACCAGGATAATGGAGTGCATTAAAAAATGGTGAAGAGAGAAAAAAAAAACCCAGGTTCTGAAAAGCAGAGTCTCTGTGCAGTCATTCCTATGAAAAAGGATGGAAAACCCCCTGGGACATTTACATCTTGACTTAAATATTTCTCAGACAACATGCTGCCAAGGAACAGTCTTGCACGCGTGGGCCAGGGATATGCACTGCATGGTATAAACAAACAGATCTTAGGCTAACCCAGAACGGGAATGCTGGGAACATTTTGGGTTTCATCCCCCACCCAGCTGAGACCCCAGCCAAACCACCACCCATGCACACAAATGCGTGCAGGTTCCAGGTTGTGAATGTATAATTCATATATAATGGATATATAAGGTGGTTTGGATTCCCAGGCCCCAGGAGCTGTAATAGACTCTCAGCTGTGAAAAACACTTGTGAAACAAACTACTTATGACAGTCTCCCTAAAATGTAGTTTAATTATTTCTGACAGGATACCAGGAGCCAGGAACTCTCAAAACTAAATCTTCCATTTAGCTGCCAGTTTAAAGATAGGTGGGTACCCTACAATTTAAATAGCCTTACAACACACAACCTGCTACATGCCCTGGTCCTTTACAACAGAGCCCTCTTAAAATGCTCACAGATTTCTAATGGGTGATTAAATAGTCAGAGTAGCTTTTACTTTTCTGGTGGCACTCAAAGAAATGATCAAAATGGATTTCAGATTAAGCTTCCACTTAAATACACATCTTTTTGGACAGAATAAGACAGCTAAGGCTGTTTTACAGAAAAGGGCAGGTGAATCGTTTCTTTGTCATTCAGTCCCAGGGAAAGAATTTATCACCTCTATTCTTATTACAAGCTGCATTTTTTTGGTACATTTCCCAATTCTGTTGTTAAAATTAGAGGACATGATTAGCTACCATCTGAGCTGCATGAGCAAATGAGAAGGAAAGCTTTTAATTCTCCTATTACAGTATTCACAGACTGGCCAGCTGTACTATATTGCTCCCGCCTATTTAAGCTTAGTTAGAACGCCCTGCCTCTGCATAAAAGACCTGCCTGTTAAATATTTTCACACCAGCTGTTCCCAAAAGGTGACTAAATATTTCCTTTCATCTTTAATCTCATCCAGTGTTTGTATGAAGAGCTTAGCCACTCCTTATCCTTTCCTAGAGGTGCACTGTGTTTTACCTCATTTCACAGTGCAGCTCAAAGCTGTTTGTAGTTCCTTGAAGAGAGGGGATCCTATGAGTAAATCTGGTGCCCAATTCTAAGAGCAAATATGAGGCTTAATGTCCTGAAAAAGTACAATCAAGACAAGCACCTCGGTGAGAAACACCTGGACTTGGAGTATTACCTTGTATTTTGCTCCCTGATGTTTGTACTTACCAGAGAGCACTGATGGATGGTAACTGATTAATGGATGCAGATTTTTTTCCAAGGAATCAAGTTTGTATCAATGTTCCCATCTGGGGTTTTGTCATGTTATTGTCTTGGAGTGATGTCTTGCATTGCCTGAATCTCACCTCAATGTGACCTCACATGTCAATCTTACCTGAAGAACTAAACCGAGCCTAATTGCCCTCTGTGGGTCAAGAAAGGAGAGAGAGAGAGTTCCAGAGGATGATTCACTTAAAATCTCTTTCAGGGAGAATTTCTGGAGCAGACAGTGCTCAAGGCATTGTTAAGCTTGGGGTGGCTCATCCAGAGGTCTTAGGTTATCATAAACATTATTCTTAGGAAAGAATCCTATTCCAATAGGATTCTGCTTATTTTTCATGCAAATAGTCAAGAAAGAAATGACTCATGTTCAGTTACAGGACCTGCTCATCCCCACCACGAACCAGCCCATTATTGGGGCTCAGAGCAACCTGGTCTAATGGAAGGTGTCTCTGTCCATGGCAGGGGGGTGGGAACTAACTGACCTTTAAAGTCCCTTCCAACTCAAACCATTTTGTGATTCTATGAGCCCAGACTCAACTGCCTGCTGGCTAGTTTTTAGACTTTTGATTTTTCATTATCTCCTCACGACTGGGGGAGGGACTTCCCTCTGGTCTGTCAAAGCTGCCTCAGATTTCCTCAAGGCTCTCTTTAAAATCCTAATCCATCTTGAATCCTACCCCAAATCGTGACAGTGGCTGCTGATGAGCCTTAACTTCTCCACAGTGTGTTGATGAAAACTGTAATGTAATTTTATTCTGTCTCCATCAGCATGTCTCTGCTGTTGTTCACTTAAAGTTTAAGAATCTCAACTATCTGAGGCCAAGATTATCCTTTTTGTTCTGCATTTGCACTGTGCCAGGTATAATGAGGTCACAGTCCATTAACAGCACTTCAGAAGTTAGAATACTAAAGCAATTACTCACACTAATAAAAAACTTGTACCTGCTTCTTTCTGTTTTTTTTTTTTTTTGCATATCCTGCTAAAACCTGACATAAATCTGTCTCCTTAAGAACAAAAAGTCTGCTATGTTGTCTTTGATAACTCAGAAGAAAAGTGGGAAAAGAAACCTATCAAAAACTAACCCACCAGTGCAGTGCTTTGTTCATGGCCCTTTTTAATTGACGGAACAGACACAAGAGCCTCCAACACAGGAAACGGCATCATTCAGAATTTCGTATTATTTTCACATTACATTAAAGATTGGAATTGGGAAAGGGATAATGATGTTAATTTGTACTTAATTTCTAGCAAATCCATTTTTACATGTTTACCCCTATCCCCCATATATCCACAAATTGGCTTGACAACAGTTTAAAGCTTTCCAGCTTAGAGAAGAGCAATGCAGATGAAAATTTTTCTTTAGCATTCATGTGATGCAGAATCAGAGATTTAGCTGCTTCTGACCTGTCTGCTAAATCCTTTAATAAATATGGATTTAGTGCTAAAATATAAGATCAGGTGAAATTGCTCAGAGCTTCTTGAAAACTGGGTCAGTTTCACTGACCTTCAATATATTAATAGAAAATTTAATAATTAAAAATCTGCCTTAACTGGGATTTTCCTATTTCAAGTTGGCTCATTTTAGGCCATTTCCAGCCTCAGACAGTTTTTTTTTCCAGAAAAGCACAGGAGAGAGGCACTGAACAGAGCTAAAAGGTTGAGTTTGGTGAGGAGCTAAGCCTTGTTTTCACAACCTGCTTTAGAAGGTAATTTATGGGGAATATCCGAGAAAAGCAAGAAATATAAAGATATAGATGAAAAAACCAGAAGGTGCGTGATCAGCATGATTTAGATAGCAGCAAAGTGCTAAAGACATTCTTCATAACGAAACACATTTTGCAGTTTTATGAAACTCTCATTCCTGTGATTTGATAACTCTGTAGTGACATGAACTCCTGTGCTGTTAATGAAGAAGACATAAAGCACATTAGCTTTTAAAACCGTTCTTTGTACAAATGTTATAAGGAAAGGATCAAACTGGAGAGCAAGAAAAAACCTGAAAGAAGAGGTGTGGATTTTCTGTCACTGCCAGAAGCAGACCTATAGCATGAAATCCTCTGAAAACCATCCTGGTTCAGTAGCGAACAGGGAATGATTGTGTAAGTTCTGTCCATGTCATTCATTGAGGGATGTATTTTTACCTTCAGAATCAGAGATCATGTCCTGAAAGCAACATCAGCACAATTAAATGCCTTTAAACAAATAATCTGTTTATCTATTTTTAAAGCATACATCAAATATGTAAATACTACTAATTTAGAAATAATAATAATTACTCATGTCTATAAATATAAAACCTGTCCTTTTATGAGCGCAATAAAACTTTTGGTACTGAGATGACTCTCTGCTCCACTCAAGGGCCTCAATGTGTTTGACACAGCTCAGTAAAATGAATGTAACTGAAAGGTAACAGCTATTTATTTTCCTTCCATGGATGAGGAAATCAAGACTAAAGGATGCTCTCTAGAGACTGAAAATGAATCCATCAGCTTTGCTATCACACCTCATCAGGAAGAACACTGACCTTCAGCAGTGGTTTTGAAATGTGACTTGGACACCTGTATTTTCACCTCCTGAACACGAAGCCCTGAGGAGCATCCTGGAATGCCTGCATTGGGGAATGCATATCCTGCATTACAGAGTGACCCCAACCAGGACACCTGAGCTGGCCTGAATGCTGGTTCTTGCCAGCTCTGCAGGAGGACTGAGTACAGGTCTTCAATACATGTGCAGGAGGGATAACTCTGCAACTCTGCACTTGCAGTAAAGACTGGGTATGCACAAAGGAGGTACAAAACACATTCAGAACAGAAGAGTTTCCATTCTAAGTGGTTGAGCTGTATCTAGGAGAAGGGTTGGTGGAAATCTCTAATGAAAGAAAGGACCCATCTCTGGCCCTCAACTAGACACAAAAGATTAACCCCACTTCACCTTTTTCCCAGTTTTCTCCTGGTATTTAGTTCTTTGCTGGCATAAACAGCTTTGTGTTTAAATGAAAGACTTCTGCAAATCCCCTTCTAGGTCTCATTTCTCTGTGGAGATCCAAATCAGGAACTGGGGTGCCTCTGAGATGCCTAATTTGGAGATGAATAAATAAGTCCACAGAGCAGCTCCTCACCTGTGCTGAGCAGATGCAGGAGATGTGTCCATAACTGCCCTGGAACTCACCCTCCATCTCCAAAACGAGTAATGAAGCAGTTTGGTATAGTAACATACTCAAACTGATGTATGTCTGTCCTCCAAGACTGAGCCTCTAACTCTGTAAGCATACAGGATCAAGCACAATTGGATTTTTGGGAATTCTTGCCATGAACAGTACAGTAAGAGCAGGAGCACAATATACACCATTAGCTGCACCATGTACGCTGGTACAGCTGGGACGTCTTTTAAAAAAGTGTCACACTTCAAACTGCAATTTCAGCTTGCTTCATATTTGCATAAAGGTCTTCAAATTCCTCTCTGGAAAGTTAGAGCTTTGTGTGATGAAATTCCATTAAACTGCTGTGGTGGCTTTTTATCAGCTTCTAGTTTCTACAGTATTTATTTTCATCCTTGCTTTAAATGCTAAGGACTGACCATCATGTTGTGTCTAAAGCATGTCCTCTGCAGCTGTGATTTACTTTTGTACTCGTGTCAAACTTCCATTTATTTATTATTATAAACTCCACTTTAAACTGTCTCTTGTTGTTGAATAGCAGGACATGAAATGCCAGGTATTGTCAGGCTTCAGTCTTGGAGCAGAGATTTGTTGAATAAAAATAAATATCCCAAAGTGCAGGATTGTATTTTTCTCTTTGATGCTTAATTGAATCTCTATGCTTTCAGGGATGTGTTGAAGCTTCCCAGAAAAAAAACAATTCCTGATATATTAAATGAAGTTCCTAAGAAGGATTCTACTCTGGGCTAGTTTTAATTTCCTCTCTGTCCATAAGGAAGAGATAATTTGACAGCAAAAAAGCTCATGTTTAAGCTCATTCTGTTTTGTTCATGCTTAAAGAGAATGGATTTCTTTTCAAATTCTGTATGTTTTGGTTTTTTCTAAAATAAATTCAACAGATCATTTACAAATGTGTGTCCTGAAGTGATCACAAGCTAGATTTGCTTGGGATTCCCTTCAGAGCTCAGTCCTAATATGGATTCCTTTTTCTTCAGACAACATTTTTCCGAAGAACTTACAAATTTTATTGCTATTCATCTTTTTCAAAAGGAGACACAGAACACGTATGAAACATGCAGGGCTGACATATTCAGAAGTTAGATGTCTGTCTACCCATACAAATGAGATGCAGCAGTAGCTGATCCAGAAGGTTTCTGTTTGCTATGCTGTCCATATGCCTCAACACTGATCTGTAAGTATCACCTTTACTGAAAAGCAGCAGAGCTCTTTCCTAAGAGATTTCTAACTTTCGTCTGTCAACATGATTAGAAAGTGCTCATTAGTGCAAATTGTGATGATAGTTTTTAGAGTATGAACATCTTGTAATTTGAAAGAGGGCAGAAAGAATATACCAATTCCAGTGTATCCACTTCAGACAACTTATTAAATAATGGATTTCTGGCCTTTAGTAGATACCAATCCACTATATGACAATCACTGGTCTTATATTGTCTTTTCTTGCTTGGTTTTGATGTAATTTTGTTTTACTGACTCACAGACTATTTTCCTTATTATCTAGCCTTGGACATTCTAACTTAAAATGATACATAGAATGGTTTAGGTTGGAAGGGACATTAAAGAGCAGCTCGTTTAACACCCCTCCCCCCCGCCATAGGGAGGGACATCTTCCAACAGAACAGGTTGCTCAAAGCTCCAGCCAACCTGGCCTTGAACACCTTCAGGGATGAGGCACCCACAGCTTCTTGGGGCAACATAGTTCAGTGTCTCAAACATGATTTTATGAAGCTGAAAACATCCAATAAATCTTTGCAGGAACTCTGTGATGACCTCCAATTGGGTTGGAGTGTAAGGTCACAGTAACAGGAGGTATCTATCAACAACAGCATGGAATTGACTGAACAGCATGGAATTGACTGAATGCAAGTGAAGAAGCCATGACATGGAACCTACAACTGTCCTTGCTGAGCCATGAGTGGCTTTATCCAGCACAGTCAAGGTAGATCATGGCAGAGACTGACTGCTCACAAGTATTTGCCCTGCTGATATTGCAGCAGTATCCTGGCTAAAAGTAGGAATAGTCAGTGGCAGAGGTCTAGATTAAAAAATAAAGAGGCTTCTCCTTTCAAAGGCAAAGTCAGAGAAGAAGTAAAATTTGGTTATCTGAGACTTAGTGATACAAATGGTAAGTTTTCAGTGATACAAGCAAACATGCTAATTGCTCAGTCATCCTCAAAACATGGTATTTTAACAGTACTGTTTTAAACATGGAATTTACCATCTTGTGGTGGTGTAAAATTTTTCAGACTAGTCACGTTAACATGAGCCCCACTGACCCCAGTACAACATTGCTGTTTTCAGTCAGAAAAGTCTGCAACACAAAGCATAATTGATTGAAACAAAAAGAACTTTTGAGCTCATGGTGCGACTGCTGAGGTCACACTTGGAGATAGGGAAGAATGTTGAACTGAAACTGGCATGCTGGGAATCAGCTCTAATCACTGTAGAAAACAAATAGGGGATGGAATAGTCTTCCTACTGCCCTTTGCAGGGGTCCATAAATTTTCACTGATTACTGCTGAAACAAGAGAGAAGTTTTGCTCAGAATGCCTAAGGTCAATGAGAACCAGGGACTGCTTGTTACACAACTGGACACTCACTATTCTCAGCCTGAGACATGACCTAATCAGAGCAAAAGCTTTGTGATCTAATGGTCAGAGACAGACTGATGATATCATTGCTTCCACTGATTTTGGCCAACTCTGAAATGACAGCTAGAACACAAGTTTTCAGTTCCTTCAATCTTCCCTTTGTCATTGTGTCTGACCAAGACTGCACGGACTGCTGCAAAGAAGTGGTTAAAAGTAAGATCCTAAACACATCCCAGAGCTGACAGAAGTTTGATGCACCTCTGGCTGACTAGGGAAATGTCCTAAAACAATTTCTCAGCTATCAGATTTAAAGTAGGAATCCATATTTGAAAGGTAAGTTGTATTTTCTATCTTAGTGGGAGTTCTCTCCCTCCCTTTATTATGTCCCTTTCATCTGCTGAGCACAAAGATACTTGGACTTTTGAAGAACTGGACTTGCCACAAAAATAACTGCAGCCTGTTTCAACTATTATCCTTTTTTTCCACCACATCAGGGTCTCCTTACACACATTTTTAATAAACAAAAGGAAAGGGAGTAAAAGGATATTCAAATGAAAGCCTCCTTGAATACTTTTATTTCAAAGGTTTGGGCAGATTTTAGTCTTTTATTGCATTTTTAATAAAAAGCTTAGAAGACTTTAAAGGCTAAGTTCATCTTGGCAATGGGTACGCTAAAATCTGTACTAACAAACTCAACTATATAAAAAAATTCATGTTATTCACAATGATAGTTCTTATTAACACTGTTGATTCTCTAGATTCACTAATTTCTTCACAATCCACAAAGCAGATATCTGCCAGGCAGAGCCTGTGAGAGCCTTGTGTGTGCACTGGGCTGTACATACTTTTCCCTTAGAGGGAAAAGTTACTTCTCTCCATACAAAATGGGGAAGATCACAAGTTCAGAAATCAGCATGTTATGCTTCTGCAAGGCAGAGGATGAAATTCCTGCTGGTACAAAACATTTCTTGGCTTTCAACGACCATTAAAGAACCAAAGTAAGGCTTTCAGGGATGAATCTAGGTATTGAGGTATTTAGGTATTGAGCCAGAACAGATTTTGATGGTATCTTCTGAAGACCAGCTTTGAAGACACTGTGCTACCAAAGTTTCAACTGCCCCAGACTAATGTTTCTCACAGCTTTGCCAGGGTAGTGAGATGAACAAGTTATAAGCGGAAGGAAGAGCATTCAAGGTGGCCTTTGATTACAAAGCTGTGCCTGGTGAGTTTTTCTGAAGTGATGAAGATGTTTATCAATTTCAGGTATTGCATCCTGAGGTTTAGTTCTCTTGTTCTTCCTCGTGTGTTTTAAAGCTAAGAAAAAGACAAATCAGTAACTTCTTAGGCATTAAAAGGGGTCTTGGTCTGTAGTACGGTACAAGCCTGTATCATGTCAGAGTTGATGTTATATCCATCTTTTACAGAGACATTTTTACCTCTGAAGAAAATGACTGCTTAAAGGAAAACTTATATGAACGTTTTCTAAGGACGGATTTTTATCTTGGTGGCCTTGGGCATGGCACAAAATTAACATGAGATTTTGTTTTCAAAAGTTGACACCAGTAAGCCCAAGAAAATCAAATTTTATCACACGTTGTGTTAGCCCTGGTGCTGTTTGTACAATACGATATGACATTGTCTGATAAAATATGTCTAAGAATGGCTTCTGTGACTGTGTGTGTGTGTCCCTGTGTGTGTGCAATAGTCTCCTGCACAACTCCTGGTGAAAAAAAGACATTGCAATATAAAGGTGCATTTACTTCAGCTTAACTCTTGAAAAAAAGTTCATTCTTCATGATCTCTTTATTGATCAGTTGGAATAGGGAGAAGATGCCCGATTCAATGAACTGTACAAACTTTGTGGTGGGGAACTCTCTTGCATGCTACCTGAAAGACTTTCACCATTGTTAATTTATACAACTAAACTGATACTGAAAAATTCAGTCATTACCATTAATTGATACAGGGTCTTAAATCTAATCATTGTTTGTGAATAGCCTTCAATTGATCCATACTCCTTCAGAGTAAATAGGAGCTTTTCCATTGACTTCAACTCACTGTGCAATAATTTATAAGAATATGGCTTCCCTGCAACCAGAGACATGGATTCACACAGCATGCTAGTTTTATTTTAAATCCAATTTCTCAACCTACTGAAAGTAAGTAGAGCCATGAAAGGTGGGTAAATACTTGGTCTTCTGCTACCCTGTGGCTACCCATACTATTTCCCCACTGTGCTTGGAGGCCAGGCTTATCTAGCAATGCCTGCCATATGTAGCTCTCCACATCCCTGCAGCAAAGCTTGTTAAGTTGCATTTGCTTAAGGCAAATTTTTAATGCCTAAATATTTTTGTGATCATAGACCTTCATAACAAAGTGTCAGAAAGTCACTGGGAAGCAGCATTTCATCCCTGCCACAGTGGGGACAAAAGGGCAATCCTAAAGTCAAACGCTGTATCCTCAGAAAACCACGTTAGCAGCAGAAGTGATGAGAGGGGCTATAATAGGACCAAAGTACTAGATTTCATGAGATATGGTCATGCAAGCTCAGCCTCAGTCTCTGGCCAGGCACGCTCTCTCAGTCTTTGCAAGATGTGATGTAAAACATCATAACTTCTTACTTTGTTACTGAGCCCCAGCTTCCAGTTTCTAAGTCTTACCACTAAACGTACAGCCCATGATTTTATGTCTCCACTGGCAATTCAGGACTACCACATACAAAATACTATTCCTATTACTGCTCTTCTCCAGTGTATTTTTAAGGGTCTGAAGTACTGCCTGGATGTCAACCGTGCATAAACTGCATGAGTCATTATGAATGAGTGATGGAGAAGGAATCCTTATCTGCATGCAGGTCAATCTACAACCACTGCCAACTGCCCAGAAAAAGTCAGTACACTTAAGATACAGAGAACATAATTTCTGCTTTGTATATTCAACTTTGCAATGATTTGAATGAATACTGTGCATATGAAGATTTCAACTACCAAAGACAGAACAGTGTGAAAATCACTGATTTAAATTTGAGGAGAGTGAAGGAATCATTAATTCCTTTAATAATGATTTTGCATCCAAGCCTAATACTGTTTTGATGGGCCTGAGATTATATTGATGCATCAGTGAGATCCCTCTGGTAAATGGTGCATTCCCCCAGTGCAGATGACATGACTCACCTATTCATTTTACTGCAGTCAGCAAACAAGTCTTATGGCATGTGGTGTGCTGCCTTTTGATTAGCCAGAAATAGCTGGCCCAGTTTAAATAGGTCAGGAGTGAGACTATATCACATAGTAAGTTCTGTTTCACACTGCAGCACAGGCCATTTCCTTCTTCCCACTACACAGACAATAAGAGGTTAAGAGACCTGCCCCATAATAGCTTCATTAGTTGCCAGACAGGGCTCACAAGAGGTGAAGGGAGATAGCCCCTCAAAAGCCTGGGATACAGAGGATCTGTGATAGCAGACTGGAGGAATGGGGTTAGGATTAGTGGTTCCTTAATTGCCTTTCTTGTACCAAGCATTGCCCTGGACTTTTTAGCTGAACTGGGTTATACAGGACTTCTTTGAATTTGCTTGTGCAATAGTACTAAGATGCAAAAGGAAAGTGATTTAACTATCCCATAGAGAAATCAAAATACCACTTTTATTGCTCAGTACAAGTTATCTCTGGAATTATTTCTGTACCCTTCTCTAAGATATTCTTTCTAGTATTAGGGAATCAGCCAAAAAAACGGTATATATTGAGGGAAGAGTGACTCTACAAAACTGTCCCTTGCACGAAAGGGTGGAATATGTTTGAGAAGCATTTTCCCTGAGTGACAATTCTGAGGTAATATGGTAGCAGCCCTGTCTCAGCATATTTTGGCATTGGGCAGACACAGAAAGCAAAAAAACCCCCAAAACATATAACTACTTCCTACAATGCAGTTCAGAACGGGAATCTCTCACAAGAGATTGAACTGCCACAGCTTGTCTATGAAGGCTAAGTGAAATGAAAAAAGATAATAACTTAAACAGGAAACAGATATCTCTGTAATATTGTTTTGTGAAAAGTGAGGGTTTTACCCAGTAATGTGTTCTCTAAGATTACCACTAAAGGCAGGTGAAATCTACCTGCTTAGCTGAAAGATGCAGTCCACGGTTCAAAGAGGCTTTAGTTTTACTTTCTACATATGACAATCTACAGACTTCAGCCACTGCTTCCATGCTGCCTGATAACCTAAATGAATACAGCATACAGCACTGTAGACAGGTACTATTCTTAACTTCAAGGTGGTAAGAGCTGAAAAATCCACTGTGTCTGCTCATATTCTGACTTTTCAGATAATTATGCTGTTTCCAGGGTATGCCTCTCCATGTGGTTTATGAAAGGGGCCGCCTTTGGCACAAATCCGCATGGGCACAGTTCTACAGATTTCCTTGGACTGAACACAGTCCTAACTACTTTGCTGAGATGAGAGTGACTTCTGCAAGTACTTAGTTCTTTCCCTTAGTAATTCTTCTGTTCTGTTTGGTCCTGTTTTATAGGACAATAAAAATCTGTCCCTTTTAGATCCTTCTACAGAACCTCCACCCCAATGGGCTGGGCAGTGTGTTATTACATGCAATAGCATGCCTGCTCACTCTCTTTTAATGGTGCAAGAAAAGTACCACATATCCTGTGAGTAAATCTGTCTTTCAAATCAAGTCATCAATTCAGTGGAAAGGTCTGGGCTAGAAATGGAAGTTTACAAATCACCTTAGCTGTGATTTTAGCTGTGAGGCACAATAACCTGAATGTTACAAGCAGCTCAGTGAGGAAAAAGGTCTTGGAATGATGCTCAAGTTTGTCTCAAATAACTTCATGCTGCCAAAGAAAGTTTGCACTAGATGGATTTATAAAAGCAGTATAAGGAAAGCTTATAAATCATCTGTACATGACCCTGCAGGTTAACAATGGGAAAGTGAATTCTGTTTGCACACAGAAATAAACATTTTTTCAAATTCATCCCTGCAATCCTCAAACCTCTGTACAAACACAGAACAACGACTCAATTACTAACTATACTACAAACTACAAATACATGACTACCTTTCTCCTTATGATGGTTTTAAAAATAAATCCACAGAGTATGGAATTGAAGATGTTAACATGAGGAAAGGTAAAGCCTGGCACCAAATTTATCTTCCCTTCAATGCATGATAGCTTCTCCACCTACATCTGTAAAAGTTTTGATCAACCTAGTTTCAGCCCCAGGCAAGTAGAGTAGGCCTCCTCTTCTGCTTATTCTTTAGTCTAGTCAATTTTGCTTCATGACAAGCTTCTAACATCCAGACTAAATGATGATTGTCAAAAGGTTTTTCTTATGTTCTCAGCACCAGTTTATTCAGTTTGCCTCATCCTTGGAAATTACTCTCTTAAAGTACTTGCAAACTGTTAACCTGATTTTCTTTACTCATGATAGCAATTCCTCAGTGAAAATGTTGTTTACATAATTTTTCTACTATATCTACTCTCCTAATAGCTTTCTTTTTGGGTTGTTTTGCTGAAAATTCCTTTCATTTCACTGCCTATACTGAGATGCCCTGGATTTCTGGCCTAGTTCCACTCCAGTTGTGTAAGGTATGGAAACTGTTATTGCTGAGATCTCTTTTTTTAGTGAGCACACAATACAGGACAAAAGCCAAAGAGGACTGATGCTCCATAGGTTCTGACTAATGTATTCCACTATTTCTCAGTGTGGCCTCTAAGAGCTAATTGCATTTGGAAGAAAAGGGTCCTGAACAGATTTTCTTTGGCCTTCAATTCACATACCTGATGCAGATTTTGAGCAAGATGCCCATTCAGAGGAGGAATAAAGGTCTCTGCTCCAAACCTCTATGCAAAACTGCCTATAAAAATGGGTCTTCTTGGTAGCTGCTTGTACTAATAAATCCTTTTACTCTGTAAACTTATTTTTTAGTGGGTAGAGGACAGTCTTTTAATACGAACCTCATGAGGCACTCATCCTCCTCTAGCCTAGAAAAACACAAGCTTTGAATTCAGAAGGGAAAGGAGATCTGACAGATAACCAAATCTTCCTTCTTGTTTACAGCCACTAAAAATTATTTAGTCATCTCCTAAAAATCAAAACAGACCCTTAAGTGGCTACTGCAGTTCATCAAGAGCTATCACCAGAACAAGAAGTTATATGTAGACCATCAGTTACATTTACAGCCATATAATGAACAATAGCAAGCCTAGGTGGCTTTAATGGAGTTATTTATGATATTACTCTATGCTCAGCAATGGTAGCAGAATTATTTATGTAGTTGAGCTATGGAATTTCTCCTTCCAGTTATGCCCAACATGCGGTTCACTGGAATACATCTGTAGCACTTTTTTTGCATATCTGAGTATTTCACAAAGTTTAACAGAAGACCAAGAGTAAGTCAGCGCTGACGTTACCAATTGAGCAGTCGTGGCCAGTCCAGTTGGGATCACAGCTGCAGAGTCCAGTATCTGGGAGGAAGGTCCCATGACCAGAGCACTGATCCAGACAAGTGGCTCTTGGGGTCTCACAATTTGTTCCTCCCCAGCCAACAGAACAGTGACATTCTCCTCGGACGCACACGCCTCGTCCCGAGCAGGTAGGATCCATGCAGTCCACTACATGTGAGAAGAAGAGGAAGCAGACAGAGAAAGCAAATGGGAATTTCAGGAAAAAAGCTATCAAACTGTCATCAACACAAACATATTTACACAGTATCTCAAGGTTTCAACCAAAAAGCCCTGCTGTGAACAACACAGATGCTTCGTGCAAGAAGTCAGTGGCCCTAAAAGGCAGTGAGATCTAAAACACCTACGTGAAAAACAGAGAAAAATCCAGTGATGAAATCCATTCTTTTATGCAGGTCTGCACTAATAAGTGATCTTTCTGGTAGGAACAGTCTAATATCAATTAAGAATAGAATAAGAATAATATTCTATTGTACCCATAGTGTGTCTTCATTTATTCTATTAGAATAACCTAAATTACTATTACTAATGAATTTGAAGCTGAGCCCTAGTTTTCTGAGAGTGAATTTTGCATAAGGGTTCAGCAGAAGCTGACATTCTTATTCAGCAAAATACATACTTAAATTGAAGAAAGTGCTTAAATCTATACAGACTTCATGGAGACTTAAAGAAATTTCACATTGAAATATATCCACAGACCTTTTTTCTGGAACAAGGATTAAAACAAAATCATGCCTATTTTTTGTAATGGTGTTCTTCTGGTTTTATTTTTGATCAATTCATACTCTTTTTTAAATGTTTGAGGTTTACTTTTCTCCCCCAAAAAGGCACTTTCCTAACAAGATTGTAGACCATTTAGTTAGGGGTATAGCAATGTACAGCGAAAGACCAAATGTACTCCCTCCCTGATTCCTGAGTTGTGTTTTTTAGGCAACTGTCAGCTGCTCTGCCCACAGGGGAATTTCACCCAGCAATCGAAAAATATGAAATGCACCAGACACCCTCCCAGAAAAAATGACTGGAGGAGTCGATTGTCTATTTATAGATAAAAGCTGATAGGACAGCCAAAAGAAATTCTTCCTGTCTTTTGAAACGGTGTATGGCAGTTCTCTGGGGATTGGTGACAAGTGTCAGTCTGGCTAAGAAGCACAGGAAAACTGTCCAGCTTCTGGCTCTGATACAGCAGAGCAGAACATGGCCACCACACACACGGCAGGTTTGTGGTTCAGTTTTTACCCCTGGAAAAGCTAGTAAGAATTCCACTGACCTGTTTAAGATCCAGAAACCTTAAAAGGAAACACAACAGCTGCTCTGATAATTCCCTGGATTCTCAAACCCTTCTCAGTCTGACAAGTAATGGCTCAGTTATTACTATCCCAAGGCATGAAAGAGAATTTTCTTTTTTGTTTGATTCCTGGAGCTCTGCTCATAGCTGGAACAATCCTCAAAAATTTTAAGAGGCTGGAAAGGATGAGTCCATAAATCTCCTTCACTGTTAGCGAGCTGGGAGCGAGGGTGCCAATTTTAGCATGAGACCCTTGAAGCCCTGGCCCTGTTCTTTCTCAGCAGTAATAAGTATGAAAAGGACTAAGGGATGGAGTAGCAGCCTCAGTCCGTTCTCAGCAGATGGTTTGAACATAGAGAACAAAGATCACAGGCTAACTGACAAGAGGCTACCTCCAGGCAATTAATCATCCCCTCTGAAGGTCAATTGGGAAAAAGGTGAGTTTTACAGGGGCCTCCATCACAGGAGGAAGACAATCTGCTATCTCAGCTCTAACACAGACGATTATAGGAGGGGAATGTGCATGTCAGAAACCCCCATTTATCATAATCCCAAGGCCATTTTTCATGTTGAAATGAGCCCTTTCAGAAAATGTCACACACAATGGCTACTTTAATCTCAGCCTCACTAGCTCTATCTCTTTAGGCTTTCTGCACCATCGGAAGGGCCCTGGGACAGGATTACAGGCTTCTGCTTTCTTCTTAATCAATTGCTTAGTGGATTTGGAGTACAATGGTATATTTTTAGGGAGTTCTGCTTGACAAATTTAGCTGCTCAGCTCTGGGAGAAGCAGAGATGGGGAGCTGGGCATGAGGGCAGAGCAGACAAGATCTAGCATACCTGGAAAAGAAAAAAAAAAAGCATATGTCTGTGTTGTTGGTCAGAAAATGTCCCAAATGGTCAAATTCTTGGTTGGAAAATGCCCTGTTTATAGTTTAGCCTTGTGCAGAATCTTTGCCAGGGAGATAAATCATGCAGCAAGCAAGGTTAGTGCCTCTTCTACACTTTTCCCCAATATGCTTCATGCTTCATTGGTCACACAAGTTATTAAGCTTATTTGGTGCCCAAAGAGTAACTTCTCATATTTCACTACTTAAATTTGCTCCCCTCCCTGCAATGTCTCGCTGGCTTAGGCCATGCCTTATAAAATATGGGCCAATAAACTAAGGAAGGAGAAAAGAAAAACTTGCGTAGGATTGTTGGCTGATGTTTTATAAACATTGCTGAACTTCTATGGGGGGAAAAGAAAAGACAGAAGAAACTGTGGAATGAAAACCCATTATAAACATGGACCAAGCAGTGAAGCTATGAGAACTGAGAAATAATAAAATGTAATCAATACCAGATGGCCCTTCTTAGAAGAGAAATTAAAGAGTAAAAGCAATTTAAAAAATAGTATAAATCAACTTTTTTACTAAATCTAAATATGTATATATATATATTCTCAAGATTTCCCACATGGCATATTTCTAGGTTGCTCCCCCCCCACTACATAATACAAATTATGCCTTGAATATCAAAAACATGCATGCTTGGAAAAATACTAAACAGCCCATAAGAAAAACTATGTTCTCTTTGTTCTTCCTCCTTTTTCAAGTTTTGACCTAGTGGGACTGACACTGTCCCCCGCTACAGTGATAACATAAAATAACTGAGCAGTGCCTGGCTTTTCTGCTTTAAACGTGACCAGGGAAATAAAGGCTCCTGTTAGAAAAAGGGCAAATCTCACTCTGATTTACACACATTAAACACTTCTGGCTGGAGGCAAAATCAGGATCTTTTCATTTCTGTTTATCCAGTAAAGATATGATCTAGTAAATAGGAGGTCTACAGAGATGCTTTAAAGATACTTCAGTAGTCACAATCTTCGGGTTTTGCATGCTCCACAGCTTCACTGAATTGTGCTTTAAGCCAAAATGAGGCTTTCTCAAGAGATGCCTTATTGTTATAAGAGCTGATACTGTCTTCATCTCTAACATTTACTGAAGCCATGCTCATCAGAGATGTCCCACTCCAATACGTTTAACACATCAAAAGAATTGCTAGATTAGATGCCATTTGAATGTCTGAATCCAATTCAGCCTATTTTCATTGCCTATAAAATAAAGCCATTTCAGATCAATCTTTATCCTGCATACATGAAGACAACCATAAATTAATTCAAGCCGTTGTCATTCTTAAACGTATCAAATGACGTCTTTAATTTGTCAAGTGGTGAAGAGGTCTTACATATGCACTTGTGGAAGTGCAATTTAAGAATAATTATTTATCAGGTCACCAGCATAGAATTCTGAGAATAGATTTCAAAACTTTTAAACATTATTCTTTAAATAATACACTTTTGGATATATTTTTATACTCTCTGAATGACTTATACACTTGCAAAACTGTCCACTTTTTCATTAGCAGTAAGAAGCAGTCACAGACTCAGGAAGATAAAGGTTTATGTTGGCAGGTGAGTTCCTACACAAAAAGATTAAAGATAAGTACTAAAAGCAGCCATAAATCTAAATGTAAATGAGAAACGTTTGGGGGCTAATGTGACAAAAAAGCCGTGGAAGAGCCATTAAAATAATATCTGGCTTTGAAGCAGAATTTAATTCAAGTCCTGAGCATTTCTAAGCTTTTAAAGCTGACAAGGATCAGGGACTTTCTCTCACACGCCCCACCATTTTGTGTATGTAAGCAACTGAAATTGCTTGGCATAGCACAGCAGAGAAGAAAGCGCTGTAAAAGTAATTATACGTTTAGATGTGTAAATGGAAACGATGCTTTAATAAGAACATTTGAACATATGATTAGATGTTCTGGTCTTTCAACCAGATTCTTCTATCTGAAGCATTTGATGGCTTTTCATCCAATTATTGAACAAGTATGATAGCTAACGAGAAGTTATGACAACATATCATTTTTATGTTGTATCCATCTATTGTATCTCTAAGGTGCCTATTACTGTTCTGTTTAAGTGCCAGTCCAATTCTGAATTGCCTCCATCCATATAATTACAGAACAACAATCAAAGCAAAAGGCTAATTGAATGTATCTTGAAAATACCTTCTTCACAGCTCTCGCCTTTGTATCCTGGGTTGCAGATACAGGTGCCCATGATGCACGTGCCATGGTTATTGCAGGAGACATCAATACATTGGTTGGTTGGGACATCACACTCCGCTCCCTTCCAGCCACTGTGGCACAAGCACCTTCCTTTCATGTACTGCCCATTTCCACTGCACAGCACTGGGCAGGACGCTATGGACAGACAACAAAAAACACATTAGAACAAATGAAAAATAATTTCAAAAAGGAGCACAAGAGCCCAGATGTGATTTAGATTCTTTATACACAGTCTTCACTGGGGTATGTTGCTGTTTGTTTTGCCAAAACCAAATCTTTTACATGGATGATACCCAGCTTGTTAAGTGTATTCTTCTACGAGTGTTTAAAACAAACAAAAAGTGCTGTTAAGTTAGACTATCTTCTTGCTTTGTGTCTCTGATACCTTTTTTCACTAAACAAACTCACAGTTTTCTTGTATTCTGATTTTACAATGTACAATGTCTTCTTTCATCAGTATCACTGACCTCAGATTGCTTATCACTATCCCTGACCTGCTGCCAGACTTTCCTTGACACTGTCTCTGCTGTGGACCTCAGTGACATACAGATCACTCCCCTGTTTTTTTCTCGGTTAACTCCCAGCTTTTTTGCTCAGAGACCAGAATGCCACACTTAGACTATTTCCCTGATTTAGCTTATGTCATACCATCAGCTACCAACTTTCTTCCCTGAAATGGTTGTCAAGCATTGGAACAGGCTGCCCAGGGAAGTGGCTCAGTAACTATTCCTTGTGTAATTTAAAAGATGTATGGACGTGGCATATAGGGATATGGACTTGGCAGAGCTGGGTAAATAGCTCGACTTGATGAAAAGAGTTTTAGAGGCTTTTTCCAACTTTAACAATTCTGTAGTTCTAACTGAAAGTCCAGCCCCCATTTTGGTTATCACCTCTCCTGGACTCAATTCATCACCACCCACAACGCAAAATTGGCCTCTACTGTTTCCAAGCTCCCTGTAACAAAAGCTGTGTAAATTTGTCCTCTGAAATTTGTATCATTTATAAAGGATTCAAAAGAGGATTTTTAATTGTCCTTGTTTTCAATTGTCCTTGTCAGCAAAGTCAGCTGACTCTCAAGGCCACACAGATACAGGATTTCTTCCCTGTGATAAAGGGAAGAAGAGGAAGATGACAAGCTCAAGCTGTGGCATGATGGATCCCAGGATTAAGCATTTTCAGAGCTAAATTTGGAAATTGCCAGGCAGAGTTGGATGGAATGAACTGATGGATACAGAACAGGTTCCCCAAGGAAGAAGAGGGCATCAAGGAACAAACCTCAGCCTTCATGACCACAGCTTTTGTAATCACTGCTCTTCAAGCCTTCTCCAGTTCCTTTCAGACGATGCCTTCTCCTTATTCCATTCTCTACACCAGCCACATCCTTTTGTCCTCTGCTCTGATTTTCCCAAGGAAGATGCTGATTTCAGTCTCTCAGAAACAATAGCCTTTTCCTGTTCACTCTGCCTTGAAACTTCTTGCTTAAGTCCTGTTCTCTTTCATTTAATTTTACTGAAACTCAGTTGCAAGGACATATATTCAGCACAGACTGCTCTTGTTCACTGTTGCACATCAGCCTTAGGTGAGAGCAGCTGGCCTTCTCATCTGCCCCTCAGAACGGCAATTTATGAACAACTTTATGCAGGACAAATGTGAAATGAATATTCCATTCTGCTGCTTAATTCAGCTGCATTAGACATGTGATGAATCCTCTTTTGCTTTGTTCCTGACTTTATGTGTGGGAAGAGGTATTGCATGGTTAAGGAAAGCTTTCCTCTCCTTCTCTTCCCATCATTTTTTCAGACAGTAATCTCATGAAGTGCATCATGAGTTGTTTCCACGTGTCCTTGTAGTCAAGTCAGTTTGAGTGTTCCAGAACTACAGCAGCCTCAATAAAATACAAAGCATTGCCAACTCTGACTCTTAAACCAGTTTGATATGCAGTGAACTATATTTGCCTGACCAAGATAAAAGAGGTTTAGGAAAGAAAGGAATTTGGCAACTGTTATTACCAAGGAGCACTCTGTTCACTTGAAAGGAAACACACTGCAGTGGTGGATTGCAAGTGCATCATTTGCAAGATGGTATCTACCTATGCAACATGAGACTTAAATTGTTTAAGACACACAATCTTGTGTGCATGGTTCACAGCACACTCACTCTGTAATTTCACTTTTCAGCTAAGTGATGGAATTTTCTGCCCCACCCATCTCAAATTTCAGTGCTCAGCAACGGACAGTGTTCTTTCAAGGCACTGCAGTTCTTTTCAGCAAGAAGAAAGAACTGCCTTTAACCAGGGAGAGGTTGCTGAGAAAGACATGTTTTCTGACAAGACACCTGATCACTCAGTAAAAGATCAGATAAATTACTGGCCATCTGCAGTGAGACTGACACTCCACAGAGCCTTCTGTGGACAACACCTTCACATCACCTGCAAAGCACTGCTACAAATGTCAAGGCAATGGCGAGAACCAGACCTCCTCTGTAGCATGCAATAATCAATAAAGGCAAAAGAGACTCCTGAATTTTTTCTCCTGTTACTTGTGCAACTCTTTTCCATATACAAAGATATGTAATTATTATCTGATCATTTAGGTTCCAACAATGTCTATGATAGGAAAATTACAGTAATTCTCTAGTGTGGTAATGATAGCAGCAACCCAAATACATACTCTTTCTTGCGAAGTTCAGCATCAGAGAGTAAGATTATTTGTTTGTTTACTTTATACAGAACTTGAAAACACCACCTCCCATGTCCAAGAAAACATTCAAGAAGCCTTTGGAATATACCTCTGGTGACTTGCTCTTATTTTATTTTGTTTAAAATAGTTGGTTAATAATACATTAATAATTAACCATGACTAAAAAGAGAAAGCGTTTCTGCTCCAGTTTCCCATTCATTTGGATGGTGAATTACAAGGCTGAATTAAAACAAAGAAACACCCAGGAAATCCACAGAATTCTTCATGTGAGCAGGAACCTGTTATTTAAGGATTACTGCTCTGTACAGGGATTGTGAAGGGCTGCAGATGGATACTGTAACAGCCTTAAACATGCTGCTCTTTTGAGGGATTTGTAGGTCAAAAGAAGAATCTTGGATGCCTCTGAAAACCAGCAAGGTCAATGCTGGGATCCTTGGATCTCATCCTCATGGCAACATAATCTATTTAACATGCCCAGTGAATGGGAATGTATACATAAATATAATTTTGGCACTCCAGGTATTATTCTGTCTTCCTAAAGGCAGAGTGCAACCTGTGATCTCAACTCAGATGATTCTGAACGAAAAGACAGAGTTGAATAAAAGGTGTTCATAGCAGCTAGAACATGTGCTCTGGTCAAACAGGAGAGACTCACATGGCTCCACTGAAAAGCCTGAGAAGGTTTGGGATATAGCCCAGGAGGGGAGGTGAGCTCCTCTGAAAGCGGAGTCAGAACAAGAGTTTAAGTATTCTGACTCACAGTGAAGAAAGTTCTTCTCCACAGAGTCTACAGCGAGCCTTGAGGGGAACAAGCCCTGAACTTCTGCCCTTACTGAAAGTTAGGAGGTGTGAGCTGGAATATGCTATGGGACATGGAAAAAACTCCTTTTGTCTCCAGCTCCAGGGATTTGAAAAGGAGCTTGGAAATGCAAACCAAGTGTAAGGAAATGCAAACCAAGTGTAACCTGAGTCAGCAAGAAGTTTGACATAACAGCTCTCAGGGACGCAGCTTGCCACATCCATCTTACTGGGCTGTGAACTCTGAAACCCCGGCGGGTTCAGCCCAGCCTCGCTGCCTCGGCAGGGAGCTCCCGCCGGCCCTGGGGGTGCGCGGCTCCTTATCTCTGTCTCCTGGCTCGCTGCTGGGATGTGACCCTGCTCAGCTGGAGGGGGAGAGGGCCGGGGTTGGACAGAGTTTAGCTCTCTCCTGGGAAGGCGCCAGCCTGCTTTCCAAAGCAGCGATGAGCTGGGGTGAAAGCCTGACCTGCAGCCTCACCGAGGCTCCTTGGGTGGGCACTAATGTTTTATGCTACGTCCCTCCCCAGATTTATAAATCTGTACTTCGTTTGTTGGACTGCTTGAGCCAAAAAAGGCCTTGAAAAGGTTGATGCACAGTATCCTGTCATTTCCCACATGCAAGGTTTTGATATCTTGGTTTGAAATGTGTTCCTACTAAAAGTATTTCAGTTTGTTTTTTAAATGTTTAAATAACCCCAAAAATTCAGGCCAAAGAAAACCTTTCCAAACAAATCTATTAAAAATACTTATCACTTGAGCAGAAAAATGTATTATACTGTTTACTGCAGTAAGTCTCCTTCCCGGTCCTTCCAGTGTTTTTATTTTTGGCCAGAGTAACCAGTTGTTCCTGCCATTATTCCACTCCTAGCCTTACTCCAACCCTGCCCTATTCCCCACAGCCAGGCTCAGGTAGACTTCGAAGCACTTTTTGTATAATCAGTATCTCAAAAGAAAGTATCATTATACACTGATAAAGTGCTCTGCTAAACAAACCATAATGCCACACTTGTAAGTCATGCTTTCTAGTCACTTCCAGAGAGAAAATTTCCAACGTGACATATTGCCTGACCACAAGCAGTCCAAGGGGTTGTGTTGTTGCTAAGGGCACAGCAGTCACAATTAGCATAGAATCATAGTGTCATTAATGTTGGAAATGCCCTCCAAGATCAAGCCCAACTCCTAGCCCAGCATTGCCAGGCCACCACTAAACCATGTCTCTAAATGCCACACCTACACTCCCAGAGATGGTGATTCCCTGAGCAGCCTGACAAATGCTTTACTGAAGAATTTTTTCCCAATAGCCAATCTAAACCTCCCCTGGCACAACTGGACGATGTTTCCTCTTGTCCTATCGCTTATTACTTGGGAGTAGGGACCGATCCCCACCTGGCTAGGGTGGGGTGCTCCTTTCAGGCAGTTATAGAGACCAGTAAGATCTCCCCTGAGCCTCCTTTTCTCCAGGGAAAACACCAGCTCATCCCTCAACTACAGAGGGAAATTTTAGCAAATTTGTAGCAAACAAATTCAAAGATCAACTTGTTTCCATTCTACTGCAGCATTCCCCTGCTGGGTGAAGAGTACTTTGTAAAAGGCACCGTCATGAATATGATTCCCAGAAGAAAAATGTTAACTGAACAGGAGAGGGGAACAGTTAATAAAGCATAAATTCCTACCTCTGCCACAGTCAGGGCCCAGAAAGCCAAGGAAGCAATGGCAAGTCCCAGACACACAGTCTCCATTCCCATAGCAATTACTGGGACAGTTATCCACTGATTCTGGAAAACAAAAGAGAATTCAGACACTTCTGTAGGCAAGAAAACACCTCTGAGTTTAGGAGGGCTCTGGATGGGCAGGACAGTTGAAACTTCAAAGCAATTGCTGCACTCGGGGTGAAAGCATTAGTATGAGCTTCATTATACCCTGCCCATCCATTTACACCAATGGATGGTTCCACTGCAAATCCTGTGATTAAATACAACCTGCTCAGCACCCACCAGATTTGGCATTCTCTCAGTACCTGAAAACTTCCAAATGTCTTTTCTTCCTGTATATTTTTATGACCATTTTTCCTCTTTGAATTTATTGCAGGGATGCAATACACACCATTCTCATGGCAGAACATGCACTTTTGGTCCAGTTTGTTGACTTGATTAAGTGACCTTGAGGCATTTATTTGTGCCAAAAAGAGCTGAGTGATGATAGATATGTTTCCCTATGAACTTACTGAACACAGACCCTTGGTTCATCCTATCTGCTTGTTCAAGAAATACTTCTAAACCAGATTTATTCTTATTTGCTCTGCAATATTATATTGAATATAGTACATTATACATTATATAATTTATATCTTTAACAGCTCAGAGTACTGGGGCTAATATTCTATTTGGTGGAACAGGAATGGGTCTATTCCACATTTTCTTCTGTTTCAAGTTATCATCTTAAATTCCCTGACTTTGGCAAAAGAACACCAGCTATTAATTTTTCAGGGGAAGTTAACAGGTAAGCAAAATGTTATCTAGCACTTCTCTTTTGAGGAGAGTTCAGAATATTTGGGCTAAAACATAGCTTTCATAAAAGAACAACACAAGCTGGTAAACACATCCAAAAGAGAATGAAAAAAATCTTGTTTTCTTACACTCAACTGTGAGTGAAGACTGAGTAAATGTGGGTGGGGCTATGAAAGACATTGTAATAAATACCATGGTTCATTCTGCAGTGCAATTTCACATTTTCTTTGAGGGAGATGCCTATCAGATGACAACTGGATTTGGTTATATAGCGGGGGCACTGGTGGTACACATGGAGTGGGGTGAAAATCTCAGCCCTGTGAATAATGATGAAATGCATTTGCACAGATGTACTTCACGAGACCTTGTGGGAGAAAAGTTATTTGTAAACTCCCAATCAGTGCAAGTGAAGAGAACCAACAGCAGCAGAGATGTGCAGATTAGTTTCTAATCACAAATGAAAGGAAGCTAGTTTCTGGATGGGTGTTTGCCAAAGAGCAGAGGTTTCTGAAGGACATTTTAAAGGCTGTGGTGTAATTTAATCATTCATAAAGGACAACACAATTTTAAATAATGGAACCAGTTCAAAGCATTTATGTTTTAGGTCCTGGCTTCAGACATCTCATAAGCAGACAGCTCCATGCAGCAAGAAAGGTGCAAGGAAGTGCTGTCAGTTCCCTAACACTCAGCAGTTAAGCAGGTATTCACTTGATGGCATATGGAAATACAGTCACAACATACAGTCAACCCTTTAGGCTTGAGCTGCCATATTTATTCCAATCAAAGAGCAGCCATGCTTCCTAGAATAAAGAAATACCGATTCAGGCCTTGTGCATTTATACTGATATTTAGGAATATCATCTCTCACTTCATAGCAGGTATAAACACAAATCTATCCTGTAAATCAAAAGTTAATAGTAGCCCATGTGTATACAATCTTCAGAACTTTGACATGGGTTAATGTCACTGCTGAAAACAAAAATGAACTCACTTCAAGCCTTTTTTCTCTACGCTTTTTTTACAATACTTTCATTTTTCTTTTCTTCAAGAAATATACAGAGAAATTTAGGAAAAAGAAGTTATATATGTACATACTTGCACACACGAAGAACATACAGAATGTGAGTTCTGTGAAACAAGATATTGAGACGGGCAAAGAGATTTAACCATTCCTGTTACTGAAAGGGTCAGTCCTTTTCCTCTAATCTTCTCATCCGAAGAACAGCTCTAAGCTCCCTCTTCTTGTGCTGGTTCTGGCACTTGTCAGACCCTCCAATGAGGTGGTTAAGATCAAAAGGTGGCAAGAAAAAAAGAATGCAGCAGAAAAAAACCCTAGAGGGTTTGTTTTCTTTTCCTGCTGCCTGAAAACTGTGAAGAGAAGGGCTGTGCTATTCAGCATCAGTGCAGTTGGCCCATGACACCTCACCACCCCAGTGCCACACTGGGTCAGGGGCTGCAAGGTGGAGTAACACTGCATAGATATAATACATGTGACCTTTGAATTCAAGGGGAATACCTCAGGGCTTGATGCAGGAGAGTCTCCCAGCATTAACAACACCTTCAGAATATTAACAACTATTTTTAAAAGCTTTTTCTCAAGTTTTTGCTTTAATGGACCAAACTGAGATCTTGAAAAGAAGTAAATATCCATATAGCTTTCTTGGTGTATTTTTGTAATATAATATTTAAGCAAAATAGTAAAAAGACCCAGAGAAACATCTAGAAATTATCTAAAAAAGTAGCATAACGTCAAGCAACTGTTCCAATGTGTGACAATGCACCACATCAGCTAAGTGGTAATCTTTGTAACTGGAAACAATATTTTGCAGTTACAGCGGGTTCAGCTGGTGTTTGTTATACCTGGGATGAGACAGGCAAGACTCTACACACCAATTCGATGTCCACTGCAGATTAAGCTGAATTATTTTCTCCAGTGCAATGACAATGGATAAAGGGATTTAGAAGCTCAGAGTGACTACAGAAATGGAGCAGACCTGTGCTTAGGTAACCCACCTTTCCAGAATTTTCGGGTGAATCCATGTAAGAGCTTTGGTGGTGCATCCTCTCCTTTTCTGACTAGTTCAGCATAGACACCTATAACTGGTCAGATCCCTGCTGACAGTGACTGACACTAACACATTAAAAATATATATTCACATCTATTCTCTGGTTCATATGCAGATCTGACATTTCTCATTGTAAAGCTGCAGTGATATGCACACATATCACTTTATCTATCACTATCTCCTCAACCTTTGGTTTCCCAGACACTTTGCAAGTGTGGCCAAACTGCTTCATGCCATGCAGTGGCTAACTCAAAAGGAATTAAACAAGTGGATGAAACCCATTTTACCTTCCTCACTGAAGCACCTCAGTAGTTCTTAGTTGTGGCCTGAATACCCTCTACTATTAATAATAGAGTAGGTCCTTAAAAATCCTTTCATCCCATTTCACTGCTTTCTCTGATGTCCGTAGTTTTTCTAATACAGCCAAAAGTAACACTTTTAATGTATTCTCATTTTACACTACCTCTATTTGCCCTGGAATAACCTGCCTGATAGAGATGAGATGAAGTGAAAAGAAACTCTACTCCCCCTGTGACTTGTGCCACTTGCGGTTTTTTAGCAGTTAAGGATGCAAACTTTCCTGGTGATTCAGGGCAATTAAGGTCTTCACACACTCCCAAAAGTTCTTCACTACTGAGAATCAATTCTGAAAAGCGATAAGGGTTCATGCAGTGCATCTTTGTCTCAAAGCTACTCCCAAACAACTCCAAAGTATTTCCATAGAGGAAGTGTTAAACGAACACACTTTTTTTCCTCAGAAACTCTAGAGCTAATGAGCACAAACAAGGCTGAGACTGAGGCTTGTGAACAGCAAGTCTGCAAGCTGTGTGTGCAACACTGCGCATGCTCCTATTTATATTCTTAGGCAGAATCTACCTGGAATTTCTTTTCACTTTGAAGTTTGCAGGCATTAGTTTGCACTCACTCAAGGCTTCTCATAAAAACCTCTGTTTTCATCCTAGGACTGAATTTTGTTTCCGTGGTTACAGGCTCCCAGTTGGGCACCTCAGACAATTGTCTGGCCCTTCTGGCATGTGCAAGTGCACACTGCTCTAACACCTATATTTCAAGCTAAACAGGAGGAGGTGGGTGACTTGGCATCAGAAGTTAAGGAGTTGTGATGGAAGAGCCCTGGAAAGAATGAAGAATCAGACATTTTCAGAAGCTAGGGCTTAGCCAAATTATTATCATATGGGATAGAAGGGACACAACTTTAACATTCAGGAAGTCCCTAAGTCAGTGGCACAAAGCAGCTGTTTTTCTTTTGAGTATGTTCACAGTCAACATTGCTACAGAGGTGACACACTATCAGTCAATAAGTAAAAACAGGCCACTGCAGTTATGGCTGGCTTCTAGTCTCCATTATACAGCTTATTCTGTAAGCTGTTCACATAATTAGAGGAGTATTTTCCAATATATACAAAATTCCATATGGTGTTTTATGAATAGTACCATGGGAACTCCTTTAGAGAATCATGACAATGTTTTTGTTTTGCTTCATTTAATTGTTAAAGTTCACTGTGAGACCATGAACAATTCTTTTTTAGAAAGAGATATATATGTTTTCTGTTTCCAGTCTGATTCCCACAGTTTTCTCTTGGCTTCCAAATCCCCAAAGAGATGTGACTGACACCAGCCAGTAAGGGCAGAGATTAATAGCTGAGGGGCCAGCCAATGGATGATGCAGGATGCCTTCATCAGGTTTTGCTACTGTGTCCAAAGAGAACACTGAAAACACAGTTTCCATGCCACCTTTCAACCACCAATGGCAGCAGGAGTGAAACTTCTGAAAGCAAACAACTCACACCAGGGGCACACTGGCAAAACTTGACGTGTTGGGGTTTCTAATAGGGAGTGTAGAAGTTTGCCTATGGAATTTCGTGTTCTGCCAGCTTCAAAATCTAAATAGCAACTGAAAAAACAAGTAATTTTATGGAATCATAGAATCACTGGATGGTTTTGATTGGAAGGGACCTTAAAGACCATGCAGTTCCAATCCCCCTGCCATAAGCAGAGACACCTTGCACTAGACAAGTTGCTCCACAGCACATCCAAACTGGCCCAGGATGCATCAGCCACAGTTTCTCTGGGCAGCCTGTGACAGTGTCTCATCACACAGTGAGGAATTTCTCCCTAATATCTTATCTAAACCTGCCCGCTTGTCAGTTTGAAACCATTCCTCCTCGTCCTATTCTATCCATGCCCTTGTAAGAAGTCCTGCTCCAGCTCTCTTGTAGCCCCTTTAGGTAATGGAAGAGCTCTAAGGTCTCCTTGGCACCTTCTCCAGGCTGAGCAACTCCAATTCCCTCAGCCTGTCTCCGTAGGAGAGGTGCTAAAGCCCTCTGAGCATCTTCGCAGTTCTCCATTATAAATATCCTCATACTTCTCTGAGAAAAAGTCTAAATGAGACACTTGGTTTTCAGATCCACACTGTCTCATTTTGGAGAGTGGTATGGAAATGCCCTGTCTGACAGAGCAGGTACACCCCACTCTAGGACAACCTACCTCAACCAGGAAAAGGAGGATGTACAAAAATCTTTCTGGATTCATAAAAATAAGAATTGGACATCATCCATTAAGTGTGAAAGCCTAAACTTCTCCAAGAGAAAAATGCTTCTTCTGAAGTACTCTTTAAGATCTTTTTTGCTCATGAGCTTTAATAAGCAAAGAAAGAAAGAAAGAAAGAAAAAATCCCTAAGTATCCTCAGCAGCTATAATTCAACATATTGCATAAAATAACATTGAATAGCTATTTTTGCCATTTATTTCAGGGAATGTTTTCAGTACAAGTAAACTCACAGCTGGCAGGTTTTGAGGGAAACTTGGCTGAAACCTTTATCCCATCACTAGTCTTCCCACTGTAATCACCCTTTACTCTGAGAGAAGCCATAAACTGGCATGATCCAGCCCATACCCACAAAAGGACTTCACACCACACTATCTTTTATTTAAGGGTTTTATCGAGCTCAATATGAAATTGCTAATTGTTACCATTTCTGTTTTTTATTTTTAGGTTGCTAATCTGAGGCATGGACAAATACAACGCAGCATTTGCTTCATATTATAAATTGACTCATGTGACAGCGACAAAGCTCCCAGGCTAATGGTCTGCTCAGGGGACCACTTTGCTGCTGACAAAAAGCCCCATGAAAGCCAATTCTACTGTGGTGAACCCTATAAAGATCTGTCGGCCTGGCTCACAACTACCGACATGAATTACCTTTATCCAGATGCAACACAATAAACATATTAAGAAGGCAGACAAATTTCTAGACTCTTGATGGACTTCTTCTTTATATACTCACCATGTTTGCTGGTCAGCAGTACAGCTACTTTAAAAGTATTTCCGCCTTATTTATTTACTATGCAACATTCAACTTAATAGCTTGTTTCCCTATCTTTGGGCCAGAGGCCAAGGCAGATGTTTGCCTGACACCAAATCCTATTAGAGGCTGCAGTAACACAATTGTGTGTTAAAGATAAATATTTTATAGCCTGCACTTGCCACCAAGCGTCATCATTCCCTAGGCATTTAGAGGCAACTATCTATTGGCAAAGAAAAAATAGTTATCTAGCTGGCAACTGAAGGCAGTAGCTTTTTGGGAGTTAATAAGCACCAGGACTGCTTTCTAAGAACTGATTAAATGCCATTCAGCGTGGTGTGGCTGTATGAATTCAAATGTAACTGTTTCATTTGATAACCTCAAAAAGTTTCTCTGGAGATGGCTGTGTTTGGTGTCAGAGACATGTGGGAATAGCACTGCAGTAGGACAAATAGACCTTAATGAATCAATGTTATTCTCAGTTCTGGAATGAAGGTTCAAGGAATATAAAAAAAATGTATCAATGAGAATATTCTATATTAGAAATGAGATGCAAAGAAAAGAGCAGGGTTTTTTTAAGTATCCCATCTGGTCCCTTCAACTAGTAGTCTACTCCACCACTACGTAAGAAATGGCCTCAAAATGTTTTGTTCAGTGCTGGTGAGAAGATATATGTACCTGTTCAGCCTAAAATAAATTGCCACAGCTACTCATCTACCAGCCCAGGAAGATATTGCATACATACTAATTGGTACAATAAAAGGTTTTGCCCTTTCCTAATAAATGTTGACTATCTCTATACAAAGATGCATTAGTTCAAAAATAGCAAGTAAACTAAAAAATGAGGTAAACCAAATAATTAGAGTAGAATTGTTTACTGTATCAAACAAACACATGTATTTATTGCCACGCAGAAATACATTGTTCCTAACTGTCCACTGATCTATTTTCTGCCTAGTTGTATTCCCCCAGCTAATGAAAATGTTTTGCTGGGAGGGAGGGCAAGGCAGTAAGTAGGTAGGTTCCATGGCTCATATTTGCCCTTGAAATCCTCTCTCAGCAAAATCAGTGCAAAAGGGCCATGAGGAGTGTCCAGCATTCCTTTCACTGTACACTGAATTACATTGCTTGGGAGACTGAAGGGACACCACATTATTTCACCTTACTCTTTGCTGCTGCACTAGAGCAACCTTAAAAAGCCACATATTATTTTTCCTGGATCTGCTTGTCCAGGATAAAACTGACACCTACAAGCTCATTGCAATAACATCTCTCTCACAAAAATGCTCCTTGTCACTGCCCCGACTATGCTAGCAATAATTTTAATAGGAAGTCAAGCAGTATAACATGAAAGGCAAAGAGGATTCTGAAGCTCTGTGAACACATTTAATTTACTTCCCAGTTGCAGAGCTTGCAGTCTTGTTTATTTTTCAAAGAAATGATGCTACTCGATTGAATTTCACTGCAGGAGAGGTTGGATTCTAAGCCTAGAGAACTGTCACCTGCCCTTGTAATTGTGGTAACAATGCCAAGGCAGACGTGGAGGTGAGAGAGGATAAAACAGGTTTCAGATGTCTTCAAGCATCAGATTTGACATTAGGAGCCAAAAAACAAAAAACAAACAAAAAAAAAAAAAGGGGGGGGGGGGGAAAAGGCAAGGTAAAAGAAACAAAGGAAATGTGGAAATGCTGGGTCTGGTATGCTCTTGCTCCTCCTCTTCCTTACCCAGATGAAGTTTTAAAGGACTGATTCCTTCTTATAGTACATCATCACCTGCTGAGATTTCAATTTTTCTGCTTCATTTGTGTTTTATACAGCTTTTATACTTCTAGCTCAAGTAATCCACACCTGGCAGCCTGGGATGTGAAAGTCTTGACAGCATCATGGAAACTCAGTCATTATTTTTGAGTGCTCTTTCACAGCTCCCTCTTCTGTAGGGCACCTAGTGTGATGCTGATACTGCTAATGCCAGTTGATGTGGTGCCAGATTTTGATTTTTTTTTTCTTTTTCCTAAGGCTGGGAGGTCTGCTTTAATTAAGGACCCATGCATATAACCCTGTTTTGCTCTCACACCTCAGTGGAACTCTAATCTTCACATGCAGGTATAAGGATGCTAAATTAAGAAAAGGGCAACAAGCAGGCAGTCCTCTAAACAACTCTTTAACTCTCTCCTGAATCCGGAAAGCGAAAGAGAAGGACAGTAACCACAATACTGAATTGCATGTTATTCTCCCTTCTCTTTCTCTGTAAGAATGTTTCAAAAAAGCAATTTGGAAGCGTGGATACACTCTCCTATCTCCATGAGGGTACTGACAACAGACACCTGCCCCTGCAGAAGTGACTCTACAGGCTAGGCCATTTTACAAGGTGATGGTGAAGCACAGAAGGTTTGGTGCTCAGGGGCAGTTGAGTTGCTTATTGAAATCAAGAGCTGCTGATTTTGCCAAATTTCACAGTACATCATGTGAGCACATTTTCCCTTGAGCTGTCTGTACTTTGGATTTTAGGCCTGGTTTGAGATGTCTACCCAGGTACTCAAATGGCTCTCACCACAATCCTATCAGTCTTTCTCACACTATTTCAAGCACATTTGACTCCAGGCCCAGCTGTAAATACTAAAAAGTCAGCTTTTTTCCGTCCTATTTTGAACTCTGCTCTACAGAAAGAGGGACCAAGTGGGAATAGTTTGGGGAGTAAATAAAGAAGAGAACAAGCCTGATCATTTCAGAAACCTTTGCCACATTTGGTCTGAACTTGGGTTGCCCTTCGAGAGAGAGCTTTAGCTTTATCTCCCAGATTCATTCCTTTCTCTTACTGCTTCCTTATTAAGAAGAAATCTTTCCAGTGCAGAATGCCTTATAATCTGAAGTTCTCAGATGGTTGAAAGCATAAAGCGTAATGGGATTTCAAACGCATTTGGGCACTGGTCGATGCATATGTCCTTTTAACTTGATGGTAAAATCTCCCTTGACTTCACCAACTTTTAGGAAATCCTGCTAATTTATTTCTCCTCTCCATAGGGCCAAGCAGAGAACACTGTTTTTTTCCCTTACAATGTGAGGAATGCTAAAAGCACAAAAAGGTCTTGAAATAAAGTTCTTAAGGAATCATACATTGACCATCTGAAAACACCCTCTGTTCCAAAGTACTTGAAATGTGATCACAGGTTGGAAGTTAGCTGGGGAAAAAAATTCTGTGAATGATTTTAAACAAGGAGTAGCTGTTGGACTGAAGCCTTCTTCTTTTTCCTTCTGAAAGGCAGTTTCCAAGCACAATAATACTTTAATCCATACTTGTAATGTAACTATGACATGGCTATGGATATCTAGAAAGACACACTATGAACAGTTATTTTCTTCCTAGATTCCCTTTTTTGCAGTTGGAATATTTTTAAACCTGAATTTCACTCCAGTAGATGAAACTCTCATATCCCCTTTTTGCCCAGGGGATTGCAAAGAATTTTTTTTTGTTCCTTCCCACTCTCATAAATTGTTACAAACTAATACAGGAAACAACAATTATTCAGCCTTCAGGGTTCAACTTCTGGAGCTGCATTAGCAAGAGGGAAGTTACTTTACGTTCAGTACATTACATTTTCTGCTGTCATAGCTCAGGGCAAGGCTAAATCTGGCCTTGAGTTTCAGTTTAAAAAATGTTTTAAGTTGGTGTATTACAAGAGGAAAAAAGCAAACCATTCTTGCATACACAGAGAGAGAGCTGTAAATGTAATCTCTTTTGGTCAAACAAATGCCATGAGATCATGGCAATGTTATAATTTTGGGTGCAAAAAAATAAATTTCATTTTACACCAAGTCTTTAGTTAATAGATCCAGCCGGATGACTAAGGATGTACTGGCTGGAATGACTGATATGTGAGGTTCAGTTAGGCAAGTGCCCGGTGCTAGGGACATGCCCTCAAGCAGGATTCCTGGTCTACACAAGAGCCTGATTCCCCTCCAGGTTGTATGTCAGCCTTGCCCCCCTGTAGAGATGCTCCCAGTTCTCTGGGGCATCCCAGGCGCCACCAAAGTCCTGTGCTCAGGCAGCTGCATTGAACTCTTGGTGGTCTTCTGTCAGGGCCAGACAAAAAGCAGTACTTATGGCTCCACTCCTGCCCCTTGCTGACTCGCTGCACAAATGTGGTCAAATCTTGCTTCTACTCAGAGCTTCCAGCAAGCTGTCTAGAAACCAGTTTAAGATAATCTATCTAAATCAGTTTAAGATAATCTATCTTTTTCTGAGACTGTTGTAGCACTCAGCAAATAAAAGCAGTCACACATGTAGTACACAGACCAGCTGTTATAATTTAAAAAGTCAACATCTGCCAGGAGCGATTCCACAGACCATGTCCTTCTCATCTGCTCGGCCCCCGTCCAAAATGAAGATTGGTCCAGTGACTCCTGAGGTGCTGATGTTGTTGGCTTCTGTTCTTTTGTGGTCTTGCATGCAAGTATGTACACATGAACACAGCCTTTGGAAAAGTGAGGCTTTAAAGTGTCTGTTGTTCTAATACAGAAAGAGTTCTCCTTTAGTTGGCCAAAGCGGACGAGTAACTCCCACAACCTTATTTCTGTGCTTTAGCAGGGGAGCATTCATGGAAAGAAAAGCCTGCACAAAGCTGCTCTAGCAGCTCGGTAATACGACACAGGAATAAAACAAGCTGTGCTTACATTAGCCCGCAGTCTGGGCTGCGTGGAAAGAGCTACATGCAAAAGTGTAAAAACGAAAACCATATGCACCGTTTTACACATTTCTCCAGAACCCCTCAGACAGTACTTAAATGCCATGTTATTAAGGCAGAATTCTGCTGTTCTGAAAAAAAGTGAAGAGAAAAACACAGTGACAGAAATAACAGAAAGAAAGAAGTAACAGAAAGAAAGAAAGAAAGAAAGAAAGAAAGAAAGAAAGAAAGAAAGAAAGAGGAAAAGGCTTTAACTTCAGCAATAAATAAACCTTTTTTTGACCCTAAAACTAAAGTAATTCCCCAATCAATAAACCTTTTGTAAAAGCTCTGTCAGTTCAAGAGAACTTGCCTGCCTGAACACAGCAAATGGACATGCAAGTTCAATGCTACCAGTCCATGTAAGTACAGATGTAGGAAAAGCTTTTCAAAAAGACAAATCTACCTTCATTTTTCTATCACTTTAAAGAATGATTAAAACCAGACAAAATCTGGAACATTAAAGACATTCAGACATCTCACTTCTCTTGAGATGAATACTTACCAGCATCCAAGCAGTCTTTAGACACATGGCCTAATTTCTTCTATAAATGAATATATAAATGACAATATAAATGAAAGTATCTGTCCATTTTTCTATTTTCCCCAACCAAGTTATCACTTGTAATTGTAAGATGTATTGAAAGAGGTGTGTACATATAGAATCAAAATAAAAAATAAAGAAAAAGTTCAAATCTAACATTAAATAAATCATTGCATTTCTGCTTTAAAACTAAGCTAGCTTTACACATTTTAATTTTCTACTGCTGGCTTTTATTCACCAATCATCAGTGAAGAGATACACTCTACATAGAAAGAGCAGCCGTGGAAGTTTTCACAGCCAAACATCTGACCTTTACAGGCTTCTTATTATTTAATTATCTTTGAGACGTGTCTTAATTTCCTCTTTATTAGAGATGCCTTACGTCTTCAATAGAAAAATCCTGAAATAATAATTTTGCCTGCCATTATGGCTTGGGAAGCAGGGTTATTATGCAAGAATTGTTTCAGACACTTGCAGAGAGAAAGAAGGTCATTACAAGTAACATCTAGATTTGAAACAATTGGTCTGACTTCCTGTTCCTTGGAAGTGCTGTAGATCTAAGCAGCAGCAGGCAGAAAGCTGCAGTTAACATTTAGGGAGCAGTGTACCCCAGGAACACGTACAAACATTACTGACTGAAGCTGAAAGGGATTTAAGAGCCAGGAGGAATGTTTGATCTGTTAGGAGTTGTCTGAAAAGGCAGACACAGAGATAAACTCAAACACTGGAACATGCTCACCCTCTTGGCTCACTTCACTGGGAAATGAGGCTGTTCATCAGTTTTGAGAAAAAACGTGAAAAGATTAAAGGGAGCACTGATAAAGCTGCTGTTGACTTCCAGATGCTAAAGTTTTAAGGGCTGTGTCACTATCTATCCAAAACCATCATTACTGTTTTACTGAGAATAGCAAACAAACTCTGGATATGAGGAGTGCAAACTAATGTGAAAAGTTTCTTTCCATTTCCAAATCTAGTCTCAGCCCATGTTTGCTTTTTATTAAGCCCTATAAAGAGAACAGACTAGATTTACACATAGGCTAGATGAAAGTGAAATCTCACCAAGCACACTACAACACCTGCTTGGAGTGGGGAATTCTTGCAGCTCACAAAGCTCAGGCAGAGGGAGTCCAGCCCACATTTCTGTCTTGCCTTGTGATACTGAACCTATCAGATTGGGCTGGATTTGGCTAGGATGGAGAGGGCAACCTCCTGTCCTCTTGCCAACCTTCTGTATGGACTAGTTCAATTCTCACAGAGGACCTCACACTCTGTGGCCAAATGGATGTTTAGAGTAAGACACTTTGCAGTGCTGCAGCATAACCTGAACCTGCTCTGAGGATAAGCATTTTCAGTCAAGCAGACCTGTCAACAGAACGTCATCCATGAGATCAAATACACAAGGAAAGAAAAACCTAACACAGCCTGGCAGGGACTCATAAATTAATTTTTTGCTTTCTACATGAATTGAGTGACGGTATCTTTTCTAAATACTACCTGAGACCTATGAGCTTGGCCACACTCAGAGAAGCTAGGCAAGAGCAGAAAGTAGGAAAGAAAGCATCAAAAAAAAGGGTTGGCAGCAACAAGAGAGTAATCAAAAAAAGCATTGCCCATCTGTCAAGAGTATCAGATGTCTGCTTGCAGGGGGGCACACAGAGACAAAGTTGAAAAAACTATTTGCAGAGCCTGCAAAACTCTGCTGTTATTTTGTAGCAGAGAGATCAATAACATCAAAAATTAGGTGATTTTCTTTCCTGGCACAGTTCTCATATGTTGCTGTCTTTCTTCTTCTGTGCAGAGCAAAAAAAAAGAGTTGTGAGTGTGGCCAGGAATGGGTCACTAACTAATTATCTGCAGAGGGTTACCACAAGGTGGAAGTGCTCCATGTCCCTCTATGAAACAGAAGGGCTAAGATGACCATACTCATGCAATAGGGGAGAATGGAGCTCTTCCACAGAGCAGCTGTTAAGGAGTTCTGATTCAGCAAAGTACTTGCTGAACTTTCAGCCTCTTTAGCCTAAGGAGAAGTTCAGAAAAGGGTAGCTGGGACATTAAAACCATTCTCCTTCAGAGTTGTGAAGATCTAATAGTACATGAGGGACTTTTAAGTTGAGTAACTGAGGCATTAAGGAGATAAAAGCAAAGTGCAAGCCTGAACAGATCACATCCCATGTTACTCTGCACAGTATCCTGACTCCTCAATATTTACATTAAATCAATTTAGATTTTTCCAGACATTAGCAAAGCAAGTGTAAATAACATGAATGGCTTTGAAACTCTAAGTGGATCACACTTCTGTATCCTCTCTGAAGTGGAAATTGCTAGAGTTTAAGTTAGCTTACACATAAGTAGCAAAAGCAAGGGAAGCAAATCTGAGCTACTCAGATGCTTCCTTTTCCCTTTGCTAAGAACAAGCTAAACACAAAGGCACTTTCACACAATGCTAAGGAAGCCATTCTTGTCACCCCTCACACAAGGAGGGTCCCCAGTCCCATGCTTGTCTCTGTGCCCTGCAATTTCTCCTCTGTGAGCTCAGTCCTATTGTGAAGTGTTCCTCTGCTGGTACCAGTCCTGAGTGTGAAGTGCTGTCCTCGGGCCTGCATGGGGTAGGTTACATGCTGGGCTATTGCAGGAAGGGCATGTGCCTTTTGGTGTGTATTGCCAAGTGCTGGATGTGCTGGCAGCTCCTTATTAATCACACTGGAGCTCGTCTTGCACTTCAGTGGAGGAAACTATTTACAGCAGGGTTTTTTATGGTTGGTAGAGGGGGCAGAAAGAACGGTCCTTTTCTTAACTTCAGCATTGCCTCATGTAGAAGATAGAGGATAGATACATGCATCCTATCCCAGGTGTTTTACATGTGTTTCCTGTCGCTTGCTGGGTGACAAGCTGGTAAACAGTGATGCTCTCCTCTCACAGACAACTGGTTTTGGTTTTTCTTTTGATTTCTCAATGGCCCTGCACAGTTGAGAGTGCCTGAGCTCAGCAGTAACAGCTGCTGGAAGACACTCTGACTCCACAGATGCTCTTTTCAGGTTCTCAGATGTTTCTTGCTTCTACTAAGCAGACTTTTGGCCAAAGTCTCAGTCTCAGATGTGCTGATTCCAGCTTATTCCTCAGCCTACTATTTTGCTTCCCTAGACAAGATTGCTCTAAATAAAATACCACTATCAGGTAGATAGTGGCAGATTGTGAATCCACAAGGTGCTTCTCCAAAGAAGTGCTCCTTTTAGGAATTTCAGAAAGTGCCACCAATGTAATTTACAAAAAGGTTAATTTATTATTGAGAGACCTTGACTGTCCATTCCTTTATAAAGTAATGAATTCAGAAGAATGGGATATAAAAATTATATTAAAAACTGAAAACTTTTCTAGAACAATCGTTTTCCCTCCACCTGAATTTCTTGTATTATTCAGAAGTATAAGCTCTGACAGGCATTACAAGGCTGTATTCTCCCCAGGTTTACATTCAGTGCATGTAACAGGTACACATTTTGACACCACCTAACCCTTCAGTGATGATGATTCCACACCCATTTAGAAAACAGGCCAAGTTGCCATCTCCTGCCCTCAAAATCTGTGCTAATGTTCCTGAGTGGATTTAGTTATAGCTTTATCACATTCCAAAGCTGTATAATGGACAGCCTCACAATTTATGAAATTACCTGTGTGTTATCAAACTGGGAATACAGATGCTTTTTTCCATTTTTCTCCAGTTTTCACTAGAATAATGGAAGCCAAATCATTCCAGGCAAGCACTGCACAGTAATTGCAGTTGATACTGTCATACAGAGCCTGCAATGATTTGCTGGCTCTGAACAGCTCAGTCTGTTGAAACATAGCAGATAAGACTTGGAAAATCAGCACTCTTTCCATCCAACATGTTTATTGCTAAAGTAAAAGCTATTGCCATTTATTTTGTTGAGTCCTCACTGGCAGGGGATGTTTGCCTGGAGCAATGACTGCACAATTTGGCTTTATGAACTTATCATTATGATCACCAATATCAATTTTGTGCTTTCTACTACTATCTGTGATTATTAATTAATGCTTCATTCATTTTCCCAGCAGTTCTATCACCCTCACAGCATCTCTGGGGAAATGCCTCTCTCCTCAGTTTTACATGGTGAGCAGCTGAAGCATGGGCCTAGGCTGGGGCAGAATTAACACATCAATCAGAATTCAGGAGTTTCAGGCTGTTGGTCCTCTTCTCAGATCATCAGATCCTACTTCTTACTGCATCACAGCTATACTTTTCAAATTCACTCTTAGTGTAAGCCCTATGTTAGTGGAATAATAAAGGGAGACTTTTTTAGGTGGTCTTGCCACAGGAATCCAGTTAAATGGCAGCTCGCCTCTGACAGTCAACACAACTCCTTTGAAGGTTCCTCACCCTGCACAGACAGATCTAAGGCTCCCATCATGCGTAACTTATTTGTTTGGTGTTGCAACTTTACACAATGGTTCATAAGCACTGTCAGGTTGCTTTATCCTCTTTACTTGGGCAGTGAAAAAAACCCAATAACACTACAGTATCACAGAATTTCTGTACTTGCAATCTAGCAACCATGTCTTGCCAGACTTCATGAATACACTAGAAACGTTCTGAAGCATTAGAGTTACACAAAACACCTGTTTATTTTTTTTTTTAAACAAGCTGTTGAAATCTAGATTGAGGAGAAAGGTACCAACTTGTTAAAGCTACTACAGTGTTTTTATGGTACTTATACAAATGCTACACTTTTCTGGACAAATTCTAGCCAAGAGGCCACATTTTCCTACCTAAAAATTTTACTTAAGTCTGTTTCAAAATGCATAGCTTGTACTTAAACAGGCTTTTTTTCACTACAGCTTTGCGTTGATATACAGCTGCCAGTGGATAAAATGATTCCCACCTGTGTAGCAAAAGAAAACTTTCTTGTTTCTGAATCACAGAAACACTGAATGATTCAAGGTCAGCAGGAGATATATTGAATATATCATGGGCTCCATATGGTGGACTGTTCTGCTTATCATGAAGTCATGATGGTACAGCAGAGCAAAACCAAAAAAAAAAATAGATTGCCTTGAAGACAATCTGACATGCTTCTCACCCACACCATTCCCTTGATGCTCAAAGGCAATTAAGAATGCTTTTTAAATTTTTTTTTCCTTTTGTTTTTTCCCTATATTAGTGCAATGAGTCCAAGAGAAAAGGCTGGCTAGAACACTTAAGCATCACTTTGGAAACAAGAACAAGTAGTGACAGTGCTTTAAATGTGTTTTCTGCTGTTAGAGCTTTACTGATTTCTTTCCTGTGATGGGAAATTTTGAACTGAAGACATTCTTCGACAAGGGAAAAAAGCTGCCTTCAGAAGAATATCTTAAGTGGTTGTTGTAAGTAAAAAATCAAATTACTAAAGTAAACTAAATGGAAGCAAATCTGCATTCTATAGAGTAAGATTTCAATTTCATAAGCTAATATACAACTACTTCTAGTGTTGCTCAGCTGCAAACAAGACAGAAGATCACATTTACAGGTTTTAAATTTAAAATACAATATTGCAGCAGTTTCCATTTCTGCATTAGATAAACTTTAGTGCTAAAATGGAATATTGGGATGTTAATGACTTTGCTTTAATAAGACCTAAACTTTTTAATTAACCTGCCAAGACAAATTACAGCCCATAGCTCTTAGGTAACTTGCAGACAGCTGAGACTCAACACCAATGCCTCTGTTGGGAGAGGGATTAATGGCAGCTTTGGAATGAGTCTGCTTTTTTCTGCAAAGAAAAAAAGTCCATTAAACACTGTGGTTAGAAGAAAGCCGAGTGCTAGTTTTATGGACTAATCTTTAAATTACAACCAAATGAATTTAGGTATATGAACAGTTTCAGCAGGTCAATCAAATTTAAAATTAAAGATTACTGAATCAGAAACAGATTTAGATATTTACAGGGTGGAAGACAAATACTCAGTGTGCCATCAGGCACCCACTGGCAGCATCTTTTCCTCCTTGGACAGCAACGAATCCATGCCTGTGAGCTGAACTGACAGAGCATTTTACTGCCAGAGAAGTCAGAAGACCTACTTAGTTAATTTGTTCTTCTTAAGCAATCTTAGCTTCTTTCTGTTAGCAAGGAGAAACAGGGATTCCTGTTACTGTGGTTGCTACTACAAAGGCTTACGGTGCACTTTATTGGACTTTTAAACCCAGTAGTCTGCCTGAACTCCAGCTTGAGTGATTTTGATGGTGCTCAAATGGCAGGACTGTCTGCCACATAGAACTTTGGAATGGTGCTGCTGTCTGTTCTTCAATCATTCCTATACCTCTGCTCCAGAAAGAGAAAAAAACCAAACGAACAAAAAAATCAAACTAAACCAACAAAAGCCAACTAAATAAAAGGAAAATCAAAGTAAGAAAATAAAGCAAGGGTTTTCCAGCTTATAATCCATGTTTGGCACTGGGCAGAATCTTGTTGTGGTTACAGTCACTTAAAAGGCCTACAAAATACTTACTCAACATTTAGGGTCTAACACTATTCAGCATGTTACTAAATACAATCCCCTCCAAGCATTTTCTCCAAAACCACACAAAGCAATTGTGCAATTCGAGTACGTGTGTTAATACCTGGCCCCAAGGCATATTTATGAGTTTAAGAATAACAGAGGAAATCCTTACCAATAGCAGTAGTAAGAAAAGAAACCACTTCCGATTCCTTGCCATCATTGTAGAAGGCTAAATGCCATATTCCTGAATCTAAATACTGGATAAATCCAGTCTCGTGGCTGGCCAAGGGCACAAATGCTCTGTGCTGCCGCTGAGGTCCTTCCAAGCTTCTTGCCTCCTGTGTCAGTAGACGTCTTCCATCAAGGAGCTCAACAAAGTCAAACTGAAACATAAGAGGGAGTGATGTTTGTGTGTTTATCAGGTTTCCTCAAGCTTAGTCTTTTATTCTGGGTCTGCAGAAGCATCATAAACAGGATTTGTTTTGGTAACTCAAGTACTTTTCTAGACTACCTACAAGTAACCATTTTGAAAATAGCTAGTATATGAAAGTGTTTTTCTGTAATTTTATGAATCTTGAAATCATCTTTGTTTAGAAGGCAACTTGCAGCATATTGGCCTTACTGAGGTGTTGTCATTCTGTAGAAATATAGGCAGGACGACATGAGACCATCCCTCAACTGCACTGTAAATATGACACTAAGCAGCTTATTTGTTATCTTTTTTTATGTCTTGGCTAATACGGAAAATAAGACAGAAAAATATATCTAGCACAACTGGGTTGTTTGCCAGAGTTGCTAGGGAACTTTACTTAAGGGAAAAGTAAGAAATATTTTAAAGTGAACTCTGGTAGAGGTTTTGCAGAAGTATTTCGCTTAGTCAACAAGGGTTTTATCTTAAAACTATAGGAAAAGTGATTAAAAGATCATAGAAAATTAAGATGGAAAAGAGATAAATAATACAGAAAAGTCCCATTTAAGGAGTGGCTCTAGGTATTTTCCTCAAAAGGATGCATTTACTTTTTGCAAGGGTAACTTCAACTGAACAATTGCTTTGCTTTAATACTAGTATTGCAACTCCCTTTAGTTCCCTATTTAAATAACCTTCCACTGATTTTCCACAATAACTGTATTTTGTCTGGTATTATATTAATGGGATGAGGCAGATATAAGCCTAGCAGACATCACAAATGTTAAATGAGCCTCATCTAAACTGACTTTTATAATGTGTTTGGATGACCAGGACACCTCGCAAGCAGAATCCAACAGTTGAGGCACTATTCAGCTTTTTTATTCCCTGTTCTATTCCCTTTTCTATTCCCTATTCACTTGGTTTTGCCTCTCTCATCCAGCTGATCAGGTAAGTTTGTGATTTGTTTTGGCAGGAAGAAGAAAAACAGGCAGAAAGAAGCACCACCACTTATTTCTGAACCTGTAAATGTTGCTGCACTGAATGGCTGCTGAATGTTAGTTGACTGTGGCACCAATATTTAGGCTGTTTGTCCCTTTTCACTTTACTGTAGCAAAATTTGGGTGCTTGTTATTACGTTGTCTGGTATGGTCTTCAAAGTCAGCCGAGATAAGGACTTGATGACATGTTCTTTCTTATGTAGGAAAAGTTAAAAAAAGTTAAGCTACTAAGTTAAAAAAAGAAGTGTTTATTTCCCAGAACATTCTGCAATAGCTATATATGACATAGCTCGCATATGAAATGACAGAATTCATCCCTAGTTTATTTTAATTATGTATTTTTAATTATTTATTTACAGGAAATTATTTTTGAATCTTGCTTTAGGTTTTTTTCTTTTTTTTGGGCGGTGTTATATTTCAGTACACAGATCTCAAATTTGGTGCTGAAGTATCTTTTTGAGAACGTAAAAGCTGCCACATTGCAAAGGTCATTCCTTTTGGGTGTCTATCCAAGTTAGCTTTGCTAGAGATAGAGCTTCTGTTTTGGAAAAATATGACATAAATATAAATCATAAAAATGCACAATCTAAAATCTAAAAATACAAGGCAAGTATATATTCTAATCACATGTAATTAAAAATGTACACTGTTTCAACCGTGCCCTGGGGGGCATCAGGCACAGCACTGCCAGCCGGGCAAGGGAGGGAATTGTCCTGCTCTGCTCTGCACTGGGGCAGCCTCACCCCGAGCGCTGGGGGCAGTTTTTGGTGCCATAATATAAGAAAAACATGAAGCTCTCAGAGAGTGTCCAAAGGATGGCCATGAGGATGGTGAAGGCCCTTGAGGTGAAGCCGTACGAGGAGCAGCTGAGGGCACTTGGTCTGTTCAGTCTGGAGGAGACTGAGGGGAGAGCTCGTTGTGGTCTGCAGCTTCCTCATGGAGGGGAAGTGCAGGGGCAGACACTGCTCTCTTACTTCTCTGTGGTGACCAGTGACAGGCCTTGAGGAAACAGCATGAAGCTGAGTAAGGAGAGGTTTAGGTTGGATATTAGGAAAAGGTTTTTCACTCAGAGTGTGGCTGAACACTGCAACAGGCTCCTCAGGGAAGTGGTCACAGAAGTGTTTGGACAATGCTCTAAGGCACATGGTGTGATTCTTTGGGTCTCCTGTGCAAGGTCAGGAGTTGGACTTGATGATCCTCATAGGTCACTTCCAACTCAGCATATTTCATGGTTTTATGAAAACAACAGAAGGATTTTAGAGGATACTGGTGAGTGGTTGGTTTGAAAGACACTTTGGGACCCAGGTGTCTGCAGCCACTCTGAGCCTGAGCTACTGCCTAGGCTGATGCCTCATCAGGTCTGTGTGACCATGCCTGACACAGCTGAGCAGGACAGTGACAGAGGACATCATCGTGGTGTCTGGGTGCTGGGAATGTCTCAACAGAGCTTGAGTTTGAGTAAGGAACAAGTGAACTGAAGAAGGTAAAACTAGTACAAGAAAACCCTAGGTATTTCCATATTCATTCTGGAGCATGATGGAACAGCTTGATTCAATTTTTAAAATAGAACTTGAGAAAGTTTTCTAGAATCACTGGATTGCAAGCGAAGAGACACTTCTAGGATGCAATCTGCCTCATTGTAAAGTGGACATCTAAGAAATATCCTGTGGATTGTGCTTACAAGCATCCACTTCCTGCTATATATTAGATGTAGTTACTCAGAGCTTAGTGAGATGAAAACCATTTCAAGGCACTCAGGTACAGTGAGCTGCTGTTGTTCCACTCCAATCTGGGTTATGCTTACTTGGGGCTTTCTGCCAAAAACAAAAGTTTTTTATAAATATTTGCAAGATGCTGCTGCAGATGCTGATGACTTTGCCAAGCTACTAGTTACTAGTTGTAAATATTAATTGACCCACAAATGGAATGGGCTTTATTGCATTTTAATACATTTGAAGATTTTTAATAGGCAATTAGTTACTGCCAGCAAGGAAGTCATTGATAAAATACCATGTTAATCAATTCAAACTGTACAAATGGAAACAACTGTACTGCCCTCTGCAAGCAGTGACAATCTATCCTAAAATTTATGACTTATTAAGATTTGGCCTAGGTTAAAATGAGTTTTAAAAAGGATTTGATCTAGGAAGATTAAATCTAATAGACCATAACAGAATTTTGTAAGTTATTATGATTTGTTGAGAAGAATGAGAAGAAATGCCTTTTGTTAATAGTAAACTATTTTGGGCTTCTGCATGATCTATTTCTAAGACTACAGAAATCTGGAGCTTACATTTTCTTCCTAGTTATTAGTGACGGAAGTTGTTGGCAGCCTAAAATAGAAAACAATCACCACAGCCGGAGAAAGTTTCCCAAAGAGAATTTGGAATAGTTTGTTATTTTAGCATGGATAGATATGACATTGAGCATTTTATTGGGTTTGCATAGCCAGGTTTTGGTAGCAGTGGTGCTGCAGAGGTGGCTGCTTTGAGAAACTGCTGGAAGCTTTCCCTGTGTCTTACTGAGCCAATGCCAGCCAGCTCCAAGACAGACCCACCACTGGCCAAGGTTCAGCACGTCAGTGATGGCAGCAATTGTCACCTCCTTGATAACATATTTAAGAAGGCAAAAAAATATTGCACAGAAGTAACAGCAGCTAGAAAAAAGGGGAGTGAGAATTTGTGAGTGGACCAATTATGCAGACACCAAGGTCAGTGCAGAAAGAGAAGCAGGAGGTGCTCCAGGTGCTGGAGCTGAGATTCCCCCGCAGCCCCTGGGACAGGCCATGGTGAGGCAGCTGTGCCCTTGCAGCCTGTGGAGCTCCAAAGGGAAGCAGAGATCCCTCTGCAAGCAGCCTGGAGAGATGGAGGAGCAAGTGGATGCCTTGAAGAAGGCTGTGACCCCATTCAAAGGCTGTGATGGAGCAGGCTCCTGGCAGGACCTCTGGCCCCATGGACAGTGGAGTCCACACTAGAGCACATCTGCTTGCTGGACTTCTGACCTCGTGGGAAACCAATGACTGCACTCTGTGGAAAAAGTGAGGTTTATGCGTTAAATTTTAGGGGTTCTTTTACTTTAACAGTTGAACCTATCCTTGTAATAACTTCTGTTCCATAACAAAATTCTAGAATGATAATAACAAATAAAATGAATACACAGTTCTGATCTAAAGTTAGTACTATGTAATATGACTTGAGTTTTTATTTAACTAACACAGGATTTTTAAGTTCTAAATGTTTGAATCTCCCTGTGAAAAGAGATTGATTAGAAAAGGGCAATAACAGCATTATTGTGGCACTGAAATTATGATCTGCTGATCCCACTGAAATATTTTAATTCTGCAGAAAAGTAGGCAGAGAAGCATAGATTAATGACACCTCTGACAGACGTAAGTTTGAGCTGTGTTAATATGTACAAAGCACCATATTATCCACAGAGATCATAATAAAAATATTTGTTTGTTCAAAAACAAAAACAAAAACAAAAAAGCTGGGTACTTCTATAAATCTCTAGTACTTTCAGCTAATAGTAGAGGGCAAGGGCAAGATACATTAACATAAACCTGTTAATTCTTCGATAACCTGCTGATTCGAGTGGGAGTAAGATTCTTTGCATTGCCAGTGTATTATGTCCTAATGTATTAATCAATCTGGTAAGAGCAGCTTAGAAGCTGAAACAGAAAGGAGAGAAAATAATGTATAAAATCCTTACTTAAGGGGATGGTTCTTCAGAGCTTTTCTCACAAAGTGATTTTTTGATATGTTTTTTGTCAAGGCGTGTTAAAAAAAAGCATCTGCTCTCATTTTAGTCCTATAGAATAATAACTGGATCTTGATTTCTGCCTAAGTTGGTGGCGTTCTGTAAAGAATTGTTTTTCTTTTCTTATACACCAATTACTTGGCCCTGACAAACCTCAGTCTATGCTGACAGTCAGCATACATCATGTGAAGGGTTGGTTCAAGGCATTCTAGCATGGAAGACAGGAGTGAATCTTGCTCCTATAAGGGTGACCAGCTGGGGTCCTGCTGCTCTTACCATGAGATGGGAAGGCAGTGGCTGGAAGAGAGACAGACCTGAGGTAAATGAATCAGCTGAAGAGAAGATTCCTTTGGATGCAGTTTGAGTGTGGCTGTCTTTGTGCAAAGAACTGGATGGAGAAGGTGGTATCTTCTGCTGCTTGGAGCAACCAGCTGGTACCCTCAGTGACCACCAGCCTCACAAAATCCCCCTCTGGCAGCCTGCTGCCTTAGGCCTGCTCTGCCCCTGCCTACAGCCCATCAGATTATTTTGTGTAAATTTTTCAACCCTCTCTTGATTCTCGTTCTCTGGATAAATGATCTTGGGCATCTTGCAAGCATTCAACAAATTCTTGAAAGAAATAGATGAAATAAAACAATACATCATACAAACATCAATGTGAGACAACATAATTTGATTGAAATACGGTTCCATTACCTGTGTGTGTGATGGTGGGAGTCCTTTTCTGCCATAGATGCCAACCAGCGCAGCCTTTCCTAAAGATACATTGAATTTCAGATGCACTGGGTGGTCGATGAACACCTGAGATCTCCAAAAGATACCAGGAGGAATTTTCTGTGTGGCTCGTCTGCCTACATCAATTTCTCCGGAGTCTATAAAACTGTCGTCTGGAAAGAAACTACTGGGCTTTCCTGCCAAAACACAGGAACAAAATTCTTGAATTAGTCTTTAGATCCTGAAAGTAATCTAATCATACTGGTATCTCTGACACTGATCTTGAGAAACAGTCTATTAGTATCCTGAAGTCTTCAGAGTACTTTGTCTAGCCAATCCATACAATTATGGGAGGAAAACTGGCAGGATTATTTCTGGCTTCAGTAACTGTTTTGTTTGAAAACATGAGCATGGGAAGAGCAACCTGGAGAAAAATGGCCTTTTGTTTAAATTGTAACATCAGATAGTGTGTAATTGCATTCCAAAGATAAGAATAAATCATCTGACATTATATCCTAAATTAACATAAGTTTAGGAATGGAGAAGTCACCATTAAATTAGTAAAGAGAAGTGTAGTAAGAATGAGATAGATGTGCCACGGAGCGGAATGGTGGTGTGGAAAACAGCAGCATGAATGATGCCTAAGTGGGGAAAAGAAAATGTTTCTCTATTAAATTCATTCTTGAGAGTGGTAACAGTATTTGAAATAGTCAACAAAAAGCTAATGAACAAAAAGGACTGAGATAAACAAAGGAGACCGTACCCTGCACTTGAGCAGTATCTATTAAGAAACATGAGAGGTTTTAATTTGGTTTCAATATAATCTATAAAGTTTGCTATTATTATCCATTTTCTTTCAGAAGACAAACGGAGGCATCTGTTTCTAAAACTACCTGGGGATTCAAATGGGATCAGGATATGCCATAATGTCCAAGGGAGTCAGCAGGGACTTTGGCACCCCTAAAAACACACCTGAGGAATTCCAGGTTAGAAATTCATGCAGTCGTAACTCCCAAAACAGGTGGCTGCTTCAAAAAATCTGGACCCAAAAGAAGACCAGGGAATGATGGGCAGAATGAAAAATAAAATGCCAGAATGTTCAGTCATCAGCCTCTGCTATAACCAGTGGCTGCAGCTTTGGCTGCAGGGCACAGGGATGATGAAGAAAGCAACTTCTTAGCAAACAGACTTTATTAAGGGCACTTCTAGTGGAAAAGCATGCAGTAGTGTCACCTGAAAGATTCTGGCTTTAGTAAGGAGAGCAACATGTTACCAACAAGGACTAATTATTAATTTTGGAAATTCAAATAGATTTGTTCATTATCCCTGTGCCATTACAGCACACACTACTCTGTGTTTTACAGAGCAAAAAATTCTAACAAAATGCAAGGCAAACTTCAGGCTACATACATTCTTTTCTAGGAAAAGCACATCATGAACTTCTTTCTTCCTGTACTTACGTTTGAGGAATGGGGGGAAAAAAAATCCCTTCCCGTCTATCATGAATTTATGTCAAATAGTCTCAGAATTTACTTGCTGTGTTGAAAAGGTGACTGGTAGAACATTGCATTTTATTGTTTCAAATGACATTTCCTTTAAGATTACATAATGTTGAATACAGTATTGCCTTAAATTTCTCCACATACCATCCCAACACAAACTCTCCAGGAGAAACAGATAAAAGTTGTTAGCTGTCTCTGAAAATCAATATAAAAATGATATGCATATTAACTACTAAGGATGGAGATTTTTTCCTTCCAGGACTTTTGGCTCCAGTAACACTAAACCCTGATTTAAAGTCAGCAACTGCTTAAGGACACTGCTGGAGCAGGACTTGATGGTATGAGCTATCCTGAGGCAGAAGTTTTATGCATACTGGAACAAAAAGGTGTATAGGCAAAGGCTGTGTGTCCACACAAAAAAAAGCTACTCTTAATTTTACAAGATCTCAATTTATCTTTCGTCATCACTTGCAAATAAATACAGGGGGGAAATCTGCTGACTTTTTATCCTTTTTCAGTCCATGTACATATTAAAGAAGATAATCAGAAGCAGCTTAGGTAAATGGGCATTCTTTCTGAATACTTCTGTGCTAATAGAGTATAACTGCACAAGGAAAATCACCCAGCTAGATTCTGAAGGGAATTACTTTATCAACTGGATTGACAGTATTTATTTGGCATACAAAAATTTTCTTTTCACACTGTCAGGATTACAGGAAACAGTTCCAATGTCTTCATGCAAAGTTTCTTATTGCACTATTGTAAGATGAAAAGATTGAGTATTCTATTAAAGAAGAGCTAAAGACATCACATGTTTTGGTTCAAATGAAGGATAAATTTTTTCTGATTACTACTGACATGTTTTATAGCTTCTTAGATATCCAGATGAAAACCTTAAGTATTCAATATGCCCCGTGATTGTTCATTAATAAAGATTGTAGATCAGAGTGAATCAGGGAAGGTGAGAATTTAATATGACAGATGTTGCTATGCAAGACAGAGCCTGGAGAAAATGAGCACAGGGTGTATTCTGTAGAGAGAGCAGCACTTGCTCATGCAAACGAAAATGCTTCTGTGATTGCAAAAGACAGTCTCACAGAATTAATGTTTTGTACAAACAATTACAAAGTTTATGTCTCCTCTTGGTGGACAGTTGTATTTCTGAGAAGCAGATATCCTAAGAGCTGTTATGTCATGTTGCCAGAGGTTGAAGCTCATCCTGATACAGAAGTCCAAGGAGAAGCTCTCTTCATCAGCCTGAATTCAGTCCCCGAAATCCCTCTGTTTCACCAGTTGTAGCCTACAATAAGATCAGGCCCTACGGACTGGATATTTCACAAAGAAAGTACAATAAAAAAGCCATTTCAGCTTCTAATCAGAAATTGGCTTTTAATCAGAATACCTGACTCCTTAAAATTAACTTGAAGTCTGAATTCTTAATTGGGCCGTCAATTACTTTGCTCTTTCTGCACACTACCTTGAACTTTTTAGTTGCCGTAGCAACTGTTCCTAATTTCTCTGGATATCAAAATGAACTATTTCATTTCAGACCTTGCTGAATCTCTCTGCATTTCTCACAGGATGGTTCCCTTACCCATCAAAACACTTAAGAACACACATAGTTCTGACTTCAACCACAGTCAATTACATTCTTAAATGTAAGCATGTGGTTAAATGCTTTGGTAAACAGGGTTGGGCTTGAACAGAGGTAAATGCTGTTCTGGAGCACAGCCACAGATGAGAAGGAATGTCTGTTACTGAGAGCTGGCAAGACACTGGAAATGATCCATTCAGAGCAGCTCTAAGGATGTTCCTAACATATTCCAGCCTATTTCATTCTGATCCGGAAGACATTCAAATATATTTCAATTATTTAAAAAATAAATTTCGATCACATACATTCTGATTTAGAGCAGAAGTCCTGCAGCACTACTAGTCCAGAATTAGTTACACAGTTAGCTGATGGGGAGAGAGCTGCAGTTGAATGCTGGACAGTGTTACTCCTGGGCCAAAGATGTACACGTGTTTTTTAATCAGGACACGGTATTTTCCCCTAAAGCCTACAGATTTCCTAAGATCTATACAAAGCACTGACTTGAGGGGTCTTCTCATGACATAACTAGGCTATTTCCCAGATTTATCTTTTAAGAGAACAGCAATAAAAACTTCAACTCATGTCACTGCAAATGTGGCTAAAATAAAATCAAGTGGAGGTCTTCCACTTGGATGGCAGTTTTGAATACATACATTTCTTTTCATTTTGACTTTTTAAAGGAGATGGACAGATCAAAGCTAGATGATTCAAAAATGAAACATATGGTAAGTTAAAGGGAGAAAAAAGGGATCTGTCGTGAAGTATTTTTGAGTACAACAGCAGGGCTGTCTGCAGCTTGCTGTGCTGTCTATGTCTAGTAAGGTTTGCTGAGAATAACCAGCTTAGCTGATTTTTCCTTGTAGCAACTTGACGGCAGACATCAGTTACCAGTAAATACACTGTTGTAAGGAACACAGATAATTATGACCTTTATTTAGACTAATAAAGACATAAAAACTCTTATGGAAAAAAACCCACTACAACTAATTTAAATGAAACATGTAAACACAGGCTGTCAGCCAAAGCCTAGGGAACTCTGTGGAAACTTTTGAGTTCAGTGAGTTGCAAGAACAGTAGCATACATCTTATCTGTCCAAAAAACTTCCACAAAAATAATGATCAAAAATAGTCTATTACTTCAATTTTACTGGAATCTCTTAATTTTATATAGAGAAGCTTGAGATACAAACAAAAAAAAAAGCTTTCTGAAAATTTGCATTTCTCATTTCTCCAGCTATGTCTGGGGAGGGATAAGACTTTGCAGAGTTTCCAAGTATTTTTAGCAGTGGCGACTCTAAAAAAAGAACACAATTCTATAAAGCTGCTGAATAAGGTGCTGCTGAATTGAGGACCCATAAGATGCTTCTAATTTCTGTCAACACCGTGATACTTTGTGGAGACTAGGCCTTTTATCTGGGTACTTTTGCAAAGCTATGTCCAACTCTGGAGTGCCAAAACTTACAGCGTAATAGCTCTCAGTAAGTATTTTGGTCCTCAAAACATTTGCTAAGTGGCAACAAATAGTCAGACATTTTTGTAGTGCTGTAGAGGAAGCTTGATCCAGTGCTCCAGGAATCATTTAATTTTCAAGAGACAATGTTTTCCCATGAAAACGGCCATTCGAGGCAGGGTTTTCATGCTGGCCTTCTGTAGTCTGTGAGAATGCCTTGAACACGTGGAGAAGGTTTCACACAGTTTTATTGCATTAGTGGACATCAGAGGAGTATGAAACTTAGAAACGTATGGAAACAGGACTGACAACTACTAGCTGTAGACATGAAAGACTGGAAAAGCACCTGCTGATGGCAGCACTGAGGGTAATGGAACATGAGATTGGACGGCTGGAGTTTAGAGGCAGACAGAGGACTCACAACATGGACACACACCAACCATACCTTCACTGGTTCCTTTGCCTTTCCTGTCAGGTAACTCTAACCCTGTGCCCCCCGAAGGATATAAGGAGACGTCCGTTGGCACTGGCCAACTGCTGGCTGTGTCTTCCGTGATCTCATACATCTGCCCTTCCATCGGCTGCAGGTGCCAGTTTAGGCCAAACAGGTGCATGGCTGTGGTGAGCAATGAGAAAAGTCATCTTTTTCTGTTTGGGAGAGTTTCAGAGCTACAGGGGCACTTTCTCTTTCTAAACCCTCGCTCCAGTGCCTCATTAGTGGTCATTGCTTTACAACAAGAATGGGATTAACGCAATTAGACAGCCCCTGCTGCTTCTACCATTCCAGCTCCCTAGGTCTTTCCACCCACTTAAACTCGATTTAGATCACCTGTAATAATCCACTCTGCTTCATCCAGCAGGACCACTCCTGACTCCTGGTCTATGTAACAGGATAACAAGTCACAATGTTTCACAAAGCTCCCAAGGCTGGGGTAACAATGCGGTGAACACAGAAATACAAGGAGTATTATTTCTTAACATACCAATAAATCCTAGGGAACTGCACTCTGGTTTGTTTTGCCATATTCACAGTGTATTATATAGGTTCTCTTTTTTTTTACCCACCAATTATACACAGAAGCCTTTACAGACATCTCTGACAGCTTTTCCTGATTAAGACCAAGTAAAAACTGAGGCAATTCAAGACCCATCTTGCACACATGCCTTTGTGCTCTGTATCACAAATGTGAGCGACTATATCTGAGCATTCCTTCATACAACTCAGCCTCTTCTATTAAGATCAAAGACATATCCTTGAGAACGGAAAACGAGCATCACCACTTAGATTTGTGTGATACCAGGGCAAAGCTCTCTGTAGGTTTCTGGGCCATGCAAAGTCATCCAGTGCACACGTGAATCTATTTCAAGGCATTACATAAAGACAAGTGCAGTTAAGGAACAAGACAGACTACTTAAAAAGCAAACACATGTATGAGAAGTATGGAAATCATATGCTTACACAACTAATACTTGCCCCTTGCAAATATAAAGCAAAAGAATGTGGCTTGTGGCTTACCATATCAGTTCTTCCATCCTCAACATAAACATTTCATACTCAATCAGTATCCAGCTTAGCTTCAGGCTCTACACAGCTAAATGATCTGGTATTTGCTACATTTGGAATGACATTTCTTTTTGAAGGGAAAGCCTTGATATTTTACACTATAATTTCTCCAAAAAACTATACAATGACACTAACATCACATCCATTTAGTATAAACAAAACTAGTAAAGAAACAGAGCTTTTCCATGGCCTATAATTCTCTTTTTATTCACAAACATATACCTGAGATCGGTAACCATTGTTAGGGACAAGTTAGGGACACAAACCTGTGCATCAGTAACAATCTTTACAAGAGGATTGAAAAGTAATCTGGGTAGCTCTCTGAAGACAGTAGGTTAGGCATTTTAGCAAAATATGTGATTTTTCCACTTCAGTCTCAATTAGGTCACCTGTCACTTACTAACATAAACAAGGTTGTCTTTGCACAATTACAACATCACAAAACACGAGTGAAAAACTCTTTTTTCGCCATGTAAATGAGGACTGTGTTTGTTAACAATCTTAACCATTAGGGAAGAAAATACGCTCCTTAAACTCCCACACAGCAAGGAAGCACAGCAAGGACGGTCTCCCGAGGAGCTGTTCAATGCTCATTTTTATTCAGGTACATATACCAAGAAGGAATGTTACCAACACTACTGGTAATTTAACCAAGGCACTTTAGGCAGAGGGACAAGTATTTTCATCTAAAAGGGATACATTTACTTGGCAGAGAAGAGAGGATATTAGACCATGAACAAGGAGTCTGCATCAAACAATTGGCATTGCTATGCTTGCATAATATCTTTGTGTTTATACAGCCCTCATCATCAGAGTGCCTGGGCACTTCATAGCTATTAACCTCTTAAAACCTCATCAGGTAGGAATCTGCTTTTTTCTACTACACAGAAAAGGAAAGGAGAACTACAGCAGATTAAAGGACTAACTCAATTCACTTGTTTGGGCATTAAAATGCAATTGTGTGTTAATTCACTCAACTTACTCTATGCTTACAGAGTCACAAGCTCTAAGAGGCATTTCATGCAGCTCTCTGCCAGCAGTTTTGTTCTAAGCTCAGTACTGGACGCCATCTCATAATTCCATCCAGGCTGGATGTCTCCAAGGACCAGAGTGCTACCCAAGTGCCACAGAACTGTTACAGTGCTCAAGGGCTTAGATGCTCTTGAGCATCTGAAGAGCACGCAAGTTCCTATGTTTAACATGAGATATTTGCATTTACATGGATGTCTGTAGTTCCAAGCAGAATGGAAACTGTACTCTTCACTCCTCCAAACTCAGGCAATCCTAGACAGCAGTCAGGCCTAAGTTCTGCTGGCCCTAAGTGCTTAACACCAGCTCCATCTCTCAGATGTCTTCATGTTAGAATGACCTGCATGAGCTTATACTGGGCATCCCCAGCTTTGGCAGAAACTGAGCCAGTGGTTTGCGTTCTTCATAATGCCATTTGACTTGCTCTGTCCTTTGGACATCACAGCCTAAGCACCACATAGATTTTCAGGAACACATTGCAAAGCCATTGTTTCCCCAAAATGCCATTGCTGCTTCTCCTCTCCTTAGGAGGAATTTTTTTATTGTAGATCATTATTTATTGTAAGCAAATGAAGGTGAAAAACTCAACATTGTTTTGGGTGCAGTGGGAAAACTGTGAACATTTCTTCCAGGCATTAAAATTAATTTAAAATACCTGAGAGGAAATTTTTTAACAAGTTATCGTCTTGCTTCAGTGTAACAACAGAACTGGCACCCTGGAAGCGTTACAGCTTTTCTGCACATTATCCATCCACTGGAGCAAGTGATCAAGTGGATCAACCATTCCATGTCGTCATTCAATTCTCAATGTTTAAAAAGTGTCTTAAAATGTTCCAAAATAGAAAATACGACAGAATTATCTGTAACATAGATACTGTGTTATCACACAAAGTTAAAGGACTTGTATTAATGTTAACTTTTGTCCGTTGCTAGTAGATTTTGTCTAAAGCAAAAAGCTTCTTGCGTACATTGATCTCATCATCACACAGATCACAGAATCACAAAATGGTTTGGTTGAAAGGCACCTGAAAGACCATCTACTTTTAACCCCACTGCCATGGGCAGGGACACCTTCCTCTAGGTGGAAGGTTGCTCAAAAGCCCATTCAACCTGGCCTTGAACATTTCCAGAGGTGGGGCATCCACAGCTTCTTTGGGCAACCTGTGCCAGTGCCTCATCGGCCTGATAATAAAAAATTCATTATATCTAATCTAAATCTATTCTCTTTTCATTTAACATTGTTATGGCCTTGTCCTATCATTACAGACCTTAGTAAAACATCTCTCTACTTCTTTCTTATAAGCCTCCTTTTAAAGTATTGAAAGGCTGTTAGAAAGTCTCCAATGATAAGCTCAAGAATGACAACTATGCACACCGTGCATACAAAAGTGTGGAATACTGAAAACCAGAATTATTTGAATAGCATTTTGATTATCAAGTGGCTTTAAAAATTCAGAAAACAGTGTAAAAGCTCAGAGCTACCACTCTATTCAGTAGTTCTGATTTGATGTTTCTAAGCACAAAAAAAAAAGCCTATAAATATCCTCCCTCATATGGCAAACAGACATCATACAATTTCTGCTATAGGTAGCAGTAACCACAAAAGTCAACCTGAAACAAGAAGGAAGAGTCTGATTTACTTTGGAAACACACTCTCGTAGCAGGTATGTTATGAGGATATCACCTGATTAAGTGATTTCATTACTATATTCCGAATACCAGCAGTGTCTGATTGGCAACCTGGTGGAAGATTCATTTTTCCTCTTGCTCTCTCTAACTGCCATACTGGTGCTAAAAAGTCAAATAGTAACAACAGTGTAAAGACCCATATTTTGGGTTTTTACAAGGGGATGTGTAAAGCTGCTGTTGCACACAGTTGTTTTTAAAAGTTTTAGGAATCAGTTTTTGTTTTTGTTCTGTGCCAAATTGATGCAAAGTTCTTTCTCACAGGAAAAAAAAAAAAACCCAACAACACAGGACCATAATTACAGAAAAGCCCTGTAACCATGGATGAGAGGCATAATCATATATTTTGAAGTGTTAATGTTCCTAAAAGTGAAGCTGTAAAAATAGTTTGAGATTCCTGATGTTTCCTGATGTTCTTAGTCTCTGGGTCAATGGAACCCACTGTGGACATTTTCTCTGGCTTTTTTTTTACCCCCTGCTCAGCTAGATACAAGAAGTCACTGACAGAGAGTAAATGTCCTCCTAAAAGCCCCCATGTCCTTCTCCCTCTCCCTCTCCAACATGATGCTCAATAGATTTTCAGATATTGAAGGCTCCCCATGTATTAAAAGAGCACTCTGCAATTAACAATCATTAAAGTGTACACTTTTGTAAAATACCATGTAGCTTTCACTGCCTAGGAAGCTCCATGGCAGGCTCTTTGCAGAAGCTTTGGTTATATTCCCCATGGAGAAGAAAACTCTCTTGTCTGCCTTCTCCTGGAATGAAAACAATACTTAGAGGAAACCCCGTGTGCTCTCTGGGCAGCTTCACCACCACCAACTTAGATGATATAAAGGCATCTGGGGCCTCTGGCCCATTATGCTCATGTTTTGACTTTAAAGTTTTGATTTGTGTGACCTTTCCCCTGTAGCTAAGTGCTAGCAAAAGGTGCCCTGAAATTTTCTGAACAGGTAAGAGAATTTTCTGTGGCAGAGTAAATCACCTTATCCTCAGTCCTAAGTCACCTGTGCCTGCCTTCTTGGTGGAAAAAAATGGACATCAAACTCCAGTCCCTTCAGGGTTTGATTACTTTGCAGAGTTCAGCATTTCAACCATGCCAGTGTGATATGACTGTTCTTTTGCTGGACTCAGATTCATTTTAGCAAAGAAAATTTGCAAACAGTTTAGCATCAGCTAAGTTATTTAATCATGCAAATAAATCAAAGTTCATATTAGTGGAGCCAAGTAGTCAGGATCATGATTCTTTTGATTTTAACATATTATCTCTTCTTATATTGCATGATTCCTACTTCACAGCTACTTGTGGATGCTAAATCAGCAGCAGCAGATGCTGTTAAGCCAAATAAAGAGTAACATTCTTTCCAGGTTTCTTTTGAAGACACTCAGGCTTTTGAGTATCTTTGTATTATTGCCACTTGCTTATGAGACAGCAAAACACTCAAGTCAAAACAACTTACTCAGCGGAGCAGAGAACAAAGGAAGTGGTACTGCATTTAGAATGAAAAAGGACAAACTAAGATAATAATTCACATGGTCAACAAAATGGACATCTCTTAGGACAGGTTGATGGAGTGAAGGAGTTAGCAGGGAGAGGCAGATGATTGTGATAGATCACAGGGAGAAGAAAAGACAAGGCATGCTTACTGAAGCATATGAGACCCCCAGAAACCACACCAGTCAGCAAAAAATTGAAAAACAAACTGCTGGCCCTTTATTAGCTTGTTGCTTTGCCCAAAGCAGCAAGCTAAGTGTAATAAATAACCAAACCAATCAATTACGATGTTTGGAATTAAGGCTACAGCTGAAGCCACCAGCTGCTTCCGTAGTGTTTGTTAAAAGCATTCTCACAGCGGCTCACAGGCTATGCTGCTTCCTTATCCCCTGCCCTCTCAGGGCTAAGTCCTGCAGGTTCCACAGCTGGCCTGGTGATTCCTCACTCAGGCAAAGCTGCTACAGAAATTAATAAAATAACAATTGTTTTCCAGCTAACAACTGCTCTTGCCCTGAACAATGAATAAAGAATTTCTCAGAATCAAAGCTTAACAAAACATATTAATGATCCTTGCCTGAGCCTGGAATTACGCGCAGGGGTAAAGGGTATAAAGGCAAGACAGGAAGTCTTTTGGGATTCTAAGGTGAAAACCCCAGCCAGTTGCTTCGCACTAAGAATACTCCAGGTTTTGAATCCATATTTATGTAAGAATATATGCCCATATATGTCAGTATATTTGCTTAAATAACACAGGGGAGGGCACAAGCTTTGGAAAAGTGAAGCTTCTCTGCACAGCCACTCCACTCTCCCCAGCTCAGCTGTCGTGGCACTGGGCTACATCTGGAGAAGTTTGGCTTTGCTACTCCACTGGTTTCTACAAGCACCTCACTGCACTGCTGACAGGTAAGCCTAAGCCAACACAAACCAAAAGGCCACTCCTGGGAGAGAGAAGGGTTTTCCAAAGCTTCCCAGTGCAGCATGGGGTAAAGGAGAAAATGGAAAAACACTGTGTGAGAAGGAACAAATGAGAAGGACTGATGCCACAATGAACAAGAATGAAAATGAAAGGAGAGGAAGGTGAGAAAAATATGGAATGAGAAAAACTGAGCAAAAGAAGGTTAGAATAGAGCAAAGATAAGACAAACAAAAAAGTATAAGGGATTTGAAACAAGAAAAACAGCTGAAGCTCAGTCAGTGGTTGAGAAGACATTTTTACAGCTTGTTTCTTTGCTCTCCCCTCTTTGTGTGGAAACAAGCATAAGATATGTGGTGGTTACATATTCCTCTTTAACCTTCATGTTTAGTCAGATTTACAATAACATGCCCTCCAAAGTGACACCTAAGCTTTCCTTTTTTCTCCTAACTGAGAAAAAGCTGAATCCCACCACTGATTACTCAGGGTTAATTTTAACTCAAGTAAATGTATTGCTTTCACTCCTGTCTCTGGAAGAAACTTGACTGTAATTATCTGGATAACTGCCTCTACATTGAAATCATATGATTTTTGTACAAGTGGTAGAATTGACTGTCGCAGAATTACCTGTATTTTTGTGACATCCAGTGTTATAAAAAGGAGCATGAAATAATCACTGGTTTGTCAATCTTCAATAAATCAAGGAAGAAGAATGGGAACAGTAAAACAAACATTTAAAAAATAAATCAACCTGTTCTTCTCTTACACTGCTGTTCCATTTCAGTGCTGGCCAAGACTTCTGTGTCCCAGCATGGCAGAACACATAAGAGTCAAGGGTTGTAGTGGCTCTATGGCCCTACTGGTGTAGGAAGAGGGCAAAAAGCTGGATGCAGCATATACTATCTGCTCTACTTGTTTGTATGGTCAAGTCCTGGACTAGACAGATCTAAGCTGTTGTTTATCTAAGAACATGGGGACACTTTTGAGTGTTGTAGTGATTTAATACCTAAAGAACAGATTGACAGATCTGGAGCTGAGATCTAGTACCCTGACTGATGATCCCAGTCATTTGTAATATCATGAATTCACATCATTTACACATACATATCCAGGTCACTCAGCCAGGCACCATTGGGTAAGGAGAGTGGGATTCCTGCAAGGCCACTTCTTGCATGGACTTTGGCAGTTACCTTGTGACCAAAACCTCTGTAAGCACTTTGTGTCACTCCTAGTGTCTCAAATTATTTCCTATACATAAGTGCTTTCCATCTGTGGCTTAAAACTCTAACTCAGGATTTGGAAAACCTGACTTCATAAATCATCTTTTGCCTGAATGAATGTGAATTTGCACACCGGGACAGGACTGCAGTCAAGTGGGAACAGAGAATCCTGCATACCAGGCTCTCCACAACCCAGATGGATTAGAGCTGCTGTTCAGTTAGAAATGTAAAATTAACAGGTCACAAAGGTATGGAGCCCAAAAGGCAGCTTGATTACATGTTAAGTGAAGACTCTAAGCCTGCAGCTGGGAGGTCCCATGGCTCTGCTTCCTGCCTGTTGATTTATTTGACACAAGACAATAGTTAAGAAAAATAAAAAAGGCACCAGGAGGGACATTTAGGGTAATGCTCACTATTGTAAATTCCCCATTTGCCTCCCCTCCTAACTGCTCAATGATCCACCTACAGTGCGAAAAAAAGGGTTTTCAAGCCTACTTCACAGTTTGGGGTTGAAGACACTTTGTTGGGCTAGTATGCAATTGCTTCATCTAAGAACTGGACAACCCATATCCACCCATCTCAGGGTTACGGGAAGAAGGATTTTGCTGATAAAACAGAGAGATATCTGTGTTGTGTTTGTTTGTGGGACTTTTTTAGGACCTCAAATGTCCTAAAATAGTAGGTGCTTTCACATCCAGCTCAGTACTGACACATTCTATGGGATACATCTAGCAATTCCTGGGACCCTACCTTGCAGACTATTACTTCACATTTAAACTATGGAAATACCAAAAGTGGTTCTTTTGGAGATAATTCACATTTTCTCCTTCCCTCAATCAGAATCACCATGTGCAAAAGAGAGATAAAAATGATAAGAGAGCTTCCTACCTCTTAAAATTTTGCCACAAAGGTGGGAACTGCCTCTTGAGAAAATAAAGCATTGTGCTAATCACCTGAAATCCTGCCACAAATGCATTTAGTTGATTTGATTTGACACTAACTAGTTATTCTTTGACCCCTCCTGATTGAAGAGCTGTACCCATGATTTCCATGATAGAATCAGATGGTCTACCAAATAGTATTAGCTTCTTCTTAGGAGAACACTTTATATTTCAATTTAGTTCCCAATTGTTCTTAATAAGGAAGAAGAAAGGCTTCCAGCTGAAGCACCACATTTCTTTGAAACCTTCAAGGAAGTGACTAGAAAGGCATGTTATAAAATGAAGCAGTTAAACTCGATGTTTGTTCAATGCAAAGAGTCAGCACTTCCTATTCAATGTCTTCCTAATTGCCCCTGAGGATCAAAGACTTTTGAATGATTGCCTGTCCGTTCAAATCATTAATAGATGATCACTGGCCCCTCCAGTGTTACAGTAGCTTGTAATTTCTTACAGAAAAGGGAAAATGCACTTTAAAATGGGTAAATTTAAATATTTTTTCTGCTTTTTTAAGTAGGACTTTTTAAAGTGTTAACCTATAGAAAAAATAGACATAAAAAGTGGCATGGCTTGTCTGAGGAGCTGATTGCTTTAATGCCTTTGGTAATTTCCTTTACCATTTAGACCAATTTCAAATAGAATAGGAAGTGGAAAGATGGACCTCAGCAGCATTTGGCTGCTATTAGGCAGCCTACTGCAACAAAGAAAGTTATTTCAGCTCTCAAAGCTCTGATAAATTTGATGTTACACATGCTCAGGCCTTTCTCAGTAAAATAATATTTTGACTTCTAGATATCCTTTCTGGCAGAGACCATACTAAAATAAATATTACTGAGATACTTCTTCAAGATCAAAGTCAATTATAAGATGGTCCCACTATACCTCTAAATGGAGTTTTAATTTGTGTATATAATATTAGAAATAATGGTTTTCCCATTGGGGTACTCACTTCAATTAGAGAAATGAGGACAGGCAGTTCTACCAGAGGGCCTCTTATCCTGCTTTGCATTTACTAAAATTCTGGGCTAGCCTGTTGTGGACAGCATAATTTTACAAATGCCCTTTCATTACACACATATAAACTGTGAGGCACTAATTAAAAATGGTGTAATTCACATAGGTAAATCCACAAGCTCTCACATGCTTCCTTCCTAGTTATTTCAACTAGCCTTCCAAAAATAATACAATACGTTGCCTAAAGTCTAAAAAATACAGTTCGCTGTGCAGAAGTCACAAAATATATCTCTCTTATTCTAAAACCCCAGCACAACAGAGGTGGGATCAGAGTTTAAATCAAATATCCCAGTTTAAGCATGAAGATCTAAATATTGCTGTAGAATTTGATTTGTGAGCTGATCTCTCAGATGGCTGCCTGCTCATCTGTCCTTCTGAACACGAACATGATTTTATTATACTACAAGTAAATGTCTTTGAGACCACTGCTTGTGTTTTAATCCCAGAATCAGCTGAAAACTGCATTAGTGTTATTAGTCACAATGCACAGTCTAAAAGCACCAGAGCCCCAGTTGGGCTGTGCTAGTTGATATAAGAAAAATTAACAAAATTAGAGTCTCAGAATCCCTTGATGTCCAAAGCACAGGTTTAACTTGAGCTTTACTTAGCCTAAGTAAACCTAGTGACTTCAAGAGGATGATGGAGGTGTTTCAAGTTCAGAACAAATTTACACATTTTGTAGATCTGGCTGGAGTGCTCATCAGCATTGTTAAGACTGAGCTCTAAAGCAGAATCCTATCAGCCCTGAGCCTGCTGGAAAAGATACGAACAAATTTTCACTGTACATGTGTTCAGGAGCATTTTGTTGTTTTAGCTGCTTTGGATGACAAAAGCACAGGTATATATAAAGCAGGCTAAGAATCTTTTAATTTATTTTCTAGTTTTTCTTTACATATACTAGAAAAACAAACACTGTTCCAATTTGGAGAGGGAAAAAAATTCCCTTTTTTTTTCCTGTACAAAAGCTTGGCAAATGGATACAAACACACAGTCTGAGAAAACCGATAAAGTGGGTGACACAGCACAATTAACAACACAATAATTTTTGTTCTGTCCAGAGACCATGAGCAAAATCCTGCACAATACTTTCAGGTGCTATAAATCTAAGTGTGAAAAGCTCTCTCAATAAGAAAAGTTAACACAGCCTGATGATTTGTTCCCTTGGACTTAGAACTAAATCCAGCACACAGAAGACAGCAAGTGCTAGCAAGTGCAACCCACAGTGTTCTAGAAAGACCCACAGCCGCCTTTATATTTAATTTTCCCTAAAAAAAGCATTTGCTAAAAAACTTGAAGTTTGCCAAGTTAAGCACTCAAAAATGAGCAAAGAACAGACTTAAGATTGCTTTTGTGATTTTACATCAACTCCTGTATGGATGTGTACTCTGTAATAGCCTTTAATTCCCTCATCACAGGCTATTTTTTTCCACTGGCCCATTGCTGAGCAGAACAATTGCACAGAAATTACCACTCAACCCTGGCAACTCCAGCATTGTAGCACGTTCAATTGCTTTCTAGGGATGCCATATGTGCAGTCTGCTTGGTAGCAGTAGGAGGGGGTTGGAAAGGGAAAGAATACACTCGGCACAGACAATTTTGCTACTGCATTCTAACTAGGTCCCTGCTGAGCATGTGTGAACTCAGATTTTCTAGTTTTGTGGTAGCCAGTCTGGGGTGGATGTGATAAAGTGCACACCATTATTTGTTCTCCCTAATAAAAAAAAAGAGGTGTCACAATGCTCCATTACCTCAGTAATTCTGCAATATAAATAGAAAAACAACAGTAGATAAGTTAGCAGAATTTTGCCTAAATGTGTGACCACATCAGCTGGTGGATCCAGACCCCTACTCTCATATCTATTTAGGGCACAGAATCACAGAATCATTAAAGTTGGAAAAGACCTCTAAGATCATCAAGTCCAACCACTAACCCAGCACTGACATGTTCACCACTAAACCACATCTCCACCTGCCACATCCATGTGCCTTTTGAACACTTCCGAGCACGGTGATTCTACCATGGGCAGCCTCCTTGACAACTCTTGCAATGAAGAAACCTTTCCTAATATGCAATCTAAACCTCCCCTGGTGTAACTTATGGATACCTCCTCTGGTCCTGTCAGTAGCTGCCTGGGTGAAGAGGCTGACCTCCACCTGGCTACAGTCTCCTTTCAGGGAGTTGTGGAGAGATGTAAGGTGCCTCTGAGCCTCCTCCTCTCCAGGCTGAACACCCCCAGCTCCCTCAGCTGCGTCTCATGAGACTTGTGCTCCAGCCTTTCCCCACTTCCATTGCCCATCTCTGGATATGCTCCATCCAGCACCTCAATGTCTTTCTTGTAGTGAGAGGCCCAAACATTCCCTTGTAATAACTAGGCCATGATAATATTGGTTAATCATTAAATACAAATGTATCAAAGTGCTTGCTTGGGGACACAGCACACTGCCTTCCTCCTCCATCCCCAAACACTAGGTTGATACAGTGAATTAAACACTGAATTAAAGTACTAAGCAGTGTAACATGATAGTCCATAACATTTATTTATTAGAAAGAACACTACCATGGTACTGGTTTTGGGGAGTCGATACCGTCTGAATTCCTGTGCACTCTTCAGCTAGCAATGACCAGAGATCATTCTTATGAGATAGTTTGGGTCTGAATAGCCGTAAGAGTTTAGCAGTAGAGAAATGTATCCCTTCTGGACCAGTGGGGTACCTAGAACAGTCCACATACATGTTACACAACCTGGAGTAGCCCATGATACAGTCTGACAGGGGAAGGTATACTAAAAAAAATAAATAGTAACTAACCACCAAGATTAATGCTGTTTGGAATATCATTATGCTTAGGTTGAAGGATTTTTTTTTTTTAACCAAACGCCTCAGGAAACTCTTTTGATGCTTGATTTCATTATAATTTCTGCCATAATTAAAAGGGATTCTGCTCCATTGATACTCCAATTAGATTTTCTTTTGAAATACTTAGGGTAAGCATAGCCATCATCTCTATCAACTGCTTGGTTCTGCTTTGCTTTTTAAAGTCTCTTTGCATAATGAAGTGATGCTTCAGTTGTACTGGGCAAGCAAGGTGAGAAGCTGCTGCTGTGTCAGGTGCTACCGTATTTGAAAACAGCCAACATATCCTGTCATCATCTGTCTAGGTAAGAGCCTCTGAGTGCAATAGGGACAGGCTTGGAAGTTAAGGTATGACAAAATCAAATAGAGAGGAAGGCAGGAAAAGCTGGAGATGATGGGAGAGTTTATAGGTTAGCATTGAAACACAAAGATTCAACAACCTCTATCCATCGAGCACCAGATCCTACTATCTCAAAGGGAAGTGTGTGAGTGGTCCTTTTGGAGCTTTTAGGTTTCAGCATAAACAGTGGTTTGAAAACTTGACAAAGAGGAAAAGAGCAGATTGGACTTTCTGTTCATTACTTTACAGGTCATCTAGGATGTTATCTGGGCAGTATACCTAACAACAACACCTCACCCTATAAAGATGTCTATCTACTACATAGCTCAATTTTAACTATAGGTAAAAACCTCAGAGAATGCATCGCTGCACACATTCCATAGAAATGTATGACCTGGCAGCAAGGCAGGCTTTGAAGCCATTTTTTAATTTATGCTGGAAAAGGATGGGAGAGAAACACGAAACTATAACCGAGGAGCATTTTTCACTGCCAGTGACATCCCTAATTGAGATTACTCTATGACGAGTTACCCACAAAAATGTTTGGTATTTAAAAACATTGAAAAAAAGCCCATTACAGGAAACAATTCTTTCTGTGTCCACTTAACTGCAATTAAATTACATTATTTCACACTGATTAGTATGAAATAAAAACACGGACTCAAGGAGTACTCCTTCTCTGAGACATATAAAGATTCGTAAAACTGGTTCTTTTTCAGCATCTGTGTGCAAAGGTCAATCTAAGTCATGAAATAAAGATTATAGCAGCACATCTGTGCCACTGTCATAAAGACAAGGCCAGCACTTCTGGAGTCAGTCTGCTGTTTTCTTTTTTGTGGGCTTACAGCAACTACAAAACCTCACTAAAAGCAACTGATAAAAGCTTATGGGTTGAGAGCCCATATCTTACCATTTAATAAAACCAGATGGAATTACATTAATCTCTCCTTGTATAAAGATTCTTAATTTTACGGAAGGATCAGACATCTAAAGGGCCAACTAATGCGTGGTTTCATGGCACACTGATGCAGACTCCCAGCTCAGATGGAGCCCTCTGGATACACAGCCACAACCTGCTTTCAGCTGGTTAAATAATCAGTTATATTGGTGGTCCACTTCTGAATGGAAGTCATTCTTCCAATGATCCCACAATGATGAAAGAGGATCAGACTTCGACAAAAGGACCTCTTCAATCAGTGCCAAAATAAAACAATAGGCAGAAATTAAAAAAAAGTAATATATAAAAGCCAGAACAATAGGCAAACAGAGGGTAATCTATGTAAATCTAAAGCCATGGAGAGAGGCGAAAAGAAGCTGAGGACATCAAGAAAAAAATATATGTCTTGAAAAAAACTCACACAACAACAAAACCTTTTTTTTAAGGGTACTGAAACCTAGCAAAATGAGCAGCAATATTGATGGAGATAGAAAATTGCTAATAAGGTTGTAGTATAGACTGAAGTGTTCAGTAAGAATTTTTGTTCTAGTTTTTGAAAATAACTACAATAATGCAATAATTTCACAGGAAATAAGTTTTTTTCCAGTCCATTAATAACCAGGAATTATACTGAACTGCATCTATTTAAGGACAAACATTTTTAAATCTGCAGGCTCATTTAACTTGTACCCAGTAAAGAAGAAGGAAGAATTTGACTCAGTGATTAATACTGAGCCAGCTACCAAGAAATTAGAACAAGATTAATGCTCTACAAATATTTAAGAAGGGAAAAGGACAGGATGCAAGTCACTTGGTTTAGATAGTCTGATATCTATTACAGACAAAATAACAGAAAACATAGAATTGCACTGCTAGAGAATAAAGGAAGTGAATATATGGTATCTCAGGCCAACCATACTGCTTTTCTGAAAAACAGATCTTAAGAAACAGTTACTCATTCTTTGACAAGCTTACAGTTTAGTAAGACATTTGATTGAATTTGATGTGATTAAACAAACAAGCATTTTTCAATGATATAAAGCCATGTATACATATACTTAAAAACTAACTGAAAGACATTAAATTATCACTGCTGGTGAATAACCATCACATGTTACAGCTTCTTGTGGAGTTCAACAACTGATAGTTGGTCTGAAATTATTCAACATTTGCATCAGTGTTATGTAAGTAAATATAAAATCATGGATCACTAAACATTTGAGCTGACTCAAATACTTCAAGTGAGAAATACAATGACGAGGGCCGAACAGAAAAACAGAAGAGCAGGGCACTGACTAAATTTGAATGGTTCAAACAAAAAGTGTCAACAGTCAGCCCATACACTTTGGATAATGGACCACAAACTGTGTCCATGAGATGGGACACTGGCAACTGGAAAGCAGAGGGAGCAAATGACTTAAGGAGTAAGCAAAAGAAGATGCTGTACAACAATATCCTGATGTAACTTTTACAGCCCAGAAAGACTTTATGAGATGCTTACACATATAAGTTGAGAAAAAGCCAGCTGAAGTAGGTATGTGACTTACCCATGTAAAATGGGTAGAGTCAGTAGCTGGAGTTTGCTGGGCTTCAATGTGCAAAGAGGTCAGCCTACACAATGTGATAGTTTATGGATTTTAACATATTGAAAATTGAGAAAAGAGTTTTAAATGAATATTATAGGGATCTTTAGGCCTCTTCCCGCCTCCAATAAACACTGAATTAGCTGAGAAAAAATGTAAATTTGAGCAGTATATTTATCACCAAACTCTGAAGAAGTACTCTGAAGAAGTACTAACCACTTGGCAAAGCAGAAATTTTGCCACCAAGTTCAGAACATATTGTCATCATATGTAATACCTACATTTTAATACTTCCCAGTTTCCACAGCCTGGGCAAGTCTGGCAAAATTAGCAGCTCTGCAATATCTTCTGCTCTACTTTTCCAGTAATATTTTTTTGCAGCAATATCTCTTCTTTGACTCCAGAAAGGGAAACAAAGCTGGTGAAGGGTCTAGAGAGTAAGTCCTATGAAGAGTGGCTGAGGAAGCTGGGGGTGTTTATCCTGGAGAAAAGGAAACTCAGATGGGAATCTTATTGCTCTTTACAGCCACCTCAAAGGAGCTTGTAGCCAGGTGGGGCTCAGCTTCTTCACCCAAGCAACAAGTGACAGGATAAGAGAACACAGTCTCAAGCTATGCCAGAGGAGGTTCAGTTTAGAAAACAGAAGAATTTCTTCATGGAAAGGGTTGCTAAGCATTGGAATGGACTACCCAGGGAGCTGGTGGAGTAGTCCACCAGCCTGGAGGTGCTCAAGAAACAACCTGACATGGCACTTTATGCTGTAGTTTATTTGACATTGTCATGCTCCATCGAAGGTTGGACACTATGATCTTAGAGGTCTTTTCCAGCCCAAGTGATTCTGTGATTCTTTCAAAAGCCCATCCATCTTGGTGTATTTCTCTAATCACAACACTTTCAGTGTCAGGTTACAGATCTTAATTAGATTGAAACAGTGAATGTTCTTTAATGGAGTTTCTATGGCAAGGTTTTTAACACCCATCTGAATGAATTGATCTTCACAAGAATAACTTTAAAGTGGCATCTTGTACCTTTATCACCTTTATTTTCAGCACAATAGTGGATAAATCACTTGTACTTCCTTTGCTCTAAATTATAAAGCTAAGAGTAGCTGCTATCCAAACATACACTGGAAAATTCAAAGTAAAAAAAAAGATGCACACAATCACTTAATAATACAAAGAGCTCTTTCTGACTTTGCAGGTGATAGAAAATAAAAGATCCACGTTGTAATTCATACCACAATACACTTAAAGCTGCAGTGAAAGACAGCAAAACAGGCAGAAATTTAAGACTGAATGTAACCCATTGTGGTTTTAATTTACACAGAATCCTAGAATGCTTTGAGTTGGAAGGGACCCTAAAAAAAAGGCCATCTAGTTCCAACCACCCTGCCATGGACAGGGACACCTTCCACTAGACCAGGTTGCTCAGAGCCCCCATCCAACCTGGCCTTGACCTCTTTCAGGGATGGGGCTGCCACATCTCTGGAAACCCATGCCAGTGCCTCACCACTCTCACAGTGAAAAACTTATTTCCAGTATCTATGTAAACCTACTGTCTTTCAGTTTAAGGCCATTGATTTTGTGCCTTTCTTGTTTCTCTGATAATTACTCTCCACATGTGCACGCATGTCGAGAGGGAGCTAGGGCAGTGCCAGTGAGGAGGTGGAGCTGAAGCATTTGAGTCACTATTTCATTGTGGATCTGGCCAGGGAAAGTTTGTTTTGCCAGATTCCCTGAGGCAGCTTTCCTGAGCTCACTGCTACCTCACCAGCCTCTTGTAAATTTAACACACAGCAGCTGCCCTCCCTGGCTCTCTAACACAGTGACGTGTGACTGAGGTGAACACAGAGTCCCGTGACCTTCTCATCTCTCTGTTACAGAACAAAAAAGCAAAAAAATTCTGTAACTCCATGCATTTCTGGGTAGTCAGACAGAAGCTCAAGCTGATGGCATCTCTCCATGAGGTTGAGACTATTTTCATGCCTTAGCCTTTCTGAGAAAATTTACAGGGGCAAAATTTGGGTTGCAACAACAAAAAAAGATAATTCAAAACTGGATTGAAGGGTTAACATCTGTCATGATTTATGTTTTATCTTCAGTCAGGCCAATTTCCAGAACCAGGAATTTATAAAAATATATGCAGATTTTTCCAGCTCCTGTTGCAGACACTGGAGACCAATGCCACTGATTCTGACTGCAATTGAACCAGCGCTGAAGGAAATGGAGTTGCTGCAGTTTAAGAGGAGCATGTGCACGAGAAGACTAAAGCCTCTGTTTCCTAAATGTCAGGGATACTAAAGGAAGAGCTCGATGGCATCTAGACTGTCCTGCTTAGTGACAGAGTGGCACTAACCCTCTTGTCCCACCAATGTCTGTTTGCATTTGGTACAGTAAGAACCTGCTTTAACAGAAAAAACCCACATATTCAAGTTCTACTATACAGGAAAAAAATGGTAGTCTGGCTCGTGATGATGGTCCTCAACCAGTGTCCTGGAATTTTGTTTCACAAACATTTATAATACACAAAATATATCACTGGTAATACTAAAGCACCTTTTAGATTGGATCTGACATTTTTATTGATTAAGGGTAAAATTAGGTAAATGAGTTTGCAGTTACTGAGTGAGCAAACCACAGTGATTTTAAGAAGATGTGAAAGAACCAAGAAAGGATCTCAAAACTCTGTTTGAGGTAACAGATTGACTTCATAACACAAAGGCGTTGCTAGAACAGATTGTTTAGCTCCCATTTCTGCCTTTTATCAAAGACAAGATGGAAATAGAAAAAAATTCAAAGATTTCGATTTACAGTCCTTGTAGATCAAAGGAACAAATGTCAACAGTAGCAAAATAGAACTTAATATGGGATCAGAAAAGAAATACTAAAGCAGAAAGTGAAAATAGCCTGTTGGCAGGGTAATAAACTGTTTTATATTTTAACGTGAATAAAAACCTCAATATCAAGGTATAAATGTAGGATTAATAGATATGAATCAAGTTTAATAATTAAGCATTAGCAACTTCTCCTATTGATCTCTTACCATATGAACACCATGGTAACTGGTACACCATACATCTATTGTTAACTAATTAGATTTCTAAGAGCTTTGGAGAGCTGCTTTAAATTGGGTTTGCTCCATAGCATCAAAGAATCATGGACAAACTGAGCTAAAGTTAGCTTTCGGGGTGATTTTTAGACAATAAAAAGAAAGACACTTTATAAAACACATCATAGTCCTAGCACACTTTTACTGTCAAAGCATTTTGCCTGCAGCAAGCAACACTGTTCTTCAAGTGAAGCTGCGTCTGTACAGAGTTCAAATGAACACAGGGCTGAAAAGTAGAGAGCTCTGACTCCAATAAAAAGGAATGACTGTTTTGGCTTCATAATATATTTTCCAGCCCTAGCTTTAATCTAAATCAAATGCCCATCTTTCTTGCTGTTCATGCAATGCAACCGCAGCACATGCTTAAGTATAGGAAAATTGCAAGTGCCTAACAACATCAAATTGTACTTCCATCTAGTCTGGAATCTACATCAGGCAGAGGATAATAACTTCTGTTTAAACAGGCAGAAACTATACTCCGTCACTAATTAATTCAGAAACTGTTCCACAGACCCAGCCAAACAGCTGCTGGGCATGGAGATCTGGACAATCAAACAGGTATTTTTTGTTCCTAAACTTCCACCCAAGCAGTACAGCAATGTCAGAGACTCTTTACAATGCTCTGCTAGCAGGTCTGGCATCTACAACATACAGGAACTGCTGCCAAAGTATTAGCATAGCAACACACCTCGTGGGATTCTCTCTGCCATTAGAATATTGCTAGAAATTAGCCCTCCAAGGCAGAACTCAATGCTACACAGACCCCATCAAATCCCAGCAAAAGTAATAAAAATTTTTCTTGTCTAGCTGTCTATTGAATGGACATTCCTAAAATGTGGAATTCAATTTTAAAGTTATGTGTCTTCAAGAACTCCTGGAACAGAAAGTTTGCAGGGCAGTTCTGAGCTGCTCAAAGAGGCCTTTGATTTCAATGGTTCCATCACTTTAATGTTGCAGCCCTGATGTCTGCCTGCTTTTCTCCTTGGTGTTCTCACTCCACGAGACCAGTTTCTGTGGAGCTCATGGGATTTGCATAAGCTGTGTGTGTGCAAAACACTGATGGGCACTGTTGCCACTGCTTTAGTGTGAGTCTGACTATTTGAAAAGAGGGCAACAAGTCAATCAAAAGCTGGTTAATTCAAATGAAAACCAGCTCCTGGTGTTTAATACACTCTATTATATTTTGTTTGTCCTTATCTCTCCAGACCAGTGATTCAGCCCTGTAAAACCTTCACCTTGATCACAGTGTTGACACATGACAGCAGCCATTCAGCTGCCATGAACATCTGTTTATGTCTCCTCTCCTTGTTTTGAAACAGCCTAGCAAGATAAATGAACCTCTGATTGCTAAATGCTATATAGACTTTCATGAAATAATAGAAACTCTGCCTTTTTAGCCTCAAACAACTGATTTAGCAAGTTCTCCAGGTGAATTTCAAAAAGGAACTGGTTTCAGCAAAAATCTTCAGAAATGACCAATGCCTTGTTGTTTCCATGCAGCTCTGCATGCTTCAGATGGGCACCCACCACAGTTGTGTCTGAGTGTCTGTCATCCAGAAAATACTGCCCATAGCAGTCTCTTCTGTAGGTCTTTAGCTCCACGCTTCTACAGACAGGTAAGGCCTGCACTGGGCAGTTTTTAATATCCAAACAGAGGACTGTGACATGTCTGATGCTGTGAGGAACATTCTGAAAGCCTAGATACCACTCTGAAGTATTTCCATTATCCAATCAATGTACAAAAACCACATTAAGTGTCAAGCCGCTGCCATGGGACCCAACCTAAAGTCCATTCACTTAAATGGGAACCTTTCCAATGACCTCTGTTTGCTCTGGAGTATGAAAATGGTCATTAAAAGATAACTTCCGTGGTTGTTTTAACTAACAAGAGCAGATGGAAAGCAGTCAAATTCCCGATACCCATAGACTGTTATACAAGATTAGACCTTATGACTAAGCTATACCTTACCACTCAGACTGTCCCCATGGCACAGAAAAGAGCAAGGTACTGCTTACATGAGAAAAGATATCCATAAGAAAATGCAACTATGCAAATACGGCGGGGAGGAGGGAAACCCCAAAATTAGAGGAAAAACAGTAATTTGTTTGCAAACAGACCAGGTTACTTAGAATAATTAACAAGTTCCTGTTAAAAATTACATAGTTCATATCAAAATGCAAAATGTCTCAGTTTAACTTAGTGAAAGTACAAACATTTTGACTCCCTCATTCATTTCTTTTCTTTTGGGTTAGGTGATACAATTCTCATCTGCAACTTGACAGGATGTAAAAAATAATTACAAATGAAAAGGTTATTCATAATTTTTAAATGAGTTAATTAGTAAACCCCGCCAGAGTCACTCATTACAGTAATTAATAATTGATTATACTTGAAATTAAACACAATTTTTCATCAAAATCTAATTAAATTTCTGTCTTTTTTCTCGTTGATTAGAACACTGGGTCTGGTAGAGACAATCTTTGCTAAATATGTTTATGCTGAACTGAACCATTGGATTTGATTTTTAATAATTGGTAGTTCCTTTAGAAATTAGTAATTATGACCCATAATTACAGTGGTTCAACCTGCTCAGCATTTCTGGCACCTTGCCAGACATCTGCGGTGTCTGGCAAATGCCAGCGAATTCACCTGAATGGAGAGGATGAAAAGGATGGGAGGGCACTCAGTGGACCTTCCTTTTAACAACATTAACTGTGGTTTTAAGCAGGAGTGTGATCTTCTATGTGAACTCTGAGACAGGGTTCTGAGTTGGAGAGTTGCAAACCAAACTCCTCTCCATCTATCAACCAGCACACACCTCCTCCTCCAGAATGAACTGGCACTGCTATGCTGAGCTGAAATGATCTGACACAATGAGATAATCTCCAAAGGAACCATGCTCAGGACATAAGGAGAATACCAGACAAATGAGAAAGGTGATTCGAAATGTACATAACAAATGATGAAAACTGACTCCATATTTCATCAAACTGCTGCTGATTTAATGTTGGTTAATTAATCATTCCTGTTCCTCTTACAGGAGACATAAAAGTGACCAGAGTATGATGCAAGGCAGAAGTGGAAAAGTATCAGTCATTAAAGAAGGAACACAGTAAAAGCAATCCTTTGTGGTGGTGCTAATTATATTCATGTAAAATGAAAGCAAAATCTTTCGATCCAGACTAGAGGTTTGTAATTCTAACCACAACTTTTATATATCATTAGCATACAGGAAGTCACAGCAAAATCAAAAAAGACTCATTTGTGCCATGAGAAATGGGCTTTTTTACCCATGAGCACATCAAAAAGTGTCTGACAACCAGAGTTTGAACCACGGACAGTTTAACACAGAAGTCTAGGAATGGACTTTTAAAAGACATTTATAACACACATATCAAACAGAACTGAAGAAAAAGTAATGGTAACATTCCAACTCGACAGGCTTAAAAATACAATTTTCACTTCTAGCAGTTCAATTACTTTTGCAACATACACTAAGAACACTGACAAGCCTCATAAACCAAAGAAATTCAGATCATGCACAGTTCAAGAAAAATCCACTGCTTTTCTACCCAAAATGCAAATTTCACCAGCACCACCTACTCTAAAAAGGCTCTGCTGAACCACAATCTCAACCCAGTCCTTCTCCATCCTCCTGATCACCCTGTGAACTCCAGTATCATTAGTTAAATGTCACTGAAATGGGTATGTCACCAAATTATAGAATTAAATCACATTTTTATGTATCAGGATCTTGGTTCTGACCCTGTCCCATCAAAGTCAACACTGACAGACCTGGATGTGGCTGGGATTGGGACACGGACTTCACCTCCTGTTTCAATGGGATGCTTACAGAAAACCTGGTGCCTTTGCCTCACTCCAGGTACACTTTCCTCTGCAGAATGTAAACAGTCTATGATACTGAAGGGAGTACAACTCCCTCATATGACTCATGTTTTACTAAGCCCTTCTGGCTTTATGACAGGTGTTAAGCTCCCTACCACAACACTGCAACACAAACAAGTCAACAGATGCCTTATTTCCCCATCACTTCGTACCACAGTCTTGACCCTCTGTTTCCCAAACATTAGCAGTACGGGGGGGGGGGGGGGGGGGGGGGGGGGGCGGTTTGAAGAGAAATGAAATAAAAAGCAGAAAAACAAACAGCAACAAGCTTACCTATGAAATAGGCCAGCAGGATCACCAGCGTGACTGAGATGACAATGGCACTCAGAGCAGCACATTTCCAGTTACAGTACTTATAAGGTTTCTTCAGGTTAAAGGCAGGCCTAGAAAAGGTACTTCTGGGAAGGGGCCTAGGGGGAGGTGAGTACACAGTGCTGGACGTCAGGGGATATCCCGGCGACGTTGTACAAAAAAGGGGAGAAGTGCCTCCAGGTTTGAACAGGAAGTGCCTGAGGGAAGAAAGACCAACAGCAAGTGACTCCTCACACAAATCGATGCTGAGGGAGGCGTGGGGTGCGAGAATGGCGACTGCTGCCAGGACGAGGAAAGCAGCTCCACACAATGCTGGCTACGGACATGGACGGCATGCACAAAAGAGAAGAATAAAAATCAAAGGCAAGTCACACAGAGTAAAAGAAAACAAAACCAGACAAAAAAAATCACAGTGCCAACAATGCCACAGAGAACTCTTCAAGAGCAGGAGTCTCCTCTGTGGAAGAGCTGGCATTAGAGTGAGATGAAAACCCCAAGCAGAGCTACGACAGACTGGTGGCACGGGCAGAACTGGGAGCCTGCTCGCACTCCCACAGAAAGGCCCTAAGGAGGCTGAAGAGGAGCGAAGGTCAGATTAAAGAAGGGAGGGCATTTATCAATTTATTGATCACTGCATGAGAGCGTTTTTTTGCGTGGCATCGGTGAATGGAGATGGGGAAAAAGAGCTTAAGCCATTCCATAGCACCCAAATTGTCACAGAGGGGAATATTCACACTGTCCCCATCCAGCAAATTTAATTGGCAGACAATGGCCTGGCTAAAAGCATCGAAGTCCTGTGTACTGCCAGTGGGGAGAGGCACCTGCTTCCACAAAGCAGTCCAGAATACCTTGGATTAAAGCCTACCTTTAAAAAAGTGTGAATTACTGTCAAAGGCAACAGCATTTCCTGTCCAGTGACACATTGGGAGGCACTGTATTTTGCCCATTATGACAAACGCAGCCCATGAGCACCTTGGGTGAGACTCATGGAAGTCAGCACAAAAATAACACACTGAAGCCCATGAGTTTCTGAAATGAAATATCCCAATGGAACTTCTGTCCACGGGAATACTAAATGAAAAACCTGATTTCAGTGGGACATCATGCTGTAAAAGGCATTCAAATTCTGGGAATGAAACCTGGGAAATGGAGTGGACTAACCTACCTCCATGCTTCTATAAAAAAAAAAAAATGCAGCTTGTGAGGACTGAGAAACAGCCCCAATGCCCTTTGCACATTCTGCCATGGCTTATGGGGCCAGATTTGCAGCCAGAGTAAATGCAGTCAGCATGGATTCATGAGAGTCAGTCAAGCCAGTGGCTAACACTAGATGAAGAGCTGACTCTCTTTTCCCCATGAAGTTGTGCAGTCACAGGGGGAAATGTCACATGCGGAAACATCACAGTGCAGAAAAGCCACCAATTCATGCAGTAAAATGTAACACATGATTATCCAAAATAGATGTCTATAATACTACAGCCATGGTTCTATTGGCACTCTAAGCATGACTGCTGAGCATTAGAGGAATGTCCTTTACTTCTACTAATGCTCTACATTAAAAAAAAAAATACAGTAAGTCAGATACTATCCCATTTTTGCAATGTATTTATTTAGATAGAGATGTATCTGTTCTGAGCAAAGAGGCACCTGCAGAGTTCAAGTACACCAATAAGCTCTTGTGTGAATGATGGCTACCAAATTATGAGCTGCCAACACAAGATTCAACAGATTTGGCACCAAGTATCAAGTTAAAAGTCCATTATAACTTCAAAGTTAAGTGATCAAAATTTGTGTAAAGATGCCAGAATGGGTGGTTAAGTCAGACTCCAATGCTTGGCTCACATACACCACTAGCAGACATTTGTCAGATAAGGTATGTGGAAGGCATCAGTTTAACAATGAAGTATCAGGCTGTCAGCACTATAAAGGTTTCAGATTTTTATGAAAATTAAATTAATTTTAGTTAATATGGGAGTGGAAATTGCTGTAGGTACTTCTTACAAATGAAATTACTTTCAAAACAATAAGGGGATAAAAAGCAAATGGCATGCAGTGGCTCACTAGCATATTAAGGAGTTTGCCATTAATATGGACAGGACATAATGCTCCAAGCCCCAGAAACTCATTTTTTAAAGCCATACTGGAAGAGATCAGCAATGTGTTGCCCTTAAACATCACTGATATGACCAAATGCTTTCATGCAAGGATCATAATGACTGTACAGTAAACAGGAAGACCACGTAAGTGTCACATACCCATCATTGTAAGCACCGTCATGTCGGGAGGAGGTGAGAATGTCCATCTCAATGAGGTTGTCCTGCAATGTCTCTAGGAATGTCTGCTTTGCTATGTTTCTACATACATATGGAAACATGAATGAAGCCAGTGAGTCATGCATATATGAAGTGTGATCTTATAAACCACAGTGGTTATAGTGCAGTTGTGCATGGAATTAGAATGATGGACCATATATTTATATGTATAAGATGCTACACATATACATATATAGCTTTTAAAAATGTTCACTTCTTTATATATACACTATATATATGCATATACACACATATAAGCACACACGCCCATGTGCATGTATCGAAAAAGGTGATGTCTTTGTTCATTGCACATTATTTATTGCCAGTGACACATGAAACCTTCTGAACTCCTGGATCCAAAGGACCAGATTCCAATCCAGCCCAGCTGTAATCTGGTTATACTCCTTCATCTGTGTTACCGTAACTCTGAAAAGGCACAGCACAGTATCTATATCCCACTGTGGTCAGTACCTTGGTAGCACTCTTGCATCTAACCTTCTTATGGATTTCCAGCAAAAATCTGCCACTCCTTTACTTTAGTTTCAGTTTTGGATTTGAGAACTTTTTAGTTTCCAATCTGATTGATTTATTTTCCTTTGTGGAATAATAACTCACTATATAGAGTAAAACGTAAATTTTCAAAATGTAAATTTTGCTCAATATGAATATTCCGAATGCAAATCTCTTGGTGATAAGCAGATAGAAGCTAGAAACAGATTAAGCTGTAACCCAAATTCCAACACCAAAGTATTGGCTATAATCTGGATAATACAGGCAATAAGCAAGATACTTAGGGCCTGCACATGCAAATGCTTGGGACTGACCCTGCACACAGCAATGGCATTTTGCAGTATTTGTCCTCCTGGCATGTTCTTTTATGAGTTACATTTTGACCTATAAATGCTAAACTGTTTTGTACTTTTTGAGGAGAAAAACAAGAAGAATTAACTCAGCGGCACAGCTGGGAACAAACTGTGTCTTTCTCAGCTTTGGGCTTGTTTCTCAAGACCTGGCAAAAGAACATTTTCCCCATGTTTTTTAAAACAAAATACAGTCCTGATTTTGCCCATGTCTGTTTTCAGCATCAAAACTGAATCTAAGCCTGAATAGTGAATAAATCCTCTGGCAAAAACTAGCAGAAGAAACATAACAGCATTGTGACACTTTATCACTTATGCAGAATTAAGAGCCTAGAGGGTGTAAGTGACATGAACTCAAACCAGAATTCCTGTCAAAGAAACTGGATTCAGGTAATATGCTAAACCAAGAGAAACCAGCCCAGTCACATTATACAAACCTTGATGCTGTTTTTTCTAAAATGTTCTCAAACCCAATTTTCATTTCTACTTCCTCCTCTTCCTGCTGCTAATGCCAGCACTTGTTTAGCTCAACTCCCTGCTTTTGGAGGCCTTTGGGCTGCTTTGACAGAACAGATCTACTCCTTGATCTGAATGAAAGTGAAGTGATTCCTATTCATAGCTTTGGAGTAAAGTGGATCAACATGCATGAGCTGTGTGCCATAGCACTTGCGACATCAATCCATCCCCAAGTGTTCGCAGCTTCCTCACATTCCCTGGGAATGCAGGAAAAATTGGATGTTGAGTTCAATGCAAAAAGAAGCAGCATATGTGCATGCACTGAGCATTTAATGGGTAAGAGGCAAGGCACCTAGCAACACACCAATCAATCAATCAATCAATCAAAGTTCATCAGTAGTTAAAATCCATGTCAAATTGGTTCCATGAATTTCAGTTGTGGATTGTCAATAAAACAGAAGAGGGGAGGGTTACATAATCTCGTAATGTATGCATTTGTAACAGAGAGGTCACTGGGTCACCTGAGGGACTGATGCGTGACAATCCTCCTCATGGAATGCTCACAGAGTCTGCACCCTTGGAGGTTACCTGTAAATTGCTGGCTAGTTACAAAACACTCTCCTTTCTCATTAGCAGTAGTGGTGGCAGAAATCTGACCTTACATGATTACCACATGAAATTTCCTGGGAGTGGAAGTCTCCTGAAAACTGTTGGTTTGTCAACTAAACGTCCATCTAGTTGGTATTTATTTGCTCCCACAGGGTCAAATATAAAGGAACAGAAAGGAGACCACAGAAGAAAGAAGACTGAGGAGTAAATATGGGGGGAACTCACTTACCTGTCAGGAGCAACTGCTGAGCAAAGATCTTCGCATCACAACCTTGATAATACATGGCTTTTAAAGCAACAAAAAAGGGAGCAGACAGGAAAGAAAGAGGAGAAAGGAGAAACAGAGAAAAGGGAGTAAAGGGAAACTAATGAAAAAGGGGAGAGAAGAAGAGGGGCTCTTCCTCTTGCAACATACAAAATTCTCAGATATGCTTATCCTGTCAGTTGTATATTTGTGCTGCACACCTCTGCTTGCCCTTGCATTATGGTTTGGAAATTTCCAGGCAGTGACAAACCAGTCTGAATTTCCAGTTCTGAAAACTGCCTGGAGTCCATGGCAGTCAAAATCAAGCCACTTCAAAGTCTGTTAAATTCTGTAACTGCAGGCACATTCCACAGACTGTGACAATCCTCGTTTAAAGATGCAGCTTTTTTCTTCTTGTGTTCTCTCTCTGTTGTCTAATATGGGATTAAAAAAAACCCCAATGGAAATACAATTCCATTTTTGACATGAGATTACTATAATCTCCTAACTTCAAAAGCCTTTATTTTTGGATTAATGTCTCTTGGCCAGGATTTATATTTCTACATATTGGACCTTTTTTTCTCTTAGGTGATGGTCTTATTTTTTGGTTCTAAAACTCTTTGCAGTGGAGAAGACAGGGAGATCAGTCTGATGGAAGAGGCTGAATTGGACATCCAAGTTTGCTAAACAGCTCTGAAGCCTGGTCTTTTATGTGTACACAATTCCTATGGAAGGGAAGACCTCTGTGTGCCAGAAGAGCTGATTGTCAGACTGGAGATTAGTCACAGATATACTGGTCATTTATGCAGCTCAGCCTCCTCTCTTTATGACACCATTATAACACATTTTATTTTCTTAATTTTGTACAAGTGAAGAGCAGTCAGTAGAGTTCATTTGCTGAAGGCACAAAATTACATATTATTTTCCAACATGTTTGTTGTCAAAAGGAACACTGGGCAAAATTACACCATTTCAACCAGTGTGTCAAAAGCCTCACTGTTGGTCTTGAAATGACCTGTTTTCTATCAAATTAATAAAATGGTTAGACTGAAGACAAGTACAAATGTGACTGATCTGTGATGCTAGTGAAATCATCAAATGATGCAGAAAGAGCTCTTCATACAGGTGGATATACAACTGCCAGTCTGATTAACAGCAATGATGTGACCAATCCAACCTGCAACGAGAGCAGTCTGCTTCAGATCTTGAAAAATTTTCATCTACAATGATTTCACAGAGAAGAAATGAGGACAGCCTTTACTGGTACAGCCTTTGCACTACTGAAACAGTGTATTATCTCTTCCGAAAAAAATTTCACCACCTGGCTAGTAAAAGGCACAGGGCTTCCTTCAGAATTATATGGGATTATCACAAAAGATCTGCAGGAGTGGGGCCTAAGTATTTTTTGATGTAATTTTAATAAGAAGTACCACATAAAACTCAACGCTTTGGTATTTGTGTTTGAGAATTACTAACACAATATAATTACTGAAACTGTTGCCAAATCACACTTGCATTACTTGCTTATAATTTTGTCTTAATCTTTTGGATCCAGCTTCTTAGTTGAGTCTTTATAATCAAGCAGTCACAGAGAAAATAATTATCTTTAAATGCCACAAAATGGGATATTGAGGTTGCTTTTGAAGTTTCAGAGGGTCAGCAGATAGAGCTCATTCTGAAAAAGATTGACAGATGTGCTTATTTTTCTTAGCAGAAGTTGGCAAAACTGGGTACAATTTGTCCCATGATACAGCTACAGCCACTGCTGCTCTCCATGAGATCTCTACAGGCAGTGATGTGACAAATTTGAGACCTGTTTGTTTTCTGATACTGTATGATTTTTGCTGTCTAAAATCTTGTTAGTTTGAGAAGGTTAGACAAATGAAGGAACAAAGACAATTGAGCAAGTGCACCATGTTTTAGGCTTGGAAGGCTTCTCTGCAGACTGAAAAAGACACCATGAATGGGAGCTAATGACTCCAGCCTCCCCAGTGGCTGCTTGGTAGCAAAGGAAATGGTGAAGCAAAACCTCTGGAGAAAGCAACTGGGACTGCAATAGGTGCACTTACCATCAGCTAGGAGGACTGAGGCTGAGGGAGTGTGACAGCTCTCTTTTCCAGAACCTACACAGAACCTGAACAAAGCTATGAACTAGAACAGCTTGGTACACCCTTGTCACACCCTTCAGGTGTTGCATAGGTGGAAAAGAATTCGAGAGCTAAATGGAAACACCATTAAATGACTGATGCTGGGCTATCCAGTGTTTCATGCTTGCTGGAGCAATGTTGAAAAAGGCAGCAACTGACCTCTCCTCATTAGGTGAAACAAGATCAACCTTTCTTGAATTATGTACTAGGAAAGTACTGCTTGATGAGGCACAGCTACAAGGCTAAATCTTTTCAATATACTGACTGATTCCAGTTTTTTAAATAGGATATTGATTTATCCTACCACATAAGAAGAAAAGACATTAAAGGAAAATAAAAGAAAGAAAACCAAGAACATTTTAATCTATGATCCTGATTCCAATTTTAAATGAGGAAAATAACCTTATGAGCAGCTGTTAAAGACAACATTTTTAGTTTATGAAAGAAGAGCAATTTCCTCTTCTCCTAGTCCAAATAAAAAGACATAAGGAATAAAAAATACAACGCAAAATGCATAAGTCAAACACCAGTTCATAAACTAGGTGGCTGGCTATGCAGATGTGTGTATTTTCCATAACATCCTGAGCACACACAATCAGAACATTGAAAGTGCTAAAGAAAGCAACCTACCTTGTCTCCAGTGGGATGTTACTGTTGAGTAACCAGTTGTCCTGAGCATGGGCTGGCTCTTGAGTAGTGGCTGGTTGCTCTCCAGAGAGAGAGTGGTCTGTAGGAGCTGGGCTGGGGTTGCTGCGTGGAGTGAAGTTCCCTCTGTTCAGGGAATTGATGGAGGCTGCATGATGCTGATTTGGGGTGTGAGCATGTGATATTGGAGGTGGTGGAGTTCGAAGTCTTGAATGATTTTGAATATTTGGAGGATGATCTGAAACATAAGTAAAATACTTTTGAGGTTCATGATTTGAGTAGTTCCTACTCATTACTTCATTTATGTGCAGACAATTCTAGAAAGTATGAAGGCTGGGGTGTCACACATCCTAAATGAAACTCAAAAGGGTAACACAACCCTGTTTATATGTTCTAATGACACAGCATTGATTCCTGAGCCAGCTAGAAAAATAGTTCAGTCTCATGCACGAAAGTTATGAAAGCTTAAAGCACTGCAGAAAGGCTGTCCTGACAGCCAAGTTAACTCCAATGAACAACTGCAGGTTGCAAACCGCAGTCTGTGGCACTGATTTGTGATAAAGCATGAAAAATACAACCAGGCTGGAGAGATAACACAATAGAGCCAGTTTATGATGGATATACAGCTCCCAGAGAAGTTTGTTCTGCCCATTTTGCCCGAGAACTTTCAATAGCTAAGTCAACAAGAAGACTGAGAATACATTTAATCATACCCTGGGTTTAGGGAAAGCCACAAAAGCATGCCAGGGGTATACAATTTAACAAAATCCAGTAGTTTGTACTGTTAGAAGTGTACTCAAACTGAGTAAAAAATGCATGTGGCATAAAATCTGAGGTGTCAAGAAAATGAAACAACATACAATGAAGAAAGATGTAAAGATCAGTGATATGGCTGCCTTGAGTAAAACTCAAAGTATTTCTTAGCCAAGAGGCTGAGGAAGGCAGACTGAAGAAGACAAACACCTAGGAAAGATGAACTAGTGCTGATTATATGTGTATTTTTGCTTTTTTTAGCTAACCATAAACTTTTCTTTTAATAGTTTTTTTTTTGAAATGAAGAAAACTAAAGTATTTGATGGAACTGGAGGAAGATGGACAGATCAGCACACTGCATATCAGAAACTGGACACATATATCTCTCTGCTTTTAATGGACTCATGCTCAGAAGTCATTAATAGTGTGCACTGGAACAGAATTCCCAGAGAAGTTGTGAGTCTCCCTCACTGGAAACATTTGAGAACTGTCTGAAAAGAATCATGTGCAATGTGCTCTGGGATGACCTTGTTGGAGCAGGAAGTTTGGACCAGATGACCCACTGTGGTCCTTCTAACCTCACCCATTCTGTGATTCTGTAATACACAATACTTCTGTGAAGCCTTATCTGAAAAGAATGTCTATCTTATTAATCTAATACTTACCAGACTTCTGTACAGGAGAAATTAACACCCATTTCTCTAATTAGAGACCTCAGAACTAAACGAACTGCAAGTAGTTGTAAATTACAATGAATGGTATCAGACATTTAATGATACTTTTGCAATTTGGATTAGGACTTTGATTTAGAAGAGGAGCAGAAAAAGCAGTCACAGGATCTCTATAGCTTCTCAGATAGTTAAACACATTAGATAAAACATGGAGATGTGTGAGAGACAGCCATCCTGCCCCTCCTCACCCTGTGTTGACTCACACTGCCTCAACATTAACTATGGCTGATTATATCAGAACCTTATGGTGCTTACGGTGGTCTAGAAAATAATATGTGTCATTACAGGGGTGCCATTATTCTGACTGAACATATATTTACCTCTGGCTTTGTCAGGTTAGACATGCAAACAGGGGTATATATTCCATAGGGAGAACTGAGTGGTTTTAGGGTCCCAATCCATTTTACCTTAAACCCTCAGAAAGGTCTGACACATACCTACTGGTCTCTCTATTTTACGTCAGTACAAAAAGAAAACAACAAGTTCAAAAAGACATCTATACTGATCATCTATATTTGGACAGACAGACTTTTCATGGGAATCTAAGGAACTATTAAAAAATCTAGCTTAGCTAAGCTCAACCAAACTTTAAAAAACCCTGTAATGCCAATAATACTGGCCTCTGACTTGCACATCAGCCAGCAAATTAAAGGGAAGAGCAACAAGCACAGACTGTATAGACAAGAAATATCAGAACTAAACCAGGTCTGACCTCAGCTCTGCAGCACTCTTGGACTGGATATTACTGGGGACTGTTGTTTAGTTGAAGTCCTGACCATTGAGGCAATAAAAACAATAGTGAAGAAATTCTACTCCTGGTTTAGTTAAATTAATGTCTCTTCTCCAACTCAACAGACAGGAATCAAGATAGGAACAGTGTATCAAATCCAGCTGAGGGAGATGAACACAAATAGAAGGTTTCCAACTTTTAGGGCTGTCAGTTGTTCACTGTTAATAAGGACTTAATTCAGCCCAGAGAAAATGTCTTGTCTTTTCAGAAGAAATATACCAGAGGTTTCCAAGACCAGCTATTCAAGTTTTCAGCATTGCTCATGCCTGAGATGAATACTCTGCAATCTGCAAAGGGGCTAAATGGGTGGATCTTGGAATAAGCAATAGGCCTTCTGCAAAGTTCTCCTGGTATTGGTTGACTTTTCCTTCTGGAGGCACCATTTTCACATTGTGAGTCAGAGCCTGTTTTCAAAGCTCTGTTATGTAAATTCCAATTTACACCATATTATTACAGACACATTGCAGATGCTATTATGGATAATGCTTTCGAATCAAGTAAAAATGTGTTATTTTCATTCTCTATTTTCATATCCTCCGTGACTTCTTTACTAAGCAAAGACAGCACATCTATCTTACTCTGGTCTATGTGAGCTTTCACAGGATTTTATAGCTTGTATTTTGTTTGTTTCTGACATTTAGGTAGCTTTTCCTTCCAGAATGTTTTTTATTCCATTCATATACAAATTCTGAACATTTATGTCATGTCTGAGCACTGAATTTAATATACCTTGACTAAAATTAGTAATTATTTCCTTTGCTTTATGATGCTTTTTTTCATTGTCTTCTTCTCAAATTAGTGAACATTAGAAATAAGGTATAGACAAAAGCACAAGCCAGGAAATCCTCCTGCTGAAAATCACTGCAGCTGTGCAGGATTTTCTTGATACAAAAAAAACCTGTAAAGGCTCTTACCTTCTGCTGTGACCAAAGCTCCTATGGGATTTGCAATGGATCATAAAAGCCACCAAAACAGAAACTTTCTTGATTTCCTAAAATATCAACTGTCCCCTTATTTGAGTATGATTGGAGAAGCTGCAGATGCCCCACTGCTCGAAGTGTTCAAGGACAGTCTGGATGGAGCTTTGAGCAACCCAGTCTAGTAAAAGGTGCACCTGCCCATGGCAGGGGGTTGGAACTGAAGGGTCTTTAAGGTTGCTCCCAACCCAAACCTGTAATTCTGTGATTATTAACTAGACCCACAATGTGAGTGGTAAACTGTGGCTGTATTTCTTCACAGGAAGGAGAACTTCATGCTGGCTGCAATGGCTCTCTTACATCATGTACGTGCGTGGATCTTACACAGTGGGAAGATGCTCAGATCATCAGCTGTCTATTATATAGAACTGCATTTTTACAGAATTGAATTTTTACAGATCCCACCACACAGGTGGGATACAGGGGAAGTCTGATACAGCTCACTACATCTACCAGCAAGTCTTTACTGGGACAACAGCACCACAGGAATTCAGAAAACTTCATAGAGGAGCAGGACACGGTGGCCAGTGCACAAATTATACAAGATTCCCCAAGACTTTTCATAACCAAGTATCAGATAGCTAAATGTGACTATCTGTAAGTTATCTTTGTTTACTCCAAAAGAGACAATTTTCAACATTTTCCTTCTTACAATTTGCCTCTTTGGTTTCTAAAAAGACACAGACTATCATTCCCTCTCTACTTGTTGTTAGAATGAAAAACCTGACATAAGTTACTCAGAGGGATTAGCTGAGCTAACACCATAACAAGGAATAAAACAAACATCTTGTAAAACACCTCTCCCCCTCCCACCCATCCAAATTTCTAATAGTCTTGGAGTCAAGCAAAACTGTTTAAGTGTTGATTTGTGCCTTGAAGGGAGAACAGAAGAGACCTGTCAATAGCAATGGAGCCTTAAGACACCAGTCTTAGACACCAGGTGCCAATGAAAGAGCATCGCAGAGATAAAGTTCAACATTTCTAGAAGACAGGCTGGCAACTGTGGAAGTCTAAATAGCCAGAACTTAAAGAGCTCCCCATAAGCCCCATTTTCTATAATGGATATCCAAAGTGTATCTAACATGTCTGTATTCAAATATAAGGAAACTTTGGAAATCTGAATGCAGAAAACGGATAGAAATCAAGTTGCTTTTATGTTGTGTTTTTTGTGGGGTTTTTTTAGCTTGTTTTCTAACATTAAAATGTTATTGAGAAACACTGGCTTGCTAACCACAGATAAAGCAGAGCTGAAAGATAATACAGTTAATGAAGCTTGTACCTGGTACATATTAGAGAGCCTTGACAGAAGGCTGTGAATGAAAAGCTGAATAAATGTGAACCATGAAAAATTACCAATGAGGAGCTAGTATGACAAAATTTCAATAAAAGGTCTGAACCTCATGTTCCTTTTCTCTCCCTTAATCTTTAATGAGCAGTACTGTTTTGAAATTAGTCTATGTAACAATTACACTTTCTGATTCATTAGGTTTTGGGATTGTGTTCAGGGCAAATGTGGTAACCTCTGAGTGAAAAATACATTCTCATTTTTTTCCCAGCTTATTCTGTCCCTCCACACATTTGTCATTTGTACATCCGCTCACATTCAGACAGACTGATGCCTAACTGGTGTCTGGATTAGGTACAGGAAATATTTCTCTTTACTCACTGTATATATTGCCAGGTGGAATGAATCACTCCGTGCTCCCTTGAACTTCAGCTTCACAGTAGCTGGGATGACGAACTTGCTGGTGTGACTTTGGGCAATCAGACTTGTGCCCACTCACAAGGAAAAACACCCCTATCCCCCATCGTGCCACCCCTTGCAAAGGAAACATTTTTTAAAAAAAACTTTGTACTCTGTATTCAATTGACAGAGCAGCAAAGAGCCTTGCTTCACCTACAGAACACACTTCAATTTGCTGCAGATGAACACTCACAGCATTTGCACCAGCCAGCTGAAATCACCTTCACAGGGCTCCCTGTCCTGTTGGGTGCCACTGGGTATGGGAGCTGGGGTGCTTCTCTATGAATCTGATGAGGCACTCAAGATCAGGTGGACCAGGAAAAACTGAACAGGGTCTTTTCCATCACCTTTGTAGGGGGCACAGGGATTTTGCTATTAAAAGTGAGACTGTTTGCCAGAAACAGGTTCCCTGTCAGACACATGCCAAGCCAATGATGGTGTCTACAAAATGAAAAGGGAGCAGAATATTTAACCTGCAATTTGGCAGACAATGGAAAAATTAGGAGGAAAATCAAAGTGGGAGGTGCTGCCTGCTTGGAAGGTACCTTAGGGGCTTTTGATGACAGCCAGGACGAACTGCAGACCCAGTTTTTCTTCTATCTGCAGACAGTCCAGCTGAACGTGTAACATCTAGACTGAGCTGAAGCAGTGTGCAAAGGTACCTCTTTTGTGAGCTGGTCCATCCCATGGCTGGCACTGATATTCTGCAACCTAGAGGAGAATTTCCTCCTGCAAGGAATGTCAGACAACAGTGTCTGACTCCATAGGACAGTCCAGTGAGGAAGCCACAGCACAGGAGGGTGAAAAGAGATGGAGTGAAATAGGTCACTCAGAAGTCAGATGATTTATCTGAGCAGAGATAAAGTGTTTTCAGAAGTGTTTTCCCTCACTAACACTTAAAAACTAGAATCAGCGGTACAACTTGAGTGACTGTATCTCTCCTTAAGAAGTACATCCACTGAATTTCACTTAGGACTAGCTTCTCCTACTATCAAGTGGAGTGTTTTCAACAGACTGTGAAACACCTCTCTTGCTGTAGCAACATCTTGTGTCCCTGGTTTTCAAAATGACACTGAAACATAAAAGGAAAGCAAAGTGCTGATGTGTAATCTCTATTAAGTAACAAAACAACAATGGAACAGCTACCTTGATGTTTTTTCCTCTGCTTAAAGTAACAGAATAATAGGGAGCTGCTGTTCCATTAAGGACTCTCACCAGAGGAAAGCATAGTCCTCATCATGCAGTTAGAATCATCAGTGTCTGTGTCCTGGTTCTAGGGAGTATTCTGCTTCAGAGTCTTTTTTAAGCTGAACTCCTTGAGTTGCAATCTTCATAGCCTTGTATCTCACCTGTATGATGCCACGTGCATAAATACACAACTGACTGTAGATGACTAAAGCCTAAAGAAGAGTTTTCCTATGCAACTTTAGTGCAGTCTTTTGTTCAGAAAAGCCCACAAACATTGGAAACTACTCACTAGAAGAACATCAGCTATACGGATTTAAAGAGTTCTGAGTATCCTTCTAAATGTACAGCTTGGACACTGAATTTGCAATAGCATGTGCTACAAAGAGTGGGCACCAAAAAAAGCTGCAGAATATAAAACATGCAGTGTATTTTCATTACAACACTATTCAGTGTTCCTGTGAATGTCCCCAGACACTGTCCATAGCTGTTTTAGATATTGTTAGTAAAGCCACACATATCAGGACCAGTGCAGAAAGACTCAGTAACTATCAAAACCTAGACTTGACTTCCAGCAGTATACCAGGTGTAAAAGAGACAATCATTCCTCATCTCACAAACTGATCATAACAAGTAGTAAGTGGAAATGAGGGACCTCAAAATCAGGCAGCTGATAAAATGGTACTTTGTTACTGACTGACAAGACTAGACTTTTTAAACTTATTAAGACTTCATTCTGAAACATTACCAGGTCATAGCTGTACTTAAGAAACTTCATTTGTTTAGATCAATTACATCAAAAATCAGGCCCATTTAGATGCTATCTGTACATGCGTAAAAAGAGTTGAAGCTCCCCTGCAGCTGCACAGATCAACACTGCATTGGCTTTACTGTTTATAGAAAACCATGGGTGCACCAAATCAAGTCCAAAAAGGCCATCTCCTCTGTATTTTGTTCATCAAATGTGTACATTACAGGCAAACTTTCCTCTCAAGTGCCAAAGTGCCTTTGCAAAAGCAAGATATTGACTTCTGGGTTTGAAATCAATTTATTGTTTGATGCTGGGCTGTCAAGCTTTGCCTGTACATAGTCAGCAGGAGCTCTCGGTGGTTGTTTTTCCATCAGTATGCATCTGACTGGATTGAATGCCCTACAAGTAATGGTTTTAAAAAGGTCCAGGTCACCATCAAAGGATGATATGCAGACTTTTAACTCATAATGTTCATTACTCAATAAAAGGGAGTGACAATCTAATAAAATCAAGGCAGAGTATTACTGTTTAGGCTCTGACAGTTTATGAAGAATCATTGTCTTTAGCACACAGGAAAGTGGAAAAAACCCAGAGTATCTGAAGAGTGTAAATTCAAATAACATACTTAAGTTGTGAAATAATTTATGGGAAACACAGGAAAGTAAATTCTACAGTGCCCAGCTAAGCAAATTTTCCTGCAGCCCTGGAGATTCTGAATTTTCTGCTCGACTTACTGAAAAGGAACATCTTTAACTACTCTGATACCACACACTGGAGGCAATAGTAGCCTTTGAAGTCTCAAGCTGTTGAGACTTTCTGGTCTAAGCATATAAAAACCAAATAAACAATGCTTCATTAGAGCTCCTTTCCTCTCAGAAATGCCCCAAACATAAAAACTGACCATGAGCCTCACCACTCAGGTGAGATGCTGCAGTCAAACCATACTGTGCTCTCAGCCCCTCAGGTCTGGGCTCTCCTGTTTGGAAACCCATAACTGCTACTCCTCATTTTCACGAGGATGCTCAAATGAGTTTGCTGTGCCATTCTGACAGCACTGATGGCTGCTGCAAGCTCCCTTCCAGCTAAATGACTGAGGATAACCCACCTGCACTGCATCTTAGCAGGGTACAGCACCGTAATGGAAGGCAAGAAAATCCACTAGCCTGGAGCAAGGGATGGCGCATCCGTGCTCTGATTTTGAGTTGCTACAAATTACACTCATTGAATGTCTCTAAACACGTGTGCCTAAAACTTCAAAACCTACCTCCTGAAGAACTGGGATCCTGAAACTTTCTCTTTTCTGAGTAAGAGATGTATGAAGTCAGTACTTCTGAAGCTATGTGCCTTTTTTGAAGTGTTAGAAGGGTGTATTCAATTCTCCATGTTTTCCATATTGCATACGAACCCTAAAACTCATCTGTTGGCACCCACGATATGCCAATAGGTGTGGTTTAGCCAACTGTGCCACTTAGATGATTGCTAGACTCCTGTCCAAAGCATCCAACTTGCAGAGACCTGGCAAAAGCAGCTGGATGCCATCCATCATGCATAAAAAACCCGGAGAAATGAAAAAAATTCTGATTTGCTGCCCCCTCCACTGCACATTTAACAAGCACAACTTTTATTACACCAAAGATTGTTCTTCTTGAAAGAAGTGTAGTGCACCTCTGATGTCTGCAGTTTATTGACTTGAGGCCTGAAGGAACTCTTTGATACACAGAGAATTTTGCTCATTTCCCTCCATACACTCTCCTGTGTCTGTTTTGTGATCCTTTCATACAGTAATATATGGAGACAAATGTGTGTATATATATAAATATATATATACATATATATATATATATGAGAAACAGATAACCACCCAGTTCACCCTTGTGCAAACCAGACACGATTACCTGTATAGCTCCAAAAGCAAATTCCTGAATTGTTTGTGTAAAGCTGTTCCTGAAACAAGAGTACATCAGCAAAGGGTGCCTCTGGCTACTGTAATAGCAAATAAAGTCATGATTTTGCCAGCACAGCTCTCAGATATTGTTGGCTTTTTGTTTTTTCATATAACTATATTAGAAAAAGCTTTGAAATATAGACCTGATCTTTGTCTGTTTCTCCATAAAAATAAAATGAACAAACAGTCTCTATTTTGCTTACGCCCTTCAAAAATCTTATCTAAACTGCAGCACTGTTGTGACTTAGCTGTACACAAACAGACAGGACTGACAGATCCCCAGCTCCATCAGCAAAGCTGACTATTAATAGCAGCTGAGGAAATAGTTTGGTTTATGTATTTTTTACAATCTTGTTAGCGATGGCAATCCAGAGCCCATCCTTTTGCAAATATGAAGCACACAACTTCCATGCAGTTTGACCATGTGTCAGGACCAGGTATGTGCTCATAGTGGTCAGGGTGAAAGATTACTATCCTGCAATTTTTTTTTTTTTTAAATTTGCTGTATTCAAGGTTCATTTGCAAGCTTTGGGTCTGGATTCCCACCTCAAATGGAATGTGAATCCCAGAGCCACCAGGGAGTTGCACAGCACAAACATCTGACGTAGAGTTTTTTCCCTTTCTTTTTCCTTTATATGTCACCCAGGCTTGTGAATTAATAAGTCTCTGGAAACACACAACTTCATTATTTCACAGCAAAATGCTTACGGAATGCAACATGATGTCGTCCAGCACAATGCTAACAAGCACTAATGACTTTAACTATTCATTCTTGAGAAAGAAATGGGGAGATTTCATGTTGGCAGCAACTGAAATAAGCCAATTCAAGTCTTTGCTGGCAAATAGAGATTTTTTTTCATTACTTTGGATCAACTTCTTTGCATGCTGCCCCCTAGATGCTACCAAACAGAGGCACTGCACAGTACAAAACTCGTTCTCCAGTTTTTCCTTTGTTACCCACTCCTTGCCCCCATCCTCTTTTTAATTTTTTTTCCTGCTTTTAAAGTTTTAACAAAGAAAACTTTATTAAATACCTCCAAAGCACAACATAAACTGGTGACAACTCCACCTGACAGCTGTGACTGACATGTCTGTCACAGGTATTAATACCTACATCCCCTGCCCCATCCACCACATGCACAAAGCTGACCGACTTCCTCTGGTGAAAACCATGGGTGCAGATGAGTGTAAAATCTCTCTGCACAGGTGGAAAACCTTATTCCCTTTGCCACAGGAATCTGATTTGTGAGAGCTGGGCTCCATGACCTTTCCCTTCAGGTTCTATTTGACATTCTTGGAAGCACTATGGCAGACGGCTGCACTCCAAATAATTCTGAAACAGACATAAAACTTTTATATTTTTATTAACACTTGAAGAGGCCACTAAAAGAAAATCAAAACTATTAATCTGTCAAGACACCCCTCAGCAAAGCTGCACTTTGTCTACAAAAGCACCATGATGGAATGGCAGTGTAGTTTATCCATCATGTATGGTTTTCTGACTATTCAAAACGCCTCCATCCCTAAAAATCTCAGTACTAATTAATACAGGCCCTTTGAAAACACACCTGAGAGGAAATATTCATGATGAGTCTCATTTATCACCACTTTTTTTTTACTTCTACACTTTATGTTATAAACCTGTAGCACTTAAATTACATCAACAAAACTATAAACACACTACATCTAAATATTAATAGATCATAAAGACATTTATACATGTTCTGATGTTAATTTTTCACCCTAATATTCAGAGTGTACCTTTGCATATGTCTCTGCCTTGTAACAGCTAGGCAAATGTGTACAAATGTATACTGTGCTACAGAGACAGAAAAACATGTTAAAAGATTTTGATCTTTTCTTAATTCATCCTCCTGACTTTTGTTTCCCTTCCATGAGCTATTGCCTTTGCTGGCAGTGATGATTGCTGCCCTCCAACTTTCATCTTGGAAAATGGGCTAATTTAAAATGAATACATGAAAAGGCTTCTGGTAGAACAAAAAGACTGTTTCTGTCTTTTCTGCAAAAAAAGAAGTATCAAAATTATTATTCATAATCCTAGTGCTTATAGTGGTTTTCTTCAGTGCAGGGAAAACGGAGAAAAGCCAGGCTACCAGGCTATTCAGCAGTTATTTTCATGTGCACAAGGCAGAAAAGGTTTGAGAGAGGCAGATCTATTTCTGCAAGTCATTCTTCATTGACACAAGCCTACAAACTGTCACTGTCATGTGTGAAACTGTCATTGGATTATTACTGGTGTCTCTACATATGCCAAGAGAGAGATTTTCAGGTCCCTAAAAGAAGTAAGGTATGAGCTCCCATTTCCACCACTCAGTGATATCTATCGTCTTGAAAAATTCACCAGGAAAATTTTAAAATCAAGCCCCAAATATTAGTGCAGATCCCAGTGCCAGGTGCTTAGGTTGTTCAATAATGTACTTTGGAAATACAGAATCCTAGCACTGTCTGAAGTCCAATATCAGCTGCAGATTCCCTTAGCATGTGGCAGTTCAAGAGAGTGACAGTGCACTCAGGTAACACCTTGGTGCAAAGCACGTGACTTTAAAGCACAGATTATCACAAAAGATGAGTTTTGTAAGGTTCTTTTCATTACTTCCTGTAAGTGCTCTTGACATTCTTTGAAGCAGTTAAGGAGAGCTTCCTAGAAAAAATGTCAAAATAAAGTAATAATTTTCTTAAAACATTGTTCAACAAATGTGAGCATGGCATGGTTTAGAGAAGCTCTGTGGCTTACGAAGACGGTGCAAACATGCACACATCCCTGTATTATCGAGGGCTTTGGTGTGATCAAAACAATAAACAATAATTTCATATATGCACTGTCAGAGAACTAGAAAAACTGTTCAGTGTAGAAAGGGGATTTTTTATAACTTCCAAGTATCCTCACAATATACATTTCAGCTATATATGAAACTTTGTTTCAAACATTACTTCTTATTCTCTGAGCAAAACGATTTATATCAGCTTTGTGCTGGAAACATTTGCTATAAAATTTATACCCTTTCTATCTCCTTTTAAACAGAACAAATGAAGTTCAGAATATAGTTGTATTAAAATACTGCCTTGGTTTTTTAGGGACAATCTTGTTAAAGCTAATTTAGTCTGCCACCAGCACTAACTGGCACAGCTCCAGGAAGGTGACAAAATTTTTTGGTTTAATTAAACAGATTATCATTAAGATATATTTTATTCCGTAATTCACAAATTGCATGTGATAAAGAGGGTTTATTTTTGTTCCCTTCAAAGTCCCAGAGCCTCCTCAACCCTCTAGATGAATGATGTAGAGTTTGGAATGGACCCATCACAAACCACAAGTTGTAAATTAAACAGTGGGATGAATAACTGGCTACAGGGTTTTACAAATGCTAACAGAGCACATCCTATTCAGTCTAATGTGAGGGAACTTCTTCCAAAAATATATTTCTGAAGCAGAAGTAAAACTACTTAATAACATGATTTAAATTAATAATAACTGGATATTTTAAATTTCTAGGCTTAAATTTTACTGCATTTGTTTATGCATAGGGCTTTGTACTGCTCACTTCTAAGCTAAAGCACTTGACATATTTACCAAATTGACATCAAAACTACAGGAAAGAATCATTTAACTCATCACTGGATGGCCACCATGCCTGCCAAAGAACAAGACAGACGATGCATGAAGGATGAAGCTCTGACTCCACTGAAAACAACTGTCAAACTCTTTAAGACTTTAATAAGGCTGGAATTTTACAACTCATTTTCTGAAAAAAATTCCCTAGTACTTGAGGGTAACTTTAATAGCAGAAACTAGGCAGAACTTTTTTCAGTTCCAGTAATCAAGCCATGACAGGGACAGATCTGTGTCTGCTGTTATGAACCCAGCAGCCTACTTCCCTGCCAGCGTAGCCATTTGGAAAGAAACGTGCAGAAGTTCCCACAGAGATCCTTGATCTGCCCTTGATGTGCAGCAAAACTCCTGTACTGTCAATACTCGCCTTGATCTGCAACGTAACTCTTGATGTCAGCAGCAGTTTTGTGCACAGTGGGGGCAGTATCTGGCTCCTAAGGAAAGTTTTAGACGCTGGGGATGCATTGAGATTAATCAGCATTTGATGCCTCACTGAAGAAAAACTAATGAGTAGGGTTTGTGGATACAGTGAGTGAGGAAAATGCAACTGCAGCCAGAAACTAGCTAGAAAAATTACAAATGAAACCAGAGAAGAAGAGTAAGAGTAAGGCAGGGAAACATTAGCCCTGAAGGATCACTGATGGGCCAGATTGTTTTCATCTCTTCTACAATTTTTCTTCTAAACTATCAGCTTGCATCTGGACCATCTCTGATCTTCCCCAGTCAGTCAAATCTGAATTTCACAATTTCTGCTAAGCTATCCTTAAAACCAGATCTCATAAGCCATATAAACCAGGAGGGTTGGATGTAGATGATCTAATTTCCCTGCACTCCTCTCCTACCCAGTCCAATCTGTATCTACTGGAAGATAGCAGGCAAAGCACCAGACTGCTCCCTGAAGTGAACCCACAAACCCAACCAACTCTGCTGGGATGGTCAGGGCCAAGAGGTGGCCTGACCTCATAGAAAAACTCTGGGCAACACACTCCATTTCTCTAAATTCACAGTAGTAGTGTTGACAGTTACAAACCCCCAAGCTTCTGTGCTATTGCACAGTGTTTATTGGAGGAGCAAAGTGATAGTCTCCCTATTTGGGTCATGGTGCTTTTAAAATAATCTATCTGGTATACACTAGGAACCAGGAACACAAATAATAATTTTTATTGCATAGCAACTTTCATCCTGGATTTTTACAGTAATTTACAGCATTAATTAGTTAAGAACATCTGATAACAGGACTCCATATTAGATGATTATGGGTATAATTAAAGGTATTGAATGATGAAAGGAACAGAGCTCAATTTGTACATGAAAATAGTGAACTCTGAAGTAATGAAAACAAAGTTGAGCACAAAGATTTTGTGACTAAGCACACATGACCATAAAATTTTCTTTGATTAATTTCTCAATCCTCCTTCCATCTAGGAATTTGTATGTTTTAGCTGCCCTGCTGGCTGCTGACAAAAGGAATGGGCATTGGTGTAATTCTCCTTATCTTTCCTTTCACGAAGGTGTCAATTTCCACAAAACTTGTGGGAATTTGGCATCTTTGAGACCTCTGCTCCCCATTAAGCAGCCAAAACAGGTCAACAGCTTAAAAATACAGGTAACAGGGTGTCAGGCACACAGGCAATACAGTTATTTAGAACTTATTTTCTTAAGAAATAGTTAAAAATGAAGGTGATTGCATTGGGGTGACAAATACAGATTGTATCATGAATTAGAAAACGATCTTAAACAAGTTGGCTAAAATTATTGCTTTTCCTTAGTCACACATAGGCAGATGGTCTTCTTCATGTAAAAGGCTATCTCCATCTTGAAGAGTTCAAGAGCATTCTGGACTAGTGGAAGGTGTGCTTGCCCATGGCAGGGGAGTTGGAGCTCAATGATCTTTAAGGTTTCTATCATCCTGTGATTCTATGATTTATGGTGAGAAAAAGAAAGTAGTGACAATCATCTTTTTGTCTTGAAGGAAACTCCACTTTTTTTAGGAATCAATATAAAAGCTCCAGTGAAGTGAGACATCACCCAAATGTCCTTCAGTGCATAAAGAACCTTATTTTTTTTCTCCCTGTAAAAGACTTAAGGTCTTTTTAAGATAATCCACAGAAAGACAGCATCCAGCTTATGATGAGGGACTTGTCCAATGAAATGGCCTCCTCCTAATGATAAGAGGTGTCAAAATTGTGGATGACACACTGGAGTCATGCAAACTGCAGGGAGGGTTGTATCCTCTATATGCATACTACAGTCACCCAAGTTTCCAGTAACTCTACACTTTGCAGTCCAGTGGGAATCAAAAGATTCTGAAATTTTTCCTTTATTAAAAGTTTGCATCCCACCACAGGTAATTAGCTGTTCAGAATTGAAGGATGGCAGGTTAATAACACCTGTACCCAGACAGATCAAGAGAAACTCGGTAACTTCCTCTCCAGGAGCATCCTCCCTTGGAGACCGCAATCTCTAGCAAATCAAGCAGCGATCCATGAACAAGTATCGACAGTATTTCTACCTCTTAGCTGACTTGGAGCTGCTGATAAATACTCTACTGACTCCAAAAGGGTTTCTGCCTGGGAAGCATGCCAAACAAACAGGTATAAAAGCAAAAAGAAGGCTCTGGTTGGCTTGGAACAGCATTGTGGCTCAAACAGCAGATCTTTAGAGGAAGGCAGTTGTTTGAGCTGTGAAAGGTTGTCCAGAAACTCAGAAACTGGCACAACAAAGGGAACAGAGTGGTTTTCTGCTGGAAAATTAGCAAAGATTCCATCTCAGTAGCACGATCTGAACAGGCTTTCATAAGCTTTCATCTGCTGTACATTTCTGACAAAGAAGCACAGAGTGTTCCAAGTGGTGGTGTGCAAGTGTACAGGCTGCCAGACTGACCTGGTGGCAGATACACTCACCTGGACAAGAGGGATGGCTTCTGAGGGGTCAGTGCCACAACAGCTGGTGTCTGGTGTGGGGTACGATGCCACACTGGTATCTACTGCTCAGATCTCAGTGCCAGAAGCAACTGTGGTTTAGTTCTTAGCCAGGATCAGAGTTATGCCAATGTGATTCCTCACAGATCTAACAAAAACACAGCTTGAGCCACAGACACCTTTGATCAGCAGCAAGAAGGAGAATTGTGTTCCTTTACGCAGAAAAGTACCGGGGGGGCTCTTAGGTTGTTTTTTATTCTAGTAGCTGTGAAGACTTCTCTATACGTGTACACACCATGTTCTTACGCTTTTCCTTAAGCACATGAGTCTGGCACTTCTGAAGACCTGCCTAGATACTGCTCTGATACAATTTATAAAGGCAACACTCTAGGCTGGACAAGATACAACTGGAAGGAAGATTCCAGCAAGATGTAAAGAGGGAGGAAAGTGAAGTGGGTGGAGCACCCAAAAACTGCCAGGTATCCTGCACGAAGTATTCTAAACCAGTAGGAGTGCAAAAAACTATCAGGCAAAATCCGTGCCCAACTTTGTAAGACATTATCGATCAAGCATCTGCTTCTACACCAACATCCAGAGAAGATGTAGGGTTTGTTTTTTTATTTTTCATTTCAAATGCTGATTTATTCTGTGTGTATTCCCACTAGGCTCAGGTTTATGAAACAAATAACCTGACTGGTGGAGAAGTTTAAACACATGGAGTAGTCATGTTCTCATCTTCTGGCATACTATTTCCTTTTTCTAATTTATGTTACTAAACTTGTCAAGAAAAGAAGACTCTCTTGGCAAATCAGAATGAATGCAAAGGAGCAGTCAACAACATATATAGCTCACAAATCTTTGTACCTAGCCTTCCAGTGACTAGAGGTACATTCAGGTTTAGATAGAATATCCCCAAGGATTTACACCTATAAATATATTTAATAAACTCAGTAAAAACATGAAGTGTGAAGTAAGCACTTCATCAAAAGCTCATTTTGGTTTTCAACAAATAAGAAAATTAAAACTCCTGCTGCCCACATGAGTCTGTATGACTGGGTCTTTCTTCATAGATAAAATTATTCATGGCATATTAGAGCTTGTCAGTCTGTTTAACTAGAAAAAAAAGACATATCTGTCCTAGGGGAGATCTAAACAACTTCATTATGAAAGCTGTGAGGGAGTCACAACACATTAGGAAGAACAAATGCAGTCTGCAGTGGTTTTTCAGCTCTTTCTACACCATTGACTCACCAGAGGAAAGTACTACTAATTACACCTACTTGCATTGATTATTTTTTTTCTTCAGGATGGATTACCTTGTCCTCCCCTACATCTAATGATTTAAATTAGAACGAAACAGCAATGTGGTGGAGGTTGGAAGTTATCTTGAAAGAAAGACATCAAACATGACGTTTTTAAAAGAAGTCCTCTTTCTTTACTAACTGCCCTTCCAAAATAGGCTAAGGTTCAAGTGATGTGACTTAGCAAATACTACAGTGGTATAATATACCACACATTACAGGAAATGCCAGATATATTTCTTGTGGCTATATAAGGTTCAGTGATCCAGATTTGATCCTGTTTACACCAATGTAAATCCAAGCTAAATTCCACTGAAGCCAGGGAATTAGTTAGATCAGAATCTAGTTCACTAAGTCATACATTATTCCATTCTTAGGCATACTCTTCTTATCTGTCTCCTCCTTTTCCTCTCACAGACCCTCCAGTTGTGCTGCAAGGACCAAGAGGATCATTTAAATGAAACTCATATGTTATGGGTCATAGAGTATCTCCCCATCGTTTCTATATCAGACCCAGTCCTTGGCAATTGTGGTAGAAAAGATCAAACATTTCTGCTGATTTTTTCTTTGTTTTTCCTTTGTACTATCCCTGTGAGAACTCAGCAATTAGGAAATAATTGCCATGGTAACATATTACACCCAAATCTGATCATAATTAAATCAGTGCCAAAATTTCTATGAGGTTCTTCTGAACAGTCAACCTCTCTCTCCACTCATACAAGATTGTATCTCATCCACCAGTCTGGAACTTTTGTCCGACCTGCTTGTTGTGAGGTCAATCTGAGATCCAGATCTTAAAGAAAATTTCCTGACCATTTGTCAGATTATCTGCTTCATCATTTACACGCTCGTATAACAATCACCACTCTATCTTTTGTTTTCCATTCCTCTCCTTCTCAAGCCCTCTCTCCAGGTAAGCACAGATCATTCTGTATAATGTCATTTGTAAACAATGACAAAATACCTCTTAATTCTTGCCTCTATTCTCTGCACAGACAGTTACGGTGCATATTTTCCCATGGAACAGCTACAATTAATCCATTAAAATTTGAAAACTTCACATTTTCCCATTTAGTTATTATGCAGAAGCAAACATAATCAAAATTTCCAAGGAACAAGGACACTACAATGAAAATTAATAGTCCAGTATGGATTTAAATGAACTGATGCAGTGGCTCACCATCCTGTAACCTGACAGAAAACAGGCAGTATCAGAAATGCTGGCAGAATGCTGAAGGATTTGGAGGGACAGGGGTGGGGAAGCACAACAAAAGCTTATCTGGATATTGCACAGAACTTATAGAAAATGACAAGAAAGAGATCTGATAGTCAATACATAGCACATGAATCAATATAGGCCAAGGAAACAAATGATTGGAACTCCAAGATACCAAAGTGTGCTGAATCCTTTGTACACTTACAGGAGTGCATACATTACATTCAGGCTGCTGGGAGCAAATGTCACTGCCTGGATAAACACTTGTTCATGGACTTTTATTTTCATCAGTGCTATCACAGAATCAGACAACATAGTTTTGGATTTCTTCTTGTTTTTCTTTATCCTACTCTGCTAAATTGGCAATAAAATAAATTAATTTATCCAAGCTGAGTCTGCGTTGCCTGAGACTGTAAATGCTGAGCGATCACCTTGTCCTCACCTCGACCCATGAACTTTTCGTTGTATTTTCCCCCGCTGTCCTGTCAAGGAGGGGAGTGACAGAGTGGCTTGGTGGGCACCTGACAGCCAGCCAAGGTCAGCCTACTACACCAAAAACCCACAGCTCTCCAACTGAGCAACACAGATGCTGTGTGGGACCACGTCAAATGACTTTAAGAAGCCAAGATACATTACACCAGTTGTTCTTCCCTTCTCCACCAATGTGGTCACTGCATCACAGAAGGACAAAGGATCAATCAGGTGCAATTTGCCCTTTGCAAAGCCATGCGGCTGGCTCTGATCACCTCCCTGTCATCCATATGCTTAGACATAGCTTCCAGGAGGATATGATCCATGATCTTACCAGACACAGAAATATCTGACTGGTTGATGGTTCCCAGGGTCCTATTTTTACCCTTTTTAAAATCAGGTGTGATATCTCCTTTTTTCTAGTCACTGGTGACTTTGCTTGACTGCCGTGACTTTACAAATATGATGGAGAGAAGGTGAGAAACTGCATTTGCCAGTTTCCTCTTATGCCTAATTCATTTGCTCAATATTGTCCTGCTGGATGAAGGAAAACATGGGAAAGTCCAGGCACTGAAGACTGGGGGGCAGTCTTGACCTTACAACACAAGTGTTTTTTGCCTTGACTGACCTCGCACATAATTTTTTCGCTTTTTTTCGCATACTTTTATTTTCTGCAGCCCCACTAGCTTAGGCATTACATAACCGGTGCTTTAAAAGCTAGGAAAATCAAAGTCTCCTAAAATCTCTTTCCCTGTAGATTATTTTCTTCATCTGCATGATCTTAGTAACATGTGTAAAACTCATGCCCTAGATTTTAATGATGTTGACCTTTGGGACTTACAGTTGAGTCAATGCCATTTTAAAAATGAGCCTGCTACTGTATTATATCTTTGCAGCTGTAGCCAAGTGAGAGGATGAAAACTGTAATGACCAGGTCTTTCTGTGAAGATTCCTATCTGGGAAAATGCAAGTACCTTTACAAAATGAGAGCAAGGATATGCCACAACTTTGTATCACTAGCACACGTGGAAGTATTTACTTTTCACAAAAGTCAGATGCATTTGGTGTAGAAAACAGAAGTGCATATACATAGTTAAGAAAATGAAAACATATTGCCCTATACACTATTCCACATGTTTATGTTCTCTTGGAATTGGAAATCCTCTCATGAAATTGCTTTAAACCTCTATTTTGGAACATTTGAAACAGTGTTCAGGTAGAAAGTAACATTGTGTTTCATAGTTTCACATGCTGAATGCCCAGTTTGCAAGTTTAACTTTGCAAACTGGCTGACATAACCCAGACAATGAGAGTAAACTGACTTGTTCGAACCTCAGGTATTACCACTAATAGAAATGTATGTGAAAATTCTATCAAGGCATCCCAAGACAGAACAGAGTCTGCAGAAGCCTTGAGATGTCATCCCTTCCCTCTTATCTTCTTCACTTTTTTTTACACTAGTTGGTGATAGCAGCTAAAGCTGCTCTCAGAATCTTGAAATCCTACTCCTGCCTCTGTGGGAGGTACCTGTTTGCACTGGAATAACTGCGAAGAAAATTTAGATTTCCATTTAAACTAAGACAAAATGTTTGAGAACATAACAAGCTTCAAAAAGTTTCAATAATGAGGACTACTACCTAGTTCAGCACCTAGATCAGCAATTTTAGATTGCAGAAAATTACCTCTATGGCAAGAAATATTTTAATATATTTTTGATTCAGCACTCCAAGTCTCTGATGACAATGACAGAATTATTTTTAGTACCCACTGAAAGACACTTTAAAGGTAGGCTTTTGTGCAACAGTAATTCCTAAATAAACTAGTACAGCATGCACGCACAGGGGAAACTACAACTGAAAAGGAATTTGACAAGTGCTGCTGCAAGGTACTTCTCGGAGATGTTAAATGTCTCCCTTCCTACAGAGTTTAGATTCTGTTTCAGCATCCTTTTGCTATTCAGTGTCAATGCACTGACTAATTGTATGTTATTGTAGCAATTTCCACTGTGAAGCTATTTCACATACTGCACCATACTGTACAGCAACTTGCATAGTTATTACTGGGTCTGACCAGAGGAGAACTTGATGGTATAATGAATTCTTTATGAGAGAGAATCTGATCTGTGGTTCATTTAATGGAAGTGTAGAATAAATCTGTTAACTTCAGCAGGCTCGTGCTGGTGTAATTCAGATGTGAGTTAGATCCATGCTGTGTATCCATAAAACCACTCCCTGCTGGAGGGGATCATACCTGTTCATTCATTACATGTCGCAGAGCCTACACCAGTAGCAGTCCTAGGGCCAGCACTGTCCTGTCTCAGCCAGCTAGTGGGAAGATCAACTTACTCATGTAAGGTGCTCAGACACCACTTCATTCAGAGGGGCCACAGAACCACCCCTGTAGAAAGCAAGAGGTGCAGCCATACCGTGACACTGGGTTGTGCTTGTTTGGTACTTCAGGCACACCCGGCTTACAGCAGCTGCTCAGGTGCAAAGCACGGCAGTGGGATGCTCCAGGGTGAGCTCCTGCTTCCCCTGGCTTGCAAAGCACTGTGCAGATACTCAGGCTGCACCTCCTCTTGAGCTACTGCAAGTCACACAAAAAAAATCACTGCTGAGTTCCCATGGGACTTTTAGTTAAATCTGAATCACCAATCGAAAAGCCAGGAAAGAGCCACGGTGAGATTAATTAGCTTATTGGGGACAGATGGATGAAATGTTTTTCCAGCATGGATGTCAAGGAGGTCAGTTAGTAAACAAGGCAAACCTGGAGGGTACCCTGCAGCCATCACAAAGATGGGAGAGCCTGAAGGGGGAGGTGGTATTGCAGGTGGCATTACTAGCAGACAGAAGGCTTACAGGGAGCGAGGCAAAGGACAAGGGTCTGAGTAATACTTTGGGGCTTGAAAAGTAAGCAAAGAAAATACAATGGAAGGAGTTAATGAGACCCAGTGTTAAACAGTATCAGCCACAGAGCTCTGAGCAGGCAAATAAAATTCTCTGTAGGTTGAGCAGTCCAAACAAAAGAAGGCTAAAAGAAAACAGAGGAGGAACATGAGTAAAGCAAAGAAGCATACACTGGAAAGCCCAGATGGTGCATTTGGTCACAGGCACTGCAGAGTTCATGAAAGCTGTGCACGTGTAACCGCAGGCAACCATCAGCTCTGACATCTGCATTGCCAGATTCCCACACTTTTGGAAGATAAATAACTTGTTTTGAAAGGAACACTTCAAATAATAGTATAGATATTGCTGTAAATCACAGTCTTATTCCTCAGCTGTATTTCATCAACTTTACCTTATGTACCATCTTTCTATCATATGCCAGACAATGTTCCTCTATCCTATTACCTGCAAACAACCACTCCTAAATTCAGTACTTCACGGTCCCCTAATTCTGCTGTCTTTCAACCCATATATAAATGTCTGGTTGCACAGGCTAAAAGCAATATTTCTATAATTGTCCCCAGCAGCTCTCAATGCCAACACAAGGATGAAGAGAGAGAAAAAACCTGGCTGCACAGGGCATCTGAAGTAGGCTTTCAAAGTTCTACAGCCATCAAACTAAACCACCACCCTTATTTACTATTTTTGATGTAAGTAACTCTCTTAATACTTCATAAATAACTAGAACAAGAAGAGTGCCATCTAAACATTTCTTCATGACCACCACCTATCCAGTTTGCTTTTGAAGGAAATATTTACTATATCTTCATTAAATTTCAGTGGCACCAGACCACAAACACACACACAACCTCAGTTTAATTACATGACTAAGCCTCTCACACGCTAGGTTTGTCCTGAAGTACAGGACAAGTCAGCTCATACTGAAATTGTTGAGAAACAGGGTGCTGATCCATTCAAAAAATCAGGCATTTCTGTGTCAAAACAAAAAAATTGATGGAACAGGATTGTAAAAACATAAAAAATAAATAAAGTGTGCTCATGAGGTGTTTTTAATAGCACTTCTTGATATGAAAAGTCATTTTCATACTCCTCATTCAGTTCTTACTCAATACTTACAGTGTAAATACAGATTATCAATCCTGTAAATATATTAAATGAAGTCTTCCTTTTTCATACTGATTTCAAAACTGCAATACCAGCACCAGCTCTGCTTGAATTTTAGAAAACGTTGGTCCTTGAGCAATCCACCTTCTTACCATGTAAATCCATTATACCGTTTGGACTAATCCTTTTGTCAAAAGGATTCCTGGGAATACCAGGAGGCAGCTAATTTTACTACGTTTTTATTCTTGGCAGTGTCTGAAAACTGGATGTGTGGCTATTAAGAAAGTAAAATTCACTCAGTGAGAGCTCTGAATAATCTCCCACATAATCATTTCGGCAAGTCTGCAGGAGTAGGTCTAAGGTTCAGTAGGTGTCCTGGAGCTTACAACCATGCTTCTTTGTTTCCCTTGCTTGAACAAACATTTGATAAAGGAAAGATGAAGAGAAATGTTAATCCTGAATTTGTATCTCAAGACATGCAGGGGGGAGAGAGAGAGAAAAAGAGAGACAGGGATCTGGCTGGATTTTCTTACAAGGTTATAAGAAAAATAAATCCAAAGATACTAATCAGGGGAATTATCTCTCCTCTTATCTAAACAGCTACTTTAATGTAAAGTCAAGAAATAATTGGCCTTCCAGGAAGACACATGTTTGCATAAAAAGGAAGATATACAGGCCAGATCAGCTGAAAAAAAACAACCAAAAAACAAGTGAAAAACAGGAACAGCTCCAGAAATGTTTAAGCGTTTGGGGGCACATTGTGGAAGGGACTGATTGTCTCCTGAGATCCCTCATGCAGTTTACCAGACAGAAAAGTTGCAAACATAAAATAGAGCAACGTGAGTCCTCATTCCACCACTGTCTGTGACTGTCCCTGTGGTCCAAGACAAGCTATTTAACCCATATAAATCTTTCCATCTGTGCAATAGGGTAATAATATTTACCTACTCATGTCTTTGAGATTAAAGCATTATTATTTTAAAAGTACTTTGAAGATGAATCATGCTATGTGATTGCTAAATATTATTATTACTAAAAATGTGACATATTGTTTGAATTAAAGAAAATAGTATATCTTTATCTTAAGAAGCTTGTCAGTGCATAATGAACTGAAATTGTGGTTGCTTAATATAGTTACTGCAATTTCTAGTCTGAATGTTCTGTATTTATTGTTTGCATTGCACATATATTAAATTAACAAGATTATACCGTATGATTGCTCTCCTCTTGAGACCCTTAGGAAATGAGGCTGTCCTAAGGAGCAGAGTATTTAAATAAATATTATTTTATGCATTAGTTTATAAGCACAGACTGTCATTTTTCTGCATCTCTGGATGTATTTTTAATGTTACCTAATTCCACATTATGTTTAAAAGAAACTTCATTGTTTTGAATATTAAAAACAAAAGAGTGGAAAGTATATAAAATTGGACTGCAGGAACCAAGCCCACAATGGAAGCCAAAGGGATCAATTGTTCTAGTCCATCTTTCTTTCCTGAACATTTACTCTCTGCTGTACCATTCCTACCTTACAGACCTAATACACAGTGGAGAAAACAACACTGCACCCACCTGTTCATTCACAAAAGCGTTTCCTTTTCTTTCAGGAGCACACATTACAAATCCATCGCCCAGTCCAGTGTGAAGCAATCTGATCTCTGGCTCTGCACACCCACTGGCACAGTGCTCCTGTGAGTGTGCTGGACAACACCACCAGCATTTCCTGCTGCAGCTTTGGCCACACATGATTCCAGAGATACCAGAATCCTGGAGCCAGGCCCAATGGCCCGTGCACACAGAGCCTCGCTCTTTTCTAGGTTAGCAGATTTACTTGACTGGGTGTTCCTTGACACCCAGACTCCAAGTTCCAAGGCTTCAGTTCCAAGTACAGACACAGCCACACTGGAACCACTGCAGAGCACTGCATGAACATCCTCGTGGCAACTGTGGCTCTTTGAATACACACAACACTATTAAGGCACAGGCGGAGTGAAGTTAAATACAGTTGGAGTCAAATGCTCAATTTCCTGGCTTATACAACAATGTTACCACAGTCTGAATTTGTCAAGAGTGTGGAATCATTACTCAAAGTGTCAGTAGGTTTTGTACACCACCTGAAGCATATTACACAGCTTTTTCTTCTTGTGGAATAGAATTTACCTACCCATGTACTCCCAAATGAGTGCCATACATGCCCTGCTCAAAGCAAAGGTTAGAGGGGCTAGTCCTCAGTATATAAACACAGAAGCCGTGCACCTCCACTCTTCTGTGAATTTAGAACTAAGTTTTTCTCTTGTTTGAAGCTTTTAAGGCTGCAAAATATAAAGACCACCCCGCCGGGCTCCCACAGCACAAGCTATTCATCTAGAATAAATTCAGCTGTCATTTAAAGTTGAACTAGATTGGACAAAGAGGCAATAATCAAGCCATTTTTATGTGAGGCAGGTAATTACAGAATCTGTTTAACTACAGTGATTAGGCACTGCTAAGAAGAAGCTCCAAGAAATCTCAAGCAACTTTTGAAGGGGGAAAAAATAAGTTAACAGCTGCAGACCTCTTGCAATGGATTTGATTTTTCCTCCCCCCCTCCCCTTATAACAAGCAAGCAGGTTAACAAGAGACAAAAGGCAGATAAGGGAGTGTAAGTGGATCAAGGGGAGCCTTGGGAAATCCTCAAACAGTATGTCTGAATGTGGCATTAAATGGTTCATTCGGTGGTAAGTGATTAAATGGGAGAGGACTTTCTTTATCATGGAAATTGGTCCTCTATACTGTTGGGCCTATGCTAATGATCTGAAACTGAGAAAAAAGGATGACTGTGTTATAATGGTTTATAATACACCACTTCATGCTGAACTATGAGGAACATTTGCATTAATACAGCCATGTGAGGAATCTGAACAGCAATGGATTTTTGTTTGGCAGAATTATTCTCACTGGTGTCCAAAGTTCACAACCTAGAAAATGCGAGCCTTTTTTTATACATTAACTTAAAGAAAAATGTGTCATTTTTAGTCACAACACTGAGAAAACAAAGGCCCTCCTATTATACTGAGAAGTCTCCATTTCCAAGTCTAATTAAAATTAGCCTTGTGATTTGGGAAAAACTATAATGCAATCATTGAGGTAAATGCAAACCTGTATTTAAATCATGCAAATCCCTTTAGTGCCCTAATTTATATTTTGCTATGTAAGCTATGTAAACAGGGATATTCCTTCAAACAGGGAAGGCCCACTAGCTCAGCACATTAGCAAAGAGTTTCAGAGACTGAAGGTCTTCTTTCCAGATTCATTTGCTAATTCCCTTGCCACTTTGAGTGACTTTAAATTAAGCTCTCACCATATTACCTCAAATGGCTTGATAAATTCGTGCAAAATCTGGGAAAGAAGACTAAAATGACTTTAAAGATCTCACTGGTGCAATACCAAAAAATTTTCAAACTTTCAGGAGAAGAAAAGGTAGTTTCATATTACAACCAGAACCTTGGATAGAACCAGAAAAAGCAACACATTCAAACCCTTTAAAAGTCAGAAAGCATCATTAAAAGGTCATTCCTTCATGCCTTGACTTCCTTGTCACCACCAGAAGAATAACAAATGGTTATGGTTTCATTTTACAGTGTAGCAAGGAGGATTTGAGAATCTGCAGGGCCTCATCTGCTGCCTCTTAAGCAAACATCTAATGTAATTTTAAATTTCACTTCATCATTGTGATAGCTTCAAGTAAACCCCTCCTGTGTGCCAATTATCCCTCTCAAAGGCACACAGTGAATCTTACAGAATGGACAAAACCACACCAAAACGATCAGCTCCCCTATGACTCCGATTTGTGACATAAGCTACCCTTGTAGGGACACAGCTCCCCATTCTTCTTCATTTGCTTTAAAGCTGCCACTTGCAGTTTGTGAGTATGAAGTGCTGAAGCTACTTATTGTCACAGTGGTAAAATATAGGGTTTGATGGGGCATAGGGCTGAGTCTATAGGGATATTTAGGTGTGTGAAAGCGTAAGAGAGAAATGATGAGGTCAATACCTCTGAAAGCATCAGAGGTGTATTTTCTAGAAAGCCTTAGGCCCAAGTGAGGCTTCATTTTCAAAAGTATGCCATGCATTTTAGAGTCTAAGTGTTCCCAAAAGTTACTATGACTTAGGCTCATACATCACTTGGGCACTTCTGAAGAGCACACCTTTAGTAAATGTACAAAAGTGCCTGCAGCAGCAAGGTACCTCTCTTTAAGTGTTAGGAGAGTGAGGCTGCTTGCCTGCTAAGCACTCTTTATAAATCCACTGGGAATCTTCCTGCATTTTTATGTGTGTAAATAAATCTCACCTTGTCCTCTGGTGTCCTTTAAAAGCAACAGGACAACTCACACACAAGGCCACTGTGTGAGTATCAATAAATCCCTGATAATCAAATCTCCCAGTGATTACTGATATGGAATCCCTGCTCAGGCTGGAGCAATGCCAGCTCAAACACAGCCTACCAGCCTCAACAGCCCAATCTGACCTACAAGTGTTAAAGCAAAGGACACAGATAGATCATCTGGGTGATGATCTGCAAAGATGAAAACAGCTCTGCCAACGGAGACACCCTGGCCAGCTGATAGCTCTCCCAATTTCAATGATCATATTCCTCTTGATGTTCAATGGATGACAGAAAATAAGGACATAAGCACTAATTGTCACTCGTGGTGTCCAAGGAGGTCTTCAGATTTTCTTTTCTGAGCGCTAAACTGGAGAAGCAAAGGCACTATGAGGACAGCATTTCTCTGCTACTGGCATTCCTACCACAGAAATTCCCCATGTTACTCAATCTTCCTGAGATTTCCATGCCTCTATAGCCACAATAAACTGACCAGTAACCTTGTCCCTCCTTATCTCAGACTATAATTGTTTGACCACAGGACTGTAGTCCCTAAAATCTAGAAATTCTAAAACTTTACTAGAAATAAAGGAATAAAGTTCTGAACACTGAAAATGAAATGTAAATATTCAACAACCTGGGAAAATTTTTTGCTTTCCACTTGCCAAGTATGTACCAGCAGGCCATACCTGCTATTTCTTCAGCAAATGAAGATTTACAGTCTCTGCATAGTTTAGAGAGAACAGAGTAGGTAGCAGGGGAGAGGGGAAGTTCTCATGTACCCCATCAGCTCTCCCTTAAAAGAAAAAGTGCCCAGTTAAAGCCTTGTGTCCCTGCATCTTTTTGTGGGGTTTCTGACACTTAAGTATGTGGCTTCAAGCACCAAATGTGGAGGTTGAGAAAATTCCCCTGAGAGGAGCTGCAGTCTCCAATTGCAGCATGTTTGCTCAGAACTGACAAAAGAAATGCCAGCCTCCTCTTCCTTTCCCTGGTACTCACCTAAACAAGCAGATATGCAAGTGAATGTGCTGGCAAACCCAGTGTTGGCTGTGCCCAGAAAGTGCCATTCAGCCCCCAAGAGGTTCCCCTCTGCTTAAAGACATGCAATAGGAAGCGAGAAAGAGAGAATTATGGAGGCAGACAAATGGTTATTTAAGATAATCACCATTTTTTAAATGAAATAGCCAGTGCTGGATTCAGTTCAGGGGTGGAGGGGGAAGGATCTGTAAATTAAATTCACATGATCCACTCCTGTTCATTCTCATGGTTATATAAACTGCCCACTGGCAGAAAGCTGGTCATTTGAAAATTAAAGAAGAAAATTGTGTCATCTTAGTACAAACACATTGCTGATGAAGACTATTTATGCTAAAGATAAAGAAATAATCAAGTAGATGACATGGTGGAGCACGACTTCAACTAAACCCTTGTGGAATTTCACCTCTGGTTCCACTGGAGCTTCCACTGCTCTAACAACATAGCTGGGGCATATTGTCCTGCACAAAGGAGAACAGAATGCTATGGATAGCTTCTTAATTACATGGTCTATCAGATGCAATGTTCTCCCCAGCAGCAAAATGTCCATTGACTTTTACAAGGTATGGCTGGGCAGAGGCAATTTATAGCAGTAACTGCCCTAATCCATGAAGGGAAATGTCTTCCTTCTCTGATTACCCAAAGCTTGAGCCTTGTCCATTCTTAATGAAGACAGTAGGAATTCCACTTTTGACATAAACTTGAGTAGAACAGATCCTCTAGAACAGCAAGCAGTGGAAAAATGCTGATGTAGTCATAGACAGCTCTCAGACAACAGCAGGTCATATATTGGTGGGTGTTCTGGGCTGAGTTCAGCCTTAGAAGTACTACCCAAACCCTCACTGCTTCCTAGCAAATGGTTCAAACGCTCCATGTCTCAAAAACTATGAAATAAAGCAAAGAAAAAAAAGTCATAAAATAGGAACTGAGCCTAAATGCTGAATGCTGTTTTCCACATCACGTTGGGAGGCCATAGGTTATCCCTTTAACTGTGAGGGGAAGCGTTTGGGGCACAGCATGTATAAACACAAATACCCCAAACACAGGCAGTGTGATGGCAAGTGGGAGTCTGTGATGGAGAATTTGTGATTCCCTAACTCAGGCTCCATATGACTGCTGCAGGATATGCACTACAATCTGATCTCAGTGTTTGTCACTTGTCAAAAAATTGAGAACAAAGAGCCAATTAGCTGTGGTTTGTTTTCTTTTATTTTGCTGGAAATAAAAGCTGAGCTATCATACAGAAAGAATTCCTAGTGTGTGTACGAGGCAGGAGAAGGAAAAAAAAAACAACAAACAAACATTTTTACAAAAACTCAAATCATTGGACTTGCAAAATAAGGACAGCTGGGATGCATAATCAAGAGCATTAGAAAAATTTTATTTTATACAACAGAAACTTTCCTATTCTGGCATTTGTTCTATCAATATACAGTGTAATCACTAACTTCTACTGCAAATCTGCAAAGGTTTTAAAGGCAGCTTAGCTGCAGTGGGACTGGTCTTTGAGGCTGTTTGAAAGGCAGTGACTGTCACATAGTGGCCAGGTGCTTTTCAACCATTAAGATAACACTGCTTTGCATTTGGTTGGAGATGATGATAATAGAGTGTTTTGTGACAATGGGATTAATTGCTCCTCCCCACCCTGTTATGCAGTAGGTAAAGAGACATTGGAGACACATCACCAGCATTCGAGTGTCTCTGCAGTGAAATCCATAGCAGATGCCTAAGATACAGCACTGCAAGATAAAAAGGGACCACCTGGCTTCCTGGTCTCATCTCCTGGGTAACCCGGTCCACTATGTTTCACTCCACTGACCAGTAAACCAAAAGTTTTGAATACAAATTGGGGGGGGCAAGGAATGACTACTTGAACCAGTTGCAAAGACAGAGAAAATCTGGGGGGGTGGAGTAGAATTACTGAAATTGGAATGTAATTAGAATAGAGAAGTCAATATCCATGTCCTACAAAGATGACAAGAGATCTTTAAGGGACCACAAAGAAGTGGTCAAGGTTTTGGTTTGTGCCTCAGTTAAAGACAGCATTCCATACGGTGCCACAGCACTGACTGCTAACAAAAACTGATCATTCAGGAAGTATCAGCAACCATCCAAGCAAGATCTGCAAGAGTTCCTGGGAGGTTTCCAACTCAAGGATGGATCCAGTCCAAAACCTGACAGCATCAAAGAAGGTAATCATGACTAGTTTATTAGGACAGCCTAGTGTAACTCAAATATATAAACATTGTTTCTTATGGTGAAGCAGGTGGCATTTAGCAATTTGTTTAATACTCTGCACATAAAAATGCAAGTAGCAAATTCATTTTCATCCTGATTTAAAATCTAGAAATATTAGGAATATATTTGTGTATTAATGTCTTGTTTTGTGTAAGGAATTGGCAAATAGCTATATTAACTACTATAAGAACACAACTCTTCCCATTCCTACTGATAGTGAGGGGACTATTTTATGACTGACATGTCCAGTGAGCCCTTTCATTCCTTTTTTAGGCTCTGTATTGAATGAGGAAAATCTGCTGCTTTTTCTACTATCACAACTCTTTGTCTTTCAATGCGCTGTTCATGAACTACTGAAGCTTATTATGTTTAAATAACAAAATAATGGAAACCAAGAGAGTGATTCTGTACAAACAGAGATTAAAGTTCTTTACCTAGAGCTGTGCTTAGGTCACTCCCATGGGAGGCTGAAGGGAACAGTCTGTGTGCATAGGGGAAAACACATTTCATAGCTTAAGACAAGTGCCTTTTACACTGCTGCCTTTTAAGGAGCAATGGGAATCAAGCAATGTTGATTTCTAAGAAAAAACAAAATCCAAATTTGGTTTTGAGCACAAACAGAGATAATTAAAGCACTTGCTCTAACAGGAAGCTGCATTAGAAAACAACTTTGCACTTTTGAGGACGCACACTGTGTTTCTTGTTATGCCAATTTATTTTAATTAATCAGAAAAACATTTATTTGAGGTATTAGCAATGCTGGTGCTTAGCCTGTCATTCTGTCTCCCCTCTAAATACTCAGAATGCCAATTCCCAAGCAGAGCACATCCGGCACAAGGAGGAATCTCTCCCTCTGGCACATCACTGAAAAGGAGCAGCATAAATTCAATGGGCCAAATCTTGGTCCTTCCACTCACCTGGAGTAAAGCTGAGCTGTGCTGGAGTCACCACCACACAGAAATATGATTTAACCCTTAGTGAAGTGGGAAGTGGTGCTCATGGCACCGCAGGAGCCCGTTCATGCCTGCCAGGGAGGAAGTGTGACAAACCACAGCACCTCCCAACAGGCAACCTGTGACTCAAATTTAACCTTGGGGCGTCACACATGCTGGGAGCAGGGCCAAAGTCCCTCTGGGAGGCAGGAGGAAAGCTGACAGTATGGCAAGGCTGGAAGGACCAAACAACTTGGACTGCACTCAGGTGATATTCATGGAATACAAACGACAGATGAGATCTTCCAGGACCAAAAAGGAACCAGAGGATGACTCAGTCTCCTTTAATGCTTCTCTACAACATCTCTCATTTCTGAAACCACCACTGAGTTTCCACATATCTGCATCAGAAAATGTTCCTCTCCAACAAATTAAAAATACCATCTTCCATGTTCCTCTTTGCATTCTTCATTCGAATAATGGGAACAACTGGCCTGTCCTCACTAGCTCTTTTCCCCTGCCTTGTCTATCCAACCCAAAAGCATTGGGTAAACTTTCTCAAAAGAGAGGCAGACCCCCAAAACACATGTGACTGACATGACTTCTTAAAAATTTCTGAAGTTTAAAAAGGTAATTAATTTTAATAATATTGAAATAATTTTCATTGTTTAAATTATTATTAAGATCTATTTCAATAGCATGTTTTGGATTTTTTTCCCTTTTTTGTTTGTTTCTCTGTACCTGTCCCATATACAAACCTTTTGAAATAAAATAAAGAGCGCTAGAAATTTTATTTTATTCTTCTTTTAGTTAGACTGAAGTCAATGTGTAATTGGAAAGTTCATGGGGCTGGCATAACAAAATAAACACCAAATGTTTCTACAGGCAGCAAAAACAAATGCAGGATTTGCCCTGCAGAAAAAACGTGCTACCGATATCACCAGTAATATCTCCTAACTGGTACTGTTTGTCCTACCAGAAACATTAGAGGCTGGTGGGAAAAAAAGCAGCTTTGACAGTTGCATGGCAACAAGAAAAAGACAAGGGGGATGCTCCCTAAAGATGAGTGTGGCACAAATAGGGAGCAGACAGTAACTTGGCTCCAGCTGAGCTTGCTGGGTGCTCCCAGCCTGACCTTAGACCAGCCACAATCCAGCAGGCAGCGATTTCCTCTGCACGACTCCGCCAGCTCTCTGCCAGTGCCTCTCGTGTGCAATGGGGCCAGCTTTTAGCATCCAAATGCTATGAGAGCTCTCAGGATAAATAAACCAGAAGACCAACTCCAGCGGTGTGTGTGAAATGGCAGCAGCAAGCAAGTCCTCCAGCCCAGGCAGTTTCAGCACTCAAGTGGTTCTGCAATACAGCATTTTGGGAGCTGCTGTACACTATAGACTGAGACCAAGAGGGGACACGTCCCAAACCCACAGTGTGACAGCCCACAGCATCATCAGGAGGAAAGCCAGCCTTTCCACGAGGCACTTAATAAAGAGACATGAAAATAAACTGAGCTTGCATATTTTGCTCACCTTAAACTCCTGCTAAAGTGATTGAGATTGAGCCCTAAGACCCATTCGACTGTTGATTTACTCAGAGAAGCATTCTCCAGTTAACACATGGAAAACTATCCCTTCTAACCTCCACAACTACCATATGCTGCTGTGACAGTGCCTACAGTGTCACAGCTTAGTGTCTTATCTACATTATAACCACTACCATCAAGGGCACTTTATCATATAATAAAATTTACCATATTTTAGCAGAAAAGGGAAAAAAAAATCTGTATGTTAAAACTAATGAAGAGCCTTTTTTTTAATTACAAACCAGTGAACACCAAGCAACTAGAGAAGTGTAACCAAGGAGAAAAATTTGCCCCTAACCTTTCATCTTCTTTCACAATATTTTTTTTTTCTCTTCGATTTTTAACCTTTTCTGTCACCACCAGCACTAAAAGCTGTGCTTTTTTTCCCCTTTTGCTGGAAGAACAAACAAACAGTTGCCATTTCAGTCAAAGCAATGTTATTCTTTGGCTGGCTGGCACTGGTTTCAACTCACAGGGCGGTCAGTTCCTCTGGCTCCCATCCAGCACGCTGAATAAACCAGTCTGGCAGTAAGCACAACTCTGTTTGGGCTCAGAAATCAGTGCTTCAGACCTGTTTCCAACCTGAGCGCTTCCAATTTACAGCACTCCAACACTGCAGGAAGTATACCAAGCCAATCTAAAACTCAAATATATTTGAAACAAGGCTTTCTTCCATGCCTTTAGGTCTCTTTCTACACTCTTCTTCCTTCTCTCTTTAATGTTTGCAGGTTGGAATTTAGTGCTCTTTTTTCTGCCAGAAGTTTGGCCTTTGCAACAAATAACTTCATCCAAGTGTGCCATTTCCTCCAAAATGCACAGCAGTGGCAGAAATCACAGACAGATCATTATCATCTTTTCTCTGTTTCTTGCTTCCCTTCTTTTGTATGGAGCACTGTTAGAGTCAAGAAGAACTTTTCTGAAATTACAAAACTCATTTTTTATAGACATACAGTCACCCAGTTCAAGACTTTCGACTCTCAGAGCACAAAATGGAAAACACGAGAAAACTTGTAATACAAGAGAAACTGTGGTTCAGCAAGTGCAAAGGCAAGCTGGAAGGATTATAAATTCAGACTAGGCACTCCAGATTCCCCTTATGCTCCGTTCTCTGGCAGAACAACACTAACAGCAGAATTCCACTTTACTGGGGTAAGGGACGGTGCTTATGAGAAGGGCAGGAGATGTGAATGCAAAGGTGGAGAAATTGTATTGAGTGCTGTGTTTCAGTGCTCAGGTTATTATTTTCTGTTTTCTCCTCTCATTTTTCACACTATTAAAATTCCACCTCAGACACCAGACTCAAAGTGAACAAACAAACATGCATTGTTCTCTATGCAAACCCACCACGCTCACACGGCTGCTGTTGAAGCTGCAGTGACACTTGAGCTGGGGAGCACAAATCACTCGGGCAGCTCACAGAGGGAATGCCAGAGTGACAGATAAAGTACAACACTAATCCACACGTTGTGTTTCTGCTGCACAGGTGTGTTCAGGGATTATCCTTCTGCCATGCAAGTCACTTATGCCAATCTCTAAAGAGCCTGTTTCTTTCCTTCTGTTTCTTGGTTTATATGAAGTAAGTTTTCCATGGTTACTGTGCCAAACCCCTTCCAGGGAAATTATTTTGTAAAACTTCAAACATTATCATTACCTCTTGTGCACAATAATTTATCAATCATTGTAGCATGCTACATGACTACATCCTACTCTCTCAGCATCTCAGCAGATGAAAGTTACCCACATTCTTTGAAAGAATCTTAAATACGACTTCTTTGCCCTGCAAAGAACGATTTGGGAAAAAATAAATTAAAGTTTCAAGATCACCTCTAAATTCTGCACATAAATATTATGCTAAGTGAAGATGGAGACAAGTAGTGAAAAAGATGCAAGAACCCTAAGACATGTTCGAAGTCCTCAGATAAAAGCACACACAAATTCCTGTTTAGAAGCAGAAGCAAATTGAAGAAGTTCTACTTAATGGATGGCACAGCAAATATGGGTTCTGGTTTCCAACAAAACGTGACATGCAATAAAATATTTAGGCAATCTCTTGAGGAGTATGTACATTTCATAAATTAAAGGGCTTTAGTCAGCTTTCCACGTGACAGCAACCAACCCACAGTTCAGTCAGAGGAGAACTGTTTGTGTTTTATCCCAAGATGGATTGGACGAACTTGGCATGAACTGACACTGATATAAACTGCTCAAGAGTTTTTACAGAGAAGAAATGGAAGACAAAGCAAACTGTTTTTAATTGAAGCTACCACAATATTCAGCAGAAGCTGAAATTCTCTGCTCCGAAACTCATGTGACAAAACACTGGGATGTAATTTTCAAATAGGTAAGTAAACTGCCTTTATCAATTCCACCACTATGTTTAAAAGTCATTTAGCTCTTATTCCAATTGTGTTAGGTGTGTCTGTGTAGCTTTGGGCAGAAAACAGGGTGTACTGGTTGTTAAAGAAATGGGAGAGTAAGGGGACATGAATCCTGCCATGGTGGTATTGCAGAATGCCTGGGTGACCTCAGGCTAGTCAGTTGTGACCTCTGTAAAACGGAGATAATCACACTTATCTGATTCAAGGGGGTACCAGGAGACCTACTGTTTCCTAATTGTTCAGAGATGTACACGGGAAAGGCACAATATATAGTTACATGGGTTAGATTTCTGCAAATATCTACTGGTGACACAATAGATTTTACCCATCTGTGTAAAAGTGTCAAGTACTGCTATTATTTTGACCTCATTGATAAAGAAAGGATGGGTGGTCTGGTAGATTGAAGCACATTTTGGCTGGAAGCTATTACCCTTTGAGACGACCTCTTGTTTCAAGTTTCATTGGTGTATCAGAAAAGTTACAGGCAGCAACAGTAAGGGTTTCTGTAACTCATGCTACAAAAACACTCGAATCTGTTTTATCTCCTCTGATATGCTACTCCTCTGTACTAGTCCTAATGATATTTTTCCTAATCAAGCATACATTAATGGCAGGAAGCAATGTCACTTCTTTCTGGTTTTACCTGACCTGCTTTTGGGTACTCACTGTATGTGTGAAGCTACACCAAGCTCAGTTGTCTCTCACTATTAGAGAGGTGTAGAAAAACTGATTGCAATGCTAAAATGGGCATCAAAAATGATGGTAGTTTAAGAGGAATACTGATTTTAAAACAAGATACCTGAATTAGGTAAAATATAGACCCTTCTGATAGTTTCACGTAGTCATTCAGTTTTAGGGAGAGAGGTTGTTTAAGGTGGTTTGGGCAGGATTTATGTAAACTGAGCAGCAAGGAAAAGAGATGATTTACATTAAAACATAGCACAAGCAACCATCAAGTAGCAGTAGCTTTACTGCTGAAATATGACTCTGGAGAATTTTTACAAAATCTCCACATTGGCCAGGCAGGGTAAGGCAAGAAAAGGGCCAGTGTGAAAGTATTAGTTTTAACCCGGAGTAATCCATGCTGATTTCTATTCCACCAGAATAGTTTTACACCAGAAATATCCATGCAGAAAGCAAATATTTTGCACCTCTGGCTAAAGTGCTCATTTACCAACAAGTGCTCTTGTTTTACTCAGTGTGTTTGCAAGGATGAACCACTCTATCATTTGTATCAGAAATGCAACTCCCACTCACATGTGCTTCAACCCCAGACCTGACTAATGCATGAATCTTTATGCTGTGCTCCTTATGAAATGCTGTGTCCTATCACGTTGCCACGATACTGCCGCTAGATTTATGGCTCTAACTAAATCATCCCATCATACCACTTCTGTGCTGTGCTTCTTCCATTACCACCTAATGTATCAAAAGCATCGATTTTACAGTTGCCAGCTTTCCTGCCAGAGCACTCCAAGGTCCTGCAGCACTTTATTACACCCCATGCCCACTCCCAGAGCTGTCATGCTAATGAGCCATGTGTCGCTACTTTAATTTTTCTGAAGCAGGTCACAAAGCTCAATTCTTCCCTCATGTGGGAGCACCTAGAGTCCAATTCCTGAGCCGTCATGGCTGGCTGATTTTGAATAGTGCATATGATGACACATGCTTTCATCTTACTAGCCTGGCCATCACAACACCCCTTCCCTCCCAAATGCTGAAAGAAATATGGCCACTTATGGTTTCAGAGTGCTTTTTCCTATTTGCAGCATTAGCATACTTACTAAACACCTAATCCTGAAGAGATCAAAATTATATGCTGAAATTATAACCTGCTTAACTTCAACAATTCTGAGAGGTCAATTTTTATGTCTACAGTAGGGATCTTATTTAGACTGAAAGAAAATAAAAGACAACATGATTAAGAGACTAAATTGGCAGGACATCTAGAAATACCCTGAAAACCTAGAGAAATTTAGCACAGCAGAAAAAGGCTCAGATCCTCCAGAAAGGACCAATATATTTTATGACCTGCAGGTATGAATCCCTTCCAACTCCAGGTATTTTATGATTTCTATGATTTTACTGCCTTTGCCAAGACATCAGTTAGGAAAGTTAAGAAAGACATGAGGTTAGAGTAGCAAAGTTTAGGTTACCATGAAAGGCATCTGAAACACACATGCTACATTTTGTAGGGTTAATTTCTGAGTAATGCCCTTGTCCTAAGAGGTGAAAGAACAGGAACAACTAGCAGGTACTTAATGAGGACCAGTCCAGCCTTCTTATTTTGACCACTCCTACTAATAAGGCTACTTGTCTGAGACCCTTGATGAGCAAAAGGGGCAGATTTGGGTCTCAATAGCTTTGCTTGTTTTAGAATTTTAAATGGCATGTGAGCTGGGGAGAAGTGCATCAACCATCATTTTGTCAGCAATTGTTTTCCACATGCATTTGTGTTTTAGTGGCAGAAAGTAGTAAATTAAGATATGAGGTCTCTGCCACTTGGCAGAGGTTTTCTGGCCTCACCATCCCTGGAAGTGTTCAGAAGGTACCTGCATGTGGTACCTGGGGACATGGTTTATTGGAGAACATGATGGTGCTGGGTTAATGGTTGGACTCAGTGACCTTAGAGTCTTTTCCAGCCTTAATGACTCTCTGATACTATGAAGTAACATAGAGTCACGTGGCCCACGTGTAACATGGGCCTTTTGGCCCACTACTGTTGTCTTTAGTGAATAGCTGCATATTTTCATGCTACTTTGACATGTCAGTATTAGCTAACCTCTTGTAAACAGAAATACCATACCATACACTACATCTGAATTTTATCACCTTCTGTCATACAATATTACATTTTATTTTTTTGCTACGCTTTCTCTGCTTTATATGGAAAAGGCCTAAACTACTAGGCTGCCATTAACAGACTTAATTATGACATGGAAAGATAAAGAACATCTATTAAATCTGTTCTGGTAAAAGTGAGGGCAGAGTGTGAAGATGTGTAACAAAAAGGCTGCCTAAACTTTGCAGCATTACCTCCAGAGCCCGTGTTAAAAGCCAGCAGTAAAGCCCTGAGACACTGTGGATTTATCAGCTGAATGGTGAGGGAATATAACAGTATTTTTCATTTTTAATCTGAAATTAGGAATATGAAGATCTCCAAAACTTCTAAGGAGCAAACAGTGGTGATTATCCCTCATTTTATTTATGTAAGAGCCAAGCACCAGCATTTAGGTCACTTGGCCAAGGTCACCAGCTGTCACCAGTCACCCGTTTTTTGACTGGTGTTGACTCCAGAGTTTCAAGCACTACTTACTACAAAATACAGACCTTGCAGTCATAGACTTTGAGCTAATGTCAGTCATGCATTCAAAGCACTATTCCATCTCTTTTAAGGACTTCTTCCTCAATTCATATGGCAGGACTTAAAAACAAACAAAACTTTTAACCCTTCAAATTCTGGTGTTTTCCAAACTGCCATCAAAATGAATTTTTATGTCGGGTGTGTACACCTGGGCTTGTAGTCCTCAATAGCTTAACCCAATTGACTCTTAAAGAACTGTGACAGTCTTTCATATACAGCTCTTCATATCAAAGGTTTTTTCTGTGTTGTAACTGCCTGCACATCAGCTTTACTACCAAGCATAGGCACTATGGGCTTGGTCCTGGTGTTGAGATACATGGTTAAGGACAGCCCTCCCTTGAACAAACACCCTACTGCTTTGCACCCAGATGCACACAGGGAGCAACTTCAAAGGATATACCATGGCTCATACACACACATCACGAAGCTGCATGATCCTCTCATGTATCATTTCAACTACCATTTTTCAGAAAAATCATGTTGGATCCACAGAAAACACTTTTTCCTCTGAATTACTGCCTCAAATCTTTTTTAACCTGATCCTTTCCCTTCTACTCAGAGCCTCAAAAGCTTCCACCCAAAATATCTAAAGCTATCATTGCTTTAGCTCAAGAATTTGTTGGGGTCACATGATGGTTTGAAAGCCATGGTTGAGATTAATAGTGTGCTACAATAAACACAGTGAATAATGCAAAGCACAGAAACGATGGAGGAGGAAGTGGGGGGATACATCTTCTGAGGCTATGCAGTTATTGGATGTTTAGATTGAAAGAACACACAGGTCAGAGTGAGACTTCTGGCATCTTCTCCCTTACAAATTAATCACCCGTTCACAGTGACCAGCAAATTTCAGCTTATAAATAAAGTTCAAAGCCCCCAGGTCCTCATTTAAAAATGGAGACATATGGCTTGCAAACAGCTAATGGAACAAGCCTTCCCAAAGTTTGAGCTCATTCCCAACTGAGAGATCCATTTCACAGTAATAACACAACACAGCCATGAGTACATGAGCTTCAGACTTCCTTCCTGTATTTTATAATACTCTGCACTTCCACAGCAGCTTTTATCTGGAAAGTGGAAAAAGTTCTGATGAACATCAGTTATGACTTTTCAAAGTGTAGAAGGCACTGTGGGAACTGAGAACATACACAGACCCTCAGCCATACAGGCTTCAGCTCAGAGATGATACATACCCAGAAACAAAAAGTCCAATGTTGTGCACACAAAAATCTGAAAATATTTAGAAAAAAGATTAGCTTACTCTGAAACTTGAAGTCTGCAAGTTTGGAGCCACAGGTCCCTTCTTGTCTACTTGTTCACCATAGTGTAAACTATGTCTAGCTCCAGTAATATCATACAAATAAGGAAACAGTTCAGAGGGATACTGAATCCTAAGGTTTGCTGTATCTCTCATTTGCAGCTGAAAAAACTGAGGTTTTGTATCTGAGAAGCCTGTGGCAGAAATTAGAAGGCTGAATTCCTCCAGTGTCTGGACAACTCTGCCTTCAATGTTTTGTTCTTCTAAAGATGCCCTGAGAGCATTTCTTCCACACAGAATCTACTGCTTTGGGGGTCTTTGTTTCATGTTAATCACAAATCTCTCAGTATAACCTGAGGTAGACCAAAACACTGGCAGTCCTGCAGTGAAAAAGCATCTAATGGGCCATAAATTAATGTTTCATTTCCTTTAATAGTGTAATGAATAATTCCTTCTTCAGAGCAAGATTTTGTTGTACATTTGATAGTTACACTGTAAAGAAAGAAACGGGGTTTTTTAACGTCAAAAAGGATCAAAGCCAGAAGGCTGCTATTTTTGTTTGTGGTCTTGTAGCTTGACTCTTCAAACAGTTTTTTCTTCCCAATTTCATAAAAAGGTAAAAAAAATTCATCTCAGATGAGACCTTGCACAGCTTGTCAAGTTTCAACCCACAGTGAATTTTTTTGCAGATATAAACCTCTGAAAGCAGGGGTTTCTAATGGAAATGCTGACATAACCTTAACTCTACCAATGCTGCCGTAATGCTCAGGTTACCAGGAATATTTCTGCTGCCAATTCAGTTTAACAAGTCTGAATGCATATAATTTGTTCCAGTTGTCTTTCCTTGGAGTGGGGCTCCTTTGTGCACACTTTCCAATGTGGCTTGCATTAAAAGAAAGAAAAAAACCCTCCTACTCCTATGTAAATTCATATACACACTGATATGGCTTTATCACAGCTAAAAAGCTATAAATCTGCTTTAACTGATTCAGTGTGTTCCCTGGCCTGGAAAGGTGACTTGCTTCATTGCTGCCCTTCACTGAATGTGACAATCATAACCTTGCTTTATTCTTTCTGAAATATTTATTCCTTGCAAAAAAACCTCCCAAAAGACCCTGACTTGCCTCTCTGTGTATTCATATTATCCTCTCCTGACCAAACGTCCCTCTGTTAGAGCCAAAAAGATTTGAGCTGGGTCAGGATTTGACCCTGGCTATGCTAGGAATCTAATCCAAATGCCTCCCACCGATACCAGCGATAAGAATCTAGTCCTCTAGCAAATGATTTGCTTCTCACCTTTGGCTCATCCTGAAGCCACACCACTGCCAGGCTAAACAAATACTCTCAGGATGCAAAGTGAATTCGTGAGGCGAGAGCTTAAGGGACAGCAAGGTAAGTGGGCACTTCTAGAGCCTTGTGTCCTCTGAAAGATCTGCAGCTCACACACTGACATCTCTCTGATCTTTCCTCCTAGAAGGAAGAGTGAAACAGGAGGGACAAAAACTCAACAGGACGGCTCCACTGCTCAGTGAATAAGAACAGGAATAATTCATGATCTGATCCTTCTCACAGCTGCCAGTTAATAGCTTCTTACTTGATCTTCAGAGTCTAAGAGGCAATGGCTGAACTTGGAAACTCAAAACCTGAACCTTGTCATATTCACATCAGAGAGAAATTCAGAGGAATGATGTGAGGACAAATTTTCAAATAAATCAGTGAATTTTTGGAAGGTTTCAGTGAGTTCGAGTAGACATCTGTGAAACTGTGAAAATCAAGCCAAAATGGTCATCTCCACACTAACTTCTCAGGCTTCTGGGGACCCATAGTCAGACACACCTCTAGCCACAATGAGTGGAAAAAGAGTAATCTCCTTAGGATGAATCAAACCCTGGTGGCTGGAAATGTCTCTAAATTGAAAGCTTATGGTTAATAAGTTTCTTATTTAGTTTCTGACTAAAATTAAAAGAGAGGAATTAAGGTTACAGTTTCTCAGGCTGAATTCTGAGCACGTTCCCAAATTAGAGGATAAATTAATTGAAAAATTATGTAAAACTGATTTTCAAAATGTTTTTTTTTTTAGCACCTCATCTAATCATCACTATTGTTTAAAAAATATTCTTTAACTAAAGAATATTTTTAAAAGTCTTGCTAAACTAAACATCTTTTAAACCTTTCCTCTCCTTAGGATATTTTTTACTGAATTTCTGTAGTGTTGGGGAAGGGAGGGGGGGAGGGTGATGATGTTAAAAATGTTTTAATAGGAAACGCAACAACAAAGAATATTTAAAACTTTTTAAAAGACACTTGGAAATTCATTGGTTATATCTTCCAATTCCTGTTTCCCTTCTGTAATTATGAATTACCATTATGAAGTAACAGTGACTGCTAATGGACTCTGCAAATCTCTGATAAAGGATGCAGAGATTAATTGCTATTCTTACTTAACACACTTGCTTGAGTAGTAAAAAAGAAGCAATAGAAAGCACTGTACAAGGACAAAACACAGCAAGAGAATAGATCCTCTGTTCACAAGCTTTTTTAGAAAGAAAAATGAAAGCCTTCCATAAAAGAAAACTGAATTTAATTGGAATTTATTGTTAGTTTTTAGATGAGAAAAATATCAATTATTCAGATTACATTATCAAAGGTTCTTTTGCTCTCCTCAGTCAGATTCCTGAAAATTCTCCACTTCTAAGATGCCTCACATGACAGTGTTCCTTCTTCAAAATCCTTTAATATTCAGTGTCTTTTGGCCTCCCTGCTGCAGTTTGATCTCTCTGTACTTTCTGTCCTGGTGCTGTAAACACCTAACCCTGTGCTTGAGCAGGACTCCTACAGGACAACTGCTGTGTCTGAGTTTGGACCCGAAGATGAGAGGAGCGCTGCCTGATGCAAAGCAGGCTGCTGCTGCATTCAGCCTTTCTGCTGGCCACACCGGGCTGCTGGATGAGCCTGAGAACAGCCGTCGCTGTGTGGCAGACTCTGCAGCACCAAGCACATCACGGGTACAAAAGGAATAAACACTGAGCACTCACAGACAGATTAAAAACTTTCAGCAGAAAGTGCCCTGTGTTTCAAGAAGATTACTTCCCTCTAGATCCTGAGGAAATTCAGCCATAGTAGCAGCAGTGGCAAATGATCTGGTCAGTTACTCGCTGTAAATTGGCAGAAATGTATCATTTATATAAAATTGAACTATTTGACAAAAAACAGATAAGGCTATAGGAGAGCCTTTTTATGAAGGATTTATCTTCTTAAATTTGGGCCAAATCATTGAATATAAAAGTGGAAAGTTCTTACTGAAGGATAGGAAAGGGAAGTAAATTACAAACAGTGATTGTATTTAATAGCTCAAGACTGCTTTTTAAAGATTAAAAAAAAAACAAAAACCCAAAAACCTTTAAAGAAAATAGGTTACAAATCAGGAGGCTCAGATTTAGTCAGAAATTAAAATGAAAATCTTAGGGGGATTTACTGCATCAAATTGCCCAGCACTCCAAACAAGAAAAAGTGGCAAAAGCAATACCTTCATTAACTCCATGACTATGGATATTGTTGGTCAAGCAGCTCATTTATGCAGATCCCACGATGCAGAAGAAGCATGGTATGGCTGCTGGGGGCAAACTGATCCTGATGTGGTGTATTTTCCACCGAAATCATGGATCATCAAAAAATCACATTCGTCTACCAGGATCTAACCTTAGACTATTTATGTGTATACTCAACATGGATTTCCCTCCTTGTCCATTGCCAGTGTAACCTGTGCTGAGGTAAGGGCTGCACCATCCAAGCTTTATGCAACTTTTAACCCTCCTCTTGGAATTCAAAGTATAATAATACTGAGAATCACGCCTGCCTTCCCCCTCTCTCTCCAGCAGCAATGTCACTTTGGGCGCCTGGCATCATGAACCTCCACTGCTGCTGTTTCTGTGAAAAATGCCCTTAGTGGTAGAAAAGGTGCAAAACTGGTTAAGCAGTGGTGAGCAATAAGTTTTTGTAACAGGGATGTATTTGAGGGAGAAACCAAAGAAATTGGGGTACATATATTCAGAGGTGGGTGATAAGACTCCAGACTGTATTAGATCCTTTCCAAAGAGACTTTGGTAGATGTTACTTCCAGTGCCACCAAAGTAAAGTAATTTCTAGGACCAGAGAGTCACTTTTAGATATTCTTACAATTTTCTGGTATTGTTTTACTTTTATTAGAATTAAATAAAATCCATACTCTTGTCTCAAAAACTCTGTTAGTATTTGAGAATACTCAAATGCCCCAAACCAGAGGTGATTTGGGATTTTGTGGCTCCCAAGTGCAGAGGCTGTTTCAAGTGACTACATCCAGCCTTCCTGTCTGCCTGACACAAACAGCTTAGAGAAACACACCAGACCCCACCAAGCAACAAAAGCACACTTCTCATGGAATGCCTGCTCACTGATGGAGGAGCTGGAAGAAGCCACACATTTCAGCTTTGACTATGAGGCAACACAGCCAATGTTCTCAAAGGAATTTGGATGTCAACTTTCCACAGATTTCATACAACTTTCCAAATCTGTTCTTTGTCACTCTGTACAACAGCCATTTGCCTACCTCAGATCTGTGCTGGGCAGAGATGTACCTGCTAATGTTCCCAGTTCCACAGCTGTGGATGCTGAAGGGATGTGGGCAGCAATGGTCATGCTGATGTGCTCCTCCTGAACACCATTCCCAAAAGGTGTTTGATTTTTTTTTCATGTATTTTTTATGTCATTTACTGGTTCAAATGGAAGAAAGCTGCCACTAATGAGCTAATCACCCACATCTACAGCCTTGGCTAGTGCTCAACCTTTCTCAGCTGGCCAATATCCTCCCTACAGCCCCACTTGCTCATGCTTCTTCTCCCATACCCTTGCCAGGGACTGCATGTTCTCATCCAGCACAGCAGTTTTTAAGTTTCTAAGTACAATCAGATTAAAGACTGGATGTCTTCAGACAGTTCTGGCTTCTCCTGAGTCCTATACATATATACCTACACACTAGTAAAAGAAACCTGAAAAACTAATTCATGTTTCTTAAAGTCCACTAAGACACCACAGGTCAGCCGACTTTTTAAATAGTGCTGAAATCCTAAAATCAGGAAATTTTAAGGTTTCTGAACAGAAACATCCTGAGATGTTTCAGAGAGACAGCCCTGTTTAGTCTGCAGAAGGGAAGGCGTGTGACCTTTTGGTGCTTAAAGGGGGATTATGAGGAAGATGGAGAGAGACTTCGTACAACTGCTTGTACTCATAGGACAAAGGATAATGGTTTTTAACTAAAAGAGGATAGATTTAAATGTCATAAAAAGAGGGAATTATTTATTATGAGAGTGATAAAGCACTGGCACAGGTTGCCTAGAGAAGCTGTGGCTGCCCCATCCCTGGAAGTGTTCAAGGCCAGGTTAGATGGGGCTTGGAGCAACCTGGTCTAGTGGAAGGGGTCTCTGCCCATGGCATGGGGTTGGAACAAGGTGATGATTAAAGGCCCTTCCAATCCAAAGCATTCTAGGATTCTGTGAAATGGAAACATTCACACCTTAGTTACTTTGGGTAATTTTAGGTAAAGTAAAAAGCCATCTAGACTTGACATACATAAAAAGAAAAAATGAAAAGGTCCAAATCACAAAAATCTCTTTTTCCTTAAACTTATGTACTTGCTGATATTATAGGTACAATAAAAAAATTGGACTTTCAATGTTCTAAATTACTTAGAAATAAAGAAAGTCAAACAATGGTTTGTAATGCATCTAACAAAAAACTCAAGGCCCTAAAAGATGCCCATGTATTTATATACATATTGGCTGGTTTCAGCCTGCATTTGAAAGTGTAGGTGGACATTTTTCTGGAAGTGTAAAAAAATATTACAGACAATATTACCTTTCTGGAATGAAAGGAGCTTAGATAAAGAATAGCCTACTGTATCTTCAAAAAGTAGCATGTTTCTTAAGTTCCATGTGCATTATATTTGCAATTTACATGGGGATTTGTAACAGCAGTGCTGCTCCCTGGGTGTTACTTACTTTGGATGGACTTCTCTAAGGCTGAGTTTACACAGCTGTGGTAGGAAAACCTAGCCACAATCAATTAAAAAGTGCAACACAAATCCTTTAGACAGCATTCTCAGGCTGTCCTGCTGTTGAGACAGCTACTATTCTCCAAGAACGAGTGCTCTAACTGTATTAAACTTAGTCCTAACCAAAATAAGCTTTTACTAATTTTCACCATTTAAGGAATATAAAGACCTGCCTTTGTCATTTAAAATTTAAGCTGACTAAGCCTCATAGAAACAGAACATTAAAGAACTAAAGCAATTAAATCCATTTACAGAGGTCAGAAGAGTCTCTGGGTTTTAGACATGATGGGCTTGTATGGTCTGTGCTTGTCACTCATGTGAACTTTCATATTATGGGTTGATAGGTGGCAAAATAAGTCACCTTTGTTTTCCTCTTGATACCAGAGTGACACTGCGCTGATCCTAGCAGGTCACCAGTGTTCTGGCATTACCTGCACTTCTGATTACTAAACAATTAGAATAAGCAGGCAAATGAGACCCCAGATGCCCTGTCTTTGTGTGGGACATATTTATTACCAACCTACTGAATCCTGCACACAAAGAAGGCCTCAGGGAATGTCTACAAGCTGATGCAAAAAGCACTGAGAAAAAAAAAAAAAAAAAAAAAAAAGAGGATAAATAAGCAGGCAGCTGAAAAGCCTGAAGTCTAACTAACTCACCAGCACATTGATAATACAATAATGTGGCCAACCTGCTGCGGACTCTGAACAAGGCTTTTTTTGTTTTTCAGCTAATTAGTAAAAGAAGAGATTAAGGTTTTTAATTTCGCTTGCTCTTTCTTCCCTCTTTTTACCTGGAGGCTGTGCATGTATGTGTACACATGTGTTTCCTAAATGAGCAAAGAGAATGTACATACATATATATTATGATATGGAAAACATAAGGTGGAGTGTGAGTTTGGTTTTATTTCCAACAAGAGGGTCATCAACATTATTTCGGATTTCCATGTTCTGTGACTGCAAGCAGTCAGATGTGTGTGTGTGTTATAGGGTGGGAGGGGAAGGGGGAAGCTGAACAGAGGATATGAATTTTAATCAGTTTCCTGAATGAATACAACACTGTATTTCCCCCTACTCTCCTTAGGATGACAATTCATAGGAGATAACCTTCTCCTTTGAAAAACCTTGACGGAAAAGTTTGTTTTTACCATAACAAATGCAACAAAAGAAGAGGGGAGCTGGGAAAGGGAGGGCAGATAAATTAAATGTCAAACTTTCTCTCCTTACTTGAAGATAACAGCATACTAGGAAACTTTCTTAGAAGCTTAACATAAATGTAGTTAAGCTGTTGCCAGCTGCACTAAACCTCTCTCTCACCTTTCTTTCTCTCTTTCAAGAGATCTTTGAATGCCTTCTCCTTCATCATAAATCAGACCTGTGAGCAATTATCACTCAAGCCGGATGGCAGCGGCCTGAGTGGCCACTGCTATTCCACTGCTGTAATCTGCACTTCGTCAGGTTACACTACCCTTGATGAAATTTCACATTTCTTTGCCAATGAGCGTTACCTCTCCATTTATGACTCACTGTCTTTGCAGCAGAGAACTGTAAATTTCATTCCTCTCCTTGTAATTTGCTTAAGCATCATGGACCATCCGGCTGTGCTGAGCACCCTCAGCAACCCATCGGGAAGTCGCAGAGCATCCCATTAAGATGTGGTTCTGCTGCTGTTCCTCAAACACTTCCCCTGACGGCATATCCCAGAGCCTCGGAGAGAGACTGGACACAGACACCCTCCTCTGGGATGGTGCCGATGCCACTGTCACAACTATCAAAGGAACTCTTGTACTTGTCATCCCTTTTCCTATCCATGCTGCCCTTGGGTGACAGGTTCCTCACACGTCCCGGCCCCGCCAGCCCGCAGGCTGCACCTTGCCGCCCTCACAGAGAAGGGGAGGCTCTTTGGCCAGTCTTTCAGCCAGGAGTTAATAAAATGACAAAGTCAAACCACGCCGAAATTCCAGCCCCGCCAAAGGGAGCGGGCTCCAGCCTCCAAGTCCCGCCAAGTGAGTGCCCGGGTACCGCCGGGGCTGCGCGTCCCGCACCGCCGCCACCCCGCAGCGCAGCGCGCACGGCACCCAGCACCGACCTGCCCACAACTCCCCTTCCCCAGGCGACTTTTAACTTTTCAACTAAAACCCCCAAACCCACCCGAAGAGCGCACCCGCTCCCCCAACCAACCTACACCCCCGCGCACAGCTGTCAAGACGGGCGTGAAAAAGTAAGGCACAGAGAGAGAAAGAAAGAGAGAGCGAGAGAGTCACTCACCGTTGGCGGCGACACAGAGGTTTCCAGAGCCACTTTGAACTAAGAATGACTGAGGGACAAACTCTTCCTCAGAGTCCGAGCCCGCGGCCGCCCGGGCCGCGCCGTCGCCCAGCGACCGCCCCGGGCCCTCATTGGCCGGCGGCGAGGGGAGAGGGGAGGGGGACTGCGAGCGGGGGGTGGAGGAGGCGGACGAACAGGGCAGGGGGGGACCTGCGGGCCACAGACACACACACACAGAGAAGGGAGGGGGGAAAAAACACAGAAAGAAATAAAATGAACAAAAAAACCCACGGCAAAACACGGACAGAGAGACAATAAAAGTCGAGCCGGGGCACAAGGGAAGGCCGCCCCCCCCACCCCGCCTGCCTGAGGGGCGGCCGACTGCACGTATCTGACCCCATTACCTGCTGCCCCTCGGGCGGGTACTGTCCTTTAAAACTCCTATCCTCTAATACCCATCCTTTAAAACTCTCATGGTCAGTTTTTTTTATTGGGGTTTTTTTCGGTTTTTTTTTAAGATTTTGATATTGGCGAGAGCCCCCGGTGCGAGATGCGCTTTGTTCCCACGACATGGGTGCTCGCTGTCAATGAGTCGTGCTCACTGATGCGGCCGCGCTCCGTCTTACTAACTGGAAAGCTTTGCCCGACGTATCGTGAGGTGAATTATTTCAGATTCCATGTGAAAAGTGTAAAGTCCGTTTGGGGATTGGTTTAACAATTCCCTTCCCTCTAGTTTATAAAGCAAACAGCGCAAGACCTCCACCATGCAGGCAAGAGGTGGAGGAGAGGTGCGGATACCGCTGTGTGGGGTAGAAGCAACTCAGCAAACCTCCACACCGATAACAGGGCAGAAGCACAGCTCACACCAGTGTCATTTCGTTGATTAAAAGATGAAAAACACAGCAAATTGGGTTCTACGATTATATTTTACAAAGAGCTGTGCCTAACTGAGGAAGAGCTTCTACTGTCTGCAAGGAAATTTAATCAGATACGTGTAGGTTAAGTAGATCCAATTGGAAAAGCGTACTGTAAGCAATTAATGGTTATCAGGGTCTTATTCCAATAATATTTTTAAACAAAACTGGGAAATCAGAAGTGCCAGACTGGCAAAAAAACTATCAGGCAAATGTGGAGGTCAGATATGTGCAGTACATCAATAAAAACGGGGAATATGAACACAGACATATAATACAGGACAATGCATTTAAACATGAGCTTTTCCCCTTGCTACATTTGATCTGAAAGTCATAATGATTAATCTCCCACATTTTCCCAAATACTGAAATGTTATCATGCAAAATCCATCACAATAAAAGAACAGTCAGCACAAGAAAACCAGCAAACTTAAAAAATCATTTGTTTCTAAAAAAACATTTTGGACATAGCATAGCTCACAACATAGCTGTACGATATTTCTTACTAAACACAACATGAACACTTTAGAAAAAGACACAAACCCAAAACAATAAAGTGGGTTTAACATTTAAATCCCCCAAAGCTGGTTCCGCTTTATTTCTGTCCACCTTGGTCATTAGGTTTTCTCATTATAACCCCTTGGATGTCACCTCCTTGGCATATGCCAGTCTTATAAATTGCTAATTATAATCAGAGAAGAAACTGTGGCATCAGAGGCAAACCCTGGGATCCAAGGAGAATACAGGACTGTACCTGTGCTTAGAGACACTTGCCACCCAAAGGAGAAAAGCCAGCATTGTTTGCGAGCCTACGTGTGAACAGCAGCCTACGCAGCATGCAGAACGAGAGCTGGAATTGAGCCCTGTGTGTTTTGTTATAAGCAGCAGTGGAGTTGTCTGGATCACCTTCTTTCTGACAACTCTCCAGACAGAGACGTTCCTCCTTCAGGAATGCAGCTTTTAAGGAATCTGCAGCCCATTTCACACTCCCTGACCCTTTTTATGGTGCCAAGGCTTTAACCTTCCCATTGTGCTAACTACTGGTAGGACCTGGAGACAGACAGAAAGAAAAAGGAGCACGTGCAAGTGGATGAGCACTGCTTTCCTTGTCACAGTCCCTGACATGAAAACTCTAGATTCAGCTCTAATTCTGATCTGCTTTTGAAGAAGCAAAGTCTACTCTGCGTCATCCTCTTTGTGGCAATAGAGATTTGATGAGCCCTGACATGTAACAAAGTTTAAATCAGGACTTTGATTTGCTATACTTTCGTTACAAAACAGGGTGACATGTATTTCAAATCCTGCCTAGTCAGAGGCTGAATTTTAGTGTGATGATGATTGAAATGGAAAAGAAGTGTTAAATCTGCCTATAGACCCATACAGTTTTTCGGTGTACTTTGTAAGGAGAGGACATATTTGTCAGGCCATTGAGAAAGAAAATCTAGATTAAAGAAATTATTTCAAGCCTTTGATTCATTTACACAAACACAAGTGAAATGCATAAAATGAAGGTTAATGGTGTGGCTACCCAACCAAAAAAAGAAGTATGGACAATTACAGTAGAGCCCCAAAGCTCTCCCTGTGTTTTGTTTAGACAGCATGCTTGGCATAACTATACATGAATTCTGTAGTCTGGACATAAAGAGCAGGAGCAGAATGAGCTGAATTTGGAATTGTAACCCTAAAAGCAAAATGTCAATGCTTTTGTCAGTCCACATCAGAAAGTTTCTGCCGTTTCCACATGGTTGCAAGTTGTTGGGGTTTTTTTTTTTTTTTGGTAGCTTTCCCCATCTCCCAGTATTGCAGTTTTGGCAAGGATAAAAGAAAAAAAAAAAACATAACCAAAACTGTTTAATGGCAACTTCGGGTTTTAATCAACTACACCATTGCAGAGCACACATGAAAAGATCCCATGGGCTTTCACGGTTGTTACGTGCACTTCCAGCAGTGCATGAGCTGACCTTTACAAGGGAAGATTCCCTAGGAATTGTGCATACTAACCACTCAGGGCTGTGCTGCTATGAAGGGCACTGGCACATACCACCGTGCTCCCTGGAAAATTGCCTTTTGGGCATGAATGATGGGGTGGATTCAACAGGAGATTTTGCCAGCTGCTGGATGGAAGGTGTGCACTAGGCAGCTCTGCTGAAAACATCCAATTAAAATGCATGGGAAGCAAAGTGATACCTTCTTTTCTAACAAGTCAACAAGGCTGTGGGGCAAGCATGTGTTAAGTTGTGGATCCTTTAAGAGAATTGCCTCCTTTTTTTTCCTGCTTGGACAGAAAACCAAGAATTAAATCTGACCTTTTCACAAAAATTAAACTGAGAGAGAGACGAAAGCTACAAGTTTGTTTCCTTCTCAGACAAGTATCTCATTGAATTTACTGCAACTGCAAGTCCAAGTAAAACAAGCAGGATTTGGCCCGTAAACTTTCATTCCAGCTGCCAGAGCAAAATTTCTAATTGATTAGAGCAAAATGAATTTGCAGCAATACCGGTTGCCATGGAACCTGAGCAAGTAGGACAAGTTACTTTGCAGAATGTGCTGTTTCTCCTTCAAAAATACAAAACAGAAGGACTAGATAACACATTCATTATGCACACTCTTGCAATTTGGAACTTAACTCAAAGAAAAACAAAACTGATTCCAAGTATGGGCCCCTTGGCATCAATTTGTAACAATCTTATGTATCCCCTTGCAGTGAACAGTCAAAATTATGTTCTTTGGACTTGAGGCAGGAATAATAGTCATTGAATGTCTCTGTATGAATGATGTGATACTAGCATATATTCAGAGGAAAACAGAACAGAACCTTCTATTTTATCTATGTGCCAGCATTTCAGATTAAAATTTAAAAAAAAATCAGGGAAGATATGTTGCAGTGTCTGGTAGATTTATGAAAGTACTTAGGAAACACAAACTTTTGAAATAGGTTAGTACAAATAATCTGTTTCTCAGCTTAACTGAGGAACTCTGCAATATTCAGACAACTGCTTTAAATTTAGGGAAGAGACAAGCAGAGCAGACCCTAAATAGTTAGGGGAAAGTAAGACAAACAATAAACACGCCTTCATTTTATGCTGCACATTTGGCTGTAATATTTAAGAATTACTTTATCTCTCACAGGACTTGATGTTCAGAGATCAACAGTTGATTTAAAACGGGTGTATTCATGCTAGTGTGAATAGAAGGGCTGTCAGAAATACAGAACATTCACAGAGATACTTATAGAGAAGGTCAGTAAATTGTTTCATGGACTATATTCAGTGGATTATACTCATATGTTTATAATTTGTCCCAAAAGAGGTGAAAAAGAGTGGATATATACAAAGGCTGATTTCTCACAGAGCTGAAATGACAAGGCAACAGGATTTAATAGTGTTCAATATACCCAGAATGGTGTTATCTATGATCAATAAATAAGTAGTATCAGCTTTTTTCACCTGCTAACTTCTATCAAGCTTCATTCAAGAACCTTTAAGGGCTTTACAAGCAGTGAGTATGTAAACTTTGAAATACCATTATCAGATCTGTTGGGATCTGTTATCAGATTGGCTGATACAATGGTCACAGTGATGGAACACTTCTGCTATGAAGACAGGCTGAGAAAGCAGGGAGAAAAGACTCTGCAGAGATCTTCCAGCAGCCTTCTGGTACTTAAAGGAAACTTGTAAAAACGAGGGGGACCGACTTTTTACACAGGCAGATAGTGATAGGACAAGAAGGAAGAGTCTTAAATGAAAAGAGAAGATATTTAGATTAGATACTAGGAAGAATTTTTTTCCTATGAGGGTGGTGAGGCACTGGCACAGGTAGTCTTGAGTAGCTGTGGATGCTCCATCCCTGGAAGTGTTCAAGGCCAGGCTGGATGGAATTTTGAGCAACCTGCTCTACTGGAAGGGGTCACTGCCCAGGACAGGGAGTGTGGAACTAGAGGATCTCTAAGGTCCCTTACAGCCCAAACAATTCTGGGAAACAGACTTAACACTTCCGACAGATAATGCACAGAGATGTGTAATAATTTGATTCAAAATTCTGTCATTTCCTGTACCTGCACATTGTATCTCTAGCCACTGAAACAGTCTAAAAGGCTTTCCGTCACACTCAAAATATTTTACATTAGCAGAATTCCTACCATAAAGGAACAGCAGGCATGGGCAGAAGTACAGTGATTGTGATTACCTCAGTACAACAACTGCAGGAGTTCTCACATAAGAACGTTTGCATTAAGTCCTATCACTGACATTGCCTTTGTACCGCTTTAAAATAGGAAAGTCTCTGACCAAGGTTAGAACTGGTGCATCAATGATGTTAAGCACCACTACAAACAAAAGACATCACAGTACAGCTTTGGCCTTTAAAATGAGGCTTTGCTTTGTGGGTTCACAGGAAGGCTGTGTAAATGATAGCAGAGTGTATTCTGTAGTGTGCTGGCTGAGTTTATTATCCTGTCAAAAGAAAAGAGTGTAAACAGATGAACTTCTTTTTATGTCTTCCTCTCACTTCACACAGGAGTTTTGAGTGATCTCTACTGACACTGACGTGAAATCTGATTGATCAGTATTAATTTGTAGCTAGTCTTGTGCTGAGGAAAACCTGCCTAAATAACTTTTAGGTACATCTGTATGATAAAGGAAATAAATTAATAATTAAGTCTAAAACTCAGGCAGTTTCATCTCATAGCGTATCTGATTGATTAAAACCCACAAGCATGAAGCAGCCCTGCAGAGCTGAGATCCTGTGTGAGAGCTATCCTTGCAAAGTAGCAAGCAGGGTGGGCACCAGGACATCCTTGGATTGCTGACATGTAGGATGAAGTGGAAAGGACAGCGCTCTGCCTGCACAGCAGTGTTTGGTTCCCTGCAGAATCTAAAAGGCAGTGATTTGCTCCACTGGTATTTCAGGGCAGCAGAGATCCTGCTGGATTGAGGAGGAGAGTGGAAGAATATCAGCCATTTTGCTTTTCAAGGGGAAGGGGAATGTATATGAAGATGAGCACTGATTATCACATGCTAGAAGACTGGCTTAGCATCCTGGAACCTCATTCCTTGAGAGGTGGAGAAAATAAGAATTTTCCCAAGGGACAAACAGCATTCATGTCTTTCTCATGGCAGCGTATCAAGCCTTTCCAGTGGACAACATAATACACCTCTGGAAAAGAGTGAGCTGAACTAGCTGTCTAGCAAAATGTGTCAGTGAATCACAGGAATAAGGAATTGTTGCACAGATTTATTGCTGCTCTTTAACAATAGGTGGTCACAACATTCTTAGTTCAAAAGGCAATATATATCTTGTGTTTAGAATTGATTAAAAAAGCAGTCTTGGAAAAATACTCTTAGTTATTTATATTTCCTGAATTTCCACCTGCACTTATGTTTATTTTACTTAATTTAATTTTGTGTATTTGATTTATAGCTTTAAAGCCAGAGGGGAAAATGAATGAAACAAAGGGGACAAATGAAAATCATCTTAACAAGAAAAACCTGGCCAGTTGCCATGTCACTAAAATTAGGAAATGAGTAGTTGTGTCTAGAAAATGAGAAATAATCACATGCCCTGTATGAAGACTGGCATACTGGGGGAAAAAGGGCCATGTGAGGTTAAGAAGGAATGAATAAATTCACCTGGGCTGAAGTGGAGTATGAAGAACACATGTTACATGGACTTCACCTGACTTGTGGGTGATTTGTGCTACTCTTCCAAATTGTGTTTTTCCCCTCCACTGTGCTGTGAAGATGGGCAATGATTTTCTTTAGCCATTTAGCAGGATAGTGCATTTTCTATTGAGGAAGTCAAAAAGTCACTGACAGCAGGGCTTGGAAACATTCTTGTTTGTACAGAGCAGACCTTGGGTAGACCCTCCTCTGGGTGGAAAACCTCTAGATTGGCAGCAGCTCTGTGAGGAATGAAATGCTGGGATATATAAAAGCATCACAGTTCAGTCAGTGCCTGTTGCCTGCCTCTGTCCCAGGACAGATCTGGAGCAAGCATTTGGGTCTTATGTGATTATTCCTCAAATGAAGCAGAAGGTAGAAAGGGACAAGAAACAAGGCAGACCTCAGATCTTTGCCCCAGCTCCTGAGGTTACCAACCTGACCCAAAACAGCAGAAAACAATTATTGATTGAGCAAGATGGAGAGGAGCAGGGAGAAAATTGTTCCCTTCCGAAGTGCAGTTCCTCCAGGGCTTGGGGTGCTCTGGAGCAGCACAGCCGCGCTTAGAATTTTTTGCCAACAGAAGAAAATAATACAGCAGCTTTTCAGAAAATTACACGGGCAATTGCCCGAGCCGGATACTCAGCTTGTTCATTTGTAGGCACAACAGTAGAAACAGATTGTGTAAGTTAGCTACGTGATTTTCTACAACATCCATCTCCAAGGCTCAAATCGTGCTGCTATTTAAAAGCACAAACAGGTAATGTAACTTCCAAATATGTGGGAGATTTCTTGTATCTTTTTCAAAATCAAAGAAGTAAGGATCAAGAAAGAAATACTTTCTTCTGATAAAGACAGTACAAACAATCCTGATCACCACAGAATATTTATATCATGCCTTGTGAAATATTTATGCAAGTAATCCACATCATCTAAAGTTTTAAGGAAAATGAGACCCCCTAATTATGGCTCAGCATTACAAAAGCTTCTGCAGCTTTATTCTAACCCAACTTGTAAAAGAATAATGTAATCAGTAGGCAGTCTGATGAGCTGCCCGTGAAGTGGCCTCTCTCAGTCTGACACTAATGCTCTATCTGATCCAAACACCCAATATAAAGTATGAAGTTCTCTGCAAATGATTACATGCAAATCTCCTAAAAGGTCCATTTTCCTGTATTTGATCACCAAACTGTAGGCTTTATAGAAATCACTTTCTCTAAGCTTAGTGCTAACAATATGGTTTACACTAGCCTTGCAGAACTCTTCCTGATAGGCTTGGTCAAGGCAAAGAACTTTTTCCTGCTCCTGCTAACCCAGCAGGAAAGAGTTATTATACATGGGCCACTGCAAGGCATTTTCACCTGTCCTAGCAAATAAAATTTACAGAAATGTCTTGCAGGGTGGTTGGCAGTAATTTTCTAAAATTAACTTTAAAGTAATGCCAGAAGAGACAAAATTATGGAGCGCTAGAAACCAAACAAAATCACATGATGTTAGAGCCCACCTACCAGACAGCAAAACTAATTCATCCTACAGCCAAAGCACCAAAAAGTCCACGGGTTCAGCTCACAATCAGTGATACACTCTGCAGCTGTCCTGGCCCCTGGGGGTGGGTTCTAACACCCATGTGTAAAGCAGTATAGGATGTGGCAAAATATGCTGTTAAGGGAGAAAATGTGTATTTCCACCTGTTAACTAGATAATCACAAATAAGCATCTCTTAAAAGGAGTGAAGGTTGCCATTGTTAAGAGAAATCCAGGACTTGTTTGGGGAAGCAGAAGGATAATGTTACATTGTGCAGCACAGTCACTACAGTATCTCCCTACTGTCAGGGGAAATACAACCTTTAGCTTCCAGAGGCCACTTTTCCTGTCTCCAGTTGGAATTGGAATGTCTCATTTCTCTTCATTGGCTATACAGGGAGCCTTGGTGATCCTTACTTGTGCCTAAGTGAAAGTGTCATGAATCCAGGGCTTAATGTCTAGAAATCTGCCTGAAGGTAAGGCACTCTCACTGAGATGCTTTTGGCAGTGACAGTTTGGGTTGCTCCATAATACAAATCCATAATTTCCCCATCATATATGCAGACTTGACACTTCCCTCCCAAGCTCATAGACAAAGGTGCTGTACAGTAGCAAAGGAATTGAAGATAAAAGTTTCAGAAAGGAGAACTCTGATGCACAGATATTTTATGCTTCTCTTGGGAAAAATCATAGTTTGCCTGAGTAAGTGCAGTCCAAAGAAAACATAACAGCTGCAGGTCTCAGGAGTCTGGCAAGGGGTAATAAAGGTATACTGTAGTGAGACCCTACCTGTCTATACATAAGTGTTCTGGGGAGGAAAGTTGGGGTGACAGGAACGTTGCATGAGTAAAGAGATTGTATCTGTTTCGATTACAGTTAAGATTACTGTTGACTTTGAATTTCTGCACTGCATGAAACTAATTAACTTGCTCAGTCTCTTAGACTTACTGGGGCAGTCTCCTCCCAGTCCCAGTCTTTATGCCCATGAGGGTTGGAGGCTTGCATCCTTAAAGTTGTATGGGAGCTGTTTTTTAACTGTTAATTCTTATATTCTAGCCAAGCTCCCTTATTTTGGCGGACATTTTTGCAGTGAATGATTTAATAGAAAGCAAACAGCTCTTCCTGCAACATCTAAGAGTCATGGTTCAGAAGATCACTTTCTTTCTTCAGCTGAGAAAGAGATAAAGGTAACTTGTGCTAAAAGACTCTTCTTAGATAAACTTTTAAAGGGATCTGATTAAGAAGAAAGGCTTCCATCACACTGTCTGTGAGCTAGCCTTGGGGATCTGGAGTTGAAGACAGTGGAAAGTGTGAGGCTCCTGCAGAAGAGGAGGCAGGATGGCTGCTCCAGGATGATGCCGAGGCTCAGTCCATGTGCTTCAGACACCAGCAGCAGAGCATGGTGCTGTGCTCAAGGGGCTGCACCCCTGCTAGCACTTGTGCTCAGTGCTGTGCTGCCATGTGCAGCCTGCAGCACCTCTATTGCTGGATGTCTGCAGCCAGGTTGATAGTTAATCCTTTCTGGCTTACTCTGAGAGCAATTCCCCACTCTGTAACTTGGGGAAGAACTCTTCAGACCTCTCCGATCTTATCCTTATGTGTCAGACTTTCATTTGACATCCACCTCATGGTCCCGAATGCATTTGAAGATTGCACACACCCCGTGGCTGGCACAGCTCATTAAAAAAACCAGACCAATCCTGCATCTTCCAGCAATTTCAATCAGTTTTGTCCATTTATTCTGCAGGCTTTTCAAGACATGGACTCTCTCCTTAGGTGCATGTGAGGCATGCAAAACTGCAGGATTTTGATCTTGTGTTTAGCCATTAGGTGCACTGCAACGCAAGCTGTAAGAGCAGAGAAACTGTTTGTGCTCAAACAGCTGTAATTACTGTGGAGCAGAGCAGTTCTCAGTGTTCTATAGGCAGGGAGAGGCTGAGAGTGCCCCTTGCCTACAACCTGCAGGCAGGACAAGTGCTGTGTTTCCAGGGAGGTCCAAGGGGAGATCACGCACTTACTGTGAAAGCTGCTAGGAAGATGTGCATCCCTCACTGCTCCATTCCAAAATGTCACCTTATAAACTTGCACTTCAGCTTTGTCTTCCCAGAAAACTTTCTGAGTTTTTGCTGATGCAAATCTATCTGAGTCTGAGGCTATGCATTTGTAGGGGATGCTCTTCTCTCCTGGGAAAGACTGCCATTTTATGGTATTGCCCAAGAAGGTAATGCAGGAATATGACAATATTGAGTCAGGAAAAAGTAGTGCTTGACCAAAAGTTGTGATTTGCTTCACATTTGTTTCAGTCTTAGAACAACTTAGGAACTACACACTAACAGCCACCCACAAGAAGAAAAAAAATAGGATCAAGAGAAATTTTCAGGTTACTGACTGACATTTCA